>CM058063.1:10240829-20240829 GCA_030157275.1 Cynaeus angustus | reverse complement strand
CGGAAATGTATTCTTACTTCAAATACCAGAATTTTGGATATTTAAGATTGTCAACTTTGGAATTTCACCTGTCTTTAGGTATTGCCGATAAAATCGCGCATTCTCGGGCGTGTTAATTATTGACTTTCTTCCCATGAGATTAAATTATGGAACATTGTGGGTCCCCAGTTTCTAAAACTTGGTGAAATTAATTTTCAAAGGATGTGCAGCGTTTTAGTCTAGCTTCAGAGCGCTGCAGGTGGTTAGATGAAATCTTAATAGAGCCCATTAATATTTATGGAGGATTCACATGCGTTCCTTCTTGCTCAATTTTTTTCAATGTTCAGAATAGTTGTAAGCAGGATAACGATTGTTGATAAATATTTAATGATGGTAAATTGAAGTCGTTAATAACTTTATAGGAAACTTTTAATTACGTCGTTAAATTCTCTTAGCTTTGTCTCTGGTCCTAGTCCGATAAGCTGCAGCATCTTTTGTCCTTTTAATTGATATTTGAACCCTTGGTGTGTTAAGATTCTCATCAGAATTCGAGGTTTCGTCAAGCGTTAAAACCGCGTTTGGGGCCAATTTTTTTATTTGGGTTAATAGATCAATGTTTATTTGTCCACTACGACTCGTCTTTTCATAGAATCACGAAAATATTGCTTTTTTATCTGTGTAAACCTGTTTTCCGAAAGCTCCATCGTAAAACGTTGTGTAAACAAGTTGTAAACCTTTGAAGCTATAACAGGATTACAAAATTATAAAACCATCTTACCAAAGCAACGAAATCCAATAAAGGACGAAATTAAATTTCGACGGGGCTCTAGTAAGAGGTCAGATTTGCCGTCGTTTACGTCCGCGGAATCGTACATCGCGGAGTAAAAAAGCGGCGTCGATATGACGGCGCCTGGACGTCCGCCGTCGTCTAGTCTAGAAACCACGATTTATAAGACGGGCCTTAACTCCACGAACGATTTCGTCGAAATTTCACCGACAGGAAATTAACTCACATTAATCTCGATATTACGGGACACGGTCGTAAAAACAATGACGTCAAAGCAGTATTCCATAAATCTCTAGGAACGTTAAACAATTCCCGGAGGATTTTTTCAAGAGCGTAAATGTGTAGGCGTAAATTATGTATGACCCGGAAATGAAGACGAGAAGACTAGCGGCAGCATGTGGGAACTAATTGGTGCCATTGATACTACAGTTTGATAATACGCGTGTAATTTGCATGGAAACAGAACCTTCTTCTGCGTCTTGTTGGCGTGTAACACGTGAAATATTAATTATCATCTCTAAAAGGGTTAAATTTCGTGCGAGCTAAGAAAAGCTGCAACTGTCAGGTTCTTGTTTCGCAATGAATTTGTTTGGAAGCACATGCATGTCTTGGCTTGATGTATCCGACAGCCACAATCATGAGATTTCTAAGATTTCGTTACAAGTTTAGTTTAATGGCATTTACTTACTGAATAACATTACAATTCACCACTTCGTTCTCTACAGCACTACAATTTTAATGCAGTACCCGAGTTACGAGTTTTTTGATTTTTCATTTAAAACTGCTAATTACAGAAAGAGGAAAAATTTTTACCAATCACAGGAGAAAACGTGGTATGCTCACAACAAACGAAAAAGGGCACTTCCTTACTGCTAAAAAAAGCCTTGATGTTAAAATGCACGTACTTTGAACGGAAGAAACTTTACAAAGACACATGAAGATCTTCTGATGGACAACAAATCAAAAATATCACGTTTTAGTTAAGAAAAAGAAAAAAAGAGTCATTTATTTATAATGTGGTGAAAATAGCAATGCAGATACAAAGAAGAAACAAAAAATATGGTTGGCGATCAATGTAAAGAGGAACAGAAAAACAATAAAAATTACGATTAAATATATAATCATAAACGACAAGAGAAGGGAAGACAAATCGCATTGAACAATGAAAAACAAGAAAAAAAATACAAGGAATGAATGGAAATTAACAAGTAAGAAATCTACAGCAAGATGAAACAAAAAAAAAAAGGTGACTTCAAGAAGATTATATACTGAATGACATTAGAAATGAAAACACCTTGAAATAACATTTTTTTTGTTGGTTTTATTGTCATTTATTGGCCTTAAGTGGCTAACCATTTGATTAAAATTTCAACCCCAAGAATTAACAAACAAGGGAAAAAAACTTGATAATGTGTTTGACGGCCCCTGTTCCTAATTGACAGGTCTATGCATTGATTCAATTAGGTGATCGCTTTTCTCTTGAGGTAGTTCATCCCAAGGAAGTTGAATTTCGTGCTGTAGTTCATCTAACGTCTGTGGAGGGTTCTGTAAAGTCGTCAGTCTTCTTCTCATCATATCCCAAACATGCTCGATTGGAATTAAGTCGGGCGATCTGGGGGGCCAAGGCAAAACATTCAGTTCTGCGCCTTCAAAGAAGTCTCTGGTTCATTGTGCTATGTGAGGACGTACGTTGGCTTGCTGGAATAACATGTTTTGGAGTCTATCAAAGTATGGGAGAAGATATCGTTGGATGATGAACATAACGAACTGCTGTCATGTTGCCTCTGATAAACACCAAAGGTGACTGGCTACCACGGACAATCGCTCCCCAAACCATTATTTCTCCAGTACATGTCTTTCAACAACAAATTCAATATTGGGGCTTCCTCCACGTCGCCTTCTATGAGAGTCTAGGAGCGATCGTAAAGCGGCACAAATGATGAACCTCAGTGGATGACGACCGATAGAAATTGTCGTAAACATATGTGATCAAGAAAGGTGATTGCCAAAATTATAGAAGTATAGCACTGTTTAATATAGCATACCAAACACTACCAAGTTAGTGGAAAAAATAAATAAAATCTTCACTCAAAAAAGATGCAGGCGGAGAGTACTGAATACGAAAAACCAACACTGGGATTTTCGGCAGACTTTCGATTAGGTGAAAATGAAAGAATTAGTCAATCTAGATAAATCTAGAAAGAATGAAAAACAAAATTAAAACAATTAACAAGCTGACCAAAGAGTTTGAAATATGAGAAGGTGTCGGTCATTAAGGGGACCAGTCGTTACTTTTGAGAATAAAGATATTTAATAGAAAAACTATAAACAAGAGCCAAATTAACATTCCAAAAACAGTAATCAAAGCCCCAAGAATAAGATGGTTGGGACATAGCAAGAGAATACCACAACGTAGAATGTCAAAGATGCTGTTAACTTCTGCAATAGAGAGAAAGAAACGAAATGAAAGAAGAAGATTCAAGAGTATATGAGAAACTAAAGGTAACCAACTAGGCACGAAAGACCATGAAAAAAGACGTATGCAGAACAATAGGCAATCAAACCATGAGTCTACTATCTTTAGTGTACTTCCCAACATGCAATTCAGTAGTCGATGCGAGCTCAAAGATCAATTTTGAGCAACAGACTTTTTGACCATTTAGTATGTCCCAGACATCAGTAAAAAAATCGCTGTTTACTTCCAAGACAACATTTTGGCAAGCTGCTTGCTGGAACACGATTCTGATGACTTCTTAGGGCTGTAACCAAATGAAGACATGAAGACGAGGACATATCATCAACTGCAGTGCAGTGTCACCGGTAACTACGCCAACATTCCCACATTTCTTAATCTGAAGAGCTCAACGACAGCCCTAATGTCATCATCCGTTCAAAAATGTAGACAACGATTCGGCACATGTACTGGCAGTTTTTCTACGATCCCTTGCTGACCCGTCTGACTTTGAAAATTACGCAGTCAAAGCAGGTGTCGTGTGATGATATCGGCTAGCTTGTTTCCGACTCCTCTCACACACTCTTTGAATTTTACTAACTCAGTACATGTCACGGCCCATGTTGTCTTGATGTACGCGAGGCAGCAATCTAACAAATGCTCAATATGCAATATTCTGTCGGCCAAAATGGTTCCTAGGTCACAGTGTTAACAGAATCGCAGTATCAACCACCTACGTGTCAAGAAGACCTTCTTCTTGTAAAAATATTGCAAAATTTTTCTTATTCTCTTAGGAACCATTGCGTTAGTTAATCCAAATAAAAAGTGACCGTAGGACAGCAGAGCAGCGGCAGAACATCATCTGGGGCTTAGTTTTTCGGCCACAGCATCAAGAAGCGTCTAGAGGGTTCAACCCTCTGTGTCTGAGGCCTTTGTGCATTAGGACCCCTTGGGTGTAGTCATCTGATACTGGATTCCCGTTTTAGCCAGTGTTCTCTCCCCTCTTCGGGAACCGAAAACAAAATTGGTGATTTTCAAAGCTTTTGATCTAGGGCAAAGGTATTTTAACACTGTTAATCCAAATTTTTCTACCTGTCTATCACATATTGTATTATTCAGTCCTTGACATCAATCAATACCAGGTTAAAATGAGATTCGATTATTTTGCACCATCTGACGTGTTGTACGTTAAACTGATGAACCACATTCTCCTTATGAACGACACGCTAGAAACCTTTGGCTGTCACCAATTCTATTAAGGCGAAAATTTTAAACGATTTAATAGTAAAGAGTTTGTACAAGAGTTAAGCTATATCCAAGACGACATACAAATCTGAATTTTTCCATCCACACTGTCCATTATTAGGGTTTAACTCGTAGTGAAATCGAGTGTCCAATTTCAAAACTCTTCGTTTAGTGTGTAATATGAAAATTGTCGATACGTTTCGTTTTCCTGGTAATCGCAATATCAATTTTTTTGCAGAGATTAGATTTTTTATGACGAAATTTCACTAAATAATGAAGTCAAAGGACATTACAAGTCCGAGTAAGCGCAAATAAGAGATTTCTCACAAGAAATATTTGCCATCAGTACAAATCACGCCTCGTTTCTTGTTCTTGCTAAGAAATATGTTTCTAGCTAAAATAAAAACTCGTGCATTCTTACGGAGGAAATTATTTCAAATTGAAGTTCAATTGGCATCATAAGGACGTTAAACACGTAGTCTCTTAAAAACTGTTTAGTATTGGAGAACGTATGCATCCACCATTTTCATTGTTCCTGGAATAATGATTTTTCCGCTTTATCGTCTTTTGCTTTCAGTTTTAAGTGTACAAAGGTAAAATGAATGAATTTGAATTGTAAACACCGTAACGTGTGTGAAAAATTACAGTCCAAAACTTGAAAATTGATTCGAGCAGCGCTGTCATCGACATGAAACACTTTGCTGTTGTATAGAAGTGTTTTTTTGCTCTTTGTTGCTTTCGTCTTCAAAAAAATCACAAAAATGTATTAAATAAGGTCAATAAATTCAGTCCAAATAAAAAATATCTGGGACACTTAGCAGTCGTTTTTTGTGTGTTTCATTTGTGTTTTGTCACAGATGAATAACTAAATTATAACTTTACTTCAGTAAAATTTATTTCAAACAGTTCAATAATGTAATAAAAACTCTACAGGATCCACGCTGCGTGACTAAACTACTTTTTTAATATCAATATTTGGAAACAACTGGATCGATGAACCCTAAATTCGTTATAATTTCTTTGCAAATGTAAATTAAGAATTGTAGAATTTTCGCTCTTAATTTTGAACCACTGTTAAAATTTCAGAAGTGACATTTTCAGTGTTATTTACAATTCGACGCTCATTCGTCGGTTGTGTATATTCAGAAGAACTAGCTCTTGTAAAACAAGCGGCGCATAAAGAATTTTACCCACACACTCGAATAGGAAAAATAAAATAAAAGTTGACGCTGGATTGGCTCGGTAAATTTCAATTTCATTTTTTACTAGATAAAACTCTAATTTCACCTCCGAGCACGTATTGTACGCCTTTTTGAAACTCAGTGAAACCATAAAAATCAGGGGTCTTATTTTCTAGTTAGAATACATGCAGTGTATGGAAAATCCGATCATACACAAACATGTTTAATCAAATACATAATTATATCAGACTGAAAAATAGCAAAACCCCATTAAAATTACTCGAAACTGAAATAATTTAAAGTGGATTAATCGGCAACAAATACAATAAATTTATAGATTCAATTAAAATCTAAACGAAACATGTGGAAAACTTTACAATTTGATAAATTTTGATTAGTAATATTATTGTAATATTACATAAAAAACATAAACACTGTTGTGTGTGTTTTGAATAATTTGAATTTTAGGCGGCTTTCACAAATTTTGTCCATTGTTAATCATAAAGTGTAATATTTTTTTCTGACGTGTTTAAAATTATTGTGTAATTTTAATGTCTATAATTGTAGTTAAGGGCTCTTTTGCAGTCAGATGCAGATGTGTGGGACTTATTACGGTTCTTTTAGGTAAAAGATAAATACTACAATTGAAATATTAAAGATTTTTTTCAAAAAAAAAAAACATAAATGCGCCATTGTTTTATAATAAAATATCTTCAATTTTGGTAACATTGCCAACAAGACAAATGAAGAATTAGCGGTAATAAAATAAAAGCTTTTTACGTTTTCAGTATAAAATCCAATGCGAATCCACACTATAAGAAAACAATACTTGCTCCTGTATAGTTATAGTTATAATCAATTGTTCCCACATTTGGTAGAAATAGTTGTTTTTTTTTTTAAGTTGATATGTCTCTTTTTAACTTCTTATTATTGATTCATATCTCTTATTGACCAAGGATACTTACTATAATTTAATGTGTTTATGGTCTATTATTCCATCAAACTAGCACCTAAAAAGTTGTCTTTATCAATAAAAAGGCCACAATCGTATATAACACCAAATTGTCTTCTAAATTCTAACTTTCGGTTCTCTCATTTTGACAGCCCCACCTAATGGCAATTTTTTTTAGATCTTCCATAATTTGTAAAATTAGATGCAGTCAAAGTGTCTGTTTACTTTTTTCTTTCTTGTTAAAAATAGTTTTAATTTTTTTCCTTTTTTTTTGATAAATTCTTTACCGTCTTTATTAAGTTCCGTTAACTAGTAATGTTCGTCATTTGGAGCAAAATCTGGAAAACAATTCCTTTTCTACACTACTGTATTGATTTTTCTTACACTAGCACTGTATTTTTTGTATTGCGGCTATTTGTATCATTAACACTTTTTACAATGAAGTTTACCGCTTATTAATCAGGAAAATACCGAAAATTGCTTCAAATTGGGATTCTGGAGCGATTTACAGTAAGTCTTTAAACAACAAAGTTACGAATTTATCACAAAAATACTAAAAAAAATTTTAACCTGTTTTCTGCGAACATTTTACAATGAAGTATACGCCTAATTATTCACGAAAATAGCGAAAATCGCTTCACATCGGGATTCTGGAGCGATTTACAGTATGGAAAGTTGTTCCCATACTTGTCAAACTACTCAAAGTTTAAAATTTTCGTGTTTCTGCTTCTAGCGAGGAAATGCCAATAGCAAAAGTTGTTTAGAATTTAATTTTGAGTAAGATTTTCTATTTATCAATAGGTCTTAACACAACAAGGTTACAACGATTTTATCACAAAAAAAATAAAAATTTTTCAAACCTAGTTTCTGCGATCTTTTTACAATGAAGTTTACGGCTTATTAATCCCGAAAATAACGAAAATAGCTTCAAATCGGGATTCTGGAGCGATTTACAGTATGGAAGTTATTCCCATGTATACCAAACTACAAAAAGTTTAAGACTATATTAAGACTTGTTCTAAGACTATTTTGTATTGCATCGTATTGGATGTTTTTTTTTATTGAAATCATTCTTCTCTCTGCTGTAAACTTACAAATAATTAAATTATAGTTGTAGAGATTTTTTTCGACCTTGTCACCAAATTTCAGGTCCGAAATAATCCACTTGCGGCCTAGATCTATAAATAACTAAATTCACTGTCGTTTTCTAGATGTTTTCCATTATTATAACGTTTCGTTTATAGACTGGTTGATCCCCAAAATGCCATGTATAATGACACTCAAAGTTATAATCGGTAACTGTATTCTGTGTCGTTATCACCTAAAGCGATAAAACAATTTTAAGCGTCATTGGTTAAATTACACAACTCAGTATATGGGTGAAATAATCCCGCGTAAAACACCAAAAAGCGTGAAAATCGCGAATTGAAAAACGTGATCGAATACAACGAGTGAGTTTCAAATTTCCATCAACAGCATCCTGTCGTAAAAATCCGATTTCATTAATTTCAACATATTGACTCAACCGTGTCCCAAAACGAGTTCTGTCTTTTGCACGTGTTCGTTCCTTGGAGGCTCCAAAACCAGGTCAAAAATCGAAAGTGACTTTCGCTATTATTAAACCACCAGTCCGGTCCTGTGGCGCAACGGATAACGCGTCTGACTACGGATCAGAAGATTCCAGGTTCGAATCCTGGCAGGATCGAATTTTGCTTTTTTTCAAAGTTGTAATCATAAAAAGTTCGTTAGTGTTGTCCGTGGCCTTGCATAGTAAGTTCGGTCCTGATTTAATGTAACACATGTCCCGTGAAAGCCCCCGTTATCTTATCTTATGTTTTTACGATTCGTGGTCATAAAACGACATCCCTAGGTGGTCGTGTGGATGGCAAATAGCTAGCTCTAGACCACTTGAACACAGACGGAATATTTATTAGGTTGCATGCGCCGCAGTTAATATCTTATAAGGATTTCCACTTAGATAATTGCAGGTTAATGATCCTCGCATATAAATGGCTGGAATTTTTCAAAGTGTCGTTTGATACTTTTCGCTTTGTCGCTTACTTTTATTTTTAGAATTCTCTTTCCGACGACGCCTCCACCGTTCGGATTTAGAGTAAGAGATTTAGTTTGCAGACGACTTACTTTGATCCTTCAAATTTACTTTCTTTGATCCTGTTTGCTTCTCTAATGCGTTTTACAGACGAAATTAACGCGATCGTGAAGCCCCCTTAACCAAAAAACCGCACGCATGTATAACAGAAATACTAACAAAGCAAACTTAGCAACTAATCGCAGCAACGTTCGAACTTTGAATCGCAGCAATAAAACGATAACCCCAATTATTAACTTGTTAGTCTCTCGAGACATTCGTACTGTTATACCGGAGGTTTCTAAATCGAAATCAACACACGCCTTCTAATAAATTATCGTTGCCTTCGTACGTACAGACTCCATAAATTCGCCTGATTGCTTAAAATATCCAGACAAATATGGTAGTGTTAAATAATTTATCTTGCTTGCACCCCCTTTTTAACTAATGCTCTGTTCTCTACAGCAGACAACAAGAAATATAATTAAAGAACCATTCTACTAATTTCACTGTAAATGTTCTTTGTCTCAAAGAAGATCAAACGTACTGGACATGGCGTTTACAGAAAAGGAAATCGAATTATTTTCCCTCGTTAAACGAAGAACAAATTAAGGTAAGAGGGAAAAACGTGACTCTGACACACAATGTCTTTTTCGGACGGAAAAATTACGTCGAGCCAAAAATAGCTTCAGTTTTTGATTACCAAGCAAAGCTTCTTCAAATACGAGGATCTCTAAGCTTGAATGAAGTTCTACGAGCACAATAGTACTGAAAAACGACAAAAGCCTTTCATTTTAGCGCGTCCAGTATTTTTATTAAATAATTCAAGATGTTTCCAATTTACGTGATTCGTGACGTTTTGCCATAAATACATGCAACTGGTTTGCAAAGTGCAATATTATTTATTAATATTTGCAATAATGTAAATGTAATAAAATCGTTGGTTTTTTTTGATGCATTGGATTGCTTGCGATTTTATGGATGATTTAGTTTGGAATTTTCAGATTTTATTGTAATTTTTGTATCTTACGAAGTCTTTAAATGCTTTAGATTCTTATTCTTTAAACCGTTGCAATGGGTATTCATTGCATTCACTGGATCTTTATCTATTTTCGTGGGAATAAATCTACTTTCCCCATTAACTTCGTAAGGAAATGCTTCGTTTCGTTTTACAATTAGCACACGTGTAAGGAAATCCAACTTGATACATAATTAGATTTTCTGTAGTCTCTAGAAACTGTAAATTTTAAATACTCATACTCATTTGAATTTGTTGTTTTTTTTTTTAATTACATTATAATTTTTTTTCTTTTTTCACGTTTTGTTAAATTTTGTAATTTTTTAATGTTACAGTCTTTAATTTTTTTTGGATGCTGATTTGTATTAACTTTAGGGCATCTGAATTCATTGCAAGTTTTCCAAAATTGTGTAAATTTTTCGGATTTTTCGTAATTTTTAAGATGTGACAAAAATTCCTGAAACAATCTAATTAAGCATCCACAAGGGATCGCCAATTCAAAAATAAAAATCATTTCAAAAAACACAAGATAACTGTAAATAAAGTGTGTTACCAGAAATTCATAAATATTTAAAAAAATACTTTTACTTTCTAATACTTTTTTCGTTTATAAAATCATAAAATTATTTAAATTTCTTAAAATTATTAAGTTTAAAATTTAAAGCAATTCAGGAATTTCACTGGCCCCAAGTTTTAAATCTTAGAAATCTTAATTCGCAGTTTACTTTAAATGTTTTAGTATCAGAAATTTTGCAATTTAGAACAGTTTAATTAAAACTTTAAATATTTCAAAAACCCTAAAGATTTTGCTTATAAAATAAGCCTCGAAAAACAAAATGTATAGATATTTCAAGGTAGCTTAAAACAATGCAATTGGAAAAATTTATAAACTCTGGCACCAATAACAATAGAGCAGTTTTAAAATGAATAAAAGTTGCTAAAACTCGTTTTGAAAAATTGGGAAAATACTGAAGATTGGAAATTCCAAAAACCCCAAGTTCTCGAGTTCTTTAAAACTATTTTCAAAATAAAAATTACAGTAAGTAACATAATTCAAGAATTAAAAAGAAATGTTTAAAAATCAAAATTATCTGAATTTGGAAATTTTTAATATTAAAAGTAAAAAAAAATGTATATCCCAAAAAATGCTTTTCGGCTTTTATATTCACTGAATTCTTCGAATCTCTAAGTTTGTAGATTTTTCAGTGCATTTGAACTTTTTTAGGGTTCTTCGTTAGTTTGTTTCATTCCCTATATTTTTAGAATCCTCCAGATTGTTGTGCATGCTTTTTTTCTTTTAGTTTTTTCCCCTTTGATTTTGTTCTCGCGTTGTCCAATGTCAGTTTGTCGACTATTGACAAATATATTACAAATTCCAAAATAGTGAGAATAATTGTAAAAAGTGCCGTGTTTCTACTTTGTTCCTTACGAGTCAATATCAAGTTGTGTTGCAATGAACCAAAATGCGACTAGTGAAGTATACATACGTCGTATTTCAAGAGGTTTTACCGCTTGAATTTGCTGCAAAACTTTGCATTACTTGAATGAGTTAGCGCAACGGTTTGCGCCAACGGTAAAGTTACTGCCCAGAAAATTCTGACGGATTTACAAATCGAATTGTTGAAGGATATTGATAAAAATGATGGGAACAAAAAAATTCAAAAATGACTCAAACTTGAAACAGACGTGAAGGCGAATTTTATTGTTAAAAATATTATTAAAAGCAATTTCTATAAAAACAAAATTTTATGTATTAATAATAATATTTAGTGGGACCGGATTTTGAAATGTTCTTGCTTTATGAGCATCTTAAGATTTAGATCATTGGATTTGACGTGTTTTTTAATACCCATCTCACCATAACAATGCTGCAACCCAAAATAATAATTAAATTGTCACTCTTCTGTTATTTTATGTTGTAGGAGTTTTCACGTCTTAAGATTTCTTTTGCACTCGCCGTCATGTCCAGTCTTTATGGCAGTGGGAAAATTTGGGACTCTCTTAATAACCCGACGTAACGTTTCGCATTTTTGTTCAACCCAAAAGAACATTATTTCACTAGCCGAAGAAGTTTTCCAAACACATTTTTTTCTCACTGCTCTTATTAAAACGTGAAAATATTTACGTTTTATAAATAATTTGAAATGAGTGCAAGCAATATTTACCGCATTTGTCACGTCAGGAATCACGTAACCGACACAAAATATTGTGGCTAAAGTTGCATTATCGTTGCGTCAATGCAACTTTTAAACTTTAAATTGTGTGGAAAAATTTCACGCAGTGATATTGCAAATCGGCGCAAATTTTTGTTACATCACTCACATCGTTCAGTGCAAAATTTCAACTTGAAATTATCTCGTTAGATTATTGTTTTTTTCAGGGTTTTCAGGGGATGCAAAAATAATTTAAAAAAAGGAAACCACGAATTATTTACTTTCTTCTTACTTTCATTCAAAATTAAAGAGGTGCAGGCAAAGCTTCTCGTGTAATGTAACGATAGTTTCGAAACAAGTTAATCAATTAATTATTTAATTAGTTTCAAAGTAAATCGCAGCCGTATATTTGCGCACTGATGAATCCCTCCAAATCCATTTTTTATGTTGGTCGCATGACGCAACCCTAAATATGTTTAAATTAAAATCGAATCGCGTCGTTTCGTGAGTTTTTTACGACTGAAGCCTTAGGAATTTCGGGATTGTGAAAATGGAATGTTTGAGCCAAACTGCCGTTTCAGTAACTTAACGTTTCATTTTCATCATAAATTTTTTCCGACTTGGTCGTTATCACGTTTCGTAAGATTTCATCAACTGAGTTTACTTTCGGATCTGTGGTGTTATTCTCGGGAAAAATTAGCAATTACCGAAGAAATTTAATGTGTTATTTTAATTTCCCGGAGGAAAGATGCAAAGTTTGGTGCGAAATCCAAGGGGTATTTGTGATTATTATAAGTTATAACAAAGGATGTAAAACTCGCAGACCCAAGTTTCCAACAAGTACTCTTATATCTTCTGCTTGGGCAAGTTCAAGATGATAAGAAGTGTCGCTTTCTAGGCAAATATGGCGGTATGGAAAATTCGTAGCAATTTTAATTATCGAGCTAGTGTGCAAGAAGCGAATGAAAAGATTTTAACCTCGTTTATTTTCTCGACGGATGTCGCTAAAAGGTCCGTGACAGAATGAAAAGCACAGTGCGGAATGGTGCCGTGGTTTACAGCAGAAACTTGACTGTCCTACAGGCACGAGGTGATATATAGGATCCGTCGGCGGCGGTTTGATCGAGATTGGTGGCCATTGTGTTAGATCAATGGGCCGCCATGAGCAACAAAGCTCTCAACATGTGACTTATTGCCGTAACGAGCTCTCTTCTTCGCCTTGTTAATGCAGAAATTAACTCGAGGCTTTGACAGGTGAACATTCGGAATGATACAACCAAATTTCGTGATATTGCTGCTACGGTTAAGCTTGACACACTTAATTAACTAATGCGCCACCAAAAAGGACATCAAGCATTTAACATGCGCTTAACTGCAACCCTTAATTACCGCTAATTTCGCAAGGAAGAGGCTTTATTTGGCGAATGATTGATGAAAGATGCAGTTTTGTCAAAACTAGCGAAATTTCAGTCATAATTCCGGGTATTTGACACACGGGGTGAGGCGAATCACCCATTTATTTTCACACAACTCGTAACTTTACCGTTATGCTTCACGGGAACTTGTAATGTGTTATAGCTGAATAATAAAGCTTTCAATTTGTACGGCTTGTTTTTCCAATGCCGTGTATGCACCGCTTCACAAAGACACTCTAGAGGGAAAACTCCATCGAATGTTGTTGGTGTTGCACTTTCAAAACAAACAAGGAATTGCTACAATTGTTCTAAAATTAAAAATGAACAATATCATACAAACGATACTTAATAGGATCTAACAAGGAGGGCATGGTGGTCCCTCAACGGCCACTTTTTTCTTCTAATTCAAATTGATTTTGTAGTTTTTTTCGTTGGTGTACTGCGAACTGAGCTCTAGCTCGTTACATCGTTGTAACTTTCGCGTCCCCTTATCGAATAATTTAATTAGAACGCAACATCGGTCCCATTATGTTTGGTGTTGCGTAGTGTCAAGTCTGCGTCATTTAATCCACCGCAGGCCGGCTTATCCGTGAGCAGCCTAAAACATTTTCATCCCTTGGGAGGCTTTTTTTCCGTCACGGATAGTGGCAATTTTCCTTCAGTTATGCCGGTGAAACTTTAACCAAGTGTAAATTTCCCTTTGACGCGCCCGAATGAGAGAAACGAAAATCCTCCTGGTCGTGTTTAAAGGTCCAACTCAATGTAGCGTAGCTCGAATTAGTTCAGGGGGCTTAGGAATTTCTTCACACTTTCATACCGCCACTTTTTTAATTCGTGTCTAATTATGTAAAGTGGTGAGAACTCTGAACGGTGTCTTAGATAAAAATCTTTGCTCGATCTGATTAAAGATGCTTTCACGTTTCCGAGTGGATCTCTCGGAAAATAAAAGCGGGAATGGGTTTCGTTGAGAATTGAATTTTGTGCGTGTTTTCAGGAGGAAAATTTTATTTGATTAGTAAGGATTTTCCGGGAAGTATAACAAGACAAACAGAGGTTCGACGATAGGGCACGTTTAATAACGTCCACGTTAGCATTTCTTATTAATGTTTTTTCCGAAAAACTACGTGCTTCTCGATCTTCGTCACTTTTCAAAAGTCCTCAGGTATATTATTCATGGAATAATGGCTCGAGGGTAAAGTCTCGGTTATTTATTATTAAAAACGCTTTAAAATTTTCATTTTGAGTACACCACACTTGCAGATATTATCGTTTTCGATGCGCAATATATTACTTTCCTAAATCATTTTTATGATATTAAAAACTGGAACAATCACGATTTTTCACATTATACGGCTGTAAATTTTAGATAACATTTTACTCCCTTCGTAGGAATATAATATAGATTCCAGGTTGTAGCGAAACTAATTTCCGAGTATTATAACATGACTGGTTAAAGGATGCACCCTGTGGCGGACGTCAAACTCTTTCATGTTATGGCACTTATTGGTTGCAAACACGACAGTGCTATAAACTGCGAGCTAGAAGCACAATGGTCTCTACACAATACTCGGTACGGAACAAAAAGACAAAAACTCTCTTTTCAAAATTTGCCCCCGGAAGTCAGGGTTTATTTGTTAACAGAGCGACATTGGGGTCGATTTTTAAACTGGCCAATACCATGGTTACAAATCCCTACAACTTTTTAAAATGAAACCTCATTTTGTCAGTCAAACTAATCCGGGCCATGGCGTGCTAAATATAAAGAAATGTTTACACTTTCTGAAATAAAACTAAAAATTGCTTATCGATCTACTGACAATGTAGATATCAAAATGGTTAAGGTTTTGGTTGTCCAGATCTATTAAGTTATTACTGCATCTGCTTATGTGAATTATTTAGAACTAACATTATAAAAGCTCTAAAAAGACTTGAAACCGTCTGATTAATGGCATCATTAAAAAAATCTTCTTGCTCGAGATTGTTATTAATTTGGAAGTTGCTCAAACGGAATTGTTAACAATTTAGTCAAGCATGAATGATAAAGCTGTAGATTAAAGTTTTGAATTATTGTATAGAGTTCTATAATAGAGTAATCTGAAGGGTTGTTAAAGGTGCGATTATAGTTACGTTTGAAAGTGACGCTTTTTTCCTATTGGCTTTGAACTTTCCCTAACGTAACGCCCTTGGTGTCTCTCTCAAATTGTTAAATAGAAAATTGCTAATTACGACGCCTAAAAATTACAAAGTTCATGAATCTGTCTTAATTAATCATCTCCTTCCAGAGCCACGAGGTGCCACACGAACTTTTATGTGGACATAATTAATATTCGGTTCTTTCTAATCTTGATCTAATTAATTACCAATTGCTCGAAAAGATAAGTCAATAATTTTGGTACTTTTTCAGCAGAAGTTTCATTCACATGTATTATCAAAAGAGAAGAAAGAATAATTTAAACGAAAAGGCTGCAAGCAAGTAATTACCTAATTAATTACGAATAGATTAATTAATGATCATAGTTGGTCACAATTTACGCTTTTAAGTTGGTTTTAAAGCTATAGACTAGATGTGTGTCAGTAATAAGTACCCAGTACTACAATTAATGACGGATCAAGAGTAATAAATCAGTCGGTAATCAAAAAGGAAGAAAGTTTTTTTCCTCCTTGATAACCAAATTTTGTTACTTAATTTATTTGTTAAATTATTAAATTGATGTAGAGACATCATTTCCTTTTATTGTTCGAACGCATGCAATGTTCCTTTTTTTTTGTGCTGCAATGAAATTATTTCTCCGTCGTCTCTTTTAAAATTTTGCTTTGGCGCATTTTTATGTAAGCAAGACACGTCATGTGTTCCGAAACGAGACAGACGTGATGAACTCTGTTAATCTTTAATACATTAAGGTTTGAAGTTGATATCCATCTGTGTCAAAACTTTCCGGCAGGAAAAGTTAATAATTCAGGAAACGTGTTTAGGTGCACAATAATTATATCGTTTATTTCGTGTAGTAAATTTTAAGGGATTATTACAAGGGTTATACACTGACCGTGGGTTTTATTTTGAGCGTTCTACCTCTTTTCGTATTTACCATACTGAATGCGCAATGAAACTTTTCAACTTTTCACACGGAAAAATCCGGCAAACACTTGTCTTTGATAATAAATTCTTCAAAAACAAATGGAAATTGGAAAGGGCGGAACTTTCCTAATTTTAGTTTCGTTCGGAGTTTGACTCGCTTTGATATAAAAACTGCGTGTTGAACGAAGACAAATTCTGGAGAAAAATTTGCATAATATGACAAGAAGAGAGAGGATGTACAAGGGCTGATAACGTGTAAATGCGTTATTAAACCAAGGAAAAAGTTAATTACGTCGACGCGAGACGGAAAAAAAACATATTTGCATTACAAATTAATGTGAAAATCTGGTGATTCGAATAAACTTTTTTCTGCGGGGGCGCTTTTCTGTATATTGGAAAATGCAAGTGGCGCGCTCTGTTCGGGTAACCTAATAACAACTAAAATTCGATACTGTAATTAATTTCAAAGTTTCTACACATGCTACAGGATAAAAGGGTTAAGCGCTTACCGCATGAAGAATTTTTAATGCTGATTTAACCTGGATTTATACCTCCGGGGTCACCGGAATCGTCGCAAAATAATTTCAAACGACTCCATAAAACCTGGACCGGAACCGCTTCGGGAATCGAATCGGACTTGTTTCTTTTTCCAGAAATAAATACACCGGTTCGCCGTTTAAATTTTTTTAATCCATTTCAAGGAGATCTCGTGAAAAATGTAAATTAACAACGACACCTGTACCACCCCCCTAAAAACCAATTACTCTCAACATTGGTCGTTCGAATTCAATCCTAAGTCATCTCTTCACCCTCTCGCTTCACTCGGCACAACAGACTAGAAAATTGCGGTGCAGATGGGTCAGGTTTCGACGTAATGAAACGAATTTAATGCGAACCAACGATTTACAATAGTGAATCCCAACTCAAAACAAACTTAAACGCTATGAAATTATAACATATCAAAAGGTCAAAGCGGACCGAATTTAATTGCGTTGTTGCTCGAGATGGGATTTTCTGGCCTGGGATGTATTGCGGTTGCGGTAAAAAGCTGGATTTCTAGGCGAAAAGGGAGGGATATTTGTCCTAATTATTTTTGTTTTCGGAAATTAGAAGAAAATTTGCTCGGCGAATCCACCATTTTAATAAGGGCGATATAAAAGCGCATATCGCTACGTTTCCGACTCACTCTTCTTTATATGTTGTAATGCATTAGTGGAACGACCTATAATTTGTTCCTGTACGTTTCACCATTAATATTTATAACGACTTCCATTATTATCGTGGTATAATAACGCTTCTAGAGTTTATCGTCATTTTTAACCGTAATAAATTATGTGTCGTCACAACCACGTTTCTATTTCGAATTCTAGAATATTGACGGCGAACAACACTAATTTAAGTTCATTGTTCAGGTTTAGTAATATGTTTCAGTTTCTATAGAAGTATTTATTAAAGATATTTTCTATGGGATCAAGTTCGTGAACTTTTTACAATTTAATTTTCTAAAATTAGAAATACTGTTTTTTTTGAAAAGATAAGTGGGAATTAGACCACGTTCGCTACTTGAGAAATCGTTTAAAACGTGACCGAGAACAGTGTGATTCGAAAGGACCACTTAACGTCAATGTAAAATTTAGCCGTGCATTTTGTAGAAATGTCACCGAATAGTTTTATGTGATTCTTTTGTGCTTTTTCGCCGTTTTCGTCGGCGCACCGTTGGTAATTCATTGACGAAATTATAGAGAAAACTTGCTTTAACAAAATCCTCTTTGTTTATGGAGTCGCACTTTTAGTTTACATCGAACTGTCGGTTCCTAAGATTTATCGAATCGATTGTAGTTTTGCGGCCCCGTCCATCTTGAACAATTACCTCCCGAAAGCTCCTTCCTCGGCTCTGAATAATTCATTCCTTGTTTTTTTGTGTTGTTTTTCATCAAGTCAGTCCTCAATTAATCGCCCTCAAATTAATTTAGTTGGCTCGATAGAATCACGGTGCAAAGCTACTTATCGCAAGACGAAATGTTTGGGTTTGGCACGACCCGAGGAGACGTCTTTGAAGCCATTGTAGGCAAACTATAGAGTCGTTATCAAGAAACAGGCAACGTGCGATGAAGGCACACAGGCGACAAGGAATAACAACCCCAATTCAAAATCGATTGGTGGTTGAGACAGAAGAAACAAAGCTCGGATTGAGTCGAGAGGTGGAGGCGTAAAATCCATCGAAAATTTTTACCCTATCTCCTGTCAGAACTGTTTAATTTTCGCGTGATGGAAATAGGGCGTAAAAAGAGAAGATACCGTGAAAAATTACGATACAAAATGTGCAAAAACACTACAAATGCATCTTTTAACACTTTTATTTTCTTCCAACAAAAAGCTTTTGTTTCGAGGAGTCGTCAGGATGAATGCGGCAGTGTGATTAATATATGCACACTTTTTGAAGAGATTTTTTAATCCAAGTGTAAAATTTCACAATATGCACGATGAAACGTATAAATAAATACAAAACGAATGTTTCGAAATCCTGAAAATCGTTCACGGTGCTTGAATAAGGTCACGGTTGTGAAGGTGCAAAGTCGTCAGCGAAAAAGCCCCCACTAAAATATTTAAATCCGATCTCTCAAAGCAAACACATCATTGCGTGAAATTATTCCTGGCAAGTCTTTACCTGTTTCTATAAAGAAATGAACCGAAATAATTAGATTGTTTGCTTTCTAGTTCAATAAGCAGCGAGCGATCGATCAGCTTTGATTCGCGGTCAAGGGAGTGAAACCGTTGATTCTTAACTAGAATTAGCTATGCAGGAATTTAGACTAGTTAGGGGAACTGAGTTTGATTGATAAGTGATTGGAGAATGTAGTGTGTAAACTACTGAATTTCCGACAGCTAATTTCAAGTTAAGAATTTTGAACTAAAATAAATTAAATTTATTCATTTTAAGTAAATTTTACGGTAAAGAATAAACATCAGTGAAACTACGATTTCTATTTATGTACTTGAATATACGGAATTGTTGAAATTAAATATCTTATAACGTTAGCATTTCAGTAAATAGAAAAGGGACTTAAAAGAGAAAAAATGATTTATTCACAAAGATTAATAATTTATCCAATCTTGACACTGACATAAGACGTATTTTTGGTTGCGATTTTGAAAGATGGCGGATCATCACCGGGCACTAAAATAAAAGGTAAAAGTCGTCCTGGAATAACTGAATTCTTCGAAAATTGGCAATTATTTATTGGCCGGAACTTCTGATAAACGGTGGTAAATAAATCAGCTGCTTTGCTGAAATATGTACAATGTGTCGAACGTACTTTGGTTGAGCCCAATTTGATATTTGCTTAAAATTCGACGTAATGAAAAAAGTTAGACAGTGAGATGACAAATGCAATGAGCTGAATTCGTGCCACTATGTAATTTTGCCTGAAGTAATTGAAAATTTTCCGCGAGAATTCTTTCACCCATTGTATGTTTCTTCATGTGTCGCGACGCATATAGCGGCCCTTGCGGCTCGAGTCGTTTCTTTAATTTATATTCGGTGCAATAATGAAGTCTTTTGTCGCCTTGCTAGCATTCGCAGTCAACAATCAAAAATTCTCATCTTGTTCACGGCGCTTAAATAAATCCAATTGAATTACAGTTTAATCAAATTTAAAAGAGGAATTTATATCTCGTCGGTATCTTTGTTCAATTACGGCGTCAAATGACAGAAAGGGTTTTGGGACTTTGGAGAGGAACCAACGGGAGTAAAATGAATTAATAAATTCCGGGAATCCGGGACACAATTCCATCATTGAAACCTTGTTTGCAAATAGCGCTAACGTTGAAGCGTCGATGTTAATTGCTTTGAATTTCGAACCGCTATTGATTTCTTCGTTGTCCCAACGAAATGACGCCCAGTTTTGACGCAAACCAGAATTGTTAGTTAGTGAACTATTATTTTGTGGTCTGCCTGCGACCGGTTGTAATTTAGAGCAGTTTGTTCGTGTTTCCTCTCACATTTTGTGCGCATTCATTACAATTTGTTGAAAATTATTGAGTTTTGAGATGATTTCGTAAATGCAATCTATTTAAATTATTCAATGTTTGTTCATTTTCACTTAAGCTGATGGATACTGTGGAGGTGAATTATACAAAAGTGAACCCTCTTCAAGTTGGTCTTAATTAAGTGTCTTCTGACCGACAGGAAAGCCAAAAATATATAACGTGCGAATTTGTCTGTTAAAGTCGGGAGTCTGTAAGCCGCTGATAATGTGCTAAAGCAATATAAAAGTCTACTTAAGAAGTTGTTATTTGATAAAATGAAACACTATCAAACAAGTGTTAAGGGTAATTGGCGCCCCTAAAAACTTTGAAAGTTTTTAACTCTCACGAGGGATTTTCTTCTTATATATTGCTTAATCGATACAACTTCCCTTTTGCTCTATTTGTAATTGGATGGTTTTTGTTGCAGGGAGGAGATGTCGTCCAAGAAAACATTTTCGCTAATGTCAGCGACGACACTGTCAGCTTGGAGTTTCAAAGGTCAGACGGAACCTTAATTACTCAAGTTATAGACTTCAGAAACGTAAGTACGAAGGAAATTCATGATATATCATCCTCCTAATTATTGTTCTTGACGCCATTGTCAAGTCGAATTGAGACTTTCATTTATTCATGTCGCCAATTTGCGGGCCATTTGCAGTATTAAAATCTTATATTCCAAACACAAAAACCCTCCTACGTTTTTTTCAATCAACGAACTTCTTAACTTCTCTATAGTGCTCCGGAGAGACTTTGTCGTCTGGGGCTTGATTCCAGTTATTTCTTTCTACAAAAGAAATCGATTGGTGATTTTGCACTTTCCATACGTAATACCCACCTACCTGTTTATTCCAGAAACAAACTTCGTATTTGCTCAACGAACGAACACTTGTAACTTAATAAAAGTTCCCGTTGTTTACCGACAAAAACGTCACGCTAAAAGGATTACAATGTCAATGACGAATATTTATCGGGAGTCGGACGAGATGCATTTTGACGTGTTTATTAATGTAGAACCGGAAAAAGGGGATGTTATATCGGTTTTTCGAAAGCGTATTTTACTTTAAAATGGCATGACTGAAATGTTTATTTTTGTCAGTATCGAATAAAACAAGCAAAAACTTTTTCATTTAGACGAGGAATTTTATCTAGAATTGTTTGTAATAATATCGAATTAAACTGCAATGAAAGCTCTACGTAAACACTGCATTTACACAATCCTTTTGTGAGTTTTAATGAAAAAACTGGAAAATAAATAAATGTAAAATTGCTGGAAACTTTATTCAAATTGCAAATCTACATAAAACGACGTTGTTTCACGAAAATAACGCGTCTTTTGGGATTCAGGGTGTCTTATTTTTGAAGCGTATAATTGAGACATTTTTTTCAAATTGACGACTTCATGTACTTTCTAGTCTGTAATCAAATAGTGTTGCTTTCTTGGAAAACGTTTGAAAATATGCGTTGAGATAGTTGTTCAAAGGTGTTAATAGAAAAAAAAAATGGCGTCAAAGCAGGCACTAGATTTTTAAAACTATTGGTACCTCTGACAGTTTGAGGTTAAATATTATTTATATGCAAAGTTGTTATAGTTGACAATGTGTTATCTAAAGATTTTATGAAAAATGCTAATGGGGTAATTTTTAGATGATTTTTAGTTCGTAATTGTTGTGATGATGGGAGTGAATAAGGTGCGTTATCTACGACATATTAAAAAACAATGTAAAAAATAACATAAAGGTTCCCAAAATCTAGAGAAATCAAAGAATGTAAAGATTATATAGAACACAAAGCATTTTTAAAAGACCCGCAGAAATCAAAGAACGTAAACAACTCAAAATAAAATAAAATTCTTAGAGAAACAGAATCTAGGGAGACCTAGAGAATCTATAGTATCGGACGCGGGTACCAAGATAATTTAAACAGATTCTAAAATTCTAAATAATATAACAATCTGAAGTCCAAAGAGTATAGAGAAATCAAAGAATTCAGAGTGCAACAGAAAAAATGCGGAAACTACAAAAACTACATTCAAGACATATAAAGAAACCAAAATGAATAAATTTAGAGGACCTACACAATCTGTGAAATCTGATTTTGAGAAAATTCTAGACAATAAAGATTTAAAATATAATTAGAGTCTAAGGGGACCAAACCTAAAAGAATACAAAAAATCTCGAAATGTAGATTCTTCAAAATTTAAAAAATAAAAATAAAAAATTTGTAAGAACTTACAACTAAAGCAATGAGTAATTGGAATTTGTAAATTTGTGTAATAAAATGTCATAAAACCATAGAACAAATCAGTTTCAGTTTAATCAGATCAATTTTATGGCTTTTTTTTGATATAATGAATTTTTTAGCCTATAAAACTTTACCCATTTATTTCAGTTTTTTGAATAATGAAACTTTCATTAGATGACTATCTATGTAAACAACAGCAAAGTTGCATTCTGTGAAATTTATAAAAGAACTGATACAAATCGAAGTTTTGAAGTACAATAAAAAAATTATTCTTTGTAATTTTGTAAAAAATTGTAGTTTTTTTTTTAAATTGTCAAATTAATTTTTTAAGGGGTTACACGGATGCAGGAATTTCATAAAATCAATTGTTTTTTTTAATTTTCTTATCAACAGTGCAACATGTTAAGAATATTTTTCCAAAGTTTTAAGTCAATCGGAGTAATACTCTAGCCTTTGGAATTTGCTTTTATTATAATCAATTAATCGCGTTTGTCGGTGGGCACGATTTTTCAAGAACTAATTGACCGATCTTATTGACGTTTTGCTTTTAGATAAGATTGACTAGTGATCCGAAAACTAGGTCGTAGCGGCTGAATTTTTATTTTTTTTAACGAAAATCTAATAAAATATTGTTTAAATGTGATTTATTCTTAAAACTTTGAATAAAATAATTATTTTATTATATTCAAAAAAAAAATGACAAAATGTGCTTTTTTTTAACCTTCGAATCTCATGTAACCCCTTAAGCCATAACTATAAAATAATTTCAGTTTTACGTCAACTGAGTAAATTTTTTGTGATTCGTTTTCGACATAATAAAATCTTTTGGCTAATGAAATTTTAGTTCATTTGTTTATTCAAACAACACAAAAGTTGCGAGTTTGTAAGAGTACAATTTTTTTTTTCGAAAATTTGAAATACAATAAAAAAATTATCCTATCAAATTGTGTCCAAAAAATATTTGGGTACTTGAATATAAGAAACAAAAAATCAAGTTTTGATAAGAATTTAAGAAGAAAAATTTAAAAAAATAAGTAATTGGTTACCAGAGGATTTAGAAAATGTACCTGAAATACAATGAATTTAAAGCGTTCAATGAATCCAAAGAATATAAATAATTGAATTTCTTTAAAATATTTAACGGATCAATAAATTTTAGAAAATACTTTTAGAAAGAATCTAAGTTATGCAAATGATAAAACAAAGGATCCAAAGTATATAAAGAATTCCATAAAAGTAAAAAAAAATATATGTAGAGGATTTAAAGGTGGTGTCTATATTTACGTATTTTATTAAATCGTTCAGCACATGTTGTAATGTATACACAAAAATTTAGATATCTTTGGTGTTAAAATTAACAGTGTCACCAACTTAACAAAAAACAACCCTAGTTAGTTGCAGTTTATGTTTTTTCCTTTTTTTAATTAATTTAAATTATTTAAATCTCAGTAACTATTACGCGAAAATTAGAGTGGTGCGTTGGATGGCAGCTAAAATGTTTTTTTTTTGAGCTTATAAATTAATTTCTTCCGTTTCTTGGTGATAATACCTTTCGAAATGTAAATAAACATGGCTACAGCGCTAAGTAAATTTTTTGTAGAACAGTCACGTTGCAGAAGTCAGACTAATTTAGAACATCTTTTAGTCATTCTCTACCTTTGAAATTATCCGCGCTGTTGTAAGTTTCGCACTAATTGCTTACTTTTTAATCAAGAAATGCGATGTTGTAAGTAAGCGGGATTTAGCTAACGTCTACTTACGTGACTACAACAGACGCCCTGGATTTTCTGTTAAATACTCAGTTCAGAAATACTCACTCAACTGATTTGTTGTGGTGTGATTTTATTGTGTACAAAAACCGCAAAACTGCCAAGAAAATGACTTTAATTTATATCATGTGCTAATTGCGTCTCATTGTATCGATTTCAGCCCTCCGCAATGGGCTTCCTGTGTATAATAACAATTATGGCGAGTTGGCGTGTATACACAAGTGCCAACGTAACATTCATAAACACTAAGTAATATGTAAAGTCCTTTGAATTTATATTTCACGAACGCTTCTTTTTGTGTCTGCTAACTTTAGTGCGCATTTTCACAACGAGTGGAATGACTTTATAAGGATTTTAAAAATCGCAATGCACGATGTCGAATAAAACGACTAATTGCAGCGGCTTTTGTGCAAACGAGACATTAATTTTGTTATAGTGTGTACTTTAAATTCCACTAGCGCCGAAGTTACAACGACCATTGTGTCCGCGCAATCAAGTGCTAGTCGGAACATTAGGCAAACTGTCAAAGTCCGAATATAGACTAAACTAAACTCACACCATGATTAAGACGAACAGTGTTTACCACTTAGCGATTCCAAAGTTCTTGTGAAGACTTCGAGACATTACTTTGGGACATTTTACAATTTTAGTTGGATAAAATAGAATCTGTGGCGAAAGCTCGACAATTCAATTGAAAATGAAATTTCCATAGTCCATCTATATTTATCTCCACCTCACATTTTCCTCTCCATTAAATTCAGATACATCCCACGTAAAAAGTTGTGTTTTTAATCCACCATTAGGTTAAAATCTAAGTATGTACTGACTTTGCCTTTTATAACAACAAAAGTTTAAACGAACACGGAGCTGCTTTTGTTAGTTTGGAACATTATTTGTTTGTATATTTTTATATCAGCTTTCAACTGTCGATGATTATTTAAATCTAAATCAGTGGGGGATGTTTATTTTGTGAAATTACAATACGCGTCGGAAATATCAGAATTGATAAAATTATAAACAGAGCGTCATAATTTACATCAGAAAATAAACCAATTTTGCTTTAAAACAATTCAACTAAACCGGATTATTTCCGGGCGAGATATAACAAAACATAGTTAATTAAATAAAAGATAATTAATTTCGAATCGAGTTACAAATCAAATAAAGAAGCACAAATCAACCGAAAAATTCGATTCTGTGTCAGAATTTGACAAACTGAACCAAAAGGAATTAATTTTAAACACTCCGCGAGACTCGCTCAATTATATTTACACCGTGGAACGAAAGATTATTTTAATCAGCTTTTTCCCAAGAGTGCGAACTATCAGTTTTTAATTTCCTTCAAGTGAAACTCACTAAACGCGTTGGTCAATATTTAATTTGTGTTTTACGCAACCGTCCTAATTCTCGCCTACCGTTCTCACTCCGGCTATCGAGGTTTTCTCCACCACCGTCATCGCTGGGGGCATATATTTTCCCATTATTTAGTGAGCTGCCCCGTGTGTATTCCCTCGTGAGACTGGTCGCTCATAAATTAGACTTACCGCTACCAGCTGTTATGGCTATACATATTTTACATGCTTTACACACTGGGAAATTATTATATCTAATTAATTAGGAAAGTCAAAACTATAATTTATAAGAGACTCGTGGAGACTTTCCGGAGGGCGCGTAAAACGATAAGATTGACGTTGGTGGAAAGATATAGCACACACAGGTCCTATTTGATCTTTGATCGGGATAAAAAAACGCCATTTTGTTTCATATCAGGGGATTTTATCGGGATTGTGGAGCCGAAATAACTGCTCTGCTGGACGCGCTGGAATGGACAAACAAGAAAAAGTGGGCCGCAAACACATTATATTTACAAGAAGAAAATTTGGAGCACGAGAATTGCTCGAGTCGAAAATGGAAAAAGAGTAAAAATTATTTAGCGAAAATGGTGTTGGGAGTGTATTGTAAATTGGAGGGCTCTATTCGGTATCCCACAAATAATAAACTAGTATAGTTCTCAATTTTTAAACTACCTAATATTGAATGGCTCAAGACCGTGTTAATTCTTAAAAAGCTCGAAATTTTTTATTATTATTCTTATTAATTTTTATGATAGCTTCTCGAGTATTGTAATCTAAATTCTCACGAACAGACGTACACCAATTTTTAGGTGTCCTAATACTTATTTTCTTTACAATTCTGAGAAGTTCTGGACTAACCAATTTTAAGATTAAGGACTTCAGCATGATATTTAAAACAACTCATTTTAAAGATTCTGAGGTTCTAAGTTAACCGACTCCAAGATTAAGGTCTTAAATGTAAAAAATATTCTGACGCTCAGTTTAAAGATTCTGAGATCTTAGCTGGTATTATAACAAATTCACAGATATAAAGTTGAAAATTTACATATAGAATAAAAATCGAATTTAAATGTGGAAATTGTTTTATTTTAGATTTTTAGACTACCTAGTTTTGAATTGCTCTCACGGTTTTCAGAAATTCTATTCTAACAAATCTAAGATTAAAAATCATAACTATGTAAAGTTTCAAGAGCTCAAAGATTATATTTTACATTCTGGAGATCAAACGTAAGGCTTTTGTAATCTCAGCTCGTTGGGTTCACAAATTTTTAAGTTTCCTAATGTTTTCAATTTTTTTAAAATTCCGAGAAGCTCTGAGTTAACGTTTTGAAGATATTTAAGAAAGCCATTTTAAAGATTCTTGCCTTCTAGATGCTGAATTATAAGGTTTTGAATGCAGTAATTTTTCTAAGGCTCATTTGAAAAATTTTGATAGTGTTATAACAACTGTGATCTGTGACAGTATCATAAAAAAAATCACTTGCAAAGTTTTTAGGTTATCTGATCAAATTCTAGATTAACAGATTCTAAAATTAATGTCTTCAGTATATTTAAGAATCTCATCAAAGATTCTTAGATCATGGATGGTCATGGTTCTACATTTTCCGCGGATTCTGAGAAAAGTCAATATAATATTTGATTGAGCTCATTTTTAATGTGCAATTTTCAGATTATAGATTCTCAATTCTTAGGCGTAAAGTTCTTATAATCTAAATTGTCAGATCTGTATGTTCTCAGAATTTTAGATTGTTTAATTTTAAACTTTGTTTGGGAACATGAGAAATTCTAGGTTAACTAATTCCAAATTGACAATTTTAATATGACGGCATGAAAACTTATTTCACCGATTTTTAAATCCTAGATGCTCATATGATAAAATCTGAAATTTCAGATTTTGAAGTCTCGGACACAAATATCCCAGAATCCAAGTTCTCAGATTTTCATGACCTATTTTTCAGCATTTATAGAGAAATCCTATGTTGACACATTCTAAGGTGTAGGTTCCAAAAATAGCTATATCTGAAAAGCTCAATTGTTGATTTTTATACTATAGATGCTCAGCTTCCAACTTCCAAATTCTCAGAAGTAAAGTTCAAAGAATTCAAATTCTCCGATATTTTTTTCATTTTTAAATTTTGTGCTCAAACTTGTGACACAAATGAAAATTTGAACATGTTATAATTTATCACATTCTTGGGATCTTAGAATATAGATTAGATTTAGATTGTGTCGTTCTCAAATTTTCATATATTTGAGATGTGGTTTGTCTAATTTTAGTTTTGTCAGGTTAAACCTAGGATTTTTATATTCTACATTCTAAAATCATATTAAAGATTTTTAGACAAATACTTGAACTCGAAAATTAAAATTTTTAGAAACTAAACCCTCAGCACCTTAAGTTCTTGGAGCTATTTATTGCCTAATTTTTTAGCGGCAAAGTTTTAAATCCACCGTTTCCTGCAATGTAGATTTTCAGAACGTTTAAGTCATAACTCTCTCATTTTCAGTTATTGGTTTTTGTCTTTATATATCCTGATTTTCAAGGCTTCAAAATTTTGAAAACATACATTAATTTACAATCTTGTTAAGGTTAAGAAGTTTAAAATTCTGCTTGACAAACACTGTAGGCGTCGAGAGTTTTGCAAAACATAATTCACGCTTTTTATTAGTTTTTACACTGTCTGCAAATCCTGTATAAAATAGATTTTAAAATATTGTGGAAACCAGTTCAGTTCTTTAATATTTTGTCCAGCGCATTCACCACTTTTGTTTGTGCTTTCCACGTTCTACGTATTTAATATAACTCTCTTTTGTATTTTGTAGTTTTGTGAAAAATCCATTCAGAAAACACTTTAAGGCGATATATAACAGCTTCTGGAATAAAATGAAATCTGTGAAAGCAAAAGAATAATGCAGCTTACTTTTGTATAAAAATTTGGTAAGGTCTAGAAAATTAAAATGGCTTTAATAGAAAAGGTAAAAAACTTGAATACATAAAGTACGGGACGAAAGTAGATTAAAAGATTTTAGATTTTTTGCAAAAAAATCATAATTGAATTTGGACGGAATTTCATTAAAATGTAATAATATTTAACAATTTTATTAATTAAGTGCATTTCATACAACAGAACAAAGGTTGCTATCTAAATTTAAAAAAATATTGGAAAAATCCCTTTTTAGATAATTATCATAATACCAACAGTATCTGTCTTAGATATTGTATATAAACTTGAAAACTACTAGTTTATAACGAAATAAGTTTAATATTTTGTGGCAAAGCCTTTAGCGGGAATAATAGCTTCACAGTGTCTGCACATGGAGTTCACTAGAGCATCAATTGTTATCTGAGGATCTTCTTCCACTCTTTCTCTAGTTGGGCAAAATTTTCAACCGCATTTCTTGCCTGTTTATGTTTCAAACATCTCTCTAGCTTATTCCATTGTGTTTCCATGATATTCAGGTCTGTCAATCGAAAAACAAGTACCTACTAAAATGAATTTTCTTCGAAAATATATGAACCGCTTCAAGAACCATGTTATTTTTTTAATAAAATTTTATTATATTCTTTTAACAGGATGTACCTGTGCCAAATATAAGAGAAAAAAAAGTACATTTAATTGAGTCTGATAAATCGTACCTTAAAAAATCAAAAAGTGATACACTTCTGACTGGGACTGTATTTTTCAGAATCATCAAATTTTGAATGTGTCCTTAAACGGTAGAAAATTAAAATCTGCAAAATAATTAATCAGAACGTATAAAAAAATACACGAGGTTGTAATAGAAAGTTATCCTGAAACATCCGCCATCTTAGGTTAATTTGATTTTTTTTTTATTTGAGTGCAATATATATTTCTTTAATTACATGTTTTTTTTTGTTAATTAAAAAGGTTTTTCTCTTCTAATGCTTACGTTGAAATGTTTATTTAATTTTTCTGATCGCAAATTATAATTAAGCACAGAAATTTAAAAAAGCTCGGGAATATCTCGGAGATCTACGATTAATTACTTGTTTTTTCTGAAGATTCAATTTCTAAGTAGCAAACTGTTTTAGGACGTTTATTTCTGTCTAATTTTATTGTTTTCATCAAACTTTAGTCTATTGAGTTATGGCTGGAGAATATCCTCTTGTGAAAATTTTATGAAATCACTTCATGAGCGAGTGTAGAACAAAAGATGATAATAATAAGGAGAACCCTGTATGATTTAAAATAATTCAACCTGACTTGAGTGGAGGCGGGTACAAAGCACATGAATCATGTGTATACTAACAACATCCAATAATCTGTCAGGTGGTGTTATATCAGTATGTTGCCACCGAGATAATAAGATTTTCAGTTTCCTTTGTGCTCACATTTCTTTCAGAACGATTTAAAAAAAATGTAAACACATAGAATTACATTTTTCGTTTACATAGCGTAATTCAATTACCTGAGACACCAGTCAATCTGATTGGAACAATAATTGGAGCAGATTACGAGAACACAATTACCGGTTCTCTACGCTTAAACTATTTCGAGTCAATTAATACTTCAATCTCACTGCAATTATCGAGAGGGATGTAGAGCTCACTCTAGTTAACAGTTCTGATTTAATTCTACTTTGAACAAGTACAACAAACAAGTTTCAAATTGTCCGAGATCTAAAACATGAGAGAGAAATGACAATAAATTAATTGATCAGACATTTACACTCGGACGCCTGTTATAAATTATTGTCTTCCTCCGTAATAATTAAGCTGTCGGATTTTTTCCTCTCCATTAATGGAATCAATGACGATATAATCGACACGACCCAAATGAAGGATTAACTTTATTCTGCGAGAGAAAACACGGCCAAAAACAATAAAACCCAATCTCATTCGGTTTTAAACGACCACGGAGAATTAACAAAACTAACTTAATCCCCAATTACATGTCCCTGTCAAAAAATCTCGTACGCCAAAATAATAGCCTAACTTTAGAAAATAAAGAGGAGAAAAACTGAATCAATAAAGTAAACTTCAACTAGAACGTTAAAGTGATAAAGCGCTTAAACTGCTTTAATATTCTGGTCGGTTGGCCCGGATCCCATCCAGGATGATGACAGATCCCTCAGGAACCGACGACAAGTGAGCTTATGTCCTACGACGTCGTTCTCTGCGACCGTCTGCCCCTATAGGCTCCACTAATAAATGTCACCCTCTTACTTCTTAGCCGTGGAAACCTTTCCGAAGTACCTGAATCGTAACTTTGTGAATTTGCATGGAACGAGATTAGGTGAGATTAGCACGGATTTACAGATCAAAGGAAGTTTCTCACCGACAAGAAAAAACCAACATGTGTTTGAATTTTTCTGTGTCGCATTGTGGCATATTTCAAAAATGATTAACTTCGACTAGTGCATGCACAGTTTTGTTGTCATTGTTCACATCTACACAACTTTGTTTGGAACACCCTCTCGGTGCCATTCAAACTGCTGCTGTTGCGTTTTAAAAAATAATAAACAGTGACAAAGTTCTCTGTAGTTTCAAGTTAAGCGGAAATGACAGCAACATTAATCTTTAAACTACCTCTAGTATATTTATGCGCCACATAAAACACATTGCACCAGTTCGTATCGATTTTAGCCTTTTCTTGAACTCGTCGGAGTAATTGAAAGGAACAAATTAAGTATTGGGGAATTGCTTCGACTCACTTCTTTCCCCATAATAATACCACGACCCTATCGCTGTTTATTATATTGTCCATGAACAGCGCTATTTATTATTCAAACACGAAATAACTTAAGGTAATCATTATGTCAGAGTTAACGAAGAGGAAAAGCGAAATTATTAGCTAGTTGATTGTGAGTCGAGTTCACATCGATTGCTTTTTATTCTTAGCGGAAAAGCCAATGACGGAATCACATAAAAACAGGTGAAGCCAACTTTATCGATTTTGATTTTTTTTATCAATTTTAATTAATTAGTTTTTCTGGAAATTAGTAAAACCGACGTTGCTTTGTAGTTGAAATATGTAATTTACATCGAACTATTTTGTTCAATTAACTTTCAGGCGTGTAATTAATATTTTTGCCAGTGAAAAATGTAAAACAATACAAGCTTTGAAAATATTGCATTTAAATAGACAGGTAGGCACTCATATGGCTAAAAATAACTACAGGATGAAAAATACCAATGAAAACTCGCAGTTGTCATTATCGTTAATTACAAAGCTAATCGGACTAAATGGCGGATGAAAGTTTTTTTAAATTGCGGTGTTCTGCTTTTTTTCACAAAAAAAACACCAACTTTTTTGCGAAAATTGGTGGATGCGCCGGGCTAGGACAGCATTGTACTGAAAACTTGAAATTTGAAATAAACATCTAGACTTTGACTAAAGGATCTACAATCTAGATATCTATCTAATCACAGAGTTTGAAATTCTAACACATTGAAAATTTGCACCCGCTAATTTGCTGCAATATCTGGGAATCTTGAATCTAAAAATTGAGAATTTAGGATCTCTGAATTCTTGGATTTGTACTATAGGATTAAAGTACGCATAGGATCAGGAAATCTAGGATCTTAAATTAAGTATACGCATTCTCAGGATTGCAAAAGTGTTAAAAATGGAATTTACAATTTGAAGGTTTAGCATTCAAATTTAGGAAGAATGTTAAAATCTAAATGTATGAAGGATTCACAAGCATTGAAAGCAAATATTGAGAATACAATAGAAATCTTTGAATTTAGATCTCAATTAAATTTCACGTAAATAAACGAATTTAAAATCGGAGAATTGGGAATGTGATATGCTTAAAAGATTCTCTAAATGAAAAATGTCTAAAATTAGTCAAATATAGAAGTTGACTACATAAAACATATGTAGTAAACTGCTAACCAAGAATCTGAGATTTTTATTAGATTTTTTATTTTATTAGATTATCTTTAATCTGAAGGATTAGCATCCAAAAGCTTGATCCTGGAACCATACAAGAATTTAGGACCGTATAGTCTAAAAATCTAAAATTTGAAAGTCCAGCGTCTAAAAACATCTGGAGAAATATAACTGCAACGACACTGGGACGTGGAAATATAAAAAACTAGAATTCCATACTAAGAATGCAATAAGATTTGAGAATCTTAAATACTAAAAAATCTAAATTTTCAAAAGTAAGAATCTATAATTTGAAGCATGTAAAGCATCTAAAGAAGAATTGCTACTGTATCAATTTGGTGCCAATAATGTGCGTCAAAATACAATAAAAATACCGAGTGTTGAAATTCCCATTTTCTCAAGTACTCAATCAATAAAAAATCAAACATATTTATATACTAAACTTATGAAAAATGTATTAGCTGATTATAAAAACGAAAATAATTTTGACATCAAATACATACAAAAATGAAAATACATTTATTTTATTCTAATAATTTACCTGTACAGCTCTTATTTCGGATTTTTTTTCTAGTCTGTGCACGTAAAATCTTAACACGGTTGAAAATTAGAGCGTTCAAACTAGAACTATTTGTAGTTATAAATATTTCGTTTTTCAAGATACCAAAATTTCGTTTAAAGTAAATACAAAAAAAAAATTGGGTGGTATACTTCGCTCTTTAAAAATAAACATGTAAGTGTTGGGCTGACGAATCAGCCACCCTAAAAAAATCTAGTATTTGAAGAATTGTCGTTTAGAGTCGTAGATATTGAAAAAATTAAGATCTTTAAACGAAGACTTTGAGGAAATGTTGGTAACTTTTAGGAATCTGAGAATGCTATTTTTTGACGATAGATATGATTTCATAGGCACAAAATAAAGGAAGGATTATTAAAAATTATTAATAATTAATTTGTCTGTGATGAAATTATGTTAGATGTGCTTATTACAAACACTTAATTTATTGTTAGTCGTTATCATTTATTTCCAGCGACCAACCATGCTGTAGTAAATGCGCAAAAACAAAACACTGCAGCAATCACTGCAATAATGAAACAGCGGGAGATCCTTTGATAGAAGTTTGTTTGTTTTATTTTAAGAGTGCAAGGTAAGCAATCAACAAATTTTTAATTAAACACGCCGAACGTAATTATTGTTGAGGAGCAGGAACCAGTTTAAGTGCAATTCGTACTTTGATAGAGTTGTCGAGGACTCCCGAGTTTTATTTTGATTCGTTCTTTGTCCGCAGTCGCGACAAAGCAAAGAAAATAAAGTGGGTTTCAAAAATCGCACTCAAGAGATCCTCCTTAAGATAAACATCAGCATTTCTCCGTTTTCTATGTGTTTTTAATCGCGAAACGCTAATTCCCGCGCGTGATCCGTTTTACTACGAGAGGATTTTTGCGATTGCTTTAGATTCTTGGCAATTACTCGAAGAGAACGAGGAGGAGAAGTTCGAGAAATGTTCGTCAACATATAACTCTAATCCGGAGCGCGTTTGTAAAAGTTCGGGTTTCTACATTTTACTCGTGTTAGAGGATTACGTTTTGCCAATTGCTGGCACGATTTAGCTGTTTGGGCTTAATGGCCTTCTCGGTTTTCCTTTGTCTCTTTTCCGTGTATGTCTGTGCGAAAATCTACTTAACGATAAATAATTTTTTGAGGGGTGTACTTTAGAGACATCGCAAATTAGCGCTCATCATACTTGGGATGGAGAATGATTAAAGCTCTGATGCGTGTACGACGCTTTATTGGATCGTAAAAAGTTTCCGAAGGGAACAAGGATAATTGACGAATTAGATGGCTATCTTTATTCAACATCGAGTGATAATACCTCTCTTCATAAAATTTGATCCTCCAAACAGCGAGATACAAGAACGAAACTACATAGAGGCGACTCGAAGGTATCCGAATAATGGGCACGCTTTAATTTAGATTTTTAAGATATATATTTTTTAAATTTTATTGTATTCTATTAATATTTGAAAATGGAATTGAGCTGAAGATGGTCATTGCATTTTTATTTATTTTCGTAGAAAAAGTAACATTTTAACGAAAATTAATAACAAAAAAATCCGAATCAAAGTGACGTAGATAAAATTTTGTATGCAACACTTTGAAAATTTGAAGATTTTCTTATTAGTGTCCTTAATGTACTCGGGGTTACATAAATAGCTATTACAGCTTTGATGTGACCATAAACTGGATACATCCGGTATTCAACCAAAAACCTAGCTTTGGTCATATATTTTTAACCAATCTCATTGATCTGCATCGGTAATATAATGGAAGTAAGTTATTCAATAGTATTTTTTTATAATCACTCTAGTTATTAATTATTAAATGTCAGGAAACAAAAATTATTAATGTCCCCACAATAAAATACGTATTTTTTCAAAAAATTGGGGACAATTTTTTTGTGAAAATCTACCACGAGTAGACAGAATTCTTGAGAAAATTTGCTACATGACGAAGTTTAGAAGAGAAATAGCAATCGACATTGATGCTTTAGATAAAACTTCGAGCCAATTTTAGGAAAGTCTAGCGACTTGCCTGTAATTTTTCCCTTAGCCGCTGTAAAATTGTTTGTCGACGCACAAAGTCGCTTTCCAATTTAAAGAAACTCGCAGCCAATGGAAAAGTCAGAGTATGCAGATCAAACCATTCGTCTTAGTTCTTTGAAAATCCGTTTCTTTATATGGGCAATAAATAAATGATCCTGCATAAGTCTGAACTATAAGACTTAGACTTTTCGCATGGCTTGACATGGATGCGGATAACGTTTCAGGTCGTCCTGAAATGTTTTATGGTTCGGACAAAATCTAACCTTGTTGAATTTTTCATTAGCAATCAGAATATCCCGTTTTAATAGTTGTAGCGGGGGTAATTAAAGCAAGTAAATTAAAGAAATCAAAGCACGTTCTCAGATAACCTTCTTGTAATATTGAACAGTACATCCTGCGGGATCCACTATACTAGAGCGGACTTTAAATTACATTCGTTAATTATGCAGCTTTTAATTGCTTCGGAAAAAGACAAAGTTCGAGTTGTTTTTTTCAACGCGAGGAAGTTCTTCTATTTAAATAAATTACAAAAGTCTTTACGAAACGTATATCGAAAACGTTCCAACTTCGAAAACTCTCAACTCTAGGATCTAAAGCAAATGACTCAAAGTAACTCTAGAGGGCTTGTGGACGATTAGTTATGAACAGTTCGTCGCAAACTTTGCCAAGTGTATTTTGACTCACATGTACGTAAGATTAACCGACAACTAACTTAGGAATTAACGTCGGAAAGGTGAAGTATGAATTTCAAACGAACCGGAATCAGTTACCTTTATCTCCCCTTATTAATAAAACTTTGCAAAAGTAGATTAAAAACAAGCATTACCTATTATTAAAGCAATTGCGAAAGTCGGCCCGTACAAGATAACGAAGGCTGAAACGACTATGCAAATTAGATACTTAAAAATTGGAGGCATACAGCCAACGAGCTGAAAATACACTTTGTCTTTTTTCATTAAAGACTACTTATGATTGAGGCACCGACCCGTTTTCGTAGTCAAGTTTTCATCACACTAAAACTGTAATAAAACGTGGAGAAGCGAAACACACATTTTTCCCCCGACGTGTTTCGTAAATTAGCTCGACTTTCAACGCTAACGTTTCACAGAATTAGATCAAAGTCTGAAATGGAGCAAATCATCTAAAGTGCAATTCATCTAGATGCAAGCGGCCATTTAAAAAATTCTACTCTACTTGCAGCAGGGATGATAAGCGCAGGCAATTTATCCGAAAGGAATACGGGCATTTGTATAAGTGATCGAATGCGAGGGACAACTGCCTCAATTTACAGTGAAATTTTATAAAAACTGTAGAAATAATAAGTCAACATTAAACAATGGATTTTTTCAGTCTCAATTTTTGCGCATTCGCTTCATTATCCTTTTAGAAGTGAAAAATAAAACGCATTATATTTCTTCCCCGGGTTTTGGATTTTTCCAGGTTCAAAGAAGCCCTTCAAAACAGCATTTTCACCTCGCCCTTTATTTTTCCTTTTGTTTCATCAGAGCTTCGCGTCCCATTTCCCACCCCTTAAAAGCACACCCTCATTTTTGCGAACGACCATGATTCGGTTGATTAGTGAGTACAAATGGGCGAAAAAGCTAATTATTCCAATTTAAAATGTAATTGCAGATTTTCCCAGTCTTTAGTAAAAAACATCTTTTACACGCACGAAGCTTTTTCGTTGTTTACGTTCATAATGACGTTTTCCAATTATAAAATCGAATACAAACAGAATCCCTCTGTGTACTAGCGAATCTTGACACAAAAAAGAGTCTGGGAGACCTGAATAATTGCAAACAAAGCGATTTCATTTTAATGATGTTAAAATACGAGCTTTTTTTTTCAACAAAAAAAATTGGCGCTTTGGCAATTTACCGAAAAAATACATATGTTGATCACGGCGTGGAATAAAGGCGTATAAAAAACGTTTTTCGTGTGCAATAAAAGCGCTAATTTGCATTTCAAAAATATTTAATGTGTGGCAACTAGAGCGGAACGTATCGATTATAATTTTATACTGATGGGGTTTTGTTGCGCTGGTTTATTGTGGAAATCACGAAATTTTGATGGTGGCGTGTACAAGCTCGAAACATGTCGGGCATTAACGTTCATTAATGATGCAGGGACGACATTTTAAAAGCGAGTTGTATGACCAATGATGCTGTCAAAGTTTCTATTCCATTAATAATGGACATGATTGATTATTACATTAATCTCGTAAAAATTCTACCAGTTTGATTTAATATACATTTCTCCTGAAATCCCATTTTTGTTTCCAATATTCCCGGAAACAACAGGTTTCTTTCATTTCAACATATATTACACAGAAATTCTCCAGATTCAAACTGAATGCATTAAACTAATGAAAACAGCACGGAATTGTAAGACCTATCCATCAGCCGATGATAAATAGATCTCTAGTCTCGTAATTTTTCCTGAATAAACATTCTTTTTTTTGCTTTTTTGTGGTAGACGTTATTGAATTTCTTCTTTCTTTAAACAGGGATTCGTTCGATTTTACATTCGAATGTAAACTTAGGGAATTAACAATCCCGATGCTGTTTGTTCAAAAAAGATGTAATTTCCTCTATTCAAACCGTTGTTCCAATTCGAGTAGAAAGTCCAAACTTGAGAATAAAAAGTATGTAAATAAACGCTTGGCCACAAAAAATGGTCTTTAGAAATGTCGATTCTGGGAAACAAACTGTGTAATTAGAGACGCATACTTATGTTGAATAAACTCGGTGTTCCTAAAATGTCCGTTCCGAAAGGAATTACGGAACGTCAATATTGAGTACATATAAAGTTTTAAATAGCTAATATATTTACCTCGGGGGATAAACGTACATTTGTATGGAAAGTATCCGAAAACAAGAAAAAAACGCGATATTCGCATAACATCAAAATACGAACATAAACAAATAAAAAAATTACGTGCAAACTAAACCCCGTCGGTAAATTTAGGGATGTTAAAATATCTACTTTGAAAGTAAAAGAATAAAACTGAAATAATCAAAAAGAAGTAAATAAACGCTTAGCAAAGTTTGTAAAAAAATTGAAAATTAAAAACCTCAGACAAGTTTAATGTTATCAAATTCCTATTACAGAATTTGATGGCTCAAGCACATCTCAGGAATGTTCATTGGGTTGCAATCTGAGCAAAGCATCTTAAAATTATACTAAAAAATTGTTTACAAAATCTTTGGCATAACCGTTACCCTCATTGTCTTTCAGCAATTGTAAGGTTTTGCGTGTTCTGCATTTACCATCAAAGAACCACATTGGATTAATGGCAGCAGTTACTCGGTTTTGTCCATTCCTGAACACGTCTACCCTCCAATCTAAAATAAAATTCTTCTGTTTTGATAATCTTTAACTCTTATAACTTATGCTATCTACTTTGTTGTAACTCGCCACCAGATGGCGCTGCAGCACATCAAACTTCTACAATGTTTGGTATACATATGTACGACAGATGTACCACATTATGGTGCATCTACGAAGCAGAAATGTTGGACTTCTTTTTTTTTGGAGCACCAGGAAGCATAGGAAAAACGTTTCTACTCTCGAAATTCGACGGAAGCATGGGATTGCTCTGACTGTGGCATCATCGGATATCGCAGTAGCATCGATGATACATTACTACTATGCATTTTTGATTCTAGATTACATACAAACCATCAATTTTTATATACCGGGTGTGTCAAAAAGAACGGACGGCCAAGAACGTGCATACAGTAGGACATTTATATAACATGAAAAAAATTTGTTTAGTCCTTTGTTAACGTTTACGAACTTCTAGAATGTTTCTTAAAAACTAAATCTTCCTGTTAAATAAAGTGGGACATAATATCAAAACTAACTCTAAAAAAGGTTGTCTGCAGATGTACATCACTTTTTCCCATGAGTAGATTCAAAATTTGGATCACACACTTTATATAGTCGTAAATAAATATGCACGGCAGGACGCCCGTAAATCATTAATAAATGTTTTGCGTCAAAAGCTCAAATATTTCTAATATCTTCGAGTCACATTTTCGAAAGTTAATTTACAAGAAAGTGCTGCTTAGATAAAGTGAATTGGCATCAAACCAGTATAAATTTCATATCGTTGCATCCGTAAATAAACAAGATCATTATTGGAAATTACTATTATTATATCGTTCGCATAAATAATAAAATGTTTCTTAAGGAGATCATTCATTTATAAATAGCACCAGCCCTAAAATTAACATATCTTTAATTCCTCTTGAGATATTTAACGTAGCTAACATTTTGTACACTTTGTGGATGTATTGAAGTAAAACATACTGGGAGCACTGAAAAAGAAATGAATCTTATCATTTCACAGCTACTCCGCGGATGCCGAAACCACTCAACTTTTCTAAAAGTTTCTTGTTACAAACAGTCAGGCATTATTCAAATCTCAAAATACCCAACAGCACTTTCATTATTTAAATAGTTCATAAAAACTATTTATGGTGTTCAAAAGTTGATCTGTACGAGGTGATATTTCCTTCCCTATCGTTTTTAGAGCTTTAAAAAATGAATTTACGGTCTTGGTAATATAAAATGGATCTTCAATGGATTCTCCTTTATATTCTAGTTTGATGAGTTTTATTGCTTAGTAAAATTTTCAGTTCTGTTGGTCATTTGATTCAAAATCTTCCATGCAGACTTTCAAACATTGTCCAAGTTATAGTTTTGTTTTTTAAAGATTTTTTTTTAGTTTTTTGTACAAGCAAGGGATGATTCTTTTCGTGTTTTTATAAACTGGTTTTAGCTCAATGTAGGTTACAGTAATTAAACAAAATATAGTGGAAATAATTAAAAGCTCAATTGTCATTCTTGAATGGATCTCTAATGAACTCCAATCAACACTTTTAATATGACTTGTAATAATAATTAAGATACATTCACTTTAGCATAATCTCTTGTTATGGCCCCTTTAAATTTACTAAATTTGTGTTTAATCGAACAATTTTATGCTCGGAGATTGATAGATTTTCGGTTGCACAGTAATTGGAATTGCATGTATTTGTGAATGTCTAAAATATTATCGCCTGTAGTAAAAGCTTCAACTTTATTTATTATATTACATGCGGTAAACTTTGTTTTAGTTACGTAGTTAAAACTCTTGCAGGGTCGATATTAAATCTCCGTAAACTACACTCATGGCCCAAAAATCTCGGACACTAAAGATGTGAAAATCCATGTATCTAATAATAAAGGGCACGCAGCCATTAATTTTACTTCTTTTAATAAATTTCATTAACCTGGCGTTGTAAAAGCAGGTAGTGTGATTTATGAAAAATATTTTGAGCTTTATTTTGTTGCTGTAATTTTTTTCTTAATATTCGTCAGTATTTGTTGGTTTTATTTTTGTTTTGACCAAATTCGAATTACTGTTTGTTTTTTTTTTTTTTGTGGTAAATACGGCACAAGAATGAAAGACATAATAAAAATTGTAATATCAAATGAAAACGGTCGCAGTGCACGATATTTGCTTTCTCAAAAGTGCCTTTGATGACGAGCTTATTTTTGACCTTGCCAGAACTTAGGGAGCGCTCTCTTACATTAAACTTCTTGTCAGCCATTTATTGCCAACTCGAGGGACAGAAATTTCTGCTCGAACAGTTCGTCGCGTATTAAGAGATATTGGATTAGCATCCACAAACTGGCAGCATGTCTAAAATAACGGCAGCTTATGAAATTGCCAGGTTGCAATTTGCAACAGAACATTGACGAGTCTCGACCAAGAACCAAGGACACTTTCTTTTTTTTATGGTATGGTTTTAATTAAACCAGATTCTTTTAAAGCAGATGGGTGCGAAATGTTTACAAAATTATGTTATCCTATGCCCCATTTAAAATTTTATGTGTTTATGCATGATAATGTGGCCAGCTCGAAGCCACGACCTAAACTCAATCGATCGTTTATAGGATACCTTAAGGCGAGCTGCCCTTAGCTGAAAATTCTGCAAGAAACTGTTCAAAGTTTCGTTCACAGTTATAGTAACTCGTGGGGGCGACACCCATTATTGGTACCAATGGTACAATTACACTCAGTTGTACAAATTTATTATTATTTCGTTTTAAATTTTTATGATTTTCGTTATTTTTATTTTTATTTATTTTCCTTTTGCCAAATTAATACAGACTCTAAAATTGAAATTTTCAAAATATATAAGCAGAGATTCGGAATAAATAGTTGGGGAGACATGACTGAAACTCTATGAAACGTAGTTTCGAACTTAGCCGAGCTTTTGTCACTGTTTCTTGTAAATAATTATTTCATGTATAATCACAAGGATGAATAGGCTTTCTGATAGGCTGATTCGAAAATTTGACGGGTGTCATATTTTATTGCACTGATTAATTTTTACCGCAGAAATTGATATATAGTAAATGAAAAACGACTTTTAGATACAAGAATGCTCCAAGAACCTAACACTCGATCTGGTATAAATGTTTGAGTAAATAATAGCAGTTCAAGTAAGAGAACTTGAATGTAATAAAAATATCCTTCCTAGCACACGAGAAGATATGAGTAATTTAGTCAAAGTGAACCTACACTGCAATGAAATTTAAAATCAAACGTGTAAAACTTACTCAAAACATACCTATTATTTTAGCAAATATCTTAGATTGTCAGCTAATTCTAACGTTCTCATGTACAAACAATGTCTCTTTTAATTTATCACCATTTTATTCAAGACTATTTTTTTTATGAAAGCGAAAAAGAACACTTAAATTAGAAGGCATGATTTTTAATCCCTAATAAAAATGTCCTGAAGATGATGTAGCACAAATGAAGAAGTCAAAAGTCAAAGTCAAAGGACTAAAGTTTGTAACTTTACCGGCTAGACATAAAGCAGATGAAAAAAAATATGTGAAATGTAAAAAAAACGTTCGTTTAATTCTGCATAAAATTTTGCAGTTTTGGCAAGCAATTCTAAGCAATTCTTATTCTAAAAAGTATCAATCGTGTTTTTTTTTTCTCAGACGATGGAACAAACCAAATTTTCTGGTCAAAATATTTACATTATAATTGATATATCCAAAAATGTACAATGACAATTTGAATTTTCGACAAATTCGAGTGATGTACGTAACGTTGTCTGATAGATTCCATCCTTACGAGAGAGATGATATTGCATATCCATTTGCTTCTCACTATAATAGAAATAAAAGGAAAAAAAAAGATTCATGCATATTTGGCCTATTGGAAGTCCATTAATACAGATAGTAACCGTATCTATTATTTCCAAATTTCTGGATATAAGTATTAGTTTTATAGAGTAAATAACACTACAAATTTTACTACAGAAATAAAAATCTCGAATTCTTTCAATTTTAGAACTTTCGTGCAACGATTTCAAGAAACACATCTCAAAATATTTCCAAAAAAAAATCTATAGTTGCTTCGTTGGAAAGGCATCAGAAACCGACACTCCTGTCTTTCTTTGTAGAAAAGAAAAAGATTAGTTTGTAACCAAGAAGATTAAACGATAGAGCACGATCTGCTGTACCTCAAGTTTTTGTTAAACAGAAGAATTTAATCCTACTTTCTGTGCTTAGATCCGTAAAGAGAATCTCGCACTTTGCGGTTGTCATAGATCGAAGTACAGGAGATGTGAAACTTCGTTATAATAAAAGTAGTTGTGAATTGGACCTCGTGGTGAAATGCTTTTAATTGCGTTTTCCGACTAATTAAATTTTTAAATAGAGCGCAGTAGAATATTTTTAATTTTTATTGAGACCCATAATAACTCAACGTAAATTGTTTTGCTGGAAGTTTCCGACAGTATATGTGGTGTAAACGGGCTAGAAGCAGTTGAGTATTAATGAAGCAATAAATTTTGAAGCAAGAATTTTGTAGTCGTTTTTTCCATGACGCTCTGTGAATTATGGAGTTTTGGATTTATGTAAAAGTCGGATATCGGCGACAAGAAAGTCAAACATTCTATTATGCACGCTCTAAAATTTATGCAGAAGAAGTCTGAAAGTTAAACATACAGGTACCTGCAAATATTATAAATCATAGCATACATAAATCAATTCGAAGTTCTTATCGAATATCTGAATAGCGTATTTTGTAAACTTTCAATGGTGGAAGTGAGCACGCGAGTGGTTTTTCATCGATTTACGTCTGAAGCGTCTCATCGAAATTCACTTAAAATATCACCGCAACTTTTATCATGTTTTCGCCATATTTTAATTAAATCAAACCTGATCGATTCATCACTTTCCTGCGCAGTTTTTCGTTCATCTCGTAACGTTAACCAACACTTGTTTATTTCTGATAGGGCTGTTAGAGCTCCATAATCGCCGGCTGTGCTGCTCGATTTGGTAATTCGAATTGAAATCCCTTCAAATCCGCATAACCATTTATCAGCGCAAACATTCGCAGGGGATATAATTGAAAACCGGTATATGCGTTATTGTCCACTGTTGCAGCAGCAGAGAGGAAGCACTATTTCGTAATTGGTTCCGTAGAAAACAGAATCAGTCCCACTGCATCACCGGACATGTTAGCTTTCATTATCATGAGTTTATTACGCGGGCATAAAACATATTTGAATTTTGCCCAGAGGAACGACATAACATCGAATTTCATTACGTCGGCGTCCATAATAAAAAAAGTTATTGCCCATTTTTAGGATTGCAAGGATCTAAAATGGCGCACATAAAAAACAGCTTACACTTACGCACGCGAAGGGGCTTTGTGTATCATTGAACGATCGTTATTTATACTAATTTAGGAGTATTTCCTAAACGTGAAGTTGTTTTGTGAAAAATTTATGGGACGAGGATGGAAATGCCCACAAAGGAAAGAAAAAGTAGACACGGGTTTGTGGTATTATTAATAATGGAAGATGAAACCCTTGGGAGAGGATCTTTTTAAGAGTGGTCGTTTGCCGAAAAAAAACAACTCGATAATGTAGACCGCAAAATTAAGTCGCAAAAACGCCAGTTTTCGTGTAATAGTCAGCGTTACATCAAGAGGGATGAAATGATATCTATTTTTTATTTTAAAATGCATATTTTCAGTTGAAAATGCACACTTTTTGCGACAATTAAACTTGTTTGTTGGATGAATTTTCATCGTCTCCTTCGAACGTATCTCGCTGTATCTCACTGAAACTTGTTTATTATCAATTTGTTCTCCAAAGTATTTATTTCATTTAATGGACTGAAATTGCGACTAAAGTTTGTTTCGATAAAAAACTAATGTCTCCATTTCACTTGTGTCTGCTTTGACGTAAAAGTATGATTAATTGCTCATAAAACTTTCGTTATAGACAGGTCAAATTGGTGTTGTTCCAACAAAGCTATTACCGTAATGTATTAAATTGAAAGCTATTATATGTGACTTACGGCTAAATTATAATTTATCCTTGTTTACAATGGACTTGTATCTGCGTATCTATTGTTATTAACACAAAATTTTGGTATAAACAATAGTAATTTGCACATAATAATAATTTCTCGTATTTGTATTGAATATTAATAATTTAACGTGTCGACGACGACTAATGAAAGGCCATGTTCACGTTGACGGACACGTTTTTAAAACATTTGCATTTATTTAACAAAAGGTATAAAAAGAAAAAATCCGCTTCATACACACACTTTGTTTTTGTTTCCATTTTGGCGAAATTTCACCTCCCGAACAACGGTCCATTTTCCACTCTCAAATCGCTCTTCTAAACCGGATTGAAGTTAATAAAAGCTCCACAGCTTAATGTAGGTTGAGCTTATAGTTTCAGTCGCAAACTGATGTCATACTTTAGCGGTTAAGGGCAACAAGTGGTCGCCGTTGCCTTAGCTTCTCTACTTTGTTCCAAATCAAATTCTCTTAAAATATCGTCAGGCTCAAAATAAACTCAAAATCAAAATTAACATCTCCGAATCGATACCCGGAACGACGTGACAAAGTCCGGAACGGTTTCTATCCAATACGAAAGGTAATTTAATAAAAGTTGAGACCGCATTTTCATCGATGCATGTCATACACAGACAACTACTTTGAAATACCAACGATTTTCGATGCCGAAGAAGCATAACTACGCCAATATGGCCGACGACAGCTGGTCTCAACATTTGAACATCGCGTAAGATTCCGCGTGGGACGTGATCGGAAAGTGGAGGAATGAACGGTTAGTAAAATAATACAGCTGGAAGTTATTTTGGATAACTTGTTTATTGAGGTTTTCCCAGATACTGTCGCGCGGAAAATGTGCAGTTTGACATAAAAGGACTAGAATTTCTTTGTGCTCCCACATATGAATTTTTACAAAAATCAAAAAAAAAATGAAATATTTATCCGAGCTCTAAGCTGTTTTATTTCTTTGATTTCGTTCCCACGTGGGACAACAAATACCGTAATTCTACGTCATATTTTCGGATTTTTCCATCGTCCTACGGTGTATCACGTTGAGCTTGATTAATCCATCCCCAGGCACCAGCCGTTGTTGTCGAATAAAGCTGCACGTAAAGAAAAAAAGCTCTCTTCATTCACTCATTATTATGCATTCGGGAAAAGTGTAGAAATGTCGTCCCTACACATTCATATATCTTTCCTACCACTTAAATTTATTTGTCCGGAGAGCAAGCGTGCACGTTTCATTCCCATGCATTTCAACAAAAATAACTCCAAGATTGACAGTACGGATTATTGAAAATAAGGGTTACCCTAGTTCGAGATAATTTCGGTTGCCTTTTTATTTTAACGGAAATAATTCACAGCGTCCATTTTGATAAAAGTGTCATTTATGTCCCCATCGGGTCGGGGACGACATCAAAGCAGTGACAGTATGAAATAAAACCTGGATAAAGTAAGTTTTTTTAATTCTGGTTATTCAAACGTAAGCTAGTAGTCATTTTTGAATTTACTGAAACCTGTATATTACCACGAATCGCTTTGATTCGCAGCTTTGAAATTTTGCTTTACTGAAATTTTAAATATTAAATGAAATTGCGATGCCCGTATGAATTTACGAGCGAAAAACTGGATCACATAATTGAAGTTTATTACAACGCAATATCGAAACCAATATCGTTAAAAATGGCGGATGCGCAACGAAATTATCAGAGTGCACAGTTTTAACCAACTTTATTACTTTTTTTTAGTACAATACAAGTAGGTTAAATACTGTGCAATCTTTATTGAAAATTTAGACGCCCGTTTAGTCTAGGAAACGCAAGATTTCTTTGCCACTTGAGTGGATAAGAGCAAGATTTCTCCATTTTTCTCCGCTACGTCAAGTTTACAATATTCAAAGTGACGAAAGCAAAACGAAGCATCCAAGATTGAAAAGTTGCTTTGCATTCCCGTTGCACCCGTTGTAGCAGGAATCAAATCAAATCTCTTTCATGCAAAGAATCAAGCGTTACTTCGTTTTGTTCCGATTATTGACAGAGATACGATGGGAAAGCCATCACTGAACTGTCTGAGACCAAAGATTTAACATGGAAACACATGTTGGTCGTGTTTGGAGCAGTTGTACTCGATTTGACTACATTATCTGCAGAATCGATAGTTAATATCCCGTACATATGCTGCCTTGTTTGACAAAAGTCACGATTAAAGTATAAAAATTCAGAGTTTTTCATTACGAAACTTGGACGAAGGAAACGAGCTCTCATATGCGAACGGATGTGGGTTGATCCCGAAGATATGAAAGGCTGAGGAGAACCTGTGTTTATATTAAACATATTGGGGGAATTATGGAGGTTGTGCGAGGTTTATACAGGACCCTTCCGGTTCGACGGAACTCGCCTGAAAAAGTGTGCTAGATCAAACAATGCCGCTACCACTTCGTGATCTTCTCTCATCAATCATTAGTTGTTTGGAAAGGGAAAAATTGGATCACGAGGTAAAACAGGGGAGAGACGCTTTTTAATTATTAGACTGAATCGCGTCATCTAAAGAAAGTTCTTTAAAAATTTTATTAAGCAGCTTGCACGACAAAGTTTGAATTTTTGATATTTGTTTGAAGCTCTACATTTTGTTTTCGATTGCTCCGAAGTGCGCGAGTGGTGTGTTTGTTTTCGCAATTGCTCAAAACTAACGAGATTCAAATTTTTAACCTCCGGCATTATATTTATTACACCTAATATTTTATGTATAAGACAATTAGAAGGCAGCTAACATTCCTGCTGAATTTTTTCCTTAACAGATATTAAATTCCTCGAACTGAACCTCTTGGAAATCAAATCCTGCGAAATCTTGCCGCACAATTCGCAACTTGAGCGCTGATCTCACCTTTCCTCGGTTTTGTTATGCAGTTATTCCCGAGCACATACTAAAGCTCCAATTACTCTTTACCTTCTCTAGCGCGTTTCCAAGACATGTTGAGCAAAGTGCACAAAGGGACAATTCACGTGTTAATTTTCAGTGCACGATCGAAGTAGATCAAAGTTCAAATCTGTGGGTTTCGGAGGGTGAACGATCCCCCCGACGTCGATAATTTGTGTACGATAAAAAATATTTAAGGGAATCTCGTCAGTGTCGTAAACCTAATCGCTGTTAGACGTTTCGTGATAAGAACTGCGTGAAATAAATAAGATAATAATAACGCAATAAAAAGAACGAAGATGAAACCGAGCGCAAAGTTTTCTGTTCATATAATGCTGTAACGTAGTTTTGTTGTGTATAGTAGACAAATAAAATGCCAGCAATGAAAACTTTTTCCCAACTTTCTCGAGACGTGTTCGCTTTTCAGTATTACGGCGTGTAATATTCAAATTCAATATTTTATTTTTATATATGCTAAAGCGATAAAACAATGTTTGTGTTTGGCGAACGAATTGCGGAAACTTCTTTTCGTATTCTCCCCTTTAAAATATATCATTCGTTGGCACCTTTGATGATGTACTGCACGTTATTACGATACTTCATAGTTTTGTCGGATTATGTTGATCCCGCTTCTCGAATTTCTGTCTTCGGGAAGATTGCACATTCTCTCGTTGACGCCTTCACGTCTCTTTTGTAAACTCATCCTTCTGCTATATTGTGACGCGATTCATATCGGATTTCCACTGTCAATAAATATAGCTTTAGAGGGACGATAAGAATGATTAAACGTCGAGTGACACTCGAGAACCAACAGGTATACGAGCTGAAATCACCGAGATGGTGCTTGAGCATACGAAACCGAGGAATTTTGCGAAATCTGACGAAAAGATGATTTATTAGGCCTGCAACACCAGAGGGGAAGCATTTTCTCTTCGCGGAAAATAAGAAATGGGGAGGATGGATATTTCATTGTACATCGGTAAACGTAATCATTTCACAGGCGCTTTCATAACAATCCCAAAATAAAAAGAAGGATGAATGTGGCAACCATTTTGTTTTTATCTGCAATTGCTCTAATATTCTAGAGTGTGGGGAATTTCTAGGAGCTATATTTTTAAGTGTTTAACAAATTTTAGAGAACTTTGTTAAACATAAAATTTTCTTTTAAGGAAACTTTGTAAAGTATAATTTAAATTATTTAGTGTGACAATCTTTTGAGAATTAAGTCTTTAGTGCTTCTAAGATTTTTATTAACGGATAAAAGAATAAATCTTGTGGTTATAAGTTTAAGCTTCTTTTTGCGTGCCGGTTCACAAAGACGTTAGCATAATCAACATGTCAGCTCGTGTGCCCGACAATTATTTTTTTCTTTCTAAATCGGAAATAACGGAACTGGTTTATGATAATAGCGTGTTCATAAAATAAACCGAATTGGCCAATTCTAGTCCAACTTTCAGGGACACGAACCTATTACCACCTGAATATAAATTCAGGTGGTAATAAATCGTCGCAACTGGATTGTTTCTTAACACGAATAGTTTGTGAACGTGTCTAGCTTCGTTAAGTAACGTAATTACCGATAAAATATATAGCAGAATGCAAGTGTAATGAATTAAAAGCGTGCGAAAAAAATCCCCCGATTTCATCCCTCGAGTTCCCAGCTAATTTTTCATTCGGCCACATATTTCGTTTAGGACTTTTGTAAAGTGTAAGCAATTACTGTTCTTTGTTGGAAAACAAGCAACGAAATTAATTAATCTAGTTAAATATCAAAAGCTCATCAGTTAAATTAACACGATGGTGAACTCGGAGTTGAAACGTGTGGTTAAATCAATTTCCCATACACACATTAGTGCCCTGTATTTCCGGCCTTTCAAGGTAATTGCGATTCGAAAACACCCGACTTGGACTATCACGCGAACCCCACAAAAACCTAGACTCGCAATAAACATTACAATTCGGGTCAGGGAAGATAATTTCCATGGGTTCTCCACTGATGGACGGATGTAATCGACGACAGGGGTAAAATAAAGGTCCAAAAAGGATTTTAATACCCGCCAGAAACATAAAGACAAAATAAAGTTGCAAGCTAAGGAAAAAGCTGAGTTGGGATAAATAAATTAGTTAGGTGTTTGGAGAAAGATTCCTAAATTTTACACACGTAGTCGTTGGTGTCCTAAATCGTGTTCTAGAACCCGAAAATGGGCCTAGAATTGGTGGATGTGTCGAGATATTCGCTCTAGACTTCCCAACTATTTAGCATTTTCGTCAATTATCCTCCAAGTTTGAAGTAATCAGTGTTATTATTGCAAATTCGCGTGCTTCCTGGTCTTAATCCCGCTTAGAATCTCGGACCAAATTGCTTTATATAGCACAAACCTATCTGTCGCATAATCATTGGTTGTATAGCGACTGGGTCCGTCAATTCAATGTGTTGTTCCCTTCCGGCAAACCCAGCTTATCAAATCAACTGAAACTCTAACTGAATTTACAACGGAACGATATTTGCCGTTCGAAAAGCAACTCCCAAACGGAAGTTTCATTGCCACCAACACTGTTGCAATACCGGTAGCTATTATGCAACTGAAATATGTAATACACTCAAATATCGACTTTTTTGAAAGCTTTGGGGCAAAACCAAACTTTTGACGTTGCAAATCCGGAATTTAATGCAGAGATATGGAAATAAATTGTCGTAGCTGTCAAATTACTTACTCGAAATGTGACACATGGAAATTTATTGTCGGATTGTTGCGTGCTGTTGTCACCGTTGTAATACATTACTTTGTTTTTTACAATATATTTAAATCGAAGTGATTCTATCTTTGATATCAACAATTTTTTATACTCGTCGGAGTAAATATTTGAACATCCCACGTCTAAGGTGACCTCTTCGAAAATCAGCAATAAAATTGTTATCTCGTGATCAAACGAACTCAATTTAATCCCTCCGTTTTGCAACGCTACAAACTCTCACTTCCAGCATGTCTGTTCCAAAGTTTGATAAGTCAAACAAATAGCTTTCAACGGTGTAATCTTCCATTAAATGAAATATTTCTCCTTCAAACATCAAGTATGAACAATATCCCTCTCTTAACAATATCACTGCAAGTCATATATTCCGCTCGAATGAAACAAGTCCACGATAAGTTCTCTGAATAAATTTTAATTTCATCTTCGTCAAACCTCACCGTGATCATTTAGCTGGGAATTACGAGCGCCCCCACCTGGAGCGGCAATAATACAAGATGAAAGGGTCATCCGTTGAAGATAAATTAAAACTTGTAACTATTCCGCTCCACCGGTTTTCCAACTCGGAGCGAATTGGATGAGGAATTTGTTAAAAATGATGATCTTTCTCCGCTGATGGCGATGCGGTTACCGAGATCTGGCAGGATGTAAGCTGCATGTGAGGTACCAAGGACGATATAAATTTTATGTGATGGATTCAACACGGTAGATGTAAATGCGGTTGAACAATTCGAGTGTAATTAAACTTTTGCAATAAACCTGGGACGGTATGTAATATTGTAGGGAAAACTATGTAGTATTTAGTACAGTTAACAGGACTATCTGGGATTTTCCTTGGCTTAAAATCGTGTAAAATGCATGAAATAAACTTGGACAAAACGTTTTCCAAGTGGATGTCTATCGATCGTGGAATTTTTCATAACTATGATGATATAAAATTTTATTGCAGCCTTTGGAGGTGCCAGGCAAATATTACAGTTCCACTCGCAATAATCGTTACATAACCTACAGGGAGATTATATTACGGTCGAGGGAAAGTTTTCCGGTCGAAATTTTATTAAGAAAAATAAATTATTCATCAATTCACTTACAGTATTGGGGAAAATGTAGCCCTCGTCATTATTTACTCTAAAATGAAATTCTAGGTTAAAGGATTAGTGTCAGGACATCATTATATCTATTACGGTCAGGAAACTTGTAAATCAATCAGACATCTCCCATTTACATTGATAGAAAGCTCAAATAAATTACGAAACAAAGTTCTTTATTTGTCGTAAAAAAGCACGAGAAACCGATTCCGGTCTTCAAAATAAATTTTTCATTTCAGGTAGTTAAATTAATGTCAAGCAATTTTCGAACTAAATTAACAAAGTTCTGGTAAAGTTTTTCTATTAATGTAAGCGTGATCGGTACTACGTGAATAAATTAAAACTTGAAAATTAAAGGAATCATAATCGGTCACACCTAAAGTAAACAAAAACTACTTTATTTTATGGACGTTATTTCTAGGAAATTCCGTTGAAGCATGACGTAATGTCACATTAAGCTCAAATGCATTTCAAGGACGAACAATTTTTCGACTTCGAAAAGCCACTAATAATTTATGCATTATCATCCATTTACGATCTGTTCGGGTCAGGGCCGGGGACGTTGGTTGGAGCATTAAATTTGTTGATAACCTCCGCTGTAATTATATCTCTGGAAAGGAATTAACTGGGTAAATACAAAAACAAAGGAAACACATTTGAAATTCCGTTTTCCGGCGCCTCCACCATTTTTATTTATGACGTGTTATTCCCAGGGAAAAATACCTTAACGTAATTCGACATGGCCGGTGGTTTGTCAGGCGTGCCAAAAGCTCGTTTGACATCGCTAATCATTTCTTGGTGTAAGGTTCTTTTTGAGATGTGGTTTCCGATCTATTTTCCTATCACGTTTCATTTTAGATCAATCGCGTGGTCACCTTCCTTATCTACCTGTCATTATTAGTTTCTCACTTTTCAGCTTTTCCAATCGTTCTGTAATTAAAACGTCAGCTGCAAGTTCTACGACCTCCTTTTCGTCTATAATTTATGAGAATTTCCAGATAAAACGTAACTCCTCGAATTTGTGAACTTTTTCGTGCCCTGTCACTTTGGAGTTCCAGTGAAGCATGTCGATCGTGAATCGATGTCATGTACACAAACGCATCGAATATTCTTTACAAAGTAAGAATTTACATACGGACATGGCAGTAGCTACTTTGAAAAAACGTGTATTCTTCTTTTTTGTTGTTCGTTCGTTCACTCTCTGTGTATGCATGTGTAATGTTCATCAGATTTGATTCGGATAAAGGACAACGGTGAAAAGAAGAACGAACAGAAATAAAGCACTCTCGTGTCGGGTCTCGTGTGTTCCTTTGTCACTTTTGTAGTTGGTTAAAAATGGTGATCGAGCTTTTAAGATTAGTCGCGACCTTAAATCAAACTCTTTGATGCGAAAATTGTAGTAGAACTTACATCAATAGGAAAATGGTAATTTGCACTGAATGAATATTTTATGGGTTATGTTGTAATAACAAACGAAGCGAAGAATAAAGTGAATTAGAAAATATTTTCTTGGAATTTGAGCGAAACTTTATTTTTAGAAATTAGTAGAAGCTTGCTCTTCATTAAAAGCGTTCGTGATTATGTTTCAAAGTATAAAGTGTTTGAAACTTTGATTTTTTTTTGTATGGATGTTTACAGGAGTTTCACACAATCAATCTTCAGTGACGACATTGTTTGTTGCACTGGTGCAGTATTCTCATTGCAGCATAACTTTGCTTTCATGGAATTCCATAGAACATACTTGTAAGTGGATTATTAACAAACATGGATTTATAGAAGTTTCCTTCTAGATTGTCCTTGGAATATTAATTCTGTTTGATACGTATTTTATTGCTTTTTGTGATTTCTATCTACTCACTGATACGTGTAATCATTACCGTTTTGGTCAGTAAAGTGACTAAAGAACTCCTGACTTCTGCTGATAATAGAACATTATTGTTATTGTAGCTATTTGATTCTTTTGTATTTTGCAAAAACTAGAAAACCTGAAAGCCCGATACTCTGAAAATTCTGAACATTTAAGAAATATTTTTCTTATTCTGAAAATATCAAGTAGATCTATAACTCAACATTTTTTTTAAATACACTAAAAGCCTTAGAAAATCGTAATAAATGCAATGCAAATTATTAAAACGAGAAGATTCGAATGCTTCAGAACTCTCAATATTCCCAGATTCCCAAAATTTGAAACCTTAGTAAAATGATTTGAAAATTCTGATAATCTCCGTTTCACGATTTTCTAAATATTCCCAAAAATACCTGGAAATTTTTAATGCGCGAAAATTATCGGAATTATTAAAATTTGTGAAATCTTTAATACTTGAGAATTATTTTACAGCTTCCAATAACATATACATCGTGAAACAACCACAAAACTTGAAGGGTTTTAACCTAAAAATTATCTAAATTAACTTTTTCTATACAAAATTATTAAAAAAATTAAGGGTTTAAATTGCGTGAAATTTCCATATTGAATAATGATTTTGCAATTTTTAAATTGTCTAAAACTACCACAAAAAACTTGAAAACCAAAAAGCAACCATTTGAAAAATTGCAGGAAACCTGAAATCTTCAACGAATTTTGGTGCAAACTAAAAATCCTGAAGGTTTCAAGTAGTTCCTCAAAGTCATTTAGAAAAATAAAACCTAGAATTAACATAAAAATTAGAAAAATTCGAGAATTTACAAAATACGAAATTGGTGTTTTTTTTTTTTTAATCTATTAAAACACATAATCCGAAAAAAATCCCAAAATTAGACAAATATTTTACGATAGTACATACAAGTTTTTAAATATTTATAATCCATAACGTTAAACAAAGATAAAAAAAGATGAAAACTTTAAATCTAAAAAAGCTATTCTTAATATTATAAGATCGTGATAATTCCAAATGTTATCAAAATTCTAAAATTCTTAAGGTTTAAAGTTGCAGGTAATATTGGTAGAAACATTAGAATATTTTTGTGCAAACCTAGACTTTGTAGCTTCTTAAATCTATGATAAATTAAAAAATGTAAAATTCTTCCAATTTTCTTCAATATTTTCCGAAAATTAAACGGAATTAAAACGAGTGAAATAAAAAGCACTACAAATCAAAAATATTATTGTAAAATTTATTTTAATTTTTTTTATGAATTTTGATGAATATTTTTACCATAAGAAAGTTGTCACCTTAAAGTTACATATTATAAAAAAAATGAGGACCCCGAAATTTCCAAGAGAACTTTCACTGAACAACATTCAAAATTGTACTTTATAGCTAAATAAATATTCTGATGGAATTTGAAACTTGCAAACAATAGAAATTAAAAAACGACGAGACTTGCAAATAGTTTTAGTTCAAATTATAAAGATTTCAAAAAAAATCGAAATATTTTCAAGTGCTAAAATCTAATTCCTAACCTAAAAACTCTAAAATATTCTGCAACAAAATCTTGTAAATCTGTAATACCGTGAACTTAAAAATAGATTTTTCAGAAACTTAAATAAGTTTCCAAATTCTTTTTTCACGAGATTTTTGAAACACTTGACAATTAATGCCACCTGTGCTTGTGTTATCCTTTTTCTTTCTGCCTCAGGTTGAACAATATGAAACTCGAGCCCTGCCCGGTGCACTTAATTACCGAAATTGGATTAATTCACAATATAATACGTGATTAAACGCACGGCAGGAATAATATCTCTGCGATAACGGATGATTGTAATTATCAGGGATTAAGGACGAGTGCTCAGGATTCGATTATTAGTCGTCAAGGAAACAATCATCCTGGTGTGCGAGACAGCGAATTTCTCGTTTGACGACAGTAAAACTCCAACCGTCTAGCTTACTACCATATTATTAGAGATTTCACGTGAACACAATGGATACAATACTCTCTTGTTGTAACAAGCATATTCCCCGGGTTAGTGAAACCGTTTCAGAATCCACTTCCAATGACTTAATGACGTAATATACTTCCTACGTCGTGTCTCGCGCCGAAAGCTTGAAATCAGCCTTCGCAATTATCGTCTTTTATTTATCAAATATTCACGAACGCGTATTGATTTAAGGGTGGATATTACAGTGCCAATAGCGTGCTATTGTGTCTATGATTACTTGCAGGAATTGATGTATGTACGGTCTTCGCAGGATAATTACGTTCGAGCTATTGTATTAGTTTTTATTGACATTTCTAGCTTCCACGACAACTCTATGTTTTTTTTTTATCTTCGTTGCAACAAGTCACTCGTGATTTATTGTTGTTTTCTGCACTGGAAAAATACCTCAATACCTGAATGAATATAGAATTGTAGTATTTGCATTCACATCAGATCCATTGTTGAGATGGCCCTCGGACCGAACACGCCATAATTCTAGGGATTCAAAGTAACAGAAGTAGGATTAATAGAGAGAAGCACTTCTGGCCGTTGAGCCCGATTTTGCCCAACGCAGAGTGCCTCTAATCCCTCCAAGCGGGAACGTTTCGAAAACACATTCTTAATAGAGCCTGTATTGTGTGGTCTCACCAAGGTTAAATCCTCACCATACTAATGAGTTTTATTGTTAGGGGTCTGTACGTACAATGCGTGTTAATTTCGGAGGCCTCGGGGGAAAAAGACGCTTCAATTAACTAATAGAGAACATCAAAGAGTTGTTTGTGCACTGTTTTAAGCGAAATCGTAGTTTAGTTTAATCAGTGTGTCGAACGCATAAAGTCCGTAAACAGAAAAGGTCTCGCAGTTAATCTTCTCAAAAAATCTTTTACGTAGCCAAAGAGAAAACAAATCTCCTTTTTGAACTGCGCCAATAGTTTCTTTCTGAAAACACAACGTAAAACGCACAAAAGCGCACCGTTTGATGTTACGTATTTTGCTAATTAAATTTCTAAATCAGCGTGATCGAATTTCAAACAGTTTTTGCGTTGTTTTCTCTAAAATACCGCATTTTGCGTCAATTTTTCCTTGTCAAACCTGCTTTTGTCATCCAATCGATAAACTGCAGAATCCACTCTCTTTTCCAGGAAGTCCAGATCCTCAAAGCTCTTATTCTCGGCGAAGAAGAGCGGGGTCAAAGCCAATACCAAGTCGTTTGTTTCATTTTCCACTTCGACAAAGACTCCTTCATCTCGTCCGACGCTATGTCCAAACTCCGTCAGAAAAATCCGAGTACGATCCGGACTCCGGAAGAGGATCTCGGCCGGACGAACTACACCATGGACTACACCGTCGTTTTACCTCATTCCGGGTTAATATCTCCGTTCATAAGTGAGCTTTGTGCCGAAGCCGGTGAAGCTACATATACGAGACATGCGGATCTGGTACTATGGGCTGCTGCTCAAGGTAAGAGAAATAAATCATTTCTGTTATAAAATTATACTCGGAGTTGGAGAAAAAGTGTAAATCAGGAAAAATCCATCATTTCGCCGAGTGTAGTATGAAATATGTGTGTTTGGGAGAAGTTGAAGGAAACGTCGCGGTTTCGGCATCTGTTTTAACTTATCACCAGAGAACTGTCAACGTGGTGTTTCGAAGTGATGTATGATGTCTATATTGGGGCGAGGAGCAAATGTTAACGTTTCATTTCAGAGGTGAGAGCCCGAATTTGGTATTTCCATTTTGAAAATCAACGTTAATAATTACCCGCAAGATTCATCGAACAGTTGTGTATTATCATTTTTTGTTCGCTGAAATATACATTATCACGTTTTTTTTCCCGCCCTGTGAAACTCGCAACGTGTGATCATTTTTTAAACCTCCAGTCCAGAAATTAAACATCGATTCGGCTCTGAAAACGTATTAAGTCCCGCCGAATGGGTTTTTCGGCTAGAAGTTCCCCACAATTGGTGAAATCGTTCAACTAAAATTTATAGTCGTATTTTTTCGTGTTGGCCGTCCCGGCGCCTCCACCAAAAAGCGACTGCTTTTATTCTCCTTTTGTTTTATTTCTTGTCAGCTTGTTTGCGCATACATTATTCCGAGTTCTCACTTCGTATTTTAACTATTCTCTCACTCCAGGCCGTAGAGAATTAAACAGATGAGCAGACGTGGTCAGAACTAATTACGTTCTTATTGAAATTATTCAACTAGAAAATGACACCGGAATGCAAATGGGCTATCTGGTTTGCAGCATCATGAATTCGTAAAATGTTTCGGGCGTTGTTTTAATCTGCAATGATAATATTTTACATGCAAAGGAGAACAGTTTACCTCGATCCGATGGCTTCCAAGATTTCGTATGGATTGAAGCTAGAACTATTCAACAATTTCGAACACTTTAGTGTCATCACACTGTCGGAGGCGGCAAGCTTAGAGCAAACTTTGAGCTTACATAGTGGATAAAATAATATTGACGTAACACATTTAATCAAAGTTGCACTAGTCAAATAATCACGGATATTTCGAAACTCACGAAAAAGTCAGACTACGTGAAGATAATTACGCCGGAATGCTAAAAAAACTCGATAAAACTAAATGAGGAATTGCACGAAGTCGTTTTTGTTCCTTGGAAATCCTTGAACGTCGCCTAAAAATTTTCGGGCGGTTTCATTTTAGCACCACATTTTCCAATTCGTAGCAAATACAATTGTTTCAAACGACAAACAAATCCGGCTAAACCCGTACTATTCTCCAAATCTCTACTCAATTTAAAATTTCGTGTTTTTTCGTTATCAGGTAGATTCGGAGGAGTACATATCAAACCGGAAACTGTATCAACTGCATTGGAAAATATATTAGAGAAAAGTCGCATTTTCCCCGGTGCAACATCACATTTCCTTACAAATAAGAGCTCGTCTTTTTGACAAGTCATGCAAATTATAAAATAAAAATGCAGCTGTAAGTTAGGTCCCGAGAAAAAGCATGCAAATGCTGTGTTACGGTATAAAATGCACTTTTACAGTGTAGTCTACATTACGGCTTCGTGCATATTTTAGTTTAACTGTCGAACATGTGGAATGAATGTGTAAATAATTTAAAGGTACACGAGTTTGTGTCTTTACTTTCATATCTTTGTGTTTTTAAGGGTAGATCTAATTATGGGCCGACAAAAAAACCGGAAAACGCTAAATTCATTTTAAAGATAGCCTTTGAATATTTCATCGAATTTTTCTTTGTGGAAAAAATGTAAATTCTCGTCGGTTGCGTACAGAGCTCCTTCTGGCGCAAATGGCTTCCAAGACTTCTCTAATGTCAAAATTAGCGACTTAATGAAGTGGGTTCCTAATTGCGTCGAGGCAGGATGTTCAATTTTCAGCTGGGAAAATGGCGCTTATCTGTTCTTTTTTTAATAAAAAATAATCTCTAGCTTGTTTTACTCCAGGGACCTGTCTACACTTGTCGAATTAATTTAGTTTTGTGTTAATTATTCCGTAAACATAATTAGAAAATGGTGTAATTGCTTACATTTCGTCACAGAACTAATTAAAATTAATTGCCTTCCATGTAAAGTTTTAATGTGATTTAATATAAATGTCAATTGCTAATCATCCAACACATTAAACCTAAACCCTAGCTTCAATCCTAATTTTAGACTTGTCGGAAGAGCTGACCGAATCTGGGTCCAGCTCCGGGCGCTTTTTTCCCCCCTCTTCACTTGCATTAATCTCTTCGTTCGAGCAAATTTATTTTTTCAGTTAAACTTTGGCGAAGTTTAAAAGGATCTGCTAATGTCCGACGAGGATTCGACAGCGTTAACCCGGAGCATTCCGCTAAATTTTAAATGAAATTACCCGGAACTATGCAACAATTTCGGAAAGCATCGGAGTTTCCGCTACGACGATCTTAAAGCGAAACTTGAACGTAAAGTGCATCGAGATAACATTGACGTAACGCATCGGAGAGGATTTTAGTTATCAAGCCGAATCCGGGAAACATAACCCGGATTAGTTCCCCCGGACTGCTCGCAACTGCACGACAAACAATCCAATTAGGAAAAGTATGCGTCGAGTTCGCTCTTAGTGACGTTTCTCGCAATGAGGGTTGTAACTTCTTAATAACGGTCAAATGAATGCGAAATATGCGCGCATTTACAATTGTTGCGTTGCTCTAGAACTTGGTTCACAAGTTCTTGGACGCTTTTTTAGTTTTAGTACTGCTTCGTAGAAAATCTAGAATGGACGTGTTTTTTAATAACAGGCTTTCACTTTTTCCTCCAAATTTTATCGCGTTCTTCTTGATGTGATAAGGTGGGCACTTCACCCCTTTTGAGTACTTACTATTTTACGGGTGAAACCCCGAATCGTCCCCTGCTCCGAGCGCATTCGAATTCAATTTCGTCTAGTGCCAGACGGAACAGATGCATCGTTGTGATTTATTGGAAGTTAAAAAGTCATTTAAGTATCATTACGGGCACATTGTTACCTCAATTTGACGTCTGCTGGTATTGAAAGCCGTATCTTATCGTAGTCGCAATAATTTTCACCACCTGAAACTCTACAGGTGAATTATGGAGCTGCTTGTAAAACTGTAACTAGTGCGAGGGTGGGATACACAGGGTGCAAAATAAAGTAACATGCATTGGTGAAAATTTATATGCAAATATGGTGTTGTACTTTCCAGCATTATTTGTTTGCATTATTCATTACAAACTGTGCCGGGGAAGTATTATCGAGGAGAAGGTGTTTAAAGATAAATGGGGAGAATTAATATGGAGAGGGGGAGTGTTTTTTGTCACTGAAAAATCTAATATTCTATTTTAGGATCTTGTTAAAGTTATCTTGAAACCGACGAGAGTGAAATCAAGAAACCTCATTGAGATAAATATTGAATAATGAGATCTTGAAATTTTTCATATTTTGTTGCAGTTCCCTTATAAAATCAAGAAATCGTTTCGGTTCTTCATTAATAACGATTCCTTTGAAAATGGAAGCAGAATAGAAGGCTTTAAACCTTTATCTCCTTAATCATTTTTCGGTACCAAATAATAAATTCTCGACGGGCTGTTTTCTCAAATCGGATCAATTACCGTCTCTGTGCTCCCTTCGCTTTTTGAAAGAGCATTTCGTCGTCTCGAACCGCGTCGATTTCCCCTCGAGGTCAAATTAAACATGTCCTCGAAAGGAAGTGTTGAAAGTAACGGTGAGACACAGCCTGTGGATATTTATTTTGTGAAGACCTCCGAAATTCGAGCCAATTTCAGTGACACGTACACGTCTAGATTTGCTACATAATTTCGCACTCAGCTTACAGATAGTCGGTAGGTATCTAAAACATTTAGCATTAGGTCGTAATGTGGCAATAACTGAGGGATGTAACGGTAATGCAACCGCAGGGATTAATAGAACACACATGCGCAAATTGTTCCGAATGCCGCAAAGTCCCCGTTTTAATGAGCTCTTCGTATGCGATAGAACACACTCAATCGAATTCGTACTGGAAATTTAAATAAACTTATTTATTTTGGATGGGAATAGTTTCCACGACACGTAATAACTAAATTGCAAAAAACTTCACAGGGAAATTACACGATTAAAGTTATCACATCAGAGACTGACGTTGCTGCGTATGTTTTTTCATCCCTCGCCATCGGGGTTGATCATTAATCGTAAAAGTTATTGGTTTCGGAATAGGCTAATGTCGCGCTGATACAGCGACCTTTTCGATGGTAATTTTAGCTTTCGCGAATAAATATTATATACCTGATCGTAAAAAACTAATCTGCAAAGCAGAACGTAAAGATGAATGCTTAGATTGGCGAATTTATGACTTAAGCGACTTGAAAAAATAATAAGGGGGCGTTTTCTAGAGCATAAAGTATAAAAAGGGGTTTACTGCTTTTTGCACGACATGAAATTTAGGAGGGATCCTAAAATTAATCAGTTTTTGTGTTGATAGGTGGAGTTATTACACAACAAACCTTACGAATTAAAGCCCTAAAAAATTATATCTGGCTGTGCGGATAAAGGGGTTGGGGCTAAAACATCTCGTTCGAAAAAAACGCGAAAATTGATACTACCCACTAACATTTAGTAATTGGTTAATTTGATTGTTCAAAAAAATGGTATTTATTATGGACCAATTTGTGCCTGCCATGCTTCTTTTTGTATCCAAAACGGAGCTTGCATTTTTTTTTTGTTTCCATGAAACTACACTTGTTTTATTTCACTCTGCTGTTTGCATATCCTTTCTTTTGTCTCTTCGTCCGTTTCGCACTTCATATTTCGTCTGGTTAAGCCGCGAACCCGCCGCAATAGTCTAGAAAATTAGACAGATGATGAATACGAGTCGACGCCTAACCTCAGCTAGTGGACGATAAATCACTTCGGAGGCGCATTCCTCCGAGACAGAGGCTTACTAAATAATCCTTACACTGTATTATATCATTTAATGGTTCCTTCTGGCAATCTTGGAAGACTTATAAAACTCAATTAGGCCGGCCGATCGCCTAAAATTAACCGAAAACTTTGGCCTTTCTTTAAGCAAAAAACAAAACTCCATTTAACTCTTGAACCCGATGGATTTAATTCATTCAGCTTAGTCCTATTGTGACGGCCATAAACGTTTTCGTCGCTCGTTCCCTTATCTGCAGGTACTAATACCGTTTCTCCGGAGATATGTGTCTGTAATTAATTAGCGGCAAAACTCTCTCGTCTCCACCGTACACCCTCATTCTCTTGCTTCGTACGACTAATTTAATATGTTTGCTATGACGCTTTCATTCCTACATTCCAGTTTGCTTTAGCTTCATTACTGTTGGTAATCCATGTCGCGTTATCAGTTAAGCGATCGGGGGTGAATACCAGAAACAAATAAAATGAAAAAGGGGAGGGTAGGAAGACGCGATATTTTATATTGCCGTACCTACGATTATTTTGTGGGGTGAAAAAACCAACTAATCGATGCCGCCCTTAATTATAGTCGTTATCGTAATGCATGAATGTTGTACCAACACGGCTTTTTGCTTTGTTGACTGCGTTAGGTGAATACGGTCAAAGAGATATTTAACCTGTTTTCCCCGTTTAAATAAACGAACTCTGAAGACTTTTTAATTTACGTTTTCGGAACTGAAATATGCACACTAAATTCTCCCTCTAGATTAACATTTCCATTATTTAGATTTTTTTTTTGATTTTAAACATTAATAACTCTGGCGGCGTCAGTCAAAATCTGCGAACTGCGTACGCTACGACCTTAAATGAAATTCTGGAATCCTCCGGTATATTTAGGCAAGAAACATAATTAAGTTTCGCTAAGAAATAATATTTTCGTTTGACTGCGACCTTGCGTGGGGTGTAGCTTCCTTGCCTCTCTAAACACACATCAAGCAAATTTAGCAGGGAAGCAATTTGCATACAAATATACTCCTCAGTGCATGAACACGTATATATTCCATACAATGTGCAGCTAATTAACTAGGTTGTGGAGGCTATAACGAGCAGGAGATACGTCGCGTACAGGATTATGATAATACATCAACATGTTATCCTAACCGAGGAGTCGCCGTGTAATCTACGTTGTGCGTGACTTGATCACCGTGGTTGACACGCGTTTGATGATAATCCCGCAAGGACGACCATCTTTGCACCTCGAGAGAAGGAAGAGCCGCATTTGCATATAAATTGGCCAAGACGTCGACCCCTTGGACGGACACTTGAAGAGAAATTATTTCTGAGACCCTTTTCAAAGGTCAACAGGATTAATCAAAGGGTCCGGTCAAAGGGCGGAGACACAACCATAACTTTCTTGCTTGTTTCATAATATACCGAGTCAGAAATTCTCATATTTATACAACTGTGTTTGAACAGGATGTAGAAACAACGTAGCTTGATATAATTAACCTCTGTATCAAAACAATGTGCGATAAACAAAACCGTTAGTTTTCATTAGTTATCGTTTCTGTTATTTAATTTCTAATAATATCGAATTTTGAACGCTGAGCGGTAATGAAACATAAATGACCGAATGGAATTGCCCTATTGCCGGCGTTCGATTGATTTACATAACATTGGACTTTACTCCCACATTCCGTGCATATCCTTATGAAAATGTAGTTTGCACAACGTCAAGGTCTTTGTTTTTTCATTGGAAATCAATAGACTACTTTGTGCATCGTCTTTCGTGGCTAAGTTTTTTACGATTCCAATGTACATTTTTTTTTTATTGTTGCTATCATTTTTGTGGCGTCTTTACATTTACTTTGTGGACCAATTAGTTTCTCAAAAAATGTATAATTTATCACTTTTGTTCATGTTTTGTCTATTCTTTATAATTTTAAAATCACTTCGCAAAGTCGTTAATTATAATTCCGTAAAAAAAGTATCGCCAAAGATTAATAGCCAAATAGTATCCTGCATCTCAATGCCATTTTAAAACTATATAAAAACAAGAAAGTCTGAAATGGCTATTAACTTTATATAGACAAAACAAATAGACCAAAGCATTTAAAAAATAAAATTTCTGAAAGTATTTAAAAAAATCAAGCGGAAAAATCCAAAGAATTTTAAAATTCTTCCATATTACAACATAAAAAAAAAGAGGAAACAATATTAAAAATGTAAAAAAAAAAACAAAAACTAAAGTATCCAAAGTCTCGAAGAATTCAAAGAACACAAATTATTCCAAAGACACAACTAAAAATTAAGTAGAAATGAATGGAAACTAGAAAATCAAAGAAATCTCAAAAATATGTAAAATTCAATATAGCTATATTGTTAGAAATTAAAACAATATGAAAATAATAGTAAAAAAAAATCTATAACATTGAAGAGAACCAAAAATAGACACAGAATCTAATACTCGTAATTCTTAAAAAATAATGACATGAGTTTAAAAATTTTAAAATAAGTCTTATCGTTTTTAAGATCGCTATCACAAATATACTTAACATTTTTAAGATCGGAATTTTAATTTAGCGGGTAGAATGACGAAGAAGGAATAATTTTAGATACAGAGTCTGAAATTTTAAAAATTGAAAGTTGAAAATTTTTGTTTCGTTGTGATGTGACGACTAAAGGAAAAAGGTCTTACCAACGCGTTCATCTCTTGGCTCATCACTTTTTTTTTTGAAAAAAGAAGTTATATATCTCCTTTAAGTGTGTTCGATAGAAACCCGTACGCTTTTACAGATTGAAGAATGAAATTAGCAGTTGCCGGACGACAAAGTTAACTTTGTAAGCACTCCGAGCCAGCTAGTCACATCTAGGAAACCCTTAGAAAATGCCCAACGTTTTATTTTATTTATTTATTTATTTTTTGATTGGTCAGAAGTACACGTTTGTTAATTTATAATTAAGCCTACCAATTGTCTATATCGTGGAAAGTGCGCGAGATAGCTTTAATTTTTCATTCAAAATATTCTGTGTAATATATAAAATATAAAAAATTATAGTTAACCCTCACACCAAAAAGTCAGTTTATTAGCTAGCGATGATACAAACTAAACATCGCCAGCTAATAAACTGACTTTTTGGCGGGTTAACTGTAATTTTTCATTTTTTAGAAACACCAAATTTTGGATCAAAGAAATTTTCATTGGATATAGAATATAAACACTATGAGAAAATGTAAAGGCTTTAGAGCACCTAGAGTATATAAATTCTAGAGGATATAAAAAATTTGAAGGATACAAAGAATACAAGAAATCCAACGCTTCTAAACTAACTAGTTAAACCCAAAAAAGTTCCAAATAATCCATAAAAATGTACATTTCTTCAAAAAATACACCAAAACCAAAACGCCTACATACACATAACGTCACTACGAAAAATTAAAATGATCAAAGTTTGGTAACAGAGCATGTCAATGACATAACATTAAATTATGCAAAATTATTATTACCGTCGGGTAATTCTAATTATCATTTATAAACATTTACAAATTCAACAAAATTTCATGTTTTATTAATACCCGAGCTTACAGCATCGTGACTACACATGTTTTAATCATGGAAATTATTAATGGAAAATTGAAGTAATGGATTAAAAAAAAAACACTTTTCAGGCGATGTTTGTAATGTAACAGAAAGCTTTAATCCACTGAAAAGAAAGTAATTTTATGTTTAATTTTTGTTAAGCCTGAAACCGTTTTTTTTTTCCTATAAACGTTTTTTTTATGTATATCTATATATAATAACCTCGAATAGATAAAGTTAGTAAAAATATTAAGAATCTTTTGCCTTACTTTGAACGATACAAAAGCTGCTTTTAATCTTTTATGGTATTATAATACAAAGAAGATTTTTTCCACTTTTTTTCACCCTAAGATTCAAAAACTTCCGCAAGAAATATCTGCACTTACGACTTATTAAATCTTAAGTACATGAAAGGAAGTAGTTACACGAATGCACAAAAACCCTACACGACCACCACTTGCTTCATAATCGTTTTAAATACTCCACTTCGAGCAAGTTGCGAGCGCAGAGTCTACCATAAATGCGAATTGCTACTCAGAATGCGAAGTTTTGCTTATGATTCTGTGACGAAAGCATCTTAAGTGATCATAAATCGGTTTTAGTGAAAGCGAATAGACTTCCAACTTCCCCAGAGGCCAACGAAAATTACAGAGAAACGACGCAACCAAATGCAAAATTTATTTCCACCGGGATTTATGATCCGAATCGTGGACACAGTCGATTGTGTTTTAAAGCTCTTTTTAGTGCGCAAATTAGAACCAATTTAAGCTTTCAAACAATGTAATCTGAATTCAATACAAGACCTTTTCGAAAACATCGGTAAAATTTTGTTTCATACGTATAATTCAGACACAAAGGACTCGTTGGCTTTAGTGTTGTAAGGAAGCTTTTAAAGGAAGCAGACGGTTAATTAAGGTTTTTTTGGTATAAGATAAATTGAAACTGAAAATTCCGTCTCGGTAATTTTCAAATAACATTTTAATATAATTAATTAAATAAAAATACGAGAGACGGGAATCCTAAACTTTCTTGTTGAAAGTACATTTTAGGCAACAAACGAAAAACCAATTCTCTCTCGAAAGTCCGTTACTTTTCATTCCTCTATTTCGTGGCCGACAAAAATGTTAATTCGTAAAAACCAGTCTGCAAAGTTGAACAGGATTGCAGAGAACGCCGTAAATCGTTGTTTTTGCTGAAAGGGACGGCACAAGGCCAAATACGTTATTTTTTGCAGACTTAACTATAACCCCCTTTTAATTACAAAATCAGGTCGGCGAGAACGAAAACGTGTTTTAGTAACTCTTCATCTATTTTGAATTAGTGCAAGAATGAAAAATGGATGAACGAACTCTTAGATCGAAATATATCCAACAGGGTCCGATAACGATAATGTTATAGTTCCAGTTATGCTTCCATCTGCTATAAAATATTGATTATCGTTCGGTATGTAAATGTTCAATGATCCACGGTGAAACGAGGAATGTGTTAATAAATCAGACGGACGAACGGTCCGGCAAAATAATCTCCGGATGTCTATGCGAGACTTGGATGACGGTAAAGACGTAGTTGGTGCGGTTTCCTTTCATTAATCATCTGGTTTTGGATTGTCAGCGAGATCAGGTTGTCTCAGCCTCTTCAGCACCAACGGGCACGAATGTGCGTTACATTGGGCTGACGCTGCGATTTTCCACTAGAAGTACAGAAAAAATGAAAACACACATCCCTAAAACTCCGAACTTACCTATGGCAAAAATGGTGGATGCGCCGGGTTTATTGGTGAATTTAGATACATTTTGTACGCTAATAACACTTACACCTTTTTGAACACTCGGATAATGTAATACATTGATTCTCTTCTAATATTCCGGTGATGAACAATGGACAAACCCAATAAAAGCAAAGCTTTGTTTATCTGGAAGTTTATTCAATAATCCATTACAAAAACTAACACGGACATCAAAAGTTAATTAAATTCTGAATATTCTCACAAAGTTGTCAACCCGTTAGCGATTTGTTGATGTCACGAATTCACCGGAGAGTTTCCAAAAAAAAAAATTATAACTTCGCTTATTATTTACGAACTCACGCAAACATGATCTAATTTAATTCTAATATATCATTAAAATGTCAAAAAACGTATACCTGTTGGTATCTGAATCTGTATTAATTATTCATGAAAACATGGATATTTGTGTCGTTGGATATTGACTTATTGATTTCAGACAAATTAAGGTTTTTGAGTGGCTTCTCCGAAATGCTAAAAACGATAAAAGAGCAAAAAGGAAATTAGATGTTATCGTCGAGGTAGTTTTACGTAGAAGCAGTCAAAGGGTTTTTTCTGTTAAATCCAAATGAAATTTTTATTGAAAGTTTTACTTTACGGTACGAATTTTTTATATTTCACATTAGGTATCTTACATCTTTGCTTGAATTTTTGTCTTTCTTTCTTCAGTATCCAATTATGAGGTAGAGCATTAAATAAAATTATTGTATTCAGAAATACAGAATTTTTCTCGAATCATATAAATTTGTAGATCGTGGGTCGAATTTAAAAAGTGAACAAAAACGAGAGCTTCATAATTTTTTTTTGTATCTACGTCGATAACATTTAAGATGTGTTGCACATACACAGATGCATACATAGTAGAATATTTTCCAGGGTGTCGTTCATGCACCGTCTGCTGCCATAATAAATACGTTTCACGTCGTCGTAATTTAGTCATTTTTCCGCGGTCGCGAATTCTCTTATTACGGCCCTACGTCAAGCACGTGACAAACACGACATTAATATTAATACAGGTAATCAAACAGGGAGTGACGTGGTCCATAAATCACTCGACGCGAGATCCATATCGCATGTATGCAAAACAGGTCCTGGATGGACGATCCAGGCATTGAATAGCAAGTGGCCGAACCATCCGTCAATTCCACCTTCCGCTCTCCACTATTTACGGAACGGATCAGCTGAGCCTGATTTATTTACGGAACGACTGTACCTTTAACGTCGAGCAAATAACCCTCATTTACCGATTCGGATCCCGGATTTCCAAGCACTGTCGTTATTATTTTTCTTATTTTTTAAAATGTTATGGCCAGGAATGATCGGTTTGTTAACTACGAACAAAGACAGATCCAGAATTTCGTTATTTAGGCAAGGAGGGGCGCATTAGGGCGACGGTCCGGAAGACGCTGCGGTCGTCTACCGGAAGTATGGGTCGTATTTCCGGAGGAACGGGACTTTCCGTTTGTTTCGTTTTGCAAAATAATCGTGGATAATTCGCTAGGAATTAACGCGCTAGGACAATTCATACGTCTGGTTTTTATAATCGTGAACGTTGGGTATTGTGCATGAGGTTTTTTAATAGGAATTATTCCGGTCCATGATAAATTCTAGGAATCAAAAATTTTATAGACTGGAGGTTTTGAATTTTTTATTTTATTTTTTAACGGTATGTATACATATTTTTCAACATTTTTGTAAATTCTTAAATATTTTGCAAGAGATCTCATAAAATCATAACTTAATTAATTTTTTAACGGTAGGTAGACATTAATTAAATTATAAGTATTAATTAAATTATAAATATTTAAGAATTTACAAAAATGTTGAGAAATATGCGGCAGAATCATATATCCGGTGTTGATTTAATATTCTGGTAGTATTACCTATGGAATTTTTTTGTTTGCATGAACGCGTGTCGTAACGTCATTCATTCATTCTTTCATGTCATTCTTTCTGTCAACTGTCAACTTGAGCTATTGATCTTATTTGTGTGTAATTGTATTGTTTTTTGTGATCACATTCGTGTGTACTTGCGTTGTTTATTGTTTTTTTACAATTTATATAATTTTTACGTTGTGTTTACTCAAGCCTTGCTGTCATTTAAGAGTAAGGCTATGTTCATTATTAACGCCACATACGTTTTCCAAAACAAATGATTTTCACAGATAATACTGACAGATGATTAAATGAACACTCGATACATACATTGTACTGTTTTAAATTTTTTGGGACCATTTTGTTTCTTTTGATCCTAAGAAATGCTCAGATTTTTGTATTCTTCAATCATCACATGAACTCTTTGAATGCTTTAGATTCTTTAGATGTTTCAAATATTTTCTGGAATTTTATGTTGCAAACTTTTTTTTATTTTCGATGGTTGAACCTTATTATTTTCGATTATCCTGCATATTTTGGATACTTTTTTTTACCTCAATTTAATGATTTTTTCGATTCTTTAAATTTTTAGACTCTTCAAATTTATGTAACCGCTTCGAATTTTTCAGATTAACTGTGTTTGTTAAATTCGATGGCTTCTTAACAATGTCTTTTAATTTTACTCTTTTTTTAATTATTTTTATATTTTTTGGCGTGCTTTGAATCTTTGCAATGCTATGGATTTTTGTATCTTATGTTTTTTATTCTTTAATTTATCATGATTTTTTTTTGTTTTTTTTTTAAATGTGACAAAATTAATTTAAATGAAAAAATTCTACAACATATCAATAATTAAGAAATGAAATTAATTACTTAAAAGACACAAAAATTGAAAACTATACCCATACATACTCTAAAAAGGGCGATTATTTCAAAATAAAAAATTGATTTGAAAAAGTTAATCAACCCCCAAAAAAATGCGGAACGTCGCATGACCGAAAACGCTTTAAAATCCGCAAACGTCATAGTTTATTTTTTAATGTTCTATACAAAATAAGTATGAAAACATTAGAAAGTAGTAAAGTCAACTACGTTAAAAACTCTTTAAATTTTGCAGTTAATAGCTATTTATGTAACGAGACCGTAAAAATCAGAATTCCTGAAAAACACGTCGCGAGGACGAGCGCAGCAACGACTAAGGCAAAAAATCTCGTTAACGACAGAAGTGCATACATTGACTGATCATAAGAAACCAACAAACTTTAAGATGCAAATTGCAAGATATTGAGATTCAGTCCGTAAGATATATTTTAATAAATGACTGCATAAAATTTAACTTTACGGCCGCAAAAGAGTTCGTAAAGTAAACGGTTATAAAGTGGTCGCCCAAAAAAATTGCTTTTACTTATTTACGAGGAAATAAATCTACAAAAAAATATATGTCAGTGTCATTTGAAAAAGTGACAGAATTGTTAGAAATTTGCCATTTTCCGTGTTGGATAACACTGAATGTTATTAAAAAATTTAAAATGGATTGTCAAGGGATTCCAGTGACAATAATTGTAGGTGACATGAAAAGATGACCTGAACCACCAAAATTTATAGCTCGCGATTGTCCATTTCAATAAATATATTTTATTGGGTAATTAATAATATAAAAAAATTGGACCAGAACAGTTCAAAATATTATAAGAAATCTTAATCTTGCGAAACTAATAAATTTGGAAACTTTTGAGATATCAAAAAATTGCAGAATTTAAAAATAATTTTTAGAAGAATTGCTAGTGATTTTTGACATAAATAATCTTAATGCTTTAAAATCCTTAAAAATTTGATATTAAACAAAAAACTAAAGATTCTGTAAGTTTGTAACCATTTTTTGGGGATTTTTTAAATTATTTAAATTCTCTAAATTTTTATTTCTCATTGTACCTTTCAACCGATTTTTGAATGCTTCGAATCCTTTAATTTTAACTACTCTTTTTATTTCCTCAACATTCTTTATACTTTTTTTAATTCTTTAGATTATCGATTTTCTTTCAAATTGTATTTCAGGCGCATACAAGAATAGTTTGGTTTTCTAATTTTTTTACAAATTTACTTAATATGCAAATATGCTTAATCAATTACTTGAGTTTTTCTTGATCCGGTCATTACTGATACTGCTAATTCCCACCGAATTGTTGAAAGTTTGCTCGGTGAAAACAAGTAGGAAGAATTTAATTTACTCGAGGATAATAGCTGATTCGTTTCCAGTGAACTCCTCAGATTCGTTCCTCTGCGACCAAAAACCATCTCGTCACGAAAGGAAATAGAATTTACATCGCTGAAAAATTGTGATTTTTTCGCAAAGTCTTGGCATTGTAGCAACAACTCTATCTTAAAACTCCTTGCCTTGGAATTGAAATTACAATCTGACAATCAAGTCAAAGTACACAAGATATAAGTTAGATGAAACAATTCCAGATAGCGTGGTTAATGCTTCCAGCGAAAGACATCTGCATAAAAATAAAACAGAATCTCAGGTATGTGTACACTCCATTATCATTTCATTTTACCGACGAAAGCGTGGAGGAAGATGCACCCGGATTTGCAATCTTTGGATTATTTTTCAACGGGGAATTTTCTAAAAGCCCTCACAAAAGACATCACTTTTGCTCGATTTACGTTTTTTCGCTCCCTTTCCGGATGCGTTCGAACCATAAAGGGCATGTTTACACGCAGATAGGATTAAATTATGCATGGGCGCCATTAATCCGAAGCGTCGTTATTATACGACGAAACTTTAAACATGCATCAAACGGGAACAATAAACTGTTCGTTATAAAATGGGAAGCTCGGCGAAAACCGGGATAAAAATATGAATTTGGCGGTTATTGCAGACAGAGAAAGTCGTTGTAGCTAAGTTGGCAGAATGTGTTTGTTTTATCATGTCTTTCACAAATTAAAACACATTTTAATGACTTTTTCGAAGCCGGAATGGCCGGAGTAATATTTTTTAGCGTTAAATGAGCCTTGCATATCCTTTCTTCAGGTTCGTTAAATTTAATGAAGATAATTTTCGATGGAGACGCTTATTTGGTTCTTCCTTTTTTTGTTCTTTTTATCTATGAAATGACGCTCAGATGAGAGTCTTAACGAACATAATGGTAAGTTTCTGCTAAACATTTCTGGAGATTACGTGTTCGCTCCGTGCTAGAATTATAACCGTGTAACGATTTTTCATCCGTTTCATAATAAACTTCTTTAACAATGTAAAAGAAGCAACGAAGCAGGATATGAAAGGACAACCACTCCGGAAATACGACTTGTACAAACAGTTACGGTGGAATATTATTATCCTTCAAAACTAGCCACGAACTAATTTAAATATAACAGTAGGTGTCTTCCTTCACATATCACATTCCCGGAATTCCAACGTTTATTTCTTTACACACCTACGACTATTATAGAACATTGTCGTCGAATATTCGTCATTTTTCGTCACTTCTCAAAACGTCAAACTTGTTAAAGAATTTCTGCTTTCGTGAACAGAAGGAAGGGTCTGTTTCAAAAGGATTCCTGCACCATCTGAAAATGATGGTTTAGACGGGTTCTTGTCGCTGAAATTTTACTTAACGCGAAAAAGCACAAAACGAGACGCTTAACAAATTACGGACTTGTTCCGGGAACTAATCGGGATGAAACGGGAGTTGGTCAATTAGTGTGCGAGATATTAAGAAGCCATTTTTCAGAGTAAAAGTGTTTTTCGAATTTTTTGAAGGAAGAGTAGGAAACCCGACGCGTTTACCGTCAAATTGTCCTAAAAAAGCTTGAAATGAATTTTATCGCCAAATAAAACTTTACAGTTTACGGTGACGATTTTGAAACAAAGTGTAAAATTGAGGACACTTTCAGTACGCTAAAACAAAAACTTGCAAGTCAGCGCATTCACCATTTTGATTTAAACCAGAATTTACATAAATCATAAACACTGCTCTGCATCTAGGTGTTAAAAACTTGTGCATTCAACAAATCTAGTGTAATAAAAAGTTAAATTTTATTAGCTCTGAAAAATTATGACGTTTACTTGATATTATAAAGTATTAAATATAAGGCTATAAGCTTAGTTATAAGAACCAGTTGAAAATCTGCGTATGCTACAGTTTTAGTAAAATTGCAATAAAACTCAACGAATTAAATAAATTTATGATGAAATAAAGTCTTAGTTTTATGATGATTACTATCATGATTTCAAGATAGATACGTGTTAATATTTGCATTTATGTCTTCATCTTTAGTTTGTGAGTTAATTATTTTGGTCAAAACTATATAAAATTGTTTATCCAACACATGCAACTAAAACGATCATAATTGTGCTGATTGGCAACTAAAGTGACAAATAACTCACTAGTGAATTATATACTAAATAAAAAAACTCACTCTAGAGTCAGATAGAGATGTATTACTAAAAGTACAACAATACAATTTGCTTAATCAGAATGAAACTGATTTCTCATTTCTCTTTTCATTCAAAACATTTGAAGTGTTTTGTGGCATTGAAATTTCTTTTTCTTTGTGCAACAACAGAAGAGCTTCCTTGGATTTTTTTGCTAAGACCATTTTGCTGGGAAGTGTTTCTTTGATGTATCCTTCTACGATTGAAGCTGATTTCCAACCTCCGAGTTGTTTTAGCTTTAGGATGTCGCTTTCCTCATTGGCCAATAGAGTAGCAGAAGACCGTCTTATACAGTGACCAGTAGAAGATGCTGAATTTGGCAACTTCAAATATTCGGCGATTAAACGTGGTATTTTTGAGATTGTGTTGATTCCAACAGACTGAATTGAACACTTTTCATTCATGTAGAACACAAAAAATCTACGATGTGGAGTTTGTTGAGGCCTCAGCGACATGTACGATCGTATCAATTCCACTGGATTCACTGGATATCCTTCCTCAATAACAGCAAAATTTCGAGAGACATAAGTTTTTGAATTAGCAGTGGTCACATGAAAGTGCGTTTCTTTATCGATTATATATCTATTGTTAGCTTAACGAGTTCGTCTCATCGGCAAGCTCCAGCAATTCCCATTATTAATGCAACCTGTAAATAATACAAATACTGGTAAGAATGGAAATTCTTAAATCTTAAATACCTTGGCCATCAAATATCTATTATTAGGTGCTTCTAGTAAAAAAAATTAGATGTGCTCTTTTTCCAACACCATGGATTTTTTCGCCTTGTACCCTTTTGAAATACTTTTTATAAAAGCTGTTAACTTAGCACATCTTCCTATTTCGGTGCCCTCATGTTGCCTCATTGTAGATTTTAACATTGAATATTTCGTCCATAGAGAAGAAGGCTCTACTTTTTTTGACATCTGCAGGAAATAAGCCAAGATGTCTTCTTCCAAGTCGTTTGTTTCTTGAATTCTTTATACTCTTTGACGTATAAGGCTTTCGATTTTGCGGGGATGATCCTCTCGCAGGCTGTGGCAGCGTCTTCTCTTTTTTCCATTTTAACACGTTTAGAATTGCACCTTTTGCACAAATTTTCACTTTGTTTACGGTGCTATCAAAAATTTTGGTTGGTTACCGCACTTGCCTTCTTCGCAATGAGGACAGGCAAATTTTTGTCAAAACATTTTATAACTAAACTTAAAAGGGTTCTTTGAATGGCGATATGAAGACTTTTCGAGACATACCATGGGATTTGTATCTGTTTCCCAACCATGTCAATGCAATGCTTTTTTTAAAATAACTATGGTTTAGAAGTACAAGTTATTATGGAACCTCAAAGATGTTTCTGTATTAACCTACCATGTGTTGGATAAAATACTATATGCGACTCGTGTGCTATGGCTATAAGTCACTTAAGAAAATTAAACTTTTTCTTGCGCGATTTATTGGCCACATAACACACTAGTCTCATAAATTACTATTATTATTAACATGTGTGCATACTGTGGTACTACTAGTTTGATTTACTGCAAATTCTGCATTAATGATTGCCTAATTTATATTTAGAAAAATAATAATAATAATTAGGCATATAAAAATGTGGAAACATTCATAAAAAAACAAAATATGAAGAAAACAAAGGGTTCCAACGATTTAAAGGAACTAAAGGATCTAAGCAATTTGATAACTACAAAATTTGAAATATCTAGAAGATCCTGGGAGTACCACATGAAACAGTGTAAAAAAAATGATCCGATTTGTGATTTCTCGACGACTTTGAGAAGAAAACCTTTTGAACGATATTTATCAAACAAGTGCAAAATTTTCGACTTATGTCTATTTTTTTAACTTTTGTTTCATTAAAAGCCACGATTTTGGACAAACATTTGAAAAGAACGTACCTTCATGAGTAAAATAGGTGTTCAATTCCAAAATTCGATCAATTGACGAAGTTAGGAAACTTTTTCGAGAAGCAATTTTTTAACTGTATTGTATGGAAAAAAGGAATTTTAGGAAACATGTAGGTATAGTTTGGTTGGTCGATAAAATTTTCATGAAAAAATTTTGAATTCAAACTGATCTTTTGTTTCCTAACGTATGTTTTCTAGTGATCCATCATGTAGATAATCGGGCATTGGCGTACAGTTGTTAACAACGCTTGTTCGATCTCCGGCGTTTATAAGACAAATCGTCAGTTTCACGTTGAAACGACTAACAATAATTGGCCATCAATCTGATTCGGCTTTATGTGGTGCGCAAAGAGACTCAAAAACAGTTTTACCACAGTTTCAAGGTGTTAAAAAATTAGCATGAACGATTGTGTGTTGTATTCGGCCAGAATCGGGGCGAAAATTTTGTTTCTCGAAAAGTTTCATACTCTTGTCAATGATTGATCGATCTTCGAAAATGGACACCCATTTTACTCGCGAGGGTTCTTTCCGAATATTTATACAAACATTATGATTTTTAACGAAACAGTGTTTAAAAACATCGTAAAAGTTGAAAAGAGTAGAAAAAAAATCAAAACATTTTACATTTTTTTGGTAATTGCACGGTAATTACAAAAATTGTTCAAATCTATACATATCGTTCGAAAGGTCTGTATTCTACGTTTATTGTACGTTCTGTTCTTAGTTGCTGATTCATAAAGAATCTTAAGAATCTGAGAAAGTCGAAAAATCTAAAATTATTTTAGATTTATATCTGATAATTTTAGATATAACTAAGAATATCTAAATCTCTCTAAATCTAAGTTGACACATTTTGCAATTTTTTCTGGAAATTTATTCTGTTAACTCATTATCAACTTCTCAATTTTAAATTTAATTATACATATATAACTAAAGATATATAAATATTGGAAATTAATCGACAGAAAAATTATGCGAATGTGTAGAAATTAAAAAAAGGCGTTTCTGTCTAGGGGTGACGTTTTAAACATAAATTTTAAAATTTTGTCACCCCTTAAAATCCAAAGTCACGTGTACGCGAAGCAAATTTGGAAAAGTCCGTAGATATAGAATAAGATTTTTTTTATTTTTACATATTTTTGTAATTTTTTGCATCGTTTCTGCCCTTCAATAATAACAGTTAAAAGTAAAATATTTAACAGTTGCTAGCAGAAAACAAAAAACTGGATTTTTGCAAAAGTGGATCATGAGATTTTTAAAATATAACAATTTTAAATGCACGATTAATCTAAATACAATGTAGCAATTCTATTTCCGGTTTTATTTACCAGATCAGTTTAATATAATACTAATCTATTTTGTGCAATTGAGTCGAAATTATTTTCAGCCTCAATTATCTCTTTTGCATTTTGTTCATTTCCAACTGACTTTGTATAATTACTTCGATTTTATCCATTTCGGTTTAGTTAAATCCACGCGAGTCCAAGTTATTTCAGTCTGCTTCTTCCTAGAGAACATTTTTAATTAATTCAAAGCAGTTTACTCGAATTCGTCTCCAACTTTCAATTTAATTATTGATTTATTGATGCTACAATAATTAAAATTGATTGGGAAATACATGCTGTACTTTGTAACGTAATTAATTTTGGGAAGCAAATTAGAGGCAGTAACGATGACGATCAAGCCAGAATTAAGAGCAAGGTAACTGAAAAATGTTATTTTTGTAGAATTTCCACAGATTATTGTGGCGTAATATTTACAATTTCAAAATAAACACTTTAAGCGGTTTTGATACCTAGATCAGGAAAATCTGGATTTGCTGGTATTTAGCCAAATTCAGTCTCAAAATTTAAATCTGTTTTTTTTTTGTTCTGTTGGTTCTTAGACTTTGTGGTTTATGGATTAAAGCAGATGGAATTTACAAAATAAATTATCTATCAACAGGAATTTTTCATTTCATTTTTTTTACTCTAAAATGTTCTGTTTATTATTAAATTTTTAGGATTTGAAACTCGCTAAACCCCCGACAGTGTAACATAATTTATTTCGATTAAACTTGTATTGGCTCGGCATGAAACAACTCTACAATAAAATATTCACCCGGTAGCTTTCAATTTAGATATTTTAATGGTAGTAGTAAACTTGGAATTATGAACAAACATATTTAATAAATCAGTAGGATAAGTAAAGTGAAATTGCTCCCGTTTTCCAACTAAAACATTGTTGTGGGGCCCGTACTATTATCATTTCGTTAAATTTGCATACACTTTTCATTTATTAATAGGAATCGATTTTTTCTTGTAATTAATATGGATATTCACCAGTCTAGGAGTAATTTCCATACAGGGACTTCTGCGCACACTACATTTTCCTCTTCGTGGCTTCCGGAACTTCCCTGGGGGCAGTATATCGCCTCTAATCGATTTATTGTTATTTGTCACGTATCCAATTTGTTATAATTACCGGTATGTGGCCATCTACGTGTGTGGAAGTCCGATAATCGCGTTAAATGGAAGAAAGAACGTGACGGTATCTAAGAGAGACGAATCTCTCAGTTTTCGAGGTTTAAGCCTCCCCCACATTCTTTCTTCGTTCGGTTGCAGTCTTTTACCGCAATTCTCAACAACTCTCATTTATAAGATATTTTTCTTCCCAACGAATGTTGCTCTCATGTCCAGACGTTGTGAACAAGACAGCATTTATGTATAAACACAGAAAGGGTCCATTTATTTCACATACTCCTTCCTGTTCTTCGCGAGAAATGCGGCAGTGAATACAAATGGTCGAATTTGCAAAATATCGCCAAATAAAACAATGCCGGATGTGGAGTTATCGCGAAAGGGAGCGGTAGATACTTTCAATTTGGGGAAGGTTTAATTCAAGAAAACAGCGGCATTTGCAAAATGGGCGACATCTTCGGAGAGTTACGTTGTGTGTTTAAAATTTGGCGATAAAACGTTCGAGCTAGGTATGAAATTTCATGACTTTTGTTTCCTTAATTGTCTTAATGAAAAAGTCGCGATTTCTCTGGTAAAATTATTACAAAACAAGCTCTACATTGTGTGTAATGGATGTGAAATCTGAAAAGATTTCCCCTTACCTCGCTGTACTACATACTGAGCGGAAATTAACGTCAGAATGGGAATCTGAAGTTCCATTTCCGGTAACACTAAACCTCCGTAATGGACGTTTTCAATACATTGTGTCGAAACTGTCGGAATAAAATATAAGTGGCTTTGAACACAAACTCATAACATTTCAAACGTTACCGTGCTTTTAACGGAATATGAATTCAGTTCGGCTCCGGTTAGAAAGAAATTAAAGTCCTCTCAACCGGAAAAGTACCTTCCCACCGTGGTAAATATTTTCCTGGAGCATAAGAATCGTAATATTTATTTATTTTTTATAGTCGCTCCTTTTTTGTCGTCGTTTCCGACAACGGAAGGCGCCACTTGTCGCGATTAATCCTTGCATTAATTTTTAATTAAAATCAAGTTTGAGCCGGCGTCGTAAAAACGTAATCCAACTTCTCGTCCTGCCGTTCGCCGTTTTACATTTTCTAATCGCTGCGGTTTTCATGTCAAATTGGCGGGAGCAGAGGGTTTAAAGCTCCATTTAATGCAGTAGCTTGCTTCGTCCTCTTCCTCCTGGAACTTTTTAATATTTGAAGAGTTCGTTGGGATGACGTCGTAAGCTGTAAAATTTACGACCGGTACCGTTAAAATGATCCACGAGACCATGGCAGGCTATACTTTTGGGATAATTTATTATATCAACACGTGTCTTTTTAATGCCTTCCGGGACATGGAAAATGTACGTGCTGGTCAAGGGTGGTAGCGACCCACGCTAATGCAAACATCAATCATTTGGAACATGTTAACATTGCTCTCTGATTCTCATTCCTATGCGAATGACATGCTCGGGAACGTCTATCCATCAAACTTTGGATCTGGGATAAATCCTCTCTGATGTAGAGATTCGGGGAAATTGCTCGGCCAACGCTTGGTCTTATCGAAAGCGCCAAAAAATAAAGCCGGTTTTCGACGGGACTATCGCCAGACGAATCTCCTTGCTCTCGCTTCCAATGAAACGCAAAAAACATTACTTCTCGAGAAACACAACGTCGTCGTCTGCAGCGTTGAGTAGCTGAGTTACTGTTCAAATTTTCAGCGACAGAAAAGTGACTCAGTCATCCGAAAAAAAATCTCTATTAAATTAGATTCACATAGGCAACGAACTCGTCGGGTTCTCAAAGTAAGAAGACTGAGTCTTTGAAAAAAAATTATAAACAGGACCGGGTTGTTTAATGAAGCCAACTTTACTGAAAATTAAGTCACAAAGACACGAACGTTTCCTCGGAAAAAAAGCCTTTCATAAGTTTTTTTTCAATATATGTAAATTTTTCAGAAAAAAATCTACAATCTCCGACGAAATTGTTAAACTTAATGGATAGCAGCTACAGAGAAATCGTTTATTAATTTCCAAAAAAAATCTCAAAGGGAACTCATAAAGTGAATAATTTCATTTAATTTTTTCATCTTCATTTTAACAAAGCTTGTATCATTGTAAAAATTTGTTTTTGGCGCTGTAATTCTGTATCCTTCGAGTTAAAGTTGCCTATTGTCATACGTTTTAGATACACGCCTGTTAGTGTCGAAATTTTATTTAGCCTGAATTTCCCATCGGACTTTTCTGTCTTTTATGTTTAGCAGTTCGACTCTACGCTAACTCCAAAAAAATAAAAACAATACAATATTCTTACAGTATCTAAACTCTCAATATTAGTTATCCGATTACTTATTAATCATGATTTTATTTTACCGTAAGGAAACACACCGTTTTTTATCTCCTCGTCAAAACGCAAACTCTAACAAAACGGTTTGAATGATCTGCACCTCAAATATTGATCGATTTCTGGAATTCCATTCATCGAAAGAACTAAAAGAACTCCGAAAGAACGTTTCCTAATATCAGATTTTACGTGAAACGTCTTAAAACTTCAGCTGCATTTGGATTTCCGATCTTGAAACAATGTTGTTATAGGAATGAGGAATAAGTAGTTCTTGGGGCCTTCTCTTGTTTCTTTCTTGAACTACCGTTAGAGAGATTGGAGTAATATCGTCAGGAGCTCTTCTGTATTTTTAAGCAGAATGGAGAAAGTTCGAATGTAGAATTTTCCACTTTGATGCTTGATGCTAATATTTGATGAAGACAAAGTGTCTTAATCTTAATAGTGGAAATATTAAATTTATATATCCAAATAGCAGCAATCAATACGGCGCGGACAAAAATATACATTGCGTCTAGCATTAGCGTAGTGAGAGGGCGTTCACCGTCTGTGCCGATGTATTATGTAATAACTTCCAAAATCGGTTTGTCATGTTTTTGTACATTATTGGTATAATACAATATAAAACGAATATCTTGACACTGAAAAAATGATAGTTGGCACGAAAAAAGTTTTTTTTTTTTGCGTCGTTACTAGAGCCAGTAAAGCACCCGTTTGGGTTCGTTACTGAGAATTTGGATGCTTTACTGGCTGGTGTATTTTAGTTTTGTCGCGTTGGCGGCATGGTCGTAAAACGTCAAGGTCAAATGTCAAAATGTGAATGTGAGCAATGTGTTTAATAATTTAACCTCAATTGTTATAAAATAAATAACATTAAATCATTGTCCCCAACCTTGATAAAATTCCCTAAATTTCAAAATTTTATTTCTTTTATATAAAAAAAGTTAAGTGGTGCAAAATAGAAAAAATAGTATACAACACGCGTTCAGAAAGCTCTTCCAGCACTTGCTTGTTGCAAACGCGTCTTGAAATCAATGCTTTCTCAAACTTGTATTTATTACAAGTTATAAATATTACCTACTATATTTTTTAAACAACAGCACATCTGGCTTCAAGGTAGTTTTAAAAAATTAAAGATCTGTTTGCGTAAGACATAAAAAAACAACAAATAAAAAAATGAAATGAACATTTAAACCTGCTGTGAAACGCAATCCAGATATTTAAAAAACTCTGAAAGAATAAAACATCCGCACCTTTACATCTGCAATTTGGTGTTAAAACTGCAACGAAAAATCTTTATGAACATTTGTTTTACGAGAAAGAATTTTAAAATTGTACGCTGAAGTATTTCAGTACACTTAAAAATCTGCATAATAATTTTAAATATTCATCAAAGGTACGACTTGCTCCAGAGTTATGATACGTAGGAGAGGAAACATTCAGTGATAGCCAAAGGCTAACAGAAATCAGAACCGGTTTCATTTTTCCTGCGGGCACTTGCTTATTTTATTTAACCAGGCAGTTTGTGGTTAATTTTTTCGACTTTGTCCATAATAACGTTCCCCCGATTATTATACCAAGGATTCTTGTTATTAAGCTCGGATTATAAATTATCCAAAATTGTATATCCATAAACCGAAATATTTTTGCGACAACTTTAACAGTACATATGGACAATGCAAAGAAGTACCTGGCCAACTAGCACATGTATATTTTTGTCCATTTTCGGTTAAAAACTTTGAGTTGCACTACCGTCCATTAGTTTTAATACCCCCGAAGACATTTAACAGTTTAGCAGTTTATTAAACTTAACGTAGTAGAACTCGCGATTTATTTCACATTTTTAATTAACATTCCAATTTTTCTGATTTGTGAAAATTAACATGATAAATACATTTTTTTTTGAAACATTTTTTAAGTTTGCTTTTTCATATATTACTTTTAACATTTCTCCAAATTATACCACGAAATTATATTTTAATAAGTGAAATTTACATTTATGTGAAAAAACTTTGGTGTATTGCAATTAATGGACCGTAGTTAATTTTGTATAAATAAGTAAAGTGTAATCCTTAACAATTTGATCTGAAAAGTTGGTGTGCCGTACATCGCTTTTCCTGACTTATATTTGTGCAGCTAAAATGCCAAAATTCGTTTGAAATTTACAGTAGGCATTTTCCGAAATAATCAACTTGTGTAGACGGAAAAATTAAAAATATTCAATCATTACCTTTATCAAGCATGTTTTGAATAATTGGACAGGTAAAAATTGTACACGGAAATCAGATTTCGCATAATGAAAAATAAATAAGTATAGGTGGAACTCAACAGTGATTGACAGGACTGAAATAAACCAAGATTTTTGTTTGTGATTTCGTAAAAAAGGTCTTCACTTTGATTTCAAGAGTGTGCATTTTGGGAATAAATCGACCCTATTACTTATTTAGTTTGACTACATTCATAAAAGCACTGTAAAGGTACCGTAATATCTGTTCAACATAAAAACCCAATCCCCGTATCATAAATACTAATTTGCAGCGGTTTTATGTGCATTACAGTCTTTTAAATCCGATTTTCCTCTTTGATTTTTCCCACTCCATTTTTCTTTTAAAAATATCCACTCTGTCCGCCTCTTCTCCATTCGTCCCAATTAAGCTCGATATACAAATTGTTTACGTTACATCCAACCGTTAAATGAAACGCATCCCTCTTTAAAAATTTACGAGGTGCACTTGTGGCCCCGCCATTAAAATGAAATGTGCTGCTCATTAATTTTCGCGCTTGACCAGATTTGGCCGCTTCGATCAATATGCCACGGTATTTAAGCCTTGCGGAGCTATTGTGTGGCCTACGAGAAGCAAAAATGTCCCACTAAAGGGGCCGTCTAAACGATAAATTTTCCCATCGAGGCCACACGGGCTGATCTTTATTATTTATGAGAGTTTTGCATATTTAGGGCTCGAAGCTCAGAGCGGTCGTAAATCATATAATTAGTCCCATCGAAGGGAGTTTAACTGATTGATTTGATGAGGGAGTAATTTTGATTTTTTTTTGCAGGTATCCCTGAAACGACGTATCTCACGGCGTTGAAGAAGTTTCCTTCGTCGGTGAACCACTTCTTAAGCAATAGTGTGGATAATGACCGTCTTAGTGTCTCCACTTGTACCAACATGAAGAAGATGCGGTCGCCTTGTCAGTGTCATTTAGAACTGTGCATAGGTTGGTACCCTTGTGGGCTAAAATATTGCAAGGGTAAAGGTCAATCTAATAACTCTGTCATGACGTATCGTTGTGGTATTAAAACGTGCAGAAAGTGTCATTTATTCGCGTACTACGTAGCGCAAAAACAGCAATGTCTTTGGGATGAATGACCCAAGTGATCAGAGACACGAACGGTATTGCCTTAATCGCTTTCATGACAAGGACCAACATGCCTTAGAATAATCTCTAGTTGTCGTAATGTTAAGATCAAAAACTTTCGGACAAAACGAGTTATGATTTTTATGTGCCAAATCCTGTTTGTTTGTTCGTTTGTTTTGTCCGAAAGAGCGGAAAATTTCGCAACTCCTGAATGTAGGTGGAAAAGGGAGTTGCCACACACATTCAAGAGTTCTATGGCGGATTATAAATGCTGCGGAAAATTATGCAATACAAATACAAATAGAGGTCATATACCTTGCCATATTTTCCAGCGACATTTACATCCATATACCTGTAAGATTTCGTTCGCGACAGCCAATCATCGATGTACTTTACCTACGCTGCTTCTAGTGTATGTTTGTTTAAATAAATGTATTTTTAATAATCGACTTCTTTTCCTAATTCCGCTTACTACCAAAATGCGCCCCACCCGAAATTTTTCATCACATATTACAACCCTCGCATTTCTCACAGCAATATCATTTATATGAGTTCCAGTCGCTTTAGGAATTGTTAAAAAGGTCTAAATGGCAGCTCATTTACCAGAAAAATCGACTTTCCACCGTAAAAACCGCACGAGAAAATGACCTTCTATTTTTTACACCGTGTTCAAACACTCACTTTCTAAAAAAAGCACTGAAAAGTGCTGATTTTTCACATTCTTACGCTGCAATCCGCCGGAAATCTTAAGCAAAATTGCGAAAATGCCTCAACGTTTCATTCGTCTTCCTCTAATTACTTCTTCAACTTTTCAGCGAACTTTTAAAATTAAATAATTGATGAATTCTAAAGTCGAGTTAATGCTTGCAATGCTGGTAAAAATCGCCGATATAAAGTGAGGGTGATTTTTTCAGAACCGAGGACGATTTGCTGGTTTAATCTTTGCTCGCTGAAAACCTAGGCTGAATTGATGGTGACTGAAATTACTTTCAGGATATCAGTGTCCACTTCCGTATAAAAAATTACTTCCAAGTCCAGTTTTTAGTGCGAGTTCTCTTCGTGACCAAATACCGCAAAATTCCGAGAAATATTGCCCAGGAGAAGAGGGACAATCTTGTCTTAAATGACAAATTTGTTTTGACAGGTAAATCCATAAAATTCATCTTTACAGCCACATAAGAGTACATAAATTATTTCTGACCGGTGAGTCCGTAAGATTCATTTTTATGGCTGCAAAATAATATCCCGAGTGCGTGTCAAACTGCCGACAATTTAAAGTAGGAGGCAATTTGATATGCACAAAAGGTATTCGTAAGAATATTTCCCGAACGAAACTCAGCACAAACAGTTCCAGTTTTTATTTTACGAATTGCGAAAATAAGAAGCAAAGATAAAAATTGATATTAATCGAATTTTCGTGCCGTGTCATATCAAATGGAAACAACAGAAACAATGCACTGGTGCAAAATTGTCGCATAATTTGACACTGATTGGTTCATTTTGAAAAATTCAAGGCTTCTCATTGGTTTAAATGTGAGGAAAATGGTCTGTAAAATTACCGTTTATGAACTAGTGGCGCAAAAAATAGTTTGAATTAAATGTAATGCTTTAAATTGAGTTTCACCTTGCAGAGAATTTTGTAGAAAATTTATTGATGTGTTTGGATTTTTTCAAGGCCACGGATGTTGAGATATTTGTGCTTAAACTTGACAAAACTGCAGTTTGGGACCACCTGAGAAAAAACGAGATTTCTGAGTGAAATCCGGAGCGTTATATTTCCAAAACTAGGGCACATATCGAAACGCGACAAACGGGACCGTTTTTTTTCTTTGTTTTTGATTGTATCTGATCTTTGAAAAAAGCATGACAAAATTTATTTTCAAAAATAGCGTCATATCTAATCCGCGGCACTGATTCCGATTGAGCGTCACAAAGTTATTGACTTATTCGAGTTATTCGAGTACGTTTTCTTTAAAAAAAAAGTCGGCGAACAGAAAATTCAAACAAGGGTACCATAATCTATAGCTCTCCATAAATCGATTAATTTAAGTTAAATAGCTATAAATTTGGTCTTATCTAACTAAGAATTTTCCGGGAAATCTACCGATATGCTTGGGGTTCTTGTACGGTCACGGGTTGTGGAGATATTCGCGGATAAACTCCAGCAAGTTGAATCTTTCTATGAGACGTTTTGTCTAATAAAATATTTTTTCGTTAATTTTGAATTTTTCACTACCTCAATAATCTGATTATATGTAAAAATATTTTGCTAATTTGCTCGGACGTCCTTGAAAATCGATCACCCGGCTCATACACATCTTTTCAATTGCGTGACATTCCCTGTTTTATTTATTCACTCTGCCGTGTCATTTGAAGTAAAATAAGGAAGTAGTGTGAGAACTCCGCAACCCAAATGATATTAACATCTCCGCTTTAAGTGCTCGAAAAAGAGGAAAAAGGAAACTTCCAGACGTCGGCCATGATAAATATACCGGACGAATCACACATCCTTAGCAAGTTTCAAGGACTCACTTACATCGCGTCAGCCACCCACCGTGTTTTTTGGTCTTTCACTGCAATTTTTACGAACTCCACTCATGAGAGAGCTGACGTAGCAACGCAAAAAATTAATAAGCACGGGGAATTCCATTGGTTATTTTATTGCGTTGCCGGGAGACAAACCATAGACGTTTTAAATAAAATAAAAACACAAAAATCTTTGAACTCAGACCAAATGCAGTTGTTTGCAAGTAAAGTTAGTAACGCTAGCAGACAATAATTTTGCAAAAAATGAATCCCTTGAAGCGCACATAAATCAGCCGCAAGACTTCCGGTAAGTTGGAGTGCAGTTTTGCATTAGAGCTCACAAGTTAGACAAGTTAGATATATATGCACTTGAGGGAAACCTTCACTGCATTAGAGAGAAATTAGTTTAAGCCACTCTTGATAATCTAAAAGGAAAATTCGTAAGTCCCAAAGTTCCGCGACGAAGAAAGCAAAAGTGCATCTTTAATGCGAGAAAACTGGAGAGAAGCACACATCTGATGCAACTTTACAGGACAAAAAATTATTCGCTTTTGTGAGAGATTTCTTCGGGGAATACTACTAGATGGAATCAGCGAACCTTGACACTTGGAGAAAAAGAAAACGAGAATAATATGATATTACTCGAACTAAAAATAAAATTGTGTTGACAACAAATCCGGTTTTGGCTCTTGATGGGATTAACTTTGGTTGATTTCCCGGGGAAAAATTGGGCGAATTTTCCGAGCAACGGGTCTTACGACGAGAGCGGCGTGTTTCAAAAATTTGTAGTTTTACTCCAGTAGTTGTGAAAACGGTCGTCAAAACGTCAGTAATCGAGAAAATCCCGTTAGAATGAATGAGTGGCCTTGCCATGAAAGCTCCTGACTTATTTAAATTTATGCAACACTGGCTACAAGGCGCTCAAAGGCGTAAAACAAACCTAAAAAAGCTACCACGTTCCAGTTTAATATCAGACAATGTTTAGCTCCCCGAGATTACAAAATAAAACTCATTTCGTTTTAATTAATTTTCGTAATAATAGCGTTCGGTGTAGGTTGAAAAAAGGGCTTCTTTTACCAGACGTAAACTATGTAAAGATGACGAACAAAAACTCATCGAGCAAGTCTATAAAAACCACAAAAAAACAAGAGAGTGCCCCAAGCATTAATTTTCTATTTCGACGAAAGCATGATGGAAATGGAATAAAGAAATAAAACAAGGCGACCCTTGGTGAGTGGTTGGGGGGTTAAAGCTAGCCACAGTGCGTCGTCTGCGAAATTCCCACGTCCTCTATTCCACAGAATCTCGCTTAAAAGTTAACACCGACTACGAAATTTGTTTTCAATCCAATCAAAAGATCAGTCCGTCGGTGGGGAAAAACAACCTAGTGCACCTTTTTCAAAGATGTTCCATTAAAATACAGAATATCGAAGCGAACGGATTTTTCTCGACGTGCTTACGTTAAAAGTGGTCGTTTTGTCCTGCCACATGTTGTTTAATGTCACGAAGAATGAAGTCGGTTGTAAATGGTCTCAAGAACGAGAAAGAGCTGAGACCGAGAAATGAAACGCATAAAAGCGGAGGTTATGGATTCTAGTCTATGTTTTATGTTCGTAAGATACTCTTCTCGTTATTCTCATAATATGGTAGTTCTCGAATAAAAACCCCCTCGAGGTATACATCCCATAATAATTTATTTATTGATCATATAAAGAAAAGAGAACGCATTTTTCATAAACCATGAGATCGGGAATTCCATCGAAAACCACTAACGTGGATACAACTTGGCAAAAGTAAAAGCGTCATTAATAAACCACGAGAGGCGGTAAGAAAAGAAAATGCAACGACAAAGCAACTGATCGAAGAACCTAGAGCAACGAGGCGAATTTAATCATTCTGGGAAGCGTACACAAAATATTATTTTTGTAGCGGACAAAAGGTTTATAAACATGAAAGTTAGCTGCATTATGTTTATTTACTGTACAGTATTAGGGCTGCTTTAGACGTTCGAGAATTACTCTGAAAATTATTGCCAAAAGTTTTCTGTATAAAAATTCGAACGGCAAGTTTGTTTACACAAAGTAAACTTTGACAATTTGGATTTCATTTCCACAGTTCTGTTTAAATGAGATTTTAAACGGGATTTTAGAATCGGTAAAAATGGTGGATGCGCCGGGTCAATTTTTATATTCTACTGTAATATTTCTACTATTTTTAACAGCGTTATATTAGCTGGACCCGGTTCACACAAAAATTAATATTTTTATTATAAAAACGATGACTAAAAACTTAAGGTAAGAACTATACGACACACAGCTGAGTACAATAAAATTAGTTAACGGACGTATACCGTACAATATTTTATTTTATACTGTGTCACCTTTATATCGATCGTCATTTTCTGTATATTAAATAGCACTGTGTGAATTTCTTGTTATTTTTTGTTTTTATTTTATTCTTTCTTGTTTTTCCAGTTCTTTAATTTCCTTTTCTTTATATCCTCCATCACTCTTATGCCTCTATCTTATTCTTGGTTTTCCTCCTTTTTTTTTAATTGATTAACTCTCAACTATTTGCTTTACTATCCTTGTTTCTGGTATTCGCTCCAGAGACCCACGTCTTAGATGTTACTCTGTCTATAGATCTCACAAATCTTATAATTTGTCTTTCTTCCATCTTTCCCCCATAAATTTGTTTCAAATTTTCCTCTTCTAACTCTGTAACTTTTTGCTTAGCCCTCATATTTGGCGACTATAAAGGTCTTAGGTTGTCTTTTTTACACATAACCAACCATTTAACGACTCTGCGCACTCATCTTTTTGTAGTACTCGCCAATCAGTTTTTTTTTCTTCGATGTATTTGTTCGATATCCTACTTCCCACGTATACAAATTCCTCGACATCCTTAGAAGTTATTTTAAGTGGCTGTTCTCTTGGTTTGCTTGCAGACCCATTTTCCTAGCTGCTTCTATCAATTTGCTGCTAATTTATATCAAGATCTGCTAGATTCTTGCTATCAATGCAACATCGTCTGCATACACCACCACCTACAACTGGCAAGGAGAATGCTCTTTGGTGGACAAGGGGAGATGGACCTTCAAGCTTATTCCGACGGTCGACGTTGGTCTAAAAGCTTGGAAACATCGAGCGGTGTGTCTCGGGGCACGGCCCTTTCAGAGGATATTTTCGAAGATTCAACCTCAAAGCAGGCACCGGCGAGTGCGCGTGCGGAGAGGGATCACAGGAAACAGCCGAGCACATCATGGAGGTGTGCAAGAAGAGGAAAGGAAACAAGCAAGGGAACGCTTCAGAACGAAGCAGGAGGACATCGGAGGGGTCTTTCCATTTCAGGTAACCAAGGAGACCAAGAAAGAAGAAGTGGAGAACTTCAACAGGTGGGCAGAAGAAATCACCGTGGAGGACGAGCTAGACGCTCTCCAATAAAGACAACATGGAGGTGGTGAGAGAGTGAATGAAAGTGGCACGGAGTGAATGATAGAGGAGAGTGGAAGGATCGAACTTCCGCTAATTTTTGGAGACGTGAAGGTGGTTGGGTTCCTTCGACAGTGGTCTCGCTGGTGTAGGGGGAGGGAAACCGTTTTGTTTTGGCCTAAAGTCTTCGGATAGGCAGGCTTGGGAGCTTCACCCTTCAACAACATCAACATGCATACCAGCTGATGACTTTTGTATGTCTAGTGAACCTATCGGTTTAACATTTTTTTCTAGCACAACATTGAATAACAATGGCATTAAGAAAATCCAGATGCTCCGCTGGCGAAGATCCTCTACATCACTACTAGCTGGTTCGGGTGCGACTGTAGATATTTTAAACTGACATGGGCGATAGAAGTCGGAAGACTATGTGGAACAGTCCCTCACTAAGATTTTTGGGGTTGACCAAATATCGAGCCCTCCTGAGTCAGTCCCAGCACCCTCTTATAGATCTAAACCGCCTGCTGAATCATCTTGTGGAATTGCATCAAAAACCTTGATAAAAATAATCGACCATTATTTGCTAATTACAGTAACGTTAGTGTTATATGTGTTTTTTTGTGTGAATCTGTCAATAAATTTTCTAGGGAGTTCAATTTATATTTGTTCCCTCGGGAACATATGACCCACTTTAGTCTCGGAACTGCAAAAATTTCATTATTCCACTAATTTTGTTTTAATTGAGATTTTATATAGTCAATACTTTTTATGTTGTACAAACTTTCAAAATCAATAAAAAAATTGTGAAAACAACAGTCTCCCACCACTATGACGGCCGTCATACAAATCGCGGCACCACAATTTGACGTTCTCTAGGAAACCAAGACGATCTGATTAGTATTGGCGAAGTTGTCCACCGCTAAATAACGGCACCGCTTTTTTAGGAAGCCATAGCTTTAGAACGAACGAACTGTACAAGTTAGATAATAACAATGTAATAAAGTTAAATAGAAGTTAAATTATTTTATCTACCCTTGAGGTTAAAGTGCAAGCTGAGACGAATAAAGTACACTTTAAAATCTGCTTTAAAAAATAATTTAGTTAGTTATTAACTCTAATATTGGTAGCAACGGCTGACAACGGTTCAATATTTTATAGGTGTAAAAAATGGGCGCTGAACGAGAACGCTGTTTAGAATTCTGAAAGATAAACGAAGGTATTTGATAAGTTTTGTGAGTGGAATATAAGTTATTTTAGAGTATATGTTAGATCTAGGAAGTGTACTCACACTGTACGTCATACGAAATGGACCTAATACAATTTTTGTAGACCAAGAAATTGCGTCGTTTATCTTTGTGGCCAAAATATTTAATGGTAAAAATACGTTGGATTGGATTGCAAGTGCGCATATATCCACTCAGCAATATGCAGTCTTGACAAAGTTGGCTACAAAGTTTTAGAAAATTGTAAAAAAATGCGTTTGTTGGAGTTCCTCAAGTGCGTTTCTTGGAGAATAGGAGGATTCATACTTTTGGAGGAATACCTAAGAAAACTGCTGAATTTCGTAACTCGGCGAATTTTGGAAAGTACACAGAACAGCGCTAATTCTGTTCCGTTTGTTGATGTATCACGCTGGTGCCAAATCTACACCGCAAATTGAGATCGAAAGACATAAAAAAAACTTGCATTGATACTAACGTTCAGATTCAGTTTTTTATTGTTCTAGATGTATTTGTGTTTGATTAAACGATTAAACGATTAAATTTAATGACGTCTTATTTTAGTCCTGTAAAGTAGTTTGGTACCGTAATGAGCCATTTACCGGACGAAAATTAGTCCAGCAATGTACCCAAAAAGGACGGTAAGAAATAAATTGAATTACATGGATATTTTGCAGCCAGGTCTTTTTAGAAGTTTAATTACAAGAAAGCAATTTTGGCTTTAGAGCCAGAGATTTTTCTCGTTTCGGAGGGTCATTTAATTTGATCGTAGGCACTGGTTCTAATTAAATTCTGCATAAATTTTCAAGGGATTAGATTAGATTAAAGTTTAAATGATTTGTTCGAATTCATATTTTTTGTGTTTTTGTTTTCGTTGTAGACTAGCTGGGAATAACAGTATTTCATGTTTTCAGAAAAAGATTTATTGAATTTGGGTGCATAGCAGACACGTCAAGTTGTTTTTTTTCCCTTTACGCATCTGAACTTTATAACATTTGGGCGCAATTCAGGGTAAATACAGTAAAATGAGGGAAATGTTAGCTATGAATCCGTCCCTGCATGTGAAAATAATGAAGCGCTGAGATTGAGATAAATTAAGGGCTTTCGACATTGTGAGTGTTTGAATAGTTGCTATTTCAAGCATTAGAAGAAATCTACGTGTAGAAAAAAAACTCACATAAAACGGTTAATAAAAAAAAAACATTGTGGGAAGCTTATATCGTAACGATCTTCAGCTCTTTTTCATTTTCCATTATCTTGTACCGCATTATTCGCATGATCTCAAAGTCTCGCTTCGTATATTTCATAATTTTCAATTTCCTAAACATGATTAACCGAAATAAAACCTTCTTCACCATCATTGATTATCGGCAATATGTAAATTTGTGCCTTATTTTTGGTAGCGTGCACCGAGTACAGAACTTTCCTCCAAAATGAGTTACTTCAACAAACTTATAAAAACTTCATTAAAGCTTAGAACTGACGTACCCAACAAAAAACGAAATGAAAAGCGATCGCGAGTGCCGCACCTATCTGGAAGCTTCGGTATAACTAATTGCTCTGGCAGATTGGCTTACACATCGAGGACTGGGTCTCTAACATGGCTCAAGTAAACAACTCGTGGCAAACATCAACTCAGTTCCCGACATCGGAATATTGATTTCTACCAAGTTTCGACTTGCATAAAATCATTGTAATTCGCTCACACGGAAATAAGCCAAGATTTCTTGATGGAAAGTTAATTGATCGCAACCATCATAAATATAATATAAAGTGAATGTTGTTGCAGGGAAAAGTGGTCCTAATTCAATTGTGTAGCTTTTAAAGTTAGGAAAAGTTATTTCGGAATCGCTTGGAAAACTTCTCCGGCGATAAATCAAAGTTAAAGACCGTTTTAATGCAGCACATTTTATATTTTGATAAAATATGTTTCTATAAAAGGGGATGTTTACTTTAATATTAAAGAGTGCGGTATTGCTTCCTATAATGTTAAGCTAAAGCGCCCTCTGTCTAATTAACTCCCGCAGTACAACCCCTCCGTGTGTAATTCAAAATATAATTTTCAGACGGAGCCTTCTGCTGAACGCCCGCAGTTTACGCGCAATGGTCCTGGCAATTTAGAACAATTCCGCATTTTTAACGAATTTATTTCCACACAAAATGTCGCTGTAATAATAGGCTACAATCAAAATGTGAACGATTCACGCCTTTTCGCTGCCATACTTTCTGGCATCTCGACATTTAATTTGTCCCCCGCCGCGCCCACCTAACGACCCGCCATAAACTTTCTTTTGTGGGCCACCGGACAAGAGAAAAGGAAACCACACACTGAAAAGGAAAGTATCAATAAGTGGGTGGCAATATCGCTCATTCGTTTGTCGCATTCCATTTCTGACAGGCCAATATGGAGAGTTATTGGCGTCGGGTTAAAGGTCGCCTCAGGGTAAAGAAAGCGTCGAAAGATCCATGCTTTGTACGTTTCCACGAAATCGCCTCCAAAAAAAAAAAAACTCGAGTAAATCAGTCTCGGTGCGCTATTATTGAAAATAGACGTCGTAAAACGATTTTTGATTTGATATGGAGGGATCATTTGCATTTACATTCAATTTGTCACGTCGCCGCAGATAACCTACACCAAATAAACGATAGGGTCGTTATTGAATTTTTATTGAGTCTAATGTCCCCGAAGTCGTTTTGATGGCTGCCGGGGAATTGCGATTATTTTGACGAAACGGAAATGGCATAAATGAATTAATAAACGCTTGTTGTAATGAATGTTGGACGGAGATTGTGGCGGACTTACGTCATGTTACGTATTTTTATGCAAATGTCTGAAAAAAAATATATAAATGGTATCCCGAAAGAAAGAGACTGACGATTAATATCTACTAATTAAAAATATTCAAATGGAACATAATAAAAACAATAAATTTGAGGAATAAAATGTGCCACTGCTTATGCAACAAAACTAGATGTCATCTTTTTCAGATAAGGTTGAAAACTAAGGGAATATTAAAAACTGATGTCCGACGCATCCGGTATTTTCAACAAAATCTGGACATGTCTAACAGGCCCCTCAAAATTTTGACAGCAACATGTTTACACAGGATGATTGAACGTAAAAATACAGACTGCTTTTTCTTTCAATTTGTTGTACAAAAAATCTCGTTATATTTTTTAGTGCCAAGGGACAAAAACTCTTTAATTTCCTCCTACTGAATCTATTCAACGGCCATTGTTTCGTATTGGTGTATAATTTTACCTAAAAGCCGATCGTGTCCACCTTTTAAATCAAACTCATTAAAATGCTATTGAATGGAAAATTATACCAAACTATCCATTAGACTTCATGAATATCGTTTGCATAAAACGAAATAAACGAATGATTATTATGATAAAATCCCGATATTAAAGCATAAAGCACAATAAATTAGTCAAATTGCCCACAAAGGTGCTCATTATTCTTCCCCCTTGTATATTATAATTCAACTTCAAAAGATATCTGGAGATTGATTAAAAGCGTACAGAAATAGTTACGATTTGATTAAAGTGACGAACATTGCGTGCACCCGTTATCGGTAGGTATAATTTTTAAATTTTTCTTCCAGGATAACGATCGAAAAAAGATAATGTGTTCCGCCATCTCTTGACTGATAGTGGAAGCTCCACCGTTTGACAACACGAAAGCTGCATTACCTACGGATTACGTCAACGTCAAACGTCAAAACACACCGGTGCTGTTTACGTGTGACGTTTCCCATAATAATTAAAATTTAAGAATAAAAGAAAAAGTCAGCCACAATCGGCGAGCCCAATGAATAATTAAAACCTTCAAAAACGCTTAGGGCTTAGGTAAGGAATTTTGATTAATTGTAACGTTTTTAATTTTTTTTTTTATTTTAGGAACAATCATTGATCATGGTTTTTATGCGTCTCTATTTAAGTAGAAAATCACGGACGATAAGAATCGTAGCCGGAGTGTCAATTCTCGTTGTTATTTTATATCTTCTTTCCACTTACCAAAAAGAAAACAGCCTAAATTTTGATTCTCCTATTGCGGCTCGTTTGAGTCATCGAGAGAGGCCGAAATTAGTGTCAGAGTTGGGGAATTTCGAGCCGAAAGAAATAGAAGAAAGAGAAGGACCCGGGGAAGGTGGGAAGCCCCACCATTTACGACAAGACCAACAGAATGACGCTGATCAATCAGAATCTGAATATGGGATGAACGTCGCGTGTTCTGACGAAATATCACTAGATCGTACCATTTTAGACACACGTTTAGAAGAATGCAAGCACTGGGTTTATCCTCGGAATCTTCCAAGTACTAGTGTTATCATCGTTTTTCACAATGAAGGTTGGAGTGTGCTTCTGAGAACTGTCCACTCAGTTATCAATCGCTCGCCGCCCAGCATGCTCAAAGAAATCCTTCTAGTTGATGATTTTAGCGACAAGGAGAATCTAAAGACGCGACTGGAAAACTACATCGAACAATTTAACGGTAAAGTTCGCTTAATACGGAATACCCAGCGCGAGGGGCTCATCCGTACCCGTTCCCGAGGGGCCCAAGAAGCTAAAGGCGAAGTAATCGTCTTTTTAGACGCCCACTGTGAAGTTAATACTAACTGGTTGCCTCCACTCTTGGCCCCCATTTACCGAGACCGAACTGTGATGACGGTCCCTGTGATCGACGGTATTGACCACAAGACGTTCGAATATCGCCCGGTTTATGGGGAAGACAGACACTTCCGAGGGATTTTCGAATGGGGGATGTTGTACAAAGAAAACGAGGTGCCCCAGAGGGAACTCAACACGAGACAACACAACAGTGAGCCGTATAAGAGTCCAACTCACGCAGGCGGGTTGTTCGCTATAAACAGGGAGTATTTCCTCGAATTGGGAGCTTACGACCCCGGGTTGCTCGTTTGGGGCGGTGAAAACTTCGAACTAAGTTTCAAGATTTGGCAATGCGGAGGTAGTATAGAATGGGTCCCTTGTTCCAGGGTAGGCCACGTTTACCGCAGCTTTATGCCTTACAACTTTGGTAAACTCGCCCAAAAGAAAAAGGGACCTTTGATCACAATCAACTACAAGAGGGTAATCGAAACTTGGTTTGATGAAAAGTACAAGGAGTTCTTCTACACTCGTGAGCCCATGGCGCGCTTTTTGGAAGCGGGCGACATCTCCGAACAAATCGCGCTTAAAGAACGACTCCATTGTAAGAACTTCCAGTGGTTCATGGAGAACGTCGCCTACGACGTTTTGGATAAATACCCCGAATTACCTCCGAACATCCACTACGGCGAACTACGCTCCGTTGCCGTAAAGAAATGCTTAGATACACTAGGACATGCACCTCCCGCTCTCATGGCGATTCAACACTGCCATGGTTTCGGTAATAACCAATTAATTAGACTGAATGCCAAAGGACAACTCGGTGTAGGCGAACGTTGCATCGAAGCCGACGCGCAGGGTATCAAATTAGCGTTTTGTCGTGTAGGCACGGTCGATGGACCATGGTTGTATGACGAAAACACCCATACATTGCTTCATAGAGTTCATAAAAAATGTATAGCTCTACATCCTCAAACTTCACATCTTTCATTGATGCCGTGTGATATAAACAACGCCTATCAGCAATGGATCTTCAAAGAAATCAAACCCAAGTGGTAAAATAAGACTACAATACAGGAACTTCCACTTTTTTTTCAAGTTTTCGATGTTTTAACATATCCTTTAGTTTGTACCGTACTTAATTTCAATCAATCAGAATGTGCCTTATAGGTCTAACGAATGGTAGGTTGTGTACATAGTTTTATATTTCTGTAAATTGGGACTGGTTGACTAGTTATTAAAATTATCGTGAATCTTTAATTTATTTGTTTCTTTTTTATGATGGGTGAAGCAATAAGCTAGACCCACGGTGATTTTTTGTATGACATTTAATAATAGATTTAATATTAGATGCTTGTATCCATCTTGTTATTTTGTACATAAAAGTCGGTATACCTAAATTCGTAAAGCTGCGTTTTATTTACCCGACTCCTGACTTGAAAAGTAGGTAGATCTGTAATTATTAAGAAACAGGCTAGTACTAAAAAAAATTGGGATCAAAATTTAATCTTTAGAGTTATGACTAATCGTCATAACTAATTTAAATTTTACCACACCAAAAACTGAAGGCGCGAAATTGGCAATTTAAATTTTGATGTCGATTTCAAGGGTTCGCGTCCTACCTTGTTGAGAATTTAATTTAAAATTACCTGTAACACAAAAATGTTATTGAAAAAAAGGAAACGGGACTTTCTAGAGAACAGGAAAAAAATGATGCAGCATAAAACTAAAACTGCTAATTTAATTTAAAGAGGAAGGTTATTAGTAGTAAATAAATTGTACGTTGCATAACATAGTTAGTTTAGTTATTAGGTAGTTTTTAAAATATAGCTAATATCTAGAAACACGATTTGCAAACGCTAAGAAAAATATCATACATACATAATCCTTGTCCTGTTCATATCCTCGAAGGAATAGAGGTTCCCGTAGCAAATTTCTTTCGTTTCTTCTTATCTCCACCATGTCAACTGCTTTCTTTCTCCTTAACAATCTCTTCCATAGCGTTGCTCCACGTTTTCTTTAGTCTGCCTCTTCAAATCTTTCCAATCTGTCTTGCGTCCACGCTTGCTTAACATGATATTCTTTATACGTGGCCAAACCACAACTTCTTCAGTTCCAACGGTTTTCTAACTGGTTCAACTTTAAATTGTTTTCTGATGTCGTAATTGTGTTTCCTGTCAATAGTTCTCACTTTCAGTACCATTCTAAAAAAGAACACCTCTGTGGCCTGTAATTGTTTCCTCCATATAACAGTACTGTTATTATTTTAGTCTTGGTGGTAATTTCCTTGTGAATTTTCTTTCAAATTGATAAGATATTCGATTTGCTGATGCTATGCTCTGTCTGTATATGGACTGTTGCATTCGATATCTCACCAACCTTTTCATTTTGCTTTGGCACTTTTTCATGGCTTCGATTGTGCTTAGAAATAAAAGTATGCTAAGAATACTTTCCTGTTGAACACTCTTTGTTGTAAAATTTTCAGACAATTGTTTTTTTTTGTATATTCTTTGTTTAGTTTTAATCAGCTTGTTCTCCACACTATTGACACTTAAACTGTTCCACATATATCTTGTTTTTTTCCCAATTTTTTGTCACACAGTGATCCTGTACACTACGCTTAAATCTGTACCCACTTTGGATATCCACCAGGTTGCTTTTTGCATTATTACCAAAAATCCATTCATATGATTTAAATTCTGTACAAAGCCGAGTATTAACTCTATGGTTGGTCAGTCTCTATTCTTCCAATTCCTCTCTTCTATTTACAAAAAGATTACCAGCAGTTTTTCTTTTCCCTTATATTCCATTTTATTATTTCAGATCCGACTTTATCCATTTCATAGGCTTTGGCAGTTCTTATTTAACCAATCGCTTCTTTTACTTATTTTCTGTGGCTTACCGTCTTCAGTATCAACCGTTTGTAGTTCATTGTTCATTATTCAGCGTGTTGCTCAAACAAATCTTTCCATCTGTTTATGATGCTGTCCTCGTTTGTGATTACTTTCCATTCCATTGTTTTTACTTGTTGTGCACTTACACTCTCCGCTTTTTTTTATGTTTGGTTCAGTTTTTTTATCAAACTCCTTCACTTCGGTTACCATCATCTTTACTTTGTGTTTTTTTATATCTTTTTCTACGAAGGATTTTTCTTCTGTACTAGTCTTTTCGTATTCCTTCTCTCTACCAAGCAGTTCTCTGTTTACTGGCTTCACATACTGTTTGTTCCACATACTTTTGATGCTGATTCCATTTTTTCCTTTAAATCTAAGCTTTGTGTCTCTTCGTTCTCATTGATTTTTTTTCGTTTTTCCTTGCCAATTAGTGCTTCCAGTGTGTATGCAATGATCACTTTTCGTTTCACTTCATCTGGTTTTCTTGCTCGCCTTTAATAACTGCAACAAGTAAATAATGGTCACTTCCAATTTCGTAACTCCTTTTGACTCGAGTCTTATTTGATCCTGGCCTTGTTATGACATAACCTCCGTAAAATGTATGGTTCAAAGGGCACAAATGACATATAACTAAATCATTTTCAGTACAAAATTCCTCCTTCCATTTTTATTCTGTTTCTCTTCTCCATTACTTCCCATCTTTCCATTTTCTCGTCTTCTTGCCTACCCTCGCGTTCACATCCCCTAACAAATAATAAAACAAAAGTAGGAACATATAAAAAGCAAAATACAATATTTCGACCCCAAATTAGTAAATATTCGAAATGTTGCAAACTTTTCTTTCTGTTATTTAAAAAAATAGTAGATGCGTTATGACAACATTGATAATGCAGCCAACGTGTTAACAAAAATTAACACACTCCATTTAAGAACCATAAAAGTGCCATTTTTAGTGGCATAAGGTGTATATGAGAACTCAGTGCATGTACATTTTGGAGTTGTTCGCAGAAATAGGTAGAAACTTTAGAGAGTCGGGAACTTCTCAAATTTGATTTGTTTACGTTAGCACTACAAAATCCAAATCAGTAGAAAATGCTTAGTACACTCAAGATATCGTTCAAACTAATGAAATGTTGCCGAGAATTACTCCTGAATTACTCCTCAATCTCTCTAAAAGTATATGCAATATAAATACTTATTGTGTTTTCAAAAATGATATCAATTCGACTTCTCTGAACTCGTGGTGCCATTCTGTATATATATAAGTATGATGGGACATTAAAAACCTTCGACAAATATTTCAATTCCATCGGATTTGTGTTGGTAGCTCCGTATCTGTGGTAATAGTCCTCGTGTTTTAAGACAGTTCTAAAGTGTTAATAGATAACAGTGCTACCAAGCTACCAAAATATTGTAAAGCCGTTTTTATTTGGCTTTATCTTGCAATATTTCTTTCTCACAGCACAGTGATCTATGAAACGATCAAAAACAACAAATTTTGTCAAAAATATTAAAGGCTTATATAATCACAATAACGTAAACAAACCAAAGATAATCAGTAAAATCGAGGGTTCAAAATACTTACTGATTACAACTGATTTGAATTCAAAGGATTAAATTATTAATAATTAAAGTTAATAACAAAATAGATGGTAATGAAACAATATGAATAAAAAATTTGCAAAAACACAAATTGTTTAAGTTGTTACTTAATTAATTAATAAGAATTTGGTAATTAACCAGTACAGTATAATTACCAATTTAATAAAATTCGCGATTACTGATAAATTATTGGTAAGTTAAAAGAGATAAAAATCTCACTTTGTACAAGAACATAATTGAAAAACACTACTCAACAATTAACGTTAGAACGTGCTTTAAACCATTCGATTTAATACAACACTATAATCTACAAACTTCTGTTTGAAATTACACAACAATACAAATTTATGCATGTATTTGTTTTTCAATATTGATTTATTTCATGCCTATTGTCTTTTAATATCCGTGAAATTGGCTAATTAAACATAAACAATCTTTGTTAATGCGCATTTGATGCACTACTGTAAGTACCTACTTGTTAGCCTCGTCGAGACAACCAGTAACATCTAATTAAAGCAGTGTCGAAATAATTTACCAATAAATTAATAACGATGTGTATTACTGGTTGCCTGCAATGTAGAATAATCGAATAGACTTTTTTTAGTTATTAAAAAATTGATCACGATAAGCATTAACAAATAATGATAGTTATATAAAGTCTCTTTGTGTTCTAGAAGAACAATTTGTAAAGACATAACTGCGTCACACGTTTCTTCGAAAAATTATGTAATTTGTTTACGACTTGTGCCGCCTTGTCTTTTATTGATGGATGGCTTTTAAGAAAATGGTACCACTCCATAAAACCCTCGAAAAGTCATTGTCGCCGCCACCGTTATACTTGACTCCATTCATAATTCTAGGTGCCAATAAAACTAGAAATTGTGAAAGAGACTTTACGATCTTGTAAACTAATTTCCGGTGTCTGTAGTACTCGTACATATTTACAAGGTGTTATAAACTAAGATTTCTTCAAGGGCTCTCCGATCATCAGGTAGAACGCGCGCCCCGCTAAAAATGGCGTGTAACTCCGCCATTCCACGCAAAAGAACGACCAATCAAGCGTTTCTGAGATAGTCGTGCCAATGGAATCTGATTTATACGAAGGCACCTCACGTATGCTAATCTAAAGAAAAAAGTGGCTTAGACTACTTATCGCCATATTAGTGCAATTAATCTCAGTATGTTCGAAGGCGCGTTACGCGACGCCGGTCCAAAAACGTTGAAAAAATTGTGAAATCGCGTTGGGAGCGACCAGTGGAAGTCGACACCAAGTCTGGTTCCAGTCTGATCGAAAACATCGACACCAACACATATCGCGCGTAATTATAAGTGAAGAGTGCAAACTGTGACTTTACCAATAAAAACTGACGAACGCGTAGGTGTCGTTTCCTAATTTACTCAATCTACGCGATTTGGGAATTCTAGTGTTATGACCACAGTGTTCTGTGACGGTTACTCGAATAGTTTTTCTTCTGCGGACGTTCAACGACATCCTGCGGGAGATGTAGCTGTTGTCTGGATCCTGACGAAAAACCCTCAAACTGCTGTGTCTTAACGACAAGGATTACGGAAGACTGCGGAACACCAAGAGGTAACTTTTCAAGGCGTGCACCAAAAACCATCTTATTATCGCACAAAGTTACAAAAGTAAACCATTTTTACCATCGGTTTATAAACATCGCTTAATTGGGAGCTTTGACACCGCAAGAGTGGTTTTTCCGTCGCGCAAAACTCTTCGTAGAATTTAGACGGATTCATTGGAAATTATTATCTACTTCAAAATGAATACACGTGTTATGACATAATTATATCTATTTTTAAAAAATAATTAAACTACTAATAAGCCCCTTTATAACACAACACATTTTAATGCTTTTAGCCTGGTTTTCAAAGTAACTTTAAAGGTTAAAATTTTTAAAGAATTTGCCCGGGTTTTCGAAGTCACCCTTTTTTAAAAAAGTCAAAATTTTAAGAAATATATCCTGTTTTATCAAACGTGAATATGGTTTCGGCCGAGAAAAGTTACCATTTAAAAAACACTTAAAATTCGCCTTTTTTAGATGGGCCTGTTCAGCACAACAGTTCAAATTCAATGATTCTAGAAATCAACCCATTGAACAAGTTTTTAATCAATTTCAAATATTGATAGATTTTTCCGGGGTAAAACACCCTGTCTGTAAAATTGATGTGAAAACTAATTGTTAATGAAAAATAGATGAATATAAACTTTATTTAAAAGAATTATGTGAGTTGGAAAATTTGGTGTATACCCAGACGGTATACTCGCGTATATTCGCCTTTTTACTGTTTCTCTTCCGCACAAAAATGAATACGGTTTCGTTCAAACAAATTCACGTTTTAAAAATCAGTGGGGGGCAAATTGTCCCCCCTGATATTCTACTGTAAATCCAAAATTATCGTAATGTATTATATCACAGTTATGGTTATGTTTACGTGTTTTTTTGTTGGGCCGCTTCAACACAAAAATGAATACGTCCAAATTCAGTTTTCGATGGTATATTAAAAAAAAAATTACACAAATATTATTTACAATTTAATGGTATATATTCAAAATTACAATTACGATTTCTCCGAGAGACCCGAGTCTGAGCTGAAAAAAAAACAGCACAAAATAATATCATGTAAACAAAAATCAAGTGCGCACATAAAGAATTACACAAAACATTTCATGAATTCATTTTCATACAAAGCTTAGGTATACTTTTCTTTCAAGCCACTTGTAAAAAATTGTTAATAAGGATTTTACCTATTAAGTGTAATAGCCTCCTTAAACGCGTCTTTTGCAGCAGGAGTTGGAAACTCAAACGTAACATATTCGCTGTCTTGCAACTCTAGTCTTGTGCTGGTTACTGTTGGATACGTTATATCTTCAATATCCTTAAACTCAATACAGGGTTTCCTTCCAAGTGTCCCTGAGCAATTGATAATTCGATAAGAATAAGTCTTACTGTTTTCTTAACCTCTAAATGTATTTCTACCTGGGGTGATTCGACCCCATTCGCCCCCTGTTTCATTGAGAACCCGATGTTCTCCCACATTGACTTTTCTTTCTTTTTTCTATCATTTCTTATTATTGTTAATTCGATGCACTGCTTTGTTTCAAGGTACCTACTTACCGAAATGTACGACTTACTGTAGAGAATAAATCCTCTGGTAATGCCATGGCCATTATCAGCATACAAAAACCAGCAAAAACAGAGGCACCGAAAACATAAAAACAAGTGTCATCGTTCACATTGCGCATGCGCACCGTGTTGATAGTGACAAAATTACAAATTAGGCGAAATACGGTACAAGACTGTATTGTTAGTTGCAGGTATGTAGAATTTTATAAGGCCCTTGGACTGATATTTCATAAAATCAAAATGGTCCTATCATTCAATTTTACCTGCAAAACCATATTGTAGGGATAATCTTTCTCTTTCAAATTTATGATTATGTTACCTTCCATATTTACAGAACCGAAATATTTTTTAATGCGACTAATAAAAGGGATTATTATTATTATCATTATTTTATTTTTTATCTAATTAATATCCAAATGGTATTGTATCAAAGTTTTGGAGAATAACTCTCTTGTCATGCACAAAACCAAATTCCTTTGTTTCTATCTTATTTTTGAGTTCTTTTGTTTTAGTGTCTCTGGTTATTCGATTATATTGTGTAGTAATTTTACTGCCTTTCTTTTCTAGGACATTTTCCATAGTATCGAAGTTAATCTTTTCAGACGTTTAAAGAATTTAGGAATTTTGCAGATTTTTGCAACAGCTCTCTTTCCAGGATTATTTTTTATTTTATCCAATTCAATACCTAGATTTTCTTTTACAGCTTTTCTATATTCTTCTTCTGATTCAAAATCATTTCTCCATTCACTTGTCTTTAACTTTATTTTCCTAAATGCTTTTACATATCCTTTAAACAAATAACTTGATTTTTGTTTAAAATGCCAAACTTCATCAATATTTTGTATCCTTTTTCAATTGCTTTTTTTACTTCGTTTGTACACCAGGTTCCTCTGGTAATTCTTTGAGATTCCGTATGAGGACATTTATCTTTTTGATTCGACCTTCGGCCCTCATGAGTGGACGTGGTCCACGAATTATTTAATTTTGGACACAACTGACATAACGGAAATGTTAGTTTTTCACCGCCATATTTGGATTTGCTTCGCTCATGAGGTAAAACAGGGCTATACAAACCTCTTGGTGGTAAAATTGCACGTTTTATTAAACCATACCATTTTGAATTATATGTAGGAGGTTTGAATATTTTAGTAGGATGTCCAACTAAATTTAATTAACTTAAATGACTTAATGACAGAAGATGAAATGAGAAACAACAGTGATGAAATTGATGATTGGTATTACGTTTCTGCTAATAAAGAATTATCTGAAGATTTTATTAGAAAATTTAGTTCAAAAGTTGATTGGGAAATTATATCATCCCATCAAAAATTATCTGAAGATTTTATAAAAGATTTTGCAGATAAAGTTGATTGGGGTGTAATATCACGATGTCAAAAATTATCTGAAGACTTTATCAGAGAAAACAAACACACACTTAATTTGTTCTTGGTATTATGCTGTCAAGAATAATCACAAGATTTTATACAAGAATTACAAAAAGATCTAGACGAACTTATTTCGAGCGAAGACGAACAAGAAATATTTTCAGGTTTTATTATTTTAGGTAGTATTTATAAATTAAAGAGATATTAAAGAATATTTTATCAAAAAGTTACTCATAATGATGAAATAGAAATTGAATTTAATTTTCCAATGAAAGAAGAAGTTATTTTTAAATTTAAAAATTGTTTCAAAGATTCTATTAGATATCTCGATCTATTTTACTTTATCCGTAAAGGATATATGAGAAGGAAGAGGAAGAAGCTACAGAAGTAAAACCTTTTTCTAATCCTTATCTTAGACCTGAAACAAATGGTCCATATGGTATTTATGCACATGATTGGGAAACTTTATCAATTGAAAGAATTTATAAAGATGGAAATGTTTTTACTCTTGGAATGGGATCATAAATAATTAATTTTATATTGTATAAAATTATATTCTTTTTAATGATTTAAGATCACTTAAACTTGATCATCTTGACGTTTAATTAACGAAATAATAATGGTCCATCATATGGCGTTTTTGTAAAAATTTAATCATTTTCTAGAGTGTATACCAAATTTTCCAACTCACATAATTCCTTTAAATAAAGTTTATATTCATCTATTTTTCATTAACAAATAGTTTTCACATCAATTTTACAGACAGGCTGTTTTACCCCGGAAAACTCTATCAATATTTGAAATTGATTAAAAACTTGTTCAATGGGTTGATTTCTAGAATCATTGAATTTGAACTGTTGTGCTGAACAGGCCCATCTAAAAAAGGCGAATTTGAAGTGTTTTTAAATGGTAACTTTTCTCGGCCGAAACCGTATTCACGTTTGATAAAACAGGATATATTTCTTAAAATTTTGAAAACCAGGGCAAATTCTTTAAAAATTTTAACTTTTGAAAAGTTACTTTGAAAACCAGGCTAAAAGCATTAAAATGTATTGTGTTATAAAGGGGCCTTATTTGTATTAATTAAGGTTATAGTTCTATGAAACAATAATAAATAATCTGTATGCAAACACTATAGTACTGTAGTATGTGCATAAATTCAATTATTACTTCTCCATCTATGAATTTTAATATCAATGAAGCTTCCAAACACATAAAATACTGATATTTTTCAAATCGAATAAACTGTGCATCAAAGGATGTCTTTCTGTACGACTAATTACTTCATGGTCAAAAATTTGAATTTATTACCGTAACTCCTTGTTATAGTCAATAGTCTGTACATAATACCGTTTTAAATGTGCGTTATTTTGCAAGCACTTGGAAGCGTTTTAAAACAGGCTCGTAAAATTCATCTCAGAACACGGCATGCATTTTCAACAAGTGAAATTGACATTCAATGCATCCAACTTTCATGCTCTGTTGGAGTTTTTGAAACGGGACGACATATTGATCTTAAACCAGAAGTGACCGTATTTATAAACACCCATCAACAAAACTTTGAAAACTGTTGGAAACGAATGTGTGTCTCAAGGAGCTCAACTTTCTACGCGTATTTTGAAATTGAAATTATCATCACAGTCATCACAAACAGTGTACAACTGCTCTACGTCGTGGTTAAAAAAATTGAAATTTTGTCGCAGATAAACCTTATTGGTTTATTGAATTACGTCAATCACGTGCTAGTTTGGTGTGATAATTCGTTTGTTTACAGTGATGTTCCACTAAAATGTGAAATTCAAAACAAGATCGTGAACTTGTCTTAATCTTTCCAAAAATGTGGCAAATATCTATGTAGCCTTTGTTCTTAAAATTGATGAATTAGTTTCGTCTTGGGGGCTAAAAGTGGCTTTGACGGCTAGAAAAACCAAGAAAGAGTGAAGTTAGAATTTGTTACTTTCTATTTCTGTTTGTGGTTTTCATAGAAAACCAAACGCATTAAAAGACAGATCTGAGGACACTTTTTATTCATTACAATCTTTTCAACATTGTCTTCTGTCTTTTGACTACTGTTTGGATTTTCACATTTATTGTCGAGAATAAGAATCTAACGAAGTAAAAACAATTTTCTTGCACAAAGAATTACACCTAAACACCCAAAGATAAGTCTTATGAACAATTTAGTTTTTTCTAGTGGTAACAAGGCTCAGACAATAAATTTTAAAACTAAAAATATAATCCAAATTTTAAAAATTAAATCTGCGATGGTATCAACAAAGAATTTCGATCTTTGACACCAATAACTATACGTATTGCAATAAATAACTGTTTGTGGTATTACTCATCAGTAAAATGATTCATCTTTTTCAAGAAACCACCAAATTACCACGTAGATCTGAGCAATGGTTTTGAAGAAACGATTTAAAATTCTAAGTAAAAGTTTGCTTACACTGCTGCCAACCGAAACATTTTTAACAAATTTAATTACGAATGTTTGGTTGCCTTGTAGCAAATTAGGGTGGTGAGACAATGTCACATTAGAATTCCACATTGCGAGCATGGTCAAAAGAATTAGGTCAAAAAGTGTTCTCTTAATCTGATGCGATTTCCGAACAACACTTTAATGGCGTATTCATGTTGAAATGAATTGAGATTCCGTCACAACAACCTGTGGATTATCTTGTCAGCATTAAAATTATATATACGTGATCGTTTTAATATAGATTCGAGCATGCATGACTTAATTGTAGCCTAATTTAATTTAGAACACGAATTTAGCATTAGATTCGATAAGTGTTATGAGGGAAACTAGTTTGAAAGGAATTCCCATGGGTTTTACTCGGAGTCCAAAAACAGCTAAGTTATCGTATTTTAATTAGACTCTTATTATAAGTAGATTGTGGCAAAACCTAACAAATAAGACGTTTTCTCGAAGAAATACATCCGCTTATTCGCATTAATGGTTTCTGATACACACAGAAGCCTTTTGGAATGTTTGTAATTGCCACCAGCCACGCTAACCGTGAGCGTAACTGTAAGAATTACGTTCGCACACAAACTTTAAATTTCAACACTTTAACGGAGTTGAGAAAGAAATTTGGAATTTTCGATTCGTTGCATCTCGCGAGGAATTTGACGTCAAAACGAGATTCCTCAAGACTTGCCCGACATGATTTTAGTTAATGTATGATGCAGCCTTGGCCAATGGTAAAACAAACAGAAGCGGATGCAAGAGTTCTAATTGTTGCTAATTCGACGAATGCGAAGGAGGTTGCTTGGTAAAGGAAGGACGTGCAAATTGGAGAACACGTCACTACTTTAGCGAGTCCTGGTCAAAATTTTCGACATCGTAGGGTCGTCTCCGGTTTTTCCCCCGCTGCACCTTTTCCTCTCAAGAATGTGAAACCCATCGCACTGCAGGTTTATCCCAGCACCCAACGCAGAGCATGGCATCCGAACGCCGCAAGCTGTTGCCAACCAGTTTGGTTAGATTGTGGACATCTGTCCTCTGTGTATTAATGTCACTGCGCGGAAACTTTTCCAATAAGTGTTTATCAACTTGCATATGCATGAGTATTTCAGGTTGCTACGAGGAAGTCACACCGTGTATTTTTCTGGCCACGAAATAGTCCAGAAGGTGGTTGTCCGGTGAAAAAATACCGAGTTTCCCCCGTTTGCATGATCATCGGGAACTGTGTCATCAACAACATATGGAAACGTACGTTTCGAAAATATGTAAACAAATTTTTCACATTCCAAAAAGATGACATCAAATTAAGTAACAAACACATTTTTATTAATCAATCACGCGGAACTTCCGTGGAGGAAACATGGACATCGGTGAGTTCCATCGAATTCCAGAAGCATACTTTCGCAGGAACTCGGTCTTGGACCCGGCGTGTTTTCGTCGAAATCAGAAATGAAACACTGTGATACAACGAGCTCTAGATAAACCGTTCAGACAGCATGATTCACAAAAACGGGCTTCGTATTTTTGCACTACACGCCCGTAACGAGTCTCAAAAAAAGCCCCGCATGAAAAAAGCCATTAATTAAGTAAAACAAACAAAGAGAACTGATCAGAGAGCGCGGGAATAATACAAAACGACCAACAAGTCCAAAGCGGTAGTGAACACGAAGATTGTATCTCGGTGATGATGTTCCTCCGCCACTGGTTTGATCCTGCTTTCCTGATTAAATGCGAGTGGAAGCACAGGTGTGCTGAGTATAAGTCACGTGTGGCCTGGCTTTCAGAAAGAATACAAGAAAACGAGACTTGTTGCCGTCACAGAGCTTTAAAGCTCTAAATTATTGCGACGCAAGAATTAATTCGGAAGGTGTGGTTGCTATTAAAAATCAAAAGTCTTTGAACGCAAAGCATGAAAATCCGCGTTCCAATTCCGAAATTAAGGTCGTCGTGGAAATCGTCAAGGTTGGGCAGTTTTACAAAATTTCGAGCTTTTAGCGATGACTCACGTTTACCCTGATTAATTATGCAATGATTCACCGGCGGCCTGAATTTTTGACGAAAATCCTGCTGCCGTCTCTGCATACCAGAGATAATTAGAAAATATCTTACAAGTATTTAAATTGAACGAGTGTTTTTCTGGTACCAAATTATATAAAATTGTGTAAAAACATTTGACACGTTTAGCTTAAACTAGACCATAACTCATTGTTTAATGGTTTCATTAAAATACCAAACTGGTCTTTAAATATTTAAAATCTTGGAAGTTACAGCCAAAACTTCGGCTATTTATCTGCAGTTAAGTGATTAAAATATGTTCTACTTATCATTCGTATGTTCTTTTTATGTAAATCGGTTTTTAAATTTGTTTTCTTTATTAATCTCTTCTCCATTAAAAACACACGAACAAGTTAATTATTGGCGGCTGGAGGTGGTTTTTCACGAAAAAGAACAACGAATTTTAGCTGCGTAAATATCGCCGATGACAGAGTTTGTGGACAAATTATGTCATTAACTTGAATGTGGACGACCTCTATTTACAAATTTCTCTTTGCTAGACAGCATGACGCTGCTAAGACAATAGTATTTTACTACTCACAGGAAACGGAGGATTAACTTTGTCATTAAGGACTTATTTAAGACACTTTCTTATCAGATACCTGCTAATCTCTCGTTTGAGACGAATTAACGCTAAATCCGCTTTCCTTTCGGTTTCTGTTTGTAGAGAGAAGTCGGGAAAATGGCGATCCTGGAAGGACCTTCCGAAGCGACACACTTTTACGTCGTTGACAAGCGCGGGTCAACGGGTTTATTTATAACACTCTCGCATAATACAGCCCGAAGGCAAAATCTAAATAATGCCGCATTGCAACATAATCCACACCTTGGAATCGGATCAAACAATGAAAAAATCCAACTCAATTCCTTACAATGTGTTCGAGAGTAGTATCTTCGGTATTATTGGTTTGCGATTGGCTGTGAGTAAAACAATAGACTAACCTCGATAAGCCAGGTAACCTGATATTTCAATTAATTTTATAATAACAGCGCTTGATTTATCGTCTTAACTCGGACAACACTGGAAGAAAATATTCTGATAGTCGTGACCAACGCACGATGGCGCTTTCGTCCTTTTCTAACGTTGACTCGAAAGAAAGAGGGAGATGGAGACGTGTTTACACCCATATGGGTTTTATTTAGAAAGCCATTGGTGCCCATACGTCTCTTAATGCAACAGGTGTGTTTTATTCGTGGTGGATGGATCTTCGTCGTCTTTTTATTCAGTTCTGGTAGTAAATATCGGTGCTTTTAATAGCAAAGGGTTAATCTTTGTTTATTTTTCAACGATGGATCATTATTCATTGCTTTTTTATACGGGCGGTCTTAACTCAGGTAATTAAAGCCATAAATTTTCAAAATTTCAACACATAACTGTTCTTTTTTTCCTCTCTCTCTTTTCGTCTTTTTTTCACGCACAATAGATGCGTGAAAATCGTCACACCTCTCACAATTTGGATTAGCACACGTAGAACGTGTGAAATTGCTTTTAAATAACGGATTTATTAATTAATTGAATAGCATAAGGCAATTAATGGCAATTTGCACCTACGCGAATTAAACCAACGATTGCGTTACTTAATTAATTAAGGTTAGGCTTTATAATGGCCCTTGTGCTTATTCCTGCCGTTTCGAGGACGCACTATTTGACAGAAATTACGCGATTTTGTTCTCATTTTTACGCCACTCCGAAATAATCAAAGGTTTTGTTTGTGGAGAGCTACTGTTAAATTTCAGTTATGTCACTTGTGTGGGTAATGGAGAAAGTGGTAGGAAAAGCAACTGTAAATTTCCACGCAGGGCTTCGATTACTTAATCGATGATTGTAATCCAACGTAGAGAAAAGGCAAGGATGCTTTCAAAATAAACAGTTTTGGTAACACATTTACTTAACTAAGTAAACACTTGTTTTGTCTTCCACTGTTCTAAAAACGCGTTAATTAAATCTTAATTAGGTTTTTTTTCGGACACGGTTTCTCTATTCAGGCTTTTACAAGCTTTAAAAAAATTATTTATCAGTTTGTTAAAAGTGATAGGTTTTTATGCAAACCAAAAAACTTGAAGTTTAAAAATTGTACAACAAAAATAATAATTTTGAGTGAACTGTTTGTCTGATTGCCAAAAATTTACTTTTTCATTGAAAAAAGCGGAATTTTGAATTGTGGCAAAGATTTTATTACAAAGTATTCTAAAATCGATGAAATAAATGAAAGTTGGACTCAATTCAAAAAGTAAAAAAACTGTCAAAATATTCACATTTTCTCCTATTTGTTATATTATTTAAAAATATTTACGGCGCTAAAAAATACAGTTTTAAGATACAGAGATCTGAAAATTCCCAATGCTACGATTTCTTCAAAAATTAGGAAAATCTTTATACATTCATAAATACAGATTAAGTCACACTCGATTTAAATAAAGTTAAGAAATAATTTGATGTTGTTTTAATTTTTATTTTTTTTTAAACGGCTAAAAATCTAAACGGACCAAATCTCGGTTGACTACGTGAAGCCAGCAAAAATGTCGAAATATCCAAAACAATATTTACCTAAAAATTAAACTTTAAAATGTCCAAAGTTTCCAAAAAAACTAAAAATTTCGTGAAAGTTAACGACGACCAAAAAAATCATTAAAAAATTTTAAAACGTCATAGAGTCATAGAGAAAGCTTTTAGACCCTCAATATCTAAAAGTTCGATCATGATCGAAAATTGGTGAAATTTTTACTTATTTAATATAAAAATAATATTCTAGTAAAATTTAGTATTGCGGACTTTTGAATGCTCAAAAAGTGTTGGCTGTCTATATACAGAAAAAATTCAGAGAACTTTAGAATCTGACATCAAGAAAAACTTTAAAATTTCTCAAAATTCCATGAGTTTTAAAAATTTCACGAGTCGGAGTAATCTTGAAGAATAGAAAAATTGCGAAAATCTGAAGAATTTATTGTCCCAAAATAATTACTTATTAAGTGTTAAATTTTTTTTAAGTTTTAGTAATTTACGATTTTAAATATTAAAAAAATGATTTCTTTTGTTGCATAAAAAAATTTCAAAAATTTTAGAAACATCTTGAATTTTCTCGAAATTCTAAGTTTTAGGGATATTTAATTTTGAATAATGATTCTAAAAATTTTATTTCGTCAAAATAAAACGTTACTTATCATTTATAAAAAAATAATATTTTATTAAATTTTAGCAGTGCAGAGAATGGTGCTTAACTATGCACAGAGAAAGTTTTGAGAATTTTAAAATGTATGAAATCAAGAAACACTTTAAAATTTCTCAAAATGGCTGATTATTGTAAATCTGAATAATTTTGAAAAACTGAAAAATCGCGAAACCTTAACAAACTTATGCCGTCGAACTCTCTAGGATTTCTAGAAGTGATTAAATTCCAAAAATTCTAAAAAATGTTTGAATAACAATTTTCAGGATACGTAAAATTTTAAAAAAATTCAAAAGTTTGAATAATTAAAAATAATAAATTTTGATGTTAAACAGAAAATTTTGTTTAGCTTTAGACTTAAAAATTATTACAAAATACTAACAGCTTGTTTACAATTACAATTTTTTTTGACAATTCTTTTTCTGAATCTATATAAAAAAAAGTTTTTAAAGTCTTGCAATTTGATCATAAATACTACTCATGCTATTCACAAAAGCGACCCTAAAAAGTTATTGGCGCATTTTTAAGTTCGCATTAGGATAAAATGTGGACCCATGTTTCTAATTTTGTGCTAATTTTTCTAGGTGTAACAATTAGCAGATGTACAGTTTTTTAGAAGAGATGCGTTAAAAATTTCTACATAATAATCTCCAGACTTTTTTGTACAAAACTGTTAATTTTTGAATATTGACTTAATATTATATCATATTCGAAAGTGAGCGCATGAGAATATAATCTTTGAGCTGTCTATTACGCCCATGAACTCAACTGGTTCCTCCTTCAAAATCGCGACCTTCACAAAATCGATATTATCTCAGAGGACGCAAAATTGTGCATATCTTTGATGCTCATATTTTAGTTGGTAAAAGATCCGAAAGTTGTTGATTAACAATGAAAAAAAAAAAATTGTGGTTGAATATATTAAGTGCAGCTGTGCAAGTTGATGATAGTCTCAAAAGATTTGGAATGTGGTAAAATTTAATCACCGTAAAGTTAATTTTATATGTCCATTCTGGTTAATTATTATCTTCAGTGATTCCTCTCTCCCGAGAATTTAACCGAGCCAATTGACCCAGCAATTGCGTTCATCATTAAACGCGTTCAGCAGTAATGAAGATGGGTCCTTTGGCGCGCCATCAAAAAGTCAAAAGCGAATAATCCGTGTATCTCGTGAAAAGCGACTCCTCACAGACACAATGGGCCCAACAAATACACTTAAGTATTGTTTGATAGTCGCACGTGTCGTGTCCTATACTTTGCTCTGATTGGTCGCCCAAGACCCCACACCTTAACTCATGCACAGGTAGAGGGTGGCATCCTTCTTCATCAGTGTTGTCCTGGACGACTCGTTACCACAACGCAGTTAGTTTTCTTTTCAACAATTCGGAACTAATACGGAGTGAGTGCTGTAAATGTGGCAGTTGATTGTTGTTGCTGTTGGATTACACGAGTAGGGGGCCAGCGAGAAACGTAAGTTGTTTTTCGAGTATATTGCGGCATTGAAATCACCATGATTTATTGAGAAATCGATGGTTGAGAGCTTCGGTGGGCACAGACAGCTCGGCGCTATCGTGCCATAATGGGAAATCAACTTGCCATAACGAGCAGAAGGTGTTGCGTCTTCGGGCTCGGTGCTAATAATATCGAAAATATCAGCTATTTTTTCAACAAACAACCTTGTAATAGTTTATCCGCTCTTGCATACACCCATGGATGAACAAGAACGAAATCCGTGGTTATTATAACGGATCGGTCTTCGTTCTCCTCGGGCAAAGATCGCTTCGCCAATGACATGTGGGATGGTATTAACAATTCCAAGTCAGTTGTAGTAAAGAGAAGAGACTGCTTGGAGCTAGTCGAGTGAATAGTTTTGGAAGTTGCGACTCGAAGAGACCGCATGTCAGCTTTCTCCAGCCGTCGCTGAAAGGTGAACAAGTCCAACTTGCTTGACCTCTCCACTGCCATGTTGTGCTAGCGCATGCCATATTCATTATAAGTTAATTTACTTAATTTTACTCGTGACGTGGTCTTGGACCAAACCGTGAAAGCTCACACAGGAGCTTCTTTTTTTTTCGAGACACGCGTCCCGGTGAGCTTTCGCCGAAACCAACACTCATCTCGGGGATTAGACCTTCTTACGGATAATTACCCTAAAGACGACAGGTTGAAGAGTTTACAACAGAGCAGGTCTAAACACCGAACCCGGGTCAAAATATCACCGAAAGCTCATGACGAAATTTTCAAAAAAACTGCTTCAAACTGCAAAAATCTCATGCAACAACAAACGCAACGCTCAATCAACAAGAACAGGTGTTATCTGTCATATTTACTCATAGCAAATACTTTGCCACCTAACTACGCAAATGATCGTAAGAAGAAAATATTTGCATCAAATCCTATTTGCTTCCACACCTGCCGCGGCCATATTTCTAAAGAAAACGCCAATGAAAACAATAAAAGTCACTTCCTCGACTCGTAAATTGGATGATAAATTGTTGTCGCTTAAGTCGTTGCAGTAATTATTAATTATTCAGTATTTGTAAATGCGTCATCCGAGCATTTGAATAACACCCAGAAATTGCATCGGATTAAAGTTCAAGGAAGTATAAATCCTCACTTCTCCGAACACTATAATTTTTATTGTTGATCTTGACTCGTAAAAATGTGCCGATCAAATATTTGCAGGAACGTAGCTACTTAGCAATTAACACCGAAATACAACTGCGGATCGCGAGTAGTTTTCTGGCAAGCAAATCAAAGTTCGCTATGGACAGCTTGTTTCAACTTTTTTTTTCTTTTCAGGTATCGCGATGCGTTTGAAAATGTTTTTATACATTATCACCATCGTGTGCTGTTGGGGTAAAACCTTCTCCATCCCCCAAAACCTCATCAATGAATTCAAAGCCAGCCTTCTTCCGATTTTCGGAATGAAAGATCGTCCGAGACTCGGTGGCACAAGACCTTACATCCCCGATGACCTCAAAAAATTGTACGAAGCTCAAAACAACTTAGAGTATGAAACGGCTTCGTTACCACTCCCAGGGCTTCACACCAGGAGTGCCAACACTGTGCGAAGTTTCGTGCACGTAGGTAAGCATCAACCGCTTAATACTTAAATTCAAAGAAAAAAGGTCACTGCTAATCTTGTTAATTCTAAGTTTTATTGCTGTTTTGTCCGGGAAACTTACCTGATCTTAAGATATTTGCCGCCGCGATTAACAGTATTGTGATCGTCCCACTTTCGCTACTTCTTGGCGTTGAATTGTGACTGGAAGTAGAGCGACTTTATATTAACGAAATTCTTTTTCTTTACACTTAATTTCTTTCTTCGTGTCTCATTTGAGTGCGGAGAAGAGCACTAACTGTCAATCTGAGAGGTAATTACACGAGTCAATGAACAGTTTCACGAGGAATACCGCAGGGAAGACGACTTGGTCCAATTCTTTTCTCTTATGTGATTTACCTTCGGTTATGAAACGTTCTGTCACTGCGGGCAACCAGGAGTGTTATATAAATAATATCACACTTGAACTGATAGAGTGTGTGCAGAGTGGAGTCAATTTTTTCATACGAAGCGTGGCGTTTATTTATTTTGGTCAGGGGACTGACCAACGTTCAAAAATATTTTAGAATGTTTTTTTTTGGATACGTTTTATAAACTGAGACCATATTTGCAAAAACTACTTCATACTTTTTAGCTTGGTACATTCTATAAGTATTGTCCAAAAGTTTTGCTAACAGGTGGTGGATTTTTCTAGACAAAAAATGATGTCCTTGTTGGACTTTTTTTTTTATTGAATACTTACCATTAAACTATTTAAAGAGAATCTGGTTTTGGAAAATTCTTGTACTTTCTAATAACCTAATATCTGCCAAATTCTTGAAATTGTTTGACCACGCAAAAAAACGCTTCATATGAAAGTCAACAAGTTGCAAATTTCTCCAGAAATCGATGGAAATGAATTATTTGATTTTAATATAACAAAAACAGGTTCAAAATATTTTTTTTTGATAATTTTTGCCTCCTTAATTTCAGTTAGTGTGCTTGCTTCTAGACATGTGCAAATGAGTTTGTCCTGACATATCGAAATTTTCCGATTTTTGATAGCGATAAATCGATTTTTAAATTAATTCACAATTCAATCTCTACACTTTTCTATAAATCCATTTTAGTGGTTTTTATATAAATTCATTTTAGTGGTTTTTAGATTTTTGAAAATGCTAATCAAATTTCAGATTTATTTTTTTTAATTTGCAGTGGCCCACTAAAAATAAAAATATTTGTGTAACGAGTAAAATTTAGCTGCATTTCCAGAAAACTTGCTCGCTTCGCTCGCCATGCCATTGTCAGTTGAGAAGCCTTGTTAAAGGTTTTTTACCTGCTTACTATATAAACATTTTATTATCAAAAGAAAAAAAAAACTATAAGGGTTGCAAAAAAAACCATATGGACCTTTTTGATGAATATTTACTTGCTATGGTTCTGAAAATTGCCAAAGTCAATAAAAAATTGCGCTGTCAATGCAGAAAATTAAACAATTAATCAAAATTGTTGCAGCAGATATACCAGTCTTCTCTCGTAACGTATTTTTCACCAAAAAGGAGTAAAAAAAAGAGAAAAAAAAAGCGAATTTTGGCTAGAATTAAGGCGACAGAGAAAACGTGCCAGATCAGCTTCTTAACTAGCTTAAATTCACTAACTTAAAAGTTTACCATAAATCTCATGGTTTTTTTCTGTTTTTTCTAGAAAGCCCCATAGACGAGAAATTTTCCAGCCCCAACAAATTCCGCTTGAAATTCGACATCTCTTCCATCCCGAAGCATGAGAAGCTCAAAGCTGCGGAAATCAAGCTAACCCGTGAAAGTTTAAGATCCTCCACGTCCCCCCATTACCGACTCCTCGTGCATGACATTATCCGTCGTGGAATCAAAGGAGTACACCCTCCAATCATGAGAATCATCGATTCCAAACTCATCGATACTCGTGGTAACAGCACCATCAGTATCGATGTTTTCCCTGCCGTCGAACGATGGTTAGCCGACCCCAAATCTAACCATGGAGTTCTCGTCGTCTTGGTGCCTCCTTCAAAACACACACCTTCAGAGAGGCACATACGACTCCGTCGCGACGCTGACGTCGATTGGTGGCAGAAACAACCCCTCTTGTTTACCTACACAGATGACGGCAATAATCGCCAGAGGACGAAAAGTGAAATGGCGAAGCTAAGGCCGAAGAGAGCGGCCCGAAGAATGCGAAAAGGAGAGAAAGATCCTTGCAGAAGGCGGCAGATGTACGTGGATTTCAAAGACGTCGGTTGGAGCGACTGGATTGTTGCTCCTCCAGGGTATGAGGCGTATTTTTGCGCAGGACAGTGCGATTATCCCATGCCCGAGCATTTCAACACCACTAATCATGCCATCGTGCAGAGTTTGGTAAATTCCGTGAAACCGACAGAAGTACCAAAACCCTGCTGCATCCCAACGAGTCTTTCCTCGATATCGATGCTCTACGTGGCCAGTAACGAGCGAGTAATACTTAAAAATTACAAGGACATGGTCGTCGTCGGTTGTGGTTGTCGATAATGTCTTTGGAACATTTTCCGCAAGGATACTCATCTGTGATTAGGTTGGTGGGCGAAAAAAGAGGAATTTTTCTCAGTGTCTGTGATCCTGTAACGAACTCGAGACTGCTGGCAAGTGTATAAAATCCCGGTGAAATGACTGATGGGTGAAACCCGAAAAAGTGGAACTCTCTTTCTCTTTCTCATCTGTGATTGTAAATTTTAACGCGAAAGAACTGGACGTTGTTGGACGACCTGCACCCTTTGATCCGTTTTAAACTGTTTATTGGATTGTTAACCAGTTATCTTTCACGTGACTGAAGCGTGCTTTTATAATGTCTCAACTGCAGTCGATGTGAAAGTTAAAGTCGGAAATCTACTTGGATTAGAATATCGAGTCAAGTGTAATATATTAGTACCTGGATAAGGAGTATTTATTGATTATTTTATAGGTATGTGCATATTGTACAGAATTATTTGTAATATAATTTGACAATTCTTATTTCTTAAAGTTACGTAAGCTTTTGTACAGACTGTATATATTAAAATATTTTATTCTATACGGATTGTTTATCTCAACCTCGCAAGATTCTTTCTGCACAATCTAAAACATAAACAACATCGTTACAAAAAGGTAAGTGCTTTAGTTTATCAGATATGAAATATTTTATTGGCATTCTATATATTTTGATGTCCTCTAAATTCTAAACTATTTTTAACATCTTTGATTATATTTATTTCATTTCGACAATTCTCTCTAAAATTTTCGATAATTTTGATTCAGAGAATCCTCTCAAAATTCCAAAAAAGGAAGAAACGACCTTTTTCAATTTTCACGATTGATTTTTTTAAACTTGACTCCAAATTAAGATCCTGTAACCTCTTATCGTTTCCAAAATTGAAAGAATATAATATGCGCACATTTATTTTAGCAATTTCCAACATTGAATCAAATTTCCAATATTCACCTCTCAAATCTTCGTTTTTTGGTTTATTTTTGACAATATTATAAACCGCAAGTGCAATAACCGTATTAAAATTATCTGTAAATATTTATGGAGAAATTTCTGTAAAAAACATCGGTAAATTTTAATTTTTACATTTTATGTGCATGACAGAAGAGTCAATTTTCTTGTTCAATTTTTTTTTTTTTTGAATACTACTGTTTTGTAAAAATGTTGTAAGATTAGAACAAAAAAATTTTAGTTATAAAGTGCAAATTTTTTTAGCTCCAGAATTTGGTTTCTGAATATTGGCGTGGTTAAAATTTTTATTAGTGGAATTAATTTTTAAATTTCAGTGCGTTTCAGAACCTGTAATTTTTTGAAAATGGCTAGATAGAATGTGTGAAATTTGAAACTCTACAATTAGCGACGAATGTTAAATTTGTCAATCAGAATTAACACCTATTGAAATTCAAACTTTTCCGATACACAATTATTGATTTTGTCTTAAATTAATTAAATATCTTAATCGATCACCATTTTTTAATGTTTAAGTGTTTATTCTCATTTTTTACATGTTTAGAAAGGCAATTTAATCACTTTGTAAAATTTTTGGAATAATGCAGTTTTAACTTTAGTTTTTTCGTCCTTTTAACTTTCCAATTTTTTTACAAAATTAAGCGGATGTAGAATTTTTCCATACATTCAGTTTATAAAAATTCTTACAGAAAAAATTTGGTACGTAAGATTTGTGTGGAATTTTAGAAATAATTGATTTTCAAATTTCCAATTAGATGTTACTAAAAAAAAGATCGAAAACTGACTTTTCCGCGATGTTAAATTTAGGACATACAAAGCACATAAATAATTCCAAGCATCCACCATTCTTCGGTGTACCAATTTTACGAGACAATGTTAATTTTCCGCTTGTTAAATTTATTTCTTACACTTTGTTTATTTAAGTTTACAAAGAAATTAACTAGAACGAAAGTACCCAGCAAATAATTAATTTATTAAAATTTCTAGAAGGCTCTATCTTTGTTGTGGCCCTGAAGAGTAGTTTTGGTGTGAAATTTCGATTAACGTGGTTGTCGTCACCTAGTGTGCTATATCCTAGGTCCAATTTTCACATGCATCCGAGTGTGGTTCATGTTGCGTTAACAAGAAGGTAAAAATCGAAGCGGCGAAACGGCTCTCCACTTATCCACGAAATCTGCCAGTTGGAATGGCAAAAGAGGCCGTCCCGCCGGTGGTGAGTTGTTATTAGAGATGTGAAATGGCATAACTTGGTCGTAATCTGCGGGTGGCAAATAACCGTGACAGCGGTGATTTCGTCCTGGGAGGCACAGCATCCGGAGCGGCTCGGGCCGTGTTATTACTTGAACTCGTTAAAGAGCACACTCAACTCCCTAATTGGTCTAGTAGACCTTGTCAGACAGTTCCAATAACGTTTGTTTTTCACCGCTTCTAGCCTGACAGTCGAAAATTCACACAAGTTTCGTCGTCTGAGCCAACATCGGAATCTCCAACCGAAATTTAGTTTCCTACGTAAAATGAGCCTCTTAATTGGACGATTATGAATTTCTATTAATTTTTTAAATGAGACTCTTTACTGCTTAAATTCTTTAAATGCCTAACAGATTAAATCTGAATCTTACAAGCATCCGCCTTGGCAAAAAATACAGCAAATGCCATAAAGGGATCATTAATTCCCAACTTATCATTACCTCCAAGACTTTTAATATCACTCCAACCATTGCACAAAAAATGGTCTATGAAATTATACATTTGAAGCACAGGTGCTCCTTTTACGACCAGAAAAAATGCCAAATTATAATTTATACGCCCGAGAAATGTCTTTTAAGCATCCTCATCCATCATCATTATAGTAAAAGAGTAAGATGTCATGAATTACGCTCGACTTAATCCCCTTAAACACAATATAGACCGTGATAGCTCTTTTACGCTCCGTAAAAAAAAAACATCTTCCTTCCCGTTTTCGGTACCATTAGCGACGGTAAAGAAGATGAAGAATGATAAAATCAAATAGAAGGTTAGGTGTGAAATCCCGATTACTGTGCTTGTCGTGAAGAAAATTTATGTCATTGCAGCGATGAAATTGTACAACAAATAGATTTTGTTATATCTGACGGTCATACTTCTCTGTGACCACAAAAATAAAAAGAATCTAGTCGTCTTTTAAACAATTTACAATTTTTTGACGTATTTAATAAAGTTTTTTGTTTTTTATTCAAAAAGTTCGGGTCAATTTTATGGTGTTTTAAAATTGATTTTTTTCTATCGTCGCTTGCTTGCGCCACCATTAAAATCTCTATTTCCAGGACCTGGAATTGGAATTAGAGCCATTTCAGACATAAACTCTGGTAATTGTTGTGGAAATGAGCATTTAAGTAGTCACTTGAAAAGTTTATGGCGTTTTAAACAGTCAACTAATTAGTAGGTAATAGCAGTTTGATTTGAACGCGACGGGAACAAAAGATCTTTTTTTTGTCCTGTTAACTGTCGTTGGCTTGAGCGGCTTGTTTTCAATGGATAATTTCCATATCAATTGATCCCATTGGTTGCAACTCGCTACGTAGCTACGGCCGAAGAAGATTTATGTCGCATGAAGGAAATGTACAGCATACAACAAAAATAATGAAAAGGAGTAATAAATTTTCCAACATGATATATTGTGAGTAACGTGTTTCTCTATCTCAATTAACGTAGTGGAACGTAGCGTATTATTTTTTGTTGTTGTTGTAAATGTGGCGTACACATCATAATTCAGAACGGACCTCACACATTAAGAAAAAATGTGGTTTTCCCAGCACACGGATGAAATTATTGCTCAATTATGTTCTTATCACGGTGATAAAGTCGAAGATTCGAGAGGCAAATTATCAAGCACCCTTCTCATGGTCGCAGGTACACTCCGAGACAACTTTAATGACACGCCATCTCCGCGGCCCAGATAAGAGCTTGTCGATTTCCACTGTCAAGTTATCGTCTCCGCTACCTGACAAACCTCTCCATTTCTAATGGACTTGGTCCAAACAAAAGCATCGCGTTGATGGTCTCTTTATCTCTCCACCCATTCCAGGAACCGCCAAATTCCGCGATGGTTTTTTGTTCGGCGAGGTATGCAAAGCAGGTATCTCGATCGCGGTCGGCGTGTATGAATTCGGGAATGTGAAGCAATTGTCTTTTCGAAGCTAGCTAAGGTCTGATTGATTTGTAGCGGGGTCCCATTAGAGCGGGCGAGGGCCGCCCACGGCGGATGGGCAAAGCCGACCGCGGCCACCCCGAAGTCCGATAACCAGCTAGGAATGCGCGCTCCCTTCACTTATCATCTCAGAACAAAGAACCGACCAACACACACTCATCACGGCGTCATTAACAAACACAGGAAAAACAAACTCAAGTCATGGCACACCTGGGTGGTTCATTCCGACCAGAATTGGTCTCTGCACCCCCTCCGCCTTCACGATACCCAAATAAAACAAATCGGATATCGTGATTCGGACGGAATGCGGCCGCTCAGACCCGGTGTCGGCAGGATTCTCCCGCGAATGCAGGACGACGGAGATCCGGATGCAGGAACATCACTTTTACCATGACTGCGCATCTGGCGCACTTACAACACAAAAATCCCCATAGAACTAAAACTAAACTGACAAATCTTAAATTTCACTCAAAATCAATCAGTCAATGCAACACATTTTTTTTATTTTTTTTTTAGCCATTTTCAATTAAAGGACCACTGGGCGGAGCGTATCTGCATCCAGTCCAACTAAATGAATGATGCTGTTCAAAGCCTGCTTATTTTCGTACATAACATAATTACTGGCCCAACATAAGCAAAATTATTCTCATAATGAGTTGTCTTAAACAATAAGGGTGCCTACTACAGCGTGATCAACAATGACTGAGTTTGTTGGTATTAAAACAATTGAAAAATATGAAGGTTTTTTTTTGCGTCACAATTGGCGACCCTGGTATTTTTAAATGAAACAACGTTAAAATGACAATGTCAAAAATTTTAGGTTATGTTTTAAGGTAAATCGGGTTAATAGGGGCAGGGAATCTAATTAAATATAAAAATAACTTTAATAAAAGTTAAAAATTTAAATTGATAAATTATTACAAAAATAAAACTTTTATAACAAAATTAAAATTTACTTGTCAACACTGTCAAAAGTGACAACAGGAAACAAAAGTGACAGCAGCAAATACGTTTAGGTTAGAGAGGTACCAACATCCTTCAAATTTTCATTGTTGCCAACAGACTCAGTCATTGTATAATACGCTGTATAATGAATAACAAACAGAAAATAATAAAAAGATAATCTACCTTTTAATTTACAATCAGAAGTGAATAGCGTTTTCTGCATGAGGACATTATTTCAAATGCGCCTGCCATTAAAACCAAAATCAAAGATAAAATAAAATTACACTACAGAATCAAGTGGGTATAAATTAAAATAAATTAACGAGTAGAAATAAACATAAAAAGAGAAATAAATTCATTGACAAGTATTTTTAGTTTAGCAAAAGAATTTGTTACCAAGACGGATAACTTTACTGTTATTCTAGAAAGGTGTATAAATAGCTCAATTACTATCATTTAGCACTTTATCTAAATTTTCTTTAGGCCACTGTAATTTGCCATGGCCTTTAAATTGTAACCTTTAAAAGCAACCTTGTAAATTGTGGAATATAGCACAATAAAGTAAAATAATTAATAAGAAAAATAAGTAAAAATCAAAAAAGGAATTTTTTTTTAAACGGTCTCATAAACGCAAAGATGCTAACATAAAGAGGTGCTACAGAAAATATATTTTAATTTAAAATTACTACACTAGAAAAATTAAGAGAGGCAAATCTGAAAAAAAATGAATATTTATATTATTTATAAGAATTCCATGACAACTTTTAGGAGTCTGAAACTGGAAAGCTGAAATATTAATTTACCAGGAAACTGAAATTTTATAAATATGGGAAACGATTCCTAACGGAAGCTCTGGAACCTCGTGCAAGAATAAATTAGGGAGACTTAAAGAATTTTTTTTACTGAAACCGGAGCTTTTTGATCATTTCCCTGCGAAAACTGCGGCAGGAAAAGTCCATTTTCCTGCCATCGTCAGGTCCTGCCGTCGTCAAGGAAAAATATGACTTCAATAATTCAAACGAAGAAAATTGACGTACTTGATATTTGTGAAAATTATTTCTTAAATTAAAAATTAGTAATTTTTTATCAAAATCAACGGTTTCAGAAAAAATTTAATACATTTCTCGTCAGCAAAATGTGGAAACTTGTCTCAGAGCCTTAAAAGACTCGGCACCAAGTGCCTCGTCTTTCAACGTCTCTTCGGCAGTAACCGTACATTTTCCTGACTCTTATGTAAATAACTGTTTTTTCATTAGACTTTTATAATAAATACTAAAAAGGTAGAGCTTACAAACTACTAGCATAACGCATCAAAAATGAAAAGTCAGAAATGAGATTCTAAAAAACCGCAACTGGAAGAGTCACGATTTGAATTCAAAATCATATTTAAAAAAACATGATAGACTAAAGTAATAGACAAAGTCTAGAAGGAAAACAAGAGAAAACAGCTATGGAAAAATACAAAAGCCAAAAGTAGAAACAGAAACAAAGCTCTGTAAAATACTTTATCGCACTTTGTGAATCTTAAGCAAAGCTCTCTAAAGTGTGAAAGATAATGAAGATCCGATGATAAATCCCACGAAGAAAAAATAACTTGTGGAACAAGAAGTAAGGATAAAGAGAAAAAATGAATTCAAAAATATAATATAACGTAATATAATAATTAAAAATAAAGTCAGAGACCTCCGAGTTTTGATGAAAAAAGGACGGATAGAAATAATCAAAATATAATAGAAAAGAATCCAATTAGAATTTTCCATAAAATCGTCACAAGAAAATAAACAGAACACCAAAAAACTACAAAGCAGCCATGATAGACACCATTCATTAAAAAAAGTGGAAATTACAAAATCTTTCAGGGCATCTTTGCTGCATCTCCTATAAAATATACGAAATAAAAACGGAAAAAACACAGATTTACTAGAACAGAGATACACACCAGCTGGAGGTCAGGCAAACAGTATTAAGATAGATAACAGAAAAACTTTACTGCTGTGCAATAAATTTAGCAAGAGCTTTCAACAACGAACAGAGGTAAGAAATAGAAGCTAATGAAAGGTAGAAAGTCCAACAAAGCGTTAATCATGGTAATAAAAAGTTTATAGCATAAAACTAAGAATAGAGTTTAGATAGAACTGACACTTTCACCATTACAAGAGGATTATAAAGTTATAAGAACGCCTAATTCTGCCAAACCTATCTACAGATCATCTGAAGCAATAGAAATTATTATAAGAACCGTTACATTAGTGATCAATGATCATGCCGATATTAATGTACCCATATGTCATCAGACAATATAAAAATAAAAATATTGTGAAAATGATTAGAATGGACAGAATTAAAGTCACATAGTAATAAGAATGCGGCAGATGATTTCAGAAATCTTGAGAAAGAAAATTTCGAGTGAATTCAAGTAAAATTTATTAGTTCATTTTTATACTGACTTTCTACATGATTTAATAATTTTTTAATTTAATAATTTTAACTAAATTTTTGTGACACGTTTTGAGAATATTCTGATATTAATGTAAGCAAAAGATGTAAAAATTTGTACGAATTCCAGACTTCACACAGTGCGACATATTTGGCGAGATTGTTTGAAATTTTTGTGCGTTGACGTCAGTTCCTCATTGTTCTTTTTATCAGTCCTATTCTTAATAACTGTCAATCTATTGAGATTTGGAAGGTTTGGTATGCCACCCCTCGGTGCGACATTCCGAGCCCATGCAGAGATCTAGTGCAAAGGTATTGTATTACCTGCAATAAAGTTAAGTGCAAAATCATGCTCAGTCCTCACGAGGTACCACTTTACGGTGCCGGCTTCCGGTCTCTTAATTCACAACACTGTCAAGAAAAAGATGCCGTAGATAATAAAAGTTTACCAGCGATCGTTTTGCATTCCTTGTTACGTTTTCGACATTCCTTCATTTAATCAAGTGTGAAAACACCCACAGAAAGGACGACAATTTCCAGGATTCCTTCTGAAAATGATGAATGAGTCCGAAATGTCCTTCCAAGAGCAAATAGCTGGAATTCCGCGGCGCTTTGGCGGCGTCAGTTAAGAAAAATGCAACTAATGAAGTGTAAGCAACTAGTAAGAGATGTTATCGATGTAATCTCCAATTATTGCGGTAATTCAGTGGGCGGCCTCCAGAAAATGGAAAAAAAAGATTTCTGAGTGTTTAGTCGAGCATTTCTTTTTAGTAAATAATATACCATAAAAGCCATAAAATTTTCATTATTAATTCAAGACGAAATCGTGGGAAGCGGCTCGCATATCTGACCAAAGCAACCAAATGGGCTAAAAAAAAAAAAACATATTCGCGATATCGTCGTAAATAAAATTTACTCCTGATGAACATCTGGATAATAAATGCTTCAAAATAAAAACAAATATCACTCACGACCATCTAAATGATCACATTAATTTGCATTTTTCGTGGACTTGGGAACAAAAACTCCTTCAGGTGCATTTGGATACACCCAATTACAACAAACTTCTTCATTATAATTAACTTCAAAGATAACGTCGTTCCTTTCGTTTTAAAACATCGTATATTATCAATGAATAGTAAATAATGTTATAGCTACTAAAACAATTGTAATAAAACGACAAATTTTATTATGGAATAAAATTTTATCAAGCGCATTTAAAGCAACGTAATAAACAATGTCATGGGTGGTAAAAGAACTCAGGCCAACCTGAAAATACTACATACTGGGTGATAATGGGTTGGCCTCACAGCCCTGACAGATAGATCCACGTACGAGGAGCTTGCACAAAGTTTGGGGCTTTAATAAGTGCCTTAATTTGGTTCTTCAGTTCACAAGACCAAAAAAAAGTCAAAAACGGGATCTTAGATTTTTGTGACTGACTAAGGATAAGCAACTTATTTTCGATTTCAAATCATCATGGGTTGGCGACAATTCTAGTAACTTTAACACTGTCGCCAATTTGAATTTTTTTTTCTTATTTTTTTTAATTGTACAAAATTTCCGATTTTTGAAAAAAATGATGACTCGTTTGTTTTCGGTTAACATTTTGTTTTAGTATTAGAATGTGATTTTTTGGAAGTATGCGTAAAATAATCGACTAATTACAGCTCACGGAACAAGGAACTGAAGTTACTGCCATTTAGTTTTTTCGAACTTAATTTATCGTAGATTTTCTGTAGTAAGTAATATAGTCTCTTGAGTAAAATGAAGAAAAACTTGTTGATAGCCCCCGGTAGAGTCGTTCCGCCATCAAGTTGAGATGTTTCTCCTTTAACACGATTCTCGTATTATTCTTTCAGAAAAAATGGCATTCCTTCGTTCCTATCTGCTGTCCCATCTCGACTATTCCAACCTTCCCCGGACCACTAATACCTCCCTGATAAACACATCGATACAATTGAGTGCGCCACCGAGACAACCGAGACAAATTAGTAATGACAAGGAATCTTCGGTAATAATTCACACAGTGGCCATAAAAAGGCACTCAATGATGAGTCCTCTCGTTTGGTGGCTCATCGCCACAGATTAGTAAACATTTTAGTGGAATCCAGTGTACATATAGAAGTTGTTAGTTTGTTTGTTCAGTAGTAACTGTGGTTAATAGGTTAAACCGCTACAGTGACTGCACCTGTGTGCTCAACTAAAAGGTACTTTTTTTGAAGAACCGCCACCCATGCTCTGGTCACACTCTTTCACACGAAAATATTACATAAACAAGCAGAGTATGTTTACAAATACTAAATGGAGTGGCCACAACGCCACCGTTCTTTTATCTCTATTTTTAAGGGTACAAATTGGAGAATGGAACGTGTATTGGTAATAAGATACAAGATCCACTGAAGTAGCTAAGGCTGTATTATCGACGGACGTGATCTCGAGAATCTGAATAAAAGACCATGAAGGAGATGCATGGGAAATATAATGCGGAGGGATGGACCCCTGGCAAGCTGCAACAAGCACGAGCGGTTGAAACAAAGATCGGACGACCTCAGGAGGTAGAAGATCATATCCTCCATCATTCTTGACACTTGTTTGCTAAATAATTCATCAAAAATAACCGGCCCCTATTAAAATCCAAATTGTCATCGAAAATTATCTCCTCGTTCGTAAAATTAGCCACAGGTATTGTTCACGATCTTTCAATCTGATATGGAAATTTTCGGCTTGTTATCGTCCAGATGTTCCGATTGTAGATTACGTGATCGATAAAAATAGTGAGAAGATACGGTATGGATCGAACAGGTGTTGAAGGGTTGCCACAAAAGGAGATACACCAGCAGTCGCACCGAGTATGGAATCAACGCTCAGACGTTTCGCAGACAGGATCATTAGTAGATTTCAAGACTATGATTTACCTTTATTGGTTTTATATTTAAATTCGTTGATGAAATAAGGCGGCAACTATTTGGCCTGCGAAATTCCAAAGACTTTACTATGATGTATTGCCGGTGTTACGATGTCTACAACCAACCCATATTTGTTCTGGGTTATTTATTGGTGCATTAATGAGCTTGATGCTCCAAGGGATCTACTTGGCGCTACTGAATAATCATCATCGGGGGCTTAAACGTAACAAAATCATTTATGCAATTTGCATATATTGGCGTTGTAACATTGTGTACTTAACTTGTCAACGCTCATTAACAATAATAATGCAACATTTATTACGATATAAACTTGTTGAGACACCAGACCAATTTAAATGTTAACAGTTGGCACTTTGTAGTATTGCGTTCAAAACAAAAGCAAAATTAAAAAAAAAATGTCATTTTCTCAATATGATTCCAGATACACCAGATCCTCTAATGTTTCTTCGATTCTGAAATTAATGAAAAACTAGAAGATAAAGTGAATAAGTGCAAAAGTTATACTTTTTACGGTATCATTTAAAATGGGTCACCCACGTCCATAAAAAAACGATACTAGTCTTCTGTAGCAATTTTGAATACAAATGAACGAAATTTTGCGACGTCGTCATCTTTCGACAAAATTCAATGTTAAATTTTAAAAATGTATGCTCAGAGATAAGTTATAGACGCCAACTTTCAAACTAAAAGTCTCCAAAATTTGAAACTTTTTCTAATAGCTACCAGAAGAACGCGATCAATTACAAAATGGAAAATTAAAAAACGAAGAATATCTTGCAACTGTTCTTTAACAAAATTTGGTTGAAAATTGATAAGAACGCCGTTTATTTTGAAGATTACAATAGTTTTTAGTTCCAAGGAGAAGTATGACAGATCCATTTATTTTATTTTTTTGTAATTTGATAGTTGGTCGTAGATCAAAAACAAGAGGCTTTGAACAAGAAAAAATTCCATTTCAACTTTTGTCTACAAAGCAGCAAGCAAACATAATCCTTTTGATAAAAAATGTAAAAACAGGCAGTTGTTGAGCCATAAATCAATTGATTGATGTTGAACTAAAATGAAATCCTGCTTCTCCACATTTCAGCACACCTGGCACTGGTCCCCTAGTGAAGTGTTTACACAGAACTCATCTAGTGATGGACACAGTATAAATTGTATAATTAATGTGAATGAGAATACAAATAATTTAAATGAAGAATATAATTGATTTAGGTGCACGAGGGACGAGAGGTGGATTGCGAAGATGAGCAAACAGCGCGTGTTTGGTTCGGAATGCGAACCCTCAGGCTGTGCACCTGGCGATCGAGGCCCCCCTCTCGACATACACACACATATACGTATATTCCTGTTTGATCTCCTGCATCGTATGCAGCCCTGGGAGGGGACCACGATGGGACACCCGGTTTTTATTACCACCTCTTTGGGACCGTGGAACGGCCGGCGAGATGAATGCCACAATATCCACGGATATCTTTGTTCTAAGACATCATCGCTGATGGCAAGTCTTCAGGAATGTTAATTGCAGCCCGGCCGGTCTGGTAGAGCAGTGACTGCGCCAGTGGCGGCGCGCGAAAACGGACAGAAAGAAAAAGAGATTCGAGAAAAATTTCGCGAGGATGAGGACCACCCAAATATGGTTTTGGCTCTTAAAGAAGACTTAAGACTTCGTTCTGTTGAAAGCTCTTTTCATGGTTTCGAACCGGGGTCTCCAAGGACTCTCTGATGGTCAAAGGAGTGATTTCAGAATAATCGAGACAAAAATCACGGGTTTTCGCTGAGACACTTTTAATTTCTTAATTATTTATTATACGCCACTGAACTGCAGTGTCCCACTGCAGCGACCATCGGTTCCCACAATATCTACGAGGAGAACGCACGTATGTGTCGGCTCGCCATTCACAACAGAGGCTTCGACCATTTCATCCTTTGTGTTCCTGTCAATTGCATCAAGACAAACAATGCTCCCACGATCGTTCCCAAATGATTTATTTACTTATCTACTCATAATATTATGTAGATGACCACTCGCCATCCAAACCACAAAAAATACTACCAACACACGAGATACTATCAATGTGAAAATCGTTGGTAAGACAGTCGACAGCTTTGACTTCTTATTTATCGGCTCCGGAGATGGAAATTAAGAAAAAAAAGATGATGAAAGGCCACCTGGACACACTTTTTGGTTTTAGGTCTTGGTCAAGGATGGTCAACTTTTAGTTTATTGCTTCCAGTGTGACAAATTACCGCAAAAAATTCCGCCAAAATGGAAAATTTTATGCGTATACAAAACGACTTTAGTAAGCAATCTCGCTTAAACCAGTACGTAATATCGTATCTCTCTCTAATCGAGACACCTGCTGTATTATAAAATAATGTAAAATAAATAACAGATTAGTAGAAACAATTTCACGTAGGTGTCGAAAGGTATGCGGTAGTGACGAAATAAAGAAATAATTTTTAATCAAAATAAACTAATCGCAAGTACTCGCTCGATTGAGAATCCAAACTCGCGGAACGAATGGAAACATGTACTCCAAGATATGATTGGACTTTCTTCGCATTTATTTAACGTTGCTTGTTAATCTGACTCTGAGGGTGGTACAATATAACGTAAAAATTGTACGTGCTCACAAAGTAGAAAATAAGAGTCGCCAGAAAAAGGCAGCTACTTCCACAATCGATTTATTTTGTTTGGTTTCAAATGATGAAACGAATTGAAATTAAATAAATTCAAGTATTTCCACTTGGCCACCTGGAATCAAAAGCCTCAATAAGTTTTATAATTGTTAGTCAATAAATAAACCAGAAATGAAATATCCATGTAATTAAATCCATAATTGACGTCAAGTTATTTATTTTAATTAATTGTTAAAAGATTATATTAATATCCCTGTACATAACCGGTCCGATGGTCATCAAAGTTTTAGATAAAAATAACTCCACTTGGAGCTTTAAGAAACCTACATTGTATTTTTACATTATGGTAATAGATTTAATTTCCTGGAATGTAGATATTATTTTTTGCGATCGCTGTTTTTTTATTCATTGCCAACTAGAGAAGGCCAAACCTCTTGTTTATATATTTTACATCGATAAATAATGCGCATTTCTTTACGTTTCTCGATCTGCAAACGTCGTTTTCATGCAACTTTAAGCGCACACACGATCACGTCCTTGCTTGTACGCCGAAATCGAAGTAGTCCTACACAAAATCGTTTTTTTCCTAAAAGAGGCGCATTTTTTGCATATTTTTCATGCTATATTTAACGACACTGTATGACTCAGCTGAAAAGAATTTTTTATTTCTTTATTTATAGCATGCACGCCTTGATTTCAGCGATCACACCTGAGAAATTTCTAATTTTAATTTGTTGGAAAATTATACGGTGACGGAAATAAAACCGAAAGTAAAGTGATCATGTTTGCGCTAAGTGCACAAAGTAAACAACAACGAAATTTTGAATAAGTTCAACACGCACAACAAACACAAGAAAAAAAAATTTTGAAGTGGATAATCATGTCAACTTTCCAAGAAAATAACTGTCAAACCGAGATTAATAAATCAAAGGATAATTCTTTGTACAAGTTTCATTTAATACATGCAAGATTCCACGTTCTATTCCGATTACAAATTTTTAGTGTTGTAAGAGTTGAAATTATACCGCATATTTGGCATATTTAATCTTTCTTTCGGACAAGAAAAATAAAATTCCCAAATTGTAACGGATGAACAGGGAAGGACCACAGTCCCAGAGCCTTGAGAACTAAGATGCAACCCAAAATACACATGCAATATTCTGTTTTCTTGGAAAAGATAAAAATGAAGGTCAAAATATTAGTTTAAAAAAAATGAATATAGCTTATTATGTAACAACCAGAAAAATAAAAGCATGTGTGCTTACTACAATAAGTGAGCACCCAAGTAAGAAAATCTTCTATTTCCCACGTGTTCCGTACAAGATTTTATCTATTTTTGTCTGGAAAAAAAAATCATTTGAAACCTGCCAAATAGTCTATATCTCTCAATGAAAGGAATACAGAATCAAAGAGGTGGAACAATATTTACTCGATGTACAGAGTGAACAAGTTGGTTAATGAAAAATAAAATGGTAAAACTTCTTTTTGGATTCAAAAGTGGGTGACAGTGGCGTCGCATTTGGATATAAAGTTGATAATGAACCCTCAAACAATGATACTGATGCAAATAGCTGTAATTTCCACATTTGAAATTCAATCAGTAATTTCTTATTAATAGGATTTAAGACCACGGGCTGTCGGCGCCTATGAATTTGACGGTTTTGTTTAAAAAAAATCACTACGACGTAATTTACATCTGCTTCGATTTGCATTTAGTTTTTGAGATTGTATTTCTCTATCTTTATACTTTATATTGGTTTATCATTCTGAGATTTAATAATTGATATTTTTATTTACTTTAATTTAACACTAGTTCTTTTAATTCTCGTTACTCTTCTTAGTAATTATTATTTTCTGTTTACATTAAGATGATATGTTATGTTTGACAGTTATGTCCAATTTTAATAAAATCTGATAATAATGAATCATCATCACCATAACTGTAGCTATTTATGTAACTAGTATGAAAAAAGGAAGGTGCGCTTATTGCAGAACAAAGCCGAAAAAACTTTGATTTTTTTTAACCTGTCACATTGTATTATTTATTTTTTACAATTAATATTTCTCAAACATGTTGGTGGCCAGTTTTGGTATGGTCTAAAATCTAACCGAACGTAATAAATAATATCCCCTGAGTGGAAAAAATAATTACAAAAAAATAAAATTATGAGAAAAGTACTGTTTTCCCATAAAAATAGATAATATAAATATGGTCCTGTGTCAGTGAAATACCAATTGTTTGCTTCCTCAAGTCCAATAAAATCATGTGACTGCTACAAGATTTATTTCTACTACATTCCATGCACAATATTTAATTGGTAATAAAAACAAAAGTAATAAACCTGAGATAATATGGAACTGATCTTTTATAAAACTACTTAATTGGCATCTAAAGAAATAGGTGTAAACATCAAAGTGGATAAAGTTCTAGATGCATAATTAAGTTAACAACATAATTTTCAGCATTTACTCTTGTTACCCCACCTTACTCCATTTATACAATATAGATAGTATGTTTGTCAACGAAAAAAACGCATTTATTACATTTATCTTGAAATCAGCATAATCGGTTTGAATTAATTTCCGCGGGTTTTCTTTTTAAATTGAATCTCACCACGCCTGTCGCCCTCTAACGCTCTCAAACGTAACTACTCTCCCGGCTGTCAGAGTTGACAATTGTAAAATGAAAATGTCAAATGTTACAGTATGAACCATGAATACTTGAAGTTATTTTCGCGCGTACCAACGAATGTAAAAATTCTAGTGCTGAAACCACCACTGAATTATGATTATTGAAAGGTGTTGTGACCGAAATCATAAAAGTGATTCCAAATCATGAGGGTTTCCAAAGGAACAATAATACTTCTAGTCTCCATGCTACTTATATCAATATTCCTCGCAAATGTCGTTAATTTGTTAAGTACCGATGGAATTTCGAACAAAACTCAAGCCAAAGATAATTATTTAAGGATAACCGAGACGAGCGAACATCTATTTTGGTTTTTACAAGTAAGATGATGGTCTGTTGTGCAATATTGTAGCTGATTGTTTTTAGATTTCTGATATACACATAAGCGCGTTTCAAGATCCTTTCAGGATAACTGACTTGAGGGATTTTTGTCACCGTACTGTGGATGTGATAAAACCGCCGGTGGTTGTGGCTTCAGGTGATCTAACTGACGCAAAGACTGCTGACAATATAGGGTCTCAACAATTAGAAAAAGAATGGAAATATTACAGGAACGTACTCAATGAGTGCCATATTAGAGATAAAACAGTCTGGCTTGATATTAGAGGAAATCATGGTTTGTAACACATCATAAAATGATTCTAACCTCAACTCTCGTTGTAGATAATTTCAATGTGGCTAACTCAGATTCTAAACAAAATTATTTTGCGAACTATTCAATCCAAGGGCGGCATCACCCTCGTTCTTATCTACACCAAGTCTCAAAGGGGTCCGAGTTATATTCTTTTATAGGGATTGATGCCAGTTTGGATCCAGGTCCTAAACGCCCCTTTAATTTCATAGGAAAGATTGGTCCAAGTGAAATCAATGATATCAATAAGTTAATTGAACAAACTAAAAGTAACGGGAGCAACTACACGATTTGGTTTGGTCATTTTCCCACTTCTTGTATTCTTAGTACAGGCGACGAAAGTGTTAGAGGTTTGATTAAAAAAGATCCAAAAGGGATAGTGTATCTTTGTGGGCATCTACATAAACTTGGAGGCTTAATACCTAACATGTACACTTTGCAAAAATCGGGGTTCTTAGAGTTAGAGCTTGGAGACTGGAAAGATAACAGAATGTATATAATTTTTTTGATGAGAAGGAATCCTGATTTGGAGTTTTAGGTACCGCCTTCTCGCTGTTGACCACGGGATGTTGTCTTTCGTGGATATTCCACATGGACAGTGGCCTGTTGGGCTCATCACTAATCCTAAACATGCACTTTTTGTTAATGCTGGGAAAGAGAACTTGGAAAGTGTGAGAAGTTCCACCCATATAAGGTAACGGAAAGGATACACCGACAAATCTACATACTTTGTTTATATTTAGAGTTTTGGCGTTCTCTTTGGGCGAAATAACATCGGTCAAAGTCCGAATTGACGACACCAAATGGATGGATCTGTACCACATCGATGGTCCTCTCTATGTAGTAAAATGGAACCCAAGAAAATACCATTCAGGCCTTCATACCATAGACTTACACGTTAAGGATGTCCACGGTAGAGAAAAATTCTACTCCCAACCGTTCGTTATGGACGATACTCGTCTAACTTTTAATCTCCTATCTCGACTAGCTCTAATGACTGACGCTAGCACTATTGTACGTAACCTTAAAAACTACAAACTCGCAATAACTTGACGATTTTCAGTTTCGAATCATGTTCGCCGTCATGCTTGTTATGTGTATTTCTCCTTTGGTAGTTTTGAGAATATTGTACAAGATGGTGGAAGGTGAGAGTCTTTAATAAAAAGGCTCCACTTAATTGTTTTCTTTAAGGCAAGAGGTTGTCTGCTCCGAACCTTCGAGGAAATTTCTGCAAATTATGGCTACGAAAGTTCTGGTTTATGGCAACCGTTGACCGAGTCTTTTGGCCTGTGATTTTGTATCCTTTATATTTGTGTTGCGGTCCTTGGTCGGTAGGGTACTTGGTGGAAGATCGCTTGGGTGTTATTTTTGCGTGGGGGATTTTCGTTAACGGTTCCTACTTACCCGGGTCTTTCACTTACGCTTACGGCTTTATCCAGGTAACTAAAGCCTCATGTTGGCTAACCTGATCATTTTTTTTTTATAGCTGGTGACGTTCCAAGTCCCGCTAACATTCATTTTAGCACACGGAGTTGAACAAAGCATCCAGTACAAAATGGATGCTCAAAAGAGAAAAACAATCTGTGCACATATAAGTCTGCATTTACCATTCTTGTTGGTGTTTGGTATCCAAGTACAGATGGCCTATCTATTCTGGTTAGCTTACGGGACTTTGGCCTTTATTTTGGGACCTTTGCGGACGTGGTCGGTAGTTTTGGCTGCAATTTTGTGGTATAACGCTATAAATCTTCCGGAAAAGTGCACAAGGTACAGTGGGGTTCATTCAGAATTGTTTGTTGATGTTTTGTTGCAGGAGAGCCATGCGTTTGTTGCAAATAGTACCACCCGTGGATACAAGTTGCAGTAGCATTCTTGATGTCAGAAAACAGTAGTTCAATTTATATGTATTTACTGATTGTAACGTAGCACTTAAACAATCATGTCTGTTTTTTGCAATTCTTAGCGGAGCCATACATCGTCGATCTATCTCAGTGTTTCTGTTTTTACAGTAATTGTGTCTGGCTCATGTGATAGCCTTCGTTAGTATTACGTTATTAGTGAATTTCCTTCCATTCCCATCTGACCTAAGTATAGTAAAATATTTTTATATTTCGATATTCCTACCAAACTTCTTATGCATTATGGTGTTTTTACTTTTTAAAACTATATTGTATGTTACCATCAAATCTATAATAAATTTTATCCCAAATCTCTTATTTGTTAAAACAAAGAAATTCAATTTGTTGTACAACGTTGTGTAAAACAAGTACAACGTCTGTGTTTCAGCAGGACAGTACAGGTTCCCCCAACACTGACCCCAAAAAGAACCTTGATTTTTAGAGATGAAATCTGAAAATTTGTTCACATTAATACCTGAGCGAGCAGTAAAAATCTATTTCTTGTGGCGCTCTGACGCTAAAAGTCATTCTTACTAATTTTTAAGAAATACGTGAAAATTGTAATACACAGAGTCAATAATCGATCCTGCCTCACACAATTAATTACTTAGAATAGTTAAGCAACGAAGTGCATATCCTAAAAATATATTACAGTAATACCCCGACTGACGCTACCCAGTCTTACACGATTTTTGAATCTTCCCGCCGATTCGTCTTTCATCATTATCACTAGTGTTTGGTGTAAATTTTGGAAAGTATACTCCTACGAAGAGCACTTTCGTTACAAAATGGGTAATAATTTTTTTTTAGCGTGCTACGAAGAAATTATGCGTGAGAAGAAAAAATCTTTGAACCGTCAAATGACTTGAACCCTTCTACATCAAAATAACTTTGTTTTTTGCAATACACAGTAATTTAATTTGTTGTATTCTTGATATTTTATTATACAGTTTTCTTCAATTTCTGGTGTCAATTAGACACAATTCGAATGTATTTACATACAAAGTTGTACGTCCACTTACACGGTTATCTATAGCGTAAGTTCGGTGTATCACTGTACTAGTGTTCCATTAGTCCAGGACCGTACTCAACATTATTGGGTATTTTAAATAAAACGTTATTTATTTTTTTGCATATTCTGATCTCTTGGATTAAATCCTTTAAATGCATAGATTTCGAAGTTATTTAATTCTTTTACAAAAATTAGAAAAAGTATATATACGTTTTTAGCATTCTTATTAGTAATTGATTGCTGAAACTTAATACGAAGCTAAAAAAAAATCATTATTCTCTCGTATGACACGTTGATTCTATCATATCGACTAGAAAAACCATTTCTACACTTTATTAAAATAGCTATAACTTTTTTTTTATGGAACATCCTATATCTTTTTGTATCATCGAATTTCGTTTTAGATTGTCTTTTATCTTTGTTAAGTACGAGGTATACCTAAAATTTGTACTTTTTAGTACAAATATGGTCATATTTTAAAAACAATAGTTTAAGAATGTAGGTACGCAAAAAATATTAGACAGAATACTCCTACATACATTTAATTGGCCCATATCTTTTAAACCGGTCTACGTACAGGAATATAATTTTCCAGGCTTATAACTCTTGATCCGAGCTATTAATTGGCAATAAAAATCGGAGTTTTTCGCGTCATTATTAAGAAAAAAATTTCAAAATATGGAAAAAAAGCCGTAAATATATAACAGCCGCTATAAAATGTTTAATTTTGCCTAAATCTTTATAAATTTGTGAGGTATAACGTGAGGTTATGCGACGGGGTCACATGAGGTTATGCGACGGGGTCACGTAAGGTCATGCGGCGGGGTCACGTCAGGTCATGCGGCGGGGTCTCGTCAAGTCATGCGGCGGGGTCACGTGGGGTCATATGGCGGGGTCACGTGAGGTCATGCGGCGGGGTCACGTCAGGTCATGCGGCGGGGTCACGTGAGGTCATGCGAGGTGAGGCTAGTTCTGTCGGAGTCAGATGAGGTTAAGTGTGATTAGACGAGGTCAGGCGAGGTGAGAGGAGGTGTGGCGAAATCTCGAGATAAAGATTTGTTGATTTTTAAAAATTTGTTCATATCTTCTAAACCGCTCTACGTACAGGAGTATAATTTTCCACGCTTATAGTTCTTAGTCCGAGCTGTTGATCGGCGATAAAACAATCGGAGTTTTTCGCGTTGTCATTAAGAAAAAAATTTTCAAAATATGGAAAAAAAAGCTGTAAATATATAACAGCCGCCATAAAATGTTTAATTTTGCCTAAATCTTTATAAAGTTGGTCCAAAAATACGCAGAATTTCACGAGGAATCCAACGGTGTCCTCAAAATTGACGTACGAGTTCGGGGTTCCGAGTTATCGTTTCTTGAAATATTTCTGTTATGATAGGTCATGGTAGGGGGAAAAGGTTACTCGTGGTCATGCGGTAGGGTCAAGCAGGGTCATTCGAGGTGAGGCTAGGTCTGGCGGGGTCAGATGAGGTTAAGCGTGATTAGACGAAGTGAACACACAGGTTTTCTTTCAAATGTTATAAAAATGTTTTTCTGCTTCAAAATCCTTCTCTTTATTTGTTTTGGTAGCCTCAACAATTAGAACCAGTGAAGTAGTAGTACCTAACTAGCTTTGTTGGTAGGCAGTTTTTCCAAAATCTTTTTAATTTATTGCTTCTAGTTTGACGACATTCTTTCTCCATAAAAATGGACAAACTTAATTTTCTTTTTATTTCATACAAAGTATGTCAACATGTAAAATACACGGTATTTTAATACAATCTTTGTGGAGGTCCCATTGAAGACTTCACATGAAGAGACCTAACATTTTGCCAATGTTTCTTCAACAAAGACACCAAGAAGTTGATTGAAAGATGAACATTTTGAACCAATTCATCAGCAGTCATGTCCACATGTCCTACAGCCACAGATAAGCACAAAACCTAAACAAACATCTCAATTAAAATCTATTCTAATTTTAGTCTACAATGTATGCAACCTTAAAGCCACAATTACATCCGTAAGAATGGTAGTTATAATTGCAGTTTCTTTAGCATCATTATTCCATACAACCTAACAACTGGATAAATGCTAACTTGTTGGCTTAATGATGCGATTTATTATTACAATCAAATCTCACCTTCTTCATTTGGAATTTGATTGTGGCCTTTACTTCATCAATTTTCTGAGTCATAGACTCTTGATGTGACAACAACCCTGGAAATTTGCCAGCCTTGTTCAAACCAGGACCCAGAAGACGCGGAATTTGTTTAATAAGAGCCTCAGAAGCCAGAAAGGCGTCGTATTTTTTCGCTAGTTTCTTAACAAGCTTCTTGTTCTTGTTTAACTTCTTCAAAGCTTCAACATCCATGTAAGGGACACCATTAGCTTTAGCTTCATCACAATGCTGTTGATCTCCCAACATGCAAACTTGCATTTTAGGTCTGGGAATGTGCTTCAACCTGGAAACACCATGAATTAGTAGACAGTGAGAAAAATATTGATAATGAAGTATGGAAGATGATGACTCACGTGTATGCTACACCAAAAATTTAATTAAATTATTGGGCGATAATGTCTGAGACAGTTATCTTCCCAGTTATTTTAAGACCCTGGGTGCAGGTCCGCTAGAGAAGATCTAGCTTCCTGACTTGAACCACGCACCATTGGGTTTTACAGTTTAAGTCAGGTGTACGTACTTGACGGTGCCACTGAAACGCTTGTCCTTTTGAGGGTCGTAGTTTTTCAATCCGATTTGGATTTCAACGGTTTCAAGGAATTTCCTTTTCTTAGTCTTGGAGTGCTCCAGCACGCTATTGACGCACTCATAGAGGGTGTCACGCGAAACTTTCGAGCTGCAAGAAATATAAATAAATAACTAAAACTAAGTAAAATACTCAAAAGAACTGATGTTTGAGAGAATATTTAAGAGGTATTTAGAAAAGCCGATGTGAAAAATAAATGGATGATTAAAATTAAAGCAAATTTTACTTACGACATGTTTAACCCAACTCGTCACTTCGTGTCAAAATTCTAAAAGAGAGGTATGCAACCGCGTAAGCATGAAAGAAACTAAATTAACACCAACATAAGAAAACGAAATGGTACTAAAACGTTCTAAGTTTTCGTTAATTTTAATTTAAATCAAGCATAAAAAGTATAAATATAACCAACTGGTGTGTTATAATAAGCTTGTTCTTTTTTTTTCAGGGAGTATAATGATTTTTTGAGTTTTTCTTCAATGGTTGTTATTTCGGACTCCCACCAAACTTCTCGAAAATTCTAGATATTTATTTGACCGGCTGCGGAAACTTCAAACGTCAAACAGCTGATGTTAGTTCGTTGTTCCACATTAGTGGCATTGTGGTCGTTCGCACAATAAAAAAATAAACAATTACTCCCAAGTATTTTTTGTGTTTTTTCAACGTGTGTTCTATCGTTAAAAGCCTGCAAAGTGCTCGCATGTATGAATAACATGACAGGAGACCCCACTCAAGAGGCCCGTCCGTCAGTTTTTGGGTTTGAACCCTATCCTTCATTCAATGTTCAACCAATAGACTGGAGTCGAATCCCCGTGGAACCAGCCCCCACACCTCATGTATTACCACCTGGCCAGTTCAATCCATCTCTAGACTATCAACAATCCCAATTAGGACTAGGAAATTTTTCATTTTGTACAACTCAGACACCGCTTCCAGCACAGTTTCCTTTTCCGACAATTCCAAGGACTAGCGCTCTCGAGAATGTATTTAGGAGCCCGCCCGCATCTTCAGTGCGATGTAAAAGAAAGACAGAATCTCCACCGTAAGTACGAGGCTTGTAGTCACGACGTTTTTTAATGTTTTTTTTTTAGGTTACAGGCATGTAAGCAACATATCACTGAAGAAAAAATGGCAGAACACATGTCCCGTCTTCATATTAGTTCTGAAACTGCAACATCTTCAAAAGAGACTGAGGGCGACAGGACGCGGCGATTGTACATGTGTGAAGAAATGAGGAAGCTTCAGAGTGACACAATTTTACCTCAGTCTTTACTGTCTAAAATTCAACGCCCTTGTACAGCTTTGGTTCTGTGGACGCCTCCACGGCGCTTACTACCTGTAGATGATGTAGACAATGGTAATAATAACGAAGAGGCAACTCCTGATCATAACAGACTAGTGGAAAGTGATATGAACAATATGGACTTAGATAATGTATAAGCTGGGGCTCTTCCAGTCAACAGAAGACTGATACTGATACTGAAAGGGTGATTTTCCAATTTTAATGTGTTCCTGCCCTTATTTTAATATAGTTTGTATACAGCATTATTTTATTACAGTTTGTATACTGCTTGGAGACATTGAAGACCATTGGTATTTTTAAGTCATTAATGCCATACTCAGACCTAAGGGAACACATTTATCAAAAATACTGAAAGCGGAAACGAGGCTTTCAGCTTTTTTGAATAATTGTAATCTTGCGTAGGTTTTTAACAATTAGTGGTAAGTTTTTTAAATCTGATTTGCATTTTTAGAGATAGTTATGTAACTTTCACTGAACTTTTGTAGCGTTAATTCTTGTTTCTCGAAGTGTAACTGAAGAATCAGCTCTGTGACGGTTTAATACAGTTTTAAACAGTGTGTTTGTTTTTTTTTTTAGTTTAAATTTCCCAAGGACCCATCGAAAATGACCGATTAAGTTTTCTAGACTTTGTTATTATAAACAGTGGACTAAACAATTTTTGCTTGGTAATCGCGCTGCGTGTTATGCAATCAAATATTCATGCAGTTGCGTCAGTATGGTTTTTGCGGGGTATGGATCAAGTTCAACAGCAAGCAATATCCCTAAATCTATCGCAGCTGATTGTTGGCGCATGCGCGTATTTTAGTTTGAAAATCAGCATGGAAGTCTGTGTGCAGGGTGGTGTAAAGTTTTCCAAAGATTTCTGAAATTTTAAACTAGTAACAATGTGAAATCGTGTTTGTGTTTTAAATTTGTGTTGTGTTGACTGTTTTCGATGCTATTTGAACGTTCAAATTTTAATTTCTTTAAGAAAAACGCTCATTATAGGTAAGTTGTTCAATTAAATTTTAACATTGTTTATGGTATCAGCTGTCAAAGTTGCGGCACTTTTAAATTGTATTAAATTGTTCGGATCGCGTGAATCCCACGGATTGATTTTGATGGTCAATGCGGAACAGGAGCCGCAGATCATGTTCTAGGTTATATTTGACCTACATTTGAAGTGTGGGTATTCATTTGAATTTAATTAGTTTAATGGTGAGTGAAAATGATTGACTATGATTTATTTGTGCCGGCATTGTCCTTGATGGCGACACTCTCATTTGTTCATTCAGTCGTTGATAAACAATAAAGGTCACAGCCGCCTGTCGGAATTCTCAACAGCTGACTTTGCGTAATTTATTTGATACAGGGAGGAAGTTATCTTACAACAGAAATAGGATGTCGTTTGCAAACGTATCTATTTCCCTAAATAATGGCCCGATTTATTTGCTCACACATCTTATTCCTTTTGTTTCCCTGGATCTTTTTTCCTTTATCTCTAATTCCATTCGTTTCTAGTTCACTGGTTTTATTTTCTTTTATTTGGCAATCATTTGTCTTTACGACAGTATACGTACGACCAATCTTGACGCCCTTTTTCCCTAGTCACTAGATTTTCGCGGGCCTAATTCGCCGATAATTTTCCCGACAACGTAACAAATGGTTTTCCCACAAAAGCGATTCAAATGCAAACTTAACTAATAAGAATTCGCTTTTAGTGGACTAGGTTTAACGTGGGAATAATTAAAGTTAATACACTTGGAAGTTAAAAGAAGTCTTGCACAGAACTATGGAAATGAATAGAAATGGAAAAGTTAGTTTAATTTTTATTGTACCTAGAAATCTGAATGTTTTCAACTCCAAACTTGAATAGTTGCCGAGCTTAATTGCCCAATTTGTCATTTAACGACTTCGAAATTTCTACTAATGATAGAACCTGTGCTTGCTGTAATTTCGTTTCAAGAAGTTAATAACGTTTCATCGATTTTACTTTTACGTTGGTCTCGTAATGCGGATAATGTGGTTCTAAGTGGGGTGCGTAGTAGAGGCGTAATATTGAACATCTAAACTAATTCCGACATAATTTTTTCTGTGCTACAATAGTTTTTCCAGATTGTTTAATCAAACTTATTATTGCTCTTAAGTGTAGTGTGATTTGTTCTTTGAGTAAATTGCATAGTTTTTTTTTTTATAACTACTAATATTTCTATTTAAAAGCAAAACTAAAGAAAGGACACTGAGAAATTGGTTTCTACCTAGAATATACAGGATGATTCTAAATCTATACGCAACTTTAAAAATTGCGTATTTAGTTTAAAACAAATAATGACTAATGACGAAAAAATATTGTGATAAAATATTTATAGTCTGAAATAATTTGAAAAAAACTGTTTACAATAAATTATCAGTTGCAATTTTTTGTTTATCAAAACTAAGAGGTAAACAAGTCAGGACAGCAATTTGATATTCTTATTAGTAGTTTGTTATCAATTGTGGTCGTATTTACGCGATAACATACAAATTATGTCGCATAATTTCTCAAATTATGGACATGATACTGGAATACGACCAATCACATCAAGGTTCAGTGGCTGCAACTCATCGTTATTCTCACAGGTTTTCCCAAAGATATGATTTTTTGATATTAGTGTAAATGTTTTTCTATTATTCATTCCGTTTAACCATCGCTCTGACGATGGTAGCTTTGTTACCGAAACGTGACAAGTTAGCAAGCGCTTTGTAGAATGATACTTACGTTTATTTATTTCTTATTAAAATCTAATTGTATCACCACCGTAACTAAAAATCTTTAAAAAGAACAAAATTGGTTTTAGATTCTGCAGGTGTTTTCTTTACCCGCGTAATGCAAGAACTGTAACGTTGAGTTTACATCATAAAGCAAAATTTTCTTTGTTCTTGTATTTTGAAAATAAATTTTCACGTTTTCAAATAGCATCATCATAAATTTTACAATAAAAGTGAATTCGTTGAATTCGGTGAATCAAGATTTTGTGAAAGTTCATTCTCTGCTCTAAAATTAATTGACTATTTTTTTTAGGGTAATTCGAATTTGAATTTTAGTCGTATTTCAACCCGATTTATTCGAAGTAGTTTAATTGAAAATAGTAATTTAGTTTTTTTACGATTACATCAGAATCAACGCCATTCGAAAAAACCGTTACGGTATATATTCTGCAACTTGTTGCAACAGCCATTGCATTCGATATTTATTTGCGTGGTTACAATCAAAAATTATCAATGGATACCAAAAATATCAGTTTTAATTTGTTGACGGCATCAAGTATTCTCTTACATTTTGTTATATTTTTCTGTTAAACAAATTACTTTGGGTAAAAATAATATAATAATGTCAAGTGAATCAGATGATGATGTATCTCAAACTCTGCGAGAGCTTGTTCGGACTGCTACCACCACCACTTATGCCACTTTGTTACCAGAAAAGTCGAGAGCGATTTATGAGTACCCTAGGCAAATTTATGAACTGGAGACATCCCTCTGAAAATGTCTTTTTGGCACATTTTGGTGAGCTAGGAGAAACGATCACATTATGAAAAATTTATTCCATGTTAAGAAGTAATTTAAATATTAAAGAAAATGTTGCTGTTGGAAATTTCGAGCATTTCTAAAAAGAAATTTGGACAGCTATAGGGCGGAAAAGCAAAAACGCTTACTGTAGAAGAGATTAGGTTAAGGTAACCTGGTAAAAGTACGTAAAAAATTTGTTCATGCTTTTACTCACGTTTTAGATAGCATTAATCGTGACAAATAAAATACGAAGATATTTAAGATTTGGGCCAAGCAGTTTTGATAAATGTTTCCGATACAAAAATAACATAAAAATTGCTTTTTATTTGAAACTTCGACAACCCCAAATATACACCGGCCACTGCTTGCGCCGCTCTTCAGCAACTCTTTTGGTAGATGGCGTATGGCGATCAACAAAAGTCGCAGAAAGTTACATAGATGAATCATTAAATAACCGGATTAATAATAATAATAGACTCATTAAGCAAAGCAACAAAAATTTCGTTTAATAAATGTTAGCAATCTTCCAAATTTCATAAACAATGACGGTACTAATAGTATAATTTTTAATGTTTATAACAACAAAAACAACAAAAATGTAGAATAACAATATGGTAACTGCTCTTATTCATTATAAATTAAGAATTAAAAAAATGTTTACGTAGAAAAAGTATAGTCTGCAACACGTTTGGAATGATAATTCCGCACTTGTGGACAAACTTTCCATTCGTGTGGAATGTACCACATTCCAAACTCGTTAGAGAATATGTTATTCTTTAGGCAGTTCATTGATATTTAAACATTCTTAATTCGTTTTTTTGATGTAATTCTAGCTCCAATTTTAGCTCGTTTTTTTTTCTCCAATTTAATAGAATTTGGGTTCTCTGGTCAGTTTGATTGCATTTATTCAATTTTAACTCTATTTAGCGTAAAATTCTCGAATTCGTTCAATTAAGTAATGTGATCTAGAACTGAACTGATTTCAGTTTGCAACATCCTTTATTTTAGTTCATGCAATTTTGGCTTCTACGTCGTTTATTCGAAAAGGATTTAGTGACTTTAGGTAGTTTGGTCAAGTTTAAACCTGTGTAACCTGACACCGTTCAATTATATTTTATTTATTTAGTCCTTGCTTGCTTACGATTGCTGGTGTATTCCACAACTTCTTGGATTTTTACAAATTTAATGTTGAAAACAAACTTTTTTTTGTGGTAACATTTTCTTTCATATTTTAGGCATCTGAATCCACCTCTGGAACACGTTATTGATATTGCAGATCACTTTTTTGAGCCAGTTTGTAAAAGCTAATAAGGAATAGTTTAGTTTAGTTTATCAACATTTGTTGATCTATTAGGCCCAACATTCTCCTAATTAGTTCTATTTTGGTTTCACTGACTTATTCATTTCATCAGAACTTAGTTTCTTTGGCCATTCCAATTTAAAACCTACCCAAGTTTAAATCTGTTATATTAAGTCTATAGAACTAGAAACTAGAAAAGAAGCTGGTTTTGTAAAAACAATATTTGTGGAAATGCGAACAACGCTCGTAGGAAAAGTATTTAGATATTTTAACAATTTTTATGTAATTTAGTCAAGTTTAAAACTATTTAGTTTAATATCCATCAAATTGTTTCAATCTAGTACGATTCTAGAACTATTTTCGGTTCAATTTTCTTGTCAATTTTAAATTTATTTTAAATTCATTTAGCTAGTTTAACTCAGTTGAGTCTAGTTTAAACTTGTTTGGCTCAAGATTCTTAGATTTTCGTTCTATTAAGTGTGATTCAGACTGTTTCATTTTCAATCTAGTTTAGTTGTAAATTGTTTACTTACATACCAATCAAATTTACTGATTGTTGTAACTTCCGTTTAAAAGCTATTTTGTGGATTACTTATAATCAGTAGTTTAATCAGATGTAAGTTTAGTGACTGATTAAAACTGTCATTAAATACTGCGAACGTTTCCTTATCTATTCTAAGTAATTTGCTGTTCTAGGTTTTGTTAGTGCATATCGCAAGTGAGTTTAACCATTTTGCTAAATAATTGCCATAAATTTCTGTGTTTTTAAATTGAAACTGGTGTGTTAATCGAAAATCCAGAATTTTGTCATCTTGTAAGTATAGATGTGTCTAGAGATGTTTGCTAATATTAACTGAATCTTTGTGTTTGATACGGAAGCTGTATTAAGGATAATTCTTGACTAAATTATATTTAATGTTTTAATGTCTTTTGAAAAGTTTCTGTTTCGTTTGTTATTGATCGAAGTTTCGTTCAAAGCTTTGTTACCTTTAGCTCTGTATTTTCCACCCACTCTGCGAATTTAATTTTAAAATTTGAATAATCTTTGCGTTGGATAAAATCCAGGTCATTCTTTTATGTTTGTGTGGGTGGTTAATATCCACCTGTGTTTTGGTGAACCACTTTCTAGGCAAAATGGTGTTTTAATGAGAGTTACACACAATGGATTTTTAATTACATTTGCTCGTCTCAACATGGGGAGATTTATCATTTATTATACACGCCCGTTTGCTTTTTCAGTGTAATCATGAATGTGTTATAGTCCAGTGTTATTTAGGCAGTACGATTAGTATGTTAATCCTGGTTGAGCAACGCTGTATTTTTCGTTTTTCTTAGCTGATGTTGATTGATTAAGAATGAATTACTGTTGACTTTGATAAGACTCTTGAGATTGATCCGATATTAAACATTTAGGAAAATGTCAGTTTAATAGCTTCTAAGGTCAAAGAATGCGTCACATGGTATCAATTTCTTTTTAAGGCAGTTTATGACCTAGTGTATTGTTCTCTCTTAACGTATTACTTATGTTATTTCACTTTAAACATGTCGTGTTATTCAGTTTTATTATTTCGTAACATCACATTTGCCACCGCTGTGAATTTATGAAGACATCTCGTTGAATATGGAACGTTTAAGTATATTTGCCTTGATAATCTCAGCATGAAATTACGGAGCATTTGGTAATATCCTGGAAAAGCGACGAAACTGTCACAGCTGATTCGAAGCATTTTCTGTGACCTCACGTTGAACCTCGTCAGTTTTATCAATACCCGGACAGTTCTGCTTCCCTTTATAGTGATTGTTTTTTCGTCCAGGACTAACACTTTGATGGATTATAACGTAATTTAAGCGAAGTGACTGGTCCGCTAGGGCACATTTTCCTACTACTCTCTACACAATTTAGCAATTCTGGTGAGCACGTTCAAAAGACCTATTGTCTCTACCCGAAACAATACCTATACATTGCAGCTTTATCAGAATACAACGCCGTGAATTTATCAAACTTAATATTGAATCAGTTCGCTTGCTAGGGAGGAATTTTAATCGTCATCATCGCACAAAACCGCTTTGAAACTTTCGCCACGGATTGCCAGTCTTCATCAGCCTTATTTAAATAATTGCACCTTATTAAATTCGTAATTTGAGATGGTGTTTTCGAGGAAGACAAACAACCATAAAAAGAGAAGAACGCAACCGTGAAATAAATTTTTTATGTGTAATATTATTGAATGTCACCGGCAATTCAACGCGATGCCCAAACACGCAGCTTAGTCTGTCCGACTTCCTGGAGCTCAGGGCAATTTGATATTTTCCGCTTTGATGGTACGACAATATTCGTCGTTGGTCACCCATCACCTGAATCAGTCTGTAACAAGAAAAGAATTGCTCCCCGTTGATTTGTTTTTTGTTTTTCAAGAATCATATTGATCCAGCTTTCTCCGAACACTTTGTGGCTTTTGATGGCGTGCAATTGCATTCGGAAAGCAGTTGTCACTGATCGCTGCAGACATATCTGCAGATATTTATTCGTCGAACGGTATTAAATTCCAGTAAAATTCAAATAGCGTCACTGTGAATAACTGTCTCGTATATCGCAAATGGGTGACAGGGTGTTACGTTGCTGCAACACTGTATTGAAACAGTGCACATAATATCTCAGTATCTCCGAAAATCGATGTCAAAGTACCATTTGCATAGCTACATTGCTCGTAAAGTCGCTGGTGTGAAGTAAGTACACCCTCGGTAATGTGGTCCATTTAGATTTTATGGGTTGGTAATACTTCGTCGGTTATGGATACAGACGGATGTGTATGAAGCTAAACAAGGTTCTCATACTGATACTTGTGTGTTCATTCTATTTTAATTCCGGGATGTTGAATAATAATATGAAAACAATAGTAGATGACAGGATGGGGATGTCATCGGTTTAATGGAATGGGTTTTAATATCCCCCCGTGTTTTAAATGTACGATTGGAATTTTTGAAACATTGATGGTCATGTTGGCTTTAAAATATAAAACAGGGAGTGGATTATAGAATTTTTAAACGAAATTGATTACGATAATAACCGAACTTTAATTTCATACACTGTTGGTAACTAGGTACGTGTTCCATTTCACTGATCGATTGAAGATAAGTAAGAAAAGCAAATCAATCAAAAGTTACTTAAGACGGTGAACTATACTCGGATTTTTCTGACTTTCGGTTAACTCTACTTACCTTTTTATCCAATAGAATTTTTGCTGGAAGTCTTGTTTACTCTGTAGTTTTTTTTTTGTTGCCGTTTGGCAAAAATTGAGGTATTAATGTCAACGTATTAGTCGTTTTTGGCCTTTAAGTTATTTTGAGTTAAAAATATCAAATTTTTTACATATAGATACGAAAATTACACATTTTAACAAAGAGGTTTAGAGCTTAAATTACTATATGATCGAGGATGACGAGCTACTGTTAACAGAGTTTTTGATTAAACCAAATTGAAGTTTCCAGATCACTCTCAATAACTTTAGATCAAACGGAATTGAAAAATCTTAGAGTAAGTTTAAAGTTGGCTAAACCAAATTAAACTTGCTAAAGGAACTAAATTCTAATGAAATGTTAAAGTGGTAGCAAAAGTAGTGTTAGAATTGCTCCAAATCTTGGAGGATGCTAAGCACGTTTAAATCTGACCATTTGTCGATGACCTGCATAAAGCAACGAATTTTTTTAACTGATTTACAGTGGCAGGCGATAAATTTTGGTCGTCGTTGTCATTTAAAAAAGTCGAAAATTAAAAATTTTTTCTGTTTGATAAGAGCAAGCGCCATCAAAAAGTCAAAATAAAGCCAACACCTCAAAAATATTTGATCATGACACCAGCATCATTTCATTTTTGTTTGCATTGTTTCGGGCCGACAGTGATGTAGTCATTCGTCGACTTGTGGGCCCTACATTCTAGTAAACTTGTCGAGGGATTCTCATGGCAGAAATCGGTGTCATGCAGTTATTATAGGTTAAGAGCAGTTCACAATGGAATAATTTTCACCGTGTCAAAAGATGACAATGACGATCAAAATATATTGCCCGTCATTGTACATAGAATACAGCGAGACTGAAATCAGACTTGAAATCGAAGTAAATTTGGTTCATATTGGGCTAAATATTTTCAAACTCGTCTCCCTAAATTGAATTGAAGTAACTAGATCACACTTAATCGAACGAAATTGGACACTCTCGAGCCAAATAATTTTAAAGTTGCTTGGACTGAATTGAATTAGCTAAATGAACTGTTAAAATTGACAAGGATGTTGTATCAAAAATAGTTCTAGAATCGTACTAGAAACTATTTGAAGGATATCAATCTAAATAGTTTTAAACTTGACTAAGATGAATTGCATTACAAAAAAAAAAAATGTTTTTACTAAACCAAACTCTTCTGGTTTCTAGTTCTATAGATTTTATGTTGTAGATTTATACTTGAGTGAGTTTTAAATTGAACTGGTCAAGGAAGCTAAATTCTGTTGAAGCAGATAAGACTAAAAATCGAACTAATCTTAAGAATGTTGAGCTCCAATATATTTGTAAATAGCTGTTAAACTAGTTCCTTAAATCGTACCTTTTACCAGGCTTAACAAACTGGCTCAGAAAACTGACTTGAAATATTTCATGTTGAAACTTGAGTTGGATTTAGATTTTTAAAAAATAAAAATAAAATGTTAATAGACAGAAAATTTATAAAAAATTAAAAGTGACAAACTAAAATTGCATTAGAACTAAGTACTTAAATTGAAGGATTCTAGAAACCGAACTAAAATTACTAGATCTAACGAATTCGAGAACTTGAGGCTAGATAAGTTTAGTCTCGATTAAATGCACTCAAACTGGTCAGAGAAGCTAAATTCTACTGAATTATAGAAAATAATCGATTAAAAAATGGAATTAGAATTGCATAAATAAAACTGAATAAGCATAAATATCAATGAACTGTCTGGAAAAACTAAATTCTCATTTTTAATTAAAGTAATGACTCGTAGTTGAAATATGACTAAAAATCACACTACAGTTAAAGGAGGAAATGTTAGTTAATTAATTTTAGATCATAGAATAAACTTAAATTGTCTAAATCTTTAGTTTAATATGTTTCAACAATGACGAGGTCACGAAGCAATGTACAGAATCCAAAGTTTTTGTTGCAAAAGTTGCAAATTGCAAGTCTAATGGTAATTTGGAAGATATATAATTTAAACTTCACTAAATGAAAGTAAATTAGCTAAAGCAACTAAATTTTATTGGAATATAAAAAAGTCGGACAAAAAATAGAATTAGAATTGCTTTAAATAAAACTACATAATTTAAACGACGCTCGGCTAAATAAGTTTGCCTGAAGAAACTAAATTACGTTCAATTAAACTACGTAAAATAAATTCGGGTTGAAATATCAGTAAAAATAAGACTAAAATATTAAGGAATCAACGAAACAAGTATTTAGATTATTCCGTGGTGTGCAAATAGGACTTGACTTTCCTGATTCGTCGTTTTTTGTTAGTACGGGCGGAGCTAAATCGAAGTAAGAAAAATCCCAGTACAGAAGGAAATTTCTAGATTTTTTTTAACGTCGAGTCACACCTGAGTATGAAGCCGGCCCTGATTGATTTCCCTCTTAAAAATGTAATTACAATATTCCCCAGCATCGTGCTGCAAAAAAATAACTTTTATGGGCTACGAGTCTGGAAAGTTTAAATTATAAAATCTTGTGCTCTGAGTATTTGCTGTCTGGAGCAACAGTCCTTTCAGGTATTTCGTGACTTGTTTATTTTTTCTTCAAGATGTTAGAACTTAATGACAAATTCCATAAACTACTGCACTAAGCCATTTTTTTCCTTTTTCAATGGCGGAGTGTAATTTGAGTACTTAGTAGAAGTAATCCCCTCTCCGGAGTTGATTCGGAAAATTCATTTTTCCTTCCGCAATTCCAAAGTTTCAAATGTTAATCACCGTCCGCATTAGGTTCCGAACAGGAAGTTTTGGGCGTTGCAGGCTAATTTCTTAATTTTGTTAATCCTTTATCGTCTTCACCGTCCAATTTTCCGCTTTAATGGTCAACAACTGTTCGTAATGACTGCATTAAGAGCTGGTAATTGGAAAAATTAACTGAAATCAGAACGGGAACTGAGGAAAATAATAAGGGGAAAGCCATTAGTGAGTTCCTAAAATATCAGCAGAGTACGCCCGCCGTCTCGATATATCAGTACGTCGCTGTCTACAATTAGAAGAGCTTTAATTTGTGTCACAGTTCCGTTGTGAGTTAAGGAGAGTGATTATCTCAACATAACTTTTATGACGAGTTTATCAAGTTAAATATTGAAACATATAATTTGTGTGATTGACGTAAGTTTGGATTTGTATGTGAAGCTACTAATTAATTCTATCCGTCAAACACATGTAAAGGCGGATTAACATGTAAACAGGAAAGGAGATTGTTGCATAATAGTTGATTTTATTTGAGTTTGTTTGAAACTCGGTGCCAGGATTTGGCTATAAATTTACCAACAGTTATATTTTAGAGGGAAGATGACTGTTTATCTCATTTCCTAATCTCCAGAGTTATGGGAAATCAAAAACTGAAAAGTTTGTTTTCGCTTTGCTAATTCTTTGAATTATTTACTGCTTTGCTATGTCTTAAACAGATGTGTCTGAGCCGAATGTGTCTAATTTTGTTTAATTGTAACCATCTGACAAAAGTCGGCCCAACCTCTTAGCGTGCTATTTGATATTCCTAAATTAAATTCAGGGACACTTTTAATTTTAATATCGAATTTTAAATATATGTAGTCACAGATGACTCTTCTTGTTGGCTTTTGTCTTTTACACAACACAATGAATCTACTTTCTTGCGCTTCATCTAAACTTTATGATCCGAGCAAAGTCTTCAATAACCTTCTTTCCTTCAAATTTTTCACTGTCGTGTCGTGTAAGATGCACTTTATGGTGGTTGATGCTCCCCACTTTTGTTATTTATTTAGAAAGAAAACAATAGATGCTATTAAAAAGTCTAGAGAATTTCACAGGAAGATATTGGATGAGTCTCGTGGAAAAAGTGCGAAAACTTCATTTTAGGGTTGTGATTAATAAAAAATGTAATTATTATATGTTAATTTGAAGCTTTTTCTGGGATTTTCGTGCATATCCACAAATTACTTTAGTAAATTTACGTAGGTGCTTTTCTCAGTTTTAATTAAATTTTCTTATGTTTGTATTAAATAATGAAAGTGATGTAGCAATATAATAATTTTTTTTAAATACTAATTTCGTACACTGTGCTTCATGATTGTAACACAAATGGAAATATGACACAGGAAATGTTATAAATCAAAGATTTGACTTTTTTAAACTTTTTTTTTGTTTTTAGTAACGAAAGAAAAGAAACAAAATTGTGGTGTAGATGTAGATGTTTGAAAGTGATTTTCAAGCTCTGTGCCTTAACTTTTAGACCTTTGATAGAAAAAATATAAGAATCTGAAAATCTAAAATTGGGGCAAAATAAATTTGTACAAATGAAAAAATTATTAATCTGAAAGTACGAAAACCCTAAAAACTGGGGCTCCAGGAACCAGAAAATCTAATAACCTCGTAAGCTGAAAACCTGGGAACTTAACATCCAAAACATTTAAAATTAAGGGAGTAGTAATCTGAAAATCTGAAAAACTACATATATGGGAATTTTATAACATACGAACCTGAAAACCAGAGTTTCTCAAACTGAGCGTCTAAAAACTTTAACACATAATAAACATAGATTAATGGTAAAAATTTAGAATCCGATATCATAAGAAAATGAAAATTTGGACATTTCAGAGAACTTCAGAAACTAAGAATTTTTGAATTTAAACATATATGTAAGAATGTAACTTAAGATAAGCTGAAAATTACGAAAAATGAAAGCTTGCAATTTTAAAATTTGAAAAACTGGGGCTTGAGAATTTTAGAATTTAAGATTCTAAGCAATCTACAAGTTCAAAAATTTCAGAATTTAGGAAACAGAATCTAGAATTTTGTAAGCACAAGAACCTCAGTATCTGAAAACCTCGTGATCTGAGAAAGTGCGAGATTCTAAAATTTCACTTTACAAGATTTGGACAAAAGTCGGAAAATATGAGGCAAAATTCAAGAGAAAATGTTATTTAAAAGATGAATTCAGTTGACCGTCTTAGTTTGGGCATTTGTGAAAGTAAAAGTCTCAGAATCTAAGAAGCTCAAAGTTTAATAAGTGAAGAACCTGTGAATTTCAGAATCTGAAAAATCGAACTTGATAATCTGTGACTCTGAGTGAAATTTTCATTTCTACTTGGTAAAATTATTTTGCATCTAAAAACTTTAGAACCAAAGACTCTTTCAGTTTAGGAATCCGAAATATTTGGAAAATTAAAACTTGTCATAAACACGTTAGCGAATCTGAAAATTTCGAACTCACCGAACACGTAAGAACTTGAGAGTTTTAAAAATTTAAGATTTTGATAAGCTGAAAATCTGAAAACATTTAGACCTGTGGGTTTCTTAGTGCGAGAATATGAGAGCCCCCGCAAAGTTTTACAATCTATAAGAACCTGAGAATCAAAAGCAGCCTGACAATGTAGAATACGAAAATGTCAAAATATTTTCGAGTAGAACACAAGAATAGGTACACTTTTGAAATTTGAAATCTGTTTTTAGCTTGATCTTTAAAATTTATTCAAAATTCATATTATTGACCGTTTAATATTTGAACTTGCTGTGATTTGTAGAAAAGCGCTGGGTTATTTTTCAGGAATTACGAAGCGTAAAGCAGTCAAAGATGGATATATGTTTTTTGATGTGTCAGAAATAGAGTAATTATTTTTTCGCAGTGATGAAACTTTGTAGAAAAGATAACTTTACTTTAGAGTTTATTATGTTGAAGTTTATGTTGGCTCGTTGGATAACAATGAATTGGAAACAGAAAGAAAAAATTTGTGTAGGTAGATATGCCTCAGGTTATCAAGAAAAGTTGGCTATAAAGCTGTCGAAACAGCTCTAACGAAAAATTGGCTACCTTCAACTTTTGTTTAGTTTAACAGTTTAGAGAAAATTAAATATGACAGCACTGACCAAGTTTCTGTAAGATAATCGACGACATCTGCGTGTTTCTATGATTCACATTTTCTTCTCATAACTTAGTTTACAGTGGGAGATTGGATGCTATAATTAGTTGTGATAACTAACTTGTTGACCTTTATAATTTCTGCGCGCACTGTTGTGTTTTTAAATTGACACTGATTCGTGTTGATTTTTACAAATTAACATCACCAACATGCAGATGAAAACTGGGAAAATATGACGTCGATGCATTTAAATAACGTCGCCTTTTTTTTGGTTTTAGTTATTGGGCCTCTCGTATCTATGCTTTATGAATTCTTGATTTCCAAGAGTCGTATTTTTCGTTTTATCTATTCAAAACCGACTCTTAACGCACCCGTTCGATTTAGCACCGACTCTAGACTTTCGGTTTGTCTGATCTCGTTCTCTTTTTGAAGTGAACCTCTCACGTCATTATTGGCTTTCCGAGTTAAGTTCACATTATAAGGTTCTCTCCATCTCGTTCGATCCTCTTTCGTATACTCACACACGAATTTTTAATGGTGGAGGTACCGACGTGTGATGCCTATATTGAATTTAACACGGTCGGATCGATCGTCCATCACAAAGGAACGGCTTTAAAACGCCTCGACCAGATTCGATTTGATTTCTTTGTGAGGCGTCCGATTTTTTTCGTGCTTTTTCAAGCAACGTTGAATAGTTGCTGGATTGTCGACAATGTCAGTGAAGGATGCTGGATTTCAATAAGACGAATTTTGTGCTACGAGTGTACACTTTCCGGCGATTAAACGTTCCTGCCTCCGAATTGTATGTGCTATTCGGTCTTTATTGTATGTAAATTTTTACTGTTATCAAGGGAATTTTTCGGGTCGGCGGAGTCGCTCTTTCACTTCGGATATGGCAATGTATGTTGCATTATTATTGGTTTTATTAATGATTGTTGACCTTACGGAAGCCGCATTACGACCGTATTGGGCAATTTCATTTACATTAGCCATTAAAAGAGGGCCAATGCAGTTTTTGTTCGATACATGGAGCACCTGTTGTAAATTTTTAATTTTGTTAATAATTTAGCACTCGTTTTTGCACCTACAGTCGGATTTATGACTACAGTGAGTGTTAAACTTTTTGTAACCGTCATCGTAGACTCATATTTTCAGTTCAAAGTTCCTTTTGAAAGTTTAATGAAACGACGAAATTCAATAAATTTGCAGTATAAAAGAGCTAAGGCTCCTAATTGTAAACCGCAGCCAAAGAATAAATTCCATCTTTTTACAGAGTCGTAAAAAGAGGAAATTTTATGATTAATAAGTGAAATTCCTTTTTTCTTGGCGTATAAATGGTCGTAGTAAAACGGTTGGTCCAAAGTAAATGCCGAAGTAAATGTAAAAAAATGCAATTTTATGTTCAGAGGAAGGCAGTTCTTTAGGGCATAATTAAATTTAATTACTAAATGGGGTGTAAAAAACGTTCTCTTATAAATTTATAATCCACTTTGCCTCTCCTTTTAAAAACTTCAATTTCTTTTCACCTATTCCGATTGATGTATTTCGTCGAGCCATCCAAATCTTGGGTTTATCCGGCAAAAATACGCTTGAATTATACGAAACTGACGTAAGTATGGTGATTAAAAATACGTTCGCAAACTCAACCACATGCATAAATATCTCCGCCCCTGCACCACGAAATAAATCTACGCCCGAAATTAAAAGCGTTGGTCGAAAGGGGTAGCAAAAAATAAACGAGGAAAACGGATGGTAGATTTAATCTGGAAAAAGCAACCGACAAGGATAAAATACGTTTTATTTAGTTTCTAATGTTTTATTGTAGCGGCAGCGGTTTTAATTTTGTTGTAACTGATGTTTATTTTTCTTTATTTCTCATTAGTTTTAACGGTTTTGTGAAAATTTGTTCCTTTAGTTATTACAGGGATGCGACATAAAAATACACGATCCAATTTTACACTTGTTGATTTTAATTGCTGGTTAACAGAGCGCCAATAAACAAAATTTCGTTCGGGCGGGGGATCACAGACGGTTTTTTAAGTTTCGTTGCCTTGTTAGTGTTCTGATGCTTTTGCAATTTTAATCTTGACGGTACAGAATTATGAATCTGACAAGAAGTATTTCTCTCTTCTAATTTACGGCAACTGTAAATGTGAAAAATTGCATCGCTATTCTGCATTGTTCATTGGAAACATGTGAGTCGTGAGTCGTATTAAAACCATTTATCAACGTGGGGTGGTTGCATTACGTAAAATAAGAGCCGTATTGCATTTTTGCGCTTTGGAGGGTTTCGCACCTGAATTTGTTGGTTATTACAGGAATAATAGTTTTCTACTATTTACGTCTCGATAATGTTTTTTTTTTTTGTGGAAGAAAAGAATACCAGAAATATAACAGGAAATGATAAATGGCGGACATTTACAGTATGTACGTATATAGCAAGGGAATAAAGAAAACAAAAAAGGAGTTAGAAAGCAGGATAATTGACACATAAGAGGAGTGGGTGGGTGGTTGACAGAATGGATGATGATGGGAAAGGACGAGAATTTTTAACGAAAATGGAAAATACACAAAAAACAAATATAGTGAAATAGGAGAAAGACGACGGGAATCTTGCGTCGAAATCTAAGGGTGGAAAAAGACGGTGGAACATATGTAGGGAAGCTACAAAAGGAGGAAGGAATGACAGAAGGGGACTAAAGTGGACGTGGGGAGTTCGGAACAGTGAGAATAGAAAAAATGAAAAATTAAGTGGAAAGATACCGAGAAAATTGTTAATTTTCGGTTATTCGAACCTCTATTTTATTTCATAAATTTCGACTCTATTAATCGGTTCGACGTGATTCGATTTAGAAAAGCAGCTACATAAATGTGTATGTATATTAATCGAGCGATAACAAATCGTTATTAGGATGGCTAGGGTAGAACATTAAACACAGTTTTATATTTTTGAACAATACAAAACGTTTTATTATTTTTTAATGGCTCTGATTTGCATTTATTTTACATAGGTAACTTGCTTTGTTTTCAACAACAAAGGTACTGTAAAATGCCATAGGTATATTATGTCATATTTTAGTTTTAATGGCGTGTGTACCAAATTAAGCTTGTCTAGCACATAAATGAGTAATTGTTTGTCTAGGTAGAGCGTCTATTTACATAACAAAACAAAGAAACATTCCATAGAACGGTTCTTATAGGTTGCTTCTTTTTCGTTCCTTGGCGCCTTCACAATATTTTGATAATAATGAATAAAAACGGATAAAGTTTAAAAATGTGCGATTTTTATTGTAAATTTACACTTCGTGTCTTTTAAAATTGTTACGATTTTTTATAGATGAAATTGTCGCCATGGAACTGTAGGAGCAATAAGATTTCACGGCCCTATTTGTCAAGAAATTTTATTTAAAGGCGTGTATAAAATAGGTGGGCAAGGATTCTTTATTGTTCAGGAATTTATATGGTTGTGGATTTTGTGCAAAATACGATTTCACACTTTCAAGTTCCTCCCGAATATAAAAGCATGCGCTGATCCAACGCGATATTTTTATCAGGAATGACCCTCATGGTAGGTGAAAGCTATACAAAAGTTGTGATTATGATAAGACCGAATATCCTAAAATCCCAAATTTATGGGAATGGATATGACAAAGGAACATTTTGCATATGATACGCGTTCAATAAATGTCTAGATAGGGTGGTTGGTAGTCTTTCCCATATCGAACTATTTTAGGTGTGGCAGAAGATGATGAGGGTCTGTATGTAGACCAAATTAAGATAACATTCGATATCGTTATGGAGGACTATAAGCAAGATTGTCTGAGATTGTTTCGGTTTGTTTCAAGAGCCATCGATTCAGGCAATGTTTCAGTTTCATCCCAACACATCTGGTTGTGTTCGCGTCTGTTATCAATTCAATAATTCAAATTCTATTATAAAACATTTCCGCTTTAAAATCCCCGTCGTCAACTTGGTCGTATTTTAGCTGTCTCTTCAGAATCTCAATTTGCAGGTTGTCCTAGAGTTCACCTGCACCCCCTATATAAAAAAGCAGTCCCCGGTAAATAATGTGTCCGATTACGCCTATCTCTTATCTCTTTGGTCCGTGGAAGAGGGAGAGTCCCCGTGCCGTCGGCGCTGCCACCACTTGTTTATATCCGTCTTATCTCACTTCCGCTAACGGTTGCAGCGCGAATTTTAAACTTATTTCCAGCATATTTTAACAGTTTTGTGTGCTCAGGTATTTTTGCCCCAGGATACCTACAGCTTTTTAAGCGACGTCATGGGTCGTTTTTTATTGTTCCCCCTTTTTAAAAGAACCCTTCAGATAGCGAACAAGATTGGACTCGAGATTGATATCGTGGCCCAAAGCGCTTACCTTCGAGATGAGGTAAAACCATTTTACTACTAAATTCAATTAGACTTGTGATGAAAGTTTCGCTCTTTCCACCAACTTTGAAATAAATAATCCTCTAAGACACTCAACGCCCTGTCCAATTAAAGGCGTCACTATTTTTACTATATTCGTTCGCTGTTTCTATAGTTAATGAAACTTGTATGCAGCTGTAACGGAGATGTCTGGACCAAAACGAAGAAAACAAACAGAGGTCGTATATTTAACAACTTCCGTTTATCCTCTTTCAGGGATCGTTCCAAAAATAATATTGTCTTAGAGAGAAGGGGTTTACGTCCAAGAAAATCTTTTTTTATGAAACTGATGCAAGTGGCTAGGACGAACGTATCCTTTTTCAAGAGATTTGTTGGGGCTTAAAGAATTATTTCAACAAACCGCTTTTTGTCTTTTAGCTGAGCTTTGCCTAATTTTAGAAACTTCTTTAAGGAATCATTTAGGTCAGGATTACGCCAAATATACCATCGTGTGTTTGAATTCTTTTTCTCTAATAAAAATACTTATTTATTTTATCTAAAAGTTATCAATTTGATTATTACAACCGAATAAGTAGCTAAGTGTCTAAAATAGCTATGAACAACAATGACTTAGTTCTTCGCGAATGATGAGGGCATGGACTATATGTTTATGAAATTATAAAAGTTGAGCCTAAATATGAGCATGAACAGAACAGAATACTTGAAATTAGGAATGAAAAGAAGATTTCAGACCTAGAGATCAGAAAGGTCAAACGAAATATCTTCGTAGTGTAAAATCTAACTAAGAAAATACGAGAACAGACAGAAAGTAGAATTCAACAGAGCATTGTGGTCTAAGTTTGGCAGCTTTTACGAAAAGAGAGAAAAAAGGCGAAGACAGCGGAAGTGGATTACCTGAGAAAATACCGAGTATCTAAAATAGAACACATGAAGTTAGGAGAAGGAGAAAATAATGCTAATTTGTAGATGGAAGAGAAACGAGACAGTTGATGTAGTATTGACAGGTAAAAAGGACGCAAAAAGGATGATGACCAAGAAAAGCAGAAAAAGAGAAAAACTGCATTAGAAGACCAATTAAATATGAAATACAGGACTATTAAGAAACAAGAATGGAAATGTAGAAAACGGCCGTAAAAACGTCGCTTGTATATGTATCTCTCCTTAATTTCAAACTTTCGATAATACGAATGCTTTGGTAATTTGAACTCTTCAGCTTCTACCTTTGACAAATTGAAAAAAAACCCTATGTATTTTGATACACTTGGAAATATGAAGCCGTTTTTGTCGCAGAGGGAGTGAGGGCATTCTATAATTGGAAACACAGTTTCTCTTTTTTTTAATTGGAAATTTTCCAGGAAAAATTCAACGTTTTTTGGCAAATTCCAACTTACAATCAATGTTTACATTATCTTCACTATCCAATCTCCCTCAGTCTTGTACACTTGTGATAATGAGCGCCAACGAAAAATACACTTCTCTTTCTGTCCGAAAAGCAAAAGGTTATCGTGGTCGCGGGAAGGAAAGATGCCGCCAAATCGTTTATTATCTCATTATTATTCTCCATTATCTTGGCGGCTTTTCGTTTTTCCACATTTTGTAATTTTTTGTTTAGTCTTTGTAAAAATAAGCTCTTGGGAATTGAAAGACAATAAATTGTTTTTTTCTGTGGTTGTTTTTATTTCGAATTATCGAGACTCGACTGTGTGTTTCAACGTATTTCTTTTTATCTAAAACAGTGGTAGAGATCAGCGACCCTTCTCTATATTTCAGCAAACCGCTGCAATCTCTCTCCTGGCTTTTTTGAAAAACCAGCCAGTTCCCGTGCTCGGAAATGACGTTGTAAATTTACCTTGCAAATGACAGAGTAAACGCTACATCACCATCTCTATAGTTTCATAATAGATGTGAATGCAACTCGTCTCCATGAAGAGATCTCGTTGGTCCACCCCTGGGTCCTAATAGATCATTAGAGGAAGGGTAATTTGGAGCCGGGCCAGGTCATCAGAGGCCGGAGATGATGATCAGCATCGGCCACCCGGAAATAGGGTCAATCTCGATGCGATGTTACCCCCTCTGCGTCCCTCACACCGTTCAGCAACCGCCCAATCATAATAAACGAATTTTTAAATTGAATTAGGGTAATCGGTCGTCGTTTTTCTGCCAGCGAATCTTGACAAGTTATAAATAATTACGAGATGATTGAATTTATACTGTGTATGCTTTCTCAGTTTTAGCGCTTTCAATTTTATAAAAGCTAGAATTACAAACTTTGAAAATTGGAACAATGAAATTTCGTTTTACAATGTAAACTTAATTTAATTCAGGCGGGTGGGTTTAATTTCATCAAAGGAAGTTCCGTTGTACGGAAAAAACAACATGTTTATCATCCAATTCGGTTAGTCTTAAATTGTGAGATCGAATCGGTATCTTTCAAAAACTAGTTACGGGGTATGAAATATACATGTTTGGGGCATTACAATTTTAGAAATTGCGATTTTCCAATACCATTGGAAAGTTATATTGAGTTTGAAATTGATCTGGCGTATTTGCACCTCGGTACAAGGCTCTGGGGATTGCAGTACTAAATGTGGCGCTTCAGTTTCATATTTTCCATAATTTAAAGTCAACTGCAGAATATTCGGATTGGTTTGTTGGCCGCGTCGTTGCTGAGGATGCACATTGTTCGTAGAGGAATATAAATGATAAACACATGTGCCAAGCATAATAAATAAACACGTGTTGTTACCAACGCGGAGCCATAAAAAGCCCCACTTGTTAAGAGCTTAATTGATTTTGTTGAGGACCATCTTCATCCACGTTTGATTTAACTGCGCGACTTTGTTTTCGCAGTATCGTATTTTATTTTCTCTTTAACGTATTCCCCCAAAGGAAATTTAACGATAATGGAAACATAATAATAAAAAACTGTTTACGGCCCTAGCGTATAATTTCGTTGTTTAAATTGGAGAGAATTTGTTTGTTGAATAATAAAAAGGCAAAAAGGTTGTTGACGTCGATGTCGACGATTTCACTGTCTTTAACAAATTTCGTTATTTCGTTCCAATCCGACAAAACATGGAGTTTCCACTTTTACGCCTGGGGAACAAAAAATGTACGGTCAGTTTCCTTGTTCTTATATCAAGGATCATTTATTATCACAGCTTGGCTGTCGGAAAAACGCATACAAAAAGTGTTCCCCGGGAAAAGCTTATGACAGTGTTGGGAAACATGTTTGATGGTCGTTTTTTCCACACTCGGGCAATACGTTGATCGTGACTTTTTGACCTTTGATACGGACAAAATTCGACTTTAATTAGTTAAAAACAAGGCATGAATATTTCATGTTTTATGCATATTAACATAATTTCGCAGTTAGTGTTATATTTTTACTTTTGATTTCGAAAATTTATTAATTCATTAAATTATCTGATCTAAAGTGGAAATATATTTGTTGTTACGGTTTTACGGTTCCTTCGCACGCGATCTGTTTCGTTCCACAGAGAGTGTGAAAATTTAGGAAACTATGAAGTTATCATAATGTCAATACTGTCATACAACAAAAATGTTGCCATGACGTTTATTATTTCATTCCTCCTCTGTTCCACCTACTGTTTTCCAAAACCAAGGTGTTATAATGTCGCTAAATGACAATATACTGCATGTGTAGGCTTTAACGACGGTTGCTAATCTATTAAACATTCTACAAGTCACAGCAACTTATGCTTATTAACTAGACTTGGAACTTTATTGTCAGATAGAACAAATGATCACTTTATGAGATTTAGTTGCGAACAGTTAAACTTCCAACTTGGAAGAGACAATGATCATGAGCTGAAATTATTGTAAATACTGAATAATACCCGTAGCTTTGTGCACGAGCCTCTAGGCAAATGTAAGGAGACATAAAACGAGGCTTTATGTAAAGTTGTTCTTGTCTTTAATGGGTAGGTGAAACTAGATGTTAGGTAAATATTTAAACGGAAGGGCTTTACCTTGATAAATCTTAAACTTGCTCGACAACATAATTAAATCCTCTAGAGATTTTCAAAATTCTCAAAAAAATTGTTCTATAGCGAATACTGCACTCAATGAGTCGTCAACTATTTGTGTAAACGGAACTTCTCAAACAAACAAGTTTTGTGTTTACATAAAATTATGTAAATACGTTTCACTATTATTGTTGTGGTATTGGCAAAAATAAAATACCTACGACTTTTCCCGCTCCTTTTCCAGTGTTTGCAATACTGTTACATGTGTTTGAAAGAATAAAAAAAGGTTTAGCCGCGTCTAAAAATATTTTCGTGGGACTGGCTCAAATAAGTTTTTTTGATCGGTTCGTGTCTATAAAGAGGCGGATGTTTTCTAAAAAAAGTGCGTAGTGGCAAAATGTTAATGTGTCGGCAAGCGATTCTATAAATTAACAGTTTGCTTTTTGTTTCAGATATAAAAGACGCCGTCGTCCATTAAGTCTTCACAGAAGAAATATTTATAAAAATCAAATATAAATAAGTATATAGGTGTTGAAAATTATAAAGTGTTGTTTATATTTGTTGAATCGATGTTGTTATATGAGTATGTCATCGAATTTATTAAATAGGAGTGCGTTTAACGAGCACCGTGTTTATATAGGATGGAATGAATGAATGATTCAATGTTTATTAGTAAAAGAGAGAGATACCGAATACATACACACGACCTTACAACTTATAGCTCCTATTATAAGGTCAATGGCCATGCATTTCTCAGCCTAGAGATGTCTGCACTCAGTATGCGTTTAGACTTTGATAGTATTCTTACTTTAAGAATTAACTAACACGATTTTTTCTTCTCTCCCACCATTACCAAAAAACCACGCGGTTGTGATTCGTAACTTCCATCCAGAAACCTTAGATTGTTTAAATTAGTGTTTTCCTTGTTAAGTTTTAATTCATTTTAGTAATGGAGGTGACTTAAGTTAAAACAGTTTTGTTGTTACTTGTGAAAATGGCCGATGATTCGAGCGCGAACTCGCGAAGGCTTAGCCAAATTTTCGATCCGTTGTCGCGGTTAACTGAATTGACGAGGGCTTCCCATTCGACACCTTCTTCACCGCGACTTCTTCCACGTCGACCGAGAGATGTTACTTCGGGTCTACCACCGCTAGACGGATTGGATTCTGGGCCAAGTCGCGTCGTTGATCCCAGTAATGTTAATTGGCAAGAAAGATGTCTCGAATTGCAACTGGAATTGCACAGGAGTCGGACTCAGGCCACCCGGACGAGGGACATGCTGCGAGAAAAGGTAAGTTTTTTTAAGGTTATTTAGTTATGAATAACTGATTACAATATTAAGTAAAATGTGCAGGATATTGTATTGCAAAATATGCGGGAGGTTTAAACAATGCTGGTAAAAATATGCAACAGACCCAATCAATCGGTTAAATATTTTTAAATCTGGAATTATTTAGTTCGTTGAGATCTTTAGAATGCTTTAGATTTTTTTATATCATACTTCTGATGCTTTGGATTGTTTATGTTATTAGATTCTCTAGATCCTTTATTTTTTTAAAAATCTTTACGTTTGTTGCAAACCTGCAATCTGTCATAAGAGCTTGCTTTAGACTTCCTTTATATTTTAATGCTTGATCTGATTCTTTTAATTATTCAGATTTTATATTTTTTGGGTCCATCAGACTTTTTTTTTTAGATTCTTACGTTTTTCTAGATTTTTAATTGTTTTATTTTTATTGATTTTTTTTAATTGTTTTTTAAATTTTTTTTCTAGATTATCATGATTTTTAATGTTTGTTAGATTATTTTTTCGACTTTCGTTTCTTTCGATTTTTTGTGCTTTGAATCTGAAGAATTTTTTCAATTCAATTTCATTTTTGATTGTTTGTATTTCTGTATTCTGTGGATTTTCGATATATTTTCCTTATTTTTAATCCTAGCATTTAAATGACAAAAAAAAATCTCAAAAATTTTATATCGTATTTTTTTAAGTGCTTTAGTACATTCAACATAAAAAATGAAAGCATAATCAAATATAAATATTTTTAAATCTTTAGAAAAATGACTTCTTTGAAGCTCTAGGACACTTTTTTTGAAATTCATAAAATGTAGAAAAATAATCTGGTAACTTTAACAGCTATTTATGTAATGACGCCGTAAAGAACGGAGTTGAGAGTCAGTAGAAGTAAAAATACGGTAGTCTCGAATAGTCTTAATCTTGAGAAATTTAACATTCTAAAAAATTTGGGAAATACTAAAGATCTGAAATACCAAAAATTTAAAACTCTTAAGATTCTAAAACAATAATAAAATAATTCTCAATATAAAAAATTATCTTATACAGTGTCCGAAAAAAGTAGAAAAAATGAAGTTTTTCAGAAGGAAAATATGAAGGCCCGAAATTACACTATGCTCATAATTTAATTTGATTTTGCTGCGAAGATTTTACAATTTTTTTTCATAAACTATAATTTTGGACATGCGAGGTTATGTTAAGATTTTCGAATTTAGAAAAGATCTTTTTAATTTTTTTCCTCGGGTTTTTTAATAAACTGCAATTGAGCGAGTTCACGAATTTTGGGATACTTCTGTAGGTAAATCGTGAATTTTCTGAACCTGTTTTTTCTAAATTTGTTTTTTTTGTGGAGAATTGTGGGAATTATAAAAAAAATGACAAAAATTTTGATATTTTTTAAAGTTTTCTCTTAAACTCCTAAACGGTTTAAATTTTTTAATTAAATGGTTAAAAAATCTGCAAAATTTGAAAGATATGCAGCTTTTCAATTAGAAATGAAGATCCATAACATGCAATTGCATAAAATTCTTGTTCTTTATTAAGTTTTATGGATGAAATTTTGGATAAACTGATCTGACTACAAAATTTTGAGGATTTTACATTAAATTAAAAAAAATTGCTTTTATTTTTTGTTTATAATGACAATAACAATTTTAGCTTTACCACGTCTTTTTTGTAGTAGATCTTAAATTAAAACAGTGTTTCTCCCCGGTTAGAACCGGTGGATTCTAGCCCCTTCTTGAATTACAAACCGCAGCTTTGCCTTCGTTTGTAAACTTTGCAGTCTTGTAGTAATGACTTTATTCCCAAATCCCACCTTAGTAGTTGTAATTAGAACTACTCTCAAGATCATGTACTTTGGTTTTTCTTCATAATTCTAGTATTCAATTTAAATTTTCTTCATTTGTTGTACAGAACTTTGGTATAAACATTGGTATAAAACAGGTCTGCTATCCTATATTTTATTTAATTATGATTTGTTGTTTCATTTTCTAAGTTGTGTTAATTACCGCACGTGTTTCCTCCAACATCCAATTTCGTGCAAAGGAAATTGTGTTTGTGTTCGATATGAGTTTAATCATTGATAAAATTTATTTTGCAACAGATTGTATAGGGTCCTGAACCGAACCCTTGTCATATAGCACTCGCAACACGCCAACACACAACCCTATGTTTTTTTTTTACACGATTTAACCCTGTTTCCAACAGATATTAAACGCGATCGGTTCTCACATCAGCGACGATAAATAATATCAAGTTAGACATTTTAAGAAAATAGAATTCTGTTTATTGCACGTTATGTAAGGAACATTCAACGATGACCGTTGGAGCAAATCTCATCCGATGGTTGTAGTCTTTTTGCGCAATCAGGTTTCTAGGTACCAATGTAACCAGAGCAATATCGATATCTGTGATGGCACAGTATTCTCTCATGGATGGTCTCAGACAATGCAATCGGAACGTGCTTCTTTGCTATCAGATAAAAAGTAAAGTACGATTATGTGTTTATTTTGTTATGGATTAAGTAGAAAACAAGATACTTGGCTGTAGGAATGAAACCGCGTCAAGGGAACGATACGGTTCGTTTCTTTATTACGTAACATGGCGGCTATGATCGTTTGCATGTATTTTTGGCCCCAAGTGAAATCTTATCTCGTAATGCCATGAAAGATGTTTCACTTCGCACCAAATAGATAGAAGATTCTTCACGTCGGGACGCCTAATTACTGATTTAATTGATTTTCCAGTCAGAAACAACCAGTGCAAAATCTCGGAGGGTAATAAATTTATAACGTATGGTTTACGGATTATGTTTTATAGTATATTTTTTAAAAGTTTGATCCCTTTTGGAAGCGAGTGGGATCGTGAAAGGTTTTGTGATATGATATGGGAAATGTCCCCTAAGATATGGCCGAGCAGATACGGAGCTCTCTCGAATTCATAAATAATAAATGGCCGATCAAATATTCATGTCTTTGTGATCTCGCGGCCTTCTGAACATCGTACGCGTGTTCGAATATGGATAGCTTGACACTTTAAATATGCAACAAATCTGCACGATCAGCAGTAATGCAGAGGGTGGAAAGTAATACTAGACTTTATTAGAATTGCCGGGCTCGGCTCGTTATTGACTTCATGGAAGAATCATACTGTAGATTCACTGAATTATGAATGCAAGATATGCTAAGTGCGTATCTCGGGAATTTTTCAACTGGAAACGATGATATACAGGGTGAAAATGGGAAAAATTCACAAAGTTTGAAGGGGATTTATCATGCGCATTGAAATAAAAAATATGTGGTCTTAGTCTTTGAAAACTTACTTTTGGATCGGGTGATTTCCTTCTGACTGAAAAATGAAGTCTAAGTCCTGATTGGAATATTCGGTTTTGGACTGTGAGGATATTCTACGTGTTCTATGGCGATAATTTTAGAATTCCTTTAAAAAATATTAAAAAAAATCGGACTTTCCTGATAAATTGTTTCAAAGAACTGATAAATATTGATTACAAACGTAGTAGGATAAAAGAATTTCTCGGAAGATGAAATTATTACCGTCCCACAAAAAATATTAAAATAACTAGCGAAAATATCTGGCGCATTAATTTTGAAATTTTCGGTACAATTAGTTTCAACTAGAGTACGCTGACTAGGCAGTTTATCCATTTACATTGATAGCATATAATTAATTTGGATTATCAGCACTGAACTAGGTGCCTCTCAGCAGGAAAACCCGGTTGAACAAATATCCACTGGACACGAAAATCTATTAATTTGGACATCATCATACATCATGATTTGAACGAATTGTGTTCGTGCATAAATGTATGGTTCCAACGCAATTACTATCGTATTATTATTTAAATAATTCATTCTTTTTTATGGTTTCCATTTGTGTATTTTATTTCAAATTAATATTTCGTCGTTCATTGCGGGGCGTTATCAGCCCAGTAATTAACGCCGACGAAAACGGATTGTATAATCAGCGAGGAAAGATTTTAAAGTAAAATATGGTTGTCGGGACTTCAATCCTGGAAGATTCCTTGATAAAATCTCTATCCCAGGGAGGCATTTTTACCGCTAATGTGATTTCTGAGATTTCAACACGCAATAGGCAGCTTGGTTGTCATTGATTTTTATCATTGTTTGGCGTGTGGAAAGTCGAGTATCGTTACTCGGAAAAAGCTACACATTTCCAGAGAAAAGGAAATTTCCCGCAATCTGAACAGTGGAAATGCGGAGTTTTTTGTTCAACAGACATTATGCATTTTATAGACTTCGTGTCTGAAACGCATTGTTTGCAAATTTATGTTGTAATAAAAACATTTTCCAATAACGTGTCGTGTATTCAGTCTCAAAGTGTCGTAAAACTCCATTTTATAATTGAATAAAAGCTACCTGCTTGCATAATATAACCGTTATCTTAAACTTGATCGCAATAACGACTGAAATTGTTAATGTTTGCTTGAGAAATTTTCAGGAATCGCCTCATCAAAAACTTTACTAAGGTGGTTCCATAATTTCGTTTTTTTTTTTTTTTATTGAGATATCACCTTCCAAAGGCGTTTATCAGATCGTTTGGAAGGGACATCGCGTGAAAATATTTTTTACAGTTATAGCGTGAATAAATGGCAATGATGTTAAAATTGTTTTTAAATATTTGCATATTTATGGACGTTATTAAGTTGTACTGCCGAATTAGATAGACCACGAAGGTTTTATCGAAATTTGGCGACGGCGGGGGCGACTCGCAAACTAAACTTACAGTCAACTTTTTCCAGTTGTAGTAAATACATGTGTTATCAAAGGAAGTATGCCACAATGAATTATTTCTCCAGTTCTTCCATTAATGGATTGATTTAATCCACTTTATCGGTCTGCCGTTTATGGATCTCTATTTAAAATTCCGATTCACATCAAGTTATCTATAAAGTTTTTTATGTAATTTTTGTAATGGTTGCTTCGTGATTCCATCGCAGCAGTTTTAGTTCTTTGAAAATGTAAAATGGGAGACGGTATATTTAATTAATCAAGTTTGCACATAATGGATTGATTCAGTGAAACGTGGGGCTTTTAGAGTTCTCAGTGTCTGCTTGCAAATTGAATTGAAAGCAGAGCAGCAAAGGAGCGTTGACGAGCGCCATCTTTAATGTTATCATTTATTCATGGCACTCAGGTAAAGCCCTTGGAACCCTCCCTCGATCCCCCTTTAAGAGCTATTAATATTAGTCGGCACTCACCTCTCTGTTCACCTGTTACATAACAACAACAGCAGCTGAAATAGAATTATTTAACGATTCATGGCTTTGGAAATCCACTGTGTGATTGCGGATTGATGCGTTCACTTAGTGACAGGTTTTTTAAATGGTCTCGCGGGAAATTCGTTCGTAGCGAATTTTTTAATTAAATATCGAGGTTAAAAGCTCACGTTTTCGGGACGAAAATCTGTTTTTGAAAACGAAGGAAAAATTGCCGAATCCACGGTTAATTAAACATGCCGAATGTTTCCGCTCCGGTGTCCCGGAAAATATGCGGGCGTCTTTGGTTGATATGCAAATTTCGTTAAAACGATTAAAAGCACACAACAGTATTGGAACCGTATGTCCCGATAATTCGTTCCACGGAGTGGGAGATAATTGAATATTAAAGTGCACGTAATTACTGCCAAGTACGTCGCAAAGTCAACTAATACCCCATTCAGCTAACGAACTGGTTTTTAGCTTTTTGTCTTTTTGGTTTTTGTATGGCGGGATTATGTCTGTTAGTCAAGCAGAACAATCGGTAGAGGCCACGCTTGTACAAGACGTTATGTTTGAACAAGCAAAATTAATTCTTGCTGGATAAATACACTGCAATTTGGTTAGAAATGTCATTTTGCTACTCAAATATGAGCTTGTTAAGCGAGAATGCGACACACAGCGAAATTAATGCATTTTGGATCTTGTTTACATTTATTTGCAACACATGTGTTTTGTGTGAATTCATAATGTTGCAGACGTATTTACTTTTCAACAGCGAGTTAAAATCTACATAATGCTCGCTGCAAAGGACGTTTTTACATTAATTTAAGCGAGACAGAAATGTTTTAGCTTTGTCTTAGAGCCACTGATGGTTCGAGCTTTTTTTTCCTTTCCTGGCGATATTTGCAGGAATGGCGTGATTTTGATGCAACTTCTAGCTAATTACAACTTCAAGCTTAACGATTTATTCAAATGAAAAAAACGTTTAGCGTTTGCGTGAGAACCGTAATGGATGCCAAATAAAAAAAATCCCGATATTTTTACAGGCTTCTCTAAATGTTTATTTTTCTGTTGCGTAATTAAGTTTATTTGAAATTCTGATTCTAGCTATAAATATGCAACTTCGCTTTTTTCAAGTACATCGAAACAAATTTTCTGCGAATTTTAATATTAATCTTACATCCAGTTGTGAGTGAGTGAATTTTTTGTTTATGTAATGTAGCATTTTTATTCGAATTCAGTCGGTATGTTAATGCCCAGCAATAAAAACTGTAATCTACATGCAATTACGTTTCATGCGAGGACCTGTCAAAGTATTTTTCGTTGTACATGTTTGGAGGAAATAAAGCCGCCAACGGCGAAGAAATATTAGCCGAATTGACTTCCCAATTTATGCGAATGGTTAATAAAAGAAAAATTACATAATTTTATTGGAACGATAAGGTTTTTGGAAAGCGTCGTTTTACCTCTGATTTTATTCGAATAAAGCCGGAGAATTTCCTTTACAAGTCGATCCCTGGGAGAAGGCGCGATAGGATCGGCATTCCAGGTGATATTTTTGTGTTTCCGTGCAAATTAGGGCCATATAGAGTTCTCAAATGGTATCGCGATAGCGAAGGAATTCGACGGACCAGGGTGTTGTACACGGGGGGCCCACCTCGAATCCCCATTATGCAAATCGTAATCGTGATCGGGAGTATTAAAAACACATGCGTGTGCCTATTCGTTTTTAGTTACCTTTACGGCAAAAAAGGGGCTCGGCCACCCGTGAAAACGTTCAATATCGAAAGCTGCGCCGGATGCCTTGAATTAGAAAACGCAGAGATATGACGACGCTTTTCTTCTACCCCCGAATCACGGATGCGGCAAAGAATCAACTTGATCAAGACCGATGAATCAAAAATAAATATTCAGGGGAAATCGAAATGATTGTTTGTCTACCGTAGTTTTCTAGAACGAATAAATCAAATGTTGGAGTGACTAACTTCATTGCGAAGTTTTGCCACAAATTGGTTTCAAATTTGAAAAGTTGTTTGTGGAAGCGAACAGTGGCGGGACAAGTTGATATTGAACACCTAAGAACAAATAAAAATGACTATGGTCATTTTATTTTGAGGTCAGCTTGCTGGAACGTGTTGCGGGTTATTGCAAAATGTGTGTGTGAGAATATTGCATGAATGCATCGCAGGATATAAAATATTCGTGGGAAAACAATTAATAGAACGAACGAGTACTCGATCACCTATTATTATTAATTTGATTGAAATTTTTTCATAAAGAGTTTTTCCCACTGCAGTTTGTTTGTTACTCAGTAGTGAGACTATTTTTATTTTGTTCTACAACTCCGTTATTTGATGGATTCTCCTGCGTTTTTCATGTACAATTATGAATTCATTTAAAAGTTTCATTTGCCGGCTTCAAAGGCTGTCAAGTGAAACATAATTTAAATTGACTTTTTGTACGAGAAAAACGATGTCTGCGTTGTTCATACTGTGTTTATATTTTACCAAATGGAAAACAAACAAAATATGAAAATCGTATTCATTCTGAAATCAGCAAAGAAACAAAAAAAATTTAGATTAAAGAGGAAATAAATTAAGAAACACTTCCTCACTGTATTTTATACTTTATTTTTATTTTGAGAGTTGGTTTTAATAAAACTTCTGCCGTTTGTTCTTCGCCATCGTTTTAGTCGCGGGGGTTTTATTTCCGCTTGTCATTAAAATTTTGTGAAGTCTCTAAAATAGAGTATTACCGTAAAGTTTTCCGAATATGTGCCGGAAATAACTCCTGTAATTAGTTTGGGTAAACACTGCAAAGTGAGAAAGCGTCGGTGGGTTAAAAATTTTATTATCCTGACAGATTGCGTCCTGGGTGTTCCGGAAAAATTGGGAAAAGTTAATTGTTAAACGAAAATCAGCGTAATTGGTTTTATATACCTGCAGGCGAAACAATCGAGGTATGATGTCCCGTTTTGCCTTGTTCGAATTTAATGTGGTGGAAAAGATGGGCCGAGTTGATTGTTTTAATCTCGTTAACTCGAGAGCATATTTTGCCGGACAAAACGGTTCATGCGTAAAATTGCTCTTCATACCGGTACCTCGCAGGGGTATCAGGTGGATGGTTTCCTTGCGCGACTTAATCATTTTTGTCTTGAACAGCATTCGTTTGAATTATTCATGAATTCAGGTCGAATTGAGATTAAATTAACTCTATGCAAATCCTTAGCGTTTCGTTTATTTACAACCCTCCACTCATTAAGCTATTAGTGAATGGAAATCGATATTGTTTACGTAACGTTATTGTTTGACAGTGGATTATTTTTATACCGAGCGTGGAATTTTCTCTGATTCGAGTTTTCGGATGTTTTCCCACATACGAAGACATCAATATAGAACTTGATGAGCCACAATGAAAGCGTCGGTCGTTTCTTCTTCGGCGCCGTTTATTTTTATTCCTTTTCGTCGTCGTAAATATAGAAAATGTTTTGCTTTCTCGTCTTTTGAATAGGTGAGAAAAATGGATGCTTTAATTTTGTCTCAGTCGAACTTTTCAAACGCACTTTCTTGCCAGATGGATCGTAATGAAGATGACGGGCGCCAGCGTCTCGACGTCGCCAGTCGGTTTTACGGTGGTTGGAACTGCCTGACCAGCTCAGACACATCCTTTTATAACCGGCTTTATTTTGCCACAACGTTCACTACGACTATAAACTAATAAAAAGACATCAGAGGCAATTCACTTCTCGTAATTGAGTTATATATGGCAGTTATAACATACTTTATTTACGTACGTTTACTAGAAACTCTAGAACAGACGAAATTGGAAGTAAATCGAGTCTAAGATTTAGTATTGAACATGGAGATTTTACAGCAATCAAAATTGTGTGTTCTAACCCAGCATCAAACCAAATTATTACAATTCCTCGAGTAATTACGAAGATACATACATTCGCACGGCTATTGTTGCAACTGTTTCAATTAAGATTTTGTGATCAACTGTTCCTCATTGTTGCACGAAACACTTGTTGGAAGTTGCAGAACTAATTCCAGAAAGTAAGAATTTGCGACTGTAAATAACAAACCGCTTTGTTATATTGCAGTGGGAAAATTACAATTCATAAATCTTAACACATAGCGGTGGCAGACTTCTGCAGCAATTGCACGAGCCTGAGAAACTGCAGGGTTGTGCAGTTGCATAGCTCCAATCTGATTAGCCGACAATTAATTCCACGGGACTCGTTTCAGCATCACCATGTTTATTTTTCATTAAATTGATAAATTGTCGCAATGGAAAAGCTAATTATTTCATTTTTAAGTTAACCGCTCGCCCGGCGCATCCACCAAAATTACATCACGCTCGTACCAATTTTAATTTCATATTTTAACGGAATAATCATCATAATTTAATTAAAATTCAATATGTGGAATGAGTGCGGAACATGGAATTAACGATTGTAGCGTGCAGTTAAAATAATAAAAATTCGATCGGATGATAATATAGGAAATTAAAGTTGGAAGCTAAGCTGATCGTTTAACAATTCTGAAATTGGAAACATAAAACTTAATTAATTTTGTGGTGGACTCGTAGTAGCATTATTAAAATTTCATCAGCACTTTAACGTGGAAATGTAAAATTGTAAATCAATAATAATCAGAGCAGTTTAAGTACCTTGAATTGGATGGATACACGTCATAAATTAACGATTTTATGAAGTAATGCACCCATCAATCGTTGCTTGTACAGCACTGGCGGTAATTTCATTTTAATTAAACTGTACGAATGGATATTTCATAAGCCGCTAATTTATATTTACGATGGTTGAATGCTATAAATATATCACGTTTTTGTTTTTACGGAATTATAACCCTCCAGTGTTTTTTCATTTAAAGGGGCATTAACTTGTCACGGCCATTTGCAAATTTACCAAATTTATACCATAACTTACACGCGTTGCACCAGACATGACCATTATTTGCCTGTATTTTTTAACGAACGGTGTGGAGGGAATTCGGCCTGTTTTAAAGGAAATCGTTTCAATTGGGTGTCATTTTTTCAAAGATTTAACCGGAATATGATACAAAAAACGGGCAGTGTTTAGGTATGAAATTCTCTTAATTTTTTCAGAGCACTCTAAAACTGTCTTTTGTGCTTTTATATACTTTTAAATTTTCAAGATTTCAAAAAAAAAATAAGGTTTTTAATATGAAGATTCTGTATTTTAAAAGAATCCATGGAATCGGCAGGTGTTAATTTGTCAAACACTTATTTACTTTCATTTATTGATTTATAAAATTATTAGGTTTCAAATTCATATTTTTTTACGGCATTCAAAAGCTTCTACTATTGTTGATTTTCCATAACTTTTATAGACATCCTGGCATTTCCTGATTTGTTTTTTTGTTCTTTCCTTTTCTAAAAATATGTAGAATTTTCAAGAAATTCACAGGTTTTTTTTCTTCCTCTTGAGATTGTTTGAAAGTACTTTATCAACCATATTATTCTTAAAAAAATTGTCAGCTTTCAAATTTCTTAAAGATTTTTTCTATTTTTGTTTTTCCGGATTTTTGGATTGTTAAATTTTAAGATGTTTCAGATTTTTTTTGGCTCTTTTGAAAGGTAATCTTAAATGTTTAGGACCTGAGGAATTTTTGAGATTCTTTTTCTTGTATTCGAGAGTATTTGAAAAAAAAATTATTTTAAAATTGTCAAGATTTTTCAAGGATATGTAAAATTTTCCAATTTTTTTTCAGGATTCAAAAGAATCCTTGCAACGATTTAATTTTAAAAATTTCAATTTTTTTTCTGGAGATTAAATAATTTCTGTAATAATTCTAATAATAATAATTCTTGTAATAAGACGTAATTGTGATTGTAGGGCTGTTTTGTACATCACAATCTCACGGGTTTACGGTTGTTCAACCACGAATGGATGTGATACTCGTAAAATCAAATATCTGCTGTTATTTATACTCATATTCCGGAAAGACCAATGGATGTTGCAGCTTCTATTATATTTCCACAAATTGCTTAGTTTCAAGAAGCAGTGGTAGTTTTACAGCAAATTGCTGTTATAAAAATGACGGCAAAGAGTACCGGAATAAAACTAGAAACTAAAACTCACATTACGGCAGTTTTAAGAAATGTTGTTGTAAAGTACAATTTTTATACTGTGTTTATAGTTTCTTGTGACGGTTATTACTAGTTTCGTCCATAACAGTAAAACACTAATTAGCGAGTTTTGTACTGATCTTTTTTATTGGAAACTTCGTGATCTCCTATTTACGCGGAACAACATGAAAAACGAGCAAACTTTTCGTTGTCTCTTTTTTCTGATAAGACATTCTAAACTCTGAAATTTAGCCAATCTGTCTCTAGTTCGATGGGAACGTTTATTCGGGTGCTCACTCGCAACTGGGAAATCAAATACCTCGCATTCTGCAGGAGGTCTGAAAACTGTCGAAAGCTTCTATAATTCCGTGTGGAAATTCCACTTCCGGCGTCAGCTGCGACAGTGGCTTTTCCGAAAAAACACTGACTCACTTGAGTAAATTTAGCAACTTGCCATGGACAGAACTATTTTTATCTACTACTAGTTTTCTCTGTGGTTTTAAGTTTGACGGAGTTATGATTCTCTGTTTTCCTTCTCGTATATGTATTCTCAGACATATTCCGCGGAGCTCGCAGTAAATTCAGCTTAAGGATGTAAACCACATAGGTATCTGCAGATCGTTTCAATTTATGAAAAGTATATTTTTAAAGTTCACTGCGTCGTAAACATAACTCGGAGCTAACCTTATTCTAGAACGACGAAGCGTGCGAAGATTTTCATTTAGCAAGAACTCGGTGTGGATTAGATTACATATGAGTTGCCGTGCCAAACTCAACTTCATCACTATTTTATTTTACCCAGCGTACTTTGTAATTTGCATGTGAAAATTGAGTAGTTTAGAGTTCCCAGGACACAGGACTTGGCTCTGTTATGCGAAACACTTGAGATTGTTTTTGATAAAAAAAAAATGGAGAAATTTTATGGTTAATCGAGTGCGAAGTGGGGAGTTATAATTAAACGGTTTGATTAATTACTTATTGGGAAATTTTTGCATTTTTTATGGAGGTGCTAATTAAAGTCTGTATAATAAAGCAATAAAAAGGGATAGGATTGGATATTGTTTCGGTTCGGGGTTATATTTTAAGTGGGTGTAAAACGCCGAGGTATCACGGACAGAGTTTCATATAAATGTGTTTATTCCACTTTATATTCAGCAGATGTAAATTGAAAGAATTCACATTTGAATGTAACCAAAAGGAGCGAGAGAGACGTCGTGATTTTAACTTTTTTTCGTGTGACGTTTAGTATAAGAACTTTTTAACTGTAACAATGTTGCTTTTATATCACTCCGAGCCATTAAATATGCAATTATATATCCGGAAGCACATTGAAACGAAACTCATTTCCAATTTGAATAAAACCTTATAGACCAATATAAAACGTGTCTGAAGCGAAACGAAGCAGCGCCGTTTTGTGCAGTCCTGTTTATTGTCTATAACCTCGTAAAGATTCTTACCCGCAATTGATCCTCTTATCCCATTTAGTGCAAAATCAATAAAACTACTTCTTTATTACCACCCCGCATCGATTGACAGAAAGGCACCAATATGTGTCAATGGAGTTGACGTTGCAGAAACGTTATTACTACTCCAAATCCCGATATTTTTGAAAAAATAAGATACGTTTCGTTTGATGAAAGACAGCAGGTCTGTTCTCATCATTCTCTTATTATCCGGGGAATGAGTGCTACTGAATGATGGCCGGTCTTCTTGGGATCAACTGACGTCAAATCCATCTAGGAGAAGAGCCCGAACACCTGGTCCCCCCGTCGCCAAGACGAATATTCTCACTTAGAGACGGTGACATTTCACTTACGGCAAAGTTGGGCTTCGACCCCTAGGGCGGTCCTCCGGGGATGAACTCTCTCCGGTGACAGCTTCCGTGTAATTGGCTCGTCGAAGCTTTCAGGTGATTGGAGTGCCGATTAATTCGTGTAGCCAATTCTATGGCGCTTTTTTCTTGCGAATCCAATTGTTACTTCGTACTGGTGAAGACATCTGGAAGCTTTTGGAAAGCCAAACTTATTTCTGTCGTAAAATTGGAAGGCTTATCAGATTTTCTATTAAAATTGTCAGACGTAGAGTTCTAGCAAATTTAATTTTTTGTTTTGCGAAAATCAGTTTCTTTACGTTCAAATTTTGCTTTAGTGATTTTTTTTTATTAATATTTCAGTTTGAAGTTGTTTTTTTTCAGATTGCTACGAAATATTTCCATCAAACCGTTTTTCACTCTCTATTGGTTCCATATTTTAATAATATATTATTCCGAACTAGGACGTCACGTTTTCAGATCATTTTTAATTAAATGTTGTTATGTATGATTAAACCAATTAACTATTTGCTTTATTTGTTATGTAATGTAGCATTTTTATGAGTAAAATTTGAAAATCGCGGAATTTAAAAATAAATAAATCAGAATTTAAACTATGTGAAATTTCAATATACAGTTCCAAAAATATGGCTAAAAAATTCTAGTTCACATTCAAAGATGTTATTTCCGTGAGCCTATATGTCACTTATAATATTTTAAATCGAAATTGAAATGCAGTTATTTTACTCATCAAAAATTGTTAATTAGAAATATAAATTATGCGTTGAAAGCTGGACACCTGTTTGTTGTATAATCATGAAGAATATCTGAAATTTCAAATTTTGTTCGTAATAATGTTTACACATTGATCTGGAATCTAAAAAAATAATCAATCAATATTTACGGCCAAAAATCACCGAAGAATCAAAAAGTGTACATAGAGAATAACAGTAGCTCAAAAAATGATAGTTTAAATTCACATTTTTAACATAAATTAGTAGGATTATGTATGCAAAAATTTTATGTATTTTTTCTCATAAATAATATGTACTAATATTAAGTTAAATATAATAAAATAAAAATTAGAATATTATTCTTAGACATTACAGTTTACAATTTTTTTTTTCGAATTTTTCTTTTTTTTAATTAGTAATCGTTTCACGCCTGATTCTAAAATTTTATTTTTTTTATGAATTGGACATTTTAAAGAAGCCGATTGTGAGTCAGTAAACCAACAAAAATGGCATAAATTGTGATTTGAGCTGTACCCATATACGTTGCTTTTGACTTTGCCCCAAGCATGTAATTTCCTAATTCCGTTCAGCTTTCGCATCAGGATTCGTGTCCGGCTGAGGCATGGTCCTCATTAAATATTTGACGTGGTAATGCATACAAGGTTCGACAGATATTCTTAATGAGGTTGGTGTATGCACAGCGTCGTTCGGCCCTCCCCGGTTAAATCTAATATGTCTGTGGTATGCAATAAACACAGGAATGTACTAAACGGCACTTAGGTGCCGAGGATACCGACTTTTGCAATAAAATACTAGCCCCTTTCTAATCCCAACATTAAAATATGCTCGTCTTGGCCAACAGTTGGGACCGCTTTAAAACAAAAACAGGTTAACCTGTCCATATTTCGGTGTTCATGTTTATGCAAAAATATGACGGTCTGCATATACAAGATAAGCTTCTGTCATATTAAATGAAGCCTGTACAAACAAGGACCGATACTGTCACAGGGATATTCACGACCTGTGAGTGGGTGAACATTCCACCCTTAATCGATACAGGTTTAATTTGTGACATGAGCGAATGCACAGAACAAACAACGAAATAAAATCCAAGCATGTTGTTGACACTGATGTGCCATCCGATATCGACAACATGTATTTTATGGAATTAATGAGAGGATTATGTCTTTGTAGCCGGGGATTTAACGAATGCGTCTGATTGTGAGTGATTTTTACACCAACGAATATCATCATACGCAGAAGCGGGCAGTGCAGCACTGACAGCACTAAAAGTGATAATTTCTTGGTAGCTTGAACCAATTTCATCATTTAAAAAGACAGTTACATATGTTTGACAGTTAGCGGGGCGTATTACGGTCCGAAAGCAGCAGATAAAAGCGTCTACTGTTTGGAAATCTGCCCTAATGTATTTTTTTGCTTCGGGTTTTATGTAAATATGCTCCAATCTTGCATAAAGCAAATTCGTTTCCTCCCGAGTACATAAGTAAGATTTGCCCAAGCTTAAAAATTTATTTACGTTATTCACAAGGTTATTCGCTTTTATGCGAGTTTCAGAAATCTCTCATATATAAACACTATTTTCGTCCTCGCTTTGCTTTTTTCCGTTTTATATGCAATTCATTCGAATTTGGAAAATCCATTATTTTACGTCTCCGCTTTAGAGGTGTGAATGTTTATAAAAGCATTATGAGTCTCGTAATGGTATGAAATGGAACATAACGAAGGCCTCCCTCGAGATATAAATAATAAATTCATCTTCGTATTCTGTACAAACTGTCAGAAAACATGTTTTACAAACTTCACTTTACATATTTGACGTTGCGAAAATGGGAAGGTGGGTTCAAAAAATATTTGTGTTTAAGAATCGAATTAAAGTTTCACTACAAGCACAAACTTTGAGAGTTGCGTTCATGTTTGCTTGAAATGTGGAAATTTACTTACTTAGTTTATGAAATTATTAAGTGACTAAACGAAGATGTTTATCCCAACTCGTAAAATTCACTGTTAAATCCTTAAGTGCTAAATTATTACTGGTCATTATTTATTGTCTCTTCTTGATAGCAAGTTTTATTCGAACCGTCTGACACGTTTACGATCGAAGTTTGGAATTCATACTTTGATTCTACAGTCGTACGAGGGTTATTAATGAGTTAGATCGGAAATTATGAATATTAAATCTGTAACATAACGTGGAAATTGCTTTATGTACTTTATCGATCGCCTTAGTGCCAGTTAACAGTGGCTTTTTGAGACGTAGAACTGCGGCAAACATTGTAGATTATGTATGATAGCTACGGTGTTTTAGGGCTGTCAGGAAGTTTTCTTTAAAACTTCGGATATTTCTGACAACATGACATGTCCTTATTTAAATAACGCATGAACCACGTCTATAATATAATCTAAAATTGCAGACACCTATAAAATGGCTTCCGCTTTTTATCTATGGTAATAGCAGCGCTATTTGCATTATAGCTATTACGACAATGATGAGTAATTAATTTTATGTGTGCTATCACTGAAAAATTGGACTTGAAATTAATTGGAGGAAGGATTTTGTTGTGTCTGCAACTTTAAGGGTTGATATTTTAGAATCTGTTTTTATGGCTTCCGCGACATCCTCCAGGGAATTTCAATCGGAAGAAGAGACTGAAGAAAATGAAACCGCATAGGTATTTGCGGTGATATCTCAATTATCTTTCCACAATTCAAAGATTTTTTTATATTACTGTACAAGTCATTATTACAATATATATATATATATATATATAATTACGCCAGACATGTTTGTGAATATAAACAGCAGCAGAATTTTTAATTTGCTTTTATTATTTTTTAATTAAAACGTCCAATGTTTCCTCTGCTGGAATAATTTGCTACTATTTTAAGTATTCTTTGGTTTACAATTCTGGAATTAATTGCCTTGGGATTAATCAATATCCGTCATATTTATGAATTTCAAATGTTGCTCATACTGCTTTGTGGGTAACTGTGTGTTTATGATGCGTCAGTGGTATAATAACGAATAAATTAAACAGATTTTTGTGAACAAAATGAAATAGAGTTGTAAATGATGTGATTGATCGATAAATCGTGTATGGTTTAATATAAATTAGCATTTAAATAAAGGGTGTTTTTAACGAATGGAAATGGTCTGCAAAAATGTGTGATACTCTTCTGTGACAGGCATGTTGCATTCGCGCTTAATTGCAACTACATGAAATGCATTTCCGTTGCAAATGTATGGTTCATTTGAAATTTAAATATTTCAAGTAATGTACTGAGCAATAAAATTTAGAATCCAATTTTTAGTTATTACTCCAAGTTCAGTTGCAGATGCAATAGATATAGAGCTCAGTAGGAAACATCCCAAAAAACTCAAGCTGACTTGGCACTCAAAAGCTCCCATAATTTATAAGCATGTCATTGTTGGAAACTTTGAAATCTAATCTAAATAAAAGCCGGAAATGTTCTATTCTCTCTTTTTCGTTGGATTAAGAAGAATTAAAGAACTCCAATTTACTTACCGCGGCTACTTTCAATACGTTCATCTGGCGCTAATTTGTTTCTTGAGTTGAACGAAATCCAAGCCCAACCGCATTAAAAGGCCGACGTTTTTGTAGCTCTCAATGCAGAAATTTCCATGTTATGTCGGAGGCGAATTAAAAAGTTTTTTAAGGAGAATTGCTGAGGGGGTTGCGAGGAAAGCTAGCCTAAGCTAAACTGTTAAGTGATTAGACTCGACACGTGCACAGTCCCTCGAGAAAACAGTGATTGATTGAGCGTACACGAAAAAAATGAAGTAGAAATTTACAGTGCAAATGCCATTTATCTCTATTACAAAAGGGAAGCAGTAGAGTAAAGCTGCCTCACGACCACATCGGAAAGATGGCTGATAATAGATATAACTGATCGAATGTATGCAGTTTTCGTTTGCTAATAATTCTGAATTTTCTGCTAATTTCGGGCTGGTTTGTTTGATTTTATGATATCGTGTTGTAGAGAAATTTATCAGTGAAATTACGGCATTTTTTCTTTTGTATAGAATGGTAATTTATGATCCTCATAACGTCAGAATCGAAATCGGTGTGACAGTAAACTAGTCGTAAACTATCCGTCTTTGGTCGGTACTGAAATTGGAAAACTTGGTCGTTTGGCACGTAAGTACGCCAATAGACACACCATCATGCACACGTTGCCGAAATGAAATCCGTCTTTTAGCTCGTTCCCTCGTAACTCCCAGCCGATGCACGAGGCGGAAATTAGTCAAGTTTAGGCCGGCATTTGGGAATAATGGGCGCGACTGTCATACCGAAACGCATAAATAAGTAAATACGGCAACCGGTAGTGTCGCAGCGCCGCAGTTATTCTGATTTCCATTCTACAAGTTGTAAGGAGTTGGTTACATTGGATGCAGCACACATTTATTAACTGCTCGGTTACGCTTACTCCAGCCACCACCTTTACCAATTACTCAAATCATCAATTTAATTCTCCTCGGGGAGTTTTAAAAATGAACGGGGAAATTCCCTTCCTGGATTCATCGTTCGGGAATAATGCAAGTATAAATAACATAAACAAATGGTTATGGGGTGGGAACATAAATAATTCCGGTCGCATCAATCCATCCAAATAATCTGTCCCCTACGGCTGGCTCGACCACCGATAAATCCAATATAACCCCCGCTTGTCACAATCACTGTTTGTCAATCGCTCACTTACCGACTGAGTCATTGTTTGTGGTAAGGCCGCATGTCTGTACGATTGCTGGGGCTTAACATAAAGTCACTACCGATTATCGGATCGTTGGAAGAGGACTAATTTCGCTATTTGTACTTCCAGGGGTCGGACGAAAATTATCACCAGTACTCTTTTTGTATAATCTTCCACAGGACCTCCACGAGTCTTTAAGTTCTCTTCCATTTAACTTGATTTTTCCGTCCCATTGTGCGCCCTAAAATTTCCAATTTATTTTGCGGTTACCACGAGGTTAAATTAAAAGCGCAGTCTTATTGGGTACCAGGGCAGTGAGGCCGGAAACTCGCAAATAGGGAACGTTAAACGTGGTGTTATACCAAGTCCCCTCTCTCGTACCCATACGTATATTAAGTGAGTTAATTACAATAGTTGGCCCGAATAACTTACTCTGAATTACGAATAGCGTTAAATTACTTCGGGCCTAATCCCATTCGATCTTAGATTAGAATTAAAACTTACACATGCTGATATAATCTAGGTTGTTTAACTAATCAGTTCTAGAAGAGCGACCATGTCTTGAAGGAGGCGCGGAGAGACTAGTTTCGAGTAATTAACAGATGGGTTATGGAGTAAATGGAGCAAGAAAGGATGCGGTTAGAGTACTAAGGACCTCTCTAAGGAGTCCGTGTGTCTCGGGGGGGCAAGGGTGATGTTCAAGCCATAGTCCGTACAAACTCCACAAAGTTATGTAGGCGAAACGATGGCGTGAAGGCGGCTTAATTGTCCGTTCACAACTAAATATTTACGAGTAAAGTGAGCTGTTTTGTGAATATTCCAAGGTTCGTTTAGAATAAATTGTCGGTGATTATGTTCGAGATGGTGTCTTTCCCGGCGCATCCACCAATTATGTTTCTAAATTTCATTATTATCAAGTGAAGCGAGCGAAAATGACGTCGTTGGATTTTTCTTAATGGTTATGAAGAATGAACTCGGCATAACTCACTTTCTAGAGTTCATATTTCAAGTTCGGATTTTCCCATAATCATTCCAAGAAATCTATATTCACACATGGTGGATTCAATTGAAATTTCGAAGGACGATATAATTCTTCCCGCAAAGCCAGATTGCAGGCAGCAACTAGATTTACTACTTATATTCTCCGTCATTTTCCTTTGTGTAACGTCTTCAGTCGTAATGGACAGTGTTATTCGGGAACAATAAGAGAAGCACTACTTATATATTGGTGGAGGAACCACTTTATCGTTCGTAATGGATGGCCACTTCTTATTCTTAGACCCACTCGAATTACATCACTAACGACGATTTGCTGTCTCGTATTTTTTATTATACCAGTCACGGAAAATTCGAATATGAGTATATCAAGTTACGTAACCATAACTTTGCACTTGGGGGGATTCACTTCGGAGAAAAGAAACGAAATACTATTAATATTTATTTACTTTCTTCAACGTTTTAATAACTGTCATTATCTATGATGAGAGTTACTCGGAAAACTTTCTTTATAAAATCAGCGCGCATTTACAGCGATGAAGTTTAAATTGAACTATTTCTAACCAATTCTTACTAAGAGCAGATGTTTGGAATGTAATTTTTTACTTGCGCTCAAATTTAGAGTTTGAATGGAACTAAGGTGAAATCTCAACCCCCGTTTCAAATTGACAGGTGAAAACTCGCACAGTCAACTAAAAACTATTTTTTACACAAGAACTGTATCCTTGCTACCATCTTTATTTCATTGTGTACAACGCGGCTTTATTCTACAACACAATATCCCGGCGCATCCACCATTTAATAAATTCTGCTTACTCATCGTGAACGATTTGTCTTATATAAAACGACACATAGTATCGATGCTTTTATTTTTTTTAAAAGAAAATTGATGCAGGTATGTCGTCACCTGAATGCTGCTTGACAACTTTATAATTATTTTTTGTAACGATGTATTTCTTGCGAAGTGCAGGACCCTCCGTTCGCATTCATAAGCACTGGAAGCGGCGGTGGCGGCGGCGTTGTGGAAACCGTCATCGGGTGTGCTGCAGCAGATATTAATACTTTGTGTGTGCGACGTGCGTCGTATACTCAAATGAGACTCGCGGCCCGGCAGTCCTTTTGTCTGCTAATGTTGTTGATGGTGCACAATCTGAATACGATATGCGCTATTCCGTGAAAAAACGCTCTTTTCTTTTTCCGTAAATCCCACGGATTGATTCTTGAAACACTAAAGTTGGGAAAAAGCCGCAGGTGCGGGTGCCTACCCTCGCTTTAGATTTACGTACTTTCCCGCTGAATTTAATCCGTATGCATGGAGAGTTCAAGCATAAAGATAAGAGCCTGTTTCAGGTCACTATTCCGAGATTTATCTGAACGAAAGCAAGGATAAGTCGGGTTGTACACCAAGTGCCGTCCAGTTCACTAGACTACATTTATATTCATTACTCCCTAATACCCTAACAATGCGGTTAACCGAAGGGTCGAACCAAACTCACTGCCTCTTGGATAAATGTACGGAGATGGTCTTGGCTTCACTGCGTTTCGTTATTCCAATAATCCCAGCTCATATTAAGGCTGGTTTGATGGTCGTGCAACAATTCCTAACATGTTGATAAATTCCTGCTCTCTGGAGCGAATTTGGCAGCTCATGAGAAACCACAATGGAATTGGACGCCCAAACAGTTCGGGCCGGTTGGAAAATTCACCTTTTTTATCCAACAAAAAAGCATGGCGGATGCCCTGTGAATGGTTCTCGAAACTTATTATTGATCCATTTTCAAAAAAATGCCGCAGAGATGCCGAAATGAACTTTTTCACTTTTCCAAAAATGGTGGATGCGCCCAGAAACTAGTTTTCACTTTTGTTTGCATTGTTGCATGCATTATGTCTCGTACGTGGGATTCCACATTATGAACCAGTTCCACACTCGTGAATGCAGGCCCCATGCTTTGGATGGTCCATTAAAAGCATGTACTTTTGACTACCCGAATAGATTTTAATTAGTGGTAATAGAATGGGTCGCGTGTGTGGAGTGGAAAATCACGTTTGGCGGCGTCTAACAGTTTCTCTGTTAATAAATATGGTCGCTCCGACGTGTTACTTTCCCCTAAGCTTGGTGATTACCTCCCGACGGGGGTCAAACGAGAGCAAACCCTATCTGCTGTTGCCCGTTTGTGTATAGAACACCGAAACACGCACTGGATGTTGTTGCAACAGTCAAGAGCTTGAATTTATTGCAGTTAAATTTGTTGAAAAGTTTGTGCTACAAGGGAGCTAACGCACAAATTTTAACTTTTAATAACCACAAGAATCCTGTTTTATTAGCAAAATTACTTGGGAACTTTTAGTCGAAGGGTTTGCCACTAACCAAAAGTCGTATACAAAATTTGTTCTGGCTTTTATATTTGTATGAAAAACACTTTCATAGGCTTATTAAATTCGGAGTTTGGTGCTGCTACGACAACGTTTATTTCGTAAGTGACGCTTGCGACAATTTTATGGCCGTAATAAAGACAAAATGTGGAAAGTGGGTCAATTATTAATATAAAATACCTACTTGTGGAAATTGTTAAAATGTCATTAAAAATAACCGATGTGCATTACGTTTTAGCTTTATGAAAAGTTTTTAGATAACTAGAACTAAGTAGCTCCATCGCAACGAAACGAAGTTAGCTATTGACAACTTTTCGCTAAAAATGATGCAACAATGTAACTTTAGCTTGGTGAAATTAACGTTAAATAGTCACATCTTTTAATCGTAGCTGAAAGCGCTAAGGAACAACGCTTTCGTCGGTGATTACATTCGTCCTATTCTCGTTCCTGTCAAGCTGTTGATGAAGAAACAAATTTCGTCCTATTCTAGAGACCGAATTGAAACAAGCTGCCTCAGGTAAATCCGTGTTAACTCCGGTTGTAAACCTTCCCAACGGTTTAGTCACTACAATGGAGTTAGAGAAATTTCAATAATGGCCGTGCATTAGTTAACATTAACGGAATCCTACAGGACCATCCCCGGAACGACCGTAGAACACTAACGTTACTAGTTATTGTCGTGACATAACAATGAAATAACCGAATATTCCAACCATATCCCGTCAAAAGTTGTCACAGGATGACCTGCGATACGACTTCGTTATGCAAAATGGACAGTGTGAACCGTCTCGGGCATCAAGGTCCACCGTTGATTAAGCATAATTATTTCAGTAGTTTATGCGACACCCAAGCGTCAAGAGATGAATATTTAAAAAGTTGTTAGTACGCCGAAAACATTATTTGGTTTCAATTATGTTGTGATTAAATTCAGTTTGTGACTCCATAAAACTGACGGGAGAGTGAAAGAGTCAGTCTGGAGATGATATATGCGAATAGCAATCATGACGAACAGATTTTTATTGGGCGATAGATCATGAAAGTCATGCTAAGCCATAGAGCCATAGATCATTTAGAAAGCAGACGCTTTAGATGTCTGATCACGAGATGCAGTCCGTGCAACGAGCCGCGAGCTTCGATCTTATGATTTGTTCCCAGTGTTACATGATCGCTTCCGATTTACGACTGTTAACACATCGATTTCGTATAAAATTACAGTTTTATAGATTTTTCTATCGCACGTTTGCTTTCTTTGAACCCATGGCAACTGACGACAAATCAAATGTATGCATGTTGAAAGGTTTCTCGGAAATGTTCAAAGAAACTGATTTAAAAATGCCGTAAAGTAAAAGTTTTGAGGTTCGAGTAAAGTTTAAAAATAGACAACGTTGATCGTCTTTATGTGAAATGATTTTTTAGGTACTAAAATGCACATTTTTCTGTACTTTACAATAGTTGTAGTTTTTTCGCTTTAAGATTTTGTTGTCGGATGAGCGTTATCGTAAGTTTGTTTGGGTCTTTGGCTAAGGCAAATCAGTCTAACAATAAACCAAAATGTTTTAACGACATGAAAATAATAAGAACCGCATTTACGGCGCATTCCAGCCTGTCATTGGCGACTTGCGTATAAAATCTTGGTTTCAGGAATTTCGTCCTAAATTCCTGGCCGTGAAAAACAGTTCTGCGATGCAGACTCCGGGGAGCTTTTATACTGAGGATTAGGCCCATTCTTCCGTTATTTCCCTTTCGCACACACATACCCACATCTTTCTGTTCATATTCTTGCACTATTTCCCATTACGTCAGCGTCTTTTTCATCGTTCCCTCCTACAATTGGCTAAATCGTTGTCCTTGTTGGCAATCAACGCTGTTGTATTTTGTTTCATTTCCACACGTCTGCGGTTTCCAACTTTCTTACTGTTGCTCCTTTCGCTAGATATAACAAAAGATCGTAAGAGTTTAGAGATGAATGCCAGTAAATTATGAACTTGTTGAAGAAAACAAGAGATGCTCAAGAACAGCAGTTACACTTAATGCTGCGGCGAAGTGCACGGGACTTATGGATTAGCTTCCGGTGGAACTTCATCGCATACACGTGCACCACCGTTTACTTCCAAGATATTTTAAACCCTCTGGATTTCATCTTATCCATTACAATTCACACGAGCTGCAGTGAAAACAATCCCCTCTTATCATGAACGCGAATTCCTCCGAGTCGGGGTGCTTCAGAAGTTATGATTTTCTATTATTTGGCGAATGCAAATTTGCACTTCCGGGTATAACTTCCGCTTAAACTACCGCGCCACACCTGCCTAATTTATTCCGTCTCTTATTTATTATTATTGGGCGGGTCGCCGGTTACGTCGAAATTCTACGTTTCATTTCCACGATGGCAATCCCAGAAGCACCATGGGTCCGGCCGTAATGAAAATCATATTTCAGAACTTTTAATTTGGGACTGCGTGTAGGCTTGCCACTAGCTTTAGAAACACACTTTATAAATAGGCCACGCTGACACAAGCTCTCGGAGGGACGTTTTTCCTTATTTATGTTAAAACTAGGATACTCTAGAAATGTGCCGTCTAATAAGAACGACGACGTCTAAATTCTTCAATCCATCATTCTAGGACTCGTGTTCCTTTAAAGCCTGTTCTCATTTTCTAAATAAATAATAAGATTGTTTGAAATAGATGTGCTCCAAGTTTTGACTATGTTCGATCAACCTACTCTTCCTCCGTCTCAATTTTTAATGAAGAGTTGCGTTCGCAGAGTCGATTATGGTACTTAACAAAAGGTAATCTGTAAAAGTGGAGTGATAAAGAAGCGTCTCTTATAGAAGAGGATTAGAGCGCAACTTGGGTACGTTATGTCCAGTTCAATGACGTTCCAGGATTATATCATCCCGTTGGCGCATTAGAAGGGGAATCTCTGTGAAAATTTAATCCCCATATTAAATTCTCAAAAACACTTTTCCCTGTAATACCCTTTCAATTACTTGTGTACGATCCTCCATGCTAATGACTAGAAAATGCGAAAACCGAAACAAAGCAAACCAGTAATCGATGGAACGTTTTGATCGTCATGAATTTTAACGACCCTTTTTTGGCACGGACAGATTTTAATTAGACTTTTTTAGAGTCGAAATAACGCCAACATTAAAAAACGGACGTCTCGGCTTGTTGTGCGAGAATGTCGTGAATCATTAGGGTCGTATCTGGCTCGTAACTTTTAATCGGCGTCTCCTAGCAGCTCCCTAGATATTAAACCTTTTAACTTGGGCATTTTTCTTGTAACTGTCACAGATAAAATGCTCTCGGCACTCACGGGGCTCGGTGATAACAGCCGTGTCGCTGACATGTTTGGATGGCCCAGTTATGATGGCTGTAAATATTTCACTCTGATAATGTAAACATTTGTCAGCTGAAAGCTTTCTTGATTTGCCAGAAGGAAGCTTTCCCACCACCACCGATTAAAAATTTATGTGTTTTTCAGATTTTGCGCATAGCATGCACTCTTTGTTACTGCTTCTAATTACCCCATCAGAGCTCAGGATGGCGGACTGTCAGGGATATTAGAATTATAAAAACAATTTACGTTGGGAGATAAAGCACTTTTTATTGGGGTGCTAAAGCACGACGAAGAAATGTAATGCTTCAAAATCTCACAATTATATGAGTTTTTTAAGCGGAGTTTTCCGAGAAAGCTCGGCGAGATTAGTACTTTGTAGTTTAGAAGGTCCGCGTTTGACATGGGAATTTTTTCGAGGGTTACTACAATGTCGAGAATTCCTCTGGTGAAATTCTAAACTTTATAGAAGCGGAACACGCTCTATTGTTATCGTTAGAGTACGAAAGAATGTTTGGAAAATTTTATTTAAGAAGAAACTGTTTAAGGAAGTCAAAGTGTAAGCTCGAATTATTTTAGTCGTTTTAAAGCGTAGCAATTTTTTCATTGTTTTATTATTCTGGTTTATTCATACGGGAACAAAGTATTTAACAGGATCCTTTCAATCTATTTTGAGCTTATGTCCTTTGATTAAACTCGTGAAAGTTACGAACGTCATAAACTTCCAGTACTTTTATCTGTATATTGCTGCTACGATCAACCACTTATTTTTCGTTCTTCCAGAACCATAACTTTCAACTTATCGAAAGGACAGCGTTTTCATTGCCCCATTTTTGTTTGAAAACATACAACATCTGAAGAAATAATAGTGAAATGGCAGTTTCTCAAAATAATGTGTTACTGTAACGAACAGAACACATGTCGGTGCAATAAAACAATGAAAGCAACAACAGACATTATCATTAGCTTCGGGGCCAGCAGTGGTCGGTGGTTGGATTCCGTTTTGAAGGCCGACCTGAGGCTGGTCGTAATGTCACATCAAATGTGGACTGACGGCGCGTGTGATTGACGTGCAGGGTTGCCAACAGCCGCCTGGAGCGCTGAAAACCCCTGCCGACCGCACCGAACAACTTTACGATGCTGTCCGCAATATATGTTCACAGCCTTCGGCAACAACTACACGACCGCACAACTCGCTATGGCAGGCCACTAAAAATCTGACTTATCCTTCAAGAGAGCTGATGAGCTTGGTGGTGGTTAAAGCCTCTTTGCACGAGATGCTGATAAATTAGACGTGGAGTTGTTGGCTTCTTTTTTTCCGGGCACTGTCATTTAGGCTTTCTATTTTATCGTAGTTCGTTGGGTGGATTAACACGTTGATAACTTTTGTTTGTGCTAGCGTATCTTTTTTTCGTTTAGGTAGGTGCAATTCGCGTGAGGTAGCAGAAACTCATTGTTAACTAAGGTAGATTGGAAACAGGGTAAAAAACAAGATAAGGCACCCTGGTTGTTTATAACAGAATTGTTTTCATCGTACAGAATATAGCGCGTGTAGCGTATAAATGGAAATAAATTATTCAGCATGATTTATGCCATGTAATTAATTTCACAATGGTCAAAGATTTAACTAGTCGATAAGACGACGTCGCATTCTGCCCTTTGCGTGCTCGTTTGCAAAGGACTGTATTTATGTCCATTAAAATACATTCACACTTGTAACTCTCAATAGAATGCCAGCTCCTTAACCATGCGGCTACCCCATTATGTGTTAATAAAACGTCAAGTTACATGTTTTACGAGTTATTTTTGTTATAATCGTTTTAATGTTTTATTGTTTCGTCGAAAAAGTATAATATACGACATCTCATACCTGTAAATTTCGATTTAAGTGAACACGCACTTTTTTAACATTCCTGTGCCGAATTACATTTCCAAGCTTAGATAGAAAATCAAAAATCAAGTAATTTTTTTTCTTTGATAAGGGAATTGCAGGAAGAGGGACGTTTGAAATTTGCGAGCCGTGAAATAAGTCGATCAGAAAAAAAGCTAAACAAACGAGAATTTCAGCGAAAAGCAAAGCATTCGGGAAAGGAAATATCGTAGCTGTTTGACGAATGCATCGGTGATTTTACGATTTTTCATATCGAAAAATTCAACTCATTTTGCGATTTCACTCTTCGTTCAAACGAAAGCAAACACAGTCAATCCAGAAAATTCCTTCCATTTGCATAAAAATATCGAGCAATTATAATCGCGTCTCTGGAGATTAACATGCAAAATAACTACCTTGTTAAAATTGCGAAATTATATGTATGCAAAATTTACTCAGGTAAATAGAGATTTTAATTTACGGGAAGAAAACAATTAGTTACAGCTCAGCTGCTTGTGAATATAAATTAACCTTCTTAACCTAATCATGGATTAAAATTACAACCTTCCATACAAACATGAACTGGAGTTACTGATTAATACTTTCTGTTCTAGGTAAGCCTTTTGTTGGGAGCCGTTGGATAATTAGTGAGTAAAAGTGTCTTCTGAAGTTTTTCTACATTTTTATTCGTCTTTGTTTTACATTGTACGTTAAAATCAGTTACATATTGAATTGCTTGTTTGAGGGTGCTACCAACGTAAAGTAAATTAATAATACAAACTGTATGTATGTTGTTATGCAGGTAATGAGAGATATGATGTTCACAAAGTAGACTGTTTGCCTTTGAACAAGCAATTTCATCTCATAAAATTCATGTTGCTCGTTTTATTGACATAGACAACCAACTATACACTTAAAATCTTGACAAGATATGTTACAAGAGATAAGAGATGGTTGCATATGACGTCTGATAATAAAAGCTTAAAATAGAACCCGTGGATAATTAATTGCTTAAAAATTCTGTGATTATAATCGCTAAATTATGAACTTTACGATAGAAATACGAAGATTTTTTCGGATCTTAAATGGTGCTTAAAAACTTTTCAGCTTGTGGGCACAAGGTAAAATGTATTCAAGCTCCAATTTTAAAACAACGAGTCACAATTGTACTTGCAAAATTTTTATTCTTCGTCATTAACAATATGTCTGCGCTTATTAGTTAATTGTTACGACTTTTTGCGTGTTGTTATTAATACTCAAAATAGACTAAATTCCGGTTTTATTATCGGCTCTTGAAATTATGGACATTTGTCTTTCTGGGAAATTACTTATTTAATCGGAATTTATTTATCAGTCATTTTAAAAAATATATAAACAAGTGCGATTAAGTCTGTTATCAGCTCTCAGTTATTCGTTTCGTTCACTGACACAAACAAAAATAACGAGATTGAATTGTAACTTTAATTTGAAGTGAACGTCGAGTCATTTTAATCTAAATTGCAAGTTCATGGAGTGTGTTCATAAGAACGATAAAAAATGTGTCGAGTGATGATGAGTACTATCAATTTGTAATAATAAATATTTATATTTATCGATATTCTACATCTTCATTAATAAATTTGATTTAATAGCTCCAATTATTTCATTGTTCATTTTTTACAATTTTTACGACTTTTTGTGACCTCCTCGTGTATTATCATGAAAGGTTTGATTATATAGGTGATTAAGTTCATTCCAGGGGGAAATTGATTGCTAGTTTTGGCTTTATTTTAGTTTTGTTAGCGAATAATAATTAAAATAATGCTCAAAATCTAATTTCTATTTCATGTCCATTAAACCTGGAATATTTCTAAACAATAAATTGATTTAGAGAAAAACCTAATTAGCCAACAATTTTTGTGTTCAATTTTTCTACGTCAAGCCAAACTCCTCCTTCAGCAGTAGTAACAAAGCTACTTTTATCAAACTTTAAAGGAACTTTCGTCTTCGGACTTAGTTTTAGACTGTAATTTCGCAGTAAAGCTGCTAGACCCACTTTGCTTTGCAACATTCCGAAGCGTAGACCTGAAAGAAAGAGAGTAATATTTTTTTTAATCACTGGTAATATTTTTAAACGTACCAATACATATCCTGGGTCCTTCGCCGAAAGGAATCCATGTAAAAGTCGGGCGTTGAGCTTTTTGTTCCTCTGAAAAACGCTCCGGATCAAAAACTTCCGGATTCGGGTAATATTCAGGATCTTTGTGTAATCCCAATACCGGAATACCTACGTCGGTGTTTTTCGGTAAAACTATCGAGGTGTTTGGTATTTGGTAATTTTGGTTGCATTTTCTGTTAAGCAGTGGAACCGGAGGATATTTTCTCAATGCCTCTTAAAAGTAATGATAAATCTGCAAAAATTTTGCTTTTTTTTACCTACCATTAATCACTTTATCCATGTAAGTCATTTCCATCATCGCTTCGTAAGTTAGGTTACCGTTGTGTTTGGCTAACACGGTGTTAATTTCGTTTCGTAACTTGTCTTGAATGTCCGGATTTGTAGCTAATTCGTACAATGCAAAAGTCATCGTCGTTGATGAGGTTTCAAATCCAGCCAAGAAGAACACGTACGCTTGTGCCGCTAATTCGTTCATTGTCAGAGCTTTTTCTTCCGTTTTGCCTTGTTCGTCAGTAATTTTGTTGTCGTCAGAAATTGATCCTCTGTTTTTAAGTTGAATGAGCAAATGCATAAAATCCTTTCTGAAAATATTGTTTTTCTCCCTATACTTCACCGTGTCTCTCACTGCTTTCATGAAAAAATTTTCTACATCCGGTTTTGTTATTTTGAAGTTAAAGGCTTTCAACAAATTCGACGGAATCGCAAATTGCATTATGAACTTTAATCGCTCCCATGCGCTGCTCATGTCGAAAACTCTTTTCCCGTATTTTCTGAATAATGCATCAGGATCTTTTAAACTGTTACATTCCAAACCGAAGGCGACTGATCCGATTATGTCCGTTGTAAAACGACCTAAAATTTCTTTAATCTCTATAGGGCTGTGATCGGTAGCAGATTTGTCCATTATTGCTTGTAATCCATAGGTACAGCCGATAAAAGTCTCAAACATCATTTTCATTTTTCCAGATGTAAAAGTTGGAGTAAGCTTAATTCGCATGGTTTTCCATTTGTTATCTTCTAAATTAAATAAATGACCACTGAGAGGATCATTTTCCTCGTCGATGAAAAATCCACGGTTGACAAAGTGTTGAAAGTCTTTCTGCATAATACTTTTAACCAATTCAGGATCCACGGTCACATAAAAAGGTTTAGTTCCCATGTAAACTCCACCATGTTTGAGACCGCGAGCTTTGAATTCCTTGTAAATTTCTTCAAATTGCTCACCGAAACTTGATTGGCCTACAAATAATTTTTTTGTGTCTCCAAATGGGAGTGACGGGTTAAGGGTCGGTATTCCTAATTTCTGCCAAAAAGTTAATTTCCACTTCAAGTAACCGATGACTACCACTGATAACGCCACCGCAACACCCACAATGTCGAGGTAGTTTAACTTATGCACGAAATCCATCTTGAATATGATAACAACAAGTTCTTATTATGGACAGAAGAATGATTTACACTACTGTATCAAATATTTGAGCATCTTTACATTCGTGTTGCACTTGTATGTTATGCAGGTATGTTGCTAAAACGACTGCTTTTATCGTTTTTTTTTATAAGTCAAAAATTAAACAGTCATGAGGAATAAAGACTAGTTATGCTAATATTAGTAGCTAGAACTCCAGCATTAAATAGACTTTTTTAATAACACTACAAACAGCAATTTTGAGAGAACACGAAACGGTAATTATTAAAATATTTGCGACATGCTAGTTACATCATTTGTTTGCAATATGAGCTGAGCACTTTGAGGAAAGTGAGAACTGTATAAAATAAATTGAGACACAAATTTATCTTAAGATAATACACGATTTTCTTGCAATTATTTCGTAGAATGTAACTCTTAAAAGTTAAAATTTAGAAATATTCGGTCAAAATTTGACGATGAGGATTGTAATTTTTGCTCTTAAAATAAAAAATCTATTTATTCAAACAAATCATGTGTTTTTGTGTAAAAGCCTATTAAGATGAAATATGACAACTTGAACTGAAAATTTAGAAATAGGTTTTTGTGTGGCACGTGTTTAATAAACTTTTTGTGGTATTTTCTTTTCCGAAATTTAACAGAAAAATGACATTTTACAAGTCATGTAAACGTTTAGTTTCTCAAAGGTATGAGAATTTGTATTTATCTGAGAATGCTGGTGTAATCGGAATTTATTTATCAATCGCTTTAAGAAAAAAAGAAATTGAAGTGCGAGCAAATCACTTATTAGCTTTCAATTATATTACGTCTCTTTCAGCGGCCAAATAAAATATTGTACCATTAATTTGAAGCGAACGTCGAGTCATCCTACTGAAGGTGCAGATTCATGATGTGTGTGAACCATGATAATAATAAAAGTTGTTTGTCAAGTGGTGATTTGTAAATATAAAATTTTATATTTATTGATTATATAACAAATATATATTATTATAATTAATTTATTATCGCCTACTATTACTACTTCTGACATAAATTTACTTCTTATAAACAAATAATAATTGTAACAATACTTAAAGTCTAGCTTCTCTGTTATATCCATTAAACTTGTCATGTTTAGAGACATTAATTTTAGTTAGAGAAAAACTTAATTAGCTAACAGTCGTTGTGTCCACTCTTTTGACGTCAAGCCAAATTCCTCCTGCAGCAGTAGTAATGAAGCCACCTTTATCCATTTCTAAAGGAACTTTCGTCTTCGGACTTAGTCTTACACTGTAATTTCTCAATAAAGCTGCCAGACCGACTTTGCTTTGCAACATTCCGAAGCGTAGACCTGAAACAAAGACAGCAGTTATTTTTTCAGTCATTAGTAATATTTCTTAAAAGTACCAATGCATATTCTCGGTCCTTCGCCGAAAGGAATCCATGTAAAAGCAGGACGCTGAGCTTTTTGTTCTTCTGAAAAACGTTCTGGATCAAAAACTTCCGGATCCGTGTAATATTCAGGATCTTTATGCAATCCCAATACCGGAATACCCACGTCGGTGTTCTTTGGTAAAACAATGGAAGTGTTTGGGATTTGATAATTTTTGCTGCACTTTCTGATGAGGATTGGAATCGGAGGATATTTTCTCAGTGTCTCTGAAAAAAATATTAATAATTCTGATTGTCATATTTTTTTTATTAACTACCATTAATCACTTTATCCATGTGGGTCATTTCCATCATCGCTTCGTAGGTTAGTTTATCGTTGTGTTTGGCTAACACGGTGTTAATTTCATTTCTCAACTTGTCTTGGATGTCTGGATTTGTAGCTAATTCGTACAACGCAAAAGTCATCGTCGTTGAGGAGGTCTCAAATCCAGCAGAGAAGAACATGAACGCCTGTGCTACTAATTCGTTCATTGTTAGAGCTTTTTCTTCCGTTTTCCCAGGTTCGCCCGTAATTTTGTCGTCGTCAGAAATTGATCCTCTGTTTTTAAGTTGAATGAGCAAATGCATAAAATCCTTCCTGGAAATATTGTTTTTCTCTCTGTAGCTCACTGTGTCGCCCACTACTTGCATGAAAAAGTTTTCTACCTCCGCATTTGTCATTTTAAATTTGAATTTTCTCAAAAAACTAGAAGAAAACGCAAATTGCATTGTGAACTTTAATCGGTCCCATGTGTTCATATCGAAAACTTTTTTTCCATATTTTCTGAACGGTGTATCAGGATCTGTTAAACTGTTACAATCCAAACCGAACGCGACTGTTCCAATTATGTCTGTTGTTAAACGTCCTAAAACGTCTTTAATATCTATAGGCTTCTGATCAGTAGCAGATTTATCCATTATGGTTTGTAATCCAGAGGTACAGTTTACAAAAGTCTGAAACATCATTTTCATTCTACCGGACGTAAAAGTCGGAGTGAGTTTAACTCGCATGGTTTTCCACTTGTTATCTTCTAAATTAATCAAATGACCACTGAGAGGATCATTATCCTCATCGATGAACAATCCACGGTTGATAAAGTATTGGAAATCTTTCTGCATAACACTTTTTATCAATTCAGGATCTACGGTCACATAAAAGGCTTTACTTCCTAAGTAAATTCCACCATGTTTAAGACCACGTGCTTTAAATTTTTTGTAAAATTCTTCAAATTGTTCACCGAAAGTTGATTGTCCCACTATTAGTTTCTTGGAGTCTCCGAATGGGATGGACGGATTGAGGGTCGGCACTCCTAATTTCTCCCAAAATGTTAATTTCCATTTTAGGTAACCAATCACTACCACTAATAATGCTACTACAACACCCACGACGTCGAGGTAGTTAAATTTATACACGAAATCCATCTTTTCCATGACAGAAACAAGCTCTCAGTGTGGATGGAAGAAATGGTTTACACTACTTTATCTAATATTTGACTACCTTTATATTTATTCAGCTTTTACAGTTTGTGGGGTTATATTATCGATGCTTTCGCTTTAACCAATTTAAAGATTAAAACTGGCTTAGTCATGCCAAATGATGGCAAGCAGAATGAGACGAGAATGAATTGTGTCGAGGTCACACATCATGATCTAGCAATTAACTTATAGAATATTTCAGAAATATGTGGGCAAAACTTGGCGACGATGACTGTTGTTTCTTCATTTAACATCAAAATTGTAATAAAAATTGATGGATTCAAACAAAAACTATACGACAAGTGGTATGTTTTTGTGTAAAACATAAGAAAATAAGATTTGAACATTTGGAAATGATTTATTTTTACGACAAGAGTTTAGGAAAATGTAATTAAATTACACAGATCAGCCGAATTTTATTGAGGTGTTTCGCCTTATTTTGGTGCAGAATTTAATAACTAACTCATGTAAGGAATCGTTTTAAAATTTTGTAACAGCACAATAAGTAAAAATCTCAAGAGTAGCGAATATTTCATTACTTTAGCGTTAAAAAGGTCCAGAAATTAAAAAAAAAAGCTGAAAAACTGCTCTAAATGTTATTGTTATTACGTTAAAATGAACGAATTTAATAGAAGATTCATTCTAGAAGAAAAAAATTCTAAAATTCTTTTTCTTATTCTCATTTGGTAGTTCGCCACAGTTAATAAATGCTGTAAGTAGGAACGTTTCAAGATTTCATTGTTATAACGTTAGAGATAGAAGAGTGGGGGAATTTAATAGAAAAATTTGGAATTTGGAATCGTTCTAAAAACTAACATCTAAAAAAAAATTATACTTTGTAGTCTAGTGACCCATTTATATTTCATTGTTATAGATAGCCCCAAACCTTTCAGGGTTTTTAAAAGTCCATTTTTTTTATTCCAAAAGTTTTGTATTTAACGATAGTTATTAAGCGTGTTAACGCTAGTTACTTACAATTAGATATAATACATAAATGCATAAAATCAGTATTCCTTTATTTCAATTTTTCAACGTCGAGCCAGATGCCACCTTTGGCACTTGTTACAAAAGATTTTGCGTCCATTTTCAACGGTAGCGTTGTCTTTTCATTTAGCTTAATCCTGTAATTTCTTAGAATAGTGGTCAAACCTACTTTGCTTTGTAACATGCCAAATCGCAAACCTATGAAATAAGAAATATAAAAATGTTATTCACGAAAGTTTTTTACCTATGCAAAGCCTGGGGCCTTCACCAAATGGCAACCAAGTGAAAGCAGGTCTAGATGCCTTGTTTTCTTCGTTGAATCTTTCTGGATCAAACTTTTCCGGATTTGGATAATATTCTGGATCGTTATGAAGAGCCAAAATGGAAATACCCACGCTAATACCCTTGTCTAACTTGATATTAGTATTGGGAATGATGTAGTCTTTGTTACAACGTCTTACTAGAAGAGGCAAGGGCGGATATTTTCGCAACGTTTCTGAAAAAATAACAATAAGTCATGGTAGATTAAAATAGAAATAATCACCATGGAGTACTTTCTCCATATAGACCATCTCCATGGCGGCGTCGTAGGTTAACTGACCGTTGTGTTTCTCTAAAACAGTGTTAATTTCTTCCCTTAATTTTTCTTGGATATCTGGATTCATGGCCAGTTCGAATAGCGCGTACGTCATCGTTGTGGACGAAGTTTCAAAACCAGCCACGAAGAAAACAAACGCTTGTGCAGCTAACTCCGTCACTGTCAAAGCCTTTTCTTCAGTTTGTCCATGTTCATCAACGATTTTCTCATCATCGGTCACCTTTCCGCGATTTTTCAGTTGTAAAAGCAAATGCATAAAATCTTTACGGTAGATATTATTCTTCTCTCTGTAGTCAATAGTGTCTTGAATCATTTTAATAAAAAATGACTCAACATCGCTTTGTGTGAACTTAAATCCGACTGCGTGTAGAATTGCATGAGGCATAGTGAATATAAGCAGGATTTTTAATCTATTCGACCAGTTTATTTCAAATACTTTTTTCCCATATTTTCTAAACTGAGCATCGGGGTTTTTAAAACTGTTACACTCTAAACCAAACGCTGCTGAACCAATAACATCAGTAGTAAAACAAGCCAAAGTCTCTTTGATATCGATTGGTTTATGGTTAACCGCTGAATCATTTATAAAGTCGTTTAAACCATTTGCACAATCGGCTAAAGTTTGGAACATCATCTTCATCTTACCAGAAGTAAAAGTAGGTGTTAGTTTAACTCTCATGTTTCTCCATTTTGTGTCTTCTAAGTTAAAGAGATGTCCACTAAGAGGATCAGCCTTTTCATCATAGTAGTTTCCATGATTCATAAAATGAGGGAAATCTATTGCTATTATGTGTTTTACCAGTTCTGGGTCTGTTGGTAGGTAAAATGCTTGAGTACCCATGAAAACACCACCATGTTTGTGTCCTTTTGATTTAAATGTTTTGTAAAATTCTTGGAAATTTTCACCTATTGTTATACGTCCGAGCATGGATTCTTTACCGTCACCAAATGGTATTGAAGGGTTTAAACCAGGGACTCCAATACGTTTCCAGTATCCCATGTGCCATTTTAAGTATGCTATTCCTCCGATTATGATAGTTGTCAAAAGTGCCAACAGATCGAACGTCAAGTTCTCAGTTAGGAGAGACATTGTTGATTTTTAAAATCAAATAGTAAACATGCAGAGTCTATAGAAAAGCTATAATTAAATTATTTAATATGACCTTCAGATTATACGTACATGGTTTCAATTCGGAACGGTGCGGCCGAACGATTTCAATGACGAATTTTACTAATTTGTGTAGTATTTATTCCAGGTTTAGTGTTATCACCAAAGATTATATAGATTTTATCTTATCTAAAATACCAAATTTTCAATCGTGGCGACTGAAATTTTCAATATTTTTTTTTTATAAATTTAACAATACACACAAGTTAATGCGTTCAATGGACAGCTGTGCTTTAACTACTGAGATGTTTTGACCGCACCGGTTGAAAACACGGCGAATGACGTGAAGTTAGTAATTGTGGCACTTATTTTCTATTTAATCAATGTTTGTGGTTCTTTTGAAGGACATCCAGTCTTGCATTCAAACAGGTTACGTAAAATGTGAATGTTTTAAACCATGCGGTGGTGAATATTGCAGGTAGGCTTAATGTATTTTTGTTGAATAATTGATCAAACTTGCACACACAATTCAAAAAAATAAAATAGAAAATTTTCAAATTTCTATCCTTATTTTAAACGTTTTATATTTTGTTTAGTTATTAAACGTGTTAAAGATCGTGACTAAAAATTTTTTAATACAGCGTTTATTGATAATTTCATCTAATAAAATCACAATATAGGTAATATAATTCATGAAGACATAAAAATTTCTAGGAATATCTCTCTAGTTCAATTTTTCAACGTCGAGCCAGATGCCACCTTCGGCACTTGTTATGAAAGATTTTGGGTCCATTTTCAACGGAAGCGTTGTCTTTTGATTTAGCTTGATCCTGTAATTTCTCAGAAGGGTGGTCAAACCTACTTTGCTTTGTAACATGCCAAATCGCAGACCTATAAAATGAAATGTACAAAAAATCGCGCTTAAGTAAGTTTTTTACCAATGCAAAGTCTGGGTCCTTCGCCAAATGGCAGCCACGTGAAAGCAGGTCTAGATGCTTTATTTTCCTCATTAAATCTTTCTGGATCAAATTTTTCCGGATTTGGGTAATATTCTGGATCGGTTTGAAGACCCAAAGCAGGAATGGCCACATGTATACCCTTTTTTAATTTGATGTCAGTATTGGGAATTATGTAATCTTTGTTACAACGCCTGGTTAGAAAAGGCACGGGCGGATATTTTCGCAACGTTTCTGAAAAAAAAAAAAACGATAAATCGTGGTAGATTAAAATAGAAATAATTACCATGGAGTACTTTCTCCATATAGACCATCTCCATGGCGGCGTCGTAGGTTAACTGACCGTTGTGTTTCTCTAAAACAGTGTTAATTTCTTCTCTTAGTTTTTCTTGGATGTCCGGATTTGTGGCCAGTTCGAATAGCGTGAACGTCATTGTTGTGGATGAAGTTTCAAAACCGGCCAAGAAGAAAACAAACGCTTGTGCTGCTAGCTCTGACATAGTCAGAGCTTTTTCTTCTGTTTTTCCATGTTCATTAACGATTTTCTCATCATCAGTCACCTTTCCACGATTCTTCAGTTGTAAAAGCAAATGCATAAAATCTTTACGATAGATATGATTCTTCTCTCTATAGTTTACAGTGTCGTGGACTGCTTTCATAAAAAAGGACTCCACATCGCTTTTTGTAAACTTAAACCCGACTGCGTGTAGAATTGCGTGAGGCACAGTGAATACAAGCAAGATTTTTATTCTATCCACCCAGTTTACTTCAAATACTTTTTTCCCATATTTTCTAAACTGAGCATCGGGGTCTTTTAAACTATTACACTCCAAACCAAACGCTGCCGATCCAATAACATCAGTGGTGAAACGAGCCAAAATCTCTTTGATATCAACCGGTTTATGGTTAACCGCTGAATCCTCCATGACGTCGTTTAAACCAATTGCACAATCGGCTAAAGTTTGGAACATCATCTTCATTTTACCAGAAGTAAAAGTAGGTGTTAGTTTAACTCTCATGTTTCTCCATTTTGTGTCTTCTAAGTTAAAGAGATGTCCACTAAGAGGATCAGCCTTTTCGTCAAAGTAGTTTCCATGATTCATAAAATGGCCAAAATCATTTGCCATTATATGTTTTACTAATTCTGGGTCAATTGGCACGTAAAATTCTTGAGTACCCATGAAAACACCACCATGTTTGTGTCCTTTTGACTTGAATGCTTTGTAAAATTCTTTGAACGTTTCGCCCATTGATACGCGTCCGAGCATGGATTCTTTGGCGTCGCCAAATGGTATAGAAGGGTTTAAACTAGGAATTCCGAGACGCTCCCAGATACCCATCTGCCATTTTAAGTATGCTACCAATCCAATTATAACAGTTGACAAAAGTGCCAATAGATCGAACGTCAAGTTCCCCGTTAGGAGAGACATTGTTGATTTTGAAAAGCAAATAGTCAACTTGCAGATATCTCTAGAAAAGGTATAAATTAATTTTTTACAACTACCCGCAGGTTATTGTACTTACATGCTTTAAATCCGAAACGGTTTACGAGAACAACTTCACTGACAATTTTCACGGATTGTCGCAGTATTTAAGTGTCAGACCTTATCGTGATAGATAAGAAAGAATGACTATCTGATCAGAGGTACAAAATTTTTAATTATCACGACGGTGGCCGTAAATTACTGAATTTTATTTATAACAAGACACAGAAGTCAAAGTCAATGTATTCAATGGACAGCTGTGCTTCAACTGAGAAACGTTTTAATCGCACCGGATGAATACACGGCGAATGACGTGGAATTACTTACAGTACTTTTTAATTTAGTCATCATTTGTTTTTCTTTTTTTTTGAGAGCCATCTACTTTTTTATTCGAACAAATTGTGTATAATAAAAATGTTTTCAAATACATGTGTTGGGGACGTATTCCAACGCCTTTAAACGGCAAAGTCACAGAATTGGCAGACCCTCCTGTATTCTTGTCGGTTTTACTATTTCTGACTTTATTGTACGAAGAAGTGATCAAAGTTTTGCTCACTGATAATGCTACAATTGAATAAAAAAAGCAACAAAGAAACTGAATTTTACTTTGAACCAAATTTTATTAATCATCAACGAAAAATATTTCAACATCCAACCAAATGGGATGAAAACTTTCAGGTAACGACTTTAATAAAGAATTGTTCGACATATTTTTTTGTAATTTTTTTATAATAATATTTTAACCATGTTCATAAAAGTATCTCACTTTTTCTCGTATTTTCTAGTCTGGATCTTTCAAACTTTTAAACTCCAAACCATTTGAGCCAACAACGTTTCTAAAATTTCTCTCAATCTAATATTGATTTCTTCATGTATCAATGTTACAGCATCGAATCCACCAGTGTTCTAAAAAAATTAATCCATGATTGTGGTGTGTTTTAATTACTAAACGATTGAAAGTTACAACATTGCAAGCCATTTCAAAGCAAGAATGTAATAAGTGTTATGGAAATACCAAGTCATTCTAATCTCTCGTACGCCGTCTAACATGACGAGGCAACAATAAACTACTAAATGCAGTCATATGATTTTCTCTCAACAAAAAAATGAATTTTATTGCCGAGGGCTATATTAAGTTTTTCAAAATTGGTTCCAAAAGATAAGTGCTGGTTATGACTGTGAACATTTTTGAGCGATTCTGTATGCAATACGCGTGTCAAAAATTTTAAAATAATAATAATTTTCAATCTATTATTTATTTCGTGACATTTGTTGACATTTGTTTTTGACATTAAAATTACAAGTGCGGTAAAAATCGTACTTACATATACTTCTCTGAGTTCATCACTGGCGATTTCTAAAAAGTTTTTTTTTTTTTATATTAATTAGGTTAGTCTCAGTGATTTAACGATTTATAACCAGTTAAATTGCAATATTTTGAATTGAATTAAATAATTAGAGTCATTAGAAAAACGTTGGGAAAAAAAAACAAATTTGGTTTTGATGATTGGGGTGGTAAAATTATGCGAAGTAATACAATTGAAAAAAAACAAAGTATACGAATATCTAAAAAGATTAGAACATCAAAGTATATGGAGATACAAACAACGATAAACCAAAAAACTTTTTTGTACCTCATTTCATTTTCTTTCTTCATTGTGTACTTGCTATGAATGCAACGTCAGCAAAAAGACTAAATCATTTTGTATATTGAAGAAAAATTTGAACCAATTGGGCTTGTTTGGTAATGTAAGTAGCTGAGCTTTTAAGAAAATATGGTTAAATAAAGCCATGTTTCTTCTTACGTGGAATTAATATGGAAATTAAACTACACAAAAACGTGCTTAATTTGGACACCTTTATGTTAAACTGTTCACGCTAATGCTGGACTGTTTTTGAAAAATAACAACTTTTATCTCGTTACGATAACTCAATTTTACTTCGACTTTGAAGATATTATATCACCTTTCCAAATTTCATGATGATTGACATGTTTTATCGCATCGCACGACGCAGCACATATCGCAGATTGTTACAATTTGTTTGAAAACGTAACATTTTTGAACGGTTCATTTAGAATATAATTTTGGCCTTATCGTATGAATAATTGACAAATAAAAATTTTAAAAAAATATAAGGAAGTTGAAGTTTTTATTTAATTGTGAACTAAAATAAACACGAAATAATATAATACATCATATTTTTAGTTATTTCACTTTTTCAACATCTAACCATATGCCGCCAGCTGCACTGAGGACCAAAGATCTTGGATCAAATTTTAGCGGAACTGTGGTTTTTTCATTCAGTTTAATTCTGTAGTTCTTCAAAACAGTCACCAATCCAACTTTACTTTGTAGCAAACCAAATCGCAAACCTAAACCAAATTGTAAACTGATTTAATTGAAACTGTAGAATTTCTTACCGATACAAATTCTGGGTCCTTCCCCAAAAGGTATCCACGTACAGCTTGGTCTAGAATTTTTGGCTTCTTCAGTGAACCTGTCTGGATCGAATTTTTCCGGGTTCGGATAGTAGTCTGGGTCAGTTTGTATTCCAAGCACCGGAATAACAACAGTTATTCCCTTTTTTATTACAATATTTGTATTAGGAATCGTGTAATCTTTGTTACATTTTCGTTGGAGGGTTGATCCGGGAGGGTACATTCTTAACGTTTCTAAAAAAAAATCTAGTAAAATCTAATTAAAACAGGAAGAAATAGTACCTTGTAAGACTTTATCCATATAGGTCATTTCCATCACTGCGTTATAACTTAATTGTCCGTTGTGCTTCTCCAGGACGGTGTTAATTTCCTCTCTTAGTTTGTCTTGAATGACTGGATTAGTTGCCAGTTCGTATAACGCAAACGTCATTGTTGTCGATGAAGTTTCAAACCCGGCCAAAAAGAAAACAAACGCTTGTGCTGCAACTTCATTCATAGTGAGAGCCTTTTCTTCAGTTTTTCCATGTTCTCCAAGTATTTTCTCGTCATCGGCCACCTTTCCACGGTTTTTTAATTGCAAAAGCAAATGCATGAAGTCTTTCCGGTAGACATGGTTTTTCTCCCGATAGTTGACAGTGTCTCTAACTACATTCATAAAGAATTGTTCCACATCGTTTTTTGTAAATTTGAGCTTAAGAAAGTTGAGTACTGAATGAGGGAGCGACATCATCATGAATATTTTCATGATATCCATAAAAGTATTATCAAATACTTTTTTTCCGTATTTTCTAAAATCAGCATCTGGATCTTTCAAACTGTTACACTCCAAACCAAATGCCGCCGAGCCAATGATATCAGTGGTGAAACGAGCCAAAATTTCTTTGATATCAACCGGTTTACGATTAATCATTGAATCATTCATGATGTCGGTTAAACCAACTGTACAGTCCGCTAAAGTTTGGAACATCATTTTCATTTTACCAGAAGTGAAAGTGGGCGTTAACTTAACTCTCATATTCCTCCATTCGGCATCTTCCAAGTTAAAGAGATGTCCGCTTAAAGGGTCATGTTGTTCGTTGAAATAATTACCGTGATTCTTAAAGTGATCGAAATCCTTTTGTAAAATGTGTTTTACCAGTTCTGGATCAACGGGTACGTACGTTGCTGCAAATCCCATAAAAACACCCCCGTGCTTATAACCTTTGGATTTAAAGATTTTATAAAATTCTCGAAATTGTTCACCGTTCGATATACGGCCAGTCACGAAATCTTTGATGTCTCCATAAAATAGTGTGGGATTTAGGGAAGGTACGCCCAAACGGTTCCAGTAACCCAGATGCCATTTTAAATACAAGATGGATCCTACTATTAGTGTTGAGAAAATCGCAACTGCATCGAAGACTAAGCTGTCTGTTACCAAAGACATCGTTAATCTATTCGAAGTCTACAAGTTATATAAAATTATTATTTTTAAATTACCTGAGTTTTTATCTTACAGCGTGATTTTATGTCTTTACTGATCGCAACTCACTACTCGAGTAAGTAACTTGATAAGTTGTGAACACTTAATCAGATAATTTCCTAGTAGGACCAGCGCGCAAGCAAAAACATATCCAAACTAAGTAGCTATTTATTGGGTGGTGGTGGAAACAATTATTGTTATGACGGAGTGAAAATAATGTCCTGGCCTGTCATCGTCCTCTAACGATCCTCGGATGTTCATTCCACAAAGTTAGATGAACAGCGCATTGTACAAAACGGTTACACTGTTATTATAAATTATGATTTTGATAAACATTAACCCAGGGGAATCCTACTTCTGAAGTTTTTTTCTACAAACACCAAATTTTTATTTAGCAATATTTTGTCAGGACGGTCCTTTATTGTTAGTGTCTAACTGACTGCTAAATTCATTCCTCAAAATATCGATAATATTATAAAAAATTGCCATGAATTTTATCGAACAAAGAAAAAGAACTTGACCAACTCATCTCATTATCCACGGCCATTAAATTTAACAAAAACAAGCTTACTCAGATCAATCTAAATTAATCAAAATCAGACCATTACTCTCAAGCAATTCTTCAGCTAAATAGTACAATTGTAATTTGTAACTTTTTTAGTTTAAATTTAATTTTGTTAGTTAGTTGTTTTCTTATCAAGTTTGGCCAAAACACATCGAACAACTCATAAATTAGATGGACAAAAACTCAGTCACAAAATCGCAAGTGACTTTAACCATTGATAATAAGAAACAAATGAGCATTGTTTGTTGTGTCAAAGCGTCAGACAAAACTGAATGTTATTTTGATACCACTCTAGACGCATAGATCGCAGATTAGATAGACGAACTGGTCCTCGAGTGTTTACTGGAAATTCAGTCTAATGGTTTCCAGGATTTCAAAATCATTCGGATGATAAAAGCTGGATTTATTTTTTTTATTTTAGAAAATCCTTTATTCCAAAAACTTTGTGTTAGATGATATACAATATTTTTTCTACGACCCTGTAGGAAAGCGTTTATTTTTAATAGAATCATTTTGCTTGGAAATATCTAAACCTTTATTTAACAAGTGGAAGAACGTCATCAACTGTCTAACGATATTTTGATGTTTTTTTGAGTTTTGAACTTAACTCGCACAAAACTACCTTTCGGTACTCGTGGGGTTGACCCGCTCGGCCTGTAGTCCTGTAAAGCGACATATTACCAATATGTTGTAATATGTTACTGACTCATTTCAGACGTAAATGGTTAAATACCCTACAAGTTGATTTGTAGTTGAGATAAAGAGATAGTACGTCTAGCGTCAAAAGTTAATCGAAAAATCTAATAATAAGATAACGTAGCTGATGTTTTTGAACAATAAAACGCAATTTTGAAGGATCTGACTTGTGAAAGAATTTGAACATTTTTTTAATGAGTTTTTATTTATATAGTTACTGATATTTTTAGATAAGTTTGTTGGCATTTAACCACACTCCTCCATCCACGCTTGTTATAAAAGAAATTGGGTCTAGTTTTATGGGAACCTTTGTTTTCTCGTTAATAGTAATTTTGTAGTTTTTCAAAAGAGTGGTTAAACCAACTTTACTTTGCATCAAACCAAAACGCAAACCTGAAAGATTGTAATTAATCTATCTATTTTGAAGGATAAAAAACTGTTTACCAATGCAAAGTCTGGGGCCGTCACCAAACGGTATCCATGTAAAAGCCGGTCTCGAATGTTTAGCTTCTTCGGTGAATCTTTCTGGATTAAATTTTTCAGGGTCCGGATAATATTCTGGATCAGTATGTAACCCCAGAACAGAAATGGCAACACTAATGCCCTTTTCTATTGTAATGTTTGTGTTAGGAATATTATACTCTTTATTACAAACTCTTGTCAATAAAGCAACTGGAGGGTACTTGCGTAAAGTTTCTGAAAATGTTTGTTAACTCATGTAAATAACAAGATTAGATTTAATTTTACCGCTTAAAACTTTGTCCATGTAAGTCATTTTCATTATTGCGTCGTACGATAGTTGTCCATTGTGCTCCTTTAATACAGTATTTATCTCTTTTCTTAATTTCTCTTGAATATCTTGATTAAGAGCTAATTCGCATAATGCAAAAGTCATCAATGTGGACGAAGTTTCAAAACCAGCAGCAAAGAAAACGAAGGCTTGTGCTGCAAGTTCGTTGATTGTTAACGCCTTTTCACCAATTTTTCCATGTTCGTCGGTTATTTTTTCATCGTCTACGACGGTACCACGGTTCTTGAGTTGCAAAAGTAAATGCATGAAATCTTTTCGGTACACATTGTTGTTTTCTCTGTATTTCACAGTATCGTTCACCGCCTTCATGAAGAATGTTTGTACATCGCTCTTCGTAAATTTGAATTTGAGAGTTCGTAGAAGCCAATGAGGCAATGAAAATAACATAATTGCTCGAATTCGGTCCATTAAAGTTACTTCAAATACTTTTCGTCCATATTTTCTGAATTCTGCATTCGGATCTTTCAAGCTGTTGCAATCTAAACCAAAAGCAGCGGAGCCAATGATATCCGTAGTGAAGCGCGCCAAAACCTCTTTGATATCCACCGGAGTCTGATTTTTGACCGAATCGTCCATGATCTCTTTCAAACCAACTGCACAATCCGCCAAAGTTTGAAACATCATTTTCATCTTACCGGACGTGAATGTAGGGGTTAACTTAACTCGAAGATTTCTCCATTTAGCATCTTCTAAGTTGAAGAGATGTCCACTTAGAGGGTCATCTTTTTCATTAAAGTAATTTCCATGATTCATAAAGTGAGCGAAGTCACTCTGCATGATGTGTTTTACAATTTCTGGGTCTACAGGCAAATAGAATGGTTTAGCCCCCATGTAAACACCACCGTGCTTGTAGCCTTTTGATTTAAACGTCTTGTAGAATTTTTGAAAATCTTCACCTAACATTTTTTGGCCAGTCATGAACTCTTTAGTGTCACCAAACGGGATTGAAGGGTTTAGCGTAGGTAAACCAATGCGACTCCAATAGCCTAAGCACCATTTAAAAGCCACAATTGCACCTACTAGAACAGTAGTCAAAATTGCGACTAAGTCGAAGGTTAGGTTGCTCGTTAGAAGAGCCATGTTATTAAGTAAAGATCCACACTGCAATTACAAAATTTTTATGAAAAAAATTACTTGATCATCAGTAATAAATTTTAATGCTCACCTAAGTTCACTGCTTGCCTATTTGAAACAAACTGCTCCAAACTGATAATACTCGGGTGTATTTATATCTAATTTTTATATTTTCACCATGATTACGCTGTTTGGATATCTCATTGTTTATAAGTGGCGTATTACTAGCGAACAAGTGTAAAACTAAGGAGTGTTTTATTTACAAAATAGCTTTCCTAGATTACTACAAAATAAGGGATACAATTTGTATAAATATTTATAATTTAAAAAAAAAGGGTTTTCAACAAATTTTTTTTGGTAATTTAAAAATTACTTTTCTAGTTTTTCAATATTTAGCCAGACACCACCTTCCACGCTGGGTATTATAGATCTTGGTACTAGTTTTAACGGAACCTTCGTCTTTTGGTTCAAGGTAACTTTGTAATCCCTCAGAAGAGTGGTCAGTCCAACTTTACTCTGCATCAAACCGAAACGTAAACCTAGAAAAAAGAGATTAAGCTGTTTGACTTTGACACTGAGCAAAATTTACCTATACAAAGCCTAGGTCCCTCACCAAATGGCATCCATGTAAAACCAGGTCTTGAATTCTTAGCTTTTTCATCAAATCTATCTGGATCAAATTTCTCCGGATCGGGGTAATACTCTGGATCAGTGTGCAAACCAAGAACAGGAATAGCAACACTGACGCCTTTTTTTAGTGTAATGTTTGTATTAGGAATCGTGTAATCTTTATTACACTTTCTAGGGAGCACAGCTACTGGAGGATACTTTCGAAGGCTCTCTAAAAAAAAATGAAAATTAAATAATCAGGTAAACTTCGAGCACTTGCCATTCAAAACTTTATCCATGTAAGTCATTTTCATGATCGTGTCATAAGACATTTGTCCATTATTTTCTGCCAGTACTGTCTTTATTTCGTTTCTTAACTTTTCCTGAACGTGTAGATTTGTGGCAAGTTCGTATAACGCAAAAGTCATTAACGTGGATGAAGTTTCAAAACCAGCGAGGAAGAAAACGAAAGCTTGTGCCGAAAGTTCATTCATAGACAATGTTACTTCCGTAGTTTTCTTATGTTCATCTGTAATTTTCTCGTCATCTGTCACAGTCCCACGATTCTTCAATTGCAAAAGCAAATGCATGAAATCTTTTCGATAAATGTGATTCGTTTCACGGTAGTTAACAGTATCTTTGACGACTTTCATGAAAAATGCCTCCACATTTTTCTTTGAACGTTTTACTTTTAGAGCTCGAAGTATTGAATGGGGCATGGATAATACTAATAGCGTTTTAATTCGTTGAATTAATGTGTTTTGAAAAATTTTTCTCCCATATTTTCTGAACTCTGCATCTGGGTCCTTTAAACTGTTGCAGTCCAAACCAAAAGCAGCAGATCCAATGACGTCTGTAGTGAAGCGAGCCATAATTTCTTTAATATCAACAGGAGTACATTCTTTGGCTGAACTGTTCATGATGCTTTCCAAACCAACTGCACAATCCGCTAAAGTTTGAAACATCATCTTCATTTTACCAGAAGAGAAAGTAGGGGTCAACTTAACTCTTAGATTTTTCCATTTGGAATCTTCTAAATTGAACAGGTTTCCACTTAGAGGGTCAATTTTTTCATTATAGTAGTTTCCATGGTTCCTGAAGTGGTCAAAATCTTTCAGCATGATGTGTTTGATCAGCTCTGGATCTACGGGGACGTAAACTGGTTTTGGGCCCAAGAAAACACCTCCGTGTTTATATCCTTTAGATTTGAACAAATCGTAAAATTCTTTGTGCTGTTCACCAAACGATATTTGCCCAATCATGAACTTCTTGCTGTCGCCGAATGGTAAAGAGGGGTTCAATGAGGGTATACCGAGACGTTTCCAGTAGCTCAGACGCCATTGTAAAATTAGAACTACTCCTGCTATCAGTGTAGCACAAATTGCTACCAAGTCATAGGTCAGGCTGCTTGTTAAAAGAGTCATTTCAGCTTGTTGAGTTTTTACAAACCACTACACTGATTTTACTACTTCATTAATTATAACCGTTTTAAAGTGATAAGCGTCTATATTTATATGTTTTTTTAAGCTTGTTCATGTTTGTCATTAGATAAGCAGGATCGTAATAAAATGACTATACAATAAGTCATGAAAAGTCTTTTATTTCAAATACAGATGAGGCCTACATGCTAGATGGACCGTCGGTATTGCCCAAAGGTAAAATTATACACCTCATTGTGTTAGATGCCTTTTTTATTTTATTTTCTTCTAAAATTCTTCTGGATATAGAATTCCCAGTCCAATAAGGGTTATTCGTCATCCATAAAAATTGGTGGTTATTCTGGTTACTTACTAGAAATTGTCCCATTGTCGAAATGATGAGGAGCATTGTTAATTTTAGGTTTTGTTAGAGGCGATTATATAATAAGCGGCAGGTGAAGGTTTTTAGGTTATGACTGTGGTATGTTTTAACTGATAAACGATTGACTCGGGGACCAAGAAGCCGATTATAAACAAAAAGATGGGAATCTAATTACATTGCAAGTAGCATGAGATACATCGAAACACCAAGTCACTCTATTCTATCTCTATCTCTCTCTGACACACACGGACGCATTCTAAAATGACGAGACAATAAATTACTAGATTTAGACATGCCGTGTGTTCATGCAAATATTTGTCGTTTTTGATCACTGAAGTCATGAAAAATGACAAGTATTTGGGGAGCAATTGAAATGGACTTTACCGCCGAGGGGCATAAAAGTTTTTTTCGAAATCAGTTCCGAAAATGTTCCAAGGGAGAAGTGCTCGTCATGCCCTAGCCATCATCATCGAACATTTTTAAGCAGTTCTGTATGCAACACGTTTATTAAGCACACGAAATTAATAATAATTTATAAAATATTTTTTTACAATTTAGTTTTTTTTTTATACTATAAAACCTAAACGTCGAAAAAATCGCACAGCGATAAGCAACATTGAGTTCTTTACTGGACATTTCATAAAAAGTTTTTTTTCAATTTTTCTTATATAAAAAGTTTTGTCCCAGTGATTAAACGATTTGTTACCATTTATAAAACAATATTTTAAATTATATAGTCTTTAGAAAAACGGACGCATTTCTAGAAGAAACAGAAAAAGCACAATTCGTTATTGGTTGATATGGTGAAGATTTTTCAGACATAATGAAAGAACGAAAAAGCTACCAAAAATGGTAAAATTAATTAAGAACAAGGCGGGCCAAACTAAATTAAATTAAAAAAAAATTGTTACCTCATTTTATGAAATCTTGTTTATTTTGCCATCTGATGTTATGAATGTAAAGTCACCAAAATGAGTAAATGATTATGATGTTAGAGAGCGCACTTGGATTCTGACGATGAAATGACGATGACAGTGCAAACTACCTAACACCCGCTTTATTTTCAACCACTTTTTTGTTAACCCTTTCACGCTAATACGAGGACTGTATTTGAAAACTTGAAAACCTTATATAGTCGCTGTTAGTTTATTTTAGTTTGTCATCGTGATTCAAAGATATGGGAATTGTGCGCATCACTTTTCTCTAGTCATGATGAGTAACAAGTTTTATCGCACCGCTCAGCGCATATCGCAGATTGTTGTTATTTTTTTTTTTAGAACTGTACGTCCATCTCTGTAATCAGTTCATGTGTTAAAGAACGGCAAGAGTGGATACGAATACATTTTATTTCAAGTTGGCGGTACAAAGAGTTCGTTTAGCACAACAGTTAAAAATATTCAATTTGTTAATTCAGATTTTTAAGATCCAGCCATACTTTGCCTTCCACCGTTGATACAAACGCTCTCTTGTCAAATTTCAATGGTTTGCAGGTTTTTTTATTTAGGTGGATTTCGTAATTTTTCAGAAACACCGTCAAAGCGATTTTGCTTTGTAAAATTCCAAATCGCATACCTAAAACAATTTTATTGAGTCTTGTTAAATTTTGTAAGTAAAATTTTTACCGATGCAAATTCTTGGACCATCACCGAACGGTAACCATGTGAATGCCGGTCGATTTTGCTTGTTTTCGTCTGAAAAGCGTTCTGGATCGAAAACTTCCGGATTCGGGTAATATTCGGGATCTCTTTGGATACCTAGCACGGGAATAACAATCATGTCACCTTTTGATATGACAATGTCACTGTTAGGCACGGTGTAGTCTTTGGTGCACTCTCTAGTCAAAATGGGTAGCGGCGGGTACTTTCGAAGAGTTTCTGTGAAAAAAATGTTATTTTTGAGAAAAGAATACGTTTTTATTACCATTTAACACTTTTTCCATGTACGTCATCTCCATCATGGCTTCATAAGTTAGTTTACCATCATGTCGACCCAAGACAGCATTCACTTCTTCTCGCAGTTTATCTTGAATATCCGGATTTGTAGCGAGTTCGTACAAAGCAAAAGTTACTGTCGTGGAGGAAGTTTCGTATCCAGCCATGAAGAAAACGTACGCTTGGGCAGCGAGCTGGTTCATTGTTAGTCCAACTTCTTTGCTCTCTCCACTCTCATCTTTCAGTTGTTCGTCATCAGAAACAGTTCCGCGATTTTTCAGTTGTAAAAGTAAATGCATGAAGTCTTTTCTGAAAAAATTATTCCTTTCTCGATACTCGACAGTATCGCGAATGGTTTTCATAAAGAAAGTTTCCACGTCAGCTTTTGTGAACTTATGTCTGATGGCCCGTAGCACCCATGACGGTAACATAGTTTGCATGAAAACTTTAATGCTATCCCAAAAATCAAATTGAACGGCTTTTTGTCCATAAATCCGGAAAATAGCATTCGAATCTTTAAGACTGTTAGCTTCCAGTCCGAAAGCTACAGAACTAATAACGTCAACTCCAAATCTTCCTAAAGCGTCTTTAATATCCACCGCAGCCTTTTCGTCAATAACTGCGTCCACTAAGTTTTTCAAGTCTTCGCTTAGACTCGCCATGGTATGAAACATCATTTTCAATTTCCCTGACGTGAAAGTTGGTGTTAGTTTCACCCGTAAGTTTCTCCATTTTGCTTCACTGAGATTAAATAAGTGGCCAGATAAAGGATCAATTTCTTCATCGACGTAGCCACCGTGACTGTTGAAATGTGCGAAATCAATTTGCATGATGTGTTTGACAAGTTCTAGGTCGATAGGGATGTAAACGGGCGAAGCTCCCAGATAAAAACCACCGTGTCGAAGACCTCGCGCTTTGTACGTGTTATAGATTCCAAGAAATTTTTCTCCAAAAGATAAACGACCAAGAACCATATCTGTAGCATTTCCAAAAGGAACGGATGGCGGCAATGTAGGTAAACCTTTTTTGGCCCAGTACGTTAGTCTCCATTTCATGTAAGTGATTCCACCGATTAAGATAGTGACGATAACGGCTAGAAGGTCGTAGCAAAAACAGTCTCCGAGGATAGCCATATTCTGAAAATAATAGATAGGTGTAATAATGTGTTTAATAATAAAAAAAACACCATCACTCGCACAATATCTCTACAATTGTTTGGAAATGTTGGTATGTTGATATTATGTCACACTGCTGAATTAATCTGGTCTCAAGGTTGATTTGTGTTTAGAATATCAAGATACCAAAGTGTGGATATGTAACCAAATATACAGAAGTGTTTTTTATTGGTTTTTGGTGTCAATCCTTGAACTGGCCCTTCGTGAAAACTACTACCCAGTTTTTTGTTTTTTGCTGAAGACTTGCAAGGAGAGCTGTTTCCAAGAAAATGCAAAATGAAGAAAATTTTTTTCTGTTATTTTTTCCTGTGATATTAAGAATTACTTCGTATTATAACGATGACAAGAATAAAAATAGCTGTTATAACTTTTCATTGCAGTACTTTTGTGGCATTGAGGGGCAAAAAAAATCAAAGTAACGCATTCTAATACTTTTATTTCTATTTATTTAAAATCATATAGAAGAGCTTCTTTATTATTTTGAGATACCACTTACCAAGGTTAGTTTATTTTGGTGACATTCAAGAAAATTTCAGATTTGGTGGTTGTAATATCGGACGTTGCATTTATTTCTATCGGCATTTTGGTTTGGTTATTTATCGTTATTTTGTAGTTCTTCAATAAAGTAACCAATCCTATCTTGCTTTGTAACAAACCAAATCTCATACCTTCACAAAAAAATATGTAATAATCGAGTAGCGAGATCCGTTCAACTCACCAATACAAATTCTAGGTCCTTCACCAAAGGGTATCCATGTGCATGGTGGTCGGCTGTTTTTGTTTTGCTGAGAAAAACGTTCAGGATCAAATTTATCCGGTTCCGGATAAAAGTCAGCGTCATGGTGAATACCTAGTACGGGTATCACTATCATGGTACCCTCCTCTATGCGAATGTTGGTGTTGGGAACATCATATGCTTTATTGCATTTTCGGTTCAAAAATCCTAGCGGTGGATGTTTTCTCAACGTTTCTAGACGGAAAATTCCAGTCAACTTGAATAATTTGACTATCAACTTACCATTAACAACTTGGTCAAGATAGGTCATCTCCATGATTGCGTCATAGGAGATTTCATTGTTGTGTTTTTCCAAAACGGACTTGATTTCTTTGCGAACTTTTTCTTGAATATCTTGATGACAAGACAGTTCAAACAGTGTAAAAGTCATTGTTGTTGCCGAGGTTTCGTAACCTGCTATGAAAAATACGAACACTTGGGCAGCTAGTTCTTGTAGTGTCAGTCCGACTTCTTTGCTTTTGCTGTCATCATCAAGAAGTCTGTCATCGTCACAAAGCTTCCCTCTGTTTTTCAACTGTATTAGCAAGTGCATAAAGTCTTTCCTACGAACATTGTTTTTTTTCTCTGTAATCAACAGTTTTCTTCACCAAATCCATGATAAACTCCTCCACATCAATTTTGGTAGACCTGAACTTGATCGCAGTTAAAAATTTTTCATCGAAAGCTAACTGAGCAAAGGTTTTGAACGAATCCCAGGCGTTATTTTCCACAGCACGTTTCCCATAATGACGGATAGCAGTGTCTGGTTTTTTGAGACTTTCAGCGTCAACTCCAAACGCACACGAAGTGATAATATCCGTGGTGAAACGAGCAAGAACATCTTTAATATCGACGGGGGTTTGATTTTTTGCCGCTTGCAAAATGACATCGTCTAGATCTTGACAACAAGCGGACATTATTTCAAACATCATCTTCATTTTACCAGAAGTAAAAGTAGCAGTTAGTTTTGCTCGAAGGTTTTTCCATTTCGAATCCTCAAGTGAAAACAGATTCCCCGTCAAAGGGTCGTGCACTTCGTTGACGTAGAAACCACGGTTGACAAAATGTGAAAAGTCTTTTTGCAGTATATCCTTGATAATGTACGGATCAACGGGGATGTAGAACGGACGGGCAAACATGAAAACGCCACCATGTTTGAAATTTCTTGCTTTGAAATGTTGGTAAAATTCGGCAAATTGCTGGGAGAAACTTGCTTTTGTTAAGAAGAATTTGGTAGTGTTTCCAAAAGGAATTGATGGTTCTATATACGGTAGACTACGTTTTTTCCAATACGTAAACTTTCACTTGTAATAAATCACTAATCCTGATAAAAAGGTGACGACTATAGCTAATAGGTTAACGGTGAATGCACTACTTAAAAAAAACATGTTGCCGAAATGATGTCTCGGTAGGACAACGATTGTCGACTGGTAGATTTTAAGCACCAAGATAATTGTATATACTTTCCCTACTCTTATAATTGTTTCAATGTTAACGCATGATTCAGCATATGTTTATTTACTGTCTAGTCATAATAATCGATGTAAATAAAATTAAGTAAACACGCGAATGAGAAAGATAAAATAATAACTGATATGTAAGTAGGTAATCATTTTTGCATGAATCTGCATAAAAACCTTAGTGTATAATATAAGTGGAGCCGAGTTAGTTTTTGGGTCGATTTTCTGGTATTCTCCAATTGCACCCAATTATACCTTTGATCAGAAAAATTGTGCCTACTTTGTTTTTAAAGGTTTGCTGTTTATTTTAATGGGCTCTTTTGATGCTTATTTTTAAAGTAGCTCGTATTTCCCAGCAGTGGAATAGAAATGTTTCGAAAGTTTAAAATTCTTTGAAACGTTTCATCGTTATTGTTAATAATGCAGATTTCCTCTCCGGGATCAAGGGCTAGTCATCGAAATGCACATGTGACCGGTGGAAAGTTTCTCCCTAAGAGAGCCCTTCAGCGTGGAAAGTAATATTAAGAAACCATAAAGAGATTAAGGGATTTTCTTCGGGAAAATAACTTTTATGTACACAAAGTACTCAAGGAACTTTATACCGAAACAGTTTATCGAAAATAATAAACCTCATCAAGATAAAGATCGTTAAGGCAGTTTGTATTTCTCGTCGTTTTCCAGCGCCGTCAACGTGAATAATTAGGCGACACGTGCAATGAAAAAGTCATTAGCTGAATGCTCGTGGCAGTCCGATGAAGGTTATAGTAGTTGGATTCGCCCGCAAGACCTGAATTAAATAGAATTAATACAATCTGATAGGAAACGTGGCCAATGAAATCTGCTACAAACACGCGAAACCGTAATCTTATAACTTACGCAGTCTACGTGACATTTCAGCCTGAAAATGTGTCTTCTTTCGGCTTCGCCAAACTGTTTTCGCCTGCTTTTCATCCAAGTGAAGGATAATTCTGTTTATTTTTGAAATACGCAGCACATTGTCCGTTCTGATTTCCTATTGTGTCAGTTTTAAAGTCGGGAATGTGCGAGAGAGAAATTTTCCACAATGGACGGCCGGACTTCTTCGACATTATTGATGGGCCGTTTGCGGCAGGAAATTTTCCAGATGTTCTTAATATATCATCGTATTTAATCTAGAAACGCATTAAAGCAAACAATGTATATAACGTAAATGCAGTGGAGAAAAGCGAAATGGAAAAAATAAGAAAGAAGTGCAGTTCGCGACGACCATTTGGTGGCCTCGGCTTCTAATTGAAAAGATCTCCCCATTACGTGAGATCAATTTTAGGGGAGAACGGGAGGGTGCCTCTCTCTTCATCATAATTAACTCCAGCTGAAGAAATAACAGCCACTACCTACGCACCTCCATTGAATTAATATCCGAAAATCGTTGAGAACCAGTATTCAGAGATGTTGGGGAATTCGTTGCTATTCGCGACAGACAGCCTGCAATTTATTTTTTCTTTTCCTGCATTCTATCTGATTTTTCATGTTAATAGACAACCGTTCTTTGTTAAATTCTACAGACAAAAATACTGCCGGTTAGATAACCAGATTTATCGCTTTTTTTTTTAAAGTTTCATTAAGTATGATCGATACAGTATTTTTTTCGTTAATTTAGGGATAAAAGTCGTGTGTTTTTCACAATAAATCATTCGGGCTGCCTCTCCGTAATCCTAAATTTTTAACTGGAATTTTTGGGATGGAGAACCTTCATAAGAAGTTAAAACCATCTAAACTTTATCTTTATTATGTCGACTTTATATGAGAAAAGTGGCCGGAGAATGTTCCACACATGATAAGCGAGCCTTCCTTAAATTTTTTGCTGAGTTATATGAGAAAAAATCCTTGATACAGCTTTTATTGCCCAAATAAAAGAAAAATTTTAAGCTTTTGGTTCAGTTTCTTTATTTAAATTAATTAATTTATTTAATTCATGGAGTTTTATCTACCGGCGTTTCTTAGATTTTTAGTTCTGCGTATTTTTACAATTCCTATAAAACTTATGAAGTACTATGAAAACGGTAAAAATCGAAAATCATTTTGCATATTAAATTAATCTAAAAATAATTAAGAAAATTTAGTATTTAGAATTTAAAGATTCTTGAATAATCAAAGAACATAAGGAATATAAAGAGTTTAAAGTATCTAAAGAACATCCAAAAATTTAGATCGTCTAGAAAATCTTTAAAATTTTAAAAATATGTAGCTCCCAAAAAGTATATAATTCCGTCAAGAACCCGAAGGTTACAAAAATTCATTCATTCCAAGAGTTTAGGAAATCTAAATTTAAAAAAAAATGAAGTTATTCAAAATTTATGAATTTGAAAATTTAAAAAATTTAAAACTTAGAATTTAAATAATATAAAAATCGCAAAAAATACAAGATTTTTCAAAAATAAGCAAATTGAGTTTAGGGGATACAAATTTCAAACAAAAAGTCAAACAATGGGAAAAATCCAGTTCTTGAGAGATTTGAAAAATCTAAAAAAAAATAAGTTCAAGGGATTTAATTTAAGTACCAACACTGAAAGATTTAAATAAGTCAAGAAAATCAGAAAGCTACTTAGAATGCACTGCGTGTGCTATTACATAATTTTGCAGTTTTTTAAACTTGTAGCATATTTTGCAATAAGTTGGTACATATTTTTGCAAAATTTCTTTGTATTTTTACGTATTATCAATTCCTGAATTTCAGATTCATAATTCCTCATATCAAAAGTTTTTAGAACTCAGACATTCTTTGATTTTTAGATCATTCATTTTTTTGCAATGACGAATTTTTTTAATGCACAGAATTTTTGAAACCTCAGATTTTAAATACTAGATTTTTATATCTTAAATTTTTGGTTTTTGCATTATTAATCTTTAGTTTACAGCGTCGAGAAAAAAAAATTTTCAAATTCTCTAAAAATTTATTTAGAGGCTTCAAGTCTGCAGAATCAGAAGAAGTTTGCTATAGTGTTATAAATATTTTTTTTATATACTTTTGCGGGACAAAGTTTATTTTTCCCATTAATTTCTTCAATATTTATTATACTATTTCACAGATTAAGATATAAATGGGCGACACTCTTCATTATAAATGATATTTTTTTACACAATACTTTATTGATACTCTGAACAGCTAACAACTGTCGAGTAATCTTTAAGATAATCTTCTTAAGAAAGGGTAAACCCTGAAGTAGGACGCAGGTAGTTTAAACTGAACATTTTTAGTCACTTTGCCCTTTTTGTTTGCGTTTCTGGAAACCGTGAAATCAATAACCCCAACTTTTGCGTAGCAATTAATTGACTTTAAGCACTTCCTTTAAAACGCAGCCATGAAATATAACTCCGTGAAGTTCAGGAACCGAGCATAATTATCCTGCGAGGTTTTGGGAGTTCAGCAACTGTCCGTTGCCTGAGAAATAAATACAGTAACGGAAACATGAGTTGATTTCCTCTATTTCCGCTTTGAGTATTCTGTGATGTGGTCAAACTAACCGCTTTGTTAAAAGCTCTAATGGATCGCTTTGACGTGCTGCCGTTGGTGCCGAAGAGCGTCCCATGTTAACTTTTGACCCATTACCGAAGAAAAACTGCTCTCGGCTCGCGGTTAATTTGCACAATGTGGCAGGAGACAAGAGATGATTCCTTTCAATTCAACCACAAATATCCGCAAGCTGCAATACGGTTGGGAACCATTAGATTTCTTTATTCTTTCCACAAATCTCGCCGCACGTGCTTTAGATGTCCGAAACGACTGCATCCTCAAAGTTTGAGAGGAAAGTGAAAAAATATTGAAAGGTTTGTGAATGAATCGTGGATTTTTTTCTTGGGTTTGATGATGCTTTTTAGAATTAGAGATAAAGCGTTTTCACAAAATACTCGGCTACTTTGGAGATTGCCAACATAGTAACAACCCCTATTTGTATACAGTTTGAACCCACGAAACAATAGAATGCGGAAAAAGCTCCAGATAAATAACCTGCTTTAGAATTTTTCTTTTCTAATTTTCACGAAGGGGAAACCATAATCAAACGGAATTGAATTTTTCTCAAAAATAAATTATCTCCTACAAATGACGTTTTAAAAATGAAATATCTTTAAATTGATGGCTTCCCCCCATAAACCAGAGCTTTCCGCACAAGAATTCTAAATTAAATTTTAATATCTGGCCTCCTCCCGACTTCGAGCACGTAGACAAATAAACGGGAGCTTAAACTTTCAGAAACAAAAGTCTTAGTTTGACACTAAGACCATCAAAATTACCATACAACAGGTAGCAAACTTCACGTTTCTTTTTAGCATAGATCTTTCGAGCTGATAAAATAACACGTAATTAATACGCCCCTGTATATGTTTCGGAAGCGGCGAACCGCACATGACGTAATCATTCCTGAAAAATGACACGAAATGAGAGCGGTCGTCGAGGAAAAGAAGTTTTCAAAGGATGACATAAATCACGTGGTGTAGTGATTGGCTGCCACACGTAGAGTTGCGTGGCGCGGAAACATTTACAAATAAAACAGGGACGGATTGGCCTATAAAGTAGCCTTTTCTCGAAAAATGTCACTTTTACGCAAATTCGAAACTTAAACAAGTGGAAAACGCCGAAAAGTTTTCGCATTGATACGAAGATGAGCCGAAATAAATTACCGTGGATTATTCACGACTCGAATTGGAAAGCTAGAGTGTCCTGCAAAATCGTCCAATTTCAGCCGTCTGTCACTTGTCTGTCTATATATTGAAATTGTGTGTGCATATGATGTTATAGATTAGATTTGAGGAGCGCGCATGCCATTTTCCACACGGGTTTCAGCAGCAGTGCTTTGAAATTTCAGCAGTAAGCTTCGAGCTTTCGCCGGTCACGAACGCCTCCGATTTTCCTTTCAGTGAAGCTTTCGGCGTGTTTTCCGTAACATTAGTGTTTTGAATGTGACTTTCATCGTGCTTTAATTATGAAATGGTTTTGGTTTTTACGGTCGGACTTGTGTGAGAGATGGTAATATTTTATTATGAAAATAATAAAAAAAAAGCGCGCGATCGCTAATCGTGCGGCATTTGATACTAAAAGCCTATCGCAGTTAGAGGGGTTGGACTGAGGATATCAACTTACAGGTGTTCTTAAGTTAATTATGTCTACGATTACATAAGTGTGCCTGAATTAATTAATCCACTGTGCGCTGCCGCTTCGCCAAAGTTTATGTTCGAGGACTTGTTTATATACCTTCAGAACCTGCTGATTTAATTTGCATAATTTATTCTGACATTGATGCACCGACGATGATCTTTAATAGTTTCGTTCAAGCTCTCAAAATATTTCGGTCATGTTTAGAACATTGTTCGGGCAACAGTAAACAAAATAAAAAACGAACCTAATGTGTGATGTTTTATGGAAATTCCAGCTTTAGCTGAGCTATGCGTCAACAGTGGATTAGAGCACTGTTTGCAAGCAGAATAATTATTTTAATTTAATTAAAACTTTACAAATCTCTCGACATTCTTGAATAAGTTAGTTTTGTATGTAAAACGAGGTCGGTGGTTAATATTGTAATTTTCAATTTCGCCTACACCGCTTGCATATTAAAAACCAAACTAGTTCTCATATGTTACACCTTTTAAATTTTAATAAACGAACAAAGCGTGTGTCAAATAAAGAGCCATATTTTATTCAACACTTAATTAACTCAATTGTGCAGTTTTTCCACTTTTGAAACTAGAAACGAGGTAATTTAATTTTTTTGCAAACTACCATAAAGCGGGATGCAAAATGGATGCTTGACAACAAATAGACTGTGCTTTTTAACTTTGTTGATACCTGTTGATCATGTAAATTTTTCATTAAAATGCGTTAACATTGCGTAGTTTCGTTTTAAAATTTTGCGATTCAAAGCTTTTATTACAAATAGCCATAAACTCTCCAGCAATCTCACTTTACTACAGCACTTGGACGCTCGAAATCGATGCTCTGTAAAACAGGATTTTGTTTTTTTATAGAAATAGTTCGCTCTATAGATATAAGAGAAGAGTCGACAGGATAATAAAATGTTTTATAGTTTTCGAGAGTCTATAAAATTTAAACTTAATCTCATCACCGACATTACTTGATCAAATGCAGTAATCATCAGAAACGTTCAAGAAGATGACTTTGATATTAGACTATAAATTGGAAGATTCCAAAGTCGTTTTACATCACTCGTTGAACAATAACTCTTTAAAAAACTATAATGCACTTTGAACGATTTTAATCAAGTGAAATAGTGTTCAATGGTTTCATAAAATTGAACTGCCTTAGATAAATTGCAGCGAAGCTTGGTTTATGTCTTTCTGTTTTATTTCAGTTGGAAGAAGTAAAACAAGAATGTTAGTGGGAATAATGGTTTGATTTTATATGGTGTCAAGTAGTTAGCTTTAAATGATTTCGGGTTGCGACAAAAGACGTTTTATAAACCTTCGACTGTCACTAAAAATCGTCGTTAAAAAATAAACTAACGAGCTTGAGTTTGATTTTGTATTGAACGAACTACTATTTTATTCATAATTAATTAATATAAATAAATCAATAAGAAGTTAATCAGTGTTGATGCCATCAAATTTTAACAGTGAATGACGACTTATGTTCCCCAAACATAATTAAATGTGCTGTTGACACAACAGTGTTGTTGTAGATTTTATCAGGGAAATTTTATGAATTTTTTAGTGTAAACAGACGAGTTCAATTTCCTCTTTTTAAAACGGCGTTCAAAATTGCTTCACTTGTTATTTCTTGATTTCCATGTCTGGGTAATGCTATTTTTGTATTATTATATAGAACACAAGGCGAGTGCAAGCTGGAGTTGACAATGCTAATATTTCGAGAGTCTAATATCGTTCTGAGTAAATTAAAGAGTTTGTTTAGCGAAGCGTCTGAAGTCATGTAAATTCGCCAGAAAAATTTTCCTAATTGGGGACCATTTTATACATTTTTGCTGTACCGGCTGTTTTCATCGTTCTCCTCAACTCCGCCGTTTACAAATCGGATCCGTCGTGCTCAAGACCGGAAGGCATCATTAAAATATGAAAAGAATAATTGTATATAACAATATTTCTAATAAGGATTTTTTCGAAAAGAAAACTCTGGAAAAAGGGCGGCTTTATTATCTCAAAACGTTGGTTTTTTCTTTGTGTAAAGTCGTTAATTAAATGCTGCACCCTTCCCGGCTTCAGCGAATAAATCACAACTCTTTCTTCAGTTTTTCGGGATCATGAATATTGAATTTAAAAGTTTTCGTGTGAAAAGTTTCACGGGCGAGTCCTTTCCAGTCTCTGTTCTTCCTGACAATTTTAAAGAAATCTGACGGAAACGACACGCAGTAAATTGCTTTTATTAATGATGTTTACTTAACTCACTTGCGGACGGGGAATCTCAAAGACGTTTTGTCCCCCTTCGTTTTTTGTTCGAGTTCTTTAGTGGTCTTTTGTGTAATTTTAGAGGGAGTTTTCCAAATTAAACAAATCTTTAGCAGATAACAACGTTCCACATGTGTGGCAGTTTTTCTTTTCAACGATGTTTGTTTTTTCTCTCGTAAGTGACGAGGGCGTTTTAAAATCCCCTCGTGACTTTTATATCTTGACAAATTCATCAAATGAGCTTTGTAACGTGCAAACCAATTTCCTTTCGACCGAATGTTGAATCAAATCCTGCAATAATATTGCAGAAGCGAAAGTGTTGCATTATTCTTTAAATAAGTAGTCTCAGAGCGAGCGTGTTCACTCCAGTTCGGGTAAATATTGATTAGTCCGACCCACTTTCTGTCATCGCCTGTTACATGCCGAACCTAATGGGGATATTTCTACCCCTTTTACATCGTCGAGTAGAGCATACATGGCCCTTTTCCCTAATATACGGACCCTTCGTGTCGACAGATACATGGTCATCGACAACTGGCATTAATGAGATTGTTCATAAATTAACGAATGCCATTTTACCCACTTTGTCAACAAACGAAAACCAATTATAGAAACCAATTTTGTTAGGCCATCGTTCAGGGGCTTCCAAATATGCCACCAATCAAATTAAACACGTTAAAAAAATAACACTCTGTTCACTGATGGCCACACAAAATCAAGAGGGGCGCACATTGACAGGTTGTGGAAATTCGATAGGGATTTTAAAACCTCAAAGTGTCTGCATGCGCCCTGATAGAATGAAATGTGATGCCACAATTTTGTTGGAAACGGGTGGATCGTTTTCTTTCTTCTTTCTTCGACACTTTTCCTACAAATTATAATTCGTTGTGTGCTAATACAAAGAATATCGTTTGAACTTTACTTATTTTTAGAATTTTAGGATCCGCGATTTAAATTTTTAAAGCCCAAACTCTCAAATCTAGCATTTAATTGGCAGTTTTGAACCTGATCTGTTATTAATTAAATTTAAGCCTGGGGCGCGATTCTGGAATTCGAAAGAATGTGACAACGTAGTATTCATTAGTATCGAAACTTGGTCGAAAATTTTGCGTCAGATTTGCAGCTTTTTATCAAAAATTGTAAGAAGGGGCCAATTCAACAAGGAAAGTCTTCTAATGTTGTGGAAAATAGTGAAAATTATTACTAGAATTACGACTTGGAAGGGTTACAATCGCATCAATAAATTCACCAAGAAATTGTTCTTGACTTCCCATTTTCTTAGGTTATTAGATTTCTAGATTCCTAGTTTTCTTAAACTTTCATTCATTTCATGTCTCAATTTTTCAGTTTTTCCAACATTCATGTTCCTCCGTTTTTAGATTCTCAAATTCTCAAGATTCTGACGTTTGTAGATTAACTAGATCTAAAATTAATTTAATCTTTTTCTCCAAATAGAGATCAATACTTTACCCAGACTCTCGAGCAATTGGATTCCAATTTTCAGATTTTTGTGTTCTTAAGTTTTCCAGTTTTCAGTCTCAGAGTTTGTCTGTTTTTTAGATTCTAAATTACCAAATTAAATTAACCAATTGAATTCAGTTAAGTAACCCAAAGAATGAGATTTTAAAAAAAAAATTGAATATATCAGATTTCAGATTTTTACAAAAATAGTTCAATTTTGAAGTTCTCAGGTATTAGGGAGTTCCATTTTTCAAAAATTTTTATCATCTTAGTTTTTTACTCCTATGTTCCAAAATTTTAAATTTTTTGTTTCTTAAGATTTCAGTTTCTGAGTTTCTTAAGTTATCAAGTTCTAATTTTTTCAAATATTCAGTTTTTTCCTGAGGCTTTCAGGTTTTCAAGTTCTCAGATTTACAGTTTTTGGAGTATTCACATTTGAAAGTATAATTTTTTCTACACTTTCGGATTAATTTTTCCAAATTCAGTTTTAGTTAGTTTACATTCTTTCAATTTTTTAGTTTATTTAGACTCTAGATTCTTGAGATTCTTTAGATTCTTTAGATTCTTTAGATTCTTTAGATTCTTTAGATTCTTTAGATTCTTTAGATTCTTTAGATTCTTTAGATTCTTTAGATTCTTTAGATTCTTTAGATTCTTAAAATCCTTAGATTTTTTGTGAACTTAAATGTTTGAATTTTTCTTAGCAAATATTTTGAAGCATTAAATTTTGGATTGATAGTTTAGTTTCAATATATTTTATAAATTCCATAAATATTTTTGATTTTCTACACATTCTAAATTATTTCGGTTTCTTCAATTTCTCAATTTAAAAAATAATTTTCTTATCTTCTTTATGTTGTGTTCTTAATTTTATAGAACCTAAAAAACTCAGCATCTTGAAGTGTAAGAGTCTCAGAGCGTAAAAAATCGTAAAGACTCTTGAAACTTTTGAATTTAAGAATTAATGATAAATCAAAAGCAGTTCGTTTTTAAATCCAATAATCTAGCAAAATTAAAATCATATCTTCTGAGTATTTCGGAATCAACTTCAGAACAGAAATTTTAATTCAAAGCCGGGAAAAAAGGGAAGTTCAGTCTGAAAAACGGTACTTGAGAACCTGAGAACCTAAGAACCTTAAGTGTAAAATATCTAAGAATCTAAAAGTCTAAAATTTTTAGAATTTTTAATTTTAAAACAATTCAAGTTTAAGTGGTGACTAGTTTTCTGTATACTCTAGTTAAAATTTTCTTCGCCTGGCAAACTCACTTTTGATTGCATTAATAAATAACTGAAAATATAACGCAAAGATTTACATAAAATTTTTCAGTTCTAGAAATTTTTTAACTTATTTAATCTTTTTTTTTTTTGTAAAGAGTCCATATCATCGACAAGTTATTTAATTACTTAATTAATTTTAGGCATCTATTTTTTTGACTACGATCTGACAACTAGTTTCCGCCATCCTAATTTTTTGCGTAGTTAAAATATATTTTTGTTTTGGCTCAAAGTGCATTATCTTTGTGCGTTTTATCTTTGGTTTTCCTAGTAATAAAACATTACGTGTACAGGAAATTGTGCTGACTACGCTGTCACAAAATTGACGTCACAGGAATACCTGCTGACTCTGGAAAAATATTATTGAAAATCGTTTTAACTGCAGGTGAAAAATAATGTTATATTATTTTAGCTTCAACACGCAACGTAATTACAAAGAAACACTCTATTTTTTATTTATTTATTTATTTATTTTATACATGTTTTTATCCTCACGTGTATCACAAACAAAAATTTTGTATGGTAAAACTGTAACATTGGTTACATGACACCTCGTCCAACCCCGTCTAACGCAGTAGTTAGTTGGCTCGTTATCCTAATCTTACTGCATGTTAAATGTGAACCTGATCAGATAATTACCACGAGAGAGAAGTTCGCAAGCTAAATGCCAAGATGAAACAGTGACGCGTAAACGTGAATCGCATACCGCACAAAGGCTCAATAGTGGCGACGGCGGCGGTAGCATCGTCAACAGGGTTCTGCCTCATGGTCCAGCCGAGCAACAACAACAACGGAAGCTCCGACATGGACTCGCTCGAGGACATGCTGCGGAAGGTAATCTAGAAAAACTGAGCTATATTTTATAAAGTTTCTTTTGAAATGTTGTACGACTTTACAACTTTTCGGCTATTCAGTTTAAGCTTGAATAATTGGGGACGTTCAAGCGAAGCTATGATATCTTCTAAAAAATTACTATTGTTGTTTTGGAGGTCGGCACGTCTGAAATGGGAAGCTCTGGGGTTCGGGGCTCCACTGTGACGACATTTAATTTTGTTTTGACTTGTCTCCGGGGCATGAACTAACTAACCAACTTCGCATTTGTTATGAGAAGAAAATAAGAAAGTTTCTGGGGTTTTAGGGTTAAATGGACCTGAAAATGTTTTTAAAATCGCGAGATTTACATTCATGCAGTGAGGCAAAAGTCGATAATTTTCGTGCTGGGATATATAAAAATTGACATTTTCGAATTAGAAGCACGAAAACCTGTTAATGTAATTAACGTGGGTTCGTGTTTAGTATCAGCATTGTTTAATATAATTTAGAAGTAAAATTTTGTGTATATTATCGTCGTTATGGTGGTAACATTGTTAAACGTCAATACTGTATAAATAAACTGAGTTAATCGCTTCAAAACTGCTTGATAATTCAGAACATCAGTTCTGTTTATTTGCTTTCAAAGAGATTTTGTAATTTTTTACTTATCTGATTAGTAGATACAGTGGGTAATAAAACAAACATGTTTTGGGTGTGTTTGTATAGTGAACAGTACAGCAACATAAACACTCCATTCGTAATAAAACGATAAACTCGAACCAAAAATTACGAAGCCATTAGTTTATTAAAGATCTTAAGTATTTACTCATCCTGGTTATTCTCATTACTTGTTTACAAATAAAGATAAAGGAGGTTTTGTATGACATCAAAATGCAAACAATATGTTGACTAAATACTTACACAAAATTTTGATAACAAACCATAAACCGTAAAGTCATAATTTTGGACAATTACTTATAGGGACTTTCAGGCAGGGGTTGAAAATTTTCTTATTATTCACAAAAATTAACAACCTGTTTATTGATATATTTTGTGATTATTTTAGTGTATTTTTTATTTTATTTTTATCAACTTTTGGTCACCATTTGCAATAAAAACCATTAATTTAGCCTAAATTTAACATTACATTCTCTCAAGTTTTTCAGATTTATACAAAGTTAGAAATAATTTATATTTGACTTGAAGATATTTAAATTGATTTAATTTTGTTTGATTTTTTAAATTTTGAAACCTGCTAGTTATCAGAACATTTAAAATTTTAATATTCTGGATATTACATTTTTAAATATTTTATACTAATTAAACACATTTAGAAGTATTTAAAATTATTTTAAAATGTTCAAAACCTTTCAATTAAAAAATCTGCAGAAATTTAAAATTTGGAGCTTTTTATTTGAAGAAGCTAGAATACGCAAAATCTTAAAAATTTCTATCCAAAAATGCTTAATTTTTGCTCAGTTTGAGAATCATTTCAAATCTTTGCTATTCTTAGATTATTTAGCTACTTCGCAATTTCAGTATCTTTGAATGTTTTTAAATAGTAAAGAAAGTAAAAATAGTTATTTCAGAATACTCATGTTTCTCAAAGTATTTAAAAAATCTTTCACATTTTTCGGAACTTTTTTTATAAAATATCTAAAAATATTAAAATTTTGCAAACGCTATCAAAAATTTTTCTCTGCGTTTTGATTTTTTTTAATTGTCTGAAAGCTACTAATTTTTTTACTTGAAATATTTGTGATTCTTCAAATTTCTGGAATTTATGCTTATATTCACCGATAAATTTTTTGCATGTATTTTAATGTTTTTTAACAGATGTTTGAGAAAAATTACAATTCGTTACAGATTCCATCAATTTTTTTTTAATTGTCCAAAAGCCACAAACTCTTGATTTAAAATACTCAAGTTTATATTTTTTTAACATCTTATATTTTTTACCTTTCATATCTATAGGTATTCATATACCTTCAAGATTTCAGTATTTTTCAAATCTTTCTTGAAATTTTGAAACCTGAGAATACGACAACTATTCAAGTTACGCGTAAATAAAAATGCAATTATAAAATAAAATGTTCATTTCTATCCATAGATAAGTCAAAATGATTTTTTTATGATTTTTATATTTAAATAAATAAACTTGTCATTTCAAATTTATTGTTTTATTCTAGGTAGGAGATTTATTTAATCATCTCCAAAGATATTTATGACAATGTTTTTAAGGAGCGTTGTTAGAGAAGTTTATTGCAGTTAGTGCATTTAACCAGTACACTTAGCACTAATATAAATTAATTTTAGCTTTTTAACCTCAAAAAATGGTGAATGCACCGGGTTTTCCAATAATTTAATGCCCACGTTAGTAGGGCTGCAATTTTCCCCGTTTTTCACCACTTTTAGCTTTGAGCAATTCGAGGTTAAAACATTGATGCGAAATGAAGTAACAAAGTTCAATATTGTAAATACTCGTTGAGCTATAATTAGAGAGAAACTTTCTGTAGCACTATCTGTTAAACAGGAAATGTTGGGTAATAGTAGTTATTTATATATTTAGAGCAACAGGAGCTTTAATTCTCGATTACGACAGTTATTTGTGTAACTTTTTATTCGAAAAAATACATAATTTTTTGTAAGGCATTATTCGACGCACTTTATGCAAACTTTTGTGAACGCCAAAACGACTTGTTAAACTGGGCGCTCGATGTGTTAAAAATTGACAGTTAAATGCATAAAATTGTCACTTTATTGATTGTCTCCCATAGCGACGCGCGATGAAGTCTTTAACGCTCGCTCCTCACTAACTGTCAACTTTTGTTGAGACGATCGAGCTTTTGACATTTTTTGCCTATTTCTTTAACAACAATTCTCATTTATTTTCATCTTAAACGGCTAATCTTGAAAACAGTGTTGCAGAGAAATTTCACATAACACTAATTAGCACAGGACTTGTCAGGAACAAACAAAAAGCCCGTGGCTCTAACGTAGTGACATAACACTAGTACAAAGGTACCTTCATGTTTTGTTTCCTTTACAGGTTTAATTACAATTTCAGTGCGTGGCGAATACAATTAAACTTCATATAATTTTCATTAGCGAATCCAGTAAATGACATAGATAGTTAACTGATAATCATTAACTATGCTCTGAAAGTACCTACTTAGAAAACGATCGCTTCAATTACTGTCAGTATTTTTAACTGCGCACTTGAAATAACTCAGTGGCAGCATAATCTGTTGATTACTGCTAGATTATTAGTTCCTCTGGGTAGCCCCCATTTGTACTTGTAATTAAAATATGGTTACTTTCATGCCTATAAATAAACTCATTTGTGACAAAATATCTGCTACTGGAGACACTAATTATTATCCAGCTTAATTCATTAATCGAGAGTAATGGGACACCTCTTTTGTTGGAGTAATATTGACGATAACCAATCCGATCATGGGCCACCATACGTAACAATGTTACCATAAATTTAACGTACGTGCACGATAAGGCTGATTTCCAACGCTAGCAGACTTGCATAAATTACTTAGTTAATTTCGGGAAAACTAATATTTAATTTGAGATTTTCTGTGGACGATTATATAAAAATGGTTAAGGTGTTGAACTGACGGTGAAAACATTCGTTGTGGGAGTATTTACATTTTTTGATTATCTGAAACCAAACGGGAAGTTCTATTTTTAGTAGTTCTGTAATCAACTACCAACTGGAAGAATTTCGCCACAGTTTGGAGCTACTTTTGTTTTTAAATAGATACGTAATTAGAGAGTTTCAATTAAAGTGTGATGTGCCTTTGAGGCAAGGCTTACGAGCTTCAAAGTTGTCAAACACAACTACCTTTTGGACAGAATCATCGTTTTATTAAGTTTCAAGTAAATCCACCATTAGATAATTTCATCTTGGTACGAATAATGACAGTTTATTTTACTGCAACACTCATTTTTCACAGGGTGTTGAAACTTTTATTGACTCGACAATCAACTAGTGATACGAAAATAATGAACACATTCGTTTCTAAAATGTAATAGTTTATGGAATAAACAGTAACAAATTAGTGATCAAAAGTTTCCAGCTTAAGAGTAGTCGCTACCTAAAATCCCCATGGACAGAAAAATGTAAATTCGCACCACATAATTCTAAAACTATTTAACATTAAAAAGGTGAAATCTAAAATTTGTTATACTGTTTATATCTATCTATCGATTGATTCATAGATTGTTTTTTACACTTAGTGACACTAATTATTGTATCATATCTTTTTTAAAATCTAAATATTGCCGTTGCGTTAATGTATTAAAAATTCATGGTATAGTATGGAATTTACGATCCTGAACATGATACAAATTTAAAAAAAAAAATCAATGAGAAAGTAATATATCTGAGGCTACGTTCAGGCCATTAAGTTTCTAGAATGTCACGGTTATTTTTTCTCGTTTTTTTGTATTCTTTTTACATTTTTTTTACACCTTTCGTTCTTTCTTTTCTTGGTCTTCTTCGCCTTCCGCTATTATCTTCATTATCCCCTTTTTTGTTATTGTGTCGTCTAGGTACCCAGACTACTTTTTGTTCTGATAGTCATAATTTTTATGTTTTAGTGGTATATATTTTTTCAATCCTGTTAACATTTATCTTTTTTGAATTGAATCACACGCTGCCCTGAAATCTATGAAAAATATATGTGTTGGCTTGTCATATTCGTAGTCTGTTACATTGGCTAGTTTCTAGTTTTAATATTGTAGCTACTACTTTGTACGTTATGAATACAACATTTTTTCTCTTTTTGTATAATGGTAAAATTGTCGCTTTTTTTCTATTTTTTACACCTTTTGTTTTATGCTCATATATTTTTTATTAACTTTGTTAGTTCTACGCTAGTGTTTTTTATGTTTTCCTCCGTTTCAAGAATCGACACAGAATCCTACAAAAAAATTAATTACGTCTAATCTAAGTAATGCAAAAATCCAAAGAATATAGAAAATTTCAAAAATTAAGAAAACCAAAAGAATTATAAATTAAAAAGAATTCACGAAATATATTTTTTTCTATAAATTTAAAGTGTTTACAAAAATTCAAAAAAAATTGTCATTTCAAAAAAACTCGGATAATCTAAAGAATTTAGAAGTAAAAAAAACTAAAATGCAAAAAAATTGAAAATTTACAGTGGATACAAAATTTTATTTTTCTAGTATTCTTCATCTTTTTGTTGCTTTATTTCGTTCAGTGTTGCTTTTTCTTCCGTTTTTATATTTTCCTCTTTTCTTCCAATTGCTTGCTTTCTGTTGCTCTTTCGTTCAATTGATTTTCAAAGTATTGCTTCCGCTTAGTTTGTTTCTTTGCAAAAACTGATCTTTTTTTTCTAATTCATTTATACTTTATTTCTTAAACGTTTTCTGTTTGCAGTTGTCGTTCGGTTTCTCCAGAAAATCTTTTGGTATATTTTCTTTTATTTTTTTCTAATTTTAGGTATTTTTTATTCGTGTTAGGCTCTTTCTTACATGTGTTATGGCATTTTTCTTTTTTTCGCCTGATTTATGTTATTCAACGTTTTCTCAGTTCCCGTTGTTATTATCTTCTCTATTTTATCCCGTTGTTCTTTTATCTTAATTTTTTGATCTTTGTTTTTCAAATTGGTATGTATTTATTTTTTTATAGTTTTCTACGCCACTTCTTTTTTTGTAGCCTATTTATACTGTGTTTTGGATTTCTTGTTCTTTGTTTCCTTCATTATTCATTCAGTTTTACCATCACCAAAAAGTGATCTGAGATGACACGTCAGTACATGTTCCATTTGATTAGTTTCGTTAGTCTTTCGTATTATTCATGTCCTTCTATATATTTCTTTTAAACATAGGAACTCATAATTTTTTTTTGTTCTTTAGCGAAATTTATTAGTAGTACGCCATTCGTAATGGAAACATCGTGTTTACTTTCCCCTTCTCTGACTGACCTACATATCTCCTCGTTTTCTCACTTTGGAGTTTGTACTGCCGATAATTTTCGTACAATTCTTTTTTGGTTCATTCTTCTTCAGATGGTGTATGAAAATTTATGTTTTTTGGTTATGTTCTAAGTATATTTTACGTAATCGGTCTAACATTGTTATGAAATCTTTTATATATTAAAAATCCACGTCTCTATTCTTCTATTTTGTGACTTTGTGATTTTGTGATTTTGTGATTTTGTGAATAGTCGTACGTTAATTCAAATGTTGCATTGTGATAATTATTTAATATTATTTTTGAGTTGTCGGAAAATCTTAACTATAAATTAAAAATCGTTTAATTTTTAATTTATAGTTGAGGTTAATAAAAATAACAGGTAACAAATGAAATGTGTATAAATCCTTCCTTCTTCGATTAATATAAAATTTTCTCATATAAATATATCTAAAAGCTAGGTTTGGTTTTATGACCGTAAAATTTTAGCAAAATCTGGGAGCCGTTTTATCAGTGTAATACCGCTATCATTGGTTGAGTTTCACATTTCTCGAAATTTAATTTCTTGTTAGAATATAAGGGGAAACATGTAGCGGGAACAATGTTTATCGTAGAATTAATTATCTGAGGAATTTAAAAAGTAAAATTTGCAGATAATTTTTACGACAGACTCTAATCGAAAAATCCGAAATCCCAACTATTTTGTAATAATATTTTTCTAGCAGAAATTTTAATTTTGATAGTTTTAAAATTCAGACACCTATCTAATCATTTTTTTGACTAAGTAATTTACGTAACTCCTAATCTATGAAAGATATGTTTTGCGGACACATTAAAAATATGTGTTTGTATGATAATAATCGAAGAAAATAATTAAAAAAAAATAAAAAAAAGTGTATTTTCATTTAATATAAAACTTAATAATTTAATCTCTTAAGGGACAAGGCCAAATAGTACTGAAAATCATGTTTTTCTAATTTAGTGTTGTAACAGATCTGTTAACGCACTCATTTTGAGTGCGTTTATAGATCATTACCAAACCCAAAATCTAGAAAAAAAATTTCAGTTGGTATCAAACATTGGACGAAATGTCAAATGTCAGATTGAGTTTAAAGATGCAGATTCAAGCCAGATACAAAAAATTTTCTTTGATAGCAAATTAACCATGGCGTTTTCTGCAATGTGCCGTATTTCTAGCGGTGTGTAGGAAATTTCTGAATTCTTCTTGGAACACTAATTTTGCAATGACACTTGGGAAAAATGACATTTATGTTTATTCTGCTTGATTCAATTTAAAAATGGCAACTTTGAAATAAAAGTTTCAGCAACTGTTACAAAGTTCCCTAAATTATATTTGTAAAAAAGTATACAAGGTGTCTATAAATGTTTCTGGTATCCCAGTTGGTCATGGAATTTAAAAAAAATGTGCCGCTTCCTACAAAATGGTATAAATTTTTTTCAAACGACATACTCAAGGACATTGTTTCAATTTAAATTTTGAACTGCATTACTGATCACATAACTTGTAATAAGGTTACTTTTTTCTCGTTAATGTCAAGTTCCCTGGAAAATGCAGCACAATTCAGCTAACTTTCACACAGGTAAAAATTGATTCATCGAAGTATTTTGTCTCATTTATACTCAGAACATCTTAAAAATGCCTCGAGTTTCGTTAGCATAGACGTTTTCGTCTGAGTGAACTTAAGCGAGGTCTTTCTATTGCGATGTGAGAGGGTGGTTTATTAGCAAAAGAAATAGCATTGTTAATGGGATATAATGCTGGGTTACACCACTGAAGAATATGATATGAAGAAGAACGTTTTGAGCAATGTAGAAGATTTGAACCACCCAGAGAGACCATCTAAAAAGCGTGCTTAAGAATTTTAGACTTCAGGGAGAGATTTTCTACAAAAAGAGCTATTGGAAATGTATAAAAGGAAGGTTTAACTGTAAGAAGGTCGACGAAGTCTGGATATCGGCTCATACAAACTTTTAGTTTTTGTATAATGTTGTTTTGTATAATGTTTTAAACACTACAATGAAAAAAAAAGCAAAAACTAGAAACAAAATTTTAAATGATGCACTGTTGACAGATGTGACATAAGTGACATTTGAATAGTTCGGTTCACTATAAAAATTATGCGCTGAAATCATTTCCGACACAAATTCCATAGCCACCCTTGATACCAGAATCATTTATAGACACCTTGTATGTACTATGGAAACTAAAGATAGTTTGTGAAGCAGTTTAAAGTCAATTTTTTATGTTACATTTGAGGTAGGTTTGAAGCTGAACTTACCCAGTCTTCTATCCGATTGCGGACTCGATTATTAATCACTTCGAAAACAAACGTATCCTTATCACTCAGCGAATCACCCAATTAAATTAAAAGACCGCACCTTCTACACACTACAACCTCATATTAATTCAACTATAGTAGTGATAGTAGCGCGACCTGAATGCAGAATGGAGTTTTTGTCTGCGTGGGGGTTGACCCTGATGCTGTTTTTGTATCCGTAAGCAGCGCCTGTAGTCATATTCCGCATCAAAATATACCAACAGAAAAACTTCCCCGATTGAATTTAATTAATAGAAATATTATGCAAGCTGTAGTGTTCTCGTCTACATTTCGACATTGATAAATGCTCATAAAGTGCAGGGCATTTATTCAGTCTCCTTTTCGTTTAAGAATGCATGCAATAACGAATGTAAGTAACAGTCAGTTTTATCCCTGCATACAAATGTTGATTTTTTAATTGCAGTTGTTAACAAGTGAAAAGGGAGGCGATGAACGAGATAATTTCTTTTTCTACAGCTTGTTTGTACAAAGCAGTTTTATGGCACGAATAAAATGGATTTTAATTAGATGAGCGCTGAAAGTAAACTTTGTCGTGCAACAGAGCAGAAAGATAAACCAAATCATCTACTTCTCGTGAAATATTATGTATTCATGGTGCCGATATATAAAAATAGCGTCGTATATCCTGAACGTGTGTGGTTGTTTTGTCGGCGCGTTTCTGAGCATTTGTACCAATTGACATGTTCTATATCACGCAAATCCCTCCGGGATTGTCAACGTGCTTGTTATTTATGGTACCGCTGTGAATATCATACGCATACGCGTACGTCATACTAAAAACTCTACATCCATGGTCTCTGGTTTGAAAAATTTAGACTATCACGACGACTGCTTATAGGTTTTCAAATCGTCAAATTTACATCAACGGAAATTGGGTATTAACGTGAGTTATGGCTCAAGTTTAATTATTCTCCAACTTAGTTAAACCTTGAATTATTGCCAAAATTGTGATAATGAATTTGAGAAAAAATACAACGATTTCCGCTCGGTGCCTTTCCGTGTTGATAAATTTAATTTTAAGGTGTCTGAACAAAAATTATTATCTCTGCAACGAGAGGTATAGCTCCATTATGGAAGTCGTCGCGAGTTATAAATCTCAATTTTAGAGAGATTAATGGTTTGCAACATATTTTGTATCGTTCGTTAGGTGGCGTTTTCTAATTTTTTTGCGGTGGCAATTAAGCTTGATATTGGTTATTTGAAACGTGCATCATAACAATGGAATTCTTCTAAACAGTCCGGGCACTAATTTATACAAATAAGTAAAATTAGTTGACACATTTCAATCGTATTCCAATAAAACAAACATTGATTTGACACTAAATTAAGTGGCTCACATGCATTATTTATGCCTGTCGAAACCAACAAACACTTGAATTTTATTACAGAACTATAACGAATTCGAATAACCACCTTTATTGTACACAATTTCCGTAATTATCCATTACTTCGAGTGTACAATTTTATTGATTTCAAATTGTGCTTGTGAAATTATATCGTGTCACAAGTAAAGTAATTGCTCAACAGAAACAAGATCGGTATCGTGACGAGTTCAAGAAAAGTTTTTTTTGTAACTTGTCTAAGTTTACCACTTTGTGTTCATAGATTTTAGGTTGTTAAATAATGTTGTTAATTAAAAAGCTATAACTTATCAAACGAAACTTGTTGTATTAATAGTGTAAACAAGTCATAAATTACAAAATTACAAGACAGCGTGATCGATGAAAGTGACTTCAACATCCGCAAACTACGTTTAATACTGATAAATAGGGTATTACAAAGTTTGTGAGGGAAATTCATGGTGTAGATTTTCATATATATAAATTAAAAGTTTTCTTTTTCGTGCAAGTTGAAACAGGCTAATGCGGACAAAGGAAAAAAGGGCTTTACTTTAAAACTCAATCAAATGAACTAAACAGTCATTTTTCTTAAGTGAAATTGCAAAATTATTGTTCCAAGATGTATTTATGAAATTTCTGTACTTTGGTAGAAATACGGCAAACTGTAGGAAATGGCACAATTAATTTGCTGTCGATGACAATTTTCTGTTCTGATAGAAACTGTAACTTTAAACTGACACCGACATTTGTGCTATCCACCGAAAAAAAGTTCCTTGATTTTGGGTTTGGTAAATTTTGTCTCCGAAGTTTTTTTGTTACAACTAATGCTATAGAGAATATACATGTAATTACAAGACGATTATGACAAACCGTCGCCGTCGCACTGATCAAATTTCTGCATATTTGGCGATCGTTAACAGCTTTGTTACAGCAAAGATTGTAAGTTACACCATGTAGAAAAAAATTAAGTGGTTTTTTAGCTTCTTCAACGTAGGTTTCAAAATTTCCAATATATCTAAACAATTGAGCAGTACAAAACTTTTTTTCATATTCATAACTATTTCTTCGTATAAAAGTCTAACTGTTCTAAAATAGCTATCAACAAATAAAAAGAAACTATAAAATGCTATAATTACTAAAGAAACATATCTCATATTATAGGCAACAATATAAATAATAATAATAAATGAGAAAAAAAGAATAGATTCTTGTTCAAAAATTTTTTACATTAATCTAAAAAAGAGCAATTTCAAACCTAAAATATTTTACGTTTCTCAAAATTCTCGATTATTATCAGTTAAAGAATTTTATGTTCTCTTTTTTTATTCTATTTTTTTACGTTAAAATTAAGAAGTTTTAAAAAATATATTAAATTATGGAGACTTTTCACCTTCTAAGCACTTCAAGTCTTTTTTTTTCTAAACCAGAAAAACCAGGATTAATATTCTGATGATTTTATAGATGTTTTCGCTAGTTTTATGTAATAAAGAATTCATAAATTTAAAAAAAGTTAAATTTTCTCGATTTAATATTTTAAGACCAATTTTTTTTGGTTTATATTCTGGAACATTTCAAGCTTCTGATTGCCAATTTTTATTATTTTTGTCTATTTTATTTTTTAATCTGTTTTTTATCGTTCCTTTTTGACAATGGCTTTTCACTGCACTAAAATATTCTAAAATATTGATCAGAATTTGGGGTAATTTTTAAAATGCTTTGGAGAATTTTTGAAATTATACTAAATTTATGTTTCTTAGAATTTCAGAATTGAATTTCACGAGTTTTTTGGAAGACTCAAAATTTCATCGATTTTTAACCAGTCGTCCAAATATATTGGCACTTGGAAGTACTCTGTCAGGAAAACGATTTCTATATAGCCACAAAGCAGCTTTCAAAATATGGTTAAACCAGATTTACAGTCATCTGTCAAAATCAAAACTCAAGAAAAAATTATTAAAGCAATTCAAATGTAGAGTTTTTGAAATAATTTTGTTTGACGTATCGTTTATTAAAATCGGATAAAAAGTAAGGTAATTGCAACACCAAAGGTTTTACATGTTCCATCCGGTATAAAATTAGTAAAAAGATCCAGAAAATCATAAATATTAATATTGGTTTTTGCTGATTTTCTCTTACTTAAAAAACTTATTACTATTTACTTGATAGTCTAAAGGACGTTTTTTTAAAGCCTTATTTTCATTTTTCTATCTATAACTATCATTCTTTTTCTAGGTATGCGTATAAATTACAAGATATGAAAAAATAACTAATCGGTTGAAGAAAAACCGCAGAAAAATCCCAAAAGTTTTAAATTACAATTAAAAATTCTAATCTCAAGCAATCAGTTAAACTCATAATTCTCAAAGATTTTAAGGTTTGTAAAGTTAAGGATTTCTAGAAATTGTAGAGTTTCTAGAATTTAAAAAGTTTAAAAATTGCCGTTTTTAATCTAGAAAATTCTTCGAATTTTTAAAATTTCATAAATCTCAAGCGTTTTGAAAATGATAACAATTTTGAAATTACTGATGTTAAAAATAATAAGATTCTTACATTTTAAAAATCTTTGAAACCTTAAAACTCCCAAAATCGCTACCAATATTCAATAAGTTCATGGATAACAAAAACTTTTAAATGAACAGTGGAACAGTTTTTTCATTTGTTGCTAAAATTGCTAGAATTTAAAAAAAGATCGTTTAAAAACTTAATGTAATGTAATATTTCTAAGGTACGATAAATCATGAAAATTTTATTTGAACCATGCAAATACAGATCTAAAATGAAACAGACCAAGTAGAACTTAATTCTCCTAAAGTTACAAAAAAGTGTAAATCATATCGACTAGAATTATTTATCCTTGCTACGAATAATCTATTTTGAGGGGCTCTACAGAGTCATGTTTTTAAAAAAACTAAAAATTACTTAATATATTTACGGTCGATCTATTTTACATTGTTTCTGGCTGGTGAAAGTTATTACTTGCTGTTTTTGTTTTGGTGGAAAATGGTGGATGCGCCGGAATAATATCAGAAGGGAAATAAATTTTTTAAAGTATAAATCTTTCGTACGCTCGCGCAGCAATCGTCTTTCTTCAAAAATTAAATTTAAATGAACTATTTAGTTTATTGCAGTGAATCTTATGTTTATAGTAACCAAATTTAAGGTTTCAACTGCTCCGTTGAACTAAACAGACGTAAAAATATTACTTCTACGAAAGATATTTAGGTCAACATTTGGTTACATTTGATAAACATAAACATAACATAAACATAAATGTACATAGCTCAAAATGTCAGTTTCTAGACTTAATATTTTTCTCCTGAGTTTTATTTAGTGTTTTTTCGAATAAGTTCGACCGTCAGACGCAGACCTCTTCTGTTATTGTTTGGTTTCTTTTAAACGAATCCCAGTGGATTATTTCCTCCATTTCCCACTGAACACCGAATACCGTCTTGTAATGATGAAAATCCACTGAACGACCTTTTTAAGAGGAAGAATTCTTCTTTCTAAGTGACCTGGCGCATCCACCATTTGGGTGCCAAACAAAACTTTGTAATGACAGTCACAGGTAAACGGAGTCTCCATTCAGTAAAGCAGTGATGTTCACGAAAGTTCTCTTTGAAGCTCGAAAGACATCTGTAATAATCTAAAATTCCGCTGCTGTGTACATTCAACTTTCCTCTAATGAAATGTAAACCAAACACACCGAAATGTGATGATGTTTGCAACAGGCTAGCGGTTTTGTGATTCAAATGTAAATTCGAAACATCAAATGAATTGACTGGCAATAAAGCACTTTGTTTGATTATAAAACTTGAAACAAGCAAAAAAATAAATCAGTAGAGAAGATGAATTGTTTGTACGCGCCATATTAAAAAGTAAAAAAGTCGAGATTGAAAACTTTAAAAGAATTGTAATTTAAAACGAGGAAATAAAAGTGCTCAAGCCAGACTCGTTCCGTTTTAAGACGTGTTTATCTGTGCAGAAGCATTCCTTACAATATAATTTGTTTCGATTATATCTCGAGATCCTTCTCAAATATTAAATTCAGACACTTGGAACTTTTCAATTATCCAAAGTCGGGCGGAAATTAAAACCGGCTCATGATGCACAAACAACAAAAGTTCGTGACGAAGTTGAGACTTTACAACGAGAGCCTCCGAGGGGTGGTTATGCAGCACATGTGAGAACTGTGCACTGTCTCTGCACTATACTGTTTTATTTTATCGTCGTCATGAAAACTGAAGCTCGCAGGCAGGGCGAACTTGGACGTGCCGCGAAAACCAAAAGAGCCTTCCGCCTAAACAAGCGCAACACGTGGTTTATTTTATGCTTGTGAGTTTAAGGCGCAAACCTTACCTGTGCAATTACCTGAGGGGATGGTCGACCCACATAAAACTCCGGACGAGATCGAAGACAAATACCATAAATAATACAAGCTTTCTTCATAATACCAACCAATAATCAAGATCCTTATTTTTATCGGCGTGACGCGATTTGATAAATGGTTATTTGATTAGACCACGGGGACTCCCACACGTGTCCTCGATGATCGAATCAACCAATTGATAGCACCCAGACTAATACGTTTGCTGTCTAGTTAGCTTTTCACGGGAGGGCAAAAATAAAATAAATATTAGTTTGACCAAAATCGGTATTTTCGTTACAGCTTGCTTGCTTAAAAAGGGGGAAAATGTTACCAGAATACAAAAACGTTTCCCGGAAAGCTTCGTTGTTGCCACGTGTCGGTCCCTTTTGTTTAGGTTTTCTTTGTCTGTTTCTGCTCTAAATGTTTCGTGACTTAAGAAAGTTGCCGCGGGGAATTATTTCCGATTCGATGTTTTGAAAATTACAAGCGTTTGTGTACTCTAAATTTTTTTATTGATTTTCAAAACGGTTTAATTTAAATTTAATATTGTTAGAATGGAACTAAAAACTTATTTTGCACAGTTAATTATTGACGTTATTAATTTGTAGGGAAAGGGGAACACCACACGGCATTCATTTCATTTCGCTTATGGTTAAGCACCGCTGAAAATGGTGGAGGCGCCGGGCATGATTGGCCAAATTTTCTTTCAGATGTATTAAACCGGAAGCGAGCTAGTGCGTTGTTTTTCCAGCTTTCCCAAAAAGTGTTGCTCTTGACAAGATTGCAATTATCGATTTTCACATCAAAGTTCGTCGAGAGTTATCTATCATTCGTCCACCCAAAAAAGTTCTCAAAGTATTATTTCGATTAGATTCCGTTTAAGGGCCTCGCTTAACGATCCTCTGAAAGAGCTGTTGGTGATTTGTCTTTTCAGATCATCAGTTTCGAGCCAGTATTAGATTTTAGTATTCGGCGTCCGCTTTTGATGTCCCTTTTTTACTGCATCAGCTTTTCGGTCTAAACGTCAAAGAAAATTAAATGCCGAGAAGCATTTGCGTTTATTTCCACCTATAATATTTTATTTACCGATAGTCTTTTTATGAACTGACTTATAGCACCTGAAGGCTCATCACCAGAATCTCGGCGTTGCTTAATTAAGTAAAAAGTTGCCTATTATGGTCATAAAAGAAAATCTGGAATACTTAAACGGGGGTCTTAAAAATATTAAAACCATGGAGATGAAATTTTTATAATAGGTTGGTTTTTTCCATTCAAAGGTTCAGATTTTTAATATGTAGGGAACCGTGCGCGTCGACCATCGATCTTAAAAAAAGAACGTTTTTCAACCTCACATTGTTGGAGCGAGAAGTGTTAAGATTAATGTGCGATATCCGGCATAGATGTATCCAAGTAGGCCCACAAATCAACTCTCAGTGACGTACAATTAAAATCGAATGCGTGCAGGTCATGTTAACACCGTATTTTTTCCATTAATGACGGCTGCTCTGTGCCATCGGAAAGGTAAAAGGTTTCCCAAGCTCGTATTACAGCGATACTGAATTTGATAAGATCACAAATGGCGTGACTACATTAGTAACGACAATGTACAAGTGATGGTTGCTTATAGGTACTTGTCTACTTCGTTGTGGTAAATAATCGCTCTCTCATTTTAGCCATTTACACCGAAACTCGGAACTTTTACAGCAATGAAATAAATTGAATGCTCTACGGCCTATGCTATACTACGGAGCTATAGATCATTTGAAAAGAGCTTTCTGTATTCTCTTTGAGAAACAATCGAGTTAACGGCTTTCGTTCGTTCGAAGATCGGGTTTATATATAATGGTCGTTTACCGGAAACATATCTGGTAATCAAAAATATTTGCTAAACGTAGCTTAAACTCTCACTTCAGTGATTACTCTTTATCCAAATTTTATTTATGTGTTGTAATTATTTAGAGTGCACTTGAATTTTTATGGTTTTTAGAAATGGTGGATGCGCCGGGTTGGATTGTAATATTTCCATAGAAGCGTAATAAATTTTAGGATTTGTGACTACTACATAAAACTATACATGACTGTGATTTTCCCGCTATTGTAATTTACGAGCAAATTTTGATTAAAAAAATCAAACTCGCGAAATATCATATCCGTGTGAATAAATTTAACTTAAGTAAAATTAATAACAAACAAAACCACCAAATCGCATTTGTCTTGGTGAAATTCAATTTATTCCTAACATTTATAAACTAACTCGGGTGAATCTCTTATTATATTTGACGACAGCGGCATAATTTTGATTAATTTGGATAAATGTTTCCGCGTTTCCACACCCCCTCAACCAGGTGCTGTCATATTTTATTAGATGCAGTTGAGTGAGCACCTGTGCCATTGTCAGAAGTGTCGATGTTAACCAAACATAATCCAATTAGAGAATGAATCGACGCTTGAATTTGTGTACCAGTTTCAAAGGACGTATTAAAACCAACAGTATTCGAGCGGATGGAATTTCTTCGTTGTTTGCTAAATTTCACATTTATGTGCGTAGCGAATGTAAACTAATAAAATTAAACTCGCGTATTTGGAGTGCTTCAAACATTTCAAAGACGGCATTCAATTACAACAAGCAAATAGCTACCGGCAACTAGGCAACATACAATACAAAGAATCGAAATTTCCATGCATCCCCTTTTTGTATGTGGAGCGACATCTAGCAGACACTAGTGCAATTTTGGATCAAAAGGGATGATTTTGTAGAGGGCAGCACCGATCTTTTTTATATCTATAACTTATTTATTACGTAGATTACAAGTGTTGTTATGTTATTAACATTTTGTGATTTTTTTTTCCAGCTTTCCGAACTGGAACAGAGGGTTTTGGAAGCGGAAAGCCGGGCGGAAGAAGCGGAAGACAAGGTAAGACGGATACATTTAACATCGATTGGAAAAGAGATAGAACCCGTTGCATGGCAACGAAATTTCACTTTCTCTATCGTCTGTTATTGATTATTTTCCGTCGCGACGCTGGCGGTCATGGCGTCTTTCAGCTGACAGAAAAACAGAGAGTCGCTATAGGTTTTTGTTTCGGGTTTTGTTTTGGTTGTTTTGTTTGTGCGACGTTTCGTTGTTTGTTTGGGGAACATTATCAGGGAAAATGTAAGTGTTATAATGTCCTCTTTTGTTGTCGTTCAGAAACGAGCGTAAGTTGAATTTGTTTTGGATTTGCATCCTGAAGACAGCATGCACTTGAAAATTTCTTTTCGCTCAAATTCTGTCTTTCCTCTGCTCTCTTCAAACTGTAAATTTAATGTAAAATTAACTGGAAAGTTGCACCGCAATAAATAATTCAAAATTGTAGACACCGGTGAGAATCAACGATGTTTGTAAATTCCTGTTGTTTTTATTTAGAACTACTCTTCCGGAACGATTTTCTTCATTTTAATTTAAAATCAATCAATAGCACGTGTTTAAATGTCAAGCAGGGTCAGTTACAAAGAGTTCGTGTTACCACTTTTTGTCAGCAGGCTATTTGTGGTCACCGCGAATCGATCGGGAAAAAATATCTACATTTTTTATGATACACGAATCTTTTTTTATTTACTCAGTAATTAAAAGACCAGTAGGTGCGCATGATGAGTCATTTAATTTGGGTGTACATAAAAAGGGGGTCGAACCCCTTGTCATATGTTGTAGCTTTATGTTCAATTGTATGTTTTTTAAATCTCTAGAACGCACGTGCCGCTCTCGTTATCACCAGTTTTACATCTTCCAACATAATTTATGTTTTTCTCGTTAATGGAGTTGTTTTAAAAAAAACATGCTTGATTTTATTTTGAGCAAAGAAACGTTTAATCAAAATCAAGCATGAAGTATGACAGAATAAAAGAAATAAATTTCTTTAGTTTAAAAACTCGATATATTTTTCTGACAGCTAAAATGAAATACGGTTTAACTGACAACTAAAAATCCTAGATTTATGGAAAATTGCTATAAATTCTCTAAATCTGTAGTGGTTGCTTCTATTAAAGGCATCCATAAATTTCAGTTTTTGTTCTAGCTGCTGGTTCGGATCAAAGCAGGATCTGTTATGCATTTATGATCTTTTAGCATCAGGTGCAAGTTTAAAGAATTTAAATTTAAACGCGGTCTTTAATTTAAAGTTTAAGTGGCAATTTAAATTTGGAAAATCTCACGGGATGTAAAATAATATTTATTGTAATTATTAAACTCAATGCGAGCTTGAATCATTTAGCACAAATTTAGTTACATCATTTCTATTCTGTAATTCTATTCGTTCTTTTTGTAAATTTTTATTTTATTCATTTTTCTATGGGGTGTAAAACGTAAAAATGAATTAAGAGCTCATTTCAATTAGCTAAGTGCCAAGTGCAAATAATAATAATAATAATAATAATAATAAAAATTGGCATTTCTGTCTTTTTATTAATTATGGTAAGTACTTCCACAAAAGAAAGACGAATTTTTATTAGGAAACTATGTAATTAATGTAAAATTGCTTTACCTGTTTTTATTTAAAACTTGACATCTACGAAATGAAAAGTTTTGTTTGTTGACATAAGAACGCACTAACAGCTTTTTGCTTAAATTTTTTCAATACTAATAGAAGTACTTACTTAATTGATGGTATGAGCATGTACTAATTTTTGTTAAAAATACCTGTTGAATACACCAACTGTTTTTAACATCCCCACAAAGAAACATCACAAAGATTCAGATCCGGGTAACATGCTGGCCAATCCACGTTTTCAATGAGTTAGTGAATTTGTAATTTCATAGCTTAACATGGCGGTGCCCCGTCGTGAAGATATCAGATTTATGGTAAAGTTTCCAGACGCACATCTTAATAATTGAACAATTTATGTTGATAAAAATGTAGAAAGCTCCGTCCATTCAATCTTTTGAGCGGAACAGTATTTTATTACCGAAATCTATGACGGTCCTCGTTTTTCCCTCGAGTCACTTTTCTCTTTGATTTAGAAAACATGCATTTGTTGACTGTCACTATTAGGAAAATAGACTTTTAATCGCGAAAATAAATGAATATCTATTACTTTATGTACTTTGTAATTGTTTTTTTTTTTAATCGTGGAATGCTATTATGTAAGATGTGAGAAATAGAAAGAAAAATAAACGAGACAAAGCCGAGTTCTGTAAGCTTAAAAGTAATTTTTTTTAATTTCTCAAGTGTTACGTACAAGATTTTATCCATTTTGTCTTAAAAGAAGATAGATAAATTACATGTACCCAACAATTTTCAGGAAATCGTGAGGAAAGTTCACATTAATTTTCTGTGGAAAAACGTACGAAATTAACATTTCTTTGGAAATTTTGGAGTGCCAATAGCTATTTATGTGACAAAAGAGTAAATAGAAGATTTCGTCAAGCGTGCGCTTACTGCAAAGCAAGGCCCAGCCGAATCTTTTTTTTCTAAATAATTTTATGGTTCTTGTTTATTTTGCCACTTAAACTTAAAGTCAGACTGAATTACTTACACTTTTCCACTAAATACAAAAATATCTTCTCCTAATTGAAGTTAACCGAAAAAGTTGACTTTTTCTCCACAAAAATAAATAACAAGAATTCTAACGTCCAAAATTACATGTTATGTTATTATGTTAAATTTCCACTTGATTTTTTTGAATAAATAATTGTATACGATGTTGGTAATGGGTCTTTAAACATTATTTGTTGCAAAGTCTATAAAATTCCTAGCTAAATATCGACTTAACCCCTTAAAATATACCAGATATTAATTTAAATATCTTTCAATTTATACTTTGTAGTGTGAAAAATAAGCAATGAGTCGATTTCATCTTCGACGAAATTGCCTCAGATTATGTAGATTTCTCCTCGAGGGAATATTTGTATACGTGGCACGGTCTAAATGGGCCGTGTTTACATAATTTTCATAGCATAGCTCGTTTTCTTTATCAAGTGTTTTCACTTAAAATAACATCTCTTTCAAATTTGTCTCCACCGAAAAAAATCATTTTCAGTCTCTCAATTTTAAATCTGGCACGGTTTTCACATCACTGCAGAAAATCTCCCACTTACCACATAATATTTCAGTAAAGTAGAATAACTCGTGCCAAAATTTAACAATATCTCTGTTAATACCATCTATTTCGTTGAGTTCTTACGTTCTCGTTGTACGGATTTACGACTTTCGCGCTCCTCCATTGTGCGAAAAGCTCTAAAACCCATGTTTATGCTCATTACAGATGTTGTTAATTCGAGATAAAATAATGTAGTCAAGTTATATTTATACCAGCAAATACGACTATTTTTCGCTAATCGTTCAACCCTCCACTGCAATCTCCCTTTTAATTTCTCCCCGCAGATGTGAGTACTTTTTTCCCCACTATTGTTGCTCTCTTATTTGCATATTTTTCCAGTGAACCCTTTGTAACACACTCTTTGCCTTCCCTATTCTTGTCAGCCCGCGATTTTTATTATGTATTACTTATTTGCAGCCTTTCGTTCGAAATATCCGAGTTGTTTACACGAGACTAACACAAATATTGATTCTACGATGAACTCCTTTATTACAAGGCGTGTCTTTATTATTGATGTGGAGAACTTCTCCAGATATTCCTTTACGAGAAACATAATAAATAATAAGTGAGGGAAGTTCCGTCGATTTTCTGAATACACCACGCTTTAATTTTTTTATTAGCTTGTTGAGAAAACCGGATGGAACTTGATTGTTGTGGTTGGATAAAAGGGGAGACGCGGAAAAGAAATGGAATATAATAAACCAATAATACTAATTGTATCAAAAAGGGATCTTGTTACACGTAGCTTTTGCTGACTGGAGAATGAACATACAACTTTTGACATTTACCACAAAAAAATTGTTGCTTGAAGCATTTAACCGAAACTAGTTACCGCAATCTCGTTTCGTAAGATCTATGGACGAGCAATTCATCTGTCTGATAGCCCCCATCACCCTTTAGTCCCGTTACAAATCAATTTATCCTTATTGAATAAAGCTCTGCAGGGGTTGAACGTTCCGACACATGTTGTTGTCGCGTGTCCAAACAACATTTTGCCAAAAACTCGCAACTGTCCTTTAACTTGATGGATGTTGTAGATACCATTTCGTTTTTTCGGCCCCTTTCATCTTCGAATTGAATGGAATGTCCCGTATTAATTAAAACGCCCCGTTTTGCCGATGACAGCATCCATGACTGTTTTCATTTATCATGGTTTCTCTCTAATTGAAGTAGTGGGTGTAATTCGATATTTGTCAGATTTAACGATACAACCCCCATCTTGTTTGTTGGCAACCACATCGGAAGCCAGCTCAGAGAGGGTGGTTACAATAGCCGATGGTCTCCCCCACTATGGGGAAGTTTTGTGACAAGCGTCGGGACGCCTTGGCGCCGAGTTCACATCGCCATGCACTCTTTTTTAGTCATTGCAGACACTGCATGTGACTCGTGTGAGTACGTGCTAACTTTATACACTCAGAGTTTAGTCAAGTTTAGTTGGGTTTGAGCGGTTTGAGTGCGCGGATGAAAGGGGCATTTAGAGTCCCTTTAGTTTAGTCGGGTTGTGAGTGACGCTTGCAGCAATATGGAGAAGTTAAAGGGTAATTTAAAGCAGTTTGCAGTTGGTGCGTTCTATAATTGGCTGTTAGAACCGTGAGATTTTAATTATGGACTTTTAGTGGACGGTTTGGTTTCTTTGTTTTCTGACTCACGGCTTGGAATTTATTTAACCTGTAGTTTTGTTTTGGTTTATTTTACGTACTGAAATAACTGGTACGTTTTGATTGTGCTTTGTGAATTGCGAGTTTCATTTTCGGCGGTGCTAATGGTTCGCAAATGAATTCTCATTTTGATTCTCTTTCATTCGTAAAGGGGATAATGTATCGTGGGTTCCCTAACATGAGGCTGTTAACTTTGGGGTCGCAAGAGAAGGCTGAACGCACATTATGTTTTAGCTGCTGTTGTTGTTTCGTAATTTCCTAAAAACAATGGACTACTTTGAATAAAGAAAAATGTTTATTAAAACTTTGCGGTATTTGTTTCAAAAATAAACGTTGTAAGTCACCAAGAAATTGCAACAATTCGTATTCAAATAACAAACAAAGAAAAATTTTAACAGTATAGAATTGTAAATAATAATTTTTGTTTATATTTTATTTTGGGCACCAAACAGTTTTTGCATTCCACAAATTAAAATTTTTATCAAGAAATGTCTGACGATGATAGTCTCCGAGAAGATTCTATCGGTGCTAATATTGAAAATAATTACGGACTTAAGGACTTTTACAGACGCTATAAAGAATATTTTGTGTTCTATTAAAAAAAAATTGATCTTTCTTGAGAATAGTTAATATGTAGTTATTTACCTAAAAAGTTCGGAAACTCAATTTTCCCGCCTGAGCACTTTGTGCGAATGCGGGAAAATTCTTTCCGAAAGAGTTAGGTACAATATTTTTTGTAACGAATATCGAAATAAAAAAAGTAACTTTTTTTTTTTAATTGTGGGTTGGTAACATGATCTATCTAATGTAATTACCTACTAGATTTTTAAAATTTAAATCATCTGTCATATATATTTTTAATTATTAACAAAAATTGATAAAATGAGTGACAGCGAAGAATGTATGTGTACCCGAAGTGCGACAAGCATCAAAAATTGATTGACTGGTGTTGTCTAAAAGTTGCAATACCAACCGTATAACGCAAATATCCCTTGCCGCCAGCGGAAACTAAAAAACACTAGGGTGTGGGAAAACCGTTTTTCCGTGTTTCGACATTAAGCAGAAAAATTCTGTATTTTTTTTAGTTGGGAGTTTTATTGCTTCGTATTATTGTTTTGTATTGTACTCTTAAACTAACAGTAACAAAAGACAAAAGATAGCACAGTTAGTAGTGATTAAAATTTGCGATAAAGTTGTTAATATCTCTGTTAACAGTGAGTAATTTTCAATAATATTAACACTTTCTACCATCTTTGAGAGTATGTCCGACTTCTTTTGAAATAATTTTACCATTATATCCTAAACTTCTTGAACTGTAATTGTTTCTAAGTTAATTCTGTTTTTTTAACAGCTTTGCACACATCTTGTTGTCTTTAGTACTGCCTTGACCAAGCACCATTTTTAAAATCAATTTGTCACTAGCTGTTGACCAAAAAGGATGTGTAAAAGCTGCGTATTTGCCCCCCCCCGTGCAGTTTGTGTTGGTTCATTCTCAATGTATTTCCACCAAATTGCATCAGTAATTCTGTAAGCTCATGCATTCCCTCCACATTTCTTTGAATCTCCGATACGCAATCTGGAACCTTCGCGTGTGACGTTATTCAAATTGTATCCAGAATTTACGGTGTCGGTCTACCACAACAGCAATCGATAACACCTTCGAGTTTGGAGTTCCACTCATTTCACTGTTTTTTGCAGGTGCGAATAATGGAACAGAAGCTTGCATGGTCGCAGCAAAGTGACCCGAACAACGTCCAAATCCACCGGTTAGAGGGTGAAGTGGAAGAGCAACGTCAGTTGCGACTCCACGACGCTAGACAAGTCGAGGCGAAAGCAGCTCGCATCAAAGAATGGGTTACAAATAAGTTACGTGAACTCGAACAACAGAACCAAACACTCCGAGAACAGAACATTAAGTGCAACCAACAGTTGGAACTTCTTCGGAATCATTTAGCTCTGGCCGATAGACGGAGGTCGGAGAGTTGTTCGCCAGAACCGAGGTATAAGGAAAACAGACAATGTGGTCATCACGTTTTGTTTTCTTTCTTTTATAGGCAGCACACATCGACGAGTTCCTCCCGCACTAACCGTCATCGCAGACACCAGTCAGTGTGTTTATCAAGCAATTTCGAACCAGCTGTGCCTAGCACTTTGGTTACTAGTGTCAATTTCGGAACAAGCAATTCGAGTATGGACCCTCTGACGGACGAATTGAGGGCGGCTGTGGATAATCTGAGCATAGGAAGAGTTCCCAGTAGTAGCGCCTCAGATCCGGATTTGGCACATGATTATGCCGAGATTTACACACCGAGCAGGGAAAAAGTCCCTTGGCCTAGAGCTCCGACACCTCCGATTCATAGGTTTCCAAGTTGGGAAGATCGGATTTATCAGGTATTCCTTCGGGAGTTTTGATTAGGGTGGAGGCTGGGAATGAGTCCGAAGGGAAATTTTGACGAGTGTCACGAATTTAGAAAACTAAATGCAAATCGAGTCGTAAAACGAAACGACACTAGAAATATCGAATCTTTCCAAACAAGTTTTTATTTTCTCCAGGTGGCAGCAGATGGATTGACATTAACCGGGACCACCCCCAGCGACATCGGTCCGGAGCAAGCAGGATACCAAGACATACCCGTTCCAGTTTATGCAACTGTTAAAGGTCGAGCTAGTCAAATTCGATCGATGCCATTCACTGGAGACTCTTCCGATGATTCTAGTGACGGTGAAGGCAATAACACGATGGCCGTCGATGGCACTAATACTCATAGTAGAAGTTCGGGGGATACCTCCGGCTCTAGCCCGGGAAAACGAACGGCTTCCAGCAGTAGCGGTTCCCCTAGCAAAAGCAAGACACGAGGTAAAACCATCGATTCGCACTATACTTGCTTTTCTGTGTAGAGGTGCCTTCATTAACATTTACACGAAGGTGTTTCAGATACGTCGTTCGAATCCGGCATGTCTGATGACTATGCCGTTCCACCAGATGCTCTCAGTTGTGATACCACTAGTTTAGAATCCTCAATGTTGCTTAGAGCGTCCTACTTAGATAGTCCGAAAAGAATAGAAAGCTTAGAAAAAAGCGGATCGTTAGCTAAATTAGGTACGTGACGAAAACCATGAAAACAATACGACAACTTTTATTATTGTAGGAGGCAAATTGAAAACGTGGAGGAAGAAATGGTTCGTCCTCAAAAACGGCGTTCTGATTTACTACAAAAGTCAAAGTGATATCAATCGAAAACCTCAGGGTCAAATAATTTTAGACGAAGTCTGCAAAATCACACGAGCTGAAGGATCAAACACTTTCGAAATAGATACGGGCAAAAAGACGTACTACTTAACGGCGGATTCTATCACCGCCATGGAAGACTGGGTCAGGATTCTTCAAAACGTACAACGAAGAAACGCAACTAAATTATTACTAAGCAAGGAAGAAAACAAACCGTCAGTTCAAGGATGGTTAACTAAGGTAAAAAATGGGCACGCGAAGAAATGTTGGTGCGTGTTAATCGGAAAAATGTTCTTATATTTTAAATCGCCAACAGACACGGTAAGTTGACTCTCAAACATGTTTTTTGTGTTAATTTATTGATGCAGACGCCGGCTGGTCAAATCAATATGCGTGACGCGAGAGTTGAGGAAGTTGAACACTTTTCGGATTCTGATTCGGAGGAAAGAGATACAGAACATCCCGATTTAACTATTGGGATATTCCCGACCAATCAAGGACCGACGTATCTTTTGTGTTTGGGCAAACAAGTACGTGACTGGGATGAGCGAGTTGGATTAGTAGCTTGGAGTTTAATGGCTTTACTTTATAAAGTTTGGTGGAAAAATATCGGTGAATTTTAAATTGGTTATAGGGTATTATTCGGCTCACCAGAATCACTTTTCCACCAGACTTGTGCGGATTTTCAAGTGTCTAAACTCTTTTTTGGGCGATCACTGTATTGACGTTTACTTTATGGACTCTTCTGGAGGTCGGTTTAGACTCGCAAATTATAACAATGACAACAATAAATAGTTGGAGCGTCTAAACTAAAAATTTGAGGTTCGCGCAAGCCAAAAATTTTGGCTTGACTAAAATCCGTCTTGTTATATATTTGTGGACGTTACTCAAGCAGTAAGCATGCGTACTCGTAGTACTAGAGTCTCTTTACATGAAGAAATGAAGAAATCATCACCGTCGAGTACGACTAGAAATTTTGGGCATTTTTTTACGAATGCCCAGATGTTTTTAGTTCGGGAAAATATGGATTTATGGTCTCCGCGAAAAAATTTCACATCCCAATGAGAACTAAAAGTGTCTTATCCAGGTATAAGAGCCGTCACTCGTTTGAACAAATTATTTGAACGAGTCGACCACAGAAATTATTTGGGCACCTAGATAAAGATTAATTTTAACGACTCACCTGTCAAAACCGATTTTACGTACTGAAGAACCCTTTTGCAGCCGTAAAGATGAACTTAACGGACTCATCTGTCAAAGTATACTTCACGAACTAAACCCCCAATTGGTGACCGCCCAAAAATCGTGTATGCACCTGCCTCGGCCGATTTGTCACTCATCGTCGTACATAAATAACTGTTATTTATAGGAGAAAGATTCGTGGTTGTATCACTTAACGGTGGCCAGCGGCGGTGGCCCCAGCACCGGCACGCAATACGAGCAGCTAATTCATAAACTCATGGAAGTGGATGGTGATTCCAATTGTGTTTTATGGAGACATCCGGTTCTTTTACATGTGCCTTGTACGAAAGACGGAGCCATTCCTTCATACTTTCCTTTGACTACTTTACCCACTGAAAATCTCCAGGTGCTGACTGATTTAAACAAACTTGTTCGTATTATGCCCATTTTCTTGTAGGCTGAAGCAATCAAACTGTTTAAGTGTCTTCAGTTGTTTATGTCGGCAGCAGTAGATCAAGCTGGGATAGACTACCACGTTGTCCTGGCACAAAACGCTTTACAGCAGTGCTTGGATATGCCAGAATTGCAAGCTGAGTTAATCTGTGCTTTGATAAAACAAACTAGTAAAAGCTCTCCTTTGCCCAAACTCGGAGTCCAGGTATCTACACAAAAGTTGCTTAAAAAAAGTGTAAGTGTGCTTTTTTTATTTAGTTTTTATGTGAGTTTGGTTTAGACTAATGGAGTCCATTTTTACTCCATTATTTGGAGTGCTTTTTAAAAGCGTCGCTAATTGGATTGTTCCGAGTAGAAATGGAAGTCCATACGATAGTTATGTTAAGTTTTTTGAAACAAGCTGAGAGCTTCTAGCACATTATCCTAGAAATCATTGATGTTTTATATCTAAAATCTGAAAATGGGTACTGCCCTAAGTATTTGCAACATGCATGAAACAACAACTTTCTTCTGTTAGTACCCCCCCTGCGACTCAAACAAGAATGTTGGTGTTTCAGTTTAGTTCTCTTTTTTTCTGGATGTTTTAGAACCTAGAATAGAATAGAAAATGCCTGTGTATGTCTCATCTTTCACGTACACAAACGTCATTGGGCATTTCAACTTTCGTCCCTATTATCTGTCACAAAACTGGGCTCAATACAATTCAAATCATTGGTTTCTACACTCTCATCTTCATCTCAAGCTTGACCCCGCTTGCCCTCCTTAGTTTTCACAGGTGTGATTGTCATCTACTCGTTCTTTAGCCCCAGTGTTATACAGAAACACCAAAATTCTTTTCAGCAACTTCTCCTTTGCGCCACTCAAAGTTTGTTCACCTGCGAAACGACACCCAGTATAAACAGTACTTCTGACCAACAAATTGCATCTTCCAATATACAGGCGGTCCAAGAAGAGAAATACAAGGAACATAAGGAATGTTACAAGGAACATAAAGATCACAAGGGGCCACCCAGTTTTACGCTGCTCCAAGGTTGGCAGTTACTCGCGCTGGCCGTTAGTCTTTTCGTACCGAAGTCGTCCAGATTGTTGTGGTTTTTGAAGCTGCATCTTCAGAGGAATGCGGATAACAGGACAGAGTGTGGGAAATACGCGGCGTATTGCGAAAGAGCGTTGGAAAGAACCATACAGACAGGTTAGTGAATTTTATTTGGAATCTTTTACAATTTTATTGGATGATAAGAGAAGCGGCTGCGTAACTGACGGAAGAATCCGATGTTGACACGCATTTATTTGATTGAGTGTATTTGAGGAACTTCAAGACGGGACGCGTTTTCGTTTTTTCCATAAGAATTTGCACCATCTAAAAAGAAAATAATTAAGGCGAAGTAAATGGAAGTTAGTTAGTTACATGAAGTAATATTCCGATGACATGGCGGCCACAAATTGTGTTTCCGAATTTTTTCAAGTAGTCGCTGAACTCTCCAGGGCTTAAATTTTCAATCGCGTTCATTCCCTAGAAAATGTAATTACAGACTCTATTATTTTGTTTTTTTTTTAATTACGATAAGATCAAGATGCTCAATAGACTCGTGGATCTGTGCGTAGGACGTGTCGTAATACGTGTAACGGAACTGTGCACCCCAATGACAAAAATCCGACGATATAATAAAGAGATTTTGAGGGTCCTCTAGATACTTCGATAACAATTTTCCATAACGTAACTGTTTTTCGGGACTAAGCGATCCGACAAGTATCGGAATTATCGTAAACTGATCTTCGTAACTGAAACTATCACATAGACATCGTTCCGGTTAAAATCACCAACTTCAAACCCTTCCATAACTTTAGCTAAATACGGAAGTTGCATTTCAATGCTGTGTTCTTTTTCATCTACATTCAAACTTAGAAACTCGAATTGGCCTGTTTCATGTAGATCGTTATTAACTGAAAGAAATAGTTAGTTAGTTAAAGGGGTGAGTCAGTTTACCTTGGAAGTCGACTGTTAGATCGTACAAAGGCGTTTCAAATTTGCTAGCGGTTGTCAAGGCACATCCTGATAAGCTAAAGTGGTGAGAAGGTCCGAGGATGAATACTTTTTTCACTACTTCAGGAGTCACTTGTTTGAAAGCGTACGCAGAGCAGGAACCGCTATATCTGTAGCCAGCATGGCTAAAATATATTTAGGGTTAATTTTACAGACATTTTACAGACAATGGTAGTGGCTTTGCTTTGTTGAAAGTGGAGACGTAATTATATTCACAGTGAAAGTCAAAGGGACCTGTCAGGTGTCACACTATAAAAGTAAACTCGCGAGATCATTCTCATCGCAAGGTCGTTTTCATATACTTTGATCACGAGAATATACAAAACAGTAGTCACATGAATGTCAATTTTTCTCCAGAAATTGATCAACTAGAGCACGATCATACAGTCACTCTAATTTTGATCAAATTGCGAAACTTAACTTCAACGTCAGTGTCATTGCACCGCTAAACTTACGGTGTAATTATAGCACGTGCAGGGCCATGAATGAAATCCACTTTTTTCATCCAAGACGCAAGTTGACACGACAACTCCAAACCTACAAAATGAATGACTTCTTTTTTTTTAACCATAGAAAAACTTGCCTGAATAATTGTACCAACTCCCTGCATGTCTAGCTTTCCTCACAGGCATGTTGTATGTAGTCTTGAATTACGATTTATCAAACAATCAAATTATTCATAACAGTGTTACCACTTTCCCGTCGCTCCTGACAACTTCTTGTCAATAAAATCACCACCTAATCACCGCCTACACATACATCAATACCCCACCAGTTCTACCAGCTCCTAACATGAAAAATTCATCAAATTACCAGAACAAAAGCTGACACAACACTCACAGTTCACTTCTATTGGCAACCTTGACAATGATTTATTAGGTGCGAATTCACCAAGTTAAAAAATGGAAGCGTTGCGGAACACTGCAAGATTGGTGGTTGAAAGCCCGCAATAGCGCAATAAGGGGAATGGCGATCGAGGGTTCGGAATGAATGGGGGAGGAAACGTTTGGCTGCTTGCCAACTCCGGTTCGCAACCCCAATGTGGGTCACGTTGTCGTCGTCTCAAAAGTTTCACAGAGGGCTCTGACGCAATTTTTAAATGGTAATCGTATGAAGGCGGTGATAACGACGGTCGATAATTATTGTTACGTCATTTGAATGACGTTGTATGCAAGGACATGTAAATATTTTGTTATTGTCATGACAACGGGAGACTATTTAAACGCTCGTTGCATCAAATGTTTGTTCTTTCAACTAAAGTTAAATTTTCTTCTAGGCGGCAGGGAGTTGAAACCGTCAAGAATGGAAGTCCTTAGTATTCTGCTCAAGAACCCTCAACACCATTCCTTGCCCCATTCGATGCCCGTCCATCTGCTCAACGGCACCTATCACATCACCAGCTTCGATGGCTCGACCACCATAAAAGAATTCCAAGACAGCTTAGCACATGAAATCTGTTGTCGGACGACTAATGGCTTCGCGATATTTAGCGACGATCCTATCGAAAAAGATTTAGAGCACACTTTAGACCCCAACGCAAAACTATGTGATTTAATATCAAAATGGGAAATAGCTTTACGCGAGAAAGGTTTAGGCAAATTCGAAAATAGCAAAGTTATTAGGCTAACTTACAAAAATCGGTTGTGGTGGAAAAATAGTGCTAGATTAGAAACGGACAAGGAAAGATTGCTCTTGTGTTACCAAGTCAACAAGCAGATCGTGTCGGGTAGATTTCCGTTAAGTAGAGAATTGGCGTTAGAACTGGCCGCGTTGATGGCACAGTTAGATATGGGCGATTGCAGTTTCGGGTCGCACAAGAACACTAGTGTAAATAATACGTTAAACCAAGGTACTTCCAATAAACACCAAAGCCCCAAATCGACTACGAACGGGACGCTCAGTCCACCGACTGCCATTCAAAATTCTAATACTCTAAGCGCCTTGAATAGTGTCCATGGAATACTCACAGCTCACTCAAACCAAGCTCTCAACGCAATAGATAAGTTCTATCCGTACAGATATCGGGATCAACTGTCGCAAGACGGCCTGACGGAGTTGCAAGGGAAATTGTTGGAGAAGTGGAGAGGACTCAAGGGCCGGACCCAACTAGATTGCGTTAGGATCTACCTGACGTGCACGAGGAAGTGGCCCTTTTTTGGAGCAACGCTTTTCCAGGTAACGTAATAGTAACTTTCTGTTTTAAGGACTCTTTCGCAGTCGAACTCGACTCAGTTTTTTAATGGGCAACTCACTGAAATTCGGCAGACTTATCCGTAGTTGTGAATACGCAACATTTCCACTAATCTGAAGGCAATACATATTGCTCGAAAAGTTGTTATTGGTCGAAGATATTTCGGACCTGGTGGCAATAAATTAACACAGTTTGGACTGCAGATGCAGATGACAATTTATTATGTAGATGTGTGGGTCTTATAAAGATTCTTTTAGGTAGAGGACAAATATTATAATTGAAATATTAAAAAAATTGCACAAAAAAAATATTGTAAACGCGCTATTGTGTCATAATAAATTGTCTTCAATTTTGGCAACATTATGAGACGATCAGTATTTACGGTCCCTAACATAGAAGGCTTTGAGTGACGTAAACATAATTTGACATATTTAACGTTAATCTGTCATTAAGTTCGTGCAGTTTTAGTTTTCTTGCTTGTTTCATTTTGATATTATTTGCAAGTAGTCAATCGGTTTTCCAAGAATGGAACAATTTATTAGTGTTAGTTATCTGCAAAAAAAAGATTGTCATCAAGGGAAATTCACAAAGATATGGTGGCTGTATTGGGGGAGATTGTTCTTCCTTTCCAAGTGGTGAAAAAATGTGTCTCTAGAGTTCAAACTGGGAAGACAGACGTGGAGACATGCAAAAGGTGCTGGACGACTAGTAAGTGTCTCTACTAAAGAAAATGATGATTTTGTACATGATGGCTGATGAACGATTGATTATTTATATTGATTACGGGAATTTCATATGGTTACATGGAAAATATATTAACAAATATCTTGTGTCTTAAAAAGATGTCTGTGCGTTGTCACGAGAAAATTAACACCTAATCAGAAACGGTTTCGAGCATTTCATTCTGAATGGCAAAGTTTAAATCGGAATCAAATGGATTTCATGCACGATTTACCACCGTTGATGAAACATGGGCTCACCACTTCGATCCCGAATCAAAAACAAAGTATAGAGTGGCATCATACAGGTTTGGGTTGCAGAAGAGCGTAAACACACAATAACAGGCTAGTATTATACCAATTTAATCTCAAAACTGCGCGAATGTATTGAGGAATAAAGACGGGAAAAGTTGGGTAAGGGAGTTTTTGAAGCCATAATTCATAGGCGGAGATGCATTATTGGGATAAATCTATTTCGAATTTTCGCTCCGTTTGAGACGCGTTTTTGCAAAAATGGTAACTAGAAAAGTTGTTCCGTTAGAGGAGTTCTATCTCGAGTTAAAATTTTCGCATTCATTTCCACAACACCCTGTATATATAAGGGGATCCAAGCACTGTAGCATCGTTGGGACATGTGCGCTAGAGTTGCAGCGGACTATGGAAGAAAAGTAATCATGTAATTTTTGTTATATCTTACGTTCTTCTATGTCAGGGATCGTAAAAACTGATCTTCCCTCGAGCTTTCCAAAATCAATTGTTGTCTCTTGTTGACCAAGGACACTTAATTTCTAAAATGTGTTCATGGTCTATGATTCCATCAGGACTAGCACCTAGGAAGCAGTTACCTTTATCAATAAAAAGTGCACGGTAGGATACCAAACCAAATTGTATTTCAAACTCTCTTTTTCCTCCTGTAAATTAACAAATAATTAAATTTATAAAAAAAATTACTAAAATTAATAAATCGATTTTGGTTGGAATTTTGACTATCAGTGTCAAAAGAAATATGTTTAAATGAAGTTACATTAAAAATTTCAAGAAGAGTAGAAATAATGTGCCCAAAAAACTGTAAAAAAGTTTCACCTACCCTGAAAGAATCCTCTTAATAACATTTCTCTCTTTTAACAATCTTAAGTTGCCTTTTCATTTCATGGCCCCTTTAGTGAAATGAGGGTTAATTTCCAGGCGCGGTTGCGTCAGCACGACTCCCCCATGATCTGGCTCGCCGTCAACGAAGACTCCATCACAATCCTCGATTTAGCAACGATGCAACAACGTGTTCGCTACCCATACACCAACGTACTTACCTTCGGTGGTTGTCAAGAGGACTTCATGCTCGTAGTGACCCAAAACGATCAGCAGCCTTCGCAGAAACTAATTTTCTCGTTAAGTAAACCGAAAATCCTCGAGCTCACTCTCCTCATAGCTGACTACATGAACCTGTTAATTAACAATCCCGGTACACCTCTCCTCGGTACGCTAAGCCGAGGGACTATGGTTTCCGTTAACCAATCTGTGGTAAATCAGTCGATTATTAGTCAAGCCATAGCTAATCAAAGTCAACCCGACATTCTTAAATCAACGCCCGATCACGGAGTGCAAAGGTCCGATTCCAAAAGGAGAACACATGTTGATTCCGGACTGGCGTGATGCTGACATCACAGAGGCTGCGATGGCTGACGACTTCATAAGGTGGTTTCGTTTGTTTAATTGTGATTTTCGCTTTTTCTGTGCGGTCGGATTTCTGTATATAACGAGGATGTGTGTGGATGTATATAGCGAAGGCGATTTATTATGTTGGATCGTTAGCATTTCGATCGTGTGTATAAATTTGCAATTTTATTTAATTCTTTGATTTTACTCAGCTGGGATAAGGCCTAAGAGATTCTAACGTTTCTCTAATACTTTTATATAACACCGGTCTGTACATGTCGTGTAATATATCAAAATTTTTAACAGCTTCAGATGGAAGAGTGCGCAAATGTTCGTCAATATGCTTTAAGTTGGTGACGTTTATATGAAGTCTTTCGTAGTTTTTCGTTGACTTTTGTTGTGGTTTCCTAGTCTATATAAAATGTATGCATGTTTGACAATAGTTACCATTATGAGATTTTTTAAATGAGGAGCACCAACATTTTTTAATGTATGAAAAATTTTGGTGTTTATTTTATTGTAATAATCAGTCTAATAAGTGATAATTTTCGCATATACATTTGATATTAATGATCCCTAGGTATTATTAATTTATTATTTATATATAAATAAAAGATTTTAAATAAATAGTCTCGTTCTTTCCAACAAGTGTAGACGATGAGTTTTATTTTTTTTTCAAAATGGTTATTTACATTCACCAAGTAGGCCAAATCGATGTCCATATATAAAGAACCAAGGAACATTAGTAACATTATAAAATACATCTATGTGGTTGCAACATTGCAGAAATAAAAGCGGGTACAACGCATAAACATGGACAACCATTTCTCCTTTTTTTTAATTAAATTTAAATTATCGGAAAATTGTACATTCTTCTTAACTAAATACACATAAAAATCAGTCTATTTTAATAAGGCAACTGCGTAACAACAATTCATAAATATTAAGAAGCCTAATATGTATAATACAAATTACTCTTACATTTTCTCAAGTACAAAATCTTTGGACGTATGTCATCATAAAACAAATGATTTTCCATCACAATCATAAATGAATGGCAGTTAAACAATATTAGTCTACGAGTAAAACTTCTCTTCAACACCGTGGTATGAATTAAAAAACCTAAAACTAAAATGAAATAGTACAAAACTTAACTTCCTGGTAAAAACAACGTAAATTTTACCTACTGTACACGTTTTTAGTTTTAAATTCAATTACTTTACGATATTAACAGTTCATATAAAATTAAGTCTTCTATAATTATCATAACTCTAATGGAAGTCTAAAATCAGATTTTACCTCTCCTCTGCTGATGTACGAGAAGATCAAGTAAAACGTATGCTATACTTCCTGACCGAGATCTTGAACGCCACTCTCTGCGATTGGTACAAACTTATCGTCAATCTGAACAAGAAGTATAGTTCTATCCACGTGAGATCGTTTCCCCGGGTCTCTGTGACAGGGCGTCCACCTATGCACCACCTAAAAGCAACCAAATTAATAAATAAATATAAATATATATAGCAAATTACCGGTCCTTCCATTCCGACTTCAGGAACCCAATCCTTCCAATACGACCTCCCCCCACGTACTCTCATATACTCGGTAGGCCACGACACGTCTATCCTCCTCCCCAAATTGATAGCGTCGTACACCATATTGATATCTACAATCTAAACAACGAAATAAAAACATCCAGTCAAGAGCACAAACTCACTTTAACTCTTTGAACCGAGTACTCTTTCTCGGCAGTCTCATCAAAATCACCCGTTCGTTCATCAGTTCTAGGGGGGGCATCGGGAGTTTGAGAAACCACCCTCTCATCTTTTTCTTTGAACAGTCCAGCCAAACTAGCTAAGGTGGCACTGGTGGGTTTGCCGACTGACACTAAACTGCCTCTGTTGCCACCCAGTGACGTCCGACTAAGACTAGAACCGCGTCCCATGCTTCCACTGAGATGGGAACCATCAGTTGACTGGCTTCCTGCGGTTTGGTGGTTTAAAGGGGTCACTGTGGTCATGGCGTAGACACCTTCGTGGCCCATTCCGATCTCGTCGCGAGTGGATGCGCCGCTAGAGCAGCCCTCGCCGCATCTTTTACGTATCCTGTACCCAAAATTGATGATCATAGTACATGTGCAATAAATTTGATGACTTTTTCTAGTAGAATTGGGAAAATAATTTTCTATAATTATTTCTAAATTAAAAAGGAGAATCCACTTCACGATTTTTCCTGGGATATCAAAGCGGAAAATACATAAGGCAACCTGTTACAATCAATATTATTGACAGAGCATTGAGCTTGAGTATTTTCCCAGAGTATGGTTAAGGTATGTAGACGACATTTTTGCAATTTTCGACACAAACAAGTCTAGCATTGACGACTTCTTAAAGTTAATTAATAATAGGTTTAACACGATAAAATTCACATGTGAAATAGAGAACAACGGTAAACTACCCTTTTTAGACACTCTTGTAATTAGGAATAAAGATAAATTAGAATTTGACATTTATAGAAAAGAGACCAGTACACTTCGCTACATTACAGAAGACTCACATCATTGTCCTCAACATAAGATGGCGAGTTTCAATTTCTTAGTCCACAGGTTAGTAAATTTTCCACTAACACGGGCTAGATTCAACAAGGAATTGACAACAATCAAAAATGTAGCCAGGTGTAATGGTTTTGACCCTAGAATTGTCAACAGGTTAGTGTCCAAATTAGAACGTAAGAAATCAATTTCAGAATGCTCGACTTTTTGTGAGTCAATGCCAGAAAAGACAAGATTTGCCATGATCCCTTATACACCTTCAGTGACAAAGGGGCTGGAAAAAGTGTTCCAGGGTATTGATCTAAAGGTGGTTTACACCTCTGGATTAAACCTCCAATGTCTTCTCGGCAACCCGAAAGATAAAGTAAGGCCCAAAGAAAAGTCGGGTATTTATGAAATTAAATGTAAAAACTGTGAGCAAAAATATATTGGGCAAACAAGGAGGTCAATTTTGACTAGGTTCAAAGAACATGTAGCTCACGCCAAATATGGCAGGTTTGAAAAATCCAGTGTTGCTCAACATATTTTTGACAAAGATCATCATATAGATGAAAGCTGTTTAAAATTAGTTAGGAATGTAAACAATTGTAAATTTCTAGACGTTTACGAAAGTCTAGAAATAATTAAGAATAAGCCCTTTGTTATGAACGCCGATAATGGTCCCATCCCCTCTTCTCCCCTCTTTAGACTGTTGAATACCACCCAAAAAGTGGTATAGGTAACTAGTATATAAGTAATTAGTTTTTAAGGGTAGATAAGTTTAATCATCACTCTGATGATGGTATCATGGATACCGAAACATATGTTAGTGTGTTTCATTTAGTGTGTATTTGGTGTAGGGGTTTTTCAATATGTTTTTTAAATTTTTTTAAATTTTTAAATTTTTAAATTTTTAGAGCATTGCTTTAGAAGGGCGTCTGCCACGATACTAGTTCATGCAGTGCAGACATCACCACTCTTAAAAAGCATGATAGACGGAAATCTTCAAATGTGACAGGATATATTGAGAGTTTAGTTGGATATAAACTTAAAGTGGCAATAAAAAAGAGGTTAACGCAAATAATAACTCTGTTTCGACTTCCATCAAGATAATTAATAATAAAATAAATTGAGTTATAACTTTTACTGCTAAAATATTACTTCTGCACTTGCGAGAAAATTCATTTAGTATCTCCAAATGTTTCAAACTTTTGTAAAAAAAAATATATATAAATATGATCCTAACTTTTATCAGATCAGAGATTTTAGAATATTGAACGGCAATCTTTCTGGCATCAGGTAGGAAAACATGAGATCAAAAAAAAAAACAGAAGTGGTGAATAAACTAAAAAAAGGAAACAACGACAAAAAATGATATGCATCCAAGAAGAAAATTTAGACACAGTGAAAAGACAAATATAAAAATATAATCCCGTATTTCTGAACAGAAGAAAAAAACGGCGACGAACAGTTTTTGGCAGAACAATGGCAGAGTAACGAAGAACAAAATAAAAACACTGAGAAATCAAGGACGAACAGACTACATCTGGTAAAATTGCAGAAGAAAAATGAAGTGAAATCAAAAAAAGTTAAAAGGCATAAAATACAGATATCGAATATAAATTACAAAAAAAAAAACAAAAATCTGAGGGACGGGTAAATAGAATATAAATAAAAATAGAAGAAAAAAGGAATATGATAAGAATTAGGTGACTTCAATGCGAGAATGAGCAAAGAAAAAGTATGGAAATTAACAACAAAGAAAAAAGGTCCCGTAAGAGAACAAATGAAAATATAAAAAAATTGTCAACTGAGTTACATAACTGAACAAGATTGTGACAAATACAAAATTCTAATACCAATCAAAGGGACAAAATTGAAATCAATAGTATTGGAAGTATGTCAAAAAACTGCAGTTTTTGAACTGTATTTTTCAAAATATTCGGGACACTGCTTTAGGACATCTGCCACAATACTGGTTGATGTAGACAGTAATCACCACTTTTAAACGCAGCAAAAGGATATATTGAGAGCTCAGTTGAAAATAAACTTCAAGCAGTAAAGAAAATATTGCGCAATAACGAAGACGTTAACGTAATTAATAACAATGTTTCTACTTCCGCAAAGACCTGTTCGAAATTTCATTCGGGAATTCTGAAACTAATTCTGTCAACATTAATAATAATGATGAAAAATTGCATGTACAACTTTAATACCGAGCGATCCAAGTCTTTCACCATAAATAAAAAATGACAGAGTAAACAAGATTAGTGTCAAAATATTAGCAAGATGAATTAAAAAGACGACGTACGTTTTTACTTTTATGCCCACTTGACAGAAAGACTCGGTACATTAAGTTATAACTTTGAGTGATGAAATATTATTTCCGCTCTTGTTAAGAAACATCCCACTTTTCCTGGCTCAAATGTTAGAGTTTTCCAACCACTAATAGAAAAAAATATCAACGTAAATGTACTCGTACCGTCTAAAAATGTTGAATACATAATTCCTGATTTTCGTCAGACTGACAGACCCGCCGACCAAACTGCAATACTGTTCGTTTGTTTCAGCGTAGCTTGTGGTTAAAGGTGATACATAAATAGGGTAGCCAATGGGTTGATCGCACGATGAGTTGATGATGTTTCTCAACGCTTGTTTGGCATTCTGTATACTTCCTCTTTCAGGGTTCCGGTTTCGCAGATAAACGAGCTCTTGCTGTTGGCCAGCCCACAGACCTCGGACGCACTCTTTGTTGATTTTAATCACGCGGAAACTTAGGTATCTCTTATTCAACATTATGATCTTGTATTCGTCAGTGCCGTCGTCCAAAACGTGCCTGGAAGAAGAAAGAATTAGGTGTGAAAGAAACTCAAGGGACTAACCTTAAAGCCAGCAAACTAGGCATTCCGCTAAGTACTGCCGTCCTCCACGCCGGGTCCCCCTCGTGTGATATAACCAACTCCTCTTCATGCTTACAAATCGCTTCGTACAACGCCGGCAACTCTTCATACTCATCCGGTGACATAAAATGATCCTGATGCAATTTTAGCGACATGCGAATCCCCGGCGCAACCACAGTCTTTAAAAGATCCATATCGGTAAAAACCCACTCATCTCTCGCGCACGTGATCCGGAAGTCACCTTTAAACAACGCGTGCAACCCGAAAAGAAAAAACTCAACACTAGAAACCGTGTTATGAGAAACAGCCCCCAAAGCCCGACGTCCTAACAAACTCAAAGCAAAACACAAAAGAACTAGAGTCGAATTGTTGCCAGAGTCCACGTTCTTCTCAGCTTTTTCCACACAGAAAGTGATCCAATCTCCGTGAATCTGACAGAACATGTGACGGGTCATCCCACTACTGGATATGTCAAAGTCTTCGTCGATGTTATAGTTGAAAACGGGGTCTAAATCGACGAAGTTTTTGTGCTCCATGGGCTGGAGAGCTTTCAGGATAGTTTGCGAGGAGAGCCACTCTTCGAGTTTCGGGGAGCGGACCGTGTAGAAAATTATACTCTGAAATTATGGAAAAAATTAGGAAATATTAGAAAGGACAATGTTAAAAATATGCAAATTTTTGTCCCTCTTTGAAAGTATAAAATAGTTAATTTGGTTCCAAACTATACAAATCATCTCATTTTAATACGCACCAGCATATTTAAAAAATTGTTCCTGATTGTTTTCCACCAAATAAGTATTTTCTACAGTTAATTTGGCACCAAAATTACTATTGTATGCTATCAGTTATCTGTTTTTAATATTATCATTTAGCGTGGCTTACTTTAACGTAATACGAGATTAGGACTTTGCGGAACTCGAACACCTGCAGCATGGACACGGCGCTGTTGTCGGAGATGCTGTATCCTTCGAGAATATATTTGGCTGCGGTCACCTCCCAGGCGAGCCAACGTTGACTGAACGCCGAGCTGATGCTCAAAATCCCGGTGAAATGGTCTGTTTCGATACAACAACATGCTAAAATGTACGAAAATGAGTGAAAATTCAGATGAGGGGGAAAGCTAGGCAATACCGAAACGAAAACGACAAAGTCTTCGCGTGACTTCAACCCAATTCGAATTAAAACTTGAAGTTGAAGGGAACGAAAAATAAAAAAAATGTTTTTTTTTTAACTTCCAGAACTCAACGCGTCATTTTAAATGAACAATTATAAGAGAGAAGATTCGAGATGAAGTTTCTTCAAAATGAGCGCTTTTTTATTTCCTCAGTACCCATTCGGTATTTCCCAACCCTCCCCTGCCGTCAACTTACCATGATTTTCTTCGATTCCCTCCGTAATCGCCTCGACTTCCCTCTGCTGACAATACGTTCCCTTAAACTCCAACCCCCTCATCTGGAACGTCACCAACCCGTTCCCCAACTCAATGATATGAACCAAACAATTCAAATAATCCGAGGCCAGAACGAAACAATCTCCTTGATTCACCAAGCCCCATCGCCCCAAAATCAAATCTCCACAAAGAAAATGTTGGAGCGATCTAGTCAAATGTTCGTAGAAAATAGAGTTGAGATTGTTGTCGTCGGCCCCCAAATTCCGGTCCAGATGCGACGACAACGGTGTGTTCGAATGATCAACCCGACGAGTATTGTAGTCACGCTCCCAAAATTTAATAGGCCGCACGTACGAAGTTAAGAAGATGGCGCTTCCTAAGAAAGGGTTCAACGGTGTCGACAAAAGTGCTGAAATGAAAGCTTGTAGGAACAACATGGCGGAGTGAGGTACGGAAAATGGCTGCGCGAAGGCGTGGAAGGCAGAGCCCCAGGTGATCTGCCAGGGAGCGATGTAGGTCACCACGAATTGGACCTGGAACAAAAAATTAGTTGCGTTCTCACTACCCGAGGTACTTACTTTCAACAAGAGTTCGTGGACCTTATTGAAGATGATGCTCATGAAGAAGTACTCCACTAGGAAACCAGTTTCGTGCAGGAAACTGTAGTCGTAACGAAAAAACAGAGCAGTGAAGGTGAGGATAAGATATTGAGAGCTTTGGTTGGAGTACGAATTGCGCAGACACTTCAAACCACAGATAACGACAATAAAAGAACCAAGAAGAGGACCGAACTTCTTTGCGACTTTCGGGGAATCTTCTGTTAACACCGACAGGAACAACAATGGGTACAGTATGTTCCGTTCAACGAAACACAAGTAGACGTAGACTCTCTCGAACCACATGATCTTAGCCGGTCCTCTTATCTGGTACTGCATCAACTCCCGAGATCTCAAAACGGGACTAGCGACGCACATCCATGGTAGCTGCTTCCGCAACTGCGGTGTTACATAATGAAGAATAAACCCAAGAACTGCAGAAATAGTCCACAGAACCGGGCTCAGCTCCGGCTGAAGAGCAGTAAACACGGTACTAGCATGCACACTGAACACCAAAACCGCGATTAATCCACATAGAATAATATCATTTTTTAATCGAGCGTTTACAGTTTTTTGCAATTTGTGAGGTAAAGGGTCGACATGATCTGCCCCGACTTTGTTCTCCCCCGTTTCACTGGGAAACTTGACCGATTTTTCCTTTTTTTCTTGTTTCTTCTCAGTGAGAGGTTTCTCTTCTTTGGTCTCAACTTTGTCGATTCTGTCTTTACTGTGTTCTCGGTAGATGTCTGAAGGCCACACGTGTCGCTTCACGATATTCCATAAGTGCGAAGGGTCACTTGCGCTTCTACTCAAATGGTACGAACAAGCCACTAAACAGGCACAGAATATCGAAAACAAAATGTGTCGTGAACCTTTCGGTTCACTTAGACCACCGTAGGCAAAACCGTTCATTACAATCACAGCCAAAACCGAACGGAAAATGCAATAAAACGAAGCAAGGAGACTCGACATTGCATTTCCGCCGAAAATGTGCATATCGATCTGCTCGAGAAGATACATAACGAAGGTGTTAAATTGAGGAAAGAGACCTAGTGAAAATAATATCGGAAAAAAGAGTATGAACTTAACCAGAAAATCCCGGATGAGAAGCAAGACTTGCTTGTTGGTTAAACTTCCATCAGCGAGACTATAAGACTGCGCTTCACCGTCGATGTAACCATTGAGGAATAAAATAACGCCCGAACAAATACAGAAGTAGATCGGTCTAGAATATGCTATGATTCTGTTGAAACCGTGTGTGGGTGACGCGGCGTCTGGTTGCACACTTTTAAGGAGAGAATACTGACAGCTCGCCATAACAAAACAAAAGATAAAAGCTAACAAGTCCTCGTAGAAATTGTAGTATAACAAAATAGCACCAGAAACAGAGACTAGAATCCCGAAAAGGATTGACAGCAACGTCTCGAAAAACGTTAAGTTCCTGTCCAACAACGCCAGCAACTTCAACCGATCCAAAGTCACTTTGACGTAAATCCACGGAAACACTTTAAACTTATAAAACGATTTAGTCCTAGGATAGTTATTGTTCACTTGATCAGAGTCTTGAATGAACTTGAACTGCTTTCTGGCCAAGTTCGCTTCGCCATCGACGTCGTTGTCACCTTGCACTATACTTATCAATGAGTCTATAGGATCGATAAATCCTTGATTCGCCAGAAGTCGCCGACGGATTGTATCGCTGACTCTTGAGGAAGTTTGAGCTGTGCGAAATTCTACAGAATTTTGAACGGGCATCATCGAAGCGGAGCCAGTCTTTGAAGCAGGAGCGTCCAGGATTATAGACACTGAACTGTTACAGATGGAATCTGTACTGTTGCTGTCACAGAGGTCTTGGGAATTGCTGCGGGGGGTCCGGGATGTTGAAGCGGTGTCGCTTTGACGGCGACGAACTGTCGTTTTGGAACCAGTGGCGGGCTTGTCTTGAAGGCGGTTATTCGCCGTGCCTGATTAAAAGCGTTCAGTAATCAATTCGATTTTGTTCAGTAAAAAATTAGAAATTTTGCACGTTAAAACGCTAGAAATGATCGATAAAATTCTCCACAGTAAAAAAATAGAAATGAGTAAAACATTCACAGTGTTTTATTGTAACTTGCACAGCACAGGTTCAGCACCTATCAACCCATTAAGTTAAATAATAGTTATATGTATCATACATAAAGAAAAGTATTGTTAACTTACTTACTTACTTTTCTTTAAGAATAGCACATAAAAAAATTCGGACATTTCAATGGAATTGGATTATATTTTATAAGAAACTAGGGCCCGACCCGGCTTCACACGGGTGCACTTTACTAAAGAAGAAAATAAGAAAAGCGCTTAACAAAAAATGTATGATTATTTCATGTCTCTTTCTCCAACGGTTTAGGATGTCAGTCGCTCAGTCAGTTCGTCGAAAAGAGATTCATCCAACCGAAGTTTTCCCTGAATTTGCCTGAATTTCTCCCCACCTCTTCAAAATTTTTCGTTTTCTTTAATTTCCTTTAAAATCCGATCCACTTCGTCTAAAATTTTCCTACTGTCTTCTAAATTTCTCGTATTAAAATTTCTTCAAATTTCTTTTAATTTTTTTATTTTCTTCCAAATTTCTCAAATGTCTGCTAAGTTCCTCCTAATTAGTTCTAAAGTTTTTTTTAAAATTCACCCATTTTTTCCAGTTCTTTCTTGATTTCTTCCAATTCTTTAAAATTTCGTATAATTTTACACTCAATTTCTTCACTCATAATGGATCGTGCTTGACAAATTCTCATTCGAAAGTTGTCCACATTCTTCGTGAATATTTGCAACACAACAAATTGATGAATATTACGATTTTGAATGCACCAAAGGTACGATCACCACCACCGATAACGCACTGAAATATCGCTTTTAATTCAATACTTTTTGCAAAATATCAATATTCAATGCGAAATTTGTAGTTGTTATGAAACCATGTGACATGTGACAGCAGAACTGTCAAACTGAACGTCATTTTTTTATTGAGATTTTCATACCATAATGTCATCCAAATTTCCGACTTTTCCGGTGGATATATGAAAAATTCGACAATCAACATAACAAAAAAAAAAACAGCCAAATCGGTCGAGCCGTTCGCAAGTGATGATCTTTCATACAGGCGGAATTTGATACTTATACAGAGTGATTGATTGCAATATTAATCATAGGCGTCTTTGCAAGTTTAAATGAAGGCCGTAGAACATTTTCAGAATTTTTGAACGCATAACACATTAGCGTCGCAATGAATGTGGTTGTGGGTATATTTATAATTGTTTACCTTCGGTGAAAATAAAGCATTATAAAGTTGCTATTTATTTTTTTTACTATTGTGTGGCGTCAAAATAAGTTCACAGGAAGAACAAAAGCCACATACAAACAGTTTCAAACAAGTTTATTTTTGCCGAGATGCTACCACATGCTACACCGTTGACTACCCCCTGTCGAACGACGAACTGTCATATGTCAAACGCTTTGAATTGGCGGGAAAACTCTCTGGCATTTCCCTTAGTGCATGGTGCATTCGGAGGCGATCGAAAATGTTGCAATAATAATGGAAAATCAACCCTCAACCAGTAATACACCTTTTTGTTTAGTCAAGGTAAAAATTGTATGATGTAAGATTAGACATGCCCTAAAAATTGCAAAGCCGACTATGATTAATATTGAAATAAATCACTCTGCATATGTAAATTATTGAAATAATACATAATAAGTGTAATAATAAAATGTAGAAAATGCACGGTACAAATATCGGATGTTCGCAGTACTTAATACCAATTTTCACAGAAAAAATCATTAAAGTTCAGACAGCAAAAACGAGACGACATTACCGGCCGCGAGTTTAAAGTTTGTGTGCCACTTATGTACCGAGCTCTGTCGGCAATGTCAGCAAGAACACTGGGCGGTTTACTTTTACCTTAACCATCAAAATAAAAAAAATCATGTAGTTTATCATAAAATGCTTTAATTGGTGCAATAGGCAATCATCTTACCACTTTTTTTCTATGAAACATTTTTTTCTACTGCGAATTTATTATTATCACACTGATCTTTTATTTATTACTTATTATTTTTACTGAACATCTGGTACTTAATTCCAGATTTATTATAATAACTGAACATATACTGTGCATTTATATTTTTTACTGAACATCTATTATTTTACTGTACAAATATTACTTTTACCGGATATTCATTTGTTTACTGAATATAAATACCTGACGTTTAAATACCGCATGATCCACAAAATTTTTATTTAGAGTAGGCTGTGCAAAACAAATTTTTGAAGACGTATGTCGTAATAAAATCACGTTTCGTTTTCATACCTCCATTCACCGTTGTGATCTTCAAACCATTAAATCATAAAAAAAATGTTCACTCGTATAAACCATTTATAATGACAGTTCAGTTGATATTTATTGATCCAATTACGACATATGTTTTCGCAGTTTTGTTTTCCAAAGCCTACCCTAAATAAAAATTTTGTGGATCTTGCGGTACAATACCGTGCAATTAATTTGTCCACATAAAAAATTACCTGATCTAAGATCATTCTTGACTTATTCAAACTCACCTAAACCCTTTTCATCAAACGTGTACGTTATCCAATTCCCGTGTTCATCCATGAAGCAATGCACAGACCCATCCGTCGTATCATTGAAATTTTTGGCACAATGTGTCCCATGTCCCGCCGTCAAAGAACTAGCTATTGCACTATCCCTCTTATTTCTTTGGCCAGACCTCCTCCTATTAACCCGACTCCTTTTCAACCTCCCTCTCTGAGGCGACGCATGATTCAACTTCAACCCCTCATTCGGTGGTAAATAACAAACCGACAATGGATAATCGCGTCGTGACGCTAAAAACGCCGACAACAACGGCGCCGACGGTAAAAGCGTACTCAATTCATTATTCGATCCACCGGATGATCCCTCTTCGTTTCGATCTCTCGAAGTCTTATCGTAGCGTTTCGAAACGTTAACTCTTTGAGGTTTTGCCTGGGGTACTACGATACATTCGAGTCCTTCGACAGGACTCGGACAGTCATTTTGTCGAAGTGTCTGGGTAATTTTGTGTTCTTTTGATGATCTATTCGGAGGTTCGTTCTCTTCGGATTGTCGCTCTGATTTACAGCGACACATACTGCATTTTTCAGATTCACTTTTCGGGGTTCTTCGGCCGGACTGATCGTTGTGACTAGAAGTGCTACGGGTTTTTTTGGGGATTGCGCCTAAACTGCGGGCGGAGGGAACGGGATCTTGGAGAACTTTGCTTACATCGTGTTCTAGAGAAACAGTCGTGGTGCTAGACCATTCGGTGTCTCTCTTCAAAGGTTCTGGAAACGATGGAAAGAACGATCAAATTTGATACTGCTGCCAGAAAATTACAAAAATAACGAGGAGGAGCAAGATCGTCAAAAATTCACTGAGTAAAAATAAACATCCAACTTCGGAAAAAATCGCGTAGAACTAGACCTTAAATATATCCTTACAAATAATAAAATGTCAAATCGATTCTGCTCTGGCCTAAAATTTTATTCAAGGTCAAAGATCAAAATTTAATTATCACAAATCACCACACTAACATTTTAATTAAAATTCTCAAGGTTATTTTCCAACAGTGTTGTCCACTTTCTTGCTTTAAATTTGCTTTTAAATCGAAAATAAAAAACAGATTTTTTGAATATTTTTCTGGCATTGTACTATACCGTCCAATGTTGTACCTCCGAGGACGTGCGTGACATTCCGAACATCTATAGAGTCCACAAAAATACAAGCAAACTACGAAATCTGTATGTGTATAGAATTATTTTCATTTTTATTTTCACTTTGACACTGTTAACGACTCCTCAAAACTCCTTAGCAACAACAAATGTTTTTAGGTTATGATATATATTAATTAATTGAATTACAAATTATTAAAAATACAGATTTCAATTTTATCAACAAAAAAGATCGCTTACGTTTTTCACTTTTCACATGTAGCTGGTAAGTGATAAAACTCAAACATGCATTGTACCCATTTTCGTACAACCACAAGGGTGGTTCCATGGTTACATGGTTTGTCATCTCCGTCAGCGTCAAAAACCTCCACTTTTTTTCAATCTTCATTTCATTGAATTGCACAGGTACAACTGATTCCTCTGGCAGTTTCGAGGACGTAACAGACAATGAGAGCAATTGTATCGGTCCTGTAGTATCTGCGATGAAAGAGAACGTGGAAGACGAAGAGCAACAATATGAAGAGAAATTTTTTGACGAAGCTTGATAAGACAACATGAATGAAGCCTATCGGAAAAATCATATAAAAAGCTATCCCTGAGGTGGTGCGAAAATGAGTACAAAGTATATTTGATGTTTTATAAGCTCGTTTCTCAAGAACTGTTCGTCGTACGCAAAAACCGTATGGAACCTTTTTGTAGATAAAACTGATCTATAATTTACATGACTTAAATTAACGGCAGGTTAAAGAAAAGAAAACTGAAAACTCATTTTGATGCATTGCGAGATTCTTTGCAATTTTTTAAGCCTTTAGATATGTTGTAATTATATTTTTCTAGTTTTGGAATTTTTGAGATGTTCTACATTTTTACTTGTTTCTTCATTGGTTTATTCATTCCAATTTTGATTCTTTAAACCTTTTCAATCTATCAGTTCCTTGGATTGTTTTATTTAACAGTTTCTTTAATTTATTAGGATTCTATGAATAAATTTAATTTTTCGAAATATTTTTAATATTTGAAACTATAATTTTAATTATAATTACATTGCTATGTTCGGAGAATTTATGAATTTTAAACAACGTTGACAGCCGTTTTATATTTATGTGTCTTCTAAATTCTTACAATAAATGTGTAAATTTTAAACAATTTTAGGTATTTAGAAATTTTAAACCGTGGATATCTTGACGATGCCTATTTAGATTTCTATGATCCCAATAAGTGAAAAGATATAAAGAATACAACGCACCTATAGAACTTAAGCAATCCATCAAAAATAAAACTGAAGACGAAATGTGGCAACATGAAAGGGAATAGTTCTAAGTGGTAAAATGTGGATCATCGACCGTCCACGACAGTCGATGGCACAGAGTAAATTGTTCACAAGAATGTTTGCTTTTATTTTAGCAGATTGGCAATTTCCGGTTTAATCAATTCCTTAGCGCGAATTCCTAGTTCTTGCTTAAAATTTAATATGTTTGCGGCGTGTTATTTAAGCTCGTCGCATTGACAGCTAGAAAGCATCTTAAGCTGTATGGCCGACAGTTGACCGTCTATTAAAGCTCACATTATTAAAGCCTATACGAAAAGGGCGATAACACGATGATTAATTTTAATGCAATTATAAAGAGATTTGTGGAGATTTTTTACGAAGTTGTTTACAATGCCAAACTAATGATACGAAGAAAAAAAAACTTTCATATTCAGGATCTACTGCTTCAAGTTTAAAGTGACTGGACTCTACCACACTACCGATATGGGAAAACACTTTTTTCCCTGAATGGATAATCCACGATTTATCCAAATTTATCTGATCATACAGTTTGGCTGTAAAAAGTTGACCTATTGTGTCCGCCCGCCGGTGTATTTTCTACTTTTGACCTCAAATAAAATTTTTAGCCAAGATGGGATCGATGGACACTTTGTAATAATACCGAGCGATCCACAATTATTTAGATAAGGGGAGGTTATGACTTTTAGAGTGTTAGATTTTTCGTATCTTTGCTAACTTCAGCCAATAAATGTCAAAAAACTGTCACTATTAATTAAATTTGAACGTAAAAATGTTTTTTTAGTTCAGAACACAAATGATTTATAATAGAATCTTACTTTCGTAATGGTGTTCGTCATAACGGAGAATGGACGTATAGCTCTGTTGCCTGTTTGTCCGAATTTCAGCAAAAATTCCTAAATTTTGCCTTCTTGGAAGCAGATTTTTTTGAACATTCTTAGAAATACGGTTAGAGTGTTTCGTGAAACTGGAAGCGTGGAACACAAGAAAAGAAATACTTTATGCCCACCAGAGCTTCTGAACCTTTATCAGACATACGTCTCAAATCTCAAAGGTTTTTTTAATATAAGTAATTGTGGATCACACGGTATATGTTTTTCCAAAGTTTGACCTCTTTTTTGTCTGTTTTGGTTGGATTTGTAAAACTAGTAAGGTTTAAATTAAGGTACAGCTGTTGAGCTTATGAACTTATGGTTCCATGGGCATATTTACAACAAGACAATGGGCACCTTTTCTGTGTTGGTTCCGATGGTTCTCGTCATCGAACAGCCAATCCAAGTCCAACTCAACCAGACTAGTGCAATTTTCCGGCTCGACGATCTTCACCGAATCGCTGAACTTTCTCTTTCTATTCCTCTTGATGTTCCTCTTCCGGAAGATATTTGGCTCATTCACTAAAACATCATTTTTGGCATACACAACTCTAACATTACTATCGCGAACTTGATCTCGAAAGACTTTAAAATCGTCACCGAACACGTGACATAATTTTTTCACAGAAAATGGACAAATTGGTATTTTAGGACTTCGTTCGTCGCATTCGACGCTGGTATTACTACAAGATAAATTCGAACACTCACTTAATTTTTTATCACTGCATTCGTTATCCGTCCCGTAACAGTCAGTCCTAGCGTCGTGCATTTCAGGAGTGGCACTAGAATTCGAGTTATCATTATCTAGAAGGGCGTCTTTCGAAGTCGCACTGGTCCTCTCTTCACCGCACTTTTCTTCAATTTTAGGATGGGATTTCTCGTAAGGCACATTTCTCGTCATCGTTTTCACAGTTATGTAAAATAAAGGAGAGTTACTTCCTTGATTCTCTTCGAAATCCGAATCGGAAATGTGAGTTGAAGAGTCTATATCTGTGTCGGGACCATGAGAAGTCTGGTGTTCATCAGACTGCTCGGCTATTGGGTAAACAATCTCCGAACCGTAATAAGAACACAGATTTAAGTGTTGGTTCCGCACCAGACTCGAACTTGGAGGCGGCAACGGGTTCCGCGCCCCCTTGCATCCAATCACCTCCAAACTGTTCGGATGAACCGTCAAAGAAGGAGGAGGACAACATGTTTCTAACGCCGTACTCCTGATCCTCCTCACTCCTCCTCGGTTACTCTTAAAATAAAACCCCTCAGATGTCAGCGGCTGATTCGGGTTCTTATCTAAATAACCCAACTCCAAAGAACCCGTGGGCTTAATATCCGCCTGAACACTCGTCGGTAAGAAATTCAAACTACTATTGGTAAAATTCGAGTGTCGACGCCCATTAGAAGGTCCTTGTTCTGAATCAACACTTTGCAACGACGGTCGATGCGGAGTCAACAGGTTGCCGTCTGTTGAATCCGCGCTACTTTGCTGATATAATTTACGAAAACTCGAACGATTCTGTCTGGCTTCATCTTTGACGGTTACACAAACGAAACCGTCGGTTTTCGAACGTTGGTGTTTCGAACGACGCTCGGCTTTTTTTGTTTTGCGGTCAGGCACGTCAGGTTGGTAAGTTACTATTTCTAAGACGGGGGCTGCGGCGCCGTCGCTGCTTTCCGAGGAGTTTTTGCGATGGACTTCTGCTTTCAAGTCTGCAAAAATTTTTATATTAAGAATGGCGCCAACACCAGGAAATTATTCATTTTCCTTTCTAATTTCACGTCTGCGGCCGAAAAATTATTTAATATGATCGGGTGAGACAGATTAAGAATCGTTCGTCTAGAACAATAGTTATTGAGAAATATAACTGTGATAAAAAAACAGATCAAAATTCTCAATGATTATTTACAATGATGTCAGCTTTTTCTCTAGTAATGATTTGTGGTATTTCAAAGAAATGGTATAATTGCCGGACTACGTAAGAACTGGATTGTTATTTCAGGCAACGCAAACACTAGATTTTTCAAAAATTCATTTTTTTTCTCCTAAAAAATTAATATTCACTAAATTGACTCATTTTTTGTTTCAAAGTTAGGTAAGTATTGTATTTTTTGATACACTGAAACCGCAATTATGAATTATTGGGGCTGAACTAACCACATGCTGTTTTGTACTAAAATTACCATTTGTGAATGGTGTGAAATTATTATGCCAACAATATGCAATTGTAGAGTTATACAGAAAGGATAAATTAATTAAATATAATTAATTGAACTTAACTGCTCGACAAGGTCTAAGATCTTTGAATTTTTATGGCTCCAAAGACAAATTCCAAGATTTACAATTTACAATATCGAATCTAAAATTCGTCAAATAAACATCTAGACAATGAGAAATTCAAATTTATAAAATTGAAATAATAAAAGGAATAAAATAACGAAAAATACAAAGCATCCAAAAAATATATAGGCCCAACAAATACAAAGCATTGAAAAATAAAAAATATAAAGACTCAATTATATAGAGAATATAAAAAATCTGAAAAAAATCATAAAACTTTAAAAAATATTTGGTGACCAAAGAAGACAGCGTACAGAAACACAGTAAACAAATTAAAACAATCTAAAAAGCAAGCATTGAAAATCTAGTAAATCTAGAGGGTTTAGAAAATGTACAGAACTCAAAAGATAACAAGCAATCTAAAGGATCTATCGGATACAAAAATCTACATATTCAATAATCCTAGATAAATTCAAAAAGTTTAAAATTACAAAAGATTCAAAAAATCTATTCAAAGAGAATTCACAAAAACTAAAAAAAAAATCGACAATGTAAAACCTACAAAGGATAACGAAAATCTAGAAAATCCAGAAAATCTGCAAAATAATAGGTGCTAAAAATATTTCATTTTTTTAATAATTAGTTACTATTGGCCTCTTATAACACCACTGACATTCACAAAAAAAAAAAAAAACAATTTTAAATTTAGTTAAAAATCCACGATTTGGTGTTGATCAATAAAATCATTTTAATAAAACTCAATTTTAAAAATGTCACGATTAAAATGAAAATTCTGGTATCAATTTGATGAACAGGAACAGAGGGGGGAAAATATGGACCAAAATATAGTCACGTACATGTGGTAAATTATCGTAAATTTAAGTATGCAACAGGCTTTAAGCAAAATATGCAAAGATGAAATCTTTATCCAGCTAAAAATAATTAGATTTTACAGTTCCTTTTTACAATTCTTTATACTCTTTGTAATTAATGTTCTTTCAATTATTTGTGTTTTTTTTTTAATTATCTAGCTCCTGACAATTTTCGATACTGTCTCTCTAGAACTGATAAATTTTTCAAATGCTTTTTGTAATTATTGTTTACTCTTTGAAAATTTCGTATCAGAAGATTCTCTAGATTTGTCACGTTTTCTAATTTCTCTACATTTATTGTATTTTTTCCTTCATTAGAATTTTTGCATCCTTTGCGCCCTCTGGATGCATTAAATTTTCTGTAATTCATTTTTTACTTTCTCAAATATGCTACATCTTTATTATCTAAAATCTCTAGAATCTCTCGATTTTCTGCTTTATTTCACATTTTTCAAACATTTGTAAACTCTGTAAATTCCTTGTGGCCTTTTTAGTCGTCTCGACTTTTAAGGTAATAAGACTCTAATAATTCTTCAAATTGTTGAATTCATTTAATAATTCTTAAATTCTCTAGATATTTCTAGACTTTCTCCGATTGCTTAGATTGTTTCCATTCTCTATATTCGTTATATTGTTCAGGTTTTTCTATTTTTATATATTTTTTTTGGGCTTAGTGGATAAGCAAAAGATATAAAAACACACTGATGGTGCCAAATTGAATAAAACTGTTAACACAAACATCAATAATTTCAGTGTTGAAATAAATGCGATAAAAATTATCAGCACCACGAGACTTCTTCCCATACTGATATGGCAAAATATTAGTCAATGCTTCAGCTAGGGTGAGTCATTTTCTAATATTTGATAATTTTGCCGTTTCTTCTATTTGTTGCTTAGATATCAACATATGTTACTTTAAACGGTATTTCTTTAAATACAATGAAACTAACTTTTTTAAGAACGTACAAGGCTGAATTTAAGTAATTACTAAACGTTGCTAAAAATTATAAACCGCAATGTAATGAAACATAATTAAACCATTTTTTCTTCGTTCTTAAAAAGAAATTGTTACTTAAAATTTGTAAGGTTGATTCTTTTTTATTTAAAGAGATTACCTTCTTTAACTTTTGATTTCTTAATTTGCTTTAACTTTACTTAATTTGCCAATAGTCACCTTTAAACACAATTAAATTCAAATCGTTCCAGAGATAACACGAAGTTAATTACGAAAACAATGAAGTTATTTTCTTGGTATGCTATTTCCATCACACATAAAAATTATTTGCCCACGAGTCATAAAAACGCACAAAATTTATCTGAAAACATTCCAATTTCGCAACAATCCTATTAGTCAATAGATATTTGAAACTGCGTTATAAAACAACAAACAAAAAATGCCAATGTGCATAAGTAAACAATGTACATATTCAAAGTGATAAAAACTATAAAAAGAAGCTAACAATATCATTCGCGCATGTTTGTGTAACACTATTTCTTGACGCAAATGAAAAAATAAAACCATCAAAAATAAGCTGAATTAACAATTACGATCGATTTGTGTACGATTTCATGGCAAAATTAATGCTTGCGGTCTTTATAAAATGCTATTTATATAACAAGGCCGTTAGGATGTTTTTTTTAGAACAGCGAAAAAAAATCGTCTTTACGGCAGAAGTGCCTCCAAGACTTTATGGACGACCATAAGTGTATGAAATTGAGGTCCGATAAGTCCATAAAATTCATCTTTACTTTAGGAGTCCGTAAAGTAAACGTTTATAGTGTGGCCGCCCACCAAGTTTCGTTGTTTTAAAAACGGGAAATCTCACCTATGGTGCTACTAGGTTTTGTATCCTTTGCATTTTCAACCTGTTGAAATTCAGTTGACTCTAAACTATCAGCATCTGTACTTTGCACACCTCCCGCCTCTGTGTAAGAAATGAACGACCCACTAACTCCAGGTCTTGAATTAGGTTCAGCATTCTTCTTCGATAACACCTGCAACTCGATGCCTTCCTCTTCCCTGGAACTTCAAATTTTAGAATTGAAAACGTTAATGAGGAAGTCTACCTTTTGACTTCTTGCCAGTTGTCATCAATCTCTTCTCTGATGCACTCTGAGGTGTCATACATGTGATGCAAACCATAGTTTACTAATTTTATCACGGCAAAAACTATAGTTACCAGTAAGCAATAAAAATACCACATGTACTTGGTTGGAGGAAAATACTGAAAAAAGTGACCTAGTTTCATGGTTCATAAGTCGTTTTTACTCACTTACTACGTATATCGTGAAAGGTAAACACAATAAGAAAAGCCAGATGTAAAGATGGAAAGTGTTACAAAACACATCTTGATGAGGGTCAAAAAACCAACCCCCAGTTAAAGAAGCCCAAACGCCTTGTCTTAAAATTTCTAGTGTTTGTGATCCCATTTGCTGTTCTTCTATCATAGTAAAATTAGAGCATCTCTAGGAAGGTGCTTACATGTTTACAAACGGGTTAAATCGATGACAGACTTTCTGCACTCCATCTTGACGTTTCAGCTGACTTTTGTGTACTTCTAAACTTACAAGTTGAAAAATTCCACGAATATTACGAAATAACAACACTCCGTTCTGCATATGTCCACGCACTTACTTATCATCGTTCGTGTTTTGAGTTTTTACAATTGTTTCGATTATCATCGCCTTGTGAAGTTATCGAAACTGTCAGATTTTTTCGCCGTTACGTCAAAAGTTAACCTCAATTTCTCCGTCTCGTGGACACGAATTCCCATTAGTTCGAATCATTGCTGTCATGTTGACATTGCGCCAAAAATGTGTCAACTTTTTGGAATGCCCCCAACACGATGATCAGCTGATTTGAAGAAAAATTTAGATTTAGTTGTTTTGTTTACGCTTTCAGGTTGAGTGAGTTGGCGAAAATACATTCAGTTTGACATTATCTTATCTTTTGTTCTATCTGTTAAGTCTTCTGGCTGTTGTATTGTACAGTTCTTTAACTATGTCGGACGTCAAGAAGATTTTAAAAGAAGCGGCTATCCAAATTGGCTCTGGGGGCTCCGCAGGTAAACTGTCATCACTTGCATTTTTTTACACATCATGCTCCTTTCACACAGGCTTTGTTGAAGTTTGCATTATGCATCCTTTGGATTTAATTAAAACCAGACTCCAGATTCAGAGCGGAAAAACCCTTACTAAAAATGATCCAAAGTACTATTCCGGTGTATTTGACTGCTTTCGGAAAATGTACAAATATGAAGGCTTGACATCCTTTTGGAAAGGAATTCTTCCACCAATCTTAGCAGAGACACCTAAGAGAGCTGTTAAAGTACCACGGATCCCTGTCATGTCCTCTTTAACAAAGTAACCCCATTTTTGTTTTAGTTCTTCACTTTTGAACAGTATAAACAATTTTTTTTATTCGGATCACCAACACCTACACCTTTGGTAATATCAGTGGGTGTTTCAGGACGAGTTATTAATAATTATATATTTACAGACTTTTTCTTTGGCTGGACTGGGTGCTGGCGTCACCGAAGCAATTTTAGTCAATCCTTTTGAAGTTGTCAAAGTTACTCTACAGTCAAATAGAGCTGTGGGCAAAGAGTTGCCCAGCACATGGGTTGTAACAAAGGAGATTGTCAGAACTGATGGATTAGGTTTCCGGGGGTTGAACAAGGGAGTTACCGCCACCATTGCACGCAATGGCGTTTTTAACATGGTCTATTTTGGATTCTATCATTCAGTCAAAGGTTACCTACCTGAGTTTGAGGTAAATGGAAAATTTTATCTTATCTCAGAGGGAGGGAGTTTATGGTATTAAAAACGTTTTCAATTTCAATAACTCTGAAAACATTCCAAACTTGACTCTAGTCTAAAAGTAAACATTTCACTTTTTTATTGTTGTAGATGTTCTAAAGAGAGTCAACATTTGGTATGACGAAAATGCATCTTCACCAAAAGAGCGCAAATTTCCAATGTTTGATAAGTTTTATTCCATTCTTTGCTTAAATCGATTTGGTTTTAATCACAGTTAAAAATCATAAAATTCAATTTTAAATTTCGCGCCTTAAATTAACAGGATGATTTGAATTATCTCTGCTTATGTCAAACTGACTCAAAAGTGAGGTTAACCTATGACATTTACGAGCTAATTGTCAAGTAAGTGATATAAAATCAAAGGCAGCAATATCCAAATGCTAAAATTAACAGTGCTCCGAACAAATAGGTATTTATGTAACTAGAGCATAAAGAGGATGATATTTTGGAGACGAGCGCAGTGAAGCCTATTAATCAGTCAAGACAAAAAAATACTTTTACGCTAAAAGTGGATACAAGGTTCAGTCTATAAAATTAATCTATCTGGCCACAAAGGGATCTTTTAGACCGTAAAGTATATTTTAATAGGAGCGGTCATAAAATTCATCTTTACGGCCGCAAGAAAAAAATGTTGTGTGCACCATGAGCATTACTTCATGTTTATGATCCCGGACTTTGGAGAGGGCATAAAAATCTTTATATTGCTTTTGATACATAATTTGTTTAAATGATTATAAAATTTATAAATAAATAAATATTAAATAAACGAGCACATCTACAAAAAAAATGTGTGCAAAAATTTATAATTAAATAATTAAAAATGCATCAATTGGCAGTATAATTTCTAAAAAATGATTTTTTCAATTTGAAGCTTTTTGAAATGGCAGAAATTTCCTCTTATTGAATGTCACAATAGTTCAACAACTGGTTGCTTTTTAAAAATTAGATTTTTTTAAGATTGATATTTTTTAGACATCAAATTTCACCATTTTTAAGAAGTTTTCCTGATTTATTATTTTGGGGCTATTATTTATTGTGTAACAGAACGAAACTTTCATCGAAAATGTGTTCGAAAAATAGTACATCACTTAAAACTAAAGGAGTACAAAGAAAAAAAAATGCATTGTAGATCCAGGACAAAATAGCAAAATAAATATGGTTGCAAAAATTTCTGATTTCTAGGTTATATTATTTACATGCACTATAATGATTTTACTGTTTTGAAGCTTTTTGAAACAACTGAATATTTCGCTTATTAAATTTCACAAAATTTGAAACATAATTAAACTTTGTTAAAACTTTTAATAGTATCATTTTTAAAAAGTATTTTTGATTCGCTATTTTGAAGCTGTTCAAAAATTACAGTCGTAAAGGAGTTGGTAAAGTAAACCTTTATGGAAATGTTGCCCAAAAGTATTTTTTTTATACAAATCATAAACCATTTTCTTAACATTCGGTAAAAATGGAGATTGCCACTTTTGCTACTATATGCCCATATTTCTCATATAATAATAATAATAATAATAAGTAATTTTACTTTTATTTTGTTAATAATCTAATACTTCTAATTTTTCCAAAATTCCTCCGTTAAACATTTCAATAAAAATTAACTTTTATGTGAAGAATGTTCTCTTGGACGACCAAGACTAAGTGCAGAAGAGCAAGAAAAACTAAAAATTATTACAAAAAAAATTTCAAGGTCCAAAAATATATGATTTAAAAAAGTCACACAAGCTAATGCCAACATTATTAACAGCTAAAATGTTGAAATAAATTAAAAATTCTCCAGCTTCACGGATCCTAACAATATGAAAATTTGAAAGGCTCTTGTTGACTCAGCTTTCTACCGCACGACCATAACAAAAAAATCATTGCACAACCGTAAATAGGCATTTTTTAGTCTGGAAAACGTGCATCGTAGTTTCGTAAAAAACAAGTTATTAACGTAAGACTTTTTTAGGATCCCGTGAACGAATTCTTTCGAAAAGTCGGAATCGGCTTTACTTCTGGCACTTTGGCCTCGTGCGTGAATATCCCGTTCGATGTTGCTAAATCGAGGATTCAGGGACCACAACCAGTCGCCGGTACCATTAAATACAGGTCTACTTTTGGCTCAATTGGCATCGTCTACAGAGAAGAAGGGTACAAAAAACACTATCTAAGTGAACAATCAATAATATTTTTTTTTAGATTCAGGGCTCTTTATAAAGGACTCGTTCCTAAAGTCATGCGTTTAGGACCCGGTGGTGCCATCATGTTGGTAGTTTATGACTACATGCACAAATTTTTGACGCAAAACTTTGCATAAGGACCAATTTGAGAACATCTCGTATACACTATATCATAAATATTTTTGTATTGTGACTAAGTACAAATACAACTTTAGTTTAGTCTGTACAGCAGTTAGACTTGCAGCTTCCAGGGATTGTTGAAAAAGTCGAATATTTTTATACAGTATGTAACGGAAGAGTCTGTTTATATGTTGATGTTTATGAATTTTATTGTTTTGAAGTAAAAGGGTTTTTACAGTTTGATGTTTTGCTGTTCTATATGACTATGCAGATTCCACAGTTCCTTTTTGAGTTTTTCACAAATGTCGGAGAGACTAAAAAAGACAATGAGACGTGAGTCACAATAGCTGTCACTTACTTTCTTTGGTACTCCTTTCTATCAAGTTCTCTACCAGTCTCTGTAGCGGTGTGGGCAGTTTTTATCTCGGCAGTGACTTGTATTCCAATCGATCTTGAGCTTTTTGTCTAAAATGCAAAAATGAACTTCTTGAAAGGCGTCTCATTTACGCAATATTTTCTAGAAAAAAAACAAACGCAAATATTTTATAACTTTATTAGAACCAACATTAAACAACTAGTTAACAAGCAATAAACTTCAGCGCGATAGTGTCATAAATATTTTTTCTTACATATTTACAATTTTTTTATAAAACAGTGCAACAAGTACAAAATACAAAATGTTTCAACGTTTCCATTACCTACGATTCTACTAACAATATTTGGCTTACGGGCAATAAATTAAACTAGTTCTTAACTAATCATCTTAAAGTAGGAAAAATAGTTAAACGAGCGTGACTGCTTCCAGATTCACTATTATAAATTCTAGCATTTTTAGAAAGAGTGTCATCATCCTCGAAATCTTTCGTTTCTAACTTCGCGTAGTTGATCGGTGGGGGTTCAGGAACAGTGTACGCTGTAAAATCTTCCGTGTATCTCTCGGGGATATAATAATTTTCATAACCTGTGTACTCACTTGCGGCTGGTACGCTATCCATGACGACTTTCGTCTTCTTTTCCTTTACTTCCGACGCACTGTAATCAAAATCGAAAGGGATAGTTAACGGTTTGTTACTTTTATGGAGTTCTTGCAAAGCCCCCGCTGCTACAATACCGGAGAACAGAGGCTGGACAACTTCTGTGTTCTTCGAAGCGGCGGAAACAGGCTTCGCCGGGAAGTTTTTCTTAAAGCCTTGATCAAATCCCGTACTGGCTTTTTCGTGTTCTCCGAAATAGTTGGGAACGCTTAGAAAGGCGTTTGCATGATGAGTGTAGAAGTCAGGAGCCGCTTGTGCTTGCGTGGTTTCAGCGAACGGTACGACTGCAAATGCAGGAGATTTTTCCTTGACTGTTTCCTTGGTTTCTTCGGCTTCTTCTGGTTTATCAGTTTCGGGCTTCTCCGGTTCGTTTTCTTCTTGTTCTTCATTTTCCGGTTCTTCTTCTTGAGGCTCTTTTTCCTCCTCTTCTGCATTAGATGCACTTTCTTCTATACTGCGGTAATAATTTTCCAGGTTTTCTTCTGTCTTCTTTTTAAGGTTGTTTTTGTCATCTTCAAATTCGAGTTTAACGTATTCGTCGATGTCACCTGTGTAAAAAGGTAACTTGTCTTCTACACCTTCCCCTTGATCCTCGTGATCGTAATCAAAATGAATTCTGAACTGTTTATGATCGTCGTCATAGTTTGAGGAGTATTTGTTAACCTGATCTTCTAGATCTTTTTTTCCTTGGTCGAAATCGTAGTTTGGTTCCTCTTCTTCGGCTTCTTTTTCTTCGTTTTCTGGTTCTTGTTGGTCTGACTCTTCCTGAGTTTCTTCATTTTCGTAGTCTTTACTAGGTTCCCTCGGTTCGGAATTTTGCCTAGAAAGCTGTTCGTGTCTTTCGGCAAACTCTTGCTTGATATTCTCAAAATCCTTTTCGTGATCGTCAATGTGAGGTTCTTCTTCTTTCTTCTCTTCCTCTTTCTTCTCCTCTTTGATTCTTTCAGACTTAGTACCTTCATCATTCAAGTGTGGCAGCATCTCAACTTCAAAGTTCTCCCTATCGTTGACGTCTTCAATTATAATAGGCACAGGTGAAGGTTCACTTATTGATTTTCCTTTCGCTTCCTCTTTTTTAACGAGATCTTCTTTAATTTCTTCGTACTTTTGGCTGTTTATGTGCAGTCGTGACCCAATTTCGTCATCAATTTCTTTTTCCAGAGTTTTGAGAAAACTTGGTTTTTCAACTTCGATGTTTTTTATTTGCAGCGGAGAATGGATCTTTTCTATTTCTTTTTCAGGGTGCAAATCAAACTGATTGATGCCTATATCTTTAGATTCGTCGTCTTTGTCCGCATGCTGCGGCTTCTTTTTGTTGGGGACTCTTGGAATTTCTTCGACTTCGTCCGGAGATGGTCGTCTTTGTCTTTCAGGTTTAGGTTGTGCTCCGATATCTTTGTCGGCTACCAACTTTTCTGATTTTGGCAGAATTTCTAGTTGTGGAGTCTCTGGGAAGCCGAATGACTCAGCAGGGCTGTCGGGGTTTCTTAAATTTTCAAGTTTGTAATAGTTGTTTCTTCCTTGTTGTATGATCTTTTCCAGTCGGCCAAACAAAAGCTTTGATTTGTCAGGGAAGATCAATTTTTGTTGCTTGTGGTCGCCTGTGTAAGTGTTACCTTGTGGTTGTTGTAGGGCGGTGGCATCATTCGCAAACTTTCTCGCATAATAATCTAAAATGTGCTTATGCACTTCACTGTCACGTGTTGCTAGATCACCATTCAACACACCATGAACGTCCAACATTCCTTGGGGTAATTCGTCAATGTTTAAACTGTGCGAATTAATGTAAGTTTTGGGAGATGGGAGGCTTCGAACACTGTTGTGGTGCTTCGGTTTTAAGTTATATTCTTCATATTTTGATGCTTGGGGAATATCTTGTTCAAAATTCTCTTTTTTGGGACCTTCAGGAGCTAGAAACCTGTAACCGTTTTCTTCCATCAACGGCGTTGATTCCCAGAAGTTCCTAAACCCTTCTTTGAAATTCCTCTTCGATTGAACGTAATCGTAATTAATCGACCGTTTCTCAGAACCATAATCCGTTGCGGTATAATCAGGAAACTCGATTTGTAGTTTTTGTGGTTGGTCAAGCTCCTCGTTGTTCTTTTTTTCATTCTCGTCTTCGTACTCTCTGTATAATTGCACTTTCATTGGAGGTTTCGGGGGTGCCCCCGGCTTTGCAGGAGGAGGCTGTGGAGCAGGAGCGGGAGCCGGAGCAGGAGCAGGGGCCGGAGCTGGGGCCGGAGCCGGGGCAGGAGCTGGAGCAGGAGCCGGAGCAGGAAACGCGATTGGGATCAAAACCGGACCTGCTTTGCCCGGAGGTGGCAGAGTTTGCACGTTTTTCCCCCAATTAAAGTTGATACTAAAGGTCTTCCTGATGGCTTCTTGGATGGGTTGTGGAGGTCCTGCGGGAGCAGGTGCAGGCGCCGGAGCGGGTGCTGGGGCAGGCGCAGGTGCAGGAGCAGGTGCCGGAGCCGGAGCGGGGGCCTTAGCTGGTGCAGGTAACTTTCGTTGTTGAGCTAAAATAGCGTTGACGGCGTCTACCGGCGCCGTTACAATGGCAGCAGCAGCTGGAAGTGCTGCTGTTATTATGGAAGCATGAGTACGGCCGATAGAGGGTCTTTTGTGGACATCATAGCCGAAGACATCTCCGATATTTGTTAACCATGAACCAACAGTCCGCTTATCACGGTTGTCACTAGAATCACTGTATACCGGCACTGCGAAAAGGAGCGCACAACAAATCACTTGATTTATGAGCATTGTGCCATGCTCTTGTGTCGGATGTTAAACACTGAAATGCATAAATCGTACTAAATCTTTTACTCTAAAACAATTTCACTTGTCACAATCGATTTATTATAGAGAAAGGGACTTTTTTTCTTCTTTGACATTATTGCTCGTTGTATTGTTGCGTTTTTCGCGAAAGTCTCCATTATTACATAAAATTGTTACTTGATTGAATGGGACCTGCATGCATCAATGAACATTTATACTGCGCTGTCAAATCTGCTAACCACAAATGTTCCATAAAATTAGATTTTAAATGTATACAAGTCCGCTTACTGATTGCCATAAACTTAGCATAATGGTAATTTCTGCAACAGAGCTTGCTGCGAAAGGACATTTTGCGACAGTAGTCGGTGGTTTCTTTGTAGCCACCAACCAACCACAATAGCGGCAAATATGTCAATTAATCACGTCGATGAGCGCACGTAAAAAGTTACATGACAATCTATCTTTTATTGTTTTCCCTTTCTGTAAACGGTCATTACCGTTTAGCATGTGTCATGAATATTCCCAATGATTAAAAAATGAAACTGATCCTAAAGAGTTCCGCCTGTTTCTTAACTAGTAACGTATGACCGACATTGCTTAGACGTGCAAAGCATTTAATTAACGAAGAAAGTATAAAACATTCCTTCAGCTTTAATCGACGAGTTTCCAACTTTGACACAACACGATTACTAGTATTGACTTAAAATTTTCAACACAACATGCACCAAACAATAAAATTTCTACACCGAATTTATCCCATTTGAATAAAAACTAGGTTAACCTACATAGAGAAAGTATAATGCAATATTTCATAGTTTTTACGGTCAACCGACAGATGCATGTTTTATTGAACAACAAAAATTGTAATGTAACAATTACATAATGACCTAAACTGTGGTAAAACGGTTAAAAATTATTCCAATGTAATGCTAAAACAACTTTCGCTAATACCAATTATTACCCGACTTACCGCTGGATTTTATTTCAAATCTGATCGTGGTTTCCTCCGTCATTTATTCAATATCTTTAATTAACGTAATGCTCAGCACCAGCTACCGAGCACCCAGTTCCGCTTGCCATTATTCATTGCAAATATCACCTGTTTGATTCGATAGAATAAATCACAGGTTCCATAAAAATATTATCTGTCAAGCATAAACGTGTTATTACTTACAATTATTTGCTTAGAATGGCGTGAAGTTGGGATTAAAATTTAATTATCGATCGAAAATAATAAAAATCTTAGTCACGACAATCGAAAATTTTGTTTGATTTAGAAAGGAGAGTTAAAATGTTTAGAAAACCACTTTTCGAATTTGTCACTGTTATCGGTTTTTTATGTCTATTAAATACCAAAATTGCATTCAAAGCAAAAATCTGCAGGTCATCAGTAATTCTTTGAATTTTACAGCGTGAAAAAGTGAAAGAAAGCAAAATGTATGCTTGGGCAAAAAAAGTGGTTCAATACAGAGTGAAAATTAATTCTAGTATAATATAATAAAATATTATAAAGTTTTACATAAACAGCAAACCCTTGAAGCTCCAAGCTTTTCTCGCTATTATTCAACCTCTTTTAACATTTATACCATTTCAGTGCCAAATCTCCAAAAATTTTCAGCCATCCTTGCTCTGTGCTTTAGTGAAAGTATCCACTTATAGTCCTTTCATATTTTGTTTCAAATTTTTCTACCAAATTAATAATGTTTCTTAGTAATTATATTCTTATATCACCGGTTCGCTTAGAGTGAAGTTTTTTGAAAATTTTACTTCTTATAAAGTGCATTATACTAATCTGTTTTTTTAAAACTTTCAATATTCGATAATTGCAGCACGGATAAATTTTTAGTTGACAGTATCTCAGTCGGTCCAGATCTTTCTCCGGCTGACTTGGATTTTTCTGTGTCATTCCATTTCCTTAAAATTTCGATAAAAACCAAATCCGCAAAAGGATTGCAAAAAGCTATCAAAGAAAAGGTGTCAGTAATTACAATTGCAAACTCATCGCTGCAATTAAGCAAAGAAATGCATCTAAAATTGGTAAGTACTTTCTTCGACACTGACATTTATTAATATTAAAGAGAGCACAACTGTTTAACATACAACCCTCGTCTTCTAGAAATGCTTTGTATAAAAACGAAAAGAAAGTGACTGTTTCGTTTTTGTTGTGGTTAAACCGTGTTGTGATGATGTTTGTTTAGTTTTTACCTTCCTATGTTGCAAGTGCCCGAATAACCGAGATAAGGATGTTCACGGTAAGTTCTAATTAAACAACAAAAAGCACAACAATTGGTTTCTTAACAATACGCGAAATTAATTTCTCCGGTTGTTTTTCCAAAGTTTCGTAACAGGCGGTAGATAGATCAAGCTAATATAGATCTCTTTACAGATACGCTTCACGATAATTTTAGTTTTTATTACGGTTGTTTCATCTGACGCGGATTTGCAACAAGAACAGAGCAGTCGTTTGCATCCAGTCAATGACTACGATCAAGATCACACAGCTAAACAACAAGACAAAAGAACCATCTTCTCAAACCACCAAGGTTGGGCGAAACATGTCGGTGTTCATCCTTCTGGTTTCAAGTACGTCATAGGTTACGGGCCTGTGGAACTAAAATATGTGCCTGTTGTAAAACCCGTTTCTATTAAACCACATTATCATCATCATCATCACCGGTTAAAATATCATGTAAGATATCCCGCTGTCGTTGCTAGACCTCTTCTTCCAGTAAAGCCTGTAGTACACCATGATGGGTGGAGACCTTCGATTCCTGTAGTAAAACCAATAGTGAAACCTGTACATGTTCATGTGCCCCACAAACCATGGCACGATGGTTGGACAGCTCCGAAACCTGTGCACGTTCATCACGAAGTGCCTGTGACTGTGGTTAAGCCTGTACCTGTGAAACCGATACACACTGTGGTAGCTGTTAAACCAGTTGTTCCTGTTCAACCTGTGATACCCGTCAAACCTGTACATCACGTCCCGGTTAGACCCGTAGTTCAGATAGTACCCTCTAAGCCTTTAATTCCTGTAGCACTGAAACCGGTTCAGCCTGTTTTACCTCCACCTGTTTTTGGGCCCACATTCGTCCATCAAGTGCCCACAGTTCCACACCATCATCATCACTTTGTTAATCACGTACCGATTGTAGCCCCAGCGCCTCCAGTAGTAGTCCAACAAACTCCTGTTCAGCCTGCAGTACCAGTCCACGTACACCCTCCTCATGTCCATCAACACTTACCCGGGCATTTACACCACCTGCTTCAACATTCCCACATTCATAATCCAGAAGTTATTCACCAACAATTACCCCACGTACATCAACATCCAGAGATTCTTCATGAACACCTACCTCACGCTCACCAAGTTCCTGTTCAACATGAACTCTTCCATCAACACTTACCTCACGCTCACCAAATCCCCGTTCAACCTGAAGTTTTTCATCAACACTTACCTCACGCCCACCAAGTTCCAGTTCAACCTGAACTTTTCCATCAACACCTACCCCACGCCCACCAAGTTCCCGTTCAACCTGAAACCTTCCATCAACAGTTACCTCATGCCCATCAAGTTCCCGCTCAACCTGAATTCTTCCATCAACAGCTGCCTCACGCTCACCAAGTTCCCGTCCAACCTGACGTTTTCCAACAACAATTACCCCACGACCCACAAACAGCTTTCCACGAACAACCACAAATTCATGTTCAACCTCAAGTACCACAAAATGGCCCAACTTTATTCCACCAACAATTGCCCGGAAACGTGCAACACCACTTCAACCAACAAATTCAACACGGGGAAGGTGCCACTTCGAGTATTTTGTTACAAGGTGCTTCGATTCAACCGGGACATACAGATCTGCAAATTCCAGAGCATTTACCCCAACATCCGAACTATTTACCCCAGGATGGGAGACAGTTCGAACCCGGAAATTTTCATGATCCCTCACAACATCCTGATGTCTTAAGGCCGTCCGTTGGGTTGGAACCACCATTCACGCATTAGCAATAGTTTCTAGTCTTATGTAAATATACTCGCATTGTAATAATTTATTTAACAGTACCTCAATTGTTATAGTGACTGTAACGTGGCACCAGTTGTAATGCACATAGAAAATATTTTCAAAAAAAATTCACTTGATTTTATACTTTTTTTTAATATAGAAATTTATTTTTGTACATAATGTATGACCAATATATAGTCAATAAATCTGTGATTAATGTTATGTTTATTATTATTAATAGTAAGCTAAATACCTTACTAAATAAGCACCGTAGGTACCAGAAGTCGCACGCCAATTTTCAAATTTCGCGCCCTTTTGGCGTAATCTAAAATTTAAGTCAATGTGACGTTCAATCCAGTGCAACTTGTCACATGTTGGCACAATTTTAGTAATTTTATATTTACTACACTAAAAATGAAAGGCGCGTAATATAAACAGTAAATTTTGATGTGAATTTTTCTGATAACATCGTGCTAATAATGAAAGCAAAAATAGGTGTAAGATAAAAACGTCATCTAGAACAAAGAAAGATAAAAAAATAAAGAGTGCGAAAATACACACTATCCCACAAATAATAACTATTTTTGTACAGTTCTTGCGGACGAGACGATAGCCGCGTCCGAAACAGCAGATGAGTTCGGAAAAACACTTTAGGGACGTGACACGAACAAAATTTAGCTCTCCAAACTTTTTGACTACAGCAAATTGCAAAAAATGCCAGGGTTAATTTGTTGTTGATAAAAAAATTCTGTTTCTAATTTAAAACTAACCTTAAACTCACACCGACATTTGACTTTTCGCCCAATGTATGCTACCAACCAAAAAAAAGTTCCTAGAATTTGGGTTTGGTAATAGCTCATTAACGCATTCAAAATGAGTGCGTTAACAACAGCAAATTAGAAAATAGTTTTTTATGTTCGAATTCGAGTTGAGTTTTTATTTGAGACACGAGCCCGTAGGACGAGTGCTATATTAGTTGGGGCAGAAAGTAAGTAATTTTTAAATATTTTGAAACTATTTTTTTACTTTTTTATTACACTCACGAACACTAAAACCATCGACAGTTTGGTCGCAATGTTCTTTACTTAAAGCAGTTTTATGTTTAAATAAAATATTCAGATTGGCTCCATTTTATGACGGTATGCGGTAGGTTATGAGCAAGGTCCTCTTAAGAGACAAGATTAATATTAATAACTTGTATTAATAGCTTTAATAAAATTATTTCGCAACATAATTATCTATTTAAAAATCTACAATAATAATAAAATACATTGTAAATTTTTAGGGACCACGTTAAAAATAGTCTTTTACGGTCTCAACTGAATCTGAAAAATGGTAACTTTGGAGAGTGTGGGACAAAAAATTTATTTTTCATACATATTTTGATTATTTCAATGGCATTAGAGAAGGCTGAAATTAACTAATTTTGAAAGTGATCAAAATGGTGGATGCGCCGGGTCAGAAACTTTTGCAATTTTCTCAATTCAAAATTGACTAAATTGAATTTGAATCTCAAGGAAATTAAAACTTTTGAATTATTTAACTTTTCAAACAATTAATACTATAAAAAAACTTAAAATGTGTTTAAAATATTAAAATATTAAACACGTTTTTCTTGTGATTTCTAAGATTTTTTGTTTTACTCAAAAATGCAGTTTAAAGTGATAAATTTTAGATTTCTGGTGGTTAAAGTATTACTTATGAATTATCTATAAATTTGTTTAGTTCAAAATTTTTATTAGGATTTGGTTTAACTGTTTTAAATTGTTAACGTTAGCATTTCAACACAGCTTGATTTATAGTTCAAATTTCAAAACACGAATTGGAAATTAAACAAGAGATAAAGAAACAAGTATACAAAAGAATATAAAAAATATTTCGCTTAAATGTGAATGCATTTTATATTTGTAAAACTTCATTATGTTTAAAAATAAACAAATTATTACTATTACGAATTAAAACAAACAAAATTGCACACAAAACTTTTAGCCGAATCTTTTTTAATTTATAAATCAACTACTTTAATCACTCATGTTTAATACCAATTTATGCAAAATCGGAACGTAAATTAGACATGATGTATTAAAATAAACTAAAATTACTTAATGTAAAAATACATGTATAAGAAAATTTTAAAATTTTTCAATCTAGAAAATTTAAAGATTATTAAGAATACAAAAAACTAAGACTTAAAAAATTCGAAGAAAGTAACAGATACAAGCAATCAAAGTATTTAACAATCTAAAAATATTGAAAGTTTGAAGAATTTAAAGAAAATCTAAGAAATTTAGAGAGAAAACTATCCAAATAATCAAAGAATTCGAATTTAAAAAAAAATCAAAGAAAGGCTACAAAACATCCAAAAATAAAAAAAAAACAAGGGATACAAAAAAAATCCAAAATATTCAAAAAATCTAAGTATCATAAATCATAAAAAATGAGAAATTTAAAAAATATATTTTCTAACAAATGATCTAGAATAGTCAGTATCTAACAAATAAAAAGAAGCCAAAGAGTTTAAACGATCGCGAAATTCAAAGAATTTGCAAAACGAATAGCATCAAGAAAGTATTAAAAAAGTAGGAAAAGATAATAAAAGAGGACCTACAAAGTCCAAAAACGAAAAGTGTTTACTAGATATTGAAAACATAAAAAATCCAAAAGATGTAGAGAATCGAAGGGAATACGAAAAACACAAAGAATTCAAAATGTGATGTGAAAAATGATTCACTCTAAAAAAATTCAAAAAATATAAAAGTTTAACGTGTGTAAAAAATCGAAAAGATCATTAGAATTTAGAAAATGTACAGGTTACAAAAGATTCAAATATTCCGAGGAGTTCAAGGGATTCAAAGAGTTACAAGATTTCGGAATATCTAAAAAGTGAAAATAAAATTTATTTAATCTCACACATTTTATAAACAATTTTATGTATAATATTATGATCTACGTTTGAAAATTTTGTTGCATATTTCCTGCAAGTTATTAATAACTATCACAACATTCATCCAAGAGTGCATTTATATTTAATTTTTTTTGGTGAATGCGCCGATGCAATAAACTTGTTTAGCGTATGGAATGATTCTTGCATGAGCTCTTAGCTCGCACTCCAAAATCTAATTTTTATTTCATTCTAGAATTTTGCCGCAAACTGTCTATAAGAAACTAATGTTTTTTGTTTAAACTAAAATTTAATTTGGAAAGTGATTTTATGCTTGTAATGCAAAATTTATAGACGGTTTCAATACAAGAATTACAATTTACGAGCAGAACTTACACCAAAAAACTATTAGGTATCTAATTAATTATCCATGAATTATACATTTAGACGACACGAGTATTCACAACTCGTGTAATCTTTTACAGTAATCTGATTTATTTTCTCCAGTTCATATATCACCCAAAAAACCGGCACACGTAGCCTGTTTGCATCCTTTCTCTTTTTCTAATTAATTTACAGCTGTGTGCCACCGAAATAAAGAACTCGCCGCACTTTACTTATGCACAAAGCATAAACTGACGAGACACACCTATACTGTCCCGAAGAGTTTCCCACTGCGACATTACAATTTACATTAGATCCGAATCTTAATAGATTGAGTGAAAGGAGTTTAAAAATTTGATGTATGAACTTGATAACGCCTATAATAATTGCATATTACGTGGTCCATCTGTCTGTCCAAGTATGCTATTTATGCGACGGAAGTTGCACATTATGAACATTTAAACTGTTGCAATTATGACTTACGAAATCTTTAGTATTGACACGCAATTCGTATCATGGAAGTTTAGACAATCACAGTGAAAGTGATATCATAACATCTTGCAATGGATTTGGAGTTTTTCATCAAAATTTAATGAGTTTGGGTAACACGCGGCCTTCATTAACGCGCGAATTCCGAATTTAATAAGCAATAGTGTCTTGAAATAGCCGTGTTTACGGGCATGAAAATGCCTTAAACAAATTCTTGAAAAGGTATCATGACGAAACTTTATTCCTAAAACGAATGTTACCATTTTTCCGAGAAGACTTCCTGAGCTCGATTGAAACAAGTTGCGATGTAATCGACTCTCATTAATTATCTCATTTATTTTTATTATCTTGCTGACAAGATTTTTGATCGATTCGTCACATGTCTTATGTAAACTCATTACATAATTGAAATGTTAGAAACAGTGATTACTCCATTGCAAGCGGTATATGGGCCAAACATCAAAAACTTGTTTAGTATAAAAATTATATTTTATTCCAACATCGATCATACAATATGTACAATACAAAAAAATGATTTAATATTAAAGCATATGAGTCCCTAATTACCATCCATGGCCCAAGCTCAAACCGCTGTATCCCAATCCCAAACCTCCGTAGCCCAAACCGTGTCCGAGAGACAAGGGGGCGGCGATGGGAGCAGAATGAGCAATAAGAGGACTAGCGATAGACTTGGTCAACAAAGGAGCAGAGACGATGGGGGCAGCATATGACTTAGCGATGACTGGAGTGGAAACGATGCTCTTGGTTACAACAGGGGCGGAAACGATGGATTTTGTGAGAAGAGGAGCGGCGTAGGAAGCATGTCCGAGACTCAAGGGAGCGGCGTAGGAAGCATGTCCAAGACTCAAGGGAGCGGCGTAGGAAGCATGTCCAATGCTCAAGGGAGCGGCGTAGGAAGCATGTCCAAGACTCAAGGGAGCGGACAGAGCGACTCCATGTCCCAAACCAGAATATCCCAAACCGGAATATCCCAAACCTCCATAGCCCAAACCAAGAACTCCACGTTTCTCTTTCTTTTCTTCGGCGGCGGAGACGATGGCCAAAGTGGCGACGATGCAGATCTAGAAATCAAAATGAGACTTCGTGGCGATTTTTTAAACCACTGACTTACCAAGAACTTCATGTTTTTTGAGTTATTTGTAACTGTACTGTAAATGCACAATCGATGTGTGATGCAGATCGAGACGTCGGCCGGGGTTTATATAGTTAAAGTGGTAGGGTTTCGGTCGATTTTTTAATCACGTGTGATGGTGTTAAACTAGATCAAAACATCATACATGAATCGCGCCATTCAGTTCGCCTTTTCCACGTCAAGCTGGTTGTATTTCGTATAAAACTTACTTAACACAGACAAAAAGAGACCATGAGTACCAATGTGATTGTAGTTTTTATGTAATTGTCAACTTACTGTAAGCTTTTTTCTTAAAATGTCGTGAAGGGCACCGAGGATTGACCCACTTCAAAATTTAGAGTTATGAAATCAGACTGAGCATTTTTTAGGAAATTGCATAAAGTGCTGAAGGACCATGGAGCAACGAATGTAATTAATAACTTTCAGGATATTTAAACTAACGGGACCTGACAAAGATTTTTGACATTTTAACCAAATTTCACCATTTTTAAATGGTTATCTATTATGACGAAAAACGACCTCATCCCACCTGTGTCCAAATCTTCATTTGTGACATAATGCTAACAGCGATCTTGAAATGTATCACGAGCCGAGCATTAAGCAACCGTTTTCATAATTCCTACAATGCTCCAATATTTTCAGGAATAAACTTGTACCTTACTTAATTCAAATAATATCAATAAATCAGTCATTATGAAATCAATTCATGAGGAAATTATTACAATGTAAATTTTTCTAATTATTTTCATTACATCGTTACAACCGGTTAGCATTTTCCAGATTACGCCCATATTTAATACATTCACCCATCTCAATGTTCCTATAACTCCGATTTCTAATTACAGTGTAATTAAGAGTTTGGGCTGAAAATTAGATAATAGAGTGACTCGTAACTTGATACTTTTTAAAATTGTAGTTTTCAACTTGAACTTCGCTATTCTAGAACGTTAAAATTATCGGTTTTGGGTTTCTGCGGTTTATAAATCACCCCACAGACATAGGTGGAATAAAGAATCGCTCTGAACAAGTACAAGTTACAACACAGAAATTATTGCAACTGGGTGTAAGATACGGCAAAATTAATTTTATGACACTCAACGACGAAGGTGTGTTTTACATAATTATTAAAATACACATTTACAGAACCATTAAATTTTATTAGATTTTCCATGTTTAGTAACATAAGTTTTTTTGAAACACTATTGAATTGGGAAATTCGTCCTTTTTGTTGCCAGATCCGGAAAACCTCGACACTGAGTGATTTCAACGATGAGCAACGAAAGAAACATTATTAAAAAAATGCTCGTTTCTGATTATATCTCATCAATTTGTTTATCATAATATCCAGGTCAACATTTACAAAAACTAAACAGTCCAATTTGTCAGGGATCTTTAACTGTCATTAAATCATCCAATTACTTAATGTTACGAAATCATGTCTTTACAAGGATTCTTCGCATCATTCACTCTAATTACATCGATATTAGATGTGAAAAAAACTATAGATGATACCCAATTTTATTAAAATCTAGAATTCTAAAAATATTTTTTTCCAGCAACCGATTGCTTCACATCACTTCGGTTTCCGCTGAATTCAAGTATGCTAATTAATCAAAATTAGCACCTGTACGAGCCTACGCTAAAAATCTATTTTTTCGATTTCACAAAGCATCCACTGATCCGAAACACGTTACATTTACATAATTTTAAACGTCTGTAATTATGGTTCAAAACGTGGAGCTCCTTAAAATCCCGCAACATAGCCGTCAAAATCACTTGCATATCCGTTCGTGTGATATTTAATTAAATATGATTTGTGGACTTTGAACAAAAATGCAATTCCACAGAATGTGATCGCTATGCACTAGCATAATTAGTTTGATATTGAATTATATATAATTAAGAAATCATTGACACAGTTTTCGTACAATCCAATTCGCTATTTAAGTCACTTATTATACTAAAACAAACGATAGGGTAATTATTAATGAATCAGTGGATTTGACCGCAAAGAAGTAATTTCAGAGCACAAATGTTTCCACCTCGGCGGCCATAAACCAATAAAGGGTCATTTTTTACGTCGTTTAGTAATCGTTGTAAATATTACAAAATGTCTGGCTGCTCACACCTTTCTCTAGTTTTTTTGTTGAATTTACGATGGTGCTCTAAAATGAGACAGTTTTAATGTTCTCTGTTCACTTTGTGGATCGCTACAGCTCCTTAAGAACGACATTTGAAGACGTATTTTTTGCAAAGTCCCCAGAGATTGTTACAATTCTTAATCAATAACCATTTTTACAGAAACAATCGGGAAACTTTTTTCCTATTCTCAACTTTTTTTTTATTTCATTTTTACAAAATTTTGAAAAAGAAAGCTTTGAATGGATCAGATTTACTCAATTTATTAAAAATCACTTTTAAAATAATTGATAAATGCTTTCCTTTAAAAAAAAAAAAGTATGTGACATTCATTTTTAAAATACATTTGAAAGACCAATAAATAACTAACAAGATTGCAAAATTACAGCAATTTACAAAGAATTTTTTTTTAAATGAATGCTAATTAACTTAAATGATTTATTTTTAAACATTTTTGACACGAAGATAACAAAATTGCAACAATTTCTAAAGCTTTTTACAAAATAACTCTGACACGAAAAATAAACAATGGTCAAGGCAAAAGAATGACAGCGATTTATAACTAAAGAACGAATTATTACAAAAACTGAGTGCATTTTTTTTAAATGCTTACATCTATACGTTGGTTGTATTTAAATTTAACTAAACTTAAAATTAGACATTAGTCTTAAGCAATGTCGCAATTAAATTGACTGTTAAATGCATCACAAAGCATAAACAACCGTCAAGATAAAATGACAGCAATTGCCAAATTATTTTACAAAACGACTAGTTTGCAAATGCATCTGACTCGGAAATAACAGCATGATAGCAGTTTACCAACAATTTTACGAAATAACTTTAATACACATTTCCGTAAATAATAATTTACTTTAAGATAAAAAATGACAGCAATTTTCAATTCATTTTACAAAATTACTGATGACAGTACAATAAGATAAGATAAGATAAGATAACAGACTTTTTTTGTATTCACATTTTGCTCCCAAAAAATTACAGTAATTTTAAAAACAATTTTATATTTCAATTATCTGTCGTAGAAAATAATTTACCGTGAAGATAATAAAATGACAGCAATTTCGGAATATTTGTTTTCAGAATGTCAATTTTACAATACATATATATCTGTCGTCACCAAATAAAAATACAAAAATGACAGCAATTTTTAGGTAAAGAACGATTTTTTTACCAATAGCTACTTAAAAAAATACTTCTTTATAAAACCAAAAAATGTGCATCAAATTTACAAAAAATCATCTTTCAAAACGACTGGTTTACTCCTTATAAAAGTATCCAACACGAAAAAAAACTACGGAGATAACTTTTAAGCAATCAACGAATTATTTTACAAACCAACTAGTAGAATTATAAGTTGATTAGTACTCTATAAAAATACTTTCTAAGTGTATTTGACACGAAACTAAGAAAAAAACTGGTTCACTATTTCTATATGTATCCAACAAAAAAAATTGTCAGCAATTTTAAGCAACCTGCGTTTTTTTCTAAAATGATTTCGACATTTCCAAGTATATTTAACACGAAAATAATAAAATGACGGCAGCTTTTATTGATTTTACGAAATAACTGATTTACGATTTCTAAAAATGTATCACACGACGAAATAAATTACGGGCAAAATAAGGAAATGACTGTGATTTTTAAACCAACAACTTATCTTACAAAATGACTGCTAGAAAAATTTGCAAAATTTTGAAACAATGAGTAAAATTTTACAAAATTTATGCCCGTCTGGAAGTATTTGTCACAAAAACGATGTTATTAACTTACAAAGAAAATTGGTTAAATGACTGCTATATCTAGTCTGCTACCCTTTCTAAATGCATCTGGCACCAAGCCACCAAGAATAATTAACCGCCAAGGCAACGGTGTGATTTATTATAGCTGCTTGCTGTCAATCCCGAATTTATTTACAATTTTCTTATTTTTCTACAATAAATAACTGAGATCATTCGTTGTAATCTGTAATTTTGATTCCATCTGAAAATGGTAGTTAAATAAATAACAGTGAAAAATTAGAGTCTGCCCTTGAACTGTCAATTTTTGTAATGAATATAAATTTTTACCGCACTTGTAATAGCTAAAAGTCGTCAGTTTCTAAAATTGAGTCATTCTCAGAATGAAATTAAAATTTTTAATCATTTCAACACGTTTACTGGACATTTTTCTGTAATATTCGTGTTTCTATATGGTTCGAGGTTGTAAATGAAGAAACCAATTTGCAATTTTAATCAGTGAAGAAGACATTCCACGGAAGCAACACCTTGGACCGTTAATCTTTGCAAATTTCGAAGTTTCTCTAAAAACCGCTTATCCATGAGTCATCATTTATTAAAATTAAGTCAAGTTACATTTCCGATCTAAATCTTGGTGTCCATTATTGTATAATCGTGCACATGGACTTGAAATCTGCCCGGGGCTCGCCATTCATGTTTCCATTTAAATTAAGCAAATGAGGTGCGGTTGACCGGAAAGGATTTTAATTATGATCTAACTCGCATCTTGGTGCAATTCAGTTTTGACAAGCAATTTGTTTCGTATTTTAAGTTCGTGATTTGTTACGAAAGCGAAGATACTTTTAAATGTCATTCAATTTTTAATCAGTTTGGAATGGATGTAATTTTTCAACGATTTGTCATTAAAAAAAAAACTGATAGAAAGCTGTCATGTGCCGAGATTTCGTTAATAAATTGATTCGTATTATTGACCGTCATTAATCTCACCTGAGCCGTCTAATTTGCATTATTATATAAAGTCGCCACGTTTTGGGACTAGAACAACCCAACCTTGCACCTGATAATTATTTTTATGGGCGATAAATTGCGAGTGAATGTGATTCGCAGTATCAATTTCCAACTTTTTATCCAGAGTTATATTTCTTCTAATGCTACCGTTGCAGTGATTCATTACCTTCAGGTGCATACTGTGAAGTAACACAACGTAAGAGGGGTGTGGCTACGATGTAAGAAAAGATTAGATAGCGAAAGTAATAACAAAATTAAAAAATGATGCTCTACTTTAAGATCATGCGGATTTGTCTCTGTACAACAAAAGTTGTATTTCATTATCGCGAATGTTTGCGCAACCACCGATTCGTTTATATTCAATAGAGCGGAATTTTCGTGTCTTTTAAATGGCAAACTATATCAGATTTCAGTATTGGTTGTCGAGGAAGGTGTGGTGTTGAATTTTTCATCAATTAAATCTTTCATAATTTTAGTTTACAATTTTCAACTTGGGAATTTGTAATACCGATTAAATAACAAAACTTGCAACCACGACTATTAACAGGAATAACTTGTTGTTAACTGATTATTTATGCGATGTCTTGCGTTAAAAACGTGTCTCCCATTTGTTGATAAATGATTAATAACTGTATAAATCGAGTTTATAAAAAAGTTATGGCCTATTCGTGAAAAGGCATATTAGATTCAGCGTTAAACTAATTTATTAAAAATTCATAAATTCAGTCTAAAGTTTATTGGCGATGTCGGGTGCCAAGAAATAACTTCAGAAATTTATTTTTATTGACGGTTCTGTTTAATCAAATAATTTATTCTTTATAAATGACTTTTCGTAAACATGTAATTCGAATGCGTATATCATTAAAATCAAGATTTTAGTATTACCCTGAAGTTTAAAAAATTATGCAAAGATTTGCAATAGAACCTTCAAGAAAATGTTTTAGGAACTTTTTGATTTCCCCAAATTACACACCAAGATTTTGTAACATTGTCTTCTAGCACTAAAAGAGTGGGCAGATAAGTAAAGTTAAACGACTTTTAAACTGTTTGAAATGCGCATGCAACTAGAGCGCTTAGTCATCCTTCTGTTACGTTAAAAAAATCGGTAAAATAAGAAAGAAATTTTGGTTAAGACTACATTTTGTCAAAAATTATAGCTTTCTACCACAAGATGGCGCTTCTAAAGGTACGTAAAAAGTGGAAAATTATGAGACAAAGGAGCAAAAAGAGAATTAGAGGAAATGGGAACACGATAATTTTTGTACTGGGAAAAACTCTTTATGGTTTTAGAACCACACGGTATATGTATATCCTACATCCAAAAAATTTTTTTAAGCAAATGCATGCTTACTTTTTTTACTTTTTTTGGAAAATACATAAAAAAGAAAAAATATTAATAATATTAAATTACAGTTGTGGACAATAAATTTTTGACACCAACTTAGGAAACATCGTTTTTTTTTTCAGTCGTTGTTACTTTGGCTTTGATTCTAATTTCAAAATTCACACAACTGCTAATCAGATCGATTGTACTACTTAATTTTTCTTAGACAAGAGCGATAGAAAAATTGTGTTTAAACGTTCCGACATTTTTCAACTTGCTGTGCAAAAATATTTATGCTTGCTATGTTTACATTATTTCAGCTTAAAAAAATTGGTTATAATTTTTTTATTTTTGGCCAGATTTAACGCAGTTTCAGAAAATTACCATTTTTTACAAATTCTGCTCTTGATAGACGAATCTCGTTATGTATTATTTTCAACTCTTTTAATTGCAGAAAACAAATTCATATTCAACAATCAAGTACATTTTTGTTTCACTGTGTAATTCTTTAAATTTTTTGTATTCGTTTAAGGGTGGAAATAGGGGTAGAAGCTTCCAAAAATTTTTTTTCTTTTCATAAATCGATCGTAGAACCATTCAAAAATATATTTAGAAAATTTCAAAACAAAATTCTATGCCGTTTAAGAGTTATAAGCCATAGAGTGAATGTCCCTCTATCGAACAGTTGGAGCACGTGGCAGGTAGTACGGAGCCGTCGAGCAGCTAGTCACTCTAGAACTATGTGGAAGATATTAAGGATAAAAAACACTTTAGAAGGTGATTTTTTGTTCGTTGGAAAAAAACTTTTAGAAGTGTGAAAAATTTTAAATTTCACACCGACTTCTATCGCAAGCGTTTCCTTAGGTACATAAATAAACGCGTTTTTCTCAAATCACTTTTTGGAATTTGTGTACACTCTAGCTTCTACAGTTTTTGATCATTCGTTATCAAACTCAGCACATAGTTGCTTTATACAATTACGCTCTATGTGAACCTCAATCATAAACAATATCTTTATTTTTACAATTTTTTTCATTGCAAAAAATGGTAAAAAACATACTAAATTTTCACATTCCTCAGAAAAATATTAATTTTCGATATTTTTTGGGGGGATTGAGGTTTACATAGAAGAAACACTTATAAAGAAAGTAAATTTTTTTGAAAAATTGATTTCGGATGAAAATTGTGACCTCCAGGATGTACACAAATTGGCCAGCCGGATGGCGACTTACAATGCACGGCAGATGACCTCTCCGAAATTTTTCGAGGAAAATGTTTGAAAATTTCATAATATACTCTTGAATATATGCATAACATAATTCCATATAAATGAAATATATTTATTCCTTATGTGTAAAAAAAAATCCTAAAATACGCCGTCCTACACATTCACTTACACCTATTTCCCCCCTTAACTTTTTGGGAAATTTGAACATTTTTTATTCTTTTATTCTCATTGTATTCTTAAAATCTTTTCGAGCTTTTGGATTCTTTGTATTTCTTACATATTCTTCAGAATTTCTAGATTCACTAAATTGTCTGCATAACTGTACTGTTTAAATTCCGTCTGTTCTAATGTTTTCAATTTTCATTTTTTTTAATACTGTTTAAATTTAATATTCACAAATTTTTCTTAGATTTTTAGATTTTGTGTTCTTTTGTATTTTCATGGACTGCTAGATTTTTTTACATTCTTTATTAAAGTATTTTTTATTCTAAACATTTTTTGAATTTTTCAGGTTTTGTACATTATTTTTTAAATTTTATTATACTTTGCGTATAGATAAATATACGCAGGTCAGAGCCCAAATGGCCTGTAAAATACTGTTATATACTGTTATATACTGTTATATACTGTTATATATAATATATATATATATACTTTTCGCTTCCTTGGATGCTTGTATTTTTTTTAATGTTTTTAAACTCTTAATTTTGTAGATCCTCTAAATTTTTGTTTTGTAAGATTCTTAAATTCTTCAGTTTATATTTTTTGGATTCTGCAGGTTTAAAAATCTCTCGATTTTCAATCTACTCTAGATGTTTTGACTTTTTAAACAGTCGAGAATTCCTCGATTTTTTTTGGATAAATTGCTCTATTAGATCTTAGATCTCCTGGATCATTTGAATAGTTTACATATTTAATTTCTTTAACTTGTACTTTTAATATTAGTTTCTATTCGTCTTAGTTTGTTTGAATGCTTTATTAATTATTGTCTTTATTAATAAATAAATATTGATTAAAAAAAACGTTGTTATTGATATTAGTGTTGTTATAAATACCGGTCATGATCCTAAGTAACTTATAATAACTTATAACTCCTTTATTAGTAAAATGACTCACTCTGTATATTGTCAATACTAAGAACTAATGTAATCTTTTTTTGACAACGAAGAAAATTATAAATAACAATAGCCCTCAATTTATCATTTTATTATTGAATTTGTTCAAATTTTTGATAATAAATGCGTAGGTGTAAAATAAAAATTAGAGCCCCGTGAAAAATTTGCAAAATTCGTTTACATTTAGATTATTTAAAACAACTCTGATAGTAGTTAAAGAATTCATATCGTACAGTGTTTTCATGTTGTGTAATCACTATCAGTTTTTGTTTTGATTAAATACCTACTTTTGTTTTTTTTTGACAATATTTGTCGCGCTGTGCACCAAACTAGATAAGTATTTTAGTTAAATAACTAAATTCTTCACTTTTAACTATTTTCATACAAGAAATTAACACATAAGATTTCAGCAAACTTTTGTAGTTTGTAATCAGTTTTCTGTGGATAAAAAAACACATATACATATTTTTAAGTAACTGTTTATGCTAAAATCCAATATTAAGTGAGTAAGTTTTGTAAAACTTAATTTCACCATGACATGGTTGCCGATGTATTTTTAGTGCTGATTTGCGAAAACAAAATTTAAGAAACTGTTAAGAATATCGTTAGGTATAGTTATGTCTAATAACAAAAATTAAAAAATTCAACATAATCAAACTTATTTAGTGTCAAAAATATGAAGTGCTGCACTGCAAAATTTGAAATAAGAAACTTCATGACTATCCTTGGATATACAAACCTTTACAAAATTACTAACAACAAAATGGTTGGTAAGACCACCAAACGTGACTTTTGTAGATTAAAAAATGACAAAAATAGTAACCACGGCATACTTATACTTGGTAAGTATGACAAAATTCACTATTATAGATTTTAAATCCTAGAGTCTGGAAATTTTGACTTTATAATGAATAAAAATGTTCACAATATAAGACTGAGGGCTATAACTCTAGTGCAGTGGTCGGAAATAAATTCTAGTCGTCTTAGAATTGTCAGAAATTAGAAACTTTTTCGTGTTTGATAAAAGCGAATGTCATCAAAAAGTGAAAAATAAATTTGTCAAAACGTCAAAATCATTTTTTTTCTAACAGTGATCATGATGCCAACATCATTTTATTGTTGTTTGCATTGTTTTGTACTGACAGTCAAATAGTCATTCGCCGAATTCTGTGCCACTCTCACAATGGAGTTTTACCGTGTCAAAAAATGACATTAAAGACCAAAATTTATTGCCGGCCACTGTACATCTACAGTTTTCCAAATATATAATATGACAAGTTTACTAGCATGCCATGCTTATTAGATTTGCATCAAGTCAATGTTATACATCAGAAATTATAAATTTTACTAATGACAAACTAAATTTAAATAATTATATTATTTAAAATGTGCCTGTATTTTTGTTCGCAATCTGTAGAGCACCAGCATAATTTCTTATTGTCCAAAACATTTAATTATGTAGCTCACCATTAAAGGTCTAAATTAAAAAAAAAAAAAAAAAAAAACTTTTATAAAACTCTTTGAGAATAATTTTCTCTTTGTCCTACACTAGTCACATTAAAAAATTTTTGTTTGATAAAATCGGTTTTCCAGTTTCTGTAACAAAGATATGAAAATGGTGGATTGAAACGTGGTCGTAGTCTTACGACACGTTCCTGCTGCCAACGGTGTAAATATAGTGCTTAGATATGTTATACACATATAAGGGTATTTTTAGTTATATTTATCTTTCACTCAGCCGTTTTATGTTATCTGCTTAATCAATTATATAAGCAGATAAGTTATTATAAGTTATTATTCTACCCTCATTAGCATAAGTAGTCTCCGAAATCCAGAGTAGGACATTGAATAAGCAGACAGTACCATAAATTTTATTAGAAGAAGAAAATTAATTTCTCAGCACCACATTTTTTAATTCGGGTTTTCATTTCATTTTTATATAGAAAAATATCTATAAAAAAACAGGGTTGGTGAAGTTTGCCTCTATTTTGTTGCTTTTGATTTGAAAAAAAATAATTTACATAGATAGATAGTGATAGATTTATAGAAAAAAATAGATTAAATAAGATAATTTTGAACATATGTACATTTTTTTATTTTTCCCTCTGAGCTTGTGAATGTTAAAGCAACTCTTTAAACGATCTTAAGAAATTCCAAAACCAGTCAAAAATGCGTATTCACTGCATTAAACGATACAAAAAACAAACTACATTTATTGTGGATTGTAGAGAGCTTCTTCAAATTTTGTTATATAACCCTGTAAAGTTCTATATTCCAAATCTTAACCGGATGTTACGTTTATTTTAATTGAACCGAAATCCACATGCAACCATTTTTCAACTACGCCCGATAACAAGAGCAACAAGTGAAAACAACATTTTAACACCAAATACGTGTGACAATTCCACGTTCTTGCTTAAAACTCAAACCATGCTTCAGTGTAAATTTCTAATATTGCAATAATTCATAGTTATTTTCCGCAAGTGCATTTCGATATCCGTCGCTAACAACATATTTTAACGAAATATTACACGTTTTACAGAAATGGTCTGTAACATTTAATGATTATTTAAAACTGTATAAAAACAAATGTTTTTAAAGTAAATGTCAAGTGTTCAAACAACCATCGACTAGTCAATATCAAAAATGAAGACAATTGTAAGTCGAGTGTGGTGATGTTACGATTTTACTGTTAAATTTTAGGTGCTGGTAATCATCAGTGGATTAATGTTTACAATGGGAGCGAACGCTACGTTTAGAAAACTTAAGCTGAAGAAGAAAATTCATACTGTGCCTATCGTGCACGAAGACATCCATTTTGATCATCTGCCAGCGTTCCCAGCACTACCATTACACAGCTTCGATTACTTTGACCATAATCCTTTCAACTTTTATGGTGGCTACGCTGGTCATTTTTGGTAGATTTTACAATTAGGAAATAAAGTTAAACGTTCGATAGATTTCGTTTTTTTCTCTCGTAACGTAAAACAAAGAGAAAGCGCTAATTTACAAAGAATTCGATATTTACCAATTCATCCGGTGTCAGGAAATACCACATTTTATACAATTACCACCAGTATTTTATTCAGGAATTCATATTTTTTTCACTGCACTAAATGACTCACGTACCTTTTCTCTTAACTTTTCATTTCTTAGGTATTGTTGCAGAAGAACGATACAGGTGGAAAGATTATGATCAGTCTCCTAAAAAAAAACAAGATGTTTCAACACGGAATATTTTGGTTTGAATAATACTTTGAGTTTTTCCAACAAGACACAGAGCTTCTCTTCAATTGTAGCCATTCTTGTTAACTGTCGCGTGTCATCCTGTTATCGATTATTTCATAAATTAGATTCATAAGCTCAACATGCGATCTCCAAACTTTTCAGTCACGGAAACATATCTGCTGGTAAAGATTATTGAACTCGGTGCAATCGCTGCACGTGGAAACGGCAAAAGTTTGGCTAATATGAATGGGATTGCGAGATTAATACGAAAGTTGACATTATTCTTCAATTTTGTGACAATTTAACGATAGCAAGGCGTGGTTAGAGAACCTTGCGCAAATTAGGAGATTTTTTCTTTTTTATATTGATTTATCGAAGATTTTTGCATAATACTTTGCGAAATAACTGTTCGAAGCCGGAGGCGTTTTCATTTCGACAAAATCAGACAATTTATAAATAGACTTTGGGCACTGCACTTTAATTGTGTCGATTGTCATCAAAATAAACGTTTGGACTGGAATAAGCGAGACGATTAATTAAAGATATCATATTTGGTAAATAGATTTTGTGTAATACTTTGAAGGAATGACGTAAAACCAATAAGTCACACCTCCACAGAAAGTCAATGTTATTGGGCAAACGGCTTATAAATATACAACGTGATTCATAGAGAGAACAAGTTGAAGTTTTATGCAGCTTGCAAATGTTAACAAAATGTAGATCGTGTCATAGATTGAAAGAGATTACCACACAGAGCGTGTGCCGTATTGGAGAAATTTGTTTTAAACACACGAAAAAAAAAACGTGTTTTTTTTCATCAATATTTTTTTTACAAATTATAGTTATTTATGTAACGAGGTCGTAAAGAGCATTAATTTTTAAAGAGGTCGACACAGGCTAAAAATGGTCTTTACCTTAGAAGTGAACAGAAGACTAACAATGTACGATAAAGAATGTAAAAAAACCGAAGTTCATTCTGTGAAGTATATCTTGATAGATAAGTCTATAAAATTTATCTTTACGACCCCAACAGAGTCCGTAAAGCAAAAGTTTATAAAGCAGAAGACAATAAATATCGTGTGCGCCATGGGCATTATTTGATGTTTATGCCCTCGAGCGGCCTATAATCTTGGCTAGAAAGATCTTCATTTTGTCCTTGCTACATAAATGGCTAGAATAAACCTAACAAGTAAACGGAATTTAAAAAAAAGTGTCTAAAAATTTCGCTCTAAATTCCAATCGAAATCAACATCAAAAAAAACAGAAAGATAGAGATGAGAAGGAAGAGATAATTTCGAGTCTTAGAAAGATTTATTTTTGAACTGATTAAAGAAAAAGCAAACCTCTGAAGTAACCAAAAACTTAAAAAAAAAGGGAGCACAAGAAAAAAATGTTTTTAAAATTGGCGAAAAAGAAAGAAAATAGGCACGAAAGTTTGATAAAAAAATGATGTAGAGAAATTCATGAAGACGACAAAGTGCGAGGAAGAAAATGAAGAATCACGAAAGACAAACGAGAAAATGATAACATTGTCTCTAGTGCTGTTCTGAATTAATGCCAGATGCTGACATAAATCAACACCAAAAAAACAGAAAATGTGCATAAAAAGAAATAAAAATGCGGAGGACCACTAAACATTTTTACAGACAAAGATGAAAAGAAAAAAAATAATTTTGAAATTCGAAAGACTCGTTTTTGAAACTGTTCACAAAACGAGACGAAAAAAAAAATAAAAACAAAAAACAAACTTCAAAACAAAGATTAAAATATGAATCAGAAGGAAAAAACTAAAAACGTGACTTTAAAAAAAAACTTTAAATTAACCAAAATCTTCAAAGAAGAAGAAGCACAAGAAGAGAATGTTTCCGAGGCCGGCAGAGAAGAAAGAAAATGGGCACGAAATAGCCAACAGTACTTCGAATTTGATAAAAAAAACGATATAGAGAAATTCATCAAAACGACAAAGTGGGGAGAAGAAAATGAAGAATCACAAGTAAAATAAACGAGAAGATTGCCTCTAGTGCTGTTCCGAATGAAAAAAATGAATGAATGAAAACAAAAAATGTGCATAAAAAAATAAAAATGCGGAGGACCATTAAACATGTTTATAGGCAAAGATGAGAAGAAAGAAATAATTTTAAGTTTAGTTTGTCCACAAAACGAGACAAAAAATAATAAAAAATAAACTTTGAACAAAGATCAAAATATGAATCAGAGTGAAAGAACTAAAAACGCTACTAAAGAAAAAACCTCTGAAGTATCTACAAATTTAGAAAAAGAAACACAAGAAGTTTCCAAGAAGCGAAAACAAAGGAAGTGGGCACAGGACTTCAAGTTTAAAAAAAAGATGCATGAAAACGGCAAAGTAAGGTGAAGAAAATTAAGAGTCACGAGAAAATGACATTCTCTCTACTGATGCCATGAATGAAGAAAAAAAAGAAAATGAAGACGAAACAAAAAAGGTGCCGAGCGGAATGTGATAGAAACGTAGAAAGAACAATGTTAAGATATTAAAAGTTTGTAGAGAAAATAGATAATCAAAGATAAGTCTCGATATTTTTTTAAACTTTATCTGATAAAACTTTGGTTTTGGAATGAAGGGGTTAATTTCACAAGTATTATTTCAATGAATAAAAATTGGTAAAATAAATACACAAAAAGCCATTATATTTAACTGAATCCACACACCACATACGAAATATCAAATCCGGTATAAAATTAAATTTATTTTAGTTTCCTGCTAAAACTACGATTGGGCACCAAACTTAACAGACTAGAAAATAACGGTACTTAAAAACCTGTTGTAGTGACACGGAACTTCTGCAGTTTCAAGTTTTAAAATTGCTAAAATTATCACTAAAATACAATAAATAAATAACTTAAAATTAGATGACTTCTATATCTACAAACCCAGTAAAATGAATAAAAACAATCTCAATAGGCAAGTATAAAAATGACAAGCAAGCAAAAAAAAAAAATTAAACGCTTTTATAAACTAGGTATCACATGCTTACGTAAAAAATACCCGTTAAAAATAAAATGTTCAAAACAACTAGCATAGTACTTAACAATTAGTCACAATCTCAAATTATTGTCATTTTTTACTAATTAAAATCGTTATGCTATGGCAAGCGATTGTAATTTCACATCTTTAAAAAAATGATTCCGCTTCGACTAAAAATTAAAAATAACTCTAATTGACATCTAAATTTGTTTAAAATCACCCTGTATATATTGTTTCCTATGGATATGAATGAGGCAATTCAGAAAAGTTTTGTTCCAGACAAATATTGGTCCTATTGGTACACATATACATAAATTTAATACTTTTCTTTAGATAAATAAAATCTATAAAAATATACTTAGTACACATTCAACATTTGAATAGAATTTCATACAACTAAGATTTTAACAATTCTAAGTCTTAGCTAAACAACAATAATCTCGAATTAGTACGGAACTGTAACTGCGATTATTATGCTTATTTTTCATAATACAGTTTTTTTTTTCAAGCGTTTCCATAAATTGGGCAATGGTTGCATTACTCTCTGGTTTCATAAAAATGAGTGAGTCTTTTTACGGTATTCAACTTCCGGTATTATGAAAATTAAGTATCCAAGCCATAGCATTTAAAGGCAAATTCAAAGGCCTCCAATAAGCTAAAATTTAACTCAGAGATGGTACCATCTCCTTGGTCCGCATTTATATAGTAAATTGAATTGTGCTAAGAACTTTGCGTGTCAAGAAACTGTGTCCCTTGTGGATTTGACTCCGAAGGCAAGCCACCATTTGCATCCTGAAACGTTGACTCGTTCGAAACGCCACCGCGCTTATGTCTTCCTACAAATACAAGAAAACAACAATAATCCTGATAATTCATTAATGACACTTACTTCTGCGTTGTCTAAACCGTCCTCGTCTCCTCTCATTCTCGATAATGATTTCGTTAATCTTGAATGCTTCTCTTTTGATTCTATCATTAAGTTTCCTAGGTATATCCGAAATACTCCATTCTACCGCCGTAACAACAAACGTCACCACATTCTGATATGCTACAATAAACGCAAGTCGTGCAGCCAACACATGCCAGTACATCACAGTTCGTTTATATTTAACCAATTCTCCAGTAACGTTCGGTGGATATCGATAAGCTGGGTATCGACAGATCGCCGGATGGATACTGGGGTTTTCAGGAGCAGTTCCGTTTTGGAAATCTTCAGTGTTGAAATAAGCCAGACTGTCTTCGATAAATCCTGCGTCCGTGTGATCCAGACTGGTTTCTATAGTGTAGACTAACTTAGGGATAAAATGCGAGGAAAATGCTATGATGAAGGCGTTGGAAACGACCGAAATGCGACCGATGATGCCCATTAATGGGTACCAGACTCCTATGTTCGTGACACGGTGTGGAACTGGACGGCGGAAATACTTGAGGAATTTTTTTGCGTCCAAACGCATCTCGAGGATGTTGTTTATTAGGGCAAAGAGAGGGGCTAGGGGGAAGGCGGTTACGAAGATTGTCACGAAGCCGTATTGGAGAACTGTAAAAAAAAGTTTAGGAAATAACGTAGTATGATCAAAAAAGCGTCTAAGAGACATAGGATTTTTTTAATGTTGGTGACTCTGTCCGTCGTCTTTGACAATGCAAATCATGTAAAATATCAAAATAACGCGTTACAGAACACACAGAACTACCAACAGATTTCAAAATCCTCGTTGTTTTTAAACTTTAAATGTAAGATTGCCAGTTATTAAGTTATTCATTTTTTTTGCGACATGATTCACGTTGTTTTCATTTTGAAGTTGTAAAACTTTTTATTTTGTATTATATGTATTTTCGGAAAGTAGCCAATTTTTCGGCTTTGAGACCTTTTTGTAGAAATCTGCATCTTTCGAAGTATTTTAATATCAAATTTTAAACTAAATTTTATCGAAATCCTCTTACAGATAAGACACTAATTAAAAAGCAATACATATTTTTAGATTATTATCTCTCTGTACAAATAAAAAACTTAATTTATTAAATTAACAAGCATTTTCAAAATTTTAGATTTCGATCTAATGTTCTAAAAATAATACTGACAGTTTACTCAACGTAAGATTAGATTTGTTTGTTTTTGGGGTAATCTACGATAATCAGACAAGATTAAAAATTGAATTCTTCGTACTGGGTTTAAACCATAGGAATTTTTTATCACACATTTTTTATCACCAGTTTTGAGAAATTGAACCTGAAGTGTCTAAATCAGAACAAAAACTTACAAAAATTGCTTGCAAATATAAAGACAAACACAACTGATATCTTTAATAGCAGTCAGCCGCTGCTTATGAAGTTAAAAAAAAACGTAGTGACAAACTTCAGAATTCAAGATTACCAGTATTCGACTTATCAAATACCAATATTTGTGTAAAATTTATTATATATGTTATATGTTACTTAATGCATCCAATTTTTGAACAAGTTTACAAATTTATTCAATAAATTCTTTAAACGGATTTTAGAAATTTTTAGATTTTTTTAGATCCTTTTGGGAATCTTTTGGAATCTTTGGAATCTTTTTGGAATTTTGGAACTTATTATTATTCTTTTAATTTCTTCTTTTCTTAATTTGTTTTTAATTTCTGTAGATTGTTTTTTTCTTTTGTATGCTTTATCTAATGATAGATCTGGGAGTAAACTATTTTTCATACCCCTAAGTGATAAGGGTGGTCCACCCCATTTTTTGGACAAATTTTTTTATTTTAATTTTTTTATGATTAGACATTAAAAAATACATACAACCCTAAATGTTCACCCTTCTACCACCAACCCCAATTTTTTAATAGCCATATTACCACTTTAATAATTTTCTACTGTCGGCGGTCGATAATTGATCAAATAGCACTGTTATTCCCGCCAGGCGTCTACCGGTATCACTTCTCACACCGTAAACAGCACAGAATAGGGATGAGAACGAAGCCGGCTTCGTTCTATATTTTATATATTAGAGATAATAAAAGTGCAATGAATTCAAAAAATGATATTTCTAGTGAATATTTAAACACATTTAAACATTCAGTAGAAATAATTTATATGGCAAAACAACGTTTGCCGGGTCAGCTAGTATTTTATTTATTCTACAGGCTCTCAAAATTCTGCATTTTCTAGGCTTTATTCCTTCCATTCGTTCGTTGCTTTAGACCATTAAAAGTTTTTCAGATTTTCTGCATTTCATCAATCTTTTGTATAAAAAAGAAAATATATAGGTTGGATGCTTTATATTTCTTTGGATATCGTGTATGCCTTTATATTTTTTAATTTCTTTTTAATTTTGGACTAAATGTTCTGAAATCTTTAAGGTACTATACAAATTCTTATGGTTTCTTCAGATCTTCTAGGTTCTTGGGGTATTTTTTTTATTTTTTCGGATTGTTGAAATGATTTGGATTCTTTGTATCCCACAAAATGTCATGTTTAAGATGTTTTTTGTAGAATTCTACATATTTTCAAGATCAGGTCCTCTCGATTTTCTAAAGATTTTAACTACTCTAAAATAACTTTCGCACTTTTTTTGTGCTTTTTGGTCCAAACTTAGATAAAGTACAGAATTTTGATCCATTTTAAGTATTTTTCGAAAACAGGAAACGCTTGCAAAAATTCCAAATAGAGCGTTATTGAACAAAAATTTGGATAAAACGAGTTTTCAGAGCCTTTAAAAATATTAGTTGGTTGTGAGTAGGATGTAAAATAAATATCCACCAAAAACTGAGCGCACCAAAAGTGGTTAAAAATCACCCAAAATCAAGCATTGTGACTTAAAAAAAATACCCAAAGACCTTACAAAACCTCTTCTTTTTTACACACCCTAAAATAGATTTTTATTTCTGGACCAAAATGAATTTCTATTTCTAAACCAGATCAAATGGCACATGTAAACATCATTGGAAAACGACGAAACAAATGGATATGAAACAACCCAAAAGAGCCCAAAATCATTAATTTCTATGCGAAATATAGGCCACTAGAAATTGGGCACACGAAAAAAACCGTTAAAAATTATCCAAAATCAAACAAAGTTATCTTAAAAACAACAAACAACTTTACAATTTTTTTTACTTTTAATCACCGCATTATGCGTAATTACAGCTGGCGCATGCTAAAAACCATTTTAAAACGACTAAAAAAGAGCCAAAAAATTTATTCAAATCTCTCCGTTTTCGACACCACGAAATGGATTTATTTTTGGTCACTTTAAAAATTTAAAAAGACTGACACATTCAAAGTAATTTTGAGATAAATTGTAACAAAATTAATCATGCTTTAAAAAATATTACTCCTAAGAACAGTTCCTTACCCATTTTCAGGTACTCCGTAAACAAGCTCATGGACTGAAATTCATTCAATTTATAATCTTCAGTCCATTGGCTGCATGTAATAAGATTTTCTTCGGTTTGTTCTGTTTTCTTAAGGCCCATTTTCACTTTCGCAGAAGTGTACATTTTAAGTACAACAGGCGTGAAATATTCCACCATCCCATTTAAAGCTTGATTGCCCACCATAATTATCGCTAACTGAATAGTAAGCTCCATCAAACACCCTCCAGGATTACATTCTTCCTGACGGAATCCAAAGATCCTGTTATATTTCATAGGATAACCCACAAATTGACCTTTAAGGAACGCGATGTAAAAAATCGAAGAATAATAATTGACGAACTGGAACATGTAAATTTTCAACGCCAAACTGTCCTCGTATTCAGTTTGAGTCCTTTGGAGTTCCATTTCAGTTAGCCACGTCGCTAGTCTGTGATAAAAGATGTTGAGAATGTTGATGCAGACTAAATTGATGATGGCTGCAGTAGCTGGTAACACATAAATTCGATAACTTGTTCTGTCCTCATACAAAGCTTCCGAAGTTATCAACGCCATTCTATAGATGACAACACCGAACATCACAAAAAGAGCTATGCAAATCCACATGAGGGCCACAGTAAAACTTAGAATAATCGAAGGTAACTTCACTTTCGTAAAAGACACAGCAGGTTCATCTAGATTTGTGACCAGATTCAGTTTCTTCTTCTTCGCGTCTGCTAGTCGTATCAGGTATTCAGATCGTGGTGGTTCGGCTTCTAAATCAAATCCTGTGAGCCCCCATCTGTGGGTTAAACCAATGCTGTAACGCTTCCACAGTTCTAAATATAGAATCGACCAGAAAGACATGAAAACCGCGAAGAAAATCGTCGCGGGATTGTCGATAAAATGTTGGATTTTAGAGTACAGACATCCTTCGCTTAGTTTCCAAAAATCGCAGACTTTGTCGCAACGTGGACACATGATGATGTCTGAGTTACAAATGTCATGGGAAATAGTGTCTGTGTTTAGCGTGGTGGCGGCGTAAATAATACACAGAATTCCGACAATGGCGGCGGGTATTAACATGTGTGTATAGAAACCCAACCAGGTGAAGTATAGGGCGAATTTCACGCCAAAGTACTCTTTGATATCGTCGATTGGTTGATATTTGACGCATTTTGATACCTGTGCCCAATGATGGAGGAGGAGGAAGCGCTTGGAGGTGCCGTCGTGGGGATCACCCTGCAAATATAGTCTATTTTAACCGTTTTTGTGGGGTGAATCAAATGGTGGATGCGCCAAATTGGGGCACTATAGAAGGTGTTTCACAAAGGTGTACATTCTTTCAAACCTATAAAAAATCCGAAAAAAAACAAGGTCAAAGTGGCACCGTTTAACCACAAAATGAATTTAATTTTTTTTTTAAACCGTTTGAGAACCGCTGGAAGTAGGTGACTCCCAAAAGTGGAAAAAGTGGCATTATCGCTGGGAGTTCTGTTTGTAAATCAGCCGGGGTCCTTGTGAGTTTTTTATCCGGGGGGTAGTGCACATTATTCCTGTGGAGACCGTCGAGATATTGCGTGAGAGAGTGACCAATGCTGCTGAACAAATACGTCGCGGTCGAGCCTGCACACACATTTCCATTTCGAAATTTTGTTGCGGTCCTTCGTTCTTTGGTTTACAAACTGCTGTCAGTGACCCTCCAAATGTTTTCAGTGGTTTTAACGTGACTATTAATTTTAAAGTAAGCGTCGGAAACATTTCTACCGTGACGCTTGTAGGTTGTAGAATCCGAGGTTTAAATTTCTGTACAACTTCGTGAAACACCCCCACTGATTTTCACAACTTACGTCGTGCAAGGGGTAGGCAGCCTTGTAAACTTCTTCCGAAATAAGTCTCTTAATCCCTTTCTCCTGATCGTCGTCACCGAATTCCTCCTTGTCCAGTATATAGGCAACAATGGCAATACGAGCTTCTTCATTAAAAAAATCAGGTGAATCTACATCGAATCTACAACATATTTATTTTCCAAGCCCCACAAAGAAAAATTACACTTACAGATAGCTCTTATCCCTACTAAATTCAGCAGTCAATGTATGCTTCCTTGGAGGAAATACTTTAGGATCTAATCTAATGTGGAGGAGATCAACAACTTTAGTCACAGCAACCCAAAATGCGTTTGTGTGTTCAATAAACTCAACATTCTAAAATCAGACGCCCACTATAAGTTTTTTCTACAACTCAACTACTCACGTGTGCAATAGGTAACCTCAGTTTTAAAAGCTCTGCATATTGGCACAAAATATCTTGAGGTACATGAATTTTAATAAAATGTATAGGCTGGTGATCATCCTTTTCTAAAAGTAGTCCCGCCTCTATTAAATTTTCTTCATATCTATTTCTTTTTTCAATATGTGCAGCTTTGCTATCATCTTTGTCATAGGCAAGAACGAAATCAACGCGATGATTGCCCTCTCTAAAATTACGCCATTGCTGCAACAAAAAACAGTTGAATATATATTATAACGCGATAGATGTAAAAATTAGTTGGATTAAAAAGCGGACAAGCAAATTTTCCGTTGTTAATTCAACGCCAAAACAAAAATTAACGTAGTACCGCCATTGTAGGTAGATTTTAACACTCTAACTTCCCACATCGATGGTCGTATCATCACTAAGGTGGTTTTGTTGATAAGAGCACGATCAAAAATTTTAGTATAACGAACACAGTAAAATTTAATCACAAATGAAATAATAAAGATAAACAATCACGTTAAGTATATATACCAATAAATCTCAACGCTGATAAAAAACGAACATCGAGTGGATTTTTGCACGTAATAAGTAAGAAAGCAAGTGTGCGTCAAGATAATGAAATTTGAAATGAAATGAACATGCAAAACATATGTAGACACTAAGAAGTTTTTGCAACAATACATTTTGACAAAAACAGGTTTATACATGACTTAGAGCTACCAACCAAGATTAATTACTAAAAAAATATATAAACAAACTCCATGAGTACCATGAAATTTTGCCAAAACAAACTCACCGCCATTTCTTAAAAAAACTTTTTGGTGGATGATTGATCACGATTTATTTTGTTGGATAAATGGTATGCCAACACAGAGTGTAAATATTTAAACTCTTTGAATGTAGTACATAAAACTTTGGAGGAACCAGTTTTGTTTTTACTTTAAATTTACGTTCAAGGTCAACATTTTGAAAATGGATTTTATGTTTTTGAGTCTTAATAAGCGAATATTAAATTTTAGTTAAGGTCATCAAAATCTAACAACTAGAAAACAAATAAATCAGAAGTAAAACATTCATAAAAAATCACAATACGTATTAAAAGTTTTGAATGAAAGGTTTGATTAAAAAAAGTTTTTCTCAAATTTAATTTAAAAAAGTCAAAACAAAACAAAAAATCTAAATCTTCACTTTAGAAATTAGAACAGAAAACAATTTAACAATAGATTAAATTTCAGTCTTAAAAATTTTATATTCTATGTAGTGAAAAGTGTGAAAAAAAAATTTCGAAACTATAAAGAGAAAAAAAAAAGTCATGTTAAACAAGATAATATTTAGAAATACAAAATTATGTTACGTGAAACTGGGGACCACATTCCACTTTTAAAAATATAACTAGATGTTTAAAACCTGTTAATATTAGGGAAAAAAATACAGCAAAATATCTCTAAAAATTCACAATTACGGTACTTCTTCCGGCAAGACTTGTTTGGCGCTAAAGAGCATCGAAGTCTACTCTTCCGACAATCTTTGCATCTCTTGCGATCTCCAGCCATTTTTCTTCTATCGTTTTTCTCATCCAACTGTTATATTTCGTTAATTCGTGCTTTTTCTCAGTCTACCGTATTCGGTCATATCTCCAATTTTTCGTAGGTATTTCATCTATTATGTTATTGTGTTCTTCTCTTTGGCAGTACATTTTATATTTAGTGTCACCTTATATCTTATTTTTATTTATAATTTGCTCCGTATTGATTTTTATCTGGGCTCCATCTATCTTATCTGTCCACATGTTAGCTGTATTTTTGGAGCTAAATCAGCCATCAAAAGTAACCTATTTTGACTAGTTTTAAGTAATTATAACGTATCAGCGTATCAATTAATATTAAAAAGGTTTCCGATCTTTTCACATCTACCTGGATTTTTCATTTATGATTTTCATATATACACACTTCTTATAGATTTGATTCAAGTATTTTAGAACCTTTTCCATACTTCTAAAACCGCTTCTAACCATGAAATTAATAGTTCTTTTCCTATCTCTCTTACACTCCTAAGAATGATCATGTTACCAATCTGTTTGATCTAAATGTGAATTATTCATCTTATAGTTTATTATTTTCCACAGCTCCAAGTTTCGGTTTAGGTATTTTTGCAAAAAAATTGTAGGTCGCTCCTGATAAGCCTATTGATTTGTCTTAAAAATCGTCATCATGCCTCTTTCGCTTTTTCTCCTAGATATTTTATTCTTTCTCTTTTTCTTCCTGCATCATGTCACTAAAGTTCTGTTCAAAATTTCTTCTCTTTTTCTTTCGTTTTCTTTATTTCGTATTTACCTATACTTTCTCCCGTCTACTGTCCAGCTTCTTTTCTTTGCTTGCCTTATGAACTCTTCAAAATTATTTCTTCTCCCTCTTATTAACTTCTAAACTTCTTTCTTTCTTGTCACTTTTCCTTGATTATCATCGTTTCGTACTTTTTAATTTTCCCACATACTTTTAGTAATTTATTAGTACATTCATCTTCTTTTCAATTCTTTGCATTCTTTAATACGTTTTATCAGACTTTTTTTGGTTTCTTCGTTTGTTTCATTTTCGTATTTTATATCGTTTCTTTATTTATTGTCCTCTCTTCTGTATCTAATTTAGTTTTTACTCATCTGTGTTGTGTGCTTGACTTTCTGTTATAATTTTTATTATTATCCTCCCATTTCTTGAATATGTATAATTTAATCTATAATATACTTCTTGCTTTCCTCTCTACCACAAATCTGCAGCTCTCATATTATCCCTAAAAGCCATTTTAAATTTCTGTCTTTTCTCTCTGGCGTTTTCGCTGTTCTTTTCTCTTGCTTTTCTATTTTTCCCCAATATATTTTTTTTTGTTTCCATTTCGGCGTTCTGTGTTTGAATCTTCTCCACCTCACAGTAAATGATAGTCACTTTTTCCTCTACTCAATCTTCTTTTCATTAAGCATTAATTTCCTAATATTCACGATTGTTTTTTTTTAATTGATGATTTTTGTCACGCTCATTAGTAATAAACACAAAACTTTAAAATCTAAAATAAAATAAAAACATCAAAATCTTAAATTGGAAACCAAAATATCCGATCAATCACCCTGAAAAAGAAAAAAATTAAAATCTGCAAATCTATCATAAAAAAAGCGCTTTATGATGCAGACAAACCGGTCTTGTCGATACTATGATTTCCTGCGACCTCGTACCCAGTTTCTAATTATTTATTTGATCAACTCGTGATCGGTTTAAAAATGCAATAATGTCGAGATAATAGCTAGTACTTTTTTGGAGTACTTGTAGATTTGAACAAATGACATGAGTGTCCCAATTTATATTAAAGCTACCTGAAATTTTGTGTACCTAGTCGTTCTATCAGTTATCGCTACTATCCTTCAGTCTGTTCAATCAATTTAATCAATTACTTTAATCAACTAATATTGACCCAGGCTGAGTGTCTCCAGCCACTAACAGCTTAAATTAATCACCTGTATTTTAGCCGGTGACATCATAACGTAGAAAGTTAACCTTGCACCAGCGCGTTATGAAAATTATAACCACAGCTGTTCACTTCACACGATTTTTTCGTTTCTAGACTTGGAAGTTGGAATTCCTCGATGGAACCTTATACGAATTAACCCAACCCGGCAAAGCCAAGGCAGTGTTGAAATAAGGTAAATAGTATTATTCATGCATCAGATTAAAGATGGTGCTTGTAATATTTGTATAAAAAATTCACAATACCCTATCTCTCCACTGCTTGTATGTCTTAACATCTCTATTTCTAGACACCTTATTTTGTGTTCCTTCTTCTGGATCCAAACGAGTCAATTCCATGGTTTCTAAATCTATCGCCGAATGATAAACTGTGTTTCTTGATAAACTAATATAATCTTGGTTGTCAAATCTTCTTTTGCTAACTCCGGAGCTGACTGAGATCGTATCGAAAAACTCGTCATCGTCATCCATCACGGGGTACAACCTAAAAATAAACGTGTGAAGGTATTGTTGTATAATTGCACGAATGTAACGTTAGAATTCAAGGAGAATGGAGGTAATTGGTTGTCTGGTTCGGAATCTCACAGTTGATCGCGTAAGTTACATTTCTTAGCGCCAAGAAGAAGTGATGATCTTCGTTTCAAAATGTACAGCGAGAAAGCAGGTCAACGAGAGCTTAATTTCTGATTTTAAAAGCTATTGGTGCGTGCTGACAGGTGTAAAAACGGATATGATTAATGAATTAGTTTTCAAAGTGATTGCAAAGGATCACAAAAGCTAAAGAGCAACAAGTTATACTCGAGCGACATGGAAAAATAAACTAGCTTACTTACAACTTAGATGACTATTGGAAAAAAACTGTTAATAGCTGTCAAAACTAATTTCACAGGTTTTAAAAACAAAAATTAACACTTCAATGTTTTGTTTACAAATTTTACATCTATTATTAAATAATACTAGTAATAATAAATTAGGTCTATTACGAAAACTGCTTGACTTTTTCAACAAAGTTTTTCAGTAAAAAAGTAAAAAAAAAAATTTGCACGAAGAATCCCATGAATCCTCAAAAACTCAAAATTCGAGTGGCGACGACAGAAAACTCGATTAAGTCTAAACTAAATATGCATGTAAATCGTCAACACCTTCACCTGACGAGTCAACTACAAAACAAAAAATAAAAAATAAAAAATTTAAATCGTTTTTCACTGCGATATTAAGTCTTCAAATCTACATAACTATCAACATCAATCATAAAAAACTCGACGGTCGGTTCAGATTAATTTTAGCTTTGTTATTTTTAATAATTTTAGTTTTTTTGGATCTTTTTTTTTCGTAGTCTACTTTCTAACTCGAGTTCATAGGTACCCCCTAAAAATCTGTACAAACTTTCAGTTCTATAGGAGTTTTGACTAGATTATTAGCACGATTTATAATTTTCATTAATTTAACAAAATCGTGATTTGGTAGCCAATTATTTATGTCAACGTTGAAGATCTCCATCATACAGAAAATAAACATTAAAGTAGAAACTACAAGATCACACACGTAATAAATCCTCCAACAGAATCTGTCCCAATTTTATAGTTTTCCAAACAAATAATGATTAATACCTTTGCAATAAACCTCTAAAAAAAATTCCGCCTCATAAAAGTTCGATTTGCTGAAACCTTCAAACACAGATTTAAGAAAAACTTAAAAACTCAATATTATTACATAAGTGAATGTCGTTACTAAAATAAAAACAATAACTCAAAGAGTTCATCGCACGGTTGCGGTTCGTTAAATTTGTTGTTTAGTATTGTGATGCAAAAAAAAAGTCATGTCAATGATTCTCCATTTCTGAAACAATAATAACCACAATAATTATAATTTGCAAAACGACCGGGCCATCTGGTTATTATCTTCCATTTAATATCTCGTAAACAAAGCCGGTTATATTCTGGAAGTCACCATAAAACCTTAATTTTGAATCCCACCTAAATGATTCGAAACACGCAGTAAGATTTGCATACAAATTTATACACCGAATTAAATTATAACACTTCGCTTCATAGCAAATAAAAGAGAATAGATTTAGTTACCAAAATATATCGGCGAATCTTCAGGTGTCGACACGTAAACACGCCAAGTACTTTGAACAATACATTTTCAAAACTGACAGTGAAAGTTGCAAAAACCTCATTAAAACCTCGGCCATTTTTACATGAGAACTGGAAAAGCGGTCACGAAAACTGAAGAAAAATGTACGAGTATCTAAGCATATGACTTCAGTTCAATGTAGATCGATCTGCCAAGATTAGAATCTTGTCACACCCCCGCACTTAATGGCATCTCACGTTTTAAGGAACAAAACATCTGAAAGAAGTTAAGCAAATGCGCCCAAATGGATCTGGAGACTTAATGACTTTTTATAATGGCTGCTCGATGAGGCCCAAATCCGTGGTACTTATGTAAGCTCATGTTCTAAATAAATCACGTTTTAGATTCGATAACGATAATAAATGCGCAGTTTTTTGTAAAAGAAAATCACTACACGGTAAATGTTTGAGGGAAAATAATTAATAATCGTCTAAATAAATTTGGAAATTTTATTGCCACGCAACATGCTTCAGAGTATGTGGTTTCAACAGGATGTGGCTCCTCCACATTTTTCCAATATCCCCCACCAACAACAGCAAAAGAAGCAACAAATCTAGAGTGCTTTTTAAAGTTTTAACAAAGCAATGGAATGGAATCGTTCGAACGCCGACTTTTTGTTTATTATAATGACAAATTTAGTGCTCTAGTTTCATTTTGACAGCAAAAAAAAATATCTAAATTGGTGTACATTAGAACAAAAACAGAGACAGAATTCGATTTTCAACTGTTGCAAAATTATAAAACCACAATAATTTAACACTTTGTTATTTACATCGTACATTATATACCGTGCAAATCAAAAAATCTTCAACAAACTTAGCAGAATTCTGTACAAGATCGAAAACATTTTGAAAAGCGAAAGTTAACACACCGAAATGAGAATCTTTTTGGGCGTACTAAAGCACGAGTACTCTGAAATGCCTCAAACTCTTTAAAAAGTACAAACCGAATTCGTCCGGAACTACAGTTTGGCTCCCTATTCGTCGTCAAAAAATTATTCGAGCGCCTCTTTCAAATCGTAACGATAAACTTCTACGTTTAAATTTTGCAAAAATCAATATGACACGTGAACGGAACCAGATACGTGCAAATCTAAATTATAAAATGACATCATAAAATAAATAAAATTAAAACTCTGTGTTTAGTAATCAGAAAAAAAAAATTCTGATGGGCCAGGCTACCGGCATAACCTAAGAAAAGAGAGACTCTATTTTAGACACTAAAGGTTTAGGGAGCAATAAATCAATAATAATTAATAAGTCGAACGACAGAATCCTAATTGATCTAGGTAAATAATGCAAAAATAATGCCAATAATGATTATTTTATTTACTACTAGTCAAAAAATAATGAATGAGACATTGTAGTGGATATTAATATTTTTTCCCTGGTAGTAAGACACCTAAAACGCAATTTTTGGTTTCATTTCCGGAGAATGTGGTTAATAGAAAATTTCTTATTTTAGCACTGTAATGTTATATTAAAAAACTAGTTTTGTATTAAGACACGAGTCCGAGTTTTTATGCTATTTTTTCTAAACTGCATATTAAATACATTCTTGCACAAATAAAATCAAAGATAATTTAGGGAATTTTGCGACAGTTGGTAAAACCCTTCAAAGTTGACATTTTAAACTTGAATCAAGCAGACTAAAAATCATTGTCATTTTTCCCAAACGAAATTACAAAACTAGTGTTCCAAGATGAATTCAGAAATTATCTGCATTCCGCTAGAAAAACGCCACGATTAATTAGCTGATGAAAATTTTCTATCTAGCTTGAAAGTGTAAGGTTAAGCTCACACCGACATTTGACATTTCGTGCAATGCATGTTACCAACCGAAAAAAAGTTCCTAGATTTTGTTCGGGCTTATTAACGCATTCAAAATGAGTGCGTTAAGAGCTTTGTCACAAATTATATTTTCAACTTGACATTATGTATGAGCCTGATTGAAGAGTCCATCAAATGTTCAATCAACTGTCCATTATTCCCCTTTACAATTGTGGATTTTTTATTCTAAAATGGACAGAATTTGTTTGTGCTTTGAACCACATCTAACGACCAAACGTTCTAAATTAAATTTCCGTACATTACTGCACAGATTCACCTACGAGCATACCAAATTGTCCATAACAAACCAAAACATAACGGACGGAATAATAACACTAGCGGCTACCGACCTAAAACAATTTTCATGTTACGTTATGCAGCAGCAGGTTTAATAATTTATAGACAAAGTGAAAAGTTTCATAAACAACACCATGCATTCAATTTGGAGCAAATTGTTCGAAACGTAACGCTTCAATTGAGAGGTGCACTAGATTAGTACAATGTTTAAGTATGTACATAGACTGATGAAACGACAATTTTTATTTTTATTTTCACCGACAAAAGGAAATTGTTCTTTTCTATTTACACGACGAAAATAGCATTATAGTAATTTATCAACACAATTCAATAACAAGACTACCCACATTTTCTATTTTTTCTTTAATAATGTAGACTTGCATGTATACATTTACAAGCAATAATTTGGACAAAAATAAAAATGACCTTTGTGAGCATTCATAACTAGTTTTATATTTAACCTTTGTTTATGTAGCTCAACTTTTTCCTATTATGTTTACAATAAAATTAACAATAATTTCCATTTAAAATAAATTAGCTGTGTAATACTTTGTGTTGGGAATTTGCATGTGTAACTGTACATACAACTATGTAATTAGATTAGCAATATCATGCATCCAAAGTTATGTTAACAAGTTGTAAATAGTTACGTCTAGTTTATTTATTATCACATTTATACGTTAATTTATTATACTTATTTTCAGTTCTGACAAAACTTATACAAAACCGTTTTCAGTCAAAAAAAAAAATATATTGAAGGAAATCGTAAATGAAACTATTTAATTAAATAATTAATAAACATCCCACGCTTAAATCATGTTCCTCACAAAAATGGCAGTAAATGACTTCATGACTTGTTGAAATGGATGTGAATAATTTTAAATGATGAGCTGTAATTTTGTACAATACAATAGTAAACAATTTGTTATCTGTGCCGGTACGAAGGCTGGTTTTATAAAGAAAACAAGTCCTGGAATGAATTCATTTTAATTAGTTCTTCATATGAAGCGGCCGCAAAAATTAAAAAAAAAAAAAGTGGAATACTATATAATTTAAATTAGACTAGGAGTGCCTGATATTTTCAGGATTCAGAACTCATTTAATCGGAGCGGATACGAGTATTTATCCAGATTAAATTCCCAATTGAGGCCGACTAAAAACCGGTCACATAAATAAGATCATCAAAAATTTCTCCCAAAATAAATTTCATTCATCACTTTGTGAATAACCAACGATAAAAAAAAAATCATGATAAATTCTATCGGGTCAAGGCAAACGAAATTAACGAAAACATGAATGTACCGTTCTCCAAAAAGTGCAATGTGCTAAATTATGCAGCTCATGCATGGTTGTGACGTTACGTGCTCTAGATGAACACTACATTGTTATCACTTATCACTAACACCTGCAGAACTCCAGGTTTACCTTACCTAACCACACTTTACACTGAAAAAATCCAAACACTACACTGTGCGCATCTGTTTTGAAAACGCGCAAGTCTGTGAAGCTGACACGTAATCCTCTTTTCCGTTTCCAACAGCGGCCAACACTTGAGAAAGAGTTGCATAGGTGCCTCGAGGCTTCTAGTTCGGGGATCCGTTAGGATTGCAAGAAGTTGTCGGTTTATACTCATAAGGAGAGAACAGGACTTGTTCTTGCTGAGCCAAGCAAAATTTGGTGGTACTAAGTCCGGTGAATATGTAGGATGTTGAGAAGTTTGGTTTGGGCGACGCCTATCGCCTACATCCGGAATGGGTGTTTCGCCTGTTTAAGATAACAACTTGGAACTGCAGTTAAATACTTGGAAAGATCTAGTTTTTAGAAGACATTTCTATTGAACAAGTTTCTATTGATTTGTGTGTAAAAACTTTGTTTTAAAATCGAGGATTTCCGTATTCAGTAAAGCATGAAATTAACATCCTAATATAGAAATTATTGTCTGCATTCTATGTACTTAGTACAGTCATTTATATACAAAGCATTTCTTACATATCAAAATTTAAAAGTCATAGAAGTTTAGGTATTACAGTGAGATTGTGTAGGTTCTAACATGTACTACATTAGAGTTTTAGCTGTTTCGACGGTGAAAGTCTTTTAGGGTTTTTTATTTTCTAACTTTTAAGAATTAGCGGGCATTTAGAGCCTCTAAAAATTTTAACAAAATCAGCCATTCGTAACAAAACCTAAAATCCTAATTATTCTAACACTGAATACACAGACATATAAAATACAGGATTATTCATGTATAATGACCAACAAGGTCGGCAACACAAAATACACACACCATTGTATAAAAAAATAAGAAAATTTTCATAATAAGATTTTTTATCCGAAATTGTGTTGCTTGTAATTTCGTTATGCTTCCAAGATTCTGGTTCTAAATTTTAAGAACATTACAGATTAGAAAAATTTTGCAGATTGTATCAAATTTGAATGTTCTAGATATTCTGGTACTAAAATTTCAGAGGTTTTCTAAATTCTAATGATCTATTTTATACAAAGTAAAGAAGTATATTCTGTAACGAATTTGTAATGTGATACACTCCACACGAGTGAAAACCGAAGTCGAGTGAGACGGTTCCAGAAGTGTGAAATTATCATTCCAAACGTGTTGCATATTATACTTTTTCTACGATAACATTTTTTTATTCTTTATTTATAATAAATAAGAACAATTTTGTTATTTTACATTTTTGTTACAAATATTAAAAGTTATGCTTTGGTACAGTTATTGAATATAAAATTTAGAAAATTGCAAACATTTATTAAACTCGAATTTTTGTTGCTTTACGCAACAAGTGTGTTATTAGTATTAGTTCAAAATATTTAATGATACATTTATATAACCTTCTGCGACTTCTGCTGATCGCCATCCACCTTGACGTTTCAAGATGATGATGTTAGCACTGCATCTACCAAAAAAGTTGCTGAAGAGCGGCGGAAGCAGCGACCGGTGTATAATTAGGGTTGTGGTATCACTAATAAATTTCCTTATTTCTTCTGGAGAACGGTTTTTGACTTTTCGCCCTATAGCCGCCCGATTTTATTTTTTTAGAAATGTTCATAATTTGTTAGAATTTCCGATTGCAACTGTTTTTAACATTTAAAGTACTTCTTAACATTGAGTAAGTTTTAAGTCTAATTAAGTCTTTCTCTCAATTCTTACATTCAAAACCATGTTGACGCGTTCCAAAAAAATGCTCAGAACGTTGAGTACACACACATTTATTGATTGTACGATAATAAAAGTGGATTATATGTATTTACAACAGGAAGTGTTATCTTAATCCTTACAACGTTTTATTTTATAATTCGAATAATAAAAAAATACATGTAACGATTTCCATTAGATCTATCAATAATATCTCCTTCAACAATACTTCTAACAGAACTAAACATTGAAAAGAAATAGAAGTAAATAGTAAATGCTAAGCTAACAATAATGGTAGCTATAGAGGAGGTTAAATATTGTCTTAATAATTTGACGAGACGTTAGATAAGAAATTTTGTGGCACCTTAAGATTTTGGGATAACAAGGAATGTTGCCTGAAACATTGATTCACACTAGAGGCAACCAACTTTTAAATTTTTAAACAAAATACCATGCTCAAGAACTGTTCATAGTGGATAGTAATCACTCCATCTTGGTCCGTGTCATATTGTCTGAATGCAGCTGTGAGCGTCTAAAAAAAAAAAAAAAAAAAACATAAAACAACCAATTAAAAAGTTTTGTTCCCACTTACATATAAAATGATACAGCATTGGATAAAATCATCAAAAAGAATAGTGCCTTTTCCGTGTCTATCAAACTTTCTGATCAAAGTATCAATAAGACCTTCTGAGAGCCGGTACCCAAAAGTTGTAAGTGCTATTTTGAGCTCTTGTTTATCAATGTTCCCTGAATTATCCCTGTCGAATGAACGGAAGCAGTTCTGCCAGTCTGTTACGTATTTCCACAATGCGCCAAAGTCTTCAAAGCTGACTTGGCCTCTATTGTGTCTATCAAACATTCCTGGAAAAAAAACAATGGAATGAATTATTAGGAAATCATGTTTCGAAAGTCTTACCAATCATCAGTCTCACAGTTTCGGGATTAAAGGGGCTCCAAGTTCCATTAGACAACGCTGATTGAAGCTCATCGGCATTGATATAGCCGCTCCGGTCACGATCAACTCTACAAATATGTGCTTTACATGAAAAAATAAACTATTATAAATGTACCTTTGAAAAACGTCCCAGAGAAACTCGCGACTTGGCATAGGGGACTGGAAAGTCATTTTAGGTTTGACTGGCTACGGGTTGCAAAAAACAAGGAAGTTCGATTCAACGAACTAGATACGATTGAGGTTATGATCTTTCAGTCACAGGTGATTTTTACAACTGGCACTAACTTCACTTTCATTGGAAATATTTATAGACAGAGCGATATGACGCATCACTGACGTGATGTTGTGTTCCCAACTTCACGCAAGACACGTAATTCTTACGTTCTTGCACCATATTACTCAGAAGAATTTCCCAAAATAACGCCGATAGGAGACAACAAAACATTTATTTTAAATTAAATATACATTAAAATAGACAGAATTAAACTACTTTGCCTTGTTTACGAGAAACCAGTAGACCGCAAATAAAAAGCTGGGTGGACTTGGAATTTTATCTTGTTCAAGATACTTTTTAACATCTGGCAGCGTCATCTCAACCACTTCTATAATTTCGTCCCCAACTCCACCCCCTTGTGACACTTTCATATCGTCAGTTACAGCACAGTAGTATGTTGTTTGTAAACTACCCAAAGTACCCACCCCTGACCTATAAGAACCAATTTTCACTAAACTAGAAACAGGGACATCATATCCACACTCTTCCAAAATCTCTTCTTTGGCTATTTGTTCTAAAGGCTTATCTTTATCCACAAGTCCTGCACACATCTCTAAAGTAATCCCCAATTCAGGTGGATATTTTTCTACATCTATAACTTCTTTTCTGTCTTCTTCAGGAATGCTACCAAAGTACACCGGAGGCCGAAACTGCTTCACAAAAATTAACGTGTCTCTTTTCACGTTGTGGAGAATTATGGCAACACTGTCATGGACTTCCAACAAGTCCCAAGTTCTTTTATTTCCATTCTGGGTGAAGTGCATGGTCATTGGTTTTAAGTAGATTGATTTCTGAAGAGGCTTGATTTCGACGTCTTTGACTTGATTCATTTTGGTGCTATGTAAAGAAGAGCCTAAAAACGAAAATATTGGTGTTATGTGTCTGAGTTTTACATGGCGTGGCATTTATACACTGGCAAGACACACTTCACTGGGTGAATGAAGGCTCGACAAGCCTTGAATGGCACGTGATTAAGATGGTTAGATTGTGAATTAGACAAATAATGAGGAAAAAATCAAGTAACGTCTTTCTAGCTACACATGTCAAATTGTCACTTTGACGTTTATTTGAAATGAAAAGCGCCAACTGGCGGTGGTCACTAGTTAACGGGTAACAAATAATTCAGTTTTCTCTTTAGTGACGTGTTTTCTACTCATTTATTTATATTTAGTGTCCCCTAATAACTCTTATAATTAAAAAACTATTTACAACATAAAAAATACTTGAAAAGTGGTTAGTGACTTTTGTTTCTATAGTCTTTTTTCTTTTTCCAATGTTGGCACACCTGAGAAACTGTCATTCTGTCAATGTTTAATCACCAAACCGCTGTTTGTGGTTCCGTGACTGGATTTGTAAACAAATTAACGGTCAACAATGGCACCAGTAGACGTCGAAGTACCTGCTGTAAGTAAATTTGTTATAAGTTATTGTTTTTTGATTGTAAATGAAGGCATATAAAGTAACTCTGTTGTACTAATAAGTCTTACTCATTTGGGGATGTAAATAATGGAATTTTTTAAGGGCGTTGTCTTTATCGTTCGTATAACAATAATAATAGTTGTATCTTTCTTTTATTTGTAGATGGAAAGTCAAATCCGGAACCTCAACTTATCAGGGCACGTCGGATTTGATAGTCTGCCTGATCAACTTGTCTCAAAAAGTGTCCAGAATGGGTTTATTTTTAACATCATGTGTATAGGTATGTGTAGTTTTTTAGGAACAGGCGTGTAACAGTTTTGGTACTGTTATATTAACGAGGTAATTAGAATTCTAGATGTGTCACTACAAAACAATTGGTTTACAAATTGAGGAATGCTAATAAGCGCGGTTGATATTTGCGTGAAATTATTTTAATTTTATTGTTGATTTGGAAGATTGTTTGTATTGAGAACTTGTAAAGGACCTGTGGGCGGAGCTAACTGCTGCACAATCTAAATAGTATATCATGTCTTTTTTGCAAATGTTTCCATAACATGTGATAGGTCCTTTTTCATTTAGATGATGTTTAATGCTATGAAAATATATAAAGAAATACTTAACCTTAAAGTTTTAAAATTCAACGTATTATTGGCTCAAAGAAACGGCGTCTACTATAAGTGCTTACATATTTTGACATATTGGTAGCTCTACTATTCCTTGATTTTGACACTTTTTAAGTATACTGACAAATTTGGGCTAACAAGCAGAGCTACCAACACATCAATTTTAAAACCTGTGGTCGTTTTTATTTGATTTTAATTTCTTAATATTTCCTAGAGTTTTAAGTTTTCTATGTGATTTTTTTCTTCAATTCAATTTATTCATACTTTCCGTATTTTTGATTGTAGTGTACTTTCGTTAAAAATTGTGTTTTGGCGTATAGTTTATTCTCCAAGTTTGATCCTTTTGCACTTTTGTGCCATTTTGGGACTTTAAAATTTTGAATATTGCTATACTTCTGGAGCCTCTTGATTTTTTTTTTCTATCCGCAGATAGAGAATAATTCAAAGTTTATTACTTACATTAAAAAAATGTATTCTCCCTACGTGGATATTATGATCTCGAGCGATAGCGTGGTGTCTTAAGGTTGATATGTAATTTTTTGCACGTTGACCTTGGACATGTGGACAAATTCTAGCTGGATTTTGCTAGGCAAAAAATGCTACTTAAGTCTCTTAGTTAAGGACTCTTAACAAAAAATATAGATTTGAATAGAAGTGTTTCTGAAATGCACGTACAAATTTAAGTTCAAAAATCAAACAAAGTTCCAATAAAAGTTTTCGTTTCCAAAATAAAATTAAGAGCAGATTTTATCAAGATCATCCGTGCACTTCTGAGATAATGAAACTTTATTGTTAATTTAAAAAGTGATGTGAGTTGTTAAGCAACAGTCATGGCAGATATTCCATTTTGTAGGTGAAACTGGCTTGGGAAAATCCACCCTCATGGACTCCCTCTTCAACACCAACTTTGAGTCAGTCCCCAGCCCCCACACTCTCCCGACAGTTAAACTAAAAGCCCACACGTACGAACTTCAAGAAAGTAACGTGAGACTCAAACTAACAATCGTCGACACTGTCGGTTACGGTGATCAAATCAACAAAGAAGACAGCTTCAAAGCCATCGTCGACTACATTGACGCTCAATTTGAAAACTACCTTCAAGAAGAACTAAAAATAAAGCGCTCTCTATCCGCCTACCATGACACTCGAATTCATGCTTGCTTATATTTCATCTGTCCAACAGGTCACGGGTTAAAATCAATTGATCTCGTTTGCATGAAAAAACTCGACCAAAAAGTCAACGTCATTCCAATAATCGCGAAGGCTGATACTATTTCCAAAACCGAGCTTCAAAAGTTTAAGTCGAAGATTGTCGCGGAGCTTCAAAATAACGGCGTTCATATTTATGAGTTTCCAGTTGATGATGAGTCGGTTTCTGAAGTGAATACTACCATGAATACCCATATACCATTCGCGGTAATTGGTAGCACGGATTTCGTACGTGTGGGGAATAAAATGGTAAGAGCGCGACAGTACCCATGGGGGACTGTACAAGTCGAAAATGAATCTCACTGCGATTTTGTTAAATTGAGAGAAATGCTGATTCGGACCAACATGGAGGATATGAGAGAAAAAACTCATTGTCGCCATTATGAGTTGTACAGAAGAAAGCGTTTGGAACAGATGGGCTTCAGCGATGTAGATGCTGATAACAAACCCATCAGTTTTCAGCAGACCTTTGAAGCGAAAAGAACGAACCATTTACAGGAGTTGCAACAGAAGGAAGATGAAATGAGACAGATGTTCGTGGTGAGAGTAAAAGAAAAGGAGGCGGAGTTAAAAGAGGCTGAAAAAGAAGTGAGTTTTAGAGTGACTGTTTGAATGTTTTGTAACGATTTTTTTTTTTAGTTGCACGCCAAATTCGATAAATTAAAGAAGGATCACACCGACGAAAAGAAGAAGATTGAAGATAATCGTAAAAAACTCGAAGATGAGATTGTCGAGTTTAACAGACGCAAAACTCAATACCAACAAATGGGTACAAGTCATCACACTTTGACTCTAGGTAAAAGTAAGAAGAAATAACAAGGCAGTATATTTTAAAATGTTTATTATATTTAAGACAGATTTAAAGGTTTATATCGATTTTAATTACGTAATTTTAAAATTATTTAGATTGCCTGTTTGTGCTTGATCTGTGTAATTTAAAATCAATAATGCGGAGATAATTGCAACTATAAACCAAAGTATTTTTAATTTACAGCAAATTGTGTAGGTTTAAGCACCTCGATTTTATTTATGTATGCGTTTTTATATTTTACGACTAAAATATAATTTTATAGTTTACTTGTTTATTATACTGTTGTTTCTCCGGGACGCACCAATTTAGTGAATCTCGAATAGTAAGTAAATTTCTTTGCGAAATTCGGTACTTTCTGGATTCGTTGTCGTGGGAAAAACCTCGGTTTTATCTCCTTTTCATGCTCCTGAAAACCACTCAAAATGATTGCGTGCAAAGAAAAAAACTCAGTATGCAGCGGTTTAATTGTAGAAAAATATATACAAAAAAACAAATAAAATACAATTACTGTAAAACTCAAATTAATATATAATTACTACTTAGTTAGTAAGTTACACTACAAACTTAACGAAACAAAATAAACATTTGAACTCTTCGGTGTAAAAATGGTAGCAAAAGGTCACTACAATGTTTATTCGTGCACTAATAATGTGTTTAACGTATAACTGATTCGCGTGGTGGTGGGCTGCGATATTTGGCGCGAATGTGTAAAAATTTGGAAGCACTAGCGGGCCGATCCGGACTGTCTCTAGATACAATTTTCACCTGACACGGATCGTGGCGGAGCAGGAAATGGTCCAGGGTGTCCCATCCTCCGCCCACTCGCACCATCATGTGGCGGCCCTTCAACAGCTAAAAAAAAATATTGTAGCAAACAAAAATCACGCTGAAATTTCACTCACCCTTATGAATACGTTCTTTCCAGCGATGTTATATTTCCCTTCGCCGACCTTCTTTACATTCAACCTCGAGCATTTTCCGTTTGCACAATTGCAATTCCGCTGCATCAGTCTCGCCGCCAGTTGCACTTTCCTATCTAATTCTGTAGTGGCATCGCCCCCGCCGCCCCTTATTCCAGACGTGTCTATTTCTGAATCTGGATCTTCTCCGCTGCCTCTGGACCATTCATCTTCTGTATTATCGCTTGGAACACCGTCACTAGCCCCGCTAGGTGCAACCACAGTGTTGATTCCAATTTTTTCTGGCTTCGGTCTTTCGGGAACAAGAACGACATGAGGTCCAGTGTTCCATCTGTCGTATGTAGACGAAGATATGGCATTTGCGGAACTGCTGTGTCGCATTTTGAGATCGGACGGATCGATTCGGGGAGGTGAGGCTTGGAATTGCCAGGAAAGTAAAGAACTGAGTGCTGAATCGGTAGAATTGTTCTGTTCTTCTTCGGCGATTTCTTTTTCGAGTTGGATTAGACCTGGTGGTTCTACACCGTAGCGGTGAGTGGCGAGGCGAGCTACCTCGAGGAGGCACAAGATTACGTTGCGGGGTTGGTTGTGGAGGACTAGAAAAAATGTTGTTAGCTTCATCCAGCAATTTTTTGAATTATCCAAACTAAATATTATTGATAGTTTCCAAATTGTCTGTATCACGAAAATTGGTCATTTTTTCTTTGGGAAATGTATTAAAACAATATAACAATGAGCCCATTTTTCACATTTTCACAGAGTGCGCAATAAATTCCAAACGATACAGCTAAACAGGTACAGGGTTCACGAACAAACTGAGCCAAACACATTTTCTCTGTTACTAACCATTTAAATTAAATTCAATTTAATTTAATTTAATTAATTAAGTTGCCCTTAAAGCAATTTATAACGTCCAATATTTTTACCCTTATTAGGTCATATTGTAGCCGATATCCAGGGTTGGCATGAAAACTTTTCTTGGTACTGACTTTATAAATATTATACCTGCAAAAAGGTCTAGAAATTGGATAATTCTTATCTCAAACAGGATAAAAATAATGGATACTGTAATAATTGATTAAAAAAATAGTTTTAATAAACTTATTGTAAGACACCCGTCCAAATTTGGACAACGGCTCTTAAGTTTTATAAAACGAATTTTGTATGCTATTTTTTCTAATTTGCTTATTATATATATTTTTTCCAAATAAAATCAAAGGATAATATCTGAAGCTTAGTCCAAATTTATACCACTGACGAGAAGTGGATAGTCCACTAAATACGGACATCAAACAAAAACATGCTTATATGCTATTAAATTACATAGACCTCGTTAGTGGTGGATATTTGGACCATTTGGACCATTTTTGCTCGTCGTTTAATAATATAAGGAATTTTGTGAAGGTGAAACTTTTATTTCAAAGTTGACATCTAAATCAAGTAAACTAAACATAAGTATCATTTTTCTCAAGTGAAATTACAAAATTAGTGTTCCAAGGATTCATAAATTTCCTGCACATTGCTACAAATACTGCAAATTGCAGAGAAAATTTTCTTTACCGGGCTGTAACCTCAAACTTTAACTGACATTTGACATTTCGTCCAATGTGTATTACCAACCCAAAAAAAGTTCCTAGATTTTGGGTGTGGTAATGGTTTAACGCATTCAAAATGAGTGCAAATTAGAAAAAATACTTCAGAGGCAGCTAATAGTTTACCAATGATTACCATAAATCTTATCAGAAGATGAAATGTCACTTAATTTCTCGGAACCGCATGTTCTAATATTTTTATGCTTTTCACTATCATAGATAAATAAATTAGGTTTGTCTTTACTCTATCGATTGATTTTGAATTTTTCACGTATAGTTAACAATACTGAAAATGTGATCGGACCAGTTTGTAGCGCTAAATTCCTTTTGTATAAAAAAGGTTTTACTTAACTTAATATTTAAGAGTTTTTGGGGCGGAGCATAAGTGTTGGCGCACTCTGTACAAATGATTTTCAGAGATATAAAAGCAACATACTTAATTCAAAATATATTGGCCGTTGTCATCAATGTCATCAATTTATTGTGAACGATCGTTTAAAAAAAATCAACGAATAAATGGCTAGAAATTACATGGATACTAACGCGTGTCCCTGTGAATGACCATAAATCCTCAAGCGCTTTAGAAAATTACTAACATTTCCTTGCTGAATGCATACAGAGGAATAAAATTACAGTTGTTATCGAGCCTACGATGAAAAATCTGTCATTTATTGTATTCTTGCAGTTTACGGCCATTTAAAATCATTGCTTATATTACATGCATGTGGTAAGTAATAATTTATGTTTGACCCCTGTGGAAGTTAACGTTTTTTAAACAATCAACATGACTTGGTCTTTTCTTCGCATGACAGACATTTTTATAATTTTTGATTAATAAACAATTACTGTAAAAAGAGGGCAAGTCAAAAAAGTTTTTTCTAAACAGATTTAACGTTTTTTGACAATTTTCCGTAACATTTTCCGATTTTTTACTCACCTAAATCGTCGCTCTCGAACAACAAGTTTTCGTGAACCCCTAAAGATCTACAAAATTTAATAAAATTCTCCATGTTGTCTCGCGAGAAGAAACTTCTACGCATTGCCTTCTCAAAACATTTTCCCCTAACCGTTGGTGGTGGCTAGAAACCAATATTTATATTTAATACACCCTTGATGGAAAAAAGTTTCTTACCCCTTTTGCCTGTCCTATTTCTACAGCATACTTCGCCTTGTCACAGATCACTTGCGCTAAATGACATAACAGAACTCCATTGTCAAGTTCGCTGAGGAAATTATTCCTGTTCACATAATCGATATCTGCAATGAAAACTCGTGTTAATTCTCCAACATATACGCGTATCAGAAAAACAATGATTTTCAACCGATTTCGAAACAATCAATCAGGCATGGTTCCCAGTTGGTAATCAATAAGTCACGCGATTTCAAAAATCGCGAAGAACATTTTTTCATGAAAGAAAGTGAGTTATCGGTGTGACAATATCTCTGATCTAATCGTGAAGAATTAACAAACACGATGGACCTTTATGTTTAAATTTAATTAATCTTGCCCGCGTGTTGTAATCTATCATCCGTGAAGGTTCACGCTCTTAATGTTCGCTTTTTCAAAATTGGGTAAACTACGGTTGGGAATTGAATATTGACACTATTTCACGATGTGACGATTCATATTGCACGGTTGAACGGACAAATTTGGTCCGATTATTATTCGATGCGTGAACAAATTTACATATTTTCGTCACTTTCGCCGAGACTTCCGGTAGTTGAAATTAATAATCCACGAGTATCGATTTTGATAATAGAACGCAACAGAAATCTGTCTTCTGAAGCCCATCTCAACCAAATTACGAGTAGCAATGTAATTCGTACAATGTTCTCTGCAGTGCGAGATAACACATTCAAATTGAGAAATTAGACGCGGTATAAAACTGATGTGCTTCTAGTTGAAGTTGTTACCACTATCAAATTTAATTGCGATCGTGTACAGCACGGAATCTTTATTCTCAGACAAAAACGTAATGCAATTCCAGTCTCTCATCTCACAATAAACTCAACCAGTCTCGCTGATTTTCTGCGGCTTTCCTCGTGGTTGAAAAAGAAATCGCGACCTCTGCTCTTGACATAAAGTCGTGTTGATATATTCTAGCATGCGGAACATGGTGCGATGTGCACGTCCGATATCCAAACAAGGATATTGAGAATAGATAGATTAGAAAAGGAGGGTTGACCCACCTACCTAGCTCTATTTGCTTTGAAATTATAATCGGGATCTATTGATTTGCTTTAAGTTTTTGGTTCTGTGGTAACAGAAGATGTATGAAATTTCTCATTGAGATGCAGTACACGACTCGTGTGTATGAGATACGATAATTTCAGTCCGGATGCGCTCATTGCCACCTTTGGGTCAGTGGCTCTTCTCAATTAACTTATTGAAGCTACGTGCTTTTTAAGTGTTTGATGCGATCAACGAGGCAAGTTGTATTACAGAAATAGAGTAAGAAAAAGTTGGTCCGTTTTAGTTATGACGAGCGTTATAAAGTAAGTTATTTTCATGGAACTCTTGTTTTCTTGTTACATAGATTCTTAAAAATATTAAACGGTTCTAGAAGTTTCGCATTTCCTTCTTTCACTCGATTTATTGGAAAACGATTAATTACTACGTCTTGGTCTAAAAACTTTGTAGTTTGTAAAAAAATTGATTATCTTATCAGAAACTTAAAGAATTAATAAACCATTGAAAGTAATTTTTGAAATTAGAAACCCTCTGAAATTTTTACAATAACCTTCATTACTTTTAGTGACCAAAATTGAGACACCAGAAGAGCAAGAAAAACAATAGTCCAATTTAAAGGGCGGGTGAAAGGTTTCTACAGTTTTTGGGCTCATTATTTTCTATTTTTTTTTTGAGTTTTTAATATAACACAATTTAAATATAACTACTTATTTCTGTTGAGACGGATAGTCAAATTTTACAAAATCTCAACAAAAATCTATTTATTGATTCGTTCGATGAAAGCCAAATTTTAAATATTTTAGTTATAGCTTTCCGTTAGAAAAAAATATTTTTTATTGTGTGACTTTCAGTTACTCATTTTTGTAAATAAACGAGAAAAATTGTAAAAAAAATTAACCAACTTCTCAACTTCATGAAATTAAATTGAGGTATGGTACGGGGAATACAGATTTCGGGTGGACACTAGACCCGATAATTGACAGTGTTAAGAAAAACAGTAATTTTCTAGGGTTAGGACCGCAATAAAATTTTGTAGATGCCCTCTGATTTTCGATGGTTTGGTTTCAATTTTTTTTTAATTAACTAATTTTTATTTTTGACATCAAAAATTTGGTGCTACATACTAAAACCTTCATCCATTTTTAGATGGTGTTGCTTGTAGGAATTAGCGGAGGATTGCGTCGAGAAGAGATAACACTTCTGGATATAAAATATGTGAAAGATATGAAATCATTTTTTCTGATTGAAATTCCACACACAAAAACAAATGTCAGAAAAGAATTTGCTACAACACTGGAAGGTTTGACGGTACAGATTTATTAAAAATATTTAGAAAGCACTATTCCCTGCGGCCTTCACGAATTGAAAATACAAGGTTTTTTATTGGCTACCGTAATGGCAGGTGCACAAGACAAGCTGTGGGGATCATCATCATTGCTGCAATACCACAGAAAATTGCAGAGTTTTTAAAGTTACGGAATTCTTCGACGTATACTGGATGTTGCTTCAGGAGGACTTCAGCAGCACTACTTGCAGACGCAGAAGCTGACATCACTTTTTTTAAGTATTATGGAAAGTGGAAATCTAGTAGCGTCGCTGAATCGTACATCGAAAACTCCATTGAAAATAAATTACAAATAGCCTCCAAGATATTTGGGGAGCCGCAGTCATAAGGTTGTGGCGAACTGCTGTGTTGTGATGACTCCGAGACTTTTGCCGGATTGGAAGACACAGGAACAGAATAACATACCAAGTGAAAAATCTGATAATAATTCATCAAATTTGCTTTTTGAAAATTGTTCTAATTTTGTATATATATTACATTCCAATCAAGTTTGGGAAAATTCAACTTTTCCGCATCCAATTGAGTATTGAAAAATCGAAGAATTCTTAATCGGATTTAACAAAGAAAATTGTAGTAAAAATAGAAAAAATAAAAACCGTTTCTCCAGCTGACGAGGATATGGGGTTACCGAATTTCATACAGACGACAAAAAATTATCAAAATAAGAAATTAAAATCATAGAAAGAGAAACTTTTAAAATAATTACAACAGTACGTGAAAAAAAAGAGAGATTGTGACTGCATCTAATTTTGTCTTAGTTTGCCAATTATGGAAGACAACAGATTTGAAAGGATTTTCTTAAAATATTTTACGAACTGAATCTAAAATAAGTGCAGCAACTAATAGGGATTAAAAATGGGGGAACTGTAAAATTAGAATTTGACAATTTGGTGTTGATGTGGACTTCTTATTGATAAAGAAAAATGCTCTCTAAGTGCTAGTCCTGATGGAAATTAATTGTCCTTGATCAATACGACATATAATTCAACAAGCAGTTGAAGAAAAAAAATTATTATTTAGTTTTAAAGGAGACACATATCAAGTTACACAACTACTTCTACCAAGTGCAGGGACAATTAACGATGACACGAGCAAAGTGTTGTTATTTCTTGGTGTGGATTCCTATTGAATTTTGAATTTAAAACGCAGAGAACTTTAATTTTATTAGAACTTGTAATTTATTTGTTTACAATTTCAGACTGAAAATGACTCCTAATATTGTGAACAATGTTGCCAAAATCGAAGACATTTTATTTCAACATTTCAAATTGTCATCTGCATCTGCAGCCCAAGCTGTGTTAAATTATTGCTGCCAGGTCCGAAATGTCTTTCGACATAACATCTAACTTTTCGAGAGATTTATATTGTCTTCTTTTTCTTACTAAACAGTAATGCAAATATTGCTTATTCACAAATACTGATAAGTCCGCCGAATTTCAGTGACCCTCCCACTGAGAAACAGACCAGGGTCCGACTGCGAAAGTCCTTAACAAATCTTTTATTCACACTAAAAGTTGCCGTCCGGACCTAAGACAAAACATGTAGGCATACAATTTTTATTAGACATTACGTAGGTATAATGTTACTGAGGATGTCTGTATGTAAATCTTTGTATCTTTTACATCTAGTATCACCTTTGACCTGGCATCTTTTTACGACTGTACCGCAACTTACAATCTGTTGTACAGTTGTCATTTTTGAATGAGTACGTTCCGATTATTTTAAATAACAACTGGCTACCAAAACATAAGAAAACACTTCATTTCGTCTGCAGATGCGTGTCACATCCAGCCCACATTCTCTACCAAAGATCACATCGCATAAAATATGCAAATTTCCCCATAAATCCAGCAAAAAGTGTTATTAAAAATACCTCAACAACGCGATAACGATCCCACGCAATGTTCGGTTTTCTCAGCTTTCCATCAGTGCAGACATCCCACCCACAATTTCCAATATTGCTTGATATCATCATGGGAACTGCTAAGGATTGATATGTACGCTTAGAAAAAGGGAACTCTTTCTGTACCCAGAATTTGTTCCGGCAGAGTTTTCCGTACCGGAACACTGCCACTTTCCATGAATAGCCTACCGAGCAATTAAGGATCGCTATCAATCTTGTATAATATGCTCGTTTAATAGTTTCTCTCTGGAAGGCGCAGCCGTTTCCATTACTACCATCGCCGGAAAACGTGATCTATGTTTTTTCGACACCATGAAATACACAACACGTGAACCGTTTAACAATGCTGACCCTTATACCAGGAATGGGGGCATATTTCTGTCCACTAGTCGCCGAGATAATTTAGACCATCGAGATCTTTGACCTCTGGACTGATTCAATTAAATTCTATTCAATTATGGCAACAAGCAGATGCATTTGATGCAAGCACGACACTCAAATCAGTGCAATTACTATTAATGGTGGAGAAAAACGCCCATCAACGGAGAATAACGGTTTTTTTACGTCGTGGTAGACAGGAGGATGGCTATGATGGGCACAAAAGACCACACCCTTACTGACGGCAACCCTGGGGGGCAGTCACACCTCGTCATTAAAATGAAACTGGATACAAATTGAATGCAATGCAAAAATGGAATTATTCAGTCACTCACATTGTAGATATTCTAACAAATGTAAATAAAGATATTTGTATTCGGACGACCTCTGTTGGACACTCTCACACAGAATGCAGCTTTTCCTATTTCTGATGTTAACAGCAAGTTATGTTGAATTATCAATATTAATTATCATTAACACCACATCTAAGTGACTGAGGTGATTATTATATTACTACGTCAGTCATATTGATCGTTTCGGGTTGTACCGGCATAATGTTTAGGCGCAGCGTCATGTAAAAACTAAAATTGCATATTCATCTCATGAATTTCTTTACAAAACTTTGTGGTAAGAAAAAACAATTTCCCCATGTAATTAATTACGAGTAATTAATGAGCTTACATGGCCATATACTGTTACGATACATTATAAATGAAACACATACATGCTAGTGTATAATAAATGAAATGTAACTCGGCAGTATTCTTTTAAGATTTATTTCTCTACATCTCACATCTGTACAAATACCATCCAGTACTTATAAACCCATCACTGCCAAGCCTAACATCACTATTTCCCTCATCCCGATAAGATCGCATCTAATAATAAAAACATTATTTTCATTGTCTCCAACTAACGTTATCCATGTAGGGACTTCTAGACATGCAATATACAATTGGATAAAATGGGCACGCACGTACAAGGAATGGATGTGCGGTGCAGCACGCATCATGCATGGACAATGTTGGTAATCTAAGAGGCGGCGGCTGTATTCACTTCCTTCTGTTTTAACATACCGTTTTGAACAGACTCGCCCTGTACACAATGAATATTAATGTCGGTCTCTGTGTGCTCGAGACCACGACTGACACAGCCCTCTTCTAGTAAACAGCAATCGAAGTATTATGAATGTCCAAGAGAGCACCGCTCCTCGACACTTGCTGGAAAATTCTTGCACAACATGCATCCGGGATGCAAATGAACATTGACACGTTGAGAATTGTTTAGTCGGGTGTTGCAAATTGACAAACGCGCTGTGAACAAGAAAGAAAGGCAAAGGTTTGAGCGATTTCGAGAAAATTAACAAAGCGAGGGATCGCGTGGTGTTTTGCCAAAGATAGTTTATTTTAATTTAAGCTAAGTAATACCTTTGGTTGTTGGCGGTAAATTCTTGGAATTTTAAAGCAATACTAAAATCACTTGACAAGTTACTTAATTATGTCAGTGACACGTTCCGACCAATAAAACTCCCGTCCGTCCGTTGTACCGGTTATGCCGTCGGTCCAGTTAGAAGAAATGTGGAAGAAAAACTAGCGACAAGCATGCAAACCCATTGACCCAGTCCTGTCCTCAATCATCATGAATTAGCACAGCCAAAGTCATTATGTTGATTTTATTGTACCAAATCGCCAATCACGATTTCTTACCCTTGAGGTTGAGTTTCTCAACTTACAAATGAAACTGTCAGTTTAATAAATACAACTGTGGGCTAATCATTTTCAAAGCGGCGATTCGCTCTTAATAGAATAATGAATCGATAAAAGTGGAAGACAATAGGATTTATTCCTTCTTTCTCTAGACTTTCTCTTGAATACAGTTTTAATAGCTTGTTGCCTTATACGAGTTAAAATTAAACCGAACCACACACGTTGCAAATGTTAAGGTTTTATTATTTCCAGCTGCTGGTCTCATTATCGTTGTTGAACAAGCCATTCGTTATTGCATACATCGGAAGCAGTCATGAATTAGACCAGAGGCTGTAATAATGACCGTACGCGTGGAGATTTTTACTGCGAGATTGGTGGATGCGCTGGTTCTACTAACTAGTTTTTTGTGAGATCGTTCTAGTTTTTGATAGATGAACTGGAACTAATTATAGTTAAAGGATAATGCAGCGAAACAGAAGAAGGAAAAACCTAAAATAAAGTCATTTGCATTAATCAGAAAATACCGTGGCTTCCGGTGGAATTGTAGCGTAATTTCAATTAGTATTCAGTATTCAGAAACAGGGGTGGACAAATTAGAAAATAACAAGTACGGCTGCGGTGATGGAGCTTCCGGATTGTTTGTAATCTCCAGCGCAGACGCCTTTCATTAATTGGAATTACATACGGTAGGAAATGCATGTTTGGGACCCATTTATATCTTTCAATTAAAAAATGATCCGATCAAGCTGGCAAAATGACAGAGTTTTTTAAACACCTTTAAATTTTCTCAATCAATCAGACATTTTAAATTGCATGACTAATTTTTTCACACAACTAGCATTTTCCATTTTGAGTAAATAAAGCTGCAAATTAATTGTATATAAACCGTATAATCTTTAAGCCCCTATAAAGCCTTGAGGAAAATACGGCTGTAATTCAACAATAGTAACAATTAAGGTAATTTTTCACGCTGTTTAATTAAATCATGGGAAATGTCGGTCCCAATTAGACTAATCTCACTCGCAGTATTTCGCTTTTATCGCAGTTTATCGGTATAGTTTTACATATTGTGTTGCTGCAAATGATACAGGAAAGCCCTTTCTTCCTGTGTTCGTTGGGAAAATAAGGCTTCAGGCTCGTGGTCACGAATAACAATGAGATTCTTTGGACTTTTTTGCACGCTTTCAGTCTTCGGGTTCTTAAGATTCTTGTAATCTTTAAAATTCTGTGGGTTCTTTATTTTCTTTGGTTTGCTTAGATTCTCTAGATCCTTAAGATTTCCAAACTGTCTCTCTAATCTTTGTCTCCTTCGCATTTTTTGTATTTTTTTTATAATCTTAAAATTTTTGAATTCTTTATATTTTACAGGTTCTTAGAAATCTTTAAATTGACTTCATTCTTTAGATTCTTGAATATTTTCGAAGTGTCTTTAGAATCTGCGTTTTGGTTGTAATTAGTTAGATTTATTACAGGCCATAGATCCTTTAGATTTTCGACAATCTTTTTTTGTTTTTATAGTACATTATACGTGTTTCATAAGACGCTCTCTTGTGGCACGAATGGGTTTGGAGCACGACGGAGTGCCACAAAACAAAGAGCGTCTTATGAAAACAGTATAATATACTTTGGTGTTCGTAGTTTTACGAAAATTAAAAATTACTGCTTTTAAAATATTCTAGGGATTTTTAAGATTAGGTACTGATTATGTTGGTATGTGTCATATGTCAACCAAAATTATTTTTAATTTCACCAAAATCTGAAATAAATGAGATAAATAATTGTGGTTATGTTTTTAACTGAAAAGTTGACAGTGTTGACACTTGGCTCGCCCTCGTTGGGCTCGTTGACCTTCATAAGAGCAATACCAACATAATTCATATCAAAAAAATAACCAAAAACAGTTTCACAAAAAAGTTCCTTTGTGACACTACTTTTAGTTTCACAAAAATTCATTTGGAACAACAAGGTAGAAAAAAAATTTTAGATTGCTTCCTTTGAAGTTTATAATTTTTTGAATGCTTCACATTATGTATCTATGTAAGTTTCATATTATCTCTAAAATATTTGTCTTCGCTGCAATTTTATGATTTCCATTTTTTAAACGTACCAGTTTCTTTTAAATAAATAATTTACATTCTGCGTTATTTTTAATTCTTTGATTATCGAGCAACCAAAATAATTTGTAGTCGAGTCATCCTTAAAAACCGAAAACGTACGTCTTTTGCGGTTGATACCTTATGTTTATTCACCTTAAGCTCATTTGTGAGAACATTTTCAGTATTTACAGTACAGTCGAAGAAAATAAATGTACTTTTTTGAAAATTCACCTATTTTTCACTATTAAATCCTCTTTGAAACTGTCCACCATTTATTTGACACTTGTAAACGTGAATCAAACATGGACATACGTTTTTGGTTACAAGGATAACGCGATTAGATTTTTAGATTTCAACGATCTTTTGTATTCTTTGTAGTTTTGTTATTTTCATCCTTTAGAGGTTTAAGTTTTCTTTTTTTTTAAATTATTTGAATATATGTCCGATCCTTTACAATTTTCATTACTGTCCTTGAAATCTTCGTATTCGCTGTATTTATTTGACCTTGATTTTCGACACTTTCTTACTCTTTTCATAATTATAAGATTCTATGAATCCTGTTCTACAGATTTTTGTGTTTTTTTTTTTCAATTACTTTTAGAATCTTTGTTTCATTTCTATTTAGATTTATTACTTTCTGCAATCCTTTTTTTTAGATTCTCTGAATATTTAAAATTACCTAGACTCTTTTAAAGTTTCAAATTATTTGAATCATTTAAATTCTTCGATTTCTTTAGACTTTTTGCACCATTTTAATACTCTAGTTCTCAAGATTTTGTGCATTTTTCTAATTTTTTTCATTATCTGAATTCTGCATATTTTCACGAATCCTTACACTTAAAAATTATCTGTAATCTTTATATTATCTTTTTCAGTATAATTAATCTAAATCCTCTTGATTTTAAATAATCTCCTTTTTTTAGAATCCTTATTTACATCCTAATTTTAGTAGAACCAAGTGGAATATTTTTTAAGAACTACTTCAAATATAATGACAATGAATTCAGTGAAGATATGCTCTAAACATCTTACATTAAACGCATTCCGCAAAATATGATACAAATCCATTTTTCTGCTCCATTTGCCAAAAATTGTACAGAAGTAGCTCTGCAGCTTCAATAGCATATTGTCCCACAACAAAAAAAAAGTGTCACTTTTGCATCCAAATATTCAGTGATCTTAAGATCGCAAATTTACCGATATTTTATTCTCACGCCAATTGCAAAAGTACATCTAATAAAATCAGTGTCAAAAGGTTTTTACTACTGATGGAATCAATTCGTAACGAGGCCTTCCAAGTTTGGATGCAATTCCCATCCTTTTCCCTGAAGTTGACAAGTCGCATAATTTCTCTCCATTGCGTGACTCTTCCACAATTATCTATGGAACTGGTATTGCTCCCAATCGATCAAACGTACTATAAATACAGGTAATAACGTCGCATTCTGGAAATACGAGATTAGCAGTGATTGACGGTTGATAGGAATTTTCCCCAACGTTGCTTTTAGATCTGCGCGTTCTAAAATGCAAAAATTTTCTTGTCACATTAATCTCCACGTAGATATTATGATCTTACATAAAATTATCACCTATGTAAATACTGCGACTCACGAACCGAAATGTCGACGCCTATACCGTGACATACCTTCCACTGTAAAAAATTCCTTGTTCGTGTCGTAATTTGCTCCACAATCCTGTTCAGGTCTCGGTACCGCAAACAATACCGCTCTCTAGTGTGAGCTTGTCTTTATTTCGTATCCAGGTCGAAGGTCGTCTTGTAAAACAATCCCTTCTCTTCAGCGCCCTATCTACATCCTGACACCATCCAGACGAGGTTCAAATTACACGCCTCTTCTGGAGCATGTCACTCTTGGTCGTTAATTTGACAGGGTAACGGCGAAACCTTGTTATTTATTCTCCAAATTGGTCGCAACAATTAACTAATTGATTTCGAAGTTGAGCAAGAGTGAGGTCGTTCGCTTTTAAAATCAGATGACTATGAAGTTCGTGTTGCTCAACGCGTGATAAAGTTGCAGACAATGACCAAACACACCCTTCGTTGTTCAGGAAGTGGAGCACTGCTCATTTCCTCTGGCGTTGTGTGGATAACATCACCATGTGCATATGATTAATGGACGAATCGTGATGAAAATGTTGTGTTTATAGCTTTGATGTCTAGACTGCCCTAAGTCTAAGTCTAAGTCTAAAGTGGTTCGGCTTCAGAACACTCACAAAACAAGTAAAGAAAACTGAGATGACGGATTATAGCGTCGACTTAAAGGTTATTGATTTTTGTGCACTCTGCACTAAGTGTGGTCTTTGATAGAAAACCGAGATATTGAATATGGGAAGACTGCTATCTATCAATCAATCTTTCATGTTGTTGTTGACATTTGATTTGTAAAAAATAATTAGCGATTATCATTACGTACACGATAATTAGTTTGCTTTATGTAAGAGCAGTCAAGCAAATTACAATAATCTGTTATGAAAGAGGTGAAAAGCATCAACTTTGTAAAAAAAAGTGTTTTCATTTTTTAATGAGAAGATATTAATTTACCAAAAGCAGCCTAAAGAATATCAATTATAGTGAGAGTGAGCAAAGTTGACTTTAGTTTAAGCAGAATCGTTTCATGCATTTAGATCTTCACATCAATTCCAATTTAATCAATTTTTTTAATTTTCCTCCTTCATTTTGTATCGTTGTCTTAGTTACTTTGGTAACCAAAATTCAAGATAAACTCTATTGGAAATATATTTAAAACTCATACATAAAATTGCCAGTGTTGTACTTTAAAAAGCAGCGAAGTTTTGCTATCATTACAAAATAGCAAATAAAAATTAGGATGATTATATTGTTTATGAATTTAAATAGTATTATAAACTCATTCGTAGCCCTTTCAGAAGGTCTGTAGGTCTCAAATTTGAAGATTTTAGTTTCTCAAATCTTAGACTACCATATTCTAGGAAGTTCTCGATATGCTGATGAAAGAAACTTATTTAAAAAAAAATCGGAAGTTCATATGATAAAGTCTCAGGCTCTAGATGGTAAATTCCAAGAATCTAAACTCTCAAATTCTTACCAAGGAAGTAATCGGAAGCAAAATTTAAAATCTGTACGTTTTAAAATGTATGAACCTTCACATTAGATTTTTAGATTTTTAAATTCATATTTAAAATCTTAAAAAATATGTAAATTCTCAAAAAGATCGTAACCTGTTTATCCACCTCTAACATTTGCTTACTGAAGTTTGAAATTTTCCAAGATGTCAAAAGAATTGAAATGTTATCAAGCAAAGAACAATTTTAACATTCAAAAAGTTGAAAACTGCAGTATTAAAAAGTTTATTGATACAAAAATTATTTTGTCCTTGAATATTCAACAAATCTAAAAAATTACACTTTATTTGTCCCAAAACTATTAAATCTCTATAAAAAAATAAAGAACTTATTGTTAGAACCAAAAATTGTAAAAAAAAAACACGCATCAGTTAAAAAAGATCCCAAAAAACACTTTTTTTTTATATTGTTAGAAAACCCAAAAATATTTTACTAGTTTTTTACTTTCAAAATTGCTACAATTCATGAGGATTAAGAAATTTAAAAATTTTGTTATTTTATTTGTGTGCATTAGAAAATATGTACCTTTTTTTTCCTAAACCTTTCATCTAAAAATTACAAGCATTTCTAGAGTTAAATATTTATAAAATTGCAATCAATTATAAATTAAAAACTTAAATCCGAGCATTAGAGAAACAGCAATTAAAAAAATCTAATCTCCAAGTTTAAACGTTGAAAATTTCTCAAAAAACTGAAAAAAAAGGATTTAAAAAATTTAATTCAAAAATTTTTGAACAAATGTACAAAGTTACATTATCAAATTTTTCCCTAAAACTAACAAATAATTATAAACAAAATAAACATACAATTAGAAACACAGTAATTGTAGTTAAAAATCCGAACCCAGAGGTCAAAAATGTTAGACATATTTAATTTTAGAATTCTCAAAACGCCTAAAATTTCGAGATTTTTTTTTTGATTATTTAAAACATTTACCGCTCCTAAAAGTTGACTGAAAAAAGTTTTCCTTTTATATTTTTTTTATAAAAATCCAAGCTAGTGCTTTGCTAATTGTTAATTTTTTTTTACACCTATTTGGCACATTTTTATAAAACGTTTTCGTTCAAATGATTTTGATTTTTTACTTGAATTTTTACGTTGTGGTTCAGCTTTTGTAAAATATTAGTATTGTTTACAAAGGAAGTTAAAACGTTGATGTTCACAGCAAAAACAATCAAAATAGAGGAGAAAAATTACCAAAATTTGATCAAATTAAAATTAAGCTTAAATATTCTAATAATATCCTTTCTGCTTAAACTTAAGTAGACCCTGCTTATCTTTACTAAGTATTTTAGTTTTCAGCATTCAATCTTTATTAAAATTTATCATTAACCTGTAGATTAATTTGTATAACTAATATTTTTTAGGCTGTTTTAGCTTCAACAAAATTAATACTTTTCACCTCTTTCATAACACATTCTTGTAATTTGCTTGGCTACTCCACTCTATTTAAGTTTTTACTCTTTTATTCGATTAAAATTTAAAAATCCAAAGCTCTCTAGAACGTTTAGATTTTTTGGGATGTACATATCTTCAACAGCTTTGAAATAGTACTTTCTTTACTTCCTACTACCTTAATTATTTACAGTGTTGAAAACTTGGAAATTTTAAAGTTTCCAATTTTCTCTAATTCGCACCAGTTTTGAAAATTTAAGTCACTCCTTAGAACTTTTAGATTTTTATTATTCTGAAGAAGAAGCAGAAATACTTTTTGATTGCTTTTATAATGATCTTAAAAAAATTAGTCTAGTTGTCGGCATTTCTTGTATACTTTTTGCTCTATGTACCCACAACCTTTTTTACTTTTACAATTTTAGCATATTTTAAGCACTTATTGAATTAGGATCAGTGGTTTGTTTGCTTAGATATCTTACTAGAACGATTTCAAGAGGTCAAGATTGAAAAAGGCAATTTTTCAGAGTCCTCCATAGAAAGTAGGAAATTAGATTTACACTCGCCAATAAAGTCGTTTCTTCACAACGAAATAGTTTTAATTTTATATTCGTTTGGATTATCTTCATCGTTCATTGAGATCGCTGAGAACATCGCCAACAAGTTAATTACATACGCCTGCAGATGGTCAGACGATAGCATTTTACAATGAATGGTAAACATCTGTGGCGTCGAACACAGATATCTTAGTTCTTTTAGCCACTGACGAAACTCAGATCAGATTTTTTCTGTTCCACTTCTAGTCCGATTTTTAATATCCTAGTAAAATTCACCACACACATTTCTGTTCCCACAAAGTAAACGGATAACAGTAATCGCAAAGAAACGAAACGATGCAAGAATAATTTCTTTCGGTCTCTTATTATTTATTCATGAATTGTATAACCCTATTTGCACTTTTTGCGATACAATCGCGCCTCGCAGTAACGGCACCGTTCTCATCTTTTTTTCTTTTCGTGTCTTCAATGACGATCGTACTATCATACGATTTCATAATGATACGCGTGCACCGACCACACCTCCTCAGTCTAGTTATGTCACGGCTACGAACTCGCTCTTTGAGGCTATCTCCATCATGAGATCGACTTCGTGAGCCGCCACTGATCGACAATTCGAAGTGGGCCAACGTCGAAGATCATCACAAACCCACGCAGAATAACAAAGCTCCCGGCGAATAATTATAAACAAAGACGTAATTTCGCGAATCGGATTTACATAAGGAAACCGGAGTACGGCCCACCTGGGGTCATAATTGTGACGAACCTATAATTTTTAAAGCCTACATAGTTTTTTGAGAGGAGCGATATGAGACATCACGTAACATGAAATATTGTTCGTCAATCCGGAAAAGACGAAATTATTTTCATGTACCTGGTACCGTGGTCTATTTTCATATTGATTTGGGCCGTGATGGGACCACGGGATAAATATCGAAATTCGTGGAGCACGACGAATTTGTAATGACACTAATATTGAACAAGGGTCAAAATCACAAATTTTTTAACATTACGTAAAACGTTGTAAAATTTACAAGACAATGATTTATACGAGTGACACAATTAATGATGGAAATTTATCAACACACAGCTCTGTATCCTAGAATCTTACGCGTTCAGATTCAAATGTCCCAATAAATTATCCCTTCCGTCTCGCCAAATCGTGACAATTTTTGTCGTAAAAACGCCAATTAACAACAAAAATAAGACGTTATTTTCACTTACGAAACATCAATTTAAAAATTGCATCTGTTTTATTGCCCTAATTTAGTTTTATGCCGCCAAGAGCACACAAATTTATCACATTTTTATTACTCCATAACAGGTTTATAATAAATTAGTTGCTCGACATTCTGTATCTTTATAAGATTCGCGTTGTTAATTTACTGGTGTTTTTCAGCGTCTTATAATTAACTTTTTCATTAACCTTGATAATGGTTGATCATCAGCTAAGTAAAGTAATAAATAAGAACCTACAATTAAGGACGGAAACACAAACTTTTTGTCTTATTTCTTGTTAGAACTCGCATCATAAAAAGTATACATAGGCTATCATGTTTTACAAAATTCTTGAGATTCTTAACATCAAACCTTATTACCGTTCTTTTCTAATTAATTACAAATTGCGGCGGTACTTGTTTCATCTACGCGTTTTCCATGTAGGAAGTTCTATTTTAATTAAAAATGATTGTGTTTTACCACTTTTCCACTTAACATGTCATGTGTCTATTATTGTATCCACCTACGGAAGTAAATAGATTGTAAACACGTGCTAACTTATTAAAATAACGTTCCGGTTTAATTATAATGAAATTTAATAATTTCATAATGACTCCGCTTAGTTCTTAACCGTGTTTTCCTTTTGTTCTTGTGTAATTTGAAAAAATAAAGACACAAGTTAGATAAGTCGGCGCCCACTTTCAGCTGACTACGTAATTTGCATGGAAAGGAAACTTAATTAAATATTAATCAAATGTCGAAGTGAAGACATGAATGAATGGATGCGTATTTAGAAAATATTCCATGAATTCTGCAATAAAATGTACGATAACACGATTTTTTTTTGTTATCGGTTATTCGCTTTGTTTACTGTACGAGATATTTGAAAGGTTGACGTTTCAGACCAAATAACCGTGTCAACGTGTTAAAAGCAGCTATAAAATTTAATTTAGTAGCAATTTTACAACATATTTCGTTGAATATTCAAGGCAATTCTACAATAAGGGAATGTGGTTATATGTTGCTACTTTTGTTAAAATAATAGCTTAAAACATAAAAAATGCAGTAAATAATACGGGTCGAAAAATATGATAAAATGTGGACGAATCGCATAAATGCAAAACTGTTCACTCGATTAGCAAAGAAGAAAATTTTTTCAAACGACCAATTTTCTCAGTAGATCAAAAAAACGAACGAAGGAAAATAAAATCACTGAACAAAAACAGACAAACAGAACACAACCAATGTCTGAGCAAGTGTAAGCTGAAAGAATTTTTTATAAACTAAAAGAACACTAATTTTAGATGCACCGGACTAATTCTGCCTAATTTGGCTATAAATCAGAAAAGGTAGCCAAAATCTGTTCAGACGAATCGAGTTAAATTGCAAATAAATAAATATAAATAAATTTAAAAAATTAACTTGAAATTCATAATATTCTAAATGAATGTTTTAACTTTCCTTATTCAGTTTTACATTCAATTAAATATTTATTTAGTTTAAAAATGTAAAAATGTTTTTTTTAATTCTTGTAAAATTTCACTGCTTAATATTTTTTTTGTTGTCGAAGAAGTCTCAGCTGGTTTTGATAAATCAATACATTCAGTACAAGAATCTATTGATAAACTGTCAAATTATCTTTACATTTTCTAAAACGTGCGGCATTTCTGCTGCTCTGTAATAAATGTAGAGTTATTTCATTTTGCGTATTTTTTTTAGTGGACTAGTGGTCTATGCCAAGAGGTTGTTAAAACGACTTAAAAGCGACATTTTCCTTAATATCAGCGATTTGTTTTACGATAACAAACTATTATGAGTGAAATTTTGGGTACTTGTCATAAACTTTTGGCTCCAATATAGAAAATATACAAACTTTCGATCTATTTCGTTCGGATCCAATGAATAGTATTGAATGCAAAAGTTTTTACAAGTCATTTAGACAATTTAAAAAAAATTCCTTTTGATTTGTTATGAAAACTAATACGTTAATTAAAAAATCTAAATCATGTACTTGGCTGTTTTTCAAAGTAAATAATTTTTGAACATTTTTGAAAAAATGTTTTTTCCATTTCGAATTGCTCTGGAGATTTGAGATCGTAAATTCTCAAAGCTTTCGGTGTCCAAATTCGCAAAATTTTATATTTTTAATTCTGGAATTCTTGGAAGAAAATTACCATCTCTTTTGATTACCTAGATTGAAAATTTTCAAACGCCAAATTAATTTGTAATTGGGCATCATGTTCTATTTCTACTTTCTTGGTTCTATATACTTTGCTCGTAAAAAAATTCTTAAATCCTAGATTAAAATTTCACACATAAAATTTTTAGAAAATTTACCTTCTTAGATCTTTGGTCTTTTAATCATATTCATAAATTCAAAGTTTTTAGATCCAGTTTCTTGTATTTTATATTCCTGGGTAGATTTTTAGATTCTCTAAAAGTTATATTCTCGGTTTTTTAAATCGCCTAAATTAATATTTAAAAGTTACAAAATGTTCATTATATCAAGATTAAAACATTCAAAAGCTTTTTGAAAAAATGTTTTTTTCATTTTGATTTGCTCATGAGAATTTTAGATCGTAAATTCTCAAAATTTTCGGTGTCCAAATTCTCAGATTTTATATTTTTAATTCTGGAATTCTTAGGAAAAATTACCATCTCTTTTGATTACCTAGATCGAAAAATTTCAAACGCCAAGTTAACTATAAATTTGGCATGTTCTATTTCTACTTTCTTGATTTTAAGATGCTACACTTTGCTCTTAAAAGGAATTTTCAGATTCTAGATTAAAATTTCACATATTAAAATTTACCAAAATTGACCATCTTAGAACTTTGGTCTTTTGAGCAAATTTTATAAGTTTTTAGATCCTATTTCTTGTATTTTATATTCTTGTCGATTTTTAGATTCTCTAAAAGGTGCATTTTCGCCTAAATTAATATTTAAAGGCTATCATATCCAAAAAACTAATTTTCAAAATTAACACATTCAAAACTTTTTTGACAATTTTCAAAAAACCTGATGTCCCTTGCTTTCCTTTTAAATCTTTTATACACACATTTTTTAGTAAACCAGTTTAATGTTTTAACTTTTATTCCTTTCGAAATTAGCACTTTAATTTTTACACCAGCAGCAAGATTTTCATAAGCCCATCAGTTTTTATATTGATTTATTTTTTAATGACGCAAGTGTGAGCTGAAGCATAAAATTTCAAAATAGGGTCAAAAAATTAATGAAGATGCTTAGTTGTACTAATGAAAACTATCATTTTTTTCTGCACTACTTCCACTCGAGGTAAAAGAAAAAAAAAATTAGGACAACTATTTTTTTATCAGAGAATTATCTGTCGTGTTTAACTTTATTACAGGAACTCTGATCATTCCAAATTCATGACTAACCGTCTTAACCAAAAACGTATCTCGTAATTATTTTTAAGTGATAAAGTAAGTAAGTAGATCATTGCGATATCTAATCTGCAATGTATGAGTATTGAAATACAATTAAATTGCAAATTGCTCAAAACGAATTCCCATTAAATTCGATACGATCTTTCCACTTTCAAACACTTTTTCGCTTGTGCATTTTACTGTTGATTATCAACTAGTATTTTCGCAATTAAAACCTACAACTCTACTTGTGTAAAACAACCCGATAAAACATCCGCCTTTTTGTTTTGTTTATAAATAACATTGCAATGCGAGAGCTTAGTGACTTCATTTCAGTAAGCAAACAGATTATGCGATTCACACAATCTACTCTCAAAACTGAAATGAATAATGTAAACGTACATTTCCATTTTCAGTAACTTGTCATACAATAAAAATAGTAATGATACTAATAAAAGCGAAGAGGTGTGCACGTAGAGGCGTTGGAAGATTCGAATCGCGATTTGTTTACAAAACAGTAAATAAAATCTTCGGTTTATTTATTTTCTTTTGCGACACAATTCAAACAAGAGGAACACATGTTTTCAGGTGAAGGTTTATTTGAAGCTACTGAAATGATTCTTTCACTACTCACCCAATGTTTTGTTTAACCAGTCAGCTAGATCTTCTTTCAGTGGATCAAGTTGTCGCATCTGAGCACTCATCATTCTTTCAGTGTATTCTTCAGCGAATTCCTCGTCCGGTTCGAGACGATGGAAACTTGACGGTACCGACATCGGCCCCCAACTGTTCCGGTTTCTTGATACATTACTTCTTCCGTATGCCATTCTTCCACTGAAACAATCAAACGTTAATGTAGTACGAAGAAGAAGGCGAGTGGCAACACAATTTATTATGCAAATTAATCATTATTATGAAATGATTCGCCAGTTAATTGAACCGGTGCTTCTAAGGTTGTCATCACCTGGTTGCTTCCAATGTTAATTGTGTAAACATTTATTCATGTGGAAAATTAGTGAAAACTTTATGTGATTAAGGCGAGTTTATTAACTTACGACACATTAAAATTTTCACTTACGATTTCGTTTATTATTTATGACTCGAGTGAATTTATGGCCCACAGGTGCCAATATGGTGGAGTAGTGTAAATACAAGGGAACATTTTGTTTCTGGGTCGATGCCAGCCTGTGTTTGTTCATAAATAAAAGCAGGTACATAATTGTTTCTTGTTCATAATTAATATGGTGACAATTTTAAAATAAAGTTATTAAACAAGTTATAAAGTAAAAACTTGCTCAAAAATAGCGAAAGCGGTGACAAAAAAACGCTAATGTGCCAGAGGGGACTAATATTTGTTTTTCCGTAACATAATTGACTCACTAGACCACTTTTACCGCAAAAAGTCAACACAACAGGTGCCATGCTTTGCGTAAGATCAACTTAAATTGCTAACCAGCATCAGTATTTTTGATTGATTATTTGATTACTGGTTTAAACCGATGATGGACAGTTCAATATCATTAAAAACAAGCATCATTATGATTTTTTACAAGAAATAAACAAGTTTTGATGCCACTGATTGTGACTGCTGTTAAAAAAAATAAAATCAAGTTGTCTTTCCAAGTTTTTTTGCTAAATTCAGGTTGTCAAGGTTTTCGAAATTTTTAGAATGTTTTAGGTTCAGGTTCTGCAATATCAAAGATCATTAATTTTCAGGTTTGCAATAGCTGTTTATACAATGAGGCCGTAAAGACGATGGATTTTTGAAGAGGCGGCAAAAAACTAAAGTTCATACGTTTAACATTTTACTACATGCAGACTCGAAGAAATTTTCGAACCGAAACATATATTTTAGCAGATGAGTCCATAAAATTCATCTTTACGGCTGCAGGAGCGTCATTTAATCTGTAACGTATATTGACAGATGAGTCCATAAATATATATTTACGGCTGCAAAAGAGTCCGTAAAGTAAAGTTTCACCCAACGATTTTAACGTTTCAAATTTTATTTCGTGAATTTCACGTTGAAAATCATCTTAGGATTTATTGTTGTAGGAGCTTGCAATTTTGTTAGAAATTGAAATGAGTTATTATGTGTTATAATGTTCGTGGATCACGATAAAATAAATTTTTACGCTCCGAAAAAGTTTCAACGAAGAGGCTTGGAATTTTGCTTTTCAGGTTCTATATTTCGAGGACTTGCAAATTTATCAGATGCTGATGTGTTCATTAATGAAGGATAGTGATTGAAATTTTCAGGCAATATTTTATCTGACACTTGAAATTTACCATGCTCATAGCTTCGTAAGTTTGCAAAATTCTAAAAGTAATTTTCAAATTTTATGATTTTAGGTTGGTAAATTCTGATTGTCTAAATATACTTAGATTTAAAAAGTCTCAAATTCTCTATGATAAAAAAATCGAATTTTAATGTTGACAGGTGTTTAAAATTTGCAATTTCGAGTTTTACATTCTAAAGGCAAATTTGATCAGAAGACTAAAAAAATTTTTCAGGCAATTGTCTCAAGTTTGCAAACATTTTTTTATATCTTGATTATTATTTTTATGACTATTGCTATTACTAGTCTTAAGTAACAATTAACAAGTAATAACTTATTTTAAGCCTAAACTACTACAATATACATGTATTTTGTATCTTCAACGTATTTTTTTTTGATTTTATAAATTCGGGTTGTACATAATTCACTTAAATATCGTTAGAATTATAAATTTTCAACGTCAAAGATTTAAAATTTTATTTCTTAAATTCACGTTTTCAAAAATCTTAGCTTTCAGGTCTCAATCTGCTATTTAGAATTTTCGCTGTAAGAATTTTCAGATATTTTAATTTTCTGAGCTTTCCAGATTTCAGGTTTTTATCATTTCTAGCTCAGTGCCAAAACTATTTAGATTGTAGGTCCTTTTTCTGTATATTAATTATAATTTTCGACGTGAAAGCTGTTAGATTATCAAAGTTTCAAAATTTTTACACAAATCCACTTATTTTTTTTTTAAATTTGATGTTTATTTTTCGGTTTGTCAGTTCGTTTTCTGTGTCTATATTTAAATGTCTTTTAATGTATTTATATGCCCGAACTTCTATAGTTTCTATAGTTTTTTGATTTAAATTTGTCGTCAAAATTAGGAAAATTTGGAATTTCAGAAACTGGGAGTTTACTTTTAAAAGGCAATTTTCTTGTATATTCAAATTCATCGTTTTCGTGACGTAATTTACCATCAAAATCGAAGCAGAACATTCAACTCGTTGAATCTTCAGCTCGCTTTCAGTCGTAATATCATCGGTGATAAATCACATCATTTATTATACTATTACCGAAAACATACAAAATATAAAATCTTGGAGATGAGCTTGTGCCAGTGTCTACAATAATTGGTAACCTAACAATGTCAACCAAAATAAAAAATTTATAGCTGACGAAACGAAATCTGAAACGAAAAGAATTGAATGCATTTGAAGCACAGTTTGGAATTATGTCCTAACATTTTTATGTTTGTAAAAAATTAAACAAAGAGAAGAATAAATTAGTGTCAACTTTTTAAAAATTCATATCCCATAAAGATTAGCAAAGCCTCATCCTCCTCTCACGAACATTTTTATATCAGTAATTTCCACACTAATGCCCATTGGGAATTTCCAAACCTGCCTACATAAACCATAAACTAAGAATTTACACTGATTGTTGCGGCCGGTACCCTTTGTTATATTGTCATGTAAGCAATAAATACACCATCAATTTCCACTCATATAAAAGACCTACACTACCTTCTTCATCCCGCGACGTTGAAGCAATTGAACATTTTTCACATTTCAATCCTGGGCGAATTCAGGTGCGCCAGTCAAACTAGTAAAATTCCCCAATTACCATACATTTTTGGTCATGTTTTGCACACACGAACTGGTCAATATATCGATAAAAAATCGTGACCTTTTCGATTGTTCTGAGGATCAAGGCCAATTTTTCGTGAATTTCCGTCATCATAAATCTTAGACGAACAAAGCTTTGCCAAAAAAGGATTAAATCTTTTATTTTCATGTCGGTTTGTTATGTAACCGAGTTATCAGTGAATCACGTTTGTTCCACGATCGTCCTGAGAAAAGCAAGCGATGATAGGACTTACACCAGACGCTTTTTTGTGATTTATTTTCGGCTTAATAAAACAACAAAAAATTCTTCGTGACATCTGATGTTTGAGGGCAACGAAACTAAATAGAAACAAAGGCGGGATGTGCTATAAATGAAGGAGCGTGGTAAAATTAGAGAAGTTATTATTGATATACGACTGGAGATGACTATTATTTTAATTTGGACGTGGAAAGAGCGGAAGTAGGGAGCTGGCTATACTGCACCCACTGGTTGCACACAGGGGTGAACGAAATGGGTGCGAGACCAGCAAAAATGGGCACTATGTACATAACTGCACATTTACGTAATTAGTCTAGGTAGAACGCTATACTACTATTTAACAGTGATAAGTAGAGTGGAAAGTTCAAACACTGTAGACTATAATTATCTCATACAGAAATTATATTGAATCTTTAATTTAGTGTCGTCCGTGCCACCATAATGGTACAAAGACAGGAACCCGCCTCTGAAGAAGATTAAGTTACAGTAAACTATAAATTATCTTCACATTACAATTTTTACGGGGAACATAAGGTCCAGTTTCAGATTTCTAATGACGCTCAAGCGAAATACCATTTCTGATGACAATGCAGATATTTACATTGATTTTTAATTTTACGCCTCTTAAGACTGATGTGGAGATAAAACGTATAATGGATATTACTACAAAAAGGTCGTACTTTGCCTAAATTGTTGCGCAACCCATCAACCGTGACAAAATGATTTTGATACCAGATTTTTTCAGTGCTTCAGTAGTTTGAGAGTTAATTTAAAGGTTAGTGTAGGAATTTGTTGCCCACGAGTTAAGTTTACAATCGTTTTCGTGACTACTCCTGCAATTATGACACATGGAAGTGTTCGATAGGTTAATTTGGTGTTATTGTTTTGATGACGTTGGCGACTTTCACCTTTCATAAAAAACGGACAACAAAAAATGACCTTTACTTTACAATTTGGCGTGATATTTGAACCCTTAGATTTTTGATCACCATTAATCACCAGCCAAAGAATAGCAAAAGATTAATTGCTACAAACACCAAGATTATGGCCAACATAAACGTGTTCGTGTACACCTCTTATAGCAACTCGTAAAATCATGACGGCTTTAGAGCTTAAATAGTGGGAATTTTGCATATTAATTTTTATATCACTGCATTTTCTAAGGATTACTCTAAATATAGAATGTTTGGTAGAAGATTTGGGGATGGAAAATTTGGAATGTTTTCCATAATAAGACATGTTACACATCAACATGGTTTTATTTACTCTCCGACGCTCAAAGAAGCAGCATAAGAAAATGATGTATGAAACACAGATGCACCACCAACCATCCGAAGACTCGGAAGAAAAAGAGAGATTACATTAATAGGTCTGAAAGTAGTTTTCCAGTAATGGAAACAGTTTATGTTGTTGTAGCTCTTAAAATACTTATTTTTGCCAATAAAAGTCAAGCGTGGCAATGCGTTGAATTCTTTAAAAGGGCTCGAATTGAATGTCACTCTGACCGGATGCTGCACCGCTTGTAATTGATCGGATGCTCTTTTATTTAGCACTATTTAATTAACAACAGAATTAAAAAAAAAACTATGAAAAATCACTAGTTTTCTCTTTTACTAATGGTTCCTTTCCGATGGACGCTGATCATAATTACGCGTTAATTTACTCCTAAAAAGCAAATCGGAAACAATGAGTTGCAAGCACATCAAACACTTTCACGAGTTTGCAAAGTAAATAAAAACACCGTTTTGAAAAATTCCAAGGCGTTACGAAACCACGTGTTGAACTTAAAATATAAACTCGCTTTTCTAGTTAATATGTAACAGATTTTTACACGAATTGTGAGATCTTAATCTAAATGAGTTACAAATTACTTAATCCAATTTTGGACATTTCGCCGCCCCGAGCGATTAGAATTTTTAACAATCAGTGCTCATTTAACAAACATTTAGACTAATGAGACATAATTGTGACTCGTTAATTTTGACAAAAATGCACGTGGAGCGATTTTATTTATGGAACGAAATAAGAACGTTCTTGGTTTTCAGTCGTGTCTTTCGCACTTTCTGACAGATGACCGCGACAACAAAGAGGAACATGAAGAAAATTCTTTTCTTCGTGGAAAGCAACGACGTGTTTATTGTGTGAACCCTAAAAATAAATTTTTTAAAGGCAAAACTTTTCGTTGGTTATTTGTGTTGTTATTCGAGCGGAAATTATGATGAAAACAATGGCTAATTCAGCGTCGAGCAATTTAATTTAATCAGATAAAACCGATCTAAAAAGTGCATATTTTCTTCGCAAATAATTCTCTGACGATGGTGTTGTCACATTCTATCAATCACGGCACTTTCGTTTACAGTCCATTTTAGGCCGGGTGAAGGTATGAATATGCAAATTTAGTGTCAAAATGTTTCACTGAACGTTTCGTTTTATCGCCTCATTGTTTAATTAATCTTACGAAACAAAAAGTGGATAGAAACTGAGAAAACTCAAAGTGGCGCATAATTGCATAAATAGTTTCACACCTACAACAATGCGTTTTCCTCAGTTTACAAGCAGTTGGTCATTATCTCAATATCGATCTGATGGTCTCGACAACGAATTGTTTTTGATTAAATCGAGCCACCCTATATGGTATCACTGAAAAAACCGCGAGCCGCCAAGGTCTTCCTTTTTTTTTACTGTCCATTACGCTCATTATCGACAACAAAATAAATTTCACAAAATCGAAAGTCGCTTTGTTTTGACAATGCCGTTTCAATTTTTCAATTAGACATTCATAAGTCGGTTTCTACGCAATTTCACCGGAGATGTTCACAAATGAAATTGGAGATTTTAATTGTGATCCGCGTTTACCAGGTGAGAGTCGACAAAAACACAGATTACGCGTGCTGCAAAACTATTTGTTATCTAATCAGACTCTGCACAGAAATGAAATTGTGAAACATCACTTAATTGGCTTTTACTTGTGCATTTTGCGGATTAAACCAATAAACCTTTCGATGAAACCGGCAAATTTTCTTGGCGGACTTAATTGTTCGCTTCGAAAAGAACGGTAATTATCAATTTGTGTTAATTCACTAATTGCATTAATCCTAAAAACATCCAGAGCATGAACGATGCGCACTCTCGGAAAGTCGACGTAATGACAACGATAATTTTGTTAATTTTTTACTGTCAACAATGTTTCGGCAACTGCATGTTCGATTTTGCTCAATTATCTGATATCGAAATCCTATTATTTCATATCCAACAATACCTGTTTTGCGTCAAATTCGTATTTAAGAATGCAGCGTGACTCAACGCTAATCATTTTAAAAAAAATAGAATTTTTGCAATTCCTTGTGCTTCAACAATCGTCACAACGATTACTGTATTTATGTTTATACAATGTGGTTTTTAAAAGATGCACAATAACGTTATTTCTTTCATCATTCGTAGTAGCACTACAACAGATGTTAACTAGTTTACAGAATAAAAATAAATAAACAACGGCTAAGGATAAAAAGGGTGACGGCATTTGTGATATTAAATCGTTTTTTCTACTCTCTCGTGAATCTGGGTCAAAATTGTTGACGGATATTGTACACCGAATTGGTCAAAAAGCCTGCAACAGACAGTATAATTTTTTGGCGAAAAAGGTGACTTTCAAAACCTAATAAATGAATCACGTCATGACGTACATTTTTGATAACAACAATGCGTTAGATGTAACTAAAATCCTGCATTCTTTTCGAGTCGATATCGAGATAATCCAGGAACTTTCCGTGATCTCAGCTCAGCTACAGCATAAATACAAACATTAAATCTATTAAACACTTTTTACGATAACAAAAACTTGAATTGACTCATTTATCACGATCTATCTGTTGTGTTGTTTTAATTTTGACCCACTTTACAGAACAAACTTGTTTGTTTTTGTTGATATTATGTAAGAGAAATAAAGCGTTAAATTAAAATAGTAAATAAAATCTGCCTCGTATAATTACCTTTCAATAATAGCTTATTTATCACGTTTAGTAGCATTATTACAGATGGCTCACGATGTGCATAAATGACCTGATTTGGGCTAAATTAGCGTAAACTTTTCTCATGTTTCTCATTCTCTATTTCTACTTTAAAATCCTCCTTGAATCAAAAAGGAAGTCCGTCAATTTCCCTTTATTTTTAAATTTGACTGGCAAATTTTTAGTACTCCGTCCGCAAACTGATTTTTAGCGGACGCGTTTGAATCCGCAAAATGCCATTTTAACAGACTTTAACATACTAAAAGGTACGTTTTTTTTTTCAGTTATAATTCTCCATATTGGTTCCGAGACATGGCAGGAAGCAAAATTAGAACTATATGTGCAGCTTTCCGAATTTAACTAATTCTGTAAAAATATTTTACTCTAGAAATAATTGGTCAACAATAATTTTCATTTTACTGTCGATAATTTCCAGAAAAAGCACCAAAGAATATATATGCTCAAATAGTCTCTTCTGGAAATTATTGTTTCGAGTCCACTGATACTACTTCGCAGGCTTGCTACATAAACACTATTTCGAAACTGTTTTTAATACCCAAAAATACCAACGGCCGCAACAGCTCTTTATGAACCTATAATTTCGGTGATTGTTCTCACGATAAATTGACAATTTGTATAAGGAACTTTATTGTCCCGAATATTTCTTTTGTCTTTCTAGAAATCACGAACGTAAGAATGTTGAAAATGTCAATTTTCTGCATTGTGTATCATGAGAATTAAATAGATGGTATTGTAAATAGAAAAGTCTCAGGAACGCCCGTTTTTTTGCAATATTTCTCTTTTTAAACACTGAAAATCTTTATTCCAATAATGGCACACTTCTCAGAAAATGTACATTTTCTCGAAAACTTATTTTCCTGTGACCTGTGAGAATATGTTAATAGTAGAAAAGAATCGTGGTAAATACCAAGAACAGAGCAAAGGCTGTTAGGAGAAAATGTTCATTATCCCAAATCGGTATCTACCCAGTTCTTGGAAAGTCAAAACCGGACAAAGAAAGCTTAGCACCTGAGGCTGACAAAATGACCTGGTACTTCACGGAATTATTAAAATGAAAAACCAACTTTCGTCTAAGGTACCAGTGATAATGGTAATGAATTTTTAAATATGGAGGTAGTTTCTAATTTGGCTGATAGTACCACATTAAAATACGTTTATCGGCGACTACACAAAACACGTGACAAAAACTAGACTGGAAGAATTTTTAACGCGTTATCGCTGACCAGACTGTCAAAGTTCACCTTTAAATCACACATGAAACCCAACAAACTATGCTTCCATAAAACCATAAAAATTACCATTTTCTGGTAGCCACGAAAATAATTTATATTCGTTTTTTCTGTTTCCATCGTTATCAAACGACCGCGATAAAATTTCGTCAACAAAATAAAAAATGGATTTATCAAACACCAAACAATTTTCACCCAAAAATACAGACAATGCTAATATTTAAATTCGGGTTAAAGTTAAGCTTACCTTATCTTCAGGTAGAGTAAAACAATTCAAATCTTGGATATTTACGAGTTTTGCCGCATTACCGTCGTTCGTACGGTATAAACAATAAAAATTCACACTGACTTTAATTCATCAAAAGTCATCACTGTCACGTTTGACGTCGAAATTGTAAATAAAATTGACAGATCTATGCGGCTTCAGTCGAGCAACGACTACATCACCACTCACCAAAGGCTAGACACCATCTAGACACGCAGCGCGTTGTTCGTTCGTTCTACACCAAACGCTTTCGCTATCGAATGGGAGAGTGATACAGGGAGATAAAGCATAAAAAAGAAGTGGGGGTAGCTGAGCTTTCGGGTGGGCCACGTTGCAGCTTCCAGACGATCGATGGAGTTTTACTTAGGTTTGATTTTACAGTTTATAGATGCATCCTTGGGTGAAGATTAAAAGATGAAAGGTTTTTAAACATTTTATCTTTTATCAGATCATTCTCACGTTCTTTCTCCTTCTTGGAAAATTTTGACTGCTGAAGATTTATCGTAAAACTTGAAGCTTCCACAAGGGCCTGAGCTTGATCAAGTCTTTTTTTGTCGTGTATCAATGAAATTACTATTTAAAATATTATAATTAACGCGCACACCAAAAAGTCAGTTTATTAGCTGACGCGCGTTTCGGTAGCAAAGCCATCATCATCAGAGCGAACAAATATTTTATTTTTAGAAACAATAAGTTTTGGATCTAAGCAAATTTTCTTTGGATATTCCAATACTTACATCGTAATCGAGACCTAAGTTCCAAACTTACAGATAAGAACTAACGTGGTACACCAATGTAAATAAACTTGTCAGCTATGACACTAAAAAATTAGATTTAGAGTAAGATCTTAATTATCACGCTTGCAACATACATTTTTATCAAAAGAAAGAGGGAATTCAATGGGTAAGATTAATAAATCTTCTATGGAGAATTATAGAGGAGTGGCTTTTGACATTTATGTCTTAATACCTACATTTAGAGTAATTACAACTTTGCAAATAATTATAAAAAGGTAGTGAATGCGCTCTTAACCTAAAAGAGAATGATTTTAAAATTTGTTGTTTATTCTTATCCACAAAAAAAAAAAAATATCTATCTGATTTTCAAGTACTGGAGCAGACTCTAATTATTTGTGTTAATATCACTATCAAGTTTTAAAAAGGTTTGGAGTGGCGTTTCTAATTTTTTTTAGTGCTGATTTCAAATCTTTTTTTTATAATTCTTCTACAACGTCCAGATTTATATTTATATTTATATTATAATCTTAACGCATATTAATTTGCACAAATACCTTTAGCCAGGATTAAATCGAACACCTTAAGCTACGTATAAAATATTTCTTTTACATTTAAAAGAGATTGACGTTTGGAATTTATTGTTGGTTATCATGATTGCCGTGATGGTTTGCCATTTATATTTGCCTTATGAGTTTTGTGGTTTACCCATTGATTTATCGAAATTTATGAATTGCAAGCACTTATCGAGTTTCGCAAATGATTCACCAACACGTCAGTTTCAATCACTGACGTTAGCGCCAAATATTAATTAGGGACGTATAGCGTTAAATGTAAATATTTTTAGGCTATTTTCTTATACTTCAAAGGGATTAGTAAAATTTCTTTCCGAAGACACTTACTTACTTATTAAATTCTATGATTCTCTACCTTTCGAAGATCAAAAAATAACTTTACGTTTTCTGCACTTTTCTTTGGATATTTTTCTATTCTGCGTTTAGTTTAGTTTTTTTTTCAAACCTATTTTCAAATTTCCTATTACTTATTGTTTATTCGTGTTTTATAGACACTTCTATAATTTATTCTACGATGTTATTCTTTACCTAAAATTTCTTCTATACATTTATTTTTAACCTTTTGTTGTTATTAAATTTTTCTTCCTTTCATCCATTAACTTTTGTATCTACTTGTAGAAATCATTTTACGAGTTAGGGCGTAATTAGTGTCCACTTCTTTTTATTTTCATTTTTAATATTCTCTTATTCAGGTACATTTTTTTTTGAATTACATTCTTTAGCTTATGCGGGTTACAATTATTCTCACTTCTTCATTTTCATCTATTCCCGACCAGAACAGCCTATCTCTTTCCATATCTCGCTCATATTTTCTTTCTTTGATTGTGTTTTTTTGATATCATATCTTCACACTTTTTCCATATTTTTCTCTTGCTCTCTTCTACTTGTTTCATTTTCTTCGAGTTTCTCGTTCTTCTTTGTAAATTTATAGTTTATATAAACTTTTTAGATACGTTTGTTGTTATTTTTTCATCACAATTTTTTTAATTCTTTGTGTTTTCCAGTTCAATTTTATAAGTGATTTTCTTATTTTGATTGAATTTTTAATGTGGATTCTTGTGTCTATATTATTCTCCATGTAATTTCAATTCTTTTTTCCAGATCTAATTTTTTTTCTGTTTTGATTACTATAACATTGTTTGTTAAATATTTCTTTTCTATTTTATTTTCAATTTCCTCTCACTCATGTTCTCCGTAATTATTCTTTTTTTTTGAAGTTTTTTTTTTAATTCTTCTCTGCATGCATCTTTTTTTTTACTCAAACGTACAAAATTATCCCAACTTCCTATTTTCTGCTAATGAGAAATTTTTATGAGGTTTTTATTCTTCTTAAATATTCCTTTTCTTTCTTCACTTTCCTTGTGTTTCTCCTTCAAAAAATTTTTTGAGGTGTAATTGTGGCTCTCTATCTCTAATGGGAAATTCGAAACTTACGAAAATCGTTCGTTTAAAATCGTTCATACAGTGTTTCAATTTATAGAATATTTTAATTACATGTTTAATAAAATTTTCTCTATGATACTGAAATTTTGATCAGGTTTTATGTCGTCATTGACTTAAACACAATTACTACAAACGTTAGTAGTTAGTGTTCTAGAAGTTGTGAAGTATCATTTATGGAAAACAATAATTTTAAGAATTTCTTCGAAAAAGTGAAACTAAAATCTAGAATTTGAAGACTAGTTCCTAAAAAAATCAAATTTGAAAAATCATAATTTAAAATTATCTAAAACAAATTTAAAAATAAATAGAAAATTCCTCAGGTGACTATGAGAATCGAGTAATTTTCAATTACAGAATCTTCCAATTTATACTTCTAAAACCTTGAATACGACAATATTTACGTTCTGGGATTCTAGAACCTAAGAAACTTTGCGGAGAGTTTCAGAGACACCTTCAGTTCTGGACTCTTTTTATCATAAAAAATGTTTAATGCCTGAGGAACTAAAAAAATCGAATTTAGGATTACACAATCTAATCTACAATTATTTACAAGAGGTAGGCGCCAACATTAAGAGCATGAAATATATAAATATATCGTGGGCGTACAAGAAAAACATAATCCTATGAACCATGTTACTGAATTAAATAAATCACACATCATAAAATGGTGCTAGTTTTTAGTACTCAATTTTTAACATTGATTAAATTTAATTCGGCGACAAATTTATACGAGGAAAATCCACAAAGTGCACGGTGAATTTGCTCCTCATCACCCATATTTTATAGCTTTGCAATAATGTTGGCAGGTAAGTAGTACAATCGCGTTTGTAGACTTAACTATATGACATAAATAAATTATACATTTATATTTATAGAGAAGGCAACAAAAGAATCCTTTCGAGAGAAGTAGGACATTATTCTGACAATAATTCAGATGTTATTTTATCAGAAATAATAATAATTATTATTATGAGTTAGTGAAACTGTGTGAGAATGATTCCAGAAGAATTTCTTACTAATCATCAGTTAAAGATTTTGGGACAGATGATTCAGAAAGTGAATAAAATTTGGAGCTGCATTTGAGAAGATTAACCGAGTTTTGTACTATAAAAGTTTTTTTTTAAATTCACTAAAAATTATACCCACAATGTTCATATGTTCATTTATTTTTTTCTGATAAAATACGTTTATATGTAACACGAAACTTCCAATAAAAATAAAAATTCAAATTTCACTTTTATAGCCGCTTCGGAAAATTTGACGAGTTTCTCAAAAGTATTCAGAATAGAGTAAGTGTTTTTTTTTACAAGATTTTGAGGTTTAGAATCTGTCAATTTTCAGTATATGTATTTATACAAATCTAGAACGAAATTTGAAACGTTGATGAGAATTAAAAGTCTCAAAATTTTTAAATATGAGAATCCGCTCTTATAGAGATATATTATACATATAGAAATATATATATATATATATATATATATATTTAGAATCTGCTCTTTATAGATACGAAAATTTGGAACTTGAGATTCTCAAAACCGTAAATTCTAAAACTAAAATCTGAAAATTTTAGAATCTGGGACTTGAAAGACTACAGAAAAAAGCTTTTTTTTGCTTTTTTTGACGACGGAAATATTTTAATTATTTGCTAACTAATGTATTAGTGAAACCACAAATTTACAGATAATATTTTCATTTATAGTCACAGTCCTTCACAGCGGCGTCAAAATGATCTGGTTTTCTGAATTATTCGATCATGCATGATTCGCCAATAAAATTTATGGTGACACGTCCGTTTGAATTTGAAATTCCGGTTTACAAACTACTACAAGTTACATTTTCAAACAGAAAATGTATTACACACGTGAGGTAGATTTATGTTAGCTCTTAAAGTCTTATAATTTTATACGCTAGAAGCAAATCTATTGTATTATAAGAGTACGTTTTATTGCAGTATGTGCTTATGTGGATATTTTATGACGAATACTAAAAACCTATTAACGTTAGAAAAGAATAGATTGATGTTGGAAATTGATTTGTCCATTATTTCAAATCAAACCATTGTGAACTAACAAAATGAAAAACTGAATACAGGAAGCTAAGCAAAAGTGAATTCGTTGAGGTTCATAATTGTAAAACGATCATTCATGACTATTCTTATTTTATAGTTGTTAGTGTAAGTGATATTTTCTTAGTAAAAAGAAAAAAGTGGTTTTAAACAGAGCAAAAGCACACTAAAAGTAAATAAAATATTGTAGATGGACTTTGTGACTTTGAACTATTTGAATAAGGCTACGTGCACAGTTTGCGCCTCCACACTTTATAGTTTTTAGTGTCATATTTGCTAGAAACGGCAATAAATTAAATCAATCACAAAAGGAAATTAAAACGGAAAAGGAAATTTCCTGGCCTTGGAAAATAACGCTAATTACTGATTAGAATTTATCAGCGGATTAAAAGTAGCCATAGAACTTGTGTTCACATTACTATTCAACGTTTTTATGATGCCAACAAAAAGACGCGCTATTCATGAGGCTGACTACGTCTAAAGAACTTTTCTAAGACCTTAAATCTTAAATTCCATGTATTATGTTCCCAAATCGTTAAAAATATGTCTATTCATTTTACACTCTGTGTAGAATCGACCCGCACCATTTGTCATGCGCGAGCTTTTTGTCTGGCTTCCATTCAGTGGGACTGTACTTCAATCATTATTTATGGACCTGCTGTATTTATATATAGAATTTTATTAAAATGCAAAGCGCACAGGTGGTGGATGTGATCCAAAAATCCGATTTAGAGAAAAAAGGATTATGATAAGATACTTATCCCGATTAGGTTTTTTAACATTGTTAATAAATAATTCTCTTTTATCGCGGTTACGTAACAATGTAATAGTTTACTTTGATCTTGAGCGATAAACAAATAACACGTTTTGTTGATTACTGTAATGTAAATAAATCAGCAGCAAAATTGCACAATGCCAGATTTAAAACGATATAAATTATAGGAATAATTTGTAATTAATTGAATTATGAATGGTCTGTCTCATAAATATGAATTTTAAGACCCACGGCCCGACGACGCATCTTTGTTTATGAATCGTACTTCATCATCACCTTCTGCTTATAAATTTTTAATAAACCTATTTGTAAACAATTTAAAAATTGCATATGGGAGCATATGGGAATACATTATGGAAGTTACACCTTCTTAGCACCTAAACGTCATGAATTTTTCAAGAGCTTTAGAATAAAATTATGGAATTGAACTTAAAACCTAGATTTCTTGCAGTTTTTATTAAAAAAAAACCTTTGATAATTTATTGAAACACTGACAGCTTATTATTAAATTAAAATATTCGTGGGTTAATTAACTCATGTGGGTAGAAAGTTCCTAATTTCTCACAGCTTTGACTATAGAAATCTGCGAATTTAATGCGACAATGAATCATAGTTTAATTAAAATTGATTTTGTGAAACTACGACATTAAAATAAAAATGCGTGGTGATTTCATTGTGGGAATATTTTGCATATGGGATGGAGGTGCACGTAACGTAAACATATTATTTATTAATTTATCTTGATTAATTATGTTTAAATATAAGTGTTACACTTGGGTTAAAAAAAACTGAACTCTAATGAAACACCAGTTTAGTAATTAGGTATTATAACCACGTAGACCGTTAAAGATAAACAGCTTTTTAAAATAAACAAAAGTAATATTTATTTTTTAAAAATTATTTTTTGAAACTTTGTTTTAAAGGTATGCAACTAAACATACACATCGCAACTTGTCACAAACGTCAGAAATTTAACCTCACTTTTTTTGAGGTTATAAAAACCGTCACGTTTTAAAAGTTTTTGTTTATAACTCGTCATGTCTGTTCAGTACGGCAAAGTAATTTCCCTTATTTTGTTAGAACGATTTGGACCAGTCGTAGAAAAAGTCGGCAATTATTTATTTCAGTACGGAACAGTTCCCCTTTTATACATAAAGAAAGGCACAAATTTGCCCCTATCGAAGGTATTTTTTCTCTTCATTATAGCCTTAAATGACACTTTTTGCAGGTTAAAGAAGCCCTGTGTATTTTAATTAAGTATAGATTAGTGACCTTTACTGCTAATCGCAATGAAAATATCGCAAATTATACGTTGCAACATGATCAGGTCCTTTTAACGCTGCGTTACGCGAAGTATATAAATCTTATAAAAAAGAAATTCGGGAATGAATCTGAAATGATAGTAGAAGAATTGTTGCAAAGGGGCTATTGGACCGCTTCAGAAATCATACTAAAAGTAATAGAAAGGTTTAAAAAGGACCACAATATGAATATTACTGTATTAGCGTTAAGAGAGAAATTTATTTCGTTAGTTAATGCGCAGTATTTGATAAGATTGCCTTATAGTGAGGAAGAGAAGCCTGTGCCTAATTTGATACTACCTGAACATTCTCGCTTTGCGGCCCCACAGTTTGAATTAAAGCAGATAGTTCTAGTACAAACTAACAAGGCCTCTGTTGATACTCTCCCAGACCGTGGTATCTACTGGACTGTGAATTTTGATAGGTTTCACCAAGACATGAGAGACAAACTGATTGTTAATGCATTTACAAAGAAATTTGATGAGAACGCCGGCGAATTCGTTAGACTTTTATTACAACAGATGTACATTCGAACCACGCCATGGGCAGAGGTGTCAAACCCCGTTCCTGTGATCGAAATAAGAGACATCATGAGGAAGCAGGCAACCCATCAACACCTACTGGCGTTTTTTGACCAGTACGTTAATGTGATAGGTACAATTCTAACGACTGTTGAAGCGGATCTAATTCATTTTGTTTTAGAACAGGATAACTCAAAGCTAATAAGACAAGCTGGAGAAGCAGGTGGTGGCTCATTACAGATTTTTTTAAAAGAAGCCTTTGTTCAGTTTGCTTGGGAAACTGTTGAACAAATAGTGTTGGAAAAGTTTGATTCAAAAGCCGCGCGCATTTTTAGACTTGTCAAATCAAAACAATATATAGAGCCTGATCAAATCCAGCAGTTGGCCATGATCCCAGCAAAAGAAGCAAAACGACTGTCTTACCAACTTTTAGAAGAAAATTTTTTGCAAGTTCAGGAACTGAAAAAATCGACTAGTACGGGGCCTAACAAGAGTTTCACGCTTTTTCACGCTGAGTTAGACCAGATAGTTAGAATGACTATAGAATTGTGTTATAAAACTTTATTTAATATAATGACTAGAAAAAACCATGAAAGGTTGGTACACAAAAGGATCATTGATAAGAAACAGCGAGTCGAAACTATAATCATGGGAATGCGGACACAGGGGGCGGCTGAAGATCAACTAACTGATGTAAGTCTGACATGATTTATGATTTTTGTTGACGATTTTTTTCAGATTGAAGAAATGATCACTCCTCCGGAACGGGAAATACTTCGAAAAATCGACGTGACAATGAAGAAACTGAACAGTGTAGAATTAGAAATCGACGAGACTATATTTTTACTGCAAATGTATTTACTTTATCAATAAATTTTATTCATGTTTGAATTTGAGGGTTGAAGTTTCCTGTATTACCGACGCGGTTTGAGCCGACATTAGTCACGTGACCACGATCGACATTTGAGGAGGTTTCTGGCCACGAGGTTTTGATTTCTAACAAATTTCATTTAACCGGGTTGTAAAAGTTGACGTTTTAGTGCTAATAAAAATGCCCTCAAGCAATCCACTACCACCGAAAGAAAATGCCTTATTTAAAAGAATTTTGGTTAGTATAACATAGCCTAACAAATCGGGTATATATCAACAAAAATAATGCACAGTAAAATTACTGACTCATTTCGGTTGTGCTGTGAAAAAATTCGCAAGGAAACCCGCTGAGAAAACCCGAAGGTGATATAACCTAAAAATGCGTTTTGCAGCTGTCTCCAGGTTCCTAAAGTGACTTTTCTTGCTATTTTTACATTTATTATTTTACGCAATCAACTCAATTGTCCCCCACAGCTTATCCGCATCGTTAATCATAATCTCTTTGCAGAGATGTTACGAACAGAAGCAATACAAGAATGGGTTAAAATTTGCAAAGCAAATTCTGTCAAATCCCAAATACACAGAACATGGAGGTTAGTTTAAACAATAACTTTGATAGTTTTCTAAAGGAGATTTTGCAGAGACTCTGGCCATGAAGGGATTGACGTTAAATTGTTTAGGACGCAAAGAAGAAGCTTACGAGTACGTGCGTCGCGGCTTAAGAAACGATTTGCGTTCACATGTGTGTTGGCATGTTTATGGACTTCTACAAAGATCGGATAAAAAATATGATGAAGCCATTAAGTGTTACCGCAATGCCCTCAAATGGGAGAAGGATAATATGCAGATTCTTAGGGATTTATCTCTGTTACAAATACAAATGCGAGATTTGGAAGGATACAGAGTGAGTAACCACATTCTTGTCAGCGTTTTGTTTCATAACCTTGAAAACTTGTGCAGTTGGGTTTATATTTAACATGCAAATTAGCTTTGGCTGTGATTAAATTAGTCCATACAAGAATACCACATGTTCTTGGTGCTATTGCAGGCATTACTTGCATTTAATTTGTAGCAAGAATGTGAAGTATAACGTTTACAAAACCAAAATCAGTCTCCATTTTATTGTATACAAATAGCTTATCATTAAAAGGGAATTAAAACTTAATTTGCATTTATTGATTGCGACTAACTTTTGTTTAATTAAAAACTGATACTGTGGCTGTTTTAAAGACTAATTGTAATCACCACACAAGTTTTTTTTTATGTAACTAAACCGGTACAGTTTTACGTCCCTGTGGGCTTGTTTTGGTTATCTTATTTCAAATATGCAAACAAAATCGTCGTATTGGAAGAATGTGATAAGCAATGCAATAATAGTATTTAAATATGGGCTTGTATCGAGTATTACAATAAAAAATTGCATTTATTAACAAAACCGTTATCTTCATAAAATTTATGATACGTACTAGGATGTATTTCATTTTCCGAATTTGTAAACGTGACTCAACTTTATTATAACGGCGATCGATAAAATACCACATATTCGATGCAAAGTCGAAGTTGGCTTTAGAATTTAAATTTGGTTGGTAGCTCTGCTTGTTTTCGGATAACGCCTTTCTCGATAGTTTGAGGTTATGTAATCAGAGATCTAAAATGTCAAAATCTATAAACAACAGTGCTAGTAACATGTCAAAGAATGCAACGATGTGTGAATTCTATTTAAAATGTTACCTTTTTTTTTTTTTGTAGATTCTTACCAACACTAGGAAAACTAAGTTTATTCTAGTTTGTTTTTTCTTTAAAAAGTCGCAGAAAATTACCTATATCGTTTTTTTTGTGCCTTAAAATTCGAACACATTTCTTGTTTTTAAATTATAGATTCTTACGCAATCCTGCTGTACCTTGGTGTTTTTTTTTTTTTTTTTAAACTGGAATGTGCTACTTTTTTGACGTATATCAATTTTTGTTATGAAAAGATGTTTTAAATCTGTTACATTTTTTTTTTTAATTTTAATATTTTAATGCGAAACATTTGTTGGTTTCTACAATATATAGCGATCAATTTTTCATTTTATTGCCTTTATTTTTCATTATATGCTAACACTGGCGGTTTTGAAGAAAATAATTTATTAGAAGTCCCAGTTAAGTTTCATTGTTATTTTATTAATTTGAAAATTTATAATTATTTTTTTCTTCTTGTTGCATAAAAAAGTAAAGTTGTTTAGAAGTAACCTAGAACATCCCAAGTATACAGGGTGATCCAAGGATGCGTAATTGGTTCATACGTTTTTGCTATTTGATACATTAACAAGCGGTTTTTGACATTCAGCAGATATACTTTAGTGCACATTTCAATAATATTTATATATACAGGGTGTATAAAAAATGGCGGATATGGTCATCAGTACGTTGATGAAAATTGCTTATAGAAACGGGACAAATAGAAGTAACCCTTTCAAGAGGATTTGGCTCCTAGTATATGCATTCATGGCTGTGATAACTAGTCCTAATACCGTTAATTAATGTTTCTGTTTCCATTTATCTCGCATGCTTTCCATTTTAACTAAAGTAAAGTGATGCTGTCAATGAATTTGATAAGTCAAATGACAATTTATCATAATATGTAGTGCTATTATTATTAAGCAAATTTCATTTAAATTTTATTTAACAGCCCCCTACTTGCAAAAGCTAACAAATCTCTTTGTAACTATATTTTTTGTTTTTGTAAAACTCAAGAAATGTTTTTAATTTACCATAGAAATCGCATATCATTGAAAAGCTTATCAAAAATGCTATTGATACGTGGAGACAAGGAGGTATTCAACTTTTTGCGTGCTAACACATCCTGTAAAATGTGTGTGTGTTTGGACCAAAAGTCAACTACTTTCTAAGGTATACGGATATACGGACATCCTGTATATATATCAAAAGTTTCTAAATTGTGTACTATATATACATCTGGATATCAAAAATCGCATGGCAATATATTTTTTAATAGCAAAGAAGTTATGGATCGATTACACATTCCTTGGTCACATGCATATATGGTTTGTTGTTGTATTAAGTTGTATTAATAAATGAGTTTGTATTGTATTGATGGCATGAGTGAGCATTGGTGTACGAGCGTAGCGATTGCTACGGTTTCAATCCGGTTGTCAAGGTGAAATCCATTGTATAATGGTAATAATTATTTTATCATTTTTACCTTGCTGGGACCGTTGATAATTGTCGTTAGTTGCTATACTTTAAGTTAGAGGAAGTTCAGTTACTATACCTGCAGAATTTTATTGCTTAGTGTCAAATAATTATTGACAATATTATAAATTAAGATTCTTAAAAAAGTGTCACCCTGCAAAAAAGGATATCTGTGACATTGCATGCTAATTTCAAAATTTAGCCATTAAAAGAATTTAAAATAACACTCCACATGAGCATTTTTTATAAAGAAAATTCACAAAAAGTCTTTGAATACTTTTTTCTATCTAGGATACACGGTACCAGCTTCTTATGCTTAGACCGACGCAAAGGGCTTCCTGGATAGGTTATGCCATGTCGTTTCATCTGTTGGAAGATTACAAGAACGCTTTGAATATACTAGACACATTTTTGGACCAACAACAGGTACAAAGTGTTCTTATTAACGAAAGTATTAAGTAAAACTTCTGATATTTACAGAAAGGGAACAACTACGACTACGAGCACAGTGAGCTGTTACTATATCAAAACCTGGTGATTCAAGAGTCTGGAGATTTGAAAGAGGCCTTGAAACATTTGGAATCCTCCCAAGATCAAATCGTTGACAAACTAACCCTTAAAGAAAATTTAGGTGAACTAAATTTAAAGTTGAAAAATTTCGAAAAAGCCGCTAAATATTACGAAGAATTGATCCAAAGAAATCCGGAAAACACGATGTACTATAATAAGTTAATCGAAGCTAAAAAATTTGCAAAGCCCGAGGACATTGTTAATTTTTACTTAGAGTGTTCCGAAAAATATCCGCGAGCTATGCCACCTCGAAGACTGCCGTTAAATTACGCGGTCGGTGAACAGTTTAAAGTTCTTGTCGATAAATATATGAGGAAGGCACTGTCGAAGGGTGTACCTCCTCTGTTCGTCGATTTACGTTCGTTATATGCGGATAAGAGTAAAGTGGAGACTATCGAAAATTTGATGTTACAATATGCGGATGCTTTAAAGAAAGTGGGGAAGTATAGTGAAGCAGAAGTTAATAATGGACCGAAAGAACCGGCTTCGGCTTTGTTGTGGGTTTACTATTTTTTGGCGCAACATCACGACTTCTTGAATCAGACAGAAAAGGCTGTGAATTATATAGATGCCGCCATAGAACACACACCGACGCTAATCGAGCTCTTTGTTACCAAAGGAAGAATCTATAAGGTAATTTATAAGATACATAAATTATAAGCAAAAAATTTCAACAATTTTGATCTCTGGGTATTTTTGGTATCAATGTTTGGTTTATTTTTGATAAGCAGTTAACGTAGGCGACCACAGAGGTGTATGCTGGTTGCGATACCATGAAGCTGCACTTTTGGTTGCATATATTATTTCCAAAGTTTCCGTACCTGCAAGGTGGATTTACTTGTGATAATTTGATTATAACGAAAATACCAATTTCTAAGAGCGTATATTATTGCCATTGCTAAAGTTTTGTTTATTGTTTGGTTTAACTAGGTTTCTTTGTATTAAGTATCCATGTGCTTACTTGTTTTGTCCACCACTGTTCCTAAACAATGTCTTCGTGTTTATTGTAGATAGAACAATCTGTCTGTATCGCAGACATTTTTTGCTTAAAATGCTTTCCACATCAGTTGTCTCTTATTTGACTTTGAGAGAAAACAATTTGCAGCACGCGGGCGATCCCCAGGAGGCGTATAAGTGGTTGGATGAGGCCCAGGCCCTTGATACCGCTGACCGTTACATCAATTCCAAATGCGCCAAATATATGCTCAGGGCAGATCGAGTCAAAGAGGCGGAGGATACATGTGCCAAGTTTACCAGAGAAGGCGTTTCAGCCATGGAGAATCTTAACGAAATGCAATGCATGTGGTTCGAAACGGAATGTGCGTTGGCTTACCAACGCCTTGGGAAATATGGAGAAGCTCTTAAAAAATGTCACGAAACGGATAGGGTAAATACCACAAGGTGTAATAAAGCTTACTTGATAATTTATACCATCTTTATAGCATTTCTCGGAAATCATTGAAGATCAGTTTGATTTTCATACCTACTGTATGAGAAAAATGACGCTGCGATCGTATGTTGGGCTTCTACGGTTGGAGGACGTTCTCAGGGGACATCCTTTTTATTTCAAAGCAGCCAAATGTGCCATTGAAGTGTATCTACATCTTTTTGATGAACCATTGAAGGACGAAAGCGCCGAGCAGGAACTCAATACTGGTGAGTTAACGAAAAATATCAACTACTTGTTGCTTTATTTGCATTATAAGTTAAATTTGGTTAACCTGCTAAACTCTTTTGTTATCTAACAAATTTATCAAATGCGGGACTTAATTAACTAACAAATGGTTGATTAAAGGAACAATAGGTGGGAATTTAAATTGGTTTGAACAATGTTTGGGTTACGAGATCAGCTCGTAATAAGATTTACGTGTGCATAGGAAAGGTCGAAGTATTTATATAGCGTTTTATTATTAAAAAATTATAATAATTTAACAAAAGTTGCCTAATATTTGTATGATCTAACATTCTAACAATACAATAATTTATCACTTTGATATACTAGAATCTTTATAAATAAATTAAATGTTAACTCATACAAGACCGCCTTAATTTCGCACCGCTACATTTTTTTTTTTGGTGAGAATAACAATTTGCTCAGTGTTCAAAAATCACTCAAAAACTACGTATTCCAGATTTTGAGTACGTTGGCGTTGCACGATCACAGACCAATTAAATTAGGCACTAAATTAAAGATAGGAATCGCCAATGTAACTCACAGCTCAAGTAAAGTCACCAGTTCGAATCACGACACTTCACCTCTCTTTATTTCTTCGTATTCTTGGCGCATTCGGTTGAGAGTAGTAATAACCGGCTCCTTGATCCCGACTTTGAGCTAATTGTGGGGTTAGAAAGTAAAAGTGCGCCCCATCGTCCCCTGGTAATTGATACGAAATGAAGGATCCGGGTTGTCCTTCAGCGGTGGGAACAGGGACGCCTTTCACAATTTCAGCTCCCTGATTCTTTTGACGTGTTTCTTGCGTATATTGAGCGGGTTTAGGGGAGTATTTCACCACTTGAGGATAGTTTACTCGCTGTTGGTTTGGATTAATTGGCACAAATTCAGCGTCGGGATTGATGGTTGGACGGGGATGTAAATAATTGACAGCGACGTCGCCTTCTAAGTTGATGGGTTTTTGTTCGGGTCGGCGTTGTTTTGGGGCGGGTGCTGACTGGGCCACTTGGGGAATCGGAGTTGTTGCACTCTGCAATTTTTGACCAAATGTTGTAAAATAATGTCTGGTATTTTCGTCGAAGAAACCTTCATCGGGTTTCGTGTAGAACCCTTGGTAAACTGGACTGGGGGTTACTTCGTAGGCGTACTGACTAACGGGTCTTGGGGTTGCAACGTTCTTGTTTTTTTCGTCGTTGTTGTCTTCGTATTCATAGTCCGGTCGTGGTCTGTTGTAGTATTTTGAGGCCACTGGTCGTTCGGTGGTCACTTGGTAGTAGTTCGGCGGTGGAGTGTTTTGGTAAGTTGGAGTTTCAGTTGGTATAATTTCTATCGCTGGTTGAATCTGGACGCTGTATTTTGGCAAGGGCCTAAACCTATCTTGTGAGTCTTCATTTTGGGGTTTTTGAGGCTGACGATAATTTACAGCTTCGAAACTAAATTGGTAGACTGGTTTAGGGGAGTATGCCGCCCTATAACGTGGTCTCGGCGTAGTGTAGTACTGATGGATTTGTTTCTGCAATCGTGCAATGTGAATACTGAATGTGTCTGTTTTCGGAGTTTGCACGAAACGATAACGAGGTCTTTGGGTGTTGTAAGGACGACTTGACACATAAATGTACTTTTGCTGTTGCACAGGTGTTGAAGGATTTTGTTGTTTCGGCGGAATATAGTACTCTTTCGGAATATCGTAAAACGGTTTTCTTGTAGTTATTTCCTTGGCTGGTTGTTCTTCGTAGTAATAGTATTGAGCGGGTGATTTCGTTGTGGGTTTAGTCCTTCGCGTATTCGGCGCACTGAGATATTTATTCGGAGCATGGGTTATCGAATTCGATTCGATGTCATTGGACGTGCTATAATACACTTTCAACGGCACTTGTGTCGTACTCACAACAGAATTAGGACGCGATGGTGGTTTGTACACACCCGAAACGTCGTTCTCGTACACGTATACTTTCGGTGGTTCCGACGGTTTAACCGGTCTAAGTATGGTAACAGCAGGAGGTCGTGTTTTCTGTGTTCTCTGCGGCGGCGTTCTATTTTTGGTAACTTGCGGTCTCACTGATAAAACTGTCACAACTTTTGGAGGTGTCGTCGTCACAACAGGCTTCAACTCGTTGTTGATCTCGATTGGTATATGCACTGGGAGAATCCTGACAGGTTTCTTCACAACCTTGTTGTTTAGCACGGAAGTTGGTGGTACTTCCGTCGTGGTCGGGTGGATCTGAGGCAAAGGCGTCGTCGTTGTTTTGACTCTTGTTCTGCTCGGTTTCCGCGTTGTTGGTCTCGTGGTAGTTTCTTCCAACGGCCCGAAGAAATTCGGTGGAGGCGGCAATATAATTCCTGGTACCAAAGGCCCAGCAGGTACCACCGACGAATTATCCTTTGGGTAGTAAAAACTGTAGGGTGGAGGATAGTAGATTGAAGGGTCGTCTTCGTCGAACGGTTCGGTTAGATTTGGAGGTGGAAGTATTGCGGCGCCTGGGGGTAAAGAAGCGAAAAATGGAGGTAAGGTACCGTTCAAATGAAAAGGGGGGAACGGCGACCCCGGAAGATACTCCCCCGGAGGGTACGCAGGTATTGGGAGCGGACTTTGCCCGGAAGTAGCGTTGGGCGGATAGGAATAGAAGGGCGGGAGGTACGGACTCGGGTCGTAGCCCGCTGGGGGAGGTACGGCGAAGCCTGCTTGGTCGAACGTGCCATTAATCGTTCGCGAAGCATTTGTGCCCAAGATTTGCAGCGGTCCGTCGTCGGTAAGTTGGACTGGAAATGGCGGCGGCACTTTGGGATGTGCCGGAATTTTCACTTGGCGAAGTGGAGCTTTGTAATCATCGATAGCAGGCCAGGAGGTCGCAGGATTTTCGTTTTTATCATCATGAGGGGGATAAGTGCCACCTTTCAGGACAAGGAGATGGTTTTCAGCCAACCAAATATCGTTCTTCATTAAACCACCCAAGTTATTGATGTTGTCTTTAGGTACTTCCGGATTGTGGTCGTAACTGAGTACACCCGGTCGTTTCGAAGGTTTTGCGAAGAGTTCTTTCTGTATGAGGCCATATTTTCCATCAGCCACTTGTTGGGATAGTGTTTTCTTCTCTTCTTCGTCGCCTTTTTGCGTTTTCTTATTCTTAGAACCGCTCGCCAAAGCTTCTAGCAGTTCAGAATCCACGGAATCTGGATAAATTTTTATATGGCCACCGACTAATCTGTGAAGTTTTCGTCCGTCAGTTGCTGAACTTGCTAGGGCCCAGACTGTTAGCGTGAACAATAGAAGCCACCAGGACATCTGCAATAAAACAAAAGCAATAAATCGATAGAATCGATGATATATGGAAGAGACCACCATTGTGAACTTTACGTGGCGGGTGGTCAAAGAACTACATTTACAATTATCTTAATTTAATTAGCCACATTAAACACTACTGCTATTGCTTCGATGAAAGTAAAACCAGAGACTGCTGACTTGCGGCTATAGTGAACGGGAAACTTCAGATTTACTGGGTTGTCTATTTGGTTTTATCGAACCTTCAACACAGAGATAGTTGTGGTTTTGTGTTCTGGCCTTGTCATCGAGACGCCGGTAGGTGTGGTCGGAAAATTAACGCGGAAAACAGAGAGAAAGGACTGACTATTGTTTTATGAATCTAATCATGGTGTTTAAGATCAAGAATTAAAGAAAGCGTGATTTTCGATTAAAGTCAGCGTAATTAACGAGAGCACCCAGACTGTCAAAATCTCGACTAATTCTAATAAATTGAACTCACAACAAACAATATAGTGAGAGGAAAACTCGTGTCGTAACGGTTACGGTCGGCGACATTTTTCTGCACACGTACTTTGCTTGCTCCTAATAACATTGTTGGTTGTTCTAGATTTGCAATTTCTTCAGGTATTTGTTAAAATTCAAGAAAGTGAAATTTGAGCGTATGTTGCAAGTAGAAGCTCTTGTTTCTGTTTGCCATATGATTGATTTTTACTTACAATTGGTTTACAACATACAATTCGATCTATGAATTTAAATGGAAAATTGTTACGCCCTAGTAATCAAATTGAATTATGTTTTTTATGTAAAGCAAGGGGGTTATTTATGATGTAATCTCTAGGAAGTAAAGCATAATAATAGCTGCACTTATTAATTAATTACTGATGTAAAGCGGAACGGGGAATCAAACCGAGAAGGAATTTGTGAAACTTGTGCGCCTTGCACCGGTAGCATTTTCGTTGAAGATTCACTGTTATGTCATAGTTGGTGAAAAAAAACGAAGGACAAGGATGCGACGGTAAATACCACATCTTCAAATGTCTGAGTTAATTTCCGCCACTTCGAGCGCATCATTTGCATAAACCACTGCACTCTGTTTATATTTGTTTACTGTTTGCGGTTCTGGTTTTTGTAATCTAAACACGTTGCGCGTTGTGTCATTAATGTCATTATGCATTGTTTTAGGATAAATAGAGGATTGCGGGTCGTTTCTGTTTTTTTGCTCCGAAAATGGAACCTTTCCGGTACATGTATGACAATGTCACATGTTCAAGAACCAATTCACAAGACCTAACAAGTGTTATTGTCGTACACATATGTCCTCGGTTGTAACAATACGCCCGACTTCACAACAATAGAGACTTAATCGCGTTATTGCATAAAATTTCTAAAATACGCACTTGCCTAAATGTTTTATTGCGATACAAATTTGTTAAGTCGAAACGAAGGTAAAACTTTGGAATGTGTTCTTATAATATGCGAAGGCGTGGTATTTTTTATGTGGTGCCGGAAAGATTGACACTTAACATGTGCTGATAAAGCTGATGGATAGGTGCCACAATAAACATGTAATTACATGAAAAAAGTGAGAATCAGGGGGTATTAAGCCATTACTACGCATGGTCTAAAACAATTAATCACGTTCTGTTAACATGCAATCTCTTCCAATTTTGGAGATGTTTAATAGAAATGGAAGTAATGGAAGGTGTGGGTTGGAAAGGCTAAGGACAGATCATTCTTTACTTTGTCAATGGGATAATGCCTATGAATTGGTGCGCGAATTGTTTAAATTTACATTCTGAGGTGTTAGTTAAGTATTGGTGGAAAAGGTTATACATTTCTGTTGAAACACAACAATTACCATACAATGGTGAAGTAAGGGACTGATGAAAGTTTACTTAAAGATTGCGCTTACGTTCGAAGGCGCCAATTCGCAAAATATTTGTCGTTTAATTACCGAGATGAATATTACAAATCTATTAGCAGTGTACAAGGTGCAAGGACCAGTTGCCGCAATCTCTGCATTAAACTGTCATTAATTACAGATCCTTGGGAATTTTTGTCAGATCGGCTTCTTTATTCTTTACCAGAAATTTTCCCAGATCCTAAATCCACCAATGTAGGTCAATTTCATTAAAATATGCACCATAGTTCCTTAATTAATCGTCTAATAAGTGATCGTGCAACAAACAGGTGAAGGTTTCCGAGATTTTTTACTAAATTGTGACCAATTACGCTTGAAAGTAACCAAACAAATTCGAATTGTTTTCGGTGCTCGGAGAAAATGAACATCTGCGTAATGACAATTAAATATCAACATTGAACTTGGAAAAAACATCTGTTGAATAGATGCTTTCTTCGTGCAGATTAATCAAAGCGTACAGCTCGCGTTCTAAATCGATTTCTTTTGATGGCAATGTTGTAACGTTAAAGGACAAGCTTTGTTTTCGTATTTCACGTGAAAAAGTGTCAAGCTGTTGAATTATCTGATTAGAGTATTGTGATGAAATTGGCAAGGACAGTTTTCGTCCCGACCTTTTTAATCAAGCGACACGATGTGTAAATTAACGAGAATTTATTGTTAAATGTTGACCTTTGCATTCCGGCATTTTTATTTTGTGATTAAATTAGATGTGGAGTAAGGGTGGTCCCGTCTGTGTTAAACCAGTTTAAAGCCACTTTTGGACTCAGGTCAGATCTTGACTGATAAACGAACATTGTAATGATTTCATGAATATTAATGTGTTAACCTTTGCGGCATCATTTATTTAATTAAATTGCCAAGTTTAAGCAACGTGTTATTGTTGTCATGTCGCAATAAAATTGTTGATATTCTAAAGATGCACTTTATGTGAAGACGATTCTTCCTGTCTAATCACTAAAGTTCTACCATCTCTACCTATATTATTAGCATTTGCATTTGCACAATAGGTTAGACAGATTATTGTATATTGGATGCGAGGAGTGTAGGTTTTTTAGTCCCGGGCTGTAGGCGTGTTTACCAAACTTTTTCATCGTGACGGATGTTTATTTTTCCTTTTTTTGTTCCTTACATTTTATTGCCTGGTGTGTACTTTGTATCCGAAAAGTTGTAACTCCTGTTGCACTAGACACAATCACTTCATTCACCAAAGTTTACATAGCGGTTCGTGTAGCGTGGTTCGGCCGGCTTAGCTGTACTGAAATGCATTGTTTCACCGGAGCGCCAGATTTCCGTACCGCGGACTCCGGTGCTTTCGGGTGGGGACATCGTTGTAGTCATCTAGTTTAACGTGACCCGACAAGGACGCAGTTTTATCGGGTTTTCCTATCACCCGGATTTGGAAATCGACTCGTCATGAATGTAATAAGACAAAATCAATAAAAAATTCCAGAAATGTACCTATGCATATGCATAATTTATGAGAGGTTTCTCATCAATCATTGTTAGTATCTTCTTGAAGAGGATGTGACGAATTGGTGGTCCGTCAATAATTCAAATTTTCAAAGATCGAAATGGAGGGTGAAATAATTTGGCAAAGGTTCACGAGAATCACGAAACTACTTTCCTTATTAGGATTTTTATTGTTCGATGTGTTGGCTAAGGTTTTATGTTTTTTTTTCCTGAAATGAAAATCGTCGTTTTCTGCATGTAGAATTTTGTTGTTTGCCTTTTACACTGTTCTGTTTTAGGTGCTTTCTATATTTATACCTTCTAAAATGCCCGCATACACGTCAAAATTATTTCTCTATCACAAATAACTGACACTGTAAAACTTGTCTTTAATGGGGGGAAATTAAACGAAATGTGGGAAAAGCAAGTTAAGATTATTGATTTCAGAATTTTAATTAACAAGCTTATAATTAAATAATAAAATATATGTAGTGATTTAATAGTATGCGTAAAGTTGGAAGTCTTTACTAGTACAAAATGAAGAAATTAATGTTCACTTAAGGACTTCAGGAGAAAATGCAATAAAATCAGAACAGATGAAAAACTTTGCAGATGTACCTTGTCTTAATTAGAAATTTCATTTTAAGTTGCATTTAGCGCGTTAACGTATGTTCAAATTATCTTGAATAGCAAACCTCATATTTTTTTTTATTTAATTTCATTCACTAGTATTTCCTTAACGAGTCAAAACCATTAGAATAAGTAGGAATAGAGGTAAAGCGCAAATTATATGCCATTAAAAAGTTTTCAAGCAAAAAATCGGGAAGTCGGTGAAAGCGTTTATGCGTAATGATAACCATTGTTTTTCTTAATCTGAAATTTTCCTAAATACAAAATTGATCTGTATACCCATACAACCCCGCTTTTCCTTTCTAATTAGAGAAAATCGAGTTCTTAATACGTCTTGGAGAAATTTGTAATCTAACGCCGCTCGTCGTTTCTATAAACTGGACTGATAATAATCTACTTTTTATTATAAATTATATGAAATTTGTTTAATTGCATTAATACGTTGGACAACAACTGAAGTAGTTTTTTCCTGATTTTGTGATAGGTTGTTAGTTTTTTTGTACTAATAAGCGACAAGAAAATAAAACAACCGTGAGACAAGAAGAAATTTCGTGGGCCATGATAATCACACAGTACGTCAGTGATCAAAAGATTTTATTATAGTCTTCTGCGGACAAATATAGTCCAAGAACAAAAGTAGGAAAGTAAGAATTCAATTTCATTTTTCTTTCAGCTACTGTTTCTGCAAATTGCATATCTACCGTGATATAAGCTATTTAATTATATAATTCCCTCGAGTGCTGTTCATTATATTGTAATTAATGTTGCGGATACTTGACATAGTATATCTACAAACTGTTGCTGTTGTGTTGTTAATTGCAGTAAAAATTCCGCGTGCCCATCGGGTATACTCCAATAATGCGCCCTCGACTCATTTCCATCAGCAATCGTTATATAACATTGATATCGCAATTTTTAGTTGAAACACTCTGAAAACTCAATTAATAGCATCATCTTCTAGAATTGAAAGTGAAAAATCAACTCACGCTTGTCCAATTGTTTGACATGATTTCTGTGGTTATTTGAGATGAATAATTGTATATTTTATGAGGTGTTAAAACGTTACTCATTTAAAGTAAGTTACCTCTTATTTGACCATACAAAAAGGAAGAAGCGTGGTGAGTTATCCAATTTCAACACCCATCATCAATATTTTGACCTTCTCCGTTAACATTTTACCTTAGCGAGTTTCGTAAAAAATGCTACATTATTAACATGATTTATCAAGATTAAACAGAATTTCGGTGATCTTAAATTGTTAAACGGGAAAGGTCGTTGCAAACAATACCGAAAGCATTTCTTCAAGTAAATTGTACGACCTCGCCCACCTTAAAACAAACGAATTCTTTTGCCAACGCAACCGTCAAAAAAATCCTTAATTGGCTTTGAAATTCACACACAGGAAGAATTTTAATTGAAAAGTGTCGATTATGTTATGTTACTCCAACGGTTCAGGGATTTTCACATTGTAGGCCTCGTTTATGTTGATTTTCTATATTCTTCTAATTGCATTTATTGAAAGCTGGTTTTTAATGTCATTGCAATAAAATATATTTTTGTTTATACTAAGTCACGATGTTGTCAATTTCTCTAAGCGAGACGTTTCAAGGTAGTCATTTTTATGTTATTGTTGTTTCCATTCCGTTTAAATCCAAGTGTTTTTTGAAAAGGCGTTATATTTGAATTATGATCATTTTTTTAAAGTAATCTTGAGCGGTAACAACAAAGTTTTAATGCATTTTTAATGGTGTCGTTTGAGTTGGAAACTGCTGAGGGTTAAATACCGTTCCACTTTAAACGTCATATTTTTTAATGGTAATCGACACGAACTCAAATTAAGTGTAGAACTGAAAACTGAAAAAAGAGAGATCAGAAAAATTCAGCAAAATTCTTCAAATATTACAAATTGCTAGAATTTATCATTGAAAATGTGCAAGAAAAAAATAAGTTAGAAATCATAAAAGAATTGTAGGAAGGAGTCAAGATTTCAAAAAAGGACAAAACTTTGACATTGAAATAATCATAGATCTCAAGGAGAATCAATAATAATGAAATAATTCATATAAAACATTACAATATTTTGGAATCTGTGATTGAAGAAATGGAATACGAAAATCTTGAAATTCTAAACGACATTTATAAAATACTAATAGAATCAACGCACATTTTAAAAATTTTAGGTCTTCGGGTTAAAAATTGAGATTGGAAATTTCCAAAAGTAATTTTTACAAAATATTTAATTCAAATGTTTCAGTTTCTCTGAAATTATCATCGAAAATGTATGAGAATGGAGTTTAAAATTTTTGAAATTTTAACCTGGAATCATAAAAAACTAACAGAGCTTAGATTTAAAAATAAAGGATAAAATGTGTATGCTAAAAAATAATCGTAAACGAGAAGGGAACCCAGAACTGTAATGCCATTTAAAAAAGCAACGCATATTTTCAAAAATTTAAGGCGTTCTCGTTGAAAATTAAGCTTAAAAGTTCCCAAAAATTAAAGATTCTACAAAAAATTGTTAAAATCTGGAACCATAAAAGTTTAAGAAAAGAGATTTAAATTTTTCCATTTTTGTTAATAAAAATTTTCGAAAACAGTTAAGTCAGAACAGAACAGCCCAAAAAATCTGCTGAAATAGTTCTACTGCTTCAAAGTTTTAATAAATTACATTATATTTAAATCTAAATTATTGGAATCTTGCTTCAAACTGAAAACTAAAACTAAAAATTATGAAAATATTTGAACATTGAATCATTGAAATTAAAAGAAAATTAATTAATATTAAAGGCGCCAATGATTTGTACTTTGTATGATAAAAATTAAATGGTTCAGAAGTTGCTAAATTGCACATATTTAAAATCTACAACTTTTAAAAACCGGAAAATTTCTAAACTTGTCGAAATTGTTGATTTTTTCATGAAGAAATTTTGAGCTCTACATTTGCCGGGAATTAACAAGAACGAATAACTTTTTTTTTCAATTTTGAATGCGAATTAGTTATACACAAGCAAGCATACAGAAAAATGCAATTTCGAAACCAAAAAAAAACACGACAATATAGTGAACTTGGCGTCTCCTATTGTCGCGTGAAAAAATGTAGGCCAACATTATTTAAGTTCAATAGTTCAACATTTTTTATTTCAAATTTGCATATTACTCACAATTTTTATTTATTTAGTTCATTGTTACGACTACGTTGTGTAATTTCTGTGTGATCCTTCCAATTCAGAGATTCTTCTTGTATTCCAACATTATTTTCATTTTCAATTATTGCGTTTATCCAAGTATTGAAGAATCAACACTCATATTAACATTTCGTGATGCAATCAATTACATTACATTGCCAATATCTTACGTGGAGGAACATGTATTTACTGTCCACAAAAGTAGATAATTTAATAGTTAAATCGTGTACCTTTCGTTTGTGGCTTAATTAGAGATAAGTATTTCAATTGTTGAATTAAAAAGGGAAAAGTTGGCCTTCAAAGTGTACACTATTGTGAATCTGGTAATCCGAATGAAAAAAGATGATTTTCACTTTTTCTGTTTTTTTCGTGTGCGTCGGAACAATGTGTGTACCCATATTCCTGAGAACCCCCAACAATGCTTTTATTCTAAGTAAAATGCCTTAATTAAGCAAGGTCACACGGTACTGATTAATTCATTTGCAGTAATAAAGTAAACAAAGCCCAATGGGGTCAGTAAGTCGAATATCATCAATGAGTGAGATTAGAGAATTTTCATCAAACGCTAGTGAGAGAAAGAAACTGAATTTCTAATACTTTCCCTTAATTTAGCGATTTTGTTCTGGTTTTGGTGGTAATTTTTCACGTTAAATAAAGCCACTCCCGATACTAACAAAAGCAATTAAACACCGGGAAAGGAACGCCTTACAGAAGTAATAGTAAATCAGAACTAGTTGAAGGGCACGTCTGGTTTTATTAACAGAAAAAAAAACCCGTACTATTATTGATAATTTATTTGTTTCGTAACTAAGTTCAAGGTTAGTATGTAGAGTAAGGCGATTCAGCGCGAAAATGTGTAGAAAGTGGATTCCAGTTGTGTAAAGTTGTAACCAAGGGCAAAAAAAGAAAGATAAAGTTGGAACCATCAAAGAGAAAGCGGGCATCGTCCAGTGTCCGGTCTTTTATATTAAATTCACAATTAACTTTGTGTATCCAAGTCGTATTTTACTTTCTGCGACCAAGATCTACTACCATATATTATAACACAACACCCAACTTTCGTTTTCTAATTCCTTCACAGGTGTACTTTGGTGATGTCACACCGTTGACATTAACGTGACTAGAAGGAATGATCTTCGGTCACGATATAATGATGACCTAAAATAACCTTTAACGTCTTTTCAAGAGCATCAACGTTCGTGATGAAGATGCACCTTTCTCATTCTCACCTTTTTGCTGCCGATTACAAAGCTTTCCCATCGTTTATTAATTATTTTCGTCGAGAGAAAATATGCAGGGATATATTTCCCGACGTGGTGCTTAAATCTTTGATGTAAACAAAAAATCATTTGTGAAATTATTTTTTTACTGTGAATTGACGATTGCATGAGCTTGCGTTAAGAATGCGGAAATGGGTATGTGGACGAGATCCAGCTATAGTGGCCTTGTTTCATCAGTTCATCACCATAAACTCTTGGTTGACGCATTGTTGTGGAGAGATATCCCCACGGAATAAATTTACTGGAAAATTTCAATTTTTAATTAGCTGGCTTGTGTATTGTCTTTGCTTGAGCAGGCAATTGGTTACGATGAAGTCTTTGTTGACAATAAAAATGTTGGAAGTAAGAGGTTTTTCCAAGAAGCTGGGTTATTTGTGTATGAGTTTTGTCTTTTCCAGTTTCTTTTACTTACATTTAGCAGTTGATTTATTAATTTTTGTTAATAACTGCTGTTCAGGTTTACATTTGTAACAATTCTTGGAATTCTGTTTTCTCATTTAGTAAGTTTCGGAGACCTTGGATTATGTCTTTTTTTCCAAAAATCTTAAGTGCTTTACACTCTTTGGATGAGTAAGATTCCATGGGTTTTTAAGATTTCTCTTTTCATAAGTTTCGTCAGTTGTCATAAATTTAAAGTTCAGCATTTAATGTTTTCACGTTTTTTCATTTTTTTGGTTTATTTGATCTTTGTTGTGTTCCTTTGAATTTTATGTCTCGTTACTATAACTCTTTGAATTTTTGATGTGTTTTTTTTACTGTTTCGTTTTGTTATAACATTCTCTTGTTTTCCTTAAGTTTGAATTCATTTATCTAGAATTTTAACTTTATTTTTTATTGTTTTTAGGCTTACCAAATTAATTGTTTTTGTATGTTTAATTATTCTTAAAAGTTGTTGAAATTTTTAAATTGTTTAAAAGTTTCATCTACTGTTCGGCAACGTTTCGTATTTTTCAAGATACACACCTGTTTTTTTTTTGTATCCATAGAAATGAAATATGAATACTATTAATTAAATCTATTTAAAAACAATGTTGCCATATTTCAAGTGAGATTAACAAAAAAAGTTTAGCTTACGATTTATTTTTTTTTAATCGAAAACATTCTTTTTTCGGGCTGCGACTTTTGGAATATACAGGGTCAATAGTGCGGTATTATATTCTAAATTTAAAAGCAAAATATGCATTTAACGCATTTGATCCAAGAAATCAGAAAATACAAAAAAAAATAGCGTTTTATTAAAAACAATGTCTAAAGTAAAATATGTTTAGAATATGCACTGCTTTCCTGCATGTATCATAACGTATTAAAAAATCTCATATAAATGTAAAAAGCAAGATCGACCAATATTGCACTGTTGACCCATCCTGTATATTAGTGTATATAATAGTTAAAAATTTTGAATCCAAGTTTTTAAATTGCTGTAATTTAATTGCTTTTCTTTGTGTTGCTGTATTTTAGGCTTCTCTAGGTTGTTTAAACTTTTAAAATTTAGAAAAACTTAGTTTTTTGGTTTTGTTGATGGAACTTGACATTGTTCTAGTTTTGTTTTTAAGATGTCATTTTCACTTTTCGTTAATTTTTTAATAGTTTCAGGGCTCAAATTATTCAGGTTCGGATGCTGAAAACATTTTGTTATTTGTCGCATTATTGATTTTTCCAACTTTCATTGTATTTTTTTTTGCTTAAATTACTCGGTCGTAATTGTTTGATTTAGTTTTATTATTTAAAATGCAGGAGACGATGACTGTCTTTGACTCGCGGTGCAGTGTGCTTTCACAGGTCCATAATCATAAATTTTTGCTGGAAATAATAACTTGTTTTTGTATTATTGTACAAAAAAAGCTTATTCACGATTGACATTTTATGGCGAAGACTTACGTGCAACGTTAAGAAACGAACCGTGGCATTTCTGCATATACAGATGACTGCACCATTGGGTTTAAATGTGAAAATACAAACGTGAGCTCACATTTGAGGTAACTCAAAATTTTGATATCTTTTTGTGTTTTTTGAAAGTTCTTTAAAACTTGATGTTATACTTGATAATCAAGAGTCTATTGTGTAGCTGACTGAGTTGTTGATTTACCGTGGTTGAAAAAGAAAAACCACGATGGTTACACGCTTCAAGTGTTTTGCCGTAACCGGAATAGTAAAAACCATTTACCAAAAATTCTCATGTCACTGACCAGGATGAGTTACAGTTAACATTCTTCAGAAAAACTGCTCACGTTTTGCGATTTTGCAAGTTTTGTCATTGTTGCACCCACAATAACCAATAATTTTTAATACAGGCGCAGTTAGCATGTTATATAACTCAATTAGGATAATGAATAGTCAATTGTTGTTAATTTTTCAGTCTGTCATGTTTAGTCATGTCGAGAATTTCAGCCTTAGCCTGCTTCTCTAGAAGGATTATCAACATGGAGGTGATATAAAATGATTCCTACTGTGTAATTATGCGAAAGCAATTGCGATGGTTCTAGGAAACATTGTATTGTAATTAAACGTTACGTTAAGTAATAATTCATAGACGTTACGTTAAAAATGAAAAGTAAAGTTCATCCAACGAGATGGAACGTACACAAAGTGTGATAAGTGTAAAGAAATTCAATGATTTGGAAATGTGTACTTTAAATTTCACGGTTACGAGTACTGCAGTGTGAACAACCATCATTTACACCCAATAATTAAAACGAGCAGCCAGAATAAGTAGTAAAAATTCGTTACTTTTGGAAGAACATCGCGGCGATGTTGCATAACTTTAGTATTAAAAGTAATGTTTATTATTCACCAGCAACATTTCATTTTAATTTACACAATTTTTAGGATTATGAACGAGATATGCCGCCCACCATTTCCGTTAACGCACGTTGGTAAATAATAAATTATTGTAAAGTACTCTCTACTCTTCTTGGTACACTTCACACCGTCAACAATTATTACATGAGAATAATATTCAATGAATTTCCTCTCTATGCATCATTTTGTTTCATGGAAATGGGTGCTCTATGGTTCATTGTTTGATAAATAAAACAAGAGTGAAAGATGCAAGAAGGATTTATTCAAGCATCGACTTTCTTTGCCAATGACGATGTGAAAAAGTGTAACTGTATTACTTTGACCGTGTTAAATCACTACGAAATTTGCCAGAAACGCACCGGATTTCCGAAAAAATGAAATGGGTAAACAGTATTTAACGGTGTCGGAACTTTTTCTTTGACTTGCTCAGGATTGGAAACAAATCAAGATAAGCGAAGATGAATGTACGCGTAAAATTAGGTGCGAGTTTACAAAGTGTCGAAAAAAATTAGGATGCAGGTCATGGAAATTGTAATTTAAATGGTAGTCATAAAATGTGAAACGCTCGTTGGAAGTATGTAGTCATTTGGGTTGAACAGAAGAGAAATGAAATGAAAGATTTTTTACTAAATTACTAAAATACTTAGATGTTATTTTTAAATTTTTCATAATTAAGTACTCAAGTTTTTATGCTTCTGTTTTTTGCGTTTTTTTATATTAGAATTTTCCCACGTGATATATTTTCATTTTTACGTTTCTGCCCTCTTGTATTTTTTTGTTCATTGTGCGTAAAATACCATTTCTGCCTCTTAATTTTCAGGTTTAATCAGGTTTGAGCATTCAGTGGTTTTAGATTTTCACTCGTCAATTTCTTGTTTTCTAATTTGGATTTTTCGATATTTTAAAACTTTATTTTGCGAAAGTTCTTTCAGTTTTTCCAAGTTTTTATAATTAGGATGAACAAATTTTTGTTTTTTTTTTTTAATTTTTGCTTTTTTTGTAATTTCTGGTTTATTGGTTTCAGTTTTATTTATCCAGCCTTTTTCATATTTATATTTACACTATTAGACTTTCCAATTCTTAGGCTATTTATGTAATGTACTCAATGAAATTTTTTTGATCCAAAACTTGGTGAAACGCGCGCCAGCTAATAAACTGACTTTTTGATGTGCGGGTTAATTATAATATTTTATGTAATGTTCTGTCTTTTTATTTTTCACTTTTTGATTTTTTATTCTCATTTAGTTTTGAAGCGCCTTTTAAGTTTTTGATTTCAATTTTATTTTTATTTATCAAGTTCATGTAGTTTTTGACATTTATACAAATTTGTTTTCAATTAGCTATAAAACTAGCTATGAACTTTTTACACTTGTTATTTCCATATGTTTTTTCTGAATTATTTGTCCAATTATTTTTGTAGCAAGTTTTTCATTTTTTGAGTTTCTTTTTGGTTTTAGATTTATATAAATTTTCTTTTCATATAAAAAATATATTTGCCAACTTCAGTAGTTTCTATATCTCATAAACTGGATTCATATTCTCTGGTTTACTGGATTTTCATTAGTACTTAACGTTCCCGAAATTCTAATCTTTCCGAATTTTTAATTTTATTTCATAGAATTTTTTATGATTTTTGTATTTTTAAGATTTTGCTACTAATTTGATTATTTTTCGTTCTTTTATTATTTTCAATTTCTTCCTTTTTGTTCAGTTCAGGTTGTGGTTTTAGTTTTTGTTTAATTTAGGTTGACATCTAGTGTCTAGGAGTTGCATACTTTTTAGTTTACTATTTCTTAAGACTGTTTTTAATTTTTTGTTTGTCTTTTTTTAGATAGCTCAGTGTCTTTTAATAATTTATAGTATTTATTCATTGTGAGATTTTTGGATGTTTCCAGTTTAGTGTTTGATTTTTTCTAGTACTCTTTTAGTTAACTCTTTTCGGTTAGTAAACTTGTATTTGGGTCACCAAATATTTGGAATTATTGTTTCCAGACTTTTACTGCTAATAATGTTTTTACTTTTTGTGAGTTCTTTCAAACTATTCAATTTCCAACTTTTAGATTTTTCAGTGCTTTTTTAAAAGTAGTTACAACTTTTTGAAAATGTTTCGTTTTTCTTTTTAGGTCTTGTCATTAAATGTGTAGTTTTAGTAAGTTTAGTTTTTTTCTTCCAGTTAAGACTTTTCGTTTCAGTTAGAGTTTTTCCAAAGCGTCCAGTTCTTATCTCACTGTAATTTTAAATAGTTGGCCTGTTACGTATTTATGAAAGTTTTGTGTCCATCTAACGGAGATGTATGATCTAAAAAAGTAACTTTTCCGCTTCGCCTCACTAACCTCATCTCCACAATAAACATTGATCAAAAGCAGCCTAAAATTACATTAATAGCACCATTAATCTCGGTTTAAAATCTTCAAAACGAACAAGTGTTCACCATTTCATGCTCATAATTTTCTATATATTTTATCTGTTACCTATTATCTGATGACGCCATGCCTCTTGCAATAGACGAAAGCATATATTAAGCAAAAAACTGCATCGATTGTGAAATCCTTTATAATTTATGATAATGATAACTTGGCTGTGATCTATTTCGTTCAAAAATATAACAAAAGCACCTTCTACCTTTATGAGTAGTTACGTAACCAAATTCTTGAGCAGCCCACATTCACAATCATCGATATTTTATTGAGTCTGATACAGTTGAAAAATAGAGCAATTCGATACACCGCCGGAGGCGAGGGCCGTACCGCTCCATCGTCGACAGCAAAAGTGAACTTTCGCCTGCGTCATAATTCCGGACAACCCGGAGGCAACATTCGGTCGCCCACTGCTGAAAAATGAAAGAGCGAACGAAGCGGGCGGCACGCGCCAATTGCTGCTCTCGTGACTTACCAAGGTCGGAGAGCTTTTCACTCTAATAGGCGAATAAAATCTGACCAACAATGTAATTTTAATGATGCTGTTTGCCAAAGGCAGTTTTTTAAATTGAAAAGTGTTTCGATATACAGTTTTTTCGATGGTTTTATGAAGAAAAATAAAAAAATCTAGTAACCCAGTTGTTGTAACCAGCAACCGTGACTAAAAATTCCGCCCATCATATATGTATACATTTTTTTTATATGAAATTTGTTAGCAGCCGAACCAAGCGTGAAAAATTCGCTTATTAGCAAGTCATGCAAGGTGTTATTTCTAAGTCCGGCCCATTACAACACGAATTGTTTTCAGTGTAATCCAATTATGACGCAGGTGTTTTATTCATTCCTTTCTGGTCCTATCCTTGATGTCTCCCAACTTTGACTTTGTTCTTTACCACAATCGAAATGTTCCATTTTAATGTCTTTATTTAGTCATGTTTCTCCATAGTAATTTCGTATGATAAAATTGTATCAGCATTTTGCAACGAACTCGACAAAACGTGACCTCTTACAAACTGCTGTCCACGAATTTGAAGCTTGACCATGTCGTGGTTAACCGAGCACATTATCGTTATGAAAGAACTAAACTGTTCTTTTATCTTTTAATAGATCTTTAAAACGAGGGTGTTCAAACAAATAATTCATAGCCTAAACGGTGAAAAATACACAATCGATTACCAATAGAGAAAATGCAAGATTTTCTAATGACTTTGTTTCACATGATCGATCCTCATTATAATTAATTTAATCACCAGTTGATTTGATTAATTCTAAGATGTGAAACTCGACGTGTCGTACTGGTTCCACCTCAATTCGTTTGTTGCAAAATTCACCGGAAACAATGTCTTTATAATTGATAATTAGGTAGGAAAACTGATCGACTTTCATACCTACCACCCAAAAATTGACGCCCAAGGAAGCGGAAATTTGTGGTCATGTGTAAAACCAATTTTTCCAGCGCGACTGAACTTTCCTGTGAAATTGTCTATAATCATGGAAAAGCGAAAACTGAGCGTGTAATTCTAAGCTATCTGACTGTGAGATGTTAAAACTCTTTGATAATTGCTTTTATGACGAAGAGAATTAATGTTTAATATTGATAAGTTAGAGTGAAACTTAACATATGATTGATAGGTTAATGCAGGATTTGAAATTGATACATTGAATATTGAAAATCGACAAATAACAAACAAGGAGCGAAGAAAATCACTTTTAATTTTCTGAGAACAGACTGTTCGATCGATTAACAGGGAAAGCGTATGTTTCTCGTTATGTTAATATGCGTATTTATTGGTCAAGGAGGCTTTGTTTTTCTTTTACAAGTTGGTAGCAGTGTTATCATTACATTATTACGTTTAACCTCAAACTGTCAAAGTTAACAGGCGGTGCAAATGAACATATTGCCGTTTTAATGCAGTGATACGGCATTTGGTTATGTAAGCTGTTTTTTTCTGTAAATTTTATATTTATTGTTATCTATGCATCGTTATGATAGCTAAGAAAGGCGCAGTAGTGAATTAGTTTGCATTTGTAAAAAGTGCAACAACTTTTATAGACTAACAGAGCGGATATTATGTAAAATGCATACATTCATATTTTCAACCGCACACTTCTTAGGAACGCGTATTACAATTTCATTAGAAAAAACTGTGAAACAAGAAAAGTAGTAAAAAGTGTAGATAATTTGATAATTTTAGTAACAGAAAGAATACAACATATAATAGGCCAAGAAAATCTAAGGAGTTTAGACATTCTAAAGAGCAGATATTAAATCTGTAAGGGATCTATAGATGTTTGAAAATCGGGATAAGTTCAAAGTGTCTAAAGAATCCAAGATCTAAATCTCTAAAAGGTTGCAAACATTCAGATAAAATAAAGAATCTGAAATTCGAAATTTCAAAGAATTGTAACAGATACAACGATCTAGAGAATCTAAAAAAAACACTTAAAAGTGGCAGTAAAATTTAAAACAAATAATTCTGATATCCCAAAAGAATAAAAGAGAATAAAAGGCCCTTTGAGTATTTTCAAGAATTCTCTAGATTTTTTGAAAATTTTGTATTACATCATACATATTTACATCGAATATTCGGAAAAGAATAAGAGAACAGGTATCGAAAATGTAAAGGATCTTAGAATTGCTTTTAAATAAAATTTCAATAACGTGCAGGTAATATACCATATTCTCAATGTAAAGCCAAATCTTTTCTTCTTTAATCGTTATTTCATTTTTGTTTTGTTCTTCCCTGACACTCTCATATACTTTTTTGGTTAGTCTATCGCGAGACATATAGCACATTTGGCATTTTTGTAAAAACTCTATTCTGATCATTTTCAATCTTTTTCCAGCTTCTCATTTCTTTCGTGATCTATTTTTCTTTTTTTATTATTGTTCCCACTTATTTATAATGCTCCACTTGTCCTAATGTTTTTGATGTTATGTATTTTATATTACAAGCTATCTTTGTTTTTGTCTTTTTGATTAAAGAAACTGAAGAATCCAATTCATTCACAAGAAATGAATAATCCAAAAAAATCAAAGGATCAAAAGATTGCAACGGATACAAAATTTTCAACGGGTCTAGAGAATCTGATGAATCTGAAAAAAGAATCGACATCTAAACAGTCCAAGAAAACCTAAAAAATTCAAAGAACTTTCCAAAAAGGATAAAAAAGTATTCTATAACGCAGAGGAGTGCTTATACATCAAGTCTAAGAAGTCTAAATAAATGAAATAATTTAACAAAAAAAATATGTATATATTAGAACAAAAGGTTCTATTCTTTGCAATTTTGCAATAATTTGATGGATATATTTTCTTTAATTTGCTTACCTCGTACTTCAGATGGTCTTGTAAACCTGAAGAACATAAACAACGTGAACTTTTTTGAAACAGATTTTTTGCAGTAATAATAATGACCTTAATAACAATATGATTAACATAAACCAGCAGGTGGCTATTATTGCAAAAATCGCCATTAGCGTCCATAAAAACAGTTTTACCGTTTTTGGAAAATGGAAATATGAGACAATGATAAATAACTTATGACATAATTGTAGTTATATTCTCGAAGAACGTTGGAATTACATATACGGACGTTTTTCTTTTATACACTGCAAATGTCAGTCATTTTCATTTTAGTAGCCTGGATACAATTATTATGTAAGAGTCGTCAGGCGTGTAAATCTTACATATTAATTACATATTTTTCCATATTTTTAATTATAGCGAACGTTACAATTAAAACTACAGCAAATTCATCTTATGTAACTTCACCTGTCATCGATCGAACAGTAGAGGGTGTGTTGCATTAAAAAATTACTCACATAAATTACAGCATGCAAATTTTCCGTAACTGCAAGTTACATAATAAAAGAATAATAAAATAACTTTTCCAAAACGAAGGTAAATCGGAGCATGTTTCATCATTTTTATTTCTTATTGATGAGTGATTGATGTTGGAAAGTTTACTTAACAATGCTGATGGTATTGATAATCGAATGGGCCAAGTGAGTTTGGTAAAATGATGTAACGAGAAAAAACTCGCCTCGAGGGCTGTGGTATTAAACATTATCGTAATCAGATTAAACAGCAGGAAACTCATCAATGTCAGGTTCAGGTGAAAATCGATATGACTTAATGTCATTATCGCCTGTCCTGTAACACCTGTTCTTTGTTCGTTTCAAAGACCATAAATCGCAAAATTAACCTACATTGCCATGATGGGCGTACGACTGTGCGAGTAAGGAAAAGATTTCTATAACATGAGGGCGTGGCAATTCTGTGCCCCTTGTGTCACTACAGTAAAAGGTGCTAAGCGTAACGGAATGGATAAATCAGGTTAAATGTCAAGAGAATTGTTGGCGAAATAAGAACCATAGGTAGTGTGGGTATGAATTTGTGTTCCACCCCAAGGTTGATGTGATGTTTCGTGTTTGAAACTGTAGCCATTGTAACGACGAATTTGGAAGTACTTTTCATTTTAATTAAAGAAAATGAAAGTTTGTTTTGACAAGTGCGGCTATTGTGTTATTGATTCAGGTGGCACTACTGTAAAAAAGTTTGAGGCAACAGACAGCTCCTTGTGTTGCTGTCAAGCTGTCGAAATCACATAATGTTAAAAAAATATATATCTTAGATGGTATTTCTTCTTACCTTGAAGTCTCGTTTTGCACCAACTAAAACGCACTTTACCTTAATTGTTCCATAATTACAGTGAATGTGCAGTCAATTAGCATAACTTCTCTTTGCGCTTTTGTCGAGTCTTAATATTAAATTCGACTTTGACTTTTTTTAATAACATTCTTCGTTGCTATTTTCCCACATTAACAAAATTTATTGATGTCAGTTTTCATGGGCGATACTCCATCATGATGATTTGCATGTTGATTAATTAGTGTGACGAACATTTCTCCACTGTTTTTTTAATATCACTAGTCAACAGCAGTTTTTTTTTTTTTAGGTTGCTAAATCTTATTTTGCTTCTGATTTTGAACCTTTTAATCGTACCTGAGCTCCAGTTTTAGAGTAATTAAAATTTTCACGAGATTCCTAAATTATGTAATTTCGAATTTCTCTTATTCTGTTTAAATTCTAGAATTAAAAATTGACGATTTTAAAAATAATGGTTTGAACACAATAATATTTGAGAAACTTAATGCAAGAGCTTTTATATACTCAGGGCCTTGGATTTTTGTATTTTTCGGTACTAGTACGAATTACTTTATCTAGAATTTCTTAGGTTTACAATTCGTAATCCTTTTAATTTGAGACTTGTATTTCAAATTCTAGATCATAGATTCCTAAATCTGAAGCTCCCAAAATCTAAACCCTCAAATCTTTTGGTATTCAGATGTCATATTTGTAAATCTGAGATTTCCAATGCAATTCTTCAACAATGGATAATTTTTAAGTCTTTAAAATTTATTTCCAAAATATCTTAAAAATCAAAAGTAAAACACTGAACAGCGGTTTATAAGCGTAATATTAAAAATATTGAAATTTTAAAATATTGTAAACAATTTTTTTTTTAGTTTATATATGTATAAAATATTTTTTTATATATTTTTTTCCAATCAAAATAATGATTTTTCGGTCTCATTTTTAATATCAAAATGCTCGTCTTTTAGAAACAAGTGCAAATTTTATTTCGCAGCTATTTAAATATTAATAAAACATCCGGGGCACTAAGTTTAGTTTGTCTTTTAGAATTTTTACAAAATTTCAAAAAACCTTGTATGCAACGCGTTGCTGAAGTCCGCTTTTGTTACACACACGTGTTCTTGAGACTACAATTTTAAATAATTCTAAATTAGAATTTTATATTTCCAAGGATTATTCGACGATTCATTCAACATTCCTGAATTTCTAAAAGGTTTTTAAATTTTACCATGATGAAGTTTTACAGATTATTGGAAGCTGAATAAGCAGATAAAGTCTTTTTAATATGCAAACACTAGCTGCACATCAGAATGTCTTTTCTAATTTGTTTTTGGAATGTTTCGTCATTTTGACACTCGGTATTTTCAGTAATGTATCACCGTAAAAAGAATCTCTTAAATTTTTGTAACTTAAATCGTTACAATAAAAATCATATTTTTAGCAGATTTTACAATATTTAGATGTTATTTTAATTCCAAAATTTTAACACTTAGGATATGAATCACATTTTCAACCCCTAAATTCTGATAACTGAGTGCGACAAATTAATAATTCTGGTTTTATCATTAATTTTTGTAATTTGTAATTTAAACAGAGTTGTAATTCAAAACCAAACCGGACAAGATCATAGATTTGAATATTTACCAATCAAATTCCTGATATAAACAAACTTGAAAAAATCTTCCCTTTAATCAAAATATCAGAAAAAACTGGCAATCTATTTATACTTTCATCTGAGTTTTTCCACAAAAACAGCTTATTCCAACTAAGTTATTTAGATTAATGGTCTCCACTACAAAAACTGAATAATAAAAAGGTTTGTTGTATCAGCAGAAGTATAATAGTGACTACATAAAATGCCAACATTCTATTGAGTGTGAAGCATTTCTTAACAAAAAATTCCAACGATTTTTTTCATTCGTTTGTTGTGATCTTGTCCAATCGTTCTCATTATACGCCTCCTCCAGCACAAAGATTTCCTAATGAGATTATGTAAAATTGCCAATTTTCTTCTAATGATATAAAGACCGGTTCTAACTTCCTCTGATTCCCAGTAAATTCTTCCAATCACAAATAGTATTAAAAGTCACATTAGCACCACCTTAAATTACAAAACGTTGATCTTAATCTCGTGCTTCTGAAGCGTATCCTTTACTCTTTTACATAACATTTCATTATTGTCCGATTGTTACCCAATTAAATGAAGAAAAGGTGGCAAAGCATTCCTACGAATACTTGAAAGTGCGGTGTCTATAAAGGTCGCTTCATACGGCGCCCGCAGATTTAAAATGGGCTGCTAAAGGTGTGGTCTTTCCGATTGCATTGCAAACACAATCCAAGGTCTGGCAAATCAGTGTGAAAATTAATATATGCCTTGTGGTACTGTAATAACGCATAGAGGAAAACCTTCCTCCAGATTTTTACACACATTCAGGTCAACACTAGCGGCAACTACTTGTTAATTAATTCGTTCAACAAAGTGTACTTTGAAATTTCCACGTGATTCTGTAACTAATAATAATTGATGGTGGTTCCGGAAGTACGTAACAGTTGAGTTTGGCCACAGTCAATTAAAGACTCGCCGTAATTTAAATTAATTTCTAGTTTTTTTGTGATCGGTTTAATTTTCTTTCCGTGTTGTCGATGCTTATTGGGGATATCGTGGAGTTTCTATTATAATAATTTGAGAGGTAATCGAGGCGGAATTTTCTTTTGATTTCTTGGGCGAGTTCCGTCTTGATTTAACAAGCCAAAAATACAATTAAAGTGGCTAAAATTTTTGCCACAAAATAAGCAGGAAATTACAAGGAGATCGAACAGGATCATCATTTGACAATAATTGGATGATGTGCAATGATTAAATGAACGAGAACAAGCAAAATCAGCACGTTCAAATTCTAATTAATTTGAGGTGAGGAAATCAAATAGAACAATCAAAATAATTGATTATTTATTATGTAAGCTGAGTTTAGGGTTCTTAGAACGATTATATTGTAATTTTGTGTGATCACGTTTTTTTGATGAACTCCTTTTCAGCCGTAAAGAAGATTTTTTTTCAAATTTTACTTTACGGACTGACGAATTTTTTGCGGCCGTAAAGATTAATATTACGGACACATCTTACATTCGATTAGTTTTTTTGTTCTCAACTAAAACTAATTACAAACCTTGAAAGAAGTCAAAAGCATGTGCAAATAGAGATTGACAGACTTGATAACGTGGAAACGTTTTACTCAGCTATTTTTATTGAAATAATCAATTAATTCCTTTTTTTCTTTCATTTTTCGCATAAATGACCCATGAAATCATCAAAATATTAAACATAAATGTTGAGGCCTTTAAAAGGAAAAATTTTTGCAACAATTATACTATGGGAACAGATTGGAATACTATTCACAAAAGTTTACGAGCACCAAACCACCACAACCAGTTTCGTACAAATAACTCCTTGATCCAATTTCTTAAGGACGTTTTATCCAATTAGGCTTTATGAACCGATTCCGTGTAAAATCACAAATTATAAAGGAATTACAACAAATCGCTGATTCCCCTCAGGTCTTTTGAAAATCTTCTTACGTCACGCTGTTTGGCGGATGCTTGGAAGGCGAGCATCAATTTTCAAGATTATCAAAAAAGACGAAGAAGTAGCAAAACCGTTAGTAAACAGCCAACACTTTCATCTATTGAATTACATGTTCAGTAAAGTGCATTTACCCATCATGTTTAATTTATTAAAACTGTTACGGTTAAGTTAAAATGCAGTGTTTCTTAATAAAATCTAGAAGCCATTTCCTGTGAAACGCATCAAAATGTGATCATTGCACCTCTTTTCCCTTTCTAAAAAAATGTGGCTTCATTTCGCGTCTTATTAGCATTACCATGACCATCCAATTTCAGCACTACAAAGTAAATGTTTGAGGAGAGTCCCGTGTTTGTTTTATCCTTTTTTTTCGGAAAATGATTTGTCAACTAAATCAATCAAGAGAGAAAGTCGGGTTTCCGAAGCTTTCTAACCGAACGACGGAAGCTCCACGAAAAACCTCAACTCGTAGATAATTAAATATCGTGCATGTGACACAAATCGAGCTCGTTTTCATCACAAAAATCGATATTAAAAACAGTTACGCTTTCTTTTAACTTAAGACGTAATTGTGATTTTACGCGAAATAATCTAAACCTTGGTAACCTTCACCGAAACATTCCTAAACTGTTACATTCAACCATAAACTGATTAAATATTTCGTTCGCTTCAGAAACATTTTGAAAAGTGCACGTTGCATACCGTGCAGAGAAATTGTTGCACTTTATGGGTAGAACGATCCATAAAGCGACAAATATTCCAATTATTTAGGTAGAGCGACATTAACCAACGAGTACGGCACGATTTTAGTATCGTACCACGCCTAGACCAGTCCACGACCATGCACTCTACCCCAACATCTGATTGGGTTCAAATTGCTACATAACCGGTAAAGCGGCACAAATAACTTAATTTTAAAAAAAAACTTAATTTCTTAGTTTCTCAACATCGCCTCCTGTTGGGACTATTTTCCTATCCACGCGTCTAGTGGAAGTGAAAGGATCAATGCACCTGTTGATAAATAGGTACAAAACCGGAGAGTGTAAATCATTTTTCGCTATCTTTTTTCTCCAAGAGGTTGAAAATTGCTATAGTTTTTAAATTCGAGGAAAAACGACTTCGCGGTTGATTAATGGAAGGAAACGGAAGTCGGTAACGGAAATTGATGGATTTATTGGTAGCGAAATTATGTCTGATGGGTTTATTTTGGGTATGTAGATTGCGGTTTAAGTTGTCGTGAAACGAGTCACTGATTTCTGAAGATTTATTGTAGGATGACAAATTCCGAATTGGAATGGTTGCATTCAGGAAATTTGACGGTTACATAAAACATCCAAGAGAAAAAGATCGAAATTCAGGAAAGTTGTACGTGTCATGATATTTTTTTCCTGACACTGTAAAAGATCATACTTTTGCTGAACTATAAACCTTTGAAATCTTTGGATTCTTTATATTGCTTGGATCTCTTGGCTACTTCTTTATATTCTTTGTCTTTCGGTTTTTTCTTTATTTATTGCAAGCTTTCTAACCTTTGTTTTTTTTGCATTCGTCTAAGGCTCTATCTTATCAAATAATAATCAAATTCTTTGAGTTTTCTCTACATAGATTTTCAATATCCGCATGTTTTTTGTAATGAAGCGAGTCATGATAAAAAATTGAGAATTGGAGAAGTTTAAGGCAGAAAGTACGGCTAGCACTAACAAAATTATTTATTCTATCAATATTAACTCATTGAACAAAAATTAATAAAAAGCAGAAAAACGATGGGTACTCTTTTTGTCATTTTTAAGATTATGATTGTGTTTTTTTGTCTTCTTTAGAGTCATTTTTATTCCTTCTTTCTCAGTTTAGATCATTTTTTTCCGTTCCTAGATTTATTTCCATCTTTTTCACCGTTATAATGCTTCAGACTTTTTCTTCATACAGATTTGTAATTCTTTTTGAAATTCCCTAGATCTTTTTGGGATTATTCAAATGCGTTGGATTTTTTGGATGCTTTATCTTTTTCTTGATCTTTGGATTCTAAAATTCTAAAATTTTTTTGTATTGTGATACGCTTGGCATTGTTCAAATTGTCTAAATTTAGATTTGAATACTTTGGATATTTAGATACTTTAAATTTGTCTCCAGGATATATTCCTTGCAAACTTCTGGTCCGTTTTTAGGGTTTTGGATTCCTCGTTTTCTTTGTGGTTTTCAGCACCTTTCTAGGGAATCAGATTTTGGGTTATTTAAATTTTATGGGTAGGTATATAATATTGTATTTTTTTTCTTGTATGATTCTATGGATTTATTAGGATTTTCTTAAATGGTTGTAAGTATTAGTTAGGCTCTTTAAACCTTTGGGATGCTTAAAATTCTTTGTATTCGTTATCTTCTTTGATTTGGTCACGTATAATTTTGAAATTGTCATCAGAATTTCGTTTTTGTTTGCACTCTTGTATTCTGGATTCTTCAAATACTTTATCCACACTTTCTATATTTTCTATTTTCTAAACCCTCAATACTGTTTTTTTTTTCTTTAAATTACTTTGGATTTTCTTGGATAGTCAAATTCGTTGGAATTTTGAGATTTTTTGTATTCCTTTTTGTATCCAAGTATTTTGGATTCTAATTAATCTAATCTTTTTTTTTAATGAGTCGTCTATGAAGTCTATCTATCAATGGATTCGAATAAAATCAAAAAATTACTTACTTTTTTCCATTACCAGAATTTTTTTGCGTTCTTTAAAAAGTTGTTCAAAAATTTTTGTATTGTTTATAATTATTGGTATTTTTGTATTGCTATTCTTTGGGTCCTTTGAAATCCTAGTATCTCTTATATCTGCATTTTTTAAATCATCTCAAGGATCTTTGTATCTGCTACAAAATACCTTACCTTTTTGGGTTCCCGCTTTTTTAAATTTTTCGTCTTTTTTCCTGATGTCATGTTTTTCTTCTGCTGTAGACTTTATATTCGCTAGGTACTTTTAAATTGTTCAGATTCTCTATACATCTTCTAGAACCTCGATACTCCCCGATTTTCTTTAAAATCCTTTCGATTATATGCAGTTTTCTTTCATTTATTGAATCTTTTGCGTTCACTACAGGTTTTGAGCTGGAATGCTTTGAATTGTTTGTATTTGACATGTTTTTCAGTTTATCTAAATTTCCCAGATTTTTGAAGTTTAAAAGTTTTAAATTGTCGTTAAATTCGTTATGGTTGTTGGAGACTTACGAGCCTTTCCTCTAGATTCTTTAAAAATATGTAGATTTCTGAAAGACTGATATGATTAATTTTATAAAATTAACATAGTGGTATAGACTACAACAAACTTGTAATAAAGGTCCATAAAAACACAGTAGAAGGACTGTGCAAGAACGTAATTACCTTTTAAAATGATTGACGCCAATTCAATTTAACTTTAATTAAAATCTATAAAATATTCTGATGAAATTATTTGTATTAGAATCAGAATAGCGGTTTGTTCTAATTAAAATGTGGTTGAAAATAGTTGTAGTAACTCTGGTCCATTTTTTGCAATAGCCGACCAAGCATTTTAATTGTTTATCCCCTTAAACATTAATAATTCATTAACAAAGAGAATGGAGCGAGTGTTAACATAATCGAAACTTATTTAACTATTTACGAATCTCATTCAATTGAACCTTTCTCTTAGCAATTTTCGCATGACTCACGAATAAAAAATAAATAAAACGGAATATATAACTAGATCAAAAAGAAAGCGGAAGCGACCTCAGGGCTGGATTATGTAAATTATGGATTAAAAAAAAATACATAATCATCACCACCCACGAATGTCTTGGCATTATTGCTTTAGAGCCGTAGGTGATAAAAATTTACATTTATTAGGTTTAATACAGTTGTTGGAAGGGTTTTGAGTGACGTTAAAACCAGTTTTTATGTCGGAAGGACTTATAACTCGCCATAAAGTAGTAGTAGTATTTCTGTTGTTGTTCATTTGCATGCAGTTGATGTTTGTTTTGATGATGATGGCCGCAAGCTACATGACGTTTGATGGGCATGATTTGGTACAGAAATTTTAAGTTTATAGTGTAAATAATCGTCCGTAATCAGAAATTGAAATGATGCAATTTCAAGAAATGCGGTTGCTGAACCTTTTCCCTTTTACTCCGATAGCGGTACACCTTAACCCGATTTTGATTTATATCAAACATGATCCGCATATTTTTTTGTACTTACGAACGCCCTAGGTGACACTACGAAAAAGATTTGATTTATCGCATTCTCGATTAACCTTCGAAATGTAATTCTTTCTAACGTGAAAGAGGGAAGTAACTGCTTGAAACAATCGTTATTACGAAAAACCATTTCGCTTTTACGAATTTCGCAAAATTGTCGTGATCAGCCAACGCTAGGTCGTTAACGATCATTCTTTGTTGTTTCAGAGAACTTGGCGCCGTCAGAACTGAAAAAATTACGGAACAAACAGAGAAAAGCTCGTAGGAAGGCAGAACAAGAGAGTGCTCAAGCTAGAGAAGCGCAAGTTAAAAGAGACCATCATCATAAGTCACGGCAGCAAGGTGACGTCGAAGCTGACGCTCCTCAGTTAGATGAATTAATTCCGGACAAACTTGCAAGGGTGTGTATGTGAAAACGTGACTATGTTGCATGATCAATTTATTATAGGTAGAGGATCCTCTCGAACAAGCTATCAAGTTCCTTCAGCCTCTTCAGACACTAGCGAAGAATCGAATAGAGACTCATTTAATGGCGTTCGAAGTTTATTATAGGAAAAGTAAGTTCATTGAGTGTGTCGAAGCGATAGCGATGTTTCGATTTTTGCAGAAAAAGTCCTGTTGATGTTGCAATCTTTGAAAAGAGCACATCAAGTGGCACCACAGAATCCAAAGCTACATTGTTGCCTGATCAGGTTTTATGAAGTCATCAACCAAAACAAAGGTTCTTGGGATCCGGCTGTTGAACAGGTTGTGACTCAGGAAACCTCGGTTTTGTTTAATGGAAAAGACGCCAAACAGCTCAACAAAGAATATCTAGAAAGTAACTCCCATAGTTTAGAAGCCGTACTTGAGTGCTGTCGAATGATGTACTATCTTGATAATAAAACCCAAAGCACTGCTCTCAGCCTCGTTACCAATCTCGACAATAAATACGAGGATATAACTTTACAAGTGAGTATACCTAGAGATAGTAAAAAATGATTGATTGGTCTAAGTAAGTACAAAGTAACAGAATCTCAGTGTTTGTTTCTTTTTTTTTATATCTCCGTTGTCGGTTTTCTGTTCCAAAATTAGAATAAGTAACACAAAAGTATTTCAAAAATCATTTAATTTTTTTAAAACCGTTTTCGCGGGCCTTATTAAACTACCTGAAAAAACTATTCAGCGGAATGTTTTCCTTCAAACTTACCTAAACACATAAAATCGATAAAATTTCATATTTTTTAATATATTCCAATAAAATCATACTTGTTGAGGAGTCTTTTTAACCTTTTGGGGATAACAGGGCCACTTAACAAGTTCAGTTATAAATTTCTTAACTAGAACTGTATCAACGAAAACAGTTTTCAACCATCTAAGAACGTTTAATTCCGTTGAGGAAAAATGTACTCTGATGACCAACTCACAATTATGGCAAACAATACTTCTGGATCTTCTTGCGTTGGTCCCATACATTCCTCGTGGTACCATTTACCACGATTACGACAATGTCGCATGTATGATGAACGTTCTTTCTTGTATGCTGTGTCAAGCAGCTTCTGTCGAGATTTTAGTCGATTTTTTTCCTTTGTCTTTACAAGATTCCTCTTTTCTTTAAATCTTAATTTTCTTGTTTTATTCTTTGTGATCAGTTTTTGCTGTTATCTTTGGTTTTTTGTTATATAATACAAAGTTGTTGAAAAAATTTTTGCACGAATTTTCAAATGCGGGCCTTATTTGCCGCAGGTACCTTATTACCTCAGATCTTTGTATACAAAATTTTCGAACTTCCTCAACTTTTCCAAATTCTAAGTTCTAAAGACTTGGATTTGGAATTTTGGGTTTTTATTTAAATAGATACAGGTTGCTACTTCTTGAATTTCGAATCTAGAATCTTCTAGAATCTTCTTCTGTATTTTATAAATATCGTCATAAAATCATGGTTTCTGAAAATAACTTGTGGATATGTATCCGCGTTTTTAGGTCTTGCCTTTCCACTTCTTATTAAACTAATGTTATAATTTCGTAGACAGATTCTGCAATTTTAGATTCTATCCAGATGTTGGTTTTTCACGTTCTAAATACATACTACGTTCTCATATTTTAAAATCTTCAAATCTTTGTCTGTATCGAGAAGAAGAAGAAGAAGAAGAAGAATCAAATTCTAAAATGCCGAATTCTACATTCTTGTTTGTTTTTTTGTAGATACCAAATCCTTTCTAGATCTTGAATTTTAGCTACCAAAAGTCTCAGATTGAAGTTTTGCAGACCTGAAACTTTAAAGTGAAAAAAAGATTCTGTTCTTTTAATCTTGTATTCCGAATTCTAAATTTTTGGGTTTTAACTACGTGCACCTCAGACTTCGTGCACTTTTAGAGGTAAATTCTCAGGATTTCTGAAGATCCATAAAGACAGATCCCTTAAACCGTAAGTTCTGTAATACCACATTCACAAATTGGCAAAAAAGTCATTATCTCAGAGTTTTTATTTTCAAATTTAATGATTCTGCAAGCTCACATTCTTCCTAGATGTGCGCTAAATTGCTGGATTCTCATCTTCAATTCGTATGTAACTCATCTATGTGTACATTCACATTTAGTAGATTTTCAGAATTTGTTTTTGCATTTCTTAAGAGTTCTTAAGATCTAGTTAAATTCGTGGGTTCCTAAATTGTAAAATCCTCAAATCCTCGTTTTCAAAAGGCTGAAATATTGTATTGTTTTTAAAATCTTGGTTCCCCCTGTTTAAAATTCATATATCTTAAATTTCAGTTTGAGAATTCCAAATTATTAGAAATCGTTCTATGTACTCAAATTTCAGGTAGTGTCCTTTCATATCCGAAATTTTCAGATCTTAGGTTCGTAAAACTAAAGTTCAAATGTAAATTTTTAGAATTCTCACATTCTTAATTCCAAAATTCTCAAACCAAAAGTGGCAATTTTTACTTTTAAAGATATCGAATGTATAGAAAGAACAAATATTTATATAATAGAAATAAATGATGTAATCAAAATGTTTCTATTCGAATGAAAGGTTGTTCGATTTAGTGCATTATTATTAACAAAAAAAAAAAAGTTTATTGTGGACACTGTTACCCCTCAAATTCAAATTTTTAGATACCCAGATTTTCGCTAAATTTAAGGTTTCTATTTTCTGTCGCTTCCTAAATCGTGGCTTTTCAAATTTTGTGTTGTAAGATTTAAAAGTCGTGGATCTCGAATTATAGATTTTAATCTATCTTCATTATTATTATAGATTTAAAATTTTTAGATACTTTCGCTGATTATTTCAGATTTTATTTTTTGAGATCTTAAATTCTTGAACTCTTGTTTTCAAGTACCATGTGATCGAATATAAACGACCTTGAAGCAGCCTTTAAAATTCGAATTCGGTTGGTAGCTCTGCCTCTTATCACAAAGCCTCTTTATTTAATAATTCTTAAACATTAAATTTTGATTTTCATAATCGTCACTGTAACTGTTTCCAGTTTATGAACACTAAAAAAATTCAATGTTTTCGCATTTGTGATCAAAAAATCATGGGCACTAAGGCCCAAGATTTATCGCTAACCCAACATATGAATTTTTATGAGCATCATTGTTTATGATACAGTCAGAACAGCAATGTTCTTGTTGTATGTGTTGTATGTGAAAAAAACAATGTACGTAACACTTTTTCCCGTAGAATTGCATTGAAGTGACGGAAGCTTTAGGAAGAGGTGACTTCGGCAATTGCGAAGCTCAATTAGAAGAATACATAAAGAAATGCCATAAAAGATTCCCGTTTGCAGCCGCTTTCAGACCAGCTTCGACGACAACAACAACAACTCCGAGTGAAAGCAATCACGTGTCTCAAGATCAAGACAACTGCAACAGCAACTGATGACCATTAAAGTTACAAATACAAAATTGCAGGGAATTAACCGGTGTCTTAAGTGTGCGAGTGCTGACTCTGTCTCCGGTTACAAGTGTTTTAATGAAATTGTCACATTATAGGTTGTTGATTTTTTGTGGTATGTCGTACCTCAGGACTGCTAACTAATAAATTGTTTTATTATGTTTTATTTGCAATTTTTGCTTTTTTCTTCTCCGTATATTTTTCTTTCGCTTGGACTTGTTGTGAATTTATTTATTTTTCGAAATTGGTTTTATTTTAGGTTTATTTTTATTTTTGACACTGTTTTTATTATGATCGTTACACACCTTGCGGTACTTTGTATCTAAACAGAATTTCAATGACTGCATTGGTGATAAGACTTTTTAGGAAACCGTTTGTACCGTTGGGTTTTTTACTTGTGTGTTTCTATAGTGAAATTATCGAATAATTGAAATTTGGAATCGCACAATAATACGTTGCGAGGCCGTTGATGATTTACAATCAAAACTTGAATATCAAATTTTCACCATCCACCTGTATAGTTGTGTGATTCCACTTTTAGGCGTAATATCATATTCACAACATTAAGTTTGTAGATACCCATTGCTCGTATTGAAGTCACTTCAATACCATAATTCATAATTATTGTAAATTTTGGTTAATAAAAAATACTTAATACTTGTAGTGATTTTATTAATCTTTGCTCCAAGAAAAGACATTAGTTTTATAAATTCTATTTGAGTCGTTTACAATTCACACGAATGAGTATTAAGTAATATTTTCTTGTGAAAAGAAATTTGGAATGTATGATACATAAGGTTTTCTTTTAATAAATATGATTTTCACATTGTGGAAGCCACGTGTTATCAACTAAAACCTACTGTATATTTTATGTACAATTTATCCAATACTGAAACTCGTAATTGTTAAAAATACAATGGCCACATGTACTTAAATATTGTGAAACTTCCTCTTAACCGAAAACTGGGAGTCGTTATTAGGAAGTTTCACCGACAATATAATACATTATAATACTTTTCTCCCTTACTAACATTAAAGAACTGAGTACGTTAATTAATAAAATCTTGTTATTATTTATACAAATTAATAAAATTGGTCGTTTCATTTACAATATTATCAACAGGGCTAAGCACTAAGCCAAACTTGATGTATGGAATGTTTAAAGCCAGTCTTTTCAGTAAGTCAAACTGGAAAATTTCAACCAAACTGTTAAATTTCCACCACCTCACGGGTATACAAAAATTCTACACATAAAATGATAATCACTTCTTTATCTATTCATTATTTAAGGCAGCAACATTATGATTTTATATCATGACAAACTCATTAAAATCATGCATCATAAAATAAATTGCACCAAAATGACTAATTATATTTTATCACTTGTACGTCTAAGCTGCATAATCAGGCACTATGGATTGTGAAATGTTGATTTCAGTATGTGAGTCTTCACTGATATTCTAAATACAGTGACTTGAGCAGAAAATTGGCTGATATATCGCACATTTGGTGAGATCTATTAGCCGCATTCAAAATATACGTATAATTATTACAAATACCATAAAAATTGACAGCCGAAATACGCATTGTACAGAGTTAACATCTGCCCAAATATTAAACATAAATTATAAATATACACAAATTAGACTAGGAATACATTAGTATTGTTGAAGAGGGGGGATCCTCGGACGCTTCTAAATATCGTTCAGATTCTAATATCTATTTAGGAACATTCAAATTAAGTACACAATTTTGTAACTAACACCGCGCGATCTAGAGAAAAATTTAGAATAAGCTTGGATAACAAGTTTTTAGCTCCCTCTATATATCAATAAAAACACTGAATTATCATTTTCGTGGAAACGGGCAACAAATACTATCAAAACATTTTTTATCAATTCAAACCACAAGATCTAAATGCGGCGAGTCGATTACTATTCGTTCTCATGTTGGTAGCTCTGTTGGACACCGATTAACATTTTTCTGTCACACCTACCAACATATTACCAAATCTCAAAGCCCTCTCGACGCCGTTTTTCCTTTAGAAACACGTGAAATTATATACAGGGAATTCCTAACCCACAAGTTAATACCATACAAGGCAGTTTTCAGTCTTTAAATTTTTAAGCAGAAAGATCCCATGATCTAAAAATTTTCACCTCAAGGTTAGCATTAAATTGATGGATAATCAAAATTATTTCGACGATAAAGTGTCTAATGAAGCTTGTGTTCTTTATTTTCAAGCTGATTTGACATAATTATTTGGCAGAAACGTTTTTTCGCTGGAAAACCGTGTTATACTTAATTATACAACTAATTTTTTTTTTTTTTTTAACATTGTTGACATGAAATTTGTACACTTCTAGGCTAGCTATTTATGTAACGAGGCTGTAAAGACGTCGCATTTTTAAAGCGTAAAAATCGCTTATGGTTTACGGCAAGAATGCATACAAGATTTTTTGGGCGATCACAAGAATCTAACAAAATGTGAGAATTGAGGTTTAGTCCGTAAAGTATATTTTGACAGATAAGTTCATAAAATTTACCTTTACGTCCGCAATAGAATCGGTAAAATAAGCGATTATAAAATGGTCGCCCAAAAACATTTATGTCCAATTCTAACTATTTGTTTTTTGAGTTATAGCTTTTCGTTTTAAAAAATGTTAGTTGTAAGAACTCTATATGGGAACTCGGCCATTTTGGGCTCTATCACCTCTCTTAAAAAATTTCAAAACCATCAATCTGAAGCAAAATCGCAAAAAATGGACATATAGCAAATACGTAAAATCGCTGTGAATTTCTAGTCTAAAAGCAAACAGAACAGCGTACAAGCTTTGGAATTCAAAACATGTTGGTAGCTCTGTTTGTTATTTTAAAACGTATTTTTGACAGTTTGATGTTGGCCAGCAATATCCTTGTTTAAAAATGCAAAAATCGATAGATATCGGAGTTACCAACATGCAAAAAAATCTAAAGCGTACATAGCACAAAAAAATTTAATTTTATAAAATTTCTATTGAGGCACAAGTCCTCTCAAGTTTAAAAAAAAAAGTTTTTCATGCTATTTTTTTCTAGTTTGCAGACTAAATACACTTTTTCAAATACTTTAATTGAGGAAATTTTGTGACAGCTGCTGACGCTTTTACTTATTGACATTGAAACCAAAATTTTAAATTTGAATCAAGTAGACTAAACATAATTGATATTTTTGAAAAATTAATGTGTCAAGATGAAGTCAGAAATTTCCTGCACTCTGCCTGAAAACGTCAATGATATCTGGCCTCGAACTATAACCTGAAACTCATACTGACGTTTGACATTTCGTTGAATATGTGTTACCAACCGAAAAAAATTAATCACAAAAAACGACTGAGAATTAAAAAAACAGTATTTCAGATATGTCAAAGTACTATTTGATTGTGGTGTTAATACTTTAATTCGTGTTAAAAAAAGAGCCAACCTTGATATGATCTTTTTAGATCACAGGATTTGGATGCTACTCTAACACCAAACTACTAACAACGAATCCCTCTAAAATTTCGTAAAAAATAAAAATATCAAAATGACAAAAACTAGTTCAGTTTTTTTGCCCATTTCCCACGTCAAAACGGACCCTTCCGAGCATTCTCCCCTCCATTTAACATCACACGAATCACTTTATTGGCTAGTATTAAATACCTCAATATTGCTAAAAATTCTCAATGTAGCCGATGTTAACCCCCCAATAATTTCAAGATTACGTTAAGCCACATCGCGCTACACATAATATACGGGTTATGACCAAAACTCCTTTTCGGCCAAAGTCTTCTGCCTCGGTCTCCTCGCTTGTAAAGGTACAGTTGGGTCTTGAGTTTGACCAGGAACAGGTAGATCTATCAACGTCGTGGGTGAAAACCTCACTCTACTAACCGAACTATTGCTATCTTTCGCCGAAACATACGAACTATCATCGCTTGTGAGACTATCAGGAGGCGTGGGATTCGTCGGAGTGTTCCCTCCGGAGTGTCCTTGTGTCGCTTGATAGTTGTTCCTTTTCAAACTCGACCGTAGCTTCGTATATCCTGAAGTTTCCAACGTTGTAGGTCGTTCAAAATTCGAATCTTGCGAATTCTGTCGCGAATACGCGTTGTATTCGAGTTCGTATGGTCTCCGTAAGAAACTCGACGTGTAACTTCCTTCATCTTCCAGTTTAAAACTTGGATTCACATTCGAGCCACTGGTCGTCGTGGAACTGTTCGAAACATTCGAAGGAGTCCTTCTATGTCCTTGAGGCAGCCTCTGCGGTGTTCTTGATCCACTGTGACTACTTATACTGCTAGGGTTGTCATAAGCGTAATCAGTACCGTAACCATACATCGTGGTACCACTGTACTCAGAACTGTACCCAGCGTAATGGTCGGGATAATGGGCATAGTGGTACCCAAGACTAGGATCGTTGCGTCCAGCGCAACCCGGACAATGAGGATCATTTTGATAATCACCGGGTACGTAAATCGTGGCAGTACGATCGTAGGGAGGATAGAGCTCCGAACCATCGTTACTAGTCGAACTGGATTTCCGGCGAGGTGATGGGTTTGGTGGGTGATGTTGGGGAGAGTCTGTGAAGCGAAGAGGGCGCTGTTCTTCGTGTTGGAGGGTGATGAGTTGAGAACCGGTTAACATGGGGCGGTAATGACGGGTAGGACCGTGGTAGGTGTTGTGACTGTAGCCTGATGTTGTTGAGTATTCGTAGTCTTGACTTTCGACGGGACGCCACGCGGGCAAATCCACGATCTCGGGCCTGGAAAGCCAAGAAATCGTAATAAATTTTTATTCTCACAATTAAAAACATGCAAGTGTTATCAATACTAATGCAATCAAAGTTAACTAACGCGATCAGATCTCTGAGGTCTGTTTTAACAATACGACCGTTTTCCTTTATCGTCGAATAAAATTACTTCTAAATTTTAACGCTTTTTTCAAGTAGCACTACATTCGGTCAATCTGAATTTATTTTAAAAAGTCCAAAGTTATTTTTTCAATTTATTTTTGGAAACTTGTTCCACCAACTACGATAAAATTTAATATTCCTATAGACCTTGACGTGTGCTTTAATTGGTACTATATTAAATCAATTTGCTTAATTCTCTAATTTCTCGAACTGCACGAATCATCGAAAAACAGACAACGAAAGCGGTCCTACTTATTAAAAAACCGATCTTGTTTTGGGTACATACCAGTTTTCGTTTTTTAAAGAAAAATATTTTTCTCGCCAACTTAAACATGTATGTCTGTATCTTTAAAAATTTGCTTACACATATTTTATGAAATACTAGACCAAATGAGATAAAATATGATATTCTTATAGACTCACTATTTTTTAAATAGTACCATAGTACCACATCCAATCGATTTGGATCTCAAGGGAAAATTTTCTTCTGGGGCCCAAAAATTGTGTTTTTTCGCAAGCTTTGCAGTTTTGTATTTCCAAACCCTCTAATTATTGAAAAACTGATAAGGCTAGTAGATTACTAAAAATACGGCCCTGTTTTGCTCATATCCCAAAATTTTCATTTTTACACAGAAAGCGTCTACTTTGATGTTCTAAATATTTTTTTTAGGATGTTGTCTAATTTCTAAACTGTAATAAATATCGAAAATCAATCAACAAACGGTGATTTCTGAAATACCAATTGTTAAAAATATAATCTTGATTTGGCCACAACACACATAGTTTCCTTCTTTTTTACCCAAAAATATCCTACTCAACCTTCATCTTTACAAATTTGTTTATATCTTCGAAAATATTCCATCGATTGAAATAAAATTTTGTACATTTTTACATTTTTATGCATCTCTTCGAAGGGGACTATTACTTCCAAGAGGCCCAAAAATTTATAACCGCGCAAATTCCAAAGTTCATGTTTGCAAATTCATCATAGCTATCGAAAAATGACCAACACGAGCGAATTCCTGACGTCCAAATTATTCAAAATACAGTCTTGTTTTGGCCACATCCCAGAGTTTTCATTTTTAAACAAAAATATATCTATTTTGGAAAAATTTGCTTACATTTTGTAAAATACTACACCAATTGATATACACGTAGCTTCTGAGGCATTCTTCCAATTGCCACTGCATTCAACTAATTTGGGTGCCTAGGAAAAATTTTCTTTGAGAAAGGTCCAAAACTGTGAAATTTCTAATTCCTGAACTTCAACTTAATGCCGAAAATCGAAAAATTGTTGCGGATCCAATCTTGGTTTTACCACGACACATTTTTTTTTTAAACTCAGGACATCCAACTCGACAACCTAAATAAATTTTCGTCTTTAGAAGTTTGCTTCTTTCTTCAGAATTACTATAAAAATTGATACATTTATAGATTTTGACGCGTTCTTTGAATAAATCGATTGGATCTTGAGAAAAAACTTACTTCTAAGGAGCCAGAAATTGGTATTTTTTCGCAAATTCTAAAGCGTCACATTACCTAAACTATTATAACTATCGAAAAACGGCCAACACGAGCGAATTTCTGAGGTCCCAAATACTAAATTACGGTCCTATTTTGACAACACTCCATAGTTTAATTTTTAGTCAAAAAATGCCCACTTCGGTGCTCTACATAATCACTGTTAGAAATTTGCCCATATTTTTTTAAATACTGCACCGGCTGAGATAAAATTTCATATACTTAAAGATTTTGAAGTGTTCTTTCGACCTGTACTACATTCAACTCATTTGGACCTCCAGGAAGAATTACTTTTAATGGCTCCAAAATTTAGGATCTTTCACAAGTTCTGGAGTTTAATATTTCCTAACGAAAAACGGCGCGAGCGGAAGTTCCGATTGCTAAAAATACGGTCTTTTTTTGACCACATCTCAGTTTTGATTTTTAGATGAAAAAATATCTACTCTGAAGCTCTAAAAAATCGTTTGTTGAAATTTGCTTCTATTTTCTGAAATATTGCATACAATTTGGTATACATGCAGATTTTGAAGCGTTTCTTCAATTGATTTAGCCAAATTGGATCTCTTCTTTGAAAATTTCAAACTTCGTAATTTTTTCAATTCCTAAACTTCACTTCATATGAAAAAACAGTTCACGAAAGCGGATTTCTGAGGCCACCATTGTTACGAATTCAATGTTGTTTTGCCCACGTTGCCCACGGTTTCCTTTTTTAAAATTAAAAATATCCAACTCTACAGTCTAAATCAATCTTCGTCTTTAGAAGTTTGCTTATATCTTCGGAGAACCTGCACCAACTGAGATAAAATTTGGTATACTCATAGATTTTGACGCGTCCTTTTGAATGGTTCCTATTCTACTTAACTGAATGCTCAGGGAAAGTTATTTTTACGGGCCCAAAATTTTGTAATTTTTCGTCTCCGGAACTATACCAGATATCAAGAAAAATGGGCGCAAATCGATTTCGGAAGAACCAATTGTTAAGAATTCGGCTTTTTACATAAAAAAACTCACTTTTAGATGTTTGCACTTTGACTTAAAAAAATGGAACTTTTAGAAACTATCACAACAATCGAGAAACGGACAACGCCATTGGATTTCTGAATTCATAGTTGGTAAGTTTAATTCCTTTGGGCTCCATCCTACATCGCCAAAATAAGTTTTAAGAAATGGTTATCTAAATCTTAGTACGGTCCTGTAGTGTACTAGGTGAGAGCACAAAATTTAAGAATTCTGTGGGTTTCACCTAGAAAACTGAACCTGAATACTAATAAGATTATTTTTAACTTGTGGAAAACTCCAGCAAAATCAATGAAGTCATTTAAGCACAATTTCCGGTTGTGTGCGAACCAATTCGGAGGACTCCACTTAAAAAAAATCACAAAAATTAACAAGAAACATTTTCTGTGTCTTTCAAGGTTCTAGGACGCTCCATCTAAATAAAAATAATTCTCGCATAACTTATCTAAAAATGATTATTTGATTATTTAATAAGTACCTGTTTGGTTGCAGCCTTGGATGTAACGGAGACACGTTCGACAATCTTACGTCATAACCTGAGGCGACCCCCGCTAACATGGCAGCAATGTTGTATAAAACTAATTCCACAATACTTAACTTTGGTTTCAACCTTTGACCTACAAAATAAAAAAAAAACGGGTAATTTAGCGTCGTAATGAAGGGAATTTTAGTCAGGGTACGAAATTAAACTTACCGTCAGCACTGTACAGGGTCGGAATGGGCACGTTATGCCTGATCGTTCCAGGAATTGGATATTCCGGGCCCCAATCTTCAGGCGGAATGAAATCTGTTAACCCAAATAAACACTCTAGCGATTCTTTCACACATTCAAACTTAACACAAAACACTTCAAAGCTACTAAATAATAATATTGGCAATAACGGACAGAAGCAATAAATTAAAATCAAAAAGACTACAAAGACTGAAAATGTTCCAGCATCCGTTGTTAAATTGTTAAAGATTTTGAAGAATTTAGTAAGTTAAAACAAAAGCATCGGTTTCGTTAATAGTTTAATTTCTTGTTGGAATAATTTCAACAAACCTCACTTGCATCAATATTGGTTTGGTAATAAAACAATATTGATGCAGGGTGTATCGTGTCCACCATTCTTAGTGCGAAAATCCCAAATTAAGGACATGCGAGTGATAAAATAAAATACAGCAATTAAAAAACATTATTACAATGTTTATTGAAAATCAAATTACATAAAATAGAACCATCACCAATGAGAATCAAAAAGCAGTTTGAACACGTTTCACTTGGACGTTAAAAATCACAACAGGATAAACCTTTCACCACAACGAAACATGTTCAAAAGGCGTTTAATTTATTAAATAAAAACAGCATAGGTCTAAATTACATTACTACACAAATTATAATATAATAATATAAAACAAAGTACTACTTAAGAAATTAAGCTGAAATAAAATCAATTAAAATATATTCAAAATCAAGACATGCTACTGTGCTTAAAACTAAAAAAAACTGTTGGGGGCGGGGGGATTTTTGACTTACACTTTACATTTGGGAGGTTTTCCTCGGAAACGCCTTAACGGAAAAACCCGATTAGAAATTTTTAACACAGCACGACACAGCGAAAGCATTTTTTGAAGACACGTTTTTCGTTGTGAAAGGGAATTACGAGACCATTCAGGGTATCCCAAGAAGTGGAGGTCTTAATTTTGACTTCAAAAAGATCGAGAGAAAAGTGGAAAAAATGTAATGTAATGTATTTTCCAATGCGGATTAAATAAATTTAGAATATCCTGAATGTGCAAGAATCGGTTACGGTCCGAGCCGCTTAAATCAGAAAAAGATGTGTAAAGCGAACAGCATGTGCAATAGAAAAGAAAAACCTAAAAAACTGTCTTTTATCGTCATTTGAGTAACCTTTCAGTATCATCGTGATTATCGTTGACATCAGCAAACTCCTTCCCAAAATGCACCGAGTTGCTGACACCCCTCGCTATCACGAAACTGTCAGTACTAAACACAGTATCATAATGTGACTCTGTAATATTTCCGATCGACCTACTCAACCGTTCATTTTGTCCCAAACCCAGTTTTGGTATTAGCGAAGCGTTATTTGTGGGAAAACTATTATTACGCAGCGTGCTTCCGAACCGTTTGAATTCCGACAAAGTTGTTAAAGCTGACATTTTACTGATTAACATCTGCAGACCAGAGCTTTTGTTACTGTCAATTGGGGATGTGTTACCTATGTCGTGTGGTGGCCGGCTCAAAACGGTTGTCCTCGTCTTGTCCAAGTTGGGGGCACTTTTCGACCACATTGCACTTCTGTTCGGTGCTGGCCTTAGCATCGTTATTTGGCCCCGTTCGCGCTGGTGGCAAGTGCTAGGACCCCACGTTTTCCCCTTTACGCCGTCGGCTGGTACTGAAATATAACAACAACCTATTCTGCCCTCAATGTTCTAAAATGTGTACTTTGGTTGGTTGATGTTATTATGTGGGAAGATGGTGGTTGCGGTCGAAGGGGTGGTGGTTATCTGGTACGACGCGAATTTACCGACTAACGACATGGTTTAAGTTTTGAAGGCGGTTTCAAAGTGGAAGACCAACATTGATCTCGATTTTTGTACTATAAAAAAAGATACAACAAACACAAATAAAGGGATTCGCGTGTGCCCTTGACCCAGGAAAGAAAAATAGGGATGGGATTTTGTTTTCATAAAAAGTAAAAATAAAAAATCCAGTCGAATTTAAAATCAATAAAATAAAATGAGTTTTCATTTATAGAAAAAGTTATAGGTCTCCTGGAAAAATAATCAAAATCGTGGAGTTTTTTTTTCGAGAAATCAGCTGATTTTTACACTTAAATTTTGATTGCTTTTTAATTGTTCCATTTTTTCCTATGTGCGGAAAACAATGGCGTCGCCGATGATCAAGATTGATCAATAATGATTTTTTAATACGCTTAAACGAAAAAACAGAGCGAGGATCTTTGAACAACCTACCGAACGATGATTGCAGAAATTTTTGATGTGGTACATTAAAAACAAGACAGTGACTTTATTTTGACGTTGCGGGTAATTATGAATGAGATAATTAAAAAATGTTTTTGAGGTAGTAGCATAATCCAGTATAAATATTTGGAAATTTTTGTATTCGTTTCCACAAACTTTGGATTGACAAATCTTGCTTGGATCCTCAAACAGCGTATTAAATTTTTTACATTTTTGATCTGGACGCAGGAAATTGCTGTTCGAGATGGTCATGTGTCGTGTCAATTAAAATTGTAGTCAGTTGTCTAGTGTGGCTGGCGTAGTTATCTATTTGTCGAATTGGCTAATAAACAATTTTGAGTGCTTTGGAAATTTTAATTTTTTATGGGACATTTTGATTTTTTTGTTTTGCAGATTCATTTAATAACAAAGACCAAACAACAAGAATATTAAATAAAAAATATATTAACACAAGCTGAATGAAATTTATTAGTAATAAATTCACAAATAACGGACTTTTGTTTGGCTGTTAACTATGACCGGGATCTTCTACCAGAAAACCCTAAATAAGGCAAATACATTTCATCACTTCAATATGTACATATGAAAACAATTATGTTGGAAGATAATATTATATTATATAATATTTATTTCCGACAAAGGGAGTAAAATTAATTATGAAATGAGCAAAGACAATACTCCTTTCTGTTTGTTTCACGTATTTTTTTTAAAAACGCTTTTTTCCTTAACGTTCCTAATGGAAAATAAAAGACCAGTACAAAGCAGTGAGAATAATGTGAGAGAATGGCTATTTGTACAAGAAGTTGGGAAAAGTGATGTTTTTCCATTTTAGACATCGTTACACGTCGTAAACGGAAAAACATGCTTTTCTCAACGTATTGTACACAAAATTTGATTAAATTTTGTAAAAAAATACTCATTATTTAATTATGATTAATATTTTGCTTTTCATTTTAAATACGATAATCAAGTTCCTTTTGGTAATGAGTCTGTTATTGCTATGGAATTCAGAAGTAAACAAAAAACATTTATATTTTGTTTGTGCAAATTTGCAATTAATTGCTTTAAAAATGTCTGAAGATATCAAAGAGTCTGCAGCATTGACCCTTAATTCGTTGCTACCAGAGAGGTCAAAAAAAAAACGAAAAGGTGTTTAAAGAATTCGAAAACTGGTGTTTGGAAAAGACTGTTAAAGACGATAATGAAGAGGTATTATTAGCATATTTTGAACAGACATCAAGAACTTGGAAGGAACATTATGGAGTCTATATCAAATTATCTTAGATTGATAGTCTTCATTAATCAACCGGTCTTACTCCAAAGAAGTCTAGTGTCTTTACAAAGTTGGAGCTAGAGAAATTTTTGAAGGAAGCGGATGATAACAAATATATGTTGATGAAGGTAAAATTTACCACAAAATTTGGTGCTACATACTATAACCTTCATCCATTTTTAGGTGGTGTTGCTTATAAGAATTAGCAGAGGATTGCGTCGAGAAGAGATAACATTTCTGGATATAAAATATGTGAAAGATATGAAATCTTTTTTCTGACTGGAGTTCCACACGCAAAGACAAATATCAAAAAAGAATTTGCGATAACACGTAGAAATTTTGACGGTACAGATTTATTAAAAATATTTAGAAAGCACTATTCCCTGCGGCCTTCCCGAATTGAAAATACAAGGTTTTTTATTGGCTACCGTAAAGGCAGATGTACAAGACTAGCTGTGGGGATCAACACCGTTGCTGCAATACCACAGAAAATTGCAGATTTTTTAAAGCTGCGGAATTCTTCGACGTATACTGGACATTGCTTCAGGAGGACTTCAGCAACACTACTTGCAGACGCAGCGGCTGACATCACTCTTTTAAAGCGTCATGGAAATTGGAAAACTACTAGCGTCGCCGCATCGTGCATCAAAAACTCTATTGAAAATGAATTAGAAATAGCCTCCAAAAAGGTCACAAGGTTGTGATGACTCCGAGACTTCTGCCGGATTGGAATTGGAAATACAGTTGTTTGTGTTTTGCTTAATGTTGGTGCAAACTGATTGCTACTACCCAAAATGCTTTTGTTTAACAATTATGTAATATTCACTTAGTGTTTTTTTTTTAAAAAAAACTGGCGTTGTTCTTACGAGGAAAAAAAAATATTTAAAAAAAGTTCTCCACAAACAAAAAAATTAATCGAAATTTGAGAATTTAAATTTAGAAAACTGCGATTTCTCCTCATACTAAGAATTCCGCGCTTTTCACTTTTTTTTTCTTCTAAAAAACCGAAAATGTAAACTTATAAATTTTTTATTGCAAATTTGACTCGATTTTTTAATTTAATTTTTCAATTTCCCACTATGCGTATTACACATTTTCACAACAAATTTCAATGTTTAATTATTTTTTTAATGGTGTCATTTTTATTCTCGTACGCAGAGAAATTAATTCCCCCTGACCTACCGAAACAAGTGCAAGGTCAGTTCCATCGTCACTCTGACGATGAGACCACCGCTGTCGAAACGCGTATTTTTAGAATCACGATTTGGTGTCAGGGTAATTAATAACAATTAGCATAACCTTCATTGATCATAAATATCCTTGAAAAACTTAAAATCTAAGCAAACATAACAATCCAGTTGTCTCCACTAATTCAAAGAACAAAATATAGTCACTATCCATTAGCTGTCACCATAAAATTTTAAAACAGCTTAACCGACATTAATGGCATACGAATGAATTTAACAGTTTCTATTTTATTAGAAATATTTATTTACACTGAACGTGTAGAAACGTTTACATTTTACATTGTGATAACAAGGTTAAAAGATCTTATCACGATTTGCTTGCAAATCGCTATATAAAAAAAAATAAACACCTGCAAATGTTTTGCGGAATTAATCAACATGTTTACTGTATATTCAATATCGACAGTTAATCACTCATTCTTTAACAATATTAAAATCGATACTTTTAGAACCGACAAATTTGTCTACTGTCAAGATCGCACCGTATTTTCTCCCCACGTTTTTCTGGGATGTCGATAAAATGGAATATTTATGTTTCCAAGGGAAAAGGTCGAATCGACAGCGCATAAAAATGAAGATAAAAAATTCGTAGTCGACAAAACGCAGTGAAAATCCCAATTCGAATCAATATGTTTCGGTATTAATGTAATTAACTTGGCTGAGTGAAGGTTTCTACAAAATCGAGACAATATCCGTCGCTCCAATTTGAAATAGCACGTTTCGTCTAAATCCGGCTTTACTAACTCCCCCACGTGACAAAACTATAAAAGTGTGCTTCTAAACGAAATAAATTAAAACACACAGTGAACACTTTAAATGAAAGCACGAAACTAAATTTCAAACGTGTTGGACAAAATCATGCTTACGAAAACCATGCTGAAAAATCATGAATTCTGGAATGATTGGGTGGGTGCTCAACTCACGTGCTATTGCTCTTAGCCTAGCAATGGCTGGGGAACCAGGAGGACTGTTTGGTGAAATAACTCCAGACATCGCTTTGTGATCTAGACTATGTTGTACCGTGATTGTGTGTCGGAAATCCGAGGGAAAGCTGATGTTTGTTCCTGGTTCTTTCTTGAGGAGTTTTAATCGTGACCTCTTGAATTTTCCTGAAGAAGAAATAAGAGTTAGTTGGGAAGTCCGTGATGTGGAGAGAAAGCGCTAGATAAACAAGATAATTATAATTCAAATTTTAACATTATGCAAGAGATGGGAAGCATAAGACGACAAACAAACGTATAAATTTCTTCGCAAGGCGCGATTACTAGTTTCAAGTATATTTTACGCTTCGTTTGGGTATTCCTACAAAAATATAATTTTCAGATTTGAGGCGTTCTAACGTTAGCAGACACTGAAGTAATTCTTGGAAGAATCTAAATTAAAATGATTTTTTTTTATCTACTACAAACAGAAAAATGTTTATGTCATTTCATGTTTGAATTGCTCTAAGTAAATTTACCTATAAATGGCGTCTGATTAGCGAGAAACATAAATTTAAATTAAGGAACGGCTCTGCAGGAAATAACAAGCTTGTTTCCACGAAAAGATAATAGATAATTCAATAACTTTGAAAAACTAAAAATTCTAACTAGTTTCAAACACAACGTTCAGTTTTCGTAGAAATAATCGTTTTTTAGACAAAAAAAAAACTTTCTAGAGCGGAAACTCTAGATTTTTACTTTATTCCAGATGCTAGCTGAGTTATAATTTTTGCTGCTAATATTTTGCTGCCTACGATGTTTTCACAGAATTAAAAAAAAACTGCAAACCGCTAAAAATCGTAAAATTTGATCCGAAACAAGCAAAACCAAACTAGATAATATTGACACACAAATCTAACGCATTAAAAAAACTACAAAGAATACGAAAAATCAAAATCTATAAATCAAGTAAATCAAATCGATAAGACCTAGAGATCCAAAAAATTTGAAGAATTCAAAGAAGCTGAAAAATTGGAAAACCTCAGAAACCAAGGAAATCCATGAATAAGTGAAATTTTGGAAGAGTACAAAAATTCTAAACAACAAAATTTGGAAATTGTAGATTGTTGAGTACCTAGAAAAGCTTACAAGTTTGAAAAATCTAAAATATATTAATATTCTAGTGAAATTTACAAATTCTAGAAAGTGTCGAAAATTTGGAGAAACTAGAGAGTTCATGAAATTCAAAAAGCTACAAAGAGTCAAAGCAATCAAACAATTTAGAAAAATCGAAAGTATAGAAGCTATCAAAAATCTAGATCTTAAAAAAAATCAGAAAATCTGAACAATCAAGATGATCTAAAGAACTTTAAAAATTTACTGAATCTAAAAAGACTAGAAATTTTTGGGGATGTAGAAAATTAAAAAGGTACAAAATGTAAATTAGGTATATAATAATATCAAGGTGTAAAAGCTAAGAAAAATCTAGACAATCTAAGAACTACGAACAGAACTTGAAAGAATCTACAAAAAAACAAAATCTATTGAATTAGAAATAAAGAAAATCTAATGGCACAAAAATTCAGAAGAATTTAAGATGGTTACTGGAATAAAAGTTCAACATTCTAAAAAATCTGGAGAATTTAAATTATTTAAAAGAAAACAAATCTAAAGTATAGAAACTATCAAGAATAACTTTTTATTTGAAGAGATTTCTTGAATATCTCTTCGTTATCGTGTTTCTAGGGTCCGAAATGCTAATAATCCGGTGTTAACTCGACCTCGAAAATGGCAAAATTTTTCGAAAAAATTTCTGACTCAATCGATGGAAATTTGTTGATTTTTAGAAATTCCTTCATAACTTTTGAACCGCTCGATAGGTCGGGATGAGTTTTTGCACGTTTGTTGAACTCCACGGGAGCTACTTGGTGACGCAAAAAGTTCCAGGATTCTATTATGTTATCAAGAATTTAAAATCCAGAACACTAAAACCCAAAAAATTCTATAAATTAGGAAATTAGAAAATATAGATAATCGAAGAACATGAAAATCCAAAGGATCAAAAAATTGCAACTGGAATAAGGATTTTAGAGACAATCTGAAAAGTTTAAAAAATCTGACAAGAACTTGAGAAATTTGCAAAATCTAGAGTGTATCATAACTCTAGAGGATCTAGAGAAAATAGAAAATCTAAAACATTCAGAGAATCTAAGGTCACAAAGAATCGAAACGAATCAAACAATTCAGGAAAATCAAAAGGATTTAAAAATCCCCAAAGTTGAGTTGCAAAAAAAAATCAAATTTTCTAAAAAAGAATCTAAAAATCTGGAAACCATCAAAAATCTAGAGGATCGGAAGAATTACACAAAGTCAAAAAAAATCGAATAATTCAAGCCTGAAAGTTACATCTAAACGATCTAAAAAGTCTGGAAATTTTATGAAATCTAGAAGCATTTACAGAATTCAAATTATGCGTAGCACGAATAAAAAGGATCCTGTGAGCATGTAGGAATGTAAAGATACTGTAATACTAAAAATAATTTGAAACTTTTGAATAATGTAGAAAATAATGAAAACTTGAAGAATTTAGAGAATCTAAAGCCTGCAACGAGAATAAATATTTTAAAGAAAGAGCCTAGATAGAGAACTTGAACAATTCAAAAAATGTAAAGAATTGAAATATGTAGAGAATTCATTAGGTTCAAAGATTTATAAAGATTAGAAAAAAACTCACAAAATAAAAACCAATACTCTAACAGTGCTGCTGTAGATGTACACTTATTATTTTAAACGACATACTTTTCAATAATTTAATACATAAATTTGTTGCATAAATCGTAAAACGTTGATCATTTTGTAAGATTTTGATTGGTTTCTAAGATCCGATCTTTTCAAAATCAAAACATGTTTGGAATTTTAGCCACGATGAAAAATTTAAAGAAACTGTTGGATTCCCCAAAAAAAATGCATGCATAAAAGAACAGAAAAAGGGCGGAATTTCTAACTACATTCAGGAATTTAAAAAAATTACAAAAATAAAAGCACTTTTAGATTTAATTAAGCTCTTGAGAAGCAAAATTATTTTTGAAACCGAGATTTTCAAAACCATTTTTCTATATTCATGAAACAATAAAAGCAAGAATTCCATCGCCCTTACCATATCCGTACGTAAAAAAAACGTGAGAAATATGCGACCGCTGTATTCGAAGCGAACGAGATTTTAAGGATTCGCGTACAATTCTTCGATACATCGGAAATATTTGTGTAGATAAAATAACCTTTTTCCAATTTTCTCCAACAAGCTTCACCACTATTTCCCAAAATCTCAGCTAGGCCGGTGAGAAATGACGAGGTGAACTTGAAAAAGTACATACTCCACGCGACACGAAATGTAGTCACATTCACTGTAAGTTATTACATAACCATTTGTTTCTTCTTTTATTATTGCCGTTCGAGTCAAACCCACTTTTCTCCCTCACTTACCTTTCCTTTTATTAGGCGTTGGTGTCTGTTGTTTGATCATAAAATGTAATTCCCTCTCTAATAAGTCTATTTCCCTCGCTTGCAACTCCTGTTCTTTCTGGCGTAGTTGTTCTTCATGCATTCGCTGTTTCATTTGAGCCCTATTGAGATCCTCTTCCCTACAACGCAACTCCTGTTGACACAAACATAATTCGTTAATTTATACGGAAATATGAACTGTGAGCTCGTCTAATTACCTCTTCAAATGATTTACATGCCTGGGATGTTCAAGGTAAGCAGCCAAATGAGAAAAGCAAAGGATAAATAATGAAGTTGATGGAAGGAAATGAAATTTTACCTTCTCTTTCCTGCGAAGTTCTAAGAGGACCTCTTCAATTTCTTGTCGCCAGTCGTCTTGCATGATGTGGAAACTTTCATGAGGTGTTTGAGTGAACGATGAGTGGACTATTATGTCTAGGTCTTGGAGGATTTGTTCGAAAGTCGGCCGGTGATGAGGATCAGACTTCCAACATTCTGCAACAAAAAAAAAAAAAAAAATTAGTTAAGTTATCGGGCAAAAGTGACGACTAGGTTTGCATGTGATGATAGATTATCATTGTTACGAGGTAAATTGATTATGAAAATGTTATTTACTTGTTGCGGCTAAAGGAAATTCCGGTCATATGATGGATGGATAACGAACTATTAAAAGAACCTGGCCGCAGTTTTTTGTGTTCTTTTATTTATATGTTTATATCCATGTGTAGCAGCTCAAGAAATTTAAATTTAAAAAATGCGAAAAAACTTCCTCCAAGTGAAAATGATTAATTTCACCAGTTGATTAAAAGGCCTTTATCGTCGGGTATAATACACTATTTTTTTCTACAGCAGATTTTAAAGAGGAACTAATTTTAATTTATTAATTTAAAGTTAATTTTGGGACACATTGTTTAAAGTTCTGAAGATAATTGTCAATTTTTTGAAGTTGTCATCTCAAAACGCGTACTGGACATTGTTTTGGTCGGTATGCAGCTACGATGTTGGCAAACATGGGCTGACTGTGTCACCGATAAACGAATAACTCGATGGAAATCATCCTCGGTAGCTAATAATTATATTAACGATTCTGTTAACGCTCAAAATCTGATTCTTTGCGAAAATCTGGCTACAATAAATTCAGCTACAAGTACGGTGTAGTTAAGTCACGAAACTATCAATGCGAGTTCTAATATCGAAATAATAATGTTTTAAAGGTAAAGTTTTTAATCTAGCCTTAAGGTTAAAGTGCAGGTACGCCTTGCATTTTGAGACGAATAAAGTACACTTTCGTTCGTAAATCAAAAGTTCAAGTGATTTCTCTTCCATTCAAACCATAACTCAATTGAATATCCCAATATTCCGGCTTAATTGCGTCGGAATTATGAATGGAAGCGTTAAAAATGGCCCTCTTGCGGCCAACTCCCTAATGAGAAAACTTCCCCAACACCTAAATCAGGAAACAAACACTTCCGTTCCTGTCTAAAAAAATATCAAGGGACAATAAATTCTCATATCGTTGGAAGTAAAGGAATAAGTCGTTTTCCGCCCTTTTCCACCTGCATAAACCCTCAGCAATATCTCGGAATGAATGTGAAGGTAAATGCCGTCAAAATATAAATTACGTTCCTCTGTAGGTGACAGTTTTTGATAAGATCTTATTTGTGTTGTGGTTTCGGTTTTTCCTTCTTCCATGCTCGTAACTCATTGTTAGTGTGCGTGTGTTCTCTTATTGTAAGGCGACATTTTTATTTTCGGCACGAGCCACTCCTAACCCTGTAGATTTCGGTTTTGTCCTCCGTTCATCGACGGTGAAAATACCACAGAAGGGAATATACACCAATTTTCATCCATAAACCTGCCGTGATCTAGATATAAAACATGAAGCGCGGAGTTGCTAATGTGTGGTTGCGGTGGTAGGAAGTAATCCCGTTGAATTTTATCATTGCTACTTTACTATTAGTTATCGGAGAATCTCCCAGTTATATTTCAGCTCAGATCGAGAGACAACGAAATTGGCTTTACTTGACTTGAAATATAACCACCAAATGCTTATCTTTTTAATGGATCTGGACGTTGAAGTGCAACTTGGCTGAGTTGGGTATCGTTTTATCGACTTTTGTAAATTGTACATTTTTGGCATACATATTTTAGTACACATTGATGGAAAAATGTTCGTTGTGGATTGCGTTTTTTTCACTAAGTACAAGAATAGGATAACGTCATACATAATTTACAGTAGCCTCGGAATGAATTATTAATTAAAGCTGTGACGTCGCCACATTGTATTAATAAATATTACACTGTAATTGTTACATCAATCGGTCTCATTTCCTGTGCTTCGCGTTAGGTTGGAATTCCAAGTTTTATTGCGAATTTTTTAAATTCTACAAACAATATACTATATCAGTAAATGTTCTCTTTATATTTTGCTTCGTTTTTATTGAATTTTCGACGTAATTCTTAAAACCAAATACAATAATTTAGACAAAAGCGTCTGGAAGCTCGCAGACCGTTAAAAAAGCTAAAATAATAAAAATAATTCAAAATTTAGTGAACATAAAAATCTAGAATTTATAATTATTTTTATATTTTTTTTTTTACATAATGAAATGTGTATTTAGTTAAAAGTAAGTTTCAAAACCACCGGTAATAGAAATTTTATGCGATTTTCAAGTTTCAAAATTCTTCACAGTATAACAATTTTTCTCAATTTTTGAATTTTTAGAGCAAGAAACCATTTTAGAAAAAAATTAGTAAAAATTCTACGTCCTAGGATTTTCTGTAGCTTCACAAAAAAAAGTTATTTACTTACAGTATAACATGATTTTGTACTTTGAGAATTAAAAATAAAGAACTTCAAAGACCGATTTTTCCTGATTTTCCAAAAGATTAAATTACCCGAGACTGGAATTTTTCCATTTTTAGAACTTTCACAATCATCTTTAGATGCTTTGCCGTCCAAAAGAATAAAAATTTTATTAATTCTAAAACTAATTGTTTTAACATTATCAGATCATTTATTTATTTTATTTTAAAGCTAAATAAATGTTTTTTCAATTTCACAAATTATTTACGGCGGCAAGGAACTTTTTAAATTTTTGAAATTTCCAGTTTTTTCAATTTTGTGAGAAATTTTCAGAATTACTCATCATTATAAGGACTTTCAAAATACTTTATGCTTTTTCCCTTAAATTTCTGATTTTTCTGTTTATTCTAATTTATTTCGTTTTATCATCTTCAATCTCTGCCACAAGTGTTTGCAGGATTTCTTCCAGGCATCTGATAGTTACATCTATTATTGTTATATCATCCGGACATCTGATAGTTATTGCTGTTATTGTCATATCATCCGCATATGCGATTATTTATACTTCATTAGTTTTCTTGGTTCCCTCAGGTTACAGGTTTTCATTACTCCGTCCATTACTATGCCGAATAATGTTCTTAAAGGTCCATTACCTTGCCTGTCTCTTTAATTTATCCCAAATTCTTTGAACGTTTGTCCATTTGCCTGTATCCATGCTTACGACTGTCATTCGGTTAACGTTATTAGTTTGGCAGGAATTCCTTTATTTCTAATGTTTTTAACTATCAAACTGTTAAAATCTTGTCTGGTCAATGTTATGTTTCTAGCATTTTTCCTCAGCTTGATTTAAAATCTGGATAATCTTTTTAGTTGCCCTTCCTTATAGGAGCCCATATTATGTTTAGCATAATTTGACCTATTATTCATTATGGTTCTAAATTGCAACTCCATAGTTACCGTCCATTAACACTTTTTGCTAAATTATTTGTTATTTCCAGTAGGCCTATAACGTTCTGTAGCAGTTGTATATATCGCCCTTGCCATTTGTATTTGCTCCCAGCAGTTCCCTTATTTTCTATGTGCATTCTTCCGTTTTCTTTCTTATTTCTTTACTATTCTATTTCCTTATATTTTTATAACATGTTTATTTTAGTATGTGTTCTAGCAAGCTTTAACCGAAAGTAACGTATGTCTTTTCTTAAAAAACTAATTTAGAGGAATTTGTCCGGTTGACATTTAGTATAATTTTGAGGTTAGAATCATTCTTATTTCTAATCAGTCATTAAAACTTCTTTAGCAGCTTAACTGTGTAGGTATGAGTTTTACACTTGAACCGAAAGTCTTTACGGTGGAAAGTTATTTTCGCAGCGATGTCAACGATGATGGTCAATGGCCTCTGTTTTGAAGAATTTTCCAATAAGTTTCCAAATTACGCAAGAGATTATCACCATTTTCAAACAACGGTTAACCGACACGTCCAACTTCCGTGAAACAGGAAACCTTGTTGTGTTGCTTCCTAATTATCTCACTACTGGATAGAATTTTTTAATTCTTTTTCTGAACTGCACTTTTATTGATTACCCTTTAACCTGCGTCGTATTTCGTTTTGTGACAAAATAAACGTATTTTTAAAACTATTAGAACGCTCATATCCCACGTTCTTCGGTGTTAACGGCAAACAAAATTTGAGGTTATGTGCGAACTGTCGTGATAACCATATCATAACGTCTCAGACGTGACTTCAAACAAAATCTCAAAGCTCGCTTGATCACAAATTAATAATTGATAAATTAATTAAATTATTACTTTTGGAATTACCTACCAGTAGATAGTCTGTCTATATTCGCCCTATAGGTCTTAATAAGTGTATAATAAAGCACGCCAGTGCGTTAATAAGACTTGTACACGCATATCATACACTATTTTTTATTACGCCTCCATTAAAATGTTGAAATTCCAACAAAAGCTATTAAATTTACAACTTTAGAAGGTCACGTGTGCTTCTGACCCCTAACTATTTACTTGGAGATGATTAGTAATTATTAACGTTTACGTTTAACGCACATTATTACTTGTATTATCGTTCAAATGTATTAATAGAAGCCGTGTTTTAAACGCGTGATTTCGCACGCTTTTGCGTGTTTTAATCGAGAAATCGAGGATTCTAATGCAGACATTTATAACTTTTGATAAACTTATGCCCATTAGAACAGTTATAAAATTCTCACAATTAATCGTGACAGTAAAAGTGGTAAAAGATCTTGAACTGACCCCGCGTAACAGCAATTGCAGTACGTCTTTAGAAAAATACGAGCTGTTTAATTCCGTTATAAAGTTGTTTTCAAATCATTCCTTATTGGAAACTGTACTATTGTTTCAATTAAAAATAAATTGGCCTCAATAGAAGAATGGTAACGAAAGTGGGCCAAGTTTAATGCTTACCTTTGATTGTAAAATAGTAATTAAAACAGTTCATTAAAAAAAAATCTAAGAATGGAAGAATTATTGCAATATTGAAGTGGCTATTACAGGAGATTACTCTTTATAATGGAAATGTAAATTGCTTAAAAAGTTATTGACCTCATCTTCATAAGCCGTAGATTTAAAATTTTCGTGTCTTTGTAAACACGTTCCATAACGCCGCAGGTATCATAAGTTTTGTCAAAGAACTGCTACAAGTTTGGTTTACAAAGTTGCCATAAAGCCATTAAATTTAACGACCCTTTTGGAGCCTTCGCCATTAAAATACTTTTAGTCAAAACATAATGGTAACATTGTAGTCATCAACATCATTTTTTCTCTTGAACTTTCCAGAAGAAACATCACAGAACGATTGATTTTTACCCCCTAATACTTTTATGGATACCTATAAAAAGAACTATCGTCACACTTACTCTCCATCAGTTCTCTCCAAGGTTGTGGACACGTGCTGGGTATGGGCAAGGTGAGTTTGTTAACGGCGACGCCATACGCCACCGCAAGGGTGTCGATTCCTTTATATGGCGTCTCCCCCGTTAATAACTCCCACAAGACCACACCATAACTCCATACATCGCTGGCCCTGGAGAACGTTGAGTTCTTGATGACTTCGGGCGCCATCCAGGCGTACGTGCCTGCTTGTGACATCCGCGTAGTTTTGTACACCTCGCGCGCTAACCCGAAGTCCGTTATCTTCAGGGTTTTGAACTGCAGGTCGTCGTTCTCGATCGTCTCCCTTAGGAGAACTGCAAAAGACAAAAATTATTATTCAAACATAATAAAAAATCCACAGTTATGATAATTTTGGTAATATAAGAGCTCAAACTGTGAGGCCCCCTCTTTCCTGACGTTAATTTTCAATATATTGCTTGTCGCACCCTACGTGATTTCTTCATTAGTGAACGAACAGCAAGTCATTCTCTACTTCCGTCGTTAATTAAACCGCACAAATGTGAAAAACGCTCTAACTAAAATCAATCAGTAATTAATTATTAGCCAAAACAAATTGTTGTCTCGGCGTCAAATTACTAAGAATTTTTTACAACGCGTGTGGAATTCATCATGTCCTGCACTTGTAATTACGCAAATATGCGAGGAATTTCAGGAACTACATTCGCTTCATAAACAGGTTCAGGAATTCATAGGGGTCTCTAAATTTACCAACAACTTTTGTGATGATCTTGATTAATGACTCAAGCATTATTGGCAACTTGACCTATTTAGCTGAAATTTTACTGGGAACTTGGCACCGTCCATCGATCTTGTTCACGATGAAAAGTTTATGACATTTTACGATCCTGAAAAAGACGCAGGATCAAGAAAAGCGTAACCTTCTTGGGTCGAGCGCCATTCCCTAAATGGGACCTTTTGCAATATTCAACATGGAATTTGCACCACTAGGTGAATAAATGACGAGAAGTATAGTTCCTCCAAGAAACAAGTGCAACAGGAAGCTAATGCACACCTGGGAATGGCAAAGGAATTCAACCGGCCTCTGAAAACCGTAGGGAAAACGCTTCTTTAGTTGTCAACATTTCTCGCAATTTCGGAAAGTTCTCGACGAAAAAAATTCATGAATAAACCAAACATTTACAAATGTTTATGCTAGTATTCCAAGAAACAGCCAGGTTGCAAATTAAGATCAGCCAACTTAAAAAAATTATCATGACGTAAGCTCCCACTAACTGAAGAGGTCATCGACAATCAATGTTTCATACGCGTATCCTAAGAAGCTAAACTCGCTGTTTTGCGACGTAATTTCATTAAAACTGGAATTGAAAATAATGCAATAAACAAAAAAGTTTTTACGATTTATGGGTGCGTTAACACCGTTAAATTGCAAAAAATCATGATCTTACACAATGTAAAAAAAAAACAAATGTCAGTTGCAATTATATTGTGACTAGGACGTTTGCATTTCAATGAATTTAAACCGATTAAACTTGTTGATATTTTTTATGTTTGCTGGTTTTTCCGTTATGCAAATTGCACTGTTTGCAAATAACGTGATAATAATTATTAATAAGTTAGCGGTAATTTTTCTTTTCGAGAGAATTGTGAATTAGAATATTAGTTGCCAAACGAGAATTTTAAAAAATTAAAGTGTTTGATTCTTAGAAATCTCCGCCAGTTGGTTTAACAGATGGCTAACAGATCGATGCACCACAAATTCACTTTTTCTATGGTTTCTTTTGCGATTTGTGCTTCGGACTAGACTACAAGACTGTGCTGCTTTTAAAAAACCTTATCTTTACGTTCTACAAGCACTTTGTTTTTAAAAGAAAACTGGAAAACCATTGACGTATCTTTTAAAATTACACTCTACTTGTAAAAGCGGAATGATTAAATAGCTATTTATTCCAAGGTCTAAATGTCAAAACTCGGCGAAACTGTACACAGAATTTGACAGAAGTTATGCCTGGGTACCTGGGTTGTACCGTCTAGGCATTTTTTTTACGACTTGCTATTGGTATTCATTTTGTTGACAAACGATGGCGTAATGATAAAAGCAGTGTCAATGTTTTACGCTTAACGTTTATTTATATTTTTACAGATGTAGATAAATACAATAAAGTCTAGTGCATAGGTATCAACAACCTTTCTGGCTATTCTTTCGACTAATTTCTGTAAAATTCTGGCTAGGATATTAGTAGAAATTTGGATATGGCGCATCAATTACTAGAGTGAAATAGTCTTAATTTATTATGATGCAATAATCTTATTTATTACAGAAGTTAACGTTTAACAATGAGAAGGTACTATCTACTATATAAGTAATAAGCAAGTAGTCGATTTTTTGAAGTAGGTAATTTGTGAACCACATGGAACAGAAGGAATAAGAAGTATTCATTACATTGTAGATAGAAATTTTACACAGAATTGGAGATCTGATTCTGATTAAAATACAGAACAGACCTACACTAGTTTAAGATTATACAAAAAAATTTCAAGTCAATTTACGAGTGAATTGAGTATATTCTGATTTAGTGACTAGTTCGATAACTCCTCAATTTCAACTCGGCCTTACAGCACTACATTTGGCATTGAAATATTCATATGTTGCAATCACCTTCATGAGCGTTTCAACCCTCAATCAAATTACAGACTGATTTTATCTTGGTGCTTTGATTGTGTCATTATAATTTTTTGCTGCGTTTTAGTCGCGAAAAATTTAAAAGCATGTAAAAAAATCCGGCCAACAACAGTAACTTGAAATTTAAAGTTAACAAATCAATTTTGACAGCTTCCCGATTTTCTAAAAACTATCACTGAGCTCTCATATACACCGGTTGCCAGGTTCTAAACAGAGTATATGCTACGAGGCCGTAGGGCAGCTAAAAGTAAGAAATCAAGTTTCAGTCCGTATAATTTGACAGATGAGTCCATGAAATTCTTATTTACGGCCGCAAAAGAATGCTTCACTCTATAAAGTACTAAACGAGTCCATGAAATGCATTTTCGCAGCTGCAGAAGATTCTATGAAAAGTGGTGGTCCTTAAAAATTGTTTATTTATTTACATCGTATCATGTAATAGTAAGTACTTGTAAAGTGTTTGTTTGGTACGTCTATTTATTATTAAATATTAGATATTTATGAAGTTGTTGACGAAAAGAAAACTGCTTTTAAATGTCAAGAAAAACAAATTCGCACACATGTTGTGGATGCTATTTAAGTAATCCCTGCAATCCGGTTGTACCACTTTATTCCTCATAAAAATCCGCATTTCTTTCAATTAAATCGTGATGTTCGCCAGTCTTCGTGGATCCTGTTTACGTAATATAGTAATTTGAGAAAACTATTTATCAACATCAAACTACGAGTTCGTTCAATTACATAAAAGCGAGATAAAAAGTATCATCGGCGCGATACATTTCCATGCATCCCCTCACCGATTACATTCTATTCAACCGTAATATCCGTACATGAAAATGAAAGATGACAACTCGATGTCTGTTTCCGTTTTTATCCCCATTTACAAGCCATTTCATGTTAACAAATTTCCCCCGACGCATTCTGCAATTGCTTTTTTACGATTCCCTTTGCATCCATTTCATCTTCACCAATGTTCTAATCAATCATGTTTTGCTCCCTGCACATACCGTGGAAATAGAAAGGACATCGAGCACCGGATTCGGCTGACATTCTATATTAGCTTTGACCATGCGAATTGCCGAATATCGATCACGATACTAATCGAAAGTTAGAAGACCCTAGCAGACACGTATCCGTTTAGCGACCTCCATTTTCGAACAGGATATTAAGTGCAATGTTCACGAGCCGACAATTATTATGCAAGAGATCGATCGGCGGCTCTGGGAAAAACAAAAAGTCGTTGAGACATGAGGAAATTTGTCGATTCAAAGAGCGACCGGAGACAAGAAAATGTTTTCCTATCGATTTTCTTGGAATGTTATTACGACTAGAAACGAGTGGAATGACGAGCGTTTGTTGTTGCCGAAAATTGCCGCTACCGCGATTCTTAACTTTTTGGTGCCAAAATAAGATTTTCTCCTTGTGGAACGCATCGTGTCATTCTGCAATTCATGGTGCGAATCATTGTCTGACCGACACACTTGCTTAAGTAACAACTGTTCATCGACATCGATGGGAGTTACAAAAAATCAATCTTTATCATAAAAGGCAATTAATTTCGAACCAACTAACGATCAGTTTTAGATGAATCCATCCGGAACTCTCATGAAAATGAAACTTTTATTAAACGAGCTTTGCAGTGGTTTTGTATAAAGACATGTACAAAAAGTGACCGAGATATAATTGTTTTGCGTGATAAATTGCGAGTTACAATACAAATGTGACAAATCATTAATATTGTTGCTCTGAAGAATTTGTTCTTCAGCTTTATAGCTATTTGATGTGTCGTAACTTTAAAAATTAAATGTCTGTGAGCACAATCAAGTCTGCAATTTTTATGTTATCACGTCACAAAGCATAAACAAAAAAAACGCCAATAAAAGAAAATTGAAATACTCAACTTTTGCAAATACAAAAATTATGTGCAGATGCAAACACTTGGAATTGTGGTGACGGAAAGATTAGTTCGGAAAGCGTTTTTTAGATAACGCCCAAAATGTATAAAGAATTCTATTTGCATACATTGCTGATACAAGTCAAGACTCTCGTATTTATTTTTGAACCTATTGGTCAAAAGTCTGTGAAGAAGAGGAAGTCGATTATCTAAAAATCATTGAACATCTCTTAAAAATACGTTGACCTGTGCATATTATAAGATTACTTTATAAGAATACCAGATCTTTTTCGACTTTGATTTTATTTTGGTACCTCAAACTGAAATAACTTCTAAAAATTTTATTAACCGTAACTATAATCAATTTGTTCTTAGAACTGAAATATGTTTATCGTTATTTGCGGCTGCATAAAATAACGGACTATTAATGTAGCATGTACACTTATTTATACCTGGGATTTTATGCCTCCATTTACTAAAGAAAGTAGTATTTATAGTCTTCAGCTTAGTTCTGAATTTACTCCAAATCTATATTTTTCTGTTTGTGTTAAAAACTAACTTAAAAAACGACGTTTTGGATATCATCTGAAATTTTTTAAAATTATGGATTACAACTATTGAAAATCTATAAAATTGAAAGAAACACTTGTCAACATGTTCAGATAAAACTTTAGAAGACTAGAAAACGCGAGAATTTTTAATTTAGACAGAAAAAGTTAAATGATACTATAGAAATAAATTAAAATAACTCTCATAAACTAAGAATTCGGTATCATCAATTTTTTAAAATTATGGATTAAAATGTCTAAAAGTGAGCCAAAATAACCCAAAATTTCAAACTGTATAATCAAAAATCTTATTTTAAAACCACAAAAACATAAATACACAAATTTCAAAATTTATGAAAATACCAAAATAGACCCAATTTTTAAAGATTATAAGAACCTAACATATCTTTTGGTTAAAAACCTTTAAAATTTCGCTCCTGAGTTCTGCGATAATTTCTTCAATTAATTACATGTGGATAACAGTTAAGTTTAAAAATCAAAAAAAAAAAAATGCAAGTTTAGGAAGGAAAAATTAATCATAAATAAAAATTCTTGGCATAAAATTAAAGATATCAGATTTCAAAGAGGAACAGAAATGGACTGTGACAACAGTTTGCTAACGATGGATGGAGATACGATACAAACAAGAAAAAATAAAAAATGGACTGATAAGTAGCTTCAGGCTTCAAATGAAGACAATAATAGAAATGAATGAAAATATAACAATACTAAAGAAAGACAAAGGAATGATCGAAAAATGTTGTTCACAAATATCCGGAAAAAAGCTAAGATAGATGGAGTAAAACGGCAGTTTCAGAGAAAAATAATATCTGAATATAAGTAAATGAGCAAAAAGCAAGAAAAAAGGTGAAAAAGAATCCAAGAAGAAAATTAAAAATTGCGGACATTCTTCAGGTACAATATGACAGATGCACACAAAGGTACCATAAAAAATATAAGACGAAAAAGAAACGTAGTTTTAAAAAATATGACAGACACTGATCAATTTTCTCGGAAGAAAAAAGCCGGGGTAGTTTTTTAGAAAGCTGCTAGAAGGTAAATCAGAAAAACAAATACAGGTAGACAGAGGATCAAACCAATGGGCGTAACGAAGAAGAAACGATGGGGAAAAAGTGGCAAATAGGAATAATAATACTCATCTACAAAGGAGCTTGTCATAAAATAAGGATATCCTTACTTGGTTCCGTGGCCAAATATTTCGGAATAAGTATAAAAAAACAGGATGCGAAAACGCCAAACGACACTCAGGCAAGGAAACTCAACATGCATTGTTCATTATACAAGAAACAATTTGACAGAATAAATTGGAATAATATATGGAGAATACTGCGAGAAAACTTGGTTAGAAGACATGAAAATTGTCAAAGAAGTATAACAAAGTCCAATATTATTCTCATTGTCACAGATAAAATTAATAAAGACACCAAAGAACATACAAAGAAATATAAAAAAAGATTACTAAAGATGAAAAAGTGGACGTCATGGGAGTGCGTTACCACAACGGTGGCTATTTACAGCAGGTTCCAAAAATTCAACATGCATATCAACACAGGCAAAACTAAAATTATGATAATACGGAAGGAAAAAGGAAAAAACAGCGAAAGGCATGCTTGAGAAATATTAGATTGAAAGAAAAACCTTAGATGACGAACCCGAAAAATTAGCAGCATAAAATCTGTCTTTTTGGTCAAAAACATCCTGAAGAAAATGAGAAGTACCGTCTTCAAAAAAGTATTGGTACCTAAATTAATCCACAGCTCAGAATTTTGGACTACAACAAAAAACCATAAAAAATCCAAGCAACAAAGATGAGATTCCTGAGAAAGAGAGGAAAATAAGAAATGAGAATATAATCAAAAATGTGGACTTTAAACGAGATACTCAAATCAGAAGAAAATCGACTAACAAAGCAAATACGAAAAGTACTCAAAGTTAGACTGACAAGAAAGAATAATACTAAGAAAAGCATAGCAAGTCAAAATACAAAAAAAACATGAAGAAAAGAGAAGAGAAGAGAATTTTGAAGAAATTGTAGCAAAAACCGAAGACAGAATAGAATAGAGGCATTTCTAGAAAAGCAACTTCTTTTTATTTGACCATAGTTCAGAAATTCAAAAAAAGAAAGCGCGAACTTTCTCCCAGACAAAGAGAAGTTTATCAATAAATCGAAATACTCGCAGCACAACTTTATCTAAAACCGCTTTGACTTCGGATGTCCGATAATGAACTTACGAAAGCGATTAATCAGAATCCCAAATTGAAGTCTAATGATGAATCATAAACCACGAATTGACAAGTTCTAAAAATAAAAGCTTCCAAGTTGTTGGGAGAAAATGAAATTTTATTGTCCGTCTAAGATGTATTTAATTTTACCGAGAAAAATGAGACATTTTCATTTATTTCTGTTTGCTGTTAAGCCTTGTCTGGCTTACAACAATCACTTACAACTTTCTAATACTTGTTTGCTACCAAACTAAAATACCATAACGGTTGCTCATTAAAAATAATTAGAAATAGTGCCCACATTAGTTTGACGTGACATTGTCTCACCACGGGGTAAACTGCAGACCATGCACTTTCACTATAAAAAATAAAAATCTGGGTGTTTTAGCTGGAGGCTGAAACCCATAAAAAGTTCCATAACCATAATAACACCGTTAAGGAATTCGATAATTATCAGTTTGATGTTATCAAAATGTAAAGTAAAACATTTCTGAAACGAAAAAAGCCAAGAACTGAAATAGCATTTCAATAAGGTGCAGACGTTTAATTTGCTTTATCAAGTCGAACGTAGTAGACACGTGATTAAATCATTGTTATTTATAGATGTAATAATTGTAATTGTTTTCTGTTATTTTTAGTTTCCGGCATCAGATCTTTAATTGAACAATTTCAATTCGTTGAAACACTTAAAAGAGAACAGAATTGGTTAACGCATAAACCAGGGAAAAATTAAAACCATTTACTCTAGTCAAATGGGAACGACTCCTTAACGCTATGCAAATGCAATGTTTTGTCTACGTTAAAACGTAACGCCATTGTTCTTGACAGATAAGAGATACATGGGAGTTTTTCTTAATATTCAATTTACGGTGTACAATATAGGTCTAGGAGACGTAATTAAATGCGTTATTGAAGATTTTCAAAAAAGGAGATGCCAAAAATAAGCAGAGTCAACGACACCATGAAAGTACGATAAACGGGAAGATTACGTTAGCTCCGACGAGTTTGTTTACCAAATTAATCCTTCGGGCTCGTGACCCATTAGCATAGTGCTGTTGCAGGTTGGCGCGCTTACCGGAGCCGTCTAAGGAAGTCCAATGTCGAACATATGCAAATCCGCTATATTTAAAGCAAACCAAATCTGAAATCGTGCAATCCATAGTTGGATTTTACGATTCGAGTAGGTGGTAATTTCATCAATTGCTCGCTCTCACTACGATTATCATATCATAGTATGCGATAGGGATTGCGATAGGAAGTTTTAGCAAATTCTCATCCAATTTGCATGGATTACAATAATATGCCAATTAATTGGTGTTAATGGGTTGGACAGTAGGCGACTCGGATTAAAATAACAAATCGAAGAAACGCCTTCGCTATTAAAAACGATGGGGCTCATGGACGTCCACATTGCTTTCCTACAGGACCGGTGACTGAAAACGATAATTTACTGACTTCGATTAGAACATGTGTTAATCTTTCTGTATGCGTACTTTTTTAAATTCCAGACATTCTTAGATAAGCCCGTTTTAATTATAGATTGGAATCTACAACTTAGCGCTATTAAAAATCATGAACCTTCCATATAAGAATTGATAAAATTGAAATTTATAGTAAGCGAAACCTTTTCGAACGTGTGATCCATATAAATTTTTCCCGATAAATACCACACGAAAAGATTACTTAAAAAATAAATTCTCATCGTGTAATCTGACGGTTTTTCTCGGTTTTCAGTTTATCCATCTTCGCATTCGTTTATTATTCCAAAATATTTTTCTAAACACTTCAGTTTTAAGCAAACACAAACTTTGCGTTATTATCTTTTCTACCTACGTGCTCATCAAGCATTCTACTTCAGGCAGTGTGAAATAACTGGGCTAGGCATCGCCTGTCACGGAGTTCGCTAAAATTGCAGAATATATGCTGGTATTCCATTCGGAATGAATTTTTCATAACTAATCAGAAATCTACAAAAGTCTACAAAACGACTTCGGCTTTCTAAGCATAATAGTCGCATTAAGTCAACTTTCGTGATTTCAAATATATCATGGTCATTTGCCGTATGAGTTAGATAGGTGTGTGTTAATGGGTAAAACCCGAAAATGAAGGAAAGGTGAGCTTTCTAATTAAACCAAATTGGAATAAGGCTAATTTATTGGATTTGGAGAAATAAACAAAAAACGTTGTCTTGGTGCTTATTTCTGATTCTTTTTCGATACAGAAACTAACTGATGTATCGGGTTTTGGGAGCTCTTAGGAAAAACGGAGAGTTTAACTCTCAGAAAACTACCTTTCGGTACTCGTGGGTTCGACCTTGGGGTCTCAATATGCATTATTTTACGATAATTGCACAAAGTAGATTCGAAATGTTAAGAGGTCTGTAAAAATTGTTTATATGATCATTAATTACCCTAAAAAATTGCCGTCTACACTGCAGCTTCTAAGAAAATAATGCGTTAATATTAAAATACCCACATTTGCTACATGGCGTTTATAATCACCAACATTCGTTATTCTTGTTTTGAACCTTTCGTCACACGTCGTTTCACTTAATTACGAGTGTTTTTTCCACAACCGGACAGGTCGTCTCGTTGAAAACGATAAACATGGAGCAAAACCAGTGTTTCCATATTTCTGCTGGTTCTATTTTTTTTTAGTCCACTCGTCAGTTAAACATGAGTAAATGTAAAATAAGAAGTCGTATCTTTTTAAGGAGTCGAGAAGTGCATTAAAGCACTTGAGAACTAATTATCGTAATATACTACAACTTCTACGCTTTCAAAATCGCACGTTATATCTTCAATTATTTTGCAAAAAAAAAAACAAAAAACAAGTCCGCTTTGAACATGCAATAGATAAAGATCAATTGTTTAAAAGTCCAAAAGGTTAAAGCCACGATTAAATCGCAGTGAACAAAAGCACTTCTGCACGGAATTCTCGGGGAAAAATAATATGACAGGTGTACACAAAATTATAACAATGCAGTTGTTACTGCTGGAATTTTAAAACCATTGACACAATACCACGAGTGAATTCAAGACTAAAATTCATAATAAATAAATAATGCGTTCAGCGAGATCGAAGATAGAAATCAACGTATTTACGTGTTTGTTACAAAAAGCAGCGATCTGTTATTCCATTTGATAGATATAAATCTCTGATACCGCAATGCAGTTTTTTAACGTTCGGTAAAACAATATTTCTGTAGTCAGTGCACGAACGCCATAATCTCCCAATTCCATCAAGTAATCCCAAAAAACAACCCCTGCAAAATTTGATTCTGATTCTCCTCCAAATGCGGCGTGTATCTTCAACAACACTTCAGAAAGTTTTATTTGAAACTGCAACTGCTGGTAACTACGCGAACGTTCCCAATTTGCTCAATTTTCCGTCCTACAGAATTTTTGTGCCAATTAACCAAAATCATTGCCTACTCGAAACCGACCACCACGTTCTCACACTAATTTCCTAAATGTCCCTTCCCCATAAAACTTCAACTGTTCAAATATCATTAAACATTCGCACAAACGTTGATTATTCCGTAGAATTACAATTCGGAGTTTATTATAACATTACTAAAAATTATCTCTGACGGTGCAAAAAATCCAGATAACAACCGGAAAAGCGGTTTTCGAGTTTGACGAAACAGAATAAACGATGCAATCTGATCCAAATGTCCTTAAAATCGACGAAAAACAAGGTGGAAAAAGAATGTATCGTCGTCAGCAAGCGTTCGCGAGAAAGACAGTGTCAACGATCGCTTGAGCGCTATAAAATATTCCGCGCGATATCGCAGACTTATAAAGGAAAACAAAGCGGGCAATGAATTATATGTCATTAGAATGTTAAGCACATCGAAGAGACAGGAAGAACAGGCTTGTAACAATAAGATGCGATAAATTGGCAAAAAATTATATGAAATGAGTGGCAACGATGGAGGAGGATTCGTAAGAATTGCTTGGACGCCTGTAAGAAAATCAAAAAGCTATCAAAATCCCAGCATTTAGATGACAATCATTCTTCGCCTTTGCGTACAACATAATTCATGAACACCTGATATTAATGCTGACCTCGTGCGTATCTCTGTAAACTTCTACCACAAAGAAAACACGTGGCTACAACCAATTACACACATTTATTTAAACACACAGTTTCGATTTAGCTTTTTTACGCACTCAACCTGGCACTATAAAATCCAAGACAAACTTATACAATTTAATTATATAAGTGGGTTTAACAACCTATTTCCCGAACCACGTTTGAAGACGTAAATTAGAAAGAATAGAAAAATGTTTAATAAGGCGTTCAACTCATTTGCAACACCTTCCCAGACGATTAACCTCGGAAACGCCCAATTACACGTCCACATGAATTAAGTTACTAAATTAAAAAAAACAATACATTATATTTATATCTTGCAGGTGCAAACCGTGGTTTTTCTACACTAAAATCGGATCACAACTGTAATGTGTAGACTAATAAAAACAGCCATTCATCAAAGTGGCGTCGGACATGACAGGCACAAGAAGAGAGCTAAGCACTTCTTGACGGAGGAAATGTTGATCTATTTCTTCATTAGCTCGCTCAAATGAATTAGCGATGAAAGCAACTTGTGCCTTTGGATCTTTCAAGGTTTAGACAAAACGTAGAGCTGTTTGGGCAGCATCTTAGCGAGACAAAAACTTTCTGGAAGCATACATTAAAGATTTTCTACGAACATATAACCAAATTAATCTTCTTATGGCTCTCGAAGTCTAATCGTTTTTCCAAACTTTTTTTTGTTTATTTTTTTAAAACAGTGATTTTAGTTTTTAATAACTAGACTGCTTAATATTATACGACAAATTAACCGCACCAAACCAAGCTGTACGATTTAAAAATGAGTTGGTCTAAAATTGCCCGTCTGCAAAATTAAAGTCAAAACGTTGCTCACATGTTTTTAATGACAGTTGATCAACAGATGAACATAGCTACCAACATACAAAAAACTGCAACGTCTACTTGGCACCGTTAGGTTTTGTAAGTCAGATAACATTCCTCAGAAGAAAAAAAACAGTCCCAGCTTTTCTTAATATATACTGGGCTTACGAAACCACAGAAGACTGCAGATGTTAGATATACGTGACACTTTAAAAAACAAAGTGAATTTTATTAAACGTGCACTGTTTGAAAACTTGTTTTGCAACAGCGCTAATTACTGTTATTATTTAATTACAGCATATTCCCATCGAAATGGATAAAAATAAGAATATGAAATAGAAAATCACCGGAAACCAAGTGTGCATTATGCATTTTAGAGAGGTAATACAGCCAAACCAACAAATCATCCTGGCTTTAAATTACACTTGCAAGACAATAAAATTGATGTTTTCGATAGGATGTTTTTAGCATCTTCAAGTCCTCTTTTTCTTCTTTTCCCTGAAAATGCTCCTTACAAAGGGGAGCGATCAAACAAATCAATTATTTGTTCAAACCCGGATTAAGCTTTTTTTACCGACTGTGGCCGTGAAAGTTGCTTACATAATAATGTAAGTTAAAAGGTAAGAATTAATCGCTATTTATTTTTCTTATTCTTTTTATTATAGCATTGTTAATATCATGTGATTTTCCATGCGAAGATACCATTTAAGATATAATGGATAATGGAACTGTTTGACATATTTTTAAAGACCAAAATAAGAACCTACAGGTCTCTAAGAAGTCCCATTATGAAAAGAAAAAGAATCTCTTGTGTATCTAATTGTCCAAAAGGTAATCTCAATGAGAAAAATGTTTAAATTCTCCGTCAACAAATTTTAACACATACACAGTAGTTTTGATTTTTTTCAAACCTGATCTCTAGAAACTAAGTGTAGATTTTAACCAAGAAGTTGGTCATCAGCTGTGTAGGTATTTTGAACCAAATTAAGAACTTACCATTTGAACTTTTCAGGTCCCGATGAATGAGTGAAATGGGTGCTCCGCAATGTAAATAGTCCATCCCCCTTGCGATCTGTATAGCCCAATCGACTAAAACATCCGGCCTAATTTTCCTCCCCGCCAACACTCTATTTAACGAACCACCACGACAATATTCAAGCACTAAACACAAATTAGGTTCCTGCAAACAAACACCTTCTAACGAAACGATATTATCGTGTTTTAATAAGCAAAACAGTTTCGCTTCTTTAATAACATTTTCCAAAGTCACCGAGATGTCAGCGTCTGGATCTTGTCTGGCGGCCTTGACAGCCACCTCATGTTCTTTCCACACACCACGATACACTTTACCGAAACCGCCGACACCAATCACCTCCTCGAGTTCCAATTCATTGAAATCAATCTCGATCGGATGGATGTCTGCTATGATGGAATTAACGTGGTTGATGGGATCGTCATAAGCGACGAAATTCGAAGGAAAGATCCCGACTTTATCGCCGATCTTCCCTGTCCACCAGCCTTCGTCACCGGAGATCTTCGCATCCTCGGAAAGGACTTCCACGATTTGGCCCTTACGTAAAGACAGTTCGTCTTCACCCTGAGCGTCGTAGTCATAGAGAGCCGTCCATAACGTCGGCGTGATGGGATTGGCGGTCCTGTGCGTTCGCTCGCCCACATGAACCGAGCTGACCATGTCTCCATTGCGGGGCGGTTCCATGGACGTCAGGAAGTGGTAGTGCTCCACCAACGGAGGCATCCGTCGAGCTCGTCAAGTCTAAAAATATTACAAATAATTTAAGTTTTATAGATAAGATAACACGATATATTTGCACAACACCCAGATCTCAAAATTACAACAAATATGAAAAACCTTGGTGACATCCTCTTGAGAAAAGAATAACAACTACTCGATAACACTTTGTTGTTGAATTGTCTCATTTTCTCGTAGATAAAAACCACTCAAATTTTTATTATTTTTCGTTATAAAACATTTTATTTATTTTAGACACATAAAGGCGGTGGAGTTTACGATGAAAACCTTGACTAGTATTGATTGTTTTTAAGAGACAACATCTTGTATGATGCAATGATGTGCCCAGACAGAAAGACAAATTGGCGAGCTAAGACCATTAAATCACTGAGCTCGAACGTTGGAGGTGTAGTAAACTGATAAATAAATAATTATGAAGGCTTGAAGACAATGGTGTAAAAGAGTTACTCCCAAGCTTCGGCGTGACTGAAAACTGAACCAAGACCTCTTCTCGACAAAAAAGGCTTTTATTTCCGCTCAGAAATTTTCCCACAAATTTGAGCCAATGAAGTTCGGTAAAAACTGCATCTTGGATATATCTGGTCTAAGCTATTAATAAATGAAAAACTTTAATATGACTTTGGACTTTGTCAAAATTGATATATATCACGTACCATCGTATTAAACCCTGTTTTTTTTCCGGTCACATACTATAAAAAAGATACTAGCTCTTCATTGAATTCCGTTAATTGATGAATATATTTTTGTACTCAAATAAACGTCAATCATTCCTATTACAAAACGCAAACATTCTAAAGTCACAATGAACAAAGAAATAATGATTATTCATTCTACACGAATTAAGCAAGCACAGCGAGCTATACATCAATTTCGGCTGTTAATTAAATAGAAACTAGTCATGTTCATTCATGAACCCGACTTGGACCAGTGTAACAATACAACTCAGACCTGAATTATGTTAATATTTATGTTTATTTAAGGCTTCCAATTGATCGTAATTTAATATCCATCAATCAACACAGTGCCAAATAAAAAAGACATTTTATCTTATGGTCACTTCGAATTTTCCAATGCTCGTGCAGACGACACACAAATCGAAACACAAAGGATTCCGTGCTTAAAACACAAACAAAAATAGAAACCTTACGATTCCCGCAAATGGTTATTGAACTGATAAACTGATAGTGGTTCCCAAATAAAGGCAGTTCATCGAGCGACCCAGAAAACTCGCAATACAGCAAAAAAATTCTACATTAAATAGACTTTACAATTGCGATCACGATGTAAACAAATGGTTCATGACTTTACTAGGAATCAGCAGTTCGGTCGGAGTTCAACCTGGCGGGAATCCCTAATTTACGTAAATAAAAAAAATGACGACTGCCATAAAATACGCACATAAAAAATAAATTGACTTGACGTCACTTCGAACTCTGGAAATTGTAATGTGAGGTTAATCCAATTAGAATAAAATGTTCACCAGCTTAGTCGTACTTGACTATGAGCACTAGGTGGTCGCTCTTATCGGTTTATAACTAATAAATGATTCCTTGAACGGTAAATAAGTAATAAGAAGAGGAATGTCAGCTTGATTACAGAGAGGTTCATTCGCTAACTAAAAATAGATCTTTAAGACGAAAGAATTTCGTGCTCTTAAACAAAGAAAAGTGCTCTAAAATTTAATTTACGGACACATCTCCAAAAGCACGTTTCTCGTTTCAATTCAGTTAAATGTCAATGGCAATCAAAATTCACTCACAATCTAGAAATGAGAAGAGACACGCTCAAAAACATATGTTTCGCATCGAACAACCACAATATGTAATAAATGCACCACGGGGCATAACTTTCTTTTTTAAATTCTTTGTTCAATCCTCGTCAGCCGCATTCCGTACGCGACATCTCACGTCTTCGGAATTTGAACACTAAAGTGGAGGGTTCAAACTGATCCAAGTTTAGCTCTTTTTGAAAGCATTCAAATGGGGATGCATAGAAGAAAAAGAATATGACAATGTGGACAGAAATTCTTTGTTTCCTCGTTTTCAATACTTGACACATACAAGATCTGTCATAAAAGTCCTGTCGATCTGCAAAGTGCAGTATGATAAAAATCTTCACACGGAGATTAGACGTGTGTGCTTAAGCGGAATGATTGTGCTCTCTCGCTTCATTTATGAAGGTTGCCAAAGAAACTCTTTTTAAGCAAATTATCGATGTTAATTAAAGTTCACTTTAAAACGATATCGTCAGCGAATACAAAAGTCTAGTAAAATAGTTTACTGCTGCACAAACAGCAACAACACTGAAAGTGCTCAGAGTGGTACTTAAGATAAATAAGAATTTACTATAAGACAGTAATTACCTTTTTTTGTTTGTTTTGTGGTGTTTCATTTACTGTTTTTATGTGTTACACTTGCGGTAAACTTATTTACATAAGAACTTAATGAAGTACTTGCATAGGTGTTCCATATTAAAACTCTATCAAAGTTAAACAAACACCATAAACATGTAATAAATACAATTAAAAACACTGTAATTTGAAGCAACCAGAGACCACCTGCGTTGCAACTAGGTGAATTCGAAACTAAAACTAATTTTTTTTCAATTCTAGTAAAAAAAATGACTTAGGAATCATCTTATACTAAAACGAACGATTTTGTTAGAAGACTCTTTAATTTCGCATCAGTTCTATCAATATAACAAAATTTTAGGCACTGAATGATAAGATTAACTCTTCTCACTGCTTATTTAAAGTAAAATCGTAAGTCTGTGATAATGAGAGCAAATAAAAATATCGGAACAGATGCGAACTGTATGAAAAATGGTTTTCGTGGAAGTTTTTTCAATTTATTATTTTGACCTCTTTCTATATCAAACTAAACGCACTGATAACCTATCTACAGATCCAGTTGACATAAATATTTGCTCGTAATGGGACTTGGAGCTTCAATTTTTAAGACATTTGCAGAATTTACTAAAGCAAACTCCCTCCCGTTCACATAGGCATTTTATAAACAGTTCTAAGTTGCAGTTGACTTTGCAAAATGACTGTTGCCTTGGCGGAAATGTGAATTACTCATGTATTTCGTGTATTGAAAGTTATGCACTTCAGATTGTCTTGGCTTGCAGTTGATTTGCAAAATGTTGTTTTTGTAACCAAGCGGATTCCGTTCTCGAAAAACAACGATCGCAATAAGCATTTTGCAGATTGTCTAATAATACTAATACTTAGGCATTTTGTGTATTGAAACTTATATGCTGCGGTCATTTTGTGGATCGTCTGAACTTGTGGTTGATTTGTAAAATGCCCGTTACTTTGGTGAATATGTAAGTTTACATCCTCAAAAAGGAAACTTTCGATTTCAACAGGCATTTTACAAATTGCCTAGTTTGCTTCAGTCATTTTGCAGATTGTCTGGAATTGCAGTTGATAAAATTATAAACCAGCCGAGTCTAGAGATTATACTGTAAATTTACTTAAACGTTATATTGACTTTGTTTCTCCAAGCTCAACATTTATGATTAACAAAATATCAGCACTAAACCTTGCATCTAAAACCTCATCAACAATGAACATGACCTCTACTAATTCAAAAGGCGACCTTCTTATTTTTTGATACGCAATCAGGACATCCTTAACTCTTCGTGAATAAAAAACTATCATAACTAGCAATTCCTAGACGGAAATTGATTATAAATAACATTAGCAAATGTGGCAAGACGGATGTCTTCTCTATACGGTTAATGTAGAATGTAATAAAACAAAACAAGTATCTTCGTGATGTATTGCAGAACTTAATTAACGTTTAATTGTTCCCCTCGTCATCCAGTTTTGTGCTGTAAGAAAAAATATGAAGGTTAAGATATAAAAACAAGCCCTCCTTCAAACAAAAAAAAGGTTTTATTTAAACAGCATAATTATGCAATACCGTGCTTGTTTTATTATCGAGTAAATTCCTTCCGAACTGCATTCTGAAGTTTTATGTCGCCTAAAACCCAATTAAAAAGTTCTTACTCTCCATTTAACTGGCCATTAATTTTTTAACTCAAATTTCAAAGACAACATTTTTGGGGTAGGTATGGTACAATTTGCAATATGCGAGGGTAAATCTTGATGAATACCCAACATGCGTTAAGTGTATTGGATCGTGTGCCTCCTAATTAATCGTTCCTTTGGTTTTTGTGGACTCTTTCATGTTTGTTTTGATTACAGTTGCGGTCTGGGTTAAATCACACACTCAAGAAAAAGTTTGATTTACCAATTCAACGTGACACTCCTTGAATAATTCCGTATAAAATTGACAATGCCCATCTCATTTTGAATGATAAGGCCCAGTTGACAGCGGAGACAGAGCCAGGTGGTCACCAAACACAACATACATCCAAAACAGCACCCACTTTTTCACATAGTCACCAACACTGTGACAGAAACACGTCTCCATTGATTTCTTCCGATATTGAACCGTACACAAAACACTTTTTTTTTATTTACATGTTTTTACTTTAAATTATTTTCTACGACTGTCACCACTACTCACAATCGCGGCCATGTTTTTTTCTTAACCACCTCCTGCATCGGATACTTCAAATTTAAGACTTTACCGACCGAGCTGACACGGTTCAACGCCCCGATAAACAAAGCGGAAAGAATTGCTAGAGGGCGCCACATCTCGTTGACGAAACAAACACAGGTCCGTACTAAATGAGAGTTGAACCTATTATATGTGTATCAGAAAAATGTTATATTACTGACGAGGAGCTATCTTGAATTATAACATCTACTAGTACATATTTCTGATTCAAAAATGAACACATCTCGACACTTTGTAGTTGCTGAAGAAAAAAATGGTGAGAAAAATCTTGCTATGTACAGGTGTCATGTCACCACGCTCATCTCTCGTCTCATACTCCACACCGGCGCTTATTTCTCAATTACAAGTAAGGAGAATATACTCTCTAACCAGTGGATTTACATACTTTTGGAAAATTTCCTTATAAAATTGCTACGTACCTTTTCTGTTCTGTAATTAATTTTGAATATTTTCTTTTTGTTTTTACGTATCTTTTTAGAGCTCAGAATCAAGTAAAAGTGACTTGTAAAATCTTTACCGGACTAGTCAGAGAAATGTTTCTAAGACAGACAATGATCCCTTACCATGAATACAAAATAAATAAAAAAAAGCATCAAAACATATGAAATTTAATTATAATTCACACATTACATAGTCAATCACAAATAATTTTTAACACTGTTATTTCTTAAGGCTACTGTTAAACGACACGGAGCTACTCTCGTCCTTTATAACCCTACTTTGTTTTTGTAAATAGTGGGTGATCCACTCATTGTACTGTTCTCTTTGCTTCGCAATTTTAGAAGTACTGTCTTCGAATTCCTTGCGATGTGCTTCCTCAGTATATCGTTTAATACTCGTAAATTCCTTTCGTTCTTTCCGTTTCTTATTGTGAGCTTTGTGGTTGTAAACTTCGCCTATACTAAGACTGTTTCTAAATTTAACTTCACCTTCCGAAAAAGATTCGTCCGTTGGAGCACTGTAAGACTTTTGAATGGGGTTTTTATTAGAAGATTCTATTATTTTGCCTAGCACCCTTCGATAGAACGGTAGTTCTCTTCTAGAAGTCAGTTGGAGAAAATCACAACTTTCCCCTGCCTCTTGTTGTAATCTCATGACAATTTTATCTTTATCTTTTTTAGTTCTTTTTTGGTCGTCAGAGCCCATATGTTGTAACTCTTTCATTTTTTGTTTCTCCAAATTAACAGATTCGTCGTCACTTTTCCCGTAATCGTGAGAGGAAATTAATTCTTCATCTGGTGATTTTCTCGGAGTTCGCGAATTTGGCTCCTGTGTGTTTTTATTAGGACTTTTAAGCATACCCAGATTGGAATTTTTATGGAAACTGTGAGTACTACGAAATGTCTGTACTTGTTCTTGAGAGGTGCCCGTTAATTCTTTTATAAACGACTCTACGGTGCCTTCTTGAGCTTGTTGAATACGTTGGTCACTAGAAACTTGCTCTTCATCACTAGATGACCCCAAAAAAACTTGTATGTTTTCATCAACTTTAATTTCTTTACTTGTGGTGCGCTCTTGAACCTCCGACTCTTTCACAGGTTGTTCTAAAAACTCTTGTGTTGTTTCAGAAATCGTATCTCTATGTAAGAGTTTATTTCCAACAGAATCAGAAGAGTGACGTCGTTTAACACCAGAATTAGCCTGAGGGCTTACAATACCAACCCGTGGCGAAGTACCATCAGCATCGTTGCTAAAACTACCTCCTACGTTATAACTACTAGAACTGCTGCTGGCGCTCGCAATGCTAGCTGTATCGGAAGAGTTCATTTGCTTCGCATTCTCAACATCTGAATACACTTTACTTGACGGTGAAGAACCAGATTCTTTGACTGGCTTGTCATGTTCAGTGTCTTCTTTTATCGTAAAATTCTGTGATTGGAATTTTTCTTCTTCTTGGACAGAAATGGATTTTTGAGACGATGTTTTTATAGATAGAGCATAATCACTTTCTGGAATAGGTTCCAAAGATGATCTAGACGATCGCTCGTCTGAATCTGAGTGACGACTTGCTATAGTTGATTTCGATGAAGAAGAATCACTTCGACGTTCTAATTTCTTCTCTGGTAATATCGTCGCTTCATTTTGTTCGTCTTCTTTTTGTTCATCCAGGCTCGATTTTGTATCAGTTTCTAATTCGGCAGGATAACTGACAACAGAACACTGAGTAGCTTGAGTTTTGTAAAAACCCATATCAATAGGACTTCTGTAATGTTTAGCCATTTTAACAGACTGAGGTCTTGTGTGGTTGGTAGCATTTCCTCCCGGAATCCCCCGTTGGCTACTTCTGTCGTCAAAAATTTGGTACGATTTGTATAAGATAAAAGTTTGCTCATCAAGGTCATTTGGATGTAAAACTCCTCTTATCCCGTCGTGTGGAAAATCTTGTGTAGGTATTACACCACTGGTTTCCTCAACGTCAATTAAAATTTGTTCGCCTTTATTAGTTCTTGGATCCATACAATCTTCAGGACTTTTGTCTGTTGTTTTTATCTTGCTACCATCAGATATCTGCGGTTTGTCTTCAGTATTAATTTCATGGTATCCTACGTTTTGCTGAAAATCAGCAGAGTTCGTTACACTTCCGGTGGGTTTAATACACAAATGAAGGGTTCTTTGCATGACAAAACCTCCGTGGATACTCACTGGAGGCATTGTTTGGATTGTTAACTTGGACGATTTCAAATTCGATACTTTTTGAGACGAGGCTTTAGGACTTTCCTGAAAATTTTGCTGTGTAAAGAAATACTTAAGTTAATGTTTTTTACCAGGTTTGGAGTCGAATGTTTGCTTTCAACTACATTTGTAAGCGCTTCTTTGATCTCCGTCTGTACAGCTGAGGAACACAGACACAAAGGAGTGAAATCTATAGGACTACTGGCTCTTTCCATTAAAGCAGCTAGAAGGAAAGTGTGAGCTAGGAATAATTTAAAACTTAAATTACCTGGTATTGTTAATCCTCCACTTTTCGAATCACCACTTTTCCCCTCACTTTCCGCTACTTCCGAAATTGCTTTTAACTTCTCCTGAAGCATTTCCATACTTTCTATGCTTTCTTCAGACGAAATTTTCGTTTCAGAACAGACACATTCATCTAACCTTATGTCTATCACCATTTTGTCTTTCTTCTCTACAAGTTCCTCTGGGCCTCTCTTCGTTTTCTTCCCTTTTGTTTTAATAGGGGGCTCTTTCAACATGGCAGCACACTCCTTTGGTTTTTTACACTTGCTTCTGTTCTCAATTTCCACTTTTCGTTCTGATCCCTTCTTCACTTCCTTTACTTGCTCAGTTCGTTTACGCTTACAAACTTCGTAGACTGGAGGAGCTGAAAGTGCGCGCATTTCAACACATGGTTTAGGTTCTTTTATGGTTGGCGTGATTCTTTTTATATCAGGGACGTTATGTACACCTTTTCCGATTTCGTTTAAAGCATTTTTTACTTTTTCGATTAATATGTGAGCTTCTTCTAGTTTTTCGTCAAAATTTATCTCTTGCTTTAACGAGAGAGATTCTAGGTCGGTCGATGATTTTAGAGATAACTTCGAGTTCCAGACGCATCTAAAAGAAAAAAAAGAAATGGTTTAAAAATTGTTGAATTTAGAAAGAAACGATATTAGTTATTTCACTATGATATGAATAACGTCATGATCGGATTTTTCCAAATTTTTGTCATGTAATACTATAGTAAAAAATCTGCAACCAAGTAACCCCATCTTAGAGAGGATAAAATTTCAAAATATATACGCAAAAAGTTAAAAAAAACACGCGAAAAAGTCCCTTTTAATGTTTCTTTAGATACTGTATATTTTCCAGATTTCCTGTATTGTCCACATTTTAGAAAATTTCCGAAATCCCATAGATTATTTGGATTCTCCGAATTCACCTTAATACTTTGAATTTTGATTTCTTAAATTCTCCAGATTTTCTTTATTCTCTACATTTTCGATGCTCTCTTTGTTTTTGATTCAATTCATTTTACAATTCTTATGCGAGAATTTTATGTATTTTCCTGAATTGTTTGCATCGTTTGCAGATAAAGCAACTCTCTGGATGCTTTGGATTTTTCCGATTTTTTAATTTATGCTTTAAACTTCTTGCATTTTTTATACCCTTTAAGTTCTTCAGATTTTCTAAATTCCGTCATTTTTTTTGAAATTGTAGTAAATATTTCGATCTTTCAAATTATTTTTTTTCTTCCGTTTCAGCTTTTAAATTCTCCAGACTGTTAAATTTATTTTCCAATCAAATTTTCTTGCATTTTCTTGATTTATTTATATTCCATGCAAACTTGATATCCTTGGAACTTTTTGTACGTTTTGAATTTTTATTGTTTTTTGAACTGGTCAAATTCTTTAGAATTTCCCATTTTTTTAAGTCTTTATATTATATAATTTTTAGATTAAGAGATTTTTATTCTTCGGTTTTACCTTTCCGATACAGTTTTTAGATTTTTATAAATTCATTTATGATAATCTTTATATGCGTAACAACGGATTGAATTTCTTGCACAGTTTTATTTTTTTGAGTTCTTCAAAATGTTTAAACTTATTAATAATTTTTTCTTCCGTTACAATCTTCAGATTCTTTGAAGTTTTTAAAAATTCTCCAAATTTTTACGATTCTCTTGATTTTCGATACGATCTAGAAATTTTAGTTTTTTTCAATTCATTTTAAACTTGTGTAATTTCTTGGATTTTAGAAAAAAATCTTGAAATTATCCTTACTTCCTAGACTTTTTAATTTTTCAAAATTTTCACTTTTTTTAAATCTTAGTACGGTTTTTTGAATATGTTATTCTCTACATTGTCTAAGTTTTCTTAACCTTACATATTTTGGATCTTTAAATTTATTTTAGAATATTGATGTTTTTAAATTGTTTATGAATTCTACTTCATTGGATAATTTGTATTCTTTATATTCTTCAGATTTTCAACATTCTATAGATTTTATAAATCCATTAAATCCTTAAAAATCCCCAAATTGTTTCTGTAATCTTTACACATTTTACAATATTTCCATCCTTTATCTTATTTAGTTTCTTCCTTTTAACTATTTTAACGCTTTCAATTTTGGATTTGTAAGATTCTTCAAATTTTCCCTTAGTCTCTAAATTTTCAATACTTTTTACATTTTTCTTGCAGTTCTCAGATTGTTTATGTTCTTGACACATTTTGTTTATCCCTAGAATTTTTTTAGAATCCTCTTGTTTTTTGAACTAAACAATTTTCTACATTCTATCGATTTTTAGCTTTTGCAACCTCTCAGAATCTGTGTATTCGTTGTAATTCTTCAATTTTTCGATTTGACCATTACAATTTTCAATTCTTTTAATTCTTTCTTCTCCAAATGTTCTCAATTTTTTCAAAACTATATTTTTGGACTATTCAAATTCATGTAATCTTTATTTTCTTAGAATCACAGACATTTTGTTTAGCTTGAATTTTTTGAAGCTGCTACATTTTTAGGAGCATAGATTTTCTAGATTGCTTAAATTCTTTAGTATTTGAATTTTTCGGTTACTCTTTTACCTAATTTTCATTAGGTTCTCGTACCCTTAGAATGCGCTCAGGATTCTTCACTTTTTTTTTAAATTCTTAAATTTTCGACTTATTAAATTCTTCAGATTTTTCGAATTGGCTATAAAATCCATTAGATTCTTTAGGTATTTTGAATATCTCAATTTCACCACTTTTTACTTTCATTTTTGAATCATTTTGAGTCTATATATTCTTTTGTTTTTAGACTTATTTTGGAATGTTTATATACTGTAAGGACTGCTCATATTTTCTTGCAGTTCTCACTGGAATTTCTTAGATGCTCGAGACTGCTAAAACCTTTAGATTTAAGAAACTTTTTAGTTTATTGAGCTGGTCAAATTATCTTTAGAATCTTTATATCCATTGCATTGGTTCTTTAATTCCATTAAATTTTTACATTTTAATGCTTCCAATTTTAGATCCACTTTTCTTGTCTGTTCTAGATTTTTTTAAATTGCATTGTTGTCATCTTTTGCCTAGCCTTATCCGCTTAAATCTTTGTAGATTCTTTAAACCTTTTAGAATTCTAACTTGTAACCGAAGCCAAAACGTATAACGAAAGCCGAGAATTATGTCGAATGTAAAATTACAAAATATTACTCTCTTTAACCGAAATAATTAAAAAACAAGTAGACATTGATTATCTCATTTTATTTGACATCCACTAACAGCAAAAGATTGTACAAGCTTCCAAACAAATGATGTCAGTTGTTATACAAATTAACAACTACAAATGTACAAGATTGACATTGTCAATACAAATATCTGTGCATTTATCACAAATTCCAAAACTCTTCAAAGTTACAATGAAATTTTAGGGCCAGAGAAGCAAAAATGATTTTCCTCACGTCTTAATATGAAAAGAAAATTATGGTCGTCTTGGCGCCACATAAGAATTTTTATTACAGTTTGAATGATCTTAAAGACGAAGTGTAATAAAAAAGTTTATGTGGATTTGATGTGATCTATTGATTGGAAAATTCCAAATAATGTGGAATAAGATGGTTTTTGCCAAATGCTGCGGTTAACAATGTCCTTTTAAGGGATACAAGTACTTTATTTACAAGGTCTATACAATAATTCAAGTCGTTTTGTTTGGAGCATTGTTTAGGAAGAATAAACTGATGAAAAAGAATGGAAAATGAAAAATGTTTTAGCTGTTTTACTGTTATATTCTCACTAAACAAGCAAACAAATGTGAGGAGACCTTGAACATTAAACATGGTATGAATATACAAGTTAAATGTTATTTTAATCAAGGATTTTCTTTAATTATCGTTCTTACAATATACCAGCGAGTTTTGAGTTCCTATAAATGAAGTGCTGAGACTTCACGTTTTGACTAGGTTACTTTCCATAAATTAAAAAAAGCCATGGCCCAAGTGTACCATTAATAACAAAGTTCTATAAAACTAATAAAGAACGGCATTTTTAAAATCTGGTCGATTTTTCATGTCGTTAAAACAGCTGATGAATATACAATATTTACAGCTTTGTAAGAGGCCTTTTATAGTATGAACAGTTTTACACAACAAAATAAAACTTAACTCATACTCTCAATAAATAAATTTCACACTAACAACCAGACAAGTAATTACAAATAAACATACACATTTTTACTGACTAGTTGTGCGTATAAAATTTATTTTTCAGTACTTAAAACTAACTTCTTAAATAATATACTTTGTACATTTTATTGAAAAGTTTTTCCACAATTTTTTATTTACAATATTTACAAATTATAACATAAACGTCCAATACACAAATCTATAAAGCTGAGACAGATAAATAAGATTAAAACAGTTTTTAGGCAAAGAAAAGACGCTAAAAGACGTCGAACCAAAAACTAAATAAAAAACAAAACTTATTTTTCACTACCCGACTCTTTATATGTACACTTTCGGCGACGTTAGCCATATAATTTTTTGTTTGTTTTAATTCGGTGGGTATACAATCATAAGACGGACAGATGGACAATTTGTCCAAGATTAAACTAATATTTCGACACAGCCTTCTTCGCTTCAATTTTACATATCAACCTGATTACTGACAAGCCACATTTAAATCCAGCTTCTTCAAACTTTCGCCAGCAACTTTCAACAAATCATCTCTTGTTAAAGAGACTTCTCGACTAGGATTGTCGAGTTTTAAAGAGAGAGCCTCGTACTTCGTACTTAGCGTATCCAATATTAGGTTTCTCGTTCTTTTTTCACTTTGTACTCTTCGCCGAGTATCGTTGCTATTTCACCTTGCATAAACGCCCATGGCACGTTCGAATTCGCCAAGGGACATTTCTCACCGCTGGGGCAATATACCTGGAACAGAAAAAAAAAATTAAACATGTGTTAAACCGTTAAAATTTCATTTTCAAATGTACTTCTGCGACATTGTTAAATGACTATTTCACCGACAACGGTGATTACTGTACAAATACTGTTAAAGCAGCTTAAACTGACAGTTTCGTATTGTACAACTCTGAACGGATATAAATTTTGAAGACTTGCACAATCTTCATCAACTGGAACCTTGGCCCATATCGTATTTAGGTCGCGTTTAGAGACAGGAAATGACGACAGTTCAATGTTAAAAAAAGTAAAGTTTTTATAAGAAACTGTAAAAACATTGTCAACAGAAGTTATATATAGTAAGTCATCTATGTGTAATTTTAGGGCTTAAGTAAAGTAATTAGTAGAAAAAAAAACAAAACACGAAAAGCACAAAAACGGCATCAAAAATAAATTATCTTTAGAAACTGCCTGCGTCACTCACAGTTTGTCCACAAACAAGTAAAAATATACAAATATCTACAGATGTTTTTGTATGAAGCCTACGGTTCTTGGAAATCCTGTCATAAATAATTCAAGAAACAATTAAAAAAAACACCGATAAAGCAGCCCAACTTTGATCATAATTCAGACTTTCCGTTTTGGATAAGCTCATTTGAATCGTTTATTTTTATTAGTTAATAGGACATGACCCCCATTTTTCCTAATCCTACGGTTTGACACTCGAGTGAACGACCTCGGAAGTGAAACGTGAAAATCAGCTGACCGACAAGCCCTATAATCTAAACATGTTACGACAAGTTTATAATTACAGACACGACAATGACGAATGAGTAGTCGATATTTCCCCGTCATAACGAAACGGGGAAATATTGCAACAGTGGGTCAGGAGAAAATTCCGGCACATTTGGCCATTCAAAAATCTATAGTTTGATAGTGGAAGAATTCTCACCTCTGAACCAGCCCCTTGTCTCTTGATACTCTCTCTACTGCAAGGGAAACAGAACTTATGATGCGGAACAGACGGACACTGCACAAAATGAGTATCTTCCAATCTCTCCTGACACAGAGTACACTTCAAAGTCGCAGTGGTAGCGGGTGTTGGAGGTGCAACATTATCAGAATTTCCACTCATTGATTCTGCATTAGGACCCATGGCACCTCCGGCTTCAGTCGATGTAACCGTTGTGGACGATACATGTCGTGACCCTGACGACCTTCGACCGCTAGTCGAGCCTACAATATCTTAAGATTGAGGAAACAACATTCTGGTTTTCACCATGCAAATCGTGGCTCACCTGTAGAATTGGGTGAATGTTGAGATCCTCTTGAAGCGGATCTTGGGGCGGCACTACTTGGAGGACTACCAACGGCTGATCGGGGACTACCTGGGGGTAGATTGTCAGCCACTGACATTAGGGCTGCCATCGGACTTTGGCCTGTGCCACCCGTGGCTTGGGTTTGTTGGGTTGTTCCAGTGTTGGGATCGGGGGGTGATCCGGTACGACCACTTAGGGGCGAACCTGAACTGGAACCGTTTGTGTTTGCGGCAGAACCTGGAGCTGCAAGAGGTGAAATAGATAAAAACAAGTCTAGACTACATGAATTTTAATCATGCCAAGGAAGTTTGTCTGTGGTATGCGTGAAGTCTTCGGAATTTCAGAGGTAGTTAAATACCAAAACATTTCGTTAAGAAATAGGACATTATTAAGCGTAACCGTTAGTTTTTGAAACACCGTTGTGATTCTCAAATTTTATAATAAAAACGTAATTGAATAACTCATTCTTGACGTGTTACTCCGGAAGCCTCCCGAGAACGTTAACCCCGAATTTTAAATTTAAATGTAATGTTTAGAAAGTGTGGCAAATAATGATTGGAAACTGGTACGCAATTATAAATAAATCTGAAAATTGAATAAACATTGTTGCTTTAAGTAACCTTAATGTAAATTGTAAACACAATTGTAAAATATACAGAATAGTGTGTAAAACAAATATTTGCAAAATTACAGACGCTCTTGAAATAAACTTTTATCCAAGGTTCGCAAAAAAAGTTGCTGCAGCCATTTTATATACTATTAGTGACAAAAGTTACTGAGTATTTGTAAATTTTAATAATCATATTTCCTATGATAGGAAACATATTCTTAGCCTTTAAAATAAAAAGATGGAACAGAGCGAAAAAACAAGACTAGAAATTGTATGAGCCAAAAAATTCACTTCTACTAGATCAAAAATTTCACTGCTCCGAGTTTTCCAAAAAACTAGCTTCTTAAAACGCAAAGCCTTATTACCAAATACAACGATGCACTGTTTTGGAGGTAAATTGTTTTAAAAACAAAATAAGTAAAATATGGCACCAAATTTCGGCAAACCGTTTTAAGGCCTTAAGACTTAATAGTAAAATTCATTAAAAAATTGCTTTGTGATAGGTAACGACTTAAAATTGTTTATATGAAAATACAAAACCGTATAGATTATTGCCAAAAAAATTCATGTTATAGTCGCCTCGATTATTGGTAGTTTTAGCAACTACGTTCTATAAACTGGCACGTTTCAAAAGATCTAGGATCTAATAAGACCATTTACACATAATCAAAAGATGGCATAAACTAGTCAGTAACTAGTTTTAGGAGGTAAAAAAAAACTTTTGTCCCGTAGACATTCCCTTTCACATGTTGGTAACACTTTGACATTTCAGAACTGTCAACAATGACATCAATGGTGTTTAACCTCAAACTGTCAAATAGTTTTTGAGACAGACAGATCTACCAACACGTTTTAAATTTCAAACTCTTCTTCGACGCTGTTGTTATTGCATCCATAGGAATGAAAATGCTAATACATGATTTGTCATGTGTTTACTACGCATGCAAATAATGCTACAAAGTGTATGGTAACGTTCTACTGGGCGTAAATTGCGAACAACTATGAACAACAGGTGTAATGTTTAATGTACTCTTGTTTATAAATATTTAAAACATGTAAAAACAACAATTTTTTAACGACCAAATTGACCTTCTATAACCAATTACCATTCACGAAACACATAAGATGACTCATTCATTGCCTATACAGCCAATTTGCTTTAAGCGTACTCTTCGTCATGTTTTTCCATCATTTGCGAATGTATAAACATAAGGATAAAAGATAGCCTCGATTTCAGAAACAAAACAACCATGACTACTGACAATTCCTCATAAACAATGGAAATAAAATATAAAAAATAAACCGATCGAGTGGAAAGACCGATAAAAGTTGACAATAAATGTAAATCCGTGCATTTTTTCAAATTCCATTGTGTAGGTGTAATTTCCGGGATAACAAAACGATAATCTTATATGGTTTTGACAAACAAAAACATTCAACTGTTGTGATAAACCCCCTCTTAAAACCCACGTGAAAGATAATCGATGTGGCAACGTCGCGCATGACGCCATTTCCGCTGCCTGCTGTTAAAAATACGTAACGCTTGAAAAAAAACTTGTGGTGGTCACATTCTCACTGGCCGACCGTCCTCGAGTCATTCCGTAAGGCCCCGATTGCTAAAATTGTCACGATTTACGTCACGAGACGCACGAAACGGGGTCACGTGAGTGAAACACGTATCCGCGCCGACCGACGTTGCCGTGGCGTCCGCCATACTCCAGGATCCGACGTTGCCATCGTTCGTGATCGGAATTCGTTCCGACATTTAAAAATAATTGACACGACGATTAATATGGTGGAACTGGAATGACAATAGCGAGTGACCTTTGATGAAACATTACGTAAACAGACGACGACGATCGTTTGACATTTGCCTTGCACGAAGCCGACTGGATTTGCGAAGACATCATGAACTAGATTCATGGAATGGTGTGTCATTGCTTCATTAGCTTTTCAAATGTTTATGGTAAATAGCCTTCGAGTCATCAATCAACATGTTGATTTTAGTTAGATATAAATGAACGGGGGACAGACGTAATTACGCAATGCCGAAAAAGGATGTAAACAATGGATCGTCTTCGTTTGAGCACCTGTCGCGTTTCGACCCTAATTAAAACACCATCAATTAACAGGTGTATCCAACCTACTTTGAACAAAGGCGGGACAAAAAAATCGCTGATGATATCTTGTTTCCTTTGACCCAAAGAGTAAAGGGAGAAGTTCCATAGATGCAGACGGCACAGGTGTTTGATACCGTTGCTCCAAGATATTATTATCTATTTCCTTGGAAGACAGCTGGTAAGGAAGGAAACGCCACCATCTGCCCGTGAAAGAACAGTGGATTTCTTTCATGGTAACAAGGCCGACGCTCTGCATACCCTAATTATTGTAGTTACTGCAGATAAACCCACATCTATTCAATAGAAGATTGAACCATCTGAACATGCTGCTCGTCTCATTTACATAACGCGATCATCACAGATCACGTGATGTGTTTATTATTAAGTCTAGTTTATTTACTAGGAACATGCGAACAGGTGTGATGCATTGCCTGGAATAATAATTATCGGCATGCGATGTCGTCTTTAGATGTTACACACTCGATATGAAACACACCTTGGAAATAGAAATAAAGAATTTCTCAGTGGGAAGCTTCCACAAAGAACTATAAAAAACATTAACCATTTTATGACTAGCAAACAAAACAAACCGGTAATTGTTACGCCAATTTTAGAACAATGAATAATTAAAGTTTCAACAGTTTATAACACCCTGATTTTAAATGCCTTTGCAATTGCTGCAAAGCGGATTAATTGGAAAATAAATTGGAATTAGCAAAATTTCTTCAATGATGAATACAGAGCGATACAAAGTCACCACTACGATTTGTTTGCCTTTGATAACAAAAGAGTTACATGTTTATGGTTCAGATAAAAACCTGCTTGATCACAAAATGGAACAGATATTTTCAAAACCAGACCTGGTAACACCAACTTTAAACCAAACAAAGTTTCGATGATATGGCATATGGAAACCTATGAATAACCTAAGCAATCGCGGAAAAACATTTATATAATGTTATAATTACGCAAAAAGCTCATTTCAAGGAACATGCAAGTGCTATTACGTATGTCTGCGACAAAAACAAGCTTTCACACAATGTTGGTACTTTTAGAACTCCTGGTGCTTAATGAATGTGCGAGTTAATGTCACAGAAGAAAAACCTTGAAGAATTTCGACTTCTATTCTTAAAGATGTTGTACTAAAATTTGATAAACTGAGATGCTCTTAATTAGTTACGCGCTATTTTTAGAACACTTCATACCGCAAAAAAATTGCCCTAAGCTATCCAAAAAAAGCAAACAACTTCAACAATCATACTTGTCAAAATTAACGCTATTAGACCTCCTGGAGGTCAGTTACACCTCCTTAGTTTTTTCGACTTTACCAATTTATACACGTAACTTCTTCTTGGAATCATTTAGAAAGGCTTTACGATCAAATCTACTTTCTCCCCGAGATTTTAACGGGTTGTAGATTTTCATTTTTAATTAACGTTTCAAAAACATCACCGACGAGACACCAAAATTCTGTGGGTCCCCCGACCACATTTAGAACAATAGCATGACTAACATTTAAAAGCATTTAAAAATTCAGTGATTTAAATTTAAAAAGCGGAACGACATTACCATGTGTCTTATCAACACTGAGTTGCGATATCAGGAAAAGCAATACAAATGTGAGTCATAAACTTATCACAACCATGTAAGTTGGAAATTGCTGGAACAGGAAAAAACTGCAGATATTGAGACTTTAGGTAAACGCGTCGGTATCGATCTTGGTGTTTCTTGTTGATTTTGCGATCGACAGATGTTCCCGGGGTTGATCGTGGGAACCTCTTTCAAGGACATACCATCAACTGGTTCTGTAACCGGTGTTCTTACTCGACAAAATAACGAGAGCAATTACTTGTCCGAGCAGGCCTCGATGTGTGTGGTTGGGATTAGCAATGAAGGAAAAAGACATACGGGATGTGGGCAACAGCAAGTGAGCAATCATGAATCTATTGATTCAAAAAATTTCCGTAGGTAGAAAAAATGAAACTCGCCAAGCGAGTTGTCATAGAAACATACAGGTTCTACAAATGAAACAGGATGCAGGGAAGTATCTAGGGCACAAGAGTTTTATAGCTGACAATGCGTTCTTTGATAGTGGTAGGAACACGATTCCGACGCAGTTCCCACCTGAAGGTAGAGAGAGAAATAAAAAACGTGGAAAAAGAAGTCCTATCGGTGTCAGAAACACAACGGTAAACAGAGAAAAGGGGGCCAACGTAGCCGGAGCTAGGCCAGGTAAACATCCATTAAAAGCATCTTATCTTCTGGGAATGCCACTCCAATGCCGACGTTGTGAAAGCAGATGGTGACGTAGTAGATGAAGTAGTAGACAGGTAAGGCGTTATTACAAGAACCGGTCGTACGAGACACCACACCGGGAAACCGGTCTTTGTGTATGGCTCAACTATACACAGGTCCGTAAACCATTTGGCTCGTTGACTGCTTTTTTACGTCACAAGGTTAACTCTCCAATGGCGGCGAGTGAAAGCGGCCAATTATTGCATACAATATCGACGCCAAATTGCGTTTTGCGACCCAACCACTGAACTTTGCACGCTTTGGAGTTGCGAAACGCGAAGGCGTTCACCTTATCGACGATTTCGCAAACGAACACACCCTGTTCAAACACGCTATCTAACTCATCCCATATAAGATATGGGCAGGCTACGCCAATATCAATATATCTCAGATAGCATCAAGCTTACTGGAAGCACTTTTTTTGCCTTGTTATTTAAACTTTGATAAGCTACGTGTACTTTGGCACACCTATCTATATCAACGTATACATAACATCGCATGATCGTAGCGATCATCAGATACCAAACCAGCGTCGTTATCTCACCAATAATCGCTTTATCTATCGTTTCCGTATAAAAGCTCGCGGCTTTCAATGGTATATATTCGTACGTGACGTGCCTGCAACGCGACATGACAAGGCTCGATTTATTTTTATTGCTATAGCTTTTTGGGGCGAACGTGTCAACATGCGCACGACGATGTCGTAGTAAGATTACCTCTTTCCAAAATAAACATTACGTAGGAAAACGAATGTAACGGATGTAATTCGAAATAGATTTTATGATCGGATGGTTAGTTAGTTACAGCGTTCCCCTTTAAGCCTAACGTTTTGAATGTCAAATGCCAGCAATCGCTTCCACCTATTTTGTTTTCGAAGAGCACAGAACCAAGCGATTTATGTTGATGTGTAGCGTCATCGTTACGTGCATAGAATACCATGACGTCACGCAAGGTCTCCTTTAAATGACAGGGCGCGTTTCGGAAGAGGAGAGAAGATAGCGGTTAATCACTTCGGTGTGGATTCATCATCGCATTTATAACGGGACGATCAGACGTAATTAAACTTTATTGCGACCTTTAGTCGCTTTTTCCAAGAAAGGACACCGATGTAAATGGACATCTGTTGTAAAACTACAAATTCCGAAGAAAACGACGCAAGGTTGCCAGATGTAAGGGTGTTGCTCTCTTAACAATAATCGGTAACAAAACTAATTGTGTTTAATCTCAGGACAATGTTATTGTGGTTGACCTAAAATATCACAGCTGTGTAGATAAACCTGGCTCTAATACACGCACGATATTTCTCACGTTGCCAAAATAATATCATTGTTGACGTTCCCCCCTATAAAGTACTTTGACAAGGTCCCCTATTATCTTACCCCACTTCCACTGATGATATTGATGTGTATGAAAAAAAATGACTTTAAAAGGGGATCGAACTGAGAGCGCATGTCGTAGTTCTGTCCAGTCAGTATTTTCGTCTATTTATTACGTTATTTGTTTCAAAAACAGTTTCTAAACTGCAATATGATGCATCCTTTTAGTGCCTCGGCCGAAATTTTTGTTGATAGATGCGATATGGTGTGCGAAACAAAAAGCTTGATTGGATGTCAATATAATTTGATGATATAATAAGGTGCATTATGGATTGACACTGTGATTCTTTTGATTATGTTAATGATTTTATTAATTAACCCGAATTTATCAAAATATTTTTGCGGTTTAGTTATCACTTTATCAGACTACTTTATTATGTAAAATCCCCCACTCAATTTAAATTAGTCAGGTCACAAATTGGAATTCTGTTTACGTTGAAAGTAAAATTGGAGTGCGTTGTATTGTTGAAATCTGGCGATTTCTCGTTGATAAATCTGGCAACCTTGCCTCGTAGCATACAGTCTGGCGCATTCGTAAATCTACTACGTCTGTCTCACCATTAGGCTTGAACGCAGTTGCGGTGTCGAATGACGCCGTCCTCAGAGGATGCTTGTCCTGTTTGAAGCTCCTCTCTGTGGAGACAACGAACGGTTGTGCTAACGAAACCGCCGGGAGCGATTCTCCTCTGGTTAACGGTGGTCTGACTGCATTCCCGTGTTCTTCAACTGACATCATCCGCTTAGCCCCGTTGATATCACCATTGGTGTGATGATGACCGTGATGATCGTCATCATCGGCGGTTGACAAACCCCTCTTCAATCCTTGCTGCTGCATAGGTCCCGGCCTTCCATTAGCCGAATGATGATGACTTTGCAAAGGATGGTGGGTAAGATGGGCAGCTGTTGGTAAACGCACTGTGGTACGAGCAACTAGAGCCTCGTGCTCTTGGTTCGCTTCCATCTGTTGCGGTCTCGGCATGGCAGAGGTGCCGCGAGCCGGCGGAGGCGGCTGCTGAGCCGCTTGGTAATCCGCCAACATCCCGGAACGCGAATGATGAAGATTGTAAGTTCCGGAATGATGACTGCCGGTTTGTTGGCGGCTAGACGAAGCCACGACTTCTCCATTCTGGTGCTCGTGGCCAGAAGCCGCCGTTCTGTGGCTCTTTGAGCTATGCGAGCTCGAACGCTGCTCTTGGAATCCGTGCGCTCGCTTCATCTGACGCGCTGTTTCCAAGACAATTTCGATTCGGTCAGCTCCTTCATAGTTGACGCATCCGCGGCAGACCGCCTCCGAGAAGTCGTGCACCATAGCCCAAGGCATCCTGGGCAGGTCGCACAAATAGCAATGTTGCCTTTTGGCCTGCTGCATCTGCATGACTGACATCTTCACCATCTAACGACTATTGTCTCACTGGTTTACAAGAACAAGTTATTGTCACACGCACATCGACGAACAACACTACGACATAGTCGCCGCACTAAACACTGTCCTCGTCCGAACGCTGCACGAAAACTAACAGAACCCAGCGCCAGCGCTTTCGAAACAACGAGGGAACGGGGCCGAGGGAGGTACTCTAGACTGGCTCGGTAATCGTTATGTTGATGACGTCATGCCGCAACGAACACCAATAGCAATATGGTCTACGTCACACTTTGCGCGCGCTGCACTGATCGTCGTGCGGTGCTACCGCCGGAATAAATCCCAGCAACATCAGCATCAGAGACCGGACAGGACCGGATCCGAGAATTGCTTAGCAAAAACCACAAAACAAGAAAAATAGCAACGCAACGAACGCCAAAACCGGAGAATTGTCTCGTTCTAATATATGTACACTTTATAGTTATTCCTACACTGTGTATTTAGTCCAAAAGCCTCTAAATTTACTACTTGGCCTAATATTCGCATCGGTGGTCTCGTTGATGGATTTTTACCTCACATTTCGCTCCAGGGTCATATTTTCAACTACCTATGACCTGATGGTCCTATAAATACACCTATACTCAGTAAATTTAGGAACTCCACGGTTTTTTCTAGTGAAATGATGCAACGAGTGACTCCGCCACTGTCTTTACGTTGTTTACCTCGAAGCTAGCACTATCTCAACAGTTGCAACTATAAAGAATTTCCTACGCACTTCGACTTCGTTTTCGCTTATCTCCCGACTAAATCCCTCGAGCCGGTCCTGTACCCCAAGAGGCAACGTGAATTAACAAAAATAACAGAATCACGCTTTTGCGAGCAACCTGCCTTCGCCATGAGGTCGTCCGCTTGACTTGACCTGAATTCCACACTAAGCCACGTTACAGGCGCCTAAAAAATCCTATTTTCGTTAGCGCCCAACTATAGTCCAATTTATCATAGCCCACGTTACATCATAAACGTGATTTTAACGCCCATTGGGCTATAAATATTGCAGTCAAATCCGTGGTTTAAAGCATATATTAGTTTACTTCCTTCAAATGACGCACATCTTAACCTTTCGGCGATTTTCAGTCGCTTGCACGACAGAATGCGAGCACGCAAACGCGCAGCAATTTGTGTTTCCGTTTCGACGTTCTTCATTTTTACCCCGTTTCTGATATTAGCCTAGGTCACGATCTACTGTTCGACAGGAAAAATGATAGTAAATTATTTCAAAATCTACTATTGTGATTAAGTAGACGTTTAAGAAAGTTGTTGTGTACGCGGTTTTATCGTGGTTACTTCACTTTCCCTGGATATTTATAAAAAATCGCCAGCGATAGGAAGTTGATAAACTGGCGCTGCGCTAGAATATACCAGTGATAACGCCATACTTAGAATTCAACAAATATGTTTGTGTTGACGACAAGACTTTATAAATAATTAAAAAAAACGGTAGAGTTATCAATAGTTGTGTCTATCAACAGTGGAATAGTTTTTACATCTAAAATTGGCATATTTATGCATTTTTAAATGAAAGAGTACTGTATAATTTTTCCAATTAATCATCGTACAGGTTTAATCCGGGAACGTGTGTCCCATTTAGCCGCTAATTATTACGCTACACATTTTATAATCTTTCCTGCCCTCACCAGTAACGGATCCGGCATTTATCGAAACCCAAACATATAAACATCATATCGTTATTTAAAAGAGAAAACCAAACACTTGATAACGGAAGTGTAAAGATCGTATGGCACGTGAGCTATCCGTGATACGTCATCTTTGACTTCGCAGTTTATTTCAACTGACGTAACAGCATCGTATATGTACACACCAAAAAACATTGGTAGTGATATCTAAGAAAGTAAACAACATATGTCAACAATTTCGGACAACTGGTGCAACAAGACATTTGAAGAATTTTTTATATTTATGATCTTGTAAAAGGAAAAGGTCAATGAAGGCCATAGGGTTTGATATTTTAAACCTGCTTTGGCAACGGTGGAAATTTTCCCTGAATTCAAATGACTCAAAACGTTAATTGATGTGGTAACAACTGCAGCAAATTTTAAATTTCAAATTCCGGGTGGGGGCGATATTGACTTTTAGATCAAACGATGAATCTGCGATTATTGCTCTAAATTGCTCTGAATTTTTAAACGTTTTCAGCTTCGTTGTGACTCAACGAATGAAGTAAATGGAAACGATTTTATCCTTCAAACGGCAGTCAGCGTTGTAAATAGAAATTTTCTTTTCTCTACAGATTTTAATTCAAAATCATCGATTTTTATAACTGAAAAAACTCGGGTTTAGGTCTAGGTTTCATCGTCTTCCCAAGAAAGAATTAAATCCTGTTCACATAAAGAAAACCGGCGATAATTGATTGGTTTTGTTCTGTTCCGCGTAAACAGGAATGCTAAATATAATTCCTCCTCTTGAAACCAGTTTTAGAGTAAACACAAAACAAAAATATTTCAGAGTAAAGAAAAGTTTTATTTACTTGCTTTTATGAAAGACTGAGTTAAAACCTCATAGAATTATTAAAAGCAAACTTTTAAATATCAACACCTTCTAAAGATCAACATGTCATATTTGATAAACTTCTCAAAAGCACTTTACAGAGTAGCCCTTTTGTTATTGATATTTCAACGAGTATTCTTTTGATCTTTTTGAAATTAACACGTTGATCCACGGCTTTAGTGCATTGAAATACTCCCATGATTTTTAATTAAACGTTTAACAATGAAATTTGAAGAACTGAAAACTCGGACCATGCTGGCAGTGTGTAAAATTATCTCCGAGGCGCTTTTAATAATAATTGATATTAAAGTTTGACACTTGGAAATTGAATTGTATCTTGATTTCCGATAATACCAAAAATTTTCTGTTCAATACTGTAGAAGTTTCATGCTTTCCTGCCATTTGTTTTGGTTGAAAGGCAAACACGCAACCGGTAATAATTTTCTGTTGATTACCTAAAAGGACCTCTTTCTAGTTAGATTGCTGATATTTTTGCGAATAGAACCATTAAGTTAAAATAAAAATCGTAAAAATGTGACCATATGTGAAAGTGAAAAATGCCTAACACTTCCATAGATAATGACGCTAATTGTATTGATCTGTTATTTTTATCTAAGTGATGCTACATCACTTGAAGATTAGAACAATGCTTTGTCAATAACTTTTTTGAAACTTGAGAAAAACGTTACCAAGTGTTTCCAGTTTATAGTGAAAATGTCTCTTATATAACCGCCTTTCCATCTTCTAGTGTGACATTTAGAATTTATCACCACTGATGTTGGTCATGATTCTGCAAAAGATGGCGTGTCTAAGGCTGTGGGCGCTATAAAGCAACTCGAGCATGTAGGATGGATTTAAATCTGCATAGTACAGGAGGACGACGTGCGGGGTGCATTATTTGCATTAAACAGGGTGCAGTGAACGCTAAAGACTGACCGATCGATTTTTGTCTGGTCGTTATACAACTTTCATCCTGGCTACTCTAACGACGCAGGCGTTATGACCCCATCTTCGGAAAGAACGTATGGGGAAAAGTGAACTGGAAATTATGTCCTTTAATTTCCTTTAAAACGGAGTACGTTTTTAGAAAACGGGAAAAGCGCCGCCGTCGCCCTTCTTTGCGAATAAAGGACGTCTCGTCGTCGGGGATCTCTCAAAGAGGCGAGCGCGGGTTTAATTTTAGTCGGACCCGAAGGTCTGGTTAGTGTAATAAACCCTAAACTCCCCATTCACATCCTGTGCTTGCAGTAACATTGCACTTGGCGGTGATATTTGGGTATTTTTAGTTCCCAGCAGTATGCACACGAGACTCTAGCGCAACCCCGATTTAGCAGTACCGCCTACGTTCTAACACTCACCCTCTTCGGAAGGCTAAACGTGTTAAGACCGAACACAAACAAGCCGGCTGATCGCTATTTTTTCCTCGAGGATGTTAAAAATATGTATGTGCCGTGTTGTATCTGGAAGTATAAACGTCTGTTTATAGCACGAATGTTTTATACCAGAACATAAAGTCATGAATGGCACGTCTCCAAACGTCATAAATATAAATTTTAATAGCAAACCAAAGGTGCTGGGTGCCTGGCCAAGCGAACTGTTTATATTCCAGGAAATTATGTTACATTTACGTACATACATTCGTATTTGCTAATTTAACACCAACAGCTTTTGGCAATAGCGTATGCTTTAATTTGTGTTTACATGAACTTAACAAAATAATCAATGCTATTTGTGGATGTCTGCTGAATTTTCCATCCCAAAATCACCATGTTACGTAAAAAACATCAACAAAATTTTCAACATCGCCAACAATCTCGTGCCTCTGTCAGTCTAACTCATCAAAAGTGGTACTATCACCAATCAAACATTATCTCAAATTAAACTGATTTATGGCCGTAAACGAATGACGTCAACTGTCTCTCTATTCTCTAATATTAGAATAACCATAGGTGCTAAATTTTGCAATGCTTTCATAATCGAGGTTGCTCCATTTTTTTCTTTGACTAAACTTTATGAACTCCTCTTGGAGCCATAATTCTGAGGTGTCCGTTTTTAGCGCGTCTCGCTGAAATGACGTTCGTTAGCCCCATAAAGTCCAAGATTACGAGGAAGAAGATATTTAACCAGGAACCATTTAGTAACTTGTAAACAATCTTGCTGAGCTAATTGCACCATAAGCTACGTTAATGCAAACTACCAAGTTATTAAAATAGCGTCGACGCATAATAAAGCGTTGCCAAGGATATTTACAAGTGAATCGATCCTACGTTGGAAGCCATGCCTATTCGAGTAAATGAACTTTTCAAGGGGAAACCGAAGCCGTGACCATGCATCTTACATTCTAAATTAATCGAGGCCCCCAACACCGACGCTAATCTCAAAATCAATATATGAACGTGAGGTCTCGATGGATCGATGGGTCATTATGGATTACGTCGGATTCTTTTATCGCGGTGGAGATAAAAAGAAGATTCCAGAATTAACAGAATTGGTTAGAGGAGGGAACATCAATCCAAACTTTCCTACTTCAACTATTAAAAATCAATCAACAAGTACAACACCAGGCAATTTAGAGCCAGTTGTTTTTGATACAGCAAACTTGTAACAGAATTTATATTTACTTTACAAAAGCTGGTAATAAAACAACTTGGAAAGTGTGCGCGGTTTGCTTAAAAGTTTCAGAAGTTTATGATCGTTAATTAATTTCTTTAGTAAATGTGCGTCATCCTTCTTGTAGGTGTTGCAATTGCGTGTCCACGATTTTGCAACTGGCTTAACTGGATTAAGATCTGGTGATTGTAGAGACCACATCATAACTAAACTATGCTGCCTTTCCAATAGATCCAAAAATGTTAAGGGCGGCCTCGAGATTGGCATAAAAACAACATTTACTCCTGTTATGTATTTTTTTTTGGAATACAAATTTCGGCACCAAAATTCAGTGGAGGCTTAAGCAAATATTCAAGCCAACCTATGCGTCTTTAATCTCAAAATAGCTTTCTTTTCTTACAATAGGCGGAAGCTGTTCAAATCCTTCGAGTTCTTCAAAAAATTTCGTTTACTATAATTAAAGCAACTGGTTTATTTGAGTTTTTATTAATTTGCCTTTGGAATTTCATTTCATTCACTGGCTTTTGATCTTGTCTTTGAAGTTGCTCTTGTTTGTCATGTCGACGATTGCTCGTTTATCTTGAGTACTTATCTCTTGCTATTTCACGTTTGTTTCTGCTTTATTAAACTCAACAATTATTCTTTTCGGTTCAACAGTTTTTCAAAATTTGGCTTGTAGACCATTGTTGCAATGCAAGTTATGAGTGATGACGAGTTTTCCTGTCAGAAAATTGAATGAGAAATCACATTAGAGAGTAATGTTTTCAGATAACAAGCCAAAGTTTTGAGAGAAACAACAATAAATAAAAAGCATCTCAGTTCAATACAGCTCAAACTGAAGCTGAAGCTGAAAGCATGTTTAGTTCTTATAAAGAGGGATCCTCTTTTGAACAATAAAGAATCTACATTTTGGTTAAGGTAGAAAAAACTCTATGGTAATGGAAAACGGAACAATAGCATAAAAAAGGTCGCCAACCACAACAAAAAATCTTTGATCTCCTACAGAGGTCCACTTTTCCAACTTTTCCACCTCGTCCTTCAGCGCTCCCAAAACCGAAAAAACCCTTCTATGACCACGGTAATTTATTCCAGTCAGTAACAATCCGAATCTCGTCTGCAGCTCGGGCGTCCTTAAAAGTTTTTATCGTTTTTGCGCCAAGAATACGAGGACGTGGTCTTGCAGACTTGGCAACGACATTGCGAACGAAGAGTAAAAAACGAGTCGAGTCGTGCACGCATATTTGCAATGCAATGTCGAATGCAGCTAGTTTGCTCTGCACATGGAGGCGGGACGTGGAGGAGGTCTGGAGTAAGTGATGGCATTGGAGAGTCCGAGTCACAACGAGGGGGGCATCTTGGAACTTGTTGGCAGGCGCATCGATCGCGTGACGTCACGACCAAGACCGTACAGTCTCTAGTAAAAATTTACGATAACCAGCGTGTACAGTCGTGGAAAATTCGCTTATTGTGCACGCAAGCTGCACGCCCACGCTGCCCGGGAAAGACGCCGAGCGTCGGCCGGTATCGACGCCGAATCCTGACGCTTTCATTTTCTGGCGTGGCTTTACGACTTCTTCGGGACAGATGAGAGCGAGCGTTCCGGAAATTATCGTCGAGGAAATTTGGTGATGGAGAAATCGATTGGTCAACTTGTAGTGGGGTTCGAACTCTGATTAACAGGACAAAAATGGAAACAAGCATGTTGCTATGGAATTTCCAGTGCATTCATCAGGGAAGAATTCTAAGAAGGTAAACTTGACCTGGCAGCTTTTCCGACGCTTGGATAAGCAAAAAGCAGTATTTCATTTTCTACTACGACGCAGGAATTTCGAAATAATGTATTAATAGAGTCATGACTACCATTCATGAACTGTATGATCTATTTGTTTATGTTTACTGTGAACAGATGCTGCTAGTATCCAAACATGATGTCACTGGAAAATCAAGCATATGAAAACTGTTTTGACACACATACCATCGATTAGGTTTTTCTACAAAGACACACCCACGGCGGGTAGTTACCATTGATCGATTTTTTTATGAGTGTGCCCTAATTCTCGATCCTATTTCACCCAAAGTAATACCTACTCGTAATTACTCATATTACTAATATATAATCATCAAATTTGCCACCAGTACGCCCACTTCAGAACAAATATTATGATGTTACCAAATGATAAATGAGTAACATGTCATCATTCATGTCCATAAATTATGGAAGCATTAAATGTATCCACTAATGAAATGCAGATCTTGTAATCTGATTGTTGGAATTAATCATTTTTTAAAAGAGAGTGAAGGTATGTCCATAAACAAATCCGTGGAGGCCTTTATCTTGTAGGTAGCCTATGACAAAAATCCAGAATTGTAATGTTGTGTGGGCCTTTTAAATTACGACTTCCCACTTCAACAACGATGGAGTTATCTTAAAAATTCCATGTTTTATCGTCACCATTAAATCCCACAATAATTGATAACCATGAATTACTGTAGGCTTCTGGAACTGTGATGGTTTTAGTAGAGTATTTCATTCCAAGAACCCTAAATGTTTTTCTTGCGACTTTACAGTCTTATCAACTTCAGCGTTATCTAATACACCATGAATGCATTTCTACACTTCCGGCATGTTATTTAAACCCGGCGAAACTAATAGCACAACAGGAGCTTTGCCATATCTCACTTCTTTCTGCCTTGATGAATAGTAACAAAGGATAAAATGAGAAACAGAGGCACAGGTGGAACTAAGAGAATGAAAAAATGTTAATAATCTTTGGCTTTCAGAAACGGGATGACCGCTGAACAAATAAATAACAGTTCTACCTGATTTCACCTAATCTCGTTTGGACTAAATTAATCAGGTTTAATCCAGAATGGTCCAGATTAGTTAGATGACACCTACATGGCACTTTTGGTCCAAGTCTCTTTGACTTCGATTTGGTCTACTTGGTGGGGTTTCAACTGAAGTTCATATTTTTCCAACGTAGTTCAATTTATCCAAGTACAACCTAATTTAGACAGATTTAGTACATTCGGTTCGGTTTGATTTAGAACGATATAAATTTTATCTGTTCCATCTACAGTGATCAAGTTTTCGACATCGTCTACGATAGTGCTCATTCATTCATTTTAGTTTATTTTTTTTATTAAGAAGGAAAAACTATAAACAAGAGCTAAATTCTGCAATATGAAGAAAAAATACGGGATGAAAATAGAGAATGGAGACGAATAAAGAAGAATAATCAATCGAACCAGAAGCCCTCTACGCCTGCAGGTGTAATATATTATTGTTTCCCGACTGCAACATTGTCTCAGAAATGTTGCTGACCAACTTTTAATATCTTAACATGTTGCTAACCAAGTTTAAAAATCTTATATACTTATGGCTGCAACTCCCAAAGGTTACATTACTCATATTTAATCTTTTTCGCTTTCCATTCATCCAACTCAAAATTCACAATCATAATTTAAGTTTTTTATCAGCATACCCATTATTGATTTTATACTCAACCTTATCAGCTTTTTATCCAAGTAAATATGCCACATTCCAACGGAAAAAATATGACACGCTGTAGGTGTCCACGGTATTAAAGTTATTTTTCACAGATTAGCTCAGGTTTTACAATTTATCACGCTGACATGATAATAAGAATTTACAACCTGTGAAGACAAGACAACACCACGCAAAAAGCATGTTACAAAGTTCTGACAATTTCAAAAATACTATTATTTCATTGCTATTTACATGTACGCGTCCAAGTTAAATCTACACTTCAAGGGCGCTTTGGAACTAGGTCTACTAAGACTTTTCTATTTCTTTCAGTTCGCTGTATTTTCGTAACAAAACTCGGCAGAGTGGGAAAAAGTGACGACATCAAGTTATAAATATTGCAAAACCAAATTAGATAATTAACCGGTTATTTTTGACTAACACGATATAAATTGGTAAATAGGAAGTAGTGAACCAGACGACAGCAGTGAACTTCGCGATGATGAAACCCAACGGCCCTCAGATTTTTAATGGTGTATTGTAATCGAGTTCTGGGATATCGATTAAGCAATAAACAGTTCTGTAAAGTTTAAAGTATGAACTTTCAAATATTTTACATAATTATCCCGTCAAACGAAGGTCATCCAATACCACTTTTGGAATAAAATCGATGTTGATCAGTAACAAACATAAGCATGAAAAATGAGATCTGTTGACGGAGGTCGTGATTGAGGTTGCACTTATTTTACGTTGCATCTGTCATGTTGTTTTTCCATTTCAGAAATTGCAGTTCTGTGTTGAGATGCAATCATGATTTGATGGGATATCTAACCCAAATCTTTCAATCCGTAAGTGGAGTGGTATTCCATATCAGACAGAGACGTTCATCATTCACCTTAATCTCGTTGACGTTAAATCTATTGTTATTTCCGTTATCAGTCGATGTACATCTTTATTATCTATAGTACATATTTGTTTTGTTGGTTATTTATAACAATACCGCATAGATCTCTTTTTCTTCTATTAGACAATTCGAGATAAAAAATAATTATCTTATCTTATTATGCATATGTTTTATCACTGGGTTATTTAGGACATCGCTTTAATATTGGAGTTATCTTATCAATAATAAACACTGGAGAGCAGTATGACTCTGTCAAGTGTATGTGAAAAACAATTTTTTATTGCTTTTCGTGTCTTATATACTTAAATAACTCTTATCTCGTGTTTAAATGTTACATGATTTATCTCAAAAGTAAATATTTCCTAATTTACGGGTCCTAGCAAACAACGCTCGCACCACTTTATTGATGCCATGACTAAATGCACATAGTCATAAAAATGTGCTTGTGAAGGGGAAGTCTCTAAATTTCAAAGATTTAATACTCGTTCCGAAAAAACTAGGTCGCAAAATTTTGTTTGTACAAAATCGACCACGATCGAGATTAAACCCAATCAGAAAAGACGAGTTCCGTTCTAATTTTGAACCCCAAATTGGCTAATTTTCACTTACGACCTTAGTTTTCTCAAACTACCATCGTCTTGCTCATTGGCTTATTACGAAATATCTCCCAATCAGTGCATAACCATTCAAGTTGCATAACACGTTCCTGAAACTGGATCCTTCACGGTTGGCAATTGATCAAAGGTTTGGAATATTAATCGCCTACATCATCCTTTTGACACTACCACACCTTTTACTGCAGAAGTAAGTCAGGTATGCGTTTTATGAAGGCTGAATAGCGGGTTCAACATCATCTTGCAGTCGTCTTCGAAGTGATGAAGAGCAGACCGAGTGACCGCCGCACCAAATGCCGAACCGTTGCTGTAACGGTGTAACGGCCCCACGAGTCCCCTTCACCTTTTGCACTGACTTTTTGGCAATACGACCTCCCATTAATATTCTGAAAGCGTCGATAAATGATTACGTAATTGACGAAGAAGCCGACATGGAGGAATTCAAAAAACCAAGAAAATTAGATACAGCTACAGGCGAAGATTGGAAACCACATAATTATCATCGTAGGCTCTACTACTACGGAAAGTCCTGAATGATGACACACCCATACAAATAATGATTCCAATAAAAATTATCTTGGAGTGCAATTCATGTAGATATCTTATTGTGACGGGAAGGAAGTGGTGACAACTATCGTCAGATGCCCACAAAGCGACGATAATAAATTATTTATAAAATATTATCAAATAAATGTAGCTTTGACTAAGGCTGAACCTGACATGATAAAAAATAATATAAATGTTAATGATGTCGTCATTCATGCGTATGCAAATCGAGAAAGAGAGATGATTGATGATGCAACGTGAAATAACAAAAAGAAACTTATTAATAAAACTGAAATTCCATGTTCTTCCTGGAAGGGGCCACACTTTTGCTTCTCTGTAGAGGCATCAACACTACATATGCGAACTGTTTGCGATCTAATTTTAAATTAAAATCAAGGGCACTCAAAACTCATCACAATAATAAACTAAACGAGAATAGGGAGCAAGAGATGAAAAATAGGAAAAATAGAGATTCTTGTAATTCCTGGTTCAATGAACCGATGATAAGCAGATGTTGTATTAAGATTGAATTTTTGTACAAAAAAACATCTTCAAATTTTAAAAACGGAGTTTTGGATAGCATACTTCACTTCTAATGCAGGTGTGCTCCAAGTGGTAAACTTTTATTGTCCAAATCGACTTGTCACGATGAGAGATTAGTATTACATGCGTTAACTAAGTCCAAGATTAGAAGATAGGTCCAAAATTGATAAAATAATCATTAAAAGTAAAAGTTAAAGTGACATGGATTTGGATTAAAAGTTATTTCGCCATAATCCTATAATAAACATGATTATTGGAATTATGTCGATGACTTTATTTTTGGAGGACCTTTACCGGTGAATAATTGGGGCAAGATCCGTTTGTAAAAAAGAAAACAGATAATATCATGCAATAGTGTATTTGTAAGTCTTGCTTTATTTAGATGTGTTGGTAACACTGTTATCTACCAAGTTCACTGCAAGCCAATTAAAGTTCAACCTCAAATTGTCATGAGATACGGAAGCAGAGGTACCAACACAATCCGAAGGCTGCTTCGGATCATATCCTGCTTCATTACAGACGATTTTATCGAAAATAAAAAACACAAATCAATAGCACACAGTTTCAGACATAGTTATTAATGTAACAAGTGAGAAAACTAGAACATTTCCTTACGCGTGTGCCTACTATAGAATAAGACGAAGCCCAATTAGATATCAGCACCCAATTTCCCACGTGTTACATACAAGATTTCATCTATTTTCGCCTTAAAAGTGAGTTTGTTTTATTGAGGTGTATTTTTTGTCAAAAATTACTTTTCTCACTGAGTGGAAAAAATAGCATGTGAAACTGATAGCAAAAGTAGACTTTTTCAATCCGTCCTCACAATAAATTTGCCTAATCAATTAATCAACTTTTTTGTACACTCCAATAAAGAAAATTTGAATCACAATTTTGAAGGTTGTTCATTGTTTATTAATTCAGCCCACAATACAATATTCTGTTTAAAGCTTATGAATAAGCATACTTATCTTTAAGCGTTTCAGACAAAACCATTAAGATCATTTCATTTGTTCATTTTATCAGCCAAAATTTTTTATTGTTCTTATCAGTCATCTACACTGAGTAGCAAATCCACACTCATATAAAGCGGTTTAAACTTTTTTGTTTAATAACTTTATGACGTACATCACAGATATAATAAACGTTATCAATAAAACGAAAATGGTTACTCAAATAACAAAACTTCCTTCTAGAATTTGTGATAATTTTGATATATACTATGTGTAGTTGTAATCATAAAAAACTATATTGTAGTTGCCATAGCATTATAAAGTGATTATAATCTAGAAAAAACAAATTCTTAATCCTTAATTCAAAAGTTCAATATCCTTCACGCAATCTGCGACGCAAAATGTCAAAATTTGCATGTGTTCGTTTAAGAATGCTAAAATCAATAAACAAACATCTAATAAATTAAAATATGGATTGCTTATTGGATAGTAATGTTGCTAAGACACGCTTACTACACAACAATCTCTAGTACCCATCTCGTACTTTCATAATAGTTGCATCAGATTGGTACCACTTTTCTAGAATAATGACATTTATCGTCTTAATTGACACAATTGATTAAAGTGATAATAAATTCTTTATAACCTGCAACAAAAATGTCAAAAGTCATCAACACACATCGATCTTCACCGACACGTGTAGAAAAATATTTTTATTTAAGGAAAATAATTTTGACGTGAATTAGTGGATTATGACCTCGAACCTGCGACTAATCTCTCTTTCGTACGGGAAATCAAGGCTACCAAAAAAGGTGACAAAACTGACACCAAACCAAAAACCCCAAAATTTCTAGTTTTGTAACGTATTTTATTATTGTGCTGGACATGCCCTTGGATTATTTTGTGAATTAAACCAATTTTCAGTTGTACAGATACCAATTATTTGTGATATTTTGTTGTTCAAATCTTTTTCATTATAAATCCTAACTGAGACATCACAAAATTAATCTAGCGTAAAATTATGGTCTTTTACTTGTTGAATATAGGAACAAACAGGTGTACAACAAAGCAGAATCGCACGATTTGAACCATATTTCGTGACAGTCATATAATAGGACTATAGAATTAATTAAACAATAGGTATACTACGCTCCAAAAGAATAGTTTCCGTGTAATAAACATGACTAATTTCACGGCATGAAAATATATTTTATAAACTTCCACGCAACGCAGAGGCGGCCATGTTTACCTATGTGTGTGCGTGGAAATTAGCGGTAAAACCGTTTAGATTTCAAAAATAAACATATAATAAATAAAATGAGTCAGAAATATATCTGCTGGGGTGTGGGACGATCGCATTGTGGCAAGTCTAGTCTACTTAGGAAACAAGTGAATGTGGCAACATGGCCGATGCAAATAGACATCCATGGCTCACTCCGTTCGCTGCGATGCTGTTTGTGTGCAATTGCTGGTTCGTAGTGTGCGGGTGGAAGACGGGGAAAATACGTCATCAGTCCTTGAACTCCATTCTAGCACGGACATAAAAAATCCGTCATGTTTAAAATGATACGCAACGTTGCCGCTGCGCTATCGTCACGCCTACTGCTCATGGATGACCAATCTACACAATTTTTTTACTCAATTAAAACATCGACGAGCTACTAGCGTTCCAGTTATGTCGGCACTTAACTTTTTTTTGCGATTTTAAAGTAAAATTTTAAACCGTTACTGTTCCGCATCGGAATGGATTGACCAAACCGTATTTTTTCTAATTACTTTATTAATTTCATAAATCCAACTGCAACGACGTAATTCCTTTAAGACCGAAACTTCATCAGAAATTCTCTTTGCGAGAAATATTAGCCAATTTAAATGCACGAGTCAGTAGCTGGGGTTGTAAATTGAGGCTAAAAAAAAATGAAACAAATTTATCTTAAACGTAATGAAGAAAGAATGGCCGCGTGAAGTTTCCCTCTGGAACGATGGAATTTTGTTCCAACACGGCGGAACCTGCCCGGAATACGGAAAAGCGCCTTTATTGATCCTGACTCCGGAATATAAATGACCCACAGGGTTGTTTTTTTGGCTCGTCCTCACAAAAATCCGGTTAGTGAAAATTAAGCAATCCCAAAGCCTCGCTGCAAACGATATTGCTCCAAGTGCGGACAAAGCTCATTGGTCGAAAAAAATCCCAGTAAATTCTCACGTTTTCAAGCTCCTTTTAATCCCACTATGGTAGGTAATACAATAAACTCTTCGGATGAAAAGAAAATCCGATTACATGCTGAAACACTACTCACTTAACGTCAGGATTTAAAACAATTTTAGAAGATTTCCGTTGTTACCAAGACAAAAATTGATATCATCAAAAACTTGTTTAGGATACTCGTGGAGCTTTGTTCTCAGTGGCAAACTTTTGTGAGAAAGTTCATCAAAAATGATGCTTTAAATGACAAGCGTCTAAAAATTGTTGAAAGTAACTATTTCTGTTGACTGCCTCGTCTGCCTCGGCCAAAAAAGTTCACTTTGCAGCCTACATATATATTTTACATCTACTTTCGTTTCCGTTTCAACACCTCTACGACTTCTCTCAATTTGAAATTAAAAACTGGTTCATATATTTCTCATGTTTTTTAATTGGCCGTACGCTGCGACAAAGGGAAAGCATTAAATTTAACGATGACATTGGTTTAAAATGTTGAACAAATACCATGCACATTCCATGTATTTACTTAAGGGAGTTTCTGTCCACGTTACAAACCCAAGAGTCGTAACTTTAAAACATGCAGCGTTAAAATTTAATGCAACAGTCATGTTTCAAGCGTTTTTACTGCTGCCATTGTACAGTTTGAGTTTAAGCGCTCCATAAATTTAATATGTGGAAAAATGTTTTTGTTTCTATGGAAAATGTAGGCAAATCGCCTGTCACTGAAACTCAAAATGAGTTCCTCAACCGTAGGTTTTATCCCAGAAAAATTGTGACAGTAGTAATACATCACTCTACGGTTTCATTTTATTCTGGACCGAGTAAAAGTTTCTTGTCGCCCAAATAACCTCTTTGTTGGCTCATAAGCAATAAAAACGCAAGTTTCTTGTGAAGTCACAAGTCTATGGGTATACCTTGAACACAATAAACAAGAAACAAAGTCTTAGATGCATTCGAACATGTCAAATTTGTCCCCAATTTTACACAACTGTATGAACATCAAGGGTATAAAAAAACAGAAGATGGTAAAGATATCTTTATCAATTTTTTTTCAAAAAATTATCAATCACATGATCACTGAATGTGGTAACACATGTACCCATATCAAATACCATAAAAATGACAATTTCAAGACCTCTGATAGGACTGGCTGATTTAAACCAGGAAATGCCGATATTTATGGCATATATCACTAACCATAAAATTCAAAATTCAGATAGATCCATTTTGCCACATAAGCAAAAAGATGCCAAACTGTCACTTGAACCAAGAATAAATTATTAATAACTGAAACAGAGAAAACAAAATTCTTGTAAAAGTAGTTTCGAGTGTTCCCTAACTCTAAAAATAAATACTAACGCAACAAGATAATTACAAGTTAATAATGAATAGACAATAAAAAAACAAGGACAATTTTCTTTTCTAGAGTCGGTCGTAAAATAAGATTAAAAGTAAATTCGCAATTTACAAAGAAACTACGTTGATCTCCTTGATCCTTTTATGTATGAACCTCGCACGATTGGCAAAGATCGACTCGAACGTCATGCAGTCCCAGTCCTTCTCTGACCATATTTTAAAATGGAAAAAAATTCTATTTCAATTTTAGAGTCACATTGTGATTCCAGCTTTTCTGAAGACTTGGTTTATTTTGTTATTGTTTTGGTCACCAAATAACCTAAATTTTGGTCATTTTTGATTATTGTGACAGCAGTCTGCCAATGGAATCATTTTTTTCTAGGTACATGTGATGGTACGTAGTTTTAATGATACACATAATTCTACGGTTGTGAATACATTACCATTTGTATTTTTCAGTATCTGATAGCAAAACAAAAGAGATTGTCATGGTAGGCGTAGAAATAGCATCACCATGAAAAGTATCTTTCTTGTTCGAAATAATCTTTTGAGTACACTTAGACTTTACTACACCTATACGTCAAAGTGTTAAGATAACTTTTATATCTTGTTTGTTACTACGTGAGAACATCCGTATAACAGTTTAGATTAGATAATTTTTTGTGGTATGCACATCATATGATGGTATAAAAAGCTGAGGTTAAGGTCAAATTTTGTTACAAAACACACCTTGGACTATTTGAGAAAAAAAAAAAGGTCTATCTATCTATTCGCTTCAAGAAAAAGTATCCAGGTATCGCCTTGGAGATTACATCACGGTTAGGATATGCCACGCATTTCCAGCAAACCGCCCATCAAATCCAACACAATCAAAGCATGTCCTTGATGTAATCATGTTTTCTAAATCAGTTGCAACATAAAGTCAACGGACGCGAGCATAACTAATAAGAATAATAAAAAAAAGTATAAAACCTTTCAGGCACAGAAAAATTCTTGATACTGCATCAAGAAAACAATACGTCTGCGTTGCTAAGCGATGCTAAGCATCGTTTAACAACGTCTGCCGTCCGGAACGAATCCTCCTCATTATGTATGCGTTAATTGTGTTTTCATTTGCCTGAAATTCATTCAAATGTCGTTTCTTATCTGCCCTATCTGAAAATAACCAACCGAGCGTAAATTCCGTGGTCGCAGAGCGTGCAAACGTAAATTTGTAAATTCACAGGCGGGAACCGAAGACAAGAGGAAGGTCGCGGATTTATAAGAGCGGAACACCACGGTAGTACACAGAAGAAGACCTTCGGACAATGTCTGGGAAAGTTGTTTTGTAATCGAGAAAGGTTAATTAGCACTCATCGTGCAGACATCGGACGTTAAGTGTAACTTGCAACTTTGTGCGATCGACAAGCACTTGGTGACTTGCTGTATTTGACCTTGTTGGCAACTTTCAAGGCTCCCATTAAGAAGTTGCTGGAAATGGAATGCTCAATTTCGTCTTGTGAAAAATGAAAATTTATTTTCTCATGTCCGGGAAATCGTTTCATGTTCTTCACTGAAAAGGAAAGCTACACGCTTTGAGACTACATACGCCGAATTCTTCATGCAAAGTTCCTACTTTGAAACGCGTTCTTGCCGCTAGTCACTTGCATGTCTATTGTTCACTTTGACATAAACCGCATATTACACCACTTTACTACGGTTTAACAGTTTGGTTCACTTGCGCACACATCATGAGGCACAGTAAAGTTAAAAGAAAAATTCCACATACCTCTTGAATCACTCAAAAGAACCTCTTGAATCAAAGTAGACAATTTTTATTCCAATTATCTTTGCAAAGAAATTCTCTTGGGTGGTTTCAAATTCTCCAATAGTGAACAAGAATTTCGTTGTTCCTCAAAAAAAAGGAAAAGCTGAACATAACGTCAAAATGTAGATAAGCACAAAATAATTAAATGAACGGAACGTCAGTTTAATAAAGCGTCCAATCTCCTTAAGATTTTATGCAGTCTTTAAAGCGTCTGGGAATGCTATAAGTAAGATGATTAAATTTTCCACAAAGAAGGCTCGTTGTAAGCAACATGTGTCCAAAGTTGCACACTACCTAATACTTCGTAAAAAATAAATTAGTTGTTTTTTCATGACAATACATAGAATTAATAAAAAACAAAGTTACTTCAAAAAGAGCGTGCCAACAAACGAACAAAAGCTGTCCCTTCCGTGCGTTGCAATTGAGAAAAAGAAAACAATACACGTGGTGCACTGTCAGCAAGTGAGAACAGTCTAATCAATGCAAACTAATGCATCTGGAGTATCAAACTGTGCTATTCTTCTTTGTATGATAATTTGATTACGTACAACAATAGTTTTAATAGTGAGTACTCTACAAAAGGCATCTTCATGTGAAAAAAACGCGTTACACAATGCCTTATTATTCTACAGAACTTGACTGTGGACGTAAGATTCACATAACCTCAAGTAATCAGATTATAATCCTTTTGTTTTCCTGTGAAATCTTCGGCATTTAATTCTCTCTTTTAAACTCACATTTTTCACATCTTTCAATTTCAAAAACGATGAACCAAATGTGCGTGAGACGGGCGCGTTCGAGGTCACGACTCTATTTTAAAAAGAGTTTTATTTTTATGAATCCCAGTTGCATGACCATAAAGCCCTTGTCGGTAAATACCTCATCAGTTTGCGTATGCAGATTGCACTTAATTTGTTGTGGTCACGATACTTCTGGTTACTTGCTAACTTCCCTATCTGTTCTGTCTTTCCACAAAAAAGGAGCAAAGAAACACTCTTGATGAACATCCAGCTATTAGTACCGACAGTTGTGATCACATCTTTTTTTTGTTTTTTCTTGTACAGCATCTGTTTTAACGCGAGGGTTTATGCGTTAACATGACGGTGAATCGTCACGCTATCGATGGACGATCACGAAGAATGTCATGATGTCACGCACTTGGACAGGTAGCGTGCTTGATAGCAGGTTGCATGCTCGCCAAATTAATATTAAAAATGCACAGGTTCGTGTCGGATAGTGACTGTTAACACGCCCACAGGAACGGAGCAATTTACGACATTATGATTTCGTCGACGCATTGGCACTGTCCTTGTTAGTGCCCCACTTTGATGCCCTGAATCCTGAAGGAGCGGCAAAGGGCTTACCGAGCAGGGAAGTGTTTGAAGGTGATGATATTGGAGAGCATGTTCTGTTCTGTGAAATTTTGTTTCACCATTGAAACTATAGAACTAGAGGCTTAGAGATGTGTGGTAGGATAATGCAATTTGGAAGATCCTCAACACGGCAAGATCATAATGGATAATGATGCGTCATCTTGAACTAAAGAACGTCATTCTGCAAAGTCGTAGTTTTGATTTTTACACCCACCTTTAGGCTTTTCATACTTTACGCCTTAGAAAAAAGGTCGCAAGTTTGATCTTTAGGTGGGTTTTTCTTTGAAACAAACTCCTCCATGGAGGAAATAAACAATGAGCAAATAGCATCATTTTGAGGACGTTGTGACTATGGCCACAAGGAGATTTTACTTTCCTCGTTTTGCAATGTCTATATTGATTCTTCCATGGTGACAGAGGTGTTTTCCTCTTCAATGGATCCCGTCAGATTTGTGTAAAATAAACGCTGTGTAATTTAGACAATTAGCATCTTAATTCAAACAGAAGTACAGAAGATAGGTAAACGGCAATGTACGCAAATACTTTATTTACACACTTGTTGAAAAATCCTCGCCGCTGTAGCAAATTCCAAGGATAACAACGTTCTCCAAGTGAGTATACAAACATGAATCAGTCCAATGACGAAACGAACAGGGCCCAAGGAGCAAATTTCGCGCCTACACTTCGTCCATGGCTCCTTTTTTAAAGTTTTTGTTTTAACCAATCCAGCGTTGGATTTTATAGAGTGAAACGAGCGACCAGTATGAAACTTCCACGAATTGCACAGCGAGAACCTGAACGTGACAGGATTCGAAACGTCGCAAATGCGAGACGAATACGTGATTACTGCTGCGGTCTCCTGCCGTTAAACCGGTTCCTGCAAAACCGATAAATAAAACATAACCCCTGACAGGGTTGGCATTCTCCAAGTAAGTGGAGTAACCGCGTTATTCCATGTTTTAAATGTCCTCTGGGCAGCCGACCAAACCGCAGGAGTAGACAGCTTTTTACCTCACCGACTGTGAATTAATACAAGAAATGTAATCGATGATGGCGTACGATGAAGTATGTGGTTCTAATTGATCAACCATTGCGGGAGTGGGTAGTCACCAACATCCATGCACGTTTCTACTTTTTAATTGTAATCACGGTTGAATTAAACATCTGCCGTCTGTATCCTCGTCACGATTTTAATGCTAGATCCCTTCAACATTTTACTCGTTTTGCTGTTGGTACGTGGGACTCTCGTTATTTTAGTGAGAGATAATCTTACTAAATCTGTGTGGACGCAACTTCATCAGATAAAATTTTCTAGGTAAATGGTTACTAGACTGACGCAAAGGCAAACAGATTAACGGATTAACATTGTTAACTCTACACAACGTGATGTTGCAGTCCCAATGACCTAAATTAATACATAAATTTTAGTTTGCGTAGTGTAACCACACTAATAGAACCTGACCACAGACAGGGTAATTAACCCAAAATACTAAAAAATTAAGGAAGTTGGCAAAACCGAAACGAGTTTTTTGACACTTTCTGACATCACTTTTTTGCTCTCTTAGACAAATGACCTTACAATGTTCGTTGAGAAATTTTAGAAAGCACTAGCCCCAAATCATTCTTTAGTCATTTTAATTTTTCGCTATCAAGTGTTTGAAGATCTATCAATAATTTCATATTAACTCACGCCATGACATTATTTATATGTCCTTTGACGTTCTTCATATTATTATGATTATGATCTCTGAAAGTTAATAAAGTTTGATATTGTTATTTGTATTTCGCATAAGTTTTCTGACATTATCATAGTTAGTTAGATATTATCAACATTTTTTGGATAACAGATTCTAATTTTTTTTCACAAACACCCGAAGAATGCAGAAGACGAAGTTGTGGTAACTCAATGACTGAAAGTTTTTCAGCTCATGATTAGCATGAATTTATTTATGTAAGTATATAATTACGAGAAAAGAAACTTTCAAGAAATGCTAATTTGTGGTTTTAGTAGTTATTTGGTAATAGTTAAAATTTGGATAATTCTTCAAGAAGAGTGGCTCCGAGGTCATAAAATAAATCACTTTATAACATTAGTCTAAGCGTTCTAATTTATAAATCTGTCGGTAATAAACTGTTCTAAATTCAACTTGAAATAATTGATAAAAAATCCAGGATATAATTGTTGGAAAACACATGCTTGATGGGCGACTGATATTCTTAATACACGGCAGCTGATCGTCGCTGTCATAAAATTAAAAATGTAAAATAATGGCAATTGCTTTTTCTATCCAATTATATTGGCAGTAGTTAGGTGATTACACGACTAGATAAAGAAAACGGGTACCTAAACAAGCAATACCTGTTATTCTGAATAAATTTATAAACATAACCATTAGAAATAAAAATAGTAGATGCTTTTGACGTCATCTGCAAATACACCCATAATTAAAGGAAAACGTCGATAATCGCATCCATAATTGAACGTCAAACTCTAGGGAATCTCGAAACGACACGCTTCATTTATTCAACACTGTAATTTTCGATTTGGTGAAATTCCCACAAACAACTGTTCTTTGTTCATGTCCGATATGATTTTTGATCAACAGATCATCCCGCTCCTTGTCATATTGAAATTTGATGTATTATTTCAATCTCGTCGAAAATCCTGCGACTGAGTCGGACTACGGCGCAATCTTCCTAAATCAATTCCTCGCTATGTGGATCGTTCCCAGGACTGCGGGGTAGGTCCAGCTCGCCTCTGTGACACCTACAATCAATACTAGTGCCCGTGAGGGGGTTCCGCATATTGATCGGACCACCACCATTTTGCCACTGTCTCTTTCCTATCTGTTTTCGTTGGAAGAGCGCCGAAAAGATGCAGGGGAATGTTGTTTACACCCGGGCGGAATAGCAAAATCTACGCAACACTGCACTTTCAAAAATTCCACAGATGGGAGATTTTTGACGATAAGCTTAATTTTAATGAATATGTTTCGCCATGGCAACTCTGTGACGTCAGTGAATAAACATTTTTAAGTAGCAACCTACATTCTTGAAAGTGCTTAAATTAACCATGTTGTCTGGGGAATCGTCTAGTTTCCGTCTCAATCTTGCTTAGTTCTAAAAAACTCGAGCACTAGAGTAATCAAAACTATTGCGTTCTATTGCATTATTTTACTGGTGCTGCTAATAATATTTCGCCCACCATGGAAAAACCACAGAGTAACCAAAACAACAATACTGGTTCGTTTATGCACCTCGTAAATTCTATATTTTTATTTATTTTATGTTCTTCACCAGGAGATTGCATTTTACTTAAGTTCCCACGGGAACCTTCTGATATATCGACACGAAATGAGTCCCATTTATTTCATTGAACAACAATGAACAGAAATTTTAATATGATAAGAAACATTAAAAAACAACAATGCCTACAATAAAAAAAAAACATAAAAATGAAGAATGAATAAACATTGATAAAATACAATACAAATTGTATAATCAGACGGTCCATAAATTGCATTCCTTAATGACGATAAGAAATTTAAATTAACACACTTTGGTAAACATCATTTCTTTTTCTTTTTGTTATTGTTTCCTTGATGGTCACATTGCAAGGATAATTATTAACTGTAACAATAATTAGGTACCTAATTTCGGCAATCCTGCCCGTGGCTACCTCAGCAGTTATAATTAATTCCAGTGAACCGCTACTGGTCCGTATTCCAACAGTAAAATGAAACATTAATAGCTATAGTATATTCACAATCCACACATATAGAAGTAGTTAGAAATACCGTAAACTGGGGTTACTTTGTTAAAGGTGATTTTAAACAAACCAACCAAAGAAGAGAAGTGGAAGTAGACATTGATTCTGATATTCTGGCTGGCGACCTGCCACATTTTAGACATTTTTGTTTTTCTGTTTGTTTCCGGTTATAGAGCTAAAAAGAAAGTTTTCATCTGAAAACATTTTCTTAGTTGAAGATGTTAAGCGTGTAAAAACATTGAAGTAAAAATATTCTAAATTTAAATTTACAACCTACTGACATATTTATATTTTACATTTATACATTTAAGATCTGTACATTTTATAGCACCTTTTTGCATTAGAATCGCCAAAGTATCTGCTTTTTTAATTAAAAAAAACCTAAAAAATCATTTGACTGTATTTTATTAAAACACACTATAAAATTTCTATTTTTGAAGTTTAGTTTAGTTCTGGTGCTACCAGAAAACCAGAAAAAATGTCTGTTGATAAACTTGAACAAGTATTGATGTTCAGTGTAAATTAAATCATTAAACTCCGTCTGATATTTATAAATTAAATCTTTTCCCCCTGTTGCGTCTTAGCGCCCCAAGCTACCCTCGGAATTTCCTTGTCTTGTAAATAGAGTCTTATTCGAAACCCCGTAAACTTCGTACCCAAATCGAGACCCTATTCTCACCTAGCCATCTAAAGCGTCACACTTTCATCTTCTTGAACTTGAACTTCTTTGATTTAAACGTCTTAATGCGTCATATTCTCAGAAAAACTTTTTTCTTCCTTAAAGCCAGATTAGTAACTGATATTTTGTTACAACAAAGTTTTCTTTGAGTTATTATCCTACGTAAAACCCTCGAACTGAATAAAACTTCCGAGAATCATCTCTTGGAAACGGAACAAAGCTTCCGATTTCTAGGAACTCGTCGTCTCTTTCCACCCCCATCCGTCCTCTCTAAATTGTTAAAACATGCTCTTTATTATTTCAACATCACTACGTATCCACTACTTCACCCGATTTATCTACCGTGGATTTATGTAAGTCGTGAAAACGCAAACGAGCATGACAATTACAAGACCATAAACATTTAATGGTCGGTCAAACATCTTCAATAATAATCGTAGCTCTTTTACGTCCCGTGCTAATAAATCCAGTCTCTTGTCGAGATGGATGTTTGGATAGGTGAATACGTGGGTGTAGATAAGATCGAGGCATGGTGCAGCGACGTTAATCGGCGTTACAGCAAGCGAACAAGAATAATGGAAGATTCTCGATCTTTCTGTCTAGTGGATCTATACATACTCGTTGGTAAAAATATAGCTGGAAGATACCAAAATGAGTTGGTATGTTTCTTCGATCTCTCTTCTTTCGAGGGAAAATTCTTGATATTCTTGTTTGTAAAACAACAAGAAATCTTACAAAACCTTTAGTAATTTGCAGTTTTTATATTAATGAGTGTCAGTGAGGTTATGACTTGTATCTAAAACCTTTTAAGTACGTTGCACTCATGTGTTTATCTTGTATCTACAAGTAACCTTTAAGTTTTAAATAACTTGAGGATTATTTCGGAAGAGCTAAATTTAACTGAATTCCATACGATACCGACGTCTTCTGTTTCTTTCAAGCTGTACGGAGCATCTCCAAAACCGGCAGATTTTTTGAAACGTTAACTCGCTTATATATATATAATTCTACTTAAAAAGTGCTTTTAGAACTGGAGGCTCTTTTCCAGATAATTTTAGACTCATATATTAAAAACGGATAATGTATTACCGGAACCTAACAATGGAGTTACCAAAGAATAGAAGAGTGAAATCCTCTAATTCTACTAGACCAAATAATTCCACTCGCGATTTTTGGCCCCTCATCGAAACCAAAAGTTCCACAATGGAACAACCCTCCAATTTCATCCCTGCTGTGTTCCATTCAGGAATCGGGACTTGCGCGCAGCTCGAGACCCGGTTAATTCATCTAGTCGATAATGCAGCCACGTTGTTTTCCCCCAACGGATCAATCTTCTCAACGCATTCTGCTACGCACTAACCCTCCGGATACGCAGAGGACTATCCCAAAATTCGATGCGCAATCGCCGGATACGTTCCAGAATTGATGCACCGTTGGAATTCCCTGAAAAAGCTCAGGGACGACGATATTTTACGAGGGGAAATAAAATCGGTGAAAAGAACAATCGGAAGAAAACAAATTTGTCACTTTTTTGCAAAATGGAACATTGTCGCGATATTACTCTTCTTAGATGTAAGTTGTAAAAGGACGATAAAAATTCAACTGTAGCAGCTATTTTAATCAGGAAGTTACAATGGAAGTTATTAATTTTAACTGGAACTTTGAGAATAAAGTGCAATATTAGACTCGACGTTAAATTATATAATCAATATCTTTTAATTGGTACGGTTCCAGTGTTTACTTCAGTTGTTTTGAACAATTCCTTAATAATTTCAGACCATTGGTTTTACTAATGACCATTTAAACGAACATTGTGATCAAAATATCACTTACACAGATGTAAGATTGAGTTTTAAACAGTTTGATTTATTGATGTAAAAATATCATTAATTAACTTTGAAAAGAAAAGATTGCTTTGCAGTGGAGGAAAAACGTTATTAAATTTAAATTTTATAGGTTTAGAAACAAATTTTAAAATTCATGAATTTTTTTCTTTCGTCTATCTAAATTCAATTTACTTCAAAGAGGAAGTTAACATTTTATCCAATTAGAGAAGGGGAAAAACATTGAAAATAAAAATGTTTTTACAAAAAGCACTCTTAAACTCTCACTCTTTTGAACACACTTAGATACAAAAGTTATTTATATATTCAGAGAAAAAAGTAGTGTTCAACTGCTCGATCACGACAGTTAAAACGCGATCGTGTGAGAAGCAATTTTTTGCCCAAAATATATACATAATTTTTTGTACGACATTTTCAATTACTTAAACATCTGACACGCCAAAGCCTGATTCATCACTCCACGCAAAAATTTGTAAAATTTGACAGTTCAATGTTTATCGATCGTTTCCCATAGCGACGAGCGATAAAGTCTCCAACGTTAGCTTCTCAGTAACTGTCAAGTTTTGGTTGATAAAGACCAAACATAAAAGTCAACTTTTGACAACGATTGTACTAAAAAAGAGAGAAAAAGAATTAGATAAATTGATAGATAAATTGATCAAATTCGCCTAAATTGGATTAGACGAACTAAAACGGACTAGATCAGAAAAAGTAAGGCTCGATCGCCTAACTAGACTAAATCATACTAAACTAGTCACATTAAGACTAGGTGGACAAAATCTGACCGATTCAAGTTAAGATTAAGTAGATTAAATCGGATTAAATGGATTAGACTAAATTTTGCTTTAGAACATTTTACTTTTTAGTATCAGACTTTGATATGCAGACGTCGATATCAGCTCCCTCCACAGGCAATCCCAAGAATTTGAAGAATCTCTAGAAATATTAAGATTAGTTTTAGAACTGCAAAATCAAAATCTTATTTTGGAAATTATGTACCTATTTTCACATTTTTTTTTGAGGAGTCGTAGAGACAAAACAATTTTTCTACTAAGATTTGATAATTTGGAAGTCTGATTTATTGATGTAAAGATTAATAAATTAATAAAATGACTTTAGGAAAAGAAAGATTGCTTTGTAATATAAGGACAACGTTAATATAAAATCAAACTTGTTCTTTAATTGTATACAAAATTTTGAAATTTGGGGAATTTTATCAAGATTGGGTACAATAATTTAATATTATTTATTTCATAACAATTGAGGTTAAGTTATTAAACACATTGCTCACATTCACATTTGACGTTGACGTTTTACGACCATGCCGCCAACGCGACAAAACTGAAATACACCAGCCGTAGTAAAGCATCCAAATTCTCAGTAACGAACCCAAACGGGTGCTTTATTGGCTCTAATAAAGACGCAAAATAGAAAAATATTTATTTCGTTTCAGAAGATTTTTTTTTGTTCAGATACGAATTCGGTGAAGAAAACTTAAATAAATGGACCAAGTCGAACTAAACAGACAAAGTTAGGCTATGTGGACTAAATCAGATCAGGTCGAATTAAGTAGAACTGAGTGATCTAAATTGGAAGTAAATTAGACTATAAGGGAGCTAGGTGGACTCAAACCGACTACGTGAAAATATGTGGAACTCGGTAGACTAATTGATCTGGTTAGATCGGTAGAGCTAGGTAAATGAAATTAAACTAAATTTAGATTAAATAAACAAGGTGGACTAAATCGAAGCAAACATAAGATCTACCATCGACGAAGAAAGTCGTTTAGTTTTAATGTTTCTTTTCATAGTTCTTTTAGGCATTAAGCTACTGTCTTATATTATAGCCTAGAATTCTATCCTATTTTGTCAAGATGAAACTGAAAACTTCCTTGAAACAACAATTCGTGGGTTGATTAGGTAAGAAATATTAAGTTGAGTATAAATATCTTTTATTTTCCGCATCATAAAACCAACATTCCTTTTTACAACATGTGTCTAACATAATGTAACACATTTATTTATACTGCAGGCCATTATCAGAACCGATTAATTATAAATCACCTCTTGACTGATTTGGAATTGACACGTCAATAAGTTATAATTAAATCTGAATTATTTACACTTTAAAATTGGAGTAGCGTATTCAGTTCTATAAATTCACTTTCACAAATATAGCATTATGTGCATTAAACAGGCAAATCCACGAATAATAAACGTAAATTGACGAACCGGTTTGTTTTCAATTTCAAAATCACAAAAATTGTTCATTTCAAAAAAAAAAAAAAGAGAAACGTCACGAAACATTTTATTTTCCATTAATAAGCGTCTTATTTAATCCATGACGTGAGTTATTTACGAGTTTGGTGTAAATGATTAGAAAAATGCAATAAATCAACCAAAAAAAGTTGCTTGCCTCCTGTGAGGTTTGAACTCACGACCCCTGGTTTACGAGACCAGTGCTCTACCACTGAGCTAAAGAGGCTCTTGAAGGATTGGACGTTTCGACCGCAACAAACCGTACACTGCCTTCATCTTCATCTTCTCTGAAAGATCCCTTGACCTTGCAACCTTATATAATAAGTCTTTTATTGAGCAATTATAGAACTAACCGATTAATTAGAATATAATATCTGGTTATTGGGTAATTCATCCCACGGCATCGAGAAGAAATTGATCGTGATTATTCAACAGAAGTCTAAAATAACATTTCTCTTACATAAAAATTTTTGTTTATTATGCCGCATCATCTATTTAAAGGCAATAAAGTGGTTATAAAAATTTGTCAATTGCAGAAGTATCATCCGTAATAATACATAATTGAGTAATCGTAGCAACATCGTAATCATTGTTAATCGTAAGATGAAAACAGCATCCGTTGCTAATAATACACCGAAAATTGTTGATAATTTTACACCTTCATGAATTGACCGCATCCACGTTCGTGGATCATGTTTGATGTTTAAACACAACTAATTAGCATTTTTATCAGACTAGTCTACTAACGTCACCAACTAATTCCACCGTAAAGTTGTTAGATTAATAAAATTCCAAAGTTTAACTAACGGGATCTGAGTACACCCAGATCCTACTCGTATGACTTTATCTTCAACTGTAGAAGCATACGTGATTGGATTAAAATTATAATCCAATATTCGATTTTATCCCAAGCCCACACAGTTTTTGACAAAGACTTTAACCCAATGTTGATAGTGGTTATACCTTATTCAAGGGTGATTAAATTATCGTCGTACCATATGCACGTATGACTTCCTATTAACCACGCCTACATCAGAGACAATTGAGAACATGAAAGTCTATCATAAAATGCTGATATACGTGGTCGTCACATGAAATGCGTATTAATTTGTTTATGGTCTCTGCTGTGCTAGTTAGGTGCAGTGGATTCAATTTTTTAATCTTCTCTAATGAGCTTCCTATTGTTCAATTTGATCTGACCTTTCGTCTGTTGCAGAGCAATAAGTAGTGAAATTTGTAAATAATAAATGTGGAAGGAACACGTAGGACGGTCCTTGTGGGAATATTGCCTTTAACTACATTCTAATGTTAATATTTGAAGAGATGAGAAGCAGGGAAACGTTGTTTTCGGGATATTTTTAGGCAGTATCGGAAAATGTAAGCATAAGCGTATTAAATAGTGCGCACAAGGAAATCAAAAACCTATTTTAAGGGTCTATCAATATTTAATCACCAGTAGTAGGAAGCTAACGTTATTAAAGATTCAAATTAAGTTGCTAAAAATTTTAGAAAAAATGTTTACAGCTTGATTCTGTTATCCTTGAAATTTTAGTGCTCCTAAGTCAAAAACTGTTTGAATACTTTTTTTTTTCATTGCTATACAATTATCGAACTATGTAATGCTAATAAATTATGAAAAGGTCATAATATAACAGTCAACAAATTATCTAATTTGGTATATTGTGACACTTTGATGAATTCTGGAAGTCTCTTAGATAATTGTTTTGAAACTTCTAGTTCTCAAATTTAATTGAGAAAAATCTCGACTCGCCCTTGAATTAAATGTATCGTCACAAATTTGTTACCAAATTGTTTAATTTCTTAAAACTTGTGAGTTTTTCAAAAATTGTCAAATAAATCCGCAGTTTTATTAATTCATTAATTTTTACTTATGTTTAATAAAGAAAATTTCAGGTTTCCTGTTTTATTGTTTTGTCAGACAGGCAATTAGGCAAAAGTTTCGATTAATCTACAAACCTATCAACATTTGTTATATCAAGCAATGGTATCGCTTTTTTTTTAAGTTATTATCTGATAATAAATGAATTGGGATTGCTACTACAAATGATTTTAATCAATATTGTATCCATGATTGTCGATCTCTTTTTGTTTCTTGTTTCAGTGCGCCTTACGGATAATATTTAGATCAATTAAATCTTTTTCGAATCCGAAATTTAATCGTTCACAGAAATTCCAAAGCTTCTAAAACTATTCTCTAATTTCAAATATTTTGAGCATAACTGTTAGATTCGATCAATTTTGGAAATGTTAGAATCTTAAACGCAAAAATTCTCATTTCTCTCATTTCAAAACTTTTTATTTACTTTGTTTTGTTGATGATAATTCGAATCAACGGATCTTCAACTTAACATTCTTAAAATTTATAATTCTGATAATCATAAAATTTCAGTTGTCATTGCTACCTAACATTTTGAAAAAATTCACTAAATTGAAATTCTATCATTTTTATAATAATAATTATTATTAATAACATTACTGTCATTATTTTAATTTATAATATATATATATATATATATAATATATATAATTATATATATAAGATATAATTTTGCTTAATCTAAAAATTCTCGTTTTATAACTAATTCAAATTTTTTAAACTGTTTCCAAAATATACACGCAAGTTTGTAAATGTTTGAGGTATTCAAAATACGTTTCGAAGTTTTAATAAATCGCAAAATCTAAAATAATATAGTGATATTCAACATTTTACAAAATTATATAAAACGAGTCAGTAGAATAAACAAAATTAGGTCGTAAAAAGGACTAAAATATACTAAACGGACTAAATTGGAGACAATGACGTTCTACTTTTTTTTGGGCAAAATTAAAATGGATCGAACTATGGCGGAATAAACTAAATAAACTGTTTAAAACGACTAAATTAAACTAGGTAAACTACACATTGAACTACAGTTATTCTAAGACGAATTAATAGAAGTGGACAAAGGAATCAAACTCAACAGAACGTTGCAAATTAAACAGACTGGAACAAAGAAGTTTGATGAAAATGGAAACGATTTGCATTCAGCAAAAATCGAAGCAAAGTAAAGTAAATCAAGAATTTACAAAGAACAAAAATGAGACTTAATTTTTAACGTATTCGATTTACTTAAGGTCAAATTTTATAAATAATCAGAAGATTTAAAGATTTTTGTGCATACGAACCATTAAATCAATGAATTAAAATTAACTTTGAATTTAAAACATCTTTTGCATAGATTATTATTAAACTGTGCGGATACTGTTAAAACCCTTTCAAATTAAACATTAAGCTTATAAAAAAAGATTTTCTGTTGCTGAATGAATGAATAAATTATGACACATTCTATTCGAAGTAGATACATTTGAACCCTAATCCTAACCATGAATGAATGAAAAATGTCATTGTGTGCAAAAATTCAATATCACTTATTCGATTCTTAGAAATTCGTCTATTTAAATACAATGATGTAGACATCGATGCGTAATAACCCAAAAGCAAAGCTGTTTCGAGGCCGTAAAGATAAATTTATAAACTCATCTGTCAAAATATACAGGCCTATCAACACTTAATCCACTGAGATATATGTAAAAAAAATTTTTTTCCAAAAATCAAAAACAATAAAATAGAGGTAAATTTAACCTACCTCGTTCATTTAATAGTGAAAAGCATAAAAATGAAATTGAAAGATTAATTAAAATATCTGCTGGCAAGAAATTAATTAATATTTCATTTTCTAACAAGACTTATAGTAAATCATAAACAACCTCTAAAATAATTTATAGTAGTCAATTTTTCTATGGTCATTATGGTCATCTGAACATCGAATAATCTTTGTTGCATTCCAGGTAAAAAAATTAGATAATATAAATTATTTTAGAGGCAACTTATGGTTTGCCATCCAAAACTATAGATCTTATATTAATTAATTTATATACAATTTTATACTTTTAGCTATAATAACAACAGGTTAAGTTTGTCGTTATTTTATTGCTTTTGACATATAGTTAACAATAGAGAAATTGTGATTGGGTCAGTTTGTAACGCTACATTGCTTCTAAATATAAAAAAGGTGTATATAATTTAGTTAAATGGGTTTATAGGCCGGGACAGAAATATGTATTGGGGAACGCTGCACTTTACAGACTGAAGGATTTTTTTTCTGTCAAAATATACTTGATCGCCTTTGATCTCTTCCAAAAGATGATCGTCTTCACAGCCTCGTTACATAAATAGTTTGAGGTTCTAATGATAGTACAATTATAATTCATTAAAACGAATCATCTGTGAGAGTTTTGATTCTAAAGATTATGTGAAAACCCAATCAATGGGAATAAGAATTAGTAATTTATATTTTTAGAAATAAAAAATCGCGAATTTTCCAGTCACATTACATATTTAAAAAGTAACTAGGTTTCTAGTGCCAGTATACAATCTTGCAAGTTACCACACTCATTTGCTACAACGTGACAGGGATTTTTTCTTTCCATGTGTGTTAAATTTTGAAGACGCCACGTGTTCTTGTGACACAAAGGAAACGTCTGCTAACTCTAGCATAACCCCCTTTTGTGTCCATCCCGATGGGCACTCAGGTAGTAGTTTACCATTGCACAATGGTCACAACATACGACGCAAATAATAGGAGAAAAGGGATCGATGATCCCATAGCCTTAGAAATGTAGCATCACAGGTTAAAATATTTTAAACAAACAAAGACTTCTTCCAGAAAGCAATTAAATAATTAACGAGTACGTTGACACTGTCGAGTAGAAAAAGTAACAGAGGATATTTATTCGTTGGTGGAGGAGTTTTGTAAAAGTGAAGCCTACGCCTAAGTGGTTGAAAATGAAAGGTGTAAAGTGTACGCTAATCCAACGCAGTTGGGAAGTCTGCAAAGGAGCCACGCGAGCGAAATGTGGAACACAAAGACGCCCTCGAAGCAAGACGACAGCTGCTCAAGGAAACCCCACATTTTAAAGACATCTGCGACTGAAAAATAAAGAAAACAGGAGGGTAGTCGGAACAAAGGTGCAGTGACGTAAGAAGCGTAAAAAAACACAGAATTGTACTCCTCAAAGAAAGAGAAATGAAAAGGGTTGCAAGGTAATGCGTAATGAAACTCGAACCAAAATAAGATATTACAATCTACGTGCCACGATAAAATATAATGATTAATCTTAAATCCACAGTATTTCATTACTCTTATCAAGTCAGAAATTAATCGATAACATTCAATAAGAGCTGGATTTATGTGAAACAGGAAAAAGTGATATCGGCTGAAACCAAACAAAAAACAAATGTTTCGTTGATAAGGAAATGATAACAAAATTAAACGTCACCAACAATGAACAATATTGTAATCAATATGAAACATTCGATGTCTTTGAGCTATTTGTAGCACGCCTTAGTTTCTTGAATTTAAATCCATCCTTTTCATTCACGGGACAAAAATAGCAGGAATTATTTATAGGCAACCGCAACATGCCTACAGTGTCACACTCAGATTCTAATATCGTTTAATAACTTATTACATGAATTTGTCACTACTGTACATTTCCAATCGTGATAAATTTATATATCCAAAAATAGCACTTCGCATTTCGAAAACCACTCAAGAACAGACCCACACTTGATTCCGCTGGGATCATTTTATTCGCGACTTAGCGCATATTTATTGCAATATAATAATCGACGATATGAAACAGACTGTTTCCGTCGAAAATAACCGTCTTATTTTAAACCGTTTAGTATACACAACGCATTGTACCATAAACAAACTTCCACATGAATACGTCTAGAGAATTTTCCATACACAACAAAATTATAGTTTTAAGGCACGAACCCGTATTGATTGGATTCTAGACAAGTCGTCGGCCGGTAATATATTGCAAAAATTTCAGCACTTACCTTGCAGCCCACTGAACAACTGACACCATTTCACCCACACGAAAAAAAAAAGGATAATGTATAGGTATAATTGAGAAATAATTTTTTTGCAATTAGTGCCGAATGGTAAATGCGGTAGCTGATATCAAAAATTTAGAGGAAATGTACCTGAAAGCAGTCTAAAAAAATTAGCACGGAAACAACATCATAACAAGATCCTATTGTAGTTTTAGAAATTTTTGTGAAGATACAGACAGTAAATTTTAGAGAATTTAATAAGATTTGAATCTCGGCAAATTGTAACCTGCATGTTTTTATTATCCAAGAATGGGAAAACTTACGAAAACGAGGTGTTAACTTTTAGGCACATTTCCCCTAAATCACATAATCGGTGGCATAACCGGCGTTCGCTCGAAAATATATTCAAATCAATGTCTATATCCAATAAAATGGAAATCACGTATCCGGTTTATAATTTAATATTTGCGTTTTTGGAGCTAAGCAACCAAGTGATGACTTTTACATGAAACCAAAGCGAAATGCACTCGATGTGACTGCGCGAATATTGATTTCAACGTCCAACTTTATTAAAAAATAATTGTGCTAAATCGCCAAATCCCTATCACGGAATCGGCGTTGCTTTTGAAACATTAATGAAATTTTAAAGCCCACAAAAAAGTGACCGATAATTCAAGATTAACGTGTTTTTTCCCAATTCTGCGTCATCCACTGGACAAAAAATGAGCAAATTCTTACCTTGGAGGGTCGTCTTGCACCAAATCTATAAAATAAAAAAAAAGTAACATCGTATAAAAAATACACCTCAGATTTACCTATATACTGCGCCCGGATGCCCCGAGGACTTTCCCCGATTTGGCTGGGCTCTAAAGGCGTACACTCTCGGTTCGGTGGCTGTAAAGTCAGCGGACTTGGTGGTGCCATTTTCTCAAAACAAATGTTCGAACAAGATGATGAATATTTTGACTTGGCGTGGAGTCTATAAGTCAGGATTTCGTCTTGTAAACGATTGATCACATTTCTTGTGTCGTCTACTAATTTATTTCTGTTACACGCGAGTTCTTGCTTTAGCTTCTTGACGTATTCGTCTTTGGGATCTGGAGACGTTTCGCAACAGTATTGTGTCCTTAATTTTTGGATGTAATCTTCAAGAGTTTTCCTCTGGTTGTAACATGATTGATTTTTGATGTATTTGATTTCATCTCTTAGTTGTTCTACATAGAAATCCGAATCGATTGAAGATTTGCTCTTGGTTGTTGGGATTTGTGAGGTCAAAACTGAAACTTCATTCTCATGTTTACAATTTGGACAAATTTTGATCTGAGAGATCGGTTTCTCGCAATTAGAAATTTTGCTGATGATACGAGTTTGATCACTGACATTTTGTTTAGTCGACATAATTGACTTTTGTGGAACTGATGCTTGATTTCTGTCTTTGGCATAACGGACTCCTTTTGCAGGGATGCAGAGACATTTATGCACAGGCTTGACGCAGGCTTTTTTTCTAAGATTAATATTTTGCCCCATTGTCCCATATGAAGTTGAGTTGGATAAAAAACTATCGACGAATTTAAAAATTGGGTGAAGTGGTAAATACTTGCTTCCTTCCGGGAGTTCACTGTTGTATCGCACTTTGGGGAGAGTGGCAGTTTGGCGGATACAGTTCGGGTAATTATGTTTGACAACAGTTACTTCTCGCGTTTTTCGTTTTGCTGGGGCCCTTCGTTGATGACTTTGAATAGCAGTGCCTTTTATAAACAAAGCATTACTCATTGTATGGATGTAAACAAACTTTTAGGTTATGTTTCCTTCCTGCATAACACAGAGTTTTACGTGCACGGAACAAAACGTCACAAAACACTGATAATCAGCTTACTTATCAAAAAATTAAAATCGCACTTTATGTTCATTAATTTCGAAAAACTTTCGAAGAACGCGGGCAAAATTAACTAAAATTTTGACAGGTCAAAAAATAACAAACGAGAGCGGCGGCGACATCTAGCGGGGGCTGGTTTTCAAACTACTTAGTGTTGTAATCAACATAAAAAAAGGTTTTGTAATTTATTTCCTAGCGATCAAGTTTTGTTTGTATTTGTATAAAGTCATGGATTCAGCAATTCACGTGTAATTTTTAAGGTTTTTTTACTACTACAGAAGTCTGTATTATCGTTGTTACCGACCGAGACTCACGAAATCTCTAACGATTATAACCTATAAAATTATCAAAAATTTCTAACGTGATTTAGAGGAACTTTAGTAGTAAATTTAAAATGAATGTGACTTTACCGCCAGGGGCAGGTCTGGAAAATGTTGACTCCGAACAAGTCAAAACAGTAAGTCCCCTCAAAGACTGAACCTAACCTCAAACTTGTATTTTTAGTTCAAAGATTTTCTGATTTCATACAACAAACTGGCGGAGCTGTGTTTCACCGACTGCGTCTCAGACTTCACATCCAGAAATATTAAAGGAAGTGAAGTAAGTACACCCAAGTCTGTGACTGTTATTTATTTGATCAATTACAGGACAAATGTGCGCTAAATTGCCTTGAAAAGTTTCTCAAAGTAAACCAACGAATTTCTCAGCGTTTCCAGGAATTCCAAATGCTTGCCAATGAGAATGCACTTGCGGCTGCTCAAAAATTAGGCCAAAGTCCGACCTGAGCAACAATTAAACTACTTTTGTTATTGTCGTCGTTAGTACATGTTTGTTACAAAATATAGTTTTATCCAGAACAACCCTACGGCGGTTCATCTTTGACAACAATGTTTTTTTTCGTTTTGATAAAACCGAGTGTCCTCATTCTGTAATCTCACTACATCGTTGTCTACAGTGTCGGCAAATTGTAGACGCTCGTGATTGTTAACAGCCGCGTCTATTAGTGTTAACATTGCCTCATCTGAAATAAACATTAGACATTTATGATGATTTACATAGGTTGGTTTACCTATGTGAACATTATCTTTAGCTGACGTAATGAACCATGCCAGTATATTATATTTTTCGCAGAAATTCACGATTTCTGCGGGTAGAGTTGCGATAGTGATGTCGCCTTTATTTGCAAGAATCACGACAGGTACAGGAGTCCCTCCGGGAAGGTGCACTTTGCGACGTAGATCCAAAAGCCACTGAAACTTAATTTTAATGACTAATTTTAGGAGACAAGAGCTTACTTTTTCCACTGATTGGAAGGTTTCTGGGCGAGTTAGATCAAAGACGATTGCGGCGGCAACTCTGGAAAATTGGAATAGCGTTGATGATAAACGAAGAAAGAAACTTACGCATATCTGTAATAAACTCCAGTCAAATATCCGAAGCGCTCGTGACCCGCGATGTCCCATAATTGGATGTTAATTTGGGTGTTGTCGTCCCAGGACAAATTTTTGATTGCGAAGTCGGCCCCGATGGTAATTTTGTAGGAAGAAGAAAACGTGCCTAAGGAAAAAAATGAAGAATTATGGGGATGTATACAGTATGATCTACGTTGAATGGTAATATAGCCTCGTTCTCTAACTAAAAATTGATCAAACAAAATGGTAGCTTTTTCGAAAAAATGCTCCTTTTTGGGATTACCCCGACAGAAAATCTAAGAGTTAGTTTTATCTATAGCTAGAATCAATAGCATTTTGCCACCTCTTGTACAAAATGATATACAGAGTGATTTTAAACGAACGCGGGAATAAAACTCTAGGAACAAAACCGTTATGTTATCATTGAGGTTGTTCAGGCTGTTTGTACGAAAAGTCTTTGTTCTCGAATTGCAAACAATATTTTTTCTACATCCATGGCTCTCTTTTAATTTACCACAACCTAGGTATACCCGCTTGGCTTGGTCATGTTTTTTACTATTTGGATTGCAGAGCGTTGGAAACTCCTTTTTATTTGTTTCAAAAATGTTCAAGAACATTCTTAACTTTAGGCAACATTTGACAATTTCTAGAACATCTGAAAGCATTCTACAATATTCGAAAACACTCAAAAAATTGCTCCATCGTGTGTAAAGTGCAAATTTCCGTTGGTACATAAATATATATATAAATCCGCAATCGATGTTTTTTTAATACTTTTAGAGCAGACATAAATGGAACCCTAAAAAATCAGTAGCTTTTATCGATTATCTAATCCACCGTTTCGTCTGCTAAAGCTCATTTTCCTCGTGCAAAAACTTATCTAATTTAATTTTTGTTTGATAACAGATGCCCGAAAATTTTTAATTTACACAAAGCATTTTTTCAGAAGTCAAAATATTATTTAACAATAAGAATTGTACCACTAAATTCATTTCCCAGGCCTTCATCTACATAAAAAACCAATTTACATAGCTTTCCGTCAAAAATGACCTAGAACTAACAGTTTTTATTGTGGTCAATTCATTTTTCCTTTGTTCAACTAACCCGAAAATCTCAATTATTTTTACTTAAAAATCGTAGTTCCACAGGCACGCTCGCAACAATTCCAATATCAAAGTTCGAATCACAATACTCGCTCTGTTATCAATTGCGATCATCACTAAATTCGGTTGATAACCACTGATAATAATTTAACGCGCTCGTGAAATACTTCCAAGAACACAAAAAAAAAACGTACATTGTTGACCTTACTTTCGAACAATAGATAATTTTATTGTCATGAACCAGACTAAATTATTACAATTTGCAGCGTCGTTTATTTCACTGATAAGAATGAATTGCAGTAAACATGTAAATCTACAATTTTAATCCAAACAATGTTGTCATTACCATTTTTGTGGGCAGGTCTATTTAGAAATTTGGACCGTTCTTTATCGTGTCGTTTTAATATTGATTACCAAGGTATCTAAAGAATGCGGCTACTATCGATTATTACAGGAATTCGTAACAAGCGTGAGGAGAATGACATAAAAATCATGTGATTCTTAATTAAAACTAACTTACCATCGGCGTATCGTCTAATTATGGACGTTTTTCCTGCAAAAAAAACAAAGCGCTCAAGAGTTATCCACATTAAATGAAATTGAACTGTGTGCGAGACAAAACAGTGGTTTTTAAAGAGAAAAAAACTTTACCAACTCCGAAATCTCCAATGACCAAGATTTTGAATAATAGTTCTTTTTTTCGAAGTTGCGACAGAAAACCATTTTGTTCGGTTGGTAGAAGCGACCTTGCAGCTGTCTCTTCACTGTCCATTAACATTTTGTCGCAACAAAGGACAAAATAAATGCTCAAACGTATATAAAAATATTATCAACTACCTCATTGTTGGCTCACACTTATCTATCACTTGTGTTAAGTCAGGTGGAATTGGCGCTAAACTTGTATCATTGAGATAAAGGAAAATTCGTGTTGTCGCCATCTGACGACTTTTTACAGGAAAATCGATAGCAGGATTGTAGGAATGGAATGTTCCGGTGTGTGGTTTAAGTAGTAGAACAGATGGCAGCACTTGCTTTCAATTTACACAATTTATTTAATTTAGAGACAATAAATTAGTATGTTAATCAAAAACGTTTCAATTACCAAAAGACAATAAAGTCGTTAATGTTTAAGGAACTGTTCTACATAATCGAGCGTTTCTCTGATGATGCGTTTCTCCGTTGCCCTCATTCTAACAGCGAGCCGTCGATTCGGAGATGTTTGTGCGTCTGCTATAATTTTCTCGTCTTCTTCTAAGGTCGTTTTGTATGCAGCTAATAGAAGTTTAAGTCTTGCTTGAAGAAAAGCCCACGCCTTGTTTTCTAAAGCCGTATCAAGTGCACATTCAACGTACTCCAAGTCACCACTCTTGTCGTTGTTGATCCAATAATCGAGTTGTTCTGTACGAAAAAACGTCTTAATTGAGTAATTAAAAGCAACGCAGCCAATTAAAATAAACTTGCCCTCGTTCATGTTGAAAACCCGCAGAAACGCTAAGAGTTGGCCATCGATTGGTTTACCACCTTTTCTAATAGAAAAATCGCTAGTGCTCGATATCGCCAATTTATTCAATAACTGATTTCGTTTTCCTTGAAGAGGGTCGGATTTACTGATACCCAAACGCATCCAATAAACATCGTAATCGTTGTCTTCGAACACGAATCTGAAATTGTTTTTTTCAAGGAAGATCCATGTTTAATTAGAAAACCCACCCGTTGTGAACAAAAAGATCCGCATTGCTTCTGCCTCCATAGAAAATAAATAATTGTTCTCCAGCTTTGAAGTTTCTTAAAGCTAAACATTCGCTGCGGTCCAGGACTGGGTTGTAATCTGTCGATATCTGAAATGTCTGATTAGGAGGGGTCGTGGAAAAGTTGTAACTTACAGTGCCGTTGGTGTGATTACACATGTCCCATAATGGTATCAACGCATTGTAATTGTCTTGAAATGGGATTGTATTTTGTCGGGTCATTATCGTAGAAACGGCCCAACTAAAAATTGGGAAAGTGGAACTAATTTGCAAAATCTTCGTACTGAGTTCCGAAGATTTTTACCAGAAAGTAAAACTGATCTCCACTGTCTTTTAAAAGTCAACAGTGAAGGTTAATTAGCTACTTCAGTTAATTTAAAAAAAAATAATATATTTATACTATTTTAAGTAAAAATTTCTTATTAGTAGTTTAGTTGGAAGTAGAAGAAATAGAGGAAATAGAGGAAATACGACTAATTAAAATTATTTATTCTCAAAAACTGTATAATATAATTGGAAACTTTCTAGCAATTAGTTTTACTTTGTCACAATAATTTGAGAAATTATACTGTAAAATTGTATTATTCATAATTCGAAAATTAAATGATTTGTTTTCTATTTCCTTCTATGGTACTTGAGTCTTAATTAAAAAAATAAAACTATTTTCTTGTTAAATTAAATGTCTTGGGTCATTGGTTTCACATTTTTAACATCCTGTAGATACACAATTGTGAGATCTAAAAAATCTTTTAAAAATTTGCAAAATATCAAAAAAAAACAACAGGCTACAATCTTGGCAAGCAATGTAACAATTTTTAATTTTTTTGAGGTATGAGGTACTAGTTTACAATTTTTAAAACGCTTTTAACTTTTTCTTCTGCTTCTAAAATATTAGAATTTTTGATATAAAATTGAAAAATAGTTTCCTAATCTAATGAGTTTTGGTTCCATGATCTTGGAAGCTTTTTGTGTTTTAATTGGCGGTTAATTAATGGATACGGAAAAATTTATTCAATTTATTCAAAAATTTAAATAGCAAAATTTTAGCTATTTCCATCTTCAAAATTATATTTTTAATATATTTTGATATAAGTTAAGATTAAGACCATGAGCCAGAAAATCCCTCAAGGATGTATATTTCTGGTATTTATTAGCTTGCTTCTGTGAATATGTTTTACAAATTTTATTCTCATTCAGTAAACATACAAGCAATCTAACTTAGAAAGAATAATAATCTTAATATTTCCATCGAGGTAAGATTGCAAAATAACGTAACAAACTTGAATGAAATTATCCAGAAGTTTCCTAAGAACAACACAAGAAGAAGGTTGATGTGAAACAGAAAATACTTTTGATTTTTTTTTTCGTAGTGTAGACGTAAATTTGTTAATTTCTATGCTAAAGTGGCACTCTTTTAATTAACAATTCTTGGCAATAACATGTAATGATTCATGAAAAGCAATAATTAGTACCGGTGAAATTATCTCTGCAATAAACTGAATCATCCATAAATGAAAATTGATCTCGAGAGTTGACTGTGAAACAAAATGAAATTTAGTTAATAACTTTTCAATTAACAATAATTGCTGAAATTGCTATCAAATTAACCTTGAGACATGTTCATTTCATAATTGTGAAAACAAAGCACTAGTAAATGTGATTCTAAATTTGTTATTTTCGTGCTTCAAACGTAGTTCCATTTTTTTCCACTCATTATGTCAACTGGTGCCATTTTTTGTAGATTAAAAGCCGTGCGAAGATCTTCTAGCGCTCTGATTGTTTCGCTTTAACAAACGTATAATTTCTCATACTTTCATGTTCCACATGAAAAGACCACAGATAAACACGAAGAATCACTTTCGCCGTTTTTAAAGCACACATTCTCCGAAAAATCATGCAGAATTTTGCTAATTTTACGTTTGAAAGTGATAGTATTCTAGCATGACAACGGTTTTCCAAATGAGCATAATTTGAATCTAAGTAAATGTATGTAAATCAAACGTAAAAAAATTTCGAAGGCGTCCCGATGAAAGAAAGTACGATTTGCGTGTAATACGAGAAATGAAGGCTAATTTCTCATTGTGCTTTCACTAACCGATCCAAAGTAAAATAATTTTCTAATGATGATAAACACATCAAAATAAACGACGCTTTATTATTAGGATGCTCCAGCCATGACCAAATTATTTTCTTCCTTTGTCATTTATGAGACTTAGGAAGTAGATTAACGCAATTAGGATCCGTTAGGTTTGAATCATTGACCTCATAACCTACAGTTTTTACAATATTTTTTGGAAAATTTTCACTGCAGCTGTCACAACCAAGGAAATGTTTTTTCCAGTATTGGCAAATAAAAATGGCATCATTAATAACGTAACCGCGACATTAAGGAATTGATTAACGGTTATATAACGCTTATCACGGTGTTTATTCATAATTTCTAAATAACAAAAGTTCGAAAAATTTTGTAATACATTTAACCTCTGCGTTTCTACATGTTGTTGGATCGTTGTAAATTCCCAACTTAACGTTGAATTCCTCGTTCAAGAACCTGTTGTTTTAAAATTCAGAATTTTGAAATCACGTAATCGGATGAAAACGATTTGTAGTAAAATTTACACTCGCTTTCTTCCTTCGGTGCATTTCAAAGTATTTGTACAAACAGAAGACGACAGACATTTCATGGTCGGAATGAGTGATTATAAACTTTCCATTTTTGATGGCACCGCAATTATATTCATTAGACAGGTGCTTTATTTACCGTACCATATGAGTAGATTCTAATTAAGCTGGTTTTGGTTAAAAATTATCAAATTAGCAGATACGAAAACGAAATCGTTCCGCGGTCTTGATGATTGCGTGAATGTAGAAATTCGGAGCTCCTAGTTAAAAATAGACGTGTTGACATGGAATATGTTAGAAAAATTCTGGCATAACTTAAACGAAGTAGACAAAAATACATTATAATAAAAAGTAAGGAAAAAATTAATAACTGAAATCTCAAATAAAATCATCGTACTTTCTGCCATAAATCTCGTTTGATTTGTAAACTAATTGTAATTTACACTAGTCGTATTGTCCCACACCTAACAATAAACTTGGTTTACGACACTATTCAATTAATTATTTAAAAAAGACGATTTCTCACTGTATCACGGTCAAGTAGACAGTAAAAGTTTGTAACTTTTTCGTTTGTTTACATTTTCGCAGCTTCTCACTTGAATAGTTCACACCACATTTCTATTAAGGAGCTCTTTATCACACCACATATTTTAACAGAGATGATCCAGTGCAGTAGGACATACGGAAGCTGTAAAAATGAAATCGTATCGTCTAATATCGACCATGTGGTCAATAGAAGCCAAGAATTTCTTTTATGGCAAAGAAAAATGCCCATTTATCGAGAGAAAGTTCTCGCACTGTCTGCAAATAAAGTCATGCACCTGCGTGCGACAAACGGCATTGAAAAGACATCAAACAATTTAAACAGAAGTAAACATCGAGTCTGACGGCGACGATAATAAAAATAAAAGAGAAAGTTGTGCGTGTCATTGTTTCAGGAAGGATCAGTCCAAATCGGACTGTGACATCCGTTATAGATTTTTCAATGGATTTAATAAAACGCTGAATGTTTAGTAGCATTATGCAGATTTTGCTATCTATGTTGTTTTGTTTAGCGGAATGCAGTTTAATATGATATCACATTGTTTAATAAAGCTTCATTGTTGGAATCCATGAGTAATTCAGTATTGTCCAGTTTTTGCAGTTGCATTCAAAAGTGTTTTAAAATTGCATTCTGAAATGTAAAAATAGATTCGGGTTTCCCAATATAGAATACTTAGAAACCATTAGTTCAACTTAAACCTGCAATCAAGAAAAGCAATCTGAAAGGTCAAATTTTATTGATTACGTAGACTTTAAATAGAAATTTTATGCGAAAATTTATTTATTTGTATAGATTGTAAGTGAACAAACATCACAAAATATTAATATTTTTGGATACGTTTGTTATAGAAAAGATAAAAGTTCGTCTGTTAGATATTTTTATTTCTTAAGATAACATTGTGGTGCAAAATTACTAAACTGTTTACTCTCTCACTATCAAAACTTACTTGTACTGACAGTAAAAAATTTATTCAAAACGAACCGGATTCTTAACATTAAAGTCTTCAGAAAAGCGTTCCCGTTTGCCGCATCGCAATATCTGTACTAGTTAAAGCAAAAATCACATTTTAGTGGCAACGCATGGAAATTTCAACCAGTTTGTGTTCGTCCATTTGAAATTTATAATAAAATTATTAATTACATATTATAATTATTACATTCAGCGATTAAAATAATTTGTAATCGAGTCATCCTTGAAACCAAAAACGCATGTTCATTTTGATTGACTTTTATAAATACATATAAATGTCAGATTTTATTGTGAAAAATACGTAACTTTTGAAGAAAAGTACATCTATTTTATTCGATTATATAATAGACTCTCGCACAAACGAGGGCCTTTGCCTATATCCTCACAACATAACGTATCAATCGCAAAAGACATACGTTTTCGGTTCCAAAGATGACTCGATTACAAAATCTCTTGATCGCTCGATAGAATGCAAAATTTCGTCTTAATTAGAGCTTAATTTTACAAGAAAGTGACTATTTTTGGGCCAGTGAGTTTGAAAATTTTCTGCTAATATCCAAAATCGAGACAAGATGAGAGTCTCAACCTTCAGAATTTCAAAAAACGCCGTACAATCAGTTTTTTTCCATTTTAGAGAATATTTCATCTAATTTGTGGGAATTCTATGTAAAATTCTGCCTAAGCTAGGGTCAATATCCAGATAAACAGCTTTTGGCCCACATTCGAAGTACTTTTGTGCTTTTGTGCTAGAAATCAATCGCAAGGGCGTGTCGAAATCTATGCAGGTGGATGTGCAAAATTTCATTCAAATCTGAGATGCATTTTAGCAGAAAAAAAACTCTAGTACAAACATACAATTTTTTGAATATATTATTATTGCTCCCGTACTACAATATCTCCTAGTTTTGGAAATGATCAAAATTACATTTTTGTATTCGTGTATCAAATTTTATCCTGCGTTAGATAATTCGAAAATGGCAAGACAAATAGATTTTGGCACATATTTGAAAGTTCGTGTTGAAATCGATAAGCTCGTAAAGTTCCATTCCAATCCGAGCAATATTTTATAATAAATAACCAAGTTTCTAAAAATATCAATTTTTAGATCAAAATTCTCAAATTCCAGTCTTACAGTTTAATACTTTGCAACGGGATTCCAATGAATTTAAAATTTGTTGATAACATTTTTAGAAATACCTTAAGTTCATTTTAAAAAGCCGACAGGGAAAAAAGTTTGGAACCTAAATAAATTCAAAAATTACTTTGGAATTGTTTGTCAGAATTTTGTTAATACAAAAATAATCAATATCTGCCACGATGAAAAATGTATTAGTTTTTGGTTTTTCTTTCTGGATCAAGGTGAGTTCCATAATTAGAGCTTTTTTTTTATTCGATGGTTAAGACCCCGACTCAACAGAAATAAAATGAATTTCCTTTCCCTCCAAAAAACACGTATAAGCTCTTAAAACGTGCTTGTAGACCTAAACTAAAGCTTAACATGTTGCAAAATGTGTTAGAACCTAAATTAAGCGACTTAAGTCAAAAATAACTCTAAATTTCCCAAAAAGTCTAATCTGAGAGAACCATGTGGTATAAGTGTGAAACTCAAATAGTTGCATGAAAATATTGGATTAAAATTTTATAAGAGAAATAAATGTATGAAATATTAAGTACTTTTTTTTTGAAAAAATGGTTTCAATTTAAATACTAATGAGTACAAAACTACAAATATTTATTCTCCTTAATGAGAGAATGTTAGTTTCATCTGAAATGTGCAAATTTTATTAAGTTGTAATAAAGTTAGAAACCTCAAGATGAAACTACATAAATTCCAAGTTAATTAAACATGCATTAATACCGACTGTTTTTTGGTTTACTTACTTCAGTAAAATTAATGAAATTTTTTACTAGTAAAATTTATATCCCAACGAATTAAAACTCAGTTTCATAATTCGAATAGCATGGAATAAATCTGAATTAATGTTTACGATTTACATAGAAAACTGTTTTTACTTCTTAATCATCTCGAAATAGTGAGTAGTTTCACACGAGTCGTACTTTGTTTTCACTATTGAGAAATTGGGATTTTCGTTCCAGAATTCGTGTGCAACAAACGTGATTGGACAGTTCTCGAATTGATATAGCAACACTTATTGTTCGGCTCATCATGAAATCATTGAATAGGTGAAAAGAAAATTAGGTGTGCGTTCGTAAAGTGAAATCAGCGTCTTGCTATCACGCGATGGATGTCAAAAAATGCATCTTGCGTAAGACGCGGATGATTTGCTACGAGGGTGACACGCTAATCTGTATTGAGAAACGATATCTGAAGCTTACCACATTCCTGTTTTATGTAAAAAAAACATAAAACTCGTTGCTTTCCATTTTACCCATTAGCACATACAAATTTTCTTCGTAATTTCTCTGGAAATAATTAACGCTAATGATGCAAAATATTCATTCTGTTTTTAGTACAACTCAACAAATTGAGGCAAAGATTCTCCTTTGCTGTGTATTAGAAACTACAGTTTCTGGACCTGTTTACCATGCACTGTACGAAAATGGTAACTGTCTAATTGTACCATTAAACATAATCAATACAAAATGGTATTAGTAAAATGTTAATGAGATGCGACCGGACATTAAACACAAGGAAATCCGTCCACAATTTCCTATTTATAATTTCAACGGTACAAGATACAGAAGCCCAACAGATTCTATTTTTTTAAGTTCAGTTTTTGAAAAAGTTGTCCAATTTTCTACTCACCACCAATTTAGCTACTTTTCAAAAAAATCGTATCCCAATTAGGATTTCCAAAATCTAAAAACGTGGTAAAAACAAAAATCAGAAAGCAGCTGGATATGTATACCATAAATCGAACTAGGTAGTTATCATGTTAACATCTGTAATTTACGTGACTACAATGACAATAGCTCTACTTTTATGGAAAACAGATAGTTCATAATAATGACTAGGAATTGAGACGTGAGAATCCATAGCATCATTTGTAAAGTGTCGATATATGAATTATTCAATTCTTTCAGTTGGTACAATCAAAAGGATCTTTTTGAGTCTTAGACAATCACAAAAACTAGATCAGAAAAAATCTGACCCGGAGGCAACCTAGTTTCTCTGATCGGTTGTGTTTTTTAAATTAGTTTTTTCAATTGAATTCCAGATGATATAACTATCTTTGACGAGCTGACAAATGCTTTATCACGAATGGAATTATATAATGTATTTTTTTATGCGTAGTGAGTTCCGGATTTGCTAATAGGCATTATGCTAAAAGATAATTAAGATATTATGGTAATTAAAAATATGTGATTGTTGTTCTCTCTTTGGTTTGCATTTCAAATTTTTTTAAATGAGGAAATGTTATAATAAATTTGAAGAAAAAAACGGTGGCAGTATCTTGAAAAAAAAATTCACATTTTAACTGAATTTTGTAAAATCGAGGCTCTATGCAAGTTTCAATATATTAAAGATTGAAAGATAAAATTAAAACTAAAAAATAATTTGAAACACCATAGAGGATTTCAAAAATTGATGTACGAGGTCAAGTACAGTGAAGATCTTTATTTAACTAGCGTGTTTCCTTTTTAGCAAAGGTCATTTTAGATGATCCTGAAACGGCGGAAACATATCCCAAATGTATCCCGAGGTGTTATTTAAATGCAGTGTGTTATTATTATGCAATTAGAACTAAGGCCGTTTCTGTGATTAGGACAAGGCTGTCATTACAAAGGTTTAGAGACTTTTCCTTTTAATAACACACTTATGCCCTCTGAAATGACTTGACGAGTATGAAATCATCATCTTTATTTTTAACAGAAATTGCCCTTTTAGTTTTTAAGGCAAGGATGTAACTATCTTTCTCCTGTTTATCAATGCTATAAATAAAACGTTACGTTACTTTGAAACTAAAATAAATTTTTACAATGCACTTGCGGCGCCAATAAAATTTTACAATCGCCCAACTGATCTCAGGTATCCATAATTCCAACCTGTGTTGAATTTATTGTACTCCCACTTCGACGAATTTCATATCCAACTGACTCAAGAAAAGCGTTTGCTTCCGTTTTGACACATTTTCACGCGTGAAATTGAGTTACAGGAAATGTTACACAACCAATGCAAGTTTGCAACAATCGATCAATTTCCTGACTTGCATCACCGAAAAACCTGAATTAATAAAATTTCCGTGGTCGAACACAACGACCCTTGAGGCCATAGAATGAGATTAAAATGTTGTCGCCCTCGTAAGAGCTTCCAAGAAATGGCTAATACAACTTTCTTCTTTTATGACCCTCTTTGGCTTAACGGAACATGAAAAGCTCTTCGACAGTTTCGCTACCCATCGTGGGGTTATAAAAAGGTGGAATTTTCAACGAGGGACCAAATTTAAATGCAGTTGAAGGGATACTGTAGAGACGGCGCCAAGGGAAAGGAGATGACTAATATTTTGTAAAAAGGTGATCAGACGCAGGTCGGAATTGAACCTAAAATTTGGAGAAAGGCATACACCACATGGCGTGCCAGAAAAGTCTGATTGACTACTACTTTTCTCCCCACTATTGGTGAAAGGTTCAGACGTGCCGAGCACATGGTAAATTATCACTCAATACAAATCCAAGCACTGATGCAGCATGCGACTGCTGGCTGTCGCAACTTTTAAAAGAAGGAAAAGTAAATAAGTGTCCGGAGTGTGATTAACAGTGAAAATGAACCTGCTAAAAGGATGTTGTGTGTTGTTAATCGTTTGTGCAACCGTTGCTCAGGATATTAGCGAACACGAAGAACATAGAGAAGAAAAAAACCTTCAGGATTTCAACCAGGTAAATACTGAATCACAGGTGTGCTCGTTAAGCAGCAATTATGTGAATTAATCATTCAGGAGTTTGATCGATATTCGAAAATTACAGGGGGAAAGTGACTAGGCCGTACCGGTTTTATATTTTGCATCGTTCAATGAATATGCGTTTTAAGGCCTACATATTTAGGTCGGAAGCCTACATTACTTTTAAACAATTAGGAGCTAAATGGAGAACTTTGAATACTTATTAGTAGTGTTCGGCGCTCGAGATTTAATTTCAGGCGATTGCCTCCCACCACACCTACCTTGAGCCGTCCAGTGTCGTACATATTATATGTACATGTAGCGAAAACCCGGATATTTACAAACAAATTAATTATTAATTATTATAATAACGATTGCATACCTATCTTGTTTTTTTAATGTATACCATTGTATCAGTTAATAAGACAAGACTTCTGTAGAAACATACTGACAGAGAAAGCCGAGTAATTCCCAAATTAAGTAATTATAATACTGATTAATAAATGTAAATCGTAAATTGTTTCACAAATTCTGTGCACAATAAACGAATGAAAAAAAAAACTAAAAATTGATTTCTCTTAAAATGATAAAACCAATCGAAAATGAATCTCCAGTTTAACTCAAAATTACCAAAATAACGATTACCAAATTGTAGTAAGAGTGCACTTGTCCTTAAGAACGGCTTTACCTACTTATATGACACTCAAAAAGTAAATGACGGCATTTCGAAAATTCGTCTAGCAGGGAGTTTGAATATGGACAAGCGAGAAGCAAGCGGACGACGGGCTGACGAGTGGCTGACGGCACTGGTACGCGATAGCATTAGGTAGTGGGGGTAAATAAATCCCAAGCGCCTAACACTACTTATTAGGTACCTACAATATTTTTGTTGTTCGTCCCAATTTTCTTACTAACAAATTTTTATGGCGAAGAATAATATGTCACCGGTTTTACATGTCGTTAAGTTCTGAAACTTTCATTTTCTCAAATTTCCAGGTAGTTATTTATTCAAAAAGTAATATTAAAGTAATAGAATGTGAGAAAAAACTGCGGTAGCTGGGACCATAAGTAATTGAAGAAAATTTGCTCAAATTTGCAGCTTTCTAAAATTATTAAGTTTTATGTTCTCAGTAACTTTAGGAACTGGTCGCCAAGTATCGAAAAACCTAAAAATGATGGAAATTGGGACGTCAGTTTTCAAATCTCTCAGATTTTGTTTCAAAGCTCCTTTGGATCGTAGAATTCATAAACTTAGCTAAATTTTCTCAACTTTTTAAGGTCTGCAGATAACAAAACACAAATTCTCGTTTTTTTTTTTAACTACATAAATTGTAAATAAATCGTTGGAGGAAAACCATTAACTACTTGAGAAATTTAAAAGCAGAAATTAGGAATTACATTAATCTGAAGTCCTTAATTCTCAGTTCAACAACATAAGAACCTTAACTAAATATCCTCAAAGAGTAACAAAAAGCCAGAGAAGGATATTAACGACAAAAACTCTAGACTCTCAGGAACTCAAGACTGAGCTAGCTAAATATCAAGAATCTCACATCCCAAGTTTTCAGGTTTGCAAATATTATGACTAAAACTCTCAGGTTCTTAAGATTGTGCATTGTGGCAGAAATTGTAAACTGACTGAATTATATATCGAGAAAAAACCTGAGACACTTAAAAAAGGAAGCTTTTTGACATTTTAGAACTCTCAAGCTGTTTGCAGACTTTCTGAACTTACAACTAAAAAGCTGAACGACTTAGAGCTTGGAATTTAAGAAACTAAGAACTGAGTTAGCAAAACTTGTTGATATTAAGACTTAACTGCAGACATTTAACCTAACAGATTAAATTTGAGAGGAAAAGCCATCAAAACCTGAGAAAATTAAAGTCTGGAATTTGAGTTAGCAAAATTGAGAGATTCTCAGATTTTTATGTTTTCATTTTTGTTTTTAGGAAAAAAGATCCTGAGGTTGTTCGTTTTTAGGTCTGCGGATATTAAGAAACAAATTTGAAAGTTTGCAAGATTTGGGCTTTAAGTTTTTTAAAGACGAAAAATCAAAACGAACGATGAGAACTAAAATAGCCAAGTTCGTGGGTTCTCACAATCAGATCCATTTCTACAGGTTGACACATTTTTGCTTCATTTATTTTTATTAAGAATTTCCAAAACTGAAAACTAAATGGATCTAAAAACCAGAGACGAATTTTTTTTATAAAACCTGAGAAACTAGGAGCCTGGAACGTAAGAAAGTGAGAAATAAGAATTACTTAACCGGAAACCTGAGATCATTAAAAATCTCAGAAATTTGAGAAACCAAAAAACCGAAGAAGAGAAGCAGTAAGAAGCCATAAATATATTACCAGAAGTCAAAATTCATCAAAATTTTATTATTTATTAAAATCCACTTTTTTAGGAAATTCTTCACGTAAATTAGAAAATATATAGTGTCACTTTTAAATTTCTTCTTACCGTCTGTAAACAAGTTCGTAAAGTCTGATAATTTAAAAATCAAAATGACGTTAATATTTCATCAAGGATTACAATTTGATTGCACGTACAAGCGTATATATTTTTTTTCACAAAGAACTAGTACGACTTAGGCACATTTCCCCTGCTCAGATGAGTTATTTATTATTATTACTGACAATCTAAAATATGCGACCTTGTTCACTTTTGTTATTCAACAAGAAAATAAAACAGAGTGAGTCAATATCGAGATAATTTTTATGTTTTGTAAGCATCCGCGAAGAATTTTATCCAGTAAAAGTAGCTTTAATTTCTATTATTGCAAACATAAAATGGTGATCCCGGCAGTAAAAGTAAAGTTAAACTTTCACGTTAATTTTTACAGTCACTAATCGATTTTTAAAACGAAATAGGTCGTTCTGATTAATTAACAGTAAACTACTTAATCAAGTTAATTAACACAAGGGACGTCCTTAACACAATAATTGGTGTTGACAATAAGAAACTTTATGAATTGGATTTTATCTCTGTGCTCACTGCTGTTGATTGGATTATTGCAAAAATAATCTAGGACAAAATCCACTTCCTGTCGTTTTGATGTGGAAGCATGTATGGTCACTGTAATAATAACAAAGCTAACCTTCATGTTCGTAGTTTACCATAAAGAAACGTCCACTGAACTCGTTTTTCATAAATTGATCCTTCACATGATCACTGTAATTACCTGCGTATTATTGCAGAATTGGAAAGCCGTGGATACCTCAGGATGGATTGCTCAAGCACCGGAAGAAGGACAACCTTTGAAGAGGCGGAGAATCCGTAAAAGGAAGCGAAGGCCTCCAGTGTTTGATCTTGACGAAGAGGAAACCATCACTAGAAGAAGAACACGACCCCAACGCCTGGATCAAGTTAAAGAACCATGGGAGGAGTTCCAAGAAGACTCTCAAAAATCAAGCAACAGACGACGGTTAACTCCCATCTACGATGAAACTCAAGAAGTGATAGAACCAAAGTATGAACGAGTTCGGGATCCATTTACCGCGCTCCAAGAAGCCGAAGAGAAACAGAGAGCTAAAGTTGATGATAGTACGAAGCCACCGGATTTGAAGACGCTTCTCAAACAAACTGGAGGGTTAAGTTTGAGCGAGGTTCTCCAACAGAAGAACTTGACACTTTCAGAGTTGCTTAAAGGGAACAGACAGGCGATTTCCGTTCTAGCGAGGGAAACGGAAACGACAACCGAAGTTGTGACCACTACTGAGAACATCAAGTACAGAAGACTCCCTCCATCTATTGCTTTGAGAAAAGATATCAGTAGAAGTTTCCCGCGGGATTCCCCTGATCGCTTGACTTCCCACGAGGTGATGGAAGCACAGAGAAAAAGATTGGCGATTTTGCATAACCACAAGGAAACAAAAATGTTTCCTGAAGTTACCAAATTTGAAGTCGTCACCGAAGAAACAACAGAAAAACGGCTCTTTGTACCTTCGGCGGATTATAAAATAACTACCGAAGCGACCACAACCACGAAGACGCGAAAACTACCCATGACGAGTGCAAAACTCAATAAATTATCCATGAGCTCAGTCTCAGAATCACCGCAACTCCCAGAGAAAGCTGTCTCCATCAACGTGAACGAAATTTTAGGTTTCGGTACTTTCAACCAGAAGGCCCACACAGAAGACGGTCCTTTCAAAATGGTTATCGATCTAGGAGGAATAACAACGGAACTCTCCCAAGACACTGATAATGAAATTACCCAAACCACAAAAACCACAGAGTTGTCAACCGGCCTCACGTCTCTTGGTGAAAAATTAAACCATGTCACGGCTAAAGAAGAAATCATGGAAATTTTAAAGAATCCCCGTGAACGCGAAAACTTGTCTAGAATCCTTCGCATGCGAAACATGACACTTGAAGAGTTGGTGCAACTACGAGAGCGCGGTTCCAGCCAATTACACTTGGCCGATATTTTTCACAACAAAACGAGAGAACCTGAACCGATAGACGAACCACACGTTGGTCACATTCAAGATTTCTCCGTTTATCGAAAGGGGAAGACGATTCCGATGGTCACAGAGGTTGTTTCTTCGACTCAACCTTCGAAAATACAGACGACGACGAAGTTTCCGTACACCATCACCAGCTTTCCTACGTACAAAATAGAGACTAATAAAAATCCCAAAGCTGAACCGCTTTTCCCGATTTGGCAACAACTGTATCCTCAGTTTTTCCAAGATGGCTACGAGGAAAGTGTCAAATCGACTACACCAAGCCAGAAGTTGAACTACGAAGAATTAGAAAGATTGGAACAGATCGAGAATGCGCTAGCTGAGGCGGCGAATGAGAGGTTCAGAGTTGATTTGCCACAAAACGTGTACGAGGATGACGACGAAGAGTTTATTAGAATACCGTCAGGAGTTAAATCGGCTATTTTGGCGAGTTTGGCGATCATTGGGTTGTCTTTATTAGTATTTTTAACGATTTTGTTGATTTTCAAATGGACGCAGAAGAAAAAGGCGAGGTTGAACTACAACGGGAGCTTTTCAGGGTCGAAAATTAGGTCCCCGATTTTGGAGCCTCATCAAAGGCGGACTTTTAAGACTTTCGTGTCGGAGACTTTAGGAAGGAGGAAGAACTACTACAAAGCTCACATTCAAAGTATGTCTGATTCGATTTGGGACAAAGACGAGAAAAAATCTTACATGATTTAGTCTCGAGGCCTTATTTATTGTTATTTATGTGATTGTTCAGTGCAATATTTATTAAGACTTCGATTTTTAGTTGTAGGTCATTTTCACTGTTGTTTATTTTTAAGTATTTTAATATTTTCTTTTGTAATAAATTGTCTTGTGTGAAATTAATGATTTCCTGTAATTAAGTAACTGAATTTTTGACTCTTGAATTGTAATTACGCGTGAACCGAAGAGAAATCAGACTCATCCACGGTGTGGGAGTTCACTTTCATTGCAAATTCTGAGCTTTGAACGCCTTAAATAACGAAAAAGTGCTCTTACCAGTACTCATTGTAAGTGAAGTGATTTCTCATGAACTTGCTCCCAGGGTCATCCGAGGTCGCAAACAACTTGTAAAAATACGCGTACTGCCTAGAAATATTTTTGATTTGTCGTAGCGAGATGTCGAGAGTGGGGCTCCCTTTTAATTCCTCCAGTTCTTCAATACTGAAATATAACACCGTCGTGTATGTTTTCGGTAGAATATCGATATAAGGTTTCCAAAACGAATCGCCCTTAAACTTCTCCAGAAGCAAGAAAATAGCCAAAGTCACATTAGGCATGCTACTCAAAATCTTATCTTTCTCAATCAGATCCTTCAAAATACTTTCTCTGGCATTCTCTACAGTCATCATCAATTTTCTCGGTACCGCAATAATCAAACTTGACTGTTCGATATCAACCTCGGCTCGAATTCCCAATTCATATCCTTCAAAAGTTTGAATACTGCATCCATTCAACTGCGCGCCGTTTTCTGTAACCCATTTCATGAAATTGTCGATGATGGCGCTAGTTGCACGATTATCGACTGAGTTCTTTAAAATTTTATTTATTTCGAGCTTTTTCACCCTTTCTGTGATACTACTTATCTCCTTTTGGTTTTCAATTGATTTGTGGATGTTCGGTTGCTGGGGTATTGTGCTAATTCGGAGGAGTTTGTCGACTAATTCTTCCAGTTCACGTTGGCTAGGTGTTAGGTTACGTTGATTTTTCGTCTTCACAGGTTGTAGGATGTGGTTATGGTTCGTCTTGTTCTTGCGGCCCATTTTGAAGCTTTTTTGTTCAAATTCACACTCACAGATGTTCAGAAGATGAGTTTCTCACGTTTCACATGTGGCAGTAATACACTGTTATGAATTACGATCAAATTAGAATATTTATAAATAGGAAGTGGTTCGCGGTGCGGACGAAAGGTGGCGAGAGGGGCAGAAGTTTGTGTATGAGCGTTGTCGGTGCAACAAAGCAAATGTTTAAATAAATATTTTTATCTTTTCAAGGAAGTGCTTGCAAAAAAACCGAATGTTTGTTTCTAGATTACATGACAACATTCTAATCTTTCGTATAAAAACACCGTAGAAGTTTTGATTAATTATTAATGAAAATTAAACGAAAGAAATTTACCTATTATTATTATTATTATACTATTATTACCAGTGATATTGACAGGGCTCTCAAGACTTCTTCACTCCTCATCGACATCAACATGTCCTCATTTAATGAATTTAATTTTTTCTCTGAAATTTGCTTCTTGCACAATTTTTGGTCAGGTGTGAGCAATCTTGGAATTCAGCTTGAAGACACCTTTCTCATGACCAAATCGTCATGTGAAATTTTCCAAACGGTGGTTTCGGATAACTTGAGCTCTCTGGCTGTAACAGACACCTTCATTATCGATTCGGGAGTACCAAATTTTCCACTTTTTTGACACTTTCTTCAGTTCGCACTTCGAGTGTTCGACGACACTCTCCCCCATTTAAACTGTTTGGACCAGAGCTTCACTTTAATATAATTTAAATTGTTAACTGAAATATATTTTTCATTATAATTGACTTGTTAATTTTTTTTTAAGAACTTTGCAATAAAGACGGACGTTTCTTAGTTTCTTACGTCAAAATGAGCAGTAGTTTAGATAATAAGTAGAGAAAAAGCCTCAAAAAAACTGCACAACCTACAAAACCAGAATTTGAGATAAGTATTGCTTGTTTGTACTGTTTATGTAATAATTAATAAGCAAAAAATGTAGAAATATATACGAATAATTTTACATTTTTCACAAACATTAATCTTTCTTTATGGTTTGTATTATTTAACTTCTAAGAATTTCTAAGTTTTCTGAACTTTTTCGCTTTGTATCTTGAATTCTCTGGGATATAGGATATATAAAAAATCCTTTATTTTAAAAACAAAATCGATAAAATGAATAAAAACTTAATTTATCATATACTTTTATAGTGAAAATTATAAAAAAGTTTTATTTAAACCATATGCTGCACAAAAACTTTAATGACACTTTTGGTCATTAGTTATCATTGAGATTATTTATTATTATTTATTTAATTTTCTGTTTTTGTTTTTAATTTTTCCAGATTTTTTGAAGAATCTTTATTGTTTTAGGACTTTGGATCCTTAAGCATTTGTAACCTGTTTTCATTTCCAAATTTTTTTTTTTTTATATAGTTAGGTTAATCGAATTTTTGATTTCAATTTTTAGAATTCTTCGCATTTTCAGATTTGCCAAACTCTGCAATTTTAAAAATATTGACCCTCATAAATATCAAACTGGAATATTATACTTTATTTTATATTTTAACATGACATGCTATCGAACTGTCAACCTCTTTGCATATCAATTAATGTTTAACCTTAAACTTGCAACAAAACGTTTTAACATAACACAGAACATTTTCCAGACGTCAAAACCGATCATAGTATTGATTTTGAAATTTTCATAAGAGACAGGTCAACAATGATATCATTGCATATAAATAAGAGACACGCTTTGAGATGACAGCCGGAGCTACCAACACAATTCAAACTTCAAAGGTTATTTCGTGTCGTTGTTTATTCAATTATATTATTTCTAGGGCATGTTCCTGATTTTTTTTTTAATTTAAAACTTTCGCTATGAAGTTGTTTATTGATTTTATTACAAAATACTGTGAAAATAAATGGTATAAAAATAATTATAAAAAAATAGTAGATTTTAAATTTTCAGTTTTATTTAAATAATGTTGTTCTTTGTAGCGGAATGAAAAAGAAGTATTCATCGGTAACAAAGGACATTTTCTGATTACAAAAAATGTGATAAGCTGACCGAGAATTGAAAGGACAAAAACCGCCAATTTTAATTTAGAAGAAAAACAATTACAGATAAAAATGTTATTTGGTTGGTGACAACAAAGTAACAACTGTCACGTGGTGCTCCAGTTTTTTCATATAAATGGAGAGTGTCTCTACTGTACAAATTGGTCAGAACTTATTGAAACCTCTCAATTATTAATTCAAGATCAAACGAAGGTGAAGTTACAGCGCACCTTAATTCTCATCATATTCTCTCGGGTTTTCCCTCTTAATTAAATATTGGTTAAGAAAAGTGTGTCGTAGAAAATGATTTTATGCAAACTCTCATCTTCACTGCAAATAAGAAATTGTATCTTTAAAAGCGATCTGAAGTCGGTTCTTAAGTCCACATCTAATTATATTAAATTTTACTTCCTCGATCTTGTTTGATGGTGCAGAATTATAAAACTAGAAACTCGGCGTTCATCATCCATCACCGAACATCTTTCTCCAAACTTTTTATGTCTTTTACATCATCCCAATTACACGAGTACAACGCTTTAAAATTTCAAGAAAGCTCGTTCCGTTATTCTTATACATCAAACCGTGGAAAGCCACAAATATAATTCATTATCTGGTCTTTTGACACTGTGTTATTTGGGTTTGTTGCGGATTACAAGACAATTACCCTCAAGCACATACAGCGTAGATTGTTTAGTGGAGCTTTCCCTACAAAACATTAGTTAATCTATCCCGCAACGTTGAAAGATTAGACAGTAAATCAAAGTAAAGGAGACGAAGAGAAAGGATCTCCATTAATAGCAATAATAATTTATTTACAAAGTTGTCAGTCAAGTGCTGCGACGCCTTCTAAAAGGTTTTTTCCCGATTTAGTGAAATTCACTAAAGCTTAATTTAATTCCTCCCGATCCCAAAATACAATCAACTGCAAAAGTGAGACTCTATTTACCAACTTACCAACTAATGGAGGACTCCTGCTCAAAAGTGGGTAAAAGTGGAGCAAATTTAAAAATAGCTTCCGCTGTTTCTATAAAGTCATAAACAATAAATTCCTTGTTTATTGCTGGATTGAAATTTTACTCTTTTTGTTGCGGAAAGACAGTTCAAGTAAAGTACAAAAAGAAGGTGAAATACGTGCTTCGGAACCATTAGTAATCACAAGAGCAACCGTGTTTTCTTAAACGAAGTACAGATCGATAGCACGTATTTCCTACTTTTGAATCTTATCTGTAGTTAACACGTCAAACCTGAATCCACAAAACACTGTTTCAATATTTCAAAGCTGAAAAGAAGAGCTTGCGATTTATTCTGGCACACTTTAAAGCTGAGAAAAATCGACACATGGCGCAGATTACAAAAACACGAAAGCATGCAGAAAATATTTTTCAGACGGCGTTACTTTACTATTTGCTGTCAGTTTTTACTTGTATTAAATTTTCCGGGAGGAAATATTTCCGGAGCCAACAAAAATAACAAGATACTTCCAAGTTACAGCAAAAGAATATATCAGATCTTTGGTTCACTTTTATCCGAATTTTTTTAATAGTGGCCGTCAGTTTTTGCTGTTATTAAAACTTTCGTCTGAAAATGCTTTACACGTTATTTTTTGCAAGCAGTGAGTGAGTTTGTCGGCTTCTTTTTCCAGAAACTGCACGTCTGGAAAATCTGTGTGACATTTGCGAAAGACGACGCTACGTAAAAATTGAGGTTTAAACTTAACGATTCATTTGTAATTCAAACTGATTAGGTCTGAAAACATTTACTCAAATAAAACTTTGTATAATGTGGTCAGATAATAACGAAGGTACCTTAAGGCGGCAGGAAATGGGGTGAGAAGCCAAAAGTTTAGTCGAGTCAGGCGAATATGGATAATTAATTTTCGGGAATGGATGATAATATTTAAATGATGTAGCCGGCTGGGAACAAAGAAAAACAGCGAGATTTTAATTTCCGGTAATAATTAGATGCACTATTTTTAGACGGCGAAAACTCTCCAGAATAAATCCAAAAGACAGAATGTTATCTACTTGTTGACATGCGTCAAATATTGCTCCGTGTGAGATATAGAGAATCAGTCAGTTTGCGCCTCCGCTCCGGGATGCTAACTCAAATTCCGGATTTTACCGGAAACTCGCGGTTACGCGTGAGAAATTCCAAGCTCTACATTGCCACAATTGTTTAGAGTCGTATTTAAACCGCGACTGTGAAAGCACATAAAAGTGATAAAAAATAAAACTTTCAAAGTTGAGATGAAATTGTTTTTGAGTCACTTACACGTTTTAATGTTCGTAACTGTGTTGAGAGGTAAGTAAAAGCGTAGTTTGTCGATTAAAAACGAAAAAGATTTAATTGACCGGAATGCTCCGGGACGTGTTTTCAGGCAATTTCTTGTCACCGGAGTCGTTCCAGGTGCTTAAAATTTTATGAGCTTTCTAAATTGACAGTAAAACCTTTTTCCACCTTTGTCGCCACGCTGATCGGTCACTTAAAATCAATTTGAATGGTCACTAATTCGACAAATCTGTGACTATCAACGATCTTTTATTTTATTGAAATGTTTTTATGTAATTTAGTATATTTCAGGCATAAATCCCAAACTTGCACCGCTGTAAATTATTTACACAGCATGTTGCTGTCATTTCAGTCGAACCAATCGGCTGTAAAATATTAACGCATCTGGTGGCACAAATACTAAAAAATACCAGTTGACAAAAGATTTAAAGAAAATTTGTGGGCATATTTTCCCAAGGTTCAAACGGGAAAATTCAGGGGACAATTTTTTTGTTAACTTGTTCGACAATGCATTTATATGTGATCTTTTTTAATTAAATGAAAGCGTAGAAACTAAGGACTGGTTCTGAATGCGTGAATACGAGAGAAAAACTGATAAGTGGACTTAGTCATGTTAGGAATTGGTGTCAAAATTCCCATTACTTTTCAGTGGTACACGTTCTGTGAATTTATGCTTTTAATTTCGTGCAATAACCCCAACAAAAATATAAGGAAAGCGTTTTAGAGAAATAAATAAGTTGAGTCGTAGCTAGTGAACGCTTCTCTAATTTATGAGTTTTTTGACGACATTTGTTCCAAATTCAATTTACTGCACAGATAAGCCAACTTCCTCCCCCGGAAACATAAGGTTGCATGAACAAAGGATGTGTCGAGTGGTGGATAACATTTGAATCGATTTCGCCATTAATTAGGGGAAAGTTTAATTTTCGGGTATTTTGAGCAATTATTCTCCCTTTTTCCCCATATCAACGTTTCGTTATAAACGCAAAGTTAATTCTCGTTTCTTACTGAGCAAATCTGAAAATGATAAAAGGGCTCAAAACCAAGACTTAATTAAATAACACTGATATTTGTGTGGTTGTTTGAAACGGATTAATTTAAATATACTCAATTTTGATCATTAAAGCTCATAATGGATAAAATAGGTTTCCTTATTGTTCTCAGCTTCGGAATTATCTCTCCTTCGTCATAAACAAGACAAAAAGATCCGAAATATCAATCAAATTCAACCAAAACTTTGTTTATTCTATTTCCCTAATTAAAGATGGAGTCGATTATAAAGCCTGGGAATGAATAACAAGCCTGACAACTTGTAAGCGTTTGATCTTTTATTTTAAGCCAACGTAAACAACACTTAAACGAAATAAACACTTTGCTTGGAGCAGATTTGATTTTATTTAAAAAAAATTCATTAAAGCTTCAAGCGAAGCTCAGAAATACGATATTCTAATCGTATTTTTCTTGCGGTGACAGCACGAAGCTGATTTTCTCTGCTCATTACGTTCAAGTTAGATTGGTTAAGTTAAATTTTTCACTTTACTGAGAGTACATTGATTTTACACTAATCGATCGTTCACTAGTAGTAGAAGTCCTCTTGAATCCAGAGATAACTTTCGCCTATTCCAGATTAATCAGAGTAAGGTTTAGGGATCACAGCCGTGACAAACGTGCGAGGAGTAAAAGACACAATATCGAAACAATTATTTTCAATTAGATGTCGATCGGGAAATATTGTTCTTTAAGGAGGAACAAAAATAATATCGTATTCTTTTCGTTGCTCACATTGAAAAAAGTGCTAACATAATAATTCTTCAGTTTGTTTTGTTTTTATACTAGAGTAAAAAAATATTTGTAAATCTTTATAATTGCTAGCAACCAAACCAAGAAATAAAAATAAATTACAATAATTACTTTTTACTTATTCGAATACGAATTTTTAGAATTAAAGACTAAAATTAAAAAGTTGAAAAAAAAGATTATAAAAACGAGCAAAATTAATTTAAAAAGGTTTTATTTATAAAATGAACTGTAGATTAAAAATCGCCCTAGATAATAATGTAATTTTTAGATTTTATGAAAAATAAAAAAATCGGGTACCTTTTCTTAAAATCCTCAAATAGCTAGGAGATGAAAAATTCGATTTTTTTTTAATTTTTAAAACCCGTAAATTATAAATTTCGAAATGACTTAAAACTTCTAATTTTCTCAATTGTTTAAAATATGAATTGAAAGCTTCAAAATTGTAAAAAATCCAAGAAATTCTATTTAAAACAAAATACAAACACCTAAAATTTCTAGACTACAAAAAATTACAAATCTTCTAAAATTTAATAAATTCCTTGCTTAGGATTTATATATCTTTGGAAGTTTAAAAAAAAAAACAGAACAGAGTATTAAAATAAATTTTGCAAAAATTAATTTTTATTTTTTGTAGCAAATGAACAAATTTTCAAATCTCAGAATTTGATAATAAAATTTTATAATTGCAGGAAACTAAAGCAAAGCTTACAAAAAAAATCACAATTATTGATTCATTTTAAGTAGTTTTATGCAAAAAATTATGTCAATTTTTAAAATTAAATTTTAATTAATTTGACTTTTTTTAAATCTTAAAATACACATTGTTCATAAAATCTATAAGAAAATTAGATTAATAACAGGTTGTAAAAATTAATCTTTAAAAAAAATCTGGATAATTTGTACCTTCAAAAGATAAAGAAAATAAAATTAAAATTCAAAAGAAAAAAAAAAGAAGAAATAGAAGAAATAGAAGAATAGAAGACGTTAAAAATCTGATCAAAATTTTGTAGTTTTCGGAATTTTAGTTTCCAAATTTTTCAAAGTTTTTTGAAAAAAAATCAAATCTTAAAATTTATTAAATTTTCTGTGCAGATTTTATAGATTTTTATTTTTTTTAAACCAGAGTAAACATTGAAAATAAATTGTAATAAAAATCTATTTTGAAATATCCAAATAGTGAGCTTCCTGAATCTCCAAAATGTGTAAAAAAATATTTAAAACAAAATTAAAAAAAAATAATTAGTTTAGAAAATTAAAGCCAAAAATAGACAGCTTATGAGATCTCTTCTACATTGAGGATAATAATGTTTTAAGAAATATGTTAGAAACCAAATCTGTTTTTTTTTTGTAAAATAAAATATTTAAATATGTTTTTGAATTTAAATAATAAAACTTATTCGTTTTTTTAATTTTTATATTTAATAATTGCTTTAAATTGTTTTTTTAGATTTTTTAGAGCTATTAAAATTTCTGTATGCGTTGGATACTTTGATTTCGTCACATCTTTATCTTCTTTCGCAAAAAGCGGACGATTTTTTTTTCGGTCAGTGTTTTTTTCAATCGTAAATTTAGTTGTGGCTATAAATGTTTTTAAAAATTTTACCAGTCTACAAAGTATATAAATAAATCAGTATTACAGAAATAATATAAGAACGAAAACGTTTACAAACATGACATTGTGACTTTTATTAAGTTTTATTAAGCTCTAACTTCTTCAGCATCCAACATTTTTTGAAATATCAAATTTCTAAATTTAACTTGGCAAGATTTTTAAAAAGATAATCAGTTTTTATACAATGTAAAATATTAGGTTAATCATAGAATGGTCAAATATAGTTCTAATTATTTTATCTGAAATATCAGAAATATTGTGTTTTTTGAATACAGAATATATTTTGTTTTAATACGTTTTTCCAAAAACCAGTATTTTTGTGTGCTTAATTGTTTGATTTTTTTTATTCTCGGCTTCTGTTAGAGTAATAATTTTTAAGAATTTAATTTCAGACACTGAGCCAACGTAAACAGTGTTTGGTTAAGACATTCAATTAAATTTTTGACATGTTACTCATATTAATTTGAGTTTTGATAGTTAATTAGCTAAGTAATCGGATCAGTACTATTTGAGCGTTAAGTGGTGCGTAAGTACGCCAATGTGTGGGGAATTCAGAGTTAAGAGGAGTAGAAACTAGTTTGAGGGTTGCAGCTATTGAATACGAAGTTTTCCTTAAGAAGGTCAGTGCATCAGTTAAACTTCCCTCGAGTCTGAATCTGTAATTTGCTTCAAATTTTTCTGTAATTAGTCCTCTTGTTTTTCTCCATTTCCATCAACATAACAATTTAAGCTCAAACGTCTCGCAATTTGCCAATTTTAAGTTTTGTCAAAAATTAATATTTTTCGCGTCAGGCTTACAAAACTTTTACACATCATCTTCAAGATAATTTTTTTATACAAATTAATGCATTTGCCATGAAATTAAATTCCACGACTTCCATTAAAAAATTTCCCCGAATTTAAAATGAAATCACTCTCCCATTAAATATCCGGTTATAAACACGAGAGATGATTAAACGTGACAGAAAACAATAACATAAATATTTTCATAAACAAGAAGTTTCATAAATCTACATATTCATCCTGTTTCAAATTGGAATTGTACATGTTTATGTCACAGAGTGGGTGCTTAAAGTTGCTGATTAATTATGTGCAAACGTTTTGTTTCACCTTTGCACACCTGTAATTGAGCACGAATTTCCCGTTTTGTCAATACAAAATAAAGTCGACTTTATTACGAAATTCCCGCTCGTAATAAAATTTGAATTAGCTTAACTTTTTCCGAACTCATTACGTTTTAATTTTCACTTTTAATTAGGATTAAAAATGTTTTTATAATGAGAAGGTTCCGTTAATTTTTTTAATAACATTACGAGGGGTCAAGTTATGTACTCTGAAGTCAACTTCTTTTCGGATGATTGTAATAGAATCTCAGCAAACTGAGAATTGATTGCGGACTAATAGTTAATAAATTCTCTTTATCTCTTTGTGGGTGGTGATTCCATTCGTGTTCGATCTTAATATGACGTTACTAAAATGTGACCGCAATCTGAGAGCTCAAATGATAATTGTCAGTCTACTTGTTCGACAAATTAATGCTCTCATTTCCTGCAACATATTCCGTGAATAGATTTAACAATTGCACGTAACCCTCTCGACATTAAATTACGCTTCCGTTGTCCCGGGAAATGAATCAATTTTTAATAAAAATTCGTCAGCTGAAGACACTCTTGACAGCATAAAAACGCCATGACCGCGATATTATTATAGCAATAACACTTATTCTGGCCCGAATTAAAGGGATGTTTTTCGAAGTCAGCAAAATCTCGCTTCTAAGATACTGGGAAGATTCAGGTCAAGTGTTGTTAATTCTTCATTAAAGGCCTCCGAACAAACGTTGAATGTTAGCAATTATTCATTTTTGGGCACGTCTTGCCGTAATTAATTAATGCATCAGAATCGGTCAAATGCATAATTTATGATAAAGTTAATAGTTATGTTGTGCCTCTGTTTTAACATCTTGATAATAACGTGATTAATTATCACTAACTCCTTCCGGCTAATTTAGCTTTAGTAACAAACAAATTTCTATCACGTTAATTCCTCTGTTGCAATTTTGCTTTTTTTAGTGTTTCCACAACGCTTCGAGTCCTGGAAGAGGATTTCGGCGTCGTTGGCTTTTAGCTGTAGCTTATTTAAACCGCAAACCTTGTTTTTGTGAGCGAAAGCGTGTTTTTAGTGTCTTTGAACGGATTGAAACCTACACTATTGTTTGCTTTTGTTACGATGTTTATATAAGTAAACAATTGTGACGACAATATACGGATTTTGGGGGATATTGTTCAGAAGCCGAAAGCTTAGAGCTGACTCGACAAAATTATAGACTTTTTACAGGTTTATATGCTCATCATTAATTTTCTCAGTTTCTTGCAAGTGTGATTGAAAGCAGATAACAGAGGAAACGTTATTACTCATAAAAGAAATCTCGTTTTACAGTACTAGTTGTGATGTCTAAACACGATAATGGAGGTGGGATGATAAATTGGATGAGAAGAGATATAGCTCCATTACAGTCGGTTATATTGCTTACCATTCAGCTGGGTTATAACGTAGAAAGACATCATTTATATTTCATTATAATAGATTTTTTATTAATGTGTAGGTATTTAATTCTTGTACCTATTACACTAAAATGTGGAATGACCTATATTTTGGTTAAAATTAATTTAATTAATTTTGCTCACACAATCATTTTCTTAAATTATTAATTAGCGTAACGAATTAAAAAAAAAACATGTGAAAATTTTTAATAACGAATTTAACAACTAAATTTATTTACTAATTTAATAACGAAAATGGTGGCTGCGCCGGGCAAACATTAATGTAGTAATGACTTTTAAACACTTAGCCATTAAACAAAAGACTTTGATTTTTGGGTGACAAATAGGTGCGACATTTTTAGACACATGCCGAGTTCCATCAAAATTTGTTGCTTTATTACCGTTTGAGAGATAATTAAATACTACTAGAGCACCGCAGCATGATAAAGTTTCTGACAAAAAAAGGCAACAATTTAAAAAACATTTATGGAAGAATGGTTGCTGTGTATGAAGAAGATGCCCCAAGTTATTTAAAGTGAAGTTTTGGTCCAAACAGTTTAAATGGGCCACGACCATGTGGTGGACCACTCGAAGTGCGAACCGAAGAAACTGTTAAAAAAATGGAAAAAATTGGTACTTTCCGATAGACGAATGAAGGTATCTGTTATAGCCAGAAAGCTCAAGTTATCCGAAAGCACCGTTTGGGAATTCCGCATGACGATTTGGTCATGAGAAAGGTCTCTTCAAGATGGATTCCGATATTGTGCAAGATGTAAATTTTGGAGGAAAATTTAAATTTGTTAAATGAGGATAGTGAACTTTCTTTTAAGATTATAACAGGTGATGAAACTTGAGTATACCACTGAAATCCCCTCACAAAACAAAAGTCGATGCAAAGGGTTCATAAGGGATTACCACCCTCAAAGAAGGCAAAAACCCAAGCATTGGGAAAAATGTTATGGCAACCTTTTTCTGGAACAATGACGGAATATTATTGATTGAATATATGTCTAGAGGGTCTTTTCAGGTTTTCAGAGGTTTTTTTCATATGAACAACTATAAATATCTGTGGATGAGTATTGTGCCGAACTTTTAAAAAGTTATTAATCTGACGGAGAAGAGATGGAATAAATATGTTGTAAAAGGGAATTATAAAGAAAAACAAAATGTTATTTTAACTCTGTGATTTTTTTTTCATTACTAGGTAGATAAATTGGTAAATTGCTCTCGTGCTCGAAAGTATTCACATTTTTCTAGCTGTAATGATTTTTTATAATTATAAAAGTTTGACCTTTAATTAAATTTACAGCCAAAAATTTCGTGCCACATTCGATTAACGATTTTTGAAAGGAGCCTAAAAATTTTTGCATTTAAAAACAAATTTGCAAATTTCTGTTTTGTGTGCTCAGGTATCTTTTGCAGCATTTTGGATGTATTAAGAAAAATTACTAGAATTTGCGGATAAAAATATTATAGACTGGATGGCTGCACAAATTTCATATGACAATTTTTTATAATTTTTAGTTGCATGCATTTTGTGCATTTTGTGATTGTTATTTTTAGATGGAACATACACAAAAATATTCCTGAAACTGTGCCGGTATGTGAATTAAATTATTGAAATAAATTAACAAAAATTTACAAAATATGTTCAAAAATATGCCATTTTAGAACTTTTTAATATTGATCGAATTTAATAGTTTTTCTTTGTTAAAAATATTTTTTATTGCTTTTATTTAATATTTTATATTCTTATTTTTTTAATTTTTAGTTTTAATACGTTGATTTTTCAATTTTTTTGATCCCATTGGCGCTTCAAATTCATATATTCTTAGAATTATTAAAATTATTTTAAATTGTCTTTAAATGTTTAGAAAACACTACATGTTTTTTATATTTTTTACATTACTTTTTTTTGCACCTAAATTTCATTTTTTTATTTATCATCAATACGAAGAATTGAAAGTTATTGGTCATTTTAAAAGATGTTTCCAATTTTATAAGCAGAAATTTGAAACTTAAAAACGATAAATTTTCTTATTTAAATGTTCACATTTAGCAAAATCAAATTTTTATTGATTATTTCTAAAAAGATAAAAAAATGACTCGGTTTGATTACTCGAAATATGAAAAAAATCTCAGCTTTAAACATCTATACTTAAATCCTGGAAGTTCATTCTTAATATTTTAATATGAGAAACCTCTTTAGAAACCTACAAGTTATTGAAACTTGAAAGTCTCAATGATATTCCGTAAATTTTTAAAAACTAAAAAAATTCGTCCACAAATTGAAAAGTTTAAAGTTATAGTTTTTGTATCAATAATTTAAAAAACTAAAGAATAATTTATTTTTTCTTAAAGTAAAAAAAGTTGATATCTAGAAACCACAAGTCTGAAGCAACCTCAAATTTCAAACTTCCAAGCTCTCTTGAAACCTTCAGCACCCCATTGGAATTTTGGAACATTTAATCTTAATTTTAGAAAAGTACAACCTAACAATTTGCAAGTTATGATTTCAGTAAACGTTTTTTTTTAGAACATTATGATAAAATAAAATTTTAAAATTTAAAAGTTATTTTGAAAAAAATTAAAAAAATGGCAATTAGAAACGAGAAAGTTGTTAAAAACCGAACCTCTAAAAGACTATTATTATAAAAGTTTGGACTTCTTTTTAAATTAAAAAAATACCGACTTTAAACGTCTAAACTTTAGTGCTAAAATCAAGTTCTTTGTTAGAATTTCGTAAATCCTAGGAACAAATTTAGAAACCTAAAAGAATTAAAATTTGAAATGTTTTTCTGGAAGTTCGAAATTTAAAAACTAGAAATTTAATTTAATTAGTCTAAGGAAATTAGAATTTTAGACGTTCAAATTTTAATAATACAAAAATTTCAAAACAAAAATTTATAAAAAAATTATAAAATATTAAAAAAGGGACATTAAAAAAATTTAATAGCCAGATTTCGGCAAAAGCCAAATTTAAACTTTAAAACAATCTTAATCAACCTTGAACCGCTCAAAAACTTTTGACGCCAGATATTTTGAAAAAATCTTCAAAGTCGTAGAAAAATTGACATTTATTACATAAAATTGAGTAGAAAATATTCAATTTTATTACATAAAGTTAAAACCTGAAACTGAAAAAAGTACTTTTAACATTTTTCTTTGAAAATCTAAACATTCTAAATTTTCTAAAAATTTAAAAAACAAAGATAAAATTCATACATTTTCATTTTTAATTTAAATGTGATAAAACTGCAACCAAAAACGTTTGCATAAATTTACTGTTAAAATTTATTAAAAAACTACACATTTCTGCAATTTATGCATGCACATCTAATTTTCTTTACCTTATAATGATAACAAAAATAATGTTTTTCCAGAATTACAAGCGCAGACGAATTTGTTATTACTATGCAAATATTCACACTCTTATTTCCACATATTTTTATTTTATTCCATTTTAGTTTATTCATGTATTTGCCTGCGTTACTTTGATTTTTCAGACTTTTACATAAAGGAAGTGAAATCTTGTTGCTTAAAAGTAACTTTTTACCGAATTTTATACTAAATATTTCAACATGTAACTAAGTTGTTCTATGCACACTTCCGTCAAATTTCCAGACAACACAGGTCGGAGAACTCCACTCATAAATCATGCGAAAATAAGCGGAGAAACAGGAAAAGTTTAGTAAGACAAAAATAAGCATTTTTTAACTAACAATCAGACGATTTAAATTTCCAGAAGTTGATCAGGATTAATTAGAATTCTGATGAGTTATCGTGACTTGTTTGCAAACAAAGTCTAAAATTAAGAATCTTTCGGCCTTGTTGCAAACTTTGCGATATAATTAAATCACTGCTTTTTAGTGCATTAGAATCCGTGATGAAAATCCGAATAAGAAAATCACGCAACATTTTATTATTTAAAGCTTATCACGCTGCCAAAGTCAAGAATGACGAATGGTCTGGTTTTCCAAGCCAGCAAACATTTAATCCCATCTAATATGTAACGTTCCGTGTTTATAAAGTAGTACAAATCCAAATTTATTTGACTAAAAAATTAGAGTTTTCTCAATAGCCCTTTCATTTCTGCTCCAACCCTTATCTTGATTGTTGCCCAAATTAAATTACATTTAGCTTGTTTGAAAGCTATTCTACTAATTAAAATATTTAAATGTGAAAAAATCTGCAGTCTCGCATTTCAATTAAAATGGTGCTAAAAGATGTGTCTTTCGAGGGTAATTCAGGTTGTGAAAGTATCCGGTTCAATTAACTTCCGATTTCATCGTCTGAATTAGGGTTCGTGTTCAGCAAGAAAATTTTTGATCGTTATTCCAAGTCGGCGACTGTTCTCACTTTCAAGTTGGAAAGGACATTTAATCCCAACTAAATAACTGGTTATCCTTTTTAAGGATAACAAAAAGTGGTGGAATGTAATGAGCTGGTCAGAAAAGATTTTGTAGAAACGGGATACTTCCAAAAACTGAAATGTAGCAAAAATGCGCTCGTGCAATTACTCGAAAATTCTAATAAATCCAATTACATTCATCGTCGCTAAAATGATGGAAGATCACAAAACGACAACATATCTGTGGTCTGCCATTGAAAGCGTCCGTTCTCCACAAATAAATGACTTTTTTTGTTACTTCGTATACGTAGTGAAATGGCTTTGTAGTCCACCGACATTTGTGTATTTTAGATTATAATAGCCCACATTTCTTTCTCTCAAAATTATCACAAAAATTCAAAGAACAATGAAAAGAATGCGTTGATAAATGAAGAAATTTCTCTCCGTCGAGTTTCTTAATAGAATTGGAGATCTTCTCTGAAAAATTGGCCATTGGTGTAAATATGGCGGCTCTATTTAAAGACGGCTACAACCAACAAAGAAAAGCAAAAATGATAAATTATGAACCTGTTGCGTTTTACTGAACTAACATTATTTAAAATACCTCAGCACTTTATAACTTTTATGGGCAATTTTGTCGGAGAAGATTAAAAATAATGTAACATACTGAGTTTTAATCAAATGAAATACCGACGTTCATAAAAGATAAGTGATCGTCAATATCATAATCTTTCCATAAAAAAAAATATTTCTGTATCGAAGAAAAAGACGGTTTTTATAGGTTCGCAATAAAAATGTCCGACATTTTATTTAACAACCGTGATTTGTTGTGATTAAGGAGATAAAACTGTGGCATGTAATTTCTACAATCAAAAAATCTGGTTGTTTTATCTCTTGACTATAACAATTCCCACGAGCCCTTTGCTCTTAACACAGCAGACTCTCTTAAGGGAAGAATTGTTATTGTTACGGTTATTAGTCTTGACACAGAACTTCTGCTCTACAATTTAAAAAATGATGTCGAAGGAGTTTAAATTCCTAGTTCATTACATGGAAAAATTGCCTGTTCTAAGATTCACACAGCAATGACTCGAAATTTTAGTCTGTTTATGCAGCTTGTATTACTGGCGTTCTCGAGGGATTAACTGTTTTGTATTATTGGATTTCCAGTCACTTCCGGTTGTGAACATCACTCTGCTGTTACAGAATTTTATTAGGAGAGGAATAGAAAATTAAGACACTTTACATCATCACCGACGAAAACTTTATTTTCTACCCTTTAATCAACATTTTCGTCGTCGTAAATTACGATGTCAAAAGATAAAAAACCTTCCCAAAACCTCGTCATTATTTCCTGGCCGAAAATGAAACTCCTGCTACAAAAAGAATTACATAATTGGTGTTACCTTGTTTGTTGAGGTGGCTACATCTCCAAAGATTTATTTTAAAAGAGAAATTATAAAGAGCTTTGGCACAAATTGCTTTCTTCTCGTTTGTAATAATTGACAGGATCTCGATATCGTTGGAAAGTGTTTCCTTCTTTTAAGTTTATTTTTTCTTTGAATCAATTTTTGATCAAAATGCGAATTTGTTTAATATTATCAAAGATCTGAGTTGCGGTTTAAACTTCCCAATAATGGAAAGAACGCTTTAATTAAACTTTTCGGAAGTTTCGTGCAGCAGGTGCAATAGACTGACATTATTAGAAGAGGTCGAAGTTGTCTATCGTAAATGTGGATTATTCAATAAATATTTTCCTTCGGTGAAATTTAAAATTGCATGTTTTTAACCCTAGAATGACGAAAAGTTTTTTCATAAATTTCAGCTTCAAAGGGTATCACGGGGGTGTAATAAGAAAGAAATTGAGTTCTTCTCGCTAAAATTATTGATGAGGTGCTATAATGGAAAAAGCAAAAACAACTCTTAATTTTTCTCACTTTTCAAACGCATTCCGACAGTTACTTAAAACCGCCTCGAGAAATCAAAGCAATAAAGTTTATGAAATTGAAACATCTCGGTTAACAAGATCAGAATATTTCTTTGGCGTCTGCAGAATTTCATTCAGATTACATCGATTTTCTTGGATACAAGCAGTGCCTCCAACTGTCTTTTTGAATTACACACGGGATTATACTTATTAACGTTGTTTATTTCCACGTGCTAAAACCACGAATCGTCACGCGAAAATTGAGAGCAAATTTTAATTTTAAACGGACATTAGTAAGAGTGTGATCTTTAAATATTAAACAGATTTATTTGGGACAACAGTGTGGAACAAAAGATACTTAAAATTCTAGAGTTATTTGTTATTCATGCTTCCGAGAGTTTCTGTTAAATAATGCATACTTAAAATTTTCCTTAATAATTGCTGTCTCATTTATTATTTTTGTGAACTCATGGAAGGAGAGGACTAGAAAAATGTTGCAAATTTTAGCATGAATTATTGATGATTTTTTCGGGCTTCAGTTTATAACGAAAATAGTTACACTTGCTGTAATTAAATCTACTTGTTTTTTAGCGTGCAACAAAGTTGTCAATTTGTTGTTTTATCAGAACAAATGTTTAACAAAACGTGCAGGTACAATTTTAACACGTTTTTGTTTTCGTTGCGTATGTTTTTAAACAAACGTCATTATTTATTCTTTATTGATTTCAATTTAGTTTCACCTCAATATTTTGTCAATATAATTTTATTTCAGTGTTCATTTTCTACAGTTTCTGTTACGTCAAACTTTTCAAGAGAAAACTTTAGGAACTAGCCGAAAGCAGTAACAGGCCGTTCAGTTTTAAAGTTGGAATTCACGTATCGCGGATATCCTTTGTTGATTGTTAGGCTAAACTTTAAGCAAACTAACTGAACCAATACCAAGTTGATTAATTATTTTTTATTAGTTTGGTGTTTTAATTATTCGCAGAAAAACGAAGAATTGCCTCAAAAATGGTAGATTTACTTTTGTTGTAAATTTAGACTTGATAGATTTTTTTTTGGAGTTTGATTTATTAATATGGCACTGGGAATAATGATGATTTGATAAATTTTTGATGTTAGTTAAAGCTTTTGTTTGTTTTGCATATTTTAGTTGACTGAAAACAAAAACGGGCAATTTCCCAAAAGTGGCAGAATAAAAGAAATGTGTCCAAAAATTTATTTTTAATTTCCTGAAAGCTTTGACGTCGTAAAGCGCGTTTTTTGTAGATTGTAAGTGTCCAAACATAAAAATGAGAAATTGTCCAAATGTCCACATAAGTGGAAAATATACGAAGTTCTTAAGTTGTGCTAGAGGTGATAGAGGCGGAAAATTCTAGTGGAAAATATTTTTTCTTTTTCTAAAAATTTACTTTTATTAAACACGTTTATTTTTTTTTAATTTTTGATGGCTGATCACACAAATTATTTAAAACACAGAATTGCAAAAATGGTCGATATAAAATCTGTACTTTCCACATAAAAAGTGTTTTTAATTTACAGAATGCTTTGATGTTGTAAATTGAGTTTATTTTTATCTAATTTTTTTCATTTCTAGAAACATCGAACCAAGGAATTCTCAACAAAATTTCCAATTAAAAATCTTTATTTCCATAAAATCATTGTTCTAGTGCAAATTTTAGAAGTCTAAACATGAACAATTAGTGAATATCTACAGAATTTAAAAAACACAACACAGCTGCTGGAAAACAAGATAAGAAATCTTCTAGTTCAAAATAAAATTTATTTTTATTTGATCAAAGTTACGACTTCATAAGGTGCATTTATTTCCTTAGAGATTTGAAGTGTCCAAGCACAGAAACGAGAAATTGTACAAATATTCACAGTAGTGAAAAATATACGAATTTTTTAAGATGTTAAAATAATGGATGCCCTAAATTTGTTAGTCTCAAATAAAAATCTTCAGTTGTATGAAGCGCGCGTTTTTTTTCATTAGATTTTAGGTGTCAAACCATAAAAAATTATAATTATTTTACCACTTTTATCCATAGACATTGATTATAAAACTCCTACATGCCAAACACCACTTAAAACCACAGAACTAATTAAAATTGCGCTTACTCGTCACTTTAGTGAAATACAAACCGCATACATGACTTAATTAATAATTTGCGTTACGTTGGCAACCTTATCACAAAGGTTTTCTCTACATTTAAGCAAAAAAAAAAAAATTAATAAAGCAGACGAGTTGAAAATTACTTCAGTTTTTAATTTATTAAAGTGAAAGCTGAATCAAATGAAAAATAAGAAAATCAAAGTAACTTGTATGACCTTATTTTATCACAAGATAACAAGAACACACTGGATAGTAACTTTTTCTTCAAGGCACCGAAATAGCAAAAGTAAATTTTGTTTGTTTTAAACTTGTAACATCCAACATCATTAAATTATTTGTAAAGCAAACATTTTTGTTTTTGTTTTTGTTTTATTAAACCTTAAATTGAAATTCTGTTTTTCTTTAAACCGTAGTGGCAAAAGTAGATCACTTCTGAACATTCTTAAAAATATTTTTAGAAGTGTAGTGACGTATCAAAACAAGATTGTTTTATTTGCATTGAAAATTTTAACAGAACTGCATCCAAACATTGTTTATTTTACATGAAGTTTCTATAATTAGAATGATCAGTTTAACGTGGGTGGTATTGTTAATTTGTGGAATTAGGACAAGTCAATTTCCCGATAAACAAATTTAGATGATAACATTTTCAATAATTATTCTATTACACGGCTCAATAAATCTTAACGAGTCTGTCGTGAAAATTCCAAATACATTATTTGTAAATTCCCGAAATTATTTTTTTAATAAATTTGCTCCTTCACTTCAAATATAACGTCATGAAATTTAAGTAATTCAATAACGCAGCAACTCATAAAATAGTTCAAGTATACAAAATCGATGGAGATCTTAATGTGGCCGTAATTGCGGCATTTGTTCGATCAACTCTAAAACGAAGCAATTAACATGAAATTAAATGCGCTTTCGGAATATAAATTATTTATCGGATTGGAATTTTCAGCGTAGGATAAGACATGCTTTGTAGTCTGCGTCCTCATTATTATTGCAAAAGGATAATAGTAACTAACACTTTGATGTTAACCATAGGACGAGACGTAGTTATGATGATTACGTTATAAGTGCTTGCTTGGAAGAATCGTTAAACCTGTATAGCTTGCAGGGATAACTTACAAAGTCAAAGTCATAGAACTGCATAATGACGGGGACTAAGTAGCTAGTTAAAATAACAAGAATTGCTAGCGGAAGACGTAGGCATATTCTCGGGAGGGTTGTGGAAGTTCTAGAATTAACAAGTAGATGTCATGGTTTTGATTAGAAAATTTTGTAGGATTTCGAGCTCTAATGAAATGTTTTATAAAGAAGAACACTACTGGATATTCGATTACAGTTCAAAATTGCTGCTAGAAATTGTTGTAAATTAAGTAATTATTTCATTTTAGATTTATTTTGAGCTTCATAGTCATATTTAGATGTTAATAACAATATTTTATTCACAGTTTTGGTACCTTTTTACATCATGAAGAACAAAATTTATATAAGAAAAAACAAATTTATCAGAAAGAGAGCAAATAAAACTTCATTTCATTAAGGTACAGAAGCCATTTTTCTTAAGAAAGAAAAAGCTTCTGTACCGTGGTTTATATATTATTTTTTCCACTACTAGAACATGTCACTTTTCAAATCACAATTTTTTCATTCCGTTTGTAACTAAAACGATTCAATAAGTAGCAAGACATCGATAACAATCAATTGACATTTGACATTACTTTAATTTTACTGAATTTTTTGCAAAGTTTCCGAAAACGTTCTTCTTGTCTATAGACATCCAGAAAATTTGCAATTACAGATCCTCTGTGAATCGAAGTGGTAAAAAGATATGTCACAAAAAGGCTCTCTCCAGACATGAAAAGATTTTTTATTGGGTTTAGATCTGGACTAACACGGCAAAACATGGGACACGACACTATAAGTAGCTCACCTCGTAAAACAGCTGAATACTTAAAACTGCCAAATTTTAAAAGTTACACCGGCATACATTAAGACGGACGTCGGCTACAATGTTAGCAAACAATGGGGGTGACATCTTATATATCAAACGCCACAGCGGGTGGAAAAGTTCCACAGTTGTAGAAGGATATGTTCGAAGTCTCTCTTACTGACAAAAAGAGAATTGCAAGTCTGGTTCAGGGAACACGTTGTACAAGTGACTTACCCAACACAAGTAGTTTAAATGATAGAACTGTTGAGAAAGCAATGCCATTAACTTCAGTGTTCACTAAAATGAATATACTTGTAGAAAAAATAACATCAAATACTCATACCTCTGGCATTAACGTGACATGAAATAAATGCACCATCAATTGTTATTTCAGTTCTAAAGTTTTCCGATGTTAACGTTGTTTTGTAATTTGTTAATAAACATTTTTTGTGAAATAACACAATAATTGCGGTAGAATTTTTATTATGATCTTTACATTTTATTTTTATAGGTTATGTTTACGGTACAGCTTGTTGGCCCATCATTTCTTGTCAATAGCCTCTACACTTCCAGCGTACTTTCCTGCTTAAAAACAAAAAACAATTGTACTCTTTCTTGCAATTACCAAATTTTACTAAATTACTAAATTTTGTAGCTGGCATCAATGTTAAATTGTATCAAGGAAATTGTTCGTCAATTGTTTTTATTATCTACTAATAGGACCTAATGAAAAAAATATCTCCTACTAGGAGAGAAATACATATAAATAATGATATCTTTAAATACTCGTAGCGGAAAAAAATAGTTTTAGAATACAGTGGAAGAAAGATTTGTAATGCGCACGCACTTGGGGATTTTGTGGCGCCCTGGGTAAAAGAAACGAAATATGTACGCGATGTATATTTGCTTTCTTCCCATTGAAGGCCAAGATCGTAATGAAAAGGTATGTCTCTCAAATGATATTATATATAACTAATTTAAGTATTTACAAGACATAAACTGAAAAAAACTGTACTACTGAAAAAAATAGTATATCTACCACGGTTGTGATGAGTGTTCGCACAAACTTAACAAACCTATATCCAACTGACTAAATTTTTGTACATGAGTTTCAAAAAATTAGGGCCAAATAATGCAGTCATATTCTAATAAAAATCTTACATATTAATACAGCCCTGTATTTTCTTTTTTTTTTAGATAAAATGTAATCAAGATGAAACGTAAATGAAAGTTTACTGTCTGGTATCAAACCCAAATTCTTCACCGAAAAAGAAATTTTGTATTATTACAGGTGGGGATAAGGACTCAATGTCGAACCTTAAAAGTACGCGTCGAAGATTTAACAAGCAATTATTTAATTTAACAAACCGCGCTCGATCAGATAAATAACTATTAAACCATTTCAACCGCTAATGCCATAAGATAAACACGATGATGAATCTTTACTGAAATCGATATATGTATATATATTTAACACTAAACTTCGTTATTCTGCCTCTGTATTTCATATTCATATTTCATATAATTTTTTCAGAACCTGAATTTTGTGCTTTAAAAATATTGTTTTCGTGCATCTTAGCTAAATTAGGTCATATTACAATTGTTTCTGCCGTAAAAAGCAAAAAGTAAGCGGTTTATACGCTACCTACATTTTTTTTCATTATTATTTCCTCGTTGTTAAAACAAAGATGCCGGTATTTTGTAAACAATACCTTCAGACTTAGTATTATAAAAAATTACAACATTTTTATTACATCCAACGTACAAGTAGTCCATAAGAGGCCAATGGCACAAAATTAGAAGACTTCAGTAAAACTTTGTATCTACAATGAAACTTAAACAAGTGGTGCTTAAAAAGATCGAAATTATTGCGCATCTCATTATATGTAATGCACATAAATTGTAGTCGAGAATAATTTAATGATTTGGTTCTAACAAAACAGAACGTGGAATAATTTCTACTAGAAATTTAGATCTGATATATTAAATAGAATCTTGTTTTATAGTAAAATTGCACCTCAAAATTAAAGGTCATTTTTAATCTAAAATTCAAGACAAATAAATAACCAGTGCTAATAAATTTAAAGTTATTATTTTTCAAATTCTAATTTTGGCAGCCTCACTTAAATGCTGCACTTGTAGGTGACAATTCAGGTGACAAAAATTGTTAGTTAAGTTTAAGTTTTTTAAGATTCGTTGTCTTCCATAATTTGCAAACTGAACCAAAATTAGACGCCGTCAATCTGTGTCTTTTTTCCACGATTTATAATTTAGTCTGAGAGAGACTCTCTTTTATGATTTTATGCTTTTTTTTCTTTTCTAAAAGCAAGTAATAATTATTTCTTTGATAATTTTTTTTATAGTCGATATTAAATTGGTTACCTCGCAATTTTTTTATTGTACCTATTGAAATTTTCTTTTTAGACATGCAATGTATTTTTTTGTATATTTTTTATGTCATTTCATATCTATGTGTATTGTGAAATAACAAGCTAACAAATTATTTTAAATACAAATTATTTATTTAAAATAATTTGTTAGCTTGTTATTTTGTAATTATTTTGTATTTAAATGTTAGGTATAAAAGTTTAGTAATAGAACGAAAGATTAGTGTGATAACAGGTAATAAATACATAGTAGAAAAAAATGTTTCATAGAAAAATAGACGCTTAATGCATATGATTAATAGGTAATGAAATAATCGTCTATAAAAAAAATAAAGCATTTAGTGATAAACTACATGACTAAATATTTATTTTTTATTTTACTTTTTATTTTAATGATTAAGGTAAAAGTTAACTGTCTACTGTACTTACTGACATTACTGACGGAGCCGGTAATATCGTCTCACAAACATCCGATTTTTTTACTGTCTGGGACATAATATTTAATCATTTCTAGATTTTAGCCGTGCAATAATTAATTAAATATTAGCTATTTATAATTTTTTACTGAACAAAATCGAATTAATTACTGCTTAATTAATTACCGCTTTATTACTACCCAAATATTAATCAGTCGCTGCATTGCATCGTATTAAGAACTGTTTTGATTGAAAATTGAATTCTTTTCTCTCCAGTAAATTACTAATCGTTTTAAAATTTCCGTATCAAGCTAAACATTCGGAAACAGTCTTTTCTACAAAACTATTTTTTGGTGAAAAAAGATAATTGACAATGTATAATTGATCATTGTTGGATGATAAATAAGTTTTAGTTATGTTAGAACGAAATTAAGAATATGTATTTAGCTGTCTCGTGAATATTAGAAATCATGGGATAATTGCATTTTCAAATTTTATTGCACTCCTAACTGCAGTTTCTCAATACTGTCAATGACCGAGTCGGGTACAATTTTCTTCTTTAATTTACATTTTTTTTTTTAAATAATAGGAAAAAATAATACTAATTAGTAGGAAGGCAAAAAAAATATTTATCTATTAAACAGATTTTGTAAAATTTAACTATCCGACCCAAAGAGTGTACTTAAATAATGTTGTATTAAAAATTCAAAAAAAAGGATGCACCCCTTATGATTTTTTTGAACCAGTATTAAAAATTTGTAAGAACAATATACGACAATTTGTCTAAATCGTTTGGAAGCTGCAAATGTATCGTAAACACGTATGAGACTGCACCAATTTCCTTTAGTGCACTCCGTGAAAAAAAGTTGAGATAAGTCGTGTCAAAGCTGCATGCAGCGCAGCGCCTTTTACTTGTGAAACAAAGTAATTCAAACATGGTCATTAGAATTGACTGGTTATGTTTTCAACACAAAATATTAAGATAAAATTTTCAACGTTGCAGTGAAAAATGTATTTTGGGGTTTCCACCCGGTTGGTCACACGTAAATAAACCTGTGTAAAGTAAAATTAAATTTTCTCGGCAACTGGGTTTGTGGGTAATCTTTGATAATATCGGTGTAAAACATATTAATCTTAACATTTACGTTTTGAAACATACATAACAATTTCCTTCTACACATGTTCATTCATTTGGGGATTTTTTAGGTTGTTTAACTGTTTTCTTAAAAAACAACTCAGGAAATTAAATCGAAAAAATCGGGAAATTAAATCGTCTCAACGTTGCGTCACGTGTACGAAAAGAAGATGATAACATTTGGTTTTTGTGGGTTAAGTCGACGGCAGATATTTTCGGCTAGATTTCAATTTTAAGGCATTTCTTTGAGTGCGGATGGAATCTTCGAAACCGTCCTCATGTTTACGGGGCCGAGTGAGACTTTTCTTTTTTCTTTTAGTCTGGAACAGCTCTTTACGTATATTATAATCGCTTGAAATAAAATAAAAGTCATACTCTTAAAGCAGCTTAAGCTATGTTAAAAGAACAAAAAAAATTAACTGGGCATATAAGATTGCGAATTATAAGAATTCTTTGCGAAAATCTCTGCCAACAAAAAGAACCTAAAAACCTCCATGATTTGAATATCAATTTTTTAAGCCAGAAATCTCGATGTATGTTTTTTTGCCTAATATTACAAAAACACGCATTTAACTTTTTTCGGTTCGTTCCCATTAGAACGTAATAAATCGTCGGTTCAATTTCGGGTTATTTAACAGCATCAAATTTGTACATTCTCATACGTTTTGTTTTTTTGTAATGTTTGGGTCCAATTAAAAATTCCCTGCGAGGCAGAAAATTACTTATTGCAATTATCCAAAAATTGTATCGATGATGAAATATACCTCATTTCCCATTTTAAGTTATTAATTTAATGGAAATTTCTATGAAGTGAAGCTTTTCGATTTTTTGTTACTTTTGAAATGACAAATTTAGATAAAGTGTGACGTGATCTGAATCTATGTTTAGTATTTTATGTTCTGAATTTTACACAAAAATTCTAATAGGAAGTTGAAAACTCAACAGCGCTTGAAAATGTAACTTCGTAAAAACAACAAAATTTCTAGAATATTTTTAAAATGATAAATTATAGTAAATTTAGTAATTTCACAAACTAAAAATTTTTACCAAAATTGATATTTCAGTAGTTTTGAAAATGTTAAAAAGTTCATGTAAAAAAGTATTTCCGAATAATAAAGTTTTTTTTTCTATAAAATTCGAATAATTATGTTTAATAAAATTCGTTCTACATTTCTGGAGCAAGGCTCCTAAAATTCCAGAAACTATAAATTACATAATTATTCTAAAACTCGTTTTAAAACATTCTAAAAACTTAATTAAATCTAATATCTAAGTTGATTTAAATTTAAAAATATGGAGAAAAAAAAATCAAAAAATTTGATCCAAATTTACGTTTTATTCTAAATTAACTAATTCAAACTTTTGAAAACTCGTATATTTTAAACTATAAACATTATAAAATTCCTTGGCCATCAAAAACGACAAAAATGTTTTTTGCTTTTTTTTTTAATTTCTGTAGACATAATCAAAACAAGAAAATTCTATTATTCGAATCCGAACAGTTCTAAGATTCTAAGTATCTTATACGCCTTTTTTAGGATCTTATCAAATCATTTTAAAAATACTGAAAACTTCCGACAGAAAAAAATTCCAAATACAAATTCCAAAAAGAACCTAAAAGTTTTAAAGGCAATGATATATATTGTAAATTTTTTTTTAATATAAAATTTTTATTGTGATATGTCCAAAAAAAATTATAAAATAAATATTTGAAAAATTCCCAAAGGCACTTTTACAAAAAAAAAGAATTACCAACAAAAAATGATAAAACTTGCTACCACTTTAAAAAATCGTAATAAATCTTGATAATTTTCAAAACATTAAAATTCTTGCAATTTTCAACAGTGAATTTTATTTTTTTATTTTTTTATTTAGCACGATTACAATAATCCAAGTCAATTTCTGAATTTCGAAAGGTTTCAGTATTTTTAGGAAACTAAACTTTTTTCAAATATCCAAAATTTTCAATTGTTCAGGAAATCCTTTAACATAATTTTAAAAATAGAAAATTTCAGTGAAATTTATATCCAAATATCTTTAAAAATAATAAAACTTTTATTAATATCAACATGTAAAACACTAGTATATAATGATATTAGTCTATAACGGAAGATATTATGGCACTAATGAAAATTTAGCGCATGAGCGACGCTCACACGATAATTTCATGAGTGCCATAATCTCGCATTATAAACGAACATCATACGCTGTTTTGTGGTCGAAATAGGGAAAAAAAAAACATTAAATAAAAATGCAAATGGCAATGCACGGTGGCTGCTACGACGTTTTTTCAAACAATTCCATTTTTTTACAAAAAATAAATTATTCTCCTGAAGCATCATCATCAATGGACGAAATTAATCAAGCAGAGCTGAGTTTAATTCCTAGAAAATCCGAAATAGCATACATTAAAAAATTTGAAACATTCTCCACTTGGTTGAAACAGAAAATTTTGTGCAAATCTCGAACTTTGGCTCAATGTTTTTAAATTTGATTTTCTAGAATGACGTGATCAAATCTAATTTAGAAGAAATTGCCAACAACTTTTTGTTTGAAAATGGGTGAATGATTTATGTACACTTATAAAATTTAGTTTTATGTTAATGCTAAATTATAGTTAACATCAACTAAATATTTAATTAAAAACCCTTCCATCTATTTCCAGACTTGCAAATTAAAAACTAACAAGATTTCTTGGAAAAATTCCAAGATTCTACATTCATTATTTTAACAGTTAAATAGTACGTGTAATTAAGTGTGCATACATTAAGACCTAATTTAATTAAAAATATATTATCTTGAACGCACACAATACTCAAAGGACTGTGGTAGAATTATCCACTTACGTCTCCGACTCCCTTTTACAATAAAGTACAATTTATTGCCCCAGAAATGGAGACAAAAATGTTTCACTCCCGACAGAATTTATCATTTTTAAGCGTTTCAGATATCACTACCTTTTACATAAAACTAAAATTATCCCACAGCTATCTCCTCTCAACCTGCAATATAATTTCTCTCCGTAAAACGTGTACTTTTGTGCTTTCCTCAAGTTTTCCCCCGATACAATAACTTCAATCTTTTCAATTCGAAAGATCCATCTCCGTCGGTTTAAAAATGCAGAAATGCATAAACTTTTCATGGAAAACCGAAGATTAATCTGTGCAGATTGCAATTCGGTGGTTTTTGTTACAAATACAATAACTGACCTCTTGCAGGTTACCACGCTGATGAGAATGAAGCTCGATTAATGAGACATTTAATGGCAAACTACGATGCTGCGGTCAGACCAGTTGAAAATTCTTCATTGCCCCTGACTGTGATTTTTGGAATTTCGCTTCACCACATTATCGACGTGGTAAGAAAAGAACGAAAATTGGGCAAACTTAGATATTCACTTTTAAATTCAATTTTCAGGACGAAAAAAATCAGATTCTGACGACAAATTGCTGGATAACCCAAGCTTGGATAGATCACCATTTAAGGTGGAACTCGTCCGAGTTTGCTGGAATTAAAGTTATCAGAATCCCTTACACTCGAGTTTGGAGACCGGATTTGATATTGTACAACAAGTAAGTCTAATTTGTTAATTTCAATTCAAAACGAATTATGTGCTACTTTTACCGACCGCTTTGCATGCCCTTAATTTAATCAAATCAAGTCGTAAATTACACTGGTTGATTAATTCGGCTAAAAACAGTTTGACTTTTATTCGCTTTAATTCCCTGGAAACTTTCTAAATTTTAGAAAAATTGCACGATTGACAAACTTGATTTCTTTTTTATTTCCGCTTCGGTTATTCTACCCGCAACAATAACGTGTTTAGCAATTTGATTAAATTCGGAATTTATTCAGCGCATCCACCAAAATTCATTTTGAAACATTGATTGTGTATTCATACTATGCAAAATTGAATAAGAGAGTTGTATATTTAAAAAGGCAACACAATTTGGATTTTTTTTTGAGAACGCATTATGTTGGTGATAATTTCTCCCACGAAACTAGAGCATGGAGAATATAATTATGGGAATGTGTAAAGCGCACCGAGGCGCATATAAAACGGGGAAATATGTAAATATTTGTAAAATAGTGGAAAGTTTCACCGAGTAAACAAACAATTTATTACTTAATTAACTCTTGATGTAACTATATAAATATATAAATGTAATTTTGCTGGACTGAGCATCAAAGCTGATGTTCATTGGTTTTGAGGTAACTAAATTAAATCTACTTATTTATAGTCTTCGATGTTGAAGTTCAATCTGTGCTTTGGGAAATTGTTTATTCCAGTCTGAAGGTAGTTGGATTGTTAATTAAATTAGAAGATAAGAGAAGGGGACTTTCATTAGAGTTTAGTTATAAATTTTAGGTAAAATAGACACTGTTTCCAAATTGAATCGAAACATGTCTAATATAATGGAACGATTAATTTATTAAATACATTCAGAGGTAAAAAGGTTACATTAAAAGCATCTAGTTCACTTCAAAGAACAAAGATTGTACGAATTCTACTAGTTAACGTCTAAAATCTCTGCCAACAAAAAAATACAAAAAATCTCCATTATTTGAATATCAATTTTTTAAGCCAGAAATCTCGATGTATGTTTTTTTACCTAATATTACAAAAACAACTTTTTTCGGTTCGTTTCCATCAACGTAATAAATCGTCGGTTCAATTTCGGGTTATTTAACAGCATCAAATTTGTACATTCTCATACGTTTTGTTTTTTTGTAATGTTTGAGTCCAATTAAAAATTCCCTGTGAGGCATAAAATTACTTATTGAAATTTTCCAAAAATTGTATCGATAATTAAATATCCCTCATTTCGCATTTTAAGTTATTAAATGGAAATTTCTATGAAGTAAAACTTCGATTTTTTGTTATTTTTAATATGACAAAGTTAGAGAAAGTGTGAGGTGATCTGAATCTGTGTTTAGTATTTTATGTTCTGACATCCTTGAATTTTATATAAAAATTCTAAGAGGAAGTTAAAAACTCAACAGCGCTTGAAAATGTAACTTGGTAAAAACAACAAACTTTCTAAAATATTTTTAAAGTGATAAATTATAGTAAATTTAGTAATTTTACAAACTAAAAAATTTTACCAAAATTAATATTTCAGTAGTTTTGAAAATGTTAAAAAGTTCATGTAAAAAAATATTTCCGAATAATAAAGTTTTTTTTTCTATAAAATTCGAATAATTATGTTTAATAAAATTCGTTCTACATTTCTGGAGCAAGGCTCCTAAAATTCCAGTAACTATAAATTACATAATTATTCTAAAACTTGTTTTAAAACATTCTAATAACTTAATTAAATCTAATATCTAAGTTGATTAAAATTTAAAAACATGGAGAAAAAAATCAAAAAATTTGATCCAAATTTACGTTTTATTCTAAATTAACTAATTCAAACTTTTCAAAACTCGTATATTTTAAACTATAAACATTATAAAAATTCCTTGGCCATCAAAAACCACAAAAATGTTTTTTGCTTTTTTTTTAATTTCTGTAGACATAATCAAAACAAGAAAATTCTATTATTCGAATCCAAACAGTTCTAAGATTCTAAGTATCTTATACGCCTTTTTTAGGATCTTATCAAATCATTTTAAAAATACTGAAAACTTCCGACAGAAAGAAATTCCAAATACAAATTCCAAAAAGAACCTAAAAGTTTTAAAGGCAATGATATATATTGTAAAGTTTTTTTTAATATAAAATTTTTATTGTGATGTCCAAAAAAAATTATAAAATAAATATTTGAAAAATTCCCAAAGCCAAAAGGTAAAAAGGTTACATTGAAAATATCTAGTTCACTTCAAGGGACAATTTTACCGAGGTTACTACATTCACAACAGAATTTCATATCTTTAACTAGACTTAAATTCTTTCCAGTATATTACGCTGTTGAGAAATTCTAACAGTGGGTAATATAATGTGATATTCAAAGTATAATAACAACAGTTTCATGGAATGAGCGAACATTGTATTTTGTTATGAATAATAAAACAACGCTTATTCAGATATACTGTCGTTGAATTTGGAATACTACATGCCAAGAAGAAATTCCAGTTGACGAAATATCGAATATTAAAATATGAAAAAATCTCTAGGTAAATACGTAAGTTTTTTGTTCTAAGGTAACAATTACAGACCAGTTTAAAATTTATGCGTAGAATTTCAATTTTGTATTTATCTAAATGTGTAAATTCTTATCCGTTTAGAATCTTTTTAAAAGGAAAATATAGAGACAACCAACAGCTGTTTCTTAACATTTTTGAAAATTTTAAAACTCGCAAAAATCTTGAAATGTAAAACTATAACTATCTAAGAATCTAACAACAATCGTCAAGCATTTTCTGTTTGTGCCGAGTTTTAATTGCTCCAAATTTCTGATTTAAAAGATAATAAATTTTCTGGAAACATGACAGTTTTTTTTTCACTATGGCGTACCATTAGTATAAATTTGAAAAAAAAATATGTATTTTTTGCTGGAGAATCAAAAAATTTTTTCAAAATTGTACTTTTAAGTTTTATAATAAAAAAAAATTTAAAAAAAAAAACGTTTTTCTCTATGAAAATGTAGAGTTATATAGTTGAAATTTTTATCAAGAGAGTATCTCTATAGACATTAAATTACCATAATTTTTTTATGTAAATCAGTTTAGCCTATGAAGAGAAAAAAAAGTTTTCTGTTTTTGCCTTTTTTTTTATCATTATTCAAAAACCTTGAGATTTATTGTACGAACATACATACCCTGAAAGTATCCTTAACATATGCTCTGGGGGCAATTTTAGCATTCTTATCTTCCTATGCCCTTGGAAGAGACAGGCAATGCCAAAAATGGGTACAGAAATAATAACACAAATATAAAAAATACAGACCTGATAATTGGCATAAAATATGAAGGAATGTACGTTACAAAATTATGAATTATAAAATATGAATTTTAACTAAGAAGATCACCTTTAGACGCTATCCAGAATTTAAATCAAGCTGTTTCATGATATGAAAAAGAGAGAAATTACTGACAATATGACAAAATTAACAAAAGTGACAAAGAAAAAAACAAAAGTGTGAATACTGGCTAATGGACAAACATCCAACGAATATAGGATAAATCAAGAAATTAGATAAGGTAATAAATGTTTTCTACATGAAATAGAAGAACTGAAAACAAATCAGGACAAAACGACATATATGAAGTTAGACAGAGAAATTAAAGATCAAAGGAGAAAAGAAATAAAGTTGGGAAAGTTTCAATTGGAAGTGGTAGAAAGTCTCAAATACTTAGGAGTGGTAACAAAACACAAATAACAGCAGAAAAAAAATGAAAGAATCCAAGAAGACAGAAAGCGTTTCATGAATACAACGGTCATCTGAAGAATGTAGAAATCAGCAAGATCCTGAAAATAAGAATGTACTAATAAATATCACAAAGGTAGAGGAAGAACAACTGAGGAGAAAAACCGATGAAAACAGAACATTAAAAGAGAAAATGTAGTAAAAGTAATTAAAGTCGAGCGGTGAGAAGTTGCGACCACAATTAAGAGAAAGGAGAATGACAAAGAAATAAAGAAAATGACGAGATAAAAAAGCCCGAATGAAAGAGCAAAGAACAGATGAAAGGACTAAAGAAGTATAATGGAATGGCGGAAGTGGAACAGAGTGGCATGGAAAAATGCGGAAGAAGTAGCTATATCAAGAAAAATTGCGAAATTTGCCTCCATTAAATCCCATTTCAGAGCAGCCACATTTTCATGCGACATGTCAAAGCGAGATTTTTCTTCAAATTCCTTTAAAAAAAATGAAAATTTATAAAGAAGCCATTTAAAAACATTCGCGGAAATTATTATTTCTTACTTGTTTGAACCAACCGAATCTAGAGTCGTTTCGTGGATAACAATCAGGCTAAACATTTAACTCCTCTTTTACGACACATAATTCAACAAACTAGAATTTGTCAAAAACGTGCTTCACAAGCTCTGAGTAATTATAACAAGCTCCGAGTGTATGACAAATTCACGGTGGAAAACCAACTATGTTTTCATAAATCTTGCACACAAATGATTAAGTAGTTTTTCCGCCACTTCTAACTGAAGAGGAAGCAACAAGTCCTGTCGTACCCACTACAAAAATGATATATGATACATAATCGATCTTAAACAATAATTGCGTATACTTGTACAGAAAAACGAATAAACATAAACTGATGAAAATTAATGTGCTTCTGTCTGGAACAGTTTTGAATTTCAAATTAAGTGTTTATTTAGCATCATAACGCCGCCGATTTCGTGTAGCCAAACATCAAAAAAAACTGTAATGCATTTTCAAAAGTCTCCTGTATTTGGCTTATGTTACTTTGAAATCTAGGTAAAACTACGGTCTTGCTACTTAGATGTAAATTTAAAGTCTGGGACTGTTACAGCAATATTTCAGGGATTATTTCGAGTTTATTCACGTCTTCACAAAAATAAAATTTTGCGACTTTCTGGAGCGGTTTTATATTCAAAGTTTGTGTGCATAAAATAGAAATTTGAAAAACAGTGATTTAACCGTAGACGCAAAATGTTTAGTGCAATGCTACAAACTTATAATTACAGTTTCGATTTGTAGAGTTCGTGTTCTCAACAGGAATTTCACGCTTTAACTTGTCAATCTCGCTAGAATTGAGATTAGTGTTTAACATAAGTTTTACTGCCTGACGCATAAAAAACGACTTTATAAAAACGTTGCGAGTTTTTTCTTGTCAGAGGAACTCGACGTCATCTAACAAGTGAGCTCGTAACCTTAATATTCCGTCGGCTATCCTTGAAATATTACCCGAGAAAGATTGTACGATATTAAAAAATAATTTCGTTGGCATGTAAATTCATGATTGGTAAAATAAATTTACCAACTTCTGACGAGAATTTTCTTAAATTCCAAAGCTTTGAAGTTATTTTAGTCACAATAATTTGCTACTTTATTATAATTTTGATCGACCATCGTAGCATCACTTTAAAACGTGAAGATGTTTTTCCGAGACGTGGTAGTACGATGATTTAAGATGTCTACCGTCAATGATAAAGCTTGCCTCTTTTATGAGCTTAAAACGCTTACATTGTATGGCATTTTGCAAGGCTTCTAATCTGGATGTTTATGTGGGATCTTCTTGAAGTGTACACTCAAAGTGTTTTATTTTCAGTGCCGACCCGCAATTTCAATCATCTGTTATTAACACGAACGTGATCGTGTCGAGTTCCGGTGAGGTGTTGTGGTTAAGTCATGGAATATATCGTTCGTCCTGTGATATTAATGTGGAGTATTTCCCTTTCGATCTACAGAGTTGTCAAATGAAATGGGCGTCGTGGACGTATGATGGTTATCAGGTGAGGCAAATTTAATTACATAGGGATTTTTACGGGTACATTAAGTTCTTCCATCATGAAATAAAATATTATTAAATATACACGTGAAATGGTGAATGCGCCGGGATAGGACGGCAATGTTCCAAAGTGTTCCTAGAATAAAGACATTAAAGTGTTCTCAAATGGATGAAAAACCTGTAAAGACGGCTAACATTATGTTGCGAAACTTCAAAATTCTGCAATAAATATCACATTTCAAACGAAACTTCAAAAAAAATGGCTAGGGAGAATTTTATCTTCTCTTTACCAAAGTATAAAATCTAAAACAAGTCTAGAGCTTCAAAACTTTTAAATATGTAACTAAAAAACTTTTTTAGAGTTTATTTTTTGGCAACTTTTATTGAATTTGATAGTAGCAGTTTTAAATGATTTTTTATCGCAAGAAATTGTGGCATTTTTCAGATATCAATCGCAGAAGGTTTAAAACACGGTTAATGTAATGGTTAACATGTATGAACTAATTAAATATTCTAAACAAATTATAATTCTCATAATTTATAACAGGTCATTTTTTCTACCAAAAATTGTTTAAATTTTATCTGATCGTAAAAAATAAGAAAACAAAAAGAATAGGCACATACCAAAATCTTTGTCAATCATTTTAAAAAAAATTCCAGTAAAAATATTTTAAATTGTTATAATTTTGCTGCTATAACTTCCTCACCTGATCAGCTGAGAATTTTGTTTTTAGTTTTAACAGTTTTTAGTTTTATTGGTTTAAAAGAGATTTTTTTCATCAGCTGAGAATTTTGTTTTTAATTTTAGTTTTTAGTTTTATTGATTTAATATAGATTTTTTCCCTGAATTTACAGTAGTGGGCAATACATTTTGGTCGCCAATGTCATTTACAAAAGTAACAGAATAGTCAAAAATTTGACATTTTCTCTGTTTGATAAAGGCGAATGGCATCAAAAAGTCAAAAATAAATTTGTCAAAATGTCAAAAATATTTTTTTCTAAAAGTGATCATGATACCAACATCATTTTCTTGCTGTTTGTATTATTTTGTACCTAGAGTGATGAAGTTATTCTGTTCTGGACCCTACTTCTGATATCCAGTTATTATATGGAATAATTTTCGCCGTGTCAAAAAAATGCCATTAAGGGTCAAAATTTATTACTGGCTACTGTACCTGCGTTAACATAAAAAGTCAAAATTTTATATTTAATGAAAAATATGAAATTTGCGAAAATTACGTAAAATAATAGTTTTTTTAAACCCGCAATTCTGATAGTGCAATAAGAATTTTTGAAACTGTAATTTCTATAGTTTTAACGCTATAACAATAATTTCAACGTTATTGTAAACAAACAAATATATAAATAACAAAATTATAGCTAAAAAATTTCATTTTTAAAACGAATTAAAAGTTTTTATCAATTTTTATTAACATCTGTAATTCTAGTAATTTTGATGCCATTGCTATAAAATTTAGCTTTTAATTAACTGTGCTAATTGACATAATTATGGCATAAAAAATAATTTGTAGATATTCTCATTTGTAAGACGATATAAAACGTTTCCATTAAAATATTTGAAATTTTGGTTTTTAACATTTTTTTTTGAATTCATATATGTATATAATACTTTTAAAGCATTTGATATAATATTGTTAAAAAAATGCCTAATAATTGTAGTAAATAAGAAGAATACAACACTAATAAGAAAAATTTTTATTTTTAAGACAAACTAAAAATTTATTATAAAACTTACTATTTTTGACTAGCTTATTAACTGATAAACAAAAAAAATAGGTATCTTTAGGATGAACCAAAAATTTTCAACGGTTTCCGGTAATTTTGTTAGTTTTAAGACTGTCGCCGTAAAATTTTGCTTGTATTCTGTTTATTAATTGTGCTATATTACAAAAGTATAGTTAAAAAAATGCAGTATTTCAAAATTTTTAATTTTTAAAACGAACCAAAATTTTCAACATTTTTTATTAAAATATTTGATTCACTATAGTGAACTTACAAATTTTTCTAAATTATTGAAAAAAACTTTGATATGTGCCTATACTTTTTGTTTTGTTATTTTTTACAATCAGATAAAATTTAAACAATTTTTGTTAGATTAGATTATTTGTAATAAATTATAAGAATTAGAGAAAAGGATTTTGAAATTAATATTTTAACATTTTATTAATTTTATTATTGAAAGTTTTACCACAATTAAAAAAATCTTGTTTTACTTAAATTGTAAATTTTTCTTAATTTTTTGTTCTACTTTTAAATATAATCATTTTGATATTGATATTTATATTAGTTCTGCTTAATTAAATTTTTTCACTGTATGTGAAAAATTTTGATAGTGATTCTAGTAGGTTTAAAATTATTGAAATTATGCATTGAAAAAGAAGAAAAACAGCTTAGAACCTTAATAAAAAAAATTGTTTGAGAATCCAAAAAATTTTAGGATATACATTTGGTAAAAGGTAAACAATTCCGAAAAAAACAGTATATTATTTTCAGTTATAATTTTGTTAGGCTTAACTAAATTTTATATATTTACAAGTTTTTTTTATTGTTTGAACATTTATTGTTATTTAATATTTCATTTATTTAACATTTATTATTTTAAAAATTTCTTTTTTGGAATCAATTTTTTTTACAATATTCTTTACAATATTTTACAATTTTTTTTATCATGTATTAAAATCGAATAAAAATCATAGACGGTTTATTTTGGTACATTTTATTTAACTTGACTTTCTTAAGTTTTAATCAGACTGAAAATGTTACGGATCCAGCTAAAAAGCAGAAAAAATTTTTTTTTAGCTTTTGGTTTTCTTTCTTTAGCATTTATAATAATCTAAAGACTCTAAATGAGACAATAAAATCGATAGCTAAAAAATAAAAAAAAATCATAGGATCTAAAAATTGGTAAAAACTACTTACTTAATTATTTTTTTTTAAAAGCTTAATATTGATCTTTATCGTATGTAATGTACGATGTAATATAATAATTCGCATAAAAACTCATTTTCAGAGAGGCAACAGGTCTGAAATATCTTCCACAATCAATACCAATCCATTTATTTCCGTTTTATTAAATTTGTTATTGAAATGTAACAGCTGTTTAAAAAACGTGAAAAAAATTATGACGTACATGTTTATGACGGCTACATCAACGCATTCGGCTGGTTTTTAAGGTTTTATGAGCCATAAATACATTAATTTTTTTGTGAACTGACATACAAATTTTATTAAATATTCTGGAAGTGAAAATGGAAAGTGGTAAATGTGCCGGGCTAACATCGTGTTAAGTGAAAATCTCAGTTATAGACTTAATATTTTTCATATTTTTTTTTAATAACGCGTTAGATAGAAACTGATAGAACGACAAAAACTCCGCAATTTACTCTGTTTTTATACCAAGCTACAAAAGTTGTAGAATAATACAGTTGATACAATATCTGCTGACAAAACAAGGAAATTTAAATTTTCCACTCGTTCAACCACGTTGATAGGATTCTCCTCGCATTTAAATACGTTTTCCAAAGACCAGAAATTTGCATCATACACATGAATGACGCTACAAGTATCATTCTATCGCAAATGTGCAATTTTAGTGATTGATAGACCCTGCAGAGGAAATTATCGAGCGAATCATATTTCGGAGTAGGTTTCCATGTTACAAGTTGTCGGATCCGTGAAGAACCCCACTAATATGCTCACAACTCTTAAGTGATATTGCTTAAATTAACTGCTAAAACAAGTCGGCAAATTAAATTGAAAAAAATCACAATGTTGGCAACATGCGTTATTTGGACGCTAAACCGTGCAAAAACGAAAACTTGACTTGATCAGATGGAAATCCGCTTAGTTTTTTGCTTTTATTGAGTTTCAGATTGTTGGGGGTAACATTGATAAAAACTTAATACGTTCAGAATTAGGAGACCGTAATTACTTCGAATATTGAAAATAATGATGGAAAATTGTTGGGTTTAAACACGGTTGCTTCAGACCAACAAAAGCTCCGGAAAACCAAGCCAGAAATGTTTACTAAATATGCGAATAAATATAAAAGGTGGTGGGAAAGTACATAGAGAATTGTACTGTATGAATCAACAAGGTGAATGCAGAAAATAAACGACGGAAAAAATACGATGAAATTCAAATCAACTTTTTTCGTAAGTAATTCAAGGTGAATTGTGCAAGTCTTAGTATTGACACAACGAACGTTTATTTGTTATTAGCTTTTTTTATCCCACGGCTACAAAATATTAAATTCAATGAATGCTAATTAAGACTGTGTTTCTGTTCCCTTGCTTCCACAGCGGAAAATCTCTTACATTAAACGTCCGTCTCGGCTTCTCGAATCCCCAATCAATATCTGGGGAGACATTTTTATTTATTTTTTATTTAATAAGAAAATTGCACTTATAATGCACCGAAAATAAACACAGATCACGCCGTTATAATTAAACGGAGCAAGTTTGATCGATTTTCAAATTACCTGTACTAAAAAATTTATCTACGCTAGTTAGGGCCGGTGTATTTATTATTAAAGAAAATGTCAGATTTACTCAACTTTATCCCGCTTACTTAAGGCACGAATAAACAGTTAAATAACGATAAATATTAAGTATCCCAGTCTGGATTTAAACCTATTGGTTTAGAAAGTGATTTAATTTAGCCTAAATTTATTATAGAAACTATTAAGTTATCTCAATTTACATAAATTTTGTTGGCGCCGACCTACACAATTTGTAGGCAATTATTTCTGGCTTGTGACTCAGTTAGTTAAAATTCGGGAATGATTTTTTAATTGCGCTTCTAACTCACCGTGTGTTTTGTACATGTTATTTTAGCAGAAATTTTAACTGATGACACTTCAAAGAGAGAAGCGTTGAAACAAATTGATATTTGGCTATGCACGTTGGTTTCCACTATGTTCCTCTAAGCTCTTGCGATAATATGGGATTGCCAAGCACGAAGCTGGATATAACGGGAACATATAGAGATTCCTCTTATCTAATTTGGAATTAGAGCTACTGATACGGGATTTCAATCTTTTCAATAGTGGATGTTTTTTAGTCGAATGCCTGGCTTCAACATACATTTATCAGCTATTATAATCCTTTCTCCACGTTTTTGGGAGATTCTATACGTAGAAACTCAACCAATCAAGCAGAGAACGATATTTTCACATTACGTTGCCTAAAATTGATAGTGTTATTACGTCCATATATGCAGCAGCTGTTGGGACAAAAAACGAGCCCTAATATTGCGACAGTCAATTTACATAAATTTGCTCGAGAAAATACTTTTGTCATAAATCAAAAACGTAATTAATGGACACAAAATTTGATCTGTTAATGTTACTTTCATTTATTAAAGACACTTGTTATCTCGAAATATAATCTACGACCGAAGTTGACAAGGTATAAATAATGGAAGGAGAAATTTGCAAAGACAAAATTCTTGTCAACATGAGATTTATGGTTGTTGCTTGACAGCGGTCCGGAGAAATCGCAAGTCAAAAATCCGAGGAGATTTCAAAGACATGAACAAAATATGAACATTTTGCATTTAGCCACAAAGCGAAAAACCCCAACTACTTTGGTTGTGGTTTATATAAAAAATATATAGCGCTTAGACCTTCTGGTTTGGAAAAACGCCGGTTTTTTTATTGATTATAGAAATGGGAAGTGCACTTTTCATGCAAAAGATCGCACAATTTTAAAATTTAGAAAATCTTGAAAATTTTACAGGACATTGTTTTCGGAGGTCTAGTGCTACCATGTTGGCAAAGAACGGTGGAGACCTTCTTACATCAAAACAATTTGGAGGTTTGGAAATTTTCAGCGGTAACAGAACAATACGTCGATGAGTCTGTTAATAAAAAAATCAAAAAGTTTTTAGGTTAAATCAACAAAATTTTAGATTTTTTTAGATTTAAAATATTAAACTCTATAAACACAAAAGAAGATAAAAAAAGATCTAAATGATGTCTAAAACAGAGTAAAATACCGAATGTTTCAAAAGTCCTTCTATCAAGTGGGTCATAAAAATAAAAACGTATGTCGTCTTATAACACCATAAGTAAACGAGGTTAAACCGTTAAAAATATTAACAAAATTAACTGTAAAGACGATATACGTTTTTACTTTCAGGACCTACTTGAATCCTAAGACAATTTTCAAATTTATAACATTTTTTAAATTTATAAATAAATCTTAAAATTTATAAATAATATACAAATTCAAATGTAAAACTTTTCTCCATGTTCAAAATTCATACAGATCTAAAGCTTAAAATTAAGATTTAAAAAACATAAAATTTCCACAATTAAGCAGAAAATACAGAGGGTCTATAATTCTTCCCTTAGAATTATTTGAGAAGACGTATCGGCGGTATTACTATTTTAAGTTTACAAACTTTTAAATTTTAACAAAAGACATCCAAGAGTGTATCTGGAGAGCATTCAAAAATAAACGAGACAAAATGGAATGAGAATTTTAGTTTAATTAAAAACCACCAAAATATTTTTTTAGAAAAACTAAAGAAGTGCATTATTATTTAAAGAAAAATAGTGACATGATTAAACAAACATCTGAATCGAAGGTCATCATAATTTTTTGCTAGACGTAATTGAACTTTTTTTTTTTACTTTCAAAAACATTTTTTAACATGTCTTCATTAATTCTTTGGCAACAGCTACTGATTGCTCCTATTAGCTCTTATTCTTTTTTTATAAACTTCATCTTTTATTGGTCCACATATCGAAAAATCCAGAGGAAGTAAACCTGAGGATCGGGGGGCTATAAGGGATATACTTCTTTGCTTCTTCGCTTCCCAAAAATCTCAAAATTTTAGTATGAGCTGTTGCTCCATCGTGTTGAAACAAACTTACTTGAAGTTCATAATCATTAATTGATTGATAAACACATTCGAAATTTTTTCTCTGCATCTTGCTACTGTAAATATTTCATGAAAAACGTTAAGAGCAAAAGTCGTCTTCTACCCACAGTAATCCAAACATCAATTTTCCGCGGGCGAAGAGGAGTTATTTTCGATATCTACGTTATCGAAAATTAATATGTTGACATTTTTAAAATGTTCGACTAATATTTTTAAAAAATATTTATATTATGGAAACAACAATAATTAATATCGCAAAAATTCTGAGAATTCAGCAACTCAAAGCATTTTTTTAAACTGGGACAAATTCCTTTAAAAATTAAAAATATCTAAAGTACAAAACATTTTTCAGAATATCAAAAATATGCCTACTTACAAAAAGTTGTCTTTTTTTAAATTTCTAAACTTTCAGAAAAAACTTCTAAACCCTTAAAACCCTCAAAGTTCGCTCTTATGAAAAAGCCAAAAATACCACAATTTTCTAAAAAAAATTCCAAAAAAAAAGTAAAAAATTTAAACTAAAAGAAGGCGTTATTCTTTTCACACTACAACCGAAAAACACACTCATATTTTAAAAAATGTTCAAAAAACAATTTAGGATATTTATTAGGATTTTTCATGCTCATAACAATCATAGAAAATATTGCCAAAAAAAACACGGCAACTTTTGAGACTAACCCAAAATTTTATATTTAATTCTACGTTTTGTATTACTTAATTGTGTATTATTGCAAACTGCGGGTACGTTTGAAATTTTCTGTTTTTGCAGCTGGACAAGTAAAATCTTCAAAAAACTCCCACACATTTTATAAAAAAAAATAGACATCCAAAATTTTGCATCTTCAATTATAACGCACCTATCAAATTCCAACTTTCCGTGTTTATAGAGTCCGTGGCGTTCTTTCAATTAAAATAACATTAAGTGGCACTTAAGAAGCATTCACCGCAAAAAATGGCATTTAATTTTGATTCGAAAACTTGTGAGCATACGATCACAATTTTTTTTAAATTTTATCTCTAGATCTGATTCCAGACTGAACACGGAAATAAATATTTAAATATTTAAATTTTGGATTTTTGGGACGCTCATATCTTCGAAAATATGACGATAAACAAAACTTCAGATACAAATAAAGTCTACAAAAAGAGAAATAGTTTATTTTTTGGAAAAATTTTTTTGGCGTATCTGTAAGTTGCTAAGTTTGCTGTTTCTGCTTTCTGTCTGTTATAACCTGCAGAAAAAATTTCATGCATTTTATAAAATTTAAGTTATTTTAATTTTTAATTTAATTTAAGCTACCACTGACGTTTCCTATCTTTCGAAGGACAACAATAAGAATTGAGAGCTCCTTAAACTAACATCGGAAGTTAATATCTAGTTTGTTTCAATAAAAACTTTTGGACCGATCGAATCAATACTCAACTTGTCACAACAGCATTGCCAACAGAATAATGTTTGAAATTAGAGACTCACCTTGTGACTACTTTGATCAATGTTAGGGTGATTGAACACGGTAACAAAATGTTGCATCCATTGTGGTAGCATTAACGCTAGAGATTATCTCAGTTCCAGCGTCATGGTATTAAGATAAAGCGACATAAAATTTAGTTTTGGAAAGACAAAGTATTCATCCGCTGATAATTTAATTCGTACATTGTTTCTGAACAAAAACAAACTAATTTCGGTTGTAATGTGATGGTATCATGTAATTTAAAATTTATAATATTTGTTCTACTAACTAATTAAATTATGCTGATTGTGTTGAAATCAATTAAATGCAGCGCTCATCTCTAGAATTTCAAGTAAAAGCATTGCATTTGGTATAAATTAACAGTTGATGGAACATAGGAATACGATATTTACTTTCTGATTGTGAATACAAGGTCTCTTGACACACTAGGAATCCGGAGATTAGTTTATTGTTCCCTAGAGTTATCAACAGGAGAACTAAAATTTAAAAGGATAATTTTCGAAAATGGGAAAACCCATTATTATTCATCATGGCAAACACTGAACGTCCCAAGGAAGTTCTGGTTCCTCTGAAACCGCATTCAGATTCAATTCAAGCTATTGACCTGTTTGATTTCTGAATTTTGTTAAATTGTTCAATGGATCGATAGCATTTCCGGGAATTAGTTATCTCCGGAACTAAGAAAGACACAAACATAGATTTTTTTTTGATAACTAAGAAAGTCGTTAATTTATCATTAATATTTATTATTTTGTTTTATTTTTGTGTTTGGTTAGATTAAATTTACGTGCAAATAAGCGTACTTTATGAAATAATTAAATTTAGAAGTTTTTGTGAAATAATATTCCCGGCGCATCCACCATTTTTATAAGTACTTCCTTTAATTTGGTAGGTGCTTGGGAAATTTTTCGTTTCCGTGTTAAGGGAGATAAAATCTGCAACAAAATTCCCACATATATCAAAAAAATGAAGTAATAGCAAAAATTTATCAAAACTGTCTTGAAGAAAACTCTAGTTTCTCTGAACTGGATTCAGACTCAGTTCCAGCGTAAATTATTATAAAATTATTGGCTGCATCCGGAAATGTCGATACTGCAACAAACAAATTCTCAGAAATTATTGAAAGATGAAAGAGTGTTGTAACAGTCGTTCCACAAACAATCCCATCCAAAGTCTGAAGTAAATCTTCATAATTACAGATTTAATCCTTAATCAACCCCCACTGCGAAGTTAAATAAATGTAGATTAGTTGGAAATTTGAACTGACATTACAGTTGCGTTATAAATTCAAATTAATTGGTGATTATAACAATGCTTCTGTCTAAATATTTACTTGAATGGAGACAGATAAGAGGGTTGAAAATAAAGGAAGATGCAAATTCGTTACTTTTCTTTGCGTAGCTCGTTTTATTTGTACGGAATAAAATAGATAGTGATGCGGTGCTAAAAATACACTATCATGTAGTTTGTGGTACCAGAAGGAGGCTAATTGAGGGTGTTGAGTTGTAACCAACTTTACAACTCGTGCTTCCGAATGTTAAATACCTGTTTCTTATTCACAAATTCGTCTTTTATTTGACGCTAAGTATTTACGAAGCTACCAACGTACATTTCTTCCCAATAAAAGTTTCTAGGACTTGAGGTTCGGCATGAATTTTATTCTGAAAACTCTCACTACAACGGTCATTTAAAAACGGTAAAATAAGAGGTTGATGGTGAATTTGCCCAGAATATTGCATTTCTACAGCGGAAAAACAACAAAATTCACAGGAGTTAATTAAGATATCTTAAACATTCTTTTGATTAGCTTCGTTACCGTTACGTCACTTAATGGGCAAAAACCGCCTCTTACTATTATTTTTATTCTACAACTACGTAGATTACAGTGTGTAATTTTTTGTAAAGGTTTGTTTGTTTTTTTTTCAGAATTTAATTCATTTTTCCAAAAATTTTTATTGAATAGTGCAGCATGACAAAATTATTTTTCAAAAGGCTCAAGTCAATCGGAGTAAAACTCTAACAGAGAGAGTTAATTAGAGGAATTAATTAATCAATTATTCGCGTTTGTTTAAAAAAAATATTTTAAAATCGCTGAACACACTTTTTTTAGCTAGGATTAATTAGTGATTGAACAAAAGTTTTTTTTTGATCACAACTTATTTTACAAAATACGTGATGTAGATTTCATGTATTTTTTTTTTTGCATAGAAATTCAAATTTCAATTTTTTTAAGTCCTTCGTTTAGCGCTAAGCTATAATCATCTACTAGCAAAAAATATTTGGTTTCTTGATTTTATATGAATATAGCATAAGTTATCCTGATCACCATGAGGATACTTTTTTCTAAAAGGTATTCGAAAACTAGGTCCCAACGGCCGGATTTTCAAATTTTTTAAATGAAAATCTAAGAAAATATTGTTTTCTGTTACACTTAAAAGTTTAAATAAGATAACTTTTTTATTTTATTAAAAAAAAAATTGAAAGTTTATGCTTTTTTTAACTTTCCAAACCCATGTAATTTTTTAAAGTGTACTACTTTAGTTGTGCACAAAGCGAACTTGCACTTCAACATCAAATACTTTAATTTTCAGTTAACTTTACTTAATTATTTTTTAAAATTAATTATAACATTAATGGTAAATTAGCATTTTTTCTTGATACAAAATTTTTATTATACATAGTTTTTTAATACGGAGGATGATTTTTATCCGTCTTTTCGTTTAACGGTGACAAGTACAACACCCTCGTTTGCCAATATCGTAGCTGCAGACCGGCAAAAGCAATGTCTAGTCTAGTCGCGTTTTGGGATACAACGGCTTCAAAAATTTGGCTGATTCCTACGGGCTGAATGGTACACTTTGCTGTGAGGAACGATTTAGGACGCAAGGCTCAATATTTTGTACAATTTTCAAAAACCCAACTCTACAATCATTATCGATCACACAAAACAATTTATCTTTTTTGGTCTTGGTATCAATAAGTGAAACAATCATCGATTGTCGATCGTCAATATTGGAAATTTCTACCTTGTACAATTCGTCCGTTTTACAAGCTCTGTTATAGCAAGAACATGTAAATTTAAAACCCGATTTTATATACTATTTTTCAAACCTTGTGATCCTTAAATATCTTAAACATTCACAAAAAATATTCATCATCTGAAGCGTTTACCAAAAATTTAATTATTTTATTTTGTTCAAATATCTTTGATTTTTTAGGCTTAGGCTTCTTTACCGGTGTAATTGGTTTGTTATATCTGAAAAGTAACATTCATTTTCACACTATTTTGAAAAATTCTTACTTTGAAATGTCACAATTTTCATTCAATGCGCTCTTTAGCATTGAGTAATAGAACCGTAAACTTGAAATCTTGATTTTCTTAGATTTTTCGGAAACACATGCGAGAAGCACTTTTTTTAACTCCACTGATATTTTTTCCAATTCTTCATTTTTGACACGCGTAATTTTTGAAGCAATAATTTACGATGTCTGCAGGATGTGGTGATTTGTTCTTTCGAAAATAGTAAATTTCCTTTTTGGGTACCACAATGGATATGTGTTTATTTTTTAAATTAAAAAATTGAAATCAAAGTTTTTTTTTAAAATTTGCTATAGAAAAAATAGTGTATTATACACGACGATAAAATTACAACAATTTTCACTTAATGGTTGAAGTGATTCTTTATCGTCTTGCATAATAAATAACCATTTTTGAATCGCTTCAGAATAAATTAATTTAACAATAAATTTTATAATTTAGGTGTTATATAAGCATTTCTTTAAGGCGATAACGAACAAACAACTGAGACTTAAACCGCCGAATTTTGGATCGATTTGATGGGTGCCAATTTTGACAACATTCATCGTTGTCGAATTTAAAGAACAGGTCAAATATTTCGATTTAAATTTTTATTCTGACGCATCCACCATATTAATAAACTCCACGACGAAAATAACGTCTTTAGTCAACAAAAATTCTTGCAGTGTCTTGATTTTCCCCGTATTGTTTTTCACAATGACTTGTTTTTCAGATTTTTCTGCATTCTCCTTGCCAAAACTGGGTTGATCAAAAATGATTAATCACTCTGTCAGTTCATTATTTTTCAGAGGTTCCCAAATGACTGCATAAGAAATTCGTTTGAAGTTTCCAGTCCATTTTCGTCTTACGCCAACTACTAATGTTTTTCATGTTTTTGAAATTAGAATGTTTGATGGAAGCTCCACGTCCTTTGAATATAAAGAATCCCCCCATTACGTAACCCACGAAATAATTTCGGTCAAATTTTGTTGCAGGTCGAACTGGCGAAGCAGACTGAAGAGGGTGACGTCAGTAACTACCAAGCCAACGGCGAATTCGACTTGATTAGCTTTTCATCGGTGAAACATGTCGAATTTTATTCTTGTTGTCCCGAGCCCTACCCTGATATTACATACACGATCAAGTTAAAAAGACGACCGTTGTTTTACGTTTTTAACTTGATTCTGCCCTGCATTCTAATCAACGGCATAGGTAATTTATCACTTTACGCTTGAATTCTGTCATCATTTGTATTTATTTGCAGCACTGTTGGTCTTTTATGTTCCGTCAGAGTCGGGAGAAAAGGTAACATTAGGGATAAGTGCCCTGCTTTCCATGACGGTTTTTTTAATGACGATCCGGGAAACTTTACCACCGACGGAGAAAACCCCACTAATTAGTAAGTTATAATTTTTATCAAACTGCACGATTTCGCGTAATTTCAAGTCTGAGAGCCAACAAAGCAAATTGATCATCTTACTCATAATCAGATCGTCGTGTTGGCATTTGACGTGTCTGAAATCTGAAACCACTGAAAACAGCTTATTCTCGTTAAAATCAGCCCTTTATGTTCTTAATAAAAACCCTGACATCGTCACGTTCAATCCGTTCAATAATCTACCCTTGGATTCTTAATTTAAAAAATGTTTTAAAAATTTAACGAACTCAAACGAAATCAACGATAACAAGGTTTCGACTTCGATGTTTTCTTTAAATTTTGGCGGAAATATTTCAAGTATTTTAAAATGAAAGGGTCACCGCTTTTTAATTAGAACAAGAAGGTTTTCACCACATTCTCAAGTGTTTGTTTAAAGGTGAAAAGGTTTCCACACGATGTAAAAATAGTCGGTGGTGACGTATATTCTCAAAAGCATGTTTACCTTGGAATATCGAAGATAGATGTATCAGTAACGGTTCTAAAGAGTCAATAATCCAAACCAAACAACCCTGATACAGATTTTTAAGACCGCGCTAGCGATTAAATTGAAATGTTTGCGAAGGAAGAAATAAAAGCTGACACTAGAATGGGCGTTTACAGATCACTACATTTAATGAAATTAATCAAATCGTCGCACAATCTGTTTCAACTTCTTTGTCAAACACCAAAATTTGTTTCCGTGATTGGTTGACCAGTTTTGATCCTGTTCAATGATTTGAATCTTTAGAAGTGAAAGGTGAAAATTATTCGCTTTGTACTGCTAAAAGTCTGTTTTATATTTTTTATCACTTTAAACTATCTTACTTATCTATTTAATTGACAATAACTCTATCACTAACATAATCGGATTGTGCCATTTCCAAAATAATTACAAATCGATGTATTGGAGCGTGATCTATAGATGCATCCATAACGATTGTCAATAACAGTTTAAATAAATTGGATATTATGTTAGTGGCGTCACTTGAATTGATTGGATGAGATATCGTTACATAATGGCATAGCACTTATTGAAATATTTGTTAAAAGATCAGTTCGTTGGCTTAGTACTTTTTATCCAAAATACAATTAAGCTTTGAGCCCAAATTTCAAGAATCAGATATTTTAGAGATCATTTCTTTGAGCCAAATATTTTACTTTGCTGACATTGAGGTACTAAAAATACCTGAGAAATAAGAAAAGCACAATATAAATATGGAACAAAATAGAAAATTGAATTTCTGATCATTTTAATTTATCATGCTTTTATTCAATAATATTGAATCATATAATATAAGGCGATAAGATCTTATCATATAATCGCGATAAAATATAAGTCAAGAAACGGCTCCGGTATTGTAGTAAAGCCACGAATTTATAATAGTTACAGAAATTAAACTTTTTGCTTACAATTACTGATAAGATTAGACTACATTTTTCTATTCAGCTGTATTAGAATTTTATTATTTATTTTTATACACACATATAAGCATATAAAAATAATATTGATCTGTATTCTAAAAAATGAATTCATACTTCTAGAACTAATCATAACACTAGCAACTGCAACAATGTAATTGTTTGTTCTTATGTTTATAAAAATTTAACGTGATCAACAGAGGAATTTTCTCAGCCAAAATTTTCTTCTGACAAATAAATTTGTCATCAAATTTGTCAAATCAGCTTTTATACCATTAATATTGGTACAATGCGAAAAAATAAATGAAATTAAAAAATAATAATTGTGGGTACAGTTATTAAGTATTACTATCAATATCAGTTTCTCTTTTTTCACAAATTGTCAGTTCAAAAAATCTCAGAATTTAATAAAAAAATATTTATGAATTTATTGAAATTTATTGAAATATTTTAAGAATTTTATACGCTCTGGTGTTAGATTTTTTTGTTTCTGAAATTTTCACATTTTTGATTTTTGCAATTTTAGAGTATTTAAACGTACCCATAATTTGTTAAATTTGTTGAATTTCTGATCATTTTAATTTATCATGCTTTTATTCAATAATATTGAATCATATAATATAACGTGATAAGATCTTATCATATAATCGCGATAAAATATGAGTCAAGAAACGGCTCCGGTTAGGCTAGTAAAGCCACGAATTTATAATAGTTACAGAAATTAAACTTTTTGCTTACAATTGCTGATAAGCTTAGGCTAGATTTTTTTAAATAGAAGCTGTACAAAAATGAACGAAAAAAAATAAATATTTGCAACTGAGCAGATTACACTTCAACACATTTGATAAAAAAAACATTACTTTTAATTTTGCGAGGAATGAAGGGTTTCTAAAAGGTTCCTTCTTGCAAGATGGGTGTTATCCTGGTCCCGGATTCAAATAGGAACCCTCTCGTCCTTCGGTCGCGTTGTTCCCTTTTGGGGTTAGCGTATAATACTTACGTTACCATAAAAATTTACCAATCCTGTTGTAACACGCGGAAGTATCGCTAATTAGTATTTGCACGCACCTAACAGTAACTTTTTGGAACTGGAATGAAATTTTTATTTATTTATTTATATTTATTTTGTAATTTAGAGAAAGTTTAGCTCAAATCTACCGTAGTTTCCAAATTACAGCGAGGCCGTATTGTAAAAGGAAATTTAATTAAACAAATTTGATTTGATTTTGACTAATTGACTAATTGAAATCGTGTGTCTCTCGTTGCTAATTGTTAGCATAAATTCCCCCAATTAAGTGTTTTTTTTTATCGACTTAACAAATCTACTAGAGATTTTGATCGTGTTGTTGCTCGTCGTCGTAACGACAAAAAAAATGTCTATGGCAAGAAAGAGCCCTATAGTACTAAAAGTACCCTTCTAACTTTCTATTTGGAAAAACGATAAATGTGAAAAGGTCGAGCATCCATTAGCGGATTAGATTTGTAAGCAATAAAACTTGACTAAAATTTTCATAAATTGTGAACAATGGCAATTTGAATGACAAATTAATGAGAAACTTATCTAAGGAAACAGCTGAGAATAAATTAGTACATAGGACTATTTTTTTCCTATCGATTCTTAATCAAATTTCTGTTTTTGACAAAAAAATCCTTCAATATCAGCCAATAAAAAAATATTTGAGAGAAATCTAAACAGAAAATACAAAGTAATTGTATCTCGGAAAATTAGTTTTGATAAAAAAAGTGAAAATTGAAAAAGAATTGTTATAAACATGTTACAATATCACCATCAATTTTTTTGCGTCGAATAAAAGTTCGGTTTTTATTTCGATAATATGTAAGACAGTCCTTCCAGTTGCAAAATTTTTCAAGTGAAGTAATAAGAAAATTAGATTATAAATGCTTTTCTGTAGGAGAGTTATTTCCATTTTACTGTATTATAATCTTATTACATATTTTCATGTAAACATATATACGGACTTATAACATTTATAAACGTATTCTGAAAATTAAATTGTTTCGTATTCAACATTGGAGCTGCAATATAATAAATAAGCTTTCTAATATTTATATCTGTATATTTTTATATTTACGTATTCGTAAAATGTTACGCTATAATTTTGTAGAAAAAAAAATAGCTAAAACTGTTGGTATATTTGTGCCATATTTTTCTTGAATTATTTTTACAATTCGACAATCAATACGATGATTGTGTCTCCTTTTTCTTGAAATTCCGTAGCGTAAAAATTCGACAATTTTGTTGATAAATCTTTATGGGCGTGTTATTTATAACGCAAATTCCGCGGATTGTCTTTTTCATGCTTTAGACACTTGACTTTTCCGAAGGGAATCGCCTCAAAATTAAGACTCTCGCCAAGAGCTTGAAAATTGGGTAAATATTCCAACTGGAATATTTTTCAGGTGAAGCAGTGAGAAAATTAAATTATATTCTTTTTTAGGAGGACTCTTTCTATTCAGCTGTATTAGACTTTTATTATTTATTTTCATACACACATATAAGCATACAAAAATAATATTGATCTGTATTCTGAAAAATGAATTCATACTTAACACTAGCAACTACAACAATGTAATTGTTTGTTCTTAAGTTTATAAAAAGTTACCGTGATCAACATCGGAATTTTCTCAGCTAAAATTTTCTTCTGACAAATAAATTTGTCATCAAATTTGTCAAATCAGCTTTTATACCATTAATATTGGTACAATGCGAAAAAATAAATGAAATTAAAAAATAATAATTGTGGGTACAGTTATTAAGTATTACTATCAATATCAGTTTCTCTTTTTTCACAAATTGTCAGTTCAAAAAATCTCAGAATCTAATAAAAAAAAAGATTTATGAATTTATTGAAATTTATTGAAATATTTTATGAATTTTATACGCTCTGGTGCTAGATTTTTTTGATTCTGATTTTTGGTTTTGCAATTTTAGAGCATTTAAACGTACTCACAATTTGTTAAATTTGTTGAATTTCTGATCATTTTAATTTATCATGCTTTTATTCAATAATATTGAATCATATAATATAACGTGATAAGATCTTATCATATAATCGCGATAAAATATGAGTCAGAATCGGCTCCGGTATTATAGTAAAGCCACGAATTTATAATAGTTACAGAAATTAAATTTTTTGCTTACAATTGCTGATAAGTTTAGACTACATTTTTTTTAATAAAAGCTGTACAAAAATAAACGAAAAAAATAAATATTTGCAACTGAGCAGATTACACTTCAACACATTTGATAAAATACATTACTTTTAATTTTGCGAGGAATGAAGGGTTTCTAAAAGGTTCCTTCTTGCAAGATGGGTGTTATCCTGGTCCCGGATCCAAACAGGAACCCTCTCGTCCTTCGGTCGCGTTGTTCCCTTTTGGGGTTAGCGTATAATACTTACGTTACCACAAAAATTTACGAATCCTGTTGTAACACGCGGAAGTATCGCTAATTAGTATTTTAAAATGTTACGCTATAATTTTGTAGAAAAAAAAGCATAGTTGAAACTGTTGCTATATTTGTGCCATATTTTTCTTGAATTATTTTTACAATTCGACAATCAATACGAGGATTGTGTCTCCTTTTTCTTGAAATTCCGTAGCGTAAAAATTCGACAATTTTGTTGATATCCTTATGGGTGTGTTATTTATAATGCAAATTCCGCGGATTGTCTTTCGCATGCTTTAGACATCTGTTGTAACACGCGGAAGTATCGCTAATTAGTATTTGCGAGCACCTAACAGTGACTTTTTGGCATTGGAACTTTCTCAAGAATGAAATTTTTAAAAGAACCCAAACATCTACGTTGGGTATTTTTTAATCTAAAGAGAATTTAGCTCAAATCTACCGTAGTTTCCAAATTACAGCGAGGCCGTATTGTAAAAGGAAATTTAATTAAACAAATTTGATTTGATTTTGACTAATTGACTAATTGAAATCGTGTGTCTCTCGTTGCTAATTGTTAGCATAAATTCCTCCAATTAAGTGTTTTTTTTTTATCGACTTAACAAATCTACTAGAGATTTTGATCGTGTTGTTGCTCGTCGTCGTAACGACAAAAAAAATGTCTATGGCAAGAAAGAGCCCTATAGTACTAAAAGTACCCTTCTAACTTTCTATTTGGAAAAACGATAAATGTGAAAAGGTCGAGCGTCCATTAGCGGATTAGATTTGTAAGCAATAAAACTTGACTAAAATTTTCATAAATTGTGAACAATGGCAATTTGAATGACAAATTAATGAGAAACTTATCTAAGGAAACAGCTGAGAATAAATTAGTACATAGGACTATTTTTTTCCTATCGATTCTTAATCAAATTTCTGTTTTTGACAAAAAAATCCTTCAATATCAGCCAATAAAAAAATATTTGAGAGAAATCTAACCAGAAAATACAAAGTAATTGTATCTCAGAAAATTAGTTTTGACAGAAAAAGTGAAAATTGAAAAAGAATTGTTATAAACCTGTTACAATATCACTATCAATTTTTTTGGGTCGAATAAAAGTTCGGTTTTTATTTCGATAATATGTAAGACAGTCCTTCCAGTTGCAAAATTTTTCAAGTGAAGTAATAAGAAAATTAGATTATAAATGCTTTTCTGTAGGAGAGTTATTTCCATTTTACTGTATTATAATCTTATTACATATTTTCATGTAAACATATATACGGACTTATAACATTTATAAACGTATTCTGAAAATTAAATTGTTTCGTATTCAACATTGGAGCTGCAATATAATAAATAAGCTTTCTAATATTTATATCTGTATATTTTTATATTTACGTATTCGTAAAATGTTACGCTATAATTTTGTAGAAAAAAAAATAGCTAAAACTGTTGGTATATTTGTGCCATATTTTTCTTGAATTATTTTTACAATTCGACAATCAATACGATGATTGTGTCTCCTTTTTCTTGAAATTCCGTAGCGTAAAAATTCGACAATTTTGTTGATAAATCTTTATGGGCGTGTTATTCATAACGCAAATTCCGCGGATTGTCTTTTTCATGCTTTAGGCACTTGACTTTTCCGAAGGGAATCGCCTCAAAATTAAGACTCTCGCCAAGAGCTTGAAAATTGGGTAAATATTCCAACTGGAATATTTTTCAGGTGAAGCAGTGAGAAAATTAAATTATATTCTTTTTTAGGAGGACTCTTTCTATTCAGCTGTATTAGACTTTTATTATTTATTTTCATACACACATATAAGCATACAAAAATAATATTGATCTGTATTCTGAAAAATGAATTCATACTTAACACTAGCAACTACAACAATGTAATTGTTTGTTCTTAAGTTTATAAAAAGTTACCGTGATCAACATCGGAATTTTCTCAGCCAAAATTTTCTTCTGACAAATAAATTTGTCATCAAATTTGTCAAATCAGCTTTTATACCATTAATATTGGTACAATGCAAAAAAATAAATGAAATTAAAAAATAATAATTGTGGGTACAGTTATTAAGTATTACTATCAATATCAGTTTCTCTTTTTTCACAAAATGTCAGTTCAAAAAATCTCAGAATCTAATAAAAAAAAGATTTATGAATTTATTGAAATTTATTGAAATATTTTATGAATTTTATACGCTCTAGTGCTAGATTTTTTTGTTTCTGAAATTTTCACATTTTTGGCCTTTTGCAATTTTAGATTATTTAAACGTACCCATAATTTGTTAAATCCTTAGGAGGATCAAAATTTCCAGAAGAAAAATATGTTACCGTTTAAGTTCGAATTATGGTAAATTCTAAGGTTTTCCAGTAAGATCTAAAATTTAACAAACAAGTAGGAAACTCCCAAAACTCTTTGAAATCTTTTTTTTAATTTTCAAAATGATAAAAAAAGGCTATAAACTTTTCAAAAATAAAATAATTTTTGTATACGGTATCAAAATTAAATAAAAAATTTAATTCTGCCAAAGCCCGAAAAAAAGTTGTTGTTTTTCTATCTTTAACTTTTAATTTTACCAAATATAAAAATTAGATACTGAAAAAAAGTACTGAAAATCGTTGAATTTTGAATATGAAATCATTGAAAAAGTGCTACAATAATAAAAACTAATAAAATAATAGATACTAAGAGCAGAAAAAAACATATTTAAAAAAATTATTATAAAAATCAAAAATGTCAGAACAAATAAACGCTAAGCCGGCGAATTGTCGAAAAATCTACAAAATCAGCCAAATTCAGCTAAACTAAATTCTTCAAGATTTTAACCTTGAAAAAAAAATAGTCTAATCTTTCAAAGGCAGTAAAACTTAAATTACAAGAAATTCAGAAATTTATTCGTGTAACTATTGACCAGGTGTGTGATCAAACATAATTTTTTACACTGAGTAATTACTTATTTTATACGTATAAATATGTACTTATCAACAACAAAAATAAATTGAGTCTACAGCGCTTAGAAGTGCGTGCCACGATGTGAGCAGCAGTGTCCAGTTATGGAAATCCCTTGCTTAAAATTATGACATATCAACACAAAAATATACAATTAATTTAAACGTCATAATAGAAAATCTACTCGAGATTTTATCGAGAATTGCGCTCTGAATCTAAAGTTATTACAGTACAGCAAAAAGCAATAGTTAATTTTTAATTGTAACGCCTGTAGATTTCATAACTGAATTATCATACAGATTTCATTAAATTTGATCGAATACGAAGTTTTTATTCTTTGGTTTAATGAAAGTTCGTTAAAAGATTTCTTGGTTCTATAGTCTTCATTGAGTAATTACCCCGATTACTTTAAAAAAAAATAAAATTTGACTGTTAATCACTAGATCGATATTTACTTTATATAAGCTACAAGCTATTTTTAGTTTCAGATAATCCTCCAACTTTGTTCGCCGCAATAAGGAGCCATAATATTATTTTAAGATCTTGATAACACATAGGTATTTGCTTTTCTCAAAAGCTTCTTTGCTTACGGAGACAATCCGGAAATAATTTTCATACTAACCAAAAATGAATCTACTTAGAAAGATTGTGTAAATTTTGCATTTCGGTTTGTTAAACAATTTATTTAATTTTCTTAAATACTTTTTGTACCTCTCTAATTTAAAACGACAGTAGAAAATGTACAATTTCGTGTATTATCAAATATAAGGTCCGGAAATTTGTCTCATTTCAAGCTTTGTATTTGGAAACGTCTTCAAGATAAGAAAAACCATAGAAGGTAGTAGTAATAAAAAAAAATAAACGAGGAAAATTATTGTCAAATCTAGACTAAAGAATAAACGTCAATTTTTTTTTCTTTGCTACATAAAAATTATTTTATCTAGAAGTTTTTAGATTCTTTATAAGTTTCTAACACTGAGGCTCCTAAAAAAGATAAACAGTGTTGCCAATGGTTGACTTTAAAGTGTTACTAAAATGGATTAAGTTTTCACTACTCTTGTTTATTGCCCACTTATTCTAAACACAATACTATTAGAATAAAAGTAAATAAAATAAGTGATGGATCTCAATCTTATCAAAATTTAGAATTAAAATACAATGGATTGAGAAAATATTAAAAAACTTGAAAAAATCGTTCCAATTAAATATGTTATTTTTCACGATGTTCGCTCCTACCTCTTAAATTTCCCTGTCACTTCTAACAGATAATCCACCTGTTCTCACGAAAATTTGCAGTGATTTACTCTCACTTTCCCCGCCACTTTTTACCATAAAAGTTCAGCAAGATCTAATCCAAACTTGAACACGTCAGCAAACTTATTCTTTGTCTTGTCGTTCCAGGTATGTATTACGGTGTGAGCATCTGTCTCGTTTCTTTCGCATCTGGTCTCTCCGTGGTGACTTTAAACATTTATCACCGTGGAGTGCGAGGATCAGCAGTACCAAAAATCATTCGTACTGTGGTATTAGACAAATTGGCACCTCTCGTCTTCATGCGCTTCGAAACGAGCAACCGACATCGAAATTCCCAAATGCAGGTAAAAAAGAATGTTCGCCGTAGTGGAAAACATTGGATGCGCGTATGCGTGAATATGAAAATTGAAATTGTTAGGTGGAATCAGTGGCAATGTGTCGTTTCCTTCTGGGATGTCGATCTCAGTGCTTGCGACAGGAATATAAATTAGAAACTTACACGTGGTTATAAGGGAGGCGTACATGCTTGGATAATTTCAATCAGTGTTTCACTCTTACTAGAGGTACATTTTTGTCTAAGAATTGTGCTAAATTACAAATTCCCTCTTGTGTTGGGAATGTTAAATGATGTGTCTGAGTGTTGTTCATTAAAGGTGGCTTAAAGGCTGGGAAAGTGCCACCACCGCCACTACACTATCAATTTATCATCCACACCACTTATAGGATGGAAAATATTTTGTTGTGTTAATCGCTGTTTTTATGATTGATTACTTCGATTTCAGTTTGAGGAATTTTAATGTTGTTAATGATGTTTTGAAGACGTCACAAAAACGAAACCTTTATCAATGTTGTAAAATTTATCGCTAGCTTGAAAATAGAGCTATGAATTTTTCATGTTTTATACGAGATGTTAGAAACTCAAGGAAATGTGTAAGAAATCATGGCTAACATATCGCATTTTGTCTGCGAGAAGATGGGTGGTAATTTTTATAAAAAAGCTGATTTATGATGATCTATCTCCAATCGAGTCATCCGTGGATGATGTAGTAGGATTTATTTGTAAGCGTACTTTTATTAGAAACTCCCACGATCTAGACCGGATAATATTCAAAAATAGCCATGCTTTTATTTTTATAAAAAAAAATGTCTCTTTTCTAATAAACAGATAGATTTAACAAGAAAAATTTAAAAAAACACTTTATCTCTTACGTACTACAGAAGAAAACGTACATTCCGAAAAAAAAGGAAATATCGCCCAAATACAAAAAATGTTAAGTCACTCTTTGATACGTTTTATATTTTTTTGTGACACTTAGCTTGCTTATCCTTGAAAATAAAAAAAATAAAATTTTTGAGCCTTTTGGTGCTTATTAAAATTTTCATCCTCATGATTTTTTCGATTTTTGAAATTATCTATTCCTTATTTTTTAAATTCATCATAATTACAAATTTTTTTAAGTATTTTCGTCTTAAGTGCTTGATATTTTTGAAAATGTCATTAAAATCTTTGCACTCACTACAATATTTTAATCTTTACAAGATTTGAATTCTTTAAATTTTTCGTGTTTTTTAGCGAATTTATAAAATTTGGTATATTTTTTAGATACTCTAGAACCCTTCTAAATTCTTTATTTTTTATTTTACATTATTAGATGGTTATTGCTCTCATGTGTTCAGTTTTCTTACTGTTTCGTTTTTTGTTCTGGATATTTTTGACATTTAAGTAAATTTCTAATTTTGAGTTTTTTTTTTTAATATTCTCAGTCTTTTTTTAGTCCATTAAGAATTTAAGCTATTTTGATTATTCAATTTTCAGTAATTTTTACTCTTGTATTGTTATAGATATAGATTCTTTTAATGTGCCTTAGATTTTTAACTTTCTTAGATTTTCTGTTACAGAACCTTTAAACCGTTTCTTTGTTTTTTTGAATTTATTAGAATTTATTCCTAAATATCCATGAATTTTATTCTTCTTTGGAATCCTTGGATAATGTCCTTCCTTTTTCAGATGTTTTATATTCTTTCTTTAAAATTTTGAAATTTTAAGCATATAAATTCTTAGATTATTTAGATTTCGTGAATTTCTATGTATAGCTCGATTCTTAGAAAAAATTATATCATTAAATTCTATAGATATTATGGCAGCTTTGAATTCTTTTTATTTCTAAATCCTCTTAAATTATCGTAGATTTTTTATTTTTTAGAATTCTTCGTTTTCTACGTACTTTCTTAGATATTCTCAAATTGCTTAAATTTTCTAAATTTTACTCAACGTTAAAATCCCACTTATTTCTTAATTTGCACTTTTTTATACTTTTTTTATATTTTTATATATTATATATAATATTTTATATATTTATGTAAAATTACATAATATATTTTGAATAATTTTTATATTTGTAAATTCTCCAAGTTTTGATGGATTTTAGATTTATCCTTGCGATGACTTTGTATTTTTTAAATTTATTGAGTTTTTTATTACATCTTCTATGTTTTCTAAAACCTCTAGAATTTTCAAGTTAAAAAAAATATTATCCTTCATTTTTTATGATTATGAATGATCAAAAAAATTCTAAAAAATGTTAGAGAATACGAGAAAATCGTAAAACCTAATGGATCTAAAAAAAATTTTAATAAAAACCAAACTAATTAAAAAATTTATAGAATTGAATCTGAAGCTTTTAATGGGTCTGAAAAAACTGACAGAAACCATAAATTCTAAGCATTCAAAAAAGACAGAAAAATTTAAAGAATCAGAAATTTTTTCAGAGAACCTGTAAAAATTAAGCTCAATTTCTTTCTCCCAGAGTCAAATTTATTTATTTCAATATGTTGTTTCGTGATAGTTTATGAAAAATTGTGCCATATATTTGGAAAAGTGATTTGATTTGTTATAAATATGAGGATTTTTAAAACTTTTCACCATTTCCTTTGCAACAAACTTTATTATTTTAATCAATCATTTTTAATTAATTTGTCATCATTTCTGTATTTCTAGAACTATAGCAAAAAAATTTAAAAAATAATGGGTGATATTATCCCGGCGCATCCACCATTTGTAGTTGTTAAGTTGATTCTGAGAAATATGTGTTTTTTAATCCGATACAACAAAGTAGATAGGAATAAAATGTACAAAAAAACTTAAAAATTGTAGCTCTCTATTTAAACTAAATATTTTCTAGGTTACTATTTCTGAGCAACGCTGAATGTAACTATTTCTGAGCAACGCTGAATGTAACCACTTCATCTAAAATTTTATTTTCATCACTGTAGAAATACATCTCGTCTTTAAATTTGCTTGTTGCTTCAAGTTGAGCATGTATTTTTTCAAAAAGTACAAAAAGTAAAAATCATTTTCATTTTCACACTCCAACATAAATTTGACAATACAATAACAGAATTCGTAACAAACAAAATTTCTGCAATGGAATACTACATCACATCAATTTTTTAATTACATTCTAAACTTAATTTTTATAATTTAATAATTTTTCAAATTAAGATCAATCACCTATTTTTTAAGTTTTTTTTATTGCGATTTGTTTGAATGAATTAAAAAGACAAGCAGTTTACTGCCGTTTGATACATTATACATCAATTACACAACACTCTCATATTCTATAGCATTAAAACGTCACATTCTATGATTAAAAGCGATGATGTAGGAACAAACTACAAATTCAAGCGTTTCACTTTGTAGATTTTAATCTAAATACCAAATTATTTCTCATGATCTGTGGTAAAATCCACGTTTTCCGCATTCAGACAATGAAATCCCTACGTGCACGCCAACGAGGCATGTAAACACTTACATGCCCCCATTTATAAAATAAAGTGCAAGAGTTCAAACCAACAGAACCGCAACAAACCATTAAAAAAAAGAATCGAAGATATAAAGCGTCTATTTTTCATCAAGATTCAGTCTTGCAAGTGAATTTTCAATCCGTTCCAATCGTTCATTAATAGCTTTCAATGAATAAGGCGTTTCTGCGTCTCCGTCCATCGTTAGATCCTTCACAATAGTTTGTAAATCATGGATTATACTTTGATCCTTAATATACTGTTTACTTTCCGGATCCTCTTTGGGGTAAACACATCCATTGTTGTAAGGCTCGATGACTAGAACGTTTTCTTTGTCAAAAACACAAGCCGTTACAACCAGTTTCTTAAACATCGTGGCAAGAAGCCAATGAGAAGAACTCACGAATTTCGAAAAGACGATTTTCTCCATTTTTGTGATGTACTCGGCTCGTTCTATTTTATCAATGAGCGCAGCTTGGGTCTGAATTTCTTGCATATCGCTGACCGCCAAACCGATTAGTAAGTTTTGAAGGATAATTCCGATCAAAACGATGAAACAGATGTAGATGATGTGGCTAAAAACGGGGTTTGTTTCAAACCGTAATGGATAATCTGATTGGGGGTCTCCAGCAAACATGGTAATGATATCATACAAAGTTTGGAAGAAGAAAACATTGCTTTCCTCTAGCATATAGAAACAGAAGAAGAAAGCTAAAACCGGGAAGATGTAGAAAATCATGTACTTACAGAACGTCTTCGATGTTTGCTTCAGAATGATAACTTTGACAGCGAAGTAAGGAAGATTTCCTAACTGGAGAAAGATCCCCAAAGTTGAAGTGAGGAACACAAGAGAGTACGCGACTTTTAGGTTCGGGTCAAGCAAGGTCACCATCCAACCAGAAGCTATGACGTATATAACACCACCAATAAGAAACAAGTCTATGTAGTTCTCCAAGCGCTTAAAATAGTTCAACCTAAAAGTAACCATCTGTGCAACTTCACGCGTGGACGTTATCAAAAGCGCCGCCAAAAGAAACCAGTTAGAGACATCCGGGTATTTGTTGAACGCAAAACCATAGAATAGAAGAGACATGTAAGCAATCAAATATAACAACAAATTTAAGTACACCACATATTTGAATTTGCTCCACTTCACTTCGATGTAACTCAGAACCACAGGATGAGTAACTAAGTACGTTAACTTCTTCGTTTTAACCAACTGACAAAGAAATTCAGACTCGTGGACGTCACCGTCGTCGTTTTCTGAAGTAAGAGCTTCATAATCAAGTTCAAGCGAAAATTTCTCTCTTGAGTTCCTCAGAGCGAAGAGCATGTTTTCTATATCTTCGTTGTCTTGAGGGATTTTAATACAGTTATCTAGGAACTTTTCTAGCAACCGTGGGTTGATAGAGTGCAACGGGGCGTAGCCGAAAGTGTCTTTTCTCGTTAACGGTGCCCCCATCTGCAACAATTTCAGTATGTTCTCAGAGCAACGATACTGAACAGCGTAATGAAGAGCAGTCCTGTTAAGTTCGTCACAGGCTAAGAGATACTTCCTTCTTTTCTCTTTTTCGTAGTTGTCGACGTGTTCCAAGAGCTTCGTCATGTATTTATCAACCTTGATGGCATTCCTTAGACGCTTGTATTTAATCTGCATTTTAATGAGAATGTCTTCTGGTAGATTCAACTCTTTGTTATCCAACATTAGGTTAACAATTTCTTCATAATCTTCTTGAATTGAGCTCATAAGAGGAGAATTAGGATTCTTTGGAATGGTTTTGTTTGGGTCGCCACCACTTTTGAGAATGTGCTCGACACAGGTTTTCAACCCTTTCTTACAACACATTTGTAGAAGTGTGCAACTTGAGAACTCCTCCGAGGTGCCATCAACATCATTGACTTCTTCTGTGGTGAAATTCCGCGCCAGAAACTCATCGAATCGACTAGTTTGTATAAGTTCAAAGGCAGTTTTTACCTTGAAAGAATCTTGAGACTCTGCTAGCTTCACTAAATCGCTGACTTCCTCATCTTTCTTCATTAAACCTAAAGGAGTTAATCCGTTCGAATCGGGTTGGTTCACACTAACACCTTTTTGGATCAGAATTTCGCAGCACTCATGAAATTGTGGAGTTCTTTTCCCGTATTTTAACAGGATATGCAGGGCGTTGTTTGAGTAGCTTCGAGCGACGTTCCTGTGACGTGCAAAAGGGAACTTTCTAGGAATATGTCTTGAACAATGCACTAACGAATTTGCTTCTTCAACTGTCAGGTGTTTGATGATAGCATTTAGTTTGTCTTTATTACCATTGATGGAAGCATAATGGATGGCCTCCCAATGGTCGTTTTTGGTGTGTCCCATGTATTTAGCTCCCAGCTCAATTAATTTTGTTATAGTTTCACCAGTAACTCTCTCGGTGTTTTTAATATCGTTGCACGCTATGAAGAAAATGTTGTGGTGTTCGAATTCATGTGAATATTCGGCTGACAACAAGTTTTCGTTGCGTGTAATAAGTTTCTCTAAAGATGTTAAGTCGTTACGACACACGTATTTTAGTAGTTTCTGTTTATTGGTTTCAGAAACTTTAGATATCTTGCCGCAGATCATGCTAAAATAAGTGCGTAAATTACAAGCATTAGAAAAAAAATTAAGTACTTACTTATTAAAATTGTATACTGATTTGTCACGTGGAATTTAAGGTTTATGCTTTTGTAGATGAGCTTATCAACTAGAGATACGAAAGTGTGACAGCTCATACAAAAATTATAGATAAAAAAGTAGCACTTGCCAGCTGTTAGCTGATTATGATATAACTAATACAAATATGATAAGATAGGTGGATTTTTTACAAATTCGACTGGGAAAAAAGTTTTGCTTCTGACAAATTTAAGATTCAACTGAACTTTATGTGAAGTAATTTTAATTAATCAATTTGATATAAATTGGTTTGAGACACTTCAGAAATTGAGACAGATTCGTCGAAGGTTTCAAATTTAGAACATTGTCGTTGGTATTAACTAATGTGACGATTGAATTTCTCCAGCAAATTTTCAGTTTAGTTTAACAATAATTTTCAAAGATCAAGTACAAAATACTTTAATGTGTTATATCCATTATTGATAAGATTACATCAATGATAAGGCAATTTTTAGTTTTCAAATGTCCTTCAAGAAAGAAAGTGAAAATTTTAAAACAAATTTTACCATCTCGAGATTTCAATACGAATTTTTGTACGAATTTCAATAACTCTACTAGACATTTAATTTGTGTTAAATAAGAAAACTGAATTGAATTAAACGAAGTGAAATTTTTGTGCCAAGCATGTTTCTCTGAAATGAAAATATTTTCGTCACTAAAGAAGGTGGTTATTTTTATATTAATTGCGTGCATCGTCTCTTTTTTTAATGATCGGAATGGGATTTCGTTTGTCGACTTCGTAGGTTGAATGGAAAATGTTCGAGGCTATCGCAAGATTTTATTCTTGGTGTGTGTAGTTCACAAATTATTAAAATGATGAGTAGCAGTGACGAAAATGTGCAAAGACTCCTACAGTATGCAAATTCGGCAGTTAAACATTGTTTCCCACAAAATTTACGAAAAAACGTACAGTACTTTTCAAACTGATGTCTTGCAAAAAATTTAAAAAATATACGAAAAATGTTACACTTGCAATCTGACTGTTGTCCTAGCCTTGTAATTTTGTTTTGTGCCTAGTTTTTTTTTGGTCATGTGCGTAAAACTTGATTTGTACTTTAAAAGCATTATTTTATGTCAAAAAAATAGAAAATAGTAGATTACCCACCAAGGTTGGAATGACTATGTTTATAACCCGAGCGTCAAGATTATATGCTTCGCACCTCGGTTTGTTAATGTTTAAATCGCATATAATAAATAATCCAATTTATTTGATAGACGGCTTTTAATAGAAAGAAAGCGAATATCTAGATACATCGTGTACATCTGTTGTTTTTTAGTTGACATTTTTCAACCTAGACAACACAAAATCCCCAGGTGCGTGCGCATTACAAAGATCCTCGTAATTTCTACCACTGGATTCCACACCTTGTTTATTTTGAAACTGAGGTTTAAATATCAAAACGACCAAATTTTGCTATTGTACACAAGATTTGACTAAATTTATATTTTTAAAACTTATGAGTTGCATGTATTGTTTTCTGTCTAGAAAAATCAACAACTGTCTAGTTGTCAGCTATTTGATAAAAATATTTTAGCAGACAGCAAAAAGTTTATTTACAAATTTCTTTTTATCAAATAAGACGTAAATTCTTTTTTGATAACCAGAAATTGAGTATCTGTTACTGATTTAGGTAATGAGCTAATCTGAAGAAATAGATTTTGATAAGCCTCTTACTCACTAAATTTACTGCCAACATTCGCTAATAACCCTAAAAATGTCGCAGCCTGCTACGTACTAAATTGAATAACCCAGAGAGATTCAAGGTACATCAAAATAAATTGTTCAATGTTAAACAATCAACAAATTTTGTAGCAAAGTAAATACATAAAATCTGTTGCTCCTCAACTTTTAATTTCACCTGAGAGATTTTTTGAAACTAACAAATATAAATTTATCCGTTTTGACATACATTTTTAATCTTTAAAAACGAACTGCTTGTATTTTGTGAAAGTTATTAGATAAAATTGCTTTACTACGTTAGCATTATAAAGTTCCACTTTATGTGTATCGAGTATTTTATCATATAATCGAACATAAAATGATTAACAGCTACTTAGACTTCTGATTTGAACAGTACTTTTAAAGATAAAGTTAACTGATTTTTAACTAAAGAAAAAATCGAAATAAATCTTTAATATTGGGAATACAAATATTTTTAATCCTAACCCTAAAAATTATTGTGATTTCCATTTGATTTAAAAAATGTAGTCTGACATTTTAAAAAATTAATAAATAAAATTGATACTGAACATGCAATGAACAAATTTTTCGATGTACTTTCCGTGTCTCTTAGAACAAAGTATATCACCTCCACATTCTATAAGGAAGGAAGCAGAAGAAGTTTACAACAACTTTAAAAACAAAATATAAGGCTTTTAGTAGGCCCAAAAATTTTAGGTTTTTTTATTTGGAGCATTTGATTCTTCGGAGTATAACTGTCATATTTTCTTTTCAAGAACTCTCGGAATTTTGAAAACGTTTTGCTGTTTCTATGCCATTCCATTTCTGCACGTTAGAGTGCATTTTGCACGCATCAACCAATAAATTAACATTTTATTTTACAGAAACTTTATTTTTTACCAACTTTGAAGCAAAATTTCAATCCGTTTCAATCTACCTTCGTTATCTTCTGACGCCTCGGACTTCTTCGCAGTCTCATTCATTCATTATACTATTAATATCACTCGAGAACAAATTTCTGCACGTTAAAGTACATTTTGCACGCATCAACCAATAAATTAACAATTTTTATTTTACAAAAACTTTATTTTTTTAGCAATGAATAAAAATATAAGAAATATTATTTATTAAGAAGACTGGGGTTTTCAAGAACGCTTTATTTTTTAGCAACTTTGAAGCAAAATTTCAATCCGTTTCATCTTCGTTATCTTCTGACGCCTCGGACTTCTTCGCAGTCTCATTCATCATCAAGTTTTTCAAGGTCGTTTGCAAGACGTTAATAAGAATTTCATCTTTGATAAGCTCTTCGCTGGTGCTTTTCTCTTTCGGGTAAACACGTCCAGAATTGTAGGGCTGAACAACCAAAACCATATCCTCCTTGAAAACACGAGCGGCTTCTAGTACATTATTATACAATTTTTGAAAAAAAGGATAAGAAGAATTTAAATTCACAAATATAGTTCTCTCCATGCTTGTTATGTAGTCTGCACGCTCTTTTTTACCAATATACTCGGCTTGTTCGTGAATTTTTTGCATATCACTAACTGTTAAACCAATTAGTAAGTTTTGCAGAATTACTCCGATAAAAATAACGAAACATAAGTAAATGATGTGACCAAAAATAGGATTTGTTGTAAATCGTTGTGGATAACTCGAATCGCCTCCACCGGTAAACGCGAAGATGACATCATACAGAGTTTGATAAAAATCGTCTTCCTGGGATTCGCTCAACATGTAAAAGCAAAAGAAGAACGCCAAAATTGGAAAAATGTAATAAAGCAAACACTTGAAGAAATTTATCGCTGTGTGTTTGAGAATGATCACTTTGACGGCAAAGAGAGGTAGTTTTCCCACTTGCATAAAAATACCAAAAGTGGAGGCGAAAAAGGTTACGGAATATGCGACTTTTAGGTTTTGATTTGACAGTTTTGCTATCCAAGCAGCAGCCATGATATAAAGAATTCCACCAATCAAAAACAAATCTATGTAATTTTCCAATAATCTGAAGTGTTTTAACCTGAATATTATCGCCTGCACTATTAGACGCATAATTATAAATATAAACGCCACAGAAAGCACCCCATAGGCCATGTGCGAACTCTTCTTAAACATAAAACCATAAAAAAGTAGAAAAAGATATCCAAGCAAATACAAAAAAAAATTCGCATACACACCATACTTAAATTTATGCCACTTCATTTCTAGATAACTTGAAATAACAGGATGATTCACAAATTGACTTAAATTTGCCGTGTGAAAGATCTGATAAAGAAATTCAGACTCTCCCACTTTACTGCCGTGTGTTATAGAAATTTGAGCCTCACGTTCATCGTTTTCAGCAGAAGAAACCTCAGAATCGTTGCTTTCGGAAGTGAGGGCCTCGTATTTTATCTCAAGAGAAATTTTTTTTTTTGAATTTGCAAAGTCATGAAGCATACTTTTCATAGCTTTTGATAGAACAACAGAAGAATCCAAAAATTCTTGCAGAAGGTTTGGTTCAATTGAGTGTAACGGAGAACACCCGAAAATGTCTTTCTTCGTCAGTGGTGACCCCATCGACAATAATTTTAACGCAGTTTCCGGTTGCTGACCTAGCACAGCATAGTGAAGAGGAATTCTGTTAACCTCATCAGTTGCTACGAGAAACTTTCTTCGTTCAGATCGATCATACTTTTCAATACGATCCAAAAACAGTTTCATATATTTATCAATGTTATTGAAATCCGTTTCTTTTTGTAGCTTTATTAAAATGTCTTCTGGTATTTTATTGTTTCCGTCTTCTAAGAATTGCCGAACCTTATCTTCTTTGTCTTCTTGAATATTCCTCCATAAAGCAGACTCAAAAAAACTTGATTGTTCTTCCCTGGGACCACCCACATCGTCCCTGGGAAAATCCCGCAAAGGAATGATTTCTTCCGAGTTGGGTTGTGCCAATTCCACAGCAGTTGTCATCTTCGAAACACCTTGAAACTCAGCCAGCGACACCAAATCACTGAAATTTTCGTTCGCTTTCAATAACTGTAGAGGAGTTACTCCATTCGAATCAGGCTGGTGAACACTAACTCCCGCTTTGATTAAAACTGCACAGCACTCACGAAACTCTTCACTCTTTTTTTCGTTTTTTAACAGAAGATTCAACGCGTTCTTTGAGTTACTCTTAGGAAAACCACCTCAAGGAAACTCTGTACGGAGTCGGTAGATTTTTGTTGCGGAAAACGAGTTGTTTGTTTGTCCCAGATTGTTACTGTACAGATGATTTAGCAACTCGTTCTGTTTCTAGAAACTTTCTTAACAGAGCACATTAGTTGATAATAGACTGGATTATATTAGCAACATTGTTGCCTCACTTCAATAAATAGTAGGGATTCAAGATAAAAAAAAATTAAGGTTCTATTATATTCTATTATATCATATTAAATGATAAGATTAGTGGATTTTTTACAAATTCGACTGGGAAAAGATCGTGAAAAAAAGTTTTTACTCCTGACAAGTTTAAAATTCAACTGAACTTTATGTGAAATAATTTTAATTAATCAATTTGATATATATTGGTTTGAAACACTTCGTAAATAGAGACAGATTCGTCTATGTTCCAAATTTAGAACACTGTCCTTGATGTGACGATTGAATTTCTCCAGCAAATTTTCAGTTTAGTTTAACAATAACTTTCAAAAGTCAAGTCCACATTCTATAAGGAAGGAAGCTGAAGAAGTTTACAACAACCTTAAAAACAAAATGTAGAGCTTTTAGTGGGCCTAAAAACTTACGTTTTTTGATCTTGAACATTTCTTTAAAAAACTTTTATTCCTTTAGGCGTTAAAACTCTTGACTTCTTCGGAGTATAACTGTCATGTTTTCTTTTAAAGAACGCTCGGAATTTTGAAAACGTTTTGCTATTTCTATGCCATGCCATTTCTGCACGTTAGAGTGCATTTTGCACGCATCAACCAATAAATTAACAATTTTTATTTTTCAGTTTATATTTTCAGCAATGGATAAAAATACAAGACATTTTTTTTTCAAGAAGAATAAAGTTTTTCAAGAACATTTTGGAGCAAATTTTCAATCCGTTTCAATCTATCTTCGTTATCTTCTGACGCCTCGATCTTCTTCGCAGTCTCATTCATCATCAAGTTTTTCAAGGTCGTTTGCAAGACGTTAATAAGTCTTTCATCTTTGATAAACTCTTTGCTGGTGCTTTTCTCTTTCGGGTAAACACATCCAAAATTGTAGGGCTGAACAACCAAAACCATATCCTTCTTGAAAACACGAGCGGCTTCTAGTACTTTCTTATACAATTTTCGAAAAAAAGGATAAGAAGAATTTAAATTCACAAATATAGTCTTCTCCATGCTTGTTATATAATCTGCACGCTCTTTTTTATCAATATACTCGGCTTGTTCGTGAGTTTTTTTCATATCACTGACTGTTAAACCAATTAGTAAGTTTTGCAGAATTACTCCGATAAAAATTATGAAACATAAGTAAATGAAGTGACCAAAAATTGGATTTTTTGTAAATCGTGTTGGATAGCTGGAATCGGCTTCCCCAGTGAACGTGAAGATGACATCATACAAAGTTTGATAAAAATCGTTTTCCTGAGATTCGCTCAACATGTAAAAGGAGAAGAAGAAAGCCAAAATTGGAAAAGTGTAATAAAGCAAACACTTGCCGAAATTTATTGCTGTGTGTTTGAGAATGATCACTTTGATGGCAAAGAGTGGTAGCTTTCCCACTTGCATAAAAATACCAAAAGTGGAGGCGAAAAACGCAACGGAATATGCGACTTTTAGGTTTTGATTTGACAGTTCTGATATCCAAGCAGCAGCAATGATGTAAATAATTCCACCAATCAAAAAGAAATCTATGTAATTTTCCAATAATCTGAAGTATTTTAACCTGAATACCATCAGCTGCACTATTTGACGCATAATTATCAATGCAAACCCCACAGAAAGCAGCACATAGGCCATAGGCGAACTCTTCTTAAACTCAAAACCATAAAAAAGTAGACAAAGATATCCAAACAAATACAAAAAAAAGTTCGCATACACACCATACTTAAATTTATGCCATTTCATTTCTAGATAACTTGAAATAACAGGATGATTCACAAATTGACTTAAATTCGCCGTGTGAAAGATCTGATAAAGAAATTCAGACTCTCCCACCTTACTGCCGCGTCCTTTAGAAATTAGAGCCTCACATTCCTCGTTTTCATCAGTAGAAACCTCAAAATCGTTGCTTTCGGAAGTGAGGGCCTCGTAGTTTATCTCAAGAGAAATTTTTTTTTTTGAATTTGCAAAGTCATGAAGCATACTTTTCATATCTTTCGATAGAACAACAGAAGAATCCAAAAATTCTTGCAGAAGGTTTGGTTCAATTGAATGTAACGGAGAACACCCGAAAATGTCTTTCTTCGTCAGTGGTGACCCCATCGACAATAATTTTAACGCAGTTTCCGGTTGTTGACCTAGCACAGCATAGTGAAGAGGAATTCTGTTAACTTCATCAGTTGCTACGAGAAACTTCCTTCGTGTAGATCGATCATAATTTTCAATATGATCCAAAAGCAGTTTCATATATTTATCGATCTTATTGAAATTCTTTTTTATCTGTAGCTCTATTAAAATGTTATTTGGTATTTCAAAGTTTTTGTTTTCTAACCACAGCCGAACCACATCTTCATGGTCTTCTTGAATAGCAATCGAGAAAGGAGTTTCGGGATTCTTCCGAATTGTTCTGTTTGGAGAAACACCTTTTTCTAGAATACACTTAACACACTTTGTTAATCCTTTCTTGCAACAAAACTGTAGAAGAGTAAAATTCGATTGTTCTTCCGTGGGACCATCCACATCGTCGAGTTCGTCCCTGGTAAAATCCCGCGAAACAAACTCTTTTTCCAAACCAGATTGTGCAAGTTCAAAAGGAGTTTTCACTTTCGAAACACTTTCAAACTCGGCCAGCGACACCAAATCACTGAAATTTTCGTTCGCTTTCAATAACTGTAAAGGAGTTACTCCATTCGAATCAGGCTGGTGAACACTAACTCCCGCTTTGATTAAAACTGCACAGCACTCACGAAACTCTTCACTCTTTTGTCCGTTTTTTAACAGAAGATGCAACGCGTTGTTTGAGTAACTCTTAGGAAAACCACCTCTAGGGAACTCTGTACGGAACGGTTTTGAACAGTACACCAAAGAATTTGCCTCTTCTACAGTCAGGTGCTTAATGATGGCCTTTAACTTGTCTTTACTGGCATTTGCAGCAGCGTAGTGGATGGCTTGCCATTGGTCAGGTTCACTTGGTTCGGTACAATTTGCGCCCAAGTCGATTAGTTTTGTAATAGTTTCACCCTTAACTTGATAAGTGTTTAGTTTCTTACCAATGTTGATCTCGTCACAAGCGATAATCAAAATGTTGTGATTACCATGTTTTTGGTATTTCGCTGTCAGTAGATCTTTGTCGCGGGAAACGAGTTGCTGTATTTGTTTCAGGTTGTTACTGCACACGTGTTTTAGTAACTCCTTCTGTTTTTCAGAAAACTTCTTAACAGAGCACATTGGAAAAAAAATTATTAACTTTAGTTGATAATACACTGAATTGTATTAGCAACATTTTTAAAGCTTTGATTTTGAAGTGACAAAAACTGTGATTATCGTATGACTATCGCAATAGATAAATATGCCCAATTAAAAGATTGATATACGGTTTACGTTGCATCACTTCAACTTAAAATTGTACTCTTTAGATAATTTTCAATTTTTTACGTCAATAATCGTTGTCTAAACACTTAAAAGGTGATACACAAGTACGAGAAAGTTGAAAATAAAGGAATTCTCACACCCAGATCGTTGTACGTTGACAAAATTTTTGTCGCTTTTTTTTTCAATAAATCGCTTTAAATATTCCTTACTCCTTACAAAAAAAGTAATAAAATGGGATTAATTCTCGATTACAATGTGTTATTTCTGTTTTGTCAAACAAAAATTGTCTTGTTTTCAGAGAATAGAACGGCAAAAATTTCATTTCATTCATTTCATTTCACTCTGTGTTGAATGAGTTTGATTTTTCGATTTCTTTAGCTTTTTCGATCTCTAAATGCATAATGTCCATTTTATTATCCTAAGTACATTTATAGATTATTTAATTACATTTATATATTACTTAATTTTCAGACTATTTAAATTTTTCATAATTCCCAGAGTAGTTCTAAAAATGATAATAACGTCAACTGTTTTAATGTAATTTTTAAAAAAAATCGAAAATGGGAAATGGGAAATTAAAACTTTTGTAAAATTTAAAAAATACAGAAATTTATAATTTTAAAGAAACTCAAGTCTGAAATTCTGTAAACAATTTTAAAATAAAATTTTGGAATATCGAAACTGTTAAAAATTTCAGAAAAATTAAAGATTAAATTTTTAAAGGTATTGATTACATAATCTCAAACGCAGGAAAATGCGTTAAAATATAAATATAAATTATATATAAATATTTAAATATAAAAAATTATTTAAAATGAAAATCTGGAAATCCTAAAAATTCCCTTCAGATTCTTTATAAACATCGATTTGTCAAATTACCTAAAACTTCTAGACTGTATCTGATTGTGAGTTACTGATCAAATCTTTTGACTTTTTAAATTCTTCTTTAGATTTTTGCTTTATTTAACCCTACACATTTACTGTATTTAAAAAAAAAAGTCGTTCTCAAAAATTTTCAAAATCCTTAAAATATCCACAGTCTTTGAAATCTTTTTTTTTGGTTTCGATATATTTAAAAAATATATTGAAAAACCCCTACACCAAATACACACTAAATGAAACACACTAACATATGTTTCGGTATCCATGATACCATCATCAGAGTGATGATGATTAATAGTTTAATCATCACTCTGATGATGGTATCATGGATACCGAAACATATGTTAGTGTGTTTCATTTAGTGTGTATTTGGTGTAGGGGTTTTTCAATATATTTTTTAAATCTTAAAAACACCAAGTGATCAAGAATAGATCTTCGATATATTTGTTTCTTTAGTATTTGTAAATGTTTAAAAAAAAAAATAATTTTTGAGCAAATCATGAGTTTATTATTATTATTATCAATTCATCAACATGATGAAATTTTGATAGCTGTTTATATAACAAGTAGAAAAATAAAAGATTTCTTTATGCTTTTGTCTGGATACGTTTTTTTAATTAATTTCCTACGTGTAACATACAATATTTTATCTATCTTTTCTTGCCTTTAAAGAAAATCTGTTTTGTTTTTGTTTATGATGCTAAAAGTTACATTTGTTACCAAGTAGGAAAAAACAACTTTTCTTAACTAAAATTAACGGGAAAACTACTTTCCACAAAAATAGATAAAGTCTGTTGCGATATTACATATATAAAATTTAAATATATTTACAGATTCTTTATTGTTCTAGAGTTTAAAAATTAGAAATAGAAAATAAGGCAATAAGAATATTTTTTGTCTAGTTTTTTTTTTTATCATGTTGATCATTTGATAGTTTAGAAACATTATTGAATGTCAATTATAGAAAATAGTACATTACCCACCAAGTTTGGAATGACTATGATAATAACCAGAGCGTCAAGATTATAAAACCGAGCATATGCTTCGCACCTCGGTTTGTTAATGTTTAAATTCCATATAATAAATAATAAATAATACAATATTATTTGGTAGACGTACTTTTTATTAGAATTCCGGCTTTTAGTAGAAAGAAAGCGAATATGTAGATACATCGGGTACATTTTAATTTTTCAACAATAGATAAAATTACAAGACATATTTTTTAACAAGAAGAATAAAGTTTTTCAAGAACATTTTGGAGCAAATTTTCAATCTGTTTCAATCTATCTTCGTTATCTTCTGATGCCTCGGACTTCTTCGCAGTCTCATTCATCATCAAGTTTTTCAAGGTCGTTTGCAAGACTTTAATAAGACTTTTATCTTTGATAAACTCTTTGCTGGTGTTTTTCTCTTTCGGGTAAAAACATCCAAAATTGTAGGGCTGAACAACCAAAACCATATCCTCCTTGAAAACACGAGTGGGTTCTAGTACTTTATCATATAAATTTTTAATAAAAGTATAAGAAGAATTTAAATTCGGAAATATAGTTTTCTCCATGCTTGTTATATAGTCTGCACGCTCTTTTTTACCAATATACTCGGCTTGTTCGTGGGTTTTTTTCATATCACTGACTGTTAAACCAATTAGTAAATTATGCAAAATTACTCCGATAAAAATAACGAAACATAAGTAAATGATGTGACCAAAAACATAATTTTCTTCAAATCGTTTTGGATAGTTCAAATCGGCTCCACCGGTAAACGCGAAGGTAACATTATAAAAAGTTTGATAAAGAACGTTTTCCTGAGTTTCGTTCAACATGTAAAAGCAAAAGACGAAAGCCAAAATTGGAAAAATGTAATAAAGCAAATACTTGAAGAAATTTATTGCTGTGCGTTTGAGAATGATGACTTCGACGGCAAAGTGTGGTAGTTTTCCCATTTGCATAAAAATACCAAAAGTGGAGGTGAGAAAAACTACAGAATATGCGACTTTTAGGTTTGAATTTGACATTTTTTCTATACAAGCAGCAGCAATGATGGAAGCAATCAAAAACAAATCTATGTAGTTTTCCAATAATCTGAAGTATTTCAACCTGAATATTATCAGCAGCACTATTTGACGCATAATTATCAATGCAAACGCCACAAAAAGCACTACATCCTCCATGTACCAACTCTTCTTCAACTCAAAACCATAAAAAAATAAAACAAGATATCCAAGCAAATATAAAAATAAATTCGCATACACACCATACTTAAATTTGTGCCACTTCATTTCTAGATAACTTGAAACAACAGGATGATTCACAAATCGACTTAAATTCGCCGTGTGAAAGATCTGATAAAGAAATTCAGATTCCCCCACTTTGCTGCCGTGTGTTTTAGAAATTTGAGCCTCAGGTTCGTCGTTTTCAGCAGAAAAAACCTCAGAATCGTTACTTTCAGAAGTGAGGGCCTCGTAGTTTATCTCAAGAGAAATTTCTTTCTTTTTATTTGCAAAATCATGAAGCTTACTTTTCATATCTTCCGGCAGTACAATAGAAGAATCCAAAAATTCTTTCAGAAGGTTTGGTTCAATTAAGTGTAACGGAGAACAACCGAAAATGTCTTTCTTCGTCAGTGGGGACCCCATCGACAATAATTTTAACGCAGTTTTCGGTTGTTGACCTAGCACAGCATAGTGAAGAGGAATTCTGTTAACCTCATCAGTTGCTACGAGAAACTTTCTTCGTTCAGATCGATCATACTTTTCAATATGATCCAAGAGCAGTATCATATATTTATCTTTGTTATTGAAATCCTTTTCTTTTTGTAGCTGTATTAAAATGCCTTCTGGTATTTTCGTTCCGTCTTCTAAGAATTGCCGAACCTCATCTTCTTTGTCTTCTTGAATATTCCTCCATAAAGGAGAGTCAAAAAGACTTGATTGTTCTTCCCTGGGACCACCCACATCGTCCCTGGGAAAATCCAGCAAAGGAATGTTTTCTTCCGAGTTGGGTTGTGCCAATTCCACAGCAGTTGTCATCTTCGAAACACCTTGAAACTCAGCCAGCAACACCAAATTACTGAAATTTTCGTTCGCTTTCAATAACTGTGAAAGAGTTACCCTTTTCGAATCAGGCTGGTGAACACTAACTACCGCTTTGATTAAAACTGCACAGCATTCACGAAACTCTTCACTCTTGTTTCCGTTTTTTTAACAGAAGTTACAACGCGTTTTGTTACGGAAAGTTGTTTATTTGTCCCAGGTTGTTACTGTACAGATGTTTTAGTAACTCCTTCTGTTTTTAGAAACTTTCTTAACAGAGCACATTAGTTGATAATAGACTGGATTGTACTAACAACATTGTTACCTCCCTTTAATAAATAGTAGGAATTCAAGAAAAAAAAATTAAAGCTTCTATTATGAGTGACAAAAACTGATCATTGTATGATTATCGCAACATATAGATAGGTTTGAACGAGTTTTAAACAATATAAATATGTCCAGTTAAAAAATTTGTATAGGATTTGCGTTGCATCACTTCAACTTAACAATGAACCCTTAAGATAATTTTCAATTTTTTACATTAATAGTCGTTATCTATAGTCATAAGCACTTATAATGTGACAAAAATATGAAAAAGTTAAAAATAAAATAATTTTCCACACTCAGATTGTTACACTTTGATAAAACTTTTGTGGGTTTTTTTGAATAACTCACTTTAAGTATTCCTTTCCCTTTACAAAAAAAAAATAATGAAATGGGATTAATTCCCGATTACAGTGTGTCATAGCTGTTTTCTGCAAACAAAAAATGTCTTGCTTATAGAGAATAGAACCGAAAAAATTTCATTTGCCTGAGTATTTTAATTTCCGTCAGTATATATTGCACTTATCTTTAATTTTCTCAAAATAGCCACCACTTTATTGGCAGCTATAACCTCTGCTTGTGGTGGAAAATAAACTTAACAAGCAAAGATCGTCAATACCTACGAAAATATGAACCTACGTATTGTGCAACAAATTATTGCAAATATGAATCTGGTTTAAAAAATCTGTAGTAATATAACTAATTTATAGAACTAAATGGTTTGTTTGAAGCCTACAATTCTCGGTTTTCTTTAATTTTTCCAGCAAAATTATAATTTTTTAAAATTTAAAAAAAAATACCACAAATTTCAATATATTTATCCCTTTCAGTATATTTTTTGTGAGAAAATTAAGAATTTCCAAGCAATTTTTAATGTAATTTTACAATAATTTTAAAAGCTTTCAGTTAATAAATTTGCATTTCTTTCGTATAAGTTTTAAAGAAGACGCTCAATATTTATAAAGATATTGGCCCGGCGCATCCACCATTTTCCCCAATTAAAAAACTTTTAAACTGATAAAAAGTAGATGAACATTTTTCAGAATATGATAAATATGTAGTAAATACTGAATGTTTAAAAATGTTATAGATATAAAAATGAATATTACCGAGGAGAGCTTAAATAACGTATTTCCCAAAAACAACCGAAATAGAGAAGTTTCTGCTTTCCCACTTCTAATTAAAATATCTCAACTTTTACAGACGGCGTATTTCACGACACCTTCAAAGTCGTTTTATGATCGTCGCTCTCCAACAATCAGTTCGCAATAACTAAGTTTTGGTATTATTCTACTTAGTTTCATTACAACCGCCTAACGTAATCCTCGAAGTTTCCTTTCCGCGTCATTGACAAACATCCTAGTCAAATTTACTTCTTCGTAATAATATGTAACTCTGTCAAGATTCTCAATCAACATTGCTTACACGATTCAGCGTTTGGACTTCTGTTGCAGGAAATAAACCCTCAAACCGGAACTAGACTGGACTGCCCATGGCCTTGGGCCGATAAACTTCCGCAAGAAGACGGATATTGCTTGCAGCAACGACAACAAAGGTCGCCTAGATTCGTCCCAAAGCATAGAGTAGAAGATTTAGGTAAAAAAGTCTTCATATTTTAAACTCGCGAGAAAAATTAACTCGAGATCTGTGACTTGTATAAACTCGACGTCTTTAAATTAAAATATGGTTATAAAGCCGTGACAAGCCGTCACAAAAACCTCTTTTCAACCGATGGAAATTTCATTATCAAATTACAAAATATCTAAAGAAAGTAGAGCCCCGTGAATAACTTTCTGCATTAAAATTAACCAACTCGTATCGCGCTGATCCATTTTTCTCTTTGCTTTGTAATTATTCTTTTAGACGCATTCGAAAACCAAATAATACGAATTCTGAACAAAGTCCACGCCAGCATAGACAGAAACGAGCAACGATTGAGCGAACAAGACAGAAGAGAGCTGACCGAATTAGAATGGAAGCAAGCGTCCATTGTCCTGGACCGACTCCTTCTTGCAGTTTTTCTTCTTATCACCATTATCAGCACCACGACGATATTATGCAGGAGTCCCGCGAACGAGACGGCCTCTTAGTGCATTCAGTGTCAAACAGACAAATCGATTTGAGATTTAAAAGCGTTTCCTGAAGTAACGGGAAAACTTAGTTTTCTTTCATTTTTAGCGAAAGTTTCTGTGTTCAAGGAAGCGCTTGAGTTATAACCAACGAAAAATGGTTATCAATTTACATTATTGGTTGTATTAATGTGATAATATTAATAAGACGTGTCGTGTATTCGTATTAGGTGCAACGTTGAGTGTCATTCCGGTGTTGTTTCTAGATCCGGAAATTTACGGAAGTAAACAGACAAAATTACCGAAGCTTGAAATATGAACGCTGAAATGACCCTGCACCAATAAATTGTAGATTTATTCAAATTGAATATTTCCAAAGTTAGAATTGGTGATCGTAAGACAACAATACATAAATTCTGTCCTTCCACCTCCTAGCGTACATTTAATCTGCAAATATTTAACCGACCATCACAAGATAACACTCCTCTAACTGCCTGTAATCCATTAATAAATTTAGAAAGCGGTGCTTTTAGCAGTTGGAACTTTTTTGACATCGGACGCTCTCTAATCAACTTTCTTCATTGTCACTGAAAAAGCTCTTCGCCACATCAACATTCCATGTTAAGAAAAGCAGCAGAAATTTATATCCAGAAAAAACGTTGGACCGTGATGAATTTTATGACCAAAAATTTCAAAAATGTTTTTTCCAAAATTCGTATTATTTAATCTTATCTAACAATGTTTTCGTTGCGGCCTGGAGAGTTTCCACTAAATTTTATCAACAATATTGTTTCGCAGCACATGTTGCAACAAAATCACTTCAAATAGAAAATCAAATTACACGCAATGCTCAGCTTACAGCAGTAATCTCTAAAACGTAACAGAAGAGTCGATAAACGAACATATGTGGAGACGACGTGCAATATTACAAAAATATCTATTTTATTTCGGATTTGTTGTCGAATCCCCGTATTTTTTTATTTACCCGTACGACAAAATTTATTGTCTTCATTACAATTTCTATGTACTTAGGTTTGAATTTATTACAGAAGCCGCAATCAATAAATTAATGTTATCAAATGTTGGTTCTAATACCGAACTTTGTGAAAACACAGCTCGTTGTTAATCATAATATTATCAAATCTAATAAACAAATTTGTCTTTGCAAGTCCATTTAAAATCGATACTAATATTTAGATTAGTCTATGTAAACGGGAAAAATGCCCTTCTGGGACCGACTTGTTCCCATCTTTTGTTTGCTTTCCTTCAACGAATCAGGGCGTTTTTTACCAAACAATTCAAATTAAAAGCGTCGGCAAAATGGAGTAAAATCTCATCTGTAATGTAACCTCAAAAAAGGTTTATTTGTTAGAAAGCTTCAAAGCCGCCACAGCGAAAAATCCGACATTTTAAATGCATCAACTCTGTTTCGAGTTTCAGTGTAAACGACAGTTTTAGTAGAATTAGGAAAATTGATTGCCGTTAAAAAAAAAATACTATAAAAATAAAAAAACTAAATTAAGTTTTTGGGAAAAAATTCTAATTATAACTCTACTTCTGATCAACGACAAAAGTTGAAAAATCAACGGATATTGAAAAAGTTTAGATTTTATTAGTTTTGGCTCTTGAAAATTTAAAATGAGTACGAATGAAATTTGTTGAAATAATATTAAAAATCATCGAATTTTTGTCCCTCCCATAAAAGTTCATTCCCAGCATAAAATAGCCATTTGGTCCAAAATAACTAAAAAATATTTATTCTATTACATTTTAGACAATTAAAAATAGTTGATTTTTGAACATTGTGGCAGATTTTTATGCAAAACGTTATCGTTACATCGATTCGATATTATTCAAAAAAAGTTTTATTCCAATTAATCATAAGCAGGATAACTAATATTTTTGTGTTAGAACTCAACGATTTTTTTAGAATTATAATCAACGTTTTTTACGTTTTATAGATTTTTTTTATTAATTGATATAAAACTATGTACATTGATTTTTTTAATTCAATTTTACTAGCTATTAATTTTCAGAAGAGTAATTAGATTCTGATAACAGAGATGAAGAATGCCCTCTAAAATATAAAAATTATGTTAAAAAACTTATGATGTGACGAGAATATTTAAATGTTCCAAAAAAAACTAAAAAAACAGTCGATTTTCTTTTATCTAAAACGTAATAAAATAGATATTAAGTAGATATAACCCATCGGTGGAAATTGAAAAAGGTCTTACAAAAGGTGGTAATAAAATAATAAAAACTTGAATGAAAGGGGCATAAAACACGATTTCACAGAACAATTCGGTGACGGTTCATCGTTTGAAAAAAATGTTCAAATAAAAATTGTGAAAGATAAAATTTTGCTATTTTTTTTGTATTTATACAATTTTGTAAGTCTAACAAAACCTACAACACAGTCGAAAAAATGCAATGGAATTTAATCAAATTTTTACTTCAAAAAAACGTCAAAGTTCACTCTTAATTTTATAAATGATCAGATCAAACACTTTGTGTACTATAGTACTATTAATAATTAATATTAGTTGTATTAGCGACTATTAGTAGATATGCATATTCCAATATAAATTTCGCTGTTAACGTTGTTGGTTGAAATTGAAATAGTTCCAAAAGTTTGAGGCTAGAAATTTCACACCAAAGGTTTTCTTCCAGTAACATTGACAGAGCAACTAGCACATAACAAATTATTAAATAAGTGGTTTCTGATATGTCAATATTGTAATGCAATAAAAATGTATCTGAAGAATTCCAGGTTCTTCGTGAAAGAAATTTTCACGATAAGGCTGAAGATGATAATATCGATCGATTGGGACCGTCAAAAATTACAAAAATTTAATAATACGTACATATTGTATAAAACAATTTTCTAATCTCATTTTAATTTATTTTTTTCGTTTGATAAAAAAATAAAATAGTATATTTTTTTAGTTCGTCCTCATTTTTCAAATTCATATAGGCTAGTAGTAATAATCTTGATAAAACAATTATTATAAAAATTGATTTGATTATTTACAAAATTTGACGTTTTCTGAAGTAAAAATTTTGTTAAATTGTATTTTTTCGACTGTATTTCAATTCCTGTTAAACTAACAAAAAAGTTGCGAATTTTATCCTTTACAATTTTTAATTGAATATTTTTCCAACCGTTACTACTTAAATAACTTATTTTATGATTTATAAATTATTAACCAATAGCAGATTAGAAAAATGTTCCCATTTGTTTTCAACTAAATGATTTTTTTACAGTATAAGTATCAATTTCCTTTTATCGGAGAAAGAAAAATTCATTTTTAATATTGTTCTTTGCTGCAATTTTATAGAATTTCCTAATATTTTTACAATTTCATCTTTGTTTTGAACTTTTCATATTCATAAGTAAAAAAAAATCGTATAAATACATACAAGTGTCCCATCAGCCATCGTCTAGACTCTAGACTTTTGAGAATTTTGCAGAAGTGTTTTACAAGGTATTTACATGTATACACTGAATGGCACATCAAATTTAGTTTTGTTAAATAAAACCCCCTTTATAGATGCTTCAATTTTAAGACCCTTTCAGTCAGATTATGGTACAAAAAAAAAACGGAAAAATTACCTAAAGTTTGAAAATTCACTACGACGTTGCTTGAAGTCCAATCGAGCAGAATTAATGTCAAATCTTTACTCTCATTTTAAATAATCAAAAATACTACCACCTGCGTATATAAAAAGGAAGCTCCAATACGGAAAATGTGAATAACTTTCCAAATGAAACACGCTTTATGTGGCAACGTCGTCAAACAGAAACAACAAAGGACAAAAAAATCATCTCAATAAATAATTTCTTCTAAAATGACATAAATGAAATTGATAACTTTATTATTTACTTTACTTTCAACTGTTTGTTTTTGTTTATTTATTTATCTGCGAGTTTACCATTAAACTTGAGATTAAATTCGGGTACATGATACCAAATATTTGCTGCAAATATTAACTTTTTGTATACAATTTATGCTTTGTATTTAACTGCTTTGCCGATTTTGTTCATTCGTTGTACGACAGTAATGTCCGTCATCATATTGTCTTATTTGTTCAAAATTGTTGGAGGTACAATTCGCTGTTTAATGGCGTTGTGATACTTAAAAAAAAAGTTATTTAACATTTTCCCTATTGGAACAGCGAAATTTAACTAAAACTTAAAAAGCTTCGAGCTTGAGACACATGTATAAATATAAAAATAAAAAATTATGATTTCAAGCAGAAAACATCCAGAATTGAAAGAAACTAAAATTCAAATCAAAATATGTTTAGATTAGTTTTTTAGTTTTTAGTGATTTTTTGTTAGTACAGCAAAGCAAACATCTGTACCTATTTCAGCTATTTTTAAACTTTTTTTCAGAGCAAGAGTTTTGAACTTTACGGAAGTTTAACGTTCACTTAATACATTTTATATTACAATTAGATGTTCTTTAGATCATTTTATTTCGATTTTTGAAAGTTTGTTTTTCTCATTCTACAGATTGCTTGTTGTCTCCACTTTTTTCTTAAATGAATTGGAATTTAAAAAAATACACAAACTAATGGAAATTTAGGATGATTGTAATGTTTTAAATTTATTCAAGATTTCTGACAAAAAAAAAATCATACGTGGTTCCTTATTAAAACTTTCATGAATTTTTATTGGTGTTATTCGTGTTTAAAGAGAACGTATTTTTCCTATTGTCGCCTTAAAATTCTTTGATTCATTTGTATTATAATTTTCCTAAGAAAATTATCATTTGTTTAGCAATTTGCTCAAATTATCTCTAAGAATAATTTGTGACAATTAAAAATTCTCAAGCAATTTTACCATTGCATGAAATTCAGTAATTTATTTTAAGTCTAGATAATTTTTAAATTTCAAAAGGATTCAGTTAATTTGCATTTTTTTACAAATTTCAATTGTATACTCAAATACTCGGTTACTATTTGAGTATACAATTTTAACACACATTGCAAAAATTTTAATACGCACATAAAAATATTGATTAATATAAAAAGCAGCTAACAAAAACTGTAAAAATCTAAAAAATAAAAGCGAGAAGTTATGGTTAAAACTGAAAAATTTTAAAAACAATTCTCAAAACATTTTTTTTTTAATTTAAAACTGGTCATTTCAGAATTTGATTTGTATAAGACAAATTGGAAAGTCGAAATACGAGTTCAATTAAAAGTTAAATTTAAACCAAAATCCAAAATTTCAGAGGTGGAATAAAAACTTTTTTGCTTAAATTTAACTAAAAATTGGTTAAACACGACTAAAGCGTCACATTTACAAAGTCAAAAACCAAAATAAAAATAATTTCCCGTGTACAAGATTACGAATAAGCGTTTTTTAATATTTTTCAGCATCATAAAACAACACGCGTTAATAAAAAACAACATAATCATAAAGATTGATGAAATGACTGTAAGGTAGAACGCCCACTCTTCATTTTATAGCATGCCTGAGTTTACCTAAAGCAAAACGAACCCGTCTAACTCTACTAAATTTCCTTTATGCATACAATATTTTTTCTCGTAGATCATTTTCTGATTGTAAACTGTAAAATTTTATTCGAGCAAGTGATAAATTAAAACGTCAAAAAACAACAGTTTTATCTTTAAAAAGTTTCTCCGTGAAAGCCACCCACACATTTTACAAAAACTCATTAAGTGGATAAGGTAACCTAATTATTGGGGTAAATTCCGATAAAAGGATATCCTCATTTGCACGGTAAAACGTCGAAAAAATTCAACGAAGCATTTTCTCTACAATTAAAAAGCGAATAAAAATTACAACACGTGGGTCGCGAAATTAATTCTTCGTCTACATTTTACACAAACGCGATCACGTTACTTTGTTAATGTGACACTTAAAATTGAATATGTTCAATTTCTCACCAACTCATCCGGAAGTAACGCGATGAAATTTCCGTGGCCGTTTTTGTGTAAAAAGTGTCTTTTGACTGGAAGAAAAAGTTGTGCAGATAAACTCCAAACAGTCCAATTTATATCCGTATCTTAAATAAAAACGAGCTATGCGGAGTGAGTATGACAATCGTGGTAAAATATGAATGATTTTTATACTTCTCGTTTCCGCACCCATAAAACATTCTGGTTTTTCTACAAGTATTTCAACCTGAAATGAAAAAGGGGAATTTTTGATATCGATTTCTGTTTTAATCTTTCTGCGATTACACTGAACTCCTGGGATTAAGGCGAAAAGAGAAACGTGTTATGTCTTGATAGCCTTTCACTTCCTTCTTGTTCATTAAAGGACCTTGATATTTTTTCCTAATACGTGGAAGCTCATGTTCTCTGACCTGTAAGCGAAATCTGCGATAAAGTCTGTCTCCGATCCCAACTAGCTTTGGTAATTTTGAGATGTTATTTTATTGTCAATTTTAATTAGTGTATCATATCGATATAAAAGTGCAATATGGAAGACAAAAAAATCACTGTCTACTCTGTTTAGTTTTAGGATTATTCGAAAAAAATATAGCTAATGCTTAAGGCACTCTCACAACGTCAAAATTTGGGTCGAGTTCTTAGTGTAAGTAGCTGATTTGTAAGTTGTGAGATAAAACTTTTATCATTCGCTATATTCTCGTGTTCGTCTTTTGTCTGCGTAAACTTGTCAGATTTTTATTTAATTTTATCATAAACTTTTTATACTTCCGTTTCCTATAGAATAGTGTTGCCGCTTCATGTTATTTACCACATAATTATTTTAATCTAGATCTATGATGTAATTAGCCTACTTAATTGGAGCTGCAAAGCAAGATTTTTTATTATAGCAAAAATTATTTTGTATTGGAATATTGTAGTGAACGTTAAAACAATAAAATATATAAATTGTTACATCAGGTTCTTGTGTTTTGTTTCAGAAAAGTAACACCTCGCAATATAAAGTATGTTGGTACTCCTGCCTGTCATAGCTCCAAGGTTAAGCATTAATGGAATGACGTCATTATGACTATGAATGTCAAAGATCGAGAGCTGCCAACGTTATAAAAAATTCACCACCTCCTGGACAGTAAAAAATGCCAACCGGTTTAAAGACAAACTTTAAAAAATGTTTATTTAAAATGTTAAATGTACATGCTTCAATATGACAAAAAGGGGGTGTGAAAATATAAATACGTTAAATTTCCGAGCAAAAAAATCACATTAAAAATGTACTTAATACATATATTGTAATATTTGATTCTAATTCTTACACGTGTAGAAACCTACAAACTATACTTTACACTTTAAGGAGTGTATTGTACACTGAAGGTAAAACGAATTCCAAAATATGCAAAACCGAAATCTATTTCTACACATATCAGTACAATAAACTCTAGATAAAATATTTTATAAACCTAAAAATTAATTAACCGTGTCAGTAATACTTTGCCGCCAAGTAGCGTGAAACGGAATTTTGAGAATTTTTACTCTTGTTGTGGGTAAACTCTGTAATAACAACTTTTGTAGATTCGGAAGAGGTAAAATTTCAACTTGTGGTGGATCATGAGCGGGTGGTATTGTGTCATTTTTGTCGGTGATCAAAGGTACAGGTTTTAAAACTGGAATACTATCGCCATTCCCTACTGGTTTCTTATCCTTTTTGTCTTTTTTATCGGGATCTTCACACTGGTCAACGAATAATTCAGTAACACGCAACAATTCCAAAGTGACTCCCCAGACGAAATGGGAGAGTGTACTTTGTAGCCTCAAGACTCCTCCTAGCACCATATGGTTGGTTGTTGCACTCTGTGAAATATACGTCGGTATAATCAACAACTTCTTGACATTCCTACATCCTCCTAATGCCACATCAAACCCACTCTTGATATCGAAATTCACAAGCTCCAACTGTTCTAACTGTGGCATCTGTTTAACAGCTTCCAATATCTCAAAAGTATGACAACTGCCCTGACCTTTCTCTAACCTTAACTTTTCGAGACATTTCAATTTCGTTAAAATATCCTCCCCGAAATTCACAGGGAAATCACTACACTCGCCGAGATCTAGAGATTCGAGTCTTTTCAAAGCTGCAATTACATTAAGATTCATTTTGTTAAGGTCTTTGATAGATGTCAGGGATAAATGAGTTAAATTTGTGAGTTCTTTCAACGACGTGATATCTGATGATAAAGTCAGACCACTGGTTGATTTTAAACGTAATTCTTTTAGATTTTTAAGTGATGATAACATGTCTAAGCTCATGGATTCGCATTTTATGGTGACGGCGTTTATCACCTCCAAGTCTGGATTCGTGACGGCCAGCTTCTCCACCACCGATGCGGGACACCTAAAACAAAAACGTTCAAAAGGGGGCAGAGAAATGACCTCTGTGACTTTTAATCGTAGTATAAAGAAAAGTAGTGACGGCTGAGATTAAACACGGTGAAAGCGGCACTTCCAAATGATGAGCAGTAACCCCGTCATGTTAACATTTAGCACCTACTTGTCCTATACCTGGCCTAACCTCAATTTTTGTTAGTTAAACTAACTAAACACTGAATCATACCTGCACAACTCAATTTTTCGCAACGTCTGCACTTTCTGTATGGATTTCGAGAACTCCGGCCAAATGTCATCGCCTCCGTTCGTTGGTAACAGCATTTTTCTTAGATCAAGATGTACCGTGCCGTGTTTGTGTAGACTATTGGCTAACCCTTCAAAACTATGAACTTGTGAATTTTTCATCCTTACAGTTTTCCACAAGGAAGGATGACTCGCGATGTCCCTCCACATGGTACACACACACCCCGCTCTCAGTAAGTCTTGAACTTTGAGATACTGAAAAACGTATAAAAGAGTGCTATAGCCGTACGATAAATTCTGAAGGTAGCTGTCCATAAACTTCGGTTCTTCATGTCTGTCATTGGAGACAGCATTGTTAGATCTAACAGAGCGTCTTTTAGCTCTTGGAGATTCAGTCGGCCTGCAACAAAAGAAATCGAGCTGTTAAAAAGAACTGAAGCGTGCGTTTTTGGAAAAACATCGAACGTGATTTAGACAACGTTTGATGTTTTTAGCAAAGCTAAAAAAACAATGTATTGGAGCAGTTTTTGCAAATAAAACCTAATGAAAGGAACTTAAGGTAGGACATGTAACGAATCTGCCTGAAAAAAATCAAATTTAATTATGTCACAAAAAAAACTCACTCTGATCTATCTTCATCAGCTCGATTTTCTTGCGCTCTGTCTACTACCTCGTTAGCCCCGACTTCGTCATTTTTAGGTGACGATGGTTCGTTCGTAACACAGCCAGATTCTACCAAATTTTGTTTATTACGAGCACTGATCGGTGATACCGAAACGACGTTGTGTTTAGGTATGATCAGAAATTTTCTACCAGCTAAATATTCGACGTATTGTGGTCTAGGCGCCTCTACTGGTTCATTCTCTTTATTTCTTTGCATGCTATCTACTTGAATTGTTGAACTGTGAGGCAACCATGAAGTTACAGACCCAACTAAGCTTTTGGTTTCTGTGGGCGGTTTGAGTGGTGGGGGTGCGTCTTTTGCTACTTTCGGTAACGGGAGCAAGCGTGGCATGTTTGGTACACCACCAGGAGTGGCAACTTCTGGTTGGGGCGAATCAGACGGTCGCGGAATACGTTGTAACGTTGGCAAAACTGACGATTGTGTCGTCATAGATTTCAAGGTGTTTATGGGGGTGAGAGGCGGTAGAACGATTGACGCGGAAGTTGCTACGTTCTGACCATGTTCTAGTCGACAGTTCTGCAGAACAAGAAAGAGTATTACTCATACAAGTCGTTCTTTCAAGCACACTGCTAACAATGTGCGAATTAATTCTCTGGTTGGAAAAGAGCCCCACTTCGACAAAACGACGAATTAATAAGCACATCGCTACAGACTCCCTTTCTTCGTACCTTGCACACATATTCCTGTATCTGCACATGCGGCGACAATCCGACACACTCGTAATGGTAGAGGCATAGGCAAAGTCGACATTGAAGCGTCGGTACCATACCCAACACGCCTTGGCATCGAATCGAACATGGTTGGCACGGTTTGCCCTCCATTTCTACACTGCAATACGACGGTGGTGAGGGATTTGGGGGTTCGAGGGGGAACGATTAGGTGATTTTTTTCGCGTGAAAGCAAAAAACTACGTCCAATACAATTAACAGAACGAGAACAAGATCGTATTTGAAACTAAAAAGTCTATGTTATTTCAAATACTTTCTTTTCTGTCTTGAATAGATCATGCGTCAGATGAAAATTAATAAGAAACTGAGTACTCACTTTGGGGTTGCTTTAGCGGGGGCTTTCTTAGCTGCTGTTCGCTTACTGGGTGGAGACTCTACTTCCATAGGTTCTTCATCCACTTTGGGTTTCTTGTCAGCTTTGCTTTTGCTGGGGGGTAACTTAACCTGCAAGTTCTTACAAAAATTAAATATTTAGTATTGTTATGAAAACAAAATAAAAAATTACCATGGTGATGAGGTGACACTAAAGCAACCCTGATTAGTGCAAAAATGTGATGAAATACAAAGTTTAAAAAAATATTAATTTAGACTGTTAAAAGTGACAATGGAACTAATTTTGTCCATTCTTTCACAAAAATAAGCAATAAAAGTAACAAAAAAGAAATTAAATGAACAAATCGCCACAAAGAATCACCTAAACCAGCAATAAAAATTTCAGATTTATTAAATCTGTATTGATATATTACATTTCAAGGTGAAATGTTACATTTATGGCGACATTAGAGAGAGAAAGACGCAAAGCGAGACAGAAACTTTTTACTGATATTTGTATAATTTTTTTACAACCAGTTTTATTAATATCAAGCACATTTTTTAAAGCGGCTTTGAGACCGGTTAGTAATTGACAGTTGAAATTTTAAAATACCATTAGAGTTCGAAAAAGTGAAAAGTTCGATTCCTAACATTACATAGTCGTTGTGAATAACATTTTTTGGGCGAAGCCACTCTATAAATGTTTACTTTACGGACCCTGTCGCGGTTTTAAAGATGAATTTTATGGACTCATCTATTTAAAAAAAGAAGTTTGCGGACTGAAAAACATTTTTGCGGCCGTTAAGACAAATTTTATGGATTCATTTGTCAAAATAGACTACAGACTATAAACCTTAATTTCTTACATTTTGTTAGGTTCTTGTGATCGCGCAAAAAATCTTGTATGCATTTCTACCATAAAAACCTCGCGGCGCTGGTCCTACAAACTTCAACCTCTTCTAAGAATCATCGTCTTGGCTTGAATTACTTGGGTCACAAAAGTCAGATTACTAAAATTATCACTGACACATGATTTGTATGCGAATGTTCCGTGTTAACCTCATTTTTGTACAACTTGACGTTAAATCACAGAATTTATACCACCCTAAAAATCTAAGGCGCTAAATTTAAAATATTAATTTTGATTATTTTTCAACTATTAAATTGACCACTTTACACAAGAGAAAAAAAATTGGTTGTCATGCTACTTTTATGGGTACTTTATCGTAATAGTCTCCAAAATAGACTTTTTATAGTAAATATTTTTTTTATATGTGTAATATACGTTACTGACACACTTAAATTTGATAAAAACCAAATCAACGTTGTTTATTAAAAAAATATCGACATATCATGTTACGCAACATTTATCTAAAAACCCTAAATATTATTACCTTAATATTCCCTAAATTCCGCGTCGATTTTGCCCTCGTCGAAGTCGCAGGCTCTGGTGTCTCCGGCGGCGTGGGAGTCGCTTTAGGACTCGCGACTTTCGCCGGTGTCGCCTTCCCTACATTCGAAACTTTAGGACTCGATATTTTTGGACTTAAAACCTTTGGCGTTTTTGACCCACTTCTGGGAGGGTTCTTTTTGGGCCACGCTTTAGCGTCCCGAATAATTTCTTTCTCCGGATCGTTCAAACCCAACGGTTCTTTGAAAAACGTAAAATTCTCCAAAGCTAGTTCTCTAGTTTTCAAGTTTTCGGCAACTTCCCGCATGGATCGCACTTTTTTTCCTGATGGGGTATAATAGTAAATATCTCCCATGCGTTTATTTGAATTGTCTGAAGTTGCTCTGTAAACCAACTCCCGCCGCCAACCCAATACAAAAGGTTTCAAGTATTTAGGATCTGTGACATCTGTGACGTATTTAGGACGCTTAGACGCGGGGCTACTTGTGTTCGATCGGGATTTAAGTGATGTGACGTTGGGTAAATTCGCTAGCTCGTCGTCTTTCGTATTGAAAATATCATTCTCTGATTCGATTTTTTCATACTTATCGCCGTTTTCAAAGTTGCTTTTATGTGATCGAGACTGGGGAGATAGTAAAATATCACTGTAACGTTTGTTGGGTATCCGTGCCCTTTTGCCTTTACCCAAAGTCTGCTTTGGGGGCATACTTAGATCTGATGATGAATCATTAGCAGAGGAATCATCTGAAAACAGACCTAACCTAAAAACATCAAACTGACAGGTTGTTGACTTACCTTTCTCTACTTTCGTGGTTGGCGATTCCTGTAACTGCGACTCTTTAGCCACAGAGGGACTGTCTTCAGACAGGCTCTCACTGCCTGTTTTAAGTTCACTAGCTTTTCGCTTTTTACCTTTTGATTTTTCCACAGTTCCTTTAACTTCCTCAACTAAGGTACTTTCCGCCGCTTCTGCGACATTTTCATCAGCGTTTAACGTTATCTCGTTACTCTTCTCAGTCTCTTCATCACCGTTTAAATCCGACGCTGTACTCGCATCTTCTTCATTAGCTTGGTTTTCATCAGTGGAAGACTTCGCTTCGTCTTTTAATCCAACATCCATACTTCAAAAGACTAAAGTAATACGCAAAAAAGACTAATAATACCAAGGCATCGGTACAACGTTCCACTACGTTCAGTTCATGTCAATGGATGCAAGAGCGTCGTTTTCACCATAATATAAAACACTCTATTACAACACTTGATACGTGTTCACACTTATTTCACACCTTCGAATAAATAATGAGGTATAATTAAAAACTTAACTGACTGTAAACAATGCGAAATTGTCAAAAATTCTTCACATTTTTGAGCAAAGTCAAGCAAACACCATCAAACGCCAAAGCGATGTTTGAAGATGGCAGCACCAGCGACGGAAAAATGGCGGGCAACAACGCCGTGGGCGGTGGCTAAAATATCGACCACGCCAAAAAAAAATATAAACAAACCAGCACAATAAAAATATATCAGTACGCTATCAGCATAAAAACAAAAATGTTTAAAAAAATAAACAAATTTTTTGTAAACGTTGTAAAACATTAAACTACACAAAAAGCGACACTTTAGCCACCTTAAACTTTTTTTTATATTTGTTTTACAAAATTATTATTTCGAAAACTCAAAGTTGGATCCTGAGACGACTAGCAATTTTTAGCTACAATAAAATTTGAGCAGCTTACATAATCGACTTATTTAAACATCATTTTTTTAAGTGGGTAGACAACCATATATACATCCGTGTTTTTTGCTATTTATACAGTAGATCTTTCAGACAAAACACTTATTTTGTATTTTAGCTTTTGTTGTGAGAACAATCGCCCCATTCATTGGAGTGAACACCAAAACATTTCAAAAGGTTACAATTAGGCGCCAACGAAAAAACCTGATTAATCTTTCATACTGTATTTTTTTAAGTATGAATTGAGCGGAAGTCACGACATGGTGAAAAGTAAACACACAAAAACTATTCTAATTGTTAAACCAACATTGATTCTGAATTTTTTTCCACAAGGTTGCCGCTCGTATTTATTTTCAAAACGCGAAATTTGATCCTGACTTCAAAAATAAATTAATGACTCTAATGTTCCCAGCGGCAAACTTGGCGTCCTCAGTGACTTGAATTTCTTAAAAACATGTGCTTAATTTCAAACATGGTTATTTATTATGTTTAGTAATTAGAATTTTAATTTGATTGTATAAAAACTGCACAAACTTGCATATATATTTGCAAAAAGTTCCCCGACTTAGGGTGCGGAAACATCAAAATTAGCATATTTTTAAATTCTTGATTTTCGTAGATATGGACAGAAACGCTATATCATAAATTTGGTCGACACTGTTCACTTAAAACGATAAGTAAAAAACACCCTCCCTAACTAATTTTCATACAGCATGCACTTATAAACTAAAACTGCTTAGATATGAAACTAAAGATTGTGTACTAAGTAGATATCTTTTTATAAATGTGCACAAATTTCCCTAAGTACGTAAAAATTTACATCAACAGCAGAAAAGTATATAAATATTTTCGTCATTAAACACAAAGTTCCGTTTAAGCCTACACGATACAGGTTTGATAGACGTGCCAAAATTATAGCTCTAATCGCAATCTGAAACAGAACTTATTCACAACAAGGAGACTAAATTCTGGGAAAAATGCGTGACGAAACGCCATCGGGTGATCGCAATAATTTGTGATTGAAGTAGGCAATGGAATCATGAAGTCACGTCGGTTCCTAATATAGAAAAGTGTCATTTTAAAAAATCACAAGTAGAAATTAGTGGTTTGAGTGTGACCATCCTTAAAATATAAAATCAAAAAAATTGACACCTTAATAAGGAAAAATCTGTTTGTGCCGCCCACTCACCACGCTCACACAAAAAACGCACTGACATTTGTGTTTTTTATTATTGTTTAGTATAAACTATAACAATTACAAAACATGATTAAAAATGCTTACAAATTCATCGTAAAGGTAATGTAGTGTATATCATATATATGGAGAAAATTGCTAATATTTTATTTTGAGCCCCATCTTTATCTTTACAATAGAACGAGTTTAATCAACCAAATAAAGACTTGCATTGTTTATGGTTATCGTGTCTAGTTCTTTTAGTGCTAATTAGCACTATCTGTGTCATTTAAAAATGTGAACCAATTGTCACCAAAATGATCTAATTTAGTAAAAAATCAAATCGTGGTATATACCATGAGTTGGTCTGATTTAATCCACATAGTCCGACCAAGTCCTGATCCGGGTATCTCTATTGAATCAAAAATGACGTCATTATGCACGACGTTATAAAAAATTCCTACTTTCGTATGAATTCGCTTATTGTAGATGTTTGCAGTATACTACAACGGAATGGCAATTATATTTCTCGGAATCTAATCTAATCAGTCCATTACAAAATATACCACACAAATACCAGCGTTAGTTTCCATTAAATGTTTTAAAGTCGGGAACTAATAAAATGTTTATCTTATATAGCGTCGCATTGCTGTGCAGTGCGTTTTGCAAAATAACGAGATAAGCGAAATATTTATGTAGTTTTTTCCACAACCTTCCAAAAAGATTTTTTCCGTAAGTCTAATAACGTAATTGTTTAACAATATGAAGAAAACTCTCTAATTAGGGCCAAGGCTTTTCAAAAATCATTATAAAACAACTTCATAAACATAGACGGTAGCTATAACGCTCCTAGTTCCATGGTTCTACCTTGAAGGTCAGTATAGCTTTTTCGTTGCCGAAGAGAAGAGATAAACACTAGCTCATAGATGCCGGATGAACGGTATCTAGAAAAGTGAAAGGCTAAATAAATATTCTTGTTCTGACCTGGGTCTCTACGAACAACCGAAACCACCTCAGCCACAAAAATGTATTTACAAAACCTGTAGATTCAAATTTCGAATTCTACGTGGATTGTGGCCGCTGTTCAAGAATACAAAACAGGTATGCTAATGAGCCAGCATTGGTGCTCAAAATTTGAGTCGAATCAAAGAAAAACAGAATCGAATAGTCGATTAATGAAAATCGAAATCTTAGCTCGTTCCGGATGTCGATGACGCTCAGATTAATTCGGACATCGCTCGCGAAGCAACAACAAAACGCCTTCAGGAAGTTGTTAACAACATAAATTAATAAACGATTAAAGAAAAAAAACGGCCGAAGCGAGCTTCGTTTTTCGATCAATTTATTCGCACTGGCGGGTAGCATATATCTTAAATTCGTGACTATGTGTTGCCGCTTCCAACCAATAGATAGTTTGCATGATGTCAGGAGAAGCCTATAGAAAAGCGCGCGCATGACATCAAGGTCTAAAAATAACCGTGATATAAGGAAAACCGCACATGGGAGTGTGTTGTGTTTGAGTTTAGCGGAGCACGCGGGCGACTTAACTTCGTGAGAGGCATATGCGATGTTTATTATCCACGACGATACAGATTTTAGAAAATTGTGTACGAATTATCATGTGGATAAGTGTCAGAGACTGTTAGTTCGTGATAAATATAAACTGACAATTTGTGGTTCGAATCCTGGTTGTGGCAGGTGGTTTTACGTGAGGTAAATATTTATATTTACCCTATGCCTACGCTCTCATTTCACCGCTTTTTTTTTTCAAATGCATGACCAATGCCCGCCTGCTACACCTATCACGTGACGCTTCTACCACCAACCCTTGATCACTAATTAAGCGCGAAAACTTCGCGCCAAAGTTTCAAATCCATATCGCAAATATTTTTAAATTCATGTTTATCAGTCCATGACCTCTAGTTTCTTATTGGAACCAGCATTGTAATTCTAAAAAATTATCCCGCCCTCCTACATAAGAATTAAAGTTCATTTGTAATCATAGGAGATCGCAAGCAGAGACCGCTGAATTATAAATTATTGTTTTATAATGGTGGTTGTGGCAGATAGTTGAGATATTTTCCAAGCGTTTCCACCCACGACAAATCTGTGGACAATTGTAAACATCGAGTTAACTGCATGTCATAAATTCTTGTTTGGGTGTTTAGTTTTGGTTGAGGCCTTCATGGAAAGTTGATATTTCCTTTTTTCTGACCCTAAACTCAAGCCGATTTATGGGATCGACATTATAATTTTACAAATGTGGGTTAAGATACGCTCACACTTGAATTTTTTATGTGAGAATGCGTCGGCAAAACACATGGTTGGAATATGAAGGAGGCATTAACAACGAAAAAATTGTTTATACTTGTGGATGGAATTGTTTTATGGGAGCGAACTACAATAAAAGAGGATACTAAAGATTTCATGCTCACATTGAAACAGTGAGGAGGTCAAAGGACAAATTCTTGTACCTTTTAATGGGGTTAAGTGTTAGGAACTAAATCTGGGGGGAGCAGGGCCGGCTCACCGCGCTCAACAGACCTAAAATAGACTCCCTGATTTACAAAAAATATATAGACCTATATACCTATTTGGTTTTGTGAAGGCTTTTGACGTAGTGATCTGATCACAGAACCATTAGGGTGTAGGAGGCCGTGCGTTTTACTTACGGGTGGTAGCACTGTTTAATATTTAATTTGATTTTTCAGAACTGTCGTGAAACAAAAGTCAATGGTTTTTCTATATAAATTAACTGATCTTAAATTGTCACAGAGATATACAAAGCTACCAACAGATTTCAAGTTTTTAGTTACAAAAACTTTATCACTATAGTTTGAGCAGCAAAAATTCATTGCTGATTGAACTACAAGATTTTTATTTTTTTGTTCATCCAGAGTAAAATTTACTAAGCATTTTTATTCATTCTTAATATAAATGAGGGAACAAGAAAGTTTAGTAAAAAATACAGAATCAAATTTTAACACTTAAAATCTAGAAGTTCAGTGATGAAACGTCCAAAAGCGCTATTTTGTATTTTATTATCTTTTTAGAAATTAAATGTCAAAAACTGCATTTTTTATGTCAAGTTTTGAACAACTTTTAAAAACTTTAGAATGTTAGAAAAATCGCAAATGAAATTGAAAAAGCAAATTTGAGCCTCACAGTTTTGGAAGCTTTGGACAGAAACTTGTGACCGAAAAATATTTATATTTCTTCACCCACCAATATAAAATTCTTATACAACACACCCACAGTGTAAACCTGGAGCAACAGTTGTTTAGCTAAAAATATGTTGGTAGCACCTTTTGCTTGTTTTGTGGTTTTGTGTGATTTTTACTGCTTTGTTTGTGTGGTAATTTCGTCCCCTTATGTAATGACTTATTTCAAAGCTCGGCTGAGAAAAAGTAAGCTAAAAATAAGTTTGTAATGTTTGAATAAGATCGTTTTATCTTATCGAGGCGAAATTGTGGAAAAATACCGTGTCAACAAAGAATTCAGGAAAAGGAGATTACCGCTTGCAAATTACATTGTTTACTTGTAAATCGTCGAGGTATTGAATTAAAATGAGACTAAATTTACAAAAATTGTGCTTTTGGTGAAAAACAAACTGGTGGATCTGAATTAGTCATTGAATAGTCAATTTGGGTTAATTGTAACTTCGGAACGGTTATTTAATTTGGTTTTATTTTTACGCAATATTCTAATTTATTTTGGTTTTCACTATTAAAGGACATCCTGAATGGAGACAAGCTATTATAAATTAGGCAACAATAAACTAGTATAGAATGAAAGGAATGCAGATTTTGTTGCAAGATTTTAAAAGTTGTTGGAAATGATAGTTCACGTTTAACACGAATTTGAAATGGGTGCTAATTAAGACGGTTCTGAGAAATGTACTGTAAAAAAATAATTGATCAACTTTGTTTTGAAGTCAAATCTAAAAGGTTGTGGTTTTTCTTTAAAATCCGAAGTTCTAGAAATTTTCTGGTTACCTTGCAGTATCGAGCACCATTTTATTGCCCATTCTATTTTAAAGTCTCCATTTTACCACGGAAATGAAGTCAAAAACAAACAAAACCTTTTCACATCCTATTGATTTAAAAACGCGTTCCCCGAACCGTCATAAAACCTCATGCAAAAGTAAGTTCAGCGACAGTAAAGAATGACGAATTTGAAATATTTATGTATTTCGGTCGCGCACACCCAGCACCCATGTACTGCTGCATTGCCGGAGGTTCCAGATCTACTTAAACAAATTTACCACAATCGGATATGGCCGATAACGACGGAACGAGTCTCGTGCCAAGCTTAAATTACAGTTTATCTCATTTAACAACACCTCAGTGTTGAGATTTGAAGAGATAAAGACCGAGGAGAAACCGTCCATGAATCTGGAACATGGTCCAATTTTGGGTTATTAATCATTGGTGATGTGGTGCGCATTTTTGCAGCAATGTTGATCGAATGCATTAGTTGTGTTTACTTTTCATTAAAACTGACAAAGGCTGGAGGCAATTAAAAGCTTGGCAGGCGATATGTGTTCAAAGTTTGCCGGACGTTTCCCATTATCATCTTCGCAACTTTATGGTCAATAAATGGAATTTTAAGTTGAGTAGGTTGATTGGATGTGGGCAATTAGAGCATCGCGGAGGTTGCTTTTACTTAAGTACTGTTCATATTCTTAGGGAGACTGATGAAGATCCGGATTCTTGCTTTTGCTTCAACAAAGCTCGAAAAATCCTATTAACACTCGCTTGTTGTTGTCTGAAGTGTTTGCTGTTCGCTCGTTGAGGGTTGATTGGCAGCTTTCTTTCAGTTGATAAACCTTTTTTCTAAATATTTGCTTGCGGGGAGCAAATAAGACTTCCTTATCTAAATATATACGGAATGGAATTCACGCTGTTTTTTATCAGACTTTAAGTAAATGTGCAAAGATACTTTAAGTCAATGTTTATAACGGATTAAAAACATTCTTGAAACTCGTTTTTGAAAAATCACGATAATTTATGATCAGTAAGTTGATGGCCACCTCTGGCATTTTTCTCCGATTATTGCAAAAACTCGAGTGACCAAGGTTCATCTTCAGAGGTTGTGCAATAAAATTATTGTTTCAAAGAACTGTACACCGCGACCGAGTAAATAAAAAGGCGGATGTTATTTATTTTTACAAACAATTAAATTTTATTTATTTTTTTATTAGTGAGGCGAAAATAATTGTGGTATTCGCGGGAGTCTTTTCGTCGCCGTGCTAATTCGCTGCACATAAACAATGAGATGACGTTGAAGTTTTCCATGTGATGTTAAATTGTATTAGAGTGGCCTTCAAGATATAGTGCGTTTATGGCTTAGACTTTTTAAGTATTTTACAGCGGACCCTTAATAAAATTCGACATCTGCAAAGGCTGGCACGCGCCACGGACGGATGGGACCGTACTAGGAAAATTGTGGTATTTGCCGCATCCTGAAAAATTACAAAATGAAAGTGTTAGTGCTACCTTATTAAATAATAAAGGTTAAATACCTTCACGCTATCCAAAAGTATCGGGAGGAAAATTGTTCCATTATTTATTTGGATGAAACATGGTTCGATACCCATGACACCGTAAAAAAAGGGTGGACTGATGGAACTTCAAAGTGTGCCCTAAACGCTCCTCCTGGTCGTGGAAAACGCGTCATAATTTTGCACGCAGGCTCCAAAGATGGTTTTGTGGACAACGCATTGCTCCTCTCCGCAAAGAATGTCAAGGATGCAACATTGGACTACCATGACAACATGACGGCTGAGATGTTCGAAGATTGGTTCCAAAATCAGTTGCTGCCGAACTTGCCTCCCAAAAGTGTTGTTGTACTTGATAATGCAAGTTATCATTCAGCTCAGTTAACAAAAATTCCGAATACAAGCTCCAACAAGGAACAAATCCAGGATTTTCTTAGAGAACACGATTTGTTTTTCGAAGACAATTATACCAAAAAAGAATTATTGGAAGTGTTGAAAACTCAAGAGTATAAAAAAAATTATAGAATTGATATAATGGCTGAACAACGTGGATTTACAGTACTGCGACTTCCTCCGTACCACTGCATTTTTAACCCAATAGAACTGATCTGGTCTCAGCTGAAGGGTGGCATCCGACGACATAATACGGCACCAAAATTTAGTTCAACAGCTATAGATGTCATAAGGGATGAAGTTTCAAAAATCACAACGGAAGCGTGGTCCAACTGTGTGCGACACGCAATCAAGGAAGAAGATCGGTACAGACAACATTTAGTGAAACCTCTTATAATTAATTTAGAAGAGTCAAGCGATGAAGATAGCGATTATTTTGATGATGTATGAGATGTTTGATTTTTCTTTTATCAGATTTATATTGTTGTAAATAAAAATTATTATTAATATACTTATATTAGATTTTTTTTTTGCTGAAAAAAGACACGATTTTTTGCATGAAATCGGACCCAACTAAATTTTAGTGAACAGAAACCTCAATACCACCCTGTGCTGGTACCTGCAAAGGGTCTTTTAAGGCAAGCAAATTTATAGCACCCGCTGTGTTGCGGTTTTCAAATTCTATAAAAGTTAAACTGCAATTAAGCCATAAACGCACTATAGCTTGCTTGCTGCTATATGTAAGAAGAAGGCACCGCGTTAAACGTCAAGACAAAAGGCACGTGCTTCATGATTTCAGTAAATAAAATAAATCGAAGGTAAATAAACATGCGTTTAATTTATGCTTCACGTTTTTTTAGAAGAAATTAGCATTTTCCTCGATAATTTGATTTTGATGTCATGATGGAATAAGAAATGAGTTGTATTAATCATTGTTTAATAATGTTGAGGTGCAACCTAATGAAAAAACGTGCTATAAATAGTGGTTAGTCCAATGTGTCAAGCCCTTGTGAGAGAAATGTGTAGCGGCTACTACAATAGATCACTTGCTCTTTGGTAACGCCTTACCACCTACACCGTACATTTCAATAACTAATTACTAATACAACGTGACCTTAACGTACGGATGAGTTCATAAGGTATAGCGAAAACAACAAACGAATCGATGGATGATGGTTTCCCATCTATTTACAAGGTCGTGGAACATCTTCAATGTTTGTTATTGACGCTGGAGGCGCGTTCAGAAGGTATGATTTTAAGGACACTGATTGTCGGATCGTCGGCGTTTTGTTTCTAATCTAACCAACTGCCACTTCAATTAGTTCTAATTGCTAACATAACTAACACTTGTTGGCGTTTTACGATCTTTCTGCAATTTACGTGCTTGCAAAATTTTTCTAGACCAATTGATCAAATTGTTGACAACTAGGTCAAGAGGGAATTGTCAAATTTCTACTATTGTGATAGCTCTTCAACGCAATCCCACACTTGAAATCTTCTTATATCTGTTATTGTTACAAATTTGTTTTAACACTTGACCTTCTTCGTTCTGACTTGTGTTTTGAATGTTTGCCGTCATTAGCAACACCTAATGTCATTCGATTATTTTCTCTGCCATAGTCTATAATTTAGATTCCTTAATTTGGTTGCTAATGCAATACCTACCAAAGCGAATCCGCCGTCACGTACGCTTTTCCCTCCTTTTTTAAGAGAAATTCGAAATTCAGATAGTCGGGAAGATAAAAGCTGACCACATGCTAAATTTGGTCACTCATTTGCCCTTATTTGAACGCTCACCAACCGATAGTCGCGGTTTTGGCAAACTTTATGGAATTTGGGACGGCAATTTTCTTAAATGTGGGGCGGACTTTGTGTAAAAGTCTAAGAACAATTAAATTCTGCTCTTCGTATTCTAATCATTTCCATAGAATTTCATAAACTACAAAAATTAAATAGCCATGAAAGGATAGAAATCAAAAACGAGCAAAATAGCAAATACATTTTAAAAACCATTTCTTATGGTGGAGAATGTTTGGACAAAGTATTTTGAAATTTATTAGGATTATTGCAAAATTCCAAACAATTTTTTAGCAGAATTTCTGAAAGCTCAACAGTATCTACATTAAGTCTATATTATTTAGGAGAAGATTTCGGCATAGGATGAATTTGTAATTGTTATTTAGTCAAATTTGCGATTGTAGCAAAAAAAAATTTGGTCTCTACAGAGGAAATTTATAAACATATTACAAATGAGAAAATTCACATTTTTGCTCAACATTAAAAGTAGAAGTGAAACTCCAAAGACGAATTTAAAATAATACAACAAAGCTCTTGAGACAAAATCTAATTTTTGAGCCTCTAGAAAACGTAAAAAAAGTGATTAATCTGACAATGAGATTCAATTTTCAGAATGCTAAGATGTCTTAAGATGATTAAGCTGAAAGCAAATTAGTCCAGGAACGTTAATAATTTATTGAGCCATTGGATTGATTGTACAGAAAAAAATATTTGAAAGGTTGGTAATTAAACTACTTTAGCAGCAGAGTGGGATCTACACGATATAACAATAAAAGGCCCAATAAGTTTAATAAGCAAGAAAGTTTAAGCACCAAAATTAGTGCAAGTGGCATGCATTTATGAGGTTAATGTGAACAGAGTTTGAAATCGCCTAAAAATAAACTGTTTAAATTTGACTGAAAACTATAAATTTTTAGAGCAATTTGAAACTTTGCAGTTTAATAAAACTGGTCAATTAAGTTTGAAGCTAACTGAATCTTTATAAAATCCAATCTAACGGAGAAGAACACCTTAAAATTAACCGCCCAAAAGTTATCCCAAATTCAAAACCCGTGTCATTAAACGAACCGGAAAAAAAACCAACCTGAACCTTGACTTTCGAAAAGCCATAAAATTCAGTTCGAGAATATGAAAACCTGCCCAGGAAGTTCTGTAAACTGTAAACGACGGAGTGTGAACGCTGAGTGTTTGAAACCACATGTCGATAAGATTGGAAAACCCGGTAAAATGCTGCGTTTTGCGCCCATTGCGAGGATTTTGTATTGTTTTTTATAGTTCCGCCTCTGCACGTCCCACGCTTCAGGTTAATTAAAAAATTAATAACAACATAAATCAAAAGAAAGGAAAATTAAAATTAATGTCGTACCGTGAAAAGCAACAAATTACACTGCGTTTTTAGCAAAATTTATTGCCTTAGGACCGGGCCTAACGGTATCTTCAAACTGTAACAGTGAAGATAAAGAAATTTGTTCTCATTTTACATAAGTTGGGAAAAGTGCCAAGCAAGTGTTAGAACAGCCCATAAAATGGTAGACTCTGTATTTAAAAGATTAATGATTTGTAATAATCTCTAAGAACGAAAATTTATAACTGGCCCATGGTGCCGTTAAAATTTAGACATCAAAGACACTAGTTGACCACAACGCCAAAACCATATTTTAATGTTGAAACGGATCAGGTTTACCTGATTTCCTGAAGAAACCTCAAACTGGATGTCAGTAGGATTAATCAGCAAAGTGATGCATGAAAACGGAACTGTGATAGTATTTTTTCCGTAGATTCTGAAAAGTGAGATCATCAGATTGTATGAACATTTTCCAACGTCTACATAGCTCAATTCAGTTTGATTTTTTAATGAGTTCGAATTGCGTTTGATTGATTGTGATCGTTCATTGTCCAAGCGTACTTTTTTTTGTACATTTTAAATTGAATTAAGCGACCCACAATCCGTTCCTGTGCGGGTCATTTGAGCCAGTCATCCTCTTCATTTTATGGCTCTACAGCATCGTTTTTACATTAATGAATTGTTTATTGACGGATTTCACAGATATTATAAGCGTGCCACTTTTATTGGTTGACAGCAAACATTTTTATGTACATGTTCTTTTTCGTTCAAGTGGGGCAGTGACGTCGTGGTTGGTGACTTCATTTATCCCTTAGCGTTTTTACTATAACCCATAATCGGTTTGCTAATTAAAGGCTCGAGGTAATTGAAATTCAAATTTTATGCACACATAAGGTCTAAATGTTCTAATGTGAGCGGCAAGCCTTCAAAGAAAATGGGCGTGATACAAATGTAGATACGCAGTTGAAAAAGTAATGTTATCTACGAATGTGGTTGGAGTCATCATCCATAACCCACTTCTTGATCTGCAATTCATTAAATTGATTGTTTGGAAAACAAGAAAAAGACATTCCGACGGTTCGAGGTGTGTTTGTGTGAAATCGTGATCGTGGCCTGTTTTCAGCGAGGAAACGTCCTGGCAGACCGCCTGACGCTGTGACCACACATCCTTAAGCAAAACTTCTTGAATGAGCTTAATAATAATGACGCAACCTATTTGTGGAACTCCTTCGTATACCAAGAAGGATTACTCACACGATGACTATCTTACTATAATTTATTTTTAGAGTAAAATCTTTGTGAAAAGTCTCTCCATCGACCCGCATCTACTGTCATGCTTTATGATGATAGAACGTTTTGTTTTTGACCCGAAATTATGGAAATTTCGGAGGGCTATTAATGTATTAAGGTAATTATAGGGTAAGCTAAACCGTCAGCACGAAATGCACCGTGAAGCGCTCTTGGCACCTTAAAAGAAGCGGAAAACATGGCAGACAAATCCTTTTTGTGATGTTCGCCCATAAATAATACCAGGACTTGTACATTTAGCGACGATGTAGTCTAACCTGTTATTAAGCTCCGTAGTTTGGGACGCTCCTCAACAATGATATTGGAGATAATTTATAGATGTAATTATCGATTGTGAAAAAACGGCCTTGGTTTTTTCGCACGTTTTGTCAGAAAAATAATGTACCCATTATTCCACTAAAACAATAGAAAGACAAAATCGTTGTAGAGGAAAACAGCTTCAAGGCTTTCATCCTGAAATTATACGGGAGGAAATAGACCATGTGTTATGTCGGCCATAAAATGTTAATATTACATACAGCTTTTTTATTGCCGTTCTGCATATGTTACAACCAACCAGTTATGTAATTCTCATTAGAAAATTCACAAAATCGAAATACCGACTTTGATCTGAGCCGGATCCATTGTAGCTGTTGAGATTTTTACGTTAATTAGCATATGCGATTTTTTTAACGATTAACTCTATATCTCCCATCTCGTACTTTCTAGAGCTGCGCCTCATTTTGCAGAAGCTACATTAAACGGGAAATAGGCGGCACATCGCGTGTTGAGCTTCCCTAAAATTGATTGAATGCAAAGTCTGAAATATTTGATAGTAAAGAACTTTCTAGTCGTGATGGCGAGAGCGTCAGGTCTTACTAACCGATTCGAGGAAATTTAGTGTGTAGTGCTTTATTAATGGACACCCACAAGGTGTGATTCCTGCGAAAGAGGCTCTTAATGAGCTTACGTCGGTGAACAGGTGTTTCGAAATCGTGTCTGCTAAACAGGACCAAGGTTATTCATTAGCATGGAAAAGAGCTTGATAGCAACTATTTCGACTGATATTAATCGAAGGAATAAACAATAAACTCATTGATCTGATTGTGGGATTGTACATGTCGAGGGTACTAAAAAATGTGTAATTTTTTTTAGAAAAGTGATGGTGGGAACGGAGAATGAGTAATTACACATATTTGAATTTCCGTGAGACATAAACTACAGTGAAGACAATACAGCGTAAAAATGGTGAATAAAAATTGTGAATTTTTAATACGCGCACCTGCAGTGAGTAATATCGTGGATTTGTACTTAGCTAATTTATTATTGTTCAGAAATTGCTAAGGTAAAACGTTTTCTCTGTTACAATAGTTGTAACAATGGATTTCCATGTTTGTGTGGTAATTGTATCGAAAAGTGTAGTTTTAACGGGTTTCCATCACTCTTAAAGATTGACAGTTTTTATTTCACTCTTGGGATTTCTTTCCCAACGAAAAAAATTGTCTACTTCATTCAATTACAACACTTCGTTTCCAGTTGTTAAAAAAGGACGTTTTTGATTAAAAATTAACGGCAGAGTTAGAGTTTTAACAAACTTAAGAATAAACAAAAATTTCGTGAATTCCTTGCTTAAATAACATGGTTTTCTCTTTGCACAATAATATTCCAAAATTTTTATACTTCAAATTTGGAAATGTGTTGAATAAATGACAATTTAAAAAAAAATTCAATTGTTGTTCAATTGTTTCTAAGTTGGTGAAAATTTTGGGTTACTTTCAGTCACTATTTTTAACATTTTTTTTTCGGTGTTTGCAAAAGTTGAAAAACCGTCGGAAAGTTGTGTGAAGATAGAGACAAAAGTACCAACACGTCTTAACTTTCAAAGCCAAAAAGTAATACTGGTTATAGTTAAAAAAATAAATAAAAATAAGCAGTTGTTTTTTGGGAAACCAAGCTAACATTTTTAAAAATTCTTAAATGTGTACCTTATCGTTTTTGCAATTGTTAGAATTGTAACTCTACTCTTACACAAGATGTCACTTATTTTCTAGTGTTTGAAAAAATAGGTGAAGTCTCGTTTTTGAAAAAAGTTACTGGTGGAATCAGTACTACTACTCTTCTCTACGATTTCAAAGCGCAAAGTTTGATAAGCTTCGACATACTGAAGAAGAAAGCTAAAATGTGATTTATTTCAGCAGTCATTAGAATCTGGTTAATTTAAAAATTTTCAAAATTCTCGTTTTCAAGAATTTTTTTTCAGTGGTCCTAAATATAAATTTTGAATTTACAAAGGTAAAATGTGGAGGTTTGTTGAGAAGTTGATAATTTTACAAAAAAACAATCATATAGCATATAAATATCTCAAATTTGTTCTCATTTTGGAACACGTTGATTTTGTGTAAGAATCACATAAGTAGGCCTAGTTGAGTTACTAGTTCCAGCAATTTTTCACTGCTTGTTCTAAAAGTAGTGCATTTTTGCAAATACTGATAAATAAAGAGTAAAGTAGAAAAGTAAAATTGATCTTAAAATGGATTTTCCTAATTTTTTTTATTGTAAAATATACAGAAAAGGCCGCTGCATTTGAAAAAAAAGGGTAGAGAGCCGAAAAGACCAAAAAAAGTTATTGTTTCCATAGTTGGAAATAATTAATATATTTTTGGACTCTAAGCTCTTAATTATTACAATTGGAGATCAACAGCAAAATTGTCATCAACTTTTGGTCTATTACAATGTCCTAAAAATTTATACTAGCGTTGGGACATTTTTCTGTATTATTCAGTTCCAGGACTTTTCTAGACAAAATTTAGTCCTGAAACTGAAAACTACAGAAAAACGTCCTAACGCTTTAGTTAACTTTTTAAATTTTTTTTTGAACAACTATGACAGTACAGCTACGAATAATAAATAAAAAAACAGTGTGAGATCGTTCGTGAAACAAAAAAGATCACAATTTGAAAGCTCCAAGTGACTATATTTGATTTGTCCTTCTTCCGTCAACTTTCTAATTGTAAGCGGTGTAGTTCCTGGACATATTTCTTTCTTAATCCCATTAAAGGTAGTAAACATTTTGCGCAATTTTTACCAAACTTTTTCTTGTCTCAAAATCTATTCTAAAATTACTCCTTGTTGTAGTTGTCATTAAAAATGAAATATAATTTTGGAAAGAGAGCCAAAAAAACACATGGTATCAACTTCTGCCAACTATATGGAAAATAATTTGTTTATGACAAACATAAAAAGGTGAAATCACTGGGAGACACTTTACGATTCTGGCTGTAAAAACATCGTGGCAATTTACGGTATTTTTGAAAAAAAAGTCAAACCATTGTTTATATTGTACTTTTAAAATTCCTTTTTTTACGACGCACTGACTTTCATGACAGCTCTTAACGTTGCATAACATAAAAGATCCGGAATAATTCGGGTTCTGGAAGATCGTAAACGAAGCTTGTTTCGCCAGTTAAAATTTTATTTTCGTGTTCGTGCCCAAAACATCGTAATTTTGTTTAAAACGTGTAAGGCGCAAACTTGCAATATTTTCCTCGCTACGTACACGATAAGTCAAGTTTACAAACAACATCTATTGTTTATGTTTAAATATGTGTTAATCGAATGTATATAAATATTTACAAGTGACATCCTCTCGTTGCGGCAATTGGAGCTTTTTCCAGTCAGAAATGGGCTAAAATGAGCGCATTTTTTGGTCCTATTAGCATATTTATGCGGGGCGTTAGAGATAAGATTCGCAGTTTTATTTATGGTAGAGATAAGAAACCGTGAAAAACACTTAGGCATGCTCGATGGTTCTAAACACTTTGAATCGTGGTATTTAACGTCGCAACGAATTCAGTTGAGCTTAATAACTGTTAATTATTTTCGCAGCACTTGAATGAAAAGGCTGTTTGTTAGTCCGAGCACAAAAAGAATCGACCTTGTTAACGTAGTTAGAAGTCCATTAAAGTTGCATTATTTTTTATTTTAGTGCAGAAATTCTTTTGTTATTCGCCCCAAGGTTTTTTTGCGGCACGTTAATTAATCGGAATTTTACTAACTCGCGGTAACTTTGTAGTAACCTTTAATCTGTCTGTCCATCATTTTTTTTTTTTCAGAGCCCAAAACCGTAAACTAGTTTGTTACAGTATGTTCCGACGAAGTTTGCCAAAAACCTGCTAATAAAACAATTGATGCATCGCTTGTCAAATTGAAAACCGTCGTTATTAATCACTGCCATCGCACTTTATTGGCAAACGATTGGGACAGCTGCGGGAGCAGTGTCGTCCGTCAATAAAACCAGATGCATTTTGTGCAGATTTCGCGCAATAGTTTCACGACATGTGACATAAATTATACGAAACAATTTCCTGTTGCGCAATGTAGGCCCACCCTGTAGCATTAACAAAGTTAATGACGGCTATTCATAGTCCAAGACTACAAGATAAAGGCTCGCCCGTTTCAAATGGATGTCATGCTAGCTTCCTAACTAATCACCGCAATTTATTTTAGGCAAAGATGTGCGAAATCAACATTCCTGCAACCACTCCTGTCATTGTCTGATTTTATCACTTCACCCTGTGTATCACCGCGTTTTGATTTATTACGCCCCTCCTTCGCGACTTTATTACCATGTTTATTTCGGGACAATTCGAAAATAAAACAGATCCAAGGTCATATCTTGCTAATAAATTTTGTTTGAATCGCGAAAACAAATAATGCAGCAGTTTAACGACGAGAAACGTCACTTTATTTTACGGTTTCGACTACTTCAAGATGCACTCCGTTAATTTAGTTCATGGGGGAACATTAATTAGCCCTCTATTCTGCCAATTAGGACAATAAATAAACCCCTTAGTTTACCAACAAATTTAATTATTTATTGCTTTGTGAGCAGCTTGGATCACGGCTGCCTGCATTTCTACGTGCTTCAATTGAAATTAATCTAATCTAATTGTTTATCGATTTGAAGACATTGTAATCGCGATCGGTTATCGATGGACCGAGGGCATATCTGGGATAACGAAACTTGAGATTAATATGCGTAAATTTAAATTTACAATTTGTTGGTCACGTCAAGATCAATATCTGCCAGCATGATCGGATCAAGTCCGGGGAAACATGCATAGAAAATGATAATATTGTCGTTTAGCCCGTAGACTTCTTTCTGTCTCCTAATCGTAATTTCGGCGTGATTTACGAGGCAATCAGTCATATAATGAATATTTTTAAGCAACCACAACTTTCATTTCAAGATTTTAATCATCGGCAATTTTATTAGATTTTTTTGATAATAACCGAGAGAAAGCTCCCGCAAAAACGAACATAATGGGAATTACATACATGTAAAAAATCACAATGACCCGGAGCCCAATTCGAAAATAAAGGCGCTTTCAGTCTCCACACCTAAACTAAAAAATTTCTCTGAAATTGTCCATGCAAGCCGCGTGTCATTCATAAATCACGTACATTTACATCATTATGAGCAATTCATCAAGAAAATGAATAGAATCCATAAAACTTGCATGCAACCACTACTCTATAATTTGTACGCGTACACAAAAGCCGCGAAATTTTCAACATGGCCTAGTTGCACCATGTCTGTTATTAAGATTTTCGTTATGTCCTTGATTTTAAACATCTGTTGCGCTTTTTCTCTTGTAGCTTAACGCTGTCGAATATTTCCGTCGCTTTGCTATTAAATCAACGTTTTGGACGCGAAAATCCCCAACATCAAAGAATTTTTCTTACACAACGAAATGGATGAATTCTGTTTGCGCAGTCGAGATAAAAAATCACTTAGTACACAATAAATCTAATTTCGGATAGGACCACCTTCACAGGAAGTCATTGGTCAAACGTCGCGCCAAAATTTTTTACCACCGTGTTCCTCTTTCAGGTAAAAAGACGTTGAGAAATTTATTTTTCACGACCTACCTCCGCGAAATGTTAAAGGTAGAAACGATTTTTTGCGTCTGTGCTAATGATTTACGAAACGGTTTAAGAAAACTGCGCTAATTGCAATAACAAACTTAATTTATTAGTTAAGTTATCTCGGCTTAATTAGTAGAGAAATTTTGTTTTTAAACATGCAGGGACATTGCCGCAATTCCGATAATATTGTCGAATTAAAATAAATATTTTTACGTGCTATGAAAACATTGATGGCGACTTTGTTAGAAGCTTGATTAAGTTAAAAATAAGAAGAAAAGACATGGGGCGATACTTTGGGTTGCTTAGACTAAGAATAAATTTGTCCTACAAATGAAAATGGAATTCCAGCGTATTAAGTGATTTTGTACATATTTTCCTTTATTTTTTGTTTATAATAATTGAGCGTTGATTTACTTTTTTTGTCTCTTTTACTTATTTTGCTTACCTATTTCGGATTTTAGATATGTTTGAGTGTAAATCTTGAGACGTGTAAAGATTTCAAGGAAAATTTAAGAACTTTAAAATATTTAATAAATTCATTTAAAATTTTAAAGTCCTTTTGAAATTATTGAATAAAAATTGTAGTTTAATCACCTTGCACGCTGTTTATAATAAATGCAATAATAAATAAAAGTTCAAAAATCAAAAATTTTCAAAATTAACTTTGAGAAAGTCTAAAATATTTCGAATGAACCACGCTCTGAAAAAATACAATTACGAAATTTGAAATTAAAATTGGTAAGAACAATTTCAGCAATTTTTAATTTGAACTGCACTAGATTATCAATAATTTAATTTAACTTAATCAAGAAAAAATTCCAAAATTTTTAGGTTTACTAATTTAATACTTTAAATTTCAATTATTTGGAAATTTCAATAAGTAATAAAAATGTGTCATCTTCAAAATTGAGTGAAAAAAAAAATCGTAAAGATTCTTAACTGTAATTTTATTTACCCATTAAAGAAGTTTTCGAATTTGCAAATTTATTCAATTCAATAAAATGTAAGAAAGATTTTAGAAATTTAAATTTCTTTGAATTTTTTGTACCAATTAAATTTTTACAATTCTTGGTTCCTTTGGATTTCTTTGTATATTAAATCTTTTGGATGCTTCAATTTTTTTACAATTTTATTGCTTTGATAAATTTTTAATTTTTGATTTTCTCCAGAATCTTTAAAATTCCATGTAAAGTTCTTAGCTTTTTTTTTCAATTTTTTCGTTTTCTTGTATTAATTTTATCCTTTGGATCTTTAAATTCTTTTACGTTGTTTGATTCTTATTTTTTTTTTGAATTTCTTGTGCCTTTTCATGCTTTGAATTTTATAATTTTTTGGAAGTTTCATTATCAATATTCTTTAGATTTTTCTGATTTGTTTAATTCCTTGTAATTAAATTAAATTCCATGTTCTTTTTTAGTTCTTTGTATTGTTTTTATCATCCTTCGTATACTTTATATTTTTTTAAAAAATAAAATATAAAAATATAAAAAAAATTCGGATTCTTTGCGAATAAGTAAAAAATTCAAAAGTTGGACCTAAAGAATATGAACAAATGAAACTTTTACATAAAAAAAACGAAACTTAAAAAAAGTCTTTAAATTGCAAAAGTTTTTGAAAAAAATAAATAATAAAGACCTTTGAAATTAGTGGCAAATGGAAATACGAAAAAGAAAATAAGAAAGCTGAATTCAAGAATTCTAAAGTTTCGAGTTGTAAATTTTCTATTGAATTTAAAACCAAAAAAAAAACAAGTAGGAAATATCAGACAATTGCAAAATTTTAATTTCAAATTATTAGGGACCTTTCAACACAAACTGGACTAAATTTTCACAAACAAACTTGATTAAGAAGAATTTGAATCAGAAAAGGTAAAAACAAAACTATTTTTGTTATATTGTCCAATGAATTGAAAAATTTGAGAATTTGAAAACATTTATTTCAATTACTATAAAAGCAAAATTCGGTGATCTGAAAAATCTAATTTTCTTAAAATGTTGAAGAAAATAGGTAAATTTTCAATCTTAAAAACGTAGGAACCGAAATTTTAAATGCAAATAGATCAACGTAAAAACCTAAAAAATGTAACAAAGTTTTATTAATTCCAAATTTGCATTTTTATCTAAACGCTTAATATGAACTGATAATTCCGGTATTTCACTAATTAGAAGAACAGCCTAAAACCATTAAAAAATGCGATTTGAACAGTTTAAAAAAATTGTGATTGTGAAATAATTTGTAACTTTTGAGACATGAAAAAGAATTAAAATCGAAAATTTTCACCAAAACATGCAATATAGATACTGCGTTCGTCTAAAAATACACAATGTCTGCTATTTAAATTTCCAATAACTTCTTTAATAACGGTCATTTGCTAATTAATTAATCAATTAAATGCTCAAGGATAAATTGCATATTTTAAATGATTTTCCATTGAAAGGCGACAACTGTAAATTGCTGCATATTAAAGACCTCCAAATATTTTCTGTTTTTCTACGAAATATTTTGACGAATCTATAATTAATTTGGTTAACATTTCTTAAAATTAGAACTATAAATTATAAAAATAACATAAATAAAATCTACAAGTGGAGATTATACCATTAGTCTTTCGATAATAAAGCAATCGCCTTAATAAATTACTATAAAAACTAGATCATGCGAGTTTTACAGCTGTCAGTGGCACACAACAATTTATTAGACTTTAGCAAGATTAGTGGCTACAGCTTGGTAGTAATTTCTTAATTAGAACATTATGAAGAACTGCAATACCGACGGCCCAGTAAAAGCATGTAAAATGATATTGCCATCACTTATCCATCTAATTAAATTTAATCTTAGTTCTAGCTGAGTAGAAATTTAATTTTAAAATGTCCGTGTAATAATGTGTGTAATTTATCGCCAGGGACTGCAAGCTAATACCACGTTCTTGCAGTTCGCATGATGATAATTACAGGGTAGTGACCTGCACAATATTTGGATTCTCTTAGGCTACTCATGATGGCAAATCAAATTCAAGATAAGATCCGTTATAAGGATGTTGCAAATTAGTGTTAATCAGACAAGGATTTCATAAGTAAATTTATTGTGCCGTGCATCTGAACGCACTCATTAGTTTGTTCACCTTTGTGCAGTACACAAACTGACTCAAATTACTTAAAATGACATAACTGTGGAACTTTCATTTAGAAATAATCCGAATTTTTCTCGGTTCTAATGTGTAATAAAACTTGAGAGGTCGTCGTTTCGCTGATGGGATTTTTCTGTGCATTCCTTTTCGCCTAATCGAATGATTCAAACGAAAAGTGGAAGCGGACCAAATGTGTTGTAATTTTCATTTTCACGGTACTTTAAAATGTTTTCCAATAAATTATTCAAATTTCAGATGTTCTAAAAATAATGCTGACATAGTTTACTCAACGCAAGATTAGATTTGTTTGTTTACGCTTTTATTTATTTGAACAAGTCTCATTCAATTTAGTACTCAATTATAAAAATTATCAGATCTTGGCTTCATTCAATTGGAGTTTATCATCAACGAGATGCGAGATAACATTCGGGTGGATTAAAAAAAAACCCACTCTTTTTTTAGAAAGACTTACAAATGTGAAAAATCTACGATAATCGGACAAGATTAAAAATTGAATTGCACATTCACAGCCTTGAATAAATTTAATAAAAGTATCATGTTACGTCAATTTGTTTTTAAAATTGTAATCACAACGGAATTTAATTTAAACCTTTGGATTTTTTTTATCACATTGATCGCTGTTATGAAAAAACCGACATGGAAATAGAATCAAGAACTGCGCAACCAAAATTGGACCTGAAATGGAAAAATTAAAACAAAACTTTCAAAGTTGAATTTTGAGATCTTAACAAAATATTATTGTTTTGGATTTTACATTGTTTGAATTCTTTGTATTTGTGGAATTTTTCAGATATTTTAGAATTTTTATATATGTACGTTGATTTTTAGATTGTTTCCGAACTTTGGATTATTTTTCCGTTGTAAGGTTCTTTGTTTCCTTAAATTCTTTGTACCGATTCATGATTTAAATTTTTCAACTTTTTATATAGTTTCTTTTAATTATTTTATTTCCTTGTAAAATTCTTAGATTTTGTTTTCATTCTTAGTATGTTTTATATTTTTGTCATCTCTACAAGGTTTCGAAATTCTCTGCATTTTCTAGACTTTCTGCATCCTTTAGATTTATGAAGTTGTTATTATTCTCATTCTCTAGATGCTTTTAAATTTTTTAGGTTCTTTGCAGTTTTAAAGTGTTGAATTTTTTTTATTATGCATAAAATGTGATTTATTAATAAAATGTGATGTTTGCGATAAGCGGATAAATACGAATTTTTATATCTTGGGACTAAATCTAATTTAAAAAAAAAACATTAATGTTCGATCTGAACTTTAAAAATTTAAATTCAGAGTTGGGAATTGAAGATGATATTTTATTAAACGAAATTTCAAGTAAAAATCAGTTTAATTTTTTTGATTGAAATTATTGAACATTCAAAATAAAACTTCCTGGAAGACCACACAGTCTTAAGTGAAATTTTTGCTATTAACAAGCAGCAAACTTCAGAAGAAAAGTTTAATTTTCAAAGAGAAAGCTCTAGGTGTGACTTTACAAAATAATAATGAAAAAATTTAGTAAGCCTCCCGGTTCATATTTTTCCCGTTAATTTTTAAATTAAGGAGTTGTGGATTAAAAGTAATTCAATCAATTAAAGTTACGCTTTCCATATAATTGCAAGGCCATAAATTATATACTTGCAATTGTGGGTTCATCAAACTTCTATGCGACTTAATTTAATGATTGAAGATAATAAATTTTCAAGTCTTATTAGACAGTAGTTTTGTCAGCGGAACACATTGAAATGGGTCAGATCAGAACTGTCGACAACAATTAACGATTTTATATAATGCGTCTATACAAAATTTGTGGATCGTAAATTATAACATGGTGGGTTTGTTAAACCCGCAATAATAATTCAACTGATTAAGATAAAACAAATTGAAAGTGTCGTATCTGAACATATTTTTAATTTTTATCATGAAAACCGATTACCGTTTTCGTAGCTCTCTCTTTCAAATTTTCACTTCAAACATTATAGCAGCCTTCGATCGTTATTAACAGTTTGATTATGAGAAAAGCAAATATTATGAAACGTATAGAAACTATATTATTATAGTAGCGTATAAATTCAAATTAGTCTTGTGATTTTAAATAATACTAGTCTAATTCTTGTGTCTGCTGCATGTCAATCAACATTTTAAATGACTCTCCAAGCCCATCTCCATTATGTTATTATCGTTTGATGGCTCCATACTTTATTTTTATGTTCTTTAATTTCCATAATTTTGATCGGCGTAGGATTATTGTATTTACCTTACTTCCTCTGCCTCCTGTTTTGACAAGTAGTAATCAATTACAAGTTCAAATAGCTCATTTGGTCGTTGTAAAAATGCAAATGCAGTCACCCACTCTTCCGTCCTAAATTGCTTAACGAAATTCCACACTCATTTCGAAACGTAAACAATGTCGAATTAATTTTTGTACCGATATGGTAGAATTGCTTCTATCAATCCTTTGGAATACTAAATCTGACATTTATTAGCTATAGACGTCGATATAACGCAATATATTTTTTCGTGACAGCTTAAGTAATTTTCGTGTAATTTTTTTTCGTTTTCGACACCTGTTAATTCGGGACTTGGAAAGAAATTAGACAAAGCGGGTCCATGTGTCAAAATAAAGGAAGAGGTCACGGATTCGATTAATTTAAACAAGTTAAATGTTCGACAGTGAGTAATTAAGCGCGATTTAAGTAATGTTGGTATTTTGGAGATGGTGGTCTTAAAGTAAAGCTTTCTCGGATGTGGGAGTGACCGAGTCTCTTTCTAACACGTTGGAGACATAATGCTCCGTCTTTTACGAAAAACAACAATAAATAAAGACGCCCACAAGGTTTATGCAAATTTAATTTCACAGCAGGATGCCTCTTCGAGTTAATGATATTAGTTGATTTTGTGAGTTTCTCACTTATCGAAGAGTTTTGTCTTCAACCTGTTAACACAATTAATCGATTTGTTTTGATGGGAACCGGATTTGGTGAGATTTTGAGGTTTAAGCGTACCATCAAAACCCTTAACGTGTCATCACGACAATTGTAATTGCGTTAGAAAAACCTTGACCGCAAAAAACGAAGCAATTACATTCTTTGATATTGCCGTCTGAACAAAAACAGGTGATAAATCAAAGGATAACCCTCATCTTCACAATTGTTGCGAGTTTACGACGCTCTTCAAGGTCTACCAAAGCCTTTCATTTTAACCAAATTCTTTATTAAGTATGCAAAGTCGAATTAGAGATCTTCGGTCTCGTTTTGTTAGCTTCCGTAAAATCATGCCCAAATTGGACAATCTGAGCCTTGCAGTGAAATCTTTTATTTATGGTTTTCATGGGATTAGTATTCTGATGGCAATTATTATTCAGTTTAACCGTTCCACGAGCGCTAGTGCAAATAAATAGCAACATTATTAAAGACCAAGGGGGCCCACTTTGGGCTGAGCTTTAGCTCTCAGGTAGGTTGTGCATTTTATGTGCAGATTTAACTTTCGTGATTCATTCTACCAACAAACTTAATTGTTCCTTAGATTAAGTTCACACTTATAAATCTAACGTTGTAAACGTGCCTAGAGTGTTTTCCGATTTGGAGGAAAAAATACGGTTATCTCAAGGTTATCTATGAATTGCTCTCCTTCATTCTGAAAAAAAAACTTAATCTTTTGATGGATCACAGAAACAAAGACTTAATATGTGTGGGAGGAAGTACCTTTTTTATCTGGTGCTAAAATGAACAAGGTGAATACTAATAGTTTTTTTATTAGCTGCTTCATTAATTTTTTTTTATTATTATGTCTAGGGATCTTATCTAGATTTCTCGAAATTTTCTTATCATCTAGTGTCGTACTAAGCCAACGATAATACATTTTTCTAGTGATATTCAAAAGTTATTAATCCTTAAAAGTTTATTTATTTTTGTTATGCAGGTTTTCAAGTGATTCATAATTGTGAAAAGTGAAATTGGAATTTTCTGTACAAGAGGAAATGCGTTAGAATTCCAGAACAGTGACATAGCTTTTAAACGGTGTCATTGATTTTACTTTCTTAATTCAAAAATAAGGGGATGACGATGATCACAATTGAGAAGAGTTGGGCGTTTTATTAATCAGATTTTGAAAAATACGGGTCTTGCTTGTAAAGTAGAAAAACGCTTCTGTTCATTTTCTAAAACATCAGAAAAACTTTAGATTCCTTCAAGTTGTGTTAGGATTTCAGGTGAGTTTACCAGTTTCGAATTCCTTTAAAAAGCGTAGTAATTTTTTGAGTTTTATTTTGATTGAGAGCAGGATTTCCTGTTTTTTATAAAATGATAATTTTAAAATGTTTATTCTTTAACATCTTAATATTAAAAAAACACTTATTTTCGACAGGTTTAAATAAAGAAAATCTGAACGCAAATGAAAGAAACAATAGAATAATTTTACAATCGGTTGTTGAATCTGACGATATTGCCAGTTAGGTGTTAGTAATCTCATTATTTTTTGATTAGATGATTTGTTATTAGATGTAAAGTTATGCATTTCTTAATTGGTGAATTTAAAACATGTGTATATTTTTATTTGTTCAATGAGATTCCGAAAGTTAAATAAAGAGCGTTTATCACGTTTAGATTATTTTTCTAACATTATATGGATTCATTATTTTAATGTTTAATGGGAGGACAAATAATCTTTAATTAGAACTCATATTTTTGCTTAAATGCTTCTAATTGTGCACATTTTCTCCATCAGCTTTGATCGAGTAGAAACCGTGATTTTTGTCTCAAGAAAGAAAAACTTCAAAAAATCACAAGTTTCAGCACTGTCAAAACATTTTTGATTTTGGAAGGGAATTTCTAGTTAAAGAGTTTTTTTGGTTTTATGAAAACTTAGAATATCTTCAGATCTTTTCTTTTAGATTTACAGGCTAACATGTTAGGCAGTCCAAATCAAGACTTTTTGATCTTAAAAATTTGCTAAAAAAAAAAACGAAAAAAGGAATTATTCAGTTTTGTTACTGTATGCTATTGGATCGCTGTATATTTTGAAAATAAATTGAAATTAAAGTTTATTATTCAAAATTAAGTAAGGAGGTACCAAAAAAAAAATACGATAGAAATTTTTTATCAAAAAAAAATGAATAGCTAGAAGATGATCATTATAAATAAAACTGATGAGATCAGAATCAAATATTTACATTTTCTGTTGATAAATTTAAAAAATACAATATTCTGGTTCAATAATAACAAAAAAACTGTTCTAATATTGTAATGGATTATTGCTAAAAATATATAGAACTTAATAGAGGAAAAGGACAGTCCAAATTTTTTTTGTAATATATTTAGTGGGAGTCAAAAATTCGTAATTTAAAGTAATACTCACGTACTTATTCTAAATTTTCTAAATTTATATTCTGGATAAACTTGAAAATCGGCTGATTTTGAATATCAGAGGAGTTGATTTTGAACATCTAAAAATTTTCAAACTAGTCCTTAAATTCCAATTCTCGGAATAACTCTGGTTTATGTAAAAACAATTTTGGCAAAATTTTTCGATGATCTGCTTCAAAATTTGTACACATTTGAATTAATTGGTTCGTTTTATTTCTGCTAGAAATACGGTGAAAATGATGAAGCAAAACGAAAAAAGCTTAAAAACTTGATCAGAATCAACTATATTTCGTCTGTTATCACAAAAATGATTTCAATTTGTTTTATTAGATAATATCAGAGTTATTAGCACAACGATAATAGTACTGCGATCGTTTTACCGGGAAAGTTAGTGTGAAAAATAACACATTTTTATACTCCGATTTTTTAAAAAAAGGTAACTAAACTAGCATTTCTCAAACATGTTTTTTTTTTGTATCTCTCTTGTAATTTAATTTTCTGTTATTTTGTGAAAGTTGCACCAGCATTTACCCAAAATTTTACGAGACTGATTTCCCTTTTAGCAGTAGCAGCGCCCAACCTCCAGGAAGTGGTCGAAACCCGCAGAATTTCACGACCAACCTTCGCTTTTAATTGTTCTGGCAGCTTGAATTTCTCTTCGACAAATGTAAATATTTATCTATCAATCCGTCAAACTGCCAATCAGCACTAGTCGAATTATTCAGAAACTAAATTCGTTGATAACACCACCAGGAAATTCCACTATGGATTTAACGACGCATCCATCGAATAATTAAAATTAACACGTTCTCCGATTTTCCGCAAGGTGAAAACTCGTTAAAATGTTAATTAATGCTGTTGTGCACGTTTTAATCGGATGCAACTCACGTCGAAGCGGTGCCTTTATGGATTGCACTGATGTGTAATGTAGTTTCGTAACATCTGTTTTTGGTGCGATGCACCGGCTTGGAAATTTGAATGTTTGAAAGTAATGCGTATAAATCATTTGCGGTTAAGCCCACCCTAGCTCGCGGCGATTTGCGAAAAAGTATGTCGATAAAAATCAAACGATCACTTTAAAATTCATGCATAAAATGGGTCAAGTGGTAAAAGGTCGCATGGGCTTGTCTTAAAAATTACCGCTAAACTGAATTTATTGCTACTCATTGGTAGCATGAGCATGTATGGTGGTTTTATTTCAGGATTTTATTCGCATTTACGATGCTCTATAAATTCGTTATGGTGCTGTAAATTACCGTGGTTAATTTAGGTTACAGGTAAAGTTGACACGAAAGCTGTGATACTTTGTCACAATTTTTGCCCGTTACAAGGACGGGTCAAAATTGGAAAGCAGTAATTAATAGCATTGTTAGTTTTGAGTAAAACCTTGTTCCATCGATAAACGACGAATTATTTTACACGATGTTGGTAAAATTGGATAAATTACCGGCCATTAGTTATTAGCACGTTCACTTGCTCAATCCTTGTTTATGTTTATTTTTATTTGAGATGTGTTAAATAATGATGGACGGTTATGGTAAAGGCGTAAAAAAATAATGACTTGGTTGATTAAGTAATCCTTGGCTGGATTGTTCTAAATGTTTCCAACCTAATTAAAAATTTTGATTGATTAGTTCGGATTCTTACAATTCTACGAACAATTTCCACTTGGTTTTCAGCGGTCCACCTTGGAATTCCCCCAAAGGTGAGACGAACTGAACGAAACGTCGCGACTTTGCCCCCTGCAATTATTGAGATTGACGCCGAGTTTGATAATGAAACGTCAGCAGGATAACGCTGATAATTCTCTCAGTCTCTTATCGGATACTTCGAGATTTATTGAAATATGAAGTCATGGATATATTTAATTCGTGTTTACGAAACTTTGATAAAATCTTGATCTGATTAGTCCGCGGACCCCCCTCGTCGTTTTCCATAATTTTCCTTATGAAAACGGATGTGTTGGTGACACGGTTTTGTTATCACTTGGCTCTTATGTAAGCAAACTTTATAATTAATTTCTGTTTTTAGTGTATTTCTGTTTTGACAATGTTTTGACGAAAGTTCGAAAGTCTTGCCAAGATAACTGAATGAACGGTCCTTTTAATTCCGTGACTCTGAATCATTTACGTTTTGTTTATGTCCGGCTGTAATTTCGACCAGCAGATGCGCGTATGTTAATAATAAAACTATAAATAAAATCGCGCTCTGGTCCAGAATTCGATTCATTGTTGCAAAAGTTCAAATCGGTGCTTGTTTTCCCACTGGATCTAATTTCAAAGCTAACATGGTCGCGTTAGAAAAAGGACGCTTTGCAGGCGGCGAAGTAAAAGCATGTAAATGCGACATTATCCGTCGTGCCACCCATGTAACTAAATGGAATTAATTCCTAATGATTGCTTTATGCAAATTCGGTGGCAAATTTATGTTAATTGGGTCTCATAAACACAATGAATGATGGTTGCGCGCGCACGGTTTGATTTTGGACTTTTTATATGGAGATTTTTAGTGTTTTTCAATGGGAAATGCGTTTTTGTGGTATTCTTTCCGAGCGGATGTGGTAATTAAGTTTAGTCGAATGGTATTCCTAACAATTTGGACTAAATTAATTCGTTTGCCAGACAGTTTATTAGGACTGGGTTTAATTGCATATAAACATTTTACACAGTCGAAATGGGTCAGCATTTTCCTCGTGGAAAACCAGTGATGGTTACGACGCTTCCGCATTTACCTGTACGCGAAGTTCCGTTATCATCTCATGTAATTGATTGTGAAGTTGAATATTCATGAATTACTTAAGCCGAAGGTCGTCCATTAAGTTACACAAGTTTTCGTCTCAAATTTCACTAACAGCTTGAGCTTTAATTATTATTTGGCAATCCCACCTGACATTTAACGATTATTTATTAAAAAGAAGATGAAGATGGGTAATAGTGTAACCTCCGCACTGCATTCAAATTATATTCTTAAGTGTCTTATTTGTTTCAGATTGCCTTCGCCGATTCTAGTGGATTGCCTGAACCATACGCGAGAAGTTGCCCAAAGATAACCGGTGCTTCATAGACGGTTTCAAATTTATTAATTTTAAGCGTGCGAGTGTCCCTCGCGTTCGATTGTGATCTAGTTTGTAAAAAACCCGTGATATTATGCATAATTTAAACGTAAATCTGGCCTCAACGGCCGCTAGTGCCGCCGGCCTCAACATTTTGGTAGACAGCACTACCACACCACGCACTCCAGAAATCCTCAATTCGCTGATAGCCATGACAAACCCAATGGATAATTATTCGTTTGGGCATATCACGAAAACATCGTCAAAGCCTCCCACGAACTTGTCCAGCGATTCCAATAGTTCCAGTAGTAGTCAGGTCGAGTCACCGACCACCAATCCGCCCAGTGTCCAACAAACATGCTCTCAACTTATCAAAGCTGGACTCAAACTTTCGATCGAGCAGAAACGAAAACTTCAAAGCGACGGGGAGGACCTTTTGGATCTTGACAAATGCAGCAAACGAATCAAGAAAAATGATTGCAGCGAGTCGGAGGAGGACAAGAACAGGCAAGATGGGGTAAGGAATTCACTCAAAAAGTTCTTCGTTTTTTAGACCGATAAACTTTGCATTTTAAGCCGTTTATAACAAAGCATAATTCAGCGATAAATTTATTGGCGATTTCGCACTTGCAGCTCAAGTGCAGCAGGATGTCGTACGACTTTTATTGAGCCGAGCTTTAATTACCAATTTAATTTAATGGCTTAGCAAGAAAATGTATTTTTGCAACATCAATTATATTATTATCCGGTAGTAGCTTAGAGCAAACTTAGATTGCCTTTACATTGTTTTTTTTTTTCTAAGGTTATACTTTCATCACGGACAATTGTTGTTTGGGCTATAAATTTTTTTCATTTTATTTTAATTATGATCATCTTGATCAAAGATATTGTGCAAGATATGTGCTAAAGATATTAATTATTCAGAGTCACTCATAAAGGTAATTGCTTGTTCTTTATTGGTCAGGCTTTCGAAATCTTAGTAACGAGTTGGTAAAAAGCACGTTTTTATAAAAATGGTGATGTTTACCACAAGAAATAAAAACTGCAAGAATTGCAAAAAAAAAGAGTCAAGGTTTTACCAACATCAAAATTTTTATTATTGCTTTCAGGATTTTAGAATTAAACCTTGTAAACAATGCGATGATAATAAATTTTATCTTATTTTTGAATGACCACTCATCTCATTCTAGATTAAAGTTCTTTCGGTTTTATCAAAGTCTAGAATCTTTTCCGATCTTCTTTTCTGTGATGAAGATCTGTTTGAAATTTTATTGAAAATTAGGTGATCAAATATTTCATTATTGGTATTTTTTTTTCATGAGTTTTTCAAGCTATTTGTAATGTTAATTTTATATCGAATCAGTATAAAGCGTACCTATCATACTTTTCTTATCACGTGGTATGGTACTAATGCAAGGAGAATCAATTTTTCTAGTGATAATCAAAAATTATTAATCGTTTAATGTTTATTTATTTTTGTTATGTAGGCCTCCACGTGATTCATGCTTGTCAAAAATAAAACTGTAATTTTCTGCACATGTGGAAACGCATTAGAATTCCAAAACAGTCCGTCATTGTTCTAAATCTTGATCTAAAAATTCCTAATTCAATGTTACAAGTGAAAAAAGGCAATTTATTGCTAAGACTCTGAAACAAATATTGTTGTTCATAAACTAAGAAAAAGTTCATTAAAAAAATTTTTAATTTGACAACGAAGCGAGTTTACCAATTTTGAAATTTTTGAAAGCTCGCATTTTTTGGACTGTTTTATTTAGATTTTGATCAGAAACAGAATTAATGCTTCTATTGTCTATCAGAGAATAACTGCAAGTTCCACAATTTTTTCAACATATCAAAATATAAAAACCACGTTAAAATAAAGAAATTCTAGAGACTTTGAGCCTAAAAAAAGTTTATGCTTTTTAAAACAAGTTTACATTTATGAGAATTACCAGCAAGATTTTGGTTATTTTTCTTTTTAATTTCTTTAAATTCGTAATTTTTCCATAGAAGATGGAGTTTTTTTATCGTAAATTAAAAATAGGTACATTTGCCCATTAAGCACACACATGTTCAAAGATATTCCGAAAGGTAACTAAAATTGAATAACGGCTACAAATGGTTTTAAGCAGCATTAAATTTTTTCAAAAAAAAAAACTCTAAAACGACTTTTCTAATTTTTATGATGTTAGGCATCAGCACTTTTTGCTTTATCAAAATTTAGAACTTTTAGATTCCGTTGCTTCCCAGAAGACAAGAAAAATGAGGCTATTTTTGCATTTTGTATATTTTACAAGTATTTTTAAAATTAAAAAAAAATTGTTTATTGCCGTAACGACGTACGAAAATAATTTTGGAGTGACCATATTCAAGCCGCTTATACCCAAAAATTCCGCAAAAATGAAAAACAAAGCAAATATTGATTAAAATTTTTAATTAAAAAAAAACAATAAGAATAAATGTAAAAGTGGCTAGAAGGTGATCAGGATTAATAAAAATACTGGCAGCGATATAAAAATTTAATTTAAACCACAAAGCTTTGAGAGGTTTTGTACGCTGAATCGTAGAAATTTTCAGTCATCTTATTTCAAGAATCTTATCAACAACTAAAGATGTCTTGTGCCTCTAGCTACAAGTATTTTGCTAATTTGACACACGGTCGTGTTATTTAGTTAACTATAAATTTTATTTGATTTATCACTGCCAAACATTTACAGAATTCGTCATTAAAATTCCTTGCACCAATCCAATTAAAATTATGCGTATATTTTATTTAAATGCAAACGATCTAGATTGCAGCATCGCGATTTTAGCAGGAATAAAAACTGTTCTATTAATTTCCTAAGATTGAAGAATAAACAAAAATTTGACGATCCCAATAAAAAGTGATTGCCGACAAAGCTATTTGTTGTGAAATGGAAATAACAAGATAAGAAAGGAACATCAAATAAAAATTACGTTAACCGCCGTGACGAAGTTTTAACAAACAAAAAACTATTTTTGAAAGTCTTTGTACGCAAAGTGTGCTAAAGTTAATAAATTGAAAGAGTTATTACTCTTTAATTAGTGTATATAAAGCTCGATTTAATTATTGGAAAGTTCGGGTTAATTAACTTGTTAATTATCAGTCCTCGTCCCTGATTTCTGCTATCATGTTTGTGCCAATCTTGAATTTTCTTTAAAACTTGCTACATAAATGCAAACTTTCCTTATCTGTGAGCAAATACAATAATTTGTACGTGGCCCATATTTGCCACATGCCGGTTGAAGTACCCTTATCGTTATTATTTGTTTATTTATTTATTATTTTTCTTTCAATTAAATTCATGTACCGTAGAGATATCGACCATTTCGTTAGTCAATTTAGTTAGAAAGTTCCCATAAACTCCGCTTTTAACGCATTTCAACTACATCCGCCTTTTTCGCTTGCAAATTTATTGTTAGAATCTTCTGCAGATGCACATTGCCTCCAACAAAGCCCACGCAAACTGCTTTTTGTACCGTTATGGGGCCAACATTGATAAATTTGATTGCAAATTTCTGTATTTGACGATTTGGGACGTGGGTTGTTTACAATTATGCAAAACTGGTTTCTTTCATGGAACATCTTTTTGGAAGCGGTCCAATACAACCTGTGTATAAGTTCAGAAACGCGATACGACTACAGATTGCCAACTTAAAAACAAACATCGCTTTAGGCGGTGAAACCCCCAACCCCTCGGAAATAATGCATCGGGGCTTTTCATATCCTGTTGCCGTCACAAAACGATTTTGGATTTATTTTTCTGCAGTGTAGCCCTCCAAGGTCGAATATTTTAACAGCTAATTTGAAATTCAATGTGTATCCTGAATGTTTAAAAATCGCATTGTTTGTTATGGATTTCAAACACATTTCTCTGCGAGATTAGCAGCGACCACGGAATGGCGAAAATTATTGTTCAACATGTTTTTGATCTATCCGCTTCGCTAAAGTGCTATTTATCGTAAATTTTTATTAATATGACCTTGTTGATTACAAAAACTTGTTTCACTTTTATTGCACTTTGCTGTAATTAAATAATATGTATAGAATGAGTTTTCCAGGGAAATTACCCTAGTTAATTGCACATTGTTCATTGTTATGTTCTCCACAGTGGTCGATATCGTTGTTATCATGTTCATAATTAAGAATTTTTGAATTTCAGATACTAAATTGGACGTGGTACGAAAATGATGATTTGAAAGTAAGTTGAATTTAGTTGTATTGCGCTCGAAATGCAAGATCTGCATGGTTAACGAAAATATCAGTTTTGATACGTAAAAAAAACTGAGAGAATTTTTACACTCGCCGGTTAATTCTCGCGATGCCGCTAATTGAATATACATGTGTATTAAAAAGAGTTCTTTGTTGTTTATACATTGGCAGCGGTTCAAACTGATATTTACAGTTATACAAAGATAATTAAAAGATGCATGTTGAAGTAATATTTGGTACGAAGCAATTTGTCTGCACGGATGACTCCGCATGATAGGAAGCTGCCAACGTTGTTACAAACGGTGCTTAATCTACGAAACACTTCATTAACACAGAGCAGAAAATTGCATTCCATGTTTACCAGTAAAAACTCGAAACAATTATAACCTCTCAATACCAATAAAACGTAGTTTTTCACTGAATTAGCAACTTTTTGTCTATTAAAAAAAATGGAATAGTACTTGAAACTGCACTAATTCGCTACAGCTATTGAAATTTGAGTTGTTAATAATGTTCAAGCTTAAAAAAGTGACCAGTTACTCAAAGCGCGTCATAAAATTAACAACTTGGAATCCATTCGAAGCTCGTTAGGAGTGAAATGAAATTTTAGAGATAATGAGTTTTTTGTGCCAATACTTTTATATAAAATCAAGATTGGAGATTTTGTCGAGATAAAACTGCACGTGAGATTCCCAGAACGTTATGGATTCTTCGTGAACTATTCGGAAACTTAATTGGAGGGTTTGAAATGAGACTGGGAAAAAATAGGTTTCGTGCAAAAAGAATAGGATGAACCTTGCAAAACTGAAAGGTTAATTTCCTTGTTAAAAAAAATCATGTTCGCACTGAAATTCAAAGAGCTTTGCGGCTGCTTTTTTGTTCGACTGCATCTTCCATTGCTCACAAAATATTACAGAATTTTTCAGCTGCAAGATTCTAAAAATTATTTCATTTGGAATATGAGTGACTCTGAAACTTTTGATCGAACAGGTTTAGAATCTTTGAATTTTAAAAGTTTCAGGCTCAGAGATTGTTATTTCGATTCATGAAATGTTAAAAACAGCTTTAGAAAAATGACGAAAGTGCAGTACAATCTTTTTATTCTGAAATTGGATGTAGATCAAAAAATTTTTCACGTAGAGAATTTTTAGATTGGAAAACAGGTCGAAATTATTCTAAATGTGAATGCTTAATTTTCGTATTTCTAATTATAAAATAATAAATTCAATTTCTCAAGAGTTTCAGGTTTATGAAATTTATACACGCTTGTGCTTTTCAAAAGCGAAAGAATAACAAAATAATTCTGCAATCTTAGTTTTTATAACTGAGGAGGATTAGATCCAAAAAATTGTGTGGAAAAGCATAAATTTAAAATCCTTTAATTCTAACCTAAGGTTGCATCCACTTATTCTGGAAATATTTGAATTTTGTACATGGTGCGAATTTTGAATTTCGAAGCTTGAGTAATTTTAGACCAGAAGTGATTTTAATTTCACAATTTTGTTTGGATTAGTGAAACCTAGAAATCTTTAAATAAGAAAATAATTTTCATTGTACCTCGAAAATATTAAAGTTTCAAATTTTAAACAGTAAAGACACAGAATTTCAGGCTCAGAGATTTTTGATTTCGTGTCTATTTTCCACACTGGTTCTCTTGAAAAGTTAAAAATCGTAAAGAAACGGAACAACCTTCTTTTTGCTAAATTATTAAATTTGTTACGATTTTTTCTAAAATTACAATGAACAAAAACGTCTACAGATTTTTGTTGTTAATATTCTACAATTAAATTCTCAGAAAACGAATGTTTTTACTTGTTTTCTAAAAAAGTTAAAATTTATCGAGTAGCAAAATAATTAACAAATAAATTTTTTGTAGCTGATGAAGTTTAAATAAAATTTCAATCAGGCAGCCTTAAATATTACCGAATTAGATCGTGTAAACTGCGAAACTTCGGGTTGATAAAATATTTATTTTCTCAAGTTTTATAATAGTTATTGGTAGTCTTTTAATAATTTGTAAATTGTCAAATTATCAAGCTCTAAAATAAACGTTAAACTTAAAAAATAAAAAATTTCAGTTCACGTTCGCGCTGTAAATTTTGAGTTTCCAATTTTAGGTTTTGCACTAAAAGTATTTTCGATGACACATTAAATGTTATTCAGTTATTTAATTCTTAGTAGTCCATTACGAAAACAACTGATTCTGTGAATTTGCATTTTTGTTGAAGGGGAAACCCAAAGTTTGAAAATTCAACACAATTATAATTTTTAATAGTAAAATTAAAAGATTTCTTAATATCTTCTCGAACACACGGCACTGTGTTTTGCTAAATCCTCAAATCTAAGGATTTTAAAGAAAATTGGAAACTTGGGAAATCCATTAATAGGGTATCAAAATCGCCGCTAATTAATATTAAAACAGGACAAAGTGAAGTCGTCCTTTTGAATTATTTAAAAAAAAACAGTTTTTTAATCAATTTTTAACTACAGGTTACACAGATACAGTTTCATATTCAAATTATTTGCACAACCACAACTTTTTCAACAGAGAAATAATTGGTTCCTGTCTAGCAGTCCTTCACGAGACAAAATAATTACAAGCTTTGATATGAAATTTGGCACTATAATATATAACAAGCCCATTAACCGTTACAAAGAGCCAACAACAAAAAAGAGATAGTTATCACAAGCGAGCGCTGTAGTGTGAACCCAAGATAGTATCATAGTTATTTATTGCAAATGCCTAGAATCCAAAATCTGTTCTCTTTTTTTCGCATGTCAAAACCAAAAATGATATCACACACCTAGATCTCCATACTAATTTTGTTTTCTTTCCAGTTAACCCCCGAGGACGAAGAACGCCGTCGTCGTCGCCGTGAGCGCAACAAGATCGCGGCGACAAAATGTCGCTTGAAGAAACGCGAAAAAACCGCTAATCTCGTCAGCGAATCAGAAACGTTAGAAACTCAGAACATCGATTTGAAAACCCAACTCCAAGAGCTTCAAAATCAGAAACGTAGCCTCCTCGAGATGTTGAACCTTCATAAACCCCATTGCCAACATAATATCAGCCCAGCTACTCGCGACAGCATTTATCGACTACCTCCTGTGGGTTCTGTTATCGACAACCATTCCTACAGCCGACCTGCTTCTGTTGATGGTACTTTCAGGACGCAAAATCTGGATGCCTATAGCCGTCCCGCAAGCGTTGGAATAACCAATATTACGTATACGCGGCCGAATATGAACTTTAAACCACCGAGTATTGTGATCGAGGAGGTCGAGCCATATCAACCGCAGTTGACCAATTTGGACAACCCTATCGCGAACTACCATTATAACAGCCAGTGTCATAATTATTCCAATCAGAACTACAACACCACTTCTGGAATGGACAACGGCTGCATGGCCTAGCCCCCTTTTTTCGAAAGTTTTACTGTACTTGTAGTGTGAATATTTTTTATACTTATGCTTAAGAACGAATTCGCACAGTTGAGGTGGTAACTCCTAGACTTCTGCCCCTGCTAGCTCTTGGTCAATACTCCACTTCCAGGACTTCGGTGGCATTGCTAGATCCGTCCTAGGTTACAAACGGGAAATGAGGTTGGATACTTTTAGCTTCCACGTAGCATCGTCGAGGGGTGCCAGCATATCTGCGTGCGAATTCTCTTGTTATTGTTAAGTGTCACCTCATTTGTTACCAGATCTGAAGAAAAGCTACCAATGTTAAGAGTTTATATTAATTGTTAAAATATTTTAATGTTGGTTTACAATTTCTTAGCATTCCAGTGGATAGAAATAGTATTTCTTACTTCATATTATTTATGTTATTTTTGTATATTACTGCCAAATTTTTACCTATTTTTACTTTTAATATTATTGTGCGTTGAAAATATTTAATATTGTTTTTATTACATATTTTTCTATTACTTTGTAGGTATGTAGTCATAAACTGTGTCTTGTACCTTTTACTTCCATTTACCTCTTTTAGGTTTAGAAGAGCAAAAGTAACGTATTTAGCCGCACTCCATACAAATACGCTGCTTTTGCATCCTAATCTGGACACGTATTTAGTTACTTAGGCAATTTATTTGCATAAATTTGCTTTAAGAACTTTGCTTTATTCACATAACATGCTTGGTACAAATTGTACAACCCCCTTGTATTATTTTTATTAAACAGTGCCTTATTGTTACGCCCTCAAACAATACATTGGCATATGTTTTCGTTTTAAATTAAAAGACAACTTTTCAAATTGTGATATTGATGTTGCATCATCGCTAAATTTTAATTCTAGAATACAAAAAAAAAAAAAAATCTAAAACATGTGCCATCACGAGCTTTCACACTTTTGAGACCCAGCTTTGGTAAATCCAATTATTCTTTGTTTACGCAGTTCAGTTGATATTAACTCTGAAATACTGGTGCAAAACTAATTGAACTACCTATGCGTTACCTGTACTTTTAATAAAACGGGTAAAAATTTAATATATTTTTGAAATTGTGCCTTAATCTGTGAAATGAAAACACAATAAAATCATGATATTATTCGGTGTTTACTTTTTCCCTCGGAGAATAGGTGACAAAATCTTGAACACCCGACCCCTGGGACTAAATATATACTAACTTATTTATCAATCGCAAATCCTGTTGGAGGACATATAAAAAAGAAGTTTGTGATTCACCACGTTCGTCTTGGTGACGAATTCTGTAAAAATAGCACTTGATGTTTTTGAAGATAACAGAAACAAAATAAGTTCAAAGTGACCCTAGAGACTACTTCGCAATTTTGACATTTTGTAATTGTTACGAACACGGTTTTATCATCAAAACCGGAATACACACATTCTAAACGTACAAAAGCCGGAAATAAGCGCTTGGTTTACAGGGGAGATTTTAGATTTTGTTTTTATGTTGAAAGAAGGTTGATAGTTCAAGGTCGATTACTTTAACTTGGTAAACTTCTGCTTTTTCGGTTTTTTTGTTAATTCCATGTTTTCCCTGGCCTCCGGTGTCTTCTCTTTCCGATTGTTTTTATTTTGTATGTTTTCTACACCAATCTTGTTATGTGTATGTTTATTTTCTGTCATATTTAGAAGTGATTCTTGTTTTAACTCTTTTCTACTTTCTTCACTTTCTTTTTATCCACTTTTTTTTTTTTCACTGGTCTCGGTTAATATTTTTGTTCATTTTTTTTCCTAATAATATTTCGTTCAGTTTTATTAGTTTTGTTTGTTGCTTCCACGTTTATCCTTCCGTCGTTACCACATCCAGTTTTTTATTTATTTCTATTCCAATATTGTCCATTTCACTGCTCGATGTATTCAGGATTTTTCTCTTCACTTATTGGTTTTTGTGTCTACCATTATCACAATATCTTCGGCTTTTCATAATCCTTGTATTTTAACTAGTAATATTTTTTCATAGCTTATAGTTGTTTCCATGTCCCTATTTCTGTTTTGGCATTTGTAGTTATTTTATTCGTCACTGGTGTTATTGCTGCTTTCAGATCAGTAAACGTGATACATACGTCCTTTCCTGTCTAGATTTTCTTCTCGATTATTGCAAATATATTTCTCGTTGTTTGCCTGTCTCTTCTGAAACTTCACTACTTTCATTGCTTTTTTATTCCACTTGTTAGCATAAAGCCTGTTGTACCATTTTAGAGTAAATCTTAAAAACCACAGATATCAGGCATATTCTTTGATTCTTCACCTTTGCCTCATATTCCATGCCTTTCTGATTACTCCTAGTAACCCATAACTCCTTTTTTCCTAAATGTTTTAGCATTTTTGGACCTATCATGTTGTCTGCCTTCCCTAGTTTATCTTTAGTTAATGCTTCGTCAAGTCCATCTGTTCTTATTTGTATGTTTTCCTCCTGTTGTCCTCGGTCATTTATGATTTCACAGTTTTCATGATGTATGCATTTTTGGTTATAGTATGCTCGCTACATTTTCAGATATCTTTTATTTTCAGTTTTAACAGAATTAACTAGTTTTTATATCTCTTACGTGTTGTATTTTTTTGACCACCAAGTGATTTAATTTTGTTCCAGATTGTTGTAAGTTATTTTCATTAAATTTCTGTTCAAAATCGTCCCAGGTTTTTTTGCTTCTTTTACTTTTCTCTTAATTATGTTTGTAATTTTTTCAAGTTCTGTTTTATCTTGATCGCTGTTATTTAGTACATGTTTTTCCACACTTTTTTTCTCTTTACTTAATTTTGTACATCCTTGGTCCACCGTCTTATTTGGATCCTTATTTTTCCATACATGTTGGATCTTTTTTATTCATTAGTATCTTTTTAAACTCCGACCTGTTATATTTTTCTAAAGTCCATATCTGTTTCTTTCTGGTATTTTTTCCTTATTTCCCCGTCGTGTCGTTCAATTTTCCTTTTTTATGCAGTTTTGCGCCCTTCTGTATTGTGTTTATCTCTCAGTCCTTAATTTTGTTGTTTATTTCATCAGTCTATAGAATAATGCTCTTGTCTTTTATACCGTTTGCGCAGAAGGAGTTTCCTACTTTTAGTGTGTTTTTTAGGGAGATTTTTTGTTCCATTTTCATTGTCCTCTTTTTTACATATTTATGCATCCTTTGCATCCTGTTCCTGTTTTGATTATTTTCTATCTTGCAGATAAACATAAACGATTACTGTGTGTAAGAGACAATTTCTGACAGTGATATGAATTCTTTAAATTAAATTTAACACACAAACATATTTTACACCGTCATAGCTGCAAAAATCTCATTTTTCAAACTCCAAAAGCAGTAAAACGGAGGAAAACTTACCTACCTCGTTCATTTGACAGTAAAAAACATAAAAATGAAATTAAAACATGAATATGAACTGATAAAACAGAAGTTGCTTGTGAAGGAATTTATAATACCTAATATTTCCACTCTCATTAGCATAAGTGGTCTCTGAAATCCAGGGTTGGGATGGAAACTTTATTTTACAGGTAGTAATAGTTATAAAAGTCAATATCAAGAAAAGTTTTTATGCCGATCCTGGATATCGGCTACATGGCTTAACGAGGGACAAAATATTGGATGTCATATTTCTTTAGGGACAGTTTATAGTTTACCAAGTTTTAATTTCATTTTTATGCTTTTCAATATAAAAAGAACTACTTAGGTAAGCTTAGTTTGCCCTTTTTTTGTTGCTTTTGATTTATTTTTTGAAAAAGGAATTATTTGCTTATATCTTACATATGGTTAACAATAAAGGAAATCGAATATCCCCTAAGAACGAAAGAAATCATTGGATGCTAAAAAAAAACAAAGTTGAGAATCTGATGAAGAATTCAAGAATTATAAAAGTAAACAATGAAATGAAAGAAAAAATTCAAAAAGTCAAAAGAATCTAAAAGATTTAAAGAATTTTAATAATGTGAGGACTTTAAAGTTAAAAGAATTCAATGGCAACAAAAAATCGAAGTAAAAGATTTTCAATGAAAATTTTAAAGGATTGAAAACTTAGAAAACCTAAAAAAGAGTTAAAAAATACAAAACTAAATAAAATCAAACCGAAAGCACCCAAAGAATGTGAACTCTGTAGAAATATTGAAAAGTCAGAAAACCTATAGAATCTAAAAAAAAATCCAAGTCATGAAACGAAATTAATTCAAGGAAATCCAAAAATTACACATTTGAAAATAATAAAAGAATTGAAAGTGTATCGAATCCAGAGAGTATCGACTATCTAGAATATCTTTACAAAGAATTACATTGGATACAAAGTATCCAAATTAACTAAAAAATGCAAAATATCCAAAGCCGAGTTTAAGAAAATGTCTAAAATATCTAAACAATTTAAAACTTAGCTAGTAGCATTAAATCTGTGATATAGAATCGTAAACCTAAAAACTATTTTAGGTTTAGTTCATGAAATCGTGATTTATGTTTAATAATATAAATATATATAATATAATTCTGCCTAGATAAATACAAATATAAACTGCCAAAATGAATTCCAAATAACATAAAAACAGACAATAGGGTTATTTATTGTAATAATCTGAACTCTTCAATTTTTAGAACTAGAAGTATGAAAATTTGGAAAATTATATTCTAAGATTACCACATGAGCACCTAGAAGCTAAAAGTATTTAATCTCAAATAATATTATTATATATTCAAGATGTTTCTCCTAAAACCCGATAATCTAGGATTTTAGAATGTAAAACTTATGAAATTTAAAATTGAATTGTTTAAAAATCTAGGTACAAATCTAACGACAGCAATAAAAAATTAATTTGAACTTAGAATCTCAGAGTTGATTAACTTTTTAGCTTCTTGCATTACCTCTCATTTTAGTACCAGTAATAGCTTAGTCCTAGAATTATTTAATTTAAATAAAAGTTAAACGAACTGGTATTCTCACAAGTTAAAAACACGAATCACTTTCGTATTGCTTAACAAAATATTAAACAAACGAAACATAAATTTTGTATGTCATAATAAAAAAGAATTTCAACATTCTATTAGAGCTTACAAGAAGAGGTCACCGTTTTTTCTTCATGACTTGAATGAATTGGTGATTCTGGGTCAAAAATAGATATCTTTGTGGTTATTTAAAATGGACTCATAAAAAAGTATTTTATATACATAGTTCGCTAAATACACTTTTGGTTTTTGTACCAGTTCTGCAAATTAGGGACGACATGCGAAAAATATTATATTCATTTTCAAATGAATGGTTCGGTGTTGGATAATTTTAATGCTGTATTATTTTTTATGAAAAAAAAAGTTTTCGAAAGTACTGTCAAGTTACCTCCCAGTACCTTAAAATGTATTGTGGTCGAATAGTCTGATAATTGCCTTTTGACACATTCAAAGTTTATAATCTGTCACATTATGGCACGATTTCTAATTGTGTACGATTTATCGTGCCATAAAGTCGTTGTGGGAATAAAACGGTACACTTTAGGTAGAACCAAGTCAAAATTTTATGCATGTTAAGAACAAAATAAAGCAGCAAGTTATTTTGTACTATGCGTATTAATATAAAATGTACAATTTAAATTCCTGGTAATTTTAAGCCCGGAAGTTGTGGTTTTGATGGTTGTTGTTGTTGAAGAAATACAAGTAGTTCCAGCTGATGATTCAAATGTTTGCCCAATTTCAACCGATGATCCAAGTGTTTGGGCAATTTTCCATGAAATCTGTCATATCCCTCCGCAACAGCATTTAAGTGTCCTAGAGTCGGCACACTATCCGCCATAATTGTGGCAGACGTCCTCCGGATGCAATTTTTCAGGGGATTTGCCCAAATGTGTTGATTTATTTGGAATTGCAGGTGCATTTATCGTTATTGTAATACAAAAAGAACTTTTGAATTTTAACATGTTTTGGTCGCAAATTCCTATGTTATTTTAATCAGTTTAAAATAATCAACACCTCCACTTTCATTTAAAATGGTGAAAGTTCTTGGTGGATGTGTTTTGATGTTCGTAATGTAAACAACTAAAACCGAATTTTCCTCTTTAATGTCGTTTACACATAAGTTGTAAAATTTTACTCTTCTGTAGGCCCTTAACAAATCAAAAATGGCAACCACCTATATTGCTCTTTTGAAACTATTTTTAACTTTTCTGGTGCATACTCAATCAAGCGACTCTTTAAGAAGGCAATCAATTTTGAGAAAATGGCAATATCCAATCTATTTCTTATTCGTACTCTTTCGTAATATCTGATCCAAAAAGTATGCAAGTAGAACTTGTTCTGTCATAGTTTCCACATTTTTCTGTTTCAACCAAGTGAACATTTTTTCCAATTCTTTGGTGTATACAGTTTCGGATTTTCTAGGAACTATAATGTGGGATTATGGTACACATGAAATTATAGCATGAGCGTAGCTAAACTTTTATTAGTGTCATAATCCCTTCCATTATCAACTAATATTATAAGGTACTATTAAGTTACTAGCCCGTTAAAGTACCCCTTAAGACACCAGTTCGCTAAAGTGACATTTACGGATTTAAACGAGTCCGCTAAATTCAGTTTGCGGACCGAGTACTAATTTGACTTAATTCGAATCACTTGAATAAAAAATCCTTTTTATTGCAGAGTATATACTGAGTTTATATATTACATTAATAAATAGGCAACAATCTTATTTATCGACAGCAGTAATTCCAGGAAAATTGCAAGCTTTGTTTATCAAATGTGTATACGTGGTTGCCTAAACGACAGAAAAACAATCCAACACAAACTATCGTCACTCTGGACCTTGAAGGGCGTTTCTTGTATAATTAATTTTAAGTTACATCAGTACAAACAAACCATATAATGCACGATATTATTTGTCACAAAAATTGGAGCTAATCATTCATTTTATACATCTTCGCGAAAATAAATTAATATCTAAAATAAACCACGGTAGCAATAAATCCCCTAAAATGCAACATATTTCACACATCATTAATTTTAACAGTTTTTTCACAACACCAACAACTGTAACAATCCATTTATTCTTGAGTGTATTACAAACAGATGGAGATGAAGATACAAAAGTGTATTAGAAAGGATAATTTAAATTCTCTATATAAAAATTTGACGTCTTAAAGATACTGAGATGTATAATTTATAATAAATAGAGTTTATGAACCAACAATGATGTTATTGATGGGTATATGAATAAGTTTGACGAAGAAACCTATGAATCCCATAATGCAGAAACCGATAGCTGTGGCGATGGCGATTTTTTGGAACTCTGCAACAAAACATATCACTCATTGTAATTTTAGTTTCACAATAATGACATCAACTCTTATTTACACACACTGCATCATTATAAGATATTTGGGATTGATCCAATTGGTATATGTCCAGGTAAAGCACAACAAAAATAATTTGAACTTTTGAGTTGTGCTTTAGCTATTTAACTAATGGGAGGCTAGTAAAAGCTAGGTGTGAAGACAGTGAGTGTCCACGTGGAGCCACTTAACTACTCTAATTATAGCAATACTTGAAATTTTCTACTGTAACATTGGAAATGTAAAAACATGAAGTTTACTCACCCCTTCTGTCGGGTTTTGTGCATCTTTTTACTAATCTGATCGAATCTTTAGTGAACTGGCGGCCTGGTTCGATGAATTTCGTGATTTGATCCATTTTGCTGTAAAAATATGAATGAAATTGAATTAAATCAATGTATTGATTGAATAGGAAGAAAGTTAATTGAAGATTAAAGGAAATATTGGGGACAGCTACCAATTTACCTTTATTGAACGAAGTTTCGAGTCACAATAACTGTACACTTTCTAAAACGCAACTACAGATTATTGATACGTCAACAAGCGAGTTGACAGTTGGCAAGTCCACGATGGCAGTATGGTAGTGACGTGTAGAGTTCGTTCCATAAATTGTATTTTTTAAGAATTGTCAGAAAAATAAAAAGACTTTAAAATGTAGTAAATTTTATGAAATAGCGTACGTAAAGTGCGAAATAAATAAGAAGAGGACATTTGTTATTTTTTTTACATCCGCTCACATGATATTGAGTGTCATGGAACGACTACTTTATTGGCGGGTTTTTTAAAATATTAGCTTTAATTTCCTGTTGTTTTCCATTGTGTTTGTCAGATGAAACAAATACGAAATTATAATCATTAAGCTATTATGTACAGGTGGCACACGACAGTTTTTTAATTAAGTATTTAAACCAAGTTTAAAATATCGTGTACAGTTGGTTGCCTAATCTCAATATATTTTTATGTAATACAGAATTAATCACAAGTACAAAGAGATCTTTTTTTGTGTGGTTGGTGGCTCTCACTGCAAATTTGACACATGTTGGTATTGAGGTCAGAGTTCTAAAATTTGTAATATCTGAACGCCTTACTACCTAATTTTTAAAAGTGGTAATGCAATTTCCAAAATTTTTCATGAATTTCAATAATACAGTGACGGTGGTACAGTTTGATTTTGTCATTGTAATATGGGTCAAAAATTAATACATTGAACTACTAATAAGTAATCTGTGCCTACCAAACCCAGTTCACTTGTTTTATTTTTTAATGACAGTTAGTACTGAGAAGCTAACTCAAATGAAACTCACATGTACCTACTCATTTGAAAATGTCTTGATGCCGAAATGTTATTTCATTTTGTTTTACACCATCTGCATAAATAGATTAATATAGTTATTGTTGCCTGTCAAATCATGACATATCGGTACTTTAATACAAAAAACATTAACCGATTGACTTTGAAAAATTAAAGAATGTCATTTTTTTCATTTGTTTTATTAATGTCATCGTTAAGCCTACAGTAAAAATCATCATGTCTACTTCGCTCACCCGTTTTACACAACTAATTTTTTGAAAAAATGCTTTCCAAGACTTGTACCACTTTATTTTGGCCGTCACTGCATTCAGGAAAATTCTTGCAAATCCTGGAATTTAAATTAAATTAAACTGAAATTATAATAACTGTGATAGTCTCAAATATCTTTTCACAATAAATGTATATACTAATTTGTTACAAATTTTAACTTTTACACTAATTTAATTTAATTAAAAAAACTTGTTACTACAACTTGCACCTCTTACAGATAAACTACGGAAAGCCGTTTACGAATGTGCAATTTTCTGAAGCAATGAAATATTTAATACTCAAAAATTTCTAAATCTGAATTCTTCATCGTTTCAAAAATTCAATAATTCGTAATAACTCTGAAACACTAAAATTGGAGAAAATTTATTGAAAAAATAAAAATCTGATAAAATTGAAATTTTAGATTAAATGTTTTGAAAGTATTGGGAAGTTGCAATTTCTAAAATTTTGAATGTTATTTCATATATTGGGAAAATATTTATATACATTGGTAGAAAACTATATAAATAGTGTTTTAACCAATTTTAAAACAAAAATTATTTATCTTTAAACAAAAAAATTAAACCTGCGATTGTAAAATCAGCATTTGCGTAATTGTGAAGGTGACCTTCCTTGCAGGTTTTTCAACAAAAAAATGTTCAGAAAACATGAACTTGAAATTTCTAAAAGTACGCATAGAATTAAACACATTTTAGCTTTTGTGGTAATTGATAAAAGATGTTTTGTATCTTATTTGCTCAATTATTTTTAAAATTTAACTGATATAAGCACATTCACTTCGTTTTTTTCTTTTAGATTTCGTCTAATTAAATTTTTGTATAAAGCAACAATTTTAAAATGAATTTTTTGCCAAAACGGTTGTAAAATTTAACACAATCGTTTGAACTCAATTACAACTATATTCATTCAAGTTATCATTTATTACAAATATCTGCATTTAATTTACAGTACCACACGAGATTATCATGAATTTAATTATTACAGAATATAAGGTCATTCATTGTTTATTCGCGAAAGCAAAAAATGGCACAGAACTAATCAGTGACCTTTCGCTATCTCTGCATAATTTCTTGTCGTTTTATCACACTTTGACGCAGAGTAAAGGTTTTCTGAGATCTACCAGGAAAGCAGACTACGTCGTTTCTTCATAAAAAAAAAACACCAAAAATAATCTACCATTTTGGCCCAAAACAGGAAAAATCCTCTCATAAAACCACGCTGGTTATAAACGACCATAATTTAATAAACACTAATTTCCAGAATGTTTATTCCGGTCGTCCAATTTTGATTAAACCTTCGTTTCACGTAAGAATACGCAGATGCTGTATTTCTGTGGTCAAACAGTATTTGAATTAGATAAACGTTGTATATCCGTAGCGTCGCACAGTCGGAATCGCCAGTGTTCAGACTCATTTTGTAGTGAATAGATCAATTAAAGATAATTATACAATAATGCTTTGTAAAGTTGTTGCTACTTTGCTCTTGTTAGCAGCTTGTGCGTACGCTTATGAAGACTGTGGTAAGTTCAGTGAAAAAATCTGAGAAATCTTAGTGTTACATTTTTATTTTGGGATATTTCGGATAAGTTGAATTGTTGGTACGCCCAGATGATTAGAACTAGGCGCAGATATGTAAAAAAACGACGTATAGTCAAGATTCAAATTGGTGATAACTGAAAATTTTGTTGTTTAATGCAATCTAATGGGAGTGTGGTTATAATCAAGGCTATTTACTCTGTGAATTTCCCATGGAAGAAATTAAAAAAAAATGCAGAACGAAGGTTACAACTATCCTTCATCTCATTGTCTTAATTTTTCTAAGAAAAATTGTTTAGCACGAGCAGATAATGTTTAATTAGAATCACTAGAATTGTAAGAATTTCTTTTATGGAGTTACTAAACGTTCCTAGTTCACGTGCTCTGACTCGACCAATAATATCTTTTTTAGAAGGATTACCAGAAAAACTCTTTAATGAATCTAAATGTAATTATTGTTGTATTGTTCAAATATTGTAAGACCATCGTCCACGTTGATTTAGCCATTCCAAATATTTCTCCAAGATGTTTACATTTTCTTTATCTCTTTCAGGTTCAGAGGCCGGCTCTGTATTATCAGTTCAAGTTTCTGGTTGTAACAACGATAAGAAATGTATACTCCACAGGAATTCAAACGCTTCTATTCAAATTTCGTTCACAACAAGTAAGTATCAATTATCCGTTTCCCGTAGGCAGAAATTCAGACAACAATCCCATGAATTATTGATCCAATCAATCCATCATAATTTTGCATTGTTTAACTTTGAAACTACACCGAATGAATCCTGATTTTCGTCCAGTTTCGACCTTTAAAGGTTGAAGGTGATTATAGAAAGCGGAAGTGGAGACAGGAAAATCAATTGTCGTAGTTTAGGATTTGTTTCACGGCCGTGCACCGTGAAATTAACACATTCACAGTAAACAAAATTAATAGAATTTCCGACTTATGTAACAAAGATAAAGCGTGATTATCAAACATTGGATTTTTTTTTTAGATGCGGAGTCTGACACTCTTACCGCGGTCGTTCACGGAGTGGTGCTTGGAGTGCCTTTCCCCTTCAATCTACCGAACCCGAACGGATGCAAAGACTGTGGTGTAACATGTCCGATTAGCCCTGGTCAAACCTACAATTATCAAACTACATTACCAGTCCTGTCAAGTTATCCCAAGGTAATGACGCTAATAAACATCTCTTTAAAATAATATCAGGTCAATGATACGTTGAAACATGCACTGTTAAGCGGATTTATTTTGCATTATCCTTCAATTGGATCTATCATCAGCATAATACTTTTTATTGCACAATTTTTATTCTTTTTTTTTGTAGGTCACTGTTGATGTCAAGTGGGAACTACAAGACAAAGACGGAAAAGACGTGATCTGCATTCTGATTCCTTCGCAAATCAAATAATGCGATCAATACTTAAGCCATGAATTTGTTAATGATTTTAATGAACAATAGGAATGTTATATTTTTAAATAGAGTGAATGATTTTGTAAATTTTAGATTTTGTTCTTTAAATCTTTTTTTTAGATTGTAAATATTACCCAAAGATTTCTCAGTTACATTTGCATAACTTTAACATCAATTAGTAAAAATATATAAAATTACTTTTCTCCCGTCTCTTTTTGATCCCCTAATTTTATTTGGGAATCTAGAATCTGAGTCTCAGAGCCTGAGAATTTGCAAGACTAAGAACTGAAATCCTTAGAATTTACGTGAAAATTGTAATTCAATTGAAACGTTAAAATATTTGGGAGCTTAACAATCTGAGTACCTAAGAATTAGTATATCTATTATTCTTAACATGTGTGTGTACATTTGTGAAATTGGGAACCCAACGTGGAAGACTGAGCGAATCTTAAAACGTCAGAACTTCAGCATCAAAGAATCTAAGAATGTTACACACGGAAGATGAGAATCTAAAAATCTCAAAGCCCAAAAATTGAAACTTTGGTACGTAAAAACCTTAAAATTTAAAATTCAGATATTTTTTGAAGACCTTAATAAACCATAAAAGTTTTACGTTAGAAGTTTTGAAGATGTGAAGTCTTATTTGCAAATTTCAGATTTTCAGATTCTGCATTCTCAATTCCCAAAACGACTTGTGTTTTTCGGATTCCAGTCTCAAATCTCGCTCCATTTTTGTTACTATTATAATATTTTTCTAAAATTCTAGATTTTTATTTCTTTTAAAAGTTTGGGAATACTAAACTCTAAAGTTTTTACTAACACCTTAAATTCAGATCAATTAAATTAAATCATAGTTTTGGATTCAAATCTATATTTGTACGGTCTCAGATCCTACATTCTCAACTTTATAAACTTTAAAATTTGCTTTGTGACAGTCCAAAAAAAAAAGCCTAGCAACTTACGAGTTGATAATCTGTAAAATCTAAAAAAATAAGAATTTGAAAAACACCTAAAGATTTGAGACTTTAAGCAGCTCAAATTCTACAAATTTCAGAACATCACAGTCTCTAAACATGAGAACTGAGGAATCCAAACAATGTAAAACCTAGAGACCCGATGCACTGAAAAACCTTATCGACCCTAAGAAACTGGAAAATTAAAAATATGGAAACCTATAAACTCGAAAGCAAGTTTAAAGATACAAATTCTAAGCATATAAAGTCTTAGATCTAAGTGATCTATTCTCAAAGTTCCGTTTTCAGAACAAAAATTCTTGAATCATCTACTCACAATCAGATTCTAAATTCAAACCAGACTTCAAAAAATTTTAACCTCGGTCGTGGTTTTTGATTTTAAGTTCTCAATTCCCGCTATTTGTTGTCAAATAAAAATCGATAAATTCTATAAAATCTAAGATTTTTATGATGCATTTCGAATCCTAGATTCTTAAAAATCCCCAAATTCTCAATTCTTCTACCATTTAGGAAATATCGTAGCATTCTCATATCCTAAATTTATTACATATTAACGCGTAATTTAATTCACACATGTAAATTCAAATATTTTTGGAGATTCTCAGATTTGACAATTTCAGCCTTATAAACCTTGAGAACTGGTGAATCTGGGAGCCCAAAAAACTAAAAACTGAAAGCTTATGAGCCGACGAACTTTAAATGAAAAGCCTAATAACTAAAAAATCTAAAAATTTCAAAATATCATCCGAAAAAAAAATATTCTAAAATTTAGCACCCACGGAAACCACAGTGAACGACTTTAGGTCTTGAAAAACTGGAAGTTCAAAAATCTGGAACTTGTGAACCTAAAATCCTAAATTAGCATTTCAGTCTCTGAGAGTTGACAACATAAGTAACAAAAATTGTTCTTAACACATCAGAAGGGTAAAAGCTCAGAATTTTAAAGTCTGAAAATTGAGCACCAGGGAATCTGCGAGCTTCTGAACCTACGTAACAACCAAAGAAGTGTGTTAGAGTCTGAGCATCTTAGAACCGAAGAGCCAAAATCTAGATCCACAATTTAAAGACTCCAACGAATTTGAACATTTTAGAATCCTAAAAGTCTACGAACTTTTGTAAAGTTTCAAATTTTAGTTGTGAGTGAGTTTCCATTTTTTCTGGTACCAGCTTGAGAAGCGCACTCTGAAATCATAAAATACCGAATTAAAGCAGAAACTGTTACTATCAACTTATATTTTTTCCATTGTCTTCAACACATTCGCAAAAAAACTCACTTTTGATATATTTACGTACTTTTGAACGTACAATAAGTACAAGGACAGAACATGAAATAAATTCATTTTTATGATTCACAAAATTTTACGTTTAAGTATATATTCGCCTCAATTTAGATATGAAATGTACATAATTACACAGGTATGTTGAAATACATAAAACTAGCTACTAAAACCGTGTTTACTTAGACACTCTCCTTGTTTTTGTAACTACACAATGTTGCTCCAATTTTCCGTACTTTTAATCTTAATAACGGGATGTTTGTGTGTATTTCAAGACTGCGGTAAGACAATTTGCAATCAATCAAAAGATTTTAAAATTCTTCTTTTTAAGGCACAAAACCACAAACACTACTTGGAATGTCCGTCACGGATTGTAGTCCTCAAGACAACAGATGTATATTACGAAAAAATAAACAGATTACGTTTTCAATAACTTTTAAAAGTAAATCAATGTGAAGATGTTTTTCTTAATCATTGGTATTTTTTAGACGTCAGGACAAATAACGTGACCAGCAAGGCGTGTGGTAAACTTCCCACGGGACGAAATTGCATCCCGTTTCCTTTACCTGAGCCTGATGGTTGCAAATCTGGGATAAATTGTCCTGTTACTCCAGACGCGACGAATACTTATTCTGCAACTTTCAATGTACTTCCAATTTTTCCCAGAGTAAGTTATTTAACGTCCAAATTTTAATGCAAATGGAATGCAAATTCATACCAAGCTTTTTAACATTTTTATCTTTATGGCAAGTTTAAACGGAACATGTTTACTTTAAAGGATGATTTTGAAAGTTGGTTTTTTGAAAATTTTTCTCTAAAATTAAATCAACTTATAATTCTGAACAAAATATGTTTTTTTTTTAGGTTTCAGTTGATGTAGTATGGCAACTACTTGACGACTCTGGGAATAAATTTATTTGCGTTGTTATACCTTCAACTATTCGCTAGAAAATAGTGAGTGTTTGGTATATTCCAAGATTTATTATTACAGTTATAAATTTCGGTTGTATTTGTGATAGGTTTCACGGTTCATGAATGCGGCGCATTGCATATATGCTTCAAGTTTGTATAACACTTATTAAAATACGTACATAAGTCATTGAAAGTTTATAAAAGGAATCACCCGGCGCATCCACCATAAATGTTGTTATTTGATAAAAAGACATTAAACACATAACATATTTATTGTATGTCATAGGAACGAAACAAATATTTTACAAAAGTATAAAAATAGGTTCTTTATAGTAATATACCATTTACAAGTTCTGTAGAAGTAGGCACTATCTTATGTACACAGCTGGAAAATTACTTAATACATAATGAATATCAGTTTTATGAGAAAATTAACTGTCTCTAAATACATGTAAGTTTAAAGTTTATATGGACTGGTGGTTAATGGGCTTTGCTGTCACATTCCAACAGTTTTTAATTACGCAACAAATGGAAGAACATTTGAAATTAAAATTCATGAGTAATCTGACTAGTCTGAACGAAAAAACTACCACAAATTTGAAGAAACAGACTGCATGGCACGTAAGAATTGTAACTTGACATACATAAAACAAAAATAAAACTTTCTTTAAAATTATACTTAAGTAAAAACAACAACATGATAGGTAAACAACAAAACACATTGCAAAATGTGAAATAGTACTTTCAAAACTGAAAGAAAATAATAATGGACAACTCAATAAAATATCCAGAAATGAAATAAACAGAGATTCTTTTGCACCAACGTTTAGCAAAACAAAAACTCATTTTTCTAGACATTTAACTCTTCATCATCCAAAGTTTATATAAATGGTTTGAAAAATCTGTAGGTTGGCAGTCAATGATGTGGTTATTATTATCAGAGATTGGACTTGGTGGTGGCTGTCTGAGATCATAGTCCACACTTTCACACAATTGTTCCGACTTACGTTTCTGACGTGGGTTTTCTGTAGAAGTTTCACCTTTTTCCAAGGTCTGTCTAGCTTTGTATATTGGCTCATATTCAATTAACTGTGCGACAAAACCCTCGTTTGGATGGATGCAGCCGCGGCGTCGTTTCACGCACTCGATAGCTTCTCTATAATGCAACAATGAAAACAGTGAAACAAAAACCAAGAGGAATAGTTACTTGCTACTCAGTCCATATTTCTCCATGATGTATGCTAAAACTAAAGTGGCACTTCTGGAAATCCCATTGTTCCCATGCACTAAAACTTTCCCGTTTTTCTGAAAAGCGTCATCTATGAAATGTTTGACGGTGGGGAAAAACCTGATGATATTTTCAGTGGCTGTGTCTGCGATGTTTAGTGTTAAATAAGTGATGGAAAGATCATTGATCTGTGGCTTGAACTGCGCTTCAATATCCTGTCTCACGCAAATTATATGCGTAATTCCGTGATCCCGTAGCGTTTTTAAACAGTGCTTTTGAGCTGAAGAGTAAGGACCTAAGAACAATCCAGGGATGATTTCCTGCATGTTTCTTCTCATCGTGTAAGTCCATTCGCTGCACTGCAACGTTGGAATTTCGTGCATCGGCTAAAATCATAAGTGGTTTAAGTTATTGCTTATTTTTAGAAAAAGCTTTTAGTTTGAATGACTGACAAGTGGGGGTTAGGTTTTATGTCAAGGCGCCAACTGAAAAACTTCAGTATAAACGAGATTACGGTTACAATGATGTGTTATTAGGTCTGATTACGAACAATTCGTGGTAAAAAAGTGTCTACATACGCATTATTGCGGGATTATAACGAGAAAAAATTACTAACCTCATCTTGCTGAAATCTCACGGAACTGGAATTTACGTCCAACATTTTAGTTCGTCTAACTTAATTTTAGGCTAAACTGGTCCAGTTCGATAATTTCACTAATTTTACGACATATTAGCCCTTATTTTATTGGCAATTTGGAGAAATTTGAACTCATTATTTCACAACTGCAATGGAGCAGCTTTAATTAGTCGGTAAAAGTCGGTTATGATCGACTTGTTTGACGTACGCATGCGTACAAAAGCGCGCGGAATTTAAATGAACTAAAACGTCCACAGAATAATCAAAGTAGAATGACAAGTAATAATGATAATAAAACTATGAACATTTGTAGGAAATAGATTTTACTACAGTTGTTTATTGTCTTCTTACAAGTATTTAAAAAACGTTATGTTGTGGCCTTTCTGGTAATGGAAATTGAAAAAGAAAATTTTTAAAATTGAATTTATAACAATGTCTTAATAATTTTCGAAACTGTCTTGAAGTGGGTTTGGGTATATAAAAAACATCAGATATTATTAAATTCTTTGATTAATTATCTATAAAACAAAATAATTTCATAGCATAAACTCTAATTTTTTTATTTTTGATACTTTTTGTATAATTTTTTAAGAGAATCAGAAGTGACTTCCGTTATGTATAAGCTAATTTAGTTTGATTCAGTTTCTTTAAATATAATTTGAGTATTTTATAAAATTATGTAGATCAAACGCAATAAACGTGCGTCCACGGAAATTACAGATTTCTTTAGATTGTGATTCTAGGTTTTCCCAGAAAGCTAGAAAAATGAAACCTTCATTACTTCTATTACCTACATTACTTATTTCAACGAGTCGTCATCACGTAGTTTCATTCAAATTCTTGCAAAATTTGGGAAAATATTGTGTGGATTATATGTCAAAAATTACGATTTGTTTGAACTTCGGTTGCAAATAACTCAAAAAGCATTGATTGTCGAGCTGTCATTAAATTCCTCCAATAATTCTTTATGAAATTAAATCAATCGATTTAATTTCATAATGAAATTTTACAGTGATAAAACCGAACCTAACTCCGAGATCCGTTTTAAGCTTTCAGATCATGTTAAATTTACAAACTTTTTGCGAAATTCTTTTAGGTAAATGGTTTATTAAATTATTTTAGGAGATAAAACTCGAGTTTCTAAAAACGATTTCTATTCTATAAGTAGAGCCACACTTATTTTTTACCACTTGAAAAAATTGAGTTTTTCCTCGGGGGATCATGATAGCGAATCAAAACATTGATTGAGTTTGACAGAAAATACTAAACTTTTTCTAAACATAAATATTTTATTAATCAGCTGATTTTTTAACTTTTGTCCTGAATTTCTCTAAAAGCAATAGCACCAGTGAAAAATTAAACCGCTTTTCTTTAGTTAAAATTAGGTTTTTATTGGTGGAATCAAAATGACAAACGGGGGTACCTAATTTTATTCAGATCCTTCCAATATTTCCAATTTTTAGTTATAAAACCTTAGGGAATTACTAAACAACATAACCATAATATGAATATAAACTTCAGTTCTGAATTTAAATATCCCAAGTTATGATTACCTTTGAACTCCTCAATTAACCTATTAACCTAAAGCCCAATTAAACTCCTTGATGGTCCGATAATTAGAAAACCCCAGCGACAATCTACTGATAAAATGCCATTGATTTGGCTTCATGTGTTATGAACAATCCAACAAGATTTTGGTGGGTTCAGAGATTTCTGAAGCAAGTGCACATTCATGCAATGTCTTAATATTATTAGGTAAACCTGAAGAGTACCTGCAGGATGAAATTTCCTTCGATTTTACTTACTTGGTGTTCACAAAACTGTAATTTGGACACTAACCTGTTGACAATTCTAGGGTCAAAACCATTACACCTGGCTACATTTTTGATTGTTGGCAATTCCTTGTTGAATCTAGTCCGTGTTAGTGGGAAATTTACTAACCTGTGGACTAAGAAATTGAAACTCGCCATCTTATGTTGAGGACAATGATGTGAGTCTTCTGTAATGTAGCGAAGTGTACTGGTCTCTTTTCTATAAATATCAAATTCTAATTTATCTTTGTTCCTAATTACAAGAGTGTCTAAAAAGGGTAGTTTACCGTTGTTCTCTATTTCACATGTGAATTTTATGGTGTTAAACCTGTTATTAATTAACTTTAAGAAGTCATCAATGCTAGACTTGTTTGTGTTGAAAATTGCAAAAATGTCGTTTACATACCTCAACCATACTCTGGAAAAATACTCAAGCTCATTCTCAAGATCCTTTTCAAAACGGCTCATGAAAAGGTCAGCTATGAAAGGTGACAAGGAGTTACCCATCGCCGTACCTTCATGCTGTTGGAAAAATTCCGCGTTAAATTGAAAAATGTTCTGCTTCATGCAAAAATGTAGCCAGGTGTAATGGTTTTGACCCTAGAATTGTCAACAGGTTAGTGTCCAAATTAGAACGTAAGAAGTCAATTTCAGAATGCTCGACTTTTCGTGATTCAATGCCAGAAAAGACAAGATTTGCCATGATCCCTTATACACCTTCAGTGACAAAGGGGCTGGAAAAAGTGTTCCAGGGTATTGATCTGAAAGTGGTTTACACCTCTGGATTAAACCTCCAATGTCTTCTCGGCAACCCGAAAGATAAAGTAGGGCCCAAAGAAAAGTCGGGTATTTATGAAATTAAATGTAAGAACTGTGAGCAAAAATATATTGGGCAAACAAGGAGGTCAATTTTGACAAGGTTCAAAGAACATGTAGCTCACACCAAACATGGCAGGTTTGAAAAATCCAGTGTTGCTCAACATATTTTTGACAAATATCATCGTATAGATGAAAGTTGTTTAAAATTAGTTAGGAATGTAAACAATTGTAAATTTCTAGACGTTTACGAAAGTCTAGAAATAATTAAGAATAAGCCCTTTGTTATGAAGGCCGATAATGGTCCCATCCCCTCTTCTCCCCTCTTTAGACTGTTGAATACCACCCAAAAAGTGGTATAGGTAACTAGTATATAAGTAATTAGTTTTTAAGGGTAGATAAGTTTAATCATCACTCTGATGATGGTATCATGGATACCGAAACATATGTTAGTGTGTTTCAAAAGTGTGTGTTTAGTGTAGGGGTTTTTCAATATATTTTTTAATCTTAAAAACACCAAGTGATCAAGGATAGATCTTACATTTAATATGCAAAATTGCTTGGAGCTATTACCTCCTTTTTTTTAAGCGTTGTACTGTATTCAGATTTTAGACGTAATCTTTAATTGAATGAATATCATAACATATTTAATTTTAAGCAAGAGGTTTCCATAATTGCGCATTTTAAGCGCTCAAATATTTTCATATATTTCAGGGCTCTCAAGAAATGGAATTGTGACGGGTTTAAATCATACTGTACGCTTTCTAAAACTTTGTTCTTCATTGTCTTGAAAAAAATTTGGGTGTATGATAAATGTTCCAAGCTCTCTAAACTTGAAATGGTAATAGAGAATATTTTCTGTCGGTTACTGTGAAAATATTGAAAGTAGCCCACAGAAGGGGTGTGGTAAAATAATTTGTAAATACAAAAAAAAAAACTAAACCCATAAGCACACTAAAATATTCTTAATCGCGGAACCATTAGCTTGGATTACATTTTTACGCTTATTGGTTTTAACATGTACAAAACAAGAAAAGCAAATAAAAAGGTTTTTAGTTTTTATTCCAATCTCACTTTTCAAAAAATATTAATGAATCCTTTTCCAATCGTTTATTTCAGTAATAGGACATGTGTCAACATGTACAAAATAATTTAGTTCACAATTTAGTATAAATAAGAATAAACAGCCACAAATAATAATTACAATGTACTTTGTCCGAAATGTTCTGCCAATTTATAAAAAAAAAACGAAACTAGTGAAGCTTTCATTCTTACACCTAGATCCTATGTACTCCTACAAAAATATGTTTAAAATTTTCACATACAAGGTGTAGAGTATATCAGTAATTGGCTAAATAAACAGTGTTCTTTGGATTGAGAGAAAGATTTATTTGAGATCTACAATTATCATCAACGGCTGGCTCTTGAAACAGGTAACATTTAAGACATTAACTGTTGAATTTATCTAATCTTATATTATTCTTCTCAGCAAAAACATTTCCACAAACGCAAGTTTGGCAAGATAATCGAAAACAGCAATAAATATCCTTCATAGAAGCTAATATCACTTTGTACAAAAAATATCAGTTTGAACAAAACCGAGTGCATATTGCACGAAATTGATAGCGAAGATGTGCACAATACTTGATTAATATTTTCACATTAAACTTGTCACTTTACAATTACATAATGATTAGACTAGAATGTTCAAGCAAAATATATACACATCACTTAAGAAATTAATCATAAAAAAATATACAGAGGAACAATATTAACAACCATTAAATAAATTAATATTGCAACTTAAAACTGTGCTATCTTAGCCTATGCTATATTTAAGCTAGATTTAGTTTTGTTTCTGTGCTTCTTCGGGGCTACTCTACGTCGGACATATAACTGTAACAGATCTGGTTAAAAACGCAAAGATATTAATATTTGTTTACCTTTCAAGATATAATCCGTTAATAGAGTAGGGACTGTCGGGCTGTCTTCATTTATAGCTTTTAAAACTAAAAAAATAGAGAAGTTAGTGTGGTCGTAGATTCAAAGTTAGAAAATTACTTTTAATCAGCACTTGTAAAGTTTGATTATCTGGTGGTGGTCCGCTATCTAAGTGGTACGGAATAACTGTGGTTAAATACTAGAAAAAAAAGTAAAATATCATGACGATGCGAACATTACGTCTTACTTTAGGATCGAGCCCACTAGGTGTTTTGGACGCATTTTTTAAACTACGCTTCTTCTCCACATGGTATTGTCTACGTTTATTTTGCACAGCAAGAAGTAAAGAAATAAAAGTATTTTTCAGCTCCTTTTCGTACTCAAGCTCGTCTCTCAGGGCCAATTCAGAAATGAGAGTCTCAGAAAACTCCCTAATTAAAACTTCTAATTCCAGGAATAATTCATTTAACTGCGACAAACTAAGATCTCGTAATTCTGGAAAATTAGTCTTAGATTAATAAAATAAAAAAGTTTTCATAAAACGTACTGTCTTCATAAAGAGGTGAACTGAGAACTTCCTTCGCTTTTTCCAAAGTTTCATTGGTTTCTATGAGAGAGTCTCGAGATCCAGGGGAACCATCTAACGAACAAGTTTCTTCCTGCATCATATCATCGATTTCCTGGATCACTTCGTCGGCGGTTTTAAGGGGTTCGGTGTCTTGGTGAAGACCACCTAAAATTAGAGCGTGCATGTCCAAGTCGCTGGCTACGGCTTCGTCTTCGGAACTCAGCTCCAGGTCGTCGTCGGGGGTTGTAACTTCCTGGAGCAAGATAAAGGCATCAATAAAAATGACGATTCAGAGATTCAAATGCTAGATCGCAAAATCCTACGGTAAATAACAGATAACAAGTGTTCGTCGCGACATTTTACGTTTCAAAGGAAACCAGTTATTTTACAATAATATGATTCAGCAATTACTTTACCGTTTGTAGCTATAATAAAACGTTTGAACCTTGAATTTTTTGTAATTTGTTCAATTTATTAGTAGTATTGCAGATGGTCGTATAAGTAATGTTTTCTACGGTTGAGGGGGCCGTAAAAAGTTGGTTAATTTAAAATGTACGGTAAAATTAAAATTTTCAGGCTCTTTAAAGGAGTTACGATACTCCAATTTTATAGCTTCATAAACGTTGGACTTAAAAAAAAACAGAAGCTCACAGAGAGATGCTTTTTACAATTAACTCTAACAATCTTCATAGGAAAAAAAATCACAATAGCAGCTTCATAAATAAATCTTGTTTTCTATTTCTGGTTAGTGAACCTTGAAAATAAGAAATCGTCATATCACAAACGGATCGTGGCCATCAATTATCCTCACGATTATAGTAAGCTATTACCTTAATTCACATTCCCAAGAAGAACTCTTTTTATTAGATAATTCCAGTTACATAAAAATTAATGTACAGCTTATTAGATCAATGATAAGCAAATTACGAATCCAATTGTACCGAAAACTGTAAAAATATCAGTTTTTAACAACGAAAAAGTAGCCGCTGCATTTGAAATGCTGATCTGGATTAATCGCCTTTAAAGCTAGCTCTGGGATCAGACCACGACGTATAAAAAATTACAGAAAACTTTTTTTATGAACGTAATTGCTTCAAAGTGAAAGTTGTTTGGAAGATGTGAAACATCTTTACCGACGTCAAAACAAGCATTTCTGAAAGATGGCAATTTATTGTAACCATAAATGGGTGTTATCGACTCGGACTAATAATTTTATTTGAATTTCAGTTTTCAGAGGGTTCTAACGAAAAAATCGCCCCCCTGTGATGTTCAGTTCAGAAATGACTATTTCTTCTCGTTTTCATCGCTGTTAAATTGAATGAAAAATGTGGCCGTCATTAATCTCCATTGACAATAAAATGCAATGTGAGTCACATCTAAAGAACCAATTTACAGAAACCTAAATTAGTCCATGACGCAGAAATGCGAAAACGCAGTTAGACAATGTGACCTTATAAAGCTTCCTTCACTAATTGGGAGAATTATCCAAATGTTGACATTTTAACGGGCAGATCACGTTACGCGTAATCCTCTTAAGCAAACCAGTGTACTGCCATACTTTGTGGTTCCAACTCTGAGTCGTTTTCCCAACTTTCCTATTAAAACTCACCTTCTCATTTAGATTTAAAGCTGGCATGTGTAATTTCCTCGCATAGGACTTCGACCAGTCGATTGGCAAAATGTTCCCGAAGTTTCCCGTTATGGTCCACCACATTCTGTAACAACAACATGTTAATCTTGACCTGATCCAAACCGTATTGACAGAGAATAAAAATTTAGTGGTGACGCAACGATTTACATACGGCCTTGCTTCGAGCGAACTAAAAGACCATTTCTGCCCACGTGTCAAAAGAAAAAGAAAAACCGCAGATGTCGATTCCAGACACGTAGTCTAGTCTACTTTCGGGATTTCTGGATATGGATGAGGATGCTTGGCTGGTTCGGGAAAAATAAGAAGAGAAGCAGTTTTTAATCAAAAGAGCAAAAGAAAAGCTGTTTGGTAAAAAAAAGTGGGGACGTTGCGTCATCTGCGAGGGAAATTTCGACGTCTATTAGCAAGTTTGTTTATTTTAGTAGTCTGTGCATCCTCTACTTGAGGATGCTATGTTTGCGGTATAGACTATGAATTACTTCTGTCAACACACGTAAGAAGAACCTAAAACTTATCATATTCAACAGAATTCAACTACTTCGTTAATTGATATTAAACAGGCCACAAACTAAGTCCTAACTGGATCAGCGTCCTCCCACATAATTCCCGCGCATAAAAAATTTATACTCGTAAAAAAAAACACCGCTAAAACACCAAAAGCGTCGCAGACCTACGCATGAAGATGGATGCTCTTTGAATTTTTCACAATTTTCTATTCACAGACGTGGGAAGATCTGCGAATTTCAGCAGCAACACCTTTTGAATTATTCGCCTCTCGTTGCCACCGACTAACTTTCTATATAGACACTAATACAATGCAACGTAATACATTTGTCCAGATGTTTTGGTTCTTATCAACTCGTAAATTGTTACTCCTACATGCGACAAACAAAAATGACTTTCAGGTCGTTGCTGTGAAGTATAACAATCGGTAACGTTTTATTACATTAATATTTTTTTATATGACTCAACGAAATATCGTGTGGGTAATTCGGGGATTTTAGATTTGGATATAACAGTATTTTTTGTTTGCAAACGTGTGGGTGAAATTTATTCTTAATGACAAAAAAATTTACATTAGCGTCATTCCCTACAGATTGAAATATTGGTCGTTGTTCAAATGAAGAAATGTTTGTTGTTCGTTAATAAAGTGTTGAGACACAATTGTGCAATCATTCAGAGGTTAATTTTGACTTGATACGATGACAGTGTACAATGCTATTTGAATCTGTGATTTTCACTGGTAGGAAATACGCAAGTTACTTGGTTTAATAACACTTGATTGACAGATATTGGAAATAGAATATTTCTGGTGAAGGTTTTGGAGTAAAAATAGTGTGTTATTTCATAAAGCAAAAAGTGGGTGTTTTCAGGTTCCGGCTCTCTCAGTTAAGAATTATATGAAATAATTTGTGATTAGGTGCTTATTATTTCTTAGTAGTTATTTATCTTTTAATTTGTTTAGTGACTTGGTAAAGAGAGAAGAATTATTATTGACTTGTTTTTGATAAAAATAATGGCAACATTCAATTAAATTCAACTAATATAAATGAAAAGGTGTGCTTCTTCGAACAGAATAGGAAAAACAAACGACAAAATTAACAGCAGATAATTCTTGATTGTATGTTTTTTTTTTGTAGGTTCAACAAACAAACCGTCGTGATGGGATTTTCGAAGAAAAACTTTGATCACTGAAAATGAATTTTTTTTTGCAATACCTTTTCTAAAATTAAGTGTCTACTTATCTATTTTAATTTAATTCGATTTAGGCACTTAAATTCAACTTAAATCGACTTAAATACTTTATCCAATCAAATTTCAGTAAAATATTTTATTGGTTTATTAAGTTTAATAATGAAATTTAAAGAGTTTGGAACAGTCGCAACTCAATAAACTTTTAATGCCAAATAAGCGGCATCTTAGATCGTCTGATTAAAATTCAAAGAAGAAACGTTAAGTCCCAAATCCAATCTGGACACAATTCGAATTAACTTTTTTTAATCAAAATTGGGAGTTTCGTCCCATTGCGCGAGAAAAAATTGGCGCCGTTCTAAAAAAATAATTAAATACGTAAAATGTGTATTTTTTTTGTAATAAACTTGTGTTGAAAAAACCCGCACTCTTTGTTTTTCGCATTGTTCTTTAAGAGCGCCGCAGAAAATGCGAATATTTTTAATTTCTTGGCGGCCTACAATCATAAAAATAGTTTCCTGCTAGAGCTGCTCACATTCTTTATTTAACTATTCTAATTCGTATAAATGGCAAATTTTCTTTAGTCTCTTAGTTCAAATTTGCATTTTTATTTGTCCACTAAAATTTATCTAACTTCGGATGATATCTTTTATTTAATTTTAGTTCGACTTAGTCCATGTTTCCTAATTTTACAAGTTCAAAGAGTCAATTTAGTCTAATTCAGTGCAGTTTAGCTCAATGAAGTTTTATTTAACATTATTTGACCGAATTTAGTCAAAATTTAGGCACAGATCAGATTTAGTCTAGTTTAGATTTAGTTTAAGAAAATCAAAAATTTAATTTCTCGAATTTACGAAGACAATGTAAATATTTTGTTTTTAGACATACAAATAATAGTCTCGTGCGAGAGCTGCGAATATTATTTCTACAACTTAATGTGACCAATTTAATTTGTAGAAATGACAGTATTTAATTAAGATTTTTATATTTTATTTACGTTTTGGTTTTCACGACCACCACCCCCAATTTTTCTTTCTGAAATTTATCTAGTTTAGAACTCTTGATAGTGCACTTTAGAATAGTTTAATTTATTTTAGTTTTAACGACTGAATCACATTTCAAGCTCATTTTCGTCGAACTTGGTGTGTTTCCTAATTTTGCAAGTTCAAGGTGTCAATTTAGTCTAATTTGGTGCAGTTTAGTTCGACGAAGCTTAGTTTAACATTATTTGACCGAATTTAGTCAGATATTGGGCAGACATTTACTAATTTTAAAATTAATTTCCAAAATTTAAGAAAGAAAAAAAAATTAGGAACACAATACAATTTTTTTTATTCTTCGTCATCACAGTGATAGTCTCCTGCTCGAGTTGCAAATATTATTCCAATAGCTCAATTTAGCCAGTTAATTTGTAGAAATGACATCAACTAATTGTGAGTTTTTCTGTTCATTCCCGTTTTAGTGTTCATATCCACCTCCTCCAAGTTATCTAGTTTAGAACTACTGATAGTGCACTAGTTTTAATGACTGAATCACATTTGAAGCTCATTTTCGTCGAACTTGGTCCATGTTTCCTAATTTTCAAAGTTCGAGGAGTCAATTTAGCCTGAGTGGAACTACAACCTAATTCATTTTGTTTGGGCACATTTAGTCACTTTAAAAGAGACTAGTAAAATTTTTTGTTTAAAAAAGTTGATAGGAAGCTTGTTTTTCTCAAGAATTTAGAAAGAAGAAAATTAGAAAAACTAATTTGGCGAGCTAAAATTTAGAAAATGTCCTTCACAACTTATAGCAAAAATAATCGAACATTAATAAAACGCCTACTTCCATATGGACACGCAAAAATATACCAAAGAAAACACGAAAACACCAAATCACGAAATCCTTCGACTGTTTCATTCGCAATTTTTGTTTGCTGATACTCCACTGAACCACTTGACGGAAAATCAATACGTTTATCGAATTTAGCAATCTCATTAACAACCTCAGAAAGTTCCTCGGCTCTCTTTCCGCCGTCTCGTTTTCCATCAAAAACAATGAAACTGATAAGGAAGATTGTAAAGTTAGATACGCTTATTGTTATTACACCCTCATCCGCGAAATAATCAGAATGATTGTGAATAATGTATGAGGAGAGTTGAGGAAGATTGAGCGTGTGCAGAAAATGTAGGCGGTAAACCGGAAATTAACCAGTAGGTGTAAATACAGTAAAGCGACTGAAAAACTGTCTGTTTAGATAGAAAGAAATTATTCGCGCAATTATTTTAGCCAGTTCGCTTTCATGTTTATGTGGTATCCAAACCAGACGTAAATCTTCGAAAATATACAAGTTTCTGCGTAACAAAAATTCCTCTGCACTGCAGCCAATTTTCCCTTTTATAACTCTTCAAGCATCGCTAGTTACCTAACCAACCAGGTAGAAACGAGCATGTTTTTGAAGACATAATTTACATGGAGTCTCTTCAACTCTTCGTAAAAGCTACGGTTCAATATTCGATCGGGAAATTGGGTAAAGCCAATATCGTCAGTTTTACGGCGTATGCAAATTCTTTATTTATAATCCCTGGGAAATCTTTATACACGCGAGGGTCAATTACGGTATTACACACGAAGTAGCTCCAGAACAGGTTTCAAGATTTCAACAATGCAGACTGCTTGACCCAACAATGCAAGAAAACATCTCTAGGTAAGATTCAAGGTAAGCACCACGAGCTTGCCTCAATCAATAAAGTAACCATACCAGGCACCTATACAAATTTCGGTGGGAACAATAGAACGACTTCCTTTCGTCGATATGGTCTACTGCCAAAGATGACAGGTGTGAATTTCGAAGGGTAGAGGGATTTAAACCACAGAGTGATTTGTAACAGGTGCATTGCAGACTGTTTCTATTCAATGACTGCACGTTCCCACATTGTTATTTGTTAATCTACTGTAATAAATCAGCGACTCCTTACTGTGCAGATTTAATCAACTTATGCCTGTTATTTCAGCAGAAACCGTAATTTATCGCAAAGTTTGCTAATTATTAATAGATGCTCGTAGGTGTGCTATAAAGATTTCTTTCTGTTGTAGTTGGCACGGCCAGAACCACAAACCTAGATAAAATGTATGTGCAGAAATTACAAACTTTCGTTTTCTTGAATTATACCTGTAACATGCTTTAATAATTATGTAACGATACAGTTGAGATATCCTTCTATGGATATACGCGCGACCGGTCTCTTGTTCAACATTTTTATACAGCTGTCGTACGATATTGACAGTTTGTTCATCACATTTTAGCATACTTAAAGAAGGTCAGGTGCTTTTCGACATTCTTAAAAGGCGTGGGAATAATTGGTGCTAATTATTGTCACACTTGCGGCAAAATCTGACGAAAAACTCAGTAGAATTATGTAAGAAAGACTTTAAAGTGATGAAAATTTAGTGTTTTTTTTTTAAATTTAGAGTTCACTTATTTCAGAGATTTCAGAGGCAGTTTTCGAGGGCCCAACATTAAAAAATCAAAAGGTTTCAGTCTAAAAAATAACCCTCTCCGTTGCTACAAATCTTATTCAAAATCGCATCAAAGATTCAAGACATGAGTTTCTCTCAGAAGTCAACGACAAAAAAAAATCTTGGTGCAACCGTTCAAATTCAAGTAAGTTGTATGAATTTCCTATTTAACTAGAGACTATCCAAGGTTGACTTGCATTCGGAAAATTTTTCAACGTATCAAAGTTTCAAATATTAAACAGATTTCTTGTTACCTAACAAATAGATTTCCATCTTTTTCCTACTAAAGTAACATAAAAAAAATTTCAAAAATTTTTGTGAAAATGTAGTTTTCAAATCTTCTGAAAAAAAAGTTTTTAGCTATAAAACGGTGAACAATTTATTTTAGTCTACCGATGCTTTTTAAAAATGTTCTCTAATATATTTAAAAGGTTAAAAAAATGCGAATTTTGAAAGGTCTGTCCGCTGCTTCCACATATTTTTTTTTCTAAAAACTCAATTTCATTAAGTGCGAACATTTTATTGTAGATTTGGATTCAATGAATTATCTTGGATTTTATTTGGTGTTTAAAACACTTGTTGAAGACCTGTAATTCACACACCAAGAATTTGTCAGATCGCGTTTTTTTTTTAAGTTTAATCATCGGTCTGATGATGATCGTTTTGCTGTCGAAACGCGCGTCAGCAATTTTCGGACAAATTTTTGGTGTGTGAATTACAGGTGTTCTTGTAAAGTAAATTTGGATTGTTTAAACGGAGAAACAAAGAATTTTTCATATATTTACAAAATTAAAAAAATATATATGAATTTTTAAATTTGTTGTAAAAATGATGCGAGGCTCTTTTTTGTTCTTGAATAATATTTGTAATTTTTGCTATTAACTTAATTGTATAAAATTTACTGTAGAGGCATCGAAACCAACTTTTTTTCCAATATCCACAAATTTAAAAAAAAAACGATTTTTTCAAATTTATGGCTTGCAAATGAAATTTTTAATTTGAACTAAAATCTACAATTTTTTACATTGCAACTGTCTATATTTACAAACGTAGAATTGTGCAAACATTCATAAAATTAACAAGACTATAATTTTTTCAAATTGTTGCAAAATGATGGAGGCTTTAATTTTTTTTGTTTAGAACTAAAATTTATTTATTTTTTATAGAAGCTTCAATTCTATTAAAAGCAGCATTCGTTGCAAGTCTAAACGTAAAAACATTTTTTTTTTCAAATAACTACAGAATTAAAATAAATGTGGATTTTCAAATTCTACTAATGCGACTATTTTCTTAAAGACTGCAAATGTCTAAACGTGGAAACAAAGAATTTTGCAAATATTCATAAAATTGAGAAAACTTGGAATTTTTAATTTATTGCAAAATTTGCAGATTTAAAAATTCTGTTTTTTTTTCATATAAAGTTCCCAAGTTTAGCTATTATTTGTATAAAATGCAATGTATAAATATAAAAACAATCCCTTTTTCCAATATCCACAGAATTAGAAAAAAATAGAATTTTTTGAACTGGCGGTTTGCAAATGAAATTTTTAATTTTAACTCAAATCTACAATTTTCTGTATTGTGGCAATTTTCTTACAGATAACAACTGTCTAAATTTACAAAAGTAGAACTGTGCAAATATTCATAAAATTAAGAAAACTAGGAATTTTTAAAATTGTTAAAAAAATGGAGGCTCAAAATTTTTTTTGTTTGTAAGTAAAATTTGTAATTTTTTTGATATTAGCCTCAATTCTATAAAATGCGGCAAACTGCAAATTTCAACTGTCTAAATGTAGAATAAATTTTTTTTTAAAATAACTACAGAATTATAAAAATGCGGATTTTCAAACGTATAAAAATGACATTTCCAATTCTTGCCAAAAACTTAAATTTCCTGCAATGCGGCTATTTTCTTATAAACTGCAAATGTCTAAACGTGGAAACAAAGAATTTTGCAAATATTCAAAGAAATGAGGAAACGAGGAATTTTCAATTCGTTGCAAAATTTGCAGATTTAAAATTTGTGCTTTTTTTCACATAAAATTTCCAATTTTTGGTAAGAGCTGCAATTGTAGGAAATGTGGCTTTTTTTTATTTTTTCTTAGCCGGAAAAGCGAATTTTTCCATACGTTCACAGATTTGAGACAAATAGATAAAATTGTTATAAAGATCATAGAGACTAAGATTTTGTGTTATAAAATATTAGCTTTACTTGTATTTAATGAGGCTTACTCATGTTTCAACAGTATAACCGTAAAAATAATTTTTTTCAAATGTTTACAGAATAAAAAAATGTATTTTTTTAATGCCGTCTGCAAGTGAAATATTACTTAAACTTAAAACTACAATATTCTGCAATGCTACTATTTTCTTGTAAATTTGAACAGTCTAAACGCAGGGAGGAAGAATTTTGCAAATATTCATAGAGTTAAGAAAACTAGGAATTTTTATTTCGTCGAAAAAATTGTACAAATTCCAAATCGGTTAAAAAAAATGTTTGCTGTGAGTTCAGTTGCTTGAAATGCGGCTATTATCTTGTTGATCTGAACACTCTAATACAGAAACGATAATTTATTTCATATATTTTCACAAAATTAGGAAAAAAATTACTTGAAAGTTATTCCAGACCTTGTGTTTGTAAATAAAAACTTTTATTTTCAAGAATTTTAGATGACATTTTTTTGTAGGTTGTCATACGTTGGAGTTTGCCTTTTAAGATTTTTAAAACATTCAGTAAACATGGAAATAAACCCAAATCTACTTGACTCTAAAAGTGCTAAATTACATCGAACCAGATAATAACATTTATAGATTTTTTTTAATCATTGTTTAAAATAATTATGTTCTGATATTTGTTGATCCCAAAAACAAGCTAATTAAGCTAGCTTAAGCTTAATAACTTTTTGTAAAAAAATGAATAATTTACTGGAATTTTGAGAACTTTTGAGAAACCGTAATTATCAGCAAATTCCATTTTTGCAGCGTTTTTGATTAAAAATTTTACATACTTATATGGAGCCGCAAATATTCAGTAACGGGTGAATTTAATTACCAATTTCTTCGAAATGTTAATTAAAGTAAAGACTGGTTCCGAAGCCGGTTAAATCAATTAGGTACACATTTATAGATGGACTCGTGTTCAGACATTAAAACGTGGTCAACTAAGTTCTGCTAAAGGTTAGTCCGGCCCTCTTTTTACTGCCCATAAAATTCTAAACGCATAAAATCGAAAACCTATAAGTAATGAACTTACACGTAGCACATTACCGTTCAGAACATAATTAATCGATGTAGAAAACAATCAATATTCACTCTGAGCTACATGACATTCGTCGATCAAGAACGGAGAAATTTCATTTTTGGTTTCGTGACCACATCAGTTCTTGCTCTTTTTTACTTTTAATAGCTGTGATCGCGAGATTACAGTGTTTGTTAAAATATGTTAACGTATTCGGAGCGTTAATCAGTGTAATCGTCCAACTGTTATTAGCGTTATGTAAACGACACAATTACACAATCATTTTGAGTGGAATTCGGAGAGAAAATATTTATTATCAATATATCAGAGATTATCTCAGTTAGTTTGTGCGCTTTCTATAAATTATCGTGCTAATCTGGTGGTGTTTGTACAGTTTTTGGAACAATAGTGATAATTTTCGTTCCAAATCGCTCATTGTTTATTTATTTTTTAATCATATACACTAGCGTGCTTTAGTCTTATCGATTAAAACGAGCGTGCTAGACTACTATAACTAGAACAAAGCTACATAAACACTAAGATATTGTGGTAAGAACAATAATGTGGTATTATGCATCAATTGTCAACAAGAATAGCCCTTTTATGTCACTCTTGGATTATTTTGTCACCACGACTGTCCTTCTTCCTTTCTGACTCCATTTTAATATAATTGGATAAATCCTTTCGCTTGGGAATCCAGGATCCTTCATAACACGCTTAGTTCAGGTTATTACATTCTCTGAAAGAAGCTTATGGCTCTTATAACTGATTCATTACCCACAAGCTGAAAATTTATGCACTTGAGGTTATCGCTCTTCTTTGTTGTCCACTGTCATATCGATTAATACGATATTCTACTTTCCGTGCAGGAGCAGCTTCGTGGGCACATCGCGTGACTTATTTAAACTGGCATTATTCGTGTTAAAAGCCAGCAGTTGCAGCAAACGAATTTAATTACAGCTCCACAACCAAATCCACATGTCTGCTAATGGTCAAAAGTCGATGGGTTCAATAAAATGTTACAATTCTGTAACTTGCACAGTGTCATTTTGACGTAATGTTCGACAAATTGTCACTACAGTTGAGCTAGCGTTTTTGATCCCGTTTAATGCGTTTACTCAAAATTTTCGATGCATGCGAACATCCAAAGATTAGAACCTTTGGGTGCTTCAGACGACACAAGCACCGAACTTGTTGTATGCAAAAAAACTTGTACGAACTGTCTGGGATTAGAAGAAGAGAAAGATGTGCTCCAAACTTCACTTTTTGCTCTCACCACTCACTTTGCCCAAGTGCAATTCCGCTTGTGTCAGCTCGTCAATGCGCCTTTCGAAGAACAAGAAGATCTGGTAAAGTCTTTGGAACAGTTCGCGTTCACAGATGTGAACTTTCTCCAAGATTATCTCAATGGAAGTTTGATAGAAAGGGTGAAAAACAGGCGAGGCAAACAAAGGTTCTTGTTAGGGCAACTAAAATCTCATTTAAGGCAATTAAAAGACGATATAGAAACGAAGCAGACGCGGACCGATTTATTAGATAATTTCCGTATGGAAGAGAGTTTGGAACGACAATTAAGGACACAAATCGCGGATTTGGAACGGTTTATTCAATACTTGAAAAGTGTCGACACCAAATGTTCGTGTAAACAAAAACAGAAGTCGTGCGGAAGTTGTTTCATCGAAATTGTAGAACGGGGGTTTTCGCTTCTTCAAATATTCGCGTTGTTTCATTTCAGGGGGTCACATTCGCGTCAAACCAACCACTGGGGTGACTTGAGAGCGAAACTCGAGCTCGCCATCATAGACTTGAAAAAGATGCTACGTTCTAAGGAAGATCCAAAGAACATAACCGCTGTAGTCAGGAGAAGTTTAGCTACAAGCATCCAAGACTTGATGCAGCATGGGACGAAATCCCACACTCTCTTCGAACACTTCTCGAAAACTTCCATAATCCACAGCTGGGACATCATACTGTATTATTATAACTTTCGGAGAGGCGACGAGTTCAACTCCTCGACGGTGCAAAAGTTATCGCGAAGTTTTAATATTGAAATCGCAGGTGTCTCGCCTAAGAACAACAAAAAGAATCTCTTGTATATTATCGAAGAAATCATCTCTACACACTCGCGGTATAAAAGAAGTCAAGATTCGCATTTCAAAGCCTTCGTTTGTGCAGCGTTAAATGCGAAGAGATTGGTGAATTGGTTGAATCTCATTTTCCGATGTGGGAGTGTTATCGAAACTTTTTATCATCCGTGGAGTTATGTGGCTAGTACGAAATATGAAGATGGTCTCAAGAGTTTAGATGTGTTGACTCCTTACCGATTTAATCTTCCAGTTGATTTAGATGTTGAGAAATTTCGGGGCGACAACGTTTTCGTGTAGTTGTAAAATGTGTCTATGTAATAAATATTTTAGGTTGCAAAAGCGACTTTATGGGGCTTCTAGTGTAATGTCTTCTTTCAGGCTCGAGATTTCGGTCCTATGTGAAACTTGACTTGTTTTTTGTAAAAAACGTGGTTATGTTATGACAAACCAAAAACGTTATGAAACTGGTTTTGATATGTAAAAGAAGAGATAGCGAAGCAGAAAATAGAAATCCTTGGACTGAAAGAAACTAAAGAAAGAAAAAGAAATGAAGAAAAGCTCTTAGATGTGGTGGTCTTCAGGTGACAAAAATAAAAGGGCAAAAGAGGGAGTTACACTAATAATTGCGAAATTAGAAAAAAGAATTATGTGAGTGAAAGAGTGTTAAATATAAAAATAAAGAGAAGAAATGCGGACTGTAATGGTAACTTACGGTGTCAATGATAACACATGCAAAAAGCGAAAGAGGAACTATTCCAAACAATACAACCAGAATTGAGGTAGTGTACTAATTATGAGAAACCCGAACGGAGGTGTAGAAAAAGATAATATCGGAATATAAAAAACCACGCAAAAAATGTAAAGTAAAAGGAAACAACCGGAAAGAATTACCATGTCAAGTTTAGAAAACGATCTGCTGATAGCAAATTCTAAATCCAGACACAAAGTCATCCACAATTCTCAAAAGTGAAACACATGAAAATGAGAAATCTGTAATCAATTTTTCTAATCAGCAATTAGAAACAGAGACGCGTTAGAAAAGTAAGAGTAGTAAGAGAATCAGATATAGGTTGACTTCTATAACTAGAATTGAACATTTACAAGGTAAGGGTTATCGAAAGAAAAAAAAATTAATAAAAAAATCAAGAGTCAGACACTAGAAGACAGCACACATTGTGCGAAGTTTCAAGAGAAATTGTGTGAGAAAGGCCCAGACGCTAAATATTTTGTTAAAGAAAGCGACGAACAACAAGCAACAACGAGCAAAGAACAGAACGGCAAAGTGATCAACTACGGGTTATTATAAGAGAGAAAAGGGAAGTACAGAAGTCTACATAAATCAAATTAAAACGAAAGAAGATCTTTATATAACATGAAGAACATAAAAGACACAGATAACAATATGGAAGTAAAATCATGAGGGCGATATCATTTCTATAAAATGAGCAGAAATAGAATTAAGGAATCAACGATAGAGCAAACAAGAGAAAAGCTCGAATCCAATGAAGTCGCAGAAAGAATGAAGAGGGAGAAAGTAGTAGAAAGCTAAATAGGATGGAAATAGGTACAGCACCAAAATATTATACCAAAATGTTAAAATTGGCAATGAAGGAATGAAGAGGTTATTAGATATAATGGGTAAAACAATGAGAAGTAAGAAAAGAGGAATTGCGCTAACAAGCGGTAAAGTCATAGTGTAGTAGAAAAAAAGAGAGATTTTAGAACATCATCGAATAGGTACCTAGGGCGGCGTCAGGAAGGAAAGAGGCGCACGCAAAATTTAATATTTAGCATCAGACAAGATAGTAAAAAAGCAATCTATGCGTAGGAAAAAAGCACCTACATATTTATTTAGTCGATCTAGATAAGGGCCAATGAAAATGTTAAAAACTGTGTACAGAAATAACAGAAACGTCATAAGGACAAACAATTAGGACTCTAAGAAGTTCATGACTGAATATAGAGTAAAAAAATGGACATAAATAACACAAAATATAATCTATAACGTAAAATGAACGATTTGAATAAAGAACTGGAAAGAGTAAATATAAGAATAAATATAACTAAAGATTATCGCAGCAGACGATAAAAGGAGAAGAAATAGACAAGAAGAGGGCTTCATTTAACTACACTCGAAATTAAGAGAAATGATACACAACAAAAGGAAATTGACCATCATATAGGAAAAATAAGAAGGTTTGGAAACGCCAAAGTTTCGGGAAACTAGTGACCTCCACTCATCATCATGGATTCATGAATAAATGCGATGGAAACGTAAAATAGGGAACATAGTAAAAAGAGATCAGATACCAAATGAGTCATTTCGTGAGGAACTGGAAATCAACCCCATGTTAGACCACACTATGAACGGTCAACTGGTTCTTTGGACACGTTTGTACAACGTCAGATAGGATTACAAAAAAAGTGCCGGGAAAAATGGGATGGAAAAAAAAATCTTGATAAGAGAAAAAAAATGTTAGCGCAAGATCTAAAGACTTCAAGAGAAAAGTAACAAATAAACTAAACTCCATAGCGACTTACACTTTACGGTAAAAATAAGGAAGTAACTTTGGTGGGCTTTCATTTTTGAAATGTTTGATTGATTGATGATAGTTTTGCACTGAAACAGAGCTAGATGTCACAGAATTTTCAACATTTCATGCATTTAAAAAAAAAAGTGGTTCTCATTCTAGCTAGTTAAAATGGACCAAACTCTGTAAGCTTGATTGGAATTGTCTTCTCAAAATCTTATCCTAGCTTGAAATCGACTAGTCAAAAGTTTTGTTATTTCGTCTTTGGAACTTTGGTCCAACAAAAACCTAAATTTTCAAAATTTTCTCTAAGAAGTTCTATCCACGCTTTAAAAATCGATCTACAGCCCCAAAAACAAACCGTTATTTAAGTCTCAACAATGTCAAGCGACCGCTTAATTTTACCATCGCAACGGGATCATAATTGGACACATAAATCCCCGGTCTTATTTTTAAAATTTATAACTGCTGGTCGATGATCCAAAACAAAATTCCGCAGTCTACTTTTCTGAAGTTCATTTACATAGATGGATACGTCGTGTAAACAACATTGAAAATTTTACGAGTGCCAATAAAATAAGATGATAGAACAGCTTATGAAAGCGTGAGTTAGATGAGAATACCACATGCAGAGAGTGTAATGGAATAACATTATGGTTCTTGAAGATTCGCTTAATAAAGAATTTATGATGAGAATCGAATCTGTGATAGTACTCGCTTACTTTTCCTTTGAAATTCGATGTGGCTATAAGTAGACGCACAGGTAGTTTAGATATGATTCAAGCAGAACGACTTTATTTGGATGTGACCTACAAAGTTCGGTCAAACTCCTTAAGGTAATCGTACTCTGAAACTAGAAGCGTTGTATTGTTGTTGTTTTTGTTGTGTAAGAAATGGAAATTGTAAAAAGTGCTTAGAGAGCGATTAATTTCCGCGCAGCTCAGCGGAGAAATGCTAGCAGGGAAACAGAACATTCTGTACGTACTTTTCCATGGTAACAATGCTGCAATCTCGCAGAATTACCTCGAGAGCTATTCACTCACGGAATAGTACGACAGAGAAAAACACTGAAAACGTTTTCAGTATGTCCATATAAGGTCGCAATATTTCAGACGACAATGTTTTCCATTGTATAACTTAGTAACATATGTTTTTAAACCACGGATAAATTAAACAAACAATTTTGCACAATTCCAACAACGCAAGTCAAAACAGCGACGAACTATACACAAACGAAAAAGCGAATCTAACATTTTCCTCGTTCTGACTCTTGCCACTCATTAATAATAATAACATAAATCCCGGGTCTATAAAATCCCGTTTTGTTCAATGTCAGCTTCCTACGTCTAATACATTACATAAATTCATCAACCGCAACCGCAACACTGATATTGCTGGCTTTTTCTTCAACGTCGTTATTCGATCATTCATTTTTTCACCGAAACCGCGTCATTATTATTTTGTCAGGCATTTTTCGATGTAGAGTGAACACGTTAATGGAGAAATTATCTTTACTAGCTTTCGGGTGCTTTCATCTTTCAACGAGCACGTGTGATTTTAGTCGGATTACTGTAGGCGACATTTAATGTTTCCTGTCTTCTAGAGCAGTTTTTTCTGAATCACCTTCTCCGAAAAGTCGAGTCATTGAACATTTGATTGGAGAAAATATATTAAACGATTTATGTACACTATAATTGATTTTTATATTGTTTTTACTTCAGTGGGCAGACACGAGCTTTCAATCGGAGGGAAATAAAACTGGGTTTTGATATGCTTTGCAATAAATCATGTTTATAGATGATCGTAATAATGAATCACAGGCGCCCTGGTGGGATTTCTTCCGACTTGCAGGCTTAGTGTAAAGTAGAAATGAAGAGGACGTCTTGTAGTTATTTGAAGAAAAATAAGACAAAGGCGCGATGAAGTATGTTAAAAATGATTTTGTCGGACGGCGAAGGTAAACTTCTGTTCTTGGTGAATACGTTCATATTTTACGTGATTTAACGTGACCTTGTTAAGTGTTTTAGTTAAAAACATGTAATTGTTACAGTTTCTCCCGAGACCATGGAAAGTAAATTAAAAATGGGCCTCGTGAGACTTGCCGGAACACAGAAGAAAAAAGTATCGATTTAAACCGAGATTGCTTCTATTTTTAAATTCCAATTTCTAAACCAAATAATCAGTCAGCAACTATCACCGATTGCTAATGACCTCTTTATTATCTTTCCGAAGGTGGGCGCGACAGATAAGAGGGAATACACCAAACATATCTGCAATGAGTATACACGGAAGTAAAACATTTACTCATCGTCAAAACGCACCGCACCGCTTTACAACCCGTTTATATCCAACTCCGCCGATTGTTTACACATTTTGTAAGAAAGAATTCAACAACACTCAGTGAAATTCCCCTTGAGGGCTCCACTGCATTAGTTCTATCAAATCGAGCTCATTAATATTCGTAACATTCATCCGTTCGAATTTCCCTTGTAGAAAGTGCAACTTTTTGTAAACACAGAAATTGAGTAGACCTTTTCAAATGTGACATTTTATAGAACTTTGTTCTTTAAACGACATCCGGGTGGTCGGTGTTCCGTCGTCCGTCGTCCGTCCCTTTACCCTTTCGACGATCTTTTCCACGTAATTAACCCGAAGCGTCGTTGACATACTTGGGGCTAGCAACTACCCTAAATGAAGTTTGCCGGTGCCTGTCGCGCTTGACGTCATTGAGTTTATATTGAGAATTTCCTGCGGTACTTTGTGTCTGTGTTGTGACCTTTGTCATGTAAATAGCCTTTTGCATGTGGCAGATAACAGTATCAAATCGTTATGCTTTAGCATGAACTCCTTCAAAGTTAGCCCACTCATTTACATGTTGATAAAAGATTGTCTGGTTGTTTATTTGCTGAGACCGCGTGGGGTCAACTCATCGGTGATATAAAATCGTTCAGCTGCATTGGGAGGATCATCAGTGTAGGAGAAAAATTTACAAACGTCCACATAAGAAAAAATCGAAGAAAAAAAGTTGCTTTCGTAGATGATATGAAAAAACAGAGAATCTGAAGAGAATGAGATAATCTGGAAAATTTAAGAAATATGAAACAGAAAGCATTTGGATGTAAAAAATGCGAAAATCCGAAGAAAAACATTAAAATCTAAGACTCCGAAATATACAAAAACTCACCAAGTTCAAAGGTATTTTGGATTTTTTAGATTTTTATTTTTCGTATTTGTAAGCTTTTTAAGTTTTCTAAGCGTCTAGAACTATTTATGTGTGGCACAATTTTCAAAATTTTAAGAATTTCAGTTCTTTAAAAACGTTTTAAAATTTTTCAATTCTTTAAAATAAAAAAAATACACATTTTTTAAAATTTTTTTTTAGAAATTCCAAAATTATCAAAGGATATTCAAAGTGTTTTTTTTTTATTTGTCAGGTTTTCAGAATTTTGGAATTTCGGATCCAGAATTTTCCAAAAGTTAGGTTTCTCAAGCTTCGTATTTGGGAATTTTGAAAAAAAAAATTCTAGATCCTTTGGTTTTAGAAAAATTTTAAGAACAATTCCAGCAACTTCATGATTGTACTTAAAAAATATTCAAAGATTGTGCACAAAATTTTTCTATATGCATAGTACTTCACAAGTTTTTTTTTAAATTATCACAAACTGTGGAAATTTTGGGATCATTATAGGATGTTTAAAACTTTAGGTTTAGTTTTTTTCAAGTTTAAACCATTTTTTAGGCGACCTCTCTAAAAATACTTTATAGACTCTTTTGCGGCCATAAAGATGAATTTTATAGATTAATTTTCAAAATATACTTTAACTGAACTTAGTTTTCTACATTTTCTTAGTTTCGTGTAGTTGGCAAAATGTACGTGCACTTCTGTTGTAATCACATTTCTTTCCTCGGCCAATTGGTAGACCTTGCTACACTCGTCCTTCACATGTCGGCTCCTTTAAAAAATCATCGTCTTTATGACCTCGTTACATAAATAGCTATTAAAATTTTATTTATTTCTTCAATTTTAAAGCCGCAAAATTATTGCTGTTTATGAACTGCAAAATGTCTCAATTTTTTTTACATTTTTATGTGTTTTCTGGAATGTTATTATTCTACGAACTTTGGAACTACGATTTTCGTTTTTAATTTTTTAATTTTTGCCAACTTAAGAATGTATTTTTACGTTTTTAACATTTAAACAATTTCGGGATTTTTAACGAAAATGTATCGAAAATCGATAGGAATCTAAAATACGAATAATCCAAAAAATTAAAGTGATTCTAAGGATTCAGTGTATATAAAGAATCTATCTAATAAATAATAAAAATTATGATATACTTTTAACTTTAATCATACCATAATTTTATTTTTACTGAAGCAATTAAAAAAAATCAAAAATCCAAAGAATGTGGAAATTGCAACGAAAACGAATTCTAAAAACAGTTTAAAAATTATAGAAAATCTATAAAACCCACGTAACTGATCCAAAAAATTCCGAAAGCTAAATAAATCAATGAAATTCAAAAACTAAGAGAGAAAAAGAGAGGATATCGAAAATCTGAATTATTGAATGAATTGGACGAATTTGAAATTCACGCATTAGAATATGGTAAAATGACCCAAGATGAAAAAGGTTTACGACAAAAATTTTAAAATCTGACGGCTCCAAAACATGCAAAGTTCATAAATAAGAAAAAATACAAAAATACAAATACAATTTATACAAAATTATCATATTATCATATTATCTCGCTACTGAAGAGTGTTTACTATTATTTCTTAAAAAAAATCCAGTAATCTTCATATATATGAAGCTCATATATAATTTGTGATGTACATCCTATTTATTGATTTATTGATATAACAGACGATGTTTATAATTCAACCTCAAAACAAGTTAACGAATATCTGCAAAAATATTTATTTAGTTAAGGACAACCGATCAAAAAAATGAGAAACCAACGTAGTTCAATACCTTTGTTTATGTTTGTACAAAATCTAAGAAAATGAAAGACGTGGAATTGGCCCAAAACTGCGATCTAAACCTTGACCAACGTGCCCTGACGACTTTATATTAGATATTAGAATTGCTGAACTGCAAAAACAAAGCTAATATGCTAAGTAAGGTGGCATCCCACTACAAGAATAGCAATTTTTCATAAAGCGGAAACTTGCTCAATTAACGGAAACGGTTTCTTCTTCTTATGAATCACACTTATTAGCATCATCGGATAATCTAGATCGTGACGCAACCTCCTCATTTACATTTCCCCATGATACTATCGAGCGGTGCATTTTCCATGAACGTCGCGACGACCGGCGCCTCCGTGTCTCTACCATGGTATATTTTGATTTTACTAATTTTGACGTAACAAGTGTGCGGGACGAAAGAGGGGAGCACTACCCTGCTTGTATTGATTTTCACCCCTCAACTAACCTCGTTTACGCAAGCGTAGTCACACGGAATTTGTTGTCAATTTTACAACCAAGAGATACAAAACAATTCGAATTTGGAATTACAGGGTCATAAATGTTATCTTTGTTTGGGCCTTGGAGGATTTGGGGGCTGATTAATTAGAAATTTTTGGGCACCTACGCCCTTGCATCGAGAAAAAATTGGTAATCGCTCTGTGGGGTATTGTAATGAGTCACTGCATATAACACCCACGAGGCTTTTATTTTGGTCGCCTTCAACCTGAGAATGACACTTTCGATTGAAATATAGAGCATCGTAGATATTTTGAATTTTGGAGCACCTAGACAATAATAGAAAAGAGATCACTTATCAGAGCAGCTGGAAAGACGAAAACAGATATAAATGACAAGACTGGAAATCCTGTTGAGATAAGAACGGGTTGTTTGTGATGTTTTTCGGAGAACTTGGATTCAGAATACTTCTCACGGCGTCTTTAAATAGCCCAAGACACCTCTAATTAAAATTGAGGAGATGCAGCTTCTAATTAGCGATCAAAGGAGGATGCATAATGGTGTAAACAAAGGCAGTATTAAAGTTGTCATAAATCATATGATTTACAGTGTTTCTGTATCTTTCCGTGAGCTAAATACCTAGAAAGGCACGTATGATCGTTACCATGGTCGAAAGGTCACCCTTATCTACGAAATTCAACTTTTGACTTACTGGCATTCGTTCATGATCTCCTCCTGGGTCCTGACTTGCACCGGAGCGAGCTTTTCCACCGACTCTTCATAGTTGCCGAAGCACTTGGTGATCTTCTCATCGAAGGTATTAACAAGATCTTCCAGAGATCCCGAAAACGTCTCGGTGAAATTATCAGCCACCGAAGCCGTTTCACCAGTTTTCAAAATCACGTTTTTTGGCGCCAACTCCGTGTTTGAATTGTTGAGGATGTCCTCGTTGAAGTCGTTCAAAACGTCGTTGATGTCTTTGATTTTTTTGTTTAGGTTGATATTGTTGAGTTCGTTCTCGTTTTTTATTGTTGCATTTTGAAACTCGGTTGAACCCCATTCATCTGTTTCTTCGAATTGGGCTAGTGGTGCTTCAAATTTTAATTCGGCCATTTTTGTGGCCAAATCCCGCATGGCGATACACCACTCCGCGTCACAGCCTGCACAACACTGCGGAAAGCGAGAAAGCGACACTCTAGCGAACGATACACTATGCTGAGCGCAGAGATGGGTGCGGGAGAGACTTTCTTTAGGGGAGCTTTTGACCTTTGGGGACGCTCGACACGGTCGGAGATTTTTTAAATGCCAAAGTAAGGAAATGTGCAGTGGTCGAAAAAATTAAAAGTGCTTTGGGGCATTAAAAATTATTTCTCTTTGTTGACTATTTTGTTCAGCAGTATCATCTTAAAAATCTTTTTTATCTGACCTTATCTGGGTGGTAATAATTTTGTTTTAGATAAAACTACAGTTAAAGCTGAAATGAACTTAAAATAATTTAAAGATTTGAGTTTATCCTCAGTAGTAATATAGGAGTATTTTTTTTAAATGATTCTGCTACATTGTTTCTGAACAATGAGAAAATGTAAAAAAAAGAAAAACAAAAAATCCGAAAAACCTAATATTTGAGAAAAAAAAAAAATTAAATCAAGAATAACTAAAGAATCTAAATATTTGAAAACATTCAAAGAACCCTGAGAATCCAATTCCATGAATTTCAAAAAATTCAGATTCCAATAAATTAAAGAAATTTAAAAAATTCTAGCAACCGAAAAACCCAATAAGATTAAAGTATCAAACAAATTCAAAAAATAATAAAGAAAAAAAGAATCAAAGAATTCAGCAAATCCTAAGAAGACAATCGAAAAAAATAATTAAAAAAACCTGAAAACTCCCAAGAATCCAAAATAAAAAGAAAAAAAGGAAAATCCAGGAAGTAAAAAAAAAACACTAATTTCAAGCACAACTAATCCAAAAAAATCTACGAAATCATGTGAATCCAAAGGACCCAAAAAATCTCAAAAAAATCTAAGAAATCCAAAATGCAATAATTGAAATTAAAATCAAAGAATCCAAAATATTAATAAAATTTAAAGGATTTTAACAATCGAAAAAATCCAATAAAATTAGAGTTTCTAACAAATACAAAAAATTAAAGAAAAATAAAAAAATCAAAGAATTCAGCAAATCCTAAGACAATAAAAAAAAACTGAAAAATCTGAAAATTCGCAAAAATCCAAACAAAAAAAACTTGAAAAAAATCTTAAGAAATACAGTAAGTATAAAAATTAGAAAACAAATCCAAAGTACCAATAATCCAAAAAATTTACGAAATCATGTGAATCCAAAGGATCCAAAAAAAATTCAAAAAAAAGAAATCCAAAATCCAAAGAATCCAACAAATCCAGTTGATCGACATCTAAAATGACTAAAGTAGAAGGTATCCAAAAAGACCCAAAAATCGGAGGAACCCAAAATATCCATAGAATCTAGAATATATCGTGAACCCAAAAAAAATCTAAAAAAATCAAAAAGAACTAGTTAAAATAATCAATAAAAAATCGAATAATTCTAAAAATCTAAAAATTGCAAAAGTTCCAAAAAATCTGAGGAATGCAAAGAATCATTTGCAAATTGTCGCATTTTTTTTAAATATTAAATTAAGAAGTACATACTCTTCATGACATAATTTTAAGGCCAAAGAAACCACGGAATTCAGTAAACCTAAAAAATCCGAACAATTCCGAGAATTCCAAGGAAATAAATATTTGAATAAATCGAAGGAATTCAGGACATCCCAAAAATTAAAAAAATCCAAAGAGGCCCAAGAATCTGAAAAATATAAAAAATTATAGGAATCCGAGAAATCTAAGAGATCCAAAAAAAAATCCACATTCTCTACAGAGAATCGAAAAAGTCTAAACAATGAAAAAATCCTAAACAAAGTATCCAAAAAATCTAAAAAATTCAAAAAAATAAAAAAAATCGTAAGATCTAAAAGTTCAAATAATTTAAAAAAAAAACAAGAAATTCAGAGAATGAAAAACATTCTAAAACATCACAAAATTTAAAAAATCTAAAATCGCAAAAAAAGTTTTAAAAATTAGCAAGAAAAATTTTAGGAATCCAAAAACATCGAAGAAATCCAGGAAATTTAGAAAATTAAAAAAAAAAAGATTTACACAGAATTTAGCAAGTCCAAATAATAAAAGAAAAACAAACAAAAAACAACAAATCCAAAAAATTAAAAAAAAAACTGGCACAAATATCCGAAGATTTAGTTTTAAAAAAAATCCAGTGAATCCAGACATTGAAAAACATTCAAAAACATTACAAAATTTAAAAAATCTAAAATAGCACAAAAATTTGAAAAATTAAAAACAAATTTTTTAACAATCCAAAAACACTTCGAAGGAATCCAAAAAAAAAAGATTTTCACAGAATCTAGCAAATCCAAAAAATAAAAAAAAAAAACAAAAATCCAAAAATAATAAAAGCAAAAATTCAAAGACAAACCGTCACAAATATCCAAAGATTCAGAGTATTAAAAAATTTTTTAGTGAATCCAGAGAATGAAAAACATTCAAAAACATTACCAAATTTTAAAAAAACTAAAATAGCAAAAAATTTTGAAAAAATTAATAAACAAAAAAATATAAGAAACTAAAAACACATCGATGAAAACCAGAAAGTCTAAAAAATTAAAAAAAAAAACAAAAAATCCAGAAATAACTCACAAATATCCGAAGATCCATGGTATTTAAAAAAAATACAGTAAATTTAAAGAATGAAAAAAATTTAAAAAAAATACAAAATTCAAATAAAAAAAAAATTCAAGGATTTTAAATTTCAGAAGCTTTCAACGAATTCAAGGTATACATTCCAAAGTTGTAAAACAATTGACTAAAAATATCCAAAAAATTTATATTAAATTATAAAATTCACTAAATCTATAAAATCGAATAACTCTCAGCAATACAAAAAAAAACAAAGAAAATAGAAAATATCCAAAGAACAAAACCAAAAAAAAGACAAAATCTCATTTCAAAAGTCCAATGAATGATGAAGACATTTATGTATTAATTACTTCTAATTTATTTATTAATTGAAGTATCATTTGCATATTGTCGTATGTTTCTTTTTATATATGTTAGGTATGTTGAAGAATTATAAAAAAATTATAAGTATTTCAAAGAATTCTCAATACACAAAATATATCATTTCTTGGTTAAATTTTGTAACGTATTGAACATTTAACGAAATTTAACGAAAAAATTATCTCACTTAATTGTCACCGATATCTCAGACTGTAATTGTAATTTTTGAGATCCTGATTAGATACAGCTACATCCAATTTCTACTCAATTATCAGTCACTTCGCAATTTAGATAATAAATAATTTTACACACAATCTACTCACTAAATAGATGTACTATCAAGACAATTAAAAATGACGAGCGTAAAATGATGAAATAATGATAATGATGTGATAATCTCCACTAATTAACTAAAATTGACGGTTTGAAAAGCATCCAATAAAAAATTGTTAAATTCCCGCATGCTTTCATTGTTTTCCTTTAACTTATTCCAAATAACAGTGATTGTCGTCTGTGAGAAAGTTAAATAATATGCAAAACGTTTAATGGAGGATAATTATCGAAAGTAGTAACATCGCTTCGTTGATCACGTCACTATTCACCAAATTATGTATAAAATTGCCAGACACTCGGTAATAAATTAACGTTAAGTTAATTGTAATTACCGCTAATTGCAAGGTAGAAACTTGAAAATAAAAATGTAGTTTCTGGTAAATTTAAACGTGACTCACTTTTATTTAAACAAGGAAAAATGTAAATTATGAGCACAATAGCGTCCTAAATGAGAGAAAGTAATAAATTTTTCTGACACTTGAATAGTCTTGGTGTTTTTCTTTGCCTTATATGTCATGTATTTACAATTAAAAAATGTCAACTTTTTTTTCATAACTTGTAATTTGTATGCTCGACTACGCACTCATCTCTACTTGATTGATGCGTGTGATTCTGGTGCGCAACATTGGAACAGCATCAACTCTGGAGCAGTGATGGATGTTGCCTACCTTCGTGTTTTGATTTTTTATGATACGAAAGATAAATGACTTTCGTGCCATGCTTACAGTACTAAGAATAATAATCAAATTCTTTCTAAAGACTACGAAAGCAACAAAGTTACTTACATGATTAATGTTAAATTTAATGTAGTGATTGCGGATATTGATTGTGGAGCGAAATGTTGGTTGCATAACTCCACCACTTTTTTTTTTTCACTTGGTCCGGGGAACAATAGTTTAGTTTTATCGTATCAATAATTTTTTGGCTTGTTGAGGTTGTTTTTTCAGAAACTTTTTTACTAATAAAATCATCTCAAAATTTTTTTGTATTTCTTTCACGTTCGCAGCGTACTTTTGAAGTGTCATACATTTTAAAACCTTATTATTCTAATGCGTTTCAATTTTACGAGCTCATCAATATTTAATGCAAGTTTCTGTTTTGTAGGACAGACGCTGCGCATTGTTTTAATTAAAATTGTTTGTTTAATTCGATGAGAATGTAAATATATTAATAGAACAAAAATGTCGCAATTTTGAGATAATAAAACCGTAGAAAAATATTTGGAAAACGCCCAAAATCCACTTTTGGCGATTCGACGGAAATACAACTTTCCAAAATTTCGTTTCATTTAATTTCATATGAATTAAAGTAAATTAATTTTGTGGGCACCACGGTGTAGTTCTGCGTAAGATTTATATCTATAACTGCGGCAAATTTGATTTTAATCCGTTCAGTATTTTCTATAAAAAAGTGAACATTTTTGAGTTTGGGATTCTGATTTTGATTTTGATTTCGCGTATTAAAAATTTGATGTTATCGCGATCTGGAAAATTGCACGTTTAAAAAATATATGGCTGAATCGGTCAATAAAAAAACATCTAAAAAGTTCAACGAATTCAAGAACTACAAAAAATTAAAAAGTACAAAAAAAAAAAACAAATATTTAAAGAATGAAGAAAAGGAATCTAGGAAATCTAAAGAATTAAAATAATCAAAAATTCAAAAAAAATAAAAACATTAAAATAAAGTTTTGAACAAGTCAAAAATAAAATAAAATAAAAAAAATGAAAATTTTAAAAACTCAAAAAATTGAAGAACTATAGAGAATCTAAGAATTAAAGAAATCCAAAAAAAACACAGTATCCAGCAAGTTCCAATAATCAAAAAAATAAAAAAACGCAGATTATATGTAATACGAAAAACTAAAAAATAAAAAAACACAAAAATTTGAAAAAATCCAAGATTTTAACAAATTTAAAAATAAAAAATAATAGTAAAAGTGAGAATCTAAAAAATCCAAAAAATTGAGAAAATGTAGGGAATTCACTAAATCTACACCATCCGAGTTCAAATAATTAAAAAAAAATTAAAAAATCTAAAAAACCCCGAAGATGTAGAAAAAAAAACAAAAAATTGAAAAAAATCTAGAAAATACATAAAAACTGTTATACAAAATCCAACGAGTTCAAATAATAATGATAAAGCTAAAAAAATCAAAGAATATAATACAAAAAACTAAAAAAATAATAAACAAAAAAAACAAATTAAAAAAAATCAAAGAATCCAACAAATTTAAGAATTAAAAAAAGAAAATCTAAAGAATCCAAAAAAATTGAAAAATGTAGGAAATTCACAAAATACGCAAAATCCAACAACTCCAAATAATTTAAATAATCTAAAACATGTAAAAAAGTCGAAAAATCTAAGAGATACAAAAGTATTTAACGAATTCAAAAATTAATACATAACAAAAAATTTGAAAAAACCCGAGAAATTAAAAAAGCAAAAAAATTGCGGAAATATAGATTATTCCCTTGAGTCCCCTGAATCCCTTGAGTTCAAATATTACTTGAATATGAAAAAACAAAGATTATCATATAAAAAACTAAAAAATGAAAAAAAAACAACAAAAAAAAATAAAAAAAAAAAACAAGAATACAAAAATAAAAAAATGAGAATCTAAAAAATACAAAAAAAATAAAGAACTGCAGAAAATCTCAAGAATTGAAGAATTTCAAAAAATCAACAATATCCAGTGAGTCCAAATAATAACAAAAATTCAAAGAATATAATACAAAAAACTAAAAAAATATAAAAAAAAACAGAATAATAGAAAAAGTATTCAGAATCCAAAAAATTGAAAAAAATGTAGAAAATTCAGAAAATCCAACGACTCTAAATAATTAAAAAAAAACATGTGAAAAAGTCAAAGAATATAAGAAATACAAAACTATTTAACAAATTCAAGAATTAAAAAAAAACAAAAAATTTAAAGGAATTTAAAAAGAAAATTGCGGAAATCTAGAAGATGCCCAAGAACTATTGTACAAAATCCATCGAGTCCACATAATAATAAAAAATCCAAAAAAGCAAAAAAAAAAACAAAAGCTTACGTCACATTATGGTATTTCAAAAATAATTAAAATATTATTAAAAATATGGTAAATACACTGGCGAGCATAAAATTCGGGTCATAAACATTTTTCCAAAAAAAATTAATTGTGTCTTGTCTATTTTCTCACTATGACTATTAGCTCTTAGGTGGCATATTTTTGAACGTTTACTGCAAATAAGCGTGGCAGAAGGCATCCGTATCGGGGCTCTTTTTACTCGTCTTTTTGCGACTGTATAAAAATAACCAATCTACCACCTTCTTTGAATGCTTTTTATCGGTCACTTTTCCGTTTGTTGTCAATTGTGACAGATACGTGGTGCTTGAAAACACATAGTCTCTACATTTTCTTCACTAAAATGCCTATAGATCCTGTGACATCGGCCAAAATTGTGGCGGCTTTAGAAAACGGTGATGGACAACGTGTGACAGCCAGAAGGCTGAATGTGAGTCTTTCCACAGTCCAAAGAATCTTCCAACGCTATCAAGAGACAGGGCTTTTGGCAAGGAGAGCAGGTTCTGGCCGTAGAAGAGCGACAACAGCAAGGGATGATCGGTTCATTGTGTTAACATCCTTGCGAAATCGTACATTAACGGCAGTTGACATTCGAAATCATCTCCAGGAAGTGAGAAATATCGATATTAGCGAATGGACTGTTCGAAGAAGACTTCATTGTGCTGAATTATCTTCTCGCTGCAGAGCTACGGGACCGCCGCTCACTCGTGCCCATCGTGTTACAAGATTGAATTTTGCTCGCGAACACTTGGATTGGAATCTTGCAGACTGGGGCAGAGTTCTGTTTTCAGACGAATCCCGTTTTTGTCTCACTGGGTCTGACAGACGTGTCCGTGTCTGGAGAAGACGTGGCGAGAGATATGCTCAACCATGTATAGCCGAGCGCCTACCTTTTGGTGGAGGTTCAGTTATGGTTTGGGCTGGGATCTCTTTGGAGGCACGTACCGAGTTGGTCTTTGTTGCAAATGGGGCACTTAATGCACACAGATACATTGAGGAAATTCTACAAGAGCATGTAGTGCCTTATATGGCATTTCTAGGAGATGAAGCGGTATATATGCAGGATAATGCGAGATCTCACATGGCTAGAATTGTTTCTGCATACCTTAATGAGATCCGGATTGAGAGATTGGATTGGCCACCTCGAAGTCCGGATCTCAATCCGATAGAACACCTATGGGACCAGATGGGAGTCAGGGTACGGCGCCATATACCAGCCCCACGTAGTGCTGAAGACCTTCGCAACCTGCTGCTTCAGGTTGGGGACGAAATCCCTCAAGAGGTGATAATAAACCTGATAGAAAGCATGCCTCGACGCATGAGAGCGGTGATAAATGCAAGGGGAGGTAACACTCGTTACTAGAATGTGGAAATAAACCAGTTTTTTTAGAAGAGGTCGCTGTTTATTATGGTCAAAAATCATCATTATTGTTTCTAATTTTTTTATAACTGAATAAAATGTTAAATAATACACAAATATTGTGTAACCCTGGTGTTTTTATCCTCCCGAGCCCTCTTGAGGACGGGAACTTTACATGGGTCAGAGGTAAGCGAATTTACTTTGACCACGATCTCAAAAACTAAATGGTTTGTTGATGACCCGAATTTTATGCTCGCCAGTGTATTTAAGTAAACAACAAAAATTATAAGAAAACTCCTATTAATATACAAAAATATGTTTTTTCGATTAAATTTTGTAGCGTGTTAAAAACAGCAAAATTTACTAACGAAAAAAATATAATAATTGTTAATCTTTGAAAAATTCTTGGTCCTCTCTATAAGTTTAAGATTTCGACCTGACTTAACTTTCTAAGGCAAATTAAATATCTGCGTGTAGACCTTTTGTGATGATGCGCACCATTCACATTTTGTTAAAACTTTTGCTAACCGCTGGTTTATTGTTTTGACTTCTTGTGCTCGTGATCATGCGCGGTAACGTACACTACTCTATTTATTGATTTTAGCGAAAAATGTTTGTATATCGGCTAAGTAGAAAACTTCATATTCTGTTTGCGTATTCCTGTAAGTTTGAATAAGTACAAATGTAAGTAAGAGATGGCGCTCCAATTCTCACTTCTTCAAAAGATTTTTCTAGGTATTTTTTGACCGAGAATTTCATCGCAGATTCACTTCCTCTTTAGAATTCGCTTAATAAAGTAGTTTTAATTAATTCCGTCATTATTAACCATTTTCTTCTTATTTAGGTAATTATTGATATTCGTAGCGCATTGTTAAAAAATAATTTATAATAACAGCTATTTATCTGATACATAATTTACGACGTAGTGAGCAAAGGTAATAAACTCGCCTGTCCATTGTATCTGTTTATGTACGAATTGCATACAAAATTTTATGTTTACGTGTCCTCCAGAGGTTTTTTTTTTTAATGGCTGATAAACTTTAATTCATATCAAATAAATTAGATATTGGAAGGTTCATCGATAAGGAACAACAATTTACAATAACTGCATTGACTTTATCAATTTGTTTAATTTATCTCTGTCACGATAAAAAACTGATGATTAGTGTACAAAATAACTCAGTTTGGAACTAATTGGAGCTCCTAATGCCAATTAAAATATGCAAAAGTTAAGTCTCTCGATCGAATGTATAGAAGCTTGGGTGCAATTTTGCCATCATGGAATTTTTTAGCACGACATGTGGTAAAAACGTTATTCTTGTAAAATACAGTGATTATGATTATCGCTCTGATTGTGTTTTCCACTGATTAATTGCGGTTTTTGACTGCTATTGCTAATTTGTAGAAGCAATGAAATTATTACGTTGAAAACTATCTTTAGTTTTACTACATGAAGCAAAGTCCGTCTTTCAAAAACCATCCGGTGATAATGTCAAGATAAAATAGCTACAAATAACGTTTTGAAAGTTTGTTTTTTCGGTGATAAGACTTTCAATTTGCAACACTTGAACAGAACGCCAAATATTTAGTTTTTTAGATATGAGGAGATTTCAAAAAAGTTTGAGACGTTTCATAGAGTTTGTTTCTAATTTCGTGCTTGAGTCACATTTATTTGTTTGAGTGTAAGCTATTGGCGGTTCAAACTAATTAAATAAACTTAAAAAAAGAAGACAAAACCAAATACGGAAGGATACTCTGTATGGAAGTATTCTTGGCGTATCATGTTTAAATTTTCTTCAACTTCAAAATTTTAGCGTTGGTACTCTGAGATGCTTATAATTTCCGAAACGTCTAGAAGTACTCATTCTATTTACAAAAATTACAATGTTACGACATGTTAAAACATTATTTCTCTGAAAGTACCAATCTTGAAACGAAATCGACGAAATTCATTTTGTTTTCATCAAAATAATGCTGCAGCTCATTAACAGAACAGCGCTCGTCGGAATGAATTTTGTAAGGAATAGTTTATGACAAAAAGTAGCGGAAACAAAATTAAGAAAAAGTGATTTATATTCACTGACAGCAGTAGTTTTTGGTGTTTTTTCGCTATAAATGAATTATGCATTCGTACACTTGTGATTTTTGCTGTCCAATTCAAAGCCAATTCAAATATAACGTGCCTTATACATAAAAGCCAAATTTTATAATCATTTATTTGCTCACATTCATGTGAATTTTTGGGGTGTTACAGTTCCATGCTGTCAGTCCCAACTCCCCACTAATTAATTTAACAAGTTTAACGATTATTTAATTTGCTCTTGTAATAAACCTCAAAAATGAAACGAGGAACCTCCACAATATTTGTTTTCGTCACTGCCTCCCACAACTTTACACCCTAAAAAATTGATTTCGTATTCCTCAAAATCCACGTTAATAATTTATAAACAATTAACGATATCGAGTATGCGCACAGTAATATGGATAAATAGGGGTTCACCATATAAACGAACAGTAAAGGGAAGAGAGATAGTAACCAAGTGTTCATAAGCTTCCTCAGTCGAAATACACATCTCCGGGGAAAACAGAGCTTCCGGAGCCCAGAATCCGCGCTCGCCAAAAATACTTAATGGGCTTGATTTAAACCAAACCTTATTTTGAGTGCTTCAATAAGCTATAAATATAATGTTTCCAATTGTAACTCGCAAAATGATTAGTTTCTAAAAAGCTCTTGAATATGAAAATTAACAACACACCACTCAGTTTGCAGCGTTCAAAAATGGATTTTAATAGACACGTCCCTTTTAATATATAGCAGGATGCTGCTGTAATAGAATCATTTAAAACGTATTGTAACCCTATAATATCCGTATACAAATAATTGTTGCTTCTGTCGGTGATAAGACCAAAGTGCTGGAGTGATAAGATAAATACTGTAGAGAACATTTTTGTTTTTTCTGTCGGTTAGTGTTTGATTTTACAGTGTCAGTGGTGGTCATTGACAAATTTCTGCTTCACCATGGTAAGAAAAAAACAAAATAATAGTTCCAGAATTAGACTTGTGTAAACATTGCACGACTTTTTGTGTAAAGGATTATGCAGATTGACATAGCTGTACTCTAATTAAAGACGACGTAATTACTCTATCGGGAAGTTAACATGTTGTGACAGTTTCAGCGGGAAATTACATATTTGTGTCAACCCAGATACATAGTTGATAGTAGCATTTCCTGTTGATTGACTCCAAAAACTAGAAATAAACAGGCAAAGTGCCCTTTCCATTTTGAGAGCTATTACTATTTTATGAAGCTTTAAATAAAACAGCGTTGTCGCCTTCGTATGCTAATAAAATGTTTCGCATTGTAGCAAGAGTTTGAAATTTAAATTTTTCGATTGTTTCCCGACATGTTCAACCTTGAGTCACTCTTTTCTTCATAATTTTGACTATCATCGTCCCAACAACGCGATTTTAGAATGAAGAACGAAGCAGAATCGATTTATCATCATTCGTTTACTTTTAATTTGATGGAGACGGTGTTTTAGGATTTAAGGAACCTACTCTAAGGATTTGTGTGGGATTGAGAATTTAATTTCGTTGCGAAATTGGCAGGTCGCACACCTGAAAGCGGTGGGTTTTATCAAAAGAAATGAGTTTTATTCAATCGGTAATAACCTGAGACTAATCGTAAGAAGTGTGAGAGTTTCCACGAAATTGTAATTTTACCAATGAGAAATAAATTGGATGGAATGTTATGTAATGCAGCTTTTCAAGGTAGGACAAAGACGGTAATAAATATTATATAATCACTAGAATAAATTAATCAATACTTATAGATTAATCAACATTGTCAGGGCTTCCGACCGCGGTAGTCAGAGAGTGCAATTAAATGTTTTTCTGTTTTCATCAAACGGCTTGTGTGGTTTCCTCGGAAAATATGGAAAACAGTTTTGAGTTTCATAGTTGAAAGTTATGATCAAGCTCCAAAACTTTCAAGAAGGCATGCAGATTGTTGTAATAACTTTTCGCTATCTGACTTATTAATTCTAACTTTGTACTATAGTTTATTACATCCATAACAACCTCATAAGAGGTATTTTCTGCTAAAGGATGATTTTACGTTGAAATTTGAGCTATTTTCATGCAAGTTAAAGTGCAACAATAAGTGAAAAAAAGTCTTGTGAATCTGTTTTAAAGCCTCCTGGAACAAAAATCTCTGAAACTAAGATAGAACAAGTTTTAGCCAAAATGTAAAAAATGTAAGGATTATCCTGAGCTTTGGAAAATGAAGATTTAATTAAAAAGAAAATCTAGTAATTTTCAAGAATCTGGACTGTCTAATATTTCTCATCATTGAAAAAAGTTTTGAAAATATAAACAATGTGTGAAGATTTCAGTAAAGTAAAAAAATGTAACTTTTGATATTTTTAGTTTTTAGAAAAGCTAAATATTTTTACTTGAACATTATGTCAAAGGTTTTTGGAGCAGTTTTTTTAACAATTTGGTCTGTTGTAATTAAGAAGCGATTTTATGAAAAATTCATAACGTTAACTTTTACGTATAAATTTGTGTTTTTATATGACTCAATTATTTTCTTGCTTATTTGCATATAATATACATAATTAATTATTTAAAAATAAACTGCATATCTTTTATATTTGTTTAAAAACAATTTCTACAAGCGAGACGTAAACAATCGTTTTTTTTTTAATTGGTAAAATCAAAAAATATAAACCAAAGTATCTGCGTATTCAAAATTATTTAAAAAAAAACTGTAAAGGACCTAAAGATCTAAATGGTCCAAGGTATAAATCTAGGGACTTTGAGAACTAAGATAAGGCCGGATTCTTAGCATTTAAGACCTCAGAAAAACGATATCAACAAGAAAAAACAGATATCTGGCCAAATAAAAAAGTTGAAAAATCGTCGAAAACGCCAAATTTTTGCCCTTTCGATTCAAAATGTAACTTTTCAAAAATTCAAACGCGAATATCTTGGGAACCAGAGGTCGTATGCGGATTCCCGTGGCACCGCTGGATTCCCCGTGAAATTCTACGTAAGATGGGATCACCAGAAATGCAACAATAAAAGATTTATAAGGGTTTTAAGAGATTTTTCGGACCCATATTTTGGCACCGGTTTTTTCGATGATAACACGATACAATCCTGGAACTTTTTGCGTCACCAAGTAGCTCCCGTGGAGTTCTTTAAACGTGCAAAAACTCATCCCAATCTATCGAGCGGTTCAAAAGTTATGATGGAATTTCTAAAAATCAACAAATTTCCATCGATTGAGTCAAAAATTTTTTCGAAAAATTTTGCCATTTTCGAGGTCGAGTTAGCACCGAATTCTTAGCATTTCGGACCCCAGAAACACGATAACAAAAAGATATTCAAGAAATCTCTTCAAATAAAAAAGTTGAAAAATCTTCGAAATCGTCAAAATTTTGCCCTTTCGACGCAAAATGCAACTTTCCAAAATTTCGGATGGCGAGAACTCCGGAACTATAGGTCGTACGTGAATTCCCGTGGCACCGTTGGATTCCTCGTGAAATTCTACGTAAGATAGGACCAAATTAATCACCAGAAATGTAATAATAAAAGATTTATGGGGATCTATATATTTTCAAGAGTTTTTTTAGACCCATATTTTGACACCCTTGTTCTAGATCAAAACGTGATAAAATCCTAGAACTTTTTGCGTTGGCTGATAGCTCATGGTGAGTTCTACTAGCGTGCAAAATTTCATCCCGATATCTGGAATGGTTTAGAAGTTATGAAGGAATTTCTAAAAATTAACAAATTTCCATCCATTGGGTCCGAAATTTTTTCGAAAAATTTTGCAATTTTGGAAGTCGAGATAAGGCCGGATTCTTAGCATTTAAGACCTCAGAAAAACGATATCAACAAGAAAAAACAGATATCTGTCCTAATAACAAAGTTGAAAAATCGTGGAAATCGCCAAATTTTTGCCCTTTCGATTCAAAATGTAACTTTTTAAAATTCAAACGCGAATATCTTGGGAACCAGAGGTCGTATGTGAATTCCCGTGACACCGTCGGATTCCTCGTGAAATTCTACGTAATATAGGACTAAATTAATGACCATAAATGCAATAATAAAAGATTTATGGGGATCTATATATTTTCAAGAGTTTTTTTAGACCCATACATTGACACCCGTGCTCTAGGTGAAAACGTGATAAAATACTAGAACTTTTTGCGTTGGCTGATAGCCCTCGATGAGTTCTACCAGCGTGCAAAATTTCATCCCGATATCTTGGATGATTTAGAAGTTATGAAGGAATTTCTAAAAATTAACAATTTTCCATCGATTGGGTCAGAAATTTTTTCGAAAATTTTTGCAATTTTCGAAGTCGAGATAAGGATTCTTAGCATTTAGGACCTCAGAAAAACGATATCAACAAGAAAAAACAGATATCTGTCCTAATAAAAAAGTTGAAAAATCGTGGAAATCGCCAAATTTTTGCCCTTTCGATTCGAAATTCAACTTTTCAAAAATTCAAACGCGAATATCTTAGGAACCAGAGGTCGACTGAAAACTGAAGAAATTAAAGTAAACTTGTCAAATTTAAACATAAAAAAAATTTATACATAATAAAAAATCTGAACTATTGAAACAATTTTTAATAATCTAAAAAAATACACAAAATCCAAAATTGAGAAACCAAAATATAAAAAGTATAAATTGTTTCAAACATCTAAAAGTGTAGAGGATCAAGGAAAAAAAAATCTGAAAAATCTAAACAATCCAAAGAATTTAAAAATTCTAAAAGATGTGAAGAGATCAACTGCAGAGAATCTAAAAAAGCTAAAGGGATTCAAGAATTACACAATTACACAATAAAAGGGGTACAAAGAATTGTAACAATCAAATTCACATTTTTGCTAAATAGATTTATTTTGGAGGATTGTGCAAGAAATAATTACAATTTTCCTGATTTAAAACGTTATGTTTAAAATCTGATTCATGTTTGTTGCCAAATGCATAAAATACGCCAACATAACATTCCTCAAGTAATAATTCACTGTTTTCTTTTTTGGTCCGTGCGACAAATTTATTATAGGTGCATTCATTACTTTTCGTAATAATTTTTATCACTGTTTGCGCTTGAAATAATCAGAAATAACTCTGACAAATTGTCATACTCACAAGTGGCGTGTTAAAGTTACAGAATAATCTTTTTTTAGTAGTACTATAATATTAAAATTTCTTGTCTGTAAATCAATGACATATTTCCATAAAAGAAAGAATATTTTGTAATATTTTGATGTATAAAATTTTATTATACGTTAATCTTGTTGCATATTTTCCGTTTATCACTAATAAATAATATTGATATTTTTTCAGGTCAAAAAATGCAACAGATGTTTAAAAAAAACCATTTTAGTATGTTTCGAATTGGTGGTACCTAAAATTTCTGAAAGAATTTCTGTTGAAATGAGCTATTTATTTCTCATCGGATGACTTCATTATCGATTTCGATCCGTGTGAAACATATTCATCAAACTATGTTGAGACTCATTCTCTTTGAATATTTATGACAGCAGAATGAATAAACAAAAGCAATTTACATGTTATTCTAGTAATAACGAATAAAGACAGTATCATATAGATCCTTGTAATTATTTTAATTAAGAGTCGGATTGTGTCAGCTTCAATTTATATAATCCGGAGATCTGGAAAAATGAGCTTAAAGCAACCTCCACATCTATCTACTATTTATCAAAACAAGTCATAAATCACAAAGCTTCCACAATTCCAACCCGTTCCATATTTGACCATCTGCTGTAACCGTCAAATGTAATGAAATACATGTAAGCTAGGTCATGTGAGCTCACAATCCAACAGAAGCCAGGATGTCGCTCGAAATTCCGCGCAATATCCTGTGGGAAATGTCCTTCTCGTCTCATGGACACTAATCCGACATTCCTTTAGATTCCCTGAAATTTCTATAAACAATACAATTTACAACTTGGATTGAATTCCTTCTGTACATATCACCACAATTCCCTTTCTAATCTTTTACATATTAAATTATAGTCGGCGTGCAAATTTGAATAAAAAAACAGCACGTGCTCGTTCATTTCAAATTCAAGTTGTAAATAAATTTCGCGATCGTTTACAAGTAGCGTAATTGGAACTCATTGTCAGACGAATACGAGAAAGAACATTTCCTGTTTTCGAATTATCGCGTAAATCTCTACACGGCTAGACATTAAACTAAATTGCAACGTTTAAGCAAAAAACACACACGCCCACAGTTATGTGCAACTTGTCACAGACGTATTCTTTCAAGTTGTTGCTTTAATTGCACACCTTTAGTTTTCATGTCCGGATAATATTTCACGAGAAAGAGAACTGTGATCGGGTTTTCAATGCTATTCTACTTGGGTTGGCACAGAATAGGGTCAGAATTCTCATGTTTCGTTGGAAGTAGAGCAGGGCCGTATTTAAAGCGACGAGAGGAGAACGCATGTGGAAGTTGTAAATAAGAGCGACGTTTAAAGATTTGATACGGTTGGTAGTGAAAACAGTTAATTTAATTTACTCAAAAAATGATAAGAAATATAGCACACAGTTGTTAAATGATTTGCGATAAGATAAAAAACGATGAGTTAATTGATTAGGTACTCGTTAAAAGAGGCCGACCGATTCTTGGAAAATTTACGATTACTTATGGATATCAATTGACATATCAACAATATGAAAAATTCTAATAGAAAGACCAATTGGAAGCGATGAGTTCAAGATTCGGGGATGAGTTCTAAAATTAGAAATTTAAGAAATTAAGAACAAACTTAGATACTTATTTAATTTGATATCTTACATTTACATCAAAAATTTATCTCCTCAGAGACTAATGAGAGCTAACAGTTTTCCGTACTTTCATATACAGAGTATCCATAATTGATTGTTAGGTCGAATTGGCCTTGAAAAACAAATTTTGTCACTTTCACACTTCTTTGTTTACTTCCAAAAACATTTTTTAAGATTATTCTTTGGCAACAGCTATTGATTTCTTCCATTAGCCCCTTCAAATTATTCATTCTACTTCTGTAAACTTCATGTTTTTAATCCAAATCTTGAAAAATCCAGAGGAGGTAAATCAGGGAGGGTACTCCTTTGCTTATAATTTCACTTCCAAAAAACTTTTGTAAATATTGTACACTTTCACGCGTTGTATGAGCTGTAGCCCCATCCTGTTAAAAATCCCAATTGAAGTTCATCATGTAATTCATTGATAAAACCATCTAGAATTTGTTCGCTGTATCTTGCGTCTTGTCTCCTAGACATAGCAATCCACAGGCCAATTTTCCTTGGATGAAGTAGAGTTTCCACAAAAACTAATACAATCTTTTAGAAGCATCAAAACCTAATTATTCGTCAAATTTGAATATTTCTTATAGCCAGTTCGACCTAATAAATAATTATAGACACTGAATTTTTATTTTTCATTTGCCTTCATTTGCTCTTCAGGTTTCAAATTTCTTTACCTTTACAATTCTCAGCTTCTCATATTTCTGGGTGCTTAGTTTCCATGCTCATTCTTGGATTCTTTGTGCATTGTTATTTTTCTTTCAAACTCACTATTTATCTGAATGTCGGATTCTTAAATATAAAGTTTCTAAGTTTTTTAAAATTTATCGAAATGTAAAATATTTCCGGATTTCTCAATTTTTTTGTTTTTCAGGTTTACATGACCATTTGGGTTTGTAAATCTTTAAAATTGTCAGGTGCTCAACTTTCTAGGTGCTCAGTTTTCCATGTCCATTTTCTGAAGATTATTTTCTTCAGTCATCGTCACGTCTTAATTATCCTCAACTCTATTGCTCAGATTTGTGCTTCTTTAAAACATAAATTGTCTAATTGTCGGATTTTCAGGTCTGAGATTTATGAGATTTTACAATGTACGACTTGAATTTTGAAAATATATTCAAGTTTTCCAGGTTTTTTAATTTCTTTATTCGCAGGTTTTTCACAAGCGCGGTTTACACTTAGAGTTCTCATTTCTCAATATATTTTTAGATTTTCAACCTATTCTTGGGAGTTGTTTTTTTATCCTGTCACGTGTTTCAATTTTTTACTCTGAGGTTTTCACAAGTTTTCTTTTTTTGAACTGTTAGATCAAGGCATTAATTTTTTGTGTGTTCAATTTTTCATGTCTCTTTTCAGGTTCCCATTCATTGGACACTTTTCAAACGACTCTTTATCTCAACTTCTCAGACTTCACTCTTCAGGACACAAATTCTCAAAAACTTCTTGTTACAATTGGAATTTTCACAGTATTCCTTTATGATGTTAACGTTTATGGTTTTCAATTTTCTGTATTCTTAGTCTCAGGTTTTAGTAAATCAGTTTTAGATTTTCAGGTTGTTGAATTTTCAAGTCCTCCGAGCTTTTAATTCTGTTCTGATTTAGGTTCTCAGTTTGGAAGCTTTCAATTTTCACAATTTTCACAATTACAAGGTTCTAAAGTTTGAGGTTTTGAAATTGCCGGCGTCTCTATTTTCTAATCTCAAGCTTTAAAATTTTAGTGTGATTGAGTGGTTCTCAAATTATCAGTTGCTCGACTTTCTAGCTCTCATATTTTCTGATTTTTGGTGTTTTTAGTTTGAAATTTAATAGAGCTCCACATTTATTTTGTATTTTTTCAGATTCTTATATTATGAGCACCTTTCTAAAGATTTTTAAGTTTTATAATTAGGTAACATCCCATTTTCCTGAATTTTGAGATTCATGATTCCTGTTTGTGCTGTGTTCACCCTTTCTAGATTAATTCTCCGTAGTTCGAAGACGATTTGTTTTCAAGAAAATAGTAAACACGATACAAACTCCTTTGGTTGTTCAAAACATTCCATGGAACTTAAAGCGAGATTTCTTGTTGTTTAGCGAATATAAATGTTAAAAACGTAAAGTATGAATAAATATTTGTTCAAGTTATCGTCAGATTTACGCCTTGAAACTGGTAATAATTGAATTAAATTTTGTACAAATGTTTGAGAAAGATATAAATGAGAAGAGTCGAATTTAACGCCTTTAAAAATTTCCATACGACTAGAAACGAACGTACTTAAAAAAAATCAATATGAGTGATGCCATAATTCTCATATGATTTCCTTTCTTACTCTCACTATTATTTTTCAATAAAACGTGTAAGATGTGGTAATTAATCGACGACAAAAATGCGCCTAGATTATTCAAATTGCAGAAAGACAATAAAATCCCCTCAATATTTTGTTTTGTTGTTTGCGCGTTTTTACGGAATTACGTTCCATTGTTTTAATTATTACAATTTTCTTTGTTTAGTGTTTTTTTTATTGTCTTCCCGGTGTGATAGCTTAGATAAAAAACAGCATTAATAGAGATTACAATTTGTAATGGCATTCTTTACATTCTTCGGGAAAATCAAGTCAGTTTTTCCTACTGGTTTTATACGCCGTGATTAAAAAAACTGCTAATAAATTAATTTTTCCCATTTATGGCTACATTTTTAAATTCTGTACTGTAGACTGTACTCTCTCACGTACAAACGGAGGAGTTAATAATAATAATCATCTTGATTTATGAAACAATCGTTCTATTTTCACGTTTTTTTTTAAACTCTTAGAAAGTTAACACGTTCTTAATTAAATTTTCTAGTAAATCACTTCATTAGATTGGGAAACATTCCTTCAATGTAACAAATTTTCATTTGATAGATTGTTATTCACAGAGCAAATTAGCAGACTCACTCTTGGATAAGTATTTTCCATTAGAACAGAACATTCATTTCCAGTTAATGAGGTCGGAAAGTCTTCTGGCGTCGTGATCATGATAACGGTGACTATAGCAACAAAGACGGTTCCAGTGGGAACAAACTCCTCCAAAGCTCGTTTTTTTTTCGTCTGAACATGAATATTACAAGTCAGCTTTCATATTCCGTTTTACTCATGAAATGTTAATTAATGCAAGCTTCTGAGCGTTTATGAAACGAGCAAAGCTTGAGCTTTATTTGTAGATGGTGATTACTGTCGTTTAGCATTAGCACGTAGCGTAGAATGACAATTTAAATAAAATCAATAACGAGGTAAATTGCAATTTACGACATCGTTTTCCGATTCAATGCTGCGAAGTTAATTGTAGCAAGTGAGTTATTGGCAGTGTTACCAGTTTTCACAAATAAAAGCTTTTTCCAAGTGACAATAAAATCTCTTTTCCACTGCCGATACGTTCACCAGAAAATGAATTTTAGTTTTCGATTCGTGGGATCGTAAATTTTAATAAGGAAAGTGGAGTAATCCGAGCAAGGCAATCAATAAAAGTACACAGGATTCTGTTCCCTCCACTTCTTGGCAAAGATAAATGTGCGTACTTATTATTTCTTCCTTTAATGAACGAGCAAGGTTCCACACAAAGAGTTTTCCTAATGTGTAGCCTGGTTAATGAACGATAAATTCCATCAAACATACTTGCAATCAAGTTCAAGAATTTTTGCTAGTTAGTCACCGAGCGAAGAATTGGAAATATTTTTATAGTTTAGGGCAAAGTGCAGTCGGGTATTCCCGGAGTGAAAAGTCACCTGAGGGAAATGACCCAAGACGGCTACGAAGGTTTTAAATTACCAACCGGCTCTACATTTTTACATTTTTGGGAAGTACCGCGAAGAGTGATTTCATCTCGGATTTAGTGAAAATGCCTGGAACTTCCAGAAAAACGTTAATCAAATATTCTAAGAACGCAGACGCATAAATGTAATGATAATGAAAGAGGAAAAAGACATTTTATGGTCGTGTAGACTTCGTCTTTGTCCATGATTTTTTTGTGTTATTTTAATGAAGTTTTTTATGCGTGTGACAGTAATTTGTCTTGTATGGCGGCGGATAAGATACAGTGTTATTTACTTAGCAAAAACTGGTGTAATTTAATATATGAAACTTGAAGTGAATACAGATGTTTATAAGCCACAGTTGGACGTCATAGCAATAAAATTACAAGTAACCTAAGTATGTTTGCATCAACAAGTATGTAAAGTGTCGGTTTTTATGATTTTGATCGACCGTGGGTTAGAGAAGAAATGTGATAAAAAATATCTTTTTTTTTCTTTGGTACCAAATAATAAACAGTGAGCAGAATCCAAGATCTGCCAAGGATAATTCCAATTCCTTTATTATCGTGTTTATATATTTTTTTCCTGCTGTGATCTATTTCGTCCTAGCGCTCACTGTTCTTAAACACTTTTAATATTTTTACATCTCTTTTTTTTGGTGGTTCTTGCTCCACACTTCTTCGCGTTTCCTTCTACTAATTATCCTTGTTTGTTTTTACAGAAAATTATTTTATGTTGTTTATTTATCATTTTTCCATTTCTTATCTTTGATGGACATTGTTACTCTTAAATTTTTGGTTTTGTTTCTCAACATATTCTTTCATTTTCTCTGCAAATGTTTTCATATTCTGTTTGCGCTTTTTATCCAGTTTCCTATTCTGTAGTGTCACTCATTCTAGTCCTTACTTTTTTGGTACTAGTTTATATCATTCATTTATCATTTATTCATTTAATTTTCATCACTTTGTCCTCTTTTCATTTTAGTTAGTTAGTTAGTTTCATTTTATTATAAAAAATTTACGCTTTTCTTCTGCATCACTTTTAGGCGATCTTCTATATTTAATTTTAGTTCTCATTGCCATTTGGTCTGTATTTAAATTCGCTCTCCGGTATTCCTTACCTAAGCGAATTTGGAGATTCTACTTAAAAATGGTTATTGGAAAAGTCTAAACCGCAGTACCATGAAAAACAATAAAAGAAAAGGTTAAAAATAGACAAAATAAATGTGCTAAATAAAGAAAAAAGTATAACATGCCTTTTTAAGCGTCTATGAATTTGAATATTTTTCGAAACCTGTAAAGTAACAAAAACCAAAATCGAAATAATGTGTCAAACCTGAAGAAGTAACAAAAATAATATACAATTTTAAAAATTGATTAATATTATTTGATGATGATGATGATGATGATGATGATAGTAAAATTTCTATGTAGCTAAGAATTTTTGGTTAGTGCCAGAATAAATATGATTATGAAAATAAATATCGACACTGATATCAAAAATAATTTGTTGTACAGCGTAAATTAAGTAATTATTAAACAATTAACATGTGGACGAATTCCTATGATGTGTCCGAGGAAAACAAAATTTACTTAGATTTAGATAAAACAATTCTCCACAAATTAGTTTTTGAAAAAAATATTTAAAAAAGGACGTTTCGTCTGCATTGTAGAAAATTTTCATTAAGTTTGTTAATAATATTAATATAATAATAGTAATAATTTTAATGTAAAAAAAACTCCAACCCAAAAATCTTAAAATCTTAAATTTGCGATTTCAAAGCAAATTATTTTTAAGAAAAAATATTTTTGAAGTACTGATGATTGTGAAATTTTTGATTTAACAACACATTAGAAGTTGAAAATTTTATGGAACCAAAAAATCGTATGTACTCTTAGAAAATAATTTTACAAAATACGTTTCATTACGCTTTCTTCAAAATTTTGCAAGTTTTTTTAAACTTAAATGGAGCTGTAATTTTATTCTTTTTTCTAAAAAAGTAATGAACTGAGAAATTGCAGATTTTTGAAATTAAAAAAGTAATAAAGTAATCAGTCTAAGAACATTTTGCAAAACTGAAAACGAGGGTATAGATCTAGAAAATCTGGAACTTTTGTGATGGTAGAAATAGTAATCCTTTAGTTGCAACAGTAAACAACTCAAAATAAAAGCTTCTTGAAAAAAACAGAATTTGTGTATTTTACGTAAGAAACTCGAAAAATTGTAACAAAATGTGAAATAGTGAATAATAATAGGCAAAAGCAATTTAAAACATTTATCAATTTGAAAAAGAAGCAGGATAAGTATTGAAACCTATTTTTCTTTCGAAAACGGTCAATAATTTACTTCGAAAAAACCACAAAATCAGATTCGGAAAATTTTGATGTTCGTAATTTTTCTAGTCTTTTTCTCCGTCATACTTCATGCTACTTTTCCGATTTATATTTAATGTAGCCTTTTTTTCCCATTTCACCAAATACGGCAATTTTTTTCGGCAATGTTGCAAGCATTTATTTTTCTACCATTAAATTTTCCAACCATGTTATAGTAGCCACTAATACCATTAGAAATTCCACAGTTCCACGAAATCATCACGATGTGTTTCACATTACTATTTTTGAACGAAAAACTCTACTCTTGTATCCAGACAAAATAAACTTTGCAGCTCCAAATTTCCGATATTTATTTTGATTTTTTTGTTACTATCTCTCTAAATATTAACAATATTTCTTGCACTAATTAAGTAACTTTCCATCGAGTTTCTTGTACAATTCATACCTTTCTAACAACTGTTAATAACGAGAAATCAACGTATGGTTTTCCACGACGATAACACAATTCTTGGACGTCATTAAATTCTGTTCGAATCACCGAAAATTTTTAATTGATAGTTCTTGCGTAAACTGGTTCCCAAGTTCGTTCATGTTGAGCGATTTCCTACCAAACAATTTTTTTAGGAAAATGATTAAAACGGAAAAAGTTTCCGTTGCAACTTTATAATTATGCTAATAAGCATGGTAAATGTGGTTAGATCACAAAACAATAAATTCTACGTCAACTGACACAATTAAAATGCTAGTTGCAGTATTGGTTAAGCTATTTTCACACCTCTAGCACACCTTTACCCACGCTTGGCCTAAGGATATTAAAAAAAAACTATTTCCGCGTTCTTATCAAAGCGTCTGTTTATGACCACAAGATAACAAATTTTTTGATAAAACGAAAACCACAATCAGCTGTTCCATTTACCTTCACCTTCAAGAAAAAAAAGATGCTGTCATGGCAATTCAACGAGCAAGGACAATAGCATGTCAAAAAAATCGTGCCTTTTACTTTTAGTCTCAGGTAAAGATGATCTTTTTTCACTCTGAAAGGCGCACGTGTCCAAGGTTACACTTTATGGGTTGTAAAGTATAATTTTGGAAAAAAATGTGACGCAAAGGCGAGAAAGTGGAAACTTACCAACTCTCTTTAACTCAACTGGATCACAATTAACTCGGTGTAACAATAATTTTTGATTTTTAAATTCGTTGATAGAGCTGACATTTTTAAAAAGGTACATCCTGTGGTTAGTTCAATATTATATTATTATATTATTATAAGCATTAGAATAATCGTTTCGTCCTTGTTTGTCTTCATTAACGCGTCAAGTTCACTGTCAGGTACTCGACATTTCACTAGTTTTTACAATAAAATTGGAAAAAAATTGTTTGTTGCGCTAGGTAATGGCCGTGGATTTGAACAAAAACAGGTACGTTTATTGTAAAAAATAAGTGTCTCCGCCTTGTTTTCGATGTTAAAACATTTAATTTGATTATTTTTTCACGTCGAAGTATCTTTATACAATCACTATTGTTGTACCCCTTTGGCAGTGGCCGTCCTTGGCCGATTAATGTTTTTGCATAACAACTTTTCAATAATTGGCAGAAATCCAAAAAAAATAAATTTTCGATATAAGTCATGAACTGTAAAAGATAGGTTAAGTTGAAGGATGAAAAATCCTTCACTAGAGACCTTGCTACGAGCTATGGTGGTCTGAATCAAGGCTAAAATGTATGTTAATTATTTTAAATATATTAAATCATTAGCGAATTCAAAACATTAATTGATGGTCCGAGTTTATGATTTTTGTCAAAAAAATGGGATCCCAGCGAGAGTTCTGTGCTATTTCGTTCACAGACAACGATTTTTTCAGTTGTTTATGGATAATCATTAATCATATTTTTGTTCATTTACCAATCAATTGAATGTGGGTCGAATTGTCTCAGGCCGCCACGGAATTTAAAAAAAAATGAAATACGATTTAATTTCTCCCACTTGTTTTAAAATGTTTGTTTCTATTTATTAATTTTTGCGAAACTTGTTTTGGAGCATATTTTTCCATCCAAACAAAATTCCTTGGAAGAAGCAATTTATAATTTCTCAAGAACAGATTATTAGTATTCTTAGCAGATCGAACGTGTATCTATACGTCACTAAAAGTTGTTGTGTTGGTGCAAATTATAGTATTGCGGTTCTTGAACTTCGGAATTCCCAGCTTCTGTTTAAAAAATTCGCCCTATCAATTAAAGTAATATGCAAATTTTATTATGCTCACAATATTGCGTTTTTCTATGAATAGATTTAAATGTTTTTGATTCTCTGTTTATTTACACTTCATTTATTTTAAGGAATTTCACCACAAAATTAAAGAACTCCAGGTTACCGTTGCGCATCAAAAGAACGTTATTTTCTCAGGAAATGGGAGAAAAAATTAAATATCAAATTCTTAGCTAAGCACTCAGAAATGAAACAAGAAAAGAGTTGTGTAAATTTTCTAAATTAAATTAAATTGCATAAATTAATATTTACCTTTTTTCCCTAAGCCTTTTTGATACTCCAATTTTATATTGGTTCGTTAACCACATTTCCGTTTCCCATTTTTAAAAATAATTTTATTTTCTTATTTTGGCAATCCCACCAAATTGCCACCAATTTTATTTAGGCTTAAAACAAATATGTCTTCTCAAAAGTGAATTAAAAGCTCACTTCTTAGTCTTTGTAAATTAATTAATATATTTTTTTCAAAAAAAATCAATTTATTTCAAGACGCCACAATTCTCGTTTTATAAATTTTTGTATCGTTGGCTTTGAAAATATTTTTTTTAATTTTATGTCTAAAGAAAATTTTCCAGATTTTCCAAATATAATACATAATAAATACAAAATAAAGATAAAGCGTAGGAATTTTACGGAAAATGGAGTTTTAATTTCAAATGAAAATTTTAGATGTTAATAGTAATAAATTAGTGGTTATGTCGACAATCAAGTTCAAAAAAATCTGAAAATGTTTGGCATATAAATTTTAGGAATTATAAAAAATCGGAAATAGTTCAGTTAACCAGATTATAAAAATACAAATATAAAGAACGCCCCAAAATTTTGAGTTGAAGTTAATTTACATATTTATCAATAAAAAGCGAATAAAATGTGACAAAATTAAAAAGATTTTGTAAAATTTGTAAAAAACTTAGCTAAAGTACGTTAGCCATATTTTTTAGTTTTTTAACTATTTCTTTGATTTTTAACTTTTAAATTGCATGTGGAATTCTTGTATCCTCTCCAATTTTCAATTACTTTATATCCTGTTAGTTCAAATCTTTACATTTTTTGCTCTTAATGCTTTGAATTATTTCAAACCTTCGAAATTCTTAATATTCTCTTCAGATTTCTACATTTTTTGATAATTTTTTCTTTATTTTTCTATTTTTTTTAAATTAAATTTATTTTTTGCCAGTTTTTATATTTTCTAAAGTCTTAAAACTTTTCGTTCTAAAATTGTTAAATTTCTCGTTTTTCGTTATTTTAATTCAGTATGGAATTTTTACGTTTTGGGAATCTTTCATATCTTCGCATTCTCAATTCTCTTTAAAAAAATTAATAAAACAAAAAAATTAAATAAATAATATAAATCCATGTAAAGTGTATGTATGTAAAAACATCTAAAGCATTAAAAGAATAAAAATCGTTGAAGGTACGAGAAAAGTAAAAATTTGAAACAATCCACTAACAAATAATTATTTAACTTTTAATTTTTAAAATTTAAAATTAAATTAAAGTATTTTAATTATTTTTTATTCTTGAAATGTTTAAATTTTTAGTTGGTTTAGATATTAAATAAATTCTTTTAATTTTTGAATTTTATCCAAATGTTTAAATTCTTCGTGCCTTTGAGACGATGTTGAGTTTAGATGCTTAGACTATTTGTATTCTTAAATTTTCTAAATTCGTTGTCGATACTTCGAATTTACTATTTTATTTATTTTTTTTAAACTTTACAAAATTTCTCTGAATTCTAAAAATTTTTCAAATTATTTTTAGAACTAGTTCTAATGCTTTTTGAAGGATTCGCTCGGAATGCTTAGACATTCCTTCTTCAAACTTCTTCAAATTAAAAATTTCCTATTTTTATACAAATATTAGAAATGAAATATATATATTTTTTAAATTTACACAGTTCTTTTCAGTTGATTTCAGTACTTTTAGTGTTAAGCGAAGCGCCAACACATTTTTTTTTGACAAAATCTGTTCTAATTTTTTTAGAAAGCCATAAATCTTACTACATGATATTTGTTTCAGAGATAAACATCTCTAAAGTAAATAAAAAATAATAAATGTTATTTTATTGTAGTTTCGACTTCTTTTTAACCACCAACAAAATCTGAACAGTTTTGAAGAAAAGTATGATTATTTTTTAATTAAATTTGTAAACGACATAAATTTAAATGAACGCAGAACATTTTTATGATTTTTAAAGCAAACTTTATATAAACGTTCTTTGTCGTTGTTTTTTACTCATTTAACTATTAATAGAACAAAGTTGCAACCAAAAACCTTCACAATTCTCAAGTATAAACTATCAATTTTTTCTTATTTAAATAAGTATTGGTGGCAATTTTCCGAGTCGCTAAAATTCGATTAATGCCTTTGGAAAGTATACCTATATTCTATTCTGGTTATTTAATCATATGTACAACCAATTTATATCGGTTAGCCAGTTATATTCTGTTATGCAAGTGTTACGTGATAAATGCCTCCAGGCAAATAATTACAAATCGATCTTGTATTTTTGCATTCCACGTCAAAAATGACTCCAATCTCCCATTTCTGTATGTTTAGATCGAGCTAAAAATCTCAACACATGGCGCATCACCTCGCTAATAAATTTAGTCAGACACATGTCAAACCTCGTTGTGGTTTCGGTTTAACCATGAATCGTCGATTGATTCACACTAATGAAGTGTCTCATTAAAAAAGCTCCACGTGAAAATGACAAAAAATAACAAGTGTTTGGAGCGTGCGTAGAACTCAATACTGCTTTTCAAGTTGAATAGGGTTCGGGGATATAATATAAAAGTGCTTGCGATGTAAGCAGAAGTCGCTGAAACTTTGCCAGTTCCAATACGGATATTTTCGTGCCGTCGTAAGGATTCTTTCAGTGTTGAGGTGTTTTTACAATTAACCATGGCGGTACAAATGCAACCCAGTTTCATCCTCACCGAAAAATTCGAAAAGCTCAAGTTCACCGATTTTGTGGTAAATATAATTTGTTTATACAACCTAATTTATATTCGGAATTAAACGCAAACCTTCGAAATTATTGGAACATTTTAGTAATTAAGAAGTCGTAGTATTTTGGTGACTCACATTCATTCATGCAACTTGTAATGATTCCTAGACTTCCTCTAAAATTTCTTTGAAAACATTGATTCGAATTACTACGAAAATGTCGCAAATAAATACTAAATACTTAATGCGTCAGATGTGTATAATTTAATGTACAATGTCATTAAACTGTAAACAACATTAGCGAACCTGCTCACGGCTGGGATTTGTTTACACTTAGAATCGGCGGAATTTTTTTATTTACTAAGAAAAGCCGAGATAACGTCATTTTTGAATTTACCTCGATTTGGTCACAATAGATAATGAAGCGTGCATCGAGTAGGAACGATGTAAATTTCACAAACAAGTGTTAAATACCGCGAGATAATTATTACACATTGCACTTTAAATTTGTTTACAAGGAGAATTATTAGAATAGAAATGTGGGGCCATGGATGTGTTCAAATGTCGGTTAATGACAAAATGTGGCATTGTTTTTACTAATAAATCGGATCGACTACATCATCATTTAAATAAATTGTTGGAAAGAATGACGATTCGTTTAAGCATCTCAGATGAGATCTTCGGTGCTATTTAATTAGATATTTTTATTTAGCTTAGTGTTTATGATTTGAGGTGATGTTGAACCGTCAAAAATAAAATGTCATGAGCAAAACTAGTTTTGTTTATGTCACACCTATTTCGATTAGATAATTTTACTAAGTTTAAAATTAACAACTACATGCAGTAAAAATTCCTGCAGAATCCAGTCATGTGTTCGTTACAAAATTAGTTTTGATTACAACAAAATTTCCTTAACTTTGTACCAAAATAAATTTACCGAATGAACACCAAAATATTATTATATTTATTTTTAAATCTGTTTAGTAGATAATTGGAGGCACATATTGCATGCAGTAGTTCAAAATGAGTTGCAACGGAAATCCCATTATTCACATTCGAGTAAAGAATTATAAAATTTTATTGTTTAATTAAGACTGTTTCTAAATGCCATAATTTCCATGCCCAAGATTATTCACACCGCTCAAATTATCTATTACGTAGATTTTAAAATAATCTTTGGAGTTTTTAAAATGACTGGATTTTTTGGACATTCAATATTCTATATCTTTAAGGTTGTGAAAATAGTTGTAAAAATAAATAACATAAACATTACATTATAATTTTCATCTTATCAGTTCTAGAAGTTGAATGACTGTAAATTTGATTATATAAAAATCAAATTCATTAAAAACATATTTCATTAGTTTAAAAAAGTTTACAAAATTCAATTTGCATATTTTCCGAGATTTTTAAAATCTTAAAAGTTCAAGTATTAATATTCAAAACATTTCTAACCTGAAAGTTCGCAAATATTTATATGCAAAATTTTCAGTCTTAAAATTTATGAAGATATTTTTTAATTGAAATTTTTGAATTTACCAAAAACTGCATAGTAACAGAAATATATTTTTATTAAGAACATACCTAAAATCGTAAGATCTTTACGATATGGAGCAATTATTAGAATTTTGTAAATTTTATCATTTTTAGACTTTTAAAACCTTCAGCATATGTTTTGTTTTTATTTTTAAATATTTCGTTCCATTTTGATTGTAAAATTTTGGCATTTTAGAACATTTTACAATCAATTAAATATTTTTAGAATTTTTTTCAATATTTGGTTCTTTCATTGTACTGTACTAAGTTTTGGCCAATAATCTGACGGTACATTTTAGTATGACAGGTTAACTGTTATTTTCCATACCTCTTCAATAACTGATTATTTAACCATTAAAATAATTACCTCAAACATTGGCAATACCTTTTCCATTTGTTCATTGATTTAACAGAACCACACTTTTATCACTAGTTACATAACTAGAAAATTGACTACATAGTTTTTAATTGTTTTAAGTTATTTAGCTAAATTGACTTCCAGAAAACAGTTAACTATTATTATTATTTAACTACATTATTTTTTGTTTAACATTAGTACATACACCCAGAAATTTGTGTTTTAACCCCTTTAACTATTTTGTTCTGTACGCTTCATATAACTAATTATTCATAGTGTTTAATATTGTTATTGATATTCTATGGAATTATTTAACTGTACTAATTTCTGGCCAATTGTTTGCAAAATTTTGTCTAGAATAACTTAAATAACAGGACGTTACAAAAATAAACTAAAAGTTAAGATTTTAGTTATATTTCACAATTTTTACTCTTTTAAGATTATGAGTGTATTGCTATTTTCAACTTGGTTGGATATGCAAATTTTTCAAAATTTGAGTCTTTAAAAAGATGAAAAGTGAAATATTTTCAATATTTAGTGCGCTATTTCACTTTTAAATTCAGTTATAAAAAATATTTAAGAATTTTTAGCAGCTCCCAAATTTTTGGGACTTAGTTTTTTCAGATTAAATTATATGAAAAAACGGTGAGATTAGAGAAGCTTTTTTGACGTTACATATATATAAGCAATGTTAAATAACAATCTTACATATTATCTGTTTTCGCGGAGGAAAGTCTGCTAAATGCTAATTTCACCCAGTTCTCCGGAAAAGCAACTTTTTATTGTGCGTATATTTTTGAGTACCTTAAAAAGTTTCTAGTTTTTTAAAGGTATATCGTAAAATTGTAGAAAATAAATAATGCGATGTCTCACAGGTTTCCTTTTTCCCTTTAAGGCAAAAATACATAAAATCTTGTACGTAACACGTAGGATATTTTTATTATTTTTTCCACTTAATTCATAAACAGCTTTTTTAATCTTCAAGGTTTTTCATATTTTTCTATACTTAACTTATTATTAGATAAAATTGATTGCACTTTCTTAAGAGCATTTAAACTTTCTTAAGAGCATTTAAACTTTGTTTTATCTTTTATCATTCTGTAACATTTTCATAAATTTCTTAAGTTTCTTTTTTTGATGAATTATCAGGATTTGTTGGTATTTCTGGTTTTTATAGGTTCCAGATTTCTAAATAAATTGAATTTTGAAATTGTAATTGATTGCATCATTTTTAAATTCGTTAATGTACGTTCCATATATTTTATTAGAAAGATTATTTAATTTAGATTTTTTTTAATGATTTCCTTAATTATTAGTGTTTGTGGAATCTTCTATTTCTAAAGTATTTCATCCTGAATTGTTAGAATTTGCAATTGTTAGAGTTTGAAAGTTTAATTTTGTAATTTTTGAATAAGAGTTGTTTGTAACTTTCCAACGGTAATAAAAGTAATTTTACAACTATTCTAATTTTTTGTGATATTTTACTGTTAGAATTCTCCGTTGTTTTTAAACATCAGACTATTTAATTTAAAATAAAGCATCTTTGATCTGGGAACGGTTTAAACTTTGAATTCAGTTAAATTTTTGGGAGAGTGGCACCATTATCGGCGCTCTAAAAATGTCAAATGTTTTTATTTGTTTCCTCTGAACAAATCTAATTTGTGCCTGAAAGAGAGTATTGTATGTACAACAAAAGGTCAAGGAAACGGCGTTATCCATCGTGAATTGAGTTATCTATTTCAACCCACGAAGTGTTTATGGTGATATATTGTAGAAGAAAATTTATTCCATCAACATCATAAAAATATCATTTTTCCCGCACTTAATCAAATTCACGTCTGAATGAAATAGGGTCCCCGATGGCATTGAAATGAAATATTCATTTTCAATAACCATAAAAAAAATCAAACTAGTTAAAAAAAACGAGCACGTTTTATTGCCAATCCAAAATAAGTTTCAGCTCATGAAGCCAAATTTCTAACGAAGCAACGTCCTTGTTTGTAATGACATTGACATTGTACATATTTGTTTTAAATAACCATAACAAATTCAGTTTCTGAGAAATATGTGTTAGTTCATTAGGAAACGTGATTGGTACCTATTCGTTGTAAAACTTTTCAAGGTTGGAACAATGCAACAAGATGATTTCTTAACCTTGTCAACAGATAAGCTGTTGAAAATGTCTGTCAACGCATGATTTTTTACATCATTATCTTAATTAACGATAAATTCTGGTTGTTATTCTATTATCCGTCTTAATTCAGTGTGAAATTGTGTGTTTTCACATCATACATTTGTTATTTTCCATGACCAGTTGCTAATACGTTTCCAATAGAATTAGCTTTGTTGGCCAAATTTTGTTTGTTCATCGTGTTTACTCGCAAATAGGAAAATAAACGATGTTAAAAGCCCTTCAAAAAGTTGTTTGGTTGTCGATCGGCATTGTTTGCTTTCTTGGAATTACACCAAAGACCGACAATTTATTTTCATTTTCCAAAATTTGTCAGTGCAGTTAATTAAGTGTGCGACTGCACGGTGCAGATATTGATTTTATGTTAACCGTGCAATAAAAGTTACCATAAAAAATCTGAAAGTGCAGCACTCAGTTTCCATGGAAATAATGCACTCCAAGGAAGTGTGGAGACAATGTAGTAGAAGTAATAAATTTCTTATTATTGTTAATGCGGTTAGTAACGTTTATTATTGTTTATAGTCCGTCGATTCCGTGTCCACGCCTTCCACGCCTTCCACACCTTGCAGCCCACCTGCAGAACCCTACTCCATTGAGATACTCACAGAGCAAGATAAAGAAGAGGTCATCCAGTTCATGCGCACCTTCTTCATCCGAGATGAGCCCTTGAACCACAGCATCGGTCTTCTGGATGGCAAACCAACATGTGAAGAATTAGAAGAATACTCTGTTAAAGACCTGGGTAACAACCTAAGCCTAAAAGCCGTGTCCAACGGAAGAATTATCGGTATCTGTCTTAACGGCATCCTCGAAAAAGGCTACACTGACGAAATCGAAGAAGTTGATTGCAAGAACAAAAAATTTTCCAAGATCCTCAAACTCCTGAACCACGTCGCTGTGGAATCGAACATCTTCTCCCACTTCCCCGACGTCAACAAAGCCGTAACAGTCAAAATCTTATCAGTAGATAGCTCAATGAGAGGCCGAGGAATCGCCAAAGACCTCATGAACAAAACAAGGTAAATGGAATTTTTATCGTGTTGTTTCGATGTTTCGACAATCAAAAGCCTGGCGTCGAGCCAAAGAAAACGCAGATAGGTCAAGGTCTGCATTAATCTGAAGGTGGAGGTCGTGGTTTTTCACCGCTTTTCTCGAGGAAATTAATTTTCAGCACGCGAATTTGCTTTTACACTACTCTCACAAATAATTCAAGAATACGTCAAATTTTGTGCAGACAATCTTGTTAGAGTCTCTTTGTTAAATTTCCATCTCGTTTCTAAGGCTGATTGAATTGTGAAAAAACAGACGCGCGAGTTTTCAATTGCTCTTGAATTTTCTTTTGCGACCTGACCTTAAACTGGAATTCAGAAGCGTAGTCATTAGAGTAATGGCTTCCAATAAAATAAAATAGAGAGCCATACTCGGGGGCGGCGGCTTTGAGCTTTTGTCGAGTGGAAGTTATGAGCGACGAGTAACTGTAGGAACAGAGGAAATATGCTAAAAAAATTGATTTATTTCATTGTTCGTGTTTCATTTTTTCAGATTTGCAGTTTTTGCTGGTGATTTCAAAAATTAAACAGCGTAAGACAGAAAAATTAGGATATTAATTATAGGTCGTAAAGTGATATTTAGAATCTTATTAAAAAATTGAATATGTTTCCTTCTTACAATTTTAAATGTGAAAAAATGTAAGCATTTTTTTTGGAGTTGTCGTTCCCAGAATTCAGTAACAATAAATTTTTGCATTAAAAATTTAGGACATTTTATAGATCTTTAAAATTTATTAAGATTCTTAAAGTTTCAAATGCTAGAAACTTTTAGTACAGTTTCGAAAATTAGCCCGGTTTTTATTTTTTTCCAATTTTGGTTATTAAAAGGATTATAAAACGAGTCTTTCTGACGTTTTGCATTTTGAAAGTTCGTAGGAATACCACATTTAGAAAATATAAATTAGTAATTTTTATTAAAGCGCAAAGTTCTTTTTAAGAATTCAGTAAACATATTTCTTGAAAAATTGAAGATCTGACTTGTTTATTTCAGATGAAAATTTTGTCATAACTATAAAAGCTCTAGCATTTGTTGACCTTCTGTGCTTTTTGTAATTTAGTTAGAATATTTTGAAACGAAAAAATTAAAAACAAAACTTTTTCACAATTTTTTTTTACTTTGATTATTCGTTTTAGTTTTAATTCTAAAATAGACTTACATTTTTTACATTACATCGAAGTTTTTGAAATAAAACGATAGCATTTTCATAAACTGGTTTAGTTTTTTACTTTTTCAATTTTGGTTAAGAAGGATTAAAAAAAAGAGACGTTTTGACATGTTTTATAAAATTCCTGAGCTAGTGTTTTTTTTTCAAAAAACTAAATGTGCTTGGTTTTTAAACATGTTGGAATTTGCATTTTGTATTTTAAAAGCACTTTAAGTGCAGAAATGTAATTTTTAAAAAACTTTTATTAATTGCAAAAGTCCTTTTTAAAAATTCAGTAACCATATTTTGACATATATTTTTGAAAAATTGTAGATCTTTAAAACTTATTATTATTATTAGTTATTATTTCAGATGAAACTTTTTGATTTTTAAGTTTGTTTGCGAAATGTCAGAACTATGAAACTTTTAGTATTTGTCGATGTTTTATTTTTTTTGTAATTTAGTTAAAATATTTTGAAAGAAAAAATTGAATTTGGATCCAAAATTTCTGGCAGAAGAAATTGCCTAATTTCTACTTATATTAATTTAGACATTTTATTATTATATTTATTATATTTAATATATTATTATTGGTTTTTGATTTCGAGAATTTAATATTTTAAATAATAATTTAATTATTTTAAAATGAAAAATTACTAGGAATCTTTGTAGAAGTATCCGGTTTTTTATTTTGTTCGATGTATCCTATTTTAAATTTTGAGTTAGAAGTACACATTTCTGGCTTTATCTAATTTCTACTAACATTAGATTAAATATTAGTTTTTGATTCTAAGAAATAATGTACAAAATTGACAGAAAAAAAACTAAACAAATACGCGATTTTTTAAATATTTTAACTATTTTTGCCTGTAAGGTTTTTTTATTTTTGCTTTTTGTAAGTTTTTTTTATCTAATTGCGTTGCACCTATTCGTCGCCCCTCCCCGCACTTTTTATTTTTGCAATGTGGTTTGGTCACGAGAAAAAATACTTTTAATTAGTGCGGTTTCACAGAAAATTCCGCGAAACCTCAGGTCTTCATTTCCCCCCCAACAGCGGAAACTAATCTAGAAAAACCATAAATTCAGTAGTCAGAAAGCAATCACTGTGAGACCACAAACCACCAAAGCTTTGCATGTTTTTTGTTTTTTTCCTTTTTATTTATTTTGTTTTTTCCTTTACAGAGAAATCGGTAAAGAGAGAGGTTGTGGTATTATTCATGCGGACTGTACTAGCCATTTTACCGCCAAAGCTTTAAAAAGACTTGGTTGCGAGTGCATTTATGCCCTGAACTATGAAGACTACAAAGTCAATGGTGAAGTTGTCTTTGTCCCTGAAAAGCCTCACGAAGCTGTGACTGTATACGCCCAAAGAATCTAAAAAGACTACACAAAGTATTGACAAGCATTCCTTGAACGTTGACAATAATAACTTGCCAGTTGTATTCGTTTTGGGATACAATATTTAAGATAATTTGTGATTGTAAATATATCAAAATGATGTACAAATGATGTATTTTTGTTATGCTAATAAAAAGGATAAGGTTTAAATTGTTACTCCGTTCACACACAAACGCGTGTTTGCAATTAGGTGCCAATTTCCCCTACTAACCCTCGAACGACTAGTCCTTGATGGAAGCCATCAAACTAATCATGAAAAAGCTTTTATATGGTATTTGCCAGGGAATTACGTTTTTATTGCCGCACTTTAATAATCCACGATATTTTTTTTTTACAGAGAACTTGCTCGAGCACAGGGCTGTGGTATTATGACAGCAGATTGTACAAGTCACTTCACAGCAAGAGCTTTGAAGAAACTTGGTTTTGAGTGCATTTACACCTTGAAATATGAAGACTACAAGGTTAATGGCGAAGTGGTGTTCACTCCTGAGACACCACATGCTGCTGTAACCGTCTACACTCAGAAAATATAATTTGTTGTCGTTTTTCCGAGCTCGCACAATTTGGTTTTCTTGTTGGATGTCACTTAAATTATTCTTTAAGGTTGTTTTTAACAATGTGATTTCTATGTCGTTATTATAATTATCTAACCAGTTGGGTAATTGTGTACTTGATGTATTCATTTTGGAATACGTGGATTACGTGGTATTTTCTTGTTTAACATGATCTGTATGTTTACATGGAATGTATAAAGTGTATTTTCAATAAAAGTAAGTAAAGTTGATGTTTTATCTAAAAATCGCATCGTAATACTGATCACCACAAAACAGCGTGATGTGCAATAAAAAATTGTTAGTGTTACAAGTTGGGTCAATAACATTACAACACTTGAAAAAAATGATGAGTTTGCTATTAAGTAAGAATTATCTATTCATGCAGGTACTGAAGTAATGCTTTTATGCTGTAAAGATGATAACTATTATATCTTTGTTGTAAATAGTGACGCAGCATATTTAAATAATAATAAACGTACGCCTGTACTTTTTTGCTTTTGTTATGTAAAGAATTTACGTTTTAAAATTTAAAGCAAATGCTAAGAGCATGTCTTCTTTATGTTATTTTATATCAGCATTTAGAGAGCAGAACTCTTTTTACACTAAGAAACTAAAACTAGTTTAGACATCTGTAGATTTAGTTTCTGAGTTTTGATTTCTGTGTTAAAATTGAAGACCACTTTGTATTATATAGTAATACGTTTGTGAGAAGGCATAGTACTACAGACACGAAATAAAAGAACAAAGAACAGAGGTAGACATCGTAAAAAAAAAAGAGTTGATAAAAGGACTAAATAAAATAAAAGTCAGAGTTGAAAGATACAGAAATACTGAAAGAGACTATGGAAAACATAATAAAGAAAGGGCCACAATAAGAAGTTAAAGAAACTACCAAACAAAATTTGCTTGATAAAACTGAGAAATAAATAAGAAAAAGATTTTATTCTACAGAACAGATTAGATTAAAGTCAATGAAAAAACAACCATTTTTTATTAACCACGTGCTAACGAAGAACGAATTTAAGATCGAAGTATGAATGAGACAATTAGCAATGATAAAAAAAACAATAAAGGGAATGAAATAAAAAGCAAGTTAATTGAATTGACAGTACATGGGGCAATATGGAAATGGAAGCGAGGAACAATAATAAAAGACAATGTGATGTTCAGAAACACAAGGGTATGAAAAACACATCGAAGAATGTAAGGACAGACAGGAAAGGATTAAGAAGGATTAAGAAAGCGGATCGTGAGAAAATATGAATAACCGAGAAAAATATGCTTCATATTACTTAGGAACAGAACTAGACTAGAGGAAGAGGTACAAATAGTAATAACAAAGGAACAACACAAAATAATGATAATATTCGAACATATCATCAGGAATTGATACATACATTCCGTTGCATAATGATAGACGCGCCCTATTTTTTTTTAATTCTCATGTCAGATTTGGTGTTTTATCGCATTTGTTGTAATACCCAAAAAAAATTGCAATCAAAAAATATTTAAATTGGTGTAGATTTGAATTAAAGCAGACAGAATTCGACTTTCAACTTGAGAAAAGCACGGATAATAGAATTCAACAGATCAGGTTAAGGCAAATCGGATCTCGTGGTAAATAGTTTTCAACAAGATCAAAAAATTGAAGAAAGCAAAAGTCAACAGATTGAAAACGGACGCTTTCTACTTGAGGCAGCAGTACTCCGAAATGCCCCAAACTTTTGAAAATGCACAAACCAATTCATAAAAGTGTAAGCATAACAAATTGCTTCAGTGGCCGCCACGGTCGCCTGATTTAAATACCACAGGAACTCTTGTTGGAAAGGTTTACGCCAAAAATAAGCAATACATCCAAAGTTAAATTTGAAATGCGCCGCCATCCAAGATTTACCGGAAGAACTCATAAATGTATATAACACGTATCAATACTTTTATTCAATTCTTATTAATCATAGTTCTTGTAATACACGCTCAACTGGTCTGCTTAAAAAATAAAACACGTTTACTTTACATTACTGGACAGCATTCAAACTTCCCTCCTTTTTCCGCACTCGACCTTGCTAAACTACCAGCTGATTTTGACACATGTTATGTCATTAAATTAGAAGTCAAAACATTAACCAACATGTGAATAAAACAAATTTTGAATAATGTTATGCAAAATTTGCGGTGATGTCTCAATAGTGGCCCCCAAAAAAAACACTGTTCTCACTATTTGCAGGTATGACATTCATAACCAGCGAGGTTATCTAAATCTATTTTTTGCACGTCGTCAGGTTTTATAAAACGCACTATGAAGTGCTCAAATTGTCCAAAAATTGTACAGGTAAAGACATAAAAAACGCTTTCATCACACTTTCCAAAGAGGTGAGTTTGATTAACTTTGATTTAAATATAACGAGATGATTTAGCATCACCCTGATGTAAACAAAAGTAAACAATCCCACGAAAGATTTCAACGGATTAATGAAGCCTATAAAGTACTGGGTAAGCCTGAGACACGAAGAGATTATGACTTAGGTTTGGCAGTTGTAGACAGGCACCCTGATGGGCACAGGCCTCATGAGAATTTCTACAGGCCACCGGGGCGAAAGTGAGAGAGCTAACATTACAGACGTGTTCTAAATCATCGTTTTAGCCCTTATGATGATCCGTCGTTTTGGTCCAACCGAGACAGAACCAGAGAGGAGTTTTATAGGGGGCAGCCATACTATGGAATCAATGGAGTTCCTAAATTACCCAACGTGGCGATTTTGATGTGTTGCGTCTTTTTCTGTTTCATAGGAGTGGGGCTCCAGTGGTTACTAATCACGTAATTTTGATTAAAATTGCACTGTACTTTATTAACATGTCATTTCAGGAGATCCCGTACATTTAAGCGAGAAGCCCTCATAAGAAGGTCTCTGGAAGTTGAAAAACAACTAAAACAAACAAGAGAAGCGGCTACAGTTAACGGTAACGCGGCTCAACTGGAGGCGCTAAGAAGCAAACTCTTAGGAAAAGTAATAAAGGAGCCAGACAAATAAATCATTAAATTATTTATTTTAATACACTGTGTTCTACTATAAGTATAACTTCATCCCTACTCACACATTAGGATATTATTATGAAAATGGTGGCTTATGAATACGCACTTCCTAAAATTATGTACATATCGTGATGTTTGGAAATTATTTTGGTCTCCAAGTCAGACTACTTTTATTGGGGACAAAAGTATGAGAAAAGTTGCATTCTCCTTGGTTTTTGCAGTATTTACCAAATTTGCAAGGCTTTGGATGGTAAAATGTACAATTGACGTTTGTACAGTTAGGAAAAAATTTACATGTTTGGAGGGATGCTGCCACTTTTATGGGGGCGGAAGAAGCTCTCGATCCTAGAAAAGTATTGAGAAAACATCACATAATATTGTAAAAAAAGAAACGTATCCGTTTTATAACTACTTTAAAGGGATTGGGGGAAACAGGGTTATTCGCGTATAATGACCAACCAGATCGGCAACCAAATGACATTTCCCACTGGGACCTCCCTTTCCAACTCATCAAGATGAGAAGTTTAACAGAAAACGATCGCAGCTCACATGACTCTTCTCAACTTATTTATGTGGTTCACTGAACGTGACAATGTTAACCCCAACACTTTAGGATTATTTCAAAATTCATTTTTACAACCCACTTTTGTTTTGGTTATTCGAATTGTTGCTGTTTGAGTTTTATACGTTTTGACGACTTTCAAAATGATTGTGACAAATTGTCATTCGTTAACAAAACGGAAAATGTTTAACGCTAGTTTTGATTTACTTTTTTATCTGAATTAAAAAATATCAAGGATGTATGTTTGATTGCATATTCTTTGGTCATTATTCGTGAATAATCCTGTATTTGAGAAGTATTTGCGCACGTGTTTAATAAACCATAAAGCTTGTACTTAAAAAATAAACACTTGAAGTTAGTTGTTCGCCAATCAAAACGTATAATTCAATTCTATTAACTAATTATAATATCCGCACTATAATTAGAAAAATTAAAGAGAAAAGTCTAACAGCCGCGTTTCGAACCATATTTTTTCCACGAGATTTCCAAAAATATTAAAAACCATTGTGTCTAATTTTATGTACTCACCTATGGCCTTGGCGGCGGTCGAATGGCTGTAAACGCAATCTCTTCTGGTGCAGGAGCTCCCAAATTTGCAGGCCGGATGCAGAAACAAACACTTTTCCCCGAATTTGCAATGTGGGAATTTTTCACAGTTGGTGTTAGGATGGACAAACTCGCATTTTTCGCCTTGACGACAAGTTGGCCAGTACTTACACCTCTCTTTATTTTTAACAGACGGCGATGCGTGAACTATCGGAAGTTTATCGGGAATATTTGGTTTGGCTTTCACAGGTGTCGTGACTTTATCAAAAATGATAGGTGATGGAGATCTCTTCTTGTCAAGTCTTGCTTTAATAGACGGTTTCGCGTTTTCTTCTTCTACTAAATCTTTGTATTTTGTTTTTTCTATACCGTCGAGAGTTACTATAAACTTTTGTTTCATTTTACCGTTTTCAATAGGTGATTTTTCCGAGTCGGTGGCGACTTTAGTACTGGGGACGTATTTAGGAACAGGATTCTGTGATTTGTTGATGGGTGATGGGACATACTCTGGCGTTTCATCCGAATCCTCAGGAGTCAGAATTTTCTTGATTTTGTTTTTTTCAGTTTGTGGGATTTTCTTACCAGTTAGTTGTTCTTCCTTGAGTTTTTCTTTGTACTTTTTTGTGTACAGAGCGTCAGGCTACAACATTTTATTTTTATTACTGAAGTTCAACGGTAGCGGTTCCTACCTTCAGACTTTGTCCCACTGCAGTAGCCTGAGCTATGCTTCTCTGCGCTTCTGCCATCGCCTTCAAAAGAAGATTTTTATTAGGCTGGGGGGCATCAGGTGGAATGATTCTAGGCTTAATTTTGACCATACTTGGAACCTCTCTGTTTTTGAAAGGCTGTTCTGGTTCTTCAGGCGGTCTCACGGGTACAGAAACTTTGGACATCACACCTAGTCTGTTTAAAATGCTCTGAAAACAAGCGTGAATTCCAAACCTACAAGGACAACAAAACATACTTCTTTTGGTCTCTCGTTATCCCGTTTACTTCTCAAGTTGTTCCTAAACCGCCGCTCCTTATCTTCATCTCTCTCTTTATTCTTACAATCATCTTTCTTGAAGTCAGACAAATCGATCCTTGTTCTTTTCACGTGGGATGTTTCATCATGTTCGTTGGATCGTCGCTTCCCTAGTCGTTCTAATACAGATTTGCGTTTATTGGAACTTTGAGTTTCTTCGGTAGTGAAAGTTATTTTAGAGTGCTCAGATTTCTTTTGGGGACTAGAAGCGGTGTCACTTTTTGTTAACTCTTGTTTGTTTCTGTTGTCTAGGTCTGGGGCTAACAATTCATCTAAATCGAAAAGCAAACAACAATTTAGAAGAATAAAAGAATATAGAAAAATTTACCAGGTTCAGGTTTGAGATTGATGCAGTCATCTTCATCGCTCTCTACCAACAACCCCAGTCTACTCTTCACACTTTTAATCTTCTTCTCTATATCCTCCAGTTCTTCTTCTGTGGAAAAATTAACTTCAGACAAAGGAGGAATGTCAAAATTGTCCTGTAAAACTTGCTCAGACGCATTATTATTAGTTTTATTCTCTTTCATTATGATAATCTTTCTCTGTTCAGACAGCCTGTTTGCGTTGATGGGTAAGTCGTCAGTCAAAGATTTAAAAAGAGTTTCGTCACTCACTGAACTCTTCTCTGCTTCCTTTTTAATCTTCTTATCTATCTTTTTATCTTTCTTTTCTTTTTTCACATTCACATCCAAAATCTCATCAGACTTTCGTTTACCAGTCTTTTTATAAACATCTAAAAGCAGAAATCAGCCACAAATCCGTCTATTTCCACAAAACTCACCAGGATTAGTAACAGTGACTTCTTTTAGTTTTTTCAAAACTATGTGCAACCAGTCTACAAAAGTACCCGTTTTATTAGATAAAAAAAGTTGTAAATCTTCTTTCATTTGCGATTTCGTTCTTTTATTAGCTACCATAACCATGACATAGTCTGGGAGTTCATCATCTGCAATTTTGAGCCACGTTACTAAAACACGTTATTTTTACGGTTTTTTTACATACCGACATAACAGTTCAATTCTAGCAACTTTGCCTTGATAGCAGACTAGAATAAACAAAGTTTTAGTTTATTATTATATAAAAATAAAAACATAACCTAACAAAAGTGAACGAGAGTCGGCATTTTACTTACCCGCATTTTTTGTCCAACCTCTGCACCTATACTAGCCATTTTTCTTCTTTTTTACAAGTTTAATTATTTTAAAATTCCGATAGATAATTAATAACTTAATGACAATAATAACTTACTCGGTTCGACAGCACCGACCGGTAAGTTAGGGGACGAAACCGGCTGTCATTTTCAAAATGCGCGCGGAAATTGAGGTCTTTAAATAAACATTGAAATAAATGTGAAAAAATGTGAGGAATATTGACTATGGACGCCTAATTTGTGTTAACAACAAAAAAGAGGTTAACTTAATAAATGTAACAACATTGCTTAGTTTTTGGCAAGCATAATTCTCTCTTATTTTTGTTCATGTAAATACATAATTGAAAAGAAACGTAATCCTAAGCCACAATTTATTATTACAGTTACCCATAAATAGTTTGTCTTAAAATGACTATGTATCAATAAAAAATCAAAAATTTAATTAAAAACTTGACCATTATCTTTAATTTTTATTTTTTTTGGTCTTTTTTTTTTAATCTCGTTTTGACGCAATTGTAATATCAATATTTTCTTGGTAAAAATAGCAACGATATTGAGATTACTAAGGAGAGGCCATGAAGTATCCATTCACCTAATTTATGTAAGAACATTTTGATCGAACATATCGGAAACATATTAGAGCTACATTTAAAATGAAATCAATATTTTCCCACTCTCTTTGCAAACTAATAATTCAGTATCATTGCTTTATCTCCATCTAAGGTTTTACGATAACCACATTCTAAGACATTTCAGCAATCGCATGCATCGTTAGTAAATGATCTAGATTGTGACCCACGACGGAACCTTTACCAGCACATCCAATGTAAAGGTGAAAGGAAGTTGTGCCCGTCACAACACTATCTAATGTTGCACTCTTATAGCCTTCAGCAAATTGAATTAAAATTCACCGGAATAAGAGTGTTTTTCTTTGTGGGTTACATAATAGAGTTAAATGAAATCACTTTTAGATAAATGGAAAAATTTCTCCAACTATTTTAGGAAACTGGGCTAAGTTTCTATCGCGTGTTGCAAAAAATTACCAACGTTCATAACGTTGCACTTTTATGTTTTTATGAGGGCTGAATCTGTGAATCTTGGTACAGTAGCATACTTCCGATACTTGTTACGAGATGCAATCTCTTCACGTATCGTGGTATTACTCAAGGTGTTTTATCAAGTGGATTTCTTACTTTATGGCACATGTCTCGCGTTAAATTACATCAAGATGCATTAGCCAATCGTCCTTACTTGACAATACCGTATTTGTTTGCTTCATATAAAAGCAATCACAGGAAGAAGGCTTCTCAGTTGGAATATATCAATCTGCAAAAATGTTAACTGTGGTGAGTTTCCTTCAGATGTTGTTTTTTACCATTTATAAGTTTTTCTCAGATTCTGCTCAGTTTGTTTGTCACTTTTCTAACAGCAGAGCCACTGGTTGATCCGTTATGGGATCCGCTGGTTGGAAGTTCTCACATAGGTCCGATTTTGTCACCACCTTGGCTGAAAGCGCCAATCTTGGCTCCTGCACCAATTTTGGCTCCGGCTCCCATTGTGAAGACCGTGGCGCCTATAGCACCAGTTATCAAGACTATTGCGCCTGCAACTAGTTATGCCACTGTGACGAAAGTACATATTGCACATCCTCCTGTTATCAAGGTAAATTTATTGAAAATTGAAATGAAATTTTTCTCGTAAGGTTCTACGTAAAATAATTACCTAATTGAAATAGTTGATAGCCGTTTGTCTAGCGGTCGTTTTCGAATCTCATATTCAAGCTCATTTTCAAGATGATCAAATATAGTGAAATATGTTATCGAATATAAATCAATAACTTTGCAAAATTTAAATTTACTCGATACAACAGTTTATGAGTTTCAAAGACATTTTCGAAACAAACGTTTTCTTCCAGTAAAATGTAAAACTTTTTAAAATGAAATAAGAGTGGTTTCTTTTGATCTAATCCACAAAAATTTCCTTTAATTTAATATTTATTTTAGTTCTGGAGATTTGCCTTTCCAAATTTCAATGCAAAATAAACAAATTTCGAAAAATGTAACTTTTGAAATTTCGGGAACGCAAATAGGCGAAATGTGAGCACGTCGTTTAGTTTTTCGTGAAATTCTGTCAGATTGGAGCAAAGTTAACGATTTAAATTTGACCAAGTTTTTATTAAAATTTTAGTTTTTTTGCCTTTGGGTTGAAAAGTATTTAAATATGGTGTAAACTAATCGGAAAAAAGTACAAAATCTGCAAAAATGCAAAATTTAGGTGATTTATAATTGTGTTGGCTCTGACATTATTTAGAAGTCTAAGATTCTGGTTTGGTTTATCGTTATCGGAACTTATTGAAAAATCTAAAAGTCCTTGTGATTATAAGCTTTGAATAATTCACTCGCAAGTATTTTGGGAATGTAAGGATTTGCCTAAAATTTTTCATAAGAGTATATCAAACTTACTGTAATTAAAATAAATTGTAAATAATAAATTTTATTACATTAAGTACAGTACTTCTTGAGATATTAAATATTTTTAGGCTAATCTGCTAATAAAACTTATATTGCTTCTAAAGCCGCAAATATTGCATCATGTAAAGATTTTATTTACACAAACAAGAAAACAAAAAAATGAAATATCCGTAAGATTAAGAAAAAAACAAATTTTTGAAAATACACTAAAAATGGTGGATGCGCTAAGTAAAATTTCTGATTTTTACTAAAATACTGGTTATTTTCTTGTAGATTTTATCTGTTCAGACAAAGAAACGAGGAGTTTTCTTAGCATACAAAGAAGTAAGAAAAATTTGAATTCAAAAAACTTTTGGAATATATAAATAAAAATATTATTATATTAAAGAACAAATTTCATAAATAAATTTTTAAGACACGAATCCAAGTTTAGAAAATGAGCCACTAAGTCGCAATATAATGGATGTATGTTTCAATAGTCTTATGAACGAGTTTTGTATACTATTTTTTCTACTTCGCACCTTTTTCTAGAAATTTTATACAAAAATTCGACTTTTAAAAACTTGACGAATTATGTTGTCGTTGGTATGTTAGATCACAAACTGTGACATTTATGTCATATGAATGTAATCTTATCTTAATCTAAGGTGACAAAAGATAAAACATTTACTTTATGTGTAACGTATTCAGTGTTGTGGTCCTGCTTAAATATAAAGAATTTTTTATATCTCAAAGTGCAATAAAAAAATCTGATGGCAATGGTTATGTATTTGGCAATAAAAGTAAACGTGATCTTTATTGTATTTTTAAGATTTATATGATTTGGTATTCAATATTAAGATTATGGCGTTTTAGTAAATATTTTCTTAAGATGTTGCATATTTTCTGACTTCTGGGTTCTGCTTTGGCGAAAGTTATATTGAATTTTTTAAAGCGAAAATTGTAAGCGACCGATAGCAGATGGTCCTATTCTTTATAAGTGCAGTCCAATGAATCATGTGGGAGTAAAATGGTTGGTCAAAGTAATTTTCAGCAAAATATTATGATAAACACCAATGTGACGAATAATATGTAAAATAATTGTACATTTCATGGCAAAAATTAATTCCATTTCGTTTTTTTGTTATTTGACAGTGACACTTGGAATGGCCAGCATAAATTATACCAGTTCTATTAAGAAACTCACTTTGGCTGTTACAACACTCAATTGTGTGCCATAAGAGTTCCCAGATTAGAAAAATTGCTTTTATCCTTTCTAAATCGACATCACAAACATGTTTTCAAAAAAAATGTAGAGTTTACAATTTCACCGGAAATAACATAAACATCAAACATTCAAATTAATTAGTTTTTGATGACAAAAAATGCATTAAATGGTTACATGCAAGTTTATAATCCTTCAGTCTAATGGTAACAGCGCTATTCAATAATGGAATGTGCACATGTTTTATCTATTATTGATGTAATTTACGACACAATTCGAGTCTAATAGGCATAATAATATTCTAGATTAATTTGAAATATGAATTTTCTCTCAAAAGACGTTTCCGGTTTATAAAAATAAAATTTTATATAATTTATTTAGATTTTTTGTTGCTACCTAAATTTTAAAATATATATATTTTTTTATTTTGGGGCATATATTTTACATTTTAAAATGTGCTGGGTTGGAATAAGCATCCGTAAATTTGCATGAAAATGATGATCACATTGAAACCACTTGAGTCAATTTTTTTTATGTTCTCAAATTTTAAGATTTAGAGGACAGTGGATTTAGATTTCTGTAGACTAATTCGCTCTGTAAATTGTTGTTTGTAATTTTATCATATAAAAAACTTGAAATTTGTATGTTTTCAGAATTTAGAGTTGGTTTAAGTTGGTGGATTTTTTTTTCGAACAATTTTAATAATTTTACGATGCTACGATTTTTTTACGTTAAAAATAATTGTTAGTCATTTTGTTTTTACTTTACAAAATGGCTAAATACAGCGGTGTAGCTGGTTGGTTTTGGGTATAATTTTTTTCAGCATTATTTTTTGTTTTGATAAGATATTCAGATAATTTTATTTTGATTTTTTCAAAATCATTTTCTCTACAGTAAATTTGAAAATTTGAAAAATAATGTTTAAAAAAAAAACATTTTAAACAATTTAAATTTTTGAAATTTTTAGAATCTAATTTTTCTAATCTTATATTTTTAAACTAAGAGCTCTTAAATACATACTTTAAAATTCTAAATTTTTCCATTACAAAAGAAATTTTAGTTAATAAAATAAATGTAATTACTAAATTTTCTAAAGTTTCAAAAGTTTTAAAATTCTCACAGATTAAGTTTTCTTCAGAGTTTCAGAAAATTACATTTATTTAAATTATAAAAATTTTGAACATATAAAATATTATTTAAATTTTTAAAAAATAAGTTTATTTTAAAAATATTAAGAATGTTCTAAAAAATCTAAGATTTTTAAAATTTCAAAAAAATTCTTAAATGTTTGAAACTAGGTATTTTCAAAATCTTCACGACTAAAGTCTAAAAATCTAATTTTTTTTATATAAAATTAATGAAATGGCTAACTGTATTTTTTCGAGTTCACAAATTTGCATAGTAAAATGATGACCACTTGAGTGTAAAATTTAAACATAAATATGTTCGATTTTTTATGTTTTTAAATTTTAAAATTGATAGGACTGTGAATTTAAATTTCTGTACGCTAAGTCGCTCTGTAAATTGTTGTTTGTAATTTTTTGATATAAGAAACCTGAAATTTATAGGTTTTCAGAAATTAGGCTATTTATGTTTGCTGTAAATGGTTCGCTTATACCTTAAATTATTATAAATCCTTGTCTAAAAAATTTTAGACTTTTTTGGTTCAAAATTGCTTAATTAATTAATTTATAGAGCTTAAAACTTGCAAAATATTTGTTTTTAGATATAGGCTTATTAATTTTCTGGTTAAACATCAAAATTTTGATTTCATCTCTTTAGAAATCATATTCAAGCATCAATTTGTTATTTGTAGACAAAAATTGAAAATATTACTATTTCTAAAGATAGTACTCATTTTTTTATTAGCTTTAAAATAAATTGTGAAGCAAATTTCCTTCCTATTAAAGAATTTTTGTTACTTTTAAGATAGTAACTATATTTTTAATTTTGTGTTTAGATCCAACATTCTTTATTTCACAAATAATTTTTTTTATAGTTAACTCAAAGCAAAATATCAATTTTTATCAGAACAATTATCGTCGTTTTTACTATGTGAACATGACTATAATATAACATGACACAAAAACAATCACTACTCTTTAATAACAAGCAAACTTTCAAACTACAAAATTGATTAAAAACGATTGATTTTTCAAAATGTGGAAATGGTAGCGTAATTTGCTTAAAATATGTATCCAGGGAATGAGTTATTATCAACATAAATTGATTTTAGTTAAAATATAAATTAGGGCTTTTAACATTAAATTATTATAAACTATTAAAATCGCTTGTTTGTCAGACAGCTTTCGTATAATACGTAAATATTTAAAAAAAAAACCGTTTACTTTTCTTTATTTATTCCTTTGTTGTAGACAAAATTCTATAAAAAACGTACACACTTGTTTCAAAAGTAATAAAATTAACATAAATTTTTTTTATAGTTGAAGGCAAGAACCAAATACTCTTTGGTCAGGGCTATGTGCTTTCCTCGCTACAATAAAACTCACCTTCATTTATGACAGTTATAACATCTATTAAATAGCATTAGATCGGCCACGCATTATTTATTGATGACAATCCTTTCTAGTTTAAACTATTACTGATTCAGAATACCGAATGCGAGTGTGTCGTGGAAACTCTGTCACGCTATATCGCGTTTATATGATTATCTAGAAGATTTCCATAGCGAATTTCTAGTTTATTCAATAATTTTACGTTACTTCCGGTGTTGATGACATTGCTATCTTAAAAATCGACTGAAAAATTAATAATTTAATAAAACGAATGTCTTTCTTGGTTAAAGTGTTTACACACATGACAATAAAAAAATGATCAATAAAATTGTTAGAAATTGTTTGTATTCTCTGCGACCCCATAATTTTTTTCTTGACAGGAATAGTTTTTATATTGATTTAGTAACAATTGGGTCCTATTTATAGGGTTATGTAATTATTGTGATTTTCTTGAATTACAGACCATCCTGGCACCTCAACCAATTATCAAGAGTTATTATCCAGCACCTATAGCACTCGCGCATGGTTATCACTGAAAATGTTTTATTTATTTCGCTGTGTATATATTTTGTTGTGATTAGTCTCGAATAGATAATTTTCTAATAAATATTTGCATCAAGTTGTGTTTTTGCATATTTTACCTTTATTCCTAGTGGGAGATAATTAGTTTTTTAAATGTCCTGTCAGGGTTATCACCTGCACCACAATTAAAACGTATGTGTGATTCATCGGAAGCTATTACTTTATACATAATTTATATTGTTTAAAAGTTTCGTAATCGATATGCAAAGACCATCGATTTGCTCTATTAGTGGTACAGTAACTGACGAGTAGTTTACCGGTAAAGTTCTCGCGCGCAACATGACATACTTTGTGGCAAGTAAAACAACCCTTAGTAGTTTTCTGGACAACAGACATGGATAACTATGCATACCACCCCGATGATAATGGTAAACCATTTGCCATTACCAGTAGGTTTTTTTTTTTTAAATTATTTTAAACACGCACTGAGCAAAACTGTACTTTGTTTTCTAGGATATCCATCCGTCACGAGACAAAACAATGATTACTTAGTCGAGGTAAACTCCAGGTCCAAGTTGTAAGTAAATTTTCAATCAATATTAATTTTTAACAAAAACTTTATCTTGATATTGGATTATATTTGGGATGGGGCGGTGCACCATTATGTGGTAATTTTGAAAAATGAGGCGATTTCTATCTTGATAAAATATTACTTCCGGGAATATCGGAAATTGAGTCGCTTATTGGAAATATTTATAGTGATTTGTTGACTTAAATATGATTATTTCGATTAGTACTGTTCAGCTAAGATTTTAAAAATTTAGAGCTTGACGTATTTTTTGTCGCTACCCGGCTCGACTTGAATGAGTTTTGCGTCACTTTTAACCTTCGATTGTAAAACATTTATATTAATATTTAAAGAGATTTATATGGAGGTGAAGCACGTGTGTCGTATTTATATTTTTTTGGATAATTAAAAATTTTCAGTGAACACCGAGAGAGGCAATTCTGATGATTTTTGTGCAATAGTAAGTGGGAATTTATCGCATACGGTTGTTAGAATAAAGCTTTATCAAAGCAAATATCAGACATTAATGATTTAATCAATCTATCTAAATTTTTTATGAAGCTGTTCAATTTTATATTATAAAAAATATTGTCGGTGAACTACCTATATATTACCAATTATTATAAAATTAATTATCTAAAATTATATTGTCCTTTTAATGGTAGTAATAAAGATTAAAAAATACATTTCTATCAATAGCGAATATGTAATTACAATAATGAATTTAAGAACCCATTTTATTCTTGACAATGAATGTTTAATCGCAGGAAATTAAATGACTTGTCCTAGTAAGTTGGTGGAAATTTTTTTTCGAACAATTTTAATAATTTCTACGATGCTACGATTTTTTCACGTTAAAAATAATTATTAGTCAGTTTGTTTTAACTATTCAAAATGGCTAAATACAGCGGTGTAGCTGGTTGGTTATGGATATATTTTTTTTCAAGATTATTTTGTTTTGATAAGCGACTCAAATATTTTTTTTCTAATTTTTAAAAAAACCATTTTAAAAAATTTAAATTTCTAGAATTTTAAACTAAGAGCTCTTAAATACATTTTCAAAATTCTACAGATTTTTCAATTACAAAACAAATTTTAATTAAAAAGTAAATGTAATTTCTGAATTTTCGAAAATTTAAAAAGTTTTAAAATTCTCACAGATTGTGTTTTCTTCAGAACTTCAGAAACCCTCAGACATTTAAATTAAAAAAGTTTTGAAAATATAAAATATTACTTAAATCTTTAAAAAATCAGTTCATTTTAAAAATATAAAGAATATATTAAAAGATCTAAGATTTTTAAAATTTCAATTTTTTTTAAATGTTTGAAACAAGATATTTTCAAAATCTTCACGACTAACGTCTAAAAATCTAAATTAATGAAATGGTTAACTGTATTTTTTCTAGTTCTAAAAATCGACAATATTTTTTTTTTAATTTCATTGACTTCATTTTAAAATTTCGGATTTTAAAACTAGTAGAATATGCGATTATAAATTTTTAAATTTAAAATATTTGAGAAAAACTAAGTCCTAGATGCCAATATGACGAACGAAAATCTTTAGAATCCAAATTCTTACATTTTTGGGTTTTCAAACCTTAAATCTAAAATTTCCAGCAACATATTTTAAAGTCCACAGCATTTTTAAATTTGTTGCTTTTTGATTTTTCTTTTTAAAATAATACGTTTATCAATAATATTAAAATTTTTAAGTTTAAGGTTTTGGGTTCTAAGAAATGAGATTATAAAAGTAGAAGGTCTTGAATCAATGTTTCTAAATTACTTTATTTCAAAATAATTAAAAAAAAAAATAGATTTTGACTGCCCAGATTAAAGATCATAAATTTGCAAATATAAAAATTTTCAAAATTTTCAGTTTTTTAAGATTTATAAAATTATCATTTAACTCAGGCCCTTTCAAAATCTACTTTTAAAATTGATGATATATATTTATTTTTTAAAATTGTTTATTATTTATTTATTATTTTTATTAAATTTCAAATTTCTTTCAAATTTTAAGATTTAAAATTTGACTATAATCATGAATTATATTAAAAATTAGGTTGTAGAGAAATTGTCATTTCATAAACTCTCACATTGCAAATTTTTAAATTGATAATTATTTATTTATTTATTTATTTATTTATTTATTTAGTTATTTATTTATTTATTTATTTATTTATTTATTTATTTATTTATTTATTTATTTATTTATTTATTTATTTATTTACTTATTTATTTATTTATTTATTGATATTATTGATATTTATTTAGGTAGAATATTTTTTGAATTTTAGATTTTTAGGCAGTAGATTGTCTTAGATTCGTATTTTTGGCTTATCTAATTGATAACCCAGTAAAAGTAAACTTTGGCGATTTACAATTTGAAAAAAAATCAAGCTTTATTTCGGAGGGTTTAAAAACTCCAAGATATTCAAAAATTTGCAGAAAACACAAGATATAGATTCTCTAATATAAAAATTTAAAAAAAAGTTGTAGTATTATTGTCATTTTTGATCGTCGCATTTATTTATTTTTTTTTTGTGTGGTAGAATATTTTGAAGAAAATTCGAGCTCTAATGCAGTGGAAGTGAAACCACAAATTATTATTGATATTCATATTTTACAGGAAGTCATAAAATAAAAATATACCAAATAATGAAACCGTTATCCTTATCTACTCATTACAAAAGCTTTATTACAAATGTATAAACTAAAGTTATCGTTTTTAACGTTTTTTTGTACAAAATATCAAAACAATAGGAATGACAATTCAATATTTGTCATCCATAAAACATGTTTTATGATAAGCTGTTTGTCACGAAATTTTTAGTAAACAGAAAGTTTCTAGAATTAATAAGAATATCCACCTCCATTTCTACTTATTTTTAGTTAACAGTTATTTTATCTAATAAAGAAGTCAATAGAATTGGAACAAACATAATTTTTGTTGCGTGCTCGGAAAAATTAATATTTCCATTTATTACTGATAAAAGTCACCTTTAGTGTAGACACAATTTTATTATTTTCTCGGTAAAATTTTCCAAACTGACTAAAGTTAATTTAATGTTAATTTTTCAGCTTGAAGAACCCCAAATTTTACAAGGTACTTGTAGCCGTGTTAATTGTTCTGGTCGTGCTGCTCTTGATCGTCGTCATTGTTTTGGCAGTATTGTGTAAGTTGTATAAAATAATTAGTTCGTTTTACAAGGACAAGCTCAAATTTTAATAGATTTTTGACACCCTACTAACCTTGACATTAACATTTTGGTTAATAGAATTCTTTGAAAAAGCGCTTTAGATGTCAACAATCAATACAAAAAGAAAAAAAATTGTATTCAACGTAATTGGTTGAAAACAATTTTTTGCCTTGATAGTTATCAAAATATTCTATCAATTTTTTTCAAGAAATGTTGTAAATGTCTGATATTTTCACAATATTTCAGTTTCTAAGAAATACTACGAAAATCGAATATGTACCACAGAACAGTGCCTTCGCTCCGCGGCAAACTTGCGCCTATCAGTCGATTTTAGCGTAGATCCTTGTGATGATTTTTACCAATTTACGTGCGGGCGATGGAGCCAAGAACATCCGAACCATGGATGGTTCCCGTCTTTTTCAACGTTTTCTACAATATCTGAACACGTTCTTATAGACACAGAAAGGTTTTTGAACTCAGAAGAGAAAGAAGATGAGCCGTCGTCAATACAACAGGCTCGAAATTTTTACCAGTCGTGCATGGACACAGGTTGCTCACATTTGAAACAAAATAAATTCACCAAAATTTTTTTACAGAGTCTTTAGAAGCTCTAGGACTGTCGGTTGTTTATAAATACTTAAAAGAAGTGGAGCTTCCTCTCGTTCCTAGTTTGTTCACAAAATCAGAAGACGAAATTGCAGATTTTCAGTTTGACTGGTTGAAAACCGAAGCTGTGATCAAAAAAACCTTTGCGATGGATGTTCTGATCGGTTTTACTGTCGGATCTAGTCTTTTGAACAGATCGGAGAATATTATTTATATGGGAGTTCCGGTCAATCCTTGTCCATTGCCTAGGTACATACAATTTCTTACTTTATCCTCTTTTATCTCCCTTTTTTAACAGCCCTCTTAAAAGAGACAAGGGAAGTGAAGACGGAACTGATTTTGCTGAGCTCAGAAAAACGACGAATCTTAACATCATCAAATACGTGATCTCTGCGATTTTCAAGAACGTTACTTCTGAAGACATCAAAGAAGACTTGGTCGAACAAGCCGCGGAAATCCTCGTCAACATGACGTTTCACATCGATGAGTTAATTTCGAATCATACTGTCCAAATAGACGATATCTTCCCGCATGGTTTCAAGGAACAAGAAGCTAAGCTCAATCAGATTCTGACCGACACGATAAGCAAAAATTATCCCCAGATCTATGAAAAATACGTTGGTTTCATGTTTGACGGTGTTAACGTGACGATCAATTACGAGAACCTCGTTTATTACAGTGTGGAGCTAGAAGAGGAGTTTTTTCCCAAAATTATCAGTTATGTGATGACGACTTCTGATATTTACCTCGAGCTGTACATGTGGTGGGTGACCGTTTTTGCCATGATCATGAACACGTCGTCTGATGTTGTCGATTACATTTTGAAACAAACAGCGCCTTTTTATACAGGAATTGCCGTCTTAAGATCGAGGTTAAAACAACAAGTAACAGAACGAGTGATTTTTCATTTTTGTCAATTTTAGGTCTTTGGATTGTAGTATCCTTGTCAATTCTTTCATGGGAATGGCAGTCAGCTACGGTCTCGCGGACAGAATGTTTACTAACAACACAAAACCCAAAGTACGTACAATTATTTCAAAATTAAATATGAATGTCACGTGTTTTGTAACAGGTGGAACAAATGCTGAACGACATCAAAGAGGCTTTTGTTGAACATGTTAACACGTTGACGTGGATGGATAAAGAGACGAAACAGGCAACTTTTGAAAAAAGTAAAGAAATGATTAGTTTTATAGGCTACCCCGACTGGTTGTTTGAAAAAGGTGCTTTGGATGTTTATTACCAAGGGGTAAGTTTTTTTATGTTTTTGCTCGTTTCTAACTTTCTTTCACAGATTGTTTTGAAAAACGACACCTATTTGGATAATATGATGAGTTTTGTGAAGACGATCGTTCCTAGTCGGTTAGAAGAGTTGAACAAAGTGAGCGAGAGGAATTGGAGCACGGATCCTACTGATGTCAACGCTTACAATTCGTTCGGGGACAACAGCATCAGTAAAGAAACTTGTATTATGTTCTATCACACACTGATAAGAGACTTTTAGATGTTCCTATGGGAATCCTGGCGTTTCCTGCTTACAACCTAGGACTGGAGTAAGTTTTTTTTCTACTAGACCTTGTCAAACATTAACATTTGAGTACTAATTTAATGTGGAAAAAGTGGACTTTTTCTAACAAGAGCGGAAATAAAATTTCAACACTGAAAGTTATGATGTTTATTGAAATTGTACTTGCTGTTTATTATTATTATTATCAACGTTAATAACAATATTTTAACAAATTTGTGAAGGAAATTTCGTCCAGGTTTTCGTAGAAGCAAAAGAGAATTATCATTTACGTTGGTGGTGATGTATGCAACTGCATCAGTCAGTATCGTGGCAGACTTCCTCCTTAAGCCATGCCCTGTATAATCGGAAGCTAACTTCAAAAACGTTGCATTTTTTATGCATACACTTACATTTTCATTACATTTTCTGCTTTGATATTCTAAGAAACATTTTGGAGTTTCGATTGGTGACGGACGAAGAGGATATTTTCACATTCACATTTTTTCCGTTCTCACAGGAAATAGTAAAATCATTTCGTACTTGAAGACAACGTTGCTGAAAATTTAAACAAAAATTGTTAGCATTTTAATGAAATTCATGTTTAAATTTGTACCTTTCTCATAAAGTATGTTCTATCGTCTGCTTCTCTTACGAAATTTTTTATTTCTAATTTTGTAAAAATACTGGATTTCTTAGAATAATGTCGCACTGACTTTCTTTTAGTTAAAGCTATCAAATTTTGAAATTTCTTAATATCGATATTTTTAGCAACGAATCAATGCTCCATGATGTAGAAACTCTTAAAGAATTTTTGCTGGAGATATCTTAGTTTCTTGTTGACCTCTTTCACTCGTTTTTCTTTTACATCAATTATCAAATTCCGATAAGTATTTTTATATTTTTCTTTCAATTGTACTGGTAATAGAAAATCAACAGCTACCACGCTAATTTTTCAATGTCAGACGATTTACTTGTATCTACATTTAAATAAAATTACCGTAACAAATTACTTAAACGCCTACATAAATTTTGTTTTTATAAACAAATATGTTTTTCTGCAGTAACAAAAACACAATATTAAAATTGTATTGGCATATTAAAAGTATTAAAATTTAATTTATTAATTAAATTGTAGTAGAAAAAGTTATGTATGCAACAAGTAGCAAATTAATTTTTTTTATATACTTACAGCATGTTTTTATCTCGGTTTTCGCCTCGAATGAATGCCTAATACAAAAAAAATACATTTTCTAACTTATTGCACAAATAGCCAAAGTCCAATTTTTTAGAGGTGTCCGGTACGTCTTTGATCCCGTGTGTAACCTAATTTGTAACGTATCGCGTAGATAACGTTGTACTTATTAAAAAATATTCGCAACAGCTATGATCACAAAATTATCTTTCTCATATCAAATAATTATCTTATTATTATTATTATTATCTTATTATTAATTATCAATAATTTATTTCTCAGCGACCCCAAAAACGTATCGTTATTCATTTCGTCATGATAATCTTGCGTTTTTGAATTTTTGCACTTCAGGGACCAAAGTGGGTAATTTGTTCCTTACAGTTCAAATATAAATTAAATTTATATCAATGCTAATGTTAATGCTATTAACAAATAATGCTCGATCGTCTTCATCAACGATGTTTGATGCAATTCTAAAAGATAATTCAGCAGACGGTTTAGACTTCTAAGAGGGTCGTAAAAAAGCTATGTTTGGTCAACTCCAAAAATCTTGTGGGCAATAATTTTCTCGTTACCCGACTTTTCCACATAGCTTTCAACAACAGTTGCCGACTTCCACTCCCATATACTTTTAAAAAATCTACAGTCGCACCGAATCAGCTAGTAGAGATGCAGAGGTTCTTCACCAGCAATGTCCTGTATATAACGAAGTATCTGGTAGATTAAAAAATTCTGCAACTTTTAAAGGCAGTTTTCTAAATATATTCTTTCTACAGATTGCAGATTCTACAGATTGTATACTGCTTATTAACGTAACGAACAAAAAATCTTGAATGGGGAGTTTTGGCTCTTCTTAATACAATATATTTTTTTCAAATCTTTGTATTGATTGTATTGGATATTTTCTATTGATTTTTATGCATGTTTAAAATTCCCTCCCTCGTGAAGGTCAGTCCATAATAGGTTCTTTAAAAAGTTGTCTAAGCAGCCAACGAGAAAATTCCATCCCGAGTTGATAATTTGCGGGTGTTAAAGCTTGGAGAAATGGTATGGATGGATTTTTTTTTTCTTAATTTTTTTTATACTAAACTAAAGTGCTACTGCTCTTGTGCTCCGTCGGGGTTAATTTATAAAACTATCAATAAATTTCTCCACTTGGAGTCCTTGTTGTTCGTGGATGGTCTTTGTCAGAAGAACGTCTAAGAGGGTAAAGTAAAACGTATTTTTTTGTCGCTGCACTGAAATCTCCATTACAAACTCCCAAAACAGACAACATATTACAATAATCGTTTAAGGAAACATGAAAAAAATAACAACAATTTTTGTTCTACATGCAGAAACATGCGTTGACCACCAAAGAAGTATTTTTCAAAGTTATGTTTGTCTAACACGTGTCGCTATGTCAATAACATAAAACCTAGTTTAAAAATAAATCAATGACGTAACGAAAACTTTAAAAGAATCTGAGCTACTACTTCATTTGGATAATTGAAATTTTTCAGAGTACTAAATTATGGAGCTATAGGTTCCATTCTGGGACACGAACTGACCCATGGGTTCGATAACACTGGTAATTCTTTATACCCAATTAACTTTATAATTAGTTTTGAACTCTCAGGGAGAAAATACGACAAGTTTGGAAACTACAAGAAGTGGTGGTCAAACGCCACGATCGAAACCTTTGAAGAAAAAACAGAATGCTTCGTCAAACAGTACGATAACTTCACAATAGAAGGACTTTCTTCTCACGTACTCTACAATTTTCTTTCATTTATCACGTTTTGACTTTTCATTTTAGGTCCTAGGAAGAAACACTTTAGGAGAAAACATCGCTGATAACGGTGGACTTAATCACGCTTTTAGAGCTTACCACAACTACGTAAAGAGACACAAATTCGACCCTAAGTTGCCAGGTTTTGAAAATTTCACCAACGATCAGTTATTTTTCATTGCTTTTGGAAGTGTAATTATCTAACTTTTATTTTTTCACCATTTGTTGAAGTGTCATTTTAGATTTGGTGTCAGACAATCACACTCGACGATTTAGAAAACGACATAGAAACTGATGTGCATTCTCCTAATCGGATACGGGTAATAGGAACACTTCAGAATTCTGAGGACTTTGCGCGAGCATACAAATGTCCTAAGGGTAGTAAAATGAATCCTGGTATTAATAAATGTAAAGTGTGGTAGTACCAGGTAAAAGTGTGATATATTATTTTTGAATTTAGTTGTACATAACGCGTGAAATGTGTGCCTTTTGTGTGATATTAATTAGTGAAATAAAACATGTATTTATTTATTATTATTAATAAAAGATTATATTTAGAGTTGGTGTCTTATTAATAGCCCACTGTAATTCCTTTTCATGCAAGACATTGATTTAAATTTAATTTTGATTCTTTCTATCCTAAATTTTTTTTAATTTATTTTTTAATTTTATTTATTATTATTTTAGTTTTTCAAATTTTATAGATTTTTTAGACTGTTTTTACAATATTGGCATCTGTCGCAAACCTTTGATCTGTTAAATGAAGCGAAACCTTTTATATTTAGATTTAATTTTTTTAGTTTTTTTTTTAATTTTTGAGTTTTACACATTGTTCTTACCAAAATTTTAATTTGTATTATATTATGTTTACATATATATTTTTTCAATTCTTTGTTTTTTTTTAATATGTTGGATCATTTTTTACATACTGTGGATTTTGATACATTATAGATATTTGTGTCAAAAAATCCTAAACCAATTCACATACGTTGTTGAGATTACCGACAATTTTAAAATTAAAAATTAAGATCAAAGTGTTCATACAAATGCAAATTCAGAAAAAAAAATTAACAAAAATTTGTTTATAATTTTTTAATTTTCTAAATATTTTGCTACTAGCAATATTTTTTCTGAAATAAAAAAAAATGTTTAAACTTAAAAAAAATAAAAAAATATTTGACTTAAAAGGTTTAAAAATGAAAAAATCTGCAAGTTGCTTAAAATTTATAAATATTTTAAAATTAGCAATACTATTTGTAGTTTGAAATTTAATAACATTTTTTTTTTAGAAAAATAAATAAATTTTATATTTTATATTGAGAAAATGTTATAGGTATGATATAAAGAAAAGATAATATACAGAAAAGAACTATTCTTATTTAAAGTATAAAAAGAAAATATTAATAAATAAAAAATTGAACCTTAAACCTGTTTTTTTTTCAAATAATCTACAGATTATGAATAATAATTATAAAAATTCGAAGATCTAAAAAGTGTCAATGATTTAGAAAATTTAAAGAAAATGTACAGGTTTCCAAACTTCTTCAATACTTTTTCTTAAATATTTTTAAGTTTTCAGTATTTTCAGCCAACACTTTTTCTTCAAAAATTAAAAATTTAATATTTTTTTAATTATTTTTTTATTTTTTTTAACAATTTTATCTTAAATGCCAATAATTTATGTTGCTACCAATCATTGTTTATTTTGTTTATTCGACTAAATGCAATAATATAATTTTTAAATATAATAATTGCAAAATTTGTAGAATCTAGAAGGTATTTGGAATCTAGGAAATTTAGTGCATGTAGAAAATTTGTGCCTAAAAAAGTACAAGGAATTAAAAAAGCGAAGATGAAAAAAATTGAAAAATTTGAAAAAATATAAGAACCGTGATTTAGTATTAGATTATTATTAAAATTTATTATCTGGTATGTAAATAATATAAAAAATCTAAAACTTCTAAAGCATCAAAAAAATAATTTGAATCCCAATAATCTCAAAGAATCCCAATAATTTAAACAATTAGAGATAAAAACAAAGAAAGTAGTGAATCAATCATAGAGCGTACCGAAAATATAAAAAAACCTGTAGAATTAAAAGGCTAGAAAGGGCTAAAAATACGAAAAATTCTAAAAATCAAAAGATGGAATTTTAAAATCGCAAAAGATTTACGAATTTTGAACAAAATTTTTGAATATAAAAGATACAGAGAGTACAGAAAATGTGAAGAACATGTACAGGAGATCAAAAGGACACATATTTAATAAACAGTCTAAAAAAACTAAAACGTAATAATGTTTAAAATTTATGATTTCAAAATTAATTTTTTCAGCATTTTGTGAATTATGAAATGGCACTAAGCCTTAAGTACTTAAAAAGTTTAAAGCTCTTTATTACAATTCTAAATTTTGGACATCTAAATTGGCAAAAAAAGAATTAGAAGTGTTAAAAAAAATAAAACTTTTTAGCAACGAACTAGTCAAGAAATTTTGTAAAAATTTAAATTAAGCCTAAAAATTTTTGAGGATACAATATCCAAAACTTTAAAATTGTTTGGAACCATGTTAAAAATAATAAATATTTTAATTTTAGAAAACTGAAACTTTTGGGAAATTAAGAAAATGCTTAAAGCCTAAAATTCTAAAAATTTTGCATTTTTTGTTTTTAGTTTTTGCAATTCCAAAGTAAAAAAGAATTACGATCTAAAAAATTCTGTAAATGTTAAAAATTTCAAAAAATCGAAAATACAAGCTTTGAAAGTTGTTCCTATCATAAATAATTTTACTTATTATAAAAAGACCTAAATTTTCAATAAATTCAAAGAAAATTCTTTAATTTAAAGAACTTTTTTTAAAATTATTAAATTATTTATTAAATTAATGTAAAGGTTATATTGAAGGTTTGTGCACTATTTTTTTACAACGTTTTTAGAAAATTTTTCTTTGGAATGTTTAATTTTTTAAAATCTTTTGCAAATGTAAGGACATACCAAAGATATAGACGATTTATCCATTGCGGTCAGTAATTTTTCCGCTCTTTGGCGGATTCAATTTTTTAAGAACGAATCTAGAAAGCGTGCTTTTGAAACGTTTATAAATATTGACTTATTTATAAAGTATCGAGTAATATGCAAAATAAAGACATAAGCGTTTTCATAAAATGACAGATGTGTCAGTTTTGACATTGTTTGTCAAAACATGAAAACATGTGGGTGATTCGTTGTCGCAAGCCCACAACTTTTGGACTACTAGCAGTGCCCTTAGTGCTAGTCATCGTTGTAACAATTATAACATTTATTCGTAAATATCTTCCTTAACCAGTCTGATTTCATTTTTCATGATTTTGCAGATATTCAAACAACCCGAGAGATCGATGAAAATATCGGAACTATTCCCTACGTTAAAGAAAACTTTATAACTTGTCCCGCAGGACGAACAATTTGTGAAAATTGTACTTCTGAAAGAGACTATCTCTTATCAAAAATGGATGTGCGAGCAAATCCTTGTGTGGATTTTTATCAGTATGCGTGTGGTAAGCACAAATTACCATCAACGCTAGATCAGCTACAGGGGAAGTTTATAAAAACGTTAGAAAGCAAGTTAAAATTAGAACCTAATAACACCCTAGAAACGAACATCCAGAATTTTTATACAGCCTGCAGAAATGCCTCACCAGGTTTGTAACGGATGTTTTTATTGGCATCAAAGCGTCATTTTTAGAGAAGAATATACAAATTAACGAGGTTGAAAAAGTGCTTGAAAATTTTATCAAAATGGACAAAAGTCCCGCTTTTTTCAAACTGAAGAAACCCACATTTCCCTTTAACTGGTTAAAAGCAGCTGCGCAGTGTAAACGATTTTTAGATTTGAAAGTTTTTTTCTCCGTTGATGTGGAACCGAATCGTGAAAACCAGAAATATCTTTTGACTTTTAGAAAAAAAATTGGATCTAGTCGTTTAAAGTACCGTTAGTTGCATATTTTTAATTATAACTAATCGTTTCTTTGGTAGACGTAGCCCTTCGATAACCCAAAATAAGTTCATTGGCGAATTGGGCATGTACAAGTTTATAGAAAAAGTCACGCAAAAAAAAGTTGACCATAAAACTATTCGAAACGCGGTACTTCGTATAAATGGGGTTCATAGTCACCTGGAAATGGTACTTTGATGTTGAAAACCAATAATCTTTTTTAGTTTTTTTTGCAGCTTATCAATTATTACCATGAATTTGGTAGCTTAGTATGTTTGACATTGGGACAATTTGACTCTGTGTTTGAGTCTAAAGTTAAATTCAGGATAAGGCATCTAAAACTAAAAAATGTATGGTTCGACTTTATTAGGCACCTGTATGTAGACGTTTCTAAAACAATGGAGTTTCACTTTAAAAAATCAGATCAAGTTTGCTATGAACCCGGTACTATGGACTACTTGGTCGGACTGTATGTGTGGATAGTCGGACTGAAGACAGTCTACTTAGAGCTCTACGTCTGGTATGCAATATCTTATGAGATGTTGCGTTATACTACCGATTTTGAACGAGTCTCCTCAAGGTTGGATCTAAACTGTTATTTTTTTTGTATTTTTTTTTCTTTTAAGAGATACTTTGTGCGCAATTATGGTAGCAGATTACATGCAGTTACCGATAGAATCATTATTTTTTTATACAAAAAATACATCAGAAGTAAGTTGGAAGAGGTTTATATCACTTATGACAAAACTTTCAGATGGATATTCCAAGAGCAGTGACAGATGCATTTCTTGATAAAGTAAAGAGCGCACCTTGGGCTGATTCCGCTGTTGTAAATCGTATAATAAATACATTTAAAAGGAGAGACACTCATATCGGGTATCCATCAGAAAAGATTAGTCTTCTAAAAATGTATTTTAGGAATCTGCATATAGAAACGGTAATTTAACAATTTTCTTTTCAACTGTAATTTAGAAATAATTTTAAGGGCGATCCAGTACTCATAAATATTATAAAAGTGATCCAAACTTCTGTTATGATCACGTTGCATCATTATGTCTGGGAATACAAGCGTCCTTGGATGATGACCATGAATATTCCTTTTGATATCCATTTTAACCCAGTGTTTAATATTTTATGTAAGTCAAAAAGTAAGGTGTGTATTTTTTTAACAAATTAGGTTGGCAGTCGTTCATGGTGCTTTTTTGGAAGAGCCTGTATACTTTGGAGAGGAAGAATTGGCCACAAGGTAAGACCGTTGGTTTCTTCTGATGTTTATTTTAGTGTTACAGACCACTAAATTTTGCTCTTCTTGGTTTTTTAATAGCTAGAGCAGCACTTTTAGATTTTAGTTTAAAGGGTACGATACGAAATTTAGTTGGGCAAATTATAATATATTTATCTGTTTAGAAATTGGGTACGATGAATATGGAAATGAAGTGGATACTCGAATTTGGTTAGGATCACAAGCATTTGAAAATTTACTTGATGCAAAACTTTGCTTTAAGGCGCGATTTAAGAGCTACAGAGATTGTAACAACAAAGCGGTCAAAGTGAGTTTTTGAGGAGTTGAAAATTATAATAATATTGCTACTTATGCATCAAGTTCCAAAAATATTTTTGAAGATGTATAATAGGGTTCGTGGATTTCTTAGGTTTAGATTATTCAGATAGTTTAGATCTTTTAAATGTTACAGGTTCTTAGTTTCCTTTTATTTTGGATTTTTGGATTCTAAATTTTTGATTACGAGTATCTAGATTCAAATTCCTAATTCTGTCTTCTCCTGTCTTCAAACTTTTAGAATTATTTTATTAATATACAGATTTTTTTAATTCTTGGATTGTTTCGTTTATTTGAAGACTTTTTACCTTTTTCAGTTTTGTGTTTCCGGCAGATTTTGTTCCATTCTATATAATTTTTTTTTGTGGCTGCTATTTTTTTTTCTAGATTTTTCTTAGTTTTTGTTTTTTTTTTTCGTTCGTTTTCTAACGGTTTGGCTGTTCTTCATTCGCATTACGTGTTTTATCCCTCTTAATTGTATTTTATAATGATTTGTATCATTTTTGCCTTTAAACTTTTTTCTTTTTTTTTTTAATTTGTTACACTGTGTAGGTCTCTCTCTAATGATTTTCTCAGCTCTTGGTTCCTTTTTTGGATTTATAGATTTTTTATAACGTCATATTTTGTTTAGATTTTCTAATTTTATAATCTCTAGATACTTTTGATTTTTTATTTATGCTATATTTATGCTGAATCACCCGGTATATATATAATTATGTATATATATATATATATATAATTTTCGTATCTTTTAGATGCTATAGAACGTTTTTGTATTTTTTACATTTTTCTTTACTTTAGATTTTTTCGCTTTTTAAATACTTTAATTTTAGAATTTTTAGATGGTAAAACTTTTAATCTTTTAGATTTTCTAGATTCCACAAACAGCACATGTTTTTATAATTTTCTCTTTAAATGTTTTTTGTTTTTTTTATTTTTTTGCAGTTTTTTGGTCTTTTAAATGCTGTGCTTAGATTTTCTAAAAATTCAAGATTTTTTGGACTTAGATTTTCAGTTTTTTTTAAATTAAATTTTTTTAAATGTTTCTTTCACATTTTTAATGTTTGGTATTTTTTATGTTTTAAATTTTTTACCTTTGATTTTTTTTAATGCTACCTATTTTATAATTTTTAAATTTCTTTTTTAAACGTTTAAATTTTTGGACTTTCTTGATGTTTTTTTGGTATCTTTTTTAGATTTTTCACGTTGTTCAAATTTTTGAAATTTTCTGAATTTAGACTCTTATTAGGTTTTTAATGTTTTTGATTTTTAAAATTCGTTTTTTTTTTGTACTCTTATTTTTCTAATTGTTTTTTTTTAATTTTAGATTATTTACGTTGTCGAATCTCAGTTTTTAATCTTTACTTTTTTTAGATGTTATTCGTTTTTTTTAAAATTTTCCATCTATGCTATATTGTATATTTATACAAGGTATAAGATTATTTATAGTTTTAAATTTTATAAATTGGGGTCAGAATCTTCATATCTTTAAGAAGCTATAAAACGTTTGGATTTCCGTATTAATTGCATTTTTCTCTCTTTAAATGCTTTAGTTTTAAAAAATTTAAACGTTTAAACTTTTTAGACCTTTTAGTTTTTCTAGATTCTAAATACAGTATAAATTTTTGTTTTTACAATTTTTATTTTTATTTTTTTACATTTTTTATATATTTTAGATGCTGCGCTTAAATTTTCTAAAAATTCAAAAAGTTTTTTGACTTAACTTTTCAATTTTTTTAAAATTAAGTTTTTTTAAATGTTTTTTTAAGATTTTTAATTTTTAGTACTTTCTATACTTTCTATTTTTAATCTTTAAATTTTTTTTAATGCTGTGTACCTTACAATTTTTAAAGTTTTTATTTCAATATTACCATTTTTGGGATTCCTTGTTTTGTTTTTTTGGTATCTTTTTGCATCTTCTGATTTTTTTGGATTTTTCGTATTGTTCAGATTTTTGAGATTTTCTGAATTTAGACCCAGATTGATTTTTTATTTTTTTTTTAAATTTTTTAACTGTTCTTTAGATGTTCTTCGGATTCTTTAGTTTCCATCCAATGTTAATTTTTTTGCAACTTTTGTATTTCTTAGACCTTTTGGATAACTAACTCGCATCGTTTACATTTTCTAGATCTTATTCTAAAATTCTAGTTTTTTTTGATTCTTTACATTTTTTGAATTTGTTTCTCATAGAAATCGTGGATCTTTTGCTCTTTAATTTTTTGAAAAATGTTTTTTTATATTTTGTATTTTTTAGATTTTTGATAGTTTCTAGATGTGTTGAGTTAATAATATCTTATTTTACTTGGAAACTTTTTGTTAGTTTTATTAGTTATATATTTTTTTCAATCAACTAAAAAACTTTAAATCTATAAAACTTATAAATATTTTTTTAGTTGAAAGACTTAAGTGTACTAATCGCTGATAGCACAGGCCTACGTTTTGCTTACAGAGCCTACAAAAAATTAGTCAAAACTGAAGGATGTCCTCCAAGTTTTCCCGGGCTGAAATTAACAGATGATGAACTATTTTTTGTAGCATTTGCTAGTGTAACGAATTACAGAAGCAAATCTTGTTATACATTACTGACTTGTCTTTCCTAGTATTTTTGCGAAAATCCCTGCAAGAAATCTGACAACATTCCTCTAAAAGTACGACTAATGAATACGTTGCAAAACAGTAAAGACTTTGCGGCTGCTTTTAAATGTAAAACATATCAGCCGATGACACCTTGGAGAAAACATTGTGGCATGTGGTGAACTGTTGACGTTGATGTTTCAATAAGTCTAATAAATATTTGCAACGATTTGATTGTATTTATTTGAGTCTGTTAATTTGAAATTACAATTACAAAGGTGACAGTGACAGGGCTTTCACGCACGGCTTGCATTCATCTCTAGAGAGTGATACATCGCTTTCAATTCTGCAAGCTAATCTGATAAAAATGGACCAATTACAGGACGTATTAAGGTCTAACCTGTTAATTTCTACGCTGAATAGAGTGAAGAGTAATTGGCCAGTTTCTCGCGAAAGTAAACACGGGAACAATGAATTTTTACAGCGGTGTGCTCTTGACCATTTTCTTCGTAATGACGAGATTATTATTTCAGAGAAAGTAATTTCGCCATGTGATTATTATTAGAAAACAAAACTAAAACTCGCGACAATGATAAATTATTCATGGGAGTTTAAAAAATCATGTTAATTATAAAATGTTTATTTATTGTGAAAATGAATGTAAACAAGAAAGTTAACATAAAAATGAGTTATCACAGCTCAAATTTGTAAATGGATGATTCAGATGCGAGCGAAAGGTAACTTCTTGTTTAATATTTCGAGTCTCCTCCGGAAATTCCAGAAAGGTTGATCGTTTTAGTGTTTGAACCTAACGAGGAGCTACCGTATCCGGAGGAAATTCCAGAGAACTGGAAAGATTTTCCATTTGACGATGAGGAACCTCCGAGGTTGCTTAAACTCAGATAAAGGCTTTTTCCAGTGTCGCTGGTTTGAAGAGGAGCTTGCAATTCTGATTGGCCTCCGTATGAAGATCCCCCAAAGTCAAAAGATTTTCCTCCTAGGTTCAAAGAAGATAACAGGTCACTGCTTAGACTTCCAGAATGGGAGCTCGAAATTGGTTGCAAGGTGAATGAACCATGGCCTGAATTTCCGCCCAAGCTGAAAGTACTTTGACCTCCATATTCAGATCCTGAATAGATGGATTGTCCACCGTTAGAACTATCTCCATATTCAGCTCCTGAAGAAATGGATTTTCCACCGGTAGAACCACCTCCATATGCAGATCCTGAATAGATGGATTGTCCACCGTTAGAGCTACCTCCATATTCAGCTCCTAAAGAAACGGATTGTCCACCGGTAGAACCACCTCCATATGAAGATCCTGAATAGATGGATTGTCCGCCGTTGGAACCACCGCCATTTCCTCCAACTGTGATGTATTGAGGTACACGAACTACAATGTTCTGACGAACTGGAACTGGGTATGGTTGTGGTACTGTGACTGGGTACGGTTGTGGTACTGAGATTCTGACAGGTTGTGGATATGGTACTTTGACTGGTACTTGCACTGGATATGGGACTTTACGGGTGACTGTGTATGGTACTGGCCTGGGGACAATGACAGGTTTTGGTACTGGAACGGATACTTTAACCGGGCGTGGTACTGGTACAGCAACGGGTTGGGGTACTGGTACTGGTACCGTGCGCGTGATGGTAACAGGGTATGGTTGTGGTACAGGAACTGCAACTCTGTGAGTTACGGTGCTAATTGTGGCGCCACCACGTGATCCAGCTCCTCCTCCGAAGCCGCTACCAATTCCTCCTCCAAGACCACCACCAATTCCTCCTCCAAGACCGCCACCAATTTCTCCTCCGGATCCACTGCTAATACCACTTCCTCCATATTGTAGTTTTTCACCGTATCCACCGCTCGAAATTGGTTGGAAACCCCCTTCTAGTTGAATATTTCCAGTAAACTGATGACCGCTGCTTTCTTGCCCTCCTTGTGAAAACGAATTTTCACCGAGCTGCAATTGGTGACCACTTTGTTGTGAACCTGACGAAATTCCACCAAGTTGGAAATCGTGACCACTTTGTTGTCCTCCTTGTGAACCTAACGAAATTTCACTAATTTGCAATTGGTGACCGCTGTTTTCTTGTCCTCCTTGTGAACCCAACGAATTTTCGCCAAGTTGAACTTGATGACCGCCTTGTTGCCCTCCTTGTGAGCCTAACGAAATTCCACTAAGTGGAATTTGGTGACCGTCGCTTTGTTGCCCCCCATATGAACTCAAAGTATTTCCACCAAGCTGTAATTGGTGCCCGCCTTGCTGCCCTTGTTGTGAACCTAAGGAAATTCCACTAAATTGGTATTCGTGACCGCTGCTTTGTTGCCCTCCTTGTGAACCTAATGAAATTCCGGTAAGCTGGTATTCGTGGCCGGTGCTTTGTTGCCCTTTCTGTGAACCTGATGAAACTCCACTAAGCTGAAGTTGGTGACCTTCGCCGAGAGATAACTCGTTGCCTTTGATGTCTCCGCTTGTTAACTGATGACCTCCTCCAAGAGAACTACCGCCTCCAGACTGATGTCCTCCGCTAACAGAAATGCTGGAGCTCGTAAACTTTTGTGATCCTCCATTACTAATTCCGCTGCTTAAAGTTCTTTTCACATTGTTTCTTTTATCAGCCTCGCCCTGTCGGACCAGGCAAGCGACTGCTAATATCAATGATGCTACCTATTTAAAAAAAGTACCTAGTAATTGATAATTTGATAACTGGAATACTTACGATAATGTGCTTCATGATATGTTTAGGTGAGTTCAAGAAGCAAATGAGAAGTGACGCTTAACTCTTTCAATGCACTCTTTTTATAGTACATACGGTAGGGAGGGCCTTTGGCGATGCCATCCATTTGCCAAAATTACTTTCACTGGAGAATCCACTGTAACATTTCCGAACAACGATGTGTCAGTACAGCGGTAAATTGTAACGTTACCTTGCAACGAAAAGACCTGTCATTATCACTGTAATTGTTTTAATGAACTTGATGTAATGAAGGATGAGAGGAATGCGGCGAGAAAAGAGGCAATTACAAAAAATGATACACTCGATTTTAATTGAACGGATTAAAAACAGTTCGTGTCTGATATACAAACCATTTTTAGATGCAATTACAGGCATTAAATTTAATTATACAATCAACCACTTCAACGTTGGTAAACTTGCATAAAATTTGCGATTATAATTAAAAATTAAAAATTTGGGGTTTTTCCAAAACTGTTTACTGGAGCACACAGACAATCTTAATTAGATTTAATTGAATCACCTGTTATTATTCGCGGAAGCGTGTCAGTTTTATCTCGATGTGTTCTTTTAGCCTAGATAAATAAATGTATTTAATTTTTGGGCGACGCTAGAAGTGATCTTGTTATTTAATATTTAATTATTGTTGAAAGAGTACCTTTCATTATTTTTTACAGCAGCCCCATATACGGATGTTTTTAAAAGTGTGGAGTTACGCGAAAAATTCAGGAAAAAAACTGACCCTGAAGGTATTAATTTTTTACGTTTTTGTAAAACTATCCGTTCTTCGTTTAGACGTAAAACATTGATAAAATTTTGTTTGTGAAAATCTTATTGTTTTAGGTGTGTAATTTTATACGTTCCGAGGAAAGTTTCTTGGTGAACATTTCATTAAAGTAATCTCGGTGGTGAATGAGAAAGTGTTATTCTGTGAATAATCTGTACATCAATACCTCTCATTGTTTGGTTTATTTTGATTGGAGCTTTTTAAATTTATGAGTCCTTTTAATATCTACTTTAAGTAATGTAGAAAAATAATAAAAAACACACTTAAAGAACTGACTGAGAAACTACTGTTCAATATCTTGAAAGTAATGGTATCTTAACAAGAAAAAAATGATTTAATTTGTATTAGAATGTAAGATAATAAAATATGTATCTTTATAGTTACAGTGCACATTTATGCAGGTCTTACAGTTTCTAAATAAAAGAGGAAACTTGATATAATGGTTTAGCTGATCTATTGGAACTAGTTTATTGCGTAATTTTAATAGTTAATAAAAATGTTTTTGTAAATAAAGTGTTGATATGTTTTTTGGCGGCTTGTTAAAAAATTCCGATGAGAGTTTAGGAATTTCTAACAAATTATGCTTGAAATAGTTCGTAAAACGCAGAACGTTTCTAATCTGATTAACATCAATTAAAGTATGAGATCACAAAAAATATTATTTTTTTTAAGAAATGCAATCTGTTTTTGAATTGCATGGTATTTAACTGTTGTAAAAACAGGTAATTAATTACCATCAAGTTAGTCTATAAGGCGGAACAAATTTATGTAGATATGTCGAATGTGGATCACTGTGATAATTAAATTATGCAATCTGACCAAACGACGAAACTAAGAAATTTCCATCAATAGGACATCACATTTGTCATTTCATTCTCACTTTCATTAACATAAAAAACATGTTTGCTCGTTTTAATTTATTGAAATATACATCGCAATTTGACTGGTGTTTGACTTAATATTTGTGACCATAAATGCTGGCTCCATAGCTGCCACCCAATCCTCCGTAAGAACTGCCAATGCTAGAGTATCCACCGAAACCGCCTCCAATGCCGCCTCCGATGCTGCCGCCAAATCCACCTCCGATTCCGCCTCCAACAACAACAGGTTGAGCAACTGGTACGACGAGGGTTTGTGGGACACGGACTGGCACTGGTTGTGGGATGGTAACTGGGATTGGTTGGGGAACTGGAACACCGACCGGTTGGGGTACTGGTACTTGGATGGGTACGGTGACGGGTACAGGTACAGGGCGAGTTACAGTAACTGGTACTGGTCTAGGAACGTACACTGGGTTGGGAACTGGTACTGAAACTTGCACCGGGCGAGGTACCACAACGGGGTAAGGTTGAGCTACTGGTACTGCCACTGGGCGGGTGACGGTGACAGGGTAGGGTTGTGGTACTGGTACAGGTACAGTTTGGCTGACGGTTGAAACTGTGGCTCCTCTGCTGATGCCAGAACCAAGACTTGAACCAATACCGGAACCAAGGCCAGAACCAAGGCTAGAACCATATCCGAGTCCAGTGCTACCAATCGATCCATATCCAATTCCGCTTCCTAATCCATAGCCGCCTCCATAGCCGTAGCTTCCGATGGACTTGATGAGACCACGTTTTTCTACAGTTTTAGCTTCGGCTGTGTCGGCCTTGCTGGCTAAAGATAAACCAGCGACTGCCAACAAGAAGACGGCTACCTAAAATAAAAATTAATAATTAATAAATAATTATTTTCCTTAAAATTTACAAACTTACCGAAAAGGATTTCATGATGGTAAATGAAGAAGCCAACATAAAATGATACTTTGGTAGTGGTCAAGTTGGTTTTTATATAAAAAAAATCTGGAGGGGTTTTATTTTTAACACACTATGGTCCTGTTTTTGTATCAATTAGTGATACATGGATGAACAAAAAAATTCGAAAAAATATAAATTATTAATAACTTTATTGCTTAATTATGGCTGCAATCCTAATAACTATTTCTTCGTAACAATTTGAAAAATTGTAATCATTCTAAAACATTTACCAATTTTATAAAACGATACTTTTTTTTTATCATTATGTGATATTAATTTCATTTAGTTGGTTATCATTCAATATTAAAAAGTGGTTGAAGATTGTTAAAATATTTATATTTATAATTTCATTAAAATTAATTATTATTGCAATCGTTAAAATTTAATTTTTTCTGTGCCAACAAATTTATTAATAAATTTATTTTTAATGATTATGTCAAACACGTACTAAAGCGGATACAAAAATTGAAACATTGAACTAAAATTATTATTGCAATCGTTAAAATTTAATCTTTCCTGTGCAATAAATTTATTAATTACTTATTTTTAGTGATTACGTCAAATACGTACAAGAGCGGATAATAAAATTTAAACCTATTGACTCATTTCTATCATCACTGACGTTACATTTGACAAAAAGTACTCTATTTTATTTGGATAAATTAAAGCCGATGGAAAATTAAATTGCAACGTTTCTTCTGCAAGCTGCAAATTTTATTACAGAATTTCACGTCGAAGAAATGATAAAAAAAAATAATTGATGGCAACTAAAATTAATAAATTAGTAGAACGTTGAACTTAACGAAAGTTCAATATTCTAATGTGAGTAAATCACTTTCATGCATCGCTAGAGTTTGTTGTCGGCAACCAAGAATACAAATTGTAAAAGAAATTGTAAATTTTCAGGATCAGAACAACATTGTATTTTTGGTAATATTTATTGAAAAAGCTTCGTTGTTTCTTAACATCAAAAGAGTAATTAACTTTTCTTATTATTACATGATGGTCCGCCTTTTATTTTATGAGAAGAATGAAGAATGAAGACAAGAATGTTGTTTAGTAGGTATAAAAAAAACCTTAATTCTTCAGCAAATTTCTTTGTTAATATTTATATATAAAATAATAAGTGATAACTCTGGCAACCAAATGATTTACATTTACATTTACACAAAAAATTATTCAGGAATTATTTTCGAGAAAATTTGCATTTAAAAAAATCTAATAATTTAATTTAACTTTTGTACTGTACCAATATTAATTATATTAATATTAATTTGACAAGTTTGGTAAAAAAAATATTTGACAGAAATTTTTCCAGCAGGAAATTGTACTCTTTGTGCAGTAAGTTTTAAACTGTTGGATTGTCATCAAAAAGGAGTTGAAACTTCCATGTCAGTAATTACACTTACAGTTTCAGTTGCTATATAGTTTCTACTTTATATTTTCTAATAGTTCACTTATATTTGTGTTGTTTTTTTAGTTCACAGACATTTTTACAAACAATTTTGATTGTTTTTATTATGGAAAAACCATTTTGCAATTTACGTCAGATTATTTCTTAACACTGTTTAAGCAACAAGATTTTTTTTTAAATGAGTATGTATTATTAAATTAAATTTAATTTAGTTTACTCGTAAATTTAAGAACTAGATTTATCGTGAATCTTACATGTAAGTTGACTATTTAACATTTCAAAAATTATATTTTATGAATCGGTTTTATTATTTATTCATTTTTTATATAAATGTAATGTTATTGATTTCAGGTTTAAAAAGTTGGAAATGCTTTTCTAGAATTTCTGATATGCTAGTTAATCTGTTCAAAATATTTTATCACATAAAAAACGATTATTATAGTAAAATAGATCTTTATTACAAGTGCAGTATATACACAGATGGTAATACCATCAAAATCAACAAAAATACTTATGGTATCACAATAGGATGAATCGGTATGAAATTTGACAGATGATGAAGATGAGGTGAGTGTTAAGTCTTTGCTTAGTATTTGCCTCCGCCTAGAGAAATACTGGAATAGCTTGTGGCACCACCGTGACCTCCTCCAAGACTTCCTGAAGAGCCACCATATCCACCTCCGTAGCTGCTGCCAATGCTGATGGAACCATGTCCGCTTTCCAATCCACCGCTTCCATAGCCTCCACCGCTGCTTCCAATGCTGATGGAGCCATGTCCACCTCCAATTCCACCTCCGATTCCACCGCCATATCCACCACCATATCCGCCGCCGTATCCGCCGCCGATTCCTCCTCCGATACCTCCTCCGATGCCTCCTCCGATACCTCCTCCAAGACCACCACCGGCGCCGCCGCCACCTCCTCCAACGAAGACAGGTTGAGCAACAGGTACAACGATGGTTTGTGGTACTCTAACTGGCACAGGTTGAGCTACAGTGACTGGGTAAGGCTGAGGAACTTCCACAGCAACGGGCTGAGGAACAGGAACACGGACTGGGACTTGAACGGGCACTGCTACGGGACGAGTTACGGTGACGGGATATGGACGGGGAACAACGACGGGTCTTGGGACTGGTACAGGGACGGCAACGGGACGAGGGACTTCCACACGAACAGGTGTTGCGACTGGGACGGCAACGGGACGAGTGACGGTGACTGGGTAGGGTTGAGGAACTGGGACTCCGACGGTTTGAGTGACGGTGCTAACGGTAGCTCCTCCACCACCACCTCCTCCGATTCCTCCGCCGAGTCCACCGCCGATACCGCCGCCGAGTCCACCACCGAGGCCGCCTCCGAGACCACCGCCTAAGCCGCCTCCGTAGCCGCCGCCGTAGCCGCCTCCATAACTACCACCTAGACTTCCTCCATGGCCGCCACTGAGGCTTCCTCCTCCGTAGCTACCAATACTGATACCTCCTCCATGGCCGCCACTGAGGCTTCCACCTCCGTAGCTACCAATACTGATGCCTCCTCCATGGCCGCCACCGAAGCTGCCGCCTCCGTATCCACTTCCGATACTGCTACTAAAGATCCCACGCTTCTCAGTTTTCTTGTCGGTAGCCTCGCCGCATTTTGCAATGCTGGCGACTGCCAATACCAGTGAAGCAACCTGTTTTTTTTTTTAATTTTTAGTGAAGTTTATGCGATGCGACCACGGACTTACCACAATAGGCTTCATGTTGTGTGTAGAAGAAGAAACTGACAAGTGATGTCTTACCCTTGGAGAGGTGGCTTTATATATGAAAACGAGTGGAAAGGGTTCCTCCCCAATCTACCCACTAACTGGACGTACTTTCACCGGGTGAATCTGCGACGATATACTTGTAGTACCATACATTCACAACTCTGGACGCATCGCTGAACAAGCAATGCCATAATCCTCTAGTTAAGAACCACCGAAGCAACGAACGATTTAATAACAGATACATGCTTCACTCCTTGCTCATAAACCATAGAAAAATCATTCATAGGAGGATTAAATGTGGGCCTACACAAACATGCAACACTCTTAATATATTTCACGAAATTTACTTCCTATGTAATTTTAAGAAATTCGCTTATTATTCACGAAACCAACAATGCATTTGGAAATTAGGCTGGTGCATTATTATCAGTTTTAATTAACTATAATTACTAAAAAAATGTTACAACACAATTAAATGGGACAATAAGTTCAGTGATTCGTTCCCATCTCAAAACTTAATTAACACCCAAAACGGGGTAAAAGATATTCGAGACAAAATGCTCTTTGTTGGGTTTCTCTACGAAATGGTGATGACGCAACCGTCCGCTAACCACAAAGCTTTTTTCACGTATCCAAATATTGCATCCCGAAACAATGATTTCTGAATGGAAATTTGAAAGTCATCAACAATAGCGAGCACTTAGTATGTAGTGCAATTCTGAGACAAAAGACGGAAACTTTCCACTCAATCAATCAATCAATTAATAAAAATGAACACTCGACGAGGTCCCTCACCCCAATTTTGCTCCACTTTCAATCAATTTAAGCATAATTACCGAAAATGGGGAAACGCATTAATTTAATTGCATTGTTATCTGATCCAGAATTAAAAATATCAGCGTAAATAATTGATTAAATGGATTTTTAATCGTAATATGTTAACCACGAAAATTTCTCCGTCTACTCCAGAGAGGACAGCACCGGTACTAAAACATTTCCGAAGTTTCACACGCCTCTTCCTCACTCATATCTCATTGGTAATGCTAAATAATTAAACCGTTTATTGAAGCAATGAAAGTGGTCCGGTGATAGACACAGTTTTACGTAAACGTAATCCAGCAATGCAATCCTAAAGCGAAGCAATTATGATAATCACGGAAAATAAGATTAATGAAAATAGTTCCCACAGTACCATTTCGATAGAATGTTGCCATCTGCGTACTGCATTTACCGTGAATCATTTTTCCTGATCGCCACATTTTCAATAGAAAGTGAAATGGGAGCTTCCTTATCAGTGATTTTTTCGGACTGGAATTACTCATAATTTCTAATTACGTGAAATACGCTTGAGCACGTCCAGTTGCTTAATTATCGCAAAGAACATGTCGTGTATTTTTGTAAAACTGCAACTTCCGCTTCTATTGTAACGTAAACGCCCCAGTTCTGAAATCATAACAGTTGCGTAAGAAAAAATATTGCATCGAGAATAGTCCCTGAAGGTAACACTGCAGTTATTTGCTCCAATCTCTTCAATTTTTCAAGAAACGCGGTTCTCTACAAACAAAGAGATTGAGGAAAATTTTGTAGAGTGAGTTATTTGGGTTAAACATAAAGAATTGCACAACGTAATATCCGACTACTGGTGTGAACTTAATGTATCTTGCAAATTTTTAAATTCTTAATGATAAAGTAAGAAATTATGGTCTTCGATGCGTGACACTGTCGTAAGTTGTTCTATATAAGACTGGACGGTTCGATTTTCGTGTTCATTTTGTGGAATAATAACAGACGTCGTTTTTTACTTTATATCTCTGACTTATTGCGGCAATTCTGAGCAATCTGAGTGTTTCTAAACGAAGTAACAACGGTGGGTTTGTATGCAATTTACATACGTTAACAGACGTGAATAACAATTACCCGATTTGATATGGCTTGAAGGTATGCAATCAAGAGCAAAAAACTAGATCGGAATTCGTGATTTAAAATGTTTAAAAATTGAATTTTTCTTCAGAAAATCGTTGCCCATATTCGATCACGGAAACATTCTTTCCCTTGGCTCATTTTTCCTGATGACTGCGGGAAAGTATTACGATCATTAACGCCACGAGAAAAAACGTAACAAGCGTTAAATTAGCCAATAAGAATGTTTTAAGATCAACATCTTTGGTCTAATAGCGCATTTAAATGAGATGTATTAAAATACATTTTGCTGTTAATGAGTACTCTCATTACACATTATATCGCTTATTACTTAAGCGTTGTCCACTACCATAACTTTTCCGTTTTCATTATTTTGAAAGACTTTGTTCTATTTTTTCACAACGTGTTTTAGAACAAGTAGAATTTCATCGTGTTGTTTGAAGACAAGATAACGTGCATGTTATGCAAAATCAGAGAGATCTTATCTTTAATTAATGCTGGAATGATGCATTATAATGAAAAGAATAAATATAGGAACTTTTGTTGTTTATCGTTATTAATTTATGTATAAATTTCTGGAATTAAAGAAAGTAACAGCTGGCTTCCGGGGAACAACATGCCAAGTTTATTTGTGAAACTGCGGAATTTTTAAATTGTTTAAAATTCTACATATTTTTCTATACCTACTAATTCACGGATAATTGTTCGCATTTTTATTCAAAAATATATTTTCGTGGCTTGTCTTCTGATCGTAATTTTTGAGATTTGTAAAATTTTGCTCTTGCAGAAATTAATAACGATGATTTTGTGAAATTGAATCTAAAAAGAAATGTTTTAACGATAGCATTATTTTACTACGCTAAATAAATGAAAAAAAAATGTTTATTTTAAAAAATATTGATAGAAAATACAAATGAACTCGTGTACTAGTTTTGACTATTCACAATTTTGGGCTACGAAATTGTAAGAAATCTTTCTGTAATAATTCTACAACATCTGTGAAAATATATCATAATCATTAATATTTGATATAAAAAATCCAACGTTAAAAATTTCAGCTTTTAGGGAGAATTTTTTAAAAACTATACAATTTAATAATTTAGCAAAATGTTGTTAACTTAAAAATATCAAAATTAAAATTTGTGCATTAATTTTAGCATTTAAATTTTAGGCTACTTCGAAGGAGTTTTTTGCGATTCTAAAAGTTTGAATCACTTCGAAATTGTTAGAAATTGTAAGAATTTTTTCTAAGATGTTTGCTATAAAAGCTACAAATTCGACAAATAAATTTATATTTTCGAATTGGTATTAACTTTAGCCCGGTCTGAACCAGTTTAAAAATTATGGCAATTTTTCAAAACTTCGTAATTTTATTTATATGTGTACTTTGAGAGTACGAATTGTGGGAATTTTTTTCAAAACTTGAAATTTTAAAGTGAAAATATATTCTATAAATATTTAATATTTGATACCAATAAAACAAAATTTAAAATTTGAGCATAACTTGAGTAACTTGAGTTAATCCAAAATTTTATTCCACTTTTAAACAAATTAGAATTTTAGAGTAACTTTTCTAAATTCTAAAATTTAGGAATCTATTATAGCAGAATTTGGTAAAATTCTAAATTTTAAAATTAATTTTGACGTATTTTCAATTTTTAAAACTTTTTGCGATTTTAATTTATAAATCACTTTCAAACAATTAGCAATTTTTTTTTAAAACTTGGGATCTAGCTGATTGTTCAAATATTTACTACAAATGTTGAACATCTCAAAAAAAATGATTAATTTTCAAATTTGTATGAATTTTTCCAGTCTAAAATGATATTATGTAGAAATTATGTCAGGTTGTTTTTAAATATTGTAATGTAATTTTAATTTAAAATTATTTGGGCTATTTCGAAACAATTTAGAAATCGTGAGAAATCTTCAAATTTCTAGTTTTAAACAATTTTACAAAATATTGACAATGTATACTAAAATTTGTTAAAAAATGCAAATTTTAAAATGAGTGTGTTAATTTTAATATTTTATATATATATTGAGAAATCATTGTAAATTTTTATATTTAGCAATTTGTCAAAATATTTGCTATAAATGCAAAATATATAAAAATATGCAAATTTAAAAATTTGTGTTTAATCTTTGGCAATAAAGATTTTTGAACTATTTCAAAATGATTGAGCGAGTTTGAACAATGTTCCATCATTTTGTTTTAATTTTAGTATTAATTTTAGTATTCCAAAATACTAAAAATTTAAAAACTTTTTCTAAATTTTGCCATTTTAAAAGTTTAGACTATTTTGAAATAATTAGTAAGTGAGAAATCATTCTAAATTAGCAATTTGACAAAATTTTTGGGATAAATGCTAAAATTTGATAAAACGATGCAAATATTTATTACAGTTGTGAAATGACTAGAAATTTTGGCAGATTTATAAATTTTTTAATCTTATTTATAAATTGATTTGAGCAATCAACAGTTTTGCGCAAGATGGATTTGTTAAAAAAAGTTCAGTAATAAATCTGACTATTTATTTTGGAATATTAAATAAAATTGCTGTAGGATTAATGTTTCAATTACTTCTCACAGATTCAGAAATTTGCGATTTTTTTTATAACTTCTTAACGTCGCTGTTCAAAATAATTAAGATGTAAATTTAAATAATGAATTTTAAACCTTCCTATGCTCATTGTATATTTAATTAATTTTCATAATGCATTTTTAGGATTAAATACATGAAGTTAAATTAATATTAATCATTACCACAAAATTAAGAATTAGTTTTACGATCTTTGCTTATGGAAATTTTGCTAAATAGATTAGATCGAAATTACTACCTCATAGTCATTTAGACAACAAAAAAAAAACATACAAGAAGTGAAAAGCTTTAATTAAGAACTATGACGTGTTCTACGATTTGACAAACGATTTCCTCGTCTTTCTTCACTTGAACTCACCGTAATAACGGAAAAATTTTGGAGACATTTTATTACAGTAGTATAAAATATTTTTTCTTCTAATTATTACGGTTGTTAATTAAATTTCTAGAAACCGGACCATTTTCACTACAGAACTTAAAAGCTTTAAGCGGCGACTTTTTACGACTGCTCTAATTACAGCACTCCTCTCTAATTGTAGCAGATTAAAATAATACTTGTAATTTGACACTAGGCAACCAACTATACTACCCACGAAATTAATTTTCAAGTAGAATCACAGACCTAATTGCCAAATTTACGAGCAGCCACAAAAACTAATTAAGTGAGAATTTATTACATAAGGAATTGTTTAACTCAGCCGTAGGCTCTAGTTCTCGCCTAAAATCTGACATTTGATTTTTGCCAATAGAGATTACGCGATCTGATCTGATTTATTTATTCTTCGATGCGCAAAATTATAATAAGGAAAGAGCGGTGTTCCCGTATTAAAGTCTCTATATAAAAAAAAGTGAACGCAAGAGTGTGGCTCGAGGATATGTTTCTTCCTTTAACATTTATATTAGTTGATGCACCAGAACTACTGAACTATTAGATCTTGGAGAAAGTTGGGCGTGCCTGGGCGATTTTTGGTATTGTCCATAACATCTTGTAATTAGTAAAATTATGTAATAAAAAAATAAAAGGAATAGATGTCGGAAGAAGCTTTTTATTTAGGTAGCGTGTAATAATATACGTAGTCGTTTATCGTTTTAATCTGAGCTCAGGAGAATATTTGTAATTTTATAATGTAAATTTTTAACTTTGATAAAATTTCTCTTCTTGGTTCGTTTATTTCTACTTGCTTATTATATTTCATTCAAATGGTCTCAAATTTCTTGATCAAATAGATTCTATTAGCCGGCAAAATTAGTCGAGTTTTAATGAAAGTGGGAGCACTAATAATCCATTAGATAATTTGTATATAAATAATATTGCATGCAATAAAATAAAATTGTTATTAATAAATGTAATCATACGCTAAATTTGTTTACGTAAGAACATCGAGACGGGAAATAAAAACAAAACCATCTTTCTGTGGTTTTACTTTCCGATAAATAACACTTACTGGGTTTCTCAAAAGGTGGAGCTTCAATACACCTCACACAGAGAAAGTCTACATATTCCGATAAGCACCTTAATTGATACTCACAAATCAATCAATAACCCAATTTCTATTAAGAAACTCCAAATAAAACATGTGTCAAGTAATTGTGGAGGTGTGGCAGGATAATAATACAATCAATCAAACCGCCCGCTTCTTTGTATTACATAATAAAAATCGTCACAATTGAAAATCACGTCACGGAATTGTCCATTAGAAGGTCAATTTCCTGAAGCTTAGGGATGAAGGTGATGGTACTTTCAAATTGGTTTTTGTTATAAAGTGGTGTAATTATGTCCCATGGTTGGATAGGTGCATTAAAATTTGCACTTTTTGCAAATTGATGGTTTAACAGAGTGGAACAATTAGTTCCAGACGGGGGCGAAGGATTAACCTTGGAAGAAGCGCCATTGTTTGGAATGTGCAGCGATTTGTGGTATAAATCATACAACAGAAAAAGAGTTTAATGTTCTAGACGTTCACCAGAAGAGGTGTGGTAAAGACATCCGCAAATGCAGTGGCGGCTCGTATCTGCTTATGAGACATAATTTATTGATGCAACTAAAATTGTCTATCTGAGGGTTTAGAAGTAAAACGTTATAAGGAAAATTATCATCGATAATTTTAACTGCGACGTCTCTAATTGTAAGTGTTGTGATCAATAAGTACAAATTAATTGCTTTAAATTATTAAACTTAATTTACAATTGTATATTAAAAAAAAAGAAAAAGTTTTTTTTAATGTAAGGACGTATATTTTTGTTTAATATATCGATTTGCTTATATTTGATATATGTATTTACAAATTTCAAAATAAATTGTCGGTTAAGAAAATGAAGCAAATCTGGAAACAGTAATAAAAAATCTAGAATATTGTAACAACATTTAAATGCTAAAAATTTTAATTGTTCTCGAGGTCAAGGTCTCAAAAATCCAGAAAATTTAAAGTCCCAAAAATGTATTGAATTTGGAGAGAATCAAAAGTCTTTTCTAACAAAATTCTAACAATTTAAAATATCTTAAAAATAATGAATCCTTAGAGAGTTTTGAATCTAGAACACCTGATATCTGGAGAAAGGATTCATAAAAAATATTTACTAGATCTTTTTTTTTAATTTTAGACTGTTTATGTTCTTCAAACCTCAATTTTGGATTTTTAGTGTTTTTTAACTGTTCTTTAGATGTTCTTCGGATTTTTTAGTTTGTATGTTAATTTTTTTGAAACTTTTGTAGCTCTTAGATCTTTTGGATATCTCACATCGTTTAAATTTTCTAGATACTCTGGAATTCCAAAGACTTTCTTTTCTGATTCTTTAAATTTTTCGAATTTGTTTCTCGTAGACATTTTCAGTTTTTAGGATCTTTAGCACTTTTTAATTTTTTTGAAATATGTTTTTTTTATATTTTGGATTCTTTAGATTTCTAATGGTGTGTAGATGTGTTGAGTTAAGAAAGGATTCATAAATAAATAAAAAAAAACTTAAAAATTCCATATTTAAAGATTTTGGAATATGAAGATCATGAATGTGATCAATAAAAATTTTTTTTATGAAAAATTGATTTTGCATACAGGTTTCGATCTTAAATTTGTAGGTGATAACTTTTTTTTTTATTTTGCATATTTCAGTGTAATTGGTGTTTTTTTATACTTTATGAATATGTAAAATAAAATAAAAATTAATGCCGACAAAGTACATCAACAGATACAAGTTCCGGAAATTTAAACATAGAGATTCAAAGACAAAACGACTAAAAGTGACTTTCGGCATCTTTTTTTTTGAAAAACGTTCAAAATTATCATTTTTGTAACATTTTTTGGCTTTTAAATACTTGCTCTTTCATTTTTTATCATTTGTAGATTATTATTTGTTATTTTTGTATTTGTTATAATTTAATTAATAGAATTATATCAAAGAAATAATTACGATTTTTCAAATTAAAAAAAACATTTTAACGTATGTCGAAATTCTTGAGTTTTAAAGGTATAGTAATATTTTTTATATTTTTAGCTTTAATATTTTTAATAATGCCTAGAACAAAAAAAATTGCTATAAATGATTTTTGAGTTTTAAAATCAGTTCCTTAAGATGTTGAGACTTTATTATTTTTTAAAGTTAAAACAATTTTACAATTTCAAGTTTTAATTGTACATTTCTCATGTTTTTACATTTTCAAAAGTTTTTTTGATTTTATTAAAAATGTTAACTTTAAGGGTGTCAACATTTTGATGCATATTTAAATTTTATCTTTTTAATGATATAATTTAAGGATTTTTTTGTTACATCCTAAAACTATATATTTAAAAAAAACAAAAGCAAAAAAAAATCTCAAGAATCGAAATATTGCAGTGGATACATAGTTTCAAGAAAAAGTTACAATAATTCAAATAATTCAAATAAGACAACGAATAAAAAGAACCTGAAGTATTTAAAAAAATCAAAATGTTTAACCAAATTAAGAAAGTTGAAAAGAATCTAAAAATTTACACTTACAAGAATTTTAGAGACAGTTTGAAAGTTCTAAGAATCTAAATATGTAATCCAAACCATTTAAAATACCTAATTTAACAAAATCAAAAAAAAGAGCAAAATTACTAATAAAAACCAAATAATTTAGAGAAAAACTAAATAATTTTAAAAACCTGAAGACGCAAGCAAAAGTTTCTAAAAAACTCGAGATTATCAAAAATTCAAACTAATTCCACAGTCTGAAAGTTTGCAACAGCTCTACAATTTCGGGTTAAAAAACTTATAACATCTAGAAAATCTGCAAAATAAAAAAAACACAAACTTTAAAATTTTAAGAATTTAAACAAACTGAACCCCAGACAATTCATCTGCCGCACGTCTAGATCTCCTTCAAAACATCCCAAGAAGTAGATATCCCAATTTTTTGGGGCCCCATCCTTGGATCCGCTACTGCACACACTTTTACTCTTCGCCCACCCTCCAACCAAATCACTTAACACATCCGTCGTCCTACTGTAACTGCGATTATGCAGTTCCTTAATTTTTCTCTGAATGGAAATCTCCATGTTGTAACCATTCTATAATTCCAACATCATGTTATCAAGATCAATTAACTACGCAACGCATGTAAAATCGGTAAATGGACTATAACCGAACTACGCTAGATTTTTTTTATTTTGCGTCTATTTTATTTAGAGCAGGTAGCGAAAGTGTTTCTTGATTCCCTTCACCGAGTGATTGGACCGCTCTTTGTGTAATTTGTATGGTGCTAGGAAGAATATACCATGTGACAATGACCACGATTAGATATAGTTCCGTTAGGATGACAGCTGCTAGGTTACACAACGTGACCGAAATAATTGATTTTATTAAGTCAATTAAGGATTCAAAGAATGCTGAGTTAGTGTGGATAAATTGGTAATAACGAGGTAATAAATCTAAAAATATTGTGGCTCTCACGAGTTTCTTTTTATTTCGTGCCGTTATTGTATTTCTGATTGTGAGATTTTCGAGCCACCGTTTAATATTTCACAACGTTGATTCTGATACGTTGTTATTTATTACAAAAAAGTTATTTTATAAATGAGGGGCTAACAAACAACTTGCGTCACTTGCTTTTCTTATACAGACAATAAAGACTTTGATTCACAGTTATGCTGTTATATAAGATTAGAGTAATATACGAGACGCGTTTATGTAATTACAGACATGTGCATGAAGAAATAATTTGATTTTAATGGCATTTTTATGAGAATTGTCGCTTGATACAGGAAAATGGATAAGTCCTGAGAAATATGTGTACGTATTTTCATTGCTCCTATGAAATATTTATTACTTTTTTGTTAACTAATTTGTTGCTTAATGGCGAGAAAGAGAACACTAATTACAGCTAATTTTTTTTATTAAATAGTTTACACGGTGTTAAAAGAGAAACTTAGATGTCTGTAACGATGCTTTTATGAGTGTTATCATGTGTAAGTTCTTGTTTTATTTGCAGGAAAACGTCTGTTTAACTTAACACTTTTTCATTTCGGATTGACAAGCCTAAAGATTGTGGTGTTAAAGATTTTGGGTTAATTTGAACCAAACTTAAAAATAAATCTTCGTTACAGAATTTTAAATCAAGATTTTTATTGCCAAAAATTAAATTGTTTTCAGAAATTTAACATTTTTCGTGTTTTACTTTTTTTGTACGGAAGGTGAAAGTGGTGCTATTTTCTTGCATCTATCTTCTTCCTTCTATCGACTAATTTATATATATACTAAAAGCAGACTGTTTTCGAAAGGATAATATTTTTTTCATTTCTTTTCCGTTTTCGATGTGAAAAACACGTCGTAAACGGAAAAACATTATTCAATTTATTATTAACATTTTGTTTTTTATTTTAAATACAATCAAGTTCTTTTAGGTAATAAATCTGTCATTGCTGTGGAATTTGAGAACTAAATTTAAAAAAAAATTCAACATTTTTTTCAAGTTTGTGCAAATATTGTGCATTTCGGTTTCGGATTAACAAGTCTAAGGATTGTGGTGTTAAAGATTTTGAGTTAATTTGAACCAAACTTAAAAATAAATCTTTGTTACAGAATTTTAAATCAAGATTTTTATTGCCAAAAATTAAATTGTCTTCAGAAAGGGCATAGGGAGATAAGAATGCTAAAATTGCCCCCAGAGCGTATCTTAACGATACTTTCAGGATATGTTCGTACTATAGAAGTACTTTGATTCTGAAGTTTTTAGATCTCAAAGTTAACTAGATTTTGAATAATAATAAAAAAGGCAAAAACAGAAAATATTTTTTTTCTCTTCATAGACTAAAACGATTTAAATAAAAATTTTATGGTAATTTAATACCTATAGAGATACTCTTTTGATAAAAATTTCAACTATATAGCTCTACATTTTCATAGAATTTTAAATTTAAATTTAAAGAAAAATTGATTTTTTATTATAAAACTTAAAAGTAGAATTTTGAAAATATTTTTTTTGAATTCCCTAGCAAGAAGTACATAAAATATATTTTTTTCAAATTTTTTGTAATGGTACGCCATATTGAAAAAAATTAAAAACTGTCATGTTTCCGAAAAAATGTTTTTTTTTTATTTATACTCTCTTTCTCTCTCTCTCTCTCTATATATATATATATATATATATACATCTAAAAAATGAAATTCTGAGAATGCATTAACTGTATATTGCTCACTTCATCTCTCAGCCACCCCCGAGCACAAATAACAAAAAGAGCATGACTTAAGTGTATTTACGCTGGAACATTCCTAAGGTGAATATTAATATTAATTTTTCTAAAATAATATAATTTAGATTTAAACAGTGTGTTAAGCAAATAATAAGGAACCTTAAATTTGACGAAAGATAATTTAAACATAATCGCTGTCTTCATTCATTGACGTTCTGTTGCCATTTGCATGACGATGACGATGACGATGACGATGACGATGGCGATGACGATGACGATGACGATGACGATGACGATGACGATGACGATGGCGATGACGATGACGATGACGATGACGATGACGATGACGATGACGATGACGATGACGATGACGATTACGATGACGATGACGATGACGATGACGATGACGATTACGATGACGATGACGATGACGATGACGATGACGATGACGATGACGATGACGATGACGATGACGATGACGATGACGATGACGATGACGATGACGATGACGATGACGATGACGATGACGATGACGATGACGATGACGATGACGATGACGATGACGATGACGATGACGATGACGATGACGATGACGATGACGATGACGATGACGATGACGATGACGATGACGATGACGATGACGATGACGATGACGATGACGATGATGATGATGACGATAAATCTGTAATACTTTTTTAAGGACATTTTTTTTTAAAAAAAGGAACGATATTTGGCGACTTTACCTTATCTGTATAGCTGAATCTTTCAATTTTTATTTCTAATAACTGGTATTATCGTTGGCTCAACCAGGAAGTAATCAAGTAATTTTTTTAAAACTCTTTTCCGGGCAATTTTCAGCTTTCTATCGTTCAGCACTAATTTTGAAAGATATGCTGCAGGCTTCCTCACCACATTGTAGCCGTTCCATTGTTTTTCCATTATTATTTCATTATTTTAGATTTTGGCCTTTTCGCTTGCCATCTTGTTCCGTGCCTTTTGGTTTTTATTCTTTTTTTTAGTTTTTCTAATTGCTTTGTTTTTATAGCATTTCTATACTTTCTTGTCCACAATTAACTTTTGAACACTATTTTGGATTTTTTTTATACTAGACCCATTTTTCGCAGTTTTGGAAAACACAGAGCTTCTTCTTTTGGGAGTTTTTAATAATTAGAACATATTGAGACTGATAAAAAAGTAGTGAAAATTTCGCTAGTCTCAAAAGTAATATTAAACATTTAATTAAGCAGAAACTTTCACACAGATTTATTTATTTTTTTAATTCATAGATACTAAAGTCTATAATTCTCTAAATATCACAAAAAAACTCATATTTTAAGATTCTCAGAGTATTTTTTACCAAAAGGATTTAAAATGATAATGCATGTCGTTGTTTTTTTTCTAGTTTTGCCCATCTTTTTTTAAAAATACATCTTTACAATAAAGACTGAATTTTCAACTTTTGTGCAGTAACAATATCAGGAAGCAAAATTAAAAATACAGCCAGAAAAATCTTTTTAAATTCTTAGAGCTGTCTGTAAAACTCATTAAATAGTCATTTCCTCTAACACTGCACTTGAAAGAAAAAGAGGCAAGGCTGATTTAAAGAAACAGTGGGTAATTTAAATAACTAAATATACCTATTACTTATGTGCATATTTACTAAGGATTAAGTTATTAACGCATTTATGCTGTTTGGATTTGGAAACAAAAAATTTTGTCCAAACTTTTTGATTACGGGTGGACGGGTGGATCGGCATTATTTAAAAATAATAACTAAAATTTCTTAGATTTAATGTTTATTAGATTTCTTGCTAAATGAATAAATTGGTAAATTGCTTTACTGCACTCCTTTCAAATTCCAGCCATCAGTGCAATGACTCCAATATTAATACATGCAGAAAACTGAAGTCACTTTTTTGAATAAATGTGCCTAAATTGATTGCTAAAGATTAGATTCTTTTTGATTTTTGAGTGGGGTTGTTCTGATAAAATATCCTCTCGTCCACGTTACGTCATCAATTATCCACTGCCGTTCACTAAAATCGATATCTGCATAACGTGAAAGTTGTGCAAAAAATGCCTGAAAATCGCATCTAATCTTCCTACACGTAATCCAAATTTTCTCTTAAAAATGCATTTTTTTGTAAATTAATTATCCGGTGTTTTTTTCGTAATAGAGCCGTGACTGCAACGTGAAGCAAGTTCAAGATACTCTAGTTAGTAAGAGATTGTACTTTTAAAACAGTCTGTGGATAATTACTTTCACGTTTCTGCTTCCATCATTATCTGTCTTCCAGGGTTCAAGTTCATTTAACAAGGATAGGAGAATGTTCCTTTGTAGAGAAGGTAGAACTTTGTCGTGTTAAACATGCAAAAAGAAAGGTCGAATGTATAATTTTCAATGTGTAACTAAATTTCGCATTCTCTCTGTAAACCGCAACTAAGTTAACTGGAATGAGATAGCAAATTTGACGTTTTTGCTGATTCGTTGGTAATGAACTTCGATGAAAGTGAAATGGAAGGAATTTTAGAATAGCTGAGGAGTCTCCGGATATCGTAATTTTGTTCCGTATATAAATAGTAACACTTCGCAGTTTTGTCCAGTTAATAGTATTCTTTGACGACAGGAGTGTTATTATGAATCCTTTTGTAAGTAGAAACTTTGAGCGTGCAGCGAGTTGTGTAACAAGCTAATTTATCTATTATCGTTGTTATTGTTACAGGCTGTTATTTTTGCAATCTGCTGTTTAGCAAGTGCACGCGCACGACCCAGTTATGGCCATCAAGAAAAAGAGTACTTAGAAGGAGTACCCAACGACTCACACTTCTCCAAGTTAAGTTACCCAAAGTTTGACATCATTCATCTTGGAAGTGCCATCAAAGACAGCTTGCCTCCTGCTGTCGTCGAAATCACGAAAAAAGTCGTCGTCAAAGAACCACATCCTTATCCTGTGAAAATACCAGTGGCAGTACCACACCCTGTAGAAGTCCCGAAACCTTACCCTGTCGTCGAAACAAAAATCATTAAAGTCCCACATCCAGTACCCGTCGAAGTGGTGAAGAAAATTCCAGTAGCTTACGAAATACCCAAACCTTATCCAGTTCCAAGTGAAGAGTTGAAAGGTCATGAAGCTTCAAGCTATGGAGGATCCTTTGGGGGGCACTCTCAATTGTCCGACGAAGGCGCTTCAAGCTACGGTGGTTCTTTTGGTGGCCACGACCAACTGGGAGCTCAAGAAATTAAAGAAGTAAATGAAGAAAGCCAGGATGGAGGCCATGGTGGCGGTTACGACGGTGGTTTTGGAGGCGGGTTTGAAGGCGGAGACGGTGGTTATGCACAAGCTGACCAATCCTCAAATTATGGTTCTCAAGTGCAACCTGAACACCCAACTGGATGGATTCCTTTGGAAATGACTGGACAGCAGGTGATAGAACACCAACAATAGGGTTTATAATATACCAAAAATTTCTTCGTTTATTGTTGTTTTTTTATATTGTTGATTTTTGTTAATAAATTTATTTTCTTTTGTAACTATGTTGGTTGTGAAGTGAGCGAAATGTAGAAAGGCATTTCTACTTTTTACACCATTTTTTGTATCAATGAGAACTACGTGAAAGTTAACAATTATAGACAGTTCAGAATATTGATCGGCGACGCTACAAGCGTTTAATTTAAATTACAAATTTATAGTTAATGAAATTGACATTAAATCTGTCAAACATTGTTTAAATTTACTGTTCAATTAAAACTTAAATTATATAATACTTTCAAAGAATTGAAAAGTGAAGTTCTCAATTTATTTTGGAGTTGATACGTGGTTCCGAATCGTCTCAAAATATAGCTGCACAGTTTTGTTCTATTTTACATTTTTTGCAGTGTTCAATAATTATGTATTAATGGAGAAAGTTTAGTCACTTTTTCTAAAATTCCGAATCTTTTAAACCACAATGAAGAGTGATCTGGTTTATAATAATTTAATTAGAAGTCTGACACGCAAAACCCAACATTTTATAAATCTTGATAAATTGTTTTGTGAATTCAATTTTGGCATACGATGACTTAAAAAAATGTGAAGAGATTCTGGAAAATACTAAAAATCTGAACAAAAATGTTAATTAGACTTGAAATGTTTACATTAGGCTGCGTTTTCGTTAATATTTTAATGCAAAACCCATTTATTTCCAAAAAATAAAATGTCTCGTTATATGAATGTGAGGGAAAATTTATCGTTGAGATCAAATAGAAGAAAGTCATAAGATTTTAACTTATGGTATAATTTTTCTTTAAATTAGGAAAAGCAAAATTAGTAGAAGCTTAATTAACGGTATGAAATATATTTTCATGTTAAATTTTTTGGATAAAATTTGTTAACATAGGTCTAGGATTTTTCGCAAAATTAATAAAATCCAATATATTTCTAAAGTGTTGGGATTAAGTATTTGATGATTAAAGAGAGAAGAGATTTTTTCAGATTTTTGAAAATTTGAATTATATGCTTTAACCCTTTAGGTATCTTTAGACGTTTTGTGTTTTTATATTTTTTGCATTCTTTATATTTAATTCTTTAATTAGTTAAGTATAGATTATTAGATTGTTCAATTTTTTTGTATTTAGTAGACTATTTTTAAATGCTTAGAATTTTTACCATTTTCTTATTTTTCAAATTATAAAATTCTGTTTTTAAATTTTATTTTTAATTTATTTTTTCGAATTGCTTAGATTATTTAACTTTTTTATTGTTTTGATCATATTTATCCTTTGACTGGTACGATTTTATAGTAATTACTTATTATACCTTTTCATTATTATACGGCTAGTATTATATCCTGCGGATGCTTTGGTGCCTTATTTTTTTCAGTTAGTTTATTTATTTATTTATTTATTTATTTATTTATTTATATTTTTTTAGTTTTAAGTTTTTTTAAATGGTCTAAATTTTTATACTTTTATATTTCTTAGTTCTTTCAAATTATTTGAATAGCATACGTATTTGAAATTTTAATTTTCTCTATATTTTAAAACTCGTATATTCTTCGAATTTGTTTTTGAGCTTGTAAGGTGTATTGAATTTTTTGGCTCGGTAAGTATTTGGCATATTTTTGAATTTTTAATGCTTTATATTTTGGTCATTTTTTTTTTGGACAATTCAATCTTTTTTTACTTTTTTTGTATCTTCGGAGTTTTCTTTGATCTCCCCAGTAAGACAGGCGATACAAAACTCACATAGATTAAATAAATGATTACTTGTATTCGTTCAATAATTTCACTAACCTTCTGCGAATTACATTTTTATTTGATTGTTTTAACTTTCTATTTGTTTTAATTCAACTATTTTGATAATCATTTTGACCTAATGAAAACATAAATACGAAGATAATGGCATATAGTTTGTTTTTTTAAATATTTCTTAGATTTTATGAAAATGAACCTGCAGCAAAAGATAAAAAAAATATGCAGTAAAATAAAAAATATAATTAAAATTAAAATATTCAGAACAATTTATATATCAAAATACGAATTAATAGACAAAATAAGTTTATTTGTAAATATCAATAATTAAATCTATTCAAAGTTAAATCATTGAGATCAGGTGAGCAAATCGCTTGAAGCGGATAAGCAAAAATCATTTAAAATTGACGTTTAATCTCTTAATAAACTTAAAATATAAATAGCACTAATGGAAACTTTAATTAATGACACATTACCTTGATTTCTGCTTTTATTTAATACAGTTGTTAAATAATCTCACGGAACTTTCCGTAATTTTTTCACAAAAATCAAAACTATTAGTGATTAATTGAGACCAAAATTTGTTACTAAATTTAGGTGAAAATCGCCATGGATACTAAAATTTCTTTTGACACACTTTTTTTTTGATTTTTTAATAATAGTTTTCTAGTATTTTTAATGTTTTTTTTTATAACAAAAGCCAATTCGCACAGACAATTATAAAACCTATTCATATAAAAACGTTTTAGGTTTCTCTGTAGCAATAATGATACAAACGCGCGCATAAAACGTCGAAGTATTTAATTTCAAATTACTTTGCTTCCACAGGTTTTTTCTTTTGTTTTATAAGAAATTGAGTAATAATTTAAACATGCTGTCATTAACATAGTTCTTTTATATTACTTAACACGATCTAATTCCGTTAATTGATTATGTTTATTGTTATTTAATTTGGCAAAAAAGGTTTATAGTTGGCACTCATTAGAAACTTCCTGGTGTTAATAAAAAACGTATTTAAAAAGAACAGTTTATTTCGTAGAAAATAAAGAATAAATATAATTAAATAAGAAACAGGTCAAAATGAGCAAATAAGGTGCAACAATACTGAAAATTTCGGTCTACTGCAGTCGTTATTTAATGATGGAATCCTCCAAGTTCCAAACCATGACCACCAAAACCTCCAAATTCAAGACCGTGGCCCTCGAGTCCATGGAATTCTTCATGATGTTCTTTGATGTAAACTGGAACTTTCTTCTCGATCACCACCGGTACTTTAACTGGATAAGGTACAGGCTTGTGCACTGGGTAAGGTACAGGTTTAGGTACAGGCACTGGATGTGGCACCGGCACTGGTACTTTGACATGGACCTTGACTGGATAAGGTACTGGTTTTTCTACAGGTACAGGATATGGTTTTTCTATATGCACTGGGTATGGTTTAGGTACATGTACAGGATAAGGGCGATCTACAGGAACGGCGACTTTAACAGGGTACGGAACAGGTACTTTTTTGACTACTGGAACAGGCACAGGGTGTGGTACCGGTACCGGTACTTCTTTGGTAATAGTAATGTGTTTAACATGGCCGTGTTCTTCGAGTCCTCCTCCGAAAGAGCCCAAACCGATTCCGTGGCCTAATTCAATGCCTCCTCCATATTCATGACCTCCTAGACCATATCCAAAGTCAAAAAGTCCACGCTTATCTTGCTTCTTTTCGGAGGTGGACGCGGTGGCGGCTTTTTCCGTCTTTTCGCCAGGGAAGGCCGAGACCAAACCCAAAACCAAAACAAATGCACAGCTCTACAAAACAAAAAAATTAGCACAGGAACCGAAGACACATCACTGTCACTTACTTGGAGCTTCATGGTTGAACTTTGGCTAAATAACGACTGCTACTGAAAGACCCCAGGTGCCTGTATTTATATTCATCAAGTCAAAACTTTAACATTTGGCTTTCTACACCCCCACTTTGTGCGTAGGGGACTCGAAAAAAAACAATGCTGCGTCAACACCACAGGCCTGTTCTCAAGTTACATAAAAATTGTAGCGTATTACATGATTTATAGTCGTCCAATTTAATTTAATATTGATTAGTGCGTGGCACGCATTTCACTAGTTTCTTGGCTAACATCATGATGAGAGTAAAAGTTGACCTTGAGTCATTGTGAAATGATTAAGATCTTCCGCAATGAATGCAGGTTATGGTTGTCGTTCGAAGATCACTTTAGGTTTCTCGTAAAAAATTCTAAAGTAATTAGGTGACGAAATTTAGGGCAAAACTACGTTAATTAACGATTTATGTAACGAAACCGTCATGTTTGAATTGATAAAGCAATAATAATTGCAAATTGGCAAAATTATAAGTTTGTGTTTGAATAACCGCAATCTTTCATCTACCATGCGGTGCTAGCTGGTGCCGTTTTTACGATCAAATTTTACTACAAAGAGAGGAATGTGCGACGTTACATAATTACTAATCAATCCACGTTTCTACCTCGAAAGCTTCCCTGAAGACGAAAATGTACATAAACCGTACCAGGACGAATCAACCCGAGAAAATTTCTCTCAATTCCAACATGGACAATGAGGATCTGAGATAATGAATGCAAGTATATCGTGGAAAATAGAGCGTATTATGCGATTTCCTTTTATGTAATTCCAGATAAACGCAGTGAGTGGTGGAAAATACTTAAAATTAAGACCAAACACAAATTTATCCCAGTTTCGCCGCAGGCACGACAACCCAAACATAAAATTACGACATGTTTAATTATCCTGGTTTTTGTTGCTGGATTTTTCTTGTGTTGAAAGTGTCGGAAATGGTGAAATATTATGTTTGGAAATGCTCATTAAAAGAAATTTTTATTAATTGCGTTGCGGCCTTCTTAAATAGAAACTTTAGCGTTGCTAGGACATCAATGCAATTGAAGCGTGTTACATGAAAAAGTTGACCGTGTTTTATGCAATCAATTTCTGGTTGTGTCATTGTCAAGGCGATGAAACTAGTGTAACGATGCGTAAACCAGAAAATATTTTTAAACTAAGATGTGACTGCTGGGAATAATTTTCGTTTTGTTTGTTAAATAAAGCGGGTTTTGTTTAGCGTCGAATTGCGTGAAAAATTAGGAATGTGGAGATTAAATGAGGTACAGTTACGTGATTTCTACAGAAATATGATGTTACATAAAAGGGAACCAGAAAAACACAAATTTGGGGATTTCTTAGTTACATGATTTGTGTAACTGAATTTTTTATTGGTTTTTAATGACTGAGATTTTGATAGATAAAGAGCCGAAAATGAGCTTGAATTTTTTAAATTCTTCTGGTTTGGGCGTTTTAATATTTTGGTACCTTTTGGTCATCTTCTAGGTCTTTTACACTTTCGACGCACATAAAAATTATTGCAATTTAAAATTTAACTAAGTTTCTTTGAATTTTTTTGTTTTTTTGTATCTTTATATCTTTATCTAAATTTCTTTCAGAATGTTTAGATCTTTTAGTTTCTCGATTCTTATGAGGCGTTACATTTTTTCCATCTTTAGAAATTTATAGTTTTATTTTCATTTTCTTTAACTACAGGTTTTGAGTTTTCTTTTTGCATTTTCTTCAATTCCTTTCAAATTTTATGTTCTATTGATTCCTTGATTTTTTGCTGTTCTTTTTTACTAAAATTCTCTTTCAATAATGCGATATCGGTTGATCCTGCCTTTCACATTTATGATATGAGATTTTCCGATACGTCATGATACATGAAACAAAAAAGTGCATATCTAAAAAATATCTTGCTTTATTCAAAGTGTTTCAATAGTACAGAACCGTATTCAACATAATTATTGTTCGAGCTCAGAGCTTATTGAACCGAAGGACCATCTAAAAATCGCTGGTGTAGTGTAAAATTTATTTTTCAATAAATTTCGGCCATACATGGATGACCATACAAGTCATGGGCACCTTCTATAACTGTGTTTGCCCCCTTTCTGCAGTCTGACGAACTAATAATCTCTTTTACAAAATCTGGTCTCTCAAGAGGGTGGTGGCCTCCTGATATTCACCCCTCTTAAGAGAGTGGGGATACAACCCAATCAGAAGTCCTAAACAATTATTTTAAATGAAACGATATTTATTTTTTACATATTCTGATTGATGAATTAAATATTTTACTTTAAAAAAACGTTGTAAAAGTGAAAATCTCAACAAGTCTATAACAAAAATAAAAAACTATAAGAATTCAATGATACAAGAAAATAGAGGATGTTTCAATTTAACTGTAATTGATATTTTATTATTAAAATATCAATAAATAATAATAATTTTATTTATTAAAATCTTAAAAAAAAGCTTGGTTATCATCGTACGTTCAAAATTTAAAAGTGTGATATGCGTTTAAAGCATTTGCTCTAACAAACAAAACAGAATATGCAAAAAAATAAGTAGCGTTTTGTTTAAAATATTTGAGCTGAGTACGGTTCTGGACTATTGGGACAGTCTGTCTAAAGTTAAATATTTTTAGCATATGCACTTTTTGTTTCATGTATCATAACGTATCGAAAAATCTCATATTATATTGACTCACCCTGTATATTCTTTTAATTTAACTTTTAAATTTTTTTGTTTTTTTTTAAATTAATCAAAATAAATTTTTTAAAATTATTTGGATTTTCCCAGATTTTTTAATTTTATGTATTCTTTAGATTGACTTTAAAATTATTTGTTTTTTTAGATTTTCTAGATTTTCAGTATTGATCTAGTTTTTAGATTTTTTTGGAGTTTTTTAGCTATACTATATGCTTTTGATTTTTAGTGTTATTTCTGATAGTTTTTCATCTTCTTTATGTCAAAATTTTTGTTTTTATGTGCCTACTCAGAACGTATATAATATGAGCCCTTGTAAAAAATATTCATTAAATTTTCCATTAAAATTTTTGCAGCTTATATTTCTACCTTATCTCAAACAACTTTTTAATATGACCTATTAAGATAAACTTTACATTATTAATCAAAACTAGCACTTGGTGAAGTTTGCCAGGCAAAATGAATGCTTCCTTGGCGACATGTTTACTTTTATGTTTGACGTGTGTATCATTACAATCACAGTACTACGATCCACATTTTTGGCAAGGTCGTACCACAATTGTACATCTCTTTGAGTGGAAATGGAACGACATCGCGGATGAGTGCGAACGATTTCTTCAATACAAACGCTTTGCTGGTGTCCAAGTAAGTAATTCAGTCTTTTTTTTCTTACTCTGTAGATTGTGTAGATATCGCCTCCAAACGAAAATTTGGTTGTTACTAACAGGCCATGGTGGGAACGATACCAACCGGTGAGCTACAAACTAAAAAACCGATCCGGTGACGAGAAAGATTTTCTTGATATGACTAAACGTTGTAATGCCGTTGGTGTCAGGTGAGCGCTTACTTTTATATGGTCCAGAAACTTATTTCTGATTTTAAGAATATACGTTGATGTTGTTTTCAACCACATGACCGGGAAATCAGGTACTGGAACTGCCGGCAATCCTGCGTATTACAGTAACACGTCTTTTCCTGCTGTCTCTTACACACAAAGCGATTTTAATAAAGCTTGTAGTATTACCAATTACCAAGATCCAATCAACGTGAGAAATTGTCGTCTTGTAGAATTGGCAGACTTAGATCAGGTAAGTATGTTTAACAAATTTTATTGATTTTGAGAGAACTTTAGTAGAGCGTCGAAAACGTCAAACAAAACGTTATCAACTTCTTGAATCAACTCATAGAATTGGGGGCTGCCGGTTTCCGAATCGACGCAGCAAAACATATGTGGCCGGCCGATTTAGCTTACATTTACTCAAAGTTAGACAATTTGAACGTTGATTTTGGGTTTTCGCCGGGTTCACGGCCTTTTATTTATCAGGAAGTTATAGACTACGGTAGAAATTTAGGACTTGAATTGATTATCTATTTAAAGTTTTTTCTAGGTGGAGAGGGTGTCAGTAAGTATGAGTATATCGACCTTGGGGCCGTGATTGAATTTAAGTTTAGCGGCGAGCTGAATAATGCTTTCCGTGGTAATAACAAACTCACATATTTGGAGAGTTTTGGACCGCCATGGGGACTGATACCATCGAATAAAGCGATTTCTTTCATTGATAACCACGATAATCAACGCGACGGTTTTGTACTAACTTATAAAAAAGCTAAGAAATACAAAATGGCAATTGCCTTTATGTTGGCACATCCGTATGGGACACCGAGAATCATTTCAAGTTACATGTTTGATTACAAAGATCAAGGTCCTCCAGCTGATCCCAATGGTAATTTAATATCTCCAAGCATTAAAAATGATAGCACTTGTGGCAATGGCTACGTTTGCGAGCATAGATGGAGACAAATTTTCAACATGGTGGAGTTTAGAAATGTGGTTCATGGGACCGCTGTGGCTGGTTGGTGGTCAGACGGTAACCAACAGATAGCGTTTTGCAGAGGCAACAAAGCTTTTATAGTTTTTACCAACGGAGGAGACGTTGAAAGAGACTTGCAAACTTGTTTACCACCAGGAACTTATTGTGATGTTATTTCAGGAGAAGTAGTTCATGGTAAATGCACCGGGAAAGCTGTTACAGTAGATGCGGACGGAGTAGCTAGAATTTTGTTGGGGGCCATGGAAGAAGATGGCGTTTTAGCAATTCACGTTAATGCTAAAATTTTGTTATCTTGATAAAATATGAAATAAAGTAATAAAATACAGAAACGGTTCAATGATAATTTATGTTTTAGTTAAGCTCGTTTCTGTAAAGTTGGAACCATGTAAATGGTATTCAAATAGACAGAATTTTACTATTTTCTGTAGTTGCTTACTCAAAAGCTCAATGTTTTTTTTTTTGATTTTATATTTTTTTTGACTAATCATTATAAGAACAACAGAAATGCCAAGATATGCCCTATTGTCACTTTTTGCTCTTATTTTGACATTTTTTTTCTTGATGGTGACGTTATAGGATCCGATAACTTTGATGCCGATCGACAGCTCGGAGCAAGATCTATAAATGTGCAAAATTATATTCTTGTACGTAGACCGGTTTAGAAGATATCAACAAATTTCTGAAATTCAACACATTTTTCTCGCCTGACCTCGTCTGACTTGGCCTGACTTTACTTGACTACGCTTGACACTACCAGATCTAGCATGACCTCGTTTGACCCCGCCTGACTACCTCATGTGACCCCACATGACCTCGAGTAACCCCATGACCTCACCTAACTTCGCATGTACTTCAAATCGGAATAACTCTGAAATTTGAACTTGTATGTAAAATTTGAGGATATCGTTGAATTCTTTCGTACTTTTTGGCCTAATTTATGACGATTTAGCCAATTTATCGCAGCTGTTTTTTAAATTGTCTAGTTTTTATGAAATTTTCTGTGGTCAACGAAGTGTTTGATTGCTTCATTTTATTCAATTTTTTAAGTTTGTTGTGTTTTCTAAACTTTCTAGATTTTTAATCTTTTTTGGATTCTATATGTATAATCTTTTTTAAAACTTTTAAAGTTTGGTTCATTTTTTTGCAGTTTCTTTAATTGCTTAGACTTTCTATATTTTTACATCTTTTTGATGCTTTGTATGCCTTAGATTTTTTGAAATCTGAAAAAAGTTTTCTATAGCTTCTTATTTTAATATTTTTGAATTGTTTAGATCTTTTGTTTTCTTTGGAATCTCTTAATCTTTGGATACATTAGAATAGAATTATATTTTTCTACACATTTTTTGAATTTATACAATCTTTTTATTAGTCGGTTTATTCAATTTGTTTTTAAAATTCTTAGATCTATGCAATGCGTTAATTTAGAGCTTTTCTGGATCTTCAAGGATAGGTACTTAGGATTCTTTAAATTATTGTGCGAATTTAAATTTTTTATGTTATATGTATTCTTAAAGTTTCTTAATTGTTTTTTTCCAATACATGACAATGTTTTCGCGTATGCTTTTTTTGAATTTAAGATTGTATTTTTGCATCCAGCTTAACAGTTTTTACAAGAACTTTTAGAAGAAATTTCCAATCCAATATCTTATTGTTTCAAAAATCAACACTAGACTAAAAGACTATTGATTTTTATCGTATCGCTGAATTTCTCGCTTCATTTTTTAAGAATATCTAGTGAAAAAAAAAAACACTTTGATTGCTGAAAGTGCATTTATTGAAACTTTGAAAAACATGTGCATTTATTATTACTAAATCCAACTCAACGTGCTTTATAATCCCATGTTCATAAAAAAAGTTAAAGCAGAATAAATACATCGATACAGCTGAAAAATACAACTATACTTATTTTTTCTACTCTGATTGTTCAGTTACCAAAATAAACAATTCATGATTCAAAGTAACAAGTCCAGAGCTGGTCACAACGATGTATTTTTGAGTCCCCAAAATGAAACACAACAAAAGATTTCGATTTTTCATATCCAGAGAATACCACGGAATATTAAACATAGACTTGCAAATATTTTCAGACTACAAGTAACAATAAATTGTATTGCATAAAAACTTTGCTACAAACCTCGTTTTCTAGCATTTGGCCCATTATTCCAAATGCTAAAACTACAGTCAGCGTGATGCATCCAATTATTACACAACTTATAAAATGTTCACTAGCAGATTTCTAGAAAAACAAGTTATTATTAACAAAAGAAATAAGCGATAGGTACCATAAAATAAATCAAACATACGCCCACAATAATGCCACAAACCGTGAATCCAAAAATTGGGAAATATATAAGAGTGTTAATTCTCTCTCCAAAACTGCATAAATTACATTAGACACCAAATTTAACATTTACTTACTGAATGAGAAGCTGGTGATGTTTCACGCAGTAAACGAGCTCGTTATAAATATAGTTCTGGAGCTCTTTGTCATGGTTAATTAATTGGTGATCCCAAACTTTCAGATATCGTGCGATATGTTTTATTTTCTTACTTAACAGTAAACACTGAAACTTGAGATGCATGATGAGATACGACAGTACTAAAGATGAGGAAATTATGATTAGCCCTATATACACGAAAGAGACATTAAAAACAATAACGAAAATCGATTTTCCTCTATGAACGTAATCCGCATATAGTTTCACCGGTAAATACACATCATATTCGTTTTCAACATACGGCAAAAAAACCGTCCCACCTAGAATTATTAGAAGAATTGAAACAATAGATATAATCTTAAAGATCTTTGCTAGTTTTTCTAGTTTATCGAAGGTTTCTTGACCGGCGCAACGAAGACTCCAAAATTTGGGAAAAATTTCCCAGAGGATTTCGTGGTATTCGTGTTGCTTCGAAAACAGAGTGATGTAGGAACATATAGCCTGCAATTTAGACACACTTTGTGTTACATTTCCGGTTTTTCTTACTATTGTTGCTTTTAGACCAAAAATTGAGTATTTGCCCCTCAATTCGCTTTCTAGAGTCGTGAAATAAAAAATGGTGCAGATTAGTGTTTCAAAAATTAAACATCCAAATGAGAATATAGCTATGATTTTTGACCATTTATAATGAATAAGAAGAGACGGCCAGTCTAGAAGTTCTGCCATAATATCATCTGGAAAAAGTTACTGACTAGAGGAAGCAAAAAAGTGTGAGTACCTTTTATGAGATTTTTGTAGATTCGTGTCATTAGGTAAAAAAAACAATGTTAAATAAATTTGGATGCTCGTACGGTTAGTTTATGGTCGCGTCTTGACGATCGACTAGTAGTCTCCAAAAATCCCATTACTAACTAAATTAGTTTAGTATTAATTGCTACAGCGCTTTTAACCTTCCAAATATCTAGCGGTAATTTTACTTGTTTTAGAAGTCCCTATTATAATCCGTTTAGAAAGCGCTCTTCTGAATAATAAAATATGAAATTGAAGGCAGTACATTAACATCTATTTTTATAAGGGGCAAGGTTAGATCATTTTGAGAATAATTAAATAAATATAAATATATTTATTTGTGCACAATTTTAAATTTAGTTTTAAACTTGTCTATTTTAGGTTTGGTAAACACCTGTTGTTTTAAATGTTATTGATTTATTTATGCATTCAGTCTAATCGATTACTATTTAAAGCCGTGTTGTAATAGTCAATTTGCAGCAAGCAATTAAAGAATGAATGCAATTATAGAGCCAAAACATTTTCTTCTAGTATTTGCAATAACAATACTTAAATGACTTACCTTCAAAAACAGTTTGAAATTAAGGGGGGAAATAGGTGTAAGTGAATGTATAGGACGGCGTATTTTACGATTTTTTTTACACATAAGGAATAAATATATTTTATTTATATTTTGGGATTATGTTATGCATATATTCAAGAGTATATTATGAAATTTTCAAACATTTTACTCGAAAAATTTCGGAGAGGTCAGCTGCCGTACATTGTAAGTCGCCATCCGGCTGCCTAATTTGTGTACATCCTGGAGGTCACAATTTTCATCCGAAATCAATTTTTCAAAAAAATTTACTTTATTTATGTGTTTCTTCTATGTGAACCTCAATCCCCCCAAAAAATATCGAAAATTAATATTTTTCTAAGGAATGTGAAAATTTAGTATGATTTTTTACCATTTTTTGCAATGAAAAAATTTGTAAAAATAAAGATATTGTTTATGATTGAGGTTCACATAGAGCGTAATTATATAAAGCAACTATGTGCTGAGTTTGATAACGAATGATCAAAAACTGTAGAAGCTAGAGTGTACACAAATTCGAAAAAAGTGATTTCGAGAAAAACGCGTTTATTTATGTACCTAAGGAAATGCTTGCGATAAAACTCGGTGTGAAATTTAAAATTTTTCACACTTCTAAAAATTTTTTTCCAACGAACAAAGAATCATCTTCTAAAGTGTTTTTTATCCTTAATATCTTCCACATAGTTCTAGAGTGACTAGCTGATCGACGGCTCCGTACTACATGCCACGCGCTCCAACTGTTGGACAGAGGGACATTTGCTCTATCGCTTATAACTCTTAAACCGCATAGAATTTTGTTTTGAAATTTTCTAAATATATTTTTGAATGGTTCTACGATCGATTTATGAAAAGAAAAAAAAATTTTTTTTGAAGCTTTTACACCTATTTCCCCTCTTAAGTAATTCTCCTATTTTATTAATAACTGTAAAAGACTGCTTAAAAAATACCACTTTAAATTAATTAACGAGAACATTACCGTTTTTATAATATGCTAAAATATGTTTTAATTTAATGTACTTCAAGAATTTGACCAGGAAATCCGACGGGTGTGGTCAGAAGCACCGCAACACTTTCTGCGGATGACGCTCGAAGGTAACTTTTGGATGCTGCCGCTTCCTACAAGAAGTGTCCATGAATAATACAATAGCGAAGGTAATTTTACCACGGAAAAATATATTACATGATTTGTAACACAAACGGCAAATTTAGTAACCACCTTTTTAAAAATCTTAATAAAATTTTGGCAACTAAAACTAGTAAGGACTTCTGAGATGTTAGAAACTTTAATATTTTTTATATTTCTAAATAAAGTACTTATATTTAACGCGATGATCATGCGGAAATAAAAAAAAGAAAAGATAAAGCGTTGGCAGTACTGGGGTACTGCATACCCAGAAATTTAAACCTCCGTTTCTACAATCCACGAGCGTAACGGGAAAAATGTTTAAAAAATTCTAACGCTTACTTCAAAAATTAATAGTCACATTATTAATGAATGAAGGTCTTCAGTAGTATTGGCCCAAAGTTTTTGTCTCTTAGCCTAGCGACGTTGCTTCTCACTGTTTCCAGTTTTTGTTGGTGGTAATTAACAGTCAAATTTTTTAATTTTTTTTTAAGAGCTGTACATATTCCTAAAACATTCTGTATATATGTTTTTTTTCTGTCGACTATGATTTTTTTTAAAATTTTTTGGTTTCTAAACTTTCTAAGTTTTTAATCTTGTTTGGGTTCAGTATATTTTCATTTTTTTTAAAGTTTCTAAAATTTTTCTAAAGTTCTAAAGTTTTGTTTGAAGAGTCTTAGTTTTTGCTTAGTTTTGCTGGACTTTTTACATCTTTTTGCTGTTTTGGGTGCCTTATATTTTTCCGTGTTTGAATTATTAATAAGATTTTATAGGATTTCTACAATCTCTAGCTTTTTGCAATTTTTAAAATCGCAAACTTTTAGATTGTTTGGACTGTTTGCATCTCGCGGATTTACTCAAGATTCTATACTTTAACTTTTTTGAAACTTAAAATTCAGATTATATTTTTATTTTTTAATTTGTTCAAATTGTTTTAAACATCTTTGGATCTACGCAATTTGTTATTTTTTTAGATCCTTTCTAGATCTTCATAAACACTTTTTAAGTTATTTTTAAAATTCTAGATAATTTTTAATTTAAATAAGTATTATTTATATTCTTTGACTTTTTCAGAATCATTAGATGTTCTAAAATGTTTTAATATGCATTAAATAAAGTCAAAGTTTCTATAAATTATTGTTGAAATGGTTTATAATATGCAGAATATATCAATGTTAACGCATATGCATTTTTTATAAAATCTAATTTTTAGTTATGCATTACAAATTTACTGTAAATATAAAAATATTACATACGTACACACGAATAAAAACACACTCGCCATCATAAAGTCTGTTTTTTTTTCTGTTAGTATTGTTTTTTTTCAGAACTTTAAGATTTAATAATAATAACATTTTAATATATAATAATTTTTTTAAATTAAAACGTGGAAGGTCTCTTGTTTCAAAAATTCACACAAAACATTTGTTAATGTTACCTTTTAAAAAACTTACAATTTTTATCATATTGTAGAATTTTTCGTTTCATTTTTAAGAATATCCAGTGAAAAAATAAACACTTTGATTGCTCAAATTGCATTTATTAGAACTGCGGAAAACATGTGTATTTGATGTTATTAAAACCTATTCAGCGTGCTTTATATTCCAATGTTCATAGAAAGAGTTAAAGCAGAATAAATACATCGATACAGCTGAAAAATACAATTGCACTTATTTTTTCTAGTCAAATTGTTCAATCACCAAAATAAACAATTTATAATTCAAAGTAACAAGTCCAGAGCTGGTCAAAACGATGTACTTTTGAGCTCCCAAAATGAAAACCAACAAAACTTTTCGATTCTTCATATCCAGAGAGTACCACGGAATATTAAACATAGATTTGCAAATATTTTCAGACTAGAAGTAAAAATTAATTGTACTCCTACAAAAATTTTATTGCGAAACCTCGTCTTCTAATACTTGACCCATTGCTCCAAAAGCTACAACTATAGTCATCGTGATGAATCCTATTATCGTACAAATTATAAAATGTTCACTAGCAGATTTCTAAAATTAGTTGTAATTATTAATAAAAAAAATAGCGATAGTTACCAAAAAATAAATCAAACATACGCCCACAATAATGCCACAAACCGTGAATCCAAAAATTGGGAAATATATCAGAGTGTTAATTCGCTCTCCAAAACTGCGTAAATTACATTAGACACCAAATTTAACATTTACTTACTGAATGAGAAGCTGGTGATGTTTCACGCAGTAAACGAGCTCGTCATAAATATAGTTCTGGTGCTCTTTGTCATGGTTAATTAATTGTTCATCCCAAACTTGCAAATACCGTACGATGTGTTTTATCTTCTCACTTAACAGTAAACACTGAAAGCTCAAATGTATGATGAGATAGGACAGTACTAAAGCTGAGGAAATTATGATTAGCCCCATATATACGAAAGAGACATTAAAAACAATAACGAAAAGCAATTTTCCTTTATGAACATAATCCGTATATAGTTTCACCGGTAAATACACATCATACTCGTTTCCACCGTACGGCAAAAAAAACATCCCACCTACAATTGTTAGAAGAATTGTAACAGAAGAGATAATCTTAAAGATCTTTGCTAGTTTTTCTAGTTTATCGAAGGTTTTTTGACCGGCGCAACGAAGACTCCAAAATTTGGGAAAAATTTCCCAGAGGATTTCGTGGTATTCGTGTTGCTTCGAAAACAGAGTGATGTAGGAACATATAGTCTGCAATTTAGACACATTTTGTGTTACATTTCCGGTTTTTCTTACTATTGTTGCTCTTAGACCAAAAATTGAGTATTTTCCCCTCAATTCGCTTTCTAGAGTCGTGAAATAAAAAATGGTGCAGATTAGTGTTTCAAAAACTAAACATCCAAATGAGAATATAGCTATGATTTTCGACCATTTATAATGAATAAGATGAGACGGCCAGTCTAGAAGTTCTGCTATAATATCATCTGGAAAAAGTTACTGACTAGAAGAAGCAAAAAAGTGTGAGTACCTTTTAGGAGATCTTTAAAGATTCGTGTCATTATGAAAAAATCAACAAAATAAAGTTAACTCAATTTTTGATTGCGTTTACGATGCAGTCTACGCAAATAATACTGTACCGTAAATTACATAGTAATGTTGTTTCGGTAAATTTCATTAAGAGATTAGTTCATTATTAATAACTACAGCGCTTTTACTTTCCTTATTATCTTTTTAAAGGTAATTTTGCTTGTTTCTGTAGTATCTATTGGAATCCGATTAGAAAGCGCTCTGCTAAATAATAAAATACAAAAATGATGCAAAGACATTAAGCATTATTTTTATAACAGACAAGGTTTGATCTTTTTATGTACTATATATCCAAATAAATATAAGTATATTGAGTTAAGTACAACTTTATATTTATTTTTTAGGTTTGAATACTTATTGACATCCATAATTATCAGAGGTAATATCGTTACAATTATAATAATTTGTCTATTTTGACCTTAGTAAACTCGTGTTGTTTTAGCTGATATTTGACTTAATTATGCATTCAATCTAATCGATTATTATTTAAAGCCGTGTTGCAATAGTCCGTTTGCCGCTAGTAATTAAAAAATAAAAGCAATTATAAAGCCAAAGTGTTTCCGCTTAGTATTTGCAATAACAACATTTAAACGACTTACCTTCAAAAACATTGATCTATAAAATTGAGTAATTCTGCTACTTCATTAAACATCGTATCAATGCTTGAAAAGTACCACTTACTTATAACATGTATAGTATAATATCAGAAGCCGATGAGGGTGGTCAGAAAAACCGCACCACTTTCTGCGGATGACGCTCGGATGTAACTTTTGGATGTTACTTCCTGCAAGAAGTGCACCTAAAAAACTAAAAAAATTTAGTAACCACCTTTATAAAAGATGATGTTTGAAGCAAAGAAGTAGATTGTTCTTTAATATTTTGGCAACAACAACCAGAACCAGTAAAAAACTGAATTTAGTAATGGCAGAAAATATAAAGATGCTATGGGCTGGGTTTAATGGAAATGTTTGTTTTTGAAAATCAATAGGATCATATTTTTATTATTTATTACGTGCTACAAAAAGTTATCTACGTATAAAGTTGTATGGCATATTTATATTTCGCGTTTACTTTTATTGTGGCACCAAAAACAATTTTTTTAAAAGCTTTGTTTCAAGCGTTAAAATTATTTAATACAGGTAAAGCAGTAAAACAGTTTTAATTATTCAGAAAAAAAAACGTAAGTACACTTGATTATAGATGATTGACTTTTTGTTTGCATTATTTGAATTTATCCTGTGTCTGACTAACGAGAGAAAAATATTGCATTATCGTAAAGTTCCAAAAACTAAAATATAATTAAAGTTTGTACGAAAATTGCAATTATAAAAAATAATAGAAATCGTTTGTTTGTAGGCTTGAGATATTTTCCTAAGAAAATATTAAATCTATTCTAAATCTAGGTCTATTCTATCTGAAAATGGCCAGTTATGAACACATCTGACTATAAGTTGTCATGTACCGGTATAGATAAACTGTAATCGATAATAATAATGCTAGAACCAAACAAAATTATAGGTCAACATTTTCGACGTTCCATGGATGAAAAAGAAAAAAATTAATTGCAATACTTTTAAGACTAAAATATAATTAAAGTAAAGTTACATGAAAGAGTAACAAACCTCGTCTTGTGACAAGTCACAGAAGATTGACAGAAGCGGCACGTAACCAAGCCATCGGTTATTGCAATAGCTAGTCTTCTGATTATTGCATTTTGAAAATATTTCTAGTAGTTTGTTTTTAAGAATTTAAAAGTCGTAGTAAAAAAATATCGCCAAAAAAACTAAGTCATTTAATTCTTTGACGACTCTGTAACAATGCACTAAAAAAATTGTTAGCACTTTTTTTAATCTTATTACAGCAAATTTTCCAGCAAATAAGATGCAAAGTAAAATGGATAAGTATAAAAACCGTACTGGTTATTGAAAAACCATAATGGTCGAAAGATAAGTAATAAATCATTAAAACAACATTAACCCAATTCTCTCAATAGTTAGTATAGACCCTAATTGGCAGTATATAATCGGAGTCATCATCATGTCACGGTAAAGCAGTGATAGAAGCAATAAATGACAATAAAATTGTCACTATTCCAAAAAGTTTAGTTTGTTTCGCAAAGTGTAAGAATTTTGAGAAGTTTTCTACACCCATGCTTTGTGGAGGCCAGTTAGTTGTACAAACTACATTTTCTTTACAAATCCAAAGATGTAGCAAGAAAAACTCTAGAATTATTATCATTTTATTAATATACCAAAAGATTTTATTTGCTATAAATGATGATGATTTTCCAAAATTTTATAAATAAAAAAAACGTCATCTAACATAATAGTAAAACTAATTAATGCTTGTAGTTCAAGTACCGCAGCGAAAGTAAAATCGATATAGCATAAGCAAATTTTGTTAGGTCTACGAAAAATGACAAAAGTTTTAAAACTTTAGTGGTAACCTAGTTTTGGTGTAATAAATGTAATGATATGCTCTCAGAAGTTATATACATATTTTATTTAAAGAAAAAAAAAAAAACGATAAAAGTTTCGATGGCCGTTTAGTTGAAAACGGATTGAAATAGACAAAATATTTATTAAAAGTTTTATTAAGAAAATAAAAAATACAGTCAACAATTAAAGGTACAAAGAATAAATATTAGATGCGACCCTCATGAAACACGAAGCGTCTCATCGATCTGCAACTACAATCAGAATTAATATTGATCCAAGTTAAGCTTGACAATACTCACCAGAGATGGCTTAAAGTTTCAAATCATGAGAAAGCTCGATTCCTTCCCCAAGAGTTTCAATGTGACCTTCGAACCCTCCGAAACTTTTATGCCCCTCTTTGATGTAAACAGGAATCTTTTTCTCTACTACCACAGGGTAAGGTACTTTGACTGGTACAGGTTTGGAAATGTGTACTGGGTACGGTTTGGGTACAGGTACTTTAACAGGTACGGGGTATGGTACCTTGACTGGTACTTTAACTTTGACAGGGTAAGGTTTAGGCACAGGTACCGGATACGGTTTCTTAACATATACAGGGTATGGTTTAGGCACATGTACTGGATATGGTCTGTCAACTGGTACTTTGACAGGTACCTTAACGGGGTATGGAACTTTTTTTATGACTGGGTACGGCACGGGGTGTGGTACTGGGTATGGCACTTTTTTAGTAACAGTGATGGTTTTGACGTGCTCGTGATGATCCCCGAGCTCCAATCCGCCTCCGCCTCCACCGAGTTCTAATCCCCCGTATTCGTGACCACCAAGTTCCAGTTCATGACCTCCAAATTCGAAGCCACCTAGTTCTAATCCACGTTTTGATAATTTTTTCTCTTCAACCTCATCGGCTAAGGCCAAGCCGATGACTGTTAAGATAATCTGGAAGGAAGATGCACGTTATTTCAATTAACACTTTTCACTTTTCACTTACAAGAAACTTCATTCCGTGGTGGTAATCCAAGTGGCTATTACAAACTGATGCTTATCATATCAGGTACCCGGTATTTATACAAAATTCCTTTCCCTAAGAAACCCCTAGTTCCGTACGTATGTAAAAATGAACCATTTCGGTCACGCATTCAAATTAATGATACCTTTACTTTTTACATAAGTCGGGAAGTAAAGTGATAGAACGTATTTGTTAACAAAATTTAAATTAAGATAGTAAAACGACTTCCTGAGGAGTGATATAACTGCTCTCATTTTAAAAATATTCCATTTTACGTTTAGCTCCATTGTGACATAAAAAATATTTTTTTATGTCAAGTGTCAATTAAAAATTATTTTGCACAGGTAAAATCTATAGAAACATTTTATTGTTTATAAGTGCTGTAAAAAAGTGTTTGATGTGTATGTTTTTTGGGTTCTAAGATTTTTCGTAGAATTTTAAACATTTACGTAAAACGACAGCGCTGTAGTGATGGCTCTGTACAACTGAAAATGGCAACTTTTATAAATACATCTGACAACAAGGTACTATTTACCGACACAAACAAACTGAGATGATTATAATACATGAAGCAGCCAAAATTATAGTTGACTGACTATTTATCAATAAGATTTGATGTATCTTTATATTTTCGACATTCTATAAATGCCACGGCAAAAGTATCGATACATGGTAAAGTATCGGCAAAAAAACTAGACTATTTAATTGTTTCGCGACCCTGTAACAATACATAAAGAAATTTCTAATCTTACCACAGCAAATTTTGATCCTGTATGTAATTTTTAAGTAATTTTTAAGTTCTTTTCTAATGTAGGTTTGATAATTAAATATAAAATAAATAAATAAAATGGATAAGTCTGAAAGCAGTACTTATTATTGAAAACCCGAAATTGTTCGCAGATAAGTGGTGAATTACTAAAACTAGATTAGTCCAATTCTCTAATAAATCAATATAGATCTTAATTGGCAGCATAAAATAGGATTCATCACCATATCCCGGTAAAGCAGAAAATGACAATAAAATAGTCACTACTTCAAAAAGTTTTTTTTTGCAAATCTAACAATTTAAAAAAAAAAATACTGTAGATATAATCAAACTATGAGCAGTGTAATTTTTCTAAAATTCTTTTTCTATAGCATGAAGAATAACATTTGCCCAAACTAATACTGTAGCTATCAAAAATGATAACAAAAAATTATGTAAAGTCCCTAAAGCTTGAGATATTTTCCCAAGAGCATTCATTCTGTCCATATAGGTACGTGAAGCAAACAAAACATCATCTAAAATAATAGTACAATTACTAAATGCTTTTATAACACCCTCCCCAAATACATGGTATTTTCTATCTTACAATTTGAGTACCATAGCAAACGTAAATTGAAATCAGTTTTGTTTGTTAAATTTGTGGAAAGGGACTAAAGTTTTATAGCTCTAGACAACCTCAAGTTCTATTTATACATCTGTTATTCAATTTTTAAAAAAGGAGATTAATCTTTCAGTTGTGGTCTCGATGGTGACAGATTGAAATAGAAAAATATTTGTTAACAGTTTTATTAAGAAAATAGAAAATACAAAGTCAACAATTTTAAATATAAACAATAAATATTATATGCCACCCTCATGGAACACAAAACGTCTCGTCGATCTGCAACTACAATCAGAATTAACATCGAACCAAGTTAAGCTTGAAATACTCACCAGAGATAGCTTAAAGTTTCAAATCATGAGAAAGCTCGATTCCTTCCCCAAGACTTTCAATGTGACCTTCGAACCCTCCGAAACTTTTATGTTCCTCCTTGATGTAAATAGGAATCTTTTTTTCTACTACCACAGGGTAAGGTACTTTGACTGGTACAGGTTTGGAAATGTGTACTGGGTACGGTTTGGGTACAGGTACTTTAACAGGTACGGGGTATGGTACCTTGACTGGTACTTTAACTTTGACAGGGTAAGGTTTAGGCACAGGTACCGGATACGGTTTTTTAACATATACAGGGTATGGTTTAGGCACATGTACTGGATAAGGTCTGTCAACTGGTACTTTGACAGGTACCTTAACGGGGTATGGAACTTTTTTTATGACGGGGTAGGGCACGGGGTGTGGTACTGGGTATGGCACTTTTTTAGTAACAGTGATGGTTTTGACGTGCTCGTGATGATCCCCGAGCTCCCATCCGCCTCCGCCTCCACCGAGTTCTAATTCCCCGTGTTCGTGACCACCAAGTTCCAGTTCATGACCTCCAAATTCAAAGTCACCTAATTCTAATCCACGTTTTGATAATTCCTTTTCTTTAACCTCATCGGCTAAGACCAAGCCGATGACTGTTAAAATAATCTGGAAGGAAGATGCGCGTTATTAATTAACACTTTTCACTTTTCACTTACGAGAAACTTCATTCCGTGGTAGTTATCCAAATCGCTATCACAAACTGATGCTTATCATATTCGGAACCCAGTATTTATACAAAAACACTTTCCCTTAAAAACTCTTAGTTCCGTTCATGTGTAAAAATGCACCATTTGGGTTACGCATTCAAATTAATGATACCTTTACTTTTTACATAAATCGTGAAGTAAAGTGATAGAACGTATTTGTGAACAAAATACATATTAATATCGTCAAACGACTTCCTGAGGAATGATATAACTGTTCTGATTTTAAAAATATCGTTTTGCATTTTCGTGCAGCTTCAAATTTATAAAGCAACTGTAATGAACTCATCTGACTACAGTTTTTTGATTACGTACCGAGGGAAACAAAATGTAATCGATAATAATGATACCAGGACTAGACAAAATTATAGATGATTTATTAATTTTGTCTATTTTCGGTGTGTGGATAAGGTTAAAATTCTGTAGTATCGTAACTTTTCAGAAACTAAAGATTGCACGAACTAATAATTGTACGTAATTACTAAAAGTGAGCTTTTGTATAGCAAAAGCAATTTTTCAATTTTTTGGTTTTTATTTTATGCATTTGCTGACAATTCTTGTCGTCTCCCATATTGCATAAGCAAAAGGTAATAAAGTTTTGGAACAGTTTTTTGGGACTCTTACTTAGTTCTAAACCCATTGATTTCTAAATTTCCATAGCTAAATTTCCAGATTGACTAAAAATTTAGAATACCCAACAATTATTTCTAAGTACAAAAAAAATTTAAAAAAATTGTGTTTAAGTACACTTATCTCAACACTGCGAAATTAAAAGTCGGCATAAATTTAGACAAGTTATTTATAAGCTTGCTGTACTTTATAAAAAAGCAATAAAAATACTTCGAGATCAGTTCCGTGCTTGATATATTTATATATATCAATTATATATATATATATATATATATACATACAAGAAATAGTGAAACATTTAATTATTTATATTTGTTGCAGAAAACGTGTCTGATGTGTAAATTTTTGCAATTGTAAAACTTTTTGTGGAATTTTAAACATTCATGAAAAACGACAGCACTGTAGTGATGGTTCTGTATAGCTGAAAATGCCAACTTATAAAAACACCTGACTACAAATTATTACGTACCGATATAAACAGAGTATAATTGATATTAATGATACCAGAACCGGACAAAATTATAGGTGATTGACTTTTTATCAATAAGATTTGATACATCTTTATATTCTTGACGTTCCATAAATACCACGGCAAAAGTATCGACACATTGAAAAGTTCCAAAGACTAAAATATAATTAAAGTTGTATATCGTGTAAGTGTAACAAACCTCGTCTTGTAACTGTTGACCACAGATGCAGAAGCCGCTAGTTACCAAGCCACCAGTTAATGCAAGGGGCAGTCCTCTGATTATTGCATATTGGAAATCTTTCTATAGAATTTTTTTCGGGATTAGAAAAAGTACATCATTTTCACACATACCAAAAAAAATATGACAGCAACTGCGAATAGTATGGATGTCGTTGTGAAAAGAAATATCGGCAACAAAACCAGGTCATTAATTTTTTTGCTAACCCTGTAACAAAGCGTTAAGAATTTTATTAGTACTTTTTTAAATTTTACCCCAGTAAATTTTGATGAAATTGTATGCAAGCTTTAAGTTCTTCTCTAACGTGGGTTTGATAATTTTCATCAAAAAGAGGTTCTTGGTCTTCAAGAAATTTAGATGGTTTGATGAGATGTTGAAGTCGTTTTGTCAGTAAAAAAAATTGCATTCTCAGATGCAGACAAAAATGAATAAGGATGAAAGCAGTACTTATTATTGAAAATCCACAATGGTAGATAGATAAATAGAAAATTACTAAAACTGGGTAAGCCCACTTGCCTAAAGAGTCACTGTAGACCTTAAATGGCAGTATAAGATCGTATTCATCACCATACCACGGTAAACCAACGGTAGAAGTAGTAAATGATGATAGAAAAGTCAGTATTACAAAAAGTTTAGCTTGTTTCCCAAAGCGTAACAATTTTACGTAGTTTTCTTCACCCATGCTTGCTAGAGGCCAGTAAGTCGCGAAAGCTTTACTTCGTAGATTAAAGTACGATGCCTTCTTCAAAAATACAACGAGGTAGCAACAAAAACCCTAAAATAATTATCACCATATAAAAATAGCAAAAGTTTTTTTTACAATGGACGATCCGACAATGAGCAGACTGTACTTTTTCCAAAATTCCTTTTCTGGCGTATGAAGCAGAACATTTGCACAAATGAGTCCTGTTACTACCAAAAATAATGAACAAAAATTCCCTAAAGGTTTGAGATATTTTCCCAAAAGCATTCTCTCTGGTAAAATACGTAGAGCAAATAAAACGTCATCTAGAATAGTAGTGAAATTATTTAATGCTTTAATAACACCACAACTAAATACTGGATAGAATGGTATTTGACATCTTACAGTTCGAAGTAAAACTAATCCAGTATGGAAATTTTGTTATAATAGTTTTGTTCGTAAGTTTGTGGAAAATGGCTAAAGTTTTATAGCTTCAGAGGTGACCTAATTTTGGTACAATAAAAGTAATGTGTTCTCAGAAGTTGTATACGCGTTTCATTTAGAGAACACAAAAAGGTTAAAACTTTTAGTTGCCGTCTTAGTGATGACATATTTAAACAGACAAAATATTGGTTAACAGTTTTATTAAGAAGGTAGAAAATATAAAGTCAACAATTAAAGGTAACAATAAATATTAGATGCGACCCTCATGGAACACAAAGCGTCTCATCGATCTGCAACTACAATCAGAATTAATATCGTACCAAGTTAAGCATGAAAATACTCACCACAGGTACCTTAAAATTTCAAATCATGAGAAAGCTCGATTCCTTCCCCAAAACTTTCGATGTGACCTTCGAACCCTCCGAAACTTTTATGTTCCTCTTTGATGTAAATAGGAACCTTTTTCTCCACTACGACAGGGTAAGGTACTTTGACTGGTACAGGCTTGGAAATATGAACTGGGTACGGTTTGGGTACAGGTACTTTAACAGGTACGGGGTATGGTACCTTAACTGGTACTTTAACATGTACAGGGTATGGTTTAGGTACAGGTACTGGGTACGGTTTCTTAACATATACAGGGTATGGTTTAGGCACATGTACTGGATATGGTCTGTCAACTGGTACTTTGACAGGTACCTTAACGGGGTATGGAACTTTTTTTATGACTGGGTACGGCACGGGGTGTGGTACTGGGTATGGCACTTTTTTAGTAATAGTGATGGTTTTGACGTGCTCGTGATGATCCCCGAGCTCCAATCCGCCTCCGCCTCCACCGAGTTCTAATCCCCCGTATTCGTGACCACCAAGTTCCAGTTCATGACCTCCAAATTCGAAACCACCTAGTTCTAATCCACGTTTTGATAATTTCTTGTCTTTAACCTCATCGGCTAAGGCCAAGCCGATGACTGTTAAGATAATCTGGAAGGAAGATGCACGTTATTTCAATAAACACTTTTCACTTTTCACTTACGAGAAACTTCATTCCGTGGTGGTAATCCAAATGGCTATCACAAACTGATGCTTATCATATCAGGTACCCAGTATTTATACAAAATTACTTTCCCTAAGAAACCCCTAGTTCCGTTCATGTGTAAAAATGAACCATTTAGGTCACGCATTCGAATTAATGATACCTTTACTTTTTACATAAGTCGGGAAGTAAAGTGATAGAACGTATTTGTTAACAAAATAGATATTAAGAGAGTAATAAGACTTCCTGAAGAGTGATATAACTGTACTGAATTTAAAAATATTCGTTATGTATTCATTACTAACTTAGTATTGGCATGCGTTAACTAACTTAAGTAGAACGCGAAAATCTTGATGTAAATGTAGCATGAGTGGTTACGAGTTGGTGTTATGAAAGTCATTAAATTAAACAAAACGATCATCAGCAGCTGATTGACAATCTCTACGTAACTATTGTAAAAGTTTTTATTATCAGGCAACGTAAAGAAAACCAAAGACAGCTGCTGAATGTGGCAAAGATAATTTACTGTCACACACAAAGATTTTAAATAATTATGCAAACATTGCGCTGAAGTTTGTAAACACTCATTATTATGCATATTACGTGCGGCTTAATTATATTGAAAAAATATATTAAGTTTGCACACACAAATAATGCAATTATGGCTTGGATTGCACTATAAATGAAGGAAAATATTAACAAATATTTGTGTATTTTTACATTTATTGCCAAAAATAATTGATGGTGTGTAAAAAATTAGAAACCTGATTTGGTTCAGCAATATAAATTTTGGAACCATGCAAATTAGGACTTCCGGTTTTTAATCTGGTTTCATCTAGCCGAATAATGTAAAGTAACTTTTTTTTTTACTTTAATTTTGTAGAGAGCTTCAATTAAAGAAAAATTAAATTTCAACGCATCATTTAACATTATTTTGAAAATAATAAATAAACTGGGAGTAAATATGAACAAGATACTTTCATTTACTGCACTAAGTTGCATTTATCAATGTGTATTAATTTTATGAGATAATATTATTGCTTCCGACAATAAACTGCAAAGAAAGTCAATGAACAGCGTTCACTAGGATCAATTTTCAAGCGTTTTCTTTGGTGGATGCAAATACTTTATAGTTCTAACTTTTTACCATTTTTACGCAACAGCTTTAAAAAATATATTGTGATATGCAAAAATATGTTATCGAATCAGTGGAGTGTAAACTCATAAAATTGTATTAAATTTTCTGGAATTATTTAGTTTATTTAGATCTTTAGTGTAGTCAACTTTTTGTATTGTTTGTATCTCTCCTATATTGGTTCGGATTCTTTAATGATTGTTCATATTTTCTAAAATCTTTAGATTTATTAAATTGATTTTAATTTTTTTGTATGAATTTCAAACTTTTGTTTTGTCCCAAAAGTTTAATTTTTTGATTTTTTTTTTGGCTTAATCACAACTTTTTAATACTTGTTTTCAAAAATTTTAACATTTTTAATTTTTTCTAAATTTTTGGATTTAATCATTTTTTTCTCGTATTTTTTCAGATTTTTTCAATCTTATACATATATCATTTGTCTTCTTTAGATCTGAAATTTTTAGTCACTTTAAAATTCTTAGAAATTTTAAATATATTTAGCCTTTTGTATTCTTTGTATTGAATACTTTTGATTCTTTAATTTTTTTCTTTAGATTGTGTGTACCAGTTTCAAACTTATTTGACTTATTGTATTAATAATTATTGGGGTTTTCTCTCTTTTTGTTTTATTTTTAGTTTAGAGTTTTAGGAATATTTTACGGTCCCTAAAAAAATTTTTAACCATAACTTTACTATAACTTTTTATAAATATTAACAATACAACTGCAAAAAACGACACCTTAAAGTTTGATGATGTTGTAATTCTACGAAGCGAAGCGGAAGATGGCTTTTATATTACAGCAATCTTAATCAAAAACAAGTCGTTAAAACACGGTGCTAGGAACGACGTGTTTTACAACGTGTTTTTCTAATTTGATGTCATAATACAGCTATTAATGCACTCATTTTGAATGCGTTAATAGACCATTACTAACTTGAAATCTAGAAACTTCTAATAACATATAGAACGAAATGTCAAATGTCAGTGTAAGTTTAAGATTAAAATTTCAAGCCAGATGCAGAAGAATAAATGCAGAAAACTGATCGTGGTATTTTCTGCAATTTGCTGTATTTCTAGCGAACTGGAAAACATTTCTGAAATCGTCTTGAAACACTAATTTTGTAATTTTATTTGAATCAAATTTAAAATATTGTTTTAATGTCAACTTTGAATTAAAAGTGTCACTAAGACGCGAAATTCCATAAATTATCAAAATTTGTTTTGTTTTGTGGTGCTTTTAGCTTGATAGTTTATATTTTGTACTTCTTTCTTCTAACTATTTTTTCTGTTTATTAGAATAAACAATTTGGTGTTTCTTCAAAGAGACAGTTTATAGTTTTCAGCTTATTTTTCAATTTCTCGATTTTAGTTGGATAGGAAATTGTATCTTATCAAAGACCAAATGAATGCTTTTAGTTGTTTATTGAGGTATTTGAAAAATAGAAAAATTTCGTTCAAATGTGGAACTGTCTCAGTTTTGAAACAATTCCCCATTTTTAACGAAATGAACAGTTGCTTGCCAATCCATTTCTGGCTGCGAATAGTATGGAAAACTCTCCACTTAAGTGAAGCTAATCCACACTATTTCTTAAAAATGATTTTAACGTTTGTTTCTGGTGTTGGGTTAGTTGATTAGTGGTGTCCAAAATCACTTCCAAGAGAGAGACCGTGTTCTTCTCCGAAAGACACTCCTTGTCCCCCGCCCAAGGACAATTCGTGTTCTCCGAAAGACGATCCACTTTCTCCGAAACCTCCAGAAGAGAATCCTTCATGTCCTTTTACGAAAACTGGCACTGGCTTCTTGACGATGTTGTATTCGGGGATATGCACTGGTACTGGTTTGTGCACTGGCACTGGGTATGGCTTAGGGATATGTACAGGTACCTTAACTGGGTATGGGACCTTAACTGGTACTTTAACTGGGTAAGGGATGGTCTTCTCTACTTTAACGGGGTATGGTTTATCGATGTGGACTGGGTAGGGTTGGGGAACATGAACTGGGTACGGTTTGTCAACCTTGTATGGAACGGGCACTTTAACCGGAACTGGGATATTCTTCTCCACATGTACTGGCACCGGATGTGGCACTGGTACTGGGATTTTCTTGTGGAGAGTGATGTGGGTGACATGACCATGGTGTTCATCTCCATAGCCACTTTCGATACCACCAAAACCACCGCCTAAACCTCCTAGTGAAAGACCTTCATGACCGTAAGATAGAGATCCGTAATCGCCAAGAATGCCGATGCCACGTTTGGACTTGGCGGATTCTTCCGCAAGTACTGCTGATGTAAGCAGGAAAGCGCAGACCTGGGGAATAAATAAATATTTAACAAAACATAAATTTCAGATAATTAACAGGTAAAAGTAGATTTAATCATCTTACCAGAAACTTCATGATGTTGCTTGAAGGATTGACGATGCAACTGTGATACCCAAACTTAGTTACCTTCTGCTTTTATACTAGTGGTTCTTTCCCCAATTGGAATTTTAGCTAATAATGAATATTTAAAATTATCGTAGCGCAACAACCGTAACTCATTAATTAAATAAAGCGTGTAAATTTATGAATTTTTCGTTGTATGACATTCCTTCATTAATAAAAACAAACTAAATTAAACATGGTATACTCAAACGTTGTTGTAATGAAACAGTACCCTGAGACTACGAGGACTACGAGGAAGTATTTTTGTCTTAATTTTGAATCTTTGCTAAACAGAAATTCTATCCCAAAGTATAGGTCATACGAATATTTGTTTAAGAATGTGTCGCGTAAAAATGTGGCGTGAAAATGTCTTTAGGGAGCTACCGTTTTTTTTTTTTAAATTACCTCAACTAGTATTTTCCAGGCTTAATAAATTACTTACATTATTTTGTCAGAATTTTTTCCTGTTAGAACTTTAGAGTTGAATGCCAATGTGACCAATCACGATTGCTCATCATTACAGGGTTGAAACAAAACGACTATGAGCAATCTTTACTAAATGATAGATATTGGTGAATGATGATGACATGACTTATGATGTTACTAACATCATTTACTATTGGCTCTGAGTCTTCATTAACGTCAGCAATACTCATTATTGATCAACTTATCAACCTCTAATAATCATTGGGCTATTTGTGATTGGAGAGCCATAATAACAAGCCTGGTTGAAGATCACTATACTATCGTGGTAAAGTTCCCCACAAGATATTTCGGAATTATGGTCCCACGGGTGATTCGCATTTATGGATAGTTGCGGGGTAGCAAACCGCAAGATCCATAAAAGTAGGTAAATAAATAAATAGCCAAATGGCCAGAAATCAAGCCCGGGGAAATGTTTAATAAGTTTATTAACGTAGCATTGTTAAATTTGGAATTTTGACCTGCTCAACTTTTAATCTTTGAAATAATATTGAAATAAAGATTTCTTTTAAATAAATGCCATCGAGTATCTACAATCATATCACATGAGAGCGGTTGCTAAGAAGATTACAAACTAAAACAAACTAAAAATAAATATTGTACCAGCTGGAATATTAGAACAAGCTACTGCAGTAAGCCTCAAGCTACTACCTACCAAAACAAAGAACAGATATCAACAGGAATACAAAAGTTTGAAGTTGTGGCGCGAAACAAAGAACGTAAAAGTAATAAACGAAACTGTATTTCTGGCGTATGCAAAAGAGTTACCAGAATCTATTTCTCCTACGCCTGTAGACAAAAGTATCAATGCTAAAACTGATTTATATTATTGACATCTTACGGTTGGTATTTTTCAACTTGACATGTCTATTTAAAAACACATTTTCGTCTTTCGTAGATTTAGTAAATTATTTATGTTTTTAAAAAGAAAGTTTGATGGATACAAACCCAAAAAAACGAATTTTGTCTGAGGAACAAGTAACAATTTTTTCAGTGGAAGCAGACGTTAATACATTTTTGCTTGATAAAGTTATATTAAAGTTCGGATTTTTTTTACAGAAACGGAAAATGGGTAAAACAAGTTGTAGGTATTCATACTATTGGAGCAATTCCAAAAAAAGTTGCCAAATGCTTAAAATTGGAAAATCCAGAACTTTACACAGGCCTTCATTTCGGAGGTCGTCAGGTACCATGCTTGTGGAGAATGGTGGTGACCTATTGTCAGTGAAAGAACTTGGAAGTTGAGATTCATCAACAGTGGCGGAGTCCTACATTGAGAACTCAGCCTCTAAAAGAATAAAAATTACCAAACTTAAAATATCACAACTGCAAGTGTAGGTGGTGTTTTCTTATTGAATCTTTGAAAATTCATAAGAATAGCAATTGTAACATTAACTTTCATATTCATTGTAATGAATAAGATAAAATTGTTTATTCTTAATAATTAATTCTTAACGACCTAAAACATTGTATACCGATTTTCTTTTGTCTTTATAGTTCTATGAAACCATAGTAACACGAAAAAGAAATTTCCTGTAAAACACTATGACAACCATTACATCAAATGTCACAGTTAATGTATTTAACAGTTGTACGATAAAAATAAATTTTAAATAAAAGCAGAATTTTGTAGTTTTAGATGTTTTATTTATTCTTTGACACTGGAACTGGAAATGGCTAACAACCTTGAAAACATAAATTACACCAGTTCTATTGCGAAAATTAATTAACCGCTTGAAGCACTCACATGGGTGCTTTAACAGCTCGGTTATAGACGTGAAGTAGTAAGAATGATAAAATAAGAAAAAAACTTGAGAATAACTTACTTTTTGTGTTATTACCTTTTACTTTTTTTACAGTTTCTGCATTTTTTCTGTGGTAACAGACACAATCGTGAAACACAAAGATTTGTCGAAATTATGAAAAGTTGAATTATGAAACAGTCTGTTAATTAATTATCTAATTTACTAAATTAGAAACTAATTATAAAGTTTTTCCACATATTACGTGTGACCTGTTACTTTATTACAGTTTTATTCTTCATTTTGCAATTAATTTCTTGCGTTTTTTTTCTATTTAAAGCTCGTTTTTTTACTTTTATTTAAGAATTAAGCTTTTCCTTAAGAGACTATGAAAAAAAATAATCTAAAAGGCGAGCAAAGTGGAGATTAGATTAGCACTAAGCTGAACTTTTAGTGTATTAACTTTGACTACCCTGACTAGGTTGGACTAAAGAGAAATTAGTAAGCTAAGATATGATATATCGTACTAGTTATTAAATTGAACTAGTTCGAAGTGGAAATGAACTTTTAGTAAAATAAGAACTTACTATACTAAGTGAATTAGGCGTTTAGTATTAAAATAGGTTTCATATTTACCCGATTTTTTTATTAAAATGTTTTTTAAGATGACGTTAAAATTAACGTAAATGCTAAGTAAATCTTATTTTTATACGGTGTTATATACTATTATTTTTATTTTAAGAGTGTATGGACTTTGACCAACAAGAGAAAATCATGTTTAAATTTCGTTTCTCAGCAGTTTAGACAACTCACTATACATCAGCTTTCAATTTAAAACAAATTATACGCACAAAACTCTGGTAAGTCTTTACCAATTTAGCTTTTAATGTTTTTTTCCGTAGTATTTTTTAGAATTTATAACTTAAGGCTTAAAACGTTTTTAAAATGCTTAAAATAAAAACCACTATTGTTTGATTCTTTCTAAACTTTCTGATGTAAGCTGTACTTACGAGTAATAGCAGTGATAAGCAATAAAGATTTTTCAATTCGTTGTATATGTTGGGGAAACTGTAGATCATATAAACCAGGTGCCAGTACATGCTTCACAAAAAATATGTGTAAACTCAAAGCGCTAGAAATTTTTGAGTAGAGAAACTCTGTCAACTTGGTAAATCAATTTTGCGCCAGCAAAAACTGGTAGAAAAAAAAAAAAAAACACAAACATTTAGCTAGAGTTATTAGAAAAGATCGGTAAATTTTGAAATGAAGAAGTTAGTCATAAGTAAAGAAACAGAAACAGACGAACTGCCTTTTCTCTTCCCACATCTTTTTCACAACTTAAACTTTGATAGCCATAAAATGCAGTAAGTGTTTTTATTGTGCAAACCTGACAAGGCATAAATCTTTGTTTTCTCTGATTGGTATCAACCATTTACTCTGACAGGTTTGACTTGTAGCTCCTTTTGTCTTGGCAAAAATTGGGTGGTATTTATAACGCCCAGTTGTGTCACCAGTACCATCAAGTTCGGCTTGAAAGTAGTGTAATCATTATCTTATAATTATTATCTTTATCAACTGCCTTTGAAGCATGAAGATTACTATCATTTTTTTTTTTTGGTGTGGTATTTCATACTGCGTTCAGAGTAGTCGCCCTGTTTTTTATTGCATACAAGGCACAGTCTTCTAAATCCGTAGTCATATTTTTTATTTCTATAAGTAAAACTAATTATTGTAGAAAATTTGGTAAATTTCATATTTTGTGTTCTCCACTCCATTTCTTTAACATAAGAAAAAACGTTTTTCGAATCTTTTTTCCATTTTAATTTCTGATTTTCAGTTTGATTCAATAATGGTTTGTTGTTAAAATAAGTAGTCATGGTTATGCTAAACTCGCGCACTATTAAATATGCTATAAGACGAGTTTTTTAAGGAATGAGTGCGCCAAAACGATTTATGAAACGCGTATTTTACACTATTTTTTCTACTGTGGTCTATTTTTTCTATTTTTAACAGAAATGATGATTCTCAAAAATCTAGTAACTTTTGTCGCAGTTGGTATCATCAGGTTTGTAAGTGACATCACATCTACCAACCTTGTAAAAAAAATTTCACCAAGTCTATTATGAAACGCGTTTGGCTCATAAGAGCGCTCAATTCTACTTCGGTTAGCAACCCGAAGTAGAAAAAAATAATTAAAAAATTCTTCTGATTGTACGAATTGTTATTCTATTTGCAAGCTAAATTTTTAAAAAAATATTTATTTAAGAATTGTTTGTTTGTTATTTTGTTTTTAATTTTTCAAACGTGACACACATTTGTCATGTCGATAAACCGGTGTAACAGTAGAAAATACCTACTCATAACAATTTTTTGAACATGGCTTTGGCTAAATATTGTCACACTAGAAAGTAGATACATTAGAAATTTTTAAACAGTTTAAATGTTGGTATAATTTCGTGAATCATCCTACATATTTCTACTTTGCCTATCCACGTTTTACAACTTGTTATACAATTTTTTAGCTTGAAAGAAAAACGCATTTTAAAACGCCATTTGTTGGATAATATAGTTCTATTTTTCTGATTTTCCTTTGTGTAATAAAACATTGTCTAACTGCTGTAGTTCCACATAATTTGAATAAGTTAAAGTCAAAGAATTCTGTTATAAGAACTTCTTCTTATTCCAAGCGACGAATTCCACAATTAAGTGCATTTTTAAGAGAAGAAAAAAATGGTTACCTTATGTTTTTTCATAAATCTTCTACTGTGTCTTTATGGATTTTTAAACATGTTTTTCCAAAAAAAAAAACTTTGCAAAAGTGCATAAATTAAATTAGTTTTATTTGTGATTGGTGTCTTTTCTTGCAGGACTGTATTCAATTATTTTTCCCTTAATGGAACTTGTTCTTTTTGATCTCAAATTTTAATAATATAAAGAGTATTATCTATAATTAAGAAAGATTATTAAAATGGTTGAAAATGAAGATTATTTTGTTCTTTATTAGACAATGGCACTTTTTACCGGTCTGTTTATTTTTAAATCGTAAACACGATAATTTGGTAAATTACTGTCATGGTTACAAAAATTAACAGTCTATTGAAACAGACAGGAAAGTGAATAGAATTATTAATTAAAGTAAAGTAAAGTTATTGATTAAAGTGAATAGAATAGATTCTATAATCTCTTAAAGTTACTATAGAAACTAAAAACTTTAAAATAATTAATCAATTAACAATTAATTAATAAAAACAATAATCACTAACTAGTTTTGCTTCAATGTGACTGCTACAATAAATTAATATCATTACAAAGGCAATTTTCTAATTTACAGTCTTTATTTGATTTTAAGAAATTTTATGAGTTTGTATAGCAACTTTATAAAAACTACCAAATAAAGCAACGTTTTTTCACATGTTTTATAAACAAAATATCGATTTTTTCAAATACATTTTTTTACTTTTGTTAAATTAAAAAAAACAACTGTTGATTTATCTTTTATACTAACAACAGTGCAATTTTTTAGTAAAATTTTTACAACTCAATGAAACTTGGGAAGAGAGCAACTGAAATTTGAAACCTATATCTGTAACTGTCATATCACAAAAATTAGTGGGTTTCATTTAGAGAGAAAAAATCGAGTACGTATCTGCATAAAGGGCACTTTTAACGTTTGAAATTGATGCTAAAATAAGCATTTTAACTGTGATTTGTAGTGGTCGAACAGATTAGAAGATATCATGGATATTTAAATCAAAAGATAATATAAAATAGAAAAATAGGTTTATTGCACAACTAAAAAAACACAAAGCTTGTAAAATACAACTAGGTGATATAGATGAAATGAAAAATGACACATGTTGCAAATTCAATTTTGTCATAATTGTTCAATTGTTAAGCTTGATATCCGTTTGCTAAAGTGAAAATATGAAAATATTTCTACTATTGGAAGTGAAAAGCAAACGGAATCACTGTGCCATAACAACTCTAACAATATGACGAAAATTCCAGTTGCACAGCAAACACTTTCTGGTTGCCTTCTTAATATGGAAACTCTTCACAAAGTAAAGCTAACCATATTAAAATTTTCCTCGACGATAATTTTGGACAACTTGTGCATGTAAATGAATGAGATGTGATCAGTACTATTTACAAGAAATTAATTTAATCATTTCCGTCCAAAATGAATCGAGCAGAAATAATTAAATTAAAGAGGTATCTAATATCACATTGTTGTTTTAGTGGTGTCCAAAACCACCACCGAGGGACAATTCGTGTCCGCCGATTTCGCCGCCGCCGATTCCATGTCCTCCCAAGTCTCCACCGAATCCTCCATGGCCTCCAAAATCACCGCCTCCGATTCCACCGCCCAAACCTCCTTCGTGTCCTTTAACGTAAACTGGGTATGGCTTCTTGACGATGTTGTATTCAGGAACGTGAACGGGGACGGGCTTGTGTACTGGGACCGGGTATGGTTTGGGGATGTGTACAGGTACCTTAACTGGGTATGGGACCTTGACTGGTACTTTAACTGGGTAAGGGATGGTCTTCTCTACCTTAACTGGGTATGGTTTATCGATGTGAACTGGGTAGGGTTGGGGAACATGAACTGGGTACGGTTTGTCAACCTTGTATGGAACGGGCACTTTGACAGGTACAGGTACTTTCTTCTCCACGGGCACTGGTACAGGGTGTGGGATTGGCACAGAGATTTGTTTGTGGAGAGTGATATGAGTGATGTGTCCTTCGCCGCCGCCGCCGCCGCTACCGCCTCCAAAACCACCGCCTAATCCTCCACCGAATCCACCATGTCCTCCGCCAAGAGACAGACCGCCTCCATGACCACCTAGTGACAAACCACCTCCGTGGCCACCAAGAGACGAACCGCCGTCGAAACCACCATGTCCGCCAAAGTCACCACCTCCAAGGAGCAGACCGCGTTTTTTCTTAGCGGCTTCTTCGGCGAATACTGCCGATGTTAAAAGCAGAGTGCAAACCTGTAAAAAAAAATTAGTGGTCTTACGTAATTTTTGCAAGTGAATGCTTGTTCTACCAGAAACTTCATGTTGCTTGTATGGAATTGACGATGCAACTGTGTCTGCTCCAATTTCGAACCCGCCACTTTATATACAAGTCCATCCTCCCCTACAGTGATAGTACTTTCCCATTTCCCCCTAACATCTCCGTCTAACAGCAAGTGCATTGGTTTTTATTCAAATGTAACAATAAATTACACGGTAAAGGTTCACACAACAGTGATGATCCATGGAACAATGACCATTTTCGTCATTTTTTGGTACCGCTCGTACAATTCATAAATTCAGTTTTTTCCTGTGTAATTATTCCATTCAATTTATCGCCAAAATTCTGAACTTTACTTAGTCTGCGTCGTCAAACTTGAGAGCACAGTTGCGCTAATTAAGCATGTTAATTAATCAGACAATTTTTAATTCTCTCGTTACGTAAAGTAACAAAGTGTAGCGGATGCTGCTCCTTGCCATGCTTTGACGAATTGTGAAATAATTAAGGATGAGAGTGAGTCAATTTTGTCGGTGCATTTCGTGTCGAACAACGCTGCAATATTCTTTGTCTAAAAAAATCCTGCAACTTCATGCAAATTGAACGTGAATTTCTTGGGAAATCTAATTTTCACATTAATAATTGCACATCGCTATCTATGTAAACGCATGATGTGCTTCAAAATGAATAAATTGGAAAGGCGTAACAGCTTGAGTAAAATCTACCGGATGAACGATCTAATCTAGAATATATCACTTCCCGATATATCCCAGCTTTAGGTGAACGTTAAATTCTAACCATTATTATAAAACATGTAATCATCGGAAGAATACCGACGAAAAAATTTCTTTATAAAAAGTAGCATGTACTGCTCTACTATTAATTATATTAAATAACAGTTACATCACAGCTGATCCACGGCCATCGGTATTGTGAAGTTTGCAAAAAGTCCATAAATATTTTATTAATTGTTAAAACGTAATTGCAATATAACATGTCGAAACTCTCTGTTACAGTAAGAATTCAAGCATTAAGTAGAACAATTCGTTTTATTGTATTTCTCGTAGGTAGATAATGATACATCACTGCAGTTTATGGTAGCATAATAATTTTGTTTCACTTAAAAATTTCCTTTCTTAATTTCAAACCATTTGCGTTAAAATAAATAGAAATTTTATTATTATTAGCAATATGATTTTTAGATAAATCCAAGAAAAACCAAATGAAAAAAGAGTATTCTTGAGTTGTTGCCTATCTGATCTTGTCTGCAATTTTTAATGTTTTATTTATAACTAATTAATGTAGCCGGTGAAATGTAGATTAATGGAAAGATTATAAAAGTAATGCAGAATTATGTAATCGTAACATTAAAGAATGTGAAGAGTGTTTATTTTTTCAAAACGAGTTTGTTTTAAAAAAACTGGCTTCACATTTGTAAAAGTTTAAGAATAAGATATTAGAACTAATAGTACTCAGATTAGATTTCCGTTTTGCGTTGAATCATGGAGATAAATTTGTTTTTGTGAAACATTTTAAAATTCATTCTAGTTTCAGAAAAATGAAAACTGCACTTTTAATTGTACTTTTAAACTAAAGCGATAACCTGTTCTTATCTTTTTAAATAGTCTGATATAAAATATCTTTCACAGCGCGTTAATCGACAAATGCATGTTAGATTTTCTTTCGTGGTGAAACTATAGTCAATTTGTAACACAGATGTGTAGAATATTATGCCTATCGCATAAAGGTAACAAACTTCCTAGTTAGATAAACATTTATACAATTTGTTGCTTGCTTAGCTGCAGAATTCTATTTTTTTTAACTAGGCAACTAACTTTACGGCTGTGAAAACTTCTTATGAAGGGTATGTTAGTGAAAAACAGCAAAAAATACAATGATCACTTATACAGAGTGTTTCACGAAGATCTACATCAATTCAAACCTGTAATCGATCCACATAATGCCATTTCTTTAAAAAAATCGGTGGCACCGTTTAGCCAAAAATTGTAGTTAAAAAAATTGTACAATTCGTTAGACCATTTTTTTAAACTAATGCATAATTTATCAACAGTTTCTTTTGTAAATCGGCCGTGTTGTGATACATGTAAACATGGGACTCCTCTACGGAGAAACACAGGGCAGGATTTTTCGATGTCTTCAGGACACAGGTAGTTTAAAAATGAACACCCTCGTTAAGTCTGGGACCTGGTGGTAATCCCTCCAAGTACAAGCACAAGACGCGTGACCATGCAAACATGTCTATTAATGGTTTGGAGAATTTTACATGACCAAGATTTACATTTTTATAAATTCTAACGTGTCCACCCCTTGAGGCCTAAAGATGTAATTTCGGGTACAATTTTGTCTGTGGTTACGATGCTCGCTTTATTCAAACAATTTTCGCAACCGGTGGACTAAAATAGAAATGAACAAAGATCAGTGTTCTGGCCTCTTCGATCCCCGGACTTAAATTCCTTTTTGTGTAAGGCTACATGAAACAATTAGTGTATGCTACTTCTGTGGACTCCCATGAGAAATTGCGTGAAAAGTGACCAAAAATGGACATTCCGAACAATCTTAGTAAAAAAAGTTACCCTGATTTGTTCAAGGTAAGCTGTTTGTGTCCAACAAAAGTGAACGTGGTTTTTACCAATCTAAATTGAAAGTGCATTTTGTTGTCTTTTTTGACTTTGTGGATCTCTCTTCATTGATTTACAAACTGCTGTCAGTGACCCTCAAATTGTTTTAAGTGTTACCATTAATTTTTAATTATTTTTTTTCCGTTACATTTGTGGATTGTATAATTTGAGATCCAAATTTCTGTATAACTTCGTGAAACACCATATTCAACAATTATTGTAAAATGTGCAAAAATTTTGTAAAAAATTTGTAGATTGAATCTTTGGATTTAGACTTTTAATTTCTTGATTTTTTTAGATTATTCAGATGGTTCTTTAAATTATTAAGGTTCTCTAAATTTTTCTTCAGATTTTTCAATTTTTTTACAACATTTACGTTTATTACTTTAAATCTTAGATTTTTTGAATTATTTTATTTAATTTTTTTTGCCCTCTGATTTTTTTAGCACAGTTCTTTAGTTTTTAGTTTACTTATTATTTTATTTGTAGAATTTTTTGGTCAAATTTCTATTCTAAAAATCACTTAAATTTGTCATTATAATCTCGGCATCGAATTTTTCGTACTCTACATATTTTCACTTTTTCTCACGTTTGTATGATTATATCATATATATATTATTCATTATATATATTTTTTTATAATCTTGGATTGAATTATCTTTTAAATTATTATTTTTTTAGGCACTTTAATTTTGAATGCTTTAGATCTTTGTGTTCGTAAAACTTTTTCAAATTTGATTTTTAATGATCTTTTTATGGTTTTTATTTTATTATCTTTCACATGATTTAGATTATTAATTTTTAATTCGTTATTCGTTTTTTTTTATTTTGAAGTTTATTAGAGTCTACAACTAATTTTTCTAGACTAAATCTAAAATTTGTAGATTGATTTTTGTAATATTTTTATTTTATTAAGATCAACAAAAATTTGTTTTTTTTTTCAAAATATTTAAACCATTTAAGTTTTTTAAAATAGGATCTTTTTTGGATTTTTTGATTGTTTTAGATTTTTTAGTATTTGTAAATTCTACAGACTTTCAAAATTTTTAGTTTTTCAATTTTTTAAACTTTCTAATTTTTTAAATTTTAAATCGATACAAAATTAAATAAATACCACGCATCTGAAGCATTCAAAAATAAAAACAATCTAAATTTAGAAATGCAAAAAAATTTAAAATGTGCAGAATTCGGAGAGTAAATATTAAACGAAAGTTCAGGAAAAGAGAATTTAAATTTAAACGTTAGAAAATTCTGAAAAGTGAAGAACTTAAAAAAAACAATTTGCAAATTTATATTAAAATTATTCAAAGAATAAAAATTTCAAAGATTAAGACAATCCATTCAGATTAAATTTTTACAAAATTAATACTTCCGCAAAAAATGAGAAATTTGAACATTCTAATTAGGATGAATGGGTGAAATCTAAACCATCTAAATAGTATAAAATAACCCAAAGGTTATAGAATTGCAAAAAGAGCAAAAAACGAATTTAAATAATTCCAATAAATTAGAAAATTTTTTTTTTTAATTGCATATTTTTGAATTTTTAAATATGTAGTATATATGTTACAATAATTTAGTTTATATATCGTAAGCGTACCTTTTGGTTTTTAGCGGTTTTTATGTTATGGGAAATTCTTAACTTTTTTATTTTTACTACACAGTTTTATAAAAAATATATTCTTTAATTCTTAGATATTAATTATTTTTAATATAGATGCGCATTTTAAAGATAAAGTAAAATATAGTGGCGACACAAAAATTGCAGAATTTCTACCAAATTATCTAAGATCAAAGTTTTTTAAAATTTTAGAAACTAGAAAATATTTCGTAATTTGCATTACATGTGTTACAACTAATAACTTCAATTTGAATTGTTATCATGAAAGTTAAACTATGCACATTTTCACATTCCGGTTTTCCGGATACAACAGAACTGTCTTTTATGCAATAAGTGTCGTATCTTGTATCCTGAGCCTGTTTTCAACAGTTGTAATCACATTAGTGCTCGATTGAAATCGAACTGAGCGTAGACATAATACAAACCGTACTATTTTCGAAAAACTTAAATAAAAATACAAGGAAGAAAAAGCATTGCCCGTATTTAATACTAATTTGAATCCTTTCTAACTAATATGTTCAAAATTAAACATGCATGATTGCTTCACTAATTTTCCGGAAATTTCGTTATATCATCGTCTCTTCTATATAAAGAAAATCATCAGAAAAAAGAAACTCTCTGTTGCAAAATATGACAACGTCTCGTAATATATTTTATTCTCACTTTAATGTGTCACATATTTAATGTTTTTTTTTTTGGATGATTAAAATGCAGCTTTCTTGTCCCGGCGAAATTGAATTTTCTGACTCAGATTGTTCCGATGTCGATTCATAAATCAACATAATAAGTTTGGATAAAAGAAAGTCGAGACACGTTTCGTTGATAAATATTAATAAGTAGATTAGCGAAACACGGCAAATGTCACTAGCATACCCCTTCGTGTGTTTACAAATGAAATTCTGTTGAAACGACAGTTAGCGACGTCTTAATTTGTTTTTTCGTCACTGGTTAAAATTTATTGCTCAAGATTATGTTTCCTGCTCTATAAAATGTCAAAGATTTAAACTAAACGTGTTGTAAAAATTCTTAAAGCTGAGTAAACAGGAATGTAAACATTGGCGGACACAATTACTTTCCAAAACTGTTTTTTAGAAGACCAAGTATTGCGAGCACCATCTAGTGAAAGTGGTCGTAATAAATTATAAACCAGTTTGAACAAAAATTGCGGCTACTCAATAAGGACATTAGCTTGCTATGAAATTGTGCTATTTAAGGAAATAAAACACGTGAAATATTTTATAAAAATAACTTTATTATGCAAAAACGCAAATACGTGAAACCACATGGGGACTAGTTTCTATCATGTAAGTTTATGGCATATTTATAAGTGAATGAAATGACTAAACATCACAGGAGATTACCATGACTTAATGCTAGAACCTAATCCAATCCCATGGGAGTCTAACGAAATTCCGGAGCTAAGTCCGAGACCAATGCCGTGTCCTCCAAGAGAGATCTCTCCTCCTCCTAATCCCAAGCCATTTCCGTGTCCTCCAAGACCGTAGCCTCCCAAATCATGCCCGACGAGAACAGGTACTGGTTTTTTAACGTATACGGGCTCAGAAACGGGAACTGGGATTGGTTTGTGAACGGGAACGGGCACTGGTTTGGGTACTGCTACTTTGTAAGGAACGGCAACGGGTACTTTGACTGGTACTTTGACATGAACGGGGTACGGTTTGTCGACTGGCACTGGAATGTTCTTGATTACTGGTACTGGATATGGCTTGGGCACATGAACGGGATAAGGACGATCTACGGGCACGGGTACCGGGTGTGGTACCGGAACGGGAACATCCTTGTGTACTGGTACAGGAACGGGATGTGGAACTGGAATTCCGAGTCTTCTGGTAACAGTGATGTGACGTGAAACAGAAGCTCCTAGATCGATGGGACCGTGGGAAATAGGTGCAGATAATCCAATTCCTCCGATTCCGATTCCAGATCCTAGTCCGATTCCAGATCCCAGTCCCGAAATGAGAGGTGTGGAGAGCCCGCCTCCGATTCCATAACCGCCAGAAGAGATGAGTCCGTGCCCGCCGGAAATTCCATGTCCCAAGAGGGATCCAGAGGAGAGACCGCTATCTAAGCCGATGCCACCGTGACCAAGACCGATACTCCCAACACCCAATGCCAAGGATTCGCCCAAGACACCACGTTTCGTGGTCTTCTTTTCCTCGGCAAAGGCGGCGGAGACGAGCAGAACAATGAACACCTAAAATCCCGTCAGTAAGTCTATCTTTGATGCCTGAAAATACTTACGGTAGTCTTCATCATGCTTTGTTGTTAATGAGACGACAGCAGAAGACTGGTGACCACTGGACAGCCGCTCAAAGCTTTTATACGAGATAGAAATCATAAAGTACTGCCATTATTAAGAGGGGCTGATGTCTCATATGCACGAACGAGTTGCCTTTCTACAACAGATACTCCCGAAAGATGGACTACTTTCAGCCTTACGCAACACCAGTTCAGCACGTGGGACCGGAAGATTAACAGACGACACATTTGTTAAGAGGGCGTGTACTAAGAATGGATTGGTCACAACCATCCTATACATAACGATTTAAATGTCAATAAAACTAATTCCGTGGAAATCGAGTAAGAGGCCAGGACCTAATTACAACCATTTCCCAACGTTTCCATCGAGACCTTCGAGCGGAGAATGCAATTGCACATGCTCTAATTCAACACTAATTACAACGCAAAAACATGAAGATTGAAGAGTAAGGGTGTGGACTTCTGATGACATTTTTATGTTTTTGATATCATTTGCCTACAATAACTTTCTAGTTTAAAAATATTTATAAGATGCATCAGTATGCAAATGCTGGTCCAGTTTCACTGATTTGTCTAATGGCACCTATATAATTTCAATTTACACAATTCTGTGTTTTAAAGGCAGTTTTTTCGACTAATGGCCTTACATAATAAAATATTTTTCTTGCTAAACGAAATCTTTTAGAAATGTTAATGAACTAAATTAGCACTTTTGAAACAAAGACAACGTTTATGTTGATTTGAATTAATTTAGAGTTTTGCAAAGAAATTTTCAATGTAAAAATGTGTAAACAAAGTTGCGAAACGTACAGTTTAAGATTGGTGAAATTAATTATAACAAAAATATAGAGAACGACTTTATCAATAGTATTACTCGGACGGTGCTTCCACCTTTCTATGATTCTGCAGAATTAAAGCGTGGTAGTTTTACCATTAGATGTCACTGTTAGTTAAATTTGAAACAGTCGTTAATAAAGGGCGGAATTTGTGTAAAAAAATGAGCATATGGAAGACCTTTAAAAAGGAGGCAAAAATTTTGTTTTCTTCAGATTTTTGTCCCCAAGTTTTTGACTTCTTAACATGAACTACACTTTGAATTCTGCTTTCTTCAATTTTTTCAATCGTTCACATTCGCTAGCTTTTGTAGATAGATTCTGAAGACGTCTTTATCTCTTTGCATAGTCAGTTTGTTTTTGCAATTTTTTAGCTAATTTATAAGCTTTTAATATTGGATTTCAGATTCTTCAAATTCTTTCAATGTCTAGATTTTTTTTTTAGATTTTAGATCAACTCTTTTGTTATATTTTTTTAACTTAACATTGTTTAGATTTTTTAATCTTATAGTAATTTAAAGAATTTGATTTTTTTAGATTTGTTAGAATATTCAAACTGAAATCAGAGTCTTCTTACCCGTTGCAACTTTTTGTCAAATTAAAATTTTAAACACTTAAGATTCTTTTAAATTCTACACTTCACGTGTTTTGATTTTTTTAAATATTTTTTTAGTTTTTTTAAGTTATTATTATCTTTCGTGTGCATTAAATTGTTTTTAGGATCTTGCGAACTTTCGATCTATAGATTTGAAATTGTTTAGAAAGTTCAATTTTTCGAAATGTCCATATTTTCTGTTAATTCTGTTGATTTTTATGATTTTTAGAGTGTAATTAAATATTTATTTTTTATTATTGAAATATCAAGATTAAATTTAAAATTATTGATAATAAATTAAAAAAAATAAAAAGTAATTGTAAAAATTAAAATTACCTGAAATTTGTAAATATTCTGAAAATAGCAAATCTTATTACAATTCTAAAAGAATGAAATGCCATTTTTTTATTTCGGAGATTTAATGACAGTTTATTTTGAATGATTACAGCAAGAACTAAACGAATAAAAATTAACTATTTTTATAAAAGTCGTACAAAATCGCGAAAACATAATTAAATTTTTTAAATTAAAAATGGCATTTAAAAAATATACTACGATTTTTATAAAAAGAAGGCAAAAAAGGCTTAAATTTCAGAAGTTTTAAAATTTTTGAGTCATTAAATTGTTCATAAAATACAAAAATTATTTCACGGTTAACGAAAGAAAATGAACAATTTGAAAATTTTAAAAAAATCAAACAAAATTATTGTAAAATTTTTAAAATTTAACATTTTATGAAAATTGAAACTCTTGGAAAATATAGGAAGTACCTACTAAAAATCTGAAATTCCAAAAATTTCAGAAAAAAATAAATTAACAAGGAAAAGCAACTTGGGAATTTTAAAGGTTATACAAATCGTGGACGTTTTCTGAAATCAGAAGCTTTTTTTTTTAGAACTCTTAAAATACAAAATCAAAATTGCTCCATTCTGAAAAATCCTGAAATAATTGCAATTTTAAAAATTTTAAAAAATCTAAATTTCTTAAATTTTAAAAACATATTTTTGCTAAAATTAAGGTGCAGTTTTTGAATATTTAAAAGATTTTTAAGATGAAGAAGAACTCCAAAAAAGTTTAAACTAAACCGTTTTGAACAAAAATCGAGAAATATTTTATTTAAGCTTAAATATTTAGTTTAAAAAACAGAACTTATTTTCTAAGTAATACACCGCTGATTAAATTTTTCTAATAACTACATTATTTATTTTAATCTGATTATTATCACAAAATTTCAGGGCGAAAAATAAAATATCGTCACAGCTCGTAAATTTTTCTCGAATATTAATGCAATATTATGCTTGATATCCTCTCAAATTCTTCAATATTAGGTGCATAAATATTGAAAGAATATATCAACTGTCGTATAATATTACTGAGGGTGACATAAAACTTTAATAACTTTAGTTAATCCAGGCCTTAAAATAACGTAAAATGAATATCAATCTAAAAGGTGTTTCTTATGCACGCTTTTATAGAACAAAATTATTGAAAGTTGAACTAGTTTCGTTTTAATCTTTACGCATAAATTTGCGAATGTAACGTCCGTAGAATTACGCAAAAACCAGATATTGACATTTTCTCTAAATATTCACAATGTATCACAACTAAATTGCGGGATATCGATTTGAAACACCATCAATATATTGTTATTAATGTCCATTTATAAATTATTGTTATTTATGAATTATCAAGTCATTTATTAATTTTTTTAATTTTTATCATTTCAATGTTCCACATCGCCACCCACACAAACACTCAATAATTCATATCAATTTAATAAATTTATTCTGAAATTCGTTCCTATAAATATTGTTACATGGCCATCGATTTAATGTTTTATTTCTCCCATCGCGATCAAAGCGAAATAATTAATGGTATAACAGTTTGACCCGTAATTACCACCAAGCGAGATTTTAATTAAGAGTACTTAAATGTTTTAAGACGACGTGTTAATTGCAGTGGCTGCGTAATTGATCTTGTCATGGATTCATTGTGTTTTTGATATGTAAATTATGAAATGGAAACTAGGTTCCATGTGGTAAAGCAGGAATTGCACTAACAAGATTCGTTGTTACCGCATGCAACGCATAAATTATTATTATAAAAGAAAAGGAAGTATGTATGTCAAAGGTACGTGGTCACTTTCTTTTTAGGGAAATGCAGCTTTCGTTCGATTTTTATTGAAACGTATAGCGGTTCATTATCATGAGTCATGACCCTTGCAATAAATTGCTTTCGTAATCGATGAAATGAAGAGTGGAGCAAGTGTGAAAATATTTATTGTCTTACGTAATTAAGGTAACAAAATAAGCTTAGTTTTATGAGTTAGCATGACAACAAAATAAACAATGAATTTTCAATAAAATAAATAATTTACAACAGTACGTGGCGTTGTGAGAAGTCTAACTTATCACTTGGTTTCTCACATAGTCTTTAGATCTGTGCGCAATAAATTACTTTAGGCTAGAATAGGAATGCCGGTTAAACCTTGATGTGATCCTAAAGGCACTGAAAACTGAAGGGTGTCTTGGATTTGGGACACTTGTGGTTGCAGCTGTAGTGCCGTGGGTGTGGCAAACTGCTGTCTAGTACGTGGTGGTCTTGGAGGATTAGGCGTCCCAAATCCGACTCTGTTAGGCGGCAAAAACTCGTACCCATTCTGATCAATCTGTGGCACTTGAGGTACATTAAGCAAAGGATGATTAAAATCAAGATTCGGCGGAAAATACGGTTGTTGTGGCTGTGGAGGAAGCGGAGTTGGCACAGCCGCTGGAATAAGATCCGGGGCTGCCCGAATCGGTGGATACACCGGTACTGAAGATGTTGGTCTAGGACGAGCACGGTTCTCCGAATACCCTAACGAACCAGAACCAAGAGCGTAAGCGCCATTTCCTAGGCTAACAACCCCGATCGAACCAGACCCAAGAAAGACGGCTCCTCTGGAGGCAGGAATGTTGGACGCTGCTGCATTTACTGGAACTGCAGGAACCGGCATTTGAGGTAAAATTGCTGTACCGGAAGACTGTGGTGGAATATACTCTTGAGATTCGATGACAGGTTTGTTCTCAATTGAATTCGAGATGTAACCAATGGGGGCTATCGGACGGGGAAGCACTGCGATTGATTGTTGACGATGGCGTTGACGTGGGGGTGGTGGAGGCGGCAGATCAACATTGAGGTTAAAGTCTCCAGTATTCACTAAAATTGTTGTTATTTTTATTGTTTCATTCACAATGAAATACTACCTTGCCATCCTGTAGGCTGAAGAGTCAGATCAGTGTTGTAACCAACATTGGCGTCGGTGAAAGAATAGTCTCCGACATGCGATCCGCGCTTAGATTTTGCTAGTTTGGCCCCTTCTGAAGCTTGTAGGCCGATCAGAGCGAGAAGCGTTACAATTTGCTGAAACACAAAGGGTCATGAAAATTCAGGTTAAATTTTGTTATACAATTCATCAAGTGCTACCGTAAACACGTGCAACAGGTGCAAGACAAAGAGCCCCGTCAAATTCGATATTGTTGGTCTAATAATGGACAAATTATTTACTGTTCGTGGTATACTTAGGCGTTTATTAAACGGATTAATGTGGTGTCAGCATTGACACAAATCAGTGAGTTATTACCTCGTTAGATAGGAATAGAACAGAAATTAGTTAGTTGTTTCTATAGACAGTGGAATTGGTTTATGTTACAGTTCTTGATGGTTGCATTATGTGTTACAATGTCTTTTTTGGTATAAATGAAGTTGAACGAGGCCACCACTTATTTTTACTAACTGAATCTCATAATTCTAATAATTTTTTTTTCCAAAAAAGGACAGTTTTAAAGTCTTGAAAAATCCCAAAATCTTTAAAAAAATACTCAAAAGAGCGTTAAAACAATTTCTTTGAAATTATGATTAACGAAAATTTTAATTTCACCCGGAAAAAAAGAAGTAGATCATTTTACATAATTTTGGTGTGCTTTTAAATTTCAATTTAATTTTAAATCTGCGTAAAAATGCATAAATCAGTTATATGGATTCTTTTTCTACTAGGCGGTATTTAAAATTATTTCTTTATGTAAAACCGACTAGTTTAAATAGTGAATTTAATTTCGTGTTTTCTTGAGACTTAACGAGATTTCAGATTTTGGTTTAATACATTGTCAAATTATACATTTTTTCTAAACGTTTCTTGAAATGTAGAATTTTACTAAAATGTTATATCTACAGTCGTAGATCAAACTAGCAATAGTTGCTGGACTTTTTTTGTCTTTTGCTACAGCCATTGAAAAGATCGATTTTTATTAAATTTGTCAAGATTTTGAGATATCTAGAAAGTTAAATGTTAGATGTGGGAATTCAAAACCTGAAACTGAATCATAGAATCAAAAATTTAAATTTTACAGTTTGCCTAAAAAGTCTAAAAGTGTAAAACATAAAAGTTTCATGATACACACTTTGAAATACTTCCACCTAAAAACTTGACATTTGGAAAAATATTGTTTTTAATTTTTAGATCAAGTTCTAGTATAATCAGACATTGAAATCTTTTCTTCGTCAAAATAAATTTGTAGAAGTTAACAATTTTGTGCACTTATTTTTTAGTTTCAATAGCTTTTGCTTCGTTAGAATTTGAACCCTAAAACGTTAAATATTTTAGAAAAGTCTTGAGCTCAATGGTAAGTAATGTTAAAAAAATTGTTTAGAATTTTTTTTAAAAACAATTAATTTTTTCCACGCTTCCACTTAAAAAAAATAAATAAAAAAATGTTACTTATAAAACATTTATAAACAAGTTTCTGAAGAGAAAATGTATTATTCTCAATTTCTTGTCGTTGTTTTGTACATTTTTGTATATTTTTACAATCAAAAGATTTTGAGATATCCAAAAAAAATATTGGTCATAGAATTTTTCAGTCAAGATTAAAACTCAAATATTGGAACCATAAAAATCTTAAATGTGGAAATTCAAAACCTGAGATTTTAGAACCCCAAAGACAAAAATTTTAATTTTAGAAGTTGGGCAAAAAGATTTAAAAATCCATGAAATACTACCACCTAAAAACTCAATATTTGGAAAAATATTATATAAATAAATTAAAGATCTAACAATCCGAAAATAATAGAGAATCATGTAACTAAAAATTATTAAATCCACATTTTTTTTAAGACAATTTGAAATTTAATATGTTTTAATTATATAGCCCCCGAGAAACTAGTATCTAAAATTAAGAACATAGTGAGCAAAGTGAACTCCATAGAACTCAAATGAGCAATTTTTACAAAGTTTTTTGATTTTTAGATCACGTTCCATTATAATTAGGCACTGAAATTTTTTCTTTGCCAAAATAAATTTGTCAAAATTGCCAACAATTTTGCGCATTTGTTTTTTGAAATCTCAATAGTTTTTCCTTCGTTAGATCGAATTTAAACCTCAAGACGTCAAATATTTTAGAAAAGTCTCGCGTCTATAGAGTGATCAAAAAGAATCCAAAGTGAAACAGGCGCTGTAAATTTTTGAGCACTTCGTAGTGAAATTTCCTTGAACAAACGCTTCGAATTCATAGGCGTCGACAACTCGTGATCCACACATTTATGAAATAAATAAAATCTACAATCTCCATTCTCAAGAGAGAGCTTATTATCAACTTTATACCCAAGAAATTTTCTGGTATTAATGATGTTATTAGTTATTTATTATTAATTAATTAATTAATTAATTATTAATTAATTAAACTAATGGAAATCGAGTTATAGGGAGATCTTTTTCAAGATGTTAATAAAAACATCCGTGTGTGCAATGCTACAAATGGAGATGCAACAATAAAACACATACGGTTTCATAACATAAATTCTTCCAAAATACTCTCGTTTTTTTTTTTGATCACCCTGTATTATGTAATGTTGAGAAAAATGTTTAGAATAAATTCAAGTGTTCATAACAACTAATGTTTTTCTACGGTTTCATTTTAAATAGAATAAAAAAATGTTAATTAAAAATTCTCAATTTTTTGTCAAGTTATTTCGTACAATTTTTGAGAATTTTGACGTCTTGGAGTTCAAATTCGGTCTAGCCAATCAAAAGTGATTGTAACAAAAATAAACAAAATAACAACATTAATAATAGTTAATAATAACTTTGACAAATTTGATTTGGAAAAGAAAAAATTTTAGACTCTAATTATAGTTGATTTTGGTTTTCAAATAAACAAAAAAATTTGTAAACATTTTTTATTTGAATTTTATATGGTATAGTTAGGAAATTTTTGCTAAGATTGAAGAATTGAAGATTCTAAAGTATGAGCCAGAAACAGAAAGTTACAGTTTATCAGATTCGAAAAATGCCGACCAAAAAAAAAAAAATTTACAATGGGCAGATTTTGAAAGCTCTGAAATATCTAAGACTAAATCTTAGACAAGAACAATTTTTTTAATACAAACGTAAATCAAGTTTCGTACGAACAAAAATCATTTCCATAAAACTTTATACTCCCGGCCATTTTTAAAATTTTTTTGTTAATTTGTGGTCCAAGGGCATCCGGTACTAAGCACTCAGCAACTCCATTTTAAATAATTATGAAATCCGAGAGAAAACAAGGAAAAATCGAAACGCCGTACATAGAGAATATGATTTACTACCACAAAACACCTTAATTTTGTACCATTATGCATCTGGCTCTAAAAATTGAGCCAATCTTGGTCAGGTGCACCGTAACTACTCTACCGTTAAGACCATACGTGCTCACTGCTTAGTAATCAACATCATAATCATATGCAAGTTCCAGCGGTAATTTGTTGTAAACCGAGCAATATTTTACGCTACACGTCTGTGGTAGTCATTGATCGAATTAGGTCACAAATTAGGTAATGCTTAATTTGAAAGGAAATATCACTCGCCATTGTGTGTCTTTGAAGATTTCAAAATCGAGAAACTCACTAGAACTTCAGTCTCTAATGGTTTACGATGTCGACTAATCCCGGGGCGCATTATGCTGCTTAGTTACGATGAATTGGATATGACAACAATTTAGTACTAAACCTGTAATTACCGAATTCCTTGTCTCCAAATCGAAAATAACGAAGTTATCTCACAAGTGAATGCGTCTGGTAATTAAGCGAACTGAAATTTTTGTCAGTGCTAAGCTCAATTTAATCACAAAATGATAGCCTTTTACTAAAATAAACTCTAGAAAGCTGGGGACCAAATAAAAAATTCTGCTCTTGATATCGACTCTCACTTCGGAAACATGCAATTAAATGCCTACGTTTTTTTGCTGACAACACTGAACTAGTGTTGTAGTTCAAGTACAGGTGTAAATAATTGTAAGGTCTTTTCTTATTCCCAGCACATTCATTTCTAATCTTTGCACATGCATCGATTGCATGAATCGAATGTGTTCATGTTGAGATTGCAGTAAATTTCAAATGGCGCAATGGAATGGAGATAAGCCTTTAATTCTATAAGGAATGAAAGCAACTAAAAGTGGTATTTTGGGAACAATTGATTGCTACAAATAGAGCTCGAAAAGTAAAAGGTAATGTCGTTTAAACGGAACACAGTTAATTTTGACTCATTAAGAGACGAGACAGTTTGTGGGGTTTGTAGGATTTTATTGCCGGTGTCTCAATAGGCCAAAATTCCAGACCGAGAGATGAATACTTTTACTTTCAAAGTTCAAGTTTGCAAGGATGAAAAATGATAAATTAAATCAGTGATAATACCACACCATGTCGCGGAAATATTATTTATGTTCACGCTTTTGTTTATTTATAATTATGTACAGAGAATGATCGCTATGTTAACCTTGCACAATTTTTCTCTTTAATTTTTACATACATTAGAATTATATTTTCCTATTTTCCGCGTCACAATTTTTATTTTTCCTAACTTGGAAAAGTTCACCCACTGCGCCAACTTGCTCTGCTATATCAATTATCTATAAAATTTCAAAATAATTAGCGTTTCATGCTTGACATTCCTCAGCGTTTTTTGCCTCTTTAGAAAACCGCTCTCTTCTATTCTCACCACGAAACTTTTTACAAAAACTCTTGCTCGTTTCATAAAAACTCGCTATAAAATTCATAAGAAGTGATTACTAATTAATCTTTTTTATCAATTATTCGGACTCTACGCTCCACGTCCTCTGATTCACCGATTCTTTGTTAGTTCCAGCGTTATTTTTTTGTTAGCATTTCTTGTAATTTTTCGAAAACTGGGTTCAAGGTTAATTCAGATTTGACAATGAACGGTGTTCGTGTTTGGTGGCTGTTGCGAATTCCTATAAAAACGCCGTAGATCACTAATTAAGAAAACATCCACGTTTAATTACGTTAGTTCTGGGGTTTTTGTGGTAATTTCATGATTTTACGCTCAGAAAGTTGACCTTGTGGAGTCCGCACCCGGTGGAAAAGTTGTCTCAATTAGATTCCTAAATTTGCTGTGTCAGAAGCAACTAATTTTGTTTAGCTTCTGTATAATGTCACGTAACTAAAGCTATCTGTTTTCATCTAGGTTGTCATGAAGTAATTTGATATTTAATTAGTTACACGTGCATGCGATATCGGAAAGGTGTTGGTTTGAAAATGTGGGAGAAAAATTTTGACCTAGTTTAAAATGGTTGATTTTTGTTGAATTCCCACTGGGTGCAAGGTGAAATAGAGATACTTAAGAATTATTTGATCAGCAATGCATGCCTGGAATTTTAAAGTAAATAACTTAATTTTATGAATATGTGTTGCTGGGTAAAATAAGAAATACATGGAAAGTTATAAATGAATAGAACTGGTAGAAGTAGAAACCTTTTGAAAAATGCATATGTTTACATGCATTTCATTTCATTCTAGTTTACATGATACAAATAAAAGTAACACAAAAAATAATTAATAAAATAATACAAAAACATGTAAATTAAATTAAAAAAGTCAAATGAGAAAATTAGTTTTTTATAGAATTGAACAGCACTCTTTGCGTACATTTTGAATGGAGCCTGCTCATTTTGAATTAGTTTTTTTTTTAATTTAAAAAGTAGTAAATAAATTAGTCTTCAAATTTTGCAAAACAAAATGGTTTCGTGCATGTTTAATCTTAAAAATATTGAATTTTTTTGAAACATGTAGAAAATTTTAAGAGTAGAAAAAATTTGGTACACTACTTGAAATTCCAAAAACTGAATAATCTGCTAATTTTTAAATATCAACCAACAGGACAGTTCATAAAAGGATAAAGATAAAGTTCTATGACAGTATAAAAATCTAAAAAAAATTGTCCCAAAATTTCGAATTATTCGAATCGAATCTTCAAATACTGAAACTTTCTGAAATTCAACGAATACTAATAATCAGTCTCACTAACTTTTGAAGTTCTGGAAACTATAAAGAAGTACCATAAAAATTCCAAAATAGATTTGGAAATAGATAGAAAAATTTTAAAATTGATAATTAAAGATAAAATTCCTTGGGATTTTCAAACTTTTTATTGTCATATTTTCACTGTATTCTTTACAATTTTTGATTTTTGCAGATTATTTTCTTTTATTCATTGTGTTTTAAATTGCCTTTTTTTGTCCTGGAAATTTTCGACTTTTTTAATAAATTACATTTTATATATAGAACTTCCTCCTTGCTTTTAACTTTTTGAATTTTTGAATATTGAAGAACTATGAAATAGTAAAATCTTTTTTTATTATTTTCATTGTTTACAATTGCTCTTTAGGATGTCATTAAATGAACGAAAAAATAATTTGAACCTATTTTCACAGTGAATTTTTTGCATTCCTAAATATTTTAACTTTCCAAGCTCTTTATGATGCTCAATAATAAAACTAAGATCTTGATTATTACAATTGTGCTAGAATATGAAGAGTATCAAAAATAAATCACAAAATATTCAACTCTGAAAATTAAAATATCTGAAAAACTTTAAAACACGTTGAATTCCCTACAAATTAAAAAAATTACAAATAATCTGATGCATTTCGTAAATTTTCTAAGCTTTTTCTATTAAAATTTTCACAACTTTAAAATTTCCATGTCCTTGTAAATGAGTTTTTTTTAAATGCTTAATTATTTAAAAGTACTGTTGTAAGTTGGAAAAATTAGGTATGCAAAATAAATCAATTAAATGATCAATTCATGTGTACGAAATTTAGAAACTTGAGGATTTAAAATTAGCATTAGAGTTTCGAAATTCTGGAATTTACATTCTTATTATTATTGTCGTTTTTTTAAGTTTAAAAGCAAACAAAATTAGAATGTAAAAAACTATTTTTGATTTGTACAAAATACAGAATCTTTGAGATCTAGGATCTGCATTAGAATTTAGAAATATTATAACTTTCTAACAATTATTCAAGAATGCTGCAATCGTAATATTTCAATAGGAGAGTTACTTTTGTTTAAACAGAATTGTTTATTAATTATCCATCATATAACCACAAGAAAATTTATTTCTACGTTCATTATGTTTTATTAATTTTTACTTTTACTTGGGAAATTATGGACATGAGAATTCGCATATTTTTCAAGGGAATATCATAGAATTTTTTGCTACAACGAATATCGGAATGTGCGAATTTTAGCAGCTGGAATTGAAGGTTACTCAAGCAGACAACACAAAAACACGAGCAAAACAACATAACAACACAATAAACAGTTTTTTGTTTGTTACACAGAATCTGACTGTAATTTGTGTTGTAATATCATTAGATAATTCACAATTATTATTAGATAATATCTTTCTATAATAAGTTACAAAAACTTTTTATTATCAGTTTCTAGAAAAAAATGACACTCTCGTCACGAATTTGAGCACAGAATCGTGATTTATCCTTTTTGTGTCACTTACTAAAAGTGACAGCATTGAACTGATAAGCACTTTCCTTCGATAAACTTCAATTAAATGACCACAACTCAAATGTAGCGCGACTTTCATTGCTTTAAAAAAATAAAAATTAATAATAAAGCTTGTGTTATTGAACTAGATATTTGACCACAAATCCATGCCAATTCGATCTACGTCGTGTTGTTAAAAATCCTGACAATGCCAAGTAAAAAAATCAGAAATGTAATAGTTATGACACTTTTAAGCAATTAAACACGACTGCAATGTAGACCTTTATGTTTAATGTTTAAATCGCCTTGTTTCAGCAGATGGCAATTAATTTAAATTGCAGTTACCAATATGGAAACCCGAAGAATAGAGTGGTAATAAATATTTCTGAACAGGTGATCTGCATCGCAACCAGCAGATTTATTGAAAAAGTTAGCAATTTAATTAGTAGAAGCGATTAATGGTGCAGTAAATCCAGATCACTTTGCTGTAAATGCATTGCAGTATTTTAATTATTTAGAAACAATAACCAAAACACACGATAAAAATTGATCGAGGTCACAAGGGACGTAATTTTGTGCAATTATCCTGCGTGAAGTGAAGCATGAAACATACGCACAGAACTGTCATTTCACATGTGACAGGTTAATTTAGGTGTTAAGATCACTGCCGTTGCACTTAACAACTTTGTTAAAAATGAAGTTGAAGCACACAACCAAAATGTAAAAAATTACCGTTTTCATTGCACTTGCTAACACTAATAGTCGAACTGTAAATTGGAAGAAGGCTTATATACCCCTTCACTTTTAACTACAATAATTGTAATATGGAGTTTGAGGCAGCGGTGTTTGTATATAGTCATTCGTAGTTTATAATGGTAGGGCATTGCTCGAAGTCTAAACTCGAGCGCTTTCGCTACCATAGCTCCACCCTTGTTAGTAATCTTGGCGTGTGCTGCGATGGTCTTCCGGTTAACCAGAATTATTAATAACAACACTCAATTAAAATTAAACTCGAATAAAGGAAGCAGAAAGCTTCGGGCTATGTATAAGCAGTTTTTTTCTACACCTTTACCTCGTTCCGGCCGAAGAAAATCCACAAAAAATTTTTAGCGCTCACTTTTATTTCATCTTTGCTCCACAAGGTTACATTTTCAACTCTCCTTAGATGACAGGCGATTTAAAATGCTAAACAGGTTACGACAAATAACTGATATTTCCTTGCACTTTGCAGTCAAATTGCTGCACGCTCTGCTAATATCGAGAAGATCATTAACTATTTGTTCTTTTTTAACTAATTGCGTGTTTTGAAGTTGGTCACGTGCGGTCACGGTCATTTTACCAATTTATTGAAATCGTGATTGGCAAATTATGGCAGCTTTCTTCTGATCATGACAAAAAATTAGACATTTCTCTCTTACACTTCAAGCATTGGTTATTGGTCTAACAGTAATAATTAACATTGATAACTTAATTTTATTTGTTTTGCTTTTACTTTAAGGTGTAGAGTAAGAGAAATTTAAAGCAGAGTATGAATAATGCAGTTAAGTTTATTTGCGGAAATTCATGTTAGTCATTTTGATAGCGGTCGGGAAAAATTGTGAAGAGGATTTTTGCGATGCTTGCATTTTTTCATTTGTGGTCGTTATAACGACGTAACAAAACTAAAAAAGGTGTTAATTTGCGATTTCTATGAAGACGTAAAATGGTAATAAAGTTTAACTTTTACTTATAAAGAGCAAAATTACCAGCTGTCTGTGAAATCGTAATTACATATGTCTATTTCCACTTGAAACTGGGTTGACAATCTTACGTGTAAATATCAAATCATTATAAGTGCTGGTTTTTCCTTATTTTGTTGAATTCTACTAGAGCATAATGGAAAAGTTACATTCTTGATGATTTTTGGGTTGTTCTAAAGAACAGTCAAATTTCCCACTGATTATTAAAAATGAAAGATTGAAAAAATTGAAAGAGAATACAATGGTTTTATATTCAAAAATACTGAGAATATTAAAGATATTTATGAGAAAGAACTTTCAAAAATTTAAAAGAAAACATTTAAATGTCAAAATTTTAAGAATATTCGAAATAGGCTCAATTAATTAAATATTGCAACAATTTTATAGTTGTAAAGACAAAATAAAGCAGCAAGCTATTTTAAACTAATATTAATTACAAGTCCGGAAGTTGTATTTTTGTGGTAGATTCATTTGTTGAAGAAATAAAGTAGTTCCAGCTGATGATTCAAATGTTCGGGCAATTTCAACCGATGATCCAAGTGTTCTGGTAATTTTCTTTTTATTTTCTAGGGAATCTGTCACATATCCTTCCGCAACAACATCACTTTTTGAATTGCCGTGTCTTTTAAGTGTCCTAATGTCGGCATCACTATCCGCCAAAATTGTGGCAGACGTCCTCCGGAAGGAATGCCCCGTGAACTGGTCAGCTTTGGGTAGCTTCAAGTAGCATGCAATTTTTCTAGAGATTTTTGTTAATATGTTGATTTTTTCGAAATTGCGAGTGCATTTATCGTTATTATAACTTTTGAATTTTAACTTGCTTTGGGCGCGAATTTCTATATTATTTAATCAGTTCAATATAATCAACTCCTCCAGTTTTATTTAAAATGGTGAAAGTTCTTGGTCGATGTGTTTTGCTGTCCTTAATGTAAACGACTAAAACCGAACCTTCCTCTTTAACCTGATCTACACATAAGTTGGAAAATTCTACTCTTCTACAGCCTCCAAACAAACCAAAAATGGCAACTATCTAAAGCAATGGTAGTTTTATGACAGAAACTTTGACACATTGAAATCGTATCAAAAATTATATACAGTCAACAAAAATAACAATTACAATTAAAAGTTAGTCTTACACGATTAGTGATTTTTTTTTATCTCATTATTCTTTAATAAAAATCCTGCAAATGAATTTTTGACTTAACGTCTTAAATTTTTGGTTTATTTTATATTTTTTTACTTTAATTGTAGAAGTTTATGGAAATGGGGGTTAAATTAGATAATTATATTTTTACAAACAGCGGAACGAAAGTTATAAAAATTTGCTCATATATTTGAATTAAATTATTACGAAATATGCAAGAGGTTTAAAAAAATATGTAAAGGCTAGCTCCTTAGAAACTTTCTAACATTCATTTCTGCACACGCAACCAAAAAAAAAACAGACAAAAATGGACTGAGCGAGTTTGACATGATATTTATTAAAAAAAAAAGTTTTCGTTCACTATATAACTAAAGCAAAGATTTTACTAGAATAATTTGTATAATGTTAATAACATTTATTTCAAGTCTAGACCTATGTAGTTGCACAAAAAATTAAAAATTTAGTATTATTATTTGTTGTTTACCAGTATTTAAATTTCTAGTTCCTCGATTAATCAATTTTCGTCATATTATCAGATACTTGACCTAATATGTGTGTAGCTCACTTCGAACGTTTTTAAATTCTAGAGATGAGACATTTTTTTAGATTCTACAAAGACAGTTTACTATATTTTCTACCTAGCCATGAAACAAAACTTTGATTTTTGGGTAACAAGAAGGTGACACATTTTTAGTAACATATGCCAAGCTTCATAAAAATTCGTTGATTTATTAGCGTTTGAGAGATAATTAAGTACTGAAAAATGAGCAAAACGAAGTTAGAGCACCGCAATGTGATAAAGTTTTTGGCAAAAAATGGTTATATTCTAAAAACCATTCATCCAAGGATGGTTGCTGTGTACGGAGAAGATACCCCAAATTATTTTAAAGTAAAGTTCTGGTTCAAACATTTTTAATGGGGCATGGATGATCAAAAGTGCGGTCGACTATTCCAAGTGCAAACTAAAAAAACTGTCAAAAAAGTAGAAAATTCGGTACTCACGTATAGACGAATGAAGTTGTCTGTTATAGCTAGAGAGCTCAAGTTATTTGAAACCACCGTTTGGAAAATTCTACATGACGATTTGGCTATGAGAAAGGTCTTTCAAGATGGATTTACACCTGAACGAAATTTGTGCAGAAGGCAAATTTCAGAGAAAAAATTAAATTTATTTAATGTACAGTAAACTTTTTGTTGGTGATGAGACTTTGGAATATTATTGGGACCCTCTCCTCTCACAAAACAAGAGTCGATGCACAAGGGATTACTACCCCCGAAGAAGGCAAAAACTCAAGCATCGGAAAAAAAATTGCAACCATTTTCTGAGACGATGACGAGATATTGATTCAATATATGTCTGGAGGGCCTCTATGTAATAAATGGAAGCGTCCCCATAACTACTGGCAGAAAAATTTGTTGTTCCACGACAATTGCAAAGTTTATAAAGCACATAAAAGAGATGTTTGGCGATTGCGGTTTTATTGAACCACCATATAGTCTTGATTTAGCCCCTAGCGACTTTTTTTGTTCAAAAATATGAAGAAACACTTGAGGGGAAAAGTTCGATGAGGAACTAAAAATGGCTGTAGATGAGTATTTTGCCTAACTTCCCAAAAGTTATTATTCTGACAGAATGGCGCAACTAAAGAAGAGATGGGATAAATGTGGAGAAGGGAGTCATATAGAAAAACAAAATGTTATTCTAAGTCTGTGATTTTTTAGGGGCTAAGTAGATCACTTAGTAAATTGATCTCGTAACATGACACTGAAAATTATTTTTTTTAAATTCAAAAATAATAAGTTTTTTTTCCAAATATTTTTAATTTCAGAAACATGTGGTATCTCCTTGAGGAAGCTAGAGGAACTTTAAATAGTTTAATTTAGTCTATGATGTCTCTTTCATGGCTGGACAGACAACTTAATAAATTGTCCTCGTATATTAAATTTTCAGGCCTAAAATTGCCAAAATTTAAATTTTTAATTTTTTTAATTCTAAAACATATTTTTAAATCTCAAACTAAAAAAAAAACACAAATTTTGAAAGCCAAAGTTTTTATAACCCATTTTTAATCTTTGAGTTTATTAAAATACTAAATTTTTAGATTCAGTTTTCTTTAAATGCCTTTGTTAGCATCTTTGAATTTTTAGCTCTTAATCATATTTTATTTGTGGTAAAACTCCATTAAGTTTTTTTAACATAATGTTTGAAATTGTATGTACTTTGATACCTAATTTTATTCCACTAAACGCGAAGTTTTATGCATCCCATGAAGGAAATAACGAAGGATATCGTTAATTAAAAAAAAAAAGTTAAGCTATTTTAGGTTAGATTTTTTGTTGTGCATTTTTTTACACTAATTTTCAAGTGTAATTTGTATTAGATGCTGTTATAAACGTTGCAAAGCTCGACATTGTTATTGATATCCATGTCACAAAACAACTTTCTTTCAGAGTTTATTAGTATTTATTAAGAGATCATAGTTTATTACCTGGAAGCTATAGCTCAATGTCTGAATATAATTTTAAACATGAGCAAACAAAAACTTGTCTAGTTATTTGCCGCCAAAGATCTTCACATTCTATAAGTGTTGACAGCTGGGAGTTTCATAATAATAGTAGTCAATCTCAATTTTAAGCTTACTGATACACCGTGAAATACACACATCCTGCTAATCAAAATTTAAAGGTCTCAAACCACAGTCACGTGTATTTGTGACAAAACCTACCTTGTGTAATTTTTTTTTGTGTAGAACACATTCAACCACATTACCACTCGAATAGATATGTAGCTGTGATACGAGGCGATAAATTCTTTTAATAAATCGTTACAAGCGATTTCTTATAGTACAGTTGTTTCTTACTGGCTATTGCTTTCCAATACGTACATTCACAAATAATCGCTTTTTAGTGCAAAATGAGCAACATGGTATTATTCAATACTTTTTGCAAGCGTTGTACTAACCGATTAATAGTCTCCTTATGAGCAGAATTAATAAGGTGTGTTTAATTACTTTTTTTCCTTAACTATTTATACAAAATTATTTAATTCTAGATTGGCGAAAGTTTGATCCGTTGCTTTATTCTAATTTGCTAAAAAATAATTTGCTCATTTCTTATTTGATGATTTTAGAAATCTCCGTTTGCATTAAACCTAAATGTTTAACCACACAGTTAAAATTTTAATAGCGGAATTACAATTCATTACTACAAATTTAAATTAACTAATAATCGTGGCTTTAATTAGCTCGACATTCATTTGCATTCTCCTTTCGTTGATTTATCGTGTGCACTCAAATACAAACATTTAAGGTCTAATTTATTGATAATTAAATCTTGAATAAATGTAGTTCTGTTTGCGGAAGTGCCTGAGTTCGTCCTCTAAAGACCTCATTATTAATCTTGCAGAACTTTATGAAGATTATTACAAGCTACAGTTTGACTTTAGTTAGTGCAAGCTGTAACACTTTAATTATGTTGGTTACCCAATTGTGCAGCTGTTGTACAACACTGCTTGATTGAAGTGATAAAATCTTAAATATTGAAAATTAAAAATCACGGTTTCTTTATTGATCAATATTGGAAACCAGTAATTGCTTGGAAACTCACGTTTATATTATTTGCGCGAGCTTTAGACGTTGAGCATACGTGTATTATGAAATTAATCAATATTGATACAATTTCGTGAATTATAAAACAGATCTCGTCTAACATGCACATCAAAATCGATAACGTATGGAATTACGAGTTTCTCTTCAGAGAGGAAAATTTCACAATTTGACGTGATTTTCATAATTACAACACGGTCCTGACAATAGATTTATCTGAAATCTCGTGCTCGATTTTGACGTAGAATTTACAGCTGGTAAGATGAGGAAGTGTGTGCAACGACAATGATCTATATAAAAAATACTCTGACCTTAAGCTAAGTGAACAATTTAAAAATCATTAGCGAGATTGTATGCAGAGAAATATGATCGCATGCACTTATAAACTAGAAAATGATACAGGCAATCTGACCTTCGTGATATAAATCTGTGTCATATCGAACTTATTCAAAATCAAGAGTCAATCTTACATAATCGCTACTAATTTTAGAGATATTTCGCAGCGGTTTGTGGTAATCTCACTTATTCAAAAAATTGACCGTAAATTTGGTGAAATATGCGCTCGCAAAAAGTAATTTTACGCAACATTGCCAAAATCTAGAGTATGCTAATTTTTAATTAGCGTACACAGTCACCAGTTTATGATCTAAATGCAATTAACCGTCCACGAGCTTAAAATTTTATGTAACACAACGTGTACATAGTGAGAATTCTAATGAGAATTTTAATGACAAAGAACTAGACTACATTTATACCATTTCATTTTTCTATAATTACAAAAGCACTAGGTAACATAATTTGCAATGGATGAAAGAACGATTAAAGTGGGTAAAGGTGAACTATCCATTGCAAATTATTTTAATCAGTTTATTATTTTTGGCGTTCGAAATGGAGTTTGATGGAAAATTTACAAGGACTGCTTAAGGAACCACAGATGAATAACTGTGGATTTTGTCAGGGATTAAAATCTGATTAATTATGCAATTTCAATTAGTTGCGTTACAAGTGCGTTATATTACAAAGATTACGAAATTGTTATTATCGTGAAACTATTACTAGTGTAAAGAGGCCTCGTTCTCTTTGAACTTATCCTTGTCATACGAGTTTGAGGCAAAATACAGCTTGACGTCAACTTAAAAGTTGTTGAGAAAGGGCCATGAATGTAGAGACGTGACCGGATTATCCGCTCCAGAGTAGAGATTGGCAGCTTAACAACTTACCTTTGTGATGTAACACGAGAAAAAGTTTGAACAGTTTTATTTCCTCATTCGAAAAATTTTACGTCAAGATATGTTTAGTTTCAATTATTCTTGGACAGTTTTGCAAACTTTTATTAATTACATTTGCTGTAAGGCTTGTGCTTGTTTAATAATAATTGAGTTGATAAAAAAGTTGCGTGGGTCGTTATATGAAGCCTTGTGGCAACCCTTTCTGCCATTTACTTCGCATTCTTTGCAAGATATTTAACGTTAATTAAGACTAGCATAAAATATTAATAAAGTGAAAGCATTTTTTAACTTTGTTTTAGTGATTTTTAATACTTTCAAAAATGAATTGATGATCATGTTGAAACCACTTTTCTAGTGTTTTTACCTTTTTTTATTTTAAGGGTGTTAAATTAATATAACAATGTTGATAATGAAAATTTAAAGAAAATGAAGGTTGTAGGAGTTTTTTAATGTTTATAGACATAAATGTTTAAATATTTTATGAATTTGAGTAAACTTCTGATAATTTCTAACCAACAAAGTCTAGATTACCAAAATATAAAATTGCAGACGTTGTCGTTAAAGATAAATGAAACAAATTGACACAAATATTTTTGTGTGTTGTATGTAAGTGATGATTATTTTGAAATTTTAGAAAAAGTTTACTAAATTCGAGTAGTAGTTTAAGTTATTTACCTAGTAATGAAAGAGAAATCACAGACGTAGAAAAGCATTTTTTCCATATAGCTTCCTTCTACAACAACATCTCTCCTTCAGCCGCGCCATTCCGTCAGAATAATCACTTTTTGGAAGTTTACTCAATCACAGCCATTTTTAGTTCTTTATCTAAAAAAAAAGTTTTTCCCCTCAAGTGTTTCTTCATATTTTAGAATAAAAAAAGTCACTAGGGGTTAAATCAGGACTATATGATGGTTAACGTAGTTCAATAAAACCGCAATCGCCAATCATTTCTTGAATTTTATGTACTTTATGAACTCTGCAATTGTCGTTGATAAAACATGACACGTGGTAGTCAAAATGTCGCACCTACTTGTTACTCAAAAATTATTGATTTTTGAAATATAGTTATTTACATAAGAGTCAGGAAAATGTACGGTTACTGCCGAAGAGATGTTGAAAGACGAGGCACTTTGTGCCGAGTCTTTTAAGACTCTGAGGCAGTTTCAACATTTTCCTGGCGAGAAATGTATTAAATTTTTTCTGAAACCGTTGATTTTAATAAAAAATTACTAATTTTTAATTTAAGAAATAATTTTCACAAATATCAAGGACATCAATTTTTTTCGTTTCCGAGGCGAAAAGAAAAAAATAGTAAACAAACAAAACCAATTGATTTTTGTCAGTGTATGTTTGAATTATTGAAGTCATATTTTTACCTGACGACGGCAAGGAAATGGACTTTCCCTGCCGCAGTTTTTGCAAGAAAATGATCACAAAGATCCGGTTTCAGAAAAAGGGATTTTTTGTATATCTCTCATATAAATTAACAATAGAGAAAATGGGATTGACACATTTATAGGCCGGAACATAATTGTCGGCGCATCCTGTATATTGAAAATTTGACATAAAATTGTGAATTTTCTAGCCATCAAGTTGGTAGAAAGAAAAACAATGCGACATGCACATGGTTTTTTAAAAGCTATACCGGGTGAAGTAATTGTATGTTTAAAATATCATACGTAGAAAAAAAAATCGGAATTAAAATTTAATGATCAAATTTTGCGCTTTGAATTAAGGATGTCAAACATTGCACTAAATTTCATGTCTTTTGATTCTATAAATAGAAATTAATTAATTATTTGTTTGTAATAGTTTTAATAATATAATAAAAATAATAGATTAGAATAAAAAAGTAAATAATTTTTTTTTTACATTTTTATTATAAAGTTGAAAATTTTGTACTTTCATCGAAATAAATGAATCACGCATTAGTTATCGATTTGTTGCCATTTCGTCAATAACCAAACTAGAATCTCCTAGTTCAAACGAATTTCAGACCTTGTAGTTCTGTGGAATAGCATGACTTTTCTTTTTTTTTTAGCTTTTTTAATTTTTATTTTTTTAAGAACAAATTTTTTGTTGGCCGTCAATTGAAGAAACAAAAAATTTACAAGCAAGCGATGTTTTATACAATATTTTTTAATACTTAAAAAAAGTAAAGTTTCTAAACACGGCAGTTTTGTAGACAAAATGATAAAAATTTCATTTTTTTACAACTTTAATCTTCATAATTTTAGGAAGCAGTGGTCATAAAAAAATAACAACAGGGATAGATTATTTAAACATTTTTTTATAAAATGAGGTAAATTATGACAAAGAAGCTTGAATTTAGCGAAAATAGAAGCATATAGAGCAAACCATGTTTTTGTCAAAGTTTACTATTTAAAGCAAAAGGTGTTTTTTTTAGGTTTTTCCCTGTGTTTTTTTAATTGAGGTTTTTTAACCGGAAATTTTTGTAAGCTGGTAGAATTAGGTATATCTAAATTGTTCTAGTATTAAAAAAATGACACTTTCTTTCTTTGTTAAAAATTTTTAACGAGCAAATGAAAATCAATTTTTTTACAATTTGATTTGCTTAAAATGTGGTTCATTTAGAAGTTTAAAGAAAAGACAGTATTTTCTGAACAGTACTTTATGAAACGAGAAAGTTCGAATTAGACTTCCACCAAATTTTTCCAACATATTTGAGAATTTTAAGGTTAATCATTTTATAGTTTTTTACACATCGTAAATATTATCTAAAAGTAGGATTTTGTGTTAAATATTTTTTTATTGTTCGTCACATTTTATTCTTCTTATTGTTTATCTATCTTAATATGACAAAAGTAGCTCTTAAAAATAAAACAGATTTAAATTATGTTGATACAATGATGATCACATTGAAGCCACTTTTTTAGTATTTATTTCATTAGTTGCGAATTTATGTTTTTGATAGTTTTTGCACGTAAATTGTTTATAGAAATCACACGCTGTTGTAAATTTAATACAATTTCTGAAAATTTTGTAGTCTGATGACTTAGTTTCTTTGAAAAAATTAAAATGACATTATAATGTCAAAACAATTTTAAAATAACTGTGGTATAGTTTGAAAATTTTCGAAACTTGAAAGATCTTTGAAATTTTGCACATTTCATATACCACAACAACAAAATTTGAAAAGTTTTCTCAGAAATAGTGCTGAGAGTTAAATTTAAGTAAAGAGATAAAGTATTATTAGATTACTACTCTTCAAAATTAGTGACTAAAATAATTGTTGCGTAAATTTCTGAAAAGGCAAAAAGTGGTATAACTAATATTAACTGACACTAAACGCGCCATCATTAATCAGTTATATGTATAACATTATTTATTACAAAAAATCGTAATTAATGTTACTCCACAGAAAGATTTTAAGGTCAAATTTCAAGCAGCAGCTAAAAAAAAACTCATTTGCATTTTTCCTTCATTTTAGCATGATTTTTGTTACCATAAATTGTTAGAAGTCAAATTTATTTACCTATAATTATACAGAACTGTAATGTTTGAACATTGGTCAATTTAGTTAATTATTTTATTATTAATGGAATTAAACAAATTGTTAACCACAACCTTCACACGCGAAAGTATCAAATCGTCAGCTTCGCGTAATCTGTTAAAAGTTGGAACCAATTAAGCAAAACCTTTCATGGTCTGAAACTAAATTTAAGTAAAACCATGGCAGCTTAATCAATTTTCTTAGACATTTTAACCATGTTTGTAAAAAAAAACACGATAAAAGTTGTAATATTTATTACTGTCTTCTTGTATTATTTACACAAAACCTTTAACATTTTCTATAGAGTTTTAATATTAAATAAGCTAATGATTCATCGGATCAATATACTCATTGAAAAAACGATTCCACAAAATTTACAATTTCATTGAAAAACGTTTGTCTGTTCGCCGTGAGAAAAATATAGCTGCGTCATCTGTTATCCACTGTTGCATGCTGAAAATCATTAAATTGCTGAAATATTTAGTAACAGTGCACCCAACTGTTTTTAACATTGCACCGTAGTAAAAAATCACAATTTTGAAATTTCAACTCACGTTCGAATTTTTGTCACTTTCGCTACCGATTACAACAAATATAATATAATTAGCTGAAAAATGTAGAATTCATAATCAGTTTATCACAGCCATTCGTAAACATAACTTAATTAAAAAAAATTATGTAAGTGGCCACATATTGTGAGTGACTGGATCACTTGAAAAAATCAAACTGATCGAATAAAGGAAAGTTGTCTATAAAAATTCGAACACGACTTAATTTTTATAATAAAACGTTAGAAAGTCTGAATGAGAGAATGAAAACCAATTTACATTGCAAATAAGAGAATACCGAAATAAATCGAAGTGATTGATAAATACCTGAGAAGAATTAATAACATAAACGTTATAATTACACCTTTGAAGACACTCCCTGTCAGTGAAAGGTATCAACGTGTACAATTATGATATTACTGAAGGTAAATTGTTTTAGTGACAATATCGTCGATTACATAAGTGAATTGTCTCGAAATCGATCACGTTTATTCGTCTCTGGGAACTCAATTGAATTTTCTCGTAATTACCCGGAGTTATTTACGACATGGATGTTGCAGTAAATCAAGTCCACGGAATGAAGCGGTAAGAAAGTAGATCAGATACTGTCATATTCAAATTCATTTCTACATACTTTTATTAATTTCCAGTTAAATGACCCCATTGTTTTTTCGAAGGGCGTTGTCACCGTTCAAATAAAACAGCACACCCACCAGGAAAACTTTTCCTTTTAAGAAGAACGGCACTTATAAATTATTTCGTTGTAATAATGATAGCTGGCAGACGCATAACTTATTTACTTTCTTGCTTCACTTCAAAGTTAATGCTTTCGGATAAATAATTAAGGCGAACTAGACCCATTTCGATATCGATTTGTGGATATTTTCAACAATCCGGGCCTGTTTTCGGCGAGAAGTTCATTAATTAAAGTAGCATAAGTCAGACATCTAAACAAACCACGACCTATGCCAATCCCAATCAGATGAGGTAATGACGTGATTTAGCTGCTAATGGCTGTTATTGTTCGATAATAGGTCAGCTTAGACTGTTTGTTTTTGCCCACGAATTATGCGTGTGCGGCACGTTCTGAGACACGGGTAATTTACGAGACATTAAAGTGAATTGATAGCTTTTTTAATTGTTCTGTTGTAAATATAAAGTAATTGTAGCGCTGTTTACGTCAGTTTACGGAGAGGTGTATATAACCTTCAATTTATGGTGATTTAATTTTTATTGATTTTAGTTTTGTGGAAAAAGTTAATGCGTTGACATTCGCCGAAGGGTCTAGGGCAACGGCGATACCACGTTGTAAAATACCGGTTCTCGTCCGATCACCGAAGTCAAGCCGAAGGGTTCGCATGAAGTCAAGATTATTTAATGTGGAGTAATTTAACACAGCTATTCGTACAAGTTACTTAATTAAAATACCTGAAATATTAGCCGTCGCTGAAGACATGAAAATTTGTAATCCAGTTTTAATTATTGCGAATTTAGCTTTTTTATGGAACTAATAGAATGCGTTCAAAAATTTTAATTAAATCTTTCATTTAACAGCAGCGATTGTTGCTAAATTAGATTAGATTACATGAATGTGGAACGGATACAGTTACTCTGTCATAAAGTAAAATCGAAATTGAAAAAGTTCGTGGGCAAAACCAGTTGTCTCAAAAATACCAAGAAGATAAAATAATTTTTTAGATAATTGTTACACCTACACTCAAGTTCAATTAGTACCCACAAAGTCAGTTCTTAAAATTAATCAAAAGGTTGCACTACAATTAAAATATTTGCTGCGACGGAAAGTTTTATTACAGTTTTTCATGATATTCTCACTGAATAAATTAAACTAAAAATGAGTCACTCTGTATTTATTTAAAAAACGGTTTCCTGCGGTAATTAAACTAATAACATAATTCATTATACATCATTATTCATAGAGGCCGTGTTCTGTTGCACTAATAAGACAATCTATAATACTTATTAATTTCAATAGCTGTCACATTGCAACCAGTCGTGGAGAAAATGTAAAAGAGACTTTAAAAATATCTTATTAATCATTTATGCACAAAAATGCGCTTTCATTGAGCAAATTCATTTTTCTACATGTCTCCGATTCGCACACTTTTCACACTTACCATATGTCAAAGTTCAGAATGTGTAACAGTAAGAACAAGAAGAAAGTCTGCAAGAAGTCGACTCTAATTTTTATAACGACTGTTTTAATCTATTGTCCAAAGACAGGTGGTTTCTGTTATGTAATAATGGGCAAATTTTATGGAATTCTTTAATTTGTTGCGCATTAAAAAGATTAAAATTGCGGGATGAAAACGAGGAAGTCTGTTTTCTCTTATGAGTAAAACGGTTCGGTAGTGTTTACGTTACCGTAGGCGGTGCTGTTTGCTTCCTTTATTAATTTCATGTGTCAAATTAGCATTATGCGAATAATTAGAATGTAATCTCCGTTGGATTTCAATAATGTTTTATTTAAAAAGTTTGTGGGCGCTTTCCACTTGTTTTAGACACAGGTTGATGGAATTGCAGATAGATTGGTGTTAATTAATTATCGATTGCAAAAGTAGATGAAATTCAATTAATGGTAAAAGAACTGTTGATTAATGGAAATGAAATTATAGTTTCCATATTTTTTTTGTATGAGAACAAGATAAATAGTTTTGACTTCAAGGTTAATTGTGAGAACTTTAACTCAAAGTACAAACACAACAAAATAATGAGAATGGCAAAATTAGATTTTTTTTAACAAAGTTTGTTACTCTTATGAGTGCAAAATATTAAAATATCATTTTGCATGAAAAATATTAATATATAGAAATCTAAGATTACAATGGTGGGAGTGATAAAAAGTAAAAAAAAATAATAAACGAAACTTTTTTGTTGGTTTTGGATGTCGATTTCTAAATTTTGGTAATTTTTACGATATGAGAAAAGTCTGAAGTCTAAAAAATTAGGAAAACATTATTTAGTTCAAAGGTTTTTAGAGACATTAGATTTTTTAGATTCTTTGTATTTTTCTGATTTTTTGGATTCCTAAGATTTTGTCAATTTTTCGTATTGTTTGGATGTTTCTCAATTCTTAATTTTTTTTTTGACTTTTTTAAATTGTCTTTAGATTCCTCACTTCTTTATTTTTATTTTAGATCTGTAGATCAGATTCTCTAGGTTGATCATATGTGCTTTTTTGATACTTTTTTTTACTTTTTTACTACCATTTGTTATTTCTATATTTTTTTGACTGAATTATTTATATTCTTTTTTTCAGAATCTCTACTAGTTATTTTCTTGATTTTTTACAATTTTAGATTTTCAGATTGTTTAAATTTTTCGAATATTTGCATGCATAAAATGCTTACAATTTCTTTTAATATTTACATTTTGAGGATTTTTAGACTTTTTCATTTTTTCACTTTTTCAACATTTGTTAGATTTTCAAGAACATATATTATTTATCTTCTGGATTTTGGAATGCTTCTTAAATTTTTCGTTTTTGTATATCTCGAATATTATTTCTTAAATTTACTACTTCTTTTTTGATTTTTTAGAATTTTTAAATTTTTTAAATTCCTTAGATTATTATAGAAAGTTGTTTATTTTTTTAATTTTTTATATTTGTTTAATTAAATATATAAAGCTATGATTATTTTAAAAAATAATTCATTCTTTGGATTGTTGTAAATCTGTGAATTCTTTAAACTCTTCGTACTTTTTATATTCTTTGAATTTTTATATTTTATCTTTATGTCTACTCCCACATTCTCTTTTTTTGTGTGTTTGGCACCATTTTTATTAGAAACCGTAATTGAACTTTTTGTAGAACTTCATATGTGAATGAATTCCTTATCTCTTTTAAAATTTTGACCTTTATGACATTTATTTTTATCTATTTTTTAATATTTTTAAATCTATTTTTATTATGATTATTTGAATTTTTTATTTGTATTTTTTAATTCTTTGAATTGATTATATTTTTTCAACCTCTTTTTTCTATGAATTTTGTGTATTTACTGCTTGTTTTTGGTTTCTTTAAACGATTTATGCTCTTCATATTCGTTAATTCTTTTATGTCTAATCTTCAGTTTCGCTTTTAAATCATACTCTGAAGACAAATTTTTCCTCTGAGCAACTGTGAACTTCTTGTCAGTTTGAACAGCTTGTCTTTAAATTTGTTAGATTTTTTAGATTTTTAATATCGTGTAAATTTCTTACTACTGTTTTATTTATTTTTTCATATTTTTTTTTATTTAATTTTATTTAATTTAATTATTTAACTCTACAAAAACTTTTATGTTTCTGTTGTTTTCTAGATTCTTTCAGCATATTTCAGCATCATTTCAGTCTTTTTAGCACCATCTCAGATTTCCTGATCTAATCTTCTTGAAATTACTAAAATTTTTCGATTTTTTTGACCTTTTTAATTTTTGTGGATTTTTTGTATTTTTAGATGCTTTAAATTCCTGAAGTTTTTTCTATATTTTTTAAATTTTTTAGATTTCATAAATTCTCTAGTTCCACTAACCTTTTTAAGGGTTCTCAGAGAGTTTAGAATTTTTTTTAGATTTTTTTTGTATTTTTTAACTTTCTAGAATATTTATGCTTTTTATTTGTATTGTTTGGTTGAGTTTTGAATGCTTTGTATTTCTTATTTTGTTTTCTTTATTTTTTTAGGCTTTATAAAGTCTAATTGAGTTTTTGGATTTTTTTAAAAAAATTATTCGATATTTTAATTATTGATTTCGATCTTTAAGATTAAATATATAAAATTTTGATAGTCTTTAGATTTTCAGATTCTTAATAATTATTATACTTATTTATTTTTTTGAATACTTTTAATTTTTTATTTTTTTTAGGCTATACTAAATACACTAAATTTTTGATTCACTCTAAAACCTTTAGATTTTTCTAAGTTTATTTTTTAGATATTTTATGTTTTTTTCTACATTTTTTAATTTTTATTTTAAAGTGGTTTCTGAAAATATTTCTGATATTGATTTTCAAAATTTAAATTACATGTAAATATTCTACATTTTAGTTTAAAATATTATTCAATTTATTTAATTATAACTTTTATATTTTTTTATTTAACAGCACGACTTTGAAAATTGGCCCAGTTTATCTATTGTATTTATTTATAAGTTTTGCCGCGTTTTGAATTATTAGCAAAATGTAATTTAGATGACCAGTAATATACTTTTGCTTCAAACTTAATTTGTATAGTGTTCTCATAAGTTTTCTAGCCGGATATTTATTTTTAACAAATATAATGCAAAATTATTTAACAAAGAGACACATAATGACTTATTCTTTTAATGTAGAGAACAATCCGCTTAATTTATTAATTGTTTTTGGTTTGTATATGGTTAAATAATTTATTTAAAAACCAATAAATTTTTTGATTTGGTTGCAGTACTTAGGCCAAGATTTTATGATTGTTAGAAGTCATGTCAAGTCTGACTCTAATTTTTGTTTCTACAATTAGTCATCCTAAGAATTTTATTTAAAAAAATAATACAGAAAATGTATTAACAATAAAAATTATATGGCATAAACAACAATAAATATATAAATAAATAAATAAATAAATATCAGCAAGTAGAACAAATTCATCATATTGTTGCTCCAGTAATTGTAATCATTGACATTTTTTCCTCCACCTGTGCTTTTTTGCTTCTTTACACATAAAAAACTTCCACAACCTTCCTCTTTCCATTTTCGCAAAACTAGGCGAAGGTTCCTTATTGTTTTATGTTGAAGAAAGCAAACAGTCATTGATCACAAATTCGTTACAAGCTGAATACATTTATCTCTTACGCGTAGGTGCTGGAACGACAATATGGAACGAATTAATTCCTGCTGGAATATTTCAGAATAATAGAATGGAAACTTTAAGTTTCATTGTCTATCAGAAGCGGTTCAGTTTTTTGCGTTGTCGTATTAAACGCTACAGTGCTTGTTGGAGCTTTCACGGTGGTAGCAATTTCAGACTGTTCGCAATTTCGTCCTGACGTCCCTTCCCGACACAAACACTTATAATTACCTTCTTCTTTGATGAGTGAAATACATTTAGCACCATTCTTGCAAGTTTCAGGATGAGTTTCACAGTAATTTAATTCTACAAACGTGGGTGAATATTGATTGGTTTATTACAGTTAATGGTTACCTTCATCGCAGAGCATTCCTCCCCAACCCTTCTTACAATTGCACTCCCATGGACGGGTGCAATTACCGTTAACGCAGCCTGGATAAGGATAACATTTCTCACAATTTGTACCCCACCACCCTACCTTGCATCTGTAAATAATCAATAATAATTCATATTTCAACAATTTCTTTTTGTGATGACCTCACCTACATTCGCCCGGCTTTCTACAGTAGCCTCTTTCTTTATGGCATGTTTTTGAACAGATAGCTGTAATAAATAATTATTGATATGGAACTTTTTATGTAACGATCGAATTCGGGTTATTTCTTATTGATGTTCGGTAAAACTTACGTGTCTGACATAATATTCCGGTGTATCCGGGATAACATTTACATTCCAGAGGTTTATCGCAGTAACCGTGAATGCAACCTGGGAGAACTTGGCAATCCTTGCAGTTTTTTCCGGCCCAACCTAAACGGCATTTGCATTCACCAGGACTATCGCAATAACCTCGAGTCGAATGGCAGTCCAACCGGCAGATTGCTGAAATTACAGTCATTATTTTATTTTCATGTTTTAACGAGACATTTCTAAAAAAAAAAACAATAATAGAAATCATAGAGCAATGTTAAATGTAAAATATGTAAAGTGGTTGGGAACATAATTTGCTACTATTTTGAAATTATTGGTAATGAGTGTTTGTAAATCAAACTTTGAATAATTTAGTCTGTTTTTAGTACGAGGTCTCGTGTCTAAAACAATATAACAGATAATTTTGGTGTAGGTTTTGCGCAGAAATTTGATGCAAATTTCATAGATTTGCATATAAGATTGGGCCTAAAAATTAATCAATGCTCTTTCCAGTTGCGAGGGTAATTTTGTGTACGGACCACTAAATTTATCATAAAACTTGTACGAGAAGGAAATGGAAAGTAATGTTATTCATTTATCTACTTTTACACTAGAAAAAATAGTCAACAATGTCTTCTGCATTTATAGAATAAAAAAGTGAAATAAAAAAAAAGAAGAAAATGAAAAATTAACACAAAAAAAATTTTGGTTGTTTTAAAGTTTAACTGATTGTGATAAATTTCAGATAGTTTATCAATAAAAAATAAATAAATAAATATAATGAAAGTCAGAGATATACGACAAATATTAATATTTAAAGACAATTTTTCTGTTGCTAGTGCCTTGTTGGAAACAAAATTAACAGTGACGTAACGAACTGCATCTACAGAGTGATTCATTCATTTCAGTATTCAGTATCATAGGCGGTTTTGCAATTTTTAGGGCATGTCGAATCTTACACCATACATTTTTTATCTTGTTATTGGTTGCCTTCCGACAGATAAATTAGGGTGTTTCTTTAAAGTGCTGATTGCAGAAAGGACATTAAAAAATTATAACAAAAAAAAAACTTCCTCAACTCTATAATTCAAATGGTACCATAATCCTAGATGTGAAACCACAGCTAAAAATGAGTCTTGGGTTATTTAAAATGAAACGGAATGCACCGATGCACTATGGAAAAATGCCAAAAAAGTTTTCCCGCCAATTCAAATTTTGACTTAAATGGGTAATTTTTTTTCTCAAAGCATGGACACTAAGAAAGAAATTAGAAAGAAAAGAAACATAAGGTAACACTTTGTATTATATTTGACGTAATAAAGAGGTACGGAAAAATAATTAAAAGAATCTACAATCTAAATCAAAAAAATACAAAGACTAGATCATCAAAATAATAAATCCAAAAATATCTATAGAAATTGTGGATAAACTAAAGAAAGGAGTCTAACACTTTAAGAGTGTGTAAGAATTTCAAAAAAATTGCAATATAAGAAAAATTTATGGGTAAAGAATCAAAATATTGGAAAGAAAACCGAATTTCCAGTGGCATTTTGAAAATCTGAATTAATCTGCGGGATCTAAAAATAACACAAAAAAAGAATATGCAACTAATACAGATCCATTTAGAAGATCCAATTTTTAAGATGTATTATGAATCTACAGAATTATAGATAATTATAGATAATAAGAATAATTTATCAAGTATGCTAAATTTCAAATATAAAGCATTAAGAAAGTGCAAATAAAACAAAAAATTTAAAAAAATCGAAAGATTGAAGTGTCCAAAGGATCTATCAAAAATCAAAAAATCTTGTTAATTTAAAAAACTGCTAAACATTTAATAGAATGAAGATTTAAAGAAATCTGAAAGTCTCAAGTTTTCCAAAAATTATCAAAATTACATGGAAGACATGTATTTTTCACGTTTTGAATTGCATAATTACATAATTGATGCATGTATAAACAATCTCTTTCGGTTTATTTTGGATTCATTAAAGTTTATAAGTTTTTGTTATTTTTATTGATCTTTTTAATTTTTTAATTTCATTTTACTCATTAGATGTTTGTATTATTTGAATTTGTTAAAGTATTTGTATTATTTTAATTATTTGATTTTAATTTTTGCTCCTTAGTAATAAAGTTTAAATGGAAAGTAATTGGATAGAAACGGTGTTTAAAATTTTGCCATGAAGAACGGAAAAAATAAGAACATAAAAAGAAATCAAATAAAAAAATTCTAAACAATTTTAAGATTTCAAAGAATTTTAAATACAAAATTATTGAGAGCATACAAGAAATACTAATCGACGAATATAAAATATATACAAGTGAAAAATATACGACGCTATCGAACCTAAAAATTCTAAAAAACCTAAAAAAATTGAGCAATTCACATAATCTAAATCATCTAACCAATTCCAAAATCCAAAGAATATAAATGATGCAGAGAATTTAAACAATGTAACAAAATAAAACAAAAATTTTAAAGTTCAAATTTAATGCATTGAAGGTATCAAAAAGGTAAATAAATTCAAAGAAATCATGAATATATAGGATCCACTCAAAAAACGTCCAGGTAAGATTAAAAAATTTGAAGAATTTCATTAATCTGAAGAATTGTAAAAACTGCAAAAATTCTGAATAAACCAAGTTTTCTACAAAGTTTAAATTTATAAACAATTTGAAGAATGCAAAGAACAAGAATTTCATGTATATAGGTTTCATACTTTGTTAAATAATTAGACAAAAACTGGATATAAAATTATAATGAAGAACAAAAGAAAACTAAAAACAGCCCAGGAACGTTAAAATAGAACAAGTAAAAAAAATTATTTGAAGACACATCTTATCAAAAATCTAGAACATTCAAAGAGCGTAAAGATTCCGAACAATTTAGAGAATGTAACGAATTCGAAATCCAAAGGTTTCGAGAAATTTAAAGCATCCAAGGAAAGTGCATCTCAACAATTGTAAATTAAAATCTTAAAATCTGTAAAAATTAATTTAAAGAATCTCAAAACTTCAAAATCCGAAACTTGAAGTGATTTGAACTATGCTCAACTCTGGCAAAAATTTCAGTGGAAACAAAAATTGAAAATTTTGAAGAATCTCGTTACTATGAGGAAAACCAAAGATCTACAAAACAGGAATTTAAAGAACTAGAAACTTTCTAAAATTGTCAAAATTTGCACATTTTGGCAGTACAAGCAATATCGATTTTAAAGAATCTAATACTTCTAAAAAAATAAATGAAAAAAATCGAAAAGCCTTAAAAAGGATAAAAGAATCCGAAAGAGTCAAAAAACCTAAAAGAAATGAAAAATTTGTAGAATTTAGTTGATCTGAATTGAAAGGGTCTAAATAACAATATAGGTCAATATAAAAAATCTAAAAATCCTAAAAGTACACAGGAAACTCCTAGAATATAAAGAAATTAAAACATTTTAAGAACACGAAAAATACAAAAAAATAAATAATTCAAAAACATGCAAAGATTCTATTGCGGATCTTTTATATATTCTGCAGCAAGTAAATTATTATTATTACCATTTGTCATCATTATTCTGACGCTATAACAAACCAACAATATAAACAACCAAAACACTATAAACATTTTTATTGTAGTAATATTTTAAGTGAGTTTATAAAGCAGTAAAGTAGGTATCGGTTTCTAGTAAAAATTGCAGAAAAATTGTTGCAGTAGTAAGATTTTTCCAATATTACTCAACATGAATAAAAACTTGTTTGTGTACATGTAAATATTTCCTTGTCGATTTGCAAACAGGCTCATTATGCAAAACGCAACAGTGTTGCTAAATTCCAGATAAAAACGCATTTTAAAACCCGCTACTTAAATCAATTATCAGTCCTCTTTCCTTTTTCTTTTTACTATAACTAGGTTGTTTCCATGAATTAAAAACAATTTATTATTAATAAGAACCCCCAAATGTACAATAAACCACGTAAGTTCGTCCTTAAAATAATAACACGCATGTATATTTTCATCCAAAGAAAATAACACTTCTATCACTAATGACAATAATTACTTGACATGAAGAAAACATATAATTGATTGCTTGAAACTTTTATACCGTGTAAACCTCGTGCCAATATTTAATTCATACGTACTTGAAAAAAGCATCTGGAGATTATTTTCCAGCTCAAGTATGAACTTATCGATCCGTGGGGTTTTTATTTATTCTTTTTCAAAATAACTGATGTTCGAAGTTGCCATAAATCGTGATTCAAGAGAGCATTTTTTACCTCGATGGTTATAACTAATTGCGAAAGTTCACGTAGTTTCATAAAGTGAGGAAAAACCATAAATTGTAAATGAATAATACGATCGATCTGGTTTTTTCCTCTTAAGATGACACACTTACGTGTCATCGAGCTACTAAATTATTACTAAGGAATAATTATTGTTCACTAAGTTTAATCGCGTGTATGAACTTAAAGTTCCAAGTATTCTATTAAAATTAAAGTGATAATTAGCGTGTGGTCAAGGGAACGGGATTTTTCTTTCTTGTTTCAAAGTGCTGTTGAGATTCAATGATTTCCTTTCGGCTGGAATAACCGGACTAAGTTGTTTGTTTTTAGCAATGAATGCAGTTGAATCGATAAAGAAATTCAGTCGGCTCGATTTAGTAGTACCTACTCTACTTTAATTTTCCATGATAAAATATTTAGTATGCACTTTGTTTGTAAACATATTATTTCATCTGCATTTGATCGAACTTAAAATAACTGTCTGAAATGCAAATAACGGGAATACGTCAGTAAATAATATTTTATTACTTACGGTATTATCTGCAGCGGTATTACTGCTATTACATTACATTCCGTTAATGCGAGTAATAATGAGTGCATCGAGCTTGGTACTTACGATCTGAGCAGAAAATTCCATCCCATCCATCATGACAGATGCATTCGAAGCTCACATTACAATATCCATGTTGGCATCCAGGCAAAGGTATACATTTATTACACTTTTCACCATAATAGCCCAATTTACACAAACATTCTCCTGGTCTGTTACAATATCCTTGTAATGGGTCACATCCTGGTCGACATTTGGGCACATCGCATAAATCCCCTGTCCACCCCGGTAGACATTTCACTTCTCCATCATCATCACAAACGTAATGTGAATGTTCATTTTGTGAAGTTGGTAACTCGCAAGCCTACAAAAATCAGTCATGAGGAAAAAACAGAACATTACACGTACCTGTTTTTTCCATTTCGGCACGTAACGGGCGGATAGAGCACAAGGAGTAACAACACAAATGACCAAAAACACTAAATATCTGCTCATGACTACTATGCCATCAATGATGAACGATTTTCTAGACGTTTCTGCGACGACCGTGAACTTGATAGTGGAGACCAGGTAGTCGATGACCTCCTTATTTTCTTGTTCTTGTATGTAACTGTTAAGTCATGGCGTTGAAGAAGTGGTGTGCTTCCTTGACAATGAGGACGAGCATTTAACATAACTTACGTCATTGTTTGGTTTAAGAGAATAGCGGCAAGGTGATATCTTTATCATAGGTGAATTCGATGCTAAATTTAGAAATAAGAAACGGTGCTAACGGTTAACAAATTTATTCATTAGTACAACTAATTCATCGTAAACAATACTGCGGGCGTTTCGACTGTAAACAAAGTCGATGTGGTTGAAGGCGGGAAGGGCTATTCGCTTTATGCCGAGGCGGACTTCTTCAGGTAGCTGGTTCCAGAGGTTTAGAGAGTCCTGCGAAAATTGAAAAAAATTATAGTCGTTTCTGAACTGGCAGCAGAAACTGGGCAAGTGGTTTATAAGAAACAGGAGTTTTGATTAGTCGTATCTTTTTTTAGAAACTGGAAATTACAGGCAATTTAAAAAAAAAACTAGAAAAATTGCAGCAGACACACAATTTTAAAACATTTGAAGAAAACAGTGCAAAATTCTAAAAAGGTTAATCAAAAGCTAATTTGAAAAGAGATGAAAAATAAAAAAATTCAAGAATTTAAAGCAACCAAAATTTAATCTGATAAAATAGAATTTAAAAAAAATGAATTATAATATTAAAGAATAAAAAATACTAACGGTTGTAACAAATATATGAAAAAGTGATAACTACCTAGAAATTTTACGTACTTTTTTTAAAACTAGACAATCCAAATACTTTTAAAATGCCATGACTGGAAACAATGTAAATATTCCAAAAGGTTCAAGACTTGCAAAAATATTTGAAAAATCTAAAAATTGCAGCTTATACACAGATTTAACAAGTTGAAAAATTACACCTAAAAAGTCTGAGATCTTTTAGGATCTAAGAATCTAAATGATTTAAAGAATAAAAAAATCAGTAGCACCAATTATAAAAAAAACTTGAAAATGTAAAGAATCTAGAAGGTATCAAAAATTTAGAAAAAACTATAAAATTTTGAAACCTCTAAGGTCGAGAAAAAACTTTCAAGGAATCAAAAAAAAGATCATAATGACATCAAAAAGACCAAAAAATCTAAAAGTTCAAAAGATTGGACGGATAAAATGGTTCTACATAATTTTTGATGACTTGAGAAGTCTAATTAATTAAAAAAAAATAAAAGGATGAAAAGATTAGAAAAAAATAAAGCGATAAAAGAGTATAAACTGTAAGAAATGTAGAAATTACCTAGAACTTACACAATCGGTAGGATCCAAAGTATTGAAAGTTTTGAAAACTGGTAACAATGCAAATAATTCAATGGATTCGAAACTCACTAAAATATTCAAAAGATCTAAAACATGCAGGAGATACAAAAGTTAGACAATTTAAAAAATGGCATCTAGAGTTTAGCCCTTTAACTACGGCAGTCGTCTATAAGCGATCCGCCTAGTCTGCCGCGTATTCCGGCAGTCGTCAATTGACGTTTTATAGTTTTAAAGCGCTATACAAAAAAAAGTCATCGTCAATGAGCAATTATAAAACACAAAAGTCATAACATGTTAATAAGCGCGTAATCTGAATCAAAAAATTAGCTGTGACCAACACAGAATTGACCGCACAAACTTTTTTGTTAAATAATCGTCTTAGAGAAAAATATTTCAAAGAAAAGTTATATATTTTTGGCCGCGGTATGAAAATGATTCTATATATTTTTCCCATACGATGCTTCCTAAGCGAGATATTCGCATTTTTTACACTCTTTCACTTACTGTCTGAAGAGTGATAAACCGATTTCAACCAAAATCCTTTAGAACTCTGAATTGGGCCCTAGAAAATATTTGCCAGGTTTGTGATTTTCTTTTCAACCGTTCGTCTGAAAATCGTCGCACACACGCCCACAAACAGACAGACCGGCACCATCGGTCATTATCTCGAAATCGAAAATTTTTTTTAATCCGAAATCTTTTTTCGAAACATTTTTGTAATATAGATTTCAATACCTTCCATAAGTAACAAAGTTTGACATGTCAATTTTCGTTTTCCACAGAAATAAAATTGTTACGATTTATTGCTGATTTTGTCTTTCATCAACATTTTGGAGGGTTTTTTGGTCTGTTTTATACCCCTATCATGGAGCAGCCATCAACATCTTCAAACAAACGAACGCGGTGTGAATTCGAAGAGAGTAGCGATGACAGCAATAATAGTATTAGTGGAAGTTTATCATCCTGTAATTTTCAAAGTTCTGAGGAAGACATAGAGAACAGTGACACAGAACAAGAAGAACTCGAATGTAATAGTGAGTCCAGCGATTTTAGTGATCAAAACGATGTATCTTTTGTTTGGCGAGACTGTGAAGAATTCGAGCCCCACGCATATAATTTTGATAATGTAAGTGCGGGAGTGAGCAATATGTTTGGTGTGAATGACGACTCTGAAGAATACGATTATTTCACAAAGTTTTTTGATACAGGCCTAGTGCAGACAATTGCAAGTGAAACTAACAGATATTATACGTTTTGTACCAGAGACCAAAATGGTGCAACATGGACCAAATCAATACGATGGGTAAACACAGCGATTGACGAAATTTACACATTTTTAGCATTATGTTTGTTGATGCCTCAAGTAAAGAAGAGTACTATAAGCGAATACTGGTCCAAAGATGAGATGATTCGAACAGATCTTTTCAGCAAATACATGACTCGCGACAGATTCGCACAAATTTTGCAATTTTTACATTTTGTGGATAATAACAATCAACCAGGAAATGATAGATTGTGGAAAATACGAGATATATTTGAAAATCTAAATGATAAATTTACTAGATATTTCTCACCATTTCAAAAATTATGTATTGATGAGTCTCTAGTAATGTTCAAAGGCAGATTATCATTCAAGCAATATATCCCTTCAAAACGACATCAATTTGGACTAAAACTGTTTTTGTTGTGTGATAGTGAAACCGGAATTATTTTGAAAATTCTAGTTTATACTGGTTCAGTAAGTGATATACCACAAGACGAAACACTTGGTGTTATAGGCGCTATAGTGAAAAAGCTCATGGAAAATGATTAGGAAAAGAACCACCTCCTCTATACTGATAACTGGTACACTAGTCCGAAGTTGGCAGCTTATTTGGTTGAAAATGGCATAGGTTTATGTGGCACGGTCAAGCAAAACCGAAAGCACTTTCCAAAATTTACACCACTTAGGCGCGGCCAAATAAAACTCAAGAAAACAAGAAAAATACTAGCTCTGAAATGGAGAGATAAAAGGGATGTACATTTTATTTCAACTTTTTACAAAGGATCATTGGTGGATAGTGGAAAAGTGAATCATAGAACCCAAGAAAAGACTATGAAACCAGACTGTGTTTTGGACGATACCAAAAATATGAGACTTATAGACAAGGCTGACATGCAACTATCTTTTGTTAAAAGCGTTCGTAAAAGTGTTAAGTGGTACAAAAAGTTTTTCTTTCACTTGTTAGATATTTCGATCTTGAACTCCTATAACATATATCTTGTTAATACTGGAAAAATTGGCTCGTCATTGAAAGAATTTATTAGAAGCATTATACGGCAAATTTTGTCAAAACACGGAACTCTTACACAAATTCGAACTGGTAGAAGAAGCGGGGAAGTGCTTGGGCGATTAGCCGTCAGTAATTTTGTCGAACGACATTTTTTGGATAATATTCCGCCGACGGATACTAGAAAAAAGGGTCAAAGAATATGCCACGTTTGTAGTCACACTACCAGAACAGAAAGAAAGCGCAAATATGTGACAACTTGGTGCCCGGAGTGTCAGGTTGCATTATGTGTTGGGCATTGTTTTAGAATATACCACAGTCAAAAAAAAATTTGATTTTGTCGTTTATAAGATTTTTTGTCTAATTTTATTTGTTACTATGTTGATAGCATTGAAATAATAATTATAATAACAATAAAGTTACTATTTTCTCTTTGGCATTGATTACAACCACTCCGAAGATAAATATACTATAAATAAAGAAAATATTAAAAATATTAATTTTTTGCAAATATTTGCGTTTGGCTGTGTAGACACTTATATTTTTACCCGTAGTTAAAGGGTTAGACAGCTTGTAGGATGTAAGAATTTGAATAACCTTAACCAAAAATAAAATAAAATAGTCAAAGGTTACAAACAGAAATGAGTCTTAGGAATCCTAAAAATACTTGAAAATGTAAAAGAACTAGGAGAAACTATAAAATAGAGAACATTTAAAGGCCTTAAACAATTTACAGTAAAATCTCTGAAGGAGTCAAAAAAGTGGTAAAATCAAAAATCTTCAAAAAAAAAAAACAGAAAATCTAAAAATTTGAATGAATGCAGCAGATAGAAAGATGAACTGTTTTAGAAACTAAGAAGTTTAGAAAGTGTGGTTGATCTGAAGAATCTAAATGCTCGGTAGAAAACAAATAAAATACTTAAAAAATAAGAAGAGTTTGAAGAAATATACTAGATTTAATGCATTAAAAATGTAAAAAAATAAAAAATCTGAAGCATTATTATTATGCTTAAGATTATGATTATCGATTGAAGGGTCTAAACTGTAAAAAGTGTAGAAATTAGTCTAAGAATCTGCAGAATCTGAAGGGTCCAAAATATTGAACGATTGCAACAGATTTAAAAATTCTAGGCAATTGATATATCTAAATTAATTTGAATATTGTAAAAAAACTGAAATATAAAGAATTTAAAACGTATAAAAAGTCAAAGTGTTACAAAAAATCAGAGTATTTACGAAATGTAGAGAATTTGAAGAATGCAAACGAAAGAAATATAAATTTCAAGCAACGGAAACGAGATCTTCAAAAGTTTACAGAAACGCTCTAAAAAATTTAGACTCTCTAAGAAATATAAAAAATAAATAAATTAAAAAACAAAACATGGTAACAAGATGTTACTAGAGGTTTTTGTTAAGTAAAGAAACTCGAAAATTTATAGAAACGAGACATAATCAAAAAACTGAAGAATGTATAAAATTATAAAAATATGAGAAAAAAATCAGTGCAACTGAAAAAGAATTTAAAACATCCAAGGAATCAAAAGTCTAAAAAGTTTATATCTATATTTATACAGAGTGATAAAAAAAATCCGTATCGGAACAGGCAGGTTACATTTTCGGGTACGTCGTTGTACAAAAGTTTCAAAAACATGGGCGCCGACAACCCGTGGTCTATTACTATTAAGTAAGAAATTATAATGCATGAGTTTCGAATGTTGAAATTATAGCTATTTGCATCGTTATCATTGTTAATTAAAACAAATTTCTCCAAAGCACTCTGGATTTGTTTTCTTTTTGATCATGTACATAACAATAATGATAATAATAATAGTAATAATAATAATACGAGTTTAAAAATTCAACGAAGGGTTTAGGGAGTGTAAAAAACCAAAAAGTGGTAAAAATCTAAAATGATTCAAAAGAATATAAGATTCTTGAGAATTAAAATAACTCAAACACATTTGTGTAAATTTCATGTCAATTTTTTTTCTCTTAAACTTTCTTTGCTGTCACAAGGTCAAAGTTTTGCAAAAGTGTTTTCTTTTTTTTGTTGCTTCTAATTTAGATCCATTTTTGCATTTTGACCACCAAGAAGTAATGAACATTGACATTGGTGTTATTACTTACTCAAAGTACCTTGAAGTGAAAGTAATTAAGAATTGCGGAAATGAAGAAATCATTATAAGCAGGATATATAAACTAAGAGATTATTATAGATTTGCACATAATTATGTATTTCAAATAGACGTAGTAGAATTGAATGCAAAAAAAACTTTTAAAAGAACACGAGAATGATAGTAAATCTGCTTGAAAAAATAACTTTGACAGGAACTGACAGGCACCATAAAAATTTGAAGAACGATTGACGAAGCAACAAGTGCTATTTGTCATGAAATCCTGACACACTTAATAAACCTATGAGAAAATGCATAATTTTGGCTCACCTAAAAAATGACCATTATCCAAAAGCGTTAACCACTATTTCTCAACTAAAATTGGCGTTAAACTTTTTGACCTTTTTTGACAAAACCAAAAAAATGTTCTTCGTAACTGTAAAGTGCACGCATAAATCTTTTGTAGTTTTACGTACCATTACCCTATGTTATTGTTTGTTGTAAATCACTGCCATGATTGTATTCAACTTAACATTTTACAACTCCCACGGAAATTACTGTATATGTCTGCAAAACTCAACATTTTTCAATTTTTTCCTCAACTTGTCACATCAATCATTCTCCTCCAAGAATGAATTATTTTATTACACACCTAAATCTTTGTAATTATACATCTACCCGTAGACATGCGTGCTATATTATCAAGGATAACTTTTCTAACTTTCAAAAATTGCCTGTCTGCACTGCTTTGCGACTGCACGCCTCTCGTTTTAAGGCCAGCTTCGCAAGAAAAAAAATAGCGTACGACATTTCTATGCACGTGTACTACATACATATCTTCTATTTAACACTTACCGCTTCCGTCGTAGCCCAGTCTTGAATACTATAAACTATGTAAACAGGTACTTGGATTTTTTTAATATCGTAGATAGGAGGAGACTCGCTCCCGTAATACTTGTAGTTTTCTTCGACGTAGTTATATTTTCGGAAGTTCCCCAAAACTAAATCCGCTGCTTGGTTCAAGATTCTCAAAGCTGTGCCTCCAGGTAAATGGTTGAAATTGATCGGTATAATGTCCTACGATTTAAATTAGAAAAGGTCACGAAAAGTGGGCTTCTTACAGGCCGAATTTGGGTGTTAGGTCCGTAGAATAAATTGTACAGTTGCATGCATAATTGCATCATGGGCGGAGATTCCAGACAGAGTGTTCTAACCGATGTTTTTAAAACAGCAGCGTGCGAAACAAGGCGGAAGATTTCCAGTTCTCGGGCAATGTTCTGTAATTAATTGTAATTAGTGCGTCCATTCTCGTGTTACCTAATTAAAGAGATTTTATGGTAATTATAATTAGTCTGTACGCACTTCAAGGGTACGACTGGAGGTGGAAGTGAATGCAGACATCGATGGAGTACGTCAAATAACTTACCACGATGGCTGATCCAAATGGAGCCGCATATTTGTAAGGTGCCTTCATGTTCACCAGAGTGTACGCAGGAGACATTAAGATCATCATCTTCATAATTCTTCCGGCGAGATCAGGGTATTCTGCGGCATACATCAACGCAAGGGTGGTACCTAATGAGTGCCCGATGTAAATAATTTGGGCGTCCGGGTCAGAATTCTCGAGAATTGTACGGAACAGAGCTGGATAGTCATAGGCTACTATGTCGTCCATACTAAAAATTGGTCGTCACTATTGCTTACACGAGAGCATGTCACTATACCTGTGGTCCCAGTACCTCTGATCAAAAACAGTAAAGTTCATATGTCGTTCTGAATAAACAGTTCCGCGATAGTTACCTAACCACACATCGTAACCAGCATCGGCCAAGACAAAAGCTGGAAAAATATGACTGATTTATTAAGATCGGTATCATGGAGGCGTACCCAAAGAGTCCCTTTTTAGTCCTACAAAATAGTCACAAGTTGAAGCTATACCGTGCTGAAGATACACAGGATTTTTGCCAGCTTGTGGATGTTTCGACGGAATTCGGAACATCCCCAAAATAAACCCATCTAAAGTAGGGACTCTGTATTCAATCACGGGGTAGCCGTTAAGCCTTATAACAGTGGGCTAAAACACGTTTTTGCAAGGAGGTTAAAAAAAGGGAAGGCAACTTACTGCATCAAACTCCGCCGAAAAATCGTACCAACAATTGGAGTTATTCCTTATGGTGTAGTAGTCGTTAAAAGTTGGACAAACATTGTTAATTTTAGCAAAACTATTTTGGACAAACCCTAGCAACACCAACACCAAGAACATGTTGCCTTAGTTTCATTGCACTTTACTGGTCAATTATTTCCGAGGCATTTATAAGCTCGGATTGGACCTTGACATAATGAATATTTAACCACCATAGATAGGAAAACGAATTTAGATCTGAGAGAGAGTACTACACCCTTTACTTTACCGGTGAATAGATTTCAATTACATTCAGTTGTATACGAATAACTAATGACTCAGGAATAGTTTTCAGGACTTTATGCTCGTTGTTGTGGAAATATCCTTGACGTGAAATAGCTGCATGCAACGAAAGTAAAAAACAATTTATGCAGAAAAGAAATGTTCTATCAAATCCAAAGTTTTTCGAACGAAAAGCGATTAAGCTGTCAATCGTGCCAATTAAATTGCACATATCTCGGAAATAATCAATGTTATGTTTATGTAAAATTAATAATCTCTAATCGTGGATTTTAAAGAAACAATTCAAAGAAAACTTTTACATTTGGGTGGGCACTGCAGTGAGAGAAACTGGTTTGCATTTTTGCACCTGTAAATGCAGATGCAAGTGGAAAAAATGGAACCGCTGCGGTTTAGAAAGCAATCGATTAAGATCATTAATTGAACTAGTACGGTGACTAATTTTGTGTTTTTACCAATGTCATTAAATTTTGCGAGATCGGTTCGTTATTCAGTTAACGCTATGAATTTGAGACGAAGTAACGGAAGTTGACGAGGTGCTGTCAGGAAAAGATCAAAAACTCTCTGGTCGGGAAATTCCAATCAAATTTAATTTCATTTTCGTTTTAATTGTAGTTTTCAAACTGAAATTCCAAGATGGTGAGAAAAAAATGCGACACCGATTTTTTCGAAAGCTTTGTTTGGAGATCGTTTCATCGAGTAAAATTTGCGTGGGAAAAATTGTAAAATTTCAGGATTTTATAACTAAATTTTTTGACAAAAATTACCTTAAAGCAAAATTTTGCAAAAGCTTAGAAATGCAAATTTTACGATATAAAACCTAAACTTTTTAAAATGACCTAAATTAATATTCACAGAACGTATCATTTTTTATAAAATGTACAGAAATTTTTTTGGTATTGTTAGGAACAGAGTTTATGATTTCTTGATCAATTTCAATGATATCGACATTGCCATCATATTTTTTTTAAGTGTCAAACTGACAAATATAACCTAAATTAATTTGATTGAAATAAATTTCTTGAAGACGTCTATATGACTAACACAGACCGATTTATAGTTAAAGTTAATAAAAATAACGTGTAACAAATAAAATGTCTCCAAAATTTTGCTCCGGTTAATATTAAATTCGTTAAAAAAAATATTCAAAAAATAGGTTCGGTTGGAAATGCAATACAATTGGTTGAATTTTGTGAATTTCAGAATTCGGTTGGTTGTTAGAACATAGTGGAAAATAATTAAAGTTTACATTCCGAGACCTTCAAGTTTTCTTGAGTAAAATTTGCCTAGAAAGTTTTTGTAAAATTTTACTTGGGAAATGTTTGAGACTAATTAACTCGATAACAAAATTCCGAGACCACAGATCAAGGATTTTATCATAGTCGAAATCATTTGCTTAAAAACAAAATTTTGCAAATTTTTGTGTGATAAAACTTGAAGCTCTAGAAGTATAGCTAAAAAACATTTTCAAAAACAGTAAATTTTTTTTCAAAAATCTTTCATAAATTATCAAAAAACTTTTATTTCCACGCACTGAACTATTGCGATTTATGAGTTTTCTTGGTGTTTTTGGAGGTAGAATTTTCAATTTCTTGGTCAATTTCACTGTTATCGGCATTACCACAACGTTACAATTTTAAAAGTCGTTATAATTTTGACACGCACCGCAAATTATTGTAACAAATTATTTGTTTTTTTTTAACTATTAAACTTACAAATATAATTTCGAATAATTTAATTGTTTTATATTTCATAAGAACGTGTTTAAGATTTTAATACGAATAGATTTAAAGTTAACGTTAACAAGAATAACATGTAACAAATAAAATATGTTCGAATTCTTGGCAGATTCACTCAAAAAAACGTATTTAAAAGAAAGGTTCGTTTTTGTAAATTGTACAATTTTAGCAAAAGCTAAGAGCTAGTTTATCAATGCAATACCTCCGTCACTAGTTCAGTTTCACCTTTCTCAAAATTTGACAAGTTTCGCCTAAAAAGAAAATTTTGAAACAAGTTCACTTATGCAAATTCCACATGATAAATCTCGAGAAAAAAAGCTATTTTCAAATTTTTTATTTTAAACTAATTTTTCACATTGTGAGATTTTTATTGACGTACTTTTTTTATAATTTGTTTTGACTAGTAGTAAATAAACTAATATTAATATACTAATCAATATTGGCCCCATTTTTGAATTGAAAAGTAGATTATTACCAATAATGAAAGTCATTCGACACTGACGTAGGTTAATAATGTATAAATAACATAAAAATTTTAAAGTCGTTCAGATTTCAAAACCTAATTTTATTGGTTGAACACAAGAGGTGAAGGTTATTATTATTAGTATTATTATTATTATTATTATTATTATTATTATTATTATTATTATTATTATTATTATTATTATTATTATTATTATTATTATTTAAATGTTTTTATGATGCAGTGGTAGAAATAAATAAGATTTCTGTGATGATCACTTAGTTAATGAGTCTCCACCACTTTTTGCTAAAATTGTGGCCGAACTGCGGTAACTTTCAGGATAGCAAAATTTTAGGAACGAAGTTATTACCTTAGGCATCTTGCTGATAGTGTGATGACCAATATTTTGGCGCGTAGGTGAAACAAATAAAATCCCTAAGCATGTCGGAGATAGGTCTGCAATTTAGGTACAGTAATACCCCGACTTACGCTACCCCGTTTTACGCGAATTCGGAGATTGTCCTCATTATCCAACATTTTATTAAACATGTTTCTTCTAAATTATTGTTTTCTTAAGACTCTGGTCCCGATTACACTAACTTTATACGTATTTATATGCAAAGTTGAACCCCGACTTACGCGAATTCGACTTACACGGTGGTCCCACCTATCGCGTAAGTCCGGGGTATTACTGTACTATTTTGGCACAGGAATCCATAATGGATCTGTCAGGTCTTGGTTTCTGTTGAATATGCGGAGAGTACATTTTTAGAAAACGTATGGAAAACCTCAGTGATGCTCCACTTTTAAGTTAATGCTAATTGGGCACCATTTTTTTATTGAACACCTGATAGAATTTAGCGGGAAATAATCTACAAACAAAGTGCCAAGTTTTAAAATAAAAGCAACATAAAGAATATATCTTTAACGGTGCAAATCCCACTGGGAATATAAGAAAGTAAAGAAAATCTCTAGGAATGTAATTATAAAAGAACCATGGTCAGACCCTGAAACTGTAACCATTGTTCTATCAATTAGTACCATGACTAAACACTAAAAACTACCAACTGTAATTTTTACTTACAGTGAAAGTGCTAAAGAAAAACCCATCAATATCCCCGCCCAAGGTTGAAGGTTTCTTTTCTTCAATTAAAACAAGAAAAACAAATAAAACTGTATATTCAATTAATATGTACATCGATATAATTACTGATATAACTAAATTACAGCATAATTAATCTCACCGCAAGGGCACTCTGTTGGGGAAACCATCCATAACTTGTATAATCTTATCATAAACTAAAGTTTTCGCATCTTTCCCAAACAAGAAATCAAAATGATTGAACCTCAAATTCGAAATTTCATAAATCCCATATTTCGCTTCCGGTGACAAAGATTTAAATAAATTAATAGCATCCTGAAATCTCACAGTTAATACAAAATCTTATAAATTAACAGACAGCTTTACTGGTTTGCTGGTGGCCCAGTCATGCGAAGCGTAGAAAATAAACACCGGAACTTGTATCCTCTTAACATCATACTCCGGTGGCGTGGAATTTCCATACAAATACAAGTTTCTCCCACCGTAATCGAATTTTCTGAAATTACCCCTAACAGCGTCCGCTATGTAGGTCACCGTTTTCAGAGATGTGCCACCAGGGAACTGGTTAAAAAGCACAGGTATGGTTTCCTGTCAAACAAAAGCATTAATTACGAAGGAACAAAGCGTGATCGTCGGCATTTACCGGAGAGATTTGTGTGAATGGACCTAGAAACACATTTAGTAAGCCGAGACAGACAAGCATCAAAGCTGTGGATGCTAGACACGTTGGTCGTGTAAGTCTCCGGGAATATCCTCGTGAAAATACTTGTACGACGTTCAAGTTGTTGGATACAGACTGAAAAGATATTAATCGATAATGATAGAGTAAGTGGTGTGTCTAATGTAAGCTGTAATTTAGTCGTTGTAATGATTTCTTTTCGAAACGTGTAATTCCAGAGGCGCGTGGCAAAAATACCTCATAGAGATTGGAAGTAATTACTAGAAAAAGGTTTCCGGTAGGCTGATATTTATTAGAGTTATGAGCAATGTTTCTTATTAGCTTTGTAGCAACGAGGAAACCGCTGACATATCAATATTTTATCACATTTAATTAATTTTGAAATTGTCAAGTTACTTTTTGCGTTGCGAAAAACTTAAATCAATAACTTTCACTTTGTGTATTATTTTCTTTTATATTTTAGGCGCTGATATAATTTTCTTACAACATAACTACTTTAAAAAAAATTATATATGATTTTGTTGTATTGAAGCCGTTAACGCACTCATTTTGACTGCGTTAATGAGCCATTATCAAACCCAAAATCTAGAAACTTTTTCGATTGGTAACACACACAAGTAGCATGTCAAACGTCAGTGTGAGTTTAAGGTTACAATTTCAAGCTAGATACAGAAAATTATTGACAGCCAATTGACCTGAATTTTTTTTAAATTTATCGTTTTTTTAGCGGAATGCAGAAAATTTTTCAATGCATGGTTAGAACACTAATTTTTTAATTTTACTTGGGAAAATTGCAATTATATTTAGTCTACTTGATTCAAGTTTAAAATCTCAGATTTGGAATAAAAGTTTCTTTAACTATCACAAGATTGCCTAAATTATCAAATTTGACTTTATATCTAAAAAATGTATTTATACGCAAATTAGAAAAAATAGCATAAAAAGGTCGTTTTATAAAGCTTACGAACACTCGGCTTTTACAGGACAAACTTGGACTCGCGTTGTAACATAAGTTTTATATAACATTTTTTTTAATATCTATATTTGTATATTGTGAGACACTTTATAGATAAAGGAAGTGTGGTTAGTGGTTAAGAAATAGAGAGGCGAATAAAAATACTTGAGACAAATCTAAGCGGTAAAATTTAAAGAAATTAAAAATTACATGGTACCCAATCAGTTAAAAATGTCCAAAAAATGTCATAAAATATAAGTAATTCAGAAAAGTTAAAATTTATCCAAAATTTGAAAAATTTGAGTGTAGGTTTAAAATTACACCTAAAAGCGACTCCGAAGAATTAGGAGACTATATTGAGGACAAAAAACCCAAAGCATACAAAGTATTAAAGTATAAAAAAAATTCTTTTATGAATATATATGAAATACAAATTAAATTCAAAAATTTAAATAACTATGTTGAAATAGTTTGTAGTGTCAGAGAAAAATAAAGTCATCCGTAAAGGACCTGAAGCGTTTACAATATAAAACGAATTGTGAGATTTTAATAAATACAAATTTTGCAGAAAAATAAAAGTAAAACTTCTAGAAGGTCTAGAAGATCAAAAAAAAATTTCTAGAAAATTTAAGCAAAAAAAAATTGCGGAGGGTCTAAAACATTTTATACTGAAAAAATACAACAAATTCAAAACGTGTCAAAGTGATAACCAAAAAATTAAAGAAAGAAATTTTGAACATTATGTGGCAAGTAGAAAAATTTTAAAAAAATCCAGAGAATTTTAAGAATATAAAAAAATTGTAGAATTTATGAAATTTAAAATACGAGTAGATGAATCCAGAGAATCTTAAAAAATCAAAATTCAAGGAGACTGTTAATATTACTAAAGTTTGAAAAATATAAAAATTCAAACAATCTAAATCTAAAAAATTGAACGATTGCAAATAATAATGAAAAATACGAAAAAAAAATATAAAGCAAACAAAAATGTTCAAAAATCCTAGAAAAAACAGAATCGAGAAGAATTTAGAATTTGGAAATTTATATCTAAAGAATACCAAACAATCACAATTAAAAATATGTAAACTTTCCAAGCATTTATCGTATTTAAAAGATCTGAAAGCAATTTTTAAAAAATAGCTGAAAAATTCGTAGACTTCCAAAAAATCAAGAAAACTAAAAGATGTAAAGAGTTTAAGAAATTTCAAGAAACCAAAAATATTTTTGCTTGTCTAGAATAATCACTAAAAAGTTTTTTGCTTGATTTACGTACTTTCTAGCAAAAATTTTTTCAAAGGGATTTTCTGGGTTCAGCCGTAGTAACCATAAATTCGTTACAATTCTTTAGAAAATCGTCTATCTGTGATGTAGTCTTTAGAATTCCGCAGAAATTATGGTTCTCAATAATCATTCCTGATTCATTTGCCGCAATTCCAAATTCTATAACGTTGAAGTTTACTTATGTATTTTAGAATTACATTTCCGTTCTTAAAACAAAGTGAGTGGCATAGATTAAGATAAAAAAATTGATTTTAGAATGGATTTAGTTTTCCTGTTGACTGCTGTTTCATTTACAAAAATTGAAAGCATTTGAACAATCCGGAAATCTATGGAAAAATCTCAAAAAGCAATTATTATCGAAATGCTAGGCGAGGTTTCGAAATTTGAACAACTCAAAGAATCTGAAAAGTAAAAAGAAGTAAAAACCTGAAAATTAAACAAAAGATTGGATCGGATACAATTAAAACAAAATCTAAAAAATAGTGAAAATTGGAAAAAACTAAAATATGTAAAATTGTAGAAAAAAAACAAAATCCTAAAATTTTTATTGCAAAATGTAGAACATTAAAAAAATGGTAAAAATTTATTTGCACTATATATATCCTTAACAAAAAATTTTTGTTTTTACTTATGTATGATATATACGGTATATGATTGATATATATATGATATGATAAATGCATATAATAACTACGCGAATAACAAAAATTGCATTTAGATCCACTGTTTTGTTTTTATTATTTCATTTTATTTCCAGGTAATAAAAGTGTTGATAGAAAATTACTTTTCGCTAAAAACAATTAGTGCAAAATTGCCGCATATTGTATTTTAATAACAATAGAATTTCATTTGTTTCGAAATGTTGATACCAATCAGTATTTATTTTAATAATTGTCGATAATCGGAAGCTACATTAAAATCTATTGACAGCGTTTTCCCATTAAAAAAACATTAAATTTAACCTTTTTATTGTCCGCATAATTCATTTCCAGTCAAACACAAAATGAAGTTGGAATTGCTATTTTTGATTATTATTCACACAGGGAACTTGGGCATCGAGGTAATAAAATTGATTCTTTAATTTTACAATAAATTACAATTTTAGGCAGTCGTCACCCTGCAAAACGATTTTGCGAAATTGGTGAAATTTGATGACACTTTTATCAAAATAACATCTTTTAAGTTTTATAAAAAGAACCGAAATTCGGCTGCCCTGAACGTTACGTACGTCACTCTTCAAGATATCGTATCCGATGACGATATGAGAGTAATAATTTGAATCATTTTGTCAAGTTTTGAGGTAGTTTTTTTAGATAAAAGTGACAGCTTTAGAATTTAAAGGCAATGAATACAAAAAAACCGTGGTAGACTTCACTGTGGGCATTTGCACCCTCTACAGAGCTAATAAATTTGATGCACTTAGCCTAATTAAAGATTCCAACCTCGTCGGTTGCCCTTTTCCCAAGGTACGCATTATTATCTATTTATTTCATGCTAATAATTTATTGAAGGGCCCATATTACATTAATAACATCGCACCAAGTGCCGACATGTTGCCGCCTTTCTTCCCTGAAGGGAAATGGATGCTCGACTTGAATTTTATCAATAACGGAAAAGTGATAACTCAAATCCAATGGATGCTCACAGTGTTAAAAAAAATAAACTAATAATTTACTCACCAACACAGCTCTCGTCAAAGGAAGAAAAAGGCGATAGGGTGACCTCATGTTATTCAATTTGTAAGCAGGGGATAAAAATATGAATAATTTAACAGTATCTTTGGAATGTTCTTGATGTTCACAAGCATACATCATCGCTGCTGTTGTTCCCAAAGAATGTCCAATGTAAACGATTTTCCCGTTTCTCCAAGTGTGGTATTTAACTAAATTCAACATCGTCGGAACATCAATCAATGCGATTTCGTCCGCTCTGGAACATTCATAATTAATTGATTCCGAAGGCTGATTGCTATTCAAGAAAGTGGAAAACGGTCAACAAAAATCTTGAATTGGCAACACAATAATTACACATAGTTTATAATCGTAAATTAGGTTTTGTGCAACTTTTGATTTTTGACTGACCGGAAAGGAGACTTGTAGGACTCGTAGAAATCATTTTATAGGTTACGTAAGTGAGTGCATTATACTGTAATCTGATGCAATGAGACATGGTATTCGGAAGAAAGGCGTGTCTTTTCTAAAATAACCGCTTTATTTCGCGTAGAAAGTGAACTTGCGGAAATCGAATTACTGAAAAATACTGCGAAGGCATTTTTACAATTGTGCGAAAGTGGTCTGGTTTATAAGATCACCGGAAGAATGATAAACTATCGTACAATTTCGAATGATCGAGTGTATTTGAGTTAATTAATTGGATGACAATTATTACGAAAGATTAATCGTCGGCTTCGCAGCTGTTTTAATGAAAGTTCAGAAGTCATTGTGATCAATATCGCGATATTGATTGAAATATTTCAATCTGAGAGAAATATGAGAGAAGGTAGATTTTGTCACAGTGAGGCGGTAAATAACAAAGTGAATTTATTGGAGTATAAATACACTTTTCTACAGTTATGATCTTTCTAATAATGCTAATAATAGAATTGTAATAATTGATCATTCCAATGACGGAATCAATTATTGATAGCGGGTATTTCCGGTCTTGTACCAAAACTGGAGCGGTCGTAATTATTGTCACTTCATTCTCATGTAAAATTAACATGAACGTATTTAGATTGTTGGCGGTATTTTCCTTCCGATTTGTTTTATTTGTTGAGAAATGGTAATAACCATCTGAATGTGACTATTTCAAATTGTGAGCTTTGTAAACAATTGCGTGAGTAAAGTTTCGTGTTTGCTCGAGCCGGTAAATCCCATTATTTGTTCAAAACTTAATTTTCGTTTATTTGGAGAATTGAAACAGAGAACATGTTTTTAGAAATATATTCTCTCAAATATGTGTTTACATTTACTTTGATTTTTTTTTCAATCATTCTAAAATTATAAATAAACATTTTGGTAAATGCCGGAAGTAGTAGGTATACTTAAAAATATAAAAATAAAAGAATGAGTGAATAAGTTTTAGATTTTGAAATTATGCTAATTCTCATAATTTGTATACGTGTATGAAAATATAAGAGTATAAAATAATTTCTAAATATTAAAACAATAACACTTTATTTTTATTAAATTAACTTTCCAAGGCAAAATACTCAATAACTTTATAAATTAGAAATGTGTAAAAGCTAAATTAAACAACAACAATTCAAACATTAAGTATACAAATTATCTTGACCTCTTCAAAAATTATTAAAAGCTTAGGTATCTTAGGTATCAAAGAAAAATCATCAAAGTTTCTAAAATTTTGAAAAACAAACAAAACAAATTAAAAAAAAAGGTAAATGAATAAAAAATTATGAAAATTTTTATGTAACGAGTGAGATTTTGCCTAATCTTCTAATTAACGTGTTATATACAATATTTTATTTATTTTTATATTAAGGGGTCACATGGGTTTGGAAATTTCGAAAAAAAAAATTTTTGGTATTTTCTTTATCTTATAGTGCAACAGGTCAAAAATATTTGATAGTTTCAAGTCGATCGGAGTAAAACTTTAGGAGAGAGAGCCTTTAGAATTTCCTCTTATTAAGCTTATTGAGAAAAATCAATTCATCAGTTAATCGCGTTTGCCTCAAAAGTCGGTAGACTCGATTTTTCAAAAACTAATGCACGGATCCTATTGACATTTTACACATAATTTTTAGATAGGATTGATTAGTGATTGAACAAAGCTTTTCTTTTTTTTTTTTTTCATCGTTACCTACTTTACAATATGTGATACAAATTATACAGAAAATTAGACTTTTTTGCAGAAAACTTTTTTTTTTAGTATTTGGTTTTTTGATTTTATATAAATATCTCATGAGTTATCCTGACCACGGCGACGATACTTTTTTCTAAGAGCTATTCGAAAACTAGGTCCCAACGGTCGAATTTTCAAAATTTTCAAATGAAAATCTATTTAAATACTGCCTAAATGTTGTTTTTTGTTATACTTAAAAGTTTGAATAAAATATTTTTTTTATTATATTAAAAAAATTGAGAAAACATGTTCTTTTTAACCTTTGAAACCCTTGGAACCCCGCAAAAAAAAATCGGCAGATTTTTATTTATTTTTTGATAAAAAATTGTAGTTTATTGAAATTGGAAAAGTTATGACATTTTGTAACTAAAATTAATTAGATTAAATTTAAAAATTTTGAAGTTCTAAACTCTTTAAAACACATTGCGCGTAAAGCTTTAGATGCTGAAAAACAAAGTCTTAGTTTTTTAAAAAGTAGAGAATTTAGATATTTTCATTTGTTATATTCTTAAAAGTTCTAAAAAAGGCATAAACTTACAATTCTGTATTCTCAACGATTTCTACTAATTATTCAGACAACAAATTAACAAAAAATGTTTTTCACTCAATAATTTGTATTCCAATCACAAAATCTTTGATACTTTAGAACTCAATATCTTTGAAACATTTTAAAGTGATTTTTAAAAAGATTTAACTTTAATGTATAAGATCTGAAAACCGGAAAATCTGGGAGTTTTGGTTCTGGGATCTTTAGATCTCGTTTGCATTCTGGAATCTGAGAAATTGCCACATATGAGCATCTAAAGTCTTAAAATATTTAATATGAGCTTCTATAATATTACTAGATTCACGACTTTACAATTTCATAATCTACTTATCTAAGGATTCAGAATCTCAGAATCCAAGGCTTAAAAATGTAGAACTTTGACACTCTCAGAATTAAAACAGTCAAAAAACTTATTTTTAAATTTTAAACAAATTAAAGATGTAAAAAATCTGAAGAAGCGGAAAGATCTAAAAAATTTATTTGAGGAAATTTAAATTAAATGATCTAACCCAAAGAATTAATTTGATGAACTTAAAGAATCTAAATCAAAATACCCAAAAAATATAAAAAATCTACAGAATCTATTCTGGAAAAGTACCAAGAATTTAAAAATTTAAACTTTAAGAACTTAGAATCCAAAAAAATATGTAAAAGCTAAACTGTGAAACCTAAAATTTTGTGTGGGAAATTCCAAGCTTCTAGAAGTATTAGGACTGGATTTATAGAACTGTGACATTTAATTTTTTTTAAGAGCAATGAAAATTGTTTTTTGTAGAAATTGAAATTTTAGAATTTACAGTTTAAAATCTTAGAATATGTCATATTATCTCAAATTATATAAATTTTTAGAATATTTTGGGATATGTTCAGTAATTTAGAATTTTAGATCCTCGTGCCCGAAAATGAATTAAAAAAAAATGAATCTTTCAAACTGAAAAACAGTTAAGTAAATCGATTTAACTTTTGTAATCACTGCAAAACTAAAAAATTAAAAGCAAAAAAAGAATAATTTTGTGTTCTTTATTAAACTTGCAATAGTGTTTTAAGAAAACACAGATCAAATTTTTAAAGAATATTTTTATTTTTAGAGAATAAATTTCTGCATTTTTATGCGACACAAAATTGATGTCATCATTTTTTGCATTCCACTTTTTATTGTTACGCGCTGAAATTTCAACAGGAAATAAACTAACAATGACGTCGATTTTAAATCGAAGTTTAGATTTTAGTCTAAGAGACCTTTACGAATTTTTAAAATAGACGAAGGAAACTCGGTTACTAAGTGTGAGAAAAAATTTTTCTTTCCAGCTAATTGTAAAAATTGTTGTCAGCGTGCATAAGTTCAATTTTTTATGTAAGTGATTAATTATTTCATTTACATATAAAATATTATTACAGCATTCCTGCTTTGTTTGTTTAGCGAAACTTTTACGCAGCAAACAGTCATTATATCGTTTTTTCCTTCTTTTAACTCCAGATAACTAAAACTCAGTCAAGCAAAAAGAATAAAATAATGAAACAGTGTTCGTTTTTTGATTGGAAATGGAGAAAATTTGAAAATATAAAAAGTAAACTCAAATTTTAGTCGCCTCATCAATTTATATGACAAAACTTTGTGATCGAGCGCCTAATGTCATTGCGAATAATTACAGAAGTAAAAACTAAAGGACTTTATAATTACTTCCATTTTTGCTAGTGTCTAGTATGTTGGAACAATAAATAATTCATAATTATAAAGATAAGGTTATGTATTTTAGATTTGTTTATTATTTTAATATCTAAAACTAGAGGAAATAATTTTATTATAAGAAATAAATTGTTATTAGTCGTAAATTCCTTCCCTAGAATGCGTAATATTTCTAGTTTATTGTCAATTTTATATTTGATTTAAATTTCCTCGACAGTTATTTGTCCGGTCATAAATATCACCATAAAGTAAATTATTATATTCATGTTCAAAACTAGATTCTTACGTGTTTATATCCTAATTACAATCAGAACATAACGAACCAGTTAATCGTTAAGAACAACACTTCCTGGAACATGCGGTTACATCAAGATACTACCACGGCAATGTTAACAAGCACTTCCAGAAACGAAACATTATTAAAAAATGTAAATACATAACGAGAAAAATATAGCGAAAGTGGATAGCTTTGGGTTTATCCACGATATGTAGGAAAGTTAAAAACAGAGCTTTTACACTTCAGTAAATATCAAGTCACGCTATCAATTAGGATCAAAATGAGTTGTTTTCCTTAAGGAAAAAAAAGCAGTAATCGGATTTATTTACATGCGGAAAAGACCAAGTGAGAATAATAAATTTCACAAGTGAAGCTTTTTTAACAATGAAACAAGCGTTTGTAGAAGCTTAAACTAAGTATTTTACATTGAAGTGAGAAAAATGTTGGGGATTTTAGTCAAGCAAGTCCAGTTGTTTTCCCGGAAATTTCGTTCTTTGAAGAAACATAGAAATAAGGTGAAGATCTTGTTAGAACTCTTCCGTTTTGCATATCATTTCACGCTACGACTGCACTTTTTTATTTGCAAAATTAGAAGAAAATTGAGTCTGTATCAAGTTCAATAACTTAGAAACATTCTTTGCATAACCGGTGTACGACAGGCGTCATTGGAATTAATTAAGGTAATAATTACAGTACTGAAATAGCGCCTAATGGGACATTTTTGTGACCAATTGTCCAAGGATTTGTACCGAGTCTAATTGGGTTAGTATTTTTGAGTACCGTAATAGTATTAATTACTAAACTTGTCACAGTTACAATTATTATTTTACGCAAATGTTATTGAAATTTAAAACAAAAAGCACTCACCCATAATTCCAATAATCTCTTTGAGTTATATTCAAGCGTGCATGGCCTTCAGAGTATTCAGTGCCACGAAAATTGCCCAGCCAAACATCATAACCGGCGTTTGCAAGTTGAAAAGCTGAAAGAATTCAAGTACTACAAACCGACTGTTGAACGAAAGTACCTAAAGAATTGGGGCCCAAACTAACAAAAACACCCGAAGTGCTCTGAACTCCATGTAGTAAGAAAACCGGGCCTTTGTCCTGTTGAACACTCGGTATTCTGAACACTGTTAGAATATACCCATCCTTGGTCTGCACTTTGTATTCCATGCACGGATATCCAGATCTTCGTATAATTTCAGGCTAAAGAAATTGTGTAATTTAAAAACCAGTTACCTGATGTAGGTCAGTGTCGGATAAATGAAGACATCAACACTCACCACTTTAAGATCTGCGGCAAAGTTGTACCAACAGTTGTTGTTGTTTTTCATTGTTAAATAATCCCGAAGTGTCGGACAAACATTATTATCTTGACTTGAAGATGATTTCAAGCACACCAACAGTAAAAAGATCACCTTATGGCACAACATTCTGAGGTTTGACTGCGCCGGTTGTACCTTTAGCTCTGCACTTTCTTCGGTACGTCGTACCGACAATTCTTTTAATTTCACTAGTTCACTGAACTATTATTATGAATAAATGCAGATAACCCTTTCTACCAAGTACTGCATTTGTTTTTCTTCTTTCTTTACCTCCACTCACGGAACGCAAAAAAACTACACTCTATTACAAGCGGCGATGATTTAAAGCCATGAGCTACTTTAAGCTTCATATAAAAGTAATTCTTAGTCTAGTAAGACTTAGACCTTGACAGTAGATAGCAATTTTTTAAAAGAGGACAATTAATTGGTAAAAAGACAGGGAAAGTGGCCGTCAACTTGAATTTCGGCGGACTTTCGTTTGGTAAAGTTCAGCAGGACAAGTTGAGCGCAGACATTAATAAATCTCACACGTCTGTTGATAAAATAATGCGGCGTTAAAATCGTGTTATTAAAGTAAAAGTTATTTAATTCTGTAGTTTTAAATATTATGTGACTAAAAAAGTAAAAATGGCTGAAATATTTCTTTCCATTACGAAAGCAGGAACAAACTGTAACAAGAAATTTTTAGTCACAATTATTAGAGTTATAATTTGTTTTTAATATTCATGTTAATTAAACATACTGCATATATCTGTTATAATTATGATAACTGAGAAAAAAGTAGGTCTGATATTATAACTGTGATGTTAAATTATTGATTTAAATTTATGTTCCAAATTTTTGACTTTGCATTTAACTTTCCAAGACTCATTTCCTTTAAGACAAAGGTTTAATTGTTTCCTTTGTATCCTGACAATTAACAAATAACTGGTAATGGTAAAAGACTTCCTACGCACGTAGGTGTTACGTTAACCTGTTTATTATTCTAGCACTTATAAGTCTCAACAGAGTGATATATTCCACAAGAACAGAAAAAATAGTGCTGCAGCAAAAAATGTACAATTAAAAACAGAAAATGCACGTGAGACGAATAAAACAGAGAATTTTGACTTATGGATGATTTTATAAAATTATGTTCGACAATCTTAATGATCGGCTGAATACAGGGTTTAATTTAGTAGGTCGCAACATATTATTCTAGTAAAATCTAGGTATATCGACCTTTTATTGTCATTACGCAACACACTGTATAAGTGAACATTTAGAAACGGTCGTCGTTAAAGAGCTTTTTTTTTGTTATCGAAACCTGTACGGTTTTTACAAATGTGTTCTTTTATTTTTCATCTTTTACGGGCTTCGAAAGTTCTCGTTCCAGTGGTCACGAAACGTCTTTATAATGAGATTGCAACCTTAAAATTAAGAAACAAATTGATTCAACAAGGTTGTTGAAACCGTGCAATTTTAACAAAATGTAACTTGCTTAAGGCACAAGAAAATTTAACTGTAAGTTGTTGAGACATAACAAGTTAATTTAGATTTGTTTGATCTTCTTCTTTGCAACTGGCCACATAAAAAAACGAGCAATTTGTATTTTGAATTTTTTAAGCTGTAAAAATAGTAGATTCATCAAATTGTGTTCTTTCAAAAAAAAATTTTGTTTTTTTTTAAATTTTTTAAACTTGATATAAATTTAATGTTAAAGTAGTAGATGCACGAAAAATTATTATTCCTAACTAAAATTTATAGTTTTTACTAAAAGCTTCTATTGTACTAAAAGTATCTACTCTTTTGTGCATTTAGTTAATTAAACAAGAAAATGATAAACCTTAAAAATATTTATAGAATTGGCAAAATAAACAAAAGATTCTCAATTTTCGCTAGAGTTCAGTTTTATCAAAAATTATTTTGTAATTTTTTCTTTCTAAATATCGAGAAAAATCAATTTTTAAGTCAGTACAAAACGTTATATTACAAAATCTTTTCTTATGATAACACTTACGTTTTGTGGAATTTGTTTTTTCTTGTAGTTTTTAACCATCTGGACACAGAAACATGAAAATTGAAAATTGGGAAAGACATAAATTTTTAAATTTACTGCAAAAATGATAAATGCACAAAAAATACTCTTTCTAAAAATTAAATAAATAATTTCTTAACTAAATGCTCTAGACTTTTAATTTTTAAACAAGAGCACTAAGAATGCTCTAAATGTTTATAAAATTAAAAAAAGTAATTTTTAGATTTAATGTAAATTTATAGATGTGCCAAAATAAATACGCAATTTTTAAATAACATCTCTAATTACAGAAACAAAGACTCCTTAATATGCACCAAATCAAAATAAGAAAAAAGATCCAAAATGGTAAAAACGTCCTAAGATTGTGACTTCTAAATTAATTAACAAATTTTTGCTACAAAGTGCATATTTTTAATTGTTTAGTTTAACTTGCTAAATAGAGAAATGAAAAATTGTCTTAATATCGCAAAATTAAAAAGATAAAGTTTTTAATTGGTTTATTGCTTTAATTTTATTAAATATATCTGTACTTTGGTTAATGAACAGGTAAACAAAAAACCAAATTTTTTAAAGTATAATTATACTTTAATTTTATCAAACGTGACTGAGTTTGTACAACTATAGTAGAAGTGCAGAAATAAACACTAAATAATAAATAATAACTTTTTTAAAATATCATTTTCAAATTTTGCTAAAAGCGTCAATTTTACAAAATGCGCCAATTTTTTTTATAATAAACATTTTTATTACAGTGTTCAGAAGTATGAATTTTTAAAACTGGTAATAATTCGGTAAATGTTCCAAAAAAACTAAACTAAACACTCTAAGGTTAGGAACTGCATCTTCTGCATATTTTAGCTTACTAACACACAAATAAATCTAAATTACTGCAAATTAATACTGAAGAAACTGTGGATGTGCAATAATTGTTATTTATAAATAATATTTGTAGTTTTAATTTGTGTTTTTTTTTCTTGTAGTAATATTTTTTTTGACTCAAATCTAAAAAAACTATAGATTATCCACATAAACAGAAAAAGATGTGGAAGAGAGTAGAAATAGTGCAAAAATATTTGTTGCATAAAAAAACTGTTTAATTTTGGCTAAACGCTTCATTTTATAAAATGCATGTGTTTTCTTAGAGATTACAACTTTCTAAAAATAAAATAAAATGAAAAAAAATTGCCAAATATCACAGGCTGGAAAAAACAATTTTTTAACTTTGATACAAAAATGGTGGATGCGCCAAACATTTTTTCTAAAATTTTTTCATACAAGTAACAATTAATTATTTATAATCTCAATCGCTAACATAAAACTTAAATTTGCAGCAATTTGCAATGAGCAGTTTCTGGCCATTTTGCAATTTTTAACCATCACATTAACAAAATTTTTCGCTGTGAAAAATTGGTTTGATGTGATATTAATTTAAAGAGCGCGTCAAGAGCTCAACGTATGCAAAATCCGATAAGTGCAGCATTCGAAAAAAAAGCCTTTTAAAAAATTCAAGTTCGGAATTTTAATTCGAAAACAATGTTGGGTGTGCATCTAAGTGAATTTTAATTTAAACCGAATCACGAACGTCCTCTTAAAAATACTCAACAAATATTTGCTATTTGATTTAACTACGCAGGGGTAAAAAACTACACAGATTCAAGAAATATTTTCGTAAGTGAAGTTTCGCTTTATTTATTTTAATAGAGTTTTATCTAGGCAACCCGTTTATCTTTTGTAATAATATTAATTGCTATTGCGGAAACAACAAATTATTTGCCGCAACACACTTTACAACATTTTGTATAGAAAATAATAACAACATTAACGTTTTCACAATTTTTAACGTATTATTATGATCAAGAAAAGTTTGTGAGAAAAATAATAAAAAATAAGTTTTGTATCCAAAAATGATACAACTTTTTTTATAATGTTAAGTACAGGTGCATACTCATAAAGCTTCATCTTAAAATCAACACTTTCTTTACTATTATGCTTTGATTTAATGCCAAATTCAATATTAATCAATAGTAATTCAATATTGGCGATATTAATATATTAATATTTCCGTCATAATCGACAGATTTTGAATCCTGTATTAACACCGTTACTTTTGCTTTTATATTTAATGTAATATTCATTAGGTACTCTCAATTATTTATAGTTTACCCTTTTAAATATTCATATATGATTATTGTCATGGAAAAATCACAAATTACCTTCCATTCTTTATTAAGAAAGTCGTAGATATTTACAAAAATAAATCATTTATCTACATTTTGTACTTAATCTAACTTCACCAGAGACCTTTGGAAAGAAGAACCGACTTTCCTACGGCAACCGGAACAGGGTGAGCGACGGGAACGGCAACAGGTCTGTCAACAGGCACTCCAACGGGATGAGGTACAGCGACGGGAACAGGACGATCAACGGGAATAGCAACGGTTCTTTCCACAGGAACGGGTACGGGTCTGTCTACAGGAACAGCTACTGGGCGATCAACGGGTACTCCTACGGGAACACGAACGGGAACGGCTACAGGTCTGTCGACGGGAACGGGATGGGGCACAGGGTACGGAAGTCCAACATTCCTAGTGATGGTGGTGTGAGTGTGGGTGGATGCCCCGAGATCGATAGCAGCAGGAGCGACAGCGAGCCCACCCCCGCGAAGACCTACAGCGTTACCAGCGAGACCAACGCTTCCGATTCCTAGTCCGACTCCGCCTAAACCAAGACCGCCGTCGAGAAGACCGCCATCGGCGATTCCCAAGCCGAGGACTCCTCTTTTACCGACGGCCTTTTGCTTGGCGGGTTCAACTTTTTCGGCCCATGTGGCGCCTAAGATGAGACAAACGCAGATCTAAAAATAGAAAAATGGTTAGATATTACTAGATAAAAAAAATTGTAGAGTAAGTTGGTTGAGAAGCCCAACCTTCAATCAGAGAAAATTTATTCTGCATTCTTCTGTTTCCAAAGAAGTATGATTTCTTTGAAAAACACCCATTGCACGAATGCGTGGTGCAGCAAATGAAAAATGCATGATTTGTAACATGGGCAACGCTCCTTTCAAGTGTCACTTTTTACAAGGCCGCGACTAAGTGGAATTGATATTTTACATCCGTTAACGAAGGAGATTTTCTGAAAGGCGTTGGTGATGGCGGAAAGAGAAAAAAGGCACTAATTAGTCGTTTAGATGCAACGAGAGTGGTCGTTTTTAAAGGTCTATTCTGGTATGGATGCCGCGTCTCGGAGATCTCAATGGGTGAAAGTGTTTCATAATGCAGACAGTTGTAGACATAGTAAAACACCTTGCACTAGAACTTACGTAATGATTGATGAATGTCATATAAGGAATTAAGATCTGTTTGGTAGTGATAACTGGGCCAAATATTTAGACCAAACGTATAAGATGCAAAATTTTTCTTATGGTTTCTTGGTTGCTGCCTTGTGAATAGATGGGAATGAAAGACGTAAAACTTCCAGTATCTACCGATTTCAAAATTTTTGACTAGTAGCGAATAATAGACCACGTCACGTTTGATTTCAACCAAAAGTTCTCACAGCACACTTTTTCAAATTGTTTGGATTAGTGGTGGAAAAATGCGTTAGCACAAACACACAATACGTACCAAAGCTCTCATGGTGTAGACCACTGAAACAACAGGGTGTGATTATCGACTAGAATGTTACGCTTTGTCGATATCTTTATAGTAATCCATAACAAACCCCCACTAGAGGTCTTGCAACAAACGGACTGTCCTGTTCAGGGATATCTGATAATATACTTTCTCTGTACTATCTTGATAGTTTCAGTGTCAATATTCTATGTATTCTATGTCAATACCGCTTCCGCTATAAATCGATCACATAGTTTTCTTTATTGGGTCATAAAATTCCAAACGGGATAAACAACAAAACTAGACCATCCGCAATCCAGAACCGACATCAAGAAAAAAACTTCATGGTCTAGAAATGTTAAGAAACAACCAGAAGAGCACCCATTTTTAGAGCGGAAACTCCAAATTGTAGCCTCCGAATACAAATAGAGCAACATTCGGAAAAATCTGATCCACAAAAATCCCAAGTGACAGTGAAGGCCGTAATTTATAATAATTGAATAAAATACTAATTTATTAATATTAATGCATAAATCAATCGATTTGCATACCGCCAGTAAATAAACCTTTGTGTTGATAATAAAGAACGCATCGTTACAAGGTCTACGACCCACAAAAAGCTCGACTTTTAAGCTTCCTTGTTCACATTTTTTCTCTACTTATCCTTTAGCCTTTCTCTACAATTACGCGCCTACGCAACAAATTCAATCAATGCTACAGTTAGAGCTTTGTTAATAATTGATAGTGTTGTGCACTGTCCTAGGGTAGTAAAATTTCAGAATCGATTTTTCTTGTGCACGAGGACTGCACCGGCCACGTGCAGACGCTTAATAATAGATATCGGGAAAATTGCACAGATGGCATCGATAAAATTACTCTATAATTTAAAATAGTGATTACTTAATTATGATTCATAACGATAGCTTCGCGTGGTGAACAAATATAGGTAAGTATCTATAATAGCTGTTTAATTTAAAGGAGGTGGTCGGAACGTAATTTTAGTTAACATGTCTGAGTTATTTTGTACTAAACGTTTTGCGTTAATATAATAGAAAATTTATCTTCAGCCACATCGTCGAGTTTATTTATTAATTGTGTTGCCACCTTGAAATCGATAAAGTGGTGAGAAATACGAACGGCAATTTAATTATTAATAAAACACGAAATGTTGTAAAACAATGAATATGGTGTTGATTGAACGCTTTTAATTGGAAAATTTCGAAAATAAACACAAATATTTATTTAAAAATTTAAATATCAATATGTTTGATTTTTAGGCTTACATGTAAATATTGAATACCACAATTAAAATGTAAACCGAATAAATAAACAATGTAAAATTTTTAATGGAGATTAATTAATTCATTGACACTAAATAAATCAAGAACGATATCGGATATGTGTTAATTACTCTTTGCTTTTGCAATCACTGGGTCATTCAAAAAAAAAAATGAAAAACTTTGAAATTTGAAAATTTAAAAAAAAAAAACTTTATGATTTTAGATATCTTTATTTCGAAAATCATTTAAAAGTCTCAAAATTATAACGCTCCCAAAATTATTGAATTTCAACACCTTATAATATCTGAGGAATTCCTACAATTTTCGCGACTGTTTCAAATAATTCTGTAATATTTTAGTACGTTCTTGAACAAATGTTGTATTGGCACATAAAAGTTTTGTGACGTCAATAATACTAAAAGACTGAGAATGTTAAAAATATTTAAAACTTTAACGGTATAAAAAATGAGACTCTGAGAATAATGAAAATCCACAAGTTAAACTTTGATATTGTAAAATTTCTAAACATTAGAAAAGTTTTCCAAGTCTACAAAAAATTACTAAATTACTAAATCTTAACAAAACTTGAACACATGACCACATGGAAAAATTTTAACTTCTGAAAGTAAAATTATTTTACATATAATTATCAAACAATATAATAAAAAAAAAGAAAATTAAAAGTGTCCACTTATTTAATTTTCATTTGAATAACATTTTGCTTTTTGTGTATTCAAAACAGATTTATTGCCTAAAAAACAAACCAATGCAACAAAATTTATTATCATAATAACAAAATTTGTGCGATGGAACATTTTGAGTCGAATATTTAAATAACTGCATTTTTGGAATTGCTTAACTTCTTGAGTCTCTTCTGTAGAGTTAGCCTTTTTAAATATTCGCATGCATTCTAGATTTTTTAAAATTTCCAATGCTATTTTTCGACCCGTTGAATTTTTTTGTTCCGTTTTTTCAATTTTTATTTATTATTTTTTAATTGTTAAGTTAATTATATTTTTTTACATATAGTAATAATCTAGTTCAATAAACTGACCTAATTACATTTTATTTTTATTGTTATGAGATACTACTACTTTCTACTATATATGAGATATATGTAAAAAATTCAATTTTTTAAAAATCAGGAATAATAAATTAAAGGCAAACTTAACGTACCCTGTTCTTTTTATAGTGAAAAGAATAAAAGTTTATTATTATTTTATATTCTAATACGATTTATAGCATTGACTATTAAATCGCAAACTGAACTAAAAGTAGTTTATAACATGTAATAATTTTTCCTTTAACCTCAAAGTTGTAGCCGATATCCAGAGTCGGCATGAAAACTTTTATTAATATTGACCGTTAACTATTACTATTTGTGAAATAAATGATATTTATTTTAACCCTGGATTCCGGGGACCACTTATGCTAATAAGAGTAAAAGTATTAGGTATAATAAATTATTTTAAAGTAGCTTATAGTTTACCAGTGCTATCATTCTTATCAGAAGATGAAATATTAATTCATTTCTCGGCAGCATGTTCTAATTTATATTTAAAGTTCATCTTTATAAGAACGAGGTAGGTTAGGTTTGTCTCCATTTTATTGTTTTTGAATTTTGAAAAAAGGAGTTTTTTATATATATCTCATACATGGTTAACAATAGAGAAAATATAGTTTGGTCAACTTAGCGCTACCTTACTTCTATATGTAAAAAAAATCATATATATAACTTAATAATTAAATGGGTTAATAGGCCGTAAGATAATTGTTTGCGGATTTTGTACTTACTTAGTTTTAAATCTTTAAATCTTTTAAAACTTTTGTTGTTTTAGGTTTTTCTCAGATGCTTTAGATCTTTTGAACGTTTTTCCTTCTTGTATTTTTTTCGTTTATAAAATAAATCAAATAACGCAGATTTTGTAGATTTTTCAAAATATTATTGTTTGATCCATAGGCTCCTTTTTCCTAGCCTTTTCAATTTTTCTTTATTATTATCCACAATTTTTTTAGCTTTCAGAACTTTGTTTCTCCTATTCTTTTTAGAGTTCTAGAATTGTTTAGATTCTTTAGACCTTTGTGAGATTTTGGGTCTTTTATTATTTATCATTCAGTTAGAATTTAAGAACATAAAACTTATAAACATTTAGAGCCAAGTGCAAGCTCAAGTCTCAAGTCGAGCTCAATAAGCAAAACTTAAGTGAAGAAATTTGAGCCTGAAGTTCTAAATTTGATCATTCAAAACCTGAAACCTAAAGATATGTCAGCTTTATATGTTCAAAGTTTAATACTGAATTATTCAGAAATTCAATAGCTGGGAGGTATTACGGAGGTACTCATATTGGTAGCTAAAACAGGAAACCTACGAAAATAAACCTTCAGATTTTATATTTTTTATCGGTGTAGCTTTTTAAAGGCTTAGACATTCACTTTTCATTAAAACAGCCAAAAACGTTACGTTTCCATTATTTTTATTTGAAGACGATCTTACTCAACCTTTCACCAGAAATTCTTATTTTTGGCACCTATCTCATCTCAAAACGAATTAAAATCCGCAAATAAGCAACAGATGGATCAGAGCTTCAAAGTTTTATTAACACGGAACATAAACTCGTTTTATTTCTTAAATTACACTTAATATTAACAGTCTAATTAATGGAGTAAAAAATATTAGTAGTGTCTCCACACGCAATTAAAATTTTCACGTCTGACAGGAAGATAGAATAGAAACACGGACCAAATGTGTGTCAAAACTCCGCTTAGCATTTAAATATTCTATTTAGATACAATTTCTACGATATAAACGTTGCACTTTGCCCATTACTTGCAAAGTGTCACTAAATAACTTCAAACTGAATTACTCGTTATGTTAATGTCTTGATCAGAGAAATCGGACATTCTGTTAACTGTCCAGAAAACCAAATCTTTGGCAAATGAACCGCAATAAATCACTCACTAATAGTCGAAAACTTTCAGCAATCCGGAAATTTGCATGTAAACTGCTCAAAGCACTTGTAAAAAAAACTTGACCGTCCTAGATTAATTGAAATGTCATTTCTATCAAGCTTGTAAAAATGAAGCCTCATGTAAGTCAAATATTTGCAACTTGTCATCAGTGTAACAAATTACGTTCACACCTTACATGAAAATTTACGTAAAACTCCATAAAACGTAATTCTAGAGATAATTTTTAATGTAGACGATTGCACAAAGACAGGTGCATTTCACAACTGCAATTCCTGAATAAAAATCATATTTCGTCACTATTAATTATGCAGAATGTCGATACACAAAAATCTAAACGCAACCTTGCATCATTTTTCATCTGATTAAAGTGCGTGTGTTGCGTAAAAATTTCCCATTTCCTAAGTATGGAGCGTGAAAGTCCGTATTGTTCTAAAATTTATTGAGTGTGTCTGGTCATTTTATCGAAGCGTAATGAACCAAGAATTCTTCGAGTTACAGGAAGACATCTCGGTTTGGTGTTCGTTATATAACGTAACTTGATTTGTGGTTCAAACGTAACAATATATGCTCGTGTGTTACTTTCATGGGATTTTTGAAGACCGCCACCACCCAGTTCGTGCCACAGCTTTATTGTTGCAACATTTCCGATTGATTTTAAAGCTTAATTAACATGGAAATGCAGTTCCTGGTTGTAGGTGATTGGTTTTTCTTTTATTATCAAGGTTACGTTTTTACTACAATTTCCAGAAACAGCTCCAATTAAGTCAGTCGTGTAACGGGTGTGTGTCGCGGATCCTGAAAATTTGCATTGTCATTGCAGGCGATTAGTAATTCTATAACCACGCACTTTATTTATTATATTTACTTTCATTTAAATTTAAAATATTGACTGTATGTAGTTCTTACCTCTGCTGAAAGTCATCTGGATGCACAAAACGAAGCGATGTATTTATAAGACTTCTGTTTAATGACAGTGAACGTGAATGTACCAATCATTTAGCCATGAATTCATAATTTCATATTTAATTGAATAGTAATTATTTAAGAATGTGCGGTTCTGCAATTGACTTGTATGTAAAAATAAAGTGTACCGATATATACTAATTGCAGTTATTTTACTAGTGGCATATTTACCCACTTGTCCATTTACATAACTGAACCAACAATTATCCATTTGTGCGCATTAACTACAAGATCAGTGTAAATTTCCGTTGTTCTTTATTTCTTTTTTCACTTTATCAATCAATCAACTCGATCTCGGATTTGATAGAAAGATAATAATAAGAAATTGTTACGCACGTTTAATTCTTCCAATTATTAGATTATCTTTATTGATAAACATTTTGTATCACATGATGTATCACAGGTGTTCTCCTTCTACAAGCAAATAGAGCATAAAGACAGCAATAAATGTTAATGCGGTATAAGTAGCGAGATGATGTAAAGATTGCTTGAACCGAATAACTCCAGTTAAACTTTTTGGAACGCTTAAAGAAAATGCACATAAAGTTATGTATCAGTAAAAGCAAATCCATTATAAACTGGTCTCGATTTATGTCCTGTGTTGAGCAAACTGTCGTTAAAAAAACTTGAATAATTGCGATATGGTTTCATCTTGAACATATTTTCACAAAAACAGCCGTTCTCTGTCAAAGCTACAATAAAATAAATTAGCATTTAAACTGCAGTTCCTAACTTCTAATAACACGAAACTATTAAAAACATAAAATAAATATTAACAGAATGTGAGAAGGTATATAGAAATATTAAATTCTGCGCTTGTAGATTATACAAAAATATAACTGAAAAATTAAATGCCAAAAAAAGGATTTTTTTAATTTCGTTGCTTAAACTCCTTGGGGAGATGTATTAAAAACAATTTTAAAAAAAGGCTTTTGTTATGACATTCTTTAGACTGATGCCGTAAAAAAATAAAGTTAATATTGGAGTATACATTTTTTTAAATTGTTTATGTAATAAGTATAGAGAAGAATCTGATAGTTTGTTACAAGATTTTATGTTGGAATGACCTAAAGATGTTATTTAGAACCGATAAGTACAAGAACAATCTGTCTTACATCGACCATTATGGCCAAGACCATAAAACGCTACCAATAACGGCAAAACTATATCGTAAAGATGACCTTACAATGCAATCGAACATAAATATTTGTAGTTACTAAACGAATAATTTTCACTGGCTTTAAAAGCGAAGAGAATAGAAATTTTAAAAATATCACAATAAGTTAAAAATGAATAATTAATAGCTTAATTAATTATTAATTAGGTAGGTACAGTTGATTAATTAATTTGTTAATAGTATAGTTTAATAAATATTGAATATTCATGAAAAGTTTGGAATTGATTTTAAATTAAGACATTATAAAAGTAACTTCTTCCAAATCTAATTTAAATTTATTAATTATTAAATTATTTTGGGATTTTTGTTAATAAAACTGTAATTATTTTATTTGAGTTACTTTTTATTTTGTTCCAGACTTTGGAATTCGTCTCGTAACTAACTTTTTCTCATTCAAAATAAAATTATCTTTCGCGAACTTCGAGCTATGCAACCCATAATTCAGTTATCTAACTTCTTCATACCTAAACTTCTAATTCAAATTACATCACATGCTCCACATCTTCTACGCTCTTACATTTACATAAAAGGAATGTAGAACTGTAAATACTTGGTCAGTACTGCAGTTTTCCAAACGTAATAAATCTAATGCAATGAACTGTTTAATGGCCATGTCAGCAGTATATCTCTGATCTGGATTAGGAAAGATTTGGGACGTGTTTCACATGAGCGAATTTAGAAAAAAAGTTTTTAAAAACGAAATCAGAGATTTCTGATTACCGTATCAACGACATCACCTTTGACATTTTTGTGCCTTAATTTCGGAGCTTATGTAAGTCCAAAGTGAATTGTTAAAATTGTTTCAGAATTGCAAATTACGAACTCGGATAAATGTGTCGTAAGCTTGTGCTGGATTTTAAGAAAATGTTTAGTTTGCATTTTAGTGGATTTTTTCAAACAAAGAATCACCTGTTTTCTAGGTGTCGAAACAGTTATTCTATACGCGCATTTTGACATTTCGCTAACATGGAGCACGCCCACAGTGTGAAAATCCTTGATAAAATATAAATTTATAAAATTATTGTTATTATGTGTTTGTTGAGGTGATAATAGCTCGGGAAAATTAGACTAGGCATTCGTGGATCCAGTTTCATAATCACCACACCTCGTACATCTTACAAACATTTATATAATCTGTCTCCAACTACTGTAATTTTGTCAAAAATGAAATCATTCTAAATTAATTAAGTTAATAATCGGGAAAGTTTTCAAATTTATTTATTAAAATGTGAAGATGGAAAATTTGAATTGCATGTTTAAATCTGCAATTAAGTGTTGATGTCAGCTTATCACAGACGCATGTATTTTTATTGGTAGAAAGCGTGTAGATATGTTTCAATCCAGTTACGTCTATTAATTTACGACTCTTTATGTCGTTTTGAAACTGGTTTTGTTTTCAGCGGGACCCCTAAATTTAGACACTGCGATAGTGACAGCGTGTTTTTAAAATGGATTGCATAAATTATATTCTTGGAGCGCCTTATCGTATTAATTTCTCATGTGACAGAGAAAGGTGAAGAAGCTGAAAATGAACAAAACTGACCCCAAATTATGATACTGTAAGTTATGGTTAACCTTCCGGTTGCGCATATGTATCAGTGAAAGTTAAAATCCTAAGATACATCTCATAATCTGAAGTCCCTGCCTCACACAAAGAGGGGCAAACGCCCAGACTTGTATAAAAGTCAAAAACGTTAAACCTTCGTCACATTCACTTGAGACACACAAGAAAACAATGAGGGCATTCCAAGTAAGCACTCGTGTTACAATTCTGAAAAAAATGTTAACGATGGGCACAACTTTTTTCAGGTTTGCACCTTGGTACTCGCAGTGGTCGGCAGCATAAGCTGTGGAGATGTCCAGAAAGAAAAACGTGGTGTTTTGGGACTGGGATACGGATCAGGAATTGGAATTGGGTATGGATACGGAGCAGGACACGGCTCCTTGGGCTCAGGAGGTCTAATCGCCAGTGGATACGGTCTTGGTGGTTCAAGTCTTGGACTTAGCAGTGGTGGCATTGGACTCAGTGGTCTCAGTAGCGGCATTGGTCTCGGCAGCGGTATTGGTCTCGGCGGCGGTCTTGGTGGCGTAGGCCTTGTCGGCGGCGGAATCAACACCGTCAGCACTATCAACAGAGCCATCCCGGTGCCGGTAGCCCAACCTTATCCAGTGACCATCAGTCGTCCCGTTCCCGTAGCAGTGCCTCACCCCGTGCCTGTTTCAGTACCACGCCCTGTTCCCGTAGCTGTACCAAGACCTTACCCGGTGACCGTCACTCGCCACGTTCCAGTGCCCGTACCTCGCCCAGTACCTGTACCACAACCTGTGCCCGTTTCTGTGCCAGTCCCACAACCCGTGCCAGTATCTGTGCCACAACCCGTTCCTGTGACTATTCCACAGCCTGTCCCAGTTAGAGTACCAACACCTGTCGCCATTCCAGTTGCTCAACCCGTCGCTGTCAGCTCCGGAATCGGCTATGGTGGTGCTAGCATCGGAGTCGGTCCCTCGATCGGACTCAGTTCTGGTATCGGATTAGGTTCCAGTTATGGACTTAGTTCCGCATACGGACTTAGTACCGGTTACGGACTTGGTTCCGGTTACGGACTTGGCTCCGGTGTTGTCAGTTCACCAATCGGCTTAGGTTCCGGATTGGGACATGGAGTTGGATTGAGCTCTGGAGCTGTTTTGAGCGCAGGGCATGGAATCGCCCTTGGAAAAGGATGGTAAAAAGTGTCTGTGAATATACCTATCTAAGTCTCAATTGTAATATTTAGTGTAAATATTAAAAAAATAAACAAATTTATTTTTTACACATATTTGTGTTTAATTTACAAGAATTACGATAAGATGAAATAATCACTGATGATGATTACAACCTCTAAGAAAATAATTGAATGGCCCTGTTTTCTAAACTGTTATATCATCATTTTTCATTCGAAAAAAATTTTTTGACCACTTAAACATTAGAAAAATTTTGCTAAAATTCCTCATTTCATCTTTAACAGTTTAACTCCTTTTCAAAAAATGAACCATATCGACATTTCTTACTTTTTTTTCTATAGCAGGTTTTACAGTATGGTTTATAATAAATATATAATAATTTTATTAAGGCTAGCTTGCACTTTTACCTCAAGAGTAGATAAAGTGATCCTTCAGCATCAAGGGTAGATAAAATACTTGCTGAACTTGTAGCCAGATTTTCGCAAAGAATCTGATTTCTAACGGCAGTTTTTTGGATACAGTTTAATGGTAGAAGATAGAATTATAGATACACAACAGTGTAATTCTATCTTGTTTATTTTGAACCTGAGGTCCAAACTTAACCAAATTTTGGGACTGTATATCGGTTTGAGCAAATTTATGTGTCGTGTATTTACCACCAACATTAAATAATAACTAAAAAAGTACATACACTGAGCTCTCATATAAACCCTATCCCATTAAAAATGACAATTTTTATAGGTTCTTAATACAGTGTAGTTTGCTGTATCTGAAAATTAACATGATTTGACGTTTATTTTGACCAGCAATGTGCTGTTTGAGATGTTCTTAGATTTTTCAGTTATTTACTTCCTTCTGAAGCCTCTTTCTCTGCGTTTGCAAGCAGTTTTAATTCGTTATTTCCACTGTTTTTGCGACACTATCAAAAATGAAAAATTTGTTTATAACAAAAATTCCATAACAACAAATGTTTATTTTTTAAGTTAATAAATTAAAAACAAAATTTCTCTTTAAAACTGCTATAGAAAAAAAAGAATTATACACGACGATAAAGTGTTCCTTTATCGCCATGTATAATAAGCAACTATTACATGACCGCGAGCCTCTGGACTTGCAGTTTTTCCTAAAAAACAGAAAACCACAATGAGCAGTATTTTAACTTGAGTACAAAAGAACGCATTGACTCTCTTAGTATCGGTTTCCCATATTAACGTTATCAGCAAACTGATAAGCACTCTCACAATTGTGTACAAACTAAACATACTGTATCGTTTCCAAGTTTATTAAAGTATTAAAATGCGTTGGTTTATTTTGTTAAGTATCTTAAAAATAGTTTACTACTTAGTCGCAGCTGTATCTATACTATTTAACCTTTCAGGTAACCTCAACTTATAAAATTTCTATGTTCAATAATAACAAACGTGTTTCAGTTTTCGAGAAATACCTTCCTATAGCCTTGATTTTTATCACTAGTGTAGTGTTCCAAATTGGATTACTGATAATACTCAAAAGGGTAAGTAAAACAAAGTAATGCTTGTGGTTAGTTTTTAACTTCAAACCGTGTTATCTTATCCGGTTCAAAGCGAGATTATAAGGGGTACACATTCCATGCTACCATTAGATTATTATTTTGTTTTTTAGCCCTTACGTGTAGTTTTTACCTGTTGGATAATATTCACTCTTGTCGAGTTGACGGTAGTCCTCGCAAACTTGGCGTATGTTGAGCTTACCAGACATTATTGGCTCTTTTTCCCATCATACTGCAGTAAGTACACACCTAAAAATACCTTAACAGCACGAAATAAACTTAATTTTTATAGTATTGAAGATATACAGCATCTGTAGAGTGTATCGATTTAGCAGAGATTTGGAACGAAGTCGCTTCGAGACTGTCGATGTGGAATATGAGCCACTTTAAAGCAAGAAAATTGTTCTGTTGATAATGATAGTTCATTGATGGGATCCTATCTCGACTGTGTTAATGAACTTAAAAATAAATTTATTGCTTGTTACACTTAATCCCTTGTAAAAAATACAAATATTATTTACAATTGGTTGTTACTTTATTACGTGATCGAACAATGACAGTTGAAAAATCGGAAATGTGTTGGTAGCTTTACGTAGTAGCTCGACGGTTTGATATCTTCTACCGTGGCAGATCTGACACGTTCACTGGAATAAACTTGGTAGAAAGCAGACCAATAGCTAAAAGCTGCCTTTAACTTCTAAGTTAGAACACGATTGATTAACTATACAGGCAATGCAGGCATTGGTCGTTGGTGTCGCCACGTCTGTTCTACGATTTTGTGACCAAAACTACGAACTTACAATTAGTTAAGAATAAATTAGAAGATACTGCACCAGATGCCTTTCTAATCATTCCCTCTAAGACCTGTTCATAAAAACCGTTTCATTTTCATTTTTAGATAAGATAAACTTCATTTCAATTTGCGTCACTGAAGTTTACTATATTTTGAAACATTTTCCAATGGATCTCATTTCCATTGTAACGTGTCAAGATGTTGTTTCAAATTTGTAATGTCGACGAAACTTCTAAAGCTGCTGCTTTTAAAGTAGCTATATACAATCTGGTAAGTCACAGCCCCATTTAGTTACCAAAAGTTAACAAAGTTTTCTTAGTTTTTGTCTCTTTTTATGAATGGCTTATTAGGTTTGTACATTATTTTCGTCTTCTATGTGTATGAAGAAGAAATGGCAGATTGTAAGTAAAACTGAAATCTTAGTATGTAAATAATGTTGACTTAATCAGACGTGAGCCGACTGGTTTGGGCGGAAATGGCTCTGAATCTTTTGTTCTTTCCGTTTGGTTTCACTTTGGCGATCGGAATTAAAAAAGTGAGTATGTTACATTAATACTGATCGATTCAAAAAAAAAAAAAAATTACAGGACAAACTTAGCTGGGTTAACACCTGGATCACAGTAAAAGTTCTTCAATCGTCTTTCATCATTTTACTTAACTTCATTCTAATTTTTGTAGTTTCATATTACAAGGTCAACGATGCTGTGATAATTGTAGCTTACACTGTGCTCCTGGAAGGTAAAATTTCTGTAAAATTTTTGTTGTACGGTAAGAATATTTTTTTTAGTTTTATACTTGGAAAATATCATGTTTATAAGCAACTATAGTCGTCACAGGAAGTCAGAAGAGGACGATCCAGAAATGGCCATAAAAATACCAGATAGCTTAGAACTTAAATTTTAAAACAGTTTATTAGGAAGACGGAATAATTTATTTTTTTTTTGGTAACAAGGGAATGTTTTCAAGTGATCTCAAATTTTGTAAAAAACACAAAACAAAAATAAAATGTTTGAACAAACGTTATATTAATTAGTGTTTTAAAAAGTAGAAAATATGTGATAATACTGATAATAATTAAGTTTTGGCTTGTCAGACACAAGACATAAATCCTTGTAAAATTAGCCACGACACGCGATATTCGTGCGAAATTGTTATAAAGGTGTAAAAGCGAGATGTTACAAACTAAGGAGTAGTGATAAGAATTGTAAGTAATTGATAAAAAATAAATAAAGAATAACTGAGTGTGTAAACAATATAAAAATGACGGACAACGCAATAACATATAACAAAAAACGAGCTAACTATATGTGAACGTATTTAGCATCTTTAATACTAGCAGCTGAGGAGCTGGATGCTTAAAGGAAAAGAATGGCTAGAAGTGGAACGAAGGAGAAATTTTTAGGTCTGGAATACACGGGGCATTGTTTGCGCCGCAGTTCAGCGACTTTATTAGTAGACGCTGGGGGCGACATTACCATCAGAAAAATTAGAAAGACGACAGGCAACGAATTAATGATAAAGGGCATTAAAATTAGAAATTAATGAATGGAAGAACTAGCATGCTTTGTACGAAGATACTCATATTTAAAAGTCAACGTGCAAAATGCGACAAAAGTAGGAGAAAAAATCCTTAATATAAACACAAAACCTACCAAATAAGATCAACAGTTTGAAAAACAGAAGTAAACTGAAAAGGTATTACATAACAAACCATATACGCATAGAGAAGCAGATGTGAGAAAGAAAGCAAAAAAGAGACAAAGAGAAAATATTGTTTTTTGTGATTGAGTAGATTATAATCAAAGATTATCTTTTGACACATACTATAAACTCGTCGTGGCAATAAAATGGTAAATCTTATCTCGGGTCAAAATTTTATGCTAGATAACATCAAAATAAAACAGCAAGTTATTTTGTACCTACCAATGTAAATTGTAAGTTGGGAAGCTGTGATTTTGATGGTAGATTCACATGTTGAAGAAATACAAGTAGTTTAATTGATTCGGGCAATTTCAACCGATAATTTAAGTGATTGGACAATTTTCATTTAAATTTCTATGAATCTGCCACATATCCCTCCGTAACAGTATCATTTTTTCAATCGCCGTGTTTTTAAGAGTCCTAATGTCAGCGCCACTATCCGCCAAAATTGTGGCAGGCGTCCTCCGAACCCGTCAGCACTGGTCAGCAAGTAGCTTGCAATTTTTCTCGGGATTTGCAGATATATTGATGCGGGTGCATTTATCGTTATTATAATACAAAAAGAATTTTTGAATTTTAAGATGTTTTGGTGGCAAATTTCTATATTGTTTAATCAGTTTAATATAATCAACTCCTCCCGGTTCATTTAAAATGGTGAAAGTTGTTTTGGTATTCTTAATGTAAGTAACTAAATCCGAACCTTCTTATTCAACGTCGTCTACACATAAGTTGTACAATTTTACTCTTCTTCAGTCGTCAAACAAACCAAAATAGAAACTACCCAAAACAATAGTTGTTTTATGACAGAAACTTGTATGCATTGAAGTCGTACCTTAAAAAACGAAAATGTCCCAGTTGGTGCAAACCATATGATTTTTGACTTTACTTGTATTCGCAGCATACACTTTAGCTTTGAAAAAGTACGTCACAATGATGAAGCTTTTTATATTTTCGACTAAGGAAACAAAATTAATATCAGGGTAGCTACGACCTACTCTTTCGTAATACTGGTCCAAAAAGTATGCTAGTACAACTTGTTCTGTCAGTTTTGACATTTTTTTGTTTCAATTCTTTGGTGTATGCAGTTTGGATTTTCTAGGAACTAAACTCAGCTCCACTTCTGCAGTCTTTTGATTAATTTCATCCATTGATGGTGATGCCTCAGGAGAACAATGCGTTTTCAATAGACAAATGAATTGTTTGAAAAAGCGTCTTAGCAAGTACCATGGATTTAATTTGGATGGTAATTTGAACTAATGTTGTGTTTTCGCTACACAAAATAACCTGTTATATTCGTTTAATATAAAAAATAAACCCTTCCATTATAAACTGATATCTTAATATATTTTTAGTTGTTTATTTAAAAAACATCACGTTTATGAGCAACTATTATAAACATCGAAAACCAGAAGAGAAGGATTTCTGACATATAGATAACTTAGTACTTTTTTATAACGTCGCTTAATTTTTAGCTCAAAATTGTTGTAATAACCTTACTGTAAAAAAAATTCAATTGATAATAATTTTCTGAAGTGAATAATCTGAAGTGATATTCAAAATCAAAAACAAAATCAAAATATTGTCAAGTATTGTTAACAGATTCAATTATTGTTATTATTATTATTATTATTATTATTATTATTATTAATCAGCTATTCCGAACAATTAAAAGATTTGAGTAAATAACGTCTGGTAAAAACAAAATATTTACTTCCTACATACGTAACAAATAAACATTTTTTGTTTGTACACATTTCACACTAATCTCAATCATCAGAATCCTGAGAACGTGACATTATACTGTCTATTATTATTGATTAGATTAGTATTGTTGAACGAAATATTTACGTCAACCAAATGAAGTTGTGTTTGTTGATAAAAGTTTTGGTGGCTACTTGGGAAGAACAATTTCTCTTAAATCTTGAACTACTGTTTTGCAAGCATTATCTTTTGTTGGAATCACATACGTAGGTCATCCTTATCTGAAGTGGGTAAATCATATTATTAAAAAAAAAGAATTTATCAAAATCTGTCAACTTTTTGGACCAAAAACATAATTTTGTTGAATTTTTGAGAAAAAAATATTCCTGTTTTTGATTCAAGAGAGAGCCGCATTTCCAGATTTTTATTTATTGTTGTGCCTTTGATGGTCAGCAAACTCTCACAAAAGCTCTGCCGTCCTTTAATTTTTTTTTTGTTATTTTGATGAAAATAAAACTAACGGGATACTCAATAACAAACACAAAAATTTGACAAAAAATCTGTTTAAATTCAAATAACTGGCTCTAAGGCCACGTAATTGTTACTACATTTAGAAAAACAATTTTTATAGCAATAAAGAAATAAAAGCTTGTTAAAAATAAAACAAAATTAGAGCTTTTTGTAATAAAAATATTTTTAGAACCAAACTTTCTAGAGTGGTACAATTTACAAACTTTTTAATTTTAGAGTCATCTAGACTGTGTTTTGGTATCAATATATTGATAGACATCCCATACAAAAAATTTGAACGGCCTGTGGGATGGCTGCAGCGTAAGAGTGATTCATAAAACTACGTGACGCCAAGTATAATGGCAAACAACAAAACATATAATTTCTTAAAGATAAGTTTTTTCTCCAAAACATCTTATTCTTTTTATAGTCCTCACAACTTAACTTGTAATTTGAAATTTCATATTATTTTGATACTCGTGTTGTCTTTTTCGTTTTACTATAACTACAAAAATTCTAAAAAAAAAAAAACGAAAATTGTTTGTAGAATTTTTCGAACTAACAACAAAGGTCTAACCGGCTGTGATACGAATTTTTTTTACTGCAGAAATCTGAAAAAAAAACAGCTATCCTTTAAGCAATTGGTCTAAGAGCTATGGTACAATAATTGTAAACAACAAAACAGTACTGAAAAAAATTCTACAAAAATTAAAAGCCTTGAGATCTTTAGAGATTCTTTGTAATTTTTTTCTTAATTAATTTTTGAAAATCAAAAATGGGAATATATAGGAAATGTGAAGCCGCCCCTCCTTTTTTTTTATTTAGAAGATATCTACAGTTAGAAAAGTGTCATTTTTTATCTCTTAGATTAATTACATGTTTCTGAGCTTAAAACAGCTTTAGCAAAATTTAATAAGCACACAAATTACCACTCATATGAGATAAACTAAGCCGATTGTACATATTTATAAAAAATTCACTATTGTCGGAATTAAGTTGATGTTACATTTTTTCAAATTCCTTCATTATTTCTTAACCTGATTATCGATAAGTGATAAAAATAGTTCACCTTGATAAAAAGCCTACATAAGTCAAAATTGCGTCGTTTTAATGTTTTTACCGTCTTTCCTGTGCACTTCAATTATTGATTTTTAAACTGTTGCACATCGCGCCGTGTCATCAGTCATCACCGATAGAATCAATAATCTATTAAAAATTGATGAAAAAAGAACATTATTTTATTCATTTGACCATTATCAACGATTAGTCCTCAAATTGATAACTACGCCTATTATCTTATCATCAAGAATTTAACAATACAATATCAAATTTTATCTGGAACTGAAATCCGTTCAAAATTTTGTTGCAGTAATCTCTACATTTGCACCAATCTCTGGTACTTAAAGTGCGGTACCCAGTATGTTGTTGTGGTACTCATCTTTTTTCCGTCACTTAACCAAGTGGTGTTATGGAACCGCCATCGTCCAGTTCGTAAGTCTATCATGAATTTTTGACTTTTATTTTAATAATTAATCTAGTTTGTGTTCCTTTTTCTATTTCTGGGAGTGTCGTATTTATCGACATTGATGGAAATTGATTATAATGTCGAGGTGATATCGAAATGTAAGGTTAAATGTTGGTCACTGCTATTTTTGAACCGTGATTTTTAGATGAGAAGTATATTGTTTTGGCGTCTTCTCTGTACATGGTAGTGCCTTTTTCGCTATCAAATTTGTTTGTTTTCGGATTGCTCCACGTAAGTATGCAAGTGTGTGAACTTCAAGCCGGAAATTCAATTTTAGAAAAATCCCCACATACTGAGAGTTGTTGTAATCGGAAGTCTTGTCAGTGCCTTCGTTATCTTGGTGGCGGTGATAGGATCTGGAATATTTTTAGCGATAAAAGGCACAGATTACATAGCCTACAGTTTGATTGTAGTTGGATTTCTTCTCGAGCGTAAGTTTTCTCGTCACAAGTTAAAAAAAAAACAACTTATTAGATCACGTTTCAGTGTTCTTGATCCACGCTGTTCTTCTCATTTGCGGTATAAAAGAAAAATTCCTTAAAAAGGACGACCAAATCAGCGTACATTCAGAAAACAACCCAGAAGAGACGTGACTGTGATATGTTATATTTTGTTTAGTGTACATATTTATTATTAAAATATTTTGTAACAACTACGTCTAACTAATTTTGTGTTAATGATAATTAAAATGCTATATCACTGTGAATTAGAAATTTAAACTCTTGAGATGTTTGTAGAAACTGTGGACGGCAATCACGTTGTAGAAGGCGATTACTGAAAACAACAATTGGAGAAAGAAAATCACAAGTTGTGGAATACTTACGACACACGATAGCACCAACTATCAAATGTCCAATTATGAAGAAAGTGCTGTTGTCTCCCGTGTGGTGTATTATTGCGATAAGGATGGAAATTATGTAAGTAATTATAGCAATGGGATTGAAGATTAACCAGGGCATTAAAAGCACAGGACGGTTCTAGAAAAAAAAAAGAAATTAGGTTATAAAAATTAGCTCTTATTTAAACGATCAATCAACTGAAATAATTGTGTGAAATTGTGTGCATCGTCTTGTAATTTTTGTTTAATGTCAACGGAATGCATTTTTGTGCACAATTTGTCGTATCAAAGGTTATAAATGGAGAAAAACAACAAATAACTGCAGTTGTTGATAATAGTAACAATAAAATAATATAAATAATACCAGAGATCAATCTGAATTATACAAAATATGATTTATAATCGAATTATTTAAGTCTGTGTTTGAGACTAGTTTTTAACGTATTTAATTCTTTGAAATTTTGCAATCTTTTAAAAATCTGAAATTTTGGTTGCGTTAATGATCAAGATATTTGACAATTCTGTTTGTATTGGTGTCTTATTAGATAATTTTGCCTCTTAGGCCTCTTAGTTTTGAGTAAATTTAAAAGGACGAAACTGAAAATTAATGGCGTGATTTTGAAATTTTCTTGTTGCGTTTTAGCGTCCAGTTTAATCCATGACTATCTAAAGAATGAAATTTCAAAATTTTTGCAACAATATCTAAAGCTTATAAAAAGGAGGTGCAACGTTGCAGGTTTGTTGTAGAAACAGATAATAATCAAAATATGAACCTTATCGCAAGAGAATTTTTTATTGAATTATTTTCATATTTTACATACTTTTTTGTTTGTCTTTATATCATATTTAATATTTTTTAATTTGTGTCCAATATTAAGCCCATTTAGACCACAAATACTCTGACAATTTTCGATAAAACTGACTTGAATCCTATAAAGTGTATATATGAACAGTTTAAAAATTGCCATTTATTGATTGAAAAAATAATAGATTTTTTATTTTTATCTTCTAGGATTTTTAAGAATTAGAGATCTTTGTGTTTTTTTTTTAATTTTCCGAGGCTTAGATTTATTAAAAATCTATATTTTCTTTTTAACAAGATTATAATTTTTTTTTGTTGAAATTTTGTAAATAACATTTCAAGTTTTTGTAAATAATTGTAAATTTATAAAAAATTAAAAATTGTTTTATCGAGACTCTTAAATTAGATAAGTCTAAGAATTTATTGCATACAGGAAACAATTTATCAAGACTAACGTTTTAAAAGCGATTAGCACAATTTGTCAACGTTTCGCTACAATTTATATTAGGTAAGTGATATTGATCTAAAGTGAAACTAATCAATCGGCCTTCCGAGAGATTTGGGTCTTAATCTTTGGTAATCGCTTGTTATACCCATCAAATTAATATGAAGTAGAGTTGGTTTAAAACGATTTAGTATAAAATTCTCACCTACAGTTTAAGCTGTTAAAATGAATATGATAACAAATTGAATTGTATTTTACAAAACTTTAGTGACACATTTATGCATTAATAAAAACTCAAGAACGAAAAAATTATTAATTTTCGATTTAGATTCTCCCCTTCTCTTAGTGTGGATCGTTTTTTTATTTCAAAAATCTTTGTTTTAATTTTGTATGATTAGTATTTTGCGAAAAGATGAGTTTTTATTTTGCAAATAGGTAGAAGAAAAACTGAGACGCACGTGGATATTTTTTTTTGCTTGTGACAGTCTCTTTCGTTGCTCTAATTTTTTCTAAAGTCGAACGAGTTTTCAGTTTTTTCCTTGCTGATATCAGTGTGTGAATTCTTTAATTTGCTTACATAAAAACACTTTTCACAAGTTCGACAGAATTTTTAATAATAGGAAATGTCATTCTTACTTCTTGCAATGATTTTACAGAATACAAAAAAAATTTCAATAAAGTTGTTGAGATTTTTTCTATTTGGACATTTTTCTCTCGAAACCAACAAGATGATTTTACGGTCTCTTACTCCTTGCCAAGTTCAATTAAATAAAAAAATAGACTATAGAGATTCACAGAGAAACTGATAGAGAGGAGTGAATATTATCAACAATAATTTCTAAGGACAATTTTTAATTTTGGTCTTTTGGTTTTATCAAAAGCCTCAAGGTTAATATATTATTGAACATCCAAACATCTGAAAGTTTAAAATTGTCAACAATAATTAAGAATTTAGAAACTAAAAATTTGTCATAAATGAGCATGAAAAATCTAAGAATCTTTGACGTGATTTTCGATAATCTCGAATTCAAAATTTTTAACCACGTTATTTTAAAATCTACAATCTCAAGATTATAATCTGTGAGTTTAACAATAGGCCTGAGAATCTAAATAACTGCAAATTTGGGTCCTGAGAACTTACGAAATTAACGTATTATGTCTCTGGGATCTAAAAATCTTTAAAATAAATTTGTAAAATTTTGTTAGTGGCTTTTTAAAATTATTTATCTAAAAACCTTGTCAAAATCTAAATAAAAAACATAAATTTCCCAGTAGGTACAAAGCCTTTTCGATTTTGTTAAAGACATTTATACTTAATATTGATATTATTAGTATTTTTTTTTAACCTGATATTTAAATAAAAAGTTCCGAGTTTGGTAGAAGTATTAAACCATGTTTTTATTGAAATTAGGCGCAGTTTTATTCATACTAATTTACATTCTGATACCATTGTTTAACAATTAGTTACCCACTCACCTCTGAAAAATGTAAAGAAAAGCAGTCTCGACCTACGATCGAGACGCTTTTCCCCATTTTTTGCAACAAACCAGTTCAACACGGAAGATATTCTAAATATCGGAAAATGTTAACTTTCTAAACACAAAAACTTGCCTACGCATTTATAACGATGAGAAAGTGCTACTTCACAAACAAAACGGTAATTTTAGCACTTCCTTGCTCAAACCTTAATTGAATAATAAAAAAAATACTTACCGTTTCAGCTCCGAAAATGAGCAAAATTGAAAGCAGACACTGAACGGCGCTGGCAACAGCAATGATGATTAAAATACATCTCAGTGCTAAAACAATTCAAATTAGTCCAGGAACAAATCAATTATGTGAAGTTTACTGCTCAGATCTGGAATTATCGAAGGGTCAGACATATCCAGCAATTCATGAGGGTGTTCAGCGTAGGCTGCGGTCAAAATGAGACACATAAACGCGAGAATGCTTTGTACAATTCCAATAATTATGGTCCCATGTTTAAGGCTGAATCCACAACAATTTGTAATTTCGGGAGCCATGGTCGACCTGAAAATAATCTCGTTACAGAAGTGTGCAGGAATGATTGAAATTTCGCGGCCATATTGCGGATGTTGATTGAAAATTATGCAAGCTGAGACTAAATCACGCAAATAATTGTCTAATTACTTAATTAACATACTTACAATTTCTTTTAAAAACAAGAAATTGGATATCACAGTATTCAATCACAAACTTGTTACGAACGCACAATAAATGTTGGTCTAGCACTGGTGCTGTTGGCAAATACTGTTATTTTGTAATCAAGACATACCTTTCTAAATTACTCTCATGGGTAGATGACTCTGAAGCATTGTGTGAAAGTTACTCACCTGTGGACGTATGTTGGTGATTGGTTCGGGTTACGGATGATGACTAAGACCTTGGAAAGTTGATACAAACAACAATTATAAACGAAATGCTGTTTTGTTATGGCAAATGAAAACTTTAATGAAATGTTTGTAGTATTGTAGATTCCACAACGTAACTGCTAACAAATGCGAATTTTCCTTTCTTTGTGGATATTGATTATATGCAAATAAAAGACTATTTTTAGTCACTAGATTTGAAATTTTTAAAACCAGGATATTAATCAAAAATGTGACAACGACCACGATTTGCCCCATTCTCAAACGAGCTCAAGTACATCTAGTCTCCACACATGAAGAGTAAGTTTCTGGGCCAGTTCGATCTGAGCCATTGAATAATAATAACGGTGCTTAAAAAACTAAAAATACAATGAAACTAACGGTAGGTTCAAATAACTCCTTAAATTGCTGATAATAATATTTTTAGGCTTTCGTGTTGGTGAGCTTGATGCTGCTTTGTAGCAATTCGGCATCTTTTAGAACCAAGCGTGGATTGCATTTACATTTCGGTTCTTCGAGACATCATGTTGTCCATCACGTGCATAGTGCTCCCATTCTCCACACGTACCACGAACCAGTTGTACATCACGTTGTGTCACCAGTTGCTGTACACCATTATATAATTTAGTCGTGTTGTAAAACAAGACGTATTAATTTATTTATAAAGAAATAAAATGTGTTCGAAATTGTTGCAAAAATCAATTTTACTCTGCGTTCATGCGTCAAGAAAATTATTGTGTGGAAGGAAACGATTCATGCCAATTATGTGCAACTAATCGTTGTATATTGTGCCTCGCGAGTAAAAACTGTAAGACCTTTTTCAACATAATATCAGTTCAGGTTGCAGTTTATGAAAATCAATCAAAGTAAATTTTATTGAAACACGGCGGAAAATGAATTTGCCTAGAAGGTGAAAATCCTAATTGAATTTCAAGTTAAATCGCGAAAAACTGAGTCTTTTTATTCATTTTTTATCATTTTGTGCAAGTTTGTTTTTATAATTCCAAATTAGCTGATCTTCAGTGTGGAAAATTTTTATTCACGAGTTTTCAGGTTTGGTGTTCTAAAATCTTAAACGTGGATCAACAGATTCTAATGTATTGAATATATTTAAAAAAATTAAATTCTAAAACTGAAATTCAATCTTTCACATTCTAGATTTTGAATTTTTGAACCAACGGCTTTTTTAGCTTCTCAAATATATTTTTTTTAAGTTCGGAAATTCTTGGTTTTGGTCATTCTAAAAGTATAGAACTTAGAGTGTGGTGTAAAAATACAAATTCTCAAAAATTCTGATTCTTACACATTCCACAAACCGTGAAAATTTTCTAAAATTGTTTTCAAAAATTTCATGATTTCCAGAACAACAAATTTAAAACTGTTCCAATGCACCGTTATACTTTTTGTATTGGTAAAATGTTTTTAGGACGTTTTTGGATTTTTGGTGACTTATTTAGGAGACGTCGCGCATACACCAATTCTAAAATCAAAAAAGCAATAATTTTAAACACAAATCAAGTTTCAGCGCAATAAACAAAACTAATTATAAACATGCTATATAATTAGTTTCTTCCAAAATTTCACGTAAAATTTGTAAAAAATTCGATAATATTTTATGTAACGCCCATTTCAAATAATCTCCAAAATCAAATAATGTAAAAACACCAAAAATTTAAAGAATTAGCCAAGAAGTAGCCAACAAAAATGAACATATTTTGAAGACCGGAAAAAATAAAAAAAATTGTAAATCTAATAGAGAAACTAACAAATTGGAACAGCTTTAAAAAATTACAAAAAAATTGTGTCCAACCCAAATATCGGGAATTTAAGAAAAATCTAAAGAGTTTGAAGAATTTACACAATTTATAATTTACAATAATGGACGATGCAAGGAATTTCGCGCAAACCTATGAAAGCTACTTAAGTCAAAAAATCCAAAAAATTCTATCCATCTAAAGGTTTAAAATAATACTAAAAATCAAAGTACATGAAGTAAAATTGTAAACAATTCAACGTCAATATTTTACATAGTTTCTAAGCGATAAATTGGATATATTTATTATCACAAGTAAACATCAATACAAGGATTGCAATATTTAACTTGACAAATGGGCAAGTGGACAGTTTTATTATCGAACTAATTTTATAAATTTAAATAAACGCTTTAGACCACAATGCTAAAAACAAAATAGAAAACTTGTTTAACTCAAAAGAATTTCAAATCATAAAACGAATCAAAAAAAAATTCACTAAAATTCAGAAATATTCAATAACAAGTTTTAATGAATATGAAGATTGTAATGCGAAACTTTGCATATTTTTTTAAACCTGTCAGATATTTTATAATAAGTTTTATTTTCGTCGATTTTCTAGTAATTTATACATAATATCCTAAGCAACCAGCAATACATGGATTGCGCGATTTTAAGAATAAGTAGATTTTGACGTACTCATTCTACAATATTAAATATTATGCGGTAATAATAATAATAAAATATCATAAACCACAATTTGACAACGTTATATTATTATTAAAACAACCTCTTTTTATTTAAGCATATAAAACTTATTTAACATAACAGGTAAATAAGTAAGCACCAGTATACCACTAAATGTGATATTTAAAAGCAATATTCAGTTAAAAGATTACAATATTGGAATTAAAGTTCTCCCTGATTCGATGTTTTGAGCATCCTTTAGATCCTTTATATACAGGCTAGTCACGTAAGGGGTATTTCTAAATTTTTTATTACCGCAACCAGCAATACAATTTGCGACAACGACTAGCTCCCTCATTAAAAAAAATTGTATCCACGATTGCTCTGTCTATTTAATGTCATACGAGTTTTTTGTACAAAACATTAAGAAATGTGCGACGATCATTTCTAAATAGACTTAAGGCATGTCTTGAAGTTAATGGAGCACACTTTGAACATCTGTTGCGTTAGTGTATTTGTTATATTGTTGTGGTTGATAAAATTAAAAATAAATTAATTATCTGTCATTTTGACGTTCTCAGCCGCGTTTAATACCTACTTTGATAACTAAATTAAATCACTTTTAATATGGTAGCAAGTGGTCAGGGTTATTTGTATTGTTGGTTGCGTACAAAATAAATTCAGAAATACCTCTTACCTGACTAGCCCTGTATATAATATTTACACTTGAATTTGAATCGAATTTGACTGGGCTAACACAAGATAGTACCACCAGTTTCTATAGGTCACCCACACTAGAACACCTTCGTTAAAAAATTATCATGCCAAGATAAGTCAATACCTGATATAATAATCAGTTTAATACCAAAAATTATGTTCCAACTCTTTACGTCCATGGTACTTAACATTACAATTAGCGCGACAGCAAAAATAACTGTTACAACGATATTGACAATCAGCCATCGAATTACAACTTTCCAATTACCCTAAAAAAACGCCAAAAATAAAAACAATTTTAAGTTTATAAGTACCTACAGATCGAGCGTAATATGTATAAAAGGTTATCACAATTAGTTGGGAAATATTGAGTGCTATCACCAAAGCCAGTTGCACTTCTGTGGCTACAATGAAAACATGGTATAAATAGTAAGTACAGACGCTACTCACCGAGTGATAAGACTTCGTAATAAATCGCGAGAAATGAAACACAGATGCAGAAAGTAATAAGTATAAAAATAGCACGGACTACGCTGATAAATAAGATTTTATCGTTAACAGACCATTGGTTCCAATCACAAGATTTGGGAACGACGGAACTTCTAGCAGGCCTTAAATTACAGTTAGTTTATTTATTCAAACAAACTTATTTGTGGACTTACCACTCGGATTTGTACGGCATCTTAAAATTCTTTAGGTTTTTCAAATTTGGGGATTAAACCTAAAATTAAATGAATGAATTTTAGATGAATGCTACTCTTAAAAAATGTTAAACAATTTTGTGTGGTTAAAAATCGTAAGTTTAATTTTGTACAAAAAATAGTATACAAACCTAGAAGAAAATCTCGCTCTTTCCCTTGTCTCAATAAATCGTTATCTATCTTTATCTTCAGAGGAATGGTGGACTTCCCGCTTCGGGCTGTAATTTATATCTTATAAAATCCACCTTATGATAAAAAAACCGATGAGATCATTCAGAGTATACATAAATAAACTAGGAATATGCATCAAACTTGTTCAAATTTAACCTTTTAAGTGAATAGAGAACGTTTAATTTTAAACGTGGTAAAAATGAACACTCACTGTCTTGATATTAACAGTAAATACACAATGAATTTTTGATTTGCAAATCGACTGGATTTATGCGATCAGCATACAGAGCAAACACTAATTAACTGTGTTGACTGTTGGATTTACCAAATCGTCGAGGAGGGGCACCAAAAACCCCACTACATGAATAACCTCAAAATTTATTTATCTAAAACTGGTTTAACGACAGAACATTAACATTTTTCAGAAACTTATTAAAAATAGAAATACATGCTCTTGTCAGTTTCTTAAGAATTTTGAATCTGCACTAATTCCAAAGAAATTTAATTGACCCAAAATTAGTCTGTTCCTAAGATTATTATAATTGCAAAGTAAAGTTCTGTAAATGTACACAATATATAAACAAGGACAAGGCGAATATGAAAAAAAAACCGATAAAGTAACAAATATTAAACATGCGGTCATAAATAGGCGCTTCCTAAATTTGGCCCCTGACTTTGGAAAGAATTTAAGTTATCTAAAAAAATTAAAGATTATGAACTTTGCAGAGTTTAAAGTATCCTTAAAATTTAAAGGTAATCTAAAGAAACTAAAATAGCTGAGCACATATATAAAAAGATAGCCGCAAATACAAATAAAGAGAATTTAAAGAATCTAAAAAAAACAGTGTCCACCAATGAATCAAATTTATTACAAAATCCAGGTGAACCAAAAACAAAACAATATAAAGAACCAAAATAATAGAAAGAGTTCAGGGAATCCAGGATCTAAAGAAAACAAATAATTAGTTTACTATTATTATTAATTTACTATTAAGAAAAACAAAGAATTCAAGAAATCTCATAAATTCAAAAAATTAAAGAATTTAAGTACTTCCAGCAATTCAGGACCATTCAAAAAAATACAAAAATATTAAAAGAATGTTTATACTTTAAAGAATCCAAAAAAAATGTATATATATAAAAATCAAACAAATCTAAGAAATATAAAAATCAGAAGAATTTAAAACAAAAATGTATCAAGAATCAATAGCATTCAAAAAGGTTTAAAAAACAAAAAATTATAAAATCTTGAATCTGATATTTGATAATCTTGCTTATATTAAAAACTCTTGGATTTTAGATATGAGAATTTCTCGGATTCTAGATTATAAATTTTTGGAATTCATGAAATCTTACATTTTTTAGACTATCTAGCATACAGCGTCATCAAAAATACAAAATTAAAAAACAAACCAAACAAAAAAATGACGGTTTGTGTGACCGCGAAAATTTAAATTTTCAAATCGCAGAGTGTTGCTGTGATCGTCAGATTGGTGAACCTATGTTGGGACAAAACAAAAAAAAAAAGGCAGGTCTCGGTTCAAACAAAGAGCGTGGTTAAAGCGACACAAATGTTTCCTTGACTATTTGGTTTGGTTTTTCATTTCACAGTTAGGTCTTTTGATTATGACCTTTCTTAAAGAAACCGGGGTTCGAGCCACGGCGTCGCAGCGCTTGGATTCGGCCTTGCCTCCAGTCCAAATTCGACACCCGATTTTCTAATCGATTTTGGAGTCCCTGACCCGGCCAACCTCTAACACTTTCATTCCCTCCACATGCATTGATACATTTATCAGTTATCACACATCAGCATCACCACAAAAACGCAACGCGAAGATCAATTTCGGAGATTACCTCTTATTAAAGGTTTCCGTTTCCTTTTCATCTTCCTGGAACAAACCGACTACAAAAACTTTTGTCTTTTACCGCATTACCCAAAACATGGCGACCTTTAGTGTTTCCTATTTCTTTGTTCGAAATTTTCGTGCGAAAAAAAAAACAAGACAAAAGAAAAGCGCATCAAAATTGGGTGTCGCTTTCACACAAAATGAAACAAAATTCATAAATCTTAGCCTACAACGGACACCAGAACAACAGGTGTCTAGAAGGGATCTCGCTGATCGCGATTGCTCAAAGAAAACACCCCTTCTTTAGAAAACTGCCGACTCCGGTTCACCATCGCCGTACATGTCCGCTAGCAAATTCGGCACTCCTCAAATTTAAAATTCGAAAATTACATACCTTTTTGGGCAAAAACTGTTACAATAAACAAACCCTCTCAACAATTTGTTGACTGCTACTAAAGTCACAGGAAAAGCAAAATAATTTTTGTTATGTCTTTCTCTCGAGAAGATCAAAACAAAAGTGTTGTCGTCCGTGGGTCTTTCCACCCATCGCCGGGGTCGTTCGTGGTAATAATCTCTAAATTTTCTAAATAAGCTCTAACATTATGAACCAATAAATGTCAATTTTTAAAAGTAGAAAGATAGAAATTGTGCTTATTATTCTTATTTTTTTTACTTTAAATTTTTGGAAAATTTTCCTAAATTTTAATAGGGTTTTCTTGATGCTTCTACTACGAAAATAAAGTAGCGCCAATTTGGAAGTGAATATGAAATAAATATTTACTGTTTTAATATAAGAAGATATCATATTTTTTGTAACAAAGCATTTTTTTGTCGCATTTTAGATAATCTTAAGTATTGTATATCCGCAATTCGAAAACGAATATAAAGATTTTAGGCAATGTAGAAAACATAAAGAGAAACAGTAAATACTACAAGGCATCAAAAGAATCTAAAACCCTTGAAACAATTAAAAAAAATACAAAAAAATTATCCTAAAGAGTTTAAAAGCCAGGAGCTGTTTTAAACTAACGATAAGATCATAAGTTAAAAAAACACAAAAACGAAAAAAACAAAAATTTTGAGTATGTACAGAAAAAAAAAAACGATAATATAATTGAGTAACGTACACTTTTTTTTGTTTTAGCAAAAAATCAAATAATGAAAAAACGCCAAAAAAACTAATGAATTTAAAAGATATTGCAACAAATACGAACATAATTTGAAAGACCTTGAACAAACAAAAAGTGTAGAAAATCTAATACACAAAGAAACTAAAAAATTTGGGCTGCTTAGAAAAAAATTACAAAAAATCTGGTTTCAAAGAAAATTCAATTTTTCTTGGATTGGAAATTTATAGAAAATTTGTTTGAAGAATCTACACAATATAAATAAATACACGGTGTAAGGAATTTAACAAAAAATCTAACTACATCAAGTAAAATTTAAAACAATTCAACGACAATGTTTAAGGAATCTAAGAATTTTCTTTAAAAACTTTGCTTGGTTTTTAGACAATAAATTTGATATTTTTGTTGATTTACTAACATTCATAACTTATCAGAAGCAACCAGCAATACAAGAATTGCGAAATGTAACTCGGCAATTGGACAGTGAAAAGTTTTGTTATGGATTTCAAAAAAAAACTTTAGAAAAACTAATTTTATAAATTTAATAATAAATATAAATATTTAAAATAAATAAAATAATAAACGATTTTGGTCACAACGCTTTTGTTTTTAATGTACTGACAGTAAGTACTTTTCCCTCTGTTACACACAAAGGTTACAAAAAATTTCAGAAATTTTCAGTATGCAATAGCAATAATCAAAGATCAAAAAATATTTATTATTAAAATTTGATCTAATATAAGAAAGAGTAAGAAAGTCTATTATATTAGTAAGTTCTTTCAGCCTTTAACAGTTGCATCCAATCAGAGTATAACATTTATTACGATTAAAAAATTAGATATTTAGCTCTAATAATAGCAAAAGATAACACTTGTGAACTCTTTTTTTCCAACATATATTTACACTTCAATTTGAAATGGGGCTCCCTCGGCCAACATACGATAACACATCCAATGTCTGTAGGTTAGGTACACTAAAACTTCGTTATTAAAAATGATTATTTAAAGATATGTTTATACCTGATAAAAGTAGCACTTTAATACCAAAAAATACATGCCATTTCGTTACGTCTGGGGTAACTAACAATAAAAGTACGCCGGTAGCAAACGTAACCAACATAACGATATCAAATATCAGCCATCTTTTCAAAACCTCACAATTACCCTAAAAAAGTTCCAAGCATGAAATCACTCTAAATTCTAATTCTAGCTACTTACAGATCGAGCGTAATATGTAAAAAAAGTGACCGTAAATAGTTGGGAAATATTGAGTGTTATTATCAAAATCAGTAGCACTTCTGATGCTAAAATGGCATGAAAAACAATATGAATGATAAGTAATCCCTCTCACCAACTAGCAACTCATCGTAATAAACAACAAGAAATGAAACACAGACACAAAACAAAGTAAGTGCAAAAATTGTACGGACTACGCTGATGAAAAGTATTCTTGTGTTAACAGGGTACTGGTTCCAATCACACCAATTGGGGAGAACTGCACTCTTGGCAGGCCTTAAATTACACATGTTTTATTAATTCAAACAAACTTATTTGTGGACTTACCACTTGGATTCGTAAGGCATTTTAAGATTTTCAAGCAAAATTTTAACTGTCAACTCTAGGTGCCTAGTTGATGGAAAGATGCGCAAATAACCCAAAGAGATCATTCACATTGTTTCTAAGCAAACTTGGAGCATGCGTCAAACTTGTTTAGACTTAACCTTGTAGTAAACAGAGTATTTAGTTTTAACTTTTAACGTGTTAAAAAGTGAACAGTAACTCGCTTAAGCTAAGAATGATACAGAATCAGGCAAATCGAACGTTTTCTTATTGATGAACTCTTTGATCAACATACAGAATAAGAAGATTACCCCAGTTTGGCTGTTCGATGTTTCGTCGTGCAGTAAGAGCCCGATAGCGGCAATGTTGCAATTGAAGGTCAGCTCGATAAATCGCCAAAATTTAATTGATACGTTCTACACCAAAACCGCTTTAGCTCGGAAGTGATATTTCATATTCTTTTCGCTAGTTGGAATAAAATGGAATCTGAAGAGCACGAAGGACCTACTTCTGATTTAAGGCAGCAAATATACAAAGGTAACTTTGGTTCCAAAAATGGTAAATAAAACACGAATATGAATAATATAGACAAAGAAAAAGAAAGGAAATTATATAAAAAAAACACTCGCAAAATTGGTGTTTTGAATGAACATTGTAAGAAAAAGAAAAGCGCGCACACATAGGGTAGCCTGGTGTAGGACTACGCACTTAAGGTTCAAAATATTCTAAAAAAAATAAAAATGAAGTCTAGGAAATCAACTACGCATTTATTACGTCTGCAGTTTAAACATCTTTCATAAATAATCATTAAAAAAACAAAATTACTTTTATCTCTCAAAATTACTATTGAATAAGATTACCCGTCTACGTCAATAAGAGTACGCGGGTCGTGCATAACTTTTTTTTTACTTGCAGAGAGGCAAATAAAATTTTCTTGAACTTCATAAGTCGTACAAGCCTCATGCCACCATTCGGAGCATTTTGAGCATCCTATCCAGTCTTCTGCGGGGTGTCTACGCAGATTTCAGCACATGCTGGGCATCTCCAAACCTTTTTTTAAACATGTTCCTTGAAAGGATTTTTGGCCCTTTTAGGTAGAGATTTTGAGATGGTATTTAAGATTTTAAGCAAAAATCTTTAAACTTACGTAATTTCTGTGTTTTCTTCAGGATTTCATTTTTTGTCGCACTTCTTATCACAGTTGACATCAAAATGCGACTGAAGTTAGCCGCGCATTGTAAACAACTTCACGGTTTCTGGTGTTGCGTATTTATCCTAGACCAGGTTACCCTATACGAAAAATACGAAACTAAGAAAAAAGTTTGAAGAGAGTACATAGAATAAAGTGGACAAAAATGAAAGAGCAAAAGAGAGAGTTACACTAATAATATCGTTGAAATACTCATCAAAAACAAGAATAGTAAAAAAAAACAATAAAAAAGTGTCAGGTATTAGATGAATTCAACAGAAGAAAACATATGAACTGAAATAGTAAAGAATGAACGAGTGCAAAGAAATGCAGAATAAATTTTTCTAATCACTCCAAAGTTGGACATGCATGGGACAGTGTTTTAATTATTATAAGAGAACCGTTGGGTGAAAAATGGAAACACGGGAACTGAAGAAATTCTTTACCGAAAAAGTGAGGAAAAAAAGGTCAACAGGGCATAAATGATTATTATGTTGAGTGCAGAATACAAAAATTCAAATCAAATTTAAATCTAAAATTAAGCGCATCAAAGAGATTAATATAAAACCTATTCCAAGCGATTTTCTGAATTTGTGATAAAATGCAGGCAGGTGGATATTGATTATGTATTCTAGCACAATTACGTTTCAAGAGTTTGGTGCGGGAAAACATGGTAATTAAATTACATTATTAATTCTTGAGATTAAGTTACAAATTAAACTGTTTTGTAGTTGTTTATGAACCTCTATAAAATCGTTATTAACGGTGGTTTTGATTTTACTGTGGAAGATAGGCAAATATATAGTGCTTTTATAAAAGGTTGATAGCAATTTTTACTGTCTTCTACAGTTATGTTTTTGAAGTTTTTGTTAGTTTTTAGTTCTCAAATATAATACTTCGAAATGACAGATGAAAGATACTATAACACAGTAACACCATCAGCAAAATACTTCGAAATGACAGATGAAAGACACTATAACACATTAACACCATCAGCAAAAGGCGGAACAAAATCAATGCCTACTTGGATGCATGAATTATTTATAAAAGCCCTGTATAAACATTTAAAAAGATAGATCACTTAGAATTTTCCTTTGTCAAAATAGACATTCGTAGCAAGTTTTATGAAGAAATATTTTAAAATATTGTAGATCAGCAATTGCACATTCATTTTTAATCACCGAAAAACTTAAAAAATTATTTACTTTATCTAAAATTTTTAAAATTTTAAATTCAATTTTTTTCCTGTTTCGCTAAACATATGAGAGAAACGTACATTTTAATCTTCTTTGAACTTAACACGATACAAATCTAATCAAAGAGTTCGAGCGTAAAAATCTTTGCTTATACACAATGTCGATTTGGTGCATACACCAATCATTTATTTGTTAATAACTTCATTTACTTATTTACTTTTATTTAAAAATATTTTTTGTAACTATTTACTACATTTGTACTAAAAATTAAAATGTGATAATGACAGTGAGCTGGAAATCCGTAAAGCATTTTGCATATTCAAATATTAAGTGAATTCTAAAATTACGGATAAATTTAAATATTTTAAAGAAAATCGAGGACTTCTAAAACTCAAACAGATTTTAAAATGGTTTATGGCGTATAGTTACCAATTTCAGAACTTCTAGGATAACATTTGTGCATTGAGGTTTCGAAATGTAATTTTTTGATATTTTTCAACTTTCAATTTTTACCTTCTATTTTTTAACTAAACTTTTTTTATTTTTTATGTATTTTTAAATGTTACTATATCAATATTTTAGATTTCTAAATACCAAGTTTTAGCATTTTTGAACGGATACCAATTTTTCACATTTCTAGAAACTTCATTTAGGTTTCCAGGATTTCATTTAATGGAAAAGTGAACAAAAAATGTAAATTTCTAAATCTAAAAAATCTACTGATTATTAACAATTTTATTAAATTTGACGAATTTAGATAATAAAAAAAAGATTATAAACTTCGCACAAAACTAATCTCACAACCTAAGGGTAATTTACAAAATAAAAAAAAAGAAAAATATTTGAGAAATTTTAAGTATACAAAATATTCAAAGAATTCAAAAAATATATCCAAACTAATAAAACTTGCAAACATTGAACAATAAAAAAATATTTGGAATATCTAGGGATGTTTGAAAAAAGTTGAAGATGCAGGATTTGGATCATAAAAAGTATCGAACGATTGCAATAGATACGAAAAAAATGTAAAAGCTCAATTAAAACAATTCATAAACTATACAAATCGAAAGCATTGAAAAAATTTAAGTAATCTTAATCTAAAGCAAAGATTCGAAACAATTCAAAGAGCAGAAAGAAATATTGAAGTCTAAGGAATTAAAGAAATTTAACTATAATAAAAAAAATTAAAGAATCTAAGTAAATCAAGAAATTGAAGAAATTTAACAATCCTAAAAAATCTTAGGAAATCAGCAAATTTAACACATCTAAATTTAAAAAGTATTGAGAACTTACACGATTCAAATAATTCTAAGAAAAAAAGTCCTTATTTGAATAATCTAACAAATCATAGAATCAAAGACAATCATTAAATTTTGCAAAGCAAGGATATCCAAGATTAAAAAAAAAAACAAAAATTAAAGGAATTTAAAGAATTCGAAAAATGACTTCAAGGTCAAATACAAAGAATAAAATGCATAAGAAGTTGAAAATTTTAAGAAATTGAATAAGATTATAGAAAATCGCGGAATATTTTTAGAAATCTTATCAGTTCAGAAAGTTTGAAAAAATTAAAAAATTAACAAATCCGAGTTATATAAGGATATACAAATCTAAAATATTTAAATCCAAATAATTTCAATAATAAAGTTTCAGGAAATCAATAAATCTTAGGAATTCAAGAAATTTGCCAATATAAAGATTCCAATAAATTTTGAAAATTGTATGTTTAACATTTTTTATACTATTTTTAGTGTTATATTAGACAAAAAAAAACAAATCAAATATACGTAAAATATAGATTGCTATTTTTTTAAATTTCAAACGAAATTTTCTAAACAAATTAAAGTTAAAAAAAAATAAAAAATTATCAAGTTGTTAAAATAAAATTGTTAAAATTCAAATTTAAGTACTTAGTTAAAATAATATGGTTATTTGCTAACTACCTTGTAATGTGATTTTCAAAATGTATTTTTTTTTGTACAATAGGTACGATTCTAAGATTATTATTTTTTTAGCTAGAACTATGTTTTAAGTTGTTTTTTTATTCACCAGCTTGTAGCTAAAAACTTATTTTATTTTAATATTCGTTCCGTGTGATGTATAAAATAATTGTTTACTCAAACTAAACAAAGATAATAAATAACAATATGAAGTTCACACAACGTGTTATTTTCCGTTTTTTTTTTATTATTTTAGGTACGCCAAACCTGTCATAGCCATAAGTAAAGAATATTAATAATTAAAGATCTAAAATTACCTGCAAAGTACATTCATTAATATGAATGTTGGTGCAATTTAAATATAATGACATATATTTAAATGGCAATAAAAACGTGTTTAATATTACTATACTACTGCTAACAACTTAATAGTTTTATCGATTGCACCCTAAATAGTGCAAGCTCAATGCGTCATCTCGTTGTATAAAGAGAAGCAACTAATCATTAGTTCATTTCAATCGAACCAGAATAATAAATTTCAAAATCAATACCAAGTGCAAGGTAGAAATTAATATTAACAAGTCTTTCTTTCCAATAAGAACCAACAAATTTGAATAAATAATGTCAAAAATAAACTTAACACAGCAGGTTAGACGAATCCCTTAAATTTTAACGAGTCCTTACAAATTGTTACGTCCACTTTGAGCAAGTACCCTCAACTTTATAATCTATCGCATTTCAAGCGTGTTAATAATAAACAATTCATATTTACTTGGAGCTTTGTAAATGGTTGATGTCATCCCCTCTTCCAATCATTACCCCCTCAATACCCTCGGAGTCTGACAATGGCGTAGTGTCATCTTTTACTATGTCTGTATAAACTAGAGACAAATGAAGACGCGGTTTAGTGAATGAAACCGATTAGTCGGAAAGACTTCTTCTTTTTACTTTTTCCTAAGTTGCGTTTACTTAAGTTTTCTTTTGCTTCGGTCCAGTGTTTGTATAATTGTCATAAGAAGAGGAAACAGTTGAGGAAGAAAAACATGAGGCTGCCGATTAAAATTGCGATTGGGTGTGCGATAGGGCTTGTAGTTTTTATTATTTTTGGATTTATCGCCTTTCCTAAAATGATTAAAGGAAAAGTGAAAAAAGTAAGTGGTGCACGATTTTTTGATTTTTATTTTGTTTTCTTTATTTTTAATAGTTCTTATGTAAGAATAAATCAGTCGTTAAGTATTCTTTACATTTCCGGCTAACAAACGTAAATGATGTAACGACCTTATGACTGCAGGTTATTATTATTGTTGCAACATGTATTCCACAATGTCACGTTCTGTTAGTAAAACATACATTTAATAACCATTTTTTTGATTCTCTCTGTAATTTTTTTTTAACCTAATGATTTATTCGTAATAAGTTATTTATTTAAGAAACAATAAAGTGAAATTTTTACACACTTAATTATTTGGAAACCACTGCTGCTTCTCATTCATTAATTTTTAAAAGGTTTCCAATACTGAGCACCCACATGTTTTTTCAAAATTATATACTTTGAAACACGAGGATATTACCTACAATACTTTGACATATTGCCTTGGAAACGTAGTTATTAATTGCACGAACTCCTTTAATAATACATTACTTGAAATGCGAATTTCGCCTTGTGAACATTGAATTATATGACTATAATCTTAGCTCGCATTGTGTTTCGAAGGAGTAATAACGATATTGATTCGGCTTTGTCACTAAAATTTCATTGTCAAATTTTGCTTTTATTTTAATGAGTACTTCAATTTAACTAGCATTTAACAGCAATTTTCAAAATTATAGTTTGGATGGCAATAATAAATATCATTTGTAATAAAGGCGTTCTAATTGAAAATGACTAAATGTGTCCAACAGATTGTCTATTTGAATACAATATTAATATTTTATTGTTATCGCAATTTTTTAATTTTTATTTTCGATGGACGGAAATTTTTTTAAATATTATTTTGATAAATTCATGAATTTGTTGATTTTAAATTAGGTTTTTAAAATTTTTTTTTCGATTTGTGGCAGCTCAGAAAAAAACAATTTATGTAAATATAATAAAATTAAGCGGAGAGTCTGCTTTTATATATTTCTTCTATACATACATTTTGCAACTTTTTTATTTTTGACTTTCTAAATGTTCATTTAAAAAAGTTGCAGATGCAAAAAATCCTGAAATTTGACATTTTGTTATAATGTAAAAAAGCTAAAGAAATATCACGCAATCAAGAATATGAAAAAGGGACAGAAAGAAAAAAATATAAAATAATAATTATAATACACAAAAATGGGAGAATTTAGTGAAAATTTAGATTAGTTATACAAAAATATAAGATAATTTGAGCAACATTAAAAACCACATAAAAAAAATATTTGTTCTTGGTTCTTTTATTTTTAAATTTATTTCTATATTTTTGTCATAAGATCATTTTTTTGAATTTAAACAAGTTTCTGCTAAGTTATATGGATCACAAAAATTATTTCTTATATTTGCCAGTTTTTTTGAGGTTATTTATTCGACTTTTAGAAATTTAGGATTTTTTGTTTTGCAATTTTGGTGCATTAATTTTTGAGCATTAGTAGCAGTTCATGAAAATTTCTCTCTTTTCAACTTTTAATTTTCCACAAGCTAATAACCATGATAATCTTAAATATATGAAATTAATATAATTGGATATAAATATAAAATTTTACCAACCTTTTCTTACATTGGTCTTGCTTAAATATATTTTTTTCCAGATTTTGTCTTTTTAAGATTTCATGGGATACAATTTTTTTGTCAGGTTTCCTAGATTAATTTTTTTTTTCAACAGTTCGTACGCTTATGCAGTATGAAACATTGAATTTTTTTCACAACATTTACTTGACTTTGAGTATTATTGCTCATTGACCTTTTACAGATATGTTTACAAATTGTGATATCTTAAAAGTTTAAAAATAGTATAACATAACATAACATACAAAAATAAGGATTAACAATTTAATTAATAATTAAAAATAATATAAGTAATACAAGATTATCGGCGAAATTACGCCAAAAAATTCAATAATAATGTTTTTATGTATTTTTGTACCATTTTATTTTACATATTTTAAATTTGTCAATTTCTTCAAATTCAGCTAATATAAAAAACATCTTTCATCTTTCTTTCCAAAATTGGACTTTTCCAGTTTTAAGTCTTTTTTATTATTTAGTTTTAGGTGTAATACTCTTCAATTTTTGTCATTTTTAATTTCAAGATTTATTCTGTTTTTGTAATTTAGCTGTGTGGTTTCTTACAAATTTATAAATGATCAAATTTAATGATGATATTTGCAATAAAGAGAAAATAAACATTTGAATACTAAAAGTTTTTCTACTTTTTTATTATATTTTTTAAATTCAATTTCTTCAAATTATGGAAAGTTCCTGTTAGGTTTGATTTAATATGGCAAATTAATTTTGATAGTTCTTACTTTTTTAAATTTTTATATTCATAAAAAAAATCATTTGTTTTTTCCAAATTTTGACTTCTTCATTTTTAGCTGGGATTTTGTTTTTTTACTCTTTAATTTGCGTTTTCAGTTTTGACTTACAAAACGATACATATAACAATCCCAAAAATTTTACAATAAACTAGGTAAATATAAAAAGAACATATTAAAGTTGGAAATTTTATCAAAATAAAAACATTTAAAAAAATATTAGGAACTCGAAGAAAACAAAAATAAAAAAATACGATGAAAGAGCAGTTTAAAAAAATTGTAGAAGCATTCACATTTCGTGACTTTTATTGATTTTCCTTTACTTTGCCTGCACATTTCTTTCTAAATTTTCTTTTAATTCTTTTTCCTTTTGTGTTTTTAACATTTTGTTAATTTGTTTTTAACATTTCCAAGTTTTTTTTTTAAAGTTATGTTTTTGTAGATTTTCTGTGTTAAGGTCATTTTAGTGTAAAACTTTAGTAAACTAAATTTTATTTGAGCACTTTTACTTTTATGTCTACTTAGTCATTTTTTCTTTTTCTATTAATTTTTAAACTTTTTTTTGAAAATTGTTGCAAATTTTCGTTTTTTTTTTTAAATTACTATAAACTTAGAGATCCCAAAATATTTTTAACGTATTTATTGAGTTTATTGCTTTTTAATAGTTACCTAAAATTTTGTTATAACAAAACAAGTTTTATTTTTTGTACGTGTCTAAATATTACAACTATTACGATATTATTCATTTATATTACAGTTCTTCTAAGTATTGATTCGCTTAATGTAAATATTTAGTAATAACTTATAGAAAATGAACAAATTTACATTATTTTTTTTTGGCTTGTTTCAGATGGTAAATTTAGATCCCGAGAGCGAAATACGAAAAATGTTCGTCAAAGTTCCCTTTGGGTTAGATTTCAAAGTTTATATGTTCAACGTAACGAATCCTATGGATGTTCAAAATGGTGCCTTACCTGTTCTCCACCAAGTGGGACCTTTCTGTTTTTCGTCGGTTAAAATGTAAACAAAAAAATCGTACACTAAATCTGACGTTTTTAGAGAATGGAAAGAAAAAGTCGAAATTTCCGACGTTGATGAGGAAGATGTCATGTTCTACAGACCCAAAGACACTTTCTACCATGCGGATGGACCTGGATGTCTTGATGGGACGCAAATGATAACGATGCCACATCCTTTAATATTGGTAGTGTCAATTTCTACGGTTTCAGTAACCTAACTTGAGAGGGATTTCAGGGAATGGTCAATACTTTGATTCGAACTAAACCAGGAATGTTAAATTTGGCAGGGAAAGCCATCAATTCGATTTATGGAAAACCAACTTCTATATTTATGACAGAGAAAGCCATGGATATTCTTTTTGATGGTGTCGTAATAAAATGTGGAGTGAAGGACTTCGCTGGAAAAGCAGTGTGTACTCAGCTAAAAGACGCGCCGGATTTGAGACATGTCTCAGATGATGATCTCGCATTTTCATTCATGCATCCTGTAAGAATTCATGGTTGCATAACGTTGGGTTAAGACAGTTTTTTAGAAAAATGGTACCGCTGGTAAAAAATTCAAAGTCTTTAGAGGGAAAAAAGTCTCTCATGATGTCGGAAGAATATTAGAGTTTGACGAGAAACCCGAGATGGAAGTTTGGCCCACCAAAGAATGCAACCAATACAAAGGAACCGATGGTACCATATTCGCACCTTACCTCACAAAAGAAGAAGGTCTTGCCTCTTTCGCTCCAGATTTATGCCGGTAAGAAAATATTCCCATCAAAACAAACAATTTATTTTGGATTTCAGATCACTTATTGCTAAGTACAGTGGAGACACCAAGTACGACGGCATTCCTGTGAGAATCTACACAGCTACTCTAGGCGACATGTCTAAGAATGCCGACGAGAAGTGTTATTGTCCAACGCCCGAAACTTGTCTCAAGAAAGGCGTGATGGACCTCTTCAAATGTGCCGGAGTTCCTATTTTCGTCTCTTTACCTCATTTCTACGAATCTGACGAGTCGTACGTGAAAGGAGTAGTCGGACTAAATCCCAATAAAAAGGAGCATGGAATTCAAATTTTATTCGAGTCGATAACCGGAGGGCCGGTGGCGGCTGCAAAAAGACTCCAGTTTAGCATGCCTCTAGAACCGAACGATAAAGTACCGATTTTCAATAAATTACCCAACACTCTTCTGCCTCTCTTTTGGGTCCAGGAGGTAAACTACACTTTTTTTTAAGAATTTGAATTTATCATCATTTTGACAGGGTGTTCAATTGAACGACACTTTCACGGGGCCGATAAAGTCTCTCTTCAAAATTAAGAAGATTGTGAAAATCACATCGTGGGTTGTCGTCGTTGGTTGTCTTGGAGGATTGGGAGGTGCTGCTTATCTATACTTCTCGAAGAAGGGCGAAGCTGATATTACACCAGTTCATAAAGTTAAGCCATCGGAAACTAATGGAGTTAGTACTTTGGGGGCTGATGCGCTGGGAGGTCAAGTAAATCATGCGATGTCGGATAATAATATAGACAAATATTGATAAAATGTATTTTTTACGAATAGATTTTATTTATCTAGTCTGGAAATCATAGTTTATTTTTATATTGTTATGACAGATAGTGTGAAAAAATGCTGGAACTGAAGCGTAGAACTAGAGGCGATAGTTATTTCTGATTTTTGGCACTTAAAGTGATTTTTGTTACTCTTATGTAGATTTTTTTATTTTGGTGTTCATTCTAACTAAACGCAGTTGGAGACTGGAACCATGATGTTACTAGTCAAATAAAAATACTATATTTCTCGTCCTGATTTTATTTACCTTTGACAAAAATCAAAATTAAATTAGGGCTGGTATTATTAGAAATAACTTGATTGGACCACATGTTTTACCCAATCTTTTGGAAAGAATTTTAAAATTTTCTTTAAACTGATTTGTAAAACCATTTATTGGATGTTCTTCCTTTAGCTGTGAGACGGGACATGTGGTTACAGATAGATGGCGCTCCACCACATTGTGGCTGACCTCCACGTTCGCCGGATCTAAATCTTATGGACTTTTCCTTCTGGGGATCCATAAAAGACATGGTATAGCGTACGACACCAGACTCTCTGGACGAATTACAAGAAAGAATTTTTGATACAGTAAATCATATTAATGACTAAATGTTGGATCATTTTTGTTTGCCTGTTATTCGCTTACAAAAATTTTCATTTAATAAAAGTTAAATTTATGTCTGGAAAATCATTTTGTGAACATTTAAAAAAAACAACATAAAAGTGACCAAAGTGGGATTGTTGGAATTTGCAGCTTGTTTACCGTGTTTGGCTCTGACATCAAACGATTGAATTCAGGCAATTCGTTATGTCGTATGTACTGTTGTTTTCAAATTTAAAATATTTGATAACAGTGTGAGTCGGAACTTAGCGAACGCTGTCAAAAATGTCAGCTGTCATTTTCAGGGTGCTAAATTGTAACAGTACCAAAACTAGTTTAGTAAAACTTGTATTAAGGGACGAGTCCAAGTTCGCGGCACGATTTCCGAAGGCAGGAGCGCCTATAAAGAACGAGTGCTTCTAAGCTTTATGCAACGAGTTTTTAATGTTATTTTTTCTAATTTGCATATTAAATACAGTTTTGTTCCAATTAAAATCAAATTTGTTAATTTAGAAATTAGACTAGATTAAACATTGTTGTCATTTTTTTTTTCAAGTGAAACTGCTAAATTAGTGTTTTAAGATAAATTCAGATATTTTATGCACTTCAGAAATACGGCAAATTCCAGAAAATACAACAGTTAATTTGCTGCCGATGAAAATTTTCTGTATCTGGCTCGAAAGTCTAACTTTGAACTTATTTCGTTTATTGTGTATTATCGACCGAAAAAAAGTGTGTTAAAAGCTTTGTACAACAGTAAATAAGAAAATAGCTTATTAACGCATTCTAAATTAATAACAGTTTTGTTGCGACAGCAAATTAGAAAATGAAATATTTCTATCAAAACTACGCAACAGTGGTATCAGAGGTAATACAAAGGGGAAAATCGATTCATATTTGAGACCGCAAACTTCAAGTAAAATTTAGAGGCTACAAATCTGATACTAATCCTGTAAAAATAGGTGTCCCCATTATTAATCTCAGTATTGATTAATGACTTGCCCAAGAGGCTATCTAAAGCTTATCATTATTTGCCGATGATGTGATTGTGGTTGCTTCGGTTTCTAGTTGTCAAGAGCTTGATAAAGGTGGAGGTTGATTTTACCAAAACAGACTTATCTTAAAAATGTTATTAAATGTTGATCAAAACATCTCATGGGATGCTCATGTACAACATGTTTGTGGTAAACTAAATTCTTCCTATCATGCTACCATCACTTTAAAACTACAATAAATTTGAATGGCTTGTTGCCGGTTTATAATGCGTTAGCATATTCCCACATATCATCTAACAAACCTAATTAACTGGAGAAAAATAAACAAAAAGTGTTTAGGTTTATCACCGAAAACAATGTTCTGCTACACGCTCTGTATCTACATAGTAATTTACAAAATCGTGCGAATATTTAAACCTGTTATACACTCTAATACGGAAAGATCCAGAGAAAAAATTTAGTGTCAAAAAAGCTCAAGATAACTCAGATAATATTATATTTATATTTTTTAAAACGTAAAATAAGTTGTGTGGTTGTTGTCGTGAAGGTGACATTTAGAGGCTATAAAGCGCTAACAAATTTTTTAAACAAAATATTTTTATAGCAGCACTTTTTGTTAATTGTCAATTCATAATTATCCGACTATTACGGGTTTTTTGTTCTTGTTTTTGCAAAGAATGTTTATGAGAAACTAAAAAGCTTTACGTTAGATTTTGTGATTAAAATTAATATGGCTATTTTGTCAACACTTTGCAAATTAAAACAACTTTAAAAGGTTGCAATTACGGAAAAAATCTTTAAATGGTTGTGTTTGTTTTAAAAACAGCAGGAGACGATATTTTAAGAAATTTTTAGGCTTTGGATGCGTTCAGTTACTAGAGTGCTTTAATAGCTCAGTTGAACTATGAGACCCACAGTTATTAGCTTTTATTTGTTGTTTTTGTGTTATCATTTGTTAACCACCGAAAGTTTTCGTCTGTGCATATTTTTTTCGAATTAAGAGAAACATAAACATTACATAACATAAACACAAATACTACCTCCGGGTTAAATATTCGCATTAATTTATAAATTACTTTGTATCTTAAAATGTGTTTTGTTTGTGACGCAAATTTTTTATGTTTTAAAACCTATTTGGATATTACGATTGCTTTGATGCATTTTTAAATAGTTTTTATTAATTTTAATAAGTTGTCTACTATAGTAATTCTTCAAGGTTCACATAATAAACACAATGAACCCAAATTGTAGAAAAATGAAATTGCTGAACAAACAGTTAATAATATATTACGATTTTAGTTGATAATGGAAGGGATTATGGCACTTATGAAAGTTTAGCGCATGAGCGTAGCAAATGCGATAATTTCATAAGTGCCATAAACCCGAATTATAAACGAATATCATACGCTATTGTGTGGTCGAAGTAGGGAAAACAGACCATTAGTTTAAATTTCTAAATTTTATTTATATTTTCATTTGAATAGAAAAATGAATTGTTCTCCTGAAGGATTATCGTCAATGGATAAAATTAATCAAAAGGCTGAAGAAGCGGAGCCGAGTTTAGTTCCTAGAAAATCCGAAACTCTGTATACCAAAAAAATCAACATATTCGAGCCAATCCCAAGAAAAATTGCAAGCTACTTGTTGCTACCTAATGCTGACCAGTTCACTTCTTCCAAAGGACATCTGCCACAATTTTGGCGAATGTGATGCCGACATTAGGACACATTTTAAAAAAACCTGGACACGTCGATTATATTAAACTGATTAAGTAAATTATGTTTAGTGATATAATATCGATAAATGCACCCACAATCTTGTAGGAATCAACACATTTGGGCAAATCCCGAGAAAAATTGCAAGCTACTTGTTGATCAGATCACGGGTCCCGAGGGCGTCTGCCACAACTTTGGTTGATAGTGATGCCCATATTTGGACACTTTAAAAACACGTCGATTGGAACAGTCATGTTGTTGCGGAGGAATATGTGGCAGATTCCATAGAAAATAAAAATAAAATTTCCCGAACATTGAATCATCAGCTGGAACTAGTTGTATTTCTACAATAACATCAAAACTACAACTTCCGGACTTACAATTACCGGAAATTTAAATTGTACATTTTATTAATAATACAATATATACAAAATATTATCAAGAAGGAATTGTTATTTCTAGGTGTTGCATTTCTAATGTCATTCAGTATATTAAAAAGCAATTATTAGGTTACTCGACCACTAAACAGTATTTATCGACTATTTTACTTACACCGTAGTTTTTTTTTTCAAATATGGTTTGCATAGTTAGTTGGCATTAAATTCTTTTACTACTGAAATAGCGATTTTTGTTATTGTTAGAAAGCTATTTCACCTACATAGCAAATCGAATTTCTGCAGAATTGTGCTTTTGACTGCTTCTATTTCGTTAATTATTTCTAAATTTTTAGTGAATTCCGGCGACCTCTGCTTTAGGCTGCTGAAATAATGAATGTCCCCAACAAAACAAATTGCTGTTATTAGGGTAACCCAATTTATGTATAGATGTAGTCATAAAGCACACTCATTATCTTATAACATTATGACAGACAACGTAACTGATTATAACAAATAAAATTCTCACCTTGGTAACAACTTTTAAACCTCTCCAACAATATAATTTACGACTCAAAAATGTTGTTCTAAATTCGTCTCATTTTCTGTGTGAAATCGCTAATTTCTAATCAATATCTAACTGTTTTTACATTATTTTTCTTTTAACCTTCACCTGTTTCGTCTCGAAGAAAATTATTAAACTCATTTATTCATAAAGTTTCTGCTTATTCGTATTAAGCTCACCGTGCTCTTAATGTCTGCTTTCATGCATATTTAAACTTAATTTGCCTACGACTCAACAAAGCTTATTGTTGGAAGAATCATTCTGTCAATTTAACAAAAACAATCGTTACTAGTTGACGTGTATCTTCTAGCGGAACATGGCCAACAATTTTATTAACAAATTTAAAGATTATCAATTGATGATCATAGCTTCTATAATTTTATGTTTTTCAACTATCATTTTTGGGTTTGTGCTATACATGCCCATGTTGCGATGGGGCATAAAAACGGTAAGTTGCGTTGTGTGGTCAAACAAAATCTGATTTGTTTTCAAGCAAAAAGCACTAAAACCGGGGAACGAAATGCGAGATTTTTACATTAAGCTGCCCATTCCTTTAGATTTTCGAGTGTACTTCTTTAATGTAACGAATCCGAATGAGGTTCAAGAGGGGCAGAAACCGATCTTGAATGAAGTTGGACCATACTGTTACGAGTAAGTGACTCTCAGATATGTCGTAATTCCATGTAATTTAAATTCCAATTATTCACGAACCGGGATATAATTTTGTCTTAATTATGTGCAATTATGTTTGATCTCTGTCCCCTTTCATCATTATTGCGTAAGAACCAAAAAAATCAAACGTAATTATGTTAAATGAAACTAATTCTAAACATTCAGTGCCTACAAGGAAAAAATCGTCATTTGGGAGAACAAAGAAAATGACACTTTGACCTACTCTCCCTATGACACGTATTTCTTCAATCAAACACGAACAGGCGATCTTTCCCAGGATGACTACGTCACTATTTTAAATCCTCTTGTTTTGGTAATTAGAATGAAGGGGTTGTTTCTTGGTTTTGAGTTAAATTGTTTTAAGGGAATTATTAATTTGGTGGCGAACACCAGACCGCAGTTTCTATCGGCGATCAATAAAGCGTTTCCAGCGATTTTCAAAGAAGAGTATTCTATTTATGTTACCACAAGAGTGAGAGATATTCTTTTTGATGGTGTTAAGATTGATTGCAATGTGAAGGATTTTTCGGCGACGGCTGTGTGCTCGCAGTTCAAAGGACAACCGGCGATGAGGCAGGGCGAGAAAAATATTTACTATTTTTCGATTTTCGGAGCGGTAAGACAAATCTGGCATTTTTGATTTTTTCTTCATTTAGGCGTTTACACTATAATTTTGATAAAAAAGTCAAAATGTTTTAAAATTTTTTCACAAATTAAGTTAATTTAGCAATAATTTTGCAATTTCCACCAAATTTGTAATTAATAAAACAAATTATTTCGAAACGTAAATACATATGCTAAAAATATGGCATATTTTTTTTGTTTTGTTTTTACTTGAAATTGCTTTGCTTTTGAAAGCACAACTTTAATTTTCATTAAAAATGAATTTAGAAATATTCGGTATTCAAAATTTAGGAAAAAATATAAAGCATTAAAATTTTTAGAAAAAAAAGTCTACCCTAAAAATTTTAATATTATAAATTATAAACTGACGCAATACTAAAGATTAACTCATTAAAATGTTGAAAAAAACGTACAAATTTTAACCAGCAGTTAAATGCAAAAGTAATAAATAAAAAATGGAAAACACATACAACAAAATTTACAAAAATATAAATTATCACAAAATATGCTTAATTATCTTTTACGAAATTCTTTGACTCTTTTGATTACTTTGTATGTTTGGATTTTTTTTATATTTTATATTTAATTTCTTACGTATTTTTTTTATTTCGTTGGAATATTGAAATTTTTGTTTTTTATTATTTCTTTGACTATCATTATTTAAGATTGTTCTAATTTTCTAGATGTTTCTGGTTCTTTTAAAAAATTGTTGATCTTTTGCATTTTTGTATTTTGGATTTTCTAGATTATTTGAATGGACTACGATATCTTAAATTCTACAGATTCATTGTTTAGGTTTTAAAAGTTTAGAGGTTTAATTATTTTTGATCTTTGGGTAAATTTACTGAGCTTCAGATTTTTCACCTTTTTTAGATCTTACAAATGTTCTAAGGTTTCTTTTTTTTTCAACTTCTGAATGCTTTCTACATTTTATATCCTTTATACTTGTAGATTTATTATATGTTGTTTTAATTATGTAATTTTTTCATTGTTATGTCGGCATTTAATCATAGTTAATAGACTTAAAAATTCTTTAGATGAAAGAGAAAATCGTAAAAATTGAGAAAACTTTGGAATGCCCAAATTAAAAACTAGAAATAACTTTTTGAATTTTGTTTCTCCATTCAAATCGATAAAACTTTGGATGCTTTAAATTGTTTATAATTTTCAGATATATTATTTTCGTTTCAAATTTTTGTGTTTTTTGACTTGGCTAAACTTCAAAAAGAAGCTTCACATATTTGGTTAAAAATTATTATTTTAAATTATTTGTTTTCTTAGAATCTTTTGAATGGTCTGAATAATTTAAATTCTACAGATTTTTTTGAACCAATACTATTTGGTATTTTGAACCATTTGTTTATTTTATTCTATAGATTTTAAAAATTTTTGCTTGACTTTTAAACTCGAATTTTAAAATTTAGATTGTTTTTAGTTTTTAATTTTTAATTAGTTTTTTACAATTTAATTCAATCTATTAAATTTAACTTATTTATTATTTATAGATTTTTTTTTGATTTAATTTTAATTTGGAATTAAAAATTATTTTTTCAAGTTTACACTGTTTTGAATTGTTACGTTTTGCATATTTTTGATGTTTTAGACTTTCGTTGATTTCTCTGAATTTTCTAGATTTGGGAGACTTTTTTTATTTTAATTTTAGAAATTTATAAATTTATATTTTCTAGCATTTTGTTGTTTTATTTTTATTGATATTAGAACTGCATTTGTTGCTATTTTTAAAAACAGTTTGCAAAGTTCTGCAGATAGGAACTGTAAAAAATTGAAATTTCAGAAAATTTTACGTGCACATTTCTATGCATATTTTCTTATTTTTTTAGATTTTCTATATTAATTTGAAATTTTTAGAACGTTAAAGCCTATTCATTTTGTAATATTTATATTTCTGGTTTTCAGATTGTTTTTTATTTATATTTTTTATCTAATTTTTTAGTCTCTGAGAAACGTTTAGATTTTTTTGTTTTTTTTTTTTGTAGTCTTAGATTTGGTAGATTTTTCGGACTTTATGGACATTGTAAATTCTAAACCATTTTTTGTTCTAATGCTTCCATTTTTTTTTGATTTACAAAACTTATCAACTTCTAAGATTCTTTGCATTCTTAGATTCATATGTATATTTTTTTAAACTTTTTATATCGTTGTATAGGCTGCTTTTTTGTATTAATTAACTTACTTATACTTTTCGTATTTTTTAAATAGTATTTTTTCAATTTTCTAAATTCTCTAGATTTAATAATCTAAATACTATAAATTTTCTTAACTGTTTTAATTATACTTCTATGTGCAATGTGCTTTCTGCTTTTTCAGTCCTTTGTCTTTTAATTTTTTATCTATTTCTATATTTCTGGAAAAAAATAATTACAAATTTTATCCAAAATAAAATATCACCGGGTTGCGTTATATTGAATTTGCAAGACTGAATTTTTATTTTGTCACAAAATTATTGGTAGTAACATTTATCATCGTTTTTTTTCTATTTAATTGTTATATTGTTTTAGAGAAATGGTACCAGTTCCCAACAAATTACCGTCCACAAAGGAATAAAAAACGGCGACGAGTTAGGTCGCGTAGTGGCTATCGACAACCACACTGACCTTAATCTTTGGCCAGAACCCGAATGCAACGAATTTCGGGGAACCGATGGTTGGATTTTCCCATCGTTTTTGCACGACGATATAGGAATCGTGGCTTCAGACTTATGCAGGTACTTCTGAGTCTTTAATATCTTACAAAGTTACATTGTTTCTTGAAGGAATTTCCAAGCGAAATACATTGAAAATCTGTCATTTCATAACGTCAAAGTCAAAAAGTACTTCGCGGATCTGTCCGGTCTGACAGAATCTGAAGATAAATGTTACTGCTCGAAACCCGACAAGTGTTTACCTAAAGGAGTCATGGACTTAACAAAATGCCTTAAAGTACCTCTTCTCTGTACTCTTCCTCATTTTTTAAGAGTCGATGAGGCGGTACTACAACAAGTGGAAGGTCTCCATCCGGATCTCGAGAAACACATTATAAAAATTTATTTCGAACCGGTGGCTAGAAGTTACGTTTTTTGACAGTTTTCTTATTTTTTTATTACAGGTAACTGGGACTCCCATCTTGGGACAAAGAAGAGTTCAGTTCAACTTGGAATTGAAACCTCTTAAGAAGGTCTCAATTTTGCAAAAAGTACCAGAAGCGATTCACCCCATCATGTGGCTAGAAGAGGTACTACTTTTTTGTTTAGAACCTTTCAAATCTCGGTTTCTAGGGTATCGAACTGGATGGGTTCCTTCTGGATAAAATCATCACTATTTCAACCATGCTATCACTAGTCGAAGTTGGTCGCTACGTCTGCCTCGTAGCTTGGATTCAACTCTTTTTATATGGTTGCTACCAAGGCTACAAAGAATGGAAAATGTCAAAAGTTGCACCAGTGGAATCTCCTAACAGAAAGAATGAGAACAAAACTGAACTGGACATGGAAATTGTCTACAACGCGTTAAATTACAACAAAACTAATTAGTCATAAATTTCAATTTGTTAATGTTGTACTTGATTGTTATTTTAAAGAAGCACCAGAAATACAATTCTCGATTCATTGTTCTTTATTTGTAATTAATTAATAGTACCAGAGTACGCAACACTGGGCTGTGATTATAAACTCGGATTTAATCATAACTCCGACGAATTGAGTGTTTGTGAAATATTTCCACGTTGTGAAAATAATATTTCATTTAATAATAGTACATTCGTTGATGTTTCCCCCTCTTTGGAGTACAGTCAATTAAATTTTATAGTTAACTCTTGTTTTCAGACTTGTTTTGATGCTCGCACGACATGCTTTCTTATAAAAAAATATTCATTTTTTCAACATGTTGCTTCGTGTTGACGGTGATTTTCGGTTTTGCGGCGTATCAATCAATTTTTGAGTACATGATTAAAAATGTAAGTACGTCTTAAAGTAAAAATTATCTAATTTACCTGCTTCCAGCAAATATCGCTGCGTAAGAGTAACCATCTCAGACAGTTTTATCTGAAATATCCGATTCCTTTAGAACTGTGCACGTATTTTTTTAATGTGACTAATCCTGAAGCGGTGCTCAAAGGTGAAATCCCCGTGCTAAATGAAGTTGGACCTTATTGCTATGAGTGAGTAATTGACAGTAGCCTTGGCGATGGTTCGTATTGATTTCTTCTTTGATAATAAATCAATATCAGTTTCATGCGGAAGCTGATTCCGCTGTTTTGTATATAAATGTATCATATTATCACGTCTGCTAAACTGTAATTTAAAGTTTATTGTTGATGGCCCACGTGTAAAAATGACAGTCATTATGTGTTTACCAGAAAAAAATGTTAATAGATAAACCAAGGATCTTAAACGTTGAAATAAATAGTTTTTAAGTTTGCGCACAAATATTACCAGGAAACCTACTCATTTATGGTGACGATTTTTTTCAGTTTATATAAAGAACGGATCGATGTTGAAGACAACGAAGAGGAAGATAGTTTGACGTATACACCTTATGATATTTACATATTTAACCAGGAACGAACTGGGAATTTATCACAAGACGATTATGTAACTATATTGCATCCTTTGGTTATGGTAAGTGACCACAATTAAAGTTGCAGATTTTGCATTCTCTTGAATATTCATTCAATAGAAATATTCTCATTCAATAACTTCGTTATTACTTTTGTTTTTAAAGTTTTGCTGTTTTTGAAACTTTGCTATGATTTTAAACTTACCGAGATGGTCTCATTGTTTTAATGTCTTGTTTCTGTTCGGTCTGTTACTTGAGTGTTTTCTTCGCATTGATTAAAATATTTCCAAGTCAAAGCACATCAGATACTTTTAAAGTTTTAAGCAAGTTCCAAGTCGAATTATAATTAAAATCTATTTTTCGGGTGTATTAAAAATGGGGCACTAACAGACAAAAATTTTTAAATTTTTATCGCACTTTCACGCCATGAAACATAAATATTTGCAATAATTTTTCAGATATTTATAATATCAATTGTTATTCTTTTAAATTATAATTATTAAAAATTTACGCTATGAAATTGAGAGTGGGATTTGTTTTAGTATAGTTGTGGAAAAATAAGGAAATCCACTTAAATTGACTAAAAATTTATTGAGATACAAATTTTGCAGCAAATGTATACACAAAATTTTTAATTCTTTTCCTGAAAACAAACTTAAATCAAAAATTATTTTCAAGTTTATTTTTTTAGTAAACTAAGATCAGAATTTACTTTTAAGACCAATATATGTGTATATTCTTATATAAGTACTTTAAATTTAAGTTATAATCTTCTGAAAATAATATGAAAATCAATATTTAAAATACCATTTTATATGAAAATATAGAGAAAAAAAACATGAAAAACATATAAAAATTTCGTACGTTATGTGATATACACAAGATATGGAAATTTGAAAAATTATCTAGAAAACTGAAAGTGTGGAAAGCCTTAAAAATCTACAATTTCTGAAGATGACTACAGATAAGTTAAAAAATATAAAATACAAAAATCTAGAGTTATGAAAACGTGCAGAAAATCCAAAACATTTAAATTTAATGTAATTTAATAAATAATTTTATAATTTAATTAATAATTAGTTATACTGCAACAGATATAACGATTCTAAAGACAACCTGAAAAGTTTAAACAATATTAAAATTGTAAAAAAAATTAAATACTGTAAAAAAATTAAAAAATACAAAAATGCAAAATTTCAAGAATATAAAGAATATATAAAATTTGATGAAAAATTTTGACGGATGTATAATATCCCAAAGATGCAAAGAGTTTAAACTGACCAAAAAAATCACAAATATAGATTACAAAAATTAAAAGTATCGAAAAATTTGAAACGTCACAGAAACATACAAAATTATAAATAGTCAAGGTTCTTCAAAATACAAAACAATTAGCTAAGAAAAACCAGAAAAAAAAAACAGAAAATTTAAAAAAAAATTGGAATTAAAAAAAACAAAAACAAAACACAAAAAAAATAAACAAAAAAAGTGAAAAAGTAAATTACAGAGTTAGAGAGTTTTCAGAATAAAAAAATATGAATATTACATGCTAAAGACACTTTGAAAAATCTGGTAAATCCCACAAATTTATAAAATTTAGAGAATTCACAAATATGTAAAATTTAGTAAACAGAAAAATTAAAAATCTAAGCATTCAAAAGTACTTTAGAAAACCAAAAAAAACAAAAAACAATTTTATATAAACAGTCTAAAGCATCTAAAATTATTTAAATAATTTTTATTTATAATAATTTATTTTTAATTTTATTTATTATTTAATTTAAATAATAAATAATGAAAATTTTCAGATCAAAAAAAAAAAATAAAAAAAAATAGAAAGAAACTAAAAAATTTAATTTTTTTTTAAGAAATTAAAATTCATAAACTGTAACAGTTGCAAATTTCTAATAAAATCAAATTAAAACTCTGAATGAATTACAAAAATTTAAATTAAAGCGAATTTTTAAACTTACTCTGAGAATCCAAAAACAAAAAGTAAAATATTTGTACATTTTAAAATATCAAAAATATCCTAAGCATGTGAAAAATACAAAAATCTGTAGAAAAAAAAATCTGAATGAACATAAACAGTTCAAAATCTAAATTATCTAGCTAAAAAAAAATTAAAGAATAAAAAAATTGCAAACTGCAAATTATCCAAAATAGAGACACCAAAAATTCTTAAAAAAATAAAAAATCTAGTTTAAAAATTTAGATAATGTAGAAAAGAAAGATCTAAGAACTCAAGAATTCAAAGTATCAAAAAAATAGAACACATTGCTAAACCCAACTGAAAAAATGTAATTGTAAGCACACTGTAAAATCTAATTTTAGTAAATTTAATTTTGAAAAATTTTATAAATAGAAAAATACAAAAATTCAAAAGTTTTTAAAGCATTCAAAGAACTTGAGCCTAAATGAATAAAAAAACTAAGAATTTTAGTAATTTTATTTTATTCAAAAATCTAATAAATTCACAAAATCGAAGAATTTAAAGAATATAAAAAATCTAAATTTAAATATATAAAAGATGGGAAGAATCAATAAAAAATATAGAAAGAAAGAATAAAAGAAAAACGTTCCTACAATAGGTACTAAATTTTTAAAGATAATTTGAAAATGTAGAGAATTTGCTACGAAAAAAATTTAATTAAAGGGTAAATAAATTTACACCTACAAAATTATTTAAACATCTTTGCGTACTTGGCAATAAATTTAATGCATTTATGCTCATATTTTCGTAAGTTATCCAACATAATTTTTTTCTTTTTTTTTAATTGTGTTTTTTTTAGGGAATGGTCAATCAAGTTGCGACCAAAACACCGCAATTCTTGACTATATTAGACGAAGCATTACACCACATGTTCGAAAATGAATCCATCTATGTTACTGATAAAGTCCGAAACATTCTCTTCGACGGAATGTTAATCAATTGCACCGGTAGAGACTTCTCAGCAATAGCCGTATGCAACCAAATAAGAAAAAAAGTCCCAGGAATTAAACTTGAAGGAAAAGACAATCTAAGATACGGCATTCTCACCAACGTAAAAAAAATTACCGTGAAGTCACGAAATAACCATATTTTGTAGAAAAACGGCACAATTCCAATTCGAACGACCGTTCTCCGAGGAATAAAAAATTCAGAGGATTTAGGACGACTCGTTGCCGTCAACAACGTTTCCAGAACCAACATTTGGTCCAACGAAGAGTGTAATGTTTTTCGTGGCACTGATGGGTGGATTTTCCCTCCGTTTTCTGGGGAGCTGAAGCAGCTCTGGATGCATCCTATTGATTTTTGCATGTAGGTACAATAACGCCCGTTTGTAAAAATATCAAAATTTTTAGGAACCTCCATGCTGATTTCGTTGAAGAAATAACATGGAATGGAATAGCGGTAAAAAAATATTATTCCGATTTTGAAGACCAGTGCTCCAACTGCTCCCTGCAAAAACCGTGTCCCCCAAGAGGACTAGTCGATTTGTTCGACTGCACTCAAGTTCCAGTGTTCATTAGTTTGCCCCATTTTCTCAAAAGTGATGAAAGTCTTCGAAAGGTGCACGGTCTGAAGCCTGATACGGATCGTCATATTACAAAGATTCTGCTTGAAAGTGTACGTCTTGTTAAATGATTTAAGCATCGTTACATGAGTTTTTTTTCCAGACGCTGTCGTTACCGATGGAGGCCCACATCAGAGTTCAGTTTAATTTTGCTCTCGAGGCTGCGGGGAAAATAAGATTTATGCAGACTTTGCCTCAAGTCATGCATCCAGTGATGTGGGCAGAATTAGGTGTGGTTTTAGACGGATGGTTCCTAAATATGGTCCGAGCTTTTTTCTACTTCCTGACTTTTGTTGAAGTTACTAAATATGTATTTCTGATACTAAGTCTTCTAGGAATGGGCTACAGTTCTTATTTATACTTCACTAATAAGAAGATTTACTCAATGAACAAAAGTGTTAAATTTAACTCCAAATAAATAGTTGAAATAAAAATAAAACAACTCTTATGTGTATTGATTCATATAACCTTCAGGTTACCGTCTTTATCATTTTCCCGATGAACGATATTTACTTAGAAAAGCAATTTTTAAATAATTGATTAATAAGAAGAGTTTTCGTAGATCTATCATTACTAGCAAAGCGCCTCTATAAATCGAAAGAACTACTTGGGGAACTTTAGTTCTATTAATGACGCTTCGTGGTTCATTTCGTGTCATTTTTTTCGTTTTTGACACTTTTTTTTCAGTTTTGATGCAATGCAGACTTATAATAGAATATTAGTTTGTTCATCCGTGAGTTTTGTTATGATAATTCTCTTTGGTTTTTTGGCTTTTACGACGATTTTAGAAATTGTGGTCAGAGACGTATGTATAAATTTTTAAAGTAGGAAATAAGTGTTTTTTTTAATTATTAGTAATTCTGTGCTTGGCAATAACTAATCAATTTTCCTCGTTAATTGCTTGAATAATTAGAGCTTAGGCTGCACAAACAAACCAGTTTTGCAGTGTAACTTCCTTTTTCTTGGTTCTAATTTATTTTTAATTATCTATTTGGAACAAATTAGATATTATTACTAATATTTCTATATTTTACAGCAGGTAGAGCTTTTATTATAAAATAATAAATACATGTTATTTGAAAAAAGTAGGTACAGAAGAAACAAGTAATCTACAAAATACGCATTATTTTATTTTATTTGAAATTGACAGTTTTTTGAAAAAATTGAGTTTATAAATACAAAATTTTTAAAAAGAAACAAATGGTTTATAAAATTTCTAAAATTAAAGCCTAATTCTCAAATTACAGTTTAAAGCAGTTTCAAATTTATCTAGGTCTAATACTCTTAAAATAGTGAAAATTAAATTTTTGACGTTTGTATTTTAAGAATAGTGTATTTTTCAGTTTAATTTTAATAATTGTCAATAAGTATTTAATATTGAAAGTTTTTCTACAATTTGATAATGCGCCTATCTTCTATTTGTCGTTAACTTCTTTTTATGAAATCAATATCAGTTAATGAGTGAATTATTTAACCAATTTATTGATTAGAGCATGAAAAAGATCCAAAAAATTATTCATATCTTTATGGCATGCACTTTTTCTTATAACCAACGTTTCATCTCCTGATGGCAAAGCAGCTAAAGGTAAACCAACAACTTAGAATGACCTTATCAAAAAATAGCAACCTTACCTGAAATTGTAAAAGACGTCAAACATAGTCTCTCAAAGAAAAAATCAGATTTTTGGTAATTGGTTCAATAGAGTACAATTTTTTTAAAGATTTCATCCGATTAAAAACAGAAAATGAACAAATTTTATTATCTACATGTTAATTAAAAAAAAGTTTAAAGTTGCTGCAAAAATATTAAATGCCTTCAAACTTACGGTTTGGAAAAAATTAACAAATTTTTGGATATTATAAAATGCGGGTACATATTTTCTTGTAGATTTTATCAGCGCAATCGCGAAAATAAGGTTTTCAAAAAGTTATAAACAAAATATTAATTTTTAAATCAAAAATACTGAACAAATAAATCATAAATACAAAAATGGTAACTTTTTTCAAATATGTAGAGATATAAAAAAGAAAACATTTTTTTTAATTTTTCCAAATAAGTATTTTTTTTAAATCTGCAGTTTTAAATTTTTAATTGAATTTTTGATTACTTGAAATGTATGTATAAAATTATAAATTAAATAAATTGTTAATCGTGCTATAAAAATCTATAATTTAACAAATTAATAACATTTTTGTTAGACTCGCGAAAAGCGACTATTTCAACACAAAAGTACAAAAAACAAAACACATAAACAAGAAATTTCCAAAATTTTCTCAAAATTGAAAATATTTTTGAAAATGCTGCAAAATCTACAACCCTACATTAAAATACTGAATGTCTTCAAATCTACCTTATTGAAAACATAATTTTATAGGTTCTCTGATTTTATGAAACACGGCTGTTATTCTATAGATTTTATTTATAGAAACACAAAAAAAAAACATATTTTTTAAAAATATTTATAAAATTACGAAAAATATGTGTTTTAAAAAGGCTGAAAAATATTTGGTGACCTCTGAATCTACCATTGTAGTAAAATCTTTTTTTTTTCTGAAACTGGAGCTTCTTGATCATTTCCCTGCGAAAACTGCGGCAGAGAAAGTCCTTTATGAAAAATATGACTTCAATAATTCAAACGAAGAAAATTGACGTAATTATTTCTTAAATTAAAAATTAGTAATATTTTATTAAAATCAGCGGTTTCAGAAAAAATTTAATACACTTCTCGTCAGGAAAATGCTGAAACTTGCCTCAGAGTCTTAAAAGACTCGGCACAAAGTGCCTCGTCTTTCAACATTTCTTCGGCAGTAACCGTACATTTTCCTGACTCTTATGTGAATAACTATTACAAACTCACAAATTTTGCATGTAGATTTTGTTAACACACTCACAAAAGTAGAGATTTTTCTTAATATCTGCAGAATTATGAAAAATATAAGTTTATACAAATGTTGCGAAAAATTGGGTGTCTCTAAAAGTCTAATTTAAAAAAAAATCTATTTTGTTGTAGCTTTTTAGAGTCTTTAAATTCGACTATTTACTTTTAGATTATGTCTATATAAATACAGAATCAGAGATTTTCCTAAAAAAAATAAATAAAGGTGCTATAAAATTATTGGATGCTTTAAAATCTGTGATTAAAAAAAAACAGATATTTGACAAAAAATTTAATTTCATGAATAAGTACGACTGTTTGTTATTAGATTTATTATTTACGTCTATAAATTTAGCAATCAATGATTATCCAACTATTTATGGAACTGGAAAATGTAGAAATTTCCAAATTGCTGTTAATTTGTCAGATAGAAAAAATATTTTCTTGTAAATTTTAAGTGATTTAATAAAGAAATGAGAATATCCGCTTCTGAATCTGTAAATGAAAAAACATTATTACTATTTAATAATAGTATCTGCACGGATAAATACAGAATCCAAGATATTTTTAAATATCTATAAAGGGTTTCCAAAATTATTAAAGAACTGTTAACGGCAAATAAAATTGTTAATAATTCATCAGTAAAAGCTAGAATGTTATAAAAATTAGTTTTTTTCTATATTCTTTTAAAAACAAAAAAAAGCTAGGATGCAGCTGGAAGTTAAATAAATTTACTTTTAAAAATAATCTTTGCTGAATCGTTTAGTTATAATACTCCAAAGTTTTGCATCATTTCTAAGCATTCATCCTTTATTCTTCCAGCAAACTGCTCTAAAGAAACGAAACTTGATGCGCAAATTCTATTTAAAAATTCCAGTTCCTTTAACTCTAAAAGTTTATTTCTTCAACATCACCAACCCTTCAGAAGTCCAAGCCGGGCAAACTCCAATCGTCAAAGAAATCGGCCCCTATTGTTACGAGTAAGTATCACATTGAACTCCTTTAATTCAATTCGATTGTCTTTGACATTACAATCAATTGAGAATAATAACGATAATTGCAGCGCTTACAAAGAAAAAATCGACCTTTTAGAAAACGAGGGTGAAGACAGTTTGACGTACACTCCTTACGAAACATATTTTTTCAATTACGAACTTTCCGGGAACCTCTTAGATGATGATTACATTACTGTTCTACATCCATTAATTGTGGTAAGTAAAATTCGATCCAATTTTTTTTTTTAAGTTTATTGAGCAGGGGATCGTTAACCAAGTGTCGAGAGATTCTCCGCCGTTATTACCCGTGGTAAACAAAGCGTTAAAGTCGATATTTAACAACCCTCAGGATATTTACATTACTACTAAAGTCCGAGACCTTTTGTTTGATGGAATTACGATTAACTGTAAAGTTCACGATTTTTCAGCTACTGCAGTTTGCACGCAGCTTAAAACTCAAGTTCCGGGGTTAGTGGAAATTGAGAAGAACGTGTATAAGTTTTCTATTTTAGGCCCGGTAATAATCCTTTTTTTTTTTAATTAGAAAATAATTAGTTTTTTAGAGGAATGGTACTTTACCAAACCGTTTCAAAATCTTAAGAGGGATTAAAAAATCCCATGAGCTGGGTCGCTTAGTTGAACTCAACCATGAAAAAGAATCTCATAAATGGCCGCTGAAAAAATGCAACAGGTTCCGTGGAACCGACAGCTGGATTTTTCCTCCTTTCGTTAAGAAGGAAACCGGTATTTGGACTTACTCCATAGATTTGTGCAGAAACATACACGCTCTTTATGTGGAAGATACGAAACTTCATGGAGTTCCTGTAGAGAAGTATTATGCAGATCTGGGAGACATGTCGAAAAATCTCGAAGAAAAGTGTTTTTGTCCATCACCAAAAACCTGTCTCCCCAAAGGAATAATGGACATGACGAGGTGTATGGGAGTTCCAATCTTCGCAACTTTACCTCATTTTCTAAGAGTAGATCAAAAAGTCCAAAAGTCTGTCATTGGGTTAAATCCAATCGAAGATGAACACATTATCAGGATCATGATGCAGCCGGTACGAATCTTATCACATTTTGTTACTGGTCTAGTCACATGAAGGTTATTTCTAAATTTGTTTTGTACGCAACCAAAAATACAAATCACGCTGACACATTGAAGAAATTTAATTTAATAATCAAAGTAGGTATTAACCGCGGCCGAAAATATCAAAATGGCAGATTTTTTAATTTAATTATTAATTTTATTAACCACAACATTATAACAAATACTCTAAAGCAACAAATGTTCGAAGTGCTAGCTTCAAGCCTATTTAGAAACGATCGTAGCACGCGTTTTAGAGTTTCTGGTAATTTTCAAATCTTCTATATCCAAAAATAGAGTTGCATAGAATTTATCTGTTATAGTATCTTACAAAAAATAGTCCAGAGGTGTTAAATCAGGTCTTTGGGGTGACCAAATATTGTTGGATTCTCGACTAGTCTTGTTCCAAATATCCTCTATAATCCAGTCACCGAGTAATTTTGCCTTACAAAAGAAGGGGTGGTAATGATTTTGAAACATGTTGTTTAAGTATAAACTATCGACCTTGGAAGAGGTGTGCGCGAGCCCTCATCTAGATGGAAGGGTGTTTCACAGAATAAGTCGGTAACGGTTTGTCATATGAGAATAACGTTCGAATAAAAGATATAAAGAATAAAATTTCGCAATCTTTTGTATCTAAGTTTTTCTTGTGAGTTTCGCAGAAACTGAGATACAGTCGAAAAAAAATGCGATTTTTCAGAAATTTTTGCTCTAAAAAACGTCTAGTTTGCATTTCTAGTAAATTTTATAAATAATCAAATCAAATATTTTTTTATAATAATTGGTTTTATGAACATTATTAGAACCAGGGTATATGAAAGTTTAATTTGAAAAATGATACGAAGATGGAATAAAAATTTATACTATTTGGAATTTCCTTTATCGAACAAAACAAAATAAATAAAAATAAAATTAGAAAATTGTTTTATATACTCTATGAATATTATTAAGTTTTTGTTTTTTTTGATGATCCTAGTCAATCGATAGTATCTTCATCCTCATCGTGAAATTTCTCTGAAACTGAAACAAAGACTAACAGAAAATTTTGGGGATGTTTGTTGTGACTGTCAATCTCACTAATAACGAGAAGGAGTGTTATAATCCGCTCGGTATTTATTAGGAGCAACACCGAATTGATAAAGTCTGACATCCATCGTCTTGTGCGTTATACTGCGGTAGACAAAGTTTTTCCCATTCGGTTTTAATCCAGCTGAAATTGTAATTGTGATGAGTTAATTGTCTTTATTTACAAGAGTTCTTTCGTAAAAGAACGAAATCATCGTTGTACGCTGCTTTTGAGCAACTTCCAGAAAACTTAGAACACGAAAGCAACCAAATTAATGTTGTAGATCCATTTACAATAAATGCGTTCAATATCTACATAATCACTATAGTTCAGATACATTTGTTGTGTTTGACGATTTTCTGTTGGCGAATAGTGGCAAGTACGAAGGCTACAGAAAGACACCGATCACAGAAGAGGTCTCATGCGGATGTTCTTTCTTAGCCAATGAAAAGAAAAAGGTCCGTCTTATTTCGATGGTGAAAAACAAATTGGAAAAGAAAGCTTTTACGATGAAGCAGGCTGAGTAGGACGCTGATGTTCTTATTATCAATATTGCAGTTTTCTTGTGCTTAACACTTGATGCTGTTTTCATCATTGGCGAAGACGTTGATCCTCTTGTTAATTTTTAAAATTTTCTAAACTGCTTACATTTCCTAAATGGTTTTCGCCTCTTTATATTGAATTTGATTCATCAGTTTTTCAGTTTTCATTTTAGATTCTTGTATTCTTTTTATGCTTCGAGTTTTAAATTGTCTGAATTTATATAATATTAAATTAAATATTTTTCAAATTTATTTAATGCCTTATTTCTTTACTTTTAGAATTTACTTTTTTCCATTGTGCATAATTTTTAGATTTCCTAGGTTTTCTACTATTTCTATTTCATTTTGGATTTGGTTCTTTGATTGTTTGGAAGTGCTGGATTCTATGAATTCTTAAAGTTTTATGTATACTAAGAACCTAAAAAAACTAGTTTTAGACGTTCGAGTTTAAAAATTTTTTTAATATACCTACCTACTTGGAAGATTTTGGATTTTTTGTATTTCTTATTTTTCGAGTTTTTTAGAATGTTTTGATCATCTAGATTTTATATTTTTTAAACTCCGTTTTTTATTATTTGTTCGCATTCTTTTAATGCTTTGGATTTTTTGTTGTTTACACTCTTTGAATCTTTTATATTTATGGTATATTTTTTAGACCATAACGTTTCTTGGAATTTTTAACTGTTAATTGAGTTTTTAAATTTTCCAGATATTATCAAATGTTTAGAGTGGCTTTGGTACCATATAAATTTGTTGGTATTTTTGCATTTTTTTTACACATTTTCTGTGCGGAAAAATAAATTGGAAAAGAAGGCTGACGAGGATGCTGATGTCCTGATTGTCAATACTGGTATTTCCTTGTGTTTAACACTTGATGCTGTTTTCATCATTAGAGAAAAAGTTGATCTTATTCTGCTAATAACGTCAGCACCATCTCAAAATAAAATTTTCCTAGGAGAAGCAAAATTTCTGCGAATTGTTTGAAACATGGAGACGCAGCTGAGAGCATTTTATTTCTTCATTCATTTAGCGAGTGCGACACCACATCAGCGCTCTTTAATAAAAAAAAGTTTGTTCTCTTGTTTTGAAAAAAAGGCTCATTAATATCATCGGCATCTTCAAATTTAAATATACTAAACTCAAAGATATCGCAGATAATGGTGCACGTTTTCTTGTTGCTTTATATGAAGACGACATAAGCAAAGAAGTGTGCTGCAAACGTTGATTTGGTTATTAGTAACATTTACTAACAACAATTTAACGTTTTTTGAAATGAAAATTTTGTTAAATTGATCGATTGTATCTCAGTTCCTCTTAAACTTACAAAAAAGTATACATACAGAAAAGTAGCGAAATTTTATTCTTTACAACTTTTATTGAAACATTTTTCTCATATGGCAAATCGTTATCGAATTATTGTGTGAAAACTTCTTTCGTGTATTTCAATCAAAGTGAGAACTCGCGCGCACTGCCCCCAAGGTTGAAAACTCCATCCTGTTAAAACCGCATGCTGTTACGTATTTATTTACAATGGAGGTAATTATAAATGTAAAAAATGCAGGCACATTTCTCCATTTAGATTTTAATTTAAAAATGGAGACAAATTTCGCGTGAATCCATTGCCGATTTTTTTAGGCATAGTAGTGACAGTTATGTCGATTTATTTCTCCCTTATTGCTAAATCTGGACTCGTCACTACATAAAATCATGTCCTAAAAGTTACCATCCACATTTAAGTTTCTTTGTTTCTTGACCTCAGCTTTTTTTTGGCGTCCTCCATAAATAGCATCATGTCCGTTTTTTCATCGTACATGAATAAAAATTGAGTCTCAAAAAAAAAACAGAAATAACTCTTAGCTGACCAGACCTGTGCTATTATTGTTTTTTTTTTTTAGATGTTAGCTGTGCCGCTCGAAGCCCAAAAAAGAATGCAGTTTAACTTACCAATCCAACCTAACAATAAAATTAGCTTTATGAAGACTTTGCCAACAGCCCTACATCCAATATTTTGGCTAGAAGAAGGAATTGTTTTGGAAGGTCCGTTGCTTAAAATGATACAAAGTGTGTTTATGGGCTTAAGCGTTTTTGGCGTTGCGAAATATTGTATGTTGGCTCTGTCGCTAGGTGGGGTTGGTTATGGTGGTTACATACATTACAAGGAAAAAAAGTCGAGAAAAATCACACCGATAGAAAAAACATTGTCGGCGTCCACTACTAGAAGCACCGATTATTTGTTTAAATCTGAGAAAAATAGTGCGACGAAGGATGAAAAAGAGACAACTATTAGTACAGATCAGGAAGATGTAAAGAAATTTTAAGTAGTTTGGAGATTTAGTGTTCAAACAACATCACACTAGTTTAGAAAGTTTTTTATGCTATTTTTTTCTGGTTTGTTTAATTTAGAATGAGTGCGTTATTAGCTTTGCTACAACTGGAAATTACAAAAAATTAATTCATGCCTTGATATTTTTTAAACTTTAGAGACAAATAGATAGACATATTTTCTATCCACTTATTTGTTACTAGACAATTCAAATGTTTGTTTTCAATAAATATTAACAAATTTTTAGATTCCTACAACAAAAATTTGAATAAATTTAACCAAACTTTTATTTGGAATATTTTTTTTCTTCTCGGTGTTTTTTATCCTACTAAATTTCCTCCGATTTCAAGAATGTTTTTTTTGCTCTTCCTATCTTTGTTGTTTACTGCGTCCAATGGGCGTCTATATGTTTTTTCTACTTTCTTTATCTAGTCGTGTCCTCCTATTATTTTTTTAATTTTCCTCATACTGTTTTCTGTATTCCATTTTTTCCTTTTCTATACTATTTTCTTTGTCTCCGTATCTATTGCTTTCTGGTCTATTACCATAGACTTATGTTTTTATTTATTTTTTCTTGTACATTATGTCGTCGAATTAGATGAGTATTAGCTAGAAGTGGGTAATCAACATTTGTGTATTTTTTTTTTGTTGTTTTCTTCATGTTCTTAATTATTTTGTCCAATCTTAGTATCAACAAAAGGCGTTAAGACTGTTTCGCTATTTGATTTCTCTGTTTATTTCAAAAAGATCACATTTTCCTATGTCGTTTTACCGTGTCCTGTACTGTGTTACCTAGATCTATTCTTGATCACTTGGTGTTTTTAAGATTAAAAAATATATTGAAAAACCCCTACACCAAACACACACTTTTGAAACACACTAACATATGTTTCGGTATCCATGATACCGTCATCAGAGTGATGATTAAACTTATCTACCCTTAAAAACTAATTGCTTATATACTAGTTACCTATACCACTTTTTGGTTGGTATTTAACAATCTAAAGAGGGGAGAAGAGGGGATGGGACCATTATCGGCATTCATAACAAAGGGCTTATTCTTAATTATTTCTAGACTTTCGTAAACGTCTAGAAATTTACAATTGTTTACATTCCTAACTAATTTTAAACAACTTTCATCTATACGATGATCTTTGTCAAAAATATGTTGAGCAACACTGGATTTTTCAAATCTGCCATATTTGGCGTGAGCTACATGTTCTTTGAACCTTGTCAAAATTGATCTCCTTGTTTGCCCAATATATTTTTGCTCACAGTTCTTACATTTAATTTCATAAATACCCGACTTTTCTTTGGGCCCTACTTTATCTTTCGGGTTGCCGAGAAGACATTGGAGGTTTAATCCAGAGGTGTAAACCACTTTTAGATCAATACCCTGGAACACTTTTTCCAGCCCCTTTGTCACTGAAGGTGTATAAGGGATCATGGCAAATCTTGTCTTTTCTGGCATTGAATCACAAAAAGTCGAGCATTCTGAAATTGACTTCTTACGTTCTAATTTGGACACTAACCTGTTGACAAAGGGTCAAAACCATTACACCTGGCTACATTTTTGCATGAAGCAGAACATTTTTCAATTCAACGCGGAATTTTTCCAACAGCATGAAGGTACGGCGATGGGTAACTCCTTGTCACCTTTCATAGCTGACCTTTTCATGAGCCGTTTTGAAAAGGATCTTGAGAATGAGCTTGAGTATTTTCCCAGAGTATGGTTAGGGTATGCAGATGACATTTTTGCAATTTTCAACACAAACAAGTCTAACATTGATGACTTCTTAAAGTTAATTAATAACAGGTTTAACACCATAAAATTCACATGTGAAATAGAGAACAACGGTAAACTACCCTTTTTAGACACTCTTGTAATTAGGAATAAAGATAAATTAGAATTTGATATTTATAGAAAAGAGACCAGTACACTTCGCTACATTACAGGGGACTCACATCATTGTCCTCAACATAAGATGGCGACTTTCAATTTCTTAGTCCACAGGTTAGTAAATTTCCCACTAACACGGACTAGATTCAACAAGGAATTGACAACAATCAAAAATGCAGCCAGGTGTAATGGTTTTGACCCTAGAATTGTCAACAGGTTAGTGTCCAAATTAGAACGTAAGAAGTCAATTTCAGAATGCTCGACTTTTCGTGATTGAATGCCAGAAAAGACAAGATTTGCCATGATCCCTTATACACCTTCAGTGACAAAGGGGCTGGAAAAAGTGTTCCAGGGTATTGATCTAAAGGTGGTTTACACCTCTGGATTAAACCTCCAATGTCTTCTCGGCAACCCGAAAGATAAAGTAGGGCCCAAAGAAAAGTCGAGTATTTATGAAATTAAATGTAAGAACTGTGAGCAAAAATATATTGGGCAAACAAGGAGGTCAATTTTGACAAGGTTCAAAGAACATGTAGCTCACGCCAAATATGGCAGGTTTGAAAAATCCAGTGTTGCTCAACATATTTTTGACAAAGATCATCGTATAGATGAAAGTTGTTTAAAATTAGTTAGGAATGTAAATAACTGAAAATTTCTATTCGTTTACGCCGAACGTCGGCAACTCTTCTAGTAAATGCAGATGCTGACATGTCGACATTGAAAACACACGAAAAATGGAAGAGTGATAAAGTTGCTTCAGAATATATTAGAGATAGAATGATTGCTGGAGTCGAAAAAAATGCTCCAAATTTGAATTAAATATGTGCTTAATTTTAAAGATTAATTAAACATGAGCGGGCCATAAAGAGACGGCGTAAAGGTTACGCCCCCTAAAACATAATGATCTCGTATCATAGGTGTTGTAAAGAGCCAATTCTATAGTAGTGAGGTGAACAATAAAAGTGTTTAAGATACAGGTGTCTGAAAAAATAAACGATATTAAGAAAAGAACAGAAAGTAGAAAAAAACGCAGACTCAAGAAATAAAACAATGGAAAAATAATGCAGAAAAACATAAATTTCATTTTATTTTGGCTTTACATCGAGAGATAAAAAAGCATAGAATCACGTAAGTATTTTCATGGTGAATATGTGATTTGTATGCTAAAATGTTTCAGTTTCTCCTGTTTTTCCTCGAGTTTCACCAAATGAAAAATTCCAACTCATGATTCTACCCACCACAACAAGACTCTTTTTTAGGTCTTTTATATTTATTTTAATTTTTGCACATCATAACACAACAATAGATATTTACAGGGCTCTCTTATTCACTAGTCTATCTTGATATTCTTTCTAAATAAATTAAAACTTAAGCTGCCGGAAAGAATACTTACAAGTAATTTTAAAGCCATTTTCATCAAAAACCAACTAAGATACATACAACACAAAATAACAAAAGCTACATCTAACAGATAATATTGAATGATCCCCATATTCTTAGCCGGAGACTGAAGATGGAGAGCTCCGTTATGTCTCAAGACGTATTCGGTCCAATAAACCGCTCTTTCAAGAGGAGTTTCTTTCTGATCTCTTAGAAGAAACTGTCTTCTTTTCACATCTTCTCGATATTTCGGATCATAGATAACTTTTTTTATAGCCCACAGCAACGACTCTGCGGTGATGGACGACAGGTCTAGTTTCAAAGCGTAACCGTCAATTTCCGCCTTTGCAGCGTTTGAATCGTGGTCGCAGAAGACTGGTAAGGAGACAACTGGCACTCCATGGTACACGGTTTCAAACATACTCAATAACCCTCCATGTGTTACAAACGCTCGAATTTTTGGATGACCTGAAAAATCATGATTTATTGCTTTCGCTACTTCTTATCTTGAAGTTGTAGTAGAAAGTAGATAAACAAAAGTTTTTTTTTTAAGTTTGTAGTGAAAGCGGATGTTTGGTGCTGTAAACATTGGTGTAACTGTTACCTAAAATGTCTTGCTGAGGTAACCAGCGTCCAAGTTTCACATTGGCGGGAAGGTCGGGCATGTCTTCGTCGGCTTCGTATTTCCATAAAACGCGTTGAGGAAGTTTACGGAAGACGCGCATTAACATTCTTCGTAAATATTCAGGCATGTTGGCTGCCTTGACGGAGGAGCCCATGCTGAAGTAGATGAAGCCGGCGTCGCCACTGCCTTTAATGAACTCTTCTAAATCCTGCAACGTATAAAAATTTATTTGTTTATGCTGTTTTAAACAAATTGGAAAAAAGTACCCATAGCAATAAGTTTATATGTAATAAAAGTTATAACAATAAAGTTTTGAAATAAAATTTGTTTTACCGATGTGAAAAATCGATTAGGGAGTAATACATTTAAAAATTATGTTAAAAAAAAATTAAGTAATACAAGCGTAGGATAAGCACTTTGAATCATTCTTGAATTATTTTTTAACAATCTTACTCCTTACTTTCATATAAGAATTTTATTATTTATTGCCTTTCCAAAAGTTATTGATTTCTTACATCTTTCTAAAAATTCTAAATTTCTTCTAATACTCATTTACCTAAAATGCTACTATTTTTTTTTTGTTTATTCTATCTGTATATACACAGAAACTAGAATTTTTCAGATAGCGAAAAAAGAATAAATATACAAAATTTATTCTCAAAGTTTCAAAAATCAAGAAACTATTAATTTTTCCTGTTAACATGATGCATAAAGTCTGAAATTCTCTATCGTGATGTCATGAGTAATTGCAGCTTTTATCGTTAACTGATTGTATACAATTTCAAATCATGTTCTGTAATGAAACTTTCTTCCCATCTTCGTAGAAACGTTGAGAAATAAACTCCAAGTTAACCTAATTATGAAATAATTATTGATATTACTTACAACTAATTAAACAAATTAATAAGTAATTAATGCAATTTCCTTTGAACAATCGGAAATTAGGTTAATAAAATTTCACCATATTCTGATTCTTTCGATATTTATATTTATATTTTGCAAACGTTTAAACATCGGCAATATTCAAACTCAGACAATTTCAAGTGCGCACTTTTCAATTTGCTTCGCGTCAGTTACAGGTGTAAAAAACGCTGTCAATAAATGCAGATGAACCATAACGGAACAAATTAGTTCACTGAAATTATATAACCACGTGTTTATGTACCATCGAATTTTTTTATTATTGAGTATCAATAAAATTTAATTAATGAAAGTAGTGCTAGAACGGATATTCGGTGGATTGACTTTCAAATTTAGTAGGTGTATAATTTAATAAAGACAATGTTTTAGCTTGTATTTCCGTTTATTACATGAAGTTAATAGAATGAAATATGGGTGTGATCGGTAATTGCACTGTTAGTTTTGAAATTGTAAATGTGAGCTTACGAGCACAAAAACTTAACGCGAAAGTTTAAAATTTCGTATCACGAACTACGTCGTTGATTTTTTCATATTTGTTCAGAATTTATGGAAAATAAGAGTTGAAATTTCCATTTTAACGATTTTTTGATTATTAAATAAATGTTGTTGCAAAACTGTGCATCATAACTTACAGGAATTTTGTATTTCTACTATGCAGAAAAATCTTATTTTTTTATTATACCTCAGATTAGAAGAATTTTTTTAAGGGTGTAAACAATTTATACACAGTAACAAAATTCAAAAATTGATATTTCTCATTAAAAAAATCTAAAGAATTTGACGAGATTAAAAAAAAAAACTAGTGTATCTACAAAGCTGTAGAACTTAGAAAAAAAAAACAGATAAAATTTACAAATAAAATTTGAAGGTAAATGGTATGCAAGGAATATGAATAAAGTAAAAAAACTGAATAATTCAAGAAACAAACAAAATTTGTAAAAATTTAAAAAATTGTCTCAAAAAATTAACAGAAATAAATAAAATAAAAAAAATCAGAGCGTACAAAATCGAAAATATCCAGAACATATCCAAGATCAAAAAATTCTACAAAATCTTAAAATTTTTAAAATTATAAAGCATTCGAAGGATGTAAAAAATTTACCTAGTATTGAATATGTAAAAAATATTAAACTACAGAAATCCAATAGGAATAAAATAATAAAAACTACAGAATATCTAAATAATTTAGAAAAATTAAGGGAACAAAAAAATATTCAAAGCATAAATAGTGCACAAGATAAACAATAACAAAGTAAAAACTCTTCAAATTTCAAAATAAACTAAAAGATATTAATTGTCCAAAAAAATCAAAAACAGGAAAAAAGACTAATGAAAAATTTAAAGATTATAAAGAATGCAAGAAAAGATAGTGTCTAAAATTCCCAGGAAACTGGGAAAAAAAATTAAAAAAATAAATGCAGGGTCTTTAATATTTTTTTCTATTTTCATGGAAAAAAGTCTACCCCTTTTATCAATAATTGTAGTTAGAAATGGCTTTTATTTTTGATCACAACCAATAGTAAACTTTTGTTAAAAAATAGACAAAAATAAAATAAATTCTCTTTCAAAACAACGATAGATAAAATCTTGTCCGTAAAACGCAGGAAATTGAAATTTTTTTTACTCGAATGCGTATACCGTGTAAAAATGTAGTTCTTCTATTTGTTACATAACTAGCTGTTAAAATTCAAACAAAATGTAGAAAATAATAAAAACTAAAAAAGTTCAGAAAATTAAAAAAATTCCAAGAGATGTAATGAATTCAGCCGGTATTAAAAATTAAGAGAATCTAAAAAATTTAGAAAATAATTCATAAAATTTAAAGTATGTAAAGCTCGACCGAGTACATAAATTGAAAATATTTAATAAAAATTTAAACCATCAAAACTTTAAATTCCAAAAATAATTAGAATCGCAAAAAAAAAATAGAAATATGACCCCTGAAAAGTCAAAAACACAAAAACTTTAAAAAAAATCGCAGTATCCAGAAGCTGGATAGAGCCTCAGGAATACCAAGAAAGCAAGGAGAATAAACAAATCAACAAAGTTTTGAAGAGTACAGGAAATATAGTAGAAGAGTGTGAAGAATTAAAATAATGAAAAAATCCCAAGAATTTTAAAAATTTAATTGTCTCAAAAAAGAAAACAAAGAATCAAATAATTTATAAATAAAAAAAATGATATCTGGTTTAAAAACTAGAAAAGCTGTGGAATTTAAAAGCATTAAAAATAAGAGAATATAAAGTTAATTCCAAATTTTTGCATATTTTTTACATATTTTTGAAAATTTGGTTCCACATTTTTTGCGTTTTTAACGTTCACCTTTATGAAAACGATAAAACTACGAGTATAATACTTAATTTTATTGCCGCCGCAAAACTATTTATTTAAGCAGTCAGCTGTCACCTTCAGTTCCTATTCATTTTTAAATTTCATAACGATAATGTCAATGTTGCATGTCAATAGCAGACAAAAAACGATTTACATATACAATTTCATCACTTAAAATGTAATCAAGTGAATTACAACAGTGCTAATTTATAGATACTCACATCTGGCAACGCTCTCGCCCTCTTGCAATGTATACACGCAATTTCTGCTACGTTTGGTAAATAAGGTCTAGGATACGAAACTGTAGCGTGCGCATTTTGTAGAATGAAACTGACATTCCTGGAAATATCATAGACCAAAGGAACTTGATGTCCAAAGTGTTTTCTCACAACTCCTTGTATCATGGTCCTAACCATGAAAGAATGTAAAACATTTGCCGCCAAGTGCCACATTGTGTTCAAAGTCCTTTGAATTAAATTCATCGTATCTGTAAACGGTCTCGCGAGAAACGGTGTCACTGAATAAGGAGCTGGATTTCCGGCTAAAGAAAGCGATCCTGTGTAAAACCCAACTGTGTTGATATACATAAAAGGGACGTTGTAATAATTCACCATGCCTAAAGCACACTCGGGATATGCCCCATCGAGGATTAATAAATCAAATTTTTGTTGAGAGTACAACAGGTCTTTCGTTTCAGGATCTGAAAGAAGGACATCACAAGCCTGAAAATGCCCCCATTAGTTTAAAAATTGATGATAATTGGAAGATTACCTCGTAGGCGTATCTGACCATGTCGAAGGGGTGCACAGGTTCTTCACCTCTGATTTTCGCACCGACTAAGTCCCAATTAGTGAAATTCTTCACGTAGAAGACGAAACTTGTAGGTGTGATTTCCTCTAATCCAGGCAATAAAAAGTCTGAAGGGAAAGCGCTGATGAAGGTGATGTTGTGACCTCTGGGAATAAGTCCTCGGGCCAATTCCCAGAAGGGAATTTTGTGAGACTTTGTTCCACCCATCGTTACCATGAGTATGTTAGCGCAGGTACATACGTTTATCACAGCCCAAAAGGTTGTCATTAACGATAACCTTCTAATCTCCATGCTGTAAAAGAGCGAAGAAGTTGTTACATAAAATCACATGTTGACAAGAAACATTTTCACTGTTTACAAAGACATGTGCTCACACAAGACACTTTTTTACTGATTAATTTGACCAACTTTCTCTTTCGGTCAAGGTCGATAAGATTTTTTCCAACACGATTATTTTATTGACCGTAAAATGAAAATTCAAATTAAGGTGCTTCTAGATCAGTTTCTCCTAAACTAATGCGTCTTACAACATCATCCGGACGACACGTGGGTCTAGCAATTCTTCTAGAAAAAAAAAATAGCGGCTTGAACTGTGACTAAATAAAACTAGTTTGCTGCTAAATTGTGGTAATACCTGCATTCTGCGAAAGAAACTGCATGAAGTTATAATGAAATAATATGGAAAGTGGATCGAATTTCGAATTGCGTAACAGTCATAAGAAATCCCGCTTCAGCAGGTAAAGGTTTAATACGCATTTATTTCTATATAAAGTACCATAATTACTTTAATTAAATGAAATGTAATAGTTTCAATTTATTACGAATAGGCGAAAAAAAAAAGAGGTCCCACCGAGATTTGAACTCGGATCGCTGGATTCAAAGTCCAGAGTGCTAACCATTACACCATGGGACCTAGTGCGAAGCAGCTAAAAGTGCTTGTATTTTCGGAGCTGAAGATTTTACATTGCTCATTAATTAAAATTTCTTTTTATTTACAGAAGTCATTAATTAAAATTTCTTTATATTTACAAAAGTATAATTACTAAGTCTTTTGCCTACAATTTTTAATAATTAAATAAAAAATAGAGGTAGATGAAATCAAAATCTTTATGGAAACGAAACGAAATAAATACAATAATTAACAAATATTAAAATACAAAAGTGTTTAATTTCTGAGAGTTAGAGTTGACAAATTAAAATTTTACACTTAAAACATCTGAATAATAAACATTAAATTTTTAGGATTATCCGAGTCCTTTTTTTGTTTTTTTTTTTTTTTTAATTTATTTATTATTGTTTGTTCATTAATATGTATATCAAATATTGAACTGATATAGCTTGTTTGCCTATCAAAAATAAATTATGCATAAATAGCAAACCCATTTTTTTTTCAATTTTATTTGAATTTTTTCTATCAAATGTTTTTTTTTTTAAATAATTGAAATTATATTTTAAACATAGTAGGAAAAAATAAAATTAAATACTTTTTAAAAATTCTTTCAGGATACAAAATTGTTCGTAGATATAGTTTTAAAGTTTTTATCTTCAGTGACTAAAAAAAAATTTAACAAATTTGGAGAAAAATGAAAGTCTGTAGAACGCAAAAATAACAAAACTCTAAGGAATTTAAGGAAATGTACAAAAGATCTAAAAGAGTCTAAAACTGTAACAAACAGAAATGTTCTAAAAAAAATGTTTAAAACCGAATTTAGAAAATTATAGAAATTAGAAATTATCGTAAGATTTTGAAAATCCGAAAAATCTAGAAATTGTAGAAATCATGAAAAACTCCTAGAATATAAAAAATAGAAGAAAGCAAAACGTTCAAAAAATCTAAAGATTCCAATTATCCAAATATTTAATTAAAGAAAAAATTGAAGATCTCTACAGTGTTAGTATCGGTATAATAAACAAAACAAAAAAATGCAACATCTAAAACAATAAATTTAAACGTCTAAATTTAAAAAAGTATAAAAAAGGGATAAAAATTGAACAATTCTATAATTCTATAAAAATGCAAAATATATATCAATTAAAAAAAATGGTCCAAATAAATCAAAATTTCGAATAATCCTAAATAAAGTAAAACATTTGAAAAATTTTATAGTTTATATCAGAAGTGTAAAAAATCAAAAATGGAATACAAAAATCAAGAAATTCAAATTTTAAAACAATATAAATATTAAAATCAATTTGAAAAGTTTAAAGATTTTTGATACTAATCAAATAAATATTGAATCTAAGGCATTGGAATGTTTCAAAGAAATAAAAATCTAAATTATATCTAAAGAATTATCTTCTTATTTTAAAATCTTCTTTGCTTAAGTTATGATTTAGCTTAAGTTTTTTAATTAGATAAAATTTTTATTTTCATTAGCTTATTTTACCGATTTTTTAATATTTAATAGCTTAATTCTGAATTTTAAATTTTCAAATTTCTAATTCTTAATTTTTGGAAAGTTCCTATTTTCAAAATTTTCACTATCTAAATTAATGTTTTCAAGTTTCTAATTTGTTTGGCAAATAATTTTTAATAGCGTATAAATAATGCACAATTTTTTTATTATTAATTCTACCGGAATTAAGAGTATAAAAAACTCGTTTTTTCACCTTTAAAATTTTTTTATTTTTTCTTGATCTAATAAACATATTTTTTGTTAGAATTTCAAATTGTTGTATTTTAAGTTTTTAATTTTTTTAGCTCTTGTTAGCGATATTCTATGTTTCATCACCGGATATTGTTTTTTCAAAATATTTCAAGCATTTTTTATATTCAGAATTTTATTCAATCATTTATAGAAAGTCGGACTATTTTTAACAAAAATATTAATAAGAAACTGATTTGAGCATTCGAGTCAAATTTTTAATCAAACAAAAATAAAAAAAGTGAATAAATGTCATTTACAGTACTTTTCAAATTTGTATTTATTGGGTAAATTTATAGCTTATAAAACAAGAATTAAATTACGAATGACAGCTGTAACAGACAATGTAATTTCTGAAGGAAAGTAAACCTCGTGAAACATTAGCAGCAGATTTACTTAAGATTTCCTGAAGTAAAGCACGTACAAGTGAGCTAAATCACGTTTCCATGGCTGACAATTTTTACAACTAAATTTGTTACGAAAACAATGTTGAAAATAAGATATCAAATTCATTTGAAACAATTGTCTCTGTGTAACTAAACCATGAGGCATTTATTTGTTTGTTATTATCAATATGGCCACCTAATGTAGTATTAAAATTCTATTCACAACCAAACATAATGGCAATTAGAAAATATGACTAACAATAACAAAAACAAGCAATAAACGATCAGAAATTTCCATCAAGATTCTTAAGCCAATCATCTTGATGTAGATAAACAAGTTGATTGCAACATACATGACACTCTAGTTATTGTAGGACCTCCAGATTTCCAGATTTGTCACCTATCGGGCTTATATGGAGCAAGATATACGTCATGTATGGTGAAATCTTAATGTAACTGTTTATTAATAAGCAATAATTTCAATAATACTGAAACAGAATGTAGCGGCAAAATATTTGAAAGCTCAATTTTGATTCCTATCACGTTTTTGTAATAAAATTTTGTCTTCAAGTGGAGAATTACCTTTTAGAAAACAATTGATTCGTCTTTTTGTAACCACTTTAGATGTTTTTTATGCTAATTGCTATTGTTGCAAATTGCTTCTGACCTCCCTCCAGTTTCAGTACTAAAATTTTATCTAAGTACTGCTTACGAAATAACCAGACGGAATTCGCTCTCATTACACATGGAAATGTCGGAAAAAATAGCGAAAACCGGTAGGTATTAAAACACGTTTTATTGTATTTGAACTAATTTTCAATATCTTAATTACTAGAAGGATATTAGAACGTGAGCATATTTGGATTTAAAAAATTATTAGAGAGTGTCGGTTTTGAGTCACCGAGCTAATAAAAAATTTAGTTTATTTATTGGAACTATACGCTCATTATGACACCGAAAACGGTTTCACAAAGACATATAGTTCTTCTTTTTTAAAAGGGCTGACAAAATTCCTGAGCCTGTGTCGTGTTGAAATCAAATTAGTAACGAAAGATAAAACGTATTAAATTCATCACTTGTAAAGTAATATTTAATAAATTTTAGATTTTTTGTTTCGAGGTAGAAAAAATAGCGTATCACACTTGTTTAATAAAACTCGTTCGGGTCACAACAAAACGTTCTGTTTACCTCGTGTACTATTTGTAACATGAAATTGTGAAAAATGTCGAGAACTCGGTAATTTCACCGAACTTCAAAAAAGTGGCATTGTTCTTGTAACTGTCTTTAGTTATGGTCGGTTGTTCTACCAGAAAGTATTTTTTACTCTGATAATTTGTAGAGTTTAACTGTTATCTCTAAAGAGTTTTATCCAACATGTGAAGAGAACTAGTTTTCCGTAATAAATTAATTGCCTGCACATTTTTGAATTTTATTCTAAGCTACTTCCTGTAAAATTTCTTTAAGAACGTGCTTGCAAAAGTTAGAAATATCAGAAATTATTACGTAATTATCATAACCGTATATCCACTTCTAGGAACTTTGAAATCAATTTACCTCACTAAAGCAGAGATTTCTATTCAAATTACCGGGAATCTGACCAACTTAGCTCATTTCTAATAATTGCCTCATTTAGAGTAGAAGTTAAAACTCTATGCTAATTCCAGCTCTTGGACATTAGGAGGCTCTAACAACGATTTTCTAAACCCGCAAGAGTGTTAATTGCGATTGCGTGTCGCATAATGATAGTTATTATCACAGTTTACTCCGCTTAGAGTTAATCTTGTATTATCAAGTAAAAATCTCAAACATCGGCGTATTTAATTATTTCGTTCCCAACAATCTCTCTCTGTGGTTTTTAATTGAAATTATCTCGCTCGGTACAAACACTTCGTAACAAGGCTATCCTGTCACTAACACACCCCTAAAAACGACCACGTGGGAAATGTACAATATTGAAAGAAATGAGCAAAACATGACTAAACACGTGCGAAAAGAAAGTTGTTTATAACGCGGTTATATAAACACAAAATCGATTAAGAAGGCAACAATTTTACTACGAATACCAGTGACGTATTAATTAAAAAGTGCAAGTGAGTGATAGTGAAAGATGCTGGCGGGCTCTTTCGCAACTGGGATAAATGTCGTCCGCAGATGAAGAAAATCTCTCTTTGTTCCGCTACTTTCTACAGTGTTTATTCGATAATTTTTCACTTGTAACGAAAATTCAACCACTGAAACAAAATAATTTAGCGTGGCGAGCTAATTAAATTCCAGTCGCTGTGGGGTGTCATGCTCACTCGGAAGTCGTTATTACTACCAAAACAGGCAAGTTGTGTACTTTATTGAATAGCTGCATAATTTAATAGGCAGAGTTTGCTAATTAAACTGTTCTTCGTGCAGTGAAGAAGGTTAATTGAAAATTAACATTGACATTGACCGGGGCTGAGGTCCACGAAAGCTCGAGCTTTTTGGCACCGTGCCACCAAAATTCAAAAATTGCTTCGACTTACTTGTGAATTTTGGAAAAGTTGAATTGTATCCTTTAACAAGTGACGCCGAGCAGCTCAACACATAATAAAGATAACATTCAACACTGGAGAACACGACACTAGTCTCTGGAACACGGACCGCGATTTTTCATGTTGATGTTTGTGCGGTTGTGTGGAACATAAGTAATAGTTGCAGTGCCAGAAAGTAAACTGAATACTAGCTGGTTACAGCTGAACGTTGTTGAAAGTGGAGGAGAAATGGTAATGGTACTGCTTTAGTACCATCTCATGACCAGTTACACTGATCGGATTGTAGTATTTCATAATGTTCGTTACTTGGAAAACTTTGTTCCAACTCAGTCGTAAATTACCCAAAATAATACGCGGGGCGTTTAATGAGTGGCAATATTAAAAAAATAATTTCCTTCGTGATAAAATCTGCATCAAATGGTACTCCTATTGTATCATCAACAATGTAAATTTCCTGTTTTTAGATACATTTTTGTCACTGAGACGTGTAATTTATTTTTAATGAATTTTGCAAATTTCATCAAACTTGTACGTCATGTGAACGAAATTGAGCAAACCTGAAAGTAGTTAAGCGACTTGAGAACGTGTCTACCTATTTATTTGTCAAAAATTTTGCACGAGCGAGATTTGCCGAACCCATTCCAAGAACAAAATTTCGTATCTTTATAAACAAACTCTTTTTTTAAGAAATAAGGAAGTAGTCCGTTTAATTGCCCTATAAATTATTTAAAGAATACTTACTCGTGTGTCTAATTTATTTTCCTGAAATATTTTCACCAATTTAACGATGCACAAAAATCCCCGGTTTTTAATTAAAGTTTCACTTAACTTTCTTGTGCAGGTGTAAATTATTTTTGATCAAAAGATAAAATTATGCACATGCACAATCTAAACAAGTCAATATGGTAATGTCACAATACTCTAATTACTCGTAACAACGCATTTTGTGTCACACAAGTCACGTAATGGTATTAACCACAAAATTGTGTCACATCTTTAGCAGAATCTTATTAAGTCTCATCATCGTAAACACACAAATCATCATCCCATGTAATTGATATTTAAAACTGAATAAATTACAATAAATCAAATTTTGTAACAAAATTTATTATAATTATTCATGAACTTACATTGAGTTTAGCTTTCAAATCAACTTTATTTTTAATAAACTACTTTAATATCATAAATATCACATGGCTATTTGTAAGTGTACACTTTAAGATACGAGAATATTGTATTAGTGACTAGTTTCCGTTGCTCAATTTATTGAACGCTATTTTGAATAACAGGAAAAATATTGTTTAAAAAAATACTACAAAAGCTCAGTGTTCTCCTATATGTATAAATAAAAAACGAAATCTTCATTTCAAAATTCAAATTAAGGAAGTCTTTTACTGCTTTTAGCTTCAAAATCGTTTAAATTTTTTGTTTCTAAAATCCAAAAACTCATTTTTTAAACATTTTTATTTTAGTTTTGTTGTATTTTTTGCTCTTATAATAATTCATTTTAATTTGTTTACAGTCACTTGCATTCTAATCCAATTTCCATAAATTTAAAAGCTTTTCAAATTCAATAAATATAAATTTTTACATTCTTAATTCAATTTGTGTTTTGCGAATTTGCAGCTAATTAGAATTTTTATTTTTACAGTGTCTATTTAAGTGAAGTTCATAATCTATGATTTTTTCCTAATTTCTTTTTCGTGTTTTTAGGTCCGTAAAGTAGCTTAATTTGTTGTACAGTCGCTTTAAATTTTGTGTTAATATAAACTTTATAATTTTTTAAGATTACAGTTCAGACATTTTTTTAGTTTATCTAAACAAATTTAGATTTTTAAGTTCAAATTACTTAATTCTCTAATTTTTATGTAAACAAGATAGTGTTTTATTTTTTTGATTTTTTTATCAATTTGAAAAATTTTGTAAAATTCATAGTTGTTATTTAAATTTAATAATTAAATAGGTGAATTCAATAATTGTAAAAAATTTCAAGGTAAGTTATTTTTCAATTTTTGCTAATTTTTATTATAAATTTTTCATTAATTTAAAAGTCGCTAAATTTAAGGGCTCTAAATTTTGATCGTTTCTTTTCGTTTCTTTAAATTTACATTTATTCATTTCTACATTTTTTTTCTAATTTAAACTTTATAAAACTTAATACTAATTAGTATTATTTTGTAAGTTTTTTTCAGTATGTTTTCTATTTTAAATTCTGCAAAAATTTTTTCAAATTATATTATACTTTTAAATTTTTTATTAAATTTTACAAATTTTGGTTAACTTTTTTTTTATTTTTTAATTGATTTTAATCTGCGTCATATAAAATTAAACGGTTTTAAATTATTTAATTCTTTGCGAATTTATTTCATTTTTATTAAATCTATTTTGAATGCATTTATCTGTAGCCAATTAAAATTTTTATTCTTCTTGGTTTTTGTTTGATATTTTGTTCAATATCTTTATAATATTTGTCTTTAATTCTAAAAGGTCTTAAGATTCAGAATGGGGCTTTGTTACATAATTTTAATAAATTTCAAGATTTCTAGATTTACCAACTGACAATTTTGATCAAATTTCTTCAAAATTTTGTTATATTTCTTTATTTTACATTCACTTTTAATTATATCGATTTTATTTTTACAGATTTTTTTTAAATTTGAGTTTTTTTTAATGTATAGTATATTCTTTTATGTATATTAGAGCTTTATATAATTAATTTCAATCTTTGTGTTTATGTTTATGTTTATGTTTATACCTAAACTTAAACTTTTTAAAATATTAAATTTTGGTGCATGTTTAGATTTTTTAATTAAACTTTACTAACTTAACCAACAATTTTTTAAATTTATTTTGTGTCTTAAATTTTTATAAATTAAATTGTAACAATGTTTTTGAACTTTATTAAATTTCCCAGAGATTTTTTAAAGTTTAGCAGCTTTTTTTCAAATATTGCGATTTTTTTACATTTTGTTGTATTTTTAAATTTTTAATTTTGATCTATTTAGAATTTAATTTTTACAGAATTTGTAGTATTTAAAGATAAAGTTTATAAATTCTTTTTTTTGTTTTTATAAGTTTAAAATTTTTAAGATATACATACTTTTGGTTAAATTTAGTCACTTCAGATTTTATCAAGAACGAAATTTTTAAAAATTAAAACGAAAGCATTTTTACAAAGATTTCTCATTTTTTTTGTATATTTCACCTCAATAATTTTTTTAGATTAATTTGTTAGCTTAATTTGATACAAAAATTCAAAAACTTATAGATAATTTACAAAGAAATCATAAATAAATTTGCAAAGTTTTCGTATCAAATTTAACTCATTTTTTGTTTATTTCATTTTTAAATTCACCCAGTTCGTATTTTATATTTTCTCATTTAAACATTTTCAAAATACGAGTATTGTGTGCATTTTTCGAATTTTGCAGACACTCAGCTTATATTATATTTTTATAGAAATTATTTAAATATGAAATTAATAAATTTCAGAGAATAAATTTTCACTCCAAGTTTCGAATTATTTATAAACTTAAAATATTTGTTTAAAAATCTATAATCAATAAAAGTACATTAAATTCCTTTCTAATCTGTGTCACACATTCTGTTGATTAAATTCTTATGAAAGACAATGGCCAAAAATGTATGTAACTTGGTCCCTATTTCCAGCAATAACAAAATTTACGTACGGACACATCAAACAAAAATATGCTGTCAGCAAAATAAAAGATTTTTTTTTTGCAACGTGTGTCGTAGAGCTCATGTTGAAACGTCACTTAGACTTAACTATCTCTGTTTCTAATCTCACTTTATCTTAATATGTTCCAAATCTCACTAAAAAAATTAATTTTAAAAGAAAATTGATCGGCAGGTGGGACACAGACAAGTTCAGTATGCAAAATCGTACAATGGCCTACCATTTTTGCCTATTGTTCTTTGAGAATTTTTTTTTATTAATTATGTTTTCTCTTGTAAATTTTGTTGATTTTTTATCTTACTTTAAATAAGTTATTTCCTGTTAATATAAATTTTATTTTTAAATAAATTTTGCAAATTTTCTAAAATTTGAAAACTGCTTGTTTTCCAGTTTTCTCTCTAATTTTAACTATAAATTTTTAAATTCACACCAATTTTAATTATTTATGTAATTTCTAACAACAAAGCCATAAATTCTTGCTAGGATTTATAACAATTATTTTTTTTTTTTTTTGGAAGACTTGAATTTTTGTCATAATATGTATCAGGAATCTTCAATTTATTATTATTTCTGTAATTTTAACATTTTATTTGTCGTCAAGTTTGTAATTTTTGAAACTTAATTTTGTTAATGAAAGAGTTCCATACTTAATAAATAATTGTGTTCACGCAATAATAATATACAATAATAGCTATAAAAACCAATATAAATTGAGTGAGCTTCCATGACAAAGAATAATGATATAGATAATTAAGCCATCGCCTGATTCTAACTTAGCGTTATTACACCGACTTATTGTCTTAGTTCCTATTATATAACAATAATAAGGAAACAACCTTAACGATGAGGTCAAGTCGGTGTTGTTAATAGACCCGGTGGTACCCTTGAAGAGAAATTTTGAAAGTTAGTATTCACTTTGAGCGTGTAAAAGTTTGTTTAATAATTATCGATAACAATCAGTAAAATATTCTTCAAGAGCCATCAGACGTATCCTTGTCCCAGCTCCGTTGACCACCGATTAATTATGAAATACCTCGTTGGAATCTGCGTAAAACTTGTGCAATTTAACTTCTCTTGAACCGTTCGATGGTGTTTACGAAACTCCATTCGGATACTTGTTGTTCCGTGCAAACACTAAAACTGAAAATCTAGTGTTTGTCTGGGCAAATGTATGTCAGTTTTAACATACTCAACTTTCAAAGTACCTTCATGTTCAGTGAGTGTAATTATTGTGATCTAATTTGTAAATATAGCCGGAGGCGCAATTGTGCAATGAAAATCATGTGCATAAAACTCATTAGTTAATTACACCCGAAGTTAAATCTGGGGTCACAGAGCCACGGCAAGGTTCGGATAATGATTTACAATCCTTTCTTGGCGGTGTCAACAACGCAATTGACCGCGAAGTAATTTATTTTATGCTATAATAATGAACGGTAAACGTGATTTTTTTTCAAATCTAAATTTTCGGAACAACAGAACTCGTTGTGGAACAGGTACGAGAGAAAGTAAAGTGAAAATTCGTTCAATATCGTAGATATACCCATAATTTATAAGCGATAATTTTCAAATATTGCAGGAGTTACGACTTCCTAATAATATTTTCTATTATTAAGGCTCGTCCATTGGTTGTTTACCGTGTTCGGAGGAAAATCGACATCCTTTCATTTATTTAAAGACGTATGCAATTTTCAAGAACAAAGAGCGTTGGAATAGTAAACACATTCGTTATGCGATGAAAGCGAAAGTACGGGAATACCTGATCGGAACTGTAGCATTTCTCAAAAAAAAAAAAAACAAAGTTACGTAAGTTTGTAAGAATTTTCAGGCTACACTTACAAATTACAAGTTTATGGTGGTTTTATTTTTAGAACTAGGCGATTGTGTGCATTTCTGCAACATTGTTCTCTATGCAAATTTGTTTCATTTGCATTATCTTTTGAAGATAGCTTAGGGAAAACTTTTACTGAGTCTATAAAGAATCAGTTTTATGGGATGACACAACTATAATTAATCACTGTTGTTTTCCTAGGTCATTACTTTTATACCTGTAGTTCTAAAATGGATTTTCTTGTAATTAAATGTTGTCTTATTAAATCACGATAAATGCCAGTCTTGATAGATACACAAATTTCAACATTTTTGTGATAAAACGTAATAATAATAAAATTAAAGTGTGTAACAGATATTAGTAATTAGTTTTTCATTGTTAACGCATTGGATTTTCACTGAAAATTTATACACCTAAAATTCCGCTAAAAATTTTGTTCAAGGTTAATGATACAAAAAGAGATTTTCTCAAACATCTCTTTAACGGTAAGTATTATCGTAAAAAATGAATTTTGCAAATTTTGTGGATTACACAAAAACAACAAACTTGTGACAATCTTGGAAAATTACTTAATTGATAAGTAGCAGGCAGTAGTTGTTTCTCAAGTTTACACGAGCAAACGAAATTATAATCGCGCTGTTTTGTGAATGTTAATTTGTGGAAAAAAGATTAAGATTTTTTTGTAATTTTACAAAATTTGTATAAACTATTTTTACGACAACACTTGCTGTTAAGAAATATTTGTAAAAAAACAATTTTTATTTTAACGGAAGTGGGATCGATTGAAAACTTTTTACAGATTATTTGTATTGATTTATTCAGAATCGGCACTAATTTTCAGCTCTTTGTGGGTTTTTCAAAAGTTTAAACTTTTTTTGGCAATTTTAACAATTAGCAATTAAGGAACCACAAGACCACATCTGAAAGATTTTTTCCTAAATTTTGTCCCATGTTTAGATTTTTTTAATTAAAAATCTTATTAAAATTAAATTAGTTAAAATTTTATTTTTGTGTACTTAATTTTGTTTTTTTTTGAAAATTTGAATTTTTATTATTTTATTTTTATTTTTTATTTATAGACCGTTTAAATAGCTTAATCTAAAGTTTGTTCAGACTTCATTTATAATTTTTTTTCTAATTTTTTTATGTATTTGTACCTAATAATCGGTATGCAGTTATTGTTTTTTTTAGTATGAAAATTTTTACATTTATTTTTATAAAATGTTTGTTGTTTCTAGTTTAATTTTTTCATTAATTTAGTCTACAGTTGCTACAAATTTTACATTTACAGAATTAATAAAAAAAAGTTTTCATATCAAATTTTTCTCATTAGTTTTGTATTCTGAACTTTTTGTAGAGAACCGGATAATCTACAAAATTTTGATAAATTATTTTTAGGATAATATTTACTGTTTCAAAGATTTTTGAGAACAAAACAATTTTTTGATCTTTGACCATGAGTAATTTTTTTAGCTGAAATGGGATGGATGAAAATTTTTGACATTTTATTTCTAATGATTTATTTACGACTTTCTCCAATTTTCGACTCTATATAATCTGAAATTTGCGAAGTTCAAATATACGAGCATGAAATTTTTAAAAATTTGAAACAAAAATTCAGTTTTTTTTCCAAGGTTTCTCTAAAATTTTGACATACATTTATTTGAGATTTTTTAGCTTAGTTTACCTAATAATTGGTCTCCAGTAAATAAATTTTTTTGAAATTATTTTTATAGATTGTTCTTAAATTTTGGTGTTTCTAGTTTAATTTTTTTATTAATTTAATCTACAATTGCTACAAATTTTACATTTACAGAATTAATAAAAAAAGTTTTCATATCAAATTTTTCTCATTAGTTTTGTATTCTGGACTTTTTGTAGAGAACCGGATAATCTACAAAATTTGGATAAATTATTTTTAGGATAATATTTACTGTTTCAAAGATTTTTGAGAACAAAACAATTTTTTGATCTTTGACCATGAGTAAATTTTTTAGCCGAAATGGGATCGATGAAAATTTTTGACCTTTTATTTCTAATGATTTATCTACGACGTTCTCCAATTTTCGACTCTATATAATCTGAAATTTGCGAAATTTAAATATACGAGCATGAAATTTTTAAAAATTTGAAACAAAAATTCAGTTTTTTTTCCAAGGTTTCTCTAAAAATTTGTCATACATTTATTTGAGATTTTTTAGCTTAGTTTACCTAATAATTGGTCTCCAGTAAATAAATTTTTTTGAAACTATTTTTATAGATTGTTCTTAAATTTTGGTGTTTCTAGTTTAATTTTTTTTTTAATTTAATCTACGAAAACCACAAATTATATATTTGCAGGAAAATTAAAGTTTTTGTATCCAATTTTTGTTTCAGACTTAAGATTTTCTTTGTAGAGAATCGGATAATCTACAAAATTTGGATACACTTTTTTTACAATAATATTTACTGTTTTTTTTTTTGCAAAAAAACATATTTTTTTCTTAAATTTTGCATATTTTTTGCTGAAGTGATATTGATAAGAGCTTTTGCCATTTTATTTGTATCGATTTATTTAGGACCTGTACCAATTCTTACCTCTATGCGAGTTTTTTCGAGGTATAATTTTTTTAGGGAAAACTTTTACTGAGTCTATAAAGAATCAGTTTTTTGGGATGACACAACTACAATTAATCACTGTTGTTTTCCTAGGTCATTACTTCTATACATGCAGTTCTAAAATGCATTTTTTTTTAATTAAATATTGTCTTATTAAATCATTGTAAATGCCAGTCTTGATAGATACACAAATTTCAACATTTTTGTGATTAAACGTAATAATAATAAAATTAAAGTGTGTAACAGATATTAGTGATTATTTTTTCATTGTCAACGCATAACTAATTTTGTTTTTACATAGTCGACTTCGGAATAATTGACTGAAAATTTGTACACCTAAAATTCCGCTAAAAATTTTATTCAAGGTTAATGATATAAAAAGAGATTTTCTCAAATATCCCTTTAACGGTAAGTATTATCGTAAAAAATGAATTTTGCAAATTTTGTGGATTACACAAAAACAACAAACTTGTGACAATCTTGGAAAATTACTTAATTGATAAGTAGCAGGCAGTAGTTGTTTCTCAAGTTTACACGAGCAAACGAAATTATAATCGCGCTGTTTTGTGAATGTTAATTTGTGGAAAAAAGATTAAGATTTTTTTGTAAATTTACAAAATTTGTATAAACTATTTTTACGACAACACTTGCTGTTAAGAAATATTTGTAAAAAAACAATTTTTATTTTAACGGAAGTGGGATCGATTGAAAACTTTTTACAGATTATTTGTATTGATTTATTCAGAATCGGCACTAATTTTCAGCTCTTTGTAGGTTTTTCAAAAGTTTAAACTTTTTTTGGCAATTTTAACAATTAGCAATTAAAGAACCACAAGACCACATATGAAAGATTTTTTCTTAAATTTTGTCGCATGTTTAGATTTTTTTAATTAAAAATCTTATTAAAATTAAATTAGTTAAAATTTTATTTTTGTGTACTTAATTTTGTTTTTTTTGAAAATTTGAATTTTTATTATTTTATTTTTATTTTTTATTTATAGACCGTTTAAATAGCTTAATCTAAAGTTTGTTCAGACTTCATTTATAATTTTTTTTCTAATTTTTTTTTTATGTACCTAATAATCGGTATGCAGTTATTGTTTTTTTTTAGTATGAAAATTTTTACATTTATTTTTATAAAATGTTATTAAATTTTGTTGTTTCTAGTTTATTTTTTTCATTAATTTAGTCTACAATTGCTACAAATTTTACATTTACAGAATTAATAAAAAAAGTTTTCATATCAAATTTTTCTCATTAGTTTTGTATTCTGGACTTTTTGTAGAGAACCGGATAATCTACAAAATTTGGATAAATTATTTTTAGGATAATATTTACTGTTTCAAAGATTTTTGAGAACAAAACAATTTTTTGATCTTTGACCATGAGTAAATTTTTTAGCCGAAATGGGATCGATGAAAATTTTTGACCTTTTATTTCTAATGATTTATTTACGACTTTCTCCAATTTTCGACTCTATATAATCTGAAATTTGCAAAGTTGAAATATACGAGCATGAAATTTTTAAAAATTTGAAACAAAAATTAAATTTTTTTTCCAAGGTTTTTCTAAAATTTTGTCATACTTTTATTTGAGATTTTTTAGCTTAGTTTACCTAATAATTGGTCTCCAGTAAATAAATTTTTTGAAATTATTTTTATAGATTGTTCTTAAATTTTGGTATTTCTTTAATTTTTTAATTAATTTAATTTACAAAAACCACAAATTATATATTTTTGCAGGAAAATTAGAGTTTTTGTATCCAATTTATCTCGTCATTATTGTGTTTGTTTCATTTTTAAAGACTTAAGACTTTTTTTGTAGAGAATCGCCAAAGATACACTTTTTTACAATAACATTTACTGTTTTTTTTTTACAAAAAAAACATTTTTTTTATCTTTGACTTTGAATAAATTTTTTTGCTGAAGTGGTATTGACGAGATCTTTTGTCATTTTATTTGTATTGATTTATTTAGGACCTGTACCAATTCTTAGCTCTATGCGAGTTTTTTCTAGGTATAATTTTTTTTATCTATCTTGACTAGACTACTAGTAAATTTTGTTTTAGATTTTTTAATTAAAATTTATTAACTTAGCTTAAAGTTTCTTTAAATTTTATTTTTGTGTATTTAATTTTTATAAATTAAATTAGCACGTACAGGTTTTTGGAATTTTTTTTTTAGAATTGAAGTTTATTTCTGTTTGTCTTAATTATAAGAGCCATATTTTTTTTTAATTTTGTACTTTCGATTTAATTTATTTAGTTTAATCTACCGCTAGATGGAGTTTAATTTTTACAAAATATCTAGTATTTAAAGACTATTAAAGTTTATAGACTCTCTTTTATTATTTTACTCAAATTTTGTTGTTTTTATAGATTTTTCGTTCAAAATTATTTTTATATGTATACTTATATTCATACTTTTCTCTAGATTTCTTTCTCTTTTTCAAATCTGGTCACTTTAAATTTTATTGTAACAAAGTTTTTAAAAATTTGAAGAACAATGTACCTAATAACCGAAGTCTGTGAAGATTTTTTAGTAGTAGTTTTATATATATATACATATCTATACTAAATTATAAATTATAAATAAATATATATACATATATAGATACTTAAATTTATATACGTATAGTATATGTATATAAATTTAAGTTTTGTATCAAATTTTACTCAGCATTTCATTTTTAAAGGTTGAAGACTTTTTGTAAGGAACCGGATAATCTACAAAATTTGGATAAATTATTTTTTTATCTTTGACCAGAAAAATAATTTTTCGTCGAAGTGGAATCGATGGGAACTTTTTGCATTTTATTTGTATTAATTTTAGGATACCAATTTTCAGCTCTATGCGAGTTTTTCCCGGGTTTAAACTTTTTTCGCCTATTTTGACAGGACTACTAATACATTTTGCGTATGTTAACAATTAGTAATTAACGAACCACAAAACCACGCGTTTATCCGCACCGTTCCTCTGAGCTCTATCGATTTTAAATTTCATCACCATTTAACCAAATAAAGTAAAAATTCTTAATTAAACCAATTTTTATTCTTTTAGAAATCTACACAACGGTAACCTCCGAGTCTGTCTCTTGATAAATTCTCATTTTCTCCCTTCTTTCTCGTTCTTCGCGTCTTGCCACTCTTCCTGAAACATTAACAGTCTCCATCTCAATAGTCGTCATAGCGTCTCTCGAACTCCATTTTTTTCTTCCTTTACAAGATTTTTTCCACGTTTGCTGAAACTAAACCGAAAGTTAGTCTAACAATAGCAGCGATAAGTCACCTTCATACTTGCACATTTAACCCAATATAAATGATGGGATTGTAGCAAATACTACTTTTTGCTAGCAAAGCAGGAACGACTGCTATTCCAGGAGTAACAAACGACGCATCTCCAAACTGAATAATCAGAGCTAAAATTGCATAAGGAGACCACGCAGTTAGGAATGCCATTATCATTATCAGGATCATGTACGCCACTTTACGTTCGGCTTTGGTAACTTGACCCATCTGCAACGCGCTCTTAAATCAATAGATGTTAGATTGGAATTTTTGATCGAAATTGTTTGCGTACTCGTCTCATCTGAAATATAATATTTGCATAGCTGAACGTTATTATGGTAAGAGGGACAAAAAGACCAAAGATGAAGAGATACATTATGTAAGTCATGGAGTTCGTCGATTTTTCTTCCCAGTTTACAGAGCAGCTGCAACAGAGAGTTAAGCGAAATACAGTGCCTGTATAAATAAAATTTTACTTTTGTTATGGTAATGAATTATGGCAAAGAGTGGGCATCTTAAGTTATTTGTTGTTTGCTTTTAACTATCTCCAGGTTTAATGATCGTGAAAGCTTCAGTTATATCGTTAAATGTCTTCGTAGAAATAAATTTTTTCAGACAAGTGGTAGGTAACAACATTTTTAGACAGTCACTTCTTGGTTTTATTATCAGAGTAATGATTTAAAGAAAGGAATTGATAGAGAGAACGTGAATTTATAATTTGACTTTTAAATTACTGCACTTATTGCTACATTGTATCTATTAATTTTCAATAATGAAATCGACATGTGCAGTAATTATTTGCAATTTATTGACTACTTAAAAAATTGGAAGCCTACAAATGTCAATTATTCTAAATTTTGCTAACTTGCTGTACACATTTATGTAACTTTTTAACCCAAATTAGCCCTAATTATAATTTAAATTGAAAAACAGCAGTTTAAAAAAATTACTTTTGGTTTAAAACTGATATTCCATAGCCTATTTGTAGTTTTTTATTTACAGCCGTAGTGAGCCTCACAAATTATCAAAATTCAGCTTAATTTTGATTTGCAGGCTTTCAGATTAATAAATCCTGAAATTCTCTGATTTCGAGCTCTCATTTTAGGTTTTCAAGCCCACCAACTTTTAGGTTTTTAATTTTTGGACTTAAAAAGTGCGAGCTTTTCGAATAAGTTATTAGAATTTTATATTTTTTAGTTCTAAAATTCTAAGATTCTGAGGTTTTTAAGTGTTCAGATTTTCATCCTCTTGGATTATTAGTCTAATTCATTTAATCTGGTTTTTGGCATAAATTTTTCTTCTCATTTTGGAATGAATTTAAAATTTTTTATATTAAAGTTCTCAAGTGTTTGAATTCAATTGAATTGATTAATTCTCGTTTTGTAAAAGACATTTTGATCACTTGGATTCTCGACTTTCAGGTCCTCAATTTTTCAAACTTCAAGAATTTCAGGTCTTCGGATTTTTCTTTTTTTAGATCATAACATATCAAAATTTTTCTAATTCATTTTACTCAGAATTTTTTAGGGTGCTTAGAGTCACAGATTTTTAAATTTACAAAAGTTCAAGACTTCAGTTTATATATTTAAAAATTCTAACTAATTCTTTTACGTATTTAGTTCAAAATGTCACAGAACTCATGTTTTCAGGTGTTAAAAGTTTAATTTTTTTAGATTGATTTGCAAAGTATCTAAAGATTTGAATTCTTTTTTTTCCAAAACATTTTTTGGTCTCTCATGTGGTCAAATCCACAAACTTTGTATTCCTCAGTTTTTTGAAACTAAAAATTTTAACTTTTTTTTATTCTACGTTTTAATTTCAGGTTTTTATACTTTCATTTCTAAAAATTTCTCACTTCTAACATTTTCAAGATTCACATTCTTAGATTTTAAAATTTTTAGGTTTAAGGATTCTTAGATTCTAAAAAAGTTTTCAGATTGTTGTTGTACCTCAATGTCTTAGATTTTTCAGCTTCCAAGTTTTTAGGTTATCAAGTTTTCAACTTTTCTATTTTATAGATGCTTAGATGTTTTGATTTTGAAATGCTTAGATCCCTAAATTCGTAATAATCAAAGACGATATTAAGTTTCTTGAATCGGAAGACTCTGAAAATTCAAAAATCTACGAATCTAGGAACTCTGGGATTAAAAAAATTTCAATCTTTGAAAATGTCAATACAAGAACCTTAGAACTTCAGATTATAAGAATCAAAGAATATAATAATTTTTCGAATAAAAAATTCCACAGAAACACAATACGAGACTTTAAACTTTACCCAAAATACTTAAAAAAATTATAGTATAAGAAACAAAAAATCTAGAAATTTGAGACTAGAAACTGCAAAACCTAATCTCTTCTAAATACTTTGAAAGTTAAGAAATTCTGATTTTAAAAATTTATTTTTATTGAATTAATTTAAAAAATGTAAAATTTGCATTTTCTACAAAATTTTGTATACGACAATTATTTTTTATGACTCAAGAATTGCACTCCAGCAAACACTTACTTCAAAAAAAATAAAACAATTTTTATACAACCGTCATTAAAAGTTTATTTGATCCTCCCCAATATCAATAAAAAAATTATTTCAATGCATTTAATTTTGGACGAGGCGAGGAACCAAGTTTCCGCATTGTGTTTTTATATTTTTATAGCTGACTACAATGTCGTACAAAAAATCGTAGACCATATATTTCGAGCAAAATGTTGCTTGATCCCTTTCGCACGATTAAAACGCTCACCTGCATAAAATATAACATGTTGCTCTAAATACATAAACAACTATAATTTCGCGATGTTTATTCATGAGAAAATTTTTTCTTTCAAAAATATGTAAATAGGTAAAGCAAAAAAAACACAAAAACTCAAAAACTATAAGCGAAAAGTTTTTTTTTTACAAATTAACTTAAACTTAAAGTGTTTAAACGTGTTTGAAAATACCAAAATATTTTTGGCCCGCTTTTAACTTTAATCGACAGATGAAATTAGCTCGACTTATTTTTACATCTATTCAGTTTTAGCCTATTTAATACTGTTTCGATCGTATTTTATTCAATTGATTCCAATGCTTTTGTTTCTTTATATTTAGTCAAAAGCAATACAAATAATAGTTTTTTAGGTTTAACATCAGGTTATAATTAGTCTGAAGTATTTACATTTATTTTATCACACCACTGATTCTAGTAAATTAAAAAGACATCCACAATATTATATCCTACATATTCAAATCAGTTAGGCTCGTTATCACTCGTGAATAACCTTTTATATAAAATTTACAAAACAATAATAAATACAGTCAATTTTTTTGTTAAAACCAAACGTGGCTTGGAAAGATAAAATTTAACAAACCTTCAACAAGCTAAGTTACTAAAAGCTTAAAAGCAGACTTTCCGTGAACAATGAACAAAGTTCGAGCTGATTGTGTAACTCACAGTGAATTATATCTGGTTGCATAAACTGATAAAAAAAGTGATGGAATAAAAATAAAAATAAAATTTAAAAATAGGCTTTAATTTATTCTAATTTATCTGTTAAAGTGATGGTTAATTTTATTGGAATTTGAAATCTGTTGGTAGTTCCGCTTCCCTGTCTCAAAACTTTTCTCTGGCAGTTTGAGGTTGAATAAAAAAAAATATCATTCTTGATATGACGCTCACGACAGTTCTGAAATACTAACATAATAAACAAAAAGTTACCAACAAGTTGAAGCGGTTTTTTAGACTAAATATTTGCATTAATAACTAAATAATAGCTGTTTATGTTACGAAATCGTAAAAACGCCCATTTTTTTTAATGCTCGACGTCTAACGGCAGAATGTAAGAGACTAAGGTCCAGTCCGTAAAATACATTTTAGGAGATGAGTATATAACGTTTATTTTTACAGCTCCTGAAGAGTCCGTAAAATAAAGGTTTATAGAGTGGTCGCTCAAAAAAGTATTTATATTCAACTCTACATACCTAATGTCGACAGCTTCGCTTCCATACCCACCCCATCCAACCAACGGAGGCGTCGTCAAACTCAACGAATACAACCAAATTCCCACCACCATGATATAAGCACTTTTAAAATTCAAAATATTGCTCCGAAAAGGTCGAGCGATCATTAAATATCGTTCAAACGCAAGTACGGTCAAAGTGCTAATTGACGTTATACCTGAAACTTATTCATTCACTTTTTGGTGAATTATCATGCTAAGCTTACCTAAAAGCGACATTATAAAACCGTAAAAAACGCACCCATTTTTCCCAAACATCCACTTATAATTCAGCGCTGATACAAAAGTCCACGGATTCCCCAAAATTGACACTAAAAAATCGCTGACTACTAAATTGAAAAGGATAATGTTCAAAGGAGTCCACAACTAAAACATTCAGAGTAAGTAACATCCAAAAAGTTTTAAATTTATTACCTGTTTTTCCCTCCACATAAATATAATCACCGACAAATTTAAGGAGAAGCCAAAAAAGCCAATAAAGAAGAGAATACAAGCCACTGCGATGTAACTTTCGACGGAAATTAACAAGTCTGGAGAGAAGTTCGAGTCGTTTGTTGATAAATTAAATTCCGTCATGCGGATCGTGAGTTAGATTAAATTGAACTTAAACACTAACTTTTATATTTTCTTCAAATCCGTGTCGTCGTCTTCTACATGTCAAATTTCTTCATCTATCGCAGATGAAAAGCTGCATCTGACTGAAATCTCTATATCAAATTAATTTGGGAGACGAATCGCGTCGACGCAGTTATTGAATTCTTAAGAGACGCGAACATATTTTTTGCGTGCTATTATGATAAAGATAAAGAGGTTTCTCAAAAATGTGGAAGCACTACCTCGCCGGAAAGACACTTTTGTTATTAAAAGACAATTTTCCTGACTGCTTTTCAAGGACTTTAATAATGGAGAAAATCAGTGAAAATTCAAACATTATTTTTCAGCTCGTCCTGTATAAAACGAGTTTGTTTGTGCTAATTAAGATTTGGGTTAGGATTACAGGACGAAAAAAAAAGCTTAAGTTAACTTCAAAACGCCCTATCATAGCAACAAAATTAATTAAAGCTTCCAAGAATTTTTTTAATAACAACTGAAAAATTTTATAACAAATTTCTAAGTTTATTCTACTTCATTTCTTAAGCTAAGTTAACTTTATTTACAAAAGTTTCCAGCTTTCAAGATGTCGCACTTGCTTCCGGATTAGTTTTCTTCGTTTGTGTGAAAGGACTCGTTATGAGTTTTGCGACATTTTGTAGGACGTTGATGGGAATCTGCAACAACAAATGATTAAATCTAGTAGACGTTGTTAATAGCTTTCCAAATTATAAGAAGCTTATTTATGCAAAGCAGGAGATTATAGTTAAGTGGGAGGGATTATAGATGTAGACAAATTGTGTAATTCAAATAGCATAGCGCCAGTAGTTACAACTTTGCAAAATCCATAATTTAGCACAAGTGCATGTGCTAAAGTTTGCTCAGAGTTAATTCGATATTATGCAGTTGCGGAGTAAGAAAGCGCAGTATTGTTTAAAAATTTCTTTGTCCACAAGTTTATAAAATCGTGGAACATTGTGGCAAGGATTCAGTTTTGTTCTAAAAATATCTACGTTTTTTTAAAGAATTTTAGGAAGACTATAAAACTTTAAAATTTTAATGGTCTGATACAATTAAAAAAATATAATTTTTGGAAAATAAATTTTATGCTCACATATTTGTAAAACCAGTAGCCCAATTTTAAGATAATACAACTGTGACATTGTTTTTCATTTTATTTATAAAATTGCGATATTGCAGGCCTTACAAGTGTGAACAAATATGTTAAAATTAAAATTAAAATAAAATTACAATACAGGTGTCAATTTTTTAAGGTTTTATGTTAACGTTTCGTATAGCTGTAGTCGCTTAAAATGCAAACAAAAAATGAAATATTTCTATAAGTAGTCAAGCAATTTTGATAAATTTGTTTTAAATAGAAATAATTCTGTTACAACTGCACGAATTTACGAATTTCTTGTCAACTTTTTGTAAACTGACAATTCAAAATTACAACATTTAAAAAAAAATGAATGTTGAGAGATGTTTTTTAAATACAATATTTTTTAAGCAGTCCACTAGGGTTACACTAAGAGTGTTTTTTCGATTTTTTTTATTAAGTCGATAAAAATGGATCAAAATTTTAATTCTCACAAATGAGAACAAAAATGAATTACAAAAAGTGTATCAAGGTATCTGCTTAAATATTTTTAAAATCAGTGTATCAATTTTAATTAATTTACTCACATGTTAAGTGTTAAATATTACACGATTGCTGTAAATTTTATAAAAATATTTTTATCAACTTTTTACTTTCGAATTTGTCGGCTCCTTAAATGTAAACAAAAAATGATGTAACTCAAGAGATATATTTTGTTACCTAATAATTGTAAAATCATTTAACTAATTTTAATGAATTTGGTCTCGTTTTACGGATAAAGATACAGATTTGTTAGTTTCTGAAATTGTAGCCTCTACAAATGTAAAAAATAGTAATTTCGAGAGGTATTTCATGGGAAATTATTTTTATAAACAGTAAATCAATTTCTATAAATTTGACTTCGCTTTAAAGGTAAAAAAATTAAAAAATCAGCTAATATAAATGTTAACAAGAAAATAATGAATTTCAAGAGAAATTTGAGATCAAATATTTTTAGAAAATATTATTCATTTTTTTTTGATAAATTTGATTGCGATTTTTTTTTAGAAAGTCTACCTTAACTTTAAGTGAGTTTATAAGAATTCGAAACTTTATATCTTCAAAACTAATTAATTATTTAAGTTTATTTGCACTTCAAATTAAAAAAACACTAAATATTTTCAGATTTTACATTTAACTTTTTATGAAATTAAAAGAATTCGAGATTGCATTCTCTTCAAATACAAACAAAAAGTGATGCATGAATCTTACGTAATGTACTTTTTTTTAAAACCAGTTAATCCATTTCGATAAATTTGGTTATATTTTAAAATTAAAAGATCGGATTACAAGTGTGAATTTTTTCAAATTTCACGGTCAGATTTTTATGAATCTATAAGGTTTCGAATTCGTAGTTTCTCCGAAATTGAACTAAATAAGTGATGAGTCTTAAAAGGCGTGTTTTGTGGTCAAATATTTTTAAAACCTCTGATTAAATTTGATGAAGTTGTTTTATTTTAAAGGCATAACATCGCACTACAAGTGTGAATTTTTTCAGACTTTTCTGTTACCGTTTTATGAACTTATGAGAATTCGAATTTGTAGTTTCTTCAAACAGGAACAAAAACTGTTTCGAGAAGTGTATTTCATGGTCAAATATTTTTAAAATCGGTCAACTAACTACGCTACAAAATGTGCTTATAACTCAAATGTTTGAAATTTTAACTACTACAAGTGTCCGGAATATCGCGCAAATTCTGGAAGCTACATTTTCTCGGCATGCATACATGAATAAAATTTCTACAGCAACAATTACGGCATGTCGGCTGAACAGTCGTAAATAATATAAATAAGTTTTTGTTCAAATTTTTTGACATTTTTTGATTTAAAAAAAATATACCGGGACTGTTGTGACATATTTACTTCTTGGCCAGTCGACTGTAACACCAGCAATGCCTCAAGGTGTTCATGGCAAAATTGCAAGAAGAGCAAATATTCTTATATAATATATATATTATATATATAATTCTTAATAAAAAAAATTAAAATTGTTTTTTTTTGGGGGACTTTGAAGTGTCTGGATGTTTGATTTTCTCAATACAGTAATTACCACACTAACACTTTTTTTTTAAATATTTTTCTCGCATTGTACTACAATGTTGTTCCTCATAAGATGTGCGTGACCTTCCGGACACGCTATATATCGCATTTTTCTTGTTTCGTTATTTTTAGTACAAAAGTAAAATATTTGAAATATTGGCACGCGAAACGTCAGCAAAATAGTTCAATTTAATTAGATACAATTCATGGCAGTTAAGTAGAGAGTGATAGTAACTGATATTGATTTTTTTTGAAGTGGAGACAATTTCTGTGCTAATTTCAATTTTATTCAAACCGATGTCAGCATAGAAAGTACTTGTGTTGTAAAAACTAAGTAAACTGATATGAGAAACATCCTTAGAAGATAATGCAGGAATATGTAATGACAAGACTTTTTTTTTTAGTCTTTTGCACGCAGTGTTAGAACCGATTCGGAATGCGTCGCACCTCTGAACGGGAAATACCATCGTTGTCACTGTCTTTTATTTTACGTAACAGGAAAATGAATCACTGAAATTAATGAACGGTTATAAACTGAAACTCGGAAATGATAAAAATTTGCACAAATTGCCTGGTCACAACAAAAATATCACGATTTCCGGATTATCTGCAACCGATTAGTCAAGCTATCGCGATCGAGTTAAACTTTCAATTAAATTTTCCACAGTTTTTGTATAGTTTCAAATTCTCTTCCTGAACTTACTTGAAAGATATCGTCGATAAATCTTGCGAACATTGATCCTGCTCTTTGCGGATGGAATCCTGAGTTTGGCGGTTGATCTGGAATTTCAATTCCTGTTGTAATTCCAGTTATCTGAACCGTTGCACCATCTTTCTTCTCTGCATTTTCTTCGTTTCTTTTGTCGGGTGACACCGCATTAGCGGCTACGTCATTTACGGTTGCCTAAACATGGAAATAACTTTTCATATCTGGAGAAAGTTGACTCTTTGAAGATCTACTCTCTGTATGTAAACATGCAACTTTGTTGCCAAAGTTGCTTTTTCTGGTAGAAATCTCAAGAAAGTGACTTACCTTATCTAATTGATCATTTGTTGCAGGTTTGGCGATTGCAGTGGTTAATGCAAGACAACAGAAAATCACGAGGGTGTTGGCCATTCCTTCTGGAAAAAATCACTTTCATTTATCAGCCTTGAATAACGGAGCAGGATGCATACGGATAAGCTTATGCATTTTTTATAATTTAATTACACAGAAGTGCAGTTACTGCATTTTTTCATCACTAATAATACATTACCATCGTTGTTAATAAGAGTACGCAATAAAAGCGATTGTGTCATGTCATTATTGTGTTTCGAAATATCTCATAAAGCTTTTAGTGGCGCATTGTAAAATATTCAATTATCAACTTTTATTCTATGAAAAATACAATTTAGAAAGCGAGTTATGTAAATAATTTTTTATTCGGACATTCTTACCCGTTATGATTACACAAATTTCGTATGACTCCTGTCACAGACGACACAAAACAAAATTCATTATGCTCGACTTATTAATTATATTTAATTTATTAACCAGAAATATGCTGTCGTGCGTTTTCGCTACGCTTTATTGCTCACATTTAATGAAACACCTTCATAAAAAAAATAAACTAATTGGACAACCATGACAATTTTAATTTGGAATGAAAATTTCCCAGATACAATTAAATATTAATTAAAACAAACAACTTACCTTTTGTTCAGTACTTTCTTAAAAACAGATCACTCGACTGTTGTGTTACAAATTCACAACGTTTATGAGTTTCTAGTCTGACCCAACGTTGAGTTCTCCTTCCATGGATCATATACTTTCCGTTAGTTCCACTATCAACAAAGTGAGTTTTTTTGTCGCTAGATCAAGACTTTACTTGTGTCATTATGCATTGGCCGGACAAAAAAAAAGTGTTTTATGAGTCATTATGTTGGTATAAAGAGATGATAAAGCAACAATTTCTGTCGGGAAAGTATAAAAGTTTAAAATTTTAGTTATGCTGATAAAACGATAGGTGGATAATAAAAGTTATACTACAGGACGTTCTAAAAAATACAATAAAGCAACTACCTGTTAGCTTCAGAAAAATTAATAAAAATAAGGAACAAATGCTATTTTTACCGTTTTTTTCTTATCTAAATTCGAACAACTTCGATAAAATTTACATTTTATATTATAAACAATAGATTATTTATTTGCAATGTATTCTTGCTGATATTAATTGCCTAATGTATTTATAATTGCACAAGGTGGCTCTATTTTTAATGGAGATTTAAATTAAAACAAAAAATAAATTGAACTTGATATTGAAAGGAAATTGCAGATGTCTAAATTAATTAATTACCTACATTGTATGAATAATACAACGAAAAATTACAGTTAGTAATAATTATTTATGTTTATTTTTCTGCTCTTGTGGGTGTAAGCGTGGGGTGCTAAATTATTTTCCAGTTTTTTTTTTTTGTTTTTTTCTTCTTTATCTCAACCATTGTAGGCATTGCATTCATATCATTTTTCTGCTACTTTACTTTCTCTGCTTATACTTTCAGCTGGATTTTTGGTTTTCTCTTCGAATATTTATTTTTGGTTGAGCGAAATATTTTTATGCTGTTAAAAATTTTTCTGTCTTTCTAGTTCCTATTTTTATTTATTTATTTTTTAAAAATTCTTTAATTCTAAAATTCAGGCAACACATTTAATATTAAAAATGTACTTGTTTCAAGTTTGTTTCCTTTAATTTATTTCACGTATTTTTTCGATATTATGGTCTTTTTCTCTTTATTTTTATGTGCACTTATTTCAAAATTTTATTACAATTTTTTATATTTTTGTTCATGGATCCTTAGCCATGAATACTCCATCTATTAGTACTGTTAATTATCTGCATTTTTTTTTTCATCTTTTAATATACTACTATAATTTTATGTATTTCCTTGCTTTCTTAATACTTAAAATACTCTAATTATTTTTATTTGGGAACTTGGCCGATTTAAAAAAATATATATTTACAATTTATTTATTTCATAACTTATTTGTTTTACTTATAATTTTGACATCATTTGGATTTGCAACGTTTGTGAAAAATTCAGCCACGTGCGTGAAAAGAGCGTTTTCTTCCATGTCCGGAAATGGGTCATCAGATTCCATTTACGGGGCTCTTCATGGGATACCCTAATCCTAATACACTTTTGTTATTTAATTTGTTTTTTTTTTTCTTGTTTTTATCTTGTTTTTTTTTATATTATATTTCAACATGATTTCTTGTATCAATTTTTTATTGATCGATTTTTGCTTCCGAAGCTTTTGTCTCCCTATGTTTCTTTTTCTTGTCTATTCATTATCAAGTCCTGTGCCCAGCAGCAGATTTTTTTCTATACTCCTTTTTCATCTATTTATATCTTTTATATTTTTAGAGTGGTGTCTTTGTCTATTTGTTAAGTTTTCTAATTTTGTAAACTTTTTATTTTTATACTCCATTTTTGTTTCTTTATTTTACAGTATGCTTTATTAAATTTCTTTATTGGGATTACTGCTGCTGGTAAATTTTGTAAGTTAATATCATTTTTTGATTTCTCACACTTAATCTTTGTCTTCTAATTCGTCCCTTATCTTTTATGTTTTGAAGTGTTCGTTTCATTTTTTTCTTTTTTTTAATTTTTTATTTTTATGCTTTTGTTTAATGACCAAAAAATGATCACTCTTATCTTCTCATATTTTCTCTTCCATTTAAATCCTTTAAAACAGTCTTTTTCGTACCAGTACATTTTTAAAATTTGAAAACTGATCTATTCTTTATTTTAAGCTTTAATTTGCATTTTGAAAACTGCATATTTTTTGCAAGTAATAAAATTTTCAACCACAATTGTTTGTTCAATGGTTTTATGATACTAAATAACTAAATGTGAGTTCAGATATTTATTTTGCAAGACATACTAAATGATTTGCCTAACTAGCTACTTTCAATGACAAAACATGTACACGAATTCTTTGGACCGTGAATAATTGAGCTCTAACCAACGAAATTTATTTTGAATTTTTTTAGTAGCATTGTTAATAAATGCGTATGGATAAATTTTCCACATTGTTACCACGAAATGGATATAGTAATTACTTCATTTTCATAATAACAAATTTTTATTTTTTGATAATGTAAATTTAAAAAGAGAGACCCTAACATAATTTTCTAATAGATGTTCGTGTAAGCTGTGAGGTATAACAAGAAAAGGAGGCAAGAAAAAGTGTAAAAAGTGGGCTTTTGTAGTTAGTTAGTTTTTCGCATAATTTTTTAAGGTTGACATTTTATTTTTCGCTTTTTGCTTTTTCACCCAAAAATTTCATATAAAACTATTTAGTATAAATATCTGTTTTTGTTTTAATACAACGTAAAATAAACCGGTTGGGTTCGCTAGATCTGCTCTTTCAAAACCTCTCTCCAACAGACAAGACACATCAAAACATAAAACAAACAAAAAAGTACAGAGAATGGCACAAAGTTCCTAGACAAAAATATTAACTGGACCTTAATTTATGTTTCATGTCCTGTGAATTTGTAATAAAACTCATTTTATTTTAGTACAATGTAATACTTAAAACAGACAGAAAACTTTTAAAAAATAAATACAAAAATAAAATCCGTTGAGTATTCTTCAGTGAGTTAAAATTCTGAGCTTTTATACTTAATCTCAAGCATCACATTATCGTGCTTCAATAACTTGCACCTCCTCCAAATCCTGCAGATTTTGATACTGCTAAAGAACCGCTAAACCCGCCGCCTAAACCGTTAACCAACTTATTAACAGCTCCCAGAGTTGAAATTGGAATCTACGACAAAGAATTTATACGACTTAATCTAACATTGTGTTACTACTTACGTTGAAAATGTTATCAAAAAGTCCAGCAGTGTTCACTGATTTAGAAACCGTGTAACTTGCAGAACCTCCGGCTGCTCCTGCTCCTCCTCCGTAACCGCCTCCATAACCACCTCCATACCCTCCTCCCCATCCTCCGCCGAATCCGAATCCACCTCCACCTCCAGCAGCGCCGCCACCACCAGAACTGTAAAAATAAATTACTGCTTCAAACAATACTTCTCCTACTTACACAGTCTTGTAGCGAATTCGACTGTGAATATGTGGACGATGCGTATGTATTTTAGTTTTTTGAACATACTTGACAGGTGCAACCTCAGCTTCTTTGACAACTTCACTGCTATAAGCGACTTTAGCGGGTGCATCGACTGTTTTCTCTATAATGGTAGGTTCAGCAGGAACTCTGATTCTTTTTTCAATCGTTGTAGGAACTCTGATTGTTTTTTCCACGTAAGAAGGAACTTGGACGGTTTTTTCCACGTAGTTTGGAATCACAGTTCGTTCGATGTAAGTAGTTTGTGGTTTTGGTTGTTCTTCGATGATTTCGACTTCTTTGTGTACCACTGGGGCGGAAACTGAAGTTTTTATTTTAGCAGCTGCCACGACGGGAGCTTTATGAGATATTTTTGTGATGTGGGTTTCTATTCCACCGGATGATGCTCCAGCGTAGGAGCCACCCACAGAACCGGAGGCTCCGGATGATCCTGCCAGACCAGCGCCGGCGGAGACGCCGCCTCCTGCTGTAGCTCCTGCATAGAGGCCTCCAGCGGCTCGGCCTAAAAAAATAAGAAGAAAAAAAACTTATTTTGATAATCAACGCTCTCTGTACTTTAATCTCAAAGATTATTCTTCGTTAAATATTTATTATCAAATAACCTACTTCTAGAAACAGAGCTTTTTGGTTACAGAGCGTTACTTGTATTTACGTGTTTGAAAAACCTTGATAGGGCTTCAAGGAATCAAGCAATTACCTAAAGACATTTTCTGTGTAAAAAATTTGCTATCTTATAGATACCTTAACATGACACTGCAATTGTAATTGCAGAAGAAAGTTCTGATATTAAAACTAAATAACATAGATAGGTTCAAACCTAACTGAAAAAAGTACCAAGCACACCATAAAAAAGCCATCTTCGCAAATATTTGTGTGAAAGTTTAAAGCGAAATTACGAGAAGAGTCTTCGTATAATCTCCAAGGAGAATAAAATACAAGTAACAAAACATCGTTTTTTTTACAACCTTAACCGACTCGTCCGTAAACTAAAACATTTACTTCTCACTACGTAACAAATATACATTTCATGAAAACATTTATTCAAAAGTTTCCACTTCTGTCTTTTCCGGCGTTTGAGTCGTCGGTACTTCACGTGCCCGTGGCACCAAAGCCCCAAACAATTTCAAAGGATCCATATTCCTAGCATAAGAATAGTTATAACCATCTGCATTACCGCCTCCATCAACTGCTCCTCCAAGACCAGCTCCAGCGCTTTGACCATGAGGAGTTCCAGCTTCTGCATGTAGACCACCATCAGCTGAATCTCCCGTTAACAGTCCACCAAGACCAGCAGACGCGTGATATCCACCAAAGTTAACACCGACACCACCATTGTCGAAGGAAATCAGTGGTTTTACCTAGAAACAATCTTCTTAGAGCAAGTTTTTTTGAGCTATTCTTACTTACAGCAGCTGAGCTAAAACTTCCAGAAAAAGCAGCAGAACCAGCGTGTGTGGGTAGTGCGGTGATTATTACCGGCAGCAGTAAAGTAGCGTGCAAGATTAACCACATTTTTCTGAAAAAGTATGAACGTGGTAGGTAAAAAATTATTACTACTTGTTAGTCAGACAACAAACGTGCAATGCGTATATATAGCGCATTTTTTTACTTTAATACCGTTCCAAGGAGCAACGAGCAATTTAAAAGTATCACATTTTTACATTTATTGCGCTTTGTTTGTGATTCACGCAAATTATAATCCTTGTACTTTGAATGAAAAATTCTGCGGATACCAAACTGGATCTGTAAAATTTTTATGAATTGTTGATTCCAGTCAAGCTACCACTTTTTTGGCTTGTAATTTATGGTGTATAATTACAATAATTTGTGCTCATCTTTACTCACGTCAGGACTATTATTTTTCAGTTTTTACTAGAGTTCTTATACATTTTAATGAGACAAAGACTATCAAGGAAAACGGGTTAGATGTTTATGACGCAGGTTTGCATTTTATATTTAGTGATAAATATTATTATTAGAGTGAGAACTTTACATGCGTCAGAATTTTTCGAATATCCTTTTAGATTTTTCCATTGAGGAAAGTTTTATTGACAGACTTAAAGCCTAACTATAAATGAATGTAGGTTGTCACGAACAAAAGGCTAATTGTTATATCATTAATATGGTAATCGGAATTTAACACTGGAAGCAGCAACAAATGACATAAAGAAGTTCTCTAATTATTTAACTGATTACAAAGTTAATTTCTAAGAAAACCAAATAAGTGTCAAGTTCTTGGTATTTGTATTTAAAGTGAGTAAGCAATGAAAGCAACATATTTTTCTTACACTCTACCTTGCAACCGCAAACTTGTTAGTCGGAAAATTAATTAATTATTAGTTGTTGACGGATTGACACCGTTTTACCGTTAAAATGTACAATGATCTGAAGATAACAAATAACGGTGGTTGTTTCAGCCTATAAACGGTTAATAAGTCAGAAATAAACTACAACTAAATTTGGAAAATTTAGTTCAGTTAATTATAATTTATAATTTTCTAGCACTTGCAATTAAGATTTCACTCTTGGTTGTGAACATTTAAAGACATCAAAAAAATCAGAAAATATTTTCGACAGATTTTTAAAGTAGATATATTAAAGAATCCGATTAAGTTTATTAATTTTACAGTTACAATTTTTAAGGTGACAAACTAAAAGATTTTGTAGAATTCAAACTAGTTGATTTTTCTGTGGCATTAATGATTTGTAGAAGATCTGTAATTTTCTGGATATGAACTGTAATTTAATTTTATTTTTTTTCTATTCTGGCATTTTAAGGCTGTAAGAGTTTCTTTTTAGCAGTTCTTGAATTCTACAGATGCTTAGCAGTGTGACTCTTGGTATAAAAATTAAAATTAAAGTGTAAAAGACGAAAATGAAAGACAAATAATCAATCAAATCAATAATCAATACAATCAGGTAAAATAGAAGCCAACCACAAAAATCTGAAAATGAAAGGATAACGAGAAAGAAGTTATCGCTGTAACTATTAATAATGGTGTATATAATACTATTTATGGTAGCTATTTATGTCACGAAGCCGTAAAGACAATAAGTGTTGGAAAAGGTCGACGGTTGAAGGATAAGTCAGCGCAGCTTTTTGTTGTTTATAAAACTCTTCTCTACGATCGCAAAAAAGTTCTTCAGTGGGTAAGTATTTTTACAGATGAATTCATAAAATTCATCTTTACGGCAGCGAAGTAAACAATAATTGAATATACACTCAAAAAAAAAAATTATAAACTTATTTTTTAAAAAAACTTTCGAAAAAAACAAATGGCCATTAAAAGCCTTTAAATTGATGCAAATTTCTAGAATAAAAATTTAAACTTATGAAAAATTAGGTTTACTTGCAATGTAATGACCAGATTTTGGTTAAAAAACTCATGTGACTAACAAAAAATTCATAAAATAGTAAGTATCTAAATGACAGAACTTAAAATAATACAAAAATCATGATAAGGAATCACCATAAAGTTGGGTTAAAAATAAAAAAAAATAATGACAAAGAGAAAAATACAACAAATCAAAAAATCAAAATTTTTACTATTAATTAGAGTACTGAAAATTTATGTAAAAATTGTTCAGACAAAAAATGCCGTTGAAGTTTGAATAAAAGGTTTTTAGGAGAGCCAGTGAAAATGAGCAGAAACTGCAAAGAAAATTCAGGAAATGCTCAAAAAAATCTTTTTTGAAAAAACCGAAAATAAATAAAAACGTAGGTCGTCTGGTTTTTAGTCTGCTATTATATTATACACTTATGATCTTATAAGATGACATTCGTTTTTACTTTTATGACCCATTGGATAGAAATACATTTGGAGCGCTCGGTAGTAAATAAGAATTTTATAGTTTTCTATTAAAAAAAAATGAAAAACATTTTTTTGTTTTTACACAATCTTTGAAACTTTTGTAGAATATGTAATTTTTTTAGAAAATCTCTTTTTAGTTACTTATAGTTGACTAATCGCTAGACCTATTTCAACATTTAATGGCAGATAGTTTTTTTAATGTTAACACAAATTAATTTTTAGATACATAATTTTCATATTTTTTTCTGAGATGACTTTTTTAAACTTTAGTAATTTGTTTATGTTTGGCAACTTAATTTATCAATTTGTTTATGATAACATAAACCTGAAGTTGTATCACCATTTTCAAAAAAAATATTTTTCTTGCAACATCAATAATATCGTTAGTAAAAGTGGTGTCCTGTTAATTAATAAAACAAATTCCATCTTTAAGTATGCTTATGTAATTGCATTATCTACATAATTGTTATCACGTACAGACATATTCATTTTTTTACGCATGTAAATTTTTAATGATACCACCACCTGAAATATCATTAGAACACATACCCCAAAATTCGTATCCCAGTGTCCAAGTTTTCACTCTTATCCACGCTAACGAAAAGCACCAACTGTATACAAAATTTAAAATGTTTGAATATATACGTAAATACCCGTTGAACCTGAGAGTAAGTCTCTGAGCCGGAGGCCTTGCTGATGGTCTGGCGAAGGTCAAAAGTAGATGCTCGACCAATGTCTGTTCAATATTCTAATGATATTTCTGTTGTGGTTTGAGTGATAACGATTGGGAATTTTAAGTAAGGTATTGTAAAGAAAGGCAGTTTAAGCGAAAATAAATTCAAGTTTTCGGAAACATGACTAAGAGATATTGGACTTCCCAAGTGAAATAAATAAATTATTAAATTCATGACAAACTGACCGATTGGAAAATACTACGACACGATACGATATGTTCTAGGAATTAAAATTCCCGTGAGATCAATAACATGAGTGAGTTCAGATCACAAGATTTTTGTGAAGTTAGATCTGGTTTGTTGGAACGCAGTTTTTGGTAACACGACGAAAGAAAATTTTTAATTGTCTTCCAACAGCAGTTTCAAGGCTGAGTGCCGAAAACAACAATATACTTAATTAATATTTCCTGTGTCAGTAATATTAGCATAAGAGTGGATTCTTAATCTGTAGTTTTAATTACTTAATTGGAATTAAAATATCTAATTTCACCTAAATGAGTCAGCAAAGTACAGTCTGGCATTACAAGAGACGTGGGAAAACCATAAACTATGTTCTCTTTGGTCTAGATCGTTAAAACTGTCTATAAATCATCACAAGATTTTAGGTGATAGTTGGCGAAATAATATAAAAAAGGTAAAGTTGTGAACAATAAATAAAATGTTAAAAACGAAATTAGATTTTTTCCAGAAGACAATCATTTTCAAGTACGAAAATTGTATTTTGTTGTCAAAAAAGAGAAAATCCGAACAGAACAATTTTATGACTTCTTAACGGAGCTCAAACGACTCAAGTACACCAATTTTGGTCTACTTGCCAAATGAACCGGCTCACAGGGACCAGTAACAGGTAAAGAAGTTCACAGGACGTGTAGAGTACGCCAAGATTGCTACAACGTTGAAATATTGACTTTTATTGTGATGAATTTTCGATATGGCCTGGAATAATATAAAGCATTATCTAAAAAAAATAAATGGAAGTTTAAACCAGTTTTCGTCATCGTGGTAATCGACACTGCCGTCTCTAATATTCTTTGTTGATATAACAAAACTATTATTTACTGAGCTATTTTCATCTCCAGCCGCTAAAATTAATGTTCTTGTCCCTTTTGAAACTGGAGTTGATAAAGAACATCTGGAAGAGTCGTCTATCCAACCACGGCGCACCACGTCATAGTTGCTATACCACATTTCGCACAATGTTTTTTTGCATTGGTCTGTAGTGCCCACTTTTACTTATGTATTCTGTTCGCCATGTAACTAGCTGATTATAGTTCATTATAGCAGATCTTCTCTCTAAAATTCTCAAAGACTCCCTGGAAAAATGGTCCGGAAATTGTTTCGTCAACGTGTTCTTAATTGTTGGTATTACTCTTTCTTCGTACATTGAATAAATTGCGGACTTTCAACCCGTTCCGTTGCGCTAAGTCGACTTAAAATAGATTCCCGCTCACTATGATGGTCATAATACAAGACTATGGAAAATTCACTGCAATAAACATTTTGGTCGGATTTTAGATCTGGACTGCAATATTCGGAGAGACGGATTCTAAGGAATTTAGTTTACTATGTTGCAATTAAGTTGACCTGGACAGTTCGGTTGTTTTCAGGATCAATATATTGAAAATGAAAATATAGAAGAAAATGCGTTCTCTAATTATGTTGAAATTATGTTAAAATTGCCATATTTTTCTGTACAAATGAAATTGACGAATTAGCGAAAGAAAATGAGCACACAATATTAAGGCTTTCTCGTTATTACTGCCGATTTAATCTTACTGAGCGGTTATAAGAAATAATGAAACCCCAAACTTAAATGTAATGCTGCTATTTTCTAATTTTAAAGATCTGTTACTGTAAAAATTACAGTCTGTTACCAAATTGGAATTCTCTAACCACTATTACGTGGTGTTATTAACAGTGTATCAGTAAAAGCCTCTGCAAAATTACGGCGAGCAAAAGCGGGCTGTTATGCTTAACATTTCGTGTGACGCCTGCGCTCTGTTAATTGGATGAATCTAACCCAACAAATTTCGAAATTCACTTGATTTTTTTAAGTTAGTTCTTCCTCGAATTTTCTTTTCTCAAATTCCAGCTTTTCCCTTTCAAGTCTCTCATTATTTGACTTGTATAGATTTAAAAATTCTTCACCTATGGACTTGGTAGATGTGTTGTTGGTATTCTTTCAACAATTATTAATATATTCCGGATCAATGGATAGATTTATTGTGCCAGTCCTGAAAATTTCGTCCTCTTCCATGATTTGTAAAGAATCTTTATGCTGGTTTTTACTTGTTTTTGCCAATCTCCTTCTTTGTTATCAGTCATTCTGAATAAATTAAGTAAACGAACACAACACAGGTACTTAATAATAATTATTATTATCTCCAAGAAACACTTCCAACGTTCTGAAAGGGTGAAGACAAGTAACAAAATGATCAGTATTTTACCTACTAAATAATTGTCCGCTTAATGTTTAAATTCGTACATTGGTCATTTTCAACTCCCATTATCCCTAACTTACATTTTCGAAGAAGTGACACAAATGTTATTTTGCTCTTAACAGAACTCCTTACAGAATTGCAAATAATAATGCAACTTTCTAACAATCTGTTATGGCTACTGTAATAAAGCTCTGTTACTAAATAACAAAATGTTAGCGGCATTTTAGAGAATAACCATATAAGTGTTGTGCAATTAGTAAGAAAAAAAACTAACAAGCAGGTGAGAGAAAAATGCGTCCAGCATGTAGTCAATATATAAAATTTTTGTTTCTCGGAAAATTGCCGGATTCATTACTACGGTTGATGGAGAAGTTAATAGTGGGACAGCGAGAGCAATTAATTCACTCACTGATTCGGTTAACTTTCCGATTTTGACGAACTTTATATGCAACCTGTTATACATTATTCATATGTTACTTGATTCATAAACATCAAAAAAGTAAATTTTTGTGATATTTGGACCTCCTTCAAAAAATGAAATAGAGCCAATAAATATCTGATATATCGACAAAAAAATATTTTAATAAAGAAGTTTCGCCCAACATCTATTAGTTTATGGTAAACATGGCAAAAATCTACTAATTGATCGTCCATTGTCAGTTTCCGGGTACTTAAACGGTATTGAGGCTAACGTTATTTTTTCCGGACCACTATACAAAGTTTTGTCTAGTTCATTTAAAAAAAAGCGCACTTAAAAAGTACATTTTTGGCGATTTCTGTTATAGTGCAACTAGTAATTATGCAACTACATAATAGAGGGCGTTAAACAGATCAGCAGTGCAATAGTCTTTTACAATATACCGGGTGATTCAGTTTGGTGTTCGCGCCCCTATATCTCCTTTATTTAAAAAAATATCTATAACAAACTATATACTTATTTAAATCGTCTGTTAAACTACATCTGATGAAGTTTCCATTTCAACTTTGCAATGACATGTGTCAAAATTACGACAGTCAATTTTTTTTTTCAAACGGTAACCTATACTTTTTTTTGCTTATTCTTGTAGAGGTTTATTTTCTACATTCGACTACCTAAAAACGTGTTCTCTTGAATAAGAAAAAACGAAGAAAAAAAAAATGATATAATTTTGTTAAGTATTTAATTCTGTGACAATGGCTAGATAGCCATGAAAACAATGGAGTTTTAGTATGAAAGTCGTGAAATTTGTCTAAAAGTACTTAAATTAAAAAAAAAACAACAAAAGCTAACAGTTAAAAACAATAAAACCAAATTTTAATCTTTCAAGTGCTCAAAGTGACCACGGACGGCTTCTAAACATAGCTGCGCTCTGTTTATGAGACCTTGAACACAAGCTCGTCGGAGAACTTCTACATTCCCATTCAGTCTTCGACATTCATCTCGAATCTAGTTTTAAAGTCCTCAACGTCATTTAAAGGATTACAGTAAACCCTTTTCTTTAGATAAGGCCAAAGGAAAAAATCTAACGGTGTTAGATCGGGAGATCTGGCAGGCCACCTAACTCCTTCGCTACGATTTCCAATCCATCTACCTGGGTAAGATGCATCTAAATAATTTGTTACAATTCTGGCATTGTGTGGCGGTGCACCGTCTTGTTGCAATATTAGGTTTTCCCTGATGTGTAATGGAACACCTTCTATGTACTCAAACAATTCGTTCCTTAAAAACTCTAGATACAATTGTCCCGTAAGTGTGCCTTCGTAAAACTTTGGCCCTATAATTTGTCCGTCAATAATTCCGCACCATACATTAATTTCCCAAATATTTTGGAAATTGGTTTCTTTCAACCAATGGGGATTATCTTGTGACCAATAATGACAGTTATGCCGATTAACAATTCCATTATTGCGGATTCGAGATTCATCTGACTACAAGACAAAATGTAAAGTAGCCACTTTTTCAGCCTCTGCAAACCATGCCACAAAATCTAGACGTCGTTGTAAATGTATTTTATATGGGTGCAGTTTATTATCTTTAAGAATTCTTTGAATAGAAGAAAATGAAATATTTGTTTCCATTTCTAGTTGACGAATGGAAATATCGGACCCATACTAACACGCGCTAAAACTCCCAATGTGTATTCTTCATCTCTTGCGGTTCTAGATTTGAAAACAGCTTTTTTCTTCTCAAAACACTCATCTTCGCTCAAATGTTTCGCCAATTTTGCAAACATTTTATCTGATGGAACCGGCCTATTTGGAAAGCGAGCATGATACAAGCGCTTGGAAGCTTTACTATTTCTTTGGCATTCTGCATAAATTAAAATCATCTCTGACTTTTCTTGATTAGACTAAACTGTCATTTCATAGGTATCTAATTGAAATTTAACAATTAAAAGCAACGGTACAAAAAATTGCACAGTTTTTACTTGACGTACAATGCCAAAATTCAATTGTTTCCATGACTATCTTAATAAAATACTTAACAAAATTATATCATTTTTTTTTTCGATTTTTCTTATTCAAGAGAACACGCTTTTAGGTAGTCGAATGTAGAAAATAAACCTCTACAACAATAAGCAATAAAAAGTATAGGCTACCATTTGAAAAAAAAAAATTGACTGTAGCTTAACAGACGATTTAAATAAGTATATAGTTTGTTATAGATATTTTTTTAAATAAAGGAGATATAGGGGCGCGAACACCAAACTGAATCACCCGGTATATAACAGATTATTTATTCAGACACTTTGATTCGTTAACTACAAACTAAGCTCCACGTTTCTGCTACTTTTATTTCTGAAGTATAGCCTGAAACTGCAATTTTCTTACATCTTATTCTAATTTATACGCCGATTTTCTATCATTAAACTTTTTATCTGTGGCGACATTCTCTCAGCTCTACCTGGAAAATCTTCTAGTCAGAAGAGATAAACAATACAAGTAATACTTTATTTGGGTGTGGAATATCCCTAGAATCCATTTTCGACAACTGTGCGTAAGTCGCTATCCTTCTAGGAACCAAACTTTCCATTCTGGCAAAAACTGTATAAACCCATAACAGGTGGGAATATTTTTATGACCTATTCACTATTATTATCTTTCCACCTTTGTTTAGAACAAGCCAGTTCCATGAAAGTGGGACCTACGGTCTAAAAGATCTAAGAAAAAAAGCCGAAAAATTGTCTAAAGATGTTCTACAATTGTTCATAGCCTTGTGTATGCAAAGATTCGAGCAATAAAGTATTGAAAGTCATCTATTTAAATTTGCTATTGTAAAAACTCATGTGCTAACGTTGACACACTTTTCCCTCTTTAGAATATTCTTGTTTTTCTTATTTGAATTTGCTTGTAATTTAGCATTCTACTTTTTTGGAAATTATGCAAACCGTTTCGCAAAATTTATAGGGAAAAATACTAGTAACTCATGTAAACAAAATTTAGAATTCTGACATCTTGTCAAATGTATTCTACAACGTTAGATATCATTTTAATAGTGTTTGCAATATTTTTTGTAGTAACAGATATTGTGCTAGCATTATGTGTCAGTTTTATTTTACCACGTCATGTATTTTACCACGATTGGTTTCCTGCTTATGGTCAAAAACTACCCTTCTCCGAAGCAGCCGAAATATGTTCGTGTCTGCATTATGTTTTTCCTAATGGCACGAACAGAACAATAACTTTCGGAAAAATTCCTACTTGGCACCGAGGTACGCATCAAGTACACGATTTATAGGAATTTGTTTTGGTTTCCTGTATATTTACGCAACCGGAATTATAGTTTAGATTTGATTGGCCTCCGTGTGATATTTATTTTGGTACATCATGTATTAGAACGTATTCACCCTTTTTACAAAAATATGCCCAAATTATACCATTTGCATTTTTTTGTTTAATTAGATCTCTTAAATTTCAAATTCATAATCGATATTTTAGGTTTTCCTCGCCACGAGAATTATTATAAAAGGCTGATAAGGTTTCCATTCATAATATCCATAGTATCTGAAAAAGAGACCGATAACAATGACACTGTAAGAACATTTTCTTGTGTTGGCATGGTCAAAAACAAATCAACGGCTTATGCGAGTGAGTTTTATCTAAAACTCCTAACCGCAGAGTTTTTCATTTTATTTTAAGGCTCACATTGTGTTAACGGCTCAAGAGCATGGTTTCATACGGTTATTCGTTCAAACAGCCCCTATTGGTCTCGTGGCGGAGTCGAACATGTCGTCACCTCGATCCACAGACACAGAGAAGAGGGTCTCATGGAAATGGAAATAAAACCTGAGTTTCCTAAGACGGCCATACCAAAACGGCCCGTTTCAGGAATACTTTTTGAAGGAAAATGGAAATACGCTGTGGAAGTGGGCTGGGATAATCCAGACAAAGTCGGAGTACCGTTTACTGTACAACCGTGGATATCCAAGGAATCGCTACCTAAATGTTCAGAATATTCTCATGTAATGAAATTTAAACTTTTTCTCACGTGTGATAAGCTGATAACTTTCTATTATAAGGAATCAGAAATTTGCGAGAAGTATTATGGAGCTAAAGTTAATTCTATTCCTGATGATAAAGAGTATTGTTTGATTGATTGATTGATTGATTTAATGTACGTTACATATTAATGACAAAGAAATAAATAAAACGTATTTTTTGGCAAGTCACATTTGCAGGGTTTTAGTTAAAAATGTTACTAAGATTGTTCTTAAGTTCTTAATTGCTCTTAGTTACTTAGGTTTATTTTTCCAAATGTCTCAAACCACTAGATTCTTTATTTTTTAGATACTTCGAGTTTTAAGTTTCCAAGTTTCTTCTTCAAACTCTCAAGTTTTCTGTTTTCAGTCCAGCCTTTAGATTTTTTGTTTGTAGTTGCTCAGTTTTTAAGGTTTTTAAGTTGCCAGGCTTTGCATTTCTCACATTTTATTTAGAATACAAATTTATCAGATTTTAGACGTCTAAAGTTATAATGAGAAATTTTTTTATATATTTTTTTCCGATTCACAAATTAGCTGGCTAGTTAAGATCCTGAATTATAATATTAGTAGATTCCCAATTTTCTAATTTTTAGATTAAGAGGCATTTTTAATTTTAATTTTAAAGCTTTTTCAATTTTCAAGCTCTCAGTTTTGAGATTTTCAGATTTAAGTTTATGTCACGAAATTCAGCTTTCCAATTTTTAACTTCTAAATTCTCAAATTTTTTTTTTGGTTTTTTGGTTTTCATACTCTCAGGATCTGTTTTAGTATATTATATATTTATTATATTTATTTCTCAGGTCTTTAGGCGTTAAGAAAATTAACAGCTTTTCAAACTGTATTGTTACTAAGTTTCCAGAATTGCGTTTTAAGTTTCACAGGTTCTCAAATGTTCATGCTTCTAAGCTTTGCCTTGTTTCCTTGATTTTCAGCCTATAACTTTCCGAGTTTTAAGTTTATTGGTTTTCTTTTCAAGTTTTTGGCGCCACAGTTTCAAATTTCAAATTTTTCACAGTGAGGTTTCCACCGTCTCGTATTTTAAAAATGTTTTGATTTTGAGAGTTTAAATTCTAAGAATTTGAGAGTCACGAAATCTTAGATTATTAGATTTTATGTGACTCAAACTATAAGAATCTACTGATTGTAGTGTAACATTTTATTTCAGTTTCCACAATCAAAATAGTCACTTATTTTATTACGTCTGTAGTTGTAGCAACCATTCAAACAGCACCAATTCTGACATCTTTCACAAAATGAACAACAAACATTTAGATCTGATTTTAATAATTGCTGCTGCGTTTTTTGTAATATCAGATATTGTGTTGTCGCTGTGTCTTAGGCTTGTTCTACCTAAGTATGTAACCAATGCAGATTTTTATCAGGCAAATGGTCGAAAAATAAGTTTTTCTCGAGCAGTTAATGTGTGCCCTTGTCTACTGGGAATATATCCTTCAGGAACAGATGAGTTAATAGAATTCAAAAAAATTTCAAGTTTTACGACAAGAATTATACCCCAACCAGCCAAGCAAGTCGCGTTTGAGAAACTCAAGGAGTATCCTTTCCTAGTATCATTGACATCTAAAAAATTGACGAAAAATTTAACAGAAACTTTTGTTTGTAATGGTTTAGTCGTATCAGAAAAGTGGCTTGTAACAAGTAAGTTTTAGGCACCCATGAAGGAAGCTAATTCTGTGTTAACAGGTGAGACCTGTCGTACCTCTGAAGATGAATGGTACAATTTAACTGTTCGTTCTCAAAGCCCATATTGGTCGGTTCTCGGACAAAAACATGTGGTCAAAAATCTGCGACAAAACACTGAGTTTCATATGATGAAACTAGAAGTGTCACCGAAATTTTCAAAATCAATCGTACCAAAACCACCGATTACGTTTCCAGTAAATCGCAATTGGAGTCATGCCATATCTTTGGGGTGGAACGGAGATCCACTTAGCATTTTACAAGTTCCTCACAAAAAACAAGCTTTCTCGGTGGAAAAATGGACCACCAGGAGATCCACAGCTAGTTTAACAGAAGTCTGTCAAAAGTATGACGGGAACTATACGACAAGACTTTTGATTACAAATTGTAACCAGCTGGTGGCCATAAAATGGAGTGAACAGAGCATTTGTACTAATTTTTCTGCAATTAAGGAGAATTCGTTAACAAACGTTGCCGTTGACACAGATTATTGTTAAAATTTTAATAAAATTAGTTCTTGTTGTCTTTATATGAAAATGTTTCAACCTATTTCTCTTATTATGGTTAAAAAAAGTCGTTACTACCAAATAAGATCTAAATTAGTATTAGAAGTTGCTCGTTTCAAGGGAAAAAGGTTTTGCCCACTGAGAACAAACAAGGGGCAATTTCAGGTACTACAAACAAAATTTCTTTACAACGCCAAGAAACAAATTCAGACAAAATCTCTTTACCTCTCTATCTCTTTACCTGTCGGCTTAATTTTACACGATGTCCACTAGCTAATAGTTCAAAAAAAAAGTTAAGTTTTTACATGTAGGCAGTATTTTTTGCATAGTAATAAGCAAATTTGTATTCTACACGCAACAGAAACTAGATGTTGGATTATATTCTTTTCTGTTATGACGTAAAAATACTTCCACTTAGAGATGAGAACACTGCGAGATAAACTAAAAACGTTGTAAAAATATATTTTATTTTCCTTAAAATATCACAAATGTCATAAGAAGGAACCAACTTTCTATTCACTAATGGCATAAATGAGAAAAATAAACAATGATATAGTAAGAGAAAAATACGTCCAGGCTCAAACTGAACTTTTTAGTATTACAGACACGGTTACAATTTTTTCCTACTGTACACACCATTTCAGGTGCCAAAAGAAATGACCAACTACCTATACCACGGATCTTAGCAAGCATTTGTACAAAATAAAGAAAATTACACAAGTAATTTTTCTAAAGGCTACCACTTATCTTTCCTTTATTTTCTATGTACATGGGCTCTATAGAACCCTTCCAAAGTCTCAAAAGCTACAGTTTTTCTTTTTCCTCTTGAGTTGTTCCAGTAACAGGTCTTGGATTTCGTTGTAGTTTACTATAACTTTGAACAGCCTTATTAGCCCTATCTAACCTTCTCGCAGCATATTCCCTTATACTTTGGAAAGCCGGTCTAGTGTTTTGAACAAAATTATTCACAGCATTTAACGTGGAAATTGGTATCTGAAAAAAAACCATCACTGTAATTTACCACTAATTTACCCGCGGATTGTATGAGTAGGCGATAATTTCGAATGAATGCATGATTTTAGATTTTTTGATGAAAACTTACTCCGTGTCTACATTATCGCCGTTATAACGGTCCGATTAATCCTGAAGAAGTATTCACCTTGGCCGTATTGTTTCTGTTAAAAGCAACAAAATTAGGATATCGGTTTACCGTAAATGAAAGCAATGCATTCACAAAGAATAAAACCGGTTGCAAAATTTAGCTTACAAGCCTACTTTGATATAGAGAGCTAACGGTTGTAGCAAGTTCCGTTTTACCTACATTGAATAAGTTGTCGATAAACTGGGACCTTTGATCTGCTTGTCTTTTCCCACGAACATCCGATCCGCCGACTTGCACTTGGAAATTGTATTCATTGTCCTAAAAAATAACCAACAATAGAATAATACTTTCTCGAAATAGAAAAGGTTTTTTGCGCTATAATTGAGTGAAAATGTGGTCTAACAACAACACATGACAGGTGTTTAATGAAGCCAATTTTCCACCTCCATTACTACTAGAAAAGTAAACAACGTGATCATGACCTTTCTTTCAAATTACACTAATTATTGTTGTTAATTTTCTTATTTCCTCTAGCACTGCACTCATTTCTTGCACGTTGTAGATAATTTACCCACCTGTTTGTAAGAAATATCACCAAGGCCCTTGGGTGTGTCTACAACTCCGACTATCTGGAGAGCTTGGGTAGTAACAGCAGTAATCAGTAACATCCACACGATTTTGTCCAAAACGTAAATTACTACCTGAAAAAATCCATCAGTGTGTAAGATTGTAATTTGTATAGATTTACATGTAAATCACATTTCCGGTTTAACCAGAATCCAAAAACTCTTTATTTATGGAAAATATTTTAAAACACAGAAATCCTTGACAAGAGGCTGAGAAAAAAAACTTCAAAATCTTCTTCAACGTGTACATTCAAGGTTGTCATTTTTGAAAATTTACCAATCAATTTTCAAGTACTTTTTACGTGTTTACACCAAAGCCTGTCTGTCTACAGGTCCGCAAACAAAGTTTTCAAGAAATAATTGCAGGCAATAACGAATTATTTGCAATGCATACAAAATGGCCCGTTTTATTGCAACTCACAAGGTGAATATCGTAAAAACATTGTTGTTTTTTATGTTTGCATAAAAATTTCGGATGAATGTAAATAAAATTCGGTTTTTTATAAGAAATAATTAAAGTGTAGACATTTCCTTTCGTTGATGACTTAGTTCAAGCACAATGATTTTGATTAATTAGTCCAACGGCCCTGAAATTCTTAGGAGGAAATATTGAAATCAAAAACGTGTTATTATTTGAAATTTCAAAAAATTAACAAACTAATGCATTTTTCCCCTTGCCGTTTCGATAGATGAAGGTAAATGATAACCATATATTCCGTTTGTTAAACAAGTCATCAAAATTAAACAGCATAGAAAGTTTATTTGCAAAAACACGTGCTGCGTGGTAGAAAAATCAACAAGAAAGCGGAAATTTTTGATACAAAAGTTGTCGGTTTAAAATTTCAAACAAAGGTTCAACAAGCGTGTTCTAAAGGTTAAATAACTCTCAATAATTAATTGTTAATCCTTACGCAGCTACAGCAATAAAAGAATAAGCCGCCAACCATATTTTGGTTAAACAAAACTTTACTGATTTAATTATCGACATCATAAATTTTTATAAATTAATTGTAGGAATAATAATTAATTTCCAAATCTACAATTTTTTTTCAATATTTATATGACTCCTTTAATTCTTTTTTTTTCGCTTTTACTGAGCGCTTTTTTTTACGTGAAAGAATCTATTTTTTTATAAAATTATCTAAATCGTAAAAAAAATGTATTATAGTAACATCACCTACGTTTATTTTTTTTTTTAATTTATGTAAAAGTATTGATTAACAAGAAAAAAAAATTAATTTCAATAAGCTTTAAGGCTATATACAAATGAAAATTGATTATTCAAATTCTAAGGTAAAAAATGCGTCATTCTAGTCATTTAAATTCGTTCCTTAAAGAGTATTTTACTGTAACAATCTCCTACAAACATTTTCAGATTTGTTCTCTAAAACTTTTTTTTTTGCTGCTGCGTACCTGGAACACACTTTCAGGGTCTTAAAAACTAAAATATTTGGTATTTGTCTTAAATCAAATAAGACAAAATATTCGTTTATACTATTTAATGCGAGCATACACCTGCTGAAATTTTTCTGTTTTTGTCTGGTTAATATTTTTATCCTCTATATGGCGCAAATTTGAATGACCTCTAACTTCCACTGCCAAGTTATGACAAGATTATTTTTATTAGTGGTAACTTTACAGCTCCTTTCATTTTTACATGAGCAATCAAAATTTTGAAGGACCCGAATTTAATAAAGAATTTTTACTAAAACCTGGGTACAAGTTTTCTCTCTCAAAAACAATATTTTATTACAAGACATGGAAAAATTTCATCATTGACACTGACTCATCAATTAAATTTTAATTATTCGAATACCGAAATGATTCAGTTCGGGTATTTGCGTCCATGCAAAACTGTGAATAATAATTCACTGTATTTTGATTTTCAAGTTACCCATCGACTTAACTGGTGAAAATGTGTCAAAAAAAAAGTGGTCAACAATTTGTTTTGATTCTGCTTCAACGAAAAGAAACGAGTGCATGTTTTGAACGAAGCAAGTCGTTGGAATTATTAATAGTAACTAATTAACGATACACCAACTTGAATTGTGATAATATTAATTATACTATTTAAAAGAAAATAAGTCAGTAGTTGTCGCTGAATCATACACGATTATGCTAACGACACAATTGAAATTAAAATTAGAAACACGACATTTCTATCCGCTAATGTAAAATGGGTGTATTTTGATAAAAGAAATATAATGGTAGCTTCGTCCGATAGTTTTAGTCACATTGGTGCGATATGCGAAGTTTGCCACTTTCAAGCAACCGTGACGACTCTTTTTTAAATCTTTGTTACCATCGAGAGAAATGGAAATCTTTTACACGTTATATGTTTTCCATGCAAACAAACAATAAAAAAGATTAGAAATGCAAACTTTGGATACAGTAATTTAAATATGACAATCTGTGTGATAATATTTGTTTGAGAGCGAACCCGGAAATATATGTTCAAATAACACGAAACTATAATACGAATGAATTGACAATTAATTGTAATAGACTGATTTATGGTACATACCGTACCCTTGAAAAGTTAATAAAAGTTCTAAATTACTATGATGAAACGAACGATTCGCGACATTCATGACGTTATTTAGTTCAGAATAAAACTAGAACTACTTTACAAATTAGGACGATAAAATTGTGACTTTGAGACATTGAATTTCGAGTTTTAACAACGCTATTTATAAAATGTCGTAATATTAAAAAGTTAAGGTCATTACCGGCGCGCATTGCAACAGTTTACTGTATGACACCGATTCACACTTTGCATTTATTCGATTTGACTAAATAAGTATTGAATAAAAAGTGGTTACCTTTGAACTAGAAACGTTTATTGTAAAAACAGCGTTTTTCCCGAGATAACGTAAAGTATTTAAAAAATTTCTCTTTGTAATTACATTTGTTTACATAAATACGTGCCAAACTCCACGTGATCCGACACTAAGTTAAGATCAAGTTCTCTTACCTTGCTCATTGTCTCACTGAAGTGTACAATGCTGTTCAACAACAAAAATGCAGTTCCACTCAAAGTGCCACTCAGCTAGTGTTTCCAGCAATACGAAATACAAAATACTGAAATCCGCTCCAGCTATAGAGATATTATAACAGTACCACCAACAGTGGATCAGGTAGACTTCACTACCTTCTCGTCAATGTTTCTGTGTAAGCCACCTTTCTCTAAATCACTTTCACATTTCTTCGACGTCTGTTTACTGTGAGGTTAATCGCATTGTAAAACCGACTGAGCGTCCTTTGACTCTTTATAAATAGACAGCTGTTTCTATTGTTAATGATACAAGAACATGAATAAATCTAATCAGACATTCACATTAAAACTCGTAATTTGACGAAACCATTCAAGTATTTGACTTTATGAAATGTCATGGATTCGAAACAATAACAAATATTGGGTAACAAGGATACTACCTTAATCATTGTGATGATACGGACCTCGATTGGGAGTATTAGGTCATTGATTTTTCGTAGGGGTAAGATGTAGGGTAAAAACTTTATCAATCACCTCGACATTTGAGCAACTTCTGTAATTAAAGTGACAGGAAACAGATCTGCATTCATTTAAAATTCCTTACGTAAACACAGGAAACTGAAGCTCTTATTTCCACTTTCGAATGACGAGAAAATTGCCAGAAACATAAAATATTACAGACTTAAAGCTAATTTATGATCTCGTAGACTGGTCCTCGCCTCAGACTCAGAAAAGAAAGGAAAAATAAATAATAAATTAATAAGATAAATAAATCAATAAAAAATTGATAAGCAGGTGAGGGAAAAATGCGTCAACCATGTAGACGATAGAGAAAATTTTTGCTTCTCGGAAATCATCGAATTTGCAAGTGTGTCGTCGACGATAATAATGAGAACAGTAATAGTAATTAATTCACTAAATTTGAATATATACAAAACTTTTGTTACTATATAATATTTATTTAAAATATTGAAATGTTTAAATCCCTCAAATATGTATGTGCGGAGTTTGCTTCTATAGTTGCGGTGTCGATTATATCAATTAAATATATTGATTATATTATATATAGATTCAAGGACGGGAAGCTTTCTGTCAATTTTTTACCTTTCTTTGTATCACTGTTTTTATCGATGGTTTTCATTCTCCGTATTTCTCTGGGGGCTATTAGAAGAACGGTGCCATTTTGAAAAAAAAAAAAGATTACCACCAAACATTTGAATACCTCTTTTTGGGTAAAATAGGCCAAAAATTAAATTTTTTGTTACGTTCTCAATGTCTTTTTGATTCTTCATTGATTTAAAGTTATTTTGAAAATACTCCAATAATTTTTTCCACAATTCGTTGATTCTTTTCAATGTTAGTGACGGAATATTTTAACCTATTTTGACACATTTACGTTGACTTTTTACAATTGACATTTTGTGGATATTTATTTTTTTGGAATCTATTGTTACAACAGTTTTGACATTTCCCAAAATGAATTCGCATATATTAGGTTTAATTTTATTGATATGTGCAATCTGTTTCATAGTAGCAGATATCATCTTAGCATTGTGTGTTGGGATCACTTTGCCGGTTTATGTAACGACCGTGACTGCTTCTATCCTAGTGGAGACCCACTGGATTTTCCCAAAGCAGTTAAAAAATGTGCCTGTCTGCCAAATGAAACCGATGAAAAAATAATATTCGAAAAAAGTCCCAAAACTACCTCCGTTACTTATTTTCGACTAAATGTAAACGGAGACGTAATCCTTTCTTAGTATCTGCCCACACAAAATCTGCGAGCAAGTTTGAATATATTGGCGTGATAAGAGATAGTAATAAAATTGTAATAGACGAGTTCTATACATGAATCTATATATTAATTTTGAAAAACTAGAAAAACTCTTATCGATTGATAATTGGAAAAGAACATTATGTTAATAATTTGATAGTTAAGTTTGCTGTAATATCTCACAGGTTTATACAACATGCTACTACGTATGCGAGGTAACATTTATTGGTCACTTTTACAATTTGTTTTACCATGTTTTTATTTCAGTTTTCATGTTCCTGTTTTTTTTTTCAATCTCTTCTTCAATTGATTTAGTCACCACTGGAATTTCGAAAAATTGCCAAACATTTTTGTGGTGAACTAAACATTCTCTGTGTTTTTCTAGGATCATTAGGTGATAGTTTAACACGCATTTTAGTTGTTGAAAGAAAATAAAACCAATTTTACTAGGTACTTACTGATGTCTTTTTGACTCTTCTGTTGATGAATATTTTTGATAAATACTCTCAGATTCAACACTTAACAATTTTTTTCTGATATGTTGGTTTTTAAGTAATTTTGAAACAATATTTTCACCCATATTGCAAATGGTTGAAATACAATATGTTTTTCAATAATTTAATATACAATATTATCAACACCATACAATACCATTTGTTGATAAAGTTAGGTATTTCATAACATCTAGAGCATCGATAACTAATTATTCAATTGATCAAATTGACTGAATCGAATTGATCATCAGCCACTCCAGCAAAAAAAAGCTGTCCATTGGTTAAAATTTTGATAATAAGTAAGACACACAAAAACTGGACCGGTCGACTTCCGTCACCTTCCAGTGGTTTGGGGGTTTGCTTCTTGGAGTTGTTTTCCCCATGGTGCTAACACTAATAGTCTTTTAAAATTTTTAACAACACACTAATCAGTGGGAACGCTTTTTTACGACAATAAAAGAAAGTTCACAAAAAAAATTCATTGTAAAAAGGCACACGAGATCTTGAATTTAAAGAAAAACTGCTTATTTCTGTGACCCACGATATACTCACGTGGAAAAACTTTTATCTACCATTTAAATTGTAAAAAGCGACGTTTATCAAGCACGTCGTTGCATTTTTTGTATAACTGTCACAGCAGTTGACATTTTTGACATTTCGTCAAGATGAATTCGCATACATTAGATTTAATTTTAATAATATTTGCAACATTTTTCGTAGTAGCAGACATAATTTTAGCGTTGTGTCTCGGCATCTCTTTGCCGCTTTATGTAGTTAACAGTGACTGGTTTTATGCTAGTGAATATAAATTGAATTTTTCTGAAGCAGTTGTAAAATGTCCTTGTCTGTACGATGTTTTTCCATATGGGACTAACATCTCAATAAATTTCGATAAAATTCATCCGGAAACAGTATTTGTTCCAGCGCCAGAAGAAAAATGGAGACGTTATCCTTTTTTGGTAACTGCCTTTATGAACACTTCCGATGGACCCCGATTTGGTTGTTCGGGGGTGATCTTTAATAAAAGAACTGTTTTGTTATGTGAGTTTTATATTTATGACAATTTTGAGAAAACCTAGCTATTTGTTTTCAGCTTCAAAATGTAACGTTGTGTTAGATGAAAGCGAAAACATAATCATCCATACAAAAACTTCTTTTCAAAAATATATGCCGGACGTGGAACATTGGAGGGGAGATGGAGTTTTTGTACCGGCCAGTAAACATTTTCTTAATCTTTACGTTAAACATCAATTTCCAAAAAACTTATTACCAAAGCCTAAGCTCATTAAAAATGAACATATTAAGAATTTTTCTTATGCCATTGAGGTGGGATGGGAGAATGTGTCTAAAGATGAACCGTTTGAAGACCGCATATGGACAACGAAAAATCCTCCATCAAATTTGCAAGAACTGTGTTCTAATTATTCTACGGAGTATACTACAAGAGTTTTATTTACTAATTGTCATAAGATAATAAGTATGTATTGGAATGCAGCCGAAATTTGTAAGAAATATTTGGCGTATGTTATGAAGCCAGATCCTACCTTCACGGTTCCTAAATGTGATTTAAAAAAATAACGGTTGTGTTAATGTAATTAAATGTTTTTGATAAAACTTAATTAAAGGATACTTGTTGTGCAGTAATTAACAATCATTTGCCCTGTTTTCGTTTGCAATTTTTTGAGACGTGCACAGTGTGAAGGGTTTCTTCAATTTTAGTTAACTCTTTTCTGATTACTTCAAATGGATTCAGTCACTATTCTTAAAACATTACTGTCAACTTTTACCTTTGCTAAAGACTTTTTACTGTATACTTCTATGACTTCTATTTTCTGCATTCTTTCAAGCAGTGGTAATTTATTTGACTCTAAAGACATAAATTTTAGTTTCTGAAAGAACCAATAAGGAAGATGCTCACACTCATGTTAACATGGCCTAAAATTACATCTCCAATTACTTTCTCATTGTCTTTTGCACTCTTCTATTCTTAAATACTATATGAAGTTTCTCGAAAATAACCTCAGACGTAAGAGGCAACATAAACTAATCGAAAAAAGTTAGGGATTTTGATGGTTCAACATTTTCTCAAGTAAAATTTTTGGAATGCGTGACATAAATAAAAACATGTTGAATTATTTTTGAAATTTGCTATAAAATTAAAGTGAAAAAAAATTTTGCTACAAAGAAAAATTCTTTTTGAAAAATACGAAAGGACCATGAACCATGAATTAATAGTGCGCCACCATGACCATGATCTTGCAACACTTTTTCAACACGTCTTGGCATACTAAGAATTAGATCCAAAGCGTCTTGATCCAAATTGTCCCATAATATCGGCAGTCTAGCACACAAATTTTGTAGATGCTCCGTTGTCCGTTACAGTCCAACTAATCATGTTCCATGCATGCTCAATTGGGTTGAGATCTGACGAACGCGCTAAGCGGTAAGTGCTCAATTTTCAATATTTCCAGTCTTTCTATCGCACAGTGAACACGATGTGGACGTGCATTATCATGCAAAAACCGAAAGTGAAGTCCTGAATAGTTGCGATAATTGTTCACAATATCATTGATCCACATTGATGTTTCTAACATAAATTTAAGCTGTTATATTCCTTTACACAAAAAGACTCCCTACGATCTCCAAGAAAGAATCCATCTAAAATCATAACTCTCTCTCCATGAAATGGGTGTACTTCTTGCACATATCGGTCATCAACTTTTCTACCTGGAGGTTAATGACAATGTTTTAACAATGTTTTAATTCAGCTTTTGCATTTAGCTTTGTTTTAGAGTTATTAAAATACTAAAGTTTTTTTTAAAAGTTAAATTTTTGGGATTGCGTGTTCTTACAGATTTTTTTTTTGTTTATTTTTTTTATAGGTTTTAGTTTTTTATTTAGAATCTTTAAATTCTCTGAATTCTTTGCTCTTTATAGATTTTTTCAACTTTTTATTCATCTTCCAAATCCTGAAAAATATTTCCGTGTGTAAAGATTTTTTTTAGCTTTTTTGTTTGTTACTACATTTGAATTTTTTAGTTTTTTGCTTTGTTTTTACAATCTCTAAGTTAATTGTATCTCTCGCATTGTTCACACATTTGGTTCTTGATTTGTTTGCTTTAGATTCTTTGATTTCGTTAAGATTCTTAAGATTTTCTAATTTTTATTTTTATTTATTTACTTCTTACAAATCTTGTTAAAAATCTAATTATATTTAGTCTTTTTAGATACATTTATTTTTATTTCTGACTTTTAGATGATTTATATTCTTTTAATCTTTTATATTCTTTCAGGTTCTTAGATGCCCTAGAAGCCAAGATTTTTTCTCTCTCTTATATATGCTTGCATGTTTTAAACTCGTTTATCTCAGTTTTTTGAATTCTTTGAATGCTTTGGGTTCGCAATTCTTTAAATTCCATGGAAACCACAGAAATAGTGTCAGAATAGTTCTTTCTGTTGTGAATCTGATATTTTTACAAACTAACCCGCTTCCTTCCTATATCCGTCTTATTTTTACACAATAAAAAGACAACATTTGTGACAAGCAACTTTTTCACAAAATAAAAATTGAACACACTAAAAGTACAGTCAAAAATGACCATAAAAGTTATGCGTCCTTGCCTGTCCGTAAAATATCTTTCTCGAGCAAACGATTAATAAAATTAAAAAAGTTTCAAATCCTACAACAAACCTTAAAGACAAGTCAGCCAAACACGCCGGCTCTTGAGAGAGTAAAACGCGGTGTCATTGACAGTTAAGAATTTTTTACTAAAATTGCGTATTAGGTAAGTTTACGATTATGGGCAGGGTTAGTTCGCAGATCTCGTCCCACAAGTGTTTATTTAAATTTACCTTGAGTGTGGTGATAAACACGGAACATTAGAAATTCGGAGAATTTTTGTCGATTATGATATTAATTACGTAGATCAAAAAACGAAATTAAACAACTGACGTCAAAGGCAAAATGACGCATGTTGCGTTATTTATTTGTATTTAATGGTTGCTGCTTATGTTAGTCAAATTAGTTCTTGTATCAGTTTTTTTTTATTATTTAACTAACAAGGAAGCGATTAACAACCTTTTAATAGGAATCTACAATTTCATAATCTAGTATATGTAACAGTGACGAATTTTGTGACGCTGTTAAAAAGGTTAATCTTAATTTTATTCAAATAATAAGACATGAAATAAAATCACTATTCTTTCCTTTCCTAGAGTGTCGAAACAGCATTTCTTTTGCTGAAACCATTTTTATTCTTGAAAGGAATTAGATCCATATTGCACCAAAACTAGAGTTACAAAGTAACAAAGTCTCTGACAATGATTAATCATACATCAAACCTAATTAACGCAGGAAAGATAATGTGAATATAAATATCCCTGTTAAGTATTTTACAAGTTTAAATCGAACTTTTTTTGCACATCCTTGTAAGGATGGTAATTTAATTATCGAAAATCAAGAAACAATAAATAACTTAGACAAGTGCATAAACACGTGTACAAAACTAATTAGTACTGCATTGCAAAATTTCGAAGCAATTTTTTGGGGAATATAATTATTGAGTTTGTTTAGTAATTCATAACCTTTAATAATTTACATCGTTATCTATTTTTATAATGTAAAGTATTGACCTATTTCGAGTAATTGCAATATTTCATTAGACAGATTTTTTTTTCAATAATAACAATAAATTAACAATAATGTTAATAATTTTAGTTCGCATTAGTGTCTTTTGCAGATTTTTATGGTCATTGTTTTATTCACATTTACTTTCACTTATTTTTCCCATTATTAATTCTAAAGTTGTTTTTTCCTGTCGGCTTAAACAAAATCATCGTCTTCGACATGTTGCAGAAACGTGAATTATTAACATTTTTACCGAAACAATTCAAAGGGAGACCAACTTCGTGAAGCTCATTCTTTTCTCAGAAATACTCGCTAATCGAAATGTGAAAAACATTATTTTTATTACGACTGTTAAATTTTTAATTAACTGTGAGTTTTAGAATTTTTGTACATGTTTTACGACTCATGACTGTTTCTCATAAAATTAGATAATAAACAAGATTGAAATTTGCAAATTTCAAAACAAATTTATTTCTAAACAAACATTGAGTTTTGTTTTATTAAGCAATAAAATGTATCGTTAAAATTCTAGGCGGTGATTATTACAAAGGACGCGAGAAAACTACTCAAATATGAAGTCACAAATCGGGAAATCTGTGCATTTGGAGAACCTGATCGGTGCAACATCCCGATTACGGAAAAAATTGCGAAATTTCTTATATAAGTTGCATTTCTAATGAAAAAAAAACTACCAAAAAACTATTGAGGCTATAATCATTATAGAGTCATTAAGTCGTATTGCAGCACGTGAAATGTAAACTGTTTAAATGTAATTCAATCTATGTTGCAAAAAACTGCAATAATTGAATTTTTCTTTTAAACCTCTTGTAAATATGTAATTCGATTTGTATTTCATGGAATTCCTGATTGGTTGTGCAACGATTAAATTACTTCCGATTGTTTTATTCATGAATAAAACCAAGATCTGTGAGTAACATGACAAAGTTATTCAATCGGAAAGTAACGTCGATTCGGCTGCAATTGGAGCACTCCTTTATGATCATGTAACTTTGTCGGAAACAAAACCTGAATTAGTTATTACCTATAAAATAACGTGATTTATGTTTTTCCCAAGTTGAAAGGCTTTCTCTTGGCTTCCCAGAGAATCCATAAGGAGCGAGCGCTTTACAGGAAATGATTTTCCAATGTTATTAAATATTCAGTTTTTTTCCATCGAAATTTATTTTACTGAAATGATGCAAGAGCATTAAATTTAGGTAACAAAAATACGAAAAATGAAGCTGTTAAGCAGGAACAGTAGGGACTTCAAGGTGGACTTCATTATTTAACCCAGAAACCGATAAGCCACTCTAATTTTTTCTTCTAGAATCCAGATCATGGCTTATTGTCTGAAACCACAAAGAGTGCCATTCAGACCGCCATGGAAGATTAAATTACACTGAACAAGGAAAGTTACATGCAACCAGTCGCTGTAATATCATTAAAAGAAAGTACTTTCTCTGGGTTAGCGAGTGCATTAGACCAATTGAGAAAACTCACAAGGAAAATAGACATGACGAGATTAGGTGCAGGTAAAAGAGTCTGATGGGCGTAACGACGAGACTAAATTTAAAATTTAATCTGTGGCAGAGGCAGTAAAAAATTAAAGCAATGTAAACCTACCTCTTTGTTTGAAGAGTTTTATTAAAAATACGTAAATCTACTCTTGAAATAAACAACATCCAGTTAACCATTAAATTTTAAAAAAATTACGTTCAATTCAATAATTTTGTGTATATTTATAACCAACCTCTCACTTTATTGTTAATACGCTTGAGATTATCTGAAACTGATTTTTCAAGCTAAGTAGACTAAATTAAAATTTTATTCATTAATTTTTTGCCTTAGGGGATAAATAAATTAGCACCAACTCATTAACACCAGTCATTGTGTTTCGAAGAAGTAACTGTAAAACTAACAACGATCGTAATGACTGCAACGTAATATTTAATTTATTATACCAATGTTAAACTTGACAACTCTCTTCAAGCTACCAAATTGCTTTGAGGTTTTTGACCGTAATTTTTATAGGTCCTGTTAGATTATTTAACGTACCTCTCACGCAATCAAGGCTACTTTAATTGGTTTGAAATATTTATTTTGAGTGAATTCAGCTGAAATCAGGTTACGATGTGAGCTCTTAAAAATGAGGACGAAATTTAGAATTCGCTTTGGAAAAAATTGATGATCATAAAACTAAATTCTTAAACAGTTTCGTGTGACAGAATGAATTATATACAAATGATATTAGTTGTAAAAGATGCAAAAATGCAGTGACTTTAAAATAAGTATAATAAACTTGTTTTATTCTAATGAGATTAGAGATAAATGCAAACCATGACCCCGTTGACGGTGTTTATCGATGACGAAAAATCTTTGAAAACAATATAACGATATTATCGAATTTACATTAATTTAATCACCTAGATATTTGGAAAACGATTTTTTGTTTGAATTTGTGCATTAGAATGATAATTATGTGCATAAATTGTTTAAATATGCATCTTTGGTTATATTATATTGATAAATTGTTTAGCTGAATCAAAATAAGATATACGAAAAATGAGTACAAAAAAATATGCATTTATACTAAACTACCGAGTGTCCGGAGCCTGTAAACTTTACCATCGTTTATACAAATATTAAAACAGCTCTGTATTAAAAGTTGCATATTTAAAAACAAGTTAATTTTTAAATCACATCGCTTTACTACACTTCAACAGTATCCAGAATGTAAAATAAATCAAACAAAATTGATGGATTCCATATAATTTCAGATAAACATCATTTCGGCTTCGACAAAAAAAATAAAAGAAGTAATTTTCTAATCAATACAAGTTCGATGAGTTGGAATCTAAAGATTGGTTAAAGATTTATTGTAAGACGATTTCCTAAAAATCGGATCTTTTTTTATAAAAACCAACATAATTTTTTTGGTAGAAGTAAAAATTATTAGAACACCAGATAACCTTGTTCTGTTTATTGTTTACTATACATTTTAAAACCGTGTTCATCTTTGCAAGATCAATTATTGATTTTATTCAGGGAAGCAACGGAAATTCTCGCTAGCGAAAACAAACACTTATAGTCTTCTAGTTTCATTTTAGATTCAAGGATAATTTAGTTCTCACTTATTATCGAATTGGTATCACATGTTTGGATTTTACACCAAACGTTTAGCAGTTTGAAATTTTTATGTAAATGTGTTTTTGTTCACGCGTACAAGAGTTATGCTTTACCTGTTGAACCCAACGTTTTATATCTTATTTCTGTTTCTATTTTTTTATTCTATTCTTCATTTCAACTTTATTCGAATAGATACCTAGTTATGATTTATATTTAAATTTTTAATTAATAAATTATTATTATTATTCTAAATTAATCATAATGTGAAGTAATCAAAATGTGGCTTTTAAATTATAATTATAATATACCTAATTATTATCTATGTAGAATTTTATATTTGTATTTTATTAATATTGACTTGTATTTATAACAAACTTCAGGTTTATAGATAATAGACCAAAACAAATATAATGTTACAAGAAATGATAGAAACAGATTTTTCAGTCGCCGTGTTTCTATGCAACAAGTAATACACACTGCGTTTTCTTAAAAATTCGACAACAGTGATGGTTTTTAAAAATCAAATTAACAGAAGTACCAAAGAAAAAAACAATTTACACTAATTAAAAAAAATTGACCACTTTTTATTTATTTTTTAAGTTAGCCACAATTGTTTTTTTCTTTTTATTTTGCCTTTATAATTTTATAATGTAGTGCAAATAAAAATACGTAAATTTTATAAAAACTAAGAAAAGAAAATTTACAAGTCTATGAACAATTTCAAAAATATTTATTGATTGCTAAACAAAGTTAAAAAATATTTTGCATTTTAAATATTTTTAAACTTTTAAATAAAGTTTTTATAAATCTATACTTCAGTCTGAATTCTCCAAATTTTGACAATAAGGTCTTCTTTTAAAATTACATTCTTTAAAATCGCTAAATTATTTATATTTTTAGTACTCAGTTCTTTACATTCATGAAAATAAATCTCCTAAATTTTTCAAGGTATGGAATTAGGCTCTTTTTGAGTATTTAAATTATTTAATCATTTCAGATATTATAGTTTAGTTGTTACATATTTTTCAAAATAGATTTTTTGTTCCCTTTAAATTTTTATATCTCTTAATTTGACAAATAACGGTTAAAATAAAACGACAAATGTAACATAAAACAAATTTAACAAAATTAGAAAATATATCAAGTAAAAAAAAGAAAAAGAGAGATGGGAAAGCTAAAGAAGCCATGCAACCAACAAATAAGAAAAATAGAAAAAAAATGAAAAACTATGACCAAAATCAAAAAAAATACAGCGATCCGAATTGTTGTTTTTTTTCCAAATTACATTTTTTATTGAAAATCTGTTAATTTAAATTTTGCAGATTATATTTTATAAATTAATTAAAATTTTCGGATAGAAATACTAGAATTTATGAATGAGTCTCAGAGTCTCCAGAATAAAAAATACAAGAATCCCAGAGTCGAAAATTTTATAGTTAGTTGCTGGCACCTAATAGTAAGATCTAAGTTATCTTTGATGTGAGCTTTTAAAGTAGGTAATTTTGAATTAAAAAAAAATAAAATCTTAGAATTAAACAACTTATTTAATCGTAGTATCTAGCATAAAAAACACTTAAAATTAAACAAATTTTGAATATAAATTTATGGATACGGATTATAAAAATTGCAGTTTTTGAAGTTTACTTCTTAAAGAAAAGCATTAAAATTTACACGACAAAAAACTAAGAATTTAATTTGTACAAACTTCAGATCTAGATTAAGAATTTAAAATTTGTGACCTTAAACTCATCCTTAAAGTGAAATTCTAATATTTAAAATTCTGCTAATCTAGAGTTTTAGAATCTTTAAAAATATCAATTTGAAAATATTGAAAATGTTTCCAAATTATAAAACCAGGCTTGATTCTTAAGACTTCCAAAAAATTTTTTGGGGTCCTTGACCCTCATATTGTGTTTATTTTAACATAAAACTTGACTTTCATTTTTACTAAAACCCACATAAAAGAAAGCAAAAACTGATCGCAAACTAATTAACACTTATTAGAGGCCCTGATTCGACCCATTTTGACGAGAAAGTAGGTCACGAAATAATTTGAACTAGGAACTGATTTAAAAGAAATAAAATGTAATCGTTAGCCGGAAGTGTGTTGTCACATTTCCTAACGAGTTGTTAGCGGAATTTTATAATCTCTTTTCTAAATTATATAAAAAAAAAACTATTGATGCCATTGTTGATTCCGCAGAACTAATCTCATAACCGCACGATTTTGTTGTCAACACCGCTCTGTTAAAATTCAAGTGTCATTGTACTATTGTTGTCTACACTATCGATAAAATCAACAAAATCCGATCAAAAACTGAATAATACCACCATGATGAATGAATGAATGAATGAAAGTGAGCCAAAAGTTACCACGCTGGTAAAAAATAAATTACCATAAATTAGTTCCTGTTTTAGTTTGCAGCTTATTAAAATTAAGATACAAAGATCTGAGCTCAATATTCTTTTGATGAGAGTATTGTTGTTTAATAATCAAGAATACAAGAAAATTGGAATTTACGAAATTGAAAGTATTTTTTGTGTTGCGTTACAATAGGAATTTGGCAATCGGTATTTCTTCATATTTGAACGGTTTTTGAAACATATTTGGCCAAAAATGCAATATTTGTTTATTAATAGTATAAAACTGGAATTTAGCTGTTAGTTGTGTAACATTATGCTGGTCTTTTAACGTGTGCAAATGAGAGAAATTTCCACAGAAAATTTCTAATTTTCAAGGGTCAAATTTGCATTTTTACCGAGGCACCCTTACTTTCCAAGCTTAATTTAACCCTAAAAGTAGGTTAAATTGGGCAGGTGTGCCCCTAATTAAATACATTTAATGAAAACACTTCTGTTTTTAATTACTTGTATTACAACTAATTAAATAAATTAGAACCCATAACAGCTACATTTTGTAAACTAACCTACATCTCTATCAAGGTAGAACCATCAAAATAAAATAATTTAATGATTGAGCAATATAAAAGTATCACAGATAAAGTCTGGCATTTTCTTTCTACAAGAATTTGGAAATTTCTAACGAGGCGTTCCTTTTGAATGCTTCATAGTTCTTCTCTGAGACCTGCAAGCAACAAAGAATGAACTTTATTCAAACTCCGAAATAACTTTACCTTTAAAGCATCTTGTAACTCAATATTGAACAATCGCACAAGGCCCTTCAAATTTCTGTTTAAAATTCTATTAAACTCGCTTCTTGTTAGCCTGAATGGAGCCTCCGTAGTTGTAGCATTCGGATCACTACTAACAGTAGTGCTTTGAATCACCTAAAATGTTATTTAATTAAGTTGTAATTAGCTTAGTTAACTTACAGGGGCATTTTCCGGGACGAAGTTGTCACCGATGAGTTTATTGACGCTGCTTATTGTGTTCTTCGTGTCGTTCCATTGCTGAAAAATAACAGTGATAACGTGAAGAGTTTCTGTCGTTTTTTACCTCGAAAACGACGGAGAATAGAGTCCGGACGAATCCAGGCTTCTTTTTAAAAATCAGCCTCTTATCGCGATTGATGTTCCGGCCATACGAAAGCTGAAACCATCACACTTTTCTATTTGATTAATTTTAGGTGTTTACTCACGTTGTTTGAGGTTGTCGAATCTGAAGATTGAAGTGCGAGTGCTAAACAGGTTGTTATTAAAAATAACAGCAGACTTCTTATTAGTAGTCTACTCTGCATAGCCTGGAAAAAAATTAAAACTTTCTCTGTGATTTTTGGTTTGTTTTAATTGCATAACGAAAGAGTTAACATTCTGCATGGACATAAACTGAAGCATTTGAGATTGTGCGTAAGGTTTTATTTGAATACCAACGATTTTTCTGCCTGGGAGTGATTTCGAAAATGTTTTCTCACTGCCAGGGAAAGCGAGCTAACATCGCAGCATTTCTTATAAATATAATAATAGTATCGTGAAAACACATCTTTATTATCGTTGTCAGATCTTAGAAATAAGGCTACCGGTTATTATAACACGGTTATATAAAGTGGTTTCGTGCTTGATGATCACTGAAAATCGATTTCAATTAAAACATACAATGAGGGACTTTCAGTGGGTCAATAGTCTCTGGAATTAAAAAAGTGCCGTTGGAAAGGCTGTCATTCTTGTTCTTAAGTAACACCACGAAAGCTTGAATAAGCAAATACCATTTTCACACTTTTCCTATCATTCTTAGTAACTTACAAATTTTCGTAATCCTCATCTGTTCACCATATCTACAACCACTCACTCGCTGGATTTTCTTCCACGTTAACCACTTGCATTCCTCCACAAGAATGCTCGTAAAATTATGACAAGAATCCACCGGCACCAACGAAAGTGAATTGAATACACTGTACACGTAAAGGTAGAGTTTTCCTTTTCTGGCACGAATACACTTTACCAAGGCAAAGAACCGATTGAAAGCAAATTGAATCGTACACGCGACACTCTCACTGATTAGCGGTAGCTTGATCGTGATATAACAAGCTAGTGATAATCAGCGGTTTTTTGTGGTCAAGACAAAATGGTTCAACGATTTATCAACAACCTTGGTGACCTTTCCCTTACTGAGCCCGAAGTAAGAAAGTCCCGTCGAGACGGATGTATTGGAAATCGATGGTATTACCCAATGAGGATGTCTTTGGAATGTTGGTTGAATCATGCATTGTAATTACGCGGTAATTAGTTAAACGAGCTTGAGGAAAATTGAATCATATTTGGGCCCTAGTTTCCCGGTCGTTTTAACGTGTTAAACGTGCTTGGACATGACGCATCAAAAAGAGCAATTTTTCGAGCCATTACACACAAATTGTGTTTTGCGAATAATTAGTACATATCAAAGTAAAAAACAAAGTTAATACCGGAAACGCGGATGTTCGTCGCGTTGTCAGTTATTATTTCGAAATTGTTTTTTTTTACACATGAATAGCGCACACTTTCATGATTTTGATCTCAATTCTCGGTATTTCCTGTCGGAGGTCCCATTAATATTAAATTGTTTTGTCTTTGAATCAATCTTGTTGATTTTCAGTGAATTCAAGCGTGGAAATTTGGGTATTACAAAAGTGGTAACGTGTTACATAAATCCAAAAACTGCTGTTACGAATTGGGTTACTAGGAAACTTTCATTGTTGTGGTTTTCTTTAGAAGAGAATTATGATGTTTGATGAACAACTGATGAACTGAATTCGGTCAGTTTGAGATTGATAAATTGAGTTTTTAACTTTTTGAAATTATTATCTCGATATGTTATACAATGTATGAAGAGAAACTTTCATATTTTTCAGGTCATTTAAATGTTTTGCCATCAAGATTACAATTCCACGATTTTTAACGAATTCGATGTAAAATTCTACTTTGGTAAATCATTACTGTTTCTATGTATATTTATTTTTCTTTGAATTGAGAAAAAGTTTAAAATCTTAATTTAATTAAAAATACAAAATTCGAATGAATCTATAGCTTCCAAAGAATTTTTTTTCTTTCATTTTATAGAAGAGTTGGTTAATACAAAAAACGCGTGTAAAAATTATTTCCTTTTCAGTTACGTACAGATATAAAAAATCTAAAAACATTCTGATATTACAAATTTCAAAATTAATTGATAAATCATAAACATAATGGCTCTTTGTGTAACGAGACCATAGAATGTAGAAAATTGGGGTTCAGCCCGTGGAGTATGTTTTGATGGAGGAGTCCACAAAATGCGGTTACAAAATTGTCTATATTTCGAGAAATGATTCATAAATTTCTCAGCAAAAAGTTGGTACACTTGGCCAATATCTAGCACTGGCGTATACTTGTCACGTCGTGTGAGGAGGCTACTGGTAAAATTATTTTGTCACTGGTCACTGTCCCATCCTCTGTAGGTAAAAATGGGTAAAGCCGGGCTAAGACGACTGATGTACAAGTACCACCAACATCGTAGCAATGTTGACGTATTGTACACGTCATGTGAAAGTCTTTACTTGTTACTGGTCCTTGTGAGCCGGGTCACTTGGCAAGTACACCAATATTGTGGTACTTGCCGAGTACACGAGTCGTTTGAGCCCGGCTTTAGAGTGATCATCCAGAAGAAAAAATCACCCAAAAATGCTTTAAATTATCAAATTGAAGCCCAATAAAATAGCTAAAAAATGTTAAGTTTGTAGTTGAATACATAGTTTATTGAAACAAACATTTTTTTGCATCTAATTTGCAGTAGTTAAATGACAAAAAATATTTGTCATAAGTGAAAAAGGTATTTTTTTCCAATTTTTACGATTTGCCAATACGGTTTCATTTTTCGTTTATAGAATTTTTTTTTTGTAGCTTATGCGGGTCTTAAATTAGAAATTTAACATTCAGTAATTTATGTAGGTAGTTATTGTTGACTATGATTAATTATAATTACCCAGATAACATCAAATTAATATGTGACTGAAATTATCCGAAATTTTTAAACCGACCCCCAATGTTTGCGTATATTTTTTTAATATTTTTCTACTTTAGCTTAGGAAACTTTTTATTTTAACCTTTAGATTTTAAAAGTTGTAGAAATTAATATTTTATTTTTTTTTTTAAATTGAAGTTTAATAATAATTAATGTATAAATTGTACATATTTTTAAATGAAAAAAAAATAGTTTTTTTTTTGAATATCTTATTAAAGCAAACAATTTTTTGGGTCCACTTTGAAGTATTTGGATGACAAAAAAATATCCGTTATTATATAAGTGAAAAATTTTATTATTTTTTGTAAAATATGCATGTGTTAAAATAACATTAATTCTTAATTTAACATTCAGTAATTTTTGTAGGTAATTATTGTTAATTACAAATAATTTTAATTTACCTGTAAACATAAAATTAATAAGCGTCTGAAATTATGAGAAATTTTTAAACCGTCCCGTAATATTTGCGTAATTGGAAAAAGTAACTAATTATTTTTTGCATGACTAGACTAATATTAAAATATATAATAATATTAAAAGTTCATTTTCCAACAGCAACTGTTTCTTAAAAATAACAAACATTGTACATACGGACTTTACCAATTCTTCAAAATTTTTGGCATATTTTTATTATAATTTTTCAAATGATTTGGATTTTTTTCTTTTTAAGCTTCGGTAACTGTTTTATTTTAGAGCCTAGAATTTCTAAAGCTAAAATTGTTTTTTTTTAATATTTACAATAGGTAAAAATATATAGGAACTTCAAGTTTTTGTACTAATATTTCCACGACTTTTACAGGACTTTTAATGTCTGCTGATTCACAGATAGAATTATTACCCGCTGGAACGAAACTGTTCTGGTAAAGTTCACATTTGTTTGACAATTTGAGGTTAAAAGAAGCTGTCATAATTGACAAGTGACGACTTTCTCCTGACAGTTATAAACAAGGCTACAAACATCTGAAAAAAATATGATGCTTAAAATGACAGAAAAATAATTTTTGAATTTTTAAAGCTCTAAAAACGTCACTTATTTTAGTCCCGAAAGTTGTACTAAGTTGTCATCTATCATTATTTATTTACTTTTATATATGATTATTTTTTAATTGTATTCTTTTATTATTATTTTCTTTATGATAAAATAATATTAGTATTTTTTTTAATTTTACTGACTTTTTTACAATTTGTAAAAATTTTATAATGGTAATGATAATTCCAAAAATGATGCTTTACATAGAAACAGTTCAAGTATTTTGATAAAATTGTGAGTGGGCTAAAGAAATAAGGTTATATATTAAAATAAAATATGAAGACACAAAAGAACAATAACAACTACGATAAATGAAAAAATCAAAAGTAAAACAGGTTAGGAAAAATGAGGAAATTTTAGATCCAGAAGAAGAAGAAGTAGAATTAGCAATGAAAAACTAAGAGTGACACTAATAATGAAAGCAAACCTAATACAACAATCAAAAGATAAAGCAGAAAAAAATTAAGCAAGACGAAGAAACCTTTTAACTTCGATTTTGATAAATCTTCTTGTTTTCTAAAAATTTAACATCAAGTAAAAATTCAACTTAATTTAGGCACCTAATCTTGGTTCGCATCGTAAACTACTCGACCATTATGTAAATCGTAATCATTACCGATCGTAACAAGTTGTTCTTCTGACGTGTTTACCATTTTGTCATAATTTGTCTTCTTTCACTTAATAACCGGTCACTTTTATAATTCAGAGTTCATATAACTTTGACCAAAATAAAAAACGAGGATTTTCCATTATCTGTATAAGAATTGCGCAAATCTTGCAACCTGGACAAGAAAGACACTCCCTTTCAACCGGTCAGTTTATATCCTGCGATTTGCAGCAATTTTTTCTAGCTCAGCGAGAGTTTTACAAGATTTATTGCACCTCTAATAGCACCGAACAAATTGTTATTGTTGTCTGTATTGTCTTCATCACTTTCAAATGGAAGTGGGACGTGACAGTTGTAAGGTTGTAATTTGTAAGAGGAATATTTTCTGATTGATTTATCCAATCTTCCATTTAATTTTTCATGAAGTTTGGAGAATAATTTTGATTTTATATGCGCGTTTCCAGAGATTTGGAGAAATATAAGATTGGATAATAGTTTCTCTTGTCTCAAAACGGTGTATATTGATTAAGTTAAATGATAATTGATTACCGATTTGGAGATACAAAGATAAATCATCATTCTAACCTTTGATAACACCGCCCGCTTCTTGTCGCACCTCAAACTTTCCAGTGATAATAACTACAATCAAGTTTTTACTTCTTCAAACTTTTATGACTACTAAATCCTCACAGAAACCCACGAATGTATGCACAAACACAATGATGAAATAACAAATTATCTGTAATAGCAACGAAATAGTTGAAATAATAAAAAAGGCCTTGAAAAGTGAAGCTTTTACATGGCTTATGCATTAAAGTAATTGTTCAGCAAAAGTAACTCAACAGGATCTGAAAACACGTTTTATGATAATTCGATAACACAAGTTGTAAAAAATTCGCAACTTTATCGGGCGCGCTTAAAAGACAGAATCGTTGACAGCTGTATAAAAATTTTTGTTATTTTTCCAGCAGCTCTTCGTAAATATCGATAGAAAGCTATAATTTATGCACGCATGTGTTTATAATTTAATTAAGATCTAGAGCGCATTTCATAGGAAGTTGGTTATGTAAAACTGTATCGTCGATTTCAACGAATCTTAATTTGCCTTTGGAGGTATAATTGGAAAAAACCGTTACCAAATCGGTTAATTATGCAGCTTAGTATGGAAATGCAAAATAAGCGTACACTCGTTAGAGTTTTTGCCGTTTTTAGTACAAAAGCGACAGTGAATGTGCCCACATTTTTGAAATTCCTGTTATATAATACACGCTGCAATTAGTTCATACACATAAAAAACACTCCACTTACTCAAGTTTCAAGAACAAATCCTTTCTAATTGTAGAAAAAGAAAAACTAGTGCACATGCACACAGCACTGAAGTCGATGCCGGTATCTAAGAACATGCCACAACTCGAGAAGATTGGAACACTATTAACCTTCTTTTAGTAAAAAAATATCGTTTGTCAAATGAGTCAAGGCTGATTGGCTCACTTTCTTACATAAGACGATTCAACAGACATAATGGAAGATAAACATTACTGAAAGAACGACCATTGGTCACTGATAATGGTCGGACTTTAGAGAGCACACCAAGAAGTGGTGGCGGTAGTTTCTCGGGAGTTCCATTGCTAATTAGCGGATCGGTTCACAGTGTGTGACATAGATGCCCCCGAAAAATCTTCGAAGCCTTCATCGTGTTGTAATCTTTCTATAATTTGGATATGCGTATGGATAAAACACCTTCAGTTTCGACACGTCGATTGCATGGGTTTAATAATAAAATAAAGTTGAGTCTTAACAGATGAAAATGCCAGGGGCTCATTAAAGCGGGTGTCCAAGTTTCCCCATAAGTCATCGTTGCATCATTTCAAATTTTTTGTTGCATAAAGTAGTCTTACGTTGATCTTAACTGGGTCACATCTCTGTAATAAATTGGAATTTTTTACGATATTTTACCGACTGAATTTAACGTTGTTTTAATGTTTATGGGAGCATACAATTGGAATTACGTGTTTACGCTAAAAGGCTTGTTTATATAACTTGGCTCTGTAACGAGGGTATTAAGTAAATAATGTGTACTTAAGTTAAGCAATCAATTGCGGTGAATTTTGTTTCATAAAAACTTTATATGCGTAATGTATATTTTACGTGGAGTCTATCATTTTACATTTCATTGATGTTGTATGTTGATAGTACAAACATGTTGTTAACTACAGTTAGTTGTTGTTTTTACATTTATGTGTCTTATTTTTGGTTTGACAAAACAAACAAAGAAAGTACTCAAGTTTATGCTTTGCGAAATTTCTCATCGGTTCCAATTTGCAGTTACGTATCTTAAGATGAAAAATAAAATTAATAAAAGTGGATTAATTAACTATAGTAAAGATTATTAGCAATTATCATAAAGTAAAAGTAAAAAACCGGTCAAGAAGAGAAATACAATTTACATAATTTTAAACCTGTACTAGTATTTATTCAATATGTGTCACATTCATTAAGAAGACTTTGTTCTAATATATGACAATAGTTATTTAAATGATAAAAACGTAGAAATGTCTAGGAAATTACAACGTTGACTAGAACTTTGAAAAATTTGAACGTTTTTTTCCACATTTTCTGTAATCTAAATTTCCTGCTTCTCTAGTATTGCATAATTATTGTAGATTATGTATTAATTGATTACAAAATTGGATTTTAGCTCTTCTAAATAGGAAAAATGTTTTTCTTAAAAAATACAAGATGTTCAAATTTTGAAATTTTTTGTGATATTTAGCCTCGTTGAATCGTATGGGTATATATTTATTTGAGATTAAACGATTCCGACAGAGCATGAGAGATCATTATGAACTTTGGTATATAAGTGTTTTTTCATGGAGAAGATTCTTATGCTATCTACTATGTGTTAACTCGCCACCAGATGCCGCTGCAGCACATCAACTTCTACACCTAATTGGTATTTGAGTACGGAGAATACGACTCGCGTAGGACACAGTTATGGAACCTGTACGAGGCGGAAATGGTAGACCTTTCTTCTTGAAGCACTCGGAGGTACAGAAAAAACATTTCTATTCAATTTGATACTTGCTGAAATTCAAATCAAGCGTGAGATTCCTCTGGTTGCGGCATCACAGGAGATGGCGGCAATGCTACTCGTTGATACATTACTACTACGCATTTCTGATTCTAGACTACATACAAACTATCCATTTTTATATACCGGGTGTGTCAAAAAGAATGTCAGTTGTTGTTCTTTGTCAGTGTTAAATTTAATTGACGAGGGACATTTTTAAAGAGAACAAGAACAACTCATCGTGCCATTTTTATTTAAAACCTCAAAAAAATTGTGACGGTTTTTGAATTTTATTTGAATCGTTGTTTCAACATGACTTTATGACAAATGAGTATTGTGACGTGTATTTAGCTCGTGGCGAGGCAGAGAAGAATGCAACACTCGTTGTACGAAATTATGCAATTATATAAATACAATAGCAACACCAAGTAATTATTTGGTCAGAAATTCAATGTTGTCATATTAGATTTATTGTTCCAGGGTATTTTTTTGAAACTAACATCGGTATGATTTTTGCTACAAAATGGTACTCTACAGCGCACTCAAAACAATAACTTTTTAATTTGTTCTGGGATGTCAAGTTTTTGAGATATTTACGAAGAAGTAGGTGATCATGGAAGCTATAATTTGAAGAAATAGCACCTTAAAGCTTAAATACTGAAATAATATCAAACAGAATCTCAAGAAGTTACCACTATAAAATCTAACAACTCGAAATTTAAAAGACCGACACTAAAACAAAAAATTTAAAAAAAAAAGTTAACAAGTCTAAATATTAAAAAAAAATTCTTTTCTAAGAATCTTAGATATTAGAAACTGAAAGCTAAATATTCCTAGATATTAGAACAGATACTTAAAATTCAGTGTTCTGTATTTCAAGAGAGGATAGAATCTATTTACTATTTTGGAATCTGAGACTTTAAAAGTACGAAATCCAAATGAAATTTTTCAAATTTAAGGATCCAGAACAAGCCTAGAATCTGAAAAAATCTAATTTAAAGTACCAGTATCTAAAAACGTAAAATTTGATAACACATGAATTAGGAATTCTAGAAAAAATTAGGAAATCTAGAAAAACTAGGATAAGACCTAAAATAAAAATTATTTCCAAGATAAAAATTTTAACTCGTTAACTTCCATCCTAGATGCCAAAATCATAAAATATCTCAGAATCTGAAATATACAAATTTAAAATTTGCCTTAGAACGATTGAACCTAGAAAATTAACACGTAAAAGACATCCAAAATTGTAAGACTCTGGAACATAAAACCTAGAAAATGAAAAATTTTGCGCTCAGTAGCAAAATTCATCAATAAATCAAAGTGGCCACTTTCAGTATTTTCATTAGTTTAATATTAAAAGATAGTTTATTCTTAAACATTGCAAAAATATGTGGAAGAAACAATTTTACATAACCAATTTTAAAGAGTATTTCCATTAAAATGCATTACTTTCTGAAAAATGGATACCTATTTTGGAACAAATAAAATGTGCAAATGAAACTTGTTTGGGTCATTTACTTTCAAACAGAAAAAAAGAATGAAGGCTAATTTTATTTATCAGGCTATCTTGAGGAGCATAATATAAAAAAAGCAATAATAAAATAATAATAAAAAGTTCCATGCTTCGCACAAACGAAAAAAACAATTCTAATTCTTGATCACCGTAAATAGCTTAAAATAACGACGCTCAGCAGTTAGCAAGAAAGAAGAGTTTTATAACAAGCTAAGTTTATAAATCTTCACAGCCAAATCATTTTGATTCGTTTTTTTTATCAAAAATTAAATTGAAAGTTCTGTTTTATTTTTGATCTTAAGGCTGTGGCTCATCACAACAAAAAAGTAAAAATTTCTAGTCTACAACCTTTTTTCCTGTAGGATTAATAAAAACAAGACCAAGAAAATTTGTTACATACGATTTAAAACAAAAACAAATGCTTTTTTATAAAGAAAAAAAAACTAGAAACTAAATTAATGACATTAGAGAAAATAGAGGAAAGCAAAAACAAAGCCAATTACAATGATTTCTAACTACTAATTTTATTATTTGGCCTAAAGTCTTCGGATAGGCAGGCTTAGGGGGCTTTCAACATCAACAAAAATATATTCAATAGAATGAAGGCCGCCACTGACCAGAAAGTATTAATACTATTTGCAGACAAACATTTACATAAGATTCGGTTGTAATAGTGGCAAGTACTGCTTTTTATGTTTTAACAAAAAAATTGACAATCGGCAATACCCTCATGATAACGACAGCATAAAAATATTTGATGGCTTCGTTTTCCAACAAAAAACCCAAGCTTAGCCCGGTAAATCTTATACGTAATTGTGTTGGAAAATTTACTGCATATTAAAAATGTATCATTCACTAAATTTATTTTTATCTAAATATTTTTGCGGGTGGGGCATATTCTAATATAATCATAATAAAACCTGCAATAGTTTTGTTTTATTGAATTAATTTTGCTTGTACTCTAATCATTATTAATATAAAATTATAATAGTTATGCAAGATTTTTACATTTTTTATTGTTTAAAAAGTTTTTTTGCATAATTGGAATGGGTGTTATTTCGAGGCGTGAAAGTCAATGTCATGAGAACCACACACTGGCATTTTAACATTTATTCTTAGGCAACCATAAATACGCATGACTTTAGATAGTAATCTAATTTTTTAATTATTAGACAATGTAAACTGAACAATAACGTATATTGAGCTACATTGTAAAAAAAATGTTGATTACAAAATTTTTTCTTTAAAGTAACTAGAGCTACAGTTTTTAAAATAAAACAATAAAATAATAAAGAAAACCAATTTTATACATTACCTAGACGTGTTCTACTTTTACGTCTACAGACTGACAAAAGGTGGGTGCTTAATCTAAGTGCACCATTACAAATATTTTTTTCATTTTATTGTTAACTTATTATATTGTGAAAACACAACACGTTGTATATAAATTGTAAAAAATACAGTAATCAAAATATTGGTATGAGAGTGCGATTATGAAATTATTGTTATTTATTTTAATAAAAAACTTGCCCGGCGCATCCACCATTTTTGCTTTCAAAATTTTAACATTTATTATTGCGATTTGATTTAAAATTTGTAATACAAAATGTTTGTTTGACAATTCTCTACCAATTTAATTAGAACTAATGTTTACATGAATTGAAGGAACAAAACAAGAAGAACAAGAATCAGTCGCTGATAATTCCCATACACTGATAAGCATGTTATTGGAATTATAGCACCTGATAACAATATTTATTAAAATATACGTATCTTACATCACGATAATTATTAACATTCACCTAATCGTATTTTAAGTTAATGCAGTTACTCGGCGAGAAAAAATCGTTAATAAACGAACACAACTTCAAGGTTAAAATCACGACGTATTACAAAAAACGTAATTATGACACTTGTTTTATTGAGAAATTGTTTGTAACTGTATAATTAATAAAACCTGTAATTGCAAAATTTATCAAACCGATGTAGATAAGACGCCAACAAATTAAGTTGTGAATCATATTACGTTTCACATTGTAAAGTTGACATTTAAAACAAGCGAGAAGTGAAAGTTAATTCTTATAGTCATGAGAATCGGAAAAGCCAATTTAAAAATCTTTTGTGCGCCACCTCGTCGTGAAGATGTGAAAGCATTTCTTCCGTATCGGAAATTCTCCGATGTCAAGCGGTTTTTCCATTTAATCACCATAATGTTTCCTGAATGCGAATATAATACGCAAACGTATCCACACAATTACTCTGTGGTTTCATTAGTAACAGTTAAGTGTATGTTTAGTCTAATTTAATTTAAATCAAAATAAATACAATTTCATTAATATAAATATAACGACAATCTAAAGACCTTGATTTTTATACGAACTAGGTATCAAACTTACAATCGTATTTACATGAAAATCATGGGCAGCAAGTCATTAGCTGATATTTGAGCAATACAACAATTTCATAACACTAGATAATTATAATATGAGCAATTACTCTAATCTTGGCTATAAATCATGAGATTAGGAACTACCTGCCTTGTTAGACTAAAAAATGAGGCGTGTTCCATTTTCTCGAAACTAGATAAACGGTGGCTGTGTTTTTTTTCTAGCTAGAATTAGGGTCTGAGAAAATCGGCTTATCCGTTGTTGCTTCGATGACGATGCCTTTGGCTCCGAAAATCTTCCTCAAGAACGGTCTCATTGACTCCAACAGTCTTTGGGCTCTCAGCGCTGTGTTCTAAAATGTCTCTATCAGTTGTGTGTGTTAACGTAATTATAGCTTACAATCATGTATTCCCCTACTGTGTTTGACAGGTTTGTAACCAACGTGTAAGAGGACGCGAAAAGTTCTCCGGGAATTTCTAGAGACACTTTTTGGTCTTTTTCAAAAATTACGATATCTTCGGTGGTGGTGGAAGGTTTAGGGGTTGTGGTAGTGTCCCAAGCGAAACCTGAGCGTTTCTATAATAAAAAAAGATTTGTTGTAAAATGATTTTTTATTTAATGAAATGGTGGTTTTCGTAAACAATTTGAGATTGTAGGTGCGTCAGGTGGAAATAAAATAAATGAAAAATTTCTGTGTGGTTTATTACAAAAATTCCAACGGAACACAAGTTTAAATTAAATTATTTATTTGTCGTACTTATATACAAAAATCTAATACTAATTCAACATATTCACAATAAAATATATACAACATAATCTCAAATTGCTATACGAAAAATAAAATGATATATTGTGAATACTATGATTTCCAATGAATTTCTACAAATGGTAACAAAGCTTAATAAATTATAGAGAAAGGAGAGAAAAAGAAGAAAGAAACACAAAAGACACAAACAATTTTGTTAAAACAACAACAGTGGATTAAATTACGAAATCGAGAGTATTTAGTGTAAAATTGGGACGATTACAACAAGCATAACCTGTTTTGATAGTGAAAGTGATATCACGAATCGCCCTAGGGTGGAAAAATTCGGGCCGCTACTACAAATAAGTGACTAGAATAAAAATTGCCACACATATTTACAATTCGTTATGTTTGTTGTAATTGTTGAATTTGAAGATGGTTCAGCCACATTAAATAGCCCCGTGAGCCCCATAGCCCGCCGAGACAGATGCGCCAACGCCGGCATGTCCAGCCGCAGGAGCACCTACACCTCCTCCCAAAAGAGCCCCAAAATTGAAGCCAGTATGTCCTCCACTAGAAGAACCGCTGGTCAGTTTGCTGGTCACGGCGGTCAACAATGGAGCTGCAGCTTGCAGTTTTGAGCCGATTACATTGGACAGGATTCCGGATAACGAAACGACCGGATCTTGAGGAGGATAGATACCTTGAGCCTTGTTTTTAGCTATGTTTTGGTAATCCAGGTGGTCGATCAAGGCGGTCTTCTTGTCGATGAATGAATTGATTTTCTGTGAATTGATGAATGAACGAGTGTGCAGTGCGAGGTGAAAACAGTGTTGTGCATCGTTAATTATAGTTTGGATACACAAGATCATGATCGTCATACTCGAATTATTCGTCATGCATTTATAATTATACCGTTAGAATTTTTGTACTAATCTTGACATTCTTTTATAGCTTTGGAATGTTGCAACCCTCTGAAATACCAAGGAAACGGTACAACAATGCGCAATTTTAGAAGCTATTTACAAAACGAATCTACAATTTTTTACAAACATCCTTCAGACGACAAATATGTTGTCATTTTCTATTATTATTTTCACACTTTAATTGAAATTCATTTAAATATAAGAGAAGACTCACTGTGGGTAATTGTAGCAAAAATTACTTCCTGCTTCTACAAACCCAGTTAAAACACTAAAATAGATATTAAATTTTTCCACAGTTTTTCTGGATATTTAATTAAAAATGTAATAAATGACCCAGTAAACCATACAACACTATATCACTTTTATATTTAGCTTAGCCATTGTCTTGAAATTAACTCATAAAGTACAAAAGCTATAAATATTCATGAAATTTTATTACAATGGAACAACAAATAAAATATTTTTTAAGACTTCATTTACCTACTTTTTTTATAATTTAGAAAATTTAAATTTTATGCTTTGACTAAGCTAACAATTGAAATTTTAAAGATTCAAAATTCACAAAAAAATTAGTGTCTTTTCACTTCTAAATACAGAAAATTTGTACAATTCGTGAATTCGTCAATGATCTGAATTTTTACCTCTGGGAAATCAATTTTCTCTTTATAATCTCCTTATTGATCAACTGATATGCAAATTACTAGTTTTTGTTTTAACTATAAAATTTAATTGGTCCTCACCAATTTTCTGTCACAATTCGTAACAAATAGAATAGAACCTTGATTAACCCGAACACCAATTATGTGGAATTATTTGAAAGGCTAACAACCTCTTTCTCTTTATAATTTTCAGCGGAACAGTCGTTTAAATTCGCATACATTATGTAAGCGTGCGAATTTTTTATTAAATTTCAGTTATCATAATTAGATCTTGCTAAATCTACATTATTAGGCCCAAATTAATCTAGTGTAAATTGAAAGCTGCAAATTGCACTGTGTGAGCGTAAAAAACGGTTTGAAATATTTCGTGGGTGTTTTATAACGAGAATAATGTGATTTTGGTTGTGACAATGAGAGACGGTTACATAAATTAAAATTCACGAATTTATATGTAAAGCGAATTTCATAGTATTGCGCCCTTACAATAACAAGGAAATTATATGTAAGATTACCTAACACCGTCTTTGTGTCTTTAATCTGACGAAATTCCCAAACTGTAAACCATAAAGTGGAAAATTATAAAATGTTTGCTACGTTTTACCAAGTCTCTAGAACTTAATGGAGGTCAAAAGTTTCACTTATTTACTTTTGCAAAATCGCTGTTTTGGTCGTCAAAAATAAGTGGAGTTAAAAAGTATCTTCGCATTAGACTGATTTAAAACTAAATTAATAGTGTAATAATGTTAATTATATCTGCACAACACTGGCGTCGGCGCTACTTACGTTGAAGACGAATCCAAGAATGGCGTTCTTCACTCCGAAGGCGGCTTCCACTTTCTTTTTATCTGCATATCCCTGAAAGTAACAATATTCGTGACGATCTAACATTATCGGAAAACCAACAAGTTTATTTTAGTATCGATTTTTATGGATCTATAAACGCCCTCTTAATCCGATGTGGAAGAAAGTTATTACTTCACGCTTTAGAAAGCAGAGAAATTTTCAATTGTGATTAAGATTGTCGAGATAACGTTCAATTTGCGGCGATTTTGAGTGATGCAACGATAAATTTGACTATGAGTTAGAACTATGTCAGTATGTGGTTAATTTGGCAATCAAAATTGCGTTTTAATGTATACGACTAATCGGTTACAATTGTAAAGAAAAAAGAAAGTGTTTTAAAGAGATTCGGTTTACTGTCATTTCAAGAATGTTTCTAAACATTGCAAAATATTAAGATGAACAATACTTTTTTATCAAGTTGAGGTGTGTTGCAAGGTGGAATTAGCGAAGGTACAGAAATTATGGTGGGTCAGCGACCTTGTGTGCTGGTAAAAGAAGTGTTTTCCGAATTCTAGGTATAAATATTATCGAGTCTGACTTTCTAAGCTTGATTTTAAGGATAGTGTTAATTATTACTATTTTTATAAGTTGAAGTTGAGATTTCTCATAAATGAAAGGGAACATGAGCGCTTTCAGTGGAAGAAAACATTAATTTGCTAAGATAAATTTCGTCGGTTTAGTTCGTGTTTTTTTGACTGAAAATTTATGTCTTCCATTCTCGTTTTATTTATTGCACATTTTCGGTCAAATTCTAAATTAAAAGCTTAGTTTTTCTCGATAAAACCAACTCTAACATAAATTAGGCAAAAAAATGTTGTTTACGTTTAAACTTTACGTAATTAATTGCAATTTGGATGAAATACGTCAAAATAAACAAATTTAGAAACTTTTTTTTACTTATTCTGTCAACTACTTATGATGCAAACGAGCCAAAATCACACAATTTATTAATTTATTTGTTTTAAAATTTTCTACAATTTTTTTGCAAATTCAGGTGATTCAGGAGTTTTGATAAAATTACCTTCCAAAAAATTGCTTCAAAGAAAATAAACATTTACGTTTAAACAAAAATGTGCCATGTCGGTTTATAGCTTTTGGTTTTATGTAAATTTTGTAAATCACGCGAAAAAGTTATTCAAACAAACTTAATTTTTATTTGTTATTGTTCTAATCACCAATGGAAGCAATAAAGAAATCATAAAATCTCAACGAAACGTGGTTAAAATTTTCCAAATAAAGTTCTCACGAGATAAATTTGTTTATAAAATAGTATCAAAATTTAGAAGAAAACACATTAGTTTTAAATTTTTGAGATAAATATTGTTGGTAAATATTTTTTTGACATCAAATTAAAAACCAAATTTAAATTAAAAAAACACTTGAGTAAAAAAACTGCTGCTAGAATGTTTAATTTCTGTGATTTTTGAAACTTTTCGACATTTATATTTAACAATTTTGTTTAAATTTAAATTTAGGAGGCAAAAGTTTTACAAGAAATCAATAAAATACAAATTTTGCTTGTTATTAATTAAGTGAGCTAGAAATAGAGTTTTCTTATAAAAAAAATTATAAGTTATAAAATTATGCCCTTTCAGTTAACACACAGCAAATCAAGGCACTGTTTTTTTACTGAAAAAAATTGGCGTTTTTACTATTTTGACCTAACCCCGCGTTCTAGTAACATTTCGAGCACATGTCTTGTTCTTTCTTCGCAACAAAATCAGGTTCTGCGGTTTAATTAAATGCGTGGATTTCTTGCACAAATGTGAACTACAGCTGTGATTTCTTTTCCCATTTCATAAAAACTTGCAGCCGACAGTCAATAAATGACTTGAATTTATGCATACATTTGAATGTATAATGTTAACTGTATTTCAAAATAGCACATTCACCGCGTTACAAACAAACCCATAAGGAACATGCTCTCGACTTTCGCTAGGAAAAAAACTGAGAAAATGCGTGTAGATTCTTGTTGGAATGCAAAATAAGTGTCTAGTGACAGGAAGTAGAGCTCCGGCGCGAGTATTAATAGAGAAGAAAAAAAAAATGCATCAAAGGCCATTACTTTCCGTTTTCAAGGGAGAATGCAAGTGACCGATAAAAGTGGTGAATAATTAAGAGTGAATTTGCATGTGAACTGGTTAGACAACGTAATCTATAACTTTATATAATGTCCGAAATTAGCATCACTTTTACTCTCAGCCTTATTAGCATAACTTTCTTCTCCGGTGTCGTACACTTTTACTTATCTCTGGTAAACTTTCTGAAAGATGCTCCGGAGTTAGTAACGTGATTTTTTGTTATTTTGGTGATTTTGATACGTACGTGTTCATGTCCATGTGCTAATGTGTTAACGTGAACGCCGTTTGCTTCTCTTTTGACTAGTGATCTACTTTCGGCTACTTCGCTGAAAGCGGCAAGACAGGTCAGCAGAACAGCTAATGTCCACGAGCATTGCCTCATCGTGCTGCAACAAAATTACTAAATTGAGTCGACATACGCACTGTAGAAAGTAGCCTTAATCGGTAATCCTCAAGAAGTATATTGCTAATGTTACAAAACCAACGAAAAACACTAATGTCACTGCAATATACTTCCGAATCACTGTCACTGTTTAAAAATGGCGGATGTTTGTGAAAAATGGCGGATGATACCTAGGAACAAAAATTGTCTTACACTGTTTAATGTTGAGACCGAACTAAGTGAGTGAATGTGATAATGTCTTAAAGTTCTTCTTATTTCAAAGCTCATATGTAGGTCGTAAGTGTTCGAGTGTTGGCGCGATTGGTAGCGAATGAAAGTCAACGAGGTCAAGGAGGGTACTCTTGGGACCAATAATAAAATTTCTTCGGTACCCCACTATTATCCAAGATGCACTTCTTCACTCGTCTACCCTGCGATCTCAGCTTGGCGAAAATTGGACTTGAACTTGACTGATGGCGAAATAGGCTTTGCATGACTGTACATTTCGATAAACGTGCACTTTTTTGGAAGAAAAATTGCGACACGTAAAAGCGGAAAATTGGTTGTGGCAAGCGCCAAATAATTCGAATTTTCACGGATTATTTTTTATTACTAAATTCCTGATATTATTTTTTTCCATGCAATATAAAACCTCGTGTTAAATCTCTTTCACAGCCAAGGTTTGATGATTCTAAACCTATGATCATCAGCACCAGTGTTGGCATCAGGTAATTATTTACGTTAACTACATATGAAGGTAATAATGACTTTACGCCCATCTAATAAAACAGTAGGATTAGAATCTGAATCTAGTAGTTTTCCAATCATTTTCAAAAATTTCCCAAAAGTACGGCCGTAAGATTTTTCATCACTGTCTTTGAATTACATGAATTATTCAACAATTATCTTATTATCATTAATTACAAATTAGAACATTTGAATCTGGTGTAAAATATTTTGCAACCTACATTACATTGCATGTTACAGTAATATCTCTATTTTTTCCTGAGAGAAATATTCAATTACAGCCAATCTCGTGATGTAGAAAATATAATGAATAACAATTTAGATAAAATTTCCTCAAATAGTGTTTCAAGCATGTTTTTTCGCTTTTTTTTCGACTATACGTGCTTATATTTACTGACACCTACTGCAATTACAAAATTTATTTATCGTCCGACTGAAAAGTCAAGCATTGTCAATCTCAAACTAAGTATCTATTGTGATTCAAGTTTACATACTTGAAAGCTATATGCAACAATGTCAAGTAAAAGTACAGTTGTTATAAAACAAGAAAAAGAATTTATCAGCCAGTTGAGTTTTGATTAAACACTGTAAATAATTTATTATTGAAACTACATGTCACGATTAACGTTAGGTATTTATTGAAATTACTGAACGAGTTGTTATAATAATTTATTATTATAAAAAAAAAAATGGAACTGTGGCACGTATTTGCAGAAATTTGCGGGAATTGGATGTCAGTTCACATGTTCACATGCAGTTTTGAATTTGCTTCGTTTCAAATTGTATTTGCTTCTCCTATTTTAATTTGTGTGATAACTTAGTGTCTTAACGCTCCTTGTGGAAAAAATTGTAGAAGCAAAAAATTTTCACTAATTTGGTTCTTTTTCTTATCAATTTTTTTTTAACAGTACACTGGATTCCTAAAAACCATATTGAGAAAATAATTGTACTTTTCCACAAATTTTACTAATTTCTGGGAAACCCGTCGATTGAAGCATAGTGGATTTTTCTGTAAAACTGATTCTACAGAACTTTTTTCAATAAAATTTCAACAAAGTTTGGACAATATTTTCCTTAAATTTCCGGAAACAACATTTCCAATTTTTTGTGGCTACTGCATAAACTGTAAAATTTAGCTTCAATATTTTATTCATCTTTTAAGGTTTTTATTGAATTGTAGAGATTTTTTGAGGTCTGTAAATATTATGACTCAAATTTCTGAAAGTGCTCAAATTCTAGTCTCCGAAGTTAAACAATTTTTAAAATTCTTTTAATTTCTTGATTTTTAGATTCTTAGAATCTAAGTTTTCACTTTTTGATTTGTTTTTGATCACTTAGAAGCTCGACACTTTTTGCAAATTTTTATTATTTTTGGATTTGTTGATTTTTTATTTATTTTTTATTCTACTTTACAATTTTTTTGCAATTTTTATTTTTTATAGAGATTTTAAAAAAAATGATATTTTTTAAAAATTTATATTTTCTTAAATCGATTTTAGCAAAATTTTCACATTTTGAGTGTCAGACAAACTAAATTTAAAATATTGGAAAGCAATGATGAGACTAAATAAATTGGCGTGCAAAAGCAAGGATGATTTACACGTAGATTCTTAATATTTCACATTTTTTCAGCTCATTCACTAACAAAGTAAAACTGTCTTTAAACCATTTTATTCAATGACACTTCAAAAGTTTTTGAAATAGTTTTAAATCGATGAAAAAATATTTTTTTAATTACTGATCAGGTCAGCACTGGAAGTAATGTAAATATTAAATTATTATTTTTTAATTATAATATATTTAAATGCCTCGAATCTCTTTAAATTGGAAATCTACGACGATCTGGGAATGTTTCGGCAATCTCACCATTAGCGGAGCTCTCTAATTTATGATTTTTTTAAGTACTTCGAGAAACGTTCACAAATGCTGAGGAAAAAAAAATATACAAGAATTTCGATCTCTAATTCTTTAAATAAAAATTTTTAGTGACCTTTAACAAGAAACTGCCTTTCTAACTTTTTAATTGGAAATTTTGAGTAATTTTCAACTTGTTTCTTTAATTTTCTAAATAAAAAAGTTGCGTTCATTTTCCAACTTACACGAAAAAAAATATATATAAATTAGAAAAATTATTACTCTTATTTTGTAGGTAATTTTCAATTTTTAGACGTGTGTAACTTGACGAAATTAGTTGTTCGTAATTCTAAGTTTGTGTTTTTTCACTCTAAGTTGAATCATTGAGTTAATTCATTGTAAGTAAATCTGAAATTATTACTATATTGATTTATGTGCATCATCACCAAATAATTATTTGAAACAATTAAACAAGTCGGGTTTATGTTTTTATTAATTGCCATGCACCACGTGATTTTAACGATTTTCATTATTAAAGTAAATTAAATTTGAATTATCCTGAACACCCATTTTGCAGGTTTTTATTTAACGTTCCCACTTATCAAATTAACAATTAAGCAATTTCGCCACCCCAATTCTGGGAAATTGTCGATTTTTAGGATTTCTATTACGGAATTTATAATTGTAACATGTGGCAATTGTTGAATTTTAATTTAACTTTCTCGGTAAAATTGCCGCTAAATTCAGGAAAATAAACAATTAGGGCGTATAAATGAGATTAATAAAAGGTGTGAAAACGAGAAAAGCCACCGACTTATATAAGACAAAATGTTTAAAATTTCATCCGGAAGTAAGCACGCTTTCATTTGGATCTCCGGAATGAAATAAATTTTCACTCATATCTCATAGTAAGTTTGGTAACGCTTCCGGTCCTGCGTATAATGATATTCAACGTATGCACTTTCGTGGAATTTTTCCATGGAAAAATAGAAGTTACAGTTCAAATTTACAATTACTAGATCTGAAAGTCGTTCAGATTATACGGTTCTATGATTTAATTTTGTTACCTTCACAATAAACACGAAGAATTCTTCTTGTTACCTAACGACGGCTTTTATGCCTCCGAGGAACAGGAAATTTCCTTGTAGAAAATTTATTGATTATGCCGGATGCATAAGTAGTCATCGTCCTTTTTAGGAAAGTGGCTACTAAAAAAAATCAATCGCTGTGTAAATTTAATCAAATAATTAACGGCTTGCACTAACGAAAATGTGCATAGTAATTGGTGTATGGTGTAACTGTGTGAAGGATAACAGTTTGATAAATGTATTGAGCAACGGATAAAAACTATCAAACCAGTCGGGACATTTGTTGTTTTAATACCTACAGGTTGTAATAACATTCAATTAGTTCCACTTAAAACAGAAGATGAAATTTGTTGAAAAGTTGCGCCAGGCGTATTGTTGGTTGCCTACAAGTAGTACTGTAGAAAACGAAGATAAAAATTCAATTTGATTCGAATTAACGGTAATTAGGAAAAAAAACATACACACGCACGTGGTGCGGCAGTCGATGACCGAAAATTTCTTTTTCTAATTGCAATTATAATTTTTGTAATGTAAATTGTGTGTTACAAAATAAACACTGAAAGCGAAAGTGGCTTGGGAATTGCAAGCTGCGGTGAGACATCCCGTTCAAAATTAATCAGCAGGTATTTATTAAGAGTGGAATTATGATGTGGTCTATAATTAAGTAAAGGTTATTAATGCAAACGTGTTTTCAACAGCATTCAAAAATTGAAAGCTTCCAAAAAAAAAAAATAGTAAAAATAAGATTGAAGTCTAATAAAAACTGGAATATACGTAGTGTCACTTTTTATTTTGAAAGTTCTTGATTGTGATTCTTAGCCTTTAGATTTTTAGATATTTGTAGTAAAGACTTTTGACTGTTTACTTTGTAAGTTTTTCCAGTTTAATTTTTTTAACATTCAAATTTTGTAGATTATTTGAATTTTAGATCCTTTTTTTCAAGATTTACATTTTTCAGTCTTTAGTTCCTACGGTTTCAAGAATCTAAAATTTTCAATTCGTGGCCATTTGCTTAAGTTCTTAACTTAAGTTATAATCTTTGTTTGAGAACCTGAGATATTTTACGTTTTTTAAATATTTCAGTAGCTTCCGTATTTATTTATTCATCTTCCTCAATTTTCAGGTTTTCAGTTCATTAGGTTCTAAAAGTTTTCATATGGCTGCGACTTAAAATCTTAAAGTTCATTCCTTTCATCCTTAAACTGTTGAAAATTGTTTTAATTGTTTCATTTTGTCGTTTTTGTTACACATTAGAATAAAAATTCTTTTTTTGTATGTCCGGAATTTTTTTCACTTCTTTGATCTCTTACATTATTTAGTTATTTTATAGTTTTAACCTGTTTGTAAATTTTAAAAATCTTCAGTTTTAAGGCTTCTAAGCTTTAAAATTCTATTTGATTAAATTTTTAGAATCTAAAAATTTCAACTACATATTTTGATGGACAAGTTGGTAAATTTTAAAGTTTATGCATTTTTTTTAAATAAGTTTAGCAATTATATGTTGGCATTAACAGATTTTCTGCTTTTCATCTTAAAAATTCAAGTTTTTTTTTGTAGCTTGGCTCTTATTAATGATTTAAATTAAGATTTTTTTTAGAATTTTATTGTTTTATTTATACAATTTTTACATATCTTTGATTTTTGTCATTCTTTACAATTTGCAATTTTAATGGTTTGGATTTTTAAACCCAGTTTTTTTGTTTACTTTGCAAAATCTATTTTTGTATTTTTTTTTTAAATTAAGTTTGGGCCTTTCTTTTGTACTTAGAACTTTAAGTTTTATTAAAAAAATCTATAAAATTTTATTATAAATTTCTCTTTTAAATTTCTAAAAATTTTCAATTTTTTTCTACATTGTCCACACGCGTTTAAAAATTATTACTCCTAGTACTTAGATTTTCAAAATTGTGGCCTTTTAACAAATAATTTGTTGAGTTTTTTGAGAAATTTATCTACTATTAAAAAACATAAATTCCTCAGTTTTTCAATTTTGAATTTTTTATTTTTTTATCTTTACATTTCTAGAATTATTTTGTATATTATAATACACAGGGTGACTCAATAGTTAAAGTTCAATCGATAAATCTTGCCCTTTTACATTTATAATATGATATATTGTACAAGATAGGTGTCTTCAATGAACACGCTGTATTACATTAACTAATATTAGTACCATATAAAAGAGCAATGAATTTTTTAGTTTCTTACCAAATTTCAATAATCAATTCCTTATAATATTGCTAAAAACTTACTACAATTGAACATCCGCATTAAAATAAACAACTTGGGAATTTTGCATTCAAAATTCAGAATAATGCATTTAAAGCTTTCAATCCAACAAATCAGAATATGTAAAAAAATAAATAGCGTCCCATTTAAAATAATTATGTTGAGTACGGCCCTGGACTATTGAAACACTCTGTTTAAGGTAAAATATTTTTAGAGACTTCTTTACTTCATGTATTGACCGATATCGCACCATTACCTCACCCTGTATCATTCAATTTTTTTTTCTAGTTGCTTAAATTTAAAATCTTTATTCGTATTAAAGTGTTTTGTGATCAGGGCTTAAATGATTATTATTAGTTTTAATAAATATTTTGTTAAAGTTTAAGAGATTTTGAGTAGATTTCCCAAATTTTTTCGAAGTTATATGTAGTTATCGTAGCTAGAGCATTAAAAACTATTTTTTTTTTAATTTAAAAATTGTAGTTTTTAAGTTCTTAGTTCCACTTATTTATTTATTTGATTTATTCTTTATAATTCCATTCCATATGAAATTTTTATTAGAAATTGCTTAGAATTTGTGTACTCTCTAAATTTTGTAGTTTTTACTTTTTTTATAAAGTACTTTTAAATTTCTTCATTTTTTTTATATTTGCATTCTTTATGTTATTGGCTTGTTAAGCTTTTTTAAAAAAAAATTATTTTGGTATTATAAATTCTTCTAATTCTTTTAATTTTTGGATTCTTAGAACTAGATACAAATCTTCAAAGATTTTCTTCTTAATTTTTTTAAATTTTTGAGCCCAGTTTAAAAGCTTTAGCCTTTTGATTTCTCTTTGGCTAAATTTTGATTCATATTTTTTTAACATTTTTTCTACATTTTGCAAAATTTTTCTTACTTTACTTTTGCATCGTCGAGAACTCCATTTTTTACCAGTTTTATAATATTTCCCTCATTCTTAAAAATTTATGCTTTTTTTTAATCAATTCAAACAAAAAAAAAACTGAAATTCCTCTAGGATAAAAATTGTCGGAATGTAATTTTTGGATATATTTATATTTATTGTACATAAAACTATGTAAAATCAACCTAACTTGAATTTCGCGATTATTAAGTACTTGTTAATAAATATTGGAAAAATCCTCGATTGGGTTTAAAATTTCGTGGGTTTTTGGTGGATCTAATTACGCAAAATTTTCTCCTCGCAAATGTCAGAGCCAAAATTGTTTTTTTTTTCAGCAATTTGTTTTAATTGTTTCGTAAATTGCCTTTTATTTGAATACACCAATTTTTAATGTTTAACTAATAAATACGCTTGCCTTGACCATTGTGTGTTTTTACCGCAAACCAAACATTTTTTTGAATTCAATTTCCAAGTATCTCGTTTGCAAAAAGCAAATATTTAAATAACCCAGAAGAATTCTGCCTATTTTTACACTATAATCCTTTGCTTCTGCACTCGATAGAACGCATCAAAATTTACAAACCTGTATAATTTTAGTATTTTAGAAAGGATAAGTTCTGCCTGGAGAAAAGTTTTTAGATTTCATTTAGTCTGTGATATCACTTAAAAATCCAGTTTTGTCATAGAAATACCTAAGTATAAAAATGTCCGAGGTGACTACCGGAAATGTAAAAACAGCTAAAGAAACCGTCACAGCCTCACTACCCATGATTCATTAGCCTTTTGCAAAATCAGTTTTGAAAGTTCTGTGGTCAGAAAAATTAGTCATTGCACTCGCATATAATTATCAGAAACAATAATTAAGTGACGGGAAACTTCAAGCTTCCACATGTGCGGTAATAAAGGTCTCAAAATTAGATTGAGGAAAATGATTATAGAGCAAACCTTAATTTTAGTCCATTAAACTGAATAAAATGTTTCACTTTTTTTCCCGATAGTTCCTTGTTTCACAATTAATTAATTAACGAGAAAAAAACAATTAGTCAACACCACATAATTTTTCTAATGAAAACCCATTTCAAGGTATATGAAAACCACAAATTTACAGTGCGTTCTAAAAAAAAGTCACTCATTATCACCGTTACGATATTGCTAATTATTTTACAATTTTAAGAAATTTTCTCATGCTCTTTATTCTCATCGGTCCTGTGATAAAAATATCGTTTAAAAATGAATAATTTATAGCTTGGTAAAGTCCACGAGATCACTTGGGCCACAATTTGCAGATCTTTCCAGTCGACTTGAGCCAGTTGAACCCTAAAGTGTATTTTGCCTGAAATTATGTTATGGCTGCAAGTCTGGTTGTAATAATATAGCATTATATGAAATTGCACCGTTATTGTGTGAGTAAATGTTCCAAGCGCCCATTACATTATTTACATAGAAAATAAGATAAATGAACAGTTAATTATATTAACTGTCTTTTATGTCATTTGTGATACCAAGGCCAGAGCAAAGTGAGAAAGTCAGTCTAGTAGAGACTTATTCTTAATCTGAAAGTGTCTACACGCAATTATTAATTATTATTAAGAAAAATTACTCGACGTTTACTTCGATTGAATTTAAATTAAAGACATTTACCACCAACAAGGCTGCGTACCCTTTACTTGAATTGAGTCATGACTATAATTTCGTATGACTTATTTAAGGACAATTATCGACAATCATAATTTTGTTATGCCATCTTTCGGTGAAAGTCATAAGAAAATTAATGAATCATTGCCTAAATCTCACTAAGTGTGTTTATTTTTTGCAAAAAATTACAGCTGGAATTGCTTCATTTAAAACACTTTTACCGGCACTTTTGGAAGTCTTCAAAGAAAGTACATTTTATCGGTTTAGTTTCGTTCCGGTTGTGCTGACCTTAGATTACCACGTGCCAATAACCTCGCAAATTTTATAAACTTGTTTCTAGACCTTTCATCATTACAATTAGTTGTTTTTAAAATTGTTTCTATGTGGTTAAACAGAGAAATTGTACCATCAAAAAATGATTTGTGGTTTAACATATCTCATATCTACACAATAGTTGCAAGATCACTTTCTAATCGTATTCTAAAAAAGGAAACACCTAAATTTTCCATAACGTTTATTGATGAAAGTGTTTTTGGAGAATGATCTAATAATTCGTTATGAAAGTTACACGATTACGCATCTTTCACAGCAGAACAATACAATTATGATTTAATTTTGAATTTTATTTATCTCATAACAAGCGTGAATTTTATTTGTATAATTATAGACGTGTTAAGCGATTGCTTCACAATGTAGAACATCCGAAAATTCCTCTCTTTTGTTAAGAATTTTTCAGACTTTCTTTTGCAGTTAGACGGATGTAATCAACTGTTATGTGAGGCGCCGAAATTGCGATAGCCAGCAATTTGGGAATTTTACCCTCGGAAAGGAGAAATTATTTCCTGGAACTATTTTGAGTGACCTTTAATTATTTATGCGCACTGGTTTAGGATGAAAGTATAGTTGTTAAGCCAAAGTGCAGTCATTTATTTTAAGTTTTCGCGTAGCAGCTGTTGGTGAGCCGAGCCAAAATAGATCTCTACTTTCTTTGTGCAGTTAGAGATAGTATTTTATAAAATTATGACATCATACATGTTTAGAAAAAATAACTAAGACAGGTCACAAATAATTTAAAGCAAAAAGAAAAAGAAGAAAAAGAGCTCTTTAATAAAAGCAAAAGATAATGCAAACACTAATAAAAAAAAACAAGAAACAACTCTGGATCAACGGCTAAAACAAAACAGAAAAGAAGCAAGAAAGCTAAGAAAAGAAGTAAAAATAGTAAAACAGGATTATCAAAGAATGCAAAAAAGAGAAAAAACTAAACTAGATAAAATTCAAGTTAAAGAAAATAAACAATGAAAAGGTTTAAAAAGAAATGCTACAAATAAGAAGACACTTAAAAAAATTAAGGTGGGCGAGAAAAAAGCTAACTAACAAACAGTAAATATTCATCAACAAAAATTTAACAACGAAAAAAGCAAAAATACAAGTTAAATACAATACTAAAAAAAGTAGATGCGACGGTGAAATTAGACTAATAGGCAATAAAATAAGAAATAAATATAGATAAAAAAACAACAATAAAAATGTAACTATAACGATATTAAGTAGACACTGCTTTTCTATAAGAGAAACAAAAAAAAAACAGTTTATATCGCAAAATAGAAACAAGAAATGTATAAGGTAATCTTTATTACCATAGACAAAATGAAAAAAAATATATAATAAAATTTAAAGTAAAAAGAAAAAAAAATTCTTTAAATAAATAGAACACGAAATAAAAAAGTACAAATTCAAATGTAGCACGAAAGCACACTATACATAAAAAACAAGCAATAGTAGTAAATATAGCAATATAACAATATAACAAATCCTATATAAATCACATAATTTACAAACAAGACAATGATTGGTTTAAAAAATAAATTCCACAGAAAAATATACGCAGACACAGAAGCACTTTAACAGCGACGATAAAGCAAATAATCGAAAGATAAGACAATAAAAAAAAATAAAAACTCATAAAACATACAAAAGCTCAAAACAGATCTTCGTCTTGCAATGAAATAAATTGTTACGCAGTAAAGATAATAAAAATTTAGAAATAGAATAAGCATCAAACAACACAGAGAAAGAAAATGTAAGGTGACATAAAATAGAATAGGAAAAAAGAGAAACGCAAGTGGTAAAAGTATTAAAGGAAAACAAAAAGAAGACTGAAAGGACAAAAAATACAAACAGTTAATAAAAAATTCAACAATTTCTGAAAAAAAAAATTATATAGAAATAAAATAAAACGAAAAGAAAGAACACATAAAAATAGAAGAGGAAAAAATGCTCAACGCAAAGAGAAGTAAAAGCAGAACAACAGAAGATGATCGGGAATTGAATAAAGCGTTGCAAGAAGTTACTATACGACTTGGAAAAAGAAAGAAAAAAACTAAAGAAAAATGAAGATTACAACAAACAGTTGGAGATAACAGAACACTGAAACAAATAGTGGAAGAAGTAAGAAAAATAATTAGTTAAACTGATAACAGGAAAAAACTGCAGAAAACATGGAACTTATAAAGTACGGAAAAACAGAAACACAAAGCAAAGTCCTCAGGTTAATAAAAAATTGAAGAGAAAAAAATGGAGTAAGAAGCAAATTGTAACAATTTACAAGAAAAAGAAAACTGGAGATATGTAAGAGCCACAACATAACAATCTAAAGACGTTTAAATTAAAAACAAATAAAACAATACAAATGTAAATTTTTTGTTGATGCAGTCCACAGCATAAAGCAAATAATAAAAAAGAACATGACAGGAGTAGAAGTACACTGAATTCCAAATAGTTTTCGATTTCATTAAAAGAAACAATCTTATGGTAGCACTGAAATTATTCGAAATAGCACCAAAGAAAACAGTTGAGACAGGAAGAAAAAAACAGCCAAATTTGAAATAAATAGAAGTGTACCAGAACATTAGCCTATCGGCGTCTTTATCTGAGATAGCATTAGAATACATAGAAGAACAAACAAGAGAAATATTAGAAGTAGAAAAAAACACCTAATAGCATACGTTGACGATATTGTAATACTAAATACCAAATAAGTATCGGGAAAAAAACAGTAGAATAGTTAACACAAGAAGACGAAAATATGAGGCTAAATATGTATAAGAAAGGTAAAACGCAAATTTAAGAACTCAAAGGAAGAAATGATAAAAATAAGAAAATAAAAAAAAAAGATTAAATAATTAAATAGTTGGGCGTGGCACTAAAAAAAGAATCTTAAAATTAGAGACAAAATCATGGCGACTAACAGGGCATTTATGCTAATAGTCAACTAGTTTAACGTAAACTGCTTTCTAAAAACATCAAAATTGATATATACCTACAAAACGTTCATCAGACTAGTACTACCGTAAGCAACAGAAACAGGACAATCACCAAAAAAATGAAGAAGAATATAGAGAAAGATATAAGAATAATAATAAATGCTGAATTGAAGAAATAAATCAATGGAATGAATGCAAATGAGAAAAACAAAGAAAAAAGAGTAAATAATAATTTCTAAAAAAAACAAAATGAATAATGATCGTTTTTTTTGTTGCATATGAAAAATTAATGTTGCACATATCCGTTTTTTTTTCATAAAATTTTAATCAATTAAACAACAGGGTATTTTTTGTATTAACAAGCCAACTCAACCATATTTAAATATAAAAACTATCTTCAAGATTATTTTTAGATAAACCTAACCTGGTTAATACTGAGTTTTTAGTTAGAACGAAATTTATGCAATTTATGTCTTTTTGCGTAATATTTTTAGTCAAAAAAGCTAGATTAAAACGAAATTTGCAACATTTGAAAGCAAATGCTCGCTTCCGTTGCTACAGGTAATCAGAACTACTTAATATACATTTTAATTAAATTATGTGGCTTGCGTTAGCTTTATAATGGAGAAATATGACTAAAAACATGACGTTTAATAATTAAACTTTTAAATAACTGTTTACAAAGTGACTTGACAAAAACTACATTATAGTGAACTAAATAATTGATTTTCTCTATATAATTAATATTACACATTCTTAAGGCTTTAGATAGTTTAGGCCCAAAATTTTTTACTTGCTGTAAATTTGTTCGTTTTCTAATTAAAAAAAAGTCTTATTTCATACAGATTAACCACAAGTGCGCACAAGCACAAATTAGTGGGAAGATCAAAAAATTGCGGTTTTGGGAAAACGTACAACATAAAACAAATAATTTCGTGAATTTTGTCTATTTCTTTTGGATAATTTAGACACGCTCTAAAGTAAATCACGTTCTAGTACTCATTTATCCTCTAATTAAACTAATTAACGGCGTATTGGAGCGGCGAATTATAAAAACAAATAATTACTATTATGTAATGCTAATCAAGCATTGCAAACAACGTAAATTTCACAGGTCGTAAATTTGCGTTGGAGGTTTAGTAGTTGCTATGAAATTAATACGGACAAAAAAAATGGTAGACCAAGATTTATTCTGTTAGGAAATTGTACAATTTTAAAAAGTAGGAAAAAAAGTTCTTAATATGTATTTGATTGGTTGTGAAATTATTGTCTGATATTTGAATAATGGTGATCGTATATTATTTTCAATTACATGCCTATTAAAGTACGCTAATAATGTTACTGATCAACGTCAAGAATGGTAAATTGATAGCGACATTGACATCCTGTGAAGTAATTCTAAAACTGCAATAAATGTTACGTGATCATTCGGTTTTAAGTTCGCTATATAAGTTATATAAAACATTAATAATATATATATTCTAGGGCATATTTTAAAATAAATATCAAAGATCTACGAGTCTACGAAATACAAAGCTGACACTGACAGTAGCAATTATTTAAATCTCGAGATATTTTACTACTCTGAACTATTTATGGAATTTTAATACTGCATAAATAATAATCTAGTATAATGGGTTGAAAATCTCGTTATATTTAATTTAATCTAATCAGACCACTGTAAACACCATGCATATCAAGTTAAGTGATCGTGAAAGCAAAGCTATTTTGTTGTATGGAAGATTGTTCACATAAATTCAGCTATTTTAGCTTCAAAAGGAATCGATCAGTTTACGTGTAATTGCAGCAACCTGTTACGAGAATATTGACGAAGCTATTATTAAACTTAAAATATGTAAAAATCTTCTCTCAATTCTAACAGATTTTAGCCAGTCAAAATGAGCAGTCATAAAATTTTGTAGAATTATTACTATGTCGGAAAAATAGTGACTGTTTATATTTGGTTCTTTTTCATTATTAAACGTCCGTTAAAATATCACTAATATGTGATAGCACTGGCCTATAAATTTCGACAAAATTCATCCAAAGTCCATTTTGCTCTATAAGAAATATTGAAAATTATATTGTGAGACTACGCGATAAATACTCATTTTCTTTGATTTAACTTAGAAACTCACAGAACTATGAAATTGCTTAACCCATACTTGGAAAGAAAATTAAATTTCCTTTCTAACTGATTGCTATTGGAGATATCTCAAGAAAACCGATATCATCAAAAAAATTATTTATTGATGAGAGCAGCTATATAATTTGGTAAAAGATTAGCCTTCAATCTACAAATTTTTGATCGCATTTAAGTAAAACCTCGGATAAAACAAGAGTCAAACATGCGTTGATATCACAAAACAAACTTGCTACATGTTCTGCGAAATACTAACATTGAATGGTAAACTTCAGACTGCAAACTTGAGCTCCAAACTCTTGGCTACACGAATAAGTTATGCATAATTCTTAAACACAGTTGGAATTATTTATTTTAGAAATTAGAAGCATATGCTTCGGATTTGGTAGCTTTTTATTATTCCACATTTCATTTGGTTTCAGACTGTAGAACTGATAAAATAAATTTACTCTGACTACCACGCCAGTCAGTTTTATTGCAAAGCCGTGACCGTTAGTGTTTTGTCGTTACATAACAAAATAAATTTTCTCGAACTCAAATAAATTTCTCCACTGCACTGAATGCCATGAAAATGACACACTTGTTCAAAAAACCCTCTCTCCAACGAGTGGGAACCGGACTTTATTAATTTATTCCGTCTCAAAATCACCTTTCGTGGAGATGGTGAATGTCAGATTATTATCTAAAACCAAACTCTCAACCACAATGTTTACGTTACAATAGAAAAAAACATGAATAATTCGTCCAATTACATAAGTGAATGTCAGAGTCAGACCACTTACATGCTCCCAGTTTCCTGCATCTTAGCACATCCAGTTCTTAGTTTCACCACCACTTTAGTTAAAACAGTTTTTTTTTTTAATTTAACGAAATCGAGTGTGATTCATACAAGAAATCCATCACATACTCAAACCAATTGCTGCCACAACTTGATTCCCCACTGTTATGGTTAACTACTCTCTCTTGTACAGTCAATGTCGTTCGTACATCGCTGGAATTGTTGAAACTTTCTTTGATAGTTCGTGCAATTCTGTTCTGGTCGCTGAATACAAAAAGCAAATAAATAATTTCGGTCTTTTCAAATTCAGAGATGAACATGTCTAATTAAGGCAAACACAACAAATTGAGCTGTCTAATTACGTCAAAAACTAAATTTGAAAGTGCCAATATTCATTCTCTGAGTAGTTACCAAACATCTTCGCATTGTATGAGTGAGAAAGTTTGACTCACGACGTGTTTTTAATTATAGGCTCCTTAAATCGTTAATTGAATCAGATGCACATTTGGATAGAACTGAACCCGGAAAAAATCCAGATCACTGCTTTTGTTTCAAACGGGGAGATCAGTAGTTATGTAAGTCATCTTATCATCAAAAAACCAAGTCGGTTTTTACAAAATCGAACTTCCGGTTTGATTAACTAAATTATGTTGTTATATAATTTTCTAGAATGTGAGTCATCACCCAAAAACAGTAGACGTGTCGACCAACAGACTTAATGTTATGCTGGGAAAATTGTGTTTCACTACGAGTGAAACAATTAAAAAAACATTTACACTAGAGACAGATATCTTCCGGAATGCTTGATGCAATTGCATAGTAAGGTCTAATTTCTAAGTAACTGCTTGTAGAGACAATAAAAACGGTCATTAATTTGAATGCCATTAAGTGTGTTATATAATTTTATTTAAGAAGATATAAAACTTGGAATTGTCTGTTGACACTTTAAAATTATGAGTTCTACTTTACTGTTTTTCTTCATGGATTAGCGAACAAGAATTTGTTGGGCTCGCATAGAACACAGACAATTTTTTTTTAATTAAGAATTAGAAATGTTCTGATGATCCATTTAAGTGTAATTTTAATGTCATTTTCATGTTCTATCCTTAAGACGCTTAAAAAGTGAAAGGTCTGTTTAGTTTTATTGTAGCCTTCTTTGTATTCTGGGTACTTTCCAGATAATTTAACAAACTTAGCTTGACATTTACAGCTTAAATTCCGCGGACTTGTTAGAATGCAGAGATTTTTCCATAAAGTTTTTCAATCCAACTGGTACAATCTACGATATCAAAGTTTGCTTTCTATTTTAACATATGTATTTTTTTAATAGATGAACTACGGAAGCTGCATTTGTAGTACTTACTTTATATTAACTATTATATAAATTAGTTGTCGGAAAAAAATTCAAATATTCCAAAAGCTCAGTGATTTCTCTCGGAAGTGTGCATTTTTTTTAAACAACTACAAGAAAGTTTTAATAAAACACTGCTATTTTTCTCTTCTTCTTTTTAATTTCTATAACATAAAAATCTTATTTTATTTCTAATTTTAAATTCAAGTCGTAGCTCTAGTTTAAAAAAACTTACCTACCTAGTAAACTGTTTTAAATTTCTCGCAGTATATACAGAGTCAGAAATTGAAGAATAATAAATTCTAAGACCTAAAGTCCTAAACATTAAATTTTGTTGAGAAAATTTATCTCAGAGACCCAAAATGCTCATGCAGCAAATTCACAGAATAAAAATTATATATAGATTTTAGGATACTAAATTATAAAATCATTCAATTAATTGATACCACAGATTTTTAAACCATAGATGTTCAAATGTGAAGTTTACGGTAAAAATTTTTAATTCTTAGTTTTAAAGTTCCCAGAAAAAAAAGCTTTCAGATTCTTAGATTTTTTATTTTTCCCTCTGAAACTGAAGGGTAAGATTTTCTACAAACTTTTTTTTTAATTTTTTAAATCGTCAGCTATTAAATTTTTAGGTTGCTAAATAGTCCACTTTTCAGTTACTGCATTCTTAGATTCACCTAATGTAGACAGGCAAAAATATATGTAAATTTTTCAGAAGTCTAAATCTTTTTGATTTTTATACAATCTACATTAGAACACGGCAATACTTCTAAAAATTATTATTGCTATTTATTACGTTAAACGTTAATATATATATATATATATATATATATATATATTTATTTTAAAATGTTCGATGTTTTCAAAGGTAAACAATAAAAAAATTAGTGAAGTTTAAATTTTCTACTTTTTTTTTAATATATTTCCTAAAATTTTTAGGTTCTCCAATTTTCTTGCATTATCTAAAAATTCAAAATTCAAAATTGCTAAAAACTGTTATTCTTATTTATTTCTTAAAAAAATTATATAACTTATTTTTTTTTAATAAATTTTGACATCGTAACTTTTATGTTTTTAAATTTAAATTTATATATTTTTTAGGGTCAAAAATTTTTTTACTTTTAACGTTCTCAGAAAAGAAACTCTAATTTCTTCAGACTTTTAGAATCTTTATCTTTCATCATGAAAATTTTAAAAGGTGAGATTTTCTACATATTTTTTTTCTAAGATTTTTTCTTATTTTTAGACTTTACGTTTATATGTTTTTTTATATAGTTTACACGACAAAATACAATTTATCTTTGAAGGGTGCTAAGGTTTTTGAATTGAAACTTTTTGAAGCAATAAATAACAATAACAACTTTTAAAACGTAAAAACTAAAGATATTTATTTCTACAAAAAAATAACTGCTAAGTATCCCCCAAGAAACAAAAAAATTGCGACAATTTCTATAATTTTTCTCCAGAAGTTATTATATTCTACCATATTAAAAATGAAAAATAAATCAATTTTCTGAACTGTTACCAGTTACAGTAAATGCTTTTGTTACTACAGAACAAATTTTGAGAAGATGGTTCGATTTCTGCTCTATTATTTTTGGATATTTACAATTTTGATTTCCTCTTTGAATAACATTTTATTTTTATTAAATCAAACGTTACGCTACGCATTTCACCTAAATGAGAGGAAAAGAAAAACATTTTTATTGTGTGAATTATTTTTATATTACCCTACTTTGTTTCACACTCTGTAGCACTTTTTGATAGTTTATATAAAACTTCCGTTTACAGTCTGCTATCCATCACCAACTGTCAGCTTTCTTAAATCTCCCAATTATCTTCGCTTGTTAAAATCAAACCGACACACGTCTAGCGTGATATTTTCCTCAAAATCTCTTATAAACTATAATTTGTGGTTGATTATAACTATCCTCAGGAAAAATCCTTTCTAAAACTTTTCGAATGTCTTGTGGACATTACTTCTGGTGGAGAAACCAGGAAAAATAGCAGCGAGATGAAAATGCGTTCATTATAAATTTATTATAAAAACTCGTAAGTAAAAGTTGTGGAGATACACATGTTGAAATGCACTCTAATGAATTTTGTCTACATTAATCATTACAAACTGTTAAAAAAACACAATAAATAATTGCTGTACTAAATGATAAAAGCTAGTCTTCTTCTCTAACTAGTAATTAGGTTTAGCTGACGATGATGAAAAAATCGACGTAATCATGGAAAAAATCGCCTTGAAAAGTGAAAACTTGCTGCCGCCACCCTGCAAAAAATTCCATCAATTGCGAAATGAACTATTATGGTTATTGTGTCAGCGATGAGGTTCATTAGCTGTTCTAATAAATTTTAATAACTCTGTAACTTTCACTGATTAGTTACAAAAGTAGATCTTACGCCCTCATTGCCGCCTCCACTGCTTCCACCGCCTCCACTGCTGTTACTTAAACTTCCAAGATTGCCGAAAAGCGACGACAATAAACCACTGAGGAATCCTCCCGAATCCACGGCCGGTTGGGGCTGCGCGGACTCTCCTTCCTCAGTCGGTGCCTACAACAACCATAATAGTTCAATCTGCCCTTTGAAGTAAATTATTGTTTATCTACAAATTTACATATTTACAGTGGTTTAGAATGTAATTACCGGAGCACTTAACCCTGGTAACACTGCACCTAAGAGATTTCCAAGAAATGTCCCAGCTCCTTTCTAAAAAGTTACAACAACAGTTAGCTATGACTCATAATACTAAGTGAAATACCGCTCCGGGAGGATTGGCAACCCCTTGAATAAAAGCTCCAGCGAGTCCTCCCAAAAAAGCTCCGAAATTGGAACCTCCTCCTTCTTCTCCTCCTCCCTAGAACTTAAAGTTGATACTTTGTTTAAATGCGGGGGTACTTACTCCAAAAAAGCTCATCAAAAGCTCAGTGAGTCCGTTAAAGTCGTAGGTACCGTCTTCATTTTGCTGGGGGATTATTTCTGGTTATTTGTTAACAACGTGGGGGTAGCTTACCGAGCTCAAACTCCCTAACAATCCAGTTATGGCTTCGACGTCAACGCTGCCGTCAGGCTACGAAGGACATTACTCAATGTTAATCATTTCTACTTTCGTTTCGAGTTTCTTACTCTGCTCAAACCACCCAGAAATGCAGAAATGAGTCCGGTTATCATATTCGGTTCTTCTTCCTCTTCTTCGCTTTCTTGGTTCTCTTTCTCTTTTTCGTCATCTTCTTGTTCTTGTCGTGCTGTTCTGTTCGAAGTACTGTTGTTGTCATTGTCTAACAACACGGGGTCTAATTCGTCGTTTTGAAGAAGACCGAGGGTTGTAACTTCTTCTGTTGTAGTTTCATACAAAAGAGTCGTTGTTTCCTGTTCGGTAATTCCAGTTTCCTATTTTGCACACATAAACCGGAAATATTTACAGAAGAGTACTAACTTTCTAATATTGACAGAAGACAACCCAATAAAATTACGTAAGAAATATGTCGAAGAGACCTCCTTATCCGACTACAATAGAAATTTACATGAAAAACCCAATCACCTCTTTTTGTACAACAATTCTTGGTGATCTTTAACCTTGTGATCAGGAAACAAGAAGTTTTCTCAGTTTCGACACAATTAACTTCTTGCGTTATTTATTTAAATAGCGGATGAGAATTGCGTATGAAATATTATTTCATCTAAGACACCTGCAATCTCTTTGTTTGGAAAACCAATAACGGTTTGTTTTAGATAGGTAGTAAACTCATTACGGGTGTCGTGAGAATAATAAGGCCTTCACAAGTACATTTACTGGCCACAAATAAAAATTCCGGCGGTTGTGAATGGCAGAAATAAAAAGGAACGTACTTTTCCGTAACAATTGACAGGATTTTTTTGTAAGAAAAACAATCACAGCTTACGAAAGACATGAATTATAAATCCGACTGAATTGCTCATTAAAAAATCCAACGGAATTAGTTAAATCCGAATGTACTTTCAAATTAACGGGAAATAACAGTACTCACTGGTTTGGTATGGTGGCCTAAAATTTTTGTGAAGTCGTTGAGTAGATCCATGCCCGCTTCTGCACCCTAAAATTAAAACCGTTAATAGATAAGCATTAGAAATAAAGCTCGTGAACCGGTTGATAATTTTCAGCATGCTTTAATCCGGTTTATAACGGATTAATTAATTTACTCTAACAAGGTGAAAAATTCCTCTTACTCATATTTCACAGCTGAAGTCATAGAGCTTATTTTCACTCTTGTAAAGTGGTCTTTTTAATTATTTTGAAAGCTTCCTTCACAGTTCGATTCAATCACAATTCAAATAATTTGAAGGCTATTAATGATGCATGCAAAGCTGGCTAACAGTCTTATTACAAAATTTTTATTATGAGTTAATTAGGTTTAATACCTGAGGAATAATGAACTCAGTAAGTAAATTTCGATAATGCGGCTTATTTCCTGTTTTTAATTACATTGTGATTGCACTTTATATAATTCAATAAAACTGTATTTTTATGTCAGTACTGATTAAGTCAATTTTGAGAAGGATGTGATCGTAATGATGAGTGAGCAATTTTAGCAGATTTTTCTCCCACTTCACGGTTGCTTAGACTTTTATTTTTCAACATGTTTTTAATTAAAAAAACTTTACGTAAATTAACATCTCGTTTTTTTCGAGTGACGTATCTGTCAGTCCAACATACTTTTTAAATTTTCACGAACCGAATATGTCTCGTATTTCACAAAATTCGAAAGTTGCACTTTTTTCTTCAACTCAATTCGATATCCACATTATTTAAATTATAATTCCACTTTAGTTTCGTGACATTTTTAGCTTTATAATATTCTAAAACTGATGTGTAAATATTGGAAAGCAAACTTCAGAAAATATAAAGATATAAAAAATTATATCTATAATTTTATTCGAAAGTCAAGAAGCTATTGAAGTATATCATTTTGACACATTTCGACTAATTTTTACAACTATGATAGATATTAACAGCAAATCCCACAGCTCATTGGGGAAAAAAGCGCCAGAAAAATATTTTTCTTGAAAAAATTGAAAAAATACACAAACATGGATTTAAAATTAGAAAAATTCAATGATGATCGACTTAAAGTAAGTACACAATTTTCTTCTAAAGGGAAATTTTCTTCAAAATATTTTTGTCATTGCACGACATAGTTATAATTTTGCCCCACACTTATAGTCCAAAAATATTCAAAAAAAGCAAATTCTAATTTCAATTTGACATTTTGTGCTTACAGTTTGGATAAATGTTCGCAAACACAATTCACAATTAATAAAGTAAGAAAAGAAGCTAAAAGTGATTAAAAATCAATTTATACAAAAACTGGAAATCGAATAATTTTGACAAAAGATTAGTGAAATGAAATGTATCACAAGCAATTTTAATGAGTCAAAACAAGACCAAAAGTTTATTGCATTTTTATATATTTTATAAAATCAAAAGTTGAAAATTAATTAACAGTGATAATAATCGCCACTTTTTTTCTCTTAAGTTTTCAGAGTCTGTAATGCCGAAATCCAAAATTTTGATTTCAAAAAGTAAAACAAACAAATTTTTGATTTCTTAGAAATAAAAATTAACAAAAATTTTATTCGGTAAATTACGAACTAAAGTTTGACAGAAAGTAGGACACAAATATACCACCTAGAGTAAAAATCTCAAAATATCTTTAGTATTTCACAAAAAAGAAATTAATTTTTTTGATATATTTCGCTAGTTCATTTTTAGCCAAAAATTAAATTGCATTTTAATTTTCAAGTTTGAAAATACTGAAAAAAATGTGTTTTTAATTTTTATTTGTTGACACTTTTTACTGTTCTTTTCTTTTATTTAGCGCGTTCAACTTTTCAGTTTTTTTTATTTTACAATTAATGCAAAAACCGAAAAAGTTCAAAAAATTTGTTAAATATTTTAGCAAACAAAAATAATTTGACAAAATTTTCTCGATTAGACATAAAATATCGCACTTACTATTTTTTCTTTTTTTGCTCTTTGAAAGCCAAAATCTCCTTAACAAACACCTCATACAATAAACATTCAAAATGTTTTGACAGTTTAATAGTTTTTAACTAAAAACTGATTTGTGCGTTGATTTTTAAGTCAAATTTCTTTAAAAAAAAATTATTTCCGTTTGTTACATGTTCAGATACATATTGTAAAACAATATTTTGGCTCAATAATAAGAAAAATAGCCCCAAAAAATTCTATCACAAACCTAATATAAAAAATGCATATCATTAGAATTCTTACAAATTTTCAATTAGTGAAATTTAGTGAAACTTAGCCAAAAATTTAAATTTTCTATTTCTTTCAGGTCTGAATTTGTCAAAACGGTTTAATAATCTAAAATCTAATCACCTAGATAATCAGATATATTTCTTTTTTTATATTGCATATACTTTTAGTTAGTTAATTTGTTTGATTATTGAACGATTAAATTAAGTCATTTTTTATAGATATATTAAAACAAAAAAATACCAATTTTATGTTTTTTAAAAATTTTGACGTGTTGCTTGAAAAAAATTGTGATTTCAGTTTTTTTTTAAGTTTACAATTAATGTAAAAATCAAAAACGTTCAAAAAATTTGTTAGATATTTTAGCAAACAAAAATAATTTGACAAAATTTTCTCGATGACAAAAAATCACACGTACTATTTTTCCCTTTTTTAGTCTTTGAAGGACTAAATCTCCTTAACGAACACCTCATATAACAAATATTCAAAATGTTTAGACAATTTAATTGTTTGTAACTAAAAATTAAATTCTGCGTTGATTTTAGAGTCAAATTTCTTAAAAAAGTTTGTCTTTTATTTCTGATTATTACATGTGCAGATGCATATTTAAAAACAAAATTTTGGCACGATTAAAAAATACCCCAAAAACAAAAATTTATCACAAATCTATCACAAATCAAACATTAAAAACGCATATCAATAAAATTCCTAAAAACTTTAGGTTGGTGAAATTAAATAAAATTTAGCCAAAAATTTAAATTTTATCTTACTTTTAGGTATGAATTTGCCAAATGGTTTAATCTAAAAACTAATCACCCAGTATTCAGATATATTTCTTTTTTTATATTTCATATATTTTTATTTAGTAATTTTTTTTTGATTGTTGAACGATTAAATTATATAAAAATATTTTTTATAGATATATTTATATACTAAAATCATTTATATACTAAAATCAATGAGTTATTAACAAATCAAAAGGTCCTTTTATAACAATAAAATAAGAAATTTTTGTTTTTTTAAAAATTTTGTCGTGTTGCTTGAAAAAATTGATTTTTGTGATATATAATTTCTAGATGTTTTAATAGACAGTTGGAGCTTCTAGTAGCAAATTATCAATAAAAAATGATGTCATATGAGTGTTTGAATAAAATTTAAAAAAAAAACAAAATTTGAATAAAAAATTATCATTTGGCGATATTTTCCAGTTTTTCTCAATTTTTTTTTTTGAATTCACTCAAACCAATAAATTATATCCGAAATTTAGACAATATCCAAATTTTTTTTTATCGTATTCTGCTCAAATTCGCTCAAAAATGTAAAAATAAGTAGACACGATCTTTAGAAAAATTCTACTTTAGCCTTAGATAAATTGAATAATTAAATCACTTCGAGATTTACGATGCAAACGGCAAATTTCTGCTCTTGGTAGTTCCGTTTCACAACCCAAAATTAATAAGTATTTGTCGTTATTATTGTTAATCTCGACGATCAATCCAATTCAGCGACAACAGTTTGCAGTGGTAATAAAATCAGTTCAGATAAACCATAATGTATTTCCCAACACTGATATTTATTGTTACTTATTGGAAATTAAGTTCGATTCGTGAATGGGTGCGATTTTAATACCGATTAGATTAAGACATAATCAGACTGTGCAAACATGCGTGTAAAATGTTCTAGTTTTAATTTATGTGTCTGAAAAGTCGTTTTTTTAACAGTAATTTAGCTTTGGGTGACGTACATTCTGTTATATTTATTACACACACAACCGGAATGAAAAATGAGCTATGTAATTTAGGAAGAAAAGAGATGTAACTGCACACTTAAATATAAACAGCTAAATAGCTATTTGTACGAAAAAGTAAATGGACGCAATTCCGTTAAGTAATATGCCACTCTGTAATTATTTTGTATTGCCACAGCACTGGGAATTTGTTAACATCTTTATAGTATTCATGATTTATATGTACCATTACAAGAAATATTTAAAGTATCGTTATAATTTCCTGTCATTTTATGTGTTCACTGTTTGATATTTATTTCTTCTTTTTACCGTTTCTCTTGTAAATTATATCTCAATCAATTTATTAATCGATATGCATCGACTTAAATATCTTTGTAATTTCCCAGAAAATAACTGTCATTCAAAAATTGCGCGGTAAACTTAAACTCTTATTAGTTGAGTAATGTTAATTAACAGCAAAATTTGCAACAATTACTTATGTAGGCCAACACTTCGTGTAGTAATCATATATAAATAATACAACAAAAACATGAGAAATGAATTGAGTTGTTAACAACGAAATAATTATAAATGTACAGAGAACTATGAGATATTTAAAATAATAAATGCGCTTATTTATTCAATTTATCTAGCTGATGTAATATGCATTTTATCTAAATGTCAAAATACTGTTATTGAAATGTGATATTTTATCGAGTTTTCTATAAATAATCCGCCACTGTTTCAATTTTCCCTAATTTATAACAACGGCTTTGATCCACGGAAACATGTGAAAATATTCCAACAAAACAACTCTGAGTGACATGCACTTTCAGTAATTAATTAACAAAAGATTATAAATATCACCACCAACCATTAAGTTTTAATTAAATAAAATTTGATAAAAGCCCAACACACTTTCTCATCATAAAAATAAAATTATGGGAAAATTTGAAAGTTTTCGGTAATTACAATTTGATAATAAAGCCATTAAAAACTCACTTCACGCACAAAGTCCACCACGGTCGCAAAACTTTTTGCATTTTCTTTTTGACGACCTTTGAAATCAACCACATTCAAGACTTCATTTTCACTATCTTCCCCAATCGTTGAGTAATGAAATTTGGGAAAATCGCCTGCTTTGGGCAAATAATTATCAAGTTTCTGAAACAAAGTTACTGAACCACTTCTAACTGATATAGTCAGTTAATTACCTCAAAATCATTTTCTGTAGCTCGTCGGACTTTGGTAGGAAGCGCACTCGAAGTAATGAAGAAAAAAAGTAACAATAAAAAATACATCACAAAAATTAACACCACCAGTGCCGTCACTAATCTGTCATGAATCCGCCTAATGAAGAGGTAACTGTTTTAATAAACTTGTAAGTAGTTTTACTGTTAAAGAATATATACTTGTGTATTTTGTGACGAGTAACGTAAAACTGTCGTTGAAAATAGAGACTTTTTATTTTTTTTGCAATATTGTTAAATAATGAGAGTGTTTGTTATTACTCGTTTCCAGTCTTTAGCAACAAAATTTACTGAAAAATGCGAATTCCAGTCGCACTGTTAGTTTCTTGAAGACTCGTAGTGGTGACAAAAATCATCAATTGTTATGGACTCATGGATGCGTGCCGGACAAAAGCATATAATTTCAGTGATTAATTACTTTATAGAATAAGAAAGTGATGTAATTCGTCTATAAGGTCTAATTGAAAACGCAAACGTGTAATTTTTCCAAGTAATGGTCTATAAGCTACTGGAAAAAAATTACGATAAAAATGTGACTGGTAATATTTAATTTCAAAAATAACAATCTAATATGAATAATGTGATGGACTATTATGTGTGTTACTCAAGCATGTCATGTAAATACCAACTACAATTTGGTAATCAGAATTAATAGTGTCGTAAATATTGCTGAAAGTATCAAAAACTCTCATTTTATTACAAACAATTATGTTGCATCCACACGAAATTTGAAAGGTGAACGTTCAAAGATGCCGAATTGATTATTACTCTACCGGGATGCAGTCACTTTAATTAAAGAAAAAGGGAACCGATTTAAATTTCACAACCAAAAGAATGGGTTGAATTCGTAATTAACCTATTACGTGCGTTTTTTTTTATTTATTTAGGAATATTCCTAATTGATTGGAGATGTAGAGCATGGGAAGTTAATTGAAATTTAGGCTTTCTCGTATTCGTCGGCAGTGATCATTTGTAAACATGTATGTAAATGAAATTAAGCTTAAAGTATGGTATACATTCTCTAATTAATTATTTTACAAAATTTCAAATTTTACAATGAGATTAAAAGTGGTTCATTGCTACCGAACTGACATTGAGTTATACTAAGAGAATTATTTTAATGTGCAAAGCAAAAGTTAATTAACCCCTACGGCCAGTTTTGATAAATAATTACATAATAAAAATTGCACTTCGCGTTTACCGTGCGTGTGCTAAAAATGTATAAAATGATCACACTGTAGCTAAATGAGTTGTCGGACTAAAAAAAAATCGTTGTACTTAAATTATGACAAAAAGTTGTTATTCTATTTAATGTCTACTTATTTTTTTATCAAATAGTTTTGTAAGCGATCAGATGAAACTTACATTGCTTGAACATAAATTTCAGTTTTCTGAAAAAAAATGTTCTTGGGAGTTAAAAACGCCAACGCTTTGAAAAGTTGCGGTCATTAGTATCAGACAATGTTTAACTAAAAAAATTATTTAAATATCATTTAAGGCTGACTTAGAACACGCAATGTATCATAAATATACAGAGTGAGTCAATAATGCGATATCGATCTTGCCTTTCGCATTTATATGAGATTTTTCAATAAGCTATGATACATGAAACAAAGAGGCGCATATTTTATAAATAGTTTCACTTTGGACGGATTTTATACTCCTATTTCATTGCTACTATCAAAATTTATGAAGTCTCAATTCTGAGTATAAATCCTACTCTTATGCGGCCATAAAATGCCTGTTCAATTTACTACAAATTTAAATTAAATGTGTGTACATTAAATTCGTAGCCAATAAAATGTTCATATACTGTTTAGAAAAAAGACAGATTGAACAAATAAATTAAAATTAGACTTTCAAATTTTCAAATACAAATATAAAATTTTAAAAATTGTACAATGTAAAAAAATTAAATATGCATAATTTTTTTTTTAATTTTGTATAACTTAAATTATACCAAAAAAAGTGAATTCTTCCAGAACTGAAGCTTGAATTTTTTTTATTAAATCTGTAGATTCTAAAACTTTAACAAACTTAAACAGTTTGTAAATCGCACGGATTCGTTAAAAATACTTTAAAACTAAATTTATATAAAAAATGTAATTAAAACGTGTCATTTTTACTATTACTAAATTCATAACATTGTTAAAAAAATAGATTTAATGGCAAAATAAAATTAATTAATCATCAAAATTCAACAAGACTTTTTAATAGAAAAAAAATAGTTATTTGTTTTCATAAATTCAGTCAAGGTTTCATATAAACATAAAAACTCAAGAATTTTTTAAAAAATGGAAATCTTTAAGTTTGCAATATTTTGAAATTGCCTTAAACAGCTGACCACCATCTTAAATTTAGTAAAAAAAAATGTTGTTTGGCTTCTTAAATACATCATGTGCGCAAAACTTGAGAAAAATATGAAAAACAAGAGTGCAATCATTTGAATATGTTTTGTAGCATACGTTTAGAAATCGCTAAATTAAAAATGATAATTTATGCAGAGTTCTTGGAATGTTAACTAAAACAGAAATTTAATTAAATCCCTTCAATAATTCATAGAAAAGTAACGCACCAGAAGGAAAATTTTTAATTTGGGTAATATGTAATTTAGTTTTAATGGAGAAATATTAAAACAAAACTGGTTAAGAATTGAATTACTTTATCATTTTTTAAAAGAGTAAAAACACAATATATTATTTAAAAAAAAACTTTGAATTAAATTTGCATAAAAATTATTATCATAAAGGTGTCATTTTTGTTATGCTATTAAATTAATAAAATTGATTAAAAAAGATTAAGTTACAAAATCAAGTTAATTAGATCTCAAAAAGTGAAATATGTTATGGTTCTGAAATACTCAAAAAATTTCTCTAAATTGATAAAAATTCAAACATTCAGAAGCGAAAAATTTCTAAAATGTAAAAAAAAATTATAGAAAAGTCTATTTCATTTTGTATTATATAAGAAAAGTGAAAAAAACTGAATGATGAAATAAAAATCATAACCATTAAAAATTCACGAACACTGATGAATTACATCACAGAGTTTTACAAAATCAGTACAAAAATTTAATATCAGCTCAATAATTTAAGAAAATTAAATTTAAAAGTAAAAATGACATAATATAAACCACAAAAAACATAGATCGATGCAAAATTAGAGGAAAAAAATGGGTTAAAAAATTTACAAACTTTACAAGATATAGGTCACAAAATTGATTCCGAGAAGCGCCTTAAAGAGAATAGATTTGAATTTGATAGAAGTAGGTATCGAAAACATTAACGAAAAAAGGGTCAAATAACACCAAAAACATCTTAAAAATCCTATGTAACCATCATTTTTTTTAAGGTAAAAAATGTATTGCCAAGTTTAGAAAATTGTCCAAATTCAGCAGACTCATTAATAGCAAAATTTCTTAATTAAAACTGTTTTCATAAAATCAGTCGAGATTTCATATATTTCTATATTTCATACTTAAAAAATCAACAAAAATTTAAAAAAAGATGGAAGTCTGTAAGTTTGCAATTTTTTGAAATTATTTTTGAACAGCTCGCTACCATCTTAAATTAAGTAAAAAAAAATGTTATTTGGTTGTACAATATTTGGTTTCTAAAAACATCCAATGTGCAAAATTTACAATTTGAGAAAATTATGAAAAACACAAAAAGTGCAATCATTTGAATGTGTTTTTTTGTATACGTTTAGAAATCTATAGATTAAAAATGATAATTTATACAGAGTAGGTACTTGAAACGTTAACTAAAACAGAAATTTAATTAAATCCCTTTAATAACACTGGTCTACAAATTTCATTTTTTAATAAATTGTTTTCTATTTGATGATTAATATTAGTGAATATTAATATGCTCTTTCTAAAAATGTCCTCCTTTTTAATCCATCACATAACAATTTTGATTTGACATCGTAAAACCAGATACTTTTTTTAAAGAAATTTTATGGTTTATTTTCAAACAATAATTAATAACAAAAAATAAATTATCAAGGTAGAATGTCATAAATCATCATTAATGATTACTAAAGTCCTAAAGAGAAAGAAATTTACGTTTTTTAATTTGACGGCCATGTTCGTCATAAGGGTTATCTTGGTCTATAGACCAACAGTAATCGGCGAGCATATGGATATCCCATATTCCCTGATACCGTTTCTCCATTTCCTTTATATCTTGGTGAAATCTTTCACCCATCTCTTCTCTAAGACTTCCCAAATTTTCCGGAAAATAATCCAAATGTGAATGGAGAAAATAAACTTTCAAACTCATGCGACACCCCAAATGTTGGAAATTATGAAGCATTTTTTTAACCAAAAATATGTACTTTTATCTTTTGTGTTGCCTAAAAATTTGTCAACAACATCTCTAAAAGCTATCCACGCTTCTTTTTCAAGAGGAACTATAAATGCTCCAAAGTTTGGATCTTTCATTAACTTTCTAATTTGAGGTCTTGCAATCTTGCGTGAAATATTTAAGAATTTTTTTCCCTGTTCCTGTAGCACGAAAACGTTGTTCCGAATTCCAATATTTTTTTTTATTTAAGGCGAAATCCCAGAACTTGACCAGAGTCCTTAGACAAACCTAAATCTCTCACCAAGTTATTTAATTTAATTTGGGAAAAAAATTGTGGTGATGATTGTGGTGATTCGGGAGAAAATACTTCAAGACTGCTCATGGTATTAACGCCAGTTACATTGTCCACATCACCATCATCACCACCATTACTATTAGGCACGCTTATTATTGGGGCATGAGGAATTGGTCTTGTAGAAGATGAGGTCTCAGGATAAACAATTTTGTTTTTATTTTTTCGATTAAAGCCGAATATTTTACATCTACAAAAATAGCAATCTTTTAGGTGATTTTTAGGTTCTCGCCAAATCATAGGTGTGCCAAATGCCATATTTTGTCGTTCTCCTTGGCTCCACACCCTTAATGACTCTACACAAGTGCGACAAACTTTGTGAGGAACCCATGATTTCTGCTGCTTGACGTGTATGCCAAAGTACTCATAATAAGTGCTTACAACGAATTCCGTAATATCTTGCTGCTGTTTCCGACTCGTGTAGCACCCACAGATATAACAAAATAAATTTGGATCGTTTATACAACGTCTAGTAGCCATAATGCACAATAAATTTTAATAGATTTTTAAAAGACAAGTTGCAATTAACTACAATTACAGGTGTGTTAAATAGATAAAGCTTACGTGATGAAAATAAAAAAAGGTTATATTCTGATCTAGGACCTAATAATTGATAAAAATAAATGAAAATTTTTCAAACAATTTTTTTCTTGTTGACCAGTGTAATTCATAGAAAAGTAACGTTCCAGAAAGATTTTTTTTAATTTTAGTAATATGTAACTTATTTCTAATGGAAAGTATAAAACAAAAATCGCTCTAAATAAAATCAGATAAACCCAAATTGATAAAAATTCCATACTAATTTATTTAAGAATCTAACAAAATATTTATGACAATCAAAAAATCCAAGAAATTGATCAGAACATTCAAAAGTCAAAAATTTCTAAAATGTAAAAAAAATTATAGAAAAGTGTATTTCATTTTGTATTATATAAAAAATATTATATATATATTTTAATTAGATAAAAAAAAAACTGAATGATGAAATACAATCATAACCATTAAAAATTCACGAACGCTGATCAACTAGAACACAGAATTTGTCAAAATCTGTACAAAAATTTTATATCAGTTCAAAAATTTAAGAAAATAAAATTTTAAAATAAAAATGGCATAATATTCAGGAACGTAAACCACAAAAAAACATAGATCGATGCAAAATTAGAGGGAAAAAAAAGGATAAAAAATTTGCAAACGTTTACAAAAAGGTATAGGCCAGAAAATTGATTCCGAGAAGTGCCTTAAAAAGAATAGATTTCAATTTGATAGAAGTAGTTATCAAAAATATTAACGAAAAAAATCACTAAAAAACACGATTTTTTTAAGGTAAAAAATGTATTGCCAAGGTCCAAATTCAGCAGACTCATTAATAGTAAAAATTATTAATTAGAATTGTTTTCATAAAATCAGTCGAGATTTCATATATTCATATATTTCATGGTCAACAAAAATTTAAAAAAAATGGAAATCTGTAAGTTTGCAATTTTTTGAAATTTTGAACAGCTAGCCATCTTACATTAAGTAAAAAAAAAAGTTATTTGGTTGTACAATATTTGGTTTCTAAAAACATCCAATGTGCAAAATTTACAATTTGAGGAAATTATGAAAAACACAAAAAGTGCAACCATTTGAATATGTTTTGTTACATACGTTTAGAAATATATAAATTAAAAATGATAATTTATGCAAAGTACTTGCAATGTTAACTAAATCAGAAATTTAATAATTTCCTTTCAATAATTCATAGAAAAGTAAAGTGCCACAAAGAAAATTTTTAATTTTGGTAATATGTAAATTAGTTCTAATGGAAAGAATAAAACAAAATAAGTTTAAAATTGAACTGCTTTATTATTATAATTTTTTTTTTCCAAATAAAAGATATAACAAAAAGCTGGAGGCAAATAATTAGCACCGACATCCTTAATACGATTCACACAATAATTATTAAATGAAATTCGTGGAGGCCTAAATTTAGCTTAAAAAGCAAAACAATTCAGTGATATTCTTTATAAACTCTCAGCTTTTTATTACTTTTAAGTTTCTGACTGCAAATTACGTACTTAGATTTCCTCGTAGATAAATCTAACAAGAATGCTTTACAGCTCCACTAAACTTACTTAAACGTTCTTATTTGTCCCCAGTTACGTGAGTTATAAACCCATAATGTTAGCTCATTAGCCACAGAATCGCATATTATGTACAAGAAGTTTGCCAACTTGTATTCATACAAATGGATTGTGTTAAGAAATTACACAAACCACCTAAAGAGAGGTAACGGAGATAACTTTATAACTTAATAATCTGTGTCTCCATTCTTCCTCTTAGCTCGAGGTGATTTAACTTCTTGATTTATGTCCATGAACCATTTTTTTTTTAATTTAAACCCAAATTTAGAATTATCTAATTCTAACCAATTGGTGTAATAAGTTCAAATTGAAAATAAATTAATGCTTAATCATTTTGAATTAGATAACATCTTAATAACAATACGTGCAACCGGTTCGATGTTGCAATTCACTCTCATTTTGTGGAGGTTATTGGACTGATGACTAAATCGCCAAATTTCCACGATATTAGTAATTTCGCCTACGACTTGTTCCAGCGAAAAAAGATAGTGAAATGTATCAATGATCAATCGGTTTTTCTAGTTCAGATCGTTGCTGGAGTGAATTGCATTTTTGTCGGTAACTCCCACGTCGGAACTAGCCTACACTTATTTGTCTAACAATTATTCATATTTTATTGTTAATCATAATTTAGTACTTTCAGCTCAATCAAGGTAAGCTAGTAGCTCACATTTTTCTGCATAAATGTCCCACATCCACGTAACACAGACTAAGTACATGTCGTAAGCAGATTTTTTTCTTTATGGTAATTTAGAAAGCAAGTTGTGAATTAAATTTTCCAATGGTCGCGATGGGCGACGACGGTGAATTACCTGCAACTTCTTAGAATAGAAATATAGACAACCTGCCAAACGCACGAGCTTTCACGTTGTCGACTTCTTCAGGTAATTTGCAATTTATCATTCACTTTAATCTTACGTAACTAAGTCGGAAAATTACATCCTTGATCCCATACGAAGCAATTAAACGTGTTGACGCAAATTGCTTTCCAGAGTGTCGTTGCCCAATGGCGATTATTCGACCGCTTAGAAACAATGGAGAAAATTTTCCTTATTAAATTGATAAATGAAACACCATGAGTGACATGTTTGCGAAGCTGCTCTGGCAACTAGAAAACTGTCCCCATTAAATTTCAACCATGTCGTAAGAAAAAGGCGCTTTTCTTCAGATTTTCTTGTCTTTGACGTAGACTTTCATTTTCTTAATGCATCTCGCGTTTTTTCTCTAATTTTCTACTCACATTATGTATAATTTTTTGTTGTAATTATAGAGATACGGGTAATTGTTGCCGTAAATAATTATGGGACATAATTTGAAGAGATGGCTCAAGTTCTGGTACAGTGAAGTCGTGATGGGCATTTTCTTATTGTTGGACAAAAAAAAACGATAGTGTTTGTGCAGTTGTCACCGTTGTTTGTTTTATGTGGAATTAATTGACGTTTAATAGCGTTTCTTTCAACATTTTTGTGTATGCAATATATCAACATTTTATCACGTATGAATAAATTTGTCGCAAAAAATTAATTACTTTATGGTAAATTAGCATTAGTACACAATCAATAATAAGCGTTAAAGAGTCCTTTAATAAACTTAGTCGAATAAATATTTTGATTAAATAAAACAGTTATGCTTTAGATGTCGAATTAAGTACATTATTTAATTATTAATAAATAATTAACCTAGTTACACTAAGCAGTAGAATAAAAAAAAAGACTAAAATAAAACTGAGTTGGACTTATTTGACCAGGACCGGAGCACATCAGACTAAATGCCCCAAATTGTAGTAGACAGAAATAAGTCTAATTCTAGAGCGACCAAATTTGCTTAATTTCTCTGGATAAATAATTAGCCTCAGTGAAACAAAATCTGAATTAAATTGCTCACAGTTAGTTAAAAAAAAACAGTTTTTTTTTTAATGGAAATTAATGCCTTAATTAAACCAAATTAAAATAACATTAATTAGATTAGTAAAAACTAGCTAAGCTAGCAATAACAACAAAAATAAATTAAATAAAATCAAGAATAAGCTCCAGTAATGATCCAGTAATCATTTTCTCAAAAATTTTAAAGATATAATTGTGATTTCTTTCGTCTTAAAAATAGATATAATAAAATGCTCGTGACATTAAAATTATTGTATAAATTATACTAATTAATTAATTATTTATAGCTTACAAGGATTATTGTTATCGTAGAGAATTTTCATTTTTTAGTCTTTAATGTATTTTTAATTTATGTTTTCAAAAAATATATAATGTTGAGTATAGTGCAGCAACTTAATAAAATTTAAGGAAAAATCTCCATAACCACACAGTTTACAATAAAAAAAAAACAATTTTGTTAAGTTGCCTACAATAAATTAAATTAATTTTAATTTGAAAAGACCGACATTTTCCAAACTAGGTAATTCAAAGTTCATACTTAAACTTAGCTAATCTGATACAAATTAGAGTAAATCTTAGTTTAACTAAATAATGCAATAATATTAAATAATTAAATATAAATTAATTGAATTAAATATTCAATTATCAAACCGTGATAGCAAAATTTTGATGAAAGAAATAAAATCTAAATAAGGCGACTATTGTTATTATTGATTATTTTTTACAGCATTCATTTTTTTTTGAATGATGTTTTTTTCAAGTAATTGGGTAAGTAGGTTATACAAAGCTAAATAAAAAAAAATTTTGTAATCACAGTTCGCTATAAAAAAATATATCTGGTACGTTACCTTATTTGCTTGTTTTTCTAAAATAAAAAAAATAAAGTAATCCTAATTCAGAAAAACAGTCATTTTTGAACAAATTTTACAATTTTTTTTGGTGATCTTGCAAAATAAATTCTTAAGAAAGTTTTTCAAAGCACAGTGTAAAAAACTAAACTTTCGAGATTTCTAAGAAAAAATCACACGACTTATAAAAGAAAATATTTATTTGTAGACCTGGTTAGGTTACCTTAATTGTTTTTATTTTAGAAAGCTAGTGCTAAAAAAATCCCTGCCTAAGACTTCAACAAATAAGATTTCTGTGAAAAAAATTTTGGATAATTGTTAGAAAATTCTCTGGCTCCACTGTCAGTAGATAGTCCGAAAAGTTCTGTAAAAATTTCTTTATTTGTTTATATTTAAAAATATTTGTGTGAGAAACAATAATTTAATTGCTGGTAAATTTTCTAGCGACGCTTACACTAGATAGTCCAGGAAACTCTTAAGCTTTTTTAGGTGGTTATATTTTAACAAAATTCTTTCTTCAGAAGCAAAAAAAAGATATCAAGAATAATATTATATGCTGGGAATCTCGCTAGCTCCGCTCGTAGCAGATAATCCAGAAAGCTTTACAATACTCTTCTTAACTTTTTATTCTTTAGAAAATGTAAAAAAATCAGCGGATACACTAAAAATTAAAATTTTATATGTGGGTGAGAAATAAAGGTAGAAAAGTTAAATTTACATAAATTGGCAAAATTAATTATAGAATTAATTCAGTATTTTGGAAGAAACTTTTATTTTTGTATATTATATATTTCCTTCTTAAAAAATTCATATTACTGTCAATTTTTATAAAAAATACAATCCAGAAAAAAAATCCCCTGCATGGACATTATATTAGTTTCGTATCTATAAATATTTATGCGTATGACCGCACATACCGCAATATTTATCATTTTACTACAACAGCTACTATCTAGTACACATTTCTAGATAACTTGTAAACAAAATACCCTGGCATTATTAAAATTAGACACAGACGCAATCAAACCGTGAAATGACAACAAAAACGTTGCAAGTCATTGGAACTCTAGTACTAGATATGCGTCTTAATTTCCAAGAATGATCCTCCACGAAAACAATTTTTTTTGTTTTTCTCTTTGCGTTCAAACCTTCACTTAAATTTCTAGAGATGTACAAACTATGAGTCATATTTGGGAATTCCATCTTTTGTGACACTTCAGGAACTCTGCATTGTGTAAGCAGAATAGAGATAAACCACATTCGATATCGGCACATGGTGCAATTTAATGCACCAGTGATTTGTGTAATTTTACATGGATCTACTAAAACTTGCACCATGTGGACAATCGTGTAATGAAAAGCAGCAACGAATTTTAAAACAAGGCTCCGGTGATGTTTGTTTGGAAAATGCAAGAAATCATCGAATCGAAATACTTGACTCGTTCCTCTTGAATTTTATAAATTATTCATTTTCCAATTAATTTAAGAACGTCTAAAATTTTCGTGTTTATTACTTAAAACAACATTAACAATGCAGACTACCGAATAAAACCATTACTCGTAATGTAAAAGCAAGAACCTTGAACGAACACGACTACTAATTTTTAAGAAAGGATAAGAAAGCGCTAAAAATATTAATCTACGGTGTCATGCATTGTAAGCCTCTCCCCAATACCACAAAAGGATTGAATTATTTATATGTTAATTTCAACAAGAAAAGTATTTTCAGGTTGGTCAGTATGTTTGTGGTTAAAATTTTTAAACAATGGATTTTTCTTCGTGCGTTAAAACTAATTAAATTCAACTCATAAACTCTAATTAATATCGCAGTAACACTCAAGGACCTCTAAAGGTTTAAAAATAGTTGCATTGTCAGTGCAAAAGTAAATGTAGGTAATTTACTGATAAAACATTTCTATAGTGCAGCGTTGTGTTTAAAATCAATCACTGTTTCGATATTTCTCACATATTTTACCCGAGTAATTTTTCTCAGCACACAAACCGTTTGTAATCTAATTCCAATTTAGTTTAGTACGTAATTAACCACAAATGAAAAAACTTATTTCATCTGTGAGAACATTTAATGTAATTAGAAATCCATGTATGGCACCGAGAAATCTCAAATTAGCAACTGAGGTTGCGAAGAATAATTGAAATTCATTATACATTTGTTTTTATTCATGTTCGGAATAATACGACGTCGTTGCTTAAAAAACACTTAGATTATTTTGTAACAGCACTGGAAAAATAATTATCGCTACAGAGATGTGTTTAATTAAATTGTATTTTTTTTCATAATTTAATATTGCAAAACGGTTTGGTATTATATAATGGAGGTGAAAACGGAAATTTAGAGCTCTATTTTATCAATTTATAGTAGAAAATATAAATAGGTATTTCAATAATATAGTCCCATTTAGAACTTAATTATGGTAATTTTAAAACAGTGCTTTATAAATGATTTTAATTGAGTTGAAACGGCAATAAATGCACTATATTGTCAATGATTATTATCATTTAACAGTTATCAAAATAGATAATTATTTTTAAATTATTATTAAATTAAATAAATAAAATTATTATTAATTAAACTGTCTGATCATTATTTACGCCTGAAAAATTTAACTGTAATTATTTTACTAGCTAAGAAGAATTTAATAAGAATCAGATGAGTCTAATAAGTATAAATAGCAAATAGTTAAATTGTAAAAAAAATTCTGGTAATGTACGCAAAATTTTTGCAATTTTTGCAATGACTGAATGCAACTGAACAATTTACTAACGGAATAGAACTGAGTTAAATTATTAGTTGTGTCTAATTAATAATAAAAAAATAAAAATATACAACAAAATATGCAATAATAACTATGCATATAGTGCACATATACAAAATTAGTGTAGAACAAGTTAAAAAAATTACAATAAATAAATCTTCTTTCGAATTTTGGATATTTTTTGATTGAGTTCTTTATAATATTTAATCTAAGTCTATCTATGTTTAGGCCTTTTAGATTTTTTAAACTTACTTTTTTTTTTGAATCCCATGAATATTCTGAATTCTTTGTAATTTTTTTATTTTGAGAATTTTCTGAATTTTCTGAATTCCCTTTACTCTCTAGAAACCTTACATTCTATAGATTGCTTAAATTCTCTTCGTCTGTTTAATTTTTTTAAATATTTTGTATTCTTTGAACTTTATAGATTTTTTAAATCCTTCGAATTTTTTGCTATCTTTATAGTTTTTGAATCCTTAATCCAAATTCTTAAAAATTTTGAGATTTTTAGGTCTCATTTTTAGAATTTTTGTTTTTTTTAATATTTAAATGTTCGATTTTCAGATATTTGGTCGTCTTCACATAATTAATAATTTTTACATTTTTAAAGAATTTGTAAACTTTGTTTTGAATTCTTTAGTTTCGCCGAATTTAATTAATTAATAATTAATTTTTTGATTTTTCAAATTCTATAGAAATTTAAATTTCTTAATTTTTTGATAAATTTTAAAAGACTTAATTTATTTCTTTTATTTGTTACTAAGTTCTTTCCTGCATCTTACTAACTTGGTGCTCACAACACTTTACAAAAGCACTTGCTAACCTACACACCAAAAATTTGTCAAAAAATTGCTTTGATGCCTAAACGCAATCACGCGAATCACCAATTTTTGATACGTGGTCAAATCATTGAATATTAAAATTGTCGTCCAATAAAAAAAAAAAAAAATTGTTGACTAATTTGAAGATCAACTGCAACTAATATTAGTACAATGCAAAGTTTCAACTAGAATTATGAGAAAAATAATTGAAGGTACGGTTACTACAAATAAGATTTTTTCTTTTCTTGTCTTAAACTCTTTATAATTTCACCATGGTGAGAACTATTCTATTATAGTCGAATTCATACTACTGACGAGTGGCCGGTAATTTTGTTAACTGCTTTTTTTATTCATGTCTTTGTTAGTTGACCTACAGTCGCGAACTGAAATATTTTCTAATTTTATGATGTTAAATATCTAATCCTACCGTGTCAGCAGCGATTTAATTAACTTTAATTAACAGGTGGATTTTCCATTTTGGAATAAAGAACCTCGCATTGCAGGATTTTCCATTAGAGAGATTTAATTCAAAACTTCTCTTTGCCAATATCTTTTTCAAAAATCTAAAATTAAACGTTGATGGCCGTAAAATTATAAGTAAAATACGTCTTCCATTTACTCTAAGCAAATTTTTTTTTATTGTAATGTAATGTTTTGTATTCTTGCGATGTTTCTGTTGGGTATATCCGTAACGATTTTTTCCTCGAATATTTTCCCCATTTCATACCAATTTAATTTTGGTTTTTGTTTTTAGAACATGTGAAAAAAATAACATATATAATTTGGATCGTCAAGTCGAAAATTTTGAAAAAAAAAAACACTATTTTATATGAGAAACAAACACACGTTTTTATTTTAATTAAAGTTAATTTAATTGTTTCAGAAATTAATTAATAAAGTTTCTGTCACTTTTATATTTTAAAAAAAATAATGAAATATAAATTCCCATGAAATAATTAAAACAAACTTTCTTACAAATTAAATTCTTGCTTTATAAAATTTTTACGTTTTTTGTTTTTTGCTCTGATTTGCACATGCTTACAATACATTACATCCGATACACAAGATCGTGCCAGTTTATCCTAAATGCAATATGAACAAAAAGGAGAAAGTCTAAATAAACGAAAATGAAAAATGTCGTTAAAAAATTGGAGATAAACAGACCATCACATTTCTATTTTTTGCAAAAAGCGGCCAAATTTCTTCTCCCAAACGCAATTTGTGCAACCTTGACAAATCGTGCAGTTAAATTTATACTTCAACTTGTCATGTCATATTCTTTTTTCTATTTTCCCAACAATTTTCTGAGACATTATCAAGGCCACTGTCAGAAACGCGTTGCATGAAAATGCAAAAATGCAAAACCGCAAGTTAATTGTGTTTTTCCACAAAAAGGTAAATTCAATGAAGCCTAAAGGCTATAAAGACTTAAGTAGGTGAGCACTTTCACACTTGACCAAGGAATATTTTGGCACATCCTTTCTTAATAAAATTTGTTTGTTTCAGTTCGATAGTTTTAGGAAATAAATAACAATTTGCACTTCATGGTCACCGATAATCGGTGCCACTAACCGAATATAATTTTCCCAAAAAGCATCACATTTCACCGAGACAATGGACAATTGTCAATGATTGTTTCAAGAATTGTTGTAAAGAGACATTGAACCTAGTCAAATTCTTCCGTGGCTGCTGCGTTTCGAATGTGGCAATCATCTGCAAAATTGTAATTAGCCATACTCCTCCTGAGCACTGGCAGACACTTTAAGCCTATTATTACTGGAAACCCAACGGACTTTGGTAAAACAACGTTCCACTCCAATGAAAATTACAGAATACGATATCATTTCACTGTACGATGGTTGTTGGTGGTGGTTTTAAAGAGAGAATGGCGGGAGAAAAGCTGATATTCGATTAGAAAACTCTCGGGTGTTCGGTGTCAGTTTAGTTCTTCCTTCGTGTTTGTGCTGTGTGCATTTGTTACTTTTTTTACAGTAAGTGACTTCCTTCTTTATCTTAACACAATCTGAAAGAACTTAGTAGAAGGTAACAAAGTCATTTTCATGCAAACCTAACCTAAATTTAACGAAGAAAGTTCCGCGTGGTCCTACCGAACTGTATTCTTGAAGCGAAAGCTTTGAGCTTCTTTCAAGGTCAAGCGAGTAAGTGGTACTACGGATTCGTCGTCTGTCTGTTTATTCAACTTTTACTACTTTTACCGAACGAAAGGTTTGAAAAAATGTCACCATAGTAGTACTTGGAGAAAATCGCCGGTGCTTCGAAAATATTTTGTTGCTCAATGAGTCTAATTAATTACTTTAATTGTAATTTCGTCAAAAATTAAAGTTGTTCCATTTAGTAAGTCTTGAGTAACTATTTGGACATCGCTTAAATGTCAATAGGTTTGTTTTGAAAAATATTTTAAACAAACATATTTTTTGCATTCAAAGGAACTAATAAGTGTGAACCTATGTGTGTGCGTATCTAATTAATTCTAGACCGTTACATAACTTTCTTCGGGCGAATTTCACTTTTGCTCGTGTTTGAAAAAATCTTGACCACTTACGAATCCACTAATTCCGATAAACATTCAATCCAGAATTGTAGTCGGTTATTCGAAAGTTTGGGCATGGAACGTAAATGGTTCGTAATTAAATATACAAAAGCAATAAACTTAGTATTCAGCGAAAGCCGAGAACTATGACCTTACATTTGATGAAACTAGGAACTCATGCGCAATTTTTGAGCCTTGACTAAGATACGATTGCTTGCATCCCCATTTCCGAACTGAGTTCCAGTTGCATTCGCGAACGGCATAAGTGAATGTCATTACGTAGTCTGACGCAAAAAGCGAAATAAGGTCATACAAAATTCTCGGTTTCTGGCTTCACTAGATCGGTGGTTTGATTTTTTGGTTACTTTTTAGGGTTTGACGTACAATTTCGTAAATCTTTCATAATTTTCTTGAAACTTACATCCTCATGATGGAGCAATTATTTTCATCAGTGGTTTGTATGCCCATGGCAAGATCTACCGGTCCACGTAGGCACACCTTATGCAGATATTGTACGGAATCTACTTGTGTCATTCTTAAGAAACTATATGTTGAGATGGAAGTTTCAACACGGACTTTCTCAAATTTAACGCGAAAGATAAATTAGTTTGTTTTCCAATTGGAAAGCAAAGTCGCATCTAGTTTTGTTAAGTTCGCGGAAAATTTTTAAACGGGACGTGTAACCACGTGGTATTTGGAGAGTCACGTGGAATTGATGTGACGTCAATTGTCCATTTCCCGTGCGCTCAGATGCTACGTAAAACGCTAATTTCCATAATTCTAGGTCAAATACAATGTTTTCTCAACTTTGGCTACTCTTTGGGAAAATTGCATAAATTTAAAAAAAATTCATAAAATCGACTCTTAGAATCTCGCCAAGAGATCAAATTGCTTCATTTACCCGTGATCAAAGTTCTTGTTGCGGCGGCTAAAATAGGTCAGTTTTTTAAAAGTGAGATCTTACTGAGTTACAAAAGTTATTGTTCATTTTCAAGATTCAAAAAACGTGTAAAATGAAACAGTTTTTTTTTTTATTTGCATTAAGAAAGCACTCGGAACATCAAAAGTGCATTAAGTGAAACATTCTAAGAACTAATTTGAAAAGGTAACTTCTATTTCAGGTCAAGAATGCGTAAATACCTATCAAAAATAAATATAACCTCTCTTTTATTTTATTATGTCAAACCGTGATCATAGTTTTCACCTATTGACCTAACAACTTTAATAAAATGGCGCATTAACATAAAATAAATTGTCTTGAGAATAAAACCATTGAAGTTGAACTTCGTCCCACTTTAGATCTCTAAACATTTTATTTTATTATCAAACGTCACATAGCACAAAAAAAAATTCGTTTGATTCTCAGAAAAGTCAACCACGTAGAGGTCGGTGTTCTAAGTTTTTTGATATTAAAAATATTTTTGATATGTTTTATGAGTCGTTAAATTACCTAAATGGTGTCTATAGGTACTTAAATTTTGATGTCCTTTATGCTGTCGCTCGTTAAATTAAAATGAACGCTTCTTTTAATTAAAATTTCTCTTGGTTCTATAAAACTTGGGGATCCAACCTGGTAAGCCAAAACGTAAAAAAAATCACAAAAAAAATTGATAATTGAATCCTGAAGACAATGCTGCTCACTCTCAATGTGTTTACTGACACAAATAAAATTATAAAGCTTGAAATTGATGTACTCTCAGTGTCACAATGAGTGTTTAATCTTAATCAAAATCTCTTTTGTGATATCATTCTTTAAAAACGTGTTTAACTATTTTCCAACGCTTGTAATTTGAGATCAAGATTATATCAACTAATTCGTTCAAGTGTTGAATTTTAATTCTAAATATGTGAAAGTTATAATATATTTCTGTAATAATATAATAAGTAAATCAAATTGCAAATTGAACACATAGTTAGGTCATTCTAATGTTGCGGAACCTCAATTAAGAGTAGCCGATATAAATGACATAATAAATATCAATAGCTGCACATAATAGACACTAACGTAAGAAACTCCGACAAATAAACACATAAAACAAACTATTTTTAATCGTGATTACATCATATCATTACTCGTATTGATTTGTATTATTTTCACGTCTAATTTGTAATTACAAACGCAGTTATGCTCAGAGACAGATCGTTTTTTAACCTTGCTCCGTTTTGGAGATAGTCTCTAAAAAATGTCTCGAAACCGTGAATGGTGAAGAAAAATTACAAAGTCTCGTTGTCCAGTCTCTGTAGACTGGCTTATAAAAGATCCATTAGAAAACTTCCAGCTGCGTCTAAGAAAGAGTATTTTCATTAATTCCAAGAATTTTTACCGTCTGTTCATGAACACCGAAATAATTTTATTAAGAAAAATTCCACTTCAAATTCAATACTTTTTAATGCAGCATTTCAAATTACTGTAAGTGTAGGAACAATCTCCCACAAGATTTCCTTTGGTATTTCTTTTGAATTAGACGCTAAAAAATAAACGGCTTCAACTCCAGTTGGTTGGTTCCAAAGCGTTTTTAAACTAATTTGAGAACATATTAAACTATTCCTAGTCGGTTTAAGAGCGTTAATAAATTACTAGCACTAGTTAGTTTCCTCCTAAGATTTTAAATGTAACCACGTGGTAAATTATGTGCTGTTACTGGAAGAATTAGTGAGGAAAGTAATGTTAAAACTTGAATAAATACAAATTTTCATTTAGCTTGAAGCTAAAAACGTCGCAGAATTTGTCTAAACTCAAATGGTAGAGTCTTCAGTCAAAATTTATTTTTATCAAAAATACTAATTAATATTACACCGAAATTGTTCAAATAAACCTTAGAAATATAAAATTCGGTCTTTCAACCATCAACTTCTTTCTTGCAATTCTAAAGTTTCTGATGCCGGAAAAGTCAATAATATTTTTCTCTTATCAGTATGATATTTTTAATATTGTTTCTTAATTAATATTTGTTGTAAAAAATGTATGACTATAAACTTGACAGTTACGACGTTGCAAAGAATGGGTTTTAGTAAATTATGGGAAGTTTCTACCGTAAATTAGTATTATTTCACTGTTTGTGAACAGATTTATTATCGTTTGCCATCTTCCTAGCTTTAAACCTTTAGAAGATTGCAACTACCGTGTTAAGTAGGTGACAATTTCAATAATATACATTATCGATGGAAATTATGCCTTTCTATAGTCGTGTTTTATTGTTCATTACTTAGCATTCTTATTCTGTTTTACGCCTATATCGTCTAAACTCAATACAATTAAACCATTGTTCCGAATAACTTCTCGTTTTCTTTGCAAATAGAAACTATGCATTTGTATGTAAATTATCACCCAGGATTTAAACATATAATTCGTGTTACAGCAGGAAAGTTTCCTCTAAAATTCGTGTATGCATTTAATTTAATGCATGTCGTAATTTAAAAACATGAAAATATTCATATGAGAAAGGAAACATAACTGGTCCAACTTTCAGTTTCATAACATCTGACAACAAAGCACATTTCTCCACGATCTGCGAGTAGCAGTTAAAACAAATTAAAACACGTGTTGTAGGAACATGAAATTAAATTTTTAAACACGGTGAACATATCAATTGTCCGAAGATGTCTTTTCCTCATGTATTTTGTAACCATATTATTGTGAAAAGCAGTTAGTTAAACGAGTTAAAAGCTATCACTAGTCCAAGGACTACTTTAAGGGTTTCAATCAACACAATTAATTTTAATAATGATAGTTAAAACAAGCAAAACAATAACATCCTCAATTATTGATATTGTAGAAAGCGAACTAACCAGGCAAATTTTTGTAATCGAAAGTAGAAAATAATCAAACATATTAACCGACTTTTATCGAACGTTGTACTTTTTCATCTAAGTTATGTGTTGAGATGCAAGCTCCAGCAAATTCAGGCTGACACAGGGTGTGCCACTTTCACCTGCAACTTTGCAAGATCAGATCGGTTTTGCATTGTTCGGATTGATTTAATAAGTCGTACTAAGGACGACGGAGACATTTTCATAAATTAGTTCAGGATCGTGATAAATGCTCCCGTTACCGTACATGTAAATTCGTGGAGAAATATTTTTTAATGTTGTAACAGTCCTTGTGTTACTAACATTTCAATAACGGCGCTCATCCTACAATTACAGTATAATTGTTTTTGTATAAAAAATTCGTTAATTGGATGTACCATTGTATGGACGATTGCCTACCGTTGACGACTTGTGAATCGCAGGTTTATAGGTCTAGGTCTCCTTGTAGATTCAATGATAACTTCTTTGTCCCTCCACAAATTTCAACTTAACAGGTAGAAAGCGTAGAGAATTCGACCAATTTTATGGTGGAATTTTTCGAAGCAACATCTAATTTTTGGCATACAAATAAAATTATATAATAGTGTCCTGGTGTAGTTGTTTGGTGCAAAATAAGCGAAGGAACAGCGAAAAGTGAAAGGACCACGAGGCTTGTATAATATTTGATTTTTAATACGTTCGCTTCTTATACTTAACGCAATATAACTGCATTGCTGCTCCTACATGCGTGATCTTTTGCGAATTTCTTAACTTTGTCTACGTGAGTACTAGAACTTTCAGATTGTGTGTACAAAGTTGGACAATATTTATTTGCATACAACTAATTCTGTTCTTTGTTTTCAGGAGTGTTAACCTAGTCTAGTCAAAATGAAGTGTATCGTAAGTACCGCGTGTGTTTTGAGTGTTTTGGTTGCTGTTAGTTTCGCTGCTCCATATTTTCCTGCACAATTCTCGGCTACTTCTAATCTCCAGGTCAGTATTATTATTGTTCATCTTCATTGTTCGATGTTAACGTTCATTCCACACGAGTCGCTTGGACGAGGAATGCATTTTAATACTCTGAATCGAAAGTCGCGTTGCAATATCAACACAGCTAGACATTATAACTTAAAGTTATCACTAGTAATAGTCACGTAGTTTTGGACCCACGGCCAACAATTACTCATCAGATTCTTTTCCCAACTTTCATACTTTTCGGGTATACAATTATCGAAAAAAATCAAACTTTTACTTTCTTTTTCGTGCAATCGCTGACTTATTGTGCTCTTCGATGACTAGCAATCTGCAGCACAAGGTCGAAGAAAGTAAGTGAAAGTCGCGTCATTTAACATCTTGATGTATTAGGTGTTATATCACAGCGGATGTGGAATTTGCGTGAGCTTCAGCAACGTAACCCGGAACTTAATTCGTAATTCTTTTCGGGCAATTAAAAAGGGAAATATTTTAACAATGACCTTTTAGAAACGCTCGTTTTCAACAATAGAATTGCTTAAATGACAATATGATGATCTTATTGTAAATATGAATCGTATAAATTTGTTAACTGGCGAATTCACTTTCTACGCTCGTTAATAACGGATGTTAGCGGAAACAATTCAATTTTTTATTGTTTTGTTGTTGCAATCTGGAAAACACATCGAATTCATGTAACTGAGTCATTTCTTAGTCACTGACGTGCACCCGCGCTTAAGCGCAAAGTCAGTGGTTTGAATGTGACACCTGCTGACCCGTTATTAAACACTGATTACTTTAATAGCGTAATTTTAACATATTTTGCTGTGTATTTTAGTTTGAAAAAATCAAGAGATAATTATAGCCACTCGCTTTAATTAGAAGATCAAAATAACAATATTTATTCTTGAAGGTTAGTTAAAAACGAGCCACAGCCCGCAAAATTTATGTAAATGCTGTTGCTCAACTAGGATTATTTCTCAAACCTTCACACAAGAATGTGAATTTTTCTAAAGGTTAAACCAGAAACTTAACCAACATTTTAAAATTCCCGCTCCGGTAATAAATGCTTAACTTTAGAAACGTTTGCCATTAGCTAAATTACTCTCATTAGCTTCCACCCAAAACATTTAAATTTCTTCTATTTGATCACTTTAATGCCCAAAGTTTTGATTTTTCGCAAGTTGACGGATTACGCTTTAAATAGCTAATTGCTAATTAGTCGAAATTCAGCAATGATGGAGTAAAGAAATTCTTGCTGGCTTTAATGAGAAGTTGAAAAGATGGAACACGATTTGTTTTATTTTATCGTTAATTACGATTTAAACTCGACAGAGACAAATTGGAGTTTTTTCGTTTTCTTTAACGTCGTGTTTGAGGAGATATGATCACTCTTGGATGACAACATGATCGATTAGTTGTGGATACAATGACATGGAGGCTTATAACTGTTTCGTTAACGCCGGAAAAAATATTAAAAAAAAGCGAGAAGAATTTATGCGGATGCTACAAACAATAGTTTGGGATTTACAGACGACACAAAAAATATTCGACATTGAGCATGTGGAAAAGTTATGTAATACAGTTTTTCCAAGCAAAATGTTTACGTCGGATGAGTAATAGATATTGAGTACGTCAGAATTTTTGTCACTGAGTTCGACAAACAAAAAACTGCCCACTGTTTGCTTTTCTTTGTTGTTGACTAGTCTGATTTTGAAAAGCTGTCATGTCATAAGAGTGTTGTGATAAATCTGCGTCTGATAAAAACTATGACACATTACAAAGTAAAAGCGATAATTTTCGAAGAGGCATCAAGATCTCCTATCACATTTATGGCTCGTTGCAGTTCTTACATAACACAGTTTATTTTAATGCATTAGACAGAAAATAACGTTCTAAATTCTTAGTTATGTAAAGTACAATGTACAAACTACAACTACGTGGGTTCAACTGAACTTGCTAATAAATTCCCGTGCACAACATCACGAAATATGGATACAATCAAACACGACGTAAACGAAATAATCTCCAACGAAACATCTTAATAAATTCCGCTTTCTTCCGCTCTTATTAATTCATCAGTCATTAACAGAACAGACCGTGGCCCAGATAGCAGTTCCCCGAAAATAAATCCATCATAAAAATGTATATATGCACAATTAGCGCAGGAAGTGTAAACTGAACCCTTTCATCATTAAAACGCAATTTTAAGAAAATACGTAATTCCGCTTCGTTTCCGGTTAAAAATTCAGTTTTCTTACGCCAACATGCCATGCTATCTGTTTACCGACACGGAAGTCTCGTGGCATTAATTTTTTGATTTCACTTTTTAATAGGTGTAAAAATGCCTGTTTGCACCTCGCATCTTTCGTGACGAAATAGTCAAAATCATTTGCATTGCTATGCGTGGCTTAGTCCTTGCAAAATAATTATTTCAGTGCGTGTTGAAATAAATCATACAATACCCACCTGAAGTGTGGTATAAACAGTCTAATCATAATTTACTGCACCATCAAGGTTCAAACTATTACTGTGATAATGGTAGCTACCTTCCATAACAGAAATATAACGACATTTTTCCATTAGACACATGCAAATGATAAGAAAAAGCTACGTACTAAAATTTCAACAAGGTTCATTACACATTGTTGCGGAAAGATTTAATAAACTTTGTAGTAATTGCGAAGTGTAGCGTTAATTAAGCTGAATAATTGCGCTCGGTTCTCAGGTTCCGGAGTCTTAGTAAACAATAACGGTAAACTATGTTACTTTAGGTTTGTCGCTCAAGAATGTTGCAGCCGTTATTAATTGTCTAGGTGCAAGAAATTAACACTTGTAATAAATTATGTGAAAGAAAAGTGTGCTTAATGAGTAGACCACATTTCAAAGACACACTTAATTATAAGTTGTCGAATTAAAATTACAAGATATCGGTGATAATTAGGGACAAGAGTGTAACATGGTGTGCGCGAAATGTGCATATTCTTAACGCTTTTTAACTTCGCGTGGAAAATTTTCTTTTTCTTGACGCTCTTGCTTGTAGATAAAAAAAGGTTTTGTAGCGTCGTAGCATTGTAATGTTATTCAATTATAACTGAATTACGAAAAATGGAGTTTTTGAGAAAGAGAAAGGAAACGCCGACAAAAAATTCCGAAGGTCGACACATTTTTTTTACTTTATAATTACTATATAAAAACTTGTAGGTATCCTAGTTATGTTTAATGTTAGTTTGGTTTTATCAACATTAAATCTCCTTATTTAATTTTTTATTTTGCATTCATTCTCTATCTATAGAGAATTATTGCAATTTTTTTGCAGATTGGAGACACGGTCTTGAAGACAAGTTTATTATTGTTTTGTACATTTAAAATGAACTTTCTTCGGATTTTTAATTAGTTACATAATAACAATTCAACAAAATTTGAATAGAAATCTACCAATTTACATAAAGTTTTAATTAAACTTTTATAGATAACTCAAAACAACAGCGTTTCCTAACAAACTGTTTATTATTTACCTTCACATTAAGTTCTAGGATCTAGGGCAAAAAATTTGTGGAGGATTTTTCCCTTTGTTAACTCTCAAAAACCTGCATAAATTAGTCTTTATTCTAAATTATATTTGAGGCTGTTTACGCTCAATCGGGTCAAATATAACTTATCCGCCCTGTACCACCCCGAAATCTCGCACGAAAAAATATTTTCATGTAAATGAGTTTATATTCATAAATATGCGCGGAACATTTTCATAACATAACTGCTCAACTTTCACCGTAAATTCGAGTGTTTCCCAAGGAAAATGTTTTCACACTGAAAGCTTAAACAGCTGACAACCGCTTAGTTAAAACAATGGTAGTGTTACCCTTTTATTGGGACATGGACGGAATTAGGAAACGAGTGATAAGAAATTTTTCACGAAAAATCGGTCAATTTACGAAAATAAGTGTTGAAACTTAGTACATGTGAATGATAATGCAACGCTATTTATGGGTAATAAAATGTAATTTAATGCTAATCAAGTGATTGTATTGAACGAAACTGTTAAAAACAATATCATAAGCATGTGTACAGTGTTACGAAAAATTTCATGTTCGCGAAAGGTGAAGGTCCATTGTTTGTGTTCCTCTTCTTTCTTAGCTTGTCATCATCGCTGAAAAGTCTGGAAGCGACCATTTGCGATGATCATCGCGGATTTTTCTTTTTAATTATATTTGAACGAATACAGATAGGTGGAAGCAGTGGTTCTCCTAGTACAAGTGTGACAGCAACTGGTAGCGCTAGCACCGGTAGCAGCACATCAGGAGGAGGTTTAACAGATGTTTTAAGCAGCATAGATATTCCCGGACTATTACGAAGTGTGAACAGTATAGTGAAATTAGTTGGAGTCTTCTGTCCGCCGTTATCGCAGGTAAATATCTTTCACTTGCACTTAATAACGCATTACTGAAATGACTATTACGCACTCTAATGGTAATGGATTTCAATACATGCTAGATAAAACAAAAGTGAAACTTTGGCTGTAATTACAACGAAAAAATTCATTGTTAAGTTGAGACAGCCCTTTTGGGGCATTGGAAGTTGACATGTAAGGCAGGAGAAAAGTAGAGCACCAGAAATGTACTTGGGGCACGCCTTCTACTCATGCATTTTTAATTCTATCAATCAACGTGGATAATTTATTTATCCATAATTGTTATTATTATCTCAATGCCTACAACGGTGCATGCTAATGCAATTTATCACTCATTATCTTTCTGATTCAATAAATCAGTCGGGCGGTGTTAAACTTGTTTTAAATTTTGTAGTCTTGCAAGGTTTTTACCACTTTCATTCGAGATTTATGCATGAAATTTTCCATTATGGTATACCGAGTGATTCAATCAGTAGGTGGTTGAAGAAATTCTATACAAATATCAGGATTAGCTGTGGGCAATTTATAAATGTCGGTTTATATTAAAAAAAATTTGCAAAATTTAATAAATATAGTTAAATACAGTCTGGTTAACAAACCAAATTTTTCTGCCTCTATTGGAATTCTCATTAGATTTCTTTCAAACAATAATTAAAAAAATCCTAAGTAAAACATATTTTAGGTTTTAAGAGGACAAGAATCCGGTAATAAAATTTTACTGACGCAGTAAAGGATTTTTTTCTGCCGCTACCAAACAGAAACATTCTTTGTTCAGAGTAGTCATTATGATAACAACAGTGTCCAAGTTTATACCTTAGGCGTCAAAGAAATTTCTTTGTCTGACGCTGTTAGGAATTAACATTTTGGTCATTAAAAAACATTTTTACCGGTTTGTAGTTGTTTAAATGCGGTCAGTTATCAACATTACGGGGTCTGTAACTTTCCTGTTTATTTTAAGAGGCTGGTAGAATTCGTACGCAATCCATAGTCCAATTAATTTATCGTATTTATAATTTTAACAGCCTGTTAAAAATAGCTAATAGAAAGTTAGAGAATAGGTCCCTATGTCCGTATTTGATTTACAAAATTGTAAAAAAATTGTACGGTTAGTTTAGCTGAACTAGCTGTGACATTTTAAAAAGAACTTAAAAGTAAGCATTGAAAACTAATTAACTGGTACAAAAAATAAATAAATTTTAGTTAGAAAAAGTATAATAATTTTAGTCAGATTTTCACTTTGATTTTACACATTATTTTTCACATAAAATTGACATATTTATTTAAAAATAATCAAGCTAGTACGATTTTTAGAAGCATTTTAAATCTGATTTACAAAATTCCAAAAGTTTTTAAAGTTTTTTTTTTTAAATTGTACGGTGGATTCAAACAGATTTTTTTCTCTAATGCTGCTATTCTCTCATTCTTAACATTATGTTAAAGCTCTGTTACTGTAAAAATTACAGTCTGTTACCAACTTGGATTTTCTAACCACTATTACGCGCTGTTACTATTACGCAGTGTATCAGTAAAAGCCTCTGTAAAATTACGGCGAGCAAAAGCGGGCTGTTATGCTTAACATTTCGTGCGACGCCTGCGCTCTGTTAATTGGATAAATCTAACCCAAGAAATTTCGAAGTTCAGTTAATTTTTTTTTAAAGTTAGTTCTTCATCGATTTTTTTTTCTCAAATTCCAGCTTTTTCCTTCCAAGTCCTTTATTATTTGATTTGTGTATATTTAAAAATTCTTCGCCTGTGGACTTGGTAGATGTGTTGTTGGTACTCTTCCAATTAACTAACAATTATTAATATATTCCGGATCAATAGATAGATTTATTGTGCCAGTCCTGAAAATTTCGTCCTCTTCCATGATCCGTCTAACTTTAAAGTTAGCTGCCACCAAAAATAAATAAATTTTAGTTAGAAAAAGTTTAATATTTTTACTCAAATTTTGGCTGACCTTAATCATTATTTTTCACACAAAAATTACATATTTATCTAAAACAAGCATGCCCAACGATTTTTGGAAGAATATATTTAATAAAACAGTCTCAGATAAGTAATAAAAATTAGTCTTGCAGCAAAGCTCAGAAAATGATAATTAATTATACAATAACTAAAATTTTTCTTTTATTTTATTAAGCACTGAAAGCGACCAAAAATATATGTTCAAAAATGTAAGTCTTTAACAGTTTTACATTTTGCCCACAGCTAAGATAATAACAAATTAGATCGATACATTAAATGTCAGTATCCGATTTCAATAACTTACAATGATTTAACATAAATTGGCATTATTTACTTAGCCAAACGTAGCAATTAAATGTTTAAGACAAAAATAAATGTTATTTATTACTTAGGTTACTCAATTTGTCCATGGAATTAAAGTATGATTAATTTGATTTACGCAACTATCACTTTCTGAGTTGTGTCTAAATTGACACCAAATAAATACTGTAAACATCTAAAAACTTTACGTGTTCAGTTAAAATCGTGTATTTTATTACATGGCTGATTGAAGACGAAAATATTATGTAACTATTAACTTAAGAAAATTACTCTTAAAAATTTGACCGACATAAAAAGAGAAAATTGGTTTTTCCCCAGAACAGGTGTTTTCAAAATTTTGGATCCTTTTTTTTGGAAAACTTTACGTAACCGTTTTAATTATACCAGAGTGCGTAATAACTTAACTTGCTGAAAAGTTAACAGCTTTCTTGTAAAACAGGTTTGTGTTTTCGAGCTAAAAGTAAAATTCGGGTCAATGCATTATTTTCTTGCAAAACTGTCAAATTTCCTCTAATTACTTATTTTTCATCGCAGGTCCTCGATAACGTCATTCAAAACGTGACAAGTGTAGCTTTCCGTGTCTTCGGAAGAGCAATTCTTCGTAACGGATTAGGAGGAGGAGGTGGAAGTAGTTCGTCTTCAAGTGGAGGTTCAAGAGTGAACGTTGTCTTACCAACGTATCCTCCAGACGACGATGAAGATTATGACGACGAAGATGAAGCTTCTAGTCCTGGATCTGACGATAATGTTGATTTGAGAAGTTCTCAATCAAGCACTACCGCAACTAGCGATTCTGCGGTAAACACTACCTCAACACTGTATACTGTGAGAAAAGACATACTCCATCATTGAGCATCTCATAGATCTTGCCTGAATACGTGCAAGACGAAAAGAATGATTAGTTTTTCGTAGTCGTTTAAACTTGTGGTGTTGCCGATTCTTTTCTGTCTTCTTTAACTTTCATTTTCTTCTAACTCTGGGCCAAGGTTAAGTTAAAGTTGAATGGCCATTAAAGAAGCGGCGTTTTTATTGGTTCATTTGGTTCAAGGTTTAACGTTCGACGATTAAGACAATATTAAAAAAATTTGCGTCATAGTTTCGAAACTAAAACGAAAACCTTGTCCCTTCTAAAAGGCAACAACACGAGTTGAAACGATGAAGAACAATCGTTTCGTAAAAGTCTGACCATAACATAATCATCTCGTCTGTATACCAACGAGAACTCATCAAACAGAAGAACGACACGAAGACCATCAAAGGAACATCTCATTTCGTATTAACCGCCTATTCCACCAATAGACTGTTGGAAGATCTTAACATTGTTTTTCAGCATTGATCATTCAATAAACTATTCCATTTAGTTGTGTTATTTTCTTTCTCCTTCCCTCTGTCTCTTCGGTTATTTGATGGCGTCTTTTTTGTTTCAGTCTCGTGCGAACGACGACGACAACTCTGTCGCGAAAAGGCACGTGAGGGTGATTAGAGAAGCAAACGCCGAAGAAGAGGAGGAAGAAGACCAAGATGGAGCAGAATCGGCACCAGAACCGGCTGATGATTTATCGAACGTTGATACCGATGACGCCGACAGGAATAAGCGGTATTCACCCTTCGGTGTTCAATTAGGCGGACATGGTACCGGAGGTTCCGGCAATTTCTTGTTCGATATAATCCGGGTAAGCAACGGGGCGTGATGGACTTTTGGAAAAGTGTTGCTATTGAACAATTAAGACATATTTCGATCGCATCAAATTAACAGCCGATTTTGTAACGTAACCCACTTTCTACATTCTGATAAACCCAAAGAAGTGTTTAATTGAATTGGTAGCAACACGAATTAGTTAGGCGAGAATATAACCATCATTAAAATGTTAGGTTATCGTATGATTTAAGCGCCATTCCATATTTTCACAATTTTGTTACACATTTTTGCACTTTTTTGTATAAAACCACTCATACAACACATTTATTTTTAAGATGACTTTGTGTTAATAAATATTTCCAAGTACAGACAATTTTATTCGTCTAATGACTCGAACATGGCGAAATTAGGTTATTTTTTATATGCTTAGACAAACGAATTGAATATAAATTTTTGGATGTCAAGGATCTTTTCAAACCTGAGGCTTAGGCTAACCTTTTGTAACGAAGCGACGATTAACAAATCCTTGCAAAATTTTCTTATTATCATCTATGACGTTCCAAATTTCTTCTTTTGGTCAAGGTGCGTTTACAGTGATGTCAGTCACAGAATATTTTAGTCTTGAGTAAAACTGAAAGTGTATCAATTACGAAATACATTTACTGTTACCAAAGCGAGCGACGAACACATGTAAAAGTTAAATCGCGTTTAAATCTTTGATGTTCTTTGATCAAATATTTTATGTGCCCAATACATCATTCAAATAACATTTCTGTTAGTTATGTAAACATAAATAACAGACAAAACTCAAATTGTGAAACTGGAAACAAAGTGAATGTTGCTAACCACGAAAAAATCGATTTATGTTAATTTATATTTAATATTCCCGTAATTTATTGGTTGGTAAAAGTTAAAGTGGAGTTTTGTGACTGAATACACTAATTTAATAATGCTAATCAACCAAAGTTACAGTTGCATAATTCAGGCCGCGATACGTGTTGTTTAGAATTCAAAAATCTCTCAAATCTGTTTTGATCCATTTCTCTTCAGATTCTTCGTATATTCATAATAACTAAAATAAAACGTATCGATTATCGTTTTCCAGTTCTCTTGGTCTTTTTGTGAAACACTTTCCTTTCAATTTTCTGTAATTATTATTTATTATATAATATCAACCAACAATAAAACACATTAATAGAACGCAACAGGTTAAAAAATATAGGAGTAAACCTGTCAGGGCATAATACGCTTACGATTGGAATTTTGTGCAAGAATTTGATTCCATATTTTAAATTTTAATTATTGGTCGTTATTGTGGATCACGTTTTACGCTTTTGTTTGCTACTAATAAACCAGTAGTAGTACGATAAAGATTTATGTACCACATTAAAGACAAAATTAATTAAAATGTTAAAGGTGGTAGAATGGTTTTTTTAGCTTCATAATTGTTATTGAAAAAAACGGTGAAAATACATCGTCATACAGACAATTCATTTTTCTTGTTTCTCTCTTTCGCATGCCTTTTTTCATTCATGTATTTATTTCTTCTTTTCCGTTCCTAGTCTAGTGTCACACTAAAATTATTTTTTTACCAGCAATATTTTTGCATTGTCGTGTTAATATTTTTCAACTTCGAAAATTTAAACTTACTAACAGAAAATGTGAAAAAATCTACTGTTTTCCTCTGTTTCATCCATCATTTTCATTCGTGTCATTGACGCCTTTTCATTTAACATAATTTTGGTCATTCGGGACTCGAACGAGACATTTTTTTTTCTGATGTAATTTAAATAGTGTAAAACAGATTTTGAGTAAATTCAGAAATTGAAAGTCTGTTTCGTTCAGCTTCGTTTCAATTGATTCCGACAAAATCGAATTTAAAAGTAACTATGTATTTAATTCTGTCAACACTTCACTTTAATACCGTCTCAAAAAGTTTTTAATCTAACTGGAATTCCGGGTGTTTATTTTTTAAGTTTGATTGTAGTTTTAATGCCTTAACAACCATTTCCTACTTGCAGAATGTATCGCCGAGATTATAGCATGAATTGTAGTGCTGCTTTAAATTCCATTAGAGCAAGAAATACCATGTCGAAATTAGCACACATTTCTTCAATTTTTGTCCATTAATCACACGACGTTTAAAATAAAAACTGTGTGTTATAAAAGTGTAACAAGGTACAATTAAGCCACTCATTTATGTTAATTTTTGATAACTACCTTGCACTCACTTCATAAATCGCGTTATCAAAACTGGTCAGTTCTAATCAAACTCATAAATATTTTCTGTTTTCTTGTTCAGCGGATCTGATAAAATTTCCTTTCAACAATTCCGGCGACACACTGTGCTTATTTCTGAATAAATAACGTTCCTATTTTCGTTCGAAATGAAACTTTGGCGTTTGATCCAGATAAAATTTGACACAGTTGTCAACTTTCAATCCTTACATAATTGTAGAGTTAATTAGTGTGTTAATTGCCATGATAACGGGAAAAAATAATCCAGACGACCTTCATTGTTGATTACGACTGACGAATTGTTGCTTTCACCAACAGCCTGTAGCCTTTGACATCTTAAAATATGTATTCATTTGGGAAACTTTTCATGGGGAAACATAATCGGAGAGTTCGTCCCCGGCAGTTTGTACCCGTAGCGATTTGCTCCAAGTAATCTCGAATTTGTTTAACTAAGTTAGGCTAAAATTAATTGATCTGGGAGTTTGGGTGTGAAAATTATTGATAAAAACGACAAATTGATGGACGTGTATTTTAACCCGGGGACGACTTGACAAGATCGCGGGCGCAAACTGCTAGGGTCGTATCCCGAAACGGAAACACATTAAGCAATTGAGTGTTTAGAACACGGCGGACAGAGCTGCTCGTGCAGTTGGCACTGTCTACAGGATGGTGGCTGGCACTGAGAATTTGGGATGGGGTTTGACGACCAACACGGAGACTTCCCAGACGATAACATCTTACGGTGCTTCGGCTGCTTCTTCAGCAAAGGTATCACCAGTACCAACACGGACTGCTCCTTTCCACGCCATCACTCTGCTCCACTTCTTGTACTAGCACTGCAACTAACATCGCACGCTTTTGGGATTGTTCTTAAAGTTCTTCTCCTGATGCTAATATGTAAAAATAGTGCTTGAGAGTATTCTTGTGTGTATAATTTATAAGTGTTTTTGCGTTCAGTTAAGGGTGTCATGTCTGGTAGTTTCAAGCACTATTTAATTACTTAATCTTCTTTTTCTACTCTCCTGCGACTGTACTTTATAACCGACTGTCTAACAACTCCATCCCAGACATGACAGACATAATGACTGACGGAAGACCGAACTGGGCTCCAGAAGATCTCCGATTTGATCTAATTAGTAGCCGGTTTAAAATGGAAAGTTATTTAGACTATTCGGTATAGTACCTGATGCCAGTGAAAGGTTCACTTTCTACTCAAAACATATAATGAAGAAGTTATTTCATCACTACGACGAAAAATGCATATTAAATTACTGCTCGGATACTGCAAGCAATGTCTTAGAAGAGTAAAAGGTTAAACACACCAATTCTATAATCTTTCACAACTGCAGATGTGAGATCGCTTATGCTAAAATGAAAGGCAATGACTAAAGTAGTAGAAAATACTCGTCTGCTGTATCAGTTACAACATGGAATCGTTGTGATGACTCTAAAGCTGCACTCAAGCAACATCGAAGGAAGAAAGAAATTCAGGCAGTACTTTCACCGAATAATATTTATGATGTATAGCTCATTCCGGTAAATTTTTTGTGTAGGTGAAGAATTATGGAACTTTCATTAGTCTTTGTAAAGTCATAAAAAGTGAAAGACTAATGGTGGAAAATGTATACCAAATATGCATAACACATATGCAATTAAATATTTAAGTGTCGGAGGAAACATGAGAAACCTCCTTAAATATTAAACACCTTAATTATTGCTAATGTCGCAGGTGATCTTCTCAATTTATTAAATTCTCATTTTCTCGAGCTTTGAATTTCGAAGAAAATACGAAAACGATTACTGCATTTCAATTTCCATATCATTAGGTTTTCAACTTCTTAATTTTACATGTTTGCGGCAACTAAAATCTCAATTTTTAATAATTTTTCATTCAAATATTGTTCGCACTTTTAAATCTCATACAAATCTCATTTTCCTAAATTTTTAACCGTGAGAATAATTTTTAAATTAGTTCCCTTCTCAGAATATTCATATTCTCTAAATCTCATTGTTTCAAATTCCCAATTTAGCGTCAAAACTATTATACCAAATTAAGTTAAGCGTAATTTTTCATGTAGAATAATATGTAAAACTCCCATTCTCCCAAATTTTTAACACCGAAAGGTGTTCTTAAATTATGATTAAAATCAAGTTTTCGTAGTTTCTAGTTTTTACGTGTCAGTTTCATAAAAAGCAACAAGAATCCCAAGTTGCAAGCTATTTTTTATTCACGCGCTTCTCGCAGGTTCAAATCTCACATTCACACAGTTTCTGTAAATCAAATTCTCATTCCCCTGAATTTTTAAATGTAAAAATGATCGTTCTCGTTATATCAAATAAAATTTTCGTATCATCTAATTTTCATTGTTTGAAATCGTTCAACTTTAAGAAAAAGAATCTTAAATCGAAAGTAATTTTCCATTAGAAATCGCTCGCAAATTTTGACATCCTAAAATTGTCATTTATTGAAATAAGTGGATTTATTATTGGTTTCTCCCTGTATCATATTCTCCAGTTTCCATTACACAAGCTTCCCAATTTCTTAAGCAATTAAAATCATTGGTTAGAACTTTCATTTTCTAGTAAATTTTTGTTCGTGAAAGTGATTCACACATTTACAGATTTTAATTTTTCTAATTATGATCGTCTCAAATTCCCAATTTCTCAAAATAATTACGTTAAGATTCACACTATTGCATTTTTACTGTTTTAACATTATTTTTATTCGTGATAAGTACATTTTCCATGTCGGGCAGCCATAATTTTTCGCCTATGCAACCAAAAATACATATTCGTCTCCTCTCCGGTATCCCGCGAAGATGCATCAGCGGATTTTCCAACGTGAAACTGAAAAGGAACAATTTGCGATGTCGTTAGTCCAAATTAGCTTAAAACACAATCAGTAAAATCACTGTAATTGTTCTTTTGCGCTCATTTACTCCCAAATTACCAATTGATAAGTTTTTCGTAAAAAATGCGCCGAGATAAGGTCAACTGCTTGAAAAAGTAAACCGCGTATCACAGTAAAGTCCATACAAGTTAATTTGAATTGTAAATTCCAATAAAAACATTGTTTTAATTTTACAATTAATTATACGAAAGGGTGAACGGTCCGTTCACTTTCACTCCAGTTTGTTTTCAATTCTGTTTCCCATTTACTCTTGAATTAATCTACGAATTCAATATTTATGATTTTGATTGAAAGGTGGGTAGACAAGTAAAAATTCGTTTTGGAAGTCACTTAGTTAAGTCGTGTTATAAAATTCGTAGTCACATTAAAGTTAGATTTGTTGTAGAAATGTTGCGAATTGGTGAAAGGATATTTTTCAATCGAGGTAATGAGGCGGGAACAGTACCCCCTCATTTGCCATTTTCCAAACGAAATATTTAATCACTTTATTTACGCAGCTTGTTGCCGGCTCTGGAGCTACCGAAGAATCTGACGAGAAAGCTAACGCACCTGGAGGTGTTGCAGAACTTGATATTGCCAAAGGTGTTTCGGTAGGTCATAATGGCGAGGGAATTCCTGGACCCATCACCCGTTTGTTTGTTGTCGCCAACCGTGGGCTTGCCAACCTCGTCCAAGACTTGATCTTGGTAAGCAGTAAAAGTTTCTCTCTGAAATTTATTAACCTTTGACTTTTACAGCGTCTGGCGCAAACCAGCGAAAGACTTGTCAACTTCAAGGCTCGTCTTGTGACATCTCTCATCTAAAGTTCCATCGCCATTGTATTTTAGAACTTCGCTCATGCAAAGACCTTCATCACACATCGCATTGTTACCACCTTTAAAAAGTAACGCATGGAGCTCGACTATAAATTAATTTATCAGTTTCTATTTTTTTTTGTTATTTTTTATTTAAATTTTGTATATAGGTGAAAACTTTCTTTCTTCGTTTTATGTTGTGGTCGTCTTGCCATCTCTAAATTGTTCTTTCGTTCTTTAGCTTTATTTTAGGATTAAGTTATTCCTGTTATTTTTAGATGCATTTAAATTTTACCGCATGTACATAACCTGAACAATTGCTCAGATTTTGAAAAAAACATCGAGATGTAAATAGAAATTCATTCATCTGGTGTAATGTCAGTAATGTAAGTAGTGTAAATAATCCTGGCGACACTTAACAGGTTATAAGTTTTTGATTTTTAATACTGTACGTTGTATTTTTTTATAGATTATTAAAAATACAAACCTTAAAAAAACTCTTATTTATTGTACGAGTGAAACTAAGTCACTGGTTCTGTTCACTATTAAATAAAATGGACTAGTTTTATGTTAGGACTTAACTGCTTTATTCCATATCAAAAGCTACAATATATTATATCGTATAAATACAATAAAAAATGTCATACTCTAAAATAATAACTTTGGTACTTTATTATATAACTAAAACAAAGTTGATCAGCGAATCTGAAAACATTTTACGGTTTTTGGGTCAACAATGAAATAACTAAGAGACTAAAATATTCCCAGCGGACAAAAAATCACGATTGGAATATAAGGATACAATAACATTCAGTCAAGTTTTAAGTACTACACTAGTGATCGAAGTAAAATGCTTGTTTGAATTCCCTAAACATCACTAGATCAGCTTAAAAATAACTATACAAAATAAAACATTTATACAATATCATGTCCTCCCGAGTCGGTGAATATCGAGCCCGACGCATTGTTCGCGCCACCGGCTAACATTCACAAACTGTGGATAATTAGATACACACAACACTTAGAAAAGCTGTACACAAACCGCCAGAATGGCAACAGTGGCGCGACTCCCAACTCTGAAACTGACATTGCACTTTGTCGAAACGTCGGGAGTTGTGCCACTATTGCTTTACACCCTGTTCATGTCAGTCTACACAATTGCACGACCAACTTGATTGATTGAGAATACTGTATGATCATAGCTGGCTAGATAGTTTAATTAAGCTATTATATTTGGCACGCGTTTTCATTCAAAAATATATTACGTTGAAACAAGTCTGCACTATTGTCCTATCAACTGTCATGGAATGAGTGAAGCTTTCACTTTACACAGATCTGAAACCGTGGAACTAAACAGCTGAATGTTTACCTATTATTTCACCGGATTTTGAGTAGACATGTTTGCCGTCGAATTCTACCGACATGTTTCTCTCACCGTTCATTTGGTTGTCTGATTTCAAAGGCTCGCGTTCGTCCTCCCTGTGAAACAAAACAAATTTAGTATTTTGGTTTGGTGAAGAATAGGGTCATGCTTTTCGCCAAAGTTCGCGTGGAAGCTCCAACTTTAGCATTTAAATTATTTATGAACGTGCAATATTTTGTGCAAGATACGCATTTCCGATTGGTAAATATTTGCGGGGCCTAAATTTGTCTTGGGTCAGGTACATTTTGAATATACAATAGTTTGTTTAAGCGGGCTAAACCTAGTTTGGATGCTTTCTGTATTCAATGCACGCAACATTAATAAAACTCTGCAACAATAGCCACTGAATGCGTAGCTCGCTGCAAATACTCATAAACAAGTCAACTAATGCAAATTAAATTAAACAAAGCTCAATATTTAGAAACTGCGTTGCATAAATGTGTACAAAAAAGGCGAAATAAATAGAATAAGCGCATATGTTCAGATCCAGAAATAAAACAATTCTACAAATTTACATAGCTTGAAAAAAAAAAAAGAATCGAGCTGTTAGATCATTCGTTCGTAAAAGAACAATTTCTTAGTCACTTTATACACTTGAACCGTTTTTAATCAGGTGAGTCTGTTTACATACCCAAGAGCTCAGAGCTTCTCCCAGGCCTTTACTTTGTAGAAAATTAAATTAAAATCCCTATAAACCAGTCTACAGACGTCATTGATTGTGTCAGGTTTCGTTAACAGTCTGTTTTATAGTGAAAATGTCTTCCGAACTTGACAAACTTCTATTGTATTCCCGTCGAATTAATTATCCTGGAATTCTTTCCCGATTTTATTAAAAATTCTCAGTTTATTACAGAGCGAAAACTACTTTTCGTTCTTACTGAGAATTACGTTTAAATTCGTTCCTCGTCGAACAGGTGCCCTTAAAATTTTAATTTAAAAACTATAAAAACCAAGTTTCAGCATCAGAAAACATTTAAGTGATGCGGGCTATGACGGTTTTATATTATGCGGTCTTCATTTAGATAGCTTAGCTAAATTCCAGGGTGATTTCTCGTTAAAGTTGTATTTGTGGCAAACTCGATAAAGTCCACGAAGAGACATTGTTATGGCTCGGTCTGAACTATATTGCTACCAACTGTTGGCGAATACTTCGTTGTTCGCTCGAACGTTTTGTTCTAAAACATTACAATTTCTAATTTTTTTTTCTACGTTGGGAAAAACGAACGAGGAAGTAGAAAGAGAATAAGTGGAAATAAGACGTTTGAACGCGTGAAACGAAGTTTGATTACACGGTGGATGATTATGTGGGGTAACAAAAAATTATATCGTTTTTTGAAATAATTTCATACATTCATGATAATTCGTTCACAAACTTTATTCCAACGTCGTGCTTAAAGGTTTTGTAAAATCGATTACGAATACTGTAATCTGAACACCTGCTTGGTCTTGAGACTGAAAAATGCAGCGATTTGTATTAATATTTCATGTTTAAATAAAGTGTATATTTGGATAAGTTGTACTAAAAAAACTACATAAAATTTTAAAAGTAGTAAATATTTAAGTGGCTTTTATCCCTCATTCGCTTGTGAATATAAATCAGTTTAAAGCTCCTTTTAGCTTACTTTTCATTCTCTAATATGAAATTTTAATAGATTATAGTCGTCAAAATAGATAAATAGAAGTTTAAATTTCGGAAAAACTCGCATAAAACTGAAAATTGCTATAGACCTTGAATTATTCATGAAAAACTCAAAATCGATCCCACTTTACTTAAAACTTTTATTTAATATCAAAATTGAAAATAGTAGATTGTTTAACAAGTAAAGAAAAATGGTGGTTTACTATCGAGTGAAAACAGATTGATTTACGAGCGTCTCAGAATTTTATCTGAAAATAAACGCCGATATAAAGAAAATGAGGATATTTTGGAAGCCGCGAGAAAAGCGACTCTAAATCTGCTTCCATCTAAGTCCAAGGAAAAATGTAATAAAACTTTCGAAGAATACTGTCAATGCAGAAACAATCAAGGGGTACAAGGTATCAGTGAAAATGTTGTTTTTTTTAGAAACGAAAGAAGCTGGAAACTAATGCTTTTTAAAAATCAATTTCTAATTTTTTCTTCTATTTTTAGTCCAAAAATCTAAAGGCATCGTCATTGTGGTCAACATATTCGATGCTGAACAGTACGAATAACCAAGTTTTTACCATAAATTCGGAAGCTAACGGAATTGAGTTGTATCGGAAGTATCGTAAATTAAGGCCACAAAACACTGGTCATTCCAGATTTTTCGTTTATTACTGGAATGCACTGTGCAACCGGTGGGGATCAACACATTTTACAGTTTACCGAGAAAAATTGCTGAATATTTGAAACTTCCTGGTTCCAGTGGCTACACAGGCGATTGTATACAAAGATGCTTAGCTACCGTATTGGTTGATAATGGGGGCGTTATCCCTGATTTGAAGAAGCTTGGAGAATGGGCTTCAACATCACCTGCTGAAGGATAATAAGGGAAAGCATTCAAAATTAATTTCAAACATCGAAGACAATTTTTATAGGCTTTTAGAATCAACAGGAAGTCTCAAAGAATGATCCTTAACAGCAATCACCTCACAAAGTTCAAGCATTATGGATGTTCATTAAACGAATTTTCCAAAAGTAAACTAAATGGAATTTCATTACAAAATGTACATTCATTATTTTTTTTTTGAAAATAAAAATAGTGAATTTTTTTTTCCGTTGACTGTCATACTTATTTGTTTATATGGTTGTGTTACAAACGAGACAAATGTTGCTAAATAGTAAAGTGTTGCTAATTAGGAAAACAAAACATTTCCTTTTTGAATTGTACCTAATCAAATAACAAAAAAATCTTAATACTTTTGTAATACTTTCCCCTTTTTTTTATCTCAAAAATGGTGGATGCGCCGGGCCAAAATATTGAATTCAGATTTATTTTGAATATTTCATGTAAATGTTTGTAAATATAATTCAATCTAAACTGAGGGGCGAGCGTCTAAATAAAATTCCTCTCTACTTTCATTATTAAATAAGCTTTAAAAATTTTGTTACAAGTTGAAATTTAATCGCAATTGAGTTGACATTAGTGCGATACTTTAGATTTTCTGTATTTCTTACATCCATTAAATTGTTTGTACGCTTTAAATTTTTTGTCTTTATGGGTTTCAAACTGTTCAAATTTGTTAAGCTCCTTTGATATTTTCGAATACATTAGAGGATCCTATATGTTTTTTGCTCTTCTTTTTAGGTTATATAAGTTTTTTAAACTCTTTGAATTCATTAAATCTTTTAAATTATTCGGACTTCCTACATTCTCTCGATTGTTTAAATTCTTTGTATGCATTAATTTTTTATGCTCTCGTGAAATCAACAGATTTTTTGAACAATTTACAAGCTTAAATTTTTAAAATCCCTTAAATCTTACTGATTTTATTTTTATGCCTATTAGATCCCTTGTTGTTTCGTGGTTATCAGATTTGTGAAATTCATCGATCTTTTTAATTTTTGATAGACTTTTTACTTCATTTTTATTGTTTAAATGATATCTTCAGGGCCCTTTAGATTTTTTTATTTTAAGCAATCTTTAGGTTTTTTTGCTATTCTTTACATTATTTAGACTTTTTATACCTTTTAGTTTTTTGGATCATTCAAATTCAATTCGATACGATAATTAATACAGATTCTTTCAATGCTGCGAATGCTTCAAACGCTTAAATATTTCTTTTTATTATTTAAATTCTGACTTTTTTGTACTCTTGACTCAAATCAAATTAATTAATTAATTATCAAGGTCAAACTCTCTAGATCCCTCAAAATTTCTAGGCTTTTGGAATCTTTAAAATATTTAGAATGTTTAAATTTCTCGATCTTTTTGAATTTTGTATTCTTTGTTTACTGTACTAATTTTACACTAATTTTTTGATTTCTTGTATTTTCTTCTTTCTTTTTTACGTCGTGAATAACAATTTATGGAGTAAAAATGTTAGCTGAGTCGGTTCAATGTAATATTTGTAAATAATAAATGCGTTAACTTGTGCTTGGAAAACCTCCACACAAAGAAACAAAGCTCGTTTTTTTTTGAGGAATTAAGAGGTTAAAAATGGTGGATGCGGCAGGTGTAAATAAATTTCAAAACTGAAAAAAAACAGTCCGTGTAAAACTGCATTTTTTTAATTTGCAATGGTTTACATTTCCGTCAAACAACGGCCAACTTCCAAGTTAGTAGTAATTTAAATTCTAGATTTGTAGAATATTTCATTTCTATGGACATGGGATGAGATGAAAAAACTTGGCTCTAATTAAAATTGACTTAATTAATTGGAAAACTATACAGACTTTTCTAACTTTGCTACTTTAGCAACTCAACTTGTTCAGACATGACACGATGAAGATTCTGGAGCAGCTTACAATAAAAAATGTCATACTACGCAGCAGTCTGTTTGAATGATACGGGTGATAATTAAAAATAGCACTAGTTGTCGCCGTTTGCGTTGTCTGTAATACTAGAATGTCCAATTTTTGCCCGCACTGGTTAGTAAGTATTTTTCATTATCTTTTTCAAGTTTTAATATGAAGTAACGAAGGATAATCCGTTCGAAGAACCGATTAACACGAACTCTCACTCCTTGTATTCATATCGAGGCTTTCTTCTTCGAAGTTTAAGCTACTCAAATATCGCCTTAAGATTGATCTTTTCTTAGCAACTCGTCTAATTTACACAAATTAATGTAAGGGGATGAAAGTTAAAAAATACGATCTAATTAAAAAAAAGATCAGATTATCTTTCCATTAATTAAGATTCGATCGATCAATTTTTACTTATCGTTTTGAAACTGATTATCTGTTCTTTGTGAAGGTAATATATGTAGAAATAGACTAACTCGATCGTGCCTCCAACTTATCTACCGAGGTCAGTTTTAGAAACAAAACTAATCAAGTTTAGATTATCTCACGTTTGTACACGCACTTCCGAGCTACCAATATTGTAATCTCTGTTTTTGAAACCGCTTGGTTAAACTCCACAACTTCCTAACTTTAGATGTTTGATTCGGCTGATTATTTAAAGCTGAAGTAACAATTTGGGTTTCCCATGCCGTACGGCATTGTATTTGGTGGCTGCCAAAACGACCTTTGACCTCCATTACAGTTCAATTTTCATTGTCAACAGCTTGTGTTGTTGTGAACTATATTGTCTTAACACAAATGTGCATTAAGGGTGCTGTTTACCAAGTCGGTTAACAAATAACAGCATGCGGCTGCATAAAATAACAATATTGCATGCAAAAATATCATGCATACGACCATCGGAAATCTTACATTGGTGATGGTGCCAATTTGACAGGTAGGGGCAGGTTGAGACTGTTGGGATGCGCCGGGGCAGCTTTGTAACTGCAATAAGGCAGCGGAAATCGCCAACTGTATAGACTAAAATTTCCAACGAATATGTAGAATGTGTGAGGAGATGCGATAAATGCCACAAAAGCTTGTGTTATTACGTGGTTGGAAATATTTACATCGGCTACAAGCTATTTACATCACGGAAAAAGTGAAAAATTCATGGGTGAGGTGAATTTTTCACGGGACAGAAAAATTCACCGAAAAGCAATTCGCCGACTAAGTTTTATGACGACTCGTAACGAAATCGTCTTTTAAAATATAAGAAATTAGCACATAGAAAATACATTAAAGGGAAAGATTCTGCGAAAAGAAAAAATATTTTTTGGATGCTTAGAATTTCATAAATTCTTTGTACGCTTACTTCATCGGCCCCTTAAATTGTTTAAACAATTTAAATTCTCCATATTTTCGACGTTCCTTAATTTTTTAGATTTTTGAAACTAAAATCTTTTTTGGTCCCATAGATTTCAGTTCTTTGCGTTCTTGGCACTCTATGGATTCTTTTAAATTCTTTAAATTTTCTACATTCTCTAGATGGTGGAAAGCTTCTCTTTCTTTTGGATTTCCTGCACTGTTGGGATGCGAATTTTTTTTATTATTTAGATTCCTATTTATTTTCTGTACTCTTTTGAATGATTTAGATTTTAAATTATGTCTTGGATTAATTAATACTTTTCAGATTCTTTAAAAGTTTAAAATTATTTTTAAAACTTTCGTGTTTCCTGCCTTTCTTTTAGATTTTTGGCATCGTTTTTCATAGATTATTTAAATTCTTTAATTCTTATTCTGCAAATTTTCTAAACTTTTCAGTTTCTTCGACCTTATAAATCTCTTGAATTAATTGCACCTTTAAAACTTTCTCTATTTTTGATGTCTTCTGAATGTTGTCTTTTTTTGAATGTTTTGAATTCTTTTCTATTTTTTTTTTTAGATTTTTATCTTTTAATTGGATTTTTCGATTCTATGGATCATTTGTGTTCTTCCCTTCCTTTGTATTATTTATATTTTTTTAATGATTTAAATTATAGATTCTTTCAATTCTTTATCCCCAAGACCATTTATATTGTTTTAAATTTTTATGATTTTATATATTCTTTGGATACCTTCTATGTTTTAAAAATCTTGAATTCTTCGACCTCTCTTCGAATTTTTCGAATTGTTTTTAAATCGTCCGGTCCTCTGAATACCTTGAATTTTTCATTTCTTGGCATCTTTTTGGTGCTTTAGATCTTAAATTCTCTAGACACTTAAACGCCTTGAACTCATCAGATATTCTAGATCTTCTCCAATTTTGAATTATTTAGATCCACAACACTTTCCAATTTGCCTTTGAAACCTTCATATCTGTTACAATTATTGAAACATTATGAGATCCTTTGCAATTTTTGAATTTTTTGCGTCTTTTAATGCTGTGAGATTCAGATTTTTAAAGTACTTCATATTTCCGATTTTTTTTCGATATTTCTAAAGATTCTTTAAGTCCTAGGATACTTTGCACTTTTTTTCCTTTATATTCAATAATTCTTACATTTCCTGATCCCTTTTTTAACTTTTTGGATGCGTTGAATTTAGATTCATAAAACTTTTTTTCTACTCACTCTGTATACTGACTTTAAATATCCTAGAATTCTTGAAACTTCCCAGGTTCTCTAGGCACTCTAAGTTTGATAAATATTTGAAATTTTTAAATAATCTCTGAAATTATCTTTTAAAGCCTTGAATCTTTTAGATGCTTTAAATTTCAGATTCTTTGCATGCTGTCAACTCTTTTCATATATTAAACCTTACAAATGTCTTCAGATTCTAAGCCTATTTAGGCTTATTAGATCTTTAAAATCTTACGTTTTTTAAATTCTTTAGATTCCTTCTTTACATTCTCCGGATTTCTGATTCTTGAAATTTTTCGAATTATTTAGATTATTTGTACAACCGGCCGTTTTTAGGCGCTTCATAAATTTGCTTTTTCAAGACTTCGAACTATTTATTGGATTCGTATTCTTCAGATTTTTTAAATTTTTCGTACTGTTTATATTCTCTAGATTCCTTAGATTTCCGATGATTTTTTCTGTTTGAAATTCTCAATTTTTTGATATTTTTTTGGATTCTTTGTGTTCGTATTTAGATTCTGCTAATTTTAGATTCTATAGATGTTTTTAAATTGTCAGAATCTCTAAATTTGCTGCTGATTTTTTTATTCCATCTCTTTAATACATTATATTGGAGACTTAAATTCATTTTTCTTCTTCACACTTTCCATAGTCTTCGGATTCTTTGTACCGCTTAAATTATTAAAATTCTTTCCATTCATCTTGTTATTTATCAATTCTTTAAATATTTTAGGCCTTATAGTAAAAAGTTCTTTTCTTAGTATCTTGTGGTCCCTTTGGACATTTTAAATTTTTATATTTGTTTGCATTGTTTTATAAGTTATAGTTCCCTCAATTAAAACTTCTAGTCTTTCTAGACTTTCTCGATTTTTTCATTATTTGATTAGAAAAACTGCTAAAATAGTTCGCTGAAATGTGCATCTTTCATAGACTAACCCGATTTATCCTTCACTTCCTAATTTCTACCGGAATTATATGAATTCCATTTCTAAAATATGAAAGCAAAGTTAAAACATGCAGTCTAATAAATTAATTTCCAACGTCCATCTTTAATTAGAGTAATTCATTCGCAAAGTTCATAAAATCCGCACTTTGGTTATTAAATCGTATCATTTTTCCGAAATATTTCTAAATTTGTTTTTTTAAAGTATTGACAACAGTCGTTCGATTCGACAAAAACTTGACGAGGAATTGGTTTTGGTGAATTTACCGTCACAACTGTAAAACAACATACCTGCTGAGTTTTGGATCCTCTTCGTGTTGTTTCGATTTATTCCTGTCGCAGATAAACGCCAAAATCCCTGCTCTGTTGATACAGAAGCAAATCAGATCCACAAAAATCAGGATTAAAATGACAGCAGCCACCACAAATCCAATAATAGCAAAGTTGGTGACTGATTGCGCTTCCTGATACGGAACCGTAGGATCGAGACCTATCGACAAAATAAAATCACCAAAAGTTCACATACTTCATCTTAAGCAAGAATTTAGTTTGTTAGTTTCTTTGTGAAAGTGTTAAAAATGTGATCGAGCTCGAACTTAAGCATTCGAATCACATTTTTAAAAAAAAGCGCAGCTTGTGGATGTGTCAACGTTCCCGATGTTTCTATTCTATTCTAAGAACAGCCCATGCCGGTTCTAACAAAAACAGCGTTTAAATTATTAAACTCTGAAAAAATGATAAGTTGGAAATAATACTAAGAATAAATAAAAATGGGGGTCACGAATAATCCGTTTTTATTGTGTGTACATTCACAAATTCCAGGATTTGTGAATATTTCGTGTCTGTTAGTATATTACACCCAAAAAAAAACCAACAGCATGCGAAGCGAACAATTTAAAAAAGCGGGTTGTATCTAAATATCCAGGACGACAAAAACAGAATGAAAATTTAATTAATTTATTACGGTCACATTCATTCTGTCTTCAGCTTGGATCGGCTAAGATAACAAGAAGCTACGTACATTTCCGTCAAGTCGGTTTTGTCCCTTGTCGTTTAAACACAGTGAAAAGCAAGAATTCACTTAAAAGCCACTTTCAATGTCACTTCACAAAAGCACAACTTAAAAAAAACAACAACTAATGAATTTAAATCAAAACATGGTTCAGACGATTTATTATGATATAAATTGACAATTTTTGCGTAAATAATAACTATTACAATGAGATTGTTGAAATTTTCGTTGACGACTTAAAGTTATTGTCCAATCATGTAAAAAAGATGACAAACCTATGGGAACTACAATTAACCCTTCAAAAAGTTCTTAGATCCGGATGAGTCTAAAAACTTTTTTAAGTACAAAACAATACATGCATACGTGCAGTTAACTAAACCTGGCACAAATACACGAAAGAGGTCTTGTAGTGACAGAGCTATCTCGCTTAGTCAGTCTTCTCTAATTTAGATAATAAAACCTTTAAATATCAACAATACTACAAATACCTCTTTGCGAAGATGTCGGTATTCGTATAATTAATTAGAATTTGAAACAATGTTTTAAAATTTTCGTGCCACCTACAAGAGGCGGCACAGGATGGTTAACAACTGAGTATTTAACAATCTTAACGCTTACAACATGCTGGTCATCGAATCACGCAACATTCACACTGAACTACATGCAAAGAAACAGTAAGTCTACGTGTTAGTAGTGAGAAACTAAGGAAGCTCAATAAAAACGGATATGACATTCAAAGCTGCACCTTAAAGAATTATAAAAAAAAAGCACTTTGTGCCATGCTCGTATATACAAACTCAACGATAACAACGCGATGGAATGTGTGACAAATCATGCCAAGAAGCTTTAACTCTAATCTGTACAAATGAAAACAGAAATTTGAAGCTACGATGCGTGATTATACCATATTTACATATTAATTTATCGAATGGGAACACATTAAATTTAATAAACCCCTGTAGTGACAGTCTGTAGGACTTTCCCGTTTAGCACCGACCCGTATAAAACGCACAAAACACTACGATTATAGTCATTGAAGCCTGTAGAGGGATATAGAAAGATGCACTTGAAGTCGAGCTCCCATAAAAAACACCTGGAGGGAGGGCATTGTTAAAAAGATATAGAACACACACACAACAAAATAATAAAAAATCAATAATCACTATCACTATCATTTTCATTATTTTGTTCAACGCACTCAAAAGCAACAACTAAACAAAAAATTGACCAAGACCAAAACTGGAATCAATCTATCGGTAAAACAAACGGTTCCTGTACTGTACGTGTTATAACTATAGTATTCCCGATGCTCACCTCTGGCTGTTTTCACTCTGATTTGTGCTGGTGAACTTGAGCCGATCGTGTTATGTGCACGCAATTCGATTTTGTAAATGGTATCGGGCTTGAGCGAGTTCAATTCATAGCTCGTATACTGCACGGACTGTCTTATTTCTTCGCTGCAGTCGCTGTCGCGCCATTCCCCGTTAATCTTTTGGATCTGTAAAATAACATGTTTGGACGCCTACAAACGCATAATCACCAACTTACCACGCAGTATCTGATTAAGTAACCGTCGATCGGATCTCCATTATCGTTGGGAACTTGCCACCTTAATTCAAAGTGATCTGCGTAAGGACTAACAGCAATCAAATCTTGTCGGTTGCTGCTATTATCTTGTATACTGTGATTTGGTACGTAGATTTTCGGTTCGGCGGGCTCGGATCTTCGTGGCATCGTTATCGTTGGGCCATTAGTCCATGGACCAAAACCGACGTCGTTAGTCGCCATAAATTGAAAGTGATAAGTCCGTTCTGGTATGAGATTTTCCAGAATGTATGGGGCATCTACCGGAAAAAATCATTTTGAGCAAATCGATCATGCTTTCGGGCAAATTTTATACAAGTTGTCATCAAATTGCGGGGGAAAATGGAGCAGGTGCTGTTTGATGCAGAGTTGAAGTATTTATTTACAGTGTTTGTGACAAAAAAATATTGACTTCATTTTCAAAACAGTGGTGACTGAATATTTATTGAAACGTCTGATGTTTTCCAATTAAAATTAAAATAACTAAATGAAAATTGTAGACAGATATATATTTCAATTCCAATTCTTCTCACGAATAAACATGATCATAACAAAACAAAACAAAACGCTTGGAAATGGAGAATTATTCAACCCACTGGCGTTCAAATTTAGAAATCATTTTGTTCTAGAAAAAAACAATGTCGTTCACCAAAATGCTGGCTTTTAAATTTTTGCTTATTTCTCTTCAATTATCATCGCGATTTTTCAATTTCGTAGATTATGGAAACTGTCTAAACCATACTATTTACACCTATTTTCAATTTTTGTTACGTCACAAAAAAATTGTTGGAAGTTGGGTTGAGAAAACAGAGTTTCAACAAGGTAAGATTTCAAACTTTTTACCGACGTATATAAAAAAAACTAATGTTTTATACGCACTTTCCACAAATATTTCCCCATTGAAGCCACGATAAATTTCACAGCTCGTCAGAGCGATAATTTAATTATGTTTCCAATAAAGTCTCGAACGATTTCATTCCTTCAAGGATTTTCTAAGTTTTCAAGTTCAAGCAAAGAGATAAAAAAAATTAATTACCTAGATTGTTTCGGAAACTTGACCTGCTAGAGTAAAACAGGCTTTAGACTCTTCGACAACGGTTAGTCTTACAACAGAAATGACTTCACTGCATTGCTCTAATATTGAAATTATTTTCCTTAAAAAAATATCTTTCCCATATGCTGGATTTCAAAGAAGATAATTTTCTGTGTATATTTAAATTGACCCGGCGCATCCACCAATTTTGACATGTGTTTATGTCAAAATTGGTGGATGCGTCGGGACTATTCAATTAAATAGCGTTTTAGCAAAGCTATAAACGTTTCCATGAATTAACTTTGTTCAATACCGCCGAAAAATACAGAACGTTTTAAAACTGACCAAACAACATAATAGATATTGTTTATTTTGGTGTCCGATAATTGTGATTTGAAATAATTCACATTAGTTATTACTGTCAACGGTTTGAATGGCAAGCTCTTTTTTAAAAGCTGCAACTAATTGAAATCTGGAGTTTAGATAAACATGCAATCAAATGTAACAACAGAATCAAAATTCAGTAACGCCTCAGGTTATAAAGGCTTTGTTATTTTTTAAATAGCACACCGCGTATTTTACTGCTTTTTTAGTTTTGTTTTTTTAAAATTATTGTTTCAGAGATATTTCGACTACTGTAGAAAAACATTGTTTTATAACAGAAATTTAACTGTCTCTGAATTTAGAAAAATTCAAATTTTAGTATTAGAGTGTTAAAAAAATAGCCGCAATTCTAATTTTGGCATTTTCGTATCTTAAACTGTATTGGGATTTAAAGATTTTAGGTAATTCCAGAATGGGGAGAATAAATTCAAAGATATTAGAGCTATCAAACTAATAATATTAGAAACACAAAATGTCTTCCTAGACTTTCCATGTTTGTGGATTTAAAGGTCTCAAGCTGTTCTAGAAGTGGAAAACTTTCCAAATTTTACACATTTGTTTTGAAGTTTATTGCTATCAATAAATAATGTAAGTTGTGTCAGAAATTAAGATTCATTAAGGTTCAGAGGCACGTGGAGGTTTTGAAAAGTCTAGGAAAAAAATTTTCAAAATTGGTTACAAATTCAAAAATTTTACAAAAACGATTTCGGAAACATGTTTTATACAGTCAGCTCTTGAAATTTCAAGACAATCTCAGTTTTCAGGATAGCTTCTAATTTCCCATTTTCGGGTCTGAATTTCGGAGATAAGATAATTTCGGAGAATATTGCTTATTGTAGTTCTGAAAATGATTGACGAAAACTACAATTGGTGATAACAGTATTAAATACATTTTTGCATCGCAATCAAATCTTTTTGGGATGTGTTAGTAATTTTTTTATCAAACATTAACTTCACTGAGAAAAAAGTTCCGATTTTTGGTTGTTTTTTTTTTTGGTTCCCAAAAACCACCCTCGAGCGAAATTATATACCATTGAGACCAACACGAAAAATCTAATATATACAATATACCCTCAGCTTCTTTAAAAAACTAAATTTTAGTTAAAACTTTTAAGGAGTTTTCCAATGAAAATTGGAATTGAATTCAACAATGCAAAGAAAATTTGTTGTTAATGTAGTTCTACCGGAAAATATGTTCGGAGTAACTTTTAATAGAAAAAAAAAATTATCAAAAAAAGTCAAACAGTTCCCGTTCTCTGCTCAGATTATAAAACTAGTGCAGTTTCTGCTCATCTTTGAAATGAATTACAACTTTTCCGCCTGCACGTATCTTATTCAAAAATATCAAAACTTCCTTTTACTTACGGAAACTCCAGGTGTGGTTCCTCGCGAAATCCCACGACACTTCCTCTTCTCTCCTATACCTCACTGTAAACGCTCTAATCGGTAAAGTATCAAAGTACCTCGGAGGTTCAATAGTCCATTTGATCGTCGTCGCCGTAATGCTTTGCGCCTTAACTTGTGGTATATTCTCCGGCTTCTTCGCCTCTCTTAACTCGAGCCAAATCGATTGAGTCCCGAGCTTATTAGTAGCAACACATTCATATTTCCCGTAGAACCTGAGATCATTCCATGGTTTTACAATCAAATGAGAAATGGGACCATTCCCTTCCTGTTTAAAGACCTGATGCTGGTCCGGATTGATAATGATGCCATTGTGTTTCCAAATAATGGTTGCGTTAGGAATCGCTTCCGGAATGCACGTCAAATTTCCTGGGTGATTAAGCCAGCCCCATGCGATACGATGCAACTCTTTCGTCCTCTCAAACGTCGGTGGGAATTCAACAGTGATATGTCCATTTTTGTATCCAATTCCGGCTTTGTTCTCGGCGATGCACTGGTACAAACCGTCGTCGCTACGATTCAGTCTTTCAATGATTAAAGTTCCGTACGTCTCGGCCTTCTGCTCGAAGTGCTGCTCTTCTAGAATTATATGTTGGTCTTTTTGTCGTCCGACATGGAACGGCTCTTTGTTGCTTAATTTTCGGAAAACGACTTTCGGTAATGGTCTACCACGGACTTTACAAATGAGTTTCGTTTCGGAGTTAATAGGCGAAGTCACGTTAAGAAGTTCAAATATTTTTGGTTTTACCAAGACGTTGATTTTAACAGTGCTTTCAACGACTCCGGCTTGGTTTTCGGCAACGCATTTATAAACGTCGTCATCGTAGAATTCTACTTTGCTGATAACAAGGTCCCCTGTGTTTTTCTTGACGTCGAACCGGTCAGTCTGCGATAGATCCTGTCTGGTGCTTTGTTTAATCCATTTGTAAGTCGGAGGAGGTTTTCCTGTTGCCACGCATTTGGCCCATGCTGTTTCGCCTTCGATTACGGGGATTGGTTCCATTGGGGTTATTTTGGGGGGAATGATAACTTCCACCTATAATATTGCAAAATAAAGAATTGAACGAACCGGTAAAGTGATAAGAGTGCCACTGCAGCTTTATTGTGTCATAAAAACACGTTTTATATGGAGCTTTTAAGAGCATAAATATAGCGAGGGAGTTGTCGGATTATTTTTTAATTAAATTAAATTCGTCATAACTTCGTTGACATGGGTACCGCAGCCATTTACAATTATATTTCAGCCCAAAGCCAATATTTTGTTCCATTAATTGAAATGTAATTTGTAAAGACAACAAGAAAGAATTAACATTATTAAAATATGAAGTGTAATTATAAAACGAGGAGCAATAAACCAAAAAGTGTTCCAATTTTACCAAAAATTTTGATGTTTAAACGAATCTGAATAAATTAAGACAAGTTTAAAATTGTTGGCACCTTCATAAAGTTAACAATGTGAATGGACGTATTGTCAAATGTTTTAATTACACGAATGAGAACCAAATTAGTCCAAATAAAAGTGCCCTAAATCGAACAAAATCATAAACTACTCATCCGGTCAACTATTAAATATTTTGACTTTTTATTCACATCAAAATATAACTGCATTAAGTAAGTTTCAGTCAACGATTGAACTTGGTTAGAATTAATAAGACCAAAATCGATCTTTTGAGACAGATTAGAGTTTTCCCTGTTGGATTTCAATAATTTCTTTCTTTCTCTGTCATCGTAAATTTTTGAAGCTTTTCCAAATGAGTTCAAAGACTTTAAAAAAATTGTAAGTTTCTACTTTATCTATTTTAATTAACACGCATCTGCTTTCATTAAATTCTTATTAAACAAAATAAAGTTTATGTTAAAATGTATTTGATGATACTTAAAATTCTGTAGAAAAAAAGGAAAAACTTGGATTTTTTAAGACCTTTAATCTCATTTAAAAAAATATAGATATGTGTGAGGAGACTCTAAAAAACAGTTGTAACTTGAGTCAATAAAATTTCTAAAAATTCTGCACAATTTTATAATTTGGAATGGTTGATAATCAAGTCAAAAATAATAAAAGTTGGAAATTTCAGTGCTACAGTATTAAAATAAAACTCCTGAAGTGGCAGAGTTCTAATAAACTACGCTAAAAATTTTTAGTTCGTCCCAAAAATAAAAATTTATAAAATTTGTTTTTTCTGTTCTATATTTTTGTATTTTGAAACAGTCCACAAATTTTATTTTAATTTCATTACTACAGCGTTAAAGGTAGCAGAGTTTCATGTCCTAACAAAAATCTTGGCCTTAAGAAGCAAAATTTTTAAATATCTTTTCTGCTCGATTATTTCCAATTTAGCACGATCATTATGTAGTAAGTCAAAGATACCTCACTCACTGCCACACAGCGTAACAAATTTAAAAATAATGTTGAGAATTTTTTGGTTCCACACAAAAAGTTCTAAAACTTCTCTCTTTTGCTATACAATTTTTAAAAATAATAACTTCTCCTAATTTCATTGTTACAACTTTAAAACTATCCTAGTTACAGATTTTGGTTAAAATTGTGCGAAATTTTTGATTCGCTCTAAATTTGAATACTTTTAAAGTTTGTTTTCTCTGTTCTGTAAGTTCCGACCATACAACGCTGTAGCATTAAAACTTCCCGAATTACCAACTTTTACACAAAATGTTCAAAGTTCCCAAAAAATTTCTAAAATTTGTCTCTTTTACTTCATAATTTTATAATTTAGCATACCTAATAAGCAAGTCCAAGATAGCAGCCTCACCAAATTTCCTTGATGTAACACTAACGCTACCAAAATTAGTTGAACAAAAAATATTAAAAATTTTTGGTTCTTTCTCAAAATGAAAATTGTTAAAATTCATTTTTTAACTGCATAATTTGATAATTCAGCACACTTAACAAGCAAATCAAAGATAGCAGCCTCAATAACTGAAATTTTGCTTCGTACTGAAACATACGTTGCATATTGAAGATATTGAAGTTACAGTTTTAACAAAAAATGTTTAAAAATTTTGGTTCGTTCTAAAATTTAAAAAAATCTAAAAAAATGTCTTTTTTTAGTTTAGCATACGTTACAAGCAAGTCAAAGATAGCAGTCTCAGCAAATTTTAATACTATAGCACTGACTCTCAAAGTTGCAGTTTTATCAAAAAATCAATCAATCATGAAATTTTTGGTTTGCTTGGAAAATATATTTTTTAAATCTGTCTCTTTTACTTTAGAATTTTATAACTTAGCATACCTAATAAGCAAATCAAACATAAAAACCTCACAATATTTCATTGCTACAGCATTGTAAATACCAAAGTTACATTTTTAACAAAAAAATGTTAGGAAATCTTGGATCGTTATAAAAATAGACATTTCTAAAATTTGTCTCTTTCACTTTATAATTTTATAAATTAGCATATGTAATGATCAAATCAAAAATAGCAGCTCTACCAAACTTTATTGCTATAGCACTAACACTAACAAAATTGCTGTTTTAACAAAAAATGTTTGAAATTTTTGGTTTGTTCTCAAAAGGAAAATTTCTTAAACTTATTATTATTATAATATTTTTGGTAATTCAGCACATCTAATACGCAACTCAAAGAAAGCAGCCTAACCAAATTTTGATTGCTATAGCAATGACTACCAACGCTACCATTTTAACAAAAAATGTTAGTAATTTTTGATTCGTTTCAAAAATAAAAATTTCGAAAATTTGTGTGTGTTACTCTACAATTTCATAATTTGACACACTTACTAAGCACGTCAAGGATAGCAATAGTACTAAATTTTATTGCTATAGCATAGAGACTACCAAAGTTTTAACAAAAAAATTTATTGGTAAATTTTGTTTCGTTCAAAAAATTTTTTTCTAATCTCTTTTACTCGATAATTTAATAATTTAACACCATAAACAACTAAATCTAACCAAATTCTATTTCTAGATCAATGAAATAGCAGAGTTGTAGAATTAACAAAAAAAAATGTTGAAAATTATTGATTCAAAATAGAAGTAAAACATTCTAAAATATCTTTTGTTGTAGTTTATAATTTTGTAAGCAAATTAATCAACATCACCGCACGTAGAGTTGAAATTACCAAAGTTACAGACCTTCATAAAAAAAAGTGGGGAAAATTTTGGTTTGGGCCCACAAAGTTTTTTAAAAAAATTTGACTCTACTGTTCCAGTTGGTAAACAACTCAAAAATAGTAACCTCCCAAATTTAATATCTACAGCGTTAAATCTTCCAAAGTTGCATGTTTAACAAAAAAATCTTGTAAACAAAAACAAATAAATCATATTCGCCCCTACACGGCCGATACCTTTATAGTCCTTATTTTGATTTGCCCAGTAAGCAGCACCACCGCCGTGCATTTATAAACGCCATCATCCGACTCCCTAACATTCTTGATCAACAATCCATCATTCTGTACGACATATCTATCCCCAGATTCGATAGTTTTATCATCTTTGTTCCAGTCAACGAAAGGTGTCGGATTGCCTTGGACCTTACATCTGACAATATAATCTTCCCCTGCTCGAGGAAACTGCGACTCTGGTGCATCCACAAAACTTATATCAACTGAAATTAAAGAACTAGATTTCAACTATAAAACATCTTCCTCAAACTCACCAAAAGTATTAACAGTGACATTAGATGTCAACTCCTCGCTGGCGTAATTAGCCGAACAAGTATAATTTCCAGCATGATTTTCGCTCAGTTTCTGGAAGATCAGCACTAATCCGGGCTCGCTGGCTATATTCTGCAATGAAAATTTACATTAGGAGTATAATTCAGGGTAGAACAAGGGCTCACTACATCTGACACGAATCAAATTGAAAAATAAATCCGAAGGTTTAATTTTTTTAAAGCACGGATTTATAGAACCGATAACTTTTCAAGCTTCCTCTAGGTTGCTATTTCACGATTTTAAATTTCTTTCCGGTGTCTTGAGATAAATCATTAATTTCCGGATTTTAATCATTTTTATTGTATCGGACGCCTAGTTTTTGTTGACAAACTTTTCACTTATTTCGGGGCGAAGTTCCGGACGGCGTCATCATTCAGTTGAGTTTTTTTATTGATTTAGCTCTGGAAAGTATGTTTCTTTAGGGAATAGGCGCTGCTCACGAAATTCTTCCGCAATTTGAAAGGAATAGACAGGAGAAAAACGCGTTTCTTTGAAAATGCGGGCTCACCTGAGTAAACTGAAAAAAAACTAGATGGGAGATCGTTTTTAAACTACAAACAATGAATGAAACGCGAACCTCAGTGTACGATGTGATCAAAAGGGGAACTCCAGAAATGTATTCACTAGTTTTGTTACAAAATATCTGCGCAAATCTAGTATCTAGTCAACAATGTTAACTGTATCCTGGAATAATTATCATTTTCTCCAATAGAGTCCAGACTCCGGACTCCAAACTATCTTATTTAATTTCTTCCTGGGGAATATTTTTAATAGGGAAGCGCTTTAGCTCCGTGTAGTTAAAACAACGCAGATTATAATAAAATGCGGTAGTTTATGTGAAAATCGTCATGAGATATAACTTTGGAAAACAGCTAGAAAAAACTATAAACTGGAAGTTACTTGAACATTCAAACAGCTACCGGGTACATAAATATAAAAATACGGACATTAATTTTTCTTCAAGACATAAATTTATTTCTCTGGAAAGTGTTAAAAATGAAACGGAACTAGATGACGACAAGACTTAATTAACTTAAATTTAAGATTAGCGCCTCCTTTCAACATTTGTGTCATTATTTTTCGAAGCAACCTAATTTTCTCCTGAAACCAAACGCCGTTCTCCCGCTCACTTAATCGTGAAATTCCGGCGAAAAACCCTGAAAAAATTTTTACCTGTACAAAAATCGGGTTGTCCCGGTTGATGTTTTCTATCCTTCTACCTTTAGAATCTCGCCATTCTAACTGGGTGATGAGGTTGGGCTCTTGCACGTTCGGTTTACAAGTTAACGCCAGACTGGCTCCGATTTGTTTGGAAATGACCCCCGTGTTCGGTTGAATATCCAGTTTTGGTTGTGTTTCGGCATACACTGAAATGAATACAACATGCAATTAATATCGAATAAATGAACGAATTGGATTTCGGAAAAAGAGCAAAATATCAGTCGACCGTTACGGAGTGGAAATCAATTTATTAAAGCGGACTCACAAAATTACCGCCCAATAAAATGATGAAATCTATTTTATATTGTAACGGATCATAAACGCTCAAAGTGCACATGAGCATTAGGGGCAATTGCACACGGAACCCCGTGACGCGACATTTACACGTTCGTGGAAATATTGGAATAATTCCAAGATGTATTGGATCCTGGTGTTGTTGGTCAAAATTACAGTAAGTTTTCATTATCTGAAGTGGAATATAATATTCAAGAACGGCGCTTTATTAGTATACATACACAACATTATTAATTACGAACTGGAATAGGATTCCCAATTGAATTTCCAGTGTAAATTTCAAAATCAACAATATTCAAATATATTAATTTAGTTGCAACAGTGAGGCAACACCCCTCGATAAAATTGGAATGATCAATTAGTTAATTAGAGCGTGCTTTGCTCCAACTCTTTGTCATCAGAACGTCTCGATAAAACATGTGTCTGAACTTGAGCATCCTGATTACGACAAAATTTATGAATGTTAAGTCACAATAACTTAATTAGAGCGGCAGTAAAAATATCGGTGGAGAGCTCGTGGGTCGCTACCCCTACACACTTAAGTAAGTGTTAGAACCATCTATCTTAATTTATCTTAATAGGAATGATGTCATTGATTAATTTGTTATGTAGCTCAAGTTTTTTAAATAACGTTAGACAGGTAATTTAGTAAAATCATTAATTACGGTAATAGTTGAATAATAATTTATCAACAAACTTAACAATATTTAGCAGGAGCCCCGGCTTAATGGGGGTCGCCGTGGGGAAGCTGAAGCACACTAAGTAATACGTATAATGGGCCATAAACAACAATTACCTCGAGATACATGGAACCCCGTCGCACTTTATGCAGTGCTCGCTGAAAGTTGGCTGAAACACAAGGGGAACACATATGCATCCAAAAATTACGATTTCAACTAATGACGACAATTCTTAGCTGGATTCACGAGAGGGCACAAAAATAAAATTTCGAGTTAATCTCACATTCGCTTATTAAGTTTACGGCACCCAAATTAACTAATCCATGCGCTGCAATAAAACGGAGACGTTAACACTAGCAGGAGTTATTCTATGGAGTTCGAAGCGTGAAATTTTACTAATAGATTTTCACATTATGCGGCTCTGGTAATTAGGACGTAGAGGACCTTATTGGGGTCACGAACCCACAACTAGCGAGACGATCAGACGTAAATGTAATTCATTCCACAAAAAAACTTCAAAGATAGTGACAACGAGCGTTATAAAGAAATGCAAAATGATGAGACTCTCAGATTTGACCCACTTACTGCATACAAGCTTCCAACTATTGTTTGGAGATAAAATGTTACCATTGTAGAATTGGTATCAGTTTTCTTTGATAGCGTTGATTCTACTGAAACGTTCTGTGTAATTCCAACTTGTTCGTAACGTAGCTAAATTAATATAAATGAAATGCCGAGTCTGATTCTAACAATACGCTTATTGGGGAGTATTTCAGTTGTAGAACTATGAAAATTCCTGTTTGATTAAAATGTTTCCGATACAAGTAGCATCGTAAAACAAAAAGGGTCGTCGGAAAACTAATCAGTCTGGTTGGTATTTTTAGTGGCACGGTTTTATAAAAGAAATCGCATGTAATTTCACCTATTTGTCTAGTTGAGTTATAAAAGAAATTATAAAAGTTGGTTTTTAATTTCATTTAATGAATATATCATAAATCTTTACCACAACTTAAGATAAGCAAAGAAAAAAAATGTGTTGTGCGAAAATTCACCTAAATTTCTCCTTGCTAACGAAGACATCAGTGAAATTTTAACTTATTATGTTTTATAAAAATGACGCCTTAAGCTCTCAAAATTAAAATAATTATTAGAATTTTTGATATTAGTAACACGTCAGCTTCCACTTTTAAGAAAAGAAAATTGAAAGTTTACTATTTTAATACGCACAATTTTGGAAAAATGCATGATAATCTTAAATCGTTAGAAAAATTCTTTCTCTAGGACCAAGACACGAATTTTTAAAAAGTTTCACATTTTATGAAATTTTAAAATAAAGTTCCTATTTCAAATATTATAACCAATAACGACAGAATTTTTTTTTCAAAACAGTTATACTTTGACCTTCTGAAAATTTTTAAAATTAAGAATTCCCATAATTCAGTATCACAAAAATTTAAAAGATTTAAAGAAATTTCAGGTTTTTCTTGTCAGCATTTAATTAATATTTAAACAGACTACATACTTTAATATTTTCGAATTTTCAAATTTTTGGATTCTAAATTTTTTTTTAACTAAATTCTTTTAGAATCAAATTATAGATAATTTCTATCTAGAATTTTTTTTTTTTAAATATAAAAAAACTAGATAGGTAGCTTTGATACTCGCTATCTGAACAACCTGCATGTGCAAAAATAAATTACTTAATTTTTTTATTTCGATATTCGTTACAAAAATTCTTTCCGAAAGAGTTGGGTACAATATTTTTTGTAACGAATATCGAAATAAAAAAAATTAAGTTACTTGTTTTTTTTTTTAATGGTGGGTTGGTAGCATGATCTATCCACTGTAACTACCTACTAGAAATATTTCCTGTTTTTAGTGTAAAATTACACGTTTTGTTTTTAATTAAGAATTAACCATTGATTTTAATCCTATTCACATTTTATTACACGTGTTATACTAAAAACTCTCGTGAGCAAGCATTAAACCACCACCAGTTTGCGATTTTTTTAAAAAATTATAAATTCCACAAATTTCCTAAGAAATATTTATAAAATTAAATTGCTAAAATTATGAAGCATTAAATCTATAAAATTCTTGAATTTTAAACATTTCTGGTAACATGTGCACTCAATTGGCTTAAGCGATATGGACGCATTTTAATTTCTCTTAAATTCTTAAAATAAATTTATACCACCTAATGGAAAATTTTCAGTTTTGTACACTTGTCATTTTTTTTATTTTTTTTAAGATGCTCACAAATGTCTGCTACTCAAATTTTGCTACTTTGAGGGTTTTTTGATAGCTAAAATCATTCTGCCTGTTAAAATGAATGATAGTGTAAAAATTTTCAAAACACTTCAAAGTGGGTACATTTTCAGCACATTATCGAATTCTGTAATTTCCGACACTTCAAAATATGCATCATTTTTGTAGCTATCATTATTTTCAGGGAGTGTTATGTTATGTAAAAACTATATAACCATTCTCCATTATCTAGTGATAACAAATTTAAATCAGATTCGCTAACTTTACAGTTAGCAAATGAAAGAGCAAAGTTTTCCTAAATTAATTACCAGTTTTCCAATTAAGCTAATTAAATATATAATAACAATTTAATAGTTAATTAATTTACTCGTGCCTATTTACAGATTACAAATTAACGATTCTAAACTGTCACCGATCACTATACGGGTCGGATAATCGAACAGCTTTAATTTCATACCAGAAGTAGCTTAGAATACAGAATTCCAATTTATTCGAATTTTCTGAAAACGCTTCAAATCCGAGTAAAAAGCAAATCACGATTCCCTAAATGTAATCCAAATAATGGTCGCCTCACAAATAAACCTAATTCAAAATTCTAGCAAAAGCGCACAGCGAATTCGTTCTAAAATTAGAAATTTTATATTTTAATCTATCGCATTACGTAACACTGCATTCAACTTCCCGGCTAAAAGCTTTACACTGAAATGTCAATACCTTAAAGCTCGGCGTTTTCCAATTTAAAACATGCATGTAATCCCGTGCTTTCAGCCAATCAAACTTTGAAATAACCATTTTGATGTTTCCACAAATGCACAAGTGTGCGAGTTAAAATATTACATCGAAGATCTAAAGAGTTTCCTGTTTTTTTTCCCGAACGTTAATAAAGAAAAAGTAGTTTGCTGTCGATGGAACGTTGTTGCTTTTTCCGCTAAAAAACTAAATATGGCACTATATTTTCGTAGGTCGAGAGTCCGTTTTTTTATATCGTGTTGACAGAAGTGCACAATGAATAATTGGACTGTGACACATTTCCGCTTTCATTGCAGTATATTCACCACTCAGTCGTTTAGTAGGGTAAGACATAGATTTCCCGTTGTAAGCTTACATTTAAGCTTGAACTTAGTTACAAGTCCACAAAAAGAAAGCTCGTGATTAATTATAGAAAACGTATTACTGAACATTGTAAACGGAACGTGTTGGCCGTATATTAAGGGCCAACGTGACAGCGACGTATTGCTAGGTAATTTTATAGTTACATTCACGTGAATCGTGTTATAAAGCAGCATCAAGTGTAGATAATTTATAGAAATACCCGTGTAATTTGGAGCATGCGACGCTATTTCACAGTTGCCACGTTATAAAATTATATTCACGTACCCCTTTGATATCATTATTGCAACGCTGTGTTTGAATTTTAAATTGAAAATACGACACTTTCATTCCGTTTTATGGATATCACAGCTGTGGTTTTATTTTATTTACTCGATCAGCCTTCAGTCACAAAATTCACTTTTTCCGACGTTGCGTTATCACGCCGTTGTCATTTTTCCGGGATTTTTGTGAGCAAATACAAAATGCCGGAGGGGGAATTAAAAAAAAAATTAAATTGTTCCGCGGATTCTGGATATGGCCACAATAAAATCGCGGACGGAAGGACCATCGAAAATTTCTGTTAGCTGTATTGATGAAAAATTATCCTTGCTTTGGCTAGAGGATTTAAATGACAATTTCACTTTGGAAACGTGGGTCTACGGATAAACTGAAAAAACGCAACTATACACAGCTCAAGTTTTTTTTTGTGTTGCTTTCCCAACTTATCTCACAACACAATCAAATATTAGTTGAAAGTACAGTTGGATCAAGAATTTCATTAATACAAAGAAAATTAAAATACGAGAACATTATGTCTGTGTGCTTTTGTCTTTTTTTATTTGCTTTAACAACAAGTATATGCAGGTTCTCTTACTCAGAACTGAATATTTAAATAAAAAACGAATACGATGTAAACAAATAGGCGAAAAATAACATTCTCCGTTGCACATTAATTGAATCTTTACTGCGAGCACACTAGCTATTTTCTTTCAAACATCCAGCAAATGCTTTGTAACAAAATTGAACGTATTTAATATGAAAACTACCCTTTTATTTGAGCCCGTATTTTTGCAATAGAAATATTTTGTAGCTTCTAGCCTTTTAGTAGTTTTCACATACGAGTTTAGATCAAAGGACTTTTTATGGTTATTTCGGTTAATTAAATGTGTTCTCGGAGGACCTCAGTTTGTGACGTGCTTTATGTAGTTTCTTCTTTCCGTATCAGTGAGTATTAACTATGGTAACGACGTCCTAATGCTCCATAACTTTTTGCTTGTCAGTGTTTTTTATCTAGAAAAATTCCACGTTGCAGTCAATAATTCCACGATGAAGCGAAGCAGTAAGTTTGTGGCTGCAGTTAGGGAGATAGAAACAATGAATACTAGGCCTTAGACCGTGATGTATTGGGGCTTTTTGTCATCCTAGTCCTGGACAAGTTAACAGACCATGAAATTGATGGTAGCGTCTGCAAAATTTATACATTCGGACAGATTTTGTTGGGGGTGGCTGTTGGTAAATTACGTCCAGGTATTTTTTGTGGGATTGGAGAAAAATGTCGGTGGAAATTTACTATTACGACCGTGGTTCATTTCGCTTTGGGAATTATAAAATCGGCAATATGAAGCAAGCTGCATTTTTGATAGGAAAATGTCTTGAAATGTGATATATTACGAGGTTAATGGTGTTACGCATCATATACCATAAAATAAGGGAGGGAAGCTTTTTGTAAGTTGCAAGTTGTTTCCCAGTTGAGAACAATGCTGCATGCCTTGCATTCCCTCCGCAACTTTATGCTGACGCCTTTTAACGCTCTGTGCACATTTTTATGGTGTCTATGAACACAATCCCCAGCGAAATATTTCATGCTTTTACTTTGAACGCTTTTTATAATTTTTCCAATAAAAAAACGGGCAATTTTCATAATAAAAATTATAAGGAAATTTTTCCTTTTGAAGTCGTATCTCGTTCGAGCTGTAAAAAAGCGAGTACGTGGACATTTTGTGTAATGCAGTTTAGTGCCACGTTATTTGTCAATACTGACATGTTTCGGGAATTATTAAGTTTGGAGGGTTCAAACAGGGGTTCTGATGCTTGGGGATCCATCTAAACAATTAATAATTTATCAGAATATTTTTTTGTATATCGGTGAAACTTGGAATTTTCTATAAAACTCAAGTTTTTCTCAACCCACAAAATTATTAAAAACTAATTTTGGTGTTATTTGATTCTCTTTAACTGTTTAGCGTTTAAAATGAATCTTGGGAAACATTTTGAAATACAAATTCAAATGTAAATTTTACAGATTTAGTTCTCAGCTTTAGATATTTTATTACAATCCAATTGATTTTCCTAATTCACGAAACCTAAAGCTGTGCAAACGCTAGAAAATTGAAAACATTCTACGATTCTTAGTTTGAAAATTTCTTTTTTCCTTTAAATATTTGTTTTTTATCAGTTTGCTTACAGGTTCTTGACTGAGTTTTTTTCTTTTAATACACTGTTGAATTTATTTGATTTTGTAGTTCTTAAAGTTACTAAGTTTTAAAATGTGATCGATTTTATGCACTTTCTTTATAGTTTTTAAAAAAACAAACTCTAGTTTTCCAAATCATCATTATTTTCTAATTGAAATTAGGTCCTGCATCATTTTTTCTCATAATTGTAATTTTTGTTTCCAATAAACTTTTAAAATTTTAAATTTCAAAATAAAATTATTTATTAGAAGCTTAGTTTTCAAAAATTTCCTGCAAGTATTTATCAAGGTTGAAATTGTAACACCTGTGCTGATTTTCCAAAATGTTGATTTTTTTTTTCAAAAATTTTACGGCTTCTTCATTTTTAAGCTCTCAAACTTTAACGGATTTCATGTATGTTGCGACATTATTTGGGTTTAAAAGTTTGATATCTTAATATTTATTAGCTTTGAAATGTTAAGAATGTTAAAATAAGTCCCTCATTTTCATAAATATTTTGTGCTGAAATAGAATGAAAAAAAAATCAAATAAATTAAAACAAATTAAAAAATTAATTAAAATTAATTTAAAAAAATCGACAAGTAGTTATTTACTGAATGACATTCTGAAACATTGTGCTAATGTCTCAAGATTTAATTTTGACAATATTTCATTTTCTGATCTTGAAAAATTATTTCTCATATTCTCTATTATATTTTCATACGTTGTCGCCATAAAAACCTGTCTAGACTTCTCAGCTTTTTATATTTACATTTGCATCGACCTGCAAATGGCCCCAATAAATTCACAAATCTCCAAAACTGCATAAATTATTTGCTCATATTCAAAACCGGCAGCGATTTAAAAAGCTTTTTGAAACAATATTCAAAAAAATCTATACATCACATGAACAGCCAGCATCCAGAGCTGTAAATTTTTAATCCGGGAGATAAAAACCCGGCTCGATAGAAGACACACTCTATTTGACGTTCAGGTTCATTTAGTCGTAGTGCGAAAAAACATTTCAGAAGAGACATCAGTGGTGTCCCCACTGTAAACACTCTAAAAAATAAACTCTACTTCCTTTTTAGAATAGGTCAACCTAAAGCCTCCTCTAATTTGGTCTGGAATCTCGGTAACATTTGTAATAAAAAAAAAACTTGCAGTGTTTATCTAGCTATTTCCCATAGCGCTACTCTTTTAATTAGACAGCGTTATCTCTCCTTTGATAGCGTGCTTCACTCTGACTCGTTATTACCTGAAAACTGGACTAATTAAAATGCACTTTAATTTAAGCTGCAAGCTAATGAAATGTTCTTGAAAGATGCTCATTTAAATTAAGCGCGCTCTGTGACACCCTTGCGAACATACAAAATGAGAATTATCCAAACAGACCCAGTGGAAAAATCAAAGAATCGCGAGTTTCTTTACTTTGCACTATAAGTGAAATTCTTGCTCGAAGATGCTTTGCTTGTCCAGCGATTTTCAAGGTAGATATGAAAATATTCTCAACATTTTCTACGCTCTCATGTTCTATAAAATAAGAAACTATGCCTCGTAGTTAACAAATTTATTAGCTCTAATCTTGTAGTAGCTTCAAAGCCGCCAATCAATTATAAACTTGTACTAAGTCGAACCTGACAACAGCCTATCAATTTCTACATCACAACGTCCAACTTTGGATGCTTCTCGTGGGATTTGGTCATCGGTGATTTCGGAATTCGTAATTGAGAAGCTCACCCTCAATATGTTCATCACAGCTTGGCGAAGAAATTGACAGGAGCCCCCATAAATCAAATGCGGTTTTTATCGCCAACGATAGCGGTTAAAAACCCGCAAAAAATAGAAAAGAAATTTACGTCGTCATTACTTGTGTAACAATGGTTTTTTCCCGCCATAAAACCAACGAAACTCGTAACGTGCTAACGATATTCTCGTCCCGTCACAAATTTCTGCATATTTTTCGAGTTTATCAGAACCGGCGACCTACATTTTCTCATTCAATTAGCAATAAAGCCGGTTAAAGAAATCTGCATGTTTACGTGCCAAAGGCAGTTAGACAAGAAATAGGCGATCGTGGATACAGATGGGAATTGCCCCAATATAGTCGTGTTTGAAGTGGTTTAGAGCCCAAAACAAAGTTGTTGAAAAGAAATCTGCGAATGTGACCACCCACAAAGGAGCTTGTATTTGCAACGGGTATACCTTTCATTTAGGTAATAATAACAAGGGTGCTCGTTAGGTCCTTTCATGATCAACAACATTCACGACCCTCACTCAGCCTCATGAATTTGATAATTTACTTCGTTAACCAAAGAAGCTCTAGGGAACACAACAAAGATCGATTTATTTAGTGTGCAGAAGCTGTTTACTTTTTTCCGTTACTTCTTGTAACTGAAAGAGGCACAGATCAAAGGTTAATTAATTCCGGATTAGAGAAATTGCGATAGTGAAGCTTCGATACAGGGGCGGATTTACGAGCGTTAATATATTACCAAGTGTTTAGGGCGAGCAGACAAAAAGTTATCATTATTTCGCCGCTAGTCACCTTATTATTTTTCCCTTGGTTATCATTCTGACCCTCGTTACTCTTTCAGTAAGTAATGAAACTGACAACAGAACAACGGAGCAAAAAGAAGGAGATACCACTCCATTAGAAAAAAAATATTGATAACACGCCAGTTTATTGCAATGGGTGGAACATTTAGAAGAGAGGGGAAAAGAAAAAGTTGGAAATCTCGCAGAGACAAAATCGTAATGAACCATCGAATATAAAAATACCAAATTACAGACAGCTCAAAGCTCAAAGTCGAGTTCTAAACAGTAAAACTTTAATTAACTAAATTTCATTAATCGCTCGTAACGTGTAATTAAATCAAACTGAAAATTTAACTCTTGTAATTTTTAAATTGATGTTTATTAATTATACAACTGATGCATTAATACTTGATATCTAAATTAGTGACGCTTAGTACAAATTTTATTTCCCAGTGCGATTCGAATAATAAAACCGATCCGAGTGGACCCAGCAGCAACGAAGAACCCCGTACAAAGTAATCGGATTTGTGGTCACAGCTCTTGTAACATAATTGTTCCATTATCGTAACACTGATTAATCGCTTTTATGTACCATTTCAGTAAAATGTATAATTCACCACCGGCTTGGCCTAATTCCTAAAAAATTAATCGAACTTTGCAACTGCAACTCAATTACCGTCCCGCAAAAATGTCGATATGAGAATGTCTGGGAAACTTTAGTAATTATAATAACCTGTTATGTTCATCCATTATGGAAATTGCTACCTCAATTTGATTTCCTGAAGGCTAATTAAAGTTGTAGTATTTTAACGTGAGTAAATTGGTTTTCCGTAGCAGACATATTTTCCTTTGTACTTATCGTTACGTACGTCTTTTTTTCTGTAAGAAAATTTACTTATCTTTCACTTTAGTCCTGATATAATTAACTCAAGTTGACTGGTTTAATAGGATTGTTAAAAAGTTAAGCGTTCGCAACATTTTTCTGGTGATAAGGACGACGGAAGAGAGGTCATTGAGTTAAATAATTACCGTTGGTTTATTGTTAGTGACACTTTATTACCAGCTCGACGGCTTAAAGGCATTACACAGATTTGTAGGGGTTGCGTTATGACAAGGTAATAAAATCACTTTTCCACCCTATTTGTTATTGGTGTATGCGTCATTAAATGCTCAACGTCGAACTGCTTACATAACTAATCGAAATTCCGTTCTGAAATAATCAAGTTTTTTCGTGCTTTGACGCTAGTTTCGGGTATTACCCACAATCCCGATCATAAGCTCTAAACCTTTGTAAACACGAAAGTGCTTCAATCAATAATAACTAATTCCGCAACAATGTTAGAACTTACATTTACAAACTTGCGGTTTCAATTCTTTACATTGCGGATTCGCAATAAATACACAAAGCGGATTGTTTCAAGATCGTACATTAAACGACTCTAATTAAACTAATTCATTGTCTGTTTTTGCAGCTGAAATTGAATTTATATTGAAACTTGGAACCCAAAGGTTTTGCGAGTTTGTCTAAAAACAACTTAGATATCGCTTTTGCTGCAAAATGAACAACAGGTGTGCAGATGCATGCACTAAATTCCTTTATGTTGGGTTGAAACGTGTCAAAGCTTGAGCTTTTTCTGTATTTCAGCGACAAAATATTTACTTTGTAGTCAGTGGGTCGAAATATTGCGTTGCGAAATATAGAAATGGTGGATGCGCCGAGGTAGAAATGTGAATTCCGACTCACGTTCCTGCGTACACTTAACCGAATTTAAGCAATTAAGAGGGGTGTTACTGGGATAAATTTGCGAGCTTTTCAAAAAGGTACTAAGCTCCAGAAAATAGCAAAATTGTTTTTTTAACTCCTATTTCATCGTTGTACATCAGCAAAGTGCACCCGAATTTACACAATCCATCTATTTAGAACCTCAACTCCACTGGAAAACGTCAGAAGCAATAAGAGAGACTAAATTCCTGAAAACAATACTTAATCAACTCGGAATTAGGTTGTCTCACAAAGATTCGTGTACTGAAAATTGAAGCTCAAATTTCCGGGATTATTCAAAAACCCGCATTCGACCCTGATGGCACTCGATCTCTTTGAAAGTAACCAATGCGTGCTCAAGCACAGGAAACCCCAATTCCATTGTACATGCGACAAAAGCTGGACGTATTGTTAAGACCTGAGACAATAGATATGCGATGCCCTTCATATTATGACATGTTACTACTCTACAACTCCCCTTTCACCACTTCTGGGTTTGACAGTTATTGTAACCTGATCCTGTCATCGACACGGACGTGATGAGTTATTTCGATATTCTATAACAAGAATGAATCATACAAAAACCACGAAAAATTAATTAGATTCAGACCGCGGATTGAGATTGCATTGGATTCTTTACCTCGTGTATACGAGCCTCACAACAATAAATTCTAACTTATAAACGATCCTTTAAATACAAGCGTGTTTGTGTGAGAATTTATTGGGAAAATAAATTTCGAGCCGTTCACACCAGACGACCCGAAAATCTAACAGAATACACTAAACTTAATCCTTCGCAAAAATTTTATTTACACTTAACTCCATCAAAAGGTAGAGAATACTCCTGAAACAAATCGGAAAAATTCGTGTGAAGCGCTGCAAGGAAATTCATACAACTTAATTGAAATACACCCTTGAAGGGTAGTTGATAAACTGCGGCTAAGTGCTAGACCATGTATCACATTATCTACTTTATTACATGGACAGTGAAGGCACTGACGAATGTTAGGTTCTCTAGAGAAAACGCGCAATCTCCCTCGTAAGTTTCATAAATATTCAAAAATTAATTTTCACGTTCAACTTGGCAAACTTTAATGAGAAAACTTTGTATAGATCGGATATTTGTTAAATAATTATTTTTCCGGTGAGAAAACAGATTAAGACTAGGATTTTCGTAAACTTGTTATTAACGCCAAGCCCTCTAATTGCTTGCGCAGAAATGCAGACAGAAACGTACGGCGGAATGTTAGATTCTAGCCTGGCGCATCCACCATTTCTAATACAAAATGAAACAATAGCAACTTTCAGCACTGACGACTTTTCATATTTTGTAGGATCAACTGCTCTCAATGATAAAGTCAGTGTCGCCCTAAATTTGTGCGAAATATCCGGTCATGTTCCTCATGTGGTGCTGAAGTCTGCAAAGTATTAAAAATTTATTGTAATTTCTGTACCTTCGAATCCGCTCCGGATCATATTTCATAATTTAAAATTCGCGTTCTCACCCCGAACAGCCTAATGCAAATTGAGCGGCTGACAAATATAATAATGTATTCGAGGTTTGGCGTGAAATCCCTTTAGGTGATGGTGTCTATCTCAGTTACAGAGTATTTCACTTTGGGTGTGTTTACCGTAGCCTTTCTCCAGGGTATTCCGGTGATTTTTATCTTGACATCTGTGCATTTCGCACGTTTCGTTTGGGTTTAATTAATCATTAATCGATTTGAATGGTTGTGCCGTCACCCGCATCGAGCCAATACTTTTTGTTAAAATTGCCACCGAGAAAATTCCAAATTTACCGTTCTACACAAGACAGCGGAATTAATCTTTTAACGGTGGTATTTCCTCAACACTTTCAGATATTACGGCGTCGGTTGTTGTTTGTAAAGTGTAACTTTTCCCAAATTAATTTCCATGAAAAAGTTGTCGGGAAATAAAACCGCCTATAAATTTTACCTCAAAATGATAATGAACGAACGGAGAAAAATTATGAATGCGGCATTGATCTTTCTAAAAACGCGCGTTTCACGTTCATGCAATAATTATTGAACGAGTGGTTGCTATTTTCGCCATAATTATAAATCAGCAAAATAGCCCCGCAATTTATGTAACGTAAATGTTCAGCATGTTTGAACAAATTGCACGTTTAGACTCTCTAACTCGCTAAATTTCTTTATTTTAGGACGCGCTGTTGGTTCAAAGGTCACCGTAATTAAATTAATTTCATTTAATGAGCGAGCTAGTGGATTCGTAATTTGCGGACACAGTTTTTATCAAAGTCCCATGAATATTTTCATTGTATAGTTCACATAACTTAATAAATTTGAACACGAAACGTGGCGACAACGTTGCTCTTGCAAAGTTAATTGTAATAAAAATTTGTCCTAATTAGCACGCTGTCAGTGTTTTGCGGATGCACGACCGTAATTTACAATCTCCGATAGTGTGACAATGCCAATTCAGGAGATTTATCGGCACCATCCTCGCCTGACCTCAATCTAATCGAAAACGCTTGGAGTGTATTTATAAAGCTAACTCGATCGTTATGTGTTTGCCGGGCCGAAAATTATGGAACATCTAAGAAATTTATAGATAGGACTTGGGACTTGGTATCTTCATTTCGACTAACGCTTTTTTTTTCACAATATCCTAAAAGTTTCGAGAAGTCGTTTGCTTTACCATGAAATTTTATTAATCTCCATTTGCATTCAACCTCCGTAAAAAGAACTTTGCTTTTATTTTAACGATCTGCCTTGTTTCTGCCTCAAACTTAATGAGACATGTGTGAAATTGAGTGACGTGAGATTCTAATTAAATTTTATTTCGCCCGAAATTACATTTTTGCCATTATTAGCTCATTAGAAGCTCTGAGTGATGTCGGCAAAAATAACTTTAATGCTGAAAGTTGCATCATATTATAATCTAATCGGCGGAATTTTCCTGTTACAAAGAGTGAGGGAAATTTGGCCGCTTCAATCAGAACAAAGTTATTTTGTTAAATTTCCATTGTTTATATTAAACTTTATCTACCTTTATTTGAACTCCGAACAATACTAAATTTCACTCATTTGAATGATGTTAATGCGGGCAAAAATAGCTTTAATGCTAAAAGTTGCATCGTAATATCACACTCTATTTGCAGCGGAATATTCCTGCTGTCTTCAATTAAGCGAGAATTAGAACGAAGTGTTCCGCTCGAGATTTTGCAGGATTAAGATAATTCTGTCATATTAGAAGTGAAGGGGAACGAAAAAACCAAAAAAGAAAACAGAACTTGAACAACCACCATCTGTAAACTGAAAATATGGGATCACGTACTTTATTTATTTGTTCTCTGAAAGGTTTCTTCGATCGACATGTTACACGTTATTGATAACCCTTCATATTTTGCGTCATTAGTTCTTTCTGTGGCCACGAAAAATGTTAAAATTATAACAGTGAGTAATTATAGGTCTGCAATTATCGCACATCCTGCATATACGCGGAATCGAGAAGATAAATGGCCACGGTAACTCATTATTATTTCAGTTTGAAATATGGTAGACGTACGGAATTTAATTATATTTTCAGGTAAATTGAAAATAAAACCGCGAAGAGTTGAATCGAACAAACGGTTATTTTCAGGTCCCGTGTTTTCCACTGACGTGAATGAAAATTCGGATAGGTGAGTGATGATGCCTATAAATATAGTCTAACGTGTACTGACAAGCTACTGACAGGCATTTATCGTTGTTGATAATTTGCAAAATATTCGTTATTTTAGTACTCTCGAATCCGAACACGTTCGTTCATATTTCAGTGTTGGGAAAATCTCGGATCGCTTATTTGAAAAATGTTTAAAAATGGTCCATAGAAAAGAAAATGGTTATATCCCTGGATTTTCCCGTGAGGTATCCACAATCATTCTTTACTCTATTCAATGGAACAATTGTCCGATATTGACTGAACGAAATTTCCGATAGTTCCGTTTTTCGCCCCTTTTTCAAGCTTCGATTTCAAGCTTCCTGCTTCATAATTGAATAAATAATTGAATTTTAATTCCCCCATCTTCCGATGTTTGGAAATAAATAGACTGTCAAGAAAATTCGGCCTTGGAACCAACCCCAACTTTGTCAAACTTCATCAATCCACAAGTTTAAACTTGGTCAATGAAAACCAGTGCACACAAGCCACAATCTGGTCCCCGTCTTTTACAACTTGATCGACCGTCTATCTCTTCATCAAACTCTATCTTCACTACATCCAAAGTTTCGCAACCCAAGTCGAAACCATTTCTTTCAGAGCGTAATTAATTGATGCAGCTTACATGATTTTTCGAACTTTCATGATAAGTCGTCATATAAAGTTGGTGGAAAGTTTAGCACGAAGCTATTCAATCGAAGAGAGGCTCTTCTTTTTGTGTGTTCTACTAAACTTTGCTAAATAAAACCGGAGTAGTTGAGGAGAAATGGTTTTTTACTGCAAAGTAAAGGAGCAGAGATGAATTGAGCTCACTTTGTTCGGCATTCAGCCATCAGTTTAATCCATTAAATCGTAATTCTCGGCAATATATAGCCTTGGGCTTTGTTTTAAAACCCGTTTTTTTTTCAGCTCGGAGATTTTCAGTGCGACTTGGAACGCACTCGGGAAAGGCCTAACCTGACCTAACCGCGGAAAAATGTTCTTTGAAATTGTAGGAAAAACAGCGGACAAAGAAAAATTCGAATGCAAAGGGTCTAAACTGCTTTCTCGCACAGAACGCTCAAATTATCAATAAATCGTAGAGAAACAATATAACGAACTTTTTTCTTACGATTTAGCACTGACTGTTGACATTTCCATACCTGAAACAAATAAACCAAATAAAAAACAAAATCACTAATGAATTCGATGCTAAAAATATGTCACTTAAGTACGAACAAGATTATACTTATTTTCAGTAGTCTTCAAAATAATGGGAGAAAAATATACATTTAATTCTTGACCTTGTTAAAGCGTCTTACGTTCCATGGTCTTTCTTTCCATACTGACTAAGAACGAATTTAGTTGTATAAAGAAAAATCTCAGATTTACTTTCTAACAAGTTTTTCTTCAACATTTCTCCTTTCAACTAAACACTTTGTATTCGAAAAAGCTATTATTCCTGAAGTTGTTAAATACTAAGTTTCATGTCTCTCACAACTTAAATGCTAAGTTTCGTATCTCTCACAACTGTAACCATTAAGTAGGTACTTAACACTTTTAGAAATTTAGAATCCATGTAATTTTCAGATATTCAGCATTTTGCAATTTTGAAACTCTATAAATTTCTTGGAAGCATTTATAAAATTTGTGAAAATTTTAGAATTTGAACTGTTTTAAAATCTAACTAATTTCATTTTCTTTTGCTATTTGAATATTAATTAATTAATCAATTTTAAAAATATTATAAACTTTAGAATACATAATTGTTTTTAAAAATTGTATAAAAAAGGCATTTTCAAAATTCTAAATTTCTCAATATCTTAGAATGTTCCTACAATTCTAAAAAAAAATAGTCTTTCTAGTACTTTTGTGCTCCCAAGATTTTTTAATAATATAAATTTTCTTCAAGATTTAAAGTTTCTTGAAAGTATAAGTTTTCTATGATTACTTTTGGGAATCTTTTATCAGACTAATTAAGTCTTTTAGATATATCAACATATAAAATTTTCAAATGTTTGATCTTAGAATAGATTTTCTTAAAAATTTTGATATTTATCGTAGTTTATTTAAAAATTTATGGAAATTCTTAGATATTATAAAAAAATAAGATTAAATTATTAAATTAAATTAAGATCTCTAGATATCCTGACATTTTAGGCGTAAATTTAAAGATATAGAATAGTTTTTAAGAATTTATTAGTACATGTATTTTTTAAGGCTCGTTTTATTTGGATTACCAAAAATTTTGCAAATTCTAGAATTCCTAGTGTTGTTTACTTTATTTTGGGTTTTGAAAATTATTTAGGCCTCTAATATTTCATTCAGAATTTTATTTTTTCCTGAGATGTATTGGAATAGATTTTTTTTCAACACCATTAAAACTATTAAATTTAGTAGTTTAAACAACGTAGAAAATCTAAAAGAATTAAAAAAATTCATATCATGCAACCCAAAAACCTAACGAAAAAAAAAGATGAATATCACAAAGAATAAAAATCTGCATGGATAATAGTATAAAACAATAAGTGGCAAAAAAAAACAAAAAAAAAAGAATACAGAAAATCTGCAGCTCCAAAATCCCAAAAAGTCACAAAATTCAACAAATTCAGTTTTAGAATGTGACAAAGTACAAAGCATCTTAGAAATAATCTTATGAATTTATGAAATCTATGTGGTAAATATCTAAAGAGATAAAAGAATATCGCAAATCTAAGGAACTTGAGTAATCCGGAAACCGGAACTTCAAAGATGCAACAAATCCGACAAATCTAAAAAATGGTCCAAAGTATTGTGGTCAAATTAAAAACTGTATGGAATTCAAATAGTCTAAAAAGTCTAGAGGTTATAGAAAATCTGAACCATTTAAAAAAATTAAGACGTTTAAAGAACCAAAAAAAAAGTTCAAAGCAAACAAAGAATCTAAGGAACACAAAGTCAAAAAAATAAAGAATGTAAATAATAAAAAGAACTAAAAAGATCCAAAGAAAAAAATTTTGAGCAAGGTTTGTTAAAAATTTTCATTCTAAGTCGTAAAACGACAAAGTTGCAAAGATTGAACAACAAAACTACTTGAAATTTACTCAAACCTCGTTTCTGCGACGAAATAGAAAATCTGAAGAATTTTAAAAATCAAAAATTTGACGTCGAAATAAATGAAGATTGTAAGCTCAAAGAAGACATGCAAACTAAAATTTCACAATTTGCTTAAATTTGCTACATGTTGGCGATATCGTTGCATAAATTATTTCTCGCATTACTAATACCAAAATGTTTTGTGGACCAATACACGTTTCACATTTGACAAAACTATTTACAACAAAATGTTTAGAATAACTCGTTTATCGGTATATTTGTGGTGAATAAAATATTCATGTCTCGATTTGTAGTTAACATAAAATTCCACAATGTACCCAGATCATGGATGATGAAAACGTTTCATGTGATGATGGATCAAACCCTTTTTCCTTGATGTTGGTAGATTGGGGTTGCAGTGTACGAAGCAGATAAACGCAAGATGCCAGCCGGTATTATCATTTTCGTATAATAACAAGCTGTGCATGTGTACTCCCAACTTGGCACTGGAAATGCTGACAAACCCGTGTCAGCAAATTTACCGCAAGAGGACTACCTACCTCTCGTCTCACTTAAGCATATTAAACGCGACTTTGTCTCTCGAGGCTCGTACTATGTCTCAATCACGACCACCATATTCCGGACATTAAATATGACAAGTTTATTGATACATGAAATTGTAACTTGTATTGATGTAGCATAATGTAATGCTCTGTACATTACGTACCGTTAATGTAAATTCTCCGCTTTGCTAAAGTTTGCACTTTGTAAGCGTCCCACAACAATTGGATCTATACATTGTAACATAATATTCTGTTCCAATTGCAAGTCTGCGATAATAAGTAGTTTTCGTGAGATCAACTCTTTGCTGAAAACCAAGTACGCCAACGTTCAAAGCAATCCAGCTTAGACTTTAGTCTCGTTTCATCTGCGATTTTTCAGATATGCTGTCACAAATATAAGGGCGGAGCGCACATATAAATCTGACAAGAGGAAGTCAGAACAATGATGAGCAGAGACGGATGAAATGTGGAGACGCAAACTAGAGTGGAAATGTAATGAAGTAAAGGTTTAATCTAATCCTGTACACGAATAGCTTGTGATGCTAAACCAAAAGTAAATAAACGTAAATGTATTATCCCGTTTTCATCATTTAAACAAATATGGGCTACCAGAACTGAGGTAGTCTTCATGGGTTCCCGGAGTTTTTGGAACGATTTTAAGTAGTTTCTCGATGTTCGTTTAACGACACATCTTAGCATTGTAAGCAGAAACCTCGGAAGTTGCTCCAATTAGAGAGAACATCTCTGCACAAACCATTAAGCGCTATATACTTAAAACAAATAATCTGTTTATATATAACTCTGGGGGAGTTTGAACGCAACTTAATTATGACGATGTTGCTTGTTCGGTCAAACTAAATTAATTGTAAGACGATTAAAAACTGATGACGTTGCGTTCCAACCCTTTGTTAGAATGCCGAACGAGACCTTTGGCTAAAATTATCGGCTAATTAATAGAACTTCAACGAAAGTAATACTCTACATTAATTAACTGATAATGTTACCTTTTGAAATTAATTATTCTCCATTATTCGAAGCACGACTTTAGTCGAACTATATTAAATACCTTTAATGGCTGTTTTAGTTGGGGTGTATAACAAGTTTTTCCAGTGCGCAATATGAGTCATCGAAGCATCCTATCTAAGTTTCCCGAACGAATTTTATATTGAACGACAAGTTTTTTCGGCCAGTTCCCTTAGGCACTGTATCATAGACACAGAGTCTAAGTTTCAGTCGGCAGTTTCCCACTTCGCACGCTTTTCTTTTAGATGTAGAGGTCAAATTTTTAATAAATAAAGTCGGATGTCACGCGATAAAAATATCATCAATCTCAAGAATCTTATTCTTTGTTTGTGTATCTTTTGTTTATACTCAGCTGTCTTCTTTCAACCATTTTTCTCTTGCCGGATGGATTACAATTTCCACAGCGAGATTGTATTTGTACTTGGAAAAAATAACGTCTCGATTTTACGCAGGTGAAATTAGTGTGCAATCAAAACTGATTTTTTACCAAAACAGTTTTAAAAAGTGTTCGTTAACTTTTTCGTCTGTTAAAGAACGAAAGCTTTGTCTTTAAAGAAAAGCAATTATCTGAGAAGCTCCAGTCAAGTTTAGACTGGAAATAGTGGATTATCGGCTAAGTTTTTTATCCTAAAACAAGCTTCTTTCAAACTTCGTTATTATTCTTACAAAGAGCGTCACGTCTAATTTTCCAACATCAAATTTGATTTCAATTTCTCGAAAGTTTTCTCTATTTCGCGATGTGTCTTCTCAACGCTGAATTTAAATGGAATTACTTAAAACACACTAAAAGCATTAACAGTGGAAATCCAGAGCAAAGCGATCAAGAAAATAAAATTAGCTCATTTCGTGGCTATTATTTAAATGCGAATTCTATGTTAACGTTACTCGATCCAACTGGAAACTTTGTTTTGGTCAAATTCTCTTGGTTTTTTGCTCTTCGGAAAATGTTTCCACTAACATGACCTGACACATTCAGGTTACAATCTTAAGAGGTTTTAATTAAGTAATGGAACTGTGGATCCGAACGATATTTATGGTAGCGTCGGAAAGACAAAGTAACACATTGGCAATAAATAATTGGTGGTTGTTATAGGAGGTGTAGTAAAATTTTTATACCGTCGTAAGAAATGGAAAATGTAAGTATTAAAATCGGTCAGTTACGTAATTGCGCGTCCATCTTCCGGAATAAAGACAATGTATCTAAACAGTTCTCTGTGTCTTTATTTCACTTCTAGGCATGTTTTAGTACCTACACTACAGATAATTTCCCGTTTAATAGCATAACTTCGGAATTACTAGAATAGTATACGCTCTTGAAGAAATTTCGTACAAATATCCCCGAGGGATTCGCTTCATAACTGTAAAACGATCCAAATGACCTAAGAAAATATTTTCATAAGAAAAAGACTTGGAATTTAAAGCAAGGAAAATCACATATCGTGAAGCTTCGGAAATAAAACCGTCATAAAAGGAACGCTGCTTTAAGAGCTGTTATTCGACTTGACGTGCATCAGTTTTAAGACCGATTATCAGAAAACATTTCAATCCTAACAAGATATAAGACAATCAATTTTCCAAACTTAAGCGATAAAGATTTAGGGAAAATAAAAGTGGAATGTTCCAGTTTCTCCTGGTAAAATTGTCAATTCGCTGTCGTATCTGTGTAATATTAACATTGGGTTGACAGGCAAAATCGATTTCCATGGTAAACGTTCTTAGTAGTTTTAGAACAAGCCAAGGGAATTGGTCTCCTAACCCAATGATTCTGATTAATAATGTAGCGAGTCCACGACCGAGTTTTACATGTCCTTCCGCTCCTAACAAAATTATCCTTTGTAGCAAAGGTTAGAGACTTTCAGCCGGGCTAACCAAATAATTGGTTTTCAATATTTATTTTCAGGACTGTGTAAACCCATCTTATAATGTCAAATTCCAACGAAAGCTCCGAGTGTCTTTAAATAATTACTACGAGAAACTCTGGAAAACAGTTGCATTTCGGCTCTTAATTGCGACGAAAAGCCTTCTGGTGCTTCGGCTCATGTATCCGCAACACCTTCCCGATCGATAGTCTCCTTCTCTCTTTGCCAGCTTTGATTAAGGATGTAGTCTCATCCGAAAGAAATGTCAGATTTCCTTTCAAACTCTCGTCACTTTTCCCATCAGATGGGACTTGTGATGTTTAATCAATAGAATGAAAAAGTTCTGGTGAGATTATTTGTGACAAAACACCAAAAATGTCACAGAGAGTAGGCCGCTAATGCTCTTTTTAATCTTAACATCGATTCCTCTTTAGAAATCAAATGCGACAGAATTAAATCCAGAAAAAGTAAATACAACTTGTATGTATGCAAACAGCCTTTGAACTGGAACAAAAGTTCAAACAAGTTATGAGATCAAGTTTTACGAGCTTAGAAAAGAAGCTTCGACAGTCGATCGAATTTTTGTTTACCACGTTATTACCATGGAATATTGCCGTGGGTTTATTGCAGATTTTATCGCAATCCACGCAAAGTCAAACATTTACTTGCTAGGGGAAGAAACTGAAGTAATTCAACTATAGACACCCAATCTAGTAGACCTCCCTGATACCGATCTTAATTTGTTTCATCCCCCTATTCTTCTATTCATGCGCCATTTGTTTTCTTTGAATTTCGCGCTCAGTTTATCAAGAATCGCTCGATTTATGCACAATGCAACTTTAACAATAAAAAATGACCTGCAGAATTCGTTCTTGGAGAATATCCAATTCTTATATTCATCCAATCAAACTGAAAATACCCGAGAGATGTGAAAAGGGTTAGTTTAATGGAGGCACCAATCAGAAGGAGTGTGTGAAATTGTGTAATTCATTCGGATTTCATGCGAAATATCGACTACTTTCACTACATTACGTTCGAACGGAATTGACGAACTAACTTGCAACTTTCTGGAGCTTTTAGTGAAATTAATTTCTTCCTGAGGGCACTTTAAATGCGACTGCCACAATTTCGTTTTGTTGTTGTCGTTCGCATTGTGCATCAAAGCTCATGTTAAACTACATCAGTAAAATAATAACAGCCATGTGTTTTTCCGGAGCATATTTCTGTAATCTAAACTCACGTTTTTGTGGTGTTATTCTATCGCTCTACAACAATAAAAGATCCGCCATAAATTCTCCCCAAAAATATTCTCATGCGTTTATGGGTCACGTTGCGTCATTGCTGCATTTACTCTAATAATTATCACATTTTCCTGTTTAGTTTGTTTCTACTTCCGCTTATCAAGCAGACAGCGCTTTTCCGCGCCCATTTTGTGGAGCTTTTTATTAAACGATTTGGCTTTGCGTATTTATTCTCCAACAAAGACCAATTAATGATTTGCATTAATCAGTAAAACAATACCGTCTTGCTGTTTATGTAGGGGTGTTATCCATCTAATTTATCACCCAAACTTAGTCCCTATTGTTCGTACAAAGAACTTTGCAGACATTTGGTCTAATTTACGAAATACCCATTAAAAAATGGGACATGGTTTACGGTTGCCTCCGCGAAAATACCCTTTTAGTGTAATTAAGAGTAAATTGCCAGCCTCCAGTATGCTTAATCTTCGTCCCAAGGGAACTACTCAGGTATAATTTAATTATTTATACTTGATACTTTTCAGGAGGATCTTGTCTCGTGTGACTCGCGGCATTAATCTACGCAATTTATGCACAAGAAAATCTGCTGTTAACGTAATGATAACCACAGAGGATGGCGTTCTGCGAGATTATTGTGAATTATACGTATTTTTAGCAGATGAAAAAAAGTTCCTTGTTTTAGTCTCAAAACACTCTGACCTGAAGTCAACGTTTTAACGGCAAATTATCTGCGGCGGTCCCAAGCGTCATAAATCGTGAAGTTTTTTATCACAATTAATTCACCCACAACAGATTTCATTTCTCGGCCGCAGCCTAAATGACTTAAAAACAGATTTAAAAGAGCTCTTTACAACTTCGAGCATAAAGAAGATGCTTTCGAGCTCACTGGTTTAGTTATCGCGGAATCAGGTAAAATTATTACGAAGTTCTGAAAACACAAAAAATTCCACAATTTGAAACAAGTTCGTCACAGCGTGGTATCTACTTCACTATTTTAGGCCAAAATTATTCACCCAGCGTTTTTGCGTGGATTTTCTGTGGTTTCCGTTTGGATAAATCCCGTCGAAATGATCTAATGATCTCCGCGTGAGCTGTGGTTATCTAAAATAGATGATGTTTAGTTATGGCACTGTTTGCCCAAACAGCTTCTGCCCTAACCACGAATCAATTAATAGCAGAAATTTCCAGTGGCTGATTAAATCGAGTTGTGCGAAACCATAATTACCTAATCTACTTGAAAGCACCCGATTCCATCGTTAAGCAACTCTACCATGAAATCGAATATTGTCAAGTGCTATCACCTTGTCTTATAATTAATGCAAGGAAACGCACAGACCTAATACGCTTGATTGTTTACTTTTTAAGTTCGATTATGCTCTGATTGACAGAGCAACACCTCGACTTTTTCCAGATGATTCGTTTTTTCGAAGCAGAAATGTTATTTCCGCGCTATATAATTGATTTCCGACGAGATTTCATAAAGCAGCAACGGGTGAAATATTGGACTGTGCAGTGATGCAACACGGTAGCATTTCAAGAGTGGCAAAATAAATCGTTGTGTTTGAATAAAATCATCAGCCTAATCCTCGAAGGAAACCATAAGAGCACAAGGAACATAAATGCCGAGGGAAATAAACTCGAGCCAAAATTTCAAATGAAACATTTCATATTTCTGAAGGGAAAGCATTGTAGCGAAAATTTTAAAGTGAATGGAAGTTTTAAATTTCGCGAAGGGTGCAAGAGGTTACGAAGGGGCTTAGCAAAGGTAAAGCGTATGTACACGAGGATTTTGTTATTGCATTATGAAATAACGCGAATTTATATCCAGCAAAAACACGATTTCCTTTTTTATCATTCAAAACTGGATTCTTCTTAGTTAGTCTTAGGGGTGCTGCCTTTCACATCACATTCATGAATCAAATCGGCATAACACATTTGCCAAGTTTTATTCGAGAAGACTGGGATCAGGGAATATGGGATTTATGCAGAAATTTTAAAAGACTGCAGGAACTGAATTTGTTTTTTTTTTATCATTACTATTCTAGAGGTACACGTTCTTAAAATCTAAAACTCGTTACGCATTTAAATGTTAAGAATAAAAAGCTATTGAATAGGCAAAACTGCTATGCTGAATTTGCGAACTTAAAATCACCTTCATGAATATTGAACTGAATTTCTGAGTGCCACGTGACGACGACTGAAGTGACAATTTTCGGTTAAACCGAAGATTAAATGTGGCCGACAACTGTAGGAGCAGTGACGTTAGAAACATCAACTGCAATGGGGAATTTAATGTGTTCACCTAGTTCCAAATTGCAACAATTTAGACAAACGTTACACCTCGTAAAAAATTACCGTGGAACATTACATACTCACTTATCTGGCACCTATTTGTTGTACAAACACTCCTCCACACATTTTTCTAGTTTCCAAACAAACAAAATCCGCAGAATATCAACAAAGATTACAAACCTCGCTGCAATAACAATTCCATAAAGCATCCACAAACATAAAAACGCTGTTATTTTAATTATATCTGCTTCAAAATTCAGTTTAATCCCAGCGAAAAAAATAACACCACAGATAACAAAAACCCCTGCTGTAACAAATTTTTCATGAAACGATCTTTCATGGTTCGAGTAAAACTTATGAAAGCGTTCATCGATCATTCTTGCATTTTTAAAATGAGCGATGTACAAACTGATGAGGAATTTCAGAAATTTCCGGATGATTTAACTCCTACCTGAGGAAAAAATCGGAAGGAACAACGGAAATCCGATTTCCAAATCACAGATCCGAGTTTAGTCCATTTGATTGCTATGGATTTGAGGACGGCAGTTTTGGCTCTTTATACACGACGTGACATTTCAACGAGCGTTCCTTTTCTTGGAAGTAAATAAAAGCTCGTGATCAATTTTCGGATTCATATTTGGAAGAGATCTCTTTCGCATGTGTCGATTAAAACTACAAATTTGCATGGAGCGACCTATATTTTTTCCAATACACGCTTGTCTTTATGTGACCTACGTTTTATGGTAATTTTGCTCATAAAGTTTTCTCCGTGTATGTTTGCCGCGAGATAAAAATAAGGACGAGCCAATTTGCAATCTGAGAGCTGAATTAAGCTCCTTTACTGTCGACACAAAACGTAAAAGGTTCATTGGAGACATTATCGGAAAATTAAAGCTATTAGTAGATACATTGATTTTTCTTATCACTTTGGTTCCTTTCGGTGTTGCACATTAATCTCGAATCTTTAACCCTTGAAAAGCGACACAGATTTGCATCGTTTAACCTTCGTATCTTTTTATGATAAGAACACAATATGGTGAGATCGATTTTTAGAACTACAAAAAGGGTTTTTCCCCGTTTTACTGAATTGAATCTCGAAGAAAACGAACGTGCTACACATTCAAATTGTGAAACAACATTTCGGCGATTTATTATTGCCTTATGAGATGTTTTGATTTTATTACGCCATCAAAGTAATTGCAGGGTTATATACTTGATATTCACGTCGTTTCGAGACGAAAAAATTTCCATAGACGCAGCGGAGAATAGCCAAAAATTGAGAGACTTATTTACCGTTTCTAGGAAGGATAAGATATGATTTACGTTCAAAACTATTTGCGAAACACCCAATATTACAGCACTATATCAGGGTATCCGTTTGAATATTGCAGAAAGTTTTCAACTTTAAACCAACATTATATTCCAGCCATATTTCATGGCTAGATTGTTGTTGACTCAAAAAACGACAAAAGTGTGACTGTGAGAAGCAGAGAAATTTTCATGAATTAATATCACACATCTCCGTTAACAATTTAATGCAGCCGCCGTCTGGGTCTGCTCGTAATTTCTAAATCTACACTATCAGTAGCAAGAATAACAAGCTTTTGAGAGACGGGACCAAACAGGAGACTTTTTTTCACAGAATACATGTTAATTGTGAAGAGGGAAAAAAACAAACACGGTTGAGCATATTAAAGCTTTTGTTTGTCCTGAAAATGTGGGAGTCGCTTTTTAAAGGCTTTTAATTACACATTATTTCTCTTCTACGCTTGGTAAAAAACATATTCCGGTTAAGTTAAGTTATAAAGGTATAAATAAATTACATCGGTACTTTTTTTCAAGAACTTCCAACGAAGTATCGAAAATCAATGGCTAAACGAACAATGACCACTCCTTCTGTCTACTATAACAAAAACTATTTCAAACAACGAAATAAGGCTGCAACAGATCCTTTAAATTCCGTCAAGAGTGTTAAGCAGTGAAGGATCTTGCTTTTGTTAACACGATGGTAATCAACATCCATAAAAGAGAAGTTAAGGAGCAAGCGTTAATTACCTCACGTTTTGTGGCATGATAAGCTATTTTGAGGCGGTGCCATTTTTGTTAACGACGGACATAAGTCAATTATTTACCTACTCCAGGAAATTATAATGAAAGCAGACTTGCGTCACACATGAATAGGGTAAAACGTAAATAGAACTATTATTTCATGCACATACACAAACAATAGTTGTCGTTTTAGTAGGAATGTTGTTCACTATTCAATTAAATAATTCCTGCTGATGCATGCAGAACAGGGAGTTAGTTTTAGTTTTAGTTTTAGAGACTTCTCAACGCCCAAGTTTAATCCATTTAATCCATACATAAACGCTCGAAAAAACGAAAAGGTTTACACGTATTTTCTCTTTGATGTCATTTGTGGATTTGTTTTTTCCAGAGATTTTTTTTTAATTCGCAAATTGTCACCCACATATGCCTATAAAATAATAATTATAAAAAATTAACGGTCATGATTCACACTTTTTAATGAATTCGTACCACACTCTTAGCGAACTCATCCAATATCCCATTACAGCAATTATAGAATATTTAATTGAATGCAATGGAATACGTATAATAACGCAACTGCGTTGCTGCCTTTGCAACGTTGTTCATAAATAAGCTCGCTGATATCCATTAATGGCCTAATTGCAACGTACGAACAACAACAGTTGTGACTGTAATTTGTTTATTTATAAACTCGATCATTTGTCATCCGCCGTGGAGAAAAATGTGTTCAAGTAACCACAACAATCTTGGTTTCGCATTAAACTTGGAATGTCATTTTGATTCCTCGCAATCCCGAAAATAACCAGCTTAATCGCTCAGTTTGTGCTAACAAACTCCCTCGTTTACTCCAACAAAAAAAAAAGTCGCCACTAACCTTTTCCCCCGTTTGTAAAATCCGATTTTTCACAAAAAGCTCTTGAAATTATTTCATCTGCGAACAACGTGAGCGAACAAAGCTGCTTCAGGTATTTACGAAATTCAATTAATCACACGTTCGTTTCTCAGAGGACTTATAAATTGACCTATGAATCATTTACGACGACCACTTCTGTGGATGTTTTCAGACGTTCGTTCGCACCGCGGCGACGTCGCGACTTAAGGGCGCCGATTTCAGCCTTGTCCGGCTTTTTTTCCATCTACGTCCTTCGTCTAGACACTGAAAACTCTTGATCTTGCAGGAACCCGAACGAATCAAGAGAAAGGAGGATTTCGGAAAGCAAATGTGGAGGTTTACGTGTCCATTGGAAAGTTTAGGGGATAATGGAGAAGTGAGACAACTTATCGCTAAATCGTGGAAATACTGTTAGACGAAGAGGTTTATTCAGAAAACTACCCTTAACGGGTTTGCTGCGGCTGTCGCTTGCACGGTCATGTTTCTAAAAATCTGAGCGTTGAGAGTGTTAGCAGCGTCATGTTTCAAATGTTATAGCTCTTTGTTCTTTTAGACTTGAATTTAATGCATGGCGTGTTAAAACCATTTTTGTTTTGTAGGAAAATAGCTAATTTTTGCTTACTTGCAGTGACATCGTTCAAGTTTTTTACATTTCGTTTAAAAGTATTAAATTATTAATGGCACGAAACGGAAATTGATCGCGCTGCATACAGATCGTTTATTTCAATAGATTTGCTTAACATTTTGCTCTAGATGAATTTTGTTCTCATTGAACTTTCTTTCTTATTTTTTAAATGATTCCAACTCAAGTAGTTTATAAATATGAAAAATATGTGGAATATTGCCAAACACACGTTGAAACTACATCTAAGAAATATATCAAAATAAATAAAACTTTTAAACAATGAAATTTTTTATATTCAAAGTACCTAACAATTTATTAATCTAGGTGCGATTAATTTGTATTTTTCTTGAATATGACGCTAAATATCTGAATTGTACCGCCTAAATTTTTAGAATAAATTTAAAGACGAGATCAATAAATGTCAAATTCTACAATTTGTATGATCTTCGAAACATATTTCCAACAAGTTTTCTTACATCTCCAGAAATATTCAGCATAATCAGTAAAAAGCAAAGAATAAAGAAGATCATATAACTTTATGCAACTTTAAATTCTTTAGCTCTTTACCATAATTTTTGTGTTTATTATGTGTTTAGTTTTAGTATATAATGAATACATTAACCAACTAGAATATTTTTTGTTGATTGGTAAATTTGACTTGTTCCAATTCTTCAGATTCCTCGGATTCCTCGGATTCCTCGGATTACTCGGATTACTCGGATTACTCGGATTACTCGGATTACTCGGATTACTCGGATTACTCGGATTACTCGGATTACTCGGATTACTCGGATTCTTCCGACTCTTCCGACTCTTCCGACTCTTCCGATTCTTCCGATTCTTCGGGTTCTTCGGGTTCTTCAGATCCTTCCGATTCCTCAGATTCCTCAGATTCCCCAGACTCCCCAGATTCCTCACATACGTCACATACTTCACATACTTCACATACTTCACATACTTCACATACTTCACATACTTCAGATTCTTCACATACTTCAGATTCTTCAGATTCTTCAGATTCTTCAGATTCTTCAGATTCTTCAGATTCTTCAGATTCTTCAGATTCTTCAGATTCTTCAGATTCTTCAGATTCTTCAGATTCTTCAAATTCCTCAGATTCCTCAGATTCCTCAGATTCCTTACATACGTCATACTTCACATACTTCACATACTTCACATACTTCACATACTTCACATATTTCACATATTTCACATATTTCACATACTTCACATACTTCACTTCACATGCTCCACGTACTTCACGTACTTCACATACTTCACATACTTCAGATTCTTCAGATTTCTCAGATTCCTCACATACTCCACATACTCCACATACTCCACATACTCCACATACTCCACATACTGCACATACTGCACATACTGCACATACTCCACATACTTCACATGCTTTACATGCTCCACGTACTTCACGTACTTCACGTACTTCACGTACTTCACATACTTCACATGCTTCACATCCTTCACATGCTTAATATGCTATACGTACTTCACGTACTTCACATACTTCACATACTTCAGATTCTTCAGATTCTTCAGATTCTTCAGATTCTTCAGATTCTTCAGATTCTTCAGATTCTTCAGATTCTTCAGATTCTTCAGATTCTTCAGATTCTTCAGATTCTTCAGATTCTTCAGATTCTTCAGATTCTTCAGATTCTTCAGATTCTTCAGATTCTTCAGATTCTTCAGATTCTTCAGATTCTTCAGATTCTTCAGATTCTTCAGATTCTTCAGATTCTTCAGATTCTTCAGATTCTTCAGATTCTTCAGATTCTTCAGATTCTTCAGATTCTTCAGATTCTTCAGATTCTTCAGATTCTTCAGATTCTTCAGATTCTTCAGATTCTTCAGATTCTTCAGATTCTTCAGATTCTTCAGATTCTTCAGATTCTTTAGATTCTTTAGATTCTTTAGATTCTTTAGATTCTTTAGATTCTTTAGATTCTTTAGATTCTTTAGATTCTAGCAGAAAAATCAATTCTTTAAACAGATCTCATTAGATTCTTTCGAATCTTTCAAAAAGATCCTTCGGACATATCCTTCACATCCTTCCCACAAATCACATCTAATCTTATATAAAAGATATAAAGGTTTTTTAGACATTCATCTCATTCGTCAAATTCTTCAAATTCTTTGAAAATCTTATTCCCATTTTTTATTTAAAAAATCCTTGAACTTTCCTCTATGTTCTATTCTTCTTACATGAATTTCAGTGTTTTTAGATCATCTTAAAATAATGAAATTAATTGGAGTAAATAAGCAAATCTAGTTTTTTCCCGACTTTTAATTTTTATAGTAACTGAATCAGAGCCGAGCAACTATAAAAAAAATAAAGTTGAGATTTCAAAAGTAATTTAAAGGAATAAAAAGCTTGACCAAAAGTGAAAAACTATGACAATTTTGTACAAATTAAAAAGAACCATGCAGGGCAAGCTTAAAGCTTTAAGACATGAGAATTTACAGAGCTTTATCTTTCAAAGTTTAAATATTCAAAGTGTCGACGTGACACAAAAATATAACTAAACAAGTCAATAAACAAAAGCTCGAGGAAACAAAGAAAAAACGACTTGAAAACGTAAGACGTCCCAGACAGCTACAAACTCGAACGTACAAACGTTTGCAGTCGAACTTGTTTGTATTCCATCGCAAGTTTTTTTTTTTGCTTTATTTACAAAACTAACAATATTTTTGCGTAGTATTTAGCAAACAGACATTTCTCAGAAGATTCGAGTTCCGCGCATTTGTTTATGAATGATTCATAATCGAATATTCTGAACGTGATTACAATGTGAGGGTAGATATGCTGAATACCAACAAGTAGCTCCTATTGATTGCAGCAAAAAGTCACAGCTTTTAAGCTAGTTTCCTGCATGAATGCAACAAACAGAATTTGGAATTCTAACTGCAGTAATTCCGTAGCACACAACTACAAACTCTATTAAAGCTTTTGTAAATTTGATCTGTCGCATCTTTCTGTACCTGTGGCAGATTAGATAGCTTTAAGAATCTCAGCTTTGTCTGCAAACAAAGACTTAAGAAAAAAAAGTGAAAATGGAGGAATGAATCCGAGTAAAGCTCCATTCCATCAGTTGTAATTTCGTTCAAACAATGCTGTATTGTAATCACGCTTTTTTGTTGTTTTTTATTAGCCAGTTGTTGGACTTATCTCTAATGCTTAGCTTGCTAAAATTTAAATAATTATCGTCAGTAGAAGCGTGTTTTTGATGAAGGTTTCATCGTAGGGCTTGTGTATAAATATTCCCATTACGACATTAAACTTTTATGGTAGTACGTGATGATATGGTAATTTAAACAGGAGCTTTTTCAATTTTAAATCACGAAGATAGCGTATATTAAAGAGGAAACCGGTCTACGTGAACAACGAGCTCGTTAACTTTTGGTTACATTCAAAATAGTTGTTTGTAGTTTTATTCCCGTGGTGTTGTGGCAACTTAACAGTTACCACAAATTTTCCCACTGAAAGGTCAAAATAAACTAATTGTAAGTTTATTAACGGGTGACCTGACCTCTAGTTTAACGTGAAAACCACACTTACCTAACACTCTTCACACTGTTTACCACAATCGCTTAACTTAATGTTGACTCTTAAAACCCAATTAATAATTCAAAGCTACGAAAGGTGTTGAATTTAAGTCGGAATGCTATTATACGTTTGAATATTTTATTAGAAGGAAATACCCATTTACTTTACAACAAGGGGAGAATCGTTTCAACAACGGGGTGTCTTCTAACACGACGACAAAACGAAACGCATTTTCGGGGGTTGCACGGTGCGTTTTGTAATGCGTAACAAGACGCGTGTGGACGATTAACAATTTGGTTATCTGGTAATTGAATAATTGCTATTATTCCAGGCGAATCCGGTTTGTTACCGGGGGCTGCTTTTTCCATTGTTATACCAAAATACCGAGGAAAGCCTCACAAATTTTAACCCTTTTGTGTCCACGTAACCAATTAGGTTGTCATTTGAATTAATCAGGATAGAGGGGCGAGCATAGAGAGGAAATTGTTATCACACAAGTCAATGTTTTCTCTGATATATTTTGAATATTGTAATTCGTGAAAACAATTAAAATGTTTAAAGTTCTGGGGACTTGGAATGTAGAGGAACGTGAGAATACAATTTAGTAAAATCAAAAGATATAAATTATGGGAAAAAATAAAAATCTAAGCATTTAGAAATACATACAAATTAAAAAAATCGGAAATATGGATATAAAAAAATAGATACAAAAAAAACAGAAATTTTTAAAATATCCAAAGTAATCCAAAAATTCTTACGCAAAATACAGAGCATCGACATCCTGTAAAACGAACTAGAGAACAAAAATTAAAGACTCATACAATCTAAAAAATTTAAATATATGAATAATAAAGAATTTATACCGCTCTAAGGATGACCGCAGTAATAAAACGCTTAATAATCTAAAAATTCCAAAATGATAAAAAAAAGTTGAAAATGAAAATCTAGAAAATCTTCAAAAATAAGAAACAATATAAATACAAAAAAATTGCATTAAAAGAATCCCAAAAACCCAAAACTCTAAGATTAAAAAAGACTGAAGAATCCAAATCTGACAATTCAAAAACTCTAGAGAATTGGAATACTGAATACAAAAAATCTAATAACTTCCAAAGGGTCCCAAGCATGAAATTTAAACAGTTTAGATAAATTTACAAAATTTTAAAGACACATACAATTCTGCAATGAAAAAAACATTTCAATAAATAAAAATACAAAAAATCCAAATCTTTATTCCACAAGTTTTTAAATTCATGTTTTTTTTTTTATATTTATACCTTTTTGTGATTCTGCAGTAAATCTTTTAACAATTATTGATTTTGTCGGTGGCAAAATTAATAATTTTTAATTATCAATTTTTCCTCTGAATATTTAACAAATTTATTTAATGGAAATTGACCACATAGTACAAATATAATATGCCTTTTTTATTTTTGACCTCAACGATAAATTTTGAACTCCGACTTTAAATTAAAATTGCATTTCAATTTTTGTATTTAGTATTAATCCGTATATTAATTATACAGAGTCTTTCAACGATAATTTAAACCTATAAAAATTTAAAAAACAATTTACATTTCAAGGTGGACGAAATTTATCTGTTAACCGTCATCGCCCTCAAAAATGGAATCACAATAGTATGCTTAATCATTTTAAAGATACAACAAAAAAAATCAAATAATACAATTTAAATTTATGATGGAAATCAAAAACTTAAAAAAACACAAAACACAATAATTGTGAATTTAAGGGAGACAAAATTGGACATAAAAGTTATCTCAAACATCACTCCCGTGCGTTCAACAGGAGCCCCGTTAAATTTTTTATTTAATAATAAAATTTAATTATTTTTTTTTATTAACAAATAGATTGTTGTTAAAATATGTAGTTGTGCGAAAGATAAAATCAATTTAAAATTTAAATAAATATAAATATCTAAATTTAAATTAAAAAATAATAATAAAATGATGTACCGCATGACCCTTCATGCCTTTTAAAATTTTTAAGGATGATCCTGTAGACCACGAGGGAGCAATCATTGAAAAATATGAAAAATGTTTCACAGATGTTTAGTAAATTTATTATTTTACAAGTGATTAGATATTTAAATTTATTGTAATAATTTTCCTGTTTATTTAATTACTAATTAATATGTCAGAAACTAAATTTTTATGCAATCAAGATTATCAAAATTACTATTTAATGTACAGTTCACCAAAAAATCTATCAAATTGCATAAATAACTGGTATTTTTAGTGAACTATTCTGTTAATTCGCTGAATTATTAAAACAACAAAAAAAATAGTTTTGCGCCAGTTGGGTCTCTTCAGTGTTCGTGCTTAAAACGCATCAAAAAGATCCTCATGTTTTAAGAGTTCTGGTTAAATAATAGTTTTATAAAAAATGCTGGTAAAGTGTCTACATTAATGCAAAATACCGTAAAAAGACTCACAAATGTATAAAATTTTAATTCTTTTGTGAGGACGTAGACAATTTGGTTGTCATTAAAATTAATTTTGAACATATCAGATCGCTGGTCGGCCCTAAATATTGACATAAATTCAAGAAAACATGTAAGATATAAGCATGTTGGAAATTAAAAATTGGCTGTTATTGACTTTTGAATTAGACTTCAAGAGATCCTAATACCTATTTAATGAGTGCTCTGAAATCAAAAAAAAACTTCTGTTATGTGATGGTCAACAGAAATAGTAAGATTTCCTTAGCAACATCTAATAATGAAGCTAAAAAAAAATATTTCGCTTTAAGTCTCCCTCGATTAATTTCACCGTCTTCCCTGCGACATGGCATCTGTCTCTGTAAATTTCCTTGTCGTTTTCGTTTTCGATCAAGCGAATAAACTCCCAGTATTTTTAACACTACGAAAAACCCATTTTATTATAATCACATTTTGACATTATGCTCACATCCCAAATCGACCGTTTTCCTTTGATCTAGTCCACGGGCGAGTATTAATCATCTCCTTCACCTGATTTCGAATATTTTTCCCCGAGCTAGTGTCAATCTCATGAATAGTGGGCACCAGCGCAGAATGTAACGCGTGGTTGGCAGAACAACCGTGGCACGTTTGTCAAGGGAAGTTGTGGTTTGAGGGACTCTGTAGGGACATGATTCCCAGACCGGGAGGGAACGTCACCTTCGTTTGGCTTCGATTGTTCCCCTTCCGGTAGTGAAATTGGATTTTAAACAGATCACAGGAGGCTACCGCAACCAACTAACCTCAAAATTCAAACCCGTTCCAATGTTATTAACTGCACAACTTTCCTCTACAATAATAATCAAAGATGACGAGTGTACTCGAACCGAATTCGAATTAGATCAGCTTATAGACTAATGCCTTCGAAGTTTACAGCTCCCTATTCGAGAGTGTTGCAAATTCAAGCTTTGAGATGAAAATTTATTCTGAAATAGCAACAAATTTGAGCATTGAGAATAATTTCAGGGTTGTTCAGCAACAAAGCGGAGGCAATTTGGAAACTACCATTTAACATAGTAGCTGGGGGGGGGGGGGGTTGAAAGGTTGTATAAATAACAATACGTAAAAAAAAACAATTTTAATCATTTTTCTTTACAAACAGGTTGCTCTTCGCAAATTTCATGCTGTTCAACAGAATATGAACTAAATAATGAATGAGTTTATTGCATTATTTTGTTTACTTTGCAAATAATTCAAAATCGCAACCAGAAATAATACAAATTTGGGTATTGTAAGCACAAGGTTTTTCAGGACAGTGCCTGAAATCTTATTTTGTCCTCGAAATGCACAGATAACAATTTCTATTTTTCACTTAGCTATTATAAAAGTTAACTAACCTACAATTTTTCTATGTTCGAGTTCGTGGAAAATAACTCAATGCAACAATTTTTGATAGGATAAACTCCCATCTTCCATTAAAGCTATTTCTTCGAAAAACGGCAAAGCAATCGGAATAAATGCAATATAAAATTTTCTTCTGCGGTGAGTAAAATTTTATTTTTTGTACATGTACAATTTTCGTTGTCATGAAACTCCACGAGACTATTTTGCCAATTATAAAAAAAATAGGAAAAAGTTTGAAAGCAAAAAAAATTGATTTCGGGTTTCAAAAAAAAATTGTAATTTTTGATGGTACAGGACAATAATTTTGAAGAAAAAAATCGTTAAAAGGAGCTACTTTTCTTAACAGTCTTTGAAAGCTCCATTTCTTGGATAGATATTAATACATACCGCCCGTAACATAAAAGGTTACATTTTTTTTTAAATCCTCTTCACTTTTGTGCTTATCCTTCTACATACAAACTAAATACTTTTAGAGAATTTTTAATTTGCTCCTGCAATGTCTGAAGTTTCATTGTTTGCTCGCAGATTTTTAAAGTAGTTTTTAAAAATAAAATAAAATTCATCGATTATATTAAAAGCATAACTTAAAAAGTTCCAATGGTATTTGAAATTCTTTTCATTTTTGTGTGCTTGACCTACGTCCATAAAATAAATATTGTATTGGAATTTTTAATTTGCTCCTGCAATGTATGAAGTTTCACTTTTTGTTCGTAAGCGAATGTTTGAGAGCAAAAATTTTGTGTTCAGTTTCCCAGAAAATTATATTTTTTGTGGCATATCACAAATTACATTTGAAAAAAAATGGTGAAGAATTCTAAATCTACTTGTTGAAAAATTCCGTCGAAACCATTAGAATTTCCTTTTTCAGTATGCGAACTTATTACGTGCCAAAAACCCCAAACACCAAACGATATTGAAAAAATAAAGTTTGGATTTCATGCGAAAAATCTTCAAATGTCGTTTTTCTTAGATTTGAATAAAACTAACTTTTAGGATACTTTCATAAGAACTTTCTTGTTAAAACTGTAATTTAAAAAATTCTTTCGTAAATTAGTTCTATTATAATCATTAATAAATCTGTTCTTATTAATTTTTGTCTCCCATAAACAGATTTTTAAAAAGTTTACCAACAATCGCTTATTGATCTCTATTGACAACTTTGATACCCGCGGTTTAAGACAAAAAATTCGTTGAAATGTGTTTTTGCCGATACTAGAACACCTTTCCTCGAGAACTTCTTACGAAGTTTGTTACAACGTCGTATGTTGAAAAAGGAATTTTGGTAAGGCTTCCTTTTCCTGAACCTAGCTGCAATTGCTCGAACAATTTTGAGTGAAGAACTTTGCAATAACTTCTTCATTTATTTTAATTGAAAAAACCATCCTCCCGATGGGAAGTAACTCGATTTCATTCATAACCATGGTGTGTGAGGGAACTGAAGGTGACACGTCCTGTTCCAGTTGTCGTCCTTGAAAGTTTGATGTGATTGGTTACTCACAAATTTTATTACTCATCTCGTACAACATTTACCGTACAAAAAGACACACCCATTACACGAAAAAAACTGTCAAAGACAACGAATTGATAACTTTGCCCGGAAAGCAAATGACTGTGCTCTCTGCAATTTCAAAAAGAAAGCCTTTAGTTACAGTTAAACATCAGGGATTAAATTGAGTCGAAAATATACCCTCAGTCTGTCTTCCTGATCAAACTTTTTACAACCGTTGCAAACGCGTTCTTTTCAGTTCTGTCAAAGTTTTATTCTGATTGATCACTGCGAAATCCATGCTGAAATCTGAACTCGAACAGATTTTAATTGAGATACATGAAACATTGTTGCGATTAATCCATCAAAATTTTTTCATCTTTTTAAAGTTTTATCTTCATCTATTCAATAAAATGCAACAAACGAATTTTAACGGAATTATGACCATTGGTCCAGAAATGTAAGATTAAATCTACGTTCCGGCTGTCCAATTAAAATTTAAATATAATAATAGCCCAATTTTATTTTTCCGGTAAGCAATTAGAAAGGTCGGCTTTATTACCGCAAAGAAAACGTTCTAATTAGTTTGTGGCAAATTCTGTGGATTTATCACATCGTGAGTACAACCAATTTTAGTTTAGCTACACCTTGACATTGTGTAGTCGTTGTAATTGCCTAATAGCATTACTTAACAATTTACTTCTATTGTAGTTGTAAGATTATTTGTTGTTGTATAAAGCGTGAAGCTGTTAACCAGCGACCTCCTTCAAATAAACATTTTTCTCTGTGAACCTGTCACAATAATTCGCTCGTTTCCCTAAACACACCGAAGAAATAAACGTTTAAAAATTTATTTATTCAAAACGTGGGTATTTCCAGCTGCAACCGTTGCAAAATCGATTGACTGTCAGTGGCATGCAACTATTAAAATGTTATGCATATTTCATGGCTCCCATTTAAGTCAATCCACAACAGAAAACACAATTATTTTCATATCATGAATTTGGAAACGTCGATAACCATCGCGACAGTTTTATTGTGATGAAATAGCAGTAACACATAATTCGTTTTGGGGGTTTCACTCTCAATCCTCCGATGTATTTCCCCTGCGTCTGTCTACAGCTCGTTCTTTTTGTTCGCGAAAATATTATTTTAATAAGTACGGACGTAATCTGAACTTGACGCCACATTTCCTTGACATCTCTTCCGGCAAAGAAAATGATTCCTGAATGACGGTGATAGTTGGGGTGAATAATTCAAGGCCTCCTCTAGATATTACCAAAAGCTTGTCAAAATATGATTGATGCTAAGTGAATATTCAAATAGTCCACTGAGTGATGATTTTTGTCATTGCGTTTTCGTGTTTAATAAAGAGCGCGGTCTCGGCGGGTGTGCAATCACGACCTCCATCAATAAAGCGACGTTGATAACTTAAAAAAGATAGAGAATTTGAGCAAAATTTCAAACTTAATAACTAGAAAATAGCTGTAACGATTCATAAAGTTCAATTTGTAGAAAATGAACCGGAAGGCAGTAAAATTAATGGTACTTTAGAAAATTGAAAGTAGAAATGAGAGGAATATAGGTATTGCACTTCGGTCTGGAATTGATTAAAGCAATTTGCTTGGTTAATTACAGGGTGGATGTTTTATGGTGTCAGATTTAGCCTTTGATTAGAACACTACTCCATAGCGGAATCTCATCAGATTAGACAGCTACAAAAGTGACTTTAGAATATCGTCAAACACAAAAGCTGTCAGTTAATTTCGTTACGAAGAAGGTTGAGAGCTTTTGCCGAAATAGCAAACAAATGTCCCTGTAATCGAAGATCGTTTGATCACCTATCGGCCGCCACTTCGCAAACAGCTCATGTTATTGGTGAAGATCTCAAACCACTATTTAGTACCAATAATAATAAAAACTGATTACACGCTTTTACCGCCGCCAATTAAAAAATCAACGCCCAACACAACGCGTCGATTGATTTAGAAGTTTATTTACACAGATGGCTCATTATATACATTTTTTTGAGCATGACCATATCCTCCGCAGACTGTTTATAAACATTTGTCTTGCGACTTGTTTAATTTCCGTAATTTGAATTGCGCACTTGTCAGCATCGTCTCGTTATAAAAATCTCAAATCATCAAAAAGCACAGTGCAATGAGCACAATTTCAGTTTTACGACATGCATTCAACGTCACTGGAGCTTTGAAAATCAATAACTGCTTACAATTTTACGAGTCAAAAATCATGGATGGTGAAGGCGTTGGTTGAACTCCGTTTACCTAGAACAAAAAAAAAGTAATTAGCTTTGAAATTGATGTGAAACAAAGATGATTGGAAACGCGACTTTGATAAATAATGCATGACATTTTTCATCGGAAAAAAAGAGTCTGTTTTATACGACTAATGTAGTCGGAACAATAGCAGCGAAAGCTGGGAGCTTAGATACGCATAAACAATTTAAATATGTCTCTCTGGAAATATCAGTCGTATTGCTATAATTCTTTATAAGATAAACTTGAGCAAATAAAAATGTCCTTAATAAATCTTATTACTCCGAAATAAAAAACCGGCTTTATCCTTTTAATCGCGAACATCTTTTTTCGGTGGCTGAATAAATCAGGAAAGTTCCAAACATATCGTGAAAAAGCCTCCCAAAGTTTCGCTATAAATTATTTACTACATACAATTGACCAGATTAAATTGTACAATCCTGAATCATGTTTGCAGGTCGGATGTCTATCAGAACACGGGCCCTAAATAAAGTAACTTAATTAAACGCAGCTCGATACGAAATGGAAAATCGTATAACCCGATTCTGTCAGTAGGTAGCGGTCTGCGGAAATGAAACCTCCTCTATTGGTTGGTTATCGCCAACTCTTTTCAGGCGTTTTAAGCCGAAATCATGGGGATTATTGAGATTTAAGAGGATCGGATTTTTGGTCACTTTTCCAGAAATTCAAGCCCACTTTAAAAACAGCAAAAGTGGTGCTTGTAACTTTCCAGATTGAAATTTCGCTCACGCAAGCAACAAGGAAATTAAACCGCGTGAGCGTTTTCTCGCGAAAAAAATCGATATTTGAAATGAATGAGCTTTACATGAGAGCGTTAATGAACACAGAACGTGAGCTATACCAGTTGAAATATGTTCATTTCCATTATTTTGGAATTGGGACACGTACGTTCTAATTCACTGTTAATAACATCTTAGAAGTTGAAAAGTGTGAACGTTAATTAAAAAATTATGCAAAAATAACTTGTGAACTGGAAATCCACAACATCCCGGACAAAGTTGGCGAAAATCCCGTCGCTGTAACTACAACAACTACCGCTAAAGAAGAGCTTTGTATGATTACCCCCTTCCGAAACTTTGTTAATCTAATACAAGTTTAATTCGATTTTGGTTATTTATTCGAGACCCTTCCATCTTTCACCACTATCACGATCAATATTACAGATAGGGCGGCAAGAATTCGAGGAAACAAGTTTAATTAGAATAAATTATCAGCCTGTCCAATTAATAACAGATAAGCAAGGAACAGAGATGGGGGAGCTAAGTATCTTCTTGCAGTTTTTCACTCCATTTAGCTCGGTCCATTTGGCGACGAAACGACCACTGTTGATATGTTTACAACCTCCTCGAACATAATTTGCAACACATTTTTATCTAATTCCTGACTTTATATAACTAAACCTATCATATGACAGTGTTTGTCGGAAAACTCGAAGGAAAATGCTCCTAATCGACCCTTGATTTTCCTCAGGCAACGTATTCGCAAATTGGGATTAGGAAACGAGCAACCTTCATTCATCATGTTTGGAGATACATTAGGATATCTCAAACGATGTCACAACAAAGATGACACTGCCTCATCTCAAGTATCAATGGATTCTAGAGCAAACCACATTATTCATCGTGACTAATCTCGACCACAAACACGGCTATTACTTGGTGAATTAGCCAAATGAGTCATTCAAGAAAATTAGCTGCATTCATAAAAAGAAAAAATCAGTCCAAATTAAATCTCCTGGGAGTAATGACCACTGCAGTCGGAACGTGGACAAAGTAGCACTTGTCCGCTATTATTGTGGTTACGGTGCAAAAACTTTATCACAGTCAAACACAAAAATTCAGTTTGTGGGTTAATTGGATACAGTTGAAATGTTTTGTGTGATTAAAAATGGTCATTACTTTTTCATAAACGGGTAGGTTTAATTAATAACAACGAAAATGCAACTAATATCCGAACCAAATCAAATATTGGTTCCATGTCAATAAGTGAACCAAATGCCGATTTTTGTGTATATCACTCGTAGCGTGCATCAAATAAAAAAAACTACAAACCAGATCATGAATTCTTTGTACAAGTGGTTTAACACGTAATCAACGAAACAACTGAATTACTTCGTTTGTTTTCTTTTTTTTTAATATTCAGGTTCTATTGATTCTATTTCTATTTTAGTTCCCGTTTGACAAATCCAACTTTGGTACCCTTTAGATTAAAAAGGTGACAACCGATCATCTTCACACTTCGCTCTGCTACTTGAAATCCATTTTAGAGGTCTGCTTTTAAGGTTCGTTCCTTTAATACATATTTCGATTTAATCGCAAATGTGTCATTTTGGCTCGACATTTCTATCGATCCGAGTGTTCATTAAATGTCGTGCTGGTTTTAAATCGTCGAAAAGAATTCCAGGGGGCACTTTTGGTTGATGATATTATGGCGACCCACAATTTTCTGGAACAAATTTATTATGTCTCGTATTTAGCTGAGGTCGTAATCTCAATAGTTTGCCAAAAGTAATAAAAATGAACAAATAGCGGAAATGTGCTCGGAGACTTGCATAATAATAGTCGAAGATACCAACTTATAAAAACTGTTCATAAAATAGAAAAAACATTGTACTCTACATGAATACACTTTAAATTAGATAGAGCAAGGAAAATCGAGCTTCATTCATACATTTGTCGTGCACCTTTTGTACATATTTCCGAACGGCATCGTCAACGAAGTTGCTTTTTAAGTAGCTGTATTCCAGCGTTGTATATTTTAAATTGGTTTTTGTGCACAAGTAACCCGCTTCCGAGTATTTAAAACTAATCTCGTAACGTTGGGAAAGTACGTTAAGTTTCTTTTGGGGCTGTTGGTATTAAAATCGTTCGTTGAAAATTTGTTCAATAATCTCAAGTGAGCGGCAGTGTTCGTTTTTATGAACACTAACGTGCCAAGTAGAACTGATTAACAATTCATTGGATGTAGTCTTCTTAAGCCCACGATGAACATAATTAAAGAGTTTTAATTGTTTTCAGTAAAAGTCCTAAAGTGAATGGTTGAGTATCTCAGTGCGCTGTTAAAATTAAATTGACCCTGAGGTTATACCTAGAAGGAATTCAGGAGACGAATAGTTTCAGCCCTAATGATATCTTTTCTATTCAGAGACTGCAAGCACGTCGGTGAAGAATCCGATTTTTCATTAAATGGAAGAAATGGGAGATGACCTGCAGTTTAAGGAAGTATGAGCATTGTCAGTGATTCTTTATTGCTTTAATTCGTCTGAGTATTTTAAGAGCACTTTGGTGAATTGAGAGTTTGAAGTCATAGTTTCTAAAGAATTACTTAATTATTTAATCTGGTCTCTTATGATTTCTTGCTATAATCTCAGAGTTTGTTGGTAGTTTTCTTAAATACCCGAAGACTTCTCATTGTTAATATTCAAAGTGCCAACTGCTTCCGAATGCGTTGCAAGTGCCGCTTAGCTTGAATTAATCAGGACGTGCAGTAGCAAACGGTTTAGCTAATTTTGTTACGACTCGATGTGAACTTCAGTGCAGCACCAAGGCAAATTCACAAATGTTAGTCGTTGGGCCAAGAATTCAAGTAGACTTGACCACTCGACGAATATTTGGCGAAAGTTCCGGATAAATATGTAAATGGAAACCCTAACTGGTCACTTTTTGTTGCGAATCTTCGAGAATCTATTCCGGAGGCGCCTTAATACCGGGTCGTGCATCAATACTGCAGTTGATTTTTGATTTTTAATAGAAAATCGATTAAACTTCAAGTGCAGTCGTACGTGCCTTGTTCAGATTCGTTTCCCCGAAAATGAGCTCGCAAATCTCAAATTCATTCTTTATTAATTTTGTCGTGACGTAAATTGAATCTGGCTCCTGAAGACGAAATTCTTCAAGCAAAGATAAAGCTGGGTCAATTAACGCCATCTGCATCGGTTATAACAACATTATTATTAAACATAGAACTCGAGATGGAACTGCCGAGTCTAGTATCACTTAGGCGCACTCACTTACGCCTAAGGGTCATTTTGGCACAGGAATGCACGAAAGGGCACTATAACTGCACCCCTATGACTAGTTACCGAAGGGCGCAAGAAAATAACACCTCACCGGCCGACAAACGTGACCCCTACGGGTTTCCCTCTGCGTCGAAATTGTTATTTTAGTAGGCAGCAGCACTCCGGTTATGCACAAAACAACTTTTAATACGACGCTCCATTACATTCAATGGAATTGTTGAGGGAGTTTAGCGCCGTCTCGACGTTGGCTGTTCTTCAGTTTATTGCCGTTTTCACGTCGACAGCTTGAGAGGATGCCTTCCAACTTCCAACGAGTAATTCATCCTCATCAGACTGCACATGTGACCTCTTCGATCACGTCCAAGGATTATGCAGACGATCCACAGAAGGACTGAATCTTTAATTAGAGATTAGTGTCGAAGCCGAGTGGAGTGGAACGAATCTCGGATTTAAAATACCACACCTTCCATTCTCAAATTGCTGCAGCAAATCGATTTTGGCTTCAACACCTCTAGAATGCAATATATCAAGACCGGATACGGTGATTCCAACGAAGGGAACGTTTAAACCAACTTTAACTATTCTCCAATGAAGAGAAAAAACGGAATTTGTGGTGTTATTAAAAGTGTTATTTTAGATTTTACGACCAAAAAGTTAATTAAAAACCAACACTGATGACTGTCGGAAAATCGATGGAACGTAGAATAATGCAGCGAGGATTTTCTTGGTAAATAAATTAAAAACACCTTGGAACTGGATCCATTCCATTCTCACGAGATTAAACACTAAATGTTTGGAAATATCCGACTTTATTATGTCACTAATTACAGCCTCTTGCTGCGAAAGTTTTTAAGTATCGATTCGACTTTGAACGTATTTAAGCAACAGATAAAAAAACAATTCATTCACATAACTGCGCAAAGTTTGTTTTGTTAGCAACACGTAATTAAAAAAGTTACTGACAACGCAACGCCGAGATTAAACCATTTTGCGCCGACAGTACTCCTGCATTACTAAAACATACCCTGAAGACAACTAAAGCCATTATCCTAACGAAAACAAAGTGCATAATTTTCTTATGTGGTACGAGTAACTACCTAATTTGTTTCTTGTAGCTCCAGAGACCCAAAAAACTTCAACGTAACTTAAGTCAGTAATGCCATCATTACATTTTCACCAACTTACCGTGTTCCTTTACATACGTAATCCCGTGACAAGACATATTCATTCGTCTCTATACCCTACATCAGTAGAATTTTTCCCCTGTAGTAATTTGCTCCGGCGATCGTTTTGTTAAATTGTTTTTTCATCAAGCTGTGCTAATTAACGGAAAGCGCATCCCAGCACAATGCACGCAACCCATTTCAGCATGGGGAGATTTGGAATGTTTTCAACGAACCATTTTGGAAACACACACGAACGAAATTGGGGGTGCGTCCGGTGTTATTAGAGTCACTTGTCACGAACTCAGTCGCTCTCTATTAGTCTGCAAAGCAGAGATGAGTTGTGGCTCCCCGTATATTGAGTTGATTACTTTGCAAGAACGTGACTGCGTGTGGTGTCTATGCTCAAAGTTGGCAAACATTTTTAATCCTAGTTCTACGGATAGTGGAGTATAATGATAAAGTTGTTTACAATATGTAAGCGTAACATGTGGCGCGCAAACCACACGAGGAGGAATTTTTGAGAAAGTTTGAGACGCTACAAAGTGGAGGTGAGGCGGCAAGTGTTTCGGAAGGCCGCAACATCTTGGGGAAGTTGGTAAGTTATAAAAATGTGGCAGGGGAGGTTTCCATGGCCAAGGAGGAATTCTTAGCACAAAGAAATTTTCTTTCTATAATAATTCTACACACCTTTGAATATATGCGGTGTTGTACTGGAAATTGCAATTACTCAACATCTTCCATTCAAAACTCAAACTAATTCCAATATTACACGACCGGAGTGGCAGAGAGATACACATTTCACAAATCAACTGTCTAAATTAAACCGATGTCCTCTGAAATACATTCAAAGTGCTTTACCCTCGAGTGTCATTTAAGGTAAAATATGGAACATACAAGCGAAACGCTGAGCTAAAAGTTAAAAACATTTGACTGCATACAGATACGTGTATTTACTCACCGGGAAAAGCTTTAAAGGAGAAAAAACTAAGTGATCTTCCATTTAGAGTCGGTACATGGACTTGGAAATAAACAGTAGTCATTTAATTCACCATGTAATCGACGGGAAAATTCCTGGTACGTTCAACGGCACACTGAGGATATTATAGAATAACGATTGCTAGAGGCGGTTGAACGAAATATACTCAAGGATGTCTTTTATTCCACTGAAATCCAGAGATTGTTACACCATGAGCACCAATTCGAAAAGAAAAAACACCAAACTTAGACAAATTCTAAAATCAGCAACTGACTCAAAATCTCCAATTAAACTGATGATAGAAATTCTAGAAAGGCCCAATTCTTCGCTCTCAAAATTCTAACGCGATCACGGGAAACCAACACAAATCTATAAATTTCGTAACCCAACCCGAGATGATCCTCTACGAAAAGAATTCTACTATAATCTCATTAACTAACCAAACATGACGCTTTAATCCATGTAATTAAAATTTTATTTTTTGTGTATACATAGAGGTTATATTTGCATTAATTTCGAACAACGTTGAATGCTTTTCCACGTGGCCAGACGTGAAAGTCCTTTTTGTGTCATATTTATATGTATGAGTATCGGGCTTAAAACCCCAAAAAAGGTACTCAACACCTTCGCTTAACCTTCACTCATCCGTTACGAAGGGAACTTCCACATGTGTGGTAAAAACGCCTCCATTTCCATAAGAAAAAAATCTTATCGTAGCAATCTAAAACGATGACCGGGAGCAGATGTACCTCAGGTAATTGCACCAGGAGTTCAGACAAAAGACTTTTGAATTATGTAGGAGGCGCCAGAGAGTCAAAAGCCTTCTTCATTCATTATTTACAACCCACGGAAGCGAACAACAGTAGCAGACGAAAATGACAAGTTTGTGCATTCACGGCCATATCTGCCTATCCGTACTATTATTACTACAAGGATTTGAATAATAATACCGAAGAGATTCGGAGAAAATATGGAAGAGAGAATAACAATAAATTCGGTGATATAGTTCAATTAAAGGAGCCGGAAAACGGCAGTGATAAAATTTATGGGCGCAAAATTCGTCAAAATTTAAAGAATGTCAATAGGAGGGTGCGAAACGGGATAATTTCCATATAAATGTGTCTCATAACTTAAGGGCCATTCTCGTATGTCACACGTATTGAGTCTTCGGGCATCTCTATCTTACCACAAAAACTACGTATCTTCTCCTTCGTTATATTTTTCTTCACTATGCTGCGCCCCTCTTCGCGGAGAATGTAAAATGCATTAAACTACACCCGTCGGTTTTGACACTTTTGAATAATGCACCATAGAAAAACGAGAAACAAGTGGATAAACTAACACAACGGGAGACTTGTACCGAAAGATAGCGTGCGCCACCCGAAATTACAGCACTAAATTCCGAGCAATACAATTTATGTATTTTATTTGGCTTTAGTGGGAAAATGAATACTGTCTGCAGACAAAACTGGACGTCAATTTTACTTGTTGATGCACGTTTGGCACAATTAACAAGGGATTTATGGAAAAAGAAAATTTTGTCATAAACTGGAGTAATATGTTTCCAGCGTGTTTATAAAGCCGAATCCAGTGGATTTAGCTAATAGACCACATAGAAGTAAGCAATAAAAGCATCCCCGTCTCCAGTGGACCGACGAAGGGCAACGTCCGGATCGTCGGTCTCCCTTCAATGTTTTTCGCATTTCCCTCTATTTTCTCGAACGGAGGGGATGCAACAAACAAAGTTAACGCGGGACGCACACGGAACCAAACCCAAACCGACAGGACAACTGTAATGGAAATCAAGCGAAATGGAACTCAAACAAAACCTTTGAAAAAGTGCATTTGTATTCAAATTACAAGCAAATTTGATTATAGTTGGAAAGAAGAGTTGTTTTACTTTGTTTCATTTGCTGCCGTATTTCACTTATTTACATTCGGGTCGTAAAACTTTAAATACGAAAACGCAAGTTGCACTAAAGCGTTCTATTAAACTAATTTATTTGCTTTTTCTTTAGTTTAACGGCAACTTTAGGAGTATAATGAGATTCCGAATTGACACTTGTTACTATTAAGTGAAATTCGCGGTGCTTTTTCATCTTTTATTTATCTCCTACCTGTGAAGCGACTTCCTTTGAAACCAATTAAATTACCAATAAATTAATTCACCTAGTTATTATTCCGATCGGGTAATTTTCCAGGAACATAAATCTCAGCCCCAGTGGAATTTTTAAAATCCACGCTCGATGGGCCAATAATGAACGGCCACGTCAAAATTGTGATTTGTCACATTTATTACATTAAAACCATAATCCCCCTATCATCGTGGTAATAGTCTTTGACACAACCAAACCACATAAATCAAAATCGTAGCCAGGATAACAATTTTTTATTTCGGAGGTTACACTCCATTTTTTATCCCAGTAAATTACTCTCGTTCTTTAAAAACTGTTATTTGCGACAAGGAACGAAGAGAATAATAGTACACTTCTAAAATAAATTGAATCTGCCACACGGAAAAGTTCTAACCTTCTACGTAGAAGTATTTATTTCCAACTTCGTTTACGAAAAGCACGTATTTACTCTTAGGTCGTTCTTATTAATTTAATCAGTTGAAAACCATGAAAACCACCTGTAACCCTGCTCTGACTTTGTGGTGATGCTCATCAGCTTTGTGTCCGAGCTTTTAAAGACAAATTAATGGAAAGCGGTTATTTAAAAGTGAAGCTCACGATGCAAGAAAATAAAACGAAGGCTGAAGCTTTATTGAGAAGTAATTCCCCAGTCAAACTCAAAGTCGTATATCCAGATTATGCTGTTTTTAACGGACTACTGCCTTAATTACATGATGACATGAAAGGTTTTAAGTAACAGCTTACAGAAAGCCTCAAAAGAAACGTTTACTGGGTAAGAAGTTATTAATTTTAATAAAGTGACAAAGAATTTTATCATTTTTTTCTGAATCCAGTTCCTCTACAATCAAATGTTGGCCTACTTTAGTCCTGTCAACTTTAGACGCAACATTTTTGAACAGGATCGTCTCGGATGTTTAAATTATTCTGTTATAATCTTTAAGAAAGCTTTTTTATACCAACTGTCACACCGTTCTCAAACCGTTTTTTTTACAATCCATAAAACACAACTTAAATAGCTTAAAAATTTATGTCTGCACTAGTTTTTGTGATCATGACTTGAAGTCACTTACACAATAAATTACTATTACTTTTTTCGAAAGTTCGCAATTTTTATCTACATCCTAAAAAGTTTGTGCTCTTTTTCCTGTAAGAAATAAAAACTCCTCAAAGTCGGGAAATTTAAGAGATATCATCCAAGAAGCCCTTTTTAACCTTTTTAAACAGCGAAGCTTTATTAGTCCCAACAAATTAAATTTTTAGGTTTCCGAGTTTTTAGACTTTTTGCTCCTCCCTCCCTTCAGAATTTTTAATTAATATTTTACGATAAAGAGCTTAATAATACTCTGAAATGCTTCCTTCCTTCGATCAGAATTTTCCACGTTCTCTGCCAATTCGAGACTTTAAACAGATGATTTAAGCCATTCCTATCGATGTTCGGAATCATGTCGACAACAACAGCGACATCTGCTTCATTTGCATCCAAATGAATGATCAATAAACATTAAACCCTTAGCCAGCTTTAATGTTAAATTTATCACTAACTGAACCCTTCGACCCGTAAACAACTTACCATCAACAATCAAATATTATTCTACTGGAAAACGTAATTATGACACCACGAACTAGAAACATAAGAACAAAGCAGAAAGGCTACATTCTCATTATCATCCTAGAAATATTCCACTTCATTATAACATTTAATTAATTCCAGTTCTTGAAACAAAGAAGAAGATCGATAAAATTAATGTAAATTCTGAACTCTTCGAGCTCAAACAAACGATCTTTGGTGTTTTGTATTCACGACAGTCTTCAGTTTGTTTTGTTCTTGTATGTGGTCTATTACATTGTAAAGGAGTCAAGAGTTTAAAATGAAATAACATATTACATACGTGTAATAGAAAATACCATGTCAGTTTCAGCAACATGTAGGACGATAACAGCATATTCTCACAAAGTGCTGAAACTGAGAAAATGCATATTCCACTGCAATAAAGAAGTTTGAACAGTGTTTATTCACGGACGTGGACTGTTCTCATACCTCCAAGACAAGAATCGCTGCGAAATCATTTTTAGAGAACACATTTTCCAGATCATTAATTTTATTTAATATCACGTCTTTCCCCAGTTCTGAATTTGATGAATCAAATATTGGGTAGAAAAAATAAAAGGCAGAGCACGAATCAATCAATCACTCACCTAATTACATTATTCAAGTGGTTTAATTACTTGCTTTAAAAATAGAACGAAAAGTGTTGACAAGGACTCTATTACTTTGAAATTAGGGCCTTGAGTAAATACGAGTTAGAACTTTGACTTGGATTCGAGAGCGGATGTTTGGTCAAGTCTTGACTTTGTGCAATAAAAACGTCGTCGGTGATTTAACACCGTAATGGTTATAAAAGACGTTTAATGACCACTTGTTCATATATCCCGCCTGAGTGTTTACCAGTAATGACGGCGTCAGATATTATCGACAATACGAAAAATTGCACCCTCTCAGCACTAATAACTCATTCTGTCCACGTCGACGGCGCCGAATTTTTATGCACCCTATAGGAAAAATCCCTCTTCGTGCGCCATGTTGCTGATGTTCAGGATTTTATCCGAGCACGTGTACACCACTGCAGACCAACGTGTCATCAACCCTAGCAAATGTCGCCGAATTAATAGAGTTCGCGTCTTTATAACTCTATTACTAAATCAATGACCTTAATTAAGATATAAGCTGTCATCTTTACTTTGCTTACGTGAAATATTTTAACAAAGTACACGTTTTAGAAATTGTCTCAGAAATTTATCCTTTAAACTCTGAACCTTTAGTTCTTAGGTTTAGAAGTCTTCTCATATGTATAATCATGTTCTCTAGGTTTCAGGTTTTCTTGGATTTTTTAACAGCATAATTGTCAGGTTTTTACAGGTTACAAGCTTTCAGATTCTCGGATTCTTCTTAAACAGTTTCTGAGGTTTTCAAGGCCTCTGATTTTCATATTTTAAGTCTTTCGATTTACCTATTAGAATTTAAAGTCTCCGGTTTCATACGGGCACATTCAGAACCAAATTTTCAGGTTCTGCAATTTCTCAGGTTAGTATAATTCTTTCTACTTTCTGCTTCTTTGGTTCAAAAAAAAATGCGCAAACTCGCAGGTACTTACCTAAAATCTCAAATCATTAGAACTAGGTTTTAATATGTTAAACTTGCATTTCTCCATGTCCAAATTTTGTGTTTTTAGAGATTAAAGTTTTCAAGATCTTAAGATTGGTAAACCCAAAATCGTCAAATTTTGGTCAGTTCTTTAAATTCTAATATTATTATACTCTCTGGTTCTCATGTTTTTGGAATTCTCAAGTTTATACTTTTTCTCCTATTCGTTCAGGTTTTGAGAGCTTCAGCTCAAATTGCTCAAAATTTTTGGTCAGTATCACAGGTTTTACAATTTCTGTTCTCAAACCTTCAGATATTTAGATCTTTGAGTTCTCAAGTTTTTTAGTTTCGAAACTCTCAAATTTGTACTTAGCTTTTTCCGCATTTTGAAGCCTTGAGCGTTACTAATCTGAAGCTCCTTGATGTTTATTTATATAAATTTTGCAATTTCAAGGTACAATTCTTACGTTGTCAGATAATCTAATCTTCATCTTATAGGTATTCGATTTGTTAGATTTGGATCTTTCATTTCGAATGTTTTTACCTAGATTCTCAATATTTTCAGACTCTCAAGTTCTGTGCAATTTTCACTGCCTTAAGTTCCTTAAAAGGTTAGATTCTTACTCAGATCATCGTATTTTCTACTTCTCAGGTTCCGAATGATTTATATATTCCCATGATCTAAATCTTGAATTTTCAGATACTAAAAGTCTTAGCCGTCATAGTTTCTAAAACTCTCAGTTTTTTGGATTTTTTAATTCCCAAAAATTCTTAAATCACCCTAAATAAGCTGTTCTTTTAATTCGGTTCTGAAGTTTTTGGATCTTTATCTTCGAACCTATCAATTCCCAGTTTTATAATCAGGTTGAGATAATTTTTAATTTTTCGGTCTCTTGGTTTTTCAGGTTCAAAATCACGCAGATCTTTATATTTTGCTTATTTAAACCCTTTTCAGGTGTTTCAGATTAGCAGCTTCGTGTATTTTCAAATTTAAATTATTTTATTTTAAAACTGCTCTACACCTCCAAAGTAAGAATTTCTGGTCACTTTGAATTGTTTTTATTATAAAATTTTACTTTTGGTACTTTATGCATTGCTCATCTTCTACGTTTTCTTTTCATTCGTCGTTCGATTCCCTTTGGTTGTTTACTCATACTCCAACAAGTGGAAATGTAAAAACGTGATGTCCAATGTCCGATTGTATTAAACTCTTGGACCATTCCTGTGATTTTATCGGAGATTCCCCGGATCTTTTGTTGAGTTGCAAGCTGACGCCGCCTCATTTTCGAGATGCAACCCTCGACAAGAAGAGGACACTGACGCCAAATGACGAACGTGTCGGGAATAACACATCACATCAAAGCGAATCCAGAGGGTAAAGCGGATACAACACGACCCTTTCCTTTCTATTCCCTTTCGCGAAGTGTCCCGTCAAAAGCCACTGGTTCGCTTGCGGTCGTAACTCGCAAATATGCTATGAATATTGTTAGGAAACGGCCGAAGCCTCCAAATTACCGGGAAGAGTTGTTATGACGGTCAAGGGGTTAAAACAGACGGAGGGAGATAAATTTTTATTGAGATCATTGAAAGTTTACAACTCGTGTCGAGGGAACAACTTCTTTAAAGTTCCACAATCAAATATTCACAGCGTGACTTTTTTTACACAAACACATCACAACCACAAGCATTATTATGCTTCAGGTGAATGCAATAAAATTTTTAATATCAGTCTATGTCCATTATATCCGGAAATTTCCCCCTTCTGAATCATCTATAATTCACGTTGTCGCTGTCGTTTTCATCTTCTGATCAATTGCTGCTCCATTATAAATGAAAGTGAAGCGAACATCGGAGAATCTATAATCCCAAAAAAGCACATGCTTTACCTGAGTCAAAAAACAGCCACGTAAAAAACACAACATAAATAATTTATTTCTTTCTCCTACCTCACAAATCCGACTCCGTAAACCACAATTTGTGATCAAATGCAAATACCAGAAAATTATGTCGCACCCTCTTTTTATTAATACGCGAAAAATAGAAGATCATGGATGAACGTAATAAGAAATAAAGTTTCATTTTAATACATCCCTCGCACCGAGGATATCAACGCCCTGGAGCATATTGAGGGGGTTCGAAGTAAGTAATATAAATATTTAGGTAGGTTTTTTATTTGATAGCGGCTAAGAGAGGGTGAGTTGAAATTTGAGATGATGACAATGTAAATTTTTGGGGTTTGTCAATGTCAATATACAGATCGAGTTACGAGGATATTGCGGTCAACACCTACTTTTAGTCGACCCAAAATCCTCTAAATTAAGCCCTTGTCTTCTTGTCTTGTAATTTGATGTGGTACATATGCATGTCCTGAATACCCACCCACAATAAAATCATATCATGAATAAATTTCAGAAATTTACATGTTACTACTTACTAAAGTTAACTACTCGATTTCCATTCGATTAATTTCGCAGTTCAACAACGATTTAATTAATTCAACAAAGGTGGCAAAGCAAGTGAGTACTCGAATAAAACAGAATTGCGAAAATCATATAACATTTATGATCGCCATAACCAAGAGCAATTTAGAGCGCCAACATAAAAGACCCTAATGTCAGAATAAAACAAAAGATTTTAGGGCTTGTAAAAAAATATTGGTGGCGTCTAAGTCACGTTGCCATCATTTACACACTTCAGTTTATTCCTCAGATGATTGATTTACGAAGAGAGCACGGTTTCTACATTATAAATTATACCCGAAACCTCATACGATTTAATTATTTCGATTCGACTATTTAGAATCCATAAATTTAATTAGTTTAATTGGGTTCTGAGAGTATCTTGATAAAGCTGTAGCCTACTAATTTACTACTTAGGTTTAATCTCCCTAATATAAGCATCTTAACGTCATGATAAGGTTGTTCAGGAAAAGCTACGAAATTAGTCAAAACCTAAAAAACGAGTGATAAAGACGATGACAGACCAAACAGTCTCAATAATCGTAAGTTATGCATCACTATAAACAACAGCTGTAAAAAATTTAGACCTGAAGTTTATGAGAAGTTAGTTAAAAGTAGCCGCGGATATCGAATTGTTTTTGTGTTTTTGTTCGTAAGACAACCAATTTTTTTGGTGGTGTTTCGTCGATAAAATACGTGCCATAAACTAACCGAGGTCAGGGCTTTAAACCGTCATTTCGTCAATAACATAAATCATTCGATATCGACATAAAATGTACAAAGCAACTCGTAAAACATGTTGGAGACACTGGCTGAACATCGCCACAAATTCATAACGCGTCTAAGTATTGCACTCAAAATCCCCTTGTCGCGAATGTCAACGACCGGTATTTTTTTTGATGGATGATAATGGTACTTTGCTGATACAGAACCTATCTGCGCCCTACGTTATGTTTTCCGAGCACGTTCGGTTTCAAAATCTCTAATATAACTTAGTTTAAACATCGACCACGTAATTTGGAAGATACTTTTTGTGTAGATGCTTTAGTGGAGGGTTTGATTATTTAAGCACCAAAACAAACATAAAACCGTCCAATTAAGAGCTTTCATTCAAAATTTCCTGACTCCTCAGAGACTTGATATCACCATTAGCCGCGATCATAAATAACTGAGTCGATGTTATATATCAAGCGATTTTAGTGAACATACAGGTACTTTGTAAGGGAGGGAAATATCTAGCTTGTCAAGCTTAACCAAACTTTATTACTTCTCGGTTTACACCTTAATTCGCAGCCGCCGCAAGATTAACCGAAATACTCCTAACCTAACCCTAGATACCTCTAAAAACAACTAGATAGAAGAACTGGATGACGGAGGACATAAAACATTTACAACTTTTCTTCGTAAAACTAATATTAACATTCACGGGCTTAGAATTTCCTCATTTTCCGACGATCCTGAATATTCCGGAGATTCCTTAAAATGCAAGAACACATTTATAATTAATTTCACTAAGCACCAGTGTATGAAGATAATGCAAAAGGATCTGAATGTTGCCACATTAACAAAGATTCCTCCTGGTATTAATAATGAGGGTATCACAATAATATCACTTTGCGTCGTTTAAACGGTGTGACAGATGGCGATTAGAACCTTAACATGGTAAAGCCTTACCTCTAGGCGGTCATATACAAGTCACATGCTATTACTAACACTTCCTAAACACAGGATATTTCCGGTCGGGTAAAGCGATGGGGAAATTGTTCCGGTTTAGAACATAGCAGCGAACAGTTGATTAGCCCTACGGGGGTAGATGAATTCACCGGTTTCAGGGACGCGCAGACGCTGGCTATTAATACTTGTGCCCTCGGGTATTAACCGCAACAAAATATTTTATAAGCCGATTCCCGATGACTTTTTAACTGCGGTTAAAAGGATTAGCTTCTATTAGTGATGCTCATCCCAAGGAAACCAACATCTAGAGGATAGCATATTCTACATTTTTTTCTATAGCAGATTTAAAATGTGCTTTATTTGTTTAAAAATGCAAGTCTAACTTGCACGTGACCTTAAGGGTAGATAAAATACTTTTAGTTAACTTTAGTTTATATTATTTTAGTTCAATTGTAACATTAATAGTACAATTGGCGTTCCCAGAAACATTTTTCTTATACGAGGACGAATTCCATCCACCTATTCGTTTAACGGTGGCGAGATCAGCACCGTGTTTGCCAACATCGTAGCTGCAGAGCGGCGATAGCAATACCCAGTTACGTTTCAGGAAATGTCAGTTTCAAAAAATTCGCAATAATCTTCCGAACTTTATACAATGTGTTGATTCCTACAAGCTAAATGGTACACTTTTTCTGTCTGTAGTTGACAAGGAATTTGCTATGAGAAACGTTTCTAGGACGCAAGCCTGAATTTCCAAAAAAACAACTCTACAACCTTTATCGGTTACACAACCGATTTTTCATGGGCTTAGTATCAATTATTACCAATTTTCGATCATCAATTTTAGTAACTAATGATTTCATTCTGCTCAAATATCTTTCAATTTTTAAGCTTTTAAGTTAATTAGTTTGCTGTATCTGAAAATAAACAAAACATTTCCTTTGATTGTATTTTTTAAAAAAATGTCGCAGTTTTCGTTTACCAGAAATGTGTTTTTTAGCATTTAAAGCCACAAACTCGAAGCCTTAAATTCCTCAGATTTTTCGCAAAAATATGCTAAAAGCACTTTTTCACAAACTACCTTAATATTTCTCCAATTTTTCCATTTTTGAAACACGTTGTACTCTTTTTCGTATCTTAAGCGTGATTTTTGAGGCAATTCTTTGTCTCTGCGGCTGTTCTAATTCGTTCTCGCACGTTGTAAAAAAAATAGTGTATTATACACGAGGATAAAAGAAATTTAACCAACCCGTGAAAGTGGTCCTTTTTCCTCTTGTATAACAAATAACTATTAGCCTGTTAGCAATTATAAAGTTGGAATTAAATGCTGATTTTTTTACCAGCCACGTCTGACAAATTTCAGGTCCCGCTAAAACGGCAACGTAGAACTGCAAGACGCTTTAAAAATGAATACAGAAAACCGCTTTTAATGGCATTTTCTCGAACAGGAAAAGAAAAGCCGAGCAAATTAACCTTCAAAACAAAATCAACTATTCCCACTTTCTCTTCTTTTCCTTCCGTTCTCTTTCATTGCAATTTCCTCTTCAACCATGCACACTCTCGGAACACCTGTCATAACACCTGAGTGGAACGTTTATTTTTATCGTTTAAAATTTGATTTATTAGTTTATTGACCCGCAAGTAATGGCTGTGACTAGCAAAGTGGAACAGCTTCAGATAAGGCATAAAAAATTACAGGTATAAATGCGGAGAATCCTGACACAAAAAGAAGGTCAATACGCAAAACGGGGTAATTACTCCTTTAAATTTTCAAACCTCGGTTCAAGATGGCCTATTAAGTGTATTTTGTGTTGCTACAATTCAAGCGAACTACCGAAAACGGAAACAATAACATGAAACTGTTACTACTTTTAACGGAATAATGGAGAGAATTTCCATTATTTGCCGAAACAACAAAGAAATCGTCCAGAAACACTGGCACTCGTCGCATAAAGTGACAGTGGAAAATTCACATGATACCTCTTTCCACATTTAATGGTGTTGGCTGTTAGTGACTTGCCCAACTTTCAAGAATATTTTCAAAGCTCCCTTAAGAGTTTTGCTTTACCACATGTTGCGAGTCACCGCTACAAAAAAAAAAACTTACTACTTATTTTCTTTTTCACATCACAACCACGAACGGGAAGATAATACAAGAGGGGTAAATTTTCATGTTGAAAAATTTCCCACAGTCGCAATCGATCCATTTTTATTAAAAGAACGAACGTCTAGGTCCGTGATATATTATTATAGTTTTAAATTTGGTATTTATGACTTTAATATTCCAAGTTCTTTGTCTCTGAAAAGTTGAAAGATAAATAACATTCCTCATGCACTAATCAAAGAGTTGTTCGGGCTCTTGTGAAGACGCATTTATTGGTCTGTTTTCCAAACGATGACGAAAAGATTTCAGAGTTCGATAAAGAGCATTAGTTTCGAAACGGCGCATGGAAAATTAAAGCAAAAAGTGCAAGACAATTTCCGGGAAAGATGTGCAATCAGGAAAAGGAATAATTAATGATATTCGAGATTTCCATCTCTTCCAATTATTATGAAAACGCTGCTGTTTTATGATGTTGAAATGGACAAAAAGCAACAAAAATGCAGTTTCTAAAAATTTCACAGAACACGAAGACAAAGCTCGGCACTTTTGAAAATTAATCAGATTGTCTGAAAATCCGTTTACCGTCAATGGAGCACGCTTATTGATGAAATCAGTAATTGTGGGTGAAACCCGTCGCGACATTTGCTGAACTAGAAATCCCGAATTAAAATTGTAAATTAATTGTCGTCTCCATCATTCTCCGTCCCAGATTAAAATATTTCCTGCGTTTGACGGCCGTCATTAAAGATCTTCGTTGAGGCGTCAAAAAGTCACCCCTGCACGAACAAACAACAACCCCGGCGTATAATTTGTACTTGTAAATTTCGCGTTTCAAGACAGACTCTTCATTTCCATCAACAGTGAACAGTACTTAATCATGGAGTCCCTCATTAAATTGTCATTTCTATAGACGACCACTACGAAACCATCCCCGTCCTCGAAACTCGAAATCTAATTATTTTTGCATTACTGTAAGTAGACTCGTGGGTAGAATTACGTAAAACAGTAGAGTTGAAGAGATAACAAGCAAAATTTAATGAAAGTCACTTTTTCTAATGATTAATCGTCCGACACCTCCAGCTAAAAACTGGGATAATTATTTAAATTTATTAAAACGATGCCCGCAAAACACTGTTATTAGGTCGTAACGTGGCTCAGGGTGATAATACGGTGGTAAAACAGACGTAGTAATAAAAAAAATCATTACAGAAATACACGCTGACCCTTTAAAGTCCCTCCTTGTCACGACTCGGGGACTTAAAAATTATACTCTGGATTTTTCTCATATAGCATCTTAACAAAAAGGAAAACTCGGAAAGAATAATGAAGAATTTTATTGGCAATGAAGCTGTCATTCTAAAACCGTAAAACAGAGGGAATGTTTTAAGAGGCACAAAAATGCAACATTGGAAAAGTTTCTATTACCTAGACAAAAAGTACGAGGAAACCCGCAATTTCTGAGAAAAATACGAGATTAAACTGCTTACTTTCGCAACTGTATGCTCCGATTAAATTTAAAGGATTTGAGAAAATTTCATACACCACAGACGGAGCGAGGTGTAGATAGCATCGCACGATGAGGAAATACTAAGACACTGCTCTATCAAGCACTTAAAACGTCGTGCTCTATTGACTGTTTTACGGAAAAAGAAAAGCCGATGTATAATTAGCACGGTTACATAAATTGGGGTACATTTTAAAATTAATAGTATTTATGCAAACGCAACAGTGAAAAAATCTTTAAGTGAATAAATAACCAAATTCCAATCATATGATAGGAGTAGTTATTTATGTAACAAGGATGTATCACAATCGAACGCTCTAGGAATGCTACCGGCAAACTCTATTTTAGGATACTAAAACCGGTTTCTCCCGATAGAACCTCTATAGCTAAATCGGTTTGGACAAACACATGGGTTGCTATGGGCTGCCATTGGGTTCATTAGCATAAATTTCTAAGAAAATGATTTTCTGCGTGCCGGAAAATTGAAAATACGCTTATCGTGGAACGAACCTCAACTCGTTTATTGCAAGCAGTAGTATATTACAACATAATGCACAACTTTGTTCTTTACATACCTCTCAAGCAAAATAAATTGCACAAGATAAACCGAAGCATTTCAAATTGCACAGACTTCGCAACACACAGTAAATGAGAATCGCAGTTCCAGGCGAATATTAATTGGCACACCTGCTTGAGAATTATGATTTTTTTTCTACATCGAACAATTACTTTATGCAGGCAGTTAGCATGAAATTGGACCGAGAAATTCTACTTTTTATGTAATATCGAATTTTGCAGTCTAGTGCACTAATTAATGTATTCAACAACCGACCGGATAGTTATACACGCTTGAATCCGCGTGCAAATGTTTGGGATCATCGGGATGCTACGGGTGAAAGTTTATTGCAGGGAGAATCATCGAGTGGGGAAAATTGTATAAAAACACAACAGCCTGGGGAAGAAATCATCATTCAGTGTTCCTCCAGTTTGTTAGAAATGAAGCCTTTCGTGGTAAGTCGTCGTGGTGTAGAATTTTTATAGTACTACAGTTGTTATTTCAGGTTGCTGTCTTTCTTTTGTCCTCGGTCCTTCTGGCTCGTTGCGACGATGCAAAGAAAACCGAGAAACGTGGCATTGAAAGCTTCGGCCATGGAGGCGGCATCTCCTCCGGAGGCGGACACGGTGGATTCGGAGGCGGATTCGGAGGTGGATTCGGAGGAGGATTCGGTGGTGGTCTCGGCGGAGGCGGAGGAGGAGGAGGAGGAGGCGGTGGTGGTGCTAGCGTTAGCACCATCACTCAACAAGTGCCCGTTCCAGTGCCTCAACCTTACCCCGTCACTGTAACACGTCCAGTGCCAGTCCCTGTACCAGCTCCGTATCCTGTTGACGTACCACGTGCAGTTCAAGTACCAGTTCCAGTACCACAGCCCGTTGAAGTACCAAGACCTTACCCGGTGACCGTCACTAGACCCGTACCAGTACCAGTGCAAGTTCCTGTGCGAGTACCATATCAAGTACCCGTGCAAATTCCAGTACCACAACCCTACCCTGTAACAATCCCACAACCAGTTCCTGTAAGAGTACCACAGACCGTCGTTGTACCTGTACCACAACCTATCAGCATTGGCGGCGGCGGCGGAGGAGGAATCGGAGGTGGATTTGGAGGTGGATTTGGTGGAGGAATCGGTGGTGGTATCGGTGGAGGACACGGAATCGGAGGCGGAATTGGAGGAGGCCACGGAGGATACAGCTACTCCAGCGTGTCCATCGGAGGGCACCATTACGGTAGCAGCTCCAAACACTGAATGATGTTAGATTCTTCATTTTCACTATCACGTTTCATTGTACCTCATGCATCATTCGTTTTGTGATATTCTAGTTACTTTTAGTTATTACTTTTGTATGCTGTATATAACTTTCATGTAATAAAGCGCAACAATTAGATCGCTGACTGTTTTTTTCATTTAGTTACAGGTAGTTATACGACTCAAAAACCATATTTTTGACCGATATTCGCTTTACGCAGTAAAAAGCAATTAAATTTTCCAGAAACCCTCTGCATTCATTAAAACAGTCTAAATTCGTTCTTTTAGCAATTAGAGAAAAATAACAACATGAAGCCTCACAAAGGCGAATTGATATTACTTTTCACCCCTCTCATGATTGAATTACTTTTATGTGGATTGGATCCTGTCCTCACAACATTTTCAAGGTTTCCTAATAAATTACATCACATAAGGTCCCAATAAAATGACCAAGGTCATCCTAAAAAAAAAATAGGGGGACAAAATCCGTATATTGTTACTTGACAGATATTTCAGTTAAAGCACGAAAATCTCGCGCCTAAATCGATTTCATCTTTACTAAACGCATAACGGGTGTAGTGGCCACGACGTAATATTGCACAAGCAATTCCAGAAATTTATGAAATTCTTTAGTGAAGGGGAAGAATTTTCAACCCTCGAAAAATGATACTAGGCTTGAGACAAGAAATATGCGGTATCCGGCTACTGGGAGAATCCAGTTACTAATTTAGATACAATTAGTTGGCAATAATGCGGGCCTTAATTTATATTTAAGTTTGCCAGTAGCATATGTTGGTATGAAATTACATCTTGCAGAAAATTTATGGGTCGCGTCCCCAATGCTCTTCCTCTTCAACAAAAAGTTGTGTTAAAGCAGCAATTAACAGTGCTTGAAAAACACCTGACAAGAAACACGTAAACGTTTAAAGCTACATGAAAATTCACTTCACATGGTCTTAACAATGGGTATTTTGACCCAAAACCAACAAAGAACACAAATGTTTAATCGAGTTCACGTAAAACCACACAATGACGGAGGCGGTGGAAACTCGACACCAAAGGGACAAATATTAAAAAGTCTTTGAATGAATTAAAGAAAGACCACCGGTTAGAAAAAACAGGAAGTCGATTGTAAGAGCGTTTTCTAAACTCGCATCAATAGGTAGGCTCATGAAATGTGATATCCAACCACAAGTCTGAGAAGATTTTCTACCGTCATAACCGAAATTGTGAGAATCATATTTTATCCTCGTTGGTCGTAATTAAGTTAACGAAGACCGATGTGGGGTCATTTAAAGCTGATGACTCTCCACGATTCTTAAACAATGGTCAATAATTTGTCAACTTGACACTTGCGATAAAAAACTATAAATATTAAGTGCCAGGAAAGCAATTAAATTTCGCCCGACAATGTCGAGAACATAGTAAAACTTTTTATTGACTTTGTTTTTGTCGGAATTCTTTCAGTTTACTTTACTATTCCGAAGCGAAATTCTGGACAACTCCCACAGGATTACCTTACAATTTCCTAAAATTTAATTTCATAGCCCTTCCAATTCGCTTTATGAAATTACATTCAGCCGAATTACCATATCTAATGTCGCTCTAGGCTTTAAACAGAGTTACAGTGTCTTTTAAATTAAGTAGAGATTCTGTTTTACATGATAGATAAAAATAAACGCGTTACGACCAATAAAATCGAAACAGAACGCGTCCCTTCGAAATTGAACTAATTGGAAATAAATGCACGGACACGTTTTAATAAAAACACAGCAATGAAAAATTCCTGACTTTATTTTATCCCGACAAGGCTTTGTATGATTTTCAAAAACTGCATTTTTATCGCATATTTATAACTTATCACTTTGGAATGGTGAGCAATTCCTCTGTGGTTCCATAGAAATTTTAACAAACAATAAAAATATCTCCAAACTGTGCGATTGCCATTTCAGTTTTGTTTAACATGGAAAATGATACAATCCAGCGTCCTCAGCTTTCATCGCTCGAATTTTCTGAATTACAGCCAGTGTCATACTCCTGTATTATTTAAATATAATTTTCCGCGTTTTTCACAAGTGAATTACGTCCCGGTTTATAGGTCCTGAAGCAAGAAATGAGATAGAAGGAAATCTTTTAAACCACTTTATTACAGTTCGCGGATTTTTCAGAATGAAACAAAAGCAATTAAAAAAGGCATTGTCTTCCTGATTGCGAATCTCGCAATGAAAACTTGCCAGATTCAGTGATAGTCGAACAGCTGGAAAGTTCCGTAACACAAGGTCCGAACCGTGTGTGAATGCCCTAAAACTAAAACACCACAGATGTCAAGCATGTTACAAAGTGGAGATTAATATTAATATCATGGTTGGTATTCGTCAAAGTTTATATCTGTGCCAGATAACGCTGAAGGTAGCAGTTATTAATAAGGATAAGCTAATTTTAACCCACTTAACTGCAACGGCGGCTCCCTCTAAACAAACACGAAAATACGGCGGTGGTCAAGTTTCTATCTAAAAAGCTCGGCTGGATTTCAGGTGCACGTCGGAAAATGTAGTCCTGTTTGTGGATATCCTAATCCTGACAAGATTTAATACGGGTGTACTCCCCCTATTTGTCTCAGGCCGGCCATACATTCCAAGATTTAAAGTTATCTCCTTCGTAAAAATCCCCAAAGTCAAGTGTAGGTGAACGCAACGTCTTTTGTCAAGATACAGTACCCGTTAAGAGCACAGCATCCCTTTCATGGCATCTGGCTTGTATATGTTTTTAAGAGCACGGAAGAGCTCCCGGTTAAGATATTCGTCAGTTCAAATAAATATTTACACAGTAGCTGCATGCGAGCTTGATCCAAAAACCAATAAATTCGCCACATTTCAGAATCTGGAATTTTGAAGGGTTGTTTGTGCAAAAGTCAGGTAATTTTACCGGAGGGTATAATGTGACCGTTAGTACAACCCCCGACGGAGTATTCCCTCCCCCAAGATGTACTTATTTTGCCCTTACCTGTCTAGATGCAACATTTATGTCTTTTTTTATAGTCCAATTACCGAGAACACGACTGAACGTCTTAACTACGAAGGGAGATGTCTAATCCTAATCTTCACTTGTTAATGAAAGACCAGGGGAACTTTGAAATAACAAATCTCAAAGAAAAAAACATAATCTCGACTGATTGCACGGCAAAAATACTGCCTTATTCTCCCGTTAAATCAGACAGAAAAATTTGTTATCTACTCTTGATTTCATTTCCTCTTCGATTTTTTATCGCCGCCTTATCCCTTCAACAAAACACTACAAAAACGAAATAAAGAAGACAGCAGCTTCCACAAAGTTAATTTTTCCTGAGAAAATGAATTGCTTTTTATCTTATTGAGCTCCTCCATCCCTGGTGGTTAGAAAACGTTAGACAATTACGAAATAACTTTAAGATATCGAATTTTTTCCATGATTCTAAAATCCCATTTAAAAGCTGTCTGATTTGAAATACCGAAAATCGATGGAGGGGACCTACAGCGAATGTAGATCAGTAAATTAATTATCGACGATAATTAAAAACGAGGATTGCGAATGCAATCGCAAATATTTCGCTCTCCTGTTTCTTTTTGCCCGTTATCTCACGCGTATAATGAGAAAAGTTTTTCATGTTTTAATGAATTCTTTGTTTTAATTAATGGTAAACCCTTTTAGACATTTTTACTCTGTTAAATGTGATATAGTCGGTTAGCACAGTAATTCATGAATGAATTTGATTTTAATAAAGTTTTGTCCCTGAATGTGTATTATAAAACGCTTAAAATGTCACAAGTTTTGGAGACCAGTTAAACCAAATGTGAGTTTATTTGAGAATAAATGAATAATTAAGGAATTCCTACAATAGGTCGTTTCTAATTTAAACAATATTCATTAATGGAATTAAACGGAAACAGGCAATTAAAACAATGAAACAGTTTATTTTTATTTGGAAAGAGGTTGTTTCCACACAGCTGAAAACAAGTGTTGTTGACAGTTAAAATCATCCCATGTATCAGAAGGGGAGTCCCGATTTATCTTTAATATCAGATGGGAGATATTACTTTTACCAAACAATGCAGAAACTAGTTTCTAAGTGCGTGGTCGACAACTGTCGTCAACTTCCCCACAGATCTGCAAACTTGACACGCTTCAACTCATCCCATTTGACCTCGCCATTTCAAATTTTTAATAGTGCAAATAAAGAAGCCGCAATCAGTCCATCAAAGATAAAAGTAACACAATCCTCTTCTAAGGAGTCAACATCCGCTCGATGACACCTATCAAAGTAGATTAAGTTCAATGTAAAAGGAAGTCTGCTTTTACATGAAGATCGGTGACGCATAGAGAGAACAGAAGCCGAAAGTGCACTCTTAACAAATGACAGATGCACGAGATATAATTATAGACGAAGATATAATTAAACGCAGAGGTCGAGCTGTGTTAAACGGGATTACGCATTGTGCGTGGAGCGGCCACTGACCGGGAAATTTGCATTTTCTCGCAATCTCAAGAATTTAAAGATGAAAATCAACATTCACAATGTTTTCGCTCTGCAAACCTAAATGCTGTTATGCGTTCATTTCGTAGTAATCATCATCGTGTTTATTACCACCTGTCTCATTTAATCCACGTACATTACCCCGACACCTAACTGACCGTTAATTAGCAGCAAGGGAAATGTGATGGACTACTAATGATGCTAAATCTAAACGCGAAATTTATTCCGTTCTCGTAACGCCCAAAATTGAATAAAAAAGCACCACGCTCTTTTCTATGATTAAAGCCGTATAACGACATTTTTTAATCAATAGCATTCACGATGCGAAATTAAAGCTAAATTTTTCAGTACATGCGAAGAGCTCTCCGTTTTGGTAAAGTGACGATGGCAGTTAGTATTTCATGAGAGGCGGAAAACAAATCGTTTTATTGGGAATCTGTCATCGGAAAAAACAATTAGATTATAGCCCTCCTGGTTAGCACAGGTTATGATATATCAAAAACATAAAAAAAAAACAAAATGAGGTGACCTGACAGAACCCGCTACGCATAACGACCGCGTATAAATTATACATAACTACCAGAATTATCTGTATCAACATTTATTATAAAGATCTTGGAATTTTTGTAATGTTAATGTTTGGTGGAATTACATACTAATGAATTCCTTCATTTTTTATGTTGACAGGATCCTGATCACATTGAAACCACTGAATTTCGGTGCAACAATAAAATACTTTTTTTTGTGCTAATAATCACTAAAATCCTGTGTAAAAAAACTGGGATTTTCTCGTCTTATTTCAAGACGAAACCGTGTAATTTGCTTTTATAGTTATTTAGATTTCTTGAAGAACCTTTTTCCGACGCGCTCAAAAAAACAAGCACGAAATAGAACTTTCTGTCTAAAAAATATCAAATTTATGAATACTCCTCGACCCATGCACGCCGCCTCCAAGTTATTATCATCCATAATGGAATAAGATATACCGTTTCTTACCTCCTTAATTTAAAACGTGAATCAAGCTATAATTTGTAAGTCGAGGCAAAGCTAATACGAATTCATGTATTCAGCTTTTCCTGCCTTAAAAATGTGGAAAAACATCAACGCAGAAATACGCTTTAAAAACTTTGAAAAATGCGGCAAGTGGTTCCCACAGTTCGCCGTGAGAAATTTTCGCATCCATAAAATCCTAACGAATTGTTGGTTGCATATGTAGGTTAATATAAACAAAATTATGAAAAGAATTCAAATAGTCTTCTCGCAAAAACACCATTTCCGTCTTTATTAAAGACGTGAACAAAGCATTTGCTTGGTTGGACTAAAACGTTCATAGTCCTATAAAAAATGTTGATTCAACATGTAACCAATAAAAAGTGGTTTGCTATAAATTACACATGTCACATGTGGTGTAAAATGTCATCGCGTTTGAGGAGAAAAAATAATTAAAAGAGCGATTAAAAATTCAAACACAAGTTGTGACCAAATTACCAAAGTTAAGTAGAAAGAAAAAGTATAATTATTTATTTACGCGGAATCACGACACGGACCCCTGAAAAAGTTGAAACGACTATTCTAAGTACATAACAAAGTCAATTCCTTTTATGAAAGCCACTTGTAAAGCTTGCAGTTTTTCTAAAATCCGAGTTTGAAAACCTTATAAATGAACACAACAAAGGCCGGTGAGCATAGTCGAGCTTTATCAGAACACAAAGCCGTGTAAAATTTTACCAAATTATTTTTAATTAATTCTGGATGATATTAGTATAGCAGACTTATTAATTACTTCTATGTGTGTCACTAGCGTAAACAAAATGAAACTAAATTACTGTTATAAGAGACAAAAACGTCTCCAGGTGTGACGGAAACATCAGTCGTGCTTATTAAATAAAATGAGTTTAATCTAAAATGTGCAATCTGGGAGACAAATTTATTCAACTGTAACAAAAAAAAAAGTAGAGCACCCAATTTTTTTGATCCATAAATGAATAAAATTGTATTTAAAACAAGCTTATGCTAATGTAATCTGGACTACTTTTAATGAAGAAGCGACCTTAATTAAAATGTCTCGGTGTACATTCTCTCCCAAAACCTAAGAATAGTTGCGTTCCTATAAATTTAAAAGTAATCTTGGCGAACACTAAATCGAGCTCGGTTTCGGCAATTAGAGATATTAGTAAGGATTTAAAGGGTCCAACGCGTTAATTCAGCGCTTAGTAACATATTTCCGCCACTAAACTTGACAAAAAATTGGATTTATTAAATTGTGGGATCTTTTGTATTTGCGAGCTCGGTAACATAATTTTCCGAGATTTGTCGGATGCTAACACATTTCTCGACAGATTTCAAATTTAGCACCGTTAAACCTGCACTTGTTGCACTGATAAGCTACACAAACTCGGAACATTATAACCCAAACAAAATATTATCACACGAAATAGTTCGAGATAATGCCGATAACGTTATCACCGATCGATTTTGAGAATTCCACCTTTGTTACTGATTTAAATTCATGACTTTGCTCAATATCGCGTCGTATTTTGTCAAGAAAAAAATCTGGAAACATGCCAGTGATGGTCGTAAGTTTTTCAATTTTATCAGTTGACAACGGAAAGAGGCCCCCCATAGTCTGATCCATTTCCATGTTACATTTATAAAGTAAAATTTCCTTGAACATGTATCCACTATGAATAATAACATGTAGACATATTAAACCTACCTCCATTTCCCGGATTAAATTGTTTACGGACGAAAATCCCGCCGAATTTGCTGCTTGGTTTCGTCACAGTTGATGCATTTAAATGTGAAGGTAATGTCCATTTTGCTAGCGCCCCGACCTAGTAAGACAGCAGGTGCGGGAAATTTATAACAACATATTGGATGTCCTGATAAATCACACGTTCGATCACAAAAATTGCGGTCTGTAACGGAAAAAAATTACACAAGAAATGGGTCTTCGACGTCCATTTCAAGAAAGTTTCCACGGTCAGACAATAAAATACAGTAAATAAACTTTATATCCTTTTTGGTGAAGAATGTTAAACTCCGACTAAGAACACTCATCTAATTAACTCTGGCGATATTTTTATTTAATTTAGTTTCCTTGGAAGAACGACGACTTTCATACCCGAAATTAGTTTTCTCATCAGTCGTGATAGAACCGTGCATCAATATTTATTTATAACTTCATTTTCTGCGACCTCATCAATTCATCTGATTTCTGTATTCATACGAGACAAATCCGATTTCCATTCATATTTCATTTTTAGCAAGAAAACCATTCATTTAAAATTTTACCAAGAGAACATAATTTTGAGAAAAGCAACATTGCCAAGAAAATAAATCTAAAGTTCAACTTCGCAAATAATAAAGCTGTAATCGACGTAATAACTGTATAAACCAGCTCTAAACTATGTAGAAAATGAAACATTAAAAAGAAGGGAACTGGGTAAACCGGATGTCTTCTCCGAAACAAAAACTCTTTCCGCAGTCGTTACGAAAATGTAAATGAACAGCAAAAATCCCTCACGATGGCAATTTTCGAATTAATTACAACGACCAAAAATTTTAATACTGCAGCACTCCCCGAAATGTTTCGGTTAGAAACATATAGATATATTCTCAAGTTTGCAAACAATCGCGGTTATTTTTGCTAGTTAGCTGCTGATGGAGGCGTTTTATTTTCCTTTTTCGGCTTTTGGACAAAGTCCAAAAGTGCTTGTACCTAGATAAATATGCGTGAAGGTCAAGAGATTTGGTTGGAGATTTTCTGCACAGCTGGAATAGGGTCATATTTTAAAGGTGTGGATTTATTTAAATCTACACTCTTTGTAGCCAAGAATAAATATTTCTAGTTTTTTTACGAGTAGGGTCAAAAAGTTGAGATAACTGAAAATTCAAGCAGAGCCATTTTCTCTCCGGTTTTGGAGTTACAAAATTTTGAACGATCTAAAATATATGAACATTTTAAACAACTAGGTACTATCACCTTTTAAAGTATGCAGCTTCAGAAATGATCATGTGATTCAGTTTATTTAAAATCTTCAAAAATCAATTTCAGTAAGTAGGTACTTCAAAATTCCATTATCTTCAGCCTACTTTAAAACAAAATAAAATATTAAAATTTCTTGGAAATTTATTAACTGAATATTCACAACAGTTAAAAAGTTTTCTACTCTAGTTCTCTGTGTGGGAAATCTTTAAAATTTCGAATAATTCAGTGTATAAAAATTTAAAGGTTTCAGTTCTTGAAAATTTGACTTCTAATACTAAAATACTAAAAGATTTAGAATTTCGTGAAGCTTTCGGAAAAATATAAATCTTGAGAGTAAAAGCCATTCAAAATTTGCCACAATAAAAATCGCTGAAAGTGCTAGCAAAAAAATGAAAAGCACCAAAATATGTAAAATTTTAAAATACCTAAGATTGCTTAAAATTTCTAAATGTTTTTTCTTAAGCTGCTAGAGGCATCTAAAAATTTGAGGATTTATTATCCCCAGCGTCTTCTATAAAACCACAACTTTATGATATTTTTTTTACACACCAAGGAGGAAGTTTAATTCAAATTCCCATTCCGTTTTTTTTTAATAATTAGTTCCGCAGTTCAGGTTATTTTTGGTTTAAATTCTGTTTTAGAATTTTTTGGGTCCTTTGTAATTTTTTTTAGGTTTTTAGATTCTTATTTTCTAGATTCGATGTTTTCTTTTTGTATTTCCCAGATTCTTTTTGGACTTTGGACTTTGGACTTAAATCTTCTAGATTCTCTTTATCTTTAGATTTTTTGAATTTTTTTTGATTTTTTTAAATATTTTGACTTGCAGTACTAAGACGAATTTTTGCGTGGAAGAAAAACGAAATTTGAACAAAAAAAAATTATAAATAATTCTCTGAAGCAATTGGTGTTCCTAAAAGATTTCAAAAACCAAAATCAATGTTAAAAAACTCAGAATCTGCAAACTAAATGGCAGAATAAAATCTGCAACAACTTGATCACATTAAAAAAAAACTGGCAGAATTGTTTAATTAAGTTTAAAAATGCATAAAAATTTTCTTTTTTAATTTCGGGTTTTAGGTTTTGGAGCATCATCTCTGTTGGAGTGTCAACTCTAAAACTATCGAATTAGTTATTTTTTACACGAATCATAACTATTACACAATTAACGTACAAATTTGAAGAATCTCTAGAATTTAGACAATACCTAAAATCACTTTTATGATAACTCTCAAAATGTGAAGGTTAATCTTAGAAAATTCTAAAAACTACACATTCTATTTCAAAAATTTGCTCACCTATTGAAAAAATTTTGGAAAGTTCGAATCCTCTAAATGTGAATTAAAAATCTCAGAACTTGTGACATGTTTGATTCGTTGGATTTGATCGTAAAATCAATGAAAATTAAAACCCTAAAACATCTAAAATTTGCGATCCCACGGTTAATATTTTATAAGTGATATTTAACTTTGAAAAAAATAACCAAGATATCCAGAATTTTCTCAACAGTTTGAAATTTCAGTATCAACGCAGGTTTCCGTTCGATTTGCTTTTATTGATATCTGTTTACTCATATTTCTTTACATCTAAATTCTGCATGAATATTGCATGCTACTATTCAAAAGCGAACCTATGCACACATTACACTAATTACCTACGTAATTAAGTCCAAAGCATTTCGCGTACATCTAAAACGGAAATGTTGATACTTCATTAGCATGGAATATCGTTTCTACACCTTTTGTCAGTGACTGGATTAACACGAAAATAGAGAAAAAAGCAAACTCAAATGTGGGAAGTTGCAGAAATGTTTATCTTTGAGTTCTAGTTTTTTCTGAACAGTAAACAAAGATGCAGCTTAGTGCAAGAGTCAATATTTTTCGTACTTATGTTCTTTGCTTTATCAAAGAATCAATTTATTTTGCGGTTTAGTCAAGCTCTTTCTTCATGTTTTTATAGCTGTACATACAACAATGTAATTAAGAACAACCAATAATTTTCCTTTGTTAATGAGGCAACTGTCTAATCTTGTTTACGTGAAATTGCCATTACAGACGATATCAAACACAATTCAGGCATTTCACTTTTGCTTTCTCTGTCCTATCTAAATAAACAAAGAGATGTTCACACTTTTGTTAAACATGTAAAAAATTACACCTTTCAGAAAGTTTAAATGATCTGAATATGAAAATGCTGGCTGATTTATGTAGCAAAGTCTTTTACCCTCTTCATTAGTAAACAGAGCGTATTTGAAGGGGAAAATTCGTAAAAATTGCAAGCACGTGACGCATTTTTAAAAAAGCGACTGTTTAGTATTTACGATTACACATTGAATAAAATTCAATTGTGACGCAGCGTCATTTATTCAGACAAAGATCCGATCCTTGTTTTAATGTTATAATTTAATTCTTTTGTTGATGCTCTGTATTCTCCTATCGCGTCCTCTAATCTCATCAACGACTTCAACTTGATTCATTATAGCAGTTCGAGATGGATGATGAAATTACGACGGAATAAACTTTGGAAAATCATCAGCGAAAATATAAGCTCCAAACCCATCACGGTTTTTCAAAGCTAAAGCTCGAGTTTACGACTAATAAAACCGATTAGTCAAAAATGTTTATTTACGAAAAGGTCGTTAAAGTTTTAACGGCTTTACCTACATGATATCATCGAATATTTACAAAAACAAACTGTTCGGTTTGTGGTGTTTAACTGGTTGTGATGTACGTGTTGGGTGCAGATTTCAGGTCTGAGGAAATATTTTCTTATTTTATCAAGTTCTCACGTCTAGGCATGAGTTCACAGGTCATAAAACAATAATCTGGAAGGTTTACGATGCCAAGTATTGAACGAGTTTTAAGAAAAGCACGTTCACTGATCTTTTACCTGTTTCCTTTCTTTTCACACAAGTTTCCAAGGTGTGACACCGTAACCTTAAACAAATTAACAGACGAAAGCTAATGGTTGTTAGGGTAATTTACAACAAGGAGCTTTAGCACGGACGTGACACTTTACCCTCTTTCGGCATTAAAACCGAATTCCGTGAACTGAAAAATATTCCCGAGAGCGGTTCTGCGAAAAATAAAAAACCCGCGATTTTAATTAATGTGTTACATATACCCAAAGGAATATTAACGTCAAACCTTCATTAAGACCGCTAGATGATCTATAATTGAATTTAAATGCGTGGTTGTTTAAAATAATAAACCCAGGGAACCAGTTCGAGTTGGTTCGGTCAAACAATTTTACTAGATATACAGAGAAAACTTAAATGAAAAGCAAAAAACAGGTGTTTTTTATTATGTTAGTACAACACTGGGAATTTTCCCGAGCAAGTCTCGCCTCATCAGTACACTTTACATGCAAATTTCCCTGCAAAAAAAGCAATTTATCCCTGTTACATAGCAGGGTCGATGAGTGCACTCTCTATCGATATTAAAGTCAGCTACATGGCATCCTTTGAAATCTTATCTCACGAATATAGAAAAAAGTTCAATCTCATAGCAGACCCAAACGGAAAAAATAATGCTCTTTTACAGACGGATGAGCAATGATTCGTTGAGTAGCCGACTTTAGATTTCACAGGTGATAAAACGAGTGGTGGCTAAAAGTCTAAATGTGAATGTTCGGCTGAATAGAGGGAATCTGAACAAAAAAGTATTCAAACAATAAACGTGATTTAAAGTTTTTTCTTAAAATTTAAAATTTAGAATAAACTTCTTAAACTATAAAATTTCCAAATCTTTACCAATTTTATCAAACTGCTTAAAATTGTAACATTCTAAAAATTTATATATATATTTAAGTAAACGTGAATCTGATTCTAGATTGAATTACCGAATTTTTATTCAAAATTGTAGCAATCTTAAAAATTCGTTATGTCTCCCAAAATAAGTCGCTAGTACCCCTAAATCCTTGAGGAATTTTAAAATGCATGTTAAAGATCTATAAAAATTTCATAATCATTAAAATCCTTATAGTAGCTCAAAAAATCTATTTCCAAACTCAATAATTCTAACATATCTATATAAAAAAAAGCATTTAAAATTTAATTTAAAAAATCACAAACTCATTTAAAGCATTTTTTAGCTAAAACTAAAAGAACAAGCGATAAAATTAAAAAATTAAAATAAAAAACAAATTTTTCCACTTCACTAATAATTTCTAAAATATCAGAATTTAGTCTTCAAAATGTCTTGAAATGTGTACATTTTAAAACTTACGAATGGATTAGAACTGCGCTTTTGCAAAATTTCTGTTCCTCCAAAATTAAATTTCACGGAATTATCTCAATCATTTCAAAATTCCTTCTAAAGCAAGTTAAACATTTCAAAAATTTTGACAAATTTTCAGGATTTCGAAAATATTGTTTATTTCCAAAAGGAAACTTAACAAAAAAAATTAACTAGCGAATCTACCAAACAATCAGTATCATTAAAATCTTCAAGATCCAAAATGAGCATAAAAACTTTTTATCATTTCTAAACTCTGAAAATCAATTAAAACTTTCCGAAGTTTAAAATTTCCAAAAATTTTACAAACAAAACCATCAAAGTCCTTAGTCCGGAGAAAAAGTACAATAAAAGCTGTGTAAAATCCAACTGTCTAAAATAAAATCAAACCACATCGAAAGAATCAACAAATTCTTCGATTTTTTTGCACACCAGCATATGCATAAAAACTTTTTGCGATTTCTACAATATAATTTTTTTTATCACTTTCCGAAGTTTTCGTAAGATTTAGCATCTCGTTATCCCAATCATTTTTAAAACTTTCTAAAGTTTTCTAACAATTTCTAGAAGCCCTGACCAGAATTTAATTCATTCTAAAAAATTTCACAATTCTAGTGCGAATTTAAATATTTTCAATATTTGGGAAAATTCTTCAAAATAGTAAATTCATTAACAATAAAAATTTCGAGTTTTTAAAAGCTCTAAAATTTTAAATGCTTACAAAATAATTCAAACCAAATATTTTTCAAATAATGTTTAAATATTAAATTTCTGTAATTTTTTAGTACTGCAAAGTTCTGCTTTGAAATTCTCAAAAACCACCTTCATATTTTTGAAATTTATTATATAACTAAATAAACTTTTAAGCTGTCAAATTTTCAAAAGATTTTTTTTGTAATACCTTAACATGTGAAAAAAAGAAAATTGTAGCAACCTCGAAATTTTCTTGTCAACAATTTGAAAAGTTCTAGTCTAAAATTAAAATTTTAAAAATTTTAATGAAATAAATAAATTCTATCGATTTTGCTCTAAAAATGTTTAAACTTTTGTGCGCTTCGAAATAATTGTCTACAAGGTCTTCAGAATCTTTAAAACTGCGAAATTACTAAAATCCGACTTTAAAAATTTGTAAAAAATCATTTGACAATTTTTTAACACTGAAGAAGTTGGTTCAAGTTGTAAAATTTTCGAATTTCCGAAGTACCTACTTTTATATGTAAAATTCGAAACTGTGACAACCACGAAAATTTGAATTAGACAGATGTAAACTCGTGAAAAGTTTTCAACACTGCTTAGATCCATGCTTGAAGAAATTCGTGACCGTCTTGTTTCCTCCAGACGGTTCTCGTTCTCATTTAAATCTTTCAACAAGCCAAAACAAGACAACTAGAACACTTCGGAAGTTTTTCCATTAAAAATTAAAGTTTTGCTACCAAAACAAAACATTGCAGTCTTAATTTATAATCTAATCCCTCAGATTATCGTCAGATTTTCCCGTTGGCTTCAGCGCCACATTAAATATGGACGTAATAACTCAGCTCTGCATTACCAAATGGCTTTTTCAAATGTACGCCAAACAAACGCCTTGAATAATTTAATCGGTTCGTTTACAATGTGTGCAAATGATTGAAATAAATGAGAAACCGTCATAAAATGTCGAGAGTCATACATCAAATTTTTCACCACTCACGTTAACATTAAACAAATCCCTTTCCGTTTCAGGTGATTAACTGTGGTATGTCGATGGTTTAGAATCTACCCTCAAATTTGTCATCCCAAGGTTGCCACAAACGAGTGCCACATGTGACGGGAAGTTATCTCGAAGAAAAAAAAAGCTGGCTTTCAGCTCTTGTTCGCCGGGAATATAAAAGTTTTCAATTCATATCTCATTTTTCCATATTGTAAATTACATCGTGATAATAACGGAAGACTTTTACGGTCGGTGCGAAATGTATGCGACTCAAAGGTAACAGCTAGAAGTGAAAAGTACAAAGGAAATTGCGATGTGCGAACATTTAGAACATAATTAGAAATCAGTCGACAATATAACCCGCAGTGTCAAGCTCCGTATTACCATTTAATCATACACAAATTGGTTGCATTTGAATGCACCAGGAAGCTGTTGAATTTAGTAACCCAAATGGAAATCAGAGAGCTCCGGGAAATATTCTTTTGCAAATGTGACACAGATAGCGTTTTTCACTGTCGACGCTTCCGGTTTACACATCCATATCTCTTTTTGTTTTCTAAAATTCCACGCAAAATACAACTCGTGAATATACTCAAGAAGTGATAAGAGACAATTAATACCAAGATGTGGAACAAACAAAAAGAATACCTTTCGATTATAATCACACGAGCTAAAAGAGTTCAGTGTTACATTTTTTAGGAGCTATTTAAAACGTGTTCTGCTTTTAACGAAAGGAAGTCGTCACAAGTCACAAGGCACACACTTTCTGGATCAAATTTTACTGCACTTTTTTCGCTCAAGCTTCCGAGTCGTTCTCCGGCTGATGAAAGCCGTTATATTAATATAAATTAAAGACAAAACATACTGCTTATCGTAATGAAACTTCGTAACGACTTGTAACCCAGTTTTTCTTCACCTTAATAAGTTTTCACAGCCCACAAAGAGCAAAGAGCGTCACTACTTTCAGCAGCCCGTAAACTCGTCTTTATGACAGCAAAGCTTCAAATTTGACTAAGTTCAATCGATCGTGGGAATAAAATCCAGCTCGAATTTTATGTGATTTCATTACAAAGCGTTGTTTATTTCGTTCTTTGAGTCAACACAAAAAAACATGAAATTGAGAACAATACATAAAAAAGTAAACATTCAAAATTAGGACCGTGTGCTTTAACGGAGGATGAAAGTACGAACGTTTTGTTTATTCCCCGGAAGTTTCATTACAAAAGTTTGTGTCGAAGTGGAAGATTCATCACGAAATACAACATGCACCAGAAAATTGAAACAACGGTCTGTGATGTTAACGAATGCGTGGATGCCAACAGTGTGCTTGAAACAAAATAACTATTGATTTTATGCACCTCAGGTTTTGGGTTTAAAGTTAAACTGAAGTTAGAACAGCGCGAATTAGTAATTCTGTAGCAACAGTAGAAACAATGAACAGTCTCGTAAGCAATAAACATAAAGCTCAAAAATAAGCAGTTTTTGGGAAGTGCGAAAAGTTATCATAAATCATAGTGTTAGAATAATTAATATGCATTTAAGCTCGGGTACAGCGTTTACATTATTCATTAAGATAATTAATTATAATATTAGCCTCTTTGATTTCCGGTCCACCCAAATTTACGATGAAATGTAGTTTCCACTTTTTCTTTTTTTGACACGAGCTTGGTCCTCTTTCGGGTCAATAAATGCAACACCAATCTAAAAATATTACTACTGCCGTGGCGAAATTAACTATAAAAAAAATAACGTAATTAACACAACTTTTCCTTTTTCTGGCCATTTAAAGCAACCTTCCCAAAGCTCATTTGAACCCATTATTAGTTCTTGATTGTGTTCTAATGAGTAATCTCTAATTGACTAATTAATGTTGTATTACAAGCATTCTTCTCAATGTAGAAAATCCATGTAACGTTTGTTGTCTTTTATGTAAATATGGAAACGAGTCGTACTTTTATTTGCTGATCAAATGGAAACGGCGTCTAGTCATCCTTGCATTATTTTAACATGTTGGTAGCACTGTTATTGATTTCAGAACTTTCGTGGGCGACCAATGAGTTATTTAACCTCAAACTGAAAAGACACGCTTCGGGATGATAAACAGAACTACCAACATCATTCGCTGCTCGACCTCATTTTTCTCCAAAATGACGTAAAAAAATAATTTAGGTTAAAAGATCGATAGAGATTATGTCTTGCGGAAAGAAAATAAATAGAGCCAACATAAACGATTAGATAAGATTTTTATCAGATTTTTGATAAATCGTATTTATTTCTTAAACATGAAAAAAATTGTATTAAAACTTTCGTAAAGATTAAGTATCGAATATAATTATTTTTACATTTTGTTGCATTTTAATGGACGAAAAGTGTAAAGCCTGAATTACGCGAAATTAGACAATAATTCCTTATCTCCCTGATCCGTAAATAACCAATATAATCACAAGTTTGCGTGTAGATAACAAATCCTGAAACGTGAATCATAGAAATTGTTCTAAACTAAATTGAACAAATTTCACATAGAAAAGTATATACTAGTTACTTGAAAATAAAAAAGGTGTAGTAGGCCTCAGTTTTTTTTTTAAGTTGGTACCTGTTATTTTCGCAAATGACGTTTTCAAACTGAACAGAAATGTGTCACCAATGACATAAAGGTATATTAATACTTAACCTTAAACTGTTAGACACTTCACGTCAAAAGACAGAACTGCCAACATATTTTTAAATTTCCAAGTAAAAAAAAGCATACTCAATTATTATAACAAAATATGTTTTTTTCTTATTTATAAAATTTAAGCAATGTAGCCTATAAATAACTCGCAAAAATTGAAATTTGACAATTTAATAATAATATTTAATTAAAATACGTTATATACCAACTATTAAAATGTCAAGTGAAAATAAATAGCTTCATCAATATCAAATTTAGAACCAAATTTTGAAGATTTTACATGGTCGCATATTAGGGACGCCACCTTTAAAAGCTTAAATTTGTTAACAGTGCCCATAATTGTTTTTTTACAAAAATTGTTAAATCGTTAATGATGTAATAAAAAGTAATCAAGTACTAAATAAATCAAGTTTCCATTGAAATAAAAAAAATATTATGTTAGGAATTTTTATACTATACAAATCAGCACTTTTTTTCTATACGCTGAATAAGAGTTCAAAATGGAGTTTTTGATACCATGTCTCATATATGAAATGTTTTTTCAATAAATAAATAAATTTTATTAATTATAACAATAAGCAATTATTTTTTCACTCACTTTAAATAAAATGAGAATATAGAAAAAGTAATAAAAAAAATCCAAATTAATTTTCACTGGTATTATTATTAAAATTTAATTATTATTATTATAAATCAAACAATTTAAAATATTATAATTTACCTTTTGTGCAAATTTATAACAAAAGTAATAACCATCACTATTATTATTATTATTTATTATTATTATAAATCAATGACTCGAAAAATTGTATTTTTTTTCTCTGCGAATTTCCCACATATATAGATACAAAATATCAATTTTTATCTCGATACCAAATTTAGTCACCAAAACCTGAATTTTCCCACGAAAACTCGTAAAATATCTAAATTAAATTTCAATCAAGCCATCACAAAGCGCCAAAGTGAGGTTATGAGCACCTAAACAAAGTCAAGTAATCTCAGGTGGCATTGCACAATAAACGGTTGACTCACCTGTTAAAGCCACAACAAACGTCAAAAACAGCTCCCAGCACAGCATTCTGGATGTTAAAAAGTCACTCAAGTCAAATGTAAAAGTCAGAACAATCACTTTTTTGCGAAAAATCGCATCAACGTTTATATAAAACTTTGAAAAGTTTACGAAACTATGCGAATGAAAAAGAGAACAACAGTCACATCCTTGATAGCCAACGCGCAACGACTGCCGACAAATTCCAGTTAGAATCGAGTACGCAACCTGTTCGGCTCGATTCGAGGATGATCGAGAGTGGTCGATTTTATTTAGTTTCTTTACTTATTTATAACATACTGTATATTTTATTAATTGTATTTTGGATTTGATTGATGCAGGAGAAAGCCCAAAATTGCATGGTAACTGTGAAACTCAGTACAACAATTATCTGATTAATTACGAAGGGCTACATGGAAAATAAATGTTTTCCAATCGATGGTCTAGTAGGCTGTGATGATTTCTGACTTTGACGGTTTAACTGGAAGCAGATGGTACGGGACATACTATATAGTGAAGAGAGTTACAGTTGGTCAACGGTGGTTCAGAGGGCTCTAAAGAAGGAAATTTCACAGATCGTTAGCACGGAAAGCTTGGAAGGCTAGTCCTAGTCCCGGAGAGATAACTGTAAAGCAATAAAGCGCCTATTTTACACAGGCAGCAGAAAATATTAACCATTGCGGCTCTGGACGATATATTTGTGAAAATTAATTAAGCTGAAATAAAATTTTTAAGCTGAAATGGAGAAACTTTACCTGAGAATAAATTTTATTATGAATTTAACGAATATAAACGAACATTTCTGGATGAATTTACAAAGCTATTTTTAAAATCCCTTCCACTTGGGTTGATTCGCTCTACTAGTCGGCTTTAGCTGAAAAATTCCGAAATTCCAAATTGCTGTTGTTATAATTTTTGTTTCTCCGGATTCTTCCAATTCTTTTAGATTCATTTAAATTCTTCAGTTTTTTTTTTATTTAAAAATAGAATTTAGAATCAGAACTTCCTTGGTATGTCTTGGGACTCTTCTTGTCTCTTGGAAATTTTGAATTTTTGGATTTTTTGGATTCTTTCTAACTATATTTTGGTCTTTTGTTCTTCTTTCTTTTTCGTCACATTTTTTCAAAATTCATCAAAAGTTGGTTTTAGAACTTGTATCAGTATATCATATACTTTTGGTTCTTCTTCTTCTTCTTTAAATTGTTCGATTTATTTTATTTGGATTTATTTTTAGATTCTCCAAATTTTAAAGATTTTCTTTATTTTATTTATTTGTTTCAGTCTTTCTTTGCTTTGCTACAGATGTATTTTGGATTCCTTGGTTTTAGATTCTTTACCTTTCTCAGATTATTTCCAGAATTTTTTTACATTTTACAGATTTTCGGATTATCATTCTTTTACGTTTTGTACCAGAACTAATCTTCAAATTATTCAAAACTATCAAATTTTTTTCATATAGTTATTGATTTTCTTTATTATTTTTTAATTTTAGATTATCTTGAATAATTTTAATAATGTTCTTTTAAATCATTCCAATTCCAAAATTCTTAAAATTTTTCGAAACCTTTGCCCTTTTTCTTAGAACTATTTTCCTCCTGGAATCTTTGCATTTATTATTTTTTATTATTTCTAATGCTTTAGATTTTCGATTTTTTATGTTTCTTAAATTCATCAATTATTTTTTCTTTTTAAATTTTTCAAAATATTTTAATAATTTTAGATTTTTGAGAGTTTTAAAATCACTAAATTTCTTAGATTTGCCACATTTTTCATATTCTAGTTTTTTTCAATTGTTCAAATTATTTTTAAAATTTTGTCTCATAAATCCTCTGATTGTTTGTTTTTTTGCATTTTTTATATTCTTTTCTTTTATATTTTCAGATTTTGTATAGTTTAGATGTTTTGAATCGCTCTAAATCTTTGACTCTTTTCCTGTTTTAACGATTTGAATTTTAGATTCTTAATTAGTATACTAACAATGTATTAGATTTTGTTTTATTTTTTAGTTTAAAATTTCTTCGTTTGTTACCATTTTTCATATTTTGGTGTTATGGACCATTTTTGTCTTTTGGATATTTGGAGCTTTTATATCTTTCATTTTCTGTATATTACAAAATTTTCTAGTTTTTTTTACGTTTCCGAAATTCTAAAATTTTTGAATTTTTTTAAACTTTTAAATTTTATTAATTTTTTTGCACCTGTTTATGCTTTGAACCTCCAACTCTTTACTTTTTTTTTAGATTTTCTATTTTGTACAGTTTTTAGGGATTCTATATTTTTTATGGTTTTGAATTTAATTGTTGAGATTGATTTTCTATTATATAAATTCTTTTGATCTCCTTGAATTCATTAATTGAGATCCCTTAGATGCTTTGGATTCTTTGCGTTCCTTATATTTTTTGACGCGATTTAGTTTCCCACCGATTAAGCTAAACATTTTTCCATTACACAGTCTAGTACACTAGAAGTTTGTTTTTTCGTAAATTTTCTTCCAGTGGGTCTGGAAATAAGTCGTTCAATTTTTTCAGTCAGCTGCTTAAGATTTTCTCACGTACGCCCATATTACTTGGTAATGGCCAAAAGATAGCCAATATAAAATTACTAATACGAATTTTACTGTATTTTATGAGTTTCTACGTCTCAGGTTTTCAACACTAATCTTTTGGTTTTAGCATTGTCAATATTGACACAATATAAACTACAAAAAAAAGAAAATCAAAATTGAGTAGATTTATAACAAATCAAAATGTCAGCTGCTTATCAAATCTACATAATTGTCTCGCTCATAATGAAATATTTTTACATGTTGCTTGCAATAATTTTCATCAAACTTTATGACCAGAGACTAAAGCTTGCAAAATCCGTGTTCATTTTAGCTACTAATTCACCATATAAATTGCAATTTCTTTAAAATCTCGTCAATAACAAACAATAACGTAATTAGAATACAACAAAATGAATGAAGCATAAATAGAAAATTAATTTTTAAATTTATCAGTGCGAACAGAAATGTGGGCAAAACGTGTCGTGTTAAATGGAATTTGGTCTGTTATGGTAGGCTTATAAATCAAGAATCGGACTTTAAATGGTGTCCAGCTGTTGAAGTTTCCACCATCTGATGGTCCGTTATTCCCATTTTAAGTGTTAGGTAGTTGTAAAATTGTAAACATTAAGAAGCAGATCAAACGTTTAAATTAAATTCTTGATTTTTGTTGTAAATAGATTACATAATGAAAGCTTTATAATAAATCGTCTCAAACCCTTAAAATTTTATTATCCATTTTGAATAACTAATTTGGTTAATATTTAGTTGTTTACTATAGACATGAAAACGTCTGGATCTTCAAATTATGATTACTACATTAATTTGTCGAAAACGGCAAATGGAAGCAGATTATTTGAGTTCTACGACGGTACTTGTAGTCAGGCATAAAATACATAAAATTTAGTAAGCAGTCTATAATTAACTTTATGAGTTGCGATTAAATCAGCTTACATAATATTTCTAGCATTTAACATAGTCGACGTAATAGTTTTCATATCTAAGTTAATTGTAATTTCTAGACGTATTCTAGAATTTTATTAAAATGAAAACGTCCAAATGTCAAACAAACATGCTGCAAGAATACAAATTCTCGGGCAGTCATATTTTAAAAACTCGCACATGCAAATAATTACACTCGTCCCGTTTTTTGCATAAACATACATAAACCACGCACTATTTTTTTTCTGTTTCAGATCTGACTCATCACTGATTATTTAATTGAAATAAATATACATTGACCCAAGCGGTAAAATTTGCGCGTGAAGTTGAATATAAATAAATATTTGCATATAAGATGATTAAATAGGTTACGGAAATGTCGGATTAAATCAGTGTATTTGCACCTACCTATATTCCCAAATATGTGCGTTTCGAAGTACATATTTGCCTGAATGAATTTTCCTCTTGAGATATTCAGCTAAAACATGCCACAAACCTTGACGCCTGACTTGCCTGTGATCATGTTCGTGGATGTGGCTCCGGTTAATAGTCAATTTGGTTTGCTTGCAATATTTCGTTTCTAGAAGTAACTCTAAATAAACCGCGCCCTTATTTGTAAAAAAATCCCACCCTAATTAGTGCCAAACCATATCCATTCACGAGTCAGCGTTATATTTCTCAACACTTCCATATCCATCAGTCTGCAACATCTCAAGGGACCGCAAACAACCGGAAGACTATCGAACGATTCAAGGAAGTTTAAAAAATGGGGGAAAACTATGACACACAGATTAATCAGAATCTGGTGCAGTTGTGGATGACGTCACCACTTTAAGATCATTTAAGCGATCACTCCACACCCTGTAAGAAAAATGAGGACACTTCCTGACCGAGTTAATTTAGCTGCAAGGACGTATCTTGATAATGGTGTCGTACAGTACAGGGTGGTTCACCCTTATTGACTCATGCATGGCTTTTAAGCTCTCAGAACCTCTAATTGTTCACTACTCTCTAAAGCTTTTATGTTACAGTGTGGTGCATGGTGTAATTGAATTCCTTGGACAATCAGTCTTTAATCTACAAATTTAAAAGGATGATTCTATTAGTGCTTCGCGTCGTCGCATATCGAGCACTTACTTGAAATAAAACGTGCGAATCTGTCAGAGCAGGGAGAGATCTGTATTTCATAAAGTCAATATTGCCAATATCATATGAATAAAACATACGAATTGTCAGTTACCAAGGGATTTTTACTGACCTCAGGAGATGGACGTACTTTACGGGGTGTCCTACATTCTCAAAAGCACAGGAAAACATGAATTTACTTTACATTCGACTTCTTGAGAATTCTGAATCTCTGCCAGATATGACCAAAAATCACGAACTGTGATACTCGTTTGTTCGAATAAACGAATAAACGCGATAACATGTAAACTCACGCTGTTTATTCAAATAAATAAAACAAGTCGATTTATTCACAGGATTCCTTCCAAATAAAATTGTTGACAAACACGACTATGAAAAATACAAGTAAAGAAATGGCATAAATAAAATTCACAGCTGATTTGCTTCTAACTAGAAGCCTCAAAAATATTTACGTTTTTGATTACATATTTTAGCAACATGTTTATGCTTCATATTAATTATGATTCGTTCAAAATACGCAGCGACTCGTAAATTGGATATTGTTTTCAAATAAATTAGTTTTATTATTTGGATTTCAATAAAATTAATTTTTTTTGGGCGGCGTTTCTGTATAAACAGGATTAAAATTAAAACCGACGCGTCAATGAAAAGCAAATATGTTTCAAAAAAATTATTTAATTAAACTCTATTTGTGATGACTACATGGTAAATACAAAGCGGATTTTATCAAAGATGTATATGTACTATTATTTGTATTCTCTGTAAAATTGAAAGCAAATTTTAGAATAGTTTGTAAAATTTGCCAATAAAAATATGTGTCAACAACAAAGATAATCTAAAAATTCGTTTTCGAGTTTCTAAAGCATGTAAACTGTACAAAAAATTCAAAGATTTCAATAGCTTTCAACAAAAAATCAAAAATAACTTGAAAATCAAGAAAATTTGGAAATTATCAAAAATCTAGCAAATCTGGAAAAAAGGTCGAAAAGAATTTACGAATTTAAGAAATATAAAGAATGCAAAAAATTCAAAGCATTCAAAGGGCCCAAACCCAAAAAATTAAGAAAATGCAAAGAATTTGAAGATTATTAATAGAACCTCAAAAAGCAAATTCTAAAGGCAATTTCAAAAACATGGAAAACTCTAAAAACAAAAAAAGTTGTACAGAAAAACTAAATTTTAAAACGCATATAAAGAATTTAAATTTATAAACAGGTGCAGAACATTTAAGGAACCCAAAATTTCAAAGTTTAAGAAAACTAAAGTCTAAAAACACTTTCTCGTAGAAAATAAAAAATACAAAAACTCCAAAATATACGAAAATTTAGATAATCAAGTCAAACCAAGAAATTTTAACCTAGTAAAAATTAAAAAAGAAATCAAAATGCTAACATCGAAACACTACAAAAAATAAAAAATAAAAAACTGATAAAAAATTCAAAACATCAGAAAAAAACAAAAATTTTGAAAGAATTGGAACATCAAAAGAACTAATTTAATTTAATTTAAAAAATGCTGTAAAATTAATTTGAATGGTTTAAAAAAATATGCGGAACATGAAAAATGTGGAAATTGAGTAATTTTAATCTAAAAAATCTGAAATCACTAAAACATTTAGAGGATGTAAATTAAGTAGTTGTAGAACATAAAAAAATCTAAAAAATTAGAAAAATAGGAATAATAGAGAAAATTCAACGTTTAGAGATTTTAAGAAATAAAATGAGTTTATTGAGTTAAACAATCCAAAAAATACAAAATAATTACTCCATCAAAATGATTTAAACATTATTTGAAAAAAATATTTAAAGTATAAAAATGGAGGAAATCCACAAAATTTAGTAACTTTAAAATCTAAACGTAATATAATAAATAAATACAATACAATTAAAAAAAATAAAAAATTAAGAAAAATTCAGACGAAAAAACAGAGTCGAAATATTTCAAAATTATAAAATATTTAAACGCGTTAGGAATAGTTCCTGGTTGTAATCAAGTGAACCCTGCTTTATTATAAAGACCCAATCTTAGTTCGATCTGAGGTAGGCAAGTTGAAAGAATGTAAGAATCCAGTGAACAAAAAGTATAAAAAAATCTAAAATGCATCTCAATAATCAAAAGATTGCCACAAATATAGTTTCTAAAAAAATCTAGAAGTAAAATAAAGAAAATAAATCGAAAAATTTAAAAGAAAAAGTCTGAAGACTAGAAAGTCCACAAAACCTCAAAAAATCGAAAAATCGACATGAGTAAGATATATAATTAGAAAAAAATCAAAAAATACAAAAGATTTAAAACGTCCAAATGACAAAATAATCGATGCTTTAAACCTTTCAAAAGATACTAATATTCTAATAATAATTTAAATGCCTCTTCTATTATAAACCCATAATAATAATGCCGATTTTGAATATATTATAAGGTCTATAGAACACTAGTGGAATTATAAATCCATAATTAAACTGTTTTCATAATTTAATAGTTTACAGAGAATTAAACATCAAATAATATAATACATAAAATTAGAATTAAATAAAACAGAAATTTCAGAGAAAAATTCTTAGATCCCAAACTTGGTGTTTCCAAAAATAAAATATTATAATTAACCCGCACACCAAAAAATTTATTACCTGACGCGCGTTTCGGTAGCAAAGCCATCATCATCAGCGCGATGGATGATACAAATAGTCAGGTTTACGTTAACATTTATATTAAAAGATATAAATTTATTTATTTTATTTTATGTCACTTTAATGTTGTTTCCACATTCATTTAATTTTTTCTTCTCATTTCTTCTCCTACTGTTCCCGAATTTTCGCTCAAGATCTTCTTAGCAATGTCCATTTTCCTCGCAACTGACTCTTCGACGTAGCCTTGTGCCACGGTTGTCGATTGCTATCAGCCATAACGTTGGACCATACCAAATCGCCTCCAGCATTAGACAGTAAAGTTGCTGATGTGCGTTCCATGCTGCGGTATTTTCGATAGAAATATTAATCGAATAATCGAATATCGATTATTCCCACTGGCTGTACTGTTCGTTTCTCGTTTCCGTAGCCCAAAAACAGCTTAATGTCAGGTCGCAGAGACATATATTTTCGACAAGTATCTAGCACATTAGCAGAAAATCTTTCTTCCATAATCGTAAAACTGCGTGAAAAATTTGTTTTTGTATCTGGTACAGATAGGATCCTCTATCTTTTACGTTATCGATTGACGTTTTCAATTATTTATTACATCGGCTGCAACCTGCAATGTAAAAAAAAATCATTCTTAAATAAAATGGAGCTACTCTCATTATCAAATATTTTTTATTGGGTGCTTCTGCTTAAAACTGTTTATATGCTCTCTTTCAAGAACTTTTGCCTTCTTCGGTAATTTTTTGATTCGTTCCTAAAAAAAAATAAGCTGCCATATTGTAAAATATCTGTATTTTCGTGAAGCTTTAATGTCGATTTTAGCATGGAATATTGCATGTATTAGGTTCGTACCTTAACAGCAAATAAGTCACTCAAGAAAAATTAGCCCAGTCGAGCAAGCTCTCGTGGCTAAACATTTCTTTCAGTGACTTATTTGTCTTATAAGACACTTGTATAATAAATAGCTATAAGAAGATTAAAAAAATCGACAATATAGCTATTGCATATTTTATCATATTTATTCAAATAAAAATAACCGATAACTGTTACATAAATATTCAAAAATATACGTAGAAACTAACGACGGTAAAATACGACATATTATTAAAAAGCGCTCTTTTGATTACTTTAATCCAGCCACAAATAGCCACTGTTTATAATAAGGTGAATGCTCCCATTATTTATCACTCTTTGTCCTGTGACTAAAGACAGGGCGTATGTGGCTGACCAATTCGCTGACCCAGCTTAAAAAGCGACGTTTTGTGATTTATCCAACAACGCCTCAAGAACAGCTCTTCTTTTTCCTATAAATTCATGCCGTCCTAGATTCTCCACTAAAAAATTGCTAGCTTACCACTTCAATAATGAGCCGTTCCAATTATAATAACTGCTTGTTTCAATTCATAAACGTTGGAATGCCATTCATTCTACTAAAGAAACATATACGATTTTTATGCTTCAATAAACTTAACGAACTCGCTTTGCTACGTCTGATATTAAATTAAAATCATCCGACCCGACAGCCTCCTCTTAGTTGCATTTCTTAAGTAAATATGACTGGATGATTACATTAACGGGCTAATATTATTTTAGCATGCAAGTTTTTCAAAGGACTTTGTTTATACAGAAGAAAATAACAAGTGGATGAAAATAGAAATATTTCATGATAGGTAATGAACGTTAATTAAATTCATTGCAGCTGGAATAAAGTTTTCCTAATTATCCCCCATAAATAACTTAAACCTTGCATAGCAAGACGCTCATTTAAGAGAGCGTACTAAGTGCAGGAATTTGAACTTATCAACATCCGTCTATTATACTTACTAAAATAGATTTTGAGTAAAACCGAGGCTGGTATAAGCTCGTACGATCTAACCGTAAAACCAGCACAATCTTCCCGGTAAATTTATTTAGACTGAAATATTTTACTCTCCCTTAACTCGTTTCTCATCTCACGTTGTGACAGCTTAGCAATTTTGTTACACAAGATCCTTCGTTTTAACTTGATCATTGACTTGTCGTTTCGTACATGGTCCGGTCAAAGCTTCGACTTTCCGTGCATTTAATTACATTTCGACGCGTTGACAGTACGAGTGGACATTAATTGAAACAGAATTTCATGATCTTTTTGGTACAAACAAGAATTGGAGAAGTCTAATTAAAAAGTTGTGACTTTTGAAAGAATCCTCACTTATTTTGTAAATGAATACCGCATGAGGTCAGTCTTGAAACGAACATTTACCAGCCTGATGCGCTCGGAAGAGCTTTTATCGATCTGTTTAATGGGGGAACATAACGAATGAGAATAAAGAAAATTTTGAAGTAATGTGAAACTAAACGTGATCAAATCGTGGATGTGGCAATTCGTGGGCATAATGGAGCTGTGCACAAACACTGCTATATTTTATAAGGGCACCATGTGTTACATGTAATATGTTAAATTGGTTGTGAATTATTTGTCGCCTAATAAATTCCAATTTCACATAATATATGTACATTTACATCTGTGATTGTCTTTGTAACTGCACAAAAGTTAATCACACGTGAAGAGGATGAAGACATTATCTGTAGAGCACATCGTATAATTCCACTCCGGTTTGTGGTATTTAAATATCAAAGAGAAGTTTTTGTTAAGTAAATACTAAAGTAATCTACATATTGTCTATAGATTATAACTGTAACGTAACTGACACTACGAAACGGCTTGAATGTGTTACATAAACCCACTCTGACATTTACACGACCCATAAAATTTTGACGTGCGTAATAAAAACGATATTGAAGAGACTAAGAATTATAGAACCGCTCAAAATTTAATTTTTATTACTCGAAAATAACATGCACAGGCTTCACAAACACTTATTTCGGCCCTCATACATTTTTTAATTTTAATTATTAAGCTACGAATATGCCTTCACGTATACAAGATATGTAGCGCTTGAAACTTCAAAATGTGCAAAAAATCTTTTAATTTACAATAAGAATCATGAGGTGTTATTAATCATCTCTACAAAAATTGGTAGATCAGGAAAGGTGACCCTATTTCTTGGTCAGCGTGCTCACCAGATTTATTGCCCATGTTTTTTTACGCAGTCAAAGAAAGTGTTTAATGCGTCCGATTAACAACGGTGAATAATATGGGGCAAGAAATCAACAATTCGTATTCTGTTTGTCATTTTGAAAAATATAGGTACGGACCTGATAAAAAATATCTATCCAATCGATGAGTGTGACTACCTGCAAACTCTAGGAGCTTTAGAAAAGGGAATAGTTTTGTTTATTCAAGGATCTAAATTATACTTGAGAACGACATTTGTAAAATTTCTAAGTAAATTTATAAAAAAAACTGAATGAAATTTGGAGGCGTGGAGCAATTTGCAGAAACTTGTGTAAATAACAAACTTTGCGTCGTGACGCTTTGTTTTGAGCTATTTTTTTTTTCAGACGTTTCAATTCATTTTAATATATCTAAACTTGTAAATTTTTGGAGTGGATATAAGTGTTGGCGGAACCTGTACTGTAATCATCTATTGGCAGTGAATTTAAAAAAATATTGTGAAAAAAAATAGTTTTACGAAAAAAAAATTTTAATAAATAATAAATTTAATTAATAAATTTTGTTTTATTTCCAATCGGAAAATAACTACAAACTGTGATTAATAAATCATAATTGACCTGGTGCATTCAACATTTTTAACACCTTGAAAAATGTAGCTGTGGTATTATCACATTCAAGTGTGATAATAGCGAAAGTTTTACCTAAATCAAAAATTGTTAATTATTTTTCATACTGCCTGAAGCCTTTTTTACCAAGAAAATTCAAAATGAGCCTGAAAATCAGAGAAAGTCTAAAAATGTAAAAATAAAAATTTTTGAGAAAATCAGAATATCAAAATTTAAGAATCTGAAAAATCCAAGAATCTGAAACAAACTGAAAATCTGGAAAGCTCAAAACCTTGAAAAATTAAACATGAGAGATTAAAATTATAAGAATCCGACAATTTTAGAATCTAAAAATCTGGAATCTGAACAAATAAGAATCTAAAATTTCAGAACAAAAAAAATGAAGCATTTCAACCTTGATAAGCTGAAACTGTAAAAACTGAAAACGTAAAAAATACGAGAACCTAAAAAGCTGAAAATGTAAAAAACCAAATTAGCTAAGAATTAAAAAGACTTAAGATTTTAGTACTTAGAGAACAGAAGAATTAGTCACTTGGGAGAAACATCTTAAATCCTTTAAGCCTTATTACTTAAAAGTCAAAAATTCATGACCAAAAAATTTGGAAATTCAGAAATAAGAGAAAATTAAAATTTTCAAATTTTTATACTATATAGAAATTTTTTTTTTAAACAGAATCCAAGAAGTTGAAAAAATTGAAATGTAGGAAAATATAAACTTCTAAATGTGAAAACTATAAACTCTGAAAGTTCGCCAACCTAAAAGCTTTAGGTTTAAAAAACTAAAAACCTGGAAGTCCTTTAAAGCCTACAAATAAGAAAACTAAAAAATCTTGAACGTCAAAAATTATGGCGAATTTAGAGAATTGAAAAATCTGACAATTTTTTATAAAACTTATAAAACGATACATATAATAATTGAAATCTGCCCTAATTACTATTAAAAATTAAGATTATTTAATAATTTAGAATAACTGATAAAGAATCTAGAACGCAAAGCACAAAATTCAAAAAATCGAAATTTGCAAGGGATATGAAGCTTGTGGATCAAACAAGAATCGAATGATTTCACATATAAAAGTTCTAAAAACAATGTAAAAATGTTAATTTAATAAATTTAAAAATGTCAATAGTCCAATAGATAAAAAGAATTCAAAAACAATTAAACAATCTGCAAAAATGTAGACGTGCTAAACTTTGTAAAACTAGAAGTAGAAAGGAAGGTACTAAAAATCTAGAAGACTGAAAATGTAAATAAAAATTTAAACAATCAAAAAGTTCCAAGTATCCAGAGAACAAAAAACAATCAAAAAATTAACAAAGAATTAAATTAAAATGTTATTGAAATAAATAGAAAACGTTTTTACAATTTTAAATGTCCAAAATTTCGAAAAATCTAAGTCTGAGTACCTAGGACTTAAAGTACATGAAAAATTTTAGAAGATAAGACTCAAAGAACCTAGAAATTTTAAACCTAAGAACTGCAAAATCTTGAAACTGGTAAATTTAAAAATCCAAGAACTTGAGAAAATAAAAATTAAAGAATCTAGAATTCAGGCTACTTGACAATCTCTAAACCTGAGAAACAATACTCAATTTTTTATCGATTTCTACAATAAAAGTTTTTCATTCGCTCGAGAGGTCAATCTTAATTATTCTAACCAAAAGTTACAAACATGAAATAGAACTTAATCCGACAGCTGTCAGATCAAAAATCGCTTCTCTGATCTTCGTACAGAAATAAAAACACGCATTTGCAGATATTGGATTTTTAGTTGTATCGGGACAAAGAACTCTGATTAGAGAAAAAAGAATGATACATTTGCATGCACAATGGGATAATTTTTGAAACGTTTAATTGCTGTCCTAAAGATTTTTTTCCTACTCTATTATTTGAATACAACCATGTTTATCACTCGTAAAAACCAAATTTGTGATAATGCCCGTATTTACAAACTTTATTATTCACATTTGACGAAGTCACGCGATGCACCTTTTATGATCCTTTGTATCCTTAATAACTCATTCTTCTGTTTCAATACCTTGACTAGTAAACATATAATAAAGTATTTACATACCGTTATATCATAAATCTAAAATCGCCCGAATCAAAACAAGAGTTTTCATAAATCTACATAGATCAACAGTAAGCGTGTAAAAATAAAACAGAACTATGATTAATGCATGAAATAGTTTTCTATATACTTATCGACGTTTTTTTTTTTGGTACAATAATAATAATTTTTGATCGTCGATAAAATATTGACACGAAAGTCAGATATTTTTAAAGTACCAACGTGCAATAAATTAACCAACCATGCATGATTTATACCGTCTATTATTTATCTTGAGTCATTTTTATCTCCACCGTTATCGTACGTATTAGTAAAATTGGATGCATCGAAGCGAAACGTATTATTCGTATCGAAATGATTCGACGTATTATCAAATCAGGATCAAAATAGATGGAAAACAGAAGGGTGGAATTATATGGGGATAAAGAAATTAGGATGGGATTGCTATAAGTAGGGTGAAGGGCCATTACAGAATTTGTACAAGGAGGCAGTCATAAAATATATGGCAAATAAGGGATTGTGTTTATAATTGAAGTTTTTATTTACAGCCACGGAAATAAAGCCATTTGGATAATTACAAGGCCAAAGATGTTATACATGCAAGATCTATGGCATAATATATTAAACGGGAAGTTCGTAAACGTTTTGATCGAGGAGGACCCCTTTTAGAAAGTCTGCTCTGTCAAAACGAATTTTGCGGAAAAATATTTACACACGCAAGACTTAAATTAATATCGCACCTAACTCCCCCAATTTATAAAACTTGACAGTATCTAAATTTCAGTCACTGATTGTTTTAAGATTAGACAACTTAATACTTCGATTGGGAAATAGAAAATCACTTGTCGGGCTCTAGCTAAGAAGTCAGCAACATAAATTGCAACTCTTTGGTGTATGATTTTCATAAAACTGCGACACGAGTTCAGCACTTCAGCGTTTTCTTGACGTTGAATTAATTTAAAGGCGGGATATAATTATTTACGTGTTTTTTTTTTGGTACAGGCACGCTAACTTGCTCACTTTATAATTTAAGCGCTCATGTTTTTGACGTCATATGCTAACTGGGGATTATAAGTAATTATATAAAAAAAAATACATGGAAACCATAATTAATCTTATTGATCGCAGCCTTTTGAGTACACATGTTCACGTATATATTGATGTCAAACGTGCAAAACAAACTTCATAAAATCATATTTGATGAGTCTTTGTAAATACAAACTGACAATGTAAAAATAAAATGGAGTGTGTTAGTGTTCGGAGTAATTTCCGGCTATGTAAACATTCTAGATTGGTATTTCTTTTGGTTCAATGCTCAATCGAGGGCTAATTTTAATATTCATAAAAATAGTGCGCTAGTTTGGCTTAGAGTTTTAATAAAATTCTGCGGATAGAAAATTGCTTTTTGTATAGACCGTCGTAAAATTTCGTTACAGCTTTTCAACCTAAATTTCAGAAATGAAGGGAAACATAATGCACCTACGAACTATCTTTTCTGTTTCATTTTTCATTTATTCGTAACCAAAAACGCTTTCTTCACTTTTTAAAATTGACAGTTTATTTTCTCCTGGATTTTGTTATTATTACTACTAACAGAATAGAAATAAAGAAAATGACCAAAGTTCTATCACTAATACTGAACTGGAAATTTGATTCCAAGACTAAATGAACACTCTAACATTTGAACGACCCGTAAAATATTAGACGTTGGCAATAAAAACGATATTGAAGAGACTAAGAATTATAGAGCTGCCCTCAATTTCGTTTTTATTACTCTAAAACAACATATACAGGTTGTGCCAACACCACGAATTCTTTTGATTATTAAGTTCTAAATATATTTTTTTACATACATCACTGGATTAGTAAAGGTGGTTTTGTTTCTTGGCCAGCGCGTTCACACGATTCAACGCTCATGCGTTGTTAAATATGAAATAAAATAAAATAAAAAAACTTTTAATGTGATTTCTAATATTTTTTTTTTTAAATTTGTTTTACTCTGTTTTCAGTAGTAATTGTACGGAACTGACAGAAAATTGGCTGATCGATCGAGACATGATAACTACCTGCAAACTCTAGCATCACTGTACGTTTCTTTAAAGATTTGGTTTAACAAAAAATTTGTTATAATACTATATAATAATTTGCATTACATTATAAGCTCGAATTTCTTTTTTAATATGCTTTTGAAATTCAACTTTTTTACATTTTCACATTCTCTAGTTCTGCATACACAAACTTTGAAACTTCGAAAAGTTCAGGTGTAAACTTTAAACTTTCAGACTCCAAACAAAGCTACTGTTTCACTGCCATTTTATAACAAACACTGCTTTTTTGCGTCATCAAATCAATTTTCATGTCTACATTTTAAGCTAATTAAAGGAAACCCTCCAAATGAAATCAAATTTTGATTATTATTTTCTTGACTCACCACGATGTGCCTCTGTAAGCTAACAGCATCTTCTGCATGTAAACACAGAAGCGTGAGATGGGGACTAATAAAAACAACAATATTTTTTTATTGAAGATATAGAAGCCGCACCGATTCCATTCAATAAAGGGTATTTCCAATCGATGAAATCGGCTCAAGTTGTGCGAAAGAGAACAGACGTCACTCCGATTTTTGTAAATGTAGCACAATGTTTGGACATGCAATTAATAGAGGGATGCAGTCACGTTCATTTTGGGGTTGGTTGGGGTGGGTCAGAATTGACAATAAAGGGTCGTGTGGAGTATTGTACGCATTACGTAATAGGCAACCGTCTGCGGAAAGGCTAACAATAGCTTTAAATGTGTCACGGGCCTTTTGTCGTATTGCTACATAGATGTCATCCAGACAGTTAGTGTGTAATCAGATTTAGATTTCTTTCAATCGAAGGGACATATCGGAAAGTTCGCACCCAAGTAAATCCGGGACCGTAAAATTTATATTGGAAACAGTTTTCCCCTTGATTATGAAGTTTGAAATGTTTTTGTATTCCATGTGTCCCCTGTCTTAGTTGTTGGCTGAACACTTACAAATCCTTGAAATCCAGCATCACCCTCTGTAGGTTTTGTTACATATCTAAAAATCCTCCCCATTCTGTCTAGTCATAAAATATATACGTACCTTGTTTACATAAGTAACGACGCACGAATGTCAATACACTTAACTCGATGTCATTTTATTATAATTCCTCTTGCAGGCGAGGGTGCAACAAGGAGAATGATGCATAAAGACGGGATTTTGCTGAAACAGAGAAAATGTCCTAATGGGATCTTACAAGAAAACAACTGTAGGATGTTAACCATTATCTTCAGAGAAACTTGTTGTTTGTTGCCACCCATTTAATTATCAGTCTTTGCTTTATTAAACACGGAAAAAAAAAACTACTGCATATGAATATTTATATCAAGCTTTCCAATTTGGGTAAAGAGAGTAATCATCTTTGATGGACCGGAATGGTTGTCAGATTTTATCGTATATTTACAGAGTTGATGGCGGCATTATCGTCGGTGGAAAGTAATAAAATTATAGTAATGATAGTTCGATAACGGACTAAACACGACATTATGTCTTTGTTCTCTTTTTCAAGATACACAAACGTACAGAAAAACGTAGTAGGAAGATCATTAGTGATGTTTATAAGTACTTCTGTAATATTTGATAAATCAATACTTCATTTCATTGTTATTTTAGACCCAAATGAAATGGGGATGTTTTTGCACTAATAAAACTGGCAAAACATTTTTGGCACATTTCGACTATTGTATTCTCTGACTATTTCACTACTAAAAAATTCATTGCTTTGGGAATTTATCACATCGATGTTCAGACAAAAACATAGATGAGATTGAATGTTAAATCAACGAGATAAAAACAAAACTACAGTAAAATTAGTTTTGGGAATTTATCCAAAAATTTTTGGGATTTTTATATACCTATTTCCATTGTTTGATCAGTTTATCATGTACTTAAACCACAGAGCTAAAAATAATGAAAATTAGTAAATCTCGGCAAATTTAATAATGTTTGTAAACGGAAAATATGTGGAATATTGACCCATTTTAATAGTCAACAGAAGTACAATAATTCTCGTGTTTATGTGAGGCGTGAGAATCTCCCTGCTAAATATTGCAATTTTGAGTGTCGTTGGAGTGTGTTTTAAATCAAATTTTGTTTTAAGTTTTGGGTCATATTTTTACATCTTTTGTTAAAAAACTAAGAATTGGTCAGTCTAGCTGAGAAAAAAACAATAAAAATTATTGCTTGCATTATGTAGCGAATTATTGTTAAATTTAAAATGTTTCTTATGAAATTAAATAAATTAAAAAATAATAATAATAAAAAAATCTTTCAACTTTCTGGTTTATAATGAAGTTTTCAGGGTCCAAGATTTTAGACCCTAAAATTTCTAAATTTTCGGTTCGAAATTTTCAAATATTGACTTCCTTAAATGCTTTGAACCTTAAATTTTTAATTTTAAGTTCCCATATTTTTAGATTCTCTTAAGTTTTAAAGTTTTTAAATTTTCATTTTCTCAAAATTTTTTTGCTTGTCTAATCGAAAATATTCCAATTTTTCGTTCTTCAGTTTTCACATTTTCAAGTTCTAAATTTTTTAGGATCCAAAGGTCTCAGTTGGTCGTTTGTTAATGGTTCTTGGAGATTTTTAGAGTTTTACATTCTTTCTAGATATTTAGAGTCTTAAGTTCTCAATTTTTAGATTTTATATTGTCAGGTCCAAATCAAGTTCTCGTTTGGTACAATTCGGTTGTTAAATTGAGCCTTGTTAAGCTTTAAGGAGTTGAACATTCTAACGGTCAAAATATTTCGAAATTTTTAGCAATTTCTGATGTTGAATATTTTGTCATTTCAGATTCAAATTCGAAGCTCTGAAATCTTTAGATTTTTAGATTCATATAATTTTAAATTCAGTGTTCAGATCTTCAAGTTTCAGAACTCAATTCTCCGGCGACTTTCATCTTATCAGATTTTAGATTCTTAGATTTATACTTTCTTTAATCTTAAGTTTTTAAAATTTCAGTTTCTTGGTTTCTCAGGATCTTAAGCTCTCAAGTCGTCTTTCGCTAAGATTCTACCAATTTTTAAAGTTTTAAATTTTTTAGATCTCAATTTGTCAGCGTCAAATCAGTCAAGCTCTCGTTGGGTAAAATCGTCCAATTCTAAGGTCTTCGGATCCTCAGGTTGTTGGGTGCCCAGATTTTCAGATTCTTAAGTTCCAAGTTTTTTGACTCAGATTTTCAAATTATGAGCTTTCCATCTGTTCAGTTTATCTCTGTCATATTTTCTAAATTTTTGGATTATAATACGAGAGAAACGGTCCCTGACATACAACAAGATATGATTTAATAAAAATTACATGATTACTTTTTTCCCAACGATACTCCTTGCTTGGATTCCCTTGGAAAAAAATCTTTAGGTTGCTCGTATAAACAATCGTTACTATATTTATTGCCAAGAAAGGTTTTCTTTTATTTTTGGGAACGAATACAAGTCACTAAGGGCCACGTTTGGTGAATAAACAGGGTATCCTAACTCGAATTCTGCTTCATAAATAATAAACATTGCAACGTAACTTTTGTGAGTCGGAGCGTTGTCCTGATGGAACAAAATTCTTTTACTCAACTTTCTCCATTTTTTGTCCTTAATACATTCGCGCGATTTTAAGAATAAATTGGCATCATATTAGGCTGTTATTGTGTGTCTACGCTTTAAATAATGTACCATCAGAATTCCTTCCGCATCCCAAAAAAATAGTGCCAATAACTTTACCACCAGATGGCAAAACCCGAAACTTGGGAGGTGGAAAAAAAATCTCTATGATGCCACTCCATATTTTTTTTTATTTGGGATCAAAGTGGAGAACCATATGAAATTCCCGTCATTTCATGTGTCGGACGAATAGTCGTCGTCTGTCAGCCATCACCATATCATATACAGAATCAACATTTTCTGTTGTGGAGACACTCACTGGTCGTGAGTACAATTGGGTTTCAAATGAAACAAGCAGAAAAACTGAAACTGCGCCAGCTTAATTACGAAAGATCAAGCTTTAAATATGTCAAATTATGTCAATGATATTTGTATTATCATTTTCTTATAAGCAATTTTAATGTAACATATTTTAAAAATTTTAAGTTCTCTCTGTCAAAATTGAAATTTTCAAGGTTTTTAGATTTTTGGTTCTAGATGTCTAGGGTCTTAAGTTTTCAACTCTCCAGATTCTCATGTTCTTAAATCTCTAGTTTTTAGGGCTTCCACATTCCGTTGTTTCCATCTTCCTAGATTTTCAAATTCTGATAATTAGATTTTAAAATTCTGAGTTCTTGGAATTCTTAGATTTTCAGAATCTATGATTCTCTGACTGATTGATTCTACATTTTAAATTTTTTACTTAAAATAGTTTCTTATATTTTGAGAATTTTAGGTTTTCAATGCTCGGTTCTCAGGCTTACAGATTCCTAAACTCAGACCCTTTAGTTTTTGGGACACTTTACATTTTCCTACATGTTCAAATTTTCAATTTTTCAGACATTATTAGATTAATTCTTAGATTCTAAGAATCTCATACTCGTTTTTTAAGTTATAATTTTCCGGCTTTCATGTTCTTAGGCGTAGTGATTTTTAGATTGAGTTCTTAAATTTTTTCACAGGTGTGTAGACTTTCACCTTCAAAAATAAAAAGAAACTCAAATAGACGTAAGATTAATTGATGTGATAAGTTCTCAGTTTTTGAATATTTCAGGTTGTCAGGCTCTAGGCCTTCAGTTCCTTAGATTAGTTATTAATTATTTGTGTAGAATTCGAACAATAATTAATGGAGGTAACCTACTAAGGTAGAACCTACGAACTCGAGTATATCTCCCCCGAAATCAAATTTAATTTAGTCTTCATTGTGAACTTAAAATGAATCTGTTACATAAAAATACATGTTTAATTATAAAATAAATAACAGATGTAACACGTTTTGTCAATTTTAGCGAAAACAAATTGAAAGTATTCTTATTAAAATGTTACCGTTATCATTTATGTACGTAAATTAATTGAAGTTGCAAAATGTCATCATTTCACTTCGTGGTAAAACAATGTCCAGAAGCACAAACTAATTGAATTTTATTGACTAGTTTTGATTTATTAAATTCTTTGCTTCATTCACTTGTCCGATACAGAATGTGAAATGAAATTGTTTACATTGTGATTTATCTGCACTTGAAGTATCTCATATTATTGTGCTTTTGTTGTCCGCGTCAACAAAATAAATAGAAACTTTAATCAAAACTTCTGAGCAGAATTAAAAACCGCAGTTTGAAACTTGCTCAAAAGATTTTATCCACAATCAATTTCCTTTTATACCCCGATTGTTGTTGCATCCATTGATATAAAAATAACTTGGAAGTGTAAGGAGTTACAACAAAAGTTGGAAAGTCCTGATTAATTGTCTTACTTCTTGGTATTTACTATAGATCGACATCCCTCGTTGCAGTTGTCCCAACAAAAGCAGATGACGAGCGTGAATAGACGTATTATGAAAGTATACAGCATTGCAAAAAAAAGTTTTAGTGCACCTTGCGGTTCTCATGCTAATGGAAAAGAGGGATCGCTTAAGCCATACCGTAAACCTGTGGTGTAAAACCGCACGCGCCTCTTTATGCAACCTTTAAAAAGAGGGATTACTCATGAATAGCTAAGTGAAAGATATACAGGGAGATTAAAGAGGATTAGCGATTACCATAACATTGGTTATATGTTATCATAGCCAATGTAATAGGGCTAATTGCGCCCCATTGTCAACTACAAATTAAGGGGGCTACTGGACATGACGTGCACCGCAAAGTTGCAACCACAACGCGAAATATGCCACAATTTCCAAACAACACCAAACTACATGTGTCTTATTGAATAATTTTGTCGGTTGTATTAGTTCAAGCTGTAATGAAGCTATAAGCGACGCTCTACTAAATTGCACCCCTTTAATTCGTGGATGAATTTATAACAATAGATTAATTCATATCTGAGATCCATTAGGAAGATTGAATTCATCCCTAGTTACGTTGTTTTCAATTTTAGAGGCGCCTAGTTAAACAGTGTCGACATACCGAAATGGACGAAGCAGAAAGACCCTTGCGTTTTTTTCTAACATGTGTGCGACACTTTCTAGTGTTTATTTTATTTTACTACAATATACCCCCATAGAAGAAAGTGCCACAACGCAACGTAAACAGATGCGACTTTTGAATTTATGTGATTACGTGACCAAATACGTCGATGTGTTAAACACTGTCATCCATTACAGCTCTTTGTTAACTGCACACATTTTTTAAATGAATTTCTAAATTATTACCTCCTGCAGTGCATTTAACACATTCCAACGATCATTAATTGTGTCGTCCGCTGGGATGTACCATTATTGTTTCGGTTTTAATTATAATTGCTGCGAAGCCATTGTTATCATGTTTATTCCTCAGATTTTTTTCAAATGTTAACAAAAATTAATATTATTGAACGAGAGTATAAATTACGCTTCTTTCTTTGTTTCATGGTGATTGTTTGTGTCTAGTTCGATTTCAGCCCTTTTTCGAGAAGCCAAACAAGATAATTAAAACCTCAGATACTTTATAACATGAAAGTTTACTTTATCAGGTTTCACAAACTGAGAGACCTACGCGAGAATTAATCTCGTTTTATGTACCTACTCGTGGAACTTAAACAAAAATTAGTACAAATATTAAAAGTTTTTTATAGGTTGAGATCCAAACGTTTCATTCTAAAATAAAAAACCAGAAACATAATGTTAATTAGTATTTCATGGGGTTTACCCAAAATGGAAGCACGCTTTTGCAAGCTCTTGGAATATTCAAGTTATTTAAATTTTTCGTTATAATGTTCTCTTGCGGTATCTAGTCTAATTAAGTATTCAGATTTAAATTGTACATTATTCTAAATAACAACATTATTTTCTTATTTTCTGTAAAGCATAAGAAGCTATTTCCCCAAAAAGCTTACAGTAAAAAGAGGCAGAGAATTATAAATGCTAATTTAGTTAAGATGCTTATTACAATAGAAACATTTGTGTATCTTGTCATTATGAAATGTATTTCGGCAAATTAACCGTCCGTTAATATTTTAAGACAATAGTCAATTAAATTATTGCAGTTCAATTAAAAATTTTAATATCGGGCGTGCAAACATAAATGATGAATCTATAATAATAACGATTTTAAGATCATAAAATTATTTTTAAAGTTATAAACGTTCTTAAAATTGATCTAAAATATCCATCAATAAACCATAAACGAGTAAATAAATTAGTAAAATTTTCGACTAATAAAAATAATTGATTTAATTCAAACTAAGAATTCTTAGAAAAATTCGATATTCGGACAAAATTAATTAATTTAGATGTAATCAAACTTAGAAAAAATCTTATAGTACTTATTTTCTATTGATTTTTAGATTTTTTAAAACTTCGAAAGTGAATCTGATGAACTTTAAATGTTCCTTAAAAATTTTAAACGTCTAGAAAATTCTTAAAATTTTGAAAATGCTTAAATATAATAAAATATTTTAAAATGATTAAAAATTACAAAGATTATGAAAGACTACTAAAATATCTTTGAAATAATAGAATTTTATTTTTTTTAAATTTCGGAATTTTTAAGTTTATAATAATAAAATAGAAGGTCCCAAATAGCAGAATTCCATATTCTAGTATTTTAACAAAGATTTTTACCCCTCTTGAGAGGCTTGATAAATCTACAAAATATAAAATTTTGATATTTTGTAATAGTTATAAATTTAAAAAAAAAACAAAATGCCAATTGAATAAAAGTTAAAAAAATCGCGTAAAAGGAGAATCAATTCATATTCAGAATTCGTAGAAAAATTTGAAATTTTGACGAAATTCTAAAAATCTTATTGATATCAAAAATTGGGACGATGGTACAAAAAACTAGAATATATGGAATGAAAGTATGGAAAATAAAATCGTAAAATCTTTAAATTTTTTTAACATAGGCAATATTTTTTTTTTAGTTGTTCATTAGAGTTAGGAAATTCAAATACTGCTTATATTTGAAAACTGACTAAAAAATTCGAATATACTTATCTTGCAAAAATCGAAAAATTATACTCTTATTGAATAATAATAATAATAATAATTGTAGGAGAAAAAAAAATTCTGCAATGCACCTCCGAGTTTAAAATGCTCATTTTAGAAATTAATGGAGACGAATTTTCCCAAATTTGAATTTTTTTGTCTCTATATAGGTAAAGATTTATTTAGAACCACATATTTTTTTAAAAAATAATATAAAAAACGTTGTTCCAATATTTTTTTACACCTTTTTATTTATTCAATATAAACAGAGAATTTCTTCAAAGTACGATATAATTATGGAAAATTTTGTATACTGGATTTATTTCTACTCATCTTTTACACACTTTCGTAAAAGTTCATAAACAGTGTTTTCAGTTTTAGTTGTGCATAAAAGACAATTGAATTAGCACACCTCTTTCTCCATCGTCAATACGCTAAAACAATCAGCGATTTGCAAAAAAATGTGCGGAATTGCATTTCCTCTTCCTTGTTTACTTCACAAGGTGAATATTCAGTTGCCTACACTAGCAGTTAAAAGTTAACTATAACTTAAAAGAAAACAGATATGACTCAGAAAACCCTCTTTATTAGTTTAGCACAAGGAGCCTTGGAACTTCTTTTAGTTTTATTGGAGATAAACTGTCACCTTGAAAAGAGAGTAAAGAGAAACCTGTCGCTGAGAGGTTTAGAAAGTTAAACGACAGTAATGGAGCTGCCACTTTAATATGTATTTACTCAAATTATTGCGAACCCATTTTCTCTTAACTCGGTCCTAAAATTCCAATTATCTAACTAGTTTGATTTTGAAAGTAAAGCAGCAGTCTTTGTCACTATCACTAGCATCCCAAAGTCTCCATTTGACATGATAATTTAATAAAGGGAAGGCATTCGACATAAAAATGATATTTTTATACGTGGCGTTGTCACCTTTTTTGACCGGACAACCGGTAAATTTGCACCCATCTCTGTCCATTCCAACTAAAGGCAAATCAATTAAACTTGTGATAGAATAAGCCTGAGTGACCATTCGTTCCGAATCAAAACCTGGAAAAGAGATTATTCCCTGTTTTACCCGAATTATCCAACGTACCTGGCTCGTAATCAAATTCAATTGTCGCGTTTGTGCCTCTTTTAAATTTACATGGTTTGTTACTTTTAGCTTCCTTGCAAGGATACACTCTCACTTCTTTAATTTTACAAATGGTCTCGTCAGAATCTAAAAATTAATTAGTACAAAACAAGTTCGTTCAGTGTGAATTAAAATAATAAAACGGAAGATGAAAAGTCCAAGGAAAATAATAAACGAAGAGATTTTCACGCTCACTAATTCCAAAAATAATAACGTTTTTAATAAAAGCATTACCTTCACAAGCTCCAAAGTCAATAATTTCGCCCTTTATGACTCCAACAATGACAAAGACTGTGCACAAACTTATTAATAACTTCATGCTTATTGCACAAAACAATACCTTTATCTGCGCTCACGAAACTATTAATTTATATTATAATAGCCTTTATATGTGGTATGTTGATATCAGTACAATTCGATACGTTATTGAAATTGAATCGACCAAAACTAGCGTGTCAAAGCTAACGCAGCGCTCGGCTGTTGTGAGAATAACTGTTTTCTTTTATACCTGTTCCTCACTTTTAGTGAGGTAAAAAGCTAGTCGATAATATAAGATAGTACGGAGATGCGGATGTGGGCGCTAATTTACCTCGCTTTTACTACTTCTTTGTTTTTATGTACAACTCGCATGCGGGATGTAAAAGCGTGTTTGTATTTATTATGAAATAATAAAAAAATATAACCGTGGATTTGAAAAGATGGAGGTGAGCTCATAACGTTACGAAAATCATATTTTCTACATTATGCATTTTTTGATATAAAATAATTATTTAGATGATAAACCTTTGAAGGAACCATACAAGTTTTAATTTATGAAATAGTATTATAAAAATCAATTAGTCATGTTCACAATAAATTCAAAAACATAAAACAAAGCGAATTCTAGTGTTACGACTTTTTATTATTTTTTGTTTTGAAAATAAAATGAAGCTTCAGTTATGTTATGTAATACTCAACAATAAACAACATTTCGACAAAAGTTATATAAATATTTTTATAAATTATTATTTAAAGGAGTTTTTTGGAGGTGTAGTATGGTCGGACCTTGTACAAACACTGAATTTTAATAACCACACTCCCATTTCGTGTATAATAAACAATTTGCGTATAATTAAGCAGTATTTCATTTTTAAGCTAACGTAATTGTCCCTAGAAAGTAAATACATGAAGCAAACAGATCAGATAATTAATGCGAATAATAGCAGAAAGTCAACAAGAAAAAATGGGGTTACAAATCTCAAAAATTAGCAGACTACTATCTAAAACTTTTAGTTTTTATTAAAGTTATAGTTCTGGTAGTTTAAATGGACGTTATTAGCTACGACTGTATATAATCGTTACCAAAGTAGAAAATTATAGAGCAGAAAATTCTATACATTTTTATTTTTAAGACAAACCCAAAATTCACATTTTTAATTAAAACCTATCATTTTGTTAGTTCAAATGCTTTCGCAACAAAATTTTAGAAGACTACTGTTTTTGACCAGCATATCAACAGTGTTAGGCTACAAAATTAAATTATATAGCAGAGGATAAAATTTTGAAAAATTTACATTTTTAGAACCAATCAGGAAATCAAAATATTTTCTCGAAAAAATCTATAATTTTAATTGTAATAATTCTAGCGTAATTAAATGAGGGAAAGGTGGTGTTTTACACTTGCTTATTAACTGTGCCAAGTTGTAAAATTATAGATTACAAAAAAAACAAATTTGAGAAATTCTGATTTTTAAGAGAAACCAAAAATTTATATTTTTTAATAAAACCTATAATTTTAGTACTTCGACAAATTTTTTGAAGATTACTGTTTTTGGCCTGCATATCAAGTGTCAGGCTATGAAACTTAATTATAAAACAGAAGATATTTTTTTTAGAAATTTTCATTTTTAAAACCAACCTAAAATGTAAGATATTTTCTCGAAAAAAATCTATAATTTTTATGGTAATAATTTCAGCGTAATTGAATGAGGGAAACGTGATGTTTTAGAGTTGCTTATTAACTGCGCCAAGTTGCAAAATTAAAAACCAAAAAAAAATATTTAAAAATGTTGAATTTTAAAATAAACCAAAAATTTTCATTTTCTATTAAAACTTTAAAAAACTTTAACTTTAACTTTAAAAATTTTGGTAGTTTAAATGTTTTTGCAACAAAATTTTGGGACATTATTGTTTTGGACCTGCCTATCAACAGTGCCAGGTTATAAAATTATAGAGCAGAGGGTATAAATTTTAGAAATTTTTATTTTTAGAACAAACCAACAATTTAAAATACTTTCTCACCAAAATCTATAATTCCTGTAGTACTAAGTATAGAGCAACTAAATGAGAGAAAAGTCCTACTTCAAACTTGCTTGTTAACTGTGCCAAATTGCAAAATTATAGAGCCGAAATTTTTTTTTAGAAATTTTGATTTTTAAGGTAAACCAAAAATTTACAACATTTATTTTAAAATCCTATTCATTTGGTAGTTCAAATCCTTTTGCAACAAAATTTCAAAAGATTATTGTTTTTGACTTGCCTATCAACAGTGTCAGATTACAAAATTATAGGGCAGCGGCTATAAATGTAGGAATTTTTAATTTTTAGGATAAATGGGAGAAAATTCCTATTTTAAACTTGCCTATTAACTGTGCCAAAGAGCAAAACTGCAGAGCAGGAAAGAAAGAAACAAAAATGGACATTTTATATTGAAAACCTGTAATTTTGGTACTCTTATTGTAACAAAATTTTGAGAGATTACAGATTTTGATCTACCTACCAACTGTGTTAGATAAGAAAATTATAGCGCAGATATAAAAAAATTTAGACATTTTGATTTTTGAAAGGAAACTTTTTTTTTTAAGTCTATAACTCTGGTTACTGTAACATTATACAAATAAAATTTGACGAAAATAATATTTTTGACTCCCTCATTAACTGTATCAGATTACAAAATTATAGAACAAAAAAGAGAAAATCGTGTAATTGTGGTAGTTTAAACCCAATTGCAATAAAATTTAGATAAGACAGTACTTTCAACTTGTACATTAACTTTAACAAATTAGAACACCATAGAGTAGAAAAGACAAATTTAAAAAAAAATTGAATGGATCAACAACTTAAAACGTTTTTATTAAAAACTATAATTTTAGTTTTAACGCTGTAGTTTTTTCATTTGCTTATTAAATGTGTTAAATTTAAAAAATGTTGCATGAACGAGATAAATTTTAGATTTTCTTTTACAAAAATGTAATTTTCATAATTTTAACTCAAAAATCAATCGATCAGTATTATCCTGCTTTCAGTTTTAGAAACTTTTAAAAATGATTTTCATTTTTAATAACTTTTTTCGATCACAAAGCTCTCCATCAGAACGAATGGGAGAATTAATTTAATTATTAAAACAGACGAATGTAAAAATAAATGGAAATGGAATGGCTTTCAGAAAAATTTGAAGTAAAAACAAAAAGTCATTTAATTTTCAACTCCGAAATAGCACTATGTTTTCTTTCAAGCATATTTATTTCTCTATTTTTCTGGAAAAAACTTGATAGTTATTAAACGATATAGAAAAATATGGACATAAAAAGATCAGAGAACAGGGTTATAGATTTTATACAACAATGCTATTCATGCGAGTATTTCATTATCAGAAATTCACCTAGAATTGTTTGTTAATGTTATTATAAATAATTTTCTCTTTAAATCAATATGTAGAATAAAATAAATAGACACGCACGCGATGCTTATTTTTAGGGATACTTGAGATTTGATCAACTTGTTTTATTCATAAAAGTTTCCCAAACGAACAAATTACAGCTATAATATCTATATTATTGTGAAAACTAAAGAAAGTAGGAAAATTTGCGCTTATTGTGCATTTTACTACCTGCATAAAGAAACCTTAAACAATCACTTTATTCTCGTTAAAAATGCCAGTACAATGTTACGTCGACAGAAATAATCACAGGAAAATTAATCTTTGTCCTTGTTAAATTTACATGAAACAATGATTTCCGATAAAAAAAACAGTTGCACAAATCATTGTCTAGTAATGCGTACTAAAGTCCTGAATTGGTCCTTGAGAAAAAAAAAATTAATTGTGCAACTGAGCTCTTATTCTTTTATATAACGAATTTTCCCTCACATTTTTGAGATCTGTATATTGGAGTTCACTTAAATGTGGGAGTACAGAGCATCTGTATTTTCTCAATAACCATTTTTTGTACTGGTGTTAAAATAATCAAATGTGTATTGCTACCCATGAACTCGGTAAATATTAGCTATAGACGTGAATAACAATAAATTCGAGAAACTGCAACCAATCGCTTGCAACGCTTGAATGATTTTTACCGAGAAATAATAGTTCAGCGCTGCAACTATTCTTTTTTTTCAATCAGTGATGTGAGCTTTACAAATAATTTCACAGAATTGGAAGTCAAAATAATAAATTTAGTGGGTTGAAGTACAATGAAAGAAACGTAATAAATTAAATGTTTTTTTTTTTACTAATCTACATCTTCAGGTCTGACAGGATGTGTTAATGGTATCACAGACTTTTGATTAACATCTCTAGAGCAGGCCTTCCTCATATCTGAAAATAAAATATAAGAGACAGATTGATAAATATTCAACTTCTACCATAAGCATCCTCATCAGGATCCCCTGAATAATATTCTAACACTGTTCTATAGACAATGTACCCCAGATTTGTGTACATGTTGATAGCCACCTTGTTGCTGACTCTCACAAACAGATCAACGAAATAAGCGCGTTTTCTAAAAAACGTGAACATTAGAATCATTTTTAAACTACTCCTATAACTCATACTTCTCTGAGACATCTTCCAAAAAGTTCATCAAAGTCGCAGCTAAACCTAAGCGCCGGAAATCCGGTGAAACTGTGAGCGCAGTAACGTGTCCATGCCAGTTCTCCCCAATTCCTTCTGCTTTGCCCATGACTGAAAACAACGTTCCTGTGTAAAGAAACGTGACGAGTGGAACTTACTATAGCCCATGATTTCTCCACTTGGGGACTCCGCTACTTGGAAATACTCCGGCCAATGAGCCAAATAACGCATGTAAAAAGACAGTCCGTAAGTTTCAGTAAGAGGGTCCAAATTTCTAAACAAACAACCATTATTCTCGCTCATTTTAACATTCTTACTTACACATTGTTGAATTTATACATATCATCACAAGTAAAAGAGCGCAGCGTCGTCATCTCGGCCTAAAAGTAGCAATCTTAACCTCAGAACCATCAAAACTGACGCTTGACAGATCATAACAAAATCTAGTTTCTTTCGCCACGTTACGTTGGTGTCGTTCTGACGTCTGTCAACATTAGTCGAAGTATGTAACATCCGAAAACGTCAAGTAATAGTCGTTGCCTAAGTTTTAATTTAAACACTATAAGTTATGGTCTTATCCAAATTTGAAGCATATATATAACAAACTCAGTACGTAATACTTCAGTTTATTAAAATTCTCCGGAATGACAGACCCCAATATTTCTACAAACGGCCTAAAATCGACTGCGGAACATGTTGAAAGTTCAACGAATATAAGTCTTTTAAAAGATCTGTGCACAAATAACGCGGAATATTTTGCGACGGACACCAGCGAAAATGGACAACGATTGTACATTTCCTTTATGGGTATCAAAGAAAATCTCGACGAGATTTCACCGAAAATTGATAGAGTCTTGGAGCAAGCCCCAGCGTTTGATTTCGATGAAAATACCCCAGGTAATGGGTACAGAAGTTTTTTGAGTGTGACAAATTCGGCCATCGACTTTGCGATACAGCTAAACAGGAAGATTTGTTTGAAGAGAGGGAACACATTTTTCAGGAAGAGTCAAATGACTAAGTATGTTGCCTCGAAGGGCTCTGAATAGTTTAATAAGTCTATTTTAGGGATATTGAGGCTTGTGCGCATTTGATTGCAAGTTTGGACACTTGTTTTAAACACTTGGAGACTCTGCTGTTGTGGAGTACACCTGGACAGTTATTCCCAGAGGAGGAACACACCCCTGAGGAGTTACTCACTAAGTATGAAGATATTAATCAGTATTGTTTCTACGGGCGTTGTATGGGATTTCAAGTAAAGTTCTAAACTCTTCTTGGATTGTAATAAAACTTGAGATTTTAGTTCTGTGAATCTATCAAAAATGTAATGCAATTTATTTCAATGTCAATGGCAATATTCTCAGAGATTTTCTACAACCAAGGATCATTTTTCTCAAAAGCAACGTCTTCATTACTAGCAACGTCAAAATACGTCAATGATCCTGAGCAAAGAGCCAGAAGAATTGTAAATATCTCTCAAAATGCTGATGTAAATTTCTGCAAAGCTTTCTGGTTTCTTTCTGAAAACGAGTTGATGACCAACATGCCATATGTGGTGACTCCAAGTGTTGCTGTTTCAAGAGTCATTACCTTACCCCCTGAACCCTTCACTCTAGAAGTCGATGGAAAACAAGTGGAAGTCCCAGTTCCAAGCTCCCACATTGGTATGTGAACTTAATCCCACAAAATACATAACTTGTGTAAAAATTACAGGTAGAAAGCCTATTCAAGTGCGCCTTATAAGTTACAACGTGCACGAAGGAATGATAGGTGAGGCCTCAAATCGGCACAAGAGCGTCCCCCCGGCTAGAGGCCTATTAATACATTGTCACGGTGGTGGTTTCGTCGCACAATCTTCATTATCCCATGAATGTTACTTAAGAGGATGGGCTAAAGAAATTAAAGTTCCGATTTTGAGTATTGATTATAGTTTGGCTCCTGAAGCGCCGTTTCCGAGGGCGCAGGAAGAAGTGACTTATGCTTATTGTTGGGCTTTGAAAAACTGCGGACTGTTGGGGAGTACAGGTAATGATTTTTTATTGATCTAGGACGTTGGTTTGTTAGCAAATATTTGGGTCATTAAGTAATAAAGTTGACAGGGATTATGTCACCACCTGGTTTAACGATAAATTGTCTGAAAGTATAGGCGAGTAGACAAATAAATTTAACAGTTAATTAAGACGCAAAAAGTTTTTGCATTGTCATTTTAAGCCTGTTAACTTAATAATTACTTTGTTAATATCGTTGTTTGAGAAACTCCAGGCCATGTTCATTCTATTATGATAAATTAATTGTTAGCATGTTCGCAGGAAATTAACGGAGTTTGTTTTTGTTATAATCGAAATAAATAAATACAATTATTCACTGAAGCGTGGAACGATCTTATTTGCAAATAAATTATACCGTGAAGTTGATTTTAAATGGGATAATTAATTAAAACCTGAAACTTTGGCTGTGATTATTTCAAGCTCTTATCACTTTCTTCAAGTTACCAACACTGTCAGATGAATTCTAGTTTAAATCAATATAATAATTTTAATTTTTTGTCTGGCTTTAAGTTGTAATATGTTGCTTTAGGAACTAATCATTTCGGTGTAGTTAAAAAACATTTCTTCAACCTGCACGTACATGTTTGTGCACTTTTAACTGGAATAATAAATTACACCATTATTTTAATCATATGTGCTATTAAAAGTGGTAGAAGCGCTGTCCAACGAAAGTTCAATAAATTGCAAGGTCTTCTTTTAGAAATTGAACGTATGTTAACGTGCAAAATTTCTAGAAAGCTGATTTGTTAAGGACTTTAACATTTCAAATGCAATGTATTGTATTTCACTAAATAAATAAAATTGAAAGGAAGAAGTTACTTGAAAAATTATCAACTTTGAAACATAAGGGTAATGATTTTTTATTAGTCTAGGATGTAGGTTTATTGGCAAATATTTGGGACTTTAACTAGTAAACTCGATAGGGATTACGTCAGCGTCTGCTTTCGAAACTGCTTTCGAGTAATGAGAACCATAATTAATTTTAATCGGAATTTGATGTAATTTATTACAAGTTTTGATAAGAAACCGTTTGGACTGAAATTACAAGTGAATAAGACATTTACAGAAAAATTAACAGTTATTCACGCCGATTTTTTTTGTTGCTATTTTTAGCCTGTTAATGAAAATTTGATAATTACGAGACACTTGGGAAAGTTCAGGTCATGTTCTTTGAGCAGTGGTAAATTAATTATTAGCGTCGTTCAAAGGGAATTAACGATTTTTTTTTATTTGTAAACGAAACATATAAAAACAATTATTCACTCAACCATGCGTAAAGAAGCTTTTGAAATAGTTAATTAGCGCTAGAACCTGAAACTACGGCTGTAATTTTTTCATATTTCTTTACAAATTACCAATGATCTCATAATCTCAGCTTTAAATCAATACGATAAATTATTTTTTCATATTTCTACAAATTACTAATAATCTCAGATAATCTCAGCTTCAAATCAATACGATAAATTACAATTTTTGGTCCGAGCTTAGGATTGCAATGTGTTTAACTGGGTATAAGAAAACGTCGCTTTTAGGGACACAATTTTTAGGGCGCATGAAAATTTGTACGGAACTTGTAACTGTTCATAATGTTCCACCTGGAACTTTCGTGGGCGCTTGGTTAAATAATATAAGCCATTAGTGGAATGCTTAATAGACACCTTCTTGCAGTTGCAAACAAAGTACGTTTTTAGGTTAACACTCAATTATAGCAGAACTAGGCTATCTGTTGACATTTTTGTGCTAAATCGTATTCTAGGCATATGGGCATATAAAAGAAGTAAAAATTCAATCTCGATAAAAAATAAGTCGACATTTTTCTCCAATGTCTTCAATAGCATTTGGGCTTACAATTTTGAGAAGTGTTTAAAAGTATTAAGTTTTCAAAGTTCTCTTTGTTATACGTTAACTCGCTGAACGTTTATTTCTAAAAAATCTCTTTGGAAAAGCAGCTTTCAAACATTTACAAAGGTATTTTTGTGGAATCTAAGATACTTAATTTTTTAGCTTAAATTTACGCTTTAATAAATTTACGTGCATCGTCAAAACTTTTCATGATTTCTTGGTTTTACCTATTCGAGATAAATGATAGAGAGGCAAAACAACAAGTGTAGGAAAATTAACTTGAAACCTGTAGAAGTTACAAGGTTTGGAGGTTATTATTGCAATTAAGAAGTCAAAAATGTCATCTTTATTATAAGTTTTTCTTCTAATAATGGTTGATATTTCGATTTGTCAATCTTTTATTATATGTTTTTTTTTTTAAATAGGTTAAATTGGAAATAAAAAAGTATTTGTTGTCGATGCTGTCATTTCTTGTAATAAAAATCTCTAATTTATTATTTAACTAGTATTTGAAATTAAATTATAACTCTTATCAGGTTGTTGCGAATGTTGGTTTTCAAGGCTAAAATTAAATACAGGACGTATCAAACATGAATGCTGATTTGATTACTAAAACCACAAACTTGTAACATAAGTAGTTCTGGGGAATAAAAAATATTTCTATATTATTATAGTTTAAGTAGTTGTAATTACGTACTATCACGTATTACGAAAAACTCGAATGTCATTGTAAATTTAAACAAAATTATCAAAAATCTTATACTTAGATAACATTATTTCATTCAGCGGTATCATCAGCCCTATATAAAAAATAGATATTTTAATTTGAATTATTATTAAAGAAAGTCTCGTTTTTTATTGAAACGCGACACAAACTAAAAAAATCCAAAAATTAAAATGCCTAAAATGAACACAAAATAAAAAATAATAATCAAAATAAACAGCACACATGTGTGGAGACTTCATCTTGGTTCTATGGCAGGTATTTTACATGTTTCAATTTTTTTGTTTATTGAGTTTTAGAAACTGTAAATTATTACCAGTTTTTGTAAGGATAATTATACTAAAAACGCTTTTTGAAAAAACGTGCAACTACAAAATGTTGGAATGTTTCATTAAATATGAGTTTTCTTTTTTCTACGCTAAAACAGTTTCTACATCACGTTTTCTTATTATTACCAACTCGTGTCCCCCGTCCCACATTAATTTTTAACTCTTGTTTTACCTTTTTTCCAGGTGAACGAATAATAGCAGCTGGAGACTCAGCCGGAGCCAACCTCATTCTCTCCACCACTTTAAAGTGTCTTCATTTGGGCATTCCACCTCCCATGGGCCTATTCGTAGCATACGTGCCTACTGTAGTAAATTTCGTTCCTTCACCAGCTCGGTTATTATGTATGATGGACCCTTTGCTCCCATTCGGCTTCATGATGCGTTGCTTAAAAGGTATTTTTAAAGACTCCCAAAACTCAAACTAACTCGTATATATCCAGCTTATGCTTGTTTCGATCCTGAGAAAAAAACACAGAACGAAGCGACCAACGCTGATCAAACTTCTGACACTGAAAGTTTCGAGGAAATTTCCGAATCTGATTTAATGGAATTGCAAGCCCACAAATCCCCCGTTTCTGACACTTCGGATACTTTGACTTACGGATCGTTGAATTCGAATGGGGAAGACGATAGAAATGCCAAGGATATTGATCTGCAAGCTGCAGATATTGAAAATAGCCAAAAGTACGTGTCGGATTTCTTAGAGAAATATGTCCTGGGTGCGTACTTTTAGTTTCTAGCTACGTATAACTCAAAGTGATATTGTAGACTCGGATACGGAAACTGATGGGACTCGTATCCCTGTTTTAAAGCACGAAAGTGGGACTTCTTCGCAGTCGCTGGATGACCCGTTACACACCAGAGTTGCGAGTTTCGTTTCGAACTTAAAGTGGCGTTTTAATAGTTGGATTACTCAAAAAACTGCAGCTGGGGTCGACTTTATGATGCCTAGAAGTACCAGCACTGCTGAAAAGTGTTTGGATTTGGAAAAACCGTGTAATTTATTGGATGAATTTAAGTTTACAGTGCCTAAAGATCCGTACCTAAGTCCATTTTTTGCCGCCAAGGAAGACTTGGAACGATTCCCTCCTGTACGAACTTTGGTAAAACTCTTAAAACTAAAAGTTGACTCGGTTTTATCGATGTTTTTGTAGACTGTTCATTTAGATCCCTGTCTGGATGACTGTGTGATGTTTAGCAAGCGACTAAAAGAGCTAAATCGAGACGTGCATTTGGATATTTTGAGCGGTTTGCCTCATGGTTTTCTGAATTTTTCTTTGGTAAGTATTGAACCACTTTTTTCACCATCTAATTTTTTTTTTCAGGTTTCTAAAGAAGCTTATGAAGGTTGTAAACTCTGCATAAAAAGAATCAATGAACTATTGGACTTAGACAGTCTACCCCCTTTACAATAATTTTTATAGAACGAGTACAATTAATTAGTAGGTAAATGGGTTAGTGTAGATGTTTCTCTCGAGGAATAGACGTATTTCAAATTTCTGTCCATAATGTTTATAGAATATTTTTTATACAAATTTAAGGTACGTTAACACACTATTTTTTTCACTAATACACATTCAGTTCGTTTCAGCATCACTGAAAATTTTCGTTGTAAACATATCTCAGGAATTCAGTTAACTATAACTGTTTTCAGATCTGAATAAAATTCCCATTTTAGTCTTACACGTGGACTGTAAAGTACCTGTGAAAAGATGTTTTTTTTTTTGTGGCTGTGTTGTTTTTGCTGAAGTAAGGAGTTATTTATTTTTTCGTTGTTGCCTAAATTTAGCAGAAGATCAAATGAGATTCCAGGACAGTATTAGAAAAGATTGTATTTATCTTATATTCTCATGATTATATTAAAGATACCAAAGTGAACTTGTTACGTAACTCATAGTGATAATTATTGTTTGTGTATTTAGATCTGTTTGTCAATATTTATACGATGTATTTATTGGATATTAATTATTGTATGAACAATAAAACTCTACACTCAAGCTTAAGTGATTTTCGATTTTTTATTTCTAGATTGGTAAAATTGCAGAAGCTAGAAATACCCGCTTCTAACTGCTAATTTTCGGCGCGTTTTAATAACCGATAAATTATTTTCATAATGTTATGGAAGTATGCAACCAGTAATACAAGCGCGAGTTGAATAAAATCCATTTCTACAACACAACAATTTCGTCAGCACTCGAATTTCCAATAAGCCATTGAATAAAAGCCGATTATGAATTAAACTTTTGAATTTTTTCGCTTTTTAATTTTTTTGCGAATTCCGCCGTCGGAATGCCACAAAACCGCCATAAAACAACCATAGCAACTGTCAAAATTGAGTGCTTGAATAAATTTTGCTTTGTCAGTTTATTTTATTAATTTTAACATAAAATGGGTGACGAAAGTAAAAACTCCGCGGAAGATTCGACTCCTGTGAATCAAGACGAATTAATTTTGGCCCAACAACGGCAAATTGAGAAAGAGGTAGTGCAAAACAAAAACTTAGGTTATGTTGTGTTTTTCATTTTTTGTTTATAGATTTCAGAGTCGATTCCTTTAGTTGGGGAGTTGGAACCAGTGTCGTCGTTAAATAACGAGTATTCAAATGATGAAGTTTATTTAGAAAAAATCAAAGATCTGTCTTCCAAATATAAGAGCATCCGTAGAACTAGACCGGATGGGAACTGTTTTTTCAGGGCGTATAGTTATGCAGGGCTTGAAAGACTGTTAGATAAAAAAGACGAATTTAAGACGTTTTACAAACAAGCAGAGGAGAGTAAAAATGTTTTAGTTTCTCTTGGGTTTCAGCAGTTTACAGTAGAAGACTTTTATGATACTGTGAGTCCAAGTACTTAACTTTTGTTATTTTTACTCTCTTTTTCAGTATATGGAAGTTCTTAAACGTATAGGTGATATAGACGACGTAGATGACGCCAAAAAGACACTCCATCAGTTGTTCAATGAGCAGGGCTACTCTGACTACATGGTTGTGTACTTGCGGCTTTTAACCAGTGGTCAGTTACAAAAGGAACAAGACTTTTATAGCTGTTTTATAGAGGGTCATAGATCAGTACGTTTCCACGTTCTTTTGGGCATGAATTTCAACAATTTGTTTCAGGTAGCTGATTTTTGTCATCAAGAAGTTGAACCAATGTACAAAGAAAGTGATCATATTCATATTATTGCTGCTTGTGCTGCTTTGAATACTGGCGTTCGTGTAGTTTATATGGATCGGGGTAATAATAAATCTGTTACCGAGCATGATTTTCCTGAAGGGTGTATACCCTCTGTGCATCTTTTGTACCGTCCAGGACATTATGATATTTTGTATCCCTAATTTCATGAGGTTTTTCTCATTTTCATTTATACAGTTCACAAATAAAATTGTTGAGATTGTAGAATGCAGTTTTATTTTCTACACCCGCCAAAAAATTAACAAAGTACGGCGTAAAAAATGAAAACTACGAGAACTTTTTTTTCCAAACTGAAATCCAACAGTTACAAAAAGATCATAAAAAATACACAAGTGGAGAAAAAATAAGGCCAAAACCGGAAATTATTTTTATTTTTACACAAAATTTCACCACAACATTGATTTCATATTATTCACAACATTGATTTTATATTAAAATTTTGTCAAGTTTTTTTTTATTTATTCACTGCTGTTTTTATGAACACTTCATTTTCGCCTCTGTGTTAAAATGCCCATAAAGGCATAACAATTCTTTCCTACGTAATTTCGTTGATGAGTTTATATAAAGTAAAACGATCGATATGTAATAAAATCTACATTGTGTTAGTTTGCTGATTACAATTTTTTATCTGTGCATTTACAATTATGACATTTGATAACTTTATTAATTTTTAAATGCTCGTTAGATGTGCCAAAAGAAATACCACCGGGGAAACTTTGACCATAAATTCAAAACATTAACACTATTAATTCTTTAATTGTCATTTCTCTGGATCGATCTTAAAACATTACGCTACTGAAAAACAAAAGTTCTTGTGTATTTAAAACATAAGTTGTGTCAACACTACTTAAAGTAACTTCCATTTGAACAAACAATCAATAAAATAAATTGTCTCCAACTGCTTGCGTTTATTTAGAAAACTGAATAAATACGTCGGCAAATACCTAATTGCTCTGCATCAAATATTAGACTCCTGTTCTATTCATTTTAAGTAAGTAGTTGCCAATTGATAGATCATTTCTAAATAGTTGAAGACAAGCGTTGTGAAAAGAATGAAGCTGAAACTATCAATTCTTATATTGTTCATGTGTCTTAAACATAGCAAACAAAAAATTGTATTATCTGTAATAAACGACATCCTTGAAAATTTCAACAACACGCGGATCCTTCTGGGGCTTTTATGTCACAAAAATGGTACCCACTTCAAATTCGCCCTCAAAATCGTAACTTTTAATTAATTTCAGACGCTGTATCGACGTTGCGTCAATTTTCTGGAAAATATCAAGTTAATATTCTACCGCAGAATATTTCCAAAATTCCATATCCTATACCGCCAAGTTATGTAACGTATGTACTGGATGGAAATTGTGATGTCGCTAACGAAACTTTAGCTATGGTAATCAAATCCAAAACTCTTCCAGCAATAAAACTTTTTTTAAGGCCAACAACGCTAAACTTTTCGCGAGTCCTTTCAAATGGATTATTTACTACGACCGACAATCTGATTTAACAGCTTTAAAAGAATTAGCCATATTAGTTGATAGTGACGTAACTTTAGCTGTTAGAGAAAACGAAGATACATTCACCGTGAGCAAAGTTTATAAGCGAAAAAACAATACTCCTTTACTGGAAGAAAGGATAGGAACGTGGACTCGTCACGATGGATTTATTGACAACGGCTACGAAAAAATTACTTATAAAAGAAGGCGAAATTTAATGAAAACTATCTTGAATTCTTGTATTGTTCTCACAAATAACGACTCCATACATCACCTAACTGACAAAAGGTATCCCCACAATATTAAAGACTGACTTAACAAAAAGACATTTTAGAGACATTCATATCGACAGCATCGCTAAAGTCAATTACGTGCTAGTTGAGCACTTATCAGACACAATCAATACGAGTTTAAATTATTCAATACAAGGAACTTGGGGCTATAAAGATAAAAACTCAAGTTGGAGCGGTATGATCGGAGAACTGACTCGGAAAGAAGCCGACATTGGAGGCACGGCTCTTTTTCTAACAGTTGATAGAGTCGACATTATAGATTACGTAGCAATGACTACAGCAACGAAATCAAAATTTATTTTCCGGGAGCCCAAATTGTCCTACGTTAGTAATGTTTTTACAATGCCTTTTGATGCCTACGTGTGGTTGAGCACGGGTGCTTTGTTTCTAGTGGTAGCAGTGATTTTGTACATCGTCACTAAATGGGAATGGAAGAAAAAAAAATACACTGAAACTGCGGTAAGTATGTTTGTGGTCGTCATTAAAGCAGTGGTGCTTTTTAGAACGAATCCAACGACTCTGAAATGCGCAGTTCTTGGATTGAAGTCGTTTTCGAAACGTTTGCTGCTTTCTGCCAACAAGGCACTTCTTCAGTTCCGTACTGCATCCCTGGTCGCATCACTTTAATTTTTCTCTTGGTTTCATTTATGTTTTTGTATACTTCATACTCTGCTAACATTGTTGCGTTGTTGCAATCGTCTTCTAATAGCATCCAAACTCTTAAGGACATTCTCAAATCTCGCTTGGACGTAGGTGTGCACGACACCGTTTTTAATCATTTTTATTTCCCGGTAAGTTACAAAAAAATTCGTGAGTTTTTTATGGATGGTTTGTTAAGTAGAATGCTACTGAACCAGTTCGCAGAGCACTCTACCTACAAAAAGTAGCTCCTTCTGGTCAGAAACCCCGATTCTATTCCTTGGAAGAAGGAATCAGACGCATGCGAAACGGATTGTTTGCGTTTCATGTCGAAACGGGTCCTGGATATAAATTTGTTAGTAAGTATGAATAATAGACATGGTTGCTATAAATAAAAGTTAGCTGAAACTTTCCGGGAAGACGAAAAGTGCGGTTTACACGAAATCCAGTTTTTGCAAGTGCAGGATCCTTGGTTGGCAATACAAAAGAATTCGTCGTATAAGAAAATGTTGAAAGTAGGGTAAGCTGAATTCTTTCTGATAGTGATAAGAACTTGCAAAAACTGTTTTCAGACTTCGCCAACTCCAAGAAAATGGCATTCAAAGCCGGGAAGTCGGGTTGATTTACACTAAGAAGCCGCAGTGTTTAACAAGAGGCAGCTCTTTTATAAGTGTGGGAATTATAGATTGCTATGCTGCAGCTGTCGTTTTAGCTGGAGGCTTAGCTGCAGCGAGCATTGTACTAATTTTGGAAATATATGTGCATAACAGGTAGTATTATGTCTTTAGAAGATTAGAAAAAAATGTTAAATTTTAGATTGAATTATTACTGCAATAAGAGAAAGAGGAAGAATGTTTCAACAAGTGTTCTTCTGAAAATGAAACACGACAAGACAATTTACAAATATAAAAATTACGATTGAAAAATGTTCTATTTATCGCGATATTCAACTTTTGCACAGATAGAACAACTCTTCTAGTTAATTTCACCATATCTACATAAAATACTGTCATTGTGTATCAAAAAATTTATCACTTCACATAAATCGTGATTCACCTAAATTAAAATTTTGTTCTATTTTGTATCTACGTCGCATCCTTTAAAATATGAAAATTACCTTAAATCCAGTTGTCCAATGTGTAATTACCTACAATTATCTTAATATCCACTGTTGCTGCATTTCCCTGAATATCCTACTCATCATTTCATGTACATACCTTATAGTTTGGATTTAACTCTATGGTGTTAAGAGTTTTGTAATGAAGTTAGCGTTCGTGCAGTAAAAGCAGCACTTGTAGAGAAGCAAAATGAATAAAATTTTGTTAAAAATAGTCGTATTTTCTTTGTGTGTGGAAATTTGCAGATGCTATTTAAATCTGCCAATGATACATGATTTTATTAAACATTTTAACACCACACAAATTGTTTTGGGACTTTTATGCCATAAGAGGGGTATGTATTGTCTTATTTTTTTTTTTGTAGTCAACAATTACGTTGATAGTTTCTTATACACACAATTAAATTACAATTAAAGTTGTTTTTAGATTTTTTCCTAAACGTCATGTCGTTGTGGTTTTTCAAAATGACGCGTTTATTTTTCCAGTTTTAAAAAAATATACTTTTTCTATTTTGCGTCGTTACTAGAGCCAGTAAAGCACCCGTTTGGGTTCGTTACTGAGAATTTGGATGCTTTACTCCGGCTGGTGTATTTTAGTTTTTTGCGTTGGCGGCATGGTCGTAAAACGTCAACGTCAAATGTCAAAATGTGAATGTGGGCAATGTGTTTAATAACTTAACCTCAATTGTTATGAAATAAATAATATTAAGTCATTGTACCCAACCTTGTAAAATTCCCTAAATTTCAAAATTTTATTTATTTTATATAAAAAGAAATTAAGTAGTGCAAAATAGAAAAAATAGTATAAAACACGCGTTCAGAAAGCTCTTCCAGCACTAAATTTTTAAGCTTCCACATAATGTTAATATTTTTAGAGATTTTTGGTAAGCTAATATGAAAGATCATACTCATTAAACAAAGACTGGGATTTTTTATTCTAAATTCGTAGCTCTAATGTTTTCGAAATTAAATCTACCACATCTTTAAAATATTTTTCTTTTCTAGATACTTTACCGATTTTAATTATTATATTTTTAAATTATTTGGTTAAACGGCTCAGAAAAAATAATCACATTCTTAAAAAAAACATAACCTATAACCTTGTCTAGCAGTAAATATTAACTTTTGACCTTTTAAACATGAAATATTTTTAATGTTGAAAAATATTCCAAACTCTTAAATTATCATACAACTGTTAGTATATGTTACAGTAGAACCTCGGTAAGTCGAACTTCAAGGAAGACGGAAAAAAAGATACAAGGGTTTCGACTTATAAAAGGTTTTCAACATATTTCTTTATTTTACAGCTCTTTACAGCTTCGAGCACTTCTAACTTTTTAAAGAGACTCAAAGTTTTCGATTTTCGTTTCACAGCACTCATTCTCCAATAATTTTTTGCGTATACCGTATACCATTGAAGAAATTGATGTGTATGCCAGTAGTAAAACCAAATTAATTCTGCTCATTACTTTTCGACATTTAAGACTTGCTTTGGTAGAGCTCAAACGAAAGCCAAAACAATAAAAATAAATATTCAAATGTGGTGGTATTAGAATCAAACATTTATATGTTCGAGATAAAAAGTTATTGAGAATATGTATTATATGAAATACCTTTTAGGAAAATGCTGATTATTTCGACTTATCCAGGGCTCAAAATTTGAATGATGGAGGTATTGGAGCTCGAAGGGAAGAAAACGAGGGTTACAAGAGTTGTAGAAGTTTTCAACTTGTCGAGGTTCTACTGTATTTTCTTCTAATGTTCGGTAATTTTTCAACAGAAAAAACTATGAACCGAGATATTAGTAAAAAGAAAGCAAAGAAGCGCCTTTTACAATTAACATGAATCTTCGGGCACAGAACTGAAAATAATCAAGTCTAGCATAGTTTCATGACATCCAGGTCCCCAAAAATTAAAATTTCTTTTTTTTATAGAATCATAGTCTAGTTTATGATGCAGTTAAAGTTATTGTATACCTTTCTGGTTTAACCTGTATATTAATAATTTTTAAATATTTTATTGTTTTGGAAGTTATCTGATTATATTTTGCTACAGACTTATAGTTTCGGGAAAAAACCAGTCAACAGTTTTGCTTGATTTTCACAGCATTTTCACCGAGTTCCACCTTCCACCGTTATTCTGAAATTGTAATAAAAGACATTAAATTCAAGAAACAATTTTGAAGATAATTGTACTATTTTTTTAATAGTTTTAGCATCTTGGTGTCTATTTTTTATAATTCGTCCTAAGTTGTTGTTTAAATTCTAGACGCACTCCGACTCTTGGCCCATTTTTCCTCAAAATACCAAGTAAACATTTTACCAATAAACACAAAAATCGCCTTTCCCATACCTCCAAGCCACGTGGTTTTTGTCACGGACGCAAGCTGTCCTAACACGAAAGAGACTTTAATACAGGTTTGAACAAATAAGCTCCTAGCTCAGTCACGTCAGTGTTTTTTTTAAGGCAAACAAATCAAAGCTGTTTGCTGATCCATTTAAATGGGTTATTTACAACGATAGAATTCTTGACATTGACGAATATTTCAAGGACTTGGATATTCTGGTTGATAGTGATGTTACATTGATTCTAAAAACCACCGCAGTGAAAATTTACAAGAGGTATGTTGATACTCCTTTGCTGATTGAAAATATCGGTAACTGGACACACAAACATGGTTTTATTGATAATGGTTACGAAAAAATCACCTACAAACGACGAAGAGATCTCATGAAAACTGTCCTGAACACAACTATAGTACTGACAAACAATGATTCTCTGAATCATTTAACGGACAGAAGGTATGTAATCTGGAAGCACTGACTAAAGTCGTTGAAGTACCTTTCCAGAGACATCCACATCGACAGTATTGCTAAAGTGAACTACGCTCTTGTTGAGCACCTAGCTGAAACAGTGAACGCTGGTCTAAAACTCTCGATCGTTAGCTCTTGGGGTTATAGAAATGAAAATGGAACTTGGAGTGGTATGGTGGGAAAACTAACACGCAAAGAAGCCGACATTGGAGGCACAGGACTTTTCCAAACAAGTGACAGAGTCGATTTCATAGAGTATCTTGCAAAAGTGACACCGACGTCATCGTACTTTATATTTCGAGCTCCCAAATTGTCGTACGTTAGCAACGTTTTTACGTTACCGTTTCACAGAAAGGTGTGGTTGAGCACATGTGCTTTGTTTGTAGTAACTGCGGTCATTTTTTACATCGTGACTAAATGGGAGTGGAAGAAGAAGAAATACGTAGAATTTTCAGTAAGAAACGTTATAGTTTTGAGAAAATAATACTATGGGCATTTACAGATCGATTCTACTGAGCCTGAAATTCGCAGTTCTTGGTCTGAGGTGATTTTTGAAACATTCGCGGCGTTTTGTCAACAAGGTACTGCTTCGGTTCCTTACAGCGTTCCAGGACGTGTCACTTTAATCTTTCTTCTGACGTCATTTATGTTTCTTTATACTTCGTACTCTGCTAACATTGTAGCTTTGATGCAATCCTCTTCTGGTAGCATTCAAACACTCAAAGATCTTCTTAACTCTCGTCTAGATATCGGGGTACACAACACCGTCTTCAATCACTTTTATTTTTCAGTTAGTCACCTTCAGTTCAATTTTCCTGTTGTTACATTGTTCTTGTAGCAAACCAAAGAACCAGTTCGCAGAGAACTGTACTTAAAAAAAGTCGCTCCTTCTGGAGAGAAACCGAAATTCTACACCATTGAGGAAGGCATAAAACGTGTCAGAAGTGGCCTGTTCGCTTTTCATGTTGAAACAGGACCTGGATATAAACTAATTTGTGCGTACAATACTTTTTCATTTTAACACTAATGAAATGTTAGCGGAAACATTTCAGGAAGAAGAAAAATGTGGTTTACTGGAAATTAGATTTCTGGAGGTGAGAGACTGTTGGTTAGCTATACAGAAAAATTCGCCGTATAAAAAAATGTTAAAAGTTGGGTACGTCAGTGCTAACAAAATGCAGATTTTTTGACTCAAATATCTACTTTTAGACTTCTTCAGCTTCAAGAAAACGGTATTCAAAAAAGACAAGTTGAGCTGATTTATACCAAAAAACCGCCATGTCTAGTAGGAGGTAGCAGCTTTATCAGTGTTGGGATAATAGACTGTTACGCTGCTGTTGAAGTTTTGGTGTTTGGGATCGCAATGGCAATACTGGTGTTGATATTAGAGATATTCGTTAATCATCGATTGTAAATAACGATTTTTTGTAGAATTGCATAATTAATGGATGATTTTAGGTTGAAGTATAAAAATTAGGATTGACTACCAAAGAGAAAATAAATGGAAACATTCTGTTTGGTCTTTAGTACCACACTTTATTGATTAGAAAGATTTCAAAATAGTGTGTTTATTATTTTAGATGGGATTAGTAATATTATATCGCACATCACACGTATATATCTGCTACTGTGACATATTGTCGAAAAATTTCTAGTACCCAAAATATAAATGATTGCTACTGTTGGTGTTTTTCAAATTGCCTCATCGAATCAGTTTTAAAATCTTTGAAATTACTGAGAATTCAGTGTTAGAAATAGTTTTAAAAATCAAAATCAGAATCTTGAATATACCCCATATATGAGGATGATTTAATAAGTATGAAAAATTGTTGTCAAGGAGACGCACAATCTGAAAAACAACATAACGGTCAGTAAAAATGGCCTTTTAGACGACATCTGATAAAATTTTAAACTGCCAACTTTCATGGTTGACACTTAACAGTCATTTGAATTGATCACGTCTGTTTGCGTGATTGCTTTTTTTACGTCATAATGACATATTTTGTAAACACGTCGCCGCTTCTAGACATTTAATTATTGTTGCCCATCGTATCCCACGCCGACGCCGACGCCGACGCTGTGATCACGGTGTTGGACTTTACTTTTGCCGGTGCCTTGCTGTATTAAAGCGCTAAGATGTGTTAATTTTTTTTGTACGTGGGCTCTCATTTTAAAACGTACTTTTAATAAATATAGAACCAGAAACATTTTTATCGATTAATTTAGTTTTTGTGGTCTCGAAAGGAATTAATCCTGTATAATTAACGTTTTTAAAACACAATTTGTGGTGTTTCGATTATCTCTGTATAATGGGTTGCCTAACTTGCAATTTCTCGCTCATTTAACTTAACCTCAAACTTTGACGTGTGTCAAACTCCGCAAATTCAAATCTTAATTTTCTTCGAAATGGCGCGTCCAAAAAACAAAAAGTCTTCTGCGTTGGTGCAATGTAAAATCTGTTTCGTAAATATAATAACCAAAGGCAGCAAAAAAGCACTCTTGTGATTGCCCCCCAGTGTTTGAATCTTGCGGCGTGTAAAAAATGAGGTTTTATTTGGAAATTTAATGGAGCATTATGAAAATCAAAGGACAGAGAAACAAGACTAAGAAAACGAAGAGATATGAATAGATGAACTTGATGGCGTAATAGAAAGAAGGCAAGAATGACAATGAATTAAAAATTAAAAAGAATTGAAAAAAGAGGAAAATGGATTATCCATAGAACCAGAAAGCATTGAGGGAATGACTTCAACACCTATAAGAATCCTACAAAAGCTCAGAAATTATCAAAACATTTGTGTTTCTTAAAATATTTGTTGTTTTTTGTAAACCTTTTGAGTCAAACTGTATGAGATCTTTCATGATTTCGGCAATTTTTGAGACGATTTATATGTAAAATATATTTTTTTGATTTGAGGTATTCTAGAGATTTCTGAAATTGGACCTGATATACGAAAATTTGCGCAAATTTAATTAAATTTCGAAATGTTCTAAAATAATTGCAGTTATTTTGAAGAATTTGTTGATTTTTATAATGGTGTAAAAATATTACAGTTGTCATGTTTATTTTTTTTTCAGTTTTTCAGTTAGTTGCACTGTTCAGAATAAGGTTATTTCTAAAATGGTTTTTGACAATTCAGACACTGTTTTTTCTTTCTCAAAATATTTTGTATCCTAACATTTTAGAGCGTTCTCATTTTGTCTTCTCCAATCTTTAATTTAAACAAAAGCAGATGATTGAATTTTTTTACAGTTTTTAAAATTCTGGAAACTATGAAAAGATTCTCTTATTTTCTTTGATATTTAAGAATTTTGTCGAGAATGTATTTTAGTTTTTTGTATATTAATTAAAGAAAATATTGTAGGTATGTAAAAAAACAACATTTATTTGATTTAAGCTCTAAATTATAAACATTCGGTGTTATTTCCTTTAAAAAATAATCCAATTCTTGAATATCTTAAATTTGTAATGGTTTAATAATAACAATTATAGATAGAAAAATTCTTATGCAAACGACTTGAAACAGCTTCATTCTAAAATTGACAAATCCAAAATGATTCTTAATATTACAAAAAATTGTAATAATAAATAATTCCTAAAATGTTATAATAATGCGTATTCTGTTTGGCATTTTGCCAAAAAATATATGAATTTATAATTTAAATTCTAACTTTTATAATTAAATGTGTTTAGTGATACGAAATCCAAAATTACCTACCCGTGCGATCAAATATATTTGAAGAAGATAAGAAAAAATTACATTTTTAACGAATCAATCAAGCACACAATCTTATTATTGTTATACAAAGAACAATTGAACAGATTTTAGTTTGGTCAGTTGAAACAAAAATTTAGTTATAAATATGGACACAAAAAAAAATCATTTGAATGTTTGGGTAGAAATAGTAAAAGTGTGTGGCAACGCATAACAAGAAAAAATAACACGTAATTACTTGCAATTGGATATATTACAAAAATATTTCTATATGAATAAATAATAAACAAAACAATATTTAAGATTAAGTAATCATATACACAGACATTTGTCTGCCAAAAATACATTTATCATCTGTAAACATTTTTATAAATCATGGTACAACTTCTTTTCAAATGAAAGAATCGCTTTGTAAATATTATGTATAGGAAGTTTTTTCAATACTGTATAAAACTGACTAGAGTTTTTGATTCCTAGACTACTTATAATATGACTTCGAGCAGCATCTCTTGCTAATTCAACCAAACAAGGCACTTCTGGTAATTTTCTTATTTTCCTAACAATTTCATCAGATGCACCATCATCCAAGAAAAAATCTTTTAACTGTGGACGCGCAAAATAGTTCAACATGACATCTAAATCCATTAACAAGTACGACTGAGGGTTTTGTAAAAATGACTCGATGGTCAAGCTAACATCATAGATAAAATATGGCATAATCGATTGTTGGATTACCTCATGGTCATACAATGAACAGCATGGAACATATTTCTTTGGTGGTTCTACCTCCATGTGCAACATAATTTCGAATAATTCGCAACGTCCGTAAAAGACATAAGCTGCGTTTAAATCTGAGGCAGTAACTCGGACTCCATGACTTAACAAACTAAGAACAGCCTCGGTTAAAGTTTCTAAAGAGAAATTATTCTTCCGGAAGATGTTTATTAAACTGGAAATTGGTGACACTGACATGCAACGACTTTGGGCGATTTCATCCATAAAATCGCTCTCTAAGAAAGCATAAAGATTAGTCAGAAACTCAGGAGGGGCTCGTTTCATGTTTTCAGTCGTGGTAAGACAGTTAGTTAAAGTACAACATTGTTTAAGCATGTCTCTGAAAACGTAATCAAATTTTATCCAGAACAATTTCAAATGTTCAGGTGTGACCTCCATTATTCTTTCACTGAGATTTTGTAAGTCTTCTTCGTTATAAGTAACATTCGTGGCCGCCTCTAAAATTTTCGGAAACACTCTCCACTTAAGAATCATGGCTCTACTTAAAACTTTGAGATCCATCGTACAACCACCATCATCAAAAGTGTAATTATATAATGTCAATCTTAAGTCAAATTCGAGATCGTCTATCATTACTGGAAGTTTACCGCAGCTGGAAGGAATGGTTGTGTCGGCTCCATAGTACAACAGCATGTATATAATCTCTGTTTTTTGGTGGAGACAAGCTTGGTATAAAGGTGTGATCCCTCGTGAATTCTGAGTATTAATGTCGCTACCTTTGGTTACCAGAAAATGACATAATTTCAGAGAACTGTGTTGACATGCATAGTGGAGAGGTATGCACCCGGCTTTGTCCCTTCTATTAACATCGGCACCTTTTTTTATTAGTTTTTTAACAAGATTGTGTTTATTGAACACTACAGCTGCAAATAAGGCACTCGCTTCGTTAAGATTTGGTTCATTTATCTTTATCTCTGGTCTGTTTATTAAAAAATTGAACGAACTTGTACTAAAAAGTCGATATTAGTGTTTGACAACAAAAGTGTTAGAATACCTATTGTTCATGATCGCAATGTGAAGTAAAGTGTTACCTTCGTTATCTTTAGCATTTACGGATGCACCTCGTAACAACAAAAGCCTTAAAATTGTGACTCTATTATATATGACTGCATTGATGGACGAAGATAAGAGAATCGATTCCGGTATGTTACCCGAACCTACTAGTATATTGAGTTCAGGCTAAAAATTAACGATGTAAAATCGGTTGATACTTTTCGGGTACATACGTGCGCGTTTGATGGTCGCTGTGTGTTGATAGTTTCCAGGAAAATTCTAACATCACGAACCAACATTAGCAAGTTGCCCATTCTATGAGGTAGGCTACTTTTCTCTAGTATCAATAACACTACATTTTTCAAAGTTAGTCGTGGTTATCTTGTTATCGTGTCAAATATGTAGTAATATGTACCATCAAGGCCAAGCATTTTGCTTTTTTTTACGTCATAATGACGTATTTTGTAACCACGTCGCCGCTTCTAGACATTTAATTATTGTTGCCCATCGTATCCCACGCCGACGCCGACGCCGACGCTGTGATCACGGTGTTGGACTTTACTTTTGCCGGTGCCTTGCTGTATTAAAGCGCTAAGATGTGTTAATTTTTTTTGTACATGGGTTCTCATTTTAAAACATACTTTTAATAAATATAGAACCAGAAGCATTTTTATCGACTAATTTAGTTTTTGTGGTCTCGAAAGGAATTAATCCTGTATAATTAACGTTTTTAAAACACAATTTGTGGTGTTTCGATTATCTCTGTATAATGGGTTGCCTAACTCGCAATTTCTTGCTCATTTAACTTAACCTCAAACTTTGACGTGTGTCAAACTCCGCAAATTCAAATCTTAATTTTCTTCGAAATGGCGCGACCAAAAAACAAAAAGTCTTCTGCGTTGGTGCAATGTAAAATCTGTTTCGTAAATATAATAACCAAAGGCAGCAAAAAAAGCACTCCTGTGATTGCCCCCCAGTGTTTGAATCTTGCGGCGTGTAAAAAATGAGGTTTTATTTGGAAATTTAATGGAGCATTATGAAAGGAAGGACAGAGAAACAATAAGAAAACGAAGAGATATGAATAGATGAACTTGATGGCGTAATAATTAAAATTAAACTAGGAGAGACAAATAGAGACGACTCAACAGAAATAGAAATTTTAGGAAAAAAAAGGAAAAGGTTGGGAACCAGAAATAATCAATGGGGCATGGAATGTCGGGAAAATGACATAATAATACGAATACAAAAAAAGTAAAGGAACCAGCTGCAACAATTACAGAGCTTAATGTTTAAGATATACACTAAAATATTACAACATAGATTAAGACAATCAGTAATGAAGTAGAGGAAAATCAAGCAGCTTTCGGGGGAGTTAAGTTTGTAAGAAGAATACAATCAAGAAGAAAATGGAGACAATGAAGGAATTATTGATTATTGGTCTGATATTTGCAACTGATACCTTTCCTAGAGAAACAATATGGACTTGGCGGGAAAAACTCTTAAAAACAAAACACCAAAAACAAGTAGTCTAAAGCATAATAAGAGGGTAACTGCCCCATTACAAATAAATGGACACAAATTAGAGAACTTTAGAATAAAGCATGGAGGTAGGCAGTGATAAAATGGCTATAAATGCTACAGAACAGAAACATACAAACAATTATAGGTTATAGAAATCTATTACAATTAAAATATACAAATGCAGCGGAAATGAAATATAAGAGAAAAACGTGAAAAAATAAAAACTGATGTGAAGAAATTAGAGAAAAATTAAATTAGAAACTAATTGTACGGCTAATAGAAAATAAACAGTTAAGATGGTGCAGATATTTAACAAAAATGGACGAAAGCTGACTAAAAAAATATTCCAAGATAAAAGAACCAGAAAGAAAAGAGAGAAGGAGGCAAAAAAGACAATGAATTAAAAATTAAAAAGAATTGAAAAAAAGAGGAAAAAGGATTATTCATAGAACCGGAAAGCATTGAGGAAACGACTTCAACCCCTACAAGAATCCTACAAAAGCTCAGAAGTTATCAAAAAATTTGTGTTTCTTAAAGCATTTGTTGTTTTTTTGTAAACTTTTTAAGTCAAACTGTATGAGATCTTCGATCATTTCGGCAATTTTTGAGACGATTTATATGTAAAATTATTTTTTTTGATTTCAGGTATTCTAGAGATTTCTGAAATTGGAGTATGCGAAAATTTGCGCAAATTTAATTAAATTTCGAAATGTTCTAAAATAATTGCAGTTATTTTGAAGAATTTGTTGATTTTTATGATGGTGTAAAAATATTATAATTAGCAAAGTCAAGGCTAAGCCTTTATTAAATATTGTTTTCTAACGTATTGGGCGCCCGCGTCGTATTGATGATGTCAGACTTAACTTGGTGGCTGCCGCTATTAAAATGACAAGATGTGTTAAATTTTTAAGTCCTCATTTTAAAAAGTACTTTAAATAAATATAAAACCAGATTTTTTTATCAACTTATTTAGTTTTTGGTGACTCGGAAGTAATTATATTTCGTATAATTAACCCTTTTAAAAATTAAGTCAAAACGCCATTTATGCTTTTGAAAATTTCTGTATAATGGGTTGCCTACCACACAACTTTTTGCTTTGTTGACATTTAACTTAACCTCAAATTTTGGCATGTGTGTCAAACCCCGCAAGTTCAAATCTTAATTTTCTTCGAAATGGCGCAACCAAAAAACAAAAAGATCTCTCCGTGGGTGCAATGTGAAACTTGTTTCGTAAACATAATAACCAAAGACGTTGAAAAGCACTCTTGTGATTGTCCCCCGAGTCTCGCTGAATCCTACGGCTTCGTAAAAGATGAGATTTTATTCGGAAATTTGGACATCAAAACGAACGAAGACATCAAAGGCGTCGTTGAAAAAGACAGTTTGGTGTTTTTAAGCCAGGGGGCTATACAATTGTGTGGGCTTTCAATCGGCGATTGGGCTCTAATTAAATTTAATAAGTCTTTGCCGCCAGTTGCTAAAGTTGTCTGGCCTACAAATGAGAAGAGTTTGACTAGTGTTCTCTTAACAAAACAAGGTATGATGGGAATTAATTTAGTGATTTTTGTGTTATTTACGGTTTTTTAGGACTTCAGTTGTGTCAGGGGGAAGTCAATTTTGGGGTGACAGTCTTAGGAGCCCCCCGTGATCTACCAGAAGCTTATAGAATCAGTATTGTTGCGTTGAACGTACCCAAAACTTTTGAAGTAACTTCTGAGTTATGTAACAGAATCCAGAAAAACAACTCTGAGAAACTTTTTTGTGTGGGAAACAGAATCTCTGTTATGTTTTTTGGGAAAGCTATAAAATTTGAAATTAAACAGATTGAAGCTCTACCACAGGAAAATATAGAGGATAAGTTTGAGAGACTGAGTACTGAGGATCATCCTTTTTACAAAGCTACCAGTAAAACAATTTGGAGCTTATTCTGGTAAGTTGTCAGAAATGAAGATCACAGCTCTCATGACCATTTTAGTGATAACACTGAGTTTGAGAAAGTGAGCAAGAATGTTGATCTTGTTTCAACAGTTGGTGGTTTAGACCATGAAGTTACAGAAATAAGAGAAGCAATCAATGTCTGTTTACAAAAATCACAATCCTATGGACTCCAACACTCAAAGTCTATTCTTTTGTATGGAAACTCAGGAACTGGAAAAACTCTTCTTGCTAGAGCTTTATCAAAAGAGTCAAACGCGCACATTATTGAAATCTGCGCTTCTGACTTATATTGTAAATACTCAGGAAGCGTTGAGGAGACAATAAAAAATTTGTTCCAAGAAGCCATAGACCACGCACCTAGCGTAATAATTCTAGACGAAGTAGACATTCTATGTCCCCTCAGAACTCAAAGAATGACCGACTCTGAGAAGCGTGTCATCTCTACTTTACTCTCCATGTTAGATCATTTACATCAAAACTCTGAGCAAGTCTTCATTTTAGGCACCACCAATAAACTAGACTCGATCGACCCCGTTTTTCGGCGCTACGGCCGCTTTGATCGAGAACTAGAGATCAGCACCCCAAACCCAAACAATAGAAAGAAAATTTTAGAAAAACTTCTCAACGGCGTCGTTCATAATCTCAGAAAGCCAGACTTAGATGAGGTCGCTTTGAACACGCACGGTTTCGTCGGAGCGGATCTAGTTTCCCTCTGTTCTAGAGCCGGTTTAAACGCCTCTAGACGAAAGAGTGAAAATATCACTTTAGAAGACTTCAAACTAGCTCTGAAACACGTTAGACCAAGTGCGATGAGAGAAGTACAAGTTGAGGTTGCAAACGTTCGATGGTGTGATATCGGAGGCCAGGAAAACTTGAAGTTGATTCTAAAACAAGCGGTTGAGTGGCCTTTGAGACACCCTGAAAGTTTTGTTAGATTAGGGGTGACACCTCCAAAGGGAGTGTTAATGTTTGGGCCCCCAGGGTGCTCTAAAACGATGATAGCGAAGGCGTTAGCGACGGAAAGTGGGCTAAATTTCCTGTCAATTAAAGGTAAAAACTGATTGAATTTTTCAAAAATACAGATCTGTTTTTCCTATCTAGGCCCCGAATTGTTTAGTAAATGGGTCGGAGAATCCGAAAAAGCGGTCCGAGATGTGTTCAGAAAAGCCAGACAAGTCGCTCCTTCTATCATTTTCTTCGACGAAATTGATGCGCTGGGAGGAGAACGAAGTTCGGGCTCTAGTACTAGTGTCCAAGAAAGAGTTCTAGCACAACTTTTGACTGAACTAGATGGAGTGTCACCGCTGGGAGATGTCACAGTTCTAGCTGCCACCAACAGACCTGATCGCATTGATAAAGCTCTTTTGCGGCCCGGTCGCTTAGATCGAATCGTGTACGTTCCATTACCCGATGCGAATACTAGAAGAGAAATTTTCAAACTAAAACTAGCGAAAATGCCTGTAAGTTCGTGGTTTTCAAAAGTGTCACATTGCGAGTTTTTTGGTTTAAGGTCAATAATGTCGAGATCGAAGACTTGGTCAAATTAACTGAAAGATATTCAGGAGCTGAAGTTAACGCCGTTTGTCACGAAGCAGCTATGGTAGCTTTAGAGGAAAGTTTAGAGGCTACAGCTATAGAAAAACGACATTTTGAAAAAGCGCTTAAATTAGTAAATCCAAGAACACCAGAAGGCCTTAATAAGTTGTATGAAGATTATCTACAACGAAATATATGATTTTAAAAGTATTGGTTTTGTTTGTTCAATCAGTATTTGATATTGTGACGTCATTCACCTCCCATTCATGAAAGTTAACCAACCAGGGCACTTAAATCTGACAGATAAAAGTCATCTTCAGTTTAATCAATGGTTTGTGATTGTGAGGTTAACTCATTTTTAATCTTTTCTTGAAACGTAATAAGTAACATTTTTTTGTATCTCATTTTTATTGAAGAAGTGATGATTCAATCAGTTTTTATTTCTTTTGTGGGTAAGATATTATGCAGTTTGGTGTATTGTTGGTTGCAGCTACAAGTTTCCGTATTAAATGTTTTTTATCTTATTTGTTTATGAAACTCGCTAAATAATTAATAAAATAAAAATATTTGATAAAAATTCAAATGAATAAAATTTTTCTGTTAGAAATAAAATTTTCATTAGGTATGATAAGAAAATTGGTTCTTGTTTACTATCTCGTAATCGTAATCGTAATCAAATATTGTTATTTGATATAGATTTTTTATTGTGTTGTTCAGTGAATTTTTATAAACAATGATATTTTTATTCACTGTAAAAAATTGTGGTCTGCTGCAAGAATCACCATTGTGTTTTTTTTTTTATCAAGTTTGGCATTTCCCAGTCAAATTAAAAAGCTTCATATTTCTATTTACTAATGAAATTTTGGATCAACGAAGGAAGCTATTGGCCTAGTAACTATATCAATACTTTATCAATGAAAAATATTTGATGATGTTTTGACATTGGCGGTTCTTGAACCAAGCCACAGAGTTAAACTAACTTTAAAAATTAAATTTAACTTGTTGTGAAGTGGAGCAAAATGGAAATGGAACAGAGAAACAAGAAAAATAAGAATAATAGATAAGAAGAGAAGAACTTGATGACGTATGAATTAAAATTAAACTAGGAAAGACAAGTGGAAACGACTCGATAGACCTGGGAAATTTAAGGAGAAAAGGGAAAAGGCTGATTACTAGAAATAATCACACAAGCATAGAATACCGGAAAATGCCCAACGAATGAAAAAATAACATAAAATGTTATTAGAAAATTATCAAGAAACCAGCTGTGACAACTACAGGGGTGTCTTTAAGATATACACCAAACGAGTACAACAGAGTTCAAGACAAGTAGAGGAAAATTAATCAGTTTTCAGGAGAAGCAGACAAACAACTACCACTAAGTTTACAGAAATTAATCCAAAAGAATATGGAAACAGTGGAGGAATTATTGATTACTATTGATTATTGATCAGACAGCTGCATTTGATTTTGATTTGATGGAAAGACAATATAGACTTGGTTGGAAGAACTCCAAATAACATAACAACGAAAACAGGAAATAAAAAGTACAACAAAAAGATAACAGACCGAGTACCGATCAATCGATACAAAATAGATAATTTTTGGATAAATATCGAGATAAAGTGGAGAGGTAGCAGATTGCTCTTAGTGATGAACAAAATAACTAGAAATGCCTAGAATAGAAGCGAAATCAGAAATGTACAGACATCTGTAGGTTATAGAAGTCTGGTACCAATTGAAATATAATATAAATAATCAATGAGAAAAAAATAGAATAAGAAGCGAAGAAATTAGAGAAACTAATAATATGGTTTTACTTAGACTGTAATAAAATATACAACGCAAAAAGAACCGGAAAGGAAAGAAAGAAAAAGTCAAGAAAAACAATAAACTAACAAGGAAAAGATAAGAAAATAATGAAATTGAAAACTTAAAACAGGACCGGAATGACTGGAAAAATTGGATTTTTCAAACTATAAAACTCCAACAAACTGTCTAAGATTTGATCATCATTTAAGCAATTTTTGAGACGATTTATATCAGTGATATTTCTTTTGATTTCGGTTATTTTGGAACATTCTGAAAACTGGGAAAGGTAGGTATTCATTTTAAAGAGTTTATTGATTTTTATGATGATCACAGGTCGCTCCTGTCAAAAATTGTGGTGAATGGTAGAACTAGAAATGCGAAAAATAAACATAAACAAACACACAAACAACTATAGGACATAGAAATTTATTACTATGTAAAATATAATATTAATGCAGCGGAGATGAAATGCACTAGAAAAATATGAAAGAAATAGAATAAGAAGTGAAGAAATTTTAGAGAAGTTAAAACAGGAACTAATAAAATGGCTGATAGAAAATATTTATCTAGAATGGACGAAGACAGACTATAATAAATCAAAAAGAATCGGAAAGATAAGAAAGAAGCCAAGGAAGACAATAAAGTAACAAGTAAAAGATATGAAAATAAATGAAATGAAACACTTACAGGACCGGAGTGAATGAAAGATATAGATTTTTCAAACTATAAAACTTCAACGTCTATAAAGATCCAACAAAAGCTCAAATTTAATAAAAAACTAGTGATTCTTAATATATTTGTTGTTTTTTGTAAACTGTGAGTCAAACTGTCTAAGATTTTTTAGATCATTACGGCAGTTTTTGGGATGATTTTAGATATTCTTGAGATTTCATGAACATGTAAATATTTGCCTAAATTCATTTAAAATTCAGAATGTTTTAGAATAATTGCAGTTATTTTAGATAGTTTATTAATTCTATGCTGGTGTCGTAGAAATTTGATACTTAGTGAAAATCTTTGAAAAAGTTCAGATTTTTGAAGAATTTGGAATGAGGTATTTACAAAAGTTAATGTAATTTTAAAAAGTTTCTGGGCATTTCGAATATTTTCGAAATGATTGAATTATGTTTTTTTTTAACTTTAAAGAGAACCTAGTGTTGATATAAAATAGGACGAATCTAAGATTTAATTTTTAGCTATTAATACACGGTACCCTGAATTTTGTAGATCTTCTCAATAACACTCTGTATAGAGAGACTGAAAGAAATTATGCATCTAATTAAAGCTGAGCTTAAACCTTTTACTTTCTTTCTGTATAAAGCGGTCGCTGTTTTTGTTTATTTTAAATCTCGTTTAATTTAAAATGTGATTATCAAAGTTGAATTCTATTTCTAGCATGTCTAGCAACTACGTATGCTAACGTCATGGACATCAACGATTTTTTCCCAGACATAAATGGAAATCTCACGAAAATTACTTGGGCCCATGCAGTTAACAGCAAGACGTATCTGAAAAGTGCATTAAACAGTATGACACACACCCAGAAAATTTCATATATTCCCTAACGGCCACTTTCAGGTTCAGTTATGATGTTGGAAGCGGACGTCGTTTATGGCAAAATTAATGGAAGTGGTGAATCGATCCCCATCATGGGTCATCCACCTGCGACCCAGTCCGACCTCTCTCTGGAGGACTTTTTGACATCCACATATGATTTTAATAAAGATAAAAATAACCGTTCCACGCGTAAAGGCGTCAAACTGGATTTTAAATCAACGGAAGTTTTTATAAAATCCATTGATTTAATCAAACGCCTTTATAATTCCGTGAGTGTTCGTAAAACTAAAATTAATCATTCAGGTTAACGAGGGTTTTCCAGATTGATTATCCCATTTGGATAAATGCTGACATTATCAACGGTCCTCTCAACGTTTCGACAATTCCAGTCGATGCCAACACATTTTTAGCTGACGCGAAAATTTTCAACAAATCGGTGCTGTCTCTCGGGTGGACCACCACAAAACCAGAAGCTAACAATCGTTATACTGATGAACAAATAAGCAAAATGGTTGAAGCTATAAAAAGAAACGATGTTACACAAGATGTGACTTTTGCTGTGAGGGCGAGAATTGCTGCTGAAAGTTTGGAGCAAATGAGGCTTTTAAAGGATGGAGTAAATAATTGCACTTTGACCATTTGGTCCAGCGAAGGAGATAACGTAGATGTTCCAAAACTGAGGGATTTAATATTTGAATACGGGATAAAGCGGGTTTATGTTGATGTTCCCGAGGATTTATATGGTCGTTTGGATCTTGGAAGTTCAGCTTCGCTAATTTAAACTTCCATGTTTGTACTTCTTGTCACTGGAATACTCGCACTTTTCTAAATCGTACCAAATTATAAGTAAATAAACGAGCTGTGTAAAATCCATGTAAAATTCGGCCGCCCCACAAAATCCCTTGTCCAAATTTCAGCAGATGTAAGTACGTGATACTTGACATTATTCGGTAATTGGTGATTCAGACGACTCAATAACTCAATGCTTCCATTGACGCCGAACCAGTTAATCCCGGAATCGATGGGGTGGATGCAGTCTTAATAACACGTTCCACCCACCCCAATATCGGTTTTGTATAGATTCACCCATAAATACGTGTAATTTGTAAAGTTGAATAATGCGAGACCATCTGGCTACTAATCCAACAATCCTATGATGCATGACAAGCTCGTAATAAATGTAAACAACTAAACATGTTGTGCAGTTGAGCTGAAGCGAGCTTCGGTAAACCTAGAATGTTGCATAATTTGTTAATCCCCAAATGCCTTTTGTGTGCATCCTGAAATGGTTTATTAAATTTATCAAACGCTTTGTGCGGTTGCTGTCTAAAACTGTTTATTTCATTTTTCTGAACGATAATTAAAACATTAGGGGTGGATTTTAATTTATAAGAAAAACAAAGAACGAACATGAATTTCGCGAAATAAGTTTACGTTTATGATAAAGTACGTTTAAATTCCACCTTTTTAATTTTTAATTAAAATTGTAATTGTTTGGAATGGGATGCGAGAGCAAATATTCTGACAAACCCGTCGCAAAGGGCTTGTTTGTTTAGAATTCTGTTTGCGTGTTTTTGTTTATTTTTTGGTTTGTTTGTTTTTCGGTGCTCAATCTCGATAAAAATAATTAAAACATATTTAGCACTCAATCAGTGATTTCCCATGTTTTTTTTTCCTTAAAAATAACAGAGCTTTTGTAATAATAAAAAATAAAGTTCAAGCATATCGAATCTAGAAATGTGGAGAACTAGAAAATTTTAAAAAGTCCTGAGAATTTAATAGGTATACTATTTTTTAGTAGAAAATTATACGTACTACACATTTTAAAAGATTTGAAAGAATTTTGGTTTTGTGGCGATAATTTCAAACTACAAACTTTTAAGATTTTATTAAACGTGCTGAAAATTTGTCAACTTACAAAACAAAAAGTTTACTAAAAATTTAGCTAACTAAATTTTGGACACTCTTGGATTTCTCAAAACATCTAAAATATTTGAGCTTCCCGAAAACTCAATGAGGGTTTAATTTAACTTAGAAACGTTCTAGAGAGTTTGTTTTAAGAAAAGTGTTTTATTACATAAATTATAAATTTTTATTCGCAAATTAAGTTAATCAAGAACACCTTATCCATCACATAAAATTAACAAACAGTTAGGAATTGCTTTGTTTTTCGTTCCTAATTGAAAAATATACGTAAACTTTTGTTTTAAAGTACCTAAATATCAGAATTTTTCAACAAAATATTCTGCTTCTTTCATTGTTATAACTTACAGCACACATTGTTAGAAATTTACATTTTTGGCAACAAATTAAAATTAAAAAAAGGTTCAATTTGAGCTCTATATTTCAGATTTTCTAAATCTAAAACTTTTCAGGTTCTGACCTGAAAATGTTGGTCACGATTGGTGACTGACAACAATAAAAATTGTTTAAAAATTTCACATTTTAGAATTATCGAATGTGGAAACCTCAAATTTCAAAATTTTGATAAGATAGTTTCAAAATGGAAGCGTTGAATAAAAACTACATCGGAACAGGCTTTGAAATTGTAAATGTGTTGGTAGCCCTGTTGGTCATTGAATTTGATTTTTTACGATGGTGTCAACAGTGACGCTTCGCCCTAACAAACAGAGCTACTTACGGGTTTCAAATTCCAAAGTTCTCTTAAATATTCAAAAGTCGATTTGTTTGTTGTAATTTTATAAATAATTTGTAGAATTTACGAAGATTTCAGCAAAAAATTGAAAAAACATCAAAAAAGACCCTCAAATCTGCAATAATGCCGACCGGTTTTATTGAAAAAAAAACTTATTCCACTTCGGGGAAATCTGACGGCTGCAAGGAACTGTTCTGTTTTCTCAAAGAGAATGTTGCAAATACAACCAGGCTGTATTTTTTTTAAGAAGTTTTATTTTAGTCTACATTAACATAGAACTGATAGTACTCAAAAAAGCTCCATCCGGAAAATATAATAAATACTCGTTTACTTTGTCGTTGAAGTTTACGACTTTATTATAATGTTCCATTGGATCGTTGACTGTTAACGGAATAAGTAAAGGTGTAGGAGATAGTTTATAGTTGCATTTTTTCTACATAATAAACAAAGTATACATAAAACATGAACAAAGGGTGGCTAGAGGCTAAATTTATAAATATTTTTCATGGAAATTTTATGTGAAGGTATCAATAATTAATTTATTGCTTTCCTATATGTATGTTAAACGTTTGAATACATAAATCTTAATCTTAAGTTCTAAAAGCTGAAGGGCTTATACTTGCTTCTTACTTGGAAATGGGTTCCAAAGAAAAGCGGCTTTGAAGGAAAAACTGAATATAAAATATACCACTTATAATTTACCGTTGTTGGTCTGAAAATAGAAATAGTAGTCGCATAAATAATAACAATAATAATAATAATAATAACTGAGAACGGAATAGCTAAAAGGATTTTTTTTACTAATCAGACTTTTATACTTCTCAAATTATTAAGATTTTATGTTCTATTCTAGTCCATTCAAATATTTTAAATTTCTCTACTTTTCATTCAATTTTTTGAATTTTCATTTTTTCAGAGGTTCCTCAGACTAGTTAAAAACTAGTTAACGAAAAATATGTGATAATCGATTCTTAGTTTCTTGGACTCCTAGATTCCTACATTGATTCTTTCACACTTTTAAAAACAATTTTTTTTTGACTGACAGAAAAGTCATCGTTAATTAGTTTTATTTTACTTTTTTGTAATAAGAGTTTATAACTAAAATTCAAACCAACGTCGTTAAAAAAAAATGTTTTGCGTGGTTTGAAATCAACCTCCTTATGCCCTTTAAGTATAAGCAACTCTTTCTGCCTCGTTAAACAAAAAAAATATGGCTTCCAGGAGTATTTTATACGTCTAGGGCTGAAGAACTGTAGGTCTTATTGTACGAGTGCTGCAAAAGTTATTGTTTAAAATGAGAAACGATGTTTCATAAGAACGCGTGAAAAAATATTTGACACTAATCTGAACGTTCATTGTCAGCTTGTTCTCAACAAAGTTTCCAGAAAAGCAACGTGAGCTGAACACTAATGAAAGGGTGACACTGTTAAGAATAGCCAAAGTGGTAAATCAAGCAATTTCTAATTTGTGGTCAACAAAGTTCTTTTGGCACTAGTACATAAAATATCTATTTTCGGCCGAAAAAGTTGCATGATGAAGTCACAACCGTGGTGAAAATTACATAATTTAAATCACACTTTTCAAGCACTTTGCCCCTCGAGACCACGATGCCACCAACTTGAATTTAAAAATTAATGTTGAAAGCAGTGTAATGCCTTGGGATATTTGTTTTATGAAAATGTATGTAACTTGCATTAATCAGGACTTCTCGGTAGCAACCTTAATTATAATAATTTAAGATAATTATAACGAACGAAGGCAAAGGTGCTGTGAAGTATAAACTCAATTCCATGACAAGTATGCTAACCATGCGAACGTGAACTTTTACAGCAAATTTTGTAAATTAAAAGTCGTAAACTCTCTCCGTGTTCGGTCCACGTTAAACCCATTTAAAAATTTGGTAATGTCGTAAAGTGCAGTTGATGGAACTTCATTAAAAAAGTATCGATAACACCGACGTTCGATAAATTCGTACATTTAATGGCAAACGCCGCAAATATCGCCGCCAGACATATTTTATAGGTCCGGTAATTCTACGTGGTAACCTTTGTCTGTAACCGCCATCAGAAAAAAATCCCACGACAAATTACAATACTTTCATACGTGTTTACGCGTCCTTCTGAAATACGAGATCAGACAGTTCGGGAGATGAATGGACCACAATGAATGCGCTTTAACAAATAAAGAGACACCACAGGCTCAGTCGATCCGTTGGCGCGACTTCGAAAGCACTGCACGGTCTCATACTTGAATCTCGCATAAAACACGCGATCTCGAGATTTTAAACATGATTCTCAATAGTTTAGTGGTGTGTTTCTTGCCGTTGAAGAAAAATTAATACTCTTGGAAAATGTGTCAAGTAAGTAGGCAATTTTCCTTCCTAGGAAACACCTGAGAAAGTTAAATATAATCACGTGCAAACTGAAAGGAAATGCAATGCGGTATTGTGTTTACTGTCGTTTTTAACACGTTCTCCGCGCCAGCAGCGCCCAAAAATTATTTATTTTTGGGTTGCCTCGACCTTAGGAAGTTTCGATGTATTTAAAAAGTTGCGTGAACTAGAGATCAGAGGTCAAGTTTTTTACTGATAAAAATATCCCTGACCCAGTGACGTTCACAGAAGCGAGACATTTTGACCGTTTTTCGAAAGCGGACTTGGTCCTTTATAGTTGCACCTAATTAAAAGCTGCTCGTCGATTTTTAGTACTTTATGAACAAAAGAAAGAATTTTGCTTTTCTCGTTGTCAGATGAGGGCCTCCACATCAAAATTTAATTTAATTTATTCAAACGAGGCCACTCATGCCCCTTTTAATTTCTGTTTTCAATCAACTGATAGCTCAAAGTAACCGGCATGATTAATAGTCAAAATTCGACGAGTCCTATTAGACCTGATTTATATTCTCGTCACTTCATCATCGTTGATTAAAAATTTACTCCTTAATCCGGTCATAAAGTAGTGACAGTCATTTTTAAAATGTCCGGAATCTGTCATACATTTTATGATACCGATAATTTGTTTCCAGCCCACAAAAACGAAGATGTTGTAATATGTCTTGTAGGACGCCCACATTTCTGCCATTTTGTGTCGACATTACAGGAATTTACTTAAACTGAAAATAAATCAAAACAGCATGGCACAATTTTTTCATGATCGTGAAAATCCTCAGGTTCATTCACTACTGAGATGATTTATAGAGGCAACGGATTTTGAGTATCACTCTGTCAACAAGTCTGTATACACATTTAGAGAAAATGTTTCGAAATTTGTTGGCTTAGTTGACGGTTTGTTATTTTTGAAAGATGACTAAAATAGTCTTATTTATACTTGGTCTAACAAGGGAGAAATAGTTCAAGGTATAAACAGGTGGGGTTTATAATTTTATCAAAGATGAATTTACGCACTATGCTATCATATTCTCAATAATTATTGCTTCATTGTTGGAAATACATCAAATTAACACCTAATCAAACCAAGGATCATTACGTTTTTTGACCCATCACTGGGCGCGTTTGCCCAATGAATTTGTGTATCCGCGGTAGCAATTCATTTCAGTAGAAAATAATAAACAGCAAGAATCTCCTTGAAATTCACTTTTATGAGACGATTGTGAGTGGATTTTGAATTTTAACGGAGATGTTTGACGTAATACAGAACTTTTTTATTAAGTAACATCAAAGATAACTAACTAACAACGGAGTTGTGTAACAAAGTAGATTAACCTTATAGTGAACGTCCAAATCGTGGTCATTTGAATTTAATTTTGTTTTCTCTTGTGGAAAATGTGTACAATAATTTTCACGTAATCAATTGGAAGGATATTTCGGTGTTTTGCTCAATGTAAGAATTCAAACCTCCTAAAATTACTGGATATAGTTTATCCGTAATAACAGACTTATTCAAATTCAAACTAGAAATTTCTGTACAGGAATTCGCTAAAGATTATTTTATATGCCGTCTTAAAGCCGACATTAATACCTAACTTATTTACAGATGCAAAACAAATCGATTTGCATTTTCTAAGAAAGAAAATATATTTGCTTAATAAACCAGTTTGGTATTCATAAAAGACAGTTTGAGATCCTTATGTACAAAAAAATTTATCTTTGAGAAAACCATGAAACTTTTTACTCTGACCAAATTAAGAAAATATATGAATTTATTGCTGAAAACAAGATTGGTTAACGCATTTTTAGATTTATAGTTTGTCTTAAATGTGTGTGCAATAAGTTAACAGCATCCCACCAAAAATGGGAAACAAATCAATAAATAAAATCTAATGTTAGCAACCAAAGAGTGAAAAACACGCAACAAAGTTTACGAAAATTATTGCAAAATACTCTAAAAAGGGAAAAATATGCAATGGTTTGTAAAAAATTTAAATGGTGCGGATTTTTTTTCTTCAATTTAACTGCAGATTTTTTGGATAATTTCGTGTAAATTTTTCTACGTTTTTAAGAGTTTTAACTTTATCTAGGTTGTGTCAATTCCTTGAATTTCTTTAAGTTTTGCATCCTTTAGCTTTAAATAATTTATATTTTCCGTGCTGTAATTTTTTGATTTTTTAAATTTTCTTGTTACTTTTGTCTAGACTTGTAGAGTTTATGTGCGATGTGATAATGGGTCACTTGTACACTGGTTAGAAAAAGTAATGGGCTTTTTCTGGTGTGTGAACTTGTTTATTGTTACTGATACGTAAATATAAAAATTTGTAAATTGTCCCGTACTGATGGTACTTGTCTGTTGGACTCGTCAACTGTTGCTTTTGAACTCTTCACTCAAACTCTCAACTCCCAAGATTTGGGGATGCCACCCCACCCTCAACCCGCAAAGTGGGGGTGCCCGCTGTAGGGTCTAAACAACTTTTATATGAAATTTTATTTATGACCTGATTACGGTGAATTTCTCAGATTTTAACATTTTCTAGGTATCAAGATTTTCGATCTTTTATATAATTTGTTGTCTTCTTCAGATTTTCTGAGTTTCAATTTTTAAATTATTTTTTTCGTGGGTTTATTATTGTTTGGATACCATGAGTTTTTTATAATTTTTAGATTTTTAAAGTTTTTTAAACTTTTCGATGCCTTATATTTTCTTTAATTATTTCAAATTCCTTGAAGAATTTTTATATTTTTTGGACAATTTATATTCTTTAAAGCATATTCAAAAAGCCCAAGTAGTGATGAAAAATCAATTTTAAAAAATCTAAAGAATTTAGAAATTGTAAAAATCTAAGGACTTAAAGAAAATATTAGAAAACATCGAAAACTAAAGAATTTAACACTCAAAGCCTTAAAAGGACACATGTAGAGCTGAATAAAATTAAAGATTAAAGAAAAGTCTGAAGAATTTGAAGCACCCAAAAAAAATCCAAGAAGTAATGATTTAAATAATTTGATGCACACAAAAAATATACAGAATATAAAAAATAATGAGTCCAAAGGATTTAACAAATCGAATAATAAAAAAAAATGCCAAAAAACAAAGAATTTAAAAATATAAAAATTAATAGAAATGTACTGAAAATACGAAAGATCTTGAGAACTTGAGAAATATTGTAAATTCTTGTTAAATTGCTATTGAATTTAACTAGGTTGTGTCAATTCCTTGAATTTTCTTGAAGTCTAGACTCCATTATTCATTTGACTTTTTTTTATTTGTTTAAACTTTCTTGCTTTTTTTTATAGATTAAATTCTGTTTATGACCTGAGTACGTAGAATTCCTCGGGTTTTTACATTTTCTAGGTCTTTAAGATTTTCGATCTTTTTTTTGTAATTTTTACATTTTTTGTATACCTTGCTTTCTTATAAGTTTTGTTATCTTCAGTTTCTCTAAGTTTTAATTCTTAAATTCTTCTTTTTGTTTTTTTTTTTAATTTCGTGGGTGTATCACATCTTTGGATACCTTAGATTCTTTATATCTTTAGATTCTTGGAGTTTTGAATTCTCAAAATCATATAAATGATTTGTATACTTAATTTTTCAAATTCTTTCAGACCTCATACACATTTTTAAAATTATATTAAATTATTTTTAAATTATCCGTAATTGGTTAAACCTCTGTTTTCTAACCAATTTGTAAATCTTTGAATTTTTTAAATTATTATTTTTGGGATCTTTATTTTCTGAAATTATTCGGGTTCATATTTATATTTTCTTAAATGTTTAATTTTTTAATTTACTTATTAATCTTTTATAAAATTCATAACTTCTCTAAGGGCTACACATTTAAAAAACAAAACTTTGACGATTGTTTTGCAAATAATTTTAAAATTTTTGCATAAGTTTGCAATTTTGCATAATTAAACAGTAGCAATAGAACAATTTATTAACTACTGTAATTTTTTTTTAACAATTTTGTTTTCATTTCGCTCAATTTCAATTGTGAATTGTAAAAATAGTTAATATTTTGTACGTTTTTTAAATAATCAAATAAACAGAAAACAAATATTAAAATTCCGGAATAGAGTGAAAACAAACAAAAATATTGTTGCATTTAATTTAAAGAGGAAATTTTCTCGAATAATATCTTGTAAATTAAAAATTATAATTACATTCAACCTCTTTTTAAAATTAAAGATATTTAAGTCGAGTTGAGTAGCAACATTTGCAAATTTTCTGTAAGATAAATTATCAGTTTCAAAACTCACTTCGATTTAGAAAAGACAAACAAGTAATATAATTTCAGAATTTTTAAATGAGAAAATTTATCGAACCACACAAATAAGAAGGAATTCATAAACTTCACACATAAAGTTTTGAAGTAGAAAAAAACAGTAATAAGTTTTTAAAAAAATGGAAAAATGATTTAAAAATTATAATAAATGATAAAAATGAAAAAAAAAAAAAGATGGATTTATCTTGTGAAATCTAAGATCGAATTGAATCTTTAAAATGAACTCACTTTGTTAAAATGTTGTTTAAGCCTGATAGAATAAGTGATTTTTAAAGTTCCTGAGACGCGACGACAGGACTATTGAATTATTTTTGTACCTGTTAAATTCTCCCACAAAATAAATTGAAAGTTTTCTTTACACTTATCGATTGAATGATAATCAATTCATTATGCAGAAAACGTAAATGGCCCATTATTCTCAATAATCACCCAACTGATATTTAAAGAAAAACTGTTAATTTATTCGACCCGTAAATTTAAATTTTGACTTCACAATGTTTATAAATGTCTAGACTAAATCTGTTGCGTAACTCAGTCTGTATTTATAATTGCCTGTAGTCCAGTCATCGCATAATATAGCACCAAACAATAAAACATAAATTTTGTAGATGTAGATTGATTGGATAATATTTCACGTCAGTATCTACTTAAAATTAACCCCAAGATAGGCAAACTCAATATTGAAATAGGGATGAACGTGTTCAGGTGCGAATTTGAAGTCCTCTTCCAGCAATTTATATGCAAGATTAAGAGGGTTATCTGATAGCACCTGGAATTTATGTTTGGCGCGATTTTAAGCGCTCCGAATTATTCATCAAGTTGATGTTATCCAAATTTCCAGCATTCTGTAAATCGTTTCTAATTGAAATGGACGGAGCTAACTAGTCGGTTTATTCAATATTCCATCAAGGTTTAAAAAATAATTGTGTATTAGTGGAAGACTTTTAATAATTCATCAAGTAGCGTCGGCACACCTTCTGGCATCTATAATTGGACAATTATTAAAAGGATTTGCATTTTGATCAAGTATCAATAAATTAGTCTGAGCATTTATTATTTATGTTTGTTATAGGTGTGGAGAGTGGACAGAGTAAAGTGAAAATTTGATTTGGTAATATATGCAGTATTTTGACTGCAATAAAGCCAGAGGTAATGTCAAGGGTGAATTTATTGCGCTCTACTTATTAATTATAGAGCACCGCTCACGGTTTCCATTAAGTTTTGTGCCTGCATGTTTGAATATTTGATAATGGCAATAAAAAGGCCCTATCAGCGAAAGAGTACCTACGTAAATTTGTACAGTCAGAACACACACGCCCAAATTATGTAATAAAAGTCTTACTCAATGTTTTGAGATTACGCAGAACAAGAGACAGAGGAGAAGATAGCAATGTAATTAAAACTTATTATTATATACGTGATAAAAAATATTTTAACCGAATTTCCACAGTGACTTCCATTCCTGGTCTTAAGATAAAGCTGCTTCTTCCGTTTTCTTCTCCATACTTTTCTAGGATTTGAAAAGTGGGAGACGACATTTCCATCTTTTCCTCTACAAAATCACGGTTTTCTCCTGAATTGTCGATTGTATTAAAAAGCTTTAACTTTCTCAGGTACAAAGTAAATGTTGAATGAGATATGATTCTTATTTGAAATCTAGGAACTGGGTACCTTCAACTTGAACTGTCATAAACCGGCCCTGCACACTCCAAAATAAATAATGTCTAGTAAATAAACCTAGAGAATAGTAAAAATGTGGATCGCCGATTTGAAAATAGTGTTGGGTTTTTGTATCTACACGGCACTGGCGTACCATGAATCTAAACAAGACTTCATCAAATACAGGGAAAGATTTCTGCCGAAAAGGCCAGCGACCACGACTGAAAGTGCAGTGACTAGTGCGAACGATATTTATTATGAGAGTTTAAAGTTAAGGCATCATTCACGCTTTCCGAATTTAGATCGACTTATGCTCAAGATTGATACCATGCAAAATGGAAAAAAGAAAAATGAGATACATCCGGTACATAACAAAGTACGACATCAGAATTTGTATAGGACTACGACGACAACGACGACCACTGATGAAGGACTTTTTGGGGATGACTATGGAGATTCGGAGTATGATGACAATGCTAATGATGAAGCGAACGACTACGACGACTGGGTAAGTCTAAGATAATTGGTTTTTTCAAGTTTGATAAATTTCACGCGGGACATCTTTAAACATTCATTAATTATTTATCACAGACAGTACGCATAAATCATCATTTATTATTCAAATCCAATTGTTTCATCCATTCATTCAGTTGTCAGGTTAGTTAATTAATTGTAGTGTTGTTTTCGAGAGTACCCATCGCAGGTAGGTAAGACGACCAGTTTTTAATAAAAAACTTTTTTACGTTCACACCACTTTTGGTTATAAAAATAACTTTAAATTTAGTCTTCTATATCCGACGAGAGTAAAACAAAACATTTAAATCCTCTTGGCCTTGTTGGTGACAAAGCAATATTGTGTTCATTTGGTGTAAGGCGATTAAGAAACAGCTTATCAAACATTACGGACGTTGAGCGTTCTGAAATACTTATTTGGAAGATTCTAACGTGTATAAAAAATTAATGAAAAAATAAGTGGATTAAAATCCACAGGAACATCTTCCTACGTCTCTATTTTTAGCTTCTGGGTCAGTTACTTTAATTATTGATCTCTATTTATTATTTTGTTTTGTGGATTTCTGCTTTTGATAAACAGACTGTAATTTTTAAAATAACTCATAGAAACATTTAACCAAAAATAAAGATGAATATTTGTTGTATTTCTGTAGAATATAATTGAAAAAAAAAAAAAAAAGTTTAAAGAATAAAGCATCTGAGAGATATGAGTGACACAATTTTAAAAAATCGAGAGAATTCGAAAATTGTAAAAAACCGGACGAAAATTTTAGAAAACATCGAAAACTAAAGAGTTTAATACGCAGCGTTTTAAAAGAACATTGAAGATTAAAAAAAGTTGGTAGAATTTTCTTGCGGAGGGTACAAAGGTTTAAATGAGACTTTAAAATCTTAGGAATCTGGATAATCTGAAGAATTCGTGGAAACTAAAGGTTTCTAAGACATAACTTTTGAAAAATAGGAGAGTACTTAAAATAGGAGTAATTTTAAAGAAATCAAATAACTATAAATAATAACACAAAGAATCTACAGAATATATAAAAAAATAGTTCAAAGGATTTAACAAATGAAAACAATAAAAGAAAATGCTAAAAAAAACAAAGATAAAAATATAAAAATTAATAGGAAAGCACTGAGAATACTAAAGACCTTGAGAGTATGAAAGAATTCGAATGATACAAAGAATATCAAAATTCGTGACGAAATCCAAAGAAATTGAAGAATATGAAAGTAACGAATTCAAAACAATTAAAATATCCAAAGAAATCAAAGAATCCAAAAAAAAATATTTATAGCAGAATTTAAAAAATCTAAATAATCCAACATTTTAAAAATTCAAAAAAATTCTTAAAATTGAAAAATGAATAAGAGAGTGGGTACATAAAATCGCCATCTTAAGAATTATTCAAACAATTAAAAAAAACGCGCCTTAAATCTTGCAAAAAATTTAGAAAAAATGAGGAGTACGAAGAATATATAACGAGCGATCTAAAAATCTTTGTATCAAGTGTGTCATGAAGCGTTTAAACGTATGTCGTCTTATTAAATAATTTTGGTAATATTTTGACACTTTTACTTTGTTTAGTCTGTCATTTTTTATTTATGGTGTTATGAGACGACATACGTTTTTACTTTTATGATCGCTAGATAAATTGAGATATTTAAAGGATTTTTTATACCACTTAAAAAATTTGAAGCATTTGAAAAATCTAAAGAATTAAAAAAAATCCGAAGGGTCTAAAATGTTTAAAAATTTAAGAGACCGCCAGAAATCCAAATTGACATTACGAGCGATTTTGAGAATTTGGAATATTTTAAGAATCATTCAAATAATTTAAAAAATCGAAATTGTTGATCTGTAAAAGTGTACATAAGTCCAAATAAATTGATGAATACAAAGATTAGACGAAATCTAAGGGAATTGAAGGATTATAAACGCCATTTGAAAATTTTGAAAATTTTTGAGAAACCGAAGAAGTAGAAGAATAAAGATCTAAAGTGTCAAAAGAAATAAAAAAAATATATTGGATCGAAAGGATCAGAATATTGTGATGAATATATGAATTTTAAATGAAATTTGAAAAATTTGTTGAATGTGATAAAGCGTTTAAAGAATCTAAATTACACAAGCACGTTAAAAAAATCAAAAATCTTCATCTTCAAGTAAAAAAGTGCAGCTCTGAAAAGTTGCGATCCGTACTTGAGCACTGAAATAGAATTTCAGCTGCTTTAAATCCGAACTGATCAAACTAATTTAAATCCATTCACAAAATTTACAAATCAATAAATAACCATGGAGCTTTCAGCTTTGTTCATGAAATTTAAAACATTTCATTTTACCTCAGACACGACAAGCTTTCTTTATAAAGCTCTTTTTTTTTAAACCTCTCCAGTCCAAGTTACAAACTTTTATAATTCCGACTTCTAAAAACACTTAATTATGTTGCCAAATCGTTCCAATATCAAGCTCTAAAGGTTAAACGTGAACATTTAATTTTTCTTAAAACTTGAACGAAGGAATTTACTGAAAAATGTCACAGTTTTCAGCTCCAAAACTTTGTAGACTTTGATTAAATTACTCCTAAAATGTAATCAATATTCTGTGCTTGTGTAATTTTACCGAGCTGTATTAGTGCGTAAAACCAACGAAAATTTTGTTTCAATGTGGTAAATATCTACAACAGTAGTAACTTTCTGCCGCGTTCAAGAGATTGATTTTATCTCTGCATTTTCTAGATATTGACTATTGTTAAAAAATGGTCGTTTTTTTTGTATAAGTATCATATTTTAAATAGCAAAATGACAAGCTTAATTAAGCATTAGTCCTAATTTAGCTTCATTGTCTAAAACAAGCAGTGTCGGCAGAAATGTGCGGTTTTTGATGCAGCACTCTTAACCGGGCTAACTTTTATTTATCATAAATAAAAAAAACGGTTTTTATAGATGATGAAAATGATGAGTTTTGACACCACAGTTAAACTATACGACGTTATAACTCATCGCTTTCGTTTGAAGTCTGGCACTTTGCGGGATGTTGCAACTTTAGACGAGATTTTAAAAATAGGCTTTAATTCAATATTTAAGTGCCTCCTTTCTTAACATGGACAACCATGAGACAGCGTGTGTGCTTTTATAATAATAACTAATGTTTTTCCAATCAGCGAGGATAAACATTGTAGTTGTTAATATGTCTTTGTAATTATCGCAACAAGAGGACGTGAACGGTTGATATTTTGTTAAGACTGAAACTTCAAAAGAAATGTAGTTTTGCTATGTCGCCACAGAAATGTTTATTTCGAGCGTGTGCCATAAACTGTTGTTGCAACCATAAAGATCTGGGGTCAGTCTGCAAATTTTCAGTGAAGGAAATAAACCAACAAGTGTTCTAAGTTCTTTATTTGCCTAGGCAAACGTTTTTAGAGTATCTTTCAAAATATTATTTATAACGTTCTCTGGAGGCCAAACGTGGATTTTTTTTCCAGAAGTTTTCATAATATGACAATTTTATCGATTCATTGACGACGTGAGTTCATGTTCGCAACTTAATAAAAATTTACCAACTACTTAAAAAGTCCTGAAACATTTAACAGTGTGTCTTAATTGTTGTTAAAAAACGGTAAATCCCGGGGGATTATCACCGCTTTTCAAAATGATTGATGACCACCCAGAGCGAGCGTCAAAAATTTGTCACAACCATGAAAAATGATTTCAATTACAACAGGCAAATTCTTCGCTAACGAGAGTAGCTCTAATAAACGTCAGGATACAGCATCTAAATCAATGCCTCATAAAATCATTTAAATTGTAGCCTTTCCTGCGGCAATTCCCATAATTCAAACGTTATTGTTTATTTTTCTGTGGTTTTACCTCCGGCTGTCATAGAGAACCGATCGTTTTGCCCCCACAGCTGTTGATAACTTAATTTAAGATGTTTGTCGGAATTTCCGCGAACGGATACTGTTTACGTGCATTCGTGGTAGTCTCCTTCGGTGGCCAAAGGCTGTAGGTCAAATCCAACACAGATTATGATTATAAATAAAAGTGACCGCGCCAATTCGCTTTAATCAGCACTCTCATAAATAATTTACGAGCAAGTGTAGATAAATGGTGCGCATCTTAATTTACTATTAATAAAAGTGCATCGTTAAAGAATTGAAGATTCCACCATTCCAGATGCACAGCTACATACAACCACGTCGTTCATGACTGCTGCAATGTAAAAATCCGGCTCGATGTCCAACTGGATGGCTCTCGAGAGCTGTAAATATTAATACGATTACGAAGACTTGAGCCAACTGCTACTGTGCAGCAACCTGAAGCGGACGTCTGCTTTTTTTACTTTATCATCATGCGATATGAAATTTCGCTTCAGAGCCGGCCAATTTAAAAACGATTTGTTTCATTCCACGAAGCTAATCTAATTAAGATTGATTAAACTTATTGAAAGCAGCGGATCGCTTTAAGCTCGAATTGAATTCTATTCTACCGAAATCTCAAAGTTGGAAATTTTGATTGTTATTACTAGAAACGGCGGAAAAGTTTGCCGGTTTTTCTTGTTGACGAAGTTACAATGGATCGTAAAAAACATCATTATCGTGCTTGTATTGCCAATCGAGTCAAGAGATGGAAAAACAAGTCTTCATGCGGACTGCAGATGGCTCAATTCTAACGGATTTTAGAATTTTGCAGTAATTAAAACGCGAACGAAATTGCGGTTTAATCACGGAAATACTCGTTCAAAAATACAAACTACTGTTGATTACATTATTTGGCAATAATTACATATTAGACAATATATTGTTAATGTGGTTAAAAGTGAAGAACTTTGACACTGACCCTGACTTCAGACAAATTTGGAACTAACACAACCGGAACGTGGAAGCTATTAGAAATTGCGATAAAAATAAGATATTTGTAGTTTTTACAATAATAGTACTTGTGTAACAGGACTTTAATTTAAGAAAGTTTCCTTTACTGTTTATCTGTTGGAGCAAAATAGTTTGATAATGAAAAGTGTGAGCCAGTTTTTGAAGCAAACGAAAAAAAAAACTACTTCTAAGCAAATAGTAAAAATTCTCAAATGGAATATGAAAAGTTAATAATCTTTTGTAAGAAAATAAATTACACTAGTTTAGATTTTTTTTCACTACTTGCGAAAGAGCTTAATTTGAATTTCTTAATTTTGTACCTTTTACTAGATTCTGTGTATTTTTTTCTATTTCGAATCATTTGGATTTTTTGAACTCTTCGGATTTTTTAACAGATTTCAGTTTTTAGTTACTTTGGTTTCGTTTTTTTTCTGTTTTATTTTTTCATTTTGTTCTTTTGAAAGTATTTGGATTCTCTGCCTTCTGCTCATAAATTGTTGCTATGTTACTCTTGTATTTTTTTAAAATTATTGGGTGTTTTTGAATTTAGGAATATTTTTCGATTATTTTGATTTTTTACATGATTTGGTGCTATCAGTGTTTGCCATGTTCTACATTCAATAAATTTTTAAGTTGCCTTTAAAATATTTTATTTGTGAAGTCTTTAGATCTTTTGATTTTTTTTTATTTTTTACCATTTTATACCCTATGGCCTATGCATTAAATGATCTTAAAGGCCATTTGAAAATTTTGGAAATTTTTGAGGAACAGAAGAAGTAAAAAAATAGAGAATCTAAAGTGTCCAAATATATCAAAAAAATCAAAAAAAAAAACAACGGATCAAAAGGATTAAAATTTTGTGGTAAGTATGTAAATTTTAAATGAACGTTGAAAAATTCGGTGTATCTAGAAAATATGAAGAATCCACAGCACCAAACCATGTAAAAATTCTAAATAACTCAAGCATGGTAAAAAACTCCAGATACATAAAAAGAATACTGGAAGAATAAAAATCTTGAGAATATACAAATATAAAATAAACATTTGAATAAATTTGGGTCTTGGAGTACCAAAAGGTTGCGACGGATGCAAAACTTTTTATCACAGTGTGAAAAATCAAAAGAATTTAAATAATCTAAGAATACAAAAAAAATATAGGAACGTAAACAATTTAAATAATTTAAAAAGTTTAAGAAATTAAAAGACTAAATTATCCAAGTAAATAAAGAACACTGATTTTATAACCGAAAAAAGACAATTTAAAAAAAACGTTCTTGTTCCTCTTAAATTTCACAAATTTTCAACATTTTTGTTTTATTAATTCTTTTAATTCTTTTCTGATTTTCTTGGATTATTTAAATTTTTTGTCTGCTTTAGCGGTTGTTGCTAAATTTTTATACTATATATTTAGATTCTTTACATGTTTCAAACCACGTTTAGTTTTTGTGTATTTTTTTCTATTTTAAAACCTTTAGATTTTTTGAACTCTTTGGATTTTTTAACTGATTTCAGTTTTCATTAACTTTTGTTTCGCAATTTTTGTATATTTTTTTAAAATTATTAGGTCTTTTCGAATTTTGGAATATTTTTATATTATTTAGATTTTTTTACATGATTTGGCGATATGAGTTTGTCATGGTATCTACATTAAATAGACTTTATTTAAGTTGTTTTTAAAATATTTTATTCGTCAAAATATTTTGATTCCTTAGATTTTTTGATTTGTTTCAATTCTTTTTAATGTTTTAACATTTTAGATCCTATAGGTCCTTTTTTGAATTCTTCAATTCTTTAGATGCTTTAATTTGTTCGAGTAACGTTAAGAATCTTTCGTTCCTTTAGATCCCTCAGATTTTATATATTTTTACGTATTCCTCATTATTTCTATATTTACACCATTTTAAAGTTCAAAATTTTGTATTTTTTCTTACCTGAGTGATTTAATTTTTTTTTTGAATTTTCCAAATTGTTTTTACATTTGTTAATTAATTCCTTTGAGTTCTCTACATTTTTCAGATTTTTTTTCTTTTTAAAAGCTTTGACTTCTTTAAATTTTTTATTGTCTAAATTTTTGTGATTTTCGTTTTTACCTTGTTCTCTTAAAATTACTAGATTTTTTTAATGTTCTTGCATTGTTTAGGACGTTTTCTGCATTCTTATTTAAATTCTTGAATGTTTTTGTTTTCTTTTTTTAACACTTTGGCTCTTAAAAAGGCTTGGATTTTTCAAAATTTCTACCTTTTTACTTCTCGTAATTTTCTTTAAATTCTCTAATTGCTGTGAATTCTTAAATTTATTTAGATTTTTTATTCTATGGATCTTTGTGATTTTTGAATAATTCGATTTTTGGATTCTTTAGTTTTCCTAGAATTTCCTAGTGAATTTAAATTATTTCGATTTTGGATATTTTTTGGATTTTCTGCATCTTTTTAAAGTTCGGAAGATTTTAGATAATTTCTTACATAAAATAAGTCTCTGATTTTTTTACATTTTTGTCACATGTACAAAATTATTTAAAGTTTAAACTAAATATTTGCTTTATTATTTGCTTTTTGTGCTTCAAATCATTTTCAGATCTTTTAGAATTCTTTATTTTATTCTGGCTTCTTTAGATTCTGTTACCTATAAATTCTTGGATTTTTCGATACTCTCTTTTCTTTTTAAATATAATTTTTTCAAACTCTCAGTTGCAAATTCCTCAGATTATCTATATTCTTTAAATTATAGATTAATTTTTAAATCTTTACATCCGTTGCAATCTTCTAAATCTTTAATTTTTTTGGCTTCTTTGTACTTACACTTTTAATGCAGTGAGATGTTCAGTATTTTTTTTAATATATTTGAAGGTTTTTAAAATGAAATTCTTAGATTTTTTACCTATTTTGTATTTTCTTGAATTTTTTAAATCCGTTTTTACGTTTTTTATACGTTTTTAAATACTGACAAATATTTAGACGCTTAAAATATCTGGTCCTCGATTCCCATAAATATAGATTCTTTCCTCAAATTCCTAAATTGTACATTTTACGGAATTTTGCATCAAATTTTAAATTTTTAGGTTCTATTATTAAATATTTATTTAATATTATAAATATTAAATATATAATATATAATATATAAATATTTATTTATTAATAGGTGCAGTTCTCATTTTTTGTTTCATTCTGACAAAAATTCACTTTGGTTTTCATACAAGATATTATATAATATTTGAAATTAAAAAAGAAACAAAAAATCTCCGTGGAGGGATAAAAAAATTATCGTTAAAGTGAATGTGTGCTTAACTGTAAAGAAGAATTTTTGACACTCATTTACCATTAGTTTGCAGAATATTCATACATAATTTTTGAAAGTAAAAGGACAAGTTAACTTATTTAAAAGTAGATCTATTAAATACTTTGTTCTGCTCTGTTTGAAACGAAAATTGTTATTAGATCAATAAATTAAATGATATTTTTAGTTCTATATTTTACTACATTTTAATAAAATTTTATAACCATGCCACTTGTTGAGTATTAATTGGATTTATATATATTAAAAAAGGTCAACGTTTAAAACGTTTTATTCTAGAAAATCTATTCAAGGTGAGTTGAGAGAAATCCAATAAAAAAAGTTTTTTTTATAATAATAATACTAATTAATATTTATTATCAATAATAATATTAATAGTTAGTTTTCTAAAGCTGTGTTTATCAAAAAATCCTAACAATGATAATAACGGTTGTTTATTTACGGAAGTTGAATTCCAAAAACAGAAAAATGAAAACAGATTTCTATTAGCTCAACGTAATAATTATTTACTGCATTACCAGCCAATTAATCATTACTCTCAACATAAAAATGTTCGGAAAATATAAAATAAACATAATTTACGACGCATTGCATACCCATTTATAGATGGAAGTGTTTGTAACAACTATAAAAGAGAGTTTTGTAAAATAGGACAGCGTAATATAAAAAAAACACATAAAAAATAGTGCGTTTAGTACGTGCCAAAGTGCAAATGGTCTTTCGTTTGAACATTTATTACAATAATTACTTAAATTAATGTTAATTTAAAAGTACAGTTGTTCACCTGAATTAAGATTGCGTTCCGCTTATATGATTATAATGGTTATGAGCATTAGGTGTGTAATTACGTATAATTTAGCCGTAATTAATAGGTATTAGTACGAGGTGAGAAATAAAAAGTTTGTTTGTAGGTCAGTTTGTGCAAAAATAGAAGAAATGTTAAGAAATTCCCGCTTGGATTAGTGCCGCGGAAATTTTAAAAATTTACGAGGAATCTAAAATCTAAACAGGATACTTATTTTTATTGCACTGATAACACGTAATATTCACTTTAGCAGCAACGCTTGATTTTTATTGTAATGTGTTATTAGTTTTAGACATGGCATACCAAGATAACCGACCTTAGAGTCATTATTATACCAATAAACGTTACATTAATGCCTGATACTGACTAAATGGTTGTCGTATAAAAAATCGAAATTCTCGTCCTATTCTCAGCAAGCTTTTAAATTATCAGAACATAACGCCACAGACTGTAATTAAACTCCCATACAATTAATCTTTTTAACAAGAAAAAATGTGAGACATAATGAACCTTAAATCACGAAGAATCTACAGTAAAATGCGAAGAGACGTGAAAAAAGAATCACAATAATATAAGAAATAGATTTTCATTGGCTATTTTTCCGCCGGTTCATGCTTTCACATTTTGTACAGTTTTTTATGAGTTTTTCTGACAGCCTCAATACGGTCTCTTTATTTATAAACACAACGTATATTCAAATAGAAATGCCGGAACGAAAATTTACAACAATCGAACCTCATAAATCAACGAAAAATATTGCATGGGGGCGTTTATTTGAACGACGGTTTTTATCGCCAAGGTAATAGAGCTATTTATGTTTAGAACCATGTTGGGTAGTGATAATTAAAACTTTCTTCGATGAAGTAACTAAATTGATACATGGAATTATCGCAATAAAAGTAAAAGGAAAATTAATCGAGCCACAATTTTTTATATTATCGAAGAGATCTATCAGATTTTATAAAAAAAAATATTTCCAAATGTTTTTAGATGTTTACACCATTTTAAAGTTCAAAATTTTGGATTTTTACACTTGAGTGATTTTCAAAATTTTGTTTGATTTTTCCAAATTGCGTTTACAAAAATCAAACTCTTTGAGTACTTTGGATTTTTTAATCCTTTGAGTTCTTTGCATTTCTTGGACTTTTTTGCTTTTTAAAAACTTTGAGTTCTGATTCTGATTTTTGTTTTTTAATTATTTTCTTAAAATTACTAGATCCTTTTTTGATTTTTTTAATGTTTTTGCATGATTTAAGTCGTTTTTTGGATTCTTCAATTATTTTATTTCAATTCTTAAATATTTCGGATTACTTTTTAGAGCTTTTAAAGAGGCTTGAATATTTCAAGCTTTCCGTCTTTTTCTTTTGTTGTTTTAAATTTTTCAGAATCTTTGGATTTTTTTTTTGAATATTCATTCCTTTGGTTTTTTGTGGTTTATGAATAATTCGTTTTTTGGATTCTTTAGTTTTCCTAGATTTTCGGAGTGGATTTTAATTTTTTCGATTTTTGTTTATTCTTTGGATTTTCTGCTTCCTTCTAAAGTTCCGAAGTTTCTAGAAAATTTTAATTCTTATCCTTTGTATTTAGTACTCTGCCAGTTGTTTTTATATTTAGTTTGATTTTTTCCATTTTTTTCAATTTGAATTTTTCAAATTATTTATAAATTTCCTAACTAAATATTTGGTTGTTTAATTGCTTTTTGTACTCTAAATTATTTTAGATTATTATTAGATTGTTATCATTGGATGTTTTAGAATTCTTTTTTTTTTTAAATATGACTTTTCGAATTCTCGGAATCCTTTACATTTTTCGTTTCCTATAAATTCTCTGAATTTTTCGATACTCACTTTTCCTTTTAAAATTTACTTTTTGGAACTCTTTATTGTTGAAAATTCTTCAGATTATCTATATTCTTTCTGTCTTTCTGTATTGTTTATGTCTTGTGATTTTCGGTACTCCTTTGTTCCTTTTATATCAAATCTCATGAATCAACGAAAAAATATTGCATGGGGCATTTATTTGAATGACGATTTTTATCGCCAAGGTAATAGAGCTATTTATGTTTAGAACCATGTTGGGTGGTGATAATTAAAACTTTCTTCGATGAAGTAACTAAATTGATACATGGAATTATCACAATAAAAGTAAAAGGAAAATTAATCGAGCCACATTTTTTAATATTATCCAAATTCTTTCAAACTAGGTTTAGATATTTTATAATTTTTAACATTTTAGATCCTTTTTTTTTAATTTTTAATTTCTTTAGATCCTCCAAATTATTCGAATAGCGTTAAGAATCTTTCCATCCCGGAGATCCATCAGATTTTATAAAAAAAAATATTTCCAAATGTTTTTAGATGCTTACACCATTTTAAAGTTCAAAATTTTGGATTTTTGCACTTGAGTGATTTTAAAAATTTTGTTTGAGCTTTCCAAATTGCTGTTACAAAAATCAAATTCTTTAAGTACTTTGAATTTTTAAATTTATTAATTAATTCTTTGAGTTCTTTACATTTTTTAGACTTTTTTGCTTTTTAAAAACTTTGAGTTATGATTCTGATTTTCGTTTTTTAATTATTTTCTTAAAATTACTAGATCCTTATTTGATTTTTTTAATGTTTTTGCATTATTTAAGTCGTTTTCTGGATTCTTCAATTATTTTATTAAAATTCTTCAATATTTCGTATAATTTTTTTTAACACTTTTGCTTTTAAAAGAGGCTTGAATATTTCAAACTTTTTGTCTTTTTCTTTTGTTGTTTTAAATTTTTAGAACCTTCGAATTTTTTTGAATATTCATTCCTTTGGCTTTTGTGGTTTTTGAATAATTGTTTTTTTTTTGTATTTTTTATTTTCCCCAGATTTTGGTAGTGGATTTTATTTTTTCAATTTTTGTATATTCTTTGGATGTTCTGCTTCCTTTTAAAGTTCCGAAGTTTTTCGAAAATTTTAGTACTCTTGTCAGATGTTTTTATATTTAGAGTCCTTTGATTTTTTACATTTTTTTCAATCGTTTGGATTCGTCCATTTTTTCTAAGTCTGTGTATTCTTTAAATTTTTCAAATTATTTGTGAAAATTATTTATAAATTTTCTAACTAAATATTTGGTTGTTTAATTGCTTTTTGTACTCCAAATTATTTTAGATTATTATTAGATTGTTATGATTGGATCTTTTAGAATTCTTTTTTTTTAAATATGGTTTATTGAATTCTCGGAATCCTTTACATTTTTTGTTTCCTATAAATTCTCAGAATTTTTTGATACTTTCATTTCCTTTTAAAATTTACTTTTTGGAACTCTTTATTGTTGTAAATTCTTCAGATTATATATATTCTTTCTGTCTTTCTGTATTGTTTATGTCCTTTTAAGTCTTGTGATTTTCGGTACTCTAAATCAAATCTCATGAATCAACGAAAAAATATTGCACGGGGATGTTTATTTGAACTTTTTTTATAACCGGAATAATAAAGCTATTTATGTTTAAAACCGTGGTGGGTAAAAATCAAAATAAAGTAAAAGTAAAATTAATCGTGCCGCAATTTTTCATATTATTCAGATTCTTTAGATATTTCAAACTACGCTTCGATTCTTTTTATTTTTAAACATTTTAGACCCTTTGTATTTTTTTTTAATTTCTCAATTTCTTTAGATCCTTCAAATTGTTTGAGTGACGTTACGAATCTTTCGATCCTTTATTTCCCACAGATTTTATATATCTCTCTTTTTCCTCAGTGTTTTTAGATTTTTACACCATTCTACACCAAATTTTGTATTTTTTACTTCTCTAAATATCTTGGATTTTTAAATTTGTTACTTGATCTTTTGAGTTCTTTACATTTTTTAGACTTTTTTGCTTTTTAAAAACTTTGACTTCTCATTCTTCTTTTCGTTTTTTTTATTTTTTTTATTTTTTTATTTTCTTGCATTATTTAGATCGTTTTCTGGATTCTTCAATTATTTTATTTGAATTCTTAAATATTTCGGATCCTTTTTTTTCAGAAATTTGGAATTTTTCAAATTCTTTTAAGCCTCATGATTTTCGATTTTCCTTTGTTCATTTTCAATTTTCAGAACCTTCGGAATTTTTGGAATATTCTTGCATTATTTAGATTCTTTAAATTCTTTTATTGCCTTGAATTCTTAAATTTATTAAGATTTTTCATTTCTTTGGGTTTTTGCGGTTTTGAATAAATGTTTTTTTTAGATTCTTTAGTTTTCCTAGATTTTTTTTTCGATTTTTTCAATCTTTGTATATTCTTTGGATTTTAAGTTCCAAAGTTTTTAGATAATTTTAATTCTTAATCTTCTTATTTAGTGCTCTCCCATTCGTTTTTATTTTTATTAATTTTTATTTTTTACATTTTTTTTCATTTGTTTCGATTCGTCTTTTAAATTTATTGCATTTTTTCTAAGTCTGTCTATTCTTTGAATTTTTCAAATAATTTAAATTTTCAAACTAAACACTTGATTCTTTAATTGCTTTTTGTGCTTCAAATTATTTTCAGATCTTTCTTTTAAAATGGCTTTTCGAATTCTTGGACCCTTTACATTTTCTGTTTCCTATAAATTATCTGGATTTTTCGATACTCTCTTTTCCTTTTAAAATTAACTTTTTGAAACTCTTGCGAATTCCTCAGATTTCTGTCCTTCTACATTGTTTCCGTCTTTTTAAATCTCGTGATTTTCAGTACTCGTTTGTTCATTTCAAATGGAACTCCATAAATCAACGAACCGTGTTGGGTGGTGATAATTACAACTTTCTTCGATGAAGTAACTAAATTGCTACATGAAATTATCATAATAAAAGTAAAAGGAAATTTAATCGAGCCGCAACGTCAGAAAATTACAGTATTTGATACATCTTTCTATGAATATCCCATCTAATTTTAGCGATTTCTCTGATTTAAATTGGAACTTCACAAACAGCAATTAAAATTTACATACGTCTCTGGAGTAATTTAAATCTTAAGTATAGTTTAACTATGGATACTGTTAATACTGTAATTAATGAGATTAAACACTTCCTGGAAAGTACATTTACCATGACACGCGAAACTGATGTCATTATCTGTCGGGTTAGAAAGGTCGAGATAAATTCATAGATTTATGAGTACTAAAATTTGGTATACTAGGTGAGGTTTCCGTAAATATCCTTCGGAGATATATAGGACACTCGGGCTATTTTTGCGGCTTGCTAATGCATTAGACTGTTATAAAATTAGCGGAATACCAAGAGAACGACAGCTTTTAATAAATTCAGTGATATAGGACTTCCGTATCGGTAAAATTGCGAAAATGCTCTGGGTAATTATCCGGAGAGCTCGATTTAAACTGTAAAAGTGAAAAGTATCAGGGTGAATATATATTCTGAGTATTTTGCGAAACGTAAACACAAGGAGAATAAAGAATGGATTTTGCATACATTATAAACTGCCCAAGGGATGTTTTAATCTGCATTAAAATTTGCCGCGGCTTAACCTTTAGTGAATTATTTATTGATTATTGTTTACTGGATGCAAAGATGATGAACCTCATGATCGATTTGGCGGCAGTTACGAAAGAAATGAAATCCGAACAAAGGAACCAGAGACAGGGTGCGAAAAGTCTAATTCTCAGGTCGGCGCGAAGAGCGAGAATGTAGAAATGAAATAAGAGAGCTAAAATTGTACAGCCGAAGGCTAAAAGAGGTCTAAAAGACCGAAATTATATACAAAGGAGGATATGATTAATTGAGACACAAACAAAATGCAAAATTCGACTTAAAGCTAAAGAAGAAGAAATGTTAATAATGTTACTTTAAAATGCAACAAATAAAGGAAACTACCAAAAAACTGGTAAAGAAGGGATATACGAAAGGAGACGGATGTAAATTCAAGTAAGCAACTCGAAATATCAAGAAACAGCAAGGAATTTGGTGCAAAAAGCTGTACAAGAAACGCACATAAAGAGGACATGAATAGTGCAAATATTTACTTTCTTCTGAATCATTTATGGTGAATAACAAAATAAAGCGAAGTTAAAGAATTTTACGTCGCTGTCAGACAGCTACTTAGAATTGTGATATAAAGATTTAAGATACATTTTGATTGAATGGGCGCTTACGGAGGAGAAAACGAAAAAGAACATTCTATAAAAAGAAAGCGCCCATAAAATCACGAAGAAACGGTCAGGGATGGTACTAGATGGAGACTAACACAAAAGTGGCAATGAGGATATGAAGAAACATGTGGGTCGGGAGGACATCAATGTAATGATAATAGTAAAAAATTATTAGAATTTGTAGAAAAAAATAGTTTAAAAAATGGTACCCAAAAGAAAACCCAGTTGAAAAGAAAAGAAATTTATACGATCCGGGTGGTCCCACCGGCAGATAGAGGAGTGAAATTGATTACGTTTTAATTGCAGAAAAGTATAGTGTAAATGATGAAAAACGTGAAATCTAGAAGGGGGCCAAATATGAACTCGGGCCATTATTTGGTACAAACAGACTGCAAACGAAAGACAGATAAAAAAAAGTATGTGGTGGAAAAATTACAAGAGAAAAAATTGCAAAAAGAATACCCGAAAAAATATAAGCTCACTAAAACAAATGTAGGAGAAATAAAGAAGGCAATTTCGAGATAATAATAATAATACTTACAGAAAACAGCCTAAACCATCCAAACAATAATAAGAAGAGAATGTGAAAAAGAAACCGAAAAAAGCATGGGGAGGTTAAAGGTCCAAAACGAGCTGGAAAAATTTCATATGTGAACAGAAAGAATACACCAAAATGGTATAAAGGCATAAAAAGATGATAGATATAGATGGCGAAAGAACCTCACAGAATTGGGGACGACATGGGAATAAAGCAAAGATGAAGAGATCATCTCAGAGAAGTTGAACGATAATAAAAAGAGAGGAAAAAATCTGGAGAATGGGGAAATGAATCATGCGGACGGTTGAATAGAAATAAGAAGGAAGAAGTATACAGCGTGAAAGTTGGCCAAACACAACAATATTTTTGCTCGATATAATGTTAAAAGTGCTAGCTTCAACTCTAAAAGAAAGAATAGAAAATTTTACGGATGCCACGAAAAGTTTAGTAAGAGACTACGGGACAAAATGGTCATCATGAAAAAAATATTGTAGATTTGTTACAAACAGGCACAGTGGTGCCTTTAATTGACTGCAAAAAGGCCTATGACTTTGTAAAAAGGGAACTACCTAACGTACTGAGAGTGAGGTTAATTGATCTAAATAAGATAACCTTGGAGAAAACTACAAGAACAGAGAGCATAAATGAAAAAAGATTACTTTTGAAGTACGAACATGGAGAATCCCTTATCAACTCTCTTATTTAAATTAGTACTAGAAAAAATACGCACAGGTCAGCTAAATTTGGATAGAAACTTTCAGCAAGTTAATCGAATCAGCTGACAATGAGTCTGCATGTAAATCAAGAAAAAATTACTTCTAAGATGGGGAAAAGTCAGCGAATACAATGATGCAAATGGAATACAGCGACACTAAAGTAACTTTGAAGGAAGTGGAGGAATTTATGTTTGGAAAGTAGAACATTGAATAAATGTGCCGAAGAAAAAGAAATTGAGCAGAATTGCAGAATGGTTTGTTGCGGTCAAAAAATGACTGTAATACTGAAAAAAGAATCTACAAAATAATGATGAAACCAGATGGTTGCGAAACGTGAGTAGTGGGCAAAAAATGACAGTGAAAAAATTCTTAGGGGAATCTTGAGAGGGATATTTATACACATGAAATATATGGAAAGAGCTGCTACTTAGACTGAAATGGCCTAGAACAGGATATCATAGACGAGGGGAGTAAAGCATATAACTGAGAGTACATTACAAAACAAGAGACACCGAGAATATGAAGGAGACAAAGAGTGATGGAAGATATAAAAAAAGAAGCTAAAGAACTGAAAAAATAAGATCAAAAACAAGAAACTTGTAAAGCTCAGGGCCTAAACAGCTTGTACTATATAATACTATTTCATATTTGCTGGTACGACCGTTGCAGTGAAGAAAGCTATCCAAATATTTAGCCCGGAGGTAGTACACTTGATACTAAAAATAACCTTTTTCCTTTCAATGCGAGAAAAATATGCTCGGAAAAAAACTTTTGGTGGTCACTGGAATGAGAACACGATAAAATTAATAAAAACTAGCGTTCACAATATAACCACATTTTAACGTAACTTTTTTTTTAACTGCAAAACTATTTTAACTACAAAAATCTGCGATTGAGCTTTAAATTTGCATAAACAATCTTTCAAAAATGAAGGTAAGAGTTCCGTAATAACACAAGTTCTGTTATAAAAAGTATTCCATATTTGGCATATTTGACAGCACAGAACTGACTCCAAGTCAAAATATAATTTTTCCCAAACTTCTTACTAAAGAATGCATTTGGTTTTGATGAAAATTTTAAAGCCTCCCCATATTAGAGACTATTACAGGTTTAAATATTAACATAAGTTTTTAAATCACTCTGTAGATTGTTACAAAATTAACATTAAAAAAATGACTCCCAACACTAAAATATTGACCAAACTTTCATTCGATGCTAATTTAACGCAGTTTTTCACTCCACGATTTTGAGGCAAAAAATAAATTAGATACTTCGGTCCTTCATCCTTTAAATCCCCCATCATTCAAGCAGCCAATCAATCCAAACAACTACATAAAACTATAAATTCTACAACCTCGTATATTTTCAACATGTCAATGCGGGTCCATCGTCTAATCCACTCCTGTGACATTTAACAAGCAATTCTTCAGGTGGGTAAGTTGTCGCAATCAATTTCCCTTGACGACAATTAATTATTCTCGGCAATAACTCAAGAAGACGTACACGTTCTTAGATAACCTCGCAAATACTTCCTGCATGAGACCGCCGATTTTGAGCACTTTTTGATTTTAATTAAAAATCTTTCACTAACCTGGATGGCATTGAAAACGACTTACTTAAATGGAACACTATCTTATTTTCCACTCGAAAAATCGTCACCATAAATCAACGTATTGACATGCTCTCCAAGTCGTGCTTGTTTATTAGCATTAGCGACCATAAGTTGCATGGTTTTAGATCGATATCTAATTGAGGAGAAGTAATTACTCGAGTCATTAGATTGAAATGGACACTAAAGTTCGAGATCAGTTTCTAATAAACCGGCGTGGGTTTACACCGCGGTAGCTGTTTGATTGCAACAATATACCATAATGTACGTTTCTAGTTTTTTTTGCCGTGGGCGGTGGTGTTCTTCTTTCTATGCCTTTCCAATTTTAATTCCATTATAGAACGGGATCTGCTTTCTAAAAACCGCATTGCGGTGGATTCATTGTTAGCGATCTCAAGTATCTCAACCGACGTTATTTCGTAAACAGGGAATTTACGGAAGATATAACTAAAGCTCTTCTCGGAATTATGATTAATTTTAATTAACGAGTATATAATGAACGTTGTTCTATCGATTTTAGATTTTCGGTGCAACGCAGGGGATGGGAACGTATGTAGATGGAAATGATTTTGATTAATATTGTAAAACTTGAAATATTTCGAAACGATACGAGCTAAAGCTGAAAAAAAGGGAAAATATGTATTTGTTGCTTACTGACTGATTTTTACGGTAGGTAGGTACTATCGCTGGTAAAAAAAACTGGATTACTTCGAACTGTTATAAAATTGATAAATATAATGTGAAATGTTTACGATAAATCAGTGGCGTATCTGCGTAAAACGATAATTGTTTTTCGGAGAAAATATTTCAACAAAAAAAAACACGATAACAAAGCGTTATCGTTTTTCTATTAACATTTTTTTCGATAGGTTTAGTTTTTTATGGTCGCGTTAGTACCTATTTTCAATTTTTTTAATTTCGTTTTGAATAATGAAATATATAAAAATTTCGTCCTGATAAATGGCGTTATATATCTTGGAAGTCGCATAAAAATTATAAAAATCATGTACAAATATTAGTTTTATTACTTTAAAAACGTCCAAATTTTCTCTATTGATTTTAATAAATATTAGTGTCACGAATGATTCTTTTTGTATTTTCTAACAATTTATTTTGACCTTTTTCATGCATTTTTTTTTCACCTTTCCCGCACAAAATTACAAAATAAACATGATGTTTGAATTTCACAATTTGTCTCTTTTTTGTTCATTTATTTAATTTTCACAATTTTGATGGTTTTTAAAGGAGTAATGTTTTTATCTTATAGAATCGGTTTTCAGTTTTTAAGGGTCCATTCTGCAATTGATAACATAAGTAAGAAAAATGGGAAGAACGAGATAGTAAATTAATTTTTATAATAAAAATAAGCAGATCTTGTTAAAATAAACAAAACTGGATCTAAATAAAGTGTGAATATGTTGATACTAAATTAAGCTAAATTTGAATTGAAGGAATTGAGAAACTAAAGGAACACGGGATCAAAGTTAGAATTACTTTAAATTACCAAAATTTCAGTAAAATTGAAGCATAAAAGACCAAATTCAAATAATATGAATCATTTTTGAGTTAATTGTATTGGATTCTCGAACAAACTGATTTTATACTGGATTAAATTTCAATAAAATAAACAGAATAAAGTTCATAATTAAAAAAATGTGCTAAATCAAGTAATTTGGGCTAGTAGATGTATCAAAATTGAGCCAAATTTAAATTAGCTAATTGCACTCAAACGGGTGGATGAAAAAATGTAATCTTCTAATATGAAATCACGAAGCTACAAAAGCAATTAAATAATCTAAAAAAAAACAAGAATCTCAAATTTTTACATTGTTTTTTTAAATTTGAAGAAATCAGAGAGAATCGAAAGTCGAAGTCGCGTATTAAGTTGTTATAGCCTTTGGGGCTCTTCAACTGTGGTGATGTTGGGGTTCTGTGTGATGTCGAATTCTACATCGTGGTCGCTTTTTTTTTTGTGGCAGTTGATAGGAGGCGGGTGGTTTGGTGTGGTTTGTGGTTTGGTGGCGGGTCGTGGTGGTAGTTGGTGTGTTGTTGTGAGTTTGTCTTCTTTATTTCTACTTTTGTTTGGTCTACTTTTCTTCGGTCATCTACTTCGGTCTTCTTTTCTTCGGTCATCTTCTTCGGTCTTCTTTTCTTCGGTCGTCTTCTTCGGTCTTCTTTTCTACTATTTTCTTGACTTCAGTCTTCTTTTATTTGCTCTTTTCTTCGGTCTTCTTTCTTTTGGTCTTCTTTTGATCGGTTTCTTTTTTTATTTAGTCTTTTCTTGATCTTATGTACTTTGGTTTCTTTTCCTCGGGTTCATCTTCTTTTCTTGATATATTTTCGTTGGCTTTTTAATCTTCAATCTTCTTTATTTTGGTCTATTATTAATTAGTCTTCTTTCTTCGAATTCTTCTTATTTTGGGACTTCTTCTCTTCAAACTTTTTCCCTTGTTCTTCTTGTTGCGGTTACTTTTCTTCATTCTTCACCCTACTTCGGTCCTATTATCTTCACTTTTCTTTTCTTCAGTTTCTTCTTATTATTGGACTTCTTTTTTTTCCATTTTCTATGCGTCGGTCTTCTTATCATCGGTCTTCTTTTCTTCGAGTTTTTCTGATTTATGGGCTTCTTTACTTCCGATTTATGGGCTTCTTTTCTTCAGTCTTCTATGCTTCGGTCTTCTTTTCTTCAGGTTCATCTTTTCTTCAGGTTCTAAGTCGAAAGTCTAAAATATTTAGAATATATAACAAATCTAAAGCATATAAACCAAAGCGACTACAAGGCATTAATTGAGTAAATGATAAAAAAAAGACAAAGACGAAGAATAGGATATTTTGGAATTGTAAAAAATCCAAAAAAATCAAGAATTCAAAGAATCCCAAAGAATCAAAAATTTCAAAAACACTAGAGTTTCCAAAAAAACAGGAACCAAAAAATCCCACAAAATTTAAGATCTTTAAGGAGTCAAATATGTAATAAAAATCAGGAAACATCAGAATCCATGCAATCCAAATATTTTATGAAATCCAAAAATCTATAGAATTTATGGAATCCAAAAAAGCTTTGCGTATTAACATCCAACATCATATAAAATTAAATTAGAAATTTCAGTAAACTAAAAATCGAGAGTCGAAGAAATGTAAAAAATATTAAAAAAAATAAAATGGAAAATATGAAAATATCAATAATTACAAAAAAAAGATTACAAAACATCAAAAAAGCCAAAGACGTACACAGCACCTGAAAATTTCAAAAAATCTAAAGCATTAAATTATACAAATAATTTCAGGAACTAAAGAAAAATGGGATCAAAACTAGAATTGATTTAATTCTGAAATAAATTTCGCTAAAATTAAAAAAAAGAACGATCAAATGCAAACAGTGTAAAACATTTTTGAGTAAAATGTATTGAGTTCTTTAACAAACTGACTTTATAGTGATCTAAATAAAATAAATTAATTTGTGCTAAATTAAATAATTTGGGCTAGTAAGTCTGTCAAAATTGAGTAAAATCTAAATCACCTGAAATTAATCGGTTGGATGAAAAAATATAATCTTTTGATTTGAAATCCTAATAAGTTATAAACAATTAAATAATCTAAGAAAAAAACAAAGACGAAGAATTGGGTATTTCAGAATTGTAAAAGATCCATAAAATTTAAAAATTTAAAAGAACCCAAAGAATTAAAAGTTCCAGAAACACTAGAATTTGTAAAAAACAGGAATCTAAAAAATTTATAAAATTTAAGAACTTTAAGGAGTCAAATATTTTATAAAATTTAGGAATCATTAGAATCCAAAAAGGCTTTGCGCATTGACATCCAAGAAAAATTATCGAATCATATAAAATTAAATTAGGAATCCGAGAGTCGAAAAAATGTAAAAAATATTTAAAAAAAATGGAAAATATGAAAATGTCAATAATTACAAAAAATGAATAGATTTCAAAACATCAAAAAAGCCATAAGGCTACACAGTGCAAGAAAATTTCAAAAAATCTAATGCATTAAATAAATACAGATAATTTCAGGAACTAAAGAAAAATGGGATCAAAACTAGAATTAATTTAAATCTGAACTAAATTTCACTCAAATTGAAAAATAAACGATCAAATTCAAATAGTGTGAGGCATTTTTGAGTTAATTGTATTGATTTCTTAAACAAACTGGACTAAATTTAAGTAAAATTAATAGAATTAAGTTTAGAATTATTTTGTGCTAAATGCATAAACAATTTGGGTTAGTAAATCTGTGAAAATTGAGCAAAATCTAGATTCCTGAAATTAATCGGTTGGACGAAAAAATGTAATCATTTGATCTGAAATCACAGTAAGCGGATTGCCAATAAATAGGACTAAATTCACAAGAAGTTTTGAAAAATAATATTAATGAGATAAATTTATGCTAAATTGGAGTAAATGATGAAAAAATGACACTAAATTTATCAAATATTAAAGAGGCAAAAATGCTCAACTAATTTATGGTGAAAAATGGACGTAGTCATTATTTTTATTTATTTTATTACTTGTGTTTTTCAAGAGTCAAAAATAACCGGCGATTTACAATAATAGAATTCGTTGATTCCAAAATATGAAAAGCTGACAATATCCATTAATTTTCATCCAATATAAATAGCAAATCAGAATGCAGCTGGCTAATTTAATAATTAAACTGAAATTCAATATGTATTTACATGAGGGTATTTTCATGTTCCTGCACAGTATGTTAAAGCTCGTGTAGGAAGTACATTTACTGTTAAATAGGAAATAAATTATCCAAGCATTCAATCTTGCTTATTTTTCATTAAAACTTCTAAATTATTTAAATTGGGACTTTGTGCACTGATTTCCTAATTTACTTAAAAGCAGCTAAAGTGAATGTCGCTGATTAAAGCCACATTTTTCCACGAGTTTCCCAATTCCAACTTTTTGTTATTTAATATGAAATTCCAACGCTACAATTGCGCAATCTTCAATTTTAAATTAGAGGTTAGTCTTGATGAACAACTTTCATTGTGACTAGGTCAAACGATGAAAATTTGTAAACGTTCAGAAACAATGTTCTAGCGAGAACCATTAATAAAACGTGGACATTTCGTTAAATCATCGGTTTCTTACGTTTCAATGGTCACAAATCACGAAAATATGACCTTAAAAAGAAAATATAATTGAAAATCAAAGTAGTACCGTTGATATTGGTTTGGTGCCAATTACCTTAAGCCATAATGTTCTAGTATCAGTTTAAGTACTCTTGAATGTTGTAAGATGCAGCAGCAGTCGATAAGAAGTGATAAACATTGCGAAATTGACCCGTGTTATGTCCTTTCTTGGTGAAAGTCTCTAATTACTGTAAGAGACAAATTCAATACGAAGTACATGAAATACAACTGTTCACATACGCACACGTTATCATAACGTATCTTGTTTATTTGTGGATTCCTCTGGAGATAAAATAAACCAAGCACATGTTACTTCCTTATTTTTTCCGTTCATTCACTTAAGATAGCGCACTTGCACCGATTTTTCATGTAACTAATTTAATTTTTTTTTTACCGCCGTAATATGAGCGGAAAACGCTTCAGTGGGCGGTTAATGTTTGACACGTTAACAATGCGGTCAACATTTTCCTCTTCAATCACCGTCAACGACTATAATTATTGAGATATAGCATGTGCTTGCGTAAGGAAGTCACCGTCTCTTTTGTAGCTTCAGGCACTTTGAAAAATTGGGAAGGTGCAGTGTGTCTGTTAGGAACATCAATTTTAGTCAAGTCATTTAAATTAGTTTCCATTGTTGATTCATACAGTAGCGCATTTGTAAGAGTTCTAAGAAAGGATTTTTTGATATCATAAAAGCCAAGATAATCCACAATGGAATACAACAAAATAAAAAATTAACCGGTCCTCTCCACTTGTTATGCAACGGGCGCCCGGTTTTTGTGGAAATGTAAAAACGGAAACATGGAAAGAAACAGGATCGTGCGGATGCTGGCTTTTGTTGGTCTAGTTTTTACTAGGTTTATGTCTTAATTAGTTCGTTTAACAACGCTGGAAATGGATTGTAATGGTTATAAATGCGTGAAGTTTTGTAATAAAATTATAGATTTTATAGTTAGCTACTTCGCATGATTGCTGGTGGTGTTAATAAATCAAGAGTAATTTGTTAAGAGGAAAGTTTACAATTTTGTTGAAAATTCTGTGGGAGCTAAAAGTGGCGTTAATTTTTTAAGTCTGGTTTTTATACCAAATTTGGAAGTTTTATAAATCCATTTAAACTTGGGTTTTAATAACTTTCATGTTTCTAAATGTAAATCTTATATTAATTAATGTAACAATGAAAACTTGAAGGTTTTCACGTTTCAAGTTATCAAATTCAGAACTTGTACATTAACATTCAGATTTGTCCAAAAAATGTAAACATGGTAAAAAAATAAGAAAGTGTTGAGATTCTAACAAATATAGAGTATCAAATATTTTAACAAATATATCAAAAAATATACAGCCTTAGAGTAGATAACATGAATAATTCAAAGAATGTAAACCATATTAAAAGAGTTTAAAAAAACTTAAAATAAATATAATGACTACGAATTTTATAAATATAAATTTCAAGAAATTCAGAACATCTAAAAATTCTAAATAAAAATATATCTATATATTTATAGAGCATCAAAAATTGGAAAAACTAAACAAGTGGATAATTTATAGAATGAAAAATATACAAAAAAATAAAAAAGTTCGAAGAATCTAGAAGTTTTAGATAAAAATTAAAATGTGAAAAAATGTTGAGAAAATTTAGACAACTCAAAGCATAGAAACTATAAATAATTAAGAAAGAAAAAAAACAAAAAACCTACAATTTCAAAACACGGAACAAGAGATCAAAAAATTGCAACAAATATCAATAGAATCTACAAGAATTAAAAAAATAAAGTTAGGCACTAGTATCAATAAATAAAAGTATCGAAAATGAGAAGATCTAGACACGATTTACATAACAATCCAAAGAATTTAAAAAATTCAAAATCTGAAAGATTACATAAGAAAAAATTCAAAAAGAATTTGAAAATCCTGTAATAAATCTAAAAAAATTTAAAATTTAAGAAATCTAAGGCATTAGAGCAACACTGAAATTTTGTACAATTCAGAAAATAAAATGAAACTAAAAACTGAAATTTTTACATTGTTTTTTTTTTAATTTGAAGAAATCAAAGAGAATCGAAAATCTAAAATATTTAGAATATATAACAAATCTAAAGCATATAAACTAAAACGATTATAAGGCATTAATAGGGTAAATAATCCAAAAAAAAAAGACAAAGAATTAGATATTTCAGAATTGTGAAAAATTCATAAAATTCAAGAATTAAAAGAAATCAAAAATTTCAAAAACACTAGAATTTCCAAATGGTATCTAAAAATCCCACAAAATTTAAGAACTTTAAGGAGTCAAATATTTTATAAAAATCAGGAATCATCAGAATCCAGTGAATCCATGTAATCCAAAGATTTTATGAAATCCAAAAAATTTAAAGAATACATCGAATCCAAAAAGGCTTTAAGCAAGAAAAATTTTAAAATTATACAAAATTAAATTAGGAATCCGAGTAAACTAAAAATCGAGAGTCGAGAAAGTGTAAAAAAATATAAAAAAGATTAAATTTAAAAATATGAAGCATTAAATTAATATAAATAATTTCAGGAACTAAACAAAACTAGAATTGATTTAAATCTAAAATAAATTTCGTTGAAATTAAAAAAAAACGATCAAATGCAAATAGTGTAAAGCATTTTTGAGTAAATTGTATTGAGTTCTTTAAGAAACTGATTTTATAGTGGACTATATTAAATAAAATAAACAGAATTAAGTTCATTATTAATTGTGCTAAATTAAATAATTTGGGCTAGTAAATCTGTCAAAATTGAGCAAAGTCTAAATCACCTGAAATTAATCGGTTGGATGAAAAAATATAATCTTTTGATTTGAAATCCTAATAAGCTATAAACAATTAAATAATCTAAGAAAAAAACAAAGACGAAGAATTGGGTATTTCAGAATTGTAAAAGATTCATAAAATTTAAAAATTTAAAAGAACCCAAAGAATTAAAAGTTCCAGAAACACTAGAATTTCTAAGAAACAGGAATCTAAAAAATTCGTAAAATTTAAGAACATTAAGGAGTCAAATATTTTATAAAGATCAGGAATCATCAGAATCCAATGAATCCATGTAACCTAAAGATTTTGTGAAATCAATCAAAAAATTTAGAGAATCCATGGAATCCAAAAAGGCTTTGCGCATTGACATCCAAGAAAAATTATTAAATCATATAAAATTAAATTAGGAATCCGAGAGTCGAAAAAATGTAAAAAATATATTAAAAAAATGGAAAATATGAAAATATCAATAATTACACAAAATGAATAGATTCCAAAACATTAAAAAAGCCAAAAGACTACATAGCGCATGAAAATTTCAAAAAATCTAAACAAACAACAATCTAAAAATCCCACAAAATTTAAGAACTTTAAGGGGTCAAATATTTTATAAAAATCAGGAATCAGAATCAATGAATCCATGTAACCCAAAGATTTTGTGAAATCAAAAAAAATTATAGAATCCATGGAATCCAAAAAGGTTTTAAGCAAGAAAAATTTTAGAATTATACAAAATTAAATTAGGAATACGAGCAAACTAAAAATCGAGAGTCGAGAGAGTGTAAAAAAATATAAAAAAGATTAAATTAAAAAATATGAAAATATTAATAATTACAAAACAGAAAATAAACAGATTACAAAACATCAAAAAAAGCCAAAGACGTACACAGCACCTAAAAATTTCAAAAAATCTAAAGCATTAAATAAATAATTTCAGAAATACAACCTAAATTCCATAATTGCCGAAGATTCAAAGCTTTCAAAGAATTTAAAAAAAAACAACAAATATCTATACAATCTAAACAAGAATTCAAAGAAATAAAGGAAAGTTCATAAATAAAAGTATCGAAAATCTAAAAGACCTACAGACGTTTTACATAAGAATTTAAACAATCTAGAGAATTCAAAATCGGAAATTTTACAAAAGCACGCAAAAAAATTTGTAGAAAAAAATATTGAAAAACTCTAAACTAAAAATTATAGAAAATGTAAAAGATCTTCGTTGATCCAAAAATCTATAAAAACTAGATACAAATTTTGCTAACTTTTTGTCATGACAGAAAAATATGTCTGTAAATAAAGGAAAGAGTTAGGAAAGTAACAGATCAGTTTTAAACAAAAAAAAAATGAAATTTGAAATATTTTCTTTAAAACTTTCCACTAAACGGAATTTCTTAAGATTTCAAAAATATAAGTAAATAAATATTAAAACAAACATAATTTACTCAATTTATCAACAAAAACATTAAAAACTGTAAAGCATTCGTGGACAAAATATAATTTTTTTAAAAAATTAGAATGAATGAAATTAAAGGTTTTGAGCATGTTTTAAGACAATGATAACTTTTGGATAAGATGCGATAAAAAAAAATAATGAAAAACCTGAAGTTGCAAATATTAAAATACTTTTAAATAAAAAAAAAGGTACTAGCATTATAATTTACTAAAATTCAGGTAACACCCGCAATAATCCTTGTGATTATTTCCAAAATTTTTACCTAGTGTTAGAACTTAATTTTTGTTCAATAATAGGAATAAGATTAATAATAGAAAAAAGAAACAAAACTTATTATTAAATGTGTATATTCTGGCGTGACATAAACTTCCACAAATAGTATTACAAATAAAAATTACTATTAAACTGTTCCACATAGATATAATTCTATAAAATATTTTTAAACCAAACAACAACGTGATGGTATATTTGGTAAATAAAAAAAATGAACGCAGCGATAACACAAATGTTAAGTGATAACTAAACTAATATAATTTTTATGTTCAATGCGTGACAATCGTAAAAATGAGCATATCAGAGGTACTTTGAAGTCAAAACTAATAAGTTCATCCAATTGATTCTAACACAATTTATTGCTTTTACCGATTTTAATAACATCGATAAATTATCACTACATGAAACTAGTAGATGGTTCCCATTCTTCATCTCTCGGCATCTTACATTATTTATTTATCTCCACATGTGTTTCTGTTTTAAAAATATGTATTCATTAGCATTTCTGCGCCATAATAATTCATTGCATAATCTTTAAACTGCACCCACATGTTGCATATGCATATATAACAGTAACACACCTAAACCTATCAATTTATCCGGATGAAAAATCCGGCATAAAAACAATTCGATTCTTGTCGTGATTTTACGGTGATGAGAAGTCGCGTAGGTCGGTCGTGAGTTGAAGATGAGAGTAAGCCGACTTCAGACCGCCCTTCTTTCACCACGCACGCCTCATAAATCCGCTAATGATGGCAATTACACCCTGACAAACCAAACACATTGTCAAGAAATCTCTGCATTCTATGTCCATTGCAGCGGCACGCAAAACGCCCTTTCATTTGCGAGGAATTTCTCGGTTGGACACGTTGGAATGACAGAAATCGGTTTTTTGGAGTTATTAAGACGCTGCTTTTTCGTGTTTATTACTCTTTTCTTGCTCTCAGGAATCAAGTTCAGACTTCAATAATTAATTTGCCACCACATCTTGTCCATCAACTAGATTATTCAATGTCAGAAAGTAAAACCGGAGCCGGTTCGTGGCAATAATACACATTAGGAATAGCTAAGGGCAACCGTCTGAAGAAACATTATTACCGTAATTATAAGACCACCAGGGTTATAAAAACGTACGGTATTAAAGCGGGAGACTTGTGGTGTGGAGATTATTTTCGGTTATTTTTTCGGATGTCGGAACTGTGGAACGAAAATACTAATGAAAAGAGATTTTTTCCAGTAATTATACAACGGAACTGGGGCGAGATTTCGCGAAAACAAATAAATGCCAACGAACCGAAGAGTTATTGTTATGTAGATTTGTCACAACGAAAAAAAGAAAATTCGGGCGGAAATTGCTTTGGCTTTGTCTATTGAGGAAAAAATGGAGGAGTCGGGGCGAGCTATAGATGGGTCTTACAGTGAAGACGTTTTTGTTTTTTTTTCTCCACTAGTTCACGTTTCTTTGTAAGAAAAATCAATTTAGCTAAAAGTTTTGTGTTCACTGTATCTAAAATGTGAGTAGTTTGTACACGCAAAAAAAAGTTGTTGGAAGAATGGACAAATGGAGAAGATGTTACTTAAATACGTGACACCAAAAACGTTTTGTTACTGCAAAAACAAATTTGTGTAGGGACTATTGTTATTTATATATACAAAATTATTTGTTGGACTACTAACAAATTTGTGGGTGAATTACTAATTATTATTTTGTTACGACAAGAATAAATTAATAAATTAATTAATAAATTTTTGAATGTGTAAATGTAGGTTTGGTTTATGCTATACATTTTTAATGTTAATACTATAAACTTTTATGATTGATTATCAATAAATTTTGTTAAGTCAAACATATATTGTCTTGTGTGTAGTCATTTTAAACGGTAGGTGAATTGAGAATTTGAGAATTAAAAAAAATCTATACATTTTATTTATTACCATTATAAAAGTATCATTAACAAATTAGCAGTTTTTATCATAAATTGATAACATACATGTTACATATATTAGACTACCGTCCATTAGTTTCAATACAACCAAATAAATTTAACAATTTAGCAGTTTATTAAACTTAACGTAGTAGAACAGGTATGAGAGCTAACAATTTACTTAAAAAATCAAAACTGTGCTACTTTCATTACATTTTGATTTTTTCAAAGTATCGTTCTTTGGCTCTGATGACCGATTTACAATTCTTGGCATTCTTTTTGTTCGTTTTTCAATGGTTTCGATCTTAATTCCATTCTTGATTAACATTAGTTACCACCAATTTTCGTCTACGTCTGTCCAGCTCATTCCATAATAATTCGATTATGTTCAAATCAGGGCTTTGAGCGGGCCATTTCATAATTTGAGGATATTTTGTCTCTCTTTATTCCTTAAGTAATCTTTACACAGTTTTGATGTGTGTTTCGGGTCATTATCTTGTTGTAAAATAAAACCTTCTTCTATTAAACGAACGCCAGAAGGTATGGCAGGATTCTATGGTAGTACCTTCTGTCCATGATAGCTTCTATTCGTTCGTCCTTTAACTGACGGACCAATGTTCGAAGTTTGGTATCCACTAAGCAAATTTTGATTCATCTGTAAAAAGGACTTTTTCCAGTCTTCTTTAGTTCAATAATGGTCCATGACAATATTTTTTTCTTCCTTTGTTTTCCTGCTAAGTTTTTTTTGTCGCTATACAACTGTTTAATCCAAATGGAGACGGCGGTTAATTGTTGTCACTGGCACATCTGTCCCCGTTGCTTCTAACAATTCTGCTCGATTTTTTGGGGCAGTTTTTAATATATTTCTTTTGCTACATATTTTAATGTATAAATCTTGTTGTGCTATGATCTTCTTTGGCTGCTTTGGTCGTGGTTTGTCTTAAACTTCCGGTTTCAGCGATTCGTTTGAATTTTTTAGTTGTCTGGATATTTTTCAAATGGAAAAACTTGGTTTAATCAGGACTACAATCGCCGATCTGTTTTCAATTGAAATGTTTCCTTGGACCCATTTTTTATTTACACTTTGTTTTAATACTTTTGTTGTAACACAGTAAAAATGCAACAATTTAACAAAAAACTTTCCCCTGATAAAAATTACTAGTTCAAAGGTAATCAAAGGTACTTTGCTTAGCAGAATGATTTGTTTGTTCATGTCTTGATTTTTCTGATTTGTGAAAAATTACTTTGCATGATAAATACATTTTTGAAGTTTACTTTTTCATCTATTACTTTTAACCTTTCTGCAAATTATAACACGAGATTATTATTTTAATAAAAAAAAATCATTTAATTTGAAAAAACTTTGGTGTATGAAGCTAATGGACGGTAGTATATCCTAAATACATGTAATTTACAAATTGAAAAAGTTTAAAAAATATAAACAATAAAATTTTGATAAAATATAAACTTATAATTTAGTATCTAACAGAAACAAAATTTCTATTATGTAATATAATTTCTAATAATTTTTAATTAATTTCATTATTTTTAATTATTTAATTTAATTAAATCACATCAAACGAATAAAACTGATCATTAAATCTTAATATATTTATCCCACTTACAATAAAGAATATTTTGTTTTTAGTAATTACGATTTTTTTAATAATTTCAAAAACGGGACAAAAACTGCTTTGATCAGTAATACTAAATATTTGATCATTGATTTAAGAAGTTCATCTTTAGCTGTCTTAATTTGAGTCTCAATTTGAATTTAATTTTTCAAATCTTTATATTCCCAGGTTTTGAAAACAACTGTTTCAACAATATTTCCAATTGACTTAGAGGGTTATTAATATTTTATACTCTTACTGAAATAATATAGATAAGTAGGGTGATCAAAAAAACTCTATACAAAGATACAAGTAGCATTAATATAAAACTTGGCTCAATTTGTTTGTAATGGATAAATTGATGCTAGTATGCGAATTCCAAAAGATTTTTTTTTTGCACTAAAATGAAGTCAATACAATTTATTTTCTTATTATACGTCTTTCAAGAAGTTTTTCACAGTCGTATTCATTTCTTTTTTTCACAAAGTTCAAATTGCTTTTCTCATGTTATATATTATATATACTTCTTATCAAAGTCCAACTCCAGCTGTAAAAAAAATATAATTTCCTCTAAGCTAAAAATTTTTTTAGTGCATATCTTTATGTATTTATTTTATTTTTTAGTATATATCTTAAAGCTTATTCAAAAGCTGGAAATAATATAATTAATTAATAAATATGGTGCAAATTTGAAAACGTTTTTTGATTAAATTTTTTTGCTAATATTCCATTATAGTCTACCATGGATTATGTTATTTTTCAACCACTTCATGTATTCTTTTTCTATTTCAATCCACGTCACTAGAAAATGCTATAAAATTCGTAGGTGTGATAAAAAGTGGTAAGTTTTGATTTTTTGAGATGAAACCAATTTTTCTAGTTTTTACGTTTTGAAACGTAACGGTCCCAGAACCTGAAAAAACTTCAACAAGAGTGTCAAAATCCCATGATTTTAACGTTGCTTCAACAAACTCCATTTAAAAACTTAAAACAGTTACGTCCTGATGCATGCAGATACAAAATGTCGCGATGAAACAAAAATGAAACTGGAAAAATTCATTTTCCATGCACAATTTTGTTCTCGTAAAACACAACTGTATAAACTTTCTCATTGCAGTTTTGTCTATTCGTAAATATTTCTGCGGAAACCAATTTGATGTTTGCTGAAGGCTTTGTAACACCAGTATTGGAATAGTAGTGTTTTCTCAAGAATCTGTATTAAAATCAATAAATTTTTAATTATTTGTAAATTGTTGGATCCGCAACGACTTTTTTCTCCGTGTAAATTCTATCACACGAAAATTAAAACTTTCAAAATCATGGAAAGAAGGGAAAACGTTTCCATCCACGGTGGATGTCTAGAAATCTAAAGATTTGTTAGAGAAATATTCTTGATGTTTTTTTTTATTAAAACCAAAGAAGTTTTGATATCTACGTATCAATTTTTTACCTGAATGTCGTGAATGAACAATGATTCTCGAGTCATTTGCATAGTTTTTGATCATACAATCATCTTACGTAAGTAATTTAAGTTTTTTTTTTGACTTTAACCCTTTTATGTGGCTCCAATAGATTCCTCTCTCGGCAACTATTCAACAATGAAAAACTTTTTATGCACCAACGCTAAAAATCCTCTAGCGAGTTTCACAAGCTGTAAAATCGCAAGAAAGTGACATTTGCTAAACAAACGTTGTCGCAACAAAGTTCATGTTATTATGCATAATTAATTAGATAACGTTCTTAGACAGTTAGTTATCTACGAGCACGAGATAAATAATTTCGATTAGATTCCTGTCATTTTGAATAATCTAGCTCAGCGGGAGTCAAATTTCCCTAATTTTCGACGCCTACACAAATAACGACGAAAAGTCGTAACATTTTTAACACAGAAATAGAATAACAAAGCACACATTTAAAATTTTCATCACTTTATGCGACGTTGTTTCCGTTTTGAATATTCAAGAGGGTGGAACAACTCCTTGTGTTGGAAGCGCCGAGAGACTATGTTTAAAAGGCACTTTCAAGACAGAACAAATTTTCCTAAGGCAATTTACAGTTTCTAGAGTAATGAAAATCCGACTAAATGTTTGTGGATTTTCACACATCTTATTATGTACAGTAAACAAGAAAATGTACGTCTAAAGAAACAAGATTGTTTGGTATTTTTACATCAAGTTCACGCTAATGAGCTTTTAAGTTACTGAAGTCTTGATTACCGCCGCTAGCCGCTCGTAACAATCAATCAAGATTTACTTGATTATCCGTGTCACTACACTACGATTTTGGATTATTCAGAAAAAGAGACGTTGCCGACATAAATTGTCCTGGAATTCCTTCCTTATTATGCAACGGATCCTCTTGATCGCACGTTGCAGATGGACACAAGCTGATGCCACAAACTGGTTATTTTGCGGGAAGAGTTTTATCGAATTCTACGGAACCCGAAGAGGTAACTGGTAAGTTCTTGTTCTTGCAACGAGTCATTAAGAGCCAACACAGACAGCTTGGGACGCACTTGCGTGACATGAATGGAGTTTTTAAATGCGGTTAATCGTATTGGATTTGTTGGAGGCAGTTTTTCTCACAGGAATCCAGGTGTTTAGTGACTCCGCTAGAAATTCTTGTTTGTAGGATTGAATATTGCGGCCACAGTTTGTGGCTTGGATTGCAAAGGATGGATTGAATAAACTGGGAATAAATAGAATTTCTTGTGCCGCAAGCGCAGGTTTTTTTCTAGGTTTCTATCTCTTTTCCTTTAATCGTTGCCATGCAACCAGCAGCAATTTTAAGTCTTTCTAGATTTATCTTTTTGATTCTAGGATATGTGATATTCTTAAATGTTCAGTTTTGGAAGAATAACCTACAGATTATAAGTACAATATAAAATTTTTTGCCTTTCTAAAAACAACACTTTTTGGGCGACTACATTATGACGGATTGTTTTGCCACCAGAAAGATTAATTTTATGGACTCCGTCAAAATATACTTTACGGATTCAACCTTCATTTCTTAGTTTCTTGTCATCGCCCGAAAAATCTTCAGCCGTAAATAGCCTCTGCGGTTTTTTTGTCGGCCTACTGAAAAAATCAGTCTTAACGGGCTCATTACATACTTCTCGATTTTGTAATTATGTTTTGTGAGTGTTGGTTCAATTATGAAGTACATGTTTTGAAAATATGATCGTGTTTACACAGTTGGAAAATGAAACTGAAATTGATTACGTTTTTTATTATCCGTTTTTAACATCTCGTATTATTAGAATTCTTGAATTTTTTAAAAGCTTTTTTCTATACTTGTTAAATCGTTACACTCATAATTGAATTTTCCCCAAATCCCATCACATTTTAACGCGTAATAATATTTTTCTTTTATCATTTGGATATTAGAATTTAAAAATTAATGCGTTCTTTTTTCCAGTTTAATATTTTCATTATCACGAGATGTAACATTTTCACTTTTTTATATCACGCGATTCGAGTCCTTCTAAACTTTTTTTGGTCTCTTAGTTTTTAAATTTCGACTTCTACGAGTAACTTATTTCTTATTTTTTACAATTACATAGTTTAAAAATGACACATGTAAATTATTGGAATAGATTAATAGATAAATTTACTTAGATTATATTGAAACTAAAATAATATTTAATACTGTGTTACAGCCGAGTTCTTAGAATCGTATAAATATTACAAATTCTAACGATAATCTTGGTAAACATTTTTCTGAGAAAGCGTTTAAACTATAAAGCTCAATATTTAATTTGTCAGATGCACGTTTATGGTTGAAAAGCACAAATTTAAAGTATTCAGTAAAATAATTTAAATAGTAGAAAAATTAAAAAAAATAAGTCGCTTACTTCATTAACCTAGAAGAATTCCTTTGGGAAATTATGCTACTGCTCTTTCTATTCCAGAAGACAAACTCCATGTTACAACCATCAAGTTTATTTTTGTTGCACTGTTTAATTAATAAATCAAATTTAATTTGAAAGTTCTCTACATAATTTTTTTAAAACTTAATGATTGAAAGTGCACGTTTTTGGGATTCTTGAACAAAAATGTGTTAAATAATTTACCTATTAGATTTAATAATTTTACTCATTTTTGCGCGTTCGAAGTTTATTTTATTTATTGCTTGTGAGTTTGTAAAAGAAATAACATAACAATTAACTTCCTGAATTTAGTTAGATTATATCGATCAGATAAAATTTAATCCTGCGTTGTTGCCAGTGAGCAATAAGGTTTTAAATGTTGTAAAAATATCTGGGCGAGTTCTTTGAATCGTATAAATCTCTAAAATTCTCGAGATAATATTGCTAAACATTTTTCTGGGAAAGTATTCTAAACCATAAATCTCAAAATTTAATCTGTTACGCACATGTTTATGATTGGGAACTCCAAATTTAAAGTGTTAAGTAAAATAGCTCATAAATGTAGATACATTCTTAACAACTTTGACTTGCTTACTTCACTAACACAGAGGATCCCCTTTGGGAAATTAGGCTACTGCTCTTTAAATTCCAGAAGACGAATTCCATGTTACAACCATTAGGTGCATTTTTGCTGCACTATGTAATTAATAAATAAAATTTAATTTGAAAGTTCTGAAATAATTTCTTCAAAACTTATTTCCTTAAAATACACGTCTTGGGGATTCTTGAGTCAAAACCTGCTTCAAATAAATTACCAATTCGATTTAATAATTCCATTCATATTTACGCGTGCCAAGTTCGTTTTGTTTTTTTGTTTATGAATTTTGTAATAGTTATTTACCTAACAAGTTCGGAAACTTAATTTTCCCGCATGAGCACTTTGTTTGCAGCACGACTGTAAGGAGTGCTGCATTTAGTGCGAATGCGGGAAAATTCTTTCCGAAAGAGTTAGGTACAATATTTTTTGTAACGAATATCGAAATAAAAAAAATTAAGTGACTTAGTTTTTTTTTTAATGGTGGGTTGGTAACATGATCTGTCTATTGTAGCTACCTCCTAGATTTTTAAAATGTAAATCAGCTGTCATTTTTTAAAAATTATTAACAAAAATTGTTAAAATAAGTGAGAGCGAAGAATGTATGTATACCCCTTCCGAAATACAACAATGTGCCAAAGAGGCCGTTTCGCGTCTGCTGCCCGAGAAAAGTCGCGAACGGTATGAACGCACTTATCAAAAATTGATTGACTGATGTCCTCAAAAAGTCGCAATACCAACCCTACAACGCAAATATCCCTAGCCGCCAGCGGAAACTAAAAAACACCGCGGTGCGGGAAAACCGTTTTTCCGTGCATCGAGATTGAGCGGAAAAATTCTGTTTCCGTACAATGAGTACAAAAAGATAATAGCGTAGCTAATAACTTCCTAAATTTAGTTAGCGTATATTGAAATTTAATACTTGTTCTTACCAGTCTTCAATGTAAAACTAGCTGAAATTGAAATAAGGATTTAAATAAAATATAAATATCTGGGCGTTGAGTTCTTTGAATCTTATAATCTTTAAGATTCCAATTGATAACATTTTTCTGGGAAAGTAATTTAAATCATAAATCTCAAAATTTAATCTGTTACACAGATGTTTATGAATGGGAAACCCAAATTTAAACAGCTAATTAGAATAGTTCATAAATGTAGTTAAATTTTTAATGACTTTAACTCGCTTATTTCACTAACCTAGAGGAATCCCTTCGAGAAATTATTTCATGACAGCTACTGTTTCTATTCCACAAGACAAATTGTGAAACACCATCAAGAACGTTTTTGTTGCACTGTGTAATTAACTAATTAACAAATGAAATTTAGTTTGAAAACTTTGACATTATTTCTTTAAAACTTGATGCTTAAAATTCACGTTTGGGGGATTCTTGAGCCAAAATTTGCCCCAAATAAATTACCTATTAATTTTAATAATTTCACTCATTTTTACGCGTTAGAAGTTTATTTTATTTTTTGCTTGAGAGTTTTGTAAAGGGAATGTGACAAATAGCTTCGTATTTTTCAATCTGATGATTACGATGAATTTTATTTAACAAGTTTGGATCTGGGAAAGAGACTTGACTAAGATCTTTCAATTTCGAATGCGATGCGAAATCAAATAAAATTACAGTACAAAAAAATGACAGATATAAAACTGAACCATTTCAAAGAATTTTCATATGATTCGTGCTGGATCTACTGAGAACAAATTGTATACATCATACTCATATTTCTTTCTCTGAGTGGATTTCCACATTTTATATATTGCAGACATTAGACAATGTTTGTATTTTGTGACTAGTTTCGTAATGATGCAATTTACATTACCGCTGTGAAAATCTTTCAAGTGAAGTGAAAAACATTAAACTCTTTCAAATTTGTTTTGGTTGTCAGACTCAAATCATCCAACAATAGAAAGCCCATCTTCGCTGATTCATTCCCATACAACCACGATCAGATAAATTCATCAGGTTTGATACAATAAAACACAATAACCCTAGGGCGTATCCGAAAAATAGTATCTACAAATTTTTGTAATCTTTGTCTCTTCCTTTGTTTCGTTTTGTGTTAAAGCAGTCAATGTTATGAGATACTCCCGGAAACAGCAGTTAAATGTAAATCAAATTATTATTTAAAGCACGCAAGCTTTTAACTGAAACGGGAAACACAGTTTCACACGTTTATTAGAACTGGGAAAAAAGGTGGAATTACTGCAAGTTGGACGCCTTCGGAATATCACCTGCAAGTTGATAGCCTCGGGTTGCATATTAAAACGATTATTTTCATACATAAATATGCGGCTGAACGGACGGCAACTTACGGAGGGATCTGACACGAGAATATTTTTCTAACGACTCCAAACATATTTGTGCGTATTTAGATCGCCCTCGTTTTTTAAACGGCGAAATTACACGGCCTCGAGCTATTTTAGTTTATAACTTTACTTGAGCTTATTTCTGCCGTTCAAGTTTATGATCTTACTAAACTATGCTTGAACTTTTAAGCTGGGGTAACAGCTTTAGACCTCGAGGTCATATACTCCCTGTCAAGGTGTTCCACCTAGAATACCTTAAATCGTTCGATACTGTCTGATGAATTAATTAAAATGATGTAAGCAACTAGGAATTGAACAATAAACTAGTGTTAAAGGTTATTTTTAGCAGCCTTTCACAACGATGTGCATAATTTGAACTCTAATAAATCACTCTTGATTCAGACAGACAGTCTGGCTAAGAAATTGGGACTGAAAGGATCAATTAAAGACTAATTGTGACTAATTAAAATGTCTCTTAATCTGACGTTAAGGAAAAATACAAAAAAATTGATAAAAGAGAGGGTAGCATAATCAGTTTTATTACGGTACTTAGAGATAATTATAAGTGGCCGTGGAATTCACTGGTGGTGACCATAAAATAATAATTGCACTGACAACTACGAGGGTAATTATTATGGAAATTAAAGAAAGAATTGTAAAATTGAAGCTACCTTGAAAGTCCCCGCCAATTACAATGATTTCAATCTAAAACCTATAAATACCAGCCTTCTTTGTTAGCACATCTGTAAATTTTACGAGAGTATCCATTTCCCATTTACGATATTCAAACAAAGAGCAATGAATCCGCGCAAAAATTCTTTGACGACTGAAAATTTCCTGTTTGCACCCAAACAAAATCGTATTTTTTCAATAACCGATAAACGCGTTTTATACGTGTTTGTACAAAGCATCGGTAGCGTAAAGATCCGTGTAAAATACCAAAACTAATATTTACACGAAACACTGACCTAGCACTTGCTTAATTATCATAAAAGCAAACAAACCGCATTCTCGTTGTGTTTTCAGCTTCAGAAATCGGTTCGACGAGATTCAGCGCGGATTCTTTCAGACTTGGACTATAAAAGTGCTGGTACTAATACTTATATGCGATACAGATCGAGCCTAATAAGCGGTTTATGGTAAAGGGGTTGTATGAAGAAAGAAAATTATAAGTATCGTCACGATCTTATGTTGTTTGCTTTGAACCAGTGTCTGGTCGATGCCTGTAGTAAAAATTGTTTGTTTTTTAGGTCGGTGCTAGCTTCGGCGTTTTATTTGGTTGGGCGCTTAATTTTTTTTATTGAGACTTTTGAATCAGAACTCAGAGAAACAAAGAACGTTTTGGAGGAAGAAGAGCGCAACTAATATTGTGAAAGTCTAAACAATTTTGTTTTCATCCTATCATGTGTTCTACATCTCAATTAGGTATGCTCTCGGAAACAAACCCTCTAAATTCCACATTTCAAATCCTAATTATCCGCTTCACTCATTTCGACGTAGATTCTAATTACCGCATCTTCTTTAACAAATTTTGATTACGATACAAATCCGGTGAATTCCTCTCACTCTGTAGCTTCTAGGAATATATCACTGTCAGCTACGATTCCGATACAAACCTTGTTGCTTATAAATCCATAAAATAACTCACTTGGAATATTTGATATATCACACGATCTCTTTATAAATTTAAATTTCTCTTAAGAATTCCAAACATGTTAAACGCTCGGTGTCACAAGTACACGTATTGTAAAATTACTTCTGGCATTGTCAGCAGCATGAACATTCAGACCAGTTGTCTCGTACACAATCTGCTGTGCTAATTATACTCTTTTTACCGTTTTCTTCTATTTTAACGGTTGAGTCAGCTCTAAAAAATCGACCAAATCAGACAACGCATCAAACCAAACAATTTGATTAATACTCCAAGTTCCTTAAACGCTGTTGAAGCAGTTTTAAAAATGAGAAAAATCCTGTAATTTTGCGGCGCCATCGGCTGCAAGCAAATCAAGAACTGCTAAGTCGTAAATCCAAACTGACTCAAGATTAAAGTGCAATACAGACAGCTTGACTATAAACCACAGAACCTAAGTCGTGTTAGAACAGCTCCTGATGAAAATCTGCACGAATTATGGCTCTATGGAAAACACGTGTGACGCTTATCACTGTTTCAAGAACTTGTTTTTTCATCATTTTCGTTTAACTCCGTGTCGTTTTTTTAAATTCAGATTATAACATAATGAATGACTTAATCTTTTTGTATGCTTTTAATAGAATTATGATGTCATGTTCTGACGATATTATCATTCTTGTAGCGGTTTCTTAATAAATAGTAGATTATGTCAGCAGAAATGTGTCACTCTTTCATTGTTGTTTACCATATAAGTTAATTGAATTTTTTATCAAGAAAAAATATTCTCGCCGATTTAGTATTGTTGATTAATTACATTTTAAACAACATGTCTTTAGATATTGGGCCTGTTTGTTGTCAACACGGTTACAGAAATGTTGAGGGGTTAATGGATAAAAATAAATTTTCCAATGTCTCGATTGATTCAATGATTCATCACTTATTTATTATATTTAGAACTGTTTGTCTGCCAGGCGTACGTAATGAAGATGTCTTTTATTGGTTGTGTTTATTTGGATTTTTTAAACCACGAAAATCGTGACGAGCGAAAGAAAATGTCGACAAAAAATCTGAATTCAGTTTAAACTAACATCTCCTGCTATTGCAATTGCGGCCACGAAAATTGTGAGGAACGGAAGAAAAATGTCAACAGAAAGTCTTGTTATAGTTTATGAAATTGATTTACCTACAAAGAGTTCCGAATTTCAGAAATATTCCAGAAAATTTTAACGGAGCTTGTAAAATAAAACGAATCTTACTGGTTTGGACAGGCCATGTCAAACTTTTCTAAAACTTCCTAAAAGTTTGTTAACATTTTAGAATAGAGATATGATACAGAGGAGGAGGAGATTCTAAGTTTTTTGCAATTTTAACTAATGTTCCAAATTTTAAAAATCTAACAAATTACTGCAATGAAGACAAATCTCAAATTTTATTTGTGTGGTATAATCGTATCTAACAATAATTTCATCTAGTTCAACAAGTCTACAAAATCCAGTCATTACAAAGATGCTTTAGATGCTTTAGATGCTTTAGATGCTTTAGATGCTTTAGATGCTTTAGATGCTTTAGATGCTTTAGATGCTTTAGATGCTTTAGATGCTTTAGATGCTTTAGATGCTTTAGATGCTTTAGATGCTTTAGATGCTTTAGATGCTTTAGATGCTTTAGATGCTTTAGATGCTTTAGATGCTTTAGATGCTTTAGATGCTTTAGATGCTTTAGATGCTTTAGATGCTTTAGATGCTTTAGATGCTTTAAATGCTTTAGACAAATTAAAACCGAAATGTGTTTTGAAAATTCTAAGCATTCAATGTTTCTTAGCATATGCTGGAAAATTAGGAAATACAATTATCTTTTAAATTTTCTAGTATAATTATTTATGGAATTTTAACTCGTGTTTAAATTGTAGAAAAAGCCACTGGAGAAAAAATTTTCACGAATTCCACTAAAGTACAAAGTTTATACATTTTGCATGATTGTGGAGATTATAAATTTTACCCATCCTCCAAATCTCGAAAGTTCAGCAATTTTTAAATGACAGATTTAATCTTAAATTTTTTAACTTGACGAGTACAGGACGGTGGATGATTAATTTATTATGACTCTAAAAACTTCAATCTAAAAGTTTCCAGCATTTCTCAGGTTCCCAGAATTTAAAAATTCCACCTAGTTACAGAGACTATGCATTTTGTATCTGGAGGTCAATTTTGTCAATCTATAAATGTTTATAATTTTCCAAATCTTAAAATTTCACCGAAATTTGAAAAAGGAAATGCTACTTTTGATCTTATTTAAAAATGAAAAATTGGTATAATAATCTGTTTTAAAATTTTAAATTAAAAAAAATAGAAAAAAAATGAAATTCCTTATTTTTAGCAGAAATTGTTCATAAAGATCCTTCATGATATAAGTTACATAAATTTTATTTATTTTACAAAGCTGTAGGTTTTCAGAGCTTGCAGAAATTTTAGAACTTTAATATTGAAGATTTTATGAATCAAAGAGATTTTTGGTGTCTATTTTCATTTGAGTCGAGGAAATTCCAAGTCTCGCAAAAACTTTTAATATTTTAAAAAATTCAAAAATTCTATATATTTTTTTACTTGGTAGCTTTACAAACATTTAAGTACTCCAGAACTATAAAAAAATAATAAACCAACTTTCCGTTCAAAATTCAATAACCAATTCTCTGTTGACAAGTCTTGATAAACCCATAAAAATCATCATCACGCTTTAATATAAGATAAGGCTTGTGGTTACAAAGGTCAGCGACTTGTTCTCAAATTTTTATTGCATGTTTTATGTCACACAAAATGTTTTTAAATGCTTTATGGCATTAATCAGACGAAATGTAAAAGCGTTTTAGACTTGCCACAAATATTAAATTGTTTCTTGTTGGCGCCTACACAAGACTTTAATTTGAATTCACTCATTAAATCCTGGAAATTTTTAACGTGATGAAGGGCATTTTAAGAAACACGACAAGTAGACAGATTGTTTTATTTTCCTTTTAAAATTTAAAATGCTTGGATGTCAAAATTCTAAACGTGCACTTTTTCTACACGTTCTGCTTCCATTTGCACACTTTTTCTGCTTAAAAGGACGTGACTAATCCGCGCAACTCATTCATATTTCCATTTGTTGCCTCTTTTGCTTCCATTTCACCAAATCTTTTCATATTTTCATCCTCTGGCTGTAAAGTTTACTCTAATGAAAACTGTATCTTCCTGAATTTCCTTGCTAATTTCATTAACTGCTCACAGATGGTTTTCAGAGTAACACTTTGCACGAAAATGCTCCTTATCACGTTTCAGAGCTCATTTCGCAGAAGAGGATATTTAATAGAGCGACTTTATACTTTATTTTTGCGAACTTGTTTAGAAGACTGCAACTAACGCCAGTCTCCAAAAACACACTTCAACTATTTAGAAGTTAAAGTTTATTATCCGCAGACAAGCTAAAGTTTAATCCGTGTCTGCATCGTTCACTATGCCAACAATGGCAAACTCTGCCGACTCGTTCATTTCCGCAATTTGGGCATTACGTCTTAACGTTCCAACCATATTCGTAAAATTAACCGTGAATTTGTGTTGAATATACCAGGGATTTTATATTTTTCTACGTTGCTTGGATGTTTGCTTTCTTTGTGTTCTTAGAACGAGTGATCCGATTTTCCTTTTAAGCTGGTTTCAATGTGTAGTTGCTCAGTAAATCTGTACTTTACTGGGTTTGCAAGAATCGCAAACTCGTTCCGGTTTGCAGAAAAGAACATTTGAAAAGAGTCTTTCTAATTCAATCCGTTACTCAGCAAATTATTATTTACTACTTTGTTTGCCAAGAATGAAATTAGATTGATGGTTCGTTGAAAACTGAAAACTGAAAACTAAAAGTTCAGCACGTGATTACTGCTCTTGCCAACGAAATATAAATGATAATTTGCTGAATCACGGACCGACTGAAATTTATTCCGCTGAAGGAACATTCCTTGATGATAATTTTCAGGAATATTGATTTAGAAATTCGAATCTTTCTATAAAAAGTTAAATGTTGTTCCTTACACAAACTTCGTTCTGTTTTAGTCAGGTGTGACAAAAATTTGAGCGTAGAACTTTTACTAATAATTAAAATCTCATCCGAAACTGTAATAAATTTAAATACATGAATGTGCGACGATGGAAAACGAAATTTTTCATTCCGTAAAATCGGTAAAAGACTTTAACGGCCGAGAAACTTTGAAAGACAGACAAGACTTGTAAATATTTATCAAATTCTGAACTCCGTATCACGATGCAATAAAGTGTTTTGATGAAATCAAGCCGGGGAGTCCAAAAAACCAGTTTACATCGAACTAGAAAATTCTATTTTTCCAAATGCGAAACCTAAAAGTGCATATTTCGTGGAATTCAATAATAACTTTCTTCAACTGAATTCGCTGTTATTTACTAGTTGTTTGTTGCCAAGAGCAACAATTCATCAACTCGGGAATTGTAAAATTTGAATCGATGGCTTGTTGGAAACTAAAACTCGAATGCTTAGCGCTTGATTACTACTAAAAAAAAAAAAGAAACACATTGAATTATAAAGCGTTTCATTTCGATTAAAATAAATTATAACATTCGGTAGTTTCCTTATCACTTTTATTTAAAATCCGCCTAATAGTTTTGTAAACTGACTAATGAAGCCGTAAATGTGGATGAAAAAATTAAGATTAATTACTTATCATCGTCGTAATTTAAAATTCTCACCAATCAGACATTGCATAACGTTAAGACTCTTTTAAAATAGCTCACTAATTAATTTATTGAATTCATTAAAACGTTAAATTAGAAGTCGGGTGGCAACGAATGATGCTCAAAAGCGACAATGAAGAAACTGACTACCTACACCATGCGATGAATATTTCCCAAACAAATTATTACGCAGGCATCGTTGAGATAATTTCTCAAGGGTTAGATTTCGAGATTTGCGTTGGTGGCAACTCCAACGCAGTTTCATCGTTTTCTTAACTTTCGCTGATTTGTCGTTGGAAATTTATGCGTAATGATCAGACCTGTGCGGTACGGAAGCCATCGGCCGTTAAAACAACGCAGTATTGCATATAATCATCGTTGCGTCGTCTAGACAATTCAGTTGGTTGACCGCAGCGTTTGGAAGTGTCTCGCTTATTCTAGTTTTTGCCAAGAATTAAACGCATTTCCAGAGGCGCCGAATACGTTTGTTGGATTCACGTAAACTGTTTTCTTTTTAAACTATTATTTTTTCGAGGGTAGAATTTTCTTTTAATTTTTTAATTATTTATAAGAATTCTTTTTTATTTCAAGTTATAATTTATAAGAATTTTTAATTTCGTTTCATTTTTTTAATTAATTAGGATAAATTTTATTTAATTTCTTTAACATGGATGCAAACAGCCATCACGAAACTATGTTAAGATGGATACAAGGTTACGAATGTATGTCCATTGTGAATAATGGCAACGACATATTGTGCAGCATATGCTCGGTAACTTTAAAATCCCCACGAAAGTGTACAGTCAAACGGCATTTAGACTCAAAATCGCATATAAATAATTCTTTGCCTTCTTCCGAAGTAGACAGCTTTAATGAAGAGCTTTGCGAAGCATTTTTGGACGCAAATATTCCATTAACAAAGCTGAATAATCCAAAATTAAAACGATTTCTTGAAAAATACACACAACGACACATACCAGACCGATCTACTCTGCAAAGATTTTATATACCAAAATGTTATTCGCACACAATAGATAAAATAAAGACTGACTTGTCAAAACAATATTTATGGATATCCACCGATGAAACAGTGGACATTTTAGGTCGTTGCATTGTTAATGTTATCGTTGGGAACCTGCATGCCACAAGTAGGAATAAACCTTATTTAATTTGCACTAAAATAATAGAACAGGTTAATGCTGAAACAGTAGCTAAAGTGGTTGAAACTAGCATTAACGATATTTTTCACTCGGAAGACAATAACGACGACTCAACACATGACAAAGTTCTTTTATTTGTATCGGATTCTGCAGCATATATGTTGAAAACTGGCAAATTGTTAAAAAATATTTATCCCAATATGATTCATGTAACTTGTATTGCACACGCACTGCATCGAATTGCTGAATTTGTTCGGGACAATTTTTGCGATGTAGATGCACTAATCTCGGCATTTAAAAAAATACTTCGGAAAGCCCCATTAAGAGTTTCCTTATATAAACAACATCTTCCAGGAGTACCTCTCCCCCCGGTTCCGGTAATAACTCGATGGGGCACATGGCTGGAAGCCAGTTATTTTTTTTCGGAACATTTTAATGAATTAAAAAAATTTATTTTTATCTTAAATGACGATGCACGAAGTATTAGGGATTGTAAAGATATTATTAAAAAACCGAATCTCCAAAATGACTTAAAATTGATCGAAAAACACTTTAGAAATCTATCAAACACTATTGTTTATTTGGAAAGTGAGCACTTAAAATTACATGATGCCTTAGAAAAATTAAACAGAACTGTGTGCGAATTAAAATCATTACCTGGTGAATTTGGAAACAACTTGTGTAAAAAAATTGAATCTGTTTTCAACAGAAATCCTGATTTAAATGTTTTATTCGAAGTTTGCAATGGAATTACAAATCCAGATATTAGTGCTAAATATAGTAATTTAGTTCAGTATTTTAATTATGCGCCGATAACCAGTTGCGATGTGGAACGTTCATTCTCTAAATTTAAAGATCTATTAACGCCCAAAAGGACATCCTTTACCGAAGAGAATCTCGAGCGAGTAATGATTGTATACGCAAACAGTACTCGCCCTTGAGTAAAATGTCGTTCGGTCGGTACGCCGCTGGATGGATTCCGTACCGCACAGCTCTGGTAATGATGAACGGATGTTGTTGAAAAACTTTTTCTTTAAACGTGTGACGTCGTTGCCTAATTCTCATAGCGGCGAGCATGGGAAACGAAGAATTTCGTCATGCGTGAGTGTGTTCCAAAATCGACCAATTTATCGTTGGGACATAAATTATTCTCAAACAAAACGTTGCAAATTTGAGTTGCTACATTGTTCTTAGTTTACTTTGAATTAAATGGTGTTTGTTTTAGTAGTGAGATCATTGTCACATTAATGTCTCTTCAATTAGTATTTATTCGTTATAAATATGCAGCAGCGGTTCATACTTGGGCGTTGTAACCAATTTAAGAAGTGTTTTATTAACTGGGAAGATGATTTAATTAATGCAACGTTACAACCGATTTAGTCGTGATGAAATCACAGAAGTGTTTGTTTTTTGACACTTGTTTGAGTTTGTTACCACGTTCATGTACTTGAGCGTACTTCCTGATTGGAAACGATTTCCATGGCTCTTGAAAACTCCTCCGCTAATAATAAATCAAAAACTCGTTGGGTTTATTAATACATTGAAGCACCTGTTAGCTGACACACATTCTTATTTTTTACCATCGTAACACACGTGTTCGGTTGTTACCACGTGTGAAATTAACTCTTTCATTTTAACTTAATCTGTCATTATGCTGACAGCTTCACGCTTATCCAAAGCAGAGGCGCGAAGTTCTTGCGCAATTTTGCCGACAGCTGAAGATTTTCATTGATAACTTTGAAGGTTTGACCCTTTGGAAGATTGTTCGTGCATCAAACTCGTCGACTTTCCTTATTTGGTTCTTGGAAGATTTATTGAAATGTATCGAACTAATTCATGATATCTCTGCCCACGGTTTTTTCAATTGACAAAAGATGGCTTGTTTCTTACCTACCGGGAAATTTTCTTGGAACTACTAAACGTGACTGAGATAATACGTGGGGTATTTAACGCAAAATCCTATTTGTCATAAATGCGGTTTTTGATGCAGGCACGAAACGCGAGTGATTAATGATGTGGAGCGGACAAAATTTAGCGGAAGGAATTTTTTATTACTAAGCTGTTAGGAATAATTTAATGCATAATAAACGTCGCGGCCAATTAGAGATCTCTTCGAATTAGAATTTAATGGACAGGATAGATTTTTTTTGGTGGAAGACATGCCTCATGGAGATATATTAAGAGGTCTAAATTAAAGGAAGATGACGGAGGTCGACGTATTTATTTATTAAAATTTCTTTTTACTTCGTTTATTACCTGCGAGCAAAAACTAGAGTTTTAATGATGTTTAAACAATTTATTAAACAACATGGTTTAAAAATTGAAAATATCAAAAAATCGATTTCAAAGTTTCGAAAATTATTTCATTTACTCAGAAAAACTCCATTTCTTCATGTTTCAACAATTTCCTACGATCTGAAATCATTAGAAGAAGTAAAAATCTTGAAAGCTTCAACGGATTATATTTTTTATCGAATAAATTAGAATTTACTGACAAAAGCGAACCTTTTTGAAATAATGAATATTTCGATCTCGAAATAATGAATCCTTTTTTCTGTTGATGAAAAAGAAATTTTATTTTATTATACAGAATGTACGAATTTAGAGTTAACGGTTGGAAAAAAAATCTAATAGTACAAAAAAATGGTTCTTGATTGGTAAAAGCCTGCTTTTACCTGAACCTGAACGACGAAAAAGATTTTTTGTACTATTGAAACCAACAACTTTCATAATTATTCCGATATTTTAACTACAATTTCAAAAATAGTAAAATTGTAAGTCTGTGATGATAAAATTTAGAAAAAAAAGTGTAGATATAAAAATTAATAATTAATATTATATAAAAAAAACACTGAGAATTCCAGTTTACATTTGAGAATTTGAAATTTTAAATATAAGAAATTGTCATATGCATGAGCTTTTAAAATTTGAAATCATTTCATACAAACTCAAACAATAGAATTTTAAAATCCAAAGTTCTAAAACAAATAGCTCAGAGTAACGCTAAAATTAAATCCAAATTAATAGTAAATAATTTAGATTTTCACATACATTCGTCCAATTTTTTTGGAATTTGTTTGACTCATAATTAACTAATACAATTACATTTTTTTTTGTTTCATATTTAACGTAAAATTTTTGAATTTTTGAAATTCACAGCATTGATAATGTCTTTAATTTCTTTAGATTTCTTGGTTCTCTGATTTTTAAATGAATATTTTGCGTCTAAGGTTCTCAATCCGTATTCATAATCTAAGCTGTTAGATTTTTTTCAGATTTATATTTTTAGTCCTGAGATGCTTAGAGGCATTTTTTTTAATTTACAGTTCTAGTAATCTTCTTGGATGTTAGATTTTCAGAAATTAGTTTCGTAAAATTCACACGTTTTAAAAAAAATCTAATAACTACAGTTAGCAGTTTAAGTATCTGGATAATTGAAAATTTATAAACCTTAGTAGTAATTAACAGCTTTAAATTATAAAGATTGTAACCGTTACGAAATTTTCCAATGATCTATAAAATTATAAAAAAAAATTAACTTGGGAGCATCACAGGCAATTTATAAAGCTCACAGTTTTTATACCCATATCCGTAATTTTTTTGAATTTCAGTTTTTCAAATTTTAAGGTTTTTAAACCACTTTTCATATGCATAGTTTTTGCCTATACTAATAATATTAAAAAATTTTGTTGTAAATATGCTGGAGTAGTTCAAAACACTAACAAATTTTAACAATAAGTAAAGTTCCAGTTTCGTAACCAAGTTTCTGGATAACAGAAATTTGTAAATCATTTTAGTAGAAAATTAGCGACCTCACTAAAACTCTTGACATTGCTTCGAGCGTAAATTACGACTGGATGCTTTTGTGTTGTTTTTGCAAATACTGGGTGGTAAATCTTATTTTGATATGAGAGACGTAATGCATGTTCCTTGTCATGTCTCAGCATATGATCATAACAAATGGCTCGAAGTAAAGTTACAGATGTTCAAACACGAAAAAGAACAATTCAAAGTGGGCAATCTCAACATCTAATATTTTTCAAGTAGAGAAACAATCTCATTTATATGCAAGAAATTTCAGACCATTTGCATTAACCCTGCTCACCTTGTTAAAAGAAACTTAGTCAACCTTTTGTTGAACATATAATTATGTTTGCAAAGGTATCAATTACATTAACAACCAAAATAAACACACTTATCGATCGTGGTTGGTTTTCTCATTGTCTGAAAGCTCACCACGCTCCTGAACGTCACAAATCACCGATAATTCATTCTTCAAATAATAACATAGAAAGTGTCAATATTTTTAAGAGAAATTCCATTAGTTTTTTTGTTTCAATTAAATAAGTCCCGTTACTTTTCAGGAAGACGAAAACGACGACATGAATGAGTACGATGACGAAATTGCCGACACCGATGATCCTTTTTCTGACGACTGGCAAGCGGAAGAAGCCACTGAACCTCCGGCATCCTCAGTGTCGTCATTCACCAGATTTAAATGGGACAACTACGGGACACGCTCGAAAGTCGAAGAAAGCAGAAGACAACATCTGAAACTATCCAACGAAGGTAATCATCTGCTTATGCAAATTTGCGGAACTGATGGGATCTTCAAGTTATCATTATGTTAATCTTCGCAATGACTTAATTTTCTAATGAGTTCGTCTGGTGCACGATCCGCAAGATCATGGCTTTGTACAGCCCCCGGTTAGTCGATTAAGTAGATATCCAACTTTCAACGCTGCCGTCCCTCTAATTTATTACAAGCCCAGGTTTCTACCTACATCGGCGGCTCTCGTGTCATAACACTGGTTAATTACAAGAATCATTCCGCTTTATTTTTGCGACAGGAAAGAGACAAATTCCGATTACATCACGTGTTTCTCGTACGGCTCATTATCTCCCCGCAAATTACGAACAATGCGGGAATTTTAACCTTTTCGTGCCTTTCGACGCGTCATTACCCTCGAAGAAGAGTATTTGTGTCAAGGGAGATGTACGTGGGAAAGAGATGCTGCAAGAAGGAACGATCGGATGGGTGTCGAGATTTTGCGGAGACAGTTTTCAGGTTCAGAGTCTGAAATAACTGGTTTTAAGAGAAAAAGATTTCAGGCCATTCTGCGCAGAATGGTAAAGATTATCTTGACAGTCTCAGAACAGATTTCTGACACTGTTAAGTTTTTCTACCACTGAGGATTTTCAGGATTCTTCAGGGTATTGAAATCGGCTGAGTTGTGGAACCTTCGCTAGGAAAGCGCCTGCTATTTAATAATTATTTAGAAATTTTAGAGCTCCCTGGATGTTTTTGGAGCAATGGGAAATTTCTGGTAACATCAGGCTCTTTAAAATTCATCCATAATTCTGAAGGACTTTCAGTAATTTTGCTTTTTTAAATGCGGACCGTATTGTATTTTAAAATTGTATCGTTGCTATAACGAAAAAAGAATCGAGTTTGTTTGAAATTATTGGGCCGTAACTTCATGTACTTTTCAAGAATCTTGAAGCAATCAACGGTTTCGTTACAACCAGTAACTACAAATCTTCGAGGGATTTTGTTCTTTGTTTGTGGAATTTTGACAATTTCCACGTCAGGTTTCATTTCAATATCCTTAAATTTCAAATTATAAAGCTCATCTATCCGACACACACCAGCCATCGCTAAGAAACTTTGCTATCTCTTCTTTTGTAAATATGTTAGTTTTCTTGGTAACATAATCATCATTTTTCTTCTTAAGAAATGATATTACCCGCAAATATAGTATCACAATGACTATTATTTAGGAAAAGAAGTATTTTCCTGCTTAAATTTTGTCATATCAAGATTTTCATGAGCACACACTGTTAATTTCAACATTCATTCCATTAGCTGTTTGGGGACTTCAGAACCGACTTCTTTCATTAAAATAAGCCAAAAATACAAATTTCGTTCAGTTCCTTAACATTTTTGGAAAAACACCACTCTTTGAAACTTCCATAAGTTCCCTCATATCGAGTCCTCGACTTTTCTGGAAAAGCTGCCTTAACACTGACCTCAATTTCAGAAAAATCTTCAATTTCTTCTGAATCACTCAGCCGTCCTGGCGCTAGATTTAAATAGTCGCAAATACAAAATCACAATTTTGATTAATTAACAGCATTATTGGTTTTGTGGTAGTCATACAAACGTAACGAGCAACTCGTGGGTAAGTTTCTTTTTTATCCTCGGTGGCTTTGCTTCGGTTCACAAACTACCACCTTACATAGAAAAGTTTTTATTTGTTATTTTGATGGTTAAGGAAAAAAAGTGACCGCTTAGTGTACTTGCTGACAGCTCTGTTCAAAATTGTACAAACTTGAAACTTGCTCGCTTTTGCTTACTGAACGTTTATTTTTACTGTGCAAATTGGCATTAAATGCTATGTACAAAAGATTTTTTAATGCACAATTTATAACTACTGAAGAAATAACAATAACATACTGTGCATGTTTTGCTCATCATTTTTCTTTTTTACTGTGCAGAGAATAATATTTTACCGGTCATTTCTACTTTTATAACGTGCAAAAATTAATTAAATACTAGTCACTTCTATTTTTTTCTGAACAGCATTAAATTGTTTACTGTACGCTTTGTTACTACCCTTTTCTGCCTAATGGACAGCGTAAAAAATGAAAAGTGCCAAACGAGATAACGAATGAATACATTTTCATGCCGTTTTTTGCACTGTACTGCTAAGATCCAATACTAAAATGTTTACTAGTTGGAATTTTAAAATCCTTATTTTTTTCATAGTTATTGCAGAATTCAAGATTTGATTGTAAAATGAATAATAATTTCAAAAGAAACTGCAAAAATTTTAGTTCTATGAATATTTTTTTTTGGACACTCAATAAAAATGAACTACAAATATTATTTACAAATTGTAAAGAAAGATGTCTTTTTTTAAGCAACAAAATAAACAATTATTAATTATTTATTGGAAAAATTATTGAATGTACAACTATTAACCTCAGAAAAATTTATACTTGTGCCCGGTTGTAACTTTAAATCATTAATTTTGATAAACTTCTCCATTTGATGTTGAAGATGACGAATCGCTACATTCAGGAGCCAACTGTAATTTGGTAGGTTAGGTCAGGTCAGGTTAGGTCAGGTTAAAATCTGATGGATTCTTACATCCGCTGTCTAACGATGATGGTTGATTAAAAAACATTTTCAAAATCGTAATTTTTTGGTTAATGCATTCTTCTGGAGTCTGATTTGATCGCCATCCTCCATGTCTTTTGAGGCTCCTGACGTTCGCTCCACCCTCAACAAGAAAAGTAGTTGACGCATGACGTAGACAGTGTTCAGTGTAACCGTGTGGGTCACGTAGTTTCAAATAATGGTCAATTTTGTTCGGCATCTTGTAGAAACTGTGGACCTACAGGTTGCACTGTATATTTATTGTTCATATAAAATATGAAGAATCTTACAAAAAATTATAGTTACCCCACACACCAAAAAATCAGTTTATTAGCTGACGCACGTTTCGGTAGCAAAGCCACCATCATCAGAGGGATTTTTATTTTTAAGAACCACCAAGTTTTGGATCGAACAAATTTTCATTGATGAAGAATCTTGAGTAATTAACTTTCTTAGCTCCTCACAAGGACATGCCGAAACAGATCGAAAATTAACGCAAATTTAATCAGCAGAAAGGTATCATCAGATGCTTCTGCCAAAAATTTTGACACATCATCCTGCGATAGAATTTTTAGAATTTTTTCGCTTCATTTTCCTCACTTTGGCGCTTTAAGTGTAACTGTAACTTTCGCTTTCAACTTATTTTGCAACATGGAGTATGTTGACCTGGAAGAATTCAGTCTTTCAGCCTGTAATCAAACTTGAAAATTTATAAATGTACTCAGGAAAACTAACTTCGGCGTAATAAACTAGCAACAGCTTTAAGCGCTAATGTCGATATTTCATTATTCATGTTCGATATTATTTTCATTATTTCCTTACGTTTTCACAAAAATTCAAGCGGCTACACTTGAGAAAATTTTTGTTTACTGATTTTTGTTTGTTTGCTACTGTGATGGAAACGACATTTTAATTCTCGCCCTTGTCATGTCTTTAAGCAATTTCTTATTAAATGTGATCCATGTCCATTTAAGTACCCAAAAAATTTTTGTGTATTCTTAAATTATTCTTTATTTTATTTTTTTTTCTTTCTTTTATTATTCTTTTATTATTCCTTCTTTTCCATAAGTAGTCTTACATCCGTGGAAAGCATGTAAAAAAGAACGTGTTCCTTTTTAGCAGATTTTTTTTCTCTCTGCTAGTTTTTAAAAAGAAATTTCTTTATCATTTGGAGTTAGAGCAATTAACAAGATTAGGACGTCAATATCCTCGGTAACTACAACAAAACTATCAGATTCTATTTGTAGTTAATATTGTTATCTGATCTGAAAATTTTTGTCTTAACATATTTACGAGTTTATTATTAATTTTAATATTAATAAGAAATTTTTCTTGTCCTAGATGCATTTTTTGCAAACCACAATTATCTTACTTTGTAAAAAGAATTAAAAGTAACAAAAAAAAATAAAAATAACGAATAAACTTTTCAGTTTGTAGTGTTGAAAACATAATTCCAAAAGTTATAATAACAAATTGATCATCGACTAATTGATTTGACTCTAATCCTAAGTACTCTCCACAGGTCGAATTCTCGAGAATACTTTAAGTGCACACATTTACGGAATCTGTGGAAAAACTAAAATTGTTACAATTATTGGATATTGCAAGGTGCATCAAATCATTCTAACTATTAAGTATTGGAACTCCCACATTATTCGAAAATTCTTAGACTCTCAAGAATTATTAGACAAATCGAGATAATTTATTTAGAACTGAGCGTGTACAGGAGCAGCTTTCCAGGCATAAATGGTCGCAATATTTATTTATGTTATTGCAATACAAAGATCATCTTATTATTTCTTTATCCCGTTTACATTTTGAGCTAACATGTCTTTCATTGTTTGGCACGTTTCCGAAGCATTGATAAATTCATGATCTGAACTCGATGTTGGCTTTATTGGACCGAACCCGTTTCAAGATCTAGAATTACATAATAATGTCAGGGTTTATAGTTCAATGCGACTTCGTAAGTTTAAATATTTACACGAAACTAGTTTACGATAAGACCATAACAGTTGTTAAATTTTCGATGCCCTGGAAGAATACCTTGACTGGTTGTGGCTTTTGGGAGAACACGATTTATGTAGACAAATCGGTTCCTATCTGTTGCAAAGCTGTTTGTCTGAGGGACTTGTTGCACATTTTTTGTAATTTATAAGTTCGGAAACGTAAGCGATTTCATTTTGGAATGTTAGACGGCGGTGGTAGTGCTTTAGAGTGATATAGCTTTAAAATAGTTTTGGTTGAATGCAACTGGCAACGCTATATTGGTGTTTACACACATAATTAGATCCGTTGCTTTAATGATAACCATCTAAACTATGCAACGAATCCAAGTAAACCAAACTATTGTAAACACGCCATGACAATTATATCTCGTCCTTAACTCAAACAAATAACGTCAATCATCAAATTATCAATCCTAAAATTAAATTCCTCATAAAATCGTCATCATATTACACATTAAGCTCTAACCCGTCCACCCAAGTCGATAAAACAACTTCTTTATACTTAATGGATATCATTTTAAAAGAATTAACCGTTGATGGAAAGCCCCACTTATGATCTCGTGCAACATGTTCAACGAAGCTTCCGACCATTCTTCCGCCGACCACCAACGGTGCAAATGCAATTAAAATATTTGGCAATCAAACCGATGTTGAAATATCTCCACTCATCGTTCTTTTCGACAACACAGTTAGCGTGAGATTCGAACGATCCACGTTTTCGTCGGTTTATATTTCACTTTGTGATATTGAGGTCAAGCCGATTGAGTGTGCTTCTTGTTACAGGAAGGGCTTCACATGCAGTCAACGAGCATTACATGAAGGTCGCACAGGAAGGCCAATGTCGCAAACCGCAACCTAAAGTTGTGTCTGTACAAAGCGAACATCCTGATCCTAGCAAGACTTATACTCCGCATTGTACGATTTTACATCGGTGCGCTGAAGATACAGGATGTTGTTTCAATGCGGAGACAAAGTGTGGACCGAAGACGCAGGTTCCGGTGCATCTGTATTTTTATGTAAGTATAATAGAAGACACTTTTATGTTTTTATCCGCGTTGATTTAACTCGGAGATGGTTATCCATTAGCTAGAGACTAGAGACAGGTAACTATAATTCTCATGTCCGATTCAATAATTTGGCATTCTCCGCAAACAAGCGCGTATAAATCGGTCGATAATTTATCACGTTGTGCTTCTATTCCATCTGCATGCAAAGCACCTCTTAAACTGCGGTCGTAGCGTAGGTGGTTTCAATATGAACATCATGATATAGAACTCCCTCAATTGTTCGCTCGCTTTCTTGGGCTTTGTCACAGATTGCAGCGATGATTTACTCTTGAAAAATTTCAAGGCGGGACTTACTTTTGCATACCGCATTCTTTCGCTTGCACCCTGTAAAGTGAGGTCATACAACAAACTTGATATTTCTGTCGTCATCGTCTTTATGGGTGTTATAAAATGTTCTTCATGTACACCCCACACGATCTTCATTTCTGGACTTGATGACTCTAAAAGAGCCATTAACGAATGTATTCTAAAATAATTGAGAAGTTTGACGGAAAGTGAATTTTAGGGCGGAAACCATGGCGAGAAATTTAATAGTCAGTAAGGAATATCCTTTTTATTCTGATTTATCAGCCGTAAATGCGTAAAATGCCGCTGGAAGTTTTTCCAGGGATCAAGGTTTTGTTACCGTACACAAAACAATAAAGAGAAGCTAGTTTATATCATCATAAAGTTTAAATGAGAAAAATAATGTGGTGATGGTGATACGGTTTTAATGGGAAGCGAGTGTAAAATTACAAAATAAGACACCTATCTCGTTATGCTGGCAACTTTGTCCTCTCTAATTCGAGGATGTGCAGAAATACCCAGGAAGGATTAAACATTTTAGGGAATATGACTCCTAAAAGTAGTTGCCAAGTCGAATAGTAGATTTCTCTTCTCTTCCTGATCTTCTTGACGACATTTTATATAGGAATGTCACGCACGTTCTCGGTGTCGTACAAGGCGAGATTTTTTTTTAATAAAATGTTGTTAATGTGGTCGTTATTGTCGATCTTCTATTTATTGTTTACAATTTTTTTTTTCATACGTCAAATAATTGACACTTTGTGTACATCCATTGTCAAGGTAAAAGTATCATTTTATGTGTTCAAGCAGATAAAATGGGAAATTTGATTATTTTATGTGCTTAAGCACAAAAATGCAGTTCATTTATTAACAGTTATATTACAATTATTCAAGGTGGCATTAATAAAAACACCACTTGCAGCAACATCGTTTAAATTGGAATTGGAATTTTTAACAAAATTTCCTAATTGCAACGAGTCTACAGCACATTTGCTCGTACGAGCTTCTAGATCAAATTCGACGTTAACATTGTTGTCATCTTGATGTTTTGGTCTTAAAATTTTGTTGGCTACGTTTTTCTTGGCTTCCACGGAGTCTTCTAAACACCTTTCTGCAACCGTATTCGATCGCCAACCTCCATGACGCTTTAAAGTTGTTATACCCGCCCCTCTGTCTGCAAGTAACGTCGCAGACGTTCGTCTCAGACAATGACCAGTGTATTCATTCCAATTTGGTAAATTTAAAAATTTGGCAACTTCTTTTGCAACGTCACCAAGTTTATGTTTTCCTATGACCATTCGATAACATTTTCCATTTTGGTATTTCACGAAAAATCTTTGTTCATCGAAACTATTTGGGCGTAGAGATAGATATTGCCGAAATTTTGTTAGGTACTCGTCTCCAACGACGGTAAAAGTTCTAGGTTTATTTGTTTTGGATTCAGGAATTTTTACGAGCACAAGGATCCCAAATCTTCAATACCGTGAACTTTCAATCTCGATAATTCATGACAGCGACATGCCCCCGCAACACCAAATGTTAGTACAACCTGAAATATCAATCATTTTATAAAAAGCTGCAATGTTTAAATACCGGTTACCTTTGTGGCTAAGTATTTCTCGTCTGGGGCGTCACATGAAAATTGATTGAATTGTTCTTTAGATAATGCTTTTGCCTTTTTTGGTTGATAATTTTCACCATTTTTCTTCAAAAATGCGCGTAGTTTTAAATATTTGGATATGTCAACGTTTTTCTTGAGACTCAATAATTGAATAGTGAGACCATAAAGTTGAGCTTTTCATGTTCTTGCTCATTTCGGCGAAGTACGGCAACAATACATTTTCAGAAAACACCGTTACTTTTTTGTCAGGGCACCAATCCAAAAATCTTCGATACGATGCTTCGTAGACCCCAGTTGATTTGGTGGATAATAAATTTTCAACTGCAACTTTCGCCGCTGCGTTAATTTCTGGCGGTGTACAGTCAAGGTCTTCCATAATCTCTAGCAGAATCTTCTTATTTTTGCTAAATTGATAAATTCACAATGCAAACACTCAAATCACACTTAAATGTAAAACTGCTTAGTTTGATCAAAAATATTAAAAATCAGAAAAAATAATCAAATTGTTTCGGAACTAGCAAAAAATGTAAACTGAACGTCTGTCAAAAAGAATTGAAGAAATTTTCACAAGAAAAACCACTAACCTGACGTAAAATCCATGTAATTCCCGTGATACATTTACTGTATAGTAATACATTTTAGAATTGCACTAGATATGTTGACCGATTTGCCAGCTGCACTTGATTTATGTGGGTACAAGCATCCCAGGGATATATAATTCAATTAATATTCAAAGAACATATTTAACCCGTAAACTTCAGTTAGCAGCAGCTAAAAGCAGGAATCCATCAAATCAATTCTAGTTTCGGTATTCAAACTTGGTGACCAATTGATCCGTCTATTTTTGTGCATGCTAAAATATACACCCGGCTCTGACGTCCGTACGTAACGTGGTTATCCAATTTATGTCATTAAAAATATATTTCGAGTTGAAAGTATTAAAGTCATCATGGAAGCTGGAAATAATTACAAAATTCGATGAAGTTTTTCAAACGACGAAACTGTTAGTCTGTCTTGTTTTTCTCTTATCTTACACCACCATCACCTGTTGACTTAAGTAGGTTTATTAGTTAACTGCAGCATTCTAATTATAATAATCAGTCGACCATCAGGATTACAAATTAGTTCGTGTATCCCAACCCACGCTTTGTAATGAACTCTGGTCTTTTGATTATGACGAATTATCATGTGCAGCTGAATTCTCTCACGCACCTTCAGGACCTCGAAGAAACGCACAATATTTTTATGAAATTCTATTTGTCAGAATTGAGTATCTATAACGTGGGAACCTTATTTCAACATTTTATACTTTTCTTTAGTTATATCAGTGAAATCTCGGAAAATGTAACCTTTACGACCAACATAAAAACATCCACTTAAGGAAAAAATAAAACTGAAGAAGTCCGGTAGTAAAATATAACGTCATTTTTGTGTTTATGACACGGTGGATGATCGTAATCGACAAAAATCGCGCTTGGGTGCTCGGGACGGTTTGGAATATTTCTCAAAAAAAATCTTGGCTATAATGTACACTACCGAAGTCCGGGTTTCCACTTCAGAGCAGTTGTTTGTCCCACTTGGCAACATTATACTTTGCAGGCATTAAATATCAACTTTAAGTTGTTTGAGTGGAAAATCTAAGTGGTATTCTTTTAATAAATGGTGCACACGGTTAAGTAATGTGTAGATCTAATCTTAATAAATGCCAAGTTTTCGTTTGGACTCATTCATAATTTAGCTCGGTGCTTGAGATTCATTGCAGAGAATTTTAAGAGTTTGATAAGTCGAAGTGTAAAATTTTCGTACGTAAATTCGAATTTTTCTATAATGTGAAAATTTCTTTTTTCTAATTTGCTGTTGTACCGAAAGTCGTTTTGGATGCGTTAGCCACTACCAAAACCAAAATCTAGGAACTTTTTTCGGTTGGTAACACATTCTGGAGGAAATGTCAAATGGCAGTGTGAGTTTTTAAGCTTACAGATCCAAGCTAGATACAGAAAATTTTCATCGTCAGCAAATGAACCGTTCTACATGTTCCGTATTTCCAGCGTTTCTGAATTCTTCTTGGAACACTAAGTTGGCAATTTCAGTTAGGAGAAATGACTATTATGTTTAGTCTACTTGGTTCAAGTTTAAAATGTCAATTTTGAAATGAGTTTCACCAATTCTCACAAAATTATCGAATTTGATTTGATTAGTAATTTTTTTTTAATTCAAATTAGAAAAAATAGTATACAAAACTCGTTTTATTAATTATAATTAAGTTTTATAAAACTATTATACACTTATAGGTAATTCGTAGAATAGAAATAAAATCAATCTTGAAAAAAATAGAGAGGAAATTTAAATGAAAATCTTGAAAAGAAAGACAGCATGGTCTAAAAGGGAAACTTAACGTTGTATTTTATAAAATCGCAAGAGGAAAGCAAGGAAGAAAAGAATGCAAAAAAGAACTCGTTGTAATGGAAAGAGAGCAAAATTCTACAAAGACAAAAACAGAATAGATAAAAGTCGAGAATTAGCAAAAAAAAATCTGGGAACGTAAAATTAATACTCTCGGAAACATTTAATAAAAATTTTGAGCTGTCGCAAATTCAGAAGCAACAAGCACTTTATCATTTAAATTTAATGTTCGAACAACTGAAATATAAAACGTGTTATGAGAGGTTTTTACAAGCCAATAACACGAACGAGGAACAGAAAACATGAAAATCAAACTCTATTACGCAGTTTGAGATGAAATAGACTCTTACTTTAATATCGGCGTGGTTCTTACAGATATTCTTTCTTTTACAAACAAGTAATGTGAAGCAGTATGGCATTAAAATTTTACGTCGTTTCCGTTAAGATTCAATTACATTGGTAATACATTTCCAGGATAATTTGGCACAGGTGTGAATAAGTTTGATTTCCGTGAAAATTCATTTTCAATTCTAGCTACATTTATTGGATATTCGTGTTGTGTTTTTGCGCACTCGACAGCATTTAGATCGCAGTTTATTACTTAATATCGTATATTAAGGTATTTCTCCTCGTCAATCAGCACATAAAATCAGTCTTGGTATGATTAATGTGGAAACGAAGTAATAAGGGAGCCGGGAGTAATGGCTTGTAAAATAATCGTAAAATCCCAGTTTGTTTTTACAGACCGTGTCGGCGTCATAATTACTGTCTTAAAGCCCGCATTATCCCAGGATTCCTCATTTATTCTCCAAAGTGTGTCTTTAGATTTCTGAACATTACTAGTAATTAAATTTCATCTGGAATTTAAAGTGGTATCGAGTTTTCCGCACATAACTATAAATAGTTTACGGAAATGGATCAACTTGGCGAATCTGGGTGCATTGCACTAAAACCTACTCGAGACGTTCGCCAGCTTTTCAAACTGTCTCATGAAAGTGGGTTTATTTATTATTCGTGGCAGCTTCAAACGAACCACTGCATTTCCTATTCGATGCAGGTCTTGTAATGTCCGTTTTCATATTTCGATTGATTTGAGAAATCTTCACGATTAAGGAACGTGTGAGACGTGTATTCAAAACGGATAGTTTTCTCGATTATTTGGTCGTCAATATGCAAGACATGAGACTAAACAAACTCTTTTAAATAACAAACACCATTGGAAGGGGTGAGATAAGCGTGGAAATATCTGTGGTCACCGTCTCGGCTACCGTCTAATCGCCAGACTGTGAAATGACTTTATTTTTTTTACTCTTTTACGCGCTACAATTCTGCATACTAACAGTCAACAAAGCTTGAAGCTGATCAGCGAATTTTTTTGAAACGTTTTTCTCAGGATTATCTTAAAAGATTCAAATCTAAAATTAACATTTAGTATTGAGATGATAATATTTGAGAAAATCATTTCAAAGAGTCACAGTTTTTATAACGTTAGATTTAGATTCTAAAACTTTTGTGGTCGTTTTCTCATTTTTTGTTATTAAAAGTTAAATTCTGCTATTCCTGAATCCACTTGGGAGTGTAAATAAATCAGTGAGTTTTAAATTTTAATTGACAAAGTTGGAACTCAATCTCGCTTCGAATAATTCTTTCCGTTTAAATCTTCATTAATATTTAAGCATTATGTAGTTTTCTTCATCAATTTGTATACATTTAAATCTGCTACAAAATTCTGCATTTCAAGCAGATGTGACTTTTGCACGTTTGTTACTTTAAATTTTAATTTATTTTCACTTTTGTTGGCTACAAGATTAGTGTTTATGTTTCTAATTTAGAAAAAATATTTCAGCAAATAGTTTTAACTAATATGCGACGGATTTAACAACAGCATTTTCCGGTGCTTACATTTAACAACTTAATTATACCCAGAGGCAGGTTATATCAATTGCAAGAACGTTAAAATGGACCGTGCAATAAATGCATCCTATGAACTTTATTGGAAGCCAGTGATAATCGTTATCCACACTTAAGTACTGTAGCGACCAACACAGGATTTCTTATTTTGCAACTTCCATAATTTATTATTATAACGATGGTTGGTCGTTATTTATTGCGCAAAAATAATCGAGGCTTACACAAAACGTAATAAATTACTGAGAAAACGATTGATTAATTAAGGATAAAGCCGTTCTTACAGCTCACCTAATAAAGAAACTCAAGGTTCCTTTTTACTACTTAATAACTTTATCTACACGATTTCTTTTATTACTGTCAATAACTGTAATGACCAAAAGGGCGTTGTTAAGCGCAGTAAAAGCAGAAAACTACAAACGAAGTTCTCCCCTCAGGTTTATCAAACACATAAAAAATAATACATGGCCGTCGAAGGGATTTTAATGCTTGAATGGATCCTGAATATTTGTTTTGATTAAATTTATCGAAGCGTTTTTGTTGTTTACACGATAATCCGCCATCAGCAATAAATCTCGTGCAATTTTCTTTCTCTCAACACAATTTATGTTATATTTCCTGTGTTTATTTCAGACGAGAACCTTAGGCGTCGCTGGAAGTAAAGTTGAAAAATTGACCTTTTACAACCACACTGAATGCGCTTGTTTAGAAAATTCCAAACGACCTATTTCTGAAACCTCCACTGAAAATAATTTAAGTCATGGATTATCTCTGAAGTTTGGGTCGCATCCCGAAAACATCAGACAGTAAGTGCTTGTATAAAAAATGGTGCGTTTTGTTACTGTTATTTTTTAGCTGCAAATGCCCGGAAGAATTCGTTCCGAAATTCCGGTACGAGTCTCATTGCACTTGCGATTGCGAAGAACACAATCAAGATTGCATCAGAATGAAGAAAGGGAAGGAATATTTCAGTCTCACTGACCGAAGGTAGGTTATTTCACTTATTATCGATGATTTATTGCTGTTTCTAGGTGCATAATTGAAAGTCAGTGTGGAAGCCCTGTTTGCGAGTACGGTGTTTACATGAGAAACATCGGACGATGTCAACGGAAACAAGAAAAATTCGACTCTTTTCAGAGGATCGTAAAATGAATCGTATTATTAAATTTTAGTGTAATTAATGCAATTTTTGCCAGTGATATATTACTTAGTGAATTTGACTCAGACTTTGTGTGGATGCGGTTTGGGAGATCCAGCCAAATTCTGGGTTGCCGAAACTTGCAGGATTTGTGTATGATGCATGTGTTTATTGTAAGCTATTTTTTTTATGTACACGAAACCTAGTCTTTAGGTCAAATTAGGTGCTGTATTTAAGGCTTCAATAAATAATATAATTGTCTCCATAACACTTCAGATTTTTTCGACTATCCTAATATGATGGTTAGTGACAAAAATTCCCGGATTTTCTAGTGTTTTCTAATAATGACAAAATAAATAGACAGAAAATATGTTTGAACATTGATTTCTGGGATAATAAGATTGTTAATTCTTGTAGTACACAAATGAATGCAAAATATGTAAAGAAAGTAGTCTTAAATCACTTTTTCATGTAGTCATCTTTTCTCCTATCAATTAGAAAAAAGCTGATTTTTTGACACCGGGAACTTTTGCCTCTTTCTTTTCCACTTAAATATTACACTCATTGTTACCAAGATTGAGATAAAAATAGTTGTTGTTTCGTAATTCTTTTCTGTATACAAAAAAGACGATTTTGACACACAAAAACTAAAAACAACAAAAATAGATAATAAGGGTAAGAGTAGTATTGAATTAACTGTATCATGTAGAGATTTTTTTTTATTTTCTCTAAGCTAAAAATTATATTCGGTGTCGTGAGGCATTAGTTTCATCTGTTTGCATTTATTGACATGGCTGTACATAATATGTAGACTAAATTGCTAGCTTATCCATTATAAAATATCTGTAAATAATCTGTAACATTGTGATGTACCATTGTCCTAAATATATCGTTCGATATGGGAATATAATTATAATCTTCATGGGATTCTCTAACCAAAAATATATTCCGGGCCTATTTATTTACCCATTACTAGATAAAGAAGTAAAATCCAAGCGGTTTTTTTCAAAAATACGCAAAATAAGGTGTTAGTTAGATTTGAGAAAAAACTAGAATAAATAAAATTAGTTTTTATTCTGAAAGTTACTTCAGAACTACAGTTCTACAGTTTTCTAAGAACCCAAAACGTCTAACCAAACCCAAAAATCTAAACTAGAGATTAAAGTTTAAAAGATTCTGATACTCTTTTGAACAAAGCAAATTTGAGTACGAAAGATCAGTATTTACGGTCCCTAACATAGTAGGCTTTGAGTGACCTTGATATAATTTAACATATTTAAAGGTTGATCTTTTGTCACTTAGTTGGTGCAGTTTCAGTTTTCTTATTTGTTTCATTTTAATTTTATTTGAAAGCCAATTGCAAGTAGTCAGTCATTTTTGCAAATAAACGGAGAAACCTGAAGTGTGTGCTGTTATTAAATATCTGCAAAAAAAAAGAGGGAGATTTACGAAGATATGGTGGCTGTACTAGGGGAGAATGCTCTTTCTTACCAAGTGGTAAAAATATGTCTCGAGAGTTCAAATTGGGAAGGCAGACGTGTGAACATGCAAAATGTGCTGGACGACCAGTGACTGTCTCTACTAGAAAATGTTGATACTGTACATGATATGGTGATGGCTGATAGACGATTGACTATTCCTCGGATAGCTGAAATTACGGAAATTTCATGTGATACTGTAGAAAATAAATTAACAAATATCTTGTGCCTTAAAAAGCTGCCGGCGCGTTGGGTCCCGAGAAACGGATTCGAGCAGTTCATTCTGAAGCTAATTTGGTAAAGTTTAAAGCGGATATAGATGGATTTCTTGCACGATTTATCACCGTTGACCACTCATGGGTTCACCACTTCGATCCCGAATCAAAAAAACAAAGCATGGAGTGGCATCATAAGGTTCTCCTCCACCTCGCAAGTTTCGAGTTTTGCCATCTGATGGTAAAGTTATGGCCACAATTTTTTGGGATGCGGAAGGATTCCTGTTGGTTGACTATTTAGAGCGTGGACACACGATAACAGGCTCCTATTATGCCAATTTAATTTCAAAACTTCGCGAGTGTAAGAAGGGGGAACGCTCCGATTCACAAAAGTCATGTTGTCATGACTGCTATTTATAAAGCAGGATTCGAGTTGTTGCAACACCCTGCTTATTCACCAGACCTGGCCCCTAGTGACTTCTATTTGGTCCCAAAATTAAAAGAATATCTTCGTGGCAATAAATATGGTGACGATGATGAAGTGATGTCTGCCGTAAACAACTTGTTAGAGGAGCAACCTAAAGAATTTTTTTCCAAGGGTATCCGAGCACTGGAGCATCGTTGGGAAAAATGCATTGCACTTGCAGGAGACCATGTAGAAAAGTAATCATGTACTTTTTGTTATAACTTGTGTTCTTATATGTCAGGGACCGTAAATACTGATCTTTCCTCGTAATTCAAAAAATCCCAAGAATCCAAGGCATGATAATAAAAAAAATAAATAAAGAAATTGAAGATTTGAGGAAAGTAATTAAAAGATTACAACGCATACTGTTGTCACAAATTCATTGCAAAATAAATACAAAGTTTCTAAGTTTTCTTAAAAAAGAAAGTGCATCTTTTTTCACCGAGAAATAGTTTTTTGCTCAAAATATTACGAAGCCAGTAAAAATGGAAGATTTTGTTTTAATTCGTCGTCGTATGTTGGGCATCGCTCAATAGTTGTAACCATTTTTAAAGCTACAACCGAAATTAATATATCAATATATCCAGATGATGATTTTTTTTTATTCGTTTGTAACCAATAATAGTTACCAAGAGATAACTTTGAAATCTCTACTAGAGAGGAACATCTTCATGAAGACAACAAGTTGGTGATGAAATCAAACAAGAATAAATCGAAAAAATTAAATATTATTATAACCTGTAAGTTCTTCTAATTCTACAGTTACTTGTAAAACTATATTGATCAAACCGAGTAACTTAGTTGATGATTTCTGAAAAAATCGACTGATAAGGCAAAAGTGCAAACAAAAAAAACCTTCATTGAAAAAATGCACCCTTCATTTGTCATCTAGCTTTCGATGAAACAAGTATTGCAGATTTTCCAATGTTTCAGGACGTAATATCTCCAACTCCATAAGTTTCACAAATTTGTTAACTTTGCAAGATCCAAAGGAGTTTTTCCATCATTGCACATTTACGTCTACTTTATTCCAAACGAGTTTAACAACTTCGCTATTATCACATTCAGAATTACATGCGAAATGTAAGTAATGTGGTGTTATTGAAATAGCATCTAACATTTAAATCTGCACTTTGTTTAGCAAATATTTAACGTTTGAAGTCTTACTTCTTTTTCCTATTACATTTTGAGTATCGTATATTAACTCCTTATTCCAACACAAAATTGATAACGATACAATTCTTTTTCGTGCTTCTAGAATCTAGAGTTTCACATTTGAAATTTTTCGTATCTATATCTATATTTTTGTCCAAAAGGAGATTGATTATTGCACTGTTATTTGCCCTACGGTACATACATGCAAAAAGTGCTAAAATTCTTCTAGGATTGTCTTTAATTGTGTAATGTTCAATTAGACATCTCACGTTCACCTACAGCACAGGCAAAAAATAACGAAACATTACCATTGATATTTTTGGAGTTGACATCAATTCCTGTTCGTTAAACATAAACAGCTTACCTTGTACAAATCAGGATTACTTATTTTTACAATATTTGTTCAAAATGTCCAATTTCGTTCTCTATGCAGGCCCCGCCGCGACACATTTGTCCAGCAGCATTGGTTACTCTCACGCAATTTCTCAACGATTTCGATAGGACTGGCGTATACTAGATGTATCATGTGCTGCTACAGAAGCCGTTTCTCCAACTACTGCCACACAAAAAAAAAAAGAAACCGCCGATTTACAGACAGAATTGCCAATGAATCGTGTAGAAGTATCACACAAAATGGTCTAAAGTTTTTGTCTCTTGGCGTATCAATAATGCTTCACACTTTTCGAGTTTTCGTTTCTGGTAATTGGGCAGTTACCTACTTCTTGAAATTTTCAAACATTTTTCCAATTCATTTTGCAACTAAACGGTGCCATTTTGGCTTACCGTTTTATTTTTTTTACAAAGTGGATCTATTACAGGTTTAAAGGAATGTTTATCTTTGTAAAACACCCTGTATGCTTGCTTTCAATTTTAAAGTTACTTCAAAAACTATATCAAACAGACCCACTAACTTAGTTGATGCTTTGTGAAAAAATCGACTGATGAGGCAAAGATGTAAATAAAAAAACCTTCATTGAAAAAATGCACTCTTTATTTGTCATGGTTTTACAACAGATTACATCTAGCTTTCAACCCGTTGATCTTCACTAAGAAACAAGTACTGTAGATCTTCCAATGTTTCAGAACGTAGGATCTCCAACTCCATAAGTTCCACAATTTCGTTATGTTGGTGTAACTTCGCAAGATCCAGAGGAGTTTTTCCATCATTGTTTTGTACATATAAATCTCCTTCATTCCAAACGAGTTTAACAATTTTTCTATTATCACATTCAGAATCACATGCGAAATGTAATGTGGTGTTATTAAAATAGTCTCTGATGTTTAAATCTGCATTCTTGTTTAGCAAACATTTAACGTTTGAAGTCTTCCCTGTTTTACATGCGAGATGCAAAGCAGTTTGTCCTGTTACATTTTGAGCATTGATATTAACTCCTTGGTCCAACACAAAATTGATAACGATACAATTCTTTTCCTTGCTCGTGGAGGCATAATGTAAGACAGTATTTTTCATGTTGTCTAAAACTGTAAAATCTGCGTTTCTTTCATGCAAAGCTGTAACACTGTTAACAGAGCGAGAGAAACATGCCGTCTGCAGTGGGGTCTCACCGTTGTCACTTTTCGCATCTATGTCTATATTGTTATCCAAAAGGAGATTGATGATTGCACTGTTATTTCCCTTAGTGCACATACATGCAAAATGCAGTGAACTTCTTCCAATATTGTCTTTAATTGTGTAATCTGCGTTTCTTTCAATTAGACATCTCACGTTGTCTATACAACCGCCTAGAGCACAGGCAAAAAATAGCGGAACACAACCGTCGATATTTTTGGAGTTGACATCAATTCCTTGGTCCAATAAAACGGTTATCATCTCAGTGTTATCATTTTTTGCTGAACATGCCAAATGCAAATTTGTGTTATTTCTGGAATCCAAAATATTACAATCACATCCAATTTCTAATAACTTCTTCACGGTCTGGACACAGCCTCTATTGACGGCCAGGTATAATGCTGTCTCTCCTTCATCATTTTTTGCGTTAATGTCAATATTTAATTCTTGTATGATCTGCAGTATGTCATCTTGAAAACAATGTTTTCTTATAATTTTGTGCAATACTGTGTTACCACTGGTACATTTGGCTCCATATTTGCTTAAAGTTTTAAGTATGTCGAAGCGCTTGTACCTACAAGCCAAATCTAACGCAGAAGCACCAGTGAAATTGATTATGTTTACATCGGCACCATTTTTTATTAAAAATTCCACGACTGGAACATAATCCATTCTATCGTCACAGTTTTTGATCGTGGAGAGCAACTGATAATTGTTTGTCCCTACTCTGTTTACTGTTATTCCATTTATTGTTAGAGCTAACAGATTAATATAACCTAGATCTGCAGCAAAATTGTACCAGAGGTCAGCATCATCAAGTATGTTTTTTTCATCATCTGTCAGTACCGATGAAAACTTTTCTAAAATTTTCTCCATGACATACAAATTCATTGTCTTTTTTGCATACTGTAGAACATCAAAATCGAATAAACTATCACGTTTTCGTAGGTCAGCAAGTGAACATTTATTGACGAGCATGTTCACCATCTTCATGTAACGTTCACATTCCCGTTGGATTTCACAACACATCGGTGATCCGTAACAAGCTGCCAAGTGCAACGCCGTACGACCCCCTTCATCTGTTTCATCAAATTTGGCATCAAAATGTTTCAGAAATTCATCAATATTCTCATGAATAACGGCCAAATGTAACAGATTATGTTCAGCCATCATACTGTCAAACATTCTAGACAAATCAGATTCTAAATAAAGTTCCACTGGAAACTTATCTTTGTTCTTTTTAAACCAAAGAGAAGCAAAATACTCAGCGAAGGTTTGATGGTCAAATATCGGAATATTATCTTTAGTGAATCTCTTTATAATCCCATATTTATCACCATTAGCTTTTATTCCTTTCAAAAATGATTCACACTCTGTTTCGTCTATCCCCAGTTTTTCAAATTCTTCGGAGGTTAAACACACTTTTAGAGCTGGAATTTCGTACTGTTCCAAGTATTTCTCAAAATTCAACCCCAACTGTTCCCCAGTCCTTTCATCGACACCCATTTTTTCAAAAGTAAACATCTTTTTGCCTGCAAAAAAATACCTGAACATCTGAGGTAGCCCAAAAATGTTTTCTTTTTTCAAGTTTTCGTAAATGTTCTCGTTGTGCAAGAAAATCTCCGTCAGAATGTGCAACTGAAGAGGAATCCCAAGAACATGACGACTGTCATGAACTTCGACACTCTCAAATATGGCAGTAACAATTGTATCAATTTTTTCGCTGTCGTACTTGTTTTGTAGCCTTATTTCAATGTACCTCTTTTGTTGTTCTTCGCTTAAGTGTTCTATTTTTATTGTTTTCACTTTAAAAATTTTGTGAATGTGTTTGCGTAAAGAACTTCGTGACGCAATCCAAACACTAGCGTGTTTAGACAACATAACATTCACCCATTTTCCTACGAGATTCAGGTGTTTTTTATCTAACTCGTCCAAACCGTCTAGAAATATCTCCATTTTGCCGTTTTCCAACAAAGCCATCTTCACATTGCTCTCTTCATTCAATTTGAGAAACTCCGATGTTATAGATTCTATGTCTGGATTTCGATCAAGAAAACAATTGTAGTTGATCAAATTAACATGAGCAGCCCAAGAGTCTGGGGGGCAATTATGATTAAGAACTTGCATCAATATCGATTTTCCCGTGCCGGAACGAGCGCAAATCACTTTCAGTTTTTCTTGCAACTTCTCAAAAAGTTCGTGTTCTCCAATAATTTCCCGTTCCTTCAAAACTGATCTTGGAATATGAAATTCCGGCAAGGTTGTGTTTTGTTTGCCAATAAGTAGATATTGCTTCTGCGACATTTGAAGTAGCTGCTTCGTTGTCACACACTCAGCCATCTTCCGGTCAATGTTCACAAACTGCTTCAAACAAATTTCCTGCCGTCCTTGAAGAGAAATATTGAAGTTTTCCATAACAGCCGTGGACCATTGATCTTCGGGTCTTTGAACCACATCCAGAAAATTTTCGAAGATATCCCAACCTTCAAACTCACTTCGGTCTACTCTTCCTAGCAGTATTATCCTTTTATTCATGATCTTTCTGTGTAAGAATTTCAGGACTTCTTTGATCAGTTGAAAGTTTGATTCGTCGGCTTTTACAATCAACGGAACTTTTCCCAACTGCCACAGGATTCTTGTTTTTTCGATGTCTGATAAACCATTTTTGCTTGGCTTCTGTATAGGTACTTCCCAATTGTGATGGTTTTCAATTTCTTGCCAAATGTTTGCAACTACGTTATCTGGGTCCTCTTCAATGATCGTCATTTCAAAATTCTTCATGACTTGTTTGAGAAACTCGGTTTTTTCATTGCTGGACTTCCTAGAAATAGTTCTGACGTACGGAGATAAAGCTAAATCAGTCAGTTTGACCAAAACGAGATGTTTGGTGAGAACAAAGTTTGCACTCCACCAGTATTCCATAAAATTCATGAACACCTCTAAAATATCGTTGTGGAACAAGTTTGACAGAATTTCTTTTATCTTTTGCTGAGCACTTTCGACATTGTGCTGTTGTGTAAACAAATAGAACTTCTTACAAGATTGTTCCAACTCCTCATCTGAATCGCTCTCCACTTCTGGTCTCAACTGAAACAACGAATGTTGAGTTCCCCGATTATTCACAAGCAAATTTTTGTACTCCATTTCGTGACACTTTTTCACCACGAGAGCTGGTTCTTTTTTGAACGACAACTTACAGCCATCTTCAAGATCGGTGTCACCATTTGTATATAGAATATAAACTACATTTTCTTTATTTGCGTCAAGATTAGCCACCGATTTCAGATATTGTGGCAAGTAGTATTTACTTTTTTCTGTTTTTTTGTTGTGGTTGACAAATTCCTTAGTCAACATATCTCGTGTCACACGTTCATCTTTATGCCTATGTTTCAGTTGAAAGAGAAACGTTCTCTTTTGCCCATTTTGAAATGTAACGGGAATTTCCTGGTCGTCGATATCACCGAGGGCATCATTATTTGTGGTCATTTTGAAATCCGAGACATTTTTATTTGCAGTTAGTTTTAAAGCGTAAAGAGCGTTTGTCGCTTGTTCAAATAAAATTCCAGCGTTGGGAACAACAGCGTCTTTTCTCTTCTTGTACATTTCAAAAGTTGGTGAAGTGGAACAATCTGATGTAACATTCTGAAAAAAAAGGTTGTAATGAGTGAAAATAATTTCAATGATGTTGATAGAAGTCTATCATATCACTTTTTGGCACTAGTACATAAATAATGCCAAAAGAGTACTTTATGATGAAATCAGACATAATTAGTACCACTGAAATCACAGGCTACGGTACTTGAATTACCTTTGCGTTATTTTTTTGCTGTAGCTGTAGCAGTTCTTCCAGACTTGGAAGCTCTTCATCATCTTCGTCACTATTGAGGAAATCCATCTTGTTTATTTTTCTACAAAAATAAATTATATATTCATGAGTTAACTAGCAGTGATTGTAGGATTTGAGATAATTGTAAGCAAAAATTGAAAAATTATCAATGAAGATGTTGCCACAGAATAAAAAAGAAATTAATTTAAGAAATAATAAAACCCCAAGTTTAAATGTAAGCGTCGTGCAATTAGTACGAGAAGAAATTTAAAAAAAAATTATAAGCAGTTGTGGGAAAAATTCGTCAAGTATTAGCCGATTTAGAAATGTTTTGCTTCGTCCAATATTCTCGAATTTATTGTTACGGTGGATGATAGTTACTTTACTAGTGTAGACCCAAAATTTTTTTTAAAGCAATATATAAAATACTGTCAATATATTTTTATTACTTTTCAAATATATTATTTATATGTTGAATCCGGACCTGGCTAAATGTAGATTTTGTCCAACATTTGTTAGTTTATGGAAAAAAGAGCAAAAATCTGTTATCGTCGGTCTACATGTCATTATGAGGTATTTAAAATGTATAAGGTAATTTTTTACGGACTATACCTTTTTATCAAATATGAAGATTTTTTTTATACGGTTACTGAAGCAAAAATTCACAATTTAGCACTAATGGAAAACGAAAGCATTGTCTTTTTTGCAATTACGACTTTTTCAGTAGACCTCCCGGAATAAGTAACCACGCCTTCTGACTTAAGTCGCTATCCGTAGCTTAACCTCACATTTTGCTTGCCGGTTTTTAGGGAATTCGATAACGCACTGCTCATTGCGAACGCGCAATGTTTGAATGAAATTTTTGTAGATTGTAGTTTAAAAAACGGGCATTGTATTCTAAAGCATCGTAATAAAATAATAATCTTTTATATATATTTAAAAAAATAGTTTTAAGTTTTGCATTTATTCTGTAAACGTAAATAGACTTTGCAACGTTGAATTAAATTCATTGCTTCCATTGCTTTGCTTGGATGACACTTTAGAGAGATTAATATGACTATTAATGCCAGAAAACAAAAGTAAATTTGTTGAAATGGTGAAATTAATTTTTGTGGGTAGCGCTGTCACAATTGTGTAACAGTGGCGTCGCTCTAGGGTATAAAGTTGATAATAAGCTCATCCTTGACAATGGAAAATTGGAATTGGAAAATGTAGGTTATATTTATTTTATAAATATTTGTCGTCGTCAACAATAATAATGAGTGAAATAGCAGAATTGTAGTAGAATTTGTAGCGTTTGTTGTTCTCAAAAATTTACAACGCCTGCTTCGATTTTAATTCTTTTTGATCACTTTGTGTAATTTAGTAGATTGCAGAAGAAATAAGTTGTGATGTAAATTATCAAGTTAAATAGATTTTCCCGGCGCATCCACCATTTACTTCAAAGAATTAACCCCCACCCCCTGTGCTGTACTACGAAGGTTATAAGTTCTTATATTGCGGACTAATTTTCAAAATTTCATTTCACAAACGTTCTAAAAATTAAAATATTATTGAGCACGACCTAGTGGAGAATATGAGAAGCAAGAAAGTAGGTAAAAGGCCAACTTGATTTAATATATTGTCTAAGAAGACGTACCTTATAACTAAGAACTCTTTTTTTCCATAAAACATGTCCACTGAGATGGTGCTTTTTAGAAAGATTAGAGTTTTTTACCAATAAAAATCTTAAATTCCAAACAGACATATAAAAGCCGTTGGCAAAATTTACACTAAAAACTAGTTATTAATGCCATTTACCGTCCTTTGTGCGTAATATATAACAAAATTTGTTAAACCTTCCAAATAAGGTACACATTGGCGTTTAAATAGAAAAATCCTTGGTATTTGAAATCAAAAATTGTATGATTATTATATACCGGGTGGAACGCACAAAACCTTTGGTGTTGTAATTTCCTTATTTTTGATCTGATCTAATAAATTATATGTCAAACAAAATTATTTGAAAACTCTAGATTTAGATCAATTTAATAATTTAATTTTCTTGACTTATTAATTTTTTTATTCACTTTTATAATGCTTTATTTTTTAGATATGAAAAGGATATGACAACCATATTTATGCATAGAAAAAAAAAAACAAGAAATTTAGAAATCAATCTATTTTTTTTTAATCAAGTAGGCATAGTAAACAATAATAAAAGTGCATTCTAATTTTGCTAAGTGAATAAGTGAGCTGTGAGCATCTGTCAATCATGCATTTTATTCAAATTGTTTAAATTATTCACAATAAATTCCCACATTTTGTAATTAAAATAGATAACGGAGAATGTGTACATTTGATTAAATCATGTGGTTAATTGAGAGAACAATGCTGCGGCTGCTTTGCGAATGTATGGTTTTCCGTCTTATAATAATGTTATACAGGATGCTTTTGAAATGTATTTTCAAATCCATATTACATACTTGGTATATGCTGTGGAATAACAGAACACTATTTTTAATTGTAAACTGTCAAGGAAAAGTTAACCGTATTCCGCGCCCTTTCTACGGCACTGACAACAAAATTGGTGTGCTTAATTTTTTTTTCTAATTTTATGTAACAAAGCTGTATTCATTTTGAATGCGTTAATGAACCATTATAAAACTCAAAAATTAAGAATTTTATTTCAGTTGGTAACATACATTGAACGAAAACTGAAATGTCATTGTGAGTTTAAGGTTACCGTTTCGAGCCAGATACAGAAAATTTTCATTTACAGGCAATTAGCAATGGCATTTTCTGCAATGTGCCGCATTTTTAGCGAAGATAGGAAATTTTTGAATTCATCTTGAAATGCTAATTTTACAATTTCACTTGGGAAAAATGCCAATTATGTTAAGTCTACGTGATTTAATTTTAAAATATCACAGTTGAAATAAATGTTTCACCAATTCTCACAAAATTTCCTAAATTGTCAAATTTTATTCTCGAAAAAAAACGTACATTATATGCAAATTAGAAAAAATAGTATAAAAAATAGTATATTGTTTTATTAGGTTTAAAAGTGTAATTTGTTTTGACGAGCAAATTTTGTATTTGGGAGGCGAAGCGCAGCGTTCTATATTATATTATTCTATATTTTATCAATTCATCTTTTAGGTACTTAATTTTCGAAATAAGCGGCACATGTCGTTATAACTAATTGGTCCAATTAAAGTTATTTGATTCCATAAAGAAAATATCGGTTGCTTCGTTCAACAAATTATAATGAAAGTCGTTTTTTTATTAAATATCAAGACAAAGTGTGTTATAAACAAGTAGTTCGCATTCACAAAGTTAGCAGTGTCCGTCAAGAAGTAGCCAAATTTCGAAACTTGGATAATACAGATGAATATACGGGACATTGTCTACGGCGCACTTCTGCAACCATCCTTGTAGATAATGGCGGTGATATTATCTGCCTTAAAAGACATGGAGGGTGGAAATCCAATACTGTGGCAGAGAGATACATCGAAAACTCCCTTAAACAAAAAAAAGGTGAAAAATTAAGACTAGATGCTCCAAGTACTAGTACAAAGCAAAACGCCACGGCGCCGGCATTGGCAAATCGTTAGTTAAGTTTGGAAATTCTTCAAATTGCACTTTTAATATTACTTACAATAATCACAAATTGATGTCTTTTTAAGACTAAGATTATTTTTAATCCTAGGAAAAAAGGGGAGGGTTGCCTTGGTAACGAACTTTGTTTTCTTATTTATGAAAACGTAAATTTTATCTTTCATTGACGAGCGAAGGCATGAACGCGTAGGAAGGACGTAGTCATAACACGATAAAAAAAAGAATTTCCAACCGGATTACCATTCTAATAAAAAGCTTTTATTTTACAATCTCCAAAATTTGTGGCCCTGTAACTAAAATTCTTCTCTGTTTTATTATTATTTATATATTTATTTATTAAACCATTAGCGTTATCTTCAAGTTTGGATACAAATAATTTGAATTGACCGTTAAAAAAAAAAGAATGCTGCCTCCAGCCAAGTACTCCATCGCGTAACAACCGACTGAGGAGGCAAAAGAAGATCTCTAGGTAAAGAAATTTTGGTGTTTGCAATATTTTTTTTAATAAAACCGTTAAAGAATTTGCACCAGGAAAATTAGCACGAATAAACTCAAATATCCGATGTAAACCATATGTAAAACATGAACCATATTTGGAAAATGATGTTTTAAGAACTTTCCTGTTTTTAACATTGTAGTGGCTGCATCAGAAATAAAAAGTAACACTTTGAAGGTGTTGCTTTTAACAGTGTTTAAAGAGTTTATGATTCCAAAAAGCTTTTCTCCATTCGCAGTTTCACTAAATTTTGTGACAATTAAAAATTGTGTTGGGGGTTCTGCTGGATTTAAGATGTCGATGATAACATTAACTACACGTCTACCTTTAAAATCTGTGGTTTCATCTGTATTATACTAACACTAACCCACATAGGATTGTAGGCAATTTTGGAAGTTATTGTCGTTATTATCTTGTCATACTGCCTTTGTATGCAATTTTTTCTAATTGTTGACTCATCGGGAATATTTCGCTTGATATGTTTTTGCAGCAACTGGCGAATAACCGGTTTATTTCATTTTGTTAAAGGAATGTTTGAACGCTTTACACAAATCTTTGTAAAATTCATCACCAGTTTCTGCTAAAATGTCTTTATGTTTTTTTTATGTTTACATGCTGCTGCAAGGTTTGTCTTCCGTGAAACTGTAACACTTGTGATCAGGTGGAACTTTCTTGCGAAACAAAATTTTTCAAAAAAATCGGCCAATAATTAACTGAGTTACTGATTCAAAGGTGCGCGAAGAAACGTAAAAACGTTTTTTTTTTTTAACAATTTATAAAAATTTTGAGGGTAATAGACAACGTTTCGTGCTATACTCGACCAGACCAACAACCTACACTAGGTCATTTTTTGGCTTTCTATTTTTTTTTTTAAATTTTATGTTAATTCTTGGTTCTTTCGTGTTTCATTTCAAAGTGGTTCGTTCACTTTATTATGAATTTGTTTAGCTTTCAATCGTTTAAAATGTAAATCAATAATCTATAATTCAATCTTATGAGACATTTGCAGTGATTTTTTGTTACATTTTAATAATTTTCATTAAATTATAATAATGTGTTCCATTTCTAGTAGGTATTTATCGTCATTAGAAAAATCAGGTTCCGATATCTCAGATAATGAATGCTTTTACGTTTTCGTAGACAATAAACTCGCGCAGTCAACTTGCATAGTAGACAAAAAAAATGTCATTATTTAAACCAAAAATTTTAGTTTTACAGTGTTGTTAACATAAATAAAATCCCAGAAAATTCATTAAAAATTTTAGACAACCACTTACGTACTTTTGATCTAATATCCTCTTCTCTTTTTTATTTTGTTTTTTAAATTTCTTCCCAACGTTGTATTCTTTGCGTTACGGGAAGATCCTTTTTGATATCAGTGTTATCCTGTTTCCGAGAATTGAAGACCTTGGGAGCATCGTCTGTAGAATTTAGTCTGATTAAAAGTGGTCCTTTTTTTTCGCTTTAAACAGGTACACTTCATTAAGAATCTGATTCCTTTTAATTCGTGTGATGTTAGCAACATCCGTGGTTACAATAATGTCGCCATCAGCTGCTTCTGAAACATTGTAGATAATTAAATTATTCTTATTATATGATCAACTTTGTTACTGTTTGCCAAATTGTGTGCAATGAATGATGTGTAAATTTAATTGCTATAAGGAAATAGTTATTTACCTAACAAGTTCGGAAACTTAATTTTCCCGCATGAGCACTTTGTTTAGTGCGAATGCGGGAAAATTCTTTCCGAAAGAGTTAGGTACAATATTTTTTGTAACGAATATCGAAATAAAAAAAATTAAGTAACTTAGTTTTTTTTTAATGGTGGGTTGGTAACATGATCTGTCTATTGTACCTACCTCCTAGATTTTTAAAATGTAAATCAGCTGTCATTTTTTTAAAATTATTAACAAAAATTGTTAAAATAAGTGAGAGCGAAGAATGTATGTGTACCCCTTCCGAAGTACAACAATGTGCCAAAGAGGCCGTTTCGCGTCTGCTGCCCGAGAAAAGTCGCGAACGGTATGAACGCACTTATCAAAAATTGATTGACTGATGTCCTTAAAAAGTCGCAATACCAACCGTATAACGCAAATATCCCTAGCCGCCAGCGGAAACTAAAAAACACCGCGGTGCGGGAAAACCGTTTTTCCGTGCATCGGGATTAAGCGGAAAAATTCTGTATCCGTACGATGAGTACAAAAAATCATTTACAAGCCGAGTTGCACCGGTTATAATTCAAATTTCAATTTTTTTTTTATTTTAGTGTATTACTCACAATTTTTTATAAGAACTTTGGCAGCTAAAATAGTAAGCCTACCTTTTAATAAATTTCAAAAACAGAACAAAAACGAGCGGTTTCAGAATCCCCAACATCAAAAACATCTTAATTCGGTATTTAAACATTAGCACTCTGATGTAAAAATAAAGTATAATTATTCATATTAAGCAATCATTATGATAAATATTCATTGGCAACATTAATGCGTAAAAAATCATAATTACATATTTCCTGAAGCGCCAAGAACTTTCTGTCAAACAGGTTCTTTAGCGAAACCGTTCAGAGTGTAGTACAAGCTATGTGTAGTCACGTCAAAAAAACAAACCTGATTTTCTTAATTTTATTCTTTGTGCAATATGGAAGCACTTTCGAATCAACTTTAGAATTAGTGCACGTGGTAAGTTCACATTTGAAACAAAATTCTTTCAATAAAATGAATACCAGATTTTTCGCCATGGGGAAAGAACCACAGCTAGACAAACGCTGTATCCAAAAGATCCACATATTAATGAAACGTATTATCCTTATGGCCTTGGAGAACTGACCCAGGTAAGTTTCTAAATTTCGTGGTTTTTAACTACATTACGTTCCCACACAGGAAGGAAAACAAAGAGAGTACAAACTTGGCAAAGCTTTGCGAAAGAGATATAATGATTTCCTGGGTGAAATTTACACTCCCGACATTGTGGAAGCATGGAGTTCGGACACGAATCGAACGAAAATGTCGCTAGAATTAGTTTTGGCGGGACTTTTCCCTCCTGTTAAGGAACAGATCTGGGAAACTGGCTTAAACTGGCAACCGATACCTTTTAACACATTATCGGTTTCCGACGATATGGTAAGTTAGTAAAGAAAAATATTTTAAGTTGAGTAGCTGTTTTTTGGTGTTGATTGTCCCAACATGGATAAATACTTCTCTGAGCTCGTCACTTCTCCGAAAATGTTAAAAGAGTTCTCGCTTCAATCCAAAGAATTTCAATATATTGCGGAAAGCTCAGGACTGGAGGTGCAGAACTACTGGGACGTGTTTTACTTATACATGTGCTTAACAACGGAGAAAGAATATGGTCTGGCGCTTCCAAAATGGACGGAAAAAGTGTACCCACAGCCTCTTCGAGATTTTGCTATAAAAAGTTACAAGCTTTTCACGGCAACTACTGAAATGAGAAGACTAACTTCTGGTAAAAGAAGTTAAAAATAAATTAATAACTACGGTGTGCTTTAGGGACTTTACTGAAGAAAATTATCGACGATTCTACAGCTAAAGCGCAGAAAAGTAGCTCGAGGAAAATTTTTCTCTACTCAGGGCACGAATTCAACATCGCTTATCTATTAAGCACACTTGAACTCTTTCAGCCGCATATTCCCCCATATGGGAGCTACATTTTATTTGAGCTCCATCGCATTAACAACGTCTATGGAATAAAAGTAAGAGCAACTACCACAAAAACACCTACAATCCTTTTATTTTCAGATTTATTACCAAGAATACGCTTCTCCAGAACCAAAGCTACTGAAACTACCCGCTTGTGCTGAATTTTGCCCATTAGAAAACTTTACTACTTTGCTGGAAGAATATTTCCCTGAAAACAACACATGTAAACCAACATGATTTAATTTATGACGAAATATAAAGTCTCATTAATAAATTTTTCTACTCGAACTAGTTTGGTTTTTCTTGCGCGTGTTACTTCAGAGACTGCTTCGCTGCCAGAGCACTGTTTTAGGTTCCATATTATCAGATAAAGGAGGTCGTAGGTTAAATATAGTGTAAGTATGATAAGTTCGTTCCCTGTTTCTACTCCAGAGAGCCACTCAATAAAGTCGGAGGCACTTCTATAAAGCTCCGTAATACTTGGCATTTTTAGGGAGAACTTTATAGAAATTGTACAAAAATTTGATCATTCTTTGACAGTGTTTTAAGTCACACTGACAGTAAATTCTGAATGTGATGTAAATAGATGAGATTAAAATGAGGATGTTAGGAGGGATACGGGAGAATGTAAGGAACACCTCGTTATGGTATAGAACGGCTGATATGGATCATATAGCAGACGGGGATAAATTTGGGGGCGAGGCGATAGTCGAGTCGTATGTCGTTTATAGTTTTCGTGATACTGAGGGATTAATTATATTAAAAAAAAATATATATTTATAATCAAAGACAAAATTGGCACAAGTAGCCTTTCGAGTGTATTTTGTTTCTGTAGCCACGTTTGTTTACAAGAACAAAAGTACATTTAAAACACAGAAAGTAAAAATTGTGAACATTCATCAAGAAATTCTCGATAAAGCGGCAGCAGCGACTCAACATTTACTGCTTGTGAAAACAAAAAATAGATACGAAAAAGAATATGAAGAATGAAGAATGGAGAAAAAAAGAATTGACGCTGTTAAGGAAGAAGTTTTACTCTGATATTTGTTACGACTGGCAAAAACTTTTGCGTCAAATAGTTTGTGGACTAAAATATCAATGCTGTAAACTCATTTGAAGCTCCAGGAAAACATTGATATTTCTAGGTAAAAATCGTGTTAAACTTATCATGAAATTTATTATACGATTCATGTTTTTCTAGGTATGGAAAAGTATTTACCTTTCTGAAAAGAAAGCGAAAGTCTTTGAAACAAGTGTTAACAGCCAAACAAATTAAAACTTTTTTGTGGAAACTATTCTGTTGGTAAAAGTAATTTTATTGTTTGGAGTCTATAGAGCTTGTAGACGTGAAAAACTCGTAAGATCGTGTATTGATAACATTGATGATATTGGTCACGAAAAATAAAAATTCAAGGAAATTTACAATTACAGAAGACGATAGGCCATTCAAGGGGTGTATTTTATTTGAGCCCCATCAGTTAACAAAGTCTATGGAATAAAAGTACGAGCAACTACCACAAAAACATCCACAATCTATTTATTTTTAGATTTATTACTAAGAGTACACTTCTCCAGAACCAAAGCTACTGAAACTACCCGCTTGTGCTGAATTTTGTCCATTAGAAAACTTGACTACTTTGTTGGAGGAATATTCTCCTGAAAACAACGTATGTAAACCAACATGATTAATTTATAGCAAAATATAAAGCCTCATTAATATATTTTTGTACTCGAACTAGTTGGGTTTTACTTGCGGGTGTTACTTCAGAGACCGCTTCACTACCAGAGCACTGTTTTACGTTCCACATCAGATAAAGGAGGTCGTAGGTTAAATATAATGTGAGTGTGAGTATAATGAGCTTGTTCTGTCTTTCTATTCTGGAGAGCCAGTCGACAAAGTCGGAGGCACTTCTATAAAGCTCCGCGAAACTCGGCATTTTTAGGGAAAACTGTACTAGGGTTGTACGAAAATTTGTTCACATTTTGACAGTGTTCAAAGTCACATTGACAGTAAATTTTGAATGGCATGTAAATAAATAAGATTAAAATGACGATGTCAAATATGACAAATTGGTGTAAGTAGCTTTCCGAATGGTGCTTTTGTTTCTGTAGCAACATTTGTAAGTAAAGTAAAAATTGTGCAAGCGTTTTTCTAAAATTCGTCAAGAAATTGCAAAGAATGCAAAGACGTACTGCTTTACAAAAAATAGATACGAAAAAAAATATAACGAGTTCATCAAGTGGAGAAAAAAAAAAGAAATCACGCTGTTAATGGTGTTATTTGTGAGGATTGGCAATTTTTTTTATTCTAAACAGTGTAAACTAAAATATCAATGTTGAAAGCTTATTTGAAGCTCAAATAAAACATTGACATGAAATTTTATTATACGATTCACGTTTTTATAGGTTTGGAAAGTATTTACCTCTTTGAAAAGAAAGTTGAAGCCTCACAAACGTAAGAAAGCAAAAGTGTTGACAGCTGAACAAATTAAAACTTTTTTGTGAAAGCATCGGATGAAACTTTTCTGTTAATAAAAAGTAAATTTATTGTTTGAAGTCTATGGAGCTTGCCGACGTGAAGAACTCGAAAGATTGTGTATTGATAACATTTAGGATACTGGTAAAACTAAAATGGTCACGTTGGAAGACACGGAAAACAAAACTTCAAGAAGATTTGCAATTACAGAAGATGATGGACCATTTAAGGGCGGTGGTTTCAATAGAAAATATACAGCGCTTAGAGCTTGGATTTTTTTTGTCGATTATAGAAAAGTGCACTAGACAATTCGTAGGAGTGTATAAACTTGAAAGGATTCCGAAAAAGATCGCAGAATTTTTAAATTTGGAAAGTCCTGAAAATTTTACAGGACATTGTTTTCGGTGGTCTAGTGCTACTACGTTGGCAAAGAATGGTGGTCACTTTCTTACATTAAAACAATTTGAAAAATGGAAATCTTCAGCGGTAGCAGAACTATTCGTCGAAAAATCTGTTAATAAGAAAATCAAAATTTATCAACAACTTGAAAGAAAATACAATCCTAGCAAATTCGTACTTTCGGGAAATTGTACATTTAACATTAATTTCTGTTCATCTTAGTTTGTTTAAATGTTTTATCAATTATTGTCAATCTTAATGAATAAAAATTGATAAAAAAAACGTTATTATTGATATTTGTGTTGTTCGTCAATGTGTAAATGTTCGTAAGCCATCAAGTTAGGTAACAAGCCTTTGTCCCCAAAATTTGACGTAAGCTTCTTAGGACGTTTACATTAAAATTTAATTCGCAATGATAAAGTGTCAAAAAGTTCTGTCAAGAATGTCATTAACGTCTTGGTTGCATTATGAGCACTTTTAGTGCGAATGCGGGAAAATTCTTTCCGAAAGAGTTAGGCACAATATTTTTTGTAACGAATATCGAAATTAAAAAAAAGTCATTTAGGGTTTTTTTAATGGTGGGTTGGTAACTTGATCTATCTACTGTAACTAGCTGCTAATTTTTAAAATCATCTGTCATATTTTTTTAATTATTAACAAAAATTGTTAAAACCAGTGACAGTGAAGAATGTATGTGTATGTTGACGTATATATATATAAATCTGTAAAAATTACGTTTTTCAGACGTCGCGACGCTACACTGTGGGTGATAAGAAACATTTTTTTTTGATGAGATAGTGCTTTATCAGATATACGTAAGTCAAAATTTTCAGATTTGTATGTTTAAAAATAAAGGCTGTTTTGGGAGTGGTCATTAGTGTTGGAGGGCTCTGTACAGATAAAATGTAATAACAATCAAGCATTAAGAAAAAATAATAAATCACTCCTACATTTAAAAATTTTGGGACTTTACCGATTGGGTTCCAGAACAAGCCCCAAAGGAGCAAAATTAATTAAAAAGACATGCACAATTAAAAATTATAATTTCCATTAGGTTGATGCCGTTTTTTGGTTGCCTTAAGGGAACTCACAACAATGATCATTACAATATTACATTAAACAATTTTAACACAATATGTTTCTGCTAATAATTTTCATACCGTATGCTATCTGTAATTTGCATGCGGTAACCGCACATAAATACCAATGATAAAAAAAACATTAAAATTTCATGATAAACCCTTTTACTTAAGTATATAAACGATAGTTAGTTTCAGGAGTCTAATAAAGATTTTTTGTCCTTTTGTTACAACTTCTTTTACAAGTTAAAAACAATTTTTTTGTTAAGTAGAACAAATTTATCTATAGAACATGAAATACTACCTCGGCGTATTTTTTTTGTATACATTGTACTATATTTTGAATGGAATCATAATCAGTGCATCCGCGGATGATAGTTCACTAAAACTTGTAGTTGTGGTAAATTGCTCCAATACTTAAAAGCAATTATCAGCGGTTTTGAAGCTTTTTAGGCATGGTAATCGAACTCCGAACGGACCTGAAGAACTTTACCCAAAAGATCCATACAGAAATGAAAAATATCATATTACTGGTATAGGGCAACTGACTCAAGTAAGCAGAATTTTATCTGTGCACCAAAAACGATTTATTTCAGGCAGGAAAACAACGAGAATATGAAATTGGCACAGCTCTTAGAGAACGATACGATAATTTCTTAGGTCCTTACTACATGCCCGAAATGATAGAACCCACCAGTACAGCCTATAATCGAACAAAAGCGTCTTTATTGCTGGCTTTAGCTGGGTTATTTCCTCCAAGAGGTCTACAAATGTGGAACCAAAACATTTTCTGGCAACCAATTCCCTACAATTATCTCCCGGAACCACAGGACAAAGTAAGACATTCGTGGCTTTCGGACATGTGTATTATTTTCGTTGCAGGTACTACAGGGGGTCCTGTGCCCACACTACGTCACTCTGTACAAAGATTATATCAATACACCTCAAGTTCAAAATCAATTTCAAAAGTACAGATCGATCTTTGACTACATTTCTAAACATTCGGGATTAAATGCGAGTAACTTTGAAGATATGTACAACTTATTCTTCGGACTTAGAGCAGAGGTACCAAAAATCCATTTAAACTTTTTTAAAACACTGTTTTAGGAAGATTATGGTTTTAAACTCCCAAAATGGACAACCAAAGTTTGGCCCAAAATTATCGAAACCTTAGCTGTTAAGCAGTATTTTATTTATACCGGTACGCACGAACTGAAGCAGCTAATAACAGGTAAAGATTTAAAATTGATAGTTGGCAATCTACTACCTTTAAAATTAGGCTACTTTATAGAGAAAGTTATTGAAGACATATCTCAGGTTGTTGATGGATTTGACACTAATAAAAAAATATATTTGTATTCGGCTCACGAACTTAATGTTGCAACATTTTTAATTGCATTGGGAGCGTTTGACCCACCACATATTCCAAATTATGGAGCATATGTGACGCTGGAAGTCCACAAGAAAAATGGAATTTACGGCATTGAGGTAAGAAAAATGGATGCTATTTTATATAGAAATATAACCCAATTTCAGGCATACTATCAAAACTACATCGCCGATAAACCCGTCAAGCTCAGAATTAAAAATTGTGAAGGTTTCTGTCCATTTGATAGGTTTAAAGAAATAATGGATATCTATATACCAGCGTGCCCCGATTTTTGTTACGAATAATAAAATTAAAAATAAAATATGATTAAATGTTTATTTATAAAGTTTTTATTTACAACTTCGAACTTATATGATTATAACATTCAAGAAACTTCTAAGAATTCCTGAATATTCAAATGTTGTATATACCTATCCCGAGACCTTCAAGTTTTATTGGGAAGAATTTGCATAAAAGCAAAATTTTGCAAAACATTTATCTATGCAACATTTACGTGATAACAACTAAAAGGTCAGTGGTATATATCAAAGATATTTCCCAAAAAAGTACATTTTCTAACTTTTATTTTAAAATACTCTTTCATAATGTTCGCAAGATTTTTTAATCGAAAACAGCGTTTGTGAATTTTCTTGGTATTCTTAGGAACAAAGTTTTTAATTACAATGTTCAATCACCAAAAAACGTTGCATTTTTAAAAATCGTTTTAATTTTCACACGCGTCGGTGTTAAATTTAATCCGATCGGCCAATTAGTTTTATTTTACTGTGAAACTGTCAAATATAATTTAGAATATTTGTTTCAAATTGCCTGAAAACGTGTAAATTACTATAATATAGATAAACTTATAGTTGACTTAAAAAAAAAAAGTGTCACAAACGAAATGTCTAAATTCTGCAAATTCTCTAAAAATAATTAAAAACTAGGTTCCATTTTATCACCTTAAAATTTCAGAAAAAGCTGGGAGCCGTTTTGTAATTCATTAAGTTCACATTTGAAAAAATGTAATTGGTTGTTGAAATATAGCGGAAAACAATCGCTCATAATAGCTTAAGAAAAAGAGAACATTCAGTATTAAAAATTATATACAAGGTGTCTATAAATGATTCTGGTATCAAGGGTGGCTATGGAATTTGTGTCGGAAATGATTTCAGCACATAATTTTTATAGTGAACCGAACTATTCAAATGTCACTTATGTCACATCTGTCAACAGTGCATCATTTAAACTTTTGTTTCTAGTTTTTGCTTTTTTTATTCATTGTAGTGTTTAAAACATTATACAAAAACTAAAAGTTTGTGTGAGCCGATATCCAGACTTCGTCGACCTTCTTACAGTTAAACCTTCCTTTTATACATTTCCAATAGCTCTTTTTGTAGAAAATCTCTCCCTGAGGTCTAAAATTCTTAAGCACGCTTTTTAGATGATCTCTCTGGGTGGTTCAAATCTTCTACATTGCTCAAAACGTTCTTCTTCATATCATGTTCTCAACGGTGTAACCCAGCATTATATCCCATTAACAATGCTATTTCTTTTGCTAATAAACCACCCTCTCACATCGCAATAGAAAGACCTCGCTTAAGTTTACTCAGACGAAAACGTCTATGCTAACGAAACTCCAGGCATTTTTAAAATGTTCTGAGTATAAATGAGACAAAATACTTAGATGAATCAATTTTTACCTGTGTGAAAGTTAGCTGAATTGTGCTGCATTTTCCAGGGGAGTTGACATTAACGAGAAAAAAGTAACCTTATTACAAGTTATGTGATTAGTAATGCAGTTCAAAATTTAAATTGATACAATGTCCCTGAGTATGTTGTTTGAAAAAAATTTATACCATTTTGTAAAAGCGGCACATTTTTTTAAAATTCCATGACCAACTAGGATACCAGAAACATTTATAGACACCTTGTACAGCTTGGTAAAAACTTAACACTTAAAAAAAAAAACGTTAAAAAAAATTCTGATCAATCAAATCTGCACTACAAGTACAGTAAAGAAAATTCCTTCATTCGGTTTAATTGTATCTAACTGGATTATTAATATTAATTAATTAATTATTTTTGGCTATTGAAAAAGTAAATGCACTAATCAAAAAATTTCTAAAGATACCGCATATTGAATTATACTGCTTTCGCAAGACGTCGGCAACGATTTTAATTGACGTGGGAGGAGACATTACAGCCTTAAAAAGCCACGGAAGCTAGAAATTTACGTTGGCTGCTGATAACCTTCTACAATAAAATGAATAAAGCACATCTTCAAATCAAATCTTAAAGAATTCGAATAAGAAAACCAGCCGCCAACATCCAATTCTAATATCAATTGCAATACTGATCGAAAACACAAGTTTTTAATTTCAAAGACAAACAAATTTGCACTCACTCTTATTAACCAGTTTTGTGTATTTCTGTTGACTTTGAATATCTATTTGTTAAATGTAAGCCATGTGTGTCTTATTAGTTGGTAATAAAATTTATTAAGGATTTGAATTGTTATGATTTCCCAAGTATGTCGTAGATAATATATAGTATGACACTTGCATGCTAAGGCTCTCATTCTCCCTCGCACGTGCAGACATGCTTATATAATAATATACTATAACTGTCTATTTTCCCAAACGCGAATCCGTCATAATTTCCCCGAGAGATTAACTAAATAAAATAATTCTAGTTCAATTGTATATATCCTGTGTTCAAATCAATTTAACATTGACAAATTTTAAGTGCGTCTTACCTAAGCACATTGTAAAACTAACTTAAAATTAGTGTAGTTTCAAGTTTATTTTGTGGTGTGGTGGTTTATTTTACTTTTTGCGACATAAAAACCGTAGCGATTAGTGGCGTATTAGAATATTTAGGGAACTCAGGAGGAGGTTTCATGACCTGTGTGGATACACATACAGGGACTATGCCACGCTTTTTCGCTAATTTTAACACAGTATGTATTGGAGAAATATTCTAAAAAAAGTTGAGTCACGGCACTTTAGTTTTTACGATTTTGACTTGTTCTTTGTTTTTTCCATTATACTTATAATAATCATTTCTAGAAACTGCCATCAGCGAACAAACGTGGCATAGTCCCTGTATGTGTATCCACACAAGTCATGAGGCTTCCTCCCAAATTCCTTGAATATTCTACTATGCGACATGACTTTGAAGAAAAGAATTATTTTTATCGTAATTTACTAAGTAAAGTACAGGGTTCGTCACAAATAATGACCAAACCATATACAACCAAACACACATACTTGTGTAGGTTTTTAACAATTTTTTAAATACATATGTATAATGAAATTATACCAAAATTAGCTTAACATTTTCGTGAATTTAATGAATTACTTTTTTTTTAAATCATTTGAACCTGTATTATTATCGTAATGAAGTTTAATTCAAACAGCAATGGCTAAAATAGTTGCAAGTTTGAATAAATTAAGAAGTAATTCTCGAAACTCAATAAGACAAATACAAATTACAAGCAAATACAAAACCAAAGCAACGACAATAACAATCAAGATAACTTACAAACAACCTTAAACTTAATTCTCTAATTATTGAAAGCACTTGCAAATTAAAAACTAAAAAACAGAAAAAGTAATACAAAAATGAGTATTCCAAAAATTATTTCAGTTTTTTAAAACCGTTTTTGCGGACCTTATTAAACGACCATGGTATAATGAAACCCTCAAAAAAAACACATTTCCGTTAGTCTTATCTAATTTCAAAATCAACGAAATTTTGTATTTTTTAAGAAATTCTAATTAAATCTTACACACTGAGCTTTTTTAACCTTCTGGAAATTATAAGGTCACTCAATAAGTTTAGTTATAAATTTCTTAACTAGAGAGCATTTACCACATTTACCACAATGTCGCGTCTTCGATAAACGTTCTTCTTTCATTAGCGGCTTCTGTCGAAAAGATTTCTGTCTTTTCTTAAAATCGTCAATTTTCTTGTTTGCTTCTTTGTAATCAGTTTTCGGTGTTCTGTTTCGTTTCCTCTTATTATTAAATACAAAGTTGTTGTTAATAATTTTTACACGAATTTTTAAATATGAGCCTTATTACCTTGTGAGCTTTATTTAACGCAGGACCTTATGTCTCTTTATTTTATTCGATAAAATAACAATTTAAAAGACGAATAAAATAAAATTTTGACATTTAGGGAATTTTATCAAGGTTGGGTACAATGATTTAATATTATTTATTTCATAACAATTGAGGTTAAGTTATTAAACACATTGTTCACATTCACATTTTGACATTTGACGTTGACGTTTTACGACCATGCCGCCAACGCGACAAAACTAAAATACACCAGCCGCAGTAAAGCATCCAAATTCTCAGTAACGAACCCAAACGGGTGCTTTACTGGCTCTAGTAACGACGCAAAATTGAAAAAATATTTTATACGTAAATGAAGGTGATTGATTTTATTATTAATGGAAGTATCTGTCCAAAAAATATGCTTTACAATCAGTTTGTAAACTCGTTTGTAAACCTCCTAAGGACTTAAAAGCACATTGCACGAAAAGTATTTGCAAATCAGGTTTCCCTATGATGTCAAATTAAAATATTGGTTGGTTATTACATATATGTTCCGCCCTATAAACCCATTTAATTATTAAATTATAAATACATATAGAAGCAAGGTAGCGCTACAAACTGATCCAATCCCATTTTCTCTATTGCTAATCATATGTGAAAATCCTTCTTTTTTTTTAAATCCAAAGCAATAAAGTAGAGGCAAACTTAACGTATGGTCTTTTATAGTGATAGGCATAAAAATATATTAAAACATCAATAATTAAATTAATTCATATCTAATTTCTAATAAGATTTATCTTATTGATTGTTCAATATTACAAACTGTCCCTAAAGGAATTTTGTCGATATCCAGGGTCGGCATGACTTTTCTTAGTATTAACTGTTTACAACTATTACTACTTGCAAAAAAAGTTTTCATCCCAACCCTGGATTTCGGAGACCATTTATGCTAATGAGGGTAGAAGTATTACGTATTATAAATTACTTAAGAAGCAGTTTATGATTTACCAAAATTAATCAATTTCTCGGCAGCATATGCTGTAATTCATCTTTTAATTTCTTTTTTTATGCTTTTTAATATAACGACAAGGTAGGTTATGGTTTCTTCCATTTTATTGCTTTTGAGTTTTAAAAAATGAGATTTTTTGCGTATATGGTTAACAATAGAGAAAATACAATTGGGTCAACATTGCTTCTATAATTTAAAAAAAACGTATTAATAACTTAATAATTAAATCGGTTTATAGGATGGAGCATACGTGTTGGCTGAAGTCAGAAACAGAAGTCGAAATTACAAACGACTGCAAGAAAACATACGGTTTCACTACGATTGCCTATAGATGGAACACAAGAAATTTTAACACTCTGTATATTGCGAACTAAGGTGCTTTGACCTTAGTAAGGTACTAATCACTAACTACTTTATTCAAAATTATTCATATAATGCCTCTAGGCATTAAAAAAACAACTTTTATATTCTCTATTTTACCGCAACATTATTTTAGAGAAAGTTATGCGAAAATGTCTAAAATAGTTATTATACTTTAAAAAGTAGTCCTTTAAGCAAGTGTAACAGACGCAACTTTTTCAAACCTATTGCCAAAATACAAAAAAAAAATCAAAAAACTTTTTCTCAAAAGTTATCTACAAAAATCACCTAAGTATATAATTTTTGATAACCGCAGTAAAAATATGAACAGCCATTAAAATTTATATGTAAAGGCTTGTTCATATGACCCTTTTTAATTAATCTAAAAAACACTTTTCCATTATTTTTATGCAAATAAAAAAAACGTCAAGCGTTACTTTCCACGAACTCTAAAAATACGTCTTAACAATGACAGCTACACAAACAGGCTCTATGGAAATGAGATTATTGCATCTGCTCTCCTTTTTATTGTCTGTTGGAACTGTTAGAACATTTAATCCCACACAAATTCATAAACGGATTAATGAAATTAAATAGGTGTCTCTTGTATTTTAGTTGCATAAATTATCTGATAAAATTCGACTAGACCATGTTTTCGGTTTACTTGTTTTTTTAAGGTTTAAAAAACAGTCTTAGATATTTCATTCGCGTCCAAACCCTAGTTCTAATTTCATGATAATGAACGTTCCATATTTCCAACTTTTGGGATGGTCCCTATATTTCATTATAGTGCACCAGTTTCAAACAAGAACCGGGGATTATCTAGCTAGTGAGAATGAGACTTTAATTCTTGTTCATGTAGTAAGTTAATTTTGAAATGTGGTCGAAATTGTTACTATCCTCAATAGCTTTTCAGACATGGTAACAGAACACCGAATGGACCTGAAGAACTATATCCGAATGACCCTTATTTACATGAAACATACTTTCCTATCGGTCTGGGTCAGCTAACCACTGTAAGGTACTCTTCACATGTCTGCAGTTATTAATTCCGTAATTTTAGGCTGGCAAGATCAAAGAGTACTCTATTGGAAAAGCCTTGAGACGAAGATACGATAGTTTCTTGGGACCTTATTATTATGCCAACTTTGTTGAAAGCTGGAGCACTGATTATAACAGAACTAAAGCGTCTCTAGAACTAGTTCTTGCTGGATTATTTCCACCTCAGCGTGAAGAAATATGGAATACAGAACTACTATGGCAACCAGTTCCATATAACTATTATCCACAGAGACAAGATAAAGTATAATAATACTAGATTATGAAATAAGATTTTAAAGCGTAATTTCAGATCTTACTAGGAGTAAACTGCCCTTACTATTTAAAACTGTACGATCAATACATTAAATCTGATCAACACCGAAGCGAACTTGGAAATTATTCGGAAATTTTTAAGTACATTTCTGACAATACAGGACTTAATGTTACCAAGTTTGAAGATGTATATAATTTATATTTTGGACTAACAACAGAGGTTAGTAAAGAACTGCAAATCAACTATGGATCTACTTAGTAATATTTAGGAAGAGTGGGGTTTTGAACTACCGCAATGGACGAAAACCGTTTGGCCAGAAACGATTATCGATTTGACAATAAAAGAGTATTTCGTGGCTACTGCCACGACCGAAATGAATTGGATGGTTTTTGGTAGTTTCACAAAGAAATACATATAGTATAGTGATATTTTGTTTTAGGCTACTTTTTACAAAAAGTCGTAGATGACACATATTCCAAGATTAACGGCACGTCCGAGAAAAAAATCTATCTTTACTCTGCTCACGAAAACACAATTGCTGAACTTTTGTTACTTCTGGGAGTTTTTGAGCCTTTACACATTCCTAACTACGGATCGTATGTAGTTTTGGAAGTACATAAAATCAGCGATAGATATGGAATCAAGGTTTGCAGAAAAACAGTGATTTCCTTTCTTGATTTATAATTTTTTAGATTTACTATGAGAATTATGTGGCGGACGAACCACAATTGTTGAAGTTACCAGCTTGTGAAACTCTTTGTGAACTCGGTAAATTCGTGTCTTTAATGGAAGAATACTTTCCACCTGATGACTTGTGTTTTAAGCAAGATTAAGACTGAGAAAATTCCCAGTGTCATTGTTAACGACTCTCAGACGAATTCAGGTTATCTCTAGTCAGGATCTAAATTATAAAAATAAAGCATTCTTTAGTTTGTATTCATTTTATTTGGAGAAGCTGTAACGATGTAATGATAACGTTAGACTAACACCCAAGAAAAATGCTGAGTTATCTGAATAAAAATGCAAGACCGATGTTTTACTTCAGAAATGCAAACAATGAAATAAAAAACATGAAAAACAGCTCTAATAGTTATTTAAAGTACAAGTGTAAAAAGTCTTTTTTTGCACGAACAGGTCGATATAAAACACGAGCGACATACGGGCGAGTCCGTGAGTGCAATGAAGAGTGTGTCCTACAACGTTTTATCTACGATTGTGATTCATCGAACTGGTTTTAATATTTTTTAATTATTCTGCATCGAAAATTTAGTCTTACTAACAAAAAGACATTTTTTTCCTAAAAACCATTGTGCTCTTTAAGTCTGTCAATACATTTTTTTTTCACCTTAACAAAAGTTTTTACCTTCTTTTAAGTTTGGCACGAGCAAGATAAATTACATTTTTTTCAAAGATTTTTTTTTTAAATAGGAACAAAAAAAAGAGGCAACTTGTGATACTTTTGGAAAATTATTTAAATGATGAGTAGTGGTCAGTTATTCCTCAAGCTTAGACGAGCGAACGAAATTAAAATCGCGAATCTCATAAATGATAATTCGTACAAAAAAGTATTAAGACCTTTTTGTTGAAAATCGGATAAACTTTGTTGAAATGATTTTTTTCACTAATTTGCTGTTGTAACAAAGCTATTAACGCACTCATTTCGAATACGTTAATAGTATATTAAAGCATTGATTTCAGCACGCGTTTGCAATTCCGATACGAACCGCGTAGCAGCGAGTGGTGGAACAAACAAGGAAACAAGTGCTGGAAGAGCTTTCTGAACGCGTGTTTTATACTATTTTTTCTATTTTGCACCACTTAATTTCTTTTTATATAAAAGAAATAAAATTTTGAAATTTCGGGAATTTTATCAAGGTTGGGTACAATGATTTGATATTCTTTATTTCATAACAATTGAGGTTAAGTTATTAAACACATTGCTCACATTCACATTTTGACATTTAACGTTGACGTTTTACGACCATGCCGCCAACGCGACAAAACAAAAATACACCAGTCATTGTAAAGCATCCAAATTCTCAGTAACGAACCCAAACGGGTGCTTTACTGGCTCTAGCAACGACGCAAAATAGAAAAAACATATTTAAGGTACGAGTCCAAGTTTGCTGCACGACTGCATGTACAGGATGATGTAATTTCTTGATCATCAAGCTTAAATAATTTTTTTTTGACTTTTAACATTTTATTTGTAATGACGTATTTAGAGCCTATGCCAATTAAGATTAAACAACTAGAGAAATAAACTGAAAACTGAAAAAAGAAGATCATTCATAGAAAGAAGAACGCTTTTTTAAATAAATTAACACAAAAACAAAAACAGATTACAATATTACAAAGAATGATAACAATCCAAAGTAAAAAAGTTTTTACACAAAACGTAAGAAAATTATTATGCATGTATACCCGGAAAAATGTTGGTAGATAACACACATATCAAAATAATTTAAAAAATTTACGTGCAGCTTTTTTAGTGGTTAAATGCTTAATTACATTTCCGTATTCATACTTTGAGCCTCTGTAGCTTCTATTGATAAGATGGACAAATTATGCAATCTGTTTTACCTATCGTATTTCTGGTATAATTTTGTAATAAGTTTTAGCTTTCTGAATGAACTTTCGTGGCAGCAGAGATACGAGTAAAACAGTAACAACTTCGCCAAAACTGAATCAATAATGAAAAATTTTTGAAATTATTTTGTCGTATTCATATTTTTTGCTTCAATGAATAACTACTTTTGCCTATTTTAGTGAAATTATTGTAACAAATTTGTTCTGTGATATATCTCACGATCTTTTAGTTTACGAGATCAATTTAAACAAGTCAAATTTCTTCTTAACTGAAGCTAAAAAGAGAGAAAAAGCCTTATGTGTCATAACCTGTCGAATAAAGTCTCGAAGGCGTTGTATACTTTTATATGGGTATATTATATTTTTGCCACTAAAAAAAAGTTTTTTTAATCTTATTTGTGTACTTTACTACATTACCTCAGTGAATGTTTTATTTTAAAGAAATGTAATTAATTTTTATCTACGATATTCATTTATTTGGTACATGATAAAACCTAGTAAAAGTACTGCTGGGGGTAGCTAAAACAAAAGCCTTTAGAGCCAATTGAAACACGTTTCAACTGACCCCTGTTGACTTTGCAGTGACTTTGCTATAGCAGGTACGGTAAGGCATGGTTTTGACCTTACCTTATGAAATAATCACCTGTAGCTATTTTATCATACCAAGGTGTGAAGTCAAGTGAAATATTTGCTTATTTTAAACTGCTTCTAATTGATGTTTCATACAAAACTAAACCAATATGTACTGCCATTTAATATCATGAATAACAGCTCTAACTGAAGCATGTTGGTAAAGGGCCCTAAACAAAAATATAAGTTCAGTAATCGTTTTTTCAAAAAACTTTCAATCGATCCCAGTCTACCCTACTTAAAATTTTGAAACAAAAAGAAGTAAATAGTAGTATTGATTTCAAAAACCGTTTGTCTATAAATGAAAAACCGACCTATAATTCTGGCTATAAGTATCAACTTCATGCGTGCAATTCGATACTCGTAGTTTGCAAAATTTGGATGTAAGAATTACCTTTCAAAGCATCCACAAAATAAGTAAGAAAAGTAAATTCAAATGTTTGTATTTTATTAACAATTCACGAACACCATAAGGATCTATTTTCCTGTTTTTTTTTCCTGCTTAAAGTAAATGGGAGTAAACCATCTATCGAATTTGGCTTCTTTAGTTTCAATAGAATCACTACTAAAATAAAACTGTGAATTTAATCTTAAAGTGCACTTGTATATTATACTTTTAGCATCTTTTTTTTTAATTTTACAAAACCTTGAAGCGATTCCTTTATGCCAGATTTTGAGTGTTTACTTCATTTTTTTTTTTCTAAATTAACGTATCTAACACTCCACAGAGCAAATTTTGTAACGTCTAAAATACTAAGGCCTAATTGTACAAGGAAAATAAACCATTTCATTTCAAAAGTTTTAATTTTGTAAATGAAATGGGGTGAAATGGACCCTTAATTGGTTTAATTAGATATTGCAATTTGCAACTATTATAACTGTGAAAATTAATACAACTTACTTGGTGCTCATTTGGAAGGTTAGGTTATTGACTTGGTTCCACGTGACAATCTTCGCATTCCAGCAAAAATCAAAATTTTTGAACTATGCAGGTACACAATCTTTTCATTATTTATTTTCATAGGTAGACAACCAACAATATCCCAGAATTTAGGTTAGATTTATCTAAGTAACCCATCTGAATTTCGGGTTCACATTCTGAAAGAGATAATTATGTCACAGGTTAACTATTACTTGTAGAATCAACATACTAAATGACCATCCTAGAATGTCACGATTACGACCAATACACGTTGTTCAACAACTAAATCTTAAGAACACTGCCTCAGTAATATTCCTCCATGGCTCAGGTAATGTTAAAACTACCTAATTCAATGTTTAAATGTTAGGTTATATTTAAGGCGATACAGGCCAAGGCGTTTTAGAATGGGTAAAATTTCTCATCAAAAACTTTTCTTTACCCCACATCAAGTTTCTGTTCCCAACAGCCCCCTTACGGCCATACACCCCTTTAGATGGAGAGGTAACAAAAAACACTCAAAATGTATACTAAACTGACAGTTATCTTAAAAGATGAGCCATGTTTGGTTTAATAGGTATGATATAACACCTGAAGTACCAGAGCATGTGGAGACTCTTGAAGACATCAGAACTGATATTGTTAACCTGATTAAAGAAGAAGTAGACTCAGGGATTCCTTTAAATAAAATCGTAGTCGGGGGATTTTCAATGGGAGGAGCGCTTGCTTTGCACACTGCATTTCGTTTTGTTCCTGGGTTAGCTGGAGTTTTTGCTTTATCGTCGTTTTTGAATAATGAGTCAGCAGTGTATAAAAGTCTCCAAGCAAAAGAAACACCACTTTTAATGTGCCATGGAGACAGAGACACGTTAGTACCAATGGAATGGGGCCAAACCAGTTTTAATAAACTCACAAGTTTAGGGGTAAAGGGAGAATTTGTACCCTTGCATAATACCATGCATGAGCTGAAAAAAAGTGAGTTGGAGAAATTGTTGCAGTGGATTACACAGGTTGTACCACCTAGTTAAATAATAATAATAAATAAATTGAATTAGCATGTTTGCATTTTGATTTGAAGCAATTCCACAAAATTAAAAGGAAGATTCTAGAAAGGTGACATCTTCAATACAAGCTTTTTTTGTTTTTAACTTTATTACAAAATCGAAACTCTTACGACTACAACAACCCCAGCGATTTTTCCATAACTGCATGTGGAAGTCCTGCAACTTCTACAAACTCAGGACTGTTGAAAACATCAGTAGCATCCATTTCTATATCACGGCCCGTTAAGACTTCCTGCATTACATTAGAAGATGGTAAAAACGGTAATCTGCCGACTTTTTTTGCAGCTCTTTGTTCCATAGCAAGTCTAAGAGGTGCGTGCAACCCTTGCGTATTTCGCAAAATCGTCATATTCATTGTATCCAGATTTTTTCTATACTACAAAAAAGAGTCACGATTGATTTTTTTCACGAATACACTTACATTCAACTCTGAGTTCATTAAAGGGTGAGCAACATCCAAGTTATTTTTTACAGAATACAAGCCGTGTGTCATCGTATTGGAGACCCCAAATTCACCAACATTTGGTGAAAATTCGCCGGGTTGATCCGGCTTACATTTAACTGAAGGCAAAGCGAAGCTCTAGAAAATAATTTTGGTTATTTTTGTCGTTAATCAACTAATCTTACCATTTTTTTAGTTAGAAGTTATTGTGTACTACTAACAGAATGAATCGGCACGAAATGTCAAATTCTTATATTTGTCTGTCACTGTCAAAATAGACAGAGGGCGCCACTCTCATTTCAAAAAATTGGCGCCAATGTAAAAAACGAATTTAAAAAAATATTTTTATTACGTAAATGTAAAAATATAACAACTTAATACAAATACGACTTAATATCGTCTTCAGCCTCTTCTTCTTGTTCGTAATTTTCAGCCTTCAGTAATTGTTGAATGAAACTTTGTTTGCTGTCCTTGTAATAACCGTCCGAGTCATCATTCTTCACTTTCGGAATTGTGATTAGAACCCCTGTGATATAATCTTTTTTTGATTTGTCATGCGGGATTCTCCCTTCCTCTAGTTTTTCGGTTTCAGTTTTTTTCTTATGTTGTTTTTTTTTCTCATAGTAATCACTCAATTCTTCGTCATGTTTGTGGTATTTTTCTCTGTCTTCCGTATGCTTATTACGATTATGATAATGGTCTGGATGGTCACACTCATAGGAAGGCTGGTGAAAGCGTCTGGAATCGTAACGTCCTAAGAGCTTCCCTTTAGTGCTTTTGACCGTATTTTTATAATTTTCTCCATTGTCATATCTATCGTAATCTTGAGTATATTCATCACGTTGACGGTAATCATTGTCACGTCTTCGAAAATGAAGTGGTCGGATTTTGGGAGCTGGTTCTACGTCAAAAGCTTTTGGGAAGAGTTGGAGGAGTTTTTTTATGTCTTTATTTTCTATGAAAAAAGAATGGTATCCTGTGATCACGAAACATAATAAATGGAGACCCTGGAAATAGTAAAATGGAAGAATAAAATACATTTGTTATATTGGTTGTACTTACTATAATTTGCATTTTGCTGTAGTTGGTGCACCAGGGAACTGATACTATTGATTGTTTTTGGCAACTTTTATACTATTTTTGTAATATGCAATTACATGAATTGATCTACATTAGTTATATAATTTAGGCAAATGATATGATGCTAGGTGCTAATAACTAGCTGCATACTTTCCATATTTTACAAACATAAAAGAAATGTGAATAAATTATGGGTTTTCATAAATAGAAACTTCCGTGAATAATTAATTTGTCTTATATCATTTTCGCTACAGTATTTTGTTTGTTTGTTTCTTAAGCTTCTTCTAATATGGAAGTCAATAAAGTAAAAGTTCAAGCATTTAATGTAGATTATAATTTTTTTTAAAGAGTTGTTACTTGAGACACTTAGTTATCAGTTTGTAGACCAATAAAATAGTTAAGAGTTAAAAAGGAATTTTTTTAAGGAGTTGAGATAGTGTTTCAAATTCATTATCATCTTTCTGATCAATGAGATCGATCTCCAATAATCTATTGTCGTCATCTTAATCACAGCCAGAGCTTGCCGTGCTGTCATTCGAGCGACGCATGACAGTTGTCAAAATTGAGGTTGTCTGTCATGAATTTCGTATAATTATATTAATTTAAAGCTAATTTTAAGGTTACGTCGACAATGTCTGTAAGTCTTGTTTTCTTTGGAAAGTAATTCTTGTCATAACGTTTTTATTGTGATATCAATTAGTGAAAGTATTTTTAAAATGAAGGACAAAGTTATTTCTTTCATAAAACATACTTGTATGGTATGTCTTCTGTATTTGACATATTTGCAAGTAATAAGTGCTGAATTGGAACCGAAAGAAGAAAGTCTTGAATTGAAGACAAGTTCGGTAAGTATAATATGAGGTTATGTTCAAATGATTTTGATCTCAGTTTTTTTTTTACAGAGTGGTGTTCAGTCTACTGGCAATGAACCTCAAAAAATTCTTGCAGTCGAGAATTTTGGTTTTATTCATGCCTTCGTGGCTGCCTTTTCTGTTATACTGGTGTCAGAGATAGGAGACAAAACGTTTTTTATTGCTGCTATCATGGCTATGAGGCATCCACGATTGACAGTTTTTGCTGGGGCTATAACGGCGCTGGCATTAATGACAGTATTATCTGGTAAGAAACATAGAAAAAAGGCACCTATTATGTCTAGAAAGATGTACAAATAAGTTATTTTCCAGATAAGATTTTTAACACAAATTTTGCTGTGTATTTAGTGATAAGGTTTGTTCTAAATGTAGTATTTATTTTAATCACAGTTGATATCCATACGCAAATGGCTGTTGCAATAATAGAACATTTTTGTCTGTATTTTTTGATTATTAATTGTTTGGGGTTTGGGTTGCCAAATTATGAACATGAAATTTTCCAGGGGAATTCTAATTATTTATGCCAATGAAATGTTGTTAATTGTTTTGTTGCCAAACTAGCGTAGTTCAGCTTTATTTAATATTACTCCTACTCTATAAATTGCGGTTAAATTGTTATTGTTCTTTTTCACTTCATAGAACAATTTTCACCCTTGAATTAAATTTAAAGTATTAAACTGAGGAGAACAGAAAGTTTGACGTCAAAATTAAAAAATCAAATTTCACGCCTTTTAGACTTCTACATTTGAATCCTATAAGTTGCGATAATCTTTCTTATAATTTCATTAGGGTCATGTTAGCATCAACTTCGATTTGTTTGTTTGGAAACTTTTTCACATTCCTCTCGTAATGCGTGACGTCACAGCACGAGCCTTTTTTTTGTTATAAAAAACTTTGTTGTGGTAGATAAATAGATGAAAATTGGTTTTTATCAAAACAACAAATGATACCTACCCTTTGACCTACAAGTTTAGTAGGTCACTGACATTTAAATTACACTTCCTACTTTGATTAATAATCACTTAAAATTATTTCTGAATCAAATGTCTTAACTATAAAAAATTGTCTTTTTTATTAACATAAAAAAATGTACAGCCAAACACTTGTCCCGGGTTAGAACCTTATTAAGTTATTTTTTTTTTACATAGAGAAGTAATGTAGCACTACAAACTGACCCGATCATATTTTCTCTATTATTAATCATATGTGAGTATATGCAAATAATTCCTCTTACCAAAAATTAAAAGCAAAAAAATAGAGGCAAACTAACCTACCTTGTTCAGATTTAAACATGTAGTACTGAGGAATCAATTAATATGTCATAATCTAATTAGATTTTTTAACACAAATTTCGCTGTTTATTTAGTGATAAGGTTTCTTAATCTGTTGTTTTCTACATGTAGCATTTATTTTAGTCACAGTTGATATATGTACATAAATGACTGTTGGCATAATAGTACTTTTTTGTCAGTACTTTTTGATAGCAGAATATGAATTGTTTGGACAAATTATGAGCATAAATTTTTCCGGGGGAATTGTAATTATTTATTCTAAAGAAATGTCAATAATTGTTTTGTTATCTACGCCTCCACTTGTCGCGGTTGAATTGTTATTGTTTTTTCATACTTCATAGAACAATCTTCACCCTCGAGCTTACTTTAAACTATTAAACTCGGGAGAACAGAAAGTTTGGCGTCAAAATTTAAAATTAATTTGATGTCTTTAATTTTTGGATCACTGTGGTTCAACTCTATAATTTGCGATAATCTTGCTTAGAACATTATTAGGGTCATGTTAGCATCAATTTCCATTTTTTTTGCTTGAAAACTTTTTCATATTCCACTCGTATTGTGTGACGTCACAATGTGAGTAATTTTTTTTTTTCGTTAACTTTATTGTAGATGAACAGACGAAACTGTTTTTATAAAAACAACAAATGATAACCTTTGACCTAAAATTTAGTAGGTCACCGACAGTTTGAATTATACTTCCTCATCTGATTTATAATCACTTGAAATTGTTTCTACAAAAAATGTCTTAACTATAAACAATTGTTGTTTTTATTGACATAAAAAAATGTTAATAATATGTGAGATATATGCAAATAATCCATTTTTTCAAAATTCAGAAGCAGTAAAGTAGAGACAAACCTAACGTGCCTTGTTTTTTTTTTGTAATAAAATTGAAGCATGATTTCAAACAGGTAGTGTGAGAAAATAATTAATATTTCATCATCTACTAGATTTTTTAACACAAATTTCGCTGTTTATTTAGTGATAACTTGATAAGGTTTCTTATTCTCTGTTGTTTTCTAAATGTGGCATTTATTTTAGTCACAGTTGATATACATACATAAATGGCTGTTGGCGTAATAGTACTTTTTTGTCAGTATTTTTTGATAGCAGAATATGAATTGTTTGGCTTCACATGACAAATTATGTGCCTAAAATTTTCCGGGGGAATTCTAATTATTTATTGGAAGAAAATGTCGTTAATTGTTTTGTTGTCAAACTAGCACTAGTCGTAATTCAATTTTATTTAATATTTATTTACTCCTTCACATATTGCGGTTGTTATTGTTCTTTCATTCTTCATAGAACAATTTCCACCGTCGAGTTAATTTTCCACTATCAACTAATAAGATTTATGGCATTGACTGGTAAACCATCAACTGTACCTAAAGTAATTTATACTATCACCAATATTGGTATACTTGCTAAGTGAACCGGCTCACAAGGACCAGTAACAAATAATGGCGTTCATGCGACGTGAACGCCATTATTGGTAGGTTGTACGCAATTTGCCCATGTTTCAGGTGTAATTTTTGCGAGTTCCTCAGTACTCTTCCTTAGCTGCCACCAAATTAATTCAGTTGAGTTAAAAATGTAGTGGTAGGGAGGAAATCGCACAATTTTATGTCAGCTATTTTACAATTGTATAGTTTTTAGAATCTTCTTTTATTTTAAGTACTTCACAAGTTGGCGACAAGGCGTTTAGGAAACAAATGAATTTAAGGACATAGCCAATTGAGTCAGCAATTATGTACATTCAAATAGCAAACGTACATGAAACTAAAGACCTAAAAGTATAAACTTTTTCAGTACGTCTCTGGTTGTACCCATCGTTGATGGCGTGTGCCTGTCACTTGCAATTAGCATTTTATAACGGATTCCTTGTAAAGGACTTAGATATTAGGACTATATCTTTAGGCCCACTATACCCAGTCGGTTTAATATTTTGTCCCTCATTAAGTCATGCTGTAGATGATATCCGGGATTGGCTGATCCTGGACATCCGATTGTACCTAAGCGCTCCTTATCGCAAAGTCGGGTAAAAGTATAGGGGTATTATTAATCACTTAAGAGGTAGCTTGCGGTTTACTAGTCAATACCATAAATCTTGTTAGAAAATGAAATACTAATTAGTTTTTTGGCCCCACATAGTTTATTTCATTCATATTTCAATTTTGTTTTGGGTTTTCACTAAAAAGCACAAGGTAAAGTAAAGTATGCTTCCATTTTATTGCTTTTAATTTTTGAAAAAAGCGTTTTTTGGATGTATCTCACATAAGGTTAACAATAGAGACAATGTGATTGTGCTATATGAAAAAAAATCGTATATATAACTTAATACCAAAATGAGTTTCTAGACCGGAACACAAGTGTTGGCGGGTCCTGTATTGTGAAACCTTCTCTTCTTAGTAAAACTTGAAATTATCACCGATAGGCGGAATTCGAACTAAAAACTTTATGTCGCGCTGTATAAATAAATTTGGGCATAATTTAACTGTGCTAAAATATATAAATGAGACCGAAACATGGCACAAGTTAATACATTCAAATGAACATCTACATTTCTAATAAATTAAAATCTATGCGTGAACTGGAGTCCCCCATAATAATCAGGTCGTCTCGTACCAATAGGTCCTCCAAAATGACGGTTATAGCTCCCAACAGCATCCAATCTAGAATTTCCCTGCCTCCACAAATTCGCATTTGCACTTGCACTGACATCGGTGCCCCACCGTTCAGTACGCTGAGCTCCAAGATTCACGTTTGATCCAGACGGAATATGGGAATATTCCAGTTGTCCTCCAACACTTAAAGGTCCAGAAGGACGGAACTGTTTGGAGACACTACCTGCACCGTCTAAACGATGAACTCCGTTGTTTAAAATGGTACCTCTGTGGTTTAATGTGGCTTGAATTCCACCATTGGATCCTTTGGAAATTTCGTAGCCTGTTTGTCTACACATAAAAAGAATAAGAACGAAATTTTTAAAAAAATTGAAGGAAATACCTGCGTTGTCGGTGGAGAGGTACCATATAGAATTGTTGGCCATCGGCATCTTCGAAGATGTAGGCTGATGATGCTACGAAGCAAGCAACTACGAAAATTAGAAGGATGTTCATTGTTAAGAGAGTTCAGAGAAGACAATGTTGAGATTGGTACAAAGCGAGTTTTTATAATGCAGAATTGGTTTATTTTGGAGGGACTTTACTGAGTTTGCAAAAATGGAAATTCCCTGAAGAGCTTGTGGTGAAATTTAGATTGCAGTTTTACTGTACCAACTGTAAAGTACAGAGATTAATCATATTTCTGATAAGAGTGTTTGTACCAACTAATAAAAACAACGTGAGATACTATTGCATATATGTAATAAAAAAAAAGTATTTTATTAGAAGGTCATTTAGACCTTGATTTTTAAATACTGATTAAACTTTTAGGTTTTTAGGTGTTCAAACTTTTATTTTCGTAATTTATTCAATTTCAATTTTTCCGTTTTAGGTTTACGAGCGGGAGTTATAATTATTAACAAATATTACTGCAAAGAATCTGAAAAATAATAATTAACACGTTTTCTATATTCTATATATATTTAACAGTAGCCGGCCGGTATACCCCAACGCATTTTTGCCCAATGACAGCAGAAAAAATTTTCTTTGTCTTCTACAATAATAAAACCTTAGTTTAAGTCCAGGTTTCTGGAACTTTCACAAGTTTTTTTTTTTATCTTGTATATCGTCGAAGCTTTCCAGTAATTTTTATTTTATGCAATAGATAAAAATAGGAGCATTTTTTATAAACGTGGAAACTCTGGACCTCCTGGGAATGTAGCCTTTCAATTTGTGTTTTAAAAAATGTAAATAATTGTCATGGGAAATGTAAATGTTGTCATTAACTATTAATGTTGATTTCAAAATTGATTATTTTGTGTACAATAAACTGGGACTGTAATTCCCAGATTGTGAAAAAATGCAAAAACTTCATGATGTAAATAAGTAAGAAATTAATAAAATACCAATTCTTGAAAGTATTCTATTAGCACCATTTCGTTCAAAGCTATTTGTGTAGTAAGAGCGCAAAACAATAGCATGGCGATTGAGAGAGTTGCGTGCGAACTACACACACAATTTTTTCTACAATTATAAAAAATAACAGACTATGAAAACAAAAATGATTTCACACTAAAATTATGATCCTATCTGATCTGTTATGCAAAAAACAAGAAATTTACGGAGCGGAAAACTGTTTTTTATAATTTGCTGTTATAACAAAGTTGTTTACGTATTAATTTTGAACGCTTTAATAAGCCATTACCAAACCCAAAATTTAGGAACTTTTTTTCGGTTGGACGAAATGTCAGTGTGATTTTAAGGGTACAGTTTCAAGGCAGATAAAGAAAATTTTCATCGACAGGAAATTATCCGTGGCATTTTCTACAATTTGCAGTGTTTTTCGACGAGTGCACGAAATTTCTGAATTCATCTTAGAACACTAATTTTGCAATTACACCATAAAAAATGACAATTATGTTTATAATTGATACAAGTTTGAAATGTCAACTTTGAAATAAAAATTTCACCAATTGACGCAAAATTCCCTGAACTATGAAATTTGATTTTATTTGTAAAAAAAGGGTTTAATGTGCAAATTAGAAAAAATAATATAAAAAACTGGTTTTATGAAGCATAAGAGCACTCGTCCTTTACCGGCACTCTTCTCCACGGCAAGTGCTTTAATATAAGTTTTATGAAACTAGTTTTTTTAATAAACTGTATCTTTATAAAACGTCAATTTTGCGTCGTTATAGCATGGTGGAAAAAATGATGTGGGGAATTTGTTTTCAATTCAACAGATTATCTGTACTGTGTTTCGCTTGTACTAAATATTTGAAAGAATCTCTTTCCTTATCTGATTTAAAATTAACGTTTGAGGCAAAACAAAATTGAATAGCAACGTTCTTAAAAACTCCAACATGTTTATTTTTTGTATTAGTTTTATAAATGGCAACAGATTTTAGAAACTATAGTAAAAAATAAAATATTGTATGCAACGTGAAACACAGCCAGAACATAAACATCTTCATAAAGCCCTTGCCAAATAAATATCTATTATGACACAGTTCCATACATTAACCCATTTAAAGTGTTATCAATTTTAATCCGCGTTTCTAATCAAACTTTTACACTACAATCGAGATTCGAGGTCGTAGCCACTTCTAATTAGATTTTGTCTCAGCTCATTTTTTCGCCAAGAATGATCTTTGTTTACATTAAAAAAATCTTTATTTGACTTGAAGTTATTAATGGAATTTACTTAAAGACAAGTTAAAATCTACGAACCTAGAAGTAAATTTGTTCTGTTTTATTACATTTTATTAAAAATAGGAAAGATAAGCTTCATGATTTTTTTAAGGAAAATTTTCATCATAGACAATTAAATTTCTCTTTCCATAATTATTGTCGGTATATTTATCACTAGCAATTCGAAAATGATTTATAAAAAAATCAACAAAGAAGGTGACCCTGCCATTTAATTTTTTTTATTATAATTAAAATTGATCTCAGTATCAAAAATAGTTCACCGCACCAGATGTGCTTTGATCTGATACGAGCTTGTTGTCTATTTTTGTCTTTAATTTACGTGTTTACATTCTTGAGACAATTTTTACCTTTTAGAGGAACTCGGGGAAAAGCGGTGGTTAGGATTTTAAAGTAATGTTTTATGGAAATTTATGTCACTTCTTTTTCTAAAGCAGATAACTAGAAAATTGAATTCCTGTTATCGGGAGTGTTGCGTTCACAAATAAAATTTAATCTACTTACCTACTTGCAAGAAAACTCAGAATTTTAGTAGATTACTTTTAAAACGGGAAGTAGGAAATAGGAAATATAATAATTACTAGTATAGATTGTCATCTGCTATATTTTCTACGTTTTGCTTATACTTATACTCGTCTGACTGTAACAAAACAAGTATTAAAAAATTCTTTATGTCGTCTTACATAATTCCCACATCCGCAGCTCTCTTCGGCTGGCTCGCAAACGTCATCCCTAGAGCATACACCTTTTACATCAGCACAGCATTATTCGCAATCTTTGGTCTAAAAATGTTGAAAGAAGGTCTCGCAATGTCACCCAACGAAGGTCAAGAAGAACTCGAAGAAGTGCAATCTGACCTACGAAAAAAAGACGAAGAGGTGAAAACACGGATTTCGTTAACCTTTTCTAAGCTTGATTGTTACAGTATGAGAAACAAACGATGTTGCCTGACGTAGAATCAGGCACCCCAAGAAAAGCCAAAAGTGATAGTGTACTATCACTGATTTCTAGGATATTTTTACAATCTTTCACGCTAACGTTTTTAGCAGAATGGGGAGATAGGTCCCAACTTACTACCATCATTCTCGGAGCTAGAGAAGTAGTAATCAAAACTTTTTAGGATGTTAGTTGATCGGTTTGTTTCAGGATGTGTACGGTGTTATAATTGGAGGTATTTTGGGACACGCCCTTTGTACAAGTTTGGCAGTTTTAGGGGGCAGAATGATAGCGCAAAAGATTTCAGTGAGGACAGGTAAAAAATGTACCCACAATCCACACGATGCTAATTTTTTTTTTTTTCAGTTACAATAATCGGTGGTGTAGTGTTCCTTTTGTTTGCCTTTTCTGCAATTTTCTTTGATCCAAACATGGCGTAACAAGTTATGTTTTCATGCTGTTTCACAGAATCGACCGATTGAATGAATTTCAACGTTCATACAATATTAATAGGCATTTACATCTAATTTATTTTTATACGTTGTTGTAGAGATGTGTGTAGTAGAGAAAATCGATTTTGGGCATGTTTATCTACATATCATTTAAATAGTTCTCGTCCGGGGTGATAAAAGTGGGTTTTTATCAACTCGTACCGACCGAATGTAAGCCATTCAAGCCATGTTCTAGTAATCGACGGCTCGTATTATTAAGTTTTAGTTAGATTACGGCGACTCAATCATGTCTCATTCTTGTAATTTATTTTGCATGTCTAAATTCTGCTCGTCCCTAAAACATTGTAACTTAACTACATCTCTGTGATACACATTTTTATAGATAAGTGAATTTGTAGCTGTACATAATAAACAATTCTAGTTACTGTTTGTTTTTTTTTGACACCTCAGATATTTATAGGAAGAATGTCGTAACTATTTTTGGCATTTTTTCTTAGGATTAGACACAACGCAAAAAGACTAAACTTCCGAAAATATTCACCCTGTTTTCTTAAGTAAATTCGGATGAAATTCTAAACATCAAAGGCAAAAAGTTTAAGAAAAAGCTTACTTTTATTAATGATGATATTTGAGAAAATAACGAGACTTGTTGCGCTCCATCTGAGTTGACAGAGAAACGAGGGACACCGTTTGAAGTCTAATTTTGATATTCAAAAGAAAACACAAACTGCCTACTATACAGAGTTCATTTTAAAACGTTTGTGCACTATTGGTAAATTGAAATCGTTCGATATAATATAATTAGAATGCTGAGAATACTAAATGTTCGATAAGGGTAAGCGCAACATGCTATTTTTGTGACAAAATTAAAAATATCTAGACCAGTTTTAGGACTGAAATTAATCTACAGTCGGTTTTTTAAGAATTCACAACTACAATAATTCAATCATTTTTTTTATTTTTAGTCATTTTAACGAATTGTTGCAAATTTTCAACAAAAGACTTTAATGACTAAATTTAAATGTGCTTCTATTAAGTGTAATTGGAAACTTTTGATAACTACAAAAATCTTTTATTTCTGCTTAAGGTTAACGTTAACGCATAATTAATGAAATATTATTAATAGATGAATTGTATTTTATTTACAATTATTGACTGATACTTTGACACTTTTGAAATACAAGTTTCAGTTATTTTTTATTGAGTTCAATTTAAAAGTTGTTGGCTTTATTCAATTCTCTTGGCAAAAGAAAACGTCTGAGTTTAAAGTTTGGTTGACTTTTGGTCTCTAGTGTATTTTAAAAGTCTAAGATTTGTTAGTATCAGCAGATTTTTCTGATGGATTTATATGGAAGATTTTACCATTGAAACAACTTCAAAAATATTTAAACAGTGGTGCTACACATATTTTGTCGGTCAACAAAACTTTCTATTTTCCTTCTACCTCGATTATAACTTACTAGTTCAAATTTTTAGGGTCCTAACAAAAGGAACTTATACGACTTGTATTGATTTCTACAGAATAATGTATGTTATTCTGATCCTGAATTTTCAATTAAATTGTTTTCAGGATGAAAGAATTTTATGCAAGTAAAACAAAACCCTTGAATGTCTAAAATTTCAAGCTTTTTTTTTTAAACGCGATTTATTTATAAACATGAAATTTTTAAGCAAGTTTTCGAGTTTTTCCGTCGATGCTTTAAAACGTATTGAACTAAAAAACAGCCGCTTTTGAGAGTTACAAATTCTTATCGAACACACTCAACAAATAAATTCATTAAGCCGAATAAAAGGGTGGAAAATATACATGAACAGCATTGACACGAAAAAAGAAGGTTTAGAACTAACTACTAAAAAATCTAAAATTATAGAATTTACTTAAATTCTAAAGTTCACCTAGATTAATGTAAAAGTCGTGCTATTTTGCTTAAAAAAAATAGTGTAGAATGTGAAATTGCCATAATAATATGTTACTTTTTATCGAGGCGGAAGCACTATTCCACTTTTATTTTACGTTTTCATACTTCTATAAAAATACTTAATTATTACTGAAATTAAAAAAAAACGAATGTTTTTTGTAGCAGTTTTTAAGACAGCATTTTTAAATAAAAACTAATGTAAACCAAAACTTTCTAAATTTTAAGAAAATATTTTTAATCTTGCTACCATTAGTAACTGGAGATTAATTGTTTAGTTTGTATCAATTGTTTTAAAATTAATATTGTATTTTTGGAAAGAAAAATAAGTTTAACGAACAAACTATAAATAAAATCTAAATAAAAGTCGCTTCCTAATACCTATTTTTTTTTTATATTAGACACATTATCCCCATTTCCTAATTTGCCCGCGTTGCGTGAGGTTTGCACACACCATTTAATAAATAATCTACTTATGGACAAAGGAAAAACTTTTATAATTTGTCGTGTTATTTGGTTTAGAATTTGCAATTCGCCGAACTAATTCCGTTCCTTCGATGTGTTGATAGCCATCCTGACGAATATAATATATTATTCTCCATGCGCATTTTCATTTCTCCCAAAAACGCCGGTTACACATGCTTTTACGGGACAGTTCGTTAAATAGAAGCGGTGTAGACTTCTACGGTGCGGCTATTTCGGTATAAATGGTTGCATAAATTGCGTAGACGACACAAATATTTAATTAAATTTTAGTGCTATTTGATGAAAGAGAGACAATCAACTCAAATGAATAACATAATTTTATAAAACGTTTATCATTGGCAACTAACACATTATTCAGATTTTAAGAGAAAAAGTGAATGTCATATTACACGTTTTATAAATTCGTTCAATAAGCATCGATTTTTTTATATACCCATCTCTTTTATGAGTGTCGGAGTGATATAGTTTTAACTCTTAATCCATTTTCTTCATTCCTTCGGGTCCTTCCAGCTTCAAATATTTTCTCGCTTTGCTGATAATTTTTAGTAATCACTCTTTTCGTTCATCTTCCTTATCATTTTGAAATCTCCCAAGTCTTGTCCACTTGTCTTTTCCACTTTAATTTTAGTTAATGCGTCATTGAGTTTATCAGTGCTTTTTCTTCTTTACTTTATTTTCAATCTGTCATTTTTTATTAATGGTTTTTCTTTTTTTCATGTTGTGTGAATTTTTAATGATATTCTCGTCATATCTTTGAAATGTTTTATTATTTCTTTTGTTGTTTTTTCTAAAAAGCATGTTTTTGTATACTTTTTAATAGATTGACACATTTATATAATTTTGACTAAAGGGTGGAAGTTCTGGGTTTTCAACAATTTTTCAATAAAACGTTTGCAATGTTTAAAAAGTTTTCATACTTTTGAATTTTGATTTCTATTATATTATATTATATTATATTATATTATTAATTGTGTTATATCATAATGAAGAGCTCTATCCACATAAATGCACACTGAATTTAGAGTACTTTCTAACGTGTCGTTAAAGCATCTACAATTTTCTTCTTTTCACCAATTAAATTAATTTTTTGTTTGTTTTTATTTAGCTTATTAAAGGTTAAAGAATTAAAATTTTCAAAACTAAACGTAATTAATAATAAGGGCATTATATTTATGCTACCTTGTAATTTATTGTATCTTCTACCGAAATCGTTTTTAATCTACTTGTAGAATGCTCTTTATACATGAACTCCAGCTACCATTCTTGCTGTTTCGAATACATCATATTGTGAATTTAATTATAACTGTTGTGTGCCTTCTAAATTCAGTTTCAATTTAATCTTTTACGTGTGGGTAATTCTACATAGCTTGAGGATAAAATCGTGTTAATTTATAACTAAACAGAATCTATAATCAACGAACGAATGGTTTAACTCTAGCTACTTTAACTTTTTGTTCGTCTTTGTCATTATATTGAAGTATCCCTTCCAATTTTTTGATTTATTGCGATTTGTTTTTTTTTTTGTTGTCTTACACGGGTGTGATGGCCAATTATTAAAACTTTAACCAAAATCATCTAGAGCTTTTTTAGCTTTACATTTTATGGGAACTTTGATTTAACTGTCATTATCTTTAATTTAAATTTTTTTAGTTTGACATGTTTTTCAGTATTACACTTTTCCGGAAATCGTCTTGGAAACAACATTTTACGCGCAGGAAAATCGAATTTTCCTGACTAGTACTGTAAAGACTTTACAAGACGCAAATAAAAAAATGTTAATATGAATTGTGGAACTTGTTATGTTTGAAATATTGATTCCCGATAGTGATTTATCACCGAACTTTTTTCAGTAAAAGTCCCAGTCGAAATCTCATTGTAGGGGAAATCGCCCTGATTGTATTTTTCTTGCTATATCTCGCGTATTTTGGACTGAATCCTCGATATAGCCCTCAGCCACGGTTGTACTTTGCCATCCTCCATGTCTTTTTAAATTGGTAATGTCGCCCCCAGCGTCTACTAATAAAGTCGCTGAACGCATACAATGCCCCGTGTATTCCAGAGGGAATTTTCCGAATGAATGTAGCCCCACTGGTTGGACAGTACATTTCCCTTGCTTGTAATTTACAAATAGGCGCCGGTGCGGAGTACGAACCGGGCCTAATGCTACATGACACCTGTACAAAGCAAGATTTCCTTCATCAAAAATTACAAAGCGCCAAGTTTTTTTTTTTGTTTTACATCTTTGATAATTGGTTGCATCGACAAGCTCCTGAAACGCCAAAAATAAGCGCGACCTGTATATACATAAGAGAAATAAATTAATTTGAAGTACTTATTTAACCACTGTCATAACTTACTTTCTCCTATAAAAATTCCTTTTCGGAAGATTCAAGCAAAAATGTATCAATCTGGTCCCGGGACAAACATTTCGATTTTTTTGGTTGGTAACCAGTCGATTTTCGCTTCAAGTATGCAAAACTTGCTATATTTTTACCTCTTCTTACAACTTTTTTTGCAGCTTTTGTAATTAACACTTAAAGTTTGTCCACACAATATCACCTATCGCAGACTCTTGTTGTCTTTCTTCCATACTTTAATTTTTTTTTCTGGCCTTCTTTTACTGCCAACTTGTAACCCTTGGAACCTTCTGATGTAGAGCATAGCTTTTGTTTTTGATCTTTTCATGTTTAAATTTTATTTTAGTCTCGACTCTTTGTCTTGTTTTAAATCGGAAGATAATTAGGAAATTTACAAAATTCTACTAACTATGAATACAGTGACCTTATTGTTCATAGAAGTTAAGAGGACGAAATGCAGTAATTTGTGAAATGGAACATTAGCATTGAACAAGGCATTAATTAGAGATGGTCACCCGAAAGTTTCCAACTAAACTTGTTTTAGAATCACATTTGCTGCTTAGTGAAGTTATAGTTAAGTTAACAAATCTCAGCTCCTTCGGAATCAAGAATTATTTGTCGTTATTTATAAAAATCTTTTAAAATGAAAATGCAGCAAAGATGTTTTGGTTTTTACAACAAGGAAGCTTTTCTCGAATAATTTATATTTTCGATGCTTTGCGAGCCGTTCGTCGATTACAATATTCCAATTTAGATAAGACCTAACATCTTTTAAAGATTTCTGTCAAAACACGTTTTGTGCGTTCTTTTAATCAATATTTGGTGCCGCTATTTTATTTCTTATTTTAGCGACTATCAGTGTATTTTGTAGTCTCTTTTATAGTTTGTTTGACTTTGTCGTTTGTTCAATTACTTATTGGTAGTGTTAGTCAGACTGTAGACATCAGAAAATTATTCAACGAACCGTCTAATTAAAAGAGCTCGTTACAGTGGCTGCACGTGTTCATAATTTCGTATATATTATATTTATAGCAATCGCTTTTTTATTTTAACTATGTGTCGTGTCCACTTGAAGGCTGTTCCCAATTTAATCGGTAAAAATATTAGATTTACATGATGCGTGTCATTGCTTCGGGGTTATTGCTAAGCCCAAAATTTCTGCAAAGCTTTTTAACGAAATTCGACTTTTCTAACGCTGTGTAAATGTAGAAGGATTTTTTTCACGTAATCTGAGTAAGTTACAATGTCCAGAAAAATATATCAAGAAATAGTTTCTTAAAAGCATTAATTCTGACCGGCTAGACGCAGTTTTAGACGGAAATGTTGCCTCGACTTGTTCGTTGCTGATAGGACAAGAAAAATGAAGTGTAAAGTTAATAGAACCCAGACACATAATTTCGTTGAGGGTTCTAAGAGCGTCTCATAACAAAAAAATATGAGCGAATATTTGAGTTAAGGAAAAAAAATACTTATAAAAGTTAGCGATATGTTACCTGTGACAAAAAATGCGTCATGAAATAAATAGCTACTTTCGCCTTAATGTTTGCTACCATACATCTTTTTGATTCCGATTTCAAAGTAAGTGCAAAACGAGGTGGAATTAGATTTTCTCTTGCTCGCACTGCACTTTAAATTGAATTTGTCCGTTGCTGTGACATATTGAGTTATCTCTTAATCTTTCTATGTTTTCTACAGATATTGTTAAATAATAAGAAATAAGCGCGTAGAACTTTCTTTATTTTCTACATTTAAATCACGTAATTAAACTGAAAGCATTGTAGCTAGTATTGAGTTCTTATTCGGCTACTTTTCCAGTGTAAGCGCAGAGGGACTTTTTTAGGTGTCTGGAACGTCTGCATCACTTTCTAGCTGAAAAGTTACAATGATATTACACTTTAGCATTCCCTCTTCAAATCGATAAATCCGTGTCCACTTTGTCGATTATTAGGTCCCATCCATCAAACGACACAAAAAGTTAGAAAAAAACATATTTGTCATGTACAATATAATGGAACTTTGTCGTTTCACACCATCATTTTAATATTTCCCTTCAGACAAAACTTCCCACTTTTCATAAAATTCAATGTCAGAGGTGAAAAAGTAAAAAGTATTTTTAAAGATTATCGCGTTTTCTCTCGTTGTTGCGAATTACTTTGTGATTTTTGATGAAATTTCTCACAATCTATATTTTAATAATGTTTAAAGCATGAAGTCAATTATCTCTAGTTTCTTGTTTCAAATTAATTAAATTTGTCCAAATTGGACGTAATAAACGTGAATGTTATGAGTTTCGACAAACAATATTTTGTAAAGAAAAGATGACCTCGTTTGTTATGACATTTATGTATTAATTGTATAGTTGAGAGCACGCAATAATCCCTATTATGTCTTTGTTTTGTTCTAAGGGCTAGGGTAAGTAATTACAAAAGGTTAAATAGGCTTGAAACATGAACGAAATTAATTTGCAATAAAAACGTCATGGCAAGGACAATAAAACATTGACTTGTTTAAATAGAAGAGTTCCGTTGTAGATGTTTAGATTTTGTCTGCAAAAAAAATTTGAAACGCGAAATTTATTTTTGTATACTAAAATTAATAACAGCTCTAGGAAGAGTATTTTCTAAAAGTATTACATAATAGAGCATTCCCTTTGGTGGTTTTCTGACAATTAAAGTTTTGATATTTTTCCTTGTTATTATTATTAACATTTTTTGCCAAATGCAAATTAGTGATGCGGTTTTGCTTTTTTGGGAAAAAAAGAACTTTATTAGTTAAATTTTCTTCAAAAATTATGAATTATGAGTTATGATTATAATAACTAGAGCAAGAAATAAAAAAAAGGTTTGATATTCAGACTTTTAAAAAGTACTTTGTCAGTGAAAGCATTTGTTTCAGGTTGACAGTGAAAAAATATGCTGCTACTCACACGCACGGTTTTTTAACACATTTTTTTAGGAAATAAAGTATTTAATTCACTTTAATCGAATTGGTACAATAGGAACATGGTGGATTATTAAAGTAATTTTTCTTTGAAATAAAAATTTTCTCGTCGAATTGTGAAGCCGAAAATAATTCGTGGTTAATTTTGTTTTATTATAAAAAAAATTGTTTAATTTTTTTTTTGGCAAAATTTTGTAACAAATCAACGAGTCGCGTTTTCCAAAAGTAACAGCTACGTGTTCATTTTCACACAAATTTTAAACAAAAAATTGGATAACGAATTATTTTCGGTTTAACAACTCAACAAATAAGTTTTCAAGTTTTTTCGGTGAATAGCAAATTTTGTTAGACGAGATTTAAATTATTCAGTCATTTGATTGGCTATTCATTAATTAACTAATTTACATGTAGCTGTTATTTAAAAAAAAAGTTTTCTTCATGATTTTCGTTGTTTTTGCAAAAATGTTGTTGTAAAAAAATTAGAGCAGATATTATTATATATACCGTGCGTTTCTTTATAAATGCCGCATAGGTATTTACAGGGTATAAACTTTAACTTGTGTTAATGGCTAAAAATTTCTTCAACTTTTTCTAGGACACATTTAGTTCTTAAGTTTTCAATGGCCAAGAAATTGTAATGATTTACATAAAAAACAAATGAAATAGATGTTTTTTTTTAACTTTTTAATATTTATCACAAAGTTAGTTGGCTTTATAGCAAAACTAAATTCTAAATTGTCGAATGAAAAAGGCAATGTTTTATTTATTTTTTATAAATAAGCATAAACACAACTTCATACGCACAATGCTACATGATATTGTTATCATTAATTATTAATATTTTTCATCACTTTTGCAATATAAGAACTACTACCTTAATTCAATCAAAAATTTTATGATATATGTTCCAATTTTTGTTCTTTTTTGTTCATCAAAAACATAAAAATCCAAGAAAAAGCATAATTTTTTTAATTGGGCATTTTTACTTTTTCGGTTTTAAAAAGAATCAGAACCAACAAAAAGTTATAAAACCTAAATGAGTGTCAAAAATTGTAGAGGCAAAACTTTTAACCCGATTTAAAATTTATTCTGTGCAAATTCAGAAATAATTATTCATTCAAAAGTTATGAAAAAATATCTCAGCGTTTCAAAAATCTAAAATATCAATATTAAATTTTGTAGTGAATCAAAAAGGTAGATACATTTTATTTATTTATTTATTGTATTTATATACAGAGTGAGTCAGTAGTGCGATATCGTTCGATTCTGCCTTTCGCATTTATGAGTCGTTTTATGATACGAAATACCTCATGATACACAAAGCAAAGAAGTGCATATTTTGAAAATATTTTACTTTAGTTCCATAGTTCAGGTCCGTACTCAACTCAAATATTTTAAATGAAACGCTATTAATTTTTGTATATTCTGATTTGTTGGATTAAGTGCTTTAAAATCATACATCATTTTTAAATTTTCAATGCAAAATTGCCGAGTTATTTATTTTTTTGAACAAAATTTTGAAAATGCAAATGTTTAGTTAAGGTACAAAAATTATTAATAATTAATTACTGAAATTCGGTATAAAGTTAAAAAGTCATCAGCTTTTTCGTACGGCCCTAATATTAGTTGATGGTATGATACAGGAGGTTCACAAGAAATATATATTTTGTACAACTTCTAAACAGCTGTAACTTCGTTTTTTAAAGGGAACACCCTATATATTTTTGTGTGATCGATTTTTTTTAATTGTCTTTTTTTTTCTTCTTTTTTTCTTGTCCCTTCTACTTTTCTTTTGAAACAAGTGGGCTCAATATTGCAATTTTTGATAATTATCTTATCGCAGCGCCTGGTTTATTAATCAACGTTCCTTGGTTGTTGATTTTTGAAAAAGAAATTAAATACGCTTGCTCAAATTTCTAATTAAAATTTATTTAAGTGTGACTAAATAAATAACGTTTACCAAAAAAATATTTTATATCAAATTAAAGCTTTCAGGAGTCGTACTTGTAGTATCATAAATAACGTCATTGTTCCGAGAACACCAGAAATTTTTGTCATTGTGACACGAATTAAAAAAGTTTTGTCGTTAATTAATTTTTTCTTCGAATTTATCTTTTAGCGGAGTAATTATCCAAGCAAACACCAAATCGGAATTAACCCATTTTTCTCTTTAATTTCTCGCGTCAATGAAATCAACCAAATTAAACAAGATAACTCCGTTTAACTTTCAAAAGGTATTTATCGCCTATCAAAAATCTCGTCTCGCCATTTCCAATCCAATTATATTTTCATAATTGAATCATAAAAAGGCATCGAAAGCCGTCAATCAACAGGTGTCATTACATAATCCTCTCAATGGTAGTGCTCACATCTTTTCTTAAAGCACTTCAATTTGCACTCGTATCACGGTTAATAATTGCATCCGAAGAAGGAACACCCTGAAGGACAAAATTATAAGCAATGTCCTGCACATTAAGCGTAAGTAAAATTTTCAGATGCTACGCTTGCGCTGCTTTTTCATTTCGTGGGTGTGAGTTTATCAACCGCAGATTTTGTAAGGATCGTCAGTTCGTGGATAACAACGCATGGAGGATGTTGGAAGCATGTTTCTGAAAAGATACGAGCTTTCAACAGGACTCGAGTCGTGATCTCACTTGCATTCGCTCAATTAATCGTTTCGGTGGGATTTTTCTTTTCATAGTTTGTTGTTTCAGTGACTGTGATATTAATTTCTAAGTAGCTTCATTTCGATTTCGGAATTTTTATTTTCGCCGGAATTCATCCAAAGTAAGTACTATTCTAGTAAAGCTCGGTTAACACCTTTGACGACACGTAAATAACAGATGGTTATCAGGTGATGCGATAATTAATCATTTTGTTTATACGGATTTTGGAGGCTTTGCGTTGACTGAAACCGAAAAAACTTATAAAGTAGTTTCCACAACTAAAATTTTTGCTTCTCTCACATAACGACCGTGTTTTGCTAGTTTTACCTTGAAAAGTTTTATTGGAGCTTGAAATGCTAATAATGAAATTATACCTTGGAAAGCTCAGAGCTTATACGTTTCACAGAGGATTTATAGAGAAAATAAACAAATCTGTGTGATTTTCAGTTCGATTTTAATCCATGCATGTACTTTGCGACCAGAGCTTTCATATCTTCCACAGATTTAAAAAGGCAAACGCTTGATCAAACTAAAAGCTTTCTCATGGAAGTACCTTTCAGGTGAATTAACCGTTTGAGAGAAGGTTTAAGAAACATGTTTATGTTTCGTACACGTGCGAGTTAATTAATTGTTGCCAAATTGGGTTAACGCAACACGTGCACAACAAAAATTACAAAAAACAAGGTGAAGGTGAAAATAATTTTTGCAAACGACCTTCGATCGAGTTTCAGTAACGTATTTGCAATAACCACAAATATTTGCAAGGGTTTTCGTAAATGTGATTGTGTCGATAAAAATGAGCACTCTTTTCTATGGAGCAATAAAATATAATATTGGTAGGTGGGTGTCATTTTTAAATAGTATGTCTTAAATATAAAATATTTTGGATGTATTAGGCTCAAACTAAATTTATATTATAATTAATTTTTTGTCTTTGTTATTGATTAAAAATGAAACACTCAACTTGATAGATTTTACTTATTAAAACGACGTCTTGTTAAAATTAGTGCAAAGGAATCCTGACGGAGGGTTTAATAAGAAAGGAAACGTCAGCTGATTTGAGGTCCAATAACTCCATAAAGAAACGGGACGGCATTTAATCAAAGAAACTGAAAAAAATTCAATAATTGCTCAAAAATTGTTGTGTTTTGAACATTGTGACTTAATTGCGATACCAAAATATTGATTTTAACAAGAATACCAGTCGTTTTTAATAATTGTCATGTCAAAGCAAACATTTAGAAGATTGAAAGTGCTCTAATGCTTTCTGAATATCTAACACATTACTCATATTACTTCATGCATATAAATTATCGTTAACACCTTAAACTCAAAGTAATCTGATAGTTTTCGTGTTTGCCGAAGAAAACTTTAGCGAGATTTTCAACTCTTTTCCACAAAATATTTTTTGTATCTACCAGAATGCAATTAAATTATTAGGCGAAATTTACATTCCAAGCACCGAGTGCGTTTGCGAGTAAAAACCGAAAAATTTCACTTGCAAATAATAAAGTCGAGTTAAAATTATTTCTAAATCGGGGGCGGAGTTGTGATATCAATTCATTTGAATAATCTCATAAATTTTCATTTTTCGTGCAAATCACTAGAATGTAATTTTCGGTACGACTGTAAATTACGGAAGTGAGTCCCGTCAAAATAACATTTTTCGGATGTGACTCATATTTTACAATGTGGCGCCGGTTTTCGGGATGCATCAGGGACACATTTATATAATATCGTACGTCAATCATCTAAGTATGGCAATCTTAACTGCCTTTGTTCTCAAAAATTTACATTGATTGTCGAGTCACGCCCCTGGACCTCATACTTTGATCAAAAAGTGTATTGCGGTTTGTAATGTTTAGTACAACTTTCTCATTATTACAAGCTAGTTAAACTTTAATTGAAGTTGTTAACTTTAATGTACTCTTGCCAACATTCCATCTTTCCACCTCCCGGCTGAAGAAGTTTCTAATTAGCTAGTATGAAGTTTAAAATGTACCCAAATGATATTTGTTACGTGTGTGCCAGCAGCTTATCAAGCATTTCATTTAGCTTAAGGTCCTCGGGTTGCTAACGACTAATTTTATTACTAAACTATAAACGCCGCTTCAAGCAAAAATAATGTGTTCGGAATTAATTAGTGCGTGATTATGTCTTCCTGATTGCATTAAATGTCGGACAACGAATTGAATGTCATTCGTTCTCGTCGGGATCTTACGTGCATTTAATTAATTATTATAAGTATTCATAGACTCCTACAAGTGTTTGAAGAATAAAAATGAGTCGAGTGTTACAACAAAAACTGTTATTTCAGTATTCATGGAATACGAAATTGAGAGCAGAACTTGATTATTAATTCACTTATGTAAAGACAAAAAAATGAATAAATATTCAATTACACTTGGCAACAACATGAGCAAACAGAAAGATAAAATGTTTTTTTTTTTAGTAGCAATTATAATTTGGCAATTCCAGAACGTATAGACACTAATTAAATGTATATGCATTACGCAAAACTGACAAGTATTCATCCAGATTATGAATGATAAATTATTTTGACATTAATATACCGCACTGCGCTTTAATTATTAATGAGTCACTGCAAATTACATTATTGTTTTTGAATGAATGTAATTATTAATTAAATTAAAAAGAGTTCAATATTTTTTTGATGACAAAATTTGATGTAGAGAAAAAAAATCTTGTTTTATTTCGTGTAAAGCAAGAAGACAAATTCGCATATTGAACCTTAAAATTTCGAGATATTATATGAAAGTTGAATGTTTAGAGGATTTAGTTTGATGATTTTTTTGTCATTTAATTTAATAAATTTACCCTAATTTATTAGATTGTTTATGTAATTTAAAATTCATCTAAGAAGTAAGAATTAAATTGTTCTAAAATTTACATAAATTTAAACAATTTTGTTAAAAAATGCTTTCATTTATTTAAAACAATATTTAAAATATTCGGAATTATAGAAAAATTATAAAATCAAATATTAAATTTCAGGACCTGTAAGTCACTTGACACTAGAATTTTCAGAATTTTAGAGTAGAAAAAAACTAATATGTATTTAAAACAAACTGGAATTACAAACTAGACGGGCCAAATTGTATTATTTTTTTTAATTTTTAAAACATTTTTCTGACAATTTCTTAGCTTTTAACTGAAATTAATAATCTTAGTTATTCAAAAATGGTGGGAAAAATTAGGTTATTGAAAAATATACAATGAACTAAGAAAGTTTAGAATTTTTTAAGTCGCTTGATTTTCTAGACATCCCAGAATTTTAGAGCAGGAAAAAAATTAAAAGGTCTCTAAAATAAACTGGAACTAGAAAGTAGACGGGCTAAAATTTTCCATTTCTTACATTTATTTTTTAATTTCCAAAACATTTTGTTGAAAATTTCTAGTTTTTTTTTCCGAGACCAATAATCTCAGATATTCAAAAATTATAGAAAAAATGAGGTTTATACTAGGTTGCTCAAAAACATAAAATTAGTTAGAAAAGTTCAGAATTTTTTAAGTCGCTTGAAAGACTAGACCTCCCAGAATTTTTAGAATTGGAAAAAAAATTAAAAGATCTCTAAAACAAACTGTAACTAAAAAAGTAGACAGGTCAAATTTTCCATTTTCTTACATATAACAAACTGGAACTAGAATCTAGACAGACTAATTTTTTATTATCTTACATTTTTTTTATTTTCAAAACGTTTTGTTAACAAATTGTTAACTTCTAACTGAAATTAATATTGTTAGTTATTCAAAAATTATAGGAAAAATTAGATTAATTCTAGCTTGTTAAAAAATGTTAAATGAATTAAGACAGTTGACAATCTTTCCAGACGCATAAAATTCTAGACATTCCAGAATTTTTAAGGTCGGAAAAAAATCTCTAAAACAAACTGCAACTATAAAGTAGACGGACCAAAATTTCCATTTCCTTACATTATTTTTTTAATTTACAAAACATTTTGTTGACAATTTCTTTCTTTTTACTGAAACTAAAAATCTCATTATACATATTTAAAACAAACTGGAACTAGAATCTAGGAAACGTATAAAAAAATTATTACTATTCTAATTTTTTAATTTTTAAAACATTTTGTTGACAAATTCTTAGCTTCTAAGTGAAGTCAATAATTTTAATTTTCAAAAATTATTGAAAAAATTAGATTGCTCTAATTTTTTCAATAATTCTAGATTGCTCGAAAATATAAATTTTACTACAAAAGTTGGGAATCTTTCAAGTCGTTTGAAAGTCTAGACATTCCAGAATTTTTAGAATCGGAAAAATCTAATTTATATTTATAACCAACTGAAAATAGGATCTAGCTTCTAGATAAACCAATTTTTTTTAAATTCCAAAACAATTTATTAAAAATTTCCAGCTTCTGCCTAAACCCTTAGATATTAAAAAGTTATAGAAAAAATTAGGTTTATTTTAGGTTGGTCAAAAATATAAAATTAACTATGAAAGTTCAAAATTTTTTAAGTCGCTTGAAAGACCAAACATCCCAGAATTGTTAAAGTTTTTAAAAAATCTCTAAAACAAACTGCAACTAAAAAGCAGACGAGCCAAAATTTCCATTTTCTTACATTCATTTTTGGATTTCCAAAACATTTTGTTGACAATTTGCAGCTTTTTTCCGAAACTTAATCTCAGATGTATTCTAAAATTATAGGAAAAAATGAGGTTTATTTTAGTTTAATCAAAAAATAATAAAATAAACTTCAGAGTTTTATCTTTCGAGTCACTTGAAAGTCTAAATATTCCAGAATCGGAAATAGCTAATACGAACTGTAACTAGAAACTCGACGGGTAAACTTTTTATGATCCTACATACATTTTTTAAACACTTAAAAAAAATTTTCAACATTTAGTCAACAAATCTCCAACTTCCAACTGAAACCAATTATCTGAAATATAAAAAAAATTTAAAAAAAAATTCAAGTATTTCAAAAACGTAAAATTTTAGAATCTTTCAAGTCGTTTAAAGCTTAAGAGTTTCCAAAGTTTTTGAGATGGAAAAAACTGAAACTTATCTAAAATAAACTGGAACTAGAAACTTTCGTAAACAAATGAAATACTGAAAATTTATTTATAGTCTAAAAGCACAAAATTCTAAAACCTTTAAAATTATTAAAATTAAAAATAATAGTCCAAAATTTACAAATCTTTTTAAAAACTGATTTAGAATAATTTTTAACTAAAACCTAAAAACTTGGATTTGTTAGACCAAATCAGTGTAAATTTTTGGTCAAAAGTCAATATATTTTATTATACTGGCGAAGGCTTTATGATGCAAACATTTTTTTAACCTAAATATCATTGGATTCTAAATATTAAATTGGTTATTTATTTATTATTATTTTTTTGATAATTATAAAAACAGCATGAAAATAATAAAAGTTTGTTATGAAATTTTTTAAAATAATTTAAGTAACTGTAAAATCATTTATTGTTATTTGCTATAATGAAATATATTTTTCTGTACTATTATATATATTTTATCAATTTTTTTTTTTTTGGAAAAAGACATATTTGTAAATGTAAAAAAGGCTGAATCAACTGTATAAAAGTTCGCTACCGGTTCAAAAAGTTATAATCTTGAGAGAGAGCATAATTTATTATAATCTTTTCTTTGAAAATTATAAGCCTAGTTTGTTTTTGTGTACTTTGAAAGAGTATAGAAACTAATCAATCAAAATGGATAAAATTGGATGGTTGCATGAAATACGTTACTCAAGGGAGAAATTACTTTCTAAAACTGAAACAGCTGCAATTGAAGCAAAATAAAATAAAAAGTTTTGTCCGTTCTGTAATTTGCTTTTTTAATGTTTATAAGTGCCAGGAGTGCCATAAGAAGCACAATTCTTGTCGTATTAAAATAGTTTATGAATCCACTTACATTAGAATTCTATGTTAATTTTATCTTGATTTTTCTTGTGTCGTGTCTCGGAAAAGGCAGTTCAATTCTAATTTTATTTCATTCCACGCGTTCTCTTTTTTTTATTAAATTACCGTTTACGGTGCGTACATGCGCGCAAGATAATGTTTACTGAATCTAAAATTTGTCTTCCAATGCTGATCAACGATAATCTCATCAATTAGGATCCGAGAAACCTCTTTTTCACTAATGAGCCAGCTTAACTCTGAGTCAATACTGAAGTAGCATCCTCAACTGAACTCATCCTTTAAATAATTGTAAAAGCATATGAGCATGAAGAGTAAAAGCTGAAAGGAAACGTCACATATTTATTTACTACGCATCGGTGGATTCGTCCTTCTAAATATAACCGGTTCTTCAAACAACCTGAAATTGAAAGAGAGAACTTTTTTAATATGTCCTTCTTCGATAGATGGTTTGTTTACCAGCTCTACTTTCAAATTTAGCACCACATTAGTCAGTCTCTTAGATATTCTGTAATTCCATTTTAATAAACTACTTTAGTATGCATGAAAATTTAAAAATCTTTGGCATGGATAATCTTCTCCCGGAAGATGAGCTAGGGATCAGTGTTACATAGTTTGCTTAGGAATATCTCACGGGAATTGTGATGAATCTGAGACTTGAGCTTAAAATACGCATCATCGAGATATGTGTCAGAATTAATATGGTTGTTCACTGCAATATAGCAAATTTGCTAAATTTAAACCAGTTTTATGGGTTCTTGGTATCAATTACTGATCAATTAAAAAAGTTCTTTGTTACTGAGAAATTGTAGTTTCCTTCCGAAGTTGGTCAAAAGTCTAAAATGAAGCTCATCACTCATCACTTTCATTTTTCGTTGTGAATCAGCTTTGTTTGTTTGATTAAAGCCCACAAACAGTCAAAATTGTTTTTTCCCACTTTTCGCCCACAATAACTGTAAAAAATTAAGTATTGTCCGTATACTTTCGTTGCAGTTATAATCTCACCACTGCAATTCTATTTAATCTGATCTGAGTTGAGAACCAGAATGGAATGCAGTGAGTAAAATGTGAATCATCTCCGCTTTCACCATCTGACTTTTTCAATATCTTGCAATGCATACAACAAGCAAAATTCCTTGTGCTCTCACAATTCGTGAATCTGAATATAACTTCATGTCAAATAACGAAATTTTATATTTTATGTACGCTGTAATCAATCAAAATTGTCACGTGTGATAAAAGGTAATGAAATTATATTAAGCAGCAGACCAATTAACATTGCCAGTACATATATTTTGTCCGTTTTTTCATACCATATCAGTAAGAATTGCTCTTTTGATTGCGAAAATTTGCGTCAATGCGAACACGTACGCATATTTCCTATTGTCTGCTTAAGGTCTTGCTAATTATAGACGTAACAAACAAGCCGCTGAATTTTTATTAGCATCGATGTAGATTATACAACAACATAAAATGTATTAATCTTGACAGGAATTTTAAAGTGATTTTCTAACAACTTCTCGCGTTTGTGCTGTTGTTTTATTCCATCAATAGGAAACTGTAAAGTTTCTATTGTGATGTTCCAACAGAAGTTTTGAGCAAAAGCGCAATACACGAAGTGGAAAATTCAAGATAGCAAAAAATAATTATTGCTTTGTCTCTGGAAACAAAGCATCTTTTTAACCTCAGTAAAATTCAAAAGTGTAGAAGCAAAATTTGCATTTTTAATAGTTGGAAGATTTTTTTTTTTGAAATTTTTTCTGGGAGTAATTAATAAGAAATTTTTTCAGTCTTGTTACTCTTTTACGTTACACATAGTGTAATATAAGATTTTTAGATGCTGAAAATTGATAAGTTTGATTTTTTTGGAACATCCTGGGAATGCACTCTTAGCAATTTAAAAAAAAATTGTCGGAATTTGGACATTTTTGAGCTTTAAAGCTCAAAGGGTTCCCATTTTAGAAATCTGAATAATGAAATTTTTTAACGATCTTAAGTTTTCAGCAATTTGCAAGTTTTTTTGTGTAGCAGTTAAAGCAGATATAGTGTTTTTCTTTTGTGGAAACAAAACTTTAAGTTGTTACTGTCTGGTTTTTTAACTTTTGTGACAAATTCTAATAATAAGAACTCAGAGATCTAAAATCTCAAATTCAAAAAACGTTTAAAAATTTCTTCAAGAATTATGAATTTTAAGCTCGTAAAACTTTTCCTAGTTTCTAGTTTTCCAGTGTGTAACTCAGATTTAAAAAAGAACTTCACAATCTTAAAATCAAAAATTCTCAATAAAAATAACGATTTGAAGTTGGTTAGAAATTTTCTACATTTTTGAGAATTTTTGGCGTTCCTAGTATTTCTACTGACAACGTACTTTGAAACTTTGAATTCTCAGTAACTTTTAAAACATTATAAAGAACACTGAAACTGAAAAAAACTGTTTTTTTTTCAACTTTGATTCAAATATTGAAATTTCCTACATATCTAAAGCTAAAAATTTTAAAGAACTAAAAAAACTTAGAGGAATAGATGTGATTATTATGAATCATTAGAATTTGTTTTTAATTTTTGGAGTTTTTACAATTTTTGTATTAACAATTCTAGGCTCAGAGCTTTTTAAAAATTTTTAGCACAAAATTCTAGCATTTGACTGAATTTAAGTTCATTTTTTTAATTTCTAGAATTTTTTACGGTTTCTAGAACTCTGAAATTGTTGAAAACTGTTATTAAAGATTTTTAATTACTATAAAAACATTTTAAGCGTTCAATATCCATTCAAATTTAAATTTTGAAATTTTTTACAATTAACGCTAATATCTAAAAAAACTTGACTTTTTCTAAAAAACTCATAGATTCTAAAATTTTGCCTACGTCAGAAATTGTTTTAATACAATTAACAATACAAAAAATGAAATTTAAGAATTTTTTGGAAATTTTTAAAATTTAATTTCTTCAGTCTTGTTACTTTTATGCGTTACATAGAAGTGTAATATTAGATTTTTAGATGGTAAAATTCACTAGTTTAGAAAAAAACTGAATATTCTTAAGATGCCATTTTAGTAACTGGATTGTTTTTTAAAAGACGTGATAATTTGGAAACACTCGTACACTCAAACAAAATTTTTTATTGTAAATGTAAATATTTTTCAACAAACACTTTGTGGTGTTGAAACGTCTCAGTATCATTCTGCTTCACATAGAAGTACCTTGTGGTTTCATACTGTACCTATTAATTAACTCTTCAGCTTAATTAAATTCTCTTATAACAACAATATTTGAATAATTCCTCCATTCTTGTTGTCATTTAAAATTTTGTACCAACGTCACAAGTGCCACAATTTTTCTTTGATGATCTTAAGCAGTTATTTTTTTCTTACAGCAACATAACTTTAAGTTGTTATTAGCTGTTTTTTTTTTAACTTTTGGCGTAAAGGGCATAGGGAGATAAGAATGCTAAAATTGCCCCCAGAGCGTATCTTAACGATACTTTCAGGATATGTTCGTACTATAGAAGTACTATGATTCTGAAGTTTTTAGATCTCAAAGTTAACTAGATTTTGAATAATAATAAAAAAAGACAAAAACAGAAAATATTTTTTTTCTCTTCATAGACTAAACCGATTTAAATAAAAAATTTATGGTAATTTAATATCTATAGAGATACTCTTTTGATAAACATTTCAACTGTATAGCTCTACATTTTCATAGAGAAAAAAATTTTTTTTTTAAGAAAAATTGTTTTTTTATTATAAAACTTAAAAGTACAATTTTGAAAATATTTTTTTTGAATTCCCTAGCAAAAAGTACATAACATAAATTTTTTTCAAATTTTTTGTAATAGTACGCCATATTGAAAAAAAATTAAAAACTGTCCCGTTTCCGAAGAAATGTTTTTTTCGATTTATACTCTCTTTCTCTCTCTCTCTCTCTATATATATATATACATCTAAAAAATGAAATTCTGACAACGCATTAACTGTTTATTGCTCTCTTAACCTCCCAGCCACTCCCCCCCCACACACACACACACACACACACACACACACACACACACACACACACACATATATATATATATATATATATGTATATGTCTTTCAATTATTTTTGACAAAAATAAATCAAATAAATATCTCAAATAAAATTATTTGAGAGAGAAATTGTTATAAGATAATTCTGACGTCTTAGCTAGATGACTATTATCTTATTGAAAAACGCACCGCTATTACTATTTAGAATAACACCACGAGGGGGTGACTTCCGATTCAGATTTTTCTGATTTAATTATAGAGAGAATGAAGTCCATTAAAACATGTAAAAACACGTTGGCTGATGAAGTGAGGAAAAATGGAAATAATTGGAAATAATTTTTTTCCCAAGTTTCTAGTTTCTGGTTTTCTAATGTGTAACACAAATTTATAAAATCTTCAAAATTTTAATATAAAAAATCTCAAAAATGAAAAATTTGTTCTTACCTTGTTAATTTTTTCACATTTTTTTGAATTTTTGATGCGCCTAGTATTTAAAAAAACTCATAAATCATTTTAAAACTTTGAATCTTCAATCATTTTAAAAACATTATAAAGAACACATTTTAACAAACTTCACAATTCTAAAATCTGAGAATCTTGAAATATTTATATTGCAAGCATGTTAAATTAATAATAATTTCTTAGATTTTGAGCTGTACAAAAATAGTGAGTTTATACACAAGTTTTTCTTCTTTGACTCAAATATTGAAATTTTCCACATATCCAGGTAAAAGTTTTCAAAATCGTAACGAAAAAACTTGAAGAAATATTTATGATCATTATTAAATCCTTAGAATTTGTTTCTAATTTTTAGAGTTTTTGGAATTTCTTATATTAACAATTCCAAACTCAGACAATTTTGAAAATTTATAGCAACAAAATTCTAGAATTGGACGTAATTTGAGCTCTTTTTTCTAATTTCTAGAAACTTTTAGGGTTTCTAGGATTTTGAAAAGTGTTTTGATTACTACAAGAACATTTTGAGCATATATCCGTACAATTTAAAATTTTGAAATTGTTTACTATTAACGCTAAGATCTAAAAAATCTGGGTAATATGAAAAATCTAGAGAGAACTTGTGTTTTTCTAAAATTCTCAATTAAAAAAATTATTTTGAGAAATATCGTTACATGGAAGTGTAATTTTTAGATGCTAAAAATTGCAACTTTTGAAGAAAAAAATTGAATATTCTGAGAGTGCCATTTTAGTAATTGGATTGCTCTTTATAAAACGTGATAATTTGGAAACACTTAAGATATTTTTTAAGTTTAAAATTCAAAGAGTTGCCATTGCAGAAATCTGAACAGAGGATCTTTTTATCTGATTTAATTTAAGTATAACAACGAATAAAAGGAGCAAAAGCTGCACTTGTAATCATTTCTGTGAATACAAAACCCTCCACAGAAATTTAATTCTTTATTTTACATCAAACGAAAAATTTTGCTGTAAATGTAAATGTTTTTCAACAAACAATTTGCGGTGTCGAAACGTTACCGTTTCGTTTGTGGTTTCAGACTGTATCTATTAAAAAATTAACTCTTCAAGTAATTAAATTTTCTTATGACAACAGTATTTGAGTAATTTTTTCATTCTTGTTGTCAATTAAAGTTTTGTCCTAAAATCACAAGTAACACACTTTTTTTTTTAATTATCTTGAGTTTTCAGCATTTTACCATTTACGTAAAATCTTTTTTATGTAGCAATTAAAGTGGTGATTGTCTGTTTCTTTCTGTGGCAACAAAACTAAATTAGTAACTTTTTATGACGTAATGGGTTATAAAGTGTATTTTTTACTCGGGAAAATGGTTTTGTTTCACTTGGAATTATTTTTTAAATAAAGAAAAAGTGTTTGAAAGAAATCACATGCTCGTTAACGTGAAGTGGTCATGGAAATTTACAACATGATGCAATCTTCTACTGAGAACTACTGCTATATCAGCTAATAGACACTTATTTTAAATGACATTGCAAACTTCGTACAGAAATTTTTTTTTTGGTTACTTTCCCGGCGCATCCGCCATAAATTGTGTCCGTTTTCTGTACATTCACTCCCCATATTTGTTTTTTTACAATTAATGTACATTACATTCGTTGATTTGAAAGAGACTCAAAATGCGAAACATTCTCTCGTTTATCTTCTCTGACAGATTAAATATTTATAGCGCACCACCGAAATTTAGCATGCTATAATTCTTTTGAAAATTAATAGGTCGTAAATCTATTAAATGTGATCAATAAAGCGACATGCTTTTACCGTTCACAACTGAGTCGTTTAGTAATAGTGGTTTTATTCAATTAATCTTTTATAGATAAATTAATGGGGTGTATCAAATGTCGCTATTTTTAAACACTGTTTTTGACAAAGCTTGTAATTATTTTTTTGGAAATTCAGGGCAATGCGCTAAAAATAATTAGTTCTTCGGGCGTTGTCACTGTACACAACATCATTTTGGCTAAATTTATTAGAGATAACTGTTCCTGGAATCCATTATTGTCGCCCACATGAAATTTCTTTCTATAATCAAAAAGTTTGAGCAAGTGAGGCTGTTTTTATTTATTACGTGAAATGATAACCATTCAACTTTACAAGCTCCAGTTGTTTCCAATCGCTTTGTGGCAGGATATATTTTTATTCTATTTGTAACCTGACCTTTGCAATAATATTTTGAATCTTTGGTCACAGGTGTGAACATGTTCGCACTGCTCAGATTGTTTTATTAAACAAAGCTTCTATTATTTATTTGCAAGCGAAAACTGAACTGACATTACTCGGAGCTCTAAACTGTGATCACATTTATGTAGTCTGGTCGAAAACATCTTTGTGAAAGCCATGCGAAATCTTATAACTTTTGTTTAGAGAAAAGCTATTAGAAAATAGACATGATCAGCATGCTTCAATCAATTTGACAGTATCTTATTTCAGACAGTAGAAAATTGTTGACATCAGCAAATTGTACTCGAATCCATTTCGAAGGATTTTATTGTTTTATAAAATAATAAAAAGTTTTGTAGATTTTTTATAGTTGGTACTATATTAATCTAGTTCAGATTGGTATTAGAATGAAAATGAATCTTTTTTCAACATTGGGTCAAGGTAATATTAACACAGTTATAAAATTGAATTTGTTTGTCTAGAAATTTTCCGTTCACGTTTAAATAATATTTACATCCTGATCTTCATAATCACAATTTTATTTTTGACAAACGCTTAACAAAGAAGACTTTTATTATTGAGTTTCCTGGTTCTTACTGTTTTAGTAATGCAGGCAACGTTTGTATCTTGGGGCTTCTGCATCAGAATATGCTAATCACAGCCGAATTTACGTACCAGAACACCAAGAAGCTGTACTGCTTTGATTAGAGTTTACCCGAGCTGTGTTAATTTTAAATAGTCTGTAATGTAGATTAATTTTAATTTATAATGCAGTTAGAAGGACTAACAATGGACATTTGTGAATTTCTTCGAGGGTTTTGCTTTGAATATTTTATCACGCTGAATTTTGTTTAATTAGGTATTTACTAGAATTTAGCTGGGGTGCACTGGGATTGAATTAAGAATTTTAATATTAACGACACTGCGATATGAATAATTCACTTGAAGGTAATTTATTTATTTTGTATCAATTAATTTTGCAATTCACTAAAAACTATGTTAATAACGACATGTATGTACCTTATTTAAATATCCCGAAAGAATGGAGATATACAGGGTGAGCCAGTAGTGCGATATTGGTCGATCCTTCTTTTCGCATTTATTTTATGAAACTTTTCATTACGTTATGATACATGGAGCGAGAAAGTGAATAATTTAAAATATTCTACCTTAGACAGGGTGTTTTAATAGTCCAGGACCGTACCCAACTTTTTTTAATGAAACCCGGTTTTTTTTCTTCATATTTTGATTTGTTGGATTAAATAATTTAAATGCATGTTTTGTTTTTAAATTATGAATGCAAGATTGACAAGTTATTCAATTTTTTTACAAAATTTTAAAAATTCGTCTGTTCAAGTAAGGTACATTTTTAACATTATTATTGGCAATTGGTTACTGAAATTTGTTTAAATGATGAAATCATATTGCATTAATATTAGTTGATGCTATCAAACTAAGTGTTCACTAGAAACACTTATTTTGTACAATATTTAACCAGCGATAACTTCGTTTTTTTTAACTGGAACACTTCACTCTTCTTGTATTATCAATTTTTCTTTCTTGATCTTCAATTTTTCAAGTACAAAGAATATCTAAAACTTATACATTTTTAAATACCGTAACTTTATCAAAAAATGTGACATAAATATAATAATTATTTATTAAAAGTGGGCTCTAATTAGATTTTAGGATCAATAAAGTTTATTTACGCAAAAAAACTATTAGGTGGAGTATTCCTACATATATTTAGTTGGCCGAAAATCTTTATAAAAAAGTTTTTCTAAAAAAAAAATTCGGAATGGGTACATAAGTTTCTGCATAACTTTGAGCTTGCCTCTTTAAATGTTTCAGATTTTATAAAATTATTGGCTTAAAATTCTTGTTTTTTTTGCAATAAAGTTTTATTTTTTTGACTTCAAAATATTATTGATTTTTTTTTTGAATTTCTGAAATTTTTGGAGTCCGATTTTTTCTAAATGTTCTGGGTTCTTTGTACTTTTTGCATCTTTAGAGCGTTTTTGATTCTTTAAATACATTAAATTCTTTAAAATTTTTAGAGTTCTTAGGCCAAATAGATGGATGTAGGAGTATTCCGCCTTACATTTTTCTTAGCGTACTTGATCATTATTGTTTTTAAATTTTAATCAGGGGTTACATTTTGCTAATAATTAACACATCTATGTCACAATTTAAAGAAAAATGCGATATTCCAAAAAGTATAAGTTTTAACAAAATTAAAAGACTGGAAAGAAAAATCCGACAATAGATGGATGTTCCATCCCAAAAAACGGGGGTATAGCTAGTTAAATATAGTATAAAATATGTGTTTTTAATGAACACCCTGTATCATTTTTTTTAGTTCCTTACTAAACTTCTGTAACTAATTGCTAATAATAATAATTCTAAAAATATATTCTAATTAAACATATCCATTTTCAAAATTTTGTAAAAAAATGATTAACTTGTCAATTCTATGTTCAAATTTTTGAAAGAAAATAAACATTTTAAGCATGTGATCCAACAAATTAGAAAATGAAAATAATAAATAGCGTTCTATTTAATATAATTGAGCTGGATACGGTCCTGGACTATTGAAACACCCTGTACAATTCTGATAATCCAAAGTCTGACATCTAAAATCATAAGTATTCAGAAAATATTTGAATTTTTTTTTCAAGAATTATGATTCAAACGCTCGTAAATCTTCTTCTAGTTTTAAGATCTTAGTTCTGGTTTTTCTAGTTTTTAGCTTTTTTCTAGTTTTTAACCCAAATTTTGAAAATCTTTACATAAAGTCAAAAATCCCCAAAACAAAAAATAGCTTTAAATCTCGTTAGAATTTTTTGGTGTTCCTAGTGTTTCAAAGCACTCATAAATCACTTAAAAAAGCGTTGATAATTCTAAAACTTTAAAAATCTTGAGAATTTTCAGTAATTTTACAAACACTGTAAACAAAATCTAAGTTAATACTAAAATCTGAAAACCTTAAAATATGTATATTGTAAGCTCGTTAGAATAATTTCTCAATTCCCAGATTTTGCGCCAAATAAAAATATTGATTTTTAAACTTGAAAATTTTCCACATATCTAAAAACTAAAAGTTTCGAAAAAACACTTAAATACGACAATTATTGAGCGGTTATAATTTGGGCTTTTTCTAATTTCTAGAATCTTTCAAGGTTTCTACAATTCTAAAATTGTTGAAAATAGTTATTAGTTTATTAGACATGCGATTTTAAGAACATTTTAAGAGTACAATAATTTTAAATTTTAAAATTCCTTACAGATATCTCTAAGACGTAAACAATTTAAAAAACTTGGCAATATTAAAATTGTAGAAGGATTTATATTTTTCTACAATTCTGTGAAACCCAAAAATTGTTTTAAGCAATTAACATTTTGAGAATTCTCTAAAAAAATTTTAAATTTAAGATTTAAGTCTAGGAATATAATATTACTTTTACTTATAAACTAAGTTTTCATTTTAGTTTTTGCTCTTCTAAATTTGAGTGATTCTGCCTTCAAAAATTCTATAAATAATATCATGTTAATAAAGTAAAACATTGTAAGAATTTTTTGTTATAAAGTTAATATTTAAATCTTTTTGAAACATGACAAAATTCTAAAATTTTAACAACTCTCGACCAAGTAACTATTTAATTTCCGGGTTTCCTTATTTCTTTATTATTACTTTGTTGTATTATCTTTTTTAATACTGTTTTGCTTGCTTATTTATATATTGAATTTCTGGTAAAATTTTGAATTAATTTCAAACCACATCCAGAAATTTATAAATTTAAAAAAAAAAGTTCAAAAGGTTTTGTTAGTTTCTAGGACTACTTTAATGTCTTAATTTTGTGACATTTGAACCTAATGAAACGTAAGATATTTATTTTTTTTCCACCTTGAAAATTTATACATAAAATTGTTTTCAATTGATTCAAAATAATTGTCTGCCAAACTTCACCAGAAAATTTCCACTAGAATGGTAAAGTTTTTACTCTGTAAATTTCTATAACCAGTAAAAAAAACACTGTATATTTGACAAAGTGATAAATAAGTAACTGGATAAATATTAAGAAAAACCGTAAAATAAAAAAAATGGGATGAGCAGTTTTCAAAAAATTGTATACATTTCAGAGATAATTTGTTGATCACAAAATAACTTTTCAGATGCACCAAAACTATTTTATTTTATCTTTTACAATTTTCTTGGTCAAGTTCAATATTTATTGTCTTTCTGGGGTAACAACTTGATTTTTCAGAATTATGGGTAATCAAATACTTCTCTGGTTCCGTGGTACCGTAGTATTATAAAGTTGAGTTTCAGCAATCAATCTTTATATTACACGATATTTTATACACTATTTCTGTGTGACACTCATTTTTCTTCTACGACAATCCATTATGAGTTATTTTGGGTCACTGTGAGAAAGAGGTCTTTTCTTCGCAATATTTTTGTTGATTAAAAAAGAGTATCTATCATTTTTGACGTCTTAATTGTTAATGACTCTTCAAGTAGTAATTTTTTGCTTAAAATTGCTTAAAATACCATATCTGCTTTTAAATATTTACACTCTCTTGAGTAAACCAACATAACGTTATCTACGTATGTAGATCCACACTTATAATCGCAGTATAGGTAAACATAGACATAATAGACTATATTTAAATTGATTCAATCTTAAACATTTGCACTTTTGGTCTTATGCAAGTCACCAAAACATTACGTCAACACATAACTGCAATATTAGTGAACATAGACATAATGGACAATTTGTATGGATACTGCAAGTAATATTAATATCATTCTTAGTTGCTCTTCAATGCATGTCTGGTTAGTAATGCGGGATCACATTGCATCCTCACAAGAAAATTTGATAAATTCCAGTTATTTACACGAGTGAAATGTAATTAACCTATATATCAAACCGTCTCCTTTGTCCACTAGATCAATGCAACATGTATGGCCTAATTCTGGAAAATATGTCCGAGTACATAAAGCAAACCTACGGCGAGGAAAAATGGGAAGAGATAAGACGAGCCGCAGCCGTAGATCAGCCAAGTTTCAGCACACATCAGGTCTATCCTGAAGCTTTAATCCCTCGACTTTCAAAGAAGGCCGTACAGGTAAAGAATGTAATATTTCAACAAAAAACTGTTCATCTTTGTTTATAGATATTAGACGTAAGTGAAAAAGATTTCTTCGAGCAAATGGGCGTCTTTTTCATTGGATTTGTGAGTCAGTATGGTTACGACAGAGTCTTGTCGGTGCTAGGTCGTCACATGAGAGATTTTCTTAATGGTTTAGACAATCTCCATGAATATCTCAAGTTCTCTTATCCACGGATGAGAGCACCGAGTTTTATTTGTGAAAATGAGACGAAACAAGGACTTACGTTACATTATAGGAGCAAGAGACGCGGCTTTGTTTATTACACGATGGGACAAATTAAAGAGGTGTAAGAGCAAGCTTGGATGGCCCATTTGTGAACAGTTTATTTCAGGTTGCGCGACATTTTTATCATAAAGAGATGAAAATTGAGTTGGTAAGAGAGGAACTCCTTTTTGATATGGTTCATGTGACTTTTCAACTGACTTTTGACAACAGAGCTTTTACTTTAGCATCGCTGGCGATGACGAGAGAAGAAAAGCATCTCCCGATCAGTGCATCAGTTTTGTTCGAGATTTTCCCATTTTGTATCGTTTTTGGGTAACTTATAACGTCGGAAGAGAACGACATTGCCGATGACTATTGTTAAACAATCTGTTTCAGGTCAGATATGGTAGTTCGTAGCATAGGTAATTCCCTTATGGTTATCTTACCGGATTTGTTGGGTAAAAAAATCACCAACTGGTTTGACCTCGTGCGACCTCTCACAGCGTTCAAATTTGAAACGGTACTACTATTTTTTTTCAATTTTCAATAACTCAACTTCTATTTCAGATTTTAAACCGGACTAATAATATTTTCGAGTTAGTTACTGTCGAACCAGTTCTCCACGATAAACCTCCTGATAGAAGTCGACAAGAAATGATTCTTAGCGACGAACTTGACGTGGATGAAGACAGAAATTTGAGACTTAAAGGTACGTTAAAATCACGTAATTTAGTTAATTCAATGAACTTGTATAGGACAAATGATTTACATGGACAACTGGAAGATGATGATGTATTTAGGTACCCCCGTAATGCCTGATTTGAATTCCCTCATCAATTCTGGGCTTTATATTAATGATCTCTCCATGCACGATTTTAGCAGGTAATTGGCATACACAACACTTGATTATAAATCCTTGTTCTATGCTAGATTAATACAAATCCCCTAAATTTGGAAATTTGACAGAAATTTCGTGGTATATACCCTAAATATACTACCCTAAAAACAAACAGAAAGCTAATTCTGCGCATTTCTTCCTTGATAATTTTCTCACGTTTCGTGATAAATATGTACACACGAAATATTAGATTTTATCACATTTTATTTAATCCTATTCCAATTAGCTATCAAAATTAACTTTGAGCGGATGTAGTGTCAACAGCTGGGTATTTATTCTTTAATTAATCTCGGAGCTTTTCTTAGTAAAACCGACCTTATTGTGATTTTCTAAATAAGTTACGATAGAGCTTAGTTGTGAAATTTCTCTTCCTTTCTAACAGGATATTGATACACAAATTTCTTGTTCGCAACCTGAATTGCTTCCACTTGAAAAGAATTGATCAAACTCAAGCCAAAAATGACCAGTACAATTTATAAACCTTTTAAAAGGAGAATTTGTTAAGAAATCAATTTTCTGGTCGAACTCATAGCTATTTAGGATCCGACAATATAACCAGTTGAAGTAAGATTTGTACGAATCTTTCTTTTAGTTGATTAAATACTCTTCCAAAAATTCGCCTGAGAAACTAAAACACAAAGTTTAGTTAACCGTTAAACTTATCGACGAAATCACGGCTCTCACAAAATTGCCTGAAATGGCGGAAGCGTGTCGATTTCGAGCACTAAATATCCTTGTCTTCTCTAAATACGAACTTAACGTCTATTATCGACAATAAAGTTTTATAAGGGTGAAACGAAAATGTTGCTATAATAAAAACCTTGATCCTTGGTGGCTTTTGTCGAATTTTTGGTACGGTAGAGTTTGTTCACGGCAATTACAGCGCATTTTTGAGCTTTTCGAACTTTTACTTTCAATTTTGAAATAAGTATTGGAGCTGAAAAACGGAAACGAAGTTCAACCAGATTGATTAAATCTTTTGAACTAATTTCGAAGTTCGGATTAAACACTTACAAAGTTATTAAAAGGTCAAATTTAACAACTCTTGTGAGATAATTGGCGACTCGAATTTACGTTTACAACAAACTTTGACACTTGAGATAAAATTGAAATTTATTCATTTCTTCTTCAAAAAGAAAAAATAACCGAACCAAAATGTGTGGTCTAAATCCAAATCTGAAAAACAACTGCCTATTTCAGGATTTGAAAGTGTAAAATGAAAGATGCGTGGTTCAGTTTACTAAATACAGTTTCTGAAAATGTTCAGTCAAAAAATAAATCACAAATCATTTACTAACTTGTAGTTTAAAAAAATGTGTTTTTGTAGAAACATGTAGATTTATAATTTTTTGGAAAAATTTAACATATTTTGGCATTTTTAAAACAAAACTCGTTAGAATTTTCTTATAAAATCGCGTTTCTTTTTTAATTTTTCTTGTTTAAATTTACATTATAAAATTTATTTTCTCTTTCATTTTCCACATACAAAATCTCCAGAAAATGCATATGCGTTATCTTTCATATCTGTAGAAATAATTAATAACCGACAAAAGACTGTTTTGATGATTTTTGAGTTTACAAACAAATAAAAAGTCTATTTGTCAAGTCTATCAAGTCTCTGTATAGAATTTAAAAAATCAAAAAAATTAAAAAAAATAAATCATTCAAAAGATTTGAACACATTGAGAAAGTAATTTAAAAAATCTAAAAGATCTAGGAAAAGTTTAGGAAATCTAGAAGACCTATAGACTACAACGGATAAATACATTTTAAAGACTGATCTACAAATACAGAAAACCTTATAAAAATAAAAACCAAGAAGCAAAAATATAAAGAAATTCTAGAAATTAAAGATTTTAAATATCTAAACTATTTGAATGATTGATGATGAATGAATGATCCAAAAAATTATAAATCTTACAAATAATTTGAACAATTATAGCTTTAGAAAATGTTAAAAAAATAGAAACTGTTAAATGCAGTGGATTACGAAGACACCAAAAACTGCAGAAGAAAAGTTAAAAAATCTGAAAAATCTTGATTTGAAATTCTCATCTAAACAATTTGGACCACACAAATTTTAAAAATATAAAAAAACATTTTTTTGCATATTTTCCGCTGTCTTTGTATTTCAACGATTCACATTTAGATTTTCAAGAATATCTTATTGTAGAAATTTTGAATTGTTTGTTGTAATTTCATTTTTAAATTTTAAGATTCGTATTATCGAGTATTTGTTCTAGTTCTACTTTCTTCGGAATTTTTAATCTTTTTTTTTCTTCATGAATTTCTGAAATTTCTATATTTTGCAAATTTTATCAAATTCTAATCGTAAAATTAAAGAAGCATGCGTCATTTTAAAATTTCTAGAATCATTACTTTATTTTTTTTTTAGAATATTTACCAAATTTGTCTGTTTTGTACAATAAAAGTCTGTCATAATGAAAAATAAACAACACAGCTCCACTTTAATTTTCCCGACAGCAATTTTCATTTGAAGATCTATGCACCACTTCAGATAAATTTAAGACTTTAATCTGTAAAATGAATTATTATTGTGAAAAATCAGTTTATTTTTAAATTGTAGAGACAATTTTTCTGCTCCATACATCTTTTTTTTTACTTATGTCAAGTTAGATTTTAATTAACACTAACAAGTTTCAGTCTTTTTATAAAGACAATTTTCAGACTATTAATAATAAATAATTGTAATGTAATCTCGTCATGCCGGTTTTAACTTTTTTAACAATGAACGAGCTTTAAAGAACATGCAAAATTAATTAATGGACGATAAAAGATAATTTTATACCATAAGAAATAATTATATGTTTATTTTGAACAATGCCTCCCGCGCTGTTTTTTCTGAAACGGCTCTTTTATAGTAATTTATATAAGGCCATAAAAAGCATAGAACAAAGAGGAAAAGAGATTAGTTATAATTTAGAAATTTTGCGAGTTCAAAGAAATCTGTGTTCTGTGTTTAATGGAAAAGTATTTTTCTAACCCAACCCGTTATTTACAATTTTCTTGGAAATACAGTTCTTTGAAGCACAGTGTTTAAATTAAAATATTTCATTATTTACTCCTCGAATGTCAAAAATTCAACAAATTAATTTTGCAAAATTTCCCCATATTAAATTTCTTTGTTCCGACGCCTTGTCAAATGCACAAAGGTGTCAATAATTTATTTCTGTTGTCGGCTTTCTCTAAAATAATTTATTCCATTTAGAGACCTGATGTTGGCTGGAACCCAACAATCGGTCGAACTGAAATTAGCTCTAGATCAGGAACAACAGAAAAGTAAAAAACTCGAAGAATCCATGCGAAAGTTGGACGAAGAGATGAGAAGAACCGACGAACTGTTGTACCAAATGATACCGAAGCAAGTCGCTGATAGATTGAGGAAAGGAGAGAATCCAATCGATACTTGCGAGGTATTTAAACTCTTTTTTGTTGTTAATAATGACATGTTTTGTTGCAGATGTTCGACAGCGTTTCCATCTTGTTCTCTGATGTTGTCACATTCACTGAAATTTGTAGTAGGATAACACCGATGGAAGTGGTGTCTATGTTAAATGGAATGTATTCGATCTTTGATCGATTGACAGAGAGAAACAGGGTGTACAAAGTGAGTGGGGAATTTTTCAGCTAACTTGCATGGTTTATGGGAGATGTTCGTGGCACCTACAGATTTGTCTAAAGAATAAATATATCAGTGACTGTCATACTAAGTTCTAGGATACTTAAAAATTTGGAATGATATTTACTGAGGTTTTGACCTACAAATCTCCAGGTGCTGGCAGTTGTGTACAAAAATCTGAACTCATATTGCATGTCATGATTTCCACTTTTTGTTATTAAAGTCCGACAGAACCAAGCAAATACTAATTTTGTCGTCCTTCGTTCCAATTTTCTACAACCAAGACAAATTGTTAATGGAAACAGTACACTATTAAAGAATGAAATTTGTCTTTCCTTTATTCTTCGTTTTAATTCCACATTTATCTTACTTTGTTTTGTAATTAACTCCTGCTGTGCTGTGTCGCAATCTAGCCACTATTCCTGGCCTTCCCTATATGTTTTGGTGTGAAAAAAAGACGACTTTTTCTAAATGTGCGCACATCAGGTCGAAACTATCGGAGACGCATACATGGTGGTATCTGGAGCTCCTGAAAAAGAAGGTAATCATGCTGAAAGAGTTTGCGACATGGCTTTAGATATGGTTGACGCTATTCAGGATCTTAAAGATCCGTCTACAGGTTAGATATTTACTTTGGATCATATCTCGATAAAAGTTTATTTTATTCTTCAGGACAGCATTTGCGAATACGTGTTGGTGTACACTCCGGGGCCGTTGTAGCAGGAATAGTAGGTCTAAAGATGCCTAGATACTGCCTGTTTGGTGACAGTGTAAACACAGCTTCCCGTATGGAATCCACAAGTGAAGCTATGATGATCCACATTTCCGAATACACGAGAAAAGTTCTTCCAGACACTTACAAAGTGTTAGAACGTGGCGAAATACAAGTAAAAGGAAAAGGTTGATCCGTTCCCAAAACTTTCCACAGTATTTATGCTCAGATTAACAGGTCATATGAAGACATATTGGCTTCAAGGCAAAGAATCGAGAACTCCAATAGATCGGCGTGAAACGGCACCATTAGTACAACAGGAGATCGATCCTTTTGATAACACCGAGTTTACACGAAAGTTTTCAGCTGACGATAGAAGGAGTGTCGTTTATTCTCCCATCACATTTCAAGATGTGGCTCGAAGGAGCATAGCAAGTTCGCCTGTCAAACATTCGCAGAGTACAAGAGGTAGGTTTGAAGTTATCAACTGAAATTTTCAGGGAGTTTCATTCGCAGGGCCGGCGCCTCTCAAATATTCAATTATTTACATATTTCTCAGAGAGGGAAATTACGGAATGTTCGATAGTTTTATATTTTATGCGTGCTTTGGAACGCGAGGAATTCTCATTTTAGAAAAATTTAAATTAAATTGAACGACGCAAGAAAAAATTGATTATTTAGGATATAGTAATTGAATGAAAATCGACAGTTGTAAAATTGCTATCAGCTACCCACATTTAAATGATAATGCGTATTAACTTTCATGGCTGTTTGCATTTTAGAATTTATTTTAGATAGCTTTTTACACATTAATGTTGTAAGATAAACAAGTTTTATTCTATATGTGTCCACTAAAAAAATCTATACTTTTGATAAGATTAGATTGGAAAACCCAAAGTTTGACTCTTTTTAAAATCTTCAACGTCGGTTAAAGTGTATGTCTAATTGATTAATTTAAGTAACATAAACTAAAATATTTTGGCTGTATTTTTTACAGGGTTCGCGAACCCTTGCGTTCCGACCTATCAACCCATTAAATTACTAAGATCTGTATACGATTTTTTGCAACACAGGGCTACAAACTGATTGGTAATCACATTCAAAAAATTCTCTTTGTCAAAAATCAAATCAATAAATTGGAAGCAAACTTAATCCGCTATCTTCTTTTTAAAGTAAAAAAAAAATCAATATTGAAACATGAATTACTTAAAATTTATATTTCATCTTCTAATAAGATTTATAGTACTGATTTGTAAACCATAAGCTGCCCTTTAATGTTTTTTAGAATTGACTGTTTATAATGACTACCACCCGAAAAAAAATTCAACCCGACTCTGGATTTTGGAGACTACTTATGCTAATGAGGGTAGAAATATTGGGTATTATATTACATTAAGCTTTGCTAGTCAATACCATAAATCTTGTAATAATTAATTTCTTAATTAATTTTTGTTTCAATTTAATTTTTATTCTTTCCACTATAAAAAAATCAAGGTAAAAAAACGGAGTTTCGTATATATCTCACATATTGTTAAAAATTTAAAAAAAATGTGATTAAGCCAGTTTGTAGTGGTTCCTTGATTCTATATGTAAAAAAAATCGTATTTATAATTTATTTATTAAATAGGTTTATAGGCCGGGACACAAGTGTTGGCGGACTCTGTACAAGGCGCACTGCTTTTCATTATTTTTATTATTGGATCTTTATTCTCAGTTTTATAAATTTTAATTTTCATGTTTGAACCGGTTGTTTCTATTTTTCAAGCTAAATAAGAGGAAACATTAAATTTAAAGATAAATTTTTGATTATTAATTTAGGGAGTTAATTAATAAAAAAATGGAGGTAATAAAATCAATTCAAATAAGTCCATCAAATTTTTTTTTAAAAAAAAAACTCTAGAGGCTTATTCTAAAGGTTTCTTGTTAATTTTAACATTATATTTATAATTTATTGGACAGGTAAAAATAAACAGTTCCAGTGTGATAAAAATAGGTGCCCAAAAATTTATAAAAATGTAATTTCCTCTATATCTCCACAAAAATAGTCAAAAAAATTGAGTTCATGGAAATTTTCCACAGGTCTCTCTACTTGTTTAATGGAACGATCCACCATTACAAGTGAGTTTTGTGTAAAACCAACATCAATTTGTAGATAATGAAACTAATAAAATAATCACGAACGTTACAGCCGCAAAGCAAATAAAACCGAAGCTTACTAACAAGCATTCGCTTAGCTAATGTCCGTTTCGTTATAGCACCAAAATCACAAATCTTTTTGTATGATGATATCTCCTAATTACCGTTTTTTTCTTTTTCTAGAATTACGTTCAAATTCAGCCGGAGCTGTATATGCAATTTGTGATCCAGCTGATATTTTCGGTTCCATGATTTTGGACAATCCCCCAATCAGAGAAGATAACTCTCCAACAACTCGTCAAATCCAGAAACGTATAAGCGTACCAATCCAACAAGGCAGAAAAACCTTTACGGAGGAAGTGAGTTTAGTGGCACAAGGTTCTCCTTTGACGTCACCTCCCGCCATATTATTATCAAACCACACGGAAAAACCCCTACAATCAGAAGCAAAAGGCCAATCACCAGAGAAAAAGTCGAAGGACAATAATCACCAATACGAATTTGGTAAATCTATGTATGCTTATGCGAAGAAAATCGACAGCAACAAGAAAAACGAAAAGTGCAATAATAGAGAAATTCCAATCTCGAAAAGTGACGGGGACTTACAAGGGAAAAAAGCTTTAGTTAATAACTTGTCGAATAATCACAACCCGCATCTGCATAAGTCGCACCACCATCATCATCAGCATCAGTGTTGTTCCGGGTTTGGGTCCGGAAACAGACATAGATTCCAGAGCAACGCTTGTGTTATAAACTGATTACGTTATTTAGTTTAATGGAAACGACAATATTTTTACGTCAATAACAATAACACAACAGATCTCTAGTCGTAGAGAAAAGATAGTTGAACACTATTTTCCCACAAAAATACTCACTTTTTAACCTTTGAGATTACATTCACCAAAGATATATTTTAAATATTTATATCCACTCTGTAATTTATATAAGTAGTCTAATTATTTTATGTACATATCATTTGAAATAAAATTATTCTAACGTCCTTTACGCTTTATTTACAAAATGTTAAAAATATATAAACCGTTTATAAAGCTTAATTATTTTAAATAAACTTAGAATTAAGGTAACGTTGTAACTTTTTAACTGATTGGGGACATGTTTTTCCAACCTTTGGCCTGAGGTCCGAATTTGTACACGAGCCGTTTTCCTGGGACGGGCAGGAGGACCTTACTTTTGTAATAGTATCTACAAAAAAAAAAAACTTTTTATAACACTTGCATGTTTCGTTGTTGTTAATAATTTATTTAATTTTTTTATTTGACTGCGACAAAAACACAATTCACTCAAATGCTTCTTTCAGTGTTACTTATTTGGTATGAAATTTAGGTTTATTTGCATTAAATAGAGAAAAAAATTTAATCGAACCTAATCAATGACGAGCTGACAAACTTTATACTTCTGGTTATTTATCTTTTAGTTAGTTTTAGATAAATATTAATAAACACAATTCGATTACGAGTAAATGATCAATGATAACGTTTTATTAACGTGATCTACTGTTTCCGCATTTTGGAATTATAAGTAACGTGATCTACCGTTTCCGCATTTTAGAATTATAAGTTTTATGTGGTATTTTAGCTTAGTTTTTTCAAGAAAATCTTTTCAATACTGCTTTATTTTAGCATTAAAAAGCGCATTTCTTCAGGAATTGAGATGATATAAATATTATATCGTGTTAATGTAATGTGATTTTTTACGATTTTGGCATAACTAGTGTCTATTGCCACTTTTGCATTTATTATTTTTATTCGTAAATACAAACAATATTTAAAAACTAAAAATATCAAAGAAAAAATTCCCAATATTTACAGCCTACATCCATGAACATTTAAGTAAATTCACACGATTAGCTATTCCGTTCCAAGTTTCAGGAAACTAGTTGCTATCAAGCATTAAAGAAGAAAGAAAAAGTAATAAAAGACGAAAGTTGCAAAAATTATTATTATTGACACGAATGGAATTTTGCGAAAACTGGATGAATGGAGGTAACAAAAATTTGAATATTGCAAAAATTATTATTATTGACACGAATGGAATTTTGCGAAAAATGGATGAATGGAGGTAACAAAAATTTGAATATCCACAACTTATGTCCTTATAGTAACAACAATCAAACAATTTTTTAAACAGAAATTTTTCAAACGCGTGAAGTGGCCGTTTTGATTCGTAGAAATGACCAGCGAGAAATTTGAACTCAAGTCCTTTCTTTCCTTATTGGGGTTATGTTGCGACAGAAGTGCTCGATAATAATAGACAAAGATTGGACAAAATAAAAAAATCGAATAACGCAAGGTTCAAATAAAAATTCTAACGACAGATTAGGTTATCAGGTAATGAACATTTGTTACAAAATTTTGATGAATGTTCTTAAATTGCAAAATGGGTGTTCTTACCATAAATTACAATTTTTTTATGTACATATATTGTGTCGAGTTGTTTTGTTAATGCTTAAAAAATAGACAAAAACTATTTTATGTGACATCTCAGTATTTAGCTTCATCAAAAATATTTTAATCATTACCGCGACGTAAAATTTATACCATGTAAATTCCTATGGAAATGCACTGTATGTAATTTTAAATAGTCTCAATATTTTTTAAGTCATTTAAATTTACATTACTAAAGACTTAAAATAAATACATCTCCGTTTAACTTAGAGAACAAAGTAATATTTAAGAGCAGAAAAAAGTTTTCTAATCCTTCAAGTTTTTTGGTAAAAAAAGATAAGGGCTTAAAAAGTAAAAAAAAAATTAAAAACTTATTTTTAAACTCAATTAATTCTATTTGAAGTATTAAATATTTTTAAAAAAAGAAAAAACGAAAATAAACAGTAGAAACGAAATTTTCAAAAAAGAAACCAGTTAAAATTTATTCCATTTTATATCTTTAGCAAAGAATCAAGTAAAAAATCAAAAAGAAGCTAATGCGTTTTATAGTATATATTCTGGTCGTATAAATTATACAAAATGCGGTTTTTGGTTTTAGATATGATGCTTAGATACTTCATCATATTTTATGATTCATTTATTCTTATCAAATTGATTTACGCAACATTTGAGTATTCATAATCTTTATCAAATGTCTGTGTTCCTAGTTCAACATATGAATAATCTTTTTTTATTCTTTAATTAATAAAGAACTTTACTTTCTTCCAAAAATATTCAACTTACCTCATGGCTCTGCTGAACTTTTCGTAGGTCATGTTCTCATTCTGTTTTCGACTGCCCCACAACCGTGCAACCTTATTACTTTGCACAAACCTAAATGTGCCTTCGTCGAAATTTTCCCATTTTATCAAATGGGGACAGGTCTTGGCGTCTTGAAGCAGATGTAGCAGAAACTCCCAAAGCTTCTCAGATCTCTTTTCTGGAACGAAAGCGTAAATAATTTTGCAGCTGAGCTTAGAGTGGGTGTCTGGAGGATACAGACAGTCAGTAAACAAAAGAGAAGATTATCTGGACCTTGAACTTGGGATGTTTCTGTTTGTTTACCAATCTCATGAATAACATATCTCAATTACTCAATAAAATGTAAATGTTTTCTATGCAAAAATGTAAAGTTGTTGCACTCAAAACTAAAACGCAAAAGCAATAAAAAAAAGATGTTAAGTATATTTACTTAAATTGAATGGCTTTATCTTTACACTTTTTAATCAGCTTTAAAATTCTCTGAATTGTAATTGAAGCTTAAATCTAAGGACAAACAAACAGCTGAAATATCGATATTTATCTGTAGATAATACAAAAAAAAAGTGCATCCTCTATTGAGATAGGTAAGTACAATTTGAAGTATTAATAACCACTTTCATAGCCTGATTAATGGTGCTCACGTTATCATTATCAATGCATTTTTTTTTTTTGGATATGATTTAGATAAAATTGCACAAACAACTCCGTTGCAAAATATTTTGCACCTAAAATTTCGCAATCTGATATCTCAAGCTAGCGTCTGAAACTGTTTTTTTTTTTTTGTAAAAATTAGTCATTTGCAATTTCTTAAGGTGTTAGTTTCATAATATTCTGCTTGATCTTCCGCATTCACAGTTTAACTGTTTTTACTAAGACAACACGATGACATAAATGTTTAAACATTATGATAGCTGCTATGATTATCCAAGTAAACCGCAGTAGCCGCAATATTTAAAGGTCAGCAAAAATAGTTATGGCACTCACCATTTTTATTGGTAAACGGTTTGCATCTAGGCCTTCCAGTTTTCTTCTCAGGTTCAGAACGGTCAAGATGGCTTTCGTTAGTGTTTGTGGTTATATTGAAATCGTTGACATCTAACGAATTGTCGCTTTGAACTTCATGGAAGCTGTATTCATCCACCAAATCTATAATCAATTTTTGTCATTGTCATTGTCATTGTTAACGTACGGAAAAAATCATTATCAATTAATAATATACAAGGAAACAATGCGCAATATTTGCACTGACCTGGCACAATCTTTTTTCGTTTATCGTTTAATTGCGTATATTTTGGTGTTTTGTGATAATCATTGTTGATAAATCAATAGCCGATGCGAATAGACTTACAATCTGTCGAATGGCATCGGACGTATTTTTCCTTTGCATTAAAAATCCTTTCGGCCAAAGTGGGTGAATTACACAGGCGTTTGCAATTTTCTTCGGACAAATTTTTGAAGATAAATCCTGAAATGCATTCGAAGCGTGTGAGGTCGTTCTCATCGAGTCCGTACATCATCGGAACTTCACTTGCTATGAAATTCTGGACTTCTTGACTGGTCCAACTATCCATTGGTTTAATATATGGATTTTGGATCATGTTAAATACGTCGTCTGAAATTTTTCTTTGTTTGGTCTCATAGTTTTCTTCACAATGAACTTACCTATGTCGATATCTAGAAGAAACTCGTCCAACGGCAAATTGAAATTCTGCAAACATAAGATGCAATTAGCAAAAAAAGTGACAGTTTGTATTGACAAATTGATAAAAATTTAAATTGCAGGAGAATCACCCAGCAGCCTATAATAAAAAAAAATCATATCATGCAGGAAGCCTAATTTTCAGGTCTGCACGGTTTTAATATAATCTATTTAATTTATAGAAATAAATCAATACTGAATTCAGTGTGACGGTAGATATCTGTTTGTATGCACTAAATATTGATTTTGTTATACACTTAACATTTGCCATTCGGCCTTCATTCAAAGAAATAGCAAAAAAAACACAAAGCTGTGACCTTTTCTTTCGTTATTGCTAATTCGAACTAAAAATATTACCGCAGGTCAACCTCACAAACGCAAAAGTTCGAAGTAATTTGAATTTTCGTATCAATTTAACGTGAATGTCATTTGATCAGTGACGTTTTGTTTTAAGTCAAATTTTGCACTCACTACAAGGCCATGTTTCACGTGCAGCTGCAAAACTGGTAAAATCTCAAATCTAAAATTATTGATAAAACCGCGAAATGTAAACATGCTGAAAAACCGTTCATAAGCGTTCAATTTATATCACTCATGTCCACAAAGTTGATTACTTATTTAGAGTGATTGGAGCCCCCAACTCGATATGTGACAACAACTAGTTATGTTTATGTAAATAAAATCAAAAATACGTTATTACCAATTAATTAAAAATGTTGTTAACTGAATTCTCATCCATCTGTAAAATGGCCGCTGCTCCCACGCGTCGGTTGTCTGTTTCATCATTGATATAACGCCTATTAATAGATATAAATGATTTCATTTCTCTTCTTCTATTCAGAAAATAGATAACATATAAGGAAATGTAGAATAGGTTCTAAAACTCCTAACGAAGCAAAAAAAAATAGATGTGCAATTTAGGAAATTACATGCTTATTAATTGTGCCAAACCACAAAACTATAGAACAGAAAGACAAATTTCAAAAAAAAAGTCCTTTTTATGGCAACATTTTCAACGTTTTATAATAAAACCCAAAAGTAGTTAAACTAAGTAACTAGAACGATGAAATCTGAAGAGCTTACTATTCTTAACTTGCTGATAAACTGTCTCAAATTACAAAATTATTAGCACACGAGACAAATTATAGAAAGTTTCATTTCTACACCAACTAAAAATTTCGAATATGTTTTGTTCAAACCTTTATTTGTGCTTGTTGCAATGTTATAAAAAAGAAATCCGAGGAGGTTACGACTTTCGACTTGTTTATTAGGTGTAACAAGCTCCAGATTGCGAAAGAGATCTAATAAATTTTCAAAATGTTTCTTTTCGAATTAAAACGAAAAGTTTCAAAATTTAAAATAAAATTTGTATTTCTCGTAGTGTTATAGGTATAAAAATGAAATTGGAGCAACTTATTATCTGTTGTCTGCTCAATAACTGTAGTAAATTTCATAAGTGTAGAGTACAGATGAAAAATTATTGAAATTTCATTTTTAACCCAAACTAAAAATTTCAAACATTTTTTATAAAACCTGTAATTCCGCTTATTCTAGTGCTACATTAATGAAATGAAATGAAGCAGAACAGATAAATTTTGAAAATTTTCTTTTTAGGACGAACCGAAAACTTTCAATGTTTAAAATCAAATTTACATTTCCAGTATTTTAGAAGCTATAAGAATGACTATTCTTGGAATAACTATTCCTAATTACAAATTTATAGAGTAAGACGTAAATTTTAGAATTTTCTTTTTTAGGACAAAGTGAGAATTTTCAATATTTTCAACTTTCAAACCTGTAATTTTTTTGTTTTCATGTTGTTAATGAAATCTATTTTCTATTTCCGACTTGTTTAAGATTAAAAATTCCAACATTTTTTTTAACAAAACGTTTAATAATTGTCCGTTTCAAAGTTGTATGAAAGAAATCGGAGAAAGCCATTTTTGAGCTGATCATTAACTGTACTTGCTAATTACAGAATTATAGACCAGAAGAGAATATTTTTAGAAATAATAATTTTCAGTACAAACTAAACATATTTTGGTAAAACCCGTAAATGTGGTTATTTTAATTCTGTGACAAAGTCTTCAAATCTTAGATTATTAATGAATACACTAATAAAAACTTTAAGATGTTACGGAACTATGAAAAAAGATAGATTAAAATAGTAATTGCAATTAATCAATATTTTAGACAACCACTCAAATAAAATGTTATCTATTAATTTAGACTTGTAATTAGTAAAACAGTTTAAACAACTAGTTAGTCATATGCAAACAGAAATTGTAATAAACTTCCTACACGAATATTTCCCTACAAAATAGTTAAATATCGCTAATTTTAAATCAAGAAAAGAATATTTTTATTGAATTAATCTGTAGTCCATTCTTTACACAACGATCTAAAATGTTTTGCTAGCATTGTGCAAGAAGGAATGGGATCATACATATTCAAAGATTCTTTTTTTGAATTGAAAAAAAAATCGTAGAAACCAAATTAAATCGAAAATTTAGTAGATACTTCAAATCTATAAAACTGTAATTAGAATTTAAGAGCACGGAAACAATTCAATGATTTAACATTTAAATTTAGTTACACATTTTTGTTTACTCGTTATTATGTTACAATGAAGTGTTTAGATAAGAAAAGTTTTGGTCTTAACTTATGTTTGCACATTAGTCAAAAACCAAAGTGGATCTAAATTACTTGCGAAAAATTAAGTACTCAAAGTTGAAGTCATGATTTATTCTATCTACTAAACTTGGCCACAACAATAACTTCTGTTATGTAACAAAGTTTGAAGCAACCACTCTAAAATTTTAGTTTTGTTTGCTTAAAGTTTGAAATTATAACTGTCGGCTTAAAAAGAGAAACGAATTTTGTTTCAAAGTTTGATAACAAAACTTACCTACATTAATTCATGAATAATAAACACTTAAAACATTAAATAAGTCGAATTAATGGGATAAAAATTTCTTAATAATATATCACAAGAACCCAATTCTTGTCGTTAAGGATCTAAATTTGTAACCCGGGGATTTACACAGTAAACTATTTTTTACATAAAACTAACTTATTATGCAGCAATAAAAATAGAAGCGGCATCAACAAAAATTAAGCAGTTGCGTTTACTTACATCTAGCTCACACATCTTTCTTGCAAATTATGAATATAATAAACAAAATTCCCAGAACTGACACCGGTAGTGTTGTTAACACATCGGATGCGAAAATAGTACTTATAATCAACGAACTGTGCTTTGGGCTTTTCCAAATCGCAAGCGCTTGTGATAATAGCGATTACTGCTTATCAGTGAAGTGAGGTAGGTATACATTTTCTTTTTTAAAATATCTTATTCGAATACATTGATGCACAAACTGATACCTTGTTTGTTGATATAAAAAAGGAGATAAAACAATTAGAAAAATTCCTTCACCATGATTAAGAGAACTGTTAATTGCTTAAAGATGTCCGAAAAAGCTTAAAAACGATGAAAATAGCTCAAGTTAATCTCAATGTATTACTTAATTTTAATATAGGAAATACCCGTTATCATTTAGCAGCAAGCACGTGATCATAGGTTGATACCTTTTTGCGAATCTTAAAAACCTTTGAGAAAATGTAAATATAAATACATTTCCGTATAAAAATAAACAAACGAAGGTGAGAAAGTTGTAAAGATTTGTGACAATAAACAGAAAAATAAATAAAGACATTTTCCCAGAGACTGCCAAAAAATTCTCTTAATTTCGCTCATTCAAAAAAAACAAATGTTTATTTCACTTATCAAAATCTTTTTACGTCAAATCTATTATCTGCTTTGGGTGCGTTGAATAAATTTATGTGGTTGGTCAAAAATGACACGCTCTTAAGATTAAAAAATACAAAGGAAGCTACGAAGTCTCAATGATTCATTTTGGCTTTAACATTGCGTTGCAAGAACAAGATTTTTCTTTATTTCAGTGCTATGGTAACAATAATGGAAACGTGAAGACTTTTTTTTAACTGCATAGTTTACGTTGGAAATTCTTTTATTAGATGGCTTAATATCATTTTATTCTTCTAACAGCTATTATTCATGGCATCAAAAGCGAAGTTTGTTAGCCGCAGTTTTTATTGATCCTCAAATATTATCTTAGTAATGCTATATTTTGCTCAAATATTAAAACTGAGATATCTTTTCAAATTATTCCAGTGTTCTTAATCCGTATCACGCTCTGTCCAACTTTTCGACAAATGTAAGAATGTTTTTTTTTTGTTTTTGTTGATTTATTACCGTTTGAGATATAATTAAATATTTTGTGTTGTGATAAAGTTCTGAGAAAAGAAGACAATGCATAGTTTAAAAGCCAGTCAGTAAGAAAAACCGGTTTGTGTATAGAAAATATGTCTCAGGATATTTTAAACTAAAGTTGTGGTCCAAAGAGTTTAAATGAGGCAAGGATTCGATACAGGATCATCAACCACTTGAAGTGCGAACTGAAGAAACTGTCAAAAATGTGGAAAATTTGGTATTCGCGGATAGACGAATGAAGGTGTCTGTTATAGCCACTAGCTCAAGTTGTCCGAAACTATTTGATTTGGCCACGAGAAAGGTCTCTTCAAGATGAATTCCGACAATATTCACATCTGAAAAAATTCTACAGGAGGCAAATTTTGGAGGACAATTTAATGACAGTGAACTTTTTTCTAAGGTTATATCAAGTGATAAGACTTGGGTATACCACCGGGACCCCTTCACAAAACAAAAGTCCATGAAATAGGTTCACAAGGGATCACCGCCTTAGAAGAAGGGAAAAAAAGTTCGGCAACAATTTTTTGGGGCAACAAAGGGATATTACTGATTGAATATACGTCTAGAGGGTCTACAATAAATGGAGAGGCATACCGTAAAACTATACAACAGCTCACATTAGCCCTCGTCTTCGCAACCACTGGCAAAAAAATTGGTTGCTCCACAATTGCAAAATTCATAAAGCGCAAAGTTCAATAGATGATTGGCGATTGCAGTTTTACGTCATCCACTATATAGTCCTGATTTAGACCCTAGCGACTTTTTATTCAAAAATATAAAGAAACACTTGAGGGGAACTAAAAATGACTCAGATTAGGTACTAAAAATGGCTGTGCATGTGTATTTTGCCGAACTTCCAAAAAGTTATTATGAAAAAGAAATAAAGTGTTATTCTATATCTATGATTTCTCTGTGATGACTAGGTAAATAACTTGGTAAATTGCCCTCGTATATTAGCCAAATTACAGTAATACTCAAATGACTAAAAATTTTCTCTTTCAACCAAATAGATTATTTTTGAAATCGTTACAAAAAGTTTTAATATTATGAACAAATTCCATGCCCACAATGCTAAAATTAAATCCTGCTAGAATAAAAGTTACAAACAGACATTAGCAACATTCAAATTTAATTTTTCTTATGTACTCTAATCCCTCAACATTTGCGGATTTTGCTTTTGCGATTTAAAATGCGGAAGAATTTCACATTCGCCACTTATCTATTTGATAATTCGCGAACGAAAATGCCCCGATTACGGCTATAAAGCGAGATAAAAATCCTGATCTATTGGAATCTCACGGAAACGAGCTAATCGACAAAGCTGTTGGAGATGGTGAAAGAGGAAAATCAGAAATCCGAAAAAAGTGGAGAATGAAAAATTCAAATTTTATTGATCATCCATTTCAATTTTTTTTCAAGTTGCGCCACCGAAAAATTTCTCTTTAAAACAGCTGAGAGAAATTTTAATCCGATAACAACAACTTGTTGAAAAAGCTGTTAAAAAAGTGCTATTCTTTATTCGGGGTTTGAAATTAAAGAGGAGCAACGATCCCTTACTTTGAATTTGAAAAACTGTCGACAATTAGCCAAACAGTTTCACTTAACTAAATATTTTTGCCATCGGCGAGTAAAAACTAAGTAAATATTGATTATAATTGTGGAAATTAAACGAGCTTATAAAATTGTGTAATAAATAATAAAAAACACGCATAAAATTATAATAACTTATCATATGTGTTATATTAAGAGATTACTTGTATTTAAATTCTTTTCAGAAGGCTACCGATAAGTTTTTGCATAAAGATAATAAATATTAAATTGTTTCTAAGTGTATATTTATATTAATTATTGTCTTTACATTTACGGAACATAGATACTAGTGGAAATATAAAGTAAGTCCACCAAATAAAAAAACTAGTGATTAATTATTGATTTGTACTATCGTTTATTTCATACATATGAATATCTTTAACGTTATACTTTTTAATTCCTAGATTTTGCAAATACGTAAATCGCAAAAAAGTATAAAAAAAAGTATATCAAAAAGCTTATCAAAACGAAGAGTGCTTTCCAACATGTTACAAAGTTTCATTTAGATACCACCCACAAATTACAAACTTCAGTCTCATTCCTTTTCTTTTAATAAAAGAGCTTAAAAAAAATGTCAAATATTACAAAATCAAGCTTTATTGTTTCTCAATAAATCCATGTAAGCCCCTGAGATCAAATCTTCCTTCTCAACCCCTAAATCTTTCATTAAACCTACAGCAATCTTTTCACCCTCTTCTGGACTTTGTTCCTTTTTCAAAACAACCTCCAGCTCCATAAAATCTCCTAAACCTTCCACAGAATCCACATGAACTCGTGTCTGTCCAACCATAAACAAATGCCTAACTTTCTTCACAACTCCACCAGACCCTAAGGCATTAGTTAACACCTCATTTAAGTTTTGAACACTGTCAGCAGTGATGTGTGCTTTTGAATATGATGATAACTTTGGACCTTCTGCATCCGGTCTATCATAAAAAATTAGCTCTGCATCTCCGTGCTACAATTAAAAAAACTTGCATGAAATGTGAGATGACTGTTGACTAACCTCAAATTTTCTTAGTTTGAGTCGACCTTTCTGACAGGGGTAAAAAGTGTCATGTTGCTTTATTAATTCACCGTTGGAACCACTCAAAGCTCGTGCCCGTTCTAATAAAGTCCTTAGTTGCCTCACTTTTGCTTTAATCTCAACGTTTCGCATTTTCGCGCTTTAATGGAAAACAACCTGTCAAAAAAATTAAAAATGGGAGCCAACACGAGAAAGGAAAATACCTAAAAGTTTGAATGACTGTCTTCATCCAACAAAGAAAAATATTTTACATAAGAAAGTTTTTGTTTTTTAGCGTTATCATCCACATGAACTAAACAAGAGTCTTTGAAATAATTTTTAAATAATTTTCTTGAATACGTAACAATTGGTTGGTACAATGATTGTCAAACATGACAACAACCTAACCTATATCTTTAACCTCACTTTCGCAACATGTAACAACGGCATAAAATGAGGTTTATTAATCTGTCTCCTGTAGCTAACCGGTGTAAAATGTGTTTTAAACCAAACATGTTTACTCTGCGTTATTGTCACTCAAAATTTAATAACTATTATAAATGTGCAGTTTCTCAAAAAAGGTTAGTTTCAAGCAGTGCTCTCCATAACGCTCGAATCCCACAGGACGTAACCGGTTTCGAAGACGACGTTTTTGACTTCGACGATAGTTATACAAAGCTGGCTATAAATGAAGGATACGCTCGCGATTTACTGTTTAAAGACACCAAAGATCTTCTCCTTCAACGCATTTCTAGCTGTGCTTCAGTCCAAGAAGTGTTTAAAATAGTTGAAACGAATATTAAACACTATGACTGTGAGCACATCACTCAAACAGTGTTTGTTTTGTATGACTTAATGAGGATATATCAAGATTTTTCCACTTCTAATTTGAAAAACCCTACTAAATCAGCTCAGGAATTTTTTGAGAAATTAGAAGAAAACTGTAGCTTCCAAAAGTTGCTGAATTTCGCCGAAAATAAAATTGATTGTTTTGATCATTATCTACTAAGCTACTGTGTGTTATACTTAAGTAAGTTAGGATTAGGTGTGATGGCGCCAACAATGCAAAGACTGTGTGAAAATCTCAAAAGAATGTTACTGGAGGAATTTTCTCTGTCTTCAAGCGCACGGTTTTTGGAAACCGTGTTCAGTGAATCGAATCTGTATCCATATTTTATTTCTCAAGAGCTTGTGCCATTAGTCTTTAGGGAAATTGGTAAGACCACCAGTCCTTGACTTATTAATCTTAACAGGAGCTTTTCAGATTTGTGTTCAACAACTGAGAATTTAAACCACGTTAGTGTAAGTTTAAATAAATTATACAAACTTGTCACCATCGACGTTCTCAATGAGTTCAAACGAAAAGTAGAAATGTTCATTGAAAATGGACTTCTTACATCCACAGACTATAAAACAGTCTTACAGATAGTCTCTTTTTTAAACTACCCCAAGTGGAGGGACAAAAATTCAATTTTAATTTCAAAGTGCATTTTACTGATACAAAACCTAAATGAACTGACTATAGATGAACTCCTGCTCTTATATGAGGTACTTAAATCAATTCAACAATGTTTTCTTACTGATTTATGTTTTTTCCAGATTTTTTTTAAAATACAGGAGCCTGGTTATATTCTCAACGACTTACAACGTTGTTCTTACAAGTACTTTTATGAACTAGACAATGTGCCCACGGCACAAAAAATTACTCTTCTTTCTATTGTTGCTTTTTTCACTGCCCCTCACGTACGAAGCGAGCTCCAAAAAAAACTCAAAAATTACGTAATTGAGTGTGAAGACTACGACACTTTACTGCTTCTCAGAAGACTTTTGTCTCAAATGAAAATATCAAGTGTTAAGCTGTGTGATCTTTACTGGGACAAGATGTTAAAGTTTTTGAAAAGCGAAAGTGAAACTCTTGAAGTTATAAACCTCTGTGAACACTACATGAATTTTAATACCGACATAGATAATTACAGACATGTAGAATTCGAGAGAGAAATGTTCAAACTGTTGGACAAGTTAACAAAAGAGAATTTCGATTTTTTTCCGTACAAACTAGCGACTGTTTTCAATTTCACTTTATTGTACGGTAACGACTTGGTTGCCCTCGAATATTTAACAACGAAACTGGAAGATAACTGGCAGCAACTTAAACATTCAAGTTGCTTGAAGATGTCGTACACTTTGAGACTGTTTGCTGAAACTAACAAAAAATATGAGAAACTACCTTATGCTCGCAGAATTGATAAAATGCTTGATAAGTTTATATTTAAAAAAGCCACAGGCGGCGATCAGGAAACTTGGGAGAAGAGCACGCTATTGAAATCCTGCGTTTATAAGAATAAAGGGGACAGTAGAGTGATGTACGATTTGCTACAAACTTACGTGGATCCAGAGAACATTTGCTCCAAAAGTATAGAAAATATTTTCTACTGCTTTCTGATGACTAACATTTTAATACCGGAAGTTTTGGACAACGTAGCTGAGTACATATTGAAGTATAAGAATCACGTGTTGGGTTTTAATGTAGCAAAAGTTATTTATTTGTGTTACTGTCTCGGATATCGGCCGAAAAACTCCGAAGAATTGTGTGAGACTGCAGTGGATATAATTATAAGGTGAATAGGTTTTATACACTTCCAGTACTAGGTACTCAATTTTTAGAGATCTGGAACGTCTCACCGGATTGTCAATAATTTATAGTGCTCTAGCTCTGTGTTTTTTTAATAAACTACCAAATTCTCTAGTCAAATCAATTTTTAACGTGGAATTCATGGATAAGTTAGATAATGAGTTGCAGCAGTGTTATTCCAAGGTATGTTAGTTAAGTTCAGTGAAACCTATTTTTTATTCCTTCTTCATCTTTAGGACAAGTATCCAAACAGAGTACGAAGTTACTTGATGCAGTTGAATAGAGCAGTTTGTTTGGATTATCCAGAATGTAACGTTCCTTGGTTTCATCAAAAATATGTCAACGAAACTGTACGAGGTGAGAAAAGGTCTAGCAAGGTAAGCGTGGTGAAATGGCCCAGTGTAAGCCTACATGGACACTTATGTTATGAGCGAATATGACGCTTTTTTACCACTAGGCTTTAACGGGATCGCGAGAATTTTTTTTTTTTCACGACTCATATTTCCAACTTTGCGAAGAATTCCTGTAAATGCTAGAATAATCTTCCAACACGATGGGGCTCCTCCTCATATTACTCGAGCAGTCAATCAATTTTTAAATAGACCTTTTCCGAACTAGTGAGTTGGTCATTTTGGCCCATTGAAATGGTCAGCTACAAATCCAGACTTGAGCTCTCTCTCTCGACCTTTTTTATTGGAGACATGTTGCTACAGAAATATATGACAATATAAAAGGAAGACTACAAAAAACTTAGACGAATAAAAAAATCGAATAACGCAAGCTTTGATTGAAATTACTGTGCGACAATTACAAAACCCGAAAAGAAAATTTAAAGATAGGTTGGGTACATGATGTTCTTTATAAAAAATAACTATTTTTTTTATGCGTCAATTCTGTATTTACTTTTGCTATAATGCTGAGGCGACTAATTTCATTAGAATAATTAAAAAGTAGAAAAAGACAAAATTGTTAATTTTTTATTTAAATAATTATTACTTCTTGAACTTTAAAAACTATCAGAACTTGCAAAAAATAATGTAAATCAAATACGTGTCAAAGAGTTGAATTTTTTTTTAGTAAGAAAACAGTTACTTGTGTAAAGTTTACACTGTAAATCTCTATGATGCGTGTATAAAGAAGTACACTGGATAAGCTGATGGTCCATTATTTATTTGTTGATATCATCTTCTTACAGTAAACCGTACTTTAATCAGTTTTAGTTCATTTTTGTATTGGTGGATCCTTAACTTTAATGTAATTTTTGCTCTCAATAAATCATGATACAATCTATACATTTTAATACTGTGATATCCATCATTTAGTCGCTGGGTTTGTTGTCAAATAAAACTTGTAAATATTTGTGTGTTTGAAGAAGTCGATCACTGTTTTTAATTCATTATTTTAAGACTATTTACCGACGATGAGATATAAATAAAAATACATGATGTTCAGTAGGTCAAATTAACACCGTTGGGCCACAAAATAAATTTGAAGATTGCGAAAAAAAAACATTTGAGAACCACTGGAAGTAGGTGACTACCTAACTACCAGAGACAAAAACTTTACACCATTTATGTGATACAAACGCATAATTTATTGTCCGTCAAGATTCGGAGGCAAAAAATATAATATATAAATCGGTATCGGTCGATCCTGTCATTCGATGCACTTTTTTCACTCCTCCTACCTTCGAGGTAGACTACTTGGCGCTTTTGTATTGTTATTAGCAAATGATTACTGAAATTTTATGACGCCCAAAAAATCGTTGCTATTTCGTTTCACACTAATATTAGTTGATGCTATCATACAGAGTGTTCACTAGAGACATTCATTTCGTACAATATTTAAACAACTATAACTCTTATTTTAAATAGAACACTCTATATCTTTTGGTATCATCAAATTTCTTTTTAATTGTCTTTTGTTTTTGGGAAGTACCAAAACCTAAAACTTATACTTTTTGAGATATTGCAATTTTTTAAAAATTGTATAATAATTAAACAGTAGGATCTGATTACATTTTACAGACAATAATGTTCATATATGCAAATAAAATTGTTGGTGGTGTATTCGTACATACCTTACAAAATGTATAAAAATGATTTTTAAAGACGTGGAATTTTCTGTCAATTGCGTTTTATTTACGCATAAAGCAAAGGCTTACAAAAATGCTTATATTAATCGACATAACTCTTCCATCATCTCCTCCATTAGCTCAAAAAGTATAATTTTAAATATACATTATACTTCATAAAAATGAAATAAAATAAAAAGAAGTATCCGATGATATAAAAAATGTAGGTTCCATTGAAAAAAAAACAATTATAGCTGTTTGAATTCGTTCAAAATAAGCGTTTTTAATGAACACTTTGTATGATAACCGCTACTAATATTAGTGTTATATGAAAAAGTAACGTTTTTTTCCAACTTACTTGGGGGGCATTTTACCTGTGCTTGTCTTCCCAGACTTTTTGATATTTGTATTACTGGTTGCCTATATGTAGAGAGAATTCTAGAAAAATAAAAGCATCTCATTTTCGAGGTTTTACTAAATGTTTTGTTGAAGTACATGTACACCTGCGATAATTAAAGGAAGATAGCGATTATTTCTGAAAATGGGAACCACTTTACTGTACATTAAAAAAAATGTAAAAAAATAATTACTATAACTACTTGAAAATAATTCTTTAAAGATGGCAATTAAGTAAATATTTAGACACATCTAGACAAGTTTTTACAATACTTAATATTATTTTTGTGCCTTTGAAAAATGCCCGTAAAACTAAATTAACAATAAATAGCTACTGTGATTTTTACAGGATTACAAAATCAAACATGGACTTAAAACCGATAATGAAAACAATCTTCTAAATTGCACTAAATTTCCCACATAGAGTAAAACGTAAAAAATTGTTCTTAGTCGACTGATACGGACATTACCAACAGATTTACATACATGTAAACGACATTCTAAATTTAGAATAAACTGGAGTCAGCATTCTCATCACTATTATTAGAAAGAACGGGTAAATAAGAAAATAATAAAACCGTCTTGTAAAAGGCATGTGCCGTTACACAAGTGAATTTCCATAATAGATTCAACTTTTATTTATTTTTTCTTGGTTGTGAAGGAATCAAGAAACATCCTTGACAGGATTTATCGCACCATAATTTTGTAATAGTCATTAAAACTATAAATATTTTTCAGGTAAAAACAAGAAACCGACATTATTTTCAACCAAAGTAAGAGAATACTTAACACGAATCTTTCAAAGTAAAGTTGCTGTTGACGAAAATGTTGTGACCCCTTACGGCTACGAAATCGATTTTATGATAAATTTGAATCCTCACGACAAAGACGCCGAATCCAGAAAAAGGTGAGTAACAACAAATCAAAAAATTTTCTAAAGTTAATTTTAGACTAGCCTTATTGCTGATACCTGAATACGCTTACACCAACGTGACCTCCCAGCTAAAAGGCAATTTCCAATTAAAAAGAAGACACTTGGAAATTCTGGGATACAAAGTCGCCTTTATAAAATTCAGTGACTGGATCGGATTATACTCCCCCGAAGACAGAATAGACTTTTTAAATAGAATAATTTTCCCAAAGGACTTTAGTCATTCGAATATAGAAATTAATAGGTGATTTTTTGTGTTTTATTTAATCGGTTTTTTATTTGATTGTCATTGTGTGTGGATAGAAATCAACATGCACGTGGCATGTAAGTTATAGCTTCTTGTAACATGCCGACAGATGGTTTAGTACCGATAAACTTTAACCTTCTAATCATACAAAATGCAAATAAAAATTATAAGATAACAGTGTGGGAGTTAAATCTAACAAAGTTCTTTATTTGAAGACTACATGTTTTTCTGGTTCAGTTATCGAATTCTAGAATAATAAAAATACACGATGATTAGGTGTAATACTTATGTTCTTTATATAATGATTACATATTTCCATACATACATACATACATAATGATACCATATTCTTCAAATCGACGAAATTTACGTCGTTATTTCTTACAGCACGTCGGCACAACAAAGAAAATTTGATTCTTATTAAAATAATAATAATATTAAAAATGATCATTTGATAAAAGTTAACCAACAGTAGGTGTAAATAGTTATTCCCTTGTTTTTTTTTACATCGATTCGATATTGTTGGTTAATAGTTTAATTCTAATTACAATAATTATCAATATTTATTTTATTATTGTATATTAATACGAAAATTCTACATTCAAGGAATCGTTTTTAATGCAATCTTATCGGAGGTACATGCAATTGTAAAGTGGTACAACGTGTTGTCGACTGTTGTTCGCATATTGCAACTCTTTTATAGTTTTTTGGTTGTAGAAGATAAATTCTGGGAACCATGATGGTCAGTTTTCAGTAAAAGCAACCATCAAGGCACAATTTAATCTGCCATTTATGGGTCTGGGACAAGTAGTTTCGACCCTCGCATGTGAGAATGGCTTAAAAGAGTTAGGAAAAAATCATTCTGTTTGCATCAAACTTTGACGAGCCGATTTGTGACAATTATCTGTTTAAAAAAAAATGATCAGTGATAAGTTTCTCAATGAGATTTTGCTTGTTTTGTTGAGGTGTTATAATATGTGAGTTGTTTGATGTAATATTTGCGAATTGGTAAATTTGTTCCAATTTGTTAATAAACAGAAATTGAGATTGAATCAAAACTGTTTAGTCTGACTTTGGGAATTAAAATTTAAGTACAAAACTGACACATGCGTTGGTAGGGTAGACTGGGTACGGTTGAAACAAGCCAAGTAGACGGGAAGAAATACGTAGCTCTTGAGTCTGAACATAATTTCCAGCGTTACATGCTTCCAGAGGAGCCTATTGTGTTTTGATTACCAAAAGTAAATATTTTTGAAGAATTTCTTTACACTATGGCTTTATAATTAACATAATTTTCTGTATTGCGGGTATGTGTAACTGTGATACTTCCAAGATTCTCAAATACTGATTCGTTTTCACATTGCTTATTCTGGTTCCTCACTGTGTTTGCTTTATTGCTAAAAATAGGGTGGGCCCGGTTGTGACAATTTTTGTAGGTACGGTTGTAACATTGGTATTAGAAAATAATATACCGAACGACAAAAACGACTGAAGCAAAACGAAGAAACAGAAGAATACTAGGACTACCTACTGGAAAAAGCAATGGTTATAGTAAAACAAAGAAAAACAAGGCTAATGCGACATTGGTTTCATCAGAAGAAATGTTATGTTGTCTAGTTTATCTGAAAGTGTATTCACGGTCGCACTGGAGAGAAATGGATCTAATGTAAAAAGAACTCTACACTATGGTCTCACGTAGACTGCACAAATGGAAGTAGATATTACATACGCCAAAACTACGATAAGTCTGATTAGGTATAGAGAAAAAATTAATTTTGTTGATTCGATGTAAATAGTTTAAACTGATATTAAAAGTTAATTTTGTTAATTTAGTTATTTGAAATTTTCGTTGATTATTATGATATTTATGGATTACTTTAAAAAATGTTTTAAAATGTTCCTTAAACATGTTTGTATTAGTTAAAAGTGTCGTTTTTGGTAAGTTCTAAGTAATAAAAATAATTGAAACATACAGTCAGTATTATTTACGAGTGTTACAACTGCCCCCAATCACTGCTACAACCGCCCCTGCTATGGGGTTGATTATAACAACCACATAACATTTTAAAAATTGGTTTATTGTGGCAATTTATTTCATCTGGATCTTTTGATACTCATTTTTAAACAAATGATTAAGCTTTCAGCCCAAAATTGTTACAACTGTACTCAGTCTGCCCTCCCTTCCAGTTAATTAAATAGTTAAATTTAACTATTGTCGACACTCTCGCCGAAGATGGCTTGCTCAGGCTTTTTCTTTGCCTAACAGAATTTATTTAAATTGTGCTCGGTGTTTCTAAGACCGAAAACGGCACTCGACATTCAACATCGCCGGTTTATTAAAGCACAGGTTGATTTTGTCGAGGTCTTGTTAAGATGATTTTGGCAGTTAGTTGAACACTCGTAAAAACTGTTAATAGAAGGGTTGTAACCACAAACGCCCGTCCTGACAAATTGATATTAACAGGGGACGTGAAATAGAGAAATAACATAAGTGACAAATAGTATGATCATCACTTTGGAGATTCTCGTTTTGAAATGTTGAGAAAAAATGTCCATCATCGATATCATTGTATCTTCATATCAAATAATATATTTTAAATATAAAGAGAGTTTTCTTTATCTAAGTTATATAAATCTGATGAGTCTGGGAAGAAAATAGGTTACACAAAATAACAAAAATATATTATAGATAGTTTCTTTCTAATTCAGTAAAAAGTAGTCAAAAATTAAAAAAAAAATCGTTGATTCAAATGTTCTATGAGACTGAAATATAGATCATTTATTTACAGTTTAAGCGATTGTAATGTTAATAAAATCATAATAAAGTGAAATATTTCAAAATAAAACACGGAATAAACAAAAAACGAATAAACCATAGAAAGCAAAAAAAATCGCTCTGAAAGCCACTCCCCGTTGACATAGACTTTTTCCCGCCTCTTTTAGTCCAAGATCGCGCACTAGAATTCTGCCTTTCCTGAAAATAATCAAAGAGCTTATTTGTTCCATATTATAAAATATTTGACGTCAAAGGCAATATTTTTCTATCTTTAAAACCATTTTTTTTTCTTCAATAAATTTTGAATGAACGTCTTTTAGCGTCATTGAAATCACCAGATTCTCTTCTACACAGAGGTTATCGCGATTATGATGTTTTTCGATATCCGACCTTCCTGACAGTATTCATCCGATGGTTGCACTAATTAATCACGGTTTTCTAAAGAACCACAGGTCAGGCATTAGACATCTAAACTAGAAAGTGTACCGAAAATAATAACTTTACCGGTTTCAACAGAAAACAGTCTACAGGTGAGTAAAAGAAGGATGGTCCATTATCTAACTGTTGTTATCACAAAGGTTATTAGAACCATAATATTATTGATTTTTAATTGACCACATGCTTCATTTGCGTCACGAGAAGAAAAGTACTGAATAAACTACGTTATGCAATTATTTATTAGAATTCGTGTTAAAATTTAGGACAGAAGGCAAATATTTTTCTACTGATATGTAAAATACGGAAATAACGTCAAAAATTGATAAAATTTAATTATTTATAGTTGTTAACTATACACAAACACCAATGCGAAATGCGAGTTAAGTGTCACGGGAGGTCTGAATAGGTCATGACGTCATGATTATGGGTCAGTGGTTTATACATGGCCAGCAGTAACAATGAGGACCGTGGTGATAAATTATTAACGCGACAATTGCATTTTTATGTACAGGTCTACCTAAGTAATTTTGAAAGTTCAGCATTTTTACGTGGGTACATTATTCCAATTTGTGAAGGTGGGAAATCGAAGTCTAAAATCTAGAGTTTTATCTCGTTGCAAAGATGCTGTTGATAAGATAAAGTGATGACAAATTGATCTAAGGATTCATTGTTCTCAAGGGAGATCGTTGATTTCTAGACAAGGTTGCATTTTCAAAGCATCGTAGCTAATTTTTCGGCTGGAGACAACACTACAAAATGTTTTTTGTTTATCTTATTGCACAAACGAACACTTACCTGCTACAACTAACATTCAGTTAAAGAAGTTTTTGTCGTTCTTATATGTACTAACTATGTTTTGTGAAAAATAGAAAATATCAAGAAATAAATAGCTTTTTTTTTTCAAATGTCAAATAATTGACACTTTGTGTACATCCATTGTCAAGGTAAAAGTGTCACTTTATGTGCTTAAGCACATAAAATGGAAATAGAAATCAATCTCAAAAATGCAGTTCATTTAGTAACAGTTATATTACAATTATTTAAGGTGGCATTAATAAAACACCACTTGCAGCAACATCGTTTAAATTGGAATTGGAACTATTAACCAAATTTCCTAATTGCAACGAGTCTATAGCACATTTGCTCGTACGAGCTTCTAGATCAAATTCGACGTTAACATTGTTGTCATCTTGATGTTTTGGTCTTGAAATTTTGTTGGCTACGTTTCCCTTGGCTTCCACGGAGTCTTCTAAATACCCTTCTGCAACCGTACCCGATCGCCCACCTCCACGACATTTTAAAGTTGTTATACCCGTCCCTCTGTCTGCAAGTAATGTCGCTGACGTTCGTCTCAGACAATGACCAGAGTATTCATTCCAATTTGGTAAATTTAAAAATTTGGTAACTTCTTTTGCAGCGTCACCAAGTTTATGTTTTCCTATGACCATTCGATAACATTTTCCGTTTTGGTATTTCACGGAAAATCTTTGTTCATCGAAACTATTTGGGCGCAGAGATACATATATCCGAAATTTTGTTAGGTACTCATCTGCAACGACGGTAAAAGTTCTAGGTTTATTTGTTTTGGATTCAGAAATTTTTACGAGCAGCAAGGATCCCAAATCTTCAATATCGTGAACTTTCATTCTCGATAATTCATGACAGCGACATGCCCCCGCAACACCAAATGTTAGCACAACCTGAAATATCAATCGTTTTATAAAAAGTTGCAATGCTTAAATACCGGTTACCTTTTTGGCCAAGTATTTCTCGTTTGGGGCGTCACATAAAAATTGATCGAATTGTTCCTTCGATAATACTTTTGCCTTTTTTGGTTGATAATTTTCCCCCTGTTTCTTCAAAAATGCGCTTAGTTATAAATATTTGTATATGTCAACGTTTTTCTCGAGACTCCATAATGATTTCACCATTGAATAGTGAGACCAAAAAGTTGAGCTTTTCATGTTCTTGTTCATTTCGGCGAAGTACGCCAACAGTACATTTTCAGAACATTTTTTGTCTGTGCACCAATCCAAAAATCTTCGATACGATGCTTCGTAGACCCCATTTGATTTGGTGGGTAATAAATTTTCAATTGCAACTTTCGCCGTTGCGTTAATTTCTGGCGGTGTACAGTCAAGTTCTTCCATAATCTTTAGCAGAATCTTCTTCTTTTCGCTAAATTGATGAATTCACAATGCAAACACACGAATCACACAAAAAAACATGACTTGTTTATTCCCGTCTCTATGGCTTCACCGTCATTGTACTATCATTGTGCATAGATTTTTTTTTTTTAATAAAATAGAGATTTTTTAAATTTACGCAATCGTTTGAAAATAAAATCGTATATATCATTCAGATCAAAAATGGCTTTGTGTGCTTCGCCTACGTCACTACGTTCGGCAGACACACGAACAGGCTTACCACACAAAGCTGCATTTTTGATCTTAATGACATTATGACATTATAAACTGCGCAAAACTTGTTCTATTAATAAAACGTTTACTACAAACTATAGATCTTTTATAGGACCCTATGTTTTAGTTTGCTTATCACAGTTCTTGGGATGACAGTATTTGTAACAAAAAAAACAATAACTTGTTTTAATTATTATTTTTCTATCTAATCGCTAAACTTCTGGCGTATTTGACCTTCTTGATGTACATGGAATAACCTTTTTTGCCAACATGACCTAGTTTAAATATCAAAACACAGTAATGCGTTACTTTGAAAAAAAATATGAAACGATCAATATTGTTATATAATTGGAAATCTCTGTCGTCAATGCATTTTGCGCAACGAAAAGTATAAATTTATACCTAATATCAGATCAGTTTTTTTTGTTTTTATCTCATGGGAAAATAACACATAATATGTTATTAACAGTTTTCTACATTTACAATGGGACAAAATACAAGATATTTATACTTAGTTTCTAAAAAAAAACTGCAGTTTTATGTCACATCATAATTTCATATATTTAAATAAATTTTCGGGAGTCACTCACACTATAGTGGCCCATTCTTAAATTTTAAGCAACTGCTGAAATTGCACTTTTATTCTGACAAATACACACAAATTACAGCATAAACTGTAATTATTGTCGTTATGTACCAAATCGTGTACGTAGATATAATATATTAAGTACATTTAAAGGACGAAAGTACATCAGCCATAATCAGTTAATTAGTATTTTTCTACATTTATTTATTTATCATTAAACTAATAATTTATAGCTAATTAACCCTAGCAACATTTAAAGCTAATAATATGATTTTTTTATTTCCTGGTCACGAGAATTTTTGTTGACGGTTTTTAGTAAATGGAACTCCATTTCATTTCTACCATATTTTTCTATTAAAAGATTTTGGGAAATAGAAGACTGGTTGTGAAACACCACAGGTAGAAGTGTTTTAAATTCTGCTTGCCCAAGCGGTAACCAACCATGAATCTGGAACTAAAATTTCGTAGTTTTTTCTGGGAACAGTTTTTGTTGGTTTACCTGAAACCAAGAACAGAAAATTCCACGTGCGCCTACTGATAATTCTTTCCTATCTTCACCTGCTGAAAATTTCTACCTGTTTCTTCTAACTCGTTTACAAATCCTCTAAAAACGACAGAAACAACACTGGCTACCAAATAAAAGAAAATTATTTTGATCCTAATTCTTGGGTAAAAACTCTGTTATTTTCCTTTCTCAAAAAAACGTTTTTGTCAGCAAGTCCTCTTTTTGTGATTATTTTATCTTAATCATTAAGGATATAATCCAATCAGCTGCGAAACAAGTGGCCACGTGAACAGTCTGAGACATATCTATAAATGTGCCAGTAATGAATTAATTCAAATCTATACGTTTAAAATCTGCCTGGTGATAACAACAATGAATCTGTCGTTTGCTGGTTGTGGGTTTTTGGGCATCTATCACGTTGGTGTTGCTTGTTGTTTTCGCAAATTTGCACCACATTTGGTGTTGGACAAGATCTCCGGAGCTTCGGCTGGTGCAATAGCTGCTTGTTCTTTACTACTAGATCTGCCCTTAAGTAAGTACTTTAGTTAGATTTAAAGGACATTATACTTAAGTAGTATTAGGCAAAGTAGTACTAATCAAAATATTTGAACTAAACTAGTCTTCGTCAATCTTGAAACAATTCGGAATAAATAAGTTAAGTTTGACGTGCGTGGTTAACAATGTTGCAGATCGTTAATGATAAGTATATAGATATTATATTAACAAACAAAATATGTAAACTACTAAAGTGCTACTAAAGTACTTATAAGTATAGCTACTTGATGTAAGCTATACTGATATCTATTTTGCCATCTTTATAAGACCTCCGTTGTCCCATTTTACAAACTTTTTGGAACCCCTCGCTCCCAATCTCCATTCATAGCAAGCTTCCTCTTCCTCAAACATCCAAACATTCGCCGCCGAGCGTGTTCCTCATTTGCGGTCCTTTTCTACAGTTAATGAGCACCACACCACTTATCTCCACCAATCACAGCCGTTTCTCTGACGTCACATCCCCCTCTCTTGAAAACCACGTTATCGAATTCATTATTATCCGCAGATCCTCTACGTTCACTTCAATGCTCTCTCAGTAACCGTTCAAAGTGTACACGTGAACAGGTGACAAAAAATTAGTGAGATCGTATATGTGATATCTACCTAGTGAAAATAACAATGAATCTTTCTTTTGCTGGTTGTGGGTTTTTGGGCATTTACCACGTCGGAGTTGCGTGTTGTTTTCGCAAATATGCCCCACATTTATTATTAAATAAAATCTCGGGGGCTTCCGCTGGTGCTATCGCTGCTTGCTGTTTATTACTGGATCTACCATTGGGTGCGTATTTATTGTTACATCATTGTTATTATTTGGCGCGCGTGTAGCCAAGGCCGGATGTGCACGACGGGGTAATGCAACCCTTATAAGTGCACAGGCGCGAAGTTTGGTGATTAGAAAGACAGGGAAATTAAAAATGCATTAGTTTTCACAAGAGGGAAAAATATAAAATAAAATAGTTAGTTTTTGCCGTGAACTGCAACAATTAATTGTGACCTGAAAACCCATCAATTTTAGAAAGGAGCAAGTTCTGGTTTTCCATTAATTGCTCCAATTTTTTGCGGGAAACCGTGTGAACGAGTAAAGAGATGTTGAAAGTTGGTAGATTTATGAAAATATTTCGAGAAAGTGGCAAAAATGTTTCAAAAATTCCAAAGCTTAAATTTTGACATTCGGAAAAACAATATGTACATCCTGAAAAATTTCGTGGAATAAAAAAGAGAGCTTTTACGCCAGGCTCACACGACTGATGTACTTGACAAGTATGTAAAGTAACAAGTACCAATATTGGTGTACTTGCCAAATGAACCGGCTCATAAGGACCAGTAACGAGGTGGACAATTGCTACAATAGTGGTGGAATGAATAGACGAGAGTTGACCATCTTTGACAAGTACCCACCAGTGACCAATAATTGTACCAGGAGGCGAAATATTGGTCAAGTACTCCAGTCGTTTGAGTCCGGCTTTAGATTAAAGAGAAAAAACTATCAAACCGTGCCAAAAAAATTGTTTTCATCTCTAGAAGCTTGGCAAGTGTCCCATGTTAACTGCAGACCTTGTTTGTTAATTGCTTTACATACGTAATCGACGTAATAAGTAACCTTGATTACGTTATAGTGTGTGAAAATTGACAAGACCTATTCTTTGTTCGAAAGAAATAATCATGCAAATCACCAATTTCGTTTGTTGTCACGAATGAATTTAACTATTCTACAATCAATCGCTGTAGTTAAACATGAGAAAAACAAAGTAAAAATATGTTTTGAAGAAGTTTCGATTTGGATTGTAAGAAACTTCTGGACTAAAACTAAAAAATACTCCGATAAGGAAAATAATGAGAGTTCAATGTTGATCTAAACTCACCTGTTTCGACAGGTAATCGTCAAGGTTAATTCTAAACACAACGTAGATTTTTCTCAGAAGTCTTATCTACAAGCTCGATAATGATGTTGCTTTTAAGCAAGTCATTGTAATTTTTGCATACTTATAAATAGGTTTCTTTGATATTTTTCTTAATATCTGTCGTACTTTAATACCCGTTTCAACATATTTCTAATAAAGTTTTTGCACGTGTCAACAATATTGTTATCAAAACCGAATCAGGCAATACTCTCTTGAATATAACACGCACTTGGTCACACGAGATATAAACAATAACATTGTTTCAGCAATAGTGTGATAATCCAGTTTGAGTAAACATGTTTAATCATATTTAAATTGGCTTCTTTTACAAAAAATGGCGATAATACAATCAACAGTTTCATAGTTAAACAGTTGATTCAATCTATTATTTTGATGGTTCTGAAAAGAACGGTGTCAATAATATTTGTATAAGTTATCATATAATCGTTAAATACAAATTTTGAGGAATCTATTGTTTGTAATCCGTGGATTTATCTATTGTAAGAGCATACAAATAGCAATTACAAATAATTGAATAAAAAAAGAAGTTATTGAACTTTCTCGATTAAATTCTGTATTCTAACTTAGTGGTCATGTGAATATAAACAAATAAAATAAAATTAAACGGCTATTATCGCTGTTATCTCCTGATTTACTTTGAGGTGAATTGAATTCTTGGCATTGTAAACATGAAGTTGTACCGCACGCGGACTGATTTGCGTCATAGTTTAAGATCAATCTGATAATTTCAGGTGAGACCACGAGTGATGTCCTTCGAGTGGCCATCGAAGCTCGAAAACGCTCTTTAGGGCCATTCAACCCTTCTTTCAACATCCACAACCTTATTCTCGAGGGCCTCGAAAAATTCTTACCCGATGATGCTCACATCAGAGTTAGTGGCAAGCTCCACGTGTCACTTACCCGAGTCCACGACGGGAAGAACGTTATCGTTTCCCAGTTCGACAGCAGAGAGGAACTCATCCAAGTCCTGTTGGCTTCAGCTTTCATCCCAATTTTCTCAGGAATCATCCCACCGAAATTCAAAGGAGTCCGTTACATGGATGGAGGATACAGCGATAATCTGCCAACTTTGGATGAAAACACTATTACCGTCAGCCCGTTTTGTGGAGAGAGCGACATTTGTCCAAGAGACGACAGCTCGCAGTTATTTCATGTAAGATAAAGAAGAAATACGTGGTTTGGTGCTGATACGTTTGGTTTTCAGATTAACATAGCCAACACAAGTATAGAACTATCGAAACATAACATCTACAGGATGGTGAGGATATTGTTCCCACCGAAACCTGAGGTTCTCTCAAATATGTGTAAACAAGGCTTTGATGATGCTCTTAGGTTCTTGCATAGAAACAATCTTATCAACTGTACAAGATGCTTGGCTGTTCAGTCTACGTTTGTGGTTTCGGAGACCTTGGAGGAAAACTTGGAGTATGATCCGCAATGCAAAGAATGCAGGCAACATAGACAAGTATGTTTACTTTGTGTTAATCGTCTGCGGTTTTTGAAGTAATTAATTGCTTCTATCAGACAGCAATTAATAAATTTCGTTATCGTTTCGGGCTTACAGAAATTGGAAAAACTCCACAAGTGGTCTGATTGAGACATTATTTAGTCTGCGATGTTATTAATCGATGACTAACACTTTTATCATAAATATTCGAATTTTTACAGGAAGCTTTGGTATCAAACATGCCCGACACCGTCCTCAGCATCTTCCAAGAAGCGATAGACTCGGCCAACAAAGGACTTTTCAACTGGTTGTTCAAACATCGTGGAATGAAACTGCTTTCTGTCTTGAGTCTTCCGTATACTCTACCGGCGGATATAATGTACGCCACCTTCACCAAGTAAGTCTTTTTTTAACGGACTAACCCATAGCACCACTCTCAACTAACTTACAGGTTAAACCTAATACCCACTGTAAAAGCAGCTACCCCTATGATAATCTCTAGAAAGTTTACTGATTTTAACGTTATCAGTGCTGTTGGTAACCAGTTTGAAACTAAATCTTTCCACTTCAGAACTCTAGGAAATGTACCCACTAATGCGTTAGTCTCTTGTTCTTCATGTTCCTCAATTTCTAACCAGCAGAGGTGACTAACTCTCTTTTCCAAGCTTTTTGTCTGCTGTCCCCATCTACGTTCAACTGCCGCCACTTCTTGATCTAATTATTCTTTTTTTTTCAGGTTTATGTCTACGGCCCCACAAATCGGCAATGCTTTCTGGGACACCAGTAAATACTTCATGGAGCAAATGTCATACCTTCTCAACAGAGTAAACAAAAAGAGAGAACAACTCAGTGCGAAAATTATCTGTCATTTGGACGTAACGGAATACGGCGGAAGTAAGTTTCTAATTTGTTAATTCTTGCTTGATTCTTTCCTCTTATTTTAGCAGATGTGGAAGCCTGTCAAGATACATTGTCCGCTAAAAATAAAATGAACTTGAACTTTACTCTCAGTTTAGATGACGGGTAAGTGTTTTTATGGTCAAAGTCCGGTGATTGTTTTACAATGATATTTTTTCTAATTTCAGTGATTTACCTATCAACCAAAGTCCAGGACGTAAATTCGCCGCCACAAAGATCTTACAAAGGAAACCTAGTCTTACGATTAACAGAACTGACACTGGCGATGATGATACTTTTGAGCATATTTTGCAAGTAACATCTCATCATGAAACCATAATGGCTTACTATTATTTGGACGAAAATAATAAAGTGAAGGTCACGGAAATCTTTGATGTTACCGATAGTGATTCCCCAATTGTTCAAACATCCCATGAAAAAGAATTTAACAAGAACTTAGAATTTGACGACGATTGGGATGAATCTACGTGGACCACAAGTCATGCATTAGATGATTGTAAGTTGTTTTAATTCACGTTGTTATAAATTTAACAATAACTTTCAGGCATGTATCTGGATGAGAGAAGAAATAGTTTGGCTGAAGGTTCAGAATATTCTTTTGAAGATCTTCTAGATAAAGATTCCTCAAACTTGTTTTCTGATCCGGAAAGTGAGTGGACTGGAACTTATAAAATTGAAGAGCCTGATGATGAGGACGATGTGTTACCAACTACTGATTTGAGACCAGAGTCTGAGCGACCAGAACAATCGTGTTATAATAGGGATAACACAATTCCTTCATTCACATTCCAAGAGAATTACTGAGTTTACAGTTACGTCTATTCTTAATTTGTACAGAGATATTTATTTTGGTTAAAATGTGATATTGTAACTTTAAAAAAAACTGATATTTATTAAGTATTATGACTTTGTAGTGACTATTTATAATAAATTATGCTAGGTCTTAATATTAAAAAAAGTATTGTTATTATTCAAGTTATGTTTTATATTGTTCAGAATAAAATATTTAAAAACAAACAAGTAAGAAAATCTTTTTATTTCTCACCTGTCACAATTTAAACTATTTACGCCCTGAATGCGAATTTGTTTTAATTTTTTATATTTTTTGTCAAAAGTAACTTCATTAGTGGGAAAAGTGATTATTAACAAATTGATGGGAAAAAGGTCTTTCCTACAAGAGTCAGGAAAATGTTACATTACTGACTAAGAACTATAATGAAATACATTCAAAATCTTCAAAGATTCACTTACAGAGGATGTATTTCTCGCTTATTTTGTGGAAAATCAATCTCCCAAGAAGTCTTTGGAGCACTTACTTTACGTTGAAAGCAGTGCTTTTCTTGAAGCAAAATTTGGATATAAGTACTAGTACGTGCTTTCCTAAAACAAAAATCGGCTGTCTATCAACCAAAAAATCTAAATGTTTGTCTCGCGAGCAGATTGATAAATTTCTTTTTGAAGCTTCCGACAAGGAATGTTCTTATTGATAAAAGTAAGTGTTTACAGTGCTTAATATGGTTCAAATTAATCTATTTCTCTTATGTTATTACAGGTCGCGCTTATTTTAGACGTGTCTGGAGCTCGTCTCATACTTACACATTCTTTTGGAAAATCCTTACCTACATCTCTTGGATCCATGGGCCACTGTATGTGGCGTACTTCAGCGACTTTGTTGGTAGACGCCGGAGGAGAGTGTTCCCTTTATAAGTAGTGATTCATCTGAAATCTGGTTATTGGTTGTCTGATGTACGGTGCACAATTACGTGACCCTCTCGCACTACTAATTAATAGAGGACGAGTCTTGTTGGATGATAATGGTTTGATGACAAAGATGAAACGGTGCACTTTCTTAAATTAGGTTTATTTACACAACTGTGTGCAATGATAATTGTATGATGATTTGGTGATGAAAATGGTACTACTTCTTGTGAAGATGGGGTGTTACTTTTTCGAAGAATAAAGTGATACTGTCTTGTCAAAAATGAACTGCTTCTCTCAAAGAAAATAAGGGATATAACATGTTTGGTATGGAGAGAGCAGGTAAAGAAGTCCAGGGAAAGTTTTTAGGATAAGGAAGAAGATAGTAATATAACAATAAAAGAGAACCAAGAAACCCAACGATGGACAGCGGTCACTGTTTTGAATAAATTTTTCTTTGTTTTTAGGTGTCCTTTGTGTTTTTTATTTTGTTACAATTACTACATGAATTCACAATAAAGTAGAAGTATCTTGTAAAGTCTTTACCGGACTAGTCAGAAACGTTTCTAAGACGATTTCCAGAAAAAATAAATAGACGTTGTTACAGAGCAGTTACTTCCTAACTTACCTATTACTAAGCAACTATCGACATGTTTTTGTGGTTTCGTACATTGAACTCCCACAAAATATACCCATTATTTACAAATTATCGGACAATTTTACATAACAACACGTTCAGCTTTGTTGACTTCTATTATTATCTGTAATCGTAACCAAAAAAAAATAATTCTGCAAATAATTTTGGGTGTTTATTTCTTATTTTATTTAACATTTCCTTTCATTTAACTGAATAGCTATAATAAAATACGTGGCTATGTTTCCAATAAGACTCGGAAAAATCGTTTTGTTTATATCAAACAAATCGGAGGATGTAAATCGAGCAGCAAAATTTTTCGAACGAGCTATTATGGTCGTCAAGGCTTGTGCTTCTTGTGAAAGTTCATTAAACTGTTCTTGAATCTCATAGCATAGATCTATAAATTTCCTGGATTCTTGTAATGTTCTGTGTATAGGTAAAATGATGCTCGTTACGTTAAGCTAAAAAATTACGTTTTTAGAAAAGTTTTATATTTGTTACACTTACAAAACTGAAGAACAATAAAAGAAAGTTGGAAATCAACGCTCGGTAAAAGAAGCTGTCAATGTTTGTCGTGCCAGCTAGGAAGATGAAATTGAGAGAGGTTATTGCTTGCAAGGCACAGTGGGCTATTATTATCAAAATTTGAATTCCAAACATTTTATTGTAGATGTCCACGGTTTGTCCTAGAAGTTTGTAGCTTTGTCCTACAGATTTCACCTTTTGCAAAAACTTTGCTTGGCGTGAAAGTAATAGAAGTTGTCTATTGAGGTCTTTGTATCTACATACAAAACATTCTGCTAAAGTTGCAAGTAGACTTATAGTAAGGAACTCGTAATACACATCGAAAACTGTTGAAGATTTTAACATTTCCAAAAACGACTGTTTGAAAATATGTCTCCAATAATTTATCTCATACAAGAAAATAGAAAACAAGATCAGTTGTTTTATGATTAGCTTGAAATAAAAATTTTTGTAGAGTTTTTCTTTTTGTCCATGATTTTCTAGTTTTCTATCGATGTAACGAAGATTGATAATAAATTTTTTCCAATTTTTACTGGGAAATGTGCTTTTTAAAAAACAGACTATATATAATATTACTATCTTCACAAATGCGAGAGCAAATAAAATTTTTTGTGTAAAAACCAAAGTCCCAAAGACTTGATCGATATTACCTGAGCTTACGTAATCATATAGCCATAGTGCTTTAAGCACTATCAAAATACATCCATATATTTTTAAAAACCAAGATTTATAAAACGAATTTGTTTCGAAATTGTACCATGGTGTAATCTGAAATATGCTTAAAAACGTGTAATAATGCTCAATAAATCGAATGTCTTTTATGGAGAGTTTGAAGCTCATGTTGTTTTATCGTTGGAATGACGAAAACTATCGAGTTATTTCTAATTTATTAATCTTTTAATGTAATTAGCATGTTAGATAAAAAAACAATTGGTACACACAATATTTGTACGAGCTTCCACGAAAATTAATGTTGCTTTATGTTGATACAGAATTTTACTTTTTACTTTTTTTTTATAACACAAATTTACTGGTTACACCACAAGTTGTTTTGTGCATTTTTAACATACTTTTTCATTCAGTTGAATAACGATAACAAAATACGTGGCTACATTACTAATAAGACTTGGAAAAATAATTTTATTCAAATCGAAAAAACAAGATGTAAAGCGAGCTACAAAGTTTTCCGAACAAACTATAACTTTTTTTAAAGCTCTTGGAAGAGATCGTGGGTCTTCCCCATCATAGGATAGGATATTAGACAAGACGAAATGACCATGGCCATCTAAAAACCAGCTAGCCAAAGAAGAATTATTGGAGATCATGGAAGACAAAACACCGGAATCCGAAGAATGTGAAGACGAAAATGAGGAGGATGAAAACTCAGGCAAGCGTTGCGAAATTTAATCTCTATTCTTGTTTTTCCACTCGAGTTATTTACAGAGGCAATAATTTCTCTTTGAAAAATTTGAGGGAAATTGAATTCTACAACTTATAATAAAATTACGTATTATAAATTTTAATAAATCGAATGTCTGTTGTGTAGAATTTGAAACGGATGTCCTTTTATCCTTGAAGGTTAACCCAATAAAGAAAACTATCGAGTTATTTATTATTATACACAATATTTTATACGAGCTTCCATGAAAATTAAATTATGTTCACCAAGAATTTTATTTTTTACTACTTTTTTTATAACATTGCTTACATCAAAGTCCCACTCTATAAATCTAAAGTCTTTTTGTGCATTTTTAACATTCTTTTTTGTTCAATTGAATAGCGATAATAACATACGTGGCCACATTACTAAAAAGACTTGGAAAAATAGTTTTATTTAAGTCGAAAAAATCAGATGTTGTGAAGCCAGCCACGAAACTTTTTGAACGAACAACGACCTGTGTCAAAGCTCGTGCTTCCTTTGAATCTTCATCAAATTCTTCTTGAATCTGATAACACAGATGTATAAATCCTTGTAATGTTGATCTAAAAAACAAAAATTGTTACAATTGCACTATTTTGATCCATTTTGACTTACTAATGTTGCGATCATTAAAAGGAAATTGGAAATCAGCAAATGAACGTAGAGGTTTCTGTTGGGCACATTTGTTGCAAAAGTAAAATTTAGACTGTACACTAACTGGAGACCACAGTGAACTATAATTATTAAAATATGGATTCCAAACAATTCGTTGAAGACTTCCACTGTTTGTCCAAGTATTCGATAGCTACGCCCTAGAGATTTTAGCTCTGCTAAGAACGAGGGCTTTTTTAACAGTAACGCGAGTTTTGTATTCAGATCTTTGTATCTACTTGTGAAACAATTTTCTAAAGTTCTGAGTAAAGTTATAACTAAAAACTCGTAATACCAGTCAAAAATAACAAAACTAGAAAATATTTCAAATAAAGACTCATTTGAAAATTGCCACCAATTCCACAATTGGTAACAAGCAACAACATAAAAAATGATGTGCTCTGTAACAACTCTGAAATAAAAATTTCTCCACGCTTTGTTTTCTTTTCGCCCTTTGTTCCGTAGCTTAAAGTCAATGTACTGAAGGTTTGTATACAATGTTTGCCAGTTAGTTTTCCAAAATGAAGATGTTATAACACAAATAAAATATAAAAAGGTCATGTTTACATTTATAGCCACAAGTAAGAATTTTTCAGAGATACTCGAAAATGCGAATAGAAGTCGAATAGAATTTGTTCTTAAGTACAATCCCAGGCACAGGATTTTAGCAATAATTAAGCTACATGCATATATTTTTAAAAGGTAAGGTTTATAGAACGATTTTTTATCGAAGTTGAACCAAGGCGTGATCAAAAATATGCTTAGAAACATATTAAAATTTTGAATAAATTTTATATCTTTTGTAGAAAGTTTCCAATTCATCGCTGCTTTCAGGACAATTCTTAATAATTTCTAATTGAGATCTTTGAGGTGGTTGGGATAAAGTAGTTAATATTAGAACTAACGTGTTTTATCGACCGACCTATATAAATAAAACACCTCTTTATTAGTTTATTAAATTTTGTTTATTCCACAAATACCACACAATTCCCATTTGCTAATTTGCTACTGTCTAAATATTTTGAAAGTTTTAACTTTTAACACGCACTTTCATTAAGTTGAATAGCAATAATAAAATACGTGGCAACATTTCCAACAAGACTCGGAAAAATCGATTTGTTTAAGTCGAAAAAACCAGAGGTTGTAAAACGGGGAATAAAATTTTTCGAACGTGTCGCTACATTCATCAAAGCTCGCACTTCTTGTGAATCTTCATTAAATTGTTCTTGGATCTGATAACACAAATCTATGAATTTTTGGGATTCTTGTAACGTCCTGTGTATAGGTGAGATTATGGCCACGATGTTAAACTAAAAAAAAAAAGTTTTTGGAACAATCACACTTCGTTACACTTACAGATGTGAATAGCAGAAAAATTGTGTTGGAAATCAAAACTTGATAAGAAAATGTGTGTATGTTAGCAACGCCTGTTATGTACATAAAATTTAGACTGTTTATCGAATGCAAGGCGCAGTGGTTTATTATTATTAAAATTTGGATTCCAAACAGTTTATTGTAAATGTTCACTGTTTGTCCCAAAAGTCTGTAGCTTTGTTCGAGAGACTTTAATTTTTGGAAAAACTTCGGTTGGTGTGGAAGTACGAGAAGCTGTCTATTGATATCTTTGTATCTACTTGCAAAACAGTTTTCTAATGTTGTAAGTAGAGTTATAACCAGAAACTCGTAATACACATCGCCATTAGCAGTATCAGTTATTATTTCTAAGAACGAGAGGTTTAAAATACTAGACCAATAATGTACCTCATAGAAAAAAACAGATAAAAATAAAGTTTGCTTTATGACAAGTCTAAAATAAAAATTTCTCCATAATTTTTCTCTTCTGCCTTTATTGTCCAGTTTCTCATCGATGTACTGAAGATTCAGTATCAATGTTTTCCAATTATTGGTTGCAAATAATGATCTCAGAACAGAAATTAGAAATAAAAGTATCATGTTTACATATCCAGCAATAAAGACGATTTTTTGTGTGAAAATCATAGGCTTCAACACACGGTCGAGATTATCTTTTCTTACGAAATGCGATACCCATAGTACTTTGAGCAACAACAAAATACATGCATACATCTTCGGAAAAACCGATTTATAATATGAGTTTGTTTTAAAGTTATACCATGGTGTGATTTGAAATATGCTTAGAAATATATAATAATGTTTTATAAATCGAATGTCTTTTATGGAGAGTTTAAAGCTCATGGTAACTTATGATCAATACTGAACGGAACCAAGAATCCTATTGAGTTGTTTCTAATTTATAAATGAAGCGTGTTAACGTGATTAGGATAAGGTAAAGTAGAAATTAATACAAACACAATATTTTCACAAAGTATTAGAGCGGGCGTAACAAAATTAATTCTACACTGAATATATCACTGAATTAAACACAATAAATGTTATGACAGTATTTTACATTATTAGTCCATTTTATAAATGTTGCAAAAAAAATAAGAATGATTTCTAAAGTTGCCAGTTTATCGCTGCTTTATTTTCTTGAAATTGTGAAATCTGAAGCCGTTTTCACGCATTTTCTGTCATTTAATTGAATCGCTATAATAAAATACGTGGCTACATTTCCAACAAGACTCGGAAAAATCATCTTGTTTACCTCGAAAAAATCGGAGGATGTAAACTGCGCCACAAAATGTTTCGAACGAGCCACTACCTTTGTCAAAGCTCGTGCTTCTTTTGAATCGTCATCAAATTGTTCTTGAATCTGATAACACAGATGTATAAATTTCCTAGATTCATGCAATGTCCTTTGAAGTGGTAAAATAACCGACGCTACGTTGAATTAAAAAATACGTTTTTATAACTATTATTTTTTGGACACTTACAAATGTGAGTAACACCAAAAGAAAGTTGGAAATCAACCCCAGATTAAAGGCCGCCTCCACATTAGCAGTGCCTGATATAAAAATAAAATTTAAACTGTTAATCGATTGTAAGGCGCAATGAATTATTATGAGCATTATGTGAATTCCAAATAATTTACTGTAAACGTGTACAGTTTGTCCCAGAATTCTGTACCATTGTCCTACAGATTTTAAGTTTTGAGAGAAATTTGTTTGCCGAGAAAGTAAGAAAAGCTTTCTATTGATCTCTTTGTATCTTGCTACGAAGCATTTCCCTAAAGTTGTAAGTAGAGATATGAGAAGAAACTCGTAATATACATCACAAGCACTGGTGATAATTATCATTTCCCAGGTCGATATTTCAAAACGAAGTGACCACAAACATAACTGGTAGCCGTAAATAAAAAGAAAAACAGTTTGCTTTATAGCAAAATTAAAATAAATTTTTTTCCATAATCTGTCTTTCCTTCCTTTATTTTTAAGTTTCTCATCGATGTACTCAAAATTTTTAAACAATATTTTCCAGCTATTACTTGGAAATGAACATTTTACCAGAGAAATAAGGAAGAGAATCATCATGTTGACTAGTATTGCAACAAAGAGGAATTGTTGTGTAAGCATCATAGCTCGGAAAATATGGTGAATAGATTTTAATGTTACAAAATACGTTAGCCATACTGTTTTAATCACCAACAGAAAACATGCATACATTTTCAAAAACAACGGTTTATAAAATGAGTTTGTTTTAAAATTAAACCATGGTGTGATCTGAAATATGCTTAAAAACTTGTAATAATTTTGGATGAATCGTATGTCTTTCGTGGAGAGTTCAAAACTCATGTTAGCATCTGCTCAACGCTCAACAGAATGAAGAATTCTATTGTGTTCTTTCTAATTTGTAAATGAGGTGTTTTAACATTATTGGAATGTTAATAAAATATGTTAATATATTAGACAATACATTAAATAAAATAGGTCACATTAAATGTGTACTGTTTAATATTATTGACTCATTTTATTATTTGGGCGCTTCGCCTATGCCATGAACTTCATGTTGTGCTTTTTCCATACATTTAAAAAAATTCTAATATTCCCTTTCGTTTAATTGAATAGCACCGGCTACATTATCAACCAGACTTGGAAAAATCGATTTATTTAAACCGAGTAAATCGAAGGATGTAAATTTAGCGCCGAAATTTTTCGAACATGTTTTTTTGTGAAAGCTCAAATTTCTTGCGAATCTTTGTTAAACTGTTCTTGAATTTAATAACACGGATCTATAAAAATTTTGAACTTTTATTGTTGCACTATTAAGTAAAACGATAACTATAACATTGTATTTAAAACAAAAGTTATACATAATCGTTGTACAAATTAGTTGTAAATATGAAATTTAAACTCTAAACTATCTGTAGAGCACAAACAACTATTATTTCTAAAATTTCAAGTAAATAGTTTGTCGCAATCAGTTTGTCTAAGAATTCGATGGCCGTGGGCGAGAAATTTCAGTTCTGGATGCTCTGATTTTCGGGGTAGTTGGGCTGGTTCGAAATAATGAGCTTTACAGCGATAAGAATTTTGGGCACCACCAATTTTTTAATTAAAATTGAAAATGAGTAAAATACAGCGACATTCGTATAAATATTTTTAAATGCCTTAAATCATCTGAATATGCACTAGTTTTATCTGAACTGCAGGAAATTCAATCAATTTTTCTCCTCATTTCATTAGCTTTCCTTATTTAGTCTATCAAAAGTGGGTCAATATTTTCAAAAATTGCAAATTTTCAATTTATACTTTTAAAGCAGAGCAAAAACTTGAAATTTTAAATAAATAGTATATACTAAACAATATATTATTACACGTGATAAAAATGAAGCAAAAAACCTCTGAAATTTCAATGTTTAATGAATTATTTTTTAAAATATTTTAAAACATATTTTGCATGATTGACCTCATAACCAATACTGGTATGTACATATCTACTTAATGTATAATATTTTTCCTGTTTTGTAGGTAAGAATAAGTTCTAAAATTTTCAATTTCCTCGTGCTATGTTTTCTCAAATTAAAATTATGAAATTTAATTCCTTTACTACAAATTTAACATTTTCTTTCATTTAATTGAATCGCTATAATAAAATACGTGGCCACATTTGCAATAAGACTTGGAAAAATCATTTTGTTTAACTCGAAGAAATCGGAGGATGTAAACTGAGCCACAAAATGTTTCGAACGAGCCACTACCTTTGTCAAAGCTCGTGCTTCCTTTGAATCGTCATCAAATTGTTCTTGAATCTGATAACACAGATGTATAAACTTCCGAGATTCATGTAATGTCCTTTGTATTGGAAAAATAACTGACGCCACGTTGAACTAAAAAATATCGTTTTTATAAGTATTATTCTGTGAACACTTACAAATGTGAGTAACACCAGTAAGATATTAGAAATGAGCATCCGATTAAGGAATGGGTTCACATCGGTACTGCTTGATATAAAGATAAAATTTAGACTGGCAATCGATTGCAAGGCGCAATGGATTATAATTGTCATTATGTGGATTCCGAATATTTTACTGTAGACGTATACTGCATGTCCCATAATTCTGTATAATTGTCCTACAGATTTTAAATTTTGAGAAAAATTTGTTTGTCGAGAAAGTAAAAATAGTTTTCTATTTATGTCTTTGTATCTTGCTACGAAACATTTTTCTATAGAGGTAAGTAGAGATACAAGAAGGAACTCGTAATATACATCAAAACCACCAATAATAACCATAATTTCCCACAACGATTTTTTTAAAACGTTTGACCAAAACTGTAACTCGTAAAAGTAAATTAAAAGAAAAATAATATGTTTTATGACAAAATTAAAATAAAAATTTCTCCATAATTTGTCTTTTTTTCCTTTATTTTCCAGTTTCTTATCGATGTATTGAAGATTTTTAAAAAGTACTTCCCAGCTGTTGCTTGGAAACGAACATTTTATAAGAGAAATAAAAAATAGAACTATCATGTTGACATGGATAGCAATATATAGGAATTGTTGTGTAAGTATGATAGTGCCGACAAAACGATGAACGTTTTTTGACGTTACGAAATTTGTTAACCATATTGTTTTAATCACCAACAGAAAACATGCATACATTTTTAAAAACAACGGTTTATAAAATGAATTTGTTTTGAAATTATACCATGGTGTGATCTGAAATATGCTTAAAAACTTGTAATAATTTTGGATAAATCGTATGTCTTTCGTGGAGAGTTCAAAACTCATGTTAGCATCTGCTCAAGGCTTAACAGAATGAAGAATTTTATTGTGTTGTTTCTAATTTGTAAATGAGGTGTTTTAACATGATTGGGATCTTAATAAAACATGTTAATATATTGGACAATACGTTAAATAAAATAGGTCACATTAAATGTGTACTGTTTAATATTGACTCATTTTATTATTTGGGCGCTTCGCCTATGCCGTGAACTTCATGTTGTACTTTTTTCATACATTTTTAAATTTCTAATATTCCCTTTCGTTTAGTTGAATAGCACCGGTTACATTATCAGCCAGACTTGGAAAAATCGATTTATTTAAACCGAGTAAATCGAAGGATGTAAATTTAGCGCCGAAATTTTTCGAACATGGTTTTTTGTCAAAGCTCATACTTCTTGAGAATCTTTGTTAAACTGTTCTTGAATTTGATAACACGGATCTATAAAAATTTTGAACTTCTATTGTTGCACTATTATGTAAAACGATATCAAACATTGTATTAAAAACAAAAGTTATACGTAATCGTTGTATAAATTAGTTGTAAATATGAAATTTAAACTCTAAACTATCTGTAGAGCACAACTATTATTTCTAAAATTTCAAGTAAATAGTTTGTCGCAATCAGTTTGTCTAAGAATTCGATGGCCGTGGGCGAGGAATTTCAGTTCTGGATGCTCTGATTTTCGAGGCAGTTGGGCTGGATTCGAAATAATGAGCTTTACTAACGATAAGAACTTTGGGCACCACATTTTTTTTTATTAAAACTAAAAATGAATAAAATACAGCGACAGTCGTATAAATACATTTTTATCTGTCTTAAATTATCTGAATATGCACTAGTTTTATCTGATCCGCAGGAAATTCAATTCATTTTTCTCCTCATTTCATTAGCTTTCCTTATTTAGTCTATCAAAAATGGGTCAATATTTTCAAAAATTAAAAAAATTTAAATCATACTTTTAAAACAGAACAAAAACATAATATTTTAAATAAATAGTAAATAATATATTATTAGGTATACGTCATAAAAATAATGCGAAAAACCTCTGAAATTTCAATGTTTAATATATTTTTTTAATACTTTAAAACATATTTTGCATGATTGACCTCATAAGTAATACGGGAATGTACATATCTACTTAATTTTTATTATTATTCCTGTTTTGTAAGTAAGATGTTCTAAAATTTTCAATTTCCTCGTGCTGTTTTCTCAAATTAAAATCATGAAATTTAATTTCTTTACTACAAATTTAACATTTTCTTTCATTTAATTGAATCGCTATAATAAAATACGTGGCCACATTTGCAATAAGACTTGGAAAAATCATTTTGTTTAATTCGAAAAAATCGGAGGATGTAAACTGAGGCACAAAATGTTTCGAACGAGCCACTACTTTTGTCAAAGCTCGTGCTTCCTTTGAATCGTCATCAAATTGTTCTTGAATCTGATAACACAGATGTATAAACTTGCGAGATTCATGTAATGTCCTTTGTATTGGAAAAATAACTGACGCCACGTTGAACTGAAAAATATTGTTTTTATAAATATTATTCTTTGGACACTTACAAATGTGAATAACACCATTAAGATATTAGAAATGAGCATGCGATTAAGGAATGGGTTAACATCGGCACTGCTTGATATAAAGATAAAATTTAGACTGGCAATCGATTGCAAGGCGCAATGGATTATAATTGTCATTATGTGGATTCCGAATATTTTACTGTAGACGTATACTGCATGTCCCATAATTCTGTACAATTGTCCTACAGATTTTAAATTTTGAGAAAAATTTGTTTGTCGAGAAAGTAAAAATAGTTTTCTATTTATGTCTTTGTATCTTGCTACGAAACATTTTTCTATAGAGGTAAGTAGAGATATAAGAAGGAACTCGTAATATATATCAAAAGCACTAGTAATAACCATAATTTCCCACAACGATTTTTTTAAAAATTTTGACCAAAACTGTAACTCGCGAAAGTAAATTAAAAAAAAAATAATTTGCTTTATGACAAAATTAAAATAAAAATTTCTCCACAATTTGTCTTTCTTTCCTTTATTTTCCAGTTTCTTATCGATGTACTGAAGATTTTTAAAAAGTACTTCCCACCCGTTGCTTGGAAACGAACATTTTATAAGAGAAATAAGAAATAGAACAATCATGTTGACCTGGATAGCAATATATAGGAATTGTTGTGTAAGTACGGCAGTGCCGACAAAACGATGAACAGCTTCTGACGTTACGAAATTTGTTAACCATGCTATTTTAATCAACAACAGCAAACATGCATACATTTTTAAAAACGACGGCTTATAAAATGAATTTGTTTTGAAATTATACCATGGTGTGATCTGAAATATGCTTAAAAACTTGTAATAATTTTGGATAAATCGTATGTCTTTCGTGGAGAGATCAAAACTCATGTTAGCATCTGCTCAACGGTCAACAGAATGAAGAATTCTGTTGTGTTGTTTCTAATTTGTAAATGAGATTTTTTAACATGATTGGGATCTTAATAAAACATGTTAATATATTGGACAATACGTTAAATAAAATATTGACCCATTTTATTATTTGGGCGCTTTGCCTACGCCATGAACTTCATGTTGTGCTTTTTCCATACATTTTAAAATTTCTAATATTCCCTTTCGTTTAGTTGAATAGCACTGATGACTAGCATAGCACTATTGAGTAAAACGATATCAATAACATTGTATTAAAAAAAAAGTATACATAATCCTTGTACAAATTAGTTGTAAATATAAAATTTAAACTCTAAACTATCTGTAAAGCACAAAAAACTATTATTTCTAAAATTTCAAGTAAATAGTTTGTCACTCTCAGTTTATCTCAGAATTTGATGGCTGTGGGCGAGGAATTTTAGTTCTGGATGCTCTGATTTTCGGGGCAGTTGAGCTGAGTTAAACTGAGCTTTACTAAGAATTTAATACGAATTTTGAGCACCACCAATTTTTTTATTAAAACTGATAATGAGTAAAATACAGCGACATTCGTATAAATATTCTTAACTGTCTTAAATTATCTGAATATGCACTTGTTTTATCTGAACTGCAGGAAATTCAATTAATTTTTCTCTTCATTTAATTAGCTTTTCTTATTTAGTCTATCAAAAATGGGTCAAGGTTTTCAAAAATTGCAAAAATAAAGCAAAGAACCTCTGAAATTTCAATGTTTAATAATTTTTTTTTTAATATTTTAAAACATCTTTTGCATTATTGATCTCATAACTAATACTGGTATGTACATATCTACTTAATCTCTATTATTATTCCTGTTTTGTAAGTAAGAATAAGATCTAAAATTTTCAATTTCCTCGTGCTATGTTTTCTCAAAATAAAATTATGAAATTTAATTTCTTTACCACAAATTTTTAACATTTTCTTTCATTTAATTGAATCGCTATAATAAAATACGTGGCCACATTTGCAATAAGACTTGGAAAAATCATTTTGTTTAACTCGAAAAAATCGGAGGATGTAAACTGAGCCACAAAATGCTTCGAACGAGCCACTACCTTTGTCAAAGCTCGTGCTTCCTTTGAATCGTCATCAAATTGTTCTTGAATCTGATAACACAGATGTATAAACTTCCGAGATTCATGTAATGTCCTTTGTATTGGAAAAATAACTGACGCCACGTTGAACTAAAAAATATCGTTTTTATAAGTATTATTCTGTGAACACTTACAAATGTGAGTAACACCAGTAAGATATTAGAAATGAGCATCCGATTAAGGAATGGGTTCACATCGGTACTGCTTGATATAAAGATAAAATTTAGACTGGCAATCGATTGCAAGGCGCAATGGATTATAATTGTCATTATGTGGATTCCGAATATTTTACTGTAGATGTATACTACATGTCCCATAATTCTGTATAATTGTCCTACAGATTTTAAATTTTGAGAAAAATTTGTTTGTCGAGAAAGTAAAAATAGTTTTCTATTTATGTCTTTGTATCTTGCTACGAAACATTTTTCTATAGAGGTAAGTAGAGATATAAGAAGGAACTCGTAATATATATCAAAAGCACTAGTAATAACCATAATTTCCCACAACGATTTTTTTAAAAATTTTGGCCAAAACTGTAACTCGCGAAAGTAAATTAAAAAAAAAATAATTTGCTTTATGACAAAATTAAAATAAAAATTTCTCCACAATTTGTCTTTCTTTCCTTTATTTTCCAGTTTCTTATCGATGTACTGAAGATTTTTAAAAAGTACTTCCCACCCGTTGCTTGGAAACGAACATTTTATAAGAGAAATAAGAAATAGAACAATCATGTTGACCTGGATAGCAATATATAGGAATTGTTGTGTAAGTACGGCAGTGCCGACAAAACGATGAACAGCTTCTGACGTTACGAAATTTGTTAACCATGCTGTTTTAATCAACAACAGAAAACATGCATACATTTTCAAAAACGACGGCTTATAAAATGAATTTGTTTTGAAATTATACCACGGTGTGATCTGAAATATGCTTAAAAACTTGTAATAATTTTGGATAAATCGTATGTCTTTCATGGAGAGATCAAAACTCATGTTAGCATCTGCTCAACGCTCAACAGAATGAAGAATTCTATTATGTTGTTTCTAATTTGTAAATGAGGTGTTTCAACATGATTGGGATCTTAATAAAACATGTTAATATATTGGACAATACGTTAAATAAAATAAGTTACATTAAATGTGTACGGTTTAATATTGACTCATTTTATTATTTGGGCGCTTTGCCTATGCCATGAACTTCATGTTGTGCTTTTTCATACATTTTTAAATTTCTAATATTCCCTTTCGTTTAGTTGAATAGCACTGATGACATATGCGGCTACATTATGGAAAAATCGATTTATTTAAACCGCGAAAATCGAAGGATGTAAATTTAACGCCGAAATTTTTCGAACATGGTTTTTTCTCAAAGCTCATACTTCTTGAGAATCTTTGTTAAACTGTTCTTGAATTTGATAACACGGATCTATAAAAATTTTGAACTTCTATTGTTGCACTATTGTGTAAAACGATATCAAACATTGTATTAAAAACAAAAGTTATACGTAATCGTTGTATAAATTAGTTGTAAATATGAAATTTAAACTCTAAACTATCTGTAGAGCACAAACAACTATTTCAAAAATTTCAAGTAAATAGTTTGTCACTCTCAGTTTGTCTCAGAATTCGATGGCTGTGGGCGAGGAATTTCAGTTCTTGTAAAGATTTTGATTTTTGAGACGACAATACTTTTCTATGTACATCTTCCCAACATTTTTCCAAATTATGTAACGAAATACAGCTCTGGATGCTCTGATTGTCGGAGCAGTTGGGGTGGGTTCGAAATAATGACCTTTACTAACGATAAGAATTTTGGGTGTTTTAATATTATTGAGATGTTAGAATAACAGACAATACCTTGAGTAAAATAGGTTGCAATTAAATTAATGCTGTTTTATATTGACTTATTTGTATGGTAAATAATGTTTTAACCACATTATCGACAAGTTCATAAAGTTTTAACTGTTCCTTTTTCATAATTTTTAATTTTCTAACATTTTCTTTTATTTAGTTGAAAACCAGAGTTGGAAAAATCGATTTATTTAAACGAAGTAAACTAAAGAACGTAAATCTAGCGACAAAAGAAGACAAAAAGAAGTCAAAAAGACAAAATTTTACGAGCGCTCTACTGTTTTCGTCAATGCTTATGCTTTTTAAAAATCTTCTTAATTTCATTAACTTAATTAATCTCTTGTTAACATAGATCTATAATTTTTTTAATTCTGTCATTTTAGCACTAATGGATAAAATGATAATTATTATGTTGTACTAAAAATAAAAGTTACACACACCCTCTCGGAATCTAACATTCTATAAATTAGTTATAGCAATAAAATCTAAACTGTCAACTATCTGCAAAGCACAATGGACTATTATTCCCAAAACATGAAATTCAAAGAGTTTGGTGTAGACTTCTACAATTTACTCCAAAATCCGATGAATATAAGCGTGCAATTTCAGTTCTTGCAAAAGTTTCGATTTTTGAGAAAAAGGCAATACTTTTATCTAATTTTTTTTGTTTCTATCTTCACGAAATTTTTCAAGGCTGTGTAATAAAGATATACAGCTCTGGATGCTAAAATGTTCAGAACAGTTGGGGTGGGTTCGAAATTGATTGTAATTGATGTTGATTGTCTGAATATGCACTGGTTTCATCTAAAATCGGTAGAATTGCACCTATCACAAATTTTAATTTATTGTTAAAAAACCGTTTTTGTGTTTTTCCCTGCACTTATGAATCAATAACTCAGTCATTTATTGACCGATTTTCGGTTTCTTGAGGGTTTTGGAAAGAGAAAATTCAGACCTTTCGAACCACATGTATCGTTTTGTGGATTTTTTTGCATATACTGTGCATATTTATCAAGCAGATGCAAAATTTTTGTGTTTTTTTCACTTTTGTTAAACTGTCCTTGAGCGTGTTTGCGCACAACATAAATCAGTAACTGAAGTGAATTCCCAAAATTTTTGACAAGGTGAAAGGTTTCCCCAACGTGTTTCCGCAAATGAAACGCGTTTTAAAGGGATAAGCCAAATCAGAATGATGACAACTGTTTTACGCCGCTTCGTGATGAATTCGACCAGACCAACAAATTATTTATTTACTGCTAATTTTATTTCGTTCCCACGCATTTTTAACATTTTCTTTCATTTAATTGAATCGTTATGATAAAATACGTGGCTACATTTGCAACAAAGCTTGGAAAAATTTTCTTGCTTAACTCGAAAAAATCAGAGGATGTAAATTGGGCCATGAAATTTTTCGAACGGGCGACTACTCTTGTCAAAGCTCGTGCTTCTTTTGAATTTTCATCAAATTGTTCTTGAATCTGATAACAGAGGTGTATAAATTTCTTAGATTCATGTAATATCCTTTGTATTGGTAAAATAACTAATGCCACGTTGAGCTAAAAAAACAATTTTTTATGGGAATTATATTTTTTAACACTTACAAATGTAAATAACACCAATAGACTGTTGGAAATCAACATCTGATAAAAAAATTGCCCCATATCGGAACTGCTTGATATAAAAATAAAATTTAGATTGTTAATCGATTGTAGGGCGCAATTGATTATTATCATCATTATTTGACCCCCAAATATTTTACTGTAGACGTATACTGTTTGTCCCATAATTCTGTACCATTGTCCTACAGATTTCAAATTTTGGGAAAAATTTGTTTGCCGAGAAAGTAAGAGAAGCTTTTTATTTATGTCTTTATACCTTGCTAAGAAACATTTTTCTAAAGTTGAAAGCAAAGTTATGAGGAGAAACTCGTGATATACCTCCCAGATACTATTAACAACTGACATTTCCAAAAGCGACGTTTTAAAAAAATGCGTCCAAAAATGTAATTCGTAGACGCAAATAGAAATAAAAATAATTTGTTTTATGACAAAATTAAAATAAAAATTTTTCCATATTCTGTCTTTCTTTCGTTTATTTTCCAGCTTCTCATCGATGTACTGAAGATTTTCAAACAGGATTTTCCAGTTATTGCTTGGAAATGAACACGTCTGAAGAGAAATAAGAAATAGAATCAACATATTGATCTGTACGGCAACAAAGAGGAATTGTTGTGTAAGCATCATAGCTTCGAAAACAGCTTGAAAATTTTTTGATGTTACGAAATGCGTTAGCAGTAGAGTTTTAAACACCAACAGAAAACATGCATACATTTTTGAAAACAACGAGCTGTAGAATGAATTTGTTTTAAAATTATACCATGGCGTAATCTGAAAGATGCTTAAAAACTTGTAATAATTTTGGATAAATCGTATGTCTTTCGTAGAGAGTTGAAAGTTCATGTTAGCATTTGCTCAAAGCTTTCTATTGTGTTGTTTCTAATTTGTAAATGAGGTCTTTTAACATTATTGGGATGTTAATAAAAGACATTATCATTATATAACAAGCAATACTTTGAGTAACATAGATTCCATTACAATTAATGTGTATTGTTTGTGTGGCAAATATTGTTTTTACCACTTTATTGACTGTTTCATTAAAATCAAACATTTTAATTTCCTAACATTCCTTTTCATTTAGTTGAATTGCAATGATGACATACGTGGCCACATTACCAACCAGACTTGGGAAAATCGATTTATTTAAATCGAATAAATCGGAGGACGTAAATCTAGCGACAAAATGTTTCGAACGCGCTATTATTTTCGTCAAAACTCGTGCTTCTTGAGAATCTTCGTTCAATTGTTCTTGAATTTGATAACAGAGATCTATAAATTTTTTAGACTCTTTCGTTGCTGCGCTAATAGGTAAAATGATAACTATTACATTGTGCTAAAAATAAAAATTAAACATTCACAGTTGTACACTTTTTATAACTTACAATAGTTAAGAGCACCAAAATAATCTGAGCAAAAAAGAAATGATTGTAGGAGGGATCTATCGTGGCAAAATTTGTTGTAACAATAAAATTTAAACTGTAAACTATTTGTAGAGCACAGTGAACCATTATTCCTAAAATTTGAAGCCCAAACAGTTCGTTGAAAACTTCCACAGTTTGGCCCAAAATTCGATGGATGTGAGCGAGCAATTTTAGTTTTTGTAAAAACTTTGGTTTTCTAGAAAACGCCAGTAGTCTTCTATTTATCTCTCTGTATCTATCTTCCAAACATTTTTCCAAAGTTTTAAGAAAAGTTATAGTAAGAAACTCATAATATACATCAAAGGCTGCAATGAAAGTGTATACTTCTACAAAAATCTCTTTTATAAACTGTGACCAATTATGCATCTGGTATACAAAAACGAGAAAAAAAAATAAGTGTCTAATGGCAACTCTGAAATAGAAATTATTCCAGACCCTTGTTTCTTTCTTTCCTTTATTTTGCAGGTTGTGATCTATAAACTGTAAGTTTTTAAACAATATTTGCCAATTATCGATTTTCCAGATTGAAGATTTTAGAGCAGAAATAGAAAACAACAATGTCATGTTTACAACTATCGCAACTAGCATAAACTTTTGACTAGAAGCTGAGTATGTCATTGAGAGTCTCATACGATTTGATTTCAAATAAAAAAACGTACACAGTGTTTTGAGCAATAACAGAAAACATGCGTAAATTTTTACACAGAAAAGTCTGTAAAATGAATTTGCGTTGAAATTGTACCATGGAGTGATCAAAAAGACGCTTAAAAACTTGTTGAAATGTTGAAAAAAATTAATATCTTTCTCGGAGAGGTTGAAACTCATATTTTAACATCAATAGAGTGCTGCTGCACTCGTGCCTTATTTATAAATGACGACTTTTAACGATATTACCTACTCAACAAAAGTATAACTAATAATAGACATTAAACAAAACCTCCGAAAAAATAATCACGAAATTACTTTTCCTCGACTAAAACGTTATAAAAGGATATGTAATTTAATTATAGATATTTATTTATTTTTGTCTGCTTCAGTTTTAGGACTACAACAGCGTCTTAAAACTGGTGGGTAATCAATGTTATTACTTTACTTTAGTACCTATTTGTGTATTTAAAACAAACTATAATGAGTAATGAGTGTATTTAACAACAAATTACTAAAATGATTAGTTTTTTTCTTCGTAGTTAACAGTTCTATGGTAGAGCAAAACAAGACACGTATACAAAAAGGTTTGTGGTCATTGTATCATCACAGTTTCCGGTTACCATAAGCCTCATTTCTTCGCCCATTTGCTCAAATTTTACTTTATTTTTGCAAAACGTGTTGCATAACTGCCGGCGTTCTTCGACCCATCGTGGCCCATTCTTCTGTTATTCATTCCGTCACTCCATTTTCTCGATTACTTAATAAATTCTCAGGAGCACGTTACATCAGCAGCACGCTATTTAATTAAATGACTCAAAACCCATGTATCTATTTATAAAATTGGTTCAGTTCTGACCACAACACTCCACCAGACACCACGTAAGTTTGTCCATATCTATATAATAGTAAAACCGTGAAACCGTAAACATTTCAGTGTCTAGGTTAGAAATTTTTCTTTTGTTGGATTTATATTGTAATCTTCAGTTATCCTAGTAATCTATATTTACCGATACGATAAGAGAGTGCAAATTTTTGGTATCTCCCTCATTCTTTAAAACGTCAGTTGTAAACATCATGAGTTAATTAATTGTGCTTTGTTCTGATTTTGTTGTTTATTGTTTTTTCAGTATGGAAGAGGAGGAGGCCGAAACTGGGGAAGTTAATCCCGATATTTCCCTTACGAGACCTAGTATTGGGGGTTCAGAATACGATGATGAGTTAGGGGTACCAGATTCTTATGTTATTGTAGATGTAGGGGATGGTCCTGTTGCTATAGAGCGCTCAGATGAAGATATAGAAGGTAAAGCCCCACAGTAGTTGTTTTTTTACAAATAGAGACTTTTTTAAGATGATGTTATTGATGGTGTATCTTTTTTGAGCGTCCACAAGCCTCCAGTCAAATTCAAGTCTTTCAAAAGAAACGTTTTTATACCTCCAGTTGATATTACTGTGTCTATCACAGATTTTGAGAGAAATCTGACTACTCATATACTTAATCCTAATTTGTAAGTCACCAGGAGTCGCTTTTTCGTTCTTATAAAACTATTTTAGATACACGATTTCCCTCACTCATGGTAACTTTTCATGGCAAATCAAAAAAAGATACAAACAGATCCAACATCTACACCAGCAGTTGGTTCTTTTTAGGACAGGGTTGAACATACCTTTCCCCAGCAAGACCCACAAAAGGAAAAGAAAGAGCTTCAAGATGAATGTTCCCAAGTCCGGGAAAGGGAAACGAAAAGCAGCTTTGCCTAGGTACATCGTCATATTTGTAACCGTGTTTTCACGGATTTTTCTAGGTTTCCTAAAAAGCCTGAGGTCCTGGTACCTTATGAACAGTTGGGCGAGAGGAGGAAACAACTTGAAGACTACTTGAATAATTTATTATCGATCAACATCTATCGTAACCACCCCGCGACTGTAATTACCCGCTTTCTTCTCCGTTAGAGGTTACAGAGTCTTTTTTTAGATTGAATTCCTTGAAGTGTCTCAATTGTCCTTCATCCAAGGATTGGGAGCCAAAGGCAAAGAAGGAATGGTCAAAAAAAGGACTGGAAGCACCCAACCAGGACAAGCAGGGTGCAATTGTTGTGGTCTCATCAGTTGTTTCTTCTGCATTAGGTAGTTTTTTTTACAAGTGACCATCATGGTAACTATCCCTTCACTAGGTGTCAGCATTTGTGCAACGATATTCTCTGCGCTCGTTGGGTCGAAAGATGGTTCTTCACCAAAGACACGTGTTTCGGCTATATAAACCCAAAAGATGGTCACATCAAAAGTGTTATTTTATTCGACCAAGGTTTTGAGGTCGCTTCCGGTTTATACTCCATGGGATTACAAACAGGCTTCCAGATAATAACACTTTCTAGACAAATCGCGCTAAAGTGTTGGACTAGAAGAAAGGGGAGAGAGTGGATAGAAGCCCTTAAAGAAATCGCTGCTGGTCCAGGTTCTCTCGGTTTTTTTCTTCTTCGTTTTCTGATTTTTTTTTTTCTAGCTAAGAACTTCACCCAACCGAATCCTCACCGTTCTTTTGCTCCCGTACGAATCACTACTCCTTGCACGTGGTTTGTGGATGGCGCCACATATATGTCAGCAGTAGCTGATGCTATTGAAAATGCCAAAGAAGAAGTGTTTATAACAGACTGGTGGCTAAGTCCAGAGATCTATCTGAAAAGACCTGCGATCTATGGAGATCATTGGAGGTTGGATAAGTTGTTACAAAGAAAAGCGGTGAGTTTGGAGTTCTGGTTCCACGTTTTGAGGGCTACAATACTATTTTCAGCTAAGTGGAGTACGAATATTTGTTCTTCTTTTTAAAGAAGTGGAACTAGCTCTTGGGTTAAATAGTTACTACAGTAAGCAAAAGCTGACACAACTTTCTGACAATATTAAGGTTTTGAGACATCCTGACCATGCTCGTGTTGGGGTTTTCTTGTGGGCTCACCATGAGAAGATGGTTGTGGTGGACCAGACTTATGCTTTCGTGGGAGGGCTTGATCTCTGCTATGGGCGATGGGACGATGCTAAGCACAGGTAAATCAAAACTTTGTTGCTATTTTTTATAATAACATCCAGTAGACGTGTAGATGTGCTTATAGTGCACCACAATTTAAAAATAATTTTATTTGCAGAGTGGTAAACCAAAGTTTTGTTGTTTTGTTTTTTGAAATAGAACACCCTGTATATTACACATATCATGTATATTTTGTGACAAATTTGCAAAAGAAAAACTTGTACTTTTAGCAAATAGTCCACTTTTGGTCCAAGCACACACACACACTTTACAGGCGCACAAAGTTAAATAACTCGTTTTTTTTTTGTTTTTTTTTTAATAGAACAGCTTGTATTTGTCTCCACGTTTCAATAGCACTTTTGCTAAGCTTTCCAATGATATTCGGTTTGTATGGTAAAAGCATTTTTCCCAAGAATTAGAAAAGAAGAATTTATTTACAAGAAAATTTGTTAGTTTTGCAAGTAGGCTGCTGTCAGTGCTGTCAATAACATTGTTTATTACTTATTAGGTTCATTGACAGCAGCCAACTTATAAAAATTAACAAATTTCTTTGTAAGTAAAATAGTCCTTTTCTTTGAAAATCAAATACCACTGGAGAGCTTATCAAAAATGCTTTTGGCATGTGCAAGTAATTTAAAAAAAATAGATATTTAATTTTTTGCGTGTTAGCACACCTTGTAAAGTATGTACGTGCTTGGACCAAAAGTCGATCATTTGCAAAAACTACAAGCTATTCTAAGTTTTTCTTTTGTAAAGTCGGAAAATATTCATGGCCGACTTCGCAGTGATTTTTCGGATGTCGGCCTTTATATACGAAAAAGTTGAATAATTCCAAAACGGAATAAGCTAAACCGATGATGACGTATACAATCACTTTTTTATGTGAAAACTAATAATGTAAAATTCTATAAGTGTTCCATTTAAAAAAACGTCACTTTGGTTTACTACTCTGTATGCGGACACCCTATACATAAAAAAATATTTCTAGAGTATATGTACTGGATGTCGAAAATCGTATGTCGTGTCATATATTAAATAGCAAAAAAGTTATGCATCCCTGGGTCACTCTGTATATGCAAAATCTGTCAACATGGAGGCGATTTGCAAACTGGATAATTGCAAAAATGACTGAAACAATAGGCAGTTTGCAATTTGCCGCTCATTTTGACACTTAAGTTGGGAGCCCGGGCATTTTCCGTTTTTAACATAAAAGATTAACAAATTACTCTTACCTCTAATATTCATTATTTCTATGGTCATTACTACTAGGGGACTCAATCAATATCCTGAAGCGCAATTTAGGACTGAATATTAAATTAGGACAAGTTGATGGATCTTTTACGTAATTAAATAGCCTAGGAATGCCTAAAAATGATTTGGCCAAGTAATCTAATCTTTATGAGCTTATGTATCATTTTTATGGCTAGTTACAGCATAGTTTGTTTTTAGTACCTCTTATAGTTAATAAATAGCCGCAATTTGCATTTAAAGGCAACACTTTTTTCAACGGCGTGTTAACGAAACATTTTTTAACAACATTGAAAATCTACAGGCTTCCTATTTTTACAGATTAACGGATATGGGTAGCATAACTCCAACCCTCAACGTTTCGTCTCTAAAGAAAAAAACCTCGAGCATTCCCGGGGGTGACTCATTTTACCCCATTCCTACTCCCTACTATAAACAAACTCCAATCCCTGAAATCGAAGAACCGGATTCTTGTCCTGTAGAAGAACCATCCAGTCCACTCCCGCAATTGGAACCCGGCGACAACCTCCTCATGCCGGACCTCAATGAAAAAATCAAGTGCAATACTCCAAACATGGAACGTAAAAATGTGATAGATACAATCAAACAAACTGTTAAAAAGGGGAAAGACCTCATTCATTTAGTTTATACACCTCACGAAGATAGCGTGGAGGAAAAAGAAAGTCCGGAGCCTGAAAAAAAACCTCAAAATCCAGAAGAGATTCTAGAAACTTTAAATGGGTCTTCTAAATTATGGGTGGGCAAAGACTATGTTAATTTTATAGTGAAAGATTTTAACAGTTTGGATTCTCCTTTTGATGATTTTATTGAACGAACTACGACACCGAGGATGCCTTGGCACGACGTGGGGGTGTGTGTTCAAGGGGCGGCGGCGAGAGATGTCGCTAGACACTTTATCCAAAGATGGAACGCAACTAAGCTCGAAAAGGCCAAATCAAACAAGACTTATCCGTATTTATTGCCAAAAAGTTACGACGATTTTAAGACACTCCCTATAGTTTTTCCAAACGAAGTTCAAAACGTCACGTGCCAGGTAAGCAAAGAACCGACCAGAAGATCTTGAAATACTTGTCAAAAGCAAAACCAGTTTTTCTATCTCTTTAGATGAGTATTTCAAGTTAGCCACACTTATTGTAGAACCTGACCTCTTTCATGTTGTGTTTGTCCCACGCAGGTCCTTCGAAGTGTTAGTACTTGGTCTTGTGGTTTTTTAGAACCAGACACGGTTGAGCAAAGCATTCACGAAGCCTACATCGACACTATTAATAAAGCTCAACACTACATTTACATCGAAAACCAATTTTTCATCTCGTTGTTGTGTACTAATCCCCACACTAAAAATCGAATAGCTGAATCCCTGTATAAAAGAATAGTGCGAGCATTCAAGTTTGTTCCAAAAACCCTAAAAACCGCCATCTTTACCTTTGTTTTTTAGGGCCAAAGAAGTGTTTAGAGTCTACGTGATCATGCCCCTTTTGCCGGGCTTTGAAGGTGAAGTTGGAGGCCCCACCGGTACTTCCTTGCATGCGATAACCCACTGGAATTACGCCTCGATATCTCAGTACGTGTCTCTCAATTTTTTCTAAGTTCTCATTGTGAGTTACAGAGGGAAATTCGCGATTCTCAACAAACTGAAAGAATACGGTATCCCGGACCCGACCGAATACATCTCTTTTTACGGTTTGAGAGCTCACTCTACCTTGAACTGTGAACCGATCACCGAATTAGTGTACGTCCATTCAAAACTGATGATTGTCGATGATAAAACTGTGATTTGTGGCTCTGCGAATATTAATGACCGCTCTCTAATAGGGAAAAGGGACTCGGAAATAGCCGTGTTGATTGAAGATGAAGCTTTTGATGACGGTGTGATGAATGGGAAAAGCTTTCCTTGTGGCAAATTCGCCGGGAATTTGCGCAAGTACTTGTTCAAAGAACATCTCGGTTTATTGGGAAAAGAACACGAAATGATTGATTTTGATATTACTGATCCTATTTCTGATTATTTTTACAAAGAAATTTGGTATAAAACTGCCAGTTTAAACACAGAGTTCTATGAGAAAGTCTTCCACTGTATTCCCACAGATAAAGTTGAAACATTTACAGATTTAAAAAAGAACCAAGAAGAGAAGCCGTTGTACATTAACGAGTTTTCGAGGGCCGAAAAGATGTTAGAGAGCATTCAGGTGAGCGCCAGCGGTGAAAAAACATTTCTATATTATGTCTTCTAGGGCCACCTTGTTTTATTGCCTTTAAATTTCCTCAAGCAAGAAAATTTGATGCCGGCAGTGGCGTCGGTCGAGGGAATAATGCCTACATCTTTGTGGACCTAAACAAATACCAATATTTTTATATATTTTTTATAAGATTTTTTCATAGATGTGCCGTCCATAAAAAACGAAGCTAACATGCTCCGACATTCCCAATTTTACTTAACTCTTTACAACCGTTAAAGCCAACGAATTTGTACAATAATTGCCAATAGAGTGCTTACAAAGTGATACAACTAATTTATAAGTACATTTAAGTGTTGTTAATTGTTGGTGTATTGTTAAAATTACTGTTGCTTCCAAAGAAATTATTGTTGGTGCAAAGATAAATTTTAAAATGTTGCTTTTATCGTTTTAGCTCACTCATTTTTAATCGTGCATTATGTTTATGGATATTTATTGTATTTTGCGTTGATACGTAAATTGACGATGTTAGTATTTAAATGTGCACAGTATTGAATATATTTATTGATCATTTATTTGTATTTTTCTACTGAAGTTCATTGAATCCGCGATGATTAAAACTAAAAAAAAACGAATTCATTATCGTACCCGTGACTCATAAGCGCCGGCGCCGTTCCATTATCTCCAATTAATAATTAAACTATAACATTTTTAACAACAAACGGTGAGATAGAACCAATTTTCCCACGCCCTAACGTCGCCGCCAATTTCGTTTCGTTTTTGGATTAAAAATTGTTAATACTGAAGACACAATTTCACACAATGTCACAAAGTTTACGACACTCGACAACAAACATAGGATGTTTGCCGAAGACTCGTTTAATATTTTGTAACACTGTAAACTTTTACTATTGATAAAAAGATCACTCAATAATGTACTAATTTTTTTTTGGCGATCACTACAAACGGCACCTTATGGACTCTTGCGGCTGTAAAGATGAACTTTATGGACTCATCGGTCAAAATACGCTTTACACTCTTTTGGCGGTAAGATGAATTTCATAGACACATCTGACAAAATTTACAGACTCAGCATCGTCCATTGTCTTTGATCGTCCAAAAATCTTCACCTCCACCGGAAAACAGTCTCTTTAAAAAGTCGTCGTTACGTAATTAACTCTCTTGAAAGTTGTTGAAGATGATTGTACTGATTGTTCAAGGATCTTATTTCACTTGCATTGAATTATTGTCAAACATAACAACAATACACGTAGACATAATAAATTTCGCCGACCTTGAATGTTCTTTACGACCGAGGTTATTAACATTTTAAAATTTGCCGATTGTTTTCAATGGGATTGAATTGTAATTGCAGCGAAAGTGAGTCGGTAAGTAAATGCCGTGTTGAGAAGTATAAAAATAGTCCTTTCTAAGAACAAGAAGGACAAAGTTTCAGGTGTAGACGATGTGACAAAAAATCTTAATTACATAATACGGTAATGGTTTTATAAGTGTTACAACAAAAATTGTATTTATCCACAAATTGGTTTTGAAATTCAAAGCAAGCGAACAATAAATAGTATTCCATAGGCAGGTAATAACAACTTACGTGCTTCTAGATGTGTTCTGATTATAACCTTGGTCAACAGTTCAATAGCCAGAATGTTTCCCGAACGTGATAAGCTAATAATTTGTTTAATATCTTCGTACCTATTTGTTCTGTAATATGAATATTAGTACATGAATAATACTCGAAATCATAAAACCAATCTTTGTTCTTTGTTACTGGGTCATTTTTTATTAACCAAACATGCTTCAACTGCAGATATAGCAGAATATCACAGCATCATAGAATTTCGGACATTTACCTGAATGAATTTACCTCTAGTCTGTGACTAATATTCACAGTGGATTTGTCCAAGGTGACAAATTTTGATGGTCTTGCTTAATGATTTTAAGAGAACTTGGACAGTTTTATTACCTTCCTAGTGAGTGCGTTGAGAGTTGGTTGGTTACGGATCATTTCCCAGAGGAAGTCTCTAAAAATTTAGTAAAAGCTCTAAGATTATATTTTGGTATATTTATTCCTTCAAATCATCGTGCTCTCTTAAGTTTCTTGATTTGCAAAAAGGTTTATGAAACTTTCAAATGATTTCTATCTGTGGGGAGTGAGTCTATTGTTGATTGGTAGTACCAATATCACATAACATACTACTAAAAATTGATCCGGTGATTGTACCGTATGATGGAATGGAAATGAAGCGGTTACAGCATGAAGTCGTAAAAACAGTCTAAACTAAACGATATAACCGTTTTAGATACAGATTTAAAATTAGAATATGTTAATAAATGATGAAGCAATACTTGCGTAATGTGACCTTTAATGTTGATGGTATGACAAAGCGGTGCGAAAATTTAAATGGAACAAGAGAGGTGACTAGATTATAATTAATATATTTTTTGTGTACTGTAGATCTTATTAAAAGAAGTAGTACAATTTGTAGTGTACCTCTATCAAACGGTATGAAGTCAAAGAAAAAATAAAAGGTTTACTTTTAGGCGAACAGGAAAATATTTGAGATTTTGTAGGTAAAAAGTCTAACTGAGCAGCAAAATGCTTAATAAAGCAGCAAATCTTGTGCGGTGAATTAATCAGTGGGAGTCATGAACTATTTTGTTGAGATTTATGGGTTGGAATTCAGATATTTCGTAGGAGAACATGTTCATAAAATGGCCAAATGTTTCAACTTTCACATAAATGTTTTGAAAAACAGTTTCAAAATTTACCCAATTCTTGAGAATCCAAAATTTTTAAAATGTATACTCAAAATAAATTTTCAGGTTTTTATAAACCATAGATCGTTAAATTTTTTGTGTTTTAAAGAGACATCACTGATAAATAAGTCGATAACCGCCAAAAACAAAAAAAAAAAAAAAAATTCAAATAAAAAAGATGAAATATTAATTAATTTCGCGGCACCACATGTTTTAATTTATGTTTCAATTTTTATGCTTTTCACTATAAAAATAACAAGGTAGGTTAAGTTTGATATTATTTTTTTGTATACATATATTACTATATATTTTTTTGTTTTTACGTATCTGGTTAACAATGAAATTATTTTTTGAGACGAGACGTAAGTTTTGGAGGAACCTGTATATCTATAGAAAAAAAAATCTAAACTGACCAAAAAGTTTTAAAGTTAAAATACCAAATGCGAGCTCTATTAAATTTGTACTATTTTTTTATTTTTAAAATTTCTGAACTTCTAGAAAATTTTATGTTCCTTGACGCGTTGAAAATCGAAATCATCATTATTCATCGACTTTTTTAATGCCATCTTTCAAAAAATGTACACATAAAAGAAGGAGATCTGATATTTAGAGTTGTAAAAGAAAAAAATATGTATAAAATATAAATATAAATGTGTATACAGTTTTTGACGTATATAAGTTTGAACAAAAAATACTAGCATTTATTTAATGTATTTTGATGTAGATTTCTGAAAAAAAAGAATCGTCCATAATTCCATAACCGTAACTGGAAAGAAAGTAAGTACATTTAATAGGCTTCATTTTGATACTGAATTAAAAGAAATACAAGATGTCACAATTTTTGGAAAATTGAATTATATTTTTACTGTAGTTCAAATGACTCAAATTGTATATATATTTTTATTATCCGCCTAGTTATATTTTTGCTTTATGAAAACATTTAGAAAACGAGAAAACGAGAAATTTTAACTAACTGTAAACTAAAGATTTAAAGTAGGCCTACTGCATTTAGACATATGCGTTATTGTTAGTTGTGAAATGTTTGTTCTTTTAAAAAACGTGTCAAAAATCGCTCTATATATGAAGATTTAAAAGTGGGATAAATTATGGAGCACCTGTATATACGAAAAGTGAGAGGGGACAACTAAATATTTAAATGTCTTCGAAACTCCCAGCCGCCTTCGATGCCTGCCATCTCAGTTTGTTTGCTCTTATCGAAGTTCTTCCCAAGTTCAAATATTGGATTCTCGTTCTCATTCTTGAGATGACTTTCTTCAAATCCGTCTGAGCATAAAAAAAAAACAAAAAAGTGCTCATTGCGAGCGCGAGTCGTGTCGATTTCATTTGTTTCGTCATAGTGATGTCAATCCCGGTAGGCGTCGTGCGAGCGGTTCATTGAATGTTTTGATCGGTAGTGCATCGTACAGATGTCATTACCCGAGGTGGTACCGAGAAGAGTAAATTATGTAATTGTCTGTCGGCCAATGAACGTCGCATGCACTGGCGACGCAGAGAAGGGCGGAGTGACGTCACGAGTGCAGGGCCCCCCTCGGACCCCCTTGTACCGCTGTAGGCGCGCGCCGCCCGACCGACCGAGAGGATCGAGTGTGCTGTGCGACAGTGTGTTCTCAAAATGGCAGACGGGTTGTGTTCGGGAGAACATGTCGACGATGTAATCGCAGTGACACAGGGCTACGGAACATCGATGGCGTGCGAATCAAATGACGGTGCGAATGTCAGTGAGTGTGCGAAAGTGAGCCCGTTCTACTGTGCTAGTGCTAAATTGTTTGATGAGTTCCAAGGAAGAGATGGGAAACAACACCAGGGATTCTTGCCGTCGACGTGCGAAGAGGATTGCAGGAAGAAACGATGCGTCGATCGCTACGACAGCTCCGAGTCTTCAGACAGGTTCGTCGATTCTTCGACAACGTTGTCGATTGTTCGTTCACCGGATTCGACGGAGAGAGCGGTCATTGTCGTGGCCTTTACCTTAACCGAATAGAGTGCAAATCGAAACTGAGAGTGCACTCATTTTTTTAACTGGCCGCCGCACTTTCGCGATTACTACATACTTGTTTGGTGTCAACGACACCGTCGTCGATTTGTTGTTTGTTGCGTATTCTGTGCACACCAACGACGACTCTACAATCATCGATGCATCATCCGTCTTCAAAGCTTAGAAGAGCTTTGCTATGCATTTGACCACCATCATACGTGAAACCCACAATCGACAAACATTTTGTTCATTTCATACTTACATTCCTAGTGCACCTATTACCTGCATCAAACAAACATTTCACTAATGCACAAACAAGTTGTAGCGTTTTTCTTATCTTGATCCATCACAACTTCACTAGGTATATTGTTCTATCAGGTATGCGTAGTATCGAACGAAAAACCGCTAAGAACAAGATTGTTTGATAATGTTGGCACTAATTACATACTATTATTACTTTGACGGTCCACATCTAGGTTTTTATCATAAATATTTTAGGTTTTAAGGTGTAGTTTCAAAGTAGATATTACAACTAAAACATGCTTCGACAATTAAATCATCGCTTCTACGTGTTAGGTTAAACGTCGCACAATACCATAATAAAAACAAAACGGCCTTTGGAATTAAAATTGTTGGTAGCTCTGCTTGCTACCTCGGTCTGTTCGACAGTTGATATGGAAGCATGTCATGTATCAGATCAGTTACCAACATGTAAAAACTACAGGTAGATCTGTAACGCCGCTTTTTTTCCGATCATATCCACTTATAATGGGCAAACAGAAAAGTGTTCCCAAATATTCACGTCATTGCGTTGTATTATTATGTTCTGTCAGAAGTTTCTAATCAAAGTAAAATATTTTTTAAATTTCAAATGGACACTATAGAGGTAGTACTACCGATACTACTTGCAATCTCATGGAATAAAAGGAGTCATATCGTCATATGTTTATCAGCGTTCGATAACACGATGGAAAATCATAATTACCGATACCTCAGTTATCAATATTTAACAAAATATGAGTTACCTATGTTTATCAAAGTACCATGTGTCTCGACTGTTTGTTTTGTTAGGTTGGTAACAGACTTAGACTTTTATTTTGGTATGCATGATTTTCAAGGTAACTCGAAATTAAATATTGCATATATCTACAAAATTTTATTTATGGTAGTGGGGAACCATCTGCAGCCTACGTCTAATTACAACTTACTAACACTGATATTTATCAAAATTTGATATATCGACATATTTCAAATAGATATCATTTGTTAATATATCACTATACTGATAAATTTGTCAATAAATCGGTATTTTGGATATTTTTCACTGATAGAAAAAAGTATCAATGATGAGTTTACCCATATATTGATATACCAAACACTGATAGCGATTTTAAACTAATGATAGATACATAAATGATAATCAAAGAATCAAAGAAATTTGATAATTATCAAATGCTATCAAAATGCAATAGTCCTTAAATTATTAAATTTGATTTCGTATGATCTTGGACTAATTGGTGTTTTTAATTAGTTTAATTTAATCAATTGATGTATCTTGATATTTGATATTTTGATAAGTCGATCATTATCGATATTTCTGTAATATCAAACTTTAATGTCCGATCTATGCCTGAGCTTCACAATAAGACAGTGGCGTACAATAAAGATATTTTCTGATACTCGGCTGCAAACTAATATTTTAGCGGACTAGTAGATTAGGGAGATAGGTCAATATTACACATCTTTTTCCGGTCATTCCGGTATTGCATATTTCCGAAACTAACCTCACAAATTAAAAAATCAATTTTTTACATCGATCAATAACAGTTTTTTGTTTTAAACATTGAAACTTAATATGTTATGCTCAGAATTATAAATGTCTAGTTGTGTAAATAAATATCGCAATCGCTGTATTGTATGCAAAATTTGAAATTTAGCCCAGAAGCTTATAATTGTTGAGATAAGTGGATCGATAAAACTTTCTGAGTATCTTTACATTCGTTCAAGAGTAATTTGCTCGCAGCAGTTTACACCTTGTTATATTCGCCTTTAAGACAGTTCACGCTCCGGTTGATTCATCTCCCCAAAAATAATTTACGGCTAATAAAATGTGTTTTTTGTTTATCAGTCAATCAAGGGATTTCCATAAACTAAAAAATGAGTTCTTTTTTCAGTTGAAAACTTCAATATTAAAGTTCTAAAGCGAGCATTCCGCGCATGCTAAGATCGTATAATGTCGAGTTCCTTATTCGTACGGAAATCCATAACTTTGCGTCCTTGTTGCACAAATGAGTATTCGTTAACCCACGGCATGTGGAACCCCAGATTTTATATTTTCATCTAAATCCTAAATTCGTATTAATGCAAGAATAAGTTCACTCATTTCGAAACTCCATTGCCTTTTTGAGCCACATTTTCTTCAGACTCGATGTTGTCTCCGACTAATTTGTTGATGTCTTTTGTCGCACCGCATTGAAGTTTTTCTGCTGAAAGCGCCATACCGCTCAACACGTACTTTATTTTATAGCTCTCTCCATAAAATACTATTCTTTTTGTTATTGGAAAGGAAATGAAGAGTCTGGGATTCTTATGAGCTGCAAACAAAAAATCTCAAATCAGATACATTTAGAAGCCTTCACTTTACGAAGTTTTTTCGGTTTGAAAAGTTCACGGTACGAGTCGATAAAAATGCAGTCATATAAACTTCAAAATTTATTGTAAATATATACTTTTAAAATAATTGGTTAGAAAACGCTTACGACGTGTATACGATTAACTTCCTTTTTGAATAAATTGAGTTCGACCTAATTTTGGTCACTTTTAACACGACAAAGCTCTCAACTGTTGAGAACTGCTTCCTTTTCGAAAAAATTCGCACGAACAACTAAACACCTGTGTTCCACAATTGTATGTTTTTGAATGAAGACGTTCCGGTTCCTTGCACTAAAATTAAAATATAAATAGGGGAGCTTTCGACGCACTAAGTATGTAGAGTGATATTGTGGTTTTCCGTTCGATTATCTATCAGAGATACTAAAATAAAAAGTCAGGAATGCAGAAAGTTTTGCGTCAGTTTTTTATCTACTAACAAAAGGAAGATAAAATGTGACCTTGACATATCACATGGGTCTTATCACTTGCAGCCATAATTGCATGACATCAGTCCCAAAATTCTTTATTAGCGTGGGATTCGCCAACAATGAATGCAAAGCTTTAACACACAAATAACACTTTTGTTCACTACAATAAAACGTTGGGTAGGTCAGCAACAAATTGCTAATTAGTTGCAAGTTGTATAAACAAAACTTGTATTTTATTTAGGTCAAACACTTTCTTTGTTTTCTATAAAACTATCAACTCGTAAAACAACGCGATGTCAAAACTGATTACGCGAAATTGAAATGTGCAAATAAATTCAGCGTCAACGTATAACTTATTAAATATTTGTTTTATCTCGGATTAAGCGTGGGCGCCTATTATACATTCAACTGTTTCGAAGTTAATTATGCGCTAAGGTAAAGAAATAATTACTAATGGGTGATTTATAACAATACAAATAGTTGCGTACGAAATTTCGTACATCTACATGTTTTCACTTCCTTTTAGTTTAGTGAGTAGACAACTGCTTCGATGTTATCTTCATCGTTTGCTAAAAAAAATGTACGTTTCCTTTTAGATTGTGCCGGTAATGAAAGTGTCTAGGATATTTTCTAGTTGGCAGATTTTTAAATAACTTCTGTTATCGCCTCCTCGCACGTGGGTGGGTAGGTAGCTCAATATTTTCATGTAATCATATTAACAGATCATTAACTTGTTAATGTTGCTCAAAAACAACAATTATATTGACGCGTTTTATTGTTTCCGTTGAGCATAATTAAATTACGTGTCAGAATTATAAAAGGTGCATAATAGAGGTAAACAAAAAAAAAATAGGAAAAGAAAATCACCATACGAGCATTTTTCAAGGACCTAAAAGATTACCTTTAATATAAAAAGTATTTTCGTGGCCAGGTGAATTTTCACAGTCCCCTCAGATCGAAATAAAGATATTACTAAACTGTGAAGTAAACAATAAGCAGATCAGAACAAAAAGATAAATTATATTATAATTAAGTTTTTTACTAATTAATGAGAAGCAATGAGCATATCTAAAATTACTAATCTAAAATTAAATTAAAGAAATAGTCGCGAAAGTGGGAAAATAAATTTAAATAATTAGTGTTTTTTTTTTGGACGAACAGTTCTATAAACGTTTATTTTACTGACTTTTTTGCGGCCGCAAAGACGAATTTTATGGACTCATCAGTCAAAATATACTTAACGAACTTAGTCTTAGATTTTGTTTTTTTACGATCACCTAAAAAATCTTGTATGCCTTTCTGTCGTAAAGCTTTTTTGCCTCGCTGCGCTCGTCCTCTAAACGTCGGACCTTGACTTTACGTCCTCGTTACATAAATAGCTATTTTACAAACGAAGAGGTTTAAATAAGTTAGACGTAAAACTAGGAAAACGTTTTATTATTATTGGGAAAAAATGCTGGAAAGTTATTACTTACTCTCGTCATAATATAAATAGAAATTATTGTTTTGAGTCATTGACTAGAATTGTTATAATTTCTAGCTATGTTCTAAATTTACAATATTAGCTTTCTGAGAATTCCCACAAATAGCTGCTTACTAAAATTTCGTTTATTTTTTTGAGTTGAAGATTGAAATTGGCACTATTCACTACTTTGTTAGTATGTTTTCATTTATTCTTTCTTTTCATTTCACCGTTTCTTCTTACTTCATTCTAGTTTCTTCTTCTTTTTCTTTCTCTGTCCTTCTATTGAGTTAAAGTAGAACCGTGGGACTAGTGCAACGATTGTACTACAGAGTTGATATTTTATCTAAAGCGTTGATACTTACCGCTACAAATAAAATATAACATATTTAATTAAAGTTTATCACAAATGGCATCTCTTTCGCCTTATCAGAGCTAAAATTGTCGTTTGGATTAGTTGAACTTCGATTCATGACGTACAATTAAGTTTCTTCGTCTTGACATTTAGACAGTGTTTTTCGTATTCTTCCTACTTTTCAACTGGTTAGTATTTACTGTTGCCCATTTAAACTTTCAGATTGATTAATTAATTTATTCGTTTTTCCTTCCTTTATTGGTATGGTAGTCGTAGCTTTTATTGAACGTGAAATTAAGAGAGATATTTGTTAAGTTGAAGTAGATTAAGTTTTGCGTCTTAAAACAGGTTTCAGCATTAAATTTTCCAACAGTGTTAAACTTCTGGTATCCAATTATCAACCATGTATGTACCAGTTGCTAGGTAACTTGCAGGTTAACCGGATGCAACTCATCGGTGCATCCTTGCAATTTTTAATATCTCTGCGTCGGTATCGCAATGCTAACTGAATTCAATAGAAGCAATGATTTATTATCCGCCGTGGCTCTTTACACGTGTAAACATCCTCGTTGGTCTGTAATGGCGACTTTTTTGCCCAGAAACTTCTTGTATCGATCCGACTCTTTTTAATTAATTTAACGGAGCGACTCTATTGGCTCTCCTCTCGTCCATGTGTTACTTGATCCGTTTATCGGGAGATGATTCATTTGTTATTGTTCTCTACACCCTCTATGAGATTTGTCAGAGCGTGATGGGTGCACCCTATATGTAAATGTAAGGGTTGAGGATCACCTTCTTGTATGAGACACGGGGGCAATGCCGTTGACCACCAGACGATTCTTCCCTTCTTTGGCAGGGTCAAACCGGTCGAGAGTTTCGACGAGTTTTGTTTCCTTTTTTTTTCCTTGGAGATTTCGTCAGGACCACTAGTTTTGGCGCGGAACGTTGCATAGGTAGTGTGACGAAAGGAAGCCAAATGGTAATTTCGTCGATAGCTTTTGGGGAATGTTGACAAAGAAAATAACGAATTATGTAAAGTCGATTGGAAGAATGGGAATGGTCTGACCCCGACGAAACGGAAGCTATAATTATCGGGTGGTAATGGGGGCAGACACATGCCTCTTTGGTCTGTCACAAGGGGTCAAATACATGATTTTTTTTTCACGTTTCGGCTAATTGATATTTCACGAATATTTGACGTGACCACGTGCTAATTAAACGGTTTAGCAAACTTTTGCGGTGCAATCCGTGTTTAAGTCGAACTAAGGTGTTAAAATATTAGAGAAGATTACATAGTAAGTGATAGATGGTGGCGAATGTCATGGCTCAGATTGATGACATGTTTATTTTCATTCTTGAGTGCAATTTCTAGCGTTTTGTAAGGCCATTTTATCAGAAAATACTTACACTTGAATACAAATTGCTGCTTTTTGTTTACTTTGGTTTAGATCCTATAAATACTAAAACTCAAAGGTAAAATAGTCGATTCTTCTGTTAAAGAACCAGATTGAGGCCGTGAAGGTCATGGTTTTGGAAGAGGAACCAATTCAGTTTAAGAATGTAGCAGACTCTTTAAACATTTCATGCACACTTGCTTTCATAAAAAGCATTTATATTACTTGTAATAAAAACAAATATTCTAGAATTCCAAAAATTCGGATGTTGGTTTTGCAGCTTCAAAAAAACGTGGGAAAGTGATTTAAATTTTAATTTTAATTAAATCGTTCTAATTAGATTTTTTGTATTTTATTATACCATACGATCGGATAAAAACAGTATCTCAGCAGGCTCCACAATTTGAAATCTGTTGGTAGCTCTGCGTGTTTCTCAAATCATTTTTTTAACGTTAAACATTATTGGGCATGCTGTTGACGGAATCCTTATAATAGTTGTCTTATTCAGACTCCCAGACAAGAAGGTTACCAACATGTAAAAAAACGCAAAGGTTCAAATTCAATGAAGTGAAAATCTGTTTATATTTTATGCAACATCAGAAAAAAATCAATTTGAGAGTTTAAAAGGCCATCAGCAGTCAGAAACTTTATTGATTTTGTTCAAAAATTTGAAAAAAAAAGAATGTGATAAACTTACAATCAAACTGAAAGCTGTATTTGTAAATTGTGCCTGAAGAATTCTTTCTTTAAGTCTTTTTAAAATATACACCTAGGTAGTTTTAGAAACTCACAGGTTTTTGACTACTTTGCTTTTGGACTCTTTAATTTATTTGAGTACTAATTTATTTTGATTTATTTTCTTTTTGGCCTAGAGAATACTGTATTGTTTTTTCAAATGAAAATCTAGATTCCATATTTTAAACAAGTGGTTATCCGAAATAAATATAAATTTCCATGTTTTTTAACCGCGTTTTATAGGTATCTGTCGAGTTTTACCATGAGATACATATAAACAACGATACAGAGCTACCAACATGATTCAAATTCCGCGTCTATTGTTATGTGGACCTCTAAAATTTTGACTGATGAATGATCGTGACGACGAAAGCCGAGTTAAAGAACGTATGACCGAGTGAAAAAGTGATTTAGTATCCACATTTTGAGTGATCTATACATGTTTGACATTTCTCTTTGTACCTACTCTTGTTTAATTTTTAATGTCGTGTGAATGTATGCATGCCGAGTTTTCCAGCAAAAGTTCGTTAAATGGGATGTGATTCCAAGTCGAATACTTGTTTTTTGTTGCGGTGACATTTGTAAATGTTGTTACGTCGAATGCAATTAGTCTCAACCTGCGGCGATTAATTAGTGCATTCATACTGCCAATTTAGTTCTACGACAATGACTAAAACTGACCTTGTCACTCTTTGAATGTTTTTGACTTTATATCGAAAGCGGCTTGCGCATTAGTGATGCAAATACGACATAAACGTTGATAGTTAACGATAAAGAGATCACTTAATTGACCATTAATTTGAATTAACTGTGAACACCTTGTAAAAAAAGGAACGATATAAATTACACTGCAAAGTTTTGGCAGTGTTGCCATCTCGACCTATAAGGCGGATATTACTAAAAATAAAAGTGATTAGTCAAAATTTCGCGCGCATTCTGTTGCTTCCTCGGATTTTTTCTTGTCTACCTGCAACCTCACCCTCTTTGTTTTTTTTCTGCTATATCATAGAAACTCGTTTTAGATCCCAGTGCTACCAACTTACACCCATTTGCAGTTGTCGACCTTAGGTTTCTGGCATGTTTCCCACTGCATTACCGCCTACGATTTGTTTTGGTCATGTTCATAACAATATTTTCTCCGAGGTTGAACGTAAATAGATCCTTTTTCCTCAATTTCCTCAAATTCTGCGACAGATGCGCACATCTGCCTATCGGCACGTTCCCTTCCAAGAGTATCTAGATGCCGACAAAGCGATTCTTTAGGAAAAACGTTCGCCCTATCTTTGTTCTTCGGCAACAATGGATGTAATTAAAGTTAGAGTGGAGACGTCGTGGTGAATTTTGTCGAGTTTGCAGGAAGGAAGGAGTCATGCACTCGCATGTTATACCAACGTGTGAATATTGGGTGAATATACGAGGAAGGTCTTATCGAGTGTTGGGTGTTGTTTGAACGATCCAATTAAATTTAATTGCGGAATATTTTACATATTTTGCGGCGAGATTGCACACAAATTGTTATAAATGTTAATCACGGAAAGGATAAACTTGTTGCGAGTACTGTATGGAATTAATTAGCGTAATAATTGCAAATGTGGATTTTTATGGAGGTTTTTATTGAATTAAAATGATAATACGGGGGAGTTTGTTTTTTTTTTGAAGGCAACAACTGTTTTGTACACATTTGAAATAGTCTGCAACAGAAGAAAATTAACATACTGTGAATTTTTCAATAGTCACGATTCTAATAGATTTAAATAGAAAAGTATCAAGTATCTGACAGTCTCGATCAGATTTCAGTTCAAATACTTTACGTCGCTTGAATGATTCTTTTGTGGAAACGGGAAGTATGACCACGAAGGAAGCAAACCACTAATTGTCGGGCTGGAAAATGGAGCCTGTTGTATAATCCGTCTTCCATTTTTTACAATGTGACTGTTACATTTTGTCAGAATCAGAGCAGCGAGATTTTTTCGGTAATTATTTATAATGACTGAGATAAATTAGGTTCTTTTAGCTTAAAATTTGGTAGTTCTGTTGCTTGATCGGTTCAGTTTAGCACGAGAGCTTTTCTCAAAATTTTGGAATTGCGGTCCTCTTGCTCCAGATTTTTATTCAGTTAAAATCCTTGGTCAAGTAGATTTTTACTATTTACTGATCACATTGAAGCCACTGATTATTATAATAAAATTAAAGACATCGTACGTTTGATGATGGGTTAAATATCGCAGATTCCGAGTTATTTTAACGTTTCTTAAATTACGTAAGTATTTTTTTGTTGTATTTTAAAAAATCGAATTTCGGTACCGAAGTTTTTTTTTTCATTTTCCACTCCGTTTATTTAAGTGATTTTTTTTAAATTTTGAACATTTTTGTGCTTCACTCAAAAAAAAACTACACTTTAAATTTAGAGTGGTACAATTAAAGTTATACCATCGTTGTGAAAGTGTAATTACAGCAGTTCGAAAAATAGGCCTTATATTTGAAATTTTTGGGTTTAAATTGATAAAAAAATATTGACCAACGTGGAAAATTGAATATATATTGAATCTTTGTTTTTTCCAAATTTTTGACACTTTTATCTTCTGAAATGACAATTTGAATGTTAATAATTATAATTAATTTATGGAAACTTACTTTCAATTTTAATACTTAATTTAGTCCTTATTAAATATAAAAGCAAGTATGTATACATTAATCTGAGCATTAACGAGTTCTTCAGGTGTATCAGTTTTAAAGTAATGTTTCAAGTCCAAGGTTATAATAATGTATAATAATAATAATAGTAGTATTTAATAGTAATAAAAATCGGCTTGGATTAAATTAGTTTATGAATGGGAGCGTTCATTTTTCACAAAATCTATGATCAAGATTAAAAGCCACGGATTTTAAATCACACAATTTAATAACTAATCAACAGACTTTTAAGAAAGTGACCTTTGTGATCGTATTGATGATATCAGCAACGTTTTTAGCAAAAATGCGTTCCCATATCTATAGATAACCTTGCTACTACAAATATCGGCACGTATGAACCCAACCTGAAACATAATTTTTCATTTAATAACAGACATTTCCCTCTACATTACGATGTCATCACCGGAAACGTTCCAAACTTTTCATTCTATTTTCGGCCCAGATTTTCGTTTCCGCTGAAAACGATCTGTGTCACGATTTTCCATCCGTTTGAAGCTTCCACGTCAATTTACAACCCTCTGCCGAACGACATTAATTAAATAATTAACACGGTTGTAATACAAGATCCCAGGGTGAAATTTAAAATATTCAAAACAAAATTTAAAAATCGATCGTCCCATTTTTATGTTGGCCACGTTGTCTAGTAGTTCTTCGCTTTGTGCCTTGGATAAATTTCGCAACTGGCGGATAATAAAAGTGTATGGAATGCGGCCGTGTAATTTATTGTCCATGGCTTTTGCAATAACATTCCTAATCCATGTAAACCCCTGAAAGACTGTAAGTACACGTCACTTTAACGTTAAATTTATCTTTGATAAGATAAACTCTCACCTGTCGATTTAAACAGAACTCTCAGCAACGTGTACTTTCGATGATAATGACGACGTCATAACACGTTTATGTTCCAGCAACGATCGATATTTCCAATGTGGGTTAGGGGGTGTATTCTTCTCGTAACACTTCGAGGGGAGTTACAATGGCGGAGCAACCCCTTTTTGTACCACCCTCTGCAAATGCGGTAGCAAAAATCTCATAGAGGATGTTCAAAGAGTAACTCAACGCAAAGTATAAATAAAACAAGTTTGTTTCGAGAATCGTAAACACATGGAAATGATAGCAGAATTTGAACTGAGCATAAACAAGTATATTTTAAAATTCATCATCCACATAGAATAGAATGCGAATAGAGAGGATTTTTTTATCGTGTGAACGCGGCGTGTCGCAACTCGGAAATAAAATCATAGCTAGTTTTTAAAACGAAAAAATTCACGTGCGTGAGAATAGTCATCCTTAACGACTAGAAATCACTTACTTACTTTTGCCTTGCATGTAAATCGGTCCCGATAGTGGCTAAGGTCGAATTACAGTAAATATTTAAGTTGTTAATGATAATAATTAAATTTTATGTTAAGTTTAGGCGAGCAACTTCTAGTGGTTGCGTTGATCTCGAGATTAAAGACTGGAGTAATAGCAAACACTGACAGCATCCAAACCTTTTACTCGAGGTGATAAACGTCGTCTGTAGTCCCAATCAGAAAATTCCAGAAATGGTAGGCAAATAAAAATAAATAGGTTACGACCACGTTGGTGTTTACATGGCACGTAATTTTTCTATATAAATTCCTCGGCAATCACAAGCTATTAGCAAATAAGACTTCTTTTACTCGCATTTTATGGCGTAATTATACAAGTGAAATGATGTCAATTTAATTCGGTGTCAAGTCTAAAGAAAGAGAGCGTATTTACGCTAGTTACTAAACAAACGGGAACAGTTTATAAAAGATTAAGAATATTAGTAAGAAGACAAATGGAGGTGTCGGTGAAACCACAATATGCCGAATGAGGAAGGAGGAAATGAAAGAAAATGTAATGATCAGATCTTTGCTGCTATAGGGGAACAGATTTGCCACGATAAAAAAAACTGACGCGCCAGAATTTACTGATTTCCTTTTTTTCCCGCTTTGCTAAAATTAAAAAATAAATCAATAGGTCGAAGGGCTAAGGACTGACGACAAACTTTATAGTCATATTGTCGATTTTGGTTCGGTAATCGCCATTAATTCCATTAAAATTACAGAAAGTCTGGGTAGGAATGTGTAATTTGTTTAAATTTTATATTGCCAATTTTCACGGGACAAAAGTTAAGCAGTTCTGAAAGAGTTTTTGTTATAAAAACAAAAAATCTGGCGATTCTATTTCTTAATTCTATTAATAATTATAAATGCTAGCGTAAAAATTACGTTAGATACAGGTTCCAAAGATATATTTAAGTAAATTTAAATTTTATGGATATACCTAAAATAGAACGGTTTGAATTAAATAAATGTCAAACTAGATGCACTAAAACGGAGTTAATAGATCCACATCGGACTAGGTCAGAACCAATTTCAAATTAAGTTGGACTAAGTTGGACGGAGACTGACGAAATCAGACAAATTGAAAATAAAATGGATAATTTGACTAGTTTCCTTTCAACGACTAAGTTACATTAAACTGAGTGATTAGATTGGACTCAGACTAAATGATCATAATGCAAACTAAGAATCACGATTGTATTCAGGTTTATTAAATCAAATCAAATAGAAGTAATTTGAAGTAGATCAGATTAGTGGCGTAAAGCGGCTAGAACTAACTAAATCGAAGTAAGTCGGATTCGGTCAAATACACTATTTGAGACTAAACTTGTTTCAGTTAAACTAAAAACTAGTAGAAGTGACAAAAACGAACTAAACGGGATTAGATAAGTTGAACAGTTTGAACTAAACTGGACGGGATTAGCGCTAGTCGAATTGTTTAAGTTGGACTAGATTAGACAGTTTAAAATCAACAGTAGTCTAACGAGTAGAATAAGTATGGCCTGTATCGAATTACTTTGAACTAAATTGAACTTGAATCGGGAACTGAGCTGAATGAGACAAGCTAAGCTGGACAAAAACAAACTGAAGTAAGTCGGAGTCGGTCACTATTTCTGGTTAAAATTCTTCTAAAATGTGCTTTCATTGATTGGATCGAAGAGGTGGAACTAACTCGGACCTTATCAAAATGAATTGGACTAAAGTAACTATAATAAATCGGAATAATGTGGCAAAAATTTCTTGGGTGTTACTCCTATAAATGATCTCTTTACATATGATGTGAAATTAGTGTGTTGAGAAGGTTTTTCAGAAATATTTACTAAGACTTAGGTAATGAGTAGAAATGTTGGGTTAATTCTAGTTCAAGATAAGGAACTTGTAGATGGTATATACTTATTTTTATAGGTAACTAAGGTATAATAATTTAAAATTATAATTTCTCCTGTAACGATCAGTTAGCTTACAAATTGTGGTTGTTAAGCTCCTGGAGGTACATTTGAGAAAGTTCTTCAAACTGCCAAAATAATGATAACTACTGTCTTTTCTTTCTCTTCCCATTTCTTCGATTTTAATGCAAGGAATCTAAACTTTAAGGAACATGTTGAAAATGTCACAATCTGGAAAGAACGTGTCTAACCTAATTTTGAAACATTTAATAGTGTTTACTCTTGTCATTGAAGATGATGTTTGTGGCACACTACTGACTAAATATTTGAGGTTTTCGTTGACCTTGACCCTTCCTTAATATATTATCCGAAGAAATTTAACATGTTCCATTTGATTTGATTTCTAAGCTCCATAAACCGTGTTGAAAGAAAATTGATAACTATACACGTGTCGTAGGTATATAATAGTCGGTGGATCGATATTCAGCGTGGTTTTGTCGTTCAGATAAAACTGCTTCGAACTTCTTACTTAGAATTGTGGGACGTGTTAAAGCTCCAAAATGACCAAGAAAAGTTTCGGCTTTACTTTCATCGGCAGTCGTGGGAGGAAGCACTGCGTTTATCTGTGATATCATTGACAGTGGCTTTGCCCGTTTGGGTACAAATTTTATGAGCTACACGAATGGTGCATTGGTTCTTATCCACGAGGGAAATATTTTTGTCAAGCTTACGATGTTACAATTTTTTTGTAACACTTGTATTGACTTAGGGGCATTTTGATATTTACGTGTACAAAGGTTGCCGGTGGTGACACAGTATTGCCTTTATTAAACCCTCAAAGTAAAGGACCCAATGAAATAATGAGTGTGCAATGGCCCAAGGGTGCAAGGGGAGGAAAATCGATACACCCAAGTCTCCAAATAAAAATAGAAGATGAATCCGTTGAAGCCCTTAAAGTAAACAAGCCATTGTTTTTCCAATTAGTGTTTTTTCATCGCTGAAAAAACACCGTGTTGAACTTCCTATCAACGTTTCGATCGTTGTCATGAATGTTTGATACCTGTTCGATCGACGTTAGACATCCATGTTTGGGTGTTGGGTTTGCTTTTCCCCAACGTGCTGTAGGGGCCCCCAAGTCGCCGCTTGTTGCATTATGCGGTCAGTGCATCCATCCGTCGGCTTATGCACGAACCGGACTCGTTTCTTCTGCTTGTTTTTCTTTCGATGTCGAAGAACGCGAAACAGCTGATGTGTGCATCGTTCGTCGCGCTCGTTTCCGTACATGCAACAAGGACGACCTCTGCTGATGTCCGATACGAACGGTTCGAAACAGGTTGAGCGGACGTTGCCGAACGGACTTTGTCTAGCGAGCCGAGTTCGTTGTCGTCGGTCGAACGTTGTACATTTAAAAGACCACGATGGGGAATGCGGTCGCGCGAACTCACGGTTTTCAGAGATGGTGATAGTTATTTCAGCACGTGACGTAGACGCAGTTGGCACAAGTGCAACGGACGACTTTTTTTTCATTAAGAAATGGATACGACCTTTACACTAGCGTCGCCGAACAACGTTGCCTCTCGACGGTGACAACGAGCTACTGATTATGATAATTTTATTGGCACTTCCTGCTGGAGCTAATAAAGAAGAATCGTTTTACTGTAAAATCGCATGTAGAAAAGCTTAGAGGCAAATCAGTAGACCATGCACGAGAAGACTTGAACGTAATTGCTAGTGGTGCCCCAAACCAACTTTTGAATTTTTTACCGACTGGATAACGAAGTCCGAGTAATTGTGGAATGGGATCAAAATAGATCGAACTTTATCACCTACAGTTCGGTTTTTTGAACAGGTTCATGTTAATCTAAGACGGTTTCTAAGAACAAGAGTTCATTACATCACTCTTCAACTAATCAACTAAACCATGACACGACAGTTTTAAAAGAAGACACTTCTGCTTGTATTAAAGTTAGATTCTTCCTTAGTGGGTCTACACTAGATTATTAGAACATGATACATCTTACCTATCTTCTTTTAGGTAAAAACTATAAGATATAGTTTTTTGACCGTTCGAAGAAAACGATTTAGATCACTGTTGTGAAGCATTGTCCTAATCTGGGCAAAACCCACCTGCAAGAACATCAAATATTTCGAGGTCTGTCGACATAAATTGTCAGAACTGTTAACAAGAGCACTGAAAGCTTAAAGATCCTAGAAACTTAGTCCCCAATAAAATGCTGTTTGAAGCAAGTAACGCATATTCTACAAGGGTTCCACAGTATTGTCTTTAATAAATGGCAGACTGAAGTTTAGAATTATAATTTACTTCTAATATCACTTCTCCAGCTCGAATCCTGTGGGTAGCCTCAGTGAAAGTAACTACTGACTACTTTTGAACGGAAAAAGGCGTATTGATTTGGCGACGTTCTAATCCGAGCTTACTTACTCTTATAAAATAATTTTCGTAGAAACCAGTATTCTTGCTAACGTTTTTCCCAAGTTTCTTAATAATTTTCTAGATTTGTTACAGTTGTGTTTCTTTCCAGAAGTTGTTAACTACGTAAAAATCATCTTTAATTCTCGCTGCATTTTCTTTTGAAACGTGCACTCTTTTGCAAAACATGCCGTAAACCTTGAATAATCAATTAGTTTTCATACACTTTTGAAGTAATTTGTCCAAGAAACTGATGAAATGAAGTTTGTGGATCGACCTTTTGAAGATGAACATTTTAAACGCTTCCACACCATCTTAACTTGAATTTACGTTAAGCCTGAAACGTCACTTTCGAAAGGATCATTTTTGGAAAATAGAATCATTTCTCCTTTCTACAATTGTGAAGTAATTACAGAAACGATGCAGGAAACACTCGAACACAAAAGTTCTCAACCCTGTAATCACGACATGTGGTGGAAAGAAATTTAGCCGCTTTGCGGAAGACTTAAATACTGGATTATACTGAACACATGTAGTCACTGAAATTCTCTTTGTATAAGTGGACACGCGATGTTTTATAAAAGCCCCGAGGACGCTTTCAGACAATTCTCACAAAAAGAGCAGAAAACGGATCATGGTGTTGTTTTTTTACTCATAAAAGCTGGTCTTTGTTGAGAGTTTTGGTTTGGTCTAAGAATTAGTAGATATTCAGTTTGTTAGTTTACAATAAACTGATTAAAAATCAGTTTATTTAATCGCCACTTGTAACCAAACAAGTAGTTATCATCACCTGTGTAAATAAATAAATTCAGAACCTTGATTTACCTTAATTTTTTATACACTTTTATATCAGAAGATAACAGTTTCATATGTACACTTATTTTAAGGTGTGGGAGCGTATTTTAGACCTTTCTTTCGTGGGATCAAACGTTCAATCGTTCAGTGACTATATGGATGAATTCCTTCGTGAAACATGTTTCCGGCTCTTTTAATCTCTATGACCTTGCGTTTTTTCCATTTTAATTTATCGCTGTAGGTTGTGGTCGCGGATATAACATTGTACGTTTGTTTAAAATAAGACTCATTCAAGAGTTCAATCAATGAGATGCATGTAGAAACCGCAAGAGGCAACATTTACAAGAATGTTACGGTGTTTCTGGGAAGGTTACTATTGGAAAATTGTAAAATACCACTATTCCAAGCACAATGGACTTTTCATTTTAATGACAGTTTTAAGAAAATTATGGTGAGTTTCTACAAGACGGATTGGCTGAAAAAGTTGTAGGTTGTAAAGGTGATGCACAGTTGAGAGAACATTGTGTACAAAGTAGAAAAAATTGTTATTGTCTGGAATTTTTAACCCCGATTAAAAAGAAGTTCTACATTTTTTATTATTTAGAATTGTCAAAGGATTTTTTGGGTCTGCTTTGTTTGATTTGCCATTTTGCCAGGTTTTCAGGACTCTGTAATTATGTTATAAAATTTCGTAGAGAATATTGTGTACAGAACTCAAAGAACAGTAATTAAATTGGAAAGCGAATATAATAAAACGGGGAAAATCAGGAAACGTTAATAAAGGAGCAAGAGTGAAGTTGAATTTTTTTTCCTTGTTACTGTAAAGATAGAATAATGAAAATTCCGTCAAGTTTTATTACGCGTTGCTCAAATGCAGCTTAACATTTTCAAGGATCTTATAAACATTCCTGGTTTCTTCATTTTATTAAGACAGTTATTTTTGAAATGTGGATCAAGGACTGGGAGTAATCACCATTACAATTTCACAGTCATCCTCATGAATTTGTTTGTTTAGATTGTAGTTGCATTGTGTTGAAATACTTCGTGCAGATCTCCAACGGTGTAAGAGCCAAAATAAACACTGATGAAAACGCGCGTAACAGGAATGATTCAGATGGGAACAATAGTTATGATTACCAAGTCCTTCCGAAAACTAATTTGCTCTTTTTTCTTCGTAGCAAAAAACACGTCAAGATCGTATTTTCCAGCAAACTGGTACTGTTGCTGGCGGCAGTTTCTCGACATCGTGTTGCATTAGTTCTGTTGTATTGATAGCGAATTGCATTCATTGCAAAACAGCTTGTGCTTTTACATTTGACCTTCACCTATTATTCTAACAGCTCTCGTACTTTCCGTTGCATTGTTTCTATCTCTTCGTTTCGCAACGATATTGTGCATTAACACCAATGCATCTACGGTAAATTTTATTTTCTATCGACCCACGAACCTTTTTTTCGTGACTTTATTGCGCAAAGGTACAGGTATCATAACAAACAAGCAACAGCTGACGTGTGGCTTTCAAAAATCTTGGAGGGTTCCATTAAAAAAGTAGAGCCGGCTGTCCTGTGCAGCTGTTCGAAACCGCTTTTACGTCTCGGACTCCAAGGAGACCACCATCGCCATCGAAAAAAGCAGCTCGTTAATAATCGTTATTATTGTATGAAAAGATGGGAAAATGGCATTGTGGCGTGTAGGTGGAGGATAACGACACAAAATATGGACAAAATCGGACAGAGTTATGCCACTGGGTGAATATGTTGTTGAGGCGGAAGGTTTTTTTTTAGTTTGAAGACTAAGTATGCACTTGGTCATTTTAGAAGATGACGTGGAGTGTGGTCATTAATTTTGCATGTAAGGTGTAGTTCGAAACGGCGTTTAATGTTAACAAGAGTTGTTAAAAACACATTGTAACTGTAGGCAGAAAGAGAACGGAAAAGCTGACGTTCTTTTTAAACCATTTACAGCCCATGACAATTTCTTGTACTTGTGAGCTTTACAACCAACCAGTCTTGTCTATATTTCTTTGATGGATTTCCCTTTTATTAAAATGACATTCGTTAAAATAAGTTTTTTTTCATGGAAAGTACGACGTTTCAGGAAAGCGGCAATACACAATGTAAGTAGTTTATTAATCATCAGAATTTTTCAAGAAACACATTTATTTCCATGCATTTTGAAAAACCCAGCGAAATTTTGCATAATTATTTCTGTTTATGATTATTAAATGATTTTCAGCGTAACCATGAACGTAATCGCGCTTGCTGTTATTTACGATGATTAGGATTACTTTTATTGGAAAAACAAGAAAATTGCTAACTATAACACTTTGTTGTGAATTACGTGAAGTAAAGAAAATGTTCCACAATGCCAGTAGCAACATTAAGATTAATTTAATGGGTACAAAGAATAGATAGACATTTTTTTAAGTGACTCCGTAAATATTCAGTCATTTAGGTTTAATTCAATTTCTATTTATAAAAAAAAACTTAGAAAATTTTGCTATTTTTAGAACTCATAAAAAATAAGTCTCAAATCAAAATTTTGAAGTAAACTAAAATTAATCTTCCATTTCTGTTTTTAGTGTTTTATTTTTACGTTCAACTCATATCTAAACGGTATATATAGGTATATTGATTTCTAATTAAAGTTTGCGATCAACACCGGAAATTATTGCGCTTTGAAACCGACAAAGATAAACTTAAAAAGCGTGAATATTGCTTCTGATTAAATTCATTCAGGAAACTAGATTCGCTAAAAAGTTAAGCAAAAGGAAAACTGAGTTTGAATTAACAGTGCATTTTTCCTTTTTTTTTTTAAATAATAAATTATTATCTTCGTATGAAATTCTTCGTGTAAGGGAAACATCAAATACAATTTAATGTCAGGCTTATGCAATTAGTAAATTATTTATTCACATGTCTCAAATTTCAAGTTCAGTTTAAATTAAGGTGGAAATTCGATTGGTATTTGAGTTGTATTTTAACTATTCATTGCATTATGTAATTTAATCGAAATAATTCCAGTGGTATAAAACTCATGGTTTGAAGCTTTGCAAAAGTAGCTGTCACAGTGTGGTAAGTTCACATAGTTCTTTTGATTTCTTTGGTCTCATTATTTCATTTCCTTTTGTTATTGTTTGTTTTCTCTGGGTCTCCAAAGAACTACCCAATTTTGAATCAATTTTTGAGTTCCTGTTGTTTGTTAACATCGTTATAAATTCCACGTATTTGCTCCTTCCACTTCCCATCTTCACCCATCATCTCACGTTCTGTTGAGCAAAGATTTTATATGTAATTTCCACAGCGAGCACACCAGATTGGATTAGCTCGTAATTATAAAACATATTAAAACATCCTCTTCCTCTCGTTATATTTTTTCTGCTTAACCGCAATTTCCTCCTGTTCTGTTTATACAGTCACTGACCACCTGGGATTTTTGCGAAAATATTCATCTGTGTAATTGTAGTTCCGATACAACTCATCGTGTGACTAAGTACCTCGACGTCTACTCATGGAAATTCAACAGTGAACCATCAGTTCCATGTTGAATCTTCGAGTGGAAGTGGTGTGACCTGGGCCTTAGATCGATTGCGACTTTGACAGTGTGAAAAACGTGTTCAAGGCTTCATGTCTATCGGTCGATTCGTGGGAATGAAGATTAAGCACCTTCACGATGTGCAATTTGCATTTTCTCCGCCTTTTTCCGCACAAGACATGTCCGGAAGCTGCGACTAATTGACTCCTAATTAGAACGGTAATGTTATCGGTGGCGTCGCACAGTTTTGCTTAAGGCTGTAGACGAGGAGGCGGAATTTTGGCCTATATTCCAAGAAATCTAAAGGCTGGAAAAAATCGACACTCGTTCAAACGCTCTGATCTATTTCTTTGGAAGAAACCTATAAAATAAACAAATGTAGGCCATATTCCACCTGTAAAATGGCAAATGCCAAAATATGCAAATGGCTCGGTAATTAAATGAAACGCTCCTATATCCGCAGATAAAAGAAGTGATTAGTACATGATCTGACCCGAAATATCACGAGCTGTGTTTACCAAAATCATCCAAAGTAAAGGGCTGATTTATAGTTTGAGGAAATGCATGGTTGGTCGTCCTTTTTCCCCCGTTGCACGCAACTTCAATCTAAAAAAAAGATTATTATCGCGCCATCTGCATCTCCAGATTGCTATAATAAAAATACTTATTAAGTACATGATGGTACCTTCACTCTTGCAAATTGAAAATGTGTGTAATTATTTATCGTTTTATAATGTCGCATTAATGTAAGCTTTATTTCGAGCTATCAACTTTTTTGCATAACAATAATTAGAAGTTGCGATTAGACAGGTGTATTATAATTAATTTCTACATGCTTTCATTTTAATAGAACGTTTTTGTTACAGGTAAGAAGCGTTATCAAGAGGGTGCAAGGTGCGAACGATTGATTTTAGTGGAACGAATAAAATCCTTCTCTCAGGTAAAAACTGAAAATTTATGTTTCTTTAGTGACTTGACTGAATTAGATACAGACTTTCTTTATCTTGTCGGATGTGCTTTCAAGTTTCTCTTGTTCAGGAAGAGCAGGTGCAACTTTAGCATGTTCGCAACATATATTTTGTAGAGTAAATATTGTTACATAATTTTGTTGCTTACTTTTTATTTCTTGTGTTAAGCAGAAACGGAAGTTGCATGCACGATAATTACAGTTATAATGTCAGACTTAGCCACGAGCGGTTACTACTATCAAAATGAGTCAAATATTCCGGAGTTCTTCGCTGATGATTCATTGATAATTGAATGATAATTATTTCGCGTTATGTAATTGCAATTTTTTATTCTTCCTCACTTACAAATGTGTCGTAAATTCGTAACGTCGTAACTGAGCTCATAACTACAATGACAATGATTCATCTGTTAAGTGGAGTTAATAATGAATACGTAATTAATGGAAACATTTTTTATTTTTTAATTGGTGGGACATAGAATGGGTTAATTTAGTTTTTACATGGCAAATCGTTGAACTTTTGAAAAAAGTAATGTTTCTGATGAGTAAATATTGTGCAGTAAAAAAAAGAAGTCTTTCTCATTTGTTAAAATTGCTTCGTTATTGTTTCCAACCTTTTCTTGGTTCAAATTTAGGTCACGGCTTTTCACTATTAGAAACTAGAGTCTGAGAAACTGAAAATCTTCGGACCTGAGAAGCTGAAAGACTAAGAACTTTTTGCAGAAAATCTGTCTAAATGTTAAAACCTCAGCATCAAAGATTTTCTGTGAAAAATTGAGAAATTAAAAATTTGATGGTCGTGTGTCCCACGGCTAACTTTAAGCAAACGCCCTTCTAAGTATCAGGTTTAAAAAATTAAAAATTTTGGAAAATGTGGATTTTACATTAAAAACCGGGACCTGAGAACCTAACAGGATCTAACCATAAGAACTTAAGTGAGCGACAACCTGAGAGCTTTAATTCCTCAGAAACCAAGAACATAAAAACCCCGGAACGTAAAACGATAAATATTTAAAAATCAAAAATTTAAAAATATGAAAATTTTGAAAAATTAAAGCTCATGAGATTAGGATTAAATTAATTTGCTAATTAAATAAAAGGAAATTGTGAACATATGAGAACTTCAAAATCAAAATCTCAGAGATAGGAAAAACAGATTTTTTTTAAATATCGTACGACTGTAATTTGGAACCCCTGAAAAATAGCATTCCTTACTTTTAATACTATCGTATTTTTAATTTAGCATTTGTTCTATTAAAAACACGTGCATTTGAAACCTCATGGCATTGAACGTAATTTCTCGCCCTAATTAACCCACCTGCGTCTCACTTTTTTCTATTTTTCCTTTCGCCAACAAAATTTATTTTTATCGGTATTGTTCCAGGAAAACAACCACAAGACAACGACTATTTCCTTTTAAATGAAAGTTGCCGACATTGACATTGAATTTTTTTTTCTCGAGAGAAATTCCCAAGGTTTTACAAGATCAATATTTACACATTTATTTCTGCATGTTGTTCGATGCGTTAAAAATTCAGTGAAATTTCTCGTTGTCGTCGGTGTTCCAATAATAAAGATAACAATCTCGTACGAGCAGGGCAAATAATTTATGGCGTTGGAACATGACAAAGTCTATGACAGGTTTTTTTTTAAGTGTCACATTCAACAGGTGGTAGATCTTAATAAAATGTTAGTGTTCCCGCATTACTTTATTAATGGACGAAGATGTGGGCGATTTTCATATTTAATAAACAGATGCTTCTAAAAATAAATAACACTGTTGTACCGACTTTATTGTAAGTTTTAATTTACGACCTTGTGAATCGTCTTGACGTTTCTTTTCATTAAGGTTTACGTTTTCTGACGAGTCTTATTAGTTCCAGTGGCCTTCTAGTTGCATTTCCGCACATTTGTTCGATAAATACAACGTGGTATCCTTGGATTGCAATGCAGCACGTTCGTTTAGTAATAGTTGCAACATACTAAAACCAAGAACAAAAAGGTGAACTTTCGTGCGATGCATTCAATAGGCCAAACTACACAGCTGAACAAAGAATATAAAGCCGTGCTTGCAGGAACGCATTTTACGACATTTTACCCGGTGTAGGTCGCTCTTCCTATTGTAAACAACACATGGCAAAGATCTAGTAAAGAAATTTTGCTGATTGTGTTATTCGGGAACAACTGTATTGAAAATTCAGTAGAATTTGTTTAGTCTCCACGATTAAATTGCAAACGGTGGGAAAGTGATTTACGATAAAAATGCGCTTGCAGTTCGGTGCATTCTACGAAACGCCGAGTTATTTATTTTCACGCTGCTTGATTAAGAATAATGCAATAAACTTGTTGTTATCTGTTGTTTTACATTTTATGAAGATGGTAAATAGTAATAGAAATCTTGCACTTTTTAATGGTTGCGGACATGCAAGAGGCTTATCCAACGAAGGCGATTGAACTTTGATCCGATCGAGGCCGTTACACTGGAAATTAAAAAAAGATGAGGGAAGAAATATCAGTGGAGCACGAAACAAAGAGAACGAAAAAAATAGCGAAGGAAATAAAACGTGTTTTATGCAAACGATTAGATTTTGTCTCGGATTTTGATTATGCTTTTGCGTTTTATTGAAAATATCAATATCAGTGAAGCGGAGAGAAAATGCTGACTTGTCAACTCTGTATTCATATTTTAATTATCGATTTTATACATAGTCGATTGATTTATCTGTGTCATTTAATTATAGTAAGTTCGCTGTATTGTATAGACGTGTTGTTTTACTTTGTCGTGTCGTGAGAATTTTTTATTCACGCATTTTTATGGGAAAAAACATAAGTACAACGAATCATGATTTTAATGTTAACATTGTTACACAGAATTAAATCAAAAGGATTGTATTCGTTTCCAACTCATTGAATTGAAAAACACACAGATCCTTTCAATTCTGTTTTTTATGCTTATCGTGTGATGGCGAAAAACAATTTTGAAATTACTTTTTTAGTTTACTTTAATATGAATTCATGTACATGTTTTAGCGTAGATAATAGAAACAACGGAATTTAACATTTAATTTCTCAATAATTCAATTAATACCTTCTTATTTGTCATGCAATTTTTTGTAGGACTATTTAAATTCTACCATTTTATAAATACCGAGAGCATTCATTCTTTTAAACGTATATGAAAATTTAAAGTTGCAAGATTTCTTCGGTCACTTTAATTAATTTAAATCTAATTTTGTTTACCTCTTTGAATTAATTCTAATTAGATCAATGGTTTTCTTGGATTTTAGGAATTACTTAATTTTAAGTGATTCTTTAATTGTCGGTGCAAGTGGCCATGAGCGACATTTTACTTTAGTTTAGCCTATTTTGGTCTGACGTAGTCAAATTTAGTCTATTTAGTCTGTTTGGAAAATTAAGTTCTTTAAAATTTAAAATAGCATGACTTGTTTCTTTCTAGTTCATTTGACTACAGTTTCATCTAACTTTGATTAGGCAGCATGGACTAATTAAGTATGTTTAATATTTTAAATATTTTTATTTCTAATTTTACCCACAGCCATATTTCAAAATTTCCTTGGAATTAGTAAAATCGTTAACCCGAAACTACCTAGTCTTAATTAAATATCGTCCAAAGGTTGTTGATTTACATGGTCTGTGTTTTTTTACTTCATTTCGTACGTTTTTTGCAACTTGTCCACTAATCTGTTTGTTCTAACTTTGCCCTTCATTGATCCATGCTGCGGTACGATATAGCTTATGAATTAACGAACATTATGATTCATTTACATCACTTATTTATATGAGTACATATTGAACAGACATTAGCGGTGAAATGAACAGTTTGCCAGAATGTAAGGGTGGTAAGTGAGATTGATTTTTAGAGCAACATGAAACGGACAATGAAACAATGAAAGTTACAAAAAGGAAAATCTTCGTACAACATAAAAGAAGCCCAAAATTGCTGGCTAATGAAAAAATTGGCAACAATGTTTGCAAAAAAATGCATAAGAGTACAAGGAAACACGTAAACTGCGTTCTTTTTCCACACTCGTATCGGCGGCAATGGATTATAAAGTCAGAATTTTCAAACAAATGTTTTAAGAAACATTATTCTGTCTTCACAGAATTGATACTGATTCGAATGATTTTTAATTCAATGTCACCCTGTCTATTTGTACTTTTATTTTGCAAATCTATTCAGTTTATCGGAAAATCAATGTCAAATGTACATTGTTGTAAAAGCATAGTTTGACACAATGAATCAGGAGTAGTCTAGTGTTTAGTGGCAGCAGATTTTTTGTAAGTTTTCATTGATTTGTTCCTTCTTTGATTTGTTCTTTTTCAAAAATAACTCGACAGAACTGTATTGGTTTGCGTATTTTTCAACAAATTATCCTACACTGTCACTACCATTAAAATTTTAAGAGCAATTTAAATTAACTGTGAGATGTAGCCCTTGGGGAATGTGCTGTTGTGCATCCTCGTTCTGTAACTGTTGTAGGTGTTTGAATATTCACATTTGACTACAGGCGATTTGCAGAACTGGGAAAAAGTGACTATTGCGGAACATATAAGATTTACAATGAGACTTTACTTCTACGGAATGTTTCAGAGAGCGAGCCTCCCAACAATTATGTTAAGAGTTACATATTTGTGCAACCTTTTCTGCAAATAATTTTGCCTTTCTCTTGAAGTAGCCATCTCGTTTCGCCATCCACACGCGTTATCTATAAATTTTCCTCTTCTCTTTTGCTACGCTTTTTACTTTTCCCCGACTTTAGTGAAAGTCAGCCATGACCCGGCGCCGCCACCATCTGTCACTCCCTCGTGTTCCGATGCACGTTTGCCGCTTCTCCTCCAAGTCCATCGATCGACGTCATCATCGTTGAGTACGGGGGCGGCGCGGTGTGCAGTGTGTATAGAAAGAGAACGAACTATCATCCCAGAGAGATCGCTGGGTCACGTGTCGTTTCGGACGGTTTCGGCAACTCCACCAAAGGCACTCTCTGTTTACCGTAGTCGGATTAGAAGGCCAAGAATTTCAGCCCCCCATAACGGGTCGATAGTAAAGGGGCGTACACACATAATTTCCCAAAAGCGCCCGTTTCACACTGCCGAAAGCGTGGACCGCATTGTCACGTGCGAAAAATGGGTCGACGAGTTTGTTGTCTTTGGAACTTAGCCAGTAAATCTGTATCTGCATCCTTTCGGTTATCGACACAAAAATTATTGTATTTACGCTTAGGTGTTGCGCAAGCGTAAACGTAACTGTTTTAAGATTAATTGCAGTGTGAGAGGATCTGTATTGCGTAATCCTGATGTGGACGTGGGGATTTTTACATATTTATGGGTTACGATGAATGGGAAGAGCTTTGTCATGGTTTGAAGAGGTTTGTTTTATGAGAGATCTATGCCTACGACTACCTTTAAGTAGTTCACAGGCGAGGTCAATATATGTGTTTATGTTTCAAAGCACCTCCGCATTGTTGTACTTTTGTTGTCGATACCAGTTTCTGACAGAACTTATTAAAGTAACTATCTCACATATTTTTCTAAAAGTTAAAAGGAAACTTTTCCACGCTGGATAGTCGCAAAATTAATGTACGTAATAACACTAGTCTAATTGAATTTATCAGATGAATATTAAGTAAAGTAATTGGTGCTTATTGTTATCAAGGCATATAATGAATTTTTGACGAGTTGTAATTATACTGCAGTGAGTACGATTAAATTATACAGGACTTTTTATTCTAGAGGATGAACATCGCTAATTGTACAAAAAGGGCAAGAACAACAGGCGCGAAAAGCGCATTTCTCGTTAAATTGCATGTATCGCAAAAAGAGATAGTTTGCCCATATTTTGCTGTTCTTTTTATGAGTGTAGTTGACATCTATGATAACAACGCGGTAATACAAACCTAAAATAACTAATCGAAATAAACGAATTGGTTTGGTTTCAATAGTAATTTCTAATTTCTTATATTTTTGTACTTTTTGAAAGCTATGAATCGATCTGTATAAATTGAATAAGTTAAGTGGGCATCAACTAATTTGTCAATAAAGTTGGTGGATCCCTACTCCCAAAACCTGACAAATTGCAAAATTATCTTGAGTGAACGATGGAGGTTTTATTGTTCATTGTGGTCAACCTTCCTCTCATTTCACACAACAAGGGAAATTTCACCATAAACATGGTCATAATTGTTGTACCTGATAAACTCAGCGAGATGGTCGTTCAGCTTATTGCACTAACAAACATTCAATAAACGTTTAATGATCGCTTTGTTATCGCCATTCTCACACTAGAAAGTTCGATTTAATCAATTTAATTCGAACCTCAGAAATACAAATAGCTTCTGTTTCTACTTGACCCATCCCGAAAGCTCCACAAATTACCTCTCACGTAACCCAAAGCATGCACATAGGTCAAGGTACATAGTGAAAATTACCGGAATTCGATATCTTCCATCCAAGCCGGCTGATTCTCGTGCCTTCCGGTGGGGTGAGTTACGCGCCGTCAAACAGTGCACACGAGTCTGATGGATCAATACCACCCTTCGATGATGGTACTGGCTTTTTTCTCCTTACGAAATCGTGTATTATGTACGTCGTACGTAACCGCTAGACAGTGGATGGTAAGCGAATTCCAAGTCCAAGAACTAAGAACAACGACCGCGACGGATCTCTATTCCGTGGTGTAATTGAAGGAACGGAACATGAGACACGGCATGCGAAGAGAGATTACGATATTTATTTTAAGGTGCACTTATGGGTGGTATTCATTGCGGAATCACGCCGTGTGGGTTCTGGGAGATGAAATTAGTGGTTGAGAAATACGAAAAAATGCGAAATTGTAAGAATTACACGGGTTTATTAGACTCGACATATGGGGGTTGTTACGGAGGGCGTAATTAAGTAGTTCTGCATTGTGATGCAGGCAAATACTTGCGTTGTTGCTTGGCTGCGGGTTTTAATTGAATTGCTTTTGTATCTATTTCTTAAAATTAATTCCGACTGCACGATGGGAAATTGGTTAAATTTTGTACAAGATATTACGTGCACAAATCTCGTTCAATTCAGGAGAGACATTGCAAATTTTAATTTACCGGTAAATGGCAATCTCATAAAACCAAAATGAAAAATTGTATTCATATTTGAACACGTATGTCTGAACTTTGTTGGCGATAGGCAGAAATTAGTTCAGACTGCGATTTGTCGATAATTTACTAGCAATAAACGATTTGTCATTGATACAGCGGTTTTAATTAAGTATAGGAAATTATGTATTATTTGTACTTAATTCTCGATATTTCCAATTCCAATTAACATTGAGAAATCACTCATTGCTTCGTTAAAAGCAAATAACAATGGTTTAAAATTGAGTGAAGTCTTTTAACTGCGAAAGGAACGCCATTAAGACTAACCATATTTTCCAATACAATGTTTCTGACATTTTCATCACGTCTTTGTACGTTCATGTTCATGTTTTTTAATATAACTTAATACTCAATTTCAAGCGAAGAAATATGAAATAAATGGACTTGGTGTTTGTCTTTTTAGCTTCAGATATCTTTTCATGCTTTTGTACTTCAAAAACACTTTATTGTTTTTTCCCTCCGTTAAATGTTTCCATGTCTAATTCATCTCTGTCTGTGTTACGCCTCTAATGTGTTAGATATTTTATTTTGTTCAAATTTTATTCGCTCTCTTTTCTCTTATTCACAGCTTGATTTGGTCTTGCTGCGTTGCTGATTCTATCATTTATTATTACATTCTTTCCTAGATTTTTAATAGTATATTAAAAAACTAGTTTCATAAAACTTACATTAAGACACGAGTCAAAGTTTGCAGCACCACTCCCATAGACAGGAGTGCCTGTCGAGTGCTCTTAAGGTTTTACAAAACAAGTTTTGCATCCTATTTTTTCTAATTTGCCTATTAAATGAAATTTTTATACAAATGGAGTGTTCTAAGATTAATTGAGAAATTACTTGCACTCCGCTAGAAATAAGACAAGTTGCAGAAAATGCCACGGTTAATTTGCTGTCAATGAAAATTTTCCGTATCTGGCATGAAACTGTAATCTTAGACTTACACTGGCATTTTGACTTTTTGTGCAATGTGTGTTACCAACCGAAAAAGAGTTCCTAGATTTTGAGTTTGGCAATGGCTTATTAACGATCCGAAAGTGCCTTCACGGCTTTGTTACATCAGCAAATAGAAAAATATATTTTTAATCTGAACTTGACTTCTTATTCGCTCTCTTCTCCATTTGCCTTCACTTTTGTTTCTTTGTTTTCATCTATTTCGTTGTTACTATTTTATCATGAGATATTTCAGGCCCTCTGTTAGTGCGCTAAAGATTTTCATGTTGTCGTTTTTGATAACACCAGTGTTTGACAATTTTGTGTTTTTCTATTCGCACATTATTTTTTTTTATTATTTCCAACTTGCTGTCGGATACCCTTTTCAAGTTCAAATAGATGATACCTGTTTATTAAGGAATTTCTAAAATCATTACGTCATTTTTTTAATTGATTTCGTCTATGTTGGTTTTATAAAAAATGTAGCATTGCATATTTTTTTCCTAAATCCACCTCAAACTTTCTTTTAGCTTTGGTTTTTCTTAATCTTTTTCTTCTCGTCAGAATTTTTCCTATGCTCTTGAAATAATAAATGTATGACATTTTCACATTCTTTCTTTCTGTATCACTCTTACTAAATCATGGCAATCTCCTTTCTCCGCCTTCTTACCACATTTTTGTATCACTCTTATTTTCTTTAATCCAAAGCAAAATTTCAGGGATACCTACAGATACTTTAAATGAACCGTTTCGTTAGCAGACGATCTGATTATCAGATCTGGCAGATTTTTATTCGACCATCTGTCTGTCAGAACTGAGTTTCATATGCAAATCTCTAAAGTACTTTTGTCGCAATGAGTCGTGTCTTGTGATCCGTAAACATTCTGAGAATGAGATATCAGGTTCGTAGAAAAAGACACCTTTACAATAAGCAGCGCACCTGATCTTAAGATAAAGATCTCCAGTTCCAATGCATTGCGAAACTAAAAACAAAAAGTGGTATTGACGAACACCCGGAAACATCTGAGCTCGAGAAAACGAACCTAAACAGTGTCAAAATTTAGATATCAATAGGATGTTAAAACCCTAAAAGCAAGAATATTTGTAATTGAAGTCAGTGCAGCCAAGCGTTAAATATTCGTATTAATTTATTTATAATGTTGGAGCTCGACGCCAACATTCTTACATTGTTACAAGAATATATTCTCCGATGTCTTGATCGCCGCAATTAAGTTAAAGATTGGAGCTGTCCAATGATTTATGACTAGCGAAGTTAGATTAGAATGGACAAGATTAGAAGTTTGAAACTCCAAGTTTATTAACAACAATGGTGATGGTGAAAGTGTTTCATTGACTCCCAAAATCTAAATTCGCCAACCTTCCACAAACAGTTCATACATCAACCACAAAACAGGTGTACGACTGCGAAAGTATTTGTCACTGTTGATAATTAATTACCTTTGCCGCTAAAATCTACAAGCTTAATCGCGTTTTTTAAGAAAATTAATGTCATGAAAGAAATGCGTAGTATTTTTAGATAAACGCGCATATATTTAAGCAATTTGTACCTAAGCATTCTACAGGTGTTCTAATTTTAACGAAAATTCGACTTAATTTCTAGTTATTAAAAAAGATAGCCATCTGGAAGGTGATAGGATTTTTTGCCATCATTGCAAGGGTTATCCCACATGGCGTGGTTTATTTCGAGCAACGAGTCCGCATGATAATTATCCCGCAGATGCACACATGTTACGCAAGACCAAATTGCCTCAACTTAACGCGTGTTATGTGTAACTTGTCTAATTTTACATATTGAGCTTAATGAGACGACGAGCTTTGTGACGACTTCTACGAGTGGCGGTTCGAACTTTGCAAACTTGGGGCTTACAGAAGTGCCTTCTGTTTATTTTACTACATGATAATAAATAGTTTATGTACGATTAATTTAGTTTGTCTAAAATTCTAACTAAACTAAAGCTTCTAACTGAATTCCTTGATCATTTCAATTGAATGATCTTGAAGTTTTAAAAGGTCAAGTTCTTAAATTAGGTTTCCATTTTAATCACAAGGTTTGGATACTTGAATTTTTAATCTCACATAAAATCATCTTATAGTTAGACCTCCACACTTAAATTCCCAAATTCCAAAGTTCGCAGATTCTCAGGTTTTTAGTTACTTTATTTTCTGATTTTTACAATAAATCTTTTTCAAAATTTTTTGGATGCCTGATCTACATATTGTTAGAATTTACGAAATTATAAACTTTTATAAGTTTCCTTCCTTTTTACTTTTCTGTTGCAGATTTGTTATGCTGGCAGTTATTTTAAGCTTAAACAAAATTTTGTCTTGATTTTGAAATTAAACCGAAACTTTCTTTCGGCTACAGATAAAACGATCCCAAAGATCTTAAAAATCTTTCCGATTTTTTAATTCTCTGATCATTTGAACTATTTTTGAACTTTTAGACGCTAAATTGTTAAATTAGGCTCATACTTAAAATTTTGATCTGATTATTTCATTACAAAATTTTATTACCAATTTATAAAGTTTTTGTTGTTAATACTGGAATCTTGGACCTTTGCAGTCAGCTACTCGGTTTTTTATTTGTTCAGTTTCCCAATTTCAGCTTTCTCAATTTTCAAGATTCGTCTTCAGTCCTGAAATTTTTTAATTGATTCATTCTTAGATCTCTGTCCCTCTTTATTCTCAATTATCTGTCTCTTAGAATTCGTTCTCAGTTTGCTATATACTCATAAACAACTTATGGAAGCCTTTTTTTATTATTTTTTTTAGGGTTTTGGAGTCTCTGAATTGTTTTTTTTTACATATTTTTCTTATACAGATTTCTTTCATTAAAGCTATTTTCAAGTTGTACCAATTTTTGTCTTGATTTTGACTTTGGACCAAAACTTTTTTATTGTGAGAAATTAAACGATTCCAAAATCTTAAAGATAATCGACATTGATTAGACTACAACTTTGTTTTATTTTGTGACTTTTAGAATCCAGTTTCAGTTGGAATTCAGCGAAATATTTAGGCTCTGTCATAATAATTTAAAGACTTTCAAATATTTGCGTTTTTTGAGGATCATCGAAAACTTAGCGTATTAAAAATTTCTGTCGTATTTTTATTGTACGTTTAAAACAGAAGTATTTTTTTGGAACTTTGGAATTTGCTGTTTTTTAAAACTATTTTAATTACTAAGTCTCCTTTTTCCTAACAGAATGGGGGGCCTTAGGGTTCGATAATAATTGGAAGTTTTATCGCTCATCCAGGGCACATTCTTTCCTTCAACCAGTAAATATTTCGTTTTGATCGTATCACGATAAATGCCACTGGTATTTTCAGTTTCAGTCCGACATAAATCGAACCTCGCCGCAAAGCTCTCCTGATGACTTTATTGTGTGAAGTGATATGCGCTGCAACACATGAGATTAAATTCCCCTCCGATTTGTTTCTTTCTACCTTACTGAAGATAGCGACTATTTCTTGCGATAATCGCGTGAGATTGCGTAAAGGTTGGAGGGTGTTAAATGGACACTTCCGGATGGCCGCACCTTACCCCCTACAAGTCGCGTGTGACAAGTGTTTTTAATTACACGCTAGGGTGCCTTTGCTCTGAAAAAAGGGTACTACATCCCTTGTCTTTTTCCAAAACAATTAAAATTACATTGGCAATTTTTCCACCTTCGTTCCGACATCCAGTTTGGTCGGAGTTCTAGAAATAGAACAGCTTCCATAAAAAAGCCCTCATGTGTGCTGAGCTGCTCTCGGTGTACTTTTTGTCAAGATTTCTTTCATGTGATGGTGGGGTGCTTTTATAAATATGAGCAATTTTGATTGTTGATTGTTTTCGAGCAGTTTGAAGGCGTCTTGTGGGTGTGATGTTTATAGTTTGTTCTGTGGCTTTTACTGTCGGGATGAAAAGGAAACAGTAAGTAGTCACGGGGTGAGTTATGGACGATACAGGGGGAAAAAGTAGCATAGTCAGATTGAAGCTAGTGTTGCGGAAGATGTTTTTTTTCAAGTGGGCTTCAATCTACTCTGTCATTAGAGCTTTCGACCGAAAAACTATTGAAGCAGAGGAGGAGGGTTTTAGCGGGCATTAGCCTAGGGTGTAATTATTTTTAACATAGTCTATTGCTTCGTTCTGTTTGATGTTTATTCATGATCTCAGACAGACGTGTCGATATTTGGATTTTTTCGGGTAGGGTGACTAGTGAACATGTGTTCAAAGGGATTATTAAAAGGGTCGTTATCTGTAGATAAAAAGATTTCGAGGAAAGAATGTGCAGTTTGTTGTCTGGTAATCAGACTAAAACGTAAACAACCCATTTTTATTTATGAACTGCTTTAGGATAAAGCGTGCATTATGGAACACACTCGAGATTATATAAAGTGAGAAAATCGAGAAGCGACAAATTTAGTTTCATTGTCAACGTTTAAAATCATGTTATTAATCTACGTTATACGCTTCAATACAGCAAATTTCCATTAGAGTTAAATGTGTCGAAAAGTACTGCATATTAAACCAGATGCTACGTGCGGCACTTAAATATATAAATATTTAGCTGTAGGTACAATTCGGTGTACATTTTTCATGAGGGATTTTATGGGAGGAAAAATAATTGAGGCTCTTCAGTCGTTTTTTTTTTTTTTTGGAGATATCACGAAAGTTTTAATTTAATTATAAATAATTCCAAGCTTTTATAGCCGGCGTAAAATCGATTATTTTATTAAATCCTGAATGCTAATAAAAAAAACGCTGAAATATAACTTTGTAGTGTCAAAAGGTGAACTTCAGACCAATTTGAACCAAACAAGGCCCCACTGTCTCAAATTAGGTCATATCAGCCTTCGAAACCTTTTTCTCAGCTGTCACAAGTGTCAAACTCAAGTGATTTACGCCATCCTTAAATGACCCAACAATTTTTAAATTACCACGACTTTCAGCCCACAGTAAACGCTTTGTTAAAATCTTTATTTTATTACTCCCAAACACCTGTATTATGGAACCAATTAAATTTTTATCTCCCGCAGTGCTATCAACCCAAAACAAAGAAAATCCTTCCTCTCCTTATTTTTTATGGATTCACCTCCCTATTTTAATTGCCCGTGGACTTTTCTTTACACGAAACCATAAAATGGAAACCTACGTAAAACGCATCAATTTTCACCCAATATTCCATATGCAAATCCATCCAGCTGTTTTTTCGAATGTTAATTAATCGCGTTCGTCCGTTGATTGATGTCGATGGTGTTTTTTATGGTTCGACTTGCGGTTGAGCATCCAGTCGTTTTCGGCAGGGGCACGTGCTGTCTCATAATGGGTACATTTCCGCTGCCTACGCTCGCTCGCTTTTTCGTTTCCTTTTTTTGTTTATGAACGTCCGTACTTTGGGGACCGGCGAGACGTTATTCGGACAGGTGATGAAAGGTTCGGAAATTTAAGAATGGGCGGAGAGGGGAAGACGCAAGGTCAACTGGGTAGAGGATCTTCCGCGCATCCCGGGACACGTGGGATAGGGCATCGGCCAGAGGTCTCGACTCATGTGATACACTGTAGCGAATATCTTTCACGTCAAGAATGTGGAGAGCGTTTTACGACGAGGACGAGGAATAATAAAATTTTAGTCCAGCGCTGTTCCGAGCTTGGGATACTGCCACTACGCATTCTTTGATGTAATGTGTTCTTTATATGAGAATCATGAGAAAATTTTTTGCTTAGACAAATTTAATTAGTAGTACTTTTTCTAGGCCACAAAGTGAAGTGGAACAGAAGATTTATAAAACAAACTAAAAAGATTTGAAAAGTCTTTAATGTTATCCAATGGCTAATGGACGTAACCCGCCACTGATTCAATTTAAAATTTGGCAGCCATAAATTTCCAATTTTATATGCTCCTGTCCAACAGGTCCAAGACACACGTGTACAGCACATGTGTTCAATGTTGGAAGCCAGCTTATGAATTTTTATTATAGTTTGAAATTTTGTCAACGTAGCATCCAAATTTAAATCATTTATAAATTAATTTCTTTATAATAATCACACGAGGAAATTAACAAAGTTTTCATTATCATCACGCGAGATAATTTGTGTGAGGTCAGAAAAATAAAGATTGTGATCTGACCGTCATCCGGATCACAATTAGGTGATTGATACAATCACAGACGCCGGCGCCGGTTTGGATTTATATTTCTCGAGCTACTACTAAAATCACAACCTGCCACTTTCTGCAACCCAAGAAGCGTAAATTCCCTCGTAATATTTTTCGCGTGGTCTCCCTCTTCTACAAACCCTAAAATCGATACTCCGCCATTCTTTCCGTCTCCGTTTCAACCGTTCGTCGCTTGATCTCGAGTCGGAATCTCCGGTGGTTTCGTCGTAGATTTTTTTCGTCGGATCGCAGGTAGCTGTTCTTTGCCGAACCCGCGACCTTGGCATAGCACGTTCACCTCGTCGACGCGCCCGATGCACTTTGTGGGTTAGTGGATCCATGGGTTTTGGACTTGCGCCATGGGACATATGCATCCACATGCGGGGATATTTTCTCGTGATCTGAAGCGCCCTAAATCGAGCAGTTCGAAGGGATCTTATCGAGATTGCTCATTGAATTAATTTCGTTTTTTCTTGTATGGTAATAAAACCAACAGACGTTAGTAAAGCGAGCAGGAAGAACATTAATTACACACGGAAAAGTAAAAACACGTCTTCATTATACCGTCACGTCACGTGGTTATGACGAATATGTATGCGTTTAGCAGGAACTTGTTGGAATCTTTGCTGTCTTGGACTTGGAGGATTTGATGGATATGGTTATGTTACCGTTAAGACGTGATCAGTCGGAACTAGTTTCAACTGAAAGCGATGGGTGAAACTATTCTTGACTGGTTTAGATGGAAATGCGCAATTAAACTACATTACTATGACTGATTAACAACATTTACATTCTTTAACTCCGGAAAAATTAAGTTTTGACTTTGTATTTTCTTTTTTTTTAATCGGTAAGTAGATTATAGATTTTCATTTTTGTTTATGAAAATTTTTAAGCGTTTGAACGAAGGTTCTAAAGATTTTTGTTGTTTTTTGGAGAATTTATTAACCTTTAAATTATTCCACGGTTTTTGTATAAAAATTCAAATGTGTGGCAGTCAATTAAAGTATTGTAATAAAAAATGAGTGTATTATGTACCCGTATATTTAACAATTTTTTGTAATCGTTTATCGGAATTTCGGCTTTTTTACTCAAATTTAGAATTATTTAGAACCAATTTTAAATTTCTTAGCCGAAAGTTGTCGGAATTGAAAACCTCCAACTCGTATTTCAAAAATTTTATAAAAGAAGGAAATGGCTTAGAATAGGCCAATAATGTAAATATTGCACAAAATTTCAAACTTCACAAGTTTAAACTGTTAGCTTTCCGAAGCAACTATTTTTCAATTAGGAAATTCTAGAATTGTAAATATTTTATCGCTTATCGCTTGGTATTTAAAAAAAATAGTTTAAAGGTTTAATTTTTTTTATTTTGGAATTTTGATTGTAAAGCTTTTAATTTTTTAAAAGATTCCTTTTTTTTGTCTAGAAAAGTGATTTTGCTTCTGATGTATCTAAATTTAATTTATGAAAGTTTAATGCAATGAATTCGGAAAAATTCAAAATAAAAGAAATTTTCGGTTTATTTTAATTCAAGACTAAAATATCTAAAAGTTCGTCAAGTTCTGAAGCATATTTAAAGGTGCCAAAATTCTTAAAGTTTTAAGAAACTTCAATTATCGAGTCAGTTAAAAAAATTGATAATTTGTAAAAATCTCACGATAAACCACTGAAATTTTGTGTTTGAGCTAAAGTTGTTAAAGTCTGAAAGCCTCCAAAAAAATTAAATTTCAACACGGTCAAGTCAAAACTTTTTTAAATGCGAGAGGGACTCAGAAATGTTGGATACGTCGAAAATCTTGACAGTATATTATTTTTAATTATTTCCTTGAAATTTATGCTAAAGCGTCAACTAGTTTAGTACCAAGAAATTATAGACATACCAAAAATATTTGATGGTTCTAGAAATTTATCAAATTCTCTATAAATTCTAAAACCTTATAATAAAAATAATAGAAAATCGTAAGAATCTGAGGTACTTAAATAAACGTAAATAAATTGATGAATGTGTAGAGAACTTTTTAAATAACTATATCTAAAAAGAGTTTATAAAAAACGATATTTTTGATATTGAATTTAGTGCTTAACAAATGTATAAGAAAGTTTAAACCCAACTACTATTACGCGCTGTTATTAACAGTGTATCGGTAAAAGCCTCTGTAAAATTACGGCGAGCAAAAGCGGGCTGTCATGCTTAACATTTTGTGCGACGCCTGCGCTCTGTTCATTGGATGAATCTAACCCAACAAATTTCGAAATTCAGTTGATCTTTTTTTTTATTAGTTCTTCCTCGAAATTTCTTTTCTCAAATTTCAGCTTTTCCCCTTCAAGAACCTCATTATTTGACTTGTATATATTTAAAAATTCATCACCTATGGACTTGGTAGACGTGTTGTTGGTACTCTTCCAACAATTATTAATATATTCCGGATCAATGGATAGATTTATTGTGCCAGTCCTGAAGATTTCGTCCTCTTCCATGATCCGTGGATATTCTTTATACTGGTTTTTACTTGTTTTTGCCAGTCTTCTTCTTTTGTTATCAGTCATTATGAGAACCGTAGTTAAACGAACACAACACAAGTAGTTAATAATTATATTATTTTGTAGAAACACTGACAACGTGATGAAAGGGTGAAGACGAGTAACAAAGTGATCAGTATTTTACCTACGAACCAATTATCCGCTTAATTGGTCATTTTCAACTCCCATTAACTCTAAATTACATTTTCGAAGAAGTGACACACATGTTGTCTCGGTCTTAACAGAACCCCTTACAGAATTGCAAATAATGCAACTTTCTAACAGTCTGTTATGGCTGCTGTATAAAGCTCTGTTACTAACAAACTCTAAAGATAACAGAATGTTAGCGGCATTTTAGAGAATAAGCAAATAAATCTAGAAAGAGACTGGATTTTTAAAATTTGCTTTGTAGAGTTTCGTAAAAATATACGATCTAGATTCTGAAAGCTTATAGACCTTTAGTTCTGAGAATTTGGAAAAAAGATCTTTGAAATGAGCTTCCCAAATTTTATTGTATTCAAGCTTTAAATAGAATCAGTTAATCTGGATTCTAAAAGCTTTTAGATCTTTAGTTTTGAGAATTTGGATCAAAGATCTAAGAATCTTTGAAATGAGTTTCGCAGGTTTAGAAATAGAATCAGTTGATTCAAAATTCAAAAGTATGTAATCTAAGAATCTTGCGACAATTTTAATAACTCTGAAACTGAGATTTTAAAGTTTCTCTATCATCTAAAATCACAACCAAGATTTAGATAAGATAAGATAAGATAAGATTATATAAGATAAGATGTTACACCTTTTACAGTTCCGTAGGTTTTTGGAGGTAGAGATGAAATTGACGTTACATCTAATGATAGAAGTTTCCATCTAAGATATTTGTTGACGTAAGAACTAGGTATGGTCACAAATTGAATTAATCTGCTTTCATTTAATAATAATTAAATTACGTGTGGATGTACTCATACTTAAACTCGTTATGACGACTGGTTTTATAGTTCATGTAGCTAAGATAATTATGAATAAATTTTATCACAACAAAAGTTGCTTCTTCCGTGAGATTTCTTAGTCTCTAATCTAATCAGCATTTCCGCTAATTGCCCAGAAAACGCTATCATTCTAAACAGAAATTTTGGTAGATTAAAAGTATGATTTTAGAATTCTTGAAACCTCCTCTATCAGCTTATAAAAAGCGAAATCCATTTTGTTCACTCTCCGTATCGCATCTCATTTCCATGCCGTTCCGATTTTTTCTCCTCATCACCCATCCATGACACAAACGTCATTCTTCATCAATTTCATGACTTATTCATTCTTCATTCGATGACGGAATAAAAATAATGAACAATTGAATAAAAAATAGAAATGACGATCCGTGCGTTGGCGCCGCCTCTGTGCACCATCCACTTCGTATTCAATTTATTATGTTTGTGTGCAGGCTGAACCACGCCCTCGTTACGGTAATACTACTTCCTCCCACGCATTTCCGGTTGGATGTCGTCGTCACGTGATCGCACTTGTTTTAACTTACGCATGACATAATTGATAATCACCGTGTATAATATTGGCGCGATCTCCTGTCGTACAGTAGATTCTCTTTATAACGATCGCAGTGGACGGGAAGTTCGTTTAAAATTTAAATTGTTGTCATTGTTGCTTACACGGTAATTACACATAGTTTGCATAATACGGATTTTAATATTAAAATTAATTATAAAAAATTATGATCGGTATCAGATTTATGGGTTCTCAACCGGTTTATAGATTTCTAGGGAGATTCATTCACGATTATAAAATTATGGCCGTCCAGCGAAATTATAAATGGCTTTATTCAGCTTGCTCGCAATTACTTCGGCAAAGTTAATACGGTTACACCTACATATATAGAAAATTTAAACAATGATGGTGATATATCGTTAATTTTTTATCGTTAGACTAGACAGTACTATTTTCGTCCAGTGACCCACGAAATTTCAATGAATGAATTTCGAGAAGGTTAATTATTGGAAATGAAAGGTCTCGGTGTGGGATTATCTGCAAATATTGCAAAAAACGAGTGTCCACCAATATAATCTCTTTATTTTTACGGGTCAAACAAATGCGAATAGTTTAATCTTCTTTGTAGATTCATTGTTTTAACCGAGACTTTCGGATTATGCAAATATGACTACAAAATGTCAAAAGTTAAACGCATGACAAATCAGCGTAGAGTTTAAATTAATTACTTTTGTAATTAGTAATTAGCTTTCAGTGGAACCTGTAATTATACTTATTGTTTTTCTTATCTATACGCTTGATCGTTAAAATGTTAACCCAACGAAACTAAGATAATTTATAATTGCGTTATAAATGGAGAATGAAGCTATCTTTAGATTATTGAAACGTCAAACAAATCAAATATAATTTGAATCGACAATTATTTTTACGCAATAATGATGATACTAAAAGTCGTTACATTGAAAAATGAAGAAACGTGACTGATTTTCTTATTAGAAACACATATAAAAATGGAGCAATTGAGTTTTTGATTAAGAGTGGGAAGAAAAGTGATAAGCAATCACGAGATTATTTGACTTAATGCAATAAAGACTAGAATTTTAATCTTGAGCTTATTGTTTTTAAATTAACCAAAGCCACGTGCGTGGAATATAATCCGCGATAATTAGAATTTGTTATAACCAAAGATAGCAAGGAAAGTAGATATTATATTAATATCCATTTTAGTTAATAACACCGAGAACAATACCATACCAGACACGCTTATTTTATAATAAGTGCATGGCAATTTTCTTATACCTAGTTTATGAGCTTTTTGTTAAGATTGTTTTTTGAACTTTGTGAATGTTAGGAATTTTGATGTACCTTTGGATTTGTGAAAGCGACAAAGTCGCCCTTTTGTATGTACTTTGAAGCTACGATTAGTAGGTTAGCTTCAGAAGTCGTTTTGCAAAACGCACCAGACAGACGAAGTAAACCGAATTAGTTGAGTTAACTTAGTTCAAGTTTAGTACTAAATCTTTATTTCTTTCTTCTAAATTTATTACAAACTTATGTAGTTACATTTAGTTTGAATTTAGTCAAATCGAATTGAGTTATTTCTATATAGTTTGAGTATTATTCTAAATATACTGCAAGTGAACATTTTTCGACTAGAAGGCAGCTTAATTCTATGAACGGAACAAAATCTGAATGTTTGAGTAAATCTGAGAGTTTAGAGTTTAACAAAATCTGAGAGTTTAGAGTTTTAAGAGTTTTGCTATTTAGTTCAGTGACAGATAATTTTTAATTATTTTTGTTCGACAGATGATGATAAATGTAGAGTTAGTTAGAAGTAAATTCAACAATATAAGCCATTTCTGGCTTGATTTCTTTACTGTTTTGAAATGATAGCTTATCAAAGTTGTTGACAAAAATTAGGATTGCATATAGTATTATCACGTCTGCCTATTGTTTTATTAAATAATTTAAATTTGAACAAAATACTATATTAAACTACAAGTTTGAAAAAGCATAGATTCCAGCACGCGTTCGCAATAACGATACGAGCCGCGTAGCGGCGAGTGGAGGAACAAACAAGTGCTGGAAGAGCTTTCTGAACGCGTGTTTTATACTATTTTTTCTATTTTGCACCACTTAATTTCTTTTTATATAAAAGAAATAAAATTTTGAAATTTAGGGAATTTTATCAAAGTTGGGTACAATGATTTAATATTATTTACTTTATAACAATTGAGGTTAAGTTATTAAACACATGCTCACATTCACATTTTGACATTTGACGTTGACGTTTTACGACCATGCCGCCAACGCGACAATACTAAAATACACCAGCCGTAGTAAAGCATCCAAATTCTCTACTACTGGCTCTACTAACGACGCAAAATAGAAAAAAGTAAGTACAAGTGGCGGATATTATAAAAAAAACATTTAGGCAAGGCAAACTACGTCAATTATGAAAATCATGTATTAACAATTTTAAAAAAGTCATTTTTGCCCCTTCAATAATAAAAATTTAGCGGCATACGTTTTTAGTGTCTAAAAATTGCTCGGAGTATATGAATTTAACGAAAATAATTAATAAAAAAAATAATCATGGTGTAAATGATAAATGTTTAAATGATGGAAATGGAATGGAAATGATTAAAAATGACAATGTTAATTTCGACTCAAATAAATATTGATGATCCTAATAATACTTAAAAAAATGATCCATTTTTATTATTTTTGACCAAGTTAGGGAACCTAACCATTGCAGTGCAATGAAATGATAACAAGAATTTTTTTCCATGATTTTTAGTTTCACTTCAAACAATGCCACATTCTGTCTGCCTTAGGTAGTTTTTTTTCACTTTCGAAATTTGATTAAAAAAAACAGCGCAATGAGCATGTTTCCAACTTTTTCTTATTCACATGAATGGAAACAATTTTCCATATTAATATCAACGACGATGAAATCATATACCGAAATTGTTACCACTTCCCTACTAATTTAAGATTCATTTCTAGCATACGTAGAGAACAAAATTTTTAGCAAATATTAATGAGTTTAAATTTTATAAAACATGATAGTAACTATTATTCTCGACGCCAATTTAACCAAAAATAAAACCCCTGCTTGCAGAAAAAACACAGAAAATTAGTGGTTTCCACTTTGAGAAAATAACTATTAACTGATAATCAGCTAAACAACTTAAAATAACTAAAAATTAGTTTTTTTTGAGGAATTATTTTGGGAAACAAAAATGCTTCAAACAGTCGAGATTTGGATTGTATCTGTTATAAGCAATTTGTGCAATTTTAGAAAATCTAAAACCACTAAAATTGAAACTTTTAAAGTAAATGAAAAATTACGAATCTTAGAGACACCTGGAAAAAATAAATCTCTCGTACTAAAAAAAGTCATAGCTAATGATTTGGTGTGAAAAGAGTATCAAATGATCTACACACTGAAACCTGAGTATATATGCGTTTTTTTTTAATAATTATATAACATAAACGTTTAATTTTTGAACAAAATGTGTTCCGAAATTCTGGGAATTACAGTGTTAAAAAGGTTGAGTTGAATCTGCTAGGAAATTTAAAAAAATGGGGAAAAAGTAAAATCATTATGATAACTAATCGGTAAAAAGTTGAAGTAGCGAATCTAAAACTGTCAAGTTCATGATAACGTTAAAGCTTTGACGATCTGAAATTTTGAACTGAGGCGACGAATACATAGGAAAGTTTTATTGTACTAAACTGTTTTTATTTTAAAAGCAAATGTCTTAATGACCACAAAGTTTTTGAGTTTGAACATAAAATATAGGAAAACTTTATAGAGAATTTCACAGGAAGCTTTAAGAAAAAAAAAACAATCAATAATTCATTGGGAAGTAAAAGTGATCGCGTACAACTTATGAATTTAAACATTCGAAAACTTTTTACTAAATGCCGACTGTGCCAAAACATAACCAAAAGTTTTTTTAAATAAAATTGGAAGAAGATTTTGACCAACAAACAATATTTTATTGTAAATCTATTCCAAACTGTTCTTGCTGCGCACTCTTTGAAAATTGCTGCCCACTTTTTATTAGCGCCGTCGTCAATTAATTATGTAAAAATTGTTTAAATTTTGAAGGAAAATCTGTAGTTCAACCGGCATAACCTGCCCCAACCGAAAATTATAGCGTAGGTACGTGTATAATTGGATTTTATTTATTCATATAGTAACTAATAATCAATACTATCGTCTGATTACGTCTCAATTATTCCCGAAAAAAGGGACCAACGCAAGTTCCTCCCGCCACGTCCTAAGAATTCCTCAAGCAAAATTTCCTTTTGTCCCATCCATCTGACTAAACTTCAAACTCAAAGAACCTTCCACCAAAAAAAAATCCCTCGTAGGTAAAATTCATCTGTTATCGACAATGCCCTCCTCAACTTTCCTAATCTCGCCCATCCCTGCGCAGCTGATGAAGTGCACACAGAAGCCGTCGGGACATAGATGCGAAGGGAAGGAAAAAGACAGACGGTACGGTAGGGGTGCGAGACCGGTTTAAGCAGGGAAACGGCCATGACACCAGTGGCGTACTTCCATTCCCATCGTCCCTTCTAATCCTGGTCATCCTGACTCCTACGATAAGATAATCTCTCGGTCATTTCGCGAAGTGCAACTCGACGTTTCAGTGTATCCGTCTGACCCATTAACATCCACAATTACGAGATTAACGCTATAATTGTGTGCTGGCGAAACGAGCCGACCGTGAACAGCTGAAGACTGAGCAGGCGTTTCGTTCCCGTAATTTTATTGTGTGTTGTAAATGGGCCTCTGCTAGTAGAAGTAGAATTCAACGTGTTTGTTGTTTGTTGTTGTCGGTCTGGTACACGTTCGAAAGCACGAGTTTGTGAACATGGTTTGAGTGAGAAATTTTTATTTTTCGTGGGGAATGGTGCTACCTAATATGTGTCTTCATTCGATTAGCAGGTAATTGATGAAATCACGAAATGGAGGGTGAGCTTTTAAAGCTTTGGGCACCGAAACGCGCCATTTTTTCGTCAGCAAACGATGAAACCTAGTTCTAACACTTTATTTAAGTTCCACGTGGCTCATATCGGTGTTTGTTTTTGTATAAAACATCCCAAGGAGTGGATTTGCGCGTATTGTTTAAAATCACTTTTCGCGCCTTTGGCTCCAACGATAATAATAATGATAATAAGAGAAGGGAGTACTTAATTCTCTTTCCTACAGTGTTCGACGTTTATTGGTGGCTTCCTTGGCTCTGTTACATTTGTAAGCCTAAATTAAGATTAATAATGTCACCAGAGGCTTTACTTTTGACTGTACCATGTATTTCTTGATTTCTTTGACAAACTGTGGTTTCATCTTGTTTTCCGCATGTTTTACATCCAAAAATACATCACAACCTTTTACCTTTATCGAAAATCTCATTGTTTACGTCCCAGCAACACCGACTCCGCTCGTAAAATAGCAAAGATTAAAATAAATTAACAAATTTGACAACTTGTGGGAGTTTACGATACTCTCTCTACCTTTACAAATATTTATTCTCTTCCATAAACACGCTTAATATCAGCTAATTTGGTTTATGAGGGCTGAAAGCTTTTCGTCGTCTTTACCTGCAAACTGTTTGCTTAGTAAAATTCACAGAAATGCAGGTAACTTTTATAATCGCATCCTAGGAAAAACTTTCCCAGTTCCTTTACGAATTGTTGAAATATTCAGCTTTTATGATAAATTATGCGCAATATAATTATAAGAGGGATCATTTTATCGTCGCGATCTCTATATTATCTTATAAATTAGCATAATTACATATTTAGTGATTTGACATTCGATTATGACTCGGAGGCATCGTAAATTTTATTTTGTTGCTTGGAATTTTTACACATTCTTGATGGTTTCGATTTTTTCGTCTAGATCTCCGATGCACTTATTCAAATTAGTTGTCGGTTTTTAGGAAATGTGAGTGAAGTCTATGGGCCACGGTTTTAAGCGTTATCGTGACACTGATTGATTATTATTAGTTTTGTTTTTCAACTAACCTAGTGTCAGTGACACTATTCTGAGTTTATCGTCATTTTTTCTATTCAAGCGCGTTTGTAATATATCGGGTGTTCTAAAAATGTCTGGTATCATAAAAATGTTCAGCAAATTGTTGGTTAAGTTACAGGTATTTAAAGACTATTAAAATTGAAAGCGCGTAATGTAAGACATGTCGAGATAATTTTTTTGCTATGTATTTGAAACAAAGAAACGGAAATGAAATGAAAAAACTAAATCAAAGCTCTAACAATAACGAAAGTTTGGGTTTAGCAGTCCGCTGAGGGCTAACACTACGCGATGTTAACACAGAGTGGCTAGGTACTCGGGATTTTTTGTTTGCTGAAGAACTTTGTTTCTATAGATTCCATTTCTTTTTTAACCGTCTTAGTTTTCGGGCCACCTGAAATGTTAAAACTGAAAAAGAAACGATTGATTTTGTCGAGTGATCAATCAAAAATACGAATTATTTTACTATGTAGGTACAACTTTTTACCCCGCTTCGTGTTTATTAAACGTCATTCTCAAAAATGATATATTGAGCTAAATTAAATTTATGAATGATGTAGGTGCAGCTGAAGAAAGTTTTGTACGTAATGTAAACTTTATAGGAAACAACACGTCAGTGTTCAAGTCACGTCCTTTGGATTATCGAAAATAAGTACGCTTTTTACTCACTTTCAAGTTCCGTTAATTTGTACGTAAAAACTAGCTTGTTTGCTCCAAACACCTAATTTTGTAACTATTTTAGTGTAATGACAACTTAAGGACGTTAACTACAACTGGCATCATATTTAACGTAATTGCACTGAAAACTCCGCATATTACACGGTGTATCACGCAACATTTGTTTGTAGTTGCTGGAAACCATCGAAAAACTCTCATCTCAGTGGTTAACTCCGAGTTATTTTAATCTCGCTATCAATGAAAACGATTAATATTGTAGGTACCCACGGTGTAATTCGTATTTCTTGTGTTAACTCATCCATTGTGGTCACAGTTAAAAAAAATTGCCGATACCTAGTATTAAACTTGCACTCTCTAACCACCGACCGGTGTAATTATTTTAATGAATAGTGGTATTTAAAAGGTGAATTTATTGGCAAGCCGTCATACAGGTGGCAGCACTATTCTAGAGGCCACCGTCCTCATCGACCAAACAGCTTATAGCGTGCCGACAGCACTCACGATGTTTTTTTTCTCTTCTTTGCATCGGACAAGTTCAACGGAAACTGCTATAAATCAGGAAATTTTTGATTGGCAATCCTGATTTTTAACGAATTCTGGTTCCGTCTCGGCGGTAAAGAGGAAACACTCGGCTGCTGTTTCAAAAGTCACGATGACTTACAGGTTCACGGTAGAAATACTTCCAGTAAAACATCTTAAGTCGTAAATAATTGAGTTCATCCTTCGGGTTTTATGAACTGGAGCGGCTCAAAGGGAGTTTAATGATCCACTGGAGGTGAATTCTGAGAAGGAAATGCCGAAGCCGTTTCAGATTCTAATAAATTGAATTTATAACAAAGTACCATGCAAGGATCTATTCTGGGACCTCGACTATACGATTTAAGTAGTTCTAAAGACAATTTTTTAGTTTTGAATCTCCATCTCATTGGCGGCAGTTTTTTAAATTGACCTCCACAATAGTACTTGCAGTAATGCAGAATTAACATTTTGTTTCTTTCGCAGCGGAGTGGCGGTCCTGAGCTGCACCGACTGCAGCGGGAGCAGCACAGCGTCGAGTGACATCACCGACCCCGGGTCTCCATTTAGCACAGCGTCGAACCACTCCGAAGACTCGGCGTCACAGTCGTCCACAAAGATGCCACCGACGCAACAAACCGCCCATCATCCTCCGTGGCCATGGACAACGGAAGAATGTACGTCGTCGATTACAAAGAGGTCCATGCAACTAGATAAGACTGCCTTCCCGAAACGACTCAAGTCCAACGAGGACACGACAACTAGCAAACAATCACCGCCATGCCTAAGCAACAAAATGACGTCGGTTAAGGGATTAACAGCCCTTGCTTCGTCAGACGCCAACCCTAGTCCAAACGATAACAATAAATCCGTTAATGTTAAGAAAACGTCGAAAAAGATTGAGCTGACCAAGCAAGGGAAGATCACGGAGTATTTCAAGTCGCAGGTTGGTTTTAAATTCTAGAGGAAATAAAATCCGTGATATAGTATTTCGGTCGTTCAGTTCTTTGTAGCGTTTTTCCGGTAGAGTAATGTATGATTCAAGAAACATGTACCATGAATGCTGTTCTTTTCCGTTTATAACACAGCACTTTCCTGCTTATAACGGGTTCTTTGAGCTGAACATTTTGCATTTTAAATTACAATGGGCGTCAAAGGAACTATAAACTAAATTTTTTGGAGCTCACGAAAGGGAGAATGTACACAGTTTTCTTTTTTTGACAAAAATTGTTATTGCTTATTATTTTTTTGGGGTATTTCTGGAGTACATATCTCTATTTATAGAGTGCATAAAACTGAAGCTATAAAAGACACACTTTGCATTTAAGCAACGCAAAATTAACCGCATAAAGCTATAAAATAAGCACATCAAAATTCTAGCCACAAAAGGACGTGTTTAATAAGGACTTAAGTTATATTAAACGGATTTTAATTGACATATGCAACATATCTTCGCTGATTGACCACTTTTGTGCAATCGATAATTTCAGTAAAGAAAATGATTTATATAAATCGACATCCAATTCCAATTCATTTTTATAAAATCTGTTGGTTTTAGTGTCATGACAACACTTTTAAGTTTCCGATAGATCCTTATAAAGAAACAAGCTAAGCGAAGTACAAATCTGACGCAGACATTTAAATAAATTAATTTCTACAGTGGGAAAAGTAAAATTTACAAGAACAACACATTTAGAAGCATTTTTGAATGGAGCTCCTATAAATACATAGCGGTTACATAATTAAGGTAAATATACAGCAAAAAGTGAACGGAAGAACCTTAGAAACGTTAGCTCTGTAATCTACTGGCAGATTCATATAAATTACACTTTCCAGTCTTCATGTGGAATGAAACATGTTAATGTCTTTACAAATTATTTTCTACTTGATGGTGAATTTACACCGAATTTCCTAAAAACAATTTTACGAAATATTAAAAAATCAGTTTTCTGTAGTGATGTTTACCTTTTTTACGAAAGCTGTGATCTCACATTTACACCGTTAATTACCAACTAACTTACAAAATGTCCGTTAATGACATTTAATAATATCAGCAAATACTTATATTTTTCATGTTAGATCTATATTCCCTAACAGCTACTTGTTATGATAAAATTTTATTTCTAGAAATCGATTTTCGCAATTGCTACGAGAATCGTTGTCACAATTGTTTGGATGTCGCAAATGGCGTCGTCTAGACTTATTTTATTTGCGGTTTTGAGGTCTGAAAATATATAAGAGTCCCAAAAGACCAAATCAGGTGGATAGGGCGAACGGTCATTATTTGTTTGTTTTTCCACGCGCTATTCTAACGAGCTGTGAGTTTTTTTTTTTTTTTTTTTTGATATAACACAAGCGCTGCGGTTCTTGTTTGTTTTTTACTTTTAGAATTATTAAAAATGTTTTGAGTCGATTTGCTCTCGTAATTTTGAAAAACTCGTTTGCCCGAGGGCTTGGTGAAACAACTGTCTTTATAAATTTCCAAAACGATGTAATGTACTTTTGCTGTGTTTGATTTATGTCAGGAATTTCCATTGTACGACGACGAAATGTCGAGTACTACATTCTGTATTATTATCTAAAGATTGTTATAATCCATAAATACTCAGATTTGTCATTCTAAGTGTTGCATGTTTGCTTTTACCGAACACGTCATAAAGATAGTGGAAGTCTTTTGCGGCAGAATGTTTTCTTCCTTCCTTATGTGGATAGTCAATGAAACGAGTTTTTTCGTAATAATACACTTTTTGCGAATATTCTTTTATAACGCTGTAATTTCCTGTAAACTGATCTTTTTGTCTTCTTTCAGGTAAAATTGCACGTGATCAAAAAAGACCCCGCTTCGAAACCGCCAGTAACCGCCAAATTCGTATCGCTAGTCGATCAACAGACGCAATTCAACGGCATCAGGCCCCCCAACTCTCGCGCTTCTGTAACAAAAAAGTCATCCGAAACGTCAAAAACCCGTAAATTGTCGCACCACGTAACAGTTCCTAGGAAAATTCTCCCAGCGCCGAGTAAACTTCCCGACGTAACCCTCAGCCATCATCCCCAAGTCAATTTCGCCCCAGCCATGACTTTAACCGCCGTAAGCTTCCCTCCAAACTTAACGTATCTACACACGAAGGCTCCCAAACCTCCCGACAACAGCATCTTCGTGCCGCAATTTGCGACAATTACCAATAACAATAGTACCATCCCCATCATCAACCGCACCCCTTGTCTCAACGTTATCCAACCGGTGCAGAAAATCATCAACAATTTCAATTGCGTTAAATTAAACGCCACGGTAGTGCCTATCGTTAAGCTGAATACTCTGCCGCCGAGAGCGGCAGGCACCGCGACGCTCAGCGTCGAAACGGCCCAACCGACGGTCATCTCCGCCAAACCTAAAACGGCAGAATGCGTCGCCGCAGCTACCGTACCGAGGATAGAAGAAGTGCGGAGGCCACCAACTTCTGCTGAAGAGGCGATTGTAAGGCGGACGACGGTTAGTGAGGAAAAGTCACTGTCATCGGCGGAATCGTCGGACAGCGGAGTCTCATCTTTTAAAGATGGAGGATTGGAAGTGCTTGTGGAGGAGGCGATCACTGTGCCGCCACAAAAGTCGCCGATATTATCGCAGCCGAAGACAATCAGGTTTCCGCCGGCGAAGCAAGAGGCTAAGGACGATGTCAAGGAGAAGACGACGCAAGCACAAGAACAAGGCTTGTGCAGGTGGGCCGAATGCAGCGCACAATTTGATACCAGTGGGGCCTTATTAGAACATCTTCAGGTAAGCGGAAGATAGAACCACTTTTTTTTTTCATGATCATTTCGTCATTTTGGCGTTATACTTTTTTTTAAACTACTCGGAAATTAAGTTATTTGTTTTTATCAAAAACTTCTGTCCGTAATGACTAAGTCGATGAAACATCTTCGTGACTATTTTTTACCTGTCAATTTTATGTTTTTAACGATGACACGGCGAAAATCCCTAGTTTTATTTATTTATTGTTTTAAACATACAGTATGTCCCCGGATTCAGTTCACAAGAGGGAAAAAATATTTTTCAAAAAAATGACAAATGAATTACAACATTTTATGCTTATGTACATTGATAATCTCAAAATCGAAAAAAGAGAATGAATCAATTTCTACTATTTAATTAACCCACCACAGCATTTAGCACAGTTCAATTCTAAATCAAATCCTTATAAGTTTTACGATTTTCCCCAATTATTGAGGATGCTACAGCATCTCTTACCCAATTTTTTAATACTTGTCATTTTTGGGTAAGTCGACCTTGAAAACAATTTGTTTTACATGCCCCCACAAATAAAATTCCAAAATTGGGGTTCTTTGGCGGGCAGAAAACTGAACCATCTTTGTCAAGCCAATCTCTAAATTTGCGATTTACCCAATTAACAACAATGCCAACAAGATGCGCTGGGCAACCATCCTGTTGAAAGTACATTCAGGGTCGATAATCAACAGGTAAATCACTTAAACCATCACAAAGAAAATGTCTCAACACATACAGGGACGTTGCTGATTGGTTATTATCAAAAAAATATGGGTCTATTATGCCGTGATAAGAAACAGCACACCACACGTTTACATTGACATTATATTGATCTCTATTCGCGATTCTAAACTGAGGACTAGTATAGCTCTAATATCGGAAAAGTTGTCTCATAGGAAAACTTACAATTATGATGAAAATTTCAGTTTCGCATTGATTTATTTTCCATCCACAAACAAAAATAAAGTCGCTTTTCATCATCTCCTGGCTCCAAAGTCTGATTAAAATAGGTTTTATGTTCTTTCAAAATGTGTGACTTACTGATACCTCTCTGCAGAGATTCCAAAGAAAATTTTGGGTTATCTTCAACTGAATCCGAAACTAACACAGTAGCAGCACCCTCTTCATTATGAATGGTCTTTTTTTTTAATTTGGTTAAGGAATTTTATAAAATTGCTGTAAATAAAAATATGAAAAAAAATAATTTAAGAATACAGACCAGTAATGTAAAAGTTTTAATAGCAGATTTATCCATTTTAAATTAAGAAAATGATGTTATTCCTTTGTAATTTTTCGGTCGAATTAAAAAAATCTCTTGTGAACTCAATCCTGGGGCATACTGTATAAGACGCAGATTTAAATCACCTCTTCCGCGTGCCTCCTTCGACGCTAACCTCTTCGCTTTTTGCAGATTAAACATGTGATATCGCAAGCAACTCAAGAACAGTACGTTTGCCTATGGTTGGGTTGCAAAGTACACGGACGCACATCCTGTTCGAGGTCGTGGTTGGAACGACACGTTTTAGCACATGCAGGAACCAAACCCTTCCGATGTATCGTGGATGGTTGTGGTCAAAGGTTCAACTCACAGGTAAACACCTCGTTAACCTGCAGAAACATTCTTACCGCTCGTGTGCTTGTAGTTAACATTGGAGCGACACGTCAACGGACACTTCACCGGCGACGGCAACCAGAACAACAGTGCAAAGAAATCAACCGAAAGCTCGTCAGTCAAACTGTTTAAGAGGAATGGCAAAAAAATAAGGTTTAGGCGGCAGCCGTGGTCAGGTAAATTCTTTGTTCTTGTTATATTATGTATTTGCGTAAGTATGAGAATAAATATACGTGAAATAGCAATCACTCTGTAATATTAAAGTGTGTCGTTTTTTAGCACGAATGTTTGATTTTATGGATGCCGGTATCATGGAAGGTCTTCAGCACAAGTTGTTGACGATGACTCAGGATCGGACGCTGGGACAAATTCACGATGGTGGTAGCGCCGTCAATGTGATCAGCCGAGTGATGGCGAGAAGAGTCGAACCGGATGGGAAAGTCAAATTCTTGGTCAAGTGGGATCCCGTCGGAATGTAAGGAACATCGCTAATCATTAATTTTTTATTCAACACAAATTTGTAGAATTCCCGACGAATGGGTGACGGAAAAGGAATATGTCCCGATGAAATCGGTGCACATACCCACCCTTCAACCCACCGCCAAAGATGTCCTCAATTCCCGCTTTTTTCCGCTAGAAAGGCCAAGACGGGAACGACGTCGCAAACCCATCTCAAAGCAGCAAACGTGATATACAGTTTTTGTTAATAAATTATATAATTGTAAAAAGTCATGAGTGAGCCTTTGTAATAAATAAACCCATGCTTGTGTTCAACGACCAAATATGGTGGCTTCCGCTTACCTCCATATTCGGTCGACTTTTTGTACTTTTCGTTTTGAAACGTTCAGAAATGGATCTCGCTTGCAAAGGTTCGCTTTGGATTGGTAAAAAATTGTACGATAATGTATGGGAGCACGATTGTATATTTGTGAAGTCTTTCACTGTGTACAGAAAGTTTTGTATTGTATAGTAAATGTAGAGACAGACGGAACGGAAAGCTTTTAACCGTTTTACAACCAGCCTAGTATCACTGCCATTGAACTGGTTTTATAGTTGTTAGAAACTTTCTGATAGACTAGACGAATTTTAAGCATTATCTTATTTGTTTTTAGTTAATTTGTGTGTTCGCAATATTTACAAATTATTTTAGTGTATTTTACAACGTGGGGACGCGACAGGACTCATTCGTCATCCATCCATCTATTCATCCATTCATTCGTTTGAAGAAAGGTTTGACACTGTGATATAAATTCGTTTCAATCAAATTAAAGGAAGTCAATTGGGATCGCTCGAGGACGTAAATTCATGTGCCATCCACTCAAAATTTTCGTTGTTCCGGTCACTGTCTCGTCCCCATCGCATCGACGGTTTTACTTTAGTTTAAATTATTTTTAACATTCCTTTCAAGCTCGTATCTTTCTATTTATTTTAGTTTAATATTTATTTAATTAAATTTATTTAAAAAGTTCAGGTAAGTTTTCAACTGAAATTAAACACTGCCAGCAACACTGCCCAAAAACATGTGAATAATTCAATTAGTAAATGCCATGACTTTTTTATACAGATTTTTTAACGTTCATTTTTTTCACTTGTTGAGTGCCATTTTAAATTGTCGCTTTTTTTACGTTGTTTAAATTAATACACGATTGTGTTCTTTTAATGTTAATTTATAACCTAATGTGATGTATTGTGAAATTTGATGCTAACCAACCTTGATCTCAAAAATCTTCATTTTTTTTGGGTGTCAGTTTTTCAGCGCGTTGGGTCTCCTTGGCGAATTTCAAATCCGATTATATAAAATACCGTTATGAACCAAAGAATCCGCATTAGAGGTTACCTTATACGATATTTTATATAGTGTTCAGAAAATTTTTGGGGGGTTTAAGAGCGGGGGAAGCTGACACTGACAGGTTTTGTGAAATCAAAAATAATCTGTACTTAAGTTCGGTCGCAGCATTTTTCATCTCTTATTTTGCTCATTTCATTTAGAAAAATAGACTGAAATTCATCAAATTATTTATTTGAAAATTGACTGATTTAGTTGATACTATGACAAAGACAGAATTATCCTGTAGAAATCCGATTGGTTGTTACATCTGTGTTTTCTTTTTGTATTTACATGAAACCGTTTCTAGTTGTGCAGTTGAATGTCAGTACTTGGTAGCAACCAATCGTTGGTTCTTAAATTTACAGTGTAAATAATTCTATAAAGTAACGATGGAATAAACAATTCACTATGTAACATAGGTTTTAGTTTTTAACATAGTTTGTATCTACCATATTTCTATCATCCAGAAAAGTAACTTTTATAAACTATTCTTTTACAATGCATTTAGAGACAAAAATCTAAAATTAAGACTGTTCAAAATTATATCATAATGATAGGTAATTTTATACTAGGAGAGAATGGTATGATGTATTTTTGTTTCTTTAGTTGTTCTAAATAAGTTCATTTCCTATTGGAGATTGTTTAATGGCTTGACAAACGCTATATCATTTAAGGAAGAAGATATATGAATGTATTGTTAAGTAGAGAATATTTTAATTAATGGGCGAGTTTATTGACCTGTTTGGATTTATAATTAAGTGTTAGTGGACGAGTAGAATATTTTATTATAAAAAGAAAGATTCGTGATGCTTAATGAATGTAACAAACTATGTGACAAATAATAACAAATTCAAATTCTTACCCTAATTGGTGTTTTCAAATTTGAATAGCGCGATATTAGAACTTGAGACAATGGTAGATATGGGACACTTTCAAGTGACGATGATCGGGAAACAATTTCCAATCCGTGTTTTTGCATTGTAAATATAGTTAATTAAAATATACTTAATTTAATGTCATGTGAAATTCCGTTTATTATTTTTCATGTTTTTTCGATTCTTCATTGATTACAACATGAACAAATTCTACCTCACTGATTTTTATTTTAGTTTTTTATGTTTAGGTTCATTTAGTTACATATAATTAAACTGTAATTATATTTAGTAATATTTCGCCTGTTCGAATCTTAAGACTGTGTGCAGGAGAACTTTGTTGATCCTTTTTATTCAACTTTGACATTTCACTGCATTTTATTTATATATTTTTTTGTGATTCGACAGAATTTTTAAATTTATGAATGTATCTATTCTAATGAGAATAAATATGTAAATAACAGAGTAGTTCATTTATTCTAGCGATAGGCTATCCAACTTCAAAATACACTCTTACTTTAGAATTCGCTACTTTGGACTTGGATTGTCTATTTGGAAAACTATACTCTTATCATAAAAATTGCGAAGCCACTGAAAATAAATATACGCACGCATTGTTTTATTTCACTTCCCAACCTTTTTTCCAACGATCTCACAAGCCTCGGCCTTTGAGAAAAATAAAAAAAGACCTTATTTTCCATTAATCTACTTGAAAAAAAGGCTCAAAATTTAGCTCACATTTACGATCAATCTGACGTGTCAAAAAAAAATGGTCGCCATCGATTAAATAAATAAATTCTTATTAATTAAGCAATCACCGTACCTCCTTCCTGTAGACAAAATTTGGTATAAAATTCCAAAACTGTACTTGAGGTTCCTTTGGAAATATCTATATCGATTGCAGTCATTTTTTATTAAAAAAAATAGAATGAGCTAGCCTAACGGAGGAAACTATTACCAGTCTCAGATTAAATGGAAAATGGATTAAGTTGAAAATTCACTAAGAAATTGTTCTTAGATTCTTAGTTTTTCGCGTGTTCTTCAATTCCGTAATTTTTTAGCGCTTCCGTTCTGATTTTGCGAGGTTTTTCTGGAAGTCCGAATTTTTCCAGATTTTTTTATTTTTGGGTACACTCGTTTTCAAAAAATTCGCGAACACTTAAATTATCAACTAACTTTTTTTTTTAATATTTTGACTATGAACAGGAATTTTCTAGATTAAGGTTAGAACAAATTGACAGAAAGTCTCACTGCGCGGCCACTTTGAATTGAAAATTTGTGCTCTGTCTTAGTATTTTCATTTTTTTTTTTTGCTTCAATGTTAAGATGAAAACCAACTCGACCTAGCAAATACAGCGAATTTATTGAAAGGCAGTGTACTTTTGTTTAGTTTTCAGGTTTTCATGTTCTTCGACCCTAAAACCCTTTTTCATTTGCCTATATTTTCATCTCAAAATCAAAATTCTGAGTTTTTTGCTTATAAAGTTCTCAGGTTTTAATTTTTCAAAATATTTGGATTCTAAAATTACCAAATTCTCAAAATAATCTCAGTTTCTTACATTCTAAATTATCAGTTTCTCGACATTTCATGTTTTAACTGCCTGGTTGCCAAGCTCTCCAAAATTTTTCATGTTTTTACATTCTATACATTTAGGGCTTTGAATTCCCAGGTGTTCATATTCTCATATTCTTCATATTTCCAGAAGGCTCCCAGTAGCTAGATTTTCGGTCCTCCAGCCCTCAGGTTGACAAGTCCTTTTTTCATAATTTTCACACGCTGATTTTTTCCCAAATTCTGAGATCGTCATATTCTCAGAGGTTTTCAAATTTTCAGATTCTTGAATTCCCTCCAAGCTGTCAAATTTTTAGACAAATTAATTTTTCCCAATTTTTCAGATTCTTGTATGGTATATATTTATGTGTACTCGTAGATTCCGCGAGATCGGAAATCCGTATTTAATTAATGAGAAAGCATGTTTTTATTTTACTTTTAGATATTGCTTACACACCCAAAAAGAATTGCAGCCCAAAGACTTGAAAACACAAAAATTCTTACCGAAGAAATGGCGAAGATTTATTTATAAATTTATAATAAGAAACATCTTACCGAGTTTAAGAGAAAATTATGTTTGGATAATATATGTAACTAATAAAAAAAATTGGCGAATTATTTATTTTTTTTGGGGCAATTTTTATGATAAGTGTATGTTTTATGATAATCACCGTGTCATTAATCCTCGTTTTCGTCAAAACTATTTAAATTTTAAGCTCTACTTAAACAGGAGCAAACCGCGCTTAGATGCGCATTCTTGACTTAAGAGCACTTAAAATTCAAATAATGATGATGAAAACCGGATAAGAACGTTTAAATTAGGTGTAAAATTCAATTTTTGCTTGTATTGAGGTAAGCCAAAAAATATGTAGACCATGTATTTAATACTCCCATCTTGCGGACGTTTGGCGAAAACCCACTGAATCAAAGTTAGTGCTTTTGAACGTGTGCGCAAAGCTTTGACTTTTAACCAATCAAAATGTGGCGTCCGTAGCAACGATAAGTTTACTAGCGACCTCTTTCACTTGTTTGACTCAAACTGTGTTTTTAAATTCAGCGCCTTTAACTGGGCATGCGCAAAGAGGGTTTTTGCCATGACAGAATGGCTATCACGTATTCCTTCTCTTTTCATCCACGAAAAAAGGAATCTGTTTTTTCCAACAGGACGCAACATGGATGTATTAAATAAAAATTGTAGACTGTTTACTGTCAACCAGTATTACAAAGAAATATTGTTGTGGTATAAATTGGACGCTAGAAAATGTTTCACTGGCTATCTGTAATAATAATTCCTACATAGAATGTTGCAAAAATAAAGCTGTATAATTGACAAAATTCCAGTTTATTGAAATTCCTCAAAAGGGTTCTTTGGGTGTCCCAGAAACTCTTTTATTGTACCTGAACAGAGAGTGTTTTTTTTTTAACGAATTGGCTAATTTTCTTTTTAGATATTTTGCTCCATAAAAATTACACGAAATACTTTTGGAGTTATCATCACAGATTTACCGTGGTGTAGCGATGGGTTCCAACATTATTTTCAAAATTTTTGATCAAAATTAGCATTTGTATTGTTGGTTGCAGCTAGTCTCGCTCGCATAGCTCCACATTTTTTTATATGTTACTAAAATTCGAAATCCTGTTGTTGATTTCGCCGCCTTCATCGAAAAAAAAATTCACACAATGAATTACAAATCTTGAGGAAGATTTAACGGTCTAGTGCACAGTTTTAACGACGGAAACATCCTTTCAAAATCAATATTTCTTCGTTTTCTAACAATTTAATTCCACAGTGGAAAAGAAAAAAAATTGTCGCAGTTCCAATTAAATCTCAAGATCAGGTACTTTATTTTACCACCACTTTGTGAATGAAAATTATCTTGTACGGATCATAGAAATATGTGTATTTATCTAGTGTCTACAAGCCTTGAGGATGTTTAAACAAACACTCGTAACATTGGCAAATGTATCAATTGCGACCTATTGATCTGAACATGTAAATGATGGTCGTTTCTCAACAATATAATGTGTGTAATGATCACTAAAATACATTGTGTTCTTTTATGTAATTTCCTTAATGATGTCGTTAGTCTTAGTATCTCCTTTTACGATGTACGAGATCTGTATCTAGAAAGAAACGCCATTAATTAATTATAACAACTAGTTAAAGTTTACAATAATTGTGAAAAACTTAATTATATAATTGAGTGGGAACTATCACGGCAACGAACAAAACTTGTTAGTGGTAACATTACAAGCTTCCTGTGCATTACTGTCATTGTTATTAAATTAAAAGCAGCAAGAAAAGTGATAAATTCCGAAGGTAGAGCAATATTCCACACATAAAGTCAGAAGAATACAAATCGAAATTAGTCATAATCGAACTGCTGCCGTAATTTTTACAAAAGAGATTCATTCACGGATTGAAAATTATAAACCGCAGACCACGATTTCACGCATAAACCAAATCAAGCAGTGTAAAAAAGTTCAAGTGGTCACATTAATTTCATCTTTTTTAATAAATTTTGAAGAATATTTTTCTGCATTATGGGAAAATTTGTTTTGATCTGATTTAATTAATTAAGACGAAACAGGAAGTGCACAGAAACGATGTAATTTTTTCGGAAATGTACTTAAATTTTGAAACTATTAGATTTGCGTTGATTACAGATTCATCTACAATAAAATCTGCTGTCCAATTTAATTAATTTCGACACAATTATATTTTTTAATTTTATTATAATTATTAATTGTAATTTGTTTAAAATATGAAGCGGGCGGAAGTAAGAGTTAGAATTTTTTCTTTGAGAGTTTGATAAAAAATGTGTAAATTTTCATGTTTTTAATTAATGTTATTAAATATAATGCGAGTAGAAATTATGACCGAATTAGAATTTGTTTTCTGCTCAAAGTCGGACGCAAAATTTACAATTTTGAAATTGCTAGTTTTTTAACATTTTTAACCCTTCAGTGTGATTATCCTAAAAGTTTGAGGCAAATAATTAAATTGTGGAGTGAAATTTTAGTTAAAAATGTATTCATTTAGTCAAATTTACTTTCTAATTTAATTATTTCACATATTTCATTAATATGTGTGAAATATAAAGTTAGTAGAAACAGCAAGAGATTTGAAAATTTGTTTTTGGTTATTTTAGTGTCCACATTGAACTAATTTGTATAAAACACAAGAGCAGCAGTGATAAAAATTCCAAGTGAGAAAAACAAAAAAAATAACGGTTTTTTTTGTATTCAATCATGTAAAGAACACAAAGTATACATTACTTTTATTTTTTCTTAGGTGTGCTTACTAAACGAGAAACTTAACATAACATGTTTGTGTTTAATTATGTGTAATTATTATAATAAGTACGGTACTTCCACTGAAATGCTAAGTAGCTACCAGAAGTATTTGCAGAACCAATTCACTATCTTAACCGGAACTTCCGATCCCAATACATATGTCGCATACTTTGCCTTCTAAAAATTATCCTCTTCCTTACGTTTTTCTTAGGTTCCGGTACCACGTGTCCGTTTTTTCTACAATTCACAATTCTTCCGTTATTTCAGTTATTAGTCCGGACGTTTCTTCCGTGTGGAAACATCAACTTCCCAACTTTTAGCATGAAAACCTCAAATTCTATATTACAAAATTAAAGTGACCTTAACTTTAAATTCAAACTTTCTTTTTTATATCGCCAAAGCTAGTTTATGTGCGATTGTTCATATTAACATTTGTGAATAGATTTTAGTCAAACGTAATTCCTGCCTACGTTTATTCCCTTGCAAATAAGACGAAGTATGATGACATCTGGTTCCTTTTATTGTGAATGCTGGGCGTCACATGCTAATATCCTGACAGAAATTTATTCAACACTTTCGTAAAAAATAACGTGAACATTACTATTCCATGAATACTATTTTCATACTATTGCAATTTGAATATAATATACAAACACAGACAAGTTAAGGCCTTGGTGCAAACAAGCTGTATCTCTTCAAAGATCAATAACAACAAACTTATTTGAGTTAGGATTTAACGAAACCGCTAAAAGCGCTGGTTTGATAGTACAAAGCAGCCAACAAAATATTAAGTTCGTTTTAAAATTCCTGAGACAATTTACAAGATTTAACGTCTTCGGTGTGCGGTTATTTCTTTGGATATTGTTCTTTTCATGCTGGAAAATGACAATGTTTGAATTTAGGCTGATGTTTATTGTGCATACGTAACGAACCACTTAAGTCGCTTAGCGTAAACGTCGTATTTACGAAGTATGCAACTTCTCCGATTAACATAGTTTGGGTTAAGGGGTTGGGAGGATTTCACGGATAGTATTGATCACTGTAGCTTTATTATGATAACAGCTTATAATTTTGCCCTTCTAATTGAAGTTTGTAATGATCGAATCAGTGCGAAGTGGTCTTTGGCTAATATAGTAGAGCAATTGGTGAGGGGGCAATTTTTTTTGGAGAAAGAAAAAAGCTATAAAGATACAATTTACAGACGCGCTAAAAGACAGTTTTGTTTTAATAATGGGGGCGTTTTAACCGTATTAAATCAACAAACTATACAAAACGGTTTCATGTTCAATTTGTTCTGTAAAATGTGTCTAATTGGATCTTCATTAACACTTCTTAATGTAGTTGTTTTGCTGTCTGAACAATTTGAAACAAACTGGAAATTTAAGTTTATGAGTTTTTATTTACTGCTATTTTTGGACAGTTTCAAACTTTTTCAATGTAGAAATAGGGCGATCAAAATTCGGAGTTTTTTCTTCTTTTGGGAAAAAATTTAAAGAAAAAAATTTCCTATGTGTTTTAGTTTGTATTGGAATATTTTTATACTAATAAAATTTTGACACTTGCCAAGCACCACAATTTTGATTACGTAGAAGTCAAACGTTGCGAGTAGAATGAAGACTTTTTAAAGCCGCTTAAAAATTAAAAACTTTGTTAAAGACACGACAATTGTTCGTTTGTTTTCGAAATGTATCGACCGATTATTTGCCGTGATTTCTGCAACATTAAGAAAGTCACGACAAGTTATTGTCGCTTATATCTTGTTTGTCAACATCGTGCACTAGACCTTTAAATCACCCTCTGGTAGCATTCAAGGGGTTTAGCCGCGTGTTGTCGCGAATAAAAGATTGAAAGAATCGATGAAACATCAATCTAAAACGTTCCGTGGATCGTTTCGAGTATTTGGTTTCTTGGGGATCAAAAGGTTAAATGAATTTCGTGAACCGTTCCGTATGCAAATCCCCAAAAATTTTCGTCTCTTTTGTAGCATGTCGCAATCAGAGCATTATCGCAATTTCGCGCTTACCATGTTCCGGTCCGAGTCAAGCACCCCGTTTTGTCTTCGTCATCAAGTTGAAATTGATTACATCGATAAATCCAGCGGCGCGAAAGCAGCAAAATCATCAACAGGAAACGAGTTTAATTTCTTTGAGCATTAACCTTATCAGATTGCAAAAATTTCGAGGGAGCCTCGCACCTACGCACGAATGAAAGAAAACCAGAGGTGGACTCAGCACTTTGCCTTTTGCAATTGCAGCAACTAGCGTTGAACGTTAGCCAAAGGTGGACCGCTCATTGCATCGACCACTCGCGATACAAGAGGAGTCAGTTGAACCTGGGCGCTCAAAGTGAACGGTTTCTGTGGTGTTGTTACCGTAGCGGTACTACAAGTTTTTTAAAGTTTATCTGTTACGCAAATATCTGCCGGTGTGTTGTGATAGCCTTCTTGTGCTCAAACTTGGATTTTAACTTGTGTTTTTCAAGGATTTCACGGTAGCCTCGAGCACCACGGCGGCTTCTTCGACACCAAAAGGTAAGTACCAATCGCACCAAAATCTTCGTGTGAGCACAGGTGTTGCATTTGCTGACATTTCGCCCAATCGTTATGTAAATTCTTTAAATCACCTCACGAACCACCAGTTTCCCGATTAAATCGCTCGTTTTATTTCCGCGCAACTTTGCCCAATGTCAAAATAATAAGTGAAACAGGAAGTATCTTTACGTAAATAAATTCGGTATATGAATCAACGGGAGCAAAAACTAGTGTGAGGCTACAAAAATTGATTCGAGTTCCAAGGTTGGAATGCTTTTTTTTCGAACGATATCTTCGTGTGTTGGTCGGCTTTTACTTTTCGGTTACATCATATCAATGCATCCCATTTCGGTTTGACATACTTGCAAAAAATTTCTCTTTTCTCATCCACTGCCAGCCGGGAATTTGAAGGGCTAAAATTTCGAACGAGTCGAAATGTTTATAACGTCTACGGCATTAATGTGAAAATTAAACGTTTTTTGTCTTTACATTTACCTCACGTTCTTCATGAATTTAATCAGATCGAAACAAATCTTTTGAATGTTTAGATACGCAATTTATTAGTCTGGAGCATTTTTTTTTGTACATCTATAACAAGGTTTGTTTTCAATACATTTTTTGCGATCATTCTTTTCATACATTGAATCTCTCGATATGACAGGGACAAATAAATATCACTTGATATGTTGGTTGACTTGCAGTTCTGCTTTTGAATTGGATTAGTAATCTATTCATTCTGTGCATGCATTTTATGCTAATTTTTTTATGATTAAAAATTTCTCAGTCTAAACGGATCGATGGCCACGGTTGTGCTTGGTTTAAATTTTTTATCACCCGAAATGTCATGTTTGAACGAACAATAAAAGTGTAAAAACAGCGATTTAAATTTAATTATTCATGTTTATTTATTTTGATTAATTTTGTTTACATTGTATAACTCCTTAAACCTGAGCAACACTTTTAGGTAAAATTATAGCAGGATTTTAGATAATTACAGCGTTCTTAAACATTTTTCACACATAAAATTTAAAACGAAGTTCATGGAAGCATGTTACGTTTCTCGAAATCACTCGGTTTTGCGTGAAGACAGAAGTTAAAATTATAAAATACTTTAAAAATTAATTGAAATTTTCTTTCCATTTTTAAAATAAATGCTCATTTCAATTTTTCTTTGACACTTTTTTTTACAAGATTTTTTAACACAGGAAGGAACGAATTTGGAATATTAAGTTTGCACTTTGGTCTTTTATTTTTCTTTTCGGAATGTAAATCTGCGTTTACACGTTGCAGGTGTGGTTTCCTCAATGATTCATGTGGCAGTCAGCTTCATAATTTTTTGCTCTTAAAATAATAAAGCTTCGTTGTTTGCAAAGTTCCTAGTTCTTTTGTGTACCAACCAAGAAAAACTTTATTTTATAATCATAAGTTTCTTTTTGTCGGGGTATTGTATCAAAATTCGTGATCTCAAGAACACGTGCCTAGTGTTTGTTAAATTTATACAAAAAAGGTCGTTAAATCTGAAAAACAAGACCGCCAATTATTATGGTCATATTGAATAATATAGCACAGTTGCGGGCAAAAAACTTTGTCAATTGACAAAACGTCCAAAACGTGTATCAGAAGAATCAATTCTGGGAAGTCAAAGTTTTTTTTGCTCGAAACTGTATTAACAAACTTCGCTTTTTATGATTTTTTTTAAATGTGCGAAAAGTTGGTTGTTACCAATAATCAATAAATGGAACATTGTTGACATCGTTGTGGTAAAGTAATCCTTTTATCGAGTACTTGTTTTTCACAGCGTGATTATCCAAAATAATTTACCAAATCAGGTTTTTAAAAAACTCGTTAATAAACCGAGTTTGCTTTCGTTAAGTTTTTACTTTGTGTTTTCGCTTGTTCACTTTCTCAAAAAAGGTGTATTTACTCTCTTCTTTCCGGATGAAAAACGGCTCTCAATTAATTATAATCGCTTAAGCAGAGTCCATCCTTTATCTCCTCACATCAAAACAGAATTGCTAGAAACAGGTAGCGCAATGTTCTCCTCCTTTTATAATGCATTACATTAATTAGCAACTAGAACTAGATAACCGTGTTGCGCTCGCATAATAAGGAAATGGAAAATAAATCCAACGCTCTCCAACAAAATCCTTGATGAATCCTTTAATTGATATTCGCTTTACTGCACCCACTGGAAATGAAAACGCCTCCGGCAAAGCGACATCTCACTAATTATTTCGGAAATTAAGTGAAGATCGCAACGATGATTGAACATTATTTTTTATTACAAGCACGACAGAACCAATTCGATCGAATTCCAATTAATTTAAATGATTTTCTATGTTCGTTTTACGGTCGCATGCGGCTGGACCTTTTGACTGTTTTCTTACTCAGCAGATTTGGAGATTTTTTTAATGGAGGCGAGCAAAAAATTACTAATCGAAGTGGGGCTAATCTAGATCAAAATCAACCTTGAAGTAAGTAGATTCGGATCGAGTTTGACAAAAATCAAAAAGAGGTAAACAAACTCGGTGAACTTTCACTGGCTCGTGATTCCCTTTTTGGGATATGATGACGAACGAGGGATTTGTCATGGAAGAAATATTTTAATGCGGCTTTGCCAATTTGCCAGAGCTAAAAGGTTTAATTATAACTTTTTTGGGTTTCTGTTATGGCAACTCACTGTGACTTGAGGTTTGATCCTCTTAAATTATCAGCTTAAATCAAAAAGTAGCGACTCGTGTTTTTGATATATCTTTGTAATCAAAACAATGAACTGTTTGGATTCATCTAATTTTGGTTTGGAGTGCCTCAGGGCTCAGTGCATGGACTTCTCTTATTCATCTCTGGAGCTAGAATGCTCTGTAAGATTAATTTTGAAAAAGCTTAAGCTATTTATGGTTTTGCTTTCTAATAAATAAAAGCTATACAGGTACTGACAGCTCTCAGACTTCGGTTTAAACGTCAGTCCGTTTCACCGGCTCCAATTTTCTACATTTACATACCTTGCAGTGTTATAAATCGATTGAAGCAGAATCAGATTGTGCACTTTACGACCTCGCGCTAGTGTATAAGCTGCAATGTTTGTAGTGTCGATGATGTCCGTTTCCAGTTGTTTTTGCAGCCGTCGCATGTTTGAAATTATTGAAATGATCGCATCTCGGATTGCGTTTAATTGAATAATTACTGGTATTGATTGCATGTGTGGCGTGCAGCTTCTTGCTACCAAATACCGAGTTAAACGACAACAACAGCAAAATTTCGACATGTATGATTCACTTCGTTTTGAGATGCAAATTTATTCGTTTGTACTGTTTGGTAAATATGTTCTGTAATTGACACTTGAGTAGTATTAGTTGTGTTTGCAGAATTTAAGATCGATGACTGTTATGTTCTTAAATTTTGTGTCGGCCTGTAACTGTAATTATTATAATTTTGAAGAGGTGAAGGTTTTTGCATGGTGGAGGTGTTTTGCTCCCAAGGTCCCGCCACTAAGTTGCATAACACGATTTTGAACACCGTGTGATGTGACGTAGTGGTATGTCTAGGGGAGTTGCTTTGCATCCTGCTTGTTGTACCCAACACATTTTTTACACACTCATCGAGAAGCACAATCACACTGTAGCATGGATTGAAAACTAGTTGTAGAAATCATCTTATTAAATAGAAAATTTGACCCTTTAGGTTATACGAATACCTGTTAACACGTAACGCAACAAGATTGGTGTTGCTACTCTTACTGTCCATCCTGTATATCATAGTACTAATCTGTAATGTCGTAGTGACCAAAGCAATTTGACATCGTGTTAAATCTTCACTTCCGCGATAACTGTCGAAATTATTTTGGTCTCTGGCATAATTACGTAGTTGTATGTTTTTATTTATTTATTTTTTTTGAAATTTTTTGTTTGTGAATTATAGCATGATAGCTTTTTAATGGTCATGTAATGTGTATCCGAATTTGTTTAAACCGTTGAAACGGACTGAGCTGTGCGGTACCTGTCATTAGAATTTGATGGATTAGCAAGACTTAACCATAATCTGGTTGTGGCAAGTTCGTGCATGTTGGAAATTTTTCGCTTGTATGGTAGTTGAGTATCAAGGCCATATTTGTCATTTATTTGTCAGAATAAAATTTAAATTTTGTGATTGAAGCGTCAGGTTTCAGCAGATTGAGGCAATAAATGATTTTATCCTTGATGCCACTACAGAAGACATTATTTTAAAATATCGATTTGAGTTCGTTGCTTGCTAAACATTTGCTTACGATATGTAAGCGATGTGTTTATTTCTGTGATAATTTGGATCATTATTTTCCATTTTTATTGGGGTTCTTGAAGTTTACTAGTGTTGGGAAACTTCGATCGAAGTTTCCACTTTCAGTCTTGTCATTTATCTTTTCCCCTTGTCCTATTCATTTTCATTAAAACGCGGCTAGATTCTGTTTTTTTTTATATGTCGATTATACTGCAAATGATGTTTTCCGGGATTTTATGGGAGTTGTAGAAGTAGCAACAGATTTTTTATGTATTTTTGACATCCTAAAGACTTTGCTCGTTAATGCAGTCCTAAATATGGTGGACAGCACATTTGTCATGACGCTACTTTCAGTTCCGATTCAGTTCTTTCATTTCTGCAAGAAAACATAAATTGTGTTTGTAATATTTAAATCCTCATTTTAAAAACAGGTTCTCTTCAAAACTAACTAGCAATTCATTTAATTTTCAACGCTTTGAAAAAAAGTTTGGACGAAAATCAGCGGTTTTAAAAGTTTCTGATTGTTGCTAGGAAAAAACGTTTTCGTATGCAAACTGCGTGATCTTATCTTACCGGCAATAGTCGTATTTGAGCTAGAATTCTAAGCTCTTAAAAAAATGGACGTTTTAAAAAATATTCCTATGTAAAAGTATTGCTTGGTAGATTTTGATATTTTCTCTAATATTTTCTAAATTATAAAAAGTTAATAAGCGGAATTCTGAGGTTTGCACTACTAAAAATAACCTTGTTAAGCCTACTTAAAATCTAGTCAAAAAATTGAACCCAGATAAATAATAGAAAATTTGATTTCGCAAACTATTGCCCAAACTGGGTGTATATTTTGCCCATTTATGCTAAATTCTAAGCTGTAGGGTCTTGTTTATTTCATCCAAAACTAAACTATTGAGGTCAGATTTTGTAAATGATAATGTTGGTGCTCAAAGTTATGAAGTCCAATATATTGAGAATTTTTTTTGTTCAAATTTTTAAAAAAATATATCGATAAAGATCTTCTATTAGAAACGTTTACTTAATTCTTCTGAAGTATTGGTCAGATTGTGTTTTGTTTTCACACATTGATAGATTTTGCCGCATTAATGGGTATCACATTTATCTGGATTGAAGACGAATATTAATCTTTGATTTTTAGAAATTCCGGACTCCCATCATTCCGATACTATGAGAGATAAATTTTCTTGGATCTCATTTTTTGTTTTTCATCATTTCTAAACGTAGATGTTTACAGTTGTTTACACTTTTTATCGGCCTCAGACAGGACTAATCTACGTGATGGTCAGAAACACGTTGGCAGCACTGCTTTTCTCAAATTTCCCAAATTTAGTGTGAAAAGCATGTTCTTCTCTACTTTCCTTTATCTTTTGGATTACCCAGAAAACTTCAGAGGCTTGATCCAGAAGTGAAAACTACTTGCATATCGATGCTCTGTAACATTCTTTCCAATCCTTTGGTGATTAAATTTCATAACTATCTTATCAACTAAGAGAGGGTCGAAACCGTATCGCTGCATCTTTGATTGTTTTTAATTCATTATTGAATCTGAGTTTGTTTAAAGAAAAATTTGAAAGTATGTAAACTGAAAAGTTAAGGCTCGCCTTTTTATGTGGAAGGCAATGCTGGAAGTCTGAGGTAATGTAGCGAAGCGTTTCTGTTTCTTTACGACGAAACTTTAATCTATCTCTATGTCTAATCAAAAATGTATCTTTGCATTTTTTGTTGATTTGTTAGTCTTTCGATTGGTACTACTTTTAACTTGCTTAGATCAGCAAGAAAATTTTTGATTTTGGATAACAGATATTGTAAGAATTTTGTTTAGTTCTGGACTAGCTTAGGAAATCTATTAAATATCAGCGTAAGCGAAACTCTAAGTCGTTAAATACTACACATGCGGTCTTGTTTTCGCCAAATCCAAAAATTTTTTTCGACCAAAAACGAAAACAAAAATTGTTCAAATTGTTGCTCAATTATACAGAGCGATGATGATTACAATGATTTTGTGAGTTCTGATTGTGTGCATTATTAATAGATTTTGATTTTAAACTTCCAAAAAAAAAATGTTAAAAAGAAAAAAAAAACTCAATTATGAATTTTAATTTTAGGATCGTGTTTCTAAAAATTATATCTAAAAGTGCAGGTTGTAAGTAATTTTGGAATGTTATTAATGTTTTTATGTGGGCCCTTATCTGGTTTTCATTGTTGCATAACAAAACAGTGAAAATTAATAATTATTCCTATTATTGCTTGCAGAAATTGATTTCAAAAACTATGACTTAAATATGTGGGAACTTTTATTTATTAGTAAGTAGGTTTATTTATAGGTTTGTGGCGGGACAGCTACTGTTGTTTTTGTAAGTTTATCCTCAATTTAATGAAACAAAATAATTTACCGTATATATTATATTTAATTTTTTTGTGGTTGGACGCGCCAGATTAAACAAGATAACTATGTAACCTTCGATACTGTCATTAAAACATTACAATGGCCATAATTTTTCACTAATGACATGTGTTTATGTTTTTTTTTGTAAAATCGGTGTTCCCCTGAAATTAGTTCATGTTTCATTGACAACTTCCGATTGCGAATCACGCAAGGACTCAAAAGGTCCTGGTCACGTCCTTGACCTTCGTGATCAGTTTCGTTTCCACTTTCATCTTTCCCATCTCGAAAAAAAAACTCTTAGGTATATTTCATCTATTTTATGATCTTAGTCGACTAATTTTAGTCTACCAAAAGCAGCTATCGCACGCATAAAATTAATTCCATCGCGCCGTAGAAGAACTATTGCATTCTCTTAATGCCCTCGACCATCATCATTACCATCATCATCATTGTAATCATCATCGGAAGGTCGCTCCGTATAATTGATCACAGGAAGCATTGGACTAATACAGTGTATGTAGTTGAAGAGCAGATTACGAAATAATTACCCTTAGTCGAATTTATTCCGGTTGCGTATTACCGTAATCCGTGTAGGCGAATATGTAGCGAGGATATATCTTGGAATGTGCTAACGGTTCTGAGATTTAGATATCGTGTCGATACACACTTTTCCTAGGGCGTTCGTGACAAAAGCGCGAATTTTACTATGTTGTGATAAGATGAGTCCAATAACCAAGGAGATAAGCCCACGATCAATTAAAATACCAATCTGTCGTTGGCCACTCGACGGCGGGATCTAAAAATTAATCGGATATTATATAGGATAACCAGTTTCGAGCATTGTTAAAATACAAGTTACTTGATATGGCAATGAGGCGAGAAAATCCATTTGTGACAACAAACAGACTGAGGCGGCACCCGAACTCTTACTTTTAAAAGGACTTTTAAAGGAATTGAACAAACATGTTTTTTTTATACCTACAGGATAAAGCCACCCAGGTTTTCCCTTTTTTTTTTTGAAAATATATTAAAGAATCAGATAAGGAAAAGTAAGCCACATTATAATTATATGTATGTTACGATTGTTTAACATCTTCACATTATTGTTTTCACATGGTACAATTGACATTTTTATAACTGTGTGAAATGACACAACTCGACTTCGTTAGTCGCGAGAAGCGTTTATCGTAAAATATAAAGTACGTCAAAAGTTGTGTTAAATTGTTAAATCGCTTACTTCAAATTTATTATTTTAGATCTAAGGTAAACTCGTTTTTGTTAAATCCTACAAAACTGAACTTTTCAAGAGTATTTTTACACACAAGTGAAAATTTTCTGGAGCGAATCTGGTTGTTGTTTTTGCACTTCGGAAATTATTAACTTCATTAGGATTAACGACGTTCCCATAATGGTAGTAATAATTTAAATTGAATGAAACAAACGGTTTTTTGACTACCTTCAGAATCATAAAATAACATATTGCTACCGTCTTTACTGAAACGCTAATGATTAGAGAACTTAACTTTTTAAAGTTTTTTGTTTATAGTAACATGTGAGATAATTTAAAAAAAATAAAGTAATTGAAATTGTTCAAGGTGAGACATTTGTTCAAGTATACTTTGTTCTTAATAATAATGTTAATGTTTATCACACCAGATGTAAAACTTGAGCATAAAAACGATTAAAAAATGGTCTGTCGCGTGTAGTGTCTGATGATAACATTTCTGTTTTAGTTTCCACCGATAAAGAAGGTATCGATAACGATAAAATGACAAATGTTTTTCCCCAAAATCAAAATGGAGAAAATTGGATAAGATGCACTAGGTGCTTCCAATAGATGCATGAAAACTGTCTTGAAAATTTAGGTCTAAAATTCATTTTGACAATCTGTTAGGAAAACTCGAAAGAACTGAATAAAGACTAAAATAAACGGGGTCATAATTGGAACCCACAAAATAATTTAAAAATTTCCATGTATTAAAACTAAGCTGACGGAGTTGGACAAATATTTTTTTAAATCCGGTTAGGAATTCTTCGATTTTTCAATCCTCAATTGGATGCCGAAAAATTGAATTTTTCCAAACTAGAATAGAAAAATAAGACAAAAATATATATTATATATGTCTACTTCAAAATTAGAACAATTTCCAAAAAGCCAATTAGAGGAATTATCAGATTTTCCGAAGTCATCACATACAGTAGTTAGCCCCAACCTTGTGACTGCGGCTCTCCAACTATTTTGGAGACTATTTCTAATTTATTTTCAATGGAGTTTTCGATGTACGATTCAGCGACGCTACTAGATATCCAATTTCCATGACGCTTTGAATGAGTGATGTCAGCCCTGCGTCTGCAAGTAGTGTTGCTGAAGTCCTCCTGAAGCAATGGCCAGTATACGCGAAGAATTTCGTAGCTTCAAACTGCAAATTTCTGTGGTATTGCAGCAACGGTGTTGATCCCCACAGCTTGTCTTGTGCATCTGCTATTACGGTAGCCAATAACAAAGCTTGTATTTTCAATCCGTGAAGGCCGCAGGGAATAGTACTTTCTAAGTATTTTTAATAAATCTGTACCGTCAAAATTTCCACGTGTTATAGTAAATTCTTTTTTGACATTTGACTTTGTGTGTGGAATTTCAATCAGAAAAAATGATTTCATATTTTTCACATATTTTATACCCAGAAATGTTATCTCTTCTCGACGCAACCCTCCGCTAATTCCTACAAGCAACACCACGTAAAAACGGATGAAGGTTTTAGTATGTAGCACCAAATTTTGTGAAAAATTTTACCTTCATCAACAAATATTTGTTATCATCCGCTTGCTTCAAAAATTTCTCTACCTCCAACTTTGTAAAGACAGTAGACTTCTTTGGAGTACGACCGGTTGACTTCCTTTTAATGAAGGCTATCAATCTAGGATAATTCTTAATTTCTAGTAGACCTCTCTGGTAGCAACGAATTAAGGGCCAATGCTGCAGACTCTTCGATAACTTCAGACATTTTTAAAGCAATTGTACATTTGCACAAACTTGAAAAAATTTTTTTTTGTAACTAAATGTAACTAAATTCCAGAGCAATGAGAGATTCATTGCCAAAATATTAATAATTAAATATTGAGTAATTTTTTACCGGATTTAACCAAATCTTGTGTACAAAACGTATAACGGAAAATCATCACTTCCCAACTTTTTGTACAAATAGCTATTGTATTATTTCATTAAAAAGATAATAAATAGAATGATTTCTCTGCATTTCGTGGTTGTTCATTTCAAATATTTGAAATATTTTTTTAAATACATATTTTGTAAAAAATGGCTATAATATTTGGCGACTTTTTCTTACTACAGCTTCTAAAAAAAATTGTATGTAATACCATACAATTTAAAACAATACCTTACAATTTTACAAGCAAATCAATGTTCATCGATAATGCGGAAGTGTCTTTCCAATTTTATAGGAAAACACTTAAAATAAAATAAACATAAATTTAATATTCGCTTTTAATAAATGTCGAACCGTAACCGTATGCTGTTTGTTTATAAAATGGAAATAGTTTTTGAAAGTAACACAAACAATTGCGTAAATTGTTGGAAACAAAAACATTGAACGTGTTCGTGTTCTGAATGCATTTTTTATGCTCTCTAGTTTTAAATCTTTTATCTGATTTTTCTATTTATTGTACTTGTTCGAATATTTTTTAATTTTGTAACAAGACATTTTTCAGGGAATGTAAGTTTCAAATTTAATTGAGGTACTATAAGTTTCTTATGGATTAGTTTAGAAAACGGCGCGTTTTATTAAATTATGATTTTTTTTAATTTTGTGATAAATTTTAAAATAGTTTTAAACTTTACAGTTTCTAGAGTAAGACTCACGGTAGCGAGAATTAACGTCGGAAATGAAAACAAACTTTATAAACATTTCTTTAAGAAGTTTAAGAAGTTGTTAGCGTAAAAAGTGTTGAATTTTTATTAAGACTGATATTGTTTGTACACCAAAGCATCTGGAAACGTTTTTTTTCTATTTCTTAAACTATTAGATTCTTCTCTTCAATTGTTGCTCCTTAGTTTTGAAGTTTCATTGCAAAGGATTTTAACTAGAATTTTACTTTTGTACAAGTTACTGTTTTTAACTTGTCTGTTACTTAACAAAATTATAGGGCACAAGAGAAATTTTTAATTCGAAGACGAATCGAAAATTTACATTAATTAATTAATTAAAAGCAGAAGGTACCAATTTTAGAACAAAGCAAAGATTTTTCGCATTTATATTTATTTTTATTAAAACATTAATATTAACTTTGATAATTTTAACACGAGAACGAAGAAATTTTTGACATGCTTATTTACTTTACCACATTACAAAATTATGAATCCATTTTTTTAGAAATCGTCGTTTTTATATTTTTTTCTTGAAAATTTGGAATTTTGGTAGGTTTTTTAACTCTAAAGTAATGACATTTGGAGACATTGCTACGTTTTACCTCACTTACTATCTGTATCAAATTAAGGAGCAGACAAGACAAATTAATTGAACTATTAATTTTAAAACGTGTAATTTTAACGTTAAGGCAAAGAATTTGGTTGAAGTTGCTATTTTTAATTTCCTCATTAACTGCCAAATCACAAAACTATCAAGCAAAAGAGACAAAGTTTAGAATTTTTAATTTAAAAACTCAAGACAAGATATTTTTGGGGTGACCACTCTATAAACGTTTAATTTATGGACTTTCTTGCGGCCGCGAGACTCAGAATCTACTGTACGGATTGCAGGACTCGTTTCCGGCCGTAAAGATGGATTTTATGGACTTGACTGTCGCAATATACTTTACGGATTGAAACTCAATTTCTTCCGTTTTTGTTGGTTCCTTTTTGTATCTCTTATGCCTTTCTTTGGGCCAAAAATTAAGTAAATTATCAAGTAAGATAGAGGATAAACCAAAAGTTATTTGAAACAATTTAAATGTTTTGCAACATTTTCTTTGCGTGCTCGTTTCACTTAATGTGGAGCTAAACTTTGAAGTTTTTTGTTCGGTATAGCTTTTTAATCTGGTTTTATAGCAACTTTTATTCAACTTCGCTCATTATTTTAAAACAGTTATTAATAATTTTTTTATTATTTTTTTTTTCAAATTTTATTACTATAATTGCTTAAACATTCCAAAAATTTTCACAACAAAAAATAATTCCAAAGTGGTACATACATTTTATGAGAAATGTTTCCAGTAATTCAAATAATTGCATGTGTTCATTTTCTTTTCATTTTGTTTTTTGTGTGAATATTTATCAGCTCAATAAAACCATACATTGTTATCGTGCTACAGTTAATTTCATACGAACAAAAACGTAATAATAAAAATCAAAAAGAACGAGTAAGATAAAACATGATTGCAACAATCTTGTGAAAATCTAACGTCGATTTGCATAAGAATACTGTTTAAGATTTCAAATAATTCTTGTATCTTGTAAAAACGAGAGTTTGTCCACTTTTGAACCGCATTTTTGAATGGCTTATAATGAACCCGAGAATTCTTTCAAAAGGATTTGAATATTATTTTGGCTTGACAGTATAAAATATGTAGCATCCCACTAATATTAAGAATACACATATCTAATGAACTCAAAAACATCATATCATCTTCACATTAATTACGCCGATCCAAAAAGGACGACTTAATGTTGAAAAATGTTCCTACTCCTAAATAGAATAGTCACTTTCATTGCGACTGCAATTAAGTTTCATTATACAAATTAAGAAAGTTTATCGCCGGTGGGTACAGCGCAGCGCTAAGATTTATTATAATAGAATTTGAGAACCTTGGATTACTCATTAAAGGATAACAAAATTGTGTAAAAGAGTGCTTAACATTTAGATATTACAAACTTCGCAGCAGGTTACTGTACAACCGATCGTAAAAGAACAAATACTCGAGAAAAAAAGAAAAAACTGAGCAGTCATTATCGAAGTTCGTTAAATGTCAAGTGGTCATTTTAGGAATTAATGGCTACAGTAGAGAGTTTCAGTGAAAAATTGCTCGTTACACACTTAGTTATTAATTTATTTTCTATAATGGTAGAGGTTTTCGTTATCAAGACTATCATTATAGGCATTATAGTCACAAAGGATATTTTTGTTTGTTATACTGATCTGTCTATTTTAACTCCTTAATTGCGTAAAATGCCCAATTAGAAGGACAATTTTCCAAAGTAGAATCCGTTCATGTAATCAGATCACAGTTATGAAATCCTTGGACAACTAAATAATTGGACTGTAATTTCAAGCGCCTTTTGTGTGTCAAATTTCTTGTCTTTTTATAACAAAAGTACAGTTACGCGATATCTCATCTCAACAAATGGCCATTATTAATTCACGCGTCATCTCATGAAGCAACCACGTAATAAATTAGCTTCCTGTTCTTTAAATGTCGCACTTTTCAAATCTCAGACCAATTAATCGCCAACAGAAATAACAGTCACCGGCAACGTGCCACAAAATCGCTGCTACTTAACCCGTCTAATTTATTGTAATTATGTTATATGCAAATCAGCGAAATTAATCATTTTCGGTCCGATTCAGGTGTCTCCGGATTTAATTACCCGCCCAAGTTTCTCCGGCGATAAATTTAAGCCCAAAACACCCACAAAGATTTTTATACATCTATAGGTTTTCCGTGCTTCGAACATTTACGGCTTTATTTTAGTCGATCGCCCTTAACACACACAAACATTGTGATAAATCCGAAATACAAACACTCCCAGGTCAGGAATGGCAAAATAATAGTTCCAGATCGCCCACTGACTATAAATATGGTAAAAACTTTAATACCATGTGGGCTCGGTCTGGGTCTCGCTCTCTACCTCTCTTTCCTTGTTATAAAGGCCAAGAAACATGAATGGCGGAGGAACGATGAACTTGGATTACACCGAAAAAGTAACAAGAAATTGTTTGAACACGTGGACACGGTCCAGTTTGAGAAGCGTGGCTGATTGATTATTTTTGGCAGGACAAGGGAAGATTGATTTTGTCTACTAGCTGGAATTGCTTCCCACATTTAATTTTTAATTATTTCATTGCTGACTCAACCTTCAAGAAGATAAGGACACAGAGAGTGATACGAAGAAAATTATTTTGATTTCGTAATGACTACCGGGCATGTGATCTTCGTGGGATTTCGTACCAGTTTACCTTATTCAAAGAAACTAGTGTTACGATGAAGACTTTACTGAGACACGGCTTCAATGAGAAGGCGGTAATTTCATGAATAAATTAGTCTGAAGAAAGTTATTTCTATACGATTTGAAGGTTGGAAAACTTGTATTGTTTCGGAGTGCTAAAAATTTAAGTATCAATTATTTTCAGTTAGTAATGAAAATTATGTGGTCATAATTAAATTAGAATTTGAGTGATTTTGTTGATCAACGAGCTGAATAAACTCTCTTTACCTAAATATGAAAGAAGCAATAACGATTTAAATCTATAATTGGTTTCCTAATTTGATCTCCGAGAACTTTACGGGCAATCAGTCCAGTTAAACAGACTCTTTCAGGGTCTTTGTTATTAATTTTAGTTTCTAGTTTCTTAAGCACGATATTAAAAATAATTGAATTTTTGCACTGCTTTTAAAAGTAAATTGATTGTATAAAACGGTTATTAATTTTGGTCTTGAAATAACTGTAAAAAATATTTATTTGGCGGAAAACAATCTGGAGTGTTTTTTAATTATGCTATTGCGTAGTATGCATTATTATTACAAATTTATTTATAAATCGTGTCTACTTCATAGTTGATTTTTTTTCTGATTATAGTAATCATCGTTTTTTTTTTGATTCTCAAATTCTATATTCAGTAGAATTGGATTTGTTACAACTTATCGGATATCACAGTCACCTTTTTTTATTTTTATGTTCTTGTTGTGTTATTCTATTATTCTGTTCTCTTGTATTATAGTTTTTTAGTAGCATATTCAGCAAACTGTGGATAAAGTAGGTATAATTCAATGTTATAAGATATGGATTTAATTTTTTTTTTCTATTGTTTATTCTTGATTCATTTTGAAATATTTCACAGTGTTATGAATTTGTCAATGTTCTTACGCTCGTTTAAAGTGGAAATAAATGACACGGTTCTATAGTCATTCTGCACTTTTCAAGTGACCTATTGTAGGTTTTTGGTCTGGTCGATTACAACACGAAACGACATAAAAAGATGTCTAACACCCTCAAAATCTTAATCTATTTAAAAAAAATCCTTTTTGCGTTCCTTCGTGCATTTACGAATTAGTAACTCGCTCAATTATTGACCGATTTTTGATTTCATGACGGTTGTGGAAAGGGCAAATACAGACCTTTCGAACGATATGTATTGTTTTATGGAATTTTTGCAATTACTGTGCGTATTTATCAAACAAACGTAAAATTTTCGACTTTTTTCCACGTTTTTCAATTTTGACGTTTTCAAACAATGTTTCGTTAAAAATGATGCTTGCATAAATGTTCGAAAAACGTACCCTCTCGGGTAAATTGAGTGTTCAATTTCGATCGATCGATCGTTGACAAGTTATGGAACTTTTTCGAAACACAAAATTGCTACTCGAGCCAGCTAACCCGCGCGCATTAGGTGTTGCAGAGCAACATCTTGCTGATTCTAGTCAATGATAAATTCTAAATGTATGAGTTAAAAGAAAAACATACAATTAATTTTTTGAAAATTATGTGTGGTCTTGAATATATCTGACATCATGTACACTGATTACTATTGCTAAAAGTGCTAAAATTGCTAAAAGTGTTTGTTTGCCATAACTTAATTTTCGAAATTGAACACCCATTGTACTCGCGAAAGTACCTTCTTTCCGAACATTATGATTTTTTAACAAAACATTGTTTAAAAACATCGTCAAAGTTGAAAAAAGTGAAAAAAAGTCAAAAATTTTGCATTTGCTTGATAAATAGTACATAATTTCAAAAATTTTACAAAAAATCGAAAATCGCTCGACAAATGGTTTTTTCAAAATAAATTAAGAATTTGAAGGTGACACTAGTCTAAGTGTATACATTTTTTTGTAGCAGCGTGTTATCTATAAATCTCATGAGATATTTGAATGAACGTTTTTTTTGCGATTTTTTGTTTTTTAGAATTTGAAACGACCTTTTTTAGTTTTTATTTATTTTGTACTAAATTATATAGAAATTATACATTATTAATATTATTTCATTTTCTACTAGTCATTCGCTTCCTCAGAATCATCAGATTTTGATAACTCAGATGAAGAATGCCTTCCAAAATAGAAATACAAAGAATACAAAGATTGACAAATCGAGGGTAAATTTTTATACTATTCAAAAATCTTCCATTCCCAAAAAGCCATAAAAGGTTGCAACATGCGAATAACAACCGAAAACATGTTATCACCCTTGTATTAATTACAATATTATCGGATATACATGCAATTGCAATAAAATATTATAATTAACCCGTTTCGGTAGCAAAGCCACCTTCATCAGAGCAATGATACAAACTGACTGCGTCAGCTAATAAACTGACTTTTTGGTGTGCGGGTTAACTATGATATTTCATTATTTAGAAGCATCAAGTTTTGGATCTAAGAAATTTTCAATGCAATTTCAAATTCTACTGAATGTGGAATTTACAAATTAAAAAAAAAATAACAATTATAATTAAACTCATTTCGAACAATGTCGAATTGATGTGTCCACAATGTTTGGCATCAAAAGCTGTTAAATGTTAAAAAACTAACTTTGAAATGAAATAGAATATTAAAAAGGGTTCCGCTAAAAAAGATTTTTTGTGACCAAAATAACTATTTTATACCATCAATTAACGTTTATCAGGGGAGCAAAAAATTTTATCACAATTACTTAAAAAAAATATTGATCCACGTGCACGAGAAATTGGTTCGAATTTGATTGGAGATTTGTAATACTTAAAATTTGTCCTGGAAGTTTAAACGTCACCTCAAAATCCCACGCCATCGCTTTCATTGCCATTTAAAATTTTTCTCTATAGCACTTTAGAGCTTTCATGGATTAGAGTAACGGTCTTTTGAACAATACGTGGTGACAGCAAAAAAAGGCCTTAAGTGGAAACTGAACTTTTGTGACTGTTATACAAGCTCAGATAATGCTAAATTTAGAATTTTATTCTTTGTACGTCAGCTTTATGTAACAACGCATTAGGAAAAATTGCACAATCCGAATATGTATTGGCCCGTAAAGCGAATTAAGCGAACACGAAGAAAAAGTGCATTCCATTTTAGTTTTGGCGAGAATTCATTTCTCCTTCGTTAAGGAATCCTGAATGAACGATGCGACCGTTTCAACTCCTAAATAATTTAATTCGTCTTTAGGTTAATGACTTCGCTTAATTGATTTTTGCTTTGCGGATGTAGTTTGATTAAGAAAATTTGTATCCATCTGAAGCGTGAGAAACTCGGTTTAATAACAGAAGTTTTTAGGTAAAATTTGCGGGCGAAGACGATCACCTCCGAGCTCTTTTTCACATTACAACGCCAAATTTACGTACGGTTGTAGAGAAAGGGCGCTTTGCTACTTTCTCCGGAATGCACAATCGTAACCATTTACCCGCAGGTTTCAGGAAATGAGTCGAGCGGTACAAGATCTCCCACAGATTAAAAGGAGTGAGTAACGTTTTGTTTAGTTAACCCGTTTCCTGCTGCCCTAACGGTACCAAGAGGGCAAATCGTAGACACAATTGTGTTCGCGCCAAAAAATCACATTTAAATGTTATCGTAAACCAAGTTCGCTACTGTCTCGACTCGCGCTCTTGTGGAGCAACGGAAGAAAGTAATTTATAGAACTGTCAGTGGCATTATGCAATCGAAAGAGAAAAATGAGAAAAGATAATTTTATGACGGAATTGAAATTGCATTTGACAGCAATGACTTGCGATGCAAAAATGCAACCACAGGATTCTAATATTTTGCTGATGGAATCTGACCCTAGAATCATTATCCAAGTTCAAACAATGAAAAATCATCAGTACTGTTGTGGCTGTATCATCTGCACCGTCGCTATAGTCACGACTTCATCACGGCCAAGGCCCTCGGTGTCCTCACGACATTCTTACCGACGTCAAATTTCTTCTTGGGCATCGAACTAAGGCTAACGTCATGGATAATGAGACAAAATTGGCTCTTGCTCTATTGTTTATTTATGGTCAGTTGGCGAGATCTTCTGGTTCGTCGTGATTTGCAGCATAAATAACATCTAAAGGATTGTTTGCATTTATAACGCGCCAATGCTATAACAGCAAGCAAGTCTATTTGTAAAGCAACCTGAGGTATCCTTTTTGTTAATGCTCGTTGCATTGAACATGACATGCGCACAATGAGCTTGCATTCACGGAGATCAAAAGGCGCAAAAAGCGATAAAATAAGTGCACACACTGTATGTTAAAAAGTTTAATTTCTTTAAATGAATGTTTCACCAACTACACCCATTTCTGAATGCGCTATTACTTTTTAGAGAGTAGAAGTGATTTATGGCGCAAATATCTCCTTTATTTTGAATTTCCTCAGCTCACGAAATCACGAACTGAAACTGTAACTGTAAATTCCATATTCAAATGACACGTTCATCGGTTGCTTTTACCTTTGCTGATATTTTATCTGTTGGTCACTAATAGCTAAAAAATTGTTATTATTAATAAAGTTAAGTTCGTTGTCCCATTTGTTCGATCAAACGTCCTTCAGCGCGTGCCACTATCAACATTTTCGTTAAGAAAAGAAAATATACACAAAGTGTGAATTAAATGATTGTGGATATAACCCAGAAAGTAACGTAACGAATGATTTAATTAACAAATTATCGCTGATAAATTATTTAAATCGTCTTAAATAAAAGTAACTGTTCTTGATGGAGTACTTCCTTTATTACGAGAGATTTTCGCCATTCTGAACGTGTACGAAAATTTTGCCCATCATCTTTATCAATTTTATATAATAATATAATAATACCTTTTCTTCTTGACGAGTTTTAGTCGTGAGCAACTATTTTAAAAGTGATAGTTTCTCGTCTCGGTTTATTTTGAAAGCTGCTGTGGTTTTTCCATGGTTTTTCAAATGGAAAATTCTATTACGATTTAGGAATAATTAAAGCTTGAGTTTCCAGTTACTTAACAATTCATTCGTTTTGTCTTTGTGGGGATTTTACGGTTTTTCCCTCTTTGGACATTTCTCATTGGTAACGTGTTTGTTTGGAAACACATCACCGTGCATGATAGAAGAAACTTTCAAATCAATTAATTGTATTCCGTTTGCAGTTTCCTTTGGAATTTCTCATCTTTTTTTCTCTGTTTGGAAGTAGCCTAGTTTGCCAAAAAGAAAGTAGGTTTATTTTAAAAGGTTTACATATAAACTGGAAAAAATGTGTATTTTTAAAATAGTTACAATTCAATTTTAGTAGAACGTATTTTTTATGACAAATCTCAATTTGTATTCAAGACATTTCAAAATTTCAAGTTTCACCTGTTTTGTTGCAGTTTATTTTTTATTTTTAGACATGTAAGAATTGCAGATTTTGTAATTGGACTTATTCTTCACCTAACAGGGCAACAAAATTGATCAAATTTACAAATTACAAAGAAAAAAAAACTATTTATTTAGTCTTTTTCAAGCTTTGTCATAAAGCGATGTAAATTCTACATCTGAGCTCGTAGAACGTTGAAATTGATAGTGATGACACATTTTGACCTTCTGATTTTATTTTTGACAAAAGTCGACACATTTTTTTTAATGAGATTGTAAAATTTACTCCCAAAGTTATCGTCTATACGACTTTAGAGAGACATAAGTTCTTTGCTAGAGCTAGTAGAATTCTAAAATTTTAGAGACTCGGCCACTTTGCCCAAAAAGGCTAAAATTGATTGTTTTAAAATATACTGAGTGACAAAAGTAAGAAGAACCCTAGGAAGGAGTCATTCAATTGAACAGATTTTTATATATTATATGTAGGTGGTCAAAATAAAAAACATTAAAAACAATAGAGAAAATAACATTAATAATGCTCTGCCCCAACACGTCGTGGCATTGAGTTCTTGAGGTTATCAGTTCCCTCCTGGGGTATTTTATCCCATGCCACCTCTATTTGGTGTCGGGAGATCGTCCAGCGTCTGTGGAGGACGAAGTAGATTGCCCAGTCGTCTACCGATAATTTCGATAGGGGACAGGTCAAGAGATCATGGAGACCAAGGAAGAAGAGTGACTTCAGCTTCTTCAAAACAAGCTAGAGTAACCCTGGCGAAATGCGGTCGGGCATTATCTTGCTGAAAAACAGAGTTTGGTAGGGTGTGAAGGTACGGAAGAAGGTAAAGCTCTATAACACCCGCAACGTACCATGAATACTCTTCATGGTACCCTTAACGAAGACAATATTGATCTACTGCCATCCCCAATTTCCCCCCACACCATAACTCAGTTTGGTTTACATGACGTTTAACGAAAATCTGTAGATGTAGCTGTTCTCCCTGACGTCTCCTAACCCTTATCCGACCATCGCTCATACCTAAGCAAAATCGGAGATGAGTGGTAAGACATGAGCCTAAAAGATCTTCCAAAGATCCAAAGATCTGCTCTCTCCTCCAAACCATTGGTATGCAATCGAACGTATGATCAAAAAATGGTCCCTCACAGCCAACAGTCTTAGGCGACGATCTTCACGTTCTGTTGTCGGGGACGCCCTGAACGTCTGGCTCGTTATTCTAGTCCTTCTTCGGACCAATGGCATGATAATATTTGCCACAGCTGACACCGTTCTGTTCAAAAAGATGAACCCTCTTTTCGAAGGCCCACTATTCGACCTCGCTCAAAATCACTTAGCTGACTGAAATTGGGACGCCGACGAATTGTGGGCATTTTGAGCAAAACGTCAAAGTGACTGCAATCATCAACTGAACCCCACACATCGTGACGACTTCTTTAGCAAACAAGATTTCTTTTTTTTTTACTGAAATCACTGAACAAATAGAATTTTAATCAATCTTTATTTCAGTTACCCCCAACTCGTACAAAATTTGGTTGAAAAAAATCATTTATTCTTGGTGTTCTTTCACGTTTGTTACTTAGTATATTTGTCAATATTTGAAAATGCGCTAAATCAGTTAAATAAGACAAAGGCTAAAATCTTTATTTTTTTTTTTGGAAAAAATTGGATCTGTCTTTTAGGGAAAGCTTGAAACAAATTGAGTTCATGCTTTATCCTTTTCGTGTTTCAGCTGAAATTAAAATCGAATAAAAAGGTTGCATAAGAAATTCCTTTTGATGCAGATATTTAAAGCAACTTTCGATTTTTAGTTGAACCCGTACAATTTACAAATGCTTATGATGTTCCCACACATTTGTTCTGTGAAAATACAGAAACAACGCCCAGCATTGCTCGAAGAATGACCCTGCTATCGCAAGAAAAGGGTATTAATAATACCTCATCGAATGCTGCCGTGTTACCCAACCATGGTGTGAAAACAACTCATTGTTTAAGAAGCAATTCGGAAAAGTCCTCATAAGCAACGTGTTGTGCTGCGGCCGGCTTGGCCATCAAAGACTCGCCTCGGCAGCTCCATACACTTTCAGTTCGCACGATCCGAAACAACAATAATTGGAACCGTATTGTTGATGGATTTTTCTACCCGCAAAGCACGATAAATCATCACGGCGACCGACGCTTGATATGACTTTCGCGACCATTTTATGCCTTGTCAGCACTGATGATATTTAAATTATCCAACTCCACTTATTCAAATTAAGCACTGATAGCGACAATAATGACGCCTCAAGATCGTGATAGAGCCATCCGCGTTATATACAACACATAAGAAGCGGCAATTTGTGGTGAAAATAACGACCGGAGTTAGAGAATATCATAATATTCAATAAGTATATCGTGGCGTGGTATGCGGCTGGTGAAAGAAGTGTTACGTAACTTCATACAGCATTTCTTATGTTTTGTAGTAATTGTGCAACCAACTTCTGTGTTGGTTTTGATGGTGAGAAATAATCGCTTTTCAAACATCTCTTGCGATATCGAGATGGGAGTTTACTGTTCTACATTTTTCTTCCAAGGAAGGAACGGTACTGCCGCGGAACATACGTCTAGCGGGACATTTTTTTTAATTCGAGCTCATTGAAGCTGAGCTTGGAGCTCCTGGCTGTGCACGAATTGTATAGTAGCCAACAGAAATTGTGAAACTGAAAACGGTAATTTGTACCTTATACACTTTTGTTTGTATCGGTTGTGGAAATCTAAATATTTAACTTTCAATTAGTTCAAACCTTTCTATTGGTGAGCAATTTATTCTATTTTTGATGTTTATCTATCAAAATTAAAATCCTCGGCGAACGCTAATAAAACTTTTTATGGTGTGTTTATTACGTCGTTACTGTGTAAGAAGTAACGAATGTAACTTTTTATTGTATAGTAAGTGTTCCCAAAATAGCAATTTCGATTGTTAATTTCGATAATACGAGATTATTATTACCTCTGAATTTAATACTACTAGCAGGTTGTACATAAAAAAACCCATCTTTGAAATCATCTTCACAGGTGTTGAATGTAGTACTAATCCTGTAATAAAGAAGTCTAAAATTCCCTATCATCGTTTTCCTCATTTCTACCAACATTCCTGTATAAAATTTTAAATGACCAGTCACAGCGACACTAAACGGTTTCGTTTGAAATTCTTCAAAGTTATGCTAGCGTATGCTTACCTTCGGGTTTGTACGAGCATAAGAGATAATATAATATGTAAATTTATAGCTGTAGACTGTGACTACGACGCATATTATGTGTGCTGAGGTGTACCAGCGTTAATTTTTATGGACCGCTTTCTTGCTTTCACAAGTATGTAATTGCCTGTTGTGTAATTATTGTCCGCCTTGGAAATACATCGATATTTGACTATTATCTGTCCAGGATGTAACGTAAATTTGATAATAAAATAGAGAAAAACTTTCGCGAAATACTTTTATGAGTGGTCTGTGTAATTACATAAAGAGCACTCACGAACAATGGGGACAGAGCTTTTAGCATACATGCTTTAAGTCAGAAGTTTTAAGTAGCAAAGAATTATGATCGGGCAGTAAAACACGAGTATATGTACAAGTGCATTAGTTATCGCCATCTAGAGTTATTGACAGCTGAAGGAAACTATTGGTTAATTTTCCAATACGCTTCATTTTGATAGAATTAAGATAGAGCTGAGAAGAGATGGATATGATAACATTCTAGAGAGTTCAGAGTTGTTTTTGCTTTGTCGTCTTGCCTTCTCCTGTTTTGCAACCCTGAAAGAAAGTGGGTGAAAATGCTCGCTTCATTCTTTGGATGCTCTAGCGATATACGCGGAATAGAAAAAAAACCTGTTAACGATAGTGAAAGAAGATGTCTTAATTGCCCATTTGTGTACATAGAAACGTTGTATGATGCTAGAGAGGCGGCACAAAATGCACCAACTAGAAAAAAAATTGATTTAGTCGTCGTAGAGTCTTAAGTTCCGTTACTTTAAGTAACTTTTTTTTTAAATGAAGTATGGACAATCTCCAACAATATACAGTGTTTCAATAGTCCAGGACCGTATTCAACTTAATTATCTTAAATGGAACGCTATTTTTTTACATATTCTGATGCATCTCTTGTTTTAAATGCAAGATTGCCAATTTGCTCTTTTTTTTTTAATTTTGAAAGCGCTGCAAAATTTGGTGTGAAACTAAAAAATTGTTGCTCTTTCATTCTTTAATTTTTTTTTACGTAAAACTTATACTTTTTGAGATATTGTAACTTGACATAAATGTAATAATTATTTGTAATTATTGCTCTGATTAGATTTTTGGAACAATATAGTTTGCCCAGTCCGGTTAGGAATTCTTCGATTTTTCAATACTCAATTGGATGCGGAAAAGTTGAATTTTTCCAAACTAGAATGGAAAAATAAGACAAAAGAGGATCAATGCAAATTTTATTTTTTATACATAACTTCAAAATTAGAACAATTTCCAAAAAGCCAATTAGATGAATTTTCTGAGTATGTTATTCTGTTCCTGTCTCTTCTGTACGAATTCCAATCCGGCAGAAGGCCCAAAGTCATCACAACACAGTAGTTTGCCCCAACCTTGTGACTGCGTCTCTCCAACTATTTTGGAGACTATTTCTAATTTATTTTCAATGGAGTTTTCGATGTACGATTCAGCGACGCTACTAGATATCCAATTTCCATGACGCTTTGAATGAGTGATGTCAGCCCTGCGTCTGCAAGTAGTGTTGCTGAAGTCCTCCTGAAGCAATGGCCAGTATACGCGAAGAATTTCGTAGCTTCAAACTGCAAATTTCTGTGGTATTGCAGCAACGGTGTTGATCCCCACAGCTTGTCTTGTGCATCTGCTATTACGGTAGCCAATAACAAAGCTTGTATTTTCAATCCGTGAAGGCCGCAGGGAATAGTACTTTCTAAGTATTTTTAATAAATCTGTACCGTCAAAATTTCCACGTGTTATAGTAAATTCTTTTTTGACATTTGACTTTGTGTGTGGAATTTCAATCAGAAAAAATGATTTCATATCTTTCACATATTTTATATCCAGAAATGTTATCTCTTCTCGACGCAACCCTCCGCTAATTCCTACAAGCAACACCACGTAAAAACGGATGAAGGTTTTAGTATGTAGCACCAAATTTTGTGAAAAATTTTACCTTCATCAACAAATATTTGTTATCATCCGCTTGCTTCAAAAATTTCTCTACCTCCAACTTTGTAAAGACAGTAGACTTCTTTGGAGTACGACCGGTTGACTTCCTTTTAATGAAGGCTATCAATCTAGGATAATTCTTAATTTCTAGTAGACCTCTCTGGTAGCAACGAATTAAGGGCCAATGCTGCAGACTCTTCGATAACTTCAGACATTTTTAAAGCAATTAATTGTACATTTGCACAAACTTGAAATTTTTTTTTTTTGTAACTAAATGTAACTAAATTCCAGAGCAATGAGAGATTCATTGCCAAAATATTAATAATTAAATATTGAGTAATTTTTTACCGGATTTAACCAAATCTTGTGTACAATACGTATAACGGAAAATCATCACTTCCCAACTTTTTGTACAAATAGCTATTGTATTATTTCATTAAAAAGATAATAAATAGAATGATTTCTTTGCATTTCGTGGTTGTTCATTTCAAATATTTGAAATATTTTTTTAAATACGTATTTTGTAAAAAATTGCTATAATATTTGGCGACTTTTTCTTACTACAGCTTCTAAAAAAAATTGTATGTAATACCATACAATTTAAAACAATGCCTTACAATTTTACAAGCAAATCAATGTTCATCGATAATGCGGAAGTGTCTTTCCAATTTTATAAGAAAACACTTAAAATAAACATAAATTTAATATTCGCTTTTAATAAATGTCGAACAGTAACCGTATGCTGTTTGTTTATAAAATGGGAATAGTTTTTGAAAGTAACACAAACAATTGCGTAAATTATTGGAAACAAAAACATTGAACGTGTTCGTGTTCTGAATGCATTTTTTATGCTCTCTAGTTTTAAATCTTTTATCTGATTTTTCTATTTATTGTACTTGTTCGAATATTTTTTAATTTTGTAACAAGACATTTTTCAGGCAATGTAAGTTTCAAATTTAATTGTGGTACTATAAGTTTCTTATCGATTAGTTTAGAAAACGGCGCGTTTTATTAAATTATGCTTTTTTTTAATTTTGTGATAAATTTTAAAATAATTTTAAACTTGACAGTTTCTAGAGTAAGACTCACGGCAGCGAGAATTAACGTCAGAAATGAAAACAAAACTGCTTCAAAAATTTCTCTACCTCCAACTTTGTAAAGACAGTAGAGTTCTTTGGAGTGAGGCCGGTTGACTTCCTTTTAATGAAGGCTATCAATCTAGGATAATTCTTAATTTCTGTCTTCTTGTTCACATTAATCGTAGCTCGTAACATTGAATATAGACTCCATACTGTAGAACCCCTCAAAGTTCTTGACTTCTCTTCAAAATATGCTAATAATACATCTTCATTAACATCTTTAACAGTATTTTCCAAACACCAGTTTTCGAATTCTTTAAACGCCTTTTCGTATTTTTCTTTTGACCTCTCTGGTAGCAGCGAATCAAGGGCCAATGCTGCTGACTCTTCGATATTTTCAGACATTTTTAAAGCAATTAATTGCACATTTGCATAAACTTGAAGGAAAATGTGATTTTTTTTTGTTAACTTCTAAATTTCATAGCAATGACAGATTCATTGCGAAAATATTAATAATAAATAAATAATGAGTAATTTATTATCGTATTTAACAAAATCAGGTTTTCCGTTTATGACGTGTTTCTCACTTTTAAATTAGAAAAACAGCACTTTTCTCAACTTATTGGAAATAGCTATTATGTACGCAAAAATTTTTTCTAAAACGTGTCATTGACTGATCCTTCAGGTTTTTAAAGATTTTTGGGATTCTTCGAATATTTTAGACGCTTCAAATTCTATAATCATTAGCTTAAAATATTGTTTTTTTTTAATGCTTATTTAATTTTTATTGTGATTTTTTTCGACATTTCAAAATATTAGTTTAATTTTTGATGTTTAGTTTCTTTAAATGCTTTGGGTTCTTTGATCTTTTTGTATCTTCAAAACTTAGTTAATTCTTCATATACATTGGAGGTTTTGAATTCTTCAAATTTTGAATGTTTATGTCTCAATTTTTAAAAGGTCATCTCAAAAAATATAAGATTTAGGTATGCCTTATATTTAATAAAACTAAGAGTTTCAACTGTTTGAATATTGTTTAAAACTAATGAACAGCCTTTATCATAGCATTTACAAATTTTAGTATCATACGAAAGAGCAATAATCATTCTAGCTTCGTACCAAATTTCAGTAACCAATTGCTAATAATAACGATAAAAATGCGCCTTAATTAACCAAGATATGCATTTGAAGCATTTAACCCAAGAAATCAGAATGTGCAAAAAAATAAATAGCGTTCCACCCTGTAGAATCTCGCCTCTATGAATTAAGAGTTAATAAGAAACTTCATAGGTTTCTTTGTCTTGAAATTTTCGGAATATCTGGAATTTTGACCTTTTCTGCAAAGTCAAGAACCGTTTTAGAATTTCGGGATTCTCACATTTTGTCAAGTTTACTATTTCTTGTTCGTGTTTTTTGATCAACAACAGAATCACAATAGAATTATTTTTCGTGCTCTAATAGGCGTTCTTTAAAAATGCCGCTTTTGTTCTCTGGTTGCTCAAGCGCAATTTTTAAAATCTTGCATTAATCAAACGTTAACTCACGCGTCTAGTTGATGACTTGCACGAAAGAAGTTGTCGAAGCAGGAATATCCAGGGCCTTTCACTTTTTCACCAAATTTCGAGTACAAATCATGCTACAAAGCCCATCTTACTGTCTTTCTGTTTTTGCAGAATTTACATTCCACATCCACCAATTACGACTACCTGACTCGCCTCGTAGGACTACTTTTTGCATCAAAAACTGGAAATTCATTCAATGCGAGTTTCTGTTTCTTATACGTATTTCCTTTTCTTACCTTCCTGTCTCGTGCCGGAATTTTGTCTCTTATCACCTGTGTTCGTCAATATCATATTTGCGTTTTCATTAAAATGTACTACACGTTCTATGAAGTTGTTGGTATTTCATTTTCTTCAGTTAAAGCTGACCTCTTACAATGCGACATTAAGTTATTGTTGTACTGATTGGACGCTCCGCAGACAGTTTCCTGCTCACAATTTATTAGTATAAAATTCAATTGAGTTAGCCGAGTTGACAATAAATAATGATACGCAATTTTTTCAATCTGGGTTATGATTAATGTTAAATGAGCGATTTCCCAAAAGCTCAGTTCGCGGGTCTGGAATTAATGGAATAAAACTTGGCAAACACAAAAAGAATGAAAACTTGGTTCTGTGAAGGATTTTAATCTTGTCGTGGTGGAAAAATATAGCAATATTAGTTTGTTGAGCCTTCTTTATTATATTCTAGCTAATTTTATAGTGATTACAACGGATAAAATAACTCTAAAGCAGCAGGAGCCATGAAAAATCTGCATACTTATTTGAATTACATTACGTTATCCTGAACAGCACGACAGAATTTTTGCTTTTCACGTCAATAACATAACGATAATGTGAAAAGACGGGAAATTTCCCACCGAATTTATAATTAACGCAGGTGCTCACACATCTGGAACGTTTTCCGGTACTGCTAATTCGAGGATTAACGAATTTCAGTTTCAATCGCATTACTTGATAATTTATTGATTTTACTTCAGATTTTTATTTTAAATGGGTCTGCGGTATTGAAAGAAAAATTTACGGTTAACCTGATGTGTGGAGACTAGCCCATATTTTATCGATTGCTGGCAGTCATAACATAAACAATACGATAACAGTATTTGAATAAAATTGATGGAAGGGGTTCGGTGTTCTGTTCCACAGTAAAGAATTCGTGCTAATGGAATTGTATAGTGTTTGAGAAAGCAGCGATTAACTTGTAGGAAGTTGTTCTTAAGAACATGGTGGTAAAGCTCGAGCTTTGCGCATATGTGAAAAAAAAACGTTAATTTTAAACTTTGTTGTCATGGTATTGAAAACCTTCCGCGATCGATCTCAGATGACATGGAAAATGATTTTACTGTGTATCAATGTAACTTGAGTTGTGGAGAGCCTTCGGAGTCCACTTCCTAACTTCGAGAATATTCATGTCAGCAGCGTCAGCTGCTGAGTAGCCATCGAAAAAAATATTGTTTGTGTGGCCAATCCTCGTCTTCAGCAACCCTTATTCACCATTAAGCTGTCATTTCCATGGCAACAAAGTGCTCTTTGACAGCGTTCCGATTGTCACCTTTTCTTTAAGAGTAAAAGGGGTGAACACGCCATCGATTGCCCACGTCATCATCTCTTCAAAAATCGGAAGTAGTTTCCGGGTTCGATCGCGTGACCGTTTGTAGTAAATCGAGTTTGGGGTCCTCAGGAAGCACTGGTATCTTGTCTAGCACATGCTTTATTAACTTGTTGAGTTGGGTGTGGTCTGCATATTGCATAGTGACCGGCGTTATCGCCTGCCTCCTCCGGGCACGGCTCCAAGAAATCGGAATGTGCTTGTGTTGCGCGCTACCGACGTCGTTTCTTGGTATATGAGACTATGATAAGGAGACGCCAACACTGCACCACCTATCGAGTTGCACCGAGTCACAGAGATATAGAATAACACCGGTCCTTGGCATCGCTGACCTCTTCTTAGTCAGCGATAGCTGATGCTGTGGAAAAGTTCCTCGTGGTCTTTTTACCAAGACGGATGGACGGGAGATGGTGTCGAATGGCAGTAATGTTGTTGTTTCTTGGTGGATCGGATTATAAATTCAAGGGGGGGAAACTTTACAGCTTAAAGTTTTCTCCAAACCCACTCGGCATATTTTACGTGATGGGAGACTCCGGCTTCAGGAAAATTATACAATTACGTAATGAATTTTTCGCCTTTATTACTCTATCAAGGTTGGAAAAATACGTTCTAGTCGAAAAACATCTTACTAAACGTCATATTCTTGAACCTTCAACCCGACGTTGGAACCACAAAAACACGAAGAAAATAATTAATTTGACACTCGGAGCCCAGCATGAGTTTGTTCTTCTGGTACAATCTTTAAGTTGTTTTTTTACCTTGTAAAAATATGTGATTTGTTTTCGACGACCTGAGGCTGTTATACCATTTCGAACCAGACATTGTTCAAATTATTATTTTTTTCCGTAACTGAAACTTGTAGTTCACTCGTGCGTTTCCGAGAATAAAATTACAATACCTATTGAATGATTAAAAACACATATTGAACGAACATATCGTTTTAATAGAACGGCAGTGGAAAATAATGATCTATTCAATAGCTACTTGCGATTTTTCAATGACTGACGGGTCGGATTCACAGTTTTTGGAATTATTACGTAAATTAGTTCAGCTTTGCGAAATGTGAACAGATTTTAGAGATCAAAATGGATATTTCTGTTCTAGTGCTTTTTAGATTGAATTTCATAGGGAGAAGCATATCAGTGTTTTTTCAAAAAATTTATAGATGATACTGCAAAAAACGTTTTTCTGAAACCGGAGCTTCTTGATCATTTCCCTGCGAAAACTGCCGCAGGGAAAGTCCATTTCCCTGCCGTCGTCAGGTAAAGTCCATTCCCTGCCGTCGTCAAGGAAAAATATGACTTCAATAATTCAAACCAAGAAAATTGACGTACTTGATATTTGTGAAAATTATTTCTTAAATTAAAAATTAGTAATTTTTTATTAAAATCAATGGTTTCAGAAAAAAATTAATACATTTCTCGTCAGGAAAATGTTGAAACTTGCCTTAGAGTCTTAAAAGACTCGGCACAAAGTGCCTCGTCTTTCAACATCTCTTCGGCAGTAACAGTACATTTTCCTGAATCTTATGTAAATAACTATTTTTTTACACCAAGTCATCATTTTCTTTTCTACCGTCGATTTTCCAGTATAACTACGTCAAAATGTTTTTAATTTGTGGTATTTTAAGTCTCGTGGTATTTTTTTGGTCACAAGTCCAAAATGGAATTTTTTTCACATTTTTACAAATTTTTGAAAAAATGGCTTAGAAGCTCTTAGTTAACTTAATTTTGGTTTTTGGAATTTTTGATTTGCTACTTTGTTTCCAAGTTCTCATAAGCAAAAAATGATTAATTTTAAAATCCCTAGATTATTGTTTTACAAATTTGGGATTTTAAATTTACTGAAAAAATTCTAAAATCTAATGAGGTGCCAAAATGTGATTTAAAAATTTAGTTAGTTACACAAAGACTTCTTTTTTTTTAAACTAGATGGACAAATGCTATTCTAATTTTTTGCTAAACGGATCCTTCACTAAGGCCTAAAAATCAAGGTTAAGAAGGATCAAATTTCTACCCCACTAAAAATTAGTTAATACTATAAAATAGCTATTTTGGTTTCATCTCTTTTAGCAGAAAACAAACAGGAAATATTTTTCAAATATGCTATTGCATAGTTTAAATTTAGCAGTAATGCTTAACTAAATCGTTGTAACTTGGTTATTTTATGACTTAGAATTGAATTCTGGACAACTTTTGCTCCTGCCATTTTTCGCTAGGACGCACTATTTTCGAAAAACCAATTTTTTTTTAACTTTGAGTAGATTGCTAACTATGGGAACAACAGTCTACACTGTGAATCGCTCTAGGATCACGATTTGAAACAAGTTTTGGTATTTTTGTGATTAATTTTATTATCAATAATTAATTCATAATTCATTCTATTTCATTTTACACAAATGAAAATAGTTGATTTTTGAAGATTTTAACAGTTTTTATGCAAAATATTCTCAATAAATCGATTCAATATCTAATTATAATAATAAGCGATTTTTTATTTTTTTCAAAATTTGTAAATTTTACATTCAGTAGAATTATATTTGATACAATTAAATCGGACATACATGCAATTTCAAAGTGGAACAATTTGTTGTCGGAGGTTGTTCGCATGTTACAACTCTTACGATTTATTGGTTATGGAAGATTTTGAATGATATAAAAATCTCTCTTCGTTTTCTCAATGACAATTTTGGAGAGCCTTTTCCATCTGAGTCATCAAAATCTAATGATTCAGCCAAAAAAAAAAAAAAAAAAGAAATTGAAAAAATTATTATGCATAAATTGTATATAATGTAGTAAAAAATTAATAAAAAAAAAATCTTGGCCAAATTACAAAAAAAAAACAAAAAACTTTCATTCAAATGTGTCTTATTTACAGTTTAAGCAATTGTAAGCTTAACACATTCATAATAGACTGAACCAATTAAAAAAGAAACAACAGCGACACCAATAAATAAATAAATAAACAATAGAAAACAAAAAAAAAATCTTATAACATTGAATTATATGCAGAACCATAATACATTTCTACTAAATGTAAAATTTAAGAATAAAAGGTCGATTCAATGTGTCGAAAATGTTTTGTCTAAAAATCTGTTTAAATGTTCAAAATCAACTATTTTCATTTGTTTAAGCTGTAATAGAATTAGAAATAGAAATATTAAGTACTAATAATGATACATTTATATTTCGCCATGATATTTAAAAAAATCCGATTGTTTTCCGGTAAAAAAAAATATTTTTCACATTTAACTTGGGACTTGAGAATTGAATTTATTGGAACTAAACAGAAGTCAATTTAAATATCGCGTGTTATTTTTAACATCAACACCTAAAAATAATAATTATTCAATTCAAATCAAACAGTTACGACTATTTTTAATACACCATTAATATGTACATTTTTCCCATGGTCATCTAGTTTTCAATAATCCGACATTAACTTCCATCCTACATAGCAAATTATGTTATCTTCGATCTCGAATCGATAATTTTGCCCAAAAATGTGATCAAAGTAAATCAGGAACTGCGTTCTTTAGCATTGAAATGTCAAAGTGTGTTATCAGCCATACGAAAAAAATCATTTATTAAAGTGGATGTTGTAGCGGGAGATATTTTGGTGATCCGTGGTCTTGTCTAGCCCACGAGTCATAAATTAATAAGAAAACCGATAAAACAGAACCGAAACCGTGACAATAAACATATAAATACCTCCAAACGAGATAAAGTTACGGTGCGAATAACTCGTAAATAAAAGCAATTGGCAGTTTTCAATGTAAAGACACCGAAAGCAATTGAAAAGAATTGATGGGATCATTAAACTGAGCAAGTGGGAGGTCGATAAGTACACACCAAAGAGTAACAAGACGACAATTAAAGTCCAATTCAGATATGTTTTCAGGTTTCATTCTCAAGGACAAAACTAATCATGTAATTGTGTGTTTCGACTAATTTCGTTAAAGTTGATCGAAGATCAGCAGCATATGGAATAATAATTATCGTCTTGTACAAGTGATCCCAGAGTGTTCAATTAAATCAATTAAAATGCAATTTGAGTGAATACATGGCGCATGTCGTTGCCAATTTAAATATATCATTAATAAAGACGTGATGATAGAGCTAGGTTAACGGTGATTTATGTGTGAGCACGCTCTTAACCATCGTGGAAGGACTGGGATTGATACATGATAAGACATGAACGGTTTCATCAAGGAACGGTTGTTGTAAATCATTATAGAGAGGTTGGGTTGCTCGGTATCGCAGGTTGTAATCTTACTTCTGGATTCGTGACTTTTTAACTTTTGTGACGTCATAGATTAACTATTTTACAAATGAGTGCTGTTCAAAACGATATAGTGCGGGAAAAAATTAAGAACATAATCTGATTGCAAGAAGGTGAAAGGGAAACTTGAAAGAATACAACGTGGAGAGCAAATAATTCAAACAAAACGTATGCGCTATTAATTAAACATTTTTTGAACAATGTGCAATTAACTACGTTTATTTCTGCAACATTTGGTGTTCTAGGTTGTCTCCATATTAATGGATTCTGTTGTGACCGTGTTGATTTTACAGGGCGTCGACAAAAACGTTGACTGGTTCGGAATATAACTGGGTGAGTTTTTGACCGAGTTTTTTGTATTAAGATCTTATTCAAAGTGCAAGTGGTGTTTTGACATAGAAGTGTTTAGATGTGGTAGAATTTTAGACAGTTATCGTACATTGTTGTTTGTAAAAATGCAAACGTGGAGAAATTGCGAGATTTCGTGAACAAAGCATTCATTTATAATGAATTTGATCTCATTTTCAAGCTAGAAATTCAAACTCAAGACATGATTTCTTACAGAATTTTGTAGCCAGTGTTGCGCCATCTAAAGCAGAAAATTCGATTAAAAAATCTTATCTAAGTTTTGCTCTTGTTGCTTAATCCAAACAAATTAAAAAAGACTTCCAAATAAATATTATTGTTCCATGAACGTTTAGATGAAAAATAATTAAAAAAAAACAAAAGTTTGAAAAATTAATTAAAAAAATGTGCCTACAGATTTTCTACCATATTTATATAGTAGAAAGTTAGTTGTACATTTACTCAAATATGGAGGAAAGTTACGATACAATTTCTGTCTATACTATTTTTTCTGGGATGGATAAATAGGTTCCTAAATTTGACCGTTCTTTTTTGGTTACAAAAATAGAATTTTATTGTAAAACCAGAAATTCTCAGCGTCATTGAATCTGCCGATATTTCGAAAACTATGTCCGATTTTAACGGAATTGGTATCATTTGAATAAATTTTTCACGTTTTCTACTAAAAGTAAATTCTGGAGTCAATCGGATATTTTAGGTAACATTTTTTTTGTACTCATTGCATGGAAACAGAATTTTTTCGCTTAATCCCGATGCACGGAAAGACGGTTTTACCGCACTCCGTGTTTTTTAGTTTCCGCTTGTGGCAAGGGACATTTGTGTTATACGGTTGGTATGGCGATTTTTTGACACCAGTCAGTCAATTTTTGATAAATGCGTTCATACCGCTCGCGACTTTTCTCGAGCTACAGACGCGAAACGGCCTCTTTAGCACGTTGTTGGGAGGCGTTACTCATTTTTCGCTGTCACTCATTTTAACAATTTTTGTTAATAATTAAAAAAATATGACAGATGATTTAAATTTAAAAAATCTAGTAGGTAGTTACAGTAGATAGATCATGTTACCAACCCAAAACCAAGTTTCTTAGTTTTCTTCTTTTCTTTTTTTAATTCGATATTCGTTACAAAAAATATTGTACCTAACTCTTTCGAAAAGAATTTTCCCGCATTCGCACTAAATGCTCGTGCTGCAAACAAAGTGCTCATGCGGGAAAATTAAGTTTCCGAACTTGTTAAGTAATTAACTATTTTTTCTAAAATTATTTTTTAATAATTTGATTGCGATCTGAACCAATAGAAGCTTTGCCACTTGATTTAGTGGTAGTCTTTATTTATTTGCAATAATTAATAAATCACGAACGTTAATGCCGTAAGTTTGCAATAAATTATCATTTTAAGGACATCATTGGCTAATCGAAAAATACGAATTAAAAAATTAATGAAAATGTATAAGTCTAATGTTAGAAATTCTATCAGCGATTATTACGGGCTGTTGTTAACTATTGACTACTAATTTCTCATTTTGTGCAATTAACTCTGAAGACATGTGAATGAGGAAAAAATTATTGTGATTTATGTATACAATGCGGAAAAAGACAAAGATTTATCGTATTAGAATGTACCAGGCAATTCATCAAAGATGACGAATTTTAAAAATATCGCATATCTAAGGTTGCCAATCTTTTAGTTGAAAAATTCCGATTCCTTTGCGTCATCATTATGACTAAAGTACATTAAAAGTTAAGTTTTGCAAAAACCAGCTGTTATTTCTTCGATTATGTTTTGTGGGAACTGACATTTACAATATTACCAACAAAGTTAATTATTGTTTTTTTGACGAAAGAATTAACTTTTTTGGAAAAGTTATAGCGCACCAGTCATGTCCAAGGGGACAAAACATTGTAATAACTGCTGATTTTTTATTTGAAAGTAATCGTCAGAGGCAGTAATAATAAAATCATAAAATAGCGTTCAATACCTATAATTAAGGCATATTTTAAGAACACTCGTCTAATTATGTAGCGAGTGTTATTGCCGTAATTTGTAATTAGCTTTATTGGCGGTTTGCATAGACATTCCGTTGTGACTTTTGTGAACTGAAGTTGAAAGCGCACTAAACCTTACTCATGAAGATAATAAATCTTGAAATGTAATGGTTAAAATTTCTACTAAAATGCGACGTTTGTACCAACTTTTTCCTCCTCTCTTTTATTTGCCAATGCTCATTTTAGCACGCATGTGTTTGCTGATTAATCTTCTGGTTTTTCTCACTCCTTTTGATGTTACTTCCACTGCGGTTCCAAGTTTTTCAATCAATGTTAGTTCCGAAAGCTCCTCTTTTATCAAGGTTTTTCTCGGTTCCGGCTTTACTATAAATTAGTAAGGAAACTCCAACGGACGCGAGCCATTTCGAAAGTCAAGATAATTTACAATCATCAACAAATCACCACCGCGACGGTTTCAAGTGCCACTAGAATTATTGATTTTCTTTGTTGGAAAAGTAGTGCAATTAGACCATAAACCCCGATTGTAGTTCGCTAGATTTAATGAACTGTCAACTCCCATAATAATTCGAACAATCTGTTGCCATCTGAAGCCCATTCCACTTGATTAAACAATATATTCAGACATGTTTTCTGATTTAATTGCTGTAACTGTAACGCAGTTGGACTCCGGAAAATCAAGCTTTGGTAACGAAGTAAAAATTAATTTAATTTTCTTTTATTTTTTTTTCTATCAAAATCATATTTCTCGTGTTCATCCACGATCTGAGGCTATTGAAACAGTGTCAAAAAATTTCGGCGTCAGCTGGCCATCCATCATTTAATTGTGTGATGGTTTATCACATTTATGTGTAATATAATGTCAGTCCAAACGGTTTTAGCATCGGTGATTGATTCCGCTAAAGAAGCCATTCAAATCAGATCACGAGTGGTTAAATCAGAATTGCGCTCCTTGTCTCCACGAATTTTCCATTAAACATGAAAGTATTTCAGAAAATTCCCTCGTCTCTCTTTTATCTCTTCTAAAACATCGTCGCAAGAAAACACCCTTAATCCGATAATTTCCCACGAATGTGTTTTCCACACATCTTCCAAGAAACAATCAGCTGTCAGTGCAACCCACGCAACGCCTGCGTCTCTTTACGCGTTGTTGTCCTCTCTCTAAAAGTTCTTTCGAAAGCTACGAAAACTCTCCCCTTTTCTCCTCCACTCGCTGCACAAACTGGCAACATCGATTTCCACCCCCTTAAACGAAGCACAGGTCCCAAGCAGCAGTTGCCACTTGCTTTCACAACGTGTGGGTGTGCTCGGTTTCGTTTGATTCTTGTCTATGGCAGTAACATAGCTGCCATTGTTATCCGATTACTCGCGGTAGTGACTTGGTGCTTCAATTTTGATAAGGAGGGTGCAAAAATGTCGATCAAGCGGATACGTCAACGCACCGTTAGGGTAGGTGTCAAAATTTTCGCGATTGTTGTTGTTGGACTTGTTTTTGGTGAACGACCCCTAATAGGTCAGGGTTGATTTCCAGTTTATCGATTTAAAGCCACCAGTTTGTTTTATCTATGCAGAATGGTTCTGGCAGAATTATAAAGTGATGGCACTTAAACTTTATTTATCGCTCTATAAAATGCGTAAGGATAATGGTAGGTGCATTATGTTGGTACCGGTGCACCAGCTTATGCTTTGTGTGACGATGAAATCGCCTCTTTTGAATTATTAATATCACCGAGGCGTTATTTCTGCTCTTTGTGAAATATTGATGAATGGTGGGTGATAACTGGACGTGGTGGGGTGTTAACTTCTAACGTTTGCTATTGAATTATGAACACATAAGCTGTGCAGGTGCACAAAATCGCATTGGAAATGTCTTAAATAACAACACAACTGGTTTTTATATCCCATTACATATATCATTGTTGTGGAAAATATGTGACAACTTTTGTGGTTTTGAGGTTGAAAGTATCAGTTTCTGAATCGAATTACATGAATTATCTAAAGTGCTACCAAGTCTTTTGTGAAATTTTTAATTAAATTGATTGAAAGAGGGTGGAAAAATACCGATGAGCTTCGCACTAAAAATTGCTTACTACTGTAATTTGGTCTTTGCCTTCCTAGGAAAAAACCGTTAGAAAAGTCCTGGAATTCCGCAGTTTTTAATTTTTTTCTATACCGTGCTGTGAGAGTGAAGCTTACATTTCTACATTTTGAGTTCGTTATGTACAGTTTCGTGCTTTTAGAACTTTTAAGTTTCTTGTAAAGCGATTTTAGATAAATGAGTTGCTGTGGTAAATTTCCGGAGCTTTGAATATTCGAGTAGAACCTAAAAAAAGTTTTCTAGTTTTTTTTTGGGTCGAATATTTTTGAAGTACGTGGAAACTTGAACTACAGTTTAAAATTTTCGATTACATCTGAATTGTAACTGTTTCAAGTTCAGCGAAAAAGATACGGAAACTGAAGTTTTTAAAAAATGTGAAAAAATACACACAAAGCTTGAAAACTTTTTATTTGTCAAAACCGCTTAAACCTAACTTAAAACGCGCTTTTCTCTTGCAATTTAGTATGATAAACAAAGATCACATTGAGTTAAATAGAATCCTTCACTCTTCACTTCGTCAGGGAAATAGGCATTGTTCTTTTAGAACTTTTAAATTACTTGTAAAGCGATTTTAGAAAAATGAGTAGCTGTGGTAAATTTCCGGAGCTTTGAATATTCCAATAGAACCCAAAAAAATGTTTTCTAGTTTTTTTTTTGGCTCGAATATTTTTGAAGTGCGTTGAAACTTGAACTAGTTTTAAATTTTCGATTACATCTGAATTGTAACTATCAAGTTCAGAGAAAAAGATACGGAAACTGAAGTGTTTAAAAAAGGTGAAAAAATACACACAAAGCTTGAAAATTGTTTATTTTTCAAAACCGCTTGAACCTTACTTTAAACGCGCTTTTCTCATGCAATTTAGTATGATAAACAAAGATCACATTGAATTAAATAGAATCCTTCACTCTTCACTTCGTCAGGGACATAGGCATTGTTCTTTTAGAACTTTTAAATTACTTGTAAAGCGATTTTAGAAAAATGAGTAGCTGTGGTAAATTTCCGGAGCTTTGAATATTCGAGTAGAACCAAAAAAATTTTTTCTAGTTTTTTTTGGGCTCGAATATTTTTGAAGTGCGTGGAAACTTGAACTAGTTTTAAATCTTCGATTACATCTGAATTGTAACTGTTTCAAGTTCAGCGAAAAAGATACGGAAACTGAAGTGTTTAAAAAAGGTGAAAAAATACACACAAAACTTTTTATTTTTCAAAACCGCTTAAACCTAACTTAAAACGCGCTTTTCTCTTGCAATTTAGTATGATAAACAAAGATCACATTGAGTTAAATAGAATCCTTCACTCTTCACTTCGTCAGGGAAATAGGCATTGTTCCCGGTGTAATTCAATGTTTTGAAACGTAAACGGTTTTCGCTTCAATTCCGTCTTTTGAAAGCAAATGGTGCATTTTTGCAACAAACTCTAGAAGTATCTCGAAGCAAATTCCAAGTATTTTACTTAATAAACGGATGTATGAATAAAGTAAGTTTCGTGTCTAGATATCGATTTCTTTATTTGAAACGTAAACCTCCTCCCGGGAATCATCGGGAAACTTTTGAAGCTATTCCAAATTAATAATGAAGATCCGTAATGTAAACAATAAAGTTCAAGTTTACTTTACGTATATCAGAGTTTCTCAAACTTCCCCAATTTGTCCTGTCCGGAGATTTACAAAATTACCCCTTTCTAAGCCAATAATTGTTCGTGACACAACTTCGTAACACGTCACTTTCTTTTATTCAAAAATTCGGACATCCCGAACGATTAATCATCCCAAATATCCAAACTAAACCATTTTTATTTATGGTGCGCCCCCGCACTTTGCTCAATGGAAATCTAATTATTTAAAGATCGGTGACAGACGCTCACAAAGAGATTAAGCTTTGATTAAAATGAAATTTGTGTTCAGACTTGGATGAGTGGGCGAAATTGAACAGTACATCTATATTTCCATTGTATAATTCATGTATATTGTTTCAAGTCGCCCACACAAAATTAGAAAAGTGGGACAGATTGTGGAAATCCTTTTTATGGATGCTAAAATTTCATTTGTATCGTTTCGTTGCAGTAAAAATAAAATTTCAGCAGCACTTTGCGCTAATTGCACGGCTGCGACTGCGTGCACTGGTTACATTTTTATCGCAATCGCATCTCTCGTACAAATAGCAGTTAAACAATAAAATGACAGGATTCATATTTATTCGGTAAATAGCAGCACCGCATGTGTTAATTTAAAGCCATATATTATGTTAACGGTTAATTGTTTGAGTTGACACCGGTTTAGTACTCGCAGTTTTCGTTTTCTACAGGCGTTTTGAAATCAGAATCACCTTGATTTTTATTACAACCTAAATTCTATTCTTTCCGGAAATCGAGGAAGTGTTAAACCACGCTTTTAAAACACAATAGTGCAATGAAAAGCGGGAATTAACACGCTTTCTTTGTTTCTTGCTTCATAATTGTAACACAAGTTTTTGTCATGTGGGAGTTTCGTTTCTCAACTGTGGATTGAAATTCACAGATTTACCTTTAAAATCTTCCTGCGTGTTTGCACCTTCCGGTGAGATCATGAGAATTTGGTCAAATATTTGATCAAACACGAAGATGTTCTCGAGTCGTGCATGTTGGTGTTTTAGTACGTGTCGACACACAGTTTCCAATAATGACTTCATTAAAGAATTCCATGATTTGAAATTATGGCTGCACGTAATTATTCCAGTTTTTTTCGAAATTTCGACATAATCACCGCATAATTCCAAGTTGTGAAATGATTTAGTGCTAATTCAATAGATTTAATAAGGTTTTAACCTCATTGTGAAAGGAAAGGTCGTAATGTGGAATTATTATTCGGATATGATGTTTAGAGTCAATTGTTGAATTCTTGATCGTTGGGGTTTATTATCTCATAAATCTAGAATTTTATCGTCGTTATATTGGATATATCCTCACAAAATGAATAGATCACAAATTCAACCTTGACATAGACGTATGACGAGTGCATTTCATAAAATTGATGATGGGAATTTGCAACGAGTTTATAAACGCAAACGGGAATAACTTCATTTTTACGGGAGGGAATTTCAAAATGTGTTTTTAATATCTTTCAATTTTTGTTAATCTTTTTCAATAAATAAATTTCGAAAAAGAACGTCAAGATTTGAATCGGGCACAAAGTTCACATCTTCCACTTTAATAATTTCAAAATTTTCTGTTTTCAATTGATGATGCTTTAATTGTTTTCATCACACAATTAAATAATACTGTAATGATGGCGGATGGAGTTTATGCCTAATTATTGATTACCATCAACTCATGGTAGAAATAGAAAATTTCCATGCAAGACTTTCTTGCGGAAATTATTGCAATCGGCTTTTACGTTGATCATACATAAAGTGTTTTTTTGTGAATAATAAAATGCAATTACTATGTTTGTTTTAATGATCGAATAACAAACTTAATAGTAATGCTATCATTATAGGCAGTAAATTGTAGACTGCATTGATCCTGCGTCCGGTGAAATCAGCGAATTTGTTTTGTCATTGCCGGTTTTTATCCATATTTATTTAATGAAAGTAGACTATCAGCTCAGACCCTCATGAGCGCTTGAAATTTCAGGTCATGGTGTTTTTTTAGTATTCTGTTTGTTATTCGTTTTCTTTCAATATATTTGCACCCCGTCAGTAAACGCTTATAATGAAAATATTAATAAGCTTGTTTCTGACGTTGGCACATTAGCAACGTATCCCACCATCGCCTCCCTAAATAAATTAATTCATATTAAGAAAGCAATTACTTCTCAAAGCCGTGTTTCATCCCCTAACAAGACTCCTCCTTTTCATTTCCAGCCCACCCTGTAACCTTCCACCATGATCAAACAAAACTGGGAAAGGTAGTTCATTTGGCCCAATGGACCTTAAACGCATTACAGCGCGAAATGAATTATTTTGCAACGGGGTGTAAATGAAAAGTGCCGAGAGTTAGGGGAACACTAAAACCGCCACAAAAATTAAGAGTTTTCTCATGAGTAACGAGACTGAATCGAAACAGTGATTAATAAATTATGCAATTCGGTTAATGCGTTCGAGGCGAAAAAATGTGCTAGCACAATAAATATTTCGGTTACATCAACCACAAATTGTGTGTACCGTCAGTCTGATTAGTGCCGGATGTTAGAGGGTTTTTTTCGACGCTTCTGGAACGAATTGCTGGTAAATAACCAACGGTTGGAAGCGACGGCGAGGTTTTTGAACCTAAGTTTGCAAAACTTTTATTAAACTTTCGTTAGAAAGGTAGAAAATTGAGTTTTGATTACAGATTCAGCGAGTTCTATTACTAGATAACTTACAAGAACTTCTCATTTACGTAAAAGCGAATTAAATCTGAGGGAAAACTTGGTCTTTAGTGGAATTATTGATCCTATGAGTGTCTGGAGATGTTAAATACAAAAGCTGTGTTATCATAGATTGAGACTTTTTATCTCGCTTACAAATAAAAACAAGTCTAAAGGACGTGGTGAAAAGGAATTCAAAAGGATTGTGTGAAAGCCGTGGAAATAGATCGTATAGAGGACGATTGCAAATTTAATTTATTTTTCAGCTCAAACAAAAATGTAGTCGTGTGTTGACCTCGAAATTGCTTTTTTTTTTAATTTTCAAAGCGCTAGTGATTGATTAAATTGCGTCTTTTGTGTGGAACTTGACAGTAAAATTCACCAGTGATTTTTAACGAACCTGAAACAAGATTTCAAATTTTGTAGATTTATGAGACACTTCCAAAGTTTGGCTTTCACAAACAAGGCGGCACGAAATAAAAAACTATTTTTGTACCAATTGTTAATACGTTAGTGCAGATTTAAACTTCCACCACAGCTTACTCTAAAGCTCTAGATTCCAGAATCCCGGTTTTATTAGTTAGATGTAGCTCTAAACTACGCAGCTAAACTTCCACCCTCCGTGTCGTGCTAAATAAGTTAATATATTAACTCAGAAACTACATGTTTTTTTCGGTTTGTTCCGGTGGCACGTCTCAGTTGTCGCTCTCTACAGACTCATCCACGAAACTGACGCTCTTACTTCTATTAAACCAATATACTTGTGTATTTGGTCGTTGGATTTCTACCTTCGGTCGTTTTTTTCTTTCAGACTCCCTAGACAAAATTTCTACCTTTTTCTCAGATAAAGTTGATCGTGTATAGAACCAGAATGAATGGTGCTAGTTTAGCGTTCAGATCTAATAAAAGAACTTAATAAAAGAATATTCGACAGAGCAGACAAAGCTGGAAGCTCTCACGAAACCACTATAAATTCAACGCTGTAGGAGCACTTTTTGGATTTGGCCCATTCGGACGTGTAGATTTTTGTGATGAAACTGGCACATTTCCAAAAACGTAATGATCGCTGCAGGCAGCGAGCTCCCCCATCTTTGGTCGTTTACTTTTTCAAATGCTCATTTTAGGGTTGTCAACTTTTAATGACTGATGATTCGTTGTTCGCTGTGGTCAAGTTGGCGTACTTCCAAACTGATGTAAAAAAAAACTTCCCTTAAACGTGTCTTTTAGTGTCATTCACCTACTCGCTGTCACACTGACATTTCTCCTGGCGCCTCCACCAAAAGTAATAATTCAATGAAATTTCGTGTGTTTTGTTGGCAACGCTTGACTCTCCTGTTATTGATCAGACGGCGTCTGACCCGTTGCCAGGCAACAACCTCCTCGTCGCTGTTTTTTGTTGGTCTTTCTCCCGTCAATCGTCGCTTCTCTCTTGCACGAAATGAAGGAAATCGTAACAATTTCGCTTCGTTTGTTTACCATCACATAGTTAATGTTAATTGAAATCAGCTCAACTGGTAAATGTTGAAGTGTTCAGTTGATAAAAGCGAGGAATTTCAAACGAACAGAAAGTTCAATAAAGTTCTCCCCAGGAAGAGGGGGGAGGTTTTGGTTTTGTGCCAAGAGTTCGTTGCCCCATTTTTGTGGGGTCATGTTTTTCATGAACTATTAGTGTGCTTTATCCTTCATGTCAAGGACGAATTTGTTACTGTAACACCGACCTTGAGACAATTAGCATCTGAAGACCTATGCTCTCACGAAAATAACTAAAGCGCCGTTTGCCAATTTATTTCGCAAGAGTTAATTTTTCTTCTCTGTTACAGGTAGAGGCCAGGTCGCGTTTCGTAACTTGAAACCGCACTAATGGATACAGACCCCAAACCGTTAAAACCATTCGGAACCACCATAATTCAACACTAGACGTAAGTACAATCTGCTCATGGCACATGTAACCAATTTTTTGCTAGTTCTAAGAAAATGATCCGAAGATGATAAAAATTAGCTCTACGAGATTCACGGCTAGATTCGTGGAAAAGCGGTATTGCCCGTGGCCAAAATCTAAAACCCAGTTTCAATGCAAATTTTTTAATTTGTTTTGCGTCTGGGATGAGCGGGTCGAAATAACGAGAAATAACGGCGGCGAAATGTGTGGTTTTCTTCCGAGCAAGTTTCGTAAAAGTATAAATAACTGGTCAATAATTCCTAATTTTCATCGAGCCAAGGTGAACATAGCGTTGACAAGAAAATAAATTTTTATTGGAAGTGTGACATGGCAAGTTACTGTCTTCCTCAATTTTTTTCAGTGACCTCGTACATAAATGGGTTTATCCATTGTTTGTGCAGAATGTAATTAAAAACGACAGTAAAATCAAAGAAAAACCAGTTTATGTAAGATCCTTTCACTGAGCTTTAATGTGTTCTGGTTTCTTTTCTTTTGGATGCATGCATGATACGCAAATCTGGAATTAATTAAAAATTGCCGTTTAATACGATTCCTTGCTATTGTTTTGTTTAATTGTGTGATCGGCCATTGGAACTTTATTTCCTTTAGTGTTTCGGCAATTTAAAAGAAATAAGATCGTAAAAAGCTCAAAGCTTATTAGCTTATTCTTAGCATATTCAGTTAGGAGAATTCAAAGTATCTAAAAAGTCTCAAGTGAGAAACTAAATTTACAAAATTCAAATAGCACATTTTTGGGGCGACCGCTTGATAAACGTTCATTTTACGGACGCTTTTGTGGCCGTCAAGATGAATTTTATGGACTTATGTATTGATCTATCTATTGACTTTACGGACTAAAATAATATTTCTTAAATTTGGCGTCTTATTCTTTGTTAGTTTCGTAAGATTGCTAAAAAAAATTGTAAACATGTCTGCTATTTTTACGGCCTTGTTATATAAATGGTCAAATTTTTAGTTACCAAATTTACGATTTGTAAATTAAAATAAAAGATTTGTAAGGTTTCCCTTAATCCTAAAAACGAACAAATGCGGTGTTGTAATGTTAATTATTATTATTATTATTATTATTATTATTATTTCAATAATATGAAGAATAAAAAAAAATTGGAGCCTTCAAACGATCTAAAAGCAATTTGAATCTAGAAAATTAGGGAATTTTAATAGTTCAAAAAATTTAAAGAATACAAATAATCCAAAAAAAATAAATAAAATAAACCATCCACGAAAATCAAGTAAAATCTTCAAATAGATTAAAAGGGATCGCAGATCTAGAGGAAGTGTTTAAAAATCACTTCAAATTTCCATCACTGCTCTATATTTTTAAATATTTCCAGAAAGTCCAATTTCTTTAAGCTCCAAAAATTTCGTTTCTTCTTGTAAAATCCTCATGTCTTCTTCATCCGTTTCCTTTGTGGATATTTTTTCTGCAAACTCTGGCTGCTCGTTTCTTTTTTCTTTTTCATGAACTTGTTTTCTAGTGTTTTCTACTAACGTTTTAATGTGTGGTTTCCATAATTCCAAGATTTGCTCGTAGTTTCTTAACAATTTTAATGGTTTTTACCATTTTATAATCGAATTTTAGAATGGCTTTTTTTTACTTCGTTTCTTAGTACTTTGCTTGTTCTTCGAGTATCACTTTTCTTTTCGCCTACTTTTATCTTTATGTATGACTCTCAGCAGATTTCTCTTTTCACTTCTGTTTTCTTTACGCAATTCCCTCAGGCCATTTCTAACATGCTTTTTGTAAACATTTTTTGTTGTTTCGTGGTGATGAATCTAGTGTGTGAATTTCATGTTTTTCTTTCGTTACTTTGCTTATAAAAAGAAGAATTTAGAATATTTATACAGAAATTTAAAACTTGGCTTTCTAACTACTTCATAATTTGTAGTCTTGAATTCTCTATCGTAAGAAACGCGATTTTGATTTTATCTTTCATTTTTCATTTCTTCAGCATAAATATTAGCACCAAAACAAATTTCGTTCTTTGTGTAATTCGTGTTAAATTATTGATTCATCTGTAACTCCAGGCTTAATAAATGAATGCAACATTGTTTAAATTCCCCATTTGTATTCAAAGGCAGTTTTGGTTGTATGTTTCCAGTTTCCGTACGCACGTATATTTCTTGATTATAAAATACCAATTTTCAGAGAAGTACTACATAGCTACATGATTGTATTTCGATGTTGAGCTGGGATTAACCGGTTCTTAATCCACTCCAAGTATTGACCAACTTCATTTGAACAACAGTACATTAACTACAACTGACAATAATTAACACAATCAACAATAGTAGTCCACTTCTTGACGCTTTAAGGTATAATTAATTGAACTGTTGGCTAACCGATTTCATAGATTATAATAGATGGGCCGAAATTTAGTTTGATTACAATTTTAAAATTCTGTTTGTTCATTATCTACATGCGATGTATCCCATGTTAATTATTATTGTTTGAAAAGTTGGAAAATTGTGAAGGTGTGTGTGTTTAACATTCATAAAACTTTTGACATTGTAATAACAGCAATTATTCGTCCAGTAATTAATGTTTGGGTGAAAGTTCATTGTTCAGCGTTGTCGCTTATTGCGAAAAATTCGTTCCAGTTGTGTATGCATAAATTTTTCAGTTCTAGCTAATGTGTCATTTGTCCTTCATTTTTATCCGATAAATCACGAAACGGTTGGTTTCTTCACCTCCGGGATCGATTTTATCAACTAAAGGTCATTTCGTCCGACAGGTACATTTTCCATAGCAATTGTTCCAATAATTATCTCATGGCGCCGTGATAACAATCTTCATCGTTCATCAAATCTCAATATCTCAAATAATTCTGCCATTAATCCTCCACTGCAGCTCCATGTCGTTTTATGGTCGCGCCATAAACCAGTGTTCGTCGGGTTCATGGTTCTGGATGGAAACTGCAAAATTCGCCCGGAGCGGGGTCGTCGTCTGTCTGGTCATGAGAAACGATGAGCACGACGGCATTGTTTCGTTGCTTCTATACTAAAAAAAACTTCACTCTTCACCCGCCTTAACCTCTTCACTTTCGGTACTACTAACTTTCGGTTTCACACTTGCCAATTGTTTAAAACTTAACCGGGATTTAATTGGAGATACGGTTTAATGTTGTGTTACGGGATTAGTCGTGATCAGTGACCGGCGCTGTCAGATAAATCAATTTTGTAGTAACTGGTACCAATGTAACGGTACCTTCGTGGTTCACACTTCCAGCATAGCTGATCTGGTAGAGAAAAGGTGAACGAAGCGCCAGAGACAAAAACGGAGTGTGAAAGAGATGCTGAGGAATTCCGGTTTATTAAAGCACCAAAGGAACAAAGATCTATTTAGTTCTTTGTTTGGGAAGTGGCCGTTAGCTTGTTAGCGGCAATTAGCACGGACGAAAATGGTACCGAAAATAAGAGACGCACGTGGCCGCAAAATCTGACAATAACATCATTGATGATAAGGTTAAGGTCTCTGCACGCAGTGACTAAGTCTAAATTAATTGTAAGTTTATACATATTATATATACAGATTTCTTACTGATAGTAAGTAAACAGACTTTGAGATAAGAAGGTGTTAGGAAAACACAGAAAATTTTTCGCTGATGTGATTGGTAAATTATATGGATATTCAAACGAAATCTTTGTCTCTATGTTATGAGGTATGTTTGTTTTATGTTTTCCATGCTTTTTATGTATTTATATTTTTTAACTGACGGAAACATCTCTAGGTCACTGTTTCCTTTATTTGGAGATACGTTGAAGGTAAAGATAGTAAAATTTTAATTTTGTTTTTTTTTCTGTACTTCAAGTACAGTTTTCAACACTTTTCTATAGTAGATTTTAAAGTGTATTTTATTCTTATTTTTAATTACCTCAAGGGTAGATATAGTGATACTTAAACTTCAAGGGTAGATAAACTACTTTAACATTTATTCACTTTTATATTATTATTTTGGATTAAATTATTTTAGCATTTATAGTCAACGGTACTATACTCGTAGCTGAACTTGTTGTGGTTTTCGAAAAGAATCTGTTTTGAAACGGCGATTTTTCTCGATACAGATTAAACAATATGGTTTTATACCACCGAGGATGATTTCTATACGCCCATTTATTTAACGGTGACAAAATCAGCACCGGGTTTGCCAACATCGTAGCCGCAGAGCGGCGAAAGGAATGTCCAGTATAGGTTTCAGGATGTGCTTCAAAAAATTCACAATCATCTTCGGAACATCATGCAGACTTCGGCAGGCCAAATGGTACACTTTTTTTTCTGTAAATGTCGAAGAATTTGCTGCAAGGAATGTTAATTTTCAAAAAACTAACTCCAGAATCTTTATCGGTTACACAAATAAATAGTAATCATCATCATCATATTTGGATTTTTTAATATTATAGCCTTCACTTAGTTTTTTCAACAATGAAATTAGTTTGCTGTATCTAAAAATTAATATAACATTTACTTTGACAGTATTTTGAAAAATTTTTACTTTCATTCAGTGCGCTCTTTAGTATTGCGTAGTAAGACCACAAACTTTGAAGTCTTGATTTTCTAAGATTTTTTGGAAAAATAAGCGAGAAACATTTTCACTAGCTCCGCTGATATTTTTCCCACTTCTCCATTTTTGAAACGCGTTGTTCAAGTACTAAACGTGATTTATGAGGCAATAACTTATTCACTACCTATGCAGCCTCTTCCTCTACGTCTGCGGGCGGTTCTAATTTTTTCTCGCACATTGTATTTTCAAAAGTTTCGAAAAAAAACGAATTTTGGGTATCACGATAAATAAGTGTTTATTTTTCAAATAAATTGATATCTGCCATAGAAAAAATAGTGTAGTATACACGACGATAAAGGATCTTTAATCGTCTCGTAAAATTTTCACTTTTCACTTGGTCTTTTATCGTCTTGTATAATAAATAACCATTAGACGATTTTTTTCTAACACGGAGTTCCTCAGTTATGTATAAAAGTTGAAGAAAGCCTTTTTGAATAACGTTGCAGTTTCATTTCTATGAAATATCAACTCTTGGTGTCACTTCTCTTGCAATTTCTTTTATTTTACGGTTTTATTTTATTTTTATTATGATTTATTATGTTATACAACACTCTGTTCTCCTGTAGGAAAACTTTGTAGAATCTAATCTTCTAATTCGGAAAGTTCGTAAGTAACCAAATTTAACTCAACTTCAATTAAAACTTTGAGCGAAATTTAAGCTACTGAAACCCAATTTTAACATAATCTTCAAAATCTACTACCACAAATGATAACTAAATTTTACCTCGTGCTTTTCGATTTTACCATCGCTGGCAAGTAGATTTATAATTCCACACGACTGTCTCTCTCTTTCTCTCACTTTCAACTCGTCAAGATCGTAACATCAAATTAAGAGTCCATTTCTCTTGCACATTTTAAATCAGTAATGTTTTTCCTATGCAAATGAGTGTTGCACAATATATTGAGCATTTAATTCTGCTATGTATGGGCAATAAGATTTTATAACATGTTCTTCACTTTTTGTTCGTTACACATGGCTAACAGTAGATAACGAAAACGTCCATTAATTCCGGTGTTTAAAAATTTAGATTGACTTTCGTGTTGTAAGAGGTGTTCTGAGATCTTACATGTAGCTAACACGTTTACATAGAAATGTTATTATCGTTGCCGTTATTTAATACTAGAAATCAGAAATTGTCGAGTTTTGAGCGGTAATAATATAAAAACTTTAAATAATACACAATTAGTTAGAGATTATATGTTTTATTACCATTTCTCTTATCTAGAATTAACTGCTTCTTTTTCGGTCAAATCAATTACAATACGGACGTTACGGACGTTTGTTAATTAATTTTCTAATCGTCCACCAAAGTAGATGTAAAAGTGAGTTTCTTCACGTAGGTGTTATTTAATCTAATTTTTCACACACTCAATCAACCTGACATTTGTATATTTGGAACGCCCGAAATTTCAATTATTTTTAATGTTATTGCCCCCAATTTGACAGTTTTAATGTTTACTCCTGACTACGCTAAAACCCTATTACAAATGATTAAGGCATGTGAAACCGTCCCAGTAGCGGATTGTATGGAACAAGTTGGATGAGAATTAATTAAGGATCACAGATTAAGCGGGTGAGTGTTAAGTGGTGTGTCCGGTTCCGGGCTTCCTGCCGTATACTCTCCCCGCAAATGTAATGATAGTCCCAATGAATTTAGTCGCATGAGTCCAAGGACGGTAGAGGGAAAAAAACATTTCTAACAAACTGAGAAATTTTGTCCAAATATGAAAATTCTAATCAACTTGTTTTTAACTATTTTCCAAGTTTGTTTATCTGCAAATTTGATTATCGGTTGATACTCTTTGTTCATCTTATCTTTAGCTTCTTACGAAATTTCGTCATAATGTCATTGTTTCCTAAATAGCTACATACCAAACGATATTCTTTCGCTTTTCATTAAAGCTCATGAATTTTTCTTTTAACCTGTGCACCAATGCTCTCAACAATGGGAGTTTTTCTCGACCATCAAAAATTATGTTAAATTACGAAAATAAATTGTCATAATATTCAGAGGACTATTTCCTGAACGAACCTTTTGGCAAGCAGCCCCAGTTTGAATTTTATGAATTGCGAAAATGGGAACCAAAAATAAAAATTCAATTTCTGGACGCATAATATTTAAATTTAATCAAATTTTTGTGTCGTAGACAAGCACTAATTTTGCGTGTATAGTCCTTAAGACAAATTATCAAAAAATGCACTGGTGCAAATTATTGGTAATTGCTCTAGTGCACAATTATCGCATAATTTGACTCTGATTGTCCGTTTTTAAAAATTCAACGCCTTGAATGATGTGAGGACAACAGTCAAAATTATTTGGTTGTGCTCATCGATGTTGATTACTTTGAGGTAGAATTACACAATTTAAACGGGAAAAACTTCGAACATGATTTCAATTACGAAATGAGCGAAAAACTTGTTTCGCTTTTAACGACTGTTGTCTAGGCATTGTTTTCTAAAAATAGATGGGAGTGCTAATTTGAAGATGAATAGATACGAGTGTTACTGCAAGTGTGCATTTTACAATTTTTCACTTGTTCTTATCGCGTTCTTTATGAAGTTCCGAAAAATGATGACCACGACAAACTACGTTCTTCTATTGTCTCCTTATCATTATGTCTGTTTACATTTCGCGGCGACATTATGACTATTTCTATTACTATTACAGGAATGAGGTAGTGATTTTATCTAAATCATCTCATTTTAAGTATGTTTTCCAAATTAGGACCACAAAACTAGAAATTTCATAACGCATGTATTTTCTAATCTAACTAGACCACCTAAAGAAATAAAAACGTCCACGTCCTTCTTCTCCGATTTCCCACATCCAATATTGACAAAACAATTCGTTCCGTTTCTAGCAAACTATTTTATTAGTTACTAGGATTGTATTCTACCCTTGACGCTTTCTCTCTCCACTTTTATTTCTTTAAGATAGCGATAATTCCTTATCAAAAAAAAAGTTGGATTATCAGTTTCGATTGTGATCTCAAGGTGGAAACATCGTTCGTTTTGTGTTTTGTTATTTTATTTGTGTCCAAATAGAAAAAAGACACTCCTCGTGCTAGGTCAAGTGTGAGGTGACCTAAACCTTGTTGCAACCATCGGATGAACGTAAATTCTCTACTCTTTATTGTTCTTTGCAAAGGATTACGACTGCTGTATCAGCCTTCGGGGATTTGTTGAGATGGGTATGTTGTTCGAGAGAAATAGAAATTCTAATTATTTCTTTCGTAATGAAAGTGTAGTTTAGGGTGAGAGGTAGCAGGGGAAATGCATTGAGGGTTGATTTTTCTCACACGTTTCATTGACTTTTCAGAGAGCTAAACGTGAAGTTTGTGTTAGCGTGATTACAAAACCAGCGTCCAAATTGGGTTTAATTGCTTAATTGTTGTTGAATGTCAAATAAGATTGTATCTATTAACGAAAGTAGGAAATAGAGTTTTCTACTGAAGTGCAAAAAAATTATTTCGTGAAAATTTCTCGTACGTAGTTTGAGGCGTAAGTTTCACTTTTTAAATGGCCAACAAGGACTGTCATTTGTGTGGTTATTTATACTAGAGAAAATTGCTATTGTGCGATAAATCTGTCAATTAGGAGGACACTTTTATAGAACCGATTGTAGATTAGGTTTGACTGTACTTTGGGATTCCCACGAACGAAATTTCTCGCAATTCTTTATTTTCAATATTTAATAATTCAACCAATGATAATATTTCAATCTTTAAATCTGCACTTGATGAATGAATTAGTTAATCTTGTTAATCAGCATTTGAGGCCCCAAATCTTTTGTATTAAAATTTGACGCCTATCTTGCTTCATAACGAGGTCAATTTTTTTTTTTTAAATAGTCTCAAAACTTTATGCTTTTTATGAAGCGTTTTTGTATAAAATTTCAAAATCAAGCTTCAAAAAAAAATTGAATATAGCTAAACTTTATTTAAGACAGAGTTTTAAATCTGAAAGCCGAAAATTTAAAAAAATGCTTCGATGAATTTTCCTAATAACCTTTTAAAAACCAAACTTTTGAAACTGATTGTCCTGAAACTTTACAACTACCAAAAATTGTAAAGCTAAGAAGAATCATGACAAGTAGGACTTAAATTCGGTGAAAAATTTTCAAATGAATTGTCAGAAATGAAATTTTTGAGAGCTATATCCCGAAGCCTTCAAGTTTTCTCAGGTAAAATTTGCATACATAGTTTTTTCAAAATTTGGTTTGGGAAATAGTTGAGCATAAACAATTTGACGATAAAATCTTTGAATCTGTGAATTATTTAGTCCCTAAAAGCAAAATGTTGCGAAAAGTTTTCTTGTGCAAATTTTCCGTGATTAAACTTGCAAGTTGAAGATTATTTCCCAAAGAAAAAGTAATTTTCTAACTTTTATTTTATTATAAAATAATCTCTCATAGTGTTTGCAAGATTTTATTCAAAATGTGACTTTTTTCTTCATAAAATGCCCAAAACTGTTTAGAAACGGATTTGCGAGTTTTCTTGTTATTCTTGGGGGTCCAGTTTTCAATTTCTTGGTCAATTTTAATGTTATCGGTATCACCAAACTGTTGCATCGTTTTATTTTTGGACGTATCGCAAATTATTGCGTTCATGGAAAGCGTTTACTATGGATACCGTACAAGTAAATTTAGTGCGATCGGCCTATCATTTTTTTTTACCAGTCAAACTGACAAATAATTTGACTGAATTAAATTCCTTGGAAACGTGTATATTAGTTAATAAATAATGAAATGTCTAAATTCTGCCTCGTTTAATATCAAATTCGCTCAAAAAAGTATCTAAAGCTGAATTCAGTTTTATCACTGTCAAATTGTAGCAAAAGCTGCGAACTGTTTTATCAGTGTAATCCACCTGTCATTTCTGAGTTCCACATTTCATTGGTTGTTAGAATGTAGCGCTAAATAATCTTAGATATTAACTTATTTATATCTGATTAAAGACAATTTTTATGTTTTCATTACCGTTTAAAATAAGTTCAAATCTTCTTTATCAATTTCACTATAAATGTTTGATAGTAATTAATAACGCAACTGTTTACTAAAAGCAGTGGCGTAACTATTATAAATTTTTTCCGCTTGTACGAAGTAATTCTCTCTTCCATCCGACTCTACTTATGTCAAACATTTAAAAATGACAACGGATTTAAGTCATAAAAAATATACGAAGGTACTTGATTTGTTATGCATGAGCAGTCAAGTGTCCAAATTGCAATTTGTAAACTCGCCGCCTATGCTCCAGTGGCGTATGACAGTTCAAGCAGCCGTCACAATTGCAAGTACTTAGTGGGCAAAATTTCTTCCTGTGTAAAAATTAAAAGGATTTATTGAAACGTTAAGAAATAAATCAATAAAACAAAGCTGACTTTCGGAATTACGAGTTAAAATTTGCTCAATCACTGTGATTTCACAAGAGTTTACTAAAAATTGACGTTTAGGTGTTCCCGCATTTTTTTGAATTTTCCCGCGGCTGTACCTTCTTTGTTGCATGATTAGTTCATTTCGACTACATCTAGCTTATTCATATTTTTTGTTGAATCACCAATGACTAATTAATTACCAAGCTAGTTGTAACGAATGAACAAATAAAAGAGAGAAAAAAAAACAAAACGTGAAATTTCTCTTTTATTCGATCGAGTTTAACTAATAAAGATAATTATACGTGGAGATAATTTGCGAAACGTAAATATCACTCTAGATGTTTTAAAAATAAATGACACGAAAGTGCAGTATTTAGGACTAAATTGATAAGGAAAAATTTTAATTCCGCTTCAATTTGTGTCAAAATTTGACAGCTCTCTTTTGTTGAAGAGGAGAACGGATGAATAAAAAATTGGGCGTTGTTACTCACTTTGTTTCAGTTTGTTTGGTGTAATGTAATTGAAAGTGCTTAAATTTTCAGTTGATGTACGCATAACATGTCAGAACTTTGTGGTGTGTTGATATCGATCTGTGACCTTCTTTTATAATTTATGTCCGGATTATAACGAAAAATCGACGGATATGAAGGTAGTAAAGCACACTTCGGAAAAGTCTTAAACCTGGCCTCATTTTTTTGCGTTTGTTTAAAAGATTTTACACATAAATTCAAACGAACTACTTTTACAGTGTGGGTAGTTGTAGTTTTTATTACACTCCGATATACAATCCAAGTGTCTGATAACACTGGATACGAATTTTTTCCTTAATTAAACGTTCAGTGTTTTCTGCGAACTAGATTCTTCACATTCTATTCAGATCAAGTTACACCGTTCCAACTCGTGCATCCTCGAATCTTATCACCTATTGTTGTATATATATCTATAAAAAATTAAGCATTGTTTAATGATACCGTGAAAATTGCATAACCGACACAGTTTTCAAATAATTATACCTACCAACAAATTTATTACGATCATTACGTAAGATAATTCCAATTTATTTTACAAATTTGCTCAGATTAAATAGTAGGAACAGCTTACGTGTAGCTACTATGCTAATAAGGTTTCATTTATTCGATTAGTCGTGCATATTTAACGTGAAAACTAGTACAACGTGCTGTTTTGTTGTGTGTTTTATTGTGCGAAAATTTTTATCAATGATCCATTTTGTTATACGTCACAGCTTGCTACATGTTTCCCGCTTTCTAAACAATCATCCCACGTTGATAACCTTCGGAGTGTTTTTATTTAATTATGTGTAATGTAGTGATCTGCTAATATTGGTAGTTTAAAAGGAAACTCTTCTTTTCGTTGGAGTTATCTCGGAATTTACCGTGTGACAGATGCGTTCGAGTTTATAGTTAATTAAAATGTTAACTGAATTTATAATTGAAGATTGAGGTCAGGTTATAATAACGACGTGTTTTGTAGTTTACAGTAGTGCCCGTTCTAAATGGTATTTTGAACGCTAAGTACGGTACTGTTATTCTTGTGATCAGAAGCTGGGTTCTTAGATTTTACGTCTTAATTAAAACAAATGGTTTGTTGCAAACAACAGATTTTGTGTACATTCCTCTAACGTTGCTCGTTTGTTTCTGGATTACCTTTATTTATTTATTTAATAATCTCAATGATATCGTTTAATTTTTAAGAACGTAATTTTACATTGTTTTTTTTATAGAATTCCTCATTTTTTAGTCATCCTAAAAATATTGTTCAGGATGAGCACAGACAAATAAGATTAAGTATCACTTGCTCAAATGAGGCAACGAAATCAAAGATTACATTATTTCTAGAAATTTTAATTGTTTCGTCCAATCTATAACATAAACTAGTGATAAATCGACAAAGAATTTTAGTGTTTCACAATAGTTTTTCCCAATATAATTGATAACGATTTTCGGGCTTGTATCAATTTATGACTTTTGTATTCTGTGTATCTTACCAAAAGAAGTCGTTCCAAAACCTCATTAAACTCTATGTTTTTGCTTCTTTCTTTAAACTGTCAAAATTCGAAGTACACTGCGCTAATGAAGTCAGATGATTTCCCAAATAATACATACTTAAGTTAATTAATAATTTGACAAGAAATATCTTTCGTATACGTCGAGGCATCCTCCGAATGAGATTATCCAATTTCTCTTGTGGGATTTAGTGTTATAACACTGACAAAACTTCCCTAGAATCCCCCACAATCTGACTGGGTGGCAAATTGTTTATAGCATATTCCAGACATGCGATGGGGTTAATATTTGAGGAGAGTGTTTTGCAGCACCAAGAGTTCCATGCTGGAGCATAGCATCGAGATTATCCCATCGTTGTCCTTTGTAATGTAAAATTCTGTGTCCTCCAACACAAACACCTGATTTACCACATTTGCAACTTCCAAAGACTTGCAGTCCGCTCCTTTTATAGAAGAGTGTCGATAACGATGAAAATTGCTCGGTCCAGCCTCCCTCAATCGATTTCTAAAGTTTGGGAATGAATCAATGGACCACAAGCCTCTCGGAAATTTTGTGTGAGAACTCAATATAATGAGTGTCCTTTGACCGTTAATACCCATATAATGGAGTTGGTACTTAACCAGTCCTCCGGCGTTCTATAACCAATTTTGTTTCTTAAAAACAATTTCCAAACTAATTTTTTTAGCTTTGTCTTATTCAAGCTGTTGATTTGATCTCCACTTTGGTCTCTGGAGGTCTCATTTTTAACAATTAGTGAAAACGCTTGGTGAAGTTTGCAATTGAGAAGATTTTTTTTTTATAGTAAAGCTAACTCTGTCGCAAGATCCTTAAATTTTTTGGCGCAGTGTATTTTTACAACGTTTCAGTCTACTTAAAATAAGCGTTACAATTTTCAGTGTCTATACACGTGCTCGTTACTTTAATGTAAAATGTGTTGATTTTTTCTGTTACGTTATTGATACAACTTTGTTTTTCTATACATGTTTTTTTGTATTTTTGTGATTTTCTTTTGTCGGCCTCACAAACGCAGAATTGTGATTACTTTCGGATAAGCAACCTTGAAAGGTTAGAAGATTTAAATAATTTTATTATAATTGTTATCACAGAAATTACAACCTTCACACAAAAATAATCTTTTTTTATTGCTTATCATTAAATTAAGGTTATTGTGTAGGATTATCTTATACGCGATCCTAGAAAAAGACGCGCATCTTTTTGGTTTTCAATTAAAAATTACGATAGACAAAATAAAGAATTAAAAAAAAGTGTCGTCTCTAATTATATTTTACTTTCTGTTCCATCTGTCATCCTTTAATCTCTTGTCTTTAAAAAGTTTTATCTCAATCATGGGGGAATTCAATGAAGTGAGCCTAGAGGGAAACTGCGTTGGGAGTCCCTAACCAATTTATGTATCTGTGCTTCAACAATAAATATCGATCTTAGAAAAATGATTTCAGGTTTAGTACCATGATTTAGCAATATTTAATGGAATTTCGTTCTTTCGTTGTTTATTCCACTATAAAATTGATTTTATGACTAAATGTCTCTTACGTACTGATAAGATCGTAATTGAATTTGTATTGGTCCACAATATCAAGTGTGTTTACAAACACTGAATTTTTTCCTGGGAACTATTATTGCTCGATATTAGGTGTTTGAACTTCAAGTTGATGTAATGAGAAAAAAATGTTTTTTTACACCAACTTAACTAAGTCGCTCCAAGCTTACTGCGTCACCGTTTACAATACTTTTTAATGAAAATAAAAAGAATCTTATTATAAACACGCGAAGGCAAACATTTTCTTTAATAAGAATAGCGGACGCAACAAACGCAATTTATCTCGAGTTTGCTTGTCTGAATTTTTTCTTATCGTATTTAGTTTGCGGGCAAAATCCGCACATCGTTACAATTTTTAAAATTTTTACTTAAATAAATTAATCAAATTATGAGGAAGCAACAAAAAATGTTATGTTTAAATTTAAATGATTACAGTAAAATTTGACATTTCAAGTTTGATAATTACTCGAATTTATCCTTCGATATTTAACTGAATACTTCCTGGTTTTCCATATAATTGTCTAGAAAAAACTAAAAACGACGGCTTTTGGTGACAATTTAAAAAAACTATTAAAAAGTTTTAATAAATATTCGCTAATATCCGAATTCATTAAGTTGCTGAATATGAAATTTTTATTTGATCTTGATAATAATATAATTAGCTGCCAGTTTTCATGATTTATCTTAAAATAAATTGAACGCGGAAAATCGGTCTGTGACAGCTCGCAAATTATTGAATTCCGATTTACGCGCGAACGCTGGATGAGCAAAAATCCAAATTACGAAGCTACCGTTAGTAACCAATTAAATTAGTGCTAATATAAGTGATTCACGTTTATAGAATGTTTTTATCCAAAAGTAATTTAAAATTTTAACTGACAAACAGAGCTACCAACACATTTATTTGAAAATTAAACGTCGGTGACTTTTTTTCTGTTAGATATAAAAGTTACACGACTCCGAGCAAACTAAGCAAAAATCTAAAACAATTTTTGTTCACTAGCAATTGTACATCTGAATTCGTGTCAAAATTTTAACCTAAGAATCAATTTAAGTAACAGTTAAGCTTAATTTACTATATTTTAGTTTGAGAGAAGAATCATGTCCAAAATTTATTGCTCGAGACTGTAATAGATTGGGATGATTCTTGCAAAAGTGTCCCCATTTCCCATGTTTTTGAATTTAAAGCCCCACGTATTATTTTTTTTTTTTGGATTTTTACTTTACTTGGCACATGGAAAATCTCCTTAAGATCCTTTCTATTTGTTTTAAGTTATATTTCATCTGCTTTTTATATCGTAGACGGTGATGACTTCCTCTTTTTTCCAGATGTGAACATCTAAGCCCATCATGGAGGAGGAGGGCGAGCGAGGCCCCGACGAGGGCTATCTCCTGGTCAGGATCCACGTACCGGAACTCAACGTGCAGAAGTGCCTCCAGTTTCCTCGGGACCAACTCGTTTGGGACGTCAAACAGCAATGTTTGGCTGCACTACCCAAGGTAACCACTCTGCTTCACACTTCTACCACACAAAAACACTACAGTGCACTGCTTGTCCACTGTAACTCTGTGTAGGTTTTTTGACTTAGTTCTTAACAGTTGAGTCGACTTCTTAATCGACTCAACTCCTCCATCAAATGAAGTTCTGTTTTTTTAACGTTTGTTTTTCCGGTGGCGCTGCTCCCAGGTGGCCACTTGGTATCGGGTAGGTAATTTTTGATTGACCCGTTTTTTCTTTTCACCTACTAATTGCATGGTTGGTGCATGATCTAAGGAACTACCTGACGCTTTGTAACAAAATCTAAAAAGAGGTTTGGGTGATGATTGCCGGTTATTTGTGATGAAATTCTTATTGGCAGGTATTTACTTTCACAGTTCAGCGGTGTTGGCGTTTGCGTAACGCATTATTTGGTTGCGTGTTTTGAACGGGCTAAACACCTGTACGCCACTGGCGTGATGACCGCTGACCTCGTGAGGAATCTCCCGTGATGTTAATTTTGACGGAACAAGGCGGCACTTTTATTTTCCATTCACGACGGGAATTAAAAAATTATTCCTGAGAAGGAGGTGAATGTCATGTTGAAGTGACCAAAACATGAGGACACGACATAAAAACACGTCGAAAAAAACAATAGATTTAAGTGTCATGATCACTATCTCGAGTGATTTCTAGGTATCAGTCAAAACAATTAGAAATCTTTAAATGTTTATAGTGTGATTAAAATTCTTTCTTGCTGATTGTATCAGGTACTCATTAAATTTTATTATTTCAATATTTTACTCTTTTAATTAAAAATAATTAATACAAAGAGTTCGACACATAAGTTTGTGCTACAAACGTTTCTCACAATCGAACTTCTTATCGAAAATAAAAATCTGAAAATCAGCTATTGAACTATCTTAGATATTGGACTAAAAATAAAAGAGCACTTAGATAGCTGGTCCAAGTATAAGGACCCCCCCACAACAAAAATTCTCTAAGTGTTGCATGTGGCTGTCTAAATAAATTCATATTTCGATTAATTCAAAACACCATAATCATCCATATGCATGTTACTCTGTAAAATCACTGAAATGACTGCCCACCTTACTGAATTTGAGTTTTGTGCGCACAATTCCATTTTTATCTCTTAGAATAACAAGCAAAAAAAAATAAAACACAGATTGTCTTTAATTTTCTTTTACAAAGAAAAACGCGAACTCTAATAACAGGAAAATTGCATACTGAACTCTCGACGGAAATAAAATTCTGAGAATCCTTTTTGATTACAGGTAAATAAAAAGAAATTGTAGAATATAAATAGGAAGTTGTTGTAGAACATGCTTTGAATAATTGGTGGTAGCTGCCTTCCGCAAATACTCTGGAATTAGTCTTTTCTTTTTCTCTTGGTAAAAAAAATTGGCGTTGGCAAAGCTCGACCGGTTTTTTTATTATCCAAATAATAATTTATTTCTACAAAGCCTTATTTAAGATATTACAATCACCTTGCACTTTTCATTAGATATTTTTATTAATGTGAAAAAAAAAATCTAAAAGTTGGGAATTCAGAATTTGTTTCTCAACACAACTGGTGTCCATTTCTCACTCTGCAAGTGCTAGAAAAAAGTAGTCGATCTTACTGCAGTTGACATTTCTAAATATCAAACGTTATATTTATTTAATCGTGCAGGTGTTCGATTCTATAATAATCTGTAGAAGTTACTCCCTTCGAATTGCAGGAGACTACTACAAATCGACGGCAGACTTTTTGCTGAAAACGAAAACAAATTCGAGAAATTTTATAAAATAAAATAGTATACAAACCACCCGGCAAAAATTCCGTTTGGCTGTCCTGTAAACGACTATCTTGAAAGACCAACAGTGGATCTCTCGCCTCAGGAAAAGTTTTATTCTTCGATTTGTTGCGGTGTGGGTTAATATACCAATAATTATTAATTTTTAATCCATTAAAGTGAGCTAAATTATGAATTAGTTCTTCTATATCTAAACAACTTGAAAAACTTACTAGTGCTTGGAAAAAAGTAATAAAACATGTCCTGATAATATTGCGGAAACGTAAACGTGTAATAATACGCAAGACAGAAATATACTTAACTGCAATAATACTAAATAATTTCTTCTAACAACCATTTTTCTGGAAAACTAGAAAATATAATTGTTGCCTCTTCTCTAATTATCGGTCACCTACAACACTAACAACTAATTTAACATAACTGTAGTAGAATTTAAAGCGACTATCAACATTTTATTGATGGGGCTTAATTTATATTGTTTAGGTAAACATCGTCTTTCTTTTAGTTAAAAATAGCTTTAAACTTTTTTTCTATTTTATTACCCCTTTAAAACAATAAATTGTTTCTACAATCGGATTAATAGATATTTTCGAATTGAAATTGAAATTCTTTTGAGTCTTACGTTCCACAATTATCGGGATAAAGATTTCAGTAGCTAAAATTACATCAATTTATTACAAATTGATTCGTTAAAGGATACATGTTAATAATGATGTATAATGCTAAATCATTACGATTCCGATATTCAATTCAGACCGACGAAGATTTGATTGAAATGTGTTTGTACACAATTTAGATCTTGTAAGAGCAACGTCACCGTTCATGTTTCTTCTTTTTGAAACAAACTAACATTGTTGGTCGTTGCTTTGTTACGTGCAAAGTTGTTTTCCACAGATCATTATGTATTAATTTTATACACGTGATATCAGAATTCCATTTGATAATGCAGTTCTCGAAAAAAGTAAGATAATTTATAGATGTATGGTGTCTCATATTTTTTTCATTATTCATTTTGAGTAGAAACAATAAGCATATTTTAGGTTTCCTTCTTGTCTTGGCAACAGTGGAAATCTCTGTGAATTACAACATGTACCCCTCCTCGAGTTAATTACACTGTCCGCAATAATTAATAATCTCCGTCCCGCCAGAATGTGTGGGCGTCTGGTAAAAAATCAGGGACGTGCGCTCTTGCAATAACCAATTATTGAAGGCTGAATTTAATGGCAATAATTACAAACGACAGACATTACCGCCCCGTTTCCAATGTTTAGAACCCTGTTCCAATAGCCTTGGAGTCTCTAGCTGCTAGAACCGAAACGTCCGATAAAAAGCTGTTAATCTGCATCTCATTTTAACCTTTTGCACTTGCATGTCTCATGGCCGAAAGCAAACGTCTTAACGAATTCGTGCGCTGTTATGTTTGCAGGAACTGAAAGAAAGCTTCAATTATGGACTGTTTTGCCCTCCGGAGAACGGCAAGGCCGGAAAATTCCTCGACGAAGAGAGGAGGTTGGGCGATTATCCGTTCAACGGACCTGTGGGCTATCTCGAGGTATAGAAAATTTCATGGAAAAAACGAACATTACTTCAAGCGGCTTTTATTGCAGTTAAAGTACAAACGGCGGGTCTACAAGATGATGTCCTTGGACGAAAAACAATTGAAGAGCCTGCATACTCGAGCCAACCTACGTCGCTTTCTCGACTACGTCAACAACGGCCAAGTGGAGAAAATCACGAAAATGTGCTCAAAAGGGCTCGATCCCAATTTCCACTGCCAAGACTCAGGTGGTAAGTCGTCGTTTTTACACGCTGGGTCAAAATTTTCGGTTACTTGGAGTAGCGGGCATTTCTGGTTCGTTAAAATCGCAATACGCTAATTTATTCTGGTTAACCACAAATGCGAAATGAACAGATACTTTGTTTGCATAGATAATGTAACAAATTCAATTTGAATGCTTGCTGTTGGAAATTTGCATGGAAATCCATTACTATAATCCAAACAAAAAAACTTCACTTTACAGACTTTTTAGAATAAAACAGTCACGCATCTTGCCAACCGTTTATTGTACTTAAAGTAATTTTAGCACGACCAAACTATTCCTCAGAATTTCCTAAGAAATTTGTCTGTTGGTCCATCCATTAAAGGGTCCATGGGTTTGAAAGTTCTAAAAAATCGTTTTTTTTTTTACTCAGTGTAACATGTCTAGAATATTTTCCCAAAGTTTCAGGTGAATCGCGGTAAAACTGTAGGAGAAAGAGTCTTTGGAAATTCCTCTCATTCGATTTAATGAGAGAAATTATTTAATCTTTTTTTCTCAAAACAAAAAAAAAATATTTGTATAACATCGGAAAACCAGTCCCGACAGCTGAAAGAAAATTTTATAATTATTGTTTACATGTTGCTCTTTTTGTGTTTAAAAATTAGAATGAGAAAATATCTTTTTTTTAACCTTTGATACCCATGTAACCCCTTAATTAGTTTTTCGAGGGACCCGAAGAGTATTTTCAACGCAAAGCAAGTTCCTCTTCGATAAGTACTTTTTTTTTTCCAAATTTTGTGTGTTAATAATGTATCTGTGCGCTTCCAGAAACCCCTCTGACGATAGCGACAGGTATAAAGAAGCCCGCAAAGGTCCTCATCGCTCTCGTGAACGGCGGCGCCCTCTTGGACTACCGCACCAAAGACGGTTCCACCGCCATGCACCGTTCCGTGGAACACAAAAGTCTCGAAGCAATGAAAACCCTCCTCGAACTGGGCGCGTCCCCCAACTACAAGGACGGCAAGGGCCTCACCCCCGTATACCTGACCATCACCCACAACGCCGATCCCAAGTTCACTGAAACGCTCCTTCACGACCACGCAACGACTGGAGCTCAAGATCTGCAAGGTTGGCAAGAAGTGCATCAAGCGTGTAAAACAGGGATGATGCAGCACCTGGAGCATCTGCTCTTTTACGGGGCGGACATGAATGCAAGGAATGCGTCGGGCAACACGCCGTTGCACGTGTGTGCGGTTAATAATCAAGAAAGTTGCGCGAGGCAACTGTTGTTCAGGGGCGCTGATCGAGGGGCGCTTAATTACGCCAATCAGACGCCAGGACAGGTGGCGGTGATCGCGGGGAATATGGAATTGGCGGAGATTATTCAAAATTATAGACAAGAAGATGTCGGTAAGTTGGTTTTTGAGTCGATGGTCGATTGCATGGTTGCATCTTGTGCACGTTTTATGGTTGAACAAAATGATGTTCTTAACTAACAGTTTTGCAGTATGATTTTCGAAATTGGAAAAAATTCAGATTACGGCGAAAGGAATTTTAACGCGAAAAATCTTTGGTTCATATTTTATTTAGAATTTTGATTTACTGACAATTTTGATGTAACTCCAAATCATACTGGAGCCATATTGTTTTTGCATGCTATGTTTTTGATTGGCTGTTTTTAACATTCTTTTTTCATATAAAACTGCTCACATTTTATCAATGTAGGGTCAATCCATTAAAAGTTCACAGGTGAATTTCGATGCAACAGACTGTAAAAATGGTCATGGAAAAATGCAAAAATCTTCAGTTTTGTAAAGTAAATTTTAAGAGCATTCTTAAAATATAAAAATTGATGATTAATTCAGTTACCGGGAAGTCTCGGCCTTGTAATAATAAGTCCATTTAATTATTAAGTTATATATACAATTTTTTTTACATATAGAAGCAATATAGCGTGACAAACTGAATCAATCACATTTTCTTTATTGTCAACTCTGTGAGATATAGGTCAAAAATTTGTTTTTTGACAAATCAGTACCATCAATCTTTAAAAAAAAAAAATTGGCGGACCTGTACATGCGAAAAGTTTCATTTAGGTGACGTCCCTTCTTAGAATTCTATCTATAGATTATCTTAAATATTATCTGAAAATATTGCCAATTGTTTTAAACTAAATTTGACAAGCTTTTCAAATTGCTTATCAATATTTTGTACTTTTTCGCAAGCTTCATTCAACTTGATGACGTGTAAATTAAATACATATTTTTTATACTAGCGTACACAAAAACATAAACATTTGTACTAGGATACTAGTTCGCTTCTTTCAGGCGTTTTGTTACCTCGTTCTTTGAAATATCAAGCAAAACGACTAATTATGAAGTACACTTCTTTTTACAATTTTTAAGAAATTGGCAAACATTTATTTTACTCAGAATGAAAATACTTATAACACAACACGAAAATATAATTAAAATTTAATTGCTACGTTAATTTAATAAGATAATAAAATGACGTGCTTAAAATCAATAATAGTTATTTTTATGATAGTCTATTAATCAAATTTACTATTTGTACTCGTTCTACTACATTTAGAATAAACTTATTTTCTCTAAACTATTAAATTGATTGATTCGAAATAATTTATAAACATCAATTTCATTCAAACGTCTATTTAATGGTGCAGTTTAATTAAATTCATGACTAAAATTTAATTGAGTTTGTAGAAACTAGGAATAAACAATCGCTAACTTATTAGAATTCGTTTTATTTTATGCTACAAATCAAGTCAAGGCGATCGCCGCAAAAGTGTTTACAGTTTAAAAGCGCAATCATTTTTAAAAGGCACGTCACTGGAATAGATTGCAGTCCCTACAGTCATTCATCTACATGGGTAAAAATTTTAGTTTGTCATTTATATCAGTCATTTATTTTTTTGTGCCTGGAAAGCGTATATTTAGTCAATTCGATGATGGAAACCTGGCAAAACAATTTCCTAAATAAAACCTCTAATGTATTTTAGTTTTCACATGTAAAACAAATTGCTTTCGTGTCCTTTGTGTTTACTGCTCCAAAACTGTGAATTTGTAGTTTCGAAATTCTTTGAAATAGTAGTTTAGTTGGAATACACGCATTTGTTATTTCATGGTTTAGGAGCCCCCCGATCAGTAGTGCATAATCACAGCCTGTTGAAGTATTTAAAGTCCAAATTAAATGAGTTGTTCAACCTCAAACCCAAAACCAAATTGGTAAGACTTGAGAAAAATTCGATTTTGGATTCGTGATTTTTCTCAAAAAATGTGCAACCCAATTGCTAGGCCCCGAAATAGTAGAACCCCACCACCACCGGCCCAAAAAGTCAGGTGCGAGGTAATAATGTGTAGACGTGCAACCATGTGACTGATGTATTAGCGATTAATCGAGCACTTTCTAGATATTTAGCGTTAATATTTCAGTCCCGTACCGCGGCCCACCCAGCTATAATCCGAAGCGTAGGTCCGCCATAGGATGGCTGAACAGAGCCCCATCCATGACCACCTTAGCCTTACCTCCAAGTCCTTGTCCCAGCGACCGTTCCTCGGCCCCTTTCAGCTCGGCAAGTTCGAGTCTGAGCGATAGCAGCAGTGCGCCACCAGGCCACGAAACAGACACTGCCAGCATCATCACAGGTATTTCACAGTCTGTTTAACCGAACCGGATCGTGACTTAACCGAACCGCAGAAGATAGTTAAGTCACGATCTCACTATACTCAGCTTATGCATGCTCAGTGGGCATTAGTTCGATTCATTTGGGAATGGCTCGTATTGGTCGCGTCGGTGACGACAAGTCGCTCGACCAATGTCGCGGATTGCGCTAGCAGACACCCATATGCATACAACTTGCACGTTTTATAAATGATTTGATGTTACTCAGTGCTCGCACTGGGTGTTGCAGATAAGAGTTTGGGGGATACGAGCGACATCATCAGCGATAGTTCGGGGGTGGGGACCGCCAACTCGGATACCACGTATTTGGCCACCCCCGGGACCATGGTGGTGTGTATAGAATCTTACACGGCGCAAGAAGAAGGACATCTTAACATCAGGGAGGGCGACATTCTTGAAGGTCAGTATCTTTATTCTTTACTCTTTCGTGACTTCTTATAATGAAATAATGGACATTTGGCTTAATTCGTTGTTGTTCATTCAATTATTATAATCACATCATCGTCAAAACCAGTAATCTCGGTAACCTTGAGATGAGGTGTACGTTTGTGCCTTCAGGGTAAAGAATCAAAAAAGCTGTGCTCATTGTATTTTAGTCGTATTGTTATTTTGACTTTTGGAGGACAGCCAGGGAGTTCCAATTTGTAAAAAACAGAGCGAATGATGTCAGCACGTGACGATGAAGAAAACTTAACATAGTAATTGGCGTAAAAAGTGGAAACTAGAAGAAGGTCCATTTTTTATTTCAGCGCATTCTTCTGTGACTCATATTAATCTTCATTCAACACTTCAAGGCAGCTTTTAGATCGTAAATTCCAATCAAAGAAGTTGATTGACGTTTTGTAAGAAACTGCAGCAGATTACAGCACAACTAGTAGTTCACTAAAAAGTTAATTTTGTGGTTAATTGTGCATAGTTTGTCGGCACCTTGTACTACAATCGTACCCCCTAGTCATTATTTAGTTGAATTTATAAAATAGTAATCATTGGAAACACAAATATTAAAAAGCAGCGAAATGAATGAATTTATATTTATCCACCAGACTCATTACCTATCTCAATTTAAAGGAAAAGTAACGACTGACCCAAGTCGTAAACAAAATGGGTGTAACTTATTTAGGTCATGAAATTCACAGGTACTTATTTACAGTTTCACTAAAAAAGGAATAAATTGTATGTGTTTTAAATTGTGTTAGTGATTAGTTATTTCGTACTCACGCTTGTGGCTCCCCAAGAACCAGCCGCCACTTTTGTTCTCTAAAAACAACCTGTGGCTGGTGTTAAATCACGTTGACAGGTTTTTAACAAGGGTACTCTTTCGCAGTGACGGGTGCGACCGACGACGGGTTACTGGAAGGCCTACCAAGAAGCGGAGGCAACAAGAGCGGTATTTTCCCGGCTCACTGTGTCCAAGAAGTGCGCCTGAGACACAACGTCCAAGCACCGATGATGGTGGCACGCGATGCTAGACCTCCGAGCAAAAACAATAACAATCGGGTGCTTGGCAGGCGGGAAAATACCTCCAAGCACTTTGCTACAGCGCCTAGATTGAAGAAGACGTAAGTTCTTTCTCGGCCGTCTTTTCTCTTGATGTTTATCTTTTTTGTTTTAGTTACGGTGATAGCGAGCCCCGAACTGTGGTCCTCCATCGTGGTAAGAAAGGTTTTGGTTTCATTCTACGTGGTGCGAAGGCAACATCACCTTTGATGGAGCTTACCCCCTCGGATAAGTGCCCAGCGCTTCAGTACCTCGATGATGTAGATCCTGGCGGTGTTGCTGATATGGCCGGGTTGAAAAAGGGAGATTTTCTTCTTGCTATAAATAACGAAGATGTTTCTTCTGCATCACATGAACACGTTGTAGATTTAATTCGGAAGTCTGGAGATCTGGTACAGATGACCGTGATGAGTTTGGCACCACCGGTCACAACAGCGTTGCCTACAAGTAAAAGTACGATTTTACCTGGAGGAAATATGGAGGTACCGGTTAGTAGGCAATACGCTACGTTACCGAGGAAAATGGGAAATTCGGGTGGAACGCTGGGAAGGTCAACGCAGGCACCTTTACCTCCACGAAGAGATCCGAAGACTACTTTAAGCGTTGGAAGGGCAAGAGCGAAGAGCATGGTCGCCGGACTAGGTAAAAATTCTTCTCTTCTAACTGAAGCAACTCTAATTTTTCCAACTTTAGTTGAAGGATCCGAGAAAGAAGAGACTGAAGACATAACGAAATCAAGTTCTGCAGAGTCAATACACCAGATGACCCCAGGAGGCACCGGTAACTCCACCCCCGTTCAGATCCGCACCGCTTCAATCCGTCAGCGACCCTCATCAAGTCGCATTACTTCCGCTGAACTCGAAGAACTTTTCCAACGACAAAGAACAGACGGAGACGTCAAACACAAATACAATTCCCTAATGAGTAGTTCGCGTTTCCAAGGTTCTAACACTCTCACTCACCCCTCTTCACCGGCTAAAAACCGAGTTTATGCAAGTGTCGCCGAGATGAAGAGGAGTAAAAGTAAAAACTCCAAAGTGCGATTTTTGAGTGACTTTCCCAACTCTGGGGAACTACGTCGCGACTTCCACAGTACTCCCGATTTAGCACAAGAAGTATCTATGTTGCTTAACAGCAAAAATCATAGGAGTCAAGAGGATCTAGCGCTTCTGAATAATCGTACTTTACCTCCGCCGACTCATCCACCGCCACCTCCACCTTCAACCGTTCAAGTCGTAAAGGTTGAAGTGTCACGAGGCGGACAACCAGACTACGATAATCTTGGTAAAGAGAGTCTGGAGGAGAATGTGGTTTCTTCGTTTAAACCTACGACGAGTGCGAAATTGTATGCGTCTCCTGAAGATATGAAAAGTGTTGGATATAGATCGAAGAGTTTACCATCGCATTCTCTGAGGCCTGTGAGAAAATCGCACAGTATGAGGACTAATTATTCTACGTTTAAACCAGGGCACGCGTCGAGTCCTGGGAATAAGAACAACAACGCTAACACCTATGCTCAACCTATTAGAGCATCAAGGTCACACTCTACTGCAGGTTGGTTGCTACTTCTTCGCAGTATTCTTTTATTAATTGGAGTTGTAGGTACTAGAGAGAGGCGACGGAAGCTCAGCTCCAGCAAATCTGCGTCTAATGTGGGAGGCCTAACAGCACAAGGAACTGCTCCACCAATACCTGAACCCGACTACAGTTGCAGCGAATCGGAACGAGAAAGTGAAGAGGAGTCCAAAGCACACAATTTGGCTTCTAGGCTACCAACAGTACAACTCCAACAAGTGGAAAACAGCGGGAACAGTAACACGAGGTAGGTACTTTGATCATTAGAACCATTAGACCGTTAGATTCTCTTCTACCTTCCTCCCACTGTTTCCGCCACAATTTTATAAATTCCCGTTTTCTTTTCTCACGCTGCGCAAAAGATTCTGAATACTGACCTTTCTTAAGAAATGTCATTCTTCAGGAATCCAATCTGGTGGAGTTATGTAACAATTATAAGTGATCCCTCCGGGAGAGTTCTAGAATTTTTTCACATACCGTTGTTGCTTCTGAAAGAGCTCTTGTTTGCCTTTTTCCATTAAGTCTTCAACTCCCGCCGCGTTTCGTATGCATCTATTTCTGTCGAAGCTTTCCCTCATTAGCACGACTTGGAATCTATAATCGTTTCTGTGGTTCCACTAAGATTCGAGGTTGGGATAAGAGTCAAATAATTGAGCAAACGCTTACAAGCTTTTTGGAGGGAAAGAATTCCATCAATTTATATCCAAAAATTGTCCCCAAAGAGCTACGCAGAAGTCTCTTAGTTTCCAAATATTTGAGAACGATTTCGTAGATGACAGTTAGAGAAGATTGCGTCGTTCTCCAATATCCTGGCGGTAACATCATATGAAGGGTCGTTCCCGATTTACCAACACTAATAAATAGCCTTACAAATTCCCCCAACTTTTCATAAAAATCTTTCGCCTGCTCCCCTTTCAAACATCCTAGAAACGAAATACAGATGTCCCGAATGTCGCACACATTCTTGAAGTTACATAATCAAGGCATCTCATTGAGTACGAGAAAATTGTTCAAAAAATAAGGGTGCTGATGGCACTTTCAAAACACAAATGAAAGTTTTGAAAACTTATTATCACTATAAATGTGGCATCATATCAATTAAACAGTCCTTAGCAATGTGCTGCAAGGTAAATAATATAAATGAAACTATGGATTCAACTTATGTAACGCCAGAAAATTTTTCTTTTTCTTTTCTTAGTTGCAAATCGTCTCTAATAAAAAAAATATTTTTTTGACGTAAATGAAGAATTGCTCGCCCCATGTTATAAGAATCTTAAAGTTCTCTACACACATTTCAATCTCCAGGGACAATTTCTAAGGTGACATATTCGGGGAAAATCCGAAAGTGTCCTTCAGATATGACGATAGGGCACCCACGTTCACTGGTTTTGTTTTTGGAAGGATATTTAAAAGGAAATCACCCTAGAACTTGTGCCTAAATTTCCTCAACAGGCATCAGAGTCTTCTGGAATTTCCAAAAACCTGTTTCTTTCACTAAGTTGTTAACAAAAACTTAAAAACTTACGGTCATTGATTTCAGTGGTAGCAGCTCCGGCAGCAGCTCCATTCCACACAGCTTCAGCGTCGAAGAAATCCAAAAAGGAAAATCGTTACTGAAGTCTTCAAAGTCTTACCCTGAAGACTTCCTGAAGAAGCAGAACGACGTAGCCATCGCAACAATAGAAGACGGTGACAACAGCTCCTCTGGCGTAAGTTCTGACCAAGAAGTGCTAACCGGTGAACCTACGATCGCCCAAGAACACAACAGTATGACTTTACCTGCACCAAAAACTCAAAGACAACACACAGGTGCGTAATTTGTTCCTATTCTAAAAAAAATTGTAAAATAAAAAATGGTAAACTATTGCCCTTCACTTAAGTTTCTGATTTTTTTTTCTCCTTAGGTTTGTCATCTCGTCACGCTGTGTCGTTGGCTCAACTGCCGCCCCCGATCGAAGGCGACGGCGACGAAAAAGAAGACTTCTGCCTCCCTCCGCCGCCGGAATTCGGCGGAGCCGGTGGTAACCCATGTGCAGAGTGCAATTCGGAGGCGGTGTTAGCGCCGCCGCCACAATTCAGCGATAACCGACAAGTCACGAGAGTACGAATCGTCGGAACAGTACCGAAGCCAGGGCCGGTCGCCACTAACCAGCCCAAAATGAAGCAGGGCCGGCTTCACAGTCAGTGATGTAGCGAGACGAATTTTTGATAATTTTTTAAGCAGTAGTGCGAATAATTCCGTCATAATTCCATTATCATAACTATTCAACTCATCCTGCCAAAATATTCATAAATCGATATTTTTGAAATTATAATGTTGTACTGTGGTAATTTTAAGTATATTTATGTTTGTTTTTCGCGATATCTATCAATTTTTATCATGTCTGTTTGTATTTAGTGGCCTAAGTATTGTGTATTATTTCGTGTAAATTCTGCTCAATTAATGAATTGCCTAAATGATGTAAATATTTTTAAACGGTAATTGAGGGGAACAGTTTTTGTATGATTGTCTTTTGTACATTAACTGTGCTTTTTATTCAGACTATCTGAAGGTAGTTTTAATAAAAAAAACTTGCACATATTACGTGTGCCATACTGTACGTGTGCATATACTAGTGTTTGCCAAAATCCACTGTTTGGACATTCTCAAAATCGCACTTACAAATTTTTGTCAAATTGATTTTTGTGGACACTGTATATGATTATTACTATTCAATTATCATTTGTATTTACTATTTATTTTAATGATATGATTGTTTATCTCCTGAATAGTAATAATCTTTTATGTATTCATCCTGTTCGTTCTTTGAAGTAAAAACTGGCTGTATTCATTTCACTACTCTGAATCTCGTAAATTAATACTAGGTACTGCATAACATAATTCGCGTAAAGCAAGAACAAGCAACATATTTTATTCACAGAAATTGTAAAAAAACACCACTACTCGAAAAGTGGCGGTATTCTTTTACATACTCAATTTTAACTTTCTCGGTATCGTATGAGATAACAATTTTCTGTTTCTTGTTGAAACTACTAAAAATAATACGTCATATAGTCACGATTATCTCACTAATAAGTGTATCTACCCTATATTAAGCGATCTTTTGTTCTATGTGATATTAAATACACAGTGGGCGTTCCGAACGAATCTTGCAATAAACCCTTTGTAGGAAATTTGACACACTTTTTTTTGTTGATTGTTTAATAAATAGAGTTAAACCCACTTTGTTACACTCAGTTCTTTGCTCTTTATTTATCATGCTAACGATTAGGCCCCATTAATTTTTCCATTTATAAAATGTAATGCTTGAACTAGGCGAAACACAGCATGTAGAGATTTGTAAAAATAAAAATAATGATTGTTTTTGCACTTTATTACAAATACGCAACCATCAAATGTGTTATGGAAATATAACTTTTTTGTACATATTTAATAATAAATTTATGATAAGATTAGTTTTGATTTCACTTGCTCACACATTCACCCATGTAATAACAAAAATAGCGATGTAGTGAAAGTGGTTTCAATGTGATCAGTGTCATCTTAAATTGGCCGCTTAGAACATTGGAGCAGGAGTCATTGCCTTTTTTTTCAATCTACTGACTTAACATACAGACTCACTCTAATCATTTTATTTCAGTTCATAAACACTAAGCGAAACGCACTTTAGTGTCACGGTTTGTTGCAATAATACACAAACCTTTTATTAATTTTATTTTAGAACTTCACCACTAAAAAAAACAATAATGACAGTGACCCCCAATGTTAAAAATGTAAAACAGTGGACAGTAAAATGTGCCATAATCACGCAGCACTCTTCTGCAGACTAATATTCATAGAACTTATTGTATGCATTGATAACCTGCTGCAGCAAAAACTGCCTTGAACAGCAAAGCAAAATTTTACACAAATGCATTAGAAGTTTACCTGGACTTCTGAACGGCGAAAGAAATACTTCATAAGGTTGGATTTTTACACACAATAAATGACATTTTCAAATTACATAATAGAGTGAAGTTAGTCCAGTAGACAGTAGAAAGAAGTTAGTTAAATCGATGAACAAACAAAAAATAGTTAGTGGAAACAGTTTCTGAAGCAAAAGATTTACAAACGAGAATGAATGCGCCTAACATTAAAAATGTTGATATTCAAAAATAAACTTACCAACTTTAATAAAATAGCCAATCGGAAAAGAATTTTTCCCTGAGTTAAAGTCCGGTGGAAACTGGGTCCAACATCATAAACTGGAAAGACGGTATAGGATTCGCTCTATAAAGACAAAACCAAATAAACCTTAAATTAACAACACAAAAGAAAAATTTGATGTTTATTTTAAAAGTTAAAATGGCGATTTATCTATAACGTTAGTTTTGTGGATTATTGGTTGCATACATCTCAAATATTAGAATCGAAGACACTATTTAGTGTTTGTAAAAATAATAATAATAATAAAGCAATTACTGTGCGTCACCTTGCGAAGTCAGTATATTAAAAGATTGCCAATATTCTGACTCTGCCGGCTCAAATAAAATAAACGAACAATTTTAGATTACACAGAATGACATTGATCACATTGAAGCCACTGCTATTTGCACTATTCCTATACCTTTACTAAATTTAGAATTGTATATGTACAATAAAGTTGTATTTCCAGAATAAATTTGATGGTTGCGTATCTTATAATAAACAGCAATCATTTTTATTTTTACAAATCTCTACATACTGTTCAAGCTTTACATTTTATAAATGGAAAAATTGATAGGGTGTGTGTTAGCCCAAAAAATTATAATTTAATTTAATAAATTTATTGTCGGTGTGGAATGAAACGATGGGAAGGAAAACCAATTTGCAATAAAAAGTCTAATGTTCTAAATGTAAAAGCCTCCCACTGAATAAATTGAAAAAGATTGGAATAGAAATTTTACTCTAGATAGTTCATTTCTAAAATGTTTGAAAGGGGAGCAGTTTAAAGACTTTGATTAAAAGTTGGGGAAATTTGTAAAGTTATTAGTGAAGGTAAATTGGGAACGATGTATATATGACGTTATCGCCAGGACATTTGAAATCGTTCTCAGATATTTGTAAACTAAGAGACTTCTGCGTAGCACTTTGAGGACAATAGAATATAAATTGGAAGAATTCCTTCCCTCCACACGTTTGCTCCGTCATTTCTCTTATCCGTGTTTAGGCCGGAAGTGTGCAAAGTGTGGAGGCCTTTAACCGACGTGAAAGTCACCATAGAAACGTTACTAGTTGTCGTTTTTGACATTTTACCCTTCATCATCATGTCTGTGCCCACAGGCATCGTAACTCATGTTCAACGAGTAAAAAGTCTGTACAAAAAAGCTCTACGCAACCTCGAATCTTGGTACAGTCACAGAAACGCTTATAGATTCCATGCCGTGCTCATGAGGGAACGCTTCGAGAGAAATAGATGTATACGAAACGTGGCGGAAGTTCAAGACTTAGTGGAAAAAGGCGAAGAAGAACTCTTTCAGAAGCAACACTGGCATGTGAGAAAATTCTGGAACTCTCCCGGAGGTACCGCTTATAATCGTTACATAACTCCACCAGATTGGGTCCTTGACTATTGGCATCCTCTTGAGAAAGCTCAATACCCAGAGTATTTCGCCAGGCGTGAGAAAAGAAAACGGGAATATATAAAATTGTGGCAGAAACAGTGGGAGGAAGGGGGAAGAGAATCTAACGGTTCGGATGATAAAAGTTGTTAACATAGAAGTCGAAAAAATAAAGGATTAGAACTTACCTTGTGTTACTGTTCCCGCTGTTTTCCACTTGTTGGAGCTGTACTGTTGGTAACCTAGAAGCCAAATTGTGTGCTTTGGACTCCTCTTCACTTTCTCGTTCGGATTCGCTGCAACTGTAGTCGGGTTCAGGTATTGGTGGAGCAGTTCCTTGTGCTGTTAGGCCTCCCACATTAGACGCAGATTTGCTGGAGCTGAGCTTCCGTCGCCTCTCTCTAGTACCTACAACTCCCATTAATAAAAGAACACTGCGAAGAAGTACCAACCAACCTGCAGTAGAGTGTGACCTTGATGCTCTAATACGTTGTGCATAGGTGTTAGCGTTATTGTTCTTATTCCCAGGACTCGACGCGTGTCCTGGTTTAAACGTAGAATAATTAGTCCTCATGCTGTGCGATTTTCTCACGGGCCTCAAAGAATGCGATGTAAACTCTTCGATCCATATCCAACACTTTTCATATCTTCAGGAGACGCATACAATTTCGCACTCGTCGTAGGTTTAAACGAAGAAACCACATTCTCCTCCAGAGTCTCTTTACCAAGATTATCGTAGTCTGGTTGTCCGCCTCGTGACACTTCAACCTTTACGACTTGAGCAGTTGAAGGTGGAGATGGCGGTGGATGAGCTGTCGGAGGTAAAGTACGATTATTCAGAGGCGCTGGAGCTTCTTAGCTCCTATGATTGCAAAAGGAATTTTCTTTGTTGCTTTTTTTTCTCATTTTCATTTCATGACAAATTTTAATAATAATTCAACATGTTTTTATCTATGTGATTGGATTCCAAACATTTTACTTGGGAATATGTCGGAACATCAATATCCCTAAATTTTTTGATTAGTTTATTTTTTATGACCTATAAGTGCACTACCGGATCTTTTGGAACTGTATGGAAGCAGCCGTAAGGTAGTTGGCTTTTAAAGTCAATAAGTACCATCCTGTATAGGCTTTGATTCAAGTTTTTCCACCCTTTGATTCAAGTGAATTATGAAAATTACCTTCATTTAATTCCACGGTAAACAACGCTTAATTTATAACTAGAATTCCAAAAAAATGATATCCTAAGCCCGAGATTTGATAGGCTCTATTTTCTGGCATTACTTAAGAATTAGTCTGCCAATATTTAAACAGCATCTAAGTTTAACAACCGGCATGTTTATCACCTCAGTAAGTAAGCAGTAAGCTCTATCCTCTAAGCCTTCGCATATACAAATTTCAACAATTCAGAAATTTAGTTTTGCTCTTTGACGCAAAGCAGTGATGTTGCTCCTTTTACTTTTCACCTTAATATTAACAAATCAATCAAATGCCGTCACAACCGCTCCTAATCCCATTTTTGCCATTCCAAACACAAACCAATTAGCATTCGATTTACTCAACATCCTACAACAAATACCCCAAAATGAGTGCTCGAATAGTCTCATATTACTTTTAACGGGAGCGCCAGCTGGAGAAACTTGGGCCCTTCGAAGTAAGTCCGTGTTAATGACTAATTCCGATTTATTTTTCACAATTTTTAATAGTGCTAGATGCATCGGCTAAACCACAGTCCGGCATCCTCATGGGAAATATAATGCATGTAGGAAATTACGATGAATGTTTAGAAATAAAAGAATCACACGTCCAAGGAAAATACTGCTCAGCTTTCGCTCAGCCTCATCCAGAGTATGGACAAAATTTCAGTAAATTGTTGGATGAGCTACTGGTAGAGTTGTAGGAACTAACCTGAGAGATACTACTTGTATTAAATTCCAGGGAGATTTCGATAGATCCGAAGACGAACAAGACATCACAGGCAGAGCTCGGCTGTCATACGGTTTTTGTGTACCCAAAGTATGCACGGCTGAATTGTTACAAAATGTTACGAATACCATTGAAAACTCTTTAGAGTCCTTCTTACATTTTACTTTCGACGACAAATATTGCGACACCGGAGATGGTAGAAAATTCACAAAAGCAGCCATAATTGCAATGTTGGTATGAAAACCACGATGTTATTTTGATTAATTAAATTCTTGTAGAGTCGTCTTCTCGATTTTCGCAGTGATTCTCGTTTTTGGAACTGTGTACGACGTCCTCGTCTATCAGAAACTTACCGGTATGTGGTTGCCACAAACTAATCTCGGTTTCTATCAATTTTTATAGATAGCGAAAAAGAACCAAACATTCTGGTAGCATTCTCAATGTACACAAACGCGCAAAAACTCTTGTCGACAAAAGTGGCCGAAGGAAGCTTGAATTGTTTGAACGGACTGAGAGTTATAAGCATGATGTGGATTGTCTTAGCGCACGGTTTTCAGAGTATGTTTTTCATCCCACACATCAACGGAGAGAAAATTTTGGTAAAAACAAGCCCCTGATAAGAGTTACTATACAGGGTGTTTCACGAAGTTGTACAGAAACTTAAACCTCGAGTTCTACAACCCACAAGCGTAACGAGCAAAATGTTTAAAAATTCTAACGCGTACTTTAAAAATTAATGACAAACATTAAAGCCACTGAAAACAATTTGAGGGTCACATTGGTTGCCAAAGTTGTTAGAATGATGCAAGCATCGTCGTATTGCGCTGTAACCACCGGCAAAATTGCACCCTAAATCAAATTTTCGGGCTTCAAGACCTAGACGCGTGGACATGATAAAGATGTTTGGATGGACACGTACCTTGTGCTTGTACTTGGTGTAGCTACCACCAGGTCCCAAACTTTGGACTCGACGTCCACTTTATGGTCACTGTGTGTTCAACCAATATCGCGCGGGCGATCCATACACATTATCCTGCGTTTCTCCGCAGAGAAGCCCCATGTTTACATGGATCACATCACGGCCGATTTTCAAAGGAAACTGTCGATAAATTATGCATTAGTACCACAAAAAATGGTATAAAGTTTTTGTCTTTTGGTCCGGCAACAATGTTTCCCGCTTTTTCTAGTTTTCGTCTTTGGTAGTTGGGCGATCACCTTCTTCTAGCGGTTCTCAAACGGTTTTATAAAATTTTCAAATTAATTTTGTGACCCACCAATTTTTTTTATGAAGTGGATTCCTGTAGATCTATTACAGGCTTGAAGGAATGTACTTATTCGTGAAACACCCTGTATAATCCAGTTAAATGGGTCATTCAATTTCGGGAAAACTCGCATTGAACTGATAATTGGTGCAAACCTAAAATACAGCATTACAAATAAAGTGTCAAATCCCCATGGATCCCACTTTGACTACAAAATTTCTTCAAGGTCAAAGAGAAAAAAAATGTTTTCCTAAATTCTTTTGAACGATAAGGTTATCACATAAATCGGTTATATATATTTTGTACATTATGCGATTATTTAGAAAAAAGTCTTTTTACTTTTCTTCGTAGGAATTTTCATTTACGAGATGCAGCGATTTTCTAATTTCGAAAAACAACTAATCATCATCATCATCAACTAAAAACAAAATCGTTTTTGACTTCAAAAATTGGAAAAGTTATTGTTTACATAATGTGCACTTTTTCACACCACCTTCGGGATAAAGTAATTGGCGTAATTTTTTATGGGGTGTCCTCTGACGATCTATGTAAACTTATTTGACCAGACAGTTGTCTATTGATTAAATATAAAGATGCCATAACTAATTATGAAACAGGAACTCAAAAGTATGTACTTAAATTATTTGGAAAACGTCATGATTTAATTGATTACGCTGAAATGTTTACAAAGATCAACTCTTTTCCAGGCATCATCCTGATCATTCTCAGAAAATCTGGAAATTTACAGTGAATTTTATAAATTTTTCGGGTTTTTATAGCTCTTTGAAAACTTTGTATTTCTTGGACTCTTAAGTTGTCACTTCTTTAAGTTAAATTCTTTTTTTTTAGTTGAAATTTTCGGATTTTTCTGGAAATGTATTTTTACGATTCTTTATTAGATTTTAAATTATTTGGATGTTTATAGATTTCTATGCTTTGTATTGTTTGTTTTTTTTAGATTTTTTGAATTATTCCGAAATTTTGAATTAATTCACACCTTCAAGTGCCTTGCATTTCTCCGTTTCATCGAATTCTTTAGATAATTTGTATTTTCTCTTTGGAGTATTCTCAGATTTTAGATATTTATTTGATTTTTTAAATTTTTTGAATCTTTTTTTTTTGGATTAATTAACTTGTTTGGATTTTTATAATTCTTGTGAATTAAATTAATTTCTTCTTCTTTTTTCTTGTTTTGCTTTGAATCTTATTTGAAGTTTTTTATTTTTCCGGATTTTTCGGTTTTGTCGTTCTTTTTTAGATTTTTAAGATTTTTTTTAGTTTTTTTGATTCTTTGAATTCTTTATATTTTTTTGATTCTTTAAATCGTTTGAATTTTTTGGATTCTTACAAATAAAGCAACCTTATATCATTTTTAGAAAATTATTTAAATGACGGACTAGCAAGCAGTTGTTTTTCGAAGTTAGACAAGCAAACAAACTTAACATCTCGATATCTCATAAACGAAAAAAAGTAATAACATCTTTTTTGTAAAGAATCACATGATCTACAAAATTTGTAAAAACTTTTTTTACGATAAACTTCCCGTTTAAGAGATATTTGCGACAAACCAAATTTTTGATCTTTGACCTTGAAAATTTTTTTAGACGATGGAAACTTGACGTTTTATCGGTAATTTAGTATTTAAGGTCTGTACTAATTTTCAGTTGTATGCAAGTTTCCCTGAAGATTCAGTTTATTTGTCTATTTTGCCTAAACTATATAATATTTATTACAGGAGTGGAAAAATCAGACCCAAAATTCATTCGTTGCGGCCAGTTCGATGGCCGTAGACACGTTCTTTGTAATCAGTGGTTTATTAGTTGTGTATTTATTTTTGAAAAGTCAGGCGAAAGGAGTCAAATTTAATATACCAATGTTTTACATTCACAGACTTTTAAGGTGCCTAATACAACCTGATTAGCTCCGTTGTATTGATGTTTTTTAGATTGACCCCTTCTTTAGCTATGGTGGTGTTGCTGACAGGAACTCTATTTAATTATATGGGAGATGGACCGTTTTGGCCTGTTGTGGACGAATTATACCAGAAACCGTGTGAGAATCATTGGTGGTCCACTCTCACTTATTTCCAAAACTATATCCATCCAAATGAACAGGTAAAAATATCAAATGATCAAATGAGAGATTTGTTTGCATGGAGATACTTTTCAGTGTGCAGGGCAGGCTTGGTACCTAGCTGTGGACACTCAAATGTACTTTCTCTCACCCTTAATACTCCTGCCCTTAGTACGATGGCCCAAATACACTCTCGGTGTTCTTATTCTAATCGTAGTACTAAACTGCGCCTACGTTTTCGAAATAACGTGGAAGAAACATTTAGGCACCACATTTTTTAAGTACTCCTTTCGAACTTCGAGGCCCAGTACTAAAAACTATATTTTCTAGTCAAGGTGTGGACCAGTACAACTATTTATACAGTCCAACTCACGTCAGAGGAACAGCTTACTTAATCGGAATGATTCTTGGTTACTTTGTTTACCAGACCAGAACAAACAGGCCGCTGAAATTAACTTCGGTAAGTGACTATTGATTTAGAACTAAAACTAATTTTACTAGTTGCAAGTTACGAGCTTATGGTTCTCTTCTTTGGTGACAATGGTAGCAATAGTCTTCGGCCACTCTCCATTGATTGCAGCTCCTGAATATAATGTTCTGGATTCGTCTTTTTTCAACGCTCTGACGAGAGTTGGATGGTCAATCGCGTTGTCAATAATTATTCTTCTTTGTATCAATGACTATGGAGGCGCAATTAACAGTTTCCTTTCAAGTGATATCTTTACTGTCTTAATTAGACTTAATTACAGTGTTTATCTTTTACATTTGAACGTGTTAATTACAGTAGTAGCGCAAGGAAGGACACCAACGTACTTTTCAAACTTGCTTGGAGTAAGAAAAAGTCCTGAGTTAAATGAACAATACAAAAAAATTATTCTAGTTTCACCACTTTTGGGGGGACTACTGTTTTACTGTCGCTGTTGCTTTTATCTGGACAATGGCCTTTGAATCTCCGATTATTACAATTGAAAAAGTAATTTTTGCAAGGAGTACGTTTAAATGACAAAAAAAAAAACAAAACCATAACATTTGTGTTTTAGAACCAAAATCGAAGGACACTAAAACGGTAGAAGAGCCAGCAGTAATCCAGATTCAAAATAATTTAAATAATGTTGATCCAATAATATATAAAAATGAAAATTTATAGTTGTATTAATATTTTGTAATTTTGTGATTTGTAATGTATGGAAAAAACATTTTTAATTAAAAAAAAAACACTAGACACACTTTGTTTGTTAAAACAATTACGCAAAAGTTGCTTGAACATAAAGTCACTTAATCTGTGCAAATAACTACGTAAATGCTATACAATTTCTTTCCTAGAGACGGGCCTTTATCTGGGATTAAGTTTTCATATCTTGTGACTATTTTATTAAAGATGAAAACCAAAACAACATCATCAATGAAAGCGAACAGTCTATTAAAAAACTAGTTTTATAAAACTTATATTAAGACACGACTCCAAGCCCAAGGACGATTGCTCTAAGTTTTATACAACGAGTTTTTTATGCTATTTTTTCTACTTTGCATGTTAAATACCTTTTTTTCACAAATTAAATCACATTTGATAATTAGGAAATTTTATGGCAGTTGGTGATACCTGTATTTTAAGGTTGACTCAAGTCGACTAAACATAACTGTCATTTTCCCCGAGTCAAATTGCAAAATTAGTGTTTCAAGATGAATTCAGAATTTACCTGCATCCTGCTACATACGGCAAATTGCAGAAAACGCAACGGTTCATTTGCTGTCGAAGAAAATTTTCCGAATCTGTGATTTGAAAACTTCAACCTTAAACTCACACTGGCAATTGACATTTCGTTCAATGTGTGTTACCAACCAAAAAAAGTTCCTAAATTTTGGGTTTGGTATGGCTTATTAACGTATGCAAAATGAGTGTGTTAACAGTTTTGTCGCCACAAGTCAGAAAAAATCAATTATAGTTGAGGTAATTATAGGTGAATTCATTTGTATCAGTTCACTCGATAAAAAGTAAGGTTGGTAACCTAATAGTTTCTCCATTATAAGTTGGCAGCTTTGCTTGGCTGTTTTAAACTTCAAATTACTTTTGACATTAAATTTAGTATTCGACAAACATAAAAAACGTGAAACATGTCTTGAGGTGACACATGACAGAATATTTGGCTTCCGTAAAGATAAACTTACACCACTCAATTTAAAAAATATATATCTATTTGGAAGTCGACGAATAAAAATTAATTTTACGTTTATGATATTTTTGTTCTGATTTTGATGCAAAATTTTTGATTTTTAATACAATACAGATAGATATCAACTATAGTACACTTCATACCTTTTCAAAAACAGTACCCAACAGCAAAAAAGCCAAGCTGGGTTCAAAAACTGACATAACTCATCATAACCATAACGAAATGTAAAAGTAATGGACGACTAGACATTTTTTTTAAACACCCAGTATAAAATAACAAGTACTTTTACAGTCCCGCTCACAAAATCACGGATTTTGCCATTTTAGAAATTTGATTGTAGTCTACACATTACTGTCATTATGACAATATGAAAGTTGAAAGTATCCAAATTAAAGTACCAGAATGCCCGTGGTAACACAGGATAATAAATAAATTTGACGTCAGAAATTTTATGACCGCGACTGTACTCTTTTCTTTCCTAAAGCAGGTTTTAATATTTAAAGACGGCGCCACAGCAAACGTCAACATGAAATTGACAAAGGTGACAGTTATCGCGACCTGTTAAATTTTCTTTTAATTTAATAATTTCTCAGCAAGAACTAATTCAGTTCGGTTTTTCCCAAATATGCATTTTTGTTTAACCCCGCAATTAAGCACGAACTAATTTATTATGGCTTTGGATATTTTAGGACAAGCTTGGTAAGTGAGGTTAGGTTACAACTTTTCCAATTTTCACCGCTTTTTTTTAGGAATATTTCCCAAAAAGGTGAAACAATCATTACAGAAAATAACACAATAAAGGATAAAGCGACGCTTTTAAAAAATGCTCTTAATGTGAGTAACTTAACCCATCCCACGCAAGTTCTAACGTTGTCTTTTAGTCTGATTTGAAGGAAACTGGGGCCCCTATTCTAGCCAAAGTTCAGAATAAACCAACAATTTCTCAGGTTTGTAAAAATGTACGCAGATTTCAAAGAGTCAAACTTAATTCCAGGTTGTTCTTCAAATTCAAAAAATCAGGAATATAGCAGCTCCCAAAGTGAATGAAAATTCACAAGCCGCACCCCGTATGCTAAAACTCGTATTAACAGACGGTGACACGTACATCCAAGCTATTGAAACTGCCCCAATCCCTTCACTTAATCTAAACAAGACCCCCCCAGGTTCTAAACTTTTGATTAATTCTGCCAAGATATGCTCAGGATATGTACTTTTGGATTCAAGCAATTGTACTTTGTTAGGAGGACAAGTCCCGGCACTCTGCGAGAAATGGGAATTGGCCAAAAGTGTTCAGAATCACAACAGACAACAGAGTTGTAAGTACAGTTTCTCGTAAGGTCATAAAATTAATAAGTTTAAGTAGCTTCCAGTGATGGACCACCAGCTTGGGTCAATTTCGGTCGGAGAATTGAAAGCGATATTCAAGACAAATCATTCAAGTCGCTGGATAATAAAAACCAAGAAAATAAAGAGAGTAGCAAGTTTGATTTACAGAGACAAGACGCGATAGCGGAAGCGGCTACAGGAGCGGTAAAAAAAGTTTTTGGAGGCGGCAATAAACAAATGGTGCAGTCAGCGCCGGTTAGAAATAAACCAGATTTTCAGAACAGGGAAAAGAAGAGTAATAAAGCTAAACCAGTTGTTAAAGAACTAGAAGATAAGCCACCAAAACCTTTAGAGAGAGTTTCTTTGTTTGATTTCCTTGAAGATAAGTTACCTCCTAATGAAGGTAATGTTACACACGTGGAAACTGTTAAGCCTGCTGTAAATTATAATAATCCGAGATCTGTGCAAAATAATTATAACAGTCCGAGAGTTCCGCAAAATCAACAAAACAATAAAAATCGTACTTACTACAATAAGACTACTCACAATGATCAAAATAATTCATATCGAACTAAAAACGAAGTTAGAACACAAACACCACAGAATAAAGTTGATGAGAATGTCGTTAATGGTTTAAGCAATAATTTTGAAAAAATGTCGGTCAACACACAGTTTGCTAGTAGAAGTTTGAGACAGCACTTAAATTTAGGACCTCAAAAGAAGAACACTCCGTTTAATCCTACTAGTACCCCACATAATTCTGATTGGAAAGTAGGAGACGAGTGCATGGCTATTTATTGGGAAGATCAAAAGGTTTTTATAATTTTAACACAAATTTGATTGTTAGTTATTGTTTTTTAGTTGTATAATGCCACCGTTACGGCCGTGACTGACAGGACTTGCGTGGTCAAGTTTAAAGGCTATGGAAATATTGAAGAAGTTTTGAAAAACGATTGTTATCCAATAACTAAAGAACCAAGCAAAAAGGCATATAATCCAGGTAATAGTCTGTTTTTGAAGACGCAGTAATTGACAATTTGTTTCAGGTGCAGTGGAATACAGAAGAAGCGCTAGGACTTTTAGGAGGCAATAGCCAAGTCAATTACCTTACCTAACGATATTTATTGTTGTTTTTTACTAATAAATTATTTCTAAATTGAATGATATGGCATTAACAAATCAAGAGCTTTAAAATTTTTTTTTGATGTAGATAAACTCGAGATATTTCCAGGGTTGTCCAACCAGAAATCGCTTGAAAATTGAAAAAATATACTACAAGATGGCACACACAGAAATTCTAAGAAAAAATGATGCACATACTTTAAGGATAAGAGTGAGAAAAGCCCAGAGTCAAAATGTTTTTCTCTTTTTAAATCTTATTAGAAGATCTGTGGACATTCAAAGGTAAAAATAAACGACAAAAGAACTTAACGGATGAGTCAATTCCGCCCACTAATAAAAAAAATTCAAATCTCAAAAAACCAACAGATTATTTAAAAGAAGGAGAATTGAAGTATAGAAAGCAGTAAAAGAAGAAAAAAGGGAGCGCGGAGAAAGTTTGGAGAAAAATTAAACGACAGTTACAAGGACAATCAGAAGTAGTTCTATACACTGCCAAGACAAATCAAGCGAAAAAAAGTAAATGTTTTTTTATGATTTTCTATACGGTTTAACAACGCAGGCATGTGGAAAAACCTAGTTCGGTATTTGGGGATGAAGCACCTTCCAAAACTGTGGTATTCAAGTGGTTTTCAGAATTCAAGAATAGAAGTCTAAAGTTTGATGACGATGTTCGCGAAGGTCGTCCATGCACCTCTGTTGTCGCGAAGAATATCCAAGCTATGCAGTGAAATCAGGCATCCTTAGGCAATATGTGAAACAAACAAAACTGTTTTGCACGATCATTTGAATGTCAGCTCAGAAACAGGCACGTCTTAAATGGTGCATGAAAATGCTCTAAATATTGGACTATGGTGGTTGAAATTCTGTGTGGTGACGTAACATGGATATATGCATGTGAGCCTGAAACTAAACAACAATCGACTGTATGAGTGTTTCAAAGTGAACCTAAACCCACAAGGGTGGGGCGTTCACGAAGCGTTTCGAAAAAAAAATGATAGCTTAATTCTTCGGAAAAACGGATCATGTTGCAACTGTTCCGTTAGAGTTTAGAGGATCAAAGGACAGTTCATGAGAACTGCCATACTTCAATTTATTTGCTAGAAATCAGAAGAATCAACGTGAACCGGAGAATCATAGTTCATCATGACAATGCAAGCGCACACACGGCCCAACAAATGGTCAAGTTTTTGACTAGTTAAAAAATGGATAAATGACTCATTGTCCATATTCTTTAGCCCAAAGACTTGTTTCGAAGGTATTGGAAAAATTGTTTTGAAGATTAGTTTCATCGAATCAAAAAGTGTATAGATGTTAAAGACTAATATCTTAAAAAGCAGTGCAACGATTTACAAAGCGTAATGTATGTTTTATTTTACATTTTCCGCGAATTTTAGCAGTGCCCCTTGTATGTACCAAAGAAAGTGAAATAAGAGGATGGTGGCGACAACATTTCGATGAAACGAGTAGACATGAACAAAGAATCAACAATAGAGCAAGTAAGGGAAGAGCCGAAACCAAATGAAGAAGAGCTAAAAAAGCTGAAAATAGCAAAGTTAGTGCAGAATTACTTAAAAAATGTTGAATGGTTGATAAAAGAATGAACAGATTACGAAATATAACTACTGGTAAAAAATTCTCGATGGCAGGAATATGAAAGTGATATTAGAAAATAGGATGAGACCGATCGCAGCGGGCAGCAAAAGTCATGACAACTAATCAGAACCCGAGAAGGAACAGAACAAGTAGGAGCCTTCACATATCTATCGGCACGATAACTGAAAGAAATGGTAGAAAACGTCAGAAAATTGGCGATAAATTAGAACGACAAACAAGAGAACGTTCAATATGTTAAAAAATGAATTCTCAAAGAAAAACAAAATTTGAAATAAATAAAATCAGGAACAGTAGAACCTCAATAAGTTGAAAACCTCCACAACTCAAAAGAAACCTTTGTTCCCTTCCCTTCAAGCCCCAATATCTCCATTACCCGAAATCTCATCGTTGCTTTTTGTTTTTAGTAAAACATTTATTTCTGAATGTAGGACTCATATTGGGTGTACCAAGAGCTTGCAGAGGAATTGAATTAGTGGTATAGTCAGTATAATCAATTATGATGTAACCGACTTGGGCAACGTGCTTCTTGTTAATATTAAAGCTACCAAAAACGGGACAGAGAGGAACTTCGTCGTAAAAGATTCAGATAAACTGTAGTCAGAGACTGAATATATTTGGAAAACTGCCTCAGAAAGTTGCAGAACTTTTAAATCTACCAGATTGTCGTTATATACAGGACATTGCTGGCGAAGAACCTCTGCATCTCTACTAGCTGATTCGGTGCGACTGTAGATATTTTCAAACGACATGAAGGGTGGAAGTCGGCAACTGTTGCTGAAGACTATGTGGAAAACTCCCTGAATAACAAGAAAATTATTGCCTAGAAGATTTTTGGAGTTGACCAAACATCGAGCCCTCCTACGTCAGCCCCAGGAACCTCTTATAGATCTGAACCGCCTGCTGACTCATTTTCTTTCATCGTTGATGAAACTAATAACTATTATTAGTTAATTACAGTAAAATTAGTATTAACATGTATCAAAAGATATAATAAAAATTTGTCAAGTTTGACATCTTTTGTGTGAAACTGTCAATAAATTTTCTAGAGAGTTTAATTCGTATTTGTTCCCTAGGGAAACTAATTTATTAATTATTATACTTTAAACTTCAGATTCATAAAACATACAGCCTTCTAGTTGGATTTTAAAGCTGACAAGTTTCATAATCATTTCATTTTTTTTTGTTTTGCATTTGACAATTATTCTTATTTATGAATTTTTCCCATATAAGTGTTTTTGAAATGTACAAAATTATGGTGGTAATAAGTCCATGATGAGCATAGTTCAAAAATCAAAATAAGTTACAATAAAAGTCTTTTTGTTTTCAAAAAAAAATAAGAAAAAAAGTCATGAAAATTCTACGAAAGCCACTGAGATAATAGAACTTTACTAACTTTTCAAAAAACAAAAAATTACAAGCCACTTTTATAAGAGTTCGATGAATATTCTTATACTCTTAAAAATTAAAGAATGAAATTTCCAGGATCAATTTTACTCTGTAAGTAATCCGAGTCAGCTAGTCACATCCGTCCTAAAAACCGTCAGAAAACGAAGAATCCTAACATTTTCAAATTTCTTATTTTTACTCGAAACTACACACAACAATTGTAAAAGATTAATATAAATACTGTTTGTAAATTTACATTTGCTAAGTTTCAATAAAAAATTAATTAAGCGTACCAGTGCCATAGAAAGTGCGCTGAATGAGATAATTTTTTAATAATTAAGTGATATTAATTTGTACATGCATTGCAAAAACACCCTGTATACAAGAAAAAAAATTGTCGTAAAATTTCTTTAGTAGATATCTTGAGAAAAATTATATATGTAAAAACGATCGCATTGCAATAAAAATTTAATAATTTTTAGTTTTTAATCTAAGGCTTTGGAATCCTAAATGTTGACTCAAAAAATTAGGTTACGGCTTAAAAACTAGAAATAAAATTCGTTTCTAATAAACTGAAGACGGTTTTGGCAACTTTGTTGCTTTCTGATAAATCTCTCGAACTTTTCTAACTTACTTAATTGACTACTAAAGATAAAAAACTTAATAAGAGACCACATTCTGCGGTAGTATGAATATCAAACCAAAAATTTTCTGCAACAATAATCATCTGTTGGTAAAACTGAGGAGACAAAAACATTTTTTTTTAATGACAAAATATTCTATGCTAACGTAAGATTAAAAGCCAGATCATAAATCTGTTAACAATTCAAAACAATTTAAATGTTGATATTGGTACAATATTCTTTTTTTGATAATTTTGAGGTTTTCTTAGCGAGAGCAACAAGTTAATCAACAAGTTTAAAACCAAATGTCCACACAATTAAGTGCCCTACTTACATTTTGCAATTACATAAATTTTGTGGGTCCAAATAAAAAAAAAGAATTAAAGAAAACTCACCGAATTTTGGAAAATATCATAACACAATACAACACAATTTCTTTCCACGTGTTACTGTTAGAGCGAATCCCACACTAAAATGCCTTGACATGCATCGGAAATTATTGCGTAACGACAAAAAGCAGTATGCACAAAAAAGACGTTCCTTATCTTAATAACTCCCTCCTTTAATCACCAATAAAGTGTTAAATACAAGGTTCCTTCGTATTTAAATCTTCGATTGGAATAACCTGAAAACACATTTTCCTAATGTTGCAACAGATTCTATTCGTTATCGATCGTGCATGTTCTTTTAAAGTATTTTTTATAAAACCAGACTGTTACACAGATTTTACGTTAATAAGAGGATCAGAGCTCAGAAAAACCTCCTTAGCGGTGCTTGAGACAGAACAAAACGAAAGCGATACCAGAATATAACGAGTCATAGACGAAATACAATGCTTTGAACTTGAAACAAAGCGCAAATAAAAAGACCGAGATTAAGTGTACTCCCTGAAAACGAGTCTTGAGCTGCGATTAAAATTACTAAAATTAATTAAATTGGAATCTTACCAAGCCCTGCGGTTAATTGAACATTAACCCCACATAAATGTTTACAAGGGTAGCTTCTTTTTTTTATACCCATAAAAAAAAACATCCGTAGTTTGTTGACCGAAATATGAGAAAAAAATTACACGGGGAGAAAATGGTGAAATAATTAGCGAAAGATCGCTGGCACTGAGTGAAATGGAAGAATGAGCGAAAGTTGATTTTAATTGTCCAATTACCGATGTTAAAATTAACGTGAATTTAATTAACTTCGCTTGGTATTTTCAGTTCTATATAGTAAAATATTGGAAGTTTGATCCAGTTTCGGATGAATAAAGGAAACATCAAACAGAAATTTTGTTTTTTGTATCCTTAATGGAAAACAGCCATTTGATTAGGTAGAATTCAAAAAGGACATGTTTTATTTTACCAATTAGCAACATTTTACTAGTTAGCAACACATTTCCATAAAAACTGAAATTGCAATTAGATATATTTTAAAACGAAATTCCATTTAATGTAATTTTGGAAAATTCGTTTAATGAAACATCCATGATACTTGAACTTGGTGAGATTGAGTGCTGCCAACGGTCATTAAAAAATTTCTTTGATGTTTGAATTTTATTTTGAATGCTTTTTAAATTTTTAAATCAGGGATAGTGCCTCCATTAACAACCAACATGGTAGCTGAGCTCCTTCGCATACAATGGCCTGTGTAGAAGAAACTTCAAATATTCAACAATTTTTCTCGGTAAACTATATACAAGTTATAAAATAAAATCACTTGAGAACAGCTCGACCGACCTTGCTGTTTTTTTCCTGTTATGTTGATAATTGCCAGAAGGTTTGAATGAAAGAAAATTTTTGAAATATCCACCGGAAAAATCGAAAATTTGGATGTTTTTAATAAAAATCTCAATAAAAAAATGACGTTCAGGTTGACAGTTCTGCTGGAACATCTTTTTCTAATAACAAATTACGCATTGAATATTGATATTTTGCGAAAAAGAATTGAATTGAAAGCGATATTTTAGTGTTTTATAATTTATAATATCTTTGGTGCATTCAAAACTGTAAAATTCATCAATTTGGTGTGTTGCAAACATTCAATTGATTTCAGTTCGTGGTTTATTTTTTTTGAGAAAAAAAATACCACCAGTGAGGCGTCGAAATATCGGTCGGCATACGCGTAAGTTACAGGGTCGTCGAATCAATGAGACTGATGAAGAGTGTAGGTAGTGTCTGGAGGTAAATCGAATAAGAATTTCGCAAGCGCGATCCATTCTGACTCAGGAAAAAAAGCAATATTAAAGAATTGTAAGAAATCTACAAGGAATTGGAAAAATTGGATGATTTTTAAACGAAATTCAAAACCAATTAGGAGAAAGTTAGCAGTCGGACGAAATTTAGGAGCTAAACAAAAAAAAATAAAAGAAATTTGAAGAAACTGGGGAAAATTATTTTATTTAAAAAAGGGGAAATTTGGACGAACTGATACACGTTTAATGGAATGAAAGAAATTTAGAATGAAATGGACGAAATTTACAGGAAGTGATTCGGATTTTAAAAGAAATTAGAGGTTTACGAAAAATTTTGAAGAAATTGGTAGAAATTCAGACAAATTCAAGGAAAGATTCAGTTGGATGAACTGACAGACAACGCACAGCCTAGATAGAGACATATTACAAAATAAATAATATACTTTCTCCTATTTTTAAGCGCACTTCTCATTTCCTTCATTCGTAAATTGCACCCGTGCGAAGCCGGGTCGGGCCGCTAATTTCTTATAAAATGTAATCCATCTTCCTTTAATTGTCCGAATTTTTTTTATGTACATTCTTAAAGTAAAGCAAGTTTTTCTTTACCCATCGCGTTTCCAAGGGGTTTTCTACGGTTTTCTAACAATATTTTTCTTTACCTATAATACAAATAACTAATACTTTCATAAAGGTGTGCTGATTGAGTGGACAAATCAAAAATATATTTTTATTGACGTTGCTTAGTACAGTGAAAAATAATAAATTAGATACAAAATTTGTTATTTAGATAATAAAACAAGTACGCAGCTATAGTAGATATCAATCGGTTACTTCTGCGCCATTTTTTTACGTGGTGGATTAATGTAAATGATTTTTGTGTAAATTTTAATATAATTCTTAGTTTTCAATTACCCAATTTTAGTATGTCTGAAAGCGATAAGGGAGTGTATTATTTTAAGGTTTTTTTCTTGTGGACAATTCTTAGCGGTCCAGACAGAGTTCTTGAGGAGTTTACAAAGTATCAAAATCCCGAGTCCATTTTCTGCTGATTTCCCACTTATCTTGGTCCGGAAATAAAAACTTAGTTTGAGGTCTTTTTGTTACTTTTTACATATATATCGTGTCCATTTTTTTTTGATTTTTAACCATTTTTGTCGAGTATCCAATTTTTGACGATCTTTAGGGATTTAGGAATTTAAAACAGGACTTTGAGAAAATGAAGATTTTGTTGCCTTTTAATAGAATTTGGGCGTTCTCTTGATATCTACTAACTATGCTACATGGTATAAAAAGATTAACATGTGTATTAAAAGTTATAAATTGACAAGTTACACTTTTATAAACACAAAATTATGTACATTAGACTCAACAGACAAACCGATTTACGTATAAATACATGACTAGAGATTCAGTTTGTCTTGATTTGGCCAAGCGATTTTAGCATCAGTTCTTTTGTAAGCTAACATGGTATGTTTAGTTCCGGTGATGAAGTCTTGAGGACATTCGTTATCCAGTAACATTGTTTCTGAAAGGACAAGGAAATTAAACCAATAGATGACAACTTCAAACGAATTTACCTTCACCGTCTGTGACCCTATAGAGAGCATAATCCTGAGGATTCGTTATCCTAGCCTTATGCGCTATGATATTGCACACGTCCTTTGTAGTCATATGAGGCTTTGCAGGCAAAGTCTTTGTTAGAATAGACCCGTGAAGCTCGTCAGGAACAACAACCTTCAAAACCGACTAAAATAACAATAATAATAAGTGTGCAATCGGACTCAAAGTTATTCTCTTACGTCATTCTTTAAGTTATTTTTCACATTCTCCACACAACTGTCTTTAAAGTTTTTAAGTACGTGGACCGCTGATGACAGGGTGGTTAAGTAATAACCTCCTTCGCCTGAAAGAAGTGACGGGTGGAGCAACCCCCACATGTATTCAGCCTCGATTTCGGCAGCAACGAAATTCGTTTTGACTAAAACCCACACGAATAGAGGAAGGAAATCGTCAGCCCCTAACTGCACGGATTTTCCAGAGCCGGTCAATTGGCTGGTTTTCACCTAAAATTGAAGTTTAAAAGACAGCTTAAAAGGGTGCGCTTAGGACGTACTGAATTGAAAATAGTGGCGATGGCGGCGAGGAGATATTCCAATTTTTCGAGAGGAGAATCGGCGGCCTGCAGTCTATGTAAGTATTGGGAGATAGTGGTAAGAGAGCTGTCGGAAGGCAGTGTGATTTTAGGCTGCAAAACGCGTTTTAGTACAAAATGATTAGTAAATTATTGTAGTTACTTTGATTGCCAACTCCGAAATCGGTCTTGTCGCCGCAAACTGAATGTTATCCGCCAAGAGCCTTATAGCTCCCGTCTTTGTATAGTGATCAAGAAATAACTTCTGTAAATGTGTTTTGAGCGGCTTCACAACCAATTTATGCATCACTCCTTCTAAAATCGCATCCAAATTCAGGAACTCCGTCGGTTTTAATTTACTCCTTTCCCTTTCAATTTCCTTATAAAATCCTTTCTCTCCATGTTTCACTAAGTAGTTCTTCATTCCTGACATAAATTGTCTCATATTTCTCATGATGATCTGTGGATTCGTTTCTTTTGATTCAATTGTACACGCTATGAAATTATCGATATTTTGAGCAAATGTCGTATTTTTGTCTTGTGCCAATTCCAAAGCATACGTCCTAATGGCAGTTCCTACTGCCTTTGGACCGTTCTGCTCTCTGTTCCGCAACGCTTGCAAACGTGGGGCAGCTAAAATTAAAAGTCAAACTTTCCAAATTTTAGGAGTTTAGTACTTACAAAGGAGGGGGTCCAATCTGTCTTTAAAGCTTTTCGACCTGTTTATTGATGCTACTTTTGTACTTGAATGGTTCATGATTCGCTCGGATACGGAATCATCAGTCTAAATAAAAAAATGGCAATAAATAATGCGATAATAGTTATTTATTATAAAAGACGATAAAGGACCACTTTAAACCATCGAGTGAAAATTGTTAATGCACGGGAGCCTGTAGAAATCAATACGTTGTATAAATTTCCGAAGATGATTCCCAGTTTTTTGAAACTGTCACGCTCCAAAACGTATACTGGACATTGTTTTCGCAGCTCTGCAGCAACGATGTTGGCAAACACGGATGCTGACCTTGTCACCGTTAAAGGAATAAGCGGATTGAAATCATCCTCGGTAGCAGAAATTTTATTGAAGATTCAGCTACGCAGTGAAAGTATCACTTTATCTACGCTTGAAGTTAAAGTGCAAGTTAGCCTTGCATTTGAGAGGAATAAAGCACTCATTAAAATCTGTTGTAGAAAAAAAAATAAAAAATATCACATTTCCTGGAATGTTTATTAATAACTCCGTTTAGCTGATTGCGGTTTTAATAATGGTGACTAAAATTTTAAGTTTTTGTGACACTTATGTGAGTCAAGGCAAGCATGAGCGAGACAAATTTTCATCTTCTGTCGAGATTTAATTTTAGTTTTATCGATTTTCTCTATTGCTTAACACAGACCTTTTTATAATAAATTGCCGGTTCGTGCAAATTTGAAATTAATGGTTTAAAACCTTATTTCGTTCGCCGCTAACATCTGCTGCAATTTTCAGAAAAAAAAACTAGAAGATTTTGGATGACAGAAGACAAAACTCAACAGTTACAAATCGCACGAAGTTGGACGATGTTTATTTCTACCTAATTTGTTATCATTGTCCACAAAGATAAGTACACGTCGTGACCTCCACCTGAAACTTTATCATATAAACAACTGCTACTATCTCTTTTTTTTTTCAATTGCAAACATTTTGAACATCACTGTTTTCAAAGATTGACCCATTTCCATTTTTACATTGAAAATAATAATTACAAACCTCTGTGTTCGTAACTCCTTGATTGAGTTCAGTCCAAGGCTCAGAAAATTCCGTGTGTTCGCTGATTTCCGATGGCGGTGCTCTGGGTACTCTGCGATCTTCGACATTGTCGTACGCCGACATTCTACACAAATTTTCATCCGTGGGTAATTCCGACGAGGTTCTTATATCTGGAAACCTTTTCGAGATCATGTCCTGCACGGTTATCCTGTCGTCAGGATCTGGAGTGTATGGGTGAAAAGAAGAAATGAGGGTGGGTACCAGAGGCCAATCGGAGTCATACTCTTGATCACTTGACTCCATCGCGACGTCGAATTCGTTGCCTGAAGAGCAGTTGTTATGATAAAGGAAAAACTGAAAGGGGAAATCAAACCTCTGAAAGTCCATCCGTTGTCAACTTGCCAACTGTCGTTCGCTTTGAATTTGATGGAAGGTGGTAATACTGGTTTCACTTCAGGCTTCCTGAGACCCGCGAATCTGTGCTTTGGGCTTAGATTGTCCACAGACGAAGACATCACTGAAAAGGTGTTACGAAATCACTGGTAAGACACTTATAAGAACTCACCATTGAAATCTGAATCTATCCGTTCGAGTCCAGGACTTAGAGGTGAGTGTGAAAAAAGTCCCGGAGGATTCGAGTGCCTCTGCTGCGTCGGAATCATCGTCTTGGCTAAAGTCCTTCGTGGTACTGGTGCTATAGAATCCGCTGGTTCAGCATAGAATGGACTTCCTTGCTTAGGTCCATGAGGACTCGCCATGTCTTCTATTACAGGAGACTGAACAGAGCTCTTACTGTTGTTCAGAATGGGTGTACTACAATTACTCCTATGAGATTCTACGGGACTTAGAATATTGTTGTTCGTATGTTGGAGGATATCAGGAGACGCCAAAGTACTATTCTTCGATTTGCTCGTCGAGTCGTTGGTCCATACGTCTTCGTAGTCACTAATTTTATCACCTAACCCACTTCGATAGTAGAAAGTCGGTGAATCAACAATGTCACTCTCTTGGTAATGTTTTGATAGTTTATGTTTCGAGCGTTTGCTATGACGGGCGGTTTTACTAGCTGATAAAGGCGATAAGGTATCAGGCGATAAAATACTGCTTGGGTCAGAGTTGGGGGAGAGTATTGACCCATTTGGTGACAACACCTGATCAGGAGCTCTCCTCAAACTACCTTTCGATGATATGGTAGAATTGCATTGCCCTTCAGGGGACATTCTTTTAGGGTCACAATGAACCTCCACTTGCGATGGAGGTAGATTATCGTGAGGACTCTGCGCATTCACACTAAACGTCACAGTTGTTGTCACCGTGAAGTTATTTTGAGGTGTGGAAGGCTTCGACCATCTTGGAGGCGGCGGTGGTGGCGTCTTCGACACCACCTCATTCTTAAGTTTATTTGGTTCCTTACTAGGCTCAATAAAGCTCATCAAATTCAACGTATTCGGCCTCGTTGGTTTGATTTCTTTCGTGACAGGTGTCGACGGCTCCGCTGTCTTAAAAGTCGTCATCAACGGATTCAAATTTAAAACTAAATCAGCATCTGGACTAGACGCAGCAGAAGGAGGCGGACTATACCTCCAAAATTCCTGCCCTAAAAGAGCCAGAGACGATAACTGTTGTCGACTTTTCGCTTCTCTGATAGCTTTAGGCAGAGTCAGTTGCACCGGAAGTTCGTCACAACAATTCGCGTAGTGTGCTATAAGTTCCGGCATGCTCCCGAAGCGGTTTTCGCTTGTTTCCAACCCTAGCTGTCCATCTGTCGACTGAATGAGATAATGTTCTATGTACGGTCCCTTATCTAGAGGTAAGCGAACTGATAACGCCATCGTGTCGCTTTGAGAAGACTGCCTTACGACGAAACAACCCTCCTCTTTGCCTTGTAATAAGTGGAAGGCTCCCGCTCTTTGGATTCCCGGGAGGAACCAAATTGGATGCGATCTGATTAAACGTTCCGTTAGACCGATGTCGCAAGTGGCACCGTAACCTTAAGAAAATACATAGAAATCAATTTAGATCAAAGGGTTGAATGCCCTAAAAGGGTGTTTTAGGAAATTGTTTTGAGAATGTTTCAAAATTTGATTTGAGACGTAAAATTGTGGAAATGCGATCCTAATTTAATACAAAACTGGCACAATTTGTGAAAAATATGAGCTTCAAATATACTTTGAAATAGTAGAGGAAAGTGACTAAATATGGAATACCTCTTTGTTTTATCAACAAAAATAAGAAAAATTTTACAAATTCAAGACTTAGTTCTCGTAATTAGTCATATATTTTTACTTCACTTAGTTACAGTCTGCTGTTTGAAAAACTGATTAACATTATCAAAATTGTGTAAATATCAAAATAACAAGAACGTAGCTATTTGAAGAATAGCTACAATATACAACACAAGAATAAAAAATAACGTTTATTTTAAGAAAATGACAAAAATAGTTTTTAACTTTTTGAAAGTTCAAAGAACTTTGGTCAAAAATAACAAAGAACTTAATCTACTTATAAAAAACACAAATCCATGTGTCAAACTCCGGACTAGAGCAGTCATTATATGCATAAAGTACACACATTTCTTCTTGAGTATCTTCAAAAAATTCTCTTTGACAAAACTTACACTCTGCGTGCGTAGAAGCTTCTTGTCCTATTGTGTTTTCTTTCTTTTCTTGATTTTTCTTTTTTTTTATTTCGTCTGTTCGTTATTTTTTCTTTTTTATTGTTCCTATATGAGATAATTTCATAAGGTGAAGAAGTTAATACTGCTTCCACAGCAGTTTTTTTGGCCCTCTTAAATATATATTTAACAAAACGGCCCGAAAATAGTGAAACAAAGATAAATACAGGATGTTAAACATAAAATCATAGTATTATTTCCAATTAATCAACGAAAAACACCCAACTTATAGGTACCTTGAATTTTTTTTTTATGGCCGACAGCTCTTTTCCCAGCTCCAGCGTTAAATGTTAGTAATCTTAAAGTGAGTGAATAAGACAGAAGATGGCTTTGTATTGCGTCTTCAACTTTTTGTTCTAGAAAAATGTTGGTATTCCATAATATAGTCACTATTCCACTTTTGGACACTTTCCTCTACCGTTTACAAAAAATTGAGTTGAACGACTCGAAACTTTGCTTGCAAGTGTTATGTCTCCTACCTGACTCCCCACTGTCCTCACTACCGCCCTCTGACCCCCCATTCGACGACAAAAGCGATTCTCCCGAGGCCGAGCGTGATGGCGGCGTCGGGGAAATGTCAGGACGGCATGGTGGTGGTGACGGCGATGGTGCTCCCACCCCCGGACTTTGTCGGTCACCCAAAAGGTAGGGTTCGAGGAAGGCATCGCTTCTGCAATATGAATTTTTTTTAGCAACTTTTAATTTTCCTTCGGATCGTAAAGTATTTCATGATCCGGTGGTTACAAAACAAATTTTGCCAACCCTACGTCTCCGTCCGAACATAACAATGCTTTTAACCACTCATAAAACATATTATTAGGGAATGTGTATAATGGGAAGTCCAATAATCCTCGAGGGCTATACAGCGGAAACGGGTTGATTTATTTACAACGAAAGCACTCTTGTACGTTCCGAAAACAAGGTATATTATGGAAATTGAACAAAGCTCGGTTTGGATGAATTTATTTTTATTGGATGAGGTAGAATAATGAATTTATTGCCTTTATAGAGGCGGGATTAGAAGCGCTCTCGTTTTCTATCATTCCATTGTTGGAAGAAACCGGCTAAAAATACCACGCTTTTAACTCAACGACATTTTAATTATTAGTTCGTCCCGGATTTTTCTTGTTTGAAATTCTTCGTCTATTTATGTGGCAGTTTACTTTTATTGCATCACTGCCATCATCTCTTCCTGGTGTTTATTTGTCGACTTCATGTGACATTTGTATTTTTGGTACGAGGAAGATGCACTGGGAATCAGGCTTGGAATAAATTTGCATCTTCCGTTATTCGAGACAGTCAGACTGTCCAACGCCTTGCTTTTATTACACTACATTCGCGTCCTTTAAATATTCCAGGACACACAATTTATTTTTGCCAAAGTGCTTTCAGCAAGTCGTGTTTTCTCAAATTGGATAGATTCACTTAAGTGCTGCACACTTGTCGCAATATCTTAAAATAAACAGTGTCTGATTTAAATGGAATCTGGACTTCCTGCCGGTGAAAGTGATCATAAAAATAAAAAAAAACTCCCGACAATTATAGAGAGAGTAGTTTGTTTTTTAAATAAAAGACGTATTTGTGTCTCACTGTTGAACAGTTACAAATGCATGAAAATTTTTACATTTTTACTTTTAATGACACGAAAATAAACGAGTTCCACGCCCCGGAAGTTTGTAAGAAATTTCGCATGTAGATAAATTGTATCTTATCGACATGCAAATAATTAATATTATTTTTAAACAAGTTTTGTATTTCATGTTAATGTTCCATAAATTATGAAATATTACGCAGCAAAAATGTTTAACACATCAAGTAATTTGTTTAGTAGACGATTTTTATTATAGCTTAAAAATATAGTTAAACACTTTTGGTATATTTTGTTAAAATCGAGTTTATGATATTGTAAATTCATCTAAATGTTTTTTCTCTTACAGTGATGGGTAATAAAGTAATGACCTATTTGCTTGTTTTCATACCCTCAAATAATAAACCAACCGAAAGTTCGTATTTTATGATACAATCAAATGACCGGTTCGTGGTTTTCATTTCCCAATTAAATTTTCCACGCATTCAATTTAATGTCAGTTTTTAATTGCAATTATAGGTAATTATTTTTATAGATCTGGTATCAGATTCCGTAATGTATAGTTTTTACAAAGCTCTATAATCTAAACAGAAACTTCTGTTGTTTGAGTTTTGTTTAACTAGGTCGATTTATTCAATCAGTGTATTCCCATGATAAAGCTAAGTAAAAAAAAACTATGCATCAAGGAAAAAAGGTCTTAAAACAAGTGAACTATACAATAGTCAATATTTTTTTTTGTAATCATAAAATGTGTATTCAATAACATAGATAATATCGGAAACTGATACATCGTAGAACAAAATACATTTGGATATGGATTGTCTACAAATTATTTCCCGGAATAACTAGGATACATATGTTTGTTAAGAGCTTACAATGAACCCATCATACTGATTGAAATTAAGTTTCTAACACAAGATCTTTATTAAGATCAGCTGCTGAAAAAAGACCGTAATTGTTTATTGAGCCTACTTATAAAGATATAAATGTAAACTACATACAGGGTTATTCACATCTTATGACCAACCAGGTCATTTATATTTTCATTGAAGTCTTTTAAAATTTTATTTAAATATTTTCCTTTGAAAACATACTTCTGATAAGACTACTTTAGTTACTAGTATGAACAAAATGCAAAATCCTTTAATGCCTAATTCATATTATTATTTTAAAATTTTCAAAATATTGTTTAATTTAAAATTTGAACTAGGTATAGATATTTGCGTAATTAACATATTTAACTAAATTAAACAGTTGGATTAGGAGCCAGAAACAGTAAAGATTATAAAGAATTCAAAAAATGGGACAAATCTAAAAAAACTTAAAAGACCTAAATAATATAAAAAAGTAAAATTTCTGAATGTAGTTCATTTTAAAAGAAAATGCAGCTGATGCAAAAATTTAAAAAATCGTCAAACAACCCAAAAAATTAAAGTATGAAACGTCTTCAAAAGATACAACAAAGCTAGAGAAACCAAAAAAATTAGGATCTAAACCGTTCAAATGACCCAGAGGATCCAAAAGATGCACATAGTCCATAAAATCTAAAAATTATACATACAATCTGAAAAAATTGAAGAATGAAGACAGTGACAAAAAAATAGAGAATATAAAAAATCATAAATCTTTAAAGACATGTAAAATGTGAAGTCTACCAATCCAAAATATCCAAAGACTAGAAGTCTAGATCAATGAAAAAGAAGGAATTCTAAAGAATCTCAAAGGATTTCTAAAATATGCAAAATACTGTAAAAAAGTATTGGAAATTAAGCTTGAGAATCTAGAAAATACGAGGAATTGAAAGAATATGAAAAAATAAAAAAATCCGGGTCATCTAAAAAAAAATACCAATAGCTTCAAAATTTTAAAAAGAATTTTAGAGCCCATAGAAATTTTACAAAGTAGAAAGAATTTAAAACATTCAAACGGCTTATAAAATCAAAAGAATATAAACATTCCAAAAAATCAAAATTCCAGAAATGTAAAGAATCTGAACAGGACAAAAAACCTAAACTATTCAAAAAATATTTAAGATCCACATAATCTTGATGATCTCAAAAATTCAAAAGGTTCAAACGACACATGGAATTCAAGGAATTGAAACAATTCAATTAAACTGAAAATCTAGCAGAAAATTGTTTTTAGAGAACTAAGATCTAAAAAATTAGCCCAAAAACAAACAAGCAATACATCTAAATTTTTCAGACTCCAAAAAATTTATAAAATTGAAAGTCATAAAACATCAAAAATCTCATTTTTTAAAAGTACCAACCATGAGAGTGCTTTAGTAAATATTGTAGCATATTTTCGCTCTTTAGTAATAAAATCTTACGCAAATTGAAGGCCAGCAGTAAAATAACAGAAATTCCAGTTGAGCAGATTTGTTTCCTAAATCAAAAACGTGTCTCAAACAGATATCAGAGTTTGGTATTTTGCGCAAGAATGGTAGTTGTAGGCGTTAAATAGCAAATTTAAATGCAGATAATTAAGATAATTATATTAAGCAACAAAACTTCCCTAGAATCTGACACACGTATCTCCAGTCTACACAGCAATCCGTCAATAATGCAAATTTTAATCCTTTTGCGCAGAAAATTAATTTGTCTCAGAATCCATCAATAAATATTTAATTAAAGTTTTTAGAAGTGTAATAATTAATTTTAGTCTACACAGAAATTCAGAGCCTCTTTTAATTTTTGAGTTACGTAATATAAGATTACATAGTCAAATAGGTGTAGATTAAAACCAAGCAGAGCATAAATGACCAGCGCAAAAACTGTTCATTTATCATTCCCACTGTTATTAGTTTGTAAATCATGTGGCTAATAGTAAACAAGTCACATATTATTTCCTAGAAACACTGTGACTAGAAATCGTTTCGTGCTTGGTTCAATGTCAAAATGTAAACAAAAGGTATTATGTCCTTAATCGTTTTTTAGAATTCCAAAGAGAATGTGTATTTAACTCAAAAATTAACAACTCATCTTGACTAAAACTAAAAATCATTAGTCTCGCTCATAAAAATTGTATTCCCGCCCCCAAGAAACGCAAGCACTAATTGCCCAGTGTTCAATCGAACGAAACAGTTAGATGGTTTTTCCGCTGATTATTTCACACTACGTCGTCACCTAATGACCCGTCCAAGTTCCATTAACTCCAAGACAATCAAATCTGATCCCGTTGTAACGCGATCGCTTCCTCTAAATATCATCAAATGCCTAAAACGAAACACGTGCTCTTAACGCTAACGTTGTTTATTTATTTGTTAAGTGCCAGAATCTAGACGGTCTACATAGTATCAAGGAAAAAAGTGCCTAGAGCGTTGGAGAACTGCCAACGAACGCCTACCAAAAAACCCCGACGACTCTCCAACGATTTCACGAACCGGCGCTTGGCGTTTAAAAGCATAAGAGAATTTTCACGGCATATTTCACTATGAAAATTTTACGATTTCCGAACAGATGAAAAGTGTCGAATCAATAATTGGGTTTGTCGGTGCGGTTAATAACCCACGGGTTTTTATTGTTGACAGCAATGCGTTTTGATTTCATCATGTTTCCTGACATGAAGATCTTCAGGTAATTAATAATTGATAATGAGGGGACACGGTGTTAAAAGGGTAAATCTGCAGTTGTTGGAAGAGAAGGATAGAAGCTAGATGAACATGTAAATCTGTCTCTTTCAGTCTGCTTCGTGGATTTATCGGGGGTTGCCATGGAGGCTGGGCGACGCTTCATTGTCCCTGCATCATCCGGAATTATGGGAAGAAGAGAGTGACTATACGGTGCCGGAGGCAAGAAAAGGGGAAAAGAAAGTATGGGAAGAGGGACGTCATCTGGATCCTTTCTCGGGTTTCCACCCGTCGAGAAACTCTACACTCACAACAGGTGTCGGAGCTCTCTTCAAGTGTTGTGATTTAATCACTTGTGATCGATGCTAACTGATTGGCCAAAGTGGCTGTCAACCCGAATTTGCGGGAAGTGTATCGTATAATTACTAAATTTGTAAATAGTAATCACAAATGACGAACACAAATGACCATTCGAAAATAATTAGAGGGAAAATGCACTTCCAGTTACCCGGAAATAATTTTAATAGAGTTTTTAATAAATCCACAATCGGAACAAAACTATTACAATCACGTGAAGCTAAACACCATAAACAGGAAAATACGGAGAACTAAATTCAACGAATTTCAAACAATGGTTCACATTGTGCAGTAGCCCCATCATGCTGAAAATCGACATGCTGTGATTTTAGATTTCTTTTTAAGTTTTGTTTTTTACCGATCATCTATTCGGTTTTTTTTACTAACTCCCTTCTTCTTTTCACTCCTAGCCTTTCCTGAATTAAAGATCTAAATTTTTGAAAAAATAACTTCTCGCCCGTTCCTCGTATTAATATTTACCGGCGTCGGTCTTCTCATCTGCTCCCCAGTTAAATATTTAAAAGCCTTCCGTATAGAAAATTCACCCCTGCAAACCCCTAATTAAATTGCGCTCGGACACAAACACGAAAAAATCGCAAAAACTAAATAAATTATCGTACTAGTCTGAATCTGTCGTTCGTTGCGATTGTCACAGAGGCACAACCCACTCGTTTAGTAAATGAGAGTGAGAGACAAACAGAACAATCAACGTGAAATGTCAACTCGGCTTGACTAAACTAACAGAAATGAGAGTCGATACTTGCTTGGGAACTTTGAAATGCGGTACAACACGTCATATCGTGTTGTTTTGCAGAACACTAAATTGCATACGATGTCGGCGTTTCAGATGTCAAAAACGAGCAAAAGTGTTGGAGGGACAATGTTGATTTGATTGAAAACAATCACAGAAGTCAAATTTTCCGGTCGGTTGAGGACACCATCAATCTTTGTCTGGGGCCATGTTAGACCTACACATTGTAATAATTTGAAAGTAACTCTATATAAGTCCGGACAAGTTTTCAACATTTGATTTTGACAGTTCGTGGAAGCGGTTTCGACGAGTTGTTCTAATTAGTAATTCCACTACTAATGGTGCTATTTAATCCGAACCGGGGAATTGTGCTGTTAAGATAAAATACGAAATACCGAGACCTTTTGTTAGCCTGTTACGCCCGATAAGAAAATCAATATTTGTTTTATTTCCACAGTTTCGGAACCAAACAAGAAAAATACAAGGAATATTCGAAATTTATATTCAGAGCATGTTGTGTTTTTCTTTTAATTTAAATGTCACTTTTGACGTCGGCAAGGAAACTGGAATTAGCTCAGTCGGTCAATTTTCTCGAGGATTCAAGATAAACTCTCTTGTAATTTGGTATTCTGAGGCGTAACAAGATTCCAATTTTTTTCGCCCACATAATCTCGTTAGCTGCCTTGTAAGGAATGAAAAATTACAGATACTTTTAGACTTTTCTGAAATTGGAAATTCGTAGATTATCCGAGGAGTTTACGACTTCCCACAAAACAAAAACGCTTGTTAATGATGGCCGTGTTTATTGTGTGGTGCGGTATTCAGCAGCAGGAAAAAAACGTGTTCGGTTTATAAATCATCGGAGTTATCAGATTATCTGTCAAATCTACATAATTCAATTTCCTTAATTTGTGGTGACTTATGACTCATGAAGTATTTATGCGTTGCAGACTGTTCATTATTAATTTTTTATAATAACTCATTTTGAAACATACATCCACATCTAATCGATAATGAACATACTGACGGAGACAAACAACACGTATTCGCAAAACAATAAAACAAGCTAATTGCTAGTCTAAAACCAACGTTAACACAAACAATACACACAATGAATTTGTTTTATTTGCTGTCCGGTTGTCAGGATATTTTAAATAACTAGAAAACTGCTCCGATTCAAAATAACTTCTAAAAATTCCAAAACCACGTTTTAAAAAATAGAAACTCTTAAAATAAGTGTGAAAACGTCACTGAAATACAAAATTTATTCAGTGTGGTCCGTTTTTAATATTTAGGTATATTAGTAGTAAACATTGTTACCACATTTGTTTCAAAACCCTGCCGCTAAATTGAATATAACTAATTAAAAATCTGTGTAATTAAATAATAAAGTAAAATGGGTTTGAGTTATTACATACATAATAAAATTATTAAATTTGAATGCAGTATCATTACAATTTAAAATGAATTTTAAATGAAGTTTAAAACAAAATTGGTCTGCTACAACAATTATTGCACCTCAAAATGAAAGCCATACTTAATCTGTTAAATTTAAACTTTCCTTGAACTATCTTATCACTTACATATAAGTCATATGACTCATATGATGTAAACACGATGCACTACTTATTTCCGAATAAACACTGTTATGTTTATCAGAATGTATACGAATTGTACTAGAACTACAAATAAGATTAAATTTAACCTTTGTTGAATTAAAATTGAAATTGTGTAATAATAATTACTAATTCAATTAATTATGAAAATTAAACTGCTACAAATAATTTCATTGTTCGCTTTTTTTCAAAAATCGTGAAATCAAGACAAGAAACTGATAAAATTCTAGCTGTGTGACTGACCTTTGAAATATTACGTTTGATTTCCCGCATAATAAAAACAGAATAAAAATTCCCACAATGTACGCAAGTTACGGAAAAATATACTGTTATTTATTATATAATAAGACCATCACGTGAAAATTGTAATGCACCAGACGGTTTTTTATCGTCGTGTACAATACACTATTTTTTTTCTCTAGCAGATTTTAAAGAGAAAATTCTCAAAATTCTCTCGTGATACTGAAACTGGTTGTTATGAAATTTTTATTATAAATTTTTAATTTTTGAAAGTATCGAAATTACAATGACGATAACGAATTAGAACTGCTTGTAGATAGATAGAGGGAGAGGTTGCACAGACAGTGGAAAAACATCACTACAGTTAGTGAAAAAGTGCTTTTCTGAAAAATCTAAGAAAGTTAAGCCTTTGAGTTTGTGGTTCTACTACTAAATGCTAAAAAGCTGGTGAATAAAAACTACGACATTTCAAAGCAAGAATTTTTTTACATACCTTCATAGTAAATATCAAGTTAATTTTCAATTACAGCAAACTAGTTACACTGTTGATGAAAGTGAAGGTTATAAGCGTCAAAAATCGAAGATATTTGACATCATTAAACTTCTGGTAAATGTTTCAGATGAATGATCTTTTTGTGAAGGTTAGATATTTAAAGGAACGCAAGGTTTGAAAAATAAAATGTAAAATGGGGTTTTAAATTTAGAAGTTGTTGCTGTAATGGCTTTGCACAGGGCTTGCAGAACAAACTGTATTAAATACAATTTCCCATGATTGACGATCAACAATCGGTAATAATTGTTTACTTATTGATACAAAGACCAAAATAGATCGGTCATTTTGTGTAACCGAGAAAGTCTGTAAACAGTTTTTTTAGAAATTATAAGAAAATATTTAGACTTGCGACCTTAAAAAGTTTCTCCCAGCAAATTCTTCGTCAACTACAGACACAAAAGGTGTCTGTAGAAATCAATACAGTGCATAAAGGTCCAAAGATGATTATCAATTTTTTGAAGATGTCACATCCCGAAACGTAATTTGAGTATTGCTTTCGCGGCTCTGCAGCTACGATATTGGTAAACACGTTGCTGATTTTGTCGCCATTAAACGAATGGGTGAATTGAAAGCATTTTCGGTAACAGAAAATTATAGTAAAGAATCTGTATTGAGAAAAATTGCCGTTTCAGATAAGATTCACAACAAATTCTGCTACGAGTACAGTGCAGTTCACCCATAAAACTATCGATGCGAGTTCTATTAAAAAAAATCTTTCTGTGAACATCAATTGTACCATTAACGTTGTATTTTATCTACCTTAGGTGCTAAAGTATCACTCTATCTACCTTTGAGGTTAAAGCACTAGTTAGCCTTGCATTTTGAGACGAATAAAGCACACCTTAAAATAAAAAAAATATATTGCGTCGGGTTATTGCCCCGATTTTATAGATATCGTAAAAATCTTAAAATATCAAACCCTATCAGAAATATAAACAAAACTGACGTCATTTTTTAACGTGACGTTATGATGAACTGAACGAAAAATTTAATTATCTTCCAAGAAAATCGCTTATGGTTGCTGTTTTTACTGCACTTGTGGGTGTAAAAGTGGAATGGTAGTAAAAACAAGCCCGCATTGGACTGAATATAGAAGCTGCTGACATCTATCGTTATTGTAAGAAAGAAAGGATCTAATGCACCTGCAAAGTGAATGCAAATTTTATCCCCACACCTTTACTTTCACCTAATTTCCGGCTGCCAGCATGAGATATTGCCGTTAAAACGAACTTCTTATGAAGTTTGGAGGAGTTTTTGGAAACTCGATCACCTCTTATTGTGTATCTTTGATACGTATTAGTCATCGATACTTTTCTTGAAAGAGTGTATCGTGCATCTTGCTGCTGCTTCTGGTAGTAAATGAATGAATGTACTTCCGCACCTATTGTCGATGAATACAGAGAAAAATTGAAAAATACATCAGGGAATTATACTGTAGTTTAACAGTCAAGATCAGAGCTCTCCTTTCTCAACCATCTCCCGTCAATCCCATGCTTTCCTCGATTACTTCCCCACAACTTAATTAACGTGGTAACAGTTACAACAGCACTTTCGATCGATTTACCATCATCCATCTTACCGTGGCTTGAAGTGTCCCAACTCGCCGTACCTCCTCGACGTAAATTGTGTCTGTGCAGTCGGTGTTCCGCACCAACTCCTCCTTTTATTGTCGACAACCGACGTTCCCGTGACGGGACTCAGACACAAACTGCCCCTTGTCCTGGGAAGTCCCGTGTTGTTGTTGGGACTTCGTAAGTCGTTGTCTAGTATAGTTTCGGGTAACATGATAGAAACTACATGTTCTGACGGCACTGGACATAAATGTGGGTGCGGCGGCGTCACGTACTCACATCACTCACGTCGTCGTGGTGCCTGCGATATGATAAAGGGATGCCAATGTGTTGCACTTGAGCGATACACCCGGAACAGATTAAACGGGGTGGAAGAGGGACTGAGGGACTATTGACGTTTGATAAAAGCTTTACTATCATTTGTTGTAAGTGTGCAAGCTGTTGATGGGTAGATAAGATGTGAGGGTGATGGATGGATGGATGTGAAACGACGATAAGCTAGATTTAGCGAGATGTGATGACCTATAAGAAGACGAAAACTTTTATTTTGATGTGTTGTTGTCAAATTTCGGTAATGGCTTCGCTTTACGAGCTTAATATGACGGAGGCTCAACTCAAGCTACGATTCCCTTCTGGGGATAGAAGCTCAATTGCACATTATTAGTTATTACAGCAGTCAAAGTCAATTTGGCTCACGAGTGTTTCAAATATGTAGAAATACCCGTCAATGTAAGAATTCATACTTGTTTTTGTATACAAGCAAACTCCTCCAGAGGAAGCTGGTAAAAGAAATCATGATAGATATCTCTAGCTTAGAAAAAGACGTCTCATTTTAATTGGGTAGCCACATCCAATAAGAAGTCTCGCGTGTGACCTCGATTTAAAAGAGCGTAAGTGTGGATATTTTTTTTTCAAAAAATGTAGTCATATCTGCAATTAAAAAAATATGAATTTACAGTTCCGCTTGAACTTGATTTCTCATATTTTGATTCATTTTTATATGTTGTTTGATTTTTTTTCTGCGTGCGTTGTCTATAAATATAGATGGGAACTTATAATTATATTAAATATTAATATAATATATGATCAAGACCAAATTTTTCAAAATAATTTTGAATGTTGATAAAAATGGTTTTCCCTGGCGTATAAAAGTGTGCATTGCTCGCTTCATACAAAAAAACAAAGCAAGCAGTTTTTAAAAAATATTGAATAAATATTGAACAAACGTACAACAAAATTTGATGAAATTTTTATTGTAGTAGCAAACAAGATTAGTTTATTATTATTTAAAATTTTATTGCTAATAAATTTGGTTAAGCTTATGCTATATTGTACTCGTCTTTTTGTCTATGCTATCAAATTAATTTGCATGATAAAATAAGTCAAAATGTCCAATGAATAATTGAAATCACAATTTGCATGCAAAATTGTGTATTACTCAAATAGACATCAACGAAAGTTAAAATTCTTTCACGGTGTAAGTTTTTAGATCGCAAAGTCAACTAGATTTTGAATAACATTAAAAAAAGCGGTACGCTGTACCAATTTGAATAAAACTTTTGAGGCAATCTAATGTCTAGAGAGACAGTCTTTTGATAAAAAATTCAAGTGTATAGTACTGCAAATTCTTCAGTAAAAAATACGTAATAAATATTTTTGTTATTTTTTTTCTAATGGTATGCCATAATGAAAAAATTAAAACTGCAATTATTTTTGCTATTATATATATATGTGTGCATATTGTTATATATATATATATATATATGCACATGAATATAAGTATATTCATAAATATTTATACGTATATATTATTATTATTATTATTATTATTTAAATATATTATTAATATTATATATACACACAGATCTAATTGTTTAAACAAATCAACCAAAATAGTTTTTTAAAATTCACTTAAGTAATTAATACATAATTCTTATTTAGAAGATGAAAAATTTAGAAAAACATTCGAGTGAAAAAAATAGTATATTTTATTATGTTTTAGTTATATTATATTTAGCTTTTAATTAGTATATAATATTATTTATCAAAAAAGATTATTTTAGCTCTTTTATTTGTTTATCTTTTTAAATAAGAATTTTTTATTACATTAAATACACTTTAAAAAAATATATCGGCTGATTCAAAGAGGAAATATTTTTTTTTTTTGTAATTATTATTGTTCTAATTTTCGTCTAATTGTTTACAAAATTGTTTTGCCTGTAGGTATGTATACAAAGTGACTGTAAAAAGAACAGACAAATACATTTTTTTCGTAAAAACATTGTTTTTATTTTTTTCAATGTGGCGTACAATTGCAAAAAATTACTTAATATGTATTTTTTATTAAAAAATAGAAAAAAAACTATAATTGTATTTCGTAGCATTAAGATAAAAGAAAATGTTCATATAAAAATAATTGTATGTTGATTTATAATTTAATAAATATTTACATATTACCCTTAAAGTAATAATCCGCATAATAAAATCATTGAACATCCACCTTACTCCCTGGATCATGCAATATATGACCTCTGCTTATTTTGACTTAGGGAGCAAAATTGGATATTTCACACTCGGTTAGGTAAAACTATCTATACTCACTTGTGACAAAATATACATTTTTTTTCACTCAAATGATTTTGTAATATTTTATCTTTCAGATTCTAGCACTTAATTTGTCTATTTTGTAAAGAATAATAAAGAATTAATATTATAATATAGTAGTAATAATAAAAACAATATTACATATACGTATAAATATTATGTATATACCTATATTTATATATATATTAAATGTTTATGTTGATAGTAAAAATAACGAAAAAAAAATGTTTATATATATTTCTTCAATATGACGGATCATTAGAAAAAATTTGGAAAAAATACACTTTACGCATCTTTTTGCTGAAGAATTCGAAAAAAAATATCAAAAATTGTACTCTAGTTTTATTATAAAAAAAAATTTTTCGAAAAAAACACTTTTTATCAAAATACTGTCTATCTAGACATTAGATTACCATAAAAGTTTTATTCAAATCGCTGCAGCCTATAAAAAAAAAACGGCTGCTTTTGTCTTTTGACCTTGAGATGATGAGAACTTTCGAATCGAAATATTGTTAGTACCAACACACCATAAAAGTATCGTGCAGATATGCTCTGGGGACAATTTTAGCATTCTTATCTCCATATGCCCTTTATGAAAACAATTAAGAAACTTATAATTGTATTGTGAATTATGCTGATACTTCAGATTTTTTTTTTTGAATTATCACGTTCGTAACGTGCATCATGCGTTCACAAACTCATGCGTACTAAACGTAACGCCTCGTCTTTGATATTGAAGCTAATTGTTTGCTAATAGGAACATCAAACAATCCTCAATAATTATGGGGCATTAATTCAATTTTGTTTAAAAGTCCACGCTTTGTTTCGCGGGGTTAAAAAAACATTCTTTTTTTAACATTCAAATTTTGAAAAATCTAATTTTCTCATCGGCGACGCTAGGCTTTTTCGCACTAAGAAAAATAAAGAATGAAACAACTAAGATAAAAATCAGCCAAAATATGGGAAATTAAGTGTAAAAAAACCTACTTTCTCGTAGAAAAAATTCCGCGGTTTAGACCGCAAATGTAAACCACATCATTTTTTTCGTAGTATTACAGATCAGGACTCAAAATTACAAGAGTTTATTTGTTGATGTGACTAGGTGGGATTAATAAAAAACATTTTCATCAAAATTAGAATGGACCAGAATAAATACATAGAAACTATTATTATTATTATTGTTATTATTATTACCGTATGTTGCTAGAATTTTGGCCAATGCTGTATATACACAACTCACGGTATTAACTCGACACCGTGTTGGTGCGGACACTGTAATTACACCAACTCCGGTAGATTAATAAACTTTGCCATTACTGCAACCGTTCAAAGTTTGATATTAACTGAGAATGTGCACGTAAAATTAATTACTCCAGCGTTTATTATAGATGAACGATTTTGTTTGCCGAAGATTTCACTAATGGCATAATTAGCGAACGACACCCTCTATTGTCCGCACAAGCAAAAGTAACAATCTAATAAAAAGTTACGGTTCCTCCTCCACTTCAATTGCAACGAAATTGTCGATTTAACGATCGCGAATTTTATCTCCACGATACAAGGCAACAAAAGTGGAATAATTAAAGCGACTTTATTATCTTTAAGAAAAATTTAACAAGGAGGGTGCAGCGAAATTCGCGCTCAATTAAATTGCGGCTGTTTTCTCAAGAAACACGAAAAGCGAGTTTTTGACATTTTAAGTAAATAGACTTTCTTTGACCTTTAACTTTTATGCGTTGAGGTTACTTTCGAGCCTAATTACTAAGAATTTTTGTTAATACAAGCGCAAATGAAAGAACGGAGAGTGGAGGAATGCGTTTCACGATGCAACGAGTTTTAATAAAACTTCAATTTGCTGCAACTGGGCGGGATTAATTAGATAAATAATTTAGATATTGCGTTGCAATTTGCGCTTGTGATTGTGCTTGCAGCCATTCCTGAACGAGTAACGGTTGTTAAAATAGCGAAGCAACATGGTGGTTTTTGTTTTTGTCAACGTTTGATAAAGCGCGATTTCAATACACGGCCTGTTTAAATACAACCAAGCATATAATGGCTTTAATTTAATAAATGAGTAGGCAGAAATTTGTAATTTCTAGATGTGATTTCACGACGTTAGCAAACGTTGACTTGAGGTTCTCGTTCATTATTATATCGTGGTACAATTGAATTCAATGTAATATTTTGAGTACATCGGAAAAAATACTAATCAAATTAAGCAGAATTAAGGTGAATGCTTTGATTTCAGACGTGTTTGTACGACGGTGATTTTGACAAGTTTTATGGGATGTTTCAGTAGGCTAGATCAAATATCCCCAAGTGTATTTGTTTACGAACTTAACTTGGGAAAATCAAGTGGCTCTTAATGGAGAATAACATACATCGAAGGTGAAGAAAACAAAAAGATGAAAAAATCTTAGTAGAAACGGAAATACTAAAATTCACAAAATTTTCTGGAATCGTACGGTACACAATAAGACTAAGAAAAAGTCGGAACAAAGAAAATTGAATGAAAATAAAGGAAATGAAAACATTGAAGTCAGACAGAAGGAACACTCCCATCTTATCCCGCGCTAAAAATAAAATGTATATTTCATTATTTTTGTTTTTAGACCAAAATTTAAAGAAACTAACGTCAATCTAATCCCACCATAATTCTACAAACTCAGAATGTAAGATAAATGAGGACTAAACTGCTAAATTAATGAGGATATCTTTCTTATACAACATAAACAAGTAGTTGCGGTCTGAAACACATCGTCAACACATTCAAAGAATAATAATTAATAGAAACATAAATATATTTTTGAAGCTGTGTAACTGTAATCCAGCAATTAGGTTAATTGCAGTAAACTTAATGAGACAATTACACAGAAAATAAATCATAAAAAAAGGTGATTTAAAGTTGCAAAATTTAGTTTCCTTTCGTGTGATTAAACTAGATAGACAATTCAACAAAACATCTGTTACTACAAATAATTAATCAATTTATCAAGGAAAAGCGTGAATTTGACGTGTTTCATGAGAGCTTTTTGTAAACCAGGTAAAGTACAATTTTCTCCTCTAACCGCATTTCCTGTCTTAAAATGAGCAATTCCTTTCAAAGTTCAACTAATAAAAAGTTTTTCCGTCACAAAATTGCACTTCTCAGCACGAACTACACGTGTTCTTGACACGTTACTAAATAAACATACCCGTATAAGGAACTCTGATATTCTTGTGAAGAATTCAATCAATAAACTTTTACAACGCTTGTTTATAGTAAACCTAAGCAAGAAATCACGTGAAATTAGAGAACACAGCTTGGAAAACCTGAACAAAAAAAAATCAAATTTCCTTCTTATCTCCCCCAACAAAATCCAGCAGTTCAACCCCCAACTTTCAATAACTCAAGGTGGGCGTCAACGTGCCCGGAGCAGATCCTATCCTTTATCTGCAACTTCTTGTTGAAGAACCCTAATTGTACGAAATATCCGGATCAATCATTCTTGCAATAAGTCAATAAAGAACAATGCCCACACGCTAATGAACTTTTCTCGTAACTATCCACAGCTTCCTTTTTGGATTCAGACTCCGGAATTTTGCTTTATCGAGTGTGAATAATAGTGAAAGTCATAGGTCGTCGATCCAACTTGAAAATGGAAATATAACCATGGAGTGGCTGTGTTGCCGTTTACTCTATTACGTCATCGGCAAAAAATTTTCACATGATGTAGGTTTGGCACCTTTTTCTTTTCCACAACAAACAGAAACGCGAAGGAAAACAAATCGTGGCGCAACATGCACAAAGAATGGAATGTTGATGAAACTAAATTAAAATTAATTGTATGAGAAGGCGACGTTCTTTGTTTATTGCAAAAACATACTGGCCCATTTATATACAGAGAGACAGATTAATTATTTTGACGGTTACTTATGGCTTACGTGATCTGCTTGAATGACGAAGAGACGGAAGAGAATTCAGGAAAACTCAATTAGTGAACGAAAATTCGTGCAACAGGCGCAAGTAACGAACAGTTAAAAGCATAAGAGGAAACAATAAAGGAGAAAATGAGCAAATTTTCAAACGCTTGCGATGAGTGGACTTTTAATATTCAAGATTCCTTTGAAGTAAAAAATAAAACGAACAAAAAAGATAAAAACAGGCGTGACCTTCTAAATGAGGAAGTAAAACTAGTGATGCAATATATTGGTAAACAACCGACATGAGTGTTTTATTAAAAAATCCAGTTTTCCCTGCTTGGTGGCACCACCATAAATTTTAATCTGGTAAAAAGGGAAATGCGGTAGCTAGTAGCGCTTTTGTTGTTTCAACTTTCCCTTGAATTTTTTAGTTACTGCCGTTTTCAGACCACGTTTACAACCCCGGACCAATAAAACGGTTTCTTTCACACAACAATAAAAGTTGCCCGATAAAAACGTGGTAAGTACGAAAAATGACCCGATTTCGAAAACAACTAGAACATGAATAAGCTCTGTTAAGTGTGGCGCGTTAATTAAGATGTGTCATTGAAAAACGTTAATTAAACTTAACTGTTTTGGAGGTCGTTGCTCCAAATCTTCGAAAAATTGCGCCCTGTGTCTCCGACCTTCGTTTTATTCTTGATCTGAATCTTTACCAGGTTAAATATACACAACCACCGGATATTCAGACGAGATTGCGGCAGGAAATAGATACGTGTCAGATTTTCACGGTAGTACACATGCTTTTCTTCATTATTGTAAATACATTTAATTAGAGAGCAGAGCTTTTCCGGGGCTTCCACGACCGAATAATGCAATGTTAACAAGTCTAACGGACCATGAAAGATGGTGTATGATTGGATCTTTTGAAGTACCGAATAAATCAAACAACCCTCAGGGTATAAAATATACATGATGGGTGGGAAGCCTGCAGCAGTCTCAAAGCTCCATTTCAAAGAGAAGCGTTCAGCGATATATTGAATTTGTCGAAGCTCATAGCTTATTATTTTTCACATACCGGGACAATACTCCCATACTTTTACTCGAGCTATTTGGGATAATTGCGTGAACTTATAATTTCAGAACGTATTGTTTCAGTGTCAAATAGTAAAAGTGTTGCAATTAACCTACTTCGGCTGCCACGCACTTTCGTCTTTTTTGGTCTCCGAAAATGGAGATTCCTGATTAAATCAAACGAAAAAACTCATTAGATAAGCGTCAAGTTTACATAACTGGCGGCTTATCTAACAGGTGCGTCGGTGACATTTTATTAATAGTGGTCGTATTTATAGTTTTCGAGTCTACTTTCATCGATGAGCGCGATGTGCCACTTTGGGAACTAACAATGCAGTTCAAGATAAGCGAGTTACTGGTGAAATCTATAAGTAATTTACTGGTCATTCTAAAACTCGGTGAAATTTAATTCCACATAATGCCACGTCTAATCGCATCAAAATAAGAAAATAATTAATCGTGACCAAGATTCGTGAAAAAATCCTTTAGAAAACACGAAACTCTGTTGTTGCTTTTAATTGATTACAAATGACCGGTACGTTGATTTACATTTGGCTTATTTGTTATGCTAAATTACACAGGGTGCAACTGGGCGGATGTCGCCGACAACATTTGCAATTTGATAGTTTTTCATTTCCGCCACGTTTTAGGTAATTTTAAATTCATAATAGTCACCAACGAAAGTGAATAATGCAAGCAGCTTTTGTGAAGCGTACACAGTGTGGGTTAAACGAGCAACTAAAAGACTCAAATTTTAAGCGATGGATTTTGTACCGGTTCAATCGTCTGCGTTGCTACTTTCAAAGTTTATTACAAACTTGAAAACCTTGAGCACGCTGTTAAACTAAAGTCACTACTTTTTATTAGTGGCTCCTTATGAATGAAAAATTCATGGCCCACGGGAGCTAATTTTAATTCAAGTGAAGTGAAGCTTGCAATTTCGTAGGTATGGTTGTTTTTCCTACAAATCTGGTCAATTTCCCCAACTTGATTGATGAGAGGTTTTCTATCTCCGATTTAATTCCTATTGGCAAGTACAAAAAAGGAGCTGCTGTAATAACCCTCAGATGAATCCGCCAAAATCAAAATGCGATTAGAGCCTCGTCCTTGCTTACCGATTTCCGTATTACCGCTATCAAACTCACGTAAGGACAAATGGGAAAAAGGGATTGAAATCTGTCGTGGGTGTATCGAACTCAAAACTTGTTCCGCGCTAATTTTTCAACTAGCTGAAAAACGTTCCTCATACCTTCTGATAATTCAAACACTTCACTACAACGTGTCACAAACAGACGACTCGACAGTACCACGTTGCTTCGTCGAGCAAGTCGCGAACTGAACTGCAGAAAACCGGCAAAGCAGGAGAGAGCACGCAGCAGGAGTCGGTCCGGTAAACAGACAAGCGCGTGCCCAACTCTGATAGTGAACTGGTCTATGTGTAATTGTACACTGGATCCTGGACGCAGAATGATAACACGGATTATGTCTGGTTAATTGATGACTCTTCGATCTCACATTGATAGCAGGAAACGTGATGTAGATTAGATGGGTCATAGATAATAGAAATGGGTCCATAATAGTGATGGAATGGCAGGTTAATGGACTAGAATGTTGTAAATCTATAGCAGAGTAACTTGTTGGAAGTTATAGTGAACAAAGCAAGAAGGATTAAGTAATGGAAGAGAATGTATGACTAACAAAGAGAGAGACAGGGTGTTGCATATTCGTATCATTGTTTGGAATTCTTTTATTAGCGGACATTAATGGAATGCTGGTTTAAATTGTTTCGGTTAAGACAAGGGGAATATGACTAATGATAATCAATATCAACGAAGGGAGTCCTCATTTTATTCAAGTTGTGTGATATGACTACACACTGACAAGAAAACCACAATCTTAATAAAAATCAGTTTTATCCTTTGAACTTATTCGAAGCAGACTCATTTGAGGAAAATCTGATCATATTTTTAAAACTTTAAAACTTCTCAAAGGTATAACAGTTATTTTTCACCCTTTAACAGTTTTGAGACGATAATGAATTAAAACAGTCCCAGTTTTCCTAAACAACAGAAGTTGAGTCGGTCGCTTTATTTAAACTTCAGATGTTGATTAGCAAAGATCCTACGCAAATAAAGGGACCGTCGAAAAATACTGCACAGGTCTTGGCCTAATTTGCGACTAGTTTCATCGACGGGATTTCTAACCTAGCACCAAATGTAAAATAACCGAAATGTAATAATTCCTTAGTAATCGTTCGAATAAAATTACAAGTTTAATTCCGTGAAATTATGAGGAATATATTTTAGCTCCTGGAATTGAAAAAGCTAAAATAATCTCGACTTTTTTCTTTACTTTACTCATAGAGATTCAAAGAAAGTGGCCCTATCGACAACTGTGAATTGAATGCACTCAAAGATAACTAACAATATTTTCATATTCAAGTATTTCTCTTAAAATAAAATTGTACTTCCCGGAAATCAATGTCTCTATCATGCACGAAAACAATTTGTCACAACAATTTTCCAAATGACCGGTGATATTATATTCTCGTTATATTCATATTAAAAAAAGTATAATCACTAGTTTATATACAGGGGAAAAATTTCATTTAAAAATCTTGCTCTAATTATTTGCGTGCAATCACAACTAAATAATATTCATTAGGAATAATTATCCGATCCGTTCCACTTGAAATAATCAATCTACTTTGATTTCTAATTACTGCTAAATGGAAACACAAACACCTACGATTCATAGAAGTAAAAACTAAAAGATAAATTCGCCCTTTCCGGTGCGTCACATGCTAGTGCAAATTTAAAGTTAGTAGTAAAGCTGGGATTAAGCGTAAAATGCGCACATATCAATAAAATGCATCACCGCAAACTGCAACCTCAGAGTACATTAAGACAACGAAAAAGTTATTATGTTGACAATCAGAAGCAGTCGATGATTAGTTAAGCAGTTAGGTAATTTGTTCAATGCGGGCATTTCATTACTATATCCATGAAATATCCATAATAATAACCCCGTCATAGCGAGAAGTCTTAAACGTCCGCCTTAGTAAAATATGAGATGAATTTTAATTTTTAATTTAAAGCCATCTGGAATTTGAGCATATTGAACTCTCCTCACATTTCCTGCATTAATTAAAGCTCATTCTCATTACCTTAATGAGCGATATAATAAAACACTAAATTTAATGCTTCACACATTTAGATTCTTCATTCTTCTTTTCCACAGATGCGCGATATTTATGCGTTCAAAAATCTTAGTTTTTACGAACTTCGTCGCGTTATTTTAGTAGCTGCGATAATTTAAGAGAATGTTCCTGTGACGAGTGGTGTGGTCAAATGCGTCAAAAAAATTCCCATGCATCCTCACAAGATAGTATTCCAATTTCCTCGTCGGCGACAAACAAGGCTGTCAAAAATGCGATAGAACTATTGAAGCTACAAGTAAAACTAGTTTCATGTCAAATTTGTTTAAAAAACTTCCGATTTAGTCCAATAAAAGTTTAAATTTTCAGTTATGACAGTCGAGAGCGTGAACTTTGTTCAACTTTATATTAAACCTGAAAATTCAGACGTGAGTGAAAATCACAAGTGCAAAACTTAATAATAACATGAGCTGTGTGATACTTCTGCACCAAGTTCACGTTAAATTTGCTTAGATTAGAAGGGATCTATTGAGAGCACAGTTTGATCAAATTTCTCGTTTCGTGCAAATTTTCACTTCATAAAGTCTCAAACAATCAGTAGTAAAAATTTAAATACTATCGTTGTAGAGAAATCTCAGGTGCTTAATTTTTCAGTGGACCACAATGCACATGTGCCCGACGTTATTGCCGATTATCTGTGCATCGTCTGGTCCTATTGAGAAATTATTGGATTCAGTCTGTGCACCACGGAAGCACCGAAGTTTCACTGGGGATCAATATTTACATTATTGGAAAAAGCTTTAATTAACTTAATTAACATTTTCTTAATTCGTCTTGAATTGAAGATTTTTCTTTCTATTTTAACCCAACCAATCAACGTTGATTATAAATTCTATTACGGCATGATGTTCAAAACAGGATAAAAACCTGTAATGACAACGTGTTACTCTCATTAAAAATCCCATTAGATAATTACGACCCAAATTATCAAACCTCGCTGCAAAAATCCCGATAACCAATCAATTCAGATGAATAATCGAATGCCATTTACAATATATTTACTGTTCAAATTACAAGCTCACAAATATTAGCTTGCTCCATAATTCACTTCACTTCCATTTCAACAATATCGGCGGGGGCTGTTAACCGTTCGTTATTATTTCATGTTCTCAATTCAAGCACTGCCTCTCTTTCTCCACCCATTTATATTTATTAAATTTTTATTAAAAATGATGTTCGAGCGAACTTACAATATACCGGAGCCAATGCAAATACGTGTAGCCACCATTAAATGAAAGAGAGGCAAAGCAAACTTTGTATTTCATGCAAATTCGCATAAATAAACATGAAACGGCCAAAACCAGACGTAGAACCTCCCTCATCACACTAGGGTTGAATAATACCCAGTTTTAATTCGAGAATACCTTCTCCGTTTCCCTTTAATTAATCGGTTGTAATCATATACGGAATCGACAGAGTGGGGAATAAGAGTAACGTTGTAAAATATTTAGTTCGGATTCGGTGTTATTACAGAACTTCAAGAGATATAAAATTTTATTATTCCGTTGAAAACTCGGATGAGATTTTATTTTTCTGGGTATTTTTATTAGAGATGAGGGTACAAAGACCTGGTTCAATTTTAGAGAGAAATTTAAACGCTCAAACTAATTGACACCCTGATTGATTTCGCATCATCCCTTAGGTCCCCCAATCAGTCCCGCATGACCCTTACCCCGTACAAGTTATTCTAAACGATAATACTCAAAGAATGTCACTGAGCTGTAGGAATTAATTTCACCACCAGACGGATATGAGAGAAAACTCATTATTGCACTAGTTCCATACGCAACGGTTGAACGTACAGAGCATCTATTCCCACTACACCTCGTCCTAAATGTTCCGCTGTTGCGTCCAAACTAGATACTTAATTAATATTTTTTAGGATTCATTTATTCACGTTCTAGCGTTGCCAAAATTCTCAATGAGTTTAATTTATACGAAAACGATTTCATTTCACGCCTGGAAATTAATTATCTCGGATCTGGAGAGTTTTTCCAGGACGGTCGGCTTGGATTCAGTTTGTAAATTAATAGACAGTTTCTAATTGAGATTTCTTATTTACATTTAACAAAAGTGATCTCGTTTCTTGCTTAATTAAACACGACGAGCTGACACCCCGATCGATGGCTGTGAAGGGTTCTCTTGAAATAAAAGTATGGTTTTATCAAAGCACGTTTCATTTCATCCAGAGCATGTGTATTAAAATTTACGATGGCTATTTGGCAACTGCAGGCATCTTCTTGGCAACACAAAGTTTAAATTGGTTGCAGTAAGATACGCGACATGACAAAAGCACTGTAGGACGCTTCTAGAGACTTTTATTGTTGAATAATTTAATTACTTACTGCGAGGACGTTCATTATCGGAAGCAAGGCGACAACTTACCTGAAACAAAAAGGAGAAATTAGCGGAGGGTTTAATTGCAATAATGGCGGATGAGCGAATGTTGTCAGATTTAGTAGTTTAGCAAAAAAAAAAAAAAACAGATTTTGTTGATCCAAAGTTCTTCATATCAAATTTCATTATTACCAACGAAAACGAAAAAATATTAAGATTCGATAGTTAGAGTGGAAAATTCCTAGACGTTCTATAAATTTCAGAATTAGAAAATAGCTGTAAAAGCGAAACGAAAAAAACGCCAAAGATCGCAAAGGTTCCGAAGATTCGATCCGAATATAAGTGACGGGGCACCAAAATATTTTAAATATTTATAGTTCTGGGCAAAAATACTTGCACGTTCACATAATTAACATTATGCAGCCATTGGTATTTTGGCCTCTTAAAATTTCTACAAAAATTTGAGAGGTCCCAAAAAAACAGCGAAGATTTTTTCAAAAATTCGAAATATAGATGCAAGTTCTAAAAATACAAAGAACAAAATTTATTATTATTTATTTTTTATGCTAAAAATCTCAAAGTCTAGAAAACCCAAAAATTATAAAAACTTAAATATTTAGATATTTCTACAAACTCTTAAAATCTTCCAAATAATCTGAAAAAAAAATTCGTCTAGTTGTACATAGAGTATTTTTTAGGGTTTAAAAAGTTCAGCACGCACCATTGACTACAACTTTTTGAAAAATCAATTTAGAAATACAAAAATTCTCCATTATTATGGTAAAAATCTCAAAGCCTTAGACTCTCAGATATTCTACAAAAGTTCTAATAATACAAAAACACACTAAAAAATAATCCAAAACACTTTGAAAAAATACAAATTGAAGAGTTAAAAAAAATCTATCTAACTTTTTAGAATCTAGAATCTCTTTCTTCTATCTCTTCACTTTTTAAATTGAACATTGTACTTTGTTCATATCCTTAAATAATAGTTTCTATTTAGAAACTAAAAAAATTCAGTCAAAAACCCGAAAATTCCTCAAATTTTCCAAAAACGCATATTACACAAAAACAAAATAAAATCCACAAAAGTCTAAAGATATCTAACACGAAAAATATCTTAGGCACAAATTTTAAAAACTCTAGAACCTGAAAATGAGAAAAAAAAAAACAAGAAACTGCGGAAAAGAGTAACAAAAGGTCTTAAGAACACCACGAAATTATGAAAACTCTTATATCTCCAGACAATTTAAACATCCTTAAAATTTTAAGTACAAAAACATTTTTATTTCAAAAAAATTTTAATGCTCTAAAAATTAAATTCCAAAATTCAAAATCCGCAAATCATCAGATAGCATATAAAAATTTGAAAACTTTACGTATTCTAAAGATTAGTAACTAGGAAAATTAATTTAAAAATAAAAGAGTTTATCGCTAAATTCCGATAAACGCGTAAAAGTGAAATTGCACCTGTGTACAAATGTAGTTACAAATGTAAAAAATCATGAAAATGTGATATAAATCCTAACTGTTCGAATCAGACGTAAAAACCTATAAAAATCAAAAACCGTCAACCCCCCAGAATTTCTTCAGGTTTTTCATACTCTCAGAAGAAACTACAGAAGTTTTTGGAAAATTACAATTTATTAGTTACAATGTTGAAGACAGAAGCAAAAAATCACAGTCAGTCTTTCTCAATTATGCATTTATGTAAAATTTTGCTGGGAAATCTTCATAATCATAAAGCGTGTGTTCCGCAGATGTCAATGACTCATTATATAAGTGTAAACCGTCAAAAAACTCCTCGCACTATTTCAGCATCTAGTTGCCTTGGGATAAATGATTCACTTGAACAAACAAATGTCTCCTAGTGATGACTGCAACCACAACAAACTTAAATTCCCGTTAATCTGATTTTTTTGCGAAAACTGCGATTCATTGTAATTCACAATCTCTGAAACACAGGTAGCTGTTTTCCACAATTACGAGGGGACTCCCCCGTTCTCTTCCTCGTTTTCTTTTATTCTCACTCCTTTGCATAATAATATATTTTAAACGCAAAAATCATTTTTTATCGTGACACTTTTGATAAAGCCGTCGGTGCTTTGACCCGGTACCTATCAGATAATAGTGTGCTGTAGGGGGACACAGTCACTTGTTCGTTCAACAATAACTCATCGATTTTTGTCGAACATGGCCAACTCGATTCTGTTGCGGCTATTCAAATATCTTTCTATTTCCTATATTTATTCATGATGTGACAGGATCGAGAGGATTCAAAAATAATTTATAACGTGCTAGGTAGTCTGGACACGGATTAAAATTGATGGAGGCGGGAGTTTGGGAGGTCGCACTGTGTGAGGATTATCACGACGGGTTCGATTTTTTAATAGAATTATTTGAAGAAGTGAGGGGATAAAAGTGATCAGCAGGGATGAGGACACCCTGTAATGTAATAATGCAAAGGGTGTCTGCGGAATATATCATGTTCATATTAATAAAGGATGTTTACAGGAGCTGCTTAATTAATCAATTACTCCTTTAATTAATTTACAACGCCCTTGTAATGTAGTAAGGGATACTCTAAAAACCTTTGCAGAATGGTACGGGACACTAATTATAAGAGAATGGGATGCTTTCTTTGGCGGAAGATAAAAGTCTGGCATAAAATCAATATCTTGAAAAAGTCAAAAACTGTTCTGGTTATAATTCGAGACTTGAGGGAGCTTTTACTCTTTTTTTTTCTCCTGTTAATGCTCGGCTATTACAAAAAATCGAACGCAGCGAGCGTCGAGCCAGAACCTTCAAAGCAAATTATCTACAACACATTGTTTTTATCTATCTGTAATAACCGCCTTGCAGTTTCCTTTGCATGCTTCGCTACCAGAAGTCTTAACACCTTAGGCTCTTTATACGCCTACTGTGCCTGCAATTTCAGGGCCCCCTCGACGACAATGGTCTCTAATTGGGTTTCAACAGTTGAAAATCGGCAATCGACGGAATTAAGGGCCATTGTAACGGAGTCATTGTGGCAGAACGCATTCAAATCAGCTGCTGTTCTCTCGCAGATGTCATTTCCGGACACCCGCATCCATTTCCGTAGCGTTGGGTATGTGACCCAGTACACTTTCTTGCATCACTGGTCGACGAATTAGACAAAATTATTCCAATGCACGCTTGAAAAATCAGAAACGTCGAGTTGTCGAGGTGGATATTGTTTTTGCACGGAAGGACCTTTAAATCCTGGCTGCGGATGATGCAAAAAATGGAAAAAGGGTTTATGACAGATTAATATTGCATATTTAATAGTGGTATCTGAAAGGATCGGCCAAAAAAGTCCATTACCAATCCTGTTTTAATCTCCTTCAACATTAAATACAGAGTGTCCGGAATGTCACGCACATCTTCCGAGGTACAACCTTGAACAATGCGCAAAAAATTATAAGCAAGAAAATGGGCAACACTGTTCAGTCGACATGATGCCACATTAATGGTAATTGTTGCTGTTGAAATTTTATTAACGTATTTATAATAAATTTTTAACACTTTAGTTCGTTTTTTTCAATGAAGGTGCCTTGAAGCACCTCATTTCATACATGAAATATTTTTAACATTTTTTTCGTACTTCATCAGATGCCTTGATAATGCAGCTTCGAGAATGTGCGCCACATTCCGGACACCTATATTTTGAATGGCAAAAAAGTCGAATTAGTTTTTCAATTTTTTGACCACACAGTAACGTACGTAATTTTAGACGGCGTTGATAAAATAAATCATCAAAAATCCTCAAAAACAAAACCTACAATAGCATAAACGAGATTTGGAGTTAGTTTCTGTGAGTGGCTCATTTTTTTTAAATCTTGCACGTTTTAATTAAGCCATAGAAAACATTTATCATCGCTGTAGATCTTATCAGTGACAACCAAACGAAATCTGCTTCTCTCTACAATATCATATTTGTTCCGGTGTAAATTTTCTGGTCAGACGGTGAAAGTTGAGACATAACGTCGCAGCTTTCCAGTTCAAGCTAAAAAATATAAACATTCTAATTGCGTTTTTTCTCATTCCGGATTTTCCGGAAGCAAACGTGGCGCATCCAACTCCGCCGAATTCAAACTTAAGATGCCATGATAAATTAACCATTATCGTCCTAGACGCACGATCGTCGAAAAAAATCCTCCGAAAATTCGTGACGAGTTGAAGTTAACTCGAAGCGACATTTTTAGTCGGCGTAAACATTTTCGACGTGATTTATATTTACGAATTTTTCTTCGCTCATGCCTACTTTATTCAATATTTCGGTTCCAATTCCGTGGAACTTTTAACTTCACCGTGTCCAATTTTCATAACAGGTGGATCTCAGGAACAAAGCGTCATATAAATCCGTATAAAAATAAATCATTCTGGGGAGTTGTACTAAAACAGAAGTTTACATCTGTCCAAGAGTTTGCTCATAATTTTGCCTGTAGGTAACTCTCCAGAGACAGCGTATCAAGACGAGATAAGGATGAAAACATGATAAACTACCGGCATTTCTCAAATACGGGACATGTTGATGTTTATTCGGGCTTTGATAACAACGAAATCAATCTTGTTCGATCGTATTTTCGTTTTCTTTGTAATTAAAGTTTACTTATCGCGATTAAAACTCGAGGACTGAAAGAAAAATCCGCTTTAATTAAATCGTGTGTTGACTTGATTACCCGAAATTCCCTCGACTCTCCAAATTTGTCAAAGTAATCTAAATTTCGAGACACGTAAATAAAAGTGCATAACTGCGCGCTTGTTTTCGCTACTGTTTTTGATGAAGTTATAAAACTTATCCAAACAGCAAAGCCATTTTTTATTGTAGGTACGTGGCTGGAACGAGGGTTGAAACAGAAAAGTCTGACAAGAACTAATACCGCTTTGACAATTTCGAACGAGCAAGGAGCGGGGGTTGAAAAATATGTTTAATAACGTGAGGGAGCTTGAATAAAATTACGAATATCTTTTCAACCCCTATTATGGCCGACTTTATTGTTCTGCATAATTGTTTTAATTATTAAAAGGATTATACCGGACGCCAACCCTGTTGCTGCACACCAACTAGCTGTGTAAACAATTGCACAAATAACAGTTGAGCTAAAACAGACCGTAGAAAGTTTCTGCTGTAATTTCCGTGTGGGTGAATTTGCTAATATTACGCGAATTATTGTTGTGGGCACTATAATTAATGACGCAAAACTGGAAAAAATGGGAAATATGATCAGAACTGGGGACAAATTTCGTTTTTATCAACAGAATTATAATCAAGCATTTACATAAGACACGTTCGTTCCAGTGATTACGTTTTAAGTGAAGTCACTGGACGAGAAAAGTTGGCTAATAAAATGCATAAAATGAGTTTATAAATTATCTTGAAAAGTTTGATGGATTCCGCAGATTTTGATCATTTTTCTGATAACCCTTGGCGCGAAATCATTTCAACACAGCTTGCAGCGTTAATTTTTATCGGGAAATTATTTACATAGGAATGTGGCAATTACTCGATACATTTTCGATGTATTTTCACTCAGACAGCACTCGCAACCCCTAATAGCCGAGCGTTTAAATGAAATCACTACCCTCTCATAAAATAAAAGAAAATTAGAGTGGAAATATGCATTACACGCCGCGTACATCTGTTCCAAAAAGTGGCCAATTACGAGTCAACGCGACATTTACAAAGCTCTGAATCATACAAAGAGGCATTATGACATAATTAGATTCGCGAAACCCCGTAAAATTAGTCATACCGGTAACAAAATGGGTTAGACAAATAACAGCCTCACACCGGAATTAAAGAAATTACAGGATAAACAGGACGCTCGTGTTTAAACTGAGGTCTTCATTTCAACAAATGTAATTCTTTCGAAACGATGATTATGATACATATTTGTGTTTGTTTGACAGATGGAAATGAAAATATCACGGAACAAAGCACCTTTCTGGAAAAACGTTGGCTTTGGTTCGTTCAAAAAGCATTGTCGGATTTCGCTCCGGGTGTTTCAACCACCACCCTTTCGCGGTCTAACCGCAGAATTTGAGGCTGCGAGCAATCTACTTCAGACTTCTTGGCAGCCCTTCAACTATGAATATTTACATGAAGCTTGAACAAATACGGCTCTTATGGTGCTGCGTAAAGCGAATGAAGTACATTTAAATTAATCACACGCTCCGGAAGTTTAAGTAAAAACTGTTTCTACTTTTGAGGTTCTTAACGTGACAATTTTGAGATACATTCTTTCCAGATTTGAATTTCGTTTATCTATTATTTATTTCAATCTGCGCAATCTTAGTTATACTTCCTCGTGGAAATTCCTTGATCATAAAACCCAACAAAGCCGTAAAAATGGTTTTATCCGAAGCGTTTAAATATTCATTCTATATGTGATCTACAAAGTGTATTTTATTCTCCAACCGTGACAAAAACTGCGATCAAAATAACCACCCCCTAACCCTCGTTAAAGGCTTATATCTCTATCTGTGGTGTCTCCGCTGCTTCTATTTGTACTAAATTTAGGTTTATTACAGCTTTATCGCCACATTCCACGGTAATATTTATTCGCGGTTATCGCAATAATTAAGGAAGCGGTTCCAACCATTCAAGCCATCCACCTCTCCATTAATCCTTGTCTTTTAAAATGCGCATATCTTTGATCGCACCCTCCGAAAGGTTAAGCCAAATTATCCAAATTAAACTAGAAGACTCGCGGAAATCTTAAACCTATTCAGTGTATACTTTAAAAGCTTAGATGCAATAACAATAAATCTCCATGCGGTAAAAGGATTACAAACAACCCCTAGAACTCTGAAGCTATTTAGCATACCTTTCTCTCGAAACCTCTCATAATTCTACCCTTTTCAAGCAAACGAAGCGTTGAAAAACTAATTAAAAATCAAAGTTAGTTAGGTCTCGGAGATATTCGCTTTGGTTTTATCCCGTCCATTCCTCTTTTGCTGACACCATAAGTAGTTTATCTGGACTTTGGACAGAAAAGCTAATTGAGCATAGACCCTTAATGAAGAGGACGTGTTCGGCGCGCCCCCAAAAATCTTTTGTTTCTGATTAATAAGAACTAGGGTCACGAAAGAAAAGAGTGGACTATCATTGATAAAGTTTGTTCAATCGAGTTGGCAGATTATTGTGCCTCGTTAAAGCACAAACTTTTCCCCAGACGGAAGAAGATTCCCATCCGCTGATCTGGAAGATATCGTATTTTTCTTTTTTTAAACGGAGAATTTAGGAGGAACGGGGAACTATTACTCCCTTGCTCATTATATCTTAACGATATACTCCATGTGAGAACCATAACTTGAGAGCGTATCTAAATCTCGAAAGCGTCTTAAGGGGGTTCTATATTCATTTCTCTTATGGGAGAACCGGCGGAAACCTAACTCGTCTATTAAAAAAGTCCCGTCCAGCACCATCAAAGAAAATTTTAATGCAAAACTCTCTCCCCGGCTGTGTAGCGAAGTCGAGAATTTCAGCGATGAATTAGGCAAAGCGACAGTTGCCGGAAACAATTTTTCATGAATTTTGATCAAATGTTGTTGAAAATTGAAAGCTGCGATGACCTGCTTGAAAAGATCATTAACCCATCGCTGACGCCTCCTCTGCCCATTTATATGGTAATGTAATCTGTTGCTTCATTACCAACCCTTAAATAAACTCAAACAAATCCCTTGTTTCACAGGTAAAAATCAATAATTTTAAAAGTCCGGATTTCTTCTTCCCTGTCGCTCCTAAAACGATCTAGTTACGTCGTAAGCTCTAATTATTATGTGTCCCCAAGCTGGACAAGAAAAAGTAAGTAAATAAAAAATGAAAGGGACGAGAATAGGTAGCATGCTCTCTCAAACGGGAGCATAAAAGGGACGACTAATCTATATTATCTAGGGGCGCGTTATTGAATTGAACGGGGCAGTTTTTTAACTAACGAGGAATGCATTTGACGGACTCGGATCTCTAATTGGATTCTTGGCCAAGAGTTCAAATTAAATTCTACTTTTATAGACGATTTGTTCTTTGTCATTTATTGGACGAGATGGGAATTCTATAAGGGCAAGATCGAATTTATTACGTCCGACTTTTGTACGTATCGGATACAAAAGGCTCTAAACCGCTTCCATTAACTTTCAACTTTAATTTGAACTGGAGAAAAAACGGGTTCTCCACCAGTTGCCGTCTCCATTAGACAATAATTTGTTAAACAGTACTAAGTTTTTCAATTTCTGTAGTTTAATTTGACGCTGCAAACATCTTTATCAATAAATTGATAAACAGTAATGGCTCTTAAAGGTCGGACGTAACTAACGTAACTTCAGGAAAACATTTATTATCATGTAACTGTTCACTTGTGCACACAGAAAAACAACGCACTTAGAAGCCGAGTATTACATGGCTCGTTTTACAATATTTCTTACAGCTACTTAATCTAAGCTGACAAATTCTGAATTTTGAAGTACCTGCTGATAAATTCTTTTTTTAATCACGACCAATAAAGGAATTCAATTTAGATTAGTCTGAGCCGACTTCTGAGAATTTCGATTCGATTGATTGAGATAAATAGGATCTAGGTGGGTGTAGAATAAATCCCTCCATATACGCAAGGTCGTCTTGTAAACCCACCGATTTGGTTTGTTTATGACTACCCACATCTACCATTATTTGGAAATGCTCGTTTTCTCGTGAATCATAACCACGAAAAACCCTTTTAAAAGATCACAAATTAGTTTGTGTTAATTTAATATCCCAACTTATCCCGTCCGTGATCCCTCTAATGTCTTCTTTAAACTCTGTCCATTTCGAAGCAGCCGCCCTCGAAAACTGCTGCAAATGAAATATAATCCCGGCTTTATAATATCATAAATAAAACGCCGCTCCGACAATTTTCTTATCTAAAACACAGTCCACTGACTTACAAACTGAAAATAACCACATCCTCAGATTAGGAGCGATATTTCCGAGAGCTATTAAATGCACTCTGACTTCAGCATCCAACTTCATAAGGGCCAGTTGGCAGTGTGAAACACTAAACTCGAGATATCATCGGGCAAACAGACCCTGGAGTGCTTTTAATAAATTTACCGTGCCCAACTGAATGTTAATTATTTAATTTAATTTGGAGGTTCTTCCGGGCTTCTGGGACCGCCCCCACCATTCACACTGCATTTTTACTCACTCGCAGGATGAGAAAGAACGCCTGTAACCAGCTGTCTGCATCAGCAAGGATGTGTACTGAGTTATCTTCATTTTTTAGCTTTTCCAAACATAAATACATTAAAACTGCACTGACCACGAACTTACGAAAGCACCGGCGACACTAACACTGCAAACGTGAGAAACGAATGTAGAGTGCACGTTGTTGCCGGCCTTGGGCCCCGAGTTTACCCACCTTACACTATTTACACTCAGTGGCGTAACTCCCGGAAAAGGGAAAATGCATAGGCAAACACAGGAATCAGATAAATTGCATGTAACAAGTTTGGGATTACCCTACAAAAAAAAGCTTCCACTACTTGTTTGTTTCAAGTACAAGAGTTTTTACAATTCCTTTTTTTGCACCATCATGAATCACATCGGAAACACTGAATTTTTGTAATAACCGTAACTTTTTATACTTGGTTTATGTCAAGACCACGGATCTGCAAGATCACGGTCTTGATAAATAGTACTTATTAAATTTTTTGCTTGCTCCAGGAGCTTCAACACTTGCGTTTTTACGAGATTGAATGTCTGTAAGTCTGCGTCTTGGTATCAAGTGAGTGGGCTGAACACCTGTCGTTGAAAAACTTACTTCTTAGCGTTTTCTGACCCCTTCAGGCTTTGCTAATTTGCTTCTGCTTTGCTAATTATTACACAGAGATTTGGAAATAAAAGATCCGGTTACCATATGTATTTATGGACTTACGTTACACAAGGCATATGCATCAATCTTTTTTATTTCCCTTTCTTTCTATTATAATGAGAAGCAAATGGATGTGCAATATCCTCTCTCTCATAAGGATGGAATTGCGCTAAACTCAAATTATCATTGTCTTTTTAGTGGAAAATTTCCATGTGATTATAAACAATGATAAACACGTCGTTTGCAATATGACTTAAAAAATCTCTTGCTAAAACGTTCCAAATTGAAAATTTGACAAATTTTTGTCAAGTCTTGGAAAACGGCTATGGATTGACGCCTGTACAATAAATCAGAAAATTCTTCAAAGGATGTTTATTTTTGTTCACGACATTTTTGTATATAATATCAAGTATAATGTGAATACTTTAACCAGAAAATTTAGTTTGCTCAACCCTCTGAAGTAGCAATAACTGTGATCTCTCTAAAATTGTACGTTCCAATAATTGCTTCTTTTTAGAATAAAACTGCACAGCTTATAGAAGTAGTTATTTCCGTAAGTCAGGAAAATGTACGGTTACTGCCGAAGAGATGGCACTTTGTGCCGAGTCTTTTAAGACTCTGAGGCAAGTTTCAACATTTTCCTAACGAGAAATGTATTAATTTTTTTCTGAAACCGTTGATTTTAATAAAAAATTACTAATTTTTAATTTAAGAAATAATTTTCACAAATATCAAGTACGTCAATTTTCTTCGTTTGAATTATTGAAGTCATATTTTTCCTAGACGACGGCAGGGAATGGACTTTACCTGACGACGGCAGGTAAATGATCAAGAAGCTCCGGTTTCAGAAAAACATACTTAAGTGACAATTGCTTGCCAAAAATAAACAAAATAAACTTTTTTTACTATTTTTTTCTCAGCTGCTTTATTTAAGCAACCAAGTTTAGAATTCTTAATTAACATAATTTTGAGTTCTTTATTTGTGCTAAATCATCTTCAGAACATTTTTATTATGGATTAGGATTATGCTTCCAAATTTAAATGTTCTTTTCCGTTTTCGTCTTGAATAAAATGTTGAAGAATCATAAGAAACATTATTTATAAATAAGAAGTTTAGAGTTAAAATTAATTGTGAAATTTGCAATCAATCACCATTATCTGTCTAACAATACGATAATTGTTCTCCTGATCATCGATAGTTGACGCTCTAAGTGAGTTTTCCACGTTTGATTTCGGAGTGTGGGTTCATTCTGACTATGAATTACTTCTACTTCCTCTTATTTACTACTTTTGTGTTAGGAACGTAATCTGCAGGAATATTTTTATTAAATTCTATATCTCTTATTTCAGCCGCTACTATTCACTCAACAATTTCTGATTTACACTAGAACGAGCATTAAGAATGTGGGGGCATTTCTGGATGTCTAAAATTCACTTTTCGTCTACTATAAATCAATTTCTGCGGTAAAAATCAAAAAACTATGGATCAAAGCAGTAAAATATGACACTTAAGACGAAATATTATGATAAGTTTGGATGTCAAGTTTTCAAATCAAAAAGATCAGAAAGGACAAACGTACCGAACCAAGTAGCTACGTTTCACTGAGCCTTAGCCATGTCCCCCCATGTACTTTTCCAAATCTCTGATTAATTACACATGCGAGCTAAGTCTCTGCACGCCACTGTTGTACAATCTGCTAAATATAACTGGAATTTTGTCGTTGGATTATCCAGGATAAGTAAAAATCAATTGCAGCAACTGGAGGGGAACTCGTAAACGAGCGGACAGGAAGCTTGTAAAAATAAATTTTATAATTGTACTGCAACAATTTCGCATAAATCAAAGCAAATTTCTACAAGGGTTGGCAAAAGGGCGCTACTAGAGGCAATAAAGCAATTCGCTAAACAAGAACTGTATCGTAAGACAGTCGAGTTGGGCTTGGGGGTCCTTATAATGTGCGTCGACTTGGAGGCATTAAGTTAATGTGACTGCGTATTTCATAGTAGAATGTGGTGGTTTTACCAAGTAAAGAAGCAAAAGAAGTCTAAATAACTAAGCTTTTTAACAATGACGAATACATTACTCATAAATGCCCGCTCGTTAGATTTGGGAAAACATTTTTAAACGTACATATTTAGAGGTAAGCACGAGCCGATGACGTGTAACTCTTAAGAATGTAGTTTAACAGCTGTTAGATATTACAATCATTGAAAGGATGTGCATTTTATGTACGGTCAACTATCAAACTGCTGATTTCTTCTTTATTTTATTAGTTCAACTACCTTCGCCAACAATTTCCGGCACTTGAAAAAATACGAATTTCCCATTATGACTCATGAATGCTTCCGTGACGGCCGTTCCTAAACAATATAAATTTCTCACCAAACTCATCCCATTCAGAAGTTATAAACCCTCTGTATAGCTCTAAGACTAAGACAAAATGCGTAATTACGACATCCGCCTCGCTCGCATCCTGCACTTAGTTTCTTGACCCACGTTAATACAAAAACTAGTAAATAATTCAGTATGAAACAACCCACCCGCTGACACCTTCGTACAAGTGGTCACGAACAACAAGAAAAATGAAAAAATGTAGTTACTGAGTGTCTTAAGCAACAGCAATGGTCCTTGACATTAAGTGTTTGTTCCAGTTAACATAATCAAAAGTTTGCGCCAAGTTAGGGCGCGAAACGTTATTTACTGCCTTTGGGGACTCTTTAAACAATCCCAATCTGCATACTGTTGAAATATGGGAGAGCTATGGGTGTTACAGCAAACGCAAGTTCCATTATTCCTGCAATAATCTACAGTGTGTTTGGTTGTTACTGACGTCGCAGCTGTTTAGTATGTTGCCTACATGCTCGAGCGTTCATGTAATTTTCGGGAAAATTTAATGAATTTAATTAAAGTCACGATTCGTTCGTAGGCTTTCTCGAAAAAGCTGCCATTATTAATGAGTTATTGCAGAAGACTTGAATTATTGCCGTCTCTTCGGTGCGCAATGGCTTACCGCCTGATTTAAGAGCAACAACGCAGCACCAGTCCAAATCTTATGAGAAAACTTATAAAATACGACAGGTAACATGGTCGAACTCTGCACACACACACATCACGCGAAAGCGTTAATCTACTTTTCAGGGGGAAAAGAAAAAAGAAACTAGATGTTAATTCCTTTGGAAATTAAGAGCCGTATTTCCCTTTTAGCATTATGTCATAATCTCTGGTAATATTTCGCAGGGAGAGCGTTATATTTCTTATTCGGACAAGGCGTGATATTTCATACGTTGAAATTCCATATTTATGGGGAGGGAAGTGTGGGGGGAAGTGTATAGCCTCGGTGTTAACAAATCCCTCGGTGCTTGAGAATTAATCTGTAAAAGCTCGCGTTTTGAACAGCATTAGCCGGATCAGGTGTCTCTCGATTTTACACCCTCCGGAACTTATATCTATTGTTTACTCCCCGCAGACGTGGTTTGGGTCTTCTTGATCTTGAGCGGACATGATAAATAAGGGGTACTTGAACCGATAATGCCCGTAATGGAGGGGAGAAAGATGGCAGCTTCGGTAGAAAAGCATCACCTAATGTTGAAAAACTGTACATTCTCCGATTATAATAAAATTCTCAACGTTACGTTCAGTTCATTATGATAAATGATCGAAAATTGACAAATTCACTTAAAATGATAAGACACACGTGTGGTCTGATGTTTGTAATTAGATAATGTACGTAATTTTTGTATCCTCCAATATTTACAAAATAACGGCTATATTTGTACAACTGAATGCAATAAGCTGTGTAGAATTAAAAAAAAATACACTAGCGATAACTTGTTATCATAACATCAGCTGATTGCAAGTAACCTTAAACAGTGCGGAAAACTGTGTTTATTCCACTTTTATGTCAAATTTCGAATCCACAAAAATTAAAATTAAATGTTATGCTATGTTAAAATTGCTAATTAATGCTTTCCCTCCACTGTGTTCATGATTTGATCATGAATTCAGATTTTGTAATTATGTGTTATTTGTTGTTAAAAAAAATTATGTTGCTCTTAAACTTTACGCCGTATTAAATTTGAAACTTCGTAAAAATTTGTGAGAGACACTGTGATTTATTATTTATGGTATTATTATTTATTATCCGTAAATAGACAGTCCAAATAAACATCGCTTGCGGGAAATACAAAACAATTTTCGTTTCATTTTTCGTTTGAAAAAATTTGAACATGTATGAGAAAATATTATGGAGCTTGGTTAGTTGAAAATTGACAACCTATTTGAATATATCGATGCCCAAGTTTCGTACGACACTATTTCAAAGTTCACTTACAATGTAGTTAGAACTTAGGTACAATAAATATATTGATAAGGTATTTTTAAATCTGGAAGTTCAGTTTACAACGTGGGAAAAAAAAACAAAAATTTGCTTCTATATAATTAATTTTTGCGTGTATGTGCTGTTTTTTAAATTTTTCTTTTATTGTTGTCATTATTAATGTTTTGTTTTGAGCTAATGTTTGTTCTGAAAAAAGATCTTCTGTCATTCATATTTTAGTTTATGTAGCTTTAGTTTTTTTGTAGTTAAATTTTGAGTTTTTTTTTTAAATTCTTTAGATTCTGCAGAATTTTATATTATGTACATGAACTTTATTGTTCCTGAAATCTATTCAGATTGTACTTGTTACAAATATTCGTTACATTTAGGTTACAATTACAATATTCCGATATCTCAAAAAGTATAAGTTTCAGGTATATCATACTTACCAAAAATAAAAAATTATGAAAAGAATGATACAAGAAAATGTATGGTGTCCCATTAAAAAAAAAAAAACGAAGTTATAGTTACCTATTTAAATACTGTGTATCTACAAAATATGTGTTTTTAAAGAGCACCCTGTACGATAGCATGAACTTATATTTGTTGTTATATTGAATGAAGACAGCGATTATGTTTAAATTATCTTTCGTCAAATTTAAGGTTCCTTATTATTTGCTTAACACACTGTTTAAATCTAAATTATATTATTTTAGAAAAATTAATATTAATATTCACGTTAAGAACGTTCAAGCGTAACTACACTTAAGTCATGCTCTTTTTGTTATTTGTGCTCGGGGGTGGCTGAGAGATGAAGTGAGCAATAAACAATTAATGCGTTTTCAGAATTTCATTTTTTTAGATGTATATACATACATCTATACATATATATATATATATGTATATATATATATAGAGAGAGAGAGAGAAAGAGAGTATAAATCGAAAAAAACATTTTTTCGGAAACATGACAGTTTTTAATTTTTTTCAATATGGCGTACCATTACAAAAAATTTGGAAAAAATATATTTTATGTACTTTTTGCTAGGGAATTCAAAAAAAAATATTTTCAAAATTGTACTTTTAAGTTTTATAATAAAAATCAATTTTTCTTGAAAAATGAATTTTTTTCTCTATGAAAATGTAGAGCCAAATAGTTGAAATTTTTATCAAAAGAGTATCTCTATAGATATTAAATTACCATAAAATTTTTATTTAAATCGATTTAGTCTATGAAGAGAAAAAAAATATTTTCTGTTTTTGCCTTTTTTTATTATTGTTCAAAATCTAGTTAACTTTGAGATCTAAAAACTTCAGAATCAAAGTACTTCTATAGTACGAACATATCCTGAAAGTATCGTTAAGATACGCTCTGGGGGCAATTTTAGCATTCTTATCTCTCTATGCCCTTTCAATAATCAATTAAGTAATTAGTAATTTAAGTAATCAGTAATAAAAAAAATTATGTCCATTTAAAGCGCTTAAGCCAAAAAATCAAAATAGGGAAAAAATAAATAGCGTTCTATTTAAAATAATTAAGTTGAGTACGGTCCTGGACTATCGAAACACCCTGTCTAACGTATTTTTTTTACGGAATGTATCACATTTTTTTATATTGTCTTTTATTTTTGTTAAGTACACGGTACACGGTATACACAAAGCTTTTTCTCTAGATTTTTCAATTTTTTTGATTTTTTTAGATGTTTTAGATTCTTTGCATTCTATAGAATCATTTGTCTAATTTTTTTTGCGTATTTTTTTGAAAGTTTAGGTACAATCCAAGTTTTAAAGTCTTTAGTTTCTGAAGATTTTAAGTTCTGCTGCAATATCTGAAAAAATATAAGTTCTAAGTGTACTTGAATGAAAGTCTGCAAGAAAAACGACAATACAAGCAGATATAGGGTATTCCATTAAAAAAAAATGTCAAGGCGTTTGAATATTGTACAAAATTAGTGTTTTTATTAAACACCCTGTATGATAGCATCAATAGTGCTATACGAAAGAGCAATGTTTTTTTTGAGCTTCATACCAAATTTCTTAAAATTCAACAATAATTTAAAAATCTCGTTTTTATTTAGTGCAAAAATTAGTTTGTTAAAAATGCGAATGGCGGTTGAGAACGGGACACATAAATAAAATTTGTTTATACCGTTTTGAATTTTAGAATGTAAATTTTTGCATCCAAGCTACATAAAATAAACTGTGAATCTTGTGGACAAACTTTGCAACCTCTTTTACCCTAAAGTTCAGAAATTTACGTTTTAGCTAATCAGTTTCTACAGTCGTTTCTTCCCCGTATAAATAAAATAAGACCGAAAAAGTGCAGTGCACAACTGCGGTTAACTATCCACCCCGGTACTTAGTATCCCAACACCACCTGCTCCTTTCTTACACTAATAGCACTTCTTCACCCTTATTCCTGGCGTTTTTGTCTGCCTAAATACCCCATATACCCCCTCGAATTGCGTCTAAATCACCTCCACAAAAAAATACCTATCGCTTAATAAAATATTACTACAGCTATATTAAAGCCAGCCTCCACCGACACAAAAGACGTCGCCGAAAAGCGATGAGATAATGGAAAAATTAAAACGTGTATTTGGTCGTTTTGTCGGTTATTAAACTTGAAAATGGTTGCCATTTTTCCCCGTAATCCGGTCGCGATAAAAAAAGCAAACAGGACCAGACGAATAAATCGTGATAATTGTTGGGATAATAAATTTTCGGACCGTTGAAAAAAAATTTAAATGTGGGGGAATTTACAGTCTGGCTTCTGGTCAGACTGCATTGCAGCGACGCAGTTTTGAATATTAAACGTCGTTTTCCGATTAGAATGCGATTCTTGTGTGGGGGCAACGAGCCGTGTAATTGCCAGAATTAAAATAAAAGCTGCACCAAAGGCGTTCGCTTCTGAGACATAGGTACAAATTTAAAAGCGGAAAAAGATTTATCATTTTTCAGGTAAATCGTGATATTCGAACATGGAGGGATTAATGGGGAAACTTTTCATGTTTCGCGACAAAGAACGAGGTGCGTAATAAAAACTCCAATTTCTGGGGTTGATAACCCACCCCATTAAATTCACTCACGCATCTATACAAAGTGACCTGTTATCAAAACACCATTACACGTGGAATAACGATAAAAGTAATCGCGTGATCGTAAAAAAGAAAATTGTGTACTATCCAGCTAAATAAATCGAGGAAAAACACGCAATTCCTTCGATTGGAAAGAAATATCTTTATTCGGAGCTTTATACACGTCTCGTCAAAATTGGTTTTATACATCTCGGTAAATTAAAATTTCACCGTTCTGGATATCTTGGGAACGTTTCCATTTTCGATGTTCATAAATCAGAAGCTTTTATCGCAGTTCGGCCGGACCATTGCTTTATATGTATTGTAGTAATGATTAATACCTGAGCTAATTGTCTCCTTGTCCCCCTCTTCGTCCTTTCGCGTTCCGGATATTAATTCCATAAATTATTCTTGGCGCGCGATCGCCATGGAACCGTTTATCTCCAAAGGACCCGGGATTGTTGTTTCCACCGCAAGAAGTTCGTCCCCCGTCTTGGGGAGACAATGTCCTTACCATTCAAAACGTGCATGCAACTATACTGTACCAAAATGTGATTAATGTCCCTGAGGAATAGTTGCAGAAAATATTTTAATTATTCTAGGGGATGAACTGAAATCGTCAGTTTCACACGAGAGGGAAACAACGAACAATGAAACCAGTTTACATTCAAAACTGATGTTAAATTTTTCGAGTTTCTATTAAACGATGAATGTTGAAATGTTATAAGCAAAGCTTTTGCTGAAGAAATATTTGGAAATAAACAAGATTTGTGCACTGCTTGCTTATCTAAAACAAAAATCAGCTGGTTATCAACAAAAAAATCAAAATGTTTGTCTCGCGACCAGATTGATAAATTTGGAATTCTTATTGATAAAAGTAAGTGATTACAATAGTTAAAATGCTTTAAATTAATCTACTTCTTTTATGTTAAAGATCACGCTAATTTTTGGCGTCCCTGAAGCCTGTCGATGGGATGAGTTATCAAGAATGTTCCTCGATGACGTTGAAGAGCAAGAATAACACTCTTCGAAAATTTCCACATACTTTGGCTTACCTACACCTCTCAAATATATGGGCCACTGTATGCAGCGCCGTTCAGCGACTCTGTTGGTAGACGCTGGAGGAGACATAACAAATTTAAAGAGACATGGAGGATAACAAAGTATTTCGAAAGCAGAACGATATATAGAAGAGTCTAGAGTATCGGCAGTGATTCTTCTACAAGTGATTACCTGAAATTAGTTGTATTGGGACTTTTAATGAAAATTTAAAACTTGGTCATAAAGCACTGTCTGGAATTAATATTTCAAATTACAATTCATATTAATATTTATAATCAGTGTTGAATAACTTTTCTTTGTTTTTAGGCCCCTTTTTTATTTTGTTGTAATGACTACAAGAACGAAAAACCAAGTAAAAGTGTCTCGTAAAGTCTTGACCTGACTAATCAGAGACATTCAATTTTCTAGCACGTACATAAGCAGAGAAACGTTGCTTCTAACAATAAGACGATTTTCGGAAAAAATGTAATAAAACTGATTAAATTATTACTCCTCCTCGGCTCTAAAAGTAAAATTTTCTACTGTGTGTGTCATGCATGATTTCAACTAGATAACAATTAAATAGCTGGAAAGATAATTCGCAATTTCAAAAGTATATTATCTTTAAAAAAAAATACGATGTGGTCAAGGCTCGGTTGTTACCGTTTTATTAGCAATTCCCACAAACTGCATTCCTCGTGTTGAAATTCCAATAGTTTTAATAATTCTTATTCCTAATTGGTTTCACAGTAGAAATTGAGAAATCAAATATCTGTCATTAGGAACCCCTGACAAAAAACTCCGAAGCACATCATCCCTGAGCCTTCAGCTTTTATCAAGGGTGAGTAACCTCGAATCCTCTTCGATTAATAGTTATTAAACGCAATGACGTGAAGAGCCCCACTTTATGATCTGCGGCCGCACTTAGTGTGCCAACCGGGATGAAATTATGCCTCGACAAAGCAAAATCCCAAAAATTCCCCAACACTCTGGTTTCACATAAAGACAAAATGAAGTTCTATTATCGCCGACCCTCTCTTCCCTTCAGCTAATAGTTTGGAACAGTTCTTCGTCAACTTTCCAGAAACTACAAGCACTAGCAAATTTAACCTAAAACACTTTCAGTGTATCATCCGAATATCGATTAAACCGTCTTGTATTTGAGTAATGAACGTCACTTTGTAAAACGGCGACACTTCGTTTGATTAAAGTTTATTATGGCGACATTCGAGGAGTAATTTTTCACAGCCTCGAATGACTACTTTTCGGTAGATTTATGAAGTGGTCTTTATTCATTTAGGGAAAAAATCACCCCCGGCTGCGGGGACTCCATTCCTGCGCTTAACATGCAGGACCATGTTGGCGCAGATGGGGTCCAGTTTTAATAGCAACGCATTATGTATTTCAAGTACTAAACAACTATTATAACTCATGCCAAGCGAAAAAGTTTGCAGAAATTAAACTTGTAATCAATTTAGTATAGGACGTGACACTGGGGCAATTCCTGCAGAAAGAGCTCATTTGAAATGCAACAAGGGCACGTGAGACGGCATTAATCACGGAAATTAAAAATATAAAAAGGCATCGATAAATTGATGAACGTGGAACGATACGGAAATATTTTACCGTTGAAGTTTGCGACAACATGATCGGTGAACGGTGATTAAAACGTTACATTAACGTTACAGTAGTTACTTGTAAAACGGTAATAAACAGTTTGGAACTTGGAGATTTATTAGAACCAGACGGTACTAATTATTTGTTGTTTAAAAAAGTCTTTGTTCACACTAAACTCGAATTATTTTCAATTTTTTGTCCCATTGATAATATAAAATATCCACATCGCCAGTGTGGGTAAAAACTGTAATAAAAAATTTAAATGAAGTAATGAAAGAAGCTGAAGTTAATAAGTTTGCATTTTCGACATTCTTCTTTCTAATTTCATCATACTTTCAATTTTTCCGCCTGTTTACTCGCTGAGCTGGAAATATTAATTAAACATTGAATATTTACTTATGAGAAGATATGATACAGAAAACTCTGTCAATAAGAGGTAGATTTAGTAGGAACAATACCACCGTTTATTACATTTTTTCATTCGACAATTTGCACAATAAGATCTCAGATAGTTGAGGGATTTTTTTTTTAAGTTCGCCAAAAGCATATTGCCCTAATGGCTCTAAATTTTTAAAACTCTCAAACTTGAAAGTTAAGCCCTATTATCCCGATTAAACAAAAAATCTCCCCTATTGAACTCCTGCAGGAATATCGATACCTCCCATCCGCCCACTTAAGGCCATACAAAATATAAGTGACGGATTAATAATTTATTCGGGATAGCGGTTTTATGCCACAGCTGGTTCCCATCGTATAAATTGCCCTTAAAATGGCGCATTGCAGTTTATAACATCCACCTTTACGGCCCTTGGATAAAATATAAACTCACGGTGAGTGCCGTTTCCACCTGGAGGATGTGTTTTAATTTTGTATAAGTATTACGACGGTGTTTTGTCTTCCTTTATGGTTTTACGGGATTGTGTAGATTCGAAGAGAAGAAAAAAAACGTCGCTTACCTGAAAAAAGAAAGAATAAGTATAGTTCATGATATGTCACGTTGCATTTTTCAATCGTTTTAATAGCGCAAACTTTATTATAATGCAGGAGACGTGCTCGTGTGGGGCTTTAGAACCGTTTCCAACCAAAGTTTAAAATTTATAGGTGCTAGAGTTGGGAAGGGGAGGTGATGTGTGTCGAGAAGAGAGAAATAACACATTTAAAAAGAACACGTATAATACCATGATTAATTTGTGTATTTAAGATAACACTATAATAGTGCATTAACTGGAAAAATGAGTAATAAAATCAGTATTACGCTCGAAGGAATGTTAATTCACCTAATTACGCAGCGCATGTCGATAATACTCACGTACATACACAAAGAGGAAAGAAAATACGACACTTGGATCAATACACAATATTTCAAAACTTGTCCTAGTTACATTTTTTATCTATTTTTCAAAGAACGAATTGTTAATAAAACATTAACACAAAAATTCTTCAAAGTTGCCTCAGATTAGACAGAACCTGAGATCTATTATTAAAAGCTTTGTATCATAATCACAAATTTCTTTTTCCTTGAATACTTTTATTGATATTATTATCAGAAAAAAACTGATATTCTTTATCTTGCGTAAAAGCCTATGACGTCATTATATGCGGGTATAAAAAAATAGGAAATTTTCGCATTTTTTCTACCGTTTTGAACAAATAAAGCAACATAAAAATGTCTCGTGAAAAATAACATAATTAATAACTAAAGAATGGACATTGCCCTTAATTTGCCTGTTATCAAAGCAATAATATAGAAAATAGCAGGAGATAAGCCACATGCAGAAATACACAAAACTGTAAATGCACTCGACATGTTTAATATCCAAAGATAAGAATATGTCGAGTTCCAAGCGTTGGTTGACGTGAATGTTTCTATTTGGAATTAATTATAAACTAAACTTTTATTTTATTTAAACCTCATTTATCAATCACAGCTGTTCAATAAATTATTTCAAAAATTGCAGCTGTAGAAATAATCCTATTTCCGATTCATAAAATGAAATATTGCCAATCGTGACAAATTTATAATTATCACTATTTGATGTAATAAAATAATACGATTTATAGATTCTATACATAGAATATCCCGTTAGTTCTAATAATCAAATCTTTGGAACCAAAATTTTGCAAGCAATGTATATAGGTGCGCGAAAAAACATCAAGAAAAAAAACACAATAAATAAAATGCACATAAAAAAGATTTTAATTTGAAATTTCTTAAGTCGATACTGATTTTAAAGTCTAAATTTATAAACAAAATGATTTAATTTTATGAAATTCATTTGACATTGCAAATTTTTATTTTTACTTTTTTTTAAATAAAAAAGAGATATAAACGGGATTATATGTTAATAAAAGGTATATGACCGAATGAGGGAAAAATCCTCAATAGAAATAAAAATTTGTAGCTAAAATAGCGAAAGGGTTCTTTTAGAGCCGGCACGTCTTCTTCTACCATCAATGAGCACGACTCAAGGACTTCCCTTCAAATCCACTTAATTGCGTTCTTTTGCTATAACATAAAAACCCTATCCGTTCTCCATGATCAAAGTTAATATCAACAGCAAAAAGCAATTTCTCTTTCTTAATTAAAGTCCACACTTTTACATAAAACAAGAGTCGTTATTAAAAATACCACTTCATGGTTAAAAGAAGATCATTCAACCGTCTCCAGAATTCGCCTAACAATTCGAATAAAAGCCTTATACAGCCTTGTCAAGGTTCATCATTAACGCCAATTCTCATAATTCTTCTCAATAAACTTTAAAGACACCATAAATACCATCATTTCTATTTCTTCGACGGTCTTTTCGAATAAATAGCACAACTGTTTCCCAGATGTTGCTTTTTTCGCAAACTCAATCCAAAGATAATAAGAGCTAATCTGTTTACATTAATTATTAAGTGAAATTACCGCACACTTACTTTCCGTTCAATTTGCATTAATTACACACCTTTTATTCGGCTTCCTATAGATACGATTTCCTCGTTTCGGTTTTGTAGCGACCACATCGGGTAAAAACGGCTCTAAATTCTGTTTGAAAAACTCGCTGTGGATGGCATCTAAAGGCAGTTTAAAGGTGTTGTACGGTGAAATTCTCTTATTGAAATCCTCAATGATCTTTTGTGCTTCCTCGTCTGGAGACAGCTGATTTCTGGGTCTCAGTTTAATTCGTGGGATTAAACAAACGACCTTGATTTCTTCCTGTTCTTTAGTTTTGACGTTCAATGTAAGTTTGTTGGTGACATTGTTGTCTTGGGTTAAACTATTGAAAAAATTCACTGCACTTTTAACACTGGGACTACGAACTACTTCTTCTTCTTCCATTTTTCGCTAGTAAAACTGAGTCATTTTATAGGTAGAGTTTTTGGTCTGATTCATTTATGCGCACACAAGTCATTATCACGACTGAGCCGGCAGTTGGATGTTTTGTTCTTATCACTACGAGAAGTTCGCGATAAGAGGTTTAGGAATTGTAAACAAATAGGAAATGTTTGGTGTGCTCGTTGGTATCGACTGGTTGGACAGCGTAGATTTAATCGAGTTAAAACGGATAATTGAATTAGTCGATGCGGGAGGATGAACTAAACTGCACAATCGTTTTAAGTTTGTACCACGAAAGTGCACGCACTAAAGAATTTTAACGTACTTTGAACGGATACTGCGGAAGCACTGACTAGGCAAGTACCGGCAATCGACAACAAATCAATCGGACATTGCCACTTCCTCCTCAAGTGACATATTTACTCAAAATAAATGGTAACGGTGTTATTCAATCTGATTAATCGAATGATCGCGAAAGTATAACCGGAGATAATAAACCCAATCACTTTAATTGAGGAATTCGACATTGGGCGACTACTGAACCAAAGACAACAATCGCAACCAATTAAGAAAAAAACGTTGAGCAACGAAGCGCAAATTCCTTTGCTTTTTTCATCTCTCATAATTACTTTTAAAAAAAATCAACCCTCTGTTTGTTGATAAAGTTTATCAGAGAGATGCCGACTACTGTAGCGCCTAAAATTCTTATCGTTGTTTTGTTACCTAAAGTTTGCTCAAGGTTGATAGGAAAAAACAGGAAGTTGTCTGTGGGACTCGATTTTCTACTGTGTTGGCTTTTGTGGTTACAGAAATTAAGAATTGCATTTTAAACGGAACTAATTATGATTATTAACAACTCTCGATTTCAGGGAGCGTTAATCACGTGAACGCAAGCTTCAAAGATGATTCAACAACGTTGTGTCACTTTCCTTTCTCTAACCGTAATCTCGCCGCAAAATCGATACACATTAATAATAATAATGATGATAATAATGATGATGATAATGATAAATGATCTGTGAAATAAAGATGTACAAAATGAAGGTAGTTTTAGGCAGGTATTAAAACGTAGGTTTAAAATATGGAAAACGAAAAGCCAATTTTTCTTAAAGGTAAGTACGGAAAGATAACATTACAGCTATTTTACAGCTATTTTGTACCTTTTGATAACGATTTTTTGTTAATTTATCTAAGCATGAATAAAATAAAGTGATACCACAATTTATGGTGGAAAGCAAAAAAATTCAAACAATTTCTTACGTATTTTATAGTTTAAAATACTAAAATTAGCAAATATAAATCTAAAAGCTAGATATGATTTTCTCGCCAGTAATGACAGATATTTTTTGAATCTAATTTGTTTACCGAAAATTTTTTACCTCTGAAACTAAATTTAACACTTATTAACACTATTTTGTAAATCAATTTTGACCCGAGATTTTACCACAGAACGAATTTTATACGAGGAAACATATTACAGAACATTTATCAGATATAGATTTTAAATCATTATTAATTTTGCCACAAGCATTATCTAAATCGATCAAATTAAACGAGTATCTAGTGCATTTGTCTATCCTCGGCTTAGCTAATCATATTAGCACACTTTGCAGCAGAAAATATATCAGCAGTATAAATTTAATATAGTAGTGGTCCTAAAACAGAACCGTGTGGAACTCCAATGTCATAAAAAAAAAATCAGAAATTTAGAATTAGAATTTAGAACATTTTATTTTTCTTTATAGGTAACATCCTCCAGGAACAACACCTTTATCACATCTCTTCTTCAGCTGCACCATTCCCTCAGAATAATAACTTTTTAGAAGTTCAGCAAAATACTCATCCACAGCCATTTTTAGTTCATCATCTGAAGAAAACGTTCTTCTCCTCAAGTGTTTCTTCATATTTTTGAATAAAAAGAAGTCGCTAGGGGCTAAATCAGGACTATATGGTGGATAGTATTACGGTATACCTCTCCATTTATTGTAGACCCTCTGGACACATATTCAATCAATAACATCCCTTCATTGTCCTAGAAAATGGTTACCACAATTTTTTCCCCGAAGCTTGGGTTTTTGCCTTCTTCGGGGTGGTGATCCCAGTGGTATACCCAAGTCTTATCACCTGATATAATCTTAAAAAATTCACTGTCCTCATTTAATTAATTTAAATTTTCCTCCGAAATTTGCTTCCTGCAGAATTTTTGTTCAGGTGTGATAACCTCGGAATCCAACTTGAAGAGACCTTTCTCGTGGCCAAATCAAATAGTTTCGGATAACTTGAGCTCCCGGCGATAACAAACATCTTCATTCATCTATCCGTGAGTACTACATTTTCCCTCTTTTGACAGTTTCTCCAGTTCGTACTTGAAGTGGTCGACCACACCTTTGATCATCCCCTATCGAATCCCTGCTCCATTTAAACTCTTTGGCCCTACTTGGAGCATCTTCTCCATACACAGCAACCATTCTTTCATGAATAGTTTTTGGAGTATCGTCTTCTTTTGTCAAGAACGTTATCACAATGCGGTACTCTAGATTCGTATCACTCATTTTTGAGTATTTAATTATCTCACACGATAATAAATCAACAAATATTGGCATTTGTTCGTCTTTTGTTCTATGGCTAGGTAGGTAATATAGCAAATTGCCTTCGTATCAAATGCTTTAGAAAAGTGTAGCTAAGATAATACTGTACAATTACCTTTCTCTCTTTCAATGATAATACTTTTAATAAAACAGTTACTGTTCCCTGATTTACTTTCTAGTGCGTTGTAGTACATACGATTCTCTATACATCTTTCTAAAATTATGACAAAGGCTGCAATTAAGTTGATCCATCTTAAAGCGAAATAAACAATTGATTATGTGTTTAATATGTACGTTAACATTAGCAAACTAACTATAACATTCTGATTGAAATTTCATCTGCCCCACATGAAACATGTTTGAAGTTAGAAATGATGGCTATGATGTTATCGATAGTGCTGCTAACTGAAAAGAGAATGCCTGGGTTAAATTTATTCGATAGATAGTAGTATATATTACATTATTTGGCTAAGAATAGATATTCACTCTGGACGTATAAACTGATACCGTCTGTTATTTCTAAATGCAATGTAATGTAAGCTGAACTTTTATTATCTGCACCAAGTTTGCAAAACTGTCTAGCGTTAATATTATTTTGGGTTTGGGAAAATGTCAAATAAGATGTTTTTGCTTGGTGTACAACGGTGACACTCGTATTTCGTAATTATTTGCATTATCCTCAACTTTCCTTCACATTACAGTGATATTACTTATAAACTACAAGAAAACATACAATCGGAACTTCACAAATTGATTACAAATGTGACGTCAACTATTTTTAGGAGTTTCTTATTTGAAGCACACATGTTACACGTACAAGAGAAATTTTCGTTAATGTTGGCAAAAATACGCTGTAACAGCACATAACATCCATAAATGCTGCTCTATTAATCCTCCCTCCTCCCATCCAAGTGCCCGTTGTTCGTTATTATTATTACTATTATTATTCAAGAGGTGTTTAGTTTTGGCGAGGGACCAATTGGCGGAATTAGCTTCCCTTTTCTGCTCTTATGTAATTAAACGTGCGCTCTTTGCAAAAACATTCTCCGTTAGTCGTGTTTCCCATCGGTCTGTCTTTAAACTTGAACTCTATTTCCGCCACATATCCGGTCACGAACGTCACTGAACCGCTTCTCGATTTAGCATGTAGTTCACGTCTAATGTAGAGACAGAATTTAGAAATCCACCCTCCAATGTTTGCGCCAGTCGATGTTTTTGAATATGAAAAATACATGCGCTAAAGAACATCTACTTACACGAGAAATCTCCGTTCCCTGATTATGCATGCGAAATAAAACTGTTTCGGACGGATCTGGAGAACAAGGGAAAAATGGTAAAGAGGGATTCTCACGTACCGAAGTCGTAATAAAGAAAATTTCAGAAGTATCTATTTATTACGATTCGAGAGAATTTTTGTGGAGTCTGGGAGGGATGAGAGCGATTTATTGTGTTTTTCTTGGCTGGAAAATCGACAGGTCGATGTATAATCGTAATTTATTTGTAAACAGCCAGATAAGCGGGATTTTTAGCTGATGTACGGGAGGGTGGAGATTGAGAACGCATGGATTATTACACTTCTTCAAATACTTTTTTTTTCTTATGGAGACAGGTGGATTAGACCGAAACAAATGCGAGAAAAAAAACTGATACATACTCTCTTTCCAGTTTTAAACCTTTTTGTAAAGCACTGATGAAAAATGTACGCAAAATTAAAAAAAAAATTGCTCGATATCCAAAAAACATTGTTTTCTTAATGACCGCTATGTAGTTCCGCAGTTTGACAAAAAAAAAAAGCACTTTAAATCAATTAACACGAAGTTTCACTCTTTGAATCTCCCATGCCGTGACAATTTCCCACAGTTGAAGCAAGAAATATCATTATTTATGGTTATTTTTTGTAATCCAGAAACCACTATTGAAAATTCCACAGACATTTTTCTTCCCGATAAATCTTTCGTACGTATTTTCATACAACTTACAAAACCATAATTTCTGCAGCGTTTGTCGCGTTCCGGAGTGATCTATAGCCTGTTATGTCTATTTTCCCTATCCGAAAGAAGTAACTCCCAGCAGGTGTATTACCTTTATCTATAAAACTCGATCCGTGTGCGGTTTCGATGCCCTTGAGATGGTGTGAGTTACAGGAAAGTGTCTAGAGGGGTGTCCTTAAGGAACACCGCACCACAACCTGACATGTTACAGCCTCCGGGGTACAAATTGATTCCTGCGACGTGCTCAGGGTGGTTGCAGCCCTTAAATAAACATGTCATTGGTGCCGCGGTCACGCAGGACAAACGACCTAACCTCCCCCACAAAAATCTAGAAGTTTCCCTGTTCTAATTGAACAAATATTAATGAATGGAGTCTATAGAAAAAAGAGCCACCTGAAAATCGGGTCTTAATTGAATTTCGGCATTAGCAGTGCTTTGAGGAGCGTTCGCTTCGAACTTTGAACATTTAAATGTGTGGAAATTTCTAAAGGCGTTCTTAGGAGAGTTTTTAATTCAATTTCAAGCGGTAGAATCTTTTCAATGGAACAGAAGAGGGTTTGGAAATTTAGGGAGAATTTTTTATTCGTAATTAGGAGATTATAGTCACTCGTGAAAAAGTACTAATTTTTGTTAACATTTTAAACTCGTGCAGAGTTCGCTGAAGGAGAACTTGTCGTTTTTGCTATAAATTGAATCTGGCCGAACCACCCTGGTAACGACCGGTCTTGGTGGTGTCTTTCGATGCGTAAGATTTATGTCTGAGATTTTTCTCGTCGCCCTTCCCTCGCAGAGGGCGAGTTCATGGCGGGTTCTGTCAATGCGCTGAATCTTCTTCAGCTATTCACCTCATAGTGGATTTTTCAATATCTCCCTTGACCGCATTTGAAAAAAAATACCGCCGATCACAAAGGAATTTTTACGAGATTGTAGTTCCTCGATCCCTCCATTAATCTCCACGTGAAAATTTTAATTCGCGAACTGAGCACGTATTCTAAAGCAAATACGCCGCGTTTTCAACCCTCGATGCATTGCGCCACCTGATTTTTACCCTCTGTGCTCATGACGTTCTTTGATTTTTAAATTTAGTCGCTTTTATGGCAGGGAGGGTACTCTGCTCACGTTCTGTGTTTGCGTAATTGAAAAAGTACACTCGGATTTGTCGGAGGATTTTTTTCGGAGCAGATGGTGACGAGTCGGTCCGGAACTGACCTTTAATGCGATTTTCGCAACAGATGTGAAGAGAAAAACTGGACGACGCTATTTCATGATTAAAATGTCGGTTACGAAAGATACATTGGAAGAAATGAAAAAAAGAATTGATATTTGATAACCATGGGACGATTTGAAAGACAATATTGGTTCTTTCTTGATTCATGACAACATGACATGAAACGTTTTAACACCAGAACGAAAAGTGTCTCACGACATCTCAATAATGCACCTTGTTATTCAACATGATGGGCCAGAAAAAAATCGATGACTCAAATGTCCCATGGTAATAAACCCATAAAGACTGAAAAAGACCCGTCATGCAATATTCTCAAGTTTTAAATGTTGTTTTTATGACTTTTCCTGTACATTAATGAATAACAAACGTTGTTCTTAAAGATTTTGAACTGATTTTATGCAAATGTGCTGAATGTAAAATAACCAACCAAGTCTTGACATTTTTGAAGAATAGAACTTTACCCATTTTTCTGCTGCAAAGTCTCTTTTTCGTGTATTTGCTCTAGACTTATACAGGGTGAGTCAATAGTGCGATATCGGTCGCACCTGCATTTCTTATTCATGATATGTGACTTTTCTACGTCATGACTGAAGCAAAGAAGTACATATTCTAAAAATATTTTAACCCAGACAGAGTATTTCAGTAGTCCAGGACCGCACTCAACTTAATCATTTTAAATGAAACGCTGTTTTTTTTACATATTTTTTAAATGCAAGATTGCCAAGTTTGGCATTTTTTCACAAAATTTTAGTATTATTATCAGCAGTTGATAACTGAAATTTAGTATGACAGTTGATATATAAGTGCTCATTTGCATGGCACTAAGATTAGTTTATACTATTATACAGAGTGTTCATTAGAAACACTGATTTTGTTCAATATTTAAACAGCTATATCTTTTTTTTTAATGAAACGCGCTATATTTTCTTTCTTTTGATATCTTATTTTTGCTCAGTACAAGGTGTAAGTAGTTACATAAAACTTTAAGACATCGTAACTTTTTTAAAAATTGTGATATAAATAGGTCTTACATAACTTTCTGTTTGATTTTGAAGTCTTTAGATACTTTTTGGATTTTTCGGATCTTGAGAATCTTTGGATCCTTTAAATTTTTTAGATGTTTTAGCTTTTTTAAATGCTTTAGATTCTTTAGACGCTTCAGATGCTTCAGATGATTCAGATGCTTCAGATGCTTCAGATTAAATAAAATCCTTGTTTTTTATGATTTTTGGCAAATCTTTTGACATTGCAAAATGTTAGCACAATTTTTAATTTCCCTTTTTTTAGAATTCCTGCTACCTTCTGGAGTCTGGTTTTACTTTTTATAAATTTAGAACTTTTTTGACTCTTTAGACATATTGCAGGTTTTTCTTAGAGTTCTTGGATCAACTGTATGAATGTAGTACTCTATCTACCATTTTTCTTAACGTACATAAACTTTATTGTTCCTAAAATCTAATCAGAGCTTACTAATCAGCTTACTTTTTACGAATAATTATTACATTTAGTCACTATTTCTAGAAAAGTTGTAATATCTCAAAAAGTATAAGTTTACTTAGAAAACATAAAAGCCTATGAAAAAAATAATCCAAGGATACAAAAAGTGATAAGGTGATGATAAAGTTCGTTCAAAAAACGAACTTATGGCTGTTTAAACATTGAACAAAATAAGTTTTTTTTTTAATAAACACCTTGTATGATAGCAATAACTAATATTAGTACCGAAAAAACGATATTTTAGTTTCATACCAATTTTAAGTAATCATTTGCTAATAATCTTTAATTGAACATATCCATTTTCAAAATTTGGAAAAAAAGTGAGCAGCTTGGCATTCTTGCATTAAAAATTCAAAAACAAGATATGCATTTAAAGCACTCAATCCAACAATTCACAATATACAAAATAATTGAGTTGGGTACGATGTGGGACTATTGGAACACCCTGTCTAAAGTAAAATATATTTAGCACTTTTTGCTTCATGTATCATGATGTATTGAAAAGACTCATATCATGAATGCGAAAGGCAGGATCGACCGATATTACACTCACCCTGTATATAAATAGAACTTTGGACCCAAAGCTGTACAACTTACGCAAAGCTAAGCACTGCAATAAAATATTAAAATCTGAATCAGATCTTCTCGTCTTTTTTAAGACTGTAAGGTCCCTAGATTAATCATTACATATATCACCACGACATAGAAGCAACTCCAGGAGTATGTAACAAACATCTCCAAAATGAATTTGTTACTTATTTCTCTCGTTTTGGTCACAGCCTCAACCTACGAAATCGTTCAAAAAGAACAAGGTCAAGCCTACTACTTGGTTCAATTCCGAGACCAACATCACCAAAAAAAGGTACACAATCATCGTTTATTTATAGTCTTACCTAAATTTTCTTTACAGAGAAATCAAAATTGCTAATGGTAATCCAGGAACACGAACTACTGTCGGTCATTCTGGAAACATTGTAAATAGTAATGGTCACAGAGTGGGTAAGTGCTTTAGCTTCTAAATATTTTGGACCTACAACTGTTGGAGGACAATAGGGATACTCTCATGGTCCTTCTGGTTCTAATGTGAACATTGGAGTTCAACATACTCAACTATTGGTAGCGAAAATTTATGGAGCAATGGAAATCAACGTTTGGATGCTTTGGGGTCTTATAGAAGACACTATGAAAGTTTCGGGGGCACTGGGCATCCATAATAATAATAATAATAATAATAATAATAATAATAATAATAATAATAGTAATAATAATAATAAATCATTACATAAACAAATCTCGTAAATTATTTTCCACTTACTTCAGTTGCAGAATAAGATATGAATTTTTCCTGCCAATGAAAGGTACTTACCGTGTCGCGTCGCAATAAATTAAATCATTACCCTCCTCTTTTTTATGCATGAACACCCATTAAATTTATAACCAAATGCTAGTGATAATCCTATAATTTAGTGTAGAAATGTATTGCATGAATTACATACACTTTAACATCACAGGTTTGTGGAAGGTGTAGTGCCACATAAATTACACATAACGGCTAAATAATTCTCGTAAAATATCTGATTCGACAATTCGCACGCAACAACAGCATGCAACACGCTGCCCTCTTAAATCGAAATCGTATAATTGGTTGCATAGACACTAACAATTATCGAAAAAAAGACGCATGAAATGGCTCGATGTTGCAACTGTCCATTTCGGTCTCCCCCATCGTAACAACGCAACTAATGCGATATTAATAACGTGTGCACTGTATGCACTCCAATATCAGATTGGTTTTTGCAATTTTCCGGATTGAATGTTTGTTTTATGATTAACAAGCGTCACTGAAAGCAACGAGATACATGTCCTGAAATCAGTGAAATAAATAGGAAACGATTTATTAACTCCTTTTTTTCAAAATTAATTGGATGGAGAGGAAAGAACTGTGTCCAACTGAGCGTAAAGACAATGACAAAATTGTTTCATTTTCTCAATTCTTGGTACATATTTATAACAAAGAATGATCCAAATGAATAATCAAATGGTGCGTTTTGCCGACACGTGATAAGTGTTGCGATTCTAAGGTCATCAACATTCCGACGTGAATCACGAGAGAGACGGGATATTAATTGCAGCTCGTCGGTATTCGATTTTATCCAAAAGAAAGTGAGTCTATTGGTGGGATTCTTTTCTTTCATCTTGATAAGTTCCCGGGAAACTATTTACTCGGAAAAAAGATTATTTTGTGTAATTAGCATGAAAGCGAATGAGCTGTTCGCATTCACCAAAACATGGTAATTTCCTACGATCTGTGAAGTCCCTCGAATGCCCCAATTGCAAGCATATAAAACCTTACGTCTTCCTACGTTCCATAAGTTCTACCTCTTCCACAACAATGAAGGTGTTCATCGTCGCTCTAGTCTGCTTCACTGCCATTTCGGCCTACGAAATCGTCCAAGATGAAGAAGGCCAAAACTACTTTTTAGTACCACTTGAGAATCTCAGTCGCCAACGAAGGTACTTATAAGTACATTATCAAATTTCTCATCAAATTCTCTATCCTTTTTTAGGCAAACAAATGTGGGTGTTTCCGGAAGTGGTTCCGGTGTTAGAGTCACAGCCGGTCATCAGGGCAACATTTTGAACAAAAATGGGCATCGCTTGGATGGTGGCGCTTTTGCATCCAAGCAGTTCCGGCCTTCTGGACCTGCGACCGTTGGTGGAAAATTAGGGTACTCGCATACTCCATCCGGTTCCAATTTGAACATTGGTGCTCAACATACTCAACGTTTAGGCACCGATCTTAGTGCTTCCGGAGCGGCTAATATTTGGAGAAATAAGAATGTGAGATTGGACGCTGTTGGACGTTACGACAGACACTATGGAGGATTGGGAGGCACCGGAAGACCGAACTATTATGGTGGTTTACAATTAAATGGAAGATTTTAGTTAATTAGTTTAAGTTATTGTTATTTTATTGAAATAAAGACTGACATAAAGCAATTTGTAAGATTACCATACAATAATCGTAACCTAACCCAAGTGCAAAATTTGCTGAAGATGAAAAATGTGCCGAAACATTTTAGAAAAAAAAAACTACAACAGGAAAGTAGAGACTTCTCTAATGCATTTTGGAATTAAATTTAAATACCTCTAATCGACATAATTGTAATAGGTACATCGTAAAGAGTTTATGTAGTCTTAAATTAGCAGTGTCACAAAAGTCACTAAAATACTGAACAATATTAAAACTGGAAAAACCTTCTAAAGACATAAAAATTAGAAAAAAAAAATCGGAAAAGTTCGGAATTTTAGTGCACTTAATACTGAATTAAAAATAATCAATATGTAAAAAGTTTAAAAAAATCCAAAAAAGAACTTAAAAAATCGGAAACAATTGTACTTTACAAAAACAAAAATCTAGATAAAAGCCTGTTGATAATGGCTCAAAATAAAATTAGAGTTATCGATATTTTTTCACAAAAAAAATTGATTTTAATTAAACCGACAACTAGATATTTTATGTTCCTCAGTATCCTTTAACAAAGCAAGATCAAACGTTCTTTCACTTGTACATTTTAAAAACTGTAATTATCATTTTTTATAATTTGAATTTTAATTTTATCCACAAAAGAACAATTTACAACAGCAAATTTTTTAAACAGTTTTAGGTTCATTATTTCTGAATACTAGCTCAAACCTCTAATAATTGTACAATACAAACTACAATAAAAAAAATCTCAGGTTTCGACCTTAAAATGGTAGGAAAGGCAAACCATTTTAAAAATAAACTTTAAACATTTCCAAATGCCCAAAATATTATCGAAATACATGATATTTTCATGCGATATTAAAAACTATAAAAACAGTACTTAATAAAAAAAAGACTTCGCAACTTGGGGCAAAAACCTTTTTGAGCAATTTTCTCTGAGAAAGTACCACAGATCTTCTTAGTAAAAACAACGCATATAAAACACTATTTTTTAACTTATTTCGTCATATTCATGTTTAGTTTGATAATAAATTACGCAAAGATAAGAGCAGCATAATAAAATATTATGGAAACAGGTCTTCCCCGTACTTGTCCAACTAAACAAACTACAGCTTAGTGTCTAGGCTTTTTAGTGCCTTTCTAGGAATATAATCATCTTTAAACCAAATAATAAGCATAATCACGACGAAAAAACATGCATGATTCAGCCTGAAAGTCAGACGTACCACTCAAGCTGGTACTTCCCGCATATCTTAAGACGTTGTGAAATCCATTCGAAGTCGAATTTCAGACATATAAAACCTCACATCTTCCTACCAATCGCAAGTTCTAACTCTGCCACAACAATGAAGGTGTTCATCGTCGCTCTAGTCTGCTTCACTGCCATTTCGGCCTACGAAATCGTCCAAGACGAAGAAGGGCAAAACTACTTTTTAGTACCAGTAGAGAATCTCCACCGCGAACGAAGGTAGATACACATTTTGTTTTTTTTTTAAATTCTCTATGACTTCTTTTTAGGCAAACAAATGTGGGTGTTTCCGGAAGTCGTTCCGGTGTTAGAGCGACAGTTAGTCATCAAGGCAACATTCTAAACAAAAATGGGCACCGCTTGGATGGTGGCGCTTTTGCATCCAAGCAGTTCCGGCCTTCCGGACCTGCGACTGTTGGTGGAAAATTAGGGTACTCGCATACTCCTTCCGGTTCAAATTTGAACGTTGGTGCTCAACATACTCAACGGTTAGGCACCGATTTTAGTGCTTCTGGGGCGGCTAATATTTGGAGAAATAAGAATGTGAGATTGGATGCTGTTGGAAGTTACGACAGACACTATGGAGGGTTGGGAGGCACCGGAAGACCGAACTACTATGGCGGTTTACAGTTAAATGGAAGATTTTAGTTAATTAGTTTAATTTATTATTTATTATCATAATAAAGAATGAAATAAAGCAATCTCAGTGTACATTAAATTCTTACTACACGTTAAAAACCTATAAACATTTCAAAAATACGACCATTGTGACAATTCTAAGCAAAAACAAATCGTAGTCTATAAGTTTCAAAGAGCTAAAAATTGAAAAATGTACCAAAACATTTTAGAAATTTTAAAAATAAAAATGTAAACTGCAGAGGGAAATCAGGGACTTCAACAATGCATTTCAAAATTAAATTTAAATACCTCTAATCAAACAAATTATAGTAAGTGCGCCGTAAAAACTTTATACACTCAGCAATGTCACAATAGTCCCTAAAATACTGAGCAATATTAAAAATTTATACAATCTTTCTAAAGGCCTTAGAAAAACAAAATTTTAACAGAAAAGTTCGGATTTTCAGTGTACTTGATTTTGGACTAAAAATGGTTATCATCTAAAAAAACTGTCTCTTAACGGAAAAAAGTTTAGAACGTTCCTAAAACGACAACTCAGAAAAAATAGGAAACGGTTCGGTTTTAAAAATCATGAATCTTGACACAATCCTGTTAATAATGGCTCAAAAAAAAATAGAATCATAAGTGTTTCAAAAAGAAAGTAGATTTTAAATAAACAGATAATTAGACACCTTGTAGTTATCAGTTTCCTTAGAAAAATCAAGCACATTTTATGAACTGTAAATATCATTTTAATTAATTTTAATTTTAATTTTATAGACAAAAGATCAAAATTAAACAACAAATTGTTTAATCGGTTTTTAAGTTTATTATTTCTGACCACTAGCTCGATCCTCTCATAATTGGTACACTAAAATTAAAAAAATATTTCAGAGGTTTAGACCTTAAAAATTGTAGAAAATTCGAACAATTCTTAAAATATTTTTTTACCATTTCCAAATGCTTGAGATATTTTTGAAATACATACATTCCATTTTCATGGTATAGTAAAAACTATAAAAAACAATATTTAATAAACCACGACTTGGCAACTTGAGCAAAAACCTTTTTATCCATTTTTTTTCTAGAAAGTGCTGCATTTATTTTTAGCCAAAACAACGCACATAAAACACCATCTTTGAACCCATTTCGTAAAGTTCATATTTTGTTTGATAACAAATTACGCAAAGATAAAGACTGCAATAAAATATTATGGAAAGAGGTCTTCCCCGTCCTTGCCTAACAAAACAAACTACACCGTATTGTTTAAACTTTTTACTGCCTTTCTCGGAACACAATCGTCTTTGAACCAAATGAAGCATAATCACGAATAAAAAACACATGATTTAACCTGAAACTCAGACTGGTACTTCCCGCATATCTTAAGACACTGTAATCCATCCGAAGTCTCATTTCAAACATATAAAACCTCACATTTTCCTATCTCCCACAAGTTTTAACTCTTCCACGACAATGAAAGGGTTCATCGTCGCTCTAGTCTGCTTCACTGCCATTTCGGCCTACGAAATCATCCAAGATGAAGAAGGCCAAAACTACTTTTTAGTACCAGTTGAGAATCTCCACCGCCAACGAAGGTAAATGTATATTTCTAAATTTCTCTTTATATTTTGCATTCTGATTTCTTTTTAGACAAACAAATTTGGGTGTTTCCAAAAGTAGTTCCGGTGTTAGAGTCACAGCCGGTCATCAAGGCAACATTTTTAACAAAAATGGGCACCGCTTAGATGGTGGCGCTTTTGCATCCAAGCAATTCCGGCCTTCCGGACCGGCGACTGTTGGTGGAAAATTAGGGTACTCGCATATTCCTTCCGGTTCAAATTTGAACGTTGGTGCTCAACATACTCAACGGTTAGGCACCGACTTTAGTGCTTCTGGGGCGGCTAATATTTGGAGAAATAAGAATGTGAGATTGGACGCTGTTGGAAGTTACGGCAGACACTATGGAGGATTGGGAGGTACCGGAAGACCGAATTACTATGGTGGTTTGCAATTAAATGGAAGATTTTAGTCAATTAGTTTAATTTATTATTTCTTATCATAATAAAATAAATAATGATTTTAGTTAATAAATAATTTATCATAATAATTTTCTTTTCTTCTGTGATAATATTGGTCGATACATTTCAACTATAAAATAAATGTATAAAATAGCACATGGAAATTCTATTAAAACATTTCCGAATATACCCATCAAAACTTTCTATCTCTGTCCAGCAATCACCCTTGATTATCTTCGTATTATTCTAATACATTGCGTTTTTAGCTAATAAGGCATAGAAATAGGTGCTGAATAAAGCCTATTAATTTTTTTTAAAAATATTTGATACATTCGACTTTCATCAAAAAAGAAATTAATGTCCTTTACTTTACGGCAACTTCACATTGTTGACAGATAAAATTTTGCTATTTTCTCGAAAATGCTAAATGATCTAGCAAAACAGCAGTAAATGTTACTAACTTAATGTAACGTTTTCATCTGTTAACATCTGTTAAATTTTGAACTGAACAGTTTTAAAGTAAAAATAGCGTATAATAAAATTTGTGATCTATCCTAAAAAATACCAACTTTATTTTTTGGAAATGCTGCTTCTGGTTTGTCATATCGCAAGTTAATTAAACGTAACCACAAGAAACATAACGAAAACACTTTATAATAATTAAAAAAAAACTAATTATAAATTAAATTTTATTGTAAGAACTATAAACCATTTGTAATTACAAATATCAAGTATTAGCACCGAAATAGCTGTAATATGTGGTGAGCAAATGCCTTTAAATGTAGCTGTTGGGTACCGTTAACCAATAAATTACGATATTACTTATTGAAATTTATCCTTATTAAATCCTTGCAGCTCGCCATAAAAACGTTATAAATCTGAACCATTCACCACAAAAGAAGTGTAAATAAAAACTTCTTTATCCACAACATAAATCCATAAATCCAAGAATACTTTATTTTATTTGCTTCCCCATAAAAACAAACACGTTATTGTTATTTTATGACATTTCAACATAATAACAAAGATGTTATCGTAACGGCTAAGTTTACATCATTTGGATTAATCTGAGAGCGCCGCGACGCTATGCTATTTTAAGTGAGTTCATCCATAAAGTGCTATTAGGGTTGTTATTAAAGTTACGTCGTCTTAACCGATTAAAACTTTTAAACACTATTAGAAAGAAGCTTGAAAATCAATAACATTTCTCCCTCAGAATCAGACTCTAAGTGAATCTCTTTAATCCTTCTGTGCTGTGTGAAATGAAATGTGTCCCACTTGCCTCAAGTCATAGGAAATACGACGTAAAAGGCTTTAGGCAAAATGGTGGAGCAACAATTCCTATTTCCATTTGTGGTTGAGTGAAGGGGGCGGTAAATTCTTGTGTTGATGTCATCAGGCATAATGGAAATAGTCCATGATGATTTATTGTTAGTTGTCTTTTAAACCAATAAACGAAAGATTAATTACGATGTGATTTAATTAGGCCTATGACGGAGAACAACGGAAATTGTTGTTATTGTTAGAAGTAGACACGGAGATTAAACAAACATCACGGAAAAGCCTACACATACACATGCTTGCATTCGTGAAACAAGAAAAAAGTAAAAATATCCCATAGTGAAAAACAGATCCCCAGTTCTTTGTCTCGGCCGCGTGCGATAACGCTTAACACTTTCCAGACTGCAGGGAATCACACTCTCAGCAATATAAAACACCTTGCAAGCTCGCTCATTCTCATCAGTTCATCAGACTTCAAGTTCGATCAACATCAAAAATGCAAAAACTCGTAGCTTTCGTACTCGTCGCTTTGGCTTTGGTTTCAGCAAGACCCAAAAATGCGACTCCGAAACCCGAAAATCGTGACAAGTAAGCTAATTCACCCCAAAAGCAGCAAACACCATTTTATTTTTTTCAGGGAATTTAAATGGGGTATCGAAGACCCTGCAACGCTCCGCTTCCAACAACGTCAAAAACTTTACGAAAACGGTGGCCACAGGCTTGACGGAACAGCCGTTTTGAAACACGATTTGCTTAAAAAAAGGAACCCCACACAAATTGGTGGCAGACTCGACTATAACTACAATGATAGGACAAAAGTTGGTGTGGAAGCACTGAACGCTGGTCGTTTGGGAACTCAAGTTGGGGTAGAAGCAACAAGAAATATTTTCAAGGATAGAAACAGTGCTTTGGATGTCGGGGCTAATTATGGGCAACGTTTTGGAGGACCAGGAGGGCGCAGTGAACCGTTCTTTGGAGGATTCGTTAGAGCACACTTTTAGAAAAAAGAATTTTTATCATCGTAATTTATTTTTGGCAGCACTTTGTAAATAGTTCCATATTTGTTATAATTTTGATTAAAAATAGACAAAAATAACATAAAAGTTTAGTAATTTTTTAATTATTATATCATACAATGAGTAAGTAAAAGCACCAACTAAAAGAAATCCCAAAAATGTTTCCAAAAAAAACTTCATGTGAGGCCTAGAACTGTTCAACAGTTAGAAATAAAGGCAGAAAAATTCATACAAAGCGCAACTTAAGGTTATACCTATATAACAAAAATAAATAATTATCCTGGGGAAGTAAAAGCCCTAGTTATAGACAGAGAGAGAATGTGAAATAAAAGTGGCATCAATCCAGAGACCAGAGACCCCCAAGACAAAGCCGTATTAAACAAGAAAAACTAAAAACTTTAAAAAGAGATAAAACGCAAGGAACACTCATTTAAACCATTCATCGAAGAGTTGACGCCAGACGCAGAAACAGAATATGCCTTGGAGAAAATTAGAAAAAAAACAATAACATTAATATAACCAGTAAAAAGAGAAAATGGATAATACGCAAGAAATAACAAACAAAAAGCTAGGTTATTGGCTAAGCATCTAGACGAGACACATTTCAGTCAAGTCAAAACGATGTAAAACCACTCTAGAAAAATTGCAAAATAAAACATTCGCATAAATCACACAAGTAACGTTAAAAAAAAAGTGTTAAAAAACATCGAAAACAAAAAACTCTAAAAAAGCACCAAATTTTGATCTAATCACAAAACAAATCCTAAAGAAGCTGTTTTTATACAGCTTAATATTACTGGCTTATATTAACGCAACCTTTAGGTTATAGCATATCCCAGAAACATAAAGTAGCTGAGAAAATTATAATGCATGAAAGAAGCCAGGAAAACTATGAAATGATGTCAAATGATATCAATCCAAGCTCTTCGAGAAATCATTATTAAAAGAATTAAAACCGATAATAATAAAAAAAAAAACAATTACTACCAAATTCCCAACTTAGACTTAGAATAAATCATACCTCTATCGACCAAGCGCATAGATTAACAGATACAAATAAAAAATATTCAAAAAAGAAAATTAGTCTAATTTGCTATATTTCTGCAGGCAGCACAAACGTTCGACAAAGTATGGCACGAAGACCTAATAAAAGAATTGCCAAAATGTTGTCAATTTAATATATCCAGTTACTTAAATCCTATCTCCAACGACAGATTATTTGGAATTACACACAACAATGATTATTTAGATCTTTTGAAAATTAAACTATAAAAATAGCTATTAGAAGTTCAAGAATGGTGGCGTAAGACTTTAAGAATATCGGCTTCAGGTTTTAAGCTCTGTTAATTAAGGAAAAAAAACTTTTTGGTTTGACTAGATTTAATAAAAAAAAATATATCATTAGGTACGAGGAAAATAAACACCACGAAAAAGTCCGCACAGCTTGTATTCTAGTGAAACGAGAAAAAAACAAAAAATGTTCACAGTGAAATACAAATTCCGAGTTTTTTGTCACGGTCACGACCGATAACCCACGACTCTTCCCAGACTGCAGGGAATCACACTCTCAGCAATATAAAACACCATGCAAGTTCGCTCACTTTCATCAGTTCATCAGAGTTCAAGTTCGATCAACATCAAAAATGCAAAAACTCGTAGTTTTCGTACTCGTCGCTTTGGCTTTGGTTTCAGCAAGACCCAAAAATGCGACTCCGAAACCCGAAAATCGTGACAAGTAAGCTAATTCACCCCAAAAGCAGCAAACACCATTTTATTTTTTTCAGAGAATTTAAATGGGGTATCGAAGACCCTGCAACGCTCCGCTTCCAACAACGTCAAAAACTTTACGAAAACGGTGGCCACAGGCTTGACGGAACAGCCGTTTTGAAACACGATTTGCTTAAAAAAAGGAACCCCACACAAATTGGTGGCAGACTCGACTATAACTACAATGATAGGACAAAAGTTGGTGTGGAAGCACTGAACGCTGGTCGCTTGGGAACTCAAGTTGGAGTAGAAGCAACAAGAAATATTTTCAAGGATAGAAACAGTGCTTTGGATGTCGGGGCTAATTATGGGCAACATTTTGGAGGACCGGGAGGGCGCAGTGAACCGTTCTTTGGAGGTTTCGTTAGAGCACACTTTTAGAAAAAAGAATTTTTATCATCATAATTTATTTTTGGCAGCACTTTGTAAATAGTTCCATATTTGTTATAATTTTGATTAAAAATAAACAAAACTAACATAAAAAGTTTGGTGTTTTTAATTTTGTAATAGTACCAATAGTACTAAGTACTATAGTATCAAAGTAGAAATACTTTTTATAATAAAAAAACGAAACACGCAAATTTAAACAGTGGCATCAAAAAGAACGACAGAAAAAAGCAAAATTGATCGTCAAAACTAATTTTTTTTAATTGCAAAACCTTACAAAAAAAATTAAAAAGTTTACAATCAGTTGGTCAGATTCAAAAACTGGAAAACGGCTGCAATTTATAATAAAGTAATAATAAAAAAACAATACAAACAACGAAATAAATCGGAATTTTCCAATCCCATACAATGAAATATCCGAGCAGAACATGAACTCTTTTATCTCAGTGTTAGATAAAGTGTTATTACTCAATTACAATTCGGAGAACTGTAGGAATTCCCGTTTTCTTAGTGAAGTACCTTAACCATTCATACAAAAGTTTCAATGGGTATAAACATCACCAGAAGCCTCCAATTTACAACTATTGAATTAGGATAATGATATATACAATAGGAAAATAGTTATTGTTATAATCTACTTCACCTTGACCATGACCTTACCAGCTACGATGTCTAGCAAAATCAAGGTTAACGTCATTATCTGTGCCTAAAATTGACCTAATCTAAATTTACATATTTTTACTATTAAAACAAACACTGTAAATTTGTTTATTCACGTTTTTTTTTCTATTTGTCGAAACAATAAAGAAAAATGTAATTGGTGAAGTTCCAAAATACTTGAATTTTATGACTGCAGTTCATTTAACAACAGTTCCTGGGGGCTTTAATACTCCTCTAGATTCATCATAAAATAAGACCTAAAAGCGTTTTAAAATGAATAGAAAACTCTTAAAAATTACTATAAAATGCACAACAAGATTCCGGCATAAATTCATCATTATATATTTAATTAAGGACGTGACACAGGATTCCAACAACAATTCCGTATTTTACTTTTTTTTTTCAGGTAAGTATTAAATGATTTATAAAAGTGGTGGGTGCGCTAAGTTAATTTATTCAACATTGTACAAATCATTTTTTTGTGTTTTGCACCATTTACCTTTTTGTAAAAACGTAAATGCTTAATAAAAAATGCAATAACGGTAGATTAACTGAAAGCGTGACACATATAACTTGTATGTAGTAATTTAAAATTAAAGAGAACGAAAATTATAGACCTCTCTCCTCAATGATTATTATTATTTATTGTAAACTCACTATTTCCTACTACACGTAATATATTAAATAATAAATCCTACAAACAAACAAATAATTTTTCACTGGAAATAAATGTTCGACGATGTAGAGCAAAAAAGGAGACAGAATAAAACCGAAGCGAGAGTTTAGTTTCAAACTTTTAAAAGCGAACCTAAAAAGAAAATGACACCACCTTGCGAATAAAAACCATTTGAAACTCAATAAAACTAACACCAAGATTCAAAAACAAACGAAAATGTACTTCCTTGTCGCTTAACATTTTATCCAAACAGACAGTAAAGTGCACTCATAAAATTGCCATTACTTTTCGCGCATTACAGTTACAGTTCAAGGCTGCTCGAAGTGACAATAACAAAACTAAAAATAGCTAGCACAAAATTCCGAGCTATAATAAGATCGCTCTTTTATGTCATTGTTTCATTTTTAAACACAGGAAGACGACGGAAGTTCGACAACATAGCGTTCAACAAAAGATGCCCTCTTAGTATTGACGAAAGGTCAATAATAACAGGGAACAAAGTCGGTGCTGAAGGCGCAAAAATAACTCCGAAGTGAAATTTAACCGCATTGCTGATCTGTTGTTTTACCAAGAAACTTACTCAAAAATCGTGTTTTAAAAAGAGTTGTCATTACCCGTCACAGTAAACAGTTTCGTTAATACCGACATGATTCGATAACAAATAATCAGATTTGTGTTTTGCAAGCGAGATTTGATCGGTATTATAAAGAGCGGTTCAATCATGGAAAAAAAACAGTACGTGCCTGACCGCTAATTCAATAATTGAGCATAATGCCGCAAAACAACGGGGAATAAAGAGACATCGTTTTACCCCTCGTCTATGGAGCGTTAATGCTGATGGCTAATAAACCATAGACGTAGAATTACGCTGCACTATGCGTAATATTCCCTACTTTCCCTTTAAAACCATAAAATGTAGAATTTCAATTTGTGCGTGATAATCCCGCTATTCGAATTAAGGCCGGAGTAAACCGTGCGCTTTTCAACCAACTTCTCGTACAAAAATTGCTAAATATGATTTATTACCGTCAAAATTGCATTTCAAAATCGTGAATAACTAAAACGCTACATTGTACGATTTATAAATACAATTTTCCTTCTCGTGGTGAAAAATCGAGGTGACTTTTTGATCATTTCCCCATCCCTTTTGACAGGAGAGGGATGGAATTATGTCCCTGAGCGCATTTTATTTTCCGATATGTACGAATAGAATTCCTACCCTTCGGCAATGTAGTTTTTCTTTGATCGACACCATATATCTTCAAATAAAATTTGTCTGAAAGAGTGAGATCTTGTCTCTTAATGCGATTAATCATCATCTGGGGCAATAAACAAAACGGCGAAACGTCAGTGCGCTAGAGTGGAAGAGATGTGACAGGGAAACGGCATCAGCAAAATAGAAATAAACGACGTGTCGCTTCTAGACCTAATCGTATTGACTGACACATTTCCTAATACGATGAAAAATTTAGGGTTTACGATGTCGAATGGAAACGGAATTGACTTTACCTGGTGTGAAGTTCCGTATCTGAGAGGCGGTCGTATGGAGGCGGCGGCGTCGTACACAGCTCGCTGAGCATGTTGTCCAGGTCTGTCGCCAGGCTGGATAGCAACTGTAAAAGAAAAGATAAAATACAACCTAAATTAAATAAAAATTATGAATAAGTACTTTTTTTTAATTCTCCACAATTCAATTTCAACACTGGAATCATGAAAGTATACAAAAGAGATCCTTGACTCAAATCGCTATCTTATAACTGTAAACTTATCACTTTTGAATTAAATGTTTCCTGTGAACTCGACAAAGAAAGATAATTAGATTATGAGGTACTCATATTCACTTATGCTATTTTGTATTCATACAGTTTCTCGCTTTCTTTAATCACCTTGCATTTTTCTACGACTTCTTCGTGTCAAATCACTTTAAAACCGCCCTCTACCAAGCACAATTTACAGAAAATGAGCAATCTTTTATGTGCAGACAATGCCACTCTTCAAAACCCACTATTTAAAATTCCTTCATTATAAAGAGTAAGAGAAACAATGTGGTTTGCGTATGAAAGGCAGGAAAGGGCCGGGATGACTCATCCGTAAGCAGTCAACCATGAACAAACGCCCCCATCAGTCGGAATCCCCTTTTACACACTACTCGCACACACACATGTATCAATAAAAGTGCAGACGCCATTACTATTGCCACCTAAATTACAGCATCAGACCCGGAAATCAAAAGGAAAAAAGCTGAAACATTTCACGGTTTTCAATGTTGCAAGTTCAATGTTTAGCCTCGAAACAAGGAACTATATTTGGAATATAAAAACGGAATTGTAACGTGAACTTTAGCGGAAATGCCCCCAGAGACAAAGTGGTGATTTATTAGTTATCTAGGTGTTGGCATATAGTCGCTTCTCTACGTGGATAAATATGAAGTTGCATCACTTTGAGGACAAAGTACGTTTGCGAGAAGTGAAGTTAATTGATCCATTATTATGTCTCAATGACTTGAATTGTAATAAGGCTTCATTGATTCTTTGTGACTAAGTAAGTAAGAACACTTTTGAGCAAACGGAGGAATTTTTCGATTATCACAACTATCACAGATGGCTCATCACAACATTACTGTAATCTAATTCCTTCCCCTTATAGAATTCGGGGGATATAAATAAAACTACAAACATTAGACAAGCTGACCTAATGCGAAGAAACAAACAGAAACGTAACACGAAATATGTCCACAAAAAATCCAATTGGTATTTTTTCCACGGTTTTTCAAAACATCAGCATAAGTAGCAGCCAATTTTTCAGTTCTCGCTGCTCCCTATCAAAAAATGCACCCCAAAAGTGCCTTCTGGTGTTTATTTGTATTGGAGCTTCAAAGTGTCGCATCAAAATATAAGTAGCAAGGGTACAAAACACAATACCCTTCGATAAAATTTAACACGCTCATGGGAATAAACTTTTTCTTTAAAGAAACATAAATCAAAAACCACAATGTAAATTGAAAACAAAACGGTCGATTATATTTCAAAATTCTTGATTCGATTTTTTCGTTTTGTCGATTTTTTTTTGGTTCTTTACCTCCCTTACCTCCCTCGTGAAAAAGTGTAAGTGATAAAAATTTCAATAAAATTCTGAGAGAAACGTGACAGCTGTAAAATGGCAAATAATTGTGACGTGATGTGCATCAAAATATTCACAACACGTTTTTCTGACGCAATATTGGTCATACAGAAGCAAGTTGACCACATTTTTTGACCACGTGTGGGTAAATTTATTATCGGGTCGTTCAGCTGTTAAACCACATATTTGTTGCTCATGACGTTGACTATATACGATAAAATAAAATATTTTAGTTAACAAAGAAAACAGTGACACGAAACCATAACTGTCTGTGCCGAAAAACTACAATTGCATGACTAATGAAATTTCTATTTTTTAGATTATGCGGGTACTACTGTTCTCTATCGATTTTAACATTTCAGAACAGTCATGAGATAGTCACTCCGAGTAAAATCACTCATTTCAAAAAAATTTCAAAAAATTCTTATATTCGACAAATATAATCTCAAAACCGTTTTTGTCTTTAAAAGTATCAAGTTATTTCAAACTATTGTCGGGAAAAATGTGAGTTCAGTTACTGAAACCGATACAGTCTGATAACTGAAATCCAACACAAAAACCGCAGCCAAGAATCAATGAAAAACGATATGTTAATACAGTGAAGCTTCAATAAATCAAACTGTATTGCACGTGCCGTAAGTTATTTAGTTCAAAAGAGAATTTCGAGTTATAAAGTTGTATAGACTGATTTGCCGATCAATAGATACTTAATACTGAGCGATCTAAAAGTCTATCAAGAGGGTCATGGAAGCAAAATCGTATGTCGTCTTATAATACCATAACCTAAAAAAATCACAGACTAAACAAGTGTCAAACTATTAGCGAGATCAATTAATAAGACGACATACGCTTGGTAGAAAGACTTTTGCATCGCCCTGTACTTACATAAAGCATTGAAATAAATCATGTTATCGACAGGTTTAAAATGGTCCTCGTTAACCTCAAAAAAAAAATCAGGACATTTTCTTAGCTTGTCACTTTAATTTAGATTACAAATTTTTGATGATGTCTATTAGTTTATGACTTTTAATTGAAAACCAGATTCATCGCTCGGAACTGTAACATGAAGGTGGGATAAGTAAAACCAGTAAACAGAAATTTTTTAAGGCCTTACAGCAACACAATTTTGGCACTTTTTGTGATTTTTCTCAAAAATTTTAGGACAAGTGCAAGTGCAAGAACCTTTCTAATAGAGAGAAAAAATTTTGGGTACATAAACGTACTAGACCTTGAGTCCTTGATCAATAGAAATAAATCTGAGATTTTTTGGAGTATTGTTATTATATATCTTAAAAATAAAATCTTTAAAATCTTTTCATATATATGCTTTTCACGCCGAAATTTTTCCTCTTGTATTTCAGTATTTATTTTTTAACTACCCGTTCGTCAAGTGTGTCACAAAACAAAACGACAGTTTTGACTGTCATTAACACTATATCTCACTAAAAGAATATACTATCGTATCCATAAAAAAACTAACATTAAAATTTTGATAGTGTAAATTGGACTAAGTAAAAATGTCGAATATAGTCTGCCATTCAATAAAGACTTCAAAGGTAGTGTCAGTTTTCAATCAAATATTATATAAAATATGATACTACTACTATACTAAATAATTTTCAAAAAGCAGTTATCCAACTGCAAAGTTTCTATTTAGTTTTTCGTAAATACGAAACTTTTACACCACCGATTTTTTTTTAAATTGAAATAACTATAACATTTGCTGTACTAGTTTTCTATGAGTGCGATAGTAACTCAATCAACTTTTATAAAATGTTTGAAAAAAATAAGATTACAGATGAGAATAATAATTAATTAATTACAACAAGTGCTCCTTTTTGTCATATTAATCTCTATTCAACTATTGTCAACTCCAATTGCAAAGCGCACTCGATAAAACTCCACATACAAATAACAATACATACATCAAATCATAATCTGATTTAAAACATGAGTAATCAAAAATCAATAACTCTAAGTTCGAACTATCGAGGTTCCACTGTAGTTATTTGAAATGTGCGATTGTAAGACCCTGCGACATACGTTGTGATGGATCGATTTAAAATGACATCTGTCATTCATCACATGCCAGAAAATCAGAATTAAAATTCATGATTGATTTTAAAACGAGATTTCCGATGAAACGACAAAATTGTGTTTATTTGTAAACACATAACAATTAATAAACATCAATATTGAAAGTGCTGATCCGGATTTTTTTTTAAATCAACAATAACAAATGCACACTTTGTTTAGTTTTTGGGATGCACCGTCGTCATGGTAACCTAATTTCCTTTTGTTCTCGTCTCACATTTCCCGCATATTTATTATAATTTCCTCAATCCATCAAGGTTGCGAAAGACATAATCGCTTCGCTGACTCCAGCAGCGTCCTTGGGCTTATCCTAGTAATTACAAGTCTACCGTTTTCACTCACCCCATAATAGTCCGCCATGTCTTCGGCTACTACAACTCAAAACATCTTAACCGTTGAACACCGCGCACCGGTGTCAAAAGAACACATAACCTATAAATACACACACGGAACTAAAGGTAAGGTCGCTTTAATTAAAACGCCATTTTGAGATTGCGGTTATTGGAACTAATTGTATAAACCGTCAACTATTACCGACCGGACAGCCTATACTGAACCTACTGAAGTTGTAGGTTTTCATGTTTTTCAGACACATGTGCTTGCGGTGTGTAGTAGGCACGCGAGTTTAATTTGTTTTCGTAGCATACGATTAGCGACTTTATTGAAAAAGGAAATAAGACAAAGTCATTAAGTGACAGGTGTTTGTTTTTGTACCCAGTCGGCCTTTGTTTTTACAAACAACATATCAGAGGAAAAATAAAAAAAAGTGACTGTACATTTTTTAATCATGTTGGTATGCTATTTAATGCAATATTAAAAATTCAAAACGAGTTTGATTGCAACAAAATCGAAATGATTGGTATTTATGAAAAAAAAGATCCTTCGAGCCGGATTTGAACCAGCGACCTATGGATGTCTATTAGTCGTGCCTCTACAGTCCACCGCTCTACCAACTGAGCTATCGAAGGTTGAAATAATATTGATCAACCTTGTATAAAAACAACACAAGAACCTAAATTTAATCATAAATAGAACTTTTTAACTAAATTACTTTCACTTTTACTAAAACCACCTTTCTATTCACTCGTGACAAAGTCAGGCTCCTAAAACATAACCAAAGAAAAGGGGCTAATGCTTACAAACTACCGATTAATTCACTTTAAATTTGTATGTTTTATCATTAAGCAAATTTAGACTTTACTTATACATTGCATGACAATGTTGTAAAAAAGCTCCAAGTTCAAACAATTAAAAAAAGTAGTCGATCCTGCCAGGATTCGAACCTGGAATCTTCTGATCCGTAGTCAGACGCGTTATCCGTTGCGCCACAGGACCTTGCATCAATCGTTTTCTGATGCTGTTTATACAGAACAAATAAAACTCTAAATCTAATGTCTATTTATTTTTTAATTTTCTAGAAATAAGATACAGTTTCTAAAAATTTTTAAACACGAAAAACTGTAAACATTCGCAGGAAAGTTAAAGTAACACTCTACAATCAACAAATTTTCAAGATAGTCAAACGTCAATCAATTTCAAACTGTTCAAGTTATCGACGTTTGACCGTAATTTAACGTTAAATTGAGAATTTGACATTTTATATAAGCAAACTTTTGAATATATCAATATTTCATGTTGTGCATGTTGTACACACTTTTTACCCTTATATCATAATTAGCTATTACGTATTATATACAGTGACGGCCAAAATAAAGTGGTACAGTTTATTTTTATATTACCATAGTAATATGGGTCAAAAATTAATACAATGAACTACTAATAAGTCATCTCTGCCTACCAAAGTCAGTTCACTTGTTTTATTTTTTTAATGATAGTACTAAGTAGCTATAAATAAAACTCGAGATCACATGTACTTACTCATTTGAAAATGTCTTGATGCCGAAAGGTTATTTCATTTTATTTTTCACCATCTGGGTAAATAAATTATTATATAGATATTAATATATACTCCCTGTCAAATCATGACATATCGGTACTTTAATACAAAAAACATCAACCGATTAACTTTGGTGCATTTTGAAAAATTAAAATATGTCAATTTTTTCATTTGTTTCATTAATGTCATCGATAAGCCTACACTAAAAAATCATCATGTCTACTTGGTACACCCGCTTTACACAACTAAACTTTTGAAAAAAATGCTTTCCAAAACTTGTACCACTTTATTTTCGCCGTCACTGTATATCAAAAAGTGCACAGATAGAAATGAATTATATATACCATATGCTCAAAAACAGTGGCGCTAAGGAGCTCTTGATTTTTTACATGTAGTTGAACTGTTATCTATCAATTTTGACGGTTCAGAATTGTCAATAATAGTTAACCTCAAAACTGTCATAAGCAGGGTTACCAAAACATTATTAAATTTCAAGGCTCCTTATTAGATGTCTTCGTTGTCTGTCAAATATTAAATAAATCTAAAGATTTTTTTTTATTGAAATTATTGAATTTATTAGATATATAACGAAATTTTTAGTACAACGTTTAGAGATTTAGTATTATCTTTTCAGTCGAAGCTAGAACTTAAGCTGAAAAAGATGTTTACAATACAAAATGCCAGAAACCTGTGATTTTTTTTTAATGGATATAATGAAATATTATATAAAGACACGAATCTACAACTGCCGATTGGCATTAAGTGTGTTATGCTACTGTAATAATTTTAATAAGATATTAAACATTTTTTGTACAAAAAAACATTTTTGGTAATTTAGGGAATTTTGTGATAGTTGGTGACACTTTTATTTCAGAGTTGACATTTAAATCAAAAAGATCAGACAAGTGAAATTGCAAAATTAGTGTTTCAAGACAAATTCAGGCACTTTCTGCACTTACCACTTACTTAGTTTCAAAATATGGTTAATTAGGTGTCGTTGAAATCTATGACCTGAAAGTATAACCTCAAACATTTGACACTTCGTTCAATGTTTAAAAAAGATTCTAGATATCGAATTTTGCATTCAAAATGAATGCTTGCTTAGCAACGGCAAATTGGAAAAATATTTTCGTCCCATCTGAAGCAGATAGATACAGAAAATATGTGAAAATTGTGATAGAAAATACAAAGAATTTTACTAAACCTTTGATACACCTATTTTCAGAAATACATGAGTAAAACCTGAAGCGCTCCTCATCAACCCTTGCAACTTCTCCCAAACTCTGCCTCCCTTTCAACGGCTTAATAAATAGCACTGACCAATTTAAAGTCATAACTCATCGAAATGGTTTTTGCGGACATTGATGCGATAATAAAATCCAGGGAATTCGCATTAAACGCACATGACCATAAGTGCCCGCGGTCAGCAACATTCCCAATTGCGCTATAATTACTAGGGTTTAGGTCCTTATAACGTCCCTTTCTAACCCCAAAGTTAGACAAGGACATACCAGCCAGAGGCGTCACCTCCAGCTGTATATTAACACAAACGCAATTAGACGGCACACATTATGCCAACGTTGTTTCCCAACACATAAATTTTGACAAAATGGGACTTAATGGTGCAGCTGTATAAAAAATTCAAACAGAGTGGCTCGAAAAACTCTAAGTTATTGGTCGTAAGCGTCATCGCGTGTTCTATTTCTTCGGGAATTAATCTCTCGCTGTAATTAAATCGTTTGCTACGACACCACCAAACCAATTCTTCGACATATTGACGACAGTTGTTCCCTTTGGAAATTACATTCCGTGCAAGAATTCTGGCAATGCCACAGTTCGAAAGCATTATTTCAGTATAGGCGCTTTGTGGGCGCCGCAACGTGTTACGCGTGATTTATTAAGGATTTCATATATAGAGTGACCAGGAGGTCCCTTTTGTAACAAAAACTATTAACGTTAATTTTTTACCAATTCACTTTGATGTATTATGTACTAAACACTGCGTGACACGTCTTTGTAAAAATATAAGACGGTGAAGGTAGTCAAATTTGATTTATTTCACCCTGCTAGGGGTGATTTATGAATGAAACGTACCTGCATGTAAACGCTGGAAGTGGAGGACCTCCGCGAGCGCCGGAACTGGATAAAATTCGCCATAACTTCTGCAAATAAAAAATATATTACATTTCAAATGGAAGCAGCGTAACATTTTCTTATTTCTACTTTATTATAAAATTTATTGTCGTTTTTGCAGACACATCCAAAGAACCTTTTTGTCTCGAGACGACACGAACGGGAGTGAATATATGCAACCAATTAAACAATCATGCAGCTACATTTTATGACCGCGGTCGCCAAGTCTGGAGAAAATTAAATTCTTTCCGCTATTATTCCGCAAGTCGGTTTTGTTGTGCCACCATAAATTCCGAACGAATTCCAATTTACTTCAAGTGCAGATCTTATGAAAGGAATAAACCTTTAAAATAGTATGCGACGAAAGGCACATGAAATAGAGAACTGAAATATTATATTACCAGAGACGATATCTCCGGGGAGCTCCGGAATTACCAGCATTCAACTGTCGCAGTAAACACTGAACACCAAACGACACCGCCTGGACTCCGGGTATTACCATGGGCGGCACACGAAATTAGCTTTATTGTCGGCACCATGAAAACGTGAGCTCTAAAATGCTCCATAAAAAATACGAATGAAACGTATACTTATACGTGGCGGTAAATGGCTTTCATGTACAATAAACACGAGTACATTGTCTACTATGAGTTGGTGCAAAAAGGTGATAACGCGCACGCCACTGACGCCCTCTCAATATCCAGGTTGGACAAAAAGCCGCAAGAACATATGCGATAAAAATGATAACATTTTCACAAACTACATTCACACAGACACAAATATTTTGTCTTTTTATGAGCAAAAAAGACACAAATGGGCTCATATTTGGGGAAGTTGCAAAGTCTGGATGCGGTAAAAAAAACTACACGGACGACGCTTATTAAGTTGGTCTTTTCTGCAACATATCGCGAATATTTTTCAAGGATTGTTATTAACCCAACAACGAAGCGTCTGTGTTCAAGAATGCATGCAAAATTTCCTCCAAAGTGCGAACGTTTGAGTAGGAATTTTATGTAGGGTAAAGTGGCTTCTGACCAACTTAGACAGTAGTCATTTCTCTGTTTAATTATGGCAATTAAGACTGTGATAATCAATTTCTATTGTTTACTCAGAAAAATATTATTTTAAATTGTGTTAAATTGTTTGTTGCTGACAAATTGCTTTTTCGGACAACTTGTTATTATATATTATTATGTTATTATATTATTCTTCATTCATTGTCTCATTTTCTTATAAATTAAATATAATATAAGTGTATAACATTAAATAAAAAAATTGTGTTGTAATATAATTATACAAATTTTTCTAATATTTTATTTGATTTTAGATTAAAAATATGCCAAAATAGTCCAAATATTAAAATTTAACATGTTAAAACTTATAAAGCAAGTTTGTCAAAAAGGCTACATTCTTAACATTCTAAAAATTTTAAAAAGCAAAAAAATCACCAGAATTCAAATAATTTTATAAGACAAAAATTCTGTAAACTTCAAATTACGGATAAAAAAATCATTCCAAAAACTAATACAAAAACTTTAAAACCTAGAAAAAATAAGAATATGTAGAATTTAAAAATTTAAATAACGAAGAATAATAGATTCCAAAAGTTGAACTTAAAAAGTTTAAATTTTTAGAAATGGTCAGATATAAATTACATAGTGGATATTAAAAATCTTATTCTTAGAGTATAAAAAAAATATAGGTATTTTTTAAATCTTTGAATTTTTGTTTTTTATGTTTGTTCTTTTCTATTGTAGTTTTAAATTCTAAATTCACTATATTCATTTTTTTAGATTCATTCTATTTATTCTAGATTCAAATTTGTAAAGAATACAACCATTCTACTTAACCTAGTTGAAAAATGTATACTAAAATTCATTTCTATGCGTCCACTCCTTAGTGTAATCTTTTTTAAAATTGAGTGGTGTAAATTTGTCTTTACGCAGTTTGAGGAATAATCTGTCATCTGTCATATCTTGATCTTATGTGAGGTTATGTTTCTTATGTTTACTAAATACTAAATTAAATGTCAAATAAATTAATTAAAACAGCCGAGAGCTGCCAATTTACAACAGAGAATGTACTAGGATGTAGCAATATCAACCTTACTTTATATCGTGGATCGATCCAAATGAATTAACTTATAAAGAATTTAATTATCTCAGAAAATTCAAATACTCCAAAGGAATTCAAATTTTAAAACCTATAAAATATTTAAAATGTAGGAAATTTATGAAATAGTTCAAATCGGACTGTAATTTCAAATAAACATTTCACGTACAATTAGAAAAATGCTACACAACTTGAGCAGATCAAAACATATATAAACGATTTTTAGCAAAGTTATATTCTACAGAGCCTAAAGATTCTAAGAAGTCTAACAAATATGGAAGTTATTTTTCAAGTTCAAAGGTTTTAAGTAAATCTGAATTAATCTTAATATTATGTTAATATTAATCAATCTTATTTTTTAATTATTTTTCCAGACTCATAAGATCCTAAAAATCTTTTACAAATTTTTATTCTTATGATAAACTAAATGAACAACTAAAAATCATAAAAATTAGACATTTTGAACTTTTGAAAAATTTGTAAAAATTTAAAGACCTCATGGAATTCTAATTATTAACAATCACAAAATCATGATTGTTAAAAAGTGAGACATTAAAAATAAAAAAATCGTGTAAAAATTCCAAAAATTGTGACAATAATTAAGGGATGAACTTTAATATATAATGTTGTTGCTAGAACTTGCAATGGATCTTTATTCAACGAAATTTTCGTTTCGTTGATTAACTTTAATGGTACCTCAGATACAGGTGAATAAAAAAAAGTGATAAAATATTTTTAGGTAATAAAATAATTTACAAAAACTGTTTAAAAGATATTAGTTTAAATATATTTTTTTTAATAATATTATAATATACATGTTTATTTTTTTTATAAAATTACCTTGTATCTTCGTAACTAAAAATCTTGCATTAATTTTTAGTCATTATTTGTTGCAAACTATAAGTTTATGCATTTAAGTTAAGAATCACCTTGTATGTTCGAGCGTCAGTGTTATTATTTTTCCAGTGTTCGATTAGGCAACTTCACCCTACCATCCTTCATTTCTACTCAACTGATGCGCGGATCAAGATCAAAGTTTCTATATTTCTTTATGTTGTGTTATAAAAAATGTCATCATTATGATACCATACAATGACTGGTGTAATTACCATAAAATCATTGAGAAATTCCATTGTTTTATCCAACCGGCATTTTTTCGTCATTAACTCTATATTTCCTTCGATTTCTCGAGTTGCAGACCCATAAAGTTAACTGACATTGACAACAAAATGTAAAGTACGAATCCGGCGAAAATGTCCCCATTTAAACCCCAACTGATGTAAATTTATTCAGATATTCCCCTCAAAATCACCGGCCATCATGATGGACAGCAGAAGTTTCCAGGATTTTCTCTATTCCATAAAATCGATCATGAAAAGACCTATCTTCAGTTATGAAACCGAGATGAGAAAAATGACAATTTCGTGTCGGAACGCATTGTTTTTGTCCATCCAAGTGTCTCTTCGCGGTCCAGATATTAGTACAATAAGAGAAAATGTGTACATAGTTGTTTGTAAAACACACCTGGTTACAACTTTATCGTCTGCACATCCAGGACACATAAATAGTTTTTTTTCCGAGTGATTCTTGTCAGTTTTACTGCGACTAAACTAACATTAAGTTTTATAATGCCTCTGTGACCGGTACAATGAAGTTAAAGAAAGTCTGTTTGTGTTTGTTAGTGCTTCTATTCCTGCTGCTCCTAAATGAGATTAGTTGTATAGCCAATAACTACAATCATGACAATGTAAGTTTAGGTAGTTTGTCATTAAAGAGATTAAAGGTTTTTATAGAATTACATCGGCGATGAAGATCGAAGAGGAGCTGATTCCTACAATTCAAACCATGCCAAGTCTGGATCTAACAAACGGGGACTTTATGAGACCGCAGGGACTTACAACAGCCACAAGACCTATCCATCAGGTTGGTACTTTAAAGGGATTAAAATTAGACAGGGTGAAGACAAAGTTGTCTAAATAAAACACTGATTTACACAGCGCACACTTTCCAAACTTTGTCACAATTCAAGCTTTAATGGTTATTTCTTCAGATAAGTGAAAATCGTCTTCAATTAATTTAATTGACATTCCGAAGCTCATTAAAATAGAAATCAATACGATAACTTTTACTCTTTTTTAGAAGATAAGCTTTCTGCGGGCAGTATTATTCATGGCTAATCGAAAAGCTCATTTCTTAGTGTTCCTTTTTCGATTCTCAGGTACAATAAACGGGTGGAATAAAGTGAGATGTCCTTTAAACCTGTATTGCCTGAAGGAGCAGTAAAAACTTTAAAGCCAGTTTGCATCATATAAAAGACTTTATGTGAGACATCAACACATGAAAATATTGTACTCATACTCATACACAATATTTCTTTAAAAATAAAGTAATAAATTCGTGCGCATAGTTTTCTAAAACTCTGAAACAACTTTCTTGTTAAGTAAGCGGAGTAATTTTGGAAATTTTCACTTTTTTTCACGGTTTCTGGTGTGGATTTTTTTAAATTCATTTTGGTGCTTATAGTATCAAAATTTTACATTACGACCAAGGTAAAATTGCATCTTGGAAACTTACTAAATTCTAGAAACAATTCTCTTATTAGACATTTATAGCATTTCACATCTGTTCGTCTAAATAGACCTTTAAATTTCTTTTGTTGCTTTTTGTTTTAGCTTTCAATAGTGCGACCACAAATATACACACAACACAATTGGACTACATTTGGTACAATCTGTGGAACTAACTAATTGGTAGTAATTTAAACATGAATGACTTCCACTGTTATGCTGTAAATTGCAGTTCAAAGATTGTCCGTTTCAGTTTATTACGTCAGAATTTACAGCGTATTAAATATAAAGTGAAATATTTTTGGTCAACCTTAACAAAATACACTGCTCATCTGTATGTTTAGAATGTTCTCATATTTTTTTCATTCATACTTTTACTTTCACTTCTTTTGATGTGTGATTTTCATTGGTAGCTTCCACGTGCACTTTTTACTTCATTTTTTATGCAAAAAATCTTTATAAGTTTGAGAAATAAAGAATCAGATCCAAAACTTACCAAACTTACAAACAGTTAAACTTTATTTAACATACGTTTATTTTATGAGAAAATAATTACACTAGTCAATAAACTTTCCACTTTTTTCTTTAAGGGGGGAAATAGGTGTAAGTGAATGTATAGGACGGCGTATTTTACGAATTTTTTTCACATAAGGAGTAAATATATTTCATTTATATTATGGAATTATGTTATGCATATGTTCAAGAGTATATTATGAAATTTTCAAACATTTTCCTCGAAAAATTTCGGTGAGGTCAGCTGCCGTGCATTGTAAGTCGCCATCGGGCTGGCTAATTTGTGTACATCCTGGAGGTCACAATTTTCATCCGAAATCAATTTTTCAAAAAAATCTATTTTCTTTATAAGTGTTTCTTCTATGTGAACCTCAATCCCCCCAAAAAATATCGAAAATTATTTTTTTTCTGAGGAATGTGGAAATTTAGTATGATTTTTTACCATTTTTTGCAATGAAAAAATTTGTAAAAATAAAGATATTGTTTATGTTTGAGGTTTACATAGAGCGTAATTATATAAAGCAACTATGTGCTGAGTTTGATAACGAATGATCAAAAACTGTAGAAGCTAGAGTGTACACAAATTCGAAAAAAATGATTCGAGAAAAACGCGTCGGTGTGAAATTTAAAATTTTTCACACTTCTAAAATTTTTTTTCCAACAAACAAAAAATCATTTTTGAGGTGTTTTTTATCTTTAATACCTTCCACATAGATCTAGAGTGACTAGCTGCTCGACGGCTCCGTACTACATGCCACGCGCTCCAACTCTTCGACAGAGGGACATTCACTCTATCGCTTATAACTCTTAAACCGCATAAAATTTTGAAATTTTGAAAATATATTTATGAATAGTTCTGCGATCGATTTATAAAAAGAAAAAAAAATGAATTTTTTGAAGCTCCTACACCTATTTCCCCCCTTAATTGGAATTTAGGTGGATTTTGCAGATTTTGAAAAAAGTCTACACGAAAAAAAATGTTTTGTAATTTTAAAAATTGCCTTTTACTGTTTGACAAGGTTACAGATTTTTAATTATTCTGGATATTTTTAAAATTTTAATACTGCTAAATCATTCTTGGAAACGTTTCATTTTTTGTTGGCTCTCTAGTTTTGGTAATCTAAGAATGTAAGAATTTTAAATGAAAGAATTTTAGAATCGAAAAATCTATTAACTGGGGATCTAAGTTTAAAAAAATATTGTGAATTTACAAATGTCTTTGCCAGACAATTATAAACTCTAAAAATTTGTCTTATAAATAAGCATTTACTAGCCACTTCTATCTACGTTTTTTAACATTAAGCAATAAACATAAGATTTAAATATCTTCACAAATATTTATAGATTTTACAACTACGTGATTACATAATTTAAACTCAGAATCTTACAACTAGATCTAAAAATTTTAGAACCTGAGAAATTACAACAAATTCAAAATCTAATCTGATCTGAAATCTGAAATCTGTCGTATGAGCAACCAAAAGCATTTTTATCACTTAGAATTTGTAAAATTTTGCTTTTAGAACCTTAAATCTTAGATTTAATATTTTATAGATTTTGTCAAAATTCAAATAAAAAAATTATTTGTTTTATTCAAATTTTTGTAGTAAAAAACTTGAAATCTTTAAATTAAATGATTTTATATCTCTTATTGTGGTAGTCACAACTTTTTCCATTAATTCTATTTATAAAATGCTATTTTCCGTTCACTGGGAACAGTGTTTGATTATTTTTGTCAGTGTAAAAAGTGATTTTCTTTTCTTGCTTATCTGGAAAAGTAACTTTTTAAAATATGTAATTATTTTCTTGTACACTAAAAACCTCTTACACTATACTAAAACTGACGACAAACATGTTTTATAAACATTCATTGTAAATTCTCTTTGAAAGCGAAAATAGATAAAATCTTGTTTGACACGTGGGAAATTAGGTTTTCTTACTTGAGTGCTTGCAGAAAGAAACGAAGCCGATGTACATCGTAAAGAAATCATGAATTTTTTCCACTCGTTACTATTAACTTCAGAACATTTATCGGTATATTTATTTGAGAGGTTGATTTGATATAAAAAAAAAACGCAAAATTCGAATTTATTGATTTTTAAATGACCATACAAGTTAGAAAACATGAGTTTTTGAGCTTGCCATTAAAGTAATAAAAGTTTGTTGGTTCCACTTATTTTGCTGCTAAATCAGATTTTTCGCTTACCAAATACTGTATAATCTGTGGTATTAAATTATATTAGATTACTCATAAAGTGCAACATTTTTATTGATCGATGTTAATAACTTTCTAACCATTTTTAGGGTGTTTACTGTAAAAAATATTAATATTTCTTCTCGCAGCTAGTTTTATTTTTCTGTTTATATTATTATGAACGTTGACCTGTGGTTCCTAAGAAACATTATCTTTAACTGTGGATATTTGACCACGATTTTAATTCCATCGTTAGTTTTTATACATTAAACCTTGTGAATAATCTAAAGTTAGAAATAAATGTGTGCTTCATTTTAACAACGCCTATAAAATGTGATTTGTGGATGAGTTTACGATGATTTTCTCAATACAGAAATTGGTTGAAGTAGAAAGCACATGAAATACAATATCGGGTTGCTGATCTTTAAATAGCCAAACGAAAATACAAACAAAAAGAAAACATCAACTCTTTCGTTTCTGAAATAATTTCTTGCAGCAACGGGCTACGAAGGCGCTGCAACTTTCAGCAGCCCAGGACATTCATATGGCGTCCCAGCTATTGCTCATTACTACCCAACTTACACCACCGGCCAGGATTCCTATGGTTCTTATGGACAAACTGGTCATGGAGTGAGTGGTTATGGCGGTTACGGTTTTGCTCAGTCTGCCCCAGCTCATGGCCATGGCCACGGAAGCCACAGCGTAAGTTTTTTCGTCAAACTTAATACTTATAAAAAGTGTCCTTTCAGGGTCTAGCACTTAAAGGTTTACTGATTCCGCTAGCAGGAATAGCATTACTTGGAGCGGCTGCTGCTTTATCCACAAACCCCGTGCTCCTTCAATTAGGAGTGGTTAATGGACGGAGACGTCGAAGATCTCTCGATTCAAGTTCTTATCCAAATACTCACCAAGTTCCGTCGTAATCTCTCAATTAGTTTCGTGTTCAAAGTTAATGTATTAAATGAGTAAGTGCATATTCTGTTTGATTCCACGCACCTGTCATTATCCTCGCGTCATTAAACACCAGCAAAGCTGAAAGGGGAGTTTCTTTCAGTCTTTTCTTTAGTGCAAACGAGTAGTTAAATGGTTAATTAGACCACTTAGGCAACCATCTGTTGTGAGTTCAATTACATCGTGATTATTAGTCTGTTTTTCTAAATTCGGGTTTTTAAAGGAAGTGTGTTAATTTATTTAGTTTTAATGTAGGAAGGCCAAAAGTTAATTGTTCGGATGTAGAATTATGTAAGAGTTTCTATGTCGCATTTAGACCATCCTGTATGAAATAAAAACGCACAAAGAGCGCTACGCCGAGCTTTTGAAACGAAATCCGTTTCTTGGTGTACAAAACCAACATAGGGGCTATTTTAAGTTCACTCGTATTATAATCTCGACGTTTACCATCTGGTACTTTGTAACCATTGGAGATTATTTACACAGCATTGATTTGGAAGCCCCAATAATAGTCTGCAATTTACTCCAGAAAAAGATAATGCATTCAAAGGGGTGAACGTCCGATAATGCTACAGACCAGCAAACCCACACGTCACTAACCAGTACATAAAAAGGTGTTGAAATTATGAAACCACCCTTGACAGCTTTCCGCCTCTACCCACATCCAACCCACTCATTTGTTCAAAAAAAGCTCAAAGTGAAAACGTGTTCACCTACCTGTTGTGAAACTATCTAATTAAAAACATTAACAACACTAGAAAACTTTTTCCAGCGTAAGATTTTCGAAAACGCTCTCGCAAACACAGCCATCGATTTTTTTTTATACCGCGACTTTAAACAAACGTGCGCGACTTAATGGATTCCATAACAGACTGGAGGCTCAGTGCAACGGCAAAGACACCTCTGGGCGGATGCGATGACCTCCAAGAGTTCCAGCACCGGACTTGACATTTTTCACCTGATTCCATGTTTACAAACGTGCTCTCGTTTTGGGTTTATTTACCTGTTTAAACAGCAATTGGGACGTTTGCTTGGGCCCGGGAACCGCAATAATTGAATTTAAATAAACATTGATGCAGCAAGATCTGGTTTACAAGCCATAAACAGACTGTGCTAAAGAAAACCTAAAACCAGCGAGTGGGAGTTTGACTTGGTAGTGACCAGAATATTGCGAATAATGAAAATAAATTATTAGGTCTGTGGTCAAACACCATGAAAGTTTTTTCGTAATAATGGCTCGTACTTTCCTGGATTTCTTGTTACGCAGCGTTGCTTGATATGTTAATTACAATGATTTTTGTGTTGAGTACATCGGAGAATTTACGACACAGGGTGACTCAATATTTATGTTTTAATTTAGCTGCGTCCAATAAAAAAAATCACCGGCACTTCGTGTAATGGCGCATCTATTGAACAAAACACGCTTATTAAATATCAAAAAATAAAAATAAAAACAATATTTATTTATTAAAAAAACAAACTTTTTTAAATCATCCTGTATTGTCTGTAACACCGATTCAGACTAAATCAAAATTCTTCACAACGTATTATTTCTATAAGTGGTCATCATAGGTTTTTACGACAATCCATGACCTCGCCGTCAATTCCGCCCACATATATATACTGATAAAGTAAATCCCAGCAACAGAGTTCGACAAAGTTGAGTAAGACGTACCAAAAATGAAAACTTTTCTCGTTTTGGTAATTTTCTTCGTTGCAGTCAACGCGGTAAGAATTTAACCGAGTTTATAGGCAACCCATTATACACTGTTTGTAGATCGATCAGGAATTAGTGGAAGAAATAAAAAAGAAAATGAAAGCTCAAGTTGAAGACTGTGCCAAAGATGTCTCTGCAACTTCAAGTAAAAACTCTTTTTTTTCCTACTTTTGTTTAGTTTTTTTTTAAGGTGATGTCGCTGAGATTTTTGCCAAGAAAATACCTTCTACTCGGAATGGCAAATGCATTTTTTTCTGTATGCACAAGATATATAATATTGTAAGTTCTCGTGGTATAAAAATGTGATTTCTAACTTCTTTCTTAGCAAAACGCTGATGGTAGTTTGAACGTAGTTGGAGCTCAGGAAAATCTAGAACTAGTTAAAGACATCGACGCTGACTTGTATTCGAAACTTAGCACGGCTTTTAAGAACTGTGAATCAAGTAATAATTTTTAAAAAGTATTCACTTTTATACACCGACTTCTTTCAGCTCCTGTGGATGCTGATCCTTGCATATTTGCTAGTAGTTTAATAGAGTGTGTTGCAAATCAAAAGAAGGATGTAGGTACGTTTTTAATAAGTGTATTAATTTAAAATTTCTTATTCTAGCTGGGAATATCCGATGTCGATATCTAATTATGCTAGAATACTGTCTAAATGTGTGTCACTTTATTGAAATAAACTTTACTCTTGAGAAATAATGTCTTATACTAAATTAGAAAATTAGAAACAAAAAAACGGTGTAGTAAATTAGTCTAGGTTTGTAAATTATTTTTTTTTACTTAATATTATTTCTACACAACTTGCATTCCGTCGTGTTGTAGATGTTCGTAGTTTTCTTCAACGTCTCTCTTCTCTTTTTTAGATTAGTTTTTCGCAGTTTTATTTTCCAATGTTTTTTCGCAGTCTGGTTGTTCTTTTCTTCGTTGAGTTTTTCTTTTCTTCTTTCATTATCATTCGTTCTTGGTTCGGTGGTACTCTTCTTGTTTCTCCATCGTTGACTCTTGTTGCGGTAGGATTTTTGGTTTGATTCGTGTTGGATGCCTCTGTTTCTTTCTTCTTTTTTCTTATCCTTCTTCCATCGCGAATCATGGTCTCTTAAATCTTCTGTGTGGTTTCTTTCGTTTGTTCCTTGATTGTTGAATTTTTATGTTCTGCTGTCTTCTCGTGTTTTCTGGCGATTTTCGTGACGACTTCTTAAATGAGTTTGATTTTCAAATTGCTGTGGATTTGTTTGTTTGTCATGTACCATGAGGATTTGAAGTTTTTTCAGACGGCTTTTTTCTACTTGGTTCCAGGTTGGTGCTCAATTCGTCACGACGGGCCTAATAACAAAAGTGTAAATAAAATAAATACTAGACTTCCGTCTTCCGTGGGATCCTCTCTTCGTTAAATTTGATGTTTCCTTCTGTTTGATGCTTCCCGGTTTTTTTCGTGAAAATGATGGCGTTGCTTTTCTTTCCGTTCACTTTAATTTTCCATTTTTCTGCTCATTTTGCCAGTTTCTTCGTGTGTTCAATTCTCAGGTGATGAAGTCCGCGATCCTCATCGTTTAATGATTTCATGTCCTCTTCTGAATCCATGTTGTTCTTCCGGGATGATTTTTTTTTATTTCATGACTTCCAGTTCAGCAACTTTGCTCAGACTGATTAGCCGGTAGCTTGTTGGATCCTTTTTTTTCTTCCCTAGTTTGCAGATAATATTGATCCGGGTTTTCTACCAAATTTCCGGGAACTCCCGGCGATCAAAAATTTCGCAGATTATTTTTTGCAGTACGTTTACCTACCTGCGGCAATTCTTTTATTGCCATGTTGAAAATTCCGTCTTTCCCAGATGCTTCCTTTGGGTTGAGGTCCTTGATAATTTCTTTGATTTCCTCTTCCGTCGCTTTTTTCACCTGGTAGGTTTCAGTGTTTTTGCGAATACCTCCGCCTTCTCTCTGATTTCGAACGCCGTTCCGGTTTCCGTCTCCAGGAGGAGAATTTCTGTTGTTTTTTGCTCAATGTTTTCGTCATCTTTCAAGGTGATTGGTTCTTTTCGTTGAGTTGTTCTAATTTTTCGTCTTACTTCCGGTTTTATCCGTTTCAAGGATGTTTCTGACTTGGTTGTTCCACTTATTAAGTATCTCATTACCTGCAGTACTTGCATCTCATTAAGATTATTAAAATCCATAATTTCACTTACTTACATCCTGTTTGAACTACTAGTTACACAGAATTATAAATTCCACGATTAACAGTGCTCTCATTCTATAAATTCTATCAACTTAAACGGTTCTAGTAAACGATGTCAAACGGTTTGAAAAATATGCCAAAAATGAAAACTTTTCTTATCTTATTAGTTTGGATCGTCACAGTCAACGCGGTAAGATTTCCCAACCTAAAATTAAAAAAGGGGTTCAATATACAAACTTTAAGGTCAACGAAGAAGTTGCTAAACAAATAAGAGCGAAATCATTATCTGAAGTCCAAGCTTGTGGTCAAGAAGTTTCTGCAAGTTCAAGTAAAAAATTTTACACTTTTATTGTAAAATCTTAGAGCTACTTTTAAAGGTGACATTGACGACATTATTGCGCATAGAATACCATCGACCAGAGAGGGGAAATGTGTCTACTTCTGTCTGTACAAGCTCTACAATGCTGTAAGTTCTTACAGTGAGAAAATTAAAACAGATTTTTTTTCTAGGTGAACGATGATGGTTCTTTAAACATTGTTGGATCCTTGGAATCTATAGAACGCCTTAAAAACATGGATGTTGATCTCCATACAAAAATTTCCACGGCTTTTAAGGACTGTCAATCGAGTACTGTTCACTTGAAATTAGTTTAGAGTTGTAATGCATCTTGTTTTAGCTCCTCCTGACGTTGATCCTTGTACTTTTGCCAGCAATTTAGCTGAGTGTATTATAAAAAAGAAGAAAGAAGTGAGTGACTTTTGGAAGATTTAGAGTTAATTAATCCAGTTTGTTTTAGTTCGGTATAAGTGATATTGGTGTAGAATAATTAAAATATTTTTATGATCTTTAAACTGAAAGGGTATCTGGGTATACAAAGCACAAATCTCTATACAAATATATATATATATATATAACTGAACTATATTTTTGTTCCAATGACACTTTGTAATTAAATTCTTTGATCTAAAATCAGTTTTTTAGGTAAAAACATTAATATCGTTTTAAATACATGGCAAACTAATCTTTTGTTGTTTTATGATGCTTCAATTTCCAAGGTTTGAAAAATTTTAACAATTTTTATGAAAATAACATTGCGACTTTGTTGTTTTAAGACTTATTAAGAAAGTTTCTAGCAAATCTTACTCAAAATTGAATTCTAAACAACTCTTGCTTTTGGCATGTTCAGACTAGGTCGTATGGTTTTTGAGATATACAAAAATTTTAAACATTTTGCAGTTTGGTAAGTATGGGAACAACTTTCCAACCTGTAAGTTGCCCCAAAATCCCGATTTGAAGATATTTGTCGAATTTCCGTGATTAATAAGCCATAAACTTCATCAGAGAAACGAGGTTTGAAATTTTTTTAAGGATTTTCGTGAAAAAGTCGATGCAACTTTGTTGCTTTAAGACAAATTGATACAGTTTCTAGTAAATCTTACTCAAAGTTGATTTCTAAACAACTTTTGCTTTTGCCATCTTCAGGTTTGGACGCACCTTTTGGAGAAACACGAAAATTTTAAACTTTTTGTAGTTTATAATTTTTTTTTCAATTTACTTCAATTGCTTGTTGAGTCTGACGTTTTCAGTGATGCAGGAAAAGCATCCTCATTTTATATAAATAAAAAAAACTAAAACAAACCAACAAACATTTTTTTTTAAATAAATGCAAGTGCGGTTGCTAAGGGGATTACAAACTAAGACAAACTAAAAATAAATTCTGTTTAACACAACATTAAAAAACTCTTGTAATTAGGAATACGGATAAATTAGAATTTGATATTTATAGAAAAGAGACCAGTACACTTCGCTACATTACAGGGGACTCACATCATTGTCCTCAACATAAGATGGCGAGTTTCAATTTCTTAGTCTACAGGTTAGTAAATTTCCCACTAACACGCACTAGATTCAACAAGGAATTGACAACAATCAAAAATGTAGCCAGGTGTAATGGTTTTGACCCTAGAATTGTCAACAGGTTAGTGTCCAAATTAGAACGTAAGAAATCAATTTCAGAATGCTCGACTTTTCGTGAGTCAATGCCAGAAAAGACAAGATTTGCCATGATCCCTTATACACCTTCAGTGACAAAGGGGCTGGAAAAAGTGTTCCAGGGTATTGATCTAAAGGTGGTTTACACCTCTGGATTAAACCTCCAATGTCTTCTCGGCAACCCGAAAGATAAAGTAGGGCCCAAAGAAAAGTCGGGTATTTATGAAATTAAATGTAAAAACTGTGAGCAAAAATATATTGGGCAAACAAGGAGGTCAATTTTGACTAGGTTCAAAGAACATGTAGCTCACGCCAAATATGGCAGGTTTGAAAAATCCAGTGTTGCTCAACATATCTTTGACAAAGATCATCGTATAGATGAAAGTTGTTTAAAATTAGTTAGAAATGTAAACAATTGTAAATTTCTAGACGTTTACGAAAGTCTAGAAATAATTAAGAATAAGCCCTTTGTTATGAACGCCGATAATGGTCCCATCCCCTCTTCTCCCCTCTTTAGATTGTTAAATACCACCCAAAAAGTGGTATAGGTAACTAGTATATAAGTAATTAGTTTTTAAGGGTAGATAAGTTTAATCATCACTCTGATGATGGTATCATGGATACCGAAACATATGTTAGTGTGTTTCAAAAGTGTTTGTTTGGTGTAGGGGTTTTTCAATATATTTTTTAATCTTAAAAACACCAAGTGATCAAGAATAGATTTAACACAACATGTTTTACGTGGAAAGTAAGTCAAATTCAGAAGTTTTAGAAGATATTATAGCAGCTAGAATATTACTAATATAACTTTCGGAGCAAGCCTCAACGTACCAAAACAAAGAACAGATATCAACAAGAATACGAAAGTTCCAAGTTGTGGCGCGAAACAAAGAACATAAAGTAGTAAACGAAACTGCTGGCGTATGCAAAAAAGTTACCAAAATCCTTCTCTCCTATGTCTTGTGCACAAAGGCATCAATGCTAAAACTGAATTTGAAAGTTTACGATAATACTTACATCTCAAAGTTGGTATTTTTTAACTTGTCATTTATATTTAAAAACACAATTTTGTCCTTCGTACATTTGGTAAATTATTTATGCATATTTGTGAGCAATATAATTGAATGTGTTAAAAAAAAAATGTGAGTAGAAGATACTTCTTTTTATTTATAAGCTTCAAATTTTACATACACGAAGTTTTTTTCTATTTATTCATTTCACTATTTGAAAACAAGATTGATTTTTCTGTTTTTGCTAAATACTGCCTTAGTGCAACTTTTTCTTCTTCTTCTTGTGATTTTGTTCTGTTATTTTTCTTCCTGTCTTTGTAGATAAAATTTCACCCACCAATTATATCATTTCACTGGAAGGAAAGTACAGATTATATTTCGCAATGACATTTTTTCGCCAAATATGTAGACAAAGCACAAATAAGAATAGAAGAAGAATGATTCTGTAAACGGCCAAGATACAGAAAAATAACATTTTCATAATCATAGAACATCAGGTTAAACAGAAATCGAACTGAACTTTTTGGTTTTAATGTAATATGATTAAAAACTTTCCTATCAAATTTACTATTATTTTAGTTGAGAATTCAAAAACTCCTTTAACACTGAAGATAAGAAACAAAGTTTGTAGAGCTGCGACCTCAGTTTTGGGAGGAAATGAGAATCCCACATGTATCAAATCTTTAATTTACTTCAATTTACTTTAATTATTTAGTTAGTCTGACATCGCCAGTGATGCAGAAAACAATCCTCCTACTACATAAATAAAGAAAAATTTAAACGAACAAACAGAATCAAACAAACACTGATCCCAGAAAATAATACAGAAATGAAAACTTTTCTTGGTTTAGTAGCTTTAGTTACCACAGCTTTTGCGGTAAGCTTTACTAATAGTTCACTATCGAATCACAATCACATTTTTAGTTCAACATAGAAGTTGCTAAACAGATGAAACAGAAAGCAATCTCTGAGATTGAAGCTTGTGCCAAAGAAGTCTCTGCAAGTTCAAGTAACAACTATAAATTTCTCTTACAACATATTCAAATGATTTTTTTAGGCGACGTCGCCGATATTTTTGCTCACATAACACCATCAACACACAATGGTAAATGTATCTTCTTCTGTTTCTACAAAATTTACAGTGTTGTGAGTACTTGGAAAAAACAAGCAATGAAACATTGCTTCTTATTTTTTTTTAGCTCGATGATGATGGTAACCTTTGCCAAGATAAAATTGCAGAAAAAATTAAACTATTTGAAGAAATGGATCCTGATCTTGCTATGAAAATTGCAACAGCTTTGAAAAACTGTGAATCAAGTAACTGTGTCTACTTGAAATAAGTTTAGTGTTATAAACCACTTTTTTTAGCTCCTTCTGACACTGATCCTTGCATATTTGCGAGCAATTTAGCTGCATGTGTTAGAAAAGAAAAAGAAGAAGTAAGTAAAAGAATACTACATTATAATGTTGTTTTAAACCAATTGATTTTTAGGTGGGTTTGAAGGAATTTGGTTTTGCTTAAATATCATAATTGTAAATCTGTTTTGTCACTAATGATTAATTTTATCTAATCGGAAATATATTTTAGAAGCACAGAATATTTAAGTTTTTTTTTTATCCTCGTTCACTCCTTTTTCAGTTCTTATATTACTTCTGTTTCTTTTATTCTTTAAAGTTATTTGTTCTAAGTTTGAATTTTCTCAAAACAAGTAAATAACTTAATGACTTTCAAATTTTCTTCTAAACCGATAATTCAGTTGAGATAATTGCGAATATTGTTTATATGAATAAATATCTTGTGAATTATAAAAAAGTGCCAGTAAGTAATTTTTTCATCAATTCTTCGACACAAATTTTCAAATTCATCACCATTCTTTTTTATATTGTTGGCTTAAAGTTTTGTGTACGAAGTTTTTATTTTTCTGAAAATAGCATTAATTTTACTATTTTTATCAAATGCTGTTTTATTGCAACTCTTTTATAATTTTCTCTTCTTATTCAATTACTTTTTTTTCCTATTTTTTTTCCCGACAATTGTATTATCTCACTCTATACGTTTAACCATAATTGCCATAAAATATATAATTTTGTCTTAAAAATTACTGTTTACACCAAGATTTTTTATTAATTGATAATAAATTTTCTCTGCACGTGGACACGTGTTTTCAGTGATGCAGAAAAACAATACTCCCACTATATAAATAAAGAAAAATTAAAAGTAACAAACAGAATTTAACAAACACTTATCTTTGAAAATTTACCAAAATGAAAACTTTTCTTGGTTTAGTAGCCTTGGTTACCACAACTTTTGCGGTAAGCTTTAGTGATAGTCCAATATAAAAGACTGACACCCTTTTAGCTCGACGTGGAATTTGTTAAACAATTAGAAGCGAAAGCAAAATCTGAAATTGAAGCTTGTGCTAAAGAAGTCTCTGCAAGTTCAAGTAAAAACTAGAAAATTTTAATGCACAGTTTTAAAAAAGGCTTTTTAGGTGATGTTGCTGAGATGTTTGCCCACAAAACACCATCAACACGGAACGGTAAATGTATCTTCTTCTGTTTCTACAAAATTTACAATATTGTGAGTTTTTGTTAGAAAAAAAAGTATCAAAAGATTGATTTTATTTCATTTTAGCTCGACAATGATGGAAACTTTATTCCAGATGGAATTTTGAAAACAGCAAATTTAGTCAAAGAGGTGGACCCTGATTTTAGCACGAAGATGATTGCAATGTTTAAGAACTGTGAATCAAGTAATTGTGTCTTTCCAACAAGTTTAGTGTTATAAATTCACTTTTTTAGCTCCTGCTGATACTGATCCTTGCATATTTGCGGGCAATATAGCTGATTGTGTTAGAAAACAAAAAGAAAATGTAAGTAAAACAACAATATATTATTATGTTGTTTAAATTTAATTTACTTTTAGTTGGGTTTGAGTGGCATTGGTATTGAATAAATCTTACAAGAGCAATACCATTTTGTAAACAATGAATAAAATTATCTATTTACTATGATATATTTAAAAATATGGAATATTTATTTCTGTTTTATTCTAATAAAGTGTTTCTTCAGCTTCTTCCATCACTTATATTCCTCTCATTCCATATACAGGGCTTCTATAAATGATTGTCTCATCAACACGGCGTTGGAAAATTAAAAAAAATGACGACTTGTCACTTAACATTAATAGTGAATCCTTTCAATTGGAACTGACATGACATAAACGTCAAATTGTGGGGTTGACATTTAATTAAAAATAAATAAATAAATAAAGAAATTAAAATTTTGAATTGGGTCAGAATCTTAGATCACAATTACATGTTTACTACCAACAATAGTGCTAATAGATAATTTTACTTTACAAATACAATTTTTCACTGCACGTGGACACGCGTCTTCAGTGATGCAGAGAAATAATCTGTTTACTATTTAAATGCATGCAAATATAAAGTAAGAATAGAATATAACAAGCAACTACTATATGCATGCTTTTGGCCGTCCGTTCTTTTTGACACACCCGGTACATAAAAATGAGTGGTTTATAATCTAGAGCAATCTCGTGTTTCATTCAAATTTCGGCAGTATCAAATTAAATAGAAATGTTTTTCCTGTGGCTCCTGATGTTTCAAGAGAAAGAAGTCTACCACTTCTGCCTCGTGCATGCTCCATAACTTTGTTTTACGCTATTCTCCGTACTCAAACACATATGTATCCAATTTTGATGTCAATCAGTTGAACGGTGGAGAAATCTAGCGGAGAATTAAAGCAAAACAGATAGCGCAAAAATATTCTCCGTGTTAAATACATTAGGGTATCAATTTTTATGCTGATCGGCTGAACGGTGTAGAATTTGATGTGCTGTAGCGCCATCTGTTAGCGAGTTACAACAAAAAAAATGAAAAAATAAAAAAAACACTTACATACCAAATTTCATGATGATGGTCTATAAATCTGAAACAGATTTAACAACATCTTCAATTTTTATGAATATAAATTAAAGTTCTGACAATTATATAAGAGAAAAGTTGGTTTTAAATTTTTTTGTATCATAGATGCTCCTACGACAACTTTTTAGATTCTCAAATCTTAAGTTTCCAGAAATCAATGTTTAGTGTCTTACAATTAGATTTTCACATGTTGAATTTTTACTCTGAAGAGCAAATATTAACATCCACAGTTTATAAGATCAAAATACAAAGATTTTCGGATAAGGTAACTGAGGTAAATATTGTAAATGGTACCACGAGGAATGTATGGAACTAACAAAAAAATATCATTTTTTTGCCATAGATGTAATTAGACTTAGAAATAGTCGGTATGAATTATGAGATTCTAAATCAAAAAACCAAAAGTACTAAATTCAGTAAAATTTAAAAAACTCATTTCATCATTTTTAAGCACGATACTAAGAAACTTTACACAAATATTTTATTTTATAACGACTTCGTAGTTAAACTGAATATCGTTTCCTTCTCCCCTTGAAAAACATCTCCAAGTGCAACCATGGAATTTTCTGCAAAATTAATTAGATGTAATTATGCAGAGAAGACTTAATGCATAGCTGTCTCGTTGTTATCAAGAAAGACGGAAATACGAGCAATCATTAATTTTTTAATTATCACCCAAGCAACGTTTAATTAATGAAAAATTTTCATATAAAAGAAACGCTCCTGCATTAAAATTTAATATCTTTTAAAAATGAAGTTTCTTCTAGCTCTCCTGGTTGTCACTTTAGGAGTCAACGCGGTAAGAATTAAACCAAGTTCTGAAAGTTCTCATCCATTAATTTAAAACAGATTGACGAAGAGTTTCTCAAGCAGACGAGAGCCAAAGTTCGGAAGATGGCGGAAGAGTGCGTCAAGGAGGAGCACGCACAAATGAGTAAGTTTCTATTTCATTTCAATCTTTTAATAGTCAAAATTTAGGTGATTTGGATACCATCATCGACCTAAAAATTCCTGAAAGTCACGAGGGAAGATGTCTCCTTTTCTGTACTCACAAGAAATTGAATATGGTAATGCACAAAAAGCTCTTCAATATTTATAAAATATTTTTTTAGCAAAACGCCGATGGGTCTATAAATCAACAGGGTGCAATGGACACGCTTGACGTTGTGAAAGATGTGGATATTGACTTCTATAATAAAGCAGTAAAAGCTTTTAATCATTGCGCAGAAAGTACTATTTAATTTATTTTCAATTTTATTTAATTACTTAAAATTTGTAGCACCTGTCGACCCTGATCCGTGCAAGTACTCGGCAGCATTATCAATTTGCTTCATGACCAAGGCCAAGGAGGTAAAGTTGACCCGAAATTTCAAATATTTCAGTGATTGATTTCAGGAGGGAATTCGTGAGTTAATTGTGGAGTAGGAATAAAAAACCACAGATGTATCAGAAAGAATTTCAGTGAAATGATTAGATGTTTTAATTAGCAAATAAACGAGCATTTGAAAAAACTTTGGTCTTTCCCAATTCTCCTTAATTTTTTCTAAAGAATTAAATTCAAAGCTATGGCTCTTGCTAAAGCGACAGTGTTCGCTAATCAAAATTGATTCTTCGTTTCTTCGTAACTGCATTACTCTGTCATTAAGTGGGTAGGTAAATTAAGTAAGAAGCGCACACGATGATTTAGAAAATAAAGACTATTATTTAACGGTCGTTTCTTAATCAGTTTTCAAAAGGTACCCAGCCTGACCTCGAAACAATAAAGAAATTACTATAAAAGAAGAAAATAAGCAAGCTGTCAACAGTAAGTAACGACGAACTATTCGAGTCATAATGAAAATCTTCGTTTTTGTCTCCTTTTTTCTCCTTGCAAATTCTGTAAGTAATTCTTTGAAATTGACTCTTTTTATTAAAAATTACTCATTTAGTTAGAAAGAGAACTTGTCGAAAAGTTCATGGACAGACTAAAAAACTTCGCTGAAGAGTGTATCGATGAAGTATCGGCGACTGCAGGTAAGACGCAATGAACAAATAAAACACTGACCGATAAAATATTTAGACGACATAGAAAGTCTCGTATCTCATAAAGTTCCAGAAAGCCATGAAGGTAAATGTTTAATCTTCTGTTTCCACAAGCGTTTCCAGCTCGTAAGTCAATTCCTGTAACTAAATTTTCCGTGTCACATGTTTTGTGTTTCAGCAAAACGATGATGGGACTGTAAACAAAGAGGGAGCTATGCAATCCTTGGAGTCTTTAAAAGAAAAGAATAAGGATATTTATGATAAAGCTTTAGAGGTTTTTAAAACATGCAATGAGAAAAGTTAATATCGAAAAGATAACTAGGTTTGGAATTATTATGTTTTTTTTTAGTTTCTGTGGATAGTGACGCTTGTATTTATGCAGCAAAACTAGCAGAATGTGGTGTCACAGAAGGGCGGAATGTAAGTGACAATTAGAAAACAGGTGGCTTTCATAAATTTCTTGTAGGTTGGTTTGGATCAGTTGTTGTTCGTGGACCTTGACCAGAAGTAAGGTTCCAGTTACAGTTTCATACGATTTAAACTTATTGTTAGAACTTTCACACAAAACGTAGAGAAAAGTGGCCAAATACGGAATACCATTTTATTTTCTTGACAAAAATAAAGACTTTTAATGATTCTCTGAATTAGTCATTGTATTTTTACTTCACTTTGTAACCGTCTTATGTTTTTAATAATACTTAATATTATCAAAATTGTGCAAAAATCATAACAACAAAAAGGTAGGCGTTTATGGAATAGAAACCCAAATATGGAATCCTAGAATAAAACAACGTTTATTTTGCAAAATAAAAAACAGTTTTTATGTTTTACGAAGTCAAACGACTTTGGTTCAAACTAACAAAAAACTTAATCTACTTGCAATAATCACAAATCCAAAAGTCAAATTTCAGACCAGACCAGTCAGAGTCAGACTCAGAGTCCACGCATTAAACATTTGGCCAACACTTTTTCTTGCATTTTTAGAAAAGAGTCGTTGACATATCATACCATATTTATTTTGAACCTGAGGTTTAAAGGTCAAAACTCGTCTAAATTTTAAGACTGTACACGGAATTTGACAGAACTTATATTTAGAGTTGTACCGCTTGACATAGCTATTTACGTCATTAGGCCCATATGAGGCAAATAATGGAAGCGGCGGAAGTTTCTGAAGACGAGGCGAAGCGCAGCCGAGGCGAGACGAATAAGCGGCCGAGGCCGTTCTTTACCAAACCGGCCGTGTGGCGTTCAACAGTTTTCATAACAAAATAATATTTATGATATTGAGATAAATGTTTTTTTTTTTTTTTTAATAAATGCCAGTGAGTACCTAATCATATCAAGTGAGCGCGGTTGCTAAGGGGATTACAAACTAAAATTAAATTGTGTTTGACGTAGAAAATAACTGAAATTCAAAAGTTTTAGAAGATATTATACCAGCTAGATTATTAGAACAAGCTTCTGCAGCAAGCCTTAACCTACTACCTACCAAAACAAAGAACAGTAACAAAATTTTCAGTGAAAGTAGATGATGATACCTTTTTGCTTGATAAAGTTATACCAATGAGCGGAGTCTTTGGCGCTTGCAGGAGTAGTGAACTTGCATCTTTAACTCTTGATGACTTTGAAGACTCGAAAAAAAGCGTTTTGGTTACGTTGAAGTTTACCAAAAATAAGAAAAGTAGATCTTTTTCATTCCGAAGGGGAGGCCCTTTTGACGCATATGTACAACTTATATAAAAAATATAGTAGTATGCGTCCTTCCAATATGCAAACTAGGCGTTCTTTTATTGGTTACGGAAATGGACAATATGTAAAACAAGTATTCATACTATTGGAGCAATTCCAAAACAAGGTGTCATATTCTTAAAATTGGATAATCTAGAACTTTACACAGGCCGTTCATTTCGGAGAGCATCAGCCACCATGCTTGTGGAGAATGGTGGTAACCTATTGTCAGTAAAAAAAACTTGGAGGTAAAGATCAAGGTTGGCGGAGTCCTACATTGAGAACTCTGTCTCTAAAAATATGGAAATTACAAAACAACTCTTCAAAACTCAGAATACCACAACTCACGAATCAAGAAACCAATCAACTTCATGTTCTGCAAGTGTTGGTGGTGTTTTTTCTCTTGAATCGTGAAAAATTCATAATAATAGCAATTGTAAAATTAATTTTCATGTTCATTATAATGACAAAAAAATTTTTAGTTTGTTTATTGATTTTTTTAAGTTGTGATTCTTAACGGCCTAGGACGTTGTGATAATTATTTAGTTGAATCGCTTTGAGTAGTTCTTTAAAAAAGAGAATTTATTTACAAAAAAAATTAATCGACGTGCTGTGATAATGAAAACCGAACGACTAAAAGTACCTAGAAAAGAATGCATTCAGAAAATTAAGAAATATAGAAGCGAAGACAAAAATATTACATGCCTAGATAAAACATGGTACGATACCCACGATGTTATCAAATTTGGTTGGGTTAATAACATAATAAATGTGTACTAAATAATCTCCAAACCGCGGTAAGATAATTTTACATGCGGGAGGACAAAATGTATGGGTGCCAAATTGTTTATTCTTGTAAAAATCATGAGCGACTCATCAGCTGATTACCACCAAGATATGAATTCTGAAATTTTCGAAAAATGGTTTGAAAACACTCTTCTATCAAATCTAGAACCAAATTCGGTGATTTTCGCACCATATCATTCTCGTTTTAGTTTTAAAATCCCATCAAAATCTTTTAAATAAAAGCCACGAATCAAAGTAGAACTTTAAAAAAAAAATGATGAAAGCAACATTAGCAGGAACAAACAAAATGTGACTGACGAGGTAGCAAAACAAAACGGCCATACAATTCTAAGATTGTCTCCATATTGTCGTATTTTTAACCCCATTGAATTCGAGTGGAGTCAGTTTAAACATGCTGAAGGACGGCAAACAGTACTCCAAATTTAAGCGCTGCCCTTGTAGATTCAATTAAGAAAAAATTATATAAAATAGAAGCTACTTTGTGGAAAAAGCGTGTTAAACATGTAACTGATATTGACGACGCAAGTCATTATCATAGTGACACTGAATAATTTTTTATACATTTTTTCAATTATTTTTTATAGAAATTTAGAAATATTCACATTAAATATTTTTTTCTGTTTGAATGTTTAATTTTGTTAATAGCAAAAAAAATCTGAAGGTTCTCTACTTGGCAATATTATAAATCTGGGCATAGAGCCCAGATTTATAGATTTACTCGAAAAATACTAGAGAATTTGTGCGACTAAACCTAGCTGCTTTGGTTGGTGATTCTGATTAAATATCTAATAACGTGTATTGTAAAAACTTTACAATACCAGAAAACGCAATACCTTCCTTTTGATAATTTGATTATTTGGCTATGCTCCAAACCTAACACAGCTTCAAATATTCAACGTGTTCTCAGAAACATTCTTTCCAACGCGTACGTGCACGTTGTTGTTCTCGAGCATGATTTGCAACGTCGTTATCTGTTTTGTGATGATCCCCACTCAGTCTGATAAGTGATATCTTCCTCAACGTTATTATAATTATCCCACACGTTGTAGTGCTGAGCTATAACTGAATCGATATCGACAGTGTGACAAGTGTAAACAAAATGGTGAACTACTGTAAAAATAAAAAGTCATTGATTGGGAAAACTGCCATCATAACTGGGTCAAACTCAGGTATTTGCTAAATGCAATCTCAGAATTAACGTCCATGTTAAAAATAACTCTTGTAGGAATCGGATATGAAACTGCATTAGAATTTGCAAAACGTAGTTGTCGCGTAATAATGGCTTGTCGAAATCATGAAAAAGCTTCAGCTGCTCGTGACAAAATCATCCAAGCTACCGGAAATCACAACGTCATTATTAAATCTCTAGATTTAGAATCTTTATCTTCTGTAAGAATATTCGCCAAAGATGTCATTGACAATGAAGATAGATTAGATCTATTAATTAACAACGCGGGGGCAATTTACTTGCCTGAGAAAATCACAGAAGATGGACTTCAGTTAGAAATGGAGTGCAATTATGACTCACACTTTCTTCTGACGATGTTACTGCTAGGTAAATCATTGTAACAGTGTTGCAATAACTTTTTTAAAGATCTTTTGAAGAAAAGCGCCCCCAGTCGCATCATCAACGTTTCCTCTAACGCAGCCAAGTCCATTATTAATCTAAATCTTGACAAACTAGACGAATATGGAGGATGGTTCTTGTATGCTCGGACCAAATTGTGTCAAATTTATTTCACACAAGAATTAGCGAAGAGGCTTGAAGGAACAGGTGTCACAACATACTCTGTTCATCCTGGAGCTGTCCATACTGGAGCTCAACGATTTTCTAGAGTTGTTTCTTGGTTCGCTTCAAAATTCTTTAGAGTATGTATTTTAAAATGGATGATCTTGTACTAATGAATCGTCTTAGACTCCGGAACAAGGAGCCCAAACTACTATCTATGTGGCTCTAGAAGATGGCATTGAACAATATAACGGGGAACACTTTGTAGATTGCGAAAAAGTGAGCCCTTATTGGGGAGCTCAAGATGATGAAAAGAGAAAGAAATTGTGGGAGATAACCGAGGAAAGAGTGGGGTTACGAACAAAGTCATGACTTCTCAAAATTTTAGAGCTCAAGATTTTTTTTTATTTTGTTATTTTTAATCACTGACTTTATTCTCAAACTAAAATTCATTGTATTTGTTTTTTCATTATTTTTTTAAAGTGAAAACTGAATTTTTCCTGTTGTTAAGTTGTGGACTATTATTTTTATTGAGAATTCTACAGGACCAATGGCTCTGAAGATTATTATAAAACAAAGTTTGTTAAATGAAGTAATTTCAGTTTTGGAAAGAAATAAGTTTCTCAGATTTTGAATGGTAAAAAAATGCTTGACGGATTCAACATTTAAACGTACCCTCAACAAATATGGGTCTAATAATCCTTTTCTACCTAGTGGCTGCCCATTAGTGCCCATACTCTAATTTTTTAAAGATACAGCGGTGTTTTCGTAAAAAATGAAGATTTTCTGTAGATACTCCACATTTTTATATTTTGGAAATATACGTACACAGAAAAGTGGAAAGAATTTCGTGGGTCATTTGAAAAAGGTAAGGATGTTAATGTAGCTCTTTTTTGATGATTGACGTGCCAAAGGAGAGTTGTAATTCTTATTGTAAACGTCTCACTGTAGGTAGACGTTCTTTTTACCTACATGTTTTACCGCGTCAATTCTCTTTGAAGTTTCAGCTGTAATGGGCCTGCCACTGTCTTTCTTACGGTTAACACTTCCTGTTTCCCCAACAACTTTACGATATGAAGAACAAATCGGTGATCATCATAGAGATAGCTTCGTTTGGAAATTCCCTCAAAAAATCGTCATACGCATTGTCCATCCACTTCGCACATAAATTTGTAGTATTGTTGTTGAAATGGCATGTTATAAAAACTCAAAACTTGTCATTTTTTCAAAATTCAAAAATTTCGTTCAGACAGGATTTCTTTGTATGTCTCTTTTCGTCATGGCCTACATTACATGTTTTTTGGACCACGCATTACTAATTCGATTTCGAAACAAGGGCCCAGACTAGTTACTATTAACGAAACCTTAGAAGATGGCATTGAACATATAGTGGGGAACACTTTGTAGATAACCACAAAGTCAACCGGTGTTAGGAAATGAAAAGAGAAAGAAATTGTGGGAAATAGCCGAGGAAAGAGTGGGGTTACAAACGAAGTCATTATTTTTAATGTTTGCTTGTATTTAGCAGAGTATTAGTAAACTAACAACAACAAGTCGATTAATTATATTTATTACTTAAAGAATGTATTTTTACTGTATCGTGCACGTATATTAATTGTTATAATTTAATATAACGGGGAAACGTATCTGTGACTTTCCCAAAACAGAACTAAGACGTTTAAAGTTATTGCGACATATTTGATTGCTCACATTCAATCTGATAACTGAGGTTTTGTTCAAACTTTAAATTCAGTGTGGTGTTCGCATGACAAGATAAACTACGTCCATTGATTATTTCTACTGCATGATGCAAACATTCAACTGTGACACGTGTTTTACTTTTATACCTATTTGCTAAGAAAAAAATGGTCAACTTTTGTAAAAGTAAAAAGTGCTTAGTTAATAGAACCGCCATAATTACCGGGGCAAACACAGGTGAGTACTTTAGTTTCCAATAATTGTTTAATAGGCACGGAGATTTTTAAAAAGAATTTTATAGGTCTTGGATATGAAACCGCATTAGAATTTGCAAAACGCGGTTGTCGCGTTATAATGGCTTGTCGAAACGAAGAAAAAGCTACAGTTGCTCGTAACAAAATCATACGAGCCACCGGCAACGAAAACGTTGTCTTTAAATCTCTAAACTTGGATTCTTTGTCGTCCGTTAGAGCTTTCGCTAAAGACATTATAGACACTGAGGAGAGATTAGATCTCTTAATCAACAACGCAGGAGCTGCGTTTTTGCCCGACGAAACCACCGAAGATGGACTTCAATTAGAAATGACTTGCAATTACTATTCACATTTTCTTCTGACCATCTTACTCTTAGGTGAGTGTCTAAAAACCGTTGACAATAATCATTTTTTTAGATCTTTTAAAGAAAAGTGCCCCCAGCCGCATTATCAACGTTTCCTCTTCAGCAGCTGCAATTGCGTATAATTTCAATCTTGACGAATTGGATACATGCGGCGCCGGAGGATGGTATTTATACGCCAAATCTAAGATGTGTCAAATTTATTTCACGCAAGAATTAGCAAAGAGGCTTTAAGAAACAGGTGTTACGACGTACTCTGTTCATCCTGGGGCTGTCCATACTGAAGCTCAAAAATTTTCTAGAGTGCTTAATTGGGTTGCTTCAAAATTCTTTAGGGTATGTTTAAAAACTATTTTGGATGGTTGGTAGCAATGTTTTTTTTTTGGTAGACTCCGGAAGAAGGAGCGCAAACCACTATTTATGTAGCTCTAGAAGATGGAATTGAGAAAGACAGTGGGCAACATTTCGAAGATTGTAAAAGAGAAGAGAAAGAAGTTGTGGGACATGACTGAAAAAATAGTGGGCTTATGATACAGGAGTATATGTATATTAAATAAAAAAATGTCAAACTACTAATGAAACAAGTTATTAAGTACCAAAAAACCTATTTTACGATTTCTGCTAAATTTCTTCTTTCTTTGACATTTTTCTTCTCTAGTAAACTTTACAAATTGCCTTATGAACTATGATTTGTAAGACAGTACCATACAAGGTTATTAATTATTTCTACCTAGTCTATTCTGACCTTGTCGGATTTTTATTATTATAACAAAACAACGTTGTTCGCATGTCAGATCTCTAAATTACATCCACTTTTACGCATAAATTCTTTACCTCTACTAAAATAAATATCAATACTCTGAGAACTACCTTAATACAAACACTATTCCAACAATAAAAAAATGGTTAACTTTTGTAAAAGCAAAAAAACGTTGGTTGGTAAAACTGCCATCATCACTGGAGCAAATACAGGTAAATACAATTCATTCACCGGTTTTTCCTATGTTTTTAAATTTTGCAGGGATCGGATATGAAACCGCATTAGAATTTGCAAAACGCGGTTGTCGTGTTATAATGGCTTGTCGAAACCAAGAGAAGGCTTTAGCTGCTCGCGACAAAATTGTGGAATCCACCGGCAACGAAAACATCGTCGTCACATCAATAAATTTGGATTCTTTGTCTTCTGTTAGAGCGTTTGCTAAAGACATTATAGACACTGAGGAAAGATTAGATTTACTTATTAACAACGCAGGAGCAGCTTACTTGCCTGACGCAACGACCGAAGATGGACTCCAAGTAGAAATGGCGTGTAATTACTATTCACCCTTTTTGCTCACACTTCTTCTCTTAGGTAAGTTTAAAAATTACACATTTCAACACCTTTTTCGTCAAGATCTTTTAAAGAAGAGTGCACCCAGTCGCATCGTGAATGTTTCTTCTCAAGCAGCTCTTTTCATACACAATCTAAATCTTGATGAATTGAATAAATACGGAGGATGGATGTTGTATTGCAGAAGCAAACTGTGCCAGATTTATTTTACACAAGAACTGGCAAAAAGGCTTGAAGGAACAGGGGTTACAACGTATTCTCTTCATCCCGGGGAGGTTGCGACTGAATTTCAGAGGTTTTCTACGATTGGAAGTTGGGTGGCTTCAAAAATATTCAAGGTTCGTTTTGATACGTAGTTTTAATTATATTAATAAATTCTTTGGTAGACTCCTGAAGAGGGAGCTCAAACTACTATTTATTTGGCACTAGAAGATGGAATTGAGGAATACAGTGGAGAACATTTCAAAGATTGTAAAAAAGTTAAACCTTACTGCGGAGCTAGAGATGAGCAAATAAGAAAAAAGTTGTGGGAGATAACAGAAAATGCAGTTGGTTTAAGTCAAGTATCACAATAGTATATTATAATACTAGGAGTAGAACGCACTCTTTTTTTGTTGAATCTAGATATTTGCGGCCGAGGCGTTAGCCGAGGCAGTGCAATCTAGATGAAACAAAAAAAAAGAGCGTTTGGCTCCGAGTGATATATACTATTTTTTCTTCAAGGATTGCAAATAAATTTGAAACATTAAGAGGGGAAATAGGTGTAGAAGCTTCAAAAAATTCATTTTTTTTTCTTTTCATAAATCGATCGTAGAACTATTCATAAATATATTTTCAATATTTCAAAACAAAATTTTATGCGGTTTAAGAGTTATAAGCGATAGAGTGAATGTCCCTCTGTCGAAGAGTTAGAGTGCGTGGAATGTAGTACGGAGCCGTCGAGCAGCTAGTCACTCTAGATCTATGTGGAAGGTATTAAAGATAAAAAACACCTCAAAAATGATTTTTTGTTCGTTGGAAAAAAAAATTTAAAAGTGTGAAAAATTTTAAATTTCACACCGACTTTTATCGCAAGCGTTTCCTTAGGTACATAAATAAACGCGTTTTTCTCGAATCACTTTTTTCGAATTTGTGTCCACTCTAGCTTCTACAGTTTTTGATCATTCGTTATCAAACTTAACACATAGTTGCTTTATATAATTACGCTCTATGTGAACCTCAATCATAAACAATATCTTTATTTTTACAAATTTTTTCATTGCAAAAAATTATAAACAATCATACTTTTCCACATTCCTCAGAAAAAAATTAATTTTCGATATTTTTTGGGGGGATTGAGATTCACATAGAAGAAACACTTATAAAGAAAGTAGATTTTTTTGAAAAATTGATTTCGGATGAAAATTGTGACCTCCAGGATGTACACAAATTAGCCAGCCGGATGGCGACTTACAATGCACAGCAGCTGACCTCTCCGAAACTTTTCGAGGAAAATGTTTGAAAATTTCATAATATACTTTTGAACATATGCATAACATAATTCCATAATATAAGTGAAATATATTTATTCCTTAGGTGTAAAAAAAAAACGTAAAATACGCCGTCTTATACATTCACTTACACCTATTTCCCCGTTAAAAGCGATTTTTGTTTTTTTTTTCTATTTTGATCTTTAAACATTTAAGGACAGTTTACATTGTGTGATTTATCACACGAAAATGATTCTGTAAGTGTAATTTTTACCATCTTACTGCACCATATGTTAAGTATGTTAATGTAGCTTTTTTTTTATAATTGACGTACCATAGGAGAGTTGTAATTCTTGTTGTAAATGTCTCACCAAAGTTTGTAGACATTCATTATCTATATGTTTTACCACGTCAATTCTCTTTGGAGTTCTAGCTGTAATGGGCCTGCCACTGTCTTTCGTGCGGTTAACACTTCCTGTTTCCACGACAACTTTACGATATGAAGAACAAATCGGCTGGTCTTCATATGGGATAGCTTCTTTTGAAAATTCTCTCAAAAAATCGTCATACGCATTGTCCATCCACTTCGCAGATAAATTTGAAGTATTGTTGTTGAAATGGCATGTTATAAAAACTCAAAACTTGCCATTTTTTTCAAAATTCAAAAATTTCGTTCAGACAGGATTTCTTTGTATGTCTCTCTTGGTCATAGCCTACTTTAAATGTTTTTTGGAACACGCATTACTAATGAATCGCCTTCGATTTCGAAACAAGGGCCCAGACTAGTTGCTATTAACGAGACCTTAGAAGATGACATTGAACATACAGTGGGGAACACTTAGTAGATAACCACAAAGTTAACCGGTGTTAGGAAATGAAAAGAGAAAGAAATTGTGGAAAATAACCGAGGAAAGAGTGGGGTTACAAACGAAGTCATTATTTTTAATGTTTGCTTGTATTTAGCAGCGTATTAGTAAACTAACGACTACAAGTCGATTAATTATATTTATTACTTTAAGAATGTATTTTTACTGTATCGTGCACGTATATTAATTGTTATAATTTAATATAACGGGGAAACGTATTTGTGACTTTCCCAAAACAGAACTAAGACGTTTAAAGTTATTGCGACATATTTGACTGCTCACATTCAATCTGATCACTGAGGTTTTGTTCAAACTCTAAATTCAGTGTGGTGTTCGCATGACAAGATAAACTACGTCCATTGATTATTATTTCTACTGCATGATGCAAACATTTCAACTGTGACAGGTGTTTTACTTTTATACCTATTTGTTAAGAAAAAAAATGGTCAACTTTTGTAAAAGTAAAAAGTGCTTAGTTAATAGAACCGCCATAATTACCGGGGCGAACACAGGTGAGTACTTTAGTTTCCAATAATTGTTTAATAGACACGGAGATTTTTAAAAAGAATTTTATAGGTCTTGGATATGAAACCGCATTAGAATTTGCAAAACGCGGTTGTCGCGTTATAATGGCTTGTCGAAACGAAGAAAAAGCTACAGTTGCTCGTAACAAAATCATACGAGCCACCGGCAACGAAAACGTTGTGTTTAAATCTCTAAACTTGGATTCTTTGTCGTCCGTTAGAGCTTTCGCTAAAGACATTATAGACACTGAGGAGAGATTAGATCTCTTAATCAACAACGCAGGAGCTGCGTTTTTGCCCGACGAAACCACCGAAGATGGACTTCAATTAGAAATGACTTGCAATTACTATTCACATTTTCTTCTGACCATCTTACTGTTAGGTGAGTGTCTAAAAACCGTTGACAATAATCTTTTTTTTAGATCTATTAAAGAAAAGTGCCCCCAGCCGCATTATCAACGTTTCCTCTTCAGCAGCTGCAATTGCGTATAATTTCAATCTTGACGAATTGGATGCATACGGCGCCGGAGGATGGTACTTATACGCCAAATCTAAGATGTGTCAAATTTATTTCACGCAAGAATTAGCAAAGAGGCTTGAAGAAACAGGTGTTACGACGTACTCCGTTCATCCTGGGGCTGTCCATACTGAAGCTCAAAAATTTTCTAGAGTGCTTAATTGGGTTGCTTCAAAATTCTTTAGGGTATGCTTAAATACTATTTTGGATGGTTGGTAGCAGTGTTTTTTTTTTTGTTAGACTCCGGAAGAAGGAGCGCAAACCACTATTTATGTAGCTCTAGAAGATGGAATTGAGAAAGACAGTGGGCAACATTTCGAAGATTGTAAAAGAGTGAAGCCTTATTGGGGGGCTCGCGATGAAGAGAAGAGAAAGAAGTTGTGGGACATGACTGAAAAAATAGTGGGCTTATGATACAGGAGTATATGTATATTAAATAAAAAAATGTCAAACTACTAATGAAACAAGTTATTAAGTACCAAAAACTTATTTTACGATTTCTGCTAAATTTCTTCTTTCTTTGACATTTTTTCTCTAGTAAACTTTACAAATTACCTTATGAACTATGATTTGTAAGACAGTACCTTACAAGGTGATTAATTATTTCTACCTAGTCAATTCTGACCTTGTCGGATTTTTATTATTACAACAGAATAACGTTGTTCGCATGTCAGACCTCTAAATTACGTCCACTTTTACGCATCGATTCTTTACATCTACTAAAATAAATATCAATACTCTGAGAACTACCTGAATACAAACACTATTCCAACAATTAAAAAAATGGTTTACTTTTGTAAAAGCAAGAAATCGTTGGTTGGTAAAACTGCCATCATCACTGGAGCAAATACAGGTAAATATAATTAATTCCCCGGTTTTTCCTAACTTTTTAAATTTTGCAGGGATTGGATATGAAACCGCATTAGAATTTGCAAAACGCGGTTGTCGCGTTATAATGGCTTGTCGAAACCAAGAGAAGGCTTTAGCTGCTCGCGACAAAATTGTGGAAAGCACCGGAAATGAAGATATCGTCGTCAAATCTATAAACTTAGATTCTTTATCGTCTGTTAGAGCGTTCGCTAAAAGCATTATAGACACCGAGGACAGACTGGATTTACTTATTAACAACGCGGGGGCGGCTTACATGCCTGATGCGACCACCGAAGATGGACTTCAAATAGAAATGACGTGTAATTACTATTCACCTTTTCTGCTCACACTTCTTCTCTTAGGTAAGTTAGAAAATTACACTTCAACACTTTTTTTGTTAAGATCTTTTAAAGAAGAGTGCACCCAGTCGCATCGTGAATGTTTCTTCTCAAGCAGCTGCTTTCATGCACAATCTAAATCTTGATGAATTGAATACATACGGAGGATGGATGTTGTATTGCAGAAGCAAACTGTGCCAGATTTATTTTACTCAAGAACTGGCAAAAAAGCTTGAAGGAACTGGCGTTACGACGTATTCTCTTCATCCCGGGGCCGTTTCGACTGAATTTCAGAGGTTTTCTACGATTGGAAGTTGGGTGGCTTCAAAAATATTCAAGGTTTATTTTGGACACGTAGTTTTAATTATACTGATAAATTCTTTGGTAGACTCCTGAAGAGGGAGCTCAAACTACTATTTATTTGGCACTAGAGGATGGAATTGAGGAATATAGTGGAGAACATTTTGAAGATTGTAAAAAAGTTAAACCTTACTGCGGAGCTAGAGATGAGAAAACAAGAAAAAAGTTGTGGGAGATAACAGAAAATGCAGTTGGTTTAAGTCAAGTATCATAAATATTTTGTGATACTTTAATGTAATTCACTGAAAATGTAAATTTTGGATAATAAATTATTTTCACTCAACGGCTGTTTTCAAAAAATAGTTTAACATAATTTATATTTTATTCTTAGTCTTATCGATTATTTTACATATTACGTAAAATTTATAAAACAAATCCTGAAAATTTTCGATATAATGGCGATGAAAATAAAACACCGTATAAAGCGCTAGAAAAATAAAATGACTACAATTTTGTCAAGAGGTAGTTAATAAATAAATCGTATTGATCTGTGAATAATCCCTATTTTGGAACACTTTTCAATTAAAATAAAATACACAATTAAAAGTGATCAGATTGAAAATCCAAAGAATTAAAAGCACAAAGAAATCAAAACATTTAAAGAAATGATCATGCAAGAATTAAAAACTTGAAAGACTGCGACAACCACAATTTAGAAAAATTAGAAATTTTGAAGAATTCGAAGGATATATAGTAATAACTAGGTATGTACAAAAGGTGTTAAAGGTCCAAGTGATACAAAAATTTCGTACTTCGCACTTATTTCTAAAAGATCAAATAAACTGTGATAAATTCGGATATATGCAGAATAACATTAAAGCATCTAGTGACCAAAAATCCAAAAATATAAAAATTCCAAAAAAAAAAAAAAATCTCACTAGAAGTATAAAAATCTAAAAGATTTGTTCAACATATTCAAATCCAAAATTGAAAGGGTAAACACTGCGTAAACTCTAAAAGATTAAAGCGAATAAAAGAAATGTAGGCACATTCAAGAGCTTCAAAAAATTAAAAAAATTGCAGCAAATACAGTTTGAAACTAAATAAATAAATAATACAATCTAAGAATCACGGTTGGATATACAGAATCTAATCTCCTTTTTACTCTGATAAAATTGTGTAGATAATATAACAAAAACAGGTAAGTGCTGTCTGATTAAAAAAAATGGTACATAACTGTTCAATATATGCTGATATCTGAATAAACATTGTTAAGCTTTAGCAAAATAATAAAATTTTGTAATAGCAGATGGTGATTATAGGGTTCCATGCAGGAAAGCATCTCCAATAGCTTTTACTAGAAATTGGTTATGCAACTACCGTCCACTTTGTCAACCGTGGTTGCCGCGTTAGTATTAGATAAATAAAATAGCGGTGTATAATTTGGTAAAAATTTAAATTTTAGATAATACATTATATTTACTAATTGTGTACGTGTTCCTAAAAAATTTAATAGGTCCTAATTTTCTATAATTAATTATTTCTTAAATTTTTTTGCAATAGTTTCGATTAAAAGAAAACGGGGAAAAAATCGATAAAAAAAGACAAAATATCCGAAGATTTGCTAAGAATTAATGAATAAATTATATAAAATCTATTTTTGAAATGTTCCTAAGTGTAAATATATTCATTTAAGCTAAAATTCACCTTATTGCAAATAGAAACCATTACAAGATAAGTAAGTGCAAAGAAACCTAAAAATTTAAGATTATCAAAAAATTTAAAAAAACCAAATGCTTAAAAAATTGCAACGTATATCTAAAAATTGAAATAATTTAAACCACAAGAAAGTAGAAGCGAATACAAACATTCTAAAGAAAATTAAAAAAATGCGAATAATACGAAGACATGCAAGTAAACAGTTTGAATGAAGAAATGTGTGACCATTTAAATAAAGATTCTTGATTCTAATTTTCAACTTCTAGCTTCTGTTTAGACTACCACGAATAGGTTAGCTAGAATTGCACCCCATATTTTATAAGAATCTACAATTTATGAGCCCGTAAGTAAAAAAAAAATGTGAATGAGTCATTCAGACGATGAATCGCAGAATGTGGATCTCTGCGTAATTCGATTGCTGATTAGATTAATTTTGGAGTTACTAGTGTTAAAATAGATTTCGCGCACCAAAATTGTCTTTCCTTTTATATAAAACTGCTACCTTTGGCTATAATAAAATAAAAATTTTGTAAAAGCACAAAGTCTTTAATGGACAAAACTGCCATAATCACAGGGTCCAACATAGATAATTACCACTACTAAATTTATACAGTTCTTATTACCATCTTATAGGAATTGGTTACGTATTGGCTCTAGACTTTGCCAAACGCGATTGCCACGTAATTCTGGCTTGCCGAAGTCAAGAAAAAGCCAACGAAGCTCACAATAAACTCATCGAAACCACCGGCAATCAAAATATTGTGATCAAGTTGATCAATTTGGACTCTCTGTCTTCTGTTCGGGCCTTCGCTAAAGACATTATCGATACTGAGGATCGGTTAGATCTCCTAATTAACAACGCAGGTGTAGCTTATTTACCCAAGACTCTCACCGAAGATGGACTCCAGATAGAAATGGCATGCAATTACTACTCACATTTTCTCTTCACTATTTTACTTTTGGGTAAGTTAGAAAGGTGTATAATCGTTAACTAGTTTTTCTAAAGATCTGTTGAAGAAAAGCGCACCGAGTCGTATAGTCAACGTATCATCTCTTGCCGCTTCATTTATCAAGAACTAAGCTATGTAGATTTATTTCACACAAGAATTGGACAAGAGGCTTGAGGGAACGGAGGTTACCACATATTCTGTGCATCCTGGGGCTGTTAACTCTGAATTTGGTAGATTTTCTTCCCCTCTCTAAAGATATTCGGAGTATATTCACAGAAAAAAAAGTTTTATTTAATGAAATCTATTTATTACAGACCATAGAAGAAGGAGCTCAAACTACTATTTATGCGACTCTAGAAGATGGTATTGTCAAGTACAGTGGTCAACATTTTGAAGATTGGAAAAAAGTTAAGCCTTATTGTGGAGCCAAAGACGAAAAGAAGAGGGAGAAGTTATGGGAGATAAGCGAAGAGACGGCTGGCTTACGTGGGAAAATATAATTTTACACTTCAGATTGATACGTTATTTCTATGTTGACTCTATGTTGACACCAACTGTTAATTACTTTGCTGTATTTTCTGATAAAAAGCTTCACGCCAGTACTTTCGATACGAAACCGATTACTCCCTCTCGAGGTTCTCCAAAAGTGTCTTAACACTCTTGGATACAATGGAGGATAAAATCATAAAAAAGTTCGATTTAAAGAATTTTTGCTTTATTACTTGTTTTTACAAATCTTTATTATTTTTTGTTTATCGACAGGTTCATGGATAGGCATCACTGTATGCGTTTTGAACATACCTTTATATATTTATATATATATATATGTATTTATATATGTATATAAGTGTTACTTTTGAATGTCGTAAATTGTAAAATTGTGTAGGAGCAAAAAGTCTTTGATGGGCATAAATGTTAAGATTCCTGGGTTCTATACAGTAAAGTATCTCCAATAATTTGACACATTTTTTTATTAGAAATGGGTTATGCAACTGCTGTAGACTTTGTCAACCGTGGTTGCCGCGTAATTCTAGCTTGCTGATATTTAAAATCAGTAAACGACAAAAAAGCTCACAACAGACTCGAAACGACCTTGTCAAGTTGATCAACTTGGACTTTCGGCTTCCTGTTCGAGTATTTTCCATGGGCGTCATTGGCAATGAGGATTGGTGTCATTAAATATTCATGTTAGACTTCATAAGAAAGAGTTTAAACTACTATGTATTTACAACTTAAAGGCGGGATTGAGAAACATGAAAGTGGGCAGCATTTTGAAAACTGAAGGAACCTTAATAAGAAGCTGAAGACTATGACTGAAAAAATGGTGGGTTTCTGATAAAAGTTAATTAAAAATGAACGTTATAAAAATGCACCTACGCTTAGAATCATTAAACTTATAATAAAATCCTAAACAATCCCAAAAACATTTCAAAATTTGTGTTAAACGTAGTTTTGAGCGTCATGATTTTGAAACTGATTACAGTTTACAGTTGTTATAAACAATGAGTTGCAATACTAAAACAAGTTTAATGATGATTTCGTTTTAGTCTATCATGACCTTGTTGAAAAACTATTACTGCATCGCACGTTAGAATTGCAAATTACCTTCACTTCTACGCATCGATTCTTTACCTGCGCTAACACAAATATCAATACTCTGAGAACTGCTCGTTATAATACAAACAGTGTTCCAACAGTAAATAAAATGGTTAACTTTTGTAAAAGTAAAAAATCGTTGGTTGGTAAAACCGCCATTATTACTGGTGCAAATACAGGTAAACACAATTATTTCTGGAACTACGTCCTAACTACTTAACTTTTTCAGGAATTGGATACGAAACTGCGCTGGAGTTTGCAAAACGCGGTTGTCGCGTTATAATGGCTTGTCGAAACCAAGAAAAGGCTTTAGCTGCTCGCGACAAAATTGTGGAAACCACCGGCAACGAAAACATCGTCGTCAAATCAATAAATTTGGATTCTTTGTCTTCTGTTAGAGCGTTCGCTAAAGACATTATAGACACCGAGGAAAGATTAGATTTACTTATTAACAACGCAGGAGCAGCTTACTTGCCTGACGCAACGACCGAAGATGGACTCCAAATAGAAATGGCGTGTAATTACTATTCACCCTTTTTGCTCACACTTCTTCTCTTAGGTAAGTTTAAAAATTACACATTTCAACACCTTTTTCGTCAAGATCTTTTAAAGAAGAGTGCCCCCAGTCGCATCGTGAATGTTTCTTCTCAAGCAGCTCGTCTCATACACAATCTAAATCTTGATGAATTGAATAAATACGGAGGATGGAAGTTGTACTGCAGAAGCAAACTGTGCCAGATTTATTTTACACAAGAACTGGCAAAAAGGCTTGAAGGAACAGGGGTTACGACGTACTCTCTTCATCCCGGGGCCGTTTCGACTGAATTTATGCGGTTTTCTACGATTGGAAGTTGGGTGGCTACAAAAATATTCAAGGTTTGTTTGGACACGTAGTTTTAATTATACTGATAAATTCTTTGGTAGACTCCTGAAGAGGGAGCTCAAACTAGTATTTATTTGGCACTAGAGGATGGAATTGAGGAATATAGTGGAGAACATTTTGAAGATTGTAAAAAAGTTAAACCTTACTGCGGGGCTAGAGATGAGAAAATAAGAAAAGCGTTGTGGGAGATAACAGAAAATGCAGTTGGTTTAAGCCAAGTATCGTAAAAATTTTGTAATACACTTAGTATTAGGTGTATTTGGTGAAAATGTAAACTTTAATTATAATACATTATGTTTACTAAATGTGTAAAAAATTAAATAGGTCCTAATTCACAAGTTCCTATTATTGATCATTTCATAAAATTTTTTGCAATAGTTTCGATTAAAAAAAATACGAAAAAACCGCTAAAAAAGACAAAATATCCGAAGATTTGCTAAGAATTAATGAATAAATTATACAAAATCTATTTTTGAAATATTCCTAAGTGTAAATATATTCCTTTAAATTGAAATTCAACTTATTGCAAATCGAAACCATTACAAGATAAGTGAGTGCAAAGAAATATAAAAATTTAAGATTATCAAAAAATCAAGAAAATCTTAAAAGATTGCAACGGATCCAGACATCTAAACGACCATTTGGAAAATCTATAAAAAGCTAAAGAACGCAAAAACTTGAGAGTGTATGAAGAATATGAAAATTTAAAACGTTCAAAAAGCCAAGTGGGCAAATTTCGAAAACAGTACGTATTATATATTTAAAAATTGAAAGAATTTAGACAACAAAAAAGTAGAAGCGAATTCTAAAGTTCATAAACATTCTAAAGAAATTTCAAAAAATAAGAATAATACGAAATAATTCGAATAAACAGGTAAACTAAATGAAAAAATGGGTGACCATTTAAATAAGGATTCTTGATTCTATTTTCAACTTCTAGCTTCTGCTAGGACTACCACGAATAGACTAGCTAGAATTGCACCTCATATTTAATAAGAATCTACAATTTACGCAATGAGCATGTGCGATCGTAATCACCCATGGTGATTTTCGTGAGGTGCGATTGGCCCTTCTGTGGCGGTTGGCTGCCTGTGCTCCCCACCCAAGGGAAAAACTTGTTGGTGTCTCTGTCAGTCGAAAAAACGATTCATACGTAGATATTTGTAATCAGCCTTTCATCCTAGTCATTAATACAAGTTAAATCAAAAAGTCACCGAATTGGTTTTCTTACACCCCTCAATCGACAAGAATTCAACCCACGGGTTAACAAAGCATGTAAGTAAAAAAAAAGTGGAGAATGAGAATTCAGACGATGAATTGCAGAATCTGGATCTCTACGTAATCGGATTGCTGATTAGATTAATTTTGGAATTACTAGTTAAACAATAGATTTCGGGCACCAGTATTGTCTTTTCTTTTATATAAAACTGCTACTTTTGGCTATAGTAAAATGGTAAAATTTTGTACAAGCACAAAGTCCTTAATGGGCAAAACTGCCATAATTACAGGGTCCAATACAGGTAACTATACCTACTAAATTTATACAGTTCTTGTTACCATATCTTATAGGAATTGGCTACGCAACGGCTCTAGACTTTGCTAAACGCGATTGCCGCGTAATTTTGGCTTGCCGAAATCAAGAAAAAGCCAACGAAGCTCGCAATAAACTCATCGAAACCACCGGCAATCAAAATATTGTGGTCAAGTTGATCAATTTGGACTCTCTGTCTTCTGTTCGGGCGTTTGCTAAAGACATTATCGATACTGAGGATCGGTTAGATCTCCTAATTAACAACGCAGGTGCAGCTTATTTACCCAAGACTCTCACCGAAGATGGACTCCAGATAGAAATGGCATGCAATTACTACTCACATTTTCTCCTCACCATTTTACTTTTGGGTAAGTTAGAAAGTTGTATAATCGTTAACTAATTTTTCTAAAGATCTGTTGAAGAAAAGCGCACCGAGTCGTATAGTCAACGTATCATCTGCTGCCGCTGCGTTAATCTTTAATTTAGATCTAAATAAATTGAATGAACATGGAGGATTGAAGGAACGGAGGTTACCACGTACTCTGTGCATCCTGGGGCTGTTAACTCTGAATTTGGTAGATTTTCCTCCACTTTCAGTTGGATAGCTTCAAAGATGTTCAGAGTATGTCCACAAAAAAAAAAAAGTTTTATTTAATGAAATATATTTATTACAGACCATAAAAGAAGGAGCTCAAACTACTATTTATGCGGCTCTAGAAGATGGTATTGAGAAGTACAGTGGTCAACATTTTGAAGACTGCAAGAAAGTTAAGCCTTATTGTGGAGCCAAAGACGAAAAGAAGAGGGTGAAGTTATGGGAGATAACCGAAGAGACAGTTGGCTTACGTGAGAAGATATAATTTTACACTTCAGGTTGATACGTTATCTCTACACTCTATGATAACACAAACTGTTAATTACTCTGCTGTATTTTCTGATAAAAAGCTTCACGCAGTACTTTCGATATCAAACCGGTGACTCCCTCTCGAGGTTCTCCAAAATTGTCTTTAACGATGGAGGAGGAAATCATAAAAAAGTTCGATTTAAAGAATCTTTGCTTTATTACTTGTTTTTACAAATCTTCATTATTTTTCGTGCATCGACAGGTTCATGGATAGGCATCACTGTATGCGTTTTGAACATGCCTTTATGTTCAGAAAGCATACACATACATACCCATGAACATATCGAGAGCAAGTTTTGAAATAAAAGAAAAAAAAAACTCAAAACAAAAAAAAAGAAGAAAGAGACAATCGGTTTAGAGTCCTGCTTCTGCTGGTCTCTGTCCCGAAACGGGGCGGTGGTTTTTAGCCAAATAGTCGGCAAATTCTTGATAAGGAGTTTTAGAAAGAGGCATCTCCTTCCACAAATCGGGAGTCAAATAAGCGTAGGTCTTGGCGATGGCGGCATAAGTGGCTTTAGCGAAGTTACCCAGAGTTCCAGTTGAACCTCTTGCGGAAGTGTAGCAATCTTCAATACCGGCCATCTGAAGAAGTTTCTTGGGAACAGGGGCAGACACGATGCCTGTTCCACGAGGAGCGGGAATAAGACGGACAGTGACTGAACCGCATTTTCCAGTAACCTACAATAAAAAAAATTGAAAAGTTAGCAACATTTCACAGACAGTCAAATTAAATGTTTAGTATGTTGGATCAGATATTCTGGCCATCATCAGGCAGAGCCCTCTGGTGGAAACCGCGAAAGAATAAAGGTCATTCATCATTAAAGAGAAATAGTAAGAGTAAAAATGATTCGTGCTTACCTTGCATGGCACGGTGTGAGGTTTACCGATCTTGTTACCCCAATAACCTCTACGCACGGGAACAACTGAAAGCTTAGCAAGAATAATAGCACCACGAATGGCGGTTGCTACTTCTTTGCTGCACTTAACGCCCAAACCAATATGACCATTACTGTCACCGATAGCAACAAAAGCCTTGAAGCGGGTACGCTGACCTGCACGTGTTTGTTTCTGTACAGGCATAATCTTCAACACCTAAAAAAAAACACGACGCTTTTAAACTGTCCTTTGGTTGTTATCACATACAATATTATATGAACAATCAGTAATTCTAGGCCATCATTAGAACAAGTTCCTCTGGTGGAAACCGCGAAAGAATAAGGCTATTCATCATAATAAGTAAGAAAACGCCTGATATTTGGCTTAGTCCATACCTCATCTTTTAGAGAGGGCCCAATGAAGAAGTCGATGATTTCAAACTCTTTGATTGGTAGAGAGAAAAGGTAGATTTCTTCTAACGACCGGATTTTTCCATCGCGGACGAGACGACCAAGTTTCGTGACTGGGATCCATTCTTTCTGATCTTCTTTACCACGTCCACGACCTCTACCGCGGCCACGGCCACGACCACGTGGTCCACCACGGCCTCCACGAGCACCACCAAATCCTCCACGGAAACCACCGCGTCCACCGGCTGGAGCTGCGTCCGCCATTCTACAAAAGAAAAATAGATGAGTCACGGATTATACTGCTCCAAAGAAAATAGTTTGCCCACACTTTCGCTAAAATATATAAATTAAAATTTATAAAAAAGCAAAACCTGTATATACTGATTAGGTCGTTGCTTTGTCGAAACGAAACTATATTACCTTCCACAGTCAAATGCATCACATACGACGGTGCATGTGCAAAGAGTAAGGTTAATATTTCCTTTTACAGAAAACGTGAGAAGTAGCTCAAAAGCAAAGCTCTATTAGGTTATTTAAGACCGCCATCACGTAAATTTAAAGAAATATCAACAAAATTTTGAAAAAAAAAAATCAGCGGAAACAATATGGCGTCGTCTTGATGAACACGTGTATCACTAAAGTGGTATTTTTAATGTAAAAAGAAACGATTCCTTTAATAATACACCATGGACGGTGTATTAGGGACATAAATGAACATTAGTAAAACATAAATAAACAAGGCAAAACCGAAAAATGCAATAAAAAGTTCTAACACTTACGTTTAGTTCTTTCCCGTTGGACGGTCAACGAACGAAAGAGAAGGAAACTTCTTTCATATCTGCGTCATCGCGTCGGGTCGTTCACGCATGCGCTTTAATTCCATAAGTCGATAAAACCGTATTCTGTATCTCAAAAAAAACTAGAAAAATTTAAATCACAGCTTTTTTCGTATTTTCACAGATAAAAATTGTTACTGTTTTTACTTTGCCAGGCATAGAATTCAAAGAGACACCTTTTTATATTTTTTTTCTCTCATCACTCGTTCGTTTGACCTCCACCAGCTATACTACGCAAAATCCATAAAATCCCCACGTCGTATCTACAGCTGTTCTAAAATAATGTCATCCCGGACGTGTTGTCCCTAAAATGAGTGACGATGAACCCGAAAGTTCCGATTCTTCCCGTTACACCCACGAGCAGAAGATTGTCGCTGCGGTCTGGGTCCACGAAAAGGAATACAACAACCAAACTTGGAAAGACATAAACTCCAACTTCCTGGCAAGATTCAACACTTCTCCTCCTAACAGAACAACATTCTTGAGCTGGGAAAGGAAATTGTTCAGTGTTGGAAATGTTGAAGATAGGGAGAAATGTGGAAGACCTTTATCGAGGCTGATGCACGTTCCTTACGTAAGAGCGTCCTTGAAAGAAGCTCCTGATTTATCTTTAAGAGAACGCTCAAAATTATTGGGATTGCCAAGGACAACGTTACTAAAGATTATCAGAGATGATCTGCACATGGAGTTTGAGGTGGAGGAAGATGGCACATCGAATCTAAAGAGAAGACATGCGCCGTATGGTGGGGGGAAGTGGAAGAAAAAGACGGAAGAGAGACAACAACAGAAACAGGAGGAAAGATCGGAAGAAGAAAAACAGCAATGAAATTGTGATATAAGAGAAAGATGGTTTATTGAATTATGTTTTGTAAATAATAAATCTATTTGGTGTTAAAACGCAGTTTTTTTTAAAATAAAGGTTACGCCGTGTTGCAGTATTCGCAACGTTCAACCTTAAACTGTCTAGAAGCAGAACTACCAACAGATTTCATATTTTAAAGGCATTTTTTTTCGTTGAAATATTGGATTGAGTGCTGCAAGCGATACAAAATGTAAAAAAAAAATTAATAATACTAATGAAATGAATCGATAAAAAAATAAATTAATTAGAAGGAAAATAATAAATTTTGAAGTAGCTAATTCTTATTTTGAGAAAATTGACTTAAAGGAGAAGGGCGTAAGCAGGTGAAGATGTAAAAAACTTATGCTGTAATAATATATTTGAAAAAAAAGTTGGGTCCTTTTGTTACACATCACCTCAAAAGTATAACTGATGTTAAATTTTATGTATAAATATGTACAAGGTACTGATGTATTCATTTCATTTATGATCTAGACAAGGTCACTTTAAGTTTACTTTGGAGTTCTATGATTTATTTCTATTGCGACTGTAACAGAAACCAAGTTTGGTTACAAGAAACATGAAAAAAACAACAAAAATAAATATAAAATAAATTAATATATTTAAAACAAAAATAAGAGAAAAAAACAAACATCATTTTGTCAGTCGATATGTCAGATTGATAACATGATAAAATGCAGGGCTCAAATTTAATACAAGAAATAAATAACTAGTTAAAACAGTTTACAATAAAAACAGCAACATTTCCAACGTAAAAATAAAACCAAAATCAACTGAATGTAAGGCAAAAAAAAAACTGTGAGATTTCGTAATTAATATCAAATTGATCGCCTCTATAATGCCAATCGTATACACATTCAGAGATTTTTCCATTGGTCCCAAACAGCCGATGTACCATTTCTGACCATAATGAATGCGGCAAAACAATGTAAGAAAAATAATAAAAAAGAAAATGAGAGACGATCTTTCCCCTAGCATCTGTCGTCGCGAGTAATTATAATTTCATTGTCTTAAATTTATTTGTCCAGAGAGGTCGGCGGGAAAGATCGTAACAAAGATAGCACCACATTAACTAACAATGTGCAAATGGAGTTTTAGTTTGTAACCAAACTTTGTTCTGCACATTTAAGTAAATTTTCACTACAATGTAGTAATAAAATGTGTTAATAACAAGTAAACATTTGAGATCAACCTTCAGTTTTGATTAAAACTGTATGAGTAAATATTTGAGGAAAAAACTATCATAGTGAAATTTTACTTAGTGATGAGTGCTTTTAATACGTCAACTCTGGAAGAAAATTAGGTTTTTAAGATTTTCTGCCAGCGTATTTAAATAATGCAACAACAAGTATTAGGTACAAAATTATACATATCAATTTGATTTTTGTTTTGTAAATGGCCTTAAAGAAAATACTTATAATACAAATAAAATAATTTAAAATTTATAAAATATGATACAAGATTTTTACATACATGTTACATATGCACACTTAGCCTACAATATATATGCAAAAATAACAATGACTAATATTTATTAATTTAACATCCACAACCACGTGAGATGTAATAGTTTGATTCACTAGGCCTCTATATTAGCGTTGTACAAATATAGCAGATGTAGTAAATATATAACTTTAGCATACAATATTTACAAAAAATATACACTATGTACGTGGAATTTCCTATCATTGTAAAAATATTATTATAGTACTGCACCCTAAGTCAGTTAACTAGAAACGACATCAAAAGTCATATATTATATAGGATCACTCAATTGTTCTAGTCAACATTAAACCAATCTAATCGGCAAATATGCCCTAAGTAAATGATTAAATAAGTCAACTATACTAATATAATCTGTAGGTAAAATGTAAAAATCTGTCCAAGTAACAAGCTGGTTCCCATTGACGTTAAAATTGACTCGGTGCTTCTTTGGCATACATTTTTCATATTTACAAACTTCATTGGTCACTTCTAACTCTCGTTTAACCTCTTTATACCCTCGCGAATATACCTCACCAAGTCGATCAGCGAGCTGTGCATAGTTAACGGTTTACACAACCTATCCAGATCGATAAAGAACTCTAAAACATAACCAATCAATACATTGTCCAAAATATCCCTTCTATAAACACTCACCTGTATGTTTACCCTTAATCACGAGAGCATCAGCCGTATCCCAGAGGTCCTGACAAGACAGAAGATATGTTAAATTTTGGTTTTGTTTGTACATAGCATTGTAGACAATCTGAGGAACCCACACGTGAGCCCCCATGCTCTGCGTGTGTGTAGAGGGCACGGCCGCAGCCACGTTACTGCCCCTCGCCGCCAATTCGCCGCTACTATAACCCGACGATTGACTGCCCACCGAACCCACTGAACCAGCAGGAGACGGCGTGGGGGACATTGGGGACGGGGTACCTTGACCTTGCTGATTCTGCTGCTCCGGGGGCATCGCGACAGCCTTAAATTATTATAATCACAATGTAGAAAAACTGTAACTATGAAAAAAAAAAACAATTTTCTCACCTTATTGTTAAAGTGGTCGCTCAAGATCTTCTGGTGTTCTTTTGCTTCATGTTTCTTCATTTTAAATAATTTATAGTACAAAAGTGCTTGGCACCGGTAGCTGTAAAGAACAAAAGGGTTAATTTCGTTTTTTGTAGTTGCTCTAAAAAATATACCTTAAAACGGCGAGCTTGTTGTGCTTTGAAGACGCATTGTGTTGAGTTCTGAATTTCGACGTGATGTACCTAAAATGAGTGAATGAGTCACCGCATTTACATCAATCATGGAGCTTATTACCTTATTAACGATAATGTGTCTTTATACATTGTGAAACAGGCATTTTCGGTTACCCTAGTGAGTTCCATGGCGTTGCCTGTTAATAAAAAGTAAAGTACGGCTTCCAGGTACAGCATGCACTGCTTGGTGGTATCAGTCTCCTTATCGGCAAGGTGCTTTAACCTTGTGGCGTCGCTCAGGTACTGACTTTGAGCTCTGAAAGAAAAAACCGTTTATGCTAAAACCAAAAAATTGCGAGGAATTTACGATACAAAAGAATGAATACATCCACTTCACGCAACAGCCGCTCTCGTATATAATAATGGCTTAAAATTTACTCGACTTCCTCTATAACTTATTATTTGTGTGATAATTCTTTTCAACGCCTAATAATAACGTTTACATAAGCAGCTTTCTATAGGACATCGGGCTTTGTTGTTGTATTATTGATATCATTATCTGCACACTTGAACAACAAAACTTACTTCACCGAGCATCGCGAAAATATATCACAACGCTAGAATCATAGCAAAAAGCGTAACAAGTGAAGCACGAGAACGAACCGCTCCAACCGTTTTATTATGAAATATTGCAAAATCCCATCCAGTAATGTATGAGTATTAAAATGAAATACGTAATAACTAAAATGCAAAAAGTGAAAGAAAAACAAAAGCAAAGAGAGATAAAGATCGTTTTGGAACGGAATGAGCCGTCATCTTTTTGAAACATTTTTTACGACCGCTGAAAACTGGTAGCGCGCACCGGAAAATATTGAATCAGATATTCCTCCGAGGCTGAGTTTGACCTAAATTCTCCTGGAATAACATATAAATTAGGAAAACAAACCCCACAAACACGCATCTAGTAAGTATGAATCTCGTTATAAAAACAAATAGAACCGAAGGTGACAATCAGTATGATGAAACACCCAACCAATTTACTTCACACGCAAAATGCACTTTAACAGATGTCGTGGTTAGATTTTATGAAGTTGATAAAATTTCACGCCGATTACTGCACAAACGGTGAAATCAATATTCTTTTTCTAGTTTAATATGATTTAAGGTTTGTGACTTCAGATTTAGAACAAGTGAAAGAGCATTGGCTTAGTGTAGAGTCATTCTGATTATCACAAACGAACCAGCACCTGTGGTTTTATCGCATTTGTCGACAACTACTACAGGTCCCAATTAGTCTTCTTCTACCTCGATTGAGCTACAATAAAATTTACTTGATTCTTGAAACACGCTCGTCACAATGAAAGCTGTTCACTTTATGAATAAATCATGTCCATTGAAATTGTGTCTAAAGTTAATCTGCTATGCAAGCAGAAACTGCCGCTTGACGGAGCAACAAACAACTACATTGGATTAAAATGAACGGGTCAAAATGCGCTTTAATAACAAGAAAAAAAATACCTGTCTTCGCACTCCAGAGGCTCGTCCGGTTTCTCAAAGTACGAATAATACTCCTTGGTACTTTGCGACTTGACATTTTTGTCGACAGGCGAATTCAACTGTCGACTTCTGTTGCCTTCCCGTTCGTGGTTCGTTGGTGGTGCGTTCGTAAGACTGATATTATCGCTCTGAGATCTCGGGTAAATTTCGGCTTCTTCTTTTCGCCTTTTGGATTTATGATTGTCCCTTTCTTTTCGATGTTCCAATTTCTTGCTGCTATGTGACATGTTGCTAACCGTCGACATCGAAGAAATAGAACTCGAACTGTTCCGTCTCTTCCGTTTTTTTGATTTGGGTTTTAATTCCGTCAGATCGGACGATGATTCTTTCTCCGTTCGCCACGGTTTTTTATTCTCACTATCACTTTCTTTCAACGTCTTGTCTTTAGATTCGACAACTCTATTCTTCATTTTCTCAAATTCGCGAAGATATGGATGTTTTAAAACTTCCAGTTTGTTTTTCAAACACGTGATGGAATTCAGATCGATACGGCTCAATCCGATTTTAACTTTCATCGACATTTTCTCGTCAACGTGATTGCCATCGTCCGGTTCAGTCTTAATGAATTTGATTGGTTCGTTACATGGCGACACAGGTGGCTTTATGTCTTTATTTGGGATTGGTGATAGCAGTGTTGGGTTTGATATGGTTGGCATTGATTCGTCTTCGACTGGTGAACTGCTTCGCTCGTTGCCACCGTCAGCGAAAATCACGTTAACGCCGCCCTTGCCCTTGCCACCTTTCCCACCTTTGCCTCCTCCTTTTCCACCGCCTTTACCACCTTCCGAGTCTCTTTTCGGCGTGAAAAGTTTCCGTAACGTATCGCTTTTGTTTTTATCTTTAATTGGTTTTGATTCTTCTACTTTTACTTCGACTTTGTTTACGGACGAAACTCTAGTGTGGTTGTCGCTGTCTGAAGACCTACTCCTTCGGCTGCCGGAGCTTGGACTTCGTTGTAAGTGACTTTTGGAAGGCCCCGAATCGCTGTCGCTCGAATCGGTCGTGGTGGGAAGAGTTTCGGCACTTTTCATTTGCGAAGACACCCTTCCTTTCCGCCTGTACGTGTCTTTCTTTAATAACTCGTTCTTTTTCGAATTCTCTGACTCAGTCCTTTGTCTCTGCTTCAGTTTATTTTTGTTCTTCTTGACCCAATCGTCATCGTCTGATTCGTTCTTGGGCTTCTTGATCTTTTCCTCGTGAGTCTTCTTGGAAGGTCCGAATTTCGAACGGTGTACGTTGTCCGAATCAGAACTGCTAGAAGCATCTCTTTTCGAAATGGTCCGTCTTCTAACCGGCCTCTGCTTTTCGGTGTCTTCTTCGTCGGAACTACTATTAGGATCTGGAGGTCGCACTTTCGGCGGTCGTCCTCTCTTCTTCGGTTTCTTTTCTGAACCATTCACAGCCGGTTTCTTCCTTGGTCGTCCTCTGTTAGACTTCGGTTTGGCTAGTTGTTCAGGTGATTTATGTAGCAATGGAGACGACCGTTTTTTATTAACGTTGGCACTACTGTACGATTTTGTTTCGGCATCCGAATCACTACACGAATCCACTGATTTGGTCCTCGGACTAGCGCGTCTAACCGGTATAGCCTTAGGCTTTCTCGTCCTTTCGTCGTCACTATCACTGTCCGAACTTTTGGTAACTGATATCGGGGCACGTTTACGTCTTTTGGTGCGTCTTTCCGTCGCGCTATCGTCTGAATCCGAAAAACTCGATAATAACGGAACTCTCGTCGTCGCAAACGCCTCCGCCACGACACTGTCCAAATCTTTGGTCGAATCGCTGGCGTCTGATTCCTCGGTAACTTTCTTCTTACTATCCAACGGGAGTATGCTGGAAGTGAGCGGTGATGTTTGTACTTTTGGCGAAAGAACCGAATCCGCCTTGTTATTTTGGTCGATCATAAACGACATCAGGTTCCACTTCTTCTTGTCTTTTTCTTCAGGAAGGGGCGAAGCAGGCGTCGTTTCCTGAAGGGGATTCATCTTCGCGAGATTCGAAGAAGAAACATTATCTTCCACGGAATCGTCACTACTAGAATCACTTTCGGAACTCTCCGAGCCTGACTCACTGGACGAAGATGCCGCCGTCGCCGCCGCTGGGGGCACAGGGGCGTAGTCCATCTTCGGAAAGTTATTGACGGCAGGAGTAGCACCCAACGGGGAGACCATCCTGAAGAAATCAACAATGAAGATTGATCGGACTAAAGACGAAGACACTTACTTTTCTACTGGTAACTTGGACGACTGCAAATCTCTTTTTTGTTCGTCATCGCTGTCGTCTGACAGATTTAGATCATCTCTGAGGTCACTGCAATTAGAAAGATAATTACCACCTGCATGGAAAAGAAAATGCCAAGGTAAAGGGAATGAAAATGATAGTCTGATTTTGCAACAAAAAATTCGTGGTGAGTGGGTGTTACCTTCTTCTTTGGGGTAATTCATCATCGCCATCTTGGAAAAATAGCGGCCTCTATTATTACCGTTTTTCGGAGAATTTAAATTTGCCACCTGATGGCCATGCCCGCTGTTTTGACAACTCAGCTTGGAGGAGGCTCTACATTTTTCATAATAAATCACATGGCAAGCTGCCAGCTCGTAAAGGAAAAGCTCGACGGTAGAATAGTCGAGAATTATCGCAAAATATACACACACGAAAAATGAAACAGACAACTAACTCGAAGAGATTTCAGATTTCCCGTTTCTTTCCGTGGTTTAAATACATCAACAAAAAACGAGAAAATTTAATGTGCTTGATAGTGAATAAACAGGGGGGACCCCGCGTTCTATTTTCAGATAATGGAAGTCAAAACCAAAAGACATAAAGGGTTGTAATTAATTTAAAGATGAAGTCATTTCAACGGAATAGAGTGTTTAAAGTCTGGGCAATGACGATGTTATCTAGCGGTGTATTTTTACGGTTTCTTATCTTTGCACATTCGCTCGTTCCGGCCACCCACATACTGCACGCGATGCGGTAAAAATTGTCGGTTTCAACGACGCCATATTAGGTATCACGTATACACGTTCAAAATATTACCGATAAACCGATCAATGTGTTTCGAGCCTACAATTGGATCGATTCCATGTTTTAATGAAGCAATTATGAGCACCGATGCTATATCTGACGATGTAATTATCCTTTAAAAACCCAAAGAGCGTCGCGCGATAAACAGTTAAAAGTTCTGCATTACATTTTTTTTTCATATTGTAATTGCGACATATTTCAATTTATATAATTATGAGCTTTTAATGAGAAGCAACGCCTTAATGATACAAACAGTCGTGTTTACTATGCATTTTTTTTTTCAGAAAACACTATTATTAATTATGTCTTTTCACATAAGTCAATTTCTAACGAGCCAGCTACTAAAAACTTATGCATTCAAGGAAATGACACCTGTGAAGTAACAGACTTAAAAAAAAAAAAAAACGAAAGTCGTGAGTATAACTCATGTTCTGTGATGACAGCCTATTGATTCTGTAGACTAGAAGGACGCAAGGTGGTGTTTATATATCTTAGAATTTAATTCAGGTTACTTGAAACGTGTAATAAATAGCAATCGATCATTTAAAAATAAATTTTTCATGATACCAACTACACCTTGCATACTAAATGAACGAGTTCTGAAATAATAACAGTTGGATGTTAGCAATTCTCCGGTATTGAAATAAAAGCAAGACAACGACGTTAACAAATGAAGACATCTTGACTGACACCACTCACTAATTGGTTTAGTATACAATCATCGATAATTTGGAAACAAAAGGGGCATGTTTCCTTGATATCATATCTTTGTTTCAACAATATCGAGGCTCCCAAAGCGCAAACTGTTTATCAATTATCAAAAGGCTTAGCATGCAAACTTTTGAGGCATTGATGATTTGATACAAGTAGCTGACACGCTTCCCCGATATCAAATAATTGTAACTGTAAACATTTATCTTGCTAGCAAGACAATGGCTGATCAGACTACCATTTTCTTTCATAGCTTATAATCGAATAGTCTGGCTAAGTGGCATCTTGAGCACGCGAAGCTACCAGACAAGTTGCTACTAATGAGTCGCGCTGCTGATCGGTTAGCTCGATGGAGGCAATTAATGTGAAAGTGTTTGTTGCATACTTACGTTGATGGTCTAGGGGCGGGCACCTTTTCACGTTCTGCAAAAGAAAAAATGAATTAACAAAAGCGGGAAAAACATTCGGTCGCATGATGGTTATTGTAATACTAAGCAGTAGCTGGCCACCTGTTAGCAAGCCGCGAACACCTGCAGTCAGGTGATCTAATGGAGTGTATAGGAAACATGGACTGTTATTATGTGGCGCGAACAAAGAGATTAACGTCGAGACGCCCGAAATCGTGTCGAAACAACGAAAAGATTCGCGTCGGTGAAAGGGGATGATTTAAATTCAATACGGCACGAATCGATAAAAGCGCGCCGAAAGAACAGCTTTATGACGTCAAATCGCGAGGAAAGATTTTAATTACTTTACGATAGTTAAATACTCACTAAGAGATATTTTTTGATTGAAACGAACAAAAAATGTAGCACTCTGACTTGGGAACGTTCGAGTTAGTTAAGCTCGCACAGAGGAACTGCTGAACAGAGGCATCGGAAATGACAACACCTGGCTCTTGGGGTTTGTTATCGATGGGCCGGAAATAAACCCGAACAAAAACTAGTTTTTCACTTAAATTCGAATTTCAAATGTAATAACCGTTTTATGCTCGTGCTAGTAGCCCCAAAAATGTCAACAATCATCAATCAGTGATTGTTCGAAGTGTCAAATTCTCCCATTGTCAAAGACACTCATCAAATAAGTCAACACTTGTTGTTTTTCTAACGATCGTGGAATTTCAATTTGAACCAAGAAAAAGGTACTTGACAAAAACCCTAAAACTTCCAAGTGTATTTCTTGCAATAGGTCAACGCTACAAGTTTTTAAGTTTCTTATTTGAAACTTCCCTAGAATCGCGAGACCATATGTTTTAGTTTTCGCCAAACAGTTGCCTTGCGACTCTTTTAACTTTACAATTGAGTTCATCAGCCACGAAACTGCCGTTTCCTTCTTTCCAACTTTTTGATTGATGTGGCGACACGGAATTAATAATCGCCAAAAAATTCAAATGATAAATGACACCACCATCTGAACTTTTCTATTTACAGATACGGAAGTGTAATATTTTCGGAATAAGAGGTAAGAATCGCACTTGGTTCTTGGAACATCTCACGCAAATTTACTGGCTATTTATTGCGGATAGTCTATGGTGTAATAACACAAGGCATTATGAATGCATGGCTGATTACGAAAATTATTTAATGTGAAATTAAATAAACCGGATAAACTGCTTAAGTAGGTAATTGTTGAACGGGCCATCGGTTTTATGTGAAGACGGCCTGTCAAACTTCCTCGAAATCGAAAAAATCTCTGACGCTGAAATTCTCTAAAACCTGATTTTGTAACAGACAACTAAAATGTTTATTGTAATAAGAGCACTCGTGTGCATGATGAAGCGTGCTCGTTGGACCGCGACGGAAGGCCAATTTCCACACCACTTGTAAACGCCGGCAACGGCCGTTGGCGCACTTTTGACCACGGACTCACTGCTTTTTCGTGACCGACGTTTAAAATTAGCCATAAGTGAGTAAGTACTCTGATCTGTGATGTTAAACGCATTGTTGAAAAATAAAACCATGTCACCATGAATTTAGTGAGGACAAGGAACAAGTAAACTGGCAAAATTATAAAAAAAAAATCTTAAAAATAAAAGTGCAGTACCTTTCCTACAATAGTCTACGTTGTTTCTGCATTTTCGCTGTTCCGGTCGAAAAATTTAACTGTTTTAAAAATCGTGATGTGAAAATAATAGCTGCTGGAAGTGGCATTCGGTCGTCAAAAGCGAGAACAGGTAAAATTAACAAAGTAAATACGTGCTTGGAAGTTTTTGTTTTTATGTAGTTGATAATGATACCTAACAAACAAGTGCTGATTTTTATGTGTATAGTTGCAGTTACCACAAATTCAATTTTTTTGTCAATATTATCAGTAGCAAAAAATGCTTTTTTTTCCTGGATCACACTAAGTTTTCCGACTGATGAGTTCGATTTATAGAAACGAACGTGGTGCTTCATTTTTACGTTTAAGTTTAAAACTTGTTTAGTTTATATACTACCTAATAAAATCCCCTATCGACCGGGAAGTGCCTCTTGAAACTTAGGTCGATTTGACCGTTGAGAGTCGACCCCGTCCAACAAAAGAAGTAATCGCCGTTGAGTGTAGCGTACGTTAACCTTGGTTGCGTAATTTTTCCTTATTCTAATTCAGTACCCAAACAGTACTATCCGGACGCTTTCGTATATCTAGTACCACGTTACAATTAGTTCGAGCACCTATCACCGGCACTGGCGTTGGCGTGTCGTAGCAGCAGCATTTCGACATGTTTTGTGTCAACAACCGGCGGCAGCGGAAGAAGAGGCGAACCACCGTCGGAAACAAAGAAAGAAACCAGGACGGTACCGTAGCAGCAGTACCACTGCGCGTTGCGCCTACGCGCAACCATGTGGTCGACGCGCCACACAAAGGCACGTCGTAACGCAACACAAAAACAAAACACACAAAAAAAACACTAAACGAAAACGTGATTTTGGCGGCGCCACGAGCGTTCCGACGCCTCTTACGCACTTTAAGTTATGAACAACGTTACTTCTAAGACCACCATTACGTAAGAACCGTCGTGCACGTCCACACGACTCGTCAACGGTCCGCAAACTGCACTCTTACAGCGTGTGTGCATTCGGTTGCACCGGCGTCGCGCACCCTCTTTGCCCCACCGAAGCACACTACCCTCGTGCGTTGCTATGACGACTACGCACAGCACGCGCTATGAATTAGGGCAGTGGGCATCGGAGGCGGCGAGCAGCGTGATTAATTCATTAATAGAAGAGGGCGGGAGCTTTTGAAATTTTAAAAACGAGGTTACCTACTGTGCTGTGTCGTCGTGAAATGACCGGGGCTTCCGCTGCGATATCCCAAGATTTATGCCCACTTGGGTATGGGTAATAATCTGATAGTGTCAACGAGTGGGCTTCCTCTATAAACTTACAGGAAACTGCTTTTTGTTGGTAGCTGAATTTTAAAAAGTCACCAGGTAATGGACAGGCGCCAATCGTTTAATGCATTTCATTACGGTTTTATATGTTAGTCAACTACAAGGTCAGGCTGCTACGGCATTATCCATTTCTTAATGGAAAAATGAAATTATAATACCCACAATTTACTCTTTAATCTTCGGAAACCGCCACGTTTCCCATGGTCACTGGAGTCTAATAACAATCGACGTCACTGAATCAGCATATTTAATTTTTATCTTTGGTGGTCTCGCTATATCACAAAAAAGATTGATCTTTCATAATTTCGAAAAAATACGACTATTCCTCGAGAGAAACAACACACCTAACCCACAAAATCTTCTTTTTGGATAGATCAAACTAAAATATTGCCGTATTGAAAAATATATTGTATGCTAATTTACTTGGCTTTACTTTGCAGACCAACGTTTACCAATTCAGATGCGTTTCGACTTTTCCAGAGTCCTAGTTGAAAACAAAATGAAGAATTATTACCTAGTGTAAAAAAAAATAGTAGAAGTAGACTTTACGTAATTTTCAAAGATTCAAATACATTTAAAGTCTGAACTTTTTCAGGCATATTTCCGGGATTAAAGACTATTTCCGGGGTTAAAATATCTTCATAACGTTACTTCAAAATGTAATGTCAATATTAGCTTTCAACTTTCTATGACATCTGGTCTGTAAATCAAGATTTAAATTCCCAGACGAATTATTTTCAATTTGTTCAACACTGTTAACTATAGTAGGTGGAATGTTTCTGTTGAATTTTTCTACAGTTGATTACCGTCGTCGTTCTCTATTCATTTTCTGCACTTTTATGGAATTATGGCAAGGCTCAATCTCCGCCGTCTCTAATAACTGTTGACGATATGCACAGCATACAGCCTTGACCTGGGATAAATTCTGCAACGGTGCAATGTTCATCCAACTACACTCCCACTAGTAGAACCAAAGCGAATAGAAATGCAGGTGTAGTAGTGATATCACCATTAAAAATGCAAAGAGCAACTCTTTCCCGTAGCCTCATTGTAAACAAATCCGCGAAAGTTAACCGTAGTCGAGACGAAATGTTTATAATGACACGGTTCGAACGAAGCAAAATTAAAACTGTGGACCATTAGTTGTCATTGGCAGTTTCCACGAATTTTTGGTGTGCATTTGACAGATTATTAGCCACACGACGCACATTATACAATTAATTCTCACCTGTAATGACGCACTTTATTAACGCGAGACATGACGGGTGTCATCCTACTTTCTTTTTTTTTCTCCACACGGTGTTTATCGCAACATAATTTCGGATAAAATGGCCTCGTAATGGAGGTTCAGTGCTGGATATACGTCCTAGCCCATTATTTATTTATGGCAAGAATTAATGGCTACTACAGTATCAAGGTTAATCGTAGACGGGAATAATTCGACGCAACTACTTAGCATACATCTATCTAGAAAAAAGTGTGCAAATAAGCTACTTACTCTTAGGTGCAGGAGGCGCTGGTGTCGGCTCCGTCAACTGAAAGTAAAAAAAATGTTACCATCGCCCCGTATTATTTATTAATAAGAGATCGATACACAAAACAGTGTTTCTCGATACTCTCCACTACCAATTACACGACATTACGGTGACAACACGTCATCGCACGCTGGTCACGTGATTCTAATTAATCGAATCACCAAGTGCTATTTGTACTCACCTTGGTAAAACCTGGACTAAAGGTGAATTTATGGTCGGGTTCTTTCCGGGGAGTAGCGGCAATGGCAGTGACCGGAGTTCTTACGATCATTTCCTGTAAAAATGAGCACGTCAGGTAATAAATCTCGAGTTTCGACAATTTACAGATTCGATTTTGTGCTACCAGAGTGTTATTGCAGTTAATTACAGAGAATCCGTCGGGCTTTGATGGGATATTTGTTTGCGAATGGAGCGATTCTGTCACGGCTCGATCAAACGGTTTTAAATAATTTCGTTTCTGTTCCGGCAGATACTGCTGGTAATATACAACGTTGGGCGCCAATCATGGAGCGTGTAATAGGGTTTGTTAAATCGACGGATGGCCTGTAAGTGTATTTTCGATGAGGAAATTACCACTTCATCGTTATATTATTCGAGAACATCGTTATCGTGGAGTTTTTATAGACAAAGAACAAAAATTGTTTAAGACGATCGTACTTAAAATATCGTCATTCAATATTTTAGTAGTTTACTTCTTTGATATCGGGATCATTGACTGAAAATTTTAGAGCTCTGCATGAAATATCGCGAGATCAGACACAAGAGCGCCTTGAATAAATGGATTCTTGATGCGGAGCACGTTTCAATGACAAAATCAAACATCGATTGACCGATACTTGGAAAATGAATAAATAATTGGCCGTAATGAACTACAACAAAGTTTGGCGTTTATCGTAAAAAATATCGTCCTTATAATACCGAGAAATTAAAGAACGGTGATCAATTTAAAGCGAATTAAATATTTGTGTTTATACGAAAAAAAAAAAGTTGACTTTATTAAGTAAAACTATAATTTTAGTATCTATTTAGAACAGAGTTTGAATAATTTGTGGAGCTTCACTCGTCTACAACTTTTACATTTCGTTTTAAAAAGAAGTGAGCTTTCATGCAACTAAATCTTGTTATAAACTCCAGAATACATCTAAATCTATCCATGTGGTTTTAATTTTCTAAATCTGCATTAAAGTGTCATTTGCTGGCGCCGTCGACGACTCTTCACCATTATGCATTTAATTTTTCCAAATTAAAAACCCGTTACTTCCACTCCTCTTATCTCCTTAAATCGTGTTAATCCGAACCTACTATTGCTTAATGATCATCATCGATTACGCGTTTGTTTCACCCACTCCTCCCATCATTTCCTCTCGTTGCAAAACAATTGCACAACACGTCTTCTCCAGATGTCAATTAATAAAATAGGATCACACTCACCTTGAATATATTCTCCATATTTTCGGTGTTGGGTGTCGCGGAAGGCAAAGGTTCCCTCGGGCCAGCCGGAGGTCCCTGATTCTGCAACGAGACAAAACATGATTGCATCCATTTATGTCCGAACTAACGAGACTGAGACTTGACACTTCCTGTAAGTTTTCGATTTCACCGATCGATGTCCAGTTTAATAAAAAAGATGGCGAAAAAATTCTACTTGTATAAGAGATCATAAAACAAGCGTGAATAATTTATGGATCTGCGGTAAGTTTCTTGGAGTTGATGCGCCGGTCAGATATTTTATTTTATTGAACGGCAAATTGACTGAATGTGAACAACCAATTTCGAGGGACCGTCCAGCGAACCGAGGCAATAAATCCTCCGATCGGGCCTCATAAACCGATAAATCTTCACTTCTAGGGAGTCGACGAGTGGCGGTTGGAAATGCCGAAAGAATTTACGAAGAAAGAAGAATACGGGTGACATGAAAACGTCGAGTTAGTTACGGTAATGGAAAGGCACAAAATATTTCACATTTTCAAGTCAAGCGACTTCCTCTTTATCAAGATTTGTTTACTCACCTGTTCAAAAGTATTGCGGGGATGATTGCGTGCTCCACTGGTATGTATCCGACTGGAGGAATTGTTGGACGGCAGTAACGTAGCCGAATTTGGCGAAGACTGAGGTGGACCCTTGGCAGGAAGAATTCCATTCGACCTATCAAAAACCAATAAACAATAACAATTCGTCCACTGGTCAATAACAACAACAACAAAAAGCTAGAATGTTTTGAAATAAATATGACGTTTATGAAAATAGTCATATCAATTTCAACACTGACACTGCTAAATTGGTCGTGCATGAAAATTGTTCCCATTCATACATAAAACTGACCAATTAAGTTTATATTTTGTATAACATTTAGAACTGTATAAAAATAGATCACATTTCTTGTAAAAGAAGTAAATGAAAAAAACTATCGTACGTTGAAATAAACGACATGAACTCAACCACCCAAACTAAGAATTGATTTTTTTTTTAAATCACAACCGCTCCGCAACTCACGTCGGACTTCATTTAAACGCACGATTGTAACAATTCAAGTGGGAACTTGTTATCTATACGAACTGTAGGCATAACACAAAGCAAATATTATCAGCTTAAATCGACCATAAACATATATAAAAATAAGACATGATATAAAATATGATAGGTTTTACATTTCAGATTTCAGCTAACAAAAGAGGAAATTAAATCTTGATATACTGACGTTTAAAAACATAAAACACCACAATGAAAAGTACACACTGTATAAACCTGATGTCATGGAAGTTGACACAACTGTTAAAAGTTATTCGTTCCTTTTCTCCAAATTCCTGTAAACCATTTCAGGAGTTATAATCTGTGGCGAAACAAGAACCTTGATTTTTATGTAAAAAAAGCCACATTTCTCTAGATTACATAATTTAATTGTTAAATTAACAATCAGAGCCTCTCATACCACAAGATTTCAAGGTAACCATAAAATTGGACCGGTATAAACAATAATCTGTTCAAAAGGAAACAAAAAAATCCCGAAACGAGTGATTTTCTGCCAAGGTGAAAAGGTGTGAAAATAAATCAGATATTCTTCCCAAAGCATAGTTGTGAGGTCAAGAGTACTTGGCTCAAAATTGTTCATTAAGAAATCCTGATGCTGGAGTAATGAAGTTAAAAGCTAGGAGCTATTTCCAGTAGAAGAACTTTGAACAGCCAGAAACAGGGATAATCGATAAATCTGAAGCTTGTCAAACTTTACTAAATCGCATTACCAAAACGTAATACGTTTTGTTCCTGAGATCTAAAACATCGAAAAATGGAGTGGAATGAATGCAAATAAAAAGGGGAGACTCATAACGTGCTAAAAAGTTTCCCAATTAGAGTATGCTAGCTTTTTATAACAGCCGCACGTAGTAAAATGTTTAATAACACTAGAAATGAAGTAAGTACCTAACAGATTTTTTAGTTTAATTTCAGTGCGATATTTCAAAATGTTCATCAATAAACCAATCACTAATCAAAATTTGACGTGATAAGAACCATATATCATCTAATATCTATTAATAAATTAATAAATCAATGAAACACAAAATAAGCCATTTTTTACTATGAATTTTTCTAATAGCTGCCACTGAATCAGGTCAAAATTCAAATTAGGGTTAATAATGCACGAAAAATCTGAAAATGCGAATTGCCGCCCCAAGCAAAAACCCACAAACCAGACATCCTACAATAATTGCAAACCACGTCCCCATGAATGTAAAACACTCAACCAACCTGTGATTAGTGATGCCGCTGCCATGTTTGACTGGTTGACCTGGATATCCGCCCCTGCCCTCGTAAGGTGGTTTCCCATCGGCTGGTTTGACGTAACCACCCCTTGAAGGTGGATGATGTATTTGATGGTGATGTGGTTTCTTAAATTCCGGACGAGATTCTGACTGTTGTAGCCTCGACGACGTTCCAGAGGATGTTGTACTAGACATAAAAAAAGGATTATGTCTAGATGACGGCCCGTTCGGGACGCCGGGACTTGGCGGGACGTAATCGACGCCAATGAGGTCCTTCTGGTCAATGAACGGTTTTATCCTCTGGTAGTCGCCGAGCTTGCTCTGGATCTGTTGCGAGAGGGGATCTGTGTCCGACGGCACCTGAAGACAACGACCTTCATCAGCATTCTATGCAGAAAACGTGGAGTTTCTATTACAGAGCCCGTGAATGAGGCATTTAGTCTTCTGCTATGGCTCAATAGCTCGGATGACGGGATTTACATTAACGGTGGAAAGAGGAGGATGCAAGATAGAGTTATCACGAAGGCTTTCAACCAGTGAAAAATTGTCAGCAACTGAGACAAAAACTGTATCCGCTCTAATTCCACTTATACGAAAATTTTAAAATAAAACATCCTGTTTCCGATGAGAAATTTAATTTAAATAAAGCGGCTTCGATACAACACTCTTAGGGTTTGTACAATTTTACTAATTTAGAAACCAAATCAGCAGCAGTCAGAAAGCAACAAATTAGAAACATTAATCTATGGTTTTCGTGACCCAACATTTACACGTTTATTAAAACTTTGGCAAATTAATAAATTAATTTTGCCGTATGTAAATGGAGTTGATTAAGATTTACAAAAGGCTATTTCTAAATGCGACAAGGACGAGGCAGTTAACCAACTTGTAACCGCAGTAATGAAAATTATTGCCGGGATAAAGCAACAAAAGCTCTGAGCATTTAAAGTTTCGAGGGCGGATTCAAGTTTTATGTTTGTTTGAGATATCACGGTCTGATTTGAATTATCTTCTATGAAAAAAAAAAAAAACTTTTTGGCATCGGTTCAAACCCCAAGCCGCATAAACAAGGCGGTGAATGCAGCTTAAAAAAACGAGGTGGTGTTAAAATCTGGCTTCAATTTATTGATTGTAAAAAAGTAGCATGACCTTCATTAATCTGTCAGATGATCTGAACTGATGTCATTGGAAAGTTATCTAAGGTGGTTTTAAAAATGTTAAAAAAATGAAATCTTCATTAAACGCTTGATTTATTGAGCAATTTACGCCACACGGAAAAAAGATTGTATTCACTATTAATACATCTATATCAGGTTTAGTTTTTCAAGGCCGTTTAGTTTATCAGCATTTAAGTGACGTTATCTTTATTGTTATGCTTTTCACAAACAAAGACCGTCGCTCGCTAAAAACAATAAGTTGCATATTATATACAACTGCAAAAAGCTACTGAAAAAAAGCGCTTCATAATATTGCCTAGGTTTAATTTTCATAACAAAAAGTGAAATGCCGTTAACATGGTTTTAATTAAAAAGACAGAAGCATTTAATTTCATGTTCAGAAAAACGAACCTGAAACAGATGTGGAGTCGTAAAAATGGTGTGTGGTGGTTACGTGTGCGTTTTAATTTATGACTATTTGCAAACTTGCAACTTATAAATTGATCTAAAAGTGCAGTTTCGCACTTGAACAACCAAGATCCCGACGCGTCCATCCGGCACGATATTTCGTTGCAAAGGCTCTAATAAATTTGCAATCTAAGTGGATAAAACAACACTGAAAGTTCCGTATTGTAATTAGTCGAGGCGAGGGTTGTTTGGTGCAGCGTCGGCGTCGACTTTGACCTTTTATCGTCCGAGGGTGTTCGTTGAATTCTCAGTAACGCAAACATTACACTCTATACGTGGGAGATAATTTACCCCGAAAGCTTATATTTTGTGTACAAGGACAAACAGGAAGCTTCGTATTCAATAAGGAGATGGTACAACGTGCGGTCACGATTCTGGCACGTCAGTAAGTCGTGTAGACACAACTTGGACGATTTATTTGTTTGCTCAAGAACGAACAATTAGCAGCTTGAGGAACAACAACTCCTCTATCAAAGATAAGCTTATGTTGCAAAAAGGGGGAAAACTAAACCGCAACCTTTCCAAGTTTGCATTATCGGTCATAAAAAGCGCAAGTCATAGAGCTTTGAAAATATCGACATTCTTACATAATGTTGTCAAAAATCGATTTCGTTGCATCTTTTTAATCTCGTGAGTTATCATCTCGTTACCTCTTCCCATGCTCCTTTTTAATAGCAGCTGATAGCGCACCTTTCTAGAAATGGAAGATCGGTCTGAGGGTCTGGTACCGGACGTGCTCAGAATCACGTTCTTCCGTTCGTTCCATTGTTACATTTTCCACTTTGTATGCGTTGTCGTATGCAATTTATGTAACGTTCGTTTGTGTGTTTGTCGCTCAATAAAATGAATTTTCCTTGCTCGCCACCAACGGAATTCGATTCTCGAATATAAATAAACGCACTCAATGACTAATTCCACCGCCAGCTTAATTCGCCCGTTTTCCCGTTTTCTGGAAGCTACAGCTCTCACTTCTCTTACTAAATTATGATTGAGACTTTATCAATAATTTCGCATTTTTAATCGACTGTGTAAATAAAGTTCTGTTGCAATTTCGTTTTACTGCCGACATTCTTTGGCGCTTGTTAAGCTAAACAAGCTGCATCGCGCCATGAAATTTTAACTCGCAGTTTTCATTGTGATTGGAAACAGAAATTCGAGAAAATGCATCTCAAATCCCGCATTTGAAGGGCAGCTTATGTAACTACAAATATTTGCATTGTTATTAAATAATAACAGAAGCCGCTGCGGTATCACCAAGGATTGTCAAACATTTTCGTAAAATGACCACATACAAAAATTTGGCTTGATCTAAAGTTTGAAATTCAGCCAGGCTCTGTAACTTTCACAGTTAATCAGGGCCTGGAATTGAAAAACATCGCAATAACCCCTTCATTGTCCCGCGAATAAACCAATTCCACCAGATATGGCACGGGTCAATGGTTCATTCATTATTGAGGGTTTATTTATACGTCATATCGACGTTTCAAAACAATAAGCTGGAGATCTCGATAAAAAGTTCGATTTTTGGGGGAAGCTGACCGAAAAAATGAAAATGATGAAAATCATCTCGAAACCTATGCTTCTGACATCAAAACGACGTCAATAATCTTTCGAAAATTCCGATTGCGGGGACAGAAAATTTCATTGCGTCAGTTTATTGTAATAATTACGTCATACTTTATGGGTCATGTACGGAAAATCTCATGTTCCGGCGTTTGTAATTACGTTATTTCTGTTATCAGTAACATGAAAAAACACGATTTAGAGCGATGCACTTGTTTATTCTACACTAATCCCTTCTTATCATTCGGCCTTGTTTCTAATTCTACTTCGAACTCAACTCATCCGACAAAGATTCCCTTTCACCAACAATCGTCGATCAAATTATCGTTCGCATGCAGACTTGCCTTTAAATAAACATAAGCCGCGATTGTGTATCTCCCATGCGACTTGTGTCAATAAGCAAATGACGTCATTGTAGGAGCTTTATGCAAATGAAACCGATTGATATAAAGCAAAAAAAGGAACTAAACCGAAGCTTTCGAAAAAAAGAACACCATTCGCCTGAAAAATCTGTAAAATAACACGGCGAGTCCTTTGATAAATTGATCGCGATTCACCTGGGAAATAAACGGGGGGATTGTAATTCGCTAACGCTGTACAAAGTTTTAATGAAATTACAAAAGCATCACGTGGAAGTATCTCCCTCCGTTTCGCTACGGTTCTGGATGGTAGTTGCGTGTAACAAATAAGTGACCGACCAGGGGCGGCGGTAAAAGAGCTATAGTCGCCGAAAATGAAAGCTTTTGTCGCCATTCTTTGATCACCTGAACGATTCGATTACTTTCATATGCAGTGACCAATTGTGATTATAAAGATCATAAACATTTATTTATATTGTTTCGTTAACATGTAAGTTGAAACCGTTTTTGTATTTTTTCCTCGGCTGTGTTTCCTGGCTTCACCTTCTAGCGTTCCGCTTTCGTCCGGCTGTTGCCGAGGTTACCGTGACGCCGTCAGGAGGCATCCAAACCAAGAACAGAAACACCGCAACACCGATTACGTATGCGCTTTGCCTCCGCAGACGTCGATAATCGTACGCCACGACGCTCTTTTGCCAGACGACCGAATTTATAAATGTCCCTTACTCACGCCTCCTCCCCCGTTCTCCTGCGACATTTAATTGCGCGATTCAACACGTAGATATCCGTCTGCACAGTCGACCGTTCAACATTACAAAAATAAATGACCTTCAATTTACGAAGCAACAAATAAATGTTAGCTAATGCGAAGGTTGCTAGCAATTTCGCTCTACGACAATTTAGTTTGCGGTAATGGATAATGAATTATCGATGTGTTTACTGTTTTGCTCCATGTTCGCAATATTGTAGGTGGGAAGCAGTAGAATTGTTTCGAGGGGGCATAAGTGGTTATATTCTTTTCTATACCGCAGAACGCAAGTGGCTGTAAAGATTTCTTTTATATACTCCACGAGCAGAGGATGATCATTAGTGGAAAGATAAAATTGGAAACGTCTACTTATCGAAAGTTATCTATTAAGATCCGTTTTATAAATTGTAATGTATTTTTTATCAAACAGCGAGAGCAACCTTCGATTCAGTAGTTTGCTCCTTTTTCTCCCTTCTTTCTAACTTAATGTTAATATGTAGTGACGGCCACTTCCTCAAAGGATCCAAGGTTGATTTGAGCCGAGCCGGAAATATTACTTGCACCGGTGCAAAAAGCTGCTTTTACAACTCTTTCTAAGTCAAATGAGATCTATCACGTGCGAACATTGAACTAGTTGCGGGGCTTGAATCCGAAATGACTCTAGAAACACCTTCGTACTTTCGAATGCAGGCTTCTTGCTTCTTTCAAGAAGTGTGGCAAGATATCGGAGAATCTTATTACATTTCGATTCAGATTTTACACCAATTTACATGATCGTTATCAAATTAAACCAACAGATATTGAGTTGTAGAAAGTTGTATTAGATGATACCTACAAGTTACCAACTTCGATTGAAGACGGTAGTTTTGAGAATTCACCAGAGATGGTGATATAGTAGAACGAAAGTCACTAATAATTTTGTCACTTTCGCTTAAAATGTATCCTTAGTTCTTTCCGGAATTCAAGTAAAATTTACGTCATCACAGACACAAACAAAATATATCTCAATTACAACGTGTTATCAAACACGGTCAATGACTTTGATTCTGGAAATGACTTTCGTGGTGTCAAAAATGTATGTATGTTAACAGTGAAAATGTAGTTACTAAAACCTGACTCCTTTTTATCCATTCTTTTAATTTTACAAGATCAAAACTGTAAGCCCACTGTCTGTTAGCTTGTCAGCTGAGAACATACTTCGCGCATCTAGGCGCCAAATTAATACCTATCGTCACTTAATTTAGCCTTTTATCAGCTAGATTCCTATCATGCCCGATGGCAAAATTGGAAATTCCCTGAGAAAATTGTTTATTCATAACATTAATTAAATCCACGCTCCTGATATATTTAGATCTTGGAAATTGATTTCTGTCCTTCAAATTCTTGACAGTTTGCCATCGCGGGTTAAAAACCACTTTTCATGAGTTAGTTTATGCACTCGTGGGGCCAAAGAGCAAACTTTTCTTGTCACTTTATAGTATTTAGTATCCACTTTAGAAGATCAAGACAGTTTTTTTTTTTTTTAATTAGTTAAATGGCACCTTTGAATGAGTTTTAATACGTAGTTAATCAATAGATGCGTTTTTAGGTAAATCTTGAACGATTACATAATAGTTAAAAGTAACTACCATTAAATCACTCGTTCAACGTTGGCGGCGCCCAACGCTCATCTCAGTCATCTCCCACCGATTACTGTTGCGTCAAGAAAATGACCCACTATTCTAGCGAAAAATGCAATTTGAAATAGTATGCGTATGACGAATACCAACGTGAGTCATCCCTTATTTGTTTTCGGAACTTAAAAACCCGAATTCCCGTACAGCAATAGATCACTGTTTATTGCGTCTAAAGCAGCCAAAAATTCGAGAAATTTCGATAGATCTTAAAGACAATTTTGTAAAAGACCTAGGATTGTTTCAGTTTTTTATTCATTTGGTCACATGGTGACTTTTCTTTAAAGTAAGCAAATACTTGTGGTATGTATAAACAATACATTACGAAATCGATTGCCGCTTTTAATAAGTTACTTAGCTATTATTCTTTGGTAAACAAAGGCCCGTCACGTGAATAAGTCACAACACGTGTGTTGTTTGCACGATGATTCAAATCTGACGATTTTTACACGAGTCGATGGTTAACAGTAAAGGGCATAAACCATTTGCTGTAGGTTAACTTTCTTCCAAGTAGGGAGCATTGTGGCAACAATAGGTTTAGTAAATATAGTGACATTGCGTTATGAAATGATCGGAAATCTTGCCAAACCAGTTGTAGACATAAAAGTGTTATGTACAACCGGTTTATCGCAGTAGACATTCATGAGAAGTGAATTTATGTTGCGTACACTATACACATTGTCGTAATCCCCCGTCCGGCCACAAAAATCGAACTCCAAAGTAATGCTCTAAATCAAATTCTAAATCAGGATATTGAGACAGAACTCGCCGTGTATTTTAAATGTAGCAATTTTATCAGAGTTCGCCCCAAAGTTTACTTTCGACTAACGATCCCACAATCAAACAAAGGATGTTTTCGTTCGACAGAATTAGAAGTTATTCCATTGCCGATTTATCCGCGACTGTCTTAATCGTCGCACTTCATGCCCACGTAAAACCGCATTAACCTCAATAAGACCAAAATAAACTATATTCGTGTGAAGTTAAATGAGGTAAAAGATACGAAAACAAACAACAATGGCCTCCACCTCTTGCAGTCCCTCGAATCGATACGAAGAGCGGAGTTCGCACGTTGTTTTGCACGCGGCCGAAGCGCCCCCACATTTTGTTTCTTCCTTCTTTGGGCGGCTCATGTCAAACAGAAATTAATTCAATTCCGATGACATAACTAATAGGGGGCGGAGTGATCAGTTTGTACAATATTTCACCAACACGATCGATGTGGAGGTGTGTCGTCGATGCTCAAATGCCAAACGAAAAAATGTTCGATTCGGTAGGAAGGTAAAAATAAAACTTTCAGAGCACCTACATTTTGCCCACAACTGCGTAATTGTCTCTTTAGCAATTACCACCGGCACGCAAAGAAAAAGTCTAAATAAAAACTAGATAAAATCATTTCGCATGGCGCGACGTGTTCATTATATCGCGCACCCATTTAATAAACGACCCCAAACTTTAAACAAAGCTATTACATTAACAAAACTTTACATGTTGTATTACTGTGCCTAAACGCCACGTAATAAAACACCGGAGGGTTAGTCGACCGCAGCGCATTGCACTAAATTTAATTGCTCCAATTTCGCATCCCGGCTTAATCTAACGTAATTACTTATCCATAACGTAAAGAGTGATGATCTTCGATGCGAAAAAAGTTATAAGGGTGAACGTTATTAGAGTTGAACACGCTACCCCAGCGCACGCAGAATGTTTACGTTTAAATTAAGAATCTCATGACAAATTGAGGATGCGGACATAAAATTAACCAAGTCAGAAGTGAGACGCCAGAGGCGTTTCATTAAAGAAAACTTGGCAAAGAAACAAGTTGTGGTGTTGGACATGGAAGAATTTACCAGATAATTAAAATATTTTGTGACCATTTCGAAAACAATTAAGGCGACGGTTAATGAACTAGGCGAGACTCCAAACATTGGTATTCATTACGGATGCATTCACTAATTGCATTTTTAAACATTAGATAATGCGATCAAACCCATAAAGGTCTCACTGCAGTATCGTAGCACCTCGGTGTCCTATTTCCCCGCCTCAACTTATCTGAATTAGCTGATGTGAGTCAAAATTAGCCTCTGATAATAAGCCAGAGCTATATAAGTACTCAAAGGTAAACATGTTTACAGTTTTTCCATCGCATAGGCAAATACCAAAAGGTTCATTCGTAACTTTCTCCGTTAATTGAAGGAGTCGTTAGCGAACTTATTACCACGCGCGAACCAAATTATTACGCGAAAAATAAAGGTAATGGAAATGAAATTAAACCGTGCCATTCTTACAATTTCATTTGCGTTATTTGTCCTGCTCCTTTTATGCTACCAAATTTAATTTCTATTCAAGTAATCCTTCGATTTATTACAATTTACTACAGCAAGATTCTTTCCCGAGTGAAACGAATGAATGATTCAAGGGGGAAGTTTTTACAACGAATTCGCGTTGCCCGGAATGCTTAATCGGAAAAGAAAGAAAGAAATCAAGAAAAACGATGCAATTAAAAGGGTCCAGTCTACTGAAAACGGGTGTAAACTACATAAGAAGGATCGATCAAAAGTCGTAGTGCAAATGCACTATCGTTGTATCTCACATGTACTTTACTATGTGTCAGATTACTTCGATAAAACAAAATCTAATTTATGTTCCCACTCAATTCTTATCAGAACGATTCCATAATGAAAAAAACACAAGAATTATACCCTACATCGCCGCAAATTGATTGAGATGTTTTTAAGAATCGCATCTGCTTTAAATCGCTGTAATTTTCCATTATCCAACAAAACCATGACTCAAAAAACACGGAAAAACCAATAAAGCGACGAACAACATAAAATGATAAATCGTGCAAGAAAGACACAGATAAAAACATCCCAAAGTTTTCCCATAAATACAGTCAATGTCACAAAAAAAAGGAAGAACAAATTTGTGGAAACAGAGGTGTCTAACCTTGACTGAAAAATGCACCATATCGTGTGGGTTGAAGTGATCTACACCAGACTGTCTTGATAATAATGGTAATTGAAACTTATTACATAACTATAGGCTTGAGCGAAAATGTTTGAGGGAGGCCCTTGTCATAAAAAATGCACGAGGTGTTAACGGTTAATTTAATTGCTCGTAAATTAAGCGTAAGACAATAAATATTGTTCGTGTAAGGAGGAAGCTGACAGAAGCTTGCTAAGGTGGTAGGAATGGAAACAATGGCAATTCGTTTGTAAATTGTTGAACATTTAGGAAAATTAAAATTACTAAAACTACGACTAGTTTCTTTTCACAACACAACAGAAACGGAAACAGTTAGATGTATTTTTTTTTTAAATTTGCAGGATAGGTGAAAAAAATATTAAATTAACCAAAAGAAAAGCTCCAAGAATGTTGAATTAAATAAGCAATTATTTGCTCTTTGACTTTATGTAAGTACTTCATTCTACATCTGGTAAGAGCCATATATGCATTATACTTGTACCTTATACGTATACATATTTACTCACAGACGCAATTTTCTTCCGTGAAGACGACCTGAATGTGTCGTTAAAACCAGTTGCAAAAATTTTATTTGATTTCTAAATATTTAACAAAACCAGATCTATATTTGAGCAAAAGCCATTTTGGTTCGCTATTTCATTGTTTTCAAGTTTTAAGTTTCTTAGAGCGAAAAAAAGACCAATTTGGCATTTAATTTTGTTCAAACGAAGCACCACTCAATATTATTTAAAACAGAGGTGTTTGATATTTCCTTTCAGCAACAGGTGGTAGATTTTATTATTAACAGAGATACTTTAAGATTTATTATATTGATAATAATTAACCAAATTGTTGTAACTCGAACATAAAAAAAATAAACAACAATGGAACAATGTAATTTTGTTTTATGTGTGTATTGTTTCCGGGCGTATCCCTCGTTTCTCGTATTTGTAAAATTCCATATTCGTAATAGATCATGCAGAAAAACGAAGAGCTTTCACAATATTGTGGCCGGAAGAAGGAAAGATTTAGAAGCGCCCCTAACGATAAGATTTTGAAGTCACGATTTGTTATTTCATATTGTACTTTCATTATTAATAAGATGCTGCTGTTGATTTCAAAGAAATGGTCATCGAGTTGCATGATTCACTTCTTTAACCCTCGAGTCATTTGCCGACAATTTCTTTTATAATATTCGACCTTGTACCAGAATCCCAAATTCCGCGTATGTTCCTTTAGCAAAAAAATTCCATTTCACTTACCCGGATGGGTGCCCGAAAAAGAAAGGACCCTTGGTCGTCCACTTGCGAAGTCATCTGTGCCCGGGCCTGCCTCTCCCGCTCTCGCAGGCGGTCTCTCTCCACGCTGCAATGGAAACAAACACTCAACAAGTGCAATAAAACACAAGAGGCAACACACACAAACAAAAGGCCACGAAAGCGCGCAGAGGGCGTACCTCCCGACACCTCACTACATATCGATGATAGTGAATTTTAGGGTTTTCTCGACGCAAGGGCACGAGATACGCTTTAATCCCGAGCAAAGACCAGGTTTAACAGTTTCTCACAGACTCGGTGCCAAATAACTTTGTGTGTCAGAGTCGGAGGCATGACGCGAGCAATCCGACGTCACATTCTCGTTAACGAGAGGAAGGAGGTGTGCGCGGGCTGGCGGTGTAGCACATACACCATGCGAGCGAATTACTGCCAGGCCTCACATGCGTGACAGGGGACACCATCTTACAATAACAGATAACACCACAACTGTCAATAACAAATCACAACTGATAAAACTCATCACATGCGTTCGAGATTATGCAGCTCTGCGTGCCATCAAGCTACGCAAAGGCCTGTTCTAAATCACATGCTTTCCTCACAATACGTCAAAAAACATTTAGTCCAAATTATTTGATTTCCGTTTGATTTCGTCATCTCTTTCGTTAGTTTGATTGATGTTTTTCCCAGATTAGGAGTTGGCTGCTCTTGGACTAAATTCGTGTAGGAGTGATAAGATGTAATGAAACTAGTCATAACACAGGACACATGACCACATCATTTCTAATTATGATTCTATTATATTTTTCTGGCCATTGTGCTTTCATTGCTTTTTGAAACTCTGCCAAACTTGCCACCTACTTACTAGGTGCATTATGAATAGAAACCTTTAAAAAAATAACAAAGGAAACTTAAAAATTGTAGAAACGGTTCGCTTAAAGAAAATTAAATCAAAATCTTTCTGGAGACATTTTGTGTTTCAGTTCGTGTATGTTAAAAATACCGATCTTGTCGTAAAAATATGTACTGATAAGCGGAACTGGAACTATTACAGCCGGACGTGGAGGCATAATTCATGCACTTAACATAAGCTAGGATGCCTTCAAGCTTTGCGGCATTAACGGTGTTAATACGACCAACCGGACATCAAAGCCAGAGAAATGTGCTGATTTGGGGAGGTTCATCGATCTTCGATACTCGTAAAATGACGATAGAATGAGTGAACGAACATTCGATTTTATTGTGAGAATCTTATCAACTATCGACAATTTATTAAAGACATGATTAATTTATTACTATGGGAAATGCATAAATGTAACACACTATATCATTATGTGGATGAATATATTAATTTTCTGTATATCCAGTTTATTTTTAGATCAACAAAGCTTCCGCGAGACTAGTAGCGTGTTAATTATTAATGACCAATTACGTGTAATCTTTTCTGTGTCGCTGAATGGAAAAATCGCTTTGTTCAGAAAACTCTAAAATTAAAAAACACTTTGCTTCTGGAGGCCGTTGGTTTGGATTGGGGCCAAAATTAGTTTACAAGTAACTATAGCAATACATTGGCGGTGATGTTGCTCGTGTGTGGATTCGTTTACCTGGTAAATTAGATTTTCGTGGAAAAATATACTTCAAAGTGGTAACAACAAGTCGTGCCCACTATAGATCCTTTAGAAACCCCATTTTTGAAATGCGTTTTTAGATAGAGTTATCATTATTTCGGTGACAAAATAAACGTTTCCCTCAAGCTTTAGATCCCACCCCCACCGCCGCCAATGACCCACGTCTGGTGTGGATTTCTGTAATTTCGAACTCTAGACGTCTGGCAGCAGGTGTGTTCACCTTAGAACATCTGTTGGGCACATGCACGACCGTCTGTCGAGGGCGCACTTAACGATTCAATCCACAAGAAGTCTCCCCTTTTTGTTCTTATTAGCCGTAGAATCTGTAACCGTTCAGCGACATCTGAAGGTGGTAACGTACCTTCCGCGAAAAGTCACTTGTAATAAACTCCATCAAAAGAAAGTGATTACACTTTGTCAATAGCGACCACTAGCTATTTGAATAGACCGTTAGCAGGTACAGGAACGTCTCTCACAGCTTCAAATGGATAATTATTGTAATGGTTGAATATAACGAGTAGCTACATTCCGATGAAGATTTTAATAAAAAATCTCAAATCCCATCAATGGGTAATTAAATTTCTATTTATGTAACAAGAACACGAATGCATTTCTGTGACAAGGTTGGACCGAATGGAGAGTTCCTGCATTTTAAATATGTGATATACAAGATTTATCGCGTGAAAGTGGTTTGAAAAAATTGCGTGTGGTGATGTTTTCATTACAACCATCTGCGTGCATTGAGAAGATCTAAATATGGCTTCTTAAGAGCACCGATGGTTGATAAATTAATCCGAATTACTCAAAACAATCGGACATATTTCAAATACAAAAAAGTTGAGTGAACTGCAACCACTTTTCTTCCAACATGTGTTGCGCAAGTTCCATCTAAAAACTCGATAGGGGTGGATTTATATGTTCCGTAAGGTTTCATTGGGGTGCTGAGTGAGCAATTACAAATTACTTTTTTATTTTTAGTTTCCAAAGAGGTTTCTAAAAATAGCAAAATGCTGGCTTGGCGAAAATCCATAACAAGTTAAAAGTTTAGGAGACACACTTATAAAAATGTTAAAGTTGGTCAATTGGAATAAATGTCAGCTTCGCATTTTATCTACTTTTAAAGAGTATTGCGCTAAATTTAACAGGCAAAGGTGGGCGTCTTATTGAATCTATAGCCGCGGTGGTGATGGTTTTGATCGCGATATTGTCGGGCTTAACGAGTTTTCTATTCCTAAATGTACGAAGTATATATAGAGCCAATGACGGTTTTTGTTCGTTCTTCTACCACTCCGCGACGAAAAAACGCTTTAAATTCATGGAGGTTGTTATGAAATGTTTTTATTTATGTTTCAATGTTTGAAACCACACTCCGAACATGTTGTGAACCACTGATTTAAAATCGTGTAAACAAGGCATTCTAAACCAAAACACAAAAGTAACAATAAACTAACAATAGTTCCCACGATACAACTGTAACAAAAAACCTTTTCATTCTCTTTTAATATCGTGCACGGTAAAAACGAATCAAATTTATGCCCCCAAAAGTGCGTTCATCCGTCGTAAAAAATAGTTTTATGTAGATGAACATGTTTGTGAAATCCTGGGCCATATGAGTTCAGAAATATTAGCCAAAATCATAATAAATCACTAGTTAATTTTTCGAATGCACACAACCACGACCTAGACTAATTGCCTGCGAAGCATCTCGAAATTATCATATTTTTCATAACAAAAACAAAATTAATGTTTCATTTTCATCAAGTCGATGTCTTAAATTAATTACCTAGTCTGTGTTTTTCCAGCAAAGAAAGCCCTCGCGAAAAATGGAGCAAAGAACACGCTAATTAATTAATTATCTCGGCATGAATTAAAGATCTCGACAGATTTCTCTAATAAAACTGTGAACTAGGGAAGCCATCCTTGGTCCTTCGAACTAGAAACTGATTTGTGAGTCAAAAACGTTCCTGTTCATCCTTCTTCATGTAAATTTATTGACCTCGTACACATATTTGTCTTGACTGATTAACCTTGACTCTCGATGTACTTAATGTAAATCGATGAGCGCCATTTTAGTAAACCAAAATCCTGTTATAAATTAAAATAGTAAAGCTAATTTCACACGATAAATAAACCACGTTATCTGTAATATCGTTTCTGTTGACATTAAAATTCCCACGCGTTTAAAAATTGAATAGAAAAACGACGACAATTTGAATTTGTAGAAAATAAATTGCGCCGTCGTTTCGTCTTTCAGTAAGATAACGTAATGGTCGGTTATTAATCATATTTTGGACGTAATCAATTTCGTATGTCTGGAAGCAGCGCAGCGACGAGCGCTTCTTGTCGAATTATTTATGTCTTGAAGAGGTTTCTATTGTGAAAGCTGGGAACATCATAGTCTTGGCGAACAGAGAACGACAATGATATCGTCAACAATTTCGCCTGACTTACGAGCAACCCTCGAGACGACGCGACAGTTCGTTTTATCACGTCCACTTTTTACCACTAAATTTGCGCAATGTCGCCACTAAAATTAAATAACTGATAATAACACTGTCGTGTGTGTTTATAATTACTATAACGGTTGTAACGGGCGGGAATTTTTGAAAGCATCTTCAACAAGCCACGGAATGATACTCTTACGTGTGTGCTTATCACGACAATATTTCCGGGCCGTGTAAAGAAGAGAATTTACATGTTTATAATATTCCTGAAAAACCAAACAGATTCGTGCAAACTGTATTTATTTTACAAGTGTATATTCAACAGGTGAGAAAGAGATAATGGTTTAATTATGTGGCCGCCAAGATCTGCGGATTTGACGCACTTATCTTTGGTGAGGATTTATAATAGAGAATGTGTTTATAATTCACCAGGGATAACACGATAACCACTGACACGCCAAGATATAAAACAAGATTATCATCTTCGTGCTCTTCAAAACTCTTGGATTTCCGGATTTGATTTCGGGAACGCTCTTTTTGGGGACATAATTCACCTACATATTTAAGATAAGATAACGATAAGAGAACTAGTGACATCATGTTTTTAATTTATGAACATCGGAGTGTAAACAGTAATTTGTTTTTTTTTTTTTTTGGATCTGAGCAAATATTCGTAATCAATTTTTGCGACGAAAAACGCGATAACATTTTCCTGTTTATTCCAGGAAGAGTTTCTCGCTTGAGATGCTTCTCTAGCCACAAATACAGTACTTGATTTGCAAACATTTACAACAGGTAATACAAAACTAGATATTAGCCTTTAGACTTTTGGTCCCTTTCCGAAACCAGAGAGATTAGAAATTGTTTATCTTCACCCAAAAATTTGTATTTGTATTGTCTTTTGTATTTTAATGTACCTAGCATTCCACACAGTGATAAGATCCACCTACTGGATTTACAGCAAACAAACCCGTAGTAAAAGTCGAACTAAAAATAGTTAAAGCGATCACTACCAAAACAAGTGATTAAATTACGTGATATTGATTAATTAAATCTTTTTACGTAATCACAATTTCTGTATTAATTAATCATTGTTGGGATTCAGCCGGACATTTTTGAATGTACGGAACACTGAATACATTGCCCTCGAGTTAATTATTTAACCGTGAATCATAGTTTATTTTTGCTTCACTTTATTGATTGCCTCCCTCTATATCGTTTTGGACTTTCATTATAGAGGGAGTATGCTGTATTTCCCGATTTTTCGGTGGTTCTAATCTTTTCGATACAACCTTTTTTCCGTGAAAAATTAGTGTGCACTATGCTCTCAACAATTACACGACTTCGTGTGAAAACTCAGCTGTTCCACGAAACGAGTATAATAAAGTAGAAAATTACAAGTCCACGTTTCTTAGTATCTCATACTACCGAGATTTATAACGAGAAAAAAATTAATAATGCAACGTCTGAATAAAGTTTGACTTATAGATAGATTTATTTTTATGGGGAACATCCGCTGCAAATGTAGCGGAAGATATAAGGATATGTACAGCAATAATGACGAATTAATTCCTCATTTGCGAATTACTTAACGGTGATTACTGTAATTTGTAATTCAATTACAGGAATTGTAAACTACATATTTGTTTCAATAGAGAAAGTATGTAGGGACATGAACCCTGAATTATGTGCGAGTTTTGTCGGCTTTTTTAAAAGGGTCATAATTTTTATACCGCCTTTATGCATTAAATTAGAGAAAAAGGAGTAGCAACCGCGAACTCGTTGGTGTGGTCAGTTCCGCTTAATCGCCCATCAACTCAAAAAATCAACCTCCATGGTCGTTTTCACAATAAAAGCATGTTGTAAAACACCGACTTATTAATTCTTCTGCATTATGCGGTTAGATCTGTCCTTTAATTCCTTTTTATTTCGTCTTCGTGAAAAAGGAGAACGTTCCCTTTTATTCCGCTCTCATTTATCAAGCCGACGACAAAATACCAACTTGTTAAGATTTCCGCAGTTTTACTGTTAATGAAAATTAGATTTTCTCAGAGTTGTTATCTTTTTATGACTATCAACGAAACATAATTAAAGTTTGAAGCGTACTTCTGCGCGTTATCAAATTTTTCCATAATGAACATCCAAACATTTCCACTTTTTTACGGTCGATAATGCCTCACTTTTGACAGCCGTTGTTAAATTAACACCTCTAGTTGTGGGCGTTCGGAGGTTTACTACCGTCAAAGAATTGTAGAAAAAAAACTATTCAACAGGTCCATCATTCACAGTTATAAACGCATACAGCTGTCAATGTGACCAAATAAAGAAATCGAAAATGGTCTCTAAATCACAAGGAAAAATCGAAGATGGTTGTCTTCTGGTAATGATGGGCGGTGTGTACATTAACAACACGATGGGTATAAGTGGTTTCATTGCACGCATCTTAATCAGCTGTTGAGGGCAGGTGTGGAGCTTCCCAACTACGGGGCTAATTCCTTCTCCTCTCATTAACTGGTAATTAGCGCCACGAGCGTGTTGTTCCACTTTTGCAAAAGACGACGTTATTCCTTTCATAAAGTGGTAACAATATACTACACAAAATAAAAATGCCATGTTAAGATCAAAGTCATTGACAGTGGAAAAAATAAATGATTTGCATGAGAAAACTTCGTCGAAAGTAGTTAAAGTCCAGGATAATAAAATAATTGTCAGATCCAGTTTAAGCGGGCTATAACGAGAAGCTCAATTAAAACTAAACTTACGTTGGTATTGTCTTGAACTGATCTAGCTAGATCTAGCTGGGTTGTAAAGTTTTTCGGAATTAACAAAGTTCAACTGCTGATTTCCTGATTTGCATATAAAAGAAAAATTTTACTGGGTTATCTACATCTGATGATCTGATATTTCATAAATTGGCTACGCAACAAGAAAAATCAACAGTTAATCAGCAAACTTGCCTGCGTAGCCATTTAAGCGTCCGCATTTGTGAAAATTCAAAAGTTGAAAAAAAACTGATTGGAAATCGGGACCCAAACAAATTCATAACATGGAAAACAAAAAAATTAATCTAAAACAAAAAAACTTTATTGTGAAATCCCAAAGCTTTCGATGAGAATAATTAAGAATAATAAGTTTTTGAACAAAAATTTTAGAGTAAAATGTAAATTCTCAAATTAGAATTGTTAAACAAAAAACTTCTTTAATGTTCGTTTTCTCATCAAATCTTAAAGTTTTCAAGCGTTTCAAATTTTTGACTTTTGTTAGATTCCTTCGAATTAAGATTTCCCAAATATATTAGATCTATACAATTTTGGTCGAAATTTGAACAATTATCGCACAATTTGAGCAAAAATGCGTTTTTAAAGTACTAAAATTAGAGGCATAATAATTTAAAAATTTGCCAACCCACTAAAATTGAAAAATTTAAATACAAAATTGAAACCAGTGGAATTTGAAATTGTTAAACCAAAAGCACGAACAGAAATAATAATTAAGAGAATAAGAGATTTCAAATTTGACAATACATTCTTTTTATTTTGTAGAATTTGGAAGATTTGCAAATTTTGTTTTCAGCATTTTTTCTCTAATTAAATTTTAAAATTTCTTTCAATTCACCCTTCGAATTTAGTCTTTAAATTCAGTGCAAAGATTCGAATCCTTTGAATTTGCAAACTTTCTTCAAATTTCTAATCAAAATCTAGTTTAGCGAGTTCCAAATTTCTGTTTTTTTTTTAGATATACAAATGCATTAAATTTTTTGTTTTGGAAGATTCTTAAACTTTCACAAAATCACGTTTTCAAACCAAAGTCTATAGGTTTCCATTGATATTAATAAATATATATAGCTGTAAATCTATGTACATATTGATATTGATAAATTGATGATCTAAAACGTTTTTAGATTCGAAATTTCATAGTTAAACTATCAGTTTTTTGCATTCTCTTTGTTTTGAAAAGGGATTAGGAATGTCTAACGAACCTGTGAACTTGTGTAACCAGAAAAAGTATAGATAATAATCAGATTGAAGATTAGAAAATTTCAAATGCAAAGTGCAAATTTGAACTTAAATTCCACTCTAAATTCAGATTTTTGATAAGCAAACGTGACAACTCATAAATTTAAAAAAAATGGGTACAATATGGAAAACTGACAAAAATTGAAAACATCAAATCAAATTAAACAATAATCAGGTTTCTCTTGGGTTGTAAATAAGGGTAATTAAGTATTCAAGTTCCAAAAGTTGAACGGGTTAAAAAATTTCAGTTTTTATTAATTTCACCTTAATTAACATCGCTATTTTGTAGGAATATTTAAAATTTAAATTTTATTTTAATTCAGTACCCAATTACGTATTTTGGCTAAAAATCAAAATTCTTTAAAATAAGACATTGACGGACAAAAAACTTTAGACGAGGTTTTGGACGTAATTCCAAAACTTGAAAGTCATATTTTAAATACCTGCAAACTTGTTTTTTTTTCTTATATTTTCTAGAAACTTTTTCAATGTGTTCTGTTAAATCTTTGCAATGTTAGCCAAATTGAAAGATCATCCAGCAGACTTTCTCTATGACCAGAAATATTTTATATTCTATAAAAAAAAGAAGTTAAGAATAAAAAACTTGAGTTTATTCTTCAGGTTCTTTGTAGCTGCCCCATTGCCCAGGGCACTAATTTTTTTTTTAATAATAGCTTCAAATTGCGTTCTATAAAAAATAACTCGTGCATTTTTTTCATAGAGAAATCCTATGTTTTACTTTCTTTCACATTCGTGTATGCTAAGCTGTTGTGTCATGCCAGTGCCGATACAAAGCATTATCTAAGTGAAAAGAAAGTGAAGGAAAATCTATTTTCCAGTGTGTTTTCTAAATCTCTATTTACTTTTAACTTTTCCGTTTCAGAGCCACTGACAGACGCTATAAATCTACTCGTACTAAAATGAATATTTCACATTTAACATCAATGTACGTAAATGTCACCCAAAAGACCCTATCTCCCCTGAATTTGATGTCCTTTATCTGAATAGTATGCAGCGCCACCAACTCCTCCGCCACCATTAGCATAATGCAAGCGAAACGTTGTAAACGTACGGAAACCATTCCGATACCAACACCGCCTTAGTTAAAATGTAAATTTATTCTCGAATCCAATTATTACTATTTGGAGGTCAAGCAGATTTTTGTTGTTTGAAGTTATGTGATGTTGGCGAGGAATGGTAAATGCAAGAGAACAAGAAAGCACGTACGCCGCTGAGTTCATCGTCCGGTGTAGCAATCTGTCTCAATTAAACTTCATGTTAAGTTCAATAGAACTGATGGGCAGTCGAATCGCAAATGCAGCTACCGTCGCAAACTATTAAAATAAACAAAACCTTCGTAATTAAAATTTCGTCCCAAAGCGTTTGATTTAATGCACTGTTAAACGCAATCGCGCTTTTGTTCCAGCAGGAAATACGGGATGGATAATAAAATTTTTAAGTGCTCTATATACTATATTATTCAAGAGATAAAGTGTTGTCAACGTGCGACATGTTTTTATGTGGTCGAGGTGGAAATTGATGCGCCCATGACATTAATTAAAACAATGATTTCTGTTCACCTGGTTTCGTAATGTAATTTTCCAGAAAGTGACATAAAATCCGTACGATGAACCACTTTCTTAACGTTAACAATCACAAGGATGTTTTTATTTTACAGGCCGGTTATGGTAATCATGGAGTCAATTTAAATGACTTTTGAGAAATATTCGTTCAACGTAAATGTGATGAATTTGCGATTTATTCAAGGAAAAGTCATTTCGATGTTTTTTTTACTGCCATCTCGCAAGTTTCGTTGTAGTTAAATTGAATAAGTAAAATCATACGAAATTGCTACATGATTAATCATTATTTTGCACTTTTAAAGAGGAAACCTGATTGCTTCATGATTGATGATGCAAAAGTTATTACAGTAATATTTTTGACAAAATGAATGAACAATTTTAATGAATGCATTCAACCTGTTCTAAAGTACGATTCTGAACAAATTTAAATGAGATAAACTGAAGTGTGAGATAGAAATTTACTTCAAATAAGTAGCTGCAAATAGATAAATTGACGTAGATTTGCATCGCTGTAAGTGCACGTCATATAAAATCCATAATGTTCGTACAACCTTTGCAACGATGATTTTTAAATTGGAAATTTTCCTGAAGTAGATCAGTGAAAATCGCTGTTTGCAACGAAACCATTCAGACAAGATTTAAATAAATATATCAGCATTTAAAAGTATCCAGAGCTCGAATTCCCCTGTTCATTACTTTTTTGAACAAACTTTCAGTTTTATCTCATATTGAGCCTGACCATTCTCAATTAAATTTTCCAATTTGTTTATAGCGTGGTTGTGGTCAAGGAACCAACACAGCTTTTCAGATTTGGGTTTTTTATGTTTTTCTATAATTTTTCGGTTTGTTGCTTCCAATTTGTTGTAAATCGAAAAAGATTTGAGCAACAGACAATAATGTAGGTCACTTAACAAAATGTGATATTAGATTCTGCAGTTCCCAGATATTTATCTACGCCTCGCCATTTATCGGTACGTAGTGACTATAAGAAAAAATGCGCAAAATAAACAGATGGTTACCAACTAGCTGTAGGCGTGTTCTTATTTTAATTAAATTCACTAATTTTAATGACAGTGATTTATGAAATTATTATAGCTAAAAATAGCGGCACGTCCACTGAAAGTACAATTTTTCTATTTTTACTTTTTTGCAGAAAAGTCTGGGCCTTGAAAACAAACATTAATTTGAATAGTAATTATTAAAACGGTTGAAGGTACATTTACTTAATGGTGTTTCGGGGTTGATTTTATGATCTTATCTTGATGGTATTTTCTAATAAAATCTGTATAATACGTGTAATTAATAAAAAATGTAAATCTGATGTCACATAACAAAAGCACCTCCATTATTATCCCGATAATTAATCAGTTTATTTTATTCTACAGGTGTGAAAATTAACTCTTCAATAAAGAAACAAAATTCAGGAAAAACAAATATTCAGCGAATTGTAAAACAATATTGCAACAAACATAACTTTTCCACTGCGTGCCTGCAATTATAAAATTTAAATCGGACTTAATGGTTTGATTAAATACTGGCATAATTTAAGCTCATCTTCGGTGTAAACATTAATTAAAGTGCCAAGTGTTCTTCAATTTACATCTCAATTATTACCTGTACAAGTGGTTTTGTTGAAACTGGGTACACAGATATTTTATGATAATGGCATAACACAATAATACCGATAGAATAAAATTCAACACCACTTTTTTTAAGAAAAAGGAAAACCATAACACCTGATATTATCAAACAATAAAACATTCGCGAATTTAATGTCTCTGCGTGTAAATAAATACAATACGTAATAAAGTTGATGAAGGTCGAAAGTTGTTATTGTTGAAGCAAAAAATCTCAAGGCGGTGTTTTCAAATTTGTGACGCCGCGGTTTCCACAGTGACATCTATTAAAATCCATTAGAAGAGCGAGTTAATTATACCTGCACGTTGCCGTAAACTGTAAACAAATTGGTGACAGTTACTCGAAAATCCACGCCTGACAAAACAAAAACTATTTCCTCACAGCTTTGACCTCAATTTTTCTCCCCGAATTGCGGAAAAAATCACCTACACATCATTAAAAAGTGATAGAGTCGTAATCAAACCACTTTCCTGGTAAACTGTGCCAAATCTCCGAAAACCTGACGTGTTAATCGATACCGAAAACACAAATTCACTTTTACACCGTCCTCCTGGGGCCATCATCCATTATGCAAACGTTCCGACCGGTATATTGAAACTTGTTAATTTCTCCGATTAATAATGATCAGACGTGGCCTGAGATATTCGTTTATGTCGTTTGAATTATTTATTGAAGCGAAAGGAAGTGTCGCTACAGGTAAAGCACTCCACGAAGTAGACGTACCGTTATTTTGGTCTATTGTAAAGTTGCTGAGACACCCGCCGATTTCAAAACAGTTCAATGCGTCGTTGGTCCCTTTTATAAAGCTTAAAAATAGCTACCCGGTAAAATTAGAATTGCATGGGGAGTCGTGCAATTGGGGTGCTTCCTGAAACGAAGACTCGAGAAAGTCAACATAAAATGACGCGACTTTCAATGGGCGATAGCTAAGCAGCTCATGGTCACGCTTATAATACAAAACAAAAAACTCACTATAAATAAACATGAAACCCGGCTCGTTTCCTTAGGGAGCTACAACTCCTTGGAGTGGGAGTGGGTGAATCTCATATTTATTCTACAACCTCTAGAACGATCGAACAGTCAAATTTAGTGCGTGATCAAAACAAAGATCGCCAACCTGACATAAGTTACAAGTTTTCTGGTGCGTTTTATCTTTTCTGGGTGAACAAGTTAAATAGGATATTCGAGGTTACACTTTAATGATCAATTATACCATAAGAAGTTCATTTAGCGGTCGGTGATGATCAAGACATATTATTAAACGATTGCATTAATGGTGGCTCATTCTCACTAGCTTAGGGACCTCACGTGACATGTTCATTATGCTTGCGATTACTGTAACTGTTAAAATAAGTCTTCGTGTGATTGCAGGATAAATGGAGACAAGAAGCTAAGCATTCTTTTTTTGGAAAAAAAGTTTTAATGAAAACATGCATCAAATATACCCACCAACTCCTAAATTCAAAGCAGATTATCATAAACACTGCATGTGACCCCTTTATCATCTCTTTAATCTTATCAGTAATCAAAAAAACTAATTGAAACATAAGTTGGTAACATAAGTGTAACTAAACTGTAACTGAGTCTGACTTGTTTATTCAACAAAGTATACAAACTATTTCACCGTTTGTTTATAAACTTAAGTTGAGAAGTTTGTATCTGTAGCAAAATGTCAAATCAAAGCAGAGCAGTTAATATGGTTATAAGTAGTTTGAAGGTAACCCCAAAGAATTTACAACTACGCCCCCATGATATGGTAATTGACTACTTTATACCTGTGGTGTTTGGATCGATAAAGGGACAACGAGATTTTCTAGCCTTGATTTTATTACGTGCTTATCGCAGGAAAGCCATAAAAAGAATTGTCATAGCTGGGCACTGTCATTATGCGTAAAACGGTCGATTATTTATATCTAGTTTTACCGTCTAAATCACCAAAAAGTGCGCTTATAACATTCTCAACACGTAGAAGATAATGAAGATTTTACTGCGTTGGAATATTTCAAATCCCAAAACCTATAAACAAGATACGCGCAAAATTACAAAAATCCTCTGTGGAAAGTCAGTCAAACGTTTATTATTCATGATTCTCTAAAAATAACTATAGTGACCCTAAAATAGACTTCCTAAAATACCTTCGACTCATTATAAAGAAATTGAAATGACCAACATCTTGTGCTTGCAGCACGTTCTAAATATAAATTATTGATCAATCCCATTCATTCTACTTGCATCAGCTCATATCGAAATAAAGACACTGATGGTTTGGTAAATATTATCATAATAATTATCACTTTTGATAAACATCAATTTACGCCCGGGAAGAGTAAATATTTATGTGAAATTCGCCATCACCTAGGAAAAGTATTATTTTATTTTATTTCCTTCAACAGACGCGCCCTATCAACCAGTAACCTAGGAAGTATCACAGAGGTGAAAATTCTATTTTTGTAGTTTGGGGCCAGAAACCGGTCGAACGAAAAGTACAATTGATTAAGGCATTTCGGCTCGTGTCCATTTCGACCTTGGACAGTCGGTAAAATTGCCTTCAAAGGTTTTACCAAGATGATAAAAGTAAAATATGAAGGTTCAACCCATCACCACTTTGTAACGACAGATAAATAAAGAAACATATTCAAAAAGGATCGTACAGATATTTACAAGATGGCTAAAGAAATAAACAGGAGCGCCATCATTCGTGGTCGTTATAGAAAAAAGAAATCGAGCCACCCCTCGTTAAATATCAATTTTTACCTGCGTTTCGTTTTCTAGAAGGGATTGCACGAAATGTACGTGGACAAAGAAAATTAGATCAAGACAGGCGAAAACAGCTTGTCCGAAGTTCTACTGTAGACGATTGAGGAGGATTTACCGTAAATTTGAATTGCAGAGTAGATTCGCATAAAATCGATGTCCTTCCGCTTGTTTATGTTACACTTGTTGACAGTAGACACTGAAAATTCACTTCCACTCTTGTCACTCCCACTTATCACAATAGCACGGGACATTAATCGAAATTATGTCAGTGTGGCCGAGTGAGGGTTTCATGTCAATGGCCATCGAGATAAAAACTGAGAAGAGCGAAACACGAAGACGGCTGCACGGCACAGGTCGAAAAGAGAGGGGCGTTTTACGGCCATTATAAACACGCTGTGCAAAACTTTACCCTCTCTTGGTGGTCACGTTGTCGGACCTTTCTTCGAAAATGTCAACCTGGAAAGGCTCGAGAACCAGGTGGGGGATTTTGTTACGACCGACATAATCGAAGGTTATGATGACGCAAAAGGGTTAAACGGTAACGACGACCATAGGCAAATTAGCTCGACTTTAGCGGTCTCCTAACTAGCGATTAATTTTAAGGGTGCTATTGGCTGATGAAATACCGTCAGGGGCTTAATCTCAGTTCTATGCACGTCGAATGGCGCCGCATTAACGCTAATTCTTTAAAGAGCGACAGCCAACCGACTCCTACGAGATTAATTAGGACCGACTGGAGCGGAGAGCTTCACGAATAAAAAAAAAACAGGGTTAGACGAACACGAAAGCTTTTCGTTTTTCCGCATGTTTGGCTCAACTCACATGTGTTAATCTAGAAAAAGACTATGTGGCGCGTTGCATATAAAGGTGAGCAGCCACCGTTTGAGATTTAGCAGACTTTTATTACCTCACGAGCAAGAATATATCTCCCAGCTCAAAGTGAATTATTTACTAGATTGCACTTTTGACGTAGAGACCTCTTTCCTTTTGAAAACTATAACAATCGTCCAAAATCCGGTTTTGGGAGCCCCCATCATCGGCAAATTTTCCCCAAAACCGGTCATGCATTGTGCTGTTAGCCGAACTGTATGCATTTTACCAACATTGATAAATTTCTTGCAGAAGGCATTCAATCAAGCTCTCTCGCGACTTGCCACTAAGATTAATTAAACTGAGCTTGGGGCGGTCCTCTCGAGCATCTCCTCTTCCTTTCCGCAACCCTTTAACACACATTAAAGCGCACACACTCGAGGCGTATGGTTTCCTGTATCTTTCAGTGTAATGACAGAAGGGTCCTACATCCTGGGATTGAATTACGTATATTAAACGGCAATTATTAAATATGTAGTTGTCGGAGAGGATCGATACTAATACCGAAATGGAAACTTGACTATAATCATAAATTCAGAGTACACAATGGGACTTGAATAAAATGACGTGAGATTTATCGCTGTTTAGTCGGCCTCGAAAAAAAAATGGGTTGGGTTCATCCGTCTGCATCAGGTAGAAAACTGCTTTTCACTTATCGCTTTACGTGTTTTTAAAGCGGGAAATTCGCCCAGGGAAAATTTCATTTCTCTCGTGCGCACATCCATCACTGCTTTGAATATATTAATGTAATTAATGTTTAAGGAATTCACGTGGGCGTTCCTTGTTTCAGTAATGTCATCATTATGTTGGAGCATCTACTTCGATGATCTAGTTTGATTAATCGCTACACTTTCTTTGTTCTCTCTTACTCAATCGATTTTTTATGGATGTAACACCGATTTGCCAACAACTATCCCTTTTCTTCTTTACCGATGCGAAATGTCAAACATCTTGAGATTTTACAACCTATTATGCTTTGCTTGTTTGCTGCTATTGGTTTCGTTTTACCGTTACATTCTAAACATAGACCACCGCTTAGAAAGCATTCCTCGTCCTCACCGAAACTATCATTACTATGACACGATCCTTCCTAATCAGATGTAAATAATATTAATAGCCTCTGGCTACTTTGAAAATGAGTTACTGGTGTTAGCGAAAGCCTAAATACCAGAACGAGTATGTTATTGATAACTTGGACTCTACCATTAACCTGCCGTCACTAATCTAACCCACCATTCGAGTTTTCAAGTCTTTGTAACAGGATTTATGGTTCACTTTTCAAGTTCAGTGCTTCTTCAAAAGAAATGGGTTCTCCAAAAACCCAAATTTGCATGTTTTCCACGTCCCTCTCCAAACGTGTTTTCTTAAAACGTAAATTAAACAGTAATTACCAAAGAGGGTCTAGAAAATATTCCACGTTGTTGTCATCGGACATAACCTGAATAATACCCATTTCAAGTTAAGCATTGAAGATGGAAGGTCTCTTCAAGATGGCCTAGAAAACACTCCAAGTTTTTGTTTCTTCCCAGGAATCGGATGAGAAAATTCAATTGACACGATTAGAAATCAAAACTGGTCCAGTTTGGTAGTTTCAAAGCTCAGATAATGCATTTTTGCTCGTGATTAGATGGAAACTGTAAACAGCAGTCTCCAGAGATAATGACAGCTTAAAGACTTGAAGATTTAAATGTTATTCTTGTGAAACTTGAACCGTATTAGTCACCGAGTCAAATAGTAATTAGTATTTCCGCATCGAGGCCTCGTAATTTCCTTCGTTTTAATCACATTTTCACTGCATTCTGTCGTTATTATAGATGTAAAAGATGGGTGCCTACATAAACCAGAAAATAATAACGTTGACGGAAAAAAAAAATCTAAGAACGATAGCTTTCCCGAGCTCGAAGGAAAAAAACGAACGTTCCGAGAGAAATCTTTTATTGATTAGATTACCGAGGTTAAAGGGTGCAGCAACGCTAAATGGTCATACGAGTGAAGCAGATTGATACTGATAAACCAGAAGCTTCGATAACATCCTCTGTAATTGTAAGTATAATACAGAAACCACAACCTTTCAAATCATTTCCACTCCATAAAATCACAATAAAAATAAAATGTTACAGTGTCAATAAACGTAAATTTACAAAGACAGTAATAAACTCGTGAATTTCACAGATCATGATAGTGAAAACAGGTACTCAACACAATACTGGTTACAGCAAAAAAAAAGAGAACACGTTTTAAGAAGTTGTTTTTGTGTGTTGTACCGTAACGTAGGAAGACCTTGTCGGCCATATTGCTTTTGATATTTTTAAATCTCCATTACTTTATTTCCGTTGTTAGAAAATTTAACTCTTATCAAACAACCCAAGGCGATCATTCGCGTGTATTTAAAATACACGTACCAAAATAATCAAATCGGGGCCTGGAACGTTTCATCTGGTGACATTTAAACTTTAGAAAAAGCAACCTTGGCTCAGCAAAAAGAAATTGAAATTTGTTACTGCTGAACATGACATGGCATGTCACTTAGGAGTTGTCGAGCTGAAATAACGTGTACAAATTAAAATCTTCTGTGCGTCAATCTCCAAAAGACAATTTTAAAAACTTCAAAATGACTAAAAGGAATTTCATAAATCTTTTGCTTTTTTGAGGAAGTTGTACGTTTATCGGGAGAGTGAAAGTTTCAGGAAACACTTAGAATAAAGCTCTGGGTTTTGTCACTTGTTCATAAAAATCCAGAGTTCCTCAACGAGTCTATGACCATTCATGTCACGCTAAAAAAGTCTTCCATAGATACTTCATTTGCTTCTTAACAATAGTCAATAATTGAATGTTCATAAAAAGCAAATACGTAGACGCACACACAAATGTGTTTTTTTCAAGTCCTCTGATAAGTAGGTAATTATTTTACTAAGCACATTACTGCATTTGCAGTTTTCACAGTCATGTATATTTCCATATTACACGTTTGGGTTAGGTTGAATAAATTCGTGTAACAGTATCAAAATCCGGTTTCTTATATCAAATCTTGTTTCACTACATAAATCATTTGGACAAAATTCGTGTAAGTGACGTGTAAAATTCAAGCATGGTATATTATATAACAGTTTTGAGAGTCGAAATCCTAAATCTAACGCCAAATACAACATGTAGAACTATATATTTAAGGTTATTGATTATATCTACTCAGCTGAGAATTATGTTTTCTGTTTAATGTCCAAACCAAACCCTATTAAAAAAATATTTGTGCACAAATCACAGTGATCAACAATTTCAGCGTACACTCCTAAAACTGCAGGTAATTCGAGTGGCTTCAACTGTACAAAACTCCACCCAAAAAATACGCCGGGTTTGTTACATTCGAGCAAATAGAGTGCACATATTCTGTAAAGTGACATCACGTGATCACCCTGTTCCCTCCATTCTTCTCAAGAACGAATGAGCGACTAAAAATATAGCAAGAGCTGTTACGATTTCTTTATAAATAGTAAGATTTTATGGACAAACCGTGTTTATGATGATAAGATGAGTTCACAGAGTCTGTTTATGTACGAATTGCATACAAAAATTTATGTGTGATTGCCCTGAAGAAGTGTTTTATAACTGACACGTACAAAATTTATCTGCCCGGACAGGGGGTCGTTTTCCTTAATCACTAGGCCGTTCCAATTCATTTCATCAATCTCTTAAATAACAATATTAACAGAAATAATGCCAGATAGGTTCTAGGTCTGGAAACGTTGTATGTGCGCATGTTTAGTTTAGTGACAATAATTAACGACATTACCCAAAGTGCAATTTCACCGTTTATTATGGTTTAGTGATGTATTTTAAGTCTTTTAAATGTCAGTCATATAAGGAGTATAATGACTCCTTTGAAACAGAAACAGAATCCAATCGAATTATAATTGAGTACTATCCAAAATGACATAATACAACGATAAGAGACGTTCTCTATTGAAGAATCAATAAAGGTAAATTCGGAATAATTTTAAAAAAATGTGCATATTTACAGGGTCTGTACGAAATACTGCCTCCCTAGTCTAATAAAAACAAGTTGACGATATGTCGTCATTGTTTCATAATTAGAAAAAACATACTCTAAAATTAATAACAATAAAAGGTTTCCACAAGATTAGTGATATTTTTCATCGTAACCTGAATCAAACTGATGATCTAAACATGCAATTGCAGTAATTTCTGTAAAAAAAAACCTCTCGTTCTAATAGGAAACCCTTTATAAATAATGATGTGTGTGTGCTTAATGGCAGAACCAATGATTATGATATATGCTTAAAAAAAGCGTGAAGTAGGTCTTACAATTGTTTTTACATATTGGTAGCAGAATAATGAATCAATATTGACACTTCAAGAACTTTGGCATATCAATGAACTGTCAGAAAGGCAGGGCTGTCAACACATTTCACATTCCAAAGCCCGTTGCGGGTCCGTTTCAACCTTTTTGGTTTTTGTGGTAATTATTTCACTGATTAGTGATTACCCTCATTGTTATCAAAAACTAGAACTCCGATATTATCGTTTTATTTTCCGTAGTAACTGTCTTATCAATTCCATTATCACAAAATGATTTTAGCTCAGTTGAAATGCAGATGTTTATTTCTTCCTTTTCACGTTAGATAAGATAAGATAAGATTTAACAGCTGACAACCTTAGAACTAAAACTAAAATCAAGACACTCCCTCAAACCAGATATTGTAAGGAAGAAGTGCCACCCCACCGATTTTAAAATAATATCGCTCTTTTGGTAGCTCATTTTCACTTTCCTAACCCTTAAGGGCTTTTTCGCGAGATGTCTCGTTTGCCTTTTATAGCAGAGATTTAAATTTTATCAAATAGATGTACCGACAAAACATGTGACGTTTAAATTAGAACTGTCTATCAAAGACATGCGTTGTTGAACAATTGGCCTACTTGAGAGTGAATTTTGACTAATTTATCGATTTAATTGGCGAATTTAGAATGAAAATATCTGTGATTGTCAAAGTGTCTCCAAAAACTAACCTTAAACAGTCGAGAAGTATCTAGAACCGGTATTGATTGTTCGAAAACAAATGGGGACAAACGGTACATGCTGATCAGGATCGAGTTAAGGTAAAGAAACCGTAAAAAAATAGGAAAGGTTGTCGAAAATGTCGTCCATGAGTGGAATTTTCCATGGAAACAGTAAACATACGAAAAAATTCTCAGCACTTAACAAGATCAACACCCATTATAAAATTCCGGATGTCAATTACGATTAACATTATGCTTCCTGTCAACAAAGACTTGCTAGTGGTCACATTCACGTAGTAACCATGAATTTAGGTTATGAAAAGGGTTGTGGTTTTCGTGAGTAATTCGAATGATGACTAATATTTACAATGAGGCGTCGTGGGATTACCCTTAAATTGGTCGATTTGTAAGCGTACAATGCCAATAAAGGATAAAATCCTTGGCCCGAATGCTAAAGGCGAAATTAGAAGATCCCTAGCGATTGTTTCGAGTGACAACAAACAAACCGGCAACGTCGCCTGTCACGCAAACGTCACTGATCTCTTTAGGTTAACGTATTCCATCGCGATAAACATAATTTCGGAATGTCGTTAATTAAAGAAGTTAAAGCGTTAGCGAAGCTTTAAAAAAAAGAGAAATTGATACCGTACCGATTAAAGTGTGCAACATGTCATCTTACCGAGGTGGTTTCTTCATTTAACCCCCAAATCGTCCTTTAATCCAAATCTCATTGTCAAGACATCACTGTTGTTATTTTGCACACGAAACAACACATCAGCGACCACTTGTTGTTAATTGTCCAAACGGCAACAATTACAAGTTGCCCAGCAACCGAACAACATCACCGCGAACAACACAAGCAGATGTCATTATAGTGAAAAATTATCGTAAGAGCGACCGATAACCAAACAGCGCAACGGAGAGCACTCACATTGCTTACACATTAAAGATTTCACTTTACAACCGTCTTCCCCTTACAAAGTGGACGTTACCGTATGTTGTTCGCGACTCCGTACTCGCTTTGACGGCGCCACCAATCGGGGCTACAGGTTTCTGGCTCTTATACACCGTTTGATTTGACGCGCATCGCGCTCGATCCGACAAACATACACGAGAGACCGGATTATTATGCACGCACGGATCACTGGACGATTAGAAACGAACTAACACGGAAAAAGACGAGCGCCCACACACGTGACGTGGAACGGTAATTTACTCCCACCGCATAGGTCCAGGGAGGAAAAGTTGGATGATGATGGGGGTTTTATCGAATTTTTGCGAGTAGGCGGGATCTGAGTTAGAAATGTCAAGAGAAAAAGAACTACAAAGAAGAAAAAAAGGTCAAGTAGAGCGAATTTTACGATAACACAATTTTTAGCGAAACACCACCTTGCCAACATCCGGAAACAAGCAAAACCAATCAATTACATGACATAATAACGAAAAAACTCAAAGTTGTCAAAAGCTAAATGGAGTGTCACGGGCAAAACATCCTCGGTTTTAAATCTTTGATATTTGTGACATGAAAAATATTTCCATCGCCCACTTTATCCCCCCCCTTTTTTTTTGATTGCTTATTACTCTCTTCGATGACGCGTTATACGTGTTATACGCTCGCGTTTTTCTTTTCTTTTTTTACGTCATTAAATATGATCTCCTCCATCGTTTGGCGCATACATACCGCACGACCATTTGTATTTCTAATCAGAATAAGCCATGACTTTTGTTCTGCTTTCAGTTGACTGGTTAAATGAAAAAGAAATGTCAATGTACAATGCGATATAAAGACTATCAAAGAAAAAAAGAGATGTTGCAAGAAAAGGCAGAGAATTTAGTTAAAAATGTCAATAACAAATAATGAATGTGTTGTCCTTCAAGTATAATACATTTCCTCACTTTCAATAGTTTCTAGGATCCATAACCTAAATTCTGCCAGCTGTCACAAAATCATGGCCTGCTTCAATTATGAGTTAAACTAATCACATGGAATATACCGGGTGTCACACCATTTTCCTTCAATATTTTTTCTTGTTTTGTTGCCCTCTAGCTAAAATAATCTATAGCTTACACTTATTTTATTTTAAATCATAACAGGACAATGATAAAAGAGACAGTTCTTGTTGTTGCAACACTAAAATTTCTACAATTGTCAATATAACCTTATATTTCTATCTATGTGGCAGTCAATTTACTGCGAATCGTCATATCTTAAAAATACTTCTAGTCTTTTTTTTATCCTAAAAGCACCATATGATCGGATACCGGGTGATCATCTTTGCTTAACAATTAATGTTTACCCCCAAATCGGCAAAAGGAGGCCGTTAGATACCAAATAATCATTTGAATCTAGTTGTCATTTTTTCTGTGTGATTGGTGGCGCTCACAATCATCGTGCAAATCACAAGTTTGACAGATGTTGGTATTGAGGTTAGAATTAGAGTAGCAATAAAATAATTAACAAACGAAAGTAAATTTTATTATACACACTACAACAATGCAACTAACTACAAAGTGGTCCCCTTCACCCATAATTCAACTTAAAAAAAAGTGTTGTAATTAAAACATCTTTAATGACAAATAAAATATTCGACAATTACATAAATTCAATTGTTTATGATGTTACCAATAGTTAAATAAAAATCCGCGCCTACTCTAGTTATAAAATCAAATTATCACCCAGCAGAATAGGTAACTATGCAGGCTTTGGAATTTAAAATGTGAGATAATTTTGCCAATTGTGTCAAATCAATTTTTGACAGTTTGAAGTTAAATTTTAACTGATGTGCATATGACATGAGACTAATGACAGTTATAGTTACCAACATGGAAAAAAATGCATGGATGTGTTTTAAATTTTTATTAATAACTGAAAAAAAATTGACTACGGTAAAAAAGAATATAAAAAAAAGATAACTGAATTTTAATTTGTAAGAAAAAATCTGCAATCAAACCAATTTTGTAGTTAGATAAGATTCGACGTGAAAAGGCTGATGCATGTCTAAATTTACAAACGTTCTAAAGTTGAACAACTTTGCGATTACTTGACAATTATTATTTCAGCACTATAAACTAAAGCCGTAACTATAAATTTTTAATGGTTATTTTCTGGTTTTCCGTGAGTATGTCAGGAAAATAATCAAAGTATCAAAGAAACGGCGTGTAGCAAGTCTAATTTTTGACATATTGGTAGCTTTAATTTTTGAGATTTGACAGAATCTCAGAACTGTAACGAAAATGACATCACAACATATCAGTAAAAAACATGCAACTATGAATGGTGGTAATTTTTTGTTATGTTGGCAACAAGTTCACAGTATCCTAGATTTCCAAGTTTAGGTCTGTCAGTTTAAAATTCCAACATCATAACGTAGTAATTTTGATATTTCGATGAGTTTTCTTTTATACTGTAATTAGGTCCGAACCTAAATCCTCCAAATTTGCTTTAATTATTTATAGCTAAATAGTACTTAACCTCAAACTGTCAAAAAAACAAAATGAGTTAACAGGCAGAGCTACCAACACACACCCAATCATTAAAAGAATTTGCTTCTCAAAAAAAAAAAAAAATTAATGGACTTTTTCATTGTAATAAAAGAGCTTCAGTGAAACATTATTCAAACCTGGCGACACTAAACATAAGTCACAAGTGCACATTATTGCGGTGAGTCGTGATGGATAATTCGAAAATTACGATTATTTTGCTTTTACTGCCAACATGATTTAAAGAAATTTGTTAGACACGAAGTCGTATCTTTTTGTCTTTAGTAAAACTACATAGTCAGTAATGTAACAACTGTTGATGTTATACTGACACAACATCGGAAAAGCATCATGTGATATGTTTGCACTGCCAAACAGATTTATTGATTGAGAAAGTGATTCTCGTAGGCTACGGGAAATTTAGAAGTAGGAACTTTGATTCCCCCTTGTTTTCTCTTTGACCATGATCACATTGTAGCTTGTGGTAACTACAGTAAATATAACGATATTATTTATTATAATATCTTTCATTCAACATTTTCTTTACGTTGGAAGACGTGTCCGTTATTGAGAGGTTCTACTGTAAACAGCATTACTTTAAGTAATTGTTAAATATTTTATTAAACTCCCATTAAAAATGTTTAAGTCACAACGCAAATTTTGATGATGAAATTAACTCTTCTTTGTTAATTATTTTATTGCTACTTTAACTCTCAACATGTGTCAGATTTGTAGGATAATTGTCAGAGTCACCAACCACATAGGAAAAATGCCGCCTACTTTGATTATAAATTCAAATGATCACACGATATCTTTTGGTGGCTCTGTTTGACAACTTGAGGTCAAACATTAAAGGTGTCATATTTGACATGATCCTCAGAGCTACCAACATGTAGAAAAAGCAAAGCCTACTTACAGAAACAGGAAATACAAAATGTTTACTGAAAAATAGGGAATGCTACATAAAAAAGCTCTCAATTTATTACCACTGCATGCACAAAGTTGCGGTAACACGTTAAAAGACAGCGTTTACGTCGTGCGTGGCTGTGATGAACAATTGATTTATTCTCCACCTTTCTGACAGCAAAATAAATATCTAACTTCACGCTTATGTATATTTAATAAATGACATAATGATACATCACGATGACTACGTTATTATCAAATTATTGAGGTAATTATTAAAGCACTCAGTAATTAGTGCCTATCTTCACAGGATTCGTGACTACCATTTATAGCTAAACATGGAAAGATAAAGTTTAAATGCAGATTCCGTCATTACCATACACCGCAAAGAAACAGGAAAACAAATGACAACTTTGATAATAATTCATGGATGATTTAAAGAAACGGGGGAGATGGTAAAACCTGAATAACTGCTTGCGACAAAAAGACGTTTGTTTCGAAATTTCGAAGTAATCCCATTCTCGGTAAAATACTTCATGAGATACAAAGTATCTGCACTATACCAATTCCGACAACTTGTTAACATAACTAATTTGTCGTAAACCACTCAGCGATGCTAACCGCGCATCCGACAAGCGACCGCTTATCTTCTTGTAGTTTAAATAACTTCGGATAAACGTGAGCCTTACCGGTTCTTGTGAAATTAACTATTGTTTTCCACAGTTTAAAAAAGCAACTTGTGATGGAATTTATCTAGTACATCGCTTGGTTTGTCATAAACATACTGGCATTAATAGTCTAATATGCACATAATAACACACCGATTCAATAACATCAATAATAACAATTAAATTATAATCTAGATATTTCCACCCACGCGAATATCAATAAGCAACTACAATCACAACTAATTGCAGCAAAACATTTCAATGTTATTACGAACAATTAATGTTATTAGCACACATCATGAAACTACGCAAACAGCACTGTCAGTAACAAATTCCAGTTTATAAATAAAACGAAAACAACCCCATTTCATAACTAAACCACAAACAGACAGCTTTACGACCGAAAAATCACAAGCTGTAAAGTTTTATCTGTTTGTCTGCTTTTCAATATATTTAATTAAATTTATTTCTAAAGAGTGTTGCAGCGCTGCTTTAATATTTTGACGTGAACCGAACATTCCGTAAAACCCACTGAAAGATAAGTACGAGCGAAGTTGCTCTTCTATTTTTATTTGATAATTAATTTTAATTGCAATAATAGAAACGTACCGAAGAAGAAAAAGCGAATAATTTAATAAGCGAGGCGTCAGAATCAATATTTCGCTTTTTTAAGCAACGAAAAGCAAGTTTAAATACTTTTTGAATAAATGAATGAGGTTCCAGACGTGAAAAAAGCTCAACTTTTCGTTGGAGTTATCTGGAAGTGCTAATAATTTATTGAAAGAGTTTTTAGTCAGTTGAAGCAGTGGGTTGCTTTGTTTGTAATTATTCACACCTTTTATTTATTGATAGCAATAACAATTAATTCTGATTTATAGTGTTATTGTTACATTTAGATTTGAGATTTCAAATTTGTTTACAAACAAAGAGTTAATGAAGGTTAAACAAGCATGATATTAATGAAATGACGAATATTATCAATGAGACAAATAAAATTCTAATACAAAGATTTTTAACTGACCGTAATCTCAGTGATTCCAAAGGTGGACATAATTCTATTGATTTTTCGCCTTAGGGAATATTTACCTTTCGTCTATATATTAATTTTAATAAGAGCACCTTCAACTTTATTTAATTTTAACTATCTATTGTTTCTATTATTGAATATGAACTGTTAGGTATTTAACTGTGACTATTTAAATTTACTGTGGTCTTGATTTTGTTTTAGTTTGATTCATTTAACTTGGTAAATATTGCCAGGATGAATTTATCCTGTTTTATTTACTTACATTGAGAATTCAAATTAATACGATTACAATAAAAATAAAGAGTTCTTGTTAACTTCACTCATTTATTTTCAGGCATTTACCTATTTCTGAAGACTATCAATACCATTTATAGTTTATTTCAAGTGAATAACTGGAATTGATTGTCTAAAACGTTGAGTTAACCGCAGTGCTAGTAGAATAAAAATTAATTGTTTTGGCCCTTAATCTCCCACAAATTTCTCTCTTTGAGCCTTAAAAAAATTTTCAGCAAAACCTAGTGTTTTTGAAAAAGGATATGAAATTAAAACTGTTGCAGCTCCAATAAAGCCAAATTTCATAAAACTGCGCTAATTGAATACCTCTTTGTTATAAAATAAGTTTTGATCGCTCTATGGCATAACAGCAGAACACATCCCTACTTCAAAAAAAAAACACTAAACTCCTGAATCGTATATAAAGGAGCTAGTTCTGGAAGAAAATCCCTCAAGACCTCTTTAAATTTTTCCAATTTTGCATCTCAAATTTAAAAAACTCATTTTTAATACAGAATGAAAAAATGCACACAGTTAACCATCAAATTGAATATTTTCCTATCAGAGCGTGATTAGAGTAAAAAATCTAATTTAAGTTTTAACCACTGACATTCTCTCAAGATAATAAGACAATGTGTTGCTAGCAAAAATGTTTTTTAACTCTTATCGCCTTTTTAGGGGTTGAATTTTAAAAAACTTTTAAAGACTTGTAAGTAAACACAAGAGATATAAAAGCTTCTAGTACTTCTCAGACTTTTTAAGGATCGCTTAAAATAAATGCAGAAACATTCATTCGTATTCAATACTCTTCAGAACGATAAATGAGTTCTGCAATATTTTCTACCTCTGTCCGACACATACCTTCCACCCATCTTTTCACTTACTCAAATAGCCTTTTCGGTTACTGGAAAAAAAGTATTGAATGCGTAATACTTCCTGTAAGTGCGTCAATAGCAAATTTCTACAGTATCCTTCTGATTTTACCAAACAGAGCTACTCATTAATAAATACCTCCAAACTATCCGGTACCAACTCCCTGGAAGACATATATCCACTCTCACTCCGCGTTGTTATAAGTAATTTTCGAATGTCCACGCCTAAATGACCACAGTGCCGAAGCAAACTCCTCTCCTACTACACTACAATTGGAACTGAAAAATTTGCCCATTTTGTAAGCATTTTCGTTACGAAAGAAAGATGCCCGCCGAATTTCGTGGCTCTAGGATCAACCGTTTCCGCTCTAGCGTGATATTTCAGTCACCTTCAACTGTTTTCATAATTTAAACAGAAATCAACAATTTAGTCCACTAGTATTTATTTACAACGCAAAATATTTACCAAACATCGAACAATATGAACAAAATCAATTTTGTTTGTCTGGCACAATATGAGTAAAAAATAGTATCATTTCAAAGCACCAAATGCCACAAGTCAACAAAATATTGCCACAATTGTGTTTCAGTATACTTATTAAGTCAACTACAGCAGATTCTCTCTATAACAAAAAGTCATAAATCTCAAAAATTAGCGTCATCGAAACTACAACAAGTGTATTATATAGAGCAAAACTTTCACTTGGTCATAAAATTTGTTGGTGTTTTAATTTCCCGCCGAAATTTTCTCACACGATGCAGTCAACATTCTTAATTCTTTTCTCAGCAACTTAACGATGTGGTGTCCCGTTTAAAAAGTCATGTAATAAATACGAGCTTTCACATATTACTGTAAAACGTAATATTCTTTGGCGTCATCTCATAAAGTAGTTTTCCTGCGACAAAAAATTTGGGGAGACAAAACTGTAAAATATTCCCAATTAATTTCATTAAATTTCACAGTAACCTTCAGTGAAAGTCCAAAGAAGCTAAATTTGAAAAAAAATGTAGAACTTTAAACTTAAAACCCAAGATTTTGATACAAATTTTAATGTTTTTTTGAATTTAGAAAATTATCAAAACCAATAAAATCTAAAATAATTACCCTCAATTCGCTAAAATAATGATTAAATTATGTATTGGAACTATAAAATAAATGAAATTTATTAACCATTGTTTTATTTTTCGTCTATTATTCTTCTAAAAGTAATTGGTCAAACATAAAAAGTTTAAATTCCAAATTCAAAAATATTTTTATTAAATTTTATACAACTTTTAAACTTAAGTGATAAAAAAAACATTTACTTATAAACTTTAAAATCGGTCAATTTATAAAAATATGAGACTAAAAATTGCCGAACTGAATTATTATCGCAAAAATTTTCCAGATCTTCCTTCATGTTTTTTAACAGATTTAATTTTACATTTGTTTACTGTTTTATTTCTATAAACACAAAAAAGTTAAATACCTACCTACATATATTAGTTTATAGACTAATCAGAAAATAGAAAAAATCATGATCTAGATACTAAAAAATAATTTCTGAATCTTCGAGTATAAAGTCTATTTAAAATGAAATAAAATCTCATCCACAACTGGACAAAATCAACTTTCTAGACTTCCATCATATAAGCAACAAGTTGAACAAAATTGTTTAAGCTAAGTGTAACTAATTCCATAAATAAAAATAGAAGTGCAAACCAGGGTTTGTTCGTTTTCAAATTTGCCGCGTAAATTTTCCCACACGATGCGGTTACTTAGTTCCTTTCTCAGCAGTTTAACGATGTCCTTTTCCAGAAGTCATGTAATAAACATGATCTTTCACATATTACTGTAAAACGTAGGTATATTCTTTGGCGTCATTTCATAGAGTAGTTTTGCTGCGACAAAAAATTTGGGGAGATAAAATTATCAAAACCAATAAAATCTAAAATAATTACCCTCAAAACGCTAAAATAATGATTAAATTATGTGTTGGAACTATAAAATAAATGAAATTTATTAACCATTGTTTTATTTTTCGTCTATTATTCTTCTCAAAGTAATTGGTTAAACATAAAAAGTTTAAATTCCAAATTCAAAAATATTTTTATTAAATTTTATACAACTTTTAAACTTAAGTGACAAAAAAACATTTACTTATAAACTTTAAAATCGGTCAATTTATAAAAATATGAGACTAAAAATTGCCGAACTGAATTATTATCGCAAAAATTTTCCAGATTTTCCTTCATAAATCATTGGAATTTTATGGAATGAACACAATGTTTTTTAACAGATTTAATTTTACATTTGTTTACTGTTTTATTTCTATAAACACAAAATTATTAAATATCTACCTACGTATATTAGTTTATATACTACTCAGAAAATAGAAAAAATCATGATCTAGATACTAAAAAATAATTTTAGAATCTTCGAGTATAAAGTCTATTTAAAAAGACACAAAATCTCATCTACAACTGGACAAAATCAACTTTCTAGACTTCCATCATATAAGCAACAAGTTGAACAAATTTGTTTAAGGTAAGAGTTACTAATTTCATAAATAAAAATAGAAGTGCAAAACAAGGTCTGCTCGTTTTCAAATCTGCCGCGTAAATTTTCCCACACGATGCGGTTACTTAGTTCCTTTCTCAGCAGTTTAACGATGTCCTTTTCCAGAAGTCATGTAATAAACATGATCTTTCACATATTACTGTAAAACATATATTCTTTGACGTAATTTTATGTAGTAGTTTTCCAGCGAACGTAGAAAAAATTTACTGTGATAAAACTGTAATAAACAGCCTTAGCGAGTATTTATTTTAGCCTGTTTACCGCAACAACTGAGAACTACGTTGCCTCTCAAGTACAGATTTATTACCGCCTCTCATGTCATTATGTACTTCATTATACCAATTCAACATGTGGTTTAGCTCCTCCAATGTCTACCACGTTTTGGCGAACCCACGGCGTATTCATCTCTTTAAAAAGCATAAAAATCCGTCCCATGTGCAAAACGAAACATCTGATTATCTCGACTGCGGTAATCTCCCAATCAAAATAATCTCAGATCGAGCTACTACACGATACAAGTCTTAAACCTTCGTGCATCTTCGATAAACAGTCAAACCGAGAAATCCAAATATAAAAATAATACCGACCATATTGTATACAACGCAATCCGCAGGCATTTAACTCCCACTTATCCGAATCGGAAGCCGAGCGGAAGCCATGTTGAGATTGTCATTTCAGCCATTGCTTTGTCGCGGCGCTAAGAGGGGAATCAAGCCGGCGATGCACACGGTTAAGTGGTGCCGCCTAACGGACGTGGCCAGAAACTTGCTCGTGATGATGCTTTAGTTTCGATGGCACGTACGCGCGGAAACCATATAGTCTATTCACATAGGTCCTTCGCGTTTTGCACGCGAAACAAAGGAATCCGATGTCCTGTCAGGGCCAATGACGACCTCTGTGAGGTCGGAAAGGATGCGGAAAGCATAAAGTTGCGGTCGATGCAGGGAAAATAACCCAATTTTAAAGGAGTTAATCGGATTGATTTGAGAGGCAATCGAGTGGGCTGGCGGGATGCGTTCCGGTCAGACCACTTGATTATTCCTCGTTTTTGTTGTCTTCACGATCACTATAATGACGACGTTTCACAATTATATTAACTTCACAATTGGCGATTAAAAAACAATTGCATAGTTGATTAAACGGAAATTAGTTTTGATTAAAAACTGTGTTCTGTTACTACATCGCATTTCTAAAAAACCAATTTGGGAGCAGAATACTTAATGTTCGATTAAAACAAACATTTCTATATTGATAATTTACTTACTATTAAACAATCCTGTTCTCTATAAGTTACCTACTATTTACTTTGTTGTTATTTAGATGATTCACGACGAGTTGTACTCGAATATAAGCAATGCAATTAAAAGTAGCTGCACTTTTAAGAAACTTCCGGTTACATCAGTACAGAAATTAACTTCCTTATTTAACTAGGACACGCTATATATTTTTGCGTGCTTGAATACGACATAAAAATGTCGTTATTTTAAGCATGTCTTCTATCCAAATTTGTATTATTGGTAGTTCATACACAGAACCACCCTGTATATAAACCTAAAAAAACAATTGACTAACAAAATGTTTCTCAATCAGATTAATCAATTACATACGTTAGAATTGTTTCACTAATTTCGTTCTAGGAAGTGGTCAATTGTTTTAAATTATTCAAACTGATAAATTGTATCTACATTTGTAGATAGATTGAATATTTGTTTGCTAATTCTGCTTTCATTTGCATAATTATTAACCTAATAGTCTAATCCATTATCCATTATTCTTCTAAACGTGGCAAAAATCTTAAAAACCCACGAAAATTGTTTAAATGCTAAAATATGAGTAAACTTTTATGTATTGTAACCATAAAATTTATAAAATTTGATTAAGTATTATGTCATCCATTATCTACTATTTTTGTAAAAATACTTAAGATGCGTAAATCTGAATAATATTTATCAAATTTTAGCGGAAGCTCCAAATCTTAAATTCCAAAAACCTACGTTTACAAAATCAAGAACGGTAGAACTTAAAACTTACAAATTTTACTACAAACTTTTTTAAATTTTGAAATTGATCAAAACTAATCATCAATTGTGAAATGATAACACAAAATGTCAAAATATTAATTAAATTTCATGCACTAAAGCTCTAAAATTGTCAAAATTTAAATAAGTATCATATCTTACCCAATAATAAAAAAGTAGAAAAGTGAACAAATCGGAAACCTCAATATCCTAATACAAAAATTTCAAAACAGTTTCACATTTTTGTCATTTTGAAAAAAAATTTCAGACACCAAAATATTCAAACAAAATTTAAGTGCCCTAAAACCAAAAAAAAAAATGTATTAGGTTTGAATGTAATCACGTAATCTTTAATCACAAATTAAAATTTTGAAATGCTGAGTACGATACGTTAACTTTGGAATTATTTTTATCAAATTTTGTTGACCTTGAGTGGCGAAAGTCCCAAAATCCAAAGTTAAGAAAAATAAAAATTTGTGAATAACTTGATACTTAAACCTAAAACTACAAAACTTTATTATTTTTAAATTTAAAAATCTATCAAAACCGATAAATTCTGGACTATTATAAATATAATAATAAAATATTGATTTAATTTTATGTATTAAAACTGTAAAATTAATAGAATTTAATCATTCTTAAAGAATTCTTCATTATTCGGAATCAGAACGCTCAAAGTTCTAATATCACAAATTATGCAAAATATCAAGAAATTTTCCACGTTGTATCATTTTGAAATATACTTTTAAACCATAAAAAATTCAAACAAAATTTAAGTGTGTCACAATCCTAAAAATAAAGTTCACCCAATCAAAAGTTGAAAAGTAAAAATCAATATTATTAAATTAGCAAATACTTTTATGTATTAAATTTTATAGAAACCTTTAAAAATTAACCTTAAAAATTTATCAAAACTGGTAAATTCTGAAATGTTCACAGTTGAAATGGTGCATTACTGGTTAAATTAAAATGTATTAAAACTTTAAGAACAAGAGTTAATTAAAATAAAAAGGTTTTAATTTAATTTAATCGCGTTACTAAACTTGTAAAAGAAGATTGAAGTTTTTAAAATATAATAATCTACATAATAAGTAAGTAAATTTTTTTTTAAAATGCCAATCTCAAAGAGACCAAACCAAAATGTGTAGCCTATTCTAAACCTCAAAATTATAAAATTTCTTTCTTCTACAATTAAAAATATGAGCCCAAAATTACACTTTTAACATGAGTTACGTAACTTGGTTACAAATCCTTGAAATTTTAGTTATTAATAAGGAAAGATACTGCTCATTTCCAAAAAACGTCATTTTTTCTAAAAATGGAGCAACAATATTCCGATAAGAACTAATTTTACATTTATGTTATTGTTTCATTTCTACAGACTAAAAATACACAAATATATTAGTTTAGACTTAATTTGGAATTTTTAAGTGAATTCTGAAAGCAAATCCAGCTCCATTTCTTCAGAAACTTAATACAAATGTTAAAATATTTAATAGTTGAATATAAAATAAAACAAAACAAGTTGCAAAAAAAAAAACGAATCTAGCTAGATTTCCATCAGTAAGTTACAAGTCTAAGGAAGATGATACTATGCATTTCCATAAATAATAAAAATGGGAGTACAAAACAAGCTATGTAATTTGTATTGCATCTATATGAATAAAGTATCAAGAAAATAAATGTGCGGGATGTTACCCCGAACTCTAATCATAAAAGAAACGTTAATAAATAAATGCAGTTATTTCAAAGAATAATGAACGTCGTAGAACAAAAGCTGTAATAGTTTTCACTTCAGTTAAACACCCCTTCGCAATAATAACAAAGGAGAACTAGCGCTCCCCTAGAAGTAACGTTATTCGCTTAAACCGACTTTCCGCCACACATACCACTTACATGAACCGATTGAAATTATGGTAGCGGAGAACCCTCGAAAAACCAACTCGAATAAATATGGTAGAAATTACATTTAATGACCCCGTTAAATTTGACACCTCGATGGACGCGATTAAGCCGAGACGCCGAGAAAATTTATTAAAAATCAATAGTACAACAGCATTCCTCCTATACAGGGTACGGAAAAAGCATCAAACTACGTATTTATTTAAGCATGTAAATTCTTGATTTCGTACTCCTCGTCACGTTTCACCATTTGATAATGAACAATGCTACTCCTTTTGGGACTTGTCTCAATGCGTATAAATTAGATTGGAGAGGGTGTTTAAATAAAGGAAATTATTTATCACAGGACTCCCGCTTTCTTCGGAAAAATTTGAAGCAACGCGGGACCCATAAAAATTCGATCATAAAATATTAGTATAGCTTAAGATGTTATTACATTAGGCGATTTTATGGAGGTATTAGTCTCATTTACATAATTGGTTTTATATTAAGTCGACATAATCTCAATTTAATCACTTTTCCACTTTTCATTTAATGTATTCCGTAATAGAAAACGCCTCAATACATATTATTTTATCCATTGTTTCCACACATTTAAAAGTCAAATTTCCCGTTAAGTTGTTTACGAGGAATTGATTTGACATGCGTAAAAGTGTAAGACAAGCTTTAATGCCACAACTAGTGACAGAAAATCCTGAGATTATGTAGAGCAGAGATGACAACAGTAGTTCCCACAACACGCTTATTTTTTCAGTGTTACTAAACGTGGCCTTTTTGCCACCGCAGTGCTTGCTAGGAACGTCCGATGGGAGCTTATAGCAACGTCAGTTTGTCAGTTTAAAAAAATTAACGGTTTTGCTCGAGGCTTTTCTGTCAAAATGTGTTAAGAAATGTTCACTTAACCCGTGCAAAATTCTAGAAATTGCTTATGGAAGCCGCAAGAATCCTCGTTCTCTCAGCTCGAAACGACTTTCTGGTTAATCTGAGTGGTCAAATTTAAAGTAGTTTTCAGAAATTGCAGAACTAAAGGCGATAAATTTGAACGCCCCGTGTAATTTTTCCCCACAGTTTAATTCATCACTCATCGTTTGAAACTCGTGACCCTCCACCTCATCAACTTTATTTGATTAAAACCCAATAAAAATAAAATCCCCCAAAATCATGTATTCCCGAACCGAACCTGTAACAAGGGGAACGATGACGTCCACGGGCGATGATCAATAAAACAAAATCTCCTACGCACACATAAAGTGCGACAGACACGGGAGATGAATAAAAATAGTCGTCGCTCGGAAATGGAAGAACGCGAATCAGAGAGATAATGAAAACAGTATGACGTAGGAAATGGTGCGTCATTACTACGTCACTAGCGGGGTGTGTTACTTGTGGATTATCGAGTTGTGAACCCATCGTCCCACGACATTTGTCCCACATAGAAATGTATCAACTCGAATGGAACGGATTCTATTCCGACAAACTGCGAATTTATCGATCGTCGTTTCGCTTTATTACATTAAATAGATGAGATAAGGAAGTAGCATATTTTCTGGGATTCCCCTACATTATTTACTGGTACTCAGTTTTCAATAATGCAGCAGCGACGAAAAAATAGTCATGCAAACACGCCATCCTGAGAATTGCGAGACGATTAATTGATATAATTAGAGAATAAAGAACCACAAATAGACATAAATGGAACGGATCCCAATAAAATAAGTCAAAGTGAAAACGTCGTGTTCGCAAACATGAGCTTACAATAATTCCATGATGATCTCAAGAGATTATAGCTAGTTTCATAAAGCAAAAAAAAAACATGACTTGTTATTCTAGAATTAAAATCTTTTCATTGAAAAAAATAATGAAAAAACGTTAGCCGTTCTTCGGCAGAAAACTTTTTATCAAACAAAACACAAATTATAATTCGTGCGACTAAAAATAAAATTGAATGACAAAACTAATTAAGCTACGGATTTTACGACGAAATACGAGACTCGAACTCTTTGGTTTTATTTGTAATCAATTATTTATTAATAGATACGTTATTAAAAATGCACTTCGAATCGATAGTCTATTAACACCGATATTGATTCTTTTCATCGAATTCGAACCGAATTTTTGTTTTTCCTTTAAGCATCCACGTGCTCCCGAGAGAAAACCTCCCCACTGTGGAAAAATCCTTGCAGAATGAGGTATACACACGTCATTGATTTAACCGCGCTGACACATTGAAGGGTAACGTCCTGGCTAGCAGACGCCGACCGACGCCCGTCGCAACAGACGCCGCAGGCGACCCTTGCCGATATAAACTGAGAATGAAGATAATCGCCATGCTTATACATAACATATTTTTCAAGAGCCGTATTAAAATGTAAATTGCGATGTAAGCGGATCGATTTAAGTGTCTCAAAATCGTGAAAATTCAGAGCACTTTTTACTTTCGTTCAACAGATGGTTAGGGGGTAATAACGCCTTCCACTGATATCAATAGTTCAATTTCAGATACAAGCAAGCGAATGCCTTTGAGATATCTGATTACGATTGCACCGCTGCGGGGGCCCCATTTGAAATTCGGATTAAGTCGACATATCAGTTTCCGAGATTGGGGAATTGTGTAATAAAATTTCGAAACTGCTATTTCCAGTGTTATTAATTTTGCAATTAAGTAAAAAAGTGTAATTGTTGTAGGCCACGTGCATGAAATCCAATTTCCCCCTCCTTTGTTTTGGAGGACGCTCATTTTTCTTCACAAAAACACACTTTACTCCTACTGTGAACTAATAACAGTCATAATTTTGAAAAATACTTCTAATAGGGTCAGGTTCTCACGAAAGCGAACGACATCAAACAATGCCCCCATATTAGTTTGCCGCCCCCATTAAACCACCCCTTTTAGCTCTGGCATTTGTTCAAAACACCTGCTCTCAAGGAAGTATTTATTCATAATTCGTACGGCAGAAAGAGAATTTACAATTCTGGTAAATTCTCAACGACAACTTCCAAATTACTTTCTTTCTATACTTCGAGTTGGGACAAAAAATTTCGACGCAAACTTTAATGAGGAGTCTCCTCGGAAATTCTCATTTAAAACGTGTTTTTTTTGGATACTGCGATTTGTGTAGTCGCTTCAAAACTCGTAAAATATTCACAATTGCAATAGACGCTCTTACACTTGCATGTCGATATCGGCAAACTCCCTTTCATTACAAAATTATTAGGGTCGATCCGAGAAACCGCAAACGTCTCTGATATTTACACAATACACATCATTTACATGCAATATATAATTCGCAATAGCTCGAATAAGAAATATGATCATTACAAATGTCTAGACAACGTTACAGGAGCTTGTCAGATTGATTTATAGATTCAATTCGATTCAACTAAATTTCTTGGAAAACACGCAATGTAAGTCAATTTTTGGATTATGAAGTTTTTTTTAACCGGAAGATTGACAGCTAATCTTTGTTTTAAGACTGCACGAACACTCTCTTCGTTCGAAATATGAACAAGGTTTTTCCACGTTGTGAATAAAAGTTTTTCGCAGGTGAAGTCTCAGAAGGGGATTCTTGGCACTGGAGTATTTATTAATAATGGCCAGTTCACTCGCCTGATTCGAATCCTTTAGAAAATATATGGGGAAATCATGGCGAAGAGAATAGGACAATAGGCAGCACTGTAACCTAGTTTAAGAAAACAAAGGTGTCTTTGCTGCTTAGAATCAATTATCGCAGAGAAAATAAATATTTTTTTCCGAGACTTTTAAGTTAATTGATGAAAAGTAGATAGCTAAATGATTGCACGACACGTTAACACAAAATTGCAAGAAATTTTTGCAAAAAACACAATCTAGGAGCTTTCATTGGTTATGACAGTTGAAGCCGCCACGTGACAAAGGGGTGCCTTTAAATGACTCGTGTAAACTCCGAAAAAGCCCACCCCAACGTAATTTCCGCGCTTTTTTCCTGTAGAGAAAATGATCACTCTGCAGGTCTTCAAATTACTTTGTCAGTAGATGAAGCTATAGAATCCACTGTTGTTTAAAAGCTCCAAATTAAAAAAAAATCTCAAACGATAAAACCATCTAAGTCTCGACCTCCACTTAACTAAATTGTGCAGACTTAGTTTGGAGTTGTGGGTCGCAATGACGATATGAAAACTTTCAGCTCCAAGGTTAATAATACACCCCCCGAAGAGAAAGAAAAAACCATTTTGAGTGGCCGCCACTTTCTGTGGAGTCTAGTCGGTTGAACTTTGACCTGAGATTGGGTAGTTACGGAAAGCTGAAAAAGCGTAGGATAGAAGCAAAGCAAAATGAGACGATAAAATACTGTCCTGAAAATTGGTTTCTTGCAGAATGAAGCTCGCAGTTTACTCGTACAAATAACTGACAGCTTTCTCGGTTAAATAATGCGAAAAGTTTTATATAATTAAATACTCGGAGGCCGCAGAAAGGATTAATTCAAGTTTTTAGTTCTTTTGGCAAGTGGATTTGTCACCACTTACATTGCTTTCACACGGTTTCGTATAAATTTTCATTGGCTGGCCAGACGTAAACCGTTACAACGGAAAAATTGCATTAAGTTCTTTTTTCTTCTTGGATTTAGTACTGATTTATAGAACGTATTAGTTTTTTTATTCCTAATGGAACGATACACTTGAGCTTGTGAAACTAAAACGGTCTCAACGTGATCAAAGTTTGGACGCTGTTATTCATAGTCAAATCTTAGAACTTTAATTACAAATCAAAATAGAATATCGATCCGAGCTATAAATAACGCATGTTCTATTACGACGAAATAAAATATTAAATCCGTTTTATTATGAACAATTGACAACAACAACCGCGAGCTATTCTCAGAAGTCCAAGCTGGGAACTAAACTGATAAAAGTAAAACCAAAGATGCAGTAATTAATAATAATTTCTCCAATCTAAAATTTTTTCCACAATGAAACGCGCAGAACGCTTCGACAAGAATTGAGGAAAATAACGTCTAATCACTGAAGCCGCAATTTTTTTAAATTATAATTTTTAACTCACTTTCCTAACCTTCAACGAAAGATAGAGTAGTCGCTTACCTGAAACAAAAAAGATTAGTTAGTACACATAAAACAAATTTGTACTAGTGCTGCTTCAAATATTTATTCTAAAATTGTCATCAATTTAATGTCAGTGAACTGTGCGAGCTCCCCTTGTTGCAATTACATTATCACACAATCAATATCACCGTTCCAAATAAATTCTGATTTCAGTTTTATTGCGAAATTCGCTGCCATCTTTTTATTGTACTTTACTTCAAAATGAGCACTTACAACTGAACCGGTTGTTATCGTTTCCAAACATAATTAACTCGTCTGATCAATATTTACGATACAATTAAAACTTACTTTAATTAATTTATCAGTGTCCATGTAACAATCGGTTAGAAACAGGTTAACAGATTCAAAGCTCCGCTTCATCTGATAATCAAGCTGGTGCCACAATGTCCACCAGACAGTCAACTAGTGGAAAGACAAGATTAATTTTCGTGAGTTTCGATACGAGGTTGGCAACTAACGATACTAATTTATTGATGGCTCATTTTCGAACAATTTGTCTTCAATAAATATAATCAAAGAACTGGTCGAAAATAGTTTTATTAACAATTTGTTAGAAATTGTTAGAAAATTATGTGACGAAATTTGAAAGATTTAAATTGTTGAGTCGCACAATATCGGATTAAATTGAAATAGAGATCAATTGGAAAACAAAGAAATGTTTGGTTCGGAGCTAATAAATTACATCATGGTGATTAATTTTTGTTGATATTGGCTTCAATTGCAGCAAGATCAAAAGACCCACAGTCTTTTCAAATCAGTTCACAATATTAATTACCTTAAAACAACGCGTGTTTTTGAGGTTTAAAACGTCGCTGTGACTAATCCCAGATTTGTCCGACGTCTATAACGAATGATTGGAAAAGATTTAATGAAATTGGTCTGAAGGGTGAAGAACCCCGAAAAAATCCGCCTGGTCTCAGTAAACACATAAACAAAATTATAATACAAAAACCTCGTTTGAATTAGATTTTCATTTTCGTCCTTGACGTTTTCCTCTATTTAACTAAAAACGCAAAAATTGCACCTTGGAAGTTTTTCTGGGCTTTTGTTTGCATAATAACACAAATAATAGGAAAGCAGAAACAAGGCCATGTTATCGCAAAAAACACCCACTGAAAAATATCTCAGAATAATCGACCCGAATAATCGATTGTAAAAATAAAACTTACGGCTTGAAGAGGCGCTACATTACTAATTACAGATTCCAAGTTATATTCAATTAGCTAAATGAATTAATTCACGATAAAAGAGAAATGGATTCATATTTAATGGAATGTTTTCCGTCTCTCGGCAACAAATCGATATTTTATTAACGTGAAATGGCTTTCCTTGTTGAGAAAACGCACTTCAGTGCCGGAAGCGGCGAGAATTTCAGAAGTTTAGTCTCCCTCTTTCAACTGAAATCCTTACGGAAAAATGTACAATTAAAGTATTCCAATTTTAGAATGAACAGCCGACTTTAACTACGTTAATGCTCTAATAAGCACCATTTATTATTTCATTTTTATCGGAAGAACATGAAAAGCGTAAGATCCTCCCATAAACCATCGTGTCCACTACGTATTGCTTATTACTGAGAAATTAAGCTCATTTTTTAAATTGAAAACTTGCCATTGCGCGCATTATGACAGAGATGTTGCACTTAATTAATTACGAGCATTGCCCGGAATTTAATTGTGTTAATCCGGGCTGGACATGTGCAACATATACAGCTTTTTACCGGATGTAACGCTAATTGAAAATAACATTATACGCCGCTTATTACGAATAACACAACGGAGGGTGTTTAATATTCATTTATTCAAAAAAAAAGAGTTTTGGTAGTATTCAAGCGGAAAGTAAAATTTGTATTTGAAAGTGAGCACGACGGGATTACCTCCACAGGTGGTGTACCCATCGCTTAAAATTTTAAAGGGGACATGCGACAAATCAAAAAATCGTTCAGGTGGTTAGAAAATTTAATTACGAGAAAGACTAATAACAGTTATTTATTAATCTAGCACTAATTAACTGACAAATTGCGTTCGCTTGAGACTATAACTATGCTACCAGTTCCCATTCAGGCGGTTTCCGGTTGCTCCTCCACCGATTGAGTTTCTACATTGTGATGTAACCCAATTATTTATTTTATTAATACGAGACGCTCGTTTGAAAACAATGCGTGATGGACAAAAAGGTGTAAGTAGGTAGTCCAAATGGCGTTTTTCGAGAACATCTGGACGGCGAAAGAGTGAATCTTTGTCATTTTCCATATTTTCCTTTTTTACCCACTTCTTTGTGTGATCTCAATTTAAGGAGGTGGGGCACACGAAACGTGTTTAAGGCGTTAAAACGAATTCCACCCGAGTATTTTACTAAAATAATTTTTTTAGAAAGGTGAGTTATAGTGAATAATCTATTATTTCCCAGTTGTAAAACCACCGTTATTTTATTTCGTGTGTAAATTTTTTAGCAATATATTTTAGGCTTCCATAGCTATGACCTTCTTATTAAAAAAAAACAATTTAATAGAAACGTATGAATCATAAAAAAATTATGAATTAAACTAAGATATTGCACGTTTTTTTGGACACTTAATGTCGTAACGTTCATTCTTGTATAATTTAGCTACTGGATACATGCCCCATTACGCCCAACCGTGCGTAATAATACGGAATCGCACAGTTAGGGAGTTTATCGTCTAGTAAAAATATGTTGGCAACAAACTTCAGTTCTTTTTCCTTCCTCTTATTAATTTACAACAGCAATTCGTACAAATATGAGTCACCATGACTAAGTGGAACTAATTATACACAGAAATGAAAAATTATTAAAACTTTTGTCTATTTTCATTTTCTTTCTTTTGTTCCATTGTTGTATGCAAATTTTTATTGGGTGTTTTTCGATTACTGTATCATCACGTTGTACACTTCTTTTCTTGTCTTGTGCAGTTATTCCGCCCACAGGTCCTTCAGTCTCAATATATCTTCAAAACCATCGAAAATAAAGTGTGTAAAATCAGCAGAGACATTTTTTCCTTCCCTCCTTGTTTAGCTGTTATCTCTGCGAATTAGCTTTACTCCTCGTTGACACATTACACGCATTTTTCTTTTATCCTTTTCACCTTTTTAACAACACGATTAGTAACCGTTTTACCACCGACGCAACAACTACAACGCCATCTACTCGTCCTTTTAACACGATCCTGAAATCCTACAAACAAAAGCGAATCGAATAATGGCGGGTGCGTCGACTGTTCGCCCCCTTAAAAACGTTAATAAAAAGTCGCCATCGAATAAAAGAAGAAACCCCGAATGAAAAAGATTAATTCATTTCACATTAATTCTACCACCTGTTGAGTATAGAATAACATTTACATTTACGCATTTATAATTTATTTAATAAATACCTCACAGTTCTGAAAAGGCTCATTTAAATTTAATAGCGTCGTTGTAAAGGCGTTCCGATCCAAATCAACAAAACACGTAATTATTTAGATGTGTGGGATCTCTGATTTTCTAGGATGAGGTCGTTTTTCACCCTACTCCCCAACTGTAGTATTGTCTCGGAGTACAATGGGAGCGAATCGATGGATGTGTACGGCAGCGATTCGATCAGGGACAAGCCGGACATTCTGTCCGCTAATACAACAATTTACGGGGAATCACCCAGTTAATTAATATCGGATCGGACTGTTGATAAATCTAATTTCCGGTTAATCGGGTCTTCGGTGAACACCGGTAATCATGCGATTTGCATAATCACGCAATATTAAATGGATGTTGTCGATTCATATGAAAAAGTGTTTCTATTTACCGGTAGTTATTGACCTCGGTTAGGAAAGTTGTGCAGTTCAGGGAATATTTACATACAATGGCCACTCTACAAGACGAGTGATACAAAGTCGAAACCGAAATGATAACAACAATAACAAATAATCCACTTTTATTTTAGTGTTGTCGGAGGCGAGCTAAAGCCGGGTTTACACTGGTTTAGTATTTGGGACAGTTTCCACGGTATTTAGCAAAGCCAGTACATCTCTTCTATCACTATAATAGAAGCAATTAGCATACATCATTTTGTTAGGCGATGGTTCAATGAGGCCATCATATAAAGCAAGCTCCCAAACCCACATAAAAGCAAAAGGCAAAATCTTTCAAGAAGAGATGCTTCTTTTCCTAGAATATTTTGCCTTTTGCTTCCTTTGAGCTGATCTTTTCCTAGCCCATAATGCTAGAGCTTCATTTCTTCGGTGAAAATAACGTCGACAATTTTCACTATTATTATGTAAACAATACTAACAGAGTACGTAAGTATTATTAGTTTTTTTGAATTTTGTAATACCATATATTTTTTTAATTTTTCTATTTTATACTCCTTAGAATCTCTTGGAAGCTTTGGGTGCTTAACATTTTTTGAAATTTTTTGAATTCTCTGAATTCTTCAGATTTTTCAAATAAGCTTTAGTATCCGTTGTAGTGTTTCAATTATTTAAATGCTTGGCATTATCTGAATGAATTAATTATATCGATTTCTTTAAATCATTTGGATTCGATTCTTTGTATCTATTGGACACTTTGGATCCTTTGGAGATGCACGCTTTTGCCATTTCAAATTGTCTACGTATATATTGTCTTTAGAATCTTTCCATAACAAATAGTTTAGATCTGTTGGATTTTCTGCATTCTTCAATTTTCATATTTTCTAAATTCTTTAGATTCTCCCTTAAAATCTTTGTATCCCTTACAATCTGTCAATCTTTAAAATTCCTAGCACCCTTTGAATTTTTTGTATCCCTAGACCCCTTGACTTGCTTTGACTTATTTAAATCCTTCAATTTCTTCAAAACATTTGTTGATATTTCGAAGTGCCCTTAGAATTCTTGTGTCCGTTGTAACATTTTAATCCTGAGAATGGTACAAATTCTTGGAATTTTTTATGTTTTTCAAACTGTTTTTAATATCCTTTGTAAAATGATTTGCATTTGTGCTTTTCCTGTGTTAATTTCTTTACATGTTTTTTTACACATTAGACCTTTTGGATCCTTTGATGTCTTTGTATTCTTTGAATTCCCCAAATCTAGATTCTTTACCTTCAAATTCTTTAAATTTTAGTTTTTCGATTTTCTAATCTACTTTGAATTCTTTGTACTTCAGGTTCATTTAGGGGCTTTATATTCTTTGAATTCTGCAAACTCCTTAGACTTTTCAAATTTTCCAAACTATTTTAAAAATCTTTGCCTTCTTCAGACTGTCTAGATATTTCGAATTGTCTTTAGAATCTTTGTATCCATTGCAAATACTTTCATATTTTTGCACCTACTGGACTCTCTGGATTCTTAAATTTTTATATTCTTCAACATCTTTGAATTCTCTAGAATCTGCAAGTTTTTCAAGCTGCCTTTAAAATTTCTATATCCGTTACGATTTTTCGACCTCTTTGGATTCTTTGTATCTTTAGAACGTTTTTTTTTTTTTTTCGATATTTCAGACTGCCCTTAGAATCTCTGTGTCCGTTGCAATTTTCAATCCTTCGACTTTTTGTTGCGCCTTACCGATTTTCCGGTCTTTGTCGGTCTTAAACTGTATAAACATATTCCTATTTGAACAATTTAATAACAGCCAGGGTGAATCCCACTTTATTTACAAATGATAATAATAAAGTGTGTATAATAACTCCCATTTCCAGCAAACACTATTTTACCCAGGTAAACTGTGATGTTTCAAAATAAACACTCAAACATGAGCACTATTATTACATTCCTAATAAAGCTATATCTGAAATAAATACGAGAAGGTAGAAACTTTCAAAACATTTCCAACAAACGACATTATTTGGTTTAAACTTGAGTGTTTACGTTACTTTCTTCTTCCTTGATAGTTTTTAAAATGTTATGATTCAGAATCACAACGGTGTGATTTATCTCCGAAAATTCTTACGTTGTACACAAAGTAATAAATCCGGAATTTACTCCGCTCGAGCTCTTTGTTCTGCTTTATTAAAGCGACTTAAATCAAATTACACTTAATTCAAATTTTCGAGGACAAGAAATGCAATTAATTACACTTTTCATGAAAGCAGCTCCCGCAACATGTTAAAAAACTCGCAAGAATAACCAGCGGATGTAATTCAATTATTCGCATCCATTCAGACTTATATGGCTATTTATATTTGAGTTATTTTTAGATAAATAGCACTCTGGAACATCTATAATGGCTTGAATAAGTTGTGAGGTATAACTTATATTTATGTTACGTTAACGATAATGAGAGCTTACTAATTGAGGAAAAACTAATTACCATAAATAATTTTACATAAAAAATTCTGCGTTGAGGTAAGACAACCTGTATGCAGATTCTACTCACCAATCATACAAGAAATGAAAATTATTAATTTTATGGAACATTTAGTGGAATGTTGGTATGTGAAAAATTCTAAATGTTATGTCACTTAAATGCTTCAACAGATGGATTAATTTAAACAGTTCGACAGCTAGTGGTTTGTGGTTTGCTTTATTTTCTTGATCATCGCATCGGGAGATAAAAGCGATAAGCAGTTTCGCTTAATTTAAATTGATGACATGAAAAGAATGTTACCTGCACTGATTACCGCTAATTTATTTTAATTTGCAAAAATTTCAAAAAGCCTTGTAGTTTTTATTTAGATATTAGCATTCATTTGAGTCAGGTGTATAAATGATCCTGTTTTCGTTATTAGTGGTAATTGATTTTGAGCAAATTCTTCTCAAAATTGTTGTTCCTGTTGCTTGTGGACACTTTTGTATTTAGATCCGAATATAGTGGACCACGAAAGATGTACCTTTTCCTGGTCACGACCTATGCAACGTGGTTCAAATTAAGTTCCTTTGCATGTTGTACTTTAGAAATAATTGAAGCCAGAAGTATGCCACGTCGTGGGAGGTCCACTTTATTTTCCAGAAAAATTTGTAGCGCATTACCCAACAAATTTTCTGTTATAATGAACAGCTTCTGATTATAAAACAGCAAAACGATAATTATTCTATTTTTGTCTGTTGGGTAATACAGTAGTGAACAGGTTCGATGAAGGGAAAGAAAATCTCAGCGAGTAATGAATTTTAAATACTAATTAATATTAATTTTCTTTAATTAATCTTGATCATATTGATTGATCCTTTATACAGTTTCTTGCTTTAATACATTATTTATAAACAGTATCCCCCCCGTCTACATACAAAAACTAAAATTATTCAACCAATATCTACCCAAATGTGCTTGAGCTGTAAAAGAGCTGTTGGAATGGAACATTTCAATTTTTAAATCGCTCAAAACGAATCGAATGTCCTTTTACGCTATCGACAGATTCCTTCGTTCTGTGTTCACTTGGCAAATTTAATTTCCTGTCGTTTTCGCGAACATAAGTTGTAAACTTGAAAGTCTAAAAAGACAGCAATTACCATAGGAAGAGTTGCTCTTTTATAACTGTGTTGCGTTAGGCATATAATCATATGCTGGCTTGACCCAATATACAAAAATACCCAATTATGGAGTCACGTTCACACACACTCTAATAGCTATAATAAAGGTAACAATAACACGGACAGAATAATGATGCCGACATGTTAACAATTATCAATTACGATGCCGAGTGCGACGTCAGGTGTCGAGTTTTTCTTCTTCTAACGTGTGTGAGAGAGCTTTTATTTCCGGAATTAGAAGTGACATTTTGTTGGACCTTGGGCAGTGATTTATGTTACAAGAGCTAAAATGAAGAAATTGGTTAAGCAAGGAACAATTAAATAATCACACAGCTGTTAGTTTTTCAGAGACTTGCCAAACCCGCCTTTTGTTAACTTATCGGAAATATTACCGGTCCGACCGTTATTTGAAATTCCGATTTTTTATCTCTAAACTATTCCCCTCTGTATCAAACATAAGCTATAAATCACAAAATTACATTAAGAGTGGAAAATCCGGGAAACTTTATCACAATTCCTTCCCACAAGTAAATATCCGCATTTAAATTTCTAAAGTTTTCTTCACTTTATCGATAGTTTCTGCGGTATCATAAATACAGGTTAGACATCTCGATATTGCCTGCCATCAAATTCTTTGATTGAATGGGTGTGTTGCGAAGAGACAACGTCGTAAAAACCGCAACAATTGAAAAAATGGCGGTCTATAATAAAAACGAACGCTATAATATCCGGTTTGTTCGAATTCCCAGCAAGGTTGTTGAGTGACATTACTTTGCACCGTTTAGAACATGTGAAAGTTGAAGCTCGACTTTGATGTTGGCAACCTCCCAGAGTATGAACGTAAATAAAACTTATCTTTGGCTGGCTACTAAATCTCTATTTTGTCAATCGCCTATGATCAATTCAAATCATTTCCATTGTTTTCGAAGTTTATTGAATTTCTGGGAGGTAACAAAGACGATGTGCAGCCACGTGTGACCCAGTTTGTCAAAAATAAAATGATTTTCCTACTGCTTCTACATTCCATGGACTCGAGATTTTTCACGAAGAACGTTGAACTTGCTAGACAAGATGACCGAACGAAATTACGGAGAATCCATTAGGCACGGTAGTTATTATTTTAAGTATTTTCTGATTAGTTAATGAGAGAATGATTTGAAGACTAGGAGATCACCATAGTTCGTAAATGTTTACCTTAAAATAGTTGAGCTGTCAAAGTGAAAACAATACGAGGACGAAATTGTCTAAAGATGCATCTAGAGGTTCCAGAGTTCATCAACTGCTAATATAAAGTAATTTGATGTCATTAAAGAACGTTACAAGAGGTTTTGTTTGACAACAAAAGCAAAAAGTTGAAAGACAATGAGGCGCGGGATAAATTCCATTATTTTCGTCCAAAGTTCCAAGATACAGTCAATTAGAAAAGATGAAATGTGGAATTTTGAGAAATTAAACGGTGCGCAATCTATTTAGAACGTTAATTCAGATTTGATATAGTTTAATTTAATTAAAAAGCAATGCTAAAAATGAACAAATTTTTGTTCCTCAGATAAAAGATAACTGACAGTATACCACAGCTATTCTGGTCCCTAAATAATTGTAAAATATAATAATTTTCATTTTCTACTAGTAATTTGCTTCGCCAGAATCAGCAGATTTTGATAACACAGATGAGAATGCTCTAACCAAAAAAACAAAAAATATAAAAGAGGTGGAACATGCGAACAACGGCCGATAACATGTTGTCCCACTTTGTAATTGCATGTATGTCCGATAAGATTGTAATAAATACATTTCTACTGAATGTAGAATTTACAAGTGTAATTTACGTGTAATAATAGTAAATTATGATATCAGTTTATAATGGAAGGGATTGTGGTACTAATGAAAGTTTAGCTTATTTTAGATAATTTCATGAGTGCCATAATCCCGCATTATAAACGAATATCATACGCTATTTTGTGGTCGAAGTAAGAAAAACAGAACATTGATTCAAATTTCTAAATTTTATTTTTGTTTTCACCTGAATGAAAACACAAATGGCAATCCATGTGGTTTTTATGACGTTTTTTTAAACGATTCAATTGTATCGTGAAAAATCATCATAGTGGTGTACTTTTTCCAGTTCTTGTCCGTTTCCTAAATTTGCCTTCTTGAAGAGTCGCTCGATTGGGTAGGCACCAGAAAAGTCAAAAGTATTTTCAAAGAAGTAATTAACAGAGTTTTTGACAAATGCACCAAATGGAACATATTTGCTTTTGAAGGTACAATTTCAAAGTGTCAAAGTTTCTGTCTACTTATCTGTAGACGACGTTAAAGTGGAAGTTTCGGTTTTAGTTTAAATCAGAATCAACACATTTGAACAAATACCGAGAAAAATTGCGACCTATCCGGGGCATTCCTTCCGGAGGACGTCTGCCACAATTTTGGCGAACAATGCGCCGACATTAGGACAGTTAAAAGGCACGGCGATTGGAAAAGTGATGCTGTTGTGGAGGGATATGTGGAATAAAAATAAAATTGTCCGAACACTTAGATCATCCGTTGAAATTGCTCGAACAAGGTCTTGTAATGTTGGTACTCTTTGTTTATGTTTGTTAGGTTAATAATGGAATTTCTAATCTAACCTAACTCTATAGATGCAAATATAACCTTTTAATGTTGTCGTAAATGACTGCCATATAGCGACACTGAAGCAAAATAAATAACTCCTTTGTTTCCGAATACGTAATAAACCGTTGCACCCCACTTAAGCCCCCTATCATAACTTCGAGCCCATTTGCCAAAAGTCCCGAAAAGTCCGAATTAAATTTCTTTACGATTCGAGGGTTAATTTAATTTTATTGAAATGGTTCTTTTTGTTGGCCTCAGCTTCCTGAAAATTTCATAATCACGTTTTGATTACGTGCTTTTCTTTTCTCTTTATCGTTTGAAAAAAATCAATTATGTCTTAGTCTCCCACTATGCGACAAGAATAAAACCAGAGCAATTTATCGACAGGATCAAAGTTATGGATTGAACCACTTCGAGTCCTTGACAACTCTATCGGCTTTTGAAACTTAGATTAAGTGCTTTGCGATGTTTGTTAATACTCGAAACGGAGATCGATTTGAAATAGACCTTAAACAATACGAACAGGTTAATATACAATTTAAACGGAGCTTTCGGCTGTGTTAATTAGATTATTTATTCAATAGGTTTGAGCGTTGTTGAGATGATGGTTACCGAGTAGCTTCTAGTGATACAGGTCATTTAAACGACCAATCAAATCGGTCAATACAACGAAACAATCGAGTAAAATTCGCGGGTTTTACGAGATGGCGTAAAAAGAAGGTTTATTACTTAAACTTAAAAAAAAAGAACACATTTTTCACGAGCTAGGTAATATGCCGACATAAGGTTAGGCGGACATGAAAAACGTAAAATTCCGATCGGAATGCGTCCATATCTTCGGAACGGATATGATAGATGGAGCCGTAAAAAAGTAAACGTCACTAAAGGGGATATTTAAAATCTCTTGCTAGACCTTCGGCAGTAAAGTAAATGAAAAACTATCAAGCGTGACTATTTCTCTCTTAAACCACAATCAATAACAATCACTACATAAAATGATGTAAACGTATTGTTTCTACATATTTGTACGATATTGTATGGAAATACAAGGGGGATAATCTGTAGATAAAAATGCGCAAGTGGAGATGTTCGTGCAACTAAATACTGTCCTTCAGTCGGTTATTTTTCCGGTAAATTATCCGAGTAAATTCCCTACAATACCATTTGCTCAAACATGTGTAGTTGTAGAATGGAGATATGAAAATAAAATTGTGTCTGGGTGAGCATCAGGATCTCGTTGATTATATTAACGTCAGGATCTGTCAAGCAGCCATATAAAAATGAAAGTAACGTCGAAATTATGCAGTAAATCAACTAGGAAATAAACAACCTGAAAGCAAGAAACACCAGTCGAATAAACATTCAATATCAGATTCTCGAATAAAATTTTGTGAATGTTTTATTGAAGTTTTGAACAAGGAAACGGTATTCCGTGCCGAAAGTTAGTAAATGGCAGAATTCCAAGTTGACCGAAGAGGTTAATGTTTTAAGAGAGAGCTGCACAAGACAAAGTAGCCGCTGCTCCTAAAAAGTATTTTTAACCCGAACATAAATGATCAAATACGACGCCAGAAACTGCCATTTTCGACATTTTCATCGACGGAGACCTATCATTATCTGCGCAGCCCCCCAGACTTCATAACAATATTTACGGATTAAATAAATTCCCGAGGTGATTTATCGTTTTCTTTGTTATCGCTGCGCCCAAGCAGAGTAATGAACTCGGAGGCGGTTTTCGGTGACGCTACTTGTTGCTATATTGTTCATACAAAAGCCCAATTATTGTAATCGAAAAGTTTTTAGGTTTGTTGTTTGGAAAGCCAGCGGTAGTCAAACAAAGTAAATTTCCCATGATACAACCGTCATGAAATATACAAGATTGCCTCCTACGTAAAGGTGAATTATTGGGGACAATGGGGTTTGTTTATGTAACTAACCTGACCCACTTGCACTTCTATTTCACTGAGCCGACTCCGAGTTCTTTAACGAACGATAATGGTAGGAGAGTTCTGCTGTAACTTTCACCATTACGGATACGACATTAGCGATGCAATAAAACGAACGTCCTTCAGGTTTCGTGCTAGTTTCTGGGGTCCGTGACCAAACGCAGCGGTCGCAGAAAGTTTACAGGATGGGAGCGCGGAATTTTTGAACGGCTTCGCAAAAACGACATTTCACAGCTTTCACTCTTCAATCGACAATTATTAATGTCGATGCCACTACTATAATGATTCAAAATAATCAACTATGTATTTATTCAATACCGAAACGAATTACTCGATAAAATATACCACGATTACTCACCAAATGAAGTCTATTCAGGGTATCATCACTACGAGGTGTCAAATAACTTTTTCGAACGACTGACATTTATGAAATTCTCACTAAATATAAAACTCCATAAACCAGTGCACCAAGCCATAAAACAGCAGCGACAACAATCCAATATGCTCGAGATGACTACTGTTGATAAGAGAGAACATGTCAATTTTAAATGAAGATCGTAAAACCGAAGTTATCGTCTTTTCATTCGACCAACAATTATTTTAAAAAGGGTAAATTGTAATCAGTGTGACCATTTCACAAATGCATAAACTTGCACAACACATTAAAAGTGAAGTTTTTATGGAAGTAAGTTATGACCAACGTGACGTTTACTTTCTCATCGATGCGTTGAAATAAAAATAAATAAACTCTGATCTTTTTGTGCCAAATATCTCGACTTGGAAGGACGAAAGTTAACAAAAGTTACGTCAAATGTAAACTCCGTTCCGTTGGAAAATAAAGTCTACTTGCAAATTGATCTACAAACAAAATTGCACCTGTAAACTCTTTTCTAGAATTTGAATTAGGAAGATTTGACGGTATTGTTTACTATTGACGTTTTTATTATATTACATAATTGAATTACATACTCTCTAACAAAAAATCCAAGCACTCTAAACTAATTTACACATGAATTGTATCAATTGTGATTAAGTCACAATGGAAAAAAACATGATGGATGTATAATGCATGCATTTTTTTTACATTTTGAGTTGCGGTGAGGCTCTGTGATTTCCATTAGCCACATTTTATGACGTCACGTGGACTTTCATTAAGATAAAACAATAATATATACACAAATTTTATGATCCACTTGAAAATCAAGTACACAAATCACTAAAGATTTATATTTTGTAACGGTAGGATCACCTTTGTTATTGTTTTTTTTTTTGTCCCCGCAGATCAATTTTGTTTTCAAAATATGACCAATGCTCTCAAGAGTGGTCAGTTTCAGAAGATAGAAAAACAAACTGCGGCGTTTAACTTAAAATTTCCATAGAAGTTGATAATAAGAAAAGAAAAAGAAATTTGCAGAAATTAATACACTAGTACTAGTGTGATTTAAAATAAATTAAGACTAAATATTACTAAGTGACACAGAAATAAGAACACCCAGTAATAATAAAGTCATCACAACAATTTTTGGTATACATGTGTATTAGGGTTAGATAAGTAATCGATCAAAATTTGGGAAATATCGAACTGCTAGATCAAGTAAAAAATTAATAATGCGTTGGGCCTCCACGATGTGCTATACACTCATTAGTACGTCTGGGCATACTTCTAATCAGATGATCAATTTCCTCCTGAGGTGTTTCATCCCAGGCTACCTGTAACTCGTGCCGAAGTGCCGCCAGTGTTTGTGGAAGGTGAATTTAGCAATGTTCTACCCATGATATCCCAGACGTGTCCAATAGGGGAAAGATCAGGCGATCTTGGCGGCCAAACAAATCCACTTGATTGTCTTCAAAATGATCCAACGTACGTCTAGCAACATGTGGTCGCGCATTATCTTGTTGAAAAAGTGGGTTGGGGAGCGTTCGAAAATTCTTTCACCGCGTCGCCTTCTCACTCTTGCACGGCCAGCATGCAGTCCCAAACAGAATCTGGACTCATCACTGAAGACAACCCTGTTCCATTCTAGATCCCAGTTTTGCCGTTCTCTGCACCACCCCAGTCGATTACGTCGGTGTGTAGGAGTGAGAGGTAACACAAAATGAGGACGATATGAAAACAGTCCAAAACTTCTGATCCGGCGATAAACGGTTCGCATCCCGATAGGCCTTCCGTGTTCTTCAAACCACTGGTCCGCAATCGCCCTTGTGGAAGTGAAGCGGTCTCGTAGATATAAAAGTCTAAGACGGCGATCTTCACGTTGTGAGGTTCTTCTGGCACGTCCTGTACCTCTCGCTCTTTGCGTACGACCTTCTTGGTTCCATGCCCGACAACAAACCACCACCGTGTCTCCTTTGCGTTCTTGTGGCAATTTCTCTGAAAGACAAACCAGCCTCTCGCAAGCTCACTATTCACACCCTATCAAACTAAGTTGCCGAAAATTTTGGGGTCTTCTCGCTCTAGGCATAATGAACAGGTTGAGCAAGCGTTTCACGACACTCAAATGGCAACTGTTGCTACAAAAGACCATTATCGCTTACGAGACTTTTTTTTTTTAAAAATGGACGATAACACAAAACCACTAGATCTATATGGCTGAAAAACTGATCGTTCTCTATATTAACTTAGCCAAACATATTTCTGAAAAATGTTCGCAACATATTCATTATTTCTATGTCCCATATTATATTATATACGCTTAGTATATAATATAATTTCCATTACAACGTCAAAAAACAATATATACAACATAAAAAGATAAATCCACTTAAAACTCAAATTGCATTGAGAAAACAAACTTAAAAGCCTCTAACAATACTTAAGTTGTTTTTCTTGCTAGTTTCCTCAGTGATGAATTATTTTGAATTATTGTAAAGCCTGTTTAAACAACCTTATCAAAAACATCCACTTACATTACCGCAATTACATCGTGCTCGTACGTTTCTTGTACCATCCATCACCATGAAACTTTTCCTCGACTTCTCGATCTAAATCGAACAGTATATTAGAAAAAAAGACGGATCTAGATTATAAACGTTATCACCAACATGTTGGCGCATTTCGTGGGATCCTTTATCCAATTTAGCTCCCCAAATTTTTATAACATGACAGAGACCATGTGTTGAATCCTTGTCAGAGTCATTGTGTTGAAGTACACGAAGCAAATTAATAAGGCAAAAAAGTTTTCATTTTGTTTGGTTGGTTGCCTGTCTAGCCGTCCAAAAACATTAACTCCACCGCATACACTCCATTGTGCACAATAAAACCGTAACGTGTTGGTTTAATTTTTCGGTATAATCCCCAATTCACCGCCGTCGTTTTATCCTCAATTTAAGCCACGAGTTTATTCATAAAGCTAACGAAAAAAAAAATTAATAATGTAATTGTTTCTTTAATTAATCCTGACGTTAATGTTTGATTTTGAAATAAGAGGTTATCGCAAAGTCATTCTGATCCAACCTTGAACTGATAAGGCTCCAAACATTGAAAAAAACTTTTTAATGCAACCAATTTCTCGCAAATAAGGAGGCCATTGTCATGATCATACGTGGGACAGGTACTATATCATGTCAAGGTTTGTAGTATTAAATGTGTAATTCTAGGGTAAAACGACCAAACCTGTTGAGGATCGCGATAAAAGGCTGGCTTTGAAAAGTACGAACGCCACCTATTAATTGGTTGGCGGCAGCCTTGATGAGCTAGCATTACAGAGATGGGGAGGTTTTATACTCTTTTTATTTAGTTTTCTCGCTTTACTACCCTTGAAAAAACATCAGATATGAGCTCTTTATTCGGTGATGGAAAATTTCTACGCAGCTTTCAGACAGCGATAAATTCTCTCCGTTTTATATTTAGCGCTCTTTCTTAAAAAACCATTGTTGGCATCTTGTTTTCTTTCATTAATATGTAGTATCTCGTGTACTTCAAAAAGTGCCGTGTCATCTTGACCGGTAGATACGGCAGTGGAGCCTGTCATTGACAATGATGAAAGCTTGATCTAAACTAATTTTAATCAAAATATCAAAAAAAAACAACACATGTTTCAATAAACTTTTTAATACTTTGTATTAGTAATAATCAATATACATTTCCTTAATTGTTTCATAGTACGCTCATTAATATCAATGACAATCGAATCTCATTAAAGTTGCGGCATTCGATGCAAATATGTGATCATCTCATTAAAAACAAACTACTTGGAATCAGTTTCTGTCAAATAATTCTTCTGCTTCTAAAAATCAATTGACTGAAGTACTTCTCAAAGTTCCTTCTAAGCTCTGCATTATTTACCATTTAGAATAGAGCTATTATTCCTACACAATGATAGACTTTAATGTTCTAAAACTATCGATAGCTTCAATAATGAAGGTCAAAATCACTTTGAAAAAAAAAATAAGCAGAGTTAGAGAGGAACCTGCCCAGCTACACTCAAATAATTAGAGTCCTATTCAAAAAATGACACAAATTAGATATGGTAAATCCACCAGTTGGAAAATTATACTGATTACTGTGATAATATTTTAACCGCTGCAGCATGTATGCTAGAATATATGAATTGTAAAGATACGATAATTACATACGTTGGCAATGATCAGCCTTCGGTTAGTCACCATTTAAGATTCTTTAGAGATCAGTGGAAAAGTTGGCAAATGCAACTTATCCAAGATTAATAATTAACATTATCGTTAATTAAAGAAGTCAGACCATCTCTAATATTTCTCATTTTTAAAGGCTTGGAGATCAAATTTCTATGAAGAAAGGTCAAAGAACCAAACAGATCTTGCTGCAGCCTGACACAAAAATTTTCATTCAAACTATTTTCCGTGTTTAACTTTCGATCCTTAGATTATCATTTCATTTTTTTTCTTTTTGATTTTGATCATTTCGAGCTCGAAAAAATCGGAAACAAGTGGGCTAAAAATTTCTTCAGATGCAAAAATAGTTCTTGTATTCTACTCAAGAACAAATTTTTGCAAAAGAATCACAAAAGTACTTTGTACCGAGAATAGGAAAGTTTTTGCAAAACAACATGAATAAAACTGCATAATCGTGACAAAGGTAAAAAGGAATATTCTAATTATCAATGAACTGAAGAACAACGTCTCCTTGTTAATTTTAATTGAATGAAGTTGTGAACACACTTTTTCGAATAATCAGCATTTTAAATAAACTCGCGAAGCACAACAATAGCATTCATGAATGTCGTCTAGAAAAACTCCGTTAGATGGCGACCTCTATTTTATCAAGATAAGTAGGTATGGTATTTAAATGTATCTACTTTCCGAATGTTTGCTTGTTCAAGTTTTAGCACCCTCATTTATGCACCGCTGAAAGAAAGTGTGAACTTAAATTACCTCAAATGCGATTCGTGCCGAAAAATCTTTAATAGGGCGATATTAAATATTTCCGTGCTCGATTACAGGTTACGTAACAGACGACTTCCGTCAACGGTGCTATTGGCGGAAATGCTGGATCTGACTTAATGTGTACTTAAATATCTAGTTAAATATGTGAAAACGTTACTTACACATATTAGATGATCCAATGTAATGACTTTAATTTTGCAACGTCCATGCGGAACGCCAAATGAGATTGTTTGGGAATACAAGGTCAAATGATCTTTATTTGTGTCAGGATAAGTTCTGAATATACAAAGGTTTTTAGCGGAATGTTGCGAGTGTCAAGGTAATGTCAAACACCACGAGCGAGATAGAATTTTGACAAAATTTATGTTCTAGTTTGGAACCTGTTCTATAACAGCGTTGGGCTGCCATCGCTAGGCTGCTCATTGAAAAAATCATGTGTCATGTGAGGCTTAAAACCAATCAAATTTGCGATCTAATGAAGGCTGCTTTGGAAGGTCATGTCGCGGAAGGTGGAATTTGGATCATATGGTTTTTATTAATTTTTTTGACGTGCGCACCTTTATGGTAAATTTACAACCACAAATAATTATTAGTTAGCTAATCTAATAAATACCGTAAGAACTGATAATTAAAATCTCCGAGTATGATATTTTATTGTACCAGGAATCGTATGATCAGATCCTGTAGTTCACAAGATATAAAAAGTCGCTGAATGTCACCTCAAGACTGTCAAGTTCGACGTCTGAAAAACACAATTAAAGTTATAACACTTAAATGTGAGAAATATAAGAGAAAACACTAGAAAGGTTGTCCATAATGAGACAATATGTAGACACTTTCCTGTAGAATTCTCGACAATCGACAGTAATGATTCAATGACCTTTAGAAACATTATAACAATAAAGTTTGTAGTTGACATTCAAGGCTATTTAATGTGCCACAACACCACTAAAATTCACTCTGTATTACTTAGTACATTTTTGACAAAATTAAAAAGGTATCTCAATTAATTACGTTTTTTACTTTCCTGATGTTTGACACAGATTCTTAAGAGACATTTTAATCATGATTTTGGACAATGTGAGCATGAGTCATCGTTCATAACGGACAAGCCGGTGAAATAGTTGAAAATCTCCATTCTAAAATGAGCTATTTTATTTCTGCAGTCTCTAATTTCATGATTTTTACGGTTTGTTAGATTTAGAACTGCAGTTGATGAAAATTTAAGAGAACTCATAGCTAATGGGCTCTAAGCTCGTCCTATTACAACTTTTAATAGCCAATTATACACAAAACCCAAATTTTCAGTAAACATTCAAAGTAAAGAAAACAAAGTTATGTAGTTTCAATAGTAAACAGTTATTACAAGACGATAAACTGCCGCTTTAACCATCAAGTGAAAACTGTTGTTTCACGACATAGTTAAAGATCCTTTATCGTCGTGTATAATACGTTATTTTTTTCTCTAGCAGATTTTAATAAATTTATTGTAAGTAAAAAAAAAATAATTAAAAAATAAATTAATTTAATAAAAACTTATTCAACTTGATTTACAAAATTAGTTGTAATGGAGTTTTCGTTATAAGCGTGGGGAAAATCAGTTAGTGAAAATGTGCTTCTCGCATATTTTTCGGAAAATCTAAAAAAGTCAAGCCTTCGTGTCTGTGGTCGTATTACTCAATGATAAAAAGGACATCGGTGCGGCATTTCAAAGTGAGAATTTTATTTACGCTGCTGAAGAAACTAAGTAAAAGCTATAAGTTGAAAAAATCAAAGATAATTGAACAGAATGAAACCGTTAAATTTTTAGTAGACACTTTTTTTTGTGAAGGTCACGTATTTAAAATTTTCAAAAATAATATGTAAAATAGGGTTTTAGAAGTTTCCAATATTGACGATCGACAATCGGTAATGATTTTTGCACTTATTCATACTAAGACTAAGATCGGTCGTTTTGTGTAACCAAGAAAAATTGTGAAATTGTTTTTTTTGGAACTTGTTGCGAAAATCTTTAGGCTCGCGTCCTAAAAATATTCCTCACAGCCAACTACAGACAGAAACGCATTGTTTTCGCTACTCTGCAGCTACGATGTTGGCAAACGCGATGCTAATCGCTCGGAAGCAAAAAACTATATTGAAGATTCTGCATCGAAAAAAATGGACGTTAACTGTCAATGCGAGTTCTATTCCTAAAATAAATGTTTCTGGGATTGTCAATTGTACCATTAATGTTACAATTAATCCAAAATAAAAATGCACTAAAAATAAGTCAAAATTAAAGCATTTTAATCCACCCTTGAGGTTGAGACGAAAAAAGCACACTTTAAAACCTGTTATAGAAAGAAATAAATAAATAAAATATTAAAGCACCTACAGTGAGGCATAATTAAACAACTTTTATTCCAGTTTTTAGTTTATGGTTCATTTTGAATGATATCATCGTATTTTTTTTAATTGAGTTGAAAAGTATCCATGCATAAACCTACAAAACTCCAAAAGTCCAAAAAAGTGACCCTTTCCTAGCTATTTCCCATCGTTCTGTTTTAAATTCTAGAAAACCTTCAATTCTCAAGGTTAAACGAAAAATTAATTTCCAATCACAAAACCTGCAATAACACTAATTTAATGGCATTAATTGATTTTTTTACGCGACACATTTTTAAATTCCAGAATTTGTCACAAAACATTAAAATTTAATTTTTTATTGTTTGGCGTCATCAATGGCATACGTTCTTCGTATTAATTAACAATCAATTCTTTAAATTCATTAATCGCTTGTTTTCTTAGCTCATCAAAAAATGAAAAGTCCTTCAGAATAGTTTTAAGGTCGCTAAATATGACTAATTTTCTTCCACACTAAGTTTCTTCTACACCTGGTCGTTCCTGTCCTGCCCCACCTTGTCCTACTTTAGCTCTACATTTTATGTTTACTAAACTAATGACGACACTCAACAAAAAACGACGATACTCCGCTATCAAAACACTTATCGAGAATATTGAAAACGCATGAAAAGGAAATCACAGCTGTTAAAATCAAAAACATGAAAATAACTTTTTAGTTAGCTTTACCGTTCCGTTTTAATTGAGTATTTTCTTAATTACCCTTAAATCGAATGACTTTATTAAAGCCCCCGGAATAAAACTTGAAGCATCTCGTCAGCAAAAAAATAACCGTTAAACTCCCTGGATCTGATTAAAATCCATTTCCTCTCTTTAGATTCATTCCTTTTACACTTTAGACTTTTACCCTTTACATCATCACATTATCCTCTCCCAAATCCAGCGTCATAGCAATTGTGGTCTTGACAATTCCTCCCAACTTCCAGCTTGAGCAGCAAAAACCCCACAAAAAGGCAATATTCGAACGTGTGCTGACAGTCCTTTTCGAAGCGTGTCCTCTCAAAAATCAAAATGTGTACGTGAAAAACAACGAATTTCGCAAAGCTGCAGATATAATTTTATCTTAAATCTGTTATAATAAACATGCAGATTGGTTTTTTCGCCATGTAAAAGGTCAGTTGTTCCTTAATGTCAACACAATGGTGTCTCGCTTCCGAACAAAAATACGCGCAGGCAACAATACAAGAACCGTTCAGTTGTGGACGCAATTAGCGAGCGGTAGATTTATTGTTACACGTGATATATTTAATATGCTGCAATAAATAGCAAGAAGGAAAATTTACACGGTCGTAAATTAACACATGAATTCATAATGAAAGAAAGCGCTGTGATGAACAACGCGTCCGCTAGCGACTATCTAAATAAAAAGTAAACATTATCTGGTCTCGATGATTTATCACCGATTTTTTCTCGCGATCTCGATGTACAGATGCGAAGTCGATGTAATAAGGAAATTTCAACGGTTATGAGAGGAAAGGGGATTCAATCAACCATATTCGGTCAAAACAACCGCATTAAAATCAAATTAATAAATTATCACTTTTCTCACAGACGACCGTTAGATCGTTTAATCACCCATTAATGCCTACTTTGTTTTTACAATTGTAAGGCCAAACCACGCTCAATCATATCAATTTGTTGATGGGAGTGCGAAAACTTATCACACTTTCACAATAAAAGATTTGTTTTAGTTTCTTCAAAAATGTTCCGTGTTACGTAATCTTCAACAGTGTACCACATTTTGAACGCTGCTGTAAGTAAACACTTTTACTTTTAAATGTCAAATAACTCAATAACGTAAAATATATTTTCTCAAAATAAAAACACGCGAATGTAGTTCAAAAATGATTACAGGAAACGCGGGGAATAAAATTCGACGAACGTCCGAGCTTTTCAGGGACAAAACTCTCCATCTCGCGAGCTTCAGAATCTTGGTATCTACATTAAAAATGATACAAAAATCAATAGCCATGACGGCCACTTTCTATTTTATCACCTACATAATTACTTGAAATAATAATTACAATGTTAAGTTTCAATTTCTAGAGTCTACCATTTTGGAAGTTTCAGGTTTCAGGTTAAGGTTAAATTTCTTTTCGGCTTGTCATTCCTACAATCTTTTTTCAGTTTAAACTTATTAACAACTGTGTAGTTTCCTAGTTCAAGTATTTACGAGCTTTCTGATTTCAAAGATTTTTCCATTGTCGCATTACACTACAGGTCTCAGATTTCGTTCAGGGGTTTATTCAATTTTCACTTTACATGTTCTCATTTTCAAAGTTTTGAGTTTAAGCTACATATTTTAGGGTTTCTTAGTTCTAAAGTGGTTAGAGTTATAAGTACCTCGATCTTTTTCGAAGTTTGTAGCCTGAATCCGAATTTAGAAACTTTGATTTGGCGGTGTTCAAATTTACTGTTTTCAATATTGATTGGTCATTAAATTTAAATTTTTTATGATATCATTTTTAATAGAAAATGCAATTTTCACAATTTTATCTCCCCCGATGTCGTATAAAATGGATTTTAACCTCGGAGTGAGGAAATTTTCCTCGTATCTCAGTGTGTAAAAATTATTTGTCCTATTGATACAATATTGACAATGACATCAGTAATTACCGTAAAACACCTCACGATGTAATCATGAGCTTTAATAAAACCTTAATTATATTCAACCTTTTCAGTCAAGAGCAAAAATGTAATTAAAAACTTGTAGGTCATTATTCATGTAGCAAACTGCAACTTGCAGTATCAAAAAATTTGAAAAATGCAAGAATGAACCTGATCTCGACGATAGTTGTTTGGGAACCTTATTCAGACGTTTTTGAAATAAACATACTAACAATGCTTGGATCAAAATAAAATTCCTGTTATTAAAAATAACCAAAGTATTGATGCAAAAATTATAAATATGAGATGAGATCGATACGTTTGTTGTAAAATCGGTCGTCTACTCGATTGTTGTTGTATCTTCTCTATACACAGACAAAAAACTATAATAATAAAATATGTGAATAGAAACATAAAACTTCCAATGCCTCAATTTGTCAACTGGAAGTGACAGTTGGATACGAACATATTTTATGGCGGAATGTTAGACATTCAACAACGTAACAAAAACAGAACAAGTGGAACTATAACCATAACTTTATACAAATTTTAGTTGAAAAAATAGTATATTAAAATACAAGTTTGAGAAAGCATTGATTCCAGCACGCGTTTGCAATTCCGATAGGAGCAGCGTAGCGGCGAGTGGAGGAACAAACAAGTGCTGGAAGAGCTTTCTGAACGCGTGTTTTATACTATTTTTTCTATTTTGCACCACTTAATTTCTTTCCATATAAAAGAAATAAAATTGTGAAATTTAGGGAATTTCATCAAGGTTGGGCACAATGATTATTTATTTCATAACAATTGAGGTTAAGTTATTAAACACATTCACATTTTGACATTTGACGTTGACGTTTTACGACCATGCCGCCAACGCGACAAAACTAAAATACACCAGCCGTAGTAAAGCATCCAAATTCTCAGTAACGAACCCAAACGGGTGCTTTATCGGCTTTAAAAAAATCATAGCATAGCACACCGTTTGTCTGGTTATATTTCAATGAACAAATTCAGAAGTCAAACATTCAAATGAAATTGAATGGAACCAAAAAACTCGTGACATTACAAAATTTCCCCAAACGTGTTTAACTACCGAAATGATTGATAAACCCACTTTAATTTCCACTCTCGATCTCGAGCAGAAATTTACTTCCCTCTTTTCCGCGAAAAGCATCTCTAAACGCTTCATTTTTAATTAATTTGTCAAAAATGACGTTTTATTTACCATAACACACAGCTATCATCATGAATGAACGTCCTAAGCAAAAAATAATTAAAATTTGCGTAAGCAATTAAGTCGACCTTGTAAAAATCCATAATTTGCCTAGATGAGAAACAACATTGAATATTCAACAACGAAAAAAACAGATTGCTTCATTCTACGTGACGAACAAGAAGCGATTAGAAAGTTTAAACCGACTCTATAAAAGTTCATTACTACGAAGAAAATGTAATGGAAACGAAGTGTAAAATTTTAATCGATAGAACAAAACAAAGTGGGTATCAAAACAAACAGGATGTAGATTACATGTTGGCGTGTTAATAATCAAAACCGCTCGTAAATAATAGAATTTCTTTTTAAAAAATAGGTTTAAAATGTTGGAACATGGAAGATGTCAGATGTCTTGGTTACACTGTTATGGTACACTTAACGACTGATTTCATGGATGTTAACAACGCAACTTGTGAGATTTTACTTGGGAAACCGCAAATTGAAAATGTGCAATAATCTGATTTGCGCAATTTCAACAGGTTTTTCTTAGTCATAGAACTAATTATTTCCGGTTTATGTGGAAACAGTACCGTTAATCTAAGCACATGTATTATCGTGATGTGTCACTAAAAAAGCTTAGCTCACTGCACCCGCCTCGGTAACATCTTCTTTAACAATAATCTGTTCTCTATAAATCAACAACACAATAAGTCTGTACTCAAAATAATTCATGAGAGAAATTTGTAATGTGTGGTCTCCGTAAAATCGAGACTCTAGCAGCAGTGTTTCAATTTTTCGAAATGTAGGTCACATTCCTTCACCAAATTCCGTAAGTTTTCTTTTTCTATAAAAAATTAATCTGACAATAAACTTTGAGACTTCCTCCTCATTTCATATTTAACGGTTCTTGGCATCAACGGAAGTTACGAAAGTGTTACGAAACTGCACAAACGCCGAAAAATCGTTCGTTCATAACAATAGTAATTATTTTATCGTCGTGCAAGTTAAATTTAGAGAAACTGTCTTCACAGCAGACTAGAAGAACACACAAAGCAACTTTCACTATAAAAAAGAGCAACAAAAACCCTCGAACCCAAACTTGAAAGAGACGTTTTAAAGTAAAAAACAGATCGTCTGATTCGAACAATTTGATTTAACATCCTGCGTGCGAAGGACACTCCGAACAAGTCAATTTTTGCCTCTTTTAGCTAAAGAGTCTAGACTCCCAACATCGATCCTTCCCAGGATTCCAATTTTCGCACGGATTTATTTACAATGACGCCCTTCAACTTTATGAATAAATCAAAGGGGAGAAAATTTTTAGAAAATGTAGATGTTGACGGCCTTTGATAATCTCTTAAATTCATTATGTTTATTAGAGCTGAACTTATGAAAGTGCCACGGACCGAGAGCGTTTGCCGACATATTGCGAAACTTAATTGTATAAGTTTGCCATTTGGAAAAACGAAGAAGAGCTGAGTTTGATTCTTTCAAAAATTAGAGCGATTACTTGATCGGAAGAACAAAATCGGGGGTTTTTGTTTGCTGCTGCTTGAAAGCTGCCAGATTACACAGACGTGGTACTGCAGATAATCGATAGAAAGTATAGTAAAACGTAAATGTGTTATGTACGATTTAACCGCAAATATTTAACGAGTAGTTCGAATTGCTTTGAACGAGTTATTCACAGCACTAAAAAAACGAACACAAATCTCTCACTTTTGAGATATAACTTGTTTTTCCTTACCCCCTAGCAAATGAAGGCATCCTTCTGGATCTTTGAATCAGATAACTTCTGTTTCTTACTGAAATAACTAGCAAGTAACAGAACAGATCATCGCTTTAGTTTGTCTCCAACTTTTGACCCAAAATGTCAAATTGTCACCGAATAAAACTAGATTAATTGCGAATTAAGACCGAAAATGGTTATTTTACGTGACAAAATGTACCAATATGAATTGCGTGCGCTGTTAATTACAGACCTTTAATTAAATACGTCAAACAGTCGTCAGGACTCTGCCTAACTAGTCGGAGAGTGTACTTTGCTCACTGCTCGCAGAGGAGATTTTATCTCAATCTGTGAAAGAAACCGCAACCGCTTTTACATAGCCAGTCACAAAAGTTCCTAAAAACCCCGAAATGCACTAAAATCAATAATTGTAGATCATCAGTGTGTAGTGAGCTTTCGATTTTTTTTTGATAATTTGAAGTGAATATGTATCACTTTTTAATCACTTCCTCTATTCAAACATCAGAATATAAATAAACATGACTTAATCACCTCTTATTGCGTCAAATTTTAGACACAGGCGTTGCACGTTTTTTCCAATTTTTTTCTGCTACTTTCCTTCTCAAACACGTGATTTTCTCAGTGATCCTATCTCGTGTGAACTAGACTTTAACTGACTGGGAAAAATTGGTAATAAGTTATAACAGAGTCAAGGGTTTCGTGCCACCTTTGTCTGGCGCGCTCCGCTGGTAGCTGAAGAATTCAGCCTCCATTAGACAAACTATCGCATATTTGATCAGCCAAGAGTGAAATTATTGTTGAATCGCTCGACACGTAACGACCAGCCTTTCTATGTGAAGACAACAAAAACATATTTTATAACATTGCGACTTTCGTTTCAGTTTCAGCTGTTACATCATCAAAGTTCAAACTTCGAACCTGAGTCCATCTCGTCCATCCACCCATTCTAAAAAATTACACAGGTTCTCAGAAAAAATCCGGCCGAATCGAACAATTTAATTATTTACTGTTTAGAATGTCGTAATTTGTTGACTCAAAAAGCGACAATGACCCAAATATTTATTAGTTCTTTATCACGCCAAACCGCCGATGACAATACGACCTTTATACAATGAAACTTGGCAAAACAAACTTAAAAATGCGACTAGACTAGACTGGAAATTCGCAGATAGAAGGATCAGGACATAAAATCGGGATCAACGACCTTGTAACATGCTCTTAGGAATGACGCCCCTATTTTAATTAAAACGCATATTTTTCGCTGGGAAATGAAGACAGAAGTTTGGAGTTGAAGACACAGGTGTTCTGGATTTGCGTGCAGGTATTTTAACACAGACAACAAGGTTAATAATCTAAAACCACCCATAAATGAGTGCCGAGAGTGAGCTCGAGTGTAACACTTTTTCCTGTTACTGTTCGAGGTGTTGTGCGGAGGGGAAATTGAATGGATATTTAAAATTGGCGGACACATTGATTCGTGCAAAAACAATAAAAAGCTACGGTTTTTATGGAAATAATAAATGTTGAAACTTGGTACTTTGCAAATAAGAACCGTATTAATGGTGCCGGTCGTTAGCACGAGTACTTACATCTGGTCTTTATCACTTAATACTTTAGTATTACATTGGGTTTTTAATACCTAGTTCATTTTCCCCCCGTTTTGTTGAAGATGCTCTCTCCAAAGATCACGAAACGGAAATATTGTAAGTAACTCATTCCGTACCTAATGTTCTACATTTTAAGTGTGACTCATTTTACGACTCCGATATATCAATACCTGACGTCAAATATTGCTACAATGCGGAAAACCTGATTCCAAAAAATACCTTCTTATTATTGCAATTCATACAAACTGCCACTAAATATTTATTTTTTATTGCCACAATCTAGAAACATACTTATCACCATTATGTTCCCTTATCATCGTGCGAGCTAAAATTAGATGATAGTACTACTAATATGCTAATAAATTGCACATAAGTAGATTATAACCAGAAGCTACTTTTAATATACTGATTAAAACTAACTAGCTAGACGTTACAAAAATGAAACATAAGTCACTAACAGGAAGCAGCTCTAACCTTTCACGTTTCTTAAATTATAGTAACAATTAATAATGCCCTCATGCAAAGGTGCATTTAGTATTTATAGATATCAGCGAACACCTGTTCTAATAACGCGCCATGAATTTTACTAATTGTATTTATTTATGAAATGTCACATATGATGGTAGTTGGGTAAATTTCATTACAATGTTCCGACGAGCATAAAATACAAATACTTTATACTAAGTACCTTGGAACTACTATAAGTTTCTAGTGTATGCTAACCGAAGTTTGCTTAGCTTCCAATCACGGAATTGTATGTGAACGCTGTTACCGCCGAAGCACAAACTTCGATAATTACAAAATATGTAGATCGTTTTGTAATGAAAGTTTTTCGTGATTTTTGGCAAAGTTGTCTTTTCCAACGAGCAAAAAATTCATCCAAACTGAGAACATTTCAGTAAAAAAAATGTTGTTAAATTCGTGACGGATTAAAAAAGCAACACTGACATATTCTAACGTTGATTAAACTCCTTGACTTCTTTTCTCTTGAACTGAAAAAAGAACTCAAAGAACTAAAAGGTACGTTTTTCTTCTGAATCTTGTGCAAAAACTTTTTAGTACTCCTAGTTCTAGTACCCCCAGATATAAAAAGTGTGCTTTAGTTATAATGTGAGCCTTGTCCCGCCCGTGGTAATAAAATTTTATGCCCACGTTCTTCCACCTGCTTATTCCAAAGTGTTAATAGTAATAACCAGCATTTTGAAATTTTTGCAACTTTCTTAATTAGTTAACAGCCAATTACACTTGGCAATGAGTTCTACCTCTGTAGAAAAGCAATATTTTTGTAGACACTCCAGCAAAACGCTGCTTCCTACAATTGCTATTGATAATAAGGAAATCGTTAAGATCGCCAAGTAACCAGTTCGTTCGACCACCAATGAATAAAACATGAGATAAAAGAAAAAAATCCGCCGTTGCATATGTCACTGCACTTGCTGCAAAATCCAAAAGCTGCGATTTCCAGCTCTCAAACAATAATCCAAATAATTTGTTTATGATTATCCGTATCGAAATGCAAAGCGTCATACTTCAATTAAAAATTATAACAACTGATGAACAAAATAATGTATGGTCCGTTTCACGTCCGAATAACTATGCAAATTCGTAACATTTTACGTTCTGCTATCGCCTGGTTTATCGATTTGCACGGTTAATACACATTTGCGCCTCTCCGTCTTGTTGTTGTTTATTGATTTATTATGTCCGTTAGTAAAGTATGCAAATAGTAAACGTTTCGAGACGAGGGCCGCTTTTCTTTTTCTTCCAGACGCGTTCATCAGCAGCTGGAAAATTTTTTGGTTAATTTGACGGCGATCTAGATACGTGCATCGTCACGCTCTTTACTCGTTTCGGTGTTAAGGACGTTGACGTTGGAGGTAATTTCCATTTCCGTGGATTTCTCAATATGACTTCGTTGCGACGCTGACGACCTATTGATCAGTCGCTGACAAGGTCCCCTTTTTTACAACGCCATCTTTATGCGACTGTCATGGAAGTTTGGTGGTTGTACTTTTGACATTTGCAATCTGACTCTCGGGAGCTTTGAGGTTTTCAGAAAGAAATAAGGTGAAATTTTGGTATAAAAAAATGAGCTTCACTTTTGATCTAGATTTCTTGTTAACGTCCTAGAATAGTGGAAATTGTTAGAATTATATCAGCTGATCTAAGATCATTTCTTATTTTATCCTGTTTGCAGCAACCAAAGCGTTAAACTATAATTTATATAGACATAACACAATATCTATTTACATCAGCTATATTTCATGTATTTTTTTTATCACTATTTTGTCTTAATCTCACTCTTTGTGTCTAAACCCGGTCCTGCATACAACGTTGCCAAATTTTCATCCTAAAATAAATATTTTAAAATATTGGCAAAAACCTCTTATCGTCCGGAGGGGAGATAAAAACAATTGCTTCGAAGTAAGCAGGAGATAACTCTTATCAATTTTATGGTGCTCGCGAGTTTAATATCTACATATTTTACACATAACAGCGATTTAGCGTTAAAGCAATAAAAGGTAATTTTCTTTTGGCTCGTAACTGCTATTATTGCTGCTTTATTTATGATTTATTTTTGTAGCCATTATTCCCGCATTACATTAATCCAACGATCTACAGTTTAATCACTTCTTTAATTAGTATTTGCATCTTGGCGTGCAGCGCATGCAAGGCTACCCACCGTAAAAATGAACAATTACAATTTATCTACATTACTAATAAGGATCAAAATCAAACTAATGAGATTTGCATGAAACTCGGTTTCATAAACCGGAAATGTGGAAAAGTGAAAATAGTAATTTTCAAAAGTGGAAAAAAGAGTGTTAATAACAATGTAATAACTAATAACTCAGCTCGTAATAAAATTCTAGCTTGAAAGTTTCCAGTCTTTATTACAGAGAACTGTGACATTTACAGTGCCACAACAAATTAAACAACGAGCAACAAAATGGGAACGTTTGGCAACACTGCCTGGTAAAAGCGAAGAAAAAACACGTAATTGTATTAATTAAGTCAAAAATTAATGTTGAAGTTACGGACCAAGGATTAGACTGGAGGTCTGGAAACGATATTGCAACCTTTCGGTGGAGGTGTACCAGTTGTTTTTTTTTTAACCAACCACAAAAACTAGTTGGAACCGAATAACTTTCTCTAGTAGAATCAATATAAACACTGTTCTTTTTGTCCAAAAATGGACGGATCTTCGCTTTAAAACTTTTCCATTGATGACCGCATATCGATCATCGTATTATGTATCGACTTAAAAAGTGACCACATTACCAGCTTAAGTTGAGAAGAATAAATCTAACAAAAACTTCAATATAATCACCGAATTCCACACTTAATTTCACAATCAAAACCAGAAATTTATGATTTTAGGACCACATAACTCACTTTCATGTTTGAAAAGTTTGATTTTGCGTCGTGTAACCAGAATGACCAATTTTTCCGCGCAAATGATAAATGGCGTAGAACGGAGAGCGCTGACTCGTTCCGGGCTCCGGAATTCTTCTTTCACAGTGAGAAATAACTCAACTCACTCTTGAAATGGACAAAAATTGTGTTAAAATATGATGGTTTAAAAAAGCGAATGCGTTAGATTCGCTGTGAAAGCTCTTGATCTCTGCAGCCAGAACACGTTTATCTTTACAATATCAGAGATAAGAAAATATCAAGGACAAGGTCGTGGCTCCGGAGAGAATTGGCGGCATTTCCGGGTTGGAGCTGAGAGTCAACGACTCAAACTGTTTTCGGTGATGTTTAAATTGTACCAACATGAAACAAAATATGTTTAGGCAAAAGGAACCAGATTCGCTTCAAAAGTTTCTACGTCAGCGAAAAGCATGTTATAAATTCATGCACCATCACTTTTTTATTCAAAAATTCTACGACGGTGACGGATACGTTTTTATTTAAATTATAAAATAATTTTTATGGACACTTAAAAAAGATTTATGAGAAAATTTTCAAAACCTGTACATAAAACCGGTACTACTACAATAAATAATATTTAATTGTTTATATCATAGTTTTGCAGATTGAGACTAAACAAATAGATCTACTACTTTCTGAATTCAGGCTACAGCTACATGCTGCAGTCGGTACTTATTTTTATTTATATTAATGTCGTCGTAGTAAAATTTAATAACATATGTTTTCGCACTGATATGTACTTTTTATCTGATCTACTATTTGCAGTTCCATCAATTGCATTTATAATCTGCGTTATGATATGTTTACTTCACAAATAGATAAATTTCGCGTGGGGAAATAGAAATAATCCAAAGAGTCAATACAATTTTTCAAAATTAAAAATAGAAAAACAGTAATGGGAACGAAATATTGATAGTTTTGATAAGAATATTAACGATCAGACTGCAATCAAGAAAATGATTTTATAATTAATAGCTTATTGCATTTTTTCAATGTTTAGCTTCGTGTGATGATAAATTAGTGCCTGTCAAACTCAAATACAGGGCGCGCTCACTGTGTACCACGCAATAGAACGGATAATCGTAAATACCAAATGAATTATTAAAAAGTTCTATTGCATTTATTGAGAATACCTAATCTTTAATTATAACAAACTTACTTAATCATTATTTGCAAAATTGCCGTTGTTGGCAGCTAATTATAAAGATCTAAAAGGCCCGCTAGTTTTTTTTTAATGAAATAGTCTTGTCTTTTGTGATAATGCACACAAATCAAGATAATTTTAAGAGATATCAAATAAACAACTTGCGAATTCACCAACTCCATGAGTGCCATCTTCAAAAACTAAAAAATAAATAGAACATATTTTTTTAATAAGTACATACTTAATTTTTATGGTATTTTCGGTTGTCCGTTCTAGTGTGTGATACACAGTTAGAGCCTGTATAATAGTGGCATATTAAATTGTAAGTTAAGATACTCAATTTACAGCTTAGAGGTAACTTAAAAAACGTCTTTTTGAAAGTAACTATAATTTAAATTTTTTCAGCTCGGTGATCTTGAGATTTCTGGGCAAATCTGAACATGGTGGAATCGTAGTTTTTACTGACATACTTTCACAGACTATTTAAGTTTTTACACAATGAATCCCATTTTTAATATGAGAATTTTGAAAAATTTTCGTGGACCTGAATCATATTCTGCATTTAAATGTTCTACTAAAACATATTATTAAAATATTAATTTCAAAAATCGGGTAATGGGTCGAGACGAATCAAATCGTTAAAATTGAAAGTTTTAGTCGTGTCTACAAATACTGACGGGTAAGACAATATTGTTATCTCGTATCTTAGATTTTAAAATTAGTATCCATATCAGCTGAACACAAAAACATGTGGGCACAAAGCCACAATACTTTGCGTAATTTCTTTTTTAAACTAAAAACCTAAAATTGCTTATTTGTTCAATCTTTTTATAAAAAAATACCCGAGACACTGGCCTGCTTTTCAGGGTTAGTTATTGCACAATATATATATGAAATTTTATTTTAACGTTTTTAATTAAAAAAATTACAACTAATCAAAGACAGTTATGGATAAAATAAATCATTTGTCATACAACGTCACAACTGAATTTAAAATTTTAGAAATTTTGTGATAGGAAAGCCGGAAAATTTCTAATGAAAAAAAACGCATACATTTTTCGTCCTGAACAAACAATACAATAATTTAATTAATAATAATAATTCCGACTCGACAAAACTCCTGCTTGATCTCTTAATGCGTCGGTTTTTAATCATTAACATTCCGCTCTCGATGGAAAAATTACTCTAATAAAGACCGAGATTAAATTAATTTAGTGACGAGTAATTAGAATTCCAGTCATTTATTGTAAATGACGAGTGAGATTAGAAATTAATGCCGGATTAGTTTTGTACCAAATTAATGAGTTCAGTTCTTTAGATTGTGAAATTCGTCAAAACTTGTTATTAAAAATTTGATAAACAAATTAATATTGTCACGGATACCAAATGTAAAACGAAATGAAAATCGTAACCTCCACACGGTGAGCGATAGATCTTATCTGGTACAGTTGTAAACAAAGTCGTACTTCGTTGATAGTAGAAGAAAGGAGTTAATTTGTCTTGTTCGATAGTTTCGATTTCGAAAATTCGGATTATCTAATCATGATTCGTTGAGATAATTCTTGTCAAAGTATTCGTATTTTCTTCTGGTTACTTTTAGGATGTTTGGATAATGAAAGTACAACTTTCTCTGCCTAGGTGGTAAAAAATGTCAGAGCGCGTATTGTATGTCGTTAGATGTTTATCGGTGATTTGTGGCTTTGGCAAGATTCGGAAGACGTGTGGGAAGCAAAAATAAAGAAGATAATTGTATTGTTTTGGTTATAGGTTATAAACAATGGCCGAGACATGACGTCACAGCTACGTGTGAAGCAGCAAAAGAGAATGGCAACCTCGAGGGCGAGGGAGTCGCGATTAGAAATCCTGCTGGCGGTGAAAGTGTTCGCAATAGCACCGCCATGTTGTCTTATTCTTTGAAAATATAAAATTTCTTTGGGCCGGTCCGGTCCTTACCTTGTCAGGGTGCCTTTGAGGAGCGGATTCCGGTCATAGTAGCCTCCAATCATATTGGCGAAGAAGTGTTAATCCAGAGTCGGCTCTTCCGTTCACTGTCAATCACCACAACACAAGCACACTCATGGGGGCGCGAGGGTGGCGGACACACGCGGCCGTAGGGCACGTGTAAAAACATTAATCAAGGCACTAATCACTGTAAACAGTTCACTCACTATCAGTTTGACAGCACGAGTGCCAAACAGGTGTCTGCCCCTCCAATTGCGCGACTGCGCGACTCGATGCAGTCCGCATCTGCCCTTGATAGCAAGTGAACCATCGAGCGGACGGCCCCGCTAGCGGACGTTCTCGACTTGCTCACCTAGTTTCTAGACTTCAGTTCGAGTACCGGAGGCCCCCACGACGACTGATGCCACGGATGGACCGAGAATGTCGAAGAACGGCCGGCGCCGCAGGACGGGTATTCCTGTCGCAGGACGTGGGAACCGCGCGCTTTTTGCCAAGCTCAACGAACCATATAACAGCAGAACTACTGATAAAACGACAAAAACGAGAACATTGGTAAATAACCACAACGGTTGTGGTTTCCCAAAAACACCCTGAATATCAGCTGTTGTCTGCCAACACAAACGCATTGTGTTTTTCACGAAAAAGGTTGACTAGCGGAATTCCCCAAATACCACAAAGGTTAGCTAGTTGCAATAACCGGGTTACAAAATGAAAAACAAACTAATTTTAGACAATGAAAGAATTAAATTAAAACATTGCACAAGCTAAAAAAAACAAACCAGAACTAGGTAAATAAAAAAATCGAGAAAACTGCTACAATCTAACAAAGGAATTACATAAACAATAGGTGCATTTAAAACAGGAGGTGGTCCCAATTTCGTAATCTATTATGCTCCAAATTTACAATAATTGTTAAGGCGAAAATTCACCACTTATCATAGTTGAAATATTTTTTTTTAAAATCGCCAATTTTGTCCTTTTAATGGTTGCAACAATGCGCTGACATAAAAAATCGCAGTACATTCAAAAAGTTCCGCTGCTACAGCTGCAGAATCTAGCAACAGGCTGGACCTTTTAGTTTAATCCATTCTCAACATCTCACAACTCGATTCACCTATATCGGTTTATTGGTTTGGTTCGAGTTGGGCTGAATGTCTTCATTGTCACATTTATTAGAAAAAAATGGATAAAAAGGCAGTTTAAATTTTTTTATGCCACATATTGCAATTATGTTTTTTTTTATATTTAATTGGAAAGCGGAGTCTGAAAAATCGCCAAGAGTGAAGAGGCGTCCTGCAGAAAGAATTAAAAAATAGAATGCACTTTTGCTTCCCTGTTTTTACCTAAAACACTGTTAGCCCTGGTCATCATTCTGTCTATTTCAAAATACCGCAATCTCCGTGAAAACACCAACATTTTAGAAATAGCGACCATGTGAGGAATTTTAAAAACAGTTTCTAGATTTTTTTGAAGACCACCAACTAGCCAAAGCGGGTCTAGAGAAAAGAGAAATTCGTCTAAAAGGTTTTTTAACAAAAAAATTATTTTTCTGAAACCGGAGCTTCTTGATTCCCTGCGAAAACTGCGGCAGGGAAAGTCCATTTCCTGCCGTCAAGGAAAAATATCACTGCAATAATTCAAACGAAGGAAATTGACGTAGTACTTGATATTTGAAAATTATTTCTTAAATTAAAAATTAGTACTTTTTTACAGGAAAATGTTGAAACTTGCCTCAGAGTCTTCAACATCTCTTCGGCAGTAACCGTACATTTTCCTGACTCTTATGTAAATAACTATTTCTGCAACTTTGAAACAGGACAATTCGATCAATAAAAAGAGAAAGGAAGTTATCCGATTAGAACATGAATTCAAATTTCTAAATTTTATTTTTATCTTCACCTGAATAAAAATATAAATGGCAATCCATGGTGGATTTTTCAAACAATTCAATCAATGGATGAAATTAATCAAAAATCTGCAAAAGCGGAGTAGAGTTAAGTTCCTAGAAAATCGGAAACTGTATACAGGAAAGATTTTGACAAATTGTTTACTTGGTTAAAACAAAAAAATGTGGGAACTACTTTTTGCACCAGGTATTGCGAAAGAGTATGTAGTTAGCTACCCAGATATTAATTTTGTTTTCTTAGTATAAGATACACGAAGCTTTATCATTGTGGTGTACTTTTTTCAAAGCTAAAGTGTATGCGGATATTGCCGGTTTCCCAAAATTGATTGCCTTCTTGAAGAGTCGCTCGGTTGGGTAAAAAAGCCAAAGTATTTTCAAAGGAGCAGTTAACAGAGTTTTTGACAAATGTACCAAATGGAACATATTTGTTTTTAAAAGTATGATTTCAATGTGTCAAAATTTCTGTCATAAAACTACTATCGCTTTCAGTTGACGTCACTTTTGGTTTGCTTGGAACCTGCACAAGAGCAGAATGTTACAACCTGACGACGTCAAAATGAAAAGTTCGATTTTAGTTGTTTACTTTAAGAACATCAAAACACATCCACCAAGAACTTTCACTATTTTAAATGAAACTGGAGGAATTGATTATATAAACCTATTAAACAATATAAGAATTTGCGACCAAAACATGTTAAAATTCAAAAGTTCTTTTTGTATTATGCACCTGCAATCCCTGTAGGAATCAACACATTTGGGCTACTCAATGCTGGCCGGTTTAGAAGGCACTTCTGCCACAATTTTGGCGAATATTGACGCTGACATTAGGAAACTTTAAAAACAAAGCGGTCTGGCCACAAAGTTCAGCTACCACTACAATTAACCATGAAACTATCAGTGCGAATTCTCTTCCTAAAATAAATGCTTCTGAGAACGTCAATTGTATCATTAGTGTTACAATTAATTCGAAATAATAATGTACTAAAATTAAATTATTAATTTAAATTAAAGTTGAAGTATTTTCTCTACCCCTCTAGAAACCATTATAAATATAAGATATGAATTGATGTTAAAATGTCGTTATGAACAAATTTAAACCTACGAGAAGCGAGTAACATTTGATGCGCAACAAAAAATCGGATCGACAGTTTTAGTAACAAATAACTTTGACAGATTAATTTTTGTCCACTCTAGGAAAAATAGTAAAGTCGACGCTGCTTCAGCTCCGCTTTGTTCAAAATCGTTGTCAACAGAAAACCAAATACAAAACCTGATATTTTATTAGAAGGAAAAATTGCCGTTTTAAGCCATTAGCGCCGTTAGTGTTAGTGCCAAATAATTCCACCAGTTAATTTCCAACGAGACTATTACGTATTAATTAAATAATTGAATTGTGTTGTAGTAAAGAGAATTCATATTTTGATTTCCTGAATTTGTATTTTAAACAAGATAAGTTTGTTTACCTATTTTATCAATAAGTAGACAATTTTAAATGAAGGGCGTTTAATTGAAAAACATTCTCATTTTCCTGTTGTCGATAAAAATTGTTCACACTTTGTTTAGCAAGACGATTTAGATATAATTAATCTCAAAATTTTAATTGTTAGAATTGTAAAAATCGTTTAAACAAACAAATGCAGAACTGTAATGATAAAAAACGACTGACGTAGAACGGACTGACGTTGCTTTTTTTTAATAATGCATGTGATTTATTGTTGTCACTTAAACATGTAGTTTCAGAGTGTTTAAAAAAAAAATCGGATATAAAGATCAATTCGAAATAAACACATTATTCGATTATTATCTTTACTGAAAACCACGACTTTATTTGTTTTGAAATTGATTTACCGCAACAAATGTGTACCTTCAAAGTGTTGTTCTAAACTCTTGTGTTATTCATAACAGTAAAGGTATTTTGTTATGAATATTTTAGTATAGGATAGAATAGTATATTAAATTCGGGCATAAAACAAAACTGGACGGAGCCCTGACGAAACTTATTAACAACTTGCTAATATTTTTTTTAATATTTAATGTTTTTCTAGCACGTTCCTCTGGTTTTCAAGAAAATTTCAACAACTTAACTTTTATCAAATCTAAGAAATTTTGAAATATTTACATTGTCCCGCTTTTTCCAAACACGCCCATTACAACCAAAAAACTTCATTTACACTCGAGCGACTCTTTCGTTTCAAACTTGGCATAATCCTCCTCAAAGTTAATCCAGACATGAATTATTTCAACACTACAGTTATGTTCGAGTTTTCAAGTGTAGAGAGTTTGAAGTTTAACTCATAATCATATTTTGGATCCCGTCGTTTCAATAACTGTTTTTTTCTGTCTTAATGACGCTAAACAAGTACCTGTTTGACCTTTGTGCAGCTTTTACTACTTATGGGGACATCCTTCGACATTTGACGTTATATTTACCACAAAAGGACTAAACCGCCATCAAAACTCATAAAATATGGTAATATACGCGCTGCGGGTGTACTAAAATTTATGTAATCCTTTCTGAACAATGCTAGTGTTTATTTGTGCAAAAATAGAGTAAATGGACGAGATATCAGATTTCCTGCGAGCAGAGCCCAAAGCTAAAAGTTTGCTAGCCGCCGCGAGGGAAAATTCCAGCTATGTCGGAGACGTTAAGTAAAAGTAACTGTAGTTGTGTAGTTTTAAAATGAATTTACACCAATATTATTGTCCTAAATTATCAGTGGATAAGAATATTATGTTTTAGGTTATTAACATTTTCAGCACAGCAAGATCGGTGTTTAATAGACTCATTTATTGCTTAAAGAAAAAGCGCCCCGATATGACTCCGTTAATTTTGCGGTCCATTATCTGCATTAATATCCAATTTTAGTGCCTGTTCACAACCTTGACGTCTTCCATAAAGCAGGTTTTACATACAAATGTTTCCATATTATACTGCAGTGCACGTTATGCAGTTAGGGCTACATAAATCATAAGAGTCGGAGGATTACAGTTAAAACCCCGTATCATCATCGAACTGAATGTTATTCCGCGTAAAACGTCACATGATATTTGCCGCTTCACAAACTCACTTCACGACTTTTAAAACTCAGAAGGTTCCAACAAAATTATGAATATTTAATTAACAAATTACGAAAGACCGCTTTATTTCGGAAGCAGGTGCAAAGACAATTTCTGGTTCAATCAAAATTCACAAATCTAAATATTTATTAAGTGCCAACGTTCCATGTACTCTCCGCGGTCGTGTTTATTTAGTGATAACTGATAACACCAAGAAAAAGGAAGCTCTGTTTATAAATAACACAGTCGCGTGGAGAAAGAGCCGACTTATTAAAGGAGGAGACAAGTGTCCCATTTACTTTTACAAGCAAACAGCGATGACAATGTCTCGCAGATTTTTCTGCTTAAAATAGAAGCTTCCCGTGGGCAGACTTGTTTTAACTACTCATTTTGAGTAATCTAATTTATTCTTGACCAAGAAATATAAAGTGTGGTTTACACGAGCTGGCATTTGTGAAAATCAACACCAAGAAAGTCAGGGGCTGCCAAGATATTTACTTATTGAAAGCGGTGAGATCAACTGAAACTTTTTACCTATTTCATTACACTAAAAATTAAATTATCAGAATAGTTTTAAAATTACATCATTTGTGTAACAATTGCATTTCACTGCTGCATCTTTCTTATAGTTTATTTTTTGAGCGACTTATCTATAAACTTTGACTTTATAGACTCTGTTGCGGCCGTAAAATTAAATTTTACTGTCTTATTTGTTAAATACACTTTCCAAACTGAAGGAATGTTTTGATGGCCTTAGAAAACTAATTCGGTATTCCAGTAGTATCTCCAAAAATCGAAGCACAGCAAACACGAAAACTTTTTGATATGTACTTTAAAAGATAAGATCTTTGAAAATCGAAGTCATAATTTCTAGTGTAGTTCAGTTAAGTTCCTACAAACTACCAGAAAATCGTAAAAAATGCGAATAACCACAATGAAGCTAACTTTCTGAAAGAAAACTTTTAATGCCTAGTCAGAGTTTATTTATCTAAACTTGCATAAGAACAAACATGCCCAAATATGCCAGCTGTTACATACCTAATTTTTCGTGACTAAAATATAAAAATAAAACAAAAACCAACGTTTAATATTTTTTCCCAACGAAAATCTGTAAGACGCTTAAAAAGTTTGTGATAATTCATAATCATTAATTTTAATGAATCTTTTGAACACTCAAGATTTTTACGATTTCTAACATCACTTTCATACCTCTGAAATCTTTCACATCTCTGTCTAAAGTGTTAGTTAGGTTATATTCAACAGCTCTAACATTTCTTAATTTAATTAAAGATACGGAGGATTTAATACGTGCCCATGGTTCAAATCTAAAATTTAATGTAATATATTATTGATAAATCTGATAAAAGAAAAACAACAATTTTAAATATATTTTTACTCTATAAATGTATACTTTGTAGACTCTTTTGCGGCCGTAAAGACGAATTTTATAGACTGTCAAAACATATTTTATGGTCTAATTTCGTGCATTGTGTTCCTACACGTTATTGGTTTTTAGTGAAGTCGATTTTTACCTCGGCCTCTTCAAAAAAATGTAATATTCCAAAAATCGGAGAAACTGTTTTTTTTTATATCAATAATGTCTTGACTGTTCTGCAGACTTTATTAAAAATCTTGAAGATCCTCCTACTATAAGAATGGCAAAATCATCTCATTTGTACTTCTGTTTATAAAACTTTTGTGTATCCAAAAGTTCCAATGAGTTGCTTCTTCTCACTGCAACAAATACCTACCAAATGTTGCGCTGTAACATAAAAAAAGAAAGGAACAGGTGTAAGTCAAGTTGTGTTCGAGGCTTTGTGGTTTGGGTGTGGACAACTTGTAACTACAAATTGTACAATTTGCAGGGAACAAGTTCACTATCCAAAAAATCAAAAATGTAAATTTAGAAATATAATGTAAGATGCATGAACAAAACGAATAAAATGTCTGGAGCAGATAAAACAGAAGTTTGCTCGTCCACTTCTTTAGAGAAAAAAAAGTATGGTAGTTTTAAAAAATCTGTGCTGGCGCTGTTTTCGTGTTTGCATGTTGTTTCTTGTTCAGGGGTCGCACCAACGTTTGCGTTGTTTTTCCTCCTTTCAATCAAAATGATGTAAGCTGCTGCTGCTACACTCTTTACCAGTTAATATTTTTCAACTTTGGTTGGCTCAGTGGAGACACTCTGTTGCTTCTACTCGTGCTACATGAACAAAATTGAAACATGCTTACTGTTGCTTCGATGGAAACAATATGCTTATTTATGTTGCTTCCTCTTTCTATACTTTGGAAGCACCAGTAACATGCATCAACCACAAAGTTGCTCTATGTTGCTTTGGTGTGGATGCAGCGCAACGTTGGTCTTTAAAGTGACCATTTCTGCAACAATCACAGTCTTGATAGGCTTTGGATGCATTTTCACACCTGCACTTTCTCTATAACACTGATTTGATTACATTTGTGTTTCTAATGGTAACGGGTGCCTCAAAAAAACTTGAAAACATGTAACAAAAATGCAGTTTTTTCTGCCCTTGCGTTATAACTGGATTCGTAGATGTTTTCTTGTTTACACCCTTCTTAACGTGCTTTCTTCTTCTCTATCCTTCTAATAAGCACATCAGGATGAGGATTAACTTCATCGTCACTAGTAATCAATTTTTTGACACAAGAACAATTCGCTAGTACCTTCAGTATATTTTATGAATAAGCTGCTCGACCAGCATGTAAAAATACTATTTCTATTTTTCGCATTTTTATCTCTCATGATTGTTGCGTATTACGGAAGATAACAAGCAAGGTCACTGCAGAGTGCAGAAGACGGATTAAGTTGTGCAGCATTCACAAGAAGTCCATGGCTCAACACGTGCGTAAAATAGGAAAACAGGAAAAAACTTTCGAGTGAATGACTCTGTTATTACAGTTGCTGTCTGAATTTTCCTTTTATTTACGTCGCTGGTGTTTAATTCAATTTAAACAAAAATCGACCTGTCTCTAATTTTAAAACGCATCAATTGGTGGTGGTGCATTGTCTACAAGGTCGATATCCAAAAATACCCCCCGCTGGAACAGTTTCCGTGATGATAGGGCTAAAACCATTTAATTAAATTTATTCCAAGATAATAGATTGTTCTGTTATCTAAATACCCGGATAGTTTTCGCGACGTTACGAGATCATCCATCATAGCATGTTGTTAGTTTTATAATTCATGTTTAATTACACTACACGTAATTAAAACATTGTTAATTAATTGAGAGTGATTATACCGGGATTTGTGTAAGAAGTAATGAGTACGTAAACTTCGAATCGATTTCACAGTGGTGTACTAACGAGAAATTATCAGTTTCTGTACACGTCTTTTGGTGATTTGAAATTATTACTTGTTAAATGAAGCAAGTTTGATGAATCTAGAATCGGAATGTGGCGGATATAGCACCATTTATGTGAACGCTTGGTATAATCAGACGATCTGCTCAACGAGCGAATGTGGCCTATATCAGGTGTTCAGTTCGCGATAATCTCTCTGATTTTATCTGGAATTGAATTATGTCAGATCAGCAGACTGTTATATCAATCAAATCGGGTTGTGTAGACGGTCATGTTACAACGCAGCGTCCAAATTATCGGCATGATTGGTATTAATTATGTAAACATGTCCTAGAAACATTTTTCAAACAACCTAATTTATAAAATTATTTAATTACAAATAAAACAGAAATTATATCGATCGACTAATACAATATAATCAGACGATTTTTTGATGAAATGAAACCTATTGTATCGCTAATGTGTATTGTTTTAGCCAACCTACTTAATCATTGCCATGTAGATATTTTATTTTTATCCCGAAACTGAATGTGTTCAACGCTTTTAGATGTGATCAACAAAACAAAAAATATGCAACAATACATAAATTTTCAGTGTTCAATTACAGTTTGCAACCTGTTATTAATTAATCTAGCACGTCGCTATTTGTCTCAATATCGAGAATATAAATTACGATCCCCTATACCCTTGTGCATTTACAGGAAAAATGGGGACAATATCACTCTACTATCAGTTTCTATACACGTGCCCATGAAATCGATTTTGGGTGACTTCAGATAATTGAAGTGAATTGTCGAGTTTTCGTGAACTCGGTGAATCTGAATTAAAAATAATCCGAAGTTGCTTCATTTTCATATAATTTGAATAAGGCTAAACGGTTTCGAGTAATTATAAGTAATTCCCGTAATTTAGTAGAGTGGTTGCGTTCAATTCGTAATTGAAACGTAATAACTTAAAAACTAATCATGAAGAGTGTTTTGATGGTGTAAATCTCATAATTTTTAATTCAGTGTAAGAAGCGAATGCACTTAAAGTTTTTTTTTCAACTGGTTTTACATAGCTTGTTACTAGTTCATCAGGCTTCCAATAAGGCGTAACAGTGGACAACAAATTGCTTCGTCATGAACACCGGAAATGCCAACAAGAAATGAATTCTGTCCGACCGTTATCACAGTATAGACAAACACTATAGATCATTAGGGTTGTTGTGGATGGTCCCATGAGTGTAGAAAGTACACAGGCTTAAAACCCATAAATGATGATTGTTCTACATGACACAAAACAGATTTGGATGAGTCTTTTGTGCAATGACATATCGATTGCTAGTTATCTAGCGTGACGAGTTGCAACTACTGATTAGGTTGGTACACCCGTTGAGAATCAATAGAACGACAGAGCGACTTCCATAATTATCTCCCAAGTTCTCGTCAAAAAGTAGGAAAAAGTGCTGCTAACAAAATTATGGAGTAATTTCACTACACTGATTTTAAAATTATGACGAAATATTTTTTGTAACACAACGGAATTAGCGCCGTTTTAAACACCGAGACAGTTTATTACTATTTTTGGTTAAGCTTACATTGTTCAAATTTCCATATTTTGTAAAAACAGAAAAATCTAAAGTCCCCGTATTCTCTAAACTCTCCACCATTTTCATAATTTTTTTAGATTTTTGAAACTTGCATATTACACAAAATTTTGAATACTCTGAAATTCTGTAAAATCTGCAAATTTTTATAACCACAAATCACAAATTTCTGTAAAAAGTTAATACGAACACTGCACTGCAAAATTTTTCAATATAATTCCCCATGTTCGGAACATGCAAAATCACTGCAATATCGCAACTTCTAAAATTTGGGACTAATAAATACTTTAGTATTTTCAACTAAAAAAAATATGAAATCACAATATTCTACACAATGTCTTCTAATATCTAAATTGGGATATTTAAAAATGTTATTTTAAAAACGATCATATCTAGGAAATTTGTAGAATCCCAAAAGTCCTAGATTATTTAGAATTAAAAAACTAAATATTTAAAGCAGCTCTAAAAATATTCAAATATTCAAAATTTTAAAGAACTGAGGGGTCCAAGTTTTTAACACTACCGGTGCCTTTTTGGAGTAGAAATTCATTAATCCTCTTTTGAACCTACAAAACGTGACTAAAAAATTTCTACTAAAAACCTCTAAAAAAAATAATCAGAGTATTTTCATTTATATAAAATATCCAAAAAAATTGAAATCTCCACCTGTGATTATAAATTAACATAACCATTGACTGAAAAAATATGAAACTCTGTAGACCCTGTAGACTTTTCCCGAAATAACCTCTAAAAAAATATGCAGAAAATCAAAAATGTTCAAAATTGAGAAGAAAAGGTGATAGCCTGATAACATTAAAAACAAGTTTTTAAATGTGCCGTGTGCATTTTTATGAACTAAAATTTATTAATGCTTGGTCCTCTAAACTAGAAACCACAATTTTTTCTACTCAAAAAATTCTAAAAATTACAAAATCACAATAATCTAAAAAGGTGGTTTCTAATAATTTATAAAATTCAAATATACAAACGTAAAAATTAGCAACTCATTCAAAGTCCTAAAATTTTGAACTCGAAATTCTGCAAAAGAAAATTTGTAAAAATTCTGAACCCTTAAAAAAATTTGGTACACAAAGTATACAATAAATGAGTTTTTAATATTGTCAGCGTTTTTTAACCTAAATCCATTAAATCTCGCTCATTTTGACCTTCTAAAATTGACAAAAAGATTTTAGCCAGACTTTCTCTTTGTGAACTTTGTAGATTTTTCAAAATTTCTGTTATTTATTGTACTATCTTTGTAATCAAAAATTGCGCGTTACAAGTTGTGTAAAATTATGATATCAAAAAATCTGCCTGCAACACAAACCAAGAAAATGCCAAAAGTGTTAGCTTAAAAAAAATCAAGGAGTAAAATCCCAATGGCCTTTTCATTAGCTTTTGAATTTTGAAGTTCTTCCAACCAACAATTTTCAAAAAACAGTAAAACGACGACATTCCTAAAAATTCTACTTCCAAGTCTCTATTTTGAATTTTTAAAATTTCTGCAGTTTCTAAAACCTTCAAAATTTTTGTAATGTCTATTTTTTCCATTTTTCCCTTAAATTTTTATTTAATACTACTAGTTATTTTTTAAACATTCGTATCTCTATCTAAAATTCTAAATAATAATGGCTTAAAATCTCAAGTGTCCAGACCAACTCGAACTGTTTCGAAATTTTTAAAACTTCCAAAATGGTTAAAAAAAAAATCATAATTTTGAAAAGTGTAAGTTAATTAACAATTCATTTTGAATTAATTTATTGTTTTGCCGCCCCTATAATCTGAAAATCCCCGTAGATAAATACACATTTTGTACAGTGGAAAATAATTAAATTAATAACCTTCAAATCCTATTAAAATGAACAAGTTAAACTAAACTCTAACCCTCCCATTGATCCAAAACCGATTTGGCTATTATATTACCATTACTAACTTAAAGCAAACAAAGATAGACACTAGAAAACGCCATGTTTGCTTCGTCTTTTCTAATTTTCATTATTCCCTTAATTTCAACAGTCGAAAATGACAGCTGTCTGAAATCTAAGCGCCCACCAACTCAGCTTCATCCCTCTTTTATTTTACGTAATAACATTGCCCTTTGGGACCGGAATATAGGATTATAGGATTGCTATTGCCAATCGAATGTGAATACTTTATAACCTCGTTTCACGCAAACTTCATAAAACAAAGTGTGTTACAATACGTTCAACTTCTTCAATCAAATACGTATAATTGAAGCACAAAAAAATCCCTTCTCGTTAAAACTCCGGTCGTACCAACGTTCCGGTTGCACACACATCTTACAATTGCCGACGTTTAAATGATGTTACAGTAATTTATTGTTTTTATGACATGGTTATGTTTAAGTGGTTGTATTGATTGGATAAGTTGAGTTACAAGAGCGAAACGTCATTGAAATGGGAGGAAATTAAAGAAATGGGGAATTGTTCTAAATACAAAAGAGACGATGTATTAAGACCTATTTATTTGTAATCACAACAATGTAAACCTTGACAGTCACTTTATCTACTTGTTGGCGTAACTATCAAATATGGAAAAGAAATTGTGTCGATAATGCCAATAACAAGCGCATTCAGTTAATGTTAACGCAATTCGACTTTTTTAGGAAATTATCAGACCGTTTCTTTATATCGCGGCATCCGAACAATTCATATTGAGTCATTTATATTTCCAAAAAAATCATTGAAATAATTTAAGTTTCACAATAGAAAGATCAGTATTATTCTGGAACCAATTTTCTACAAAATTAATTAATTAAATGTGCTGCAAACCATTCGTAACAGATTACTCAATATTTCATTGGTAGTCTAGTTGAGTTTACGAGGGTCAGATTTTGTCACGTTACCCAAAATGTAATTTGCTAGTGTTACGCATACCACTTAAGATAATGGTTTATTTTCAAAAAGAAAACACCGGAGACAGATACCATGAATATTGATTATTGATAACATTATTAGTATGCTGATAGCATTTATAACGGAGTTACAACTGTACAGACTCATAAATGTTAATTTTCTACATACGATTAGATCAATAACACTAATTAAAATAAAATATTAACGTGTAATAAAATAATAAATAATTTAGTAGAAAACGAAGCAAGTGGAATTTATTGGCATATTCCAAGTCCATAATTTGACTTTTATCGTCCCCACTTGGCAATGGCACCAAAAAAATTAAAATAGAAAGACAGTTTGACTCAACTTTTATTTTTCTTGCACTCGAAAACAACAACAACATTCTCAAATGTACACCATTAGATGCTAAATAAATAAATGGATGAATCTTTAAGCATTCCTTCTTCCGTTCACTGTTCATTTTTAATAAGCGCTAAGCACTTTTAAACTGCTAGTGTAAATCGGCACGAGAGAAAGAAGAAAATGCTCAGAGGGTTAACGTTCCTTGGAAAATGATTCTATAAAAATTGATAATCTTCCTAATTACTGTATTTATAACTAATAATGAAGTCGATATTAAACTTATAACGGAATTAAAATGTAGCCATATTTACATTTAGATCGATAAGACATTAAAACCAATCATATTTATACAACACGATAAAAAAAAAAGCGCACCGATAATTAACTCTCAGCCACGTTCATGAGAAGCTCACAAATAATTTTAAAACTTCCCTCAAAACATAAAGTTTTAATTCCGGTAGAAGCATTATAATATACACTTTTGCCGCAACCCTAATAAAACTGTTATTGTAGTATAAATTTTATTGTCTGTTTATAACAAGGTTGTCGTCCCTTGTCAGAGCTCTTTCGTCGACGTTTTATTGTCTTTTTATTTTTCGCTAGTCGTATTGTTGCCATAATCCCAATCATTTAATTATCGACGATAATTATCAATATTTAGAAATACAAAAGAATAACTTTGTTACATTATAAAAGACCCACACAGTGGCTCGAAATTTCGAGGCTTCGACTTGGAATTAAGAAATACGAAACGTCTCAAATTGGCCCCTGATAAAGAGTGAAGATAAACACGGGGGTTGTACTTTAGAGAAAAATTCTCCAGAAAATGACGCCCACTGACTTATTTACGGCAGATTTATGGTTAAGAGTGACAGTTTTGATTAGAAAACGGAAAATTGTTTTAAACTTGCTTTTAACCGTATAAATAGAAGATAAATATTTGAACCAGTTAAATAAATGTGTTTAACTGGTGCAGCTAATTAAACACTACACGAATAATGCGATGAGGCAAGTGCGAAACAAAAAAAGCAAATTATCGGTTATCTATGTCATTATCTGATTAGGTTTCGCAAACTAGAACAAACGTATTGACTAAATAATTGGGAAATGCGTAGAAAATATTAATTAATGACACATAAAAACTGTAGCTCTTTCCTAAATCAAACGGTTCAATTTGATAGTATTTGCAGCAAAACTTTATAGAGTGGAACAAAAAAAGACATCCTTCCACATGGTTTTAAAACCGGCTCTAAATTTTAAATAAAGGAAAAGATATTTTTTTATTTAACGAGTCGTTCAGAGCTATTTTTTCTGTCGTTAAAATTTTTCCAACATTCCAATTCCCCATGTCGCTATTTTGTTTATTTCGTCCTTTTTTTACTTTAGTTGTGATTGTCGTTACTTTATTAATCATGTCGATTGCCTTTGCCGTTTTCGTTTCCTTAATCGTCTGTTGTGTTCTATTATTCAGCTTTTTTGAGATCGGTAGCACTTCGTTGTTCTGTTCTGTTTGTCGTTTGAGTTCTCCCATATCCATTTATTTCCTTTTGTGTATTTATTTATTTATTTATTTACCTGATATTCTCTGGTTCTTTCAACCTGTCATTCTGACTTCTCTTTCTCACCCTTTTTTTTCACACGTTTGAATTAATAAAGGTTTCATGACCATTAATCTCCTTGAACTTCTTCCTGTTCTTTAAGCTATATCTTCTGTCTCGACTAAGCATAAGCACTAAGCATTCCAATTTTTTTTCTTTTTTGTTTGCCTCATTCATTCCTTTAATAATTTCTATGCTTCGTCAATCTTTACTATATCTTCGTCAATCTTTAGAACAAGTGTCTTTGTTTCGGAAACATGAAAACGATTCAATTTTTTATTTAAGTTGGTAAAAACTTAGTGTACCTACAATTTTTTTCTAAAAAATAATTAAACTTATAATGGAACTGAGATATCTTCGAACAGTGAGTGAGTTTGAATTATTAGTTTGCATCGATCACCCGATGAATGTATCGAAAAATAAGAACCAAAAATGTTAAACTGAATTTAAAACTGATTGGTTTTCATAACGGAAATTAGGGCCCACGATGCCTGCATTTATGACGTTAATTATCGTTATGTAAAATTTCCCGTAATCTGCGCCTTTTTTAGCTATGTTAAGAATTTTTAATTCAGATTCCAAGACAAATACCTCAATTAATTAATTAAAACATCAGTTTGAAACATGAGTGTGTTTGTCAAACTGAACATAAACGGCGTCAAATAAGAGGCATTCAAATGTGAAATATGCGAGTAGCTCTGTCGACATAATCGTCGTAGCAGTTCTGAAGTGTCAAACTCGATAAACAACAAGGCTACCAACCTTTTTCAAATTCCAAAGGCTACTTCGAATACTATTATTACTTAATTGCACAACAAAAGCTAGCATTTTATTACAAAAATTAGCAAATAAAATTTGTTCAAAATTAATCAAAGTTTTCTTTTTAGAAACCTTCCGCACCTCTATAAATAGGCCCCCATTCATCTACTGCATTTTAAAAAAAATTCTCCAATCATTTTCATGTATTCCACTAATTTGTGAGCGAAGATAAAGATAATGAATGAAATAAAGAATTTAAATCAAAAATTCAAAATTCCATTCTGTAACTTTTTAATATTACGTACCTTTTAAGTGACAAATAATTTTCAATTATCAACGAGCTTACAGTTTTTCGTAAAAGTCTGAATTCGATAGCAAAGCATTTAGAAAGTAATGTTACTAAGAGTTACTTTTGGCATTAGGGCGATAAGGTAATTATTTCCGCATTTACACCAATGAATACTATTTAATTTTTAGTTATGAATAGGCAAACATCGCTTCTGAAGTGAAAACTTACGTTGTATTAACAAAAAAGTGCTAACCTCTAAAAACCTGAATTACATTGAAAAAAATTAAGCAATCTGAATCCAGTTCATGACAATAATTCATCAAGAAAAAAAAAAGAAACGGGCATAAGAACCGACACAAATTATGTACATTTTCATTGCTTTGAAAAAATTTGTGACAACAAATAAAAACACGTAAAGTATTATCTGCTCATTTTATCAAACTGAACCTTTGAATATTTCAAACATTTATTAACTGTTATTGTTAAACTTCCACGTAGTTTTAAATAACTAACATCCTTCGTTGCAAGCATTTTTGGTATGAAAATTGATTTTTTCTTTATTATTGAGGGAAAACGGCGTCAAAGCAGGCTTTGGAATTGAAAGTGTGTTGGCAGCTCTGGATGTCTATTTAATTGACAGTTTGAGGTTAAATATTAAATGGTATGCGAAGATGTCAGTCTGAAATTGTAAAATCGGCGCTAGCAACATTTCGATTGGCACAGATTTATGGTTTAAATTATTAGTTTAGTTCAAACAATAATCGTTTTGCTAACCTCAGGCACTTTGTTTTTGCAGACAGACGTAGAAATTGGCGTATGCTTTGTGGAATCCTTTGCAATAGCGCAACCGAGATCGTAAACTGGGGTAAGAAGATTTCATTTGAAAGTCCTTATTTTAAGGGTTATAGCTGTATAATCGCTGTTTCCCGACACAACGGTTGCTTAATTCAATATTGACAAAATGTCCACAAAAAAGAAGTCATAGATAATTTGGCACTGTCGGATAGATATTTTATTAACGATTGACAACACTGATGGAACTATACGTATAAATCAATGACTTTAAAAAAAGCTCGTTTGAATAGTTTGATATATTCCGATTAATGTAATTGGACACTTGATAAAATTTAAAGCGTTCTGGCAGCTTTTCCAGTCTGATATGTTAAACGCAAACATCGAGAAAACGTGAAATTGGTTCCAGTTACCAACAGCTGTGAAATAATCTGAGAAGAATCGTGCATAATTTAGCGTTGTCATCGTACATTTACATAATTAATAGCGCAAATTGTTCACTTGTGCGTCTACATTCTTTAACTTTACTAGAGATTATTAAAAATGGTCTCTTAAGCGCACTTTTGGAGTAATTTATGTTCTACAAAGACCCTGTAGGGGGTACACCAAAACCAGACAAATACCTATCAGCCAAATAATTTTATTCAAAGTCTGTCGCCTCCCGGTCGACCACTTTAAGATAGTGGGCTTCCACAGAATACAAAACAGCTTTATTTATACAAGGGAAAAAGTCGTGGATTTACCTTTCAGCGGGGAAGTGTCTTAAAGCTTCCATCGTCTTGTCTTATCCCATTGTTGGCGGGGGCGTGCGTCCGGTGCCAAAATAAACAAATGGGTCACGAAACCACAAAATTATGCAACTAAAAAAGGAATCACTCTATAAATCGCACATTTACATCCTCTATTTATAGAGCACAACACGTGAACACTGCACTGAAGCGCCCGAATTTTTTTCAAAGCGAATTGTTGAAGAGCTTTTTGAAAATTTCCCAACGCACGAGACACTATCAACACAACAGGGTGTTTGTTGAGAATGAAGAGTGGGCGGGATTACAGAGAAGAAGCATCGTGCGCCTGAGCGACACGAGGACACTGATCAAGATGCGCAAAGAGAATAGACCGCTGGATATTGGATGACAAATTTATTTTGGCCAGATTTATCCCTACAAACGTAATTAATCCTGACTGCTCGAAACTATTCCCAGTTTTACGCTTCATTCCGTGAAAAACTTTCAAATACAATTGCAAAACCTGTAGCGAACATGATTCACCGACCCGACCCTTTGACGAGGATGTTTGAAAAACACCCCCAGCGAAATAAATTTCGATCGAATTTAATACGCCAATAAATCAGATTTTACGCCACGTCGGGACTTATCGCCGCTCAAAATTGACTGAAGACCTATCACGAAGAGTACAAATGAGCCAGATCTTTTTTACGAACCGAGCTAATTATTTGATAACGTTGCGATAAAAACAATTATGATGGGCAAATCGAAACAAACGGGCTTTGTCCTCAAAGGATACTCGTCTCGCTTTAAACTTGAAAGCTTTTTGAATCCGAAGAATGTGGAACAAGTCCCTGCAGGTTTCAATTTCGAGGCCTTGATTGGCGAATTTAATGTGTCAGAAGATCCTCTTTTCCCGACAGAGTTAATTATTCCAAATCGAAGGATAATTTGATAATCACCGCTCGTCCATTTCCAACAAAAACAATTTCGTTTATTTTACCAACAAATTATGAGCCTAATACAAATTTATCGCTTTTTATCAAAACAAATCGAATTTGGTTACTTCGTGACTCGGAATTATTCAAAAAAATTCAACAAGATGAATGAATTGTCTCTTTAAATCGTAATGTAATTTTATTGTTTTCTCCTGTACTGCGAACGCGATTCAGCACGCTCGTAGTCTTTTTCTTCGTGCACATCACTTCGCTGTCATTTAAACACACGTCTGCGATTGTTTGCGTGTGTCTATTATTCTCCATTCTTCATGTGCGGCTTTATAACTTTTCTTCTAATCGCTGACAATTATTATTTATAGATATTTCACCTGTAATTGTTTATCCGCTTTACATCACTTTCTATTGTCGTCTGCTGTGCACTTCATTCAGTTTTTGATATTTAATACGACTTTGACTTATTCGCTGAACATATTGTAAAAGTAAAAGGTGAAAACTAACACTTTTCGCCTATTAACAATTACACTTGTAATACTTCCGAGTTATTTTTTAAGTAAATAAACTTTGCTCGAGGTCTCCTCTCACTGTAAAAAAAAACAATGCAGGTGAAGGTTAAGATCGTCATGAAAAAATGGCATTTTAATAACGGGATTTTGTGAAACAAATGATCTAACAAGTTGATGGAGTTCCGAAGAAAACTACAACGCAAAAAGAGTCTTCCAAGTTCTTCCCAAAAGAGGAAAGAAAGAGAATTAACCTGACTTGACCTGAACCAGAGCTCCAATTTTAAATGTTATTTACTAAGCTAAAGTTATTAAATTATTATTATTATTATTGTACTTTCTCCTAGTTTACGCAGACATTTTAAATTTAAGAATACATTAAACTTTTATGCAAAACATTTTACACATAAAATGAGAGTACAAAGTTCCTCTTTTTAGTAGCATAATTTTCAAAGTTTTGGAAACTGCCTGTTCCCAGACCGATTTGCAATTTCTTCCAACTTTGACTGCATTCAAATTAATTAATAACTTGTATCTATAATCCATGATTTAATTAATTTAAGTGATAAAGAAGGTTGGCTATATCTCTGTTGACTTCTGGAGTATTGACAGGTATATTTTAGTGAAGTAATTGATTACGATAACGAGATATTAGTCTAGACATTTAAGTACAACGATCTTTAATTATTTTTAAGCTAACGTAATAAAAAAAATAGCGACAACAAAAAAAAGTTCAAGAGTCTTAATTTTTTGAAATGAGGCGATACGAAGCTTCCCATTTTTGAGATTGAAAAGAAAAAACTGATACGGTTTTAACACATTTAACGGTTCACATTATTACCGTTTACATTTGCGGATATTTGTAAATAAAACTATGTTTTCTAGTGTAAATAAATACCCACCTCCGTGTAAACAGTATTATTTAATTTTCTCGTAATCTGCGCGTTCACGGCCACAATCCCCATAAAAAATAATTAAATTTTAGTTTAAGTGCAAAATTAAGTTGTTACTTTGTCGGACAACATTCTTCCAAGCCGCTCCGAGAGATTAAAAATTCATGCTACGTATCGTTGAGAGCATAACTGTGACACTTTACTGTTGAAGTCGAACGAATTGTTCATGACATTTTTAAAAAAATCAGCGTTTCTGTGAAAATCGTTCAAACTCTGGACTAGTGTTATGCATTGACTGAATGCTATCGTGACAACCAACGCGTTTTTAAATGTGGTGGAAAATGAAAAATTTATTTCCAATAAATGTGAACCTCTTGATATCAGTTGGATTTATTTCGCACAGTCGTAGCAGTGAAAGTTTTTTATTAAACTTTCTCAATAATTTAATTCTGTGGGTGGTTATTTTTAGGTCTGTACGTTGTTAGCCTCTAAGTTTACTGAGTAAACAAAATTATCTAACTTTAAAAGGAAATGTGTTCAAGGTTGCTGACTGGATACTTAGAGTATTGACGAGTCGAAAAGATTGCCAAACCTTGGTTTTCTTTTGGATCGTGTTCAAAAAACCTACATTTCTGTATTGGGTGGTAGTTTTGTTTGATGACTCATCCATGTTCAGAAACTCGGAGGAGTTAATGGTGAGTAACGAAGCGAAGGTCTGAGGTGCATTATACATTTTTTGGTGAGAAAGAAGGACGTTGTATTGTTGCAACCATGGTTAATTTTAATAATAGTCTTTCGTTTTTATTTTTCATTGGGAGTTGCGAAGGACTACATGATGCCGTTTTATAAAAAAAATTGGATTTTTAGAACCAAACAACAAAACTTCGGTTCCTAGCTGTTTAACATCAAAGTATCTATTGGGCCGGTTTTTCAATCGTTAATTAGCGCTAATTAAAAGTTAAGTGTTATGGTTACCATTGTTGTGGCTACTGATGGATAATTGGAAGTTAACTAAGCGTTATTATAGAAGCTGAGGCAAAAACTAGCTAAAATAAAAAATGTCTACCGCTGATAAAGAAAGGGAAAATTAATTAGGATTTTTTTACCCCAGACGTAAAGTTTGCCATGTAATCTATTAGAATCGAGCACAATAATACAAAATATATTTTTTCCTAAAAAAAATTTTCAGACTTCGGTATAATTGGATTTTCATTTAATTGAGTGAGTTAAAAGATTTCTAGTCCGAAATGCCGCTTTAACCACAAAATCATTATGATTTTTTTGAGCCACTGTCAAGTAGCAGTAGAAGCAACGACGGAAGAATCTCTTTGGGGATCACTTTTCTTGGAAAATACACTTTGTGTTAATAAACCGTTTTTTATACGTAACTTTGCATATCCTGCTGTCCACCATTGCCTTGAACTTCTTTTATTTTTGTATATACAGAGTGATTCTGAAACGTCATAGATTGTTAAGCTAGACATTCTACAAAGGTGGAAATATTTTTGAAAAAAATGCATAATAAAATAAGTTTTCCATAAAAAATGTAAACTTTCAGACGACAGTACTACTGGAATTTGAATTTTGTTCACTGTATTAAAATCTTTAGCTCTCTAGTCCAATGTGCAGCTTTTACTTTTAACAGTCTAACCACCATCGCTTTGAAGTTCTTTTGTTTATATACAGAGTGATTTTAAAATGACCTACTTTGTTAGCCGGACATTCTACAAAAGAGGAAAACTTTTTGATCAGAAAAACACAAGTTGCACCATCAAATTGAAATGTCGACTAGCTATTATTGCCCAAAGAGATATGAAACTGCAATTTAATATAAAATGTATAAAAATTCGGTTTCATTTTGTAGTGTTATTTTCTATTGAAGGGGTGGTACGTGTGGTCACAAGCGATTAACTATACAAAATTTTAAGATCATATTTCAAGTAATTTTCTCTCTCCCGAAAAGTGACATACAGTAACCACCAGTAATTGTTAGTAGTTTATCTAAAATCAATGAAACATAAAAAACTATTAGTTTAACAATTTGTCTGCTGTTTATTTATTTATTTTTTTCAAATTTAGTCAAATGGTACTAATAGATTTTGAGGAAAAAAACATTCGTTTATTGTTTATAAAAAACAAAAGTCCTTAGTAATAATGATACTAATACTTTTTTTGTTTTATTGATTTTAGATAAATCACTAAGAAGTACTGATGGTCACCGTAAGTCACTCACTTTCGTTACAGAGAAGTCGACAACGGAGCTCAGAACTTCGACCAGGACCAATATTTTTTTTTTGGAATTTCAATAAAAATTACTTAAAATATCTTTAAAAAAATATAGTTAATCAAATAATAAACATTATAAAACAGTTTAATATTTTTTTAAATAAATTTCACGCTTCTTACTACACGACCCCCTTAAAGAGATAACCGACTGGAAAATAAAAAAAACAAATGCTTAGTCTTCATTTAATGTCCAGTCCTCCGTTTAACTATTAATTAAATTTTATTATGCCCATACTGTTTCAACAGTTCGATTTAATTAATCAGTTTCCGTTAGGCTAGATCCCTTAATTATTTGCTATTCCCACAAAGTTGCAGTAATTTTCACACGATGTAGATCTTGATTATCATAAAATTACACTAAGATCAACTTGCGCACAAATAATTTATTTATTAATTATTTATTTAACACAAAACATTAAGCTAAGGTCTTTTTTTGTAAAGCAGTTTATGGCAAGTGGCAAGAAAGTGCCGATTGTGAGAGTAACGATCTAAATTGATTGGTTCCTGTTTTGACCGGGCTCAGGTAAGCTCGTCCCCTAGGTCCTTTACTCGTCAATGCAATTCCACCTTTAATAATATAAAAAAAACGACAGCACGTTTCATTTTCTTAAGTTTACTTATTTGTTAATTTATTTAAAATGTATCGGTAATTATATCTATTTGGAATATAATAACCTTGCAATTTAATAATTTGCTTCGTATTTTATTAATTAGACAGAACAATAAAATATTCTAGTACACCAATTTGAATGTTTTACAGCGGTTGTATCTAAAAAAACTGCCCAAGTTGTTTATATTTTTATTGATAAACTATTAATTATGTAATAAAAAAGACAACTTACAGAACACCTAAATAAAACATCAATAATTACAAACTCATGAGTTTCCCCAACACTCAGCTTGTTTAATATTTCGCTATGAATGATTATAGACGGTCTTTAGGAGTTCTCAGGTTTTAGAATTTTAACGTCAATGATTGAAAACTATTATTAAAATATTTGCAGCAAACATACAAATAAGTTACAAGTCTTCTTTTATACATGGAAAAATAATTAAATTTATACAACATAAAATCACTGCTCCATACTCAATCAGACGTTTGTTATGCCTAAAATTTATGGGTGTGTATTGAAAACTGGATAATTACACTTATGTTTTGAAATATTATAGGCACAGTAATGTCTTACACAAAATTCAATGGGAAAAAAAACACATCATTTAAACGAATCGATACATTCAAGTAATAAAAAAAAAAATAGAATTCAGTGGAAGAACACTACTATGATCAAGTAAACTAAATCGACATAACCAATTTAAAGTGAATCATATTGAATAACTAATGTCTCATCTTCATAAAAACTATGGCGACATCGTGCTCATCATATCCTGACCGCCTGGCAGTCTTGTACGCCTCGTTTGAAGCCGCAGCCACCGGCAGATTCTGTTTGACATCGTTTGATATATCAAGACACAGTTTGATATCTTTCTGCATGTACTCGAGAGCTTGCTCGACTTTGGAAAAACTTCTGTTATTTATCAATTGTCCCTTGTTTGACAGATAATTCGATGCCCCTTCAGATAGATTAAAGATTTCCAAGAAATCTTTGCATGACAGTCCACACCTTTCCGCCAATACCATGCTCTCAGCCAATCCAGCGAGGCCGATTCCGAGCGCCATGTTGATACACAGGTTCATTTTGGTAGCGGAACCTACGGTGCCTAAATAGAACGCTGTTTTACCGATAGCTTTAAAACATGTTTGGCAGTCATCAAACAGTGATTTATCCCCCGCCGCCAAAATTATTAGACTACCTTCTTCTGCTTGTTTTTTGCTACCTTGCATTTGAGCTTCTAAGTAGCGCCCACCTTTACTTTCGATTATGTTGCAAATATCTTTGGAAGTGTCCGGGTCGATGGAGGTCATTTCTACGTAACCTTTACCTGCAAGGGCGCTACATTCATCAGCTTGGTGAATTACCCCACAATTTCCTATTACCACCTGAAGAAAAAAAAAAGTAATAATCACAGAAGATTACATGAGGTGGATATTACCTCTTTAGCGGAACGAGGATCTGCTAAACAGCTAAATATTACGTCCGAATTTTGTACTACATCGCAGGGGGTTTGGTACGTTTGAACTAAACCTAGTTGGTTGGCGTCAGCCTGTGCTTTGATCTCATCACACTGAAACAAAAGTAATGATTGTTTAGTAATTAGACTAGTTACTATATGAAATAATTTATACGTATTTGTTGGTTTTAACATGTTAAAATATTTTACCCCGATTACACTATAAGAAACAATTCTTCATCATTCAAGATTATAAACGGTGACTACTAGTCGGCCTTGTTCTTTTAACATGTTGGTAGTAATGTTAATCGACGTTGACATTTTCCTGAGACAAATGTGAACAATGATATTGCATATGAATAAATGTTTAGCCTCAAACTATCAGAGATGTTTTAAGCTGGCAAGCATAATTCAAATTCCAAACGCTCACTTCGCAGCCGTTTTGAATCTTTTCTAGCACCGTGACAAACAAATCTATAAGAAGTTGAAAATATATGAAAATCATCATAAGAGCAAACATCTCTGAATATTTGTGGTATAATTTAGACACAAGGACAAAAGAAATAAATAGACCATTTATCGACTAATCGTAAAAATAAAAACTTTCGCAAGTTATCGACATGACTCAGTCTACTACTTTATTATCTAAATTTTAAGGCTCAGATCAAACAATTCGCTGATTTAAATTGATACAAATTAATCGATATTGCAATCGATATTAACCACCTTCATTTGTTAGAAGTTTGTGTTTATCTATAGGTTTTTTGTAGAACATACAGAAAGAACAAAAAGCGTCACAATGCTGCTTCACACAGTATAAATTATTTAACCCAAATTCAACGTTCTTGACGTTAAAAGTAGCCACCCAACATAATCTCACATGATTTAATAGGTAAGCCATAATAATTGATAAGATACGATACTCATTGATGCAAAATAATCTTTTAAATCTAGGACTCGTGACATCGGTGGTGAACTTGTTGGCAATTTAGTTTCAAAACACTCCAGAGCTTAAAACTATATTAAGCCTATCATCGACTTCTGAAAATTTCCTTTGTTGCCCAGACTGTGAATGACTTAATTTTGCATTAATTAGTCATTCATTCGCTTATCAATGTTTACTGTAATTCTTTATAATTATTACAATTACACATTCCAGAAAAATCTAAAAGGAACAACCTGAGGAAATTTCACGTTTAAATCTTCAGTTTTCTTGCACCATTATTTACGTTCTGGCTTGTGGCATAAATTTAAACTTCCGCTTCCCACCGCAGAAACTGCATTAGATTAATTAGATTTTTGAAAGACACTTCCTCTCTATCTTAACGGAAAATGTAAGTTGCAACGCCTTAGTGCCGATTTTAACAACTTGGTCGATAACCTAGCTCACCACAAACAATGCTACAACATATTTATGTTGCGTATTGTAATTCTATCAAGTTTACACTCTTATTTCAGACAGGAAATTGTGTGGAAAAAAACAGTTAACAGGTCTCAAAAAAACGTAAACCATGTTAATGTCTTAAACAAAGACCATGAACTCATTTTCTTAACTGCTCTTTCTAATTTTCATTTTGTTTTGAGATTAGTCGTGGGAAATAACCTACAAGATGATAATTCGAACAATACAAAGAACCATTGATAGGCTATAATTTGTGTACTTCGATAAATTTTCAATGAAATACGAGGTGCTCACTCTTGCATAAGTATGACGCAAAATCAACAAGTCTCGTATTATTGTTTCAAGTAAATTAAAAATAGATACGCTGGAGGAAAGCCAGTTATCTTTGAATTCTTAACGAGTTATCTTCAATTGGGTAAGATTCCGAAGTAACAAATTACAAATATTTTAGCACAACGTAAAATTTATAGCTCCAAAAAATCAGCTCGTTAATCATCTTTGTTGCTGACAGACAAACAAAATGTAAATATTTTTCAAGAATGTTGTGGCTGCTGTTGTTGCAAATAACCGTGTTAGTGATGAATATCGATCAAACTTCGCTAAGCACATAAAAAATCAATAACCACTTGATGGTTGACCCCCATTTTATAAAATTGGTCTGTAGCGACAAATTAGAGTAATCATCTTCGATTTATCAATAAAGAAACTTTGTTTATTTAATACGTGATTAATAATTAACTTTCTAAGCACTGGCGTACAAGCAAATTTAATTTATCATCTAGTGATTAGAATTTGGTCGCGAGGTCATTTCATTTGATATTAACATTGATAATGACGCAAATAAGGTAGTAACAAACAATAACGAAATGAGTAAAGATAACGCCAAAACAGCTTGGCAATCATAATAGACGGCATAACGAAGTTTATAAAAGCAATAAGATGTGTTTAACCCTTGAGAACTCTCGATTAATTCGCTGCTATAAACACTATCAAATGAACTTGTTTTGACGCAAGTGCTCTTTGTCAAGAGCACTTTCGCTCAACTCGTCTCTACGAATTAAAAAGTCCACGATGGTCCCTGTTTTTAGAACCACTTTCCATCGCACGTTAACAAATTTTACACTCGCCACTTTCTAGACTCTAGTGAAAGCATTGTGCTATTTTACTCCACATTTAGAGGACCCTCGATCGACCTTATTTCAATAACGGTCTCTTTCTTCTTCGCGTAGTGCTAAGACTAAGAACACGTAACGTCGTTATATTTTTAAATATGGCGGTATGTTGCTGTATAAATCTGGCTTAGTCAAGGTCATTCAACAGGTACGAAAAGAATGTGATGCGTTATATGGAGTATGGCAAAAAGTTTCTCCATTGTTATGTAAATTGTGGCACCATACTTACTTTAAAGAAATGGATTAAGTTTCATCTACAAATTCAGCCACTTCGAATTATTTATGTAAACATCCACGTCTTTGATTAGATAATGCTTTTCGGGTTTATGTAAACATCTATAAAGATAGAGTGTTGTCAAATAATACAAAAAGTCCGATGTTAAGGGACAGAACTTAAAAAAGATAAGATTTAGTGAACCGTGTTTAGACTATAAAACTGTTTTAGTTAGAAAATCAGAACTGTATTAACGGTCAGAGAATTTGAATAAAATTAACGCGTGCTTGTAGCATGTTTTATCTATTCAGACCTTTGATCGGCACAAAAATGCTTAAAAAGACTTAAATAAGACCGAAATTATGAATATTTAAATTTGGCATTTTACGTATTCCACCAAATAATAAAATGTGATAAATTATACTTGCGAACTGCTGTTAAAAACCATTGTGCCAACTGCACTTCATGCCTGCCGATAAAACAACACGAACGTTGATTAAGTCAAAGTTAAATTTTATAATTTTTACTAATCGGACTTCAAACATGACTAATCTACAGTGTCCTCATGAAACCACTCGAAATAATAAAACCGTTGTGTCAAGCAGAATATATTTCTTAAATCTGTTTACGATCGGATTTGCCAAAACTATTCTACCAAAAGAAATAAAATGATTTACACAAAAATTATATTTGACAATTGTGAACCACTGCGTTTACAACGATTAAATTCCTTGGCATTTCTCCAGGGTATTACTATAAAAATTTACCACACACACTACCTTCTTTGTTTTTTTCTTTATACCTAGAAACCGAGTTAGAAGTGTTCTGTGTATCATCTTCCACAAAACTTCGAGTTATTTTTCGAATAAAATTTTTAGTTTCCACATTGAAATATCAATATTTACTCGACAATGTTTTTGGATACACTTTATTACTCATGGTCATTTATTTTAAACGCTATGATCAAAATCCACCGAAGGCAATCGAAGGTACATATAATGCTGACGTCAGAAATATCTCAACATTTATACTGTCATATTCGAATTAAATAAACTTTCAGTGCACGTTTCAATAACTTTTAACAAAGAAATTTTCACGTTCAGAGCTTTCAAAGTTATTAAAGGTCTGGCATTATACGCAGTTGCTCCAAATGTCAACCTTTTCAAGCGGGTTCGAGTCTTCAGAACTACATATTTTCTTGATGGAAAAACAGCTCTTTATTTATTATTTATGTAGAATTGAACTTACGGCGTGATTATGAGTCCTTATAATCAACAAAATTACAGTTTTTTGATCAGAAGTAAGAACCGATTTACTGAAAGAACGGAATGAAAGACCATAAAAATTTAATTAGCAACTTCCTGTGACAAACTTCATCCACTAATTTTCCACCTGTTGCAAATAATAACTTGTACAACAAAAAATTCAACTGCCAAATTCTTATGGAAAATAAAAGGTTTAGCGAAATTTTTAAAGAAACAGCCGTTTTATTATTTTTTTCAGACTTTTAAATACTTTATAAAAGCTCTGAAACATTTATTGTTTCTTTAGGAAGCCACTTGAAATTTGGACGCCTTTTTCATTTAAAAAAAATGTACCTAAATGTTCGTTTTCACTCTTTGTCCCCCTTGCCTTAGTGACATATTTTCTTTATGTATTTTAACACTTCATGTTCCATTAAGAAAAAGTTGGTGCAACAGTTTTTGGCATAATTTTCGTACAGCCTGTTGGTTATTAGTTCACTTTCTATATAACCACGTAGTATATTGAGCACTCAACTTTTTTTTATGCGTTGTGTTTTTTTTAATGAAACTTTCAATTATAATCAATTATAATATTTAAATTGATATAATTACAAAAAAAAAATGAAAGAAGAAAACTCTCGTTATTAAAATTTAACATAAGTGTCGACTTAAGGGGAGAAATAGGTGTAAGTGTATGTGTAGAGCGGCGTATTTCAAGTGTTTTTACGAATTTTTTTTTAACACATAATGAATATATATATATTTAATTTATATCATAGAATCATGTTAAACATATATTCAAGAGTATATTATGAAATTTCCAAACATTTTCCTAGAAAAATGTCGGAGATGTCAGCTGTCGTACATTGTAAGTTGCCATCCGGCTGGCCAATTTGTGTACATCCTGGAGGTCACAAGTTATCCGAGATCAATTTTTCAAAAAAACTTACCTTTTTATAAGTGTTTCTTCTATTTGAACCTCAATCCCCACAAAAAAATCGAAAATTAATATTTTCTGAGGAATCTGAAAATTTAGCATGATTTTTTTTCTATTTTTTTGTACATTTTTTGCAATAAAAATAAAGTTATTGTTTAGGATTGAGGTTCAAATAGAGCGTATTTATATAAAGCAATTATGTGCTGAGTTTGATAACGAATGACCAAAAACTGTAAAAGCTAGTGTACACAAATTCGAAAGAAGTAATATCGAGAAAAACGCGTTTATTTATGGACCTAAGAAAACGCTTGCGATAAAAGTCGGTGTGAAATTTAAAAGTAGTCACTTATAGAAATTTTTATCCAAGAAACAAAAAATCATCTTCTAAAGTGTTTTTTGAATTTTTAATACCTTCCAGATAGTTCTAGAATGCTCGGCGGCTCCGTACTACATGCCACGCGCTCCAACCGTTCGATAGAGGGACATTCACTCAATCGCTTATAACTCTTAAACGGCGTAGAATTTTGTTTTGAAATTTTCAAAATATATTTTTGAATGGTTCTACGATCGATTTGTGAAAAGAAAAAAAAAAAAAAGCTTCTACACCTATTTACCCCTTTAAGGGAGCATTAACCATGCTTACCTCGCTAGACCCTTCAACGCACAAGATTGATACCTTTTTGTCGTTTACTAGTCAGTGAATTCTCCCAAAAAAATCGCAGGAAATTTATTGACAAAAGTTCTTGTGTACTATTAAAAAAAAATTGCGTGTGAAATGAATGAACATTTGTCAGTTATGAGATACAGCCAGAATGTTTTTATTACTCAAGCAAAAAAAAACAGTAAATTATGTATAGACGTAAATTAATTTGCAGTCAACTTTCAGCATGCATCATCAACATTAATTTCCGTTTTTCGCGTTATACACAATATGAAAACAATAATTTCGAGACATTTATCACCAAAGAATGAACCATTTTTTATTCTCATCAATATTCACACTTCAGTAGAGCAACAACAAACAGTAGTAACTACTGGACAGTGGGTGGATTGGTTGCAGGTTACAACACTAAAATTAAGAAGTCTGCGTGAGTTACTAAATATAGTTATTTTAGCTTCAATGAAATGCTGTAAATCTCCTACACAGGTTATTAAATGTAAAGATTTTATGTTATTGTGAATCTCAGTAAGAGGGCGTCTAAAAATAGTTCTTTTAGTGAAAGAACACAAAGTGGGTAGCTCCATGAAAATCTACCCCTCAATGGCAGCGGAGAATTACGCGAAATGTACAAGCATGCGGCCTAAGCTTAGATATCAAATGGTATCGATCGACTACCATACTTCCCGCCCTGAAGAATGGGATAACAAGCTCTATTAACAGGAAATGAAACCTTATCAAAACCCAAACAATTTTTAAATAAGATTACACTGCTAGTGCAAAAAAAAACACAGATAATTCAAGAACATTTGACCTTCGTCATAGGAATTAAACTATTGAAAATGACAATTGTCAATGATTTATGCATGTGTAGTTGTCAATTGTGAGGATAGGAAATCAGGTTGGTTTGATCTTATGTCCAAGGAGCAAAAACAGTTACATTAGAGTTATGAAACCGAGAAAGTGAGCGACCTCACCTCAACGAGTCGACCGAATGGATCGGTCCATTTTATTCCCCACTAGAACGCAGCTGGAACTGTCGTTGGTGACGAGCATTCAGCGAATAGTCTGCCAGAATCAGAGCTGGGGTCGAAACGTTGTGTATAGTACAGTTGATGTGAGTGTAACAAATTCCACATCAGTCGGTCGTGCATTCATACAATACTCCTATTAAACTCAATAACTAGTTCTAGTATTTTGCGAAGTTGTTCAGTTTTATTAAGAACAAAACGTGCTTATCAGATGGATTGGTGAGTGTTTTTCGCGAGCCTCGCGATAACATTCCTTATCATAGTTTTTAAACGTTGACACGAGTCGAAGCTACCGTTTTATGTTTATTTTCTTGTTGCAACTCATTCGAATTAAAACTACGGCTGTGTAATGCTTACTTGCGATAAATTCAAGGTGGTTTTCTTCTGCGAACGACAGCTGGATGTAGATCGATTTTTAATAACGTGCTCGTTTTTTCTGTTTGCAGAAAGGGCAACTGAAGAGGTCAAGAACATAGGACAATGTATTTTGAATCATGGAAAAAAATAGCCGGCTAAATGGTGCCGGTCGGATTTTTTTAATTTTGGTTGTGGTATGGTCACAGAGCCCAATATTGGTAAAGGGTCACACGCGTCACGGTGACGGGACACTTTTACGTGCACCTTCTGAATGTTCTTATCCGAGTTCGACATATCTAATATGTCACGACAGATCATTGAAAGGTCTTCAGATCAGTCCCGGGACTGTCCGGATAGCATTCGAAAATGTCACGGGCGAAAACCTCGACGCAAAAAATTTAAGGCACCTCCGATGGACTAATAGCGGCATCGTCGATATCAAAAAGGCTATTGTCAATCCTCAATCGTTACAAAGCTTGGATGTGACCAATAACAATATAGCGCAACTAGAAGACTACTATTTTGAACAATATACTAGTTTAAAAGAAATGAATTTATCCTATAACGCAATTAATAATCATCTTCCTAGAAACGTTTTTGGCAATTTGTCTTTAGAGAAATTATGTCTGTCACATAATTCTTTAAGCGCTCTTCCTTTTCAAGTTTTTGCCCCAATGTCTCGTCTTCATCATCTAGACATTTCGTTCAATGAAATGATCGCTTTCTTAGACCATTTCTTTACTTTTAACAAGTACATCGAAGTATTACTCTTAAATAACAATAGGATCACGAAACTAACCTCAAACTCTTTGGCCGACTTATCAAATCTAACGACGTTAGATCTATCTCATAATTCCATCGAGTACGTAGCAAAAGGTCTCTTTGATTCACTTAACAATTTGGAGTACTTAAACCTTGCCTCCAACCCCCTCGTCAACATGCTCAGTGGTACATTCCGAGGTTTGACAAACTTAAAAACGTTAAATCTAAGCGGTAACAAACTATCATATCTCACTTTCGGACTGTTACATTTTAGTCCCAAACTGACTTCGCTAACCCTCGACGACACGAACATTGAACGGCTACACAATAGCGAGCTCCTCGGAGTTTCAAATTTGAAGATCCTCCGCATCCGCAACAATGCCAACCTTCGAGTTATCGAAAACTACGTCTTGGCCGACACCCCTCATCTTGAAGAGTTGGATATTAGCGGAAATCTTCTCACGTTTTTGCCGACTTCTCTTGCCAACTTAACCATGTTGAAGAGACTCAACATATCAAATAATCTTTGGGCCTGCGATTGCCGTATGTATTGGTTTGCGTCTTGGGCAGTAGACAAAAAACGCCACAACGTGACTCTCTCGGATTTGAGCTGCACTTACGCCTACCCTAACGATATGATACCGACTTTGCACCATCTTAACTGCACGGGTCCACGTGTCCATTACAAAACGCCCACGAAACAGTATCGCTTAAAGACTGATGCGTTATTGGAATGTCGATATACGGCGAACCCACCACCGTCCATCACGTGGGTGACACCTCAAAGACAAGTTTTTCATTGGAACCCCGACCCTGCTATTCCCGACGACTTCGAGACGCATCCTCATGCTCATGATGCGCTATTAACACCGATTAGGGTGATCCCGCCGAGGATACAAGTGCTGGACAATGGGACTCTTCTGATCAAGAACGTGACCAGAGATGATTGTGGACGCTACACGTGTTATGCCAGCAACCCCATCGCGAATCAGACCGAAAATGTTCTCTTGCACATCGATCCCACCGATTGGAACAATGTGAGGATTATGAGCCTAATAGTTGGTCTGCAGTGTGCGACGGGATTCTTGGCCTTAACCCTCATCATCCAGCTGTTACGCTATTTGGTGAACAGGTACGGTTTGTTACATAACTGGATAGACTTGGAACAGTTTCTGGTGAATGTTAATTATCCAAACAAGTTTGCGAGATTTGTTTATTTCTCTGAAATGCGCAGAATAGTTTGTAGATTTTATTTCTATTTTCAGATTTGGAATTTTCAACAACTTCTGCAGCTTTTGCAAGCGCGATCGCGTGTCGCCACGGGCACGTCAGATTTATGCGATGCTCGATAACATCGAACAATACAAATCACAGCAATTGGAAAAACTCCGGGAAAATTACACCCAGCAAGTAAGTCTTTCATCCTCATCGATCGTCCGAAAATGTCATCCTTTCTGCGTAGGTTCACAGAATCAAGGAAAACTGCGCCCAGCAAATGGAATGGATTCAGAACAGTTATCAGAGTCAGACGAAACATTTGAAAGATTTTCGCGACATCGGATCGCAGCATTTGTCAACATTGCGAGGTCAATACTGCGACCAGGTAATTATAAGTTGAATTCTTGCCAGAATTCCCGAAATGCACAGATATTTTTGTTTCAGGTTAAAAAGGTCCGAGACTATTCGACAAATCAACTAAACTGGGTCAGAGAAAACTACATTTTCCAAAGGAACAAAATACGGAAATTCAGTGCCCATAAAGTGCTGCAATTGCGGGAAACGTACAAATACCAACAGCAAACTTTGAACAAAGTCTTGGAAAATCTGCCCAGTCTTTACTTCGAAAACTGTCGAGCTGGAGCGTGTGGAAGGGCCGAATCTCTCGTCTTCGATCCGAACGATGTGGAAAGCATAGACATCTATTTGAAAAAGAAGATCGAGAAGCTTGCCAATTTAGAAGAAGTTACAAGTACGGACGTGACACAAAGCAGACAATCTTTGTATTACACGCCTACTGAGAGGTCGCTTGGTTCGAGAATATTCTCACCCGGAGATCCACCACATGAAATTTTCATCAATCATATGAAAACCAGACCCGATGGTTTCCCACAATTCGATGGAGGATCTACTTCACATGAGACTATCGTTTCTTCAAATGGTACTAATCGGAGTAGTCTAAAGCCTTCGCATAGCACTGAGGAACTGTTGTTGAAGCATTCTTCTATTTGTGATATTCAACCTAGCACGAGCCTACCGGAGTTGTGCGTCGAGGATCAAGAAGTCCTCAACGGAGAAAACGAACGGCGGGAAACAGCCTTGTAGACTCGACGGTCTGGTTTAATCAACTGCTGTGATAAAGTGAGTAAACTATCACAGTGTAGAGTCCGCTCCATTAGTGCCAATTATAGGAAGCTGTCATTTTTTCTTTGTACTATCATCAACTGTCAAGTAATTGCCAAAATAACTGAACCGATATTAAGATACATTAACGACTTTGTTTTGTCACCCTTTATTAACTGTTAAATGGAGAATAATGTGTAGTAGCTGGGAAAATACGCTAGACTCAGTATACCGAAGAACTAGCTAGTCAAAAATAATATAAGAAGACTGACAATTCTCCACAAAGCAATTATCGCGCGCACCTACTGTCGTCTAATTTTCTCTTACAGCTTCAATTTCTGTTAAAAATATTTTTAGGGAATTAAAATCCCGTTTAACGAAGTATATTTAGGTTTCTTCATCATAGCGCCATGTACACTGATTTTAGCTGTGGAATTTGTAACTAAGATTCATCTCATTATCTAATATTTTAGCGTAACAATAGAGGTTACTATTTATCCCCTAGATAAAGAAATTCGGTGTTTTGAGTCCTAGACATTGTTTATCCACATCTACTGATGATTTCTACACTGGTATAGGGACGTTTTTTTATAAGCGGGTAACAACTAAGATACAACTATTTTTATTATCGAAAATATTATCTTGTTATTGTGATTTCATTAAGTGTTAAAATTAGCATGTATTTGCTACTTATTAATAAAATATTGTGAGAATCGTAATCTTCGTTTAATTTAAAACAAACAGTTTCGTCACTAAATAGTGAAATCGGAGTATAACGGTAATTAACTATGTATGATAAAAAAGAAAGTCGGTCTATTTGAGGAATTACTGCAATAATTATCAAGAATTTCTGGTAATACGATAGAATGAAAGTGATCCGACTGCTGAACGAAGAGGGGGAGCGAAGTACGAAAAACTGATAACGGGATGCTCGTATAACTGGACGGTAATATTTTAGATAAATTATCATTTCTCGCTTGCAGCGACCCCGTTGATAGATTGTGAGATTCTCTTTCATGGATTATCATGTTTTATCGAGATAAATCTTGCCATTTAGGCTTATTACAGTTGACGAGTTTCTTTTTTATTATTATTACCTTAATTACATTTTATTGTAATCCTGTCTTGTGTAAGACTATGACTGTATTTTTTTGTATAACTTTTAATTTCACACTGAATAAAGTGAAATATGATAGAACGTTTTTTATTTTGCTTACATAGATATATTACACAGACCGGCATCTTTTCGTAATGTATGACCTACTATATATATATATATGTAATTTTACGCGTAATTTACATTTCCCTTGTTCAACTATGCCGATCATGTAACAAATATGCTATGCTCTCAACCACTTAATAAATTCATCATCTACAAGATATAGCGATCACCACAACCCTTCATTGATAAACATGAAACATTGTCGCGCGAACCAAAATCATGTTTACGTTACACACCGTATACATATAATTGACAAAGTAACGTTGCGCGATCATTTTGTAGTTCGAATGAATAAGCATATTCATTTTTTCTCTTCATTTTTAATTGCAGTGAATTATAAGAAATTCTCAAACCGTCGTCACTACATTTAAATTCATTTCATTCCGTCTAAAGCACGTCTCACGTCTAATAACATTATTTATTGAATTCATTTATTACAAATAAAATAATTAGAATCAACAAACAAAGATGGTTTCGCAATTATACATATATTTTCTTTGATTTTTTTATTTTTTTTTTTGAAATATTTTAAGTTTCTAACGTTTCCCACGTCTTTCGGTCTCGGGGAAGAAATCTAACTCCTATGAAATTCCTCATTCTCAAGTTCTTTGTACCAAAATGGTGTTTACTTTTTGTAAGTATTCTGATCTGCAGAACTATCTATTGTGACTTGAAATCTAATTTATCGCAACGTAGTAGTCGCCCATACAACGTCTTTGATGAAGTTAAGTGGTCGCTTTCTCAATGATTAAAGTGAGTATGTGTTAAAATATGTTTGATGCTACCTATTTGTGTGTTCTAAGTGAATTTCAACCAATTTTCATTGACTAACTTCATTCAAAAATGTACAAATTGTGCACGAAGATTCTTTTTTTTTATAGCGAATCTCGTTGAGATTACTACGCTCGTTTGTTAACTGAAGAATCATTTTTGAGCAAGATCGGATCCCGATCCCGAATAGTTAAATAACGTAAGTAGCCGACACAATTCTTTAAATAAGGTACTATTGTGTTCATGAAAAACTAAAACATTCAAAATTTAATAGTGTTAACTGAACTAAATAAAAATGTCAAATATAGGCGTTTGTGATTCAACCTTGATCAAATATTTTATAAAAATGTTAAAACTAAATCTTTTCAAAAAGCGGTTATCCAAGCTCGATTGCATGCTTTGTCAAGTTTTTTTTTTTGTCTTAGTGTTTCATCAATACGACGGCACTATCGCATTCATGAGAAACTAAGAGATTCAAATTTTGATGGTGTAAATGGGAGTAGATGAAAATGTCAAATATAGACGTCCCTCACTCAACGCCGAATAATGAAATAAGCTACAACTAATTAATCAAAAAACAATTATTCAAGCCCGATCGCATGATGAGTTAGCGTAGGAGCAACTGCCAAGTTTTTCATGAATACGGTAGTACCTTGAAACTTTTACACCTTAAAAATTGACTTTGTTCTCTTTTTTTTTTGTTTCTTAAATACGTACATAGATGGAAATATTTTTAATTGTACATTCGGACTATGCAGTTATTATAGTCGTCCAATTTTTGACTCTTTTTGACACTTGTGATTTTCCTTTTCGCTTAGTCTTTCGAAATGGAAAAAAACATAGCGTTTACACTAATTGTTTGTTCTCTTGTCACTTTGAGAACGTCAAGTCAAATTTAACATTACTGAACTAAAAGATGTTGATCAAAACATAAAAAAATATGCAGGGATCCAAAAGTCTTTCTATCAAGTGGGCCATGAAAGCAAAAACGTATGTCGCCTTATTAATTGATTTTGTTAACATTTAGCCGTATTTAGTCTGTCATTTTTTATTTATTGTGTTATAAGGTGCTATATGGTTTTACTTTCATGACCCACTTGATAGAAAGACTTTTGGATTATCATTATTATTAGTATTAGAACTGTGGTCCACTAAATCTGTTCAAAATTTTTTAATATTTACTTTAATTGCAACAACTGCCTCCCAGAACAACCGTTAAAGATTTTAAACTTTCGGGTTATTTTTCAAGTCAATTTCTTTCTGGTGCAAAAATGACACAAGTTAAATTACTAGACAATGACGTAACTTCAAACGGATAATGTTTCGTTCTTTAGAACAGAAACAACTCAACTTATCAAAAGAGCAAGCAAATTTCCATGTGTTTTAGAGAATTACTCTTGCAATTAAAATCTTCAAAAAAATAAACCATACTTGTGGTCCCTTTTGAAAGGATTTTTTTCGCTTTCGTTGTACAAAAACAGACAGAAATTGAAATAAACCAACGAAAATGTCCGTCAAACATCAAAAGAACGTTAAAATTTCTAGAAATTAAGTGTCATTAGAACTAGGATAAAATGTCGAAACGTCTAGTTAAACAGTGCACTTAGTATCAGGCTTCTTCATATATTTTTTATATAGACTTTAATTGCAAGCAACCTTTCAAAACAATTATCAAAGATTTTGAAAGTTACTACGTACTTTTGATTAGTTAAGCTGATTCTGAACTTATCATCGATAGACCGTGAATTATTGTACAATGACAAAACTTTGGACTTATTTACTTATCACAAAAAATTTCTAGAAATTAAGTGGGTCATTAGAACTAGGATAAAATGTCAAAACGTCTAGTTAAACAGTGCACTTAGTATGAGGCCTCTTCATATTTCTTTAATATAGACATTAATTGCAAGCAACCTTTCAAAATAGTTACCAAAGAATTTGAAAGTCACTACGTACTTTTGGTCAGTTAATCTGATTCTGAACTTATCATCGATACACCGTGAATTATTGTACAATGACTAAACTTTCGACTTACCTACTTAGCAAAAAAAAAAAAAAAAAACACCATGGTATTTTTTTTTTTATTAGCGTCATTTATCAATTAACTGAAACTGACGTGATAAGTAAAAAAACCATCGTTAGGCTGACATCAACGCACTTTTGCTTTATTGAAATTTTGTAATAACGCTTCAAATAAAGATTTTTCAGAGAAATTCTTAGCCAAGCAGAACATCGGAGTTTTGAAATTTTGAAGAATGCGAAGCGAATTGCACGGAAACTCTCCCTAGGGGTGTTATCAACAATTGTCGTTTAGTATTGAGACTTGCATCCAATTTTTCGTCTCAAACACGTTTAAAAATGGTGATAGAAACTTCTTCGGAAAGTAGTCTGTCAAAAGATCCCTCAACCATGTCAAACTGCCTTGATAATTCTTCTAAGTCAACGGAATGAGCGAAGCGAACGAAAGGAACTTACAGAAAAATTATCGGCAATTTGACATAGTCTTCGGATCTTACAATCAATAATTTCCTAAAATGCAGTTTTTTTTTCCGACGATTTCAAATTACAGGCTGCGCTTTTTCGTCAACACACAATAAAAGATTCACTTTTACATTTTAGATTATACACTGTTAGATTAACAGGTATATTAGTATTTTTCTGTTCTAAACCAGAAAGACGTGCCTTAAAATTTAGTTTATTTTGGTTTAACATTTCTGTAGATATTTTCGCATTTTTAGGGTCTTCGCAGATCAATTCTTTCTTATTAGTTAAAGAAAATAATAATTTTTCTAAGGTATGAAAAAAAGACGCTTAAAATTATACGAATGAAAACGTAACAATTCAAATCTAATTGATATTTTTGTAATTCAAAGACGGCTTGTGAGTGGTATAGTAGTTTTTTTTTTAAATCCAACATTTCGCAGATTGAGGATTTAAAGTGTCAACAAGGCAACAAATGTAAAAATGAACAACTCTAAATAAACAGTGGAATATTGAATGAGATTTTACAACATTGATTCTGAATACCTAATGCTTAAAACCTGAACAATGAATTACTTCAAAACATTTACCGTTGTGCAGCAGAAATTCTTATTTTAAAACCATCAAAGCGTAATTCCCAGCTGATGAAAATTGCACAAGAAATGGTTTTTGGAAGTTTTTTTTATTCGAAAATTCCAACTATTACGCCCAAAAATATTCGGAAACTTTTTTTTTATTTTTATTTTGTCAGTTTACGATGACCATATACGTAAAGTCTGAAAGTATTACTTAATGCATTTTAAATTTTGTGTGGTGTGTACAAAATATTTGAAAATCTTGAGATACATATTTATCTTTTTATTTGAACCCCCAGAAATAGTAAAAACGGTATAAAAACCGACAAATAAATACCTCAACCGTTAATAGTAAGTCACTGTCCTATTCTTTTATAATGATGACGGTTATCTAATAGAAGCACATTGACAAAAAAAACCGTTCATTTTCACTCACCAAACATTAACTGGGCCCAACAATTAATTTAAAAAAGTAAATCAATCTTACTTTTACTGGTTCGCCAAAACGTGTGCCCGTAAAAAAAATAAAGAAGTCTTATAAACATAAAACAAGGCGCAAAAATCTAATAAAAAAAACCAAAGATACATACTTTTTGGGATGAACGGTTCCACAAGTTCACTCTGTGCCCTGAATTGATTAGATTCATGACGACACTAGACCCCATATTGCCCAAGCCCATGAACCCAAATGCCATCGACGAGGCGGATATATTCTTATTCTTCAAATCAACGGACATTTTGCTTAAATCTAGTTTCGGGGAATCCTGGAAAAAAAAACTCGTTTAGAAGTCGCTATCAAAATAGTTCCTGGTTTACATTTTTTTATTATAAAAGTTGCCAGTAATAATTATAATTTTGGACTAGTGTCTTGATTTAGTTATACTTGTGGAAGACACATAAATTTAGCTTCGATTAAATAATAATTTACTAAATACTATTTGAATATTAAACATGTTGCAAACAGTGGCTTCACAAGTAAAATTTTCAACTCATTAGGATAACTATTTCACAGCGTGTGGAAAATTGAATTTCCCGCATCTTTTCAGTATTATAAGTTTGTCGACATATAATACCTACCGGTTTGCTCAATATCGGTGGTAAATTAAGAATCTCTTCCTCATACGGTTCTTCCGATGTTCCATTTTCATCAAACTTCATAGACGGAGACTGTTGCTGTCTCGGTTTTTTAGCTGTAGTCGTATTTCGTGGCGAATCTGAGGATTGGCGTTTATTGCCAGTGCCACTCTAAACAAAAAATAATGAAATTCTCATTTTTTTACTTTGATAGTGGTTACCTTTCTTGGTTTTTTTGGAGATTGCTGCTGTTGTTGTTGCACTAATTCTGATTCCGTTTTCAGCAAACTCTCGAATTCGGCGTCATAGTTTGAATCCTCCTGTAAAAATACAACAGAAATTTAAATTAAAGACGAATTTTCTAAGAAATTTTAACAATCTAATTTTTAAGGTGGTTCTTCGAAGTCAAAAATCATAAATAAACGACACGTGTCTAAAGCGCTTTAATGTAAACATTTTTTCGACTAACTCGCAATTTTAAAGTTTGCCGACCAATGTTACAACGCGCTAGTGTGCGTTCCGCATTTAGGATAGCATTTTTTTTTAAATTAGAAAAAAAATTCAGTATGCAACACTACATAGTAATCAATAAGACTGACACATTTTTTTAATTTTTATTGCAAAAAAACTTCCAACTGTTTGTACAATAATGCAGGTGCTTCGTTTCTTATAATTCGATAATAAATATCGCTCCGAATGGTGACGGCTGCACTTCCTTGAAAAGCCTTGGAAATTTTCTCGGAACGGATAGGTTTTTATTGTCCTTAGATTTTGAACATTTTAGTTGAATTTGGCGAATTTTTATATCGTGACGTATACTTCAAAGTCTTCAAAGCAAGTTGTTATCGCATGAAATATTTTCCTTGTAAAGAATCCGACTAGCTTATGAAGTATATAGGTTTTATTCGATTTCAGTTGAGGTTACAATTGAGATAGCAAACTAACTCGTTCAGATCAGTTTTGTAACAGTTGTTTAAAAAATATTTATGGTGTTCATAACACCGGGTATTCTATCCTGATATATATAGATTAAAATTCGATTGTTTTTTGTACTTTTTTTTATTGGAAATTATCAGGTTGAGCCGAATTACATTTCTGTATTTTATTTTTATAGTAAATTAATTACGTACCGATAAAAAAAGGTTTTTTTGGTATTTTAACTTAACATCTAATTTATGTAAACAATATTTCCATTTCGTTATACATAGCTTTGGGGCATTATTGCAAAGATTTCGAGGCGTGGCTTTAAAGTGTGTGCAGTCCAACAATTGTTTGAAAACAGCATAAACTTAAATAACATTTTAACAATTTACCACATTTAAAAATTTGTTCACACAAATTTTTAAAACTGTAATGTTAAAGAAATTATACTGGACGTCTTTACGCTGGCTTTTCTTTTCTTTCAACGCACTGACTGCACTGTACTGTTGCCAGTTTATTTTTCTTATGTCAGGTATATAAGCCATGATGAAGATGTCAAATTTGATACTTAATTATGGAAAATACGGTGACATTTAGAAAAGATAAAAAAATTTAAGAAATAATTGGGCCCAAAAATGGTAATTGTTTTAGAGACTGACAAAATGTAAGCAAAAGTTATCTATTTAAACAAAAAGGCATTCTTATGATTTAAACCTATTCCAGATATATATTTTTTTGAGGTTTTGATTGGGAACTTTCAACGATCAAACCAATTATAAAAACAAAAAACAGTTATTAGCGTCAAAATTCCGATACCAATTACAAAACATCTGAAAGTCTTTATTTACTACTAACCTTACATTTAAACCTTGTTGTCACTTTTCCTATGATGTTTAAAAATGCAAACATAAATAGCAGTCAAAATGAGAGCAGAATTTAATTTATAGTTTCATTGGAAATAGCTTGCGAACGCACGGTTTGCTTAAATTTTTCAAAACGGTGTAATTAAAGATAAGAACAAAATATGAGATTCGACAATTAAGCCAAATGGTGCAATCATAAAAATTGCAGACAATATTTTAATACTTTAGGTTACCGTTGGAGCATAACTAAATGTGAGCAAAATTTGTCTAGAAAAACAAAAAGTCATTGTCAACTTGCAAAAAACTAATCTAACCACGGAAAATTATTGTTACTTTTTTCACACATATCATTTTAAAAAATTGCTCTTTAAAGGACCACAAAAATTATTGATCGAAACAGTACTAGATATAAATTTGATCCACTGCCTTTTGTTAAGCAAGTTGAAATAAAAATTGGAAGAAGTGACCCAAATTTTTCAAATTTTCCAAAAGTTTGTGAGTATCAAGACTAGTGGGCTAAAATACTTTGGATTTTAGGCAACGATATAAGAAAAATATTTCTTTAAAACGTTTTTTAACTAAATTAGTCTCAAAAAAACAATTTTAGAAAACTTTTACGGCTTAAGTATATTTCGCTTATAGCTTCCATTTTACTTTAAATGAATAAACTAGACAGCGTAAAAAAAGACCACAAGACCTTTTTTTACTCAAGGTTAGTAATAAAATTAAAGAACATGATTTCGAAAATTTTCAAAAAAGAGATATGACAAAACTTAATTTTTAGAGAACACATTATTGCCAAAGTAAATCAAAATAATGACTACTTTGGTTATTTCAAAAATAAATCATAAAAAAATGGTCGTCAATCTCATTTTTTGACACCAACACATTCACGGCCACTGTTACATGATTTTAATTGTAGTTATAACCAAATTAGATTTTTTCATTTAAAGCATTAACACTCAGTCAGTTTATTAACTTTTTACTAACAAAAGGCAAAAAGAAATTTATTAGTAAAAAATAACATAATAGAAACTGCGTCGGTTTTAGGTAACAAGCAAAGTCTACCAGCAAATCTCAAATACCTTGATGACTGTCTTAGATGCAGTTTTATTTAGACGTTTGGTACCCGACATTTTTGTAAACCGCACAAAAACACAAAAAAATTTAAAAAAAGTCAAACTGACGTTTTTTCCCAACCAGAAGTGAGTATATTTTAAATACTATTTTATACCATGCGTTCAAAAAAAAAATCATCTTAGTCACTTTTGTTGGCGGATACGTATGTCGTAACTTTATTCGAAATGACATTAGTTACAATGACAGTAGAAGTTTTTAACGTCTTTTGTAGTTTACTTTTAGTGCAAGAATACTTTGTTTTAGAAAAACACATCCAAAATGTTGAATTTTCAAATGTACAAAATAAGAATTAAAAAAAAACTTCCAACAAAAATAAATACAAAATTATTTTAGAGTTATGTTAATTAGAATGTTGGAAAAATCTTGGACATCTTTGCCTTCATTTTATATGAAAATCTTGCATTAGTATTTTACTGTACATAATTAGAAACATCCCTTATATTATTATTTTATTCACTTTCAATTTCCGTTTTTTTGGAAAATTAATAGTTTTTAAGACATTTATTATACTCAAATATCTTCACTCATTTTTATAATACGATCGAATAAAAACGCGACCTGGTTTTGGAATTGTGTTGGTAGTTCTGTCTGTCTGCCGTCACAATATGAAGTTGACATTAATTTATGTAATGATGTCATTGCTGGTTAGTCTTATGGTGGTATTAAAATGCAAAAAGGTAGACGACAGTGCTACCAACATGTTACAATAATGGAAGACCTACTTTAATGGACTTTTTGCACCCCTTTCTGGTCTTATCGCTGATACTTAAGTTTTGTGAAAAAATGGAAAAAAGTAGCCAACAGTTTAATTTTTCTCCATAAAAATATATAAAAAGTTCTTTTGGATCACAGTTCCAAAATCGTGTTGGCAACCCTGTTATCATAGGAAAATTCTTTGAACAATGGGTCACAGAACTTATTGGATTCCAATATAAAGCAAGACTGAATGAATTAATAATTAGTTAGCCTTCTCAACTAAAAACTACGTCACTAAATGCCCCTAATGATTAGCCATTAGAAAAGCTAATGTAGTTTTTGTAATTACATATTTTACTTCCTACTTTGTTTTTCAAAATGACGGTTTCTTAAATGACAGGTGTAACAAAACTATAAAATTGACGACAGTTCCTATAATCTCTTAAATGGTAAAAGACAACTGCGTCCATGATTTTTTTTCAACTGGTATAATGTTCTAATTTGGTGAGAAAAAATTACCATAACCTACAAATATGGGGCCCAGTCATTTCTAACGTATCTTATTGTTTACTTATAATATCAGTGTAAAAAGGTACTCACATTCCTCTTGGTAATATAGGTCTCTATATCAGTAACGGCTTCTTTAAACGGGGTCGTTTTGCACAAGTTGGTAAACTTTTCCTTAAATTTCTCATATGGTTTAATGTTGTGAGATTCAATCCAGGCACTAAAACACACAAACCCCAAGATAAAACACCATGAAATACTAAAGCACCTCAAAAACCGAGGACAAGAAATGTAAACAATCCACGCTAAACTAATACTCACTAGTTGTTGGAGCCAAAGAAGTAGATCCAATGGCTACCCTTTTTGGTCTGTTTCTTGGAATTGGGGCCCGGCTTGACAACCTATTCAGAAAAACACAATTATTTCTAAGTTTTCGAGACTGGAATTATGAGGTTAGATATGGAACCATAAGCGACGCGCGCGCAAAGCTCGGGAGGGAATAACGGTTGGGTTGAATGTCGGCGCTCTAATACTTACACGAGCTGGCCATGGGGAAAATCCTTTCATTTTCGCCCTGAAAATAACAAAGTTGGTGAAAGAAGTTTTATAATTGTTGTTTTTCATTAGTGTGATGCAAGAAAAAATTCTTATTGCTTACCAAACAAGATCACCAACTCGCGGTTCGTAATCCATGCTGCACGAGTTCTCCCTTACAACGTCAAACTCAATCTGAATTTGTTGTACCGCGCTAGCATCAAAATACTTTCATTGAAGCATGCGCAGAAGAGAGGACGCCATTATGCTGATTCAAGGGGGGGCGACAGGTGGCGCGAGCAAAATCAGAATTATCATGTTTAAATACATTTATTAAATTACTAATAACCGTTTTATACTTTTGAGACGCTAACAAATACTTAACTTAACAGTTGTGATTTTTATTTACACGATAAGAAGGTATGGATTCATGTCGTTATGGATTTCTGTTTGGCGCGAAATTTTAAACTAGGGGAAACGTAGTTAAAGTGTTGTAAAACGTGGAAAATTATTAGTTTAGGTCTAGGTCTTTGGAAATTATTACTAAAAAACAACAAATTAGAACGAGGCGTATTTATTTGCATAAAAACTATATGTGGAAAAAATGTGTATTATGGGTTGCCTATGCCTACAATTTTTTATTGTATTTTACACATGTATGTTGTGTACATGTCATCTACTCAAATCTGGCATTTTTTATATCTTTTGAGTAAAACAGAAAAATATTCATTTGCGCTAAATTATAAACTAGTGGTCCTATTGTATTTTAGGGCGATAAAACACAAATACTTTTAATATCTCAGATCTTTGTATTTACTTTCTAAAGGTTCTGAAAAACTTTGAGCTTTACAAAAAAAAGTTATGAAAATGTGAGCTCACAGTGAGTCTATCTACATTTAAAAAGTTTAAGGAGATATAACAAAGCTAATTTTTAAGTCTAAGCCATAGGCAAAATTCTAAGTTGTTATGTTTGCAAATTGCATCATAAACCAGAGCACAGTTTCATGCATGTCCATTGTTTTCCGTTTTTCTTTAAAAAAATAGCTAAAATTCTTCTTGTCTTAGCTGACACTATTTTCAGGTGAAGGAATTTCTAAGTAAAAAAAAACTAAACTGAAAGTCTGTAAATCCAAAAAATGTAAAGAATATTTTATATGGGATAACACATGTAATTATGTAAAAAGTTGAGAATATTTGACTTCTGAGACAATTTGACATTTACATAGAATTAATGTTAAAAAAAAAGCTATGAAAATCGAACTGTCTCTTATTTCTAACTGTGAAATTTTTGGTAAAAGAATTCTAAGCTAATTTTTTTTTTAGGTAAAGGTACTTAGTAAAAGAACCAAAAGACTTAAATTCATCTTGTATTACATTTTGTTTATTTTATTATTATTATAATTAACCGAATTTATGAATGTCATATGTTATGCTTTTGCAATATGTTCCTTGGCGGTTTATGAACGTGTCACCACATTTTATGTGAAAAAAAAAATGATAAGAAGTTTGTAAACTTACCAAATTAAGATAACTTTGAAACCAATCATCGCTCACAATAATGGAACCTTAAATGAGTTCTCTAAGCAGCATTCTAGTGTATTTTTCTTAAACTGAGTGGTGCTCTTTTGTCTTTAAGAAGTTAAGTTTAAGGGGTAATCTGTCATCTGCCACTTCAAGACATGGCGTAAGTTTTTTTTTTATGTTTATTGAATACTAAATTAAATGTCAAAAAAATCATTTAAGTTTAAAACAGTCGAGCAGAGCTGCTACCCTACAACGGAGAAAGTATTAAGATGTAGCAGTTACCAACTTTACTTTTTATCGAGTGGACTGATACAAATGAAATCATCTATATAAATGATATTCCTATTTGACATATATTTACGCCAAAAAGACACTAATTATAAAAGCTTAAATTAGAACATTATAGTTTCAAGACTTCACTGTTTTATTCACAATCCGTCAATATCAACGACTTATCACACTTTTTGTAACTTGGAAAATGAGGTGTTATCGCAAAAATTTGCTTCCTAACGGTTTTGTACTCTCCAGATGTCGACTTTCATAAAAATATTTAAAAATATTCGTGCAGACGTTCAATTCTACAGTAATCATTCTCTCTGAATTGCGGGCGGCTGGCTGAAAAGTGATGACAAACCTCTTGCCAGAGAACAGTAAAACAAGATATAGCAAAAGTAACCAAATTTACAGTATTAGTGCGTCCAGCAATACATAAGCAAATTATAATTTTGTACCAGGGTCAATATCTTTCGGCGAGAATGCTTTCTTTTCTCCTCGAGGACCGTAGTAGATTAGATCAGTTAGTTAGTTACAGTTGTAGACTTCCCGCCTCGGACTGTAATCTTTTAGTTGTTTTAATTGCCATCGTGAAAGTTTTTGGGTTTGTAGACGATGTTTAATTTAGTTTTACTTCTGTTTATTATTATCAATCTGTCGTTAAAAATGAATACTGTATGAGCACTATATTTCCATACTCAGAAATGTAATAAATAAACTTATAGAGGACCTTGAATTTGGAGAAAACGACAAATATACATAAATGTTCAATATATCATTCCAATAATCCAAATTATTAATTTAGCATCAATTTTACGTTTGAAAATATGCCAAGTGTAGAGTTTTCCTATGACAAAACTAACTACATAACTTTAATTGATTATTTTAGGAAATATAAAAATGGTTAACTTAAAAAAAGTTTTTTCAGGAGAAAGGAATTGGTATTGTAAAAAAACACATCCTCCTTTTGCATTTAACTGTAATATTATATCAGAATACACTTCAATTTATAATATCTTGTTAATGCACATCGATAAAAATATTTTATACATAATCAACACAATTTGTTTGTTCATTCAGTCAAAGTTTCTTCATCAAAATTAAATCTACCGTTAATTTATAACGCAACGAAAAGCACTATACGAATTTCATCGAGATATTTCAATAAAAAAATCCACCACCCAATAAATAAGTCTTTAGGTAACATGGATGAAATAAATTAAAATTAAAAATATGTTATGCACTGCAAAGTAAATACATCTTTTGAACACATCATGTATCCTATCGAAACTATACATCATTTTAATGATAAAGAGCATCACTTTCGCTACATCTAAAAAAATACACTTGTTTACAACTTGTTCATGTTATTTACATAGTTCCTACTTAAATAACCGAAAATATGGCGATAAATCTAAGAAGAGTAACAGTCATGGTTATATGGACACGATTATTGAGCTAGGAATAATACAATTTACCTATTTGGTTACGGTTGTTACAACCTTACGATAGGAATACGCTGGCACTTGAAGTGTCGCTTTAACCCTTTAAATAAATTCAACTAAAGTCAGCAGATCTCAGGCTGGTTTAACAAAACTAGCTGGAAAAAGTCCCGTCCTTCCTGTCCTCTGAAGTGTCCCTTTATACCAACCATCCTCTCTTTTTTTATGGACGTAAATTAAATCATCTTTTTGTAACTCCAACTCATATTCGCTGTTTGGAGGATACGGAATTTCGCATCTGAAAAGTTCATGTACCGTTTGAACGCCCGTTTTTGTGCGGTTCCCTGCGTCTAACGAATTTGACTTTCGATGATGATGAATGTCGGGGCTCGAGCTGCAGCTTCCGGCTGGATTCTCGGTTCTATAATCAGTAATCGTGTAGGAAGGCGATAAAAGCAGTGACATAAGTACACAATCAAGACAAACAATGAAGCAAAAGCAGGCAAAGTAAAATGTCAAGCTATGTGAATGGGTTAACTATTATTTACGTGCAGACACACCTTAGATTGTGCGTAAGAACACTGGGACGTTCTTTATGTTTTAGACGCTGGGAAGTCGAACCAAAAAGGCGGTGATGTTCGACCGGCTGTATTTGGAGAAGTTGACTCGGGCATGATCCAGACCTGGAGGTAAACACTCACTTACATGCACAAGCAAACGGTAAGTCCACATGGTCAGCTAAATTAGTAGTTTGAGGGTGACAGTCAGACATGGACAGGTCTCAAAGTAGGAGCGAATATTTCCCCAGATACTAAACACGGTCCCGACCTATAAATCCACTTAATTATTAAGTTGTATGTTTTTTTTTATATGTATATGGAAGCAATGTAGCGCTACAAACTGACCCAATCAATTTTTTTCTATTGTTAATCGTATGTGAGATATATGCAAAAAAAACTTTTTCTTTTTATAGTAAAACGCATAAAAATTAAATTGAAACACAAATTAAACCAGGTGATGCCGAGAAATTAATTATTATCTAATCTACCAATAAAATTTATGGTTTTGACCAGTAAACCAACCATAGTTGTCCTTAAAGTAATTTATATTACCCATTTTTTTCATCTAGTTTGTTACAAGGATTATTCGATGTCCAGGATCGGCATGAAACCTTTTTCGGCTGTTTAAAAAAGTTTTAACCCAACCCTGGATTTCGGAGACTTGTGCTAATAAGGATAGAAATATTAGGTGTTATAAGTTATTTTCAAGGCTGCTTATGGTTTATCAATTAATATCATAAATCTTATCAGATATCTTATGCTAAATAAATATTAACTACTTTCTGGGTAGCTGATGTTTTAATTCATCTTTCAATTTTATTTTTATGCCTTTCATTATAAAAAGAACAAGGTAGATTAGGTTTACCTTCTTTTTATTGCTTTTGATTTTTGAAAAACAATTAATAATAAAGAACGGTGATTAGATCAGTTTGTAGCGTTACATTGATAAAATATGTAAAAAAGTGTATTTATAACTTAATAATTAAATGGGTTTATAGGTCCAAACATAAGTGTTGGCGGACCCGGTATACCTATAACTCTTAAACTTCCACAGAAGGTGTTCCCAACCTTTACAAATTTTATGTTCAACTAAAAAATTTGTATCAATAATTTTGACTTGATTGTTCTGTCAGTTAATATTTAAATAAACTTGCTAATCGATCAGTTGAAATGAACCAACAAAACTCAAATAAATATGTCGTCATTCTCTTTTCAAGAAGATAATCTAAACTGGTGAAAGCTTAATCGACAATTATTAGAAAACAAAAAAAAAAAAATCACCAAATTTTTTCTTGCTAATGAACAGAAAGTTTTTAAAGCGACCACTCTGTGAACTTTTATTTTGCGAGCGTAAAAATAGATTTTATGGATTCACCTATTTAAAAAAAAAAAAAAAAACATTACGGACAGAAGGACTCTTTTGCGACCGTAAAGATAAATTTAATGGACTCTGTCAAAATATGCTTTACGGACGGACCTCAATTACTGACATCTGGTAGTTTCTTGTGATCGCCAAAAAAACTGTTTTGAAATAAAATAGAAAACTGTATCCTTGAAACAACACCCAAAACACGAGTGAAAATTTTTCTTCAAACAAAAAACATGCATTTTATTGACATAAAATCGCTCATAGTTCAAGACCCATCCACACACGTGCGTAAGATCAATTTAGAAAGAAGCAAACACAACACTCAAACGAGTTACAATGATTATTTGAAAATTTGAAAAAAAAAAAAAAAATAAACGCGCTGTCCAGAAATAAACCAACAGTCAATTTAACAGTTATAGGATATTGTTAAACCGACTATTAATACAATTCGTTTCCGTTAGATATTATCGTTTAGATAATAAAGCAATTTCTATGTACAATGACACGTTTATTAAACATTATGCAAGCAAACAAAACAAACCATGCAAAAAAAATAAAGACAAATATATTTTTTTGAATACCTGACATGTACAGGATGCGCAGTAGCAACACTAACTGAATCTTCAAACACAGGATTATCCATGGAATATGAGGATGGAGGCGGTGACTTGGATCGTTTAATGCTAGTAAGTCTACGCATTAAACCAACAGTACCCTTCTCCTTACGGTCCTTGCACTGCCGGACATAACCACTCATTTTTATTTTGTGTGATGTGCGGCAAGAGTCGAGAGTACATTTTGAGCAACAAAATTATTACATCACGGTGGAAAAAATGTCATTAAAAGTAGATTAGAGCAAGCTAAAAGATGCTTGGAAAAGACGGAATTAATTGTTGGTTTTAAAGACGAAATTACTTTCAGTAGAAAGAAATACAGAAACTGTACTGAATGATCAAAAGTTAAGAGTTGAAGTGGTGAATGTAATTATAATGTTGATGAGATCATTTTTTGAATTGGAGCATTTGCAAGAAAAGAACTCCGGTCACGAACTTTCAGCCAATCCTAATGATTGATTATATTATCGAAAGTATGCTATCGCAGGTAATGCTACATATTAGAAATGTTCCTTATCATTAATTTTAACAATGAAATTATCAAATTGATAAAGCGTGATGCAATAACTTTATTATTTCTAGAATTATCACGGTTTCGCAACTACGTTTAGATTGATTTATTAGATATGAACTTCATGTAGTGATTGAAGACAACAAAAAACCATTATAATAACAACAAAAGAAAAAAGCAACCAGTTAGACAAACAATAAAACAAACCTTATCAGTAGGTTTTGCAGTGGCACTACCCAACCCGAGATGTGTCGTGTTCACAGTGGACATAACAGCACTACTACTGCGTCCTAGAGGCACAGCGGCATTATCCTGCTGTCCATGCCAGCTGGACGAAATAGTATTTGTTGCAGTAGCAGGACTAACAGAACGTGGCGGCAACTCAGGGGGTAAATTGTTATAGGTTTGGCGTGGCGAGGACACACTTTTACCACTCCGTGTGAAACTTACTGCTGCTTTCGCATCGGAAGACCCACTAGCCGCCGCCATCGCCGTCGCTTTCGTCATCGGAGCCACGTAGTTCCCTGGAAAAACGCCGCATTTTTGGGTGCGGTTTGATGTACCCTTGAACCAACCATCTTGACATCGTTCGGTAACCATGTAGATGCCGCCTTTGCGTAATTCCAATTCGTCGCCTTTTTGAGGTTTATAAGGGTAGAGGGCTACGTAGGGAGCGGGAAGCTTGATTTCATCAGTGGTGGTGACACCAGACGGTCTTTTATGGGAATGACTGCTGGAGGTTTGGGAATCGGGAGCGATCTCAGCAGAGTGACGGTGTGTATTCTTGCTGAAGTTGACTCCCGTCAGACTTGTGAAGCTGTGGCGTTTTTCTTTATTTTGGTGAGAGGACGAGCGCGTCTCTGAGTGATTTGAAGTCGTGTTTGGAGAGCGCTGGGGGGTACTGGAGGCGGTGGGGTTCAACAAAAGGTCCGGCTTCCTGGAGGAAAAAAATAATTTGTAGTTTAGTTACACAGGAGAAAGCAGCGAGAAAAATCGGTTGGTACTCCAGCCTCGTTATTTTCTAACGCATTCCTCGGAAATTCACACAAATAAAAAAATTATAGTAGTAAGTTAATTCATTTGTATCAGTTTACTCGATAATAAGTAGGGTTAGTCCTGCTACATCCTAGTAAAAAGTTTTCACCCTAACCCTGGATTTCGAGGACTTTTATGCTAGTAACGATAAAAATAATGGGTATTATAAATTACTTTAGATGCTGCTTATGGTTTATCAGTTAATAGCATAAATCTTGTAAGGAAATAAAATATAAATTAATTTCTGGGCAGTAGAATTCAAGTTTCAATTTTATTTTTACGCTCTTACTATGAAAAGAACAGGGTGGATAAGTTTACCTCCATTTTATTACTTTCAATTTTTGAAAAAAGGAATTTTCTTGCATATATCTCACATATAAGAATGCAAAAAATGTGGTTTGGATAGTTTGTAGCGCTACATTGCGTCAATATATAATAAAGCATATTCATAACTTTATAATAAAAAGTGTTTATAGACCCGTTCTACCTTCTACAGAAGAAATTCTTCCAACCTTTTAATATTATTTTCAGCTAAAAAATTAGTATTAATAATTTTGATTTGATTGTTATGTGTCAGTAAAGATTTAAATAAACTTGCTACTCGCTCAGCTGAAATAAACTAACTAAACTCAAATAAATATAACGTCATTCTTTTTTCAAGAAGATAATCTAAACTGGTGAAAGCTTGATCGACACTTTTTCGAAAACGAAAAACTTTTTCACAAAATATTTCCTTGATAATGAACAGAAACAGTGTTGGCAGACCTTGTACAATTTTTTTTTTTTTGGTACCACAAACAGTTAATAAAAATTGAATTCAAAACTTAAAACTATCGCTGAAACTTCTTTTTGTCAAGATTCGTCCGCAGTAGCTAAAGGATATGTGGATTCCTTAGAAAACAAGACAGAAATAACTAGCAAAATCCTTAAAGGAAATCTTCCAGCAATTGTAATGATATTAATCAATCAACAAAGTCTCGTTCAATAATTCAAAACAGCGGCGCATTGTAAAGTGTTATTGACGAATGTAACAACTGCACGGTCAATGTTACTGTTAATAAATAATTTATATCCAAAAGCAAGACTAATTTTTATTTTCTGGCTGCAAAGGATATTTTGATAGATAAGTCCATAAAATTCATCTTTACGATCGCAAAAGTGTCCGTAAGTAAGCGTGTATAGAGTGATCGCCCATAAAAAACCTTAAGAAAACTTTTGCGGTAAGAATAAATTGGCTTGTTTTTCTTTATGCACTTACTGCACCAATGTCCTGGCGAGCCCCTGTTGCGTCCTCGGCGGCGGCGGCGACGCTGGTGAAGATGGCGCAGTGCTCGAATTCGACGATGTGTTACTAGAAGACACATTAGGCGTTGTGGTGGAGGAGCTTCCGGAGCTCACGGTCGAGCTCGAATCAGAAGTCGCCAAAACTTGATGTACAGGCGTGGGTTGAACAAAAAGTGGGACATTTTGTTGCGTCTGTTGTGATACTATCGTCCTCGAATGATCCGTCGGTATCAATGGCGTGCTATCTTCAGTCGTAGGCGTAGGAGGCGCAACTCTTGATGGTCCAGGCTGTGCACTGTAAATTCAATCGTTTATTTAATCATGTTATTTTTGCACGAATTTACAAAATCACGTAATAAAACAAATACTTGCTTTGTTGATAGTTTCATGAGAGAGCGTGCCAAATTATTTAACTCGACGAAAGTCAAAGGGAAAATTCCTATTCTTCCGTCGAGTTTACCTTCCGCCCAGTTTTCATCGACTCTCCGGATCACGTTGATGATATCGCCTTCCTTGAACACTAAACAACCTTCCTCTTCGTGTTTGTCTGTTTGGAAATCGTAAAGTGCCTTGCACTGAGGAATGTGACTAGGCAAAGGAGTTATGATCTGAAAACAGAAGTGTAGGAAAACGAACAAACAGATTGAGGTTTGTACCTGAACGTAACTTAATGGAAAAAGACCTTGTTTTCCACCGCATTCGCCTTGATACCAGTGGGCGTCTATTCGCTTCTTTAAGAAGATTATATCGCCACGCTTGAAACTCAAGTCCCTACAAAGAAAGAAAAGCACTTTATATTTTCCATCAACGTCATTTTCCGGCATGTTGATATAATCAGATCATGCAGCAAAAATAAATTTATCTCTATCAAAAATGTAATAAGTGTAATCTATATTTTTATTACAGGAGAGAACCGCCCTGTCAACAAAGCCTATAACACATTTTCTATCTATTGATAAAAATATTTGTAGAGTTGTTTGTTATCTGTTATATATTTAATCCCTGAGAAACTTTTTATGCTATCTAGTCTTTTTAAATATTCAAAATTTGATCTGTTTCTTGTTGAAATGTTTCTAATGAAGTAAACTTCTCGGAAATTATATTTAGCGCGGCGCCAGATTCTTGAAATGATAAACTTAGTGCATTAACGAGATTCAGGAAATTATTCTGGTATAATGGAGTACTACATATTCAGTGATTAATTCATGTCAAGGAGTTAAGCTGAGTTTAATTACATTTTTTAGGTAGCTATGGTTTAATCCATTGAACATTAGCACCCCAGCTTGGATAACGTCATTATTAAGAGATTTAGCTGGAAACTCCTCGAATTGATGGGGTAAAACTGTAGATTTGTGTATTAAATCAATTATCGAATACAATTTAGTTCAAAGAGTCAAATTAAGAAATTATAAACCGATAACCAACAGTCGACAAGGTGTGGAATATTACTCAACGACAAACAAAAACTTGATTATGATGAAAAGCACTTAACTTTCACAGATGAGGACATGACAATAGCAATATGTTACATTAGACACAATTTCAAAATAGCGAAAAAGTTTGTATAAGTTGATAAAGTAGAACCAGGTTTCGTAAAATTTTAACCAAATTACCTTGCTTGTTTTTTCAAACGTGTCTGGGTTTACATTTCCCTACAAGATAACATTGGGTGGTAAGCAGGTTAAAATTTAAAAATAAATGGTATACATTAACACAATTAAGTTTACCAAATATTTGATCAAATCTTTCAATGTGACTCTTTTGTTCAACTCTTAATTTGACTTCTAAATTTTAGTTATTTAACAACATACTGATATTTCCGGTTGTAAAATTATTATCTGCAATGACATCAAAATGAAAAACTCAAAGACCATGTAATTGAAAAGACAATGTAAACCACTTAAACAAGAGAATTAATTTGATCCCGCACTAATTACTTGCCGTGACTTAAAATTTAATTCTGTAGCGCCTTTTTAAGTTGGGGTAATTTCTGAAAGAATATAATTACAATTTCGCGGATGTGGTGAGATGTTGGGTTGCGAAAAAAGCCAACTGTCCTGTTTCTAGGTTCATTAGATATAACAGTTGGGTGATAAAAACCAGAATTAATTGTGGCTCAGTGGCGCAACAACGTAGTCATCATTGAATCACAATTTTTCTTCAAATTTTTTGAAACTGACCCATCAATTTTCCAATTTAAATTGTTCAAGTTTTTGTAAACTTTCAAGCGCTCATCAATTTGACCAGTCGCTTTTAAACCGGCTGAATTGGGTCCTATAGTTTTGTCTTTTCGCCCACCTGTAGTTCTATTTCGGTTTTTAAGCTGTTTTGAGTAGATTGACACGAACGACCGCTAAATCAATTATTTGATGCATGTTTAAGCTGCACTTTGCTTTCAGGTTCCGGATCAGATTAAGTGAATTATTTGCTTTCAAACAGTAACTCAATTTCTAGTCCAATTATATTGATTACTTTTGCCTATTGATTTTGACTGCTTTAATAGAATAATCTAACCTGTATTTCCTAAAGCTTTATGAACGTAATCCCAGTTTTAATTAAAATCGCCACTATAATAATTTTATAGCTTGCAACGCCAACGGTAACAGAGACAAAAGTGTAATTTTTATTATGAACGTTCTCTCTTTTTCATAATTAATATGCTCATCATCGCATCAACCATATTCAGGCCTGCCTTCAAACCGTCGAGCTGTATTAACGTTACACATGGGGAAAATAAAAACTGGCAGCTATTTCTTATTACCACAAAAAATGAGACTCAGTACAACTTCTTACCGCAAAATAATTAAAGGTAGAGAAGGCAGCTTTTAAATTTTTGCTTTTGTTCCCGCAGTTCCAATTGGAAAGAAAAGAGTATAACACAAAGCAAAACAAAGGTCATTATTACTGCTCTTATTGTTGTAAGAAACATAAAAATAGAGCCCTCTTGGCACTTGCACCACTTTCTTGGTGCCAATTTTTTCTTGCATTCTCGCCCTCATTTAACCCAATTAGAACAATGCGGCTGTCAATTTGGATTCCTCTTCATCTCATTTCAACACATCCGTACTAAACATATAAATCATCTTTGGTTTCCGCTTGTACCATCTACTTCCTCTAGTCTTCTGTATATTTATGAGTGCAAGTAGCGGCAGACGGCTGACGCGACACAATTTTTAAATAATTCAGAAGTAATTTATCCTGTAAATAAACATCTTCACGGAGACGAAGAAAAAATAATAGTTCAAGGTCTCAATTCGTAGAAACACCACTAAATTTTGATTGATCCATTAAATTTCTTTTTTGGGACACTTCGCATCGAAGCCACAACCTAGAGAAATGTGATTTGGGTGATGGAATCGTATCTTGACTACTGAACCGATAAAGTACTTGAAATGTGATCGAAACCAGGCAGAAAATCAAAGCGAAAGATAATACTCTTTCTCCAGTTTTCTGATGCTTTTACTCGACGCAATTTGAGGAAAAAATCGGTTCAATTTGTAATGTGATTTGATTGATTTTTGATATTTCGGCAATTTATAACCGGATTCACTTTTATGGGAACTCCGTTTGTGTTTTTCGGTTCAGTAGACTAGGACTGGGAAAAAACTGGAACACCTTAATTACGTAAAATGGGATAGATTAAAGTGATGTTATCATTATTTGTCAACAAACAAACAAATGATCTAGTGTATGTATACAAACTCAATGGCAAAAAAACATATTGAAGTTATGTAAACGAAAGATGTATTTAAATTTCAGTCAACACTCCTTTTATAGAGAGATCGTTATGACAGTAGACAATAATGATTACTATTTTAATTAAAACGGTAGGAATGATATTCATTATGATACGACTTCCATATGTTCATGACCACTGATTGTGGAATTCCCTTTGTTCTTTAATAAATATTAATGAACAGGTCGGAAAAGCTACAGTTACAGCAGGTACTTTTTTAATCATCGTCCCGAAAAATAAACGTTCTTTCACTTATTGATCTAATCACAAGCCGCCTGATATAGAAACAATAATAAGGGTTTTATCATCAATAATAACAATTAGAAGTCTATTGCGATACCTTTAATCGGAAGCAACTATTGAATGATTGCCACATAAACTACCAACACTGTGTTACAAATATTTGCTTAAGTTGAAATTTCGATGAATATGTTTATCTTAAACATATGGAGAAGACATGTAAGCATAAAAAGATAAACAAGAGTAAAACCGTGAAAAACTGCGTCAAGCAAGCATTGCATTATACTTACATGTTGGTAGCAGTGTTTTGACATTTCAGACGTGTCCCAATGACATCTTTGTATCATTGCATATGATAGATATATGACTATTCTATATTAGAAGAATAATAACAGCATTATTTAAAAGAAAATTTAAAAAATAGGATACGAATACGGTAATGCCAACATTGGTCGTTCTTGAAACAAATATTTAGCGCAAAAACTAGACAGAATCGTATTAAAAAGGTGTATCAATCTGAGATTATTTCAACAAAAAGTGTGGAAAAAATTGGAAAATCTAAAAGAAAGTGGGATATTTCGAACATTATGAACTATGAATGCGTCAATCAATTGAAGTTTAGTATTGATTTTATCGATCTAGTCAATTTTTTACAATCGATAAGAATTAAACTCCGCTGTCACAACTGAAATTTTCATATAGGTTTTGGTCGTTTTTCCTACCGTATGTTCCAGAATTTACCTTTCTTCAAAATCAAATAAAGTTCTAGGTTAATGGACCCGAATGTTGTCAGATGTTAGTCATTTCAACTAGAAAATATTAACGCGCAAAAATTGAACATATTTAGTTTTTTGTTCTGAACATACGGTACAACAGACTGCAGCCAACGTAGTAATAAAATGGAAATGCATATTAGACACATTATGTCTCTAATTTTTATATTAAATGGTATAAAAAGGGCATTGAATTAGACTTCGGAATGTGAAATATGTTGGTTTTTTGACAATCTGAGGTTAAATATTTACTGATGCGCAATAATGTCACTGTTCTGAAATGTCACACCTGAAAACGGGCTACCAACACGCCAAAAAATGCAAGACTTCCTAGAGTTCGACAGTTTGCTATTATCAACCACCGACAAACACAGTTTCCAGTTTAAACTTTTGCATAAAAGCTAGACTTCCTGACCTACAATCCTCTGACATTACAAAATTTTGCGCACCCGTCCAATCATTTATTCGTTCCATCCTATTTTATGCAAGGATTCATTACTCACTCTATTGATTACATCGTTTCGCCGATGCTACTACAATCACCATTTCCGTTAATTCTGCAGTTATGCACACTTTGCATTAAAACCATAAATTAACAAGATTAGTCGTCGATATAAATGTTCATTTACTTAAGACTGTAAAAATTACAAAGCACAGTAACTATAACAGGATAGTGCTATCTAAAAATCGGAATAAATAAAGAGTTCAAAGCGGCATAACACCTGACAATACAGGAAATGAAGAAGAGTCAGCAGATGATATCATCTGAATTCTGTTGAAGAGCGTCTAGTTCACACCTTATTCACCATCGAAATATGCACAAGAGCTGGAAAAAACATGAAAAGAATTCGACTTTTTTACAGAGCGTGGAGATTTAGCATGACCGAGTCGGGTCAATCTAATCGATTTTTAATGGTACCAATATAGATTCATTTCAAAGAAGCATGATAATTTTATAGCATAGTTCGGAAATGCTTGTTTTTTCATCACAGAGAAGTTTTCATGACATACCATGTCAGTCTAACTTCATATCTACTTTTTTCAATGTTATTGGTTCAACCATTTCAAGTTGATTTAGTTATTGTTTTATCATGCAAAATAAAAGCGACGAACTTTTGTATAGATTGACGTCAATAACCGATCGACCTAAACTTCAGATTCAGTTTGTTCGTATATATGCAGAAATGTCTTCTAACTAATAATTTAATAAAGTGGTTTGTCCTTCAACGACAACAATTAACGGTCGATTCTGACGAGCCTCTTTGTTTTCAAGAAATGTTCAAAATCCGTTCTCTCCTGATGTTCTGATGAACATTCAATTAATTTGCCCCTTTATATGATCAAACATGTGACAATCAAGGTCGTTACGATTAGTAGAAGACTTTCGTTTTTCATTTAGGTCAGAGGCGCCTTCTTAATTAAAGCATTAGGTTTGACGACCCTTAAAATGGTACAACCCCTCGGTTTTTTCTTGTTCTCATCAGATAACATCGTGGTGTTTGCTGAGTAAACCACATTGAGGGGAAACTGTGCCATTTAGAGCTTCCAGCTTAATATTGAATTTGCGATAAGTGATAATTAGGTAAAACCATTTCATCAGTGTTATCGTTAAGATAAAGGAATTCCACCCACAAACTAATTAACTCACCCGTGTTCCTTTTGTTCGTAATCGTAGAGAGCTTTGGCGTAGGGTTGATGGGGCACAATTTGAGGGGATGTTTGTTTGTTGTTAATTTTCCTATCTGGAGTCCCATGTTGTTGGTGTACTGGTGTTGCATGATGCATATTTGCATTACCTTGCATGTTGCTTCTAAGCGCTCTTTGTTGTTTCTTTGGAACTGCATTCTTGATCCCTTCTAGTATCCTCATCAAAAGAACATTTGGTGGCAGATCATCCACTTTCAAGTTGACCAAAATTCTGCATTCCGGACATCGCAGTTCTTTATGTTTATGCACGATCTCCTGCAGGCACTTCCTGCAGAAGGTATGCTGACATGGAAGAACTTTACTTGAGGTGTCAAGGCGATCCAAACACACTGAACATTCCAGTAAATCGTTGAGTGTTCCCTCGTCCATTCTTCAAAGCGAACTAACTGATAACCGGATAGGAACACACAATGAGAGCTGCAGTTATCTGATAGCGCAACCAGTTACTAAAAATAACACCTTTATAACCAGTGATAGACATTTTTGACACTTGCAGTCACTTTGTTCGTGTTCTGGGGGCTCTCCGCAACTTCCGGTTTAACACACTAGCTCAGTCATCGTTGGGCGCGGTGACCGACTACGAACTCATAACAAGCAACATGCATTCTTCCTTGCGCACTGGCCAACGCGGCGCGAGGGCGAACGAGTTTAATCCCCTCAAAGATTTTTCTTCCCATTCACAACAGTGACAAGTGCACAAACTAGGGACTTTTGGACAACGGTTGGCATCGCGAATACCCACAAATTAAAAATAATAAAAATAATAAAGCCACAACTTCAAACTGTTCGCATTGTTAATGACTAGGAATGAATGCAAGCGCTGCCGACATTTTCTTGGGCCAATTGTCCCGAACAATTTGAGGTTAGGTGATCTGGCTTGGTGACTACTACTTCCATAGACGATTTAATTTGAAAAAAACAACAATCAAAGCATCAAGGTGTTTTACGAATACAAAGAAAAGTTCACAAAGAGGCGTTTTATTTCGTTTTTTTAAATATTTATATGTTACTTGTTTTTCTACTGTTGGCTACACTGCTACCATCTTGGTTACGCGCAAAATTCAAACAAGGCGACTCTAATTTGTATAAATATTTTATTGCAGTTCAACATTTAATATCAATAACTATAAATATTCCCACACATATATTTGAAGTATACATACATAATTCTTTATTCTTAATTATCTTTCAAGCACCACATCTCTCAAGGCTTCTCCATTGGTCAACAATCAAATCAAGATGTATTATTTCATCACGTGATTCCATATTTAAAAAAGTTTTAAAAAGGCACTTATCTACAGTATAAAATATACAATAATACAAATTATTTTAAATCATTAATGCCGGTATCATCACATGGCACCAACTTATTTAAAAAAAAAAAACAATATAAAAATGTGATGTAGCACATTAACACATATTTACAAAGACGTTACTCTATTTAGACTTTTAACTTTTTACAATTAATTCCTAATCTGGATATCGCCTGGATTATTCCTCTGCCGGTCACACCTGAAAAACAGTACTGTTAGAATAAGTGTTTACAATTTTTTTTTTTATGAAAAATTTTGTTACTGGTTTTTATGAAACTCACTCAGTTCAGTTAGTACGCAAGCCTATTTTTCAACTTGAAGTCGCAACTCCAAAGCTCTAAATTAAGTACGCAAAATTGCAACATGCTTAACCCATTTAAACGAAAGGAAATCTCAAAGTTCTAAGTAACTTACATAATTACGGCACGGTTTTTTTTTGTGCCTCTTGTGCTCTCTTTTCCCATTCAGCTTTGCGTTGGTTGAAATTTAAATTTTTCTTCTCACTTATCAACTCTTCGGTAATAAACTCACTCTTTGGCGATATTCCCGTGATAATTTCGTCCTGCGAAATTTTCCTTTCGATTAGATCATCTCCGTTCTTAATATTTGATATCCAATTATCTGTTATTCTCCGTTCGCTGAAGCTAGCTTGTTTTTTCACATTTGTTTCCTCCGTCTTTGGAGGATTCATACTGAAAGCCCGAGTATAAACGTTATTGTTAGTAGGTTTTCGTAGGGTGACTTCTGCTACTTCAATAAATTTTCGTTCGTTTACCGGTTCTTTGATTTTCGGCTGTTCTTTCGTAGGACTTTTGATGCTTTCAGTCAGTGGTTCGCGCGTTTCGACGGGTTCTTCTTTTTTCAACGCTTTTGATTCTTTTGTTATTGATTTTTTCCGTTCTTCTTGAGGAGAATCCGCTTGATTTTCCTTGTCGCTGTCGCGAGTTTTTGTATCATTGTTGTCTAGGTTTATGTCACCTTCTGGGTCTTTGAGTTTGAGGGAACGCCGCGCGAAGACTTTCATCAGTTCAGGTTCTTCGTCGTTCTTCTGCTTCATCAAAGATTTTCGGCGTAAAACCACCGGTTCAACAACTGTGCTCTTTTCTTTCGGAGCAGCTTCGGTGGTTTCTTCTTTCTCTTCAAGTTTGTCTAGACTATCTTGAGACGATTTGTCCGAGCTTTCACCTTCTGCTTTTAATGAATCCAAGCTGACGGATCTGCTTCTAAGTATTGGTTTTTCACTAATTGGAGACTCAGGCGTGTTGGAACTTGTTGAAGTTTTTCTTTTACTGACTTCGTTCTTTTTGAACCGAGGCTGTGGTTGCATCACGGGAGAAATCATAGTGACGGAAGAACCGTTTTTTAGACTTTCTTCTTCGCTCTTTTCGATGATTTCTATGTCTTCTTGACTAAATTTTCTTGGGATGTTCTTGGTAGATTCTATGGTGAACACACTTTTTGGCCTACTTTGTTCATCGATGATCCGTGGAGAATTCATTGAAAAAACAATGTTACTCGTTGGCTTGGCTTCAACTTTGTTCAACTGTCTGTTAAAGAACTCTGGTACTGCGCTTTTAGGAACTGTGACAATGCTTTGTGTTATTTGGGTAGATTCACGTTTCAGTTGGATTTTTGTTACAGAAACTGACTCTTTTGTGGTAACTTCTTTTGTCTTGTCGCCGGAAGTTTCAGTTTGCGTGTTGGTGGTATTGTAAGAGTTTGTTGTGTTACTTGATACGCTAACGACGGCTGTATGACTGGGGCCTGATATGGTGATATTGTTGATATCGTTAAACATATCTGCGACTTGACCAGAATTTGGAGGTGAAATAGAAGGTTCAGTTTCTTCAACTTTTTCTTCTCTTGCAGTTGAAGAGTCTTGCTTCAATTCCTTAGTTTCTTCTTTTTCTTCTTTTTTGTCAAAAGTTAGTGTTTGCTCCAAGTTCTTGATGCTATCCAAAGACGCAGCTTTGGAAACTGAAATTTTATCGTTCGTTGCTTCAGTGACTAGGTTGTTGTTTTCACTTTCTTTCTGAAGGGAAGGTTTGACCGATTTGAAGCTGTATGACTTTGTGACTGGTTTGCCGGGTTTTATATCGTCATCCGGCAAATCAGTCAACGATTTAAAACCTGTGTCGTCAACTTCATCCTCAAGTGACAAAACTTTCTGTTGCAATGACGAAAGTCCGGGTATCTTCATTTTACTTCTGATTTCTTCGTTTCTAGATTCTCTTCTGATTTCTCTGCGGACTTCTTCTTTAGACTCTCTTCGAACTTCTCTGCGGACTTCTTCTCTTGATTCTCTTCTCACTTCTTCTTTTGACTCTCTCCTCACCTCCGCTTGTTTACTAACAACTTCTACTTTCGTTATCACAGACGCATCGACACTTCTCTGCAACTTCGGAGACTGTGGCGGGCTCAGACTAGCATTCATAGTAAGCCTCTGCTTAAACCGATTTTCTAATTCAGCTTGCAGAGGCGAAGTTCCAGCAAACGACTTCTCCGGAGAAGGTTTCGGTAAAATACATTCAAATTCTCTCTTTTGCACCTCTGGAGACGGCGGCAAATCAATCGGTTGAACCCTTTGACGTGCCGCTGCTCCCGACCTCGGAGCCGCTATTGGTTTCGATTCCACCCTCTTCGAATAACTGCTTTCCGTAGTTTGCTTCGAATAAGTAGTTTGAACCATGGGAGGTTTTTCTTCTTTTGATTTTCGTTTTTTCGCGCTGCGACGAGGGAAGATTCGGTCGAAGAATGACTTGTCGGATTTTTCTTCGCGTTCGTCTTCTTCGAGAGTCGTGAATTGATCTTGGGATTTGCTACCGGCGTTGGAACGACTCCGGTTGAGTTTGGTAGCGTCGCCGCCGGGAGCGGCTAAACCGGGAGGAAGAGAAGAACATTTTAGTTGAGTTTCGGTAAGGGTAGATTTCGTGCTCATGCTGTAGTGCTCGAATGTTTCTGGAAAAGACATGCCATGCGTTAGCGAATTTACAGCCAGAGGATTGATTAATATATAAAATATTGTATGATCCAAGTTTGTATTCTGGGAAGGCCAATAATACCTTAGGTTAGGTCTCGTTTTGAGAAATCAAACAGGCAAACAATGCTACCAACATGTTATCATTTTAAAGCCTACAAGACCATCATATAACCTCGTGGAAAGCAACAACGCTATGACAGAAAATGGGTTCAAGGAAGTATTAGTCTCCCATGATATTAGATAAAGGCGTTAATGAGCTCACAACTTATTTCAGAAAAACTATGCAGTTCCAATTTCTGATTTTTTCATTAACATATTTAATTATGCTAGATTATTTCCGTTCAATTAAATAATGTCGTTGACCCTACACTAATCTAGTATGTCAATTTAAAAACAAACTTCGAGACTAGTTATTAATTATAATCGAAAATGAGTTAAATTAACCAAATCAAGGTCCTCACACGAACATTAATATTAACGGTAGAATTATTATTTATTCAAACCGGTACGGCACCTGTCTTATTGCTACTGGAGCTTATGTAGAGAAACCAGTAACACATTACGTGACAACAACATTAATTCCAAGAAGGTAAGGCTTAATTAATGAATTCCGAACATTTAAAAATATTTTCACTAAATTATCGCAACAGGTAAAAAATTGACATTTATTTCCTCGTCGACTAACGACGTATTAATCCACGGTTTTACAATAACATTCACCAGTATGAGAATACTGTTATTGTTGTCGTTGTGTAACGATTAATTAAAAAAGTGCAAACAATAAAAAACCCATCGTTTTTTGAAGCACAATTAGCACATAAATCGGACAATGCAATTCACAGAGATTCGAGACCAACCTTTTGAAATGTTCTCCGGTGTCATGCTTCTTATCGATGATTCTTCGTTTACTTCCGGTGTGGTTGGCAACGCGCTTGACAGCTACAAGTAAAACGAATTTAGGAAAACTCAATCAAGAAATTTGAGTTATATACCTGAGGTACTTTTTTATTTCTATGTGGAGCTCGTCTCTTGGGTCTTACTGCCACTCGGTGATGAGCAGCACTGTGGTTCAAAGGTGCGGAAGAAGAACTAGGTCCTAGTTCAAAATCCGAATCTGAAAGAAAGAAATTAAAGAAGTTTGTGGCTTGATGGAAACTTACCTTGATCCGAAGAACGTTTCTCTTGCAGCGACAACTTGGAAGAGTGTCGCGATTGTTGGCTGAACGACTCCTACAAAAAAATCACTGTTACTCCAATTTCGTAGCGTTTATGGTAATTACCTCGTCCATTTCCGAGCTTCCCATGCTATGGAGCGATCCATCACTGCATGTACTGTGTGACTTAGTTGGGAGATCCTAGAACCATTTCAACTCTTTAGCTACGATTTCTCGAGATTTTTAAGGATTGTGATCTTTTACCTGGGGCGCATCGTAAGGCAAAAAAATCCGTACGCTATTAATCCAAGGTATATTTGTGTTGAAACATTGTCTCGTTGAACAAAACATTGTTTTCAGGAAACATTACACAGGTACATCTATCTCGCGAAACCGTGATTCCATTCAGCGTCGAACTCGAAACTGCACGTACACTTTCTACAGGTAAACAATGTAAACTAAATGTTTGAATCCCTCCATGTTGCGATAGCAATTATGTGACTGCCTATTATGTAACTCGGGACTTTCAACTGTACGAATCCTCCAGTTTCATTTCCTCTAATGCATTCTGACCTAAATATCGGTTCTAAGCAGAATTTGGTTGATTGTTTTTCGCGGTGGCACATTTCGGGATAGGAAGCATGCCTGTTCGGTACAGACGGATATAGAGATCTTATATTTTAAATTGGATTATGACGCACGCTACAAACGTCTTTGTTTACAGAATTTAATTTCAGAAGAAATAACGTGAGTTTACAGAAATGAGAAGTTTGAGGATTAGAATTCTATTCCAACGACTTTACTGCACTCAAGCCGCTCTCAGCCACACTCATGGAATTATTTTACTTAACCCTAGGTAGGATAATTCACACTTCCGGATTTGTTGTATTCTAACTTACTCCGTTTTTTATCTTTCCTCTAAGTTCCAGTCCGGCAAACTTGATGAGTTTAAAACTATATAATTTCACGGTTGTGGTCAGAAGGACGTCAGGGGGCCTTGACCCTTTCAAAACCTATTGACAAATTTTTGCGAAAATATGAAATAAACCACTGTCTACGCTTAGACGCAGTGTTTAATAGAGCGTGCATATGGTTATGTTATAGTAACATAATAATGTTTCCATAAAATTACAATATTACCAACAAAAGAAAGCGTGAATTAGTGACACAATATTAAAATATCAAACTCGAATATTCAAACAATACATTTCTTCACTGCAATCAAAAATAAATATCCATCATTTATTCATATTAGAAACTGCACAATCATGTACTGAACCGTGTTAGAAGTAATGATTTTTTAATGAAGCGAAAAGACAAAGAACGTTCCAAAATGTTAAATCTTTCATTTACTGTGTCGTTGGCTAAAGTGTGAAGTTGAACTTCGTTAAAATGTGCATTTTTTCCTATAGGTAACAAAATATTTGCATTTTGCGATTTCCTTGCACATATCTTTGTAATATTTGCATTTGAAGAACTTTGAGAAAACTACTTTAACATTAGAGATATTCATAACTGTTTGATTAAACTGCTTGGGTTACACTCGCTTTGGTTGGGTTTCTGTTTAACTTAAAATTCAGTTTATTGTTGGAGTTAGAATAATAAGCAGAACTGAAATTGCGCAATAATTAATTAGATTTTTTGATTCACTTATATACTTGTATTTTTTTATTAACTCTAAGATTGTTGAGATATTTTGCAAATTGTTCAAGGAATTTTTCAGTTGTGGAGTCTACAGAATTATCTAAACTTCCACAATTAAGCATTAAAAAGTACTTAAAATCACATTGAAAATGTTTCACAATGCTCAAGTTTTTAAAAAATTTCATTCTATATCAAGACATCACTTTAAAATTGCGTTGATTATTAACATAGTTGCAAATAAAGTGAAGAAATAAATTTGTGATTAAATCAATCAATTTTCAAATTCAATTTATTAGTGTTACAGTTTTTGGTAGATATTTTTCCGCTGCATTTCCACATCTTAAATGCACAAAAAATATTACATTTTCTAAGAATATTAAAATTTCTAAACGTATTTAATTTCCTAGAATTTGGACCCTAAACATTGCGAACAATATTTAGCATATCTAAACTTAATCTTATATAGTATAACTTAAGAACTCAGTTTCTGTCCTCATTTTAAAATAACTATAATCTTGGAAGTCTAGAGTAGATTTGGTAAAAGTCTAAATTCCTAAAATCTGGAATTAAATCTTTTGAATAAATAGTAAATGAAATACGAAACAAACAGCCATTAAAAAACTAATTAAATTTCTGTTACGTTGAACAATTAAACTATTAGATTAAGGAGACGCTTTAACAAAAAAGTCGTTACACTCTCACCCATTAGTACATTCAGAGAACATTGCAGTAAAAAGATTTGCAATTTGAGAGATATTGCTTCTTCCATCAATCGTGATGTCATTTTCTTCATTGGTTTAGATTGCAATAAATTATTGTTGCCTAAGATTAGCACGATTTTTTCTCCCATGTCTGCAGTAATCCTGAGATATATTTTCCCCGGGGAAAGTCTTTCATGCCACATGCAGAATTTCATGTACGCTTGGTTGCATACTCTATTCCACGTGAACACCCACCGACGTCCTTTCGACTTGTAAATTTCAATTTTCGTGAACAAACTGCTCCAACTGTAGTATGTCTGTGTAAAATTTATACCATCGTTGTTATCATCGTGAATAATTACTTTCCCGAGGACATAAATTATAAATATTATCGTCTACCGTTCCGAAAAATTGAGCAAAGTGAGTGTACATTTAATAGAAGTAAGTTTCAGAAGAAAAATGAGAGCATTTTATCTTCGCCGTCTCGATGTTCGGAGAACGACTTTTTTAATGTTCGATTAATTGGCTAGAAATGTTTTGTGGTTTACAATTCCGAAGCCTTTAGCGAAATTGTTGAAAGTCTATTTCCTTTCTTGAGTTACATGACCAAATCGTTCTAAAACGATTTAATTTTCTCATGCAATACGTACAGTTTTTAATAAGCGCTAGTTACCTAATCTGTAATACAATTTTTACGCAAAACAGACTAAAATCAGCGTAACAGTCACAATTCTATATTGGAACAGAACGAATTTGTACAACTAAAAGCACAATTTCCATTGGTTACATCTGAAGAGATTTACAAAACCTTAATTGGGTCACATGGGAACAAAACAATGAAAATCCGATATAGTGAAATGTCAGGTATAGCTTCTATTTTAATCGAGGTCTGCGAAACAAACGCCAGACGCATCAACCGGAAAGGTTGCATTCTAGGTGTTTCAGTTTCAATGGCGTTTTCTGGAAATCGATCAAGGATACTCTCATTTAGGGATTCCATGATCAGAAAACGGGGAAAACCACTGGTAATTTAATTCAGCGCAAAGTGGGAAAATTACACTGCGCTTGCATATAAACGCTTAATGTTGACCAAGATGCTGGTTTTATTCAATGAGTAAGACTACTAATTTAACCATTAACTTTCCACTGTTACAAAACGTCAATTATGATGTTGTACAACTTTTTCATCATTATGCAAATGAGTAATAGAGCAGAGTTAACGAGTGTCGCTAAAAATTAAAGCAAATGTGACACTAAGAAAGGAAGTGGCAATCAAAATTATAATAAAAAACACTTAACAGCAATTTGTCATTTTAAAATGTCTCATTTTTTCTCCACGCGAAAGTTTTTTACTTTCTTTTTCATCCAAATTAGTAAAGTTTGGAGAAAACAGATTTTGGGAAATTTTTACATAAAATGTGAGAGCCAACAGATGCTGTGACCTCAGCTATTATTATAATCCTGACCTCTCCAACGAGGAAGTTCAAAATATAGAGTGAAAGTGTTATTAGCAATAAAATTAAAATAAAAAAACAGTCAGCAATTACATTTCCATATCAATTATATTCTCTAACGTTATTACCACTAATTGATTAAACGCTTTATGTGCTAATGAACTTCTTTTAATGAAACATCACAACTTGAACTCGCAATTAAAATTCGCGTAAATTTTTCCCTACGAGCTTTTAAAAAATCCAGGTTTATGTTTGTTAACATCTGTTTAAGTACTCAACGGTGTTAAATAAAAAAAATCGCAATGTCGTAAACTTTTTATCGATTATCAAAAGCGAAGTTTATCGTGAAGATAAAACTTTGAAGACGTAAACATTTAATTTTACATCCTTTTCTAGTAACAAAAGGCATATTTATAATAATCAGAGTTTCAATTATGAAAATGGAGGCAAGAACTGGTAGTATTGTATTCAGCCACATTTATTTTGCAATAAAAAACCTTCATTGTATTGGTCATGTATTAGCTTAAGAGAGCTCGAGACAATAATAGAGTTTAAACAAAAACGTGAACCAGATAAAACACGGGGAAAATCATATTTACAATGTACAATAGAGATTAATTTTTCTAGAAGCATTGAAATTTTGTGCGTTGAACATTATCGCTCACAATAAGAAACAGTAGTCAGATTCTTCTCTGTCCCTCCAAAAACTTGTAAGATAATGATGTCACCGCTTTCATGAATGCAAAATGAGAAACAACGTCCCCCTCTTCTCTATCCAAATTTTACCCATTCCTTAGAACCGCTTTAGATTTTAAAAATCAGCTGCTTTAACAACCTCATATAAATTTCTTCTCATTACAGAAACCCTTATCTCTGTTTGATCAGTAAATCCGTCGCTGCTTTTTGCAACCGTAATACTTCATCACATAAACTAAATCTATGCTTATTTCTTCAAGCCGTCAATTTAATTAACAAGCTACCAGATCTTGATCATAATAAATCACTTTTCACTCACACCATTTAATTATTCTAAATCAAACTTCCAGCAAATGTGCAGAAACATAGTCATAAAGAGACATTGTGCAATTATGACAACCGTTACCCAGAAATTAAAATTTCCGCCGGAGGCACTTGAAATGCCTAATCAAGTCGGTGGTAGCAATAGAAGAATAAAATGGCACCTCAATGTAATGCATTCAATTAGACAACATATGGCTGACATGACTTTGAAACAAGGTAAGGTAGACAGTTATGTTAATAATTTTAACATCCACGAATGGAGCTGTTTTGATCAAAATTGTAGAGAATACAAATATTTGTGTTTCGCAAGAATACGTTATGTTCCTGGAAAGTTTGAGATTCGAATCTGAAGATGGAAACAGTGAGGTTCTCAGGGTCCTCACGAGATCTACAAAGACGTGCTTGTTTAACATAAAATGAGATGTTAATTCGAAAAAACAATGTCGAAGTCAAGTTTCCCTGATTAGATTACGAAGGAAATTCATAGAGTATAGATATGATTTCAACAGAATTAAGAAGTACAATTGTCAATTAATAAATATAAAAATGTAATCATCGCTTTTATAATATTATCGCTGTCGAAACGCGTGTCAGTGATGAACAGTGATAATTGTGTATCTGTGTACTTGACATTACAATTTTAGGCAACAAGATTATCGTAGATTCAATTTCAATTTGTAAATCATGACGTAACTAAAAATTATAAAAATGGCAGACTTTTAAAATGTGCGGGGATTTTTGCATGCAGGTTAAAAGTTTAGCTAAATTTTTTGTAATATTTAATGATTTTTATCAAGCTAGTTGAAAAAAAGCACTATTTTTAAATAGTTATAGTTTAAATAGCATATAAAATATATAAATGCTTCTGGAAAAGAAAAATGAGTTCGCAGAAAATATGCAATAAAAAAAAATCTAAGATATCGACAGGTACAACGGTTTTGAAGAATTTAATAAAAAAAAAACAACTAAATAATCAACAAAAGATTCCAGGTAAAATGACTCAAAATATTCAAATAATTCAAAACAGAATGAACATGAAAAATCAAAACATAACAAATCCAAAAGATCTAGAAAATCTGACAAATTTAAAGAGTCCACAGAAGTGAAAATCTAAAGATTAAAAAACGTTGCAATCTAATACCCCTGATGAAAAAAATTTAAAAGTCCAAACAATCAAAAATTTGAAACGGATATAAAATTTCTAAAAATGAACCTAAACATATGAAAAAAACACCTCTTAATTTCTAATCAAGATTAAGTATTTTTGGTACAATTCTTAAAACGTTTTGTTTTCAATACTTTTATATTTCTGGAATACTACTGAAATTACTGCAAAAAGTGATAAGCGGCTGCAACAGTAGAAAATATGTAGGTTGAAATTGCGCTCGCAGCAACAGCTGTAAAAATGTAGATGTTAAGACTAAAAAAATATTGCAAATAAAAGTTTCAAAAAAAAAATCAATAAATGAAAAACTAGCGTCATTTGAAACAAGTTTTCAAGCCCAAAAAATTACAGTACGTATTTTTTGCATGTTTTAAAATACATTTAATTTAGAATGGATTAAAAAAAATATTTCGTGTAATTACTTGAAAAAGTTCAAAAATAATGACTTTTGTTGCCTTGAACGTTTGTCATCGAAAGTTTCGTTCTGTTGACATTTTTAGACTTTGTGAAAGTTTTACGATTTATTTATTTCACAATATTAACTGCACTTTTAAGAGCACATTTTCAAACATTTAAAATATTTTGCTTTTTCACGCTAAATTCAAAGTTGATATAATGAGTGCCTTTAACATTTAGGAAAGTAGTTTAGTAGAATTTCTGTAATTTAATTTTTTTCACTGGGTGGCTTAGTATAATTTTTCTCTATAAGTGCGGTTTTATTACTTATGCATAACCGAACTTTGACAAAATCGAAGTTGAATAATTTAAAATAGCTTTAATTTAAGAGCTTTCTGCCTTACTTCACCCCCGTTTAAAAATGTTGGTCTAACCTAAAATTCTGTAAATTTTTTCTAACTCACTTTAATAGCAGTCTTTTCAAGAAGAGTTTCTGTGGTGGTCGGTGAATTGCACGGACTATGCGGAAGGCCTTCATCGTCTTCGCTTGTGTCGCCACGACCCCGCCTCAATCTCAGCCTCTCACTCAACTCTGTCTGAAAGAAACAGAAAATAAGGTAAGGACAACAAAATGTCATTCAATCTGCAGGGTTGAAGGCGAATGCAATTAAATACGTCCATTGTGCATAACTAGGAATTATGAAAACCGCCAGAGAGCGCTGCATCCACAGGTGGATTTATACTTAGTACTGAAATCAACACTGAGTCACGTCGTTCAACACCCACATCGAGATGATTTCCCTGAATAATATGTGAATGTGAGCACAAAGCGTCATTGATCATTCGTTACGAAAGACACTTTTGTCGTAGGAAGTTGGAATGCCTATCGAATTTACGTAAACCCCTTGATCCTGTCACGAGAAATAATTAAAAAACATAAAAATTCAATGCGCGTAGAGAAAAATGCTGTTAACACAGCTTAAATGGATGACTGTGATTAGCGATACAAACATGACTTGTTTATGTTTTGTCATCGGTCAAGTGACAAGAGTAATCATTCCAATTTAAAAACGTATAAATCTTTAGATGATGGGAAATTGTTGGAATGTTATTAATCGGACTTGAAAAACAAGCCATTCTTAAGCCTAATCATTTTATCTCAAAATAAACTGACTTCTGTTGATGCTCGCTCAAGTATTGTTTACATGTTTCTCGCCGGTTAATAAACCAAAAAATCTAAGCACGCCACCGCAATGTTGATTTTAGTTTGAAGTTTGTAGGCACTTCTTTGACTTCTTGTTTTTCTTCACACTTCAAGATGAAACTAATTAAATAAAAAAGTAGCGCACAGCCAACTGTAGAATGTCATCATATGCATCCAAGGTAGGTAAAAACAAAGGTTAGAGTAAAACCACTTTATGTGATGGCTAAAACAGGCATTGTTTTTGGTAAACGGTTAATTACTCCATGACCTTTAATGAGTGTTGTTAAATCTTGACCCAGTTAAAAGTCGGTGTCGCAAAATGCCCAACTTGTGAAGCTCTGAGCGTTTTTTCGATTAATTGATCGAAAAACAGGAAGTTATAAACATTTCGAATCGCATACATTTTAAATTCTAATATAAATTGCGTCCGTCTTCAGCCAATTGAGGTTATTTTTTAAATGAAGGTTAAGATGCCACTCTTAAAACGGTGTTGCCCTTGACCATATTGTATTTGAAATGAACTTTTTTATAACATTACGATTAATTTGTGAGAAGAAGATAAAAGATTACTCAGTAATACCATAAGTATACTGACTAGATTCGTTGTTCGTTGGAATTTCCTTAAGAAAATTGCCTGGGTTATGAACCTGAGCCATATCTGGTGATTTTAGTAAAATTTCTTTTTAAAAACCAGTTTTTCCATTATGTAAGAACCATTTAGTGGTTCGTGGTGAGATAAGAAAGAAGTAAAGACAAGTTTGCAGTTTGATTTGTTTCACGTTTCGTCCACTGAGATAAATAGAATAAACATGATATTCACTCAACACACAAAAAAACACGTCATGTTTATGTACTTTCATTTTGAGTGATAAGAACGAATTTATCAATATTTTTCTCCCACAAATTATCCTTGAAAATATGTCTTGATCGTTCATTTTTGTGTTCAAGACATCTCCATCTCCATCTCCATCTCCATCGTAAAATTATCATTCTCAAATTTAATATTAATGAGAATGCGGAAAAAGCCAAACGATGTCTCAAACTAATCCTGTGTCAAATTAAAGTAATTATAGTCTGAGAATTAAATGGGATTGATTAATAAATATGCTCCATTGTCAAAGTAAGGATGGGAGCTTTACTCAGATCATGAAATTCGTTTATAATTACTTTACTTTACTTTTTGACTACTTGATACAAAAACAATCAAAAAAAAGTGACACGAGTGCTATAATGATAAGCGACTATGACACAATTTATTTAATTTGTTTTTTGTTAAAATTACTGATATTCTTTATACGTTATTCTTTTGAGAGTGAAATGTTTAAATAACGAGAATTAATTGCTATGTGTAGTAAACAAACTTGTACTTACATTCTATGAGAATATAATATGAAAAACTGAAGTGTTATTCTGTCTTAAGATTTTTTATTTATTTTTACAGATTACCATTTATTCGTTTTTAGAGCTTTGACCAGAATTTCGCGTCAAATAGAAATAATTTACAATTTCCTGGTGCCTTTAATATTCAGAGTTCAAAATTAGTGTGAAAGAAAAAACTTTATCGGTAATTCATGAACTCACTGAATACGTTATCTAATATTAAAACTTAATCTAATTAAAATCAAAAGAACAATCTATAAAACAGTCTATAAAAGTTTCCTTTACGGAAATTTTGCAGCCGTAAAGAAACGTTTTACGGACCCATCTGTCAAAATAAATTTACAAATTGAAGGATCCGTTTGTGGTAGTAGAATCTTACTTTCTTACATTCTGCAAATAAAAATTGAGAACCAATCTCTTCGTCTAAAAAATCTTGTAGAAATGATTGTTTGCCTCGGCCGATTTGTAAGCCTCGCTGTGCTCGTTTCTAAACGTCGACCTTTTCAAAAATCACCGTTTTTACGGCCTCGTTATATAAATACACATAAGTGTTCTTAAACGCGCATCTCATTTCTCATTTTGCAGCTTGACATCGAAAATTACACAGTTTACTTCCAAAGTAACAGAAGTAAATTTAGTTTTGATTATTTTTCTGTTCATGTGTTTGGGAAAAAGATTCTACTACAATATAAAAAAATTAAAAATCTTTCAGTCGTTTGGGTAGATAAGATAAGATACTTAATGTCCAGGTACAATTTTTGAACAAAACAAAAACAAAACAGGTCACATGTTTTTAGCTTAAAATCGAAATAAAATGGCACTCTATCATCCTAAGATTAGCCACCACAGCAGTGCAGAAAACCTGCTACAATAATTTCAAAGATGAATTGTGGACATTACTCATAAATTAATAATCGCATTATTTAATTGTGAGTAAACGACAACATTTTTATGGAAAAAAAACACTGTCATTTTTCCATTTAATAACAATTAAAACAGCGTTAAGAAACTTCGTTTCACTTGCCCCACGGACAATGAGGACATTATGAAATGATTTGCGTCGATTTGTTATTTTTTTCTTTTTACTTTCGAAGGTCCCTGTGAAGAACTGCCGCATTCAATACGAAAAGTGTCCGGATCCATGTTTACTGATGTTTATTTTATTCGTCACTCTGTGTAATTTGTAGTGTTTGCGGCTACATTTAGTAAGAATATCGAATGACAAAGCTAAATTAAAGACAGCTAATATGTGTTCAAACACAAGTAACTGTAATTGGGTAATCGTTCGGTGAGTAACCCATTATCGCTGCGGTTAATGATTACGAAAAAATACAGAATTCCTTGCCGTTATTATGGTTGAGAATAAACTGAGAAATGATGTAATATAAAAAAATTGAACTCCATCCTACTCCTTGGCCACAAGTAATTTATTTAACGGTCATCGGGGCGATTTATTCGCTTGTTACCATCGTCACACTGGAGTAATTTCGCGATGTATTTAAAATGCTCGATTTATGCGCAAACCGGCTCGCGTTTGAGTTCTAGATTCCTGCATAACTCACCCAAATCCTATAGAGTCTACTCCTAGCAGGAACACGTTCCCCAGTCCTGCCCCAACAGCGACCTTTCGATTTAGTCCGCACTTTCATTTCATTGAGACAAACCACTGCATTTCACGCAATAAATTACACTAAAACGCACACACTGAATTCCAAGTAAGAATACATTTATCTAATCGGATCGAGGAAATCCAGTCATAGCACTTGTGGATCGAGGAAATGTTGGTTTTTCTTGACGATAAAAATCCTGACTTCACTGTGTTATCTGGGTATCACATATTCGTCATTTGGTTCGATTAATTCCTTGTCAATTAGAACGAGGAAGGATCGCTTGTCGTTATTTATTGAGCGTTTTTCTGGACACTACACGAGGACCTGCTGCAAACTGTGCTGTTTCAAACTCGTCTGGCAACTTTGCACCGACCTCATCGGAGGTAACGGCATCGACGTGCTCGTGGTCCGGCGATCGGTCTTGTATTAGTCACCTTCTGGGATAAACTATCGAAAAAGCTGAGGGTGGAGATCCGAACCCTTACATCTTCACATTTCTTACTCAGTTAACCTCACTAAATAAAACACTCTTACTTCCCTATCACAATAATAAACAACGCGTAACAGTGTGGGTAATTTATGACGTCCCCAAAACAACACTCACTTTTATTGGTATTACTCCAAGTTTTTCAACAATGGGTCGTTTAGTTTCCAAGATTATAAAAAAAAAGTAATAACCAAGGAAAATACAATTGATATTTGCTTATTAACGTTATCTCCAAGCAAACATTAAACACCAATAGCAAAAATATACAGTCGCTTTTTATTATTTGATGTCCATATTCAAGCACGCTCAGTTTATCAAAGCCGATCCCTTCGATAATTTAGGTTTAGCTATACAAAAACGCTGCTTTACGTAATCCAAAACTACGATGATTTCAGGTTTATTATCCTGGTAACAAAATAACCAGAATGAATTTCTAGAGGATTACAGCTTCCGTCTTAATTCGAAGATAGAGATATTGACGATCGAATTACGAATTCTGGCCAGTGAGAAGTTTATTTCGCTGATCATTCAAGTGTACATTATTCAGTATGTATTAATGGAGAATTTAGATTATGGGCGCATTCATTAGGTTTATCTTAGATGATTAAGAAATTTAATGGGTGTTTATTCAAATTCGACATTAAACTTCAGTGAATGAGAGGTTAAAAGAGTTAAACGTTAAGGATCTCAAACGGGAATTGATTTTTTTTGTATGCGATGAGGAAATAGTAATTAATAAAGTGGCGAATGAGACAGAAAGCACAGTTTTCAATCAATAATTAACATAACTATGCAATCGTAGTTTCCAGTTTGAACCAGACTTAAAATAGCAACCACATCAAACTGTCATTAGACTACATAGGTTTACATCATTCATTCAAAAGATCTGACGACTAAATAAGATTAGGTGAGACTAAATTACGCCAAACTCACGTGAGAATAATTTTCTTTATACTGACTTGTGTGGAAAATTAAACCTGACTGAAACGGTTTACACTGGACTATGCATAAGGCTTGACCTGACTAGATCGAACTAGATCAGAATAAAATGACATTAGAGTACATCAGTTTACTACGAGTTATGCGGAAATTAAACCTGACGAGATGAGTCTGCACTAGGTTGACGGTTTGCAATAGACTTGGCGTGACGTAACAGAACTGGGTGAGACTAAATTAGATTAAATCATGGTTAGTCTAAATCGGTTTACACTGAATTATGTGTGCGATTAAATCTGACTAGATGGAACTACGTGAGAGTAAACTAGTTCATATTGACAGTAGACTCAATATGTTTACATTAGGCTTTGCGTAAGATTTGACTTGACTAGATTGATCTAGACCAAATTAAATTTAGATAAACTAGCATTAAATTGGTTTGCAGTCGTTATGCGGAAAACTACACTGACATTTGAATAGATCGGTTTACATTGGATTATGTAGAAGATTAAAGATGAGATTAGATTGGATTAGAAGTAATCTGAATGTCATAAACTAAACATTCCATTAGAACCTAGAAAAGCTACAATTTTTAGTGGCGTTGAGTGTACGCAAGAGCTTAGTGTATGTCCGTTTTTAGAGTTATTAGCGAATGTTGGTAGTAAATTTAGAGAGTGGGGGACCTGTCAAACTTCATTTGTTTCATTAGCACAATATCCAAATCAGTAACAAATACTCAGTTTCTGGTTATCCAAAAACAATTTTCGTTCATTTGATGGAAACAAATGAGTAATTAACCTTTTATTGCCTACTAAACCATTTTTTGATAAATGACTATCAACTGTACAAAACAATGCATGCAACTTATAAACTGTAAAAATGTCCCTAGCTGGTACATCCCGACACATAAGTTTGGTCAAATCTTGTGTACAGTCCCAAAATTTGGTTGAGTTTTGACGGGATCAAAATAAACAAGGTATACATCTTCATTTTGCACCAATGACATATTTTTGTCATGAACGCATTTTTTCTGAGAAAATTGATGTAAAAAATTAACTAGTAGCTGTTAGAACAAAAAATACTACAAGCAACCGCTCCGTGTTGATTTTCACAAAAATTTTAAAGAAAAAACTTGACTAAATTCGAATTATTTTCAGCTTTACGAGTCAACGAGCAAATGTCATTCGACCAGTTAATTTAACAGCAAATTTTTCCGCTGAAAAACCATGCTGGGCAGGCAACAACATGTTTCTCGTTGAAAAACAAATTCTATTGGACGAGATTTAAATTATCGTAATTTAATGATTAAAAATTTTCGTGTTGTCATATAACATCTTTTTTTCTGGTCTTACTGCGAATTGAGGGCCGCACCTACACTAGTGGTAATGCTATAAATTCCCGGTATAGGTGATTAAAATCCATAACTATCCACCCATGGTAACATTTTTGTCTAGCTAAAGACCCTCGCTATTAATCAATGTATTTGTAAAGAAAACACGAACAACAGCAGAGAAAACCACAAAATTTTTCAAATTACAAGTTATCTTTCTTTTCTTTCAAGATAAAACCTCCTGAACAGCGAAAGTGAATAAACAGAAGGTAAAGATATGGGGTAATAAATAACGTTTCGTTGGTGCGTGTTGTCAAGAACAGTTTCGTGTTATGGCAATAAAAAAATCCTCACATGTTAACCACGCGAGAGTATTTTTGGATATCAGCATATAATTCAGCCAGATTAAAATTGAAAGGAAGTGACTTTTTACAACTTTATCAAACGGTTTAATAATAAAGTAATCCGCTTCGGAATATGTGCTTCAGATAATCTAAATTCGCTTACGCCATCCACGTTGAATACATATTTGATCATAGATAGTTCATCAAGTTGGTTCAAATGAGAACATTTCTCACTAATGCATTTTCTGAGAAACTACAGAGTTCAGTTATTCGAATAGACATTTTGCTCTTCTTTCTAAAGTGGAGTTGAGCTTTGACTAAGTATTAGAAACCACTCGTATTTGCAACAGATAATAGCTGTTCGCACCAGACAACACATACTTTCGAAGTCAACGTGCACATTATTTGTATTTGCAGGTTCAATCTTCTGCACACCTCAGTGGGTGCAACATTAAAAAATCTAAAACAATTTCCAACGAATTCTTCAAGTTATGAATCGTATGGAAAAATATTTGATAAAGTATACAATGCGTTCTTTCCGACGTTGCGACAATCTGAGACTGCGACTTTTCGACACCCAACCAGTTAAATATAAATACAGGAAATACAAGGAATTTCGGTCGCTCCATAATAAACTTTGGAGTAAGCGACACTGAAATGTGGTACAAACTTCCTTTTATGTTATTCGTTATCAACCAGAAACAGGATGAACATTGAGCGAAGATAGCGTAATTTTTTAACATCAAATCACTGCGCTTGCAAGTACTCTGATTACAGCGGTCTCGAACACGTCCGACTGGATTATTGACTTTGTTAAAGCGAATGGTGATGTCACAATGGCACAAATGAAATAGTTTATTGGATTTTTATAATGCCAACAAGTAGGTGAAAACTTATACTGATACATGGATGGAACAGCGAAATTATACGGAATTAGCGTATTCGCAAAAAACATAACAGAATAAATATAAAATATACAGTTTCCAAATAGTGATCTCTGGAATTAAGGATATATCGATTTTCATGGTCCGAAATTGAGAAAAGCAAACAAAAATAAAATGGAAGGAATAAATTCCAACATGACAAAAAGTGGCGTCATTAACAAATATTTTGTTAAAACTGACAATGTAAAAAAAAATGTCCCAGTGCGTTTCTTACAACTGGCAACAGGTGCAAACCAATAATTTCCACATTTAAATGGACAGTCACATGTCTGAAATACACATCTGAGTTGCAACTGAAGGTTACAGCGTTGTATTTTATTTTTTTCGAATTTAATTCCAAAGTTTCCTTGGCGTATAAGTTCAACGCACATTTACATTACGACCTTGGCGATTTCTTCAAGAATCAATTGTCGATGCAGCTAGGGTAACCAAAGGTGCAGTCACAAGAAAATATGAGACACTTGTCAAAGTAAATTGGTTAATTAGCAAACAGACGCAGAGGTATTAATTTTACCCCAAAGCAGATGATCCCTTTTGGTGTATAACCTTGGGTGGTACGGGTGGTTGTAAACACACTATATGATTTCCCCTTTTTCTTTCGACGGGGAATTAATTTGAAACCCCCTAACTGGTTATTCATAGACTCACACCCTCTCGAAACCCATAAAATCTTCCACAACCAAGACCTAGGGTACTTTGTAAATAAACCTATACTCGCAACGTGACATTGTTCGTTAAGGCGTCGTCGTTCGGACGCCTCTGCAACCTTCACGTGTTTACATACCATAAAATAATCTGGACGGTCCTATCGATCCGTCCTTTAAATATATCGATAATTAAATGGCAACCGGTAATTACTTATTTAGCTAGCACGATAACGACTTATCTCTAAAATAAATTCTGTTAGATATGATACTGCGAAGAGTCAAAACAAAGCTAGGCTATTTTCGGATCAAGGACGAATTTTCCGCGATTGGGAAAAACATGAAAGCTTTACAAAGCAAATCGTTTTGCATTGCGTGACCACAAAACTCACCTGTAACCTCAAATCTATTTGGGGTTGTGAAATGGACAACGATGATGAGCTTTGAGCGGCATCTAATTCGATGTCCGATCCTGAATTTGGAGAATGGAAGACACTATCGTGGGATACACTCAATCCTGGGTGCATTGAGGACCCACTTCTAAAAAACAATTAACAGTTGCCACAAACCACAAATTCACATTACTGACCTCCTCCTGCTCTGGTCCTCTGTAATGGAAAGCTCGCTTGTGGATCTGCTTCGAAAATCATCCTTTTCAACGATCTCAACTGGAGAAGAATCTTCTGACGCTTTGTTCTTCCTCTTGAACCACTTCCTCGGATTCCAGAACTTCTTTTTTGTTGCCGCTTTAAATAGAATAAATTAGTTAATATCATGACGTCTTTAATGGAAAGATCCATTTAGTTAACCAAACACACTGAAGTTTATTTTGATTTAGATACGTGCGGAAACGACATATTGAATGATAATTTACCGATAGCGTACTTCCTTCGGCTCAACATACTCCATGTAGTGTTTATCGGATGTGATTTAATCAGATTGGGAGGGTCAGCTATCAATTGTCCGACAATTGTGAACTGACTAAACGTTACTTTGATTGTTGTTGAAACGTTGAGAATGACTCACTACGAATGCTTCCACTAACGCACGTAGAGGACGAACTGACCGATCAGCAAAAAAAGATAAGAATGAAAATTTACATTATGTAACATAATACACCGCGTTCTTCGAGAAACTAGATTTTACACTGGTTTCACAATTAAAACCAATATTCGCTGATTATTGAAATATTTGCTTGAAAATTTTAATTGGTGTGTTTAATTATACGGAATGATTTCGATTAGACGCTTATTTTATCCAACGATAAAGTTGTTGAACCAAAATTCATATTCATCAGGCGAAATAATAAATTAAATGGATAAAAAAGTAACTCTGTCAGAAATGGATGGTTCAGCACTCGCGACTTTAATTTTGATGAACAATGAATATCGAGAAACGTGTTTTGGCAAAAAGATTCAGCATTTCTTTCAATTTAACTAAATACTCCTTTTAGGAAGAATTGTTTCCATATAAGTTTTCAAACTACGACTGGATTAAGTGATGGAACGATACCGAACCCTGGAGTTGACAAAAATTTAATTCTATTCTTAATTTTCTTAATTTTTACGTAAGTTCAAAGGAAAAAAGAAAAAAGAACTCTCGCAATCTCAAGGTTTTCTAAAAAAAGCTTTAAAAAAAATTAGAAAATCAAATTTTAATTTTTTAACCATAAAAATTAAACAAAAGAAACGCTTTTAAATAAAATAAAAAAACTAAACAATACTCAGAAAAAAAGTGTACAAACTTGGATACCTAGTTTTACAATTTACAATATATACAATTTTCCTCATTTCCTTGTTTTAATAGATGAAAAGTACAAGAAAGGAGACACACTTGGTGAAGTTTTTGGTCAAAATTAGAAACTAGATTGACCATTTTTCTTTTGACAAATCTAAAAATTCGTATTATTCTTTTTGAATATTAGAAAATTTTCTCGTTTCTCTGTTTAAGCAGATAAGATCTACAAAAAAAAATAGACACATAAAATCCAAGCTTCTGGTGAAAATTAGAACACATTTTTTTAGACAGATAACATCCAATAATAAACCAGTAAATTTAGACAAACAACATCCACAAGCGAACAAACATGTTTGGCCAAAACTGAGCTCCCAGTAAAAATATTAAAAATAATATTTTGGAACAACAGAACGGTCATTTCTTTACAAAGGCATGTGATAATTAGTATTTGTCTTAATTGTATTAAAATATTACAGAAAAAAGACCACCTAAGTTTCTTCTAGCAAATTTGAAAATTCGTATTTTTCTAAATTCTGTGAATATGTAGAATGTCTTGTTTCACTGTTAAGACAGATGATATCTACAAAAAGTATAAATCTTTAGGGAAATCTGAGCCTCCAGTATTAATTAATACTTAATTAATTTTCCTAGTAAATCTGAAAATTCTTATTTTATTAGGTGAATAATTGGAAAATGTTAAATGTATAAAATTTTTAAGATCATTCACAAGTTTGGTAAAAACTCAATTTTTATCAAAAATTTTAAATTATAAAACAATAGATCGACTTTTCCAAAGAGATCTGAAAATTCATATTTTTTTACATATCAAAAGCATAAAATTTTATTCACATTGCCAAAAAAACCAACCTAAGAAAACTAACACTGAAACCGAAAATCTTTTTTCATATTTAAAAAAATTCCAAATAAAGTTTGCGAAATTTTTTATAAACTCAAGATAAAAAAAAGTGAAATGTGATAAAAAAATATTTGAATCATAAGGTTAACAAAATGATTTATTCGGTGATAAAAATTAATCAGAAAAACCTATTTTTGGGATTAAAGAAATACAACTTACGAAACGAAAAAATGTAACAAAACAATAAATTTTTCGGTGTCCAAATTTACGCCTAGTCCCGTAATAAAATTAAAAGTTTGATTTTATTCTAATTTTAGTTGCAGGTACATAAAATTTCATGCGAATAATAAATCAATTTCCAGACCGGTTTTCCTGATGAAATTCCACGAGCTTCAAACGGAAATTCTATTACACTTCGCAAATACGAAGCCATCATTTTTTTTTTCAGAGAATCTCGTACTAAACCCAATTTTATTCAAATCACTTCATTTTTCTATTTCTCGAGTTTTTTACAAACTTGTCAAGGACACTTCCAATTTTTTATAGACATTAAACTTTATCTACCAGAATAATCCCAAAGATCAAATAAAATATTTGGTTACAATATAATTTATTGCATAATCCAATTAAAATACAATTTAATTTCGATGCGGCTTTAAAATTATACACGCGATTACTCTTAAAACAAGTGTTTTAACAACTGATTAGATTAGATTAGATAACACTTAAAAAGTGCTTGATTTAATCTTATCTTACGAAAAGAACGACAGGATTTACCGAAACAATGCGTGATAATCAATGCCCAATTAAAGGCATGGATTAGAAGCACATAAATAACAATTTTATGAAAAGTAGAAGGTTTTCGCTTTTGCAACTGGAATTTTTACAAAAATCAAAAGGCGCCTTTATAGATGTCAAAATTGCGGAGAGCTACCCACGCACCTTCATGAACTGCTCTATTATTTTGTGCTACTAAAAAATTGAAAGGGGTCCCTATACACCTCCACGCATGAAAGCTTTAAATTTTGAACAACGCTATTAGGTGGGATCGATATCGCGTAAATAATGCATTTCACTCAAAATAAATAAGGAAAACTTTATTACTTTGTTGGTAAGGTAAATATTCTTTCCTTTCGATTTCAAAAACGTTTTCGGTTCACCGAATCGTGTCATTTATTAACAAAGAACAATGAACTTTCTATTGATTCTTTTTGTATTGATTGGTTTGCTTTTCGACGAAATATAATTTGTATTTTCCAAGAATTTGTTAAATTCAATTGAAACCGCGGAAAAGCAGGACCCTTATGTTATAATAAGCTAATTGGGATTTATCGTATTATTTGTAGGAGCATGTTCAATGCGATAAATAATTTATAACAGCACTTCCATGGAACTGTTTAATGTTCTAATTTCGTAATTATTCTTCCAGTTATTTTGCCACCTGATCCCGCCGTAAAAGCTCGGAATAATTTACAAAAGTTTTTAGCCAACCGAGTTAAATATTTTCACAGAACTGTTCAATTGCTCGATAAAAAGACCAATACGAACGAAAAGCAGAAAACCATAATGAAATCACCACAATTTGGATATTCTTAGTAAACTTGTTGCATCAATGGCTGGGTGAGAATTGTTCGACCGCAAGCTCTTCAACCGTTTAAACGTTTTTCTGATCAAAATTCGAAACACATGATGATAAAAAATGAACTCACTTTCAATATCATATTCTGTGGATTGGAGGTTGTGCAAACTGACCGATCTATACATTACTTCAACTAGACAGTTACCGAAAACCTGAACAATAACTGCACTAAGCAAGTTACTTACGTCAATATGATGCGCGGTCTGATTATGATATTAGTAGATTATTTTTATATTATCTCCTACTCATGATTTCGCAAACGAATCGATGGATTTGAGTATCAGTCATTCTTTAACTAAACCGTTTAGCCTATTGTTTTCAGTTTCTACTTGCTTGTAACAATCCGAGCACGAAATTTCTGCAGAAAATGGATGAGTGCCCAGCATGGAAGTACTTATTCATAAAGAGTATGTCGAGAATTTGGTTTACTACGACAGCACACGGCCATATTTTCTTGTTGGGCACTACTTTTACAAGAGTCAACCACAAATATCATTCCATGGACATTTCACTGCATTTTTCATGAAAAAAGTAATCATAAATCACTGAAATGTTATAAATAGAAGACACCACGTGAAATGAATGTATAACCATTCGTGTGGAATAATACAGAATTAGGATGAAACTTTTCTAACAAAAAAGAAATTTAATTAAATATGTATTCATGTTGTTCTGAAGTAATGTTTTATTAAGTGTGTGAAATTTATAATAAGCAATCGTCAGATTAATTAATTTGAATAAAAGTTGCAACATGCTGTTTTATCTAAAAGCTAAACTTATGAAATTAAATCTGACTCAAGAAACGTCTATTCAAGCCGTTGCATGCAAATTTCAGCAACAAGATATACATATTTCATATCTGACTGTAATTATTTTAATAAACTCAAAACAGAAAACAGGTCAACCATGTGTGATATACACAGAGTGATTAAAAGGAATACAAATCAAAATTTTTGGGCACCTCGTATTGAAATTTCGTTGAATAAAAGCTGCAAATTCAACATCAAAGAAATTACACTCCGTGAATTCGAATTCGAATGTTGAAATTATAGTTATTTGCATCACTATCATTGTTTGACGCATACATTTATAAAATAAATAAAACCACATTTTCCATTGTCAAGAGCTTGTTATCAACTTTATGCCCAAGCGCGACACCAACGTCACAAAATTGTGACATAACGCTAACCTCAAAAACAGATTAAAAACTAATTCATTTCATTTCAACAAATTGACTTGTTTTCTGGTATTCCTGATTATTGTTGTAAAGTAATAGAAAGTAAGACCGTAAGGGATGATGGAAGCCTGGTTCAAAATTATTTATTGATAAAATATATATAAAATCTCTTTGTGTGAAACGCACCAAAAGTAGATGCAACAAGAAAACACATGCAATTTGATAAAACAAATTCCTCTTATACACTCTCGATTTGTTTTGCTTTGATCACTCCGTACATATGCAAAAATTCCTAATCAGAAAATCAATAACCTCAACTTATTTAGTTCTTATTATAACGAAAAGCATAAAAGCAATTAATTTTTTTTTTATAATTCTTAAAAACTCTTCAGCATCTAATAAGATTTTTGGTAAGCTGCGGCTAAATCGATTTATAAGATAGAAAAAAAACTTCTTTTGGGCTGTTTTTAACTATTGTAGTAGTAAAAGGCGAGCTGTTGTAGGAGTTCAAATCTTAATGTTACAACATGATGAAGCTCCTCCACATTTTGCCGAAGTTGCCCGAGATGTTCGCTAGGTTAGTAAAGGCGGTCCTGTTTCTTGGCCAGCTCATTAGATACTTTTTTATGTGGGGCGTTGTCAAAGAAAATGTTTGTCGCATCCGACCAACAGCAGATGAGATGAGGCAATGAATCAGAGATGTTTTTCACACATTTAACGAAGAAAATAGAACCGCAGGAATAATGGACTCCAACTGCAAATGTGTGTCGATGTTCAGAGACATCATTTTGAATATTTAATGTAATTTTTAAAAAGTTTTGCGTATTGCAAACTCTGTATCTCCAAAAAGGAGCAATAGTTTTTTATCGCTCGTTTGTTTTATTGAGGGACGTAAATCATGTTTGGGAATAACATTTAAAAATCGCTAATATAGAATCTGAATTGCAGATATGAAAGTTATTGATGCTTTGTGTTTAAAAAATTAAGTAAACGGCCTGTGGGTCTATATTTATAGAATTAAAAAAATAATAGTAAAAATATTAAATATTATAATAGGCGGACAATTTCTTTCCTGACAAATTTGAAAATTCATATTTTGCATAATTCTGAAAGTATTTCAAAAATTCGTTGTACTTCTGTTCAAACAGATGAAATCTAAAAGAAAATTAACACATTTCATGAAATCAAAGGTTTTAGTGAAAATCACAATTATTTGGCAATTACAGATCGATTATATCTGAAAATTCGTGTTTTTCTTAATTCTGTTGATATTTGTAAGATTTCTCGTTTTTGTGGTCAAGTAGATGATTATAATCATGAAATAGACATAATTGATGTAATCTAATTTTTTAGTATAAATTGACAGTTTTATTTAGAAACAGCAAGTCAATAATTTTTCTTTCTTCTTCTTAAAAAGGTATTCTATTTTTTTTTTAATTGTGAATCTCGTAACGCAGCCAAAAACTGGGGAGATCTGAGAAAGATCCACAAATGCTACCGACAGTAAAAAGTACCAGTTTCCTGGTACGATCCACGTTCTTCGAGACAACTTTTTTTAACGATTCGAACAAGAATTGAGAAGAATTTAAAAAACTACTAACAGCAAAGAGTTTTCACTTTCTGCATGCTTGAAACGAACTGAAAATTGTGACACGTGTAATTGAAAACAATTTCCACACTACAAATTCTTTAGTATAAAGGAATGTACCTATTGTTACAATAAATCGATCGATTTAGCTTATTGTTAGCTCAGATCAAATGTGACATTTATAAATCCTCAGCGGTAAAAATACTAACATTTCCCCATTCTTAGTGTTTTCCGTCTGTTTCATTTCTAAAAACAAGATAACGTATGGATAAGCCATCATTATGTCATTGCCACGTTGAGAATCTTGTTGGTTTCTCATCAACCATGATATTTTTAGCTAGAAATAAATGCGATCGAAATAGAATATTGCGATAGTAAAAATTCAGTAGAAAATATATCAGCACCTATGAACAAATTTGTTTCGCACTTAAACTGTTCATGTTTTGTTCTGGTTAAAAAATAAAAATTTACGATAACGTTTGGGACTAATGGAATTTGTGCAAACGCACTGTTGTCATGTAAAAAAATAAACAAAGCAAAATAAATAGTAAACGGTGGAATTTCATTATGTAACATTCGAAAAAAATTAGGTACGTTGACCAAGAGAAATTTAATATCTATAAATAAGATATTAGTGAAATTTGAATATACCGTAGGTGTAAATTAATTTGTCGTCCGAACTACCTGACACTTGTAATATTAATAAAAAATATCTAATTTGCTCAAAATTGCTCAAAATATGATTTATCACTCCCCACATTAGCATACATAGTTGTTATCCTTAAAATAAAAGACTAGTGGAAACTTTTAAACCGGATTTTTCGACAGTAGAAGATAGTTTACGATAACATTAGTAAACGTCACGAGCAAACAGCGATAAGAAAACAACTCAATTTGCCATAACACTAGTTTTTGAGCGCCCTATTTCGGTCTTCCCCCCGATAATTAGATAAAACTGATAAACGTGGAAGTGGGACAAACCGGTACGTTACGTTCGTCATGATCAATATGTGCTCATAGTGGTTATTTCAAACTGTCGATGCATCATAATTTATATGATCTTAGGTTATGGAGGTGTACTATATGCAAACACCCACATTAGTTTACAGTTAACATAAACCTCGTGGCACAGAATAAGAAGTACCGTTGACTTGCGCTCTAGGAAATCATATCTTGTCGTCGCTGGGATTGTACCTTTTGGCAGTTCAACGAAAGAAGGTCAAATCGACTCCGTCGCCGACAAATTAACGACTGTTTTTTCATTTAACGATACTACAAAGAGTCACGCACCTAACGATATTCATTTTATTAAGTGTCGTCCGCGGAACGCCATGGTAATTATATTTAATCATTGTCAACCGAAAGCAATTTTCTTGTATTAGTATTACTACGATCTTGAGAATCTCGTTCCATCGATTTGTTAACAATAGAACTGCGAAATTAATTTACAGTTAAGAGCCGTGCGAGGGCGTACGACCAAAAGAAGCACGATTTAGGACACAAAACAAAGAATGACCTACACTGGAAGACCTGGAAAAAATGAACTGTTATTAGAAGAAAACGAAAATTTCAACGACCGGTGTAGGATATTTGGATATTTAGAAGAGCTTAATTTTTTAGCTACTTTAAACTAGTCTAGCATGATTTACGATATAGAACAGAACCGGCGATCTTGACAAAGAAACAACTTTCGTCATGTTATTCGAATTAATCGCTTTGATCTGACTTACCACGCTTGGGCCAGAGATTAATAAAACTTGAACCGCCGAAGTTGTGCAAGAAAAAATATCATTCGAGGAATAAATATCCGGGACTATTTACATAAAATGGCCTTATTATCACGCAAACAATCAGAATGACCCGATTTCGTGAGACTGTCCTCAAGTCTTGTTTTTCCGATACCACAAACGCATTGGTTCATTATTAGGTATTTTACGACGCCCTAAAGACCTACTTCGTTCGAATAATCCCCGAAATTCGCCCATATGTGCAAAGTGCTCCCAGCAAACATTCTCCGTGAAATTATTAATAGAATTGGAGTCTTTCCAGTTCTTAGGATCCAGCGCACGGTGCGTTTTCATACATTTTCAAAACACGAAAACAACTCGTGCGTATTTAGGCTCACGATTTCACTTACCATTTTTTTCGATGTCGGGAGGCTCATAGTCTTGCAACGGCGACGATTCACGTACGCAGGACATCAAACTGAGGGGTCCAGCCCCCGAATGATGATGATGAGTCCCGACAGCCGCTGATGACATCTGTAATTGAAAACGATTTCTATTAACGCCAATCAACCTTGTAATCCTGGGATCGTTTTGAATTTTGTTTGTAACTAAGAGAACGATCGGTGTGAAAGAAAAAGCTCAAGTTACGGATTCTTAGCGAACTTTTAAGGCTTCGACAGATTTTAATGTCAAAAGGTGATGTAGTGTTTCAGTTTAAGCTTGAGAAAGCTTGGAGAAAAATAACCCTAGGTTTTTATTTCTTGATAACCAGACAAAAAAAAAATAAATGGATCTAGAAAATTTGATGATCACATAAAAATCCATCAACTTTAGCTTCCAGCGAAATTTCGTGGTAATCAGAGAAAAAGAGGCCACCGTGTATGTATTTATAAATATGTAATTTCAAGTGACATTAATGTAACTGATGTTGACGTAATATGCTAACTTCCATTGCGTGGCAGAAGTCTCAATTGTGGTTGTAGAACAAATAGGAAGAGTAGTAATGCAGAAAACCTCAAAAAAAAATTGTGATTTGCCAAGTTGTGGGATTCAGTAGGTTACATTCTGAACGCTCGAAGTGATCACAACTGCAATCAGAAAAATAAAAAAAATGGTTTGGTCGATTTTAATTCGCGTCAGGTATAAAAATAATTTTTGGTGTGTAGGTCACTAGTTAATATTCAGTGGTGTTAAAACCTTGTCAATGCAATGACCAAAGAAAGTAATAAGTTATTGTAACATTTACATAGTAAAGATCAAGAAAGTTATTGTATTCAGTGTAGACAATATTTAATTTAAATGGGTATACCTTTCACAATATTTTTCAACTGTACGAGAAAAGTATTAATTTTTGTTACAGTGAATTACCAACAGTTGCAAGCCGAAACATGTGCACCAAAATAACAATAATAACAAAATTGTAAATCGACGGAATGCACTGAGTAACTTCAATACATTTAATTTAATACAGAGCACAAATGTCACTCTTCATTTAATCTCGGAATTGCATCATAAACAATAACGTAAATGTCTGGGACAGTTAAAAAATAACGACATTTGCTTACGTATCCTCTATTAGGTAACACAGATATAAATGTCGCATTTTCACTAATACCGCAGATTTCCTCTAAATAATCGGAAGCTCTTCTAGAGTTACTTTCTACTTTTTTGCATAAATAAAAAGCAAAAACTTTGTATCCATTTTCTTCAACATTCACTTCTGACGCGGATTGCAAAACTGTTCTGTAAGATAATAGTTGACACGAGTACAATCTTAATCAAAGATTGATCTAGTATTAGGTCACCAGTGGGACTTTCACAAACATTAAATCTTCATTGAAACTTGATCTTATATGGAGTAAGAGCAAATCGTTACATAATCGTGAACGTTCGAGTAATTACTTCTAATAACTACAAAGCACTCTTCGCGTTCATTTATTCACCTCCAATAACCATTTTGTTGTTCGTCCTATTAGCAACAATATTGTTTAATAATGAGAACACGAGTAATAAAACACTCCGGAAGAAAGGAGCACACTTTTGATAGTCGTAAAACAATTTTATTTCAGACATAATAGCAAGTGTTATCTTTATTTTGAGCGCACAGCAATGGAATATGCCATCTGCTATAGAACTTAACAAGAGTTATCATTTCTCTTAATTAAATAACAATAAGCCTTTAACACTGTTCGTGTAAACAAATCGTAAGAAATTTATTATGCATTTAAATAAAAAGAAAATTCTTGTTTTAATGTTTACCTCATGAAGTTCAAGTAGATATGGATGTGAAATGGAAAACAAACACTTTAAATTAGCTCTGAGTTTCTTTAATTAGTTAGGTTGGCATGATAATTGGAAGTTAAATTTATGCAAAATTGTAAGTGTGTTGTTGACAGTCTTTACATTTGCTCGAATGAGGTATACGGTTGGTGAGAAAAGATGGAAATAAAAATTCATATAAGAACGGATTTTATTAAAAATTTCCAAGATCTAGAGAATTTAAATTAATCATTTCCTTTTATTATTTATATTTAAAATTTTCAAGGTTGAACAATTCTAAAAATCAAAGGTAGTTTATTCCAGTGTCAAAAAATCAAGAAACGACATCTTGGAAATTTAGTTTTTGAAAACGTGTATTTTTTAAATATCCCTGGACAGTTTGAGATTCTGCAAAATTTGAGAATCGTGTTTTAATAACATAAATAAAGTTATTATTTAAAAAAAAATAGTACCCTCGAAATTCTGTGAAAATTTGAAACTGTAACGTAGTCTCGTGAAGCGTTTAAAAAAGAAAAAAAAATTATCGTTTTGTGAAGGTGCTTCTATAATTACCAAAAAAAGTAATTTTAAACCAGATAAAAATGGAGAGTCTAAAATATAAAACAATCTTTAAAAATCGTGCAATTAGAAAATTTTAGGAAAATGTCTCGAATTTTTTAAATACTGCACCTTTTGTAAATCGTAAAAAATGTTAAATGTATTAAAATGTTTTAAAAAAATCTTCTCAATACATTAGAAAGATCAGATAATTATTTATTAAGTAAATTATTATTATTAAAATTGTTAAATGATTTTACGCACTTTTATCCTAAAGGGATTAAAAGATTTTTAGTGTTTTAGTTATTAAAAAAATTAAAAGATTACGTACGTTTAGAAACATTTTCAAGATCTCAGAGTTTGATACCATTTAATATTCTGAATTCCTAATTTAAATTTTTCAGAGTATACCTAGCAATTTTTAATAGTTTTACAATTTCCAAAACCAAAAGCAATTTTAGAAAATCAATTAAAAAAAAATCTTATTTCTTAATACTTTAAAAGCAGTTTTTATAATCTAAAAGAAATGGAATTTTTGACTCTCCAGTATTAAAAAAAAGATCTATATATAAGAGGTGATCTGTGTCATTTGAAAAGGATATAAAAATTCTACACGCAGTTTGAAATCTCAAAAAAAGAGAAAAAAACACGTTTAAGAAATTGAAATTTTGTAAGTCTACAGTACGTAAAAAAATTAAAAAACCTAAATTCAATTTTTCTATCGCATTTTTTTAAAAATCTGTTTCAGTTCAGAGGGTGAATTTCGAAAGACTGTGCAAAAATTAAATCCAATGTAGCGATAAGTCTATGATGTAATTAAAAACGAAATAGATACAAGACCAACCAAGACTTCCAATTTCGTCTTCATGATTCAAATGGATGATATAGCCGACTATAGAAGGTGGCAGCATATTTTGCAATGATTTGCTGCATACTTATAAATTATACTTTCGTAAAAACTGTTGCATATATTCTGCTCTCACTTATAAGCAAGAAATAAAAGTAGAGAATGAAAAAAGCGTAAAAAAATTAGCAACATTCTAGATTTTTTAATCGTTCTATTTATTCGTTTCTAATTCTTTTAAATTGAATTATTTAGCATTGTAACCTAATGTTTCACAAAATCACATTCACGTTTAAAATCTACAGAATGACTTAAATGGCAACATTTTCTTATCACCCTTTGATGTCATCGAACATTTTCTCGAAAATAAGCCCACATTTCTCAAAATATTATCTACCGCTGAATCGATTTATTTATTAGAACTTCCTTAGTAGCCTGTAAGCGAAATTCAAATCTTATCAAACAAGCAAAAAATAATCTATAGATATATAGGTAATAAAAATGAGTTGTCTGTATTTTTGGTTGTCTATTTTAGCACATAAATATAGCTGAATCGAGCTTATCAAAACTTTATTATCAAAAATCTCTTGACAAAAGAATTCCGGATGCTTTTTTATCTAAGTATTTCAAAACTTAAGGGTGAATTTTAAATTTCTCTAGATCTCTGGAATCTTTGGATCAAACCAAATCGATCTATTCCCACAAAACCTTCAACTAAAAAGCGCATTTATCAACACTTTCATTGTGTTTAAAAGCTAGTAGCCTGCAGTGCCACTTTACATAAAAGAGATTAATTAAACCAACCTTTCTTCGACAAACTCAATTTATCTGTCTTTATTTACACACCCAATGAGACACAATCATGATTTCTTTTCGCATTGTCTACGATTCTATGGTTATGGTAGTAAAACATTTAGGCTTGCTTGCACAAGGCTGAGAATTTTAATATCTCAACAAAATTGGAATTATTCCAACCAAGATATTCTGCGCATTTTTTTTATTTGTAAGTAAATTCTGATCACGTACTGTCATGCTCTCATCGCTAGAACAGGAAAGGTATGTCTAAGCATAGACGGCAAACAATATTTTAATGAAGTAGTTTTAAATATTAATTTATTTAGATTAATTTTATCGACGATGCGGGTCCTGGAGATAATTATCTGAAAAATTCAAATGAACTGATTATTTGTATAACACGCAAAATAATTAGAAAGAAAATCGTATCAAATTCCAATCGTTTGAAGATGTAATGGAAATTGTCTCAGATTCTCGCACTATGCGAATGGAAACTTTCTCGTTACATTTGTAATTGAAATGTAATTAATGTAACGTTTCTGTTAGACCGCACTTTTATCATTATCTCGGGAAATAAACCATTAAATTAGAGGAAAGAGAGTAATCGGGTTCTTGGTGGAAAGATGAATAAAGGGAAATTAAGAGAGAGAAATGAAAAGGATTTAAAAGGAGTAAAATGAATTAAGTACGTTACCTGTGACTGACTGTTCATTAATTTTAGAGTAAACCTGGATCAAGTTTCATAACGTATTAATTAAACTCCATTTTTTTAACAATGGTTTATTTCAGTCCAGACGATTTAAAAAAAAAAAGGTCAAGTTAGTTTAAAAATCTGTAAGCGCCAATTGTTTAACTGTATATTTTTGAAAAACTTTTTGGTCAAAAATAAATCAAATATTACAATTTTAAAACTTATTGTATCAAATAAATAATTGGATCCTTTATACTAGCACTACTTCAAGTGACACTAGGCAACTTTTTTTTTTCACTAAAGTTTAAAATTTAGAGTAAGTAATAAAGATTTCTTACGTTAAATTCCATTGAGACTTATGGATCGAATATTAGTATCACCTTCAGGTTTTATAATGAAAAGCGTTTATTGATTTTTCATTCAAAAGGAACGAAATAAACCTTGATTTTTCCCTAGAAAATTCCGATTGGCATTCGATTGGGAAGCTCAACAAATATTAATTCATAGGTTTATGAAATGATATCACTTGATTACAGTATGATAATTATTGCACATTTGATATTAAAAACAACAAGAAATTATTAAAAAAAAAAAACAATTGAAATGTTTTTTTTTTTACTTTTCCAGTTACTGGTAACAGTACCAGTAGCCTATTTTTTGTAATAAATCTTAACCACTATTAGAAATATTGGTGAATTTGTGTTGTAATTAAAGATTAATGTTAATATTATTATTTAGGGTAATTAAAGATTCATTCTCAATTGAAACTACATTTAAAAAAAAAACGAAAACAAAAATTTACGCTGATGCCTGCCCGCAAAAAAATCACAATCAAAGAAATAAAAACAATTTTCGACGAATTCTCAAGAAAATGAACTAAAAAAAATATTGCTTAATATAAAGCGTGGCGACGGAAAAGCATGTTATTTATACAATTTTTGGCCAACACAGTCGCATCATTGTGCAATTCAAGTTTTATATAAATTCAATAAATCAAGGGAAAGAATTTAAAACTATTGCTTGTTTCAGGCGTTAGAGTTGCAGGTAGATAATTCTCTAGAAAAAAACAAAACCCATCCTAAGTCGTCTAATAAAATTTCCAAATCATTATTTAGAAAATTCAGATAGCGAACAAAATTCGCATGTTCCATTAAAAACAAAGCTCGGATTGGATAATTATTATTTACTCCTCCAAAAACATTTACCGTTCACTGATTGATATTGATGACTCTGTTGTCACATACAATAGAGATTCAAAGGCGCCCAATGTGATAAATTGATGAGTTATGTTTATTTACGTGATCAGTGTTTCGAAAATACGCTCATCTGTAAATACAATATTTCTGAAGGAGTTTCTTTTCTCTCTCCGCTGCTAAGAAAGACAAAAAGCACTGGTCATGTATAGAAACATAAGCAGTTTTTTTGTCGGAATAGCTAGTTTCAACAGAATGGGGCGTCTCCACATTTTGACTAAGTAACTCTAGACGCTGTTTAAAAGTTGCGGCCCCGTTAAAATAATTGAAATTATTTCATTTAATATGATTTTTCATGTTAAATAAAGAAAACTAGAACCATAAGAATAATGAATCGTTCGAACACCGACTCCAAATTTAGATGTTCAAGGATATTCTTAATAAATCTCCCAAACCTTAACATCCTTAAAAGAAGCAATAGTTTTTTGATTATTAAATGTCTTCGAAATTTCTAAATTTCTTAAGGAATTTGCATATGCCCTGAATTGCACACATGAAATTTGAGCAATTTTTCTTTCTCTTGTTTGCTAGTGTACTGACCTTCTATATTTTTATTGTGTTACCGTTAACTATCAGGGCCACAAAAAATCGAGATTCCATTTGATTCACATCAAACTGTCAAATAAAATGCAACATTACAGTTTAAATTATTGACTGTGACAAAACGAGAAAAAATCGATATCGAAATTTATTTTCATCAAATAAACTTCCCGGTCAGTACTGTTAAGTTTAACTGTGGTGTGACTAAATTCGCTCAGACGGTCATTTACAGTATCCTCAAATGATAGTTCAGTGAGATTTCCCAGCACTCTAATTACAGTCCTTTCAAAGAAATATGTCAAAAATAGTTCACGTCTGAAGCTAAACAAAGAAAAATTGCTTAGAATGTAGCGGAAATCCTAGAACTAAGCAAATGTTTCAGACTAAGTGAATTTTGTAACTGTAGCTCCATCGCATGCGAATTTGCACTGCCCTTTTCCCACATGAACCATTAATAACCTTCAGCGAAATCATTATAAACGTGGTCCCAAAACACCACGCAATTAAAAAAATCTAAAAACGCAATAAACGTATCCCACTCCTCCTACGACCATGACTTTTATGGTAAAATGTCCACCCTCACCTCTTCCTCGACTATAAAATGGCAACTGTTTGCCGTGTAAACTTTACATTAATAAAATCACTATAAAACCACAGACAGCGTTCGTATCGGTTTGCCTTGTAGTCTGGGATCGGCGTCGAATTTTCGCCAAAGTTTCTCTGAACTCGACTGTAGGGAAGGTCGGGTCACGGCTCCATGGTCGAGGTCGCAAAGCATCGATCTCCAGCAGCATCCCGAGCGCAACGAACTTCCTGTCTGTTTTTTTCTCGACGTAAAAAGGAAGAATTAGGGAGAGGAGTTGTGGTGTGATCGGATTATGAAGGGTTTATTGTGTGATCAGTGATCAATAACCCCCAATTTAAAATTTAATTTTGTGGGAGCAAAAAAGAGACCACAAACGTCTCTTTGATTAATGAATGCTTGTATCGGGTGATTAGACTCGTGAAGTTCAAGGTTTTGTCGTTAATAGCAATTTACAAGCTCAATTTTCTTTACGAGTTAAGTTCCTTTGGATTTATTTTATTGTAAAGTTCCATGTCATATTTTGGGAGGCTTATTTAGGTACAAAAAATCGGGCTGCAAAAAAGACTTTATCAGCACTTTGTCATAACACAATGAAAACTATCTCTTTCAAATTGTAGGTATTGATATTTTTGACATTATCTAATTTTATATGAAATTTATTGATATAAAATTAACCACTTCAGAATTTAATTAGTGACACGTAACTTCGCAGAGATTTAATGTAAAAACAATGGAAATATTCTAGAATGTTTTGTACATTACAAAACTTGTGCTTGTGATAATATTGATAATACTTGTGTAGGTAGACATTTTTTGCAATAAATTATTATCTTTTGTTTTTGTTGCACCTTCAAACATTGTAGTTACAGTCGAACTTTCCAACACAGTAGCTACAAAATTTATTTACTCGCAATAAAATTAACGGATCATAGAGACGCCTACTTAGAGGTAGAAGGTCATATCGAACAATTTTGTTTGAATTGGAAGCCACTAAAAGCTGTAGGTAAACAACAGAACACTATAATTATGCCTAGCCCAGATATTTAAATGCTTGGAATTATATAAAATAAAATTTTCATTCAAAATTGTGGCAATTATACTAAACTTCTCTTTATCAAAATTATCTTTCAGGATGGACCGCTGTAATTTCCAGTAAACCCTCAGGTGAACTAATTAAGCTTATTGTTCCGGCAAGAGTCCCACAAACGGCCATTTACAGGTAAATGCCAAGCTGGCATATCGAAATTAATTGCGTATGGGCCATAACAACAATCAGCAAACAGTTCAAGTGACTCAATTAATTCATTGTTCTATTCATATCGAAATAAGAATTATATTTAGGAGTTAATTTGTGCGTTTTACATACTCAGTCATTTGCATCGTTGAAATTCAAAAAATTGGTGTACCAATTTTCAGACAGCACAGCAAAAATTTTTTAATCCAAAATCCTGAACTTCAGCGACAAACAAAAAGGTACAAAAGTGCAGGATTAAGATAAGATTTTGTATTATGATGTTATTTTTATTCACAGTTTATCAAGCTGTTCATTTGACATGGCCACTTTAATCTTATTTTTTAGATTGCATCAAAAAAGCGTCAAGTGAGGTCAATTTAAATTAAAAAAAAAAACGTCAGACTTAATGAGTGAACAAAAAAGGCATTCAATCTTAGAACTATTAGAACGAAGCTCACCAAAATAGCAAACTTCTTACCTCGGCCTTATGTGCAGTATGTTTCCTCGAATGTTTCGAAATCCATGACAATTTCTGAAAAAAAAAAAACAGTGTAGACTTCACATCACCGGAAACGATACCACAGCAATTCAAGCAAAAACATACCAATTCTTACATGGTAGAGAATTTCAAGGTATAAAAAGCCATAAATTAGTTATTGTAGGAATTTAATCTGTTAAGTATCCAAGATTCTAGTTTACGCTTTACTTTACACAAAAGCCATTAGCTATAAGCAATTGAAGCAAGTTCCTGGCAGCAATAATGTTACAGATTATGCGAAGAAATTCTTAGCATACTATCCAACGATTGATTTTATAAACCCGTTTTACTTCGCTCGGAACTTCACTTTCAGACTTTCTAATCAAAATGCATCAATCCAAAAATAACTCTACATCAATATGGACTATTACTGTCGGTTAATTAACAAATAAAATTTCCTCAATTGCTTTTCGCTGTAATAGAGAGTAATTGAAACATATGTCAGACACCTGTTCCGCAACGATAAACAAGAAACAATAAAAATAAACTAGTCGGAAAAATGCGAAAATTTATGAAAATGGAAAGTACGCTAAAATTTGCGAGGTTTTGAAATTTACCAACTTTCATCTACTTCCGGTTATCTTGGCTAAAAATCGTTGTAGTTTCATGAACGTGGAGGTCTTTCACACGGCCTTCTTTGCGTAATGCATTACATTTTTATTAATGTTGCATTGTCAGAATGGGTTTCTCACCAACATGTGTTGAACAGTGTCGTCGTATGCGAGAGTTACTACAAAAGGTATGCGTAATGAGCACGCAAAATCTAACCCAAATTTATGAGCGCGCCTGATCCCAAATGAAGAGATATATCCCAAAATGTCACCAGTTCCTGACCTCTTTAAATACGGTAATCTACATGTTGAGGTCTGTGAAGTATGTTCCGTTCTATGTGATGTTTATATTCCACAACGTAACAGTTCGTGTCTTTGTTTAGAGCTAAGTAAATCCCACTACGGGTTAAGTTGACTTGTGTAGATTCTTAATTAGTGGAATACATTATTAGGGTCGGTTAAAGTGATCCTTATTATAATTACGGAGATCTAATCAAGAAAATCTCGACAATTGTTCCTGCGAGCGGTTTCTCGAACGACGCTAATTAATACTTTCTTTTCTTGATTTATAGGATATTTGCAAAACGTTTAACCTGTAATATTCTTCTTTTATTTATGTCGATATATCTACGTAGGTATTTCTATCGATGATCACTTACATTTTAGCTTTATCAGATTGCTCTTTGCAACTATTGTTAAAATACTTTTTTGATGCAGACTTTAATTGAATGTGATTAAGATATTTTTTAAACCCCGTTTTTGTGCCAAAGTCATTTAATTTTACGACATTTACTAATGAATAAAAAGCTCATTTCAATAAAAATGCAAATTAGCAAATTTACCTTCTTATCTACCAATTTACAGTTTGTGTTAGATCAGAACTTACAGTTTCCAACACAGAATTTTTATAGAAAAAGTCGCATTTAAATTATCCGAATCGAATTTTATGTTACGATTTATGATTACTGCCACTGAATCTACTATTTCCCAAAAAAAACGAAGATGAAATTATCAGTTTTATTAGATATGAAGAATTATTTAATTTAATTTATTTCACTAAAAAAAGTACGAAAATGTAATCATCGCTATCGTTTTTGACTTCAGAAATTTGCAGTAAAATATCACATTTTTTCCATATAAGGTTATCAACTTTTATCAAAAGACATGACATATTGATGCTTATTTTTTATCAAATTATAACTATCACAAATAAATCATAACTTTTTATCTCTTAATTTCATAATCCAATATATCTACAAATTTTGAAAACTATATGAAATACTCGAAACTTCCTTGAGATTCGAGTATGTAATTATAACAAATGTGAGTTTTTGTTGCAATCAATCAATATCTGCACAAATGATTTTAACATTTTATTTTCCCTTCCAATACACCTGTTGCAAACATTTTTCTGCTAATCGATTTCGGCGTGATAAATACTCTCTATCTTTATTAATGTCAATATCTAAAGTAAACACACAAAGAAAAATTCAAGTATTACACGAACAAGTATCTACATATTCCATTAAAGTTCCACAAAATTTCTCTCGTAATCGATAATAAAAAAGTTGACGAAATTTCACAATTATCCATTAGGAATTCGATTAGACATTCACAAGATTAATTACTCAAAGTACCATCAATTTTACAACACGGAAAAAATTAATTAAAGGTAGTTGATCTGTTTTAATAGCCAGAACTAATTGGAAAGCTTTTAGCCTGAACGGCGCCAAAAATTATATATTAAATTATTAATTAGTCAAAGGATTATCATTAAAGCTCACCGCCAGACTACCGCGTTTGAAAAGATCCCAAAGAAAAAGGATGATAAGCATAGAACTATTTTAGTCATAAAAGGTTCTATTTATAAAATAAATGAGAAGACGTGGATATCGGCGTGGTTTTACATAATGAAATAAACGCGATGGAACATCATTTTCCCAATTTCAGGCGTGTCACCGAATTTTCCAAATAGTTGTCTTATCGCAGAATCCCTTGACTCATTTCTTTGAGGGATGTGATGACTCATCCCAAAGTCATTTAGACAGAGCTTTACCAATAACAAAACTAACCATTGGTGATTGTCGACCTCGGGCACTTTTAGCAATACAAGGTTTGTTACTTTTCGCTCAACATTTGAGATTTAGGTCAAAAATAAACAGATGCTGGTTCTTGTGGGTCGTAATAATTGACGAGCGAACTGAATTTTTTGCCATCGCCATCAGCGAAAGAGGAAACGACCACATCAGACACAGTTTACAAGAAAAACATTAGGTCATTAGAGAACAAAACAAAGAAACTTGTTATTGTCAAACATGCGTTAATCATGTTATTTGGCCAACAGGTTTTTTGTAGATTGACAGTTGACCGGACAAATTTCAACGACGGCTTACGTAGGGGAAAGTCGACACTCAAGCTCAGAAAAATCCCAACTTCATGCATTCTTGTAATTTATTGTTAGGACATTCGTTCCCCAAGATGTTAATTAGCACTAGCTTACAAGTGGCACGAACAAGATGAACATAATTAATCTCGGCCATTTAAGGTAGCTTCATTATCACCTTATGCGATAATACTTGCGTAAAATTGTCTCTTTTCAAACCTACACAAATCAGTTAAGCAGACAACGACCAATTAGGAACCATTTGCTTACGATGGTTCATTGTTTTGCTTTTCAAGGTGTGGAGATGTTCGGATCTTCCCTGGTAAATAAAGTTACTCGTGCATTCAGAGAAATCTATCATTATTTTGAAATTTTCCATAAAAAGTTGTTATTAAAAAACGTTAACCTAGTTTTCTACAATACAATGCGAGATATTCTTGACGTAATTGTGTTAAATTGACAGGATAAAGTAGGTGTCCATCAACATCTGTCGTTCGACTTTCAATTAAATAACATTTGTACATCAACTTTCGATCTCGTTGCTACTTGCAATAATTGTAACAAGACGGGATCGTCTTCGATAATTCCGTCTGCGGTTAATTAGAAAAGATCGCAAGTGAACGGTCGTTGATCGATTGTATAAGAGACATGTAAAATTTCATTTCTGTAAGTAAAAAATCGTAAAAACCTAAAACAATTAGAATTACAAAAAAAAACCTAAAGACTGCGAAAATCGTAAGAAATTAAATTGAGGTGTTACACTGCGTTTTTGGTAAGCTTGAGAGCTCTAACATTTAGGTTTTTTAAAGTATGAACTTCCTATTAAAATTATCACATTTTTACTGAATCATAGGATATATTTAGAGAGCTGGAATTTCATTACACAAAATCAATAACGTTTGATTACATATTTCGAATTAGAACCGTAAAATTAATATTATAATCAAATGATTTTTATCGGTCTTATCATGCTGAGACATTTATTCGATGAATGTTAAGGAATTTGATGTGTAAATTTTATTCGAAGAAAAACTCCAACTATTTGCAAAATATATACAACTTAATTAAATTAACTTTACAAATGAAATATTGTATTTTTGTTAGTTTTTTCGTACGCAGTTCTCAACTTGTTTCAAATTCATATGAGATCAAATTTCGTCAAGATTGTCAATGTCAGTCGTTTACTGTGCCCTCATTCTAAAGGTATATAGACAAATCTGGCAAAAGTAAATGATAAAAAAGTTACAAAAAACATTCAAAAGTTTAAATAATAATACTTTAGTTTACATATTTTGGGCTTTTTTGAAAATAGCTAGAAACCCTAGGAAACTCCTATTTCCCAGATTGATAAAAACCAGGAAGATTTATAGTAATGCTTCAAATTTTTAAGTGTTTCAAAATGCTCACGTCTTTAAATGTTAGAAAAAAGGTACTCTATTGAAGTGCTAATAAAAAGTTTTGAGTGTTTTAAGTTCTTCCACTTTTAAGGTTATCAAAAACTGCACGGAATATTCAAGTTTTCAATTTGCGGTATTAAAATTATTATAATGATTTTAAATCGAAATGTATTTCATTATTTTTTAACATCCTTCTAATTTATCGAAATTTACGAAAATCTGATGCACCTGGAACACTTTTGATAGTTGCAAATTGTATAAGTAAACTTTTTTAACTGTAGGAAGAATTTCAAACCATTTTGAAGTATACCAGTCGCAATAGTAAAAATTTTAGTGCCCACATTTTTTACTACTCAAAAACTTTATGATTAACCATTTTCAAAACTTGAAAATCTTGGGCACAAAAAATAGTTTTTACTATACTTTGGTATATTTTTTCAAAATATTATAAGTAGCAAAAAAAAATTAAAGCCATGTTTGGAATTCTTAGAAATCGCTGTTAATAATCTTAGATTAATGACTGCAAAACACCTGGGTATTCACGATTATTAAGATTTTTAGGTAACTATAAGTTGGGGAAATTTTTTGAGAAATTAGCCCACGAACTAACTTTAAACGTTAGAAAGTATCGTGACATTTTCGTTACATTTAACGCTCAATTACTCAGCAATTTTCACAAGTTGCGACTTTTTTCAGATAAAAGTGTTATGGTAGATCAGACGAAGTGTATTCTCCAGGGCTTATCCGAGATTTATGGCTTCCGTTACTTAACAGGTTAACAAATGGTAAAAATTCCATCATAGCCCTGGGACGAATTCATTTTTACGTAATCCCCCACGATTTTCTCGTGAACCAATAAATTCAAGCCAAGACTTGTAATTATTTTAATAAAAACCCATCACGCATCTAAAAATACAACGCAAAAATCTGTCATCACTTAATTTACAATGTGCTAATTAAGGGTCACGACAGAAAATGGTAAAAATAGAGCTAGCACTAATAAACAAGAATCGATAGTCTTAAAGTGGGTTTCAGAATTGTGTAACCCTTAACCCTTGGTAACTGACTAGGTTACTATCATAGACTTTCTATAATGACACCTACGCTAAATACGCTCCTGTGCAAGGAAACGATGCAATCAAAGTAATCAAAGGTGTGTTAAATCATAAAGAAATAAAATTGCAAATTCAACAGAGATAAAGAAAATTATGACAAGTTCTATTTAACAAAAAAATCAAAATAAAGCAAGCAAAGGTGTGATGAGAAGTTTGATTTTTCCACCTATTAGATGTGTTTTTACTTTCTTGTTTAAGTGAGTAGGAACTATCGGTGATGACCAATTTTGAGATTAGAGATAAACGTGGAAATATTTTTCACACTCTTGATTAAAATAAAAGAATATGCTGCGGTTCATACTACCAATGTAACTTTTGTATTTTGAATTTGAATCAAAGACGTTTCTAGGGTCAATTCGAATATGATTTTTTTAGTCGCTTTGGGCTGTTTTAGGGAAATCCCTAAGCCGGAAGTTGGTCAAACAGGTGCAATGAAATTTCGCGATATGGGCCAGCTGGTTTCAGAGTAATGAGAATAGAATGTTTAGCAGAGCAAAGAACTCAGCAGAGCAAGCATTAATCGGAATTCTTATGAATATACATCAGCGTGAAGTAACGTGTATTTCGCTACGAATTAGGAAACGAGAAGATCTATTCAAAATGTACAAAAACCGAGAAAAAGGGAAAACATACCTTGATAATGTTGACGAGACGTCCTGCACTGTTTAATCCGTAACAAATTGTAATTTTCCAACAGTTAAGACCACAACAAACAAGCTTTAAAATAATTCAGTCCGTCGAGTTTGAAAAGTGTGCTTTGTTTTCAAATGACACTAGAAAAAAACAATCACAGAAGTAAGTTTCTTGTTGTTTTAAGCCAAAAAAAAGTTAATTTTACTCAAAGTTTCTAGTTTGAGTAAATAGACGTACCACGCGTTGGTACAACACATGACGCATTCACTCACCGAAACAAAACTGTCAACTGTTGCGTTCTTGCTCAAAAAATTCCTACTTGATCGGAGCGCCACATAGCAACAACCACACCAACTAAAAGTTACTAAAGTTCTGAATACAGGACGTTATCATGGATTGTTTTTATTAAATTATCGCGCTTCGGCGAAATAGTGGAGAAAATCCACGCTTTGACGATAAGAATTCGATTATTCTTATCTTTTTTTTGTGTTTCACCACAGTGCGCATTTACTTGACTCATCCATGCTTGGTTTTCATTGGTGTTTTCAGCGAGCAGCATTTGTTAAATCCCCTTCCATGACCTTCTGCGTTTGCGTTGCGTTGGACGTTGGCTTGACATTCTGAAAATGGATGCCATTTTATAGTCTGTTTCTAAAATTATGGTGTGAGCTTTGTGGTATTCATAACGAATCGAACAGAACACATGTCTGGAGACAAAATGGAGCCAAGTTTACCGAGTCCAAACAATCAGAATGAAACTGTAAGTATTCCATGGTTTTGTTTCATATGTTGACATACATTTTTATTTTTAGATTACTCCGTTGGAGGTTGTTACTGACTCTCAGAGAACGAGCACTGTGCCAGTTGTAGGTTTCGTACCAACAAGTTCTTCAAATGATGACATTCCACCCCCTAAAGCTGATTTTTATGCACCCCCACCCTATGAAGTAGCCACTAAGACAACAAAATTACCCACATATGAGGAAGTACAACGAGAAAAAAACTTGGAAGAACAGACTGTACCTATCAACGGTTTAGCACCCACGCGAGTATGACCAAATGACTGAAGAAAACATCAATTTATTTATGTTCCCTATATTATAGCTTTCACAGTACAGAGCTCCTGGACAAAGGATTTTAACTGTTGAGAATGAGGCAAATGAAGATGTAGACACAAGTTTGTTAGGAACAGATTTTATGTTCTATATTGCATTCTTTGGTAGTTATGAAAAAAAATTGGAGAGCGATATTTAACTTGATTATTTTAGTTGCTTTCATTTTCAACTGGATTGGGTTTTTGCTGTTAATGTGCTTTTGCCATACAATCGCGTCTAGATACGGCGCGTTATCAGGTTTTGGCTTGTCTTTAGCAAAGTGGACATTCATTGTCCAACATTCTACAGACTTAGCGTCAAAAGACAATAGCTGGCTGTGGTGGCTAATTATGACCTTTGGTAAAAAAAAAAAAAAACTTAATCTAGCATATTCTATACAGGAAATTATTTTCGGCCAATTCGTGTGAAACCAATTTTATGTTACAACCAAGTTCAAAATTCTCAGAATGCAGTACTCTGATCCCCCACGACCACCGAAAAGAAGTTATATTATTTGCATCTCAGATCAACAAAATTCGATACATTTGGAATTTAAATATTTATAAACAATACGTAATGCAATATTTTTTTTGAGCGGCCTGCGGGGGATTAGGATGGCAGATTAGGCTTGCTGGAAAGTCCTCGGCTTGGTTTCACAAAAGTTAACTGAAAGCAATTTCCCATGTAGACTGTCAGGCCCTCTAAACATCAACCACTTACTTTTTTGCTTTCAGGTTTGATAATCTGCATACGCGCGATTCTTCAGTACTTAAGTATAAAACGCGGATGGCACATGCTATCTGCCAGTCACCAAGAAAGACTTTTGTTTTTTTATTAAGCATGAATTTAAATTCCATGCTTTATTTTTTGTGATCAATAAATTTCAGGAAGTCAAATTCTCGAAACTTCATTCCTTTTTGTGTTAATGTATTGTCATTGATTTGATATTTTATCGCCACCTTAGTGTATATGATTTTTTGTCTATGCACAGAATTGTATATGTGTAAAATAAAGTAGAGATAGTTAAACCATTTGTGTAGGTAAGCTTAAAAAACTTTGAACTTTACAATTAGTGTGATTTTATTTGATCTTAATAAACTGCGATTGCAGGTCATATACACCTACAGATTCTTTGATTTTATCATCATACTCTACCCATTCTTTTTCCGTTAAGTCCACGTCATTGAAAACTTTACCACTTTCTTCAATTCTAGCGAGCCAACCTTCGCCTGCCGAGAATTCAACGGGCTCAATACCTCGACAGTCGAAAATCACAATGGTTTTGAATTTATCCTGATCAACGTTTTTGTATTTATCTACAAAGAATGCGTCATTTTATGGTCAGTTCCAGTAAGTAGTTACCATTGCTGCCTTCAATGATATCCAAGCTATTTTCTCGACCACAAAGTTTGCACTTTGCTAGATAATGAGTCTCGGATTTTCCTGTTTTCGTGGGGAATGTCTCTGACTCTGTAATTCCATGCCACTTGTCCGAAGCCTCTCCACAGTTCAAACATTTTAATTTAAGAAGGAAAGTGTAATTTGGATGGTTCGTGTAAAGTTCCTCGACGTATTCCAAATTTGCTTTAATTTGTAATCCTATTTTCACCATCTTATGAAAATCTCACCTGCCGAAAACAACATAACCTAACTTTTTTAAATGTCAGTTAAGTTTGTTTTTACTTAGTTTAAACGATTTGAAGACAAAAACGTACCTTAAAACTCAGTCAAAAGTAAACTTATTTCCTGCTGCTTACGCTGCCGCTACTCCTGCGTCTTGCGATTTCTATGACACGTTCCAATACGTTATGCCCATGATATAAACATATGTTTATATCACGGTTATGCCTACGTCGTGTGTAGTCCTTTGCGGTTATGGTTCCGTTTCGCCTATGTTGGAAAAACTACTTACGTTGAAAGAATCTAAAATTTTTCCTCGCAATTCTACATTTATATCAAGCGATCAAGATAATTTGTAATCGAGTCATGGTTAAAATCGAAAACGTATGTCCATTATTGATTCACACTGAAATGTGCGTTGGAAAATTTGAGCCAATTTGAATTTTCGTCGTTCTTTTAAAAAATGATCTCAAATTCAATGATGAAAACATAAGAAAAATAAAATTTGTAATAGCTTGTTTGAGATTCATGCAAACTAAAATAAGTACAATAAGTAAAAATATTGAAGCTAAGTATTATTTCTGGTGAATTTGAATCTCAAATTTAAGATACTTCTAACTACAAATACGATATTGATAGGAAAATGTAAAGATAGTAGACATAAATTTAGTTTAGTAGAATTTAGTAGACAATTCTAACTTTTAACAGAAATTCAACTGCGAATGAAATTTTACCTCTAATTATAAAAAAATGAGTATTATTTTTAAACTTTACTATAAAGTTTTTAGTAAAATCAGCTTTTCATTTGGACAGTGTTTTGTTTTATTTTTTCCAACAAACTGTAAATTGTTTGCATGAACTATTGTAAAATGGTAAAAAAAAAACATTTCTGAGAAAAATACGGTTTATTATAAACTGTAACAACGTTGATATGAAGTAAAGAAGTAAAAAGTCATGTGTTGAAAAAATAACGTGCAAAACACTATAATGGATAAAATATTCCTTATTTACAAATGACATGTTAAAATAACTTTTTGCTTCCAGAAATCAACCTGAGCACTTTTACTTTAATGTAATGCGATTTTTAGTCTTCATTTCACTTACAAATTATGAGTATCTTTTACACAACGTAATGCAAAAACTGACAACTAATCCTACAATAATCAATATTTGATTTCAACAACAAATTATTTTATTTCTTATGGAAAACTTAATTTTAAGAGGACCTCCAACATAAGAATATAAACTTTTTGAACCTAAAACTACAATTTTCAACTTCATTGAAGTTACTATTAAGACACTTGAGATGTTTGTTCTGTATTGCACCTACTATAACTCTTTGATCTCCTCTTGGACTAAAATGCGAACCTCAAAGTCTTTATTCATTGTGTTGCTAGCTTCAACACATTTATCATAATCCACTCTACTGGGAATATTTCTCTTATGTACAGTTTTTGTGTGCTTAAGACACACATTTTTATCGACGAATCTTTTGCCGCAATACCTGCATGGAACGGATTTTTTTACATGTTCTTGCCAATGTTCAAGAAGATCTCTATCATATATAAACTCTTGGTGGCATATGACACATGAATACTGATCTGCATGGGTTCTCTTATGTATCTCTAGGTCCTCACTGCAAGAAAATACATGAAAAAAAAAGAATTATATTGTTAAGAGTTACCTTGACGTGTATTTTTTATTACAAAGTCTACACCAATATAGCGCTAATTGTTTGTGCCTAGTTATTTTGTGTTGTGCCATCAAATCAATGTCTTCACAAATAAAACTACAATTTTTCTCGCCACATTCATGAAGCTCATCTTCTTTGAAACACATTGTAATCTCTTCTTCTAGTTGTCTGGACACAGATCTTGTTCTTTTATTTTGTAAACAACCATCTAAGTAATGTAAACTGTTTCTTTGCTTTGGGACTGCGACTGGTGAAGTTACTTCTAGACTTGGTGGATAAAAACTTTCAAATGATTCTGTACTCAACGCAGATATTGGTCTAGATCTTGTTCTCCGAGGGGAACCAGCGCTTTTTTTAGTGTCTGTACTCATACTAGAATACCTCCCGTTTTTCCGGCGCGACCAATTGTGCCCCCGTTTCTTTCTTCTGGGACGTCGTTTAGAAAACGCTTTAACAATCTCACTTTCAGCGTCGGATTTTGCGAGGCTGAGGCGACCTAAAACATCATAGCAATGTAAAAAGTGTTTTTTAAAGGCGCGTCTTTGTACTTAGGCTGCGCTGTTTTTCTAGCGCTTCTAGCTTAAGCTCTGTAGGGCTCTCGTAAAATTCAACGCGTTTACATTTAAGAAGATTGTTGGGCGTGGGTGTCCTCCGTTCAAGAAATGGGTCTTCATCTTCAAAATTCATTGACGCAAAAACATCCCATTTTTTGCCGAAATTTATAGGTTTACAATCTTCCATGTATGAGGGCTCTGAGCGGAAAATAAGAGGCAACAAGCGGCGTTTAAGTTTTGCGACATTATCCATAATATTCATACAGAGATTACAGATGGCATCATCAGGTCTCAAATGGTTTTCAATCTACAAAAAATACAATTATTGCTACTTCCTTGTGTTCACGATTTGTGGTATAGTAAAGTTAAAGTTTTAAAGTAGAAATTTTTTGATCTACCTGATAACCGAAAAACTGTAACATGTCGTCTTTCGCTGTGTGGCTGTTGTTTCCGTAATCATTATGAATGTTGAAAATTCGCGTGTTTCTGCAAAAAAGGCAAGTCTTCATTTTTTAAGGTAGTTTGAAATTTATTTTGGCGCAGGTAAACAAAACAACTTTGGAATTTAACGATTGGAGGTTAGGGCAGTGAATGACAGTTGTCAGATTACGTTGACGTAACAAGCATTCAAATACTGGCGGGAATACAATTTTTAAATTCAAAATTTACATGCATGGGTAAAAATGTAGAAAAAATTTAATAAAAAACAAACTTTATTGATCTTAAAGACGTAGTGCAATTTGCAATTCCTGGAACAAAAGGTGAAATTATCTACCAATAAACAAAAAAAAGAAATTGTTGTTTTTGGTAAAATTTATCTCATATTGTTGTTGAAGATCAATTAAAAAATATTTTTTCTAATATGCTGTTATAACAAACCTGTTAATGCATTTATTTTAAATGCGTTATTAAGCCGTTACTCAGTCTTAACTATAAGAACTTTCTTCGGTTGGTAGCACAGAATGGCCGAAATGTCAAATGTCAGTGTGAGTTTAAGCTTACAGTTTCAAGTCAGAGAATACAGAAAATTTTCATCAACAGCAAATTAACGATGGCAATTTTTCCAATTTGTTGTATTTCTAGCGGAGTGCAGGTAAGTGCAGGTAATTTCGGAATTTATCTTAGAGCACTAATTTTGCATTTACACTTAGAAAAAATGAAAATGATGTTTAATCTACTAGATTCAAATTTAAAATGTTTCACAAAAATCTCTAAATTTTCAAATTTAATTTTATTTGCAAAAAAAATATTTAATATGCAAATTAGAAAAAAATAGCATAAATTACTCGTTTTACAAAAATTAAGAGCAATCGCAAACTTGGGTTCGTGTCTTAATAAAAGTTTTGAAAAGGTATTTTTTAATTTACTATTGTTTTTCAAAATATGAAGACACAAAAAATTCTAAATTACTACTATAAAAGGTCAGTTTTGCACAAAGTTTAGTAACAAGGTGGTCCTCTACATCTCCTGGCTCTAACGAGTTTAGACGGACAAGGTCTTCCTCCATTCGCCGCTGGTCTCTTTACCACTCTAAACTTCTCAGACGTGCCAGAACCACACGATACACTGCAAGCAGACCAACCAGACCATTCAGTGACCATACAATCTATCGGTTCTCCAACATTTTCAGAATTAGACGCTATAAAGGATGGAGAGTTCCCTCCGTTATTGGGATTTCCGCTTAAAGCATCTACAACTGAATGTTAACACGCAAAAGAAACCAAAGGCAAATTTCACCTCTAACTACTTTACAAGCGTCCATACATTCCTCCCCTGTCAAGAAATTATTTCGGTTTCCTCTACACCCTCCATAGATAAATGGAACACACATCAGTTTCCTAGACTCGAAATACCATCGATTGAAGTATCCGGTGCAAGGTCCCGCTTCACTCTCCTGCATGCAGACAACTGAATTCCTTTTATTAAGTTGAACGAGGTAACTAAGGAAAGACCCACCTTTTGCAGTGGCCATGTCGATGTTGCAGTCGGGAGTATCCATGCAAGGAGTTTGTTGAATAAGTTCCACTCTGGAGCTACATTTCTGCTGAAGTCCTGGGTCTACTAGAAGAAGTCTGGTCCGCATTCTAACACCTTTACCACAGGATGCACTGCACGGGCTCCAATCGCTCCAATCAGTTGTAGGACACATGGGATCTGGAACTTCTACTTGGGCGCCGGTGCAAGGGGGGCTCATACATTTTTCTTTCTCAACCGTGGTTATGTGTGGGCATTTTTTCCTTCCCATCCTGTCGATAAAAAGTCTAGTGCGCATTTTGAAGCCTACACCGCAAGTTGCGGAACATTCGGACCATGGACCCCAGGGAGAAGTAGTACAGATTCCTTCGATGTCAGGCAAGGGAGACTCATCAATAGGCTCTTCGTCTTCGGTGTTGTCACTAAGAAATTCATAGATACCAAAAGGGAAACGTGTTTTTTATGTTACCTGGAACATTCCGCCACCGCCGCAACACACATTTCCTTGGAAATTAACTGTCGGTTACATTGGAACATTTTTGCTTTCTGTGGGAGGACATACTCTCGGCTCCTCATTCTCAAGCCTTTACCACAAGTGACAGAGCATTCACTCCATTGATTATACTCAGTTACGGCACACTCGTCTAAAATTTACTTACCATCATTGGGATATAAACAAGAGTAATACGTTACGTCTGCTGACTTCTTCAGTATTTTCGCTTACATCAAGCTGGGCGTTCAAAAAGTTCTCGTCGCAGTTTTTGGGGATTAGTTTTTCTCGTTTCAAGTAGAGTTTAGCCAAAGGAATCATCTCTTTTTTGGAAGGATCATAAAACGGCGCTCTTGGATCTTCAGGATACGTGGTAGTGATCCTGTACATCCTCTCTCTTGGTTTAGTTTCCGCATTTGGAGACTAATTTGAATTTTAGTGGAACTTATAAAAGACAATACAAACCATGTAGGAAATACCGTCATCAGTACCAGCATCATATGGAAACAAATCCACGACAAGATTGTCAATCCAACTACAATTCTTTAAACACAGATTTAGTCCATTGACACCCACGACCCAATCGGGGGAAGGACCTTAAGTAGAAGTTTCAAACTATGACAGACACACAAAATTAAGATTTTACCGAACATCGAACTGAGTGAAATTAAATGGTGCCGCCGATCCACTCTAAAGTTTGCGGACGTATTCGTGTTAACGTTGGGGTACCATAAACCAGCAGCTTTGATAATCGTTCGCAAGTATTTACTTTTTGCTCTCAGTTCAGTTTCCATGAGTCTCACTGACCCCCATTCCGCCAAACTTCTGAAACCTTCAGAGGCGATCTGACCTTCTCCCCAGAAAGTAAAGTTCTTTTCGTGTGAAGCTCCTATTACATCAGAAAAGTGAGTTAACCACAACGAAAAGGGAAAGTCTTTCGGGTGAGTTTTATTAGACCATATTCCTTCAAATATCAACTGCAAACTTAACATTAGTGTTATCCAGTTCTATTTAAGAGACTTACGTTGTATTTAGCTTCATCGCAAGCGCAGCAGTCGCTGTTTTCATCAAACTTCGCGTTCTTCTCCGTTTGCTCACAGAAAGTTTTCGTTAGTTTCCCTTCATCGGAGTACCAGTGATTTGGATCTTCGAGGATCATGGCTTTGAAAGTAACACATCCTGATCCTGGTGGAGGTGCTCTCCACATCAGGAAAACTTCAGTTTTCTTCGCATCATTGGTTTCAGATATCGTGTTAACACACTCTTCATTGAATTTAGACAAAGAGTCTCCGAACAACTGAAAACTTCCGACTCTTTGAGGAGAGAGGTTTCCAGGGTCATTTGTAGCTTCGACAGTGATTGTAAATCTTCTAAAGTGCTGAAGCCTGCTGTTCGTACTTGACCCCATCAAATACACTAAAGACCCGTGTAAAATAAGAATTCTCAACTACCGAAAATCTTACGTGTGTAGACTTTTCCGGGGACGTAGTTTTCCGAATTTTCATTGATTTTGATTTGGAAGCCATTGTCTCCATTTAGTTTTCCCACTCTTGAGTGGTAGACGCTGGGCTCGCGGGTACATGCCCAAATTGAGCCCACACAAAGAAAAGTGAGGTATAATTTTAACATCTTCGCAAGACTGAGTCTTTTCTACAGAAAGCGGTGTATTTATCGAGTGAACTTTTATCACCATGACCCGTGTTATCAAAACAAAGCATGTGATTTCGAAAGAAAATGCTAGACGAAAGAACGTTCAATTTATTGTAATAAACATACATTTGTTAGTGTATTAAATTAATATCACAGCTCAAACCTGGCGTAGAACTCTTATATTAGGTTTGAATTGTTTCCAACTGAACATTATAAAAATCACAGATAAACTAGAATTTCGCAAAGTTACGTAATTTCAACAAATCAGTGCTTTTGAAATGTACTAGAACGTCAAGATTGGCCCTTCTCGATGGTCGAGTATATCTGAAAGAAAGAGATATAGAAATGACGAGACGAGTAAAATAAGGAACCTTTGGCAATGCTCCACCAAGGCAGCGTAACATACGTCAGAAAAGCATTCAAGGGTACGGATTGCGCTCTTTTGTTTTCTTTCCAAAAGTGGAACGTTTGAGTGAAACCCCGCATGGTCCACAGTGGGTTGTAGGCGCCGTCATCCAGTTCTAGAACAAAGAGATTGCTTTATTTTTGGCGTGATCGATACTACAACACATCAGTTGAAAAGCTTTTTACCATTATGTCCTTTTTTATGTAGGTCACACCAATAGTAAATGTGTGTGCCGTCGGGGGTAATTCGTTTAGGAGGAACGATATGTCGAAACCAATAGTTCTTATGGTTGTTGACAATCTTTTTGGTCTTGGGTAAAGTGCAGTAACTATAAATGCTCCTAATGCTTAACTTATTGTAGTTTCCATCAAAATTCTTGTTAGTTTTAATTCTTTCGTTATTTACATTATCCGGCTGGCGAGTGATAACAATCTTAGGTTCAGTCTTACAGGTTTTGGGGGCTATTGATATATTATCCGATATGCAATACTTTCGGATTTCTTCAACACACGGCAATTCTTCTTTGCCGTTAACGGTAATGTAGGGATTATCTGTGGCGCTTGGTTCTTTTAACGAAGAGTTGGAATTCCGGCTTGCTGGTCGATCTTCGAAAGTTTCGTTATTCAAGCTTATTGCGTCATCAGCAAATTCGAATTCCGTATAATTCGCATTTTCACGAATCTGCTTGGTTTTCTTCCGTGACTTATTTTTTTCTTTCCCAACTTCGTACTCTGACTGGTTCATAAGATTGTTTATTTGTGATGAGGGTTGACAAGAACACTTATTATCAGGAGGGCCCAAAGGCGCTCTTTGTGCGCATTTCGCAGGATCCACACACTTCCGACTGTACATCTCCAAGAGTGTAATCGAACCCCTTTTCCTCTTTTGGAAACACCCGCAGCAAGTTGACTTGGATGTAGAAGCAGGACCGGACCTCTCTACAACCAAAAAAAAGAAATTATTCTAATCTACACTTCCTAAGACAATTTTGTGACTCTAGTCCTGCTTCTGATATCCAATCAAACTAAATAAAGTTACAGACTCTTACCATCTCGTAAATCTCCAGCTTCGATCTCGCTGACGCCGTTGTCTATACAATCTAATCCTTCATTTTCTGAGCGAGACTTTGCATCAAGTTTCGATTTCCATCCACCACGAACAAAATTGTTGATGTTAGCACTGGGGTCACTCAATCTTCTTTGATTTCGGTACACGTAAAAGTCTTCCGGATCTTCGTCCCAATCGGAATCCCACATGTCAGTGGCGCAGAATCCCGGTTCAGAAGTGGGTGTTTCCACTCCTGAGCCTTTAGGTTTTGTAACTGCCATCTCAGCGTGACCTTTACCCTGAGGACCTTTCATACGTACGAACTCGCAACGTTGGCTGCTAGAGTTTGAAAATAGACCGAAAGTCATTCTTTGGGCCATCTTGGTGCTGAGACTTGATTGCTAAAATGGGGGATTAAGGTTATGTTTCATGGAACAGAACTAGAGGGTTTACCCGCGAATCGTAAACTTTTTTCAAGGCGTCGTAACGAATTGATCCTAAGAAAATAACTCCTTGTACAGTTCCTGCTCTGTCTGCAGCTACTAACTCTACACAAACCATCTCTCCGTCACGTACTAAAATATCGTGGAAGACTTCGTCGAAATTGTCTACCATGAAGCAAATATGAGGATAAGTTATTTCTTCGACTTCACCTTTGGTGTCCATTCTTCGTCTACTAGGAGAAGCGTATACTTTCTGCGAATGGCGTTTCAAGACTTGTAGTTCTTTAGGACTAGTTCTTGTACAAATGGCTAGTGTTAGCGTGTATTCAAATTGATGAATAATTAAATTCAAGTAAACGGTCTCTTCCCAGTCGATATCAGGATCACCGATCGGTAGCTTCCTACTGTCTTTCCGAAAGACGTCTACTTCAGTCTATAATCTTTTGTTTAATTTAGAGTGTAAGAATCAACAATGTTACCTCGAATTTCGGCAGATATCGCGGAGATCCCTTCACGTGTTTCTTTCTAACAAAGAACAACAAATCGTCACAGTCAATAGTCGATTCATTCTGAAATAAAAAATGCCGTACGAAAAGATCCGTCCAGTAGGTTGTTCCCTGCAGCATAACAAAACCAGAGTCTACAACAAAAATCGTCCATGAACAGAAACATAAAAAACGTCATTACCATCTTTAAGAAGTTGCCGCATTTCTTTTGTCCTCTGAAAATTGATTTCTTCTAGTAATTGTTCCAAGACCGTTGGGGTTTTTAGCGCGGGATTATTTGCGAATGCCATTTTTAGGTTCGTATAAATGAATTCGGTTTATTTTCCTAGCACCATACACGTATCATTTTATTAGTTTACAAAACGTAAAAATACACCGCTTAATTTTTACTGAAGAAACTATAAATGAGAGTGACTAATACGAGGGTGCTACCCCTTCAAATCGATTGAACGTTTATTGTGCGCCTGCGGTGTCGGATGTATGCGTAAAGATCGCGATATTTTTAAACTCAAGACATCCGTTTTCTAATTAATTCCATCCGAAACACGTCGTCTCGTGAACTGTAATTTAATAAATTTTAATGGTGTTTGTTTATTCATTTTAACGATTGGAAATAAGCAAATATAAATAGATTATTTAAACTGCAAAGAAAAAGCAGAGTTCGAATTTAAAAGTATAAATATTTAATGAGTTCTCGATTAAACAGATTTTATGAATCGCTTAAATGTTTCAATGAAGTATACAAATCATAAAGTTTAGGATGTTTAAAAAATCTGTCACTTACTGGAGGCGAAAACAGATAATAGCCAGAAATTTGCCATGCACAAAACTGTGGGCCTTTTTTTAATTTAATTTTTTAACTTTGATATGATTTGTTTCTATAAATCATTTTGGAAAACAATTTTTAATTTAACCCGGTTTCATTTGAAAAGCAGAAATCGAATTCTTTAATTGGATCTGAAAATATGATGTATGATGGTTTAATTTATTTACATATTTTTTAATAGCAATGTTTAACTTGACTCTGTTAGCATCAAATAATCTCAATAAGGTTACCAGAAATGAATTCAGCCCATTTTTTTAGCCAATCAAATGACTGAATAATTAGAATTTGATATTCAGCGAAAAACTGTGTTGTTCGGACAGCAGCATGTTATTCACCGAAAACATTTTTTATCAAATAGAGGACAATGGACAAAAATGGCCCAAATGTCCACCAGTAACGGTACCTAATTTAATGGTCCACTAAATATTGAACAATTTTCGGTATTCACTGTGCGAAATTAAAAAAAACGTACTTTTTGATCATTTACTGACTTATGTTGCGTACTGTTTGAACGTTGTACCATTGCATGTACTATGTTTTGCAGGCAACTCAAGATGTGGTGGAGCGCTATCCATCTGTAACCACAGCCGAAGAATTTTTAAGAAAATTTTAAAATTCTATACCTTCCAAATGATTAGGTAAAACATTTGGTCCAATGAGGTTATTTCCAATAATGCTGTCCCAAATGATAAAACTGAAAATGCTGATGCTCATTTTCAAATGTTACATGTGAATTTTGTCTATTAAAAATACCATTCCTTGTGAAAAGAGCTTCATCTGTCCACAAAATATTTTTTAAAAATTTCTCATTTTTCCCCAAATTAATCGTTCGTGGAGCCTAGTTTTCGATTAGTTCAATTTACTATTTTAAATGGAACGCTGAGCTGTCGAAAGCTAACCTGAGGGTTAGCATGCACAGCTTCAAAAATTGCTTCTTCGGTCCTCGCAGTTCTTATAGTTCTTGGACGGCCAGGAAGAAACCCTTCGGAGTTTGGAATTTCGCTTTTATTTTCTCTCAGCCTTTGATCCAATCTTCTTATAACTTGTATGCCAGGTGATCTCCTTGGAAAATATTTTGTGAACAGTCTCTTGGCCCTTGAAGCATTTCCACCGCACTTTCCAAGCACTAGGTACATGTCACAATACTCATTTGCAGAAAATTCATTATTATGGTTATAGTTTTAATTAAAGCTAATAGAATTTTCTAATATTTTTTTTTGTTAAATTGTCAAGCCGAAAATATTTCGTGGTCTAATTTTTTCCTTAAAATTTGTGTGAAAAATCGGAAAATATGTTTTGCTGCTTTGTGTTGTTATATTCCGACAGTTTAGTTAGGTCCCACATATTTTGAGCGCGTGCAGCTAACTTATAAAAGATTTCACTTTGATTGTAGTTTTTAGGACTTTTTGAGATTTTTTGAAAATTAAAATTTTTGTAAAAAATGTAGATTTTAGGGTGAAAATATTTTGAAATCTTCAGTAATCTTTTATTCAGAAAAATATATAGCGATCAACGATCTGCTTAGTCACTTTTCATATTTTAGGACATTTGTTTATTTTATTTATGACAAGATTAGTCCTCTTCGGAAGTTTATGTCGTCTACATCTCTTCCCTTGACGTTCACGGCTTGATGACGCTTTTTGATTTACCATTCGGTGAGCAAACATGGGAATTATTACCGAATGTGCGTCACCAACAAAAAGGACATAAAGAAATTTTAAAAAAAAAACGAACAATAGTCGAAACCTAGATATTAATCCAACAGACAGACAACTTCCCGGTAAATTTAAGGACTTAGAAAAACCGCTATTAAATAAATAGGAAATGCACATTTAGCACCAAACATAAATATTACCGGAATGTAGAACCACAATCCGGAAACCATAAGAATTGATACTATCCTGATAGTGAATTTAAAACTTGGTCGCAATAACTCTTTTAAAGTAAACAATTGTCTTGCTGCAATAAATATTTAAAAATATCCCCAGTTCAACACATCTGTGATTGCGTCGAACAAGACGCAATTTTGCAGAAATCTTGTTCCAGACCCGCAAAAAACCGAGATTTATGTATATGTAACCTGTTCATCTGAAAATTTGAACACTGTGTTATCAACCGTGGTCAAATAAAGATGTGTAATGTAGTGAAGTGCCTCCAGGTCGTACTTTTAGTATTTTTACTAACCGTAACAGTCAAAAGTAAACGTAAGATACCCGGTAGTTCTCGCACAGAAAACGATGTTTTGGAAAAATCAGAAGTGACTCTTAAATTTCCCACTTACGCTTTGAAGATGCCTCCGATCATCACGTCCAGGAAACGAACGAACGCCAAGGTTGACCCTGTTCCAGGTATTTTTTCACCTCCAGAAGAACTGTATTAATATTGGATTTTTTTAGTTAGTTGTACTTCAGGCAACGTAACAAGATCCTTAAACGAATTAAGAAAACAGATTCGCTGCATTCCCCGAGACACCGTCGTGGAAGTGACCGCTCCCAATGGATCCAAAGTACGTTCTCTTCATTTTTAGTTCGTTTCCTTATAATAAAATTACAGGTGATACCAAATACGGTCGTCGTAAAACGTTGCGGTGGAATGTGTTCCGGGAACAAAAGATGTCTTTCTAAAAAGACCCAAAATGTAGAATTTTATGTAAGGACGACTCAGCAGAAATCCATGATGGTTTTTTGTAACCGCATTAGCGTCCCTGAAGATACAGAATGTGCGTGTGATTGTCCAGAAAAGAAACGGTGCACCGATAACCAAAAGTTCGATCCAACGCAATGTAAATGTGTGTGCACAAATAAAGTGAGTTATTTAAAGGTGGCTTTATAGTTTTATGTAGAATGTTGGTGTAGGAGGCAGAACGAGAATGTCTGGAAAGGGGCGATAGCAATTTCAAATGGAGTACGAAAACTTGCTCTTGCGTATGCAAGCGGGAAAAACTTTGTACAACAGGAACTGTATGGTCGGGGGATAAATGCAGGTGAGACTCTATTAATTTCATCTAAACTGTAATGTTTGCTTATGCAAATTTGTTGCAGATGCGTAAAAACGTGAACTGCAATTCTAGGACAAATCAGGTTGTTAATTTGTGATGTTGTTATTTATTTATTTTTTATTCAAATTAGTCAGTTATTTGTAATGAAAACCAAGAATAAAATAAGTTTTTTTATCAACTGTTTCATCGTTGATTATGTAATGCAACCTTATATAAACAATCAGATGTTTTTCTATCCATGAAGTTTTTCAGACCAAATGGATAAATGATCGCGCTCAGATATTTCAACACATATATTTTATACTTAAGAAAGGAAAATAAACTTACTATCAAAAAATAAGTGGGTATATACTATACCATGAATTTTGGCATGGCTTCAAAAAATTAAAAGATTTATTACAGTGTTTCCTGTCGGTAAATATATTTACGCTGTAATATCATAAGAAAGGTGTTTAGACAAAGTGCAATGATTTGCGCGGGGATTTCGGGAAGTTCAAGAAAAAAGGAAGATTTAATAGTTTAATGTTACTTGTCTATTTTTCTTGATGCACAGTCACGGATTTTTAAACAAGATGTCTGCTGTATTTCCGTTGAATAAATCCAGTATTGTTTATGAGTGTTTAGAGTGGTTGAATATTTTTACAAGAATTGGGGCTACTAAAACTTCTCATTTTAAAATTTTTGTGATTGTTTGAAATACATACATTTTTAGTTCTTTTTCCAGCTAAAAAGTCAAATATTCCATCAAATTGTTTTAGTTTTTTATTGTTCTTAGTTTTTCCCTTCCCTCTTTTTCAAGAAAACAAACAGCCCCTCGTGTTATAAAAATGGATAAAATAATCACAAACTGGAGAAAAAGAACAGAAAATAATTATCAGTTACAGACACCTACTATGTCTCCCACTCAACGGAGGACTGTATACAGACGATACAATATTGTTTAAGACCCGAAAAAACGGCATTAATTGATTAATCATAGGGACAGAAGACATAAAAAGAACAAAAATGGAAATAAATAAACACAAACAAGACTAAGTGTGTGGACAATATATAGAACGAACAAGTTACAATAAATAGGTACCTAGAAGAAGAAAAAGTTTTCTGCTTCCTGGAATGTGCAAATTCTAACCTCAAAATTACATTAAATGTCAATAGGACAAATTCTACTATTTTTTTTTTAGGAAAAGACACGTTATTTTCATCAAAGCAGAAAGTTTCCATTCTTTGAAATCATGCTCCAATTTTACGTTATTGTTATTATTTTCCTAAAAAAATAATTTAGGGGAATTTTTCCTGTTGACATTTAACGTAATTTTGTGGTTAGAATCTGCACGTTCCAGGAAATACTTAGTAAACATTCTTACTTTTAATCTATCGTTAAAACTTCTTTAGCGGTTTAATTGTGTAGTAAGTATGGGTTTTACACTTGAGAAGAAAATTTTTACCTTTGAAAGTTATTTTCGTACCGGTGTCTACGTCAACATACAACATTGGTTCCTGTTTTGCAAAATTTCGCAACAAGTTTCTAAATTATGCAGAAATAATAATCACCATTTTCATAGCTCACAATCTTCAATGTTAACGGCAATCAAAATTTGAGGTTATGTACGAACTGTCGTAATAACCATATAGGCATGCTTCATAAAAAATTTCAAAGCTCACTTGATCACAACTAAAACGAACATATTATTGTATTTTAATTACCATGTTATTACGTTTAATTATATTTTTTTTTCTATTTCAGTTTTTTAGTGAGTTTTGCTAGCACTCGTAGTTCACAGAAAATCACACATTAGCAAAAAAAAAACATATAAAAGATTTTTTTTGAGAATATATAAAATAATAAGAGTACTTTATTCCTTTTTAGATCAAAAATCATCATTCAATGGCACACAACTACAGTTTATCACAAGAGATTTCTTTTTTTTTAAGTATCAGTTAGGTTTTGTACTTAAAAAGTAGCTAAATTTTAAATTTTCATCTTTTAGGAAAATTCAAGCTAATTTTTTCTTGCTCACACGACCTTTTATTTTATTGCTAAAACGTAATAATTATCGATATAATCGCCAAAATTAGTAAACGTATAATTCCAGTATTTCGGATTTCCCCTAGGATCCAACGGTAAATTTCCCGGAAGAATAGCCGTGTCGTTATATTCCTTCAGCTTATCTTGCAAATCTTTTAGAATTTGAGGGTACCTAAAAGAACATTTCAGTCATCCTCAAATAAAATAACACCGACTTACTCTGTTGCTACATTATTTGTTTCACATGGATCTTCAACAATGTTAAATAAACAAACTTCTTTCAAAGGTTGACACTGGATTGCTGTTGTATTCGATTTTGCACAATTTATTTCAGCAGAAGCGCGTAATTCCTGAACGGTGTCTATTGTTAAAGACATCCCGATAGATTTTATAGCAAGACCAGATGGAGAATTTATCACCAAGGAAACATTATAGTTGTAATCTCGTCCGGAGGGACCATACCAATCATCCCATGTCCCATTATATGTTGTCCCTACAAATTCCCTTGATATGTTGAGTATAAGCGTATGTGACCAAACCTTGAAGGAGTTTCCAAGGGCCTACAGTCAAGGCAGCATTTCCGTAGATGTCATCAATGTTATGAAGAATTTCCGTTCTTGGGGAAACTCCATCTGTGGACAACGCCTCCCATTGGTTTACTCCATCTATGTTCTCAATTTCACTGCGTACAAAAATTAGAGTTCTGTTTTGGTCCACTTAAGAAGTTACCTCATGTTCGCTCCTGCGGCCGCTAGAAGTGTCGGTAACCAATCACTGACATGCATGAATTGTGTTGCTACTCTTTGAGCTTTTTTAATTTGAGGACTCCACAATAATCCCGCCCCTCGTACCCCACCCTCCCACAACGTATTTTTCACTCCTTTTAATGGGAAATTAGAAGCCGCATTTAAATTGAATCCTGCTGCAGGACCTCCGTTGTCGCTCGAAAAAACAATGATGGAATCTTGTAACATGTCTCTTTTAGCAAGCGCGTTGGTTACGGCACCAACGGAATCGTCTAGTTTTGATAACATTGCTGCGTATCGTTGTCTTTTATAATCGTCAATGTAAGAGAATTTTTCAACGGTTTCATCGGGAGCTCGAAGAGGTTCATAAGGATTACCGGAGTGCACCGCAGCATGGGCTAAATAAAGGAAAAGAGGAGTGCTAGCATTGTGACTGTTAATAATTCTGACACTTTCTTCTGTGAAGATGTCTGTAGAGTATTGTCCATGGAGATCGTAGGCTAGATCCAGGTTGTTTCTCATGTCGAAGCCCCAACCTGGGTTTTCAACAGCTGTGTGGTCGAAATAGTCTTGGTGACCGGTCCAATAACCTAATAAAAAAATTATCATCTAGACGGTCTTTACAGCTTTTTGCACTACCTAAGTGAGAGTCAAACCCTCGAAACAAGGGAGTGTACTCTTTTTTGTACGATCCCAGATGCCATTTGCCCACAATTCTATTTGTGTACCCCAAGTCTTTCAGATATTGAGGAAGAATTTTTTCATCGAGTGGTAACCCTCTAGGCTCAGCTCCATACAAAACAGTATGTTGCATTCCGGTATGAATGGGATGTTTGCCAGTCATTAAAGCACTTCGAGAGGGCGTGCATATCGCAGTGACGTAATAGTTGTTCAGGATTAATCCCGAATACGCCAGAGCGTCGATATTAGGTGTAGGAATTTCACCTGATCCATGAAAGCCCACGTCGTTCCAACCCTTCAAAATGTATCCCCTAATAACAAACAAAATTCCTCAAAAATATCTCACCAAGTCGTCAGCTAAAATAAAGATTATATGTGGCCTGTTAGCAGCTGCTTGTATCGTTGAAATACAAAAGGTCACCAAAAACAAAAACGATAGCTTATCCATGTCCTATTTAGTTGCACTTCTTCAGTACACGCACGAGAATCGATCGGTCTAACCGCGATACCACTTTTCACTAACAAAAGATAAATCTGATATCGTAATTTAAGTTGTAGGTCAAAGACATGTTTTATGATAATCTGCGAGAAATAACGGTGGCTGTTATCGATGTTCTTGAGATTTGCATCCACTTTCAAGTTATTGCAGGGTACACTACAACCGGTACTGATCAAAACATTTTGTACATCGCATGTGCACGTACTGGTTCTTCACGATTACCAGTTAACACCTTTGTGGTTTAACAGTTAATTTACTACGTGTGAATGCATATCAATGCAAAGAAAATATTGAGTTTATTCAGAATTTGTTACGTAAACGGGACAATGGATCAAAAATTTTACAGCTTCTAGAAGTTGCCAGTTACATAACTGCGTTTTCATTATCCATATCAAGAGATTTGTTTAAAATACGCTTGGTATTTAAAAAAATAAATTAGGGCGATGATAAAAGACATGTGAATTACTAAACAGACAGGTGGAATGGAATGCATCGAAGTTTTTCTATTTTTAGTTTTAATGTGGTAAAATATGTAACCGGGAAAATATCAAGAAATAACTACCTGCAGTTAACTTTAATTAACTTTTACTAATTAGGAAAGTACCAAGCTATTTCTCAGATTTCCAAAAGATTGCTTTAGAAAAATTAATCTTTGCTATGGAAAGAGATGATTGGTTAGATTGAACAGAAAGTGTTTTACTTACTTCTTATGACTGACAATTTTCAAGTAGTGATCAAGATCATATAACTTCTAGGAGACAGTGAACGTTATTATGTCATAGCACAAATTTATAAGCAAGGTCGAAAAATTTTGCTAGCAAAAATCTTCTATTACACATTCCAGTAACTAATAAAATTCGGTCAAAAGTTTTGAAATAACAGTGAAATTCTAATGTTTATGTACTCACATTTTGTGTTACCGAATCAGGATACGTCTAATATTTTATGACTGAAATATTCTATTTAAAATGTCAAGCAATGTCTTTGGTTGCTCTAAAATCGCTGCTATAGCAATAACACTGTTATTTTCATTATAAATATGTTTAATATTATCCATATCTGTAGCTAATTTCATAATTTATATTCATTGAATCCTTAATGTTTAATTATCCTCGGAAATTTCTTAAATAGGACAATGTATTAGAAATGTTAAGGAAGTAATAAAAAAATTGAAAAAATGTTTTGGTAACATAAAGACAATGAAGACGGTATTGCCCAAACAAACAAATAGGAATGCAGCCTCAGGAAAATAATAAAATGAAATAAAAAATAAATAAAGTCTTTGTGAAGTTAAGAACAAAATTACTAAAACACGCAAGTGGTCACTTTTATCAAAAATTTAAATTTAAATTAATTAATGGTTAATGGTGACGATTTACCTCAGCGCGAACTGGAAGGAGACGAAGCGAGGCCGAACGATCATCCGCACGCAGACATCTTGTGGAGGCGCGGCAAACAGTATTCAGTTGTGCGGCGCACGATCGGAGGCAATTAGGGCGTTGGTACTTTCCTAAACTTCAAAAAAAACTGTGACCAGAAGTGGATTGTTTCATTTGAACGGATGGATCGATGACTGCCGCAGCAAAGTTTGTCTATATTCAACAAAATTTTGAAACGCGGCATTGCTTCGGCCTCGCCTCGCCTCTTTTCAGTTCGTGCTTATGTGAACATGAGTCTTTTCACTGAAATCATTTAGATGTCTTTCTATAAGAAATAATGAAACTGTAAAATATTTCATCTTTGAATGTTATAATTTTTAGAACTGTTGGGCTCGAAAGCAACAAATTATACAACAAACTTAAGTATTTGATTTTACTAACATTTATCATCTGCTAAAAAAAACTTGGAATTGAAAAGAACGATTTTATTTTTACCCACGACGTTGAAACTTTTTTTTTTTATTTGAAAACTGTTATATTTTCAATATCTACCCATCTTAAAAATCGTTCAAAATCTTTGAAATTTCTATAGCTAGCGAGCTTCTAGAAGTTAGCCATAGTGTACCTTAAAAACTAAATTTCCTGTAAACCAAAATAGGAAATCATTTCAAAAGCACCCCTAAAAAAGGTTATCGACAGATATTCACTTTTTTTTCTTCAGTATAATCAAAATTTTATCATGTGAATTATTGTAAATGTTGCCATTGTAAAATGCAGGCCTTTTTGAAGAGGAGCTGTAAACCGAAGATGGAATGAATCAGTGCTTAATAGAGTTCAGGAGTTTTTAGAAAGAGTTCTATGAACCAATGAATCTTTGTTTGCAAATAATGGAATTTTCAGTAGGCACAATAATCACTATTATTCGATCAAACATTTGAGATGCACCAAGTAATTATTTAATTAGGGATTCGATGTTGCCATATTCGATTTATTGTTTTAGGATCTTTTTGAAACTAAGAACTTGAGGATAATATTTGCTACAAAATCGTAGCTTGTAGGGGACTCAAAAAGTCCGGCCGTTCTTTTTGATACACCCTATACATATATAGTATGACGGTCAACGAAAAAGACTTGACATCTTTTCTATATTTTAGTGGACCGTTAAAACTTTTTTCATTTAAGTTTCAGTTAATATACTAATATGGATAATATAAAACATAAAATAAATATAAATTTTAAAAAAGGTTAGGCAACCCATTATACATGCAAACCGTGAATGTCATTATCATTGTCATTATGTCAATGTCAAATATAATTTGAAAACACGATAACAAGTGCCTGCACGTGAAAACATTTAATTATACTTCTCGTAATTGTGTGTACAGTGATAATTTTAACAACTTGAATATTTAAATACATTTAAAATGAATAAAACTCTTAAACTGAATAATGGATACGAAATCCCGATTGTTGGGTTAGGAACATACAAGGTATTTAAATTTAAATTTAAAGTAAATATTACTTGATAAAGCAAGCATTATTTACTTAGTCGGCAAAAGGAGAAGTCGAGAAAGCTGTCTCTGACGCTATCGACGCCGGTTATCGTCATTTTGACTGTGCTTGGTTCTATGGCAATGAAGATGAAATCGGGACTGCCCTTCAAGAGAAAATCAAACAAGGCGCCGTGAGTCGTGAAGATTTATTCATAACAAGCAAAGTATGACATTTTAAAATAAAGTTTAGATTCCATCAACTTATTTATAGCTATGGAATAACTTCCATGCCAAGGATAAAGTTGTGCCTATGCTAAAAGAAAGCTTAAGAAGCTTAAAACTTGACTATGTGGATCTGTATTTGGTGCACTGGCCTTTCGGCTTTAAGGTTAGTAATTAGCATTGATTAGTAATCATCTTTCAATTTGTATTTTTTTTTTTATTCAGGAATCTGCGTCGTTGTGGCCCGTCAACGAAGGAAAGGCAGCTTTTAGCGACGTCGATTACGTAGAAACTTGGGAAGGCATGGAAGAATGTGTCCGCCAGGGCCTTGCAAAAACCATCGGCGTTTCGAATTTCAATGAAGAGCAAATTGACCGTTTACTTCAAAACTGCAAAATTAAACCTGCTGTAAACCAAGTAGAGGTCAATCCGAACCTAAATCAGAAGAAACTGATCCAGTTTTGTAAAGAACGCGGGATTGTTATAACTGGATATTGCCCACTAGGGCGCAGCGAATACGCAGGGACCCCCGGTTTCCCCGATCCGACAATACTCGATCCCAAAGTCATAGAAATGGGGAAAAAGTATAACAAATCGGCCGCGCAAGTTGTGCTGAATTATTTAGTAAGACGAAATGAAACCGCTTTGAAGGCTTCAACAGTTAGTTTCAGGTTTCTTTGGGTATAACGATCGTACCGAAGTCGGTGACGAAATCTCGAATTATCGAAAATTTTGACATTTTTGATTTTAAATTGGATCCAGAAGATGTGGCGTATTTGGATTCGTGCAATAAGAATCAAAGGGTGTGTCCTTTGGAAGAGTTCTCGAAACATAAGTATTACAGTTTCTAATTTTGGAAACGAAAAATAAACAGTTTAAAAAAAATACGTGTTATTTTCCTTATCTTTAGTCAGGGGAAAGGTCAAGAACGGTAACATGATGAGTTTCTGTTTTGAACTCCCAGTGCATTTATATTAAAAACCTGTGTTTATTGAAATAAGAAATTATCTTTAGTTTCTGATAAAAATCTTGCTGATTGTATGAGTAATGAAAATGACGGCTAATTTATCAAAAGTCATGGTGAAAATGCGATAGTGGACTTAAATTGTAGTACGAATTTCCAAGTAGCTGGGTATAAAACAGTATCAATGATTATCCAGATAAAAAAATGTTAGATCACAGATGCTTTTTTTTTATAGCGTGTGAAAACATACAATGTTTGAAGGTTTGCGCAGAATGAGCAACGGTTTTTATATCCCAACGGTGGGCTTAAGGACTTACGACGTTTTGAACGAAGTGAGCATGATTAGTTTGAATCCTTTACACATCCTTTAAAGGCTAAAAAACCAGGTGATTTGGAACAAGCTGTAATATCCGCCATCGATCTTGGATACCGTCATTTTGACTGTGCGTGGATTAATGGAAACGAGCAAGAAGTAGGAGACGCGATAACGAAAAAAATAAACGAAGGGATCATCGAAAGAAAGGACATTTTTATCACCACCAAATTATGGAACAATTTCCATGAAAAAACGAAAGTCGTGGAAATGTTAGAGGAGAGTTTGATGAGACTGAACCTTCAATATGTCGATTTGTACTTAATCCATTGGCCGATGGGATTTAAAGTACGCTGTCTTAACTACATCACTCAAGATCTCATAACTTTTTTTAGGAAACCTCGGCTCTGTTACCGGCCTGCGAGGGACCGGCCGCTTATAGTGATGTCGACTATTGTGAAACATGGGATGGAATGGAAGAATGTATAAGACTCGGCTATGCCAAAAGTATAGGAGTTGCGAATTTTAACAGTCACCAAATCGAAAGGTTGCTACAACATGCAACCTACAAACCGGTTGTGAATCAAATAGAAGTACATTTATATTTTAATCAAAAACCTTTAATCCAGTTTTGCCGAGAACGTGACATTTTAGTTACGGGTTATTGTCCTTTTGGGGCTAACGAACGTATGTTTATCCCGGGTTTTCCGGAAAGGCCTGTAAATCTAAAAGAGCATGGGAGTATTTATAAGATTGCGGCTAAACATAAAAAAAGTGCAGTTCAGGTTATTTTAAATTATTTGGTAAGTATGAACGCGGATTGTAACAAAAGTAAACATTTTATTTAAAGGTTTCTTTGGGAATCTGTGTCCTTCCACGAACCCGATCGGTGGTGCGAATGAAGGAATATCTCAATATTTTAGATTTTCAATTACACGAAGAAGATATTAAACACTTGGATTTATATAATCAAAATCAAAGAGTGTGCCCGATGAGAGCATACAGCGACCATAAGTATTATCCGTTTAAACTAAATAAATAAAATCGATTAATTTTTCCGATTTCGTTTTAAATTTCCCGCCCGCACATGCGTCAATCGCATCTGTCAACTGTCACTTTCCTATGACAAAAAGTTGAATTAGGTTAGCTCAACTCAAATTTTCAGGGGGTTTATTTTATTTATTAAAAACACATCCAAATGTGAGTATACTCGAAATATTCTTAGTACGCTTTTCCGGAGCCATATTTCCACTGATTTTAACTAATCAATAAACAAATATGATTATGTAACATTCCGTTTTTTAGCTGCAGTAATGGGGCACGGATTCGGCCAGTTGTACAAACTTCGAGGAATTATCACTTACAGATTGTCTCCGTTCGAGCTTAAAGCTCTCGCTGGTATTATTTCCCATGGGGTTCCCAACACTTTGAGGCGTATTCGTGAAGAAATTTTATATGTAGTTCCTCGTAAGTTTTTTGTGTCATATTTAACCCCTTTCTAAACTCATTTTTTTTAGCCTTCGTGATCGGTTACGTCGTCTACGATCAGGTCGAGAAAGAACATCTCAGGCTAATGAGAAAGAATCCAGCTGATTATGAAAATGATAAATAAAGTGATTTGTAGTAGAAGAAATAAAGTACAGTAGTTAAAATCGTAAATATTTTATTATGTACAAACTGGATCGTGTTTTGAATTGACATAACTTAAAACAGTTAATTTTTAATAATTGTCCCAAAAAAGAGAATATAAATATAAAGTTATTTACACAGAAATAAAAAAAAAAATAGAACAACATTATGAGAACCTGTAAGTTACATCAGATTTGGCAATGAGTTCTTTTGTACTTTCGGTTTGTTTAATGCTCCTGGATATATACTTGAATGTGATGTAACTTCCACACACAGCACCTACAGTGAGACTTAGAATAACAGCAATGCCTAACATTACAAGATAAGTCAAATCGCTGAAAACCATATCGTTGCTCGGCTCTTGTGAGAGATGTTTTTCTTTTGGAAGAACAGTCACATCTACAACTGAATCCAGACTTTTTAACGTTATTTCCATTGGGAACGTTTCTTCCGGTTCCTCGAATTTGCCGTCAAAATCGTTACACTGGTGTTGGAAAGCCGGCATCACGCCGTTATCACTGTAAATTTCGACGAAATTCCTATCATCTTTCTGGCACTGAACTGGTGATTTTAGATCTATAAACCCTCTTTTTGTAAGAAACTCGAAAAGTTTTATTGTCATACAGTTGCAGTACCATGGATTATACTCGATGCTGATAAAAAACAGATTGCTCATGTCGTCAAAAATCACCGGGTTAATCATTTTTAAATTATTCTGTGACAATAGCAGCATCCTCAAGTTTGGTAACTCATCCAAAGCATCGTTTGCAATTTTTGAAATCCTCGAATTTGCGATAGTAAGCACCTCCAAACTCTTTGATCTTATTTTCGGCATTTCAGCGAAGTAATTGTTAGACAAATCCAAGAGAACCATGTTTTCATTCTCTGATATTAAGTTATCGGGCAAACCATTCAATAAATTGTCACTCAGATAAAGTTCTTGTAAGTTTTCGAGGTCTTTAAACGCACCCTCTTCAATCGCCACAACTTCAGAGTTATTCAGGAAAATTTCCATAACTTGGTCACTTTTGTCGAAGCTAAAGTCGTCGATGTCGATGATCGTGATTGAATTTCCAGATAAATCGATTATTACGGGGGTATTTGACAAAGTTTCGAATTGGGGGACTTGGTTTAGGTTTTCCGAAACGCAGTCCACAGAGTTCTCAGTACAGTTGCAACTGATTGGACATCCACCATGTATCTCGGTCAGCAGACCCAAAACAAACACCACAAAGTAGATCATGTTTGTCATCTAGAAACGAGGGATAAGTATTGGAAAAATCGAATACGTTTTCTGCGCGATATTATTTTGCCCGTATCAAATTTTGTCATGAGTCAAAAATAGAATATAAGAATAAAAATTAAAAAGGTTACTTAATCTATTATTTGATTACATGTGACTATTGTTATTAGACAGATCGAACTGATACAATTTATTTTTTATCAAGCTTAAATAATGTCACACCATGAGCACTTGAACACTGATAGCTTGTTCGTAGTCATTTACGTTTTTTTGTAATGGGGATGAATATGAAAACGATGAGAGGAAAATCAGTGCACTTTTCATTCATGCTGACTACAGAATGCACTTACCTACATAAAAACTTGGAGACTTAGGAGCGTCAGTGGGAAATGTGACAGGAACTTGTTCGAATGGTTTATCTTATCAATCGAATTGAGAAACTTAGGTGTTTACTTACTTCTAGATAGTTACTTTTAAATTGGAAATGTTTACAAAACGGTTGGTAGATACGTAGGTACCTGTGTTATGGACGAAACTTAACACTTATTGTCTTTATTATAATACTAGATATTATCTTGATTTTTTTCAAAATGTGATAAGATATCTATTTTTACTTTTTGTTTTTCGTGATTAGCAGGTGTAATAAAAATGGTTTGAGTAAAGGGCTAAGCTTTAGAGGTCTTTGGCAGTCAGACTATTCTGATTGTCAAGGGTCTAAAAATATTTTACCTTAGAGAGGGTGCTTTAATAGTTCAGGACCGTACTCAACTTAATTATTTTAAATAGAACGCTTTTTATTTTCTTACATATTTTGATTTGTTTGTTGTTGGTGTAAATGCTTTAAATGCAAATTTTGTTAAATACTATACCTTATTGTATCATCGGATTTTTTTTAGTCTTTTAATTTTGTTAAGTTCATGGTGACAAATGTAGTAATTATTGGTTGAACGTGGGCTTTGATTCGATTTTAGAAGCAACAAAGTTTATTTGCGCAAAAAACTATTACTATTACTATTACTATACTACATACATTCAGTTGGCCGAAAAACTTCATAAAGATTTTTGTTTGAAACGTCTAAATTTCAATGGATTGCCTTAACTGCTTCAGATTTTATAAAATTATTGGCTTAAAATTGTTTTTCGAGTTTGGTTTTTCGAAATGTTTTGGGTTTTTATATGTACTCTGAAATTTTTTGATTCTTTGGAGGTTTTAAATTTATTAAATTTTATAAACTTTTTAGAGTTATTGGGCCAACTGGATGGAGGTAGGAATACTCCGCCCAACAATTTTCTTAGCCTAGATGATCCTTATTGTTCCCAAATTCACATCAGAACTTACTTTTTACTAATGTTAACACATTTATGTTACAATTTTTAAAAAATGTTGGGGTATCTTGAAAAGTCTAAGTTTTAGGTATAAAAGAATAATCCGATGTTACAAGAAGATATAGTGTGGCCCATTTAAAAAATCAAAGATATAGCCACAAAAAAAATAAAAAAAAATTAAAGTACGTCATATTCAAACTTCAAAAAAAGTACAAAATAACGTGCCCAAAAAATTGTAAAAACGTTTCACCTACTCTGAAACATCGTCTTCGAAAGCTGAAGACCTTCCCCAACATTTTGGAGGCTTCAAACCAATTTCACGACCACACCAATTCTTTCCCACCAGTGTTATAATTTTGACAAGTTGCTTAATAATTCCACCTGAAGAAAGTTATCGATGTGTCCCCTCTTAGCCAGTTGTTGGAATGAGCGCTCATTCACTGCACGGAATAGTACAATTAAGGCGGTATAATAAAACGTGATCGATATCGACAATGTTAATAAAATCCCTCGTTATGATGTGAAAGAAAGTGAAATGAAATAGTGTCATCGAACGAAAATGGATCTCAATATCACAAACAAAAACAAAACGGCCTGTGATTCCTCGGCTATCCCGTCGATCCCGGAATATTTATCTGGTAAGTTTTTTCACAATGGCAGTGTCGAAATAATATGTTATTTGGTGAGGAAATTACCATGATCTACTTTTACTTCAAACTCGCGGTTTTAATAATTTCATACATTACAATCGAATTAATTTTCTTATGTAACAGCACAAAAACATTTCGATTTTATTCTTTTTTTGACTTTCACGTGTTTTCTCTCCGGTCGTGCAACATTTATCGACTTTTTTATGTCCAGTTCACCACGTGCTTATGTAAACCAGAGTCACCGCTTTCTTTGTGATGAGCACGTTATGTAAAGGCCAGACGTCTATGTCAATATTATTGAAAAAAACAAAACAGTAATTGGTATTTGTGCACTTGTGAAACATGACCGATTTAGTTTTTTTTTTACTTAAAACTTCCTTCGAGTGAAGCAATTGTAATTGAGTTTATATGTAACTTTCACTAATGCGTTAATTAATAAACAAGGGATCTGTACTAAAACACGACAATATTTGAGCGATGTAAAATTTCGCTTTCCGGAGAGTTACTTAATTTTCTTTGGGGCAAACCACCGGGAAAGTCGGAAGATAAAACAAGTTTTAAATTATATCAAGAGATGTTTACTTTCACATTCTTGAGAAATTTTGATCGGTTGTTTTACATACGACATCGCTTTGGTCCTTCCAGAGGTTGTTCGCTTTTTTCCTAAACAAAGTATTTTCATTTAGTTTTCAATTTTTGCATGATATTTAATTGCAATAGGCAATTTTTTATTGATTGTTAAAATGTCAAGCAGTTTTTATTGGAATTGCGTAATGATATGGTCAAAGCTAAGAGTTAAAAGTTTCATCAATGACGTAGCTATGATGTTAAAATTTATCTTGTTTGATCTATACTTTTGTAATTTTACATAGTTAATAAGCAATTCAAAAGCAGTAACATCCTTAAATTTCGTTGCCATAGCATTAAAACTGCCAGAATTGCAAATTTTAATAAAAAGAGTTCTTACTATTTTTCTACTATTACTATATTCGTATTATACTTTTTAAAAATTAAAAAAAAATACATATTTTTTTAAATTTGTCTCTAAAGCTCTATAATTTTTGTATTTGACAAGGTTAATAAATAAGTCAAAAACAGTGGTCCTCCAAAATTTCATTATCAAATCCTCAAAACTACCAAAGTTCCAGGTTTTAATAAAAAGTTTTTTGGTTCGTCCCAACACGAAAATTTCTTATTTTTTTTATCTACTTTTTGCCACTGCTAATCAGCAAGTTAAAAGTAGTAACCTCCATAACTATAGCCTTAAAGTTACCAGAATTATAGATCTGAATAAAATTTTGGTTTGTCTAGAGATAAAGATTCTAAAATTTATCTCTTCTGCTCTATAATAAATTTGCCGCATGCAATAATCAAACAAATTTTTATTTTATTTATATTTTTAGCGATTATTTATTTCTTTAGTGTTAAAACCACCAAAATAACAAGTGTAAAAAAATATTTTTTGCTTTAAAATTACGTTTTTTGTAACAGTTAAAAAGCAAGTTAAAACTAGTTCTTTTTCCTAAAAATAAGAATATACGTATAAAAAAAAGACTAATTGAGCAGCAAAACATAAACGATAAAATAAGTTCAGTTCTATCCAGAGAACCGTAAAAATGCATTTAGCCCCGTAACTACGTACGATAAAAGTATTTCAATTTTATACTCATTGTGATAATTCTTGTATCAAAACTGTAAGTGCTGGAATAAATTATTCTTACATACATAAGCTTATTATGTTTGTATAAAATAATCGTCTATGATTTTGGAAATTTCTAGAATACCTGTCTACTCCCAATTAAAGTAATTCTCTTTTGGTAAATCCGCAAAACATCACTTTACCGAACAAGTATCTTAATGGCTACTTTACCGGACCAGCATTTTAACAGATTTTTTGAGCGGACGCTTTTTAAATGTTTACTTTACGAACTATTTTGCGGCCGTAAAGATGATTTTTGTGATTCCATCTGTGAAAATGTACTTCTGTGGTATAGTCGATGTTTTGCCTCGATCGGCCTCTTAAAAAATTCATCGTTTATACGGCCTCGTTACATAAATAGCTGTTAACGTATTGAGAGCTACATATCTTTCTGTCTATGTTCATTTAAAAGTCACGTCATTTTTTTTAGTCAACTATTCGTTTTCTAATTGCTTCCGAGACTTCGCCGGGATTTTGAACTACATTTAGGGCATTTCTGAAGAAAGAAACTGGTGCAAAAAATTATATATGCAGCATGTACGCTAATCGTTTTAATTTAACCTAATATTTAATGTGATACATGAAATATTAATATTGGTGGTCGTATCGTACGTAGTCATAAAATAATAGGTTCAAAGAGGTGTAAATAACTTTCACTTTAATTGCACTAAAAACTACTTTTTTGAGCTTAACATTAAGTTATCCGTCAAACATTGTTGTAATAATAAATTCCCATTTTTCTACGTGCAGTTAAAATGAAAACACTTAACTGTTCGCAATACTAATTAATAAATAAAAAATCCTCTTAACTATCAGGTATCTATTTCTTTCAATAATTGTTTGATCATAATGTGATAAGGATAAGTAATGACGTCTTTCAAATGTAAGAGTTTTATGCGCATTATACTAATTACAAAAATCGAACATAGTTCAAAGGTTATTAAACATACTTGGATATTGCGATAATTTAAGCCATCTTTAATGAAAGCGAAGGTGTTGTTCTGGCAGGTCTAAAAGTGTTCTATTGTTTTTTAATATTATTTAATATGAACTGTTAGTTTCCGTCGTTTTTACAAACCTTTTACAAACCTTCGACCTTCGTTGTTCTGTCAGATGCAGAGTAGTTGTTTCACAATTTGTGCTCCTAAAAATACATTTCACGGATTCAGACAATGTTTCGTTTTCATTTAAAATAAATTATAAGTAAATTTATTACAACTATAAATAATTTTGCAGTTACATTGAAATCTTTTTTTTTAATCACAATAAAGGTTTTTTGGGCGATTACTCCATACATGTTTATCTTATCGACATTTTTGCGGCCGTAAAGATGAATTTTATGGACGCACGTTTGAAAATATACTTTACAGACTGCCCTCAATGGCTCAGGAAAACTTGTATGTACTCTTTTGTCTAGGGAGGTGCTCGAACGCTTCCAAATATATCATCGTCTTTTCGGCCACGTTGCATAAATAGTTATGATCGCGGTGTCATTTCAAATAAACATTTACAGCCTTTAAAATTGTTATAACCATGGCATTTAGATTAAAAATAAGACACTTCAAAATATTTATACAGTCTATAAAACATTTAAACACGAGTTCAAACAATCAATTACTTAAACAGATTACACACTATAAACTAGTGAAGTATATAGTTCAATCGATCAATTCGAAAAAACGTGCGAAGTGTACTACTAATTCATGTGGAACGTTAAAAATTCACAGAAAAATACGTAGGACACGGTCTAATTTCTATATGCTCAAAATGAATATAACGTTTTTATGTAATCAGATATTAAAACCTGACATTGATTTGGTTGTGGAGTGGAATTTTTATTTTATTTAGTGACTATTTTTTCACATTTTTTTTTGTTTTAGCGACCAATGTCTACGGAATCACACTGGTATCCTTTGGCACTCTGGCCGTGGTCTTAGTTTTGGCAATGTTCATCGATACTTTAAGTTACATCATGAAGAATTCGTCATCTCGAGTGAAAGCTCACTCTGCTTTCGTCATCGGGGTTTACCCGGTAATACAACCGTCATATTCACAAAAATCGTCCATTTCACAATAAAGTTAAATAATAAGACATGAAACTTGCTTCATGTTTGCATATATTTGTCAACAAACTATTTATTTTATGTTGCAAAAAAATAATACTCTATAATTGTAGGTTGTGGCTTTAGCAACGTATTTTGCCATTTTAGTACCAAGAGCTCATTTATTATCGGAGGCTATAACTCAGGGCGCCTTTATGGCTGGGATGTATCAATTGTGGTGTCTTTTTGTCGCTTACTGTGGAGGCGAGGCTCAGCTAATAAGAAAAGTGAAACCTGGGACTTTAAGTATGAGAGTTATGCCTTGTTGCTGTTGGCCTTGTTGTTTCTTTTTACCGCCTATAGATGTAACCAAGTAACTATTAAAAAAATGTTATAGTCCTGGAGTAAATTCACACTATTACAGAAACACTATCCAGAGGCTACGTCTTTTAGTTCTCCAACTACCGGTCATCCAAGGACTTGTATACCTTGTGCTCTTAGTCATGTGGGCCGAACGAGAAGTACAACTCCACTTTGCTCAAACCGATCTAACTCTTTTTTTTCCAGAGTTTGTACCAAGTAAACTACATGTACCTCCAACCAATCATCATAATTTCAATCCTATTTGGGGTCTGGGGTATGGCAATGACCATCAACTTACTCAAAGGATTTTTAGGCGATGAATACGTCATGCCTGCAAAGTTCATCGTTCTTCAGTTCGTTTTAATCCTAGCAAAATTGCAAGGTTTAGGCACTCGCATTTTAGTCTGGATGCATCTTTTGCCATGTAGAGGTCCTATAACTCCGGCGGTTTATGGAAATTGTAAAATTTCGAGCTGTTATTACGACTGAATAATTTTGTGGTTTTAGTAATTCACAACACTTTAATGGTTGGTGAAATGGTTTTGTTGCAATACGCCGCAAGAAAAATATACAAGAGAATTTTACCGACGGATTACACAAGTGAAGGAATTACGAGGATAAGTACAATAGGAGGCATTATGTCTTCGGAATTTATTAGAGAGAATAATAATACGAATTGCGACAACATGAATTTAAATTTAGGTTTTCATAAGTATAAAGGGCATATTAATGATGCCCTGGATGTGCGAGAATGAGTGGTGGCAGCTAATTTTTGTAAATCGATAGCGAATATTTTTATATAAGAAACAGAAGCAGTCGGAATAGCTTTATGAAAAAAAATTGCAAAGAAAATAAATAAAACTTTTCGTTTCCTTCAAAGTTCTTTTATTATACGTAAATAAAATGAAATAAAATCACAAATACATGTAATATAACTGATTCTATGACTGTTATGCGTTTATACCGCCATGGGCATATTAATCTTTGGATGCGGATTGTAGTTCACCAGTTCAAAGTCTTCCAGAACAAAATCCTCAATATTGGAGACTTTTCTTTTGATGTGCAAAGTAGGGAAGGGCCTTGGTGTCCTCTTAAGCTGTTCTTGCAAAGGCTCAACGTGGTTTAGGTATACGTGACTGTCGCCTAAAGTATGGATAAACTCTCCCGTCTGTAAAAAATCTTATCATTACGAATCCAGGCTCGTTTTTCATTACCGACAAACCTTTAATCCAGTGACATGAGCTATCATATAAGTCAAAAGTGCATAGCTGGCGATATTAAAAGGAACTCCTAGCCCCATATCTGCTGACCTCTGATACAACAAGCAAGAAAGTTCATTATCTGCTACAAAAAACTGTACCAAGCAATGACAAGGAGGAAGAGCCATTTCAGGGATATCTATCGGGTTCCAAGCGCACATTATTATCCTCCTGTCTGTTGGTTTATTCTTAATAGTATTGATAACATGAGCAAGCTGATCAATTCCTTGATTTTTATAATCAGCATGCATCCCTTTGTATTCAGCACCAAAGTGGCGCCATTGGAACCCATAAACTGGTCCTAGATCGCCTTCCTCGCGATGGTGAAGCCCGGCAGAATCGAGAAACTCTCTAGTACTGTTAGCATCCCAAATGTGGACATTTTTGTCTCTGAGTTCATGGGCGTTGGTGGAGCCTTTAATAAACCAAAGTAACTCCTCAACAACACCACGCCAAAACACGCGTTTCGTTGTCAAAAGTGGAAATATGTTGTTTCGCAAAGAGTAGCGCATTTGGGCCCCAAAAATGGAGTAAGTTCCTACTCCAGTGCGGTCCCCTCTTTTGACACCTCTTTCGATGATCAGTTTGATGTGATTTAGATACTGGTGTTCATCGTGCTCCACTACAGCCTTCGCGGTGTTAGTGTCACCGATATTTAGATCTTTTTCGTAAATATTCTCTTTGTTGTCAATGTAAACAGCAGTCTTTTGGTTATGGCATGATGACTCGCTAACATTTTACAGATTACATCAAGTTAAAAAATTATAAGTATTACAATCAAATGAAACTCACCTTAACGTTGAGTACATCGTAAATGGAAAATTAACAGACACTTTGTCTACACACGAGAAATTTTTGGTAACACACAACAGGTAACAATTCCCGCCAATTTGAAGTTGATTAAACTGGCAGCAGAGGGCGCTGTATTCGCCAAAAATTTCCAACCTTTAAAAAAATTTGCCAAAATTTAATTTCTACTTTTTCATCGTGTTTACCTCGTATTTACGAATTTTCTCCACGCAGTTCGAATCATTGTAAAGAAATGACGAAGTAGAAATTTGCTTCACGTGAGTATCGTGTGCACAGTGCTACTGCAATTTTCTTATCGGTTCATTCTCGCAAACCGGAACGAGGACTTGTCTTAGAAAAAAAGGAGATTAAATGTCGCCAATAATATTACTTTTTGATCAATTAATTATCGGGGTATCGATTAAATTAATACATTTGCATGGTTCGTGATATTCACAACTAGCGCCATGAGTTAGTTATTTTTATTGAGGTTGGTTGGTTGTAGTTGACAGGTGACAGAAGAGAAAAATATTTTGACGTTTATAAATAATTGATTATTTTTAAAACACCACAATTTTTCGATATTAATGAAAAAATGGTAGTTTTAAAATCAGTTATTTTGTATTTCAAATGTCTGATTAGCGAGAATACGTAAAAAACTCCCACTGTAATGACTTGGTCAAAATGGTAAAAAATGGAATTAGGTGAGTCTGCAGTGTGTAGCACGTTACAGGACTGTAATTGTGAATTAAACCATTTAAGATTAATTATAAATAAGATACGTGCAATATGGAGCTAAAAGTGTGGGTTGAAGGCATTCAACGAATAGTGTGTGGAGTAACAGAAACCACTACCTGTCAGGTAATTTATATAATTATTTGTATACTGAGGATATAACACGATTTGTAGGACGTAGTGTTCGCGTTAGCCCACGCTACTGGAAAATCAGGCCGGTTTACCCTCATTGAAAGGTGGAGAAACAATGAGAGGCAGCTAGCCCCCAATGAGACTCCACTAAAGGTCTTAAAATATTATCCAATTACAGTGTTCTCACAGTTTTTTTTTTTAGATTTTGATGAAGTGGGGTGAATATTCAAATGACGTGCAATTCATATTGCAATGGAATGATAGCAAAAACCAAACCCCTGTAAATAAAAAACCTTTATCAGCTAACACTTCTCAGTCTTCAGCAAATATTACAGTAGAATCACCACATAAAAGTGCAGACTTACAAAAAAGTCTCACTTTTAATAGTCATGTCAGTAATGACAACGTGGGCGTTGTCAAAGGTATCCCTCATGTAAAAACAGTCCCTCTAGAAGTACGGGAGTCTCTCTCAAACTCACCTAGTAATTCGCCTAAGAAAAGTAGTTATTGTGGCTCTGATAAATCCGAATCTCCTAGTCAACGAATCGCGCCTCCTTACAAGGATCCCCCAGCGCCTCCCCCTTATAGAGACCCGCCCCCGCCAGTTAATCATGAAAGATACAAAAAGAACATCCTTCAGGTAGTAAAAACAACGCTAGTTCTTTTAGTCACGCCCGTTTTTCAGGATTCTAACAAAGCCCAAAACGAGAAGGATCATAGAAATAAGTTACAAGAATCTGTTCTTTATAATGCTCAGTACAGAGAATTAATTTCGCTAATTAATTACCAGCGGGAAAAACTATCAAACCAACAAGCTGATCTCACGAAATTCGATGCAGAAATTGTGTTTTGGGAGAGCAAGGAGCGAGAAAAGCAGATGCAGCTGGAGTACATCCAACAGGAATTGGCAGCGGTGGCCAACGCCACCAAACTTAACCAAGATCAGGTGCGCACGTTTTTTCATCTTCAAAACGGCTTCAATTCAACTTTTCCAGATCCAGGCGCTCAACTATGTCGAAGAAGAATGCGAAATCGTGAAGCAGCAAGAGAAGACCTTAAAATCCGAAATAACTCTCTTGCGATCAAAACTCGCGAACTGTGAAACGGAACTCCTGCAATGTAAAAATAAAATTCGCTTAGTCATGGACGAGCTTCAGATGGAACAAAGAGCGTTGTCACGTCGTAATGACTCCAGGAAACAGATGGAAAAAAGTCTCTTGGCTGAAATGGAGCGGCTACAGCGTGACATCGAGTTGGCCAAACAGAGCACCGAGTTGCATCATCTGACAGCTGAAACTCTCAAAAAAGAGGTAAAGTTGTTGTTTGGTTGACTATGAGCTCAGTTTATAGTTACAGGTTGCTGCATTGGAGACCGCTATAATCGAGAAGAAGAAGCAAGTGGAGCTTTTGGTAGCTGAGATGAAAGAAGCGAACTTGCAAAGTCTAACGATAGCGCCTCCTGAAGATCTACGCGCGATTTTGGAAGGTCCAAACAAGTCAGGGAGTACCAGGAAAATGATCGGATCGCCTCGGCAACTAGAAAATGCAGTACCAACAAATAAGAACCCACATGGTGTCTGGGTTTAAAATGTAGTCATTGTTAGCTTACCTCATATGCATTTTGATTAATGATTCATTTAATAATGTATATTCATATAGGCGCTAAATAGTTAGATTTATTGTAAGCATGAAGGTGAGTTTTCAAAGTCTGATAGGATATGTTATAGTTCACGCCATTTTATTAGTAACTAAGTAAATTATAAAGTGTTATTTATTGTTAGGTGATTGGATGATTTTTTACTTACACATTTGTTACATTATTTATGCACATTTTATTCTACACTGCCATATGTACGTTTGTGTGTAGCAACTTACATCACAGCCACTAGAAATTTTTGAAATTTTATTTATTTATGTAGAAAAAGTTTAGGGTAGCGTCTACAAAGAGAACGAAAGGAGAGTCAAAATGAGTTCTCGCCTTTTTTGTTAATCAAATATAAACACGTCAAATCAGTTTTATTTTAATTAATTGAAGCGTGCTGTGGTCAGAATTAAAATAAATTATTGATTAGTGTGACACTGGCCATGAATTGCAGATTTGTATTAAACTAATTACTATCAGACAGCAGGGTCAATCTGTTTACAAGTACATATTTAATATTTGACAGTTTTCTTCTTGAAAAAAAAAAATGTCAAAAATCACGCTTTGTTTAAACACGGATTTAAACGAATTTATTATGAAATGTGAAACTTGTCTTGTTTACTTACGATTTCCTTAGTGAAATCTAAGAAAATTTCCAATTATAAACGCATTACGTAAATAAAAGTGCTATTAACCCAGTAATTGCATATCTGCAATCATAAAATGACAGCTTTGTTTCCCGTCGTTGAAAAATTGCATAGTACTTCAGTTTTAATAATAAATTCAAACATTTCTATTGTTCACGTGAAGGTAATATAAATTTAGCAGTGATTTGTGATTTGATTTCCACGTATAGACGCTAGTTCTAGTTGCCATAAGTTTTCCGGCAGTCGATAGTACAAAATTGACCAGAATATTTCAATTTAGACATATTTATTCATACTTTAAAACTTTCTATCAAATTATATTTAATTGCTATGTCAAAACTGTAAGAAAAAAATACACATAATGATAAAATATAAATTATGTCTTTTCTTCCTTATCCTTATTATACTTTTCCAGTTCTCTTAAAAATTGCGCCTTGGGTTTCATAACATTGGGTCGATCACCACGACACTTTGGACAGTACCATTTACCTTTTGGTTTCGTGGTTAACGTGACGCAAGAAAAGTGGAACCATTCAATGGGACACAAGTCGTTGTCACACATAATCATTTCACCATATGAAATTTGATCACACAAACAATAAGTGGGTTCATCAGGATCAATAACTGGCTCTTCTTCTCTGGGTGGGGATTCTTCTCTCTGAGCTTGAGCTTGTCGAGATTTACGCTTTTTCTTCTTACCTGTACTCGTTTTCTTTTGATTAGTACCAGCGTTAGTGGATGATGGCACTTGGCTCCTTGAGACATGCTCAACGGGGGCTGCATCATTATGATTTGATTCTAAACCAGAGAAAGTGTCATGTCTAGTACGTCTAGCCCTCTTTGGAGGTCTTTCATTGTTTGTTAACGCAGTACTATTACTGGTGTTGTTAGTTGGTGGTTGTTGTTCTTTATTCTCGATCTGTGAGGATTCATCTTTGCCAAAATCTGAAAAAATCAACACAAAGTGACAGATTTAGGTTAGAATCCTGGAAAAACTCACCTAAATTTTTAAAATCTTGATCTAATAACCGCGTTTTTATTTCGATTTTATCGAGGATTGATTGAAGGAGGTTCATTTTTTCATCGCCTAATTCTTGGGCTGCAATCAAGGCTTGCTGCATTCGAGCGAAGCCCCTCGCTTTTTTTGCAGGGTTATCGTTCCCTATTCTCTTCCAGTTTTCAGTTTGATATGCGGCCTCTCTCACACGAGCTGAAACAATCAGTTTTATTGGCGTTTTATGTAAAAATACGTTTGAGTTTACCTAAATAACAGACGTCAAGTTCTCTCATTCTAGAAATCAAGCGCTGCAGTTCGTCGGGAAGATTTTCCACGCAATCCAAATAATTCTCTACGTAAGTGGCAGAATAAACAGCCTCTACTGACACCTGGTTTAACATGTTTTAAAATGGTAAAAGTACCAAAAGGATAAAATTAAATTGATAGCTTCACATATTTCAAACAAACTCCGCCATACTTGACAATCGACTGTGTTTACTACTGTTTTGGAAACGACAAAATCCCCAGGTGAGCCCGGAAAATTTGAATGCGGTCCGCGATATTTGTTGACATTGTTAGAATAAAATTGTTGATTTTTGTTGATGATAAGATAATTTCAGGTTTAACGCTAATGACTTTATAAGTAGCAGTATAATATAATTTTCGGTCACCGTATTGTTTTTCCAACACGGTTGTAATTAACAATTTGTACATAAATTGTTTTTAATGCCGAACATGTATACTAACAATTATCTAAAAAAGAAAATACGAACGATATCGAAGCTATTCATTTTCTTAAAGGTATCTTTGCAAAGTTGGCGAAATAATGTAAGTAGAACGGAAATACAAATTCTTCATAGTTAAAATATAAATCACGAGGACTACGTAGTCATTTTTTGAAAAAAGTTAGTTTTTTAATAAGAAATGGTATAAAACGGGAATTCATTTTCAGAGAAAACTATAACTTGTTTCTCTTTAGATAAGTACTAAGGTCGTAGAAAATTTTATTGTTGCAAGCTACGCCATTAACAGTATAAGTAGTAAGTATACAAATGTTTTATTGTAGCTTTTCCATCAAAACAATTTGTCATTTTTCTCAGTCCAGAGTTTCTTTCCATTTCCTTTTCATACTGTTTTTCTTGCTTTGTTATTTTCCGATGAGATATCTTGCTTCTCAAACCGTCCATAGCATCTGAATTTCTTTATTCTTCTCTTTTTATATGTTAGCCAATAACTTTATCTTTCTGAGATATTTCTTCTATCCACGCTCCCTGCACAAGTATTCTACAGCACAAGCAAAATACTGCATCTTTTGTAATGGAATGCAGCAGCTGATTTCGTTGCAATATCTCATCATTCGATAGTCGTTGCTGATAACAGTAAATCTAAAAACTCCTCTGATAAGATCATGGGGGTAAGAAAAGTTTGTTAGTTGATGTGAACCCGAACTTTCTAAACTTATGTCAGCTTTCGTTATTTTATCTAGTTTTTTAAGTTATTTTTCCTTTTTTTGTTTTGTTTGTTTTTCCATCGTCTTTCTCTCTTGTTTTTTACTCTGTTTCTACATTTATTGTAATTGTCTAACTGCGTCGTATTTTTTTAGGTTCTGACAGATGTTCTGCCAATGAAAGTTCCCTTTCCAGAAGAAGAAGAGAAGAAGAGAAAAAAAAGGTGTTTGTTATACCTTTGCACTCTCTCTGTTTTCTATTTCTTTATTCTTTTACAATATGATCTGAATGAACGATTTCTTTTACGAGATATTTATCAAAAAGTTATGCATTTTTAAATTATCAGCACAGAGAATTATTTAAATATGTTATAAATACACTTAATTTAGAATAAAAGTTATTTTTAAAAATATTGAGTTATTTTATTATATTGTTTATGTACAATCGTGTAAAAAGTAGGCGTATTTTGCATTGACAATTGTTGCACTAGCGCAATAATTTTTTTTTGTGGTCGATTAGTTTGATAATTGTCTTTTGATACATTCAAATTTGTTTATAATCCGTCACATTATGGTACGATTTCTTATTATGCAAGATTTGAAGTCCCATAAAGTCTTCATGGCAACAAAATGGTACACCTTAGGTAGAATCAAAGTACCTATATCCTTATCTCGGGTCAAAATTTTATGCTTGTTGAGAACAAAATAAAGCAACAAGTTATATTGTACTAATGTATATTAATACAAAATGTACAATTTAAATTTCCGGTAATTGTCCAGAAGTTGTGGTTTTGAAGGTCGATTCATTTGTTGAAGAAATACAAGCTGATGATTCAAATATTCCGGCAATTTCAACCGATGATCTAAGTGTTTGAACATTTTTTTTGTTTTCTATGGAATCTGCCATATATCCCTCCCCAACAGCATCAGTTTTTCAATCGCCGTGTTTGTTAAGGGTCCTAATATCGGGGCCACTATTCGCTAAAGTTGTGGCAGACGTGTTCCGAAAGGAGTGCCTCGTGAACTGGTCAGAATTGGATAGCTTCAACTAGCTTGGATTTGCTCAAAGGTGTTGATTGCAGGTGCATTTATCGTTATTATAATACAAAAAGAACTTTAGAATTTTAACATATTTTGGTAGCAAATTTCTATATTGTTTAATCAATTTAATATACTCCTCTAGTTTCATTTAAAATGGTGAAAGTTCTTGGTCGTCCTTAATGTAAACAACTAAAACCGAACCTTCCTCTTTAACGCCACCTACCGATAAATTGTAAAATTTTACTCTTCTGCAGGCCCCAAACAAACCAAAAATGGCAATCACCTAAAACAATAATAGTTTTATGACAGAAACTTTGACACATTGGAATCGTACCTTTAAAAGCAAATATCCATTTGGTGTATTTGTCAAAAACTCGGTTAATTGCTCATTTGAAAATACTTTTGACTCTTCTGGTAGCTTTGTACATCTTCGACTAAGAAATCAAAATTAATATAAGAATAGCTAACTATCTACTCTTTCGTAATATCTGGTCCAAAAAGTATGCAAGTAGAACTTGTTCTGTCAGTTTCCATATTTTTCTGTTTCAACCAAGTGGATAATTCTTCAAACGCTTTGGTGTATACAGATTCGAATTTTCGAGGAATTAAACTTAACTCCGCTTCTGCAGCATTTTGATTAATTTAATTCATTGATGATGAAGCTTTAGAAAAACAATTCATTTTTCATGAGACAATTGAATTGTTTGAAAAAAAAATCGATATAGCAACCAGGTGATAAAAGATAAAAGATAAAAATAAAATTTAGAAATATGAACTAATGTTCTGTTTTTTTTTTTTATCTCGACCACAAAGTGACCCATAATATTTGTTTATAATGCGGGATTATGGCACTCATGATATAATCGCATTCGCTACGCTCATGCGCTAATCTTTCATTGATGCCATAATCCCTTCCATTACAAACCAACATTGTTACTACACGTTTTTTATCGCTCAGAAAAGTCAATTCAAAATTCTGTTTCTTAAAGTGAAATCCAAAAACATTGTTATGTATTAATTATTATAATATGAATAATGCCCATTGCACTAAGAATACATTTTCTGTAAAATTTCCGGCACAAATTTATAATTGCTTCTGCTGTAATGTCTGCTGTCTGGAAAAGCGCTTGGCAGACCATTTGCTCCATGATCACCATTAGTAAGCACACATTTTATACAATTTTATACAATTTAAACAATGTTTAAAATTTGGCACCCTAAGAAAATATCACGCTTTTTCAGACTTGTTTTACCACGCAACCAAATCGAGAAATCATAAAAATTTCTCAAGTATACTCCAAAAAGTCGTTTTTTTATAATTTGTTCAGAATTATAATTTGTAAGCTTCTGGAAAGATTCCGTGGCAAAACATCTTTGAGATTCCTTGCCGCTTTTAACTTTTTTATCCTTAAGCACTACAAAAACATCTGCAATAGCCATCTACGTTACTAAAACGTTAAAAAATGCTGATATTAATTTTCCTTCTCTTGAGTTACCATTTCCTTTAAAATTCCTCTCGAAAAAATATAAAAAGGAAATGAAAAATATGTTCGGAAAAAGTTTCAAGAAAATGTTTGAAGTATGGTTAAACATTAAAAAATAGTTATTTGTATCACTAGGCCAGAAACTGACTTTTTGCAACTATGAGCGTAGTTTGCAGGCTAAGGCCGAAGGCCGCAGCCTGCAATAGCGAATTGTTGCAAAATAAGTTTCTGGCTGTGTGATACACACTATTTTTTGGGCCGACAATTGATTAAATTTGTTAAAAGTTAATATTTTCGTATAAATTTCAATAAAATTAAAAATCAAGTAAGTGTTAGTTTTTGACATTGACAAATAATTTGGATTTACAAAATGGAAACACCAGTGCACTTTACGGAAGCTCCGAGAAATTATTTGATATATTCTTCCATCAACATCGATCGTATGTATCGAATATCGAACGTCGCAGACGCTGGCAGAGCATACGGCCGACGCATGTCAAACCTCAAACGATTCAAACTCTGTGTTCTGTAGATGGCCGTGCATTTTGCAGGTCTAGGCCGGGAAACGGTCGGTTTCAAGCGGATTTAGACGAATGCAATTTGTGTTATTTCAGAACGGAGGCCCAAAAAAATAATTATGAGTTACTTGATTAATTAAACTGGATGTTGGTGGACTTACAGCTAAAAAAATCCTGACAAAACTTTTTTGTTCTAAAGGTTTTTTTTTTGGAAATGAGTTACCTTATTTAAAATTAATCAGTATAAAAGAGTTGAAAATAAAACTGTATTCCACACAAATGTAGGTTGTTTTAATTTAAGCAGCAAAGATTAAAAGTAGATTTATGTTAAGGGCACAATGATAAGTTAGGTTTTATTTAAATAAACATATTAAAATGTATAAACTTTTCAAGCATGTTCTTACAACCCCTTTGGCGTTTTAAAATGGAAAAGTTTTTACATGTTGGATCGAACAAGCTCTTTTAAACAAAGCTAAAATAAAGACTGTTAATAAATGAAGACATTCTTGTGTGTACTTGTACTAAATTAGGAGTAAATATATTGATACGTAAATTATACGGTTAGAGATGAAATAATAATAATTTATTAATTAATAAGTACGACGAAGTGGGGGTCTGATTAAACAATATTAATTTTAACTTTAAATGAGCTGAGTGAAAAAAAATGTTTATGTATTATTCATACAGACAATTATGAAACGTTTCTTCGAAAAAATAATGTGAACGTTTTTACGTTATAAGAAAATTACTGAGGCAAAGATGCTTTCTGGTAATTTACTCGAAAATGAAAATAAAATAGACTACTTAAAAAATATATCCATTAACTGCTGTTTTAATATTAATAATTTGTGAAGTTAGAGGTGATTATTGCAAAGTTGTGGCAATGTTATGTTAATTGGTGGAGTTCAAATGACTTTAAAAGCTTTGAATTATTTTATATCTAAAGCTTAGAATTATTATATTCATATAATATAACGTTGCGTTTATTTAAATCATACAGAGTAGTCTCTGAAGTTACCCACGTCAAACAGAGAACTTAATTACAGGGCGACGATATCCGGAAGCGATGTTTTTCTCCTATACAATATTAATCTAAAAACTCTGCTGCAGTTAGAGAAAATATCTCTTTGTATACGCACAGTTTTTGCAAAAACAATGACCATGAAAATATTTTGTTTTCTCTGTTAGTAATAATCAACCTGGCGCATCCACCATTTAAATTTACATGCAGTGTAAATATTGCCTTTTCATTGTTTATTTTATGAAATGCAGTTAAATATTAAAAGTGTAGTAGTAATCAAGCTGCCAACAGTTTTTCTATTTTTGATTTCGTTTAATTAAAATGAATCGACATCAAGGCACTCATTTATAATTTTTATGTAGGTCTTTAAATATTTACTTGGAGAAACTTGAATATTTTATAGAGTCGTGTTCATGCAGTCACGTTTCTTGTACCTAACTGATGAGTATTTTGTCTCAGGTTTAGTGATATTAATAGTGGTAGTAACAACTACCAGAACGAATGTGTACAAAAGGTTGACCTAAATCATAAATCAGACTTAACTCATAAAGAAAATTTCTTTTGTAGGAAACGTCAGATGAAACTTAAGACCTTTTTTACGTGTACGCACTACACAAAGAAATAAGATCCATCCCACGTCTTTTAACAATTAATTTCTGTAGTATGTTTAATGATTTGAAATAAGCTCAATTGAGATCGGAAGAAAAACACCAACGCATTTATAAACACATACGAAAAGCGAAAGCTTTCAAATATATTTTTGTATTCGATTATATACACAAATTTTATTCGAGCGAAGTAAAACAGTTTTGTAGTTATAATAACAATGTCATGGAAGAACCCAAACACTTGACAAAAGATTATTTTCTTGGTGAACTGAAATGTGGTCACTGAAATTTTAAACTTGGTTAATGAAGAGCTTGTTAGTTCTTTGTTTCGGAGCCAATTAGGAATAGACGAAATTTAAACTTGTAATGGCCAGTTTGGTCAACATATAAATCAAAATTGTATGTAATTATTAATGCTTATAGAGAGATTGTGGGAGCAACCAATGGTAATGCAAGAACCCCCTCCATCATATGTAGGCGCTTTGGAAGGATAAAGCGTATCCCCCAACACCAACATCCTGAAACGCCTGTTGATCTGCAACCAGTTGTGCTCTCTAGTGAACCGGAGATTTTAACACATTTTGTAAGTACGAAAGATTTTGGTTTCACTTTTTGCATGTTTCTCGGCTATAATTAATTTTCAAATCACAACAATAAAAATTGTGCACTTTTTAAATTTTCATATGAATTAATCAATTCTCCATTATGGATTTTAAGAATAACACGATTTTGATTCACGATTGAGTGAAAACAAAACGTGAAAGTAATAAATTAAAAGATTTTTTTCTTAGGCCAGAATCCATTCATTGTCATTTCAAGCTTGATTAGGCTTTATTGACCTGTTTCAAAATTTACACACATTTTCAATCTCGCAAAATTTGCTTGAAGATCATCGATTTTACTTTTAATTAAGTCTTTGATATCCATTCGCGAAAACGGAATAAAGGTAAATGGAATTTCAAAGAACAAAGGAAAATTCTTATTGTTTATTAATTTCAGTAATAACAAGATCCACAAAATAAATAGTATGTAATACAGTTTAAAATTTGCGTGTGACTATGATTATATTCAGCACTAATGCAAAACATGGAATATTTTATGCGAGAGTAACTTTATACCCCAGGGAATATTATAATGTATTAATGGAAAATATCTTGAAAATTTTATAGAAAAATGCATTTTTAAAGAAACAATAAATTAGTTTTACTTTCACAAAGTGGCTTTAAATTAATTTCCTTTTCATTTTCGATACGGTATCGTGAAGAGAAAATTTAAATCTAATCAAGTTTTTATCGGGTTTGCAATTCTCAAAAGATATTTCAGTTTAAAAAGATGTAATAATGCATTAAAAAATTATTAATAAGAGTTGTTTTTTAAAATTCTTCTCTTATTAATTTTTTTATTAAAAATATGATGGAACCAAAGGCCAAATAGTCTTATTCATAATATGTTTATCTCGTACAAAATTTAATTTTGATAAATAATTTTTTATTATAGGTTATAGTTCCAATTAGTTAAATAAACAAATAAATTTAAAAAATAATAACAAAACACCTGTAATTTTTTAATTATTTTGTAATTGTCAAAAATTTTGATTGGTAAAGCATTTTAGCTTTTTAAAAAATAATAAGAAAGATTATTTCAGTTTTCGATAAAAATTGTTATTATTTTCATATCTTCTGTAATCGGCATTTGTTAAATCAATTTGAATGTTTTTACACATTCTATTTATTATATTTAATTAATGTTTTAATGAAATTTCAAGATATCGTTTTTTAATAGCTATTTATGTAACAAGTTAGAAAAATAAAAAAAATCGCGTGTGAGTTCTGACAGGAGATAAGTAAAGAAATTTTCTATTTTCCCACGTGGTACATGTAAAATTTTGTCTATTTCCGCCTAGAAACATTTTTTGTGTTTATTTTTTGTTAAAAGTTAGTTAAATAATACAATTAATCAAAAAGTAGACTTTTTTCCACAAATAATTAAAATGAACTAAATTATATACATTATAAATTAGCTCATTTTTTTTAAAAAAAAGAACAGTACGAAAAGTGATTTTCATTCGTTTATACGGTTTATAAAATAAATATATTATTTGCTTCTATGCTGTCTTTTTCGTTTGTAAAATCGCCAGTGGTTATTTGTAAACCCGGCGCCTCCACCATTTTTACATTAAAATTAAATTTCGTGTTCCGGTATACATTTCATTGAAATATAATTTTTTAAATTTTGCCAAGTTTTGAGTAATATTCTGAGTATTGTGTACATTATTCCCCTTGGGAGAAATAACGAATTCAGATTGCTGCTCGGTGGGTAAATATGGAAAGTTAGAGTTTAATTTGTAAAACTAAATAATTATTGATGTACATAAAATTATTTATTAAAATAATCGCAAATTAAATAATGTTCTTAACGTTTCACCTACGTATTCTATGTATTTTTTTAAATTTATTTATATTTCATGAAGAATTTTAAATGCATTTTACCGTTTCTTAGCTTACCTTTAAGTTGGCGTTAGCTTAAGGCTACATTTCGTATTCTCGTTACTTTTTTGAAAGATATGAACAATGTGTTTTTATTTTGCTATAAAAAGTTCTTGGAATTCATTTTAACAACGTTATAGTGTCGTCACAGGCGTAGTTTTGAAACCAACGAAACCGTTTAACATTTGCTGTTTGCTCGTAACCCAGTTGGCATTCTTTGCGTTGTGAAACTAAAGATAGATAGACAATTATGTTTTTTTGGATAAAATAAATATCCCAATCACAAACATTGTTGATTATAAGACGGCTTCAATATTGAATTTGATGTTTGTTTTTGCTCGTTTAAATTGAATACATTAATAAAGTCAACAGTTTAGTTTTTCCAAAAATTGAATTCGAGCTCTGATGATATCTGGAGATAGATAGATAATTAGAAGCTAATCTCGCGAGTTATATTGTGCTGGGGAACTTATAATACAATTGGAATGACTACGATGAAGGTGGAGAGGAATCTGAATTAGGAGCAGATTAAAATTTACAGCGAAATAAGGTTTCAACATCTGCTATTTATTTGGTTAATGCCAGGTATACATTTTCAATGGACATTCAAAAATTACTTTTGGAACGAATTCTATAACAGCACGAGTTCCATCCAATAACAGAAAAACAAGTTTTATATTATCAATAATTGCTCTTGCAAGTCCGCTGATAATAATACCTTGAACTGCGAGGACAAATTTATTGATGAAATTTGAAGCGGTTTTTAAAGATTTGACTAAATCATGTTGCAGAAGTTTGGAATCAGTTTTCACACCAGTTTCTAAGTCAGATTTTAATTGATTGAGACTATGGTCCACGGAGCTGAACAGACTGCAGATTGTAGTGCTTGCTGTCTGATTGGATGCATCTAAAAATATTTTATTAAAATATGTGCATATATGTGCATATACGAATAGTATTAAAATGTGAAAAAAACAAATTAATATTAGACTCAAATTTTATAGTTAATTTTGACTGTTTTTCAAAAAAAAAAACTTTTCACATCTTACAATTAGTTTGGAAAGTAAATACAAAAATAGTTTACGTGAACTTAATGGAATCAAAAACTCACCATAGTCAGCTTTCACACACAATCCCAACAATAAAAGTGCCAAGACCTTCATGATGGTTATTATAACAGTGCAAAATTTCTCAGTGAAGTTACAGAAACTTTAAAACCTTATATACAGTATGTTATCAATATCCTTCACATTTAAAATATGTTTATGATAACAAAAAATAATGTTATATTTTCAAATAATACATATATTGAAAATTGCATTATTTAAAAAGCCGTAAATTTTATCATTCTTCCAACACTATCTGTTATTACAGTAAATTTGCTGGGTCATTCATTGTTAAAAAACTATTAAAGTAAATATATAATTCATAGAACACTATTTTTGATTAGTCCAGGTCCAAATAAAATCAAAAATCTTGTACATTTTATTTTAATTCATTTCAAAAGTGGTAAATTTTGTTTTCAAAATTTAAGGACAAAGAGTGTTAAAAATATTTCCATTCACAATTCTACTTTTGAGTCAATTTTACTTATTTAATCTTAAGACCTTCTTTACTGTATTTCAATTGGTTGTTTTTCCAATTTATTTTTCTTGTTTCCGGTGTTTTTTTTTAATTTCTTTTTCTTCAAGTAGCTGTTTTTTTTTTGAAAACATTTTTTGAAAATATATATAGATTTCACCTACATTTTTACGATTCTTTTTACTTTTTTCTTTCATCTTTATACTATTTTTATTTTTGCAGTCTTTGTTTTTTAATTTTATCTTTCAACTTTTCACAACTTTCGATTTCTGTTACTTTTTCACTTGACTTCTAGAACTTTAAAGCACTTTTTTCTTCAAATATATTTATTTATTGATTTTTCTTATATATGTTTTACAAAAAATCTAGAATCTTGTCGACGCACATTTTTTGAAATAAATTTTAAATTCGGAATAATTTTCACAGAATTGCAATTTTTCATTTTGTAATATCAATATTAGCATTAGCTGAATGATAAAAATTAATTAATATTTATTTAAAATTGAGTTAATATTGCGTTCGTTTGAATTTAAAATTGTTTTATTCAACCATCTAAAACATGCTAAAAACCGTTTTTTGTTGTAAAAAATTGACCTCTTTATACACTTTGTAGGGCGGTTTTGCATAATTTCTCTAAATATTTGCACAGTAAAAAGTCAGGAATTGTATCTACGTGCGTTGAATGTCCATTCTTGCGCCTGGAATCTTCATTATTAAAAAGGATTCTGTCTTATGGCCATTATCATTAGTATTTAAAAAAGTCTGGTGCAAGATGTGATTCCAATCTGATTAGGTGTTTAGGGTTCGTTTGCTGCACTGGTGACATGCTACATTTAATTAGTGTGCGTCATGCTATTTTGTTTATTTGCACTAGTACAACTCTTTCATAATTTGCCTCTCCCTTGACAATACACATCAGGAAATTGGCAATAACACGAACTGCTGTTTATTAAATAACAAGATAACATATTTAAATATCAAAGCAAATTTGTACTTATTTGTGAAGATCAATGTGAGTATCATGAAACCATCGAACGAACTACGTTGGGTCATAGCCGGTTTTTAAAAATTAATTGAGATTTACAATTTATGTATTTTATTATTTAATTTGCAACTTATCACTTTTACAACTTATTGATTTTTACCTTATTAGCACAAGTTATTTTAATTTTAACAAAACATGGACGTGGTTACAGAAACACTGCCGTGATTATGATTATCGTAGTACTCTCAATGGTTATGGTCGGTGAAGTGAAGAACTGCAGCGTCTGTAAAAAATGCAGGCACGTGTTGTTTACTGGGAGGAATAAAGAGCGTTTCTTATATGTCCGGAAAATAGATCAGCGGATTCCATTTGCGGGGCTCTTATTGAGATATCATAACAAACGCATTTTCCGTATTTATAAATAAAATGTAAATAGCACTTTCAAACATTACAAAAAAAAGAATTGGTGGATGTTAATGAAACCTTTTCAAAACTTTTGGGTTTCATCCCGGAAATTACTCTTAAAATACCTGGATAACGAATTACAGCTGTAGTTCATTTAAATGAATTCAAACAATCAAAAATTTTAATTAAAAGATAAGTATGTAGACAGAATAAAGTTCTGAGAGCCACTCATTGAACTTTGTACTACAAATAAGCTACGGATATAGAATTTTTATTAGTACATTTTATGAATAAATAAGTTACGATTCGATAATATTTTATTAGTTATTCCATCTCTATGGAAACTAAACCATATCGTGTCGCCTAGACGCCGGAAATATAATTTTTTGGAGACATATGAAAAAACTTTGAAAATATCAAATCAGAACTAGATTGGTATTAACGAGATATACGTCATGACTCATGACTCTCACGTCTTTAATTAAAACTTGTAAGTCTCAATAACACAAAGCTTAACAAAATTAAACCAGATTAAGCCCGCTAATTTTGTAATAAATCCCGGTCAAACTTTCGTTCGTGATCAGGTTTCAGACACAGAAATAATATAAAAAACACACTAAAAATAATTTCAAAGAGCTTCTCTTTCAGTTAGTGTCAAGGAACTTATTCCGAAAATTTATAAAACTTTCAACATACAACTCAACACTAAGATAAAAGTAATTGAAATATGACAAGATCGTCTACCCCCAAAGTGAAAAGATTCTCCGTGCGTCGTAACGTCAACATAATAACTCCCGTTGTATGTATCTCACGCTTAACCTCTAGCGGACACAAGATCCTGATAAATTGATGCTGCAAAAAGATATAATTGACCTCCATATAACTGATTTAGCTGCATTCTGTTTCAGCGAAGAACACTGAGTTAATTACTCAAAATGTAACTCAATTCCAAAATGAACGATTAAATATGACACCGAAGATAATTACGGCGCCGCATTGATATAGGGTGAAAACTAAAAAAGTTCTGACGTGACTAAGTTTAGCTTTATGTAGGAGGCTAAAGCTATTTCATGCAGTTGTGCAGTTGGGATTTAGTTTTTATTGCTATTTTAATAAACAACCGTTGGTAATACGGAGATTGTTTACAGTAGCGAAACTCAACGCATCCACCAATTTTAAAACAGAACAAGCACGTGAATGAAGTTTATTTTTCGGAGTTATTGGAACGAGTACAGATGCTATTGGAAGAAATTCTGGCAACCTAAAACGGCAATTAAAAGTTGCTTAAAATCAATTTTTATCACACACGGAAGTCCGAGTTTATAGTTAATTGCATAAGTTTCAGTAAACTGCAATTTTCGTGTTGGCAGCAAGTTAGAGAGCACTATTACAAATAATTTCGTGTTGTCATTGTTGAAGTTGTACCAATTAAGCTTTACAAAAAATTTACTTGTTTTGTTAGTCTAAAAATTTGTCTGATAAAAGTCATATTTAATTTTTTTTTTTTCACTTTTGTTACGAAAACTTGTGCTACCCACAAAAAAAAATCAATTTCAATATAACAAAAATCGGCTAATAGTGTTTAGAGTTCTATTTACAAAATTAATAAAATCAAAGATGTTCAAAATATAAAGATAAAAAAATAAATATTACAAGTAACAAAAAAACAATGTAATAACTGAAAACCAGACTATTGTTACAGAAAAAGGGAAAAGAAAAAAAACTTTGTCTTTATTTTTAATAATTTTGATAGTAGTTTTTTTTGTTTCTTCATTTTACTGTAAAATTTGGATGTATTTGGATGTATTTGGCATGTACGCATAGTAAATAAATAATAATGGTAAAATAGTTTTAAAAAAAAGTTATCGTTTAAATGTTTCATAATAAATGTTGTGTTAAAAAAAAACAATTTAAAAAGCCGAATTTAGTATACACATTACGTATAAAAATGTTGACTGTTTTTTGTTTTCTATTTTCAATATCTTATAAAAGGTTTTTCTCATATATAATATCTCGAGTGCATGTCAAATTGCCGATAATTCAATTTAAGGAGGCAATTTGCCATGCACAAGGAGTATTCAGAAGACTATTTCTCAAACGAACAGCTCCAGAGTTAATTTTAACAATTGTAAAAATAGGAAGCAAAAATGAAAATTAAATACTGGACACATAATATCTAACTTTAATCAAATTATTGTGACGTACAGTATCAAATAGATAATGGAAATTATCGCATAATTTGACACTGCTTGGTGGATTATCACTGTGCAATATAAAACAACAATGATAAATAAAACTTCTACAATAAGAGTCTTAAGCCACTGATAAGTTTAACTAGAATCTAGTTACTACATCAATAAATTTAAAAAAAATACCTACTTGTCTTAAAAAATGTTCTTATATTATAGAATCACTGCATAGAATTTTGTGGAAATTAATAAATAATTAAATAAATTTTTTCGAAGATTTTGCTTGTTTTCAGTCTAATGAATTCATGTCAAATTAATTTTATAATAAAATATATAAATATATAAATAAGAATTTTTTGGCTTGCAACTGTTAAAATAGTAAAATGTTTATTTCTAGTTGTAACTCATATGCTTTTTCTTATTAAAAAAGTGTAAAAAAAATTAAAATAAAGCGTAGTTATTTAATGTATATTTTGATGGCAACGGAAACTACCAAAAAATATTTCTGACTATCTATCTAAAATAGGTGAAAATTTGCTCAAATGAAAAAAATGGCTTCCTGCAAGTTTCAAATTTTTCATGTTTTTTTTTACTTTTGCTCACAGAAACCTACAAAACTTTGACAGTGCCCAAAATAATACCACAAAACAAGAGAGGCAGAAATCGTTAAGATAAGAGTTCAGACTTACAGTGAATGAACAGAGAATTGTTCCAACCACAAAGAAAAAAACAATTGAAAACTAGTCGATCATTAATAAAATTTCTCTTCAAGACGTTTTCTAAAAGTTGAGACTGTGCTGATAATTATATGAATCATTGTAAAACATTGTAGAACATCGAAATAATGACGCTTCTTTTAATACAAAACACTAATCTCCGTCGAGCTTTCTTTTGATAGCACCGATTGTAAAATTTTTCAGCATCTTTAATATGTGTTTTTGTCAATATTTGCTAAACAAGTCTGAAGTAACCTAGGTTGAAATTTGCAATAGTGGTTGTAGTTAAAAATTTAAATGGTATACACGCATGGTGAGTAAGTCATTAATAGTAGAATAATTTTATAGATGTAGATAAGAAATTTCGTAAAGATTCTTTAGAAAAAAATCTGTTTTCGTCAGCTAAATTTTTGAGAAAAAAATGCGACGCACAATCAATTTAAAAGAACGAACGCAATGACACATTAAATGTAGAAATATTGTTCTTAATTTTTGACTTAGTTTCTGCTGCAGTACTTTTGACGGTCAATGGATATTAGGATGTCCGTTATTTACTAACTTGAATTTTTTTCTCGCAGCGCCCTCTCAATTTTTAGTTTATGACCTAAAAAAAATTATCACACCCAAACAAGCCCTTAATATTCATATTAAATGCTGCCACAGAGACGACACATTTCCCATTTAAATACCATGGAGTTTTGGCGCATTTTACATTTAAATATTTTTCTCCTAAGCATATTTATATGCAGCCATAAAAGATACATATTTTTGTAGGAAATTAAGCGCTCTACAAAAAGCCCTCTTGTGATTTTTCGATAAATTCACTTATTTAAAAGTTATTCAAGGTTGAAGTCGAACTTATAGTAATTTTATTAATTTTTTTTTGATGAAAATATCTTTTCTAACGGAAAGCAAAAAATGGTTGAAACTTTGAGATTAAGTGGTGAGGATCAGTTGGACTTCCCTTTATTTTCAACTCCGATGACTTTAAATAATTTCTCAACAAAAACGTTAATTATTTTATTAATTCTAACTCTGTCAAATTTTTTGAAAGATGTGGTGTGAACACAAACTTTCTTCAATTAGATGGAAGTACATGGTCAGATATGGCAGAGAGAGCTGTCAAACTGACTGAAGAATACATTAATATTCTAGCTTAACACGAAGATCAAAAACAATATGTCATTCAAATTGTGAGTATAAAAAAAATCCAAATACCACTAAGGAATGTTTAATAAAATAAATTGTGTTAATCAATATCTTAAAAACTTTATTTAATCGGTGACATTTTTCCCGATAAATTGCAAATTTTTTAACAACTCAAACCGTCAGTCACAATATTTTTTAGATATCTGATGTTTTTTACAATAACTTTATTTATAATACAATTAAAATTAGATATTTTTAGCAATAAACAATTTCCGGTCAAAGTGAAAAAATTCAACCTTGAATAACTTTTAAATAAATGAATTTATCGAAAAATCACAAGAGAGCTTTTTTGTAGAGCGTTTAATGTCAATATGTATCTTTTAGGGCTGTTTATAAAAATGCTTAGGAAAAAAAATGTATTTTGAAAAGAAACATGTTAATTAAATAGGAAATGTATCGTCTTTGTGGCAACATTTAATATCAATATTAAAAGCTTGTTTGGATCTAATAATTTTTTTTTAGGTCATAAACTAAAAATTGAGAGAGCGCTGTGAGAAAAAAGCAAGTTAGTAAACAACGGACACCGTAATGGATATGTTTCTATTTTTTATATTCTCGATGAGATGAGCTTTGCAAAGAAAATAAAATATTGAGAAAAACGACAACAACGTCTCTAATAAAACAGGTCTATAGTTGTAACGGTTCTGTTTATCTAAATTGTCAATGACAAAAAAAAACACAGTAATGAAAATAACAACGACGTGTATTTGTGACAATTAAGAAGATTTTACCGATTTTTGATAAGAAAATATCAGACGAGATAATTAAAAAAAAATACATGTCACAAATGTTTATTTATATTTTAGCTTCACGGTGTAAAATTTTTAAAATTTTTTATAGTTGCTGTAATATGTGAATCATTTATTGGTTGGTGGTATAAGGAATAGAATTAATTAATTAGATCCCAAAAAATTACCGTTAATGGTTTTAAAAGCTCTAAATTAGAGCCCAAAAACTTGTCATTTAATTCATTTTTTTATAAATGTGTGATGGTTAAAGTACAAACTGTATAAACACAGATTTTAAAAATTATTTTAAAATATATACAAGAATAATAATAAATTTATTATTTGCCTTAATAATTTCACCGTAGCTATAATAAAATATTCTAACAATCTCAAAGAAAACATTTTTTTGCCCATCTCCAAGATTCAACAAAGTCTTAATTGATCGAATTAAATTAAAATTGATTTTATTACAGTTAAATAAAAAAAATCATATTATAGTTGTTAAAGTTGCACCACTTAAGCTTAAGACAAACTTCAGCTCCCTTATTTATGTAAAAACTTTTATTACAAATGCGTCAAGTTTAAATCTTTGCTTATTTCTGTTCCTGTAACTCTCCTGCCCACATAAAACCACAAAACATTGAGAGCGTTCACAACGATTTCACGAAACAAAGCCAGATATAGCGAAGAGTTAGTTTTACCTTAAAAACAGTAACCGCGAAAAGGAATAAAGTCTTCAGAAATTAAACAAAGAATTATTCCGACCGTAAAGATAAATGCAAACAATATGTCAAAACAATAACATGACGAGAATTTGTCGCAAAGAATTCCATCAAGAGTTTTGTGCTCTTTTAATGTAAAAACAATCTTGGTCGTTTTTTTTTTGTGGTAAGATTGATTGTCAAATCTTTCAATATCTTTCCGTGTATTGATCAACGTTCAAACACATCAAACAGATAGCTTTGAAATAATATCGTTTGAAATTTGCAGTGGTCATTGTAGAAACTGAATGATTTGCACGTATGATAAATAAAGTTTTATAAATAAAATGTGAGCCTTTTTGGTAGACAATTGCCAAAGAACCAGACGCTACTGTTTGTCTTTTTTTTTCGTTTCGTTACATAAGTTTTGACAAAAATCAATATATTGCTAAAATTGAGCGATACATGTTATTTTCTAAAACATTTAAATTATTTAGTCTAATGAGCAATCTAAGATAAATGTATTAGAATAAAATAAAATTTTCATTGAAAAATTTAAATAAATACTTTGATTTTAAACAGCTCATTTTTAGAAATGTGTTATGAAAATGCCAGCTTCTAAAAATTTATCAAAGTACTCTACGATTCGAGCTTATTTATACACAACTGAATCAATTTATTCAGCTTTCAGTTTAACAATTCAGCACAAAAACAAAATATATCTTTACATGTAGATGTATTTGTACGAATCAAATATTATTTACATACCAATAATAATTATAAAATGTAGTTCAAATTTCAATGTTATTGATATAATAAATAGCTGCAGGATCCGTAACTTCAATACCAAACTAGCATCTTTGTCTCATGAAACACAGCACAAAAATGAATAATTTAGAATTACTACAAAGTTGTTAGGTGAAATTTTGATGCAATTAAATAATAAAGCAATGTACATTGTAGGTTACAGTATAGTTCTGCTATAATAACTTAGAAATATGCGCGAACTTTGCGAGAAATAATTGAAATATACGTTTACGAACTTCTTCAGCAAATTTACCAGCTTTTCCTCTTACTCGAGTCATATTTTTGAGTAACTATAGTACGGCCGTAAATAGACGCATATAAATAAAATGTATGTACTATTTAAACGTCATCCCTAACTATTTAATAAATTTGTTGAATTCTTCGAACATTACTTTTAGAAAGCATTTTTATATTTCTGAAATCCTACTCTTTGATAATTCTCCTTTTTTGTACTATTTTTTTATTTCTAGATATTATAGTTCGAGGACTAAAACATATTTTTACGATACAAGCAAGGTGTCTTTATACAGCCGGAATTCTGTAATAAGTTTATGACTTTTTTTTATCAGTTTGCTGTTTTATAGTTATGTTCACTAAAGAAAATGTGGTGTTATATCTACTTAACAAACTTGGATCGTAAAAGGTAAAATAATATAGTAATGACTATTGCGATGTTTCCTTTTAGTTACTTTAATGGTTGTTGGAAATTTCGAAAATAAATAAATTGACATGTGATTGATATTTATCTAAATTAGTTCGAAATATGTGTTTTGCCGCTGTAAAATCAATAATCCTCAGTTTGTATTAAATTAAAAGAGTACGCGTAGTCAGAAGCGTGAAAAAATAGACATTTAGAAAAAAAAATTCAACTGTTGTTTAAGGTTCATTATTTAATTAACTTTAATTAATTAACAATACCAAATTTTTAGATTTCAAGTAAATTTTACAGAAAAAAAAAATTGGTCATGAATAGTAAGAATAGTGGCTTACGTTGTCAACGTCATCAGTACTTTTTAGTAGTTTATCAAAAATCAATAAAACAAAAAAGAAATTGAAAAAAAAGCTTCGATTAAGCATCAAATGAATTATCATACATATACTTTTTTATGTTTCATTAATTTTACATAAATTACTATCAAGTACTGATGGTCACAGTTAGTCACTATCCATAAGAGGAGAGTCGACAGAGACGCTGATAACTTAGTTGATGACCAATTTTTGTTTAATTTCTATAAAAATTACTTGAACTATAATCCTAAAATTTGGTATAGTTAATTAAATAATAAACATCAAACAACAGTTTATTTTTTTTTAAATGTTTTTGTTTTGTACTCATCGTACGGAAACAGAATTTTTCCGCTTAATCCCGATGCACGGAAAAACGGTTTTCCCGCACCGCGGTGTTTTTTAGTTTTCGCTGGCGGCTAGGGATATTTGCGTTATACGGTTGGTATTGCGACTTTTTGAGGACATCAGTCAATCAATTTTTGATAAGTGCGTTCATACGGTTCGCGACTTTTCTCAGGCAGCAGACGCGAAACGGCCTCTTTGGCACATTGTTGTACTTCGGAAGGGGTACACATACATTCTTCGCTCTCACTTATTTTAACAATTTTTGTTAATAATTTTAAAAAAATGACAGCTGATTTACATTTTTAAAATCTAGGAGGTAGCTACAATAGACAGATCATGTTACCAACCCACCATTAAAAAAATACTAAGTTACTTAATTTTTTTTATTTCGATATTCGTTACAAAAAATATTGTACCTAACTCTTTCGGAAAAAAATTTCTCGCATTCGCACTAAATGCAAACAAAGTGTTATGCGGGAAAATTAAGTTTCCGAACTTGTTAGGTAAATCACTATTTCAAGCTTCTGACTACACGTACTCCTTTAAAACATTAAATTTTTAAAGTATAGTTTGTCACAAGATTAGTTTCCACCTTTAAACTGCAATGAAGTGTAAAGACATTTGTGCTCAATTATTTGAAACTGGAATCATCTAATTGTTTCTGTGAAAGGATGTCTAAATCGTTTTGTTCTCTTTGCCTTTTGCTAACTTTCTTATACTGAAAATCAGTTTTACGCATATAAATGAAATGTTCAATTTTCTCTCGATTTGGAGATTAAAGACCCTCAAAATTAACATTTTTCTATGTTAATTAAAATAGTTAGATTAGAAATTTTTGAGCCGCTCGCATCTATTGTTAAATAACAACCACTAACCTTCAAGAAGTCTCATTCTAAATCACTGTTCGCAGTAATAAGATATTTTTCTCAGAGATTAAAAAGAAGCATTCTTTCCGCTTCCCTGCATTCAGATGTCTAAGCTCTATAAAATAATTCACTTGCTGAAAAATCAATATAAAAATTGTAATACTTTTTCTGCATCTAACAACGCAGCTTGAGCGTTGAGGACAATAACTTTTAGCTATTTTATAAGAAATCAACAGGTGTCGTATTGACCAGAAAAGTTTAAGTTTGTCTTGTTAATTTCAGATTTAATGATGGTTCCGTTGGCTGTCATCGTAACAACACTTTTAATTCACGTATCCTGCGGCTACAATGAAGATTTCAACCCCGCTTCAGAATCCGATCTCTCGTATTTGTACCCCGAAGATTTCCAAGATGACAACGAATTTGAAGTTCGTCGACGCGGTAACAACAACTTTTTACGATTTGGTCGGAGTGGCCGAAATAAATACGATCTAGAATACGACGACTACAATGAAGATTTTGCGAGACCGACCCGATCAGGTAAACTGGAGAAAAACGATCACTTTATACGTTTCGGAAGAAGCAAACAGAATTTCTTGAGATTTGGAAGAGACCAAGAGCGGACATCTCGAGCTAAAAATGAATTTCATTTGAGATTTGGAAGAAGCATGCCAGAAGAAGAGAAAATACGCAGAAAACGGGAGACCTATTCTGAGTACAAGAGAGCAGGAAGTAATTACTTGAGATTTGGACGAAACAGCAATTTTCTTAGATTTGGTAGGAATAACGAAATGGCTGCTACTGCTGATCCTGAGAAAATTCAGCAGTTTCAGGAGACCCCGCTAATACAGCTGTTGACAGAACTTGTTGCGAATATTAAGAAGGAGCAGAATAAAAATAACAGAATTGTGTAATATTGTTTCAGATGTTAATAAATGCGAAAAATAATATTAATGTGGCTGGATCTGATACCCGCAGTATTATAACATTGTAATGTTTACTTTAAGTAATGTTTTATATTATATGTTAACGAATATAACTGGAGATTAGGCATATTATATTATATTATTGTTGTATAAAGAGCATTAAAATAAAAAACCACTTTTTTTAAACATTTCAGCTAATCAGTTAACGTCAGTTTTATACACTTTTTGTTCGGCTAGTCCTGGAAGCTCCAATTTTGTTCCCTTATTTGATCATTCATTACCGGTACCTAATCTTGTCATAAAATTTTCACCGAGTTATCCATCGTAATAAAGAAATTATCTGACCTCCAGCGTCTCTTTCTCTAGCTGATTTTTTTTCTGACCATGTGCATGAAATTCAATTTTTTATACACCAATTAATGACTTGGCTGAACTGAATCGAAGAAAAACAAAAACAATAAATAACGATAATCCGATTATTGATGTGCAGTGTTATTAGTGAAGTCAGTGCGTGCAATGAAAAAAAAAATAATTGTTTAATTCTCGTTCAGACTGTGGGTGTACCAATGACATGTAAATTAATTTCAAAAGCTAACAGTTAACATTTTCTCTGATTCCTCGTATATCATAATTGTGCAACATCTTTTAATAGATAGTAAAAATGTTGATTTATCTATGATGAAATTCTGAAATTCTTCAGTAAAGCTGCTTTGGCGACGCACTAGAAGCGAATTTTTTAAAAGGAAATACAGAATAAACACACACACCACATGGTTATTTCTCAACATGTTTTCTTATTCGTTTATAAAACGTCAGTAATAAAAAAAAGGAATGAAAAGTTAATTAAAAGCAATAACAACGTTTCCTGAGGATCCAAAAATAACTCGATTATTTTTAACATCACTTAACCCTGAAGTTAACAAAAGTGTGACAAATTAAAAATCTACATAAAGAATAATTTCTTGGCATAGAATCAAGTAAATTTCGATTCTCTCAACATCCTGTTTGTATAGAAAAACAATGATTAAATTAAGCGTGAACATTTTTCGATGAACCAATGGGATCAGACACCTGCGCATTTTGTCTCACCAACGCGTTCCAATCTCTTTTCCGTTTTTTCAAAGTGGATTCTCGTTTAATCGTTCTAACTTTACGAAAAATACTTGAGCCTTTTTTCTCAGTTTTGCGAGTTTCACGTGGGGTTTTAGTGGCGCCAATCTGAAAATCCTTCAAGATTCTTCGTTCCATCATTTTTCCTTTTTTTCCCACAACTGTAACAAATAATTTAGGGCAGAACCTAATAAAAAAGGTGGTTACTTTGTGTATCATCGAAAGACACATTCGGAGTACTCATTCCGTTCTTCCCTAAAATATCAATAATCTCGTACCGAAGACTAGAAATATCTTGTCTGATTTCGATAACATCATCCTCAGTGATCCCAAATTCGTGCCGTTTTCGTTGTTCAGCAGTCACGAAGCGCTTCAACAAGCTCTTGACGACAGCATCGTGTTTTTCTCTGACTCTTTCTTTGTAGGAATCCTAGACAAAAAAACTTAGAAGTGAGAAAATCGAGACTAAAGTACCGACCGTGAAGTAGTCCGTAACTTTCGATTTCTTTTTAAAGAGTTTGCAAAACATGTCGATATTGGGTAAGATGTTGAAAGGTGGTGGCAAAACATTTCCTTCTTCAAAATAAGCGATCCAGAGGCGGCTTCTGGCAAACTTCCATTCGACGTCTGCACGCTCGGAGATAATTTGGAAAGAATTGGACATCATTGCTATCAGCATGTTGAGAAGAACTATAATGTTGATGACTGAGTAAGAACCGAACATTAACATGGCCCAAAATCTCGTGAAGGCTTTGATTCCTGTTAGTTCGAACGACATGAGGTCGATGAGGCCGAAACTGGCCCAGAATAGCGATTGCGACGTCTCAAATAAACTGAAAATGAGTTCAAAGAGCTTACAGGTTACAAAAAATCTTGTTTACTTGTTTAATTTGTCATAAAATTGTTGACGCGCGTTTCGGCAGCAAAGTTACCATCATCAGAACGATGATTAAACCCATAAGTCAAAGTGAGTTTAATCATCGCTCAGATGATGGTAGCTTCGTGCGTCAGCAATTGTTTGTCAAATTTTTGGTGTGTGGGTTAACAAATATTTTTGTAAAATAAAAATTGTTGAAACCATTTTGTCATACTTGGCGTATCTCCTCCATATGGTACACGCTTTATCGTTGCTTTCGAAATCAGGGGAACCATTCGGGAGATGATAACATTTATCTTTTTCCAGGGCCGCATAATACCACAATAACTGGTTCAGTCCTGCAAAAAAAGTCTTATTTATCATACCCTCTGACAATCCACAGTGTTTATATTGTTAACGCAAGGCTGTTTAATTTTAATAATAAAATGACTTATTTTTGAACTCTCTGGAGAAATCAAACGTAACACGCTTTTGCATTAACATCCACCTATTTTTATAACTCTATTAAAATCAGGATAACAATTACGTACCGCACCCGAACGCAAACAAGACCAGTGTGTAAATAAAAAAGAACTTTACTATGTCAATAATCATTCTGCCAAGTGATATTTGAAGTGGTCCTAAGTGTGGGTTTACGCTGAATATGTGAACCAATTTTAAGAAGCTGGAAATGAACGTAGTTAGAATTCCAGTTTTCGTCAAGCATTCAACACAGACAAGCGGTGCATTAATTTATACTGAAGGTAAGTTCATTGTTACCTGAAAATCATTGCTGCTGCGAAAGCTCCTTCTGAAATTAACATTGGCTCGAAAGCATTCCATTCTTCGCGCGGAAGCCACGGATTTTTTCCTACTAGTTGGGCTGTCTGCAACTTCTTGCTTAAAACTAGTAAACACGACTAAATTACTCACCCACGTTATGTACAGCGAGCATATTCTAAGCGATAACCATGTTATATAAAACATGTTTGTTATAACGTCCACAATGTTCCATAGATCGGAAATGTACTCAATGAGACTCGTCTTGAAGAGTTTTTTAATTTCTTTGCAGATATTACCTGGAAGAATGAAAGCTCGCTTTGAATTTTTGCTGAGGTTAATTACGTCATTAATCAAGAGAACATTGTTCTTTATTGGCATAATTGATTTCTTTCTCATTTTTGTAATTGAATAGGGCAAGGTGAGCGGATCTCTTATCGATATTAACAACTAAGGTGTGGTTCGACCCTAGTTTTGTTTGTCACATTCTAAATTACATATTGTCGTACTGTGAAAAAGTGGGTTTCTTAGCGGTAAATTATTTCAAGAAATGCAGTTTGGAGGTAAACGTTTTAGGCTCTAACTTTTCTTGTGCATGATTAAAATTAGTAGACAAAAACGCGATTTTTGCAGAAGAATAAGAATGATTTTATGTCACGAGATTAACTAATTTTAAGTGGGCTCCATTTCAGTCCAACTTATCTTACTTTTTGCTTGTTCATATCACAGAGATTTATATTTATTTTTCTAACAACGCAGATATTACAGTCTAGAATCGTCAAAGGAATATTAAAAGATTTGTTTATAGAGTAAAAATGTTAGTACGAGCTTCCAGTTGTTGGTTCCAAGTTCCTGTATTTATTTTTGCTATTTTATTTATCTTTAATACCTCGTTCTTGCTCACTGGGTAGCAATTATTTATTTTTTTAATATCAAACGTGTCGGTGAAAGTGTCAGAATCTAATATTTAATCGATCAAAGACAATTTTTGTCACATTTGGTATTTTACCTCAGACCTTTAAAGTTTGAATTGCATCAAACTTTTTTGTGGGGGAGCCTAAAAATTTCACTGTAAACATAAAAATAAGTTTTATCGACAAGCAAATAATCTCTAGCATGTTATCAAAAACACATGACTTTTATTGAGCGCACTAAAAATATGAACTTTTCTGAACGATTGTAAATGTGTTAAATGTGCGGTTCTGCATTTCGAAATGTTTGTAACTTTCACAGTAATTAAAATTTGAAGTTAGTCACGTTATAAATGTGACTTTGATGTATCCATTCGACGAGTTTTCCTCGTCTTGTTTTTATAGGTGTTGAAAGTTTGGAGTGAAATTTCAGGCGCAATATAAAGTGATGATTGTTGGGCAGTTGCTATCTCCATTAATTATTGAGATTTTTATTCTGTAATAAAATTATAGATATCGATAAAATTAAATTTTATTATTATTGTTTTCAACTAAATATTTTAAATACGATTATAAAATTAACCACTGTTTTTGTACTAATCGAATAAAAACACTCTAAATTTGAGGTGATAATTTAAACGTTTGTATAAATCGCTAAATATTGTTTTATTTGTAATTTTTAATAATACTGTGAATGATTAAATCGTAAATTACCGCTCTACTTTCAAAGTGAATAATATAAAAAAAAACACATTTTAACACATTAACACAAAGCTGGACTGGATTTTTAGGATCTCAAATTTTTGTATTTTTAGTTTTCAGATCCATAGTTTATTTAGTCATAAATCTAGCTATATTTAAAATGCTCATAAAAAAATTCTTATACGACAAGGCAAATTTTTAAATCCACAGTATTTTGTAGATTTTAGATGCTCATTTACTAGATTTTGATATAATGTATTTGATTTTCACATTTTCACTTATTGAATTCTTAGATTATCTAATCTAGAAAATGAATAAAGAATAGTTAAATTTTCCAAAAACTGACAATTTTTTGGAAAATTTGTAAGATTATTATTTTTGAAGAAACCAAAATTCTCACGGTAACAAAAAAAAGATATCATATCCACACATTAGTTTCTAAAATAAATAATTTTTTATTTTACAAAGCGTTGAGAATTTTTTTATAGAAACAGAAAATTGCAAAAATCTGTAAAATTTGTACCTTTTCTACAACATTTTTTGATTCTCATTTATATTTTTATAATTTAGTAGAAAATTTTACAATAAAGTTGAACTAAGTCATATGATTTTTGATCCAATTCTGAATTTAAAAAAGCGGGAAAAACTTGTTATACGAAAATTAGTGAAAAAATCACCAGTGTAGTCTTTTAGATAAAAATTTACAGTTGTTGCAAACGACACAGTCATAATAAGCTTTTAATATTACCTTTCCTATTTTTTTTTCTAAATAAAAAATGTTGACACAAATCAACTAGTACAAACTATAACTGAAGTAATTAATTTTACATAAAAAAATTTACAAAAATTTTCTTGGTGTAGTAATGAAATTTTAAGAAAAATACTTGTTTTCCACTACTATAATAGTCATAAAATTCCCACTAATTTTGTATATTTTATACCACAACTGTTTTTACGCAATTTCAAGTATTACCTCAGCCTTCAGAGCTATAACTATAAAAATCTGTTTTTATGAAGCAATATACGACGTAAAGATGAGTAAAGCTTATGATTCAATGCGAACTACAAGGAAAGTATTCTAGGATTTTACATCAAAAGTGGTAGATTGTACTATTATTAAGAACTAGTATAAATAGTTATAAATTTTCTAAAAAATCTAAAATCTACGGCCCGATGTAATTTTAAAAAGATGAAAAGATTTTTAAAGCTAATTTGTGTACGTATACGTATTTTTCTTACTTGAAACGAAGATGACAACTCCCCATTCTGCGAAGCTTAAAACTGTCCCTCTTTCCTCTCGTTGCCACTTCTCAACCAACTGCCGCATCCATTCGTTACCAATCCATTGAAAAAGAACAATTTCTAACCTCTGGGAGGCTGCCCCTAACAGAACTTTAAAAGGAATTAATAACAATTTTAATTTGTCTGAATCCACGTACTTAAAAAAAATAAATAACTGCTGGAATGACAAATAAACTTAACAAACGGCTTCGTTACAAATAATCCCATTTTGGAATATGGAGCCACCATGTATATCGTACAGTAAACAGGAAACATTGCGCACAGCTTTATTAGCTGAACTATTTGTCCAAATAAATTTTTCCTCCGAAACCCTGGAACTCCCTCATACCAAATTGTACCTAAAAGCTGTTGTACATTTGGATGAGACACAAACTTTTTCTGTTTAAATTTTATGGCGAGTTTCAGTCGTTCCAAAGACTGACGTTCTCCGGAACTCCAAGTGGGGTTTTTATAATCGTAGTTTAATAGAATCATTAACTCTTCAGAAGCTTTTACGTGGTCTAGTAAAACGGCGGCGAAGTTTTCCACTTTAGCACGCATTTCCTAGAAAAACCAAAGAATATTATTGGCTTATTATTTTTTACTGACACCTTGATATGTTTGAACCGAAAACTTACATTATATTCCGCTCTAAATTCCGTTTCCAGCCGACTTAGTCTTCGTAAGTCCCAAGAAAGTTCAAAAGCTGTTAATAAAGGGTCAGTAGAAGACAAAGAAATGAGCGATGGTGAAGTTAAAGCTCTATACGCATTTATGCGAGCTTGCAAATGTCTCAAAGAATCACTTTGGTTCGAATAAACGCATTCATCGCAACCACATCTTAGGACAAACAAAGATAAGTAAGTTTTCATGAAAGTAATCAAATTACTTTGCATCATGCGGAACTGGTAAAGTTGCTCCTCGATCTAATAATAATTTAATGATTTCATAATTATTTTTGTGAGAGGCTAAAATGAGTGGAGTTATGTCAGCTGTAAATGTGGAAGACGACCTATCCACTTTTTCCCAGCTCTAGAATAATAAATACTACAGGCGGGTTTTTTCTGATAAAACCACATTACGTAAAATTCTCCAGGTGTGTGAATTTTTTCTTCCCAGTCTAATAAAAGTTCAACAGCCTCAACAAACTCTTCGTTGATTGCATGTAAAAGACCATCCTGTAAAAGAACATCAAGAAATGATCACATTGTCAGTCTTACTTTGACGTCAATTCCGCATTCCAAGAGAAGTTTAATCATCTCTATATTGCCATTTTCGATAGCTATTATAAAAGCTGATCTATTTAAAGGGTCCGCGCAATTTATATCAAACTCTTCTGAAGCGCAATTAAATTCCTCGGTTGTTCTACAAATAAAAGATTCAACTTGAAGTGTAAACGCGTATAATTTACCTGCGAACTGATGCACAATCACCTCTTTCGACATGCAAAAGAAACAATTTTTCGATTGAAGTTAGCGGCTTTTCACACATTTTCTTTGTGGGAGTTGAATTAGACACATTTTCAGTTTGTAACAAATTCTGATCTGATGGAAACATTTTTGCGCTTGAGCCGTCTTAGCTTAAAATGTTATGTAGTGAAAACTTTCAAGTTTGTATTGACCCTCATGCTATTAATTTAATTAGGCACGAAAGCTGACCCAAACAGATTATCTTGAATAAACTTATATAATGTCAATTTCTATATAGTTTGGAATATTAGTTAAGGAAACTCCAAAATTATTAAGTTTCCACATGCATTTCTGGAAAATTAAAAAGAGGTTTCATCACTGTTAATTTCACTTTTAAATTAAATAAAAAATGAAAGCTATTAAAATATGTACCCACAATATTCTTAGCAATTCAAAAAAAAATCTATGCTTCAATTTTTAAATGGAGTATAAAAGTTTGTGAGTAAAGACGTTTTCCTTTTTGTCAAGTCTTCATAATTTGCAAAAGTAACCTACATGCACTGTCAGATCTGGTTTACCGGCTTTTAATCTAATTTAATAAATACTATAATGTAATTAGGCCATAGTTATATTCTCTTAAACCTTCAAGTTTTACTTACTCAATCGTTTCTTTCGTAGCTTGTCGCAATGTGATAAATATTTTAACTAAAAAAATGGCGGACGTGGAAGTAAGTTGTTGTTAATTTCCCATTCAGATTGTCTAAATAAAATCAAATACGTGCGACATTCTTTCAGATTGATGTGGAATCCAAAATTACCCGAAAGTCCCTCGCCATGCCCACTCTACCCAAATCCCTCACCATCGAAGAGAAAAAATACCTACTGGCAATCGAAAGAGGCGATATGGCTAATGTACGAAGGTAATCAATTTCTGATAATCACGAACCCCAAATTTAAGTTCTTTCTAGGATGTTGCAAAAAGCCCACAGAAAAAAATACTTCGATATAAACTGCGTGGATAGTTTAGGAAGAGGTGCCTTAACGATCTCCATCGATCAAGAAAATCTAGAAATGGTGGAACTGCTGGTTATAATGGGAGTAGAAACCAAAGACGCTTTGTTGCATGCCATCAACGTCGAATTTGTTGAAGCTGTAGAGTTGCTGCTCGAACACGAAGAACTAATTCACAAAGAAGGCGAGCCTTACGTGAGTTGTAAAGCTGATTTTAAAAAAGATCTGGTTATTTTGTGTTCTTAGAGCTGGCAAAAAGTCGATATTAACACAGCTATGTTTACACCGGATATTACGCCTTTAATTTTAGCAGCTCATAGGAACAATTATGAGATTTTAAAGATACTTTTAGATAGAGGGGCCACAATTCCGATGCCGCATGATATTAAGTGAGTGAAAACTTTTGTGGGAACTAAATTAAAACTGTTATTAGGTGTGGTTGCGATGAATGCATCAAAGAGTCTGAAGAGGACTATTTAAGACATTCTTTATCGAGATTGAACGAATATAAAGCATTAGCAAGTCCGTCTTTGATAGCTTTATCTTCAAGCGATCCTATATTGACAGCCTTTCAGTTATCGTGGGAATTAAGGAATTTAGCATTTGCGGAACCGGTAAGTGTGAAAATTAGAACTTTTGTGGATAGCAACAGAAAAGGTATAATTAAGTCAATATTAATTAATAATAGAAAAACTGAAGCATTCAAGTATGAAAAATGTGGAAATATTGGCAATTTCGAATTTGATATTTTTAAATTCATGAGAAAATAAGGTCATGGTTTTTTACACAGGTCTATCTATTGAAATACGTACAATAAATATAGATTTTTCAGATATTTATAAATAGCTTTATTTATATTGTAAGGCAAAACCCACGAAAGTCAGTCAAAAGAGCTAATATTTGAACTTTTAAACGCTTAAGCTTGTCAATTCAAACCGTTTTGTTCAAAAATCGATACTATATCTATTATTTATTTTTTATTGACAATGTATCTTACAATTCTAAATCAAATGAAAAAAAGCAAATTACAAATTAAAATACAATCTGAAATAAAACACATGTTGAAATTCTTACTTTTGCAAATTTCTTCGTTCACAGTTTTGTTCTTCTTCACTTTTCCCCCTGCGGGGCGTTAATCTATTTCCCAAATGTGAAAAAATAAATCTTCTAGCTGTGGTAAAGTCGGTAGGAGGACGCGGCGGCACAACCTCATTAGTTTTTATCGAACTTTTGGCGCGGTATTTTCCCAGTGGAGCTTGAATTCTTGAAACAATTCGAATTGTAATTTCATGAGACAGTGTAGTTTCCACTAAGACTGCATGAATATTGAGTTCTTCCAATCGCTGCAAAAACTGTTTTATTTTTAATTTAACTGAATCTGTTTCGTTGGAGGAAAAGCGAAGAGGAACGATGTGACGCTGCTGTCCGCTTGACATTTTAACTGTTTGCTGAGATCAATTACTGACAAGAAAATTACGTCAATGTAATTAAATAAGAAGTAGGTACTTACAGTTTTGTAACCAAGAGACACAAAATGTAGCCTTCTTGACTTTTTTTGTATTCATTTACCAAGTTTTGAAGGTAAAAAATTCTCTTCGTTTTAGGAATGTAAATCAGAGTACATGGAGTTGCGACGGCAGTGCCAACAATTTGCAGTGGATCTCCTCCATCAGTCAAGAAGCTCACAAGAACTAGCTTTCATTCTAAACCATGATCCTGAGAGTTCACCTTATGAAGAAGGTGAACACATGAAGCTTGCTCGTTTGGAGCTGGCAATCATGTACAAACAGAAAAAAGTAAGATTGTCGTTTTCTTTAGTTTTGACACTACTATTGTTATTTCTAGTTCGTTGCTCATCCCAACATCCAACAACTCCTAGCAGCTATATGGTACGAAGGAGTCCCAGGATTTCGACGCAAATCTGCTGTTCAGAAAGTCATGATCATAGTTAAAGTCGCTGTTTTATTCCCCCTGTATTGTTTGCTGTACATGATTGCGCCTGAAACGAAAACTGGGAAGTTAATGAGGAAACCGTTTATGAAGTTTTTGATCCACGCATCATCATATTTGTTTTTCTTGTGTAAGTAAAAGAAGAATGTTTGTACCATTACGTGACTCCCAAATCTAGTTCTCCTGATCTTGGTATCACAACGAGCTGAAGACCAAATTATCGAACTCTTTGGGACTGAAGCTATGAAGCAAAGTGTTCAAGAAAAATACAAGAAACAGAGAGGTAATCCACCTACCATTCTGGAATACGTCGTTCTAGTCTACGTCATCGGTAAACTCGCTTCTTTTCAAGTTCTTTTTTCTTTACTTCTGTTTCAGGTTTTATTTTCGAAGAAACTCACGAAATTTACGTAGAAGGAATGAAGTCGTACCTACGGAACTTATGGAACTTTATAGATTTCACACGCAACTTTTTATACAGTGCAGTTTTTCTCCTAAGGGTGGCAGCTTACATCCAACAAACCTCAGAAATAGAAAAGGATCCATTTACAGCTTACATAAGGCGAGAAGACTGGAAAGCCTTCGATCCCCAATTAATTGCAGAAGGACTCTTCGCTGCTGCCAACATTTTCAGTGCCTTAAAACTAGTTCACTTATTTTCTATAAACCCGCACTTAGGACCACTACAGATTTCTTTGGGAAGAATGGTCATCGATATCGTCAAGTTCTTTTTCATTTACACATTGGTGCTGTTTGCTTTTGCATGTGGGTTGAACCAACTCTTATGGTACTTCTCAGATTTAGAAAAGCAAAAATGCTACCATCTACCAAATGGCCAGCCTGATTTTGACGGTGCTGGTGACGCGTGCATGAAGTGGAGACGATTTGCCAAGTATTTAAGACGCGTAATTTTAACCTCTTATTAAGGATATTATTCCAGCGTTTTTGAGTCGACCCAATCTCTCTTCTGGGCTAGTTTCGGCATGGTCGATCTTGGAAGTTTTGAACTCACAGGGATAAAAACGTACACAAGATTTTGGGGACTTTTGATGTTCGGATCATACTCGGTGATCAACGTGATCGTCTTATTGAACCTTCTTATTGCCATGATGTCAAACTCATATGCAATGATAGATGTAAGTCTACAATCACGTCCCTTCTCACTGTAATTTCTTATTTAGGAACACTCCGACACTGAATGGAAATTCGCAAGAACCAAGCTCTGGATGAGCTACTTTGAGGAAAGTGCCACGCTACCATCCCCCTTTAACATTTTCCCAAAACCTAAACACTTGTTCAAGCTCTTTGGACTTCGCAAAAAAGATAAGATAAGAAAAATGTCAACTAAACGACGAAATCGCGAAGAAAAAGAACGCGATTACAAATACACAGCCGTTATGAGAGCGTTAGTTTGGAGATACGTCTCAGCAATGCATAGAAAGTGTGAAGAAAATCCTGTCACTGAAGACGATATCAATGAAGTCAAGAGTGATATTTCTACGTTCCGTTATGAAATTTTGGAAGTATTACAAAAAAACGGTATGGATATCTCTTGTGCTGAACAAAAGGAAAAAGCTGTCCTGGGCAAAAAAATGAAGATCTGGGAACGCAGACTGATGAAAGACTTTAAAGTAGCTCCGGTGGTCATTGACGAAGAAGCGGAGTTTATTTATCAGCCACCTCCAGAAGGTGAAGATTCACTTGCTAAGTGAGTGTAACATTACCGGTAAAGTTTTCATCACAGATTGTGTTTCTTCAGGTTTAGAAGAATTGCCAAACTTGCTGTTCTTAATTCCAATTTGAATAAATGGAGGCAAGTTGTTAAGGGAGCCTGCATTGCGTAAGTTAATCATAATTCTTGGATTTTTATTAATCGTTGAACAGATCACAGATCGGTCATTGTCACAGACGAGATTCGTTTAAAAAGCAACAAAACTTGCAACGAGCTATGGAAGCAGCAAAGAAATTAAAAGTCAAAAGTCCAGATACAAGTCGTGCAGCTACTCCCATTCAACTCCCTGACACAACTGGTTCCAACATCATAAAAATCATAGGAGAGTTTACTCCAGAAATGCAAGAATCGAAATACTCCTTGACTCCAAGCCCACGTCCTTCCGTGAAAAGCAGCGACAATCATCCACTTATATCAATTTCCCCACCAAGTGTAGAGAAAACCACGACTGAAGCACCTGATTTGATCACCTTAGAAAGTGCAAAAACATCACCAGTATTGCCACAAAAAAGTTTTCCAGAAAAGAAAACATCTCTGGAATCTTTAGACAAGTTGATAGATAATAACATGGAAAACAGTCGGTCGTCAGAATCTAATTCTTTGGATGAGGACAAAGTTCTTCATGGAAGTTCGGCTGCAACTCCAACTTCAAGTGACGACAAAAGCTTAGATAGTCTGAATAAGAAGACTTTTGGTTCACCTGACAGATTTACTCCAGATTCAGGTGGTCTACCAAATGAAGATATAGTTGAAGCTAAAAATGTGACATTTAATTTAACTGGGATACCAGATGAAGAAAGCAAAAGCGAGTTTAAAACACAAGGGGGAATACTAAAGAAACCTGAAGAAGAGCAGACTTCTGAACGAGACCATGTAGTACAAGTTGAGAGCTGCATCAAGGAGGAAGAAAAAGTAAATGTTACTGAAGAAGTGGAGAAAACAAAACAAGATGTACGTAATTACCGTGACAAATACTTTTTGTTTTAAATTCATTTTCAGGTTGCTGAAGTTCAGGAAACTGCAACCGAAGTTGAAGAAGAAGCTGTGTCAGCTCCTAATGAGGAAGAAAATACTCAAACAAATATCGAGGATAACAATAAAGATGAGTGTAATGACCCTGTATATGAAGACAAAGCATGCGAAGATCCAACGGAAAACGTAGCTCTTGACAACAAGGAAGAGATATTGGAAGAAGCTGCTAAAGTTGACGAAACTTCTGACACTAAGACAGAATTACAAGAAAGTAAAGTTATGAAGGAAGGGGAGGTGGCAACTGCTTCAGTGGAAGCAGCAGAAGAAGAAAAACAGCTAGCGGTAGAAAGTTCGGCTACTGAATTTGAAAAATCACCACTCACGTTGAGAAACATAAGACGAATAAATGATTGTAGTAGACGGCAACCAAAAACTGGATGGCTTTAAGAAATTATTGTCAAGTTTGATGAGGATGTCCTACAAAACAGCATTTCTGTGATCATTGAGGTGGTAGTTAATTAAATCACGTTGTGTAGACAGAGATGTAAAAATTTGTTTCAGTTAAAGAGAAAGAACGATCTAGGTTTAATTTTTGGCGGTATATCACGTTCACAGAACTTATTCGTATTTAACTTTACTGTGTATTTATTTCAGCCGTTATTAACTATTATAAAATCATTATTTTATTGTTTAATAAATTATATGTATGCACTAATATTGACTGTTTTAAAACAATTTTAAATTAGCTCCCAACAAAAATTTTTCGGTGTAATCTAACAAAGAGAACTAATATGTTTGATGTTGCTACCGCATCACGTGTAATAGGTTGAAAGCTTAATGACAACAATGCATTCATTGGACTTCCTAAGTTTAGTAAATGTAAATGTTATGTTTTTCCGTGGTTTCCATTTTCTAACTATTATTTACAAAAAGTAACATCACCAGTAAAACATTCTCATATGTCTTTATCACTCTCGCAGAGTATTCTTTGACAAAAAATGCTTTCCAATTTTGTACAGTACAACATAAAATTTGAAGAGAACAAGTAGTAGTTTCACTAGGCAAATTCAACAGGTCCATAAATCTAAATGTATAACAAAAAACTGCATTTTATTGAATGGTTGCTTATATTATAAAAGTACTATACAAAACAACCGCTAAAAATGAATTTCTAGGTAAAATTGAAAAACACATCAAAATTCTGACACGTAATAGTTAAAATTATCGAAAAAAACTTATTTTATATTTCATTCCCCAATTTCAGTCATCGACGCCTTGAGTACATGTGACCAGTAATACACAAACCTAGTGGCTAACCTCAATGTAAAATAAAGTGACACCTGTCAAAACATCAGCTGATTGTTTTTGTGTGTTATTAATATTGGGTACGTCTAAGCTGCAATTAAACGAAGGACACATTTTAGAAAATGAATGTTATGTAATACAACAACAATGGAGAAAAACGGAGCTGTTTTTCACCCCATCATTAGTTCAATCCAGAAAATTGCTTTGTATGAAACAAAATCGGTATATATTTTCATCCCGTTTTCACATTAAACTCAAAGAGCATTTTCAGAACTTCTATTTAGTCGGTTCCAACAACACCCAAACAAGGTTTCGCGTTCTCAAAATAGACCGCCAAGAAGCGCGAGATTTAAAAATTTATGATGATAAAGTAGAGTACACAGCTGAACAAATCCATGATCTTGTTAACATGATTGATTCTGGAAACAGACAAAGGTCGGGAAGTAGCGGCTTTTCAAAAGGAATTTCCTCTTTCGGCATCGTCGGTAAGTACGTTTTTGTTCTTTAATTAAAGTAACACGTTGTTTAGGTTTTATCAGGTTCTTGGAAGGATACTACATTGTATTGATCACCAAACGAAGAAAAGTGGCCGTCGTCGGATATCATACAATTTACAAGATTGAAGACACTAATATGATCTATATTCCTCACGAATCCGTGCGCTTGGTGCATCCCGAGGAACCGCGTTACGTGAAGATGTTCCAGAACATAGATTTAGCTAGTAATTTTTATTTTAGGTAACTACTTCCGGTACCTTGGGCTCTTTTTTATTCTTTGTTTAGTTACAGCTACGACCTCACTCATTCCCTCCAACACAACTTAACGGACCCCAAACAGTTCATCCCAACAACCCAAGAGAGTTCCGAATTTCATTTTCCAGACGACGCCAACCCTCTCACATCATCTATAATTTCTCAAACTTCCCGCAAAGATGACGAACCCCACGACTATGGCATTCGCGCAAAACCCCACCGTAAATTCGTTTGGAACACACATTTATTGAGCCAAATGGAAGCAGAGTTGCACCCTGACTGGCTTTTGTATATTACCCACGGTTTTATCGGGCAATCCAATATAAATATTTTCGGACGATCAGTTTATGTCACTTTGATAGCGCGTCGTTCGTGTCGGTACGCTGGGACACGGTTCCTTAAAAGAGGCGCAAATTTCCAAGGAGACGTGGCGAATGAAGTTGAGACAGAACAGATGGTTCATGATTCAGGGGTGTCTTCGTTCAGTCAAAGTCATTTTACTTCTTTCGTGCAAATGAGGGGGTCTATCCCTGGGCACTGGCGGCAGGACATGGGAAAAATGGTAGCGAAGCCGGCGATAACCATGGATTTGTACGATCCGTTTGCTGAAACAGCAGGGGCTCATTTCAACGAGCTGTTAAAGAGGTATGGTGCCCCTATTGTTATTCTAAATTTGGTGAAGCAGAGAGAGAGGAAGAAGCAAGAGAGGCTGTTGAGTGATGAACTCAGCTCTGCTGTGAAGTATTTGAACCAGTTTTTACCCCCGGAACATCAGATCGTGTATAAGACGTTCGATATGGCACGGAAAAATAAAGGTAATAATGCGAACGTTATGGGGCACCTAGCAGATATCGCGAGGAATGCCGTGATGAAGACTGGGATTTTTCATAACCAACGGAGGTACTTCTCGCAGAAGTTGAACACAGTGGTGGGCCAGAACAAGAACGAAAATATTGGTAGTGTCCAGACTGGAATTATTAGGACGAATTGTGTGGACTGTCTTGATCGGACGAACACAGCGCAGTTTGCGATAGGAAAGTGCGTTTTAGGGTACCAGTTGTGTGCCCTTGGTATTCTAGATTCTCCAAATCTACAGTTTGACACAGACTGCGTTCGAATGTTGGAGTGTCTTTACGAAGACCACGGAGACACTCTCGCTCTACAATATGGAGGCTCCCAACTAGTCCACCGAATAAAAACATACAGAAAAACGGCTCCGTGGACCTCTCAAGGCAATGATATAATGCAGACTCTGAGTAGATACTACAGCAACACCTTCTCCGACGCTGAGAAGCAAAACACCATAAATCTCTTTCTTGGTATTTTTATCCCAGAAGAGAACAAACCCCAGATTTGGGAATTCACCTCTGATTATTATTTCCACCACAAACCTATCGTCTACAATAATAAGTCTTTAAGTCAGTGGTGGGATCGCGATGTTCTTAAGTGTCTTCCCTATGCGTATAATGACTTAACAAAAGCCTGTTCTGAGATCATTCATGTCCATTCAAGAGGCGCCGAAATGATCGATGCTTATTCTGATTACCACAGGCCCTACGAACTGAGCGTCCTGAATGACGTTTTTGCCTTTAAAATCAGCAATTCGGTCAGAGATTTTATGCCGAATTGTACCATCGATTACAGTCCTTTTATTATTAGAATCCGACCGGTTAGAAGAAGGGAGGAGAATTCTAATAAGGGACTTGCGATGAAGAATCCCTCGGTTACGGGGCAGAGTTCGACGAGCTCCGCTGCTTCGAGCACCAGGTGAGGGAGAAATGAGCTAGTTCTACAATTTTTGAACGTTGGTTTCTGACAGTTCTAGTTCTGATGAAGATTCCTGCGATGATGAAGACAGCACTTACACAAATGAATCGCAAGGAACTACATCCAAGGAAAGCAGCCCTGAACCCATCACCTTTAAGTCTCTTTTCCCTCCCATGAAAGAAGTTTACGGTACCCAACTCACAAACCCAAAGAAAACCGACATCATAACTTACAAAAAGTATAAGTATATCTTCGCAATTTTTTCACTAACATAAACAATTGTAGGTATGTTCACATTGGGAAAAAGGCCAACGGAACGGTGAAAAATAGCTTCACACCAATTTCGTTGTCCCTGAAACCACAAAGTAAATTTTCAGAGGACACATCCATTCAAGTGACTCCCCCTACAGTCAACAAAAAGTCAATACAAATTTATGAAAACTACATCCAAACTGGCATTAACGGTGGTTTTCAACCTAAAGCGTCAGATCTTGCCATTTACCAAAAATATGCTAATTTTAAGTAATTCCTGTGAGGAAAACATTTAATAAAATATTTAAATCTCGCGCGTGTTTGTCGGATACGTCATTCACTACAACCGCTTTGTCGGTATTGCAGATCCCTTTATACGTTCTCTTTTGGAAAAGAAAATTGTGGCGACCACGTTGTAGCATCTGTAAGTTAGATTTTCTCATTTTATTGACTCATTTTTAACCAAAATTGCAAGAAATTAGGTTTACTGTAGTTAGATTTACTTCTACGTTGCTTATTGAACCTATTTTTCCACTTTCCTCCCCGTAATTTGAGTGTAATTGTTTTGAGGTTATGTCCAATTTTTTCCGAAAATTTGTTTGTCTGAAAACCCCGTTGTCATAGTTTTCCCTTTTGTTTTGTTTTAGAGTCGCCACCATGCAAATTTTCGTGAAAACTCTGACCGGTAAGACTATCACTCTCGAAGTCGAGCCTTCGGACACGATCGAAAACGTGAAAGCGAAGATCCAGGATAAAGAAGGAATCCCACCAGATCAACAACGTTTGATCTTTGCAGGAAAACAATTAGAAGATGGACGCACTTTATCTGATTATAATATCCAAAAGGAGTCCACTCTTCATTTGGTACTGCGTCTGAGAGGTGGTATTATCGAACCATCTTTGCGTTTGTTGGCGCAGAAATATAATTGCGACAAAATGATTTGTCGTAAATGCTACGCGAGATTGCATCCACGCGCTACTAATTGCCGTAAAACGAAATGTGGACACACAAACAATCTCCGCCCAAAGAAGAAGTTGAAGAGTTAAGTTTTTAATTTTAATCTGCAAGCTCTCATGTAATCGAGGACTTCTAAATACACACTTTTTGGTCAATGTGGTTTTTTATTTATTTGGCAACACCTGAGACCCGTTCTAAAAGAAAGTATGGGTGAATTTTTTAGTTTTGCAAGTTTTTCATAATCATTCCTTTACTTGTTTGGGTTCCATAAATATACAAAAAAGGAATACAGACTCGTGAATTTTTGTTTTCTTATATGTTTTAGTTAGTAAATATATTCGTATTTTTTTACCTGTACCTTATATTGGGAATTTTTCTTTTGAACCCGGCAACCCACAAAACGTCCCAGATGACCTAGAGAAGAGAATTACGATGCATCGAAGTTTTTGTTTGCATTTTCGCTCTAAATCCACAAGTTTTTGTTGGCGATTATAATATGTAACTATTTTACTAAACTATTTGCTTGATAACATGTCAGGATGTGATTATTCATTTCCTAATCAGAACAGTTGATGCCATGAACTTATTTAGTTTTTTCACAGAAAAATGTTAGGTTATATTTTATATAAATTAAAGATAAAAAACATTTTTATACTTCTTGCTATAGTTTCAGCCGGTTTTTACATAATTCAGGTATTTTTTATTTAACTCTAGCAAAAAAAAACCTGTTTAGTTTGCTTTTTATTTCCATAATGAAAAACTCCCTGTGATAATGTGGTGGACCCCCTTTATGGGAGAAAACGAGAGAATAGTCACCTGCTCAAATCGATACACGTGTCTGTTAACAAAGGATCGTAATTACCTCAACAATACAAATTTGCAAGTAAAATCTAGCCTTATTATAATCTTAGATTAATTATTTTTTCAAGGCTTTTTTATTTTACGGAAGTATGTTTAATTATCGCGATTTGCCTGTACCTAAGGAGCAAATCTGGGCGATTTTCCACGAGGAGTCTCCAAGAAACGTCGCCCTGTTTTTATACCAACGAACTTTTGATCTTTTTGATATCACTGCCACTTTTAGTAGAAACAGTGATTTCCCGTTAACTTTTCAGTATTTAGAAAATCTGAGTATTATTACAGGTAACAACGAAATCTGGCGATCCACGAATCACATGGTAACATTTTAGACACTCGTTACGTTCTAAGCGTAAACGAAAAAAATAAACGATTAAGCAAAAACGCACCTATTTTGTACATACAATCAGACTGTGATACACCCGTGGAAAGAGACGCTTATGTTGCTCAACTTATGAAGCACATAAAAGTAGACTCATTTGGAGCATGCCTTAAGAATAAAAAGTTTCCCCAAGAGTGAGTCTCGCCCTTTTTTTTATTTCTTTGTAATTTTTGATTCCAGGATCGCTGGAATCGACTCAATGGACTTGTATGATGAGAGATTTTTACATTTTGTAGCCCAGTACAAATTCATTATAGCTTTTGAAAACGGCATCTGTGAAGACTACATAACTGAGAAGCTATGGCGCCCTTTGATGGTAGGGTCCGTCCCGATCTACATGGGGTCTCCATCTATAGAGGTACGTTCTCCTGTATCAATTTTCTTTTATGTGTTGATTGGTAGGACTGGTTACCTAACCCAAATTCGGCGATTTTGGCGAAAAAATTCACGGGTCCTAAAGAACTCGCCCTGCATATAGAGAGGATCAACCAAAACGACACTCTATATGAGGAGTTTCTTGGCCACAAGCACGGTATTGTTAGCAATGAGCGCCTTAAAACAGCTCTAGCGAAGGGTCCTTTCGGTATCGAAACGGACGAGGATCATCCTATTCCCGCCTTCGAATGTTTTGTTTGCCGGCAGATGTATGAAGGTGTAAACAAACATTCAAAGTCAGTTTATGAATGTCCCAAGGTTGATGAGGGCAACAGCTGGGAGTATTTTTGGCAGGCTGGAGAATGTCAGTCTAGAGCACTGGAAGAGTATGTAAAAAACAACGTAAAACCCGAAGCAGATTTTTGTTGAGTAACTGAGGACAAATACAAATCGTAATTTTTTATTAAGTGATAACTCTGCAATTAAAAAAAACCTTAGTGAAAACAATGCTTAAAATACTCAATTATTGCAAATGAATATCATAAAATAAAATAACGAGTAAACCCCTGTCTTTATTTTACTCTAAAATAAATTTATGTAAGTTTGTTTACTAATTTATCACAATTTAACATTGTCGTAAATCCAATGATTGAAGAAAAAATACAATTATCATCACAATAATTGAAGTACACTTAGGCGCTTTAGGACACAATTCAGTCATGATCTATAAGTACAATGGAATAAATAAAATTGGAAAAAGAGGAACAAAAACATTCCTAAGATTTCTCCAAAATATACAAAATAACAGCTTTGAATTAGGTTAAATGGAAGACTAATATCTGTACATTTTCAAGTCAACTTTCCTTGGGAAAAATCGTATTTTCAATACGTCACGCTACAAAGCAATGAATAAAATACACCAAACTAAAAAATGACATATTGAAAATCTCCTATTAGTACTCTACAAAATGAAACAAAATCCAACCGAATGAGGTACATTATCCCTGTATTAACGGATGTTTGGGATAACAAAGAAAAGTCATCCTATTAACGCCGTCTTAGATCAGTCGCTTTTACCCTTATTTTTCTTCGTGAAGGTAAAAAGCTTTTTCTTTTTCTTCTTAATATCTTCATCCATCAACGAAGAATCGGTCGAACAAATATCGTCTTCCATCGACGGAGCTGGCAATTCCTTAATCGGGGTGTGTCTTAGCGATTTTGGCCTTACAGGGGCATCCAAACTAGTTTCAGAATGTGACGACTTCGGTTTTCCAACATCTACAGCTCCTACATTAATATCTTGCGAGAACGATCTTGTCATCGATGAAGATTTTGGCCCTACTAAAATATTATTATTGCTAATACTTCTTGGATTCGAAGACAGTTTCCCAGGTTTCGTGACCCCAGAAGCCTCATCGTGCGGCCAGGTAGAGCTAAAAATCAGATTTAGTGACCAATTAGAAAAAAGAAGCAACTTACATTTCTCCTCCCACCAAGAAATGTACCGATTGTGGTTTGTTCTCCGAATGCGAATCCTCTTCCTGTCGGCTCGCTTCACTACCAGAAGAATCTCCTTGGTGCGCTGTTGACTCCGAGTATCCTGTAGATATAGCGCCATCTTACATCGAAATTAGCTAACCAGCATGCAATTTATTAATTACTTGATATTTGGTTCGTCGAATCGAACGTCGCTTGTGGAGAGGCGATTAGTGTTTATTGAAATTGATTAAATCTACGAAGCACTAAAAGACCCTCTTACCTGCATCGGTCCAAGAGTTGCTCAAAAGTAAAGGCGAAAGGAAACGGAAAAAATAAAAAATAAATTTAAATAAATACTCAACAGGCCTTTATATTTTGATCTGTACCTACTACAAACTAAGGTAATACAAGCCCCCTAGCACAAAAATAAATTACAATAGAGCAAAAAAGCTAAAAAAATATATAACTGGTTCAAAAATAAGTACAGGTTTTAAGAAACTCTGATGATTACGATGTCAGATTAGGTTAGCAAAACTATAGTAGCGTAATAGTCCAGTTGTTAGGGAAAAGGAAGACAATTGCAGAACATTTGGTGAATCACGAGATCTGATTTTGCTCCGTGTTTCTACCCCTGACCCACTTGTGCTAAAGGTCAAAGAAAAGGTACAACCGAGATCTGAGTCGATTATTTTTAAGTTTAGCGCGATACTGGGTCAATAAATATCAATTTTTAGTTAATTTGCTTAGTCAGAATCTCAATAGTTAACATTACTATAGTTAAACTCTTAATACTGTTTAGTAGACTTGCAGTGATTAACTCCAAACTGTCAAAAAGACGCTACTAACTCATATTAAGTTCTAAAATCAAGCGATTTTTTTTCAATGAAATAGTCTTTCCAAGAATTAATACGAAAATTGTAGAATGGTGCAGAAATGCATCAAATGGTTTCAAGTTCATTACCTTCTTTGTAGATTGATGCTTAATATACAGCCCGTCCGGAAAGTCGCGCACATACAAGAGATACAAGAAAAAGTTTGTAAAACTCCATGTCTATATTTTTCATACAATATGGTGGTTTAAAAAAAATAACACCAAAAAATGAGGATCTTAAAGTACTTCACGCTAACGAAAGTGTTCAAAAGTGTGTTTATTAATGCATTAATAAAATTTCTACAGCAACAATTACGATAAATATGGCATCATGTCGACTGAACAGCTCTCAACAATGTGCCACAAGGTAAATAATATAAATGAAACTATGGATTTAAGTTTTCATTACTTATTTTTTGTTTTATTTCCAGACATTTTGTATATATTAAAATTTATATACTGAACTTAACTAAAAATTGATATTGTTAAATCTATGAAATAAAGATAAATTCATTTGTATCTGTTCACTCCCTAGTGTAAAATTTTCAAAACTTGGTGTTGTAATTTTGTTCTTGTTTTGTCTTTGTGTCTGTCTTTACGGAGTTTGGGGTATAATCTGTCAACTGTCATACAATCTTTTGTTTTTTTTTTATATACAAAATAATCAGTGATTTTATTTTTTCTAGCAAAACTTCTGTGACAAATTAACGAGTAATAAAACGATTTTCCAAAAGCAACAGCCACGCGTTAATTTTCACATGAAGCAAAAATGATTTTTGAAAATGAAAAAAAAAAAAATTTTTTTGTCTTTATAATACCACGAAAAAATTTTATTTCGAAGAGAAAATGCCATTGATAGTTACAATAATAATTGTATTAAAACTGCTTTAACAAGTTTGAAAACAAATTTGACAGAAAAATATTTTGGCTGCAAAACCGTGCTGCTTGAACAAGATGAGCGCTCCGTGGTAGCTGCAATTTGAATATTTTTAAAGAAAATGAACTGTTTTGCAATCTACTCTACTACTGTTTTTTTTATACCCAGGTCATTGTGTTAAAAGCTTGTTCACTAAAACATTGTTAAATATAATAATTATGATAAAAAGTACTTATAACAGGTATTATAGTATTTATAGTACCTATAAATATGGCTTTTCTAAAAGTTGCAATTATTTTTTTTTCGAACAACCTTTTTGCGCATTTATGTATTTACAAAATTTTATCTTCAATGCTACGTGCGATGCAAAGTAGCAACGTCAATTAAAACGATAACTTTTGAAAAAAAAAGCAGCTTTGTTTACAAATATATAAGTTGAAATTTGTGTACAGGAATTCAGTCACTAAAACTGTCGTAAAAATGAAAACTTTGGCTAAATTCTTCGTTTCTATAGCTTTAGTAGCTGTTTTCATTCAAGTGCAAACTCAATCGACTCCTAGTGCACAAGCTGATGGAGAAGGTAAGTTTATACTAATAAAAGCTCAATCAAATTTAGATGAACTAAAAAATTTAATAAGTCGTTTTCAGAAACAAATAGCTTACCTGGGAAGAATTTTTTGCAATGTTTTTGGTGTCGAAAAAAATGCACAAACGAAACAATAAGGATATGTGACGAAGAACAGAACCGATGCTTCCACTTTCTTTATAACGGTAAAAAAATAGTTGTTTCTTGTACAATCTTTCTTGTGTTTTACAGATGGCACTATCGAGAAGGGCTGTCTGATTGATACTAACTGGCCAACTATACAGAAAGCCAGAAATAAAACGCATAAGGGGTTGCGAGATAGTACCTATATATGCGGATGTAAGTTGTGCAACAAGAGAGAAGTGTAAATTTAAGTATTAAGTAATTTAGATATTTAAGTATTACGCTAATTTTCTGATTATTTTGATTGGGTTTTTGGTGGAGGTGTTGTAGAAATGTAAATCTTTTATAAAGTATGTGGATTTTATCTGAAAGAATAAAATAAAGGTTAAGGGTTTTGGGATTTGTGAAACATAAATAACATCCAAAACTAGATAAAGAGTACTATTTCTAGTCAATTTCAGCTTTATAATGTTTTCATATATAAAATTCAAATTTTATTTAGAATTTTATTTTTATTTCAAATTTTTTCGTCAAAATTTTCAAAATTTGTAACAAATTAACGAGTAGCTGTTCCAACAAACTTTCAAAAGTAACACCACATGTCATTTTCACATAAATTTTGAAGAAGAAATTGGAGCACGAATTATTTTCGGCTTAACAATTCAATGAGAAAATGTTTCTCTCGAAGAGATAATGTCATTGATAACTGTACCTTCAAGTACTTTTCTAATAATTCCAGTTAATTTTTGTAGTTTATCAATACCAATTGTATTAGAGCTGTTTTGGCTATTTCGATGACTAATTTAAATGTTAGAGAATATTTTTCTTTGAAAAACCGTGCTGCTCGGATAGCAGTATGTTGTTTCGCCGAATAACAAATTCTATTGGACATGATTCCGTTATTCAGTCATTTGATTGGCTAAAAATTTTCATGTTGAATTGTCATTATTAAATTTATGTTTCAAATAAAATCAGTCGAGCAAAGGTGTCAATTATCTAACGCAAACAGAACTAGAAAGTAACAGTACCAACTTTACTTTTACTGAGTGGGCCGATACAAACGAACTGATCTATACTAATTAAATTAACCAAAATAAGAACTATATTTTGAACGATTTTTTTTCTCAACTGGCGACTAAAAGACTTATTCTGAACGGTATCTATGCACTATCTATTCGCAAAAATTATGTTTATATTCCAATGATTTAAAAAAATATATGGACTACTACTACTGTTTTTTCTCACCATCACCAAATATGATCCTGCCAAAGATGGTAGGGAAAAATATCTAACCTCTGGACTACAATCTGATAAAAAAAAATGTAAGAGTGCCAATGTCCGTATTTTTTGTGCGTTTGTGTAAAAATATCACTCTTTCAACGAACCAAACATTAAGTATGCTTCAGGTACTTTTTTCACAATTAACAACCTCACGAGACGAGAGAATAGAGAGACAGAGAGTATCATAGTGGAAAAAAAGAAGAAATAAAGCTAAGTTAAAAGTGTCATGAGGTTGTTAATGCACTAACCTAAACTAACATGTTTAATAAAATTATTTACATAATAAACAATCCTACCACACTAATCAAGAAAAAGTACAACTCGAGGTTTATTTTGTTAATGCCAACTTAATCAGTTTCATAGGAATCATCATCAAACGAAATAGCCTTACCTTGAAGACCTCCATAAACGGAACCAGTATCGTCATCCAAATCGTCTTGACTGCTGATTCGATCTAAAAAAAAATCTGTTGGTAACAGTGTTTGTTCTTTTTCTAGGACTTACTTCTTAGTGCCAGGGCCCGTCCATTGCTGCTACGATACAAAGCGCTCTCTAAAAACTGCAATCCGTTGTTATTGATGATGTTGAAGCCGCAAAGAAGCTCTATCTGTTTCCACCTATGTACACGTTCTTGTAACTCTTGAGTTACCTCATTCAGGGCCGTTCTAGCCTCGACTATGCTTCTATCGACTTCGTCGATCGATTTTCCGTGAGTTGATACAAATGCGCCCACAAGACTCGACCGTTTTTTTCTTAGTTTTTCGCACTAGAACAACCACGTGAGTTTGAAGACAAACTAGAAGAAGCAACTTACCGCTTCACGTGCTTGCTGCAACTGTTTCTCCGCAGAAATTTTCTTCTTCATGTACGCTTTGTTTTCTATTTCATGGGTCAATTGCAACCAATGTTGGAGAATCGGAGGAGGCGCCCAGCACCTGTCCTTCAACTCACCTTCGGCGATTTGTAGCTCGGTTCGCAACATCTAAACAACTTTATCAATTACCCGCGACACCAACCCCAATTTTGTCTCACCTCGATTTCTTGCTTGAGCTGTGTGATTTCTAAGTCCGAGTACGAATTTGGCAACGAATCCAAGTCGGTTTTCGAATCTTGCAGTTTCTTTTCCAAGTTCTGTTTTTCAGTGATCACGTCTTCTTGTGCTTGTTTGGCTTCTTCTAGTTCTTTTTGGAGGTTTTCGAGTGCTTTTTCTGCGTTTTGCAAGCTGTCCATGTCGCGGTTCATGCGATTCAGATGGGTCTTGAATTTTTTGTTTTGCTGGAAAGCGTACCATACCCCGATGCCACCCCCGATGATTAAAACAATAAGGGTGAAGTCTTTCCAGTGTGGTTGACCGTCTGTTAAAAAGAAAATACTCATTTGTCGAACGGGACATTATTTTCCGCACACATATTCACGTCAAAATACGAAAAAACTGATCAGAAATTATTAGTAACGCCGGTAATGATTATATAATTAGACCATTGTTGTCACGCTTTGGCGGATTCTGCTGGAAACATCCTAGCGAACATGTGATAAAGATATGATGATGATGCACAAAACGAGGACCATCAATTTTTTGGTGCTTACTCTTTCCAAATTCTGTCGGGGACTACCGTTTTTGATTACATAACTCATAATTCAGCCTACGTAGTCACAAGATGAGTGCAATGTAAATAAAAACCAAAACGGGACAAATTACAGCATTTTATATAAATGCTCTTACGTAACTCGTTCGATTAAGAATTGTGGGAACTAAGTTTCAAAGTAGCTCAATATTGTTGTAATGAGTCATCAGGAATATCAATTATTAATTTTTACAACCACATTTTCATATTGTACAAAGAATGATTGTTAGTACTTCTTGGCCTTGAATGCACATAAATGAGAGATGAGCACCATTGTTTATTTTTCGTACAGGCCCAACCTTTTCGTCTACGAAAATACACGCACCGTTTAAAACAGAGGTTGTTAGCACCATCATCTGAGCGTAAACTAATGAAAAATGATAAATAATAAGTACTCATCACATTTAAAGTCATTAGGTGATAAATGTTGCATTGTTTTAATAGAAATTGCAACGATTAAAGTTGTGTTTTACAAACTACTAATCAACACACTTCGCTCTGCAAAAGGATTAAATCCTTTTAGATCTAGAATACTATTTTTACGTTTTATTTTAAATCAAAATATGTGATATTTTAGGAACGAAAGGAATAAACAAAATAAATGTTTTTCTTGGCTTCTCATTTAATTCTGTAATAAAATCTCGAACAAAATTTCATGGAATTGCATTGAAGCGGTGCAGGAGGTTACATCATAGATCAGTTATTTTGTTTATATGAGTGGGTAATCTTTTGTGTAATTCAACTAAAAAATAGCAAATTGTTCAGTTACTGAAGAGATTTGAAATTGCGTTGTCTAAATCCAAATATATTCTGAAATTCTGTATGTCATTTGGAAGCATTTGTAAAACAGTTTATATTTCCAGAGGTTTGGGTTCGTTGAAATCCGACTCTGAATAATGAAATTGCTGTTTTAGAATGCACCCTCTGCTTATTACAATAAAGGGAAAGAATTAGATCTTTAAGGTTTTAGTTTTTTAATTTCATAAAATTCGTACTGTCACCTTTCCATTTGTTTCTCACGTTAAATTTTGTATCTATTAAATCCTATCTTACCAAGTCCTACAAGCGCGAAATTTGAATATTTAATTTTCAAGGTCGTTTTTTACATTTAAAATTTTAAATTAAAAAAGCTAGAACTAGTAATTACAAAGACAACTTAGTCTAAATATTCTTGACACCGGGAAAAATTTAAAATTATTGCTGAACCGAAAGACCTTCGTCGAAGCGAATTATCTGCATGTGATGCAAAACCTTAATTAATAAGTTATTAAATTTTACATTCGAATCCGGAATAAGTTCAATGAGGTGCTTATCGTGAAACTATGTGCCACCCACTGGAGACCCACAAGTGGTGTAAAAACTCGATCGATTCAACGCTTAATTGCGAATTAAGAAATGTTTACGAGTTTAGTCAAAGGGAATTTCAAAAATTAAAATGAACCTGGAAAATCATGTTTATCAGAAGATGTAAAGTTTATTTCTTTACTAAATAAACAATATAAAGTATTCTAAACATATTTTTTGTTAGAGAGAAGATTTAGTGCCAAACAATAACAAAAAAAGAATATATTTTCAGACGAGTACGTGAGATTTTCATCAATAAATTTGTCATTTTGTTCCCGGGTTATTTTTGGATGTACTTTTTATTATTTGTTTATTTTATCACTAGGATATTTACGTTATTGCACCTATGAATATTACTTGAAAAGTTGTGAAAACTGATTTATATGCCGTCTATTGTTAGTGGGTAATAAAGTGATAAAAAATTGTAGCAAAAATTTTATGGCTTTCATGGCGGCTCACCTTTAGGGGGACCAAAGAGCACGACGTCCATGGCTTTTAGAACAATTTTTTGCTTGTGGATTGGGTCTTTGATCCCAAGATGGTTTAAGTAATGGACATTATTAGCAGCCAATCTGTAACACCACAATCAAAATTTGCTAAATTTACTCTAGATGTTACCTAGGGAGGTTAGCCCCAGTGACTTTGTGCGTGATAAAACTAGGAACATATTGGGGCAAGTCAACAGAGGAAACAAGCCAATCTGTCGTTTGCTCTACAGTCCAGTTGTGCACTTCTGATTTTATCCAGGCTTCCCAAAGTTCTTTAACAGAGATGTGCATGTCATCATTCCGATGGAAAGCTCTCTGTCGCCGTTCATACCCAGAGTCATATTGTAAATCCTCTCTCAAAAACTACAAATTTTCATTAAAGACAGGCGATGTAATTGTCACAAGAGCTTACGTCATCAGATTCCGCCAAGTCAACATTTCCATCAGCATCATCATCGAGTTTCTGATGTAGAGTCTTGATAGCTTCCAACCCCATCCTCTCATTAGCCGCCATCGTAAGACAAGCGAAATCATCGATGCTACAGGTGTTTGTGGAACCTGAAACTCCATTTAGAGATGAAAATTTATCTGAAAATTTGTACTTACTGTCGCTGAGGAGTAAGTCGTTGGCCGAATAAGTACTTTTTAGGTTGTCTCGAAACCTTGCCCTTTCTGTGGGCCCTTCCTGGTTAGCCTTTACACAGTCACTTTGATAAAAGCTTAAAATTAACCAAAAAATAAATCCGCGAGTTTTCATCTTGTTATAACCTTCAAATTGCACAACGTATTAGTTTAGATTTCAGGCCGCAGTCGGAACGGCGATTTTTTTAACATAATAATTATTGTTTTGTGTGTTTTTCTTTACTTTGACATTTCACAGCCGATTTTCGTGGTAAGTTTCAAGGTCGCGTCAGTTTTACGGAAAAATCTGTCAAAACTTTTAGCGATTATGTGAGGTTTGCCGCAAATTGGTACAGTGTAATTGTGGGTTGCCATATGTTCGGACGCGAAAGGTCGCTTCACATTGGACGAATGCTTCGCCTTCACGCGATGACCAATGACCTTAGCACAATTAAAGATAATCTGTTACATACATTCCGAATTTCTTTGCTCTTGTTGTTTATTCGAATCAACAAACAAATTTATTACGATAATCTCCAATCATAACATTACTATAACACGGAAATAATGTTTTTCAAATATTTATTTAAATATATAGGTTATCTAACAATACGATAATTACGTTTTGTTGCCTCCAATAATTTAACAAAGTTGTCAATTTATGCTCACTTTTTCTGGAAATGTTAACATGGGAAGGTCGCATGATCAGCAATTTTTTTTATTTCTACTTTTAAAAACTACCATTATCGTCCTTGACGTAAAAATAACAGATAGTGTTTTTTCTTCAAACAGGCTTATCTTTGAACCTTAAAAAATTCTTTGTTCCGATTTATCTTCAGCGTGCTTCCACCGCAAAATAGCGGGAAGTGGATATGTCCGGTTTGTTTGATAAAATTGATTTTTTAAATTTATATCTACCTTGGAAAAGTCTGTACTTCATATTTTACCAAGAAATGTAGATGCGCAAATAATCAATTACAGTCAATAAAATTATGTAATCATTCGCTGAGTTATCACATTTAATTATTGCTCGCATTATTTCGAGGAATTTTTGCGATATCCATTAAAGCTTGTTTACCATAATGTAGATATATTTGTTTTTAACTTATCTGTGCGGTTGCTTTTTAGGGAAATGCCAAGTACCCACTTACAATTTGCGTAATTGAGGCAAATGTACTCAATTTTACGAGTTGCAAAAAAACTTTACCAGGTAAGGAAATACGGAGTAGTTTAGATTGTTAAAAATTAGTCCTTGAAAATAAAATAAATAATTTGTTTCTTTTTTGATTCTCTAAATTAGATAGTAATTGCAATTTCTTTTCTAGCATCTAGAATGCAAAACCTTTGCTTCTCCAATTCTGACACACATAAAACTCTAAGAATCTCAAGTTATTGTCAAAATGAATTTTAATCTAAATAAGACTAAAGAAATTGTAAAATATGATCTGCTTGAAGCCTTTTTGTACATTTTTACCCAGTTTCCAGTAGCTATGTAAGTTCGTTCGTCCTATAAAAAGAGCGAATTTTTCATTCAAGAAAAACTGTTGAAATTTATATTTAGCGCCCTTGTGAGTCTGTCTAATTCTCTAATCCGATTGTTGGCATTGATTCAATGAAAAAGCAGATCACAGATAATTGCTGAGTCAGGTTTTATAAATCCTCTAAATTTTGTAATAGGCAAGGTTTGACGTTGGCACTGCTAACTCAAAGTCAGTTTAAATTTACTCCAATCTTATCGAATTTAAATTCGATTGGTTTCAAATTCAAATTTATGGAGACATAATAAATGCGTCGCATATGTGGGCCATTTCTGATAAGAGAAGTTAAATCAAAACCACGTGATAAGGGTACGTTTAATCAATTAAATATGGGTTTAGGGATTTTCTTTATATCACTCTGAGGCGCAAAAACCAAGCCGCTAAAGCTAAACCGTAATTAAATATTTATCTTACTTACCTATTTATGTAGATTTCTTGTTTAATCAAGTTATTATAGTCATATTTATTTATCTTTTTGTCGGCAAAATTTAACAAATCTTGTAACAGTTTTCATTGAAGATCCTTTTGTTTTTCTCTAAGAATCTTAAATTTTCAGAGTGTTATTGAAACATTTATTTTTAATCCGATTTACTAGTAATCGGCGTAGTTCCCGAGCAATAAAAACGAAAATTTACAATGTCAATAATTTACGCAATCATTCTTTTATTGTGGCCGCAAATTCAAATGTAAGCTCGATTGTAGATCGTTAGTATTCCTAACACGATAAAATCGCAGTGAGTTTTATCGTACTTAATAAATTGTGGGTGGTTTATTGCTGGTGGGAATAATAAATTAAACTCATCGTAAAAATATATTGGGCTCGCTGATATTTAATTGTAATACTTTACGGATGGCTTCACAGACTGAATTTTCTTTAACAAGATCTAGAAAAAAAAACATTAGACTCAATATTACAGGAGTCCCGGTCAAACCTGATTTTCCCAGTCGATTTTCCTTTGGTTTTTCTTCCTGTTGATCGCTGAGCTCGTAACGTGGTATTTATTGGGCAGGGTGGGTTTCGGCCTCACTGTTTTTTGACTGTACATTAGAATTTTGTTCATCAGAATGGTATTGTGTCTTTCGATGTCCCTCACTTGGGCCGATGTGAAAGTTTTGTTGTAAAAAGTCTTAGGTTTATTTCCAAGTCTCTCAAGAGTGCTCAGACTCAGCATCGGGAGTGATTCTTCATCGTAAGATTCTTCTTCGAAACTTTCATTTTCGTAGTCTTCTTTGTTTGACACACTGGAAACTTCGTCATCGTGATTTTGAGATTGATTCGATTTTTGTGAATTGGATGACATCGCTCTTGAGTACGAAATATTTCTTTTCAGAGAATTGTGTGATCAATATTTGGAACAATAATGCATGACATGACACAAAGTTTCTATAGCAACAATTCATAAATGCGACCAGGCGACTGCTTTACGACGCAAGTTTTGTGGGTTCGGAGGAAGTAATAATGAAGACGAAGTTGTCATAAATAATTCTGCATTTAATAAATGATTATATTACTGAATAGAACAAAATATATTTACATATCAAAACAATATACACAATAATTTATATACACACATAAAATGTTAGTCAGTAGTTCACGATTATGGTCAATATCTTTAATGCATACTAGTGCTAGCTGCTGATGCAGCCACACAACAATTGCACATAATGTAATTAATAGTAATTAAGACGTATATAAGATACAAAGTATTGCTTTCTTTGTTAGTCACATTAGAAAATATATCACTTATCCACGTTTGGCAGCTAATGCCCCCTTGCTGAATCACCTCTTAAGTCTTTCAATCCAAATGAAGGTGTAAATGATGGAAAAGAAACGACATTGTACATCTAAACTATGACCATGTGGATACAATATGGATTTGAGAACTTAATAGAGTTCATTTATCATTACAACAGCTGTACCTATTACAATTATTACAGTTTAACTATGGCGAACAATAATAAAATGACTCACAACAAAACGATGAATAATAAATTGGCAGTAAGTTACAGATTCTATGATGCATGTTTATGGATACTGACAGTACGCTATTCTAATGATTAATGGACCTGATTAAAATTGCGGCCCAGATCTAATTTTTAGATATAGGTAGAGTGGAGACAAGCACCGAGGATAGAATTGTAAAACTTAATAAAACGATATAAATATGTACATCTATGGACTATGTTCTGCTAAGTTTATATTTAATGGATCGTTAAATACAGTTCAGTCAATTGCTACGATCGATGATGACCAAATAACGTAAATCATCATAAGAAACTGCAGCACAAAATCATTTCGTTTCTCATGTCATGGCGAGTCACTATAATTTTCCATATAAAAAGCTTCTGATATATGTACAGTCCTTAGTATTGCCTTAACTAGATAGAACTATGTGCAAGAGTCTTTCTAGATATCCGCGAGAGTGGCGATTCGGCTACCCTGTAGGAAACATGTCATTCGTTATCAAATAGGCCTTTTGATTGCTTGTACACAACACAGTTACAGCTTGGACAGTTCATGGCTTATTCACAATTCTTTTTCTTTAACTTATGATTATCAAAATATTATCGCCACGAATTTATTAAAAATAGTAATTTGTTCCTATAAATTAGTTATGTACTTCTTCTCTTTATTTAAGAACGACTAGGATTTGATTTGATGTTGACTTTATGGCACATAAAAAATATTCTGCTGTTGCGATTTACTTAATATCACCACGTTTATTTAATCACGATTCGTGCCTATGCAATCGTCCCCTTCTCGACCCACTCTTTCTTCTCTTTCTCTTGGTATCCCTCTGAAACGCCACATTTCCCGGATCGTCCGCCAGCTGTGGATACTTATGTATGCTGTGTATATCCACTCCCTCGTATCCATCCACGTCACCGTGCGAAATCAATTCCTCCTTTTCCTCCTCCGTCCAATCACCCCGACCTTGGAAACCTGCCGCGACCAGCTGTTTCTCCAACTCCCAAGCTCGCTCCACGGCTCTTTTGTGCGCGTGTCGCAGGATCTTATGAGTTTCCTGCTCAGGATCAGCACCATATTTAATTATCACAACTGCATCAGGATTATGAAGTCGTAGTTCTTTTATTGCTGTCGCACCATGATCTGTGATCTCGTGCGTAGAAACGTTGAACATTCCTCCTAAGCGTCGCAACTCTTCCAAATCGTCACGTATTTTAAGCACATTGTCTTTAACGAAATAGAACACGTCCTGGTCGTGGATGCTGAATTGCAAATTGAGGAAGAATGAGTTGTTGAATACGGAAGTGACGACATCTTGAACGACGCCGTTGACGCCTTCCACTACACTAACTAGCGCTCTACTGCCAACGCGAGAGATGAGGACGCCTTCGCCGAAGACAGAACGACGGTAGGCCACTCGGGGGAGAAGATTGCGGGTTTTAGGCTCCATCTTGAGCAGAGGCTTAGGCACGAAACCTAAATCGGTGAACTTCTCGTTGACCTGAAAAATTACAGATATTTTTAAATGCTGACCATGTTCCCTGACTTGTTTAATTACATAACTGGCAGCTCTGACCGTTATTTGAAAATTAAAACCACCGAGTGCATTTGTAAAGTCTCCATCATCATTAAAACACCTTTAAATTAACGCTAAACAAATGCTGTTAGTAATCGGGACATGGCAAACAGGGTAATTAACCGCTGTATCCAGCAAAAAAATACCTTGAAATAGAGAGACTTGTTTGGCATTTATATTGTCTGAAATACAATAATTTCTTCCAAAAGTGAAACGAAGCCACGATATTTTAAAATACGTTAGGCACAATGAAGCAAGCTAACTTATTGTAGATAAAATGAGGATAACGTGCATTTTCCTTTTTATGAATATGGTAAACAGTTAAACTTTTATTATACTCATGTTTTTATAGTGCGAAAAAGTTTCATAATTTGTTGTTACGAAGATTGGTATAATGATCTCTTTCTGTATTTTATGACTTTAAAAGCGTTCTTTGTTACTTACTTTTTCCACAATGCACTGAAGACCGGATATTACTCCAAAGTCTGGTGCTAGCTGCGGCGAGGTGATGGTAGCTTGTGGTCGATAGATCATTTTAGTAATGTATTCCGAGCCGAGCATGTTTTTCATATCGTAGCCATACATTCGCAACCAACTATTTAAATTCGTCATATAATCAATAGTTGATTTAGAATTAATGGGGTCGTTATTGTTGAAGCGATAAATGAACACGTCAGTTGGAGTCGTTAGTTTCGTCGCCAACTGTTCCCAAGCGGGGGTCATCCATTGCCCAACCACTGGATCGTATAATCTCTTATTAATATAAACTAGTTTGGTATTCGGATCTAGAATTCCCCCGTGGAAATCCACTGGCAGGTAGAAATCTGGATTTGTATCTAAAATTATACTTCCAGAAGGCGTCCGTCTGATCTCTTTGATCAGATTAGCATTAATATCGAACAAGGCTAGGGGCGAACCGTTTTGGTCCGTTGCAACGTAAAAACGTTGTTCCGAGGTTTCTACTGTTATTATAACGTTGCGAGAATCATACAAGAAACGGAAGGTGCGTCCGGTCTTTGGGAAATGTAAATGAGTGACTAAATCTGGAGTACTCGGATTCGAATAAAGATACTGAGTGACATTCCCTTTATCGTCGTTCCATGAAATCAAACGACCTCTGTCGTCGTAATAATACCACGTTTGGAATTTGTCTCTTTCGAAAGCGTGAATCAAAAGACCTCTTGAATTGTATCTGTATTTCTGTTCTCCTCTACGCACCACAAACCCGCGGTTATCGTAACTGTTGAACTCGACATCGCCGTATTGAACGACTCGGTCACCGCTGTCGTACCCTAAAGATATCTTTTCCTTTTCTTTTATCACGCCTATTATGTTGCCGTTCTCATCATAGACGTATTTCCAGTTGCTTGTGCCTACGACTTCCAACACGTGGCCATCAGAATTGTACGATATACGATCCATAAATTGGGTTCTTCCGACCAACAACTTTTGGAGTTTGATTCGGTTACGACTGTCGTATTCAACTTCGAGTCTAAACACGTCGAACGATTTTATATTGATGAGGATAGATTTGATACGACCGTGATCATCAAAGTCTGTTATCGTAAAGAATTGTTTGCTAGTGTCTTGCATCACCGACCTGTTGAAAGTGTTTCTATACACTCTTAAGTCACTGATGCCTTCAAGAATTCCGAGATTCTGGTTATATTTCAGTCTTAACTGCGGCAGTTCTTTGCCGTTTATGTCGACGTCGATACCGGAGAGACGCGCATTGCCGTCGTATTGGAACTTGTAGTGAGCATTATCAAGACCACTCTTGCTATTGAATTTGAGCTTTTCGTCTTTAAGAATTCCAGCGTGATACTTATACTCTTGTTTCAATTCAAAGTTGGGTTCCACGATTTCTATGCTCTTGACAAGACTGGAAGTTTCGTGGTAAACATATTGGGTGGAACTCATTCCAGCTAAACTCGTTTCTAGTTTACCGGCAGCGTCGTAGACGTACGAAACTCTACCTGATTGGTGAGGATACACTTTAGCTAAGATCTGACCGTCATCGTTGTAAATAATTTCGTAAGGGTGACGGTTCATCGGTGAAAAGTATTGATATTTGAAGAAGCCCAGAGAAGTTTGAAGAGAGAAAGTGTGAATGTGACCCCTCGGTGTGGTCAAAGATTGAAGAGCGCCGGCTTCGTCGTACTGGAGGAGATAATCAGAACCTCTCGGAGTGGTCACTTTCAATGGCTGTAAAATTTGAATTAGGACATGCTCTAGGGGATATTTTGGTCAACTTACCAAACTACTGAACATGTCTTTGAAGGCATACACTAGCGACGATCCGTCACCATATTTGATTTCGAACAGTCTCCCAGCGCGGTCAAAGCCGTAACTTTCGCTCAAATCTCCCCATTTCCAGTTACTAAGTCGACTGAATCTATCGTATTCCAGTTCAACTTCTGCAAAAATCCCGTTTCTAGGTCCCCATTTGACCGGTCTAGCCGATTGATCGTAAGTCACATTGAGGAGTTCCACTTTATCGTCCATGAAAACGGAAATCGAAGCCGTATCTCTGTCGTATTCTAATGTAAGTAAGTTCTCACCGTTGACGCGCAACTTGCGGCCTACTTTCGAGATGGTTTTGGGAGTTGAACTCTTGCCTTTATTCTGGTTCGGTCTGACGAAATATCGCCATTCAAACCTATTGGCGAGATCCCCGCCTATTTCCGTTCGCTGCTTAGCCGGCACAGGATAACTCTCTCCAAGAAGAGGTTCTTTGTCGGCGAGGATATTGTAAGGCACGGTATCAGTGGTGACGCTGTGCGACCAAGGCGAATTACTCGCGACGCTGCCGTCAGCCAACAATATGATTTTGTTCTCGGCATCTCCTACTTTTGTCGACACGCTCGATCCTTTGATCAACATCGAGATGGGTTTCTTATTATTTTGACCCACTTTCACGGTGGCTCCTTTCAAGCTCAGATCGAACGACAAACTTATCACTTTTCCTGTAGGTGTCACGGCCGATGTCAGTCTACCGAACTCGTCGTAATTGTAGACGTAACTTCTTCCGCTGCTGTCCAATTTCGTTTTCAACAATCCCGTGGGACCATGGTAGTCGAAGGTAACGTTGTAATTATCGGGAGTGCTTAGTTCGTGCAGCATTCTCATCCTGGACATTCTCAATCTGCATTTTTGTCCTTTCGTGTTTTCGATCGAGTTCACTTGACTGGAGTAGTCGCGCAATAAGAAAACTTTATTTCCTGCCGCGTCAGTCACCGTGCTCAATTTTCCGTTGCTCGTGTTGACGTTGTAAGTAAACACGTAACTCGTCTCGCCAGTTAGAATGTTTTTCGTCGCAATATGTTGACCGAATCGATTGAAAATATAAATTTCTTGCGTTTCTGGCGAGTAGATTTCGTATTCTCGAGAAATACTAGCGTCTGGTATGCTCGCCATTACCGATCTTATCCTGTAATTGGCTTGATCGCCGATGTGGACGTGGCCGTCAGGACTAACAGTAACAGCTGAAATTGTATTAAACTTGGAATTCGATGCTAAGTAGTGTTCCGCTTCGAAACAATCGCATCCACGTTCAAGACAATTACATTTGGATTCTGCTCCAGCGTAAGGACCGATCTTGCCATCAGTACCGATCACTCGAATGCGATTAATTCTCTGGGAATCGCTTTCAGCAATGTATAAATCTCCAGCCGAGCTGAAAGCCAAACTTTGAGGCATCACGAGAGTAGCATGTGTTGCTAATTCGATGTCGTAACCACTGGCGGGAGATGCGCAATGAAGAGGTCTTCCGGCCACGACTTTCACGCGACCGTCGAGGGTGAGTTGCAAGATCATATGATCGTCGATAATATGCAAAGTATTATCCAGAGGATTTATCGCGAGCTCTGTAGGCCACCGCAAATGAACCTCTTCGATTGTTAAGGTGCCTTCACAAGGCAACGGCTTCCAATGAGACTTGTGCATGTGGTTTCCGATAACGGTAGTCACAATACCGTCTCTGTCAACCATGCGGATGTTTGTCCCATCCGCAAAGTACAAAACGTTATCGTTCGAAACTGCTACACCTTTCGGATAGGCTAACTTGGCGTCACGTGCTAAAGCACCGTCACCACAATGAGCCTCATCTCCTGGAAGACAACGTTCGCCGGAACCCACGACAGTTTCCCAGTTGTGGTCGGGATCGCTGTAGTCATCAGTATTGCGAACACGGATTATTTGATGCGATTCGGGGTCTGAGATGTACAGAGTACCGTCAAGGGGACTCAGCGCCATGTGGTAACGATAAGAGACTCTAGTAGCACTGTAAAATAATTCATTAGTTATGTAAAAAGAACAAACAAAAAAAAACTTACTTTAATCTAACTACGGTGCGTACCCTACCGTCGGTTAAAATTTTTCTAACTAAATTAAAGTCCCCAACGAAAATGGAACCATCTGGGGCTGCTGCAAGAGCGACGGGAGCTAACAATCTTTGTTTAGAAGCTTGTCCCTCACAGTCGTTGCAGTCTAAAGGTCTTTGATGGCCATCTCCCATTGTGGTTAAGATCACTCTCGGCTTATGTTTGAGATAGATGTTGGATCCGTCACCTTTTTGTAAAATACCTACAAAGCGCAAAGTTGGTCAAAATATCACATATTTGCTACATAAATTTCAAATTTAAACTATTTACGTCAGCGATGTTTGTTCTAGATCGGATTAATTCTGTTTATATTACTTCTGGAATCCCTTTATAGACGACGTAACTAATGTTTAATTTAATTAAAGAGGGAATAAATGTTTTGAACCACGCTAAGGAGAAATAGAATATTCTCTGGGGTCATAAACGTTGGACTCACCTTCGTGGAAATTGTATCTGTGGTGTATGTCGAGATTCCATCCGCCAACTTCTGAAATGCTCATATCATGTCCGCTCAATTTGGTCGTCTGAACGTCCCATATGATAGTCTTGCAGTCGCTATACTCATATCCAACTTTAACAATAGCCGTAGTCACTCCATAAACTCTTTGTCTGTACACGTTAAGTCTGTTCCACGCGTACGTAAACTTGATCACCGGATCCGCCTCGAATGTCTTCTCGAACAAGATACCCTCAATGGTAATTCTGAGATGGATCAAATTTAAAGTCGGCGGTATAGTTTCCGGCGTCAGTTGCAGCTGGATTGTTGAGAGATACCCGGCAGCTCTAGAACTGTGGTAAACCAAATTCAAGCCAGTTCCGGGGATTTGGAGACTCTCTTGGACAACTTGTGACTCGGCTAATATGGCACTGCGGTCAGGACACGCTCCTTGAAAACCATGCTTCCACGTGGCTAAAACCACAGGTTTCATCGTGTCAAAGTCGTGGGCAGAACACGGTTGGGGAAGAGCAGAGATCGCTTTTTCTTCTCCGGTTGTCATAACGACGTTGTCGATGATGACAACTTCGTTCCATGGGACAAAAACTATGTGGGTCTGAGGGCGGAACGGAGAACGTCCGAATTGTAAAGTGACGGCACCGCCTCCGTTTACTAAGAGGTCGAACCATCCGTCATCTCTAGTGAGAGTGAAACCTTCTAAAGGAGTGCTGGTGCTGACGCGAACGCCCATCAAGCCAGTGCCCATTTGGGTTATAACGCGTCCTCGAACGACGGCCGAACGGCTAAATAGACAATTATTTCAGAAGATGTACATACAGGAACGAGCAAAAATAAAAGAAAAGGCACAACAACACAAAATGATAAAAGCTTAACTAAAAGTTCACGAACACATGTGGATTTTTTTAATGAAAATCAACCAGGCACAAATACTACACCTAAACAGGATCTACGTAATGGTAGCTAGAGTTTGTTATTACGGCTACAATTAGCCTTACCTTGTGTTGAAGTGATTCCAAAATATACTGAGCAGCAGGAATAAAAAGAAAGCCAAATCGTTAACAAATCAATTTAGACTTAATTTTTGTTTCGTTAATTTAGGTTGATGTACCGGCTAACAAGAAGTTGTTTGCATGTTGCGTTTTGTTAATAAGATCTAAGAGTTCGGTACAATAAAGCACGTAAAAACAAAATCAGTGAATTTTAAATCAATTAAATGACACAAAGAGGAAGTGAATGTCACATGGGGCACAACAATGCGTCTAGAGAAAAACTTCTTACATTTAACAAGGGCACATCAAACATGTTATTGAGAAAAACATTGAAAAACACCCACACCAGAGGTGTAGAAAATCGAATAAGATAACACTTGGTTCCACATACCTCTCATTGAATGTTTCTGGTCTTGCGTAGTTCTGCAAGCTCCCTTCATCAATCAAAAATTTCATTCTCTCGAAGAAAGAGGCGGTGATTGCCGGAGGTTGCTTTCTCAGTAATATGTCGATGGGTTTGGGAGACGAGACGCACAGCTGACTACTTCCGCAGAGACGATTTGAGCAGCACTCGGGATCTTCGCAGTCGACCAATCCATCTATATCCATAACACAATTAGAAAATGTCATTGGTAAATATCAGGTATTATTACCTTTATCGTTATCACGACCATCATTACAGTTTTGTTCGAGCAAAATACTACAATCGGGTCCGTCCCACCCGTTGTCGCAGCGACATTCCCACATAGAATCGGTGTTAAATCGACATTGTCCGTGGGAGGAACAACTGTTCGGACAACCCTCCATGGTACAGTGTTTGCCGTTCCATCCCGTAACGCACAGGCAGGTGCCGTTTTTGCACTGGCCGTGTTCGTTACATCGGGGATCGCATTGTTTCAAATTACAGAACTCTCCCGACCAACCCGGGTCGCACTGGCAAGAATCGGACACGCAATGGCCGTGGTTCCCGCAATCCAGATCGCACAATTCTGTAATAGGTAATTGTAGTTTTGTTCGTGATACTATCGATTTAATTACCTCTGGAACAGTCTTCGCCTGACCATCTGGGCTCACAGGTGCACGTCTGCGTATCCAGGTCGAACGTTCCGTGACCGGAACAGTCGGGGAGGCATTGAAGGGCATCCTTGTCCATTTGGCTGCAATCTGGCCCTTTCCATCCTTTCTTGCACAAGCACGTTCCTTCGACGCAATATCCGTGGCCCGAACATGTGGGATGTGGACAGTCGACTAAAGTAAAATTGTGAAGGTAAAATCCTGCAATTTAGTAAAATCGTCTTACCCTCTTCGCAAAATTTGCCCTTATAACCCCGGATGCAATTGCATTTTCCGTTAGCACAGTGGCCGTGACCATTACAGTCAGGCACTTCGCATTCATCATGCCTTAGTTGACATTCTTTCCCTTTCCAGCCGGGATTGCATTGGCATTCACCATTGATGTATTCACCCCGTTGACTGCATAAGACGGGGCAAACACCTGACAGAAATACATTCGATCATGCTTAAGCTCGAGCTGTTAGTCGCGTGATTTTGTTGCATTCGTGGAAAAACACTTACTGTCGCTGCAGTCATCACCTCCGAACCCGGGGTTGCATTGACAGTGTCCCATGAGACACTCTCCTTTGCCGCTGCAGCCGTTGGGACAATTGTGAGTCATATCATCGGCGACGACGGCCACAAAAGCCACCTCTTGTGGATCGCCGTCATCGTTGTACAAAGATAAGAACCAGTGGCCTTGTTCCATGTAATGAGTCACTTCTTTCTTCACCGATGACTAAAAAAGCGCGTTATTCTTTGAATGATAAACAGGGATTTTCGACTCACGTGTGACGCTCTCGTGGTTCTCGCCTTAAAGCCGCTAAGAACTTCAAGTATGTGGTATTGGGTGTGCGTCGGAAGGGCGTTGCGACGGGCATAAACACCTATACTCGCCCCTCTTGGTATATTGTAATCGAATTTGACGTAAGCCGCTTCGGATTGATAGAATTGCATGTTCCAGTAACCGTAAGGCGGAATTTCCTTCGAAAGTCTTTGTCCTAACGATATTTGGGAGAACGTGGTCCCATCCGGTGGGAATGATTGTGCGGGGAATGTACGAGCACCTATTAATTGTATCATTAAAAGTCTGTAAAATTAAGCTTGTTCGAAGCTACTGCGTAAATTACAAGCGGCTAAAGCTTTGACAAAGTGTGAGCTCAACTCTACTTTGAAAGTACACTTAGGACGGGTGAAAGAAGAGACATGCAAAATGTTAGGGTGTAGTCTCGTGGCGCTTAGCTGTTAATTCGCTAAGCTTGTTGTCTATCGACGCTGCCCTACCTTCGAGTATCAGTATTGTAGGTGGCGGAGGTAATTTGGTGGTAACTTCTGGACAAATCGTCGGAGTCCAAGTCTCGGAAGCTTCGGTCGCGTCTGTTAAATCAGACACCGAAGAAGCTTCACTACTCTGGAAATCCGGAGAAGATGTACTAGTAGCATTCGCATTACTCGCTAACACATCGTCTCTGTAGTCGTAATCCGTGTTATTGTTAGTATCTGTAAATTCATTTGATGCATCCATACATGGACATGAACATTCACACGCTCCACCCCAAGGCCCTTCGCGTTTTTCTGCATCGATGGGCGTTTGGGTGGTTCTTTTATCACCCTCTTCTTTTTGAAAGCTGTGCTTAATATCGCTGTTAGTGGCTTGGTTAACGCCATCGTCGGTTGGCACGGACACAGACAGCACGTAAACAGACTGAGCGGCGTGGGGGTTGTTAGAATCGGGATCGGTGGCTATAGTCACGTTTACTAAAACCCTTTTCGAGGAAGTCGGACCGAAAGAAGCCACGGGAGGGACCTCAATCACTTTGATTTTTGGATTCTGGTTTAATTCCTTCGCTTCAAATTGCTTAGTGACCGTGTTAGTGGCGTTACCCAATTCATGCAGCAATAAGGGGTCGTTAAAATTTACCGGTTGTTTCATGGGTAAATCTACACCGGGATTCGGCAGCGCGGACAAATTAGAGTCGGTCAATTCTTTCGAATCACCGTTTTTATCGTGCGGAATCGAATAATTCGTTTTCGATTTCATGGTCGTCGAAAAGGGTTCGTTATTTAGTTTTACGATCTCTACTTCGTCTTGGCGTTCGTAAGAATAGACGGGATCTTCGCGCGGTTTTGTTTTGATTTCTTCAGAGGTTTGATCTTCGATTTCGGCATCGATGTCGAGGTTCGAGAAGAATGACTCGGGGTCATCTTGTAGCTGAGATGTTTCCAGGAAACTGTGATCTTCGTCCGATGCTTCGAACTGGTAATTATCGTCCGTTGGTTCAGTTGTGGTCTCTACGTCTTTCGGTGCTTGGATATTAGGTGGAGCCGTGGTCGTTATGTTTTCGTTTTTCTGAATTTGAGTGTGACTCATTTCGGTTGGTGAGCTATTAGTCGAAAGCGGTGTTCCTATCTCGGTGACGTTTGTAATGTCATGCAAAGGTTCAGGGGTACTAGCATGCTCTCTATCTATATCATGCTCGGTGGTGCTCAAACTGGGAAAATTGACAGTCGAGTCGGAGGTGGTATTTGACAACACAAAAGCATGCGGTGGTGGGTTATGTACTTGTCTACGTTTTCGAGAATAGACAAGTTCAATAAAATTACCTCCAGCAGAAGACGACGTCTTCGGCCTACTCGACGTCGACAAGTTAGTCTCGGAGATGGCAGTTTTCGACGGTGGCACAAACTGAGTGTTTTCTCCGACCAAAACTGAACAGGGTTTTGCGGTTTGATATGACCAATTCAGTACGCTCGACGCTGTCGATATAAATTTGGTTTACGATTTATTCTTTGGAGAATATGTGCAGCTTACCTGAGATGTATGTAAGTGCAGCTGTCAAAACGACCAATAACATGATGCACACAATAGCCGTACATTTCCACGTGCATTTTGAAGCTATACCTTTTCTAAAATGAAATCGGCTGGCTTGGGGGAAATGACTCGAATTGGGGCGGCGTAGATTATTTCGGACGGGTAGGACAGGTACCTGGGCACCATATGGGATGCCGCATCTGTCCGAATTCTTCATGTCTTTCGACGGGCTGCTGCACGACGAATTGGACTTGTAGTCGATCGTCGAGTTCTTGGGGTGATCTGCATACAAAAATAATTTCGTTGCTTGATTACCGTGATTGTGAGTTGTCAGAAAAGTGCAAAGTCCGTAATTACCTACTAGCACGCTATAATTTCGAAGCGAATTCCCGCAAAGGCGGTTTCGAGTCTACGAGAGCTCCGAGTTATTCCGTTTATGTATTCAGGAATGTTTACTTTTATTCACAAGTGGAGTAGTAAGACACGAAATGTTTATTATTGCCCAATAAGTTTATTTACGCGGCAATGTTACAACAACGCACAGAGACATTTTTCGATTCGTCAACGGCCCCGAGCTACTTCGCAACAGTAAACAATTTAAATCAACAAATTAGGGCTGATTGAGGGTACAATCGTCAAAACCGATAATTCTATTTTCACTGATAAACTCCCGAGAACAATATTATTAGACTTCGCAAGAATAACATCGGTTCATTTCGTTCGACACTACATCACTCAAAACGTCATTTTTTAACTGCTTTAAAGAACAATAAAACTGAAGAACTCACTTAGCGTTCCCGATGGTATGTACACATTTCCGGAAGGCGTCCGCACGAGACAAGAGGGTTCGAAATCTTGAGTGGGATCGGCCGGTGGAGCCGTGGCCAGGCGCCCATTTAACCGATTCATGGTGGGGTTCCGAGGTGGAACATCTGGTGGACGTGGAGCGCCGTCCAGCAGACAACCTGAAAGAAAATTGGTAGCCGTGATTATTTTTTGCTCGTGCACACGATGACGGCTGTTACAAGACTACCACCGCCCGGGCTCAGGTCAAAACTGATCTTTTAAGGGGATTAAGATAACAATACATTGTACTCAACTACAATATCCTACAAGGTGAAGGGGACCCATAGGGCCACTTTAAACATTTCAAACCATTAGTGACGGGCCGACGTTATTGTAAACTTCTTCAAATTTGACTCGGTTGGGTGAATGCCGTCGTTTCGCTAGTGTCGTTCAGTCTTAACCGAGTGAGGGTTATTTAAATTTCGAATATCGATACGACGTTTCCGTGTTTTAAAATTTATAGATAGACATCTGTATTATTGCAAGAGATAGTATGGGTTTCCTGTCTTGACAACCTCATTACCATGTAAAAGAAAAACGCGTTTTCTATGAACAAACTTTTATAAGGCTAACAGCGGGTAGTTTGCATTTTTATCTACTTTACGTGAGTTCACGTTCAATAAATATTTCATCGTATAAACATTCCCAATAAATATGAAATATGTTTTCGCCACATTTAAATTGCGATAAGAAAATTTAAAAGCCGCACATGGGAAAACAACCAACTTTATCGATTTTCCTCGATCTCAGGAACATGTTATGCAATTTCCATCCTTCAGCTCCGGAAGCAACCAAGAGGTCATTTCCAATTAAAGTTTCATATCTAAGTAAAGAACTCTGTAAACTCGAAATGTGGAACAAACTTTTCAACAATTCCCTCTCTTTTTTGCCACTTCAACTGGTCTTGCCAAGTTCCTGATTTGAGGAGCAATAATGAGAGACCGAATTTCAATTAAAATCTTTCCCATTCATCCCGACAAACTTTCTTAAGGTACTCTATTAAAATATTCCTCGTCGTTTCTTCAAGAATTCTATTGTTGTTTTAATTAGAGACTTGCATAGGGGATGGAAATCCGAACTAATGAAATTACTATTTCCAACGAGTTCCTCGCTGGAGTTTTTAAAGTTTCTGGTGCGTTCGTCGTCTGCAAACATATCCAGCCCTCCCATTAAACCTATTTTCAACAAACTTCAGTACTTGAGCAACACGGAACTGGTATAAAAAACTAACTACTCAATTTTAATTAGCTGAAATCGTACGAGTGAAGGAAATCGAGAACCACGATTTCACCGTTTAATATCAAGATATCTATCTATATTTTAATTCAGTTTATTAATACACGTTATACAACGTGAAGAACTTTTCATTATGAAATAATACGTATCAATTACATCCTACGTTGATGCGTGCTGAAATTTATTATACGTTGGACGTATCAATAATAATAATTACAACATTTACACTCTAATTGACGTGCGACTGCATTTTTTCCTCATCGATCGCGTTTGGTTCAAAAACGAGATTACATGTAACTTTTTTAAACGAGTTTTACGGAAACCAAGATTGCTTCATCTTTCGAAAACTCGGAAGGACTGAGCCGGTTCAGTTACGTGTGATCTTGTGATAAAAACAGGAAAGATGTAAGAGGATCCCTGGGTTTATTTTACGTTTGGAAATAAATCCAAACTACGTAACATCCCATTGTGTCTAAACAACTAAGAGCTTAAAGTAGTGCCAGGTAGTGCTGAAGAAACTTAATATCCTCGGTATTCATCATCACGATTAGGATCTGCAAGATAGTCATGGGCACCTCTTTCAATCATTTTATGCTTGAACGGAAATTATGACGAAAAAATTACGAAGCAATACAATGAGTTTGTGCCGCAAATTAACTCGAAAAAAACGAAATAATTTAACGTTCTCGGTTCAAGAGTCGAGTCGATAACTTTGTTATTGTCAAAACGAAATGACCAGGTAGAGATATCGAATAGTTTCACTGGTTAGGATGAATAAAAATGTCGAAAAAATTTCTACGTGTTGGTTGGACAAAGGAATCTCGTTTACGACACCTATAAAGTATCATTGTTTCACTAAGTAAGTTTAGTAGACATTTTATTGGCATATTACCGTGTGATGGAAAATGGTAATAAAATTAACCACCATTCAACATACCATCTGTCTTGTTAGCCCATACTTAGTTGTTTCTACATCATAACTCATAATGTTTTTTTAATGTGCCAGAAATTGTTTGAACAAGAGCGTGATGGCACGCTGAAATTGGATACGTCTCATTAATTTTGATATTTCCAATGAGGTATGACCAAATTAAAAAAAATATCATTTGGAAGCTTTCCACGTTGTGAGTGTAAATACAAATAAATACGTGTCATGTGGATAAAAAAAACGATGAAGCAAGAGCTTCGTGGTTTTAGTTGGATATTTTTCTATAGTTTTACGTGGCGCAACTTTCAGAAATAATATATGAATGCAATATCTAGATGTGTTGGTCATGCAAAAAATGGTTTTCCACAGTTATTTAGGATAGCGGCGCACAGTTTGTTCATTCGCGACTTGGTATTTTATTTTCATGTTCTTTCTGCGGACATTCAATTGCTTCAAGCACATAACATCACTTCAGTGCAGACTGACCCTCTACTTAGATCCATAGAATAGTCGAGTGCTCAGTGGTAGATGTCATTTTTGCGAGGGTTTAGCGTCATCTTTTTTCCGTCAGAGAGACGGAAATTTACGAGAAAGGAAATAACATTAGGGAACACGCCGTTACGTACCTCTCAGGTTAATATTTCTTTGTGTACAAAACTTGCGGTTATATAAATTATAAGAACAAAAGCTCGGTCGGTTTAAATAACCGTTGCCTCAGAATCCTTATTGTAGGAAGGAGACGGCGCATATTCCCGTAAACCGTCTGAAATCTGTTGAGGTCTCTACGTGGTTAAATATTTGATGTCCACGACTTGGCGTGCAACATCACTCGAACAGCTGTACGAGTTAACAATTTGTAGGACTCGGAATTAAGGCGTTGTCAGAGGATGGTCCATTAATTTTTCAAGAGCGTCGTGGCGTGTCTTGTAGCGCTAAACTTCACTTTGTTTCTTTATTAATTTCAGGATTGTTCCAAAGCCAGCTGATTCCTAATTATGACTAAATTCAAAAAGCTTCGTTTTCAGGTGTTCTAGGAACACCCGTGTAGTTGTGAACAATGTAACATTTTTCGTTATTCACGTCATGAAACGTTGACAAGTCGATTGATGAGTCATTATGTCGTGGTGTTAAAGATTTATATCAGTGAATAACACAAACGACGTTTCAAGAATAAGTAATAACGCTGTTTTGCATTCTTCAAGAAATCAAAGTGTGAACAGAGGAAGTGCGTTTCGCCACAACAAAGCAGTACAAATTCCCAACCTACCGCCAACAGGATGTGTAATTAAAGTACTCCGGTAAAAATACAGAAACTTTTCAAATATTCATGAGGAATCTGGGGGAGCGGGGACCGTTATTTATTTCCTCAGACTTGTGACGATTACCTGAGACATTTCCGAGGGTGGTAGCTGGAGAAACGGACCCGTATCAGGTTTCGAAGATCCAGGTCGTTGCATTTGATGTGACATCGTACATTTCCATAATAAAGATCGTGTCGCGTGCCCTAGACCAGTTGCCCTTTGTCATAGTAATGTTCAACCCTCTGCGACTGCGTATATACCATACATTTGCGTGTGTCCCACTCAGACGTCCGCGTTTCCGCAATATTTCTCGACCGATCACCGTCTTATCAGTTTTCTTATCGAAGCTTCCCCGTCTCTATCTGCCGCTTTCCGGCCATCCCGAGACGCCATGTTGACTAGCACCCTCACGCGATGCCCTACACACCCAAGACTGCTAATCCAACATTTCTTTATGCTTACTCATATTTGTACACAATTTGCAGGAAAAAGGATGTGACAATTCAAAATTTGGTTGCATTTCTACAAAATGGAAAGGATACTTCTACCTAAAACCCCCAATAATGTCACTCACAATCATAAACATAAACGTCTATTGTAAGCAACCCTTTGCTTCAAGTATTTTCGAGAAGGATAATTTCTTTTGCATTCAAGTATTATTGAACAAATTTAAACCAAAAATAGCTACTTCTTAAAACGAGTCATGATCATTATCACTTTTATTGCCGATTTTATTGAAACTTCTGGCAACAAAAGTTTACAAGTCTTGTGATCTTGAAGGTGTATTTTATTGCGGAATTATTCGAGGAAAGTCGAGTGTTTAACAAGGGTGCAAAACTAACCCCAATAGTGACAGTAAAGGGATAAAAATTATAATTTTACGAAGTGTGGTATTTGCATAATGTCGCAGTGCCGCAAGCAACTATTTCTGCAAAATTGCAATAACTTGAACAATTTCCCTTGTAATTGTCGTTGTGTGCTGGGTGGTTGACAATTATTCCGCTTAAACAACGAACATGCATGGGAATTATCCCACTTATAAATTTAATTTGAATACAGGTAAAACCATAAACAAGGGCTTATTGCTCTCGGTATTTCGTAGACGGCTTTATCCAGACATTTCCCCCGTCCAGTTCTCAGTTTTTGCCACCGCAACTCCACACGCTAATGCACAAACGCTGCTCGGTGATCTCATCAACCATTCCGCAAATATCTCAGTCGTCCCTACGGCATCAGTGTTCATCCTTGGTTAACTCTAGGCGTCGCGACGCTCATGACGTGAAAACAATCTAAAAGGGACATCCATTGGACTGCGTTGTCTCTTGGTCTCTATTCGATCATATCATATTGTTCCTAATTCCCCCTCTTTGTGCGACGCCTCTACCTAGCAGAAATCAGCAGAAGCAGCATTCCACCGGAACTCTTTGTAATTCCAGAATTCAATCCGATTATTGTCTTGGCATCACATGTGCGCGCTTTTCTTTTCATGGCTCAAAAAACGCATAATATGAGCGATAAAGCATATTGGAAAAGGGGAGCCCCGCGACCCTAAATTATAGTTCTGGGGTGTCATTTTATAGGTTTCCCGATTTACGTCAACGCAAGATGACGGCGGGCAATGATGGGGCTGAGTTCGCGATATACGCGACTTCCTGCAACCGCAGTCCTGAAAGGGCTCACTCCCCCACAAACACTCCCCTAACGCACCAGGTCGATTCCCAAGGGATCCCGTCAGATAACACTTAATGGTATCTTTGCACTCAAGATTTGCACTGTTTAAAATTTTTACTGGGGGCGCTCAGCTTTATTTCACTTTCATCCGGGGATAAGGCGTGACAATTTTCAAGGGGCTTAAGCTAATAGATGAATATATTCATAGAATATCGATGAAACTAAATAAAAAGGATCCTTTTTAAATTTTATTGGGTCGAAGGGATTATGACAGAGGAAAAAACCCAATTTCACTGTTCTTCGTTTGGTGGGAGAGTCATAAATAAAAACGATGGCCCCGGGAGATGGCGACCTTTCATTCAAAATTCGTTTCGAGTCCTCTTTTAAACCGTAGTTTACTATGTGAATTTTTTAAAATCATCACCAGTTCACCACTCGCTTTGGATGCTGCTGTTCAGAACTCCATCTAAAATGTAAGCAATGCATACACGGTTGCTTCCTGTATCTCCATTCATGGCCAGGTCGACGAGCTGTTTATTTTTTAATTACGCTCACAAATTCTTTACTGCACGAGTAGATATATTTCGGCTCTTTCCCCGCGTTTGGAAAGCGGAATGAGCGGAACTAATTACATCAGTAGAAAAGTTAGAAGTGCCGAATTAAAATAGTCTGCTACTTGAGAAATACAAAGCGTAATGGCCAAGAAAATACTAAAACTAATTCAAGAATTCAAAAAGGCTAAGTAGAATTTGACGAAAGTGACGACCATTTTTTTTATAATAATTCTATAATAATAGTTTAAATAATTTTTTCAATAATTCGATGATAAAATCCCCAGACCGCAGGTATAACTTTTTAGTGTAATCAATTTTCAATCTAATATTACATACAATAATGAGTTGCACATAGAAGCAATTTCCAAGCTTTTATTTCTCAAATTTTTATTAATACGACGGTACGTTACTATTAAACCACATTTTTTTTTAAACTGACAAAACTATGACATTTTACTGTCTTAATTTTCTATGAATACGATAGTACTTACTTTTATGTAATAATAAAACGTATCTTTTTTCGTCACAAAATGCGTGGAAATGATTCCAAACGAATTTGTGAGTTCTCTTGGTATTCCTGGGGGTACAGTTTTCAATTTCTCGGTCAATTTCAATGTTATCGGCATCACGAAAACGTTGCATTTTTAAAAGTCCTTTTATTTTTGCCACGCGTCGCAAATTATTTAGGAAAGACAGTATTCGCGGAAAGCGGCTATAATCGTTTTTTTAATCGTTAAATTGGCAAATATAATTTGGAATATATATATATATATGTCGTCAAGAAGGTCGCCAGGAGCCACTTCAAGAAGACAGCAAAACATGAAAATTTAATAATCCAAAAACAAACAGAAGAAACCACACTTGGCGACGGATTGCGATGAAAGAATGATAAAAAAAAGAAGAAGGAAAGAAAGGCATTCAACACGAATCCAAACCAAAAAAACATACGATGAAGAAAGAAGAAAAGGACCATTAAGACAGCGAAAGATAAAGAAAACGCGAAAAACAACAACGTAAAAAAGGAGCACTGTACAATTTTAACAAAAGCTCGAATTTAGTGAAAAATAAACAACAAAAATCTTCGTTTTATAGCTTTCAAGACAGCTCCAAAAATTTTTGGTTTCTTTTAAGCAGGTGTGGGCAGAAAAGGAAAATTTACAGTAAGATGCTGCATATATAATTTCATTGTCTAACAGTGTACAGTGTAATACTTCGAAAAAATAATTTCGAATTTCTACTTTTGTGCGGCTTTTCCGTTTTTGGTCTTTTGTTATTTTCGCTAAAATCCCTCTATCCTTTGCGTTCTAGTTCGTCTTAAAAGCCACTACATATACAGAAGCCCTCCAGGCTGTTTTTAATAATCGTGTCGGCGCCGCAGCTGCGCCCTTAGAGCCGACAACCCGCTGCTTCTAATATACCGAGTATCTAATCGATTAAACAACCAAACCGATCATTATGTCCGCGAGTCTATCACGTTTTATCAAAACCCACGGGTGGTCCTGGTCCACGTATCAATTATGGCGGAGCACAATAACGCACGTGGTACTCTTCACCATCCGTCTCTTTCTTCCCGTAATTTATGGATTTGCTAAATGAAAACGTGTGACTACACATAATGCATAGCTGGGGCATGATGAGCATGTGTCGCGAACGAAATTAAGGCCCCATCCATATATAAAATCGGAATGACGAGGGCGTAGTCGATGACGCGAGATTGGAAACTGATCAAGATGAATGAAGTTCACAATGAGCTCGAACCCAGTTGCCGTCCAACTTAGGGCTGTGAATAATGAAACGCCGCCGTCAAAACACGAACTCACGAATCTACTGCACTCTGTTATTACACGAAAGACACACCAAGAGCTAACTGCACCACTTGCTGCATGGGGTTTTTACGTTTCGTGTTTATTTTCAGCTTAACTAGATCCGAAGCTCTAGGCTACGGACAAATTGTAATAACATCCAATTAGAGGGAATTGAATTAGTATTTGTAATTTTATACGGGGAAGGGGCGAAAGCTGTTATTATAAACTAATATGTGCCACCCACCACGATGTTATCACAGTGCTTCCGCCGCACGAGCGACTATTACCTTGTAAGACTTGAAATAATAACCTCAGGAGAGAAAAACGACAGATTATTAGGTTGTGCAAATCAACGCGGAAGCATTCGCTGCTCCGAGTTTAAAGCTCCTTTTTCTTCAACAAAGGACTTAATCAGTTCATCGGAAATATTTATAAATAACAATTTACTGGTGAAATTGCAGGAACACCTCCCACCTAGAAGAGCACGGACAAAGCTTTAATTAGAGAATGAAATACTGTAAATTGAGAAGGCCGGTTAATAAATCCAACTGTATTAGTTCAGTTTCCGTGTTCCCGAGAAGGGTCACTACTTCGGGACAAAATTTAAAAATACAGCTGGTATTAAAATTGATTTCCGTGAATATAGCTCTGCCGGTTTCCCCTTCCGCTGCAGGTTTGTATGTCCAATGCACCCATTTATCCCGGTGAAAAACCACAAGAGTGCATTTGACATTTACGACTGTAAAGTTTTTGTGATTTTCCATTCGGCGACACCGTCTACCTAGCTCATAGCTTTCGGAAATAAATTGCTCGTTTGTTTCGATTTGGCCTAATCGAATTTGGCGAACGCGCCCCATCGCATCGAATGATTGAAATAACGGTCCGTTGATTGGACGACCTAACAAATAATCGCGTCCGGTTCTCATTACCTCCAGTTCCATCAAACTCACCGATCAATCAGGCAAAGTCACTGGCACAAGTTGCGTGTGATGGGAAAGACAAACATTGCAACCATGGGCACGATACCAGATTGGATAACAATGTTGTGCATCCACTCAACGAGCGATTCGGCAAACACTGCATTTGCCAGGCTGTTTGCAGAGAGCTCTATGTATCATGCATGTTTGGGTAGAAAGTCATTGTCATTTCGATGCCATACGAGGGATTTGCATGCACCCTCCCACATAACCCTCAAATGCAGGTTTATAAAAATTCTAGTATGCGAGGTGTGGCCCTCGTTTCCTTATATCTCTATTTCCAATAAAGGGATTGGGGGGATGAATCGGTAATGCAAGTCATATCGGATGGAATTAACACTATTCTTGTTGATTAGATGCGTGTATTGGTATTTAGAGAGATAACACAAATGGTGGTGTAAATGATATAACATAATACCACTTTACCGAATATTGACTGGCACAGCATGATCTCAATTGGCGACAGTCAAACTAGGAGAATTTAACTAACTAAACAAACACCTCAAAACATGACTCATACTTTTAATGCCGGCATCAAACGGAGTTGTTCAAGTTTATTTACATTTTTACGGTGGTTGACATTCATAAAATTTTATAACCTCAGCAATTTGATGAATGAATATTTATCTGTATCTTGGTCGCTTTTGTGTGATTATGGTTCCCCTTTTTTTTTTTAATTTTACGACGACAGGGCACGGAATATTTCTATTTTAATGATAAAACCCACATTATTTTTAAAAATAGTACAAAAACCTGCACTATTCACTCTTCTACCTTAATAGAATTTGCAAACAGCAATAAAAAAGTGCACTCAGGATTAAATAAAAAAACATCTATTATTAGTAAGCTGATGTTTAGTATGTTATTGTACCAAAATAGGTAAAGTACACATAAAAAGTTTTCAAGGTAAGCTGAAAGGTTCAGTTCATACACAAACCTACAAGTTTAGTAGGCGTATTGATTAAACAAGTACAAGTTTAATTTTAGATTTGATGTTTTATTAATAGCAAGCAATTTTACAAGTTTTTCAAAAGACTTTTTACAAAAAGAACATAAACGGCAAAATTCCTTATCAGATTCAGTTGAAACTATCATAATACCACAACCACAGTTTGAATACCTGCTCATTAGCAATCGAAATTAATAATTCATTTTAGCTCCTATTCATTGTGCTTGTTTTTTTTTTTCATTATATGCAGAATGCACATTATTACCCTGGTTTTCTGAATATTCTATCAAGATAAGCAAAACAAGTTTCCTCCAACTTCTACATTCAAAATTCGGTTACTATTCCCAACCACAAATACCTCTGAAAGATTTGTAATGTTTGACAGTTTAATAAACTCTTTTCAAAACTTCAAGATTGTATCTGTTAATTGCAGATAAAAAGAAAGATACTATCTGGGTAATAACCCCGTCATGTCGTATAATTACCTTTATACATGACTAAGCACAACAAATTATTGATTGGTGAGTTGGAGATTAACGTAAAATTGAGCGAAAAGATTTAGTAAAAATGCGTCAATTTTTAAACAATTCAAGAATCATGAAAAATTCAGAACTTCCAAACTTTCGTAAGAATTAAAGCGAGATTTGTTTGACGGTTGTCCGATATAAAAATCGTGTAAATTTTTAATACGAACAATTCAAAGTTTCTATCTAGACGGTGGTAATTATAGATCAGGGCTGATTGTTGCATTACTAAATCTTGATCTTTTTCATCTCTGAAATTGTGAACGAAAGTGACCGGAATGAAAGTTCTAAAGTACAATTTATTGATTACTACGTTAATAGTTAAATATGTTTAACGGAAATAGGATTGTTTCCGATTAAACCGGTAATGCTTTTGAATAAAAAATATTTTAGAAGGGAAGTAGAGGTGAAGCAGTCTAGTGTTGGAAAATGCGAAAATGGGACGGACAAACGAGTGCCACGTGATTTCCTTAAAATTACGAAAATAAATTCCCGTGAGGAAACAAAGAAATTAATTAATTAAAGAAGGACGTGACTCTAAGAATAACGGCCAATCCTGTGAGTCTCAATAAATAACTGTCCTAAATAGATGGAAGGTTCGAGACAAAGATTTTACCAAATCATCACTTCTTGAGGTGAAAAGAAAAATATTGAAATCCTGTCACTGATGTCAGTGCGTGAGACACCTTGAAATTTAATTATGCAAGAGATTAAGGGAAGGAAAAGCCAATTTAGGCTTCGTCTTTCACCCGAATGCATTTAGTTCACCTTCATTACTGGAAGGGTGTCGTGAATAATAAAGTATGCATCATATCGGTGACGTTAAAGCTTGGCAAGATTTCGGCTATCTATCGTCGTTATCTTTTTTGTTTAGCTTGAAGAGTTCGGAGGTGTAGATCTTTAACAGAGATACTCCTTTCTTTGGCTTAACTTGTAATTGTTCTTGGTACAGGGGAGTTTTTTTTTGCGCGGATCAATCTTGAAGCGGTCTTTGATCTTTAATTAGGTCGCTGATCTTTATGGAAAAATTCAGCTTGATAGATTTTTGTTGAATTTGAATTTACAAGAAGCAATACAATTTAAATTATGTCGAGCGGTTGAGAAGAACCGTCATGTATTTTGGTGGAATTCCTCTGGGCGACATTCCACATCTACATTAATGCTATTTGTTCGGGGAAACTTCTTTATCAGGACATGTAGATTCAAATATCGAACATGCCTTGAGAATTTATTTGGGAAGATATCCAGTCCGTTGGAACTAACCGACGACATTTTTTATATACGAGATAATATGAAAATTCACATAAAAACTTTTTAAATAAATATTCCGAGACCTACGGTTTTCGTCACAGTTTCGGAGGAATTTTCATGTATGTATGTAACAGAACCGGAATTCATGTTTGGGATTAGATATAGACGATCCATATTTCAAACACGCATTCCTTCGAAAAGTTTAAAAAAATCAGATTACTTCATTTTAGTTTAGGTTCCTGACTGAATTCGTGATTATTTTAACATCGTAAAGATCGTGAACATGACGAACTCAACAGATTTTTTAATATTTTAGAAGCACAGCAGCGACTAGATAATAAAAAGTAACCCCTTTTAGGATGAGCTAAAAAGCTATTTCATATGTTAATCAGATGAACGCCTCATGGATTTGTCCATAAAATTAATGTCTTATCTATATTTTTTCAGGTTAGACTTCCATTAGCTATCGCCCTCTGTGACACAACATGTCTCTTGACAATTGTCTACAATTAGAACGTCAAACATGGGCGCAGATGTGGTTCTTCTTTGTGTTATTTATAGCATCTGTGAAAACTTGTAAGAGTGTGTTATTAGCGCCTTCCAAGTCTCAAGATTATCAGCTCGAGCGAGGGCGCTTATCCCACCGTTGTAAAATGCATGCAACTGCTCTTAAGGGATGCAGGTCGAGCAATCAGTTCAGGAAGAGCCAATCTATATGCTAGGGAAAGTCTGCAACGTCGTATAATAACTGCAGAGGATGGAAGACGTCCGCCGTCGTGCTTCGCCTCTCAGGAGTGCAATCACGGTAGATTAGTTACCGGCACAGCAGAGGTGCCGGAAAGTGCGGGGTAATAAAGCGAAACAGATAATAATAGCGTCGAGATAATGGAAGAACCGGGCGATAATAAAACTCCTGCAGGCGACGGAGACCGTCGCTAGCTGGCGCTTCTGTCGACCGTGGCAGGTCACGATACGTCAAAAGTCCACAGGTGCCCTCCAGCACCCCCAAATCCACGACTTTGCAGACGTTGATAAATGTCAGGCATAAATCTACAGAGTCAATGATCTAATCGAGGTGGACGTCGCGACGGCGGAAATGCTGCGGTTTACGAAATCGATAGCAAATTTTAGAAAGGGGGAAATCGATTGAAAGATGATGTAATTTGTGACCACAGGCGAAGGAATAGGACAAGACATCTTAGAAGAAGCCGAAACATGAAACACTCAGACGTTATTTTTCTACAAGATATGTTGAGATCACGTGTTTTCTTTTCATTATTTTTGCTACATGTTTTTCTCGTATGACTCTGTCAGAGATGCGATGAAATATGTATGGGTTAATGGGGTCAGTGCAGGTCGTATGATATTGATTTGAGTCCAAGGCGATGATCGTTTTTCAGATACAAATGACATGAAACAAAGAACGACAGAAGACAAATTTTGGTTACTTTAGTCGTTATTCGAAAAAAGAACACAAAGAAAGCGGAATTTGCTACGTTTGCTTACTACAGGACAAACCGTGTAGGGTGATCGGTGGGATGATAATGTAGCAACAATATAAAAGATATTTTATTACTCTTAAATTGTGAAGAGGCAACTACCGTTACTTATTAGCGGTTTATAGATTTTTAATCGGTCATAAAAATAGCCGTATAAATGTAAAACGACTGTTTATAACACCCTTGTAAAGTTAGTGGTTTATTGAGTTTTTGAACCTTGCTCCTACTTTCGAAAGTTTGAGATCAATACCAACTTTTATTTCCAGAGTTAAATTACATCACTTTTTCTGTCGATCACTCGTTTACTATTACGAAATAAAACAACACCAACTAGCGAAATGGGCGTAATCCGTATTCTCTTTTTGCATACGAATCAAAAAATTAAAATGTTTGTAAAATACACTCCAACCGGTTGGAAATGTAACTTTTTTTTAGAAAAAATTAATCACTTTTATATTTCCGTTGCCAGTTTCAATATGCCTACATTGGATCAATTTAATCTGTGTACATGCATAAACACCTGTAGAGGTAAACAAATGAAAATTAAATTGCAAATGTTTCAAACTTTATCGATTACTTGGTAAATTTGTAATATTTTTGTTATACTGTTTTATGGAGTCCAGTGAAACAATTTCTGTCAATTTCATGCACTCGCTGTTGTTTTATGTTTGCTTTCCTGTTATATTTATATAATATTTTACGAATTTTATTGGTGTACTTTGAGCTGGTTGATTATCATGTAACATGATCTAAAGTATAATACCTAAATGTGGCTATTATTTATATGTAAGTTTTTATTAACGCGAGTTATGGCTTAACTTCGTGGAAATTGTCGACGGTTGATCGACATTTTTGAGTTTCGAAGCTGAACAGAATCTGATACGATGTTTAAGTAATGATACTCAAACGAATGGCACGCTCCAAAATTACCAGCGTCCTGCTGGAGGAGATTGAAACCTAAGAATAAAATTAGTTTTAGGAGGGGTTGTTTTAATTTAGTTGTGGGAAAACGTGGTGCTTCTATTTTTTCGAGTCGGGTTTTCCCCTCTTCGCATTATTTTTTTCTGAGTATTTATCGAACAGTCGACTCCATAATATTAGATTATAAGGCTTTAGAAAACACATCGGTCCGTCTGGCAGATATAACTGCGGCGATAAGAATCGAATGAATAGCTTTGACGGGGCAGCTATCCGATTAAACTAGAAGGGAAGTGCAACTGACAAAGGCAGTCAGCTCACCCCATCTGCATTCGTAACTCTAACAAGGCCGATCCGAGCCTTATATAATCAGTTTTCGATTCCCTAATTACTGCGTTAGAGTTCTAAAGATATCGAGGGGATGTGTTGCATGAAAATTTTGGAAATTAACGCACGTTTATTTCGCATGATTTTTTCAGAAATACCGATCTAATTTATGCCGGGAACTTATAACAAATTTCCAAGTAGTAGCAACGCAAATTGCGGTTGAAACTTTCTCTTCGTGCTCGAGAGAATGGGGAATTTTATCGCTTACCCTCTCGCCAAGCATAGCAAATTATCAAATGTTCCAAGTTTTGCCTAATTAACTTCGAAATGAGTCGGAGATTCTTGGTCTTTGGTGTATATAGGCCTCATTGACAGAGCTCGTGGAAATTTTATGATAAATTACAGCTGAGCAAATAGCAGGGCTGCTATCTTTAATTGCTTAATAAATTGCAAGCGGATGGTCTCTTTTTCGCCATAGAATTAATAACGCCTCAACGTGCTTGACGTCCTGTCTCTTGGAGTTTTTGCGGTTCTTAATTAAAACTGGGGTTGAATGCTGATCAAGTCCTCAAAGGTGGGTGTTTTACAATTTGTCTTTGAAGGACACTCGCTTTTTGTGTCGGGTGACGGCTATCAGGACAAGAATGCCGCTCCACGGCACATCTCGAGAGTTCATTACCGGGTTATCTGGTTGGTGCAGGCGCCCACTAGACAAAGACGCCGCTTCAAGTGCCCGCCATAAATAACCTGAGGCCTTCACACCAGCAAAAATCGTAGCCCCACAGTTATAGCCACACCATAATCATAGTAATAACAATAATTTACAATTTCACATCAAAAGATCAAAGATAGATAACTCGGAAAGATTTCCAGTATACCTACTTGATGCTGCAGCTGTCGATGAATTCTATTTTTTGATGGGTCCCTTTATAATAAAAAAAAGAGTGGTAACTTCCCAATATTTTTAAATAATTTTTAAAAGACTTTTTCTCTAAGTTAAAACCACTACATTTTTACTTAAGACTTAAGATAAGATATTTTAATTTAGCTATATTAAATATTACCAAGAATGCTAGCTAAGTTGTTTTTTATTTTATTTCTCGACGTTTTTTCCCGTTATTTCATAAACTAAATTAATAAATCTCAATTTGTGTTTTTTTCGCGGGACCTACGTATGTTAATGCAACTTCCTCTCTCGCAGCGTGCGCCTCGATGCCGACGCAGGCGTTTTCCCCGATGTTTCCATTTATTTGTGTTTTTTGCTTGATCTTCGTCGTCGCCGGAGTTAATCCGCGTGAAGTTTGTTATTAAATTCTGCAACTAACATGCATCAACACTTTTGGAATTTGGAAGTTCAGTGGAGTTCCGGCACAGCGGGAGCTCACTTCCCGATCTGCAGACGGAGTCCGGTGTCTCGCAAAGGACAGATTAATCGGATTTGAAACCATGAAGCCGTGTAAAGGCTGCTCACCGCCCGACTGCATAATTATCTTTCGCCGCTCTCTCAACCCAGAAATTTACATTTTAAGAAGAGGATCACTAATCCGCGTTTATACATGTGACTCGATCAATTCGAAATGACCGAGGCGTGGAGTTTTCCAGGAGCGCAGGACATATTTACCAACAAAAGCGGTCTTTTATGGTGAGATGAATTATTCACGGCGTTACGATCTCGCGTTCCTTTTCATCCGGCCTCATCCAAATTATCACTTTGCGCTATAATCTCTTAAAACTCGGCGCGGTGGTGGATATTCTATCCGCGTTCTCTTCCTCCACCATTTCGCACAATAAACACGTCATTAAAACTCATTTTACTGGGTCGCGTCGCTGGAAATCCTCTCCTAAACCCGACAGATTCACCCGCTATTCTTAATAAATAGGGAAAACATCGGGGAAGAACGACCCTTAGCGAGTTTCGATACGCTGCGCACTCGAGGAATTCCATCACCGTCAAAGCAAAAAATTAAAAACGAGGGTCAACTGTTTCCACCCTCTTTCTAAACCCATCCAAAGTGTATTAAAGAAAATTTTTAGGCCTACTGAAGCACTGTTCCTTTAAACGATTTTTATCCTGCTTAGTTTAGATCATTTCAAAACTTTAAAAGTATACAACTCTGACCGGCAGAGAATTAGAGCAGAATTTACTGGTACGGGTTCTGGAGTGCGGTACGTTTTTCCAATACGTCGTTGTAAGCAGACTAAATCCGTATGTTGAAACGGCACATCTAAATTTGCCGGCAGCCGCACAAACATGACTGCCACGATAAAATATCGGTTTAGTTCCGTAATCTTCGCTCGGTTGTGGAAAATGTAACAAAACTTGACCAAACATCAGAATCGTTTCCTTTAAAATGAAGCAGTTGTACTGTTTTCGTCCGAAGTGGCGAGTGACGATGAGAGAAGAGCGCGAATAAGAGCAAAAATGGAATTGGCAAAAGTAGGGCTGAAACCCTTGAGAAACGTCGCCAATGGAAACTCAAATATTGTCTCACGTATTCGTCGGTATATATTGATTGCTTTGCGCAAATCCACAGGATTTAAGAGTTTTTTATTTTAAATTATCCAGTTGAATTTTTGGAGAATTCGTTATAGTCACTCGATGGAAAGTATGAAATATCAAAGGATTTTATAATCGAAATGATCCCCATTATCTAACGGAAAATTTATTTTCTACTTTGAGGCAAAGGAATTCATAATCCTTTCCGTCGCAAATTACTCTTAATGCCAAACTGGCGATATTCCGTCTCAATTTAACGAGCTTCGAGCACCAGCTCACTGCAGCCTCTTTCCATCGCCATTATTCTCGTCCTAATTACTGCGTTTTCAGGTTATTGTTACCACCAATTCCAGTTTCAAATAAAACTCGTGCATTTTTTATGATTTTCAATCATATGTGGTCGATATCTCGGTAAAAATAGTCCACGTCCTTGCCTCGTCCGTTCGTGACGCAATTACAATTAAAAATTCATAACCCAAGAAACTCGTCTTGAAAATTTTAGTGTTTGTCACAAATCTAAACATTGCGCAAAAACAGTAAATTGCAATTTTCCTAAAACCATCGTTTATGAACGAAGCTCGTTAAAAATTCATCGCTTCTGATCACGGAATTTTTCCGACTCTTTCATCGCACAACAATGGCTTGAATTCGAATGGAAAACGGCTTTCAGTTTCACCATAAAAGGAAACCGTAATATTATAATCCCATAAAAGCACAAAAGTCGGCCCATCGCGGCCCACAATGACCCCATCAACTTTATCGACTACCTGTCGCAACCTCTGATATGCAAAAACTCTATTTTCATGCGAATGACGTCAAGAGTGGTAGAAACATGCCTCGCGTCCATTTACTATAGCCTGGAATCAGATCGAGCAACTTAACCTTTCCAAGTTTTATTTAGAATTCCACCCTTGATATAGACTTTATGCCTTGCATGCAGCACGCATAAACTCGTGCAAATCTCCGTATAAAGGCGCATTAATTCCTGACTTTACAAATAGCTGACCACTGGCTATGGGAGACGACGGCTATGCAAAAGCTTGGCACAATTGTGCTACATATTGTCGTGCAACGATAAGTATGCAAGAAAATAACCCACGGAATGGGCACACATGACATAAGTTATTCAACAGGAATGAAGTTATTGCGTAACGTCGTCCTTGTCTGGACCTCAAATTTAGTGCCACCGCTTTTTGTCATTTCCAATTATATCAATGCCCTAAAAATAAAACGAGTCTCATGTAAAGCTCAAAACAGTGACGAGTTTACTAAATTAAACAACGGATTTAGCAAATTCTGTTCTGCAATGCCCGACGAAAAATTGAATTTTTATCTTTAATTCTATAAACAGTGCAAACTATTACAATAATTACAAACTGAGCGTAGTTTTTAATGATGTAAAACTTAAGAAAAATGTCCAAGTTGAAGTTCTTGTTTACAAAATAAACAAATTAATGTGTAAATTAACGTAAATTTACTAATTTCCACTTCACTGGACATGAAAGTTTATGTATCAACTTGGGTGGAAATTCCTGACTTCATGTTAATTTGCGCTCTGTTAAGTTATCTTTAACATGTTCCAATATTACAGAACACATGTTTTATTAGTGTAACGTGAGAAATTTTTTGTTCAAAACTATTGGAGTAGTTAAAATAAGTATTAAAAAAACTGACGCATTAATTATCGACATTTATCAGTAAGTGTTTAGGAAAGGGCAAATGGAAATTTCGTTATAAAGAATTCAAAGCAAACATGGGATCTATGGGAAATTATTAGGTTATTTGCGGTTTTAGTAAATTTGTTAAAATTACTAAAATTGGTCATTTGTGGTTTAAGCAAATATTTCAAAGCAGTCATAAGAAAAATAAATTTTGATCTAATAAGAGCAATTTATTTTCAGTTTCAAAGGACACAAAGGGTTTTCGCAGTTTAAATTTTATACGGGGCTCCTTGTATACACCATTCTAAATGCGCGGGGATTATGTTACCATCGATGAAGCCGAGTCATAAGTGAAAGTGAATGTTCGTCTTTATTAATATTATCCAATATGTCGTTAGAAGTGCGAAAATATGGCGTGTTGTATCTAATTGTACCACCCTTTCCGTTTCTCCGTCTTCCAGAGAAATACTGCGGTTATTAGACGTCAGAATAAACCACTCGCATTTCGAAAAGCGTCGAGCAAATGGGTGAATATTTAATATAAAGCAAACGCCGCCGTTTGCAGAGGGAAATGTGACCACATCCATAATAAGTTCAGAGCTGGGAAGTGGAAATCGTGTTAACCTAGGACTCACACCCTTAACGAAATCAGGCATTGCTTTCGGTTAATAAAACAGAAACGTTGGGTGCATTGGAGATTTCTTTTGGTAAATCCTGATGCAGTGACGCTGGAGTTTGTAACGGAAGCTTACTCTCTATGAAATTGTACGAAGCGTAAAATTTTAACAGGCTTTCGCTGTAGGTTGCAATCACGGGAAACGGAAAGAAAGCGATTGTGGGTGGCAAGGGAGGCGCTCATTAAGATGCGAGCGGAAATGAGAATGTGGATTATGTTTAGACTTCCAGATCTACGTTACATTTTGAAGAGTCAATTGGCTGTGATGCGCTAATTGGGCCCTTGACGTAGACGGGCTTTATGTTCCGCCGATTACAGAGTTATGTTGGCAAAAATTAATTCTAGACGACGTGTCTCAAGATGCATTAAAATAATCCAAGATGTGCAACTTTATTATCATTTTATTATATCTTGATTTGCGGAAGAATTAGGAGTTTGAAAAAAGGTAATTCCGTGAAATTAAATAGAAGAAACTGACGGGCAAAGGGTAGAAAAAGCTGACTCCGACGTAATAATTCCTTGAAATATAAAATAATAATCCCAGATTGGAACGGTAACAATAAAAATGCACAATTTGCGCGAATTCCTCCCCAAAACATGATGCAGCAAATTTCAACGTCTTAATTACCATTTTAAAATTGTGGCAATATTTCAGACGGAATGAAAAAGAAATTTACGGCTTTGGTCAATTATGCATTTTTAAACCTGGAAGGAGTGTTAGCGCGAGTCGATCGATTTTCGTCGTTTTTCAGGTATCGCCTAATTAATCCGGGGCGATAATAATGAGAATTCATTAATAAATTTAGTTTGGTGCGAATTTTAGGGGATTTTCGGCTCGCAGTAATTACAGGCAGGTGTTGCCTGGGGCCGAAAAATCGAAACAGGGTCGACGAGACGATATCTGGGAAAGCCGAGGTTTTGTCGGGGAGGTCTGTATGGATTTTCACTTAAACGATGACAGAGACAGCTGGTAATTTTGCAAATTAGGAAATCTGCGGCATGTTTATTACTTGGTGGGGGATGTGGGTGAGGAAACGCATAATCCATCATGTGCCGTCTATTCGAAGTAATCCTCCGGTTTCATTCACGCGGCTCCAAGGGTACATTTTTCACGGCGTCCACATCATTTTCTGATAAGGATTTTGCATACGGGGAGTTCCCAGGTCGTGATATTATTGGAGTTCTGACTGGATTTTAATCCCCAGCGACCGGAAAAGCCATAAATACATATAAATGGGGCATAAATTCCGTCTCCTGTAAAGTACACGTTGCCGCGACTCTAAATACGACAGCTTATGGATATGTCATGTTAGAAGAGACAAGACATGTGGATATAAAACGTGAGTTCTTGATAACATGCCGCAAGCTTTGCTCCCTAACTGGGTCAATACATAATGGAGATATCCTTATACACTCCCGTTATTTCCGCCTTTTATTTATTTTTATGAGACTTATTCCTCGGGAAATTGTTCTCCTTTTCTAATTCTGGCCGCTGACGACGTCCCATGGCCTTTATAGGCGCGCAGGATCATGGTCTCACAGTCTCGCCTATTCAATTACAGCGCGGCAAGGGTCCCTGATTCATTGAAAAAGGACGAAGGACTCGGATCGAAAGCGATCGATCCTTACACGTGCAGACACCGAATTTAATCTTACCGTTTCCAGACAAAAGGAACTAAATTTTCACTACTAACATTACAAGGCGGTTATAATTTTAGTGAGAGCAATTAGAAACAGATTTAATAAAAAGTAAACTGTCAACAGCACGGAACCAACATATAGATCCAGTTTCTTTCTCGTACATCTCCAGAGTCGTCTGGTGGCGCCACAGACGTATACCAGGTCTCTATAGCCAGCCAGAAGTAATTCCTTTCTTTTCTCGGTTATTAATCCATTTCAGAACTATGTATAAACAGTTAGTCGAAAGTTTCAGTTTGTGCCTTAATGGAATCGTGTTTACTTTCATATCAAATACTGATGTAGCGGTTCTCTCGACTCAAACGGGTCTGGGAAGGCATCTTACATGGGCAACCCTTTCCAACCGCAAACACATTTAATTTACCGAATAAACTTGCTCTCAAACTTAAAGCCTACGTTTGCCACAAAATGAAAAAAAACAAAAACAGAAACATAATTTCTGCGATTTCAAAGACTTCAATTATCAGACCGACACATTTCAAGCTGAAAGAAATCTATCTCCACCTCGGGTTTCCAATAATACAGAAAAAATGAAAATAGAAGGGAAAGAGATGAAACATATTTGTGGATTGGAGCGGTATCTCATGCGGATTTGTTCTGCTGCCGGTAAAAATTGGAACTACTGTTAAATTTTATCGGATAGATGAGGCGGGCAACGGCAATAAATCAACCGGTCGAAAAAAGGGACAAAAAGATCGATCTCCCAGTTTGTAGTTCTTTTTTTCTATTGTGTTGGTATAAGCCGGTATATTTGCAATGATAAGGGCTGGAGCGTGTTCGCCGCGGGTGTCGATCTGTAACACATTGACGTGACAGATGGGTCACGTGTCATTGCCATTACGCTAACGGAATCAAGAGTTAACAGTTCAATAGCTTAATTTCATTAGTTATCCATATACGCACAAGACTAGAGCTAATTAAAAAATATCTCTCTTTGTTAGCGTAGTCACGAATTAATGTAATTAAAAACTGGTGATGTATAGAATTAAAAACGCGCTGGGATAAAATAGACCCGAAATTCCTGAGTAGGTACGTTTCAACTAAGGGGTTGGTAGTGATTGATGACTTTTATTTTACTCAAAAGTTCTAAATAACGCTTAGGATTTCACGAGTGGTAGACTTTGTGACAGAAACAATGTGTTGCTACGGCATCCTAACGCTTCGCTTCATTGCTCTGGAATGAACTATATGCATTGCAAGCTCAGATTCCTGATATTAACGTCATATTGCAGGGTGCGATACCCGGAACGACAAATTAACTCTTAATAAACAGACCTTTTGTTCAGATTTTTCAGCAATGTGCAATTAAATCAATCGAAATCGAACGCTAGGAAATAGGTTTATTACTGGAAATTTAGACGGCAGGAATGATGGCTGATGAGGCGGTGGTTCGATTTCCTTCTTATATTCTTAAATGTCTGATCGAACTGTAAGCAAAATAGTAAATTACGATGAGTCTATAAGAATAATAAAATTTATAATTTTTCGAAGATAACGTGTATTTTGAGTATCTTTGAAAAAATTTTCGCATATCTAACGCTAAGAAGCTCCGTAAAAAAGTCTAGGCCAATGTGGCATCTTTGTAAATTCGTAAAAAGTGGCTTTGAGGTATCCTTTCTCACCTCCGCCCCCCTCTCACCATTTATAACGAGGCTAGGTCTCCAGGCACAGGCGGTAGCACGCTCGGTTTATCAAAAGCTTCTTCTTTGATGACGTTAGGCGACGGAGACGTCTAAGCATGTGGAAATAACGCCGATATGGTGAAGTGAGCGTTTCGAACAGCAGCATCTCGTACAAGTTGCCCGCCTGTTCCATATGAATTTAATCCGTTTATACGAGAATTTAATTGCGAGATTCACGGGGACGCAACAGCTGCGAGAAATATTATCATCAGAACGAAAACGGAAAGGTACAGAAAGATTTTCTACACAACAAAAGCGGGAATAATCGCGACAAATTTAATTAGAAAGGCGCACCGGCGTTGCTACAATAATTATTATTTCTGTTTAGACGCTTCAATGGAATTGCAGGGGATGAGAAGACGATCGAAGGGAACGGTACGATGTTGAAATGTCTTTTTGTTACCTTGCTAAAATCGACAATATGATGGCAACGCGAGGCTTTGTGTAGATAAGGGAAAATGGACGAACGGACCGAGTTTTGTTGCGAAAAGAAATATTGAGGGAAGATATAGTGGCTTCATTCGACAATGCTTGCACTCGAAATTCTGTGCGCACAGAAAAGTTGCTTGTATAAATAGCGACGATAGTGCGCTTCTTTAACATTATCCTACTTCAAATTTTACTTTGGCAGTTGGGGTTGTAAAAGTCCATAAAACAAGTTTTTCCACTTTGAGTAAACATTGTTAATGGAAGTTTTTTATTAACGTTGAAACAAGGACTGCCATTTAAAGTATTTTTTTCAGATTAAGTCTGCAACCTTGAAAATTAGAAATGTGATAATATTAAACCAGTGGGAATATGAGAGAAATATAACTACGAAGAATGAGACAGATGGTGAAACCAAGAGCTGAATAACAATAATCTAAAGTCAATGACACAGAGGCACGAATTCGAAGAAAAGCTCCTTGGAATTCGTGGGTTATGGTACTTTTGAATTTAACCGCTTTCAAACGATTGTTATTCGATGAGGAAACACGACACATGCACGCGTTAGTTAATAAACTTTTTAATATGACGGATAAAAACCGAATTTTACATGTGCACGTTTTGTGTGACAATGCCACAATACGTTGTACGGGTTGGCCCCATAAAACGTTATGTTAACTGTATCCAAATTTTTAAAAACATTACGATGAATTTGAAATTAATTATTAAAAATTATGTAATTTAAAGCACCAACCGTGTTCGCGACCAAAATGTTGATATTTGAAATATATAACCAGCGAAACGTAGTTAAATTAATTTTTAATTCGGGAAAATCCCTTTGACGAGGATATTTAATTCCGCACATTACGTGGTTAAAATTAAATTACATTGCAGTAAATGCAAGACGTAATAGTTTTAGTTGCCTTCGTTAAAAATTATTTTTATTCGAATTGGATCTACCTAGGCGGTGTGAGGATTAAATATCATTAGTAAAAATAAAACCACGGATTTTCAGCATAAACACGCAGATTATCGCTGTGTTTTTCCGTAGAAACAGATTTCTTCGTGAAGCTGTAATAATTCCACTTTTCATTTCGGTGGAGTACTCTGCGAAAACAAACTTCAGTATCAAAATAAATTAGGGCGTTGGGGTGTATTTCATGGGTATTAGAGAGCGCGCAAATTGCGTAAGTTAGGGAGCTTTAAGTGAGGGCGCTCAAGTTCAAACTATTTCTCAGTTGGTAAATTTTATGAAATTGGTAGTGTCAGAAATCATTATCAACCCCTCTATCCTTATTATATAAATTTCGCACTAAAAGCGGCCAAAAGCAATAAAAACAAATCAGGATTTTCCCGTTTAAAAATAGAAGAGATCATATCGTAACGAAAGCTATTCCGCAGCGCAGGTATCTCCCTACTCATAAATCATCACAACGTAACAAAAGCACCAGGTTACGTTAATGGCAGAGTGGAGTTTTGGGTAATTTATTAGCAGTTAATTTTAAGGAGTGTTCAATTTTACGACCATAGTTCTCGACAGCAGGAGCAATCGCGCAGTCCACAGCCATATTTACGACCGGGTTTGGTGCACAACTTTCCACACCCATCACACATAGGTCTTATTTAACGTAATTAAACCATCTAATTGGCGCGTCGAGGAGTTTCGACCATTTTTCTCCTATAATTAGAACGGCTAAGCCACAAGTGGCTGTCATCGGATGCGAATACAGTGGTCAGCGAAAAAGTGGATAATTTAATTATCATAAACAAGGAAAAAGACTTGACAGGGTACGAGCACTTCTTTGATTTAGGATTTTAAAAAAGTTGAAAAGTGCGACGGGTGGATGTACGGCGTAAATGTTTTATCGTAAAGCATCCTCACTCTTGTGGAAAATACATTGAGGTCCAAATGTTTTTTTGAGCAGATAAAAAACATACCAACGATTTTCTAACAATATGTAAAAAAATGTAAAAACGTTGAATTTGAAAACTAGAAACCACACAAAATACTCAACATTTCTCATTTGTAAGGTAAAAATGGCATTACAAAAGCTACTCTTCTCCGGCTTTGATCTTTACGTATTTATTTACTTATTTGTAAATTTGACCTTACAGATAGCTGACATTTAGAATAAGTGCGCATTTTTAAAAGTCAGAAGAATTTATGTAAAAAATTCGCATTGTAAACAATTTTTGTTTGCAATTTTAATTAGCTAAACCTTTTAAAAAGGTCAGATTTGGAATTTTTAAGCATGGGTTTAAACTTTAAGATTCACTTGAAGAGAGAATGAATCAACAGCTTACAATTAAAGGAGCAATTGTGCTTTCAATGCTGACAAACAACAAAAATTTACATTTGAAATTCTTTCAAACCCGGCGCATCCACCATTTTTATATCCCCAATAAAAATTTAATTTAATTTAATTTCGTTTCCAATTATAAAAAAAGGTACAAAATATTCATGCATGATTTATAAAAACCCTCGTCAGTTAAGTTAGTTAAGAATATTATCCAAGTTGAATTATATTAACAAGCAAATTTTATAAAATACATAATAAATATAATAATGTAATGTAATATATAATAATGTATAATATTAAAAAAATAATTAAATTATAAAATTAGTATATAAAGTTTATAAAAAAAAAATAAAAATTCAATATTGTGTCGATTCTATGGTAGGTTGTGATTTCACATTTCAAGCTTTTTGAACACAAAGGTTTTTTGAAATTTTTGTTTTTATTTCTTTTACTATACTATTTTTTCGATTCTAGGAGTTCTAAGAGTATAGTCACTTTTTTGAAGTCTCAGAACTCGTTTCGTTTTCTATATTCACATATCTCAGATTTTTGTTGGGACTTTTTTGAATATTTAGTCTTATTATTATTATTATTGTTATTTAAATTTGTGTTTTGTTTGTATTGTTTGGTTGTTTTATTTAATTCTTTGAATTAGAAAAATTGATTCTTTAGAGTCTTCAAATTGTCTTATAACTATGTATCTGTTACAATTTATCCATTTTTGCATGTTTTAGTTTCACATGCTATTTTTTGGATGTCCGAACTTTTGGATTCTTTCGATTTTTAGATTTTTTGGATTCTTTGAATTCTTAGGATTTTTTCGAGTCCCTTAAAGTCCCTTAAATTCTTGTATCCTTTTAAAACTTTTAAAAGTTGTAGGATTTCTTTGATTTGACGTTTAATCTTTCAAATATCTAACTTTTCTTATTCTTTATATTTTTTGAATTTCTGTTTTTGTTGTTCATTTTCTGCTTTTGTTGTTGGACTATTTCCATTTTACATTTTTTAATTTCTAGAATTCATTGAATTGGTTTAAGGTGTTTAAAATCCTTTTATTTTGTTTACTTAACTATCTGTTTCAGTGTTTTTTTATTTTCTACATTAATTAAAAAAAAATCTGTTGCTTTAATTATTTTGTTTTTAAAATCTGTTTCTGGACTTCTTGGGCGACTTTTGATTTTTTGTATTTTCTACATCCTTTATTCTTTAATTTTTTTTAATTCCTTGTGCGTTTTTGGCGCCTTTGAATTTCTGTTTTGGATTTTTTCGAAGCATTGTTTTTTATTTTAGTAATTATCGTATTTATTTGATTTTTAAATCTTCTGTACTCGATAGCCTTGTACCGATCATATCCCGGACGTGTTTAATACGCGTCTGATCTGGTAATGGTGAAGGCTATACAAGTATCAATACTATAGCTAGTTACCCTCAATCTATACGGTCACGCATACAGAAACCCACGCAGAAAAACTAAATTTTCCGATTGCTGCAAGAAGGGAAATGTAGTGGGCTCCACCATGTTATTTCCGTAACGAAAAGTATTCAATCTGCCTGGAATAAAAATTAGAGAGGACTTCTCACCGTAAGGGATAGCACCTGAGACCACGACACGTGCCGTTGAACAGAGTTGAACGGTTTAAGAATCGTTTTTTCCGATCGGTTGTCTTTTTGTGTGGTTCAGATCCTCTACGACGCCCGAGACGTTCTTCTTCAGTCCATGTCCTTCAATGTTTGCTTTATACCCCATGGGAATTGCAAATTTTCAAACTGATAAACCACCCTCTCTCATTCTCCAATAATGCGACCTCGCTCGTGTGATAAAACTATCGATTCTGACAAACTCTTGACGTTTTTTAAAATGTTGTAAGTCGAATGAGACGCGAAAACTGAAAATATATGTGAAATTGTTATCTTCAGAGGCAAAAATCGTTCCTATAATCGTGATCAGTTCGGCTTTCTTTTCAAAATTTTAATAATTTCATGTGTGGACTGAAAGCTCTTACCTGTGGATTTTTTTTTGATGTGCTACGAAGTTGGTGATGCATTTGCATTCAAGTTAGTATATTTTATTCTAGTCACTTTCACAGAAACAAATATTTTCTGATACGTAAAATTATAAGATTAAAATAAGTTAAAGAGCAGCATTTATTAGAATTGCAGGGTCATAACTGAAAGTTTGAGCAATTTTCAAATTCTGTTTTTTGTCCTTCATTGTAGCGTCATTCCTGCGGACAGCAAATGCAACTCCGCACTCGAATTGTATGAAAGTTTTCAAATTAAACTATTTCGGAATGACTGTTTACTAAAAACAGTGCAGTTCGTATCTGTATGTCCCATACTTTGTTTGCATCGATTATAACATCGTACTTTGAGCTTCATGAAAACCTTTCTGCACCCTGAGCCTGTCAGGTAAACACATAAAAAGGAGTGTTTAGAATGTCTGTGTGTACAAGCACTAGCTTAACATCCCACATCAATTTTTTCCTGTTTTTAACATGAGTCCATGTAATTTATTTAGTGGCCGTTCAAGGCAGCGCTTTGATCTATTCTGGCCTTAATTAAAATAGGCACGTTTCTCTGGTTTTCAGTAACGTTTTGCCCCGTGCGCGTCAATTAAGGGTACGTGTGCGACGTTGCATGCTCCCCGTTTGATTCGTGGACTTCAATTCGACATGAAAACTAAAGGGGGCTTCTGGGGTGAACGACTACCGCATACAGAATCGCAGCAGTTAACAACCAAAGGTAAAACAGTTGGTATGAGGCTCACGTTCTCCGGTCCGCGGGCTAACGGCGCGTGTAACTCTGCGGCATGACCGAAATCGGTCGAGAGAACACCAGGGGCAAAGCCAAATATATGACTTTCGAGTGAACACTGGAGATACAGGATAGGGGCACTAACACTTTAAATTACTTCAGGGGCCTGCGCAGACTATAAATTTACACGGATCAAATATTTAAACTCTGGTCAATTTTTAATTTAATCAAAATTAAAAGGGCCAGTGCTTGATTCGTTTCGAGGGTTGCTTTATTAATGGCTTTAGTTCATGAATATTGCTAGTTGCAACTGAAAAATTTATGTGCAGTGAAATTTTAATAACACTACAAAGATAGGCAGTTTTATTTCACAGACCAATTACGGTAGTTGCGGTATTTTACACCATTCAGACCAGTATTTTTATGTTTGCAATAAATAAAACGAATAAAGTTGTTCTAGCTTACCACTGATATATTGAATTTCCAATTAGATTATAAACAAATACTATAGAAAATAATCAAACACTAGCCGTATACACCAAATTACATTTTGTGAGCGAGTTGTCGTTTCCCATAACTGCTATATTGAAAACCACATCAATGTCTGGGCGAAATTGTGAAACACGAAAAGACTGTTTCGTCTCCTTTGTGATTTTGACCCCATTCAGAGTCCTTCAGAACACGACAAGATCGTCAAAAGTTTAATTTAAGTCCGTGTAAACCTACATCATAAAATAACATTTGTTACAACTGTGAAATGGAACAAAAAGCATCAAAATCGAAATAAACTGCGACCCTTATAGGATCCATTATTGGCGCTTTAATTGGCTTTTGTATTTTTGCCTCCAAACACGAATCGACCCTGGCGTTTACATTAAAACGCTTTTCAGACTCGTTGTGTTGTTCAAAATATGCAACATGTTTTCTTTTTTGTTGTACAAAATTTTGTATCCCTCGAAATTGTTGTAATTGATGTTGACAATAAGTTTGAGGACATTAAGGAAAGTTTGGAGCCTGTAGAATTTCCCGGAAGCTTGTCGGTTGTTCGTTGGTAAATTTCGTAGTCTGAAGTTGAAAAAGTTGCACGGTGACCGGCGACAATCTGCCCGCATGGATTCCTCTTCGCTCGGAAACCCGCACGCCCCAGCGCGTTCCCAATTTCGACGCAAACTGAATTTAAGAACTAAGTTTCTTTCTTTCAGCCGTCCGACTGTGCAGATAAAAGATGAAAGTGAAGGAAGAGGGCGAGAAGGCGGGTCGAGGGACCGAAGGAGATTGAACCGGGACGGATCGACTTTGATTATAGGAGCCGTTCGAGGCGATTATCTCTTTTGGAAGCTGCATCATTATTCGTTAAGTTCGGTATACACCGGAGTTGATCGAATAAGACAAAAACCGGAAACGTATTCGATTGTGAAACTGGAAAAGGTGACTCCAAAGCAAATCTTTAATCGGGCGTGTTTTTCCCCGGAGATTCGTATGCTGACGAGGAACGCACCTCGACACACTCGAGTGCACAAAGCTCCGAATGCTTGTGCAAATCAACGGCAGAACCCGGAAACGACGAATACAGCGCACAACTCTGACAGATGTGACGGAATCGCGGTTCGATATTACACCCGGACTCGGATCATGGGGGTAATGGGATATCGGGTTGTCTGGCCTGCCGACCGGAGCTATGACTTATCCCAAACACTCCCCGGAGAATTCCGGATAACGATCGTCGATAATGGCGACGCGTGCACGATGCAACCGGACCGACTTCGGAATCGAAACACATACCAGACGTGATTTTAGTTCAATTATTTCACAAAAATTAAATTAGTAGATATCGTGTAAATCCGTCTGTGCAAGACCATGCAATATTACTTCGATCTGAGACCAAGAAATTCCGCTTCCATCACATTTGAGTAAGCATTCTTGTGTATAAACAAAAATAAATTACTTATTTTGTTTTCTTGTGCACACGAAAAATAAAATAAAACTCATAATTCTGGTTTTAGTTTTATATTTTTTTAACATCCTGTAAATTCGTCTGTGTAAGTCCCTGCAAAAATTACTTCGATCTGATGCCAACAGAAGTGTTCAAATTCCGTTGTCATCATTTTTGATTAAGCATTCTTGTGCGTAGGCGGAGATAAAGTACTTTATCTTCCTGTTCACATAAAAAATAAAAGAAAACTCATAATTCAAACGCATTTTAAACTCTGTTATGCAACGTTTTATTATAGTTTTATTATTCGATGTAAATTTACGTATTTACTCTATTCAAAGTGAAAATATTAGAACCGCCAAGATAAGGACTTTTCGTGGCGATGGACGTCGGGTAACAACCTGAGTGTATTAAAATCCTCGCCCGCTTTATTTTTTTATTCCTACTGACTGCGTTTTGCGGCCCAATCCCAGTTCGGTAATAATCGCGAATTTGAGCTCCGGTCGGCAATATGGTGCGTGATTTACGATTGAGGTAATGTCCCGGAGTTATGACAGAACCCGGACGAATTCCAACCAGGTATAAATAACCCTACAACCGTCTTAATTCTGAAAAGTTGATGAATTCGGCTTTTTCCAACTTCAAACGAATCAGAGTCTATTGGTGTTTAGCGAGGCTTCTTGGAAAAGAGCGCTTCGTCTCCGCTCAATCAAGCAACTCCGCTCCGGCAGAACCAATATTAATCGACATTTCTAAAAGATAAGTCCGGAGTCCTTTCACTCACCGGAAAAGTACTGATTAAATTCGTCATTTTTCCAGGGATTAGAGAGTAATCAAAGAGAGCTCCGTACGACGTCGTTCAATACCGCCACCGGTTCTGATACAACCCCAGAAGGACTGTGTTTATAACCCCCAATAAAGGGGTTGTAAGCTACCGACGAGGGTCCACTGATAATACCGCGGCTTATACGGTAAAATATGTACGCCGTGCGGGTACAATGGACCAAAAATTATGACCCGTACCGATATAGGTGCTTTGGTTCCCTTGTCATAATTGTGAACACTGGGCACATTAAAATTAGAATAGATCGTTACAGATTCGAGATACGAGCCCTCGTGATTATTAAAACTCGGTTGGTAAGTGAAATTTTTGCTGTCGAGTGAAGATAATAGCGGTAAAGTTATAAATCTAAAAAAAGGATGACCGTTCCTGATTTTAAAATAAGGAATGTGGCGGCGATCCGTTATACTCAAATCACGTTAGAAACAGCCCCTTTAAAACTTGAAAATTAATATTTTCACTCATTTTAATTCTTGTTTTCTGAACGTAATGTGGGTAATAACGTCCATGTGTAGCAGATTGTAGTGGAAAGTTCGGTTAAACTTTTAATTAATGACGAGGTTTGAAAATTCGGAACTTTTGAATTTCCCGGAGAGAAGAAGATTGTAGCTGCTGTTGGAGAATTATGCAAAACAAGATTATGTGACAATGTAGCAGAAGCGGGAATTTGTCAAATTGGTTGTAGGGTCTCGGCGCAATGGCTGAGTGAACCGTTCTGTTCGCAAGATAAATTCGTCGCAAGCGAGTTGACGTGTGCTCCTTTTATCGTTTTGCATAATGCCAGTAATATAATTTGTTGTTATGTTTAGTCAGCTTTAGAAAATCAGGCGTCGTCTGTTCAATGCCCCCAGTGAAAGCCCCCTAAATGCAAAGAGTGTGTTTACCCGTTACCGTAAAAAGTTACCACCTACGCAATTTTCCGGGTTGGCTCATAACGCTTTTTACGTGGCTGAAAGATGGAGGTTGATAACAGCCAGTAACCATTACCCGGGGTCTGCTCATCACATCTAGCATTACTCGTGAGTGCCATCCGACTCGCCTTCCACGAGCTACGACTTCATAATCTTCAAGAGAATCGTTGGAGCGACGGCAGCGACCCTTTCACGTCAAAAATGGCTAGTTCATGGATACTGCACGCTTTTAATCTCGCCAAGTCGACTCACTTAAATTCGTACATAAACGACCAGAGTTCCTTCTGAAACATTTATCAGGAAAAGAGTATTGCATAAATTCTATATGAAGGAATCGCCGACACCCTCTCCAGATAATTTTAATTATGCTTCTGCGTCCTTTTTCCATTTAGAACGTCCGGAATTCCGTAATTTGCATATAAATGGGTGTATTACAAAAATTGCGTCAGTGCTGTTGTCAGGTTAGTTTCATGATGGTTCCGTTGAACAAAAGCAGACGCTACCTATTTCGTTTTATTTTATTCGCGTGTGGGATAAATAACACATCTTTTCAGTTGCCGCAACATCTCACCAAACAGACCGAGAAATGTAGCAATAAGAGGATTAGACTCGCGCTCACTTGAGCAGCTACGGTCACATTTCCTAAAGCTTCAAAAATGGCTTTCAGTTGTTGATCTTTTCACGAGATGACAAATTAACGCCGGACTCGTTATCTTGATAAAACGACAAATATTTCTTCTGACACCACAAAATTTCATTTTCACGCCCAACATCTCTGAACTAATTTTAGGGACAACACCTACTGCATAGTCGCAAGAAGAACAGTCACAGAAAATATAAATTCAGGTAATGAATTTGCGAAAGAGACCAGAAAAAATTACTTTATGATGACTATAATGGAGAAACTATTTTAAAATGAAATCAAAAAATCTGTCAGAGCAATAACTATGTGATTGAACCATTCAAAGAATAATTTCGAATTACTTAATGTGAAAGCTGTTAGTTCATAAATAGATCAAAGCGAGGAATTTCAATTGAGTTTTTTAAAATGGAACGAAAATAAAAGTGGAAAAAGCAGTCAAATGAAAACGATTCGTATAAGAGAAAAATAAGTAAAGACCGAAAGAAATAAAACAAATTCTTCGCGTGTTCGAAACTTTTCTCTAATCACAAACTACGGAAATTACGGAAATGCCTCTAGCATAACCAGACCTGCACAATTAAATATGAAACACGGTGTTAGAGGTTTGATAATGACTGGAGATAATCTTGTTACATTCATATAAGAGATTTCTACTGGATATTACTAATTTTGCCAAGGATATGGCTACGCATGATTGTTTTCAGGAATATAAAATTAATGTTTCTCGAACTACTATGGCTTTAAACGAGCATCTCTTTGGTATTACTGTTATCTGAAATTATTATTATTATGGCTTCAGTGGAAACAGCGAGTTTCTATCGTGGCTTGACGAGGCAATGGAAATAAACCGGTGACACTTTTCGTGAAGCTCGACAAAAAACAAACAAATAATGTAAAGTAGTTAAAACAACCTGAAAAATTAATAATGAAATTGCAAGAGCAATTACTGTAGTTTCGAGCCCGCTCCTGTATCATTACCGGTCTAATAGGATTCTCGCTTTGAATCATCTGGGAGAGAATCGTTTCATTACTATAATGAGTTCTGCTCTCGCTCTCGCCATTGTGTTTACTCTATTCCATCATTAATAAGATGGGGATCGAAATTACAAATAGATGACATATCATCTCTGGCTTGATTGTACAAATCTGACTCAACATTCACCCACTCCACCTATCAATTCGTCGTAATGGACGCAGCGTGTGATTGATAATCTCGTCGGTGAAGCTTTCGAGAGCTTAATATGATTTTATTTGCACCGTGACAGTAAAAACTAAATGAAATTTTATGAAGAAACCTCCGGGTGTATTTGGTATCAGCGTTAAAAAACTCGGATTTACGGTCTACCAAAGTTCGGAATTACACAAACTTTTCTATACTATCAATTTTATTAAGGTATTTAACTTTATGTTTTTACGACACCTTTAGGTGAAGAAAGAACAACGCATTATAAAAGAAGGAAAATTAAAAGCTGTCGAGTAAAAGCTATCTTGTTTTTTTAAATGAAAAAAGTTGAAAAAAGTGTAGCGACAAAAATCTAATCATCCAAATAAAATGGACCGTTTCCAGCGAAATAATTCGCGAAAATTGAGATAAACTGAGCGAGTTGTTTAATTTATGTGCTATACAAAATACGAAAATTACACAGAAAAAAGGAACCGGTACGGCCGTCGTCTCATTCACCAGCAACTCGACGAAAATTAAACGGCTGTAAACGGAGGACGTGTTTATGGTTCAGGAAAAACAAATTCCACGAGAAATGCAGCGGCGCAATGGTTTCAGGCGACCTTTCACCCCAATTATACAACAATTCTTCGAGGAATGTTTTTTCATCACTTTCTTAAGAACAAAGGAAACTAGGTCAACGTCGGAATAATGCCGAAATCAATATTTTTTACTTAATGCGACATCTCCCACGCTTTTAATAACTCCAAACAAAGGTAATAATTTCTTGGCGTGAAAACCGAAAAAAACGTTTTTAAGATGGAAGTTTAAACCGTCCATTTTTAGGTCTGAATTATTTACAAAAATACCGCTTTGAATGGTTTATGTAAATCCCGTTCACTTACCGTTGTGTACGAGCAGGGTGGAATCCCTCGCTAACGCAAGTTCGGAGTCAGTAAGGGTCGCGTCCGAGGCGTTTTCTGATGTGGGGGTGTCGCTTAGTCCGGCCGGCTGTTGATACAAGGGATGCTGGTACGTGTGCTGAGATCCGTATCGACGGGGCGATTCCTCACCCTCAGACCCGCTGAGGCTATACGCGGGGTACAAGCGCCCCTTGCCTGTAAGAAAAAATATCATGATTTCAAAACAATTCCGGAAAAAGTGTTCCTTTGGGACGGAACTTGACGAGGGGGTAATTAATTAGATATTCTGCATTTATCCTGGCGGAGGCGAGCAAACAGCAATGTTGGTTCAAGGGGTGGCGCAACTGCCCGCCCATACAAACAGATACACTTTAATTCGTTTACATACATTATGTGGTGAGACTTATTAAAGTTTTAGCATGGCTTCATCCCAGACAGTCAGATGTGGCGGGTGAAACGGGGCGGGAAATAAACATTACACAAAGATTTATCTTACTAGAATCTAAAATTATTTACTGCGCTTTTAGTATTTTGCATTAAAACCAAATTTTCGACACAAGTTAAAATGATTGTTTAAATGGAAAATCCTGCGTTTTATTTTGATTAAAGACGGATTCCGGTTTAATATTCGGCATTTTTCATGTTTGTTTTGCTTATACACATTTTTATTTGTTGAAAAATGTGTCCTGTCAATTTGAAGCACTTAGCGGATTAATAAAGCAATATTTATGGAATTTGATGAAGCGATGATTTGAAAACGTTGATATTTTAACAAACATTTGCTGCCCGGATTGATGAAATTCAGCAAACGGACTTCACTTTGCGTCGTTGGTATATGAATGCACTGCACACAGCATCAAACGATTAAAAAACGAATTTGCGTTGGCATTTTACCGAATTTCGTATTTTAGTAGCGTGACGAAGTAAGCAAACTCGGATTTTTTATCGTGTGTGGAATGACGAACGAACCAAATGTCGTTTTTTTGTCGTTCGTATTCTGTGGAAAGTTTGAATTAACGCAAACAGAGGGTTTACGAGGGAGAAAGAGAAACACAATAAAACCTAATGTTAACCAGTTCGGGAAGTTTGTGATTTACTCGATAGTTCTTATATGCTAGTTATTAAAAGTAATAAATCTGTCCTGAGCTTAGGTCATTGCATAAATTTCGAACAAACCGAGCCAACGAACCGCGAACTCCATCCGACCATTACTATTCCTACAATAGTTCGGGACTTTCCCCAATAAAAAACCGATTCTGATCATAATTGCTCGCATCAATCGCAAGGAGGTCGTAGTCAGGGGGTTTCCTCCTCATAAAGTTCAAACTAGGGCGGTAATTAGAACTAGATAACGGGGAAAGTCCCGAATATTGCGTGACGATCCTGTCCGAAATTTCTCCTCTCTTTTAATTGTTTGCGCAAAGAGTTGAAGGGTTGTCAGCTCTCGGTGCGCGGGTCGCAGGGGTGTCGTCGATGAAGCGAGCGATGATTCAGTTGTCGTTGTCGGGCAATCAGCGGGTATTCCCCGGAGGCACATTACGTCTCACACCTCAAGTCATCCTTCATCTCCGGCTGTGAGCTCGTCACATCTCTTCGACGCCTTATGGCACGCACGGGGCGTCCCCGGAGACGCACCACTGACGTAATTCGCACCGTTCCCGGCGGAGGCCGCATGATTGCCGGAAGATGCCGCATGAATACGACGCCAAGCACACTTATTCCCATTGTGATGGAAAAAGGTGGCGGAATCCACACGCACTTTTCTACAAATATGTTTACAAAGTGACTGAATACTCGACCAACTTTTACAAAGCTTACTTTGCTAGCTTTCGTATTCTGGACGTGTTTATTTTTCACGGGCGCGAAAGAAAGAATAAGAATGAGGTTCAATGTTGGAGAAATTTTTACTAATACTACAAAAAACTAAACAAAACAAAGACAGTCCTTGTGCGGAAAAATAATACAACAGAAAGTATAAATAACAAATTTTAGAAAATAGTTGCAAAGCCGCTAAAACATAAAAAAAAATCTGTTTCTTAACAGTGCTACAAATTTACAAAGCCTTTGTAAAAATTGAAGCTATAAGCATATAAATCTAAAAATAAGAACGTATAACTTTCTTAAAACTTTACGTGATGCCAATTCGAGCGTAATAAATTTGTTGCCACCATAAGACTGAGTGCTTTAAAATAATATAAGAAAATGTCTATTTTTTATAAAAAACAAATTCTGGAAAACAGATTTAGAGCAGCTAAAATATCAGTGTTCTGCTTCTTAATAGTGCTGCAAATTTAGAAATGCGCCTGCTTCCATGGCGTGTAATTTTATTAAAGTTTGATGGGACGCCTATTCGCGTGTGGTAAATTTGTTGCCATCGCAGAACACTCTTGATGCTAAAAAAAATAGAAAAGAAAGTCTAACTAACAAATTTTGGATAACAGCTTCAGAGCCGCTGAAGCACTGAAGAAATATTTCTCTTTTCAACAGCGTTGTAAATTAAAAAATGCGCCTTTGTACAAGTTGAAGCTATAAGCACATGAATCTAAAAATTAGCACCTTTAATGCCTACTTCCACGGCGTATAACTTTATTAAAATTGGATGGGCCGCCTATTCGCGCGTGGCAAATTTGTTGTCATCGCAGAACACTCTTGGTGTTGGAAACAAATACAAAAGAAAATCTAAATAACAAATTTTGGACAACAGCTTCAGAGCCCCTAAAACTTTAATGAAATATTTTGCTTTTTAACAATTCTCGAAATTAAAAAATGCCATTTTGTAAAAATTGAAGCTATAAGCAAATCAAGCTAAAAATTAGCACCTTAATGTCTGCTTTCATGGCGCTTAACTTTTCGAACAATTTGATGGGACCCCCAACTCGACTATAAAAAGTTTGTTTTCATCACAGAACAGGCTTGGTGCTAGAAAATAATACAACAGAAAGCCTAAATAACAAATTTTGGAAAACAGCTTCAGAGCCTCTCAAACTGTTGTGCTTCTTAACAATGCTACAAATTTAAAAATGTATCTTATTTGAAAATTAAAGCCACAAACAAATGAAATTAAGATCAAGCACCTTTAATGTCTGCGTTCATGGCGTATAACTCTGTTAAAATTCGATGGGACGCCTATTCGTGTGTAATAAATTTGTTGCCATCACTCAATCAACATCAGCATGCTGCTGTCACTCTAAACTAATCCCTTATTATAAACATGTGAAAATGTGTGCTCAATGCACAATCTCCCACGCGCCGACGAAGATGAATTAGTAAATTAATAGGAAAATATGTTAAAAGGCCACGTGCCGCCAATGTAAATTCCCCTCGCCCGTATTCGCAAACACTAACAAAACATTAAGGACGCAAATACATTGGCTGTCGTCGAGCGATTACGATCTTATCGGACCCAGTCCTGTATATTTACTGCTCGCTATCAATTCAATATTCATATAAAACACGGTCCGATTAAATCTCTATTTCGCGGTACAAAGGGTGCTCGTTAATCGGCGGCGATAGCGATCTCGGGTAATTTTTAATTTAGGCGTCGTCGACGTCGCGTCGTTGGTCGTCTATTCCACCGTGAAAAGCGACGTCGATACCAGATGCGTTCCTGATTTGCAATGCCAATGGTTGGCGAGTATGGCGAATGCAGACAGGTGCGCTTTTACAACAACTTTGCCCGTATTTCATACCTGGATTAATTATTTTGGGTTACGAGCAAATGAAAACGTGTGGATAGATTTTCACTAATTTTTCACATAGAATTGGTGCGAGACACCTCGACGCGGATTCTTTCCGCGAGATATTGCTTCAATTAAAAAACAATTTCCTTTCTTCCTCCTGCTACAATCGGATGTTTAATCGTTTTAATTTATTCGGCGCGCAACGGAGGAGAATATTCATTATTGTACTGCATCAGAGAAATAGTTTCGACAAATTAAAATGTTAAGGCTCATTAATTGTCCTCGCTTGTTTGTACAAAAAAATTACTGAGTTGCTTCCCAATTTTCTTCACAGGAAGTTGACTACAGCATCTGTTCCAAACGATGACACATTGATGGTGGCCAACCATGCCGTGACGGTTAAAAATAATTATTGTCATAGCTGGTTATTCCATCTAATTATATTTATTATTTCATCATGCCGAACTGTATTAATTGGGCGAAGCCCAACCCACCGTTCCACGCTATGAATTTCTTAACCACCCATTCAATTCGATGAAACATTTTTTTCACAGTTTGACAGGAATTAAATCAAAAACATCACCCGGAATTGAGAAAAAAAAATCACAAACAAAAACAATTTGCAAAGAACGAGGTTATAAACTCGATGTTCATAATTCTGTTGAACTGCTTTGTTCGGTCATCATAACGAAAAGCGTAAAATAAAAATGATTGCGGCAGCTTTCGACCATTACTTTGTTACACTTGTCCCACGTCGTGTTAAAACAATCATAAATTTAATGTAAGTTTGAAAGTTTTTTATTTCTTTGATTCTACTGAGATCATCACCGGTTAATTTTATAAAAACGGCTATTCTTTCTGCCGGTAGGAATTTTAATATAGGCATTAAACCTACCAGAAGCGCTTTGTTTCGTCATAAATGTCAAAATTAATGAGAAGAGACAGGCGCGATGTGGACATTATTTGACAAGTTTATTAAGATTTTTAATGATTAAGCTTTAAAAGAGACAGCAAAAAAGGAAACACCAGTTTTTAATATCTTGTTGATGTTGACGATAAATGTTTACAAATTCCAGACTATGATACAAACCACAAAAATTTTTTGGTAGATCCGAGCGATTCGTTGAATGCATTTTTCACTGCTTTGAAACAAAACCGACTTAACGGATGCGATGAAACCGTAACACTGACAGAAATGTTATAATAAAGCTAGAATGTAAAATCGACCATAGTCATTTTACATGAAGTCAAGAAAAATTTCAATTTAAAATGAAATTCTTACTGCAGAGATTGTTTATAGTCTAGTATGTCAGGCGTACAAAAAAATTAAGGCATTTAATGAATTCCGTGTGCTTTGATAGTTTATACAAATAGCAAATTTTCCTGGGAAAAATACTCTGTTTGCTTGGTAATGTGACAGCAAATTAATTCAGTACGAAATGGAATAAATCTTACGACAACAATAGTGGAAATTTTATCATACAAGTACTACAAATGTGCTCGCAATTCTGGTTTGTACATTTTTGTTCCAATTAAAATTAATATGAAACTGATACTAATAACAAAATTTTAATTATACTATGGATAAAGTTAATTATATAAAATATGTTTCATACTACTCATGTGAAATTTAATAAAAAATTCGGTAAATATGTTCATGATTTGAAAATGACAATGGGTACTAAAAATTAAACAGCTTCTAAAACAAACATATGTAATTTTGTGCAATTGCGTATATCTATCAATGTTTTAAACACAGGAAATTATAAATTTCTATTTTTGGATCTGGGGAGCTTAACTTGAGATTACTTGTATTAAATTTTACACACTGAATCTCAAACTGTTAAGGGGGGAAATAGGTGTAGGAGCTTCAAAAAATTCATTTTTTTTTCTTTTCATAAATCGATCGTAGAACTATTCATAAATATATTTTCAAAATTTCAAAACAAAATTTTATGCGGTTTAAGAGTTATGAGCGATAGAGTCAATGTCCCTCTGTCGAAGAGTTGGAGCGCGTGGCATGTAGTACGGAGCCGTCGAGCAGCTAGTCACTCTAGATCTATGTGGAAGGCATTAAAGATAAAAAAACACATCAAAGATGATTTTTTGTTCGTTGGAAAAAAATTTTAGAAGTGTGAAAAATTTTAAATTTCACTCCGACTTTTATCGCAAGCGTTTCCTTAGGTACATAAATAAACGCGTTTTTCTCGAACCACTTTTTTCGAATTTGTGTACACTCTAACTTCTACAGTTTTTGATCATTCGTTATCAAACTCAGCACATAGTTGCTTTATATAATTACGCTCTATGTGAACCTCAAACATAAACAATATCTTTATTTTTACAAATTTTTTCATTGCAAAAAATGGTAAAAAATCATACTAAATTTCCACATTCCTCAGAAAAAAATTAATTTTCGATATTTTTTGGGGGGATTGAGGTTCACATAGAAGAAACACTTATAAAGAAAGTAGATTTTTTTGAAAAATTGATTTCGGATGAAAATTGTGACCTTCAGGATGTACACAAATTAGCCAGCCCGATGGCGACTTACAATGCACGGCAGCTGATCTCTCCGAAATTTTTCGAGGAAAATGTTTGAAAATTTCATAATATACTCTTGAACATATGCATAGCATAATTCCATAATATAAATGAAATATATTTATTTCTTATGGGTAAAAAAAATTCGTAAAATACGCCGTCCTATACATTCACTTACACCTATTTCCACCCTTAAGTCGTCGAAATTTTTCTAAAATTCCGGCGACCCGCTGCCCTAAAATCCAAATCGTTTATCTGCAAATATTTCAGTTCAACTTAAAAACCTTAAAATTTATTTCTTAAGTAACCAAAACAATGATTTTAGAATAAAAACTGTTGGGAAAGTTGATTTCCTAGCGTAACATCGTTATTTATTTATTTCTGAAATATGCAGTTTCTAACCTACTTGGAACCGGAGTTTGTTTTTCAATTCCCTATCCAATCCAGATCCTTTGAAAGATACACCGGAATTTCCCGCTGATACCATCAACACCCAACATTCAGTCGAAATGAAATGTTTTTGTCCTAAATTATCCAATTCCCGAGAATCACAATTTCGCACAACTACACCGACACAGAATAACTTGAAAAATGTGTGGTTGTCGCGTAGACCTCGACCACGCCGAACCCGAGTTCAGATCGGTACACAGACAACTAATAAATTCTTGACGATAGTTGTTGACCAATTACCGGTAACTGTTATGAGACTTCTTGAAAAAATGGGGACAACACCGGCGCCGCCGTTGTAAATTGGTTCCATTCATCAGAGGGCTTTTCCTGTCGCTCGATGTCACGTCGGTGGGGCTCTGCGCCTCAGTGATTCCCAATAACCAACAGCGACATCTCAAGAAATATAGTCGGCCATTACTTACTGACCAGCTATTTAATTGCCGAATAAATAAGTAATTTCGGGGAAGCATTACGTGGGCTTAGAAGGAAATAAACATGGCGCCGATGTTCGTTCTTTTTCTTTTTCGTTTGATATTAAAGTGTAAGGTGAAGATACAGCTAAGAATTTGTCTGTCGCGTCAAAATTTCGGTAATTCGGTTTTAGGGCGCTAATAAAGTCGTAAAACTCGCGATAAAGATTTATTCCCTGTAGCTCATGGGGTTGGTTTAGTGTCGACGTTATGGAGCATAAAATTCTGTAGAAATATAAAAATTTTCGTGGACTGGGGTAAGACAAGCATTGCACGTAATTGATTGAGGCGATTTTATTTGGGACGGGTGGTAGCATTATTTATGAAGCGGCCATTTCCTAGATCACCGGCAAAACATGGGCCATTATGAGGACAGTTGTGGCCGACCGTATCACTCAGCCAACTAAGTGCTCGAGGGAGAGTGATTTGCGGAGGTATCAAGGAGATTTACTCCAGTCACTGGATGCCGATCGATACAGCTATGGGCACCCTAAAGCATGACATACAGGTGTCACTGGCTTCCATGAACTAACCGCCATAAATCATGGAAGAGTACGTATGACAAGCATATCAACATAAATTTAGACAGAAGAGCTATGGTGACCTTTGTAGTGTTTAAAGGTGCAGTGCTTTAATTCAGCGTTAGAGCAAGCTACAGAGAGGGAGGCGCGAAGAGAAATGAAATTCTTGTTTTTTCTTCGCGAGCTATATTCAGAATATTGATCGTAGGAAAATAGATGTTGAATGTCACGTAAAACGAATGGATCAGTTAATCAAATAGAGTAAAGTTGATGATAAGGAAGAATGTTTTTCCTGGAGGATGGATTTTGTTTGTTACCACATGAAGGTTGCAAAAACAACGTTGTGTGCTGTGCTTGGAAATATTCACTCAATGCCACAAAGCGTAAAAATCAAAATGAGCCACATTAGATTTCCCTAAATACTGAAATTGTGGCTCAAGTAACAAGTTTCGATCTAAAAATCGAGAAATTTCCTGAAAAAAGCTAAAGACGACAACCAACAGATAGTGTTTTTTTTATTCTGTACGGAACTGGTACCTGTATACCGTGATTATGTTTGGAAAAACAACAAAATCGATCGGAATAAAAGTTGTTACTCCTAAACTGATAAAACATGAAAAAAATAAAATAAAACAACAACACAATCTTTACTGTTCCATTAACAATTTTAGAGTCTTCAGTTTTTTAAAAATAATTCTCAAAGATTGTTTACTACAAGTCGCGTCACTAAAACTGTAGCCCAAATAAACTGTCGGCTGAGACGAACGAATCAATCAGAAGAAAATTTTGTTCTCTCAATTTCTAGATTTTTGGATTCTCAGAATTCCATAGTGTGTAATTCTTAGGTTCAGTATTTCCATCTTTAAAAATCTCAAGTTTTATATTTTCTTATTTGGGAATTTTAGGATCTGGATTTGCTCATGTGAGAATGTCAAATACTTTTTTTATTTAAGAATCTCCAATTTCAAATTATCTCCAGATTGTAAAATTCTGAAAGCTAAGAATAGGATTTTTGTATGTATTAGTTCTCAGTATTTTCATATTTGAATTTCTCAGCTCTCTCATATTGATAATTTTAGGCACTAGTTCTTCAAATAAGCGGTCAGGTCATTAGAAGTACGTTGATGTCTAGTATTCTCAGATCCTAAATTCCCAGATCTTATATATTCTAAACTTGAGAATCCTAAATTTTCGTCTAGTTTCTTATATTTGATCTCACTCAGATATTAGAGATTTTCAACATCCAGATTACATATTGTAAATTATCAGGTTCGTGACTTTCAGCCGTATATTTAGGTTTCTCAGATTCTAGATTTCTACTGAGTATCTAAAATCAAAGATTTTTAAATTTCAGATTGTAAGTTAAGATAAATTAATAAAAAATCCCTGATGATGTTTAAAATTCTAGAATTAGAAAATTATTTATTCGTAGATTATTCACGTTATAAATTCTCATATTTCTATTTATGAGGTCCTAAATCCTCAGAAAGTAAAAATTCTCAAAAAGATGGAAAAATTGGTGGATTAGAAAAATCCCAGATCTTCATATTTTAAATTTTACATACCCTGATTCTGATTCATCACTAGTAGATGTTCTAGTATTTAAAGTCCTAGATTCCTCAAATTAGAAAATCTGCGATCTTATATGCTTTTTTTGTAAATATGCAAAAAATAATAAAATAAATATATAATAATAAAACATTCGAAAATCTTTCGATTACAGTTTGAGGCATATTTTTAAATTTTGTGCGAAGACTTTTCAATAATTTTAAAATAATTGAGCAATTCTTGCGATCATACGTATTTTTTATAACGAAGTCTTACTGAATTCATTTCTTGTTAGTTTTACACGGCTATTTTGCCATGTCACAATTTGGTTTCAAAAAGTAACGGTATAGCTTTTGATCACATAAGTTTTGATCAATTTTGTCATATAGATTACAAGAACTGCCTGTATCTAAATCAAAAGAGAAACACCAGAAGTGACATATGTTTAAATTTAATTAAATATCTCATATGTCTGTTGTGACTTCCGTTCTTATAATACTTCAAAGCGTTCACAGCTTTATCTCCAAGAATCGATTTTATCCACTACATTTACTTAACACAAATAAGCTGTGAATTTACATCAAATAAAAGCAACTCCCTCTAGAATTCTTTTAAGTTAGGAAGTGATGTCGGTAAGATGCCTTTAGTTCCTTCTAATATTCAAATTTCTCAAGTGAAATCGTATTATGTTTATAGTACTCTCTGAGATGCAAATCGACACGTACAACTTAAATCGAAACTACTTTCGTTTCGATAATTAAAAAAAATATTGACATACTTTTCCAATACATCAAAAAAGCTGTTATTTTTGCAAACGTGTTCTTAAAAAACCGAATTTTAGCTAACTGAAAGTCAACAGCTAAACTCTAAAAATGAAAAGTCATAATATTTAGTAAGTAGATTTTTTATTCTTTCTTGGAGCAATATCCACTCTTCCTTTTCCTCCAAATGGAAACGACAGGATGGGATTCGACTTTGGGGCCAGTTGGTTAATCGAGAAGCGACGAATTTCTCCGAGCTAGGTCGAATCAGGGGTGACTCCCATTCTCGTGGTCTGCAGGATCAATACGCGGCTTCGGCGGCAGGACCCATTGAAGGCGACTTGCAGGAATCCTGCTGCATAACATGACATCGACCACTTATTTGGAGTTGATACTTGAAATCGATTCAAGCCAAAGTCCACGTTATCGCAACTCGAATCTTCGATTCGTCCGTTGACAATTTCAAAGAAAGAACTCGATAATGCACCGAAATTATTCCATCGTTCGTTTTTGCTCTTGCTTTCAGACGTCTGCTGGATTAAATAATGCGCAACTAGAGAGTAGATATTCCAAAGAGAAAATGGCAAAAACAGAGATACGAAGCGGTTCTAATTGGTAATCAGCCTTTGTTCGGAAACAGACGAGTACTCTGTGAATACTTCCTGCAATGTGGTACATCGGAAAAAAATCCTTTCTTTGGTTTCACGTTTCCGATAAATGCACAGTTTTGGTTTCAACGGAATTTTCCCATTCTCTATTTCTCATAAATCTCATTGTTGTACGATAGAAATTAACAGTTTCGAAACTGCTATAATTGGAGCACATTTTACGGATTTATAAGTTGTAACCATTAAACCAGAAATTGCAGTTTGTTTAGCTGAAAGAAGTTGTAAAACACTCGGATTAGCGCTCATAAATTACGCACCGGTCTCCTATTTATACTTGAGTGTATATTTATGAGCAATAGGTAAGTGGTTTATAACCATCTTTTCCCAAAAATTAACTGCCTTACCTCCATAATATTTTATAGAGTTTCTGATATTCTGTGTTGCGTTATAGCGGTTGTGTAATAACATGAAACCACCCTCTGACATAATTATAAAATATAAAAAAAATTGTGTAGAAGAGAAAGCGAGAACACGATAGACGCCCCAATAAATCCGTCCGAGTTTATCGCAGGGGGTGTGTATTTTTCGTTCGATTCGGTTAATCCCGCTTTGTTTGTGACCCAGTTCCGGGGGCGAAATATGTGCGAAATACGTGCCACGTCCAAATCCGACGCCAAATGGAGTAGTTTTCGATAAGCCTATAGAGATAAGAGTGCAGTTTTTAAAGTAAAGATATAGATATGGTAGAATTTTAGTAGTAAAACAAAAAACCTTGTGTAAATTTTGTGGTGTTGGCGATTTGAATATTTTTAACGACTAGGAAAATCTACTATGCTGATTTTTTTTATAAGAAGCTGATTGTGATAAAGGCTAACAGATATTATTATAGTACCTATATCGTTTTTCCATAAGTTTCTATTACTTTTTAATTTTCCAGTACGCCTTTTGTTCCTATGTGGTTAGAACAGTAATAAAAAGTGTTATCATTAATGCCGCACAGTACATAATATGTGGCAACATAAATTAAAACAACACTTTTTATGTTTTAGAAATAATTAGGAGTGTTATTTACAGATAGAATTTTTTGTGTAGAAAATTTATTCGCTAGAACTTTCGTCGAAATGAAAACTTTTACTATCTTCTTCGTCTCTTTACTTTTACAGACTGTTATAACTGCGAAGAAGCCCCCATTAGAGTGTTATTGGTGTAGCGAGACAAGTACAAGCCAAACACGGACGACATGTAACAAACAAGAGAACCAGTGCTAGCACTTTATTTATAAAGGTAAAAAAAATAAAGTTGTTTTTTACAGCAACTTTTTACTGTTTTTGACAGATGACACTATTGAAAAAGGTTGTCTTATTAATAAAAATTGGTCATGTATCCGGAAAGATAGAAATAAGAAGAATAAGGTGCTTTGAAAATGTAATAATTTTTTGTAACGATTTGGGTTTATGAGTTTTATGCTATAAACTGTGTGAATTTTATCTCACAGAATAAAATCTTTGAGTTTGTACTATTTAATATGAGCAAGTTGAAGGCTGAATGTTTTGAGATTTGTGGAACATGATTTTTTTTTCTTTTTTCCGAATTCTCATATACAGGTGAGTCAATAGTGCGATACAGGTCGATCATTCATGATTTTTATGTTAGACAGAATGTTTTATTAGTCCAGGACCATACCCAACTTAATTATTTTAAATGGAACGCTTTTTAATTTCTGATTTGCTGGATCAAATATCCAAATATTCCTATATACATTCAGTTGGACCAAAAACTGGGTTTTAAATGAACGGATTTTTCGGATGCTGTAGATGCCTTTGATGTTTTAAACGCTTTAGATGCTTGACATGCTTTAGATGCTTCAGATGTATCAAATGCCTCAGATGCTTCAGATGCTTTAGATGCTTTAGATGCTTTAAATGCGTTAGATGCTTTAGATGCTTTAGATGCTTTAGATGCTTTAGATGCTTCAGATATTTCAGATGCTTCGGATTTTTCAGAATCTTTAAAATTTCAAAAGATCTCCTTTCGATTTTAGATGCCGTAGATGCCTTTGATGTTTTAAACGCTTTAGATGCTTGACATGCTTTAGATGCTTCAGATGCTTTAGATGCTTTAGATGCTTTAAATGCTTTAGATGCTTCAGATGCTTCAGATGCTTCAGATGTTTCAGATGCTTCAGATGCTTCGGATTTTTCAGAATCTTTAAAATTTCAAAAGATCTCCTTTCGACTTTAGATGCCGTAGATGCCTTTGATGTTTTAAACGCTTTAGATGCTTGACATGCTTTAGATGCTTCAGATGCTTTAGATGATTCAGATGCTTTAGATGCTTTAGATGCTTTAGATGCTTTAGATGCTTCAGATATTTCAGATGCTTCGGATTTTTCGGAAACTTTAAAATTTCAAAAGATCTCCTTTAGATTTTAGATGCCGTAGATGCCTTTGATGTTTTAAACGCTTTAGATGCTTGACATGCTTTAGATGCTTCAGATGCTTTAGATGCTTTAAATGCTTTAGATGCTTCAGATGCTTTAGATGCTTCAGATGCTTCAGATGCTTCGGATTTTTCAGAATCTTTAAAATTTCAAAAGATCTCCTTTCGATTTTAGATGCCGTAGATGCCTTTGATGTTTTAAACGCTTTAGATGCTTGACATGCTTTAGATGCTTCAGATGCTTTAGATGATTCAGATGCTTCAGATGCTTCAGATGCTTCAGATGCTTCAGATGCTTCAGATGCTTCAGATGCTTCAGATATTTCAGATGCTTCGGATTTTTCAGAATCTTTAAAATTTCAAAAGATCTCCTTTCGATTTTAGATGCCGTAGATGCCTTTGATGTTTTTAACGCTTTAGATGCTTGACATGCTTTAGATGCTTTAGATGATTCAGATGCTTCAGATGCTTCAGATGCTTCAGATGTTTCAGATGTTTCAGATGTTTCATATGCTTCAGATGCTTCAGATGCTTCAGGTGCTTCAGATGCTTCAGATGTTTCAGATACTTCGGATGCGTCAGATGCTTCAAACTCTAAAAAATTATTGGCTTAAAATTCTTGTTTTTCGTTTTTTTAAGATTTTGTTATTAAAAGTTTATTTAATTTTTTTGTATTTTTTCACATTTTAAAATATATCTACAATTTTTGAATTCCTCCGATTTTTTTTTAGAATTTCAGAAATTTAGAATTTTCAGAAATTTTTTGATTTTTCATATACATCGGAGGTTATAAACTCTTCAGATTCTGTTAATTTTTTAGATTTCTTAGGCCAACTTGATGAATGTAGGAATACACTAAATCTAAATTCTAATCAGAAATAATAAGAAATAATCAGTTTTTATAAATAATTAATTCATTTTACATTTACAAAAAACTATGAAAAGAAAAATCCGATGATACAAAAAGATATAAGGTGTAGCATTAAAAACTGTTATATCTGTTTGAATATAAAACAAAATAAGTACCAAATTTCAGTATTCAATTGCTAATAATAATGCTAAAAATGTACCTGAATTTAAAATTAAATTAACTTGGCAATTTTGCATTCAAAGATATGCATTTAAAGCATTTAATCAACAAATCAGATGCAAAAATAAATGGAGTTCCATTAAACAATTGAGTTGAGTACAGTCCTGAACTAGTGGCACTATTGACTCATCCTGTATAAATTAATAAGTCGTCCAATTTTTTCCGACAAAATTTTAGTTACAAACTAAATAATTATAAGCAACAGAGCTGTTTTTGTTTTAATTTTGGCGAAAATAAGTGGATTCAATCAATATCTTGCAGCATGTAACAATATGTGAAATTCACGAGTTTGTTTGAAAATCGACGCGGTTGTAATTACTGGAAAGAGAATCTCTTGAGGCTATAGGTTACACGTGTAGGCTAACCCGTAACATAATTGATCATCATAGTTGTTACTAAGTCACTCCGCTTAAAATTCATCGGCGTCTGAATATATGGTGCATGATAATCAAAAGTTATTAATAAAATCCATCAAACTCGTGTAGTAACCAACCCAACTCCTTTGTTATTCGTGTTATTATCCTTCATATTACAAAAGGAACAAACAATTCAACATTCATTGCAATCTTCAGACGACCGTAGGGATCCCCCTTGCCTTCAAAATTTACTCTTACTGATCGTGTTATAATAGTGTAATGATTTAGTCGTGGAAATTGCTTTTGGCGTACGATTATTTATCGGAGCTCCGTCTTCAGTCGATTACAAACAGTGCGTACGCCGGGGGCGGAAATTACGAGCAGCCGCATCGACAGCCGCCCTCGCATTTACACAACACATCTGAAATTACAATACATTCGCGGAAATCCTGGTCGGAGCAGTCCTTGCTGGTAATTGTGGCGCTTCTGTATGCAAACAACCCCCGACCTCTTCCAGTCGACGTCGCAACATGAAAGAATTCCACAAATAAGAAGTGTGCTTGCTGAAATATTCATTAAATGGTGCGGTGTGCGAACACGTTCCTATGTGTGGATATCCGTTTCCACATTCGCTCATCTTAATAACATTTTGTCTTTTATCTTGATCTCATGAATGTCGAGCTGGCGTCACCCGGAGAAAGCGACGAAGATGACTAGGAAGAGCGAAAGATGCAAGGGGGGAGAACGAAAATTATTTCGAGCTGTATTGGTTTTTTTCGCTGCGAACGCCAGATTTATGGATTTTTAAAAAATGGATTGCCGAGCGAAAAATGATTTTCGGTTGTGCCAACGCAGGGGTGCGAAAACATCTCAACATACTAATTTTCTGTAACTGAAATACAAAGTTGGCATATTCCCCCATTTTTATTAAAAACTTAAAATTTTAGTGAAAGAAGCGTAAAAAAGTGAATGATGGGGTAAAGGGATAGAGATAATAACAATCTTGTGTAGCGTAATAAAACCCTTTTTGTGCAGCGCACTCGACAAGGAAACTCGTATCGCAAACTACCCCCGAATTAATAAAACTGTAGCAAATAACAATTAAAACTGCAGTTGTTTCACCCTCGCGGTGGCTCAGCGTGCACTGTTTGTGAATATTAGTAATCCGGGGAATTATTTGGACGTTAATGTGTGTCGAAGGATATTGTCGAGGCACTCTAATAAAGCTAAGCCGAAAATAAATTTTTATTCTTGCAGTGTTTGTACATCCGATCAAGCGAGTTATTTGGCTTTTACGAGCAAATCCAGTATTGTTTTATGTGACGCTTCGTGTTAAAACGCCGTTGGCGACACAAGTCGACTGCTTTTTCGACGCATCGTTTGATCGTTTCAATTCCGAGCTCTTGGAGCATGCATGTCGACGTGTAATTAACAACATCTGATCCACGAGATATATTTACCGACTTCTCTTCGTGTGCAAACGAAGCGATTCTTCGTTTATGTAAATATATATCTTTCTGCATCCGGCAAAGGCTCATCAAGAACGCTTGAGTACATTCTGCAGCCAATAAATAAAATTACCTTTGTCAAAGAGAAGGAAAAGCGAGAAACCGGCGCATCTACCAAAACGAACTTGCTTCAGTACTAAGGTCTTCAATGGAAGGAGGGGTTGGTTGACCTTTGAGGGCCCTGAATAAACTACCTGAGTTCGACAACTGAACAGGTCGTATAAAATTTAAGTACGTCATATTATTTTTAGGAGTCTGAAAGACTGGAATAACGAATCTCGATTCAATTTTTTTTACGAGGACCGCCTTCACGATATTACAAAAATTCAGCAGAAAAACTTCTTCTAACGACAATTTTGGGAAATTTATGAACAGTCTCTTGATGACAATTTTTATCAATTTAGGACCGACGAAGCGAGGATGGTCTCGAAGGAGACAAACTGTCAATCATTTTGATGGCGTATCATGTTTTTTCTTTTTTTCATTTTTTTCCGCAAATTATGTTTTACTCTCATACAATTCACAACTAATCCAATTTTTTTACTAATATTTTTGACTTTCAAATGATGAAAAACGAACGTGTTTCGCAAATAACAGGCGTCCCTTGCTAGAACAATACCATTTTCAATTATCCATAAATAACTTTTAATTCATTGCCTAGAATTCTGTTTACGTTTCAAACATTGAAAATAAATTTGTTTATGTCGTAACATTTGCAATTAATTGTCATTAAATCGTTCCGCAAATCCAATAAAAATCAAATGTATGTAATGATCGCAATTTACCATTTTTATCATCTACGATCGCTCCTATTTTTTCAGTAACTGCAATTAAATTTGTTTGGTTGAAAAGATTTCAACTTTTTTAATATCCTCCCGTATTTGGTTTCAATGAACATTTGCGCTATGATGTTTCGAAGCACAGTTTGCTAATTCATTTTTGTTTGTTTTTTAGTAAGTTAATTAATTGGCAAAAATAATGGTTGGTTTTAGTTGCTTGCAAACGCCGTCAATTAAAATTTCACAAGCTATTGTTATAGGTGCCACTGCACTAATTTTGTCCTTTTAATTAACACGTAACAGCCGAACGTTCACCGAATGCGTCTAGAAATAATTCATTATCAATCAACAAACATTTTTCGAACTAATTGTGAGATGTGTGTTCGTTTATCGTAAAAACTGCAATAATTTTGAATATCAGATAAAATCGTTTAGTCCGTATAACTCTTACGTCGCAATTTACCATTTTTAATTCCTTTTGATGAATGGTCCTCGGTTCGGCTCTCGCCAAAAGTGAAACTTCACTTGCCCCGGAAAACAACGGATAAAGCCAGGAAACGTCGCGACAAATTGCCCAATTTGTTTCCGGGATTCACATATATTTCTGAACACTTAATAAACCCTACGAAATCGCTCGTCATAAAAGTAATGCGTCGCGAAAGAATTTCAATTTGGCTCGTCTCGGCTTGAGAAACGCAAGGACAAGGACTATGACATCATTGTCTGAACCACCGGTAAACGTGACTTATAACACTGATAAATCATTTCGTTGAATATTACATGGACGAATCCGGACCCACATCAGGCAATGACAGATGCAGAAATAGAGCCGGAGGAGACAGAAACCTGCCCGGAACAATCGTGATAAACCCGGAATCGTGATTTTGACAGTGATTATGAACAGGTGAAAACGAAAGGACCCAATTAAAGTGGCAACGCATAAATGGAACCGGAAGAGGTTGTAAACACTGGATTTGAAGGAAAACAAGGGTTATGGAAACGGGCTTCGCATAATCCAGTTATAAGAATAAGAAAAACAACGATATCGGCGGCGAAGAGAGGAGGGAATGTTGTTTTTTCAAATGAAAAAGCACACACGGGCGCGAAGCAGATTAAATTAGACGAAAAAGCGAGTTTACGAGTCATATTTTGATCGAATTTATTCGAAGAACCGAGTTGTATTAAAACGATAAAATGGAGGAAATGAAGGGTTAGTCGGAGCTACTTCTATAGTTGAATATAATTTCTAAAACAAATGATAAGTGCTGGTAATAACACCAGTGTATTGTTTTACAAACAGAATTATGAGCCAATTTGAGAGTAAGTTAGCACAGCATTTATTATTTACGAATATCTTGTAAAATACGGGACGTCTAAATGCAAGAGCCGAGTTCGCTGCCGGGTTAATGGAGAAATCTCAAGATTAAGTTAAAGTTAACTTCTGCTACTTATAATTTATGTACAGTCGAGAGTTGCTGTCGATGATCAAATCCCCAGTCAATTTAGAAATATCAATCGTCACATTAGATATTAAAATATGTATCAGGCTCCCTCGGTAGAAGCAAAAATACTCTAATCAGAGAGGTTTTGTAGTTAAATAATTCGTAATTCACCACTGAGATTAGCTAAGTTAACTTTTAACAGTCATCATTAACGTACAGTTGAGAGTTTCTGTCGATCGAATGCCTGTCGATTAAAAATGGCAATCATCATCTCTAAACCATATTAAAAATGCGACAGGCTCTTCGTCAAACACAAAAACGCTCTAATATGATTTAATGTTGTGATTTGTTTCGTAAATTTTTAATGGACTCTTAATGGCAACCTCAGCAGAGTTTTAATTCGATTTTACAAACAGTGAGTGGTAAAAATCCGCGTTTTCAAGTCGTTTTTCGGATTAAAAGCCCCAGCAATTAATCAAACATTAATCACATGAAGTGAATTTGTATGCACTGTTAGTAAACGAAACGAATGACGTCATCGGGGGGGCGGCAGTTAGTTTTAATTTATATCAACCGAGCACCTTGTCGGGGGGACGGCGTGCTTGACTAAACAACCAAATTCGGGGTGAGCAAGCATAACAAGGGGGCACATCCAATCTACCGTTCTGACGAACTACTTTGCATCCTGATCGTAAAACAAATGGATGCCAGATGGTCGTTCGACATCAAAACTAAAGACACTTCAAAGAACACATCGCTTTGAAAATCGGTTTAAGAGCATTTTAACGATCCACCGCTAAAAAACCGACCTACTGAAAAATTAACGGCATTTCTCGTCTTAAAAACCACTTTTGTGCCCGCTCACCTCTGATGCTGGATGGATTAAATATGCATCGGGAAATTGCTACTTGCGCTCGGAAGATAGTGCCGTTGAAGGTTTATGAATAAAGTATGCAACACCAACTCGCAACTATAGTAATTATAAAGAAATTATTAGATAATATTTACGTAAACGAAAGATCAATATCACTTTATTACTGGAAGCCTGCGAGCGACTGCTGGGCAAAAAGCTTTCTTGTTTACAGGATCGGGGCTTTTTTGCAGTTATCTACTGGTTTTGTTGTGCCAAGAAAATGCAACCGCATCGTAATTTTCAAACAATTTGTGCTCAAAATAAAAATAATAAATTGTAAATACAATTCTTTAGAAACTTCCGCATGTATTTTCTTAATTATACGAAAGAAACCTCTTGGTTTATTTTAATAAAGACAAAACTGTATTTCCCTACTGTAGTGTCTTCCAAGAGATAATCAAAAGATCGCTTAAAAAATAAAAAACGTTACAACAGAGAAAACTCTAAGACATTAGCTCGAATAATAGCAAGGAAAATGAAATCAGCCGTTTTGTCTTGCCCCTAGAGGATTTTCCATTAAAGCGCAAAAAATATTCTAAACAAATGAAGTAATTGGTAGCTTATTTCCTACAAAAAACTAATGAAATGTCTTAAATTTCGTCAACTGTGAGCAAACGTCTCTTTCTATCCGTTCCCGGCAGCATCTGTTCTTCATTTTCTTATCAGTCACCTTTTCGTCTCGAATTCAGCATTTAGTCACCGCCTCCATTAATTTCCGTTCTTCGTTGTTTGGAAACACCCCGATTAAATTTTTACACACCTTTCGTAATGTTTTTGCGACAATTTGCAATTTATAAAATTGGCTAAACCTCGAAACGCTTGGGGAAAAATTGGGCGGTCGATGACGCTTGATATTTAATCCAGTGCCTTGCCATTTTACATGTGAATGCGTTCGCGTGTTCCCTCGGTAACCATAAAATAAGCGTCCCGACGCTGTCGAGGGTTGTATGTAGATTTTTTAATCATCGTTAGTATTAAGTTTAGGCTCTCTTCTCTCGATCTCGCAAAATCTAGGTAAACGCGTGCGATCGACGAACCCTCTCAAAAATTCATAAGCTCCGGCCCTGCTCTTACGCCGTCGGGAATCAACCACCCTGATTACTCACACGTGTGTTACAAGATTGACGATGAATTTTGTAGTTTTTCCTTAATTATTTACGGATGAGAAGAGATCTTTTAATGGACAGCAGGGGTTGGAATAAGAGAGTTGCGGCGTCGCGACGCCTCTTAATCTATTTGTGGCATCCGATAAGTTTAAGTAGAGAGATAATAAATTTTAATCGCGGAGTATAAATTTCAACGCGCGGATCTCGGGCGCGTCTTAAAATATGAAAAAGAGGTTTTTCGTGTCGTGATTATAAGAGTGCTGTAAAATGTCTAATCCCCTATTCTTCAAAATTTATTGCCCGAATAGGGGGGAAATTAAAATGTCATGTTTTCTTATTACAAAAACTACAGCGGGATTTATGGTTTCTTCCAGTTGTCTTGAGGGATAATTGGACATAACGATCAACATACAAAAGCGGAAAATGCATAAAGCCGTGAATGTTTAAAATGGAAAGAGTTTTGGCATTCAGGAAAAGTGTAAACGCTGCTTTAGATGTGTCAATTCGTGACAATGGCATTGATACCATACCTTTTTTTTCAAATAAGCGGATATATAGTTTTTTTCCCAATTTCAGTTAACAAAATGCTCGAGATTTTAACATTACCAAGATATATTTCCGTACCTTAGAATTTTCTACAAATATTTTAATATTTTATAGGGTGAGATGAAATTTTAGTGCATGAATGTAAAGCTTTCGACCTTTCTTTCAAATTTTTAGCATCTATAAAATGACACCATGTGTGAAAGTTTCATGAAATTCTCACCACTTTGATGTAAGAATTCTAGAACGTCTAACAATCTAGCATATCTAATACTGGGTTTCCAACAAAAATAGAATCTGTGACACTAGAAACGTAATTTTCAATATAATGAAAATTTTATTAAATTCATATTCTGAACGAGAAAACTTTTAATATTTTAGCTGTTCATTAACACTCAGTCGAACGTGATCAGTTGTTTGCTTCGCAACGCAAAAATAGTCTTAAACCTCGAACATTTGTTAAATGACACAAAGGAAATTGGAATTAAATTGAGATCGCATTCCAATACGAATTGCACAGCACAAATAAAATTTCAATCTTTCAAACCCAGATTTTTGTAGAATTTTTTCTGGCTAACGCCACTGATAAACCACGACTTTATGTTGAAAGTACAACAATTTCCGTGTAATTTCAATTGACTCTCGTTCGATTGCGTCATAAAAAAGTGGCGTCCGTCGTTGTGAATGTGCACAGATGTCCCCCACCCTCGACGAGCAGATTAGAAACCAGGCTGGGCCAGGACCCGATTAAATCTGCGCTTTTGTGTTAGGGAAATGGGTTAATTTTCCGCCCATGTACCTCTAGGGATGAACAGAATTACAATGGAGGGTCGCATATCGTAGCCGTGCCTCTTATCGAACGCGATTCCGACGCCTCGCAACGATATTTGCCTTTAATTTAATTCCACACGTCCTGTATTCATATAACAAATTGAATGCAGTATTACATTTATAAGTCATTCGGAGGAGTAACAATCCACTTTAATTTTGAGCGGAGTTCATCGCGCCTCTCTTGCGTACTACCACGGAGTGTCAACAAATTTGCATATCTATGTATATAAAGTACAATTTTAGTTTACTGTATAATGGAACGACTAATCAAATCGCTTTATAATGTATGCAAACTACTTAATTTGCCGCCGGTAACAATCAGAAAACTGCGCTTTTTCAACGTGGGTGTACAGAAGCGATGTCAGCACGACAACTTGAGCGTTTTCTGCTTGATTTCGTCTATTTTTATAAACAAACACACTCTTTTATTGCAAAGTTAAATAGAAGAAGTTCACAACAACATTAACCGGGAACACCTCGGGCTCTTATCAACGTCAAGATGTAGTTATTCAGAGGTCATCAAATTGGGTGTTTGACATCACCAAGACGGAACTCACTAGTTTCAAACAATAAAGAACGTTTACGGAGTTAAAGCTAAACTATAACTGGAGATTATATCGGTTTTCAATCTTGTCTCCTCGTAGGGTTTAGAGTTTGGAAACTGGGAATCGGCGAACGAATAGTTTATCGGGTAAATGCAGTATCAAACTTAATTTTGTTCTAAATTCACAAACATATCAATTTGACAGTTTTCCACCCAAGAAACAAAGGTGAAGATTTTTTTTCCTATCCACAAAAGCTTGTTCTTGAATGTTTGCCAATTTTAAGCTGCACAAAGAATAATTAATTTTTTGACGTTCCTTTTAGAGAGCTCAACCCTTGACAAAAAACCTACAGTGAACCAGTGTCTGAAAAACCGTGCGATTTTTTAAATGATCGTCCGAGAAACAATTCGTTTCAAGGACATCCTTATCATAGTTTGATAAAAATATAGTTAAACTTAGGTTGTTTATAAATATGCAATCTCTTCGATCTATTCTGTGATCCCAACCAAAAAAAAAACGCTTAATGTTTGCTTGCTCTTGAAAATCAAGGGTTAAATATTCCGGAAAGCTGATATTAAAAATGCTAATATGATATACGTAACCTTAATATAACATATCACGAAAGCTCGAGCTGCTTTGCACGTCAAATTTCGTTTAACCTAAAATTCCTGTTTCTTTCGAAGTGAGAAACTTTATTATGAATTCCTCATTCTCTTACGTAATACAACATTAACAAATTGCTGCAACGCAACGTCCAATCTGCTTAAAAATTTTAATGTCAAAGATTTGAAGATAAAGCAGTGTGCACGAACATATTCCATAAGCTTGACTTTAAAAGGTTGTAAAAACATAACTGTTCTGTCTATGACAACGAAATGATCTTTTCGTTATCTGAATGATTTTTGTTGGCAGTTTAATATTGATGGCTCTATTTTCGATTTCAATGGTATTCATAATTTTCTCTCAAAAACTGATTATAAATGTAAAAATTGTGATGAGGGTTTAAAAGAGGCACTATGTTCAAATTGTTTTCCACACGACTACAACGCCGTTTCATCCTGTTTTAGTTTTTGTGTCTTTTTTAAGCTGAGTTTTTTTTTGACAAACTAGGTTCTTTACTTTTGTGACATTTGATATGATGAAAGTGCTCGTAAAAGTGAGATAAATGACAGAAAGACGTCTTGAAGTTCTCCGCCAACAGTAATGCTTTAATTCACTAAAGATAAATTATTCATTCGTTTTGATTATCTGTGTGACGCTAAAATTATTGTTTATAACAAATGAAAAAATCGATTGAAAACCAGCCAAGTGAACTTTTTGATTTCCGAAAAGCTTGGAATAGGAAAAAGGTGACCTGGATGTCGTTTAATCGGATGAATAAAACAACAATTGTCGTGTTTTCGAACTGTTTGTGACCGGGAAATGAACTGCTTTTATGATTCGCGCACATTTATAGCTTGCAGTTTATGACATAAAGCTGTAAACAAATATGATTCTTTCATAGATTTCATACGTAATTAAAATCAGAGGTGAATCATCAATTTACGAAGCAAAACAAATTCCACAATGAGGTTTAGTTCAATGTGTATAATATTGAAATTTGTCCAGAATTTCAATTAAGCTCTTGAAACACAAGGCCGCTGTGTATCTAATATCCCGTCTGAATTCTTGCGATGCCCGAGACTGTGGGTTCTTCCATCCATCGATTCTCATTCTATAAAGAAATATAGCAAATCTTTGGATGCCTTTGCCGGTTTTATGAAATATAAAGGCAAAATGTAGCGTGTCGAGATGACAACACGTGTAGGTTTGAGATCCGGGCACGCAACTCTATCGCACTGCGTCTTCGACGACCGGAAATTAGGTTTTGCCCACACCTTTAGTCTCCGCTGTTTTGAAACAGAAATCAATCAAATTAACCCCGTGGACTCACTATTAAACTGCCCGCTATTGTTCTTGCACAATTAATAATAATCAACAAGAAGCAACTTTTTTTGTCGTCAGGTGCTTTGTTGGAGTTATTGGGCGCATCTGATGGCCCTCTGATGCACAAGTGGGGTCTTTATTTGGTTTCTGCCAGCAAAAAGGGCCATTTGGCGGCGGTCTAAACGAGTAAATGATATGGAAATGCGCATTTGACTCGACATTTCCATCGAGTGTATTGAACGCGCCAGATTTTATTATGGCCATTATTAACGTCGCGTTTGTATTGTTTTTATTTGCTCCAATGACATCTAGTGGCTTGCTCTGTTTTGTCGCAATTAAAAGGCCGTACTAGAAATATTTTATTCGATATGAGTCTCGTTAATTCTGCTCAAGTTTGCTTAAATGAAACAACTTTCTAAAGCACCAATTTCATTCGTTATGTAGTATGAAAAGTGTAACGCCCAACGACGTTGTATATTTTAAAATAACATCATTTGAGTTTACTCGGATTGCAGCTGCTGAGTTATTAGCTCTACAATAAAGCCGTCATCATACACCTGTCGTAAAACACCACGAAGCGTGCTTACGGCAAACCAACAACCAAAAACATTCAAGGGAATTTTATAACGTATTCTTGCGGTGTCATTACGATTATGGTAATTTTGGCGGATGCGCCGGGCTAAGTGACTACTAAAGTGAAAGTTGTCTTGTCAAATGTGAATTAACATAAAGCTAATATCAATTAAAAACAGCCCCGTGATTAAATTTAATGGAGCCTTTCTAATTCTAAAATTAAAAAATGCCGTACTAAAAATTTTAGAGGTAGATTTGATATGAAACAAGCGTGTCAAAAACTCTTGTTCATATAAAGTGATTAGTATTCAGATAACTAAAACCTGAAAAGGTGTAATTTCCGTTGAATGAACTTTCAGAAACAAGCTTGGTACATTTATATACACTAATGCTAGCTTAAGCTTAATTAAATTGCCAGGTGGTAGTAGTGCTACTTTTATATATGTTCGTCTTTTATGCGTTGGCTGGCGACAGAATGGTGCACAATTGTGGGTTTTAGCCGCCGATTGTTTAGTCTGTTTCATTTCAGTGTTATTGCTCCTATTATTATTCCGGAAACCTCCAAAAATAGCTCCGATAAAAAGTAATGTAATCTCCGCAGCGCTTTGTACCGTATTAATAAGTTGTCTGATAAAAGCTCGTAGAATTTTAAGTAAACATCGAGTCGCGAAGTCGATTTTTCTGCGTTTGTTAAATCCACTTAAGATTCCATTCGGCGGCGAACGCAAGATGTTAAAACAACGTGCGACTCATTTATCACTGGAAATCTATTGGAGTTTTGTTGACAAGCGGTTTTCCGAAGTTTTGATTGTAGGACTACAATGGAAAATCTGGAAGCTCTTAGTTAATCAGTAAAAGAGAGCGTAGGTCGACACGATGTCATCAACAATGTATAAAGAATGAGAAAAAAGATAAGTATCTGGTAGAGAGCAAAACAAAAGCTTGAGGCGCAGCAGCGTCTACCGTGCAAATGAAGAAATATGAAAGACATAAAGTTAGCGAAACGACTTCCTACATCCAGAGAAGAAAAGGACCTGAGTTATGAAGGCACGCAACGGTCTTATATAATAGAGAGTACTTCGTGCAAAATCCAATGCACTCGCCATTAGAAGCACGTTTTGTTCGGGGAAAATCTCAAGAATCAAACCTGCAAAAAGACGTCCTATTATTTTCGTAATAATTCTGTCGGCGCCCGAGTCTTTCAGATAATAATAAGTTTAATCCATAGATCTGGGGCGGAACAGATTTACTGGAACGAAATCTGTTTGTTCGAGTTAAATAGGAAGGAATCTATTCTGTTGTAGGGATGAACACTGAAGCAACTTCCTAGTCTGGACGAATCCCCAAGGCGCGCCCTCACCAAGGCCTATTATCCGTAATTCCCGGACTAACTCTGATTCACAATGCCTGTTGTCTGTTGGCTCACACAGATGCAATTAAAGCCCATAATAATTTGCGTCAAAACTTTACGTCTCAAAACCATAGTTTTAGTCCCTGGTTAGTTGTAGGTGTAAACCGAAGGATAACGCTTAAAAAGAATTATTCCTACTTAGTTCTAAGCGTTACCCGGAATTCAATTAATGACGTGCAAGCACAATAGCACACGAGAGCTGTGTTAGGGATGAAAATCTGATCGATAGCGGCGCATGCTGGACCTCGATAACACATACAAACCTTGCGAGTAGTTCATAGCGAAGCCTAGGCATGTGTGGAGGACACACACACTCACCTGAAACGAAAGAAAAAAGTTAGACATCAAGTAGAAAAAAAAAAAAAAAAATTCACAGCGCCTTCACCATTTGCGAAAATTAAATCCCGCTCCGATAACAACTACGAAAAATGCTTTCAACTATCTTTTTAATCGTTCTTGCTTACAAGTATTGATACAGCAAGATCTGTTGTAATACACTAAGAAGCTAAATCTACACAAGAAGTTTTTGCAGCATCTAATTCTTCCTTTTGGCTTTCAATCCCGAGAGTGGAAAAACGCGTCGGTTTCGTTGTGTAAATAGCTGACGGTGCATCACTTAGTATTATTGAAATATCATGCGAGTCACCAGATCCGGTTGTAAAAATCCGGAAGTGAGAGAAATTCTGCCACTACAATAGAGTGGGTTGTATGTGGCGATGCAAATGCTTCGCACGTTGCTGTTGAATGGTTTGACGCGACTTGCAGAGACAATCACTGGGGAAATCTCAATCTTCCATATTGTCTGATGGCTGATTTTGCACCACTATATCATACGCATTTGTTGGATCGTCTGTTCGAGGAAAATATAGACGTGCAAATCCAGAACGTGTTAAATGAGAAATAAAGACACCGAATACTGAGATTGTTAGTCTACACAGATAAAAGCATTAAAGATGTAGTTTTCTCCTCGAATGCAAGAGTCAGAGTTAGTATTGGAAATTTGAAGTCATGGGAAGACCCGTCTGTGTATATAAATATTAAATGGTGGTAACATAAATATTCGAATAAGAAAGTGGAAGAAAAATTCCAGTTAGAGATACGAAACCGTTTTGAACCTACGATATCGACGTAAAATACGAAAACTCGACTTGAGGCGAGTTCAGTAATACATTATTGACATACTATTGATTGTCTTTTCCTCTTTTCCGATAAGATATCTGATGGAAGCAGCGTGCTAGTTAGACAACACAGTATGCTTCAATATGCGGAATTTACGGGCTTTATAACAGATTCCCGGTGGGTGCATTATTAATGTCCCCGTAGGATAAGTTGACGCGATTTCGTGCCAATCAATGGCAATGGTCGTGGTTCAGCCGGACTCCGGTGACCGCACGGGGCTTAACAGGGATGAATTACGACTCCCCGGGTGGAGCGGTCTCTGCCGCAACGCAACCCACATCTCACAAACTAACTAACTTCCTAATAAAAGCACGGCCGCACATCTTTCACGGACCAAGAAGCTGAATATTTAACCGATTAAGAACACGAGTGTGCAGACTTTGCCTTGCTGACTCGACGATTTCAACATACAGACCACTACAAACAGCGCTCCGGAACATTTTTTATTAGACCATCTGTTTTTGCTCCGAAAACTCTAACCCCTTTACGAGGCCGGAGTTCCGACAGAGTTTTATGTTGGCACAGATATGGCAACCCGAATTTCCCTATGCTCGTACTATTGGAATTTAATGAATGCTTGTCAAAATGGACGAAGGAGAAATTTTGCCAAATATTTTACAGGACTTGAGGCGTTCGCAGTGCAGCCTTGCCACGTTTTACGGCACACCTTTGAATCAGACACAGGAAAAAAAGTTACTTTGATAAAAATTTATAAACTCAAAGAATTTTCTTGGCTCGCAGTTAATAACATAAAATAATCATAATTTATGGAACGAAAATGTACAAAGAAATTCTCGCGATTTTATAAATATTGATAAATCATTTCTGATATTACAACTCTTCACATCCATCTGTTTTGCAAATGATTTCTCAGTAATATTTCAACGATTTTGTATGAAAAATCCTATTAACATAATTATTCAGTTCGTTTTTGTCGGGATAAAACAGCATAAAAAATTCTGTGTGTCTGTATGAATAAATCTATTTTATAACAACCAATTATTATTGTTCTAATTGACTATAAAAAATAAAAAATAAGCAATAGGTGATGAAAATGGAATGGCTTGTTTTCTTACCAAACATTTTAACAAAATTTAAAAAAACATCTATAATAATGTGCAACTTTATTAAATATTTATAGTTTTGATGGAACTCCAACAATTACAGCTTATAAATAGTAAAAGTAGACACTTTGCAATTTGAGAAAGTAATTTATATTCTCTACTTTGTTTTTATATGACAATTCCAATTTCTATTTAAATTAGTTTCTATCATTTAGTTTTGCCTCCAGCACAACTTTGCATTCTTGTTAAGATTTCATTAAAAATTGGTTGAATTACACCAATAAGAGTGAGTTACTGTATTTTAATTTTCTATAGAATTACATATCATGTTCTTTTACCTCTAGCGAAACAAATGCTGTTTTATTATGTAAAACCTCTTTACTAAAAAAACAAAAGTTTATAAACATTTTAAATAATAGACAAAAATTGATTGAATAAAACAATGAAAGCCAGAATTCGCTCAATGATGAATTCGCTCATTGATAATATGTGGCATCACATGTTTGAAATATCTGTTGACATTATCCGTAAATTATGAATTAAAATATCCAAACAATATGCATACAGAAAATTTCTGGTTTGCTTTGTTTATGCTCCCATAAAAATAATATTTTTGTTTAGCTTTTGTTTCGTTTTTGCCTTTTTTAATCTAAATTTTTCGTAATCCTCTATAATTCCGTGAGGTATAAATGGTGGACGCGCCGGGTTAATACACTTCAAATCTGATGTTTCCATGAAAACAACAAAAGGAAACTTGTGTCTTGTTCAAAAAACATTTAAATTTCATAATGTAATTAAAAGTTACTTATAAGAACCAAAGTAACTAAAACAGATTTTGTGCTCTCAATTGTCGCAAACGATGCGGATGCAAATACACTGGCGAGCATAAAATTGGATTCATAAACATTTTTCCAAAAAAAATTAATTGTGTCTTGTCTATTTTCTCACTATGACTATTAGCTCTTAGGTGGCATATTTTTGAACGTTTACTGCAAATAAGCGTGGCAGAAGGCATCCGTATCGGGGCTCTTTTTACTCGTCTTTTTGCGACTGTATAAAAATAACCAATCTACCACCTTCTTTGAATGCTTTTTATCGGTCACTTTTCCGTTTGTTGTCAATTGTGACAGATACGTGGTGCTTGAAAACACATAGTCTCTACATTTTCTTCACTAAAATGCCTATAGATCCTGTGACATCGGCCAAAATTGTGACGGCTTTAGAAAACGGTGATGGACAACGTGTGACAGCCAGAAGGCTGAATGTGAGTCTTTCCACAGTCCAAAGAATCTTCCAACGCTATCAAGAGACAGGGCTTTTGGCAAGGAGAGCAGGCTCTGGCCGTAGAAGAGCGACAACAGCAAGGGATGATCGGTTCATTGTGTTAACTTCCCTGCGAAATCGTACATTAACGGCAGTTGACATTCGAAATCATCTCCAGGAAGTGAAAAATATCGATATTAGCGAATGGACTGTTCGAAGAAGACTTCATTGTGCTGAATTATCTTCTCGCTGCAGAGCTACGGGACCGCCGCTCACTCGTGCCCATCGTGTTGCAAGATTGAATTTTGCTCGCGAACACTTGGATTGGAATCTTGCAGACTGGGGCAGAGTTCTGTTTTCAGACGAATCCCGTTTTTGTCTCACTGGGTCTGACAGACGTGTCCGTGTCTGGAGAAGACGTGGCGAGAGATATGCTCAAGCATGTATAGCCGAGCGCCTACCTTTTGGTGGAGGTTCAGTTATGGTTTGGGCTGGGATCTCTTTGGAGGCACGTACCGAGTTGGTCCTTGTTGCAAATGGGGCACTTAATGCACACAGATACATTGAGGAAATTCTACAAGAGCATGTAGTGCCTTATATGGCATTTCTAGGAGATGAAGCGGTATATATGCAGGATAATGCGGGACCTCACGTGGCTAGAATTGTTTCTGCATACCTTAATGAGATCCGGATTGAGAGATTGGATTGGCCACCTCGAAGTCCGGATCTCAATCCGATAGAACACCTATGGGACCAGATGGGAGTCAGGGTACGGCGCCATATACCAGCCCCACGTAGTGCTGAAGACCTTCGCAACCTGCTGCTTCAGGTTTGAGACGAAATCCCTCAAGATGTGATAATAAACCTGATATAAAGCATGCCTCGACGCATGAGAGCGGTGATAAATGCAAGGGGAGGTAACACTCGTTACTAGAATGTGGAAATAAACCAGTTTTTTTAGAAGAGGTCGCTGTTTATTATGGTCAAAAATCATCATTATTGTTTCTAATTTTTTTATAACTGAATAAAATGTTAAATAATAACCTGTGTGTGTGTGTAACCCTGGTGTTTTTATCCTCCCGAGCCCTCTTGAGAACGGGAACTTTACATGGGTCAGAGGTAAGCGAATTTACTTTGACCACGATCTCAAAAACTAAATGGTTTGTTGATGACCCGAATTTTATGCTCGCCAGTGTAGTTGTTATGGTTATTGATGATGATTTCACTTCTAGTTTTTTTGTAAACAAAACCCAAATCTGTATTATCCCGTGACAAATACGAACCGAGAGGATTGAAAAACGAATTCATAGGGTTTTTGGCGTGTCCCAAGTCGCGGCTTGTTTCCGATGTGCTCGTAAATTGCAATCTCTCCTGCCGCTCTGTGTAAATTAAACTCCGAATTAATGAACCTGTAACGTTTATATCACGTTGCAGTTTTCCATTCAGATTTATTCCAATACGACCTAGATTAAAAATTTCCACGAATAGATATAGGGGTGTTTGTGTTACGGCCTGTACTCGAATGTTTTGCGTGGAATTTATTATCCATGGGAAAAACTAAACTCATTAGAACCGATTAAAAATATATATAATTGATACAAAACCCAATAATGTGATGCAAATTGCATTTCCGTTATATTATAAAGCCTCGTTTGTAGATTTGAATAATAAATTAAAGGGTTAATTGGGGCGGCATGATACCAGCGAAACTGTATCTGGGATTAAATCACACGCGCCGCCAATGAAATCCATCTGGTAGTTGCTGTTAATAAACCAACTTTGCGGAAGACGCACGCGTGGAATTTTGGGAACCACACAACAAAATAAACGGTTTTTTCTGCGTTATAAATTATAACGGCGCTAAAGTAGATTAGTAGAGAAGATAAAAGATCCAAAAATAGACAACAAAACCGCGAATTTTATTATATAAGGTATTATTTTGCTTTGAACAAATACAGGTTTAGTAATAATTTTTCATAAAAGAATTCTTTGTTTAAAACATTCAATACTCGCCATTGTCTCTTCATTATTTAACTTTTTAATAATTAATAAAAATGGGCTCAATACCGAATATTGAATTTCCCAGGTTGGGTTATTATTATCTTCAAAAAAACAGGCTTTCACGACTAATTGTTTTAACTTGTTATTAATTTACCGAGACCTCAATAAGCGTGATTTATTATTAAATATATTGATGTCGGAGCTTTTTGTAAATTCCGCTAAATGCGTCTTCACAGATTAATAAATCATTCGGACGCAAACAACTCCGTTTTCATAAGAAATGTTAAAAAGCTCTTTGAAGCTCTTAAGGAATTAAAAAAAAATCCTATATTTTTTCGTTCACAAAACGTCGTTAATGTCGGAATTTATAATACCTAAAATGTGACCCAATAATGTACAAAATGATTAAACTTTTCATTTAACACCGTCAAATTAATTAATTCGTTCAAACGAAAAATGTTCAGATATTCAGTCCCACGTATAAAATTTTACACGAAGTTTGTTATTAGGAATCTGTCCTGGAAAGTTGTGGCTTTTGCCAATATAATTAAACTCATTATTTCAGTTCGGTCGAGTTTACGCACAACAAAAATCCCCCGAAATCTGACTGGCGGATGATTTCATTAAAATTGTAGCCGGACCCGCATTACCGGATGTCCGTCCTGTCAGTATCAGAATGAATTATGCCTCAGATGTTATAATTCATTTACAAGTTAGTCCCTGTGGCGTTGGCGCCGGGAATTTATAACCTCTGCTAATGCCTTCCAACGCTACCAACACACTACCATAACTAGATCTTGATGCCGAAATCCCCGAGTGCCTTAATTTCCGGGAAAAATATTTTAGAAAAGATTTTTTTAAGTAAGTAAAAGTAGCAGCGTCGTGTTATTTTTATCCTCTTTTAGGTGGTCTAAAAAAGCGTTTTTTATTAATGTAATTTTATGGTAAATCAGCAACTTGTAGAGAATTCTCTGAATTGTTAACAATTCATGGTTATTGATCAGAAATATAAAATACATTTCCGCAGTGACGTGCACTATCTATAAGTTAAAAATTAAAGCAAGATTATCCAGTGGTGTGCATAATTAACAAGATAGTGTTTATTCCTTTTTTCTAGGAGGGTAATCATCCAAAATTAGCAACAAACTACATAGAAATTTGGTGATTTTATGCACAAAGGACACTAATTGATTCACCACATAGTCTGGACTAACCACAACTTGGAGTCTAGCCACATTGTCACCTGTCTTATTGTCTGCGTTTCATGTTAATATTAAACTCCTCATTCTAACCACTGTCACTACTCACAGTAATTCACTGACTAAACCACTGACTAAACCGAGCAAATAAAATATTCGTTTGATTTTCGGTTACTACTGAATTTTGTGTCAAAAGCTTTTCCGTTTCGGTAGACGTCAACTGATCTTGTTATTATTTTTCAAACAATAATTTCATAAAAAGCAAAAAATTACTTAGCTTATTAAAATTCATTTTAAAAATTCATACCGTTATTTTTTATAAATCGACAAAAAATGCGAATATTTAGCCTGGGACGAGTAAACAAAAATGTAAAAATTCTGTCATGAATTTCTGATGAAGCAAAATAATTTTACAGGGTCAGGGAAGATAATGTTGTAGTCCGATAAATGTTTCACTTCTTCGATATATAGTCGTGTAAAGAAAATGTACATTTTATAAACTTAATGAAGTTTTTTCAGCTTACGTACTAATATCGATTTGATATAGTTCAAAATACTGTTAGTATTTAAAAATAGACGTAAAAGACAATCACCTATAAAATCGATTTTGTTATGACCGTAGCCTTTTTGTCGTACTCCAAAAAAATTAGACCTACTAATATTTGATAACTTATTCATGATGTATTGACATTTTTTATTGCCCCTACAGTTTACTAGTCGATTTATTCGATTATGACATGCATTTAATAAACTAAAAAAAACACAGCTTCTGCGCGGGTGAAAATTTTGTGTTCTGTAAAGTCCGGGTCCTTTCCTGAAAGTAAAAATTCTCCGTTTCCGGGCGTTCGGAATTAATCTGAATGCGAAAAGTTCCACCAGGTGGATGTAGCAACCCTCGGCTAAATTAACAATGTTGGTTTTGGATTAACTTCCTAATGGTACGTACTTATGGCGGAGTTCCGGGATATTGCAATAGTTTCCGGAGGCCGCAACTGTCCAGTTATTTACTAACAAAGTGCGCGACTCGATGTTGCGGTGACGTTCCCGTCCGCTGACCAGGCTTGGTATAATTCCAGGCAATTTGTCCTCCACCAGGACTCTGCTAATAGCGTCACAAAACTAATAACAGAACGTCCCGATCGCCCCGCTCCGCCCTTCACTAATATACATGTGTACGTTAATGAAATTCTCCGCACTTCGTAAACACAATTGTAACAGGCTGTTCTAACAGCCTGTAATATTCTGTCTAGGAACCCCCCTTGCATAACTTCGAGATGTCAGAACCAATCAAGAGTGGACTCTATTAATTCTGATATGAGAAAGGACGAGGTTTTCAAGTTTCTGTCGTTTATTGATCAGGTGGATTTCAATGCAAAGGCCCGATGAAACGACCTAAAGGCAAGTCGCCTTTGAAAATTACATAATGATTGATGGGTTTTCATGAATTCAAACGAAAACGAACAAATATTAAAAACTTGCAAATTGACGGCTTTCGTCACAAAACGGGGACAGTTTGTACGTAAAAAAATTGATGGATTCATTCACACGATTTCACTTCTGTTGCATTGCATTATACAGAGTGAGGTTCTGTTAAGGCGGTAATAAACCAGCATGGGGCAATTGCACGAAAATAAATTAACTGTCTAAGTAATTACCAGGTTCGATCGTTAACAGGCGGTACCCAGCTTGGGTTCTGATCGTAATTTATTGTATAGTTCAAAGTGATACGACCGACACCCATAAACACTAAAATTTACTCCTCGACTGCTTAATTTAATCACAAAACTCGTGTTCCCCGTTTTTCCCGACTCACTATTTTAATTAAATATCGATATTTCAAGTTCAGAATGCTCTTTGGTCCATATTTTTCAATTAACTGCGATTTATCGATTGAGAGCTGCAAATAGAGGCTGCAGGTAGAAAAAACGCCGGTGCAGGAATCAAATTACTCCTTAAGCACAGGATTAATAAAAATACGAATGTAATCCTATTAAGATTTATGGAGCTTTTCGGTATTAAAATGTCGATATTTCTTATTACTACAAGGAAATAGCATCCAGGGTTTGAGATCGAGTTTCCTTTGCAGCTTCTACGACGGAAGAAAATGTGGCAATGTCTTAAGTAACTAAGTTACAAAAACGCCCAGTTTTATAAGGATGAAACACGCTCGACAAGACTGGAAAAAACTAAATGGGTCATACACATGATTAGTTGACCTTAATGGAATTTAACAGCACGAACGATTTTCTAAAATTTCATACTAGAGCAAGGAAGCGAAGGTGGGGTAAGACGAGGTAGTGAAGGGAAATTTATATTAGCAACAAAAGACAAAACAGTAACACCCCTTTCAGTCACTGAAGTTTCGACGAGGCAAAAGATCGCAACAACTTAAAGAAATTAAATGATTCCTGCGAATTTAGATCTTCTTAAAAGAGTGAATGTCAAGGATTAAGACTGAGGTAATTTTATAATTAATTTTTTAAAATATAAACATTCAAAGGAGCGTGACGAGGCATAGTGTATCAAAGAGTAACAAGACAACTCTTCCCATATAAAGCAGAATTAAGAAAAAATGAAATAAAAGCTGAAAAAGAGATATAAGATTAAAAAAAAAAATCATTTAGATTGAATATGAAAAAAGAGAAGCAAAATAAAAAGGTTCTAAGTAGAAAACAACAAAATTAAATTATAAAATCTAATAACAAAAAAACAAAAACAGGAAAAGGTTTAAAGGTAATATCTGACGATAAATCTGAAGAAAATGTGACAATTCTGACAATACCGAATATCTTTACTGCCATGGTTTGCACATAAAATTTTATGTATTTTGTCGACCAGTTAATAAAGTTAATAAGTTAAAAAATATAGTAAAAAATTAATAAAGTCGGAAGACTGATATTTTGATATTTTAACATGAAATTCAAATTACAAAAGTGTTATTTCCAGTTTAGTCCTTCATTCTGCTCAAGTTAATTATGAAATGTACGTACGTTGTATAAAAGACAGATCACCAAATTTTAATTAAACAAAAAAAAATCTTTTTCTTTGAAAATTTAAATTTTATTTAGTAGTAAACCTAAAGATTCCGTCTTGTTCTTTTATGAGAAAAAGTCGCTCGCTTAGATTTTAGAATTTTTTAGTCGCTTTTTGGTTACCACCACAGGACAGGCCCGCCGCAGCCATGAGTCGAGAGTGCCTTCCACAAAATGATGAATCTCTGTACTCCGTAATAGATCATGTCTGAAGTATTATTGTATAATAAACAGGGTTTCTCGAACCTATTGCATCTGGGCTCCCACAGGTCATAATTTATCTAATGGGGCCAATCAATATGCTCTCTTGATAGGTGATTTATTAGTTTCTAAGAGTACTGCATTGTCTGCTGTGCCTACAAAATTGTGGTATTTCTGTACGACGTTGCTGCTGAAATAGCAAATATTATGAAAAAACGAACCATAAATGTATACGTTTGGAGGAACCATAAGTTGCCAATACAAAATAAAAATGACAATATCGATGTCCACGTTTTGTAGGAACCATAAGTCGCGAAAACAAAATAAAAATGACAATATCGATAGTCACTTCGGTCGTCAATATTGCATGCAGCGACGTGTAGCTTCCACGTTTCCTCTTTCAAAGCTTCGATATATTCTTGACTAACGGCGCGGTGCACTGCTTGAGCCCACGTATTAGATAGAAGCAATAAACATAAGTAATGGTTATACAGCGGAAGTACAAAAAAAAACCTGCCAGGATGCAAGAATATAAAGTCGAATATTCACGTCGCGACGCTTTAGGAAGCCAAAATCGATGTTGGTAGTAAAGACAAAGCTCGGCGTAGAAAGGTTGCCGCTGGTCTTATTCAAAAATATGCAGTAAAATGAGAATGGCAAAAAAAGCATGATATTTATGCAGATGACGGTGTGGTGGGAATCGCAGCGCACATGTGCACGTCCTGCATCCATCTATCATCGCTATCTTCTTCGTGTTTTCCTTGTTGCTCACGGTTCTTACACTTTTCCTTTTAATTTTTTCGCTCTTGACGTGGTCGACCTTTTTGTACGTGTTTTCTAAAGACGTAACAACCGTCAGAGGCAGATAATTCTTGCGAAAAAAACACGCACAATCCATCAAACAATTTATTTTGTTGTTTTTCCGATAGAAGAGTTAGTTGGACAGAAGAGGTGCTCCACATTTTTCGTGGCCACTTCAGAGCGATGCGAAGATAAAAAAATTGGTGGAGGTTTAAGAGTAAAAAAATACAAAAAATATATAAAATTGCGGCGAAAAAACATGACTTTAAACTTATGTTCACAAATTTCATTTTTGAATAATTTTAGGAATTGTACTAAAACGAAACAACACTGGCACAAAATTGTAAAATTTCTTTGTCATTCATCATATTTTGATTTGTGAAAGCAAAGATAAGATTTAGCAATATTGTGTGCTGAGTATACATCCGCTATACTTCAGAGTTCCGCTGAACAAATTTTTGAGGATTATAGTTGACTGCTCACTCACCATGCAACTATAACTATTCTTTGGCACCACTCGTTTGTTAAAAATTCGCTCTTCAGCAACCATATTGCAGCAAAACGTTCTCATAAAACCCTAGCATTTTTAAATGAAATAATTTCCCTCGAAGCCCGTGTGCTCGTGCATTTCATAACAATCTCATGACACATGTGCCAGTTCGGTAAAATTTGCATTTCAATGGCGACAGTTGAACTTTGTTTACATCGCCACCAACACGTCGTGCCTTTTTTCTCTTTGTTTTTATCTCGCGACTAGTAATTTCGAAATTGCACAGCCCACACTCTTGACCGCACTTCTTTCGATGTCGCAACCTCAACCTACACTCTTCGGTCCCTCATTTTCCAATATACTTTCAAATTGGATGCTTGGACGCAGTGTGGAACATACGTGTTCTCATAAAGCATGATGAATGCATCTATTACGAACGCCCACGACGTACAAAATACCTTTCACCAGGGATATCAATCAAGCCGGTTTTATTGTGGAGATGTTTACGGAAAGGTTTAAGAACAAGATGAATTCGCCGTCGGGACGCGTCCCCGACGGCCACGGCGAGTCCCGCTGAGATGCTCGTGTATTGCCGTCAAATGCAGAAACGAGCTTGTTGGCAACTTTGAAAATATACAAATCTTCTTTCCTTTGATTGGAATCGGCAAAAGCCGCAGACATTTTCTTGGAAATGTTAAAGTAATCCAGCCCCTGTGGATGCTTTTATGCCTTCACAGTCAGAGGAAAGACTCAAGACGTATCAGTCAGTTCTGAATTTTAATCCTCATCGATAAATAAGTGTATCTTAAAACTCTTAAAAATCGTCAATGAATGAATAAAAAAGTATATTCGTCGCGAGTTTAGGTAACTGTCCCCCAATTAAAAAACTATTAGAAATCGTTTCTACTAGCGTGACCACCTATATTAATAAACAGTAGCTGAGTAGCCCCTTGGCTAATGTTTTCTTCAAAAATTGTTTATTTTCTTTCGCCATGTGCTTGCATTATTAATTGAATCAATGCGTTCCTTGTAGAATGAAGTCGTAAATTCGATAGCCTGTCAATATCATATATCCTCGACATGAATCAACAAGATTTTCACACCTAAAAAGTGACCTGAAGCACCTCAATGGTTTCGGTAGGAAGAGTAAACAATGAGATCGATGTTAGCGCCAAAAAAATGGATATTTAGAATGCGGTTAGCTAATTAATATTAAAACGAGCCTGATTTATACTAGCCCCGTCTGATTTGTACCGACAAGCAACTTGCGTGTTGCTTTATAAACTATTGTTATCAATCTTCATTGTGTACTTCATATCATCACGGGACATTTTCGGTAATCTCGATATTGAATAGTTGTCGTTACATAATTACGTATGGTAATCTTCATATTGACTATCGATTTCTAATTTGCAAGTTGAATGACCATCCATTACAAGAACAAAATACACGTTCATTCCCAAAGTAACATTCAATTTACATAATGTAATATCAGATCTCCACGCTTTTAAAAATTTGTAACGCCTTTGTCTAAGTCCGCACTGGTAATTTCCATAAATTCGCCCGCTCAAAACACAAAAAATTCCGCCTTCAATGAATATTTTATAAGCTCTAATTGAATGGTCCACAATGAAATTGTGATTAATATTGCTGAATTCTTCACTTATCGCGATTCACTAAACCGGAAATGATTAGCGGAAGTGCAACTGTGACTGATTGGATAATTGTGTTAATTGCATCCGCCGCGATTAGAATAATACGAAAGGAATCAGACTTAAAACCGAATTCGCGTATTCTGTCAGTTTTTATGGAGCAAATCTCTCCAGAGCGTTGCGGATTATACTCAAAGTAGAATCTCTGCGAAATTAATTTAATAATGCCCCAGCGGTTGCAAGCTTTTAGTTGTCTGTTCATCAGATGCCCTCATTATCGGTAAACTGACGTTAGTTTATCGTTGAATGCGGTGATCCATCTTTTATGTGTCAAATCCACGTTCCACTCGACATGAAATCACACTTGCCGGGAAATAATCAAAAGGGAATAAAAGAGAAGAACGTGACTCACGTGTGAAGAAGAAAGATACGAAACTCCATGAGAGTATTATAATTACTTTTATCGTATCGTTGGTTCTTGGAAAATATTAATATTGCAGATAAAGCTTCTTTTTTTCAATTAAAGCAGAACAAGAAATAGAAAAGTAATCAAAGTAAGTAAAGAGTATCTCATTATTCACAATGCAAGGAATTTAATAATAAACAGCAGTTACAGTGTTTATTGTGTTTGATGTTAATATTTTAGAATCAAAGAATCGTGGAATGCGGAAGACTGGGTGGAAAATGTTGAATTGTCTTAATTTGAAGTGAATAGATTACTACAAATTTTAAAAAGTATGCGGAATAAATTTTGACACAACTTTAAATCATGTTTTAAAAACGTTATGGTCGTTAAAAAATATAAAAGAGAAAACAATGAGAAATCTGTAAAGATTGCGTGCTATAAAAACTCACTAAAAAACGGAAAAATCCAACAAAATGAAAGAAAAATTTAGAAAAAAATACTAAGAAAAAATTACGGAAAACTAGCAAATACAATAACTAAATCAAAATTCGATGCCCGGAGCTATCGAATACAGACCGACAAAGAAAAAAACGTCTAGAGTGTGAGTGTAGCAAATTAGAATATGAAGACAAACTAAGATGTCTGCTGTATGAGATCTTATTTCTACATAAAACAAAACACCGGAAGAGGAATAAAAATGTCTTTACAATCTAAAGTCATTTTACTCTTAGACCTAATAAAACTAAGTTTCCTAAAACCAAAGCAAACTTTAAGAGTGTCTGTCGAAAGCAGTGTGTCTCATCAAAAAAAAAAAAAAAATTAGAAGTGGGTTTGCTTGTTTGCGTTTCTCTACTTTAATAGTAAAAGTTGTACGAGTGCTTGTAGTCGATATTCAGAAGCAAAAATATTTGAGTTCCTGAAGTCGATTAAACAATTTGCAGCTCCAAAATTTGCGTGGTTTCAGCTCCCCTTCGTCCTACTCTCCTTCTTGCGGTTCGGCAGAAGGAACCATCGCAATAATTAATGTTGTTACTTATTTGAAAGTTGGTAACAAGAATGTGTAGGAAGTAACACGAGCTTCTGTAAATGAAATGTTATAAGTGGAATTCTAACATAGGAATTACCCTTGATGTGAATTATCCAAGTTTTAGGTGTTGATTAGAAAGGAGAACTGTTTAAAATGAAGACAAACGAGGTGGTTTTTGCAGATATCAAAAGTTTAAGCTTAGTTTTTACTTTATAATCCTCGTGTAGAGAACAGTGTCAGCCCCCATGATAATGTGATACTCTTCAAAGGAATTTCAACGGTTCGCTTCCACGATATTAGTTACCGACCCATAACTTCATTGTTAACATATGGTTTCTACCTGGTAGACCTTTGATGGTTTTTTGCTCCGGATTCAAGGACCGTGATTGAATAACATTAGTCCCACGACATGTGTTATCCGCAAGAATGGAGATCACGAGATTTTACATTAATAATGACGAGCACATGTGCTTTAAATTGTTAACATGTTGCAGATGAAAAACTCTACTAATTGGCAGTTTCGTTTCATCGTTCCCTTAAACTTTTCCCGATGTAAGTAATACGATTTAAACTTACAGGTTACATCCAAGCATTTTAATGATACAAAAATCCAACTTGTGGCAAGTACTTTGTTTTTTTGTCCAGACTTTACTTTGACTGCAGCTCGTTATGACGGCTGTACAGCAACCGGCAAAGTTGAGCAAAAGTTTTCTATCACCTTTGCTTTGATTAAAGTCGGGAAGTTTCCAAGTTTATTAATACACTTTATTTACTGCCCTAATTATTTACAAGAAGTTGAACAACATTAAAGCTCCGAATTATCGGAATATATTGTTATTATACTAATACCTTGTTAATTAATGGTTTCATTTTACAACCTGTAAATTTACCGATGAGCCCACTTGACGGTTGCGCTAAAACACTGAATTGGTAATAAAATTGGCGCTTTTAGAGGCGTTTTAACGGACTGGAGGTCCCACGTGCTTACCAAAAGGACGGAATTGTAACTGAAAAGAATTCAACCTTTGATATTTGCAACAAAGCGCTTTTGTTACAGATATCTATAGCGCACACTACTTTAAATTTGCCGTACCTCAAAAGAAATTGGCTTAGTTATAGCAGGGACATAAGTGAGAATCTAGCGTGAAAATAACCAAAATCCTCAATTGCGGTTTCGAAGCTCTTCAAACTAATAACAACAATTTGAAAGCAAAAGAACGAACCTTGGGTAGTTTCACAAAGCTCCTTTGTTGTGGATCTCTGCAATATACGTGTGACGTGAATTCTTCACACCTCTAAAAGCAACAATCTAGAACATGTCGACGTCTATAAAAATTCGGAACGGTCAACTGCAAACATGATTAGTTGCACCACTGAAATAATTCTGTCGCTCTTTCGTTACTTTCTAAAAACAGAGGCGCCATCAACCTTACGCAAAGCTACAATTTCACATGTGAGTAGGTGGTAAGGCGGCTTTAAGCATTTTAATGATTCTCATGACATACGCAATATAAAATATTTAGTCACATCATTAGCGTAGTTCTATGACAGTGAATAATGCAAGTGTAAATATAGGTTAGTGGCTGAGTCAATCGTAATAAGGCCAAATTATTTTAGTAATAATGCATGCAACAGTTAGTAACTAGATCACGTATTTTCAGTGAGTGGGTGTTTCTATCCCGTTTTTAAATAAATGGATTTTATCCAATTCCGCTTCCTTCTAAAATAACAGAATAAACATGAAGATAAGAAAATTACTAATTCCTGACGTACTTAACAAGATTTCTTAGGTTTCATCCTAAATAACAAAGTCCAAACAAAAATTAGGAAGTGCTTCCGGGCTGTTTTTAAATACGATTTAAATAAGACAGTAAAAGCTGATTTTTTCTACGATTTGGACGGTGATAATTAGTAAGCTACCGTAGCTGAGGATATCATAAACTCAGAGCTGTACAAAAAACAGAATTATAGGGTTACTGCCTGTGTAAACCGCCGGCTGTTGACTATTTCAGTAAATGAAAATTTAAACCTTTTTAAGCTATAATAAAATTGTCTACTTTAAATTCGCATGATTTTTCATCCGCGTGATTCGATAAACCAAATTAAATGACGTTAAATGGGTTTTTCAACCTGTCCATTAAAACGATATTGATTTGATGCGTCCAACAAATATGGTCGCAGTAATTAAACCTCGAATACAAAATCAGTTGGTAGTGTGCACCTTAAAACGCTTTACACGCATTCTCTCTCTAATACATTTATGCGAAGCACGAATGTGGCTCCATAAAATACCACATTTATCTGCTTCTATTAAGACTAATTCCTTATAAGTAAGATGAGTCCAGACAACCTTTTTATGGCCATTCTTTAATAGTATGGGTTCCACGGAGACCACATTAAAAAACTAGCATTAGCGGTTGAATGCGTGTAGGCGTGGAACTTATTACGATGGGAACGAATGCTTTGCTTCTGACAGATTTGTTTATCAGTTTTCGTCTTTTATCGTAGTTTGATTAATCGGATATCTTTGTTGCATTGCCATCCGATCGATGTTTGTTAATTAATCAAACATAGCGTGGCGTTGGCCGCATCTACTTATTAAACATCATAAAAGAACGGTCATCGAAAAACGAACACATTTTTGGAATTTTTGCGCAAATGTGAAAGATATAAAAAAAAAAACAATCTAGATGTTTCAGAGATCTTTCAGCCGTTTGTTTTTCCAACAAATTCCTTTTTTTACGATCTATAAGGCGAGTAATAGCAGGCATGACCTGATTATAAATTGATTATAAGCTAAGTTCCTGTATGTGACCGGGAGCCATTATGTCGTTTATTCTTATTCGGGGAGTTTTCATTTGCATTCAAACTTGCATGGATTATTCGACATCACAAAATTGCTCTTTGTTTGCAATAAATACTAGAATCTCCTGCATTCAAAGCAAAGCATTTTTTGAAAAACTCATTTACAACTTTTAGAATTTCGTACAATTTCCTAAAAAGCTGAATTTTCTGTTCAGAATCAGATTGTTTATCAAAGTGCCGCATCGTCTTCAAGTTAATTACACTTTTATGGAAATTGTACTAATAAAAGCTTCTCCGTGCTGTGATAAACATACTTGCTCGGCATTACAAACTATAAGACTTACTGGAAAAGCTTCGGGAACTAAAATCTACTGTATTGTATACCTACTGCTTGTTGAACGTTTTTTTTAACAATTAATAAACGTACAACATACGCATAAAAAACGTCAACGCTGGTAGAAAAAAATATAAACATGAACGCTGAGCAAAAAACTAACTTTTATAAGCATGAAATGTTGTCCTGTTGGTTAATTTATTGCTGCTTGCTAATTAATTAGTTTACAATTAAAAATGTTGATTTTGGAAGAAAATAGCTTCGTTTCCGTAGCAACTACCAATTATTACATCGTTTTGAATTGTAAAAATAAAATAAAGTGGCTAACATGTTGACTTCTTGAATTATTCAAGTTCGGCGTTATCCCAGCCGTATTTTTGTCGTATTTCCAATAATTTTGCTCCCGCTTTACTTTCATTTAGTAATAAAAGTTGTAACAGCGTGGGTATAATTTCAATAGTAGAAAACGGGGCCAAGCTTCTGACATTCGCTATGATTTCCATAACCACCAAGTGTGAATTTGTGAAAAAGTCTGAACATGTGTTGTAACAGAATAACATGATCCGCTTTGTGTTTCATGTTGCCTTCAATCAAACTGACGATCGTGGGCTTATTAATATGATTATGTATCTTTGAGCCCCAGTGGGTGTATTTACTTCCAGGCAACCTTCGATAGCATTCTCAGACTGCATGCCACAAGAAAGGTTGTTAATGTGCGGTGTTGTATAAAAGATATGGTGATCGGATCGCGTGGGGGTCTAACTAGAGCGCATTTTTCCATAATCGATTTTCTTCAGTCACATGTTTTAATAATTTATCCTAATTTGCATAGTGTAAAAGTTAAATATCAACGTTTTCTAGAATAAATGTTCGCACTGAACCCTCGTGTAAAAAATTCGGCCATTAGTCAAAAAAAAGGCTTCACAGGTGTTCTCGAAGCATGAAGTCAATTATTTTACCCTTTTAACAGCTGCGTAGCGGCTCCAGGGCGTCCCCGAAGCCCACCTCTTTTTTTGTTGTTGCTGTAATTTCCATCATTATCGTGTTTATAGAGGTGAGCTTAACCGTTTTTTCGTGAGGATTATAGATGGAAGGGTTCATTAAGGCGTCGTGACGTTTTATTAAATTCCTCCCCAATTAAGAATAGCAATATGTGACATCATTAGGACGCCATTAATACAGCGAAGAAGGAATGATAACTGCAAGCGGAACGTTAATGTGTTCCAGGTTAATTGTTGCCGTCACTTTACATCTGGTTTATGGGGTTGCGCGCTCGGGGTCTCTAACACGTCTCCAAGAAAATTAAAAGTAACGTCGCTCGACGGACTATCTGTAAGTTTTGCCATTCATAACGTATGATTAATGATAATTGCCGAGCGCTTTGGTATGAAGTTATAAATTACGCGAAAGGGGAGACTGGGAATCTATAGATTTATAAGAGGGCTGTTTTTGTTTACAACAGGGTGCGATTTCGGCAAGTCAGCCGAGTTTATGTAACCCAGCAATAAAACCCGGGGAGGAAATTCGCTTTAAATGACGAGGAAAACGTTGTTAGTGGGAGATGGGGTTCGTATAGATCATCTGGCACGATGTGTGTGGCTTCGGATTCCTTCTGACGTCTGGATGTCGCACTAATTGCGAACGTTCCCTCGACACCATGACTTATAACCGCCAGGATTCTACACAAAAGACCCCGTTATACGACGCGGCCATCGTAATAATCATTCCTTTAAAGAAATCGCTCGAACAAACTCTTTAAATGCAAAATGTAAAGTGTGTCCGTAGCTAAAGGGTTTAGTGATTTTAGCCCTAAACAAACACAAAACAGAACAAACTGTCCCTGACTAGTCGGCTCTAAAATAGTTGCAAAAACATCCTAACAAAACCTACTTTCCCATTAAGTGGATCCTTAGATCTGCATTTGTTAAGTCAATAATTATTACGCAGAATCAGCACAAGTTTTAGCCGCAGGAAATTTCCAAAGGAAGCAGAATTACAACGTCTTTACGATGCTTTAGATTCCTAACAACTTCGGTTTTAGAAGTTAAGTATGTTCAAAAAGCAAAGTTGGGCGGTGCAATTTTGTTTCAAATTTAAATTCCACCCAACTATAATATTTCACCGCTTGGCAAATTCAATTAAACACGTAATTTCAAATTACACTTATTGTAAATAATACAGTGAAGCTTAATAATTTTCAAACCATTTCTAGTATATTTAATTACCACAATTATTAACAAGTAGTTCAAGCCGACATTTAACTGAATAAAAACGTTTTAAAGTCTAATAAGATTGAAAAAGGCGATAGTGCTAGGAGGTAAAAGCAAGTTCATTAGTGAACCACGAAAGTGTCGGTGAAAATGAGGTGTCTAATTGAATTTTATATCTGAGGGGGAGAACTAGTTCCAAAGCCCACATGTGGTCAGTTGACCTATTCTCTGCGCCTAAAGCCATAGAACATTGTAGTTTGCTGAAAAACGTTTAAGTGTCAGAAAAGCACAAAAATAGATTCATTAGAATTCCCAGAAAGCTTCAAGCTTTATATACTTCATGCACAAACTATAGTAGCAACAACATTAAAATCTAATAATGTTTATTATTAGAAAGGAAAATTGAGTTTGAACAACTGAGTGGAACTTTTCGAAGACTATAAAACGTTAAGAATGTCTAATTAGTCAGACAAAACAAGTTGCAGCAAATATCACAGTTATACACCAAAAATGACTACATTTGCATTTCTAACATCTTAAAAATTCCAAGAACTCGCTTAGCTGATTTAAAACATTTCGAAATAAGCAGCAACTCTATTCCTTCAATTATAAATTTAAAACATAGATAAACCAAAACATGCAACGTTGTTATTAAAAAGAAGCTATATTTTCAGAGATGATTAGCAAAGAGATCTCTGCTTATTCCTTTATTCGTTGAGGACTCCTGAAGGAAATGCAAAATAGCCTTCAGCTAGGACGAACTCCATAAAATATTTGCATACTCATATTCTTTTTGTTTTAGATTAAATCTTCTTCGCATCTATTTTTAAAATATCGCAAAAAAGTTTGTAAAGTAAATATTGTTGTGAGTGGTGCGTGTATATCTACAAGGTAAATCTTCTTTCATTAAGATTATAATAAAAGTATTTAATTACAAAATTACGTAAATGTATTTATTTATGTGTCGCCGGGGTTTATTTTTGTACGAAGCCTTTGGTGTACGCTAGAAGTATTTGCACGGATGTTCAAAGTTAACAAAACGAGGTAAATAATTTTTACGTGAGATGAGTGGGTATAAATTTTGAATCAGAATGAATTAATCTCCAGTCAAATGAACCAGCAGGAAATGGTATGCGTTTAATATTAGATTTTGTCTGCACAAAGCTATTTTAGAAGACCATGAACAATGACTTTCGGCTGAACAAACATTGGAGAAATAATTCCGTGACAGGTAATTTTACATTATTGTGAAAGCTCGAGCTTAATTGAAACCTAATGTAGACACAGAAGAGTTAAATATAGGGACATAAATAAGATGTTGTATGACATGGTTCCAACATGGCGCTTGTGATGCAGAGTGCATAACGTTCGGTACTTTTAACATCAAATAGCAAAGAGTTTAATTACATTTCTTTGTCAGTTTGACGTCTTCCAATGTTTGCATTTTGCTTCACCAAACAAAGGCATAATAGACACGTTCAGCGCGAAATAAGCCATGAAACACCGTGAAATCCGGTTCTTGAGCGCGTTTGTCCTTTCTTGGCTCGTGCTCAGGCTCCGCCAAGAATGCAAATTGTCGGCAGCTAAATTAATAATAATCGGCACGCAATTTATTAAGGCAAATTGCCAGTCCTAATTGGGAGTCGCACATCGCGCAATCTCGCGGTCGCCATTACTCATTCCGGTCCTGGATTCGCTTTCGCACGCACTGTGTCGAATCGCCATAATTCACAAGATACCGACAATCGACCGCCTGACAATTCGAATGCAGAGTTTCTCTGCAAATTTACGACACCTCCCACGGTTCTTTATCTACCGACGTCTCGTTAGCAAGGCCGCTTTGGGGGAAAAAGGGGGCCATCATGCGGATTTACACAATCTGATACACGAGAAATTCGTCGAGAAAAAAAATCGGCTCGCCCGCAATTGGCATTTTTGAAGAACGAAGCGACGTTCAATAAAATCAAAAATATTTAAGCAAGACCAGTGGATAGATTCACAATTATTTATGAACGTTGATTTGATGAAAATAATTTTTCTTTCACAGAACAAAACCTTCATTCAATCATAATTCCCGGTTTCTAGTTTATTTGCTTTTTTGAGCCATGTTTTGACAATAATAAAATTCGTAAAACTGATGTGAAATGTCCTATTTCAAGTGGATTGATGGCTTGTGAAACACTAAATCACATTGGGACGCACCGGCATCAATAGACAAAATGTCAATAATACGTAATGGACAGGGTTTCCCAACACCTATAGCCAATCCCAAAAAGTCTTTATTTTTAACGAAGTAAGTCTGAAATAATGTACACACAATTATCGCCCATTGAGTGGCGTCGCGACGCTCAAAAAATGTCATTGTTCCAAGATGTCAAAAACGAATCAATTTTTAAAATTCTGTACACAGTTTGTTTGGCTCAATTCAGTTCATTAGTCATTGAAATAGTAAAACAAATATTTCACAATCACGAATAAAGCGCAAATATTTATATAACTCCCCAAATTTATTATTAAATGTATAATAATATGATATAAGTAGAAATGTAGTTCGCAAGAGTGCAAAAAAATAAGACATTAAGGCAAATCTTAGTAGTCTTAAAAGAATAAAAATTCTGACATATTCTTGTCGAATAAAATATTTATAATATCATTACTAACAACTTTTCTAAAAGTTTTAATAGACTCAGAGATAATGGATAAATCAATCTAAAACTTTGACGTAACCGCAACTATGAGTCTTAAAAAAGTGAGTTTAGTTCTAATGACATTTGAACGAAAAAACTAACACTAATAACATTCATACAAATAAAATATTTAAACTGGTGACGAATTCTTTCTAGAAAAAATTGTAGCCATCGTTCTTTAAGATTCCAAGGCAATTATTCCTGTACTGTTGCAGATGTTAAAAGTTTTCACTTTGACATTTCTTTGTTAGATATTTTCTGCGATTGTGGGTGGTTAAATTCATCAAATTACCCACACGAGTAAGTCATCGAGATGAACAAGCTACCCCCATAACTAATTCATCGAACTGACAAGCTACCCACGATTGATGTAATAATGTTCATATTAGTTGGTAACATCTTGAGTTTATCTTAAATTTTAGGAAAAGAAACTAATGGAGGCTAACAATGTCAGCATAAATAACTTGATTAATTACCAGTTTTTCTATTTCTAAAAAAAAATATGAATTTATAATTTGTAGCCGTGATGGACTAATTTTATCGTTCTGGTGACTGCAGTAAACTTAGTTAGTATTTCTCACACAGTAAAATTAATAGAAAAGCAGCTGCAAATTTTCTGCACTTCGACAATACGCCTAAACGGAAAATGAAACTTTGATGGTAAACGCTTGTTGGCTCATTTTACAGAAAATGTACATAAAATGTAAATTGGAAACTGGTATTAGTAATAATAAAAAACTTTTTTTTGATCAAATTCTAGTGGATTATCAGTTTTTAGATTTGTATCTTTAAGAATGGAGCTTTTTTGGGATGATTAAGTCTATAATCTTATTTTGTAGCTTCATATTTTCGGCTAAATTGAGATGGCGCCCGTGCTCGTTAGCCAAGTGGGGAAAAAGTGCGATTTTGATTGAAAACGCAATCTGGGATGACGGAAGCAATTATGGCGCATCTTTGGGTCATTAACGAAAGCTGCCGATCCAAGACAAAGCACCGAAGTCGTTAATGATGTGCTTTTATGAAACTTGCAACAATGTGTGTCGCAATTAAGAAATCGTTCGAAAGTTGTTGGAGCGTTAATCGTGCGAAAATGACAGTGTTTTGTGAAATTGGATGATTGGCTTTTTCGTCGGCGATTACAGTAGTAGCTAAGAACAATAATCATTTCTAGCGAAACGTCTCCATTAAATTAACAGCATAGTAACATCTCTATAATTTAATCACGTCTAGCACGACACACACATACCATAGAATGTACGGCATTTGAGTTCACTCAACAATACGCTGCTACATTATACACATCACTTACTCCAAAGTCCTAATAGAGAGAAATTAGCGCCGACGTCTTCGGAACAACACTCACCTGAAACAGAATAAACTGTATTAATTGGGAATGAGGATGAAAATGCAATAAACTAAAGCGTTTGAGTGACAAGTGACTTTGCATGCTCGACAGCTGATTACAAAGCTGAACACGCCAGTTGCGTGTCGCCTAATAACAAATCTGGCAGCAGCAATCATACTGTAACAGCAAGTTATTGTTTGGTCAGGTCAGGCGAACACGACAACGTATTAACGCCTATCCGGGGGCAGAACCGTTGTTTCCTTACAATTTTGATCAGAAAAATAAAAGGCCGGAATCGAGGGGTGGCGACGCTTCCGAAATTTCAAGCCACCACCGAGTAAAAGGCCGAACCGGAAAATAAAGTACAAAAGACCGAATCGATTTGAAAGTCGGGGCTGAAATAATCGCATCTCTAATCATAAATCTAGTTGCAGTCTGGTGTTGAGTTATTACAGACAGAACTGCTATAAAAAGAGAAATACCGAAAGCTCATCAAAAGATCTTGGAGCAGTTTAAGCACAACAACAAACAACTGTAATTATGTAATTTGCTGTATTTATTTATAAAGTACTTTCGGTAATCGCCGAGCTGTTGCATGGAACATCTAAGTAAACATTATTTATACTACTGAACTTACAACTTCGAAACTTGTTTTTAATAGGCTCTGTGAAGTTAATTTTCGCTTCAGCAGAGGACTTGGCAACTCATTTGGAATGTTCCAAACTGGATTAAACCACTGAAGAGCCAAAATCTTTTTTTTCTGCTCCTTAAACGTGACTAGGCAACATCTTCCAACGCCGATCTTGCTAGTTTCACATTTAACAAGTACTAAATATCTGGGATGGTGCGAATCTCGCATCTGCAATACCAAACTGTAACTCTTTTAATTGCGGCAATTATAAAGCATATTTATAGCGTGTCTAAGTCATACTTAAGCGAGCGCCGTAAATCAAAAGTAATTGAGGAAAAATTGCAGGGAATTATATTTAAGCGGATGTTCCATGGACTCTAATTCATTTGGGGTACAAGAACTGTGACACGTGTTAATAATTGTCAGATTGTAGTTAGAGTTTGAATGCAAATTTTACTCGTGTACGAGAATTAAACGAACGGCATTTACGTGAAGTTTACATTGGTGATATAGAGCGTCTTTTGTTCCGTTGCGCGCAAAAAAAAGGATTCAAATTTATTTTGTAGGAGTACAAAACTTTGCGCACTTATCCTTAGTGCCAATGTAATAATTGTCCGGATTCAATTGTCGCCAAAGTTTCATTCTTTATTGCATTTGCTTGGTAGAGAATAGACCGTTATAAGGATGACGGATGTGATTAAGTAGATACTTAGGTCCACATAGTAAAGCGCAAAAATATGCTTTAAACATAAAATTGTTTACGACATCGCATTTCTCACATTGTTGTGTTTAGAGTTGAGTGGTAGAATAGCCAAGAGTTTGACGGGATTAAGCCCATTATGGTCAAAAGCTTAGTATCAATTTTTCATCGAATTAAAATCTCTTTGTCGCGTAGTCATACGAACAGGATGTATGTTCGGGGAAGAAACCCTAATTGGGTGGGAGTCCGGGGACCGCTTTAAATCCAGCGAGTTGTTCCTTCGGGACTCTCCTAGAAGCAGTAAAAACCATCCGAGTGTGCTGTTAGAAAGATCATGTAACCATGTAATAATGTCGCCTTGCCAGGACGATAACTTTGTAAAATGATCGTAGTGATTAGCAAGAATACGAGAACAACCCTTGCCATCGCCACAACAGCATCTTGTTATCGAGATTCCACCTCCGTCTGTTCGTTGTTGAATAGATTAGCGTGGCCCAAAAGCCCAGTGATCTAACTCTTTGAAAATCTTCTGAAAGTGAGAAAACGTACCGAGGGATTTCGACTGAGAGTCGGCAATTACTCAATGTCTGCCGGTGATGGAGATATGGGGTGATTGTTAAAGCACGAAACCCGACGAAATATTACCTTCTCCCGCATTTTTTAAACGCAGCCACCCTTTTGTTTTTAAATCGAAATTCGGTTGATCGAAAAGGGTCCGATGGGTTATGATAATTTCCAAGGGTGAGGGAGAACTGAAACCTCGTCGGAATAAGATTAAGAAATGATGAAGAAATATTAGCGTGCTTTGGCCATAAAGTCCATTCCCCAGCGCTGCAAATGAACGAGATTTATTTCCAGATTCGAAAAAACAATTCCGCAACAGCCAGGAAACTGAGGTGGATGCTTGGAGATATATCGGAATAAAAACGAGCCGACAATGCTCTAATTGAGACGAATGCACGGGAGGGTTCAGATTTGCGAAACGAGCTAACTAGCAGCTTTATGACGACCGTGAGTCGATGAGAATAAAGAAACATGAATGATAAATAAAACAATTTTCTCGTTTAAAATATAAATGACCACCACGTTGGAGGTAATTGGGACAAATTCCGCAAGAACTTTTCGATTTCCGAAGGGAGATAATACCCGTTTTATCGACAAAAGAAAAAACTAAATCCATACAGAGCCTGAATAGATCCGGTTGAGTCATTAATAAATAATGGACGCTTTCTTATTAGATATCGATGAGGGGAATGGAGGTCGCCTCCAGTATAGATTGCGATAGCGGTTTCGAGCAGCGGCGTCCCGAGAGATCAGAATGGATTCCCATTTCTCCGTGAGCTGGAGACAGCTCACATGAAACCGTCTTACTTCCGCTCCATCCGGTTTTCAATCAGGATGGGAATCAATAAAGGCCGGTTGGACGCCGAAGGCACAGAACACCTCGACGACTACTTACCCCGCGGATCTTTAAAACTACCACGTTTTCACCCTACGATGATATTAAAGTTCCTCGATGGCTGCGAGCACTTTCTCGCTTCTTTATAGATCTCAACCTCCGGGCCATTTTGATTTTTTGTCGATTTGGAGACTAGAACCTATTAGAAAAATTGACCGAAAGGCACCACAGCACTTTTTATAGGATTTCACAATCAGAAAAAGAAGTTTCAATCTATACGGTTCGCTGCTGGAAACTTCTAATTGTGCTGCCACCCTTGTGTTGCTCAGCACTTTCTACTTCGTAACAAGCAGAAGAAAAATTAGAGACGATGACCACAATTCCTGACAGTTCTTTTATCTCGCGACAACTTTCCACTCTCAAGCTGCGTCCGACATGTCTCTTCTTATTGTCCTTTTGTATAGATGCAATCATTCTATTAACATCAATTAGGGTAGTCTTCGAGTCCGCGTCATGGTTTTAAAATTAAATTCCAAAGATAATTTTCAAGGGCTTCGGTTAATGGCTTTTATGTGGGCATTCACGCCTACTCTTCACGTATACTTACGTGCTTTGTAAATCTTATCGATCATAGTTTATTACAATACTCTGCTATGACAACATATCACTGATGAAAAGATGATAAGACCCTTGGCACGCACACACAATCCCACGGACCGTAGCGCTCACAATTCTATTGACTTGAAACTAATTGGGCGTGAGTTTGATAATAATTAGTGGCGGAAAACAATCAAGTCGAGAGATGTTTAATTATTCAACCAATCATTAAATATTTCATTGATACAAGCCGAAAGTAAAATTTCTCACAGAAATTCTTCGATGCATCTTTAATGCCTACACCTACATATTTAACGAGGCATGGAATAACAGCGGTCGCATTACTAATTCCTCGACAATTTCGACCAAACTTGCAGACTTGTAAGATTAATTTTGCATCTCTTCTTAACCTTACTTTTAAATTCAAGATAAGAGATCCTTTGCAGCATTTAGCGTTCGGGTCTTTTACAGGAAACCAATACGCATTTATAACTTTGAGGTTCGTTTTCCATCACGGGGTTTTAAAAATCCTTAATTACACATTTGCGAAAACAATTTTGCAACCACAAAAATCGCCACGAGGCAATGAAGCTGTGAAAATATTATTTTTGAATGTTGTTATTTTTTCACTCAAAGTGAAGAGGTAGTGTTTTCGAAAAACAATATATTTGCAGAATGTATGTACCACTTAAAATAAACATGAGTTTTGTGGTAAAATTATTAAAAACAAGTCGGTTTTTCTTGAAAATCGTATCAAGTAGCGAAATGGGAGCTTTTGTTTTGTTGTAATGAAATTCAACTATTTTGTTCACCTTTATGTGGGTAGCAGACACTGATTTCATGAAAAAAATGACATTTATTCGTGGAGGAACTGAAATATGCACGTTCGGGAATTAGAGTGAAAATCACAAACGACGTCATTATTTAGACATGAGACACGCAATCAATAAGACTTCACCTATTCCCACAACATGCTGTGATTTGAGCAATTTATATTATTCCCGAACGAGAATAAACGGCAGTATAAAATTAGATCTTTTTCCAAAGTGACTTTCTAAAATGCGCGTTTTTGTGTGGTTTCCTTGCAGCGTCGACGGTGCTTTTTTGGATACTTGGAGCGCGACGTAACCCGTCGGTTAAGCTTTAAAGTCTTGGGTGGCAGGCCTGGGTCAGCCGCCGCACAAAGAAGACAAGATGGATGGTGGTCTGGATGAGTGATGGGGAGCGCCACCTGCGGACGTCCTCCATCGGTCATCCATTCTCCCGGCGTCGATTACATTATACCCTGGCAATTCTTCATTCCAATGCGGCATCGTCGTTTTATGAATTGCCAACGTGAATAAATCGTTCCTGAAATAGCTCGCGGGTTGTAAGCACACGATAACGTCAGGTATTTTGCGAGGGGCAGGTACTCGCTGACAACCGGACGTTGAAATCTCTGCCTCGTGACAATATCGCGTGACTATTAAAGCAGAGGCCGCGACCCTCAATATACGAGTCTCATTATCAACGGATCGTGTTAAATACACATAAACCTGCACCCCGACGATGCTAACCGCTTGTTGTTAACGTAATGTGCTTCATTGCGATGCGAGCTGCGATTACGCCGTGGGGAATTATCGCTAGTCGACAGGTACAAGGTCTCCAAACAGTAACAGAATCAACAAATCATCGACGAAATAGGCAAAGTTGAAATGGGCGGAGAGAATCAACTTGTAGTTTACTACACCCAAGGGTAATGAGAAAGGGGCTAAAACTCCAAGATTCACAGGAAAATTTCCCTGCAATTTCCAACAAGAGGGGCACTCTTTTATTTATCTTTCAAGATTTGCATTTTCTTTACTTCTTTCTTCTGACTTTAACCAGTTTAGTGTAGATCAAAGATAATCCGATAAGAAAAAAAGGAACAGAACTAAAACATGCCAAATATTGTGGTAATTGTAAGTATAAATAACTTTAAGGTTCATCATTTGAGGTTGTAGAAATCGTTCACAACTAAGTCTTAAGACTTCTAGAGTTAATCGACTAAAAAATTGTTCTGGAGTTCTCAGTTTCTCAGGTTTTCATTCCCCAACTTTCCAAATTCCCAGATTCCTTAAGGTTTAAAGTCGACAAAGTTTTAAGCTTCGAGGTTATCAGGTTTTTAAGTTTCTATATTCCCTATTTCCTAGATTCTTAACTTGGGTTTTAGGTTCTCAAGTGTTCAAATTCTTTTGAGCTCATTGTTATGTTTATAATAATTTATACTCAGTTTGTTCTTCGAATCCAAAACTTTCCGATTACTGCATTCTCAGATTCTATATATCTGAAATCTTAAGATTCCAATTTATCGAGTTTCTGAAGTTTCTGAAAAGCTAAAGTTCTTAGGTTAATGTCTAGAGAGTTTAACACCCTCCGGTCCGCATTCGAAATTTCTCATTTTCCAGGGTTTTCAGTTTATTCATTTGCTTCATTTGATTTTGAGGAGAACATGAAACCTTGACAACCTAAGACATTTAAGAACGTGAGAATTTGGTAAATTCAGAGTTTGAAAGTCTAAAAAACTAAGAACTAAAAATATATTCTTAATGAATTCATTGCTGGAGTTTCAAGTTTTAGTTATAAATGGTTTTCGCCATACTTTGGTAACAATTTTGTGTTCAAGAAAATTACAAGAGTTGTTATATATTCTAAAATCTTAAACATTCAGACATCTCTAGAACCACTAAAAGATTCTACAAACTCCATAAAAACCTTAAAATGTAAGTCAAAAAAACAACTAAATAATGTGAGAAAGTGTCAAAATGGAAATATATAATTTTTTTGTACTCATTGTATGGAAACCGAATTTTACCACTTAATCCCGATGCACGGAAAAACGGTTTTCCCGCACCCCGGTGTTTTTTAGTTTCCGCTGGCGGCAAGGGATATTTGCGTTATACAGTTGGTATTGCTACTTTTTGACAACACCTGTCAATCAATTTTTGATACGTTCGTTCATACCACACGCGACTTTTCTCAGACAGCAGACGCGAAACGGCCTCTTTGGCTTCGCTTTGTACTTCGGGTACATTCTTCGCTGACACTCATTTTATCAATTTTTGATAATAATTAAAAAATGACAGATGATTTAATTTTCAAAAATCAAGTAGGTAGTTACGGTAGATAGATCATGTTACCAACCCACTATTAAAAAAAAAAACTAAGTTACTTAATTTTTTTTATTTTGATATTCCTTACAAAAAATATTCTTAACTCTTTCGGAAAGAATTTTCCCGTATTGGAGTGCGAAAAGTCGTGCTGCAAAAAAAGTGCTCATGCGGGAAAATTAAGTTTCCGAAGTTGTTAGGTAAATAACTATTTTATTTATCTATGTAAAAATGTAGTAGCGAAAGTATTTTACAATAATTTGACCCGATTTAGTTCATCTTAGTTTTCATATGTAACATCAAATTAACATCAAATGTGCAGTTATTGAAATTCGTAAAAAAATGTATTTATATCTCGAGATAAAAATAGATATTTAGGTTCGGTGAATTTTTATTATTAATTGATTAATTAGTATTTTCATTTCTTATTGTTAAATATACAATTTTTAATTGTAACAAAATTAACTTAAAAATTTGTTCAGATCTCTAAATGTACTCTAAATATACTGCAATAAAATAAATATGTTAACAATTAAAACCAAAAATGCATTTGGCTGGTTCGATGTGTTTAGTTGCAGAAGATCAGTGAATATCGCGCTATTTTTGAAATATATTGCAAAATTCTTCAAATTTTGTGAATATTATTCATTGTAATTGTCATTATCAGCAAAACAGAGTGTTCTAGCTTTAAATAAATAATATTACCAATTTCAAATTCTCCGATATACAATAAAATAATTTTTTTTTAATAAAACGATAAAATAATAAACAACTAATAATTTTAAAGCATTATTCTACAGTGGTATTATTTGCTCAGTTTAATGGATTCGTCCATCGATATCAAAAATTCACGACTCTATGTCACGTTAATGTTTTCTGAATGATTTTATTATTCCATACGTACTCAAAAATTTTCATTTACAATAATCGTAAAATTACTAATGGTAAAATAACAAGGTTGTGCACCCCAACGCCTTGCATTTCATGGAATCACTCTCATTTTATTTCTATTTGAGGAAATTATGGATCGATTGGTTCGTAAACACGTGTAGTTCAACATACTGACAGTGTCAGTTGCTTTTTTATGTCTATTTATTTGTAAACAAAACTCCATTCTCAATTGTATTGTGATTGTTTTTGTGTTCATTACACATCCGTAAATTTCCATTAGTTCTTAATTTAAACAAATATCGGCGGAAAATATTGTACCGTAATAATTAGACTTGTAACATTATGTGGAGTTTATTTTATTTCGGTGGGACAAAATTAGAACATTTTATTGTTACGAATCGATTTTACGGGACAGGATTTGAAATCGTGTGTAAGATAAAAAAGCGTAAAGACAAAGCAATAATGGAATTAGCATGAACAAATGGACTTATTGATCTCATCAGTGATACGAGTTCCATGACGGCGGCACTCATCTCGGTTAATTAGAGCTCCTGTGAAAGACCAAAGAGGACCACCCTCATCCGCGGGCTTTTACCGTCCCGAACATGTGCTTTGTGTGGATAAATTCAAGCGGATTTAATTACTTATCGCGAATGCTATAAATATTCACAGGTGGCGTCAGCACAAACACGATTACCATCATGACGAACAAAACTGCATTCATTTCGCATAATTTGGGTCGCAGCTAGAGCCGTTATTAACAAAACATGAGAGCGGCGGTGTTAAAACCGCGGAATTCTGGCTCCGTCAATTGGATCTAAAAGCACCTATGAATTTGCACACACACATATTTACAATATAGTGTACAAATAGTAGACGCGTAGACAAGTTAAGTTTACACAACGTTGGCAAATAGTATGTGCCCAGCATCGCATCTAACGCTGTGGATTAGTGAATTAGTATCGATTGTGTACTCTGCAAAGCAAACACAATGCCGCATTCGATTCCGGCAGATAGTTGATTTGCTATAAACTTATCATTACGAACGCAAACATGACAAGTCAATTGTAGTACGGCCTTTGCAAAGCTCTAAACACACAATCAGCGCGTTTGTTAATGTGCCGTTGATTGTTCGAGAGTCGAAAAACGTAAAACCAACCTTCGTCTATAGATAATGCCTCGAAAAAGATAACAATGACCGGAAATTCGGTTATTTCCGGATTAAAAATACATCTCCCTAAATTCCCCTCGAACGAAGCGCAAGAAAAACACAATTCGGTTACTTGATACGCGCAAGCCCTTAATTTCGGGCAAATTTGATATATACGGAGGAAAATAACTTAATTACACAGATTGTGTCTTTATATTTTAACAAAGGAATTCGATTAAGTGCGTTGCCTTCGAATTTAACAAACTGCGACCCATCCATTTATTTTTTCCTCGACCATTCTTTGCCTAAAAGGGTGGTAAATTTAGATGGATAAATATAATCCGGTTGGAGTACAACTGCGTCAACAAGGCCTGTCCGGACTTATTTCTGGAGATGGTAATAAGCCTTACAAGTGAAACGTGGGCAGGGAGTCCGCTTCCAGCTGTGAGGGGTCTTTGTAATGGAATCCGGAGCATTATAACCGCGTGGGGCAAATGCACACTTTTTTCCATGCCTACGCATACGTAATTTTTCCGTCCGGATTTCGATGCCTCGCCTAAATAAAACTGTTTGTTTCTCCTACTTTGTTCATGAACGCAATTATGCGCAAAGGCGAGGAAACTGAGCGGATTAAATTACAAAGGCTTTAGGATCAAATTCTATAAAAGGTGTTTATTTTATCGAAATATTCAAATATTCATAGACACTAGATGTTTCCGATCACTATAAATACCTTATGATTATCGGAAATGAAGAAAAACATTCATGTTTACATAAAAATCACAATGTGGCTGAAGGGTAAACATTTTCAGACCACACAGAAGTAGTGTTCAAACACACTGAAAGAGAAAAATAATTCTAGTCGTTTGTAATCATTGATATTTTTTATACTTTGCACAAGAACCCGAGAGACCAGGTCAGTCTAGAACAAAATTTAAACCTAATTATTAAACCTAATATTAAAAAATTAAACCTAATATTGACCAGTACCCACTTGTGGCCAATAAAGCACTCACACAACATGCACAGTGCTAAATATTGGCCAGGTACACCAGTCGTCTGAGCCCGGCTTAAGGAATTAAGTTTACCAACCCTCATTAATTTACAATTAAGTTTACCTGGACTGTTTGTATTTTCACTTTAAAACATTATTATTGTTAGTGTCCATCGGTGTAAACTAGCAGCCCGTGGGAAAACGGTGACATCGAACAAATTTAACAAATAGACAAATGCGTCAAGAAAAGGAAATATCGTTAAATAATTAAAACCAAAAATTTTAGAGATTCCAAAGTAACAAAACAAAACATGTTGGATGTTTTTCAAAATTGTATACAAACTCGACGAATTAGCGAAAAAAAAAAGGGCACACAATATTAAGGCTTCCGCTTTATTAACGACTGAATTTATATGAAGCAATTAAAAAAAAAGCTAGAAGAAATAAAAAAACCTCAAACTTAAAAGTGTCGTGTAATTAGTAAGAGAAGAAATTTAAAAAAATGATAAGAAGTTGTGGGAAAAATGTAACATGTAGCGATATATATTTTTGTATGTTTCTGGAATATTCCTGAATTTATTATCGTAGTGGATGCCGAAAATGATAATGAGAGCAGCGATATTAATTAATTTACGCTTTTTTTTTAATAAACAATGTTTATTTAAAATACTATTAATTTATTTTAAGTACACTTTTAAAATGTACTATTTGTGAGTTGATAACTTGTATAACCTTTGAACCTTATAAATCTCTGTCAGTGTAAGCTGGAGCATTTATTGATATCCATTGCTGCCAGCGTTATCAAATATCAAAATTGCTAGATCGACCATTACCAACACGTGAAAACAAAAAGCAGCCCGTACTACACAACGTTTTTAGGGAAAAATTGGATATCTTCTTGATCAGAGAATGTAGTGATGTAAATTGGGTGGCCATTAAAATACCGGAAGGTGTTAATGCTGCAGATGATTTGTGGCCAAAATTAATACAACTTGCATTGTATTTACATAATTCCGAGAGCACCCATACTCATATTTGCAACAGTGTAAATCATAAATACCAATGTGTAATTTTCGTAAATTACAATTCATTAGTGTGTTTGAAAACAACATGGATTCTCCAGTAATATAAGTAAAGTGATATATGATTGCGTTTGAATAGTCGTAAAGCCGTAGATTTATAGACAAAAAAAAAAACGAGATAAGCAAAGTTTTTCAGTTGGGTTTGTCGTGGTGGGTGGCGACATATTGGTACCATAAAACAAACCCTGATGTATCAAAACAGTCTAGATTGGCCATTAACATTAACTAGTTTCTGAGGGTTCATCTATTCGAATGTTGATAAGCAGATAAGCGCGACAATACTGTCGGCTGATGTTGAAATAAATCTCGGGGGTGGAGAGCCTAAATCGCATTTAAATTAAAACTCTGCGTGTTGGTAGATAATTACTCCGCCGGGCTTAAATAATAATGAATATAACATAAACCCTTGGGCATGTCAGATCTAATCGTAAACTTATCACATTACGGTTATTTTTAATGGGCTTGTTAAAAAAAGTACAAACACTGCTCCCGAACATGTGTGCGTCGGTATGTCGAGATTTTAATCTCTAAAAAAATATCCCAAACCCGAAAAAAAAATGTTGCCCCGGCTGGTATTACGCCTCGTTTTGTTACTTTGGATTGGGGCTGCTGCATTAACGATTTTCGGAAAGTTCGCTGGAATAAGCCGTATAAAACTCACCTCCATCCGGCCGTGTAATAAAATGAAACGTTCGCGTTTAGCAGTTTTATAGGTGGATAGGACGAGCTGATCTCTCCGGCAGTTTCATCTCCCGGATCGGGGCTTATTCACATGCCGCTGAATTCGCAAAGTGCCGCAACTTTCTTCGTACAAGATATCCATGAATAACTTTAACCAGCAGCTCGCCAACACCACAATTTCGTTCGGGCATAAGTTCCCAACGATTTTATGACCAACTTTGGCAGTTTGATCGGGCCCTAGACCTCCAAACCAAAGGATGATTCATTACTAGGGCACGCCACTCACTCCATCAAAAGTTCCGATTTAAAAAAATGCGGCCCTTCAAAGCCGAAACACACTGACACATGCATTTCGAATGAAAGTTATAAAAACTGTGCTTTGGAGGGTGGATATTTAATCATTTTTTTGTGCGGATTCTTGTTTTTGTCTATTTGTTACCCTTGCCTTGCCACAAAAATATCCAAACTTTCAAAAAATAGACTAATTAAATAATTAAGTTTTTCGTTTAAATTGTTGCTGAAGTGAAACTGAATAAAAAATAGAAAAAACATCAAAATAATTACGATCTGAAATTGATCAATGTTCATGCAGAACAATGTAAAAAATATTTCGATAAAGTTAAAATCGAGAACATCACAAACCGAGAGAAGTGGAAGTCCTAATTTAAAACCACACCAGATTTCAGATCAGAAACTCAAAAAAATAAAGAGAAAAAGATCAAAAATTGTAAATTGGGCAGTTTTTTTTTGTAAATTCACGTAAATATTGCAACAATTTCTTTTCTTAGAAAAAGTTCATTCTGAATTCTAAATAAAACCTTAATAATTTACTCGTGAAAATGAACTCGAGCATGTAAGCAAAAGCAGACAGTGTCGCATAAAAACTAGTTCTAGAATAGAGTACAACTTAATCTTCGAGTCACTATTAGTCTTTAATCAAGTTTAAACTTTTAAAAACTTACTTTGAACTAATTAGAGCCAAAGAAATGCACTTTGTTGAATTAATTTTTTGTGACCTTGGTCCGGTCGCCCCAAAATCTCTGTCCTTGGTTGTCTGTTTAGCAAACTCTACCACGTGCACCCACTTTATTTCAAATTCTCAACAGTGTTCGTCTGCGTTTCACATGTGATGAATTTTCAGAATGTTCGCTTTAACTAATCAAGCTCACTTTTATTCCTTTAAAGATTTCCTTCATTGTATCTCAATGACGCTCAAATATAGAAAGAAATCGGTAGAGCAGCAAGCAAGCTATAGTGCGTTTATGGCTTAATTGCAGTTTAACTTTTATAGAATTTGAAAACCGCAACACAGCGGGTGCTATAAATTTGCTTGCCTGAAAAGACCCTTTGCAGGTACCAGCACAGGGTGGTATTGAGGTTTCTGTTCACTAAAATTTAGTTGGGTCCGATTTCATGCAAAAAATCGTGTCTTTTTTCAGCAAAAAAAAAATCTAATATAAGTATATTAATAATAATTTTTATTTACAACAATATAAATCTGATAAAAGAAAAATCAAACATCTCATACATCATCAAAATAATCGCTATCTTCATCGCTTGACTCTTCTAAATTAATTATAAGAGGTTTCACTAAATGTTGTCTGTACCGATCTTCTTCCTTGATTGCGTGTCGCACACAGTTGGACCACGCTTCCGTTGTGATTTTTGAAACTTCATCCCTTATGACATCTATAGCTGTTGAACTAAATTTTGGTGCCGTATTATGTCGTCGGATGCCACCCTTCAGCTGAGACCAGATCAGTTCTATTGGGTTAAAAATGCAGTGGTACGGAGGAAGTCGCAGTACTGTAAATCCACGTTGTTCAGCCATTATATCAATTCTATAATTTTTTTTATACTCTTGAGTTTTCAACACTTCCAATAATTCTTTTTTGGTATAATTGTCTTCGAAAAACAAATCGTGTTCTCTAAGAAAATCCTGGATTTGTTCCTTGTTGGAGCTTGTATTCGGAATTTTTGTTAACTGAGCTGAATGATAACTTGCATTATCAAGTACAACAACACTTTTGGGAGGCAAGTTCGGCAGCAACTGATTTTGGAACCAATCTTCGAACATCTCAGCCGTCATGTTGTCATGGTAGTCCAATGTTGCATCCTTGACATTCTTTGCGGAGAGGAGCAATGCGTTGTCCACAAAACCATCTTTGGAGCCTGCGTGCAAAATTATGACGCGTTTTCCACGACCAGGAGGAGCGTTTAGGGCACACTTTGAAGTTCCATCAGTCCACCCTTTTTTTACGGTGTCATGGGTATCGAACCATGTTTCATCCAAATAAATAATGGAACAATTTTCCTCCCGATACTTTTGGATAGCGTGAAGGTATTTAACCCTCCACTCTGAAATGTACGGAGTTTCCATCAAAACTTGGCGTTTGTTCACAACCGAAAATTTGAAACCAATTTTCCGTAAAAAGCGCCGCAACGATGACTCACTACATTTAATTTTCAACTCTTGCACGACCTTTTCGTGTAACATGGGCACCGTTAAAACTATATTCTTGTCATATCCACCATACATAAGACGTCGAATTAAGTCTGCATGATGATTTTTCAAAACTTTTGAAATTCCGGTATCATTCCTAACTTTTCTTGGTTCAATGGGGTGACTCACAATTTTCCGTACAGTTGACAGCGGAACCAAAGTCATTTTTGAGGTCTTATTAAAACACCCACTACCTCCCTCTTCAGCAGTGATATAGTTGTAAACATTTCGCACTAGTTGTTTAGCTACAACAGGCAAATGTGTCCGAGACGAAGTGGGTGATGTGAACGATCCTGGGACGTCTTCAACAGAAATTTCTTCGTCGCTTCCGCTTTCCAAAATTTCAATTACTTCAGGAAAAGCATCCACATCTTCAGCTGGAGTGTCGTTCCACGATCTCGACATGTTATTTAAAAATAACTGAAACATTACATTAAGTTCATTGAAATATTCGTGATAAAATTGAATTACTGCATAATACCTTTTCAAGATCCCAAAAGAACAGAAGAGTCTTTAAAAAGACGTTTTGATTAAAATAAAGTAAACTCACAAAAGGCAAAAATAACACACACGAAAACACAACCTGTCGACAAAGCGTCTAAAAGGCAAGTAAAATAAATTTGAACTCCTGTATTGCCATTTTACCACCCACCCCATTTTGTCTTCGGCAGGTAGAATCTACCTGGGTTCAAAAGCGCCAAATCTTTGAAAAAAAAGAATGAATTTGAACTTTATGGTACAATACAGAAATTCAACAAATGCGTCAAAGGATGTCGACAACCGTTTAGAAATATTCTTCGATTTTATTTCATATTTATGAATTCAAGTCTAAGTAAAATGAAACACGTTCTCAATTGTCATAAAATTTTCACGATATTTGTTGGCTCACCCTAGTGTACTAGCATTTTTCCGGTAATGTAATGTTGTATGCAAATTAATAATAAAGGAATTCGATGCTTTGCCACGAGAAGATAAAATAAGGATAATTACGGACATCCGGCTTCCGACATAAATTCTGTAGCTGGAACAAATAGCTCGCATTATTCTAGAGTCGTAGGAGAGCATAAGTGTTAGAAAATAAGCAAAACGTCTCAGACAAATCAATTATTTATACTGCCAGGTTGAAAAGTTTATGTTTCTCGGCATATTTTGTACCACTGTCGTGAGTGCGTATCTCATCGTGAGAAAACACTGTGACCTGGAAATATTTATAGGATGATAATTGAATTGATCTGATGCCAAATTTAGCATGAATTTATCTTTGAAGGTTACCGATCAAACTTGTGCCATCGAAACACAATTAAGGGAGTGTAGTTTTTCCTTATTCAATAGTAATAATTTCGAGCTACGCGGAAAATTTTAATATCAATTTATTCATCTTCGGAGAGTTCAAAACTTTACTCATTTTTTTATAAAGTATAGAGATGATTGTTTTTTAGTCAATTCGACAGTAAGTTCCCCAAGTTTGTGCTGAATGTAGCCCGTTTTTTAGCTTGAACCGGTTTGTAGGATGCAGAGGTGTTTTATGCTAAAGTACTAAAACAATCATTAACGCTAATTTTAGCGATGCTTTTGGGAGATCGGACGGTAATTTGCCTACCAGTTTTTTAATTCCCAATTTGAAATTGATTTCAGTATTAAAAGGTGGATGATTGGTGCCGACAAACACAAATAGGTACTTCATTTAAAAAACTGTCAGTAAACCATTAAGCATTATTAATTATTATTGACGCAGATTATGGGTCGTTCAATATTCAAGCGATGGATTATTGTGTGGACTGTAACTAAACTTGTCATGTTTTAGTCCCGTTTTCGTCGAATTTGCAATTTTAGTTTTCTGTAAAATTTGTGGTATTTTTTTGGGGAAGTGCAACCTTCCATTTCGGCACCCATGAGTTCAAGGAACTCCTCCGTTGTTCAAAAACAACCTGTCATCTCAAACCCATCACTTTTCTTTGTTTTTACCCCATCCCGTGATGCGGGCACTTTTACCAACCACCTCCGGCTTGATATCCCCAAAAAAAATAGCAAACACATGCGCAACATATTTACCCATTGAACGTAATCCAAACCGGCGGCAACAAAGAAGCTGTTGTTTGTCAAAAGACACAACCAAATTTAGTTATTCAATTCACACACTTAACGAGAGGAAGCCGCCAATAAAACACACGACACCTTCCATTTTAAAACATTTACCGACTTTGAACCGCTACCGATCTCCGGCACAGTCAAACCTGAACTGAAATTATTCGGGGATCGGGGACTGAGGTTCTATTCCCACCCTCGACCCAAGAAGAGCAAGGGTGAGGGTAGAGAACGGAGAATCCCTAATTTGACCAATTAATTCCAGTTTGTTTTTTATGCGAACAGTTTTGATGCGTTTGAATTTAAGCATTTGACGAAACGTAAACTGTGGGAGTGGGACTTTGTAAGCCTTAAAGTGGAGCATGCGGAGGTTTCGTAAAGGCGGACTTACATGGTCGCACAATGAAACTAGACCACCTCAATTACCATTCATACTTTTAGACTTCTTCCTGAAAGTTTCCTTTCAATTTATTGATCAGACCAAAATAATCTAATTTTTAAGGAAAATCGATGATTATTATTATCATTTGTTTCTTACCAGAAGTAACCAGGAGGCTATCAATTCCAAAATATACAAAAAGCGGCCCAAGAACAAGCTAGCGGAAAATTTAATTGTGATAAGATTGTAGATGCGTCAAATTAAATTTGACGCTTTGACAATTTAGGTAATCGTTGATTAATCCAATTTACTGTTAATACCTGAAATTGGTGCTCCATACACCGGCTCTAATAAATTTGAAAGCTCCGACAAGAAATTTCAAAGTTCTAGTTAAAAAAATTAGAAGTTATAGTTATGCAAAATAATTACACACAATTAGAATTCACTATAAAAAAAAAAAAAACAATTTTTACGATTTATTGGTTTTTCAACGAATCAGACAAGAATTTTAAGTTTAAGAGTTTTTTTTTTTCAAACGTAAGTGGATTTTAATAAAAAAGAGTTTGTTAGGATTATTGGGTCTGTAAAACTTTTAAAAAGTTTAAGTAAACGATATTTTAAATATTTTTAGGATTTGAAGTTTTGGACGAGGTTTAAAAAATTAAATATGTATTTAAATTATTTTGCGAATGAGGTAACATGAAATTTTTACATCGCTTTTAGTTCTAGCTCTATCAATTCTAATTTTATTTTAGTAATCTTAAGCCGAATTTGAAACACATTTTAAAGTTGTTTAAAGTAATTGAAATGATTACAGAGTAAGTATTACAAAAAAAGGCCCCCATTAAAATTATTTTGTTTGGCATTTATGCAATGTAGTTTTTTATTATGAGAATGTTTTAAAATTTGATTTTTATATTTTTATAATTTAATGAGTATTTTAACATCACGTTTACTTATAAAATTTAAACTCCACATTCAAAATGCCAGATAATGCTGAAATAATCAATGATCTAAAATATACAAATTTTAACAAAATGCCAATGGAAATAAGCGAAACAAAAATTTTAATAATTCCTAATACCATAAATGTTTTAAACTATGAAAAAATTTAGAACTTTAAGAAATTTTATAAATTTACATATTTTAAATAGTGTTGTAAATACTTCCAACTCATTATTAAATATTTTATCTCATTAATTAAAAAAATCTGAAGCTTATATAAAAATATTTAATATGTTTTTAATATGAACATTAAATTGGTAGTAGTCATGTTCAGTAAACAATTAGAAACGACTAGTATTTAGCTAAAAAATTTAGACTTAACTTAATATTCTATACTACTAATTTATAATAATAACCCCTCTAAAAACTATTAACATTAATATTTATATATACATAAATCAACAAATTAATCTATAAGCCAAAATAAAACTTTTGTCCTTAAAATAAAATTTTACTAACTCTTAATAAATTTAATAAAAATAGGAAATAAAATTTTAATAGTAATATCAAGCCCATATGCAAAAAATACTATAAAATAGTAGTAAATTAAGTTTTTTTTTTATTTAGTTAAAAAATTTAGAAATTATCGAAAAAGTAAAAAACTTGAGGAAAGATAAAAATTTGTTCAACTCAGTTTAGTTACTATTCTAAATAAGTTAAAACCACAACAAAAATTTGAGTGTTATTACATATTAATGAATAACTTTGAAAAAAGAAATTTAAGCTAAAATTGAAAAATGCACATAAATTAAAAAAATATGTAAAGAAAAAATACGTTGAGGGTGTAAATTAGAGAAAATAACCGCTTTAGATCCAGTTCTATAATCTCTATTTATGTATAATTATGTGAGCTGCCGCACCACAACGATTCTTGGAGATAAACTTATTATACCGAAAGGTGAGTGGCCTACAAACAGAACAAAAATTTAATTAACCGCCGGGATTTAACAACTTCAATTTGAATATGAAGCTGATCTTAAGTGTTTATGTTCTGTAGCTGAAATTTAACTGTGTAAAAATAGGAAGTAAGTTACGAAACTAAACCTGCCGGTAACTTTTAAGTAAGTGAAACGCTTTTAGTAAATTTGAAAAGGAACAATATCAATTTCATGTAATTTTCCTAGCTCTTATCAAACTCACTTTGAACTTAGTAATTTACGTCCCGCTAACTTCATTTTTTAAAAAATTAAGCACGAGGACTTTCTAAATCTTCCTATATTTGTTGAAAAAGTTGTAGTCCCGTGAGGCTTGCATCGAGCTTTATTAGCTTTCTCGTTCATATAATCGGCTTATTATTTTCAGTCTTTTCAATACGTTGTGCCAAATTGGTGTATTTTAATGTAATATTGGCGTTAAATGCGTCTCTAAGACTAGTCGAACATAATACTGGCTTTTGGCGGATCCACCGTTGCAGATTAGAATGTGGCACATTTGCATTCAACATAACTTGAGGGATTTTCAACAATGATGCACAAGTTGGCGGCGTTATATCAGGATTTAATTGCTTTGTTGTGAGCTTATAAAAACAGAAGCTAACGATCTAATTATGTTAGGATGGATAACGTTTCGCTATTCATTCTGTACATAAGAGCACTCCATACAAACCACGTAACAATTTTACTAGAACAGTTAAGTTTGACAATAACAATAATTTGTACGAGACTATCGCATTATTCTCTTTGTTTTGGGTCTATTATGGTGGTGTCGGTAGGCCCGGGGGTGTTTTATTGAGCGGCGCCCGTTAAGCTTCTGGAATTATGCGAGTCCACAATGTGTATATGCATGTGTATACTCGTTTGAGGTTTCTTGCCCGAGTTACATTCCTAAATCATGTCTTACAACTGGGGTTTAATCCCCGTTTCCAACCCTATAATAATGGTCCTTCTACGATGTTCCTCGCCGCTCTTGACGATCAGTTGACACGCACGAATTTATACATAAGCATATCGCGGAATTATTCACGATTACATTAACTACGAGAGTCGCTTTATTTTCGGACACGACGTTCTTTAAATAGATTGCCTCCATTTGAATATAAATACACTAAAACATTCCGACTCAATTACTCACGAGTCATGTTAGGGCGTACAACAATGTCTTCTTTTTTAATTGGTAATTTAGAGACGACTTTCGATGTGGGGTTCTTTTTTTAGAAGCATTTTGTAACGAATTCTAGCTTCCGTAACAAGTCGACGTAATCGATAATGAAAATAAAACCCCGAAGAGCTATCAAATGTTCTTCATATTATCCACCGCCGCGAGCTTACAAACATGTGTCTCGGAAACGTCCCTTACAGTCAGAAATAAGTAAAGTAACGTTTTATTTTATTCATCACTACTATTCGTTGCAACAGTCAGAAACTGAAGCTAAAAATTATCGCTGCTATTGTTTTATATTTAATTATGCAACGTTTCACGGAATCAAAACCACGTAGACAATGAGTATTTGGTACAAAATGTTGCGAAAATTCTGTTTGTTTTAAAATAACCATTGAGTCTTTGTTGTTAAATTTAGAAAATTTTGAGCCTTTCAGCTTTAGATAAACACATCGAGTTGTAAAAAGTTTCCGTAAATAATAAACGTTAATTCAATAAAAACTCCTTGTTTACCTTTTCGTGCGATAAATTAATTTTATATATTCAAACCCACATTATATGTTTGCATTTTAATAATATCCCGCAGTAACGTAGCAACAAACAAATTTGCAAATGCAGTTTTGAAAACAAACATTTAATTTTTTTCTTAAGCGAGACGAGAGCATTTTTCATTTTTATTACGGTATCCAAAATGAATCTTGTGATTCAATCGTGTCGCTAGGAATCATTTTCAAGAATGTTGAATCTAACTTTTCTTGGCGTCTATTCTATTTCATTTTCAGGGTACTTGTCATCGCTGCATTTGTGCGTTGAGTAATGGAGGTAAGAAAATGTTTGTTCAACAGTTTGATTAATTAAAAACACATCCACGCCACATCTATGTTTATTCCTCAAACAAAGGCTTTTTGAAAAAGCAAAACACGTGCATAGCTGCATACTCAGTTCTCACAGCAGCAGCAGTATACTTTGAAATTTGTTCGAAACGAGAGCTAGTTCGCCTCCCATAAATGGAAACCTACAAATAAGGTAACATGTTGCAACGCTAAAAAAAACTGCATGGACATGTTTTATTTGTAACACAATGGCGCACAATATGAGCCAATAAAAATATTCATCGTTCCATTGTGTCCTGCTGCGTTTCAGATATTTGATCGAGGACGAAATGTGCCGATCCTTAAACTCAGCCATTTAATGTCGCGGGGAAAATGAAATTTTAAATAAATAAAGCGCACCCTCTGGGTAACTCGTGAGGGAGTATTAGTTTCAAACCGGAAACACATGCAAGTGGAATAATTGGAGTCGGTCGAGATGAATAATAAAAGAAATTTTAAATTCCTGCAATTTTGTCGCTTTTGTTGCGGAATATGTTTAATTCTGATGACGTTAGTGGCACACAATTGATTGCAATAATGAACGTACATTAGCATATTTATATTTTGAATTTCGCTGCCCGCATTTAAATAAGGCTTTAATTATTCATTACAGCAATCAACAATTTGTGTGGATTCTCGGATGGTGTTGTTATTGTGTTCTACACAACACCATTTGCTGTTAGTAATATTTTCCACATTTTCAATTATGGTTTAATTGCGTTGTTTTGATAATAATTATCGACGAACCGTTTCTACTTTCATCTGATTCAATATTCAAAACTCGATTCACAAACGAATTATTAACAACGTAAACTCGGCATTTGTTAACAACAGTCACAGCTGATAACACAACGCATATAGCGACGAAAATAATGAACTTTTCAATGTTGGAACAAACTTTATTATAGAGGGCGATTTCAACCCCAACAATCTAAAAACTCATAAACCAAAAACTTTGCCAAAGTTTGTCGTTTATTTACGACGTTACAATAGTCTCTCTTGATACAACTTCCACAATTTGGTGTTAGTGAAAGGCGATGATAATGGCCAGATGGCCACAAGGGCAAATCCAGATAAAACACTTGCTCGAAAGAGATATCAGACGTTCAGTGTCAATTTTGTATTTCACAGAATATCTCGACATAACAAGGAACAAATAGGACCAAAAAGGTGAACAGTGAAAAATAATACAGACAAGAAAATTGATCGCTTAAAATCCTGCCACTGATTTCGCTTTCAGTCGTGCTTTGTACAAAGATGAAGTCGCTCAAGCTTTGAAAGTTTTATTGATTCGACGTTGGAATACATAATAAACAACTTCATAAACTCGCTAAAAAACACAAAGCTTTGATGTAACCTTATTAATTACGTGCTACAACGATCTAAAAGTGCATGTATCGTACAAGAAAACCGATAGACTTTTCTTCATTAATTAATACAGTTTTTCACAAATTTTTCAATCGATTAAACATTGTACAGCATTCCAGGTGTGGGCATCGCCGTACTGCAACGACACAGAAGGTCGCATAGTTAATGGGTCGTAATGCAAAAAACTGCTATTAAAACAGATAAATTTAACCGTATTATTTATTTATTTTATGTACAAACCGTGGGTTTAATTGTTTGTAAACAATTAACAAAATAAACGTTGCCCATGTTCCATTCAACATTCAATTAGCCAAGATTTAATAGTGCAAATATAAATTTTTCAAATGTGCAGCTCTTGTATATGAAAATTAGGTAGAGTTGCTTTGTAAGTAATTAATAATGGTGAAATTACAACCACGAAAGGTAAAAGTAATAAAACTACAACCATGAACTAATAAAAGTAAAAAAGTCACGGTTCAAAAATAAAAAAAACTGCATTAAAAGCAGGGACGATCGTTTAATTACTGCTTCGATGCAATTGTACAAAAACAGGAAATAAATCTGACCTACAAATTTAATCCACATTTATCACTCCATAAATAGACTTTTTTACATTTTAAACAATTCACGAGAATAGTTGTCCTTTAACCTCAATTCCGCCATTTTGGACAAAATGCGACCACAACAAGCTAAAAAATCCATAACAAAATTTGTTGTAGCGAGCACCACAGACCAAAATAGAAGCACAAAATGCTTTTGCTTTATTCATAATACTATGAACAAAATCGGACAATTTTAACTGGCGCCTGTCAGTTAACTCTAAAATTGGAAATAGCAGCGTTCTGTTGAATATTCGCAGTCAGTAAGAAAAAACGGAGTGTCATTTTGAAAGCGCATTGACTTAATTCTCATCACTAATCTACGGCCGTGTTTTTTGTTTCAACGAATTTTTCTTATGGCAAGTTTGGTGGCGAGAATATTGAATCGCTTTGTGCGTCGAGAGGGAGATAATAAACTGTCAACCTTCGTCTAAGTAGATTATACATCTTACGAGCTAGACTAATTCAAGTATTGTGTAGTTGACGTAACTATCGATCGATTTTTTGGTCTTATTTGTAAGTCAATGATTTAGTTAGATTATAGTTTTATTGTGTTGTCGCATCAGTGTTGTTTTGGGGTTCTTTCCCAAGACACATAAATCTTTTATATGGGGTACGAGAGAGCTTCGTCACACTTGGCAGTGAAGACTGATTTAGTGCTGATATCGACATTTGGATAGTGTAATAAAACACTGCGATCACTCATAAAAATGTGTGGATCATGGATTTTCTTGTCGCGATTCTTTTCGAAATTTCGTTCGTGTAATAATTAAGTGTTGATAGAAATTCAGTGGGAAAAGAAAAAGGAAGACTAATGTAGGTACATTAGCTACTAAAAAAATATATAAGATTAAGTTAACGATGCAAGTTTCCATCTTTTTGTTGCTTCCACCCGCTGCGCTCTTTCCAGTCGAAGCTTTTTATTTTCCGGGAATTTCCTTCCTTCCAATTGCTCGTAATTGTCGAAACCTGTTGGGAGCATTATAAGAAGTACCACCACTGTCCCACTCCATCCCCCGAAGTTGTTAAACTCGCCCATTAGCAAAGACTTCGAGATAGGCCAGCGTCGAAATAAAGCGCGTTCTTAACGTCAGAACAGCTTTAGTTCGCAGAAAATACGAGCTGCATGTTCAGTCCATAATTCGCGTCGGTCGTCCGGCATATCTCACAGATTAACTTACATAAATTTTCAGTGGAGCTTGTGTAAAGATGGCGGAGACATAATTAATGAGACTACGTGATTAAGATTATGTCAAGTGAGAAAAACACGAGGGATTAGCGAGCATGGAGCACGTGCATGTGAACCGGGCTTAATCGCGCCCTAAAAGTTAACGAGCTTAAATTAAAACTGAGACGACGGCAGCTGCACCAAGATGTTCATTGGCAAAGCGCCCGTCGTAATCAACTTCTTCAGGGCCGCAAGCCAAGTCACCGGAATTCCGGAATCGTCCGCATGGAAATTTGGCGCGAGAGTTTAATCCGGGGACTCCGGATAATCAGACGAATTTGCCACAGTTTCGCGCCCCGATTTCCACGGTCATATTTTATGAAGTCCACTCCAAATAAACAGAGGGATGCGACGTGTACACGAAAAGGGGCAAAACCCCTGTTTTCACTTGTAATACGGAATTTTAACTAGGTGCGAATTATGACCGAAATGACTCACGGGGAGGGCATACGGTATTTATAAGGGGTGTCTGCACGAAAAGCCCATTTGCTACACCCGGAAAATATTATTATAATATTTAAGGTTGTTTCGCTTTTATTTTACATTTATTTACCCACAACACCTAAAAAAGATGCTGAGCTCGTATGAATTATAAAGGCAAAAATAGCTTTAATTTAATGAACACGAAAACACTTTACGGGAGTAAAAGCTCGTTCATCCAGCGCCTTTATAATGTCTTTCGAGTTTTTACCCCATTTTTATAAAGTCAGAAGTAGAACTCTACCTACTAATTCTTTCTAAATTGGGTCTACATTAAAACAAATTTTCGTTACAAAATTCAAAAATGAAATAGCATTGAACAACACGTCGACACTCTAAGAATGAACGCACTGCTATAAATATTAATATCGCTAGACTAAATTGCTTTTTCTCAGTGTTTTTTGCTAATTAAATATTCAGAATAAATCCAATCAGAAACGTTGCAGTCGGAGTTGTAATAATTTATTCACATTACATTTCTTCGTGAACAAGACCTATTACGTTCCATTTATCGCCAGAAATCAATACACAAGACGTGGTTCAAGTGCACTATGTGTAGCAGTCACCTCTCAAAATTTCAATTCATTATTCTGTCCCCATAAATAGTGATAGTCACGTTCAACAACGAGATTTACCTAGAAGCCCTTTTAGGCTCAACCACATCAAACTCGAGGTCGCCATTGGCTCATTGCCAATCTACAATTAGCCTTGGGGTGCAGCCTAGTAATTATTAGCATTAGCGTACGTCGGATGTTAACAATTTACGGTTTCAGTATTTCAAGAGACAATGTCATCGTTAATAATTTAGCCCAAAGTCGGGGTGACGTGTTCGATACAAACGTTGTTAAACGAGATTTAAAAATTCATCGGGCTTAAAGTTTCACAAGCAGTGTTAAATTATTTCCCAAAGGTGGGTAGAAAGAGAAGTATGTGACGCATCTTGGATAATTTAAGAAACAGTCAAAGAAAACGTGCATTTGCGACTTTCGTCTAAGTCCTCTCGAAACATCTGGAGAGCTCGAGAGCGGAAGTTCCGGATTCGTCTCCCGCTTTTGCAGGAAAATTTTACATATCACGACTTGTTTTGTTCACGAAAGAGAAGGAAATACGGAAAGACGGATCTAATGACGAAAACTAAATTAGCATAGAGGCGAAAATGACTCGCATTAAGGACGAAAAAACTACGGAAGAAACGCCGCACCACTTACCGTTAGCGTGATGGCGAATTTTTGCGAAATTTCGTATACTTTGTTTCGATTCTTTTTGCTTAGAAATAAACACAGATTGAATAAAATCGACTGTTAAGGAAAAGAGGAACGTCAATATCGCAGCGTAATCAATAACAAACTCGCTTTGACTAATATTTGCTCGAAGAGCTCTGCTTATATTTCGCTGATGTTTATTTACGTCTAAAGAAACTGGCTGTAATATCGCTTTAAACTGCTTCTGGAAAGTATCTTCGCATTCTGCAGCCGATGGCAAAACTACCCCTACGCGGGTGGTCCACAGACATATGGCTTATGTTTAACAAAGGTCACGTTTCAAGGGATGTTTTCCCGTGGATTAACTTAAAAAAAATACAGGCACTTGTACAAACAAAGCTCACCCTAATTACCACTTAAAAAATACAAATTGAAAACAAGCTGAGAACAGTGATACACAACACATGTTTCCGACTTGTTATGCCGCCATTAAACCATAATTCGATTAAATAAAACTCACAGTGGCAATAAATAGAATTTATAGGCTCATATTCGAACGAGGCAATTACCGTTATATTGTATTTACATAAACAAAACCGACGTGGTATCAACAGAGTAGATACGCTACAATGTCGGTTTAAATAAATTGTCAAACGATGGATTTGACGTAGGAATTCTTAAAATTCTCAGGAGGTTTTAATACCGTATCTGTCTTTTTGAGCCAGCTCGTAAACCATTTACGTCGGGTTGACGTCGCGAATGGTTCTTACTGTCCACGGTTATAAATTAAACCACGCAGAACGTCCAGGTGAAACTAGTCGCCACAAAATCGATTCAGTTTTATTTGTCGGAAAACTGTTAAATTTATCGCCGGATTTAGTAAGTTTGCTAATCTTACATTAAAAACTCGATTCACTCTAATCTGTAGTAATTCACATTTGTGAACGTTATCCGAGTTTTATCATTTTTCGCATCGTTTTCTAAGACTCGTTAAAATTATTTCTCTAGGCTCTTAACCGTTTAGAAACATGTTTATGTACAGCCATTAGTGTTGCGTGACACAAAAAAACGTTTTCCCAGGAAGAGAACTGGACCACATATCAACACTCAAATGTTGCTTTTTTGCTGGACATCCACTTAAAGCAGTTTTTGTGCTCCGTCCGTTCTTTGCTCTGCTGTAATAAGTATTCCGACGTCACAGATCTGCATATTATTTTGGTAATGTTAAATCTGGTAGGTGTATAATGACATTTTTAGAAGCCACGGCGCGCAAAGAAAAGTCTACCTACACCGAATTATATTATTTGCTCTCACCTTCTTTTAAAACTTAAAACGTATAAAGTTTGTCTTTGTAGTTTCTTTTATTATTCGATTACAGACAAACTTGGGACTTCGTAAGTGTGTCTGTTCCAATATTCAAGCCCATATCAAATATTTAAAGTTGAATGAATGATATGTATGACGGTTGATTATTAGAATAAATGTTGCAAAATTTGTTTTGAAATGAAATTTTTATTAACTTTAGATAGAAAAAAAAATGGCTACTGAGAAGTTTCGCTTAATGTATAATGTAGAATTCTACGTCGGAAAAGTTATTATTAAACTTTTCTGATAAGAATTTGCAAGGTTTTTACGACTCTTGGTTCTTAACTAGAATTTTAAATTGTAAAATAATACGAAGAACTATATCTTTTGTTTCAAATCGGAAACTGCCTTCGTTTTCGTCAATACATTTAGTTTTTAAAACGGTTTAATTCCAATAGATCAATAAGGTAAGTGACGTTAATCTAATTAAAAATTGTTCGAACAAGGTAACATAAAGTGTTAAACGAAAAACATGCAGTCGAACACATTTTTTCTTTTCCTTTCTGAAAAATATCTGTGGAGCATTAAAGCAGTAGTTTGCCATCTGACGTATATTTTATTTTCCCAAAATTTTCCTTGCATGTTTCTGATGTCAAGATCAAATTTTTAAAAAAACAGAAGCGAAATTTTTCTCCAAAAATTATGTTATTTTCCAACAACTTACAACTTTGATTCCCATTGAGACGTTTTGCTCACGTTTGTTATGAAACAATGATTGCGAAATTAAAAGTTAACTTCAGTGTGTAATATCCGTGAGTGCGTCAATAAAATGCATTTTATATTTACAAGATTAATAGTTTGTTTAATTTAAATTTGAGTATAAATAAAAGTTTAATAAACAAACAACCGTGCAATGATTGAAGTCCATTTATTGCCACTTATATGTCACTACAAAGTCTGCATTTATGGGAAAATGATTACGATCAACTTTTTATGATTCCCTCGACACACTGAACGTCCTGTTATTAAGATACTAACTGGAAACAAATTGAACATTTAATTGAAAACAGTCGGTTAAACGGTATTCATTCATCATTTTGACGACTGAGAAATAGTAGGTTAATCAAGCAATCAATTACGATAAAATTATGATATTTATTTCAATGATTTACCTCCATCAAGAATAATTGTTTCATTAATTTATTATGGGCAGTGATTCGACCCGGAAGTAATTAACGCTCTATGTACATATAAAATTTGACACCGTAAACACACAGTAGGTGAGGGATTGCTTTTATTGTTTATTCCCAAAAGTAGGTGAAATAAAGGCGCCGGCGCCAATAACATTGGCAGATGGGATTTGGTGCAAGTTGAGTATAAACACGTCGAAAGCCACTCCTTATTTGGATTGATCAATATCGGAGAATATTAACTGCCGTGAGTCATGTGTCCCTCAATAATCAAGCTAGCCGAGCTAGATAGAGCAAACGTATTACGTTGGTTGTAATTAAACAACCCATTAACTACCAATTAAAGTTCCACGACCTAAGGCTAAGTAAACCTAAGATTAATTGATTGACATTTCCGTGGACAACCGGACAAAATATTACGCTCGTATGAAAGCGTCGAAGTAAATCTATAAATAGACAGCATTTGTTGGAATAATTAATGTCACAGACGTCGAAAAATATTGTGGCAGCCACGGGGTCGACCAGACTCGGCATCCATTGCATCGATATGGAGCAATAGACTGGCGATCCATCACTCATTAGACTAATTCGATGAAAGCAGTTATTAATAACCGGGTAATCAGCAATTGTATTGTTCTGAGAAACGAGATAATTGCCAATTGGAGTGAATTGGACCTTTAATCCCAGAGACGACCTCTGACCTTGTTTCCGTTGCGATTCGAACTTTTGTTTGAATACAATTACACAAATTAAATTACAAGAGAACAGGTCAACGATTCCGTGAAATTATTATAAAGTTATGCAGTATTAGTTTTGTCGACAACAGCGAGCGTCTCTTTAATAAACATTAATTTACTTCAATTATACGAAAAAACTTCAAACACAACTCGAGGTCTCAATCCTGTGTTTTGTACCAGGGTAGACCCGTTCAACATTTTTATTTACGTTAGGCATTCGCCAACTCCCGAGATAATAAATGACAAAAATAAGGCTGGAACGCACAAGAAAAGTTACCCCAACTAATGAAACCGTGAGCGACAAGTCGCCTCAGGACCGTACACCTCGCGTCGTTCTTTGGAAACACAATGGGCATTGTCCGAATGGAGGGCTGCATAATTAATTCCGGACGTGCTTTAACCGGAACTCAAACTCCAACTTGGCACTTCTCTTGTGCTTAGATCGATTCAACAGCCAAAATAATTTCGCTGAATGCATAATGTCAAAGTTTCAACACGGAACGAAAAAACGATGTTCTCAACAGAACCAGACATAAGTTAGAGTATAGTCTTTTATCTCTGATTAAATTGTGGATTTATGAAAAAAGTTCCACAAGAAAAACAATAATTTCCACATTGTCACGTACTAGGGTTTCGCTTTAAAAAACTAACCGAGTTTTCCAGAATTTCTCATCATTCCGAGCGCACAGCGGCGGGGGAAAAGAAAGACTATACAAGAAAATGGACTTTCAAAGTTTTTAATACACAAACTCCAAACACAAGAGTTTAAAGAAAACAGTGGCGGCTGATAGATGTAATAATTTTAACTACCAAAGTCTGGTTACTTTAGGAAACTAGTTCTTCTCGACAGACTAAAAGCTCGATAAAATAAAATAATCCACAGGACGACAATCTCCAATTACCCATTTTTTACCACGCCATAAATTTAAATAAATAATTCAATTCTACTTTATTTTACGTCTTGAGTCTAACGTGTTAAAGATTATATTCTCTGCTAGCTTTGTTCCCGCAACATCAGCTTTTTATTACGGATTTGTTGGTAAAAAGTTGTAAAAAGAGTAAATATTTACAGCGTTGCAAAGCATTCTTGAAATCGCCTTAATGGATCCGCGGCTTTTCTTTTATTGTACCTGAACGTGAGTTTTAATATTTGAGCTTTTAAAAAAGCGATTCCTTGGTGAAAATCCTCGCTTCGCAAGTGGCAAACGGCGAAGGCATAAAACTGATCTTATTTTTCCTTTGGCTAGAAGGTCTATTATCCGTATAACGATATATTTTTGGAATGGCCGTGAAAACAAGTAAGTGATACGAAAGTGGGCCCTTGAGAACAATGCATCTAGAGTCGAGGCGAAGAAGCGAATGTAAATAGGATTCCGTGTAGGACTGAACTGGGAGAAGACACTTCTAGATACATTGCTAGCGGCTGAATTTGTTATGCGAATTTCAATTCTCATCGGAAAAACCTTTTTTTACCTTATTTTATATTCGAAAAAATTCTATATGTGGACGACACGACCGTATAAAATGACTATGTTCGATGTGAATATTACAGAGACGTCACTTCGGGGGAATTTTGTTAGGGAGAGTGCGTGTAATTTGGATCTTCAGGAAAAATTACTTTCAAGGAAGAGATTTTCTGGAAATTGAAAACGCGGGCGTGATTCGGTAGTTTTTAAGTCAACAAGATTTGACAATTTAGGTGCGAGTCTTATCTGATTTTTGTAGTTTATGGGGCGGCGCATTGTCTCGACTAAAAAATAATTATCATAATCCTCACACTATGTAGATAAAGTTTTAGTTAGGTGTAACCTTTACAAGTGAGCCTTCACATTTTATTATCAAATTCCACACGCGAATGCTCAAAATTCACATTCGTTCCATTGCGAATTGGCACTTTACTTTTATGGCTGATATTTTTGCGTGCACTTGAACCATTAGCTATAGTAAAATCGGCCAGAATAATTAAGAAAACGTAAATTCGGTTATTTATGAGAGAATTTTTAATGGGACTGTTAAGGGATTAAAAAAATTGTAGCGTGGGCAGGTTATCGCCCTGAAAAACTGCCAAAAACGGAAATTATAGCAGTACAATAAAATGTTGAAGTTCACCTGCGACTTTGAGAACAATTTTTAAGTATTTTAGAAAACTCAAATTTATACTTGAACTTCCTGACGCATTCACGTCCTAAATTTAATTTTAGCCAACCGTTGGACATGGGACATTCTGAGTTATTTCAGTTCTGTGGTTGCTTTTAACATTTTAACACTTTCTGGTTAAAGTTTGTTTATGTTGACACGCTCCAATTATATTAAGAGCCTTGCATTGTGCCGGATTTTGTTACTATAACATCTGTGACGACACAAATTCGTTCCAACAATAACAACGTCGCTTTAAATTTAAACTAGAAATTAATTGGAAAAAAACTATCCAATATTCTCGAGGGAAATGTATGCCCTTGACTATGTTCACTGTTAAAACTGGCGAAAAAAGTGACAACCTTCACCTCATAAAACCGCCGGAAAGTTCGAAACAAACCACCCATTGAAAATTTAAATTGATTACAATGGAAAATAATATCGAAAGATGAAAGCAGAGGCTAAGTCAATTGTTACGCATTGATGTTAGTCGAGGCGGTCCAATCACTGCTATAGGATGGAGTTTGTAATCAAAAACCCATTACCTATCCGGAGTCACAATCCCTTTTCCTCCCCGGAGCGCGTCCTGAGACAATGTCGGCTGGAATTAATTCCCAACATCCAGAATAGCTTCTCGTTTAGTCCCTATTTCCAGACTGCGACAGTTTTTCACCTTCGCGAAATGGGAAAAAGGATTGTGATTGCTTTATCAGACATTTGCTTACGCTTCGCCAGTCCTGACACATTCAAATAAAGTTTTTACACACAACGGGAGTTTCCGGCATCAACAATTAATCACAATTAGTTGTTTTACAGGTATTTTTTTGCAGCCGTACGCTTTGTACGCTTCGAAAAGTTTCCGACACAAAACAACGAAGACGAAGTAAAAGCGTCGTCGAAAATGGGCAAGCAAAGTTACCCAGGCGAAGAAAACTTGGAAAGGGTATAATAAAATATGCGGATGTGCTGTAAGTTGTAGTCGTCGGTTTTCTAGCCCACGAAATTCGAGATTTGCATATACAAAACGTCAGGTGTGTCTACGACGACGGCTTTATCACTTCGCTGTCATAACCCATTTCACAAGAACAGAAGGAAAACTGCGAATTCACAAGTACGGTCCTGAGATTGCAGGGGATCGAGTAAATGTCCGACGCAGAAGTGCAAAGTGAATTTTGGGAAGAAAAAATACCTCGTTGGATTTTACATTTATCAAGTTTTCAAAACCACAAAAAATAATCTCAATTTTGGGTGCTTATAAATATTTCTGTTGTGAACCGCGTTAGTTTACTATCATCGAATTTTGTAGCTCGATTTATGTCAAATTTAATACACGTGGAAAGCAAGCTTTTCCTTTTGTCAACATGTTCCATTTTGATTTTATTTAAATATTAAATTAAACAAAAATGTTTTAGCTCTTATCTAAAAACTGTTTTTTTTTTTAACTTGATCTGTCTCCTTCAAAACTAAATAATGAATTTTTTTTCTTCAATTGCAATTCAATTTCTGAAATGAAGATTAGCACCTAGAAATCAATTAATTTTATCAATATTTTATCTTGCAAATTCTAATTTTACAGTTCCCTCATTTGGACAGCCGCACCTAATTGGTGCACTTGTTTTAAATTCAAATTTTTAGAAAAATTCCACAGATCTGTTGTCTTCCATAATTTGCAAACTGAGCCAAAATTAGATTCAGGCATCTTTTTTCCACGCATTATTACAATTTTGTTTGATAGTTTCTCCTTTTGTGACTTTAATTTTTTTTTCTTTCTTTTTTCAAAAATAGCTATAATTTATTTCTTTTCGTGAAAAATTCTTCCTCGTTTATGTTAAATTTGGTTACCCCGTAACCTCGTCAGCCAAAGCAATCTTTTAGTTCCGGGAAAACAGATCCTTTTTCGTTTTATTGTATTGAAATTTGCCTTTTACACTTGCAGTGTATTTATTATGTAATTGTGTTATATTATAAATTTTAAAAAAGTCCAATTAATGTGCCAAAAAGCAAAACCTTTCACCCATTCTGAAGGAATCCAATTAAGGCATGCTAGAAAAATGTGACAAAATACATTTTTTCGTAGAGAATCAAAAAAATTTTGGTGGCACTGCATCGTAGTAAAGGAAAGTTAAAGTAAGCACTAAAACTCCCGAAAGCTCCTCGTCGATAGCGTCTCGTTTGTCGGTTAAACTGGGTTAGAACTTGCAGATCCTGCATTCTCTGACCGTTGGAGTTCCCGTCGCGCAAATCTTGGCCATCCGTTTAAAGGAGCGATCGAGGCATTATCAGGATCGGCATCCTTAAGCCCAAGTGACGGCGGAAATCCCGTTCAAAGCTACTATGCACCTGAGCTTCAAAGTGCAGGTCGAGAACTACTCCCAGCTGGTGTCTAGCCTTCTAATGTCTAAATATGCGTGTTCCGAGCTTCGAGGACCACGTCACTCTGGCACTTCAGACACATCTGAAGAGATTTGAGGGTTCTCAAAATGTCGCAGACTTTAATGGAACGACACGTCGCGTTAATTCATGTAATCCACTGTTATTCAACGAAGCCACAAAGACGTGGTAGTTTTATAAAATTGGACGATATAATGCGGTGGTCGAAGAGACAGAAAGGAAGCATGCAGGCGACAGCAGCAGAGACTGCACTTGAGTAGCATCATAATTAGAGTGCTTTTTCTCGGAGGAGACAAATAGTATCTAAGCTGTTTTTATCTAGAAGAGCAGATTTATAGAAAAAGTTGTAATATAGTCGCTTTGAAGCAAAAGTAGCGTGAGAGGTCACTCAACTTTATAATTAGACGTAAAGTGCAATAATTGCGCAGGAAGGAACCCTCCTAATGGCTTTTTATATGTTAGGTAGGTGCAATGCTGCTAAATCTCCAACTACAAGCGAAGTTAACGAAATAAATTTCATCGGGGAAATAATAATGGCCCTTTGCAACAACATTACTTACGTTTTAAACTCTATTTAAGCATTAGTGTAGCAATGTATTTCCTTATTTAAGTAAGTACTTTGAAATTTAAATGAAAAAACTAATTCATGCTCCAGCAGGAGCACGATTCAACTCAAATCTCAATAGACATGTTAATGCATAAAAAAAAAAATTTTTTGTTACCGTGTGAAAATTTCTATACCGAATTTGTGAGTTGTGAAATATTCGTTAATGACCCTATTTAATTCGCTTCATTTTGGATTTCCATTGTGTTGTTGCCTAGAATTAGTGTCCCCCTTAATTTCATTAAACCAACAGGAAATGACCTTGTGCAGTTGTTAAAATTAATGACTGTCATTTTGTTTAGGTAATTTGTATCTAATATCAAACGACTGGAAAGGAAAATTTCGGTCTCTTATAAAACATCAAAAAATAAGAATGCCTTTGTGTGCAGACTAGGGTCCAGGGTCACTCAACTCCATTATTCGATGCAGTGTTCCCAACTTTTATTAATAACCCAGTCGTTCCGCAGCCACGCAATATGTGAAATGGTGGAAAAGTTCGCCTCTTTTAATAACAGCACTGTTTATGTTTTTCCACTAAGCTCAAAGCTGCGCAGGAAATTTCACCACAATAAAAACAGACGCAGATTTGTTCTTTTTCCTTGATTTAGTCACGAGTTCGCCGAATGAATCATATGGGACTGGTTTCGTTATTTTAGTAAATATCGACATTAATATTTGAAAGACCGTGATGATTTTCCGATTAATCCGTAGAGCTAGTAGTGAGCTTTTCGCAGAGCTTATCAATGATGTTAATTAGTAGATGGATATGTAGCGGTTGGATTAACGTAATTATGATTAAAAGCTTTTGAGTTCGACAGGGTTTTCAGAAAAATTATGGCAAATAAATCAAATTGATTACTGGTATCCCTTCGGAGTTGCCATAGCATGCTATGGATGCTTTTTCTTCCTGCCACCCACAACGTTCGATAATTTAGAGTGCATTCGACTTGAGTACTTCAACCGGAACTGTATTTTTAGCCCTTGACGAGGACGCGGAATTAATTAAATCTCGAGGTGAAATATTGGAACAACACACACCCTTTTAATATAATTACGTCGTCAAGTGCTTATTGAACAAACTTTTTATTACCGAGGGGAAAAAACGCGCCGAAGTTTTTAATTTTATTTCTCTTCATTCTACTTCATCACCGCGTATTCATACATTACGTATAAGAAACTTTCGTGATCTGTTATTGAATCGACATCCAATTTCTAGCGTGACGTCATTAACGGTTCATACGAGAAATATATTTAAACCATCTCATCAAACTTTGCGAAGATCGCCAACAAAAAGTTGAAACCAAGACGGTAAAGTTTGAAATCGAGTTAACTAATATTGCGCGTTAAATGCAACATGCAACGTTAAAGAACGTCCATCAAAAGTCGATTAAATACAATGTACACAATGTGCATTGATATTCATTGAAATCATTTGCGTAGCCCTCATTAAATCAAACAAAAAGTACTTAAAACTCCAAGTCTCGCTATAAAAACGAACGACAGGTTATTCGAAATCGTTCAGTAAATGTCAGGATCCGTGATTTTTTCATTTACTTTTATCACCGAACATATTTAGCTGAAATTTTGTAATTTTACGCCGAGTCAGCAGCAGACGCCCATTTCATTTTTGGGATGCTTGTAGAAATCCGGGTCTCTGAGTTAGGTAGACGATTTGCTTTTATGAACGTCATATTGAAATTGTATGTCTTTTACACAATCCAATAAGCAATTACTATATCACCAGAAAAATATAGCTCACTTCGAAAGGCTCAAACTTTCTACGAACAAGTAGATACTGAATATTTATGTCTTCATTTTGTTTTCCCTTATAAAAAGTCGGTGAATGTATGTCAAAACAAGTCTCTTTTAACACCTGATACTTTTAAAAATGAAATATAATCTACACAAATTAGGGAAAGTGTTAGGGAGATCAAATAACCTGAAGGACGTAGCTAAGGCATCTGAAAGTCAACGAAGTGTAATTTTAGTTTGACTGAATATTCATTGTTGCAGAACCACAAAAATATTAGCTTACAAATGTTATAATATGAATATAATATTGCTGGTTTAATTTGAGATCTCTTTCTTTTAACTGAGATTTTAAGGTCAAAAACCTTTTTGCATTATTTTTATTCCTATGGGCGTAAGATTGGAAAAAAAATAGATTTTTAAAAGACAATAGATATTTAGCACACATCTATCACATTTCAAGCCAATGAGTCTAGATTTTTTTAGGTTTTCAAATCTCTCTAATCTTAAATTTTTATGTCGAGAATTCCAGTTCTAAAAATTGAGTCCCATTCGCCAAAGCAATGAAAATGATTCAAAAATCTGTTTTTTTAAGGAAAGAAATCAGGTGTTTTTCCAAACTTTTAAAAATTTACAGATTTCTATATTCTTATTCAATATTTAAAACTTAAAAATTCACTGGTCACAATTCAATTTTGAGAAATTTTTTTCAATACTTTTTCTGCATGTTAAAATTCATACAAACACTTCAGGCTGTCAAGTTATTAGTTTACGCTTTAAATAAATCTCTAAAATTTTAAAATTTTTCAAAATTTTTTTGAATCCTATTCAATACAATTTTCAAATTTTTAGATGTTTGTCAAAATTTGGACAGAAGATTTTTCTTAAATTCGTTCAATATTTTACAACTTATCTTACTTGAGGCCGAATTTGAGATTTTTTTCATCCTTTTAGTATATAATTCTTTTAGTATTAGTATAAAAAAAATTCATGCTACAATTTCAGGTTAATAAGACATTCTAGATTGGCAAGTCTTTTTATTCCCAAAACAAAACTTTCCAAACTCTTAAAATCGCACAATTTGTTGTTTAAATTACGAAATTTTCAAGCAAGATTTTTCTTAATTCAAGAATTCATAAGAATAGTTTATATTGTCAAGTAATCGAATTTAATCCCGCGTTTCAAAAAAGATTTTCGAAGTATGTGTATAATATTTAACGAAAAATAGTTTCCACACGTATCCGTATATGCTTTCCTAAATTTAATTTGGTAAAAATCTTATTGTTTGCTGGTATTTTTTTTGTAATCTCATTTCGTAGACTTTGTAAGGTTCAGAAATTTATTATTTTCTGAAAATGTTTATCAAATTTTCAATTTGGACGAAATCGATTTGTGGAAATAAAATAAAACTCACATAAAATTGTTTTGATTGTCACCCACTATTTTTCTCTTTAAACCACATGGCAACAAAATGACAACAAATGAATCGCTAAATTATTCATTCACCTTTTAATAAATTCGGTTCATGCCTTTGTCACTTTACATTCATATTTAATGAAATGTTATAAGTATGTACATAATTGTCGAGGTTCCCATAGTAAATTTAAATCTATCCAAACAGGTATTGTTTGACAGCGTAATTAACTTAGTGATAAATTTCTAGAAGTAGACGGATTTATTTTTTTGTAAAAAAATCAGCAACCACAAATGTGTTGATTTATAGATCTAGATCGTTAAAACGTAATTTTGTGGTATTAATACATTAAAAAGAAACTCACTTTAATCGCGCCCGTCACACATTCGCAATAAACACCCCAAAAACGTTTGGGTGGAGGCAAACTTATTGAATGACCATCAATTACCTCTAACATCAACAGAACTGTATAGAATCCTCGTCGTTGATTGATCGCTGTTTAATGCATCTGCATTACAAAGAAGGAAGCGATGGCATAAATGGGCGCGTCCCATTTGTAAGGACGATATCGGAGGTTTTTTTTGGGAGCAGTGTAGCGTGTCGAATGGATACATTTGGGTGACGAAGATGACAAGCACTTCGTCCCACATTGTGGGTTTTAATGTAACATGTACTAGAATTAATGCGAGTCTATAGAACTATTAATCAATCGCGGTTGTCTAACTTTCGATCAAAACTATGGGAGGTTGCATGCGGAAACCGATATCTGAAACAAATTGCTGGCGGTTGGGGATTGTTTAAGCTTTTACATATCTCCCACTGATTTACGAGTGTAGTTGGAGGAAAAAAAAGTCGTTAAGGAGAAAATTTTAGAGGTGTATCTGAAGTAATTAGTTTCGAGCATTGAGCCAGATGTCAATGATACATTTTGCTGGAAGCGCCGATTCTGATCGACAAAGGGAAGTAAAAACAGCAATTTCAGATAATTACATTGAATTATTTATGTATTTACGATTATGAGTGCCTTTGTGAGAACGAAGTAAAATGATTTAACGGTGAAGATTCTTACCGATATTAAAGTCGTCTTGATCTCGCGACTCCCTTTGAATGAAATTTTCTTTATTTTATGACTCGAGGATATTAACGCAATACCTATTTTCAAAAAGATTTACCTTTTAATCTAATAGAACTACATTGGGTGGGTAAACAGAACTTATTTTTTGCAGTCGGGAATTTGCCGCGCTTAACTCGAGTTTATTTAGGACAGAATTAACCTTCCTTAATCTGAATTTACATTTTTTGCTTCTATTTTTAGCTGTTCATCTGAAACAAAGTTTGATTTATCGATGAGATTCAAGTGGGTGTGGTATTTATTATTCAAGCCGCACAAATATGTGCGTGAAATTATAAATTAGATAACTTCCTGCAAAAAAAACCGCAATGATATTCTCATTCAAATATTTCGTTATTTACGTCATGTTTAAATACAATAACGGTCGGTTTCAATGTGATAAAAATGGAGCTCGGACAAGTGCTGTTTAAGGTATACAAAACAATAAGAGGAAATCTCCACCTCCATGTTTGTCGGTACGATATACGACTTCTTGTCTCTAACGATGGGTTTGTGTAGTCGTCTAGAGCAGAAAATACAATACAATTACATTTTACGCCATTATTTCGAGCAAAATAAATTATAGGTAACGCGAACATGGAAATACCGGGGAGCAATAACATCAAGAATGTTAAAAATTAGTTTTTAATTAGACACACTACAAAAACTCAAAGAGCTGATTTCATCCAACCTTTCAAAATAAAAATACCCAGCTAATTGATTCCGTTTAACTAATTAAAAGTGCACTTAATCAAACTTTGGTTTCCTTTTATGTACAGTTTCTCTCTTTTTGATTATCTTTTTCTCTAATCACATCATCCTAATTCATTAATAAGATAATGGCATCTAAAAGAGAGGGCTGTGAAAGCTTTAGCCCCCGGTCGACTGATTAGATTATAATCAAAAATTCAAATCCCCAAACGATCGGTACTTTTGGTTAAAATATTTTAGTATTTACTTAAATTTGGTATCAGCGAGTTAAACTATCGCTACAACACACTTCGTGGTTTACAATTATGGTTTACCGGAATTGATCAAATATTGAAATGAAATGGTTTTCTAATTGTTAATAATTCAGCCTTCATTCAGATTTTATTTGCGTTTTGCCGAGTAGATTATTAAAACAGGGAAATGAGCATTTGGTAAATACTTTAGTAATATATAAATTAACATTGGCCATTGCGTTCTCATTATTATAACTAATATAAAAGATTCACAAACAACACTGATGAGAAATTCCACATCAAATTAAAGCTAATATTGATTTTATTATTATAAAGTGAAATAAAATACCATGGACTGCTAAATCAATGACATTAAGGTCTGAAGCTTATCATTTTGTCTACACCGATAAGTTTTTTTTATGTTTTCGTTTTGTTATAAACTAACAATTTGATTAAGGATTTACTTGTATCACAATTTCGAGTTATTTTACAGTTTTTACTTGATTTTTACAAACTGCAATTAATTAACGTACTTACTTGTTACTTACTACTTACAAGAGACATTTGTAATTAATCCTCCTAGACTTAAGTTTCCCTGCACGTAGTGCACGTGATTCGGATTCTCAATTTGTAATTTATCAGTGCATCATTTTATATGTGAGGGTAATTATTGATGATTAACCCATTGTTCGCAAAAATATTATCGTCCATCTTATTAAATAAAAAAATATAGTTAACCCACACACCAAAAAGTCAGTTTTTTAGCTGACGCGCGTTTCAGTTAACTAACTTTTGGTGTGGTTAACTATGATTTTTTATTTTTTAGAAACACCAAGTTTTGGATCGAGGATCCATCTTATTCCATAACTTACGGTCCTTTTGCTGTTTTTTTCTAGTTTTCAAATGCAGTTTTTCACCTCTGCTACGTGATTAAATTGTAGTTAACCAACTATATTTTCGGACGATAATAAATTCATCTTGGTTTTGTTCAAATTCTCACAGTTAACATTTTATAGTCTCATACTGTTTATCTCATTTATCAAACAACAGCATAAATCATTTAATACGTCTGTTTTATAACACCATGTGACAAATAAAGAAAAAGAAACGCAACTTTCAGTTAATTTTCATTTAAAAATTTCGTGTCCACGCCTAAAAAGTGTCGATAAATTAAAAATCTTATTATCGAAACAAATTGTCTCCAATTCCCATTATGGGTATCAAAAGTAGAGTAAGATTCTTATGCGGATGCACGCGTGGGTCGTTTGTTAATGACTGTTGTTCATTAAAACATTTTTAACTGTTCTTTATCTAAAAATTATAGGCTTGTATCTAAAAACGAATAAAATTAATAAAGCCATCAATAATAACTGATGCGGTTATCAATTAAGAAGACTTTGTGACTAAGTTAACGACGTCCGTTAGTAAAATCCAAATAAATCACGTTGATAATGTTTTTATGTAGGTGCAAGACAACACTTGTAGTAAAATTCGTGACGACATTCTTCAAATTTCGAACATGTTTTTGCGTCTTGTGTCCAGTCGTTAAGACAGCTCCTAATTCCAACTTATGCGTCTGTAATAAAACGGTTAATTAGTGGAGCTTTTAGTATTAAGCTGGCGTACGTGATATTATCTGAAAACGAGCCATTAAGGTCTAGCAGTAGATGCGCCTCGGCCGTTTACATATTTGTAGCAGTTTTCCATGTGATTTACGTGTTGGGGCGCCGCGGTTTGTACTTTATATTGATGCTGATGGAGGGTTGCGGGGTTCACTTGAGCTGGCATTGTTTGTGGCGGTGGTCGTTATAAATCACGGATCCAACAACAAACATCAGTCTTCAGCCGCCGTTGCGGTCTCAGCATCCACGTTTATCACCGCACTTGTTCTGAATCAACCGCCTATCTATCTCAGTATTATACGCCGCGCCGTCCCCGGAAACCGCCGTCTGAAAGACCATCCCTTTTATTGCCCCCTTAACTAACGCCTATTGTACTACATTGGTTATTTTAATTACGTCAAGAGAAAACTTCGAAGAGATTTCGGTAATGGAACAAGACGAGATGCGATGAGACCATAAAACGGTAATTAATTTCCAACCCGTGCACTCTTTTCCACTAGCACGTTCGTGGAGGTTTAGGAGTTGTTTACATCTACTCGTCTTTCACCTGAGTCCAAGAAAAACAAACAGTGGGGAAAATCGATTTTGTGGATCGTTATTTTAGGATAACACGGAATGAAATGGACATTTGTAACAGAAACTAAGAGTTTTCAGTTAAAAGCTCCTAGAAGTCGACATTTATCAAGAGGAAGAAACGTGCTTCACCACTTTGCTTGGCGCGTCTTTATTAAGGACCAGTGCACACGGTCTGGAGCACTGAGAAGTATAATATGTTCTTGCACATTACTCTTCTTACCATTTTTCAGAAGCTTTCTTCCAAACCTTTTAATTTTTAGCGGGTACTCGAGTGAGAAAGAACAAAAACTGCTTCTAAAAATATTCAAATTGGTTGACCTCTCAAGACTTTGCCTCAATAAACATATCAAAAATTGCATTTTTATTCGTGTGCGGACAAGTAAGCCGTTTGTTGATTTTACGACCGCTTTTAGGTGGAAGCCCTCTTTTACCCATATTAAAAGATCACATGAGGGTCATCGGTTACTTTTGATGTCGATTGGTAAACCCGTCTATCTTTGGCTTTAGCAGCGAGCCTCGGAAATTACCAACACTCGAACAGTTCGGTAGTCGATAAAGTGCTTAAACAACTCAGAGTTAGTGTGTTAACACGCTTTTTAGCAAGCACCCTCCTATAAAACGATTACTAAATAATATAGTCAAAGTTATGCGCCCGAATTTTTTACGTTATGGTCCTTTAATGGGCCGTTCGCAGCTAATACCACATGTTCCCAGGCTAATACCGAAAGCTCTACCAATTAACCATTTTATTACCGCACATGGGTCGACCCTTACCCCGTCGAATCGGTCGCTCAAGGCCCGCATAATCTCATACAATTACAATCGAAACAGCGCAGCCAGTTCGTGAATATTTAAATCGAACCACCCACGCAAAGCCCGAGTGCGTAGCGAAACAAACCTAAAATTAGCCCACCTAAACAAAAACACGAAAAACTAAAGCGGCGTGAATACAGATAGGCGCCTCGGATCCTAACGAGCCGCATTTTTATTGGAATAAACACACAATTAGTAGACAGTAAAGGGGACGTCCATTAATTCTTACTAAATTCCGCAATTAAACTGCGAGAGGGTCTTCTTACGCCTCCACGGCAGGAGCGGCGGAGAAAGACGGTAATGGAAAAGCAACCGTGCAATGGATGGCTCGACGAGTCGATCGGATATTATTGATGAGGAGTGATGAAGGTATCTTGTGTAAATAATTGATGTGTGGAGAGTCTATATATACAGCGTGGGTACACTAGCTGTGATTGAAATGGTGATTGTAAACAAACGACCATCTGATCTAACTTGTTAGGTGGGCGGGTTAATCAAAGACATTTAAGTCAACTCAGAAACAGGAAAAAAATTAAAACCTTGAAAAAGAAATCAATTATTCATTTTTTTATAATGATCCTGTCATTAAAAGCGGTAGAAGGTATCTAATACTAAATTATGCAGGGCGGATTCAACCTACTTTATAAGGAAATTGTAATGAGTTTGTGCTTTATTTGGCACAAAAGAATTGATTAAAGCCGTAAAGAACCATAATCATAGAGTAATAAACTTGACCGTATCTAAACTAGTTTGAAAGGTGGACCAAAAAGCTAAGACTTGTAAAGGTATTGTATTTAAAACAATGTTCTGAGCCTAGAGGTTGGCCCGAAAGTGGGGGTAACGTAACACGCCCAAAAACTGTAAAAAATCGAGAAAGCTTTGAAGTATTTTGTTTATTTTTATCAGAGCTTTTTTTGTCCGACTTTCGGTTTTTTACTCCTTTGTCAACCAGCATTAGCAATTGATAGAATACACTATTTTATTTTTTTTGTTAAAATTTAGATTTTCATTATTAATTTAAAAAATAAATACTCATTCAAAAGTGTCGAAAATACAATGTGTGAGAACGAATTCGACGTAGACGTAGAGGAAGAGGCTGCAGAGGCAGTGAATAATTTATTGCCCCAGAAATCACGCTTAATATACGAGAAAGAGTTCAATGTGATTTAGAAATAGAGAAGTGGGAAAAATATCAGTGGAGTTGATTCACTCATAATTTTCCGAAAGTCTTAGAAAATCAAGCTTTCGAATTTGAGGTCTTATTATTAAATCCCAAAAAGGATATTGCTGGTGAAATTACTGTCAAAGTAAATGTCTTGTTAATTTTCACCGTTGAAGAAACTAAATGAAGGCTAGAAGCCTAAAAAATCGGAGATATTTGAGCAGAATGAAATTAAATTTTTGGTCGACGCTTCAGACGCTGATTATCGTTTTGTGAAGGTTAGATAATTAAAGTATCGCAAGGTTTGCAAAATGATATGTAAAATGGGATTTTAAACTTACACGTATTGCTGTAAAACACGGGGCACGAATTGTACAAGTTAAAAATTTCCAATATTGACGATCGACAATCGGTAATGATTGTTTCGCTTATTGATATCAAGACCAAAAAAGGTCAGTCGTTTTGCGTAACCGGAGTCAGTATGTAGGAATCAATACATTGTATAAAATTCTGAAGATGATATCTGAAGCTACCGAAACGTATACTGGGCATTGCTTTCGCCGCTCTGCAGCTACGATGTTGGCAAACACGGATCTTGTCACCGCTTAACGAGTGGGAGGATGAGAATCATTCTCGGTGGCAAAAAACTGTATTCAAGATTTTGTGTGAAAAAAAATGCAGTTTCAAATCAGATTCTTTGCGAAATTGCAATTGTACCATTACTGTTACAATACAGTAAAGCACATTTTAAAATCTGCTATAGAAAAAATAATTTATTTCGGTCCTCCCCACATTATTTTTTGATTCAAACTGGCAGTGCAAATAACACAGAATAATAGTCATCGTAAATGGCAATCAATGGTGCAGAAGTACAACCCACAAAACAGTCCACTAAAAGCTTCATTGGCTAATCAAAAACAACTACAAACGAACTGTTAGTGTGACTCTTAAACCACCGAAAATTAGCTTTGCATTTAGTTACCATTATTCGATTTTAGTACCGTGACGGCAGAGTAGGTCTTTAATAGTTCCAATAAATTGGTATTTATTCGATCTTTAATTTGTGGTTTTGTTGTGGTAAACACCAAAATGCTATAAGGCCAAAGCTCAAAAGTTAAAGATACGTTGGTTTGTTCTAATTATAATTTCGATGATTCTAAGAACTCATTCGAAGTTGCAACACATTCTTTAATCTTTTGAAATATGTTAAAACACCCGCAAACTTCTATAACGTTTGAAAAAGCTCTAGAGACGTGTTCGGAATGTCTTGGGTAACTTATCAGCGCCAGCTAGTCACCCTCACTGTATTCCCAAAAGACATTGCAATAGGAAAAAGTCGAGTTTTCACTGAAAACGAAAAATCTAAAGACCAAAATTTACACAAACACAAACTAAATAAAATATCAATTAAGAATTTGGGAGGTTTTCTGTCGCTACTTCAAAATTTGATTCTACATGCCCGAACAATAAAAAAAACCTTCATACCCGATAAAATCGTAAATTTCTTTCAGCAATATTTTTTCAATTAATACACAAATTTTCAGTCGAAACTCCAATTCATTTAAAAATTCTTATGTTTTAATGGTTTTCCGTTTGAATACAATTTTTACGGGCGCTAGCTGTAACAGTTCGAAGATTTATGGGTTCGATTGCTATCATTGCGCCCTCGTATGCATACAACTCTATTAATTTTTTTGAATGCAGGTAACGAGCAATTGTAAAGTCTACAAACGCAGCGGTTTTAATATGTTTTCTTTATGTTTCCACCTTGCGTGAAGTTGGACTGTTATGTTCGTAACATACTAGCGTTTTGCTAATTAGTGTCGACACTGTGTTAACTACAACTTTATATAACTAACTGCGAGTAGATTTGCTTGTTATCGTCGACTTAAATCTACTTACTATTTGTTCCGAAGTAATTTCCTCAATATTTTCGTTGAAAAATTCAATTAATTTGGACCTTGACATGGTTCAGCAGCGTTAGACACAGCTGGTCACTTGGTAAAACTTTTGATAAAACAGAAAGTAGCCGCTATCGATCCGACCTGACCCGAGATTAGTTTTCATAAAAGAGTGATTAACCTTTTGTAACTTACGTAAAGATTTTGGAAGAAAGCCAAGTAAACTACAAATCGATCCAGGGTTTAAAATCTCTGGACATGTTGGGAAATAAAAAAATGGCAGAGAATTAGAGTCTGTGTTCTTTTACGAGCGTTTTATGGTTGTATCAGTTCCAAGAGTTTTTTCATCTTAATGTTAGGTGAACCGTATTAAATGTCTTCGGTTTAAGTATAGGTCCCACATTCCCGAAAAAGAGAAGACATAAATTACAGTTGTAATAGAGCGAAATGGCTCTCTATTTTCGCGTACTCGCAAGTTCAACAAAAACTCCGAAATAACGCGATTGTAAATATATGTTGCATATTAATCCCGACAGCAGTTAACGTGAATTGCGCTGGTGAAATAATGCAATTACAAATAGCATAATATGCCTCTTGCACATTACATTTAACCGCCATACTTTAAATTACAAAGTCGGCGTTCCGAACCATAATTCCAAATCACCCCTCATGTAATAACGATTGTTGCCAGTCCAATTGTTTCACGGTAACGCAACACTTTTCCTAGTTCTGTTTTGAACTTCCCTGCTGACAATTTGTACGTTTTGCTCCAATAATTCGGGAAGCTGTTCCTCCATTTCGTCACTCTTTATTTCCGTTCTGCTATATTCCAGGGATTAAGCGCGGCCGTTGCGAGCTAAACCCTTCTATATCTGTCACATTACTAATTAGGGGGCGGTTTTTCTACGCCACTTTCATAAATAAAGAGACACCACTTGCTAACGACAGAATAAATTCTGTCGCGCCACAAATAACACAGCAGAAATCTTCCCGCCAACATAAATAAAACACATCCGCTCTTCGGGAGGAAATCCTTTTATTTTTTGGAATTTCCGCGGAATTCTCGTTATGCATTTTCTGCACTTTCAGATCATCACGAGCGTGAAAGTTTGTTTGAAGTTTCCAAATGAAATAATTGAGGGAGTTTATGTTGTGTAATTGCCCGATTCTCGGGATTGTTTGGATTGTTACTGCTTCTTTCGCGCCGTCTACGAAAAATTGAAATATTTTCAAGATAAGCTCGACGGTTCTAATTAAAACTGTAATTTTGGAGCTTTTGACCGGTGTGAAAATATCCGTATTTTTTCGTAAAAACCGCAACTTTGTGCAGCATGATTCCTTATCATAATAAATCCTATAGGTGTGCGTGATTTCCGAGTTCGCATGTGAAGAAATGACCCATTTCGTGTCCTTATTAAGCGCAGAAGGAAACTAACGAAAAGAATTTTCCGTTTTTCAGTCAACGGAGTAAAAAACTTAACTCTGGAATTATAGCTAATAGGTCTTTCATAGAAACCTGAGCTAAACCGGTTCCTTTCGTAAAGGACAAATGGTCTCATTTATTTAGGACTCCTCCAAGGATCCTGTAATTGAATATATGTCACTAGTGCTCTCGTCCTGGCAAAGTTGGAGACCAGCCTCGGGGATCTAATGACTAGATCCTGCGCCAAACAGCCACTAAATTGAGATTCTATATCGGAAATTGGCGCATTGCAGCGGACATTAACCAGCATTTGTGCAGACTATTCTATTTCTAAGTGTTTCAGCGTCTTATTTATAATCGATCAGTCACAATTACACACTTCGCAATTGAAATCTATTTCCAGAGAATAGAATTTTCACCTTATTTATAATCACTCAATCATAAAAATTCTAAGCGAATGAAGGAATGGTGAGAACTCACATCTGTGCACAAAATTGAAAGCCTGACTTATTAATAGTGAGCTTTCATGACTACGTAACTTTAACAATCAATCAATTATACACAATTTCGAAAACTGTTAAATCTTTCATTATTGTTTGAGGACTCTTTAAAGTTGAACGTTTCGTGGGAGCGATAATCTCGAATGACGAAAGAGCAATGAAGTGGGTGATTACGACATCTCATATCTAAAATGATAATTTTGTGGCAAAGAAAAGTGTGAGTTTGGTTTAATTCACACGTGTCGGTGCCTCGTCCTAATCTGTGATATACCTGATCATAATTACAGGGAGTCAACACGACATGCAACTGCTTTTGTGTATAATTAACGATCGGAGTCGCAAGGATATCTACTTCCTATTATTAGAAACGGAAAGATTAATAAATAATTTTGTGCAATTATTGCAATAGCTACTTGCAGAAGACATATCGTGCGTGAGTTATCGACGTTTGACGGAAGAAAAAACCACGTTTCCAGTTTGTGTAGCCAAGGGTTTAACTGGTTTTATCGAGTAATTAAGTCGCATCAATTTTGTTGTTTACCAAAGTAATTATCTCCGAAAATTTTCTAACAATTTTAAGCTGGGTTTTAGGGGGGATTTGGAGTAGCAACAAATGGATGAAAAGTTTGGTGGAAATAAACCTTGCAGTTTTTGATTTTTCCCGAGTATTTGGCATAATGAGTACGGAATGACACGGAAGATTCCGGTTTAGTTAAGTAGATAGAAGCTTTTAGACAGCTTGACAAATAATTTGTGCTTGTTATATCCAAAATCGATGGATTAAACAAGTGTAGACAATTTGAAAAATTACCACAATAAAGAAAAAAAGATAGACGTGGAGGTGTCTAATTAATTACGGTCGGTGCGTTAATGATTTTTCTGTTGAAAAATTGTTGTAGAATCAATCTCACTTTAACACTTTGGAATCACAATTAAATACGAGTATAAATCCGCGAAATAAATGGAACGCACACACAACCCTCGTATTACGAAAGGAGTAAATTTCGGTGTGCCGTCAGTGAGTTTTGGCACGAAGCCAATCGTTCCTCTCTGATATGAACTGGAAATCGATTTCGTCCAAAGCGAAGTAAAAGCCACCCTCGCGTCAGTGGCGGAGTTTAAAAGCCGACCTGCAAAAATAGGATTATTGCCGAAAAAGTGGTTCGAATGGCCCAGAGGAAGCCGGGAAGTTGAGCGTTGTCGAGAAGCCGTGTTGACACAGGACTACGCACGAGTTTGTCCGAATAGTGGGGTGGATGTACACGTGCAAGGAACACTCACCAGCCACGGTGGTAAATTTTTTGACCGTTGGTCACGACACCCTCGATGTCGCCAGTTCCATGCTCTCAAAAATCACCAAAACTCAAAAATAACGAAAAGAAAAGACCACAGTCACAAGTCACTCGAACGAATAAAAAAAAAGACGGAACTCAATCACTCGTGGAGTGTAGAAACGCGACCGCTTCCAATGTTTTGTTTATCTGGTGGATGCTTAGCAACGAAACCGCTTTCCAAGACAGCTCGTAACGTACTGTCAAACGGTGGACGAGCGGATCGGAGCAGGCCCATCGGGTCGATGCGCGGTCTTCTAGTCCTGCGCCTGAAGCGTCGCCCCTGGCGGTAGCCGTCGACACTAGACAGGATAACACCGAGGATAACGCCGAAAGTCGCACATCCTCGCTCGCCTATCCATCTGCGACATGTATAATGCAAAAGAATAAAACATTCATTTAAATAATTAAAAAGTACACAGCAGGTAAACGAACCGGCTTGATTCGCAGATGTTGGAGCTCTCCTCATGTTAAAAGATAACTTTAAACTTTTGGAGTTTGTATGCAAATTAAAACCTCATCCCTTCAAGAGCTACATGCAAGTCGGCACGTTGAAATATGAAATTATAGAACCAAGTTAAATAAAAACAACCCAACTTCCGAACAAGTCGACGAATCCTTCCTGCAGTTATGTACGAATTAATTGCGGAATGCGGACTCATATTTTCGAACTTCATTAATTACTTACTTACTGAGGCGAACGGAACTCCCAAAACGTCCAAAAACAAGCGTTTCTAAGACGCAAGACAAGGATTGTTGAGGTGGGAGCAAAAAGATACGAAAATCTTCTTGGATACCACGTTCAACTAATAACGATTTCGACCGTCCATATTTCAACTTGAAAAACTCACCTTCTCTCTTCACTAAAGCTTGTTATTATTTTCTTCTTTGACATATTAAATTCTTCGACTAAGTTAGATTGGGAGAACATGTTAAACAAATAATTAAAAAGTTGCTCCAAAAATCGTTGCTTCACACTCACGTCCTGCAAAGCATTACTTTCCGGTATTATTACGTAAATATCTATAAATAATAAGTTAACGTAAACGTTTATTTTAATTATGATCTGTAAGCTCTAGCTATCTAGCTAGTCGTATTTTGTTACAGAATTTCCTCCCAACACATTCAAAAAACTTTTCCTGTAGATTATGAGCGAAGCTGGTGATTATTTATTATTCTAGCGATTTGGATTTTAATCTAGGAAATAATTATAGAACTTGTGCTTTACTTTACACTGTTCAATTCTGCATTCAGAATCAACTGTTATGCGATTGTCAACTTCAGTTGTTAGTCGAGTGGAATTCAGACAATTCAGACAAGGTGTTTCGATATCATGTAAAATTAAACCGTCACAAAATAATCAAGCTGTAAAATACAGTTGAATACGCAATAAATTTTGTTGTTTATTAAAGTTACGAGAGGTAGAAGTTGTACAACTTTATCGTTTAATATTTAGACAGAGAAAACTAAAAAAAATGTTTCGAAATAAATACTTACGATTAATGTTTGTAAATGAAATGATATTATTTACAGATTAATTTTGAATTTAAAATGGCATATTGTTCATATTCGGTGTAATTTGTATTCAATCAAATGACAATAACGGAATAACTCTGTGCTTACAACATAAGCAAAGCAAAGTTTTGTGGTTCATCAATTTAAAAATGTTTAATTTAGATGAAGAGAACATGATCTAAAACTCCACAAAAACGTGACTAGTTTTTTTGAAAAGTTCTCTTGATTCACCCACATGTTAAAATATTTTCACTACATTAAAAACAAATACAAATTAATTAATCATTAGCTTCATTTAAATACTACTTCGCATTCAAAACACTTCGTGTTTTTCTGATACTGTTCATCTTGAAAGCTTTGAGTATTCAATTTTGACATTCTAACCCGAGAGTGTTTCCAAATAAGACCTTAATATAACTTGTGAATATTTTTACATACTCGCTTTTTACGCAGGACAAAAAAGCATTCTTATCAGTAAATTTTCCGTTCTACTTGTCATTTTTGTTCATCGAAATGAATTTGGCACGTTCGATTGTAGATAGAATCGCCGCAATAAATAATGTTTCCGTGCGACGTTACGAATAATTCCGAAATTATTCATTGCTCTTTATTTGCAAGAAGAAGAGGCCGATGTTTCAGTAATGAGGCTCAAGCTTTAGGTTATCAGAGAGAGAGCTAACCAAGACTATACTGATTAATGTGCACCGTTTTGCGTCGCCTGCTAGATTTGAGCTCATCAGGCCGAGGCTATTCATTACTGTCTAACAGAATGTTAACCCCTGTTCGTCGACATGGGGGCGACTGGTGCCGCTCTACCCTCTACACACACCCAACCAACAATCACGTAAGCCTGTTATAGGTTATACGTGCTAATCTACTATGTAATTAAATTCGGTATCAAGTATCGCGCTGATAGAAAATCGGATAGAAGCGGGAAAAGTTCTTCTTTATCTCTCCCAATTAAAAATTACCAGGGGCTTGATTAAAGACGAGGTGTGAAGAGAAAAGGTAGAGAATTTGACTCCTAAGGTTTCGTTAGTAGGAGCCGCAAAGTAGTTAAGTCACTACGCCGCTTACTGAAAATGGGGGCTTAAACGCAATCACGGAATAGTAGATAATCTGCACGAAAAGTTAGACGGATCCTAAGTCGTTTTGATAGAACTTGACCAGCGTATATGGAAGATCAGTAACTGTGATTGTTATGAACGATTCTAATTAAAGAAATTGAAGATCAGAGGAAGTATCGTGCTGTTGTGGTTTGTTTTGTTGATCTTAGATTGTGTCTAAAATAGACGGAAAATAAGAAGTACACTCACAAGGTTAAAGAAAATATGTTTTCTGATTTTTACCTTTGTATCATATTGCTGCATCAGTCAAATTTCAATTTATTAAGTTTTATATTTTAAAACTAAATTTGAAGTTTGGTTTAGAACCTTTCGTATTAAATTGCATGTTTGGAATTGACAGATTTAAAGTTTCAGCTTTCTAGCTATTAAATTTAGAACTTCTATGCATAACATTTAGCGATTTCAGGTTTCTAAAACACAATTTTTTGATGTTTTTTATGATATTTTTTTTTAGTTCTCTAATGTAATGGAGATAATAAAAATATGTGAAATTAAAAAAAATGTAGTATACTAAAAAAATAATTATTTTTAAAATTTTAGACTCCAAAGGGTTTCCATGCATGTGTCGAAAGTTATAATTTGAAAAAAATTAATCTTTCTCTATTTTTGTATATGTATTTGGCACTCTGAATCATTCCTAGCCTTAATTCAATATCATTTTAAAACTAATTTGAACAGTAACTTTGTAAAATTTTTGTAAATAATAAAGAGAAATTTTCCCCTCTATGACTTTTGTCATTCTAGCTCACAAATAAGTCTTTATGGGTTTTGGCAATTCAGAAAGATCTTTTTTTCTTATAATTATACTAATAATTTCAAATATTTGTTTTATTTTTTACTTGCTGCATTGATTTGCTCGGAGAACAATTTCTTGAATTTTAAGCAAAAAAAATAATTCAAAAGCTTTCGTAGGACTTCAAACAAATATGTTTTAATTTAGTATATTCTCTGACTTTGGACTGTTTAAGAATTTTCTGCAATATAAATATAAAGTCTTTGCAGTGCTAACAACCGTCAGTTGCGAGCGAAGCGAGCGAGTTTATTATCAACAAAGACAAACATAGTTTCTCGAACTTTTTTTAACCTCAAAATATGACTCGAAATTTTACTCGGAGAAAAGTAATAACTAATAAGTAATAAAATTCGGACACAATTATAATTCACCAAAAAAAAAGATTCAAGGTTTTTGAGAGTTAAATTTTGTTTTCAAGTTTTAGTAGTTTTTGGGAAAAATGGTTTGTTGGGATTATTATTAATGTTTTGAGGTCTAATTATAAAATTTTAGAAACTCTACAAACAAAATTAAAAATAATCAACGATCTCAAAAATACAAAATTTTACAATATGCCAATCCAATGATAAGCAAAAATTTTAATAATATCTAATAACATAAGTGTTCTAAATTTTAGAAATAATAAGGTGTTATCTTAAATATGTAAAAAAATTATAAAAGTAGTCTAACGATTGAAAATACATAAATAAACTAAAAAGATTTAGATACTCTAAACAAGTTGTTTCATATAATTAATTTAAAAAGTTGTGAAGCTTTTATAAAAATATTGAAACTTTACTACTTTCAATTTACTACTTTACTCTTTATAAAATGTAAACGTCTAACAATCCATTAATGCAAGAGATAGTACGAAATAAAAAGAGTACTTTTAAAATTAAAATAACGAGTAGTTATTAATATAAATAATAAATTAGTGCTTTAAGTGTTCTTTACCTTATTTTGGTTTGGCTGAAAATGAAAAGTATCTAATTGTTTCTCTGGATATAAAAAAAATTAAATTAATAAAATTCTTGTTTTCAGTATTTTTGAGATATAATGGGACGTTTACTAAGAATAATAAGCAGATGTAGAGAGAGCTTTTAACTAAAAATTGCAGCAAGTTTTATCAAGCAAACCATCAAAATAATTTTTGTTTTGAAACAGCGAGACGAGGTGAATATATATATATATATATATATATATATATATATATATAAAAGTGAAACAAAATTTAAACGTATTTTTTGTGTTTATATTTAATTATACGTACCTACTTGCATAGCGGACAAAATATTCCATTTACTGGAAATGTTTTACAATAATTTAATTCCACGAGTTTGAAAATTACATGTATCATTTCTAAAATAGGTGTTTTATTTGTGACCGATTCAAAAACACTAAATAATATTTCACTTTGAATAAACTGATGGCGAGGGTCAAAAATTGTTCATGCATGTATGCACTAAAGGTGTTCGGGCCCTTGTTAGCGCTTCGATGCGAAATTATAGGACAATGCACAATTTCTGATAACAAGCGCATATGCGAATCGTCGAACCATTCGGTGCGCTGATTACTATTCGCACCATTTCATTCGAGAGCGATATACATAAATACCAGAATAAGTGCGTCGAGACGCTCTTGCTGTTCTCCCTTCACATTAATTGAGATGTATTATATGAGGGAAAATTTTTCCATGAATTCGTACTGTTCTTATGTATTAATTTGCGTGCTCTTCTTCGAGATGACCGTAATAAAATTTTACAGCGTGATTCGACAACGCTACAGCAGGTGTGGACGATCGCACATTCTTCTCAAGTCGACACCTGACTTCTGTGCATAATAAAGGACGACTTTAAATGCCACCCGTGCTTCTTGTGATCGTAATTTATCGTTGCGTTAATGAATTTTCGCGCGCCGCTGCTTCGCCTTCTTAACATTCGAAAAAATCGACAGGAATTCGACTTGACAATTTGTTCGGAGGTGTAAGGAGTGATTATTACAAGGAGAGCGCAGGTTGACGACAACGAGAGCACACACAGTATTCAAACATTTTATGATATCCTTTCGGGCATGCTTGCTGATGACCAACACAAACTACATTTTCTTAATTAATTTCTGTTGATTCTCGACACTTAGTGTGACAAAAAGTAATCTAGAAGTGAAACGTTCTGAATATCTGGAGGAGAAATGCAATACATTTACCTATTACGTGTTGCAAAGCACTCCGCTGGTTATCTGACATCTTATCGTGTTGGTGGTTCTTTGTTATTCTACGTCTATAACAGTAATCTCATTAAAGCGTATTTGCATTGTGCGGTGGTTCTAGAAGAAGTGAACAAAGCTTTTCAGAAATTGCAAGACCTTGGGAAATTTGGATTCTCTTCTTCCGAGAGCACCAGAATTATAAGTTCAAATCCTGCCTGAGTAATTCTCATAAACTTTTGGATTCTTACGTGTATAAAATCCACTAGCATTTCAGTTTTTCTTTTTCTCTAAAAACTAAATTTCTTTGAAGCGTAAAATCACGAAGAATGCTGATGACCGCAATATTTCTACTTCCACCGCATATGTTGTAATTACAGCTTGGCCATAACATAAAAGAAACCATTTGCTTACTTGCATAAAATTATAATCCTACATGCAGTACATCTTCTTGCATATCAAAACTCCGCTTGGCATAAACTCACTCTACACGAAAGACTTGGTTGCACGAATATGTCATTTTTAAAACTTGAAGTAAAGCACGAGCACTTCACATTTGCTGGATTTCTAGGCAGATGATCAAAAGTAAAACTAACGAGCTAACCGTAATTTGTAAGTTTCTTAGTAACAGGAAAAAAGAGCTTCAAGAAAACTTTCAATTAATTTTGATGAATCTTTTCAAGTCTGCACTTTATTTCGTCAATATTTTATTGAACTTCTGTAAAGTAGCTGTTATTGTGTCGCGTGATGATATTTCCAACCGTTGATGTAGCACGAGTATTACTGCACTTTTATAGGTAGTTTCTCAATATTGCGTTAATAAAATGATCCGAGTAAATTATTGTTCAGTTTATGATCAATCACGAATATTAACTTCCTTTATATACTGGTTTTATTGTCACGATTCATTAAACTGGTCCTTAAAATTCTTAAATTATTCTTTAGTCGGAAAAACGCTGCTAGCTTCACCACCTTAAAAAATAAATTTATCAACCCCGACACAATAGCCGTGTCCCGTTTTCAAAGTTTCTTTTACAGTCAGTGTTTATGACAGCACTACGCTCGGTTAAAAATGGCTATATGTGTGACGAGTGACCAAATACCAAGGGTGATACAATTTATATCTCAGGAAAGAAATAAAATAAATTTTAAGCGACGGACCATTTGAAATTTCACTCGTCTACTTTTTCTGTGTAATTCATGAGCATGACTATCTACTGAATATCGATGTTTATTTTAAGTAGGTAATAAATCTTATTTAATAGATACAGAAAAACCTGCTGGAGAGGAAGAACTGAAATTACTATCTGACGCATATAGACACCTGTGATTCTTATTGTCTCTGAAGCCATAATAATGTGGTCGTGAGTCATTGAAAACATTTGTTTCAATCTCAGCTGTGATTACTTTTTTTGGCTGCTGGAAATAATGAATGTGTTTTCTCATCTTTGTGGTCAACGAAATTGTCCATATTTGTAAATATGGTATGCCGCGAGTTTACACTGCAGCCTTACGTGATCTTAGCGTTGACATCGTTATGCCTTTACGAGCAGGTTTTTTTTATCTATGGATTTTTTTGCTGTGGACTCGATTTGGAAGGAATAATTAAAAGGAATGCACGGGAACGTTATTTTACAACTGGTAACTCCAAAAGAATCATTTGTTATGTAATTACAACCATTCCCATTGTATTGTTTTTTTAACATTTAAAGCACGTACTTAGTGCTTGCACAACTTAATAGCAGTACAATTTTGATTGTTTGTCACAAATAGGGAAGAATGTCCTTACAAGTCTATTGAACATCTTTATTGAAAGTAAATTGGTGTTTTATTTGTTTTGCATTTAATTTCTAGGACAGAACTGTGTTGGGTGTGTTAATTTTATTTTCCTATTTTGCGTCGTTACTACAGCCAGTAAAGCACCCGTTTGGGTGCGTTACTGAGAATTTGGTTGCTTTACTACGGCTGGTGTATTTTAGTTTTGTCGCGTTGGCGGCATGATCGTAAAACGTCAACGTCAAATGTCAAAATGTGAATGTGAGCAATGTGTTTAATAACTTAACCTCAAATGTTATGAAATAAATACTATTAAATCATTGTACCCAACCTTGATAAAATTCCCTAAATTTCAAAATTTTATTTCTTTATTTCTAAATAGTATAAAACACGCGTTCAGAAAGCTCTTCCACACAAACGCGTGCTAGAATCAAAGCTTTCTCAAACTTGTATTTTAATATACTATTTTATATAATCAGAACTAATGAACTAAAAAATATGAAGAAAAACGGCATTGATAGAAAGAAAGAAAGAAAAAGACTGCGGTCAAGCAATGATTTCTTAATGATATATTGATATAAACGGTTGATTAATTTAGAACTGATAACATTATATTTTTTTTTGAGATAAGAACAAAGTTAGAAACTGGGTGGAGTTAGAATTGAAACTCATCTGAAGAAAAGAAAAAAACTTTAAGGGCTTTGGTTTCCAACGTGGGGGGCACGTCCTTCAGGAAATTTTGGTTTTTAAAGCAAACAATTTGAGAATGAGTCGCTAAAAGTAAATTTTTATATTTGTTTAGTTCTAGGGCGTTGAATCTGTTATAACTATTATTATATTATATATAATTATATTATTTGATAAGTTTCTTTTATTTTGTAACTGTAAGCATTTTTCACCAGCACTGTTTTGTCGGTATATTTTCTGATTTTAAATGTTCGAGGCTTTTTGAAGATTGGAAGCGAAAATTCCGAATATTATAATATAACCTCGAGATGTTAAAAACGCTACAGTTTTCATGATTTTACATAATGCCAGTGATATTATTCAAAACAATGAAAAATCAATTATTCTAAATTTTATAAATATTAGAACTCTTCACAAGCCTTAAAAATTCAAAAGATTCTAAATCAAGTTTCTCATTGTATATGTTACGGCGTTTCAAAAACACACATCTCGAAGATGTCGAACTTTATTTTCTGTTCAATTTTTTTTTGATTAGTTGGGCGATCGTAATCACCCATGGTGACTCTCTTATAGTACGGTTGGCTCTTTTGTGGCAGTTGGCTCCCTGTACTCCCCATCAGAAAGAAAGAAATTTTCGCTGCTACCAGTCAGTTGCAAACCATTGATGTATTCATATTCGAATCCAGCATTCATCCAACATTCGTAATAATAAATAAATCAAAAACCACCGGGTTTCTTACATCCCTAATCGACAAGAATTCAACCCACGGGTTAACACTAGGAGTAAATAAACTTATCATTATTTGCCCCATTTTTGCATTGAAAAGTAGAGTATTATTTACCTAGGACAACAATGAATGTCATTCAACCTATTATTGACCCAGGTTAATAATGTATAAAAAACGTTAAATTATTGAAAACGTTCAGATTTCAAAAGCCAATTTTATGTTGGACAGAACACGTAAAAGTTCTTAATCATTAAAAGTTTTTTTTATAATGCAGTGGTAAGTAGAGTATATATATATATATATATTAGAGTATATATATTTTAATATTAGAATACATTTAATACATCTAATACCTAACAGTTCTTTTGTTTACAATAAACGTTGATAGTGCAGCCCTGACAGTGCATACTAATTTCAGTGTCTAAAGAAGTTGAATTTTCTGTGTTCAAGGAATTTGTGCTGATTGGATGTTAATAGCTCCATCACGAATACTTTCTGACATTCTTGTTACTTTGGGTATAGCTATATATATACTGTGGCAAAAAATGTTGAGGGAACAAGGTTGTTGTCGGTGTCACTGGACGTAGCAACTGCTACATCTTTTTGAACCATTGGTGCAGTCCTTTTCCCTCAATATATTTTTCCGCCACCGTCGCCGACTTCCATCCCCCGTGACGTTTCAAAGTTAGTATAGATCTCCACCACTTTCTGCTAAAATTGTGGCTGAACTCCGCCGGAATAAATGGCCAGTGTAATTTCTAGGGTGGGGTAGTTTTAAGAACAAAGCTATTACTTTAAGGATCTTGCTGATATTGTTACGAAACCAATAAAAACGAGACAGGTCTGGAGTTTCGGTACTTCTTTGTACCTAAACTGTTTGGTACATTGACAGTACTTATATCATCAGATATATTAACGTCTTGCATTTGCATATTGCAGAGTTCATCAGTTCTACATGCCCCTGCTACTCCAATGACTAAAACAGCCTATGGTCGATGATTTTTTTGATCTGTGGTTTTAACTAAACATTTCTTGATTTTCGGAACAATAAGTTGTTGTCAAAATCTTCTGCTTTTGTTGAATTTGCGGAAGAGTACAGATATTGTCAGATATTTTTACAAAACGTGTGGAAAACGTTAACGAATTTTGAAAACTAACAAAAATGTCAATTAATTAACCGCTTTCTTTTTATTTTTTAAGTTTTTATGAAAAAATATATCTATCAAATAATATTGCATTGTTAAAAACAAAGGTATTTGCAAACTGAACAAAATGTCTACTAGTCAAAAAAATATATATATCCACCTTGGTTGAAATGACAGTTATAACACTCGCGTTCTTTTAATTCAGACACTGAGTTTATAATCATAGTCATCTCAACCTTGGTAAATAATGTACTATTATCTAATTAATTTTGTACATTTTAAATTTTTGATAATAGACAGAGTTGGATTTTAAATGTGTCATTTAATAACACAAGCACCGCAATTTGATCAAAATTATTGGAAAATTATTTTCAGTGTATCTACGTTACGTTGTTTTCTTCTAGTTCTTTTAGAAATATAATTTGTTGTAGATGTCCCAGTTTGGGTAGAAATGTTCTTGTTTAATCTTCAGTTAAATCTGTTTTAACAATAACTAAATCCCAAAAAATTTTTGAATGCGTTTTATTGATTTTTATAATGTTGGTATTAATTTAATATTAATGCGTATTAATTTTCTTGGTTTTGATTACAAAGTTTGTGCTTGATACTGCAAACTCAATATTATAGTTCTTGCTTGCGAGAGCACAAAAGATGATTGATTTTTTGTAAGCGCCTAAAGCCAATTTTTACTTTACTATTTTTACAATTATTGAACAAGTTCGTATCAAAAATGTTAGAATTATTAGAGACGTAATTAATTCTTAGGTCTAGAAACAACAAAAACAGAAAAAAGTAAACAAAAGAGCAAATAAAACAAACATGCCAAAAGAAGAATATAGATATTTTTATATATAATATTTGTGCAGCCATCACTCAAATCAACAAACTTACTTCTTTATTAATTAATTTTTTGTTTGGCCCATATATAAGTTACAGTTGAAATATGATCATTTTAAGTTTGAAACAAGCAAGTTTTTGATCATCAATTTCACCTTACGCCTCAAATATTCTTCACTTTGCATAGTCTTTAAAAATGTATCTCAAAAAAGATCTGAAAAGTTTTTTGAACTCGAAGACTAATATTGTTGTTAAAACAGCACAAATTGTTGTGTTTGCAATAGGAGAAATCTGCACATTGGTTAGTTAAATAAAAGCAAGTACTGTAGTTTCCACGGATGTAAATTTCAGTTTGTTCGTCTTTAATTTTGTCTCTTCTTTTTATCCTTCTGCAGAACTATCTTAAACTTAAGTTTCTCACTTTTACTTTCTAAGATTTATATCCATGCTTTATAATTGGTTTTACCAGCCTGTGTATAATTTCTATTCTAACTCGGCTGTTTCTTGTACAGAAAGAATTTTTATTTAACTGTAAATACTGTCTTTTCTTTTGCCAGTTTTTTCTAGTTTTTATTTTTTTCATGACTTACTATTGTCGAATATCTGAAGTTCCCTGTGAATTGCTACGTTGTCTTGTACTGTTTCCCCAAACTTGCATCTTTTCCTCTTCATGCAAATTTATGTAAATTCTTGTAAAAGCTTTCCATATTTTCAATGAGGCAATTTTTTTATAGTACTGTCTAAGTGTTTTTTTGTGAAAAGCCTGTTTCATTCAGGGGTATAAAACAAAAATATACGTTTTTGCAACTCCAAGAATTTCTCCTTGTTTGCACACATCGTACTTATAAAACTGTATTAAAATTAGTTAACAATTCTGAAAAAGCTGAAACTTGACTAAAATTTGACAAAAATGATCAAAAATGTATCTTTAAACACACAAATACCCCTTCAAAGACTAACAGATTACAACCTTCGTCAAGAAGCATTGTCAATTTAAATAGTATTTTTATGCGAATTTTTATTCTTCTTATGTCACAAATTTACGTTTTAATATTAAAAGTTGTAGGGTGAAAAAATTGTTTCTTGTGCCCGGAAACGTCACCACATTTGTAATTTTTAATTACTGCTACATAAAAGAAGCAGTAAATTACTGTTGCGGTTTGTATTTTTTGACCAGAGTGCCACATTCATAGTTTATAGCCAACAGCTGCCTTTAATTAAATTTAAATAAACTTCATACGAGTGTCATAAAAATGATGAAGCAAAACGATATACCTTCATTAGCAGCTAAAATTTGGCTACAAGTTAAATTGAATCATGTTAATTTTTTTCTGGGATAAATGTCCTAGAAATGCCCTTGTGACGTTAACGAACCCCTTGGTCTAAAACGGTTTGCCCCAATACTTCATCGCATATGTGCTATTAATTTAAAGATCAGTATAAGCGAGGATGGTTCATGAAATTAGATTTTTTTGTGGGGTCACAGCTTCGTGATGATTTCATTACTTTTTATTATGTTGTAGATTTCAGTGATTCTGTGTCCCTGTAAGTCCACCATAAGCCTGTATTTATTTTTATATGATGCTGTGCTGGCAGAATTGTACTTTATCCAATATAAGAGGAGACCAACGACAGATATACTTTACTGCATTGTGCACTTCCCCAATTTCACACCCTAGCGCGTTTCTCGACCGACCACGGTGCAGCTCATATATCGATGGTCTAAAATTCATTACTCCACGCCCTCTTGCCCAACCATCCGCGGTATTTCCGACATGTTCATGCCGCTAAATTCGAAAGGCAAAGGAGCAGATAGGGTGTTTATTTCGTGGAATATGAGGTGTCACAGCTCTTGTGGCATAAACCTCAATCATAGTGTTAATGAGAAGAAATATACTGGACCCTAGTGGCCTTCCACTATTTAGGGATACGGGGTTTCTGATTTATTTTACATGCTACACGGTAAATGGGAAGATTATAAGTTACGGCTTGCAAACATGATTACGTCCATTAAAAGGGAACAGGAGGAGAATCTCAACAAAATTAATTTTGAGCCCAAATTGGCACTTAGAGAGAGATTTTTGTTAGCTCTTAAAAAGGATATTTTAAAGTGATGGAAAAAGGTTAGTCGTAAAGTCGGATTTATTCTATTATGTACACAACTTGTCTTGAAGAAAATACAAAATATAACTTCGTACTTAACAATTTTTTTACAAAAAAGTACACATTCATTTTTATTTTAACTTTGTTTTAACTATTTATCATCATAAATTCTTCAGTTAACAGCTTCTGGTTCGAAGTGCGTTTTGTCTGAAAACTCTTCAACCCACAATTCATTATGATTTTAAAAGCAGTACACTAAATCACAGCTACAAAAACTTGCGTTTAAGCACAAAAACACATCCACAGACCTTTTATAGCTGATTTAATGAATTTAAAGTTTGTTCGTAAAAATGGTTATGAATATCTCCGTAGACACGAGAAGTTTATTTCTCTGTGTAAGTTATTCCTCGACGTCTCGATCATTCCTCGTCGAAAAACAAAACATAAAGAAAAAGGGGAGAAATTTAATTTATTAATGTTGGTAAGTCTGCAAAAATGATGCATTGGCGTTGAGCCGGCGTCGTTTTATTGCGGCAATCTTTCGTCGGTCGGGATTAATGGACGGCATCGATCCTCGACGCGGCCCAGCCAAGATTTTCCAAGGTAGTTAAAGAATTATCCTGGGTCGGTAATGGTTTTTGTATTTCGAGAACGAACGCGACGGCTCAGCAGGGTTGATTGTGGTTGCTACACGTCCGGTCGTGTTTACACACCCCTGATGAGCCCGCCGGAGTTGACTCAGTCGATGAGTCGAGTGCGTGCTTGGACAAAAGGCAACATCCACAACGCATCATCCCATCGACATCGTTTGTGCAACGCATCTGCTTGATGGGGGCCGATACTTGTACGTGCTTCAAGTACTAGAACTTAGGGAGCTTCGGCTAGGATAATAAATATGACATTTCGGGGTTCGATAGAATTTTAGGACGCAATTTCACGGAAGCGAACTACAAAAAGGATAATTATGACAACACGGTTTTCAAAACAATTAATTTGTACAATTATTTTGTTAGCACATTTAATTTTTTTTTACAAAAATCCTAACATCAAACTTCATCTTTTGCTTATCCTATGTTGGAATATGATAATTTTTTAAATCAAAGCTGCTTTTTGATCATGAACAGTTCAAAAAAAAACTATCTAAAATGTAAAAATGTTTGAATTCGTAGAGTAAATATTGTTGGAATAGCTCGTGATCGGCAGTAAAGATATTTAGAATAACGGAAATCTTCATACGTGCGAGTTAAACCAAACCAAGGAAAATCCAAGTATTTTTTTCTTTTCTAGATTTTATGGCCTAGTGCTCATCTTCATCTTTCAATTTTGATTTATTTTTGCATCGTAGTTTCCACAGATATAAATTTCAGTTCGTCCCTAATTTTGTCTCTTATGAATTTTTTTTTATCCTTCTGAAGAACTGAAAGAGCAGTCTCGGGTCAATTATAACAGCACTGTTTTTAAAGCAGTTAATTAGTATAAATATTTAACTAATTAAACATCTAAAAAATTGTCACCAATTTTGTTATGATGTATTAAAAAAAAATCTCGGGACGAAATGTATTAATTGGGAAGACGAGAGTCAAATACATTTGATTTTGTTTTTTTTAAAACAACATCGAACTAATTAGTTGTGTGAAATGCTTATTTGCAGTGTTACGTCAGCCGTGGTTTGTTAAAGTTGACAGTAATACAGTTATAAAATATAACGCAATTGTCATTTTTCACTAATTTATTGATCAGAAACTAATCAAAAATTATTACATTAAATCAAACCTGAGTTATCCAAGTTAAAAATTGATGCTGAGCTTTTGTTTAAATCAAAAATTAAAATTAAATCGTCTAAACAATGTGACAACTTTAGGTAAAGAAATTTATATTTCATTATTGCTGAAAATGTTTAAAATTGCTACTTTTCACTTTTTAACTTTTGTTGTCCTCTAAAATAAACTTTAAAGGATCATACAGTACAAGATTGTACAAATTCGATATTTCACGTTGTTAAAAAATTAACTTACTAAACGAATTTATGACAGCAGAGTATAAATAAAAAAAATGGCGTTTGAGGTAAAAAAAACACATTGCTAGTCAACAAATTTCACAAATTTGTTTCTTAATTACTTCGCTTTTTATTTTGGCTCATTGTCTGCAACGGAGAGTATTAATTTTGTGAATTTGTTTAAACAAGAAGAGAATTATTAAGTATATTAACGTTGACAACAAACGCAGCTATACAAAAAAATAAATTACTAATAAAAAAAACTAAAGCGTAAGTTTGAACATTGCTTTAAACTGGATGTGCATTACTTAAATTAAAAATTAATGTTGAGTTCTGTGAACGAATAAAATAAATTGAAAAAAAAGTCTTAATTTTCGAGCATCTAAATTACACAACTTTAAAATCTACATTTTTGTTTGTAATAGAAATAGTATTTATTTAACTTTATGATTTTATAAAATTTTTGGTTTTGTTAACTTAATAAAGCGACGGATAATTTGTTGTATTTAAAATGGATCTTACACATTCGAAAAGAATAACACGGAATTATTAGCGTAGATAAAACATGTTTCACATTTTACAGTAAACTTGTATTTTGCTTATCTTTTATGTTACCGATAAATAAAACTGGAAGAGCTGGAAAAGTTTTTTGTAAATATTTGGAATTTTTAAACAATATTTACATAAATGATTTAAAAAAGTATGTATTTTTGTAAAATGTACATATTTTTTTTCAACAGTGAAAAATTAAATAATCTAAGAAAACAACAAGTGAATATAGGTGTAAATATTTAAAAATCTAATATCTAAATTTAAGACATACGTTACGAAAAAATTGTCTTATTTTAAACACATTTTCTAGTATTTTTACATTTTGCTAAATTCTTTTTTAGAGTAATTTATTTATTTATTAAATTGTTTAGATTTTTTTGAAATGTATGTAATCTTAGAATTCTTTAGATGCCCTGAAATATTGAAACTCTTAAATTTTTAAAAAAATTCAAAAATTTAATTTTTGTTCTCAAAATTTAAATTTTTGAAATCAACAAATCTGAGAGTTTATATTGTGGAAACTGTACTTTCATTGAAATATTATTGAATTAATCTTAAGCAACTGAAAAACGCAATTCTAGTATATCTATTAAAAATTAAAAAACTATAAACACGTGAAAATTTAAAGAATTCAAACTTGAAAATCTAAAGCCCAAGATTTGAAAATATTGGTTAAAAAAAATGGGATCTTAAAAAAAATTGACCTGACTGTTTGTTTGTCTTAAAAAATTGTGATATAGGCATGTAAAAACTAAAAAAAATTTAAATGATCTTTCGATATCATAGCATATATATCGGATCCTATTTTCTGTTAATTTATAGCATTTCAAAATTTGAAAAACAGATTTGAAAAACAGAAAAGCTTAAAATTAGATAGTATAGAACTTTTATTAAAATTAAAATAACGAAACAACACGCATTAAAATTTTATCAATAGATTATTTATTTTTCTTAAGATTGTTTTTTAATTTTGAAACGTTAATGACCAATTTAAAAAAAAATTATAAACTCATTCTTTTTATAAATATGTGAAAATTTAAAAACGTTTCAACTACATATTATATAAAGAGCTAGAATTAAAAAAAAATACATTATAAAAACTGTGGACTTTAATATGTTGTGTAATAATTTGTCTCCAAAAGTTTCTGAATTAAACGTGTAGGCATAGGACGTAAAAATTAAAAATCTGAAGAGTAGAAATGCCTTTATGCAACCTTTATAGAAATTTAAAAAATAAAAATAAAAAAAATATAGATACGTATATAGGTTATACGAACTGTGAAGTTTAAAATTTGTTTATTTAAATTAAGATTTATTAATAAATATGAATTCTAAAATTTTCAGATCTTTAGATACAAGAATTTAGATTTAAAGAGTTGTTTATAGGTTCAAAACCTTAAAATAAGCTTCTATCTAAATTTGTTAATCAAGTTTCAAACTTTTTTATCCAAGGTTTAGACACTAGATCCTGAGAAATTAAAAAAAATGTAATCTAAAATTAGAATTGTGGTCATACCTAGGACAAATTATTTTTAATAATAGCTTCTCAAATAGAATTTGAAACCTCATAATCTCATAAACTTGCAGCTTAAAAAACAAAATTTTCAATTTTAGAAACTCAAAATTGAATAAATTAGAAATAAAGGATCTAATAATTTAACAAACCCAGAAAATGGAAGCAAATATTATAACTTTGTTTTGTTCTAATTTTTTCTCAGATAATTGTTAAAAATTCTTTTGAATACCTTGTTCCTCCACTTCAAGGGTTCGTTTGTAAATATCTAGAAATGACCAAAATGTAACTAGTTGCGTTTACTCAGCTAAATACAACACTCCAGCTCTCACAACAATTACTGGAACAAATTAAAGTTGGACCGACTCATTCTTTATTTAGTGTTCAGTTAGATAAGTAGACTTTTTTCAGCGGATGCAGTGCAGTAAACTGTATTAAATCGTAAAAAACAAGTCTAGTTTCAAAGTGCCAGAAAATTAAGCTTGCATTGTATCTTTTTGTCGCCGAAGAGAATAATTATGTTTGCTTCTGCTTTTCTGTTTCCAAAGTCACTGTTATGTTTGTTTGAAGGCGAATAAATGAGTTGTCAGAATTACCTTAGTTATAACTTGGGACAATAGTATGGATTTTGTTTCTTTGAAAAAAGTAAATTCGTTACGCCATTCTCTAAAGTCAATAACTAGAACTCGGCGTAGGTAATTTCGTTTCCCTTTGTCATTACTTTAATCAATAGACATAAGTGGAGGAATAGTCGCCAATTGCCGTTCAATAAGACTGATATGAAATAATAAAATCTTGGAAGAGGGCACAGTAAATTCTTCAGTGAAAACAAACATTCAGTGTAAATAATCTTGAAGAATCTGTTGTTATTTGACGCAGAGTTATGATAATCCTCGATAAATATTTTCTTATCGCTATGAGCTTCTGAAAATTTATCGCAGGTATGTTATTCTGGTTTGTCGGAACATGTCGCTTTAAAACTATCGTCGAGGGTATCTCCATCGTGTTCAGGACTAACCTTCGGCCTAACGTCGAGCAGGAGCTGAAGTCACGCGCCTGCCTAAACCTCTAGGGTAAGACCCTGGCAATGGACAACCTGTTCGATGCGACAGCCTTACTTTCATCCCGTGCTAGATTTTATGTACGCGTTCTTGAGAAACAGGACAATCTGATTTCCTGTAGAATTCGTTGGCAAATCAACTTTAATTTTCTTGATTGCTCCATGCAGGATGTAAACTCGAGGAATACGCAAACGTGACCGAATTTATTTCACTGCACTTATTTACGTTTTGGAGCTGTGCTACAAAATTGCTTTCGGGAAATAGAAAATCTGAACCTGTATAGATTATTAATACAACAAAACTCGTTTTTACGTTCGCAAATTTTAATTTTATTAAACCTGAATACGTAATGAGATTTACAGAAGTCTTCAAACTAAAAAAATGATGAATTGGTGTCAAAAAACAAACATTAATGACTTCACAAATGGTGCACACTGCAATTGCGCCCACTTTTTACTAAAAAGATAAATGATCGGAGAGGAAAAACTAAGCTGAGAACTTTATAATTACTTTTAGTTTGATAATTTTGCATGGCTATTCAAAAACGAACTCCTAAATGTGACGTGAACGCTTTCAAACAAACTATCCCAATTGCTAAATTAATTCCCACTGACAACTTAATCACTTTAAATTAGCTCGCATCGTACTTATTATATCCGTTTAAAAATTGAGTGATGAAAATGCGTCCTCATCTACAATACAACCGACAAAAGTCATTTGCATAGCTAATAATTTTTACTATCCAAATCAATAAACTGTGCTATACAAAACTGAAAGTTTAAAGTGAAGCTCTCAGTTGAGAGTCTATTTTTAAATCTTTGTTCATAATTTATTTAAGGCTTTTTTGAATTGACCAATTATTAAAATTACAGTATGTGATTCTCGTAACATCTTGTATAAATAATACATCAGTTTTAGAAACTTTTAAGAAACTTTGGCAATGTATAATAAATGTTTTGTTCCGTATTTCCGTGTTACCGTACAATTGAACAGAACTACAGAGGCTGAATAATTTATAGTGTAATTTGGCTACATTAATCTATAAATTTAACATTGTTTGGCACTGTTCAATAAACCTCAAATTAAGATTCAGCTAATAGTTAATACCAGAGGCCATTTATGTTGATGTGTATCCGAAGCAACATAATTTTAGCGGTACCACACAGTGCAATCGTTAATTTGTTATCAAAAAGTCTGTGTTTGCCGTTTTCAATCCAAAAAGAGTCGAGCAATTTTATCGTAGAAAATAGTAATTTATCATCTCGATCCATCTGGTAGCGTAGCGAACAGAATATAAATCGCGATATCCTGTTTTGATATGTAATGAATATGCCGGAAATAGGATCTACTCCTTTATGAGAGCGTAAACATGCCATGTTTGTTTTTATTGGCGTAGGTTATGAAGTTTTAACATGTATCGGAAGAAATAGTTGGTTCTTAGACACAAGTCATCGTCTTAATGGTAAAACTTGGACTTTATTAAAAGTTGCCTCCTACATATTACCTATCGGTCGCTACTCCATAAAACAGATAACGTATTACCACAAGTTGCAGTAACACTGCCTGCAGGGAAAATCTTCTCGTAAACTTTTACAATAATCTAATCTCTCTTCACTTTTAACGTTTCAACTTTATCCACTATCTTGATTACATTAAAATACGAACTTTTACGGAATTGGCGGATGCGTATCTTTTATACATCATTCCGTTGTGATAGCTCGTCGTCGAAAAATCCCCGGAAATGGAGTGACCATTGTTGCCTTCCAGCGAGTGAACATTGGACACCCTATTTTAAATTCAGCTCGTCGGAAATTACCCTCCGGAGCACGTGGAATCGATACAATTTTCTTAGCAAATGTGCTATAAAAATTTATGCCTTTCCGATTTTAACGGCGTTTAAGATTGGAGAGGAAATAAAGAAGACTTCCGTACGTGCCGATATTTTTTTCCTTCACCTTCAATTAAAATTGTGTCAAGTTACCGGACAAAGGTCATTTCTTGAAAACGGTGCAACATATTTTGGCAAAAATTTTTATTCTGTTGGGCACGATTATAACGTTTTAAAATGAAACTGTAAAAATTGAAGAAAACGCAGGACCATTATAAATGAGTACAGAAGTGTTTTTTTCAGGTATACCATGAACGTAAATTATGACAAACACAATAGATGACAAAATGCGTGATTTTTTTTAGGTCTAAAAATGATGTTTCGTTGAGATCTTGAAATTGTCCCTGCCAGTTTTAGAATCTGAACGGTTACTTTTTCCGCTTGTATTGTTACATTGCTGACGGAGTAGCAATCATGTCTGTTTTGTTTACCTTCTTTTTAACCCAACATTTTTTTAAAATTCGCAAACAAGTGAAACGACAACCGACATTTTAGTAACTTTTATTTTAGTTTGATACACACAATAAAAACTTTAATAAATGGAATTGTGTACAAATCTTGGTAAAAATATCAGTTCTATCAAGAAATAAAAATACTGTCTACTCTCTCAGTAAAAATTTATTTAAATAAAACAATTTTACCGTATGTAGTATATTATCATGACTAACCAATTCAAGAAAATATAATTATAATGTATCAAATTTTTTAAAATTTCTGGTTTTAAAAAAATGTGTAAATAAAAGCAATAGGATGTAATTTTACATATTCAAGTTTCTTTTTTTGTTTAAATTGTTAGGATTCATTTACGCTTCAAATTTTTGTTTCCTGCAGCTAAACCAAAGATCAGAGAGGAATTATTGAAGACTTCCGTACATGCCCAGATTTTTTTTCTTTACCTTCAATTAAAATAATGTCAGGTTCCGAAAAAAGTCATTTCTTGAAAACTGTCTGAATATTTCGGAAATGTTTCTATTTTACTTTAGACAAAATATTTTTTTTTTAAATGAAATCTTGAGGATCGAACGAACGTTATATTGTATTATTATTATAACAAGCATAATGAAGAGTTTTTTAAAAATTTTACATATTTTTTTGTTGTTTGAAAATGAGGTTTTGTTGAATTTTGTGTTCTGATTATTTGGAAAATAATAACTGCCACTTTTACAAAGTAAACTGTCATTTTTTCAACTTACATTGCCATTTCTCAACAGGAAAACAAAAATAGAATTAATGTTTATTTTGTTTAATTTTAACTTTTAACGCCATTTTAATCAAATTTTAAAAACAAAGTGAAAAAACAACCAACATTTTAATAATTTTTATTTTAGATTGCTATTGCTGTTAAAAATAGTAGTAAATAAAATAGTATACAAATCTTGGGAAAAAGTATCTGTTTTTTTAACAAACATAACTAAAACACTTTCTCTTCTAGTATGTAATATGCTGCTGACATAACTAAAAAACAAAATTTTCTAAAATGTTATAATAATGCACTAAATTCTTACAAAATGCTAGTTAAAAAAAATTGCAAGTGTTATTTCAGTCTCAAGATAAAAGCAGTTTTTCAACAGAAATAAAACACTTTTCGATATGTAGTATACAATTAAATTGACTTTGATATATTTATAAAACGAAATAGTGATATACGTGTGATATATCAAATATGATCATAATACAGTATGTTTCCGGATTGAGTTCACAAGAGGAAAAAAACAATTATTTTTAATTTTACAAAAAAAAAATGACAAAGGAATAACATTTTTTGCAAAATAAAAACTTATTACTTATTACTTTACAGTAATTTTGTAATCTGAAAGACTTTGGGTTCAAACTGTCAAATATTAGGTTAATATTGGATATAATTAAAAATAGTGAGAATTTTTAGTCAAAGATCTTAACACTGCAAGAAAAAATCTACTTAATACAGCGTTATGATACGGTGAGTAAAAGTTATTGTTAGATAAAAGAAAAGTTTAACGAAAAGTTTCCCGGAGTTAATGTTTCATTTAGTGGTATTATAAAATTGATCAAAAAATTTTTAGACACTGGGTCCGTAACTAATTTTAAAAAAAAGATTGTTGATAATGAAGAGGACGCTGCTGTATTTTCAACAAGATGGTTGTCCAGCGCATTTTGCCCGTATTGTTGTTAACTGGCTAGCTCGCAAATTTGAAGATAATGTGATTGGCATTGAAGATAATGTGATTGAAGTTACAATAACAAATTTATCCATTCTGAATTATGCATAAAATTATATTGTTTTTATAAAATAAAAAATAACAAAGTCCTTAATTAATTTTTGTTTTTTTTAGAGTTTAGAGCACAGCTTGGCCGTATTAAAATTTTATTAGCAGAGTTAGCTAAGAAAAAAATATTATTCTTTTGTACATTTTACTTTTTTTTTTAAATTATATTTTTTTCTTGTAAACGTAATCCGGGGACATACTATATAATTGTAAATAGAAGAAATAAGATTTTTCGTAATTTGTCTACTTGAATAAGTTAATTAAGTTAGGTTATTTTAGATTCTTCAAATTTTTCAAATTAACATTCAAATATTTCTGAACTATTTGTTTAGTTTTAAAATTCATAAGCTTTAAATTTTGGTTTGTTTAGATATTTAACAGATTTTCTATACTCGTTTCTTCTTTCAAATTCTTATCTTATCTATCGAATTTTTTGTGTTTTCACTGATTATAATTATTATGTCTTACATAATAATGTGTTTGTTTGAATTTTGTAAAGCTTCAGATCCAATTATTTTCTATAAAATTCTTAGACTTATTGATCTTTTTTGCATTTTTCTTCATTGTCTAGATTTCTTGAATTTTTTGATTTTTTGAAATCTATTTTTTTTGTTTTTCAAAATAGAGTATTTTTTTAAATATTTTAAAAAAAATTGTTCCCGCTGCTTTTTCAATATTTTTCTTTTTTTTATTGTTAGTTAGATTTCTTTAGTTAGATTAAATTTTTCAATTATTTAGATGTGCGTTGTGTTAAAATATGTTACTTTTTCTGAATATGACATTTTTTTAAATTTTCTGTTTGTGCTAGACAATTTTTGAAAATTCTTAGATCTTTTTTTTTTGTAAAATTCGACCTTGAATTTTGTATTATGTGTTTAAATTTTCTAAATTTTATACCGTAAAATTTAATAATTTAAATTGAAAATTTTTTGTATTCATTAAATCGTCTAGCTTTTCTAAATTTTCAAATTCTGTTTGAATTTTTAACTCTTTTAAATATATAATAAATATAAAACATCCTTTCTTAATTTCTGCATCTTTTCTTTTTAAATAAAATTGTTTTAAAATGATGGGGACCAAATAATTTGAATATTGAAATAGTGTCACTTTAAAGTTTGCCATAGTGACATTAATATCTTATTGGCCGTTAAGAGAAATGTTTTCAATTTTTCCATTATCGTAGATACCGAGTGTTTTAATTTGAGAATAATATTTCAAAAGAAGATTGCGGGTATTTGAAAACCGTCCAATACCAGATAAATAGCGCGACTTTTATTAGCAACTAACTCGTTCGAACGACCTAGTAAATGAGTTCCATGTTGGGAACAAATGTATTGCAATCAATTGTGGCTAAAACTAGAAACAGGTGTTCCATCAACTAGCATATCTTTCTTTCTCCCCAAAATCTGCTAAAATATTTTTTAATCTCGTTATATTCAATGAGCCGCTTGTAATATATCACAAGAACGCTTTTTAAAAATTGGCTGTGCTTGCAATAAATGCTCCGGCCTGTTCCGGTTTGAAAAAATCCAGGGCCTCGAGTTAATTTTTGAATGCGATGCAGTCTGATGGTAATCCAATTAATGGTTTCCCCTAAGCCTGCAAGGGCGGTAATCCCCGACCCTTATCCCATCGTTGGTTTTTAATTTTCCGCGAGTGATAAAACCGCGGATTTGTGTCCTTCCGCATGAGATGGTCACGTTTGATGTTTCCTGTCTGGAAACGCATTAATAACATAGACGTTTACATTTTGCGCTTAAAAGTTGCTTCGGCTTCAATATCAGCTAACTCGTCTAGGCAAGGAATAGCGGAAGCGAAAGAAGCCTCGTCTTGAGTAAGTAAACGGTGGCTTTTCCTATATCCAAACATTAAATTTCGAAGCTTCAATCAAACCGTAGTCGTGCCACATTAAAGGTTGCTTTGCATGATTACAATATTACAGTATGTGTACCGGATTTGAAGTCAAGCACACGCTGATTTGCGCGCTTTGCCATTCCGTTCGGGTAACGAGAGTTGCTCCGTTAATACGTTGTTGGATGACAGGTTATGAGATTGTCGCGATATATCGTCGTCGAATCTCAATTAGGGACTTGTCACCTGCAGTTCGATGGCTTTTACGCGGTATTTACATCTAAGAAATTTTAACATATAATTAGCAATCAAGGAACTGGATTAAAAGATAAGAACTATAAGGTATAATTTCTTCCTCAAGATGTCGCAAGTGTTCCGCATGTGTGTGTTTCCGACGAGCTTGATTGAATACGAAGTTTCAAAAGAATTTATACAGAGCGATTAATAAATGTTATCGATCTCCATTTGTTCTACGTTGAGATAGTTTCACCCAATTTACCATTATCACTCTCTTCATCAAAGATTACAAATGTTAATTAAGAACGTGTAATCTAAACATGCTCCAATTACTATAGTTAGTAACAAAGATTCATTGTTAATTATGTTCGGAATTGTGCCATTTATAGTTTCGTTGCTTAATCTTCAATCATTTAATCGACAATCCATTAAATTACAATAATTTTATCTCGTATTTGAAATTACTTGTTAATAAAATATCAGAAGTGCATTATTGTTCGTTCATTATTATTACGTTGTTTTCTACAAAGTGAATATTATGCAGATAATACTTCACGCGAGCTTTTGGTCAATAAATAATGTAAAGAAAGAGAGAGCTTTAGTACAGAGTTCAACCCCAAAAACTCTTATTATAAAATAATGAAAATGATTTTTTTACACATACAAAGAATGTAGCGTTTGAAACTGATATGATCACTTTTTTCCACTGTTATCGATAAGTGATCTAACAATGGGTTGAGTTTGCCATCAACATATCATTTCTGAAATAGAAAAAAGCTGTGCTACCGAGAAATCATTAATATTTAAAAGACTCTTCAGTTTCCAATAAGATTTGAATAAACCATAAGCTGCCTCTACAATAATTTGAATCTAATACTCACTTTTTGGCACCGTAACAGTAAAATTGTGATAACGATTTAATTTTTTATATATTTTTAAAGAGCCGAGATCTACTTTCCAAACAGAAAGATACTCATGAATAAGTTTTTGGTGCAATATTTTTTTTAGCCAAGATGTCTTTTAATGTTGAAGAAAAAGTGAACATAAAAATTCTTATCAGCTCCATGTGGTTTCAACAGGATAATGCCTTTCCACATTTTACCCAAGTTGTCTGAGTTATTATTAATGAACTCTTTGAAAATCGCTGGATCGGTAGAGGTAGCCCTTTGACCAACGCGCTTAACAGACTTAACGTCCATGGTTTACTCTAAGAACTGCCCAGAAAATTGTTTCTCGTATCCAATTAAAAACAGCAGATGAACTGACGTAACGAATCAGGAATGTATTTCAATTGTTTAAAAAAAATAAAACCCCAAAAGTAATGATTTTTTTTTTTACTAATAAATGCGTCTATAGATCATGTTCTAAATCACTGAAGAAAAATTCTAGCATTTTTGTTGTTTTTGGCAGTTATAGCAAAAAATATATTTGGGATGTTTAGTTTTGATAAAATACAATAGATATATTAAGAAAAAACACAAGAAAACATAAATATAGAATAAATAAAATTTATTTCTCAAAATTTTTATGTTTATGACTCTTTAAAAAGACTAACAAAACAAAAGAAAAAAAACTCTAAAAAAATTAATGTTTATTAGAGTATCTTACCTTTTTATTTTAACAAGCTGTTATTTGTAACCATGGCACTGATCAATCAAATGATCGTATTTACAATTTTAACAGTATGTTAAAAATAAACAGACTGTTAAAAAGTTCCAGAATAGAGCCCCCATTATTACATAAAACGTTTGAAATTCAGTTATTTTTTATATTTCTAAAACAACAAAATTTAATTAATCTTTAATGTAATTGATTCTTGTTGCTCTATAATTTTGTAAATTGGCACATTTAATAAGCGAGTCAAAAATAATAATCTTTCCATATTTCATTTTTATATATTATAAAAACCACTAGAATTACTGGTTTTATAAAGAAATAATAAAATTTAATTTTCTACCTACTGTAAATAGAAAATAAAAAAAATTTAGTCTATAGTTATAATTTTCATATAAAATATAAAAGTAGTTGATTTGTTCTGAAAGTTTTTAAAATTGGTTTATTTGTTCTATAGTTTTGTAATTGAATACAGTTATTAAGCGGTTTAAAAATAGTTTGTTCTTAAATTGTTGTAGTAAAAAAAGTACCAGAATTTTAGATTTCGATATGAAGGGTTAGAAGTTTTTTTAATTGTTTTTTTGTACACATTTTTAAAAAGTTTTTAGAATGTAAATTTTTTTAAGTGATTCATTTAGTCACAAATGTATTTAAAAGTTGTTTTATATTACCAAAAAAAAAATTTGATATTTTTTGTTTTTTGACAGTTATAGCACAAATCATACTGGAGATGTTTAGTTTTGATAAAAAAAAACATGAAAAACTTAAATGTACAGACAATAAAGTTTATTTCTTGCATTTTATTCGTTTTTATGCTTATGATCTTAATAAAAGGATTAACAAGGTATAGAATAATAAAAAATTCAAAAAAACTTACTGAGATAAGCTTCGAGAAAAAGACAATTTGGTAACAGAGTTATAATAGATGCGTTTATCTTTGTTATAAAATTTAGTACAAACGGTTTATTAAGTTTATTTCGTTTTGCACAAAATAGGGTTAAAAAATACTAAACAAGCACTTTGGAAAAAGAGTGAATATGTTGATTACTTCAAGCATACTAAACTTTCATATTTATCAGACCAAAAAAAAAAATAAATAAATAAATAAAAAAAAAAGTTGTGGATATGTTGGAATGATGGTCCTTGTTTTTACTTAACAACAATTGCTAATTTAAAAAAAAAAAGTTAAAAAATTAGCAATAAAAATTTTTGTATTAAATAAATGAGTGTTAACTTTTCTACAATGTTAAAACTCCATCTTGTAACTTTAACTGAAATTTTTATAAATATAAAAAAAGTGTTCAAAATCAGAAACATATTACATTTTTTTCTAGAAAGTATATGTATAAAATTTAGAGTCTTGAAAAATCAAAAATTGCAAATAATACAAAAAGTCCAATAAGTCTAAACAATTCAAATAATCCAGGCAAATAGAAGAATAAAAATTAGTTAGTTTGAAAAAACTAGAAAGCTATGCAGACCTGAGAATTTACACTGTAGCACACAGGTGCAAAACTTTTTAAGACAATACATAAAATCTCAGAATTTATAGAATATAAAAAATTTAAAATATTTATGGTGTGAATATCAGAATATCTTATCAGTTCATAAAAAACTTTTTAAATATTTAAAAATTTGAAAAATATAACAATTCTACAAAAATTGAAAAGTTTGAATGTTCAGATTATTCAAATGATTCAGAAAAAGTAAATGTTTTAGAAGTATTTTAAAAAATCGAAAAATTTAAAGAATTATCAAAACTATAAAAAGATATTAGGAAATTTTAAATGTGGAGAACTCAATCAATATAAAAATTATTAAGTTAAAAACTAAAAAGTTAAGAAAAACAAAAATACAAAAATTAAACAAGAAAAAGATAAAAAACAACAAATTTAAAACGTTCACTTCTTTTAATAAAATGTTTTTCAAATGTATTTAATTGTTCATTTTTGTCATTTTGAATTTTTAATGTAAATTTTATTTAATTTTGCTTTTTTTTTAAATTTATTTTACTTTGTTTTTAATGAATGAGATAACTCTAGTATCCTAAATTATTTTTGGAAAGAAAATTTCTGTAAAATTTGAATTGCATACATAAAATTTAATGATATCGTTGCCTTTAAAAAACCTAAAGAATGGCCTGTTTTAAACAATATTTTTTTAATTCGTTTTCTAGAAAGTTATCATCTACCTAAATTCGTTTAAAATTGTCTTTTAGGGCTTTGGCCCTATATGCAAACAAAAAAATTTTTTTTAAGAAAAGATATAGTACAAAAACTACCAAATTATGTATTAGTTGTCAGGTTCAAATATCCAAAACACTTAATAAAAATACAAAACAAACTAACAAACACCGGATGATATATTTTGTACAATGGCCAAGTAAAAGAAAACAAACCTTCCCACCTCTCATTTGTATAAACTGTGTTTGGCTTCTAACAAAGGTGTTCGAAAACATAACTACCACACACGTTCCCGGCCTGGTATCACGGAATATTCAAATCAGTAATAGAAAAAATAATATTATTGCTCGTCGACCCTCGTGTAGCTAAGCATAATTATTTAAAGTAGTGAACAAGAATCAGGTGTTTAACACCGGAGAGCGTTTAAATATTTATGAAGGTAAGAAAAAGGTTAAGTTTTGAACAAAAGAAACAGCAGTTCAACAAAGAAGCTTAACGAGGGCTACTTTGGGAAGCTGGTGTATATTTCACTCCTTTTCTATGTCAGTTCTCCATAGGTGTTCTGTTAAAAATGGTCTTTTACGTCACAATAACCGATCGTTTCTAATGAGACCGAAATTAATTTTCGTGTGAGCATTGTTACAGCGACAACCCTTTTAGCCAGACGTGTTTGTTCAGCGTCTGGTAAATATTCTCGAGAGTTTCACGAGTAAACACCTCCACAAATCCACAAAAGTATCGAAATTTATTTGTGCCGGTTAATCAGATTTTTAGACACAATAAAATTCTAGACCGTTATAATCTCTCTTAGCTGGAGGGCGTGAAAATACGCTTAAATAACCCATCAAAATTCTATTAATATTATGTTACTGTCTACATGTAATGATTTAACGGACGTTAAATCTTTATAGTTGCACAATAAAATTCAAATAAACAAGATAATGGTCGGTTTCGTGGTGAGTTTATTCATGAGACAGTCTCACGTTGTTACGAATGTGTGTGGTCAGGGTTGAGGGTTACACTTGACTCATAAATTTCACCATCTTTCTTATTATTCACGGTATCAAGTAACGAGATACGTCTACTGGTGTAAAATTATGAGATAAAATATTATGAATTCGCCTTTACGGCCCACTACTCGTAACTTGACGCTTCTCTCGCTTTTTAATTATCATCATTCATTTTTCTAGGTTACCTTAACAGTGACAAGATTTCATCATTTCCACCCTCTGTGATGGTGAATAATTTACTTCCTGTCGATCACTCTTAACCACGGTTGCATGTCTGATTAGCTTGTCTTGAAATTTGTGGGACAAGGGAATTCGGACTTGAAGCTACATAAATTCATAGTTTAATCCCTTTTCAGGTTACCGGATCCATGAACCGAATACATATTTCCAAAGTGTCTATCTCAAGATATATAACCTCTGCTTCACGTTAACAAGGCGGTAATAAATTTATGACAATGGCAATTGAATTTTGGGGCGTTTGCAATTGATGACAAGAAATTCGTCGTATTCTCAGAAAATGATACATAAGACAGCCGATAACGAAATGTTGTAGTATTGTATGCAAAATTTTAAATCGAAAATTTTGAAGACAAGTACAAGGTTCGAACAATGGTGATAAGAGAACCAAATGTTTATTATTTGAAATTTTTTACATATAAGTTATTGAAACAAAAGACATTGTTTCAATTTTTCAAAATATAAATAACCTGTTGCTTCGATTAAATGCCTGTTTTAAGCACACTCTTTTACGATTATCTTACCAAAAATGTAGGCAAAGAATAAAGTGGTGAGGGGTTATTTTTTGTTCATTTAACAATAATTGCTTGTTTCAAAGAAAAAGTTAAGAAACTGAGAAAAAGGAATTTATATTAAACACAAGCGTTGACTTTTATGCAATTCATTCTTATAAACAATTTCAATAGAGATAAATGAGTGTTAAAAATTATAAGTGTGAAAGTACATAAAATTTAGAGAATATTAAAAAATCAAATAATGAATGTAAATAATACAAAAAGTCTATTGAGTCTTAACAATTCAAATAAACTAAGCAATTAGAAAAAATAAAAATTTTGGTAGTAATTTGATAAATCTTAAAAGCTAAGAAGAATTTATAAAACCTAGAGAAGAACCATATTAGAATTTAAAGAATATACAGGATTCATAATATTCAAAAGAAGTAGAGTAATTAGCTCAAAAATTGCAAAAAATATTCAACAGGAAATCTAGAATTATAGCTTTCGAATAAAGCAGAGCATCTAAGAGTTTCAGAAATAATTTAAACATCTAAAACATCAAAATTATGGAAAAGTTAGAAAATCTAAACGTGTTTAAACGTTCATTATTTAAAATTTTTAATGAAATTAATAAATGACTTGAAAAATATTTTGTTACCTATAAAGTGTATGCGTAAAATTATTTTAAAGATTTTTTTTTAAAAATATACAATTGTAAATAATAATTTAAAGAATTTTTTAAAAAAATATACAATTGTAAATAATACAAAAGTCTATTGAGTCTTAACAACTCAAATAAACTAAGTAATAACAAAAATATAAATTTTGGTAATAACTTTTATGAAGAAGTTAGAAAATCTAAAAAAACTGGTGAATTCAAAAAATAAAAAATATAAAGTTAAAAAGATTAAAAAATTAAAAAATAAATAAAAATCAAACAATACAAAGAAACCCAAGGCAATAAAAATCAACAAATTTCAAATAAATAATAAAATTTCTATCAAATCTGTTTAGATATTCAGGTAATTTTTAATGTATTTTTTAATTGACTTATTATTTTTGTAAAATATTTTATTATTTAGAAAATGTGTATGTAAAATTTTCAAGAATTTCTGAAAAATTTAAAAATATAAATAATACAAAAGTTTATTAAGTGTTAACAATTCTTATAAACTAAGCAATTTTTTTTAATATATTTTGGTAATAATTGAAAAAATCTAAAAAGTTGGGCAGATCTGAGAAACTTTTAAAAATCCTAGAGAATTTACTGGTTGCAGCGTACAGGTGTAAACATTTTATTGACAATATAAAGCATCTAGAAAATTTAAAAAATATAACAAACCCAAAATAATCACAAGATGTGAAGTATCCAATCAAATCGAAAGGGCTGAAAAATCTTTAAAACCGAATCTAGAATTTAAGATTTTGACAAATATAAAGTTTCTAGAAAACCTTCAAGTTTAATTAGTCAAATAGTCCCGAGGATCTAAAAATTTTATTTTAATTTAAAAAAATTATAAGATTTATCTAAAATCTAGAAAATTGAAAAAATCTTAAAAACTGGGAGAATCCAAAAATTATAAAAATTAGAAAACTTCAAAGCCTTAAACGGTAAAAATCAAAACAAAACAAAAAACCCCAAAACAACAAACTCAACAAATTAAAAGTAAATTTGAACATTAAAAAGAATTTAAAAAAATACATATAACAAGAATTTGGATTGATCAAAGGATAAATAAGACGAAAACTGAAAATGTGTAGAATCCACATAAAAACGCAGAGATGCAAAAAAACAGAATTTTGAAAAAATAGTCAGTAAAATTTCAAAACAATACAAACAATTAAGAATTAAATCTAAAATATAAAAAATTGACGTAAAAAAATCTAGAAAATTTTGAAATTAGAGGAATTCATATAATTTAAAAACAAAAAATCAAAACAAATTCTTGATCGTTTGAATTCTACACACTACATATGTGATAAAAAATGTCCTTTTTTAAGTATTCAGATTTTGATAAATATTCAAACAGTGTGTTTATGAAAATTAAAAATTCGTTGTATAGCGAACTTAACGCAAGAGTTTTAGTTACTATAATATTATAATGTTATATATTATAATGTTTCACGTTTACGTTACGTGTGTGTATTTTAGGCGAATTTTGTTAATTAAAAATTACTTATTGAGATGAATATGCAGGTTTGTCTATTAACTTTAGTCAAAATTTGAATGATAGACATAATAAAACCATTATAACTGAATAAGAGTGAAGTAATTTCAATAATAAATCACTTAGTAAAAGTTAAAACTGTCAAGTTTAAATTACTCCGCTTATTCCCAGAATTCTATTTCCAGCGCTGTATAAAATATTTCTGAAGAAGAAAAAAATTCATTTCAGCATTTTAGATATTTTCGTGTTTTAAAAACCCTTCGATTGTTATTTTTTCGTTTACAAAATTTTGTTTAATGTTTCACACATTTCACTCTAAATTAATTGAGCAAGCTTAACCCTCACAATAAAATTGTGCACTTGCTGCGAAGCGAAGGCATGCACTAAATAGTCACTGCAAATCATTAAAATGTATCTGTATGACACGCGGTTGTCCCTCAGGGGGTGGCTTAATAGGTAGGATATCCCCGAAAACTTCAACAAATTGAGATGTTATTTGTTTGAATAATAGCTGAACTCTTTTTCAGTCCGACAAATGTATTTTGCTCCCCTGTCACACAACTGTCGTCCTTTATCCTGATTCGAATGGGGGCTGCTTTGCCAGTTGCAGTATTGATCTTGCACAATTATTTAATGTGAGATCTAGAGCCTTTTTTGTGGTGAATCTTCCGAAATTGCCTTTTTGCTGATCGATGGAAAAAAACGACATGTTCGAGGGGTGGAGAAAAAGAGAACGTTGCAGACGTAACGTGAATTTCTCATCACGTTGCGCGTGTCTCCTATTCAATAACAACGTATATGTGAAGTTAATATTAGCGAATAGGTCTTCGGGGAGGTTCAATGCCGTTCGTTCGAGTTATGATTAAATCAAAAGTAATTTCATTTGAGCCGAGTGTAAAACATGAGAATGGTTTTGTGCGAGAGGGATGAATTTTACCAACGATGTGTCAACGATCTTTGTGTGATGAAGGCATCCCTAAAAATAAATATGCAGCGGCTGTTGATTAAAAAGTCACCCCGATTTATTTTGAATTTTTATATGCAGCAACATTCACACCGAGGGTTGAGCTTAGCTAATTTTGCTACCGGCGGGGTGAGAATTGACTCATTTTTCGGACGATCTGTGTCATACGCGTCAGCAACCCTCTAAAACAAATATGCACAGACTTCCTATTAACCGAAAGTGAACACCCTAATTTATTTGTAGATCGGAGACTAATGTGAAACACAGTTGTTCCAAATGCAGCCGCAGACAAAAAAATTTCACCCCCTGAAAGAACACGGTAATATTTCAGCAAGTCCGACACAATGTATAATAAAACGTGTCGAATTTGCAGCGTAATGACACTATGTATAGATCTGCCACTCACTGGGCCATTGTTGCACCCGGTATTCATCACCGCATTTGTGCTACCCCATTTACTACAAGGTCTCCGCATTACACAGACCGCTGCCGTCTCATTTCGACCAGAGGATCATACAAATATTCCCTTTTTTCATCCGGGAATTTGTGTGATTTCAGAAGTAAGTTGGTCAAGTGCGGCTGATCGGCTATTGTTGCTTTTAGGCACGTGTTTTCCGGACCAAATTTATGGAAGTCCCTTCTTGGGTTAGGGGACAGATTATAACATCCCCTATCCATCATAATTATATCGATTTCTATCAACGCGGCTTTTGGGGTGGTTGATTAAATTTTTGTAAATCGATGATTTCGCTCAGGGTGGTGTTTCTATAAAAATATCAATTACTGTCGTGGTTACAATTCGTAAAACAAATTAAAGAATTTGCCTTCGGTTTAAAATCCTAATAAATGTCAATGGCTCCAGGGCTTGAACGAAAAATAGATATGGGATAAGAATTGCTGGAATTAAAGAGCATGGAAAAGAAATTCGTTTAATTTTAAGTTGTGTGCGAAATAAGATAAAGTTTGGATACGCCAGGGTGCATTTAAAGACTCATCAAGAGCTGCATCCAACAGTGAATTAGAACTTGGCGAAGTTGCTTCCTGGAATTAGCGATTAATTCTTGCAGCCAAAGGTATATTAATTTCAAGCAGAAAAGTATTTATAAGTTATAGACTCGGTGTTCTAAAACGCAGCACCTAATTTTAATGGAATTTTTTTCGTCAAAATAGAAGACAAATTTGTAGAAGTTGTCTTTTCACAAAGTACCTTCCTGAATGCCTCTAATGGTCAAATTTGGAATATCTCCATTTCTCTAGAACAAAAAATCTAGTACAAAAAGGCCATTTTCTATTTTATTCACTTATTTTTGCATTGTATTTTTACTATTTTGTCAGTTTGCTAAATGAAAAGAGGAAAATATCTCAAAGGGAAAGAAAAGCTGCTTTAACCGCAGTAACAAGTTCTTTACTGTATAAAAATGATCTCGTATAAAAAAGAAAAAAAACAACCAATACACGAAATAAAAAAAACTGAAACGACAAAAAGGAAAACTAAGAAAAAAATTACGACTGGTGATAATCTTACAGACTCTGAGGATGGAAACTAACCTGATGTCATATAAGGACAAGAAGCCCTTGACTCTGCGGATGCAGAATATACTGGGTGATCTATTTCAATATTAATCATAGGCGGCTTTGCAAACTTTAGGGCATGTTTATTCTTACTTCGTACACCTTGACCTTGAGCAGTCTTAATTACAGTAATCATTGTATTGTTAGTTGCATATCCAGCAAGGGATTTTTTGAAATGTTATTTGCAAAAAAAAGCATTTCGAAAAAATATGACCAAAAAAAAACTTTTCAAAAGTGTCCATATTGATCGTTACCACAACTTTATTACCTATGAGTGAAATCACAACTAAAGATGTTTTTTGTGGATAGTTCAACATTCAACGCGGTTATTTAAATACTGAAATAAAACTAAAAAAAAGACATGATGTAATTTATTTCAAATAAAAGATTACAACAACCGCTTACAATAAGCCAAGTAATCAATAATAATTTGAATTTTCATTTTCTCCAGTATCAAATGAATCTGTCTGTGTTCCGATAATTTTGAACTTTCCAAAAATTCCCACAAAATCTAATTATTATTATCCGAGATTCTGAACAACCAATACTCATCTTTCTGCAAGATTGGACATTAAATTTCCAGTTTGTCAGAACTAATCCTAAAAGTGTTTATGCCGATCCTAAATTAGTAGTTTTCCTATTGATCTTGAGATCTTGAGATTTGCTAAAATTGATAAATCAGTAATCAGTAATAATTGGCATATCCCGTTTAACTACCTTATTCTAGCGCTATCTTTTATGACCAAAAAGAAAATAATTCAAAGTTGAAAGGTCTGGTGATCTTGGAGGCCACAAATTATACGATATCAAACGATCGTCGAAGAATTCCCGGACATAACTAATTGTTGCGTTAGCCGTATGCGCCGTTGCATTGTCCTGTTGGGAGTATTCATTCTGCAACTCTTCATCGTCCAGTTGGTTCACAAATTCTTCAAGAATGAGCCGTTGGTATCGTTCTGCATTTATGGTCTCGTCAAAGAAGATTGGGTCTATTATACGTCTACGAGACATCGCCACCCAAATACCAATCTTCTACCAACCTCATTGTTCAAATGTTGTTCAAACTATTGACAGTAAGCGATTCTTTTAGGAAAATCTGGGAGCTTTATTTCCTGGACCACTCGAACTTTATAAGGATACATGTTTAGGTTTTTCTTCACAATTCGTTGACAGCTAGTATAGCTGACATCAATTCTCTGGCTTAAACGTCTCAATGAAGTTGATAATTGTTCCTGCTTTATGATTCTAACATTTTCGACGACCTCTGGAGTGCGAACGGAAATGTTCCGACCTGGCCTTTTCTTAACGACTGATCCGGTTTCTCTAAAATTAGGCACCATATTTTGAACGCACTGATAAACTTTTTGATGATCAACGTCCATTCGATGTGGATACTTCACTCGATATTCGTCCACGCACAGTTGGAATGGACAACCATTCACCATTTTCTTGCTTCACCCCATTTCTGAAGTAGCATTCTAACAAGAACGCTTTTTCTTGAACGGAAAACGCCATTGGATTGCTTTTTTCTCAAAATACATCAATGCACCAAGGAAAAATGCTGTTTAAGAGAGCTTTCCGACTCCCGGGATTCACAACAATTTGACATATGACAGTATTGACAGTTCGTCTCAGTTTGCCGTTCGACTCGGGCCGACCAATGGCGTAGAATGTGGTAACATTTCGGCAAAAAAAATCGCTTTAACCTGTTTTTATGTGCGTTATATTCTGTTCGCAAACTTATTCTGACACTACAAAACAGTAAAAAATTGATAAATCCCAATTTTATAGTGTTTTATTTTAACGGAACGTAATTAATTGTAAATACCCTCTCAACCCCACTTTCTGCGACGCTAATGTGTTATGCTGTGAAAAATAGTAAAAATGTTCTAAGACCTACGTGCAAACTTGCAAAGCCGACTATGATTAATATTGAAATGGATCACTCTGTATTTTTGTCAACGACACTTTTTTTCTTAAGATACTCAAGAAGAAATGTGGGTTAAATTATTAATGTGGGGATTAAAAGAAGCTAATGAATGCTCTGATCCGGAGTTTATTTTTGGAAATTTATTAAAATCTTTGTTACTTTTAACTAAAGTTCTTTGGTCTTTTAAAAATAAAAACTATTCAATTTTGATAATGTTAATTCGATTAAAAACATAAGACTGTTAAGTGAAGTAAAAATGTATGAATTATTTCGACAACCGTTAAAAGCCTGTAATTGGTAAAATATTTATACTTATGTCAAAAAAGTGGTATGCCATATTTGGTCATTTTTCTCCAATATTTGTTACTAGTCTTAATGATTGGTCTTGTTAAAATTTTGACACTAACCTTTTGTTACTCATTTTTTTTATCCTGATATTAAACGACAAAGGCTTTTACTTTTATAACCCACTTGATAAAAAGACTTTTGAATCGCTTTGTAATATCACGTTTAAACGATTTTCTATCTCTACGATTTCTCTGAATAAAATCATATTCACTTCGGACTTGGAGAATTTACTTTCAGTTCTGTCAACTCCGGAATTCATTCGAGATGTTTTGTTTTTAAATTCTACACTATCTTTTATATATCCTGCTGCAACTGTATCACTCTTTCATTTTCCATGTCTGTTCAGTGTCATCATGTCGGCACCGGTATTCACTAGAAGAGTGGCCGATATACCACGGAGACAATGTTCTGTGTAAAATCTGCATCTTGTAACTTTTGAAAGTATGTCCTCAAACGTATTTTTACCAATTGGTTGAGCCGTACATCGAGCATTTAGATAATATGAGAAAAATTACTGCTCCTTAATTTCCTTCAGACGAACTACTGCATATTTTCTGATGTAATTTCAGGGCATTCATTTCATGTTCTTCCGCAATTGTAAAACTTTTGGAACTGCCAGTTGTTGTGCTCCATATTGTAACTACAACAAGTGCTTCTTTATCAACCACGTCTTCTACAGTTAACTTAACCAGTTCGTCTCTTATCAGTCTCCCAAAAACCCTCGTCCCCAGAACAACCTAAATTAAATATACTTCATATTTAAATGTAAACATAACACCGTCAACCACGTTTATACCTTTTCTAAACGATACGTTTCGTTTGAAATTTTTGCACATTTTTAAAATGATTTCGCGTGTTAAAATCTAATTTTTTTTCTAATACATTTTGTTTCAGAAAAGCCTCTAACCGATTGTAATTTCCTATGTCTGTTTTCTTGTGAACTAACAATGAAGAAAATTTCAATCACAGTGAATTCGGGTCGATTGTTTCCGAGTATCTATCTACAATTAAGATGGAATACTTAAAAATTACAAAAATCGTCTAAGTACAATACGATATTTGAAACTATATGTACTAATTTGAAAATAGCCTATTAGAACTGTTTCACTGACAGTTTTGATGACATTTTTTACAATTACAGTATTAGAATTTTTTTTCTCATCAGCTTTCAACGCTCTTTTTTCTTCCATCACACCAGTTGCAACATATTTCATGCGATTTACACATTAAATAAACAAATAACTCCATTGGCGTTGACACAAAGTACATAAACAAAGCAATACTGCCTTTAATTTATATAAAATAATTTTAGCTTTTCATAAATTTATTTCCGTATTTTAAGTATAAAATAAAATGGTATATAAACCGCGGGCATAACATTGTGCTTCTAAATTTCGGGTCAAAAGACTTCAAATTCGTAAACTGGTTGCCCTCGAGAATAACCATTTTTTTTAAATTTTAATTTGAGTTATTTTAACACAATAATATGTTTGAAAAATGATCGAAACTAATTTTGATGTAGGTTATAAAGCTTTTAAAAAAATGCCGCTTTTTTAAAGTTTTTATATTTTTATCAGCCATTGGCTACTTGTATAAATTACTTTAAAAATGAATTTATAGCGGATTTATTCCTATTGGTTAATTAAAATGCTTGTATCTTAAATAATATAAGTACTTAAACATTGTGTAACTCAAAAGTTGTCTCAAATTTTACGAAGAGTTTACCAATAAAATTAAATGTGAGCGTTCTGAGACACCGCATATATGTACTTACGCACGTTAAATCTTTTTTTACAATTTCAGGCTTTTCAATATTAAGTCTAAAATATTCAAGTTCCAAAATTTTTCAGGTTTTTCAATTTCTCAGAACTTTTTTTAACCTTTGCATATTTTTGGATTATAGGTAGTGAATTTTAAGTTTCTAATAATGTTTTTGTGGTCTTTTAAATTTTGAATTTTTTGAAGTTTTGACATTCTAAAATCTTTAACTTTCCAACTTTTTTGTTCTCCGTTTCCACTCTTTCAACATTTTTAATTAATGTTAGATTTTTGTGAAGTTCTAAATTTTTTAGAAGAGGCGTTCATTCTGTGAACATTGTCCGTATTGCAGCACATGATCACTCTACTTTTGCTCTTGAAACGAAGTGCGAAAGAATGCTTTAAAAAAAAAAATAGAAAAATCGTTACACATTTGACGTCAAGAGAAAAAAAATCACGTAATTACAAAAAATGTTTAATGTTCATAATGAGTTAGTTTAAGGAGCTGCAGAAATGCTCGTGCACGTTACAGACTGCTTTACGAGACGTGCTCAGTGTTGTGTAAACAGTAATGTTACCCATTTTAACCATTTACTCTAGAATCTCGCAGAAAACTTTATGTATCAAGTATTAAGTTTGATAGATATAATTTTAAGATATGACTACTACTCTTTACGATGTTTATAAGTACTTGCAGAAAATATACGTTCCATGTTCGCGACTATACTGAAAATTTCAGAGAAATCTCAATTTTTGAATTTAAAAAATGTTTGCTTCATCCATTCTTGTAATCTTTGTGATATTTGTGCATAAAACCGGCGGATATATTTTGAAGTTGGCGTGTCTGCGTGCGGGTCTGAGCAGATTATCTAGAATCGAAATAAAGATCCGCAAAAACGTCCATTGATCAAGGTAGCTTAACGAAAGAGAGCGCGACGCCTGACCGGTCAAAGCCGTCCGAGGGGCGGAAGGAAGTCGAAGACTGTAGGTAATTGGGGATCTTAGGGGAAAAATCGGAGGCGGCGGCCGCTCTGCCCCTTATCGGAGATCAGACTAATCTGAGTTCTTCTATTTCTAGTTTCTTTCGCGTTACAGGCGGTGATGAAGTCCCATAATAGGTTCGTTCGCATTTATCACCGTATCTCCGGCACGTTTCCTGCTTCCCGAACAACTTTTACTTTTGCAAAAGTCGTACAATCAAATAATGATGATAATTGCGCCAACTAACTCGGATACCCGGTAATGACTTTATCAAGAACTTGAATTAATGTAATGATTTGGCGAGACAAAAAAGCAAACGATTGTTCAAAGTTACTCGTTAACGGTGTTTCATTATTTTATTTTGCCTCCGCAACCGAGTCTTTGTCTAATGAACGTTTTGTTCTTTTTTTTTGCAAGAATGCGCCTGTTTTCTCCGTTCCATTATTATGGCAGACGTCCTCATTTTTCCCGATTTCGAGACCAACTTTTAATTGTTCAATTTCGAAAGCTAAAAATACAAATGCGTCAAGAACATAATGGCTCTTCATCTGAGAGTTACCGATCTAATTAAAAATTTAACAAACTAGTGAAGCACTCTACATCAAACTAAATCAAACTTGAGAGGAAGCAACTAACGATGATTAAAACTACCGTTGAAAGTAATCAACTTTGGGAAATTCGCAACTTTTTTTTCGCAGCGGCCAGACAGGGACCTGTGCGATAGACACAATGAGAATGATTTTTTAATTTCAGTCCACCATATGCGGAGACCGAAAGGCTTTAAATAATACGAGACAATGGGGGGCCACGGTGTGCGACTATCCATTGTATTTGCAAGAGTATTGCGATAACACGGGCTATACACATGTTACAGAGAAGCATAGTGTGCCGCCCGCAGTGAAACTAGAGACATCTGTCATGCCACAATGACGCCACTATATTATACAAAACCCCAAACAGCATCCGCACCCATCAAAGGCCGTCGTAAATTAGTTCAAATCTTAATCACACAAACATGCTGCGCCGCTGTTTATCTGTTTGTTATCAGAGGGCTCAAACATGAGCATGCCTTTATTAAAGCCTCGGCTACCATAGTCCAAAGATTTGTTGACATTAAAGTTGCTATAAAGTTACTGAAATTCGATTATTTCGAGGTCTCTTTACGGCTCGGTCTCAACAAGCTTAGATAACTCAGTGCCATATTTAGAAGAGTCCAGTGGAATTTTTAACTGTAAAATTTTCCCAACTGCTAAAATGTTTTTTTTTTTAACATACTTTGAACATCTCAGTTTTCTCTCGGTGGATTTTCACAATTTTGCAGTTTCTCCTTCACTCGGATGAAAATCCAGAGGTTTACGCTTTTAATACACAAATAGCTATTAAGTCTTAAAATAATTTAAACTCTTCATTCTAAGAGGTCTTAATAACAATTAACAAAAAGTAAACATCTCGTTTTATTTTGTGGGTAAATATTTCAGAAAAATTCCGATGGAAGTTTCGTTATTCAAAAGTCAAGACAATGTGTAGGCGAAGAGTGGGCCGTAGCCTGGGGCTGTTTGAGACTGTTTTACTAACAACTCTCCCATTTATTAGTTGTACACATTTTACAAGTGTTTAGTGAAACGTGTCGTTCAATTAGATTACATGATTTGTTTTATTGCTTTATTCGTTAAGGTGGGTTTTAAATAAACAAAGCTTTGTGACATCCTGTCGAATGCCAGAGAATTTACATATATTAGGAAGAGAACGTTGTTTTATTTTTAGTTAAAAAGAAAAAAGTATCTGAAACAAGCAACGATTTTAATTAAGAGGAATTTTCTAGTGAAATGTGTTTTATTTTTGGACACATTTCTTTGTAAAAAAATAAGCATAATTTAAAGTTCAATAATTTGTTTATAAAAATGCAAATTTTAAATATTTTAAGTTATAGCTTTCCTTTTACTAAGTATTTTTTTTATAAATTGTTTAATTTGACGTACTAAAAATTTTTGTAAATAAAGAAGAAAAATTGTCAATTGTGGTATGGTACAGCGAAAACTGATCTCGGATGGACCGGACACCAGCCCGATGATTAATAAATACTAATACTTATTTATCACGCAAGAATAATCAATACGTAATTTTTTTTTCAACCTAAAATCACCAATTCTACAACGTTTTACGAGGGATTCAGTTGTTTTTGTTTTAGCAAACCTCTCAATGTTTAAAATTTTTGTTTTTCTCGAAAACGTTGCGTCCTAGCGTAAAAATGCCAAGAATAAAAATTGTACAGGATTTAATTTCGAATAAGATTTATCAAGAACCTTCGTCTCTTAGTCTTTAAACAACAAAGTTACCACGATTTTATCACAGAAATGCTTAAAATTTTTTCAAACTACGTTTTTCGAAGGGTTTACGATTTATTAATCACGGAAGTGATTAATAAATATCGCTTCAAATAAGTATTCGGAAACATAAATGGTTTTACATAAAAGACAGTTATTCTCTAGCTCAAAATTTAAAATTTTTGTTTTTCTCAAAAACGGTGCGTTCTGGCGAAATAATGCCAAGAGTAAAAATTGTTCAGAATTCAATTTCGAGTAACATTTTTTCAAAACTGTTTTCACTAAGTTTTCAAACTACAAAGACGTTTAATTTTTTGTAGAAACGCGTAAAATATCATGAATCGATGATGTAGTAAATAATATTCTATGATTTTATTATTTAGAAGTTTGCAAGAGACAAAAGAATAAAGTTTTCAATAAAAAATAGTTATTTTATATGATGCAATGCGATCTAATGCAATCGCGTATATTAAAAGCTCAGATTATTACACAATATACAAATTTATGACGAGACGTAGTCTAGAAAAATATGAAAAAAATACATTTCAGATGGAAAAAAAATCCAAACTATGAAAAGAGTGAACTAAAAAAGAAATACCGTCGTTCCAGCAACCGAATTTAATATGGACCGGACCCTATTTTTTAAAAAATAAAGAGAAAAAATTAAGGTGATAAGAGCAAAACCTCACGGACAAAAATAAAATATGTAAAAAAAAGATACAGACTGACTACATCAAATTTTTTTCAGTTTGCAAATTATGGAAGACACCGACTCTGAAAAAATTTTCTAAAAATATTTTCTCTTCTGAATTTAAAACAAATGTTGTAATTAGATTGAACTGCCGAAATTAGGACACTGCAAAATTACAAATTGAAAATTTTAATTAAATTTGAAAAGAAGTTGAAAAATTGTTTGGTGTTGTTGTATTCGACTATAAATTTCTTAATGACAAAGACGACTGTTTTTTAAGTGTCAATTCTAATAAAATACTATTATGTATTATTTTACACATTTTAGTTGTCTAAGAGATACAAGTTCATAACAAGAAGGATAAAAAATTCATTATTTAGTTTTGAAAGAGATACATATCAAGTTGAAATAAAAAAAAAAACTTTTACCAACAGGGGGAAGAATTATCTATAACAAGTACAAGGTTTTGCTATTTTATATTTATATATTAATTTATATGTTTATAGTATTTTATTGTGTAGACTTCTAATGCGCTTAATATTGATCGGTAAAAACTTATAAACATATAATTTGATTAAGCCTAGTTATTGTTTTGTCTATAATTTCAAATTAAATTGAAGACATTTTATTATTATTGAGAATATTTTATTATTAAAGAATAGCACGCTTACTGTTTTTTTATGTGCAAAATCTTTACTATCTAAATTGTAGCATTTGTTTTTTGTCTAAAAAAAATGTAATAATACCCAGATATCTGCATTACAAGTTGTCATCTGCATCTGCAGCCCGAGCTGTGTTAATTTATTGGTACCAGCTGTAGAATAATAAACTAATAACTTTTATTAATAATTGTTTTTAATCTTTTTTACACAGTAATACAAGTATTGCTTATTTGCAACTCTACTTTTGAATTTCAATGACCCGCCTATTGAAAAAGCCAAAAAAAATATTGTGAATAGTCAAAAATGCATTGAATAGATGTTGTGAGAGTAGTACCATTTGAAATTTAATAATTTCTAACTTTTCATCCGCTTATACATCATGAAAAGCTTTACTATTTGAAAAACGCTCACAACTCGTTCAAGCCATCAGGTAATTACTTTATTCGGTATCTGCACAATTCATCTAGAGCATTTCCGTGCTTTACACTCTTCATCACCAAAATTGTTTCTTGTAAAAACGCCGGTAAACAATCCAGCACCGTCGACTCCGGTCACAATACAATCACCTCAATTGCGCAAAGTCGTGTTTCGGCATACATAAAAGACGGATTCTTGTTTCTGCAGCGCCTTTTATTGGCAATATCCTGTTGGCATAGAGTATACCATCCTGCAGTGCGCCATAGGTAGTGCAGATCTTGCTTACTGATAAACGGGGCAATCACAATCTCATCAGCAATGAAAGCTACGGCCAGCCACCCACTCCATTACGGCGATTATCCGAGATAGCAGCTCTTTCTCTAACCACCGGTAAATATTGAAAATGATTCTGCATTGTGCATCGAGTTGCATGCCCTTTCACTGAAGCTGAAAGGACTCATTGACCAACGGCCCTTTCAGCGATTCGCCCAATGCGGATTTACTCTTTCAATGTTTCCATTTTAATCGGAAAAATCGCGTTTTTAACTCGTCTCCGCGACCGCTGGGAGCGTTAATCCCAACGTTTCCGGAAAAACCTGGCTTAATTATAGAAGGAAGATTAAAAAAAGCGACAGATGAAAATGTGACTTTAAACACAATTTGTTACAAGATTGTTGAAGGAGGCATGTTTGTTTATTCAAAAAGTTTTCGCAGCTCTAACGAGGTTTCTTCCAAAAAAAAATGACTAAACTTATTGATATCGAGCACATACTATATTAAACCGAATACGCCTAAATAAACAAAATTACTTCAATAAGTTCCTACTTTAATTAAATGTAATGTGGTTTACAATAATAACTAACAGAATATGTAGGTACTAATTTTAGTTATTTGCGTCGTTAATTGTGGACAATGAGCTATAAAAGCGTCGTGATAAAATACAACTGTTACTAGGTGTGAGCGTCCAAAATCTATCAAATGCTTGACTCGACAAAATTAAAATTAGTTAAAATCCCACTAAACACGTCCGCATTTTATAAAAAATGTGAAGGTTGAATTTAACTAGCTGTTTACAAATTAAGCGATAACCAATGCAGCGCTTTTTAATCGCACCATTCTCCGAAGAAACTAATTGCTTAATTACGAGCGAAAGCTTACTAACAATTGTAATAAAAGACGAACAAAGTTAAAAAAAACCTCAGTTCAACGAGTTGATGAAAGAAAAAATGTTAATTAGAGTTGGAAGTGTCTTTGTTAGTATTGTTTGTCGAGTTTAAACAAATTAAAAATAAATATTCAAGTAATAAAACTTGTTAGAAGTTTTCAACGCAACAATACAATGACCCTCGAGTTTTCTCCGAGTCCGAAAATGTAAGCCCGACCATTCTTCTTTCCCGTGCCATCAAACTTTTCGGAACTGAGATTGCGAAAGATTGTTCCTATAGTTTTAAACAAGGGCGACCCTGATACGCCGACAACGTTCTTTTATTTTAGTTTTATCAGTTTCTTTTATCGTACCGTTTCGCTGTTTACTGCGCCCATAGCACAAGTCTTATAATCTATTCAAGGGATAAATTATAGTCCTAATAATTCTTGCCGAGTGTATATTCTTGTTGGGGAAGGCACTTCTTTTATGGAAATCTCAAATGAAAAGAATAAAGATAAATTTACATGCACACAATGTCTGCTTACTGTAAAATTAACGTCACGACTCATAAAAAACCTATTCATAGCAATTCTTCTAGACAACTACATTGGTTGATTGGAATCACACGCATATAGACGTTATCGAGAAAAACATGAATGGAAGTGGGCACAATCTTGGATCCCAGCGCAGCGCTTCCTAAAGATAAAACAATCTCTTTGTTTCCTGCATAAATTCCTGACCCAACGTCACCGTTAGTTCGGGTCTGTGCAAATAATGTCCAGCAATCAGAACTGCAAATAATAATTTGATTGTTAATGTAATTTCTATGAATTTGACTATTGAAGGGAGTTCGTGTCCATCAATGGATAAACACTGCACTTCATTCGACCGTCATAATGCGAAATGTCTACACAAAACGGGGACAATAAATTTTCCGTGTTTGATTACGTCCACAATGTGTGATGAGTCACAACTGCGATTTATAATTATTAAAAATTGTTTTATTGCGGAAATGTGTGGGAAAATTGAGCGAGTGCAAATCGTTTGATTGATTGCCGAAGATTTTTTTATTACATTGTCATTACTTTTATCTGAAATTACCCTTTTATAAATATTAATTCAGCAACAAATGCATTATCTTTATGTCTCTTTGATATAAGTTATCAATGTTTGATGGTCCATAAAAGCGAAACATAAAAAGATATTTCATTTTTTCTTTTACTGTTATGCCTCTCATCAAAAAAGGTTTTAAGTGATGTCTTATGATTATTACTTTTGAAATATGTAGTACTAAATCAGGTATCTAATCCGATTCTGTCCGGTTTTTAGACGTAAAAAGTTTTTTTTATTGATCTACTGTTGAAAGCGTGACAATTTAATTCAGTTTCTTATTGTTTGTAGTAAAGTTTTTTCAGTTAAAATGTTTGGACAGATATATAATCATAATATTTTTCAGCGTCCTGTCAGCCATAAAGAACTTTCTACTTTTAATTTTCTACCGTTGCCGTCGTAACATTATGGTGGATGCGCCGGTTTAGAATTTATTACCTGCACTTGTGAAATGAAAACGTTGGTAATCTTTGTAAAAACACACTGTTGTATTTCATAGGGTAATTGAAGAAAATGAGTAATTAGCGAGGATTTAAAATGTTAGTGTACTTTTTTTGAAAAAGTAATCTGTCGTCGGCCGCAGAGGCTCTTGTGACATCAAAGATTAAAACCAAACCGAGTCTCTTTGACCCTCGACGGTTTGCGTCAAATTAATGTGTTTATTAAATTAGAAGGACTGAAGTTGTAATTTTGCCGGTCAGTGATGAAGCAAAGGTCAGTGATGAGCAAATATTTGCGAATTCTTAGTCGACAGAGCGAAATCTGCTAACTCCAAATCAAAACAGAGCAATTGATAAATGTTTGTGTAACTGAAATGGTGCAATTTTGCCAAAGTGGAGGGAAGAAAGATCGGGGCGACTTCGGAATGTCCTCTTTCAAGAAGCAGCGACTCTCAAAGTTCAGAAATCCGAAAACAAAGGGAATGTAAACAATAAGAAGTCCGGATGGGCCATTCTCCAATTAAATACCTAAGTTGGGACAGCATTGTGTCGGTCGCTGCTATTTTCGCAACTTTTACAAGGAAAACCATTGTCTGTGAAGATTCGTTAAGTAGCAAAGAACTAGCGTAAAGATAAAGGATTCGCTTCAAAACCCGAACGGCACGTCCGTTATTCCTTCTCGCAAACTATTTTAATTACGCCTCGGAAACTTAACACAAAAAATAGTTTCTGGGTTTATTAAAACCACGTCGAGGCTCTGGAACAATACCGCAGAAGCCTTTTCGGAATTAATTGCGTTTTTATCAAAGCGCGACTTCATATCTCATTGGGTCGCACAACTGGTAATAATTTTGTAAGCTGCAGCCAGTTTTTGTATGTCTGCCGATTAAGGTTGCGATTTTACAGTGAAAACGGCTATAATTACTACATTGTAGGTGGTTAAAATGGAATTTCATATGGGTTTCGCTATAAGCAGATAAACGACTTTAATTATTTCATTATTGGAATGCCTTTGTTACAAAGACCATAGAAACTTAGTTAAAAATTACAATAATACAACCGAACCAGACATCAAAGAAAAGAAAACTACTTGTATTGTTATCTACTTATTTATATCAAATTTCAAACAACACAATTTATTTACTTTCTTGTTACAACTTTATTTACGTTAAATTCTAACAATATGTGATACTTTAACAATCTAAATTCGTTATTCTACATGCTTGGGTCAGTGTATATTTGGATTTGTGGTAAACAACAACCAACAACTAACAAATAATTTATCTAAACATTTACACTACTTAACAGTGAATGCGATCCTCTGATTATAAAACTTTCTGGGGCATCTCAAAAAGAAGCAGAAAAGTTGTAACGATCAGTAGTGTCGTATTGTCATAACAAAAAATATAAAACACAAATACGGAGCTGCTGTAAAACAAGAAAATAAAAGTTTGGCAAAATAAGGTTTGAATTATGATACAGGTTTCAATTTTTATAGCTCTAATAAAATAATATTGCGTCTCAAAATAAAGAGTTTATTTGTATGAATTTGAATTATTTTAGTTTTAGTTCATGTAATTTAAACTACAAATGTTATTTATAAAATGGTTGTAATAATTGAAATTATATAAAGTTTATTTCTATAATTATATAATAATAAATAATTGTACGTACGTATTGTGTATTGCTCAAAATACCATAAATGCAAAACAAGCTACTGTGATTTGATTTGTGTAATTTTATCCGTCTCTACACGGTCGGAAAGAGATTCGTTTGTATCATGAAATCCTGTCAGTTAGAAATAAATAAAGAAGTATTTTGTTTTGTAACTTTCAGTTCTCGTTCATGCTCTGAAAGTGTTAGAATAACGGTGTAAACGAAGCTTGTTGTTTGTCTCATCGATGAACGAGTGATATTGGCATTTAACAAAATGGCAAAGCGACTCCGTGTAAAATTTTATAAAGACATCGTAGAGTTTGTCCGTGTTGTGTTATGTAAATAGTTGATTACGTTTATCGTTCGATAAGCTGTAGCAACACAGAGCAAATGACTTCCGTGCATCGCTATCATCTAGTCGTATAGAGCGTGTATGAACTTAAGAATTCCGCCAAATGAAGAATAAACAAGTTTCAAGTTTATCAAAGAAACGTTATTCTGTGTAATCCTCAATTTTCCTCCGCCCCCACTTCAACTTCAATTCCGCCCAATTCTCTTGCCAAACAAGTTTGTAAAATGAAATTTTCCTGCAAGGTTGACAAGTCATCTAATCGCAGCACTGGCGCAGCCTTTTCCTCTACATACGAACAATTTCTTTTTTCCGTTCTATTAGGAGACCTTCCTTTATTTCTTTCAATTTTCTCTTCATTCTATGGCGCAGTCCCTCGGGAACGGATTGAGGACCGCCGTTCGGCGCGGGACCCTCGCTTTTATAATTATAATCCGAATCTGTCAAACGGACGATGAAAGAACACGACTGTCCACCGGCAATTTATATCAACGTCAACCAAACACGAACAGGTGGCTGACTTTTGCAATTACACTGAAGCTGGGACGCTAAATTATTGTTGTAATGCAGCTGAAACAATGAAACATATTGTGTTTCAAAATACCGCCGGCTGCTGATACCCGACAACGGCGACACTGTTGACATCTGCCATAATGCGTATCAATTAAAAACGAATGAAATTAAATTGGGTTAAATGTATTATAAAACTGAATTACGGCTACATAAATACCGCCAAAATTGTTTATTAATAAGCTTTTAATTTCAAAATCAATCATAGAGTCATGCACCAGAAGAACCATAAGGAGCAACCTGCAAAAAATATAGTGTCCTAAAAAAAATTTAAAAAAATGATAATCTGCCGAAATAAAAAAATAACAACAATCGAAATTATTCAAAAATGTAAATCCATATTGTTACGTGTTGACTACAAAATTTACAGAATCCAAATTAAAAGAATCTGAATATTAAATAAACCAGAGATTCTTAATGTTTTTTTTGAATCAAACTTGGCGTTCACAACACTTTATAAAAAAAAACACACAACAAAAAATTAACAAAAAATTGGTGACCCGTCCCAGTCTTTGGCACACAAAGATTCTTAAATAAAATTGAAAACTTCTAAGAAACTAAAAAATTTGTAAATTTGTAAATTTTAAACGTGAGAATCAATCAATTTATAGTAAAAGGAGTTTAATAAATCTAAAGACTAAAGAATTTGGCAAACTGAAGAAGACTCTTCAAAGACTAAAAATTAAAAAAAACAAAACAAGTACCTAATATCTCAACAATACAATATAAGCGGAAATTAAAAAACTTAAAGAAATTTTGGTAGTAAAAGTAAACAATAAAAGTGTTCAAAAGTCTAAATATAAAACAGAAAATAATATAAGCAACACAATTTATAATATTCAAAAATTGAAAATAAAGCATAAAAAATAAATTCACAAAATTTTAAACGTGTCTAAAGCGTTTTAAATATATAATAAATGTAAGAAGTTAAAATAAATTAATAAAGACAAAATCAAAGAATACAATGCAAAAATTCTAAAAAAAAATAAACCTCCAAAATTTTTGAAAATGTGAGCATTGTAAAAAGTATAAGAAAGTATTTAAAATTTAGAGAAGATAGAAAATATAAAGAGACAATCTTAATTACTAAACTGAAGATGGCAAAATCTGCTACTTAAAGGGCAAAAGAAAAACAAAATTTCAAAACCCGAAATATTTAAATGATTAATTCCAAGAAATTATAGTTCTTATAGAAATCAAAAATAAATCTAAGGATATAGAAAATATTAAAAATACAAGGAATTTAAAACACCAAAGAATCCAAAGTGCAGAGAATAGAATATAAATGCATAATAACAGAATGTAGAGAACCAGAAATTACAAAAATTTCATTTTCAATAGTAATAGAGTTCAAAAACCTTCAAACATTCGAAGAAAATAAAAGATGGAAAAGAAGTATTTAAAAGTACTGAAGAAGTGTAGAAAATGTATAGAATTTAAAGAATATAAAAGAGACAAAATAAAGCAGAGAAATTAAAAAAAAATTCAGAATTAAGAAAATGCAAAATTACAAAAAAGTAAAAATTTAAAACTGAAATATTTAAAGATTGCTCTAAAAAAATCGAAGCATACAGTAAATGAAAGAACTTAAAAATCGAATTGTAAACATTTAAGAAATTCTATTCTTAAATCTGAGAATATGCAAACAATATATAAAAAAATTAAAGTAGCAAATTTTTAAGTAAGATTTTGAGACCTAAAAAATTTATCAAATACAAATAAAAAATTGAAATCATAAAATTCATTCAAAAAGTATCAAAATATAAAAAATAAAAACGTGCACAAAATCTATAAAATAGCAAAATACTAAAAAGATCAGAAGCAGACATCAGAAAAATAAGAAGGTATTAGAAATGTAGAAAATCCAGGAAGGAAAATCATTATTGATTTTAAAATAATAAAAAAAAATCTAAAAATTCAAAAAAAAAACAAAGAAAAGTAAAAAATGAAAAATCATTAAATATAAATACTGTAGAGAATTTAGAATTCAGAAATTTTTATACAAAAAGTTATTCTGAAAAAAAATATAAAATTTAAAGTCTTAGGAATGTAAGAATATAGAATACAATGAGAAAGTATTCTAGAGAAAAGCTAGAGAGTATAAATACCTGTGTAGGAAATTTTAATAAACAATGAATCTGAAAAATTTAAAAATCTGTAGCAGTAAAAAAAAATACCCAACAAGAATATAAAAATACACAATTGAAAAAATTTAAAAAATTATAGAATCTAGAAATTTATTTCAGGAATTATAAATAGAAACAAATTTGAAAACAATTTTAAAAATTTCAACAATTTAGAGAATTTAAAAAAAACAGAAGAAACCAAAGCGATGAAAAAGCTGTCAACAAACGTAAAACTGGATAATCTAACAGAATTATTATATTCTGATCATGTCAACAAAAATAGTTTTATAAATATTTAGTTCTTAAGAAAAACATTCAAATCAATTGAATCAAAAAGTGCAATTAAAATAAGTAGCCGTAATCAATTTAAAAAAAAACCGAACAAAGATTTTACATTTTTATGACCCTAAAATATTCAAAAAGCAATTATAATAAATGTTTTTTCTTGACGCTCAACCGAAAAAGATATCTTAAATTAATTAAATTTTACAATTTAAAATAGTAAGAGTTACCATAACAATCTTCTATTTATTTATTTTTCTAGGAAAATTTGATGTATGTCTACAGAAAACGATTTTAAAATAGAAAAAATATGTTAATAAATCACTGGATGCAGAAAATTTAATCGCATTTTTAACTAAATTATGCAAATAAACAAGAATTTCAAATTACACATAGTTAGTTTTATAAAATAACTACATTTATTTTTGTTTTGTGTAAACTCAAAACAAGTGTTTGCGGTTTCAAAATCAAGACCTACAAACCAACTAAAATACTTACATTACAAACTTTGCTTTTTCCGTTCTCGCAAAAGAAACATAGATTATGGAAATAAACTCTTAATGTACAACACCACGTTGTTTCACTTTGATGGTTTTCGTTTACTTAGTGTTACTACCCAATGAGTAAACTAAACAATCTCTTAAATCCCTTCTAAATTATTAAATCGTAAAACACCACAACAAACAGGTATTTAATTAATTCCAGATGTAAAGCAAGCAAACTTTGAAGGTTTATTACCTCTTTTATCATATATTACGAATGTTGACGATAAAACTAGACACATTGTTTAGAGAGGATTTTCAGATATCAATATGAAGATACTGCATTTTGCTATTAACTGCGTATTGATAAAAGTGATATCTGTTGAATAATTCAAATTTTATTTCATCTAAAATAAGTTGATAGTTAAATAGTTTTTGTGATACTTAATTGTTATTTTATTATATTTGTATTGTCTCCATGGCTGTTATGGCATCGACAACGACCGTGACCGCTATTTATTAACAACACTAATATCCGTAACAACATTTTGATTATCAAATTGATAGTGACAATAATTAATTAAGCTTTCAACTAAGATGAACAGAACTTAATGTTAAAAGCACAATTTCACTTTTTTTCTTCATGATTTGCACAAATTATTGCATCTGAACTAAAAAGTTGTTTGGAAATTTTGATTTTCTTATTAACAGATTGTTACGAATTTTTCTGCTACCACCGAAGAACTCCGAATACAATGTCCTGTAAAATTTTCAGAGTTTTTCAAAAATTTTTTGGAATCTTTCCGATTTTATGACTCCTACAAATTGTCTAGTGCACTTTCTTTTTCTATAATCGATAAATAAACGATAACTCAAAAAAGAAAATGTCTAAGCACTGCATTTTTTATATAAACCGCAGCCCTTGAATGGCGTATCATCTTCCGTAATTGTAAATCTTCTTGAATTTTTCTCTTTCTTGTCTTTCAAAGTGACTATCATAAGTTTACTAGTATCTTCAATGTTATCAATACACAATCTTATGAGTTCTTCACGTCTACAAGCTTCATAGACATAAACAATAAAATTTTTTTTACCAACAGAAAAATTCCATCCGATGCTTCTACAAAAAAAAAATTAAGTTGCCCGGCATTTTTGCTTTCTCAGGTTTGTAAGACTCCGACTTTCTCTTCATTTTTGTTTTTAATTTTGTAAATTTTGAGTGGCTGCAGCCGCTTTATCGAGAAATTTTTGATAAATTTTAGAAGAAGTGCTTGTGCAATTTTTACTTTCCATGTTTTAAATTTACTTTGGTTGTTATAAAGCACAATCGGAAGGCGTGCGCCAAATTTGTTATTATGGTTATAAACGATTTTTTAAAATTATTTATTTAATTAATTCTTTAGTATTACAAAAACTATAATACGACATACGACCGATATGCATATGACAGTCTCGGAATTTGAAGCCTCAGATATCGTCTAGGCCCCAAAATCCTCGTCTGTTATATAATTCATATGATCTTAACACCGTTATACACTATACAATAAATTAATCATTTATAAAACACAAGTACATGTTTATTTGTTGAAAGACGCCAATGGGCATTCAATTAAATAAAAATTAAATTGTTCTCATATTTCAGTATTTTTTAACATTATTATAATTTGCACTTTTACATTGTGAATAATAGAAATATTATAGGGAAGTAAACACACAACATGTTATTTTTTACGTCTCATACTAAAATCTAAACAATGAATACAGTTTCACATGTTACTACTAATAAAAATATGTATGACGTAACTATAAATTTTAAAATTCTTGAAACCAACAATTTCGTTCGTTTTTATAATTGTTTTGAACAAGAACTTAAGTATTAAACTATCCATCATCAGTGGTGCGAAAACCCATCCGCTGCATTTTAATACATTGAAGCCACCAGAATTTACTGCTGGATAGATCCAAACCGAACTTAAAAGCAGACAATTTATCAATTATTAGTAATTACACGGTTCAATAGTTTTGAAAAGTAAGCGTTCTGGCCTACGTTGAAACTGGATGAAATGCGCCCTCTGCTGATGGAACAGAGAGAAAACCGCTGCGAGCGGCGCATACTGCGGCTGGTGATGCGGCTGTATAATAATAGGATCATAGCCGATTATAACTCCCATCAGAGGCTTAGAGCGCCAATAAATTCGGGTGTATGGAGGATTGAAGCGCTAATGCATGCACCAGGCCTGGGATACGATGATCTGATGCAATTTTCCGAATAACGAATAAGTCTAAAGCTGCGGGCGACGGGAGTGACCTAATGCTGGCCCACAGAGCTTGGTAGAGGAGATTATCTGGTTGGAAACGTGGGAAAAATATTTATTTTTTAAACCTTTATACGGTTAAAAGTGTGGGGACGGTTGATATTGAAAGCTCGGGTTGAAATATATCGAGAGTTTTGTTTTTAATTTTAGGCAAATTGTGATTAGATAATTTATAGCTCTAAATCTAAAACTATAAAAGATTTAAGAAATTTTGGGACCTAAACTTAAAAATTTAACAAAATTTTATTAAACAACAAAAATATACTAAAAATGCGAAGTTTGATCGTTACAAAGAGATAAGAGATTCTCATGATAATGTAGAAAATGTATTAGTCTAAACACACTAAAAAAGGTGAAAAAGTAAAAGTAAATTCAATAAACTAACCATTTTAATTCCTGAAAAAAAGCGAGAGTAAAATAGAAATGTAAAATTTCATCGTTTTAAAGCTAGTACAGTAAAAAAGAGACAAATCGAAATCTGACATTGAAGATAAAAAAAGTCAACGATAATCGTAAAATATTAAATCGAAAAATCTAAATCCGAGATAAAAATGTAAGCAAAAATTATTTCTTTTTTCTAATTTATTAAAAGAGATAGAAATGAAAACAATGCAAAATTGACGATTGAATAAAAAAAAGAGGCCAAGTCTAGAAATGCAAAAAATATCAATTGTATAATTGTCAGCCGCAAATAGGCATGTCTCATTTACACAAAAATAAGAAAATAATTATAAAAAACAAAAACTGAGTTAAATGAAGATTCTCAATAATAAAAAAAAAATTGGAAAAAAAAGTTGGAAATGTGAGATCTTATAGCTCTAAAGCTAGTGTAAAAAAATGAAAAATTGAGGAAAAGAAAAAGAAGAAATACTTGTAGAATATATAAAATTATTAAAAAACTCTACATAAATAATTAAGAAGTCTCTAAAATCAAATTAAAACAAGAGATGAATAAAAACCTATCAATAGAAGGAAAAAAATAATTTCTAAACTCTGCATAGTAACAATAAATTTATTGGTTATAACAAAAATATACGCTACTCAAACAGGTTGAAGAGAAATAATTGAACACCTGACAGAGGAGTTTATGTCTCATAATTTGCCTCGGAAAAATTTAAACTCAGTAAAAAAACGCATGACCGTGAATATTAGTTGAGAGAAAATAGCAAATTTAAAATAGTAACAGACATCAGAAAAAAAGAAAATAGAATAAAAATATGTGAATCTTATTGTCCTAAACTGATAACCTAACTATTAACTGCTAACTAACCAATAGTAATATAAAAAAAGTAAAAACAAAAACCTCGCAGTTAAAGTCAAGCGTAAGACAAAATAAATTTTAAAATTTTAAAAATAAGAATTTTGTAATCACAGCAAAAAACAAAAACAAAAAATTTTGGAAAAAAAAGATATTTTTTAACTTTTAGGAAGCTAAAAATAAATAACAGAATAAATAATATATATAAAAAAATTATGGTTATGTATAAAACTTACAATTGATTGAAGACAAGAAAATTTTTTTTTAGTTGTTTACAGCAAAAATTTTAGAACTAAATGAACAATATGAGAGTTTAACTATTGTATATCATTAATTTAAACTAGAGCCAATAAGAATGTAATGATAAAAAAAATATTACTGTAAAAAAATTTAAAAAACTGACCAACCAAAAACTACAAACGAAAAAAATTATTAAATAAGCCGATGAAAATGTAAAAATGTCATTAATCTAAAAATTTGATGTCCAATTTAAAAAATCAGAAAAAAATAAAAATAAACGGAGTAAGAGCACAAAATTTAAAAAGTTTTTGACATTAATTGAAAAACCTAAAAATGTAAAAATTTCATAGTTAGTTCTGTGCTTGAAGCAAAATAAAGAAAATATAATTATAATAAATTGAGAAGAGGCGAATTCCAAAACATCAAACAGTTGAGTTGAATTAGAAAGATAAAAATTTAATTATTTTAAACGTCTAAAATTTCTAGAAAATTAAAATGTTGAGAAAAGGTCTGTAATTTTCAGAAACGATGGTAAACTAATGTACAAATTCAGAAAAAAAAAGTAATAAAATGATCCGAGGCCGAATTAAATTCTGAGAGTTCTATTGCTACAATCCAAACTTGACAGTTGAATCTATTTTTTCAAAATTAAAGTCAAGAAAAATATTATGATAAAAAACTTTAGTAATATTGAAAAGTTGTAAACTAAAAATTTTTTAAAACTGGAAAAATGTGGAAATTTTATTGCTCTGAACCTCAGTCAAAAAATACTAATTATACACCAAGGTACAGAAGCAATTTTTCTCAGCACCGAAGAGTGATCTCGAGATGCGCAGCATTGAAGAGAATAAGTTGTGAGACTAAGAAAAAGCTTCTGCAGCGTGGATTATATATTATTTTTTCCACTACTAGAACATTTAGTCATTTTTTCAATAAGTATCAAGATATCTATAACAGTTGGAATTTGACATTACTTTAATTTTACTGAATTTTCTGCAAATTGTAAAAATGGTAGATACAGATAAAGACGGCGATTGTACTCCTCCTGAAATTCGAAAAAAAGCTTGGTAAATCTAGTATGACAAATTGCCGCCCGAAAAATCGAAGAATTATTATATAAAGGTATATTCTGGTTTTAAAGATTGGTGTAAATCGAAAGGTTTTCGAAACTTTCCGAAAACGTCTTTTTGTCTATTTTCAAAAAGGGCTAAAACAACAAAAAAATCAAAAATAACGAGAAATGATAGAGAATCATTCAAAATTTTTATCTTTGTAATCTAAAACGGTTTAAAAATATTATAGATAATTAAAAATCTAGTAATTAATAAATTAGGCAATTTAAAATTATTAACAAACAACAGAAAAAAATTGTAAGGAAAATGTGGGAATAGCACTGTTGTAAACTCACTACAATAATGAGAGACAGAAATGAAAACCTGCAGACATAGGATAATTTTAGTATATTAAAAAAATTGAGTTTTGTGAAGTAAAACTCTAAATTAGAATAAAAATGTGATAATCTTATTTTTTTAAATTTTTAAAAATTGGGAGGATCAGAATCGTACGTTGAATAAGAAATAATATCACTAAAATTTACAACTGAGAGAATTACGAAGACAAGAAAAAAACCTTAGGTTACGGAGAAATTTGAGAACGATTTAAAAATATGAAAATGTTATTGTTGAAAGCGAAAACATGATTAAAAACATATCACCAAATTAATTAAATTACAAGCAAAAAAAACTTAATATCAATTTCTGGTATTCAGCGCTAAGAGCTATGCATTAAGTTAAAGAGTTTTAGTCATTCTGCATAGCTCGCAATTAATTCCGATTGCGGTATGATTGCATTCTTGTTGCATGATTATTACAAACAAGAGAATGGGTACTTGTACGCTAAATTATGTACAATTATTGCTCTAGAACAGACCACACGGCAATATCACTTTCTGCAATTCCATAACAATTACTCGAAATTATGTTCGAGTTTATGTAGAATTTAAGAAAAAAGTCGACAAAAATGTTTTTAGGTAACTAATGTGGTTACCGTGTCATGAAAGTTAGTTAAGTTGTTGCAAGCTGGAGTAAATCTCACATTCATGTGAGACTGTTTTGCGTAATAATTTATGACATGTGTACAACAAGCGTAGTTAATTATACGACCAAGCTTTCCCTAAATCAAATGTGTTCTACTTAAGTAAATATTAGTCGAGATTGTTGTACGTCGTATTTTTCGTACGACTTAATTTTGTTGTCATGTCAAAGAACAAGCACGCAATTTTCTGTAAGAAATGGTTGGGTGGGTACGAAGGAGGTTGAAAGTTTGATCCCAAACGTACAATTAAGGCGGGCATGAAATCTAACTTATATTATTATATCCATCCTAGGCAGAATTAGTTGCGTCGGCATGCATAAAGACAAATTTAATTAAATTCCTCGCACTAAAACCGTCCTAATTAAAATGTCCGTGTCGAAATTTCCATCTTTTGCGCCGGTGCATCTCGATGTTTATCGTCGAAAGACGATACGTACCAGCAGACACTTCCGCTATTCTTTTTTGAGCACGTAGTTCATTAGTTTCATTTGAAAGCACGCTAGAGAATGGTGTAGTTCCAATCACGGATCCTGAAGACTTTAGTTAAACTGTTCGAGAACGAATTTCGAGACACCGTGAAACAAAAGGGGCAATGGGAATCGGAAATAAAAGGGGGCGAGGGTACACACATGTGCCGGAAGGATTCGACAGCAGGTTTGATTGGAGCACCAGATGGAGCATATCAGCATTATTATCTGTTCATCCGGGCTCTGACAGGAACGTCTTGGATGCAATCATAAAGAGATTTGTCGAGGAAAAAAGACGCCTTTCAATTACTCAACCGGATCGTAGCAGAAGAGTAATTGAGTGACGTGGATGAGCACGACACTGATTCGTCGCGCCCGCAAAACCCTTTTTTTAATCGATTCTTCCTTCCAGACCTCGGAGAGAATAAGCGCCGGTCCCGGAGCGCCAGGCCAATTTAAATTTCTTGTTGGCTGCCTGATGATTTTATCGACGAAAGGCGATTGGGATATTCGCGATGACGACGATTTTAACGACATACGTAATGTACTTAACAACTACAAGAGAGAATTTTAGTCTTCGCAGACTTTTCAATTTTGAAGCCAATTTAAAAGAAATTTTATTTTTTCTTTAGTTTTATTAAATGTTATTAAAAAAAAATCTTACATTAGTTCGGTTAACCAAAAATTATAACGATTTGTATTTTCGACCCGGCGCATCCACCATTTTTGTCTAAATTCTACAAATCTATATGTGTCCAATTGATTACCTTTACAATAAACTTATTTAAAGCATCAACAAAATAAGACTTTAAAATAAAATAAACTAAATATTACAAACTCACACAGTAGACTTTTTAGGCAAAACAAAATAGAGTACGAAACATTTAACAATTTATAAAATTATTAATCACAAAAATTTTAACGTTGGTATCTTGATTTACAAAATTTCTTGAATTTTCTTATACGTATATTTAAAATTTGAACATTTTACTTTCTGTTGCTCAAGATGTTTGAAATGTGTTAAATAATTTTATACAATTTTATAAAATTTGTTCATGTTGATTTAAGAATTATCTAATATTTTGTTACACTTAGAAATTTAAAATCCTAAAGTTTTCAGAAATATGTGAAAATCTTTGAACTGTTTTAGAATTCTTTATATTTCTATAACACATTTTTAGATAAATTTTTAGGGCCAAAAAGCAATTTTTTTCATGAACGCATTGGTGGAGACTTTTGCAATTAATATTTGTAAGTGAGATACTTAAGTCAATTTTTAAAAAATTTAAAGGAATATTTCTCAGGTCTAAGATTTTTGTATCAATAGTTTCACATATGTAATTATCTTACTCTTTCACCAGAATTTATAGGTTTTAACTTTGTTAACAAAATATTTAAATTTTAATAGGACATATAATATTAAAGTTTTTATTGTTAAGTATGTAGACATTTCAATATCAAATTTGGAACTTGTAAAGTTGTCATTTTTTCAAAATTCTGGTTCATACTTATTAAGTTTACAAATGTTGAACTGAATACTAAAAAAAGTTTTTTTTTTTTAACTTTATTAAAAGTTACTGTTCTAGTAGAAATTCTTATTTACTTTAGTTCTGTTAACTGTTTTTTTTTTAATTTGTGGCCCGGCGCATCCACCAATTTTAAGCAACTTTTTGCTGAAATTCTACAAATCTATAGAAAAAAGTGTCCAATTAATTTTCTATTTGATTAGATTATAAACAAAATAAGTATATTAAATATCACATAGCATACAAAAAATTATAAAAGATTGAAATTAATAAAATAAATTAAATTTTAACTCACTATTGTGATTAAGTCACTTTTTCTGAAAAATATGATATATGTGAGCTGTCGCGTAAATATTAAAAAGTCTTGAGCTACCTAAATGTTACATCAAAAACGAAAGTTTAATTTACCAGTAATTAAAATTTTAAATCGCAGTTTTTGTCACCCAGTAGACTATAATCGCAATAAAATTACAAAAAACATTTCATGACAAAGCAAATCAGATTACAAGACATTAACATGTTTAAATTTATTAATCATTAAATAAATAAAAATCAAACGTCAGTAGATATCCCCATTCACAAAGTTTTCTTATTTTTTTTTAAATGTATAAAGTTTTTAGAAATTATTTGATCTTTCTTGGAATGTTTTGAATTTTGTATCTCAATACAACTATATTTGACTAAAATCCGAATTTTATAACAAATAAATAGACGTAAATTTTTGCAGATTATTTTATTAATTTCAACATTATATTAAAATTTATTTATGATACGTAATATTTTGTAGTTTTATTTTGTTTGTGCTCTAACCAAATATATTAGCACCAAAATTAATTGAACACTTTTTTATAAAGACTTGTGAAATTTGGTCAAAAAATTTTGGTTAAAATTGGTGGCTGCTCCCTATTTATGAGTCAACTAAAGTTGGCGTGTAAAAAATCTAAAGCATTAATTTTTCAGATTTCACATTTCTGTAACAATAAATTCACATATCTAATTTTCTTTTTTTTAATAATTTTTATGTTTAAACTTTTCTATCTGAATGTGTGAATTTTAGTATTTAAGACTGTTATCGCAGTATCTGAACGTTTCAATATTAAATTTTGTACTTAGTTGACATTTTTCCAAGATTCTAGTTTATAATGATCAACTTTAGAATATATAAATTAAAGAGATACCTAACAATTTGTAGAGCAAAATTCAATCTTTGCAAAAAAATTTTAATTATGAAACAGACAAAAAAAACTTTTTATTTTTACTATTTTATCAGTGTGGTTAACTAAACAATTTTTTTAAGTCAGGGGCAGCCACCAATTTTGACCAAAATTTTTTGACCAAATTCCACAATTTTTTATAAAAAAGTGTTCAATTAATTTTGTTGCTAATATACTTGGTTCGAGCACAAACAAAATAAAACTACAAAATATTACATATCATCAATAAATTTTAATAAAACGTCGAATTTAATAAAATAAATGGAATGTTACAAACTCATAACTGTGAGTAAATCGCCTTTTCTCAAAAATATGCTACATTTGATATTATCGGAGTACAGGATCAAAGTCCTCGTTGGTGACCTGAAAACCTATCACCAGTTCTGGCGTATTTTGTCACATTAGTAATTATTTGTTTCTCATTAACACTGTTATAATTGGATCAACATCCAGCTCAAACTATGCTAAATAAGCAGTATTTATTTTCCGTATAATTTTAGCACAAATTATATTACAACGCAAATATAATCCCAATCAAAATCGAATTTCCTCCGACGCACGCTGCCGTTATAAAAAGTTCTTCCTGAAAATGAAACTAAAGTAAAAATAAAATTCTTTGGTCTGCGATCGCCTTTGAAAAGCCATAATTCACACGATTCATATCTCTATTGAAACTCGGTGCTTTATTTCCAGCTCGTTAAAAAATATCTTTCATCCAGGAAGAATAGACAAAGTCTACCGTAAACAATTTTCATTTAGAACGTAAGATCTCCTGAAGCCGTGAAAATTCCGTCGCAATCATTTCGACTTGTGGACGCGTACCCTAAAACTTGCTACTTATCCGGATCGATCCGGGAATTCTGTGCAGCCGGAATTCGAACGAACGGTGCACATGGTATCTTTCCATCCACATCGTTAAAAAGGTTAAAACGATTTCACGTCCGATGCATCAGACTATTATTGTTAGAAACTAACGTTGACCGAAATGGCGCACTCTGATCTGGAGCTTACCGGAATGTTAACTCCGTTCAACAACCAACGTGATGGAAATATAATGGTATTATCTTTACACAGTTAACTTGTAATTCCATTTCCAATAACTTTGTCGCTTTTAATCTTATTAAACCTTGCCACTATAATAATTACAGAGTCTACTTTTATTTTTCTGTCGGAAGCTTTCTAATTATTTTATATATCAGAAGCGGGTTATAACGATTCAATATTTAGCTGTCGGAGAATCTAGAATAAAGAAATCTATGAATTGCGTGATAGAATAGAGTCAGCTGCACTGCATGAATGTGTCATTAATATTATTCAGTTATGCATTAGAGTCAGCACGGTTCTTCCTGCAAATCTTGTAGCAATGTCAATTTTGCAGACAATGAATTTAAGCCTGGTTAAATCCGGAGACCTTTCTGTGAATATGACAATTTCGCTTCCAATTAATATTTATGAACGCAGCAGACGTTTGGTTAACTGCAGTAATACGTGAATGCCCTGCATATCGGATTTTCCTCTTATCCGAAGTTTCTATGCATTTTCTACCAAACCTCTTTCCGTCTATTCATATTGTAATAATTCTATTGGCCAGCTTAAGATGCATAAAATTGATAACCTTGCCAATTTCATGGAGAAGTTGAACAGTGGCAGGTGCGCCATCTCGGAAGAATGGACATCTAAGATAGATGAATGGTAAAAGATGTGAAACTAATGAACTGGACAATGGCCGGCAATTCACAGTTCATTTCCTGCGCAATCTTACTTCGACCTTTTTCCTTTGCAAATTCTAGAGATAAAGCCAAGGTAATGATTCAAGGGTTGCTCGCACAACTATTCAAGTGAGGGATATTAGAGTTTATGAACAATATTGATTCTCAATAATAATAAAATGATTTCCAGGCACTGTTTCATGAAAAACCAACGCTGTCGTGCGAGTACAAAGAAGGAATCAATGCTGCAATTGCAACAAGGAGATAAAAAAATGAAGAGTGAAACAATTTAGGGTATAAGACATTCAATAATTTATAAAATTATTAATAATTGAATCAAAAACTCTAACAATATTTGAGTTTTCTTCTACTTTTTTCACGCATACTTGAAATTTTAACATTTTTTTTTCTGTTGTCCAAGATGTTGCTAAACAATTTTCTTCAATTTCAAAAAATTTGTTGCTGTCAATTTTTTTTATTTGTTAATTTTGTGTAATTTTTTATAGGTACTTGGAAATTTAAAAGCTTTTAGTTTTTACAAATGCGTGAAAAAATTTAAACCGTTTTTGAAATGCTTTACATTTTTTATGGCGCCTTTTAACACAATTTCATATTGCTAAAAGCATATTTTTCGACAAATATAGAAGCGTAAATTTTGCAGTTTACATTTATAAGTCATTCTAAAATGTCATTTAAAATGTTTATTTTTTAGGATTCAGGTTTCTGTATCAATTTTAAAACTTTTTTCAATAATTTAACATATTTAATTGTCAATTTTGTTACTTTTTTCAAAATAATGTTTAAGTTTTAACTTTTTAAACTGAATCATTAAATTTTAGTATTTAAGGTCTGTGATCTTATTAGTAAGTATATGGACATTTCAATATTAGGAAAATTTTGTACTTTTTAGACGTAAAATTATATTTTTTTCAAAATTCTGATTTCTAATTTCTAATTATCAAGTTTAGAAATTTTATATTATTAACTAATTAACTAATTTCAGTTTTTTAAATTTTATGTTGATGATGAAGAAAAACACAAAAATTCAAAGCCTGAAATGTACAAAAGACACAAAAGCCCTAAAAGATGTATAAAAATGGTAAATAAATAATAATACCTAAAAGGGCATAGGGAGATAAGAATGCTAAAATTGCCCCCATAGCGTATCTTAACGATACTTTCAGGATATGTTCGTACTATAGAAGTACTTTGATTCTGAAATTTTTAGATCTCAAAGTTAACTAGATTTTGAATAATAATAAAAAAAGGCAAAAACAGAAAATATTTTCTTTCTGTTCATAGACTAAACCGATTTAAATAAAAAAATTATGGTAATTTAATATCTATAGAAATACTCTTTTGATAAAAATTTCAACAATATAGCTCTACATTTTCATAGAGAAAAAAATTTATTTTTCAAGAAAAATTGATTTTTTATTATAAAACTTAAAAGTACAATTTTGAAAATATTTTTTTTTGAATTCCCTGGCATTTTCTCTATGAAAATGTAGAGCTATACATTTTCATAGAGAATTTTTTTTTTCGAGAAAAAGTGATTTATTATTATAAAACTTAAAAGTACAATTCTGAAAATATTTTTTTTGAATTCCCTAGCAAAGAATACATAAAATATATTTTTTTCAAATTTTTTGTAATAGTACGCCATATTGAAAAAAATTAAAAACTGTCATGTTTCCGAAAAAATGTTTTTTTCGATTTATACTCTGTTTCTCTCTCTCTCTCTCTATATATATATATATATATATATATACATTTAAAAAATGAAATTTTGAGAACGCATTAACTGTTTATTGCTCTCTTAACCTCCCAGCCACCCCCGAGAGAGCATGATTTAACTATAGTTACGTTACGCTTGAACATTCCCAACGTGAATATGAATATTAATTTTTGAAAAATAATGTAATCTAGATTACAATTTATTTAACATCATCCTCGCATTCTTGTTACGTTAATATTATCATCATTAAATACAATAGTTTGGCATTTTCATAGAAAAAAAAAAATCGAGAAAAATTGTTGAATTGTGCAATTTTAATTTTTTTAATTTTTTTAACAAAAAATACTTAAAATATATTTTTTCCAATTTTTTTCTAATGGTACGCCATATAGAAAAAAAAAATGTCCTTATGGCAAAAAAAATATTGCTTTGACAACAATACACACACACACATATATATATATATATATATATATGTATATGTCTTTCGATTATTTTTGACAAAATTAAATCAAATAAATATCTCAAATAAAATTATTTGAAAGAGAAATTGTTATAACATAATTCTGACGTCTTCTAGATGACTTATCTTATTGAAAAACGCACCGCTATTACTAGAATAACACCACGAGGGGGTGACTTCCGATTCAGATTTTTCTGATTTTATTATAGAGAGAATGAAGTCCATTAAAACATGTGAAAACACGTTGGCTGATGAAGTAAAGAAAAATGGTCGGCTTTGTAAAAAACTTTCTTTTCAAACAATTTCAGGTAATGAATTAACAGATTTTCCAGAAATGACAAAAAGAATTGAAAATTCTCTTCACTGGTTCAATTCAATATAAACAATCGATGTCATACCTAGCTGAAATGATGGATGAATCGAACAACATAAAAATTGAATATGTAAAACGCAAGTAATATAGTCAAAGTTAAAGTCTAATCTCGTCATATTAACAAAATAGAATATATACTTTTTATTTTTATTTTTGATTACAAACCAAATAGTAGAGACTATATCGGAATAAATAGATATTACTGTGAATGTGCAAATGGCAACAGAATCGTCAGTTGTTCTTCACATATTGCAGCAATTAATTATTATTTAGCTCATGAACGATACTTGACCAAAATTCCACGACCAGCTGAAGTGCTAAGCCGATTGTTAAACGATGATAGATAATATTAACGTAACAATGAATCAAGACAGCGATTATGTTTAAATTATCTTTCGTCAAATTTAAAGTTCCTTATTATTTGCTTAAATGTTTTTAAATGTTTAAATCTAAGTTATATTATTTTACAAAAATTAATATTAATATTCACGTTAGAAATGTTCAAGGGTAACTACACTTAAGTCATGCTCTTTTTGTTATTTGTGCTCGGGGGTGGCTGAGAGATGAAGTGAGCAATAAACAGCTAATGCGTTCTCAAAATTTTATTTTTTAGATGTATATACATACATCTATACATATATATATATATATGTAATGTGGTGTACCATTACAAAAAATTTGAAAAAAATATATTTTATGTACTTTTTGCCAGGGAATTCAAAAAAAATATTTTCAAAATTGTACTTTTAAGTTTTATAATAAAAAATCAAATTTTCTTGAAAAACAATTTTTTTTTCTCTATGAAAATGTAGAGCTATATAGTTGAAATATTTATCGAAAGAGTATCTCTATAGATATTAAATTACCATAAATTTTTTATTTAAATCGGTTTGGTCTATGAAGAGAAAAAAAATATTTTCTGTTTTTGCCTTTTTTTATTATTATTCAAAATCTAGTTAACTTTAAGATCTAAAAACTTCAGAATCAAAGTACTTCTATAGAACGAACATATCCTGAAAGTATCGTTAAGATACGCTCTGGGGGCAATTTTAGCATTCTTATCTCCCTAAGCCCTTTCGAAAATCTAAAAATTTACATATATAGATAAATTTAAAATGAATTGTCAAAACATGGAGAAAATTATCATCTAAAAAAAGTAAAGCACTTCAAAAATCCAGATATCTAGAATAAATAAATAACAAAAAGAATATCCAAAATTTGTCGAATTTACAATAAATCGGAAAGTTACAACGAATTAAAAAATTCCGTAATTTTAAGAAACTAAAAATTTGAAAAAATGCTGATATTTTATAAGTAGTAGACCAAAAATACCTAAATAATTTAAACAAAAAATCAAAAATCCAAAGTTTATGTTACATATTCTAGCAACTGTTTTAAATCCGTTTTATAATTTTTAATAATCTGATGCATATGATTTTTGATAGGTATATATAAGTCAATATTAACTTATTTGGCTTTTAATTTTTGACTGTAAGTGCATGTCGAATTTGCGTAAGTCGGGGTACAATTTTGCACATAAATACATATAAATTGTGTCTAGCTAGGACCAGAAATTAACAAAAATAATAATTTAGAAAAAAAGAGTAATAACACTGAAAATAATACAATAAATTATATTATTATATATTGCAAAAAGTAAAGTTAGTTTGACGTAAAAGGGTTTATAAAATCTAACAAAGTCGTATGACGGTTCAAAGATATTTTCTTCCACGCATAATTTTTTCGTTATAATTTTTTAATCCTTAGAGGTGCGCTATTTGTTGCAGTATTACTGTATTCAAATTTTCTTATATTATTAAAATTTTTTAGTTTCTCTGCTTCATCAAATGGCAACAATTTTAGGATTTTTAGTTTCCAATAATGTTCCAAAATTTGAAGCATATTAATTTTTTAAAGTACACTAATATTATTTCGCTTAAAATTTTCAACTATCCTGATATTTCTCAAAATTTGCATAATGGTAACTGTACCTGATATTCTTAGGAATCTGTTTCGTATTTCAAAGTCTTCAAAAATAATAATAACCAATTTTTGCTTTATTAAAATTGCTAAAGCGTCACGAAATGAAAATCTTTATTAGCTTAGGTGTGTTGACTTTCGGATCTAAATTCTTTCAATTTTAATTTTTCTTGTAGTTTTGTAGTGTGAAATTTCTAAAATTGCTTAAATTTTTAGAAAGATGTAATATTTTCTTAAATTAAATTTTTAAATACGTATGTTTGTAAAAACGTAAACCTTTTTTTCTGCTCTACCTTCACTAAGATATTTTTCACCTCTGATGGTTACAACTTCTCAATCTTTTTCTATTTTCTTGAGTTGCAGATTTTGCTCGGACAAGACTTGGACAAATTGATGACTCCTTTTTGTAATCAACTTGATTGAATCATCGCAAGATAATTCTTACACCGACAGCGCTGCGCAAATTTCCAACAATCTGCTTTGGCGTTTGAGCACTTTACCAGAACCAGACTTATTTTTATGCAGCGTCAACGGGAAATTTAATTAATGAACTGTTACCATCTTACTAAAGTTAACAACGGGCGCCTACGCCTACAGTCGTGGTTCCAGGCGTAGACCAAATAGTCAGCTAATTTATTAACAATATTTTTGAACGTTTCGGCGTAACATATTAATTATGAGGTGGGTATTTACAAACAAACATCAATGTTATTTATGTTTTTGAGACTTTAACTCCGTTTGGTTTTGTTTGTTTACGTTAATAAAACATAATTAATAAGTACTCGTGTGACTAATTAATTTAACTAACAAATTTTGCATTTACAGAGAAACTAATTATAATTCTTAACGGCGAAAATTATAAAAACTGAACTAATTTCTAGTGTAATTAGATCCAATTTTAATTAAAGCTGTTAAGAATTTGAGGTAAAACTCCCATTTGGATTATATTTGTCCAATCCGACCAACGTTGAAAATTATTGGAACCACCGCGCAACAATTTCTCTCTTTGAATGCAAACATTTGTACAATCAGAAAGTAATTGATTGCTAGGTCCAAACACATCTTGTCGCATTTTATTTTTAGTGCGAACCAAATCAACCCAAACTCAATGCACCCCTATCAGGTGGTTTGTTTGCATCCCCCACAATTTATTTAGCATCCGGGGAAGTTCGTCGACCAGGGATTATCCCCCTGTCAGAATCAAAAATGCTAAATCTTCTATAACAAACCTTAATAATTAGGTATTAAAAAAGGATCAGCCTTTTGTGGCTTGTTACGCATATATACATGTCAAACGTCACAAATTGACTCGAGCGTTTTTTTTATCATAAGAAGAGTAAAAGGAAGGCTAAAAAATATGCCACTTCACGGCATAAAATATTCACGACGGAACGAAAACGACATCTTCGCGTTGTTTGTGCAATTTTGTTTCAAGGCGGTATAAACAAAATATTGAAGTTGAAGTCGCGGCTGGTTTATGGCGTCGTTACGCAAAATGATATTGTTATAGAGAGAGTTGTTTTTATAAGATTTAACCACTGAAATTTTAAAACGCTTCTTTATATTTGTTTTAATTTTGGTGTCGTCATTTTACGGTGTTTGGACACATATTGTAAGAAAAATTAGGCCAACGTTGACAGATATAAATATAATAATATTCGTGGCTGGAGATGAATGACACTAGTATAATAAAACAGAGAAATTTAATAACTAAAATAAACGTCAGTTTACGTAGATATTAGAGTAGATACAAAAGTAATGTGTTAATAAATTGCTGAAACTTCGGCAACTTTATGCACTGTAAATTTGCATTGAAGACATTAATTAATTAGGTGCATGCTTCTGAAAATTATAACAAACTTGGATAGATATTAATTTAATTATGCATCTATTAGTCTTTCCTTTACCGAAACATGATTCGCTTTACAATCCTTGAAGCTTAGCAGACTTATTGTTTTAGTTTCAATAATGCGTCTTTCTCTGGATTATTAGTTCTCACAAAATCTCTAATTTTAGCAAAGATATTTCTACCGTGCTCCGTCTATTAAAGTTCTTTACAGTAATAAACATTATTTCAACGGCGAATACTTGGTATTAGCTAGAACGCATTAAGAAAATTATTTATTATCTATTCATAAAATTTCCGGCCAGTTTACACCAAATCGTGTTAGCTAAAATTTTGAAAACATAGTAACAGTTTGAAATTTAGTTATTTTTGTGGTCACCACTTTTTATGTACCTCCACGTATGCAGAGTGTGCGATATTGTCGCATTGTAGTAAAATGTTGTGGTGTAAAATGGTGGATGCGCCGGGCATAAAACCGCCGCTTCCCTATATTTTATTTTCATTCACGCTCGAATTAAGCAACTTTTTTACGATTGCAATGCAATTATGTAAATCCCGTTTGTTTCTGATGGAGTTTTAAATTTTTTTGATTGTCTCTTTATTAATATGGAAATGAGGGACAGGTAACTTTTAGTTTTGCGCCAATATAAAACGATACAATACAGCACCAGCAAATTGCAAGCATTGAACAAATAAATTGAAGTATTAAAACTGCCCATTAAGTAATTAAATTTATGGATCAGCATCAAGAAATTAATTCGATGAAATGTCAACAAATCATGAATGTTTAAAATAAAAATAGATAAATTTGATGGTGCACGGTTGAGTGAATTAAATTTTTGGGTTGGACTTAGATCAGGTTTTTGATTAAAAGAGAAATTTATAGGTGTATCATGCAACATTTTAAATTAGAAGTGAATTTGAAGTTTAAAAGTAAAAAACTTTTCCTAACTCTGAAATTAGAAGTTTACGATTTTGGACCAAAAGTCTTAATAAATTAAAAGTGTAAATTTTACCTTAAAGGCTTACTATAAAGGAAGAATTTGATATTGTGTGGTGAATAACAAAATACTTAATTTTATAATCTTGCTTAGTATGCCTAATCTAATCAATTAGTCATTTTTAAGCTTGTTTAGTCTAATCTAGTCTAGTCTAGTCTAATTTAATTACATAATTTAGCCTAATCTGATCTGGACCAAAGCAATTTAATTTAATTTAGATCAATACTAAACTGTTTTATTTACGAACTCAAATACTTATCTGAGTTAAATTAACTTCGATTATATACAGTTTGTATGTGATGAGACCAATTTTTTTTAATCAAATCTAATTTAGTAATTTATCTCTTTTAGTTCTTTTATAAAACTTGTTTAATTAAGTTTAACCTCATACTTTCTAATCTAGTTTAGACTAATTTCAAGCTAGATAGTTCAGACTAATTTAGTTTCATTTTTATAAAATTTAGTTCCAATGAGTCAAACTGGTTTATATTTACTTTAACTTGGTCATAAGTTGACTAAAATTTAAGTCACTGATTATATTTATTTAGTCAAATTTAGTTCAATCTAGCTGAAGATTTGTTGCCGTACATTAAGTTTTGCAAAATTTTATTTAAGTAGTCTGGCCTAATTCATTTTTTTTGTAGTCAGACGAGTCTTTATTTGATCCAATCAAATTATTTAAATTACGATTTAGTTTTCCTAGACTCGGTTTAGCTGAATTTAGTGTAAGTATTTTTATTTGAATCATATTTAGTCCTATTTTATTTCAAACGATACAGATTTCTTGCTTACTTTGATCTCATTTAGTTAGATCTAACCTTATTTAGTCTACGCTGATCTAGTCTATGATTTAATTAATCTACATCTAGTTTTTTAAGATTTAGTCGAATTTGCTAGTTTGGTTTTTGTTTAACTAAATCTATTTTTATTAAATTTAAATAAGCTTATCCAAAACAGCTTGATCTAATTTTGTTTTTTTTAATCCAATTATTCTAATTCAAGTTGTTTGACTTATTTAGTTTTAAACATATTTCGTTTTGAGTCTAACTTCGCTTAATCTAGACTATGGTTTAGTTGTTTTGATTTCGATTCCATTTTCATTATCTCATCTAAATTGTCTGATTTAGTGTCTTTTTGCCTGATTTTGTTTTTTTTTCTCCTGCTCTCATCTGGTTTAATCTAGGCTAGAGTTTATTCACTTTAGATCCAGTTAGAAAAAATTTAGTTTAATTAATCTGATCTAAATTAATGACGCTCATCTAAACTTGAATTTAGTCCACTTAGATCCAGTATTGCTTAGACTTTTTACATTTTAAGTCTTTTTAATTTGAGACCAGATCTTTTTTTTTAGTCCAACTTGATCTAATCTATACTAGAATTTAATCTTCTTCGTTGTAATTTATTGTAATCTGGTCTAATTTGTCCAATTTACTATTTTCGCGCATGATTTGGTTTCATTTAGTTAGATCTATCTTCAATTAGTCTCATCAAAACCAAGATTTCCGCTACATAAAGTTTTGCAAAATTTAGTCTAACTCGTTAGTTTTAATTTTTGTACAAGCAGATCTATTTTTAATAATAATTAAAAAAATTGTTAAATTTTTTGTTATTTAGTTTCAGTCGAGCAGATTCTTTTTTTTTTTGTCTAGCTTGGTTTAATCTAGATTAAAATTTAGTCGTCCTAGTTCTAGCTTCATATCTAAATTTGATTTGAATTGTCAGATTTAGTGCTTTTTTTCAGGTTTTATATTAGTTGACGTTGAAGATTTAGATTTAGGCTTTAGATCGCAAGCTTGGACCAACTAGAAAACTTATTTTAACGCACTAATTAACATTCTTAAAATGAAACGTTTTGATACTGCGATCTGATTCCACCGTGAATTTTACAAGAAAATGTAAAATTTTTGAAAGTTCGTGGTATCATCTTTAGTGTATGAAAAAAATTGTTCGTTGTAAGTTCGTCGTTTTTTCTACTTATAAGTTGAAATATTGGCAATCAAAAAGTAAGACCACATTCAGAAATCTCCTTTTAAGATCAAACTTAGCCCAATTTAGGATTTTATTAGAGCTTAAAATTTGCTTGATCTATAAGTTCTATTATTAAAACTTTTATGATGTCCATTTCCCAGGTCGTAATATACATAATAAACATCACTCACATTATAAATTATAGGTAACTATGTAGATATGCAGAGTGGTTTACAATGTAAAGCAAATATTTTAATCTATAATAATTCCCAGTATGTGGGAAAGTAAAAAAAAATGTTTCTATCAAAAAAATTCAAAAAATGCGGCTTTAAAGTTTGTATTAAAGCTATGTGAGTTTATTACTACGATGATCAAGTGTTTGTTTGGTAAAAAAAATTGGAGAAGTACAAAAAAGGAGCCTGAAAACACATTGTAAAAAATTTTAATGTAAAATTGTTAGTTTCGGATTTTGTGTTTAAAATAAATGTGTATATTTTGTCAATACTCCACAATACAAATTAAAACAACAGTAAAAAATGTGATTCTTGAAACTAGTTTTTTTTAAAAGAATAGACAAAATTCTGAACTAGTGTGCCTGCAAGAATTCAATATTTTGAGCAATTTTTCGAGTTGTGATGTGTTGTTACTTTATTTTTATCCCACTTTATTGCTACAAACATGAAAGATCTAAAATTGCTTTAGGGTGTTGTTTAGAACGAAATACGTGTAAGTAAATACATTAATTAGTAAGGACAGGAAAATTGAAATTATTAATTATTATTTATGTTAGCTGATGAAAAATAAAATTTATAAAATACACCCTGTAATTTTAATTACGGTATAATGTTACTTTTGCAAAAGTAATTTTACTGAACGTGTTAAAGGGGAGACGTAGAGAATAATTGCGGAATCGTGGGTTTTGTTTTAATAAACGTTCTCGATCTGTAATTTCGCCTGCGGGTTGACGTTGTGCTTCTTATAATGATTTACGCTACTTAGATAGGGAATATTCGCAAACGAAGAGTCTAAAGCCGAATTTAAATCACCGTATTAAAATCCGTGCCTTGATCAAATTAAGCTTATTTATCGTTTGTGAGTTGCCGTGCAGTGTCAATAAAATCTTATTTATTACTAGGAGAAGCGCAAATACAAGAGAATCATTTCTGGCAATTTCCGGGCAATAAGGAAACGTGTGAAGTGAAGGAACGCGTACAAAAGGCCGCTTTGGGAGCTGGAATATTAAGAATGCGGAGGTGCGGGCAAAAATATAGGATGCCATAAATAGAATAGGCGCCGAGATATATGTGATTGAGGCTTTCGTGAAGGAGAATTGGTTATGACGCAAAGCCCGGAGTGTTTTCAGTTAGCGATCGTTGCCTATTGACGACCCCCGGAGCCGATAATACGTGCTCGCATTCCTGGACCTGACGGCCAATATGCCTCCGATCGTATCTCACACCGGAGGACCCATTCAACCGACCTTTACTACTCACCGAATTTCATATTTTATCCAATACTCACCACTATTAAGAATTCTTCCATACAACGCAAAATCTAGGCTACGGGATTAATAAAGCCAGCCAACAGAGGCTACTAAAATTTCCATCTTTACACGACGATAATAACGGAACATATAAATTTCAAAGCAGTAGGAATTTCAGAAACAGCGCGCTCAAGGCACTTTAGAGAACAAAATGCCCAATTAAATACAATTTGCTGGCTTATCTGACTAATAATAATAAAAAACTACGTTTAACAACACGTGTTTTGATTATATCACATGAGAAGATTTTTCTGCATATTTTTGTTTTGCACGGCAAAAATTTCTTAAATTAAATTTTAATTATATTTTGTTCTGTTCAGAGAAATGCACAAGCTCTTTGACATTTTGTATTATAAATGAATTTCAAACAAGTTACAAAACTATTTTTAAACTTAATTAAAAGCTTCATTTTTTTGAAAAAACTTAACAATAGCTTAAATACAATAAGTTGCACAGATAAGGCATGGTATTTCCGGAATTTTATATTAACAATTTAAACAGGTGCGTTAGTTTCTGTGTTTTGCTCAAGATATTTTTTCGTATTTTACAAACTAACGAGCAAAAAAGCAATTACTACAGAACTTCACACTAAAAATATTTTCTAAGGTTTAATTCACTCACGCGATAAAAGCATTGTTCTACATAAAACTACGCAACACTTTTTTTCAGTTAAATAAGCACTGCTTTTTATATCGACCGGTAATTTATTATAGCGCTTAGTTTGAATGTAATGTAACTGCTTTTATATAAACTCCAAAAAATAGAGTTTTCAGATCTTTTTTATAATTATTATGTGATTTACAGTTTTAACATAACGTTGTACATAAATATTAATACAGAAAGCTAGAAAATACACCAAAAAATAATATCCTAATACTATTATACATTGAAAACGCAATTTTGGAAAAAATAGAAGTCAAATTTTTAGTTTTATTTAGTAAGTTTAGTCAAATTTTAAAACAATTATTTTTTCTAGGCTTGTTAGTCTAACTGTGTTCATGTTGTATTTAAATTTTACTAATAACTGGTGCCAAGGATACAATCTCATCTAATTTAATTTTTTTTCAAAGATTAGCCTGATCTAATCTTGAATTTATTAGGTCAATTTGATCACTTTGACGTAATTTATTCTAACTTGTATATAAATAGAGCAATTTTATTTAGTCTAGTCTAATTCAGTAATTCGTCTCATTTAGTTTGTTATGATTTGAGGTTCTTTTACCTAGTTTAGCCCGATACTTCCTAGTCTAAGTTAGACTAGTTTCAAACTAGCCTCCGTTAGTCTTAATCTAGCTCTACTGAGTTAAGACTAATTTAGTATCTTTTTTGTAAAATTTAGTTTCAGCTAGTCAAACCTATCTTTAGAAAATGTTGAATAAAATTTAGTCTTTTAATTCTAATTTTACATCACCTCGTTATTGAATTAAATTTAGCCTAATCTACTTTACGATTTAGTCTTCTTACATTTAATTTTACAAAATTTACTTTAACTAGTCTGATTTTTATCTAGTCAGATATGTCTTTATTTAATTTATTCAAAATTATTTTAACTAGGTTTTAGTCTACCTAGATCCAGTTTTGCTGAATTTAGTTTCAATATTTTAATTCAATTTATTTATTGCCTGATTCAGTTTTAGGCTAGACAGATCTTTTTTTAGCCCAACTTGGCGTATTCTAGATTAGAATTTAGTCTTTTTTGGTTCAGTTTTGCATCATCTGATCTAATTCGTCCAAATGAATGTTTTTTAGCTTACTCGTTTTTATTTAGTCTAGTATGATGTAATCTAAGATTTAATCATTTTACATCCAGTTTTTAACAAGTTGGTCTAGATGGTTTAATTTTTAGCCAGTCAGATCTACCTTTATTTAATCTAATTTAGCTTTTTTACCACATCTATATCCAGCTTTGCCTATTTTAATCCAATTATTCTAGTTGCTTATATTTAAGTTGTTTTCTTGCATATCATCCATTGTCTGATTCCCCAATTTGGTGCCATTTTGTCTAATTTAGTTGGATTTTTTTTCATTTAATCTTATCTAGCTTAATCTAAGCTCGAGTTTAGTTTTTCAACATGTAATCTGAAATTAGTTTCATCTAATTTTATTCAATCTATAATAATCTAGTCTATTAGGATTTAGTCCACTTAGATCCAGTTTTGCAAAAATTAGTGTTATTACTCAAATTTAGTATATTTTCTGTCTCATTTAATTTTAGCCATACTTATATTTTTTAACTAATTTAATTAAACAAGAAGATCGTCTTAATAGATTTATTTATGCTTGATTTGGTCTAATTAGTTTAATTTAGTACATTTATTGTTCAATTTTTATTTAGTCTAATTTGAGCTAATCTAAACTAAGACTTAGTTTTGTTTATTAAACACTCTAATTATATTTAACACTTCTTTAAAAATGCAGTAATATTTCTTTACTTATACTCCAAAACCGATAAGATGTTTTTAGCAACTTTTATTTTCTACCAGTTTATTTGTAATCGTATTGTTTATTGAATGTGTCATTTATGCAATATAAATTTGGCATGGTAAATTTTTCTCAACGTGGTAGAGCTACCACTTGACCTACGAAGAAGCTGTCCGACCACTTGCTTTGGTAAAGGTTGGTCGCAACCAACGTTATGTGGCGAAAGTTCTCGGTGTAAATTATTTTACTATTGTTAGGCTACTGAAAGTAACTGAAAGTTAACAGAAAGCGGAGTTCGAAATGATCGGTTTTTGCGTCTAACAGCGCTCCGTACCGTACATTGCTGTAAATGGAGATATTAGCTTCTACAGATGTAAAAATTTTGCTGCAAATGATAAGAAACCATCTTCGCGAAGACAATATTTGGGCTCGTGTCTCCTCAAGAGCACCACTACTTACGTGTAGCTCGTTTAGTGTTTACTAGGAAGCATGTAAATTGAGATATAAGACTGGCAATACGTTATGTTCTCTAACAAGTCATGATTTAGTCTTTATACAAAATACAGACGAATGCCGGATCTGGAGAGCGATATCTTCAATATAACTTAATTCCCAATGTAAATTTTAGTGGAGGTTCGGTAATGGTTTGGGGTGCTATATCTGTGGAAGACCGTACTGAAGTAGCGCTTGGCGCTCGTACGACGGCTGCACGTTACATTACTGACATTTTGGACTAACATGACATTCCGTACGGTCTATTTATTGGTCCAGGTTTTGTATGTATGCACGCTAATGCTTGACCGTACATGGCTCGAACTGTCCAAGAATACCTTAGGGAAACTGAGACCTCTTATGGAGTGGGCAGCTCGAAGCCCTAATTTAATTCATGTGGAGCATGTATGAGACACCCTTCAACTCGAAACTCGCCAACAACAGGAAGCAATTCTTGTAGAAGAATACCATAACATACCGCAAGAATACCTTGTAAACCTTTACAAAACGATACATCAAGCAAGGGGTGAAAACAGGCATTATTAATGAAGTTCTAATAATTAATCAATATTAAATTATTATAAATCTCACAATCAGATATAACCATCTTAATACGTGGATTTTTTTCTGTAATAATTTATTCTTTTGAACTATTTTCTATCCCTTAATCACAATAATAAAAATCATAACTGTACATAGCTTGGTTTAGAACAACTGTGGATGGTGAGATAAGTTTTGAAGGGTGTGTATTATATATCTTTAAAAATATTATATTTGATATTTCCACTTATTGTTTTATTAAAAAAAAACAGTTTTTTGTAAAAAAAATGTTCTTGTTTTTCGGGCTTTATTTTTCTGCTTTTTAGACAAAAATAAGCGTTCCAATTAATTATAAGGTAGTTTTAGCAGACTATAAATGCTTGTTCTCTAAATTACTTAAATTAGTGTCCTGCAATTAACAATTTTTTTTGCAACTATTGATTTCGTATCAGATTGAAGGGAGTTACTACTTTGTCTCTACGAGGAGTCAAAGACTTGCACGATAGTTTTACAAAGCTCTCTCGAGACATTTTCAAAGCCCTTAAAATAGTTCAAAGACTGTTTGGAATCTCTTTATTTTTAAATTAAACGAAAAAAAGGAACACGTTAGGATTTGCTTACGTCCGCCGTAATACTACAAACTGTTCTTTTTTTCTACCATAATACATTTTGTCCTTTAAGCTCCTGATATCATTTCGTACCTAATCAATGTAATACGAGTCCTATAAGCCGATCGGCAGTTTAGGAACGCAGGTACACGTCGCATATGCGTCGAATGTGAAATATTGGTGCGTGGAATAGGTTAGAGTAAGCCGATTTGTGGAACTTAAATTCTATAAATTGACAAGATGCGAGAGAGTTGCAAATTTCACCGGTAAAGACTGAGAGAGAAGGAAATAAGCGGTAAATAGCATGGGTTCTCCAGAGATTCAACTGGCTGCGTTCTCAAGTCCCGAGGCTTAGATAGACTCATTTCGCCTTTCTAGAAATGAAAAGAAACGAAAAAGAGCCAGTCCGAACCTGATTCGCAACAATTAAGCGTTGGGTTTCCCAGATGAAGTGAGTAATTGGCTAATGTCAATTCGATTAAAAATGCATTCTGGAAAAGACATGCATCCGTTATGTTTGTGAATTTCCTGAAACTAGTACTACGTAAATTTGTAGCTCAAATTTAGGTTTCACCACTGTCAAAGTTCTTTTGAAATGCACCTCCTTTCCGTGCATGCGGTTGCGACCGCGTTTCAACTAAAATAATAAATTATATAATTTTGTATACATATCGTCTGTCGCTTGTGCGAACCCCCCAACGTCGCGCCACTGCGTCATCTTTATTAATTTATCATAGGAAACAATGTGACGTGTTTTGGTAGAGTACAAAGCCGCGATGTCTGGCGAATCGTGCGGAAACTGATTAATTACACCTTCTAGTAAAGGTCGTTATTGATGAGGGGATTTTGTAGGTCACTCTGATTTGTGTCTGTTGTTGACAGATAACGCACTATGGCTTCCTGGTGGATGGCTCGCGCACGCAATGTGGTAATATCCAACGATTGCGACTTTTATGACCAGTTCGGCTCATTTTTATCTCATCTGATAAGACGAGTTTGGCATTTAGAAACGACTATTGCAAAAAACTGAGACAAAAAACGAAACCATTAACCTAATAGACGCCCCCAGACCAGCAAATTAATTATAAAGTCTCGCTCATCAGATCAAAGCTTCACGAACAAAAAGACTTTCATTAATAAAACACATTTAGTTAGCTAAAAGCCACGTGAGGACCGAGTGAAGACAAGAGCTGCCCGTTTAGTAGATTGTGTTATTACGGTAGAGTGGTCGGGTTTACGCACACACGCCCGGAACATCATGCCTGTTAGGCTGACATCGATAGCTTCCTAATTAATCGAACAGATTACTGTTACAACACTTTGGAATTTTTAAATAAAAATTTAAAAAGTTGCTTATCTGTTTATAGTCGGCGGTTACATAAATTCTAATTGATTCCAAGAACTGCTTTGTCAAAAACGTTTTGCACTATTTGCATCCTTCTGCTGGAACGGAGAAGGAACACGAGAATAGCATTAGATCGGAGTGTTTGTGTTTGAGGAATAGGTTCTTGGATATTCCAGACAGATAATTAAAGGTGCTACCATCAATCCAGATAGGTGACTTTTCTACGTACGACTTTGATAGATAAGCAGCTACATTATCTTGAACGGAACAATGTTAAACATGATCGAATTTTCGCCCTTTTGATAAAAGTTAATTAATAGATACTACTATTTATTATATATATATTTATATTTATTTTATAATAGATATTTTGGTCTTAAAATATCTGTAAAAAATACTTGTTTAGCGGAAAAGCATCAAAAATATTTTTTGTGGTCGAATAAGCTTTTTGACACAATCAAATTTGTTTATAATCTGTCACATTGTGGCATGATTTCTTCTTATGTACGATTTATCGTGCCATAAAGTCGTCATGGCAACGAAATGATACATCTTAGGTGAAACCAAAGTACCTATCCCTTATCTTGAGTCAAAATTTTATGCTTAAGAAGAAATAAATAAATATTAAGAACAAAATAAAGAAGAAAGTTATTTTGTACTAGTTAAATACTAATTCAAATTTTAAATCTAAAGTCAGGAAGTTGTGATTTTGATAGTAGTTTAACTTATTGAGAAAATACAAGTAGTTCTAGCTGATGATTTTTTATGGGATCTGCCACATATCCCTCCGCAACAGCATCACTTTTCCAATCGCCGTGTCCTAATGTCGGCGCCACTATCCGCTAAAATTGTGGCAGACGTCCTTTGGAAAAAGTACCCCGTGAACTGATGAGCATTGTGTAGTTTCCAGTAGCTTGCAATTTTTCTGAAAATTTGCCCAAATGCGTTGATTCCTACGGGATTTCAGGTGCAATTTTCGATATTATAATACAAAAAGAACTTTAAAATTTTAACATGATTTGGTCACAATTTCATTTATTGTTTAACATAATCAATTCCTCCAGTTTTATATAAAATGGTGCAAGTTCTTGGTCAACGTGTTTTAGTGTCCTTAATGTAAACAACTAAAACCAAACCTTCCTTTTTAACAAAGTCTACATATAAGATGTTAAATTTTACTCTTCTACATGCCCCAAACATACCAAAATTGACGACCACTTATAACAATAGTTTTATGACAGAAAATTTGACACATTGAAATCTTACTATCAAAGGCAAATATGTTCCATTTGGTGCATTTATCAAAAACTGTGTTAAGTGCTCCTTTGAAAATACTTTTGACTTCTCTGGTGCATACCAAATCGAGCGACTCTTCAAGAAAACAACAGTTTTGAGAAACTGACTATTTATATTTGTGTATTTTTATTCAGGTGAAGCTAAAAATAAAATTTAGAAATTTGAACTAATATTCTGTTTTCCCTACTTCGATCACAAAATAGCGTATGATATTCGGTTATATTGGGGATTATGGCACTCATGAAATTATCTTTCTTTAGTGCCATAATTTTTCTAATATAAACTAATATTATAATACACTATTAAAAATGCTATTGCGTAATAAAATGTATCATTATTACAAACATATTTATAAATTACGTTTTCTTAATATTTATTTTATTTTATTTTAGACAAATAAAAATACTTGATTTTTGACAATTTTAACAGCTTTTAATGCAAAATATTTTCAATATTTTTCTATCGAGTTTATTTCTAATTGTAACAATGTTCTTTTTTTTATTTCTAAATTCTACATTCAGTAAAATTGTATTTAATTCAAGTTTATCAGACATACCTGCAATTGCAAAATAGCACAACGTGTTGCCTGCCGTTGCTGTGGTTCCCATGTTGCTACTATTTTATAAATTTTTGGTTATAAAAGATTTTTGAATAATATAAAAATCTCCCGTCGAATTCTCATTGGCTACTTTGGTGAACATTCTTTATCTGAGTCATCAAAACCTGATTGATGGTCTTGACAAAAAAATAACTAGTAGAAAAATTGTTGTACATAATTTGTGTATACTTAATCTAGAAAATAATAATCAAAAGTAAAAAAAATGTTGGTTTAAATTGTAAAAAACGAAATAGAATGCAAAAAAAATCAAAAAATTGAATTATTGATTATTTATTTACAGATTAAACGACTGTAAGTTTAACAAATTCATAATGAAGTAAAATTTCAAAATAAAACAATATAAACATAAAAAAATAAAACAATAATAAAAGCAAAACAAATCGTTTATGCTCATAACTTTGAATTAAGAATACTTTATCCATTGTTGGATGAATTATAGTTATAGGGAATTGTTTATAATAATAATATAACAACAAAAAATAAATCATTGACTGTAATGTCCGACAAGATTAAAATAAATGCAATTCCATTAAATGTCGAATTTTTAAATTAAAAAAAGCTTTGGTTATTATAATTACAACTTTTTTTTTAAATAATTTAGAATCAATGTATTGAGAATGTTTTGCATAAAAATCTGTTAAAATGTTTAAAAATCAACAATTTTTATTTGTCTAAAATGTAATAGAATTAGAGATAAAAGTATGTAATAAGTACCAATAATTTATTCATATTATAATATTTGTAATAATGATACATTTATACTAGGCAATAGCGTATTTAAATTTTTAGTTTTTCGCTAAATAAAAATATTTTTTTACACATATTTGAAACCATTTTATATAATCAATTAACTTTTATCAGAAAGGCAAAAATTTTATCATTTTTTACATGTTCTTTAATTGATTCTTCTTCCGGGCAGGACCCGAGCGATATAATCAGCGCAGTGCAGTTTCTATCATTCTCCCATAAGTATAAAATCCAATTTTGCATAAGATCATTTTTCACCCTCTCATGTCAAGTGTAATTTCATAACAAACGCAATATTTCAACTTTTGGTAAAAATCCAAGACCCTATTCAATAATAGTTGGTTGGCAACTTCTCTTTGAGCCGTCTCATGGAAATCGTGCGAGTTAAATATCGAGTGCACTGGTATTGAGTCTGCCTTTGAAGAATGCCTGTTTCGTTTTTTCGTCCCTAATCTGTGCGCTCCAGACATGCCAGCGGCCGAGGGAGAAAGAGCCCCAGCTCGATATCAACCGTCGATGGATCAGTTTTCAATGAAGCACTAAAGGAAGTTTAGTAAACGACGTCGCAAACTCGCCAGCTCTGGATGATGTTTTAATAATAGTGGATTCTCCCAGTCGAAGCACTCGTGTGGTGGTATTTGCCAACGGCGAACTCGTCAAGAATTCTGCCCAGAGGAAAAATGAAAAAACTTGTTCTTTTTTTAATTCAAATTAAACAAATTGCGTGATTTGTTCTTGTCCTTGAAAGAAAGTGTTTTCACAACAGGACAATTGCCAGGTATATTGTATAAAATTTCCATCTAAAGCGGTGAAACGCCGGGATTTAGCAAATATTTCCTCCATGATTGGTATTTGCGATTTGTCGATTTCGCTCGTTTGTCAATTCCTGATTCCGTCTCTGGAACATGTTGAGCGAACGCTCTTCATTCTCCATCGTACTCAAAATTGCGCACAATTCAATTAGTTCCAAATCAGATATGAAGTTAGGATAGGATGTCCCTGTGTTTCGCTTGACAATACGGTGCTCTCCCCCAATATGAGCTCACAAAGCGTGATGAATTTATTACTGTGTTAAAAATAATGTCAGATTAAACCGAAACATTACAAACCGCATCAGACTATGGCAGCCAATTTAAAATGACACTGCGTAAAAGCAGTGGCGTGCGTGAACTCCTTATCTGGTTTAGTCAAGATATAAGCACGTATTATGGTCCCTTTTTCTACTCCCGAGACATTTCCGTGTGGAAGAGAGAATCAGGAATAAGCATATATATAAGAATATGGAGCCTGAAGCGTCAAGATGACAACCAGATAAAATAAATCAAAATGCACCCGATACTTTCAAGTTTTTCCCGGATTTGTGATTAACTTATGGCAGAACATCAATATTTTTTCCATACAGATATCATGAAATTCGCGATTTGAACTTTAAACAATAAACCGTGTTAAATGTGCAGATCAAAAAAGTAAAACAAACAGAGAACCCTTCTATTTCAGATCGAAATAAATTAATATCCTGGCGGAAATAACAATACAAACAACCGTTCTATTTTAAACATTTTCAATAAACGTCAATTTTCAGAACAATGTAATCGTTTCTGCAACAAATGTTTTACATTTTAAACACGTTCAAAACAACTCATCATCCGCTTATTCAAACTCGTGCAATTTTCTCGTTAATGCGATTGGGCAGAAAAATTGTCGGTGTAAATGGACTCATTTTTTTCCATTGGGAGTCATAAAGATGCGAAATTGACTGTTTTAGTTATAAAGAGCGCAATGACTAATTTTGGTATTGAACCACCAAAACCATGATTTGCAAAAAATGGAGTAATTAGAAATAAATCCAGGTAAATGGATGTAACGTCAAGTTTTTGTTAACATATCATCAATCTCCGGCTTCTCTGACAGTTGTTACTATTTATAGGAAGAAAGTGTCTGCTTTAAAGAGAGCAATTAGTTTATTTTGGGTTCGCAAACGAAGCTTTTCATATTTTGTTTCATAGACTATCATCGTTTGCTTTCAAAGCGTGTTGAGTGTATAGAATGAGGTGATTTGGGTTAACGCATTTGACACTGTACGTAAATGTTCTTCTTTTGTGTGCGGAAGCACTATTTATTACGTCGAAGCGATAAATATCGCTTTATCTTTAGATCCTGGAGAAGTACTAAATAAAACTAGGTGTTATTTTTTCATAATAAAAATGACGAACAGTGATAGTTTTCACTTATTTTATGACTTCCTGTTCTTATTTTAATTAAAATTTAAAAATCTGGCAAGTCAGAGCAAGAAGTTTAATCCCGTAATTAGCATCCACCCCATTCTTTATCAGTTAAGAACTTGATTATCCGCTTTAACGAACAAAGATGACGTTACATCAGTCTGTTATTATTCGAAGGGTGAATTTCGCCCGCCACTGACTGCACGTCGCATATCGGTTAGTGTCCCCATAAATCAGTCCATAACGCCACATAAATTTGAACAGCATATAACCACGATGGTCGCCATAATCGACGTCCACTTCACGGACCGCCGCGACGTCCAAGTGACAACTCCCATAAACAATGTCAATGTTTGAGGTCACAATATTCGATTGAATCATCAATCCGGAATACGAAATTTATTCGCGGCGTCGGTTCCGGAGACCGAAGCGTCCGTAACCCGGAGCTTCATTAATGTCTCGACCGACGGGATTGTGACAGCGACACCTGTTCATGGGGAGGCCTCTAACGACGCGTCATTGTCGGGGGTCCTAATGGCTTCGCTCGAGAAGAGATAGCGTTATCTGTCAGGACCACGCGTGCTTCAAGAACGTCCGAGTGCGTACAAAGTGCGTCTCCGAGAGAAGAACAGGTTCGGGTAATTTACCATTTTTACGCGGAATTGAAATTAAGGCTTCGCTAACAAAACTAACAAAATTACTTTTCGTTTTCTATTTAAATCCTCTGACTATCCCTAAATATGCACAAATACCGCTTAGTGTAAGATTTCAACTTCTTAATGATCTGTACGTTTCGTTTTGTTCTTCGATAGTTCATTCCGAGAAAACTTTTGCGCTCATGTTCATTGCAGTAACGAGCTCAGCATCCCGTCATTACATCTTTTACCACTGCTGTATTATGTTTATCTATTTCGTCGTGTTCATTATTGTCGGTTGAGGCTAGGAGCCGGTTGGAGGACCTCGTCGACAAAGCAAGAAAGTGCAGCTTTGTCCTCGTTAGACGTTTCGCACTCGGTTTTACGAGGGCGTCGAGACGTGCAGAACGAGCGCGTTTCTGACGGGGAGTAGCCACAAGCTATGCGTCTTGTACAACCACCAGCGTATTGTTGCTTAATTTATTGATATTTACTGTGCGGTTAGCAACTCCCACTCTAAGAATGTCATAGCATCCAACAGCTCGGTTTACACTACACCGTCTTCTACGCCAAATGGTGGAGAATGCGTAGAGATAGACCAAAATACCAAAATATATAAACTGCAAAGACGCGTCAGACAGGAATTATTGTCGACCACACAGAGCCATTGACAAAGGTCCAACAACAATTAATGGGAGGAAGTTTTTCTGCTTGACCGAAGTGTTTTTTAACAAAACAAATTCTTAAATCCGTGATTAAATAAAAAATTTATTAAACTGTATCGGTCATCATTTCAACGTTCATACTATTAATAATGAAACCTGTTTCTGCAAAAAGTAAAATTTATTATAAAATAGTTTTGATTTTTAAATTGACTATAATATTTTTGTATCAGTTACTACATCTTAATTGTTTTACAATTCAAGTGTATTATGGCTATTTACACTGACGTTTTTTAACATTAAGCCATATTCAAGTTTCTAAAATTTACTACAGTAATTATAAGATCAGAGTTTACCTTGGTTTTTAAAAATTGCTTAAATTTTATTAATGTTGGTGGTCGGTGTCAATTAGTTTGTTAATTGTCAATTCACCAACTGCCATTAGTTTTTAGAAAATATGAATGTTTTATTTATATAAATTTTTGCACACTTTTAATGATCTCAGAACTTTTATACTTTACAACTCTTTATTTTTAAAATACAATATTTTATTTTAAATTGTTTTATTAAATTGAATTCTTTACATATTTTTATAGTTTTTAGATTTTTCATTTGTTTTAGATTTTAGATTTTGTTTTGTATACATTGGATATTCTGAACATTTTAGATTCTATAATTCCTTTTTGAGCTAATCAAATCATTAATATTTTCTAAACCTTGGCGATACATTCTTAAATTTTCAAAATTTTTGTTTTTGTTGTATTTTACTATATATTACTACTATATTTTTCTTTATATTTTATATTTCAGATATTCTCACATATAGTTATAATGTAGATATAATAAAAAAGTGCATTGATAATTTTTTTATGTTATTTTAAGTTAATTGTATGAAATTTTAAGGATACTAGTATTTGTTAGATTTTTTACTTTTTCAAATTTTTCAGATTTTCTGGAAACTTTCAGATTTTTTAGTTTTTTTTTTTATTCTTTTGACATCTATTTTACATTCTAAATTTGTCAATTCGATTCTTCAGATTCTTCAGATTCTTCAGATTCTTCAGATTCTTCAGATTCTTCAGATTCTTCAGATTCTTCAGATTCTTCAGATTCTTCAGATTCTTCAGATTCTTCAGATTCTTCAGATTCTTCAGATTCTTCAGATTCTTCAGATTCTTCAGATTCTTCAGATTCTTCAGATTCTTCAGATTTTTCAGATTCTTCAGATTCTTCAGATTCTTCAGATTCTTCAGATTCTTCAGATTCTTCAGATTCTTCAGATTCTTCAGATTTTTCCGATTCTTCAGGTTATTTAGGTTCTTCAGGTTCTTCAGGTTCTTTAGGTTTGTCAGGTTCTTTAGGTTCTTCAGGTTCTTCGGAGTCTTCGGATTCTTCGGATTCTTCGGACTCCTCGGATTCTTCAGACTCTTCAGACTCTTTAGACTCTTCAGGTTCTTCAAGTTCTTCAGGTTCCTCAAGTTCTTCAGGTTCTTCAGATTCTTCAGATTCTTCAGATTCTTCAGATTTTTCAAATTCTTCAGATTCTTCAGATTCTTCAGATTCCTCAGATTCTTCAGATTCTTCAGATTCTTCAGATTCTTCAGATTCTTCAGATTCTTCAGATTCTTCAGATTCTTCAGATTCTTCAGATTCTTCAGATTCTTCAGATTCTTCAGATTCTTCAGATTCTTCAGATTCTTCAGATTCTTCAGATTCTTCAGATTCTTCAGATTCTTTAGATTCTTCAGATTCTTCAGATTCTTCAGATTCTTCAGATTCTTCAGATTCTTCAGATTCTTCAGATTCTTCAGATTCTTCAGATTCTTCAGATTCTTCAGATTCTTCAGATTCTTCAGATTCTTCAGATTCTTCAGATTCTTCAGATTTTTCAGATTCTTCAGATTCTTCAGATTCTTCAGATTCTTCAGATTCTTCAGATTCTTCAGATTCTTCAGATTCTTCAGATTCTTCAGATTCTTCAGATTCTTCAGATTCTTCAGATTCTTCAGATTCTTCAGATTCTTCAGATTCTTCAGATTCTTCAGATTCTTCAGATTCTTCAGATTTTTCCGATTCTTCAGGTTATTTAGGTTCTTCAGGTTCTTCAGGTTCTTTAGGTTTGTCAGGTTCTTTAGGTTCTTCAGGTTCTTCGGAGTCTTCAGATTCTTCGGATTCTTCGGACTCCTCGGATTCTTCAGACTCTTCAGACTCTTTAGACTCTTCAGGTTCTTCAAGTTCTTCAGGTTCCTCAAGTTCTTCAGGTTCTTCAAATTCTTCAGATTCTTCAGATTCTTCAGATTTTTCAAATTCTTCAGATTCTTCAGATTCTTCAGATTCCTCAGATTCTTCAGATTCTTCAGATTCTTCAGATTCTTCAGATTCTTCAGATTCTTCAGATTCTTCAGATTCTTCAGATTCTTCAGATTCTTCAGATTCTTCAGATTCTTCAGATTCTTCAGATTCTTCAGATTCTTCAGATTCTTCAGATTCTTCAGATTCTTCAGATTCTTCAGATTCTTCAGATTCTTCAGATTCTTCAGATTCTTCAGATTCTTCAGATTCTTCAGATTCTTCAGATTCTTCAGATTCTTCAGATTCTTCAGATTCTTCAGATTCTTCAGATTTTTCAGATTCTTCAGATTCTTCAGATTCTTCAGATTCTTCAGATTCTTCAGATTCTTCAGATTCTTCAGATTCTTCAGATTCTTCAGATTCTTCAGATTCTTCAGATTCTTCAGATTCTTCAGATTCTTCAGATTCTTCAGATTCTTCAGATTCTTCAGATTCTTCAAATTCTTCAAATTCTTCAGATTCTTCAAAATCTTCAGATGCTTCAGATTCTACAGACTCTTCAAACTTTTCAGACTCTTCAGATTCTTTAGGTTTCAGGTTTTTCAGGTTCTTCGGATTCTTCGGATTCTTCAGATTCTTCAGATTCTTCAGATTTTTTTTTAATTTTAGATTCTTCAGACTCATCAGATTCTTCAATTTTTTTTAATTTCTATATTTTTAGATCCTTCATTGTTAAATTGTTTAGATTCTATTTTTTTTACATTTCTCAGATTTTTTAAATTTCTTAGATTACTTAGATTCCTTAGATTGTTTAGATTCCGTAAATTCTTTAGATCTTTAAAATTTTTAAGATTTCTTAGATATTTTAAATTGCCTATAATTTTTATATCCTGTATCTATTCTTTAGATCTTTAAAATTTTTAAGATTTCTTAGATATTTTAAATTGCCTATAATTTTTATATCTTGTATCTATATCTTAGATTGTTTAGTTTTTTTAACATTTAGATGTGTTAGTTGGTTTAATTTTTTTAATTTTTTAGAATCGATTTGAAAAAATTTGATCTCGGACCTTTTCCATTGTGTTTTCTCCAATTTTTAAATTGATATACAACTTTTCGATTGTAAAAATTCCAATGCTTTCTCATACTTTAAAAAAACAGTTTTTTATTTTTTTATCAATATAAGTAAAATGTTGTTTTACAGTCGTTAAATTCACTAAAGCTCATTTTTTACTGACATCGCTTTTGCCCTTTCCAAAAAAAAAGAAGTGAAATCGTGAGCAGACGGTGTATAGAAAAATAAAAAAATTGCACTAAAATATGCTAAAAATTGCAGTGTTATCCTATACATTAACGCCCCAACCTTTTTGCAAAAAAAACCTATGTAAATTTAGCAAAGTTTAGTACTGAAAATGGTGGATGCGCCGGGCTTAGTCGATAAAAATAAATTATTAAAATGAAAAATCCTGAAATGTAGCTACATTAAAAATAATTAATAACTTTAAACGTTGTTGTACGTGTACCCGTAAATAATTACATATCGCATAATAACAAATTATTTATAAACGAACAAATGTGTCAGCTAATTGTATGAGAAATAATAAAAAGCACCCTACATCTCCCTCATGTTGTTATTAATTTTAAATTTTGTCGTCACGTTTGGTAAAAAATCCGCCGTCACAAGAATGAATATTTATCAGCTTGAGGACCTCTCGGCTCAGAAATTCTTTCGAGAGGTTTTAGGAAACCGGCCGTTCATTTGTTTGGCCCGAGATTATGGATATTCATGAGTACGGTCTTCTTTTAGAAGTTTTGTGAAAGATTTATGACAGTTTTGACGAGGGGTAGCTAGTAAAGCGAATAAAAATTTGGTAATTCGACGGGCCTGAGGTGAATAAGATTTCAGAGAGGGTTCAGCTAAATGAATCTGCCAATAGCAAACTGCGCTCGAATTAGTCGGCGTCTGGATAAGATCCCAGTTCTAGTAGCACATTACATGACCCACCCCTGTTATAAATAACGGTGGTTCACTACAACTTTTGCCATCTTAACTTTATCCCTTCTCAGCGTTATTCAGCATTTAACTATTGCAATTTATGGCGGATGTCTGCTAACGTGTTAATGTTGCAGGAATTAAATTTTCAGCGTTAAAGTTTGTTTTTTTCCGGAAGTTAGAAAAGAGGATTTTGTTAGAAAAGATTAAATGATTAAAGAGATGAACATTTCCACTATTCTAGCAACTTTAGTTTCTTGAGACATTTGAAGTTCTCAATTTTTTTGCGCATAGTATTTAGCAGGAATTTCGTTCTTCACGTTGGGAGGCTAATTCACCCCATTTCAACGTGTTCTTTTTGTAAAGAGAAGTTCCGATTCGCGTTGCGAATACATGAAAGCGGAAGTGCGATCGGACCAGGTGCTAACGGTCGCATCCGCCCCGCATATGTGAATAGAGCTATTGGCAGCTCATAAATAATGTAATCACAGACAAAGTGCTATTACGTTACCACCACCTCGCGCTTTTATCCGAAACCGTACTGCAACGAATTCGCTCCGATCTATTTTAATTTTCCATTTCCATCTGCTTATACTTAACTCAATTAATAATTTACTGTAGCGGAAAGGTCTGATTAATATTGTACATAATCCACGGAAATGAAGGATTCACTATTATTTTTTATACGTCCTTTTGGATCATTTTTAGCTCTCATCTGTTTTAGCTTAAACCGATTTAGGCGCTCGGTGCAAGAGGATTTGCAACAATTTGCATACCACTAGGTGGAAATTTCCACAAAAGAGCGGTTTGTCATAGAAGCAGATATAATTTTTTTTAAAATGCTTTCAATGCACTTTTAATTCCACTTGACAATTGTTAACTTTTATTTTTGTGACATGATTTATTAAGTTTATTAGTAAAGAGCAGATTTTTGGAAATCTATATCTATATCTATCTATATAAATTTTAAATATCTAAAAAAATAGTTATTTAAAAGTTTTGCGTGTATACCTAGATGTTCTTTCATATTTTATACATAACCTGCACATTCCGTAAAAAAATTACCGAGACAAAAACGATAGATTCTAAAACAAAAAAAAAACTAGATGAACTGCAGATTTTAGAGAAATAAAATACTCTCTAAAAAGAATGTATGTAAATTTGCGAATACAATGAATATAGAGAATCAGTTTTTTTTTAATTTGCAAAAGTTTTTTTTTTTATTTTCTACATATATTTTTTAAAATATTATATTCATTTATTTACTTATTATTTATGCTTGTAGATGTTTGTATTTATCTTAAGAATAATTTACAAAATTTTAGCAAATTTTACAAATCGTTAAGACAAATAATTCAGTTAAATTTCAAAGTTTTAAATTAGTAAAGATAGTTATGATTTTATATTTTTCAATTTCTTAAAATTGACATTTTGGAATCATTAATTTTAGAACTATTTTGGTGGATAACCTTAATTTTGAAAAACCACTCCCTAAAGAAGAATTTTATACTCACCTGTCAAAACATGCTCAACAGCTTGAAAAAATTTTTGCGGCCGTAAAAATTAATTTTATAGACTCATCACTTAAAATATGCTTTATAAACTAAATCTCTGCTTATTACATTTTGTGAAATAAATTTTATATGCAGTTTTGCCGTAAAGACGATTTTTCGTATCGGCGATATACAAGAAACTAACGTTCGCTTCTTCAAAAAATCATCCTCTTTACGACCTTGTTACATAAATCGTTACTTTTGAAGCACATACATTTTTTTGCATTTTAATAACTATTTATGAATAAAGAAAAACTTTTAGAATTTTAGAAACTCATTTATTTTATTTTAGATTTTAAAATTTTCAGGTTTAAATGCCAGTTTCAAAATTTTTAAAATATTCAAAATTTTGAAACTGTAACTATAAGATTCTTGTTCTAATTGCGACATTTTAGAGCCTTTAAAACATTTTTTTTAAATTCTTGTTATGTTTAATGCATAAAACTTTTTTTTAAATTCATGAGAATTGAATTTTAAATTTTGAGAATTTTACAGGATGTTTCAAATTTTCCATTTACTTACATCAGAATTTTTTGAAAAAGTGGCTAAACTTTTAAAATATTTATGAATTTTAGACTGTTTAACACTTTTATGTTTTTGTTTCAGATCTACTAAAATATTGAATTAAGTTCGTTTTAAAATTTTAATTTTTAATTATGACTATACTAACGATGCAGATTTAAGATTTTAATGTTTTTTACCACATTGTAAAAGTAACGAAAATATGGATAAAATCTGTAAAAATGAAGAATCAGATAAGTTTAGAAAATTTCAAAAAAAAATCAAAGTATAGCAATTCAATATTTTAATAAATGACAAAAAACATTGTTCAAAGTCAAAAAATCTAAAGATATAGATAATTTTTTAAAAATTTTAGCAGATTTTATAGAAATAGCTTAAAATTTTTTAAACATTGCATGTTCTCCAAAAATGCTTAAATTCTGCAAAAAATTAAAAGGAACTAAAATAAAGCAATGAAATCTAAAACAACAAAAGAAAACAACGTATCTGAAATCAAAATGATAAAAAGAGCACAAAAAATTTCAGTAACTAAAATAATCTTAAAAATTTTAGATTCAAGGTTTAAAAAAAAATTAAAGAATTCAAATAATTAATAATTCAATAAATAAAAACCTACTGAAGAATTTAAAAAATCTAAAAATTGAAAATAATTTAAGAAATTCATGTGATACAGAAACTACAAAAAAGTTAAAAATTCAAACACTAAATCGTCTCAAAAAATAGAAAATGCACTTTAAGAATCATCATATTTTTAAATGTGTTGCGTAATTTACTGCATATGTAGGACAATATTTTTGTAAAGAATTTTGCACATTTTCTATTTTATTTTTACTTTAATTTGAAAACGCAAACAAAATCCATTTATAATCTAAATATAAAGGTTTAAAATAATGTTAATTAGTTAAACAACCATTTTTACATGATTTACTTGGCGTATTCTTGGTGCAACCTAAGGATGTTAGCACCTTTTCCAGTTTCAGAATTTTATTATTTTCGATAAAAAAATCGTGTTATAATGACCGCCTCATAGATTAAAAATGTCTACTCGATCGTGAGATTATAATATAAAAAAAAAATAATGCTTTGAATGAAAGTTGAATTAATCGTAAAATCCTCAATTTGTAAATTCGGTTGTATGGGTCGAATCAAAACAAAAAAAAAAAGTTCATATTTTTATTTTACCCATGTGTGTTCAATGAAAAGCAGGATGTTTAATAGGAATTCTCTTTGAATCAAAGCGTGCACCCATTGAGTGTTGCATAAGTGTACAAACAAAATTTATGTTAACGATAAAACAATAACATTAATTGGTGGAAGCGAAATTTTCAGCAGACAATGAAAAGTCGAAAATTTCATAATAAAATAGCTGAGGCTGCGAACTGGAATAGAACCCTTTGTCGACCGGTCTGGCGAAGCAAATGACATTGTATAATTAATTACTACATATCAATTAGTGCGCTGGAGAGCGCGTTTTAAATTGGGCCCCGCTATGCTATTAATTATACTGTTTAATCAATTATATTTATAGCAATTTTTGGACAGATCTCGCTTGTGACAACTGCAGCTGACACCTGATTTGTGACCCGCGCCCACATTATCAAATTTGAAATTAACCTTACGTTTTCAATTTATAACGTATCACGTAAAACTCCGGTTAATGAAAACCTGGAAACGATTTAGAAAGTTAAACTGAAAATTGAATTTACATCCATCATCTTTAGGTAAAATTATTTAAACATGGGTTAGTAATTGAGCGGTCGTGGTGTTGTACTAATGAAATTTCGCGGTGGACTTTCCCAACGCCTTTTATATTACAACTAATGGTTCTCCTTTGGCCACCTCATTTGGGGCTCATTTTATTCGTTAAATTGTTAATGAACCTAATTCGGAGCACGTCAAGGACAATAACTTGTGCTATTCACCGTGTAACGGTAGTAAGGGTGACTTGTCACGTGACTTGTAATCAGAGAATAGCCTCTAATTATAGCACGTCCTGCTGGCTGTTCCTTTCAGGATTATAGCCTGCTGGACCGCACCACTTTCACCCTGAGCTCGACGTCGTGCAACTTCGACGATACGCTACACCCTTTTTGGACGAAAAGGGTAATTGATGTCTGCAACCAAGTCTAATTAACAGCCACTGTCGCCGCCTCCACTTAAATCGAGGTCAATCGCCCTTTTTCTAAAACCTTATCTTCAATTATCAAGAAATATAACCATTCTCGCATCTAATTCTAATTCTCAGGATTTGTCGTAATTAATAGTCCCGCGCCCGAGAAACACCTACAAATATTTTTCGATTAATTAGCGCCACCACGATTTACATCGAAATTAATCTGCCAAATCAATCATTTCGATGAAATTGCTCCATTTGCATTGGAAATGTACCTCGAAAGCTGCTTTTCCTTCTGCACATTGCGTGGGGACATTCAAAAGCCAAGTTGCACATTTCTATTATCAATTAATAAAGCTTCTACGTGTAATTTAATATGTAAATTGGATCACAGAGCGGAACTTGAGACGGCAATAATTAATTAAGTTACAAATGATAAAACAGTAAGTTTACGTAGACTCCAATAAATTCATAAAAAGCTTTAAGAAAACTCGCTTGAATCCATACTTAACAGTAAGTTATTTTGAAAATGTTCAGGTTTCTTCTAATATCGCAGAAATCGTTCAGATTTTCAGCATTGTTGGACTAATTTAATGGGTTCAGCTGAATGTAGGCCGTACTTATTGGTCTTTTTTCGATGTTAGCAGACACGAGAGAAATTCGTGATCCCACATAACAGATGTTTGCATCTCTGACCTAATATTAAAAATATAAATCATATTTTAATAAAAAACAAGATATTGATTTAGTGCAGTTATTTTAACCTGTGGGACGTCGGAATTTGCCAGTCAAATAACTTTTATGGCAAAGAGCAGAAAGAAAATCTAGAAAATTAGAACAATCTTAAAAACACGACAAATCAAATTTCAATTAATTTAAAAAATCAAAAAATCTGATTCATAAGCATAGAAATCAAAAAATCCGAACATTTTTAACATTCAAAGAAATCAAAGCGTTTTTGAGTTTCAAGTTTCTAAACTGCTTTAATAATGTAGCTCTCTTATTTCAATATCTTTTACTTTTTAAAACGTTTCGCAAAAATTATTAATTCCTTAAATTTCGAGTTCAGAAGTTTAAAAAAAAATTGTTTTTTACGGCCTCCGGCACAAACATTTTATTGCTAAATTTAAATTCAAAATTAAAATCTAGAAAATCAGAAAAATCCAAAAAATTCGAAAAAATTCAATATTTCAAAGAAACCGAAAAATTTAAAGCATCCAAAAATACCAAAAAAAAATATAAAATTGAAAATTTTTGATGAATGCGAAAAATTGAAAAAATTCAAAGAATAAACAACATCCAAAAAATCTGCAAAATCTAAAAGAAATAAAATAAAACATAAAAGAATCAATTTTTATATAAATCTAAATAATTCGAAAAAATTAAAGAGTACAAAATTTAAAAAATCTAATAAAAATACAAAAAGTACAAAAAAATTCAAAATCTAAAAATTCAAGAAATCAAAAATTAAAAGAACTCACATAATATCTAAAAAAAAAATACAAAAAATGCAAGAAAACTCATAAAATTCCAAAAATGATCTAAGGGAAATAACGAAAAAAACTTGAACAAATCTAAAAAATTCAAAGAAATAAAAAATTAAAGAAAAAAGATAATTGAATCATTCTAATTAATATTTATTTACCATTTAATCAAAAATTTAAGAATTCTAAATCCAATGATCTAAAGAATCATGGAAATTGTAAAACTTAAAAAAAAAACAAAAACTTGAAAAATCTTAAAAATAAAAAATAATAAAAAAAAGAATTCAAAGAATTTATATAATTCAAAAAATCTAGTAAATTTAACGAATCTAAATGAAGGAATAAAGGAAAAAAAAAAACGAAAAAATTTAAACCATCCGAAAAAGATAAAAATCCGAAAAAGGTAAAAAATCTAGTCTAAGTATTTGAAAATTATGAAAAATTGGAAAACCTTGATGAATCTAAAGAATTAAAAATATTGAAAATATGTGACAATGAAATGCATAAAAAGACTTTTTCGTTTTTTTTTATATAAATTCGAATAATCTGAGAAGTTTTATAAAAAAAACAGAAAATCTAAAATATCTCAAAAAATTCAATATTAATAACTAAAGAATTAAAAAATTTCAAAAGATATAAAGTCAAACAATTTAAAGAATTTGAAAAATTGAGAAAATTCAACAATTTCTAAAGATCCAAAAATCTGAAAAAATTAAAGAATTCAATAAATCAAAAACTCAAAAAATTCACAGAATTTTAAGTCCAAAAAATTTTAAAAATTTAAAGAATTCGAAGTACCTTAAAAAACTGTTAAAAATTAGAAAAATCCGAGTAAATAAAATAATCGTAAAAAATAATAAAATTTAAACAAGCCAAAAAAGCGAACATTTATAGAATTTAAAAAAAATAAAGAAAACAAAATTGAAAGAATTCAAAGATCTAAAAAGTTCAAAAAAATTTTAAAAAATAAGGAAATTCAAAAAAAATGAAATAATTGAATTTTAAACAATGTGTTTATTAAGTAATTAAAAAAATAAAAAATAAAAAAAAAAACTAGAAATCTAAAAAATCAATGAATCTGAATAATCAAATAATAAAAAATTGAAGAAAACTGAAACATTATAAAAATTCGAAGAATTCATTTAAATAGTGCATATGAAAAAATGATGAAAACTTGAAGACAAAAAATTCAAAGCTTAAAGTTTAAGTTCTGACAAATCAAAGGCAATTTGTATATTTTAAAATATTTAAAAAATAAAATAAAAATAAAATTTAAACAATTGGGACAATTCAGTTAAAAGAATAAGAATATCTATAAAAATCTAGAAAAAACAAATGTCAAAAACTCATTCCATATAACTAATCAACCAATATAAAGTAATTATAAACTTTCACACAAAATTTTACAAATCGATTGATAAATACCGTTGGAAACATGATCCCGTTTGAAAGTTTGATTATTAGGTAAACCACAACTTTGTTCAATAAATATGATAAATTGAATCCCGAATGATGGACGAGTTTCAGATTGTTTCAATCTCGATAAAAATTTTGATAAATGTTTTATATCTCACAAGCACTGACAAATTAAATTTTTATTCCTTTAAAAATGGAACACTTGCAAGAAACTGCATTTTCACTGCAACTCTCAGACATTTTATCAATCGGACTTTATTGAACACCGTCCTAAAATTAAACTACAGCCAACGTGGCACTTTTAAAATTATAATTCTCTCGAGAAAATATGAATAGTCAACTCTCATTTTTATTCCCCGTTCGTTGTTTGACAATTTCCACTGCTGACGTCAAATTTATCGAAAAAACGGTATGAATTAAAGCGTAATTGTCACGTGTTGTATATTTTCTAAACAGACACTATTTCAGTAAACGTTTGATTCGAATACCGATTACCAACGAGATAACAATTGGAACATTCGGTTAATAAAAATACGCGTTGCCGCTAATGCAGAGAAGCGAATGTCACGTCCACATTCACCTGTCATTTTGATGTTCAAATAGAATGCCAGCAGAATAATTGAATCGTCGGACACGACAGCCACCAGAGATCGAACCAGATTCGATTTAAACCATGTGGTCATCGACATTCAAATTGTAGAAGGTCCTTTGGGAACAACTCACCTCAGGCCAGTGGCACGGTCGATTAGTGACGCGAATTGGCATGCTTTGGGTCTACCAATTTATAATGTTGGCCAATTCCGACTTTTCCGCTTCGAATAATTAAGTTAGATAGAGAAAAAGGAAGCACGACAAGAGAAAGAGGATAACGTTGATACGGACACATTAACAAAAATTGACCGTTTTAACCGAGATTGAGTCGATACTCTTCGGAGTATGCAGTAATTTGGAAATCGTTTCACAGATTTGATGTGGACGTCATTTTATTTGATTATTAGGTTGGGGAAATTGTAAATCCATTTGGGGAAAAAAATCAGCTTCATTATTAAATTCTTAGTACAATCGTGCCTGAGTATGTTGCTGACTTTGCAGCTCATAATTTAATAAAGAATTAAGAACTTTGCAGAGCTGTTCTAACATAAAGTAAAATACGTTGTTACCTAATTAACTACGGAAATTGTTCAAGTAGTGCGAATTAATTCCTAACAAAATACGACTAACGTGCTTCTAGCTTTCATCATTAACAGCGACTCAAAATAGACAATAAAATTTATTGACATGTTGCGTGATATTAACCTGAGAGAATTTGTGCACAGTTTGCGGAAACGAAGTTGGCAAGAATGAACAATGTACCAAGTAGTATAATTCATTGCTTAATTAATATAAAATAATTAAAATGAATTAGCTTGGATCCGTTATGCTTTCTCAGCTTTTCCTGCGAATTTTATGCAGAGTTGCAAATCGTGAAAGCTCTTGGAGAATCTACGTCATGACGTGCGTCTTCGTCAGCACGCGCGAGATATTACGAAAACCAGATCCGGAAATGGATCATTGCGTTTTTATTAACTGTGACGAGTCTGGGCTATATTTTAGCTTAAAAATCAATTTATATAGACAGATCTTAAAATGATTGATTTTGAGTATCATGAAACAGTTTACTTTTTTTACAACATTTATGTATAGGAACTTGAGGTTGAGGCTATTTATTTCGATTCTGAAATTTTATTTTTCTTATAGCTTAAGCACAATAATAAGTTAAAAGTTGCTCTTTTGTTACATATTTACTGAAATTAATTATTTACAGACCAAAATTACTCTTACAGAAAGTGTAAAAAATGTCATTCAAAACTTATAATCCAAATAACGATCTCAAAAATTCTAAAATTTCGCAATACGGCAAGACTAAGAGAAAACAAAGTCAAACTAAATTTGAGTAAAACTAAAAATAAAGTACCCAGTTTGTGATTAAAAATGTCCATTTTTACTCAAAACGTTCCAAAGTTTTAAAATTCTAAAAGTTGTTTTTTAAGCAATCAGAATTATATGCTTAGAGGCAATAATAAAGATTCATAATTTTTACGTAATTAGAATTAGAATTTCCTAGAAATAATTCTTTATAATAATTTATGCAAAACTTGTTTAAAAACTTTACCTTTTAAATTAGAACAGTAAAGTGCAACTGCAATGTGTTAAAATTTAATTGAAAAAGTAAATCTTTAAAAAAAAAACTTAAAGTTGAAAAATTGAAAAATTTAAAGGAATTAAAGCCTAGTCTTTTTAGGTTTCACGAATAGAAAACACGAAAATTTCGAAAAATCGAAAAAATTGCGAAAACTGGAAAATTGAAATAATGGTAATAATCTAAAACAATACAGAACGTTCAAAAGCTCCAAAAAATCGGGAAAATCAAAATGCACAATTTTAACTTAAAACTTCAATAATAACGTAACTCTCTTGTTTCATTAATTTTTACTTTTCTTCAGACTGCGAATTTTAATTCCATTATTAAAAAGATCTAAGATAACAAAAAAAATCTAAGAGATCCAAAAATTTTAAAGAATAGAAATAATCTAAAAACCAAAAAAAATCAAAGTTTTGAAAAATTATAAAAATTGAAGAAATCTATAAAATCTATAAATTCAAAAAAAAAACAAAAATTTGAAAAAACAACAAAAAAATATATAGAACAATAAAAAAAAATTTAAAAATTTAAGAATCTTTTAGAAAATCATTTTTTCAACAGCATAAGCAAAACGATTAAATAAAAGTTAATTCCAAATTTAATTACAAATATTTAACGACTATTGAAATTTATTATTTAAAATGGATGACGCATTGAAAACATGTTTCAAAAGTGTGCAATATTTATTTTTATATATATTTTTTTACAGCAGAGATTTCAAAATATCTAAAATTTTGTAAATCAGTAAGAACAAACAAATTTTAAATAATAATAATAATAAAAAATCCAATTTATACTGAAAACGTATCTAAGTTCTAAAAGTATTTTTTATGTAATCAGAATTATATTCGTAGAATTAATATCAAAAATTTATATGTTTTTATAAGGAAAATTACATAAATACGTCCATACATAAGTAAATAATTGTATTGTTATTTATGAAAATGTACGGAAAAGTGGTGGATGCACCAAAAAGCTCTACATTTAGAAACTTCATTATCTAGATTAAACAATAAAGTGCAACTGTGATAGTTTATAAATCAAAAGCTCTAAAGTATTAATTAAAAACAATAAGAAGTAAAAGCGTGTGTGAAAATTGATTTGAAAACAACAGAATGACAATGTATCTACAATTTCAAATCTATTGTAACAGAATAGTAACTTTGAGTTTTTCGTAACAAAACAAATTAGAGAAATTTTACACTGAAATTAACAAAGTCGTTGGAATTTACGGCGCAGACTGTCCACGTCAAGCAGACAATTACGGCTCGATCCAAACCTTAGACAGGGCAACATTGTAAAATCGATCAGACATCTGAATAATAAAAACAAAATGTTAACCCGGAATTTATGGCGAAACCGAAACATTCTTTTCACACCTGAAGGAATTGCGCTAGGAGAACCATTTTTGTGTGAAATGCATACGAATTTCGACGATGAATAAAACAATAATAATTTTCAATTCAGTGGTGAATTTTTACCAATAACTTGACAGCTAGCGCGATCTACTCTTTGCTCTATTTTGGTTTACTTATTTATTTGATTGTTTCCAACTCGGTTTACTTTTTTAAAATTTTAGAGGGATTTTTTTTATTTTGTTTCGATCGTTATTTAAATTAGGGCGAATGTTCTTGTTTTGAAATGGAGAAGAACAAGCAAACAAATCTCTATTTAAGTGACATTTACAGTGTGTTGGGACGCTTCAAACTAAGAAATTATTGCAAAAGACGCCAATTTAATACCGCAATTTACATTTTCATTTCAACTGACACGGCTAACGTCCCGATGGAAATAAGTGTCTTGTACTAACCGAAGTTGACAGAATTGTTGTTCTTGTTTTGCGACGATGACCTTACAAACTAGCGCACGCGGAAAAAAATGACATCACAAAATTCTTTTGTGTACTGCTAATGCAGTTTACTGTAAATTGGTAATTTCGGTTTGAACTAGTGAATCGATTGGATGGAATTATTCTGTATTAAAAGCGGCTTTGTGAATTGGTGCGGAGTTTTAGCAGCGACGATGGTTTTTTCAGTGGCGATGATAAATGACTTTTTTTCAGTATAAATGAGGTTTGTGTATGTTGTAGTACACGGTATTATCCCGGAAAATAAAGTATCCGCAAGCGCCTACTTTTCTGCATCTTTTTGTATCATGTTCCTATTCTCCCTCGCCTATTTTAGCATAAACCGATTTGAGATCGCTCCGCAAAGCCTTTCCAACATTTTGCATGTGGGTTAATGCAATCAGTTATTACAAAAGCTCCCACTTGTCGGACAAAATGCAGAGCCTGTAATAGCAAAAGCGCAATAAGCAGATCGCTCGGTGTAAAGTGGCCGTACACTACTTCAAAGCTCGGTGGAAACTATAATAATAGCTTGGAGCTTTTTTCCTTGCAAGTTAGCAGCCGTCGGCAATTACAGGGGTGCACCCTGTGCACAGCCGTTGTGTTTCCGCTGTTTAAGCTCTTCTTGACAAATTACGGCAAATATTTACTTTTTCCGGTAAGTCACATGCGGAGTGCATTGTAAATTCTTGTTGCTTAGCGCAGAAGCGAGCCAGACGGTGATTGCGGCTGAGTCTTGGAGAAGGTATTATTGTTTATTTTCTCGGGTACGACGAGAGCTTATCAGAACACGAGGTGCACGATTCTGAGTGCAATGCGGCGCAAGTCTCTATATCCTGCAGCCGGCACTGCGGTACATTTGTCGAATCCTGCCGTAGCAGGAACTCTCGGCAGGATGCGATTCAATAACTTCTTCCACAATTACTCTTTACCACTAAATAAAAATCAATTTCCGACTTATTTCCACTTCACATTTTCTCCTGTCACACTTATAAAAGGAGGTTTTGTCGCCTTCAAACACATTACTCACAACTTGGAATTTGCTACAAAGCGCAGAAATAGCTTCTAACATAAAAAAAGCTTTCATTTCATAACTTATCAATTTTTGACAAAGTAGCTGTTCACGACGCTTGATTTGTATCATCGAATTTCAAAAACATTTACGTCTAAAATTATTAAAATCTCTTTAAATAAGATTTAAAAAAAAAATAGTGCGCAACCTAAAAACAACAATTCCACTTTTCAAAATTTAAGGTTGTTGCTAGCTTTCAAAATTCGCCTTGAAAACTATTACATAACTAAAAACAAAATCGAAATGCTCTTTATTTCTATTCAATATACGAAAGCGATTTAATAAAATCTTATTATATTAATATTAACATTTTCTTTTTTAACAGAACTTTCATCAACTTTCACCCACTTCTCTTCAATTACCCGATTCTGTCAGAAATGTATTTTTTGCAAAAAGCTTCTAAAATAACCGCTAACAGTAGATAATAACTCATCTAATTCAAATTCATAATTTTAAATAAAAAAAAATCACAGGTATAAACCTGATATAGCACCTAGTGATTTTTTTACCGCAGTGCATCCGGTAAATAATTACCGGATGACTCAATAAAACCACATTTTTTGATCATGTCTTCATTTCTATGCGATTTGCAAACCTTAGAATTGTCGTGCGAGTACCATTTTTTGTTTGCAAAAATCTCAGCGCTTTTCTTCCAGGGTAGTTTGAAATTCTGAATAATCTTGCCAGACACATTTGCATTAATTGTGAAGTTTCTTGGCATATACTCAATCATCAATATACATTATTCCAAATAGTTGCCATCAGATTTTTTTTTAGTGTCAGATTTTACATTGTCTTCCATTGATTTCCTTTCCCATCAAACATGTTTACACCAAAATTTAACTTTAAAATAGCTTGGTGCATCTTTTCCATACACTGCCACCATTCGTTTAGAATGTAAATGGAAATAGATTTAGAATCATTGCTCTCTTTTGTTAATAAAAGTTATCACATTTCGGTGTTCAAATTTCGTTTCACTCAATTTTTAACAAATAATTATTTGGTAAATTGTAACTGTTAATCGTCACCAAACAAAATTGCGTTCTAAATTCCTTTTGTACATGTCCTAAATGCTTATATTTGATTTGAATCAATTTGAAATCAATTTTTTAATTCTACTTTAAAAAAAGCAGCAATCAATTTGACAAAATTTCATCAACTTCAGTGTAAGTTACAGAATAGTGCAAAATATTACGTCTCCCCATTATAAGGCACATTTACATTTCTGTGGTTGAATTTTGGAATAGTGTAAACATGATCTCTATATCTCACTAGTGAATCCTTTTTCAGTCGACAACAAACGTTTACTTTTAATTATTAGATTGATATAAATTCAAATGTTATAACTGAAAGAAATTTTCGGTTTTCTGTTACTTTAGAGATAAAAACTCTAGGCCATGTAATATTAATTATAACCGCGTATTTTTTACATTTTTATCTTGATAGTAAAATTAAGGAAAGAAAAAGTTAAGAAAACATTTTTTTTCTTGCAGCTTGATCTATATAAATTTCTTCCTAGTATAAATGAAGATATTTGTGCCTATTTGAAAAACCAGAACTGCTAAAAGCTTTGCACTGTAACAGCTACTAAACATGTATTTCCAACATGATTGATCTCCAGCTCATTCTACAAAGCGTGTGACATTTTGGATTAGGTGTATCCTAATTTTTAAATAGGTCGTTACCTACAAATTTGCCGCTAAGGTCACCTTATTTAACTAGCTTTGTTCGAGACATATTAACGAACACATTTACTGTAAACCTATTCCGACTGTTAAAGAATTACGTGACGAAATGACAAAAGCCATGGCTACAATTACTACCGAAATAACTAGAAATGCAAGACTACCTTAATTCACCGAGCACGTCCTTATATACAATTGGGAGAGATCATCTTAAACATTTAATTGCTGTGTTTTAATTAAAATCTGACTTTTTTTTGCTTATTAGAACGTACTTTTTGGTGGATAACTTTTGGAAATTTTTATTCAAAAAACTTTATAGAAAGAATTATTGTTAATATTTAATATTTAATGGTAATGTTTTTCTGATCGATTTATTTTTGTTTTTTTGTATTAAGATTAGTTTTATTTTAGGTTTTGTACTTGTTACGTTTGATCCTAAAGTTAGATCTAGTAAAAACTTTAAAAATCGAGAAGTTAAGAAACCTTATTACTAAAGATTACGGATGATTTTTTTAAATTTTTAAACTATAAAAAAACGAAAAGCTAAATGTACACTGAATTTTGCTGGCAATCATTCTGCCCACATCATTAAAATACTTAATCTGAAACAATTTTGGTAGCAAGTAGAAGACTTAGGTTTGGATATAAAAACAAAAAGATTTTTTTCAACCTAATACAAATAGATACTTGTATTACAAATATTGCTACCTATTGCTACCAACAAGAACGTTTAAGATAATATTCCAGCTGTCAAAATTGTCTCAAAATAAATTTCAAACAGATTACTGTGTTACTATAATTTCAATTTAATTTAGATACTTTAGATTTTGACAAAAAAATTAGAATTAAAATTTAATTCCGGCGTTCTGGGGCACCGTTCAAAATGATCATCTCGTAAAAAAAAGTTTTTGTCTTATTTTGCAAGTTGAGTTTTTAATTAAATTACACCATGACGTTTTAGCAGGATTTTGAACTATTTAAATAAAACATTGGAAAGATAAATAAATCAGATTAATTAACATTTGTACCTTTTAATGGATCATCAAAGTCATTTAAATTAGATGCCCGCAGCGCTTGTTATGAAATAGTTGCTGCAGGTGATTATTGTCATTCTGTTATTTCTGTAATTGCAGAGCGTCCAATAGAATTTCAGAATTAATTTAGGAAGCGTGTCGGAATCGTCGGGGACAATAAATCAAAGGGTGGTAATTTTTTTGCGACACGACTTGACTCTCTATATAATTATAAGGATTTTAATTAACTGTAGGATTGAAGACATTAATCACGGGGGTGTTACTGATGAGTAATCAGCATATATACTACATAGTTCCCACCCTCGACGGCAATGAATTGCGGTGCGCGGCTAACATTAATTTTATGCAATTGCTGAGTTCGCAACTCGCAAACGATCGGGCACTGGAATTAGTTTAAACGACATCACGCACACGCCGTTTTAACATTGACAATCCGGTAATTTGGCGGATGATTAGCCGTTTTATTCATCTTTTTTCCAGATTTTCGTCATGGAAATTGATTTTTGTCGTTGAATCGGCACGAATTTCGCCTTTATACAAGGAAACGGGGGAATTAGGGTGTATCAGGGTTGTATTTCCCGATTTACGTTGGGCTTAAGTCACCCTTATCGCGATTTAATGCTAATCCACCGTTGCATTGTTAGCTACGGGAATTATAGAATTGGTCTAAATCAGGTAGCCTCGCCCACGGCATTCACCCTGTTGTAACTTGCCTTGCCAATTTAAACTGATTGAAATTTAGATAAATTACAATGGTGAGATTACTCGGGATTACTTGATTAACTTGGAATTTGTAACCTAGATGCGAGATATCCAATTATTTACATCCAATTCTCTTATGTTCTTTTCATTATATGCGAGGTGTGTCGCCATAAAGAACCTCATATTAATTAACGAGCTGCTAAATTAATTACTCTTTTTTCAGACGGCAAAGACGTTTCTTCGGGAGCTAAGAGGTTTCTCAAAGCTCAAAATTACGTTGTGAAACGTTATTTTAGTATTAAGTTTCGAGAGCGACACGGGTTAAGATTTAGATGAAATTTTATCTTCAATTTGGCAAAATTTACCAACTGGATGATATTCAATTTCACACATATGAGCGCTTAGTCTAACAAGGACAAGGTTTTAACTAAAAAACAAACAATTATTTATGCTGAAAACTTTATAAAGTTAGGAGTTTTCTCGCTTGGGGCCAAAAACTAAAATCTGACTCATCAAATTAAACGAGCATTTTTTTGCCGTTACCACACGTCTATCAATTGAGCTTTTTGCTTGAATGTAAATCCGATGGAGCCGCCGATGAACAATTCGGTCTAGTTTAGCGAAGGCACGGCATGGCTCGTTTGGCGTACTTTATAGAGCCCTAATTTTCAGTCGTTCATTTGTCAGAAAGGGCCGTCCGGCGCCAATTCGATGCAATTATTCGCTATTGTGCTAGAGCGACGCCCAGAGCACATTAGCACCATTGTGCTGGTCGACATGACCTTACATGACGTGACAGTTTCCGGAGTGTTCCGGGTCCCGTCACGGACGCTAATGACTCGATCCCAATCAATCAAAGACAAGACCAGCATCAAGAGGGTGGACGTTTTGATTGCGACATCGAAACATCCGAAGATAGTTGACGGGAGGTAAATTAAACCAATAACGGAACGAGGGTGATAAAATGAAATTTAAAAAAATCTAGTTTGGTGGTCGTGAGCGCTTCGTGAGATTAAATTTGTATTTTTCTATTTTATTAAAAAGCCATTAAAATTGAGCGGGGATCGCAATTAATCAGTGCTAAGATCAGCATCTCGGGGGTGGACGTTTAGATTGGTCTACCGCCTGCGAAAGCTCCGAAGCAAGTATCGGATTGAAGTTGCATCGGTGGTCGGCGCGACCTTCTTCAAAGTTAAATTAGTGTCTAGAGGGTGGCGTTGACGTCGCAGAATCCAATAACAATTCCTGCAAAATCCGACCGCTACGCCCGGCTCACACGTAATAAATAATTAAAGGGAAAATGTTCTCCCTCACCCACCTGTCGCCCCTTCGCCACCCTAACAAATGGGCCCTGCACAAGCCGATTATAGGAGGCCACCCGATAGATAAATGGTCGATAGCTTCCAGGTCGATCCGCTAAATTACATTGCTCGCTGCTGTTAAATTAAAAGCGAGTTAGTCTTCGACATCGCGCGATCGCTTTTCTTATTGTTCCTTCTTTTCCTTCTGGCTCTTCTCGACTTTGAATTATCGTTCCTGTCTCACCTTTAATTTAACCGCGCGCATCGAATTTGCAATTTTTTTGCGCTTTAAGCGTAATGAACGCCACTGGATCAGCTTGGCTTAGTTAAGGCCAGTTTCTTATTTACACGTCATCCCAACCTTTGCCCATTTATCTTCGTCCTTCCGCGATGGCATCTGCTCCTGTCTGGTTAATTCGCACCGTGTGATCCCTGAAATGGATGATTGCTATCTAAAGGTGAAAGCTCCCATTGTTCGACGTTGCCTACTTGCCGATTTTCACATTTCATTTCGCGGGGGCCCTTTTGTACGCTCGTCTTCTTAAAATAGCTTCATATAGCATCTTTGACAGCGCCTTTATGTACAACTTGGCGCATAAATTGTTTTCCAACTTCCAGGTGGGTTTCCGAACGACACAAAATCAAAAAATTTCAATATGCAGACGAGGCCACTTTTCTTCCTGATCTCATCACTGCACTTTACGTGGTCATATCATGCATAGACTTTTAGCATTTTCGTGTCACAAAATAATCTCGGTGAAATAATGTTTACACTGAAGACAACCTACGTACCTCTGAAGTGTCTTATTTTCCAGAATCTGAAACAATGGTTATACAAGCAGAGCAAAAAGCTCTAATGATCTCTCGACTTGAACGCAGACTTGAGCTCTTCACACTCCTGGGCGTGAGCTGCCGTTCATTGTTTTTTTGTATAACATTCTACAAAAAAAATTAAACCTTATAACTGATTATTATCAAACTAGCTGATGCTCGCAACATCGTTCGCGTAGAAACAGGTTAATAATATCTTCTACACTTTTACGCTTTAAAAATTTGAATTTTTCAGGATCTCCTTGCATACTATGATTGGTACTCCTTTTTGACTAAAAGATAACCAGGTTTCTTAACCTCAAAGGTTATCAAATTTTTATACAACAGGTTGTCATGTCTTTCGCCTTTTAGAAGTTTTTTTTTTTGCAACTCCAAACCCTAATAACAATTTTTCTATTTTTCTATTCTATTTACAGTCGTTACTACGGCTGGTGTATTTTAGTTTGTAAAACGTCAAGGTCAAATGTCAAAATGTGAATGTGAGCAATAACTTAACCTCAAATATTATGAAATAAATAATAACATATCATTGTACCCAACCTTGATAAAATTCCCTAAATTTCAAAATTTTGTTTCTTTTACATAAAAAGACATTAAGTGGTGCAAAATAGAAAAAATAGTATAAAACACGCGTTCAGAAAGCTCTTCCAGCACTTGTTTGTCCCTCCACTCGCCGCTACGCGTGCTGGAATCAATGCTTTCTCAAACTTGTATTTTAATATACTATTATCGTCGTGTATAATACATTATTTTTTTCTATTGTAGATCGGTAGAAGAAGCTGCAGAAGCAATAAATAAGTTATTGCCTTAGAAATCACCTTTAATATACGAGAAAGAATACAACGTATTTAAAAAATGGAGAAGTGGGTTCAAAATCAAAAAAATTCAAATGACTGTTAAATTGATCGTCAAGTTAATTTCCAAAAACAGAAAATTAGTAAACAAACCAAGTACTTTGTTGAAGAAATTAAGTAAAAGCCTAAAGTAAAAGACTAAAAGCTTAAAAAAATAAAAATATTTGAGCAGAATCTAATTATTAATTTTTTGGTAGACGCTTTAGATGACGATTATCTTTATGTAAAGGGTTTGCAGAACAAACAAATTGTAGAAGTTAAAAAATTTCAATATTACCGATCTACACTCGGTGATAATTATTTTACTTATTGATACTAAGCCCAAGGTCGTTTTGTGTAACCGATAAAAAAATATTTAGGCTTGTTTCCTAAAAACGTTCCTCATAGTAAATTCTTCGTCAACTACAGAAAGAAGTGTACCATTCAGTATGTGGAAATCAATATATTGCATGAGACTTAAAAGGTTATTGCCAAATTTTTGAAGCTGTCACATTTCCAAACGAATAGTACGCATTGCTTTCGCCGCTCTGCAGCTGCAATGCTGACAAACACTGATGCTGATATTGTCACCGTTAAACGAATGGCTGGAAATTATTTTTGGTAGCTGAAAACTATATTGAAGTTATATGTTCAAAAACATTATCATCTACACTTTAGGTTAAAGTGCAAGTTATCCTTGAATTCTGAGAGGAACAAAAAACATCGAGAAAACAAGTTCAACTACGAGTATAATGCAGTTAACCTATGAAACTATCAATGTTTTATTCCTAAAATAAATGTTTCTGGGAACGTTATTTGTATTATTAATAATAAAAAAATCGGAATTGCAAACGCCTGCTGGAATCAATGCTTTCTCAAACTTGTATTTTAATATACTATTTCATGACTATCTAATACGATTTCTTAATAAACTATCATCTTCTATTTCACCTCCTTTATAATTAATTTTTGAAAATGGGTAAAACACGTTTGTATTTAACATAAATACAAATTCTTTCATTTTAAAAGTATCAAATTTTGGTACAACAATTTTTCATGGCTTCCATCTTTTTAAAGGTTGCTTTTTAAAAAACGCCACAAAGTTTTTTTAATTTTTTTGTTATTTTTTTATTATAAACTTTTTTCAAATTTTAAAATCTGCTTTATTCATCTCAAAATGCAAAACTGACTTGCACTTTAACCCCAAGGGTAGATAAAGTAAAAATTTAACATCAAGGGTAGATAACATATTTTAACTTTTACTTAATTTTAGAACATTAATGTTTTGGATTAATTGTGACCATCAAAAAATAACAACTTCGGCAGCCAGTTTTATCCAACAAGTGTTTGATACAAATATTAACTAATTCAATTTCAACATCTAGAGTACTATAGATTTACTTCAATATTTATCGTTAAATTTTTCGTGGTGTCAAACTATATGACCATTTCGTTTACTTTATTTTTAAAATAATTATAGTGTAAAAATGTAAAAAAAAAATCAATACTAAATGACAAATTTCTCTGTTTTCCAGCGCTAAAATCTTCTTTTCATGTGTAATAATACAAATTATCTATTTTTTTTTTAAATAAAAATTACATTTTGGGCTAATACTAGTTATTTACCTTTTTTTAGCAGTGCACTTTGTTCGTCTTCAAACGCAAATCTAACTTGCAGTTTAGCTTCTAGGGTAGATAAAGTGATAAGTCAACATTAGGAGTGAATAAAATACTTTATTATTTTGGATTAATTGTAACATTAATGGTACAATTGACGTTTAGTTTAGAAACATTTATTTTAAGATTAAAATTCGCATTTATAGTTTAGTGTACTAACTGCATTGAACTCGAGCTGAATTTGTTGTGGCCAGATTTTCGCAAAGAATCTCATTTAAAACAGAAAATTTTCTCGATACTGAGGCTTTAACATAGGTTTTTGCTGCCGCAAATTATTTCCATCCGCCTATTTATTTAACGGTGACAATATCAGCACCATGTTTCCCAACATCGTAGCTACAAAGTGGCAAAAGCAATGTCATCAAAAAATATTTTCAGAATGTTATCTAGTGTATTGATTCCTAGGCTGAATGTTTTTTTTGTCTGGAGTTGATAAAGAATTTGCTGTAAGGAACATTTTTAAGAACGGAAGCCTGAATATTCTGAAATTTCTGTTCACCGACAATTTTCAGATAAACTTTCAATTTCCGATGAGGTTCCGAATTCATGAGGTTTAGTATGAAGTTGTACTGGTGGTTAAAATATCTGCATGGACCTCTATAACGGCTTGTATACATAGATTAAACATGATAGCTTAGAGATTTTTCAAAAATCTAATTCTAAAGAAAGATAAAAATGTTTGATCAAATGTTATTATTTTAGTGCAATGGCAAAATGAGGTTCAATTTATACTATTAAATTAAACACAAAGTAATTCATTTTAAAATGAACCCATTGTCCATCGTCTTTTAAAGTTTCTATAAATATTTAATTACATATTGCATAAAGTGCAAAGATTATGAATGTAATCTGTGAAACACAAAAGTAGATTCAAAGCTTTGTTCGTCAAACCAACAATTGTTTCCACACCTAGACGTATTAATTTTCATAACATTGTGTAGCATATGAGGCATGCTTTCAATTAACGGAAACAATTGCAACACCAAACAACAAAAAATAGCAACAAAAACAAATAATAGGAACGAATAGTTTTATTAACGATGCCGCTATAGGATATTGTCTGTGAAAATAGGAAAACAAAGAGAATAATGTTCGCCAAAAAGATATTCAACGTGAAGTGTGTAAAGCATTTGCTCGGCACTTGTGCACGAATGTTGCAATAAAAGTGGACTAATACAAAAAAGTGTTAGAGGCGAATTGGCGATAGTAGATTACCATGCAACTCGACGCCGGGTCAATTTATATGCCCAGGGTGCTTTATACAACGGACATAAAAGAATAATCGCTTTTAAAATGTAACGCTTTGCCCCGGTGAAAATAAAAAGATGGCAAGATAGAGCTTTAGATTGGGTTTCTCAAATAAATGGCAGGAATAACTGTCTGAGTGTTGAAAAACGCGGCGTGAAACCTAGAGAGAATTATATAAAAGTGAAGCCCATTGACGGCTACTCTTTGGTCCATTAGTTTCTTTGGCGCGTTGATGAGCTCAAGTCTGATTGGATGTCACCGTTCGGCTGATCTTAAAAGTAGAAAAAAGGCGGTTTGCCCAACGCAAATAAGGGCGCCAGCTCCTCAGACAAATGATCGCTCTCCTGAAATCCATTCTCCATCAAAGCTCGCTTCAATAACCTCTCCACGCTTTTTCAAAATTATATTTGTTTAATCTGAATTGTAGATATCATTTTCGAACGGAAAAATATACCTCAGACCATCGCACGTTCATCCCAGAACGCTTCATCACCCTAATAGGCTTAAACGCAATCTAGGTGCTGCTAAAATGCGAATTCCGTGTTCGCAGGTGGCCCTAAATCAACACCCATTGTTGACTGCGCTTTTATAGACGCTTTAACACCAGATAAATATTTAATTTGTTGCACGCTGCACTTGCAAATTTTCGCTACCCCTTGGCTCGAAATTAAGACTGCTATAAGCTCTTTTCCCCCAATATTTCCGGCTTTAGGCAACATATATGTGATAAGGAGAAAATTAAATTTGAATATCCTTTTATATTGTTCCTTGCTTCTTTTTGCAACATAAATATCCTTTCAAGCACGAAACTACCCTCTCAGACTCCGGAAAAGAAAAAACGCACAAACAACTCCTTCGGCGGAAAATCCTCAGAAAGGTGTGTCCCACACAAATTACGCAGTAAAGCTCCAAGCCGCCCACTAAAATTAACTCCAAAATTTACCCTCGTATGTTGTCATTATTTCCTTTTTCAAAAAATTCATTCCGCCAATGGACTGCTAATTAGTTTAAAAAGTAATTATACTTTCCGTGGTTTAATTAGGCAGTTGCGCAAATTCAATATAAAAACGATTCAACTCTTATAAGACCGCACTTGGTGTTTGTTGGCGGTTTCAAATTTTAAATTAGAATTCGTGGAAATTGTCTTTCTAAATGAGCTCGAGGCGTGTGTATGCAATTGAGTTTTGTTGCCCAATGCAGTGGAAAAACGAGAGTCTCCAACGACTAAATAAAACTTCAAAGGCTTTTTTCACAAACTAGTTTGCTTTTCAAGCCGCTAAAATAATTTATCATTAATAGAGTAGTGTCGCGACCGTCTTTTCGCATCCACTAATTCCATCGAAAATATTCCAAAAAATCAACTCATTCAAATTGTACGTAGCTTTTTTCATAAAATGTACACACGAGGACAATAATACACACATGTGAGAATTACAGGCTATAACGTAGTGCAAAAAATTGTCATAAACGTTAAAAGAACGTTAAAAGCTCGTAACAGTGAAACAAACTGTGGAAGACGTATGCCTTGAATTCACAGAGTTGAATGAAACTATTGACCATATAAATCTTACATTTGAGTTTAATAAAGCTCAGTTACATGAAGATACATAGTAAAAGTAAATCATTCTACATCACGCGTTATTGAACGTGGATGTGCACTATTATGGGGAGAATTGGATATGCGACTCTGAGAAAATAGATTGTCGGAACCCTCTTAAATTCAAGTACGAAGAAAAATGAGTCTACAAGAAAATTTTCTCAGAAAATGTTACTTACATATAACGAAGTCTATGTTAAAAAATCTTTCATTTAGAGTAAAATTTTATCAACTCTTTATTTTAACATCTAAAAATATCTGTGCCATAACTAAATCTGATAACAAAAAAAAACGTATCATACCAATTTTATTAGCATCACAAATAAATTTCAAAGCTAAAACCCATTGAATATTTATGACCTAAAAATTTAAACCAAAACTGAATTTTTTAAACAAAGAATAAAAAATGTTTTTTCGCAAAAATAAACGTTTTGAAAATATTCGGGAGAAGTAAAAACTATGTTTTTAAGATATAAGAATTAGAGATAAAAATACAAAGTCATAAAAAATTTATCTAAAAAAATACAAAAAATTTTCATTTTTTAAATAGAAATTTTATATTGCAACACTTTGTTACCATCATTAATTGAAAATACAAAAAGTGGTATTTCATAACCAAAGATGATTAAAATGTTTATTACCAAAAATAATAAAACTGCATCGAATGGCGAATTTAGTCACTTTTTTTTTTAATTCTCTTCAACTAGTGTCAATATTGATTGGTTAGTTTAGAAATTTCGTTTAAAAAGTCAAATAAACGTAATTTTTGCTCGCGTTAAAGTCGATAAACTGCTTCCTTTGTTATTTGTTATCTCTCAGTTTGACACGAAAATTCTAGTGCCCCACAATTCACACTAGAAAAGTGTTTAAAGTCCGAACGCCTAAGTGAAAAACTTGAGGGCCACTGAAGCGATATAAATGTGATCTTTCTGAACAGTTATTGATTTTGAAAAGAGTTAGCAGCAGAGGAAATAATATTGTAAAGTTTCGCGATTTTTCCAAAGAGGCTGCACACGACTACGTCGAAGCGGTGGAAATATAGGAATAAAATCGGCACTTTCCAATTCCTCACGCCATGTATAATTCATGGCAGCCAATATTGAATTGGCGGGATGACGAGCGGATGACTTCTGATATCAAATCAATGACGTTTCTTTAAACCTGTGCCAAACTAAGTGTAAACAGCTAATATGGATTTTCGTAAAATACATTTTATGAGGTTTGAAACTAGTTTCGGTGTATATCTTTAAATAATTTATGGGTGAATAATTTTAGAAAGAATCGTAACTGGTATTGTCGTCTTGTTTAAAAAGGTATGCTCCAACTGATTTAATCTTGCAGAGGACGATAGGAATGGCGCTCTTCCAAGAGGATCCTCCACCTCCTTTTTTGTAGCACATCAGAAATTGCAAAACTGTTGTCCAATTGCATTGTCTTTGTGCTGCACATAACTCAAGTACCGAACTTTCGACTCAGAGCGTTTTAATTTTATTAATTCAATTACGTTGATAGATTCTGGATGGTTATACTGATTAGCAATCACATAATTTCAAACGAAAAACCGTTGAAAATGCTTTGATGTCTGCAATTTCCATATCAGACGAAACTAAGCTTGATTTTTCGTGCGCGCCAAATGAAATTTTCATTAAAACGTCAATATTCCGGGCGTTTAATAAAATTAGCCTTTTATAGAAAAAGCGTTATTACATTAGTCCGACCTGTTGGTTTCATTCAGACCGGTAATTATATTTCGTTGGACCAGCAAACGGTTGTTGAGGACGCGCATTATTTCCCTTTCCTCTTCACCCTTCGATGGCCTTTTCTTCGTGCATTCGTGCCTGTGTCACGTTCTACTGGAATGTCCTGCAATCATTGCGGTATTATTTTACATCTGCAATAACCGGATATCGGGCTCGAGCTAGGAGATTAGATTCCATATAAGGTGCACAGATGCGAGTCCGATTAGCGGCCCCGGAGGACGCTTAGATTCCGGTTTAGAAAAGTGTAATCGAACAATTATCAGTTCGCCCTGATCGGACTACAAAAGGGTTGTTTAAATGACCAGGCAAACAAATGATTAAAAGGATAAAGTTACCGAGCATCCGTTAACCCAAAATTTTTAAATCTAAACTAGCTATCAATTTCTTTTATTTTTCAGTTGTCAAACGTTTCTACTGATTAATTTTCAACCGTAGTTTTATTGGAGCTCGATTTTTGTACACCTTGTGGAACTACATCCTCACATAAAATGCCAGCGTCCCGAAGACACAGAAAAAACTTTAAAATGAAACCATGTAGGATATTTCAAAAGGAAATAAAGATTCCATTCTATTCCAGCGCTTTTACAAAGAGTTATGGAAAAAAAGAGGTTGAAAGAGAACCGAAATGTAGCATAGCATGACAGTTGTAAATCGATTAAAAATATCGTTATAGCTTCATAGTTGCTATGAAGTTGTAATGTATTCGTTCATTTGGAGCAATACCAAACCATCACATGAAAGCACCAAGAGAATTATCACTATCTCTATTAAACTCGTCATGGACAAGCTTATCTCACGATTTAATGCACCCGTTATTTCTGATAATAACAACAATTATTATTTACCACCAAAAATTAGAGCTTAATTGTACTTTATGTGGCGGAAAAGCCACAACGACACTATTTTATTGGCTAATTATTATAATTTATTTGCATGGTGGTCGTTGAAATGGATTATTTTATTTAGAAGCGGGTGATTCGAAGAGAAAAATTCGCATTAGTATGCATGAAAGCGCCCGTTCTACTCATCATATACGATCTGTGTTTACGTAAAGATTCCAGCCGCTTTTAACTCTTTCTTCGCATTTTTTATTTTTAAAGTAATGAAATCGGCATAGCGTAAAACTCTTAGAGCGAAATTATAATTTTTATTTGCGAGGCTTTTTAAACTTGTAAACTGCAGCCCCTGTAATGAGTTCTGAAACAAAGGAGCTCAAGCAATCCGTCGGTAATTCAGCACGAAACTTTTTTTCTCGGAGCGAATACGATCCACTTCACCCTATTACAAAATACGTAGTTTCCCTGAAAAACTTTATTCGTGAAAGGTAAATTCCGGATAATTAAACGGATTAGCTCGAGTCAGTTAAGCATCATTGTGTTTCGAATCGAGGGCAGCAAAAAATACGAAGCAATAAACTAACAACATAACAATGAGCTACAATCAAGGTAAAAGCGAAGGCACAATGGGACCCAGTCGGGCGCGAAAACTTGGCAAATTTCGGATGTACGCTCCAAGTTACGGATCGCCGTCCCCAGGGAGATGGACGTCTTCAAGTTTGAGCCGCCACCGCCGCCCACTTACTGTTTGTCTACCGGGGAGTCGCAAATCTCATCAGTGAATGGTACAGACTCGAGTGTAAAACAAACATGACGACATAATAAGCTAAATTAAACATGGAGACGGCGCAATATCGGAATTGAATTATAAGTAACTGCAGTTACAAGGCGTCTGCCATGCAAATTTAGTCGACAATTTTACAGCACGGTTGATACTGACAAAAGTAAACGACGCAAAGCACGCCGTAACTAACTTGTTAGTGGCAATCCTGCTACGCTACTAATTGGGCACAGCCGATGGATTAGCTCTACACAGACGACAATGAAAAAAACGGAATTGCCGAATACATTGTGTAAGCACATACAAATGTTTAATGCGAAATACGTCATTCATCGACCAGAATTTCATCAAAAAGCAAACTACAATGTTCTTAATTTCCAAAACGGACAGACAGGCAAATTCGAATTGACTGATTTGGTCATCAAAAAACGTCGGCTTGGGCAGCCAGTTTTGTCCAATAATTCTTTCATACAAATTTTATTAACGAATTTAATTTTAGCATCTGGAGTACCGCAGTTTTACTTCAATATTTATGGTTAAATTTTTCGTGGTGTATGACCATTTCGTTTACTTTATTTTTGAAGTAATTATAGTATGTAAAAGTGTTGAAAATTTTAATACAAAATTATAAATTTCTTTACTGTTTTTCAGCGTTGAAATGTCAATTTTCATGTCAATAATCTATAATTCAAATTCTCTAATTTTTTTCAGTGTCACTACCTGGAGAATAAAAATTATACTTTGTGCTAATAATAAAGTCATTTTTGTACTCAGTGTACGGAAATAGAATTTTTCCGCTTAATCCCGATGCACGGAAAAACGGTTTTCCCGCACTCCGGTGTTTTTTAGTTTCCGCTGGCGGCAAGAGATATTTGTGTTATACGGTTGGTATGTGACTTTTTGACAACACCAATCAATTAATTTTTGATATGTTCGTTCATACCGCTCGCGACTTTTCTCGGACAGCAGATGCGAAACGACCTCTTTGGCACATTGTTGTACTTCGGGTACACAAACATTCTTCGCTGTCACTCATTTTGTCAATTTTTGTTAATAATCAAAACAAAATATGACAGATGATTTAAATTTTAAAAATCTAGTAGGTAGTTACCGTAGATCAGCGGTCGGGAAACCGGGGTAAATTACCCCAAATGGGGTAAAAATGAAATTTTGGGGGTAAAAATGAAACTTTTATTAAAAGTAAATATTACTTTTGCTGACATCAAGGATACAATTGTAAGACATCTTATCAAACTCAGAAAGCGGTTTTCAGATTACTTTCCAGATCTTGATACACGTACTGTCAGTTGGATTGTAGATCCTTTTAAATGTGAAATTGCTATGATACCAGAAGAATCTTCAGGTTTGGCAGAAGCAATTCTTGAACTTCGATCTAATACTGAAGCACGTATTCAATTTGAGAGTAAACCAAATCTGTCGTCTTTTTGGATGTCAAAAGTTGCAAAGGCTTTCAAAACTGCACATGAAGAGGCGGTTAAAAAATTGCTGTCATTTGGAACAACATATTTGTGCGAACAAGGCTTTTCCACTCTAATGAACATAAAAACGAAGAACAGATTTCGATTAAACGCCGAAGATTGTATTCAAATCGCTCTTACATCAAAAAGTCCCAATTTTGAAACAATTGTATCAAACAGGAAACAACATCATTTCTCCAAAACGTGAAGAAAGAATGTTTTCAATTATTCTTTTTTTTTAATTTTTTTAGTTCTAATTTTTGTTTGTACCACCATTATTATTATTATAATTTGTTACAGTACCCCAAATTGTCAACCCTCAATTTTACCCCAATGGGTTTCAATTTGTTATATATATGACTTATATTACTTTTATTACCATTATGTAGGTATTACATTGATAAATTGAATAAATGATGTTTAAATTAAATTTTTAGTTATTGTTTTCTTTTCAAAATTATCATGGGGGGCTATAATATGAAAGATGCTAAAAAAAGGCGATTTCGTTTTTTTTTTTGCTTTTCGCCATGAGGTAATATCAACTTACACAAAAATATTTTGGGGTAATGATTAAAAAAGTTCCCCGACCGCTGCCGTAGATAGATCATGTTGCCAACCCGCCATTAAAAAAACGATTAACTAAGTTACTTAATTTTTTTATTTCGATATTCGTTACAAAAAATATTGTACCTAACTCTTTCGGAAAGAATTTTTCCGCATACGCAGCAAATTCAGCACTCCTTACAGTCGTGCTACAAACAAAGTGCTCATGCGGGAAAATTAAGTTTCCGAACTTGTTAGGTAAATAACTATTACCTTTTTTTATAGGAATGCGCATTATTTATATCTATATATATATATATTATTATTCATATATATATATATATATATATATATATATATATTATTCATATATTTATTTTATTTATAGGAGTGCACATTAAGTGCAGATAAAATACTTTAAACTTTTTTTTATCATTAATAATACAAATAACGTTCCCAGAAACATTTATTTTAGGAATAAAACATTGATAGTTTCATAGGTTAACTGCATTATACTCGTAGTTGAACTTGTTTTCTCGATGTTTTTTGTTCCTCTCAGAATTCAAGGATAACTTGCACTTTAACCTAAAGTGTAGATGATGTTTTTTTTGAACATATAACTTCAATATAGTTTTCAGCTACCAAAAATAATTTCCAGCCATTCGTTTGACGGTGACAATATCAGCATCAGTGTTTGTCAGCATTGCAGCTGCAGAGCGGCGAAACCAATGCCTAGTATTCGTTTGGAAATGTGACAGATTCAAAAATTTGGCAATAACCTTTGAAGTCTTATGCAATATATTGATTTCCACATACTGGATGGTACACTTCTTTCTGTAGTTGACGAAGAATTTACTATGAGGAACGTTTTTAGGAAACAAGCCTAAATATTTTTTTATCGGTTACACAAAACGACCTTGGGCTTAGTATCAATAAGTAAAATAATTATCACCGAGTGTCGATCGGTAGTATTGAAATTTTTTAACTTCTACAATTTGTTTGTTCTGCAAACCCTTTACATAAAGATAATAGTCATCTAAAGCGTCTACCAAAAAATTTATAATTAGATTCTGCTCAAATATTTTTAATTTTTTAAGCATTTAGTCTTTTACTTTAGGCTTTTTCTTAATTTCTTCAACAAAGTAATTATGTAGTTTGTTTACTATTATAATTTTCTGTTTTTGGAAATTAACTTGACGATTAATTTAACAGTCATTTGAATTTTTTCATTTTGAACCCACCTATCCATTTTTTCAATACGTTGTATTCTTTCTCGTATATTAAGGGTGATTTCTAAGACAATAACTTATTTACTGTTTCTGTAGCATCTTCTACCGATCTACACTAGAAAAAAAAAATGTATTATACACGACGATAATAATATATTAAAATACAAGTTTGGGAAAGCATTGATTCCAGCACGCGTAGCGGCGAGTGGAGGAACAAACAAGTGCTGGAAGAGCTTTCTGAACGCGTGTTTTATACTATTTTTTCTATTTTACACCACTTAATTTATTTTTATATAAACGAAATAAAATTTTAAAATTTAGGGAATTTTATCAAGATTGGGTACAATGATTTAATATTATTTATTTTATAACAATTGAGGTTAAGTTATTAAACACATTGTTCACATTTACATTTTGACATTTGACGTTGACCTTTTACGACATGCCGCCAACACGACAAAACTAAAATACACCAGCCGTCGTAAAGCATCCAAATTCTCAGTAACGAACCCAAACGGGTGCTTTACTGGCTCTAGTAACGACGCAAAATAGAAAAATATCTTTAAACATCTTGTGAAATTAATGCACTTAATTCAATTTTCACTTGATGGTTAAAGTGGTCCTTTATCGGCTTGTGTAGTAAATAACTAATATTGCATATTCCATGTTCTTTACAATTTGATAAAATTTCACAAACTTAGTATCTAAGTTAATTATCGGCCTTTAAATTAATTTCAATTTTTAATATTACATCATATGATTTAATAAAAATGGCGTAAAAATGAATTTTAGAACTTAAAATGGGTTAGTATTCAGTAGTCCATGAAATTTAGTACTTTAAAAATCTTATAGAAACTTCGTATTTACACATCAGTTAATGTTTGTAGCAACATTACAAACGATTTCAAATTCTAAAGCTTGTTTGGACCATTTTTTTTTTCAATCAAATGGTATTAAACTAATTTACAGAGATATTCAGTAACCAGAATATTAATTACATCCCAATTCTAATCGAAATTTCCATTACAGAAACTTGATGAGCAAAACTGTTTCTCGTAATTGTTAAAGCGTCTAGTTTGCAATTATTAATTGTTTGCTATTTAACACTCACGTGAGCACATTTGTTTCTTTTGTATTTTGATTGCTTCGAGATATTACTGCATAACTTGCAGTAGAACTTGCATGTTGAACTGTTTGAATAATACCGAAGCCCTCGAGGTTTATGTAAAACATTTGTCTACTCATAATTACCAATTAAAATTTAATTGTAATTTATTTGTTTGAAAGATCAAAAAATAAATCTATAAGAAGATATTAATACTGTAAGGAATATAAAACGAAGTGAAATAATTCCAACTCAAACGTACACCTCTGTGAAAAAACTACAGGCGAAATTCCACCAGGATCCTTCTCTCGAATGCCATAGCATTTCGTGCAAGGCTCAATAGATCGCATGATTACAATCACGGTTTCGAAGCCAAAGGAAAAATGGGGGTACACTGAGACGGAACCGTAAAACATAGCTCCGAGGATCAAAAATTAATGGCAAGATTTGTAACGATTGTCTCCTCAAACTTATCTCTAAAAATGGAATACTCCAGCTATACTTTAATCAACTACGTTAAGTGAAGTTTCGAGGTAAAATACGTTTCACTGGTAGTTTTAGCGTTGATTGAAGTTAATATTTTAGGAGTTGAATACGGAATGTTTAAATGACAGTGATAGAAAATATTAAATAAATAAATAAATAAATGACGGAGTTGACCCATATTTAAAATAACTAGACATGTTCATTTTAGTATAGACGTAATATAAAATTTAGAATGTGTTTTTTAATGACAGCAAATAATTTTCTGTTCCGTTCGAAGCGTACGGTTTATGAAAATTACATAGGCAATTGCGCTAAAATAAAAATTTTAATACGTGGCATGTTAAGTTCTAAATATGATAAATTTCCAATAATAAAATAAGAACATTTTATCGTAGTCTGCAACAAAAGTATTTTAAAAATTTTAAGTACGTACACATAACTAATAAACACAGATAAAAAACTAACAATATATAAGTTATATAAAATATATAAGGGTATCAAAAAAAATTTTTTTTAATAAAAAATATTGTTTTACTTGATACTACAATAGTCATTTATTATAGTAGACGCTAAAGGACAACTTTAGCCACCAAGTGAAAAATGCTAACGAGATCCTTTATCGTCGTGTATAATACACTATTTTTTTCGATAGCAAATCTAAAAGAGAAATTTTGATTTTAATTTATTAATTTGAAAAGCAAATTCTCATTCATTGTGATAACCGAAATTGATTGTTTTTGTATATTTTTTTTATTTTCAAAAGTGTCAAAAATACAACGTGCAAGAATAAATTAGCACTGCCTGCAAACGTAGAGGATGAGACTGCGAAGGCAGTAAATAAGTTATTACATCAAAAATCACGTTAAATACACCAGAACGCGTTTTAAAAATGGACAAGTGGGAAAAAAAAATCTAGAGTCAGTAAAAAAGTGCTGTGTGGTCCTATTACACATTGCTAATAAATAAAAGCTGAGATATTTGAAAGTAAAAATTTTTCAAAAAGCTGTCAAAGTAAATGTCGTGTTAATTTTCAGATACAACCAGCTAATTACACAATTTAAGAAACTAAGTAAATGCTATAAGCCTAAAAAATTTGAGATATCTGAGCGGAATAAAATCATTAAAATTTTGCTAAACGCTTCAGATGACGACTATATTATCTTTTTGAAAAAATTGGATGTTTTTAAGATAGCGAGGTTGGAAAAATAATATGTAAATGTCTTTTAATCTTAAAAGTTGTTGCTGCTAAATAATATTTAAATAAAAGTTGTCAGCTTTGCTTGGAGCTTGCAGAACGGACCAATTGTACAAATTAAAAATTTCCAATATTGCCGATCGACGCTCGATAATAATTGTTTTACTCATTTATACTAAAACCAAGAAAGATCGATCGTTTTGTGTAACTGATAAAAATTGTGGAGTTGGTTTTTTGGAAAATATTCGAAAATATTTAGCCTTGCGTCGTAAAAACGTTCCTTACTGCAAATTCTTCATGTACTACAGCCTGTGAGAATCAATACACTGCATAAAGTTTCGAAGATGATTACCAATTTTTTGAAGCAGTCACATTCGGAAACGTATACGAAGCATTGCGCTCTGCAGCTACGATGTTGACAAATGCGGATGCTGTTAAACGAATAAGCACATGGACATTTTTCTCAGTAGCAGAAAACTACATTAAAGATTATACATGGAAAAAATCACTTTATCTACCCTTTAGGTTAAAGTGCAACATTAATAATGAAAATAAGCAGAATTTAGACTATCGTAAACAAATACTCAAAACGTTACCACAAATCACTAATCGTACAACATTATCCACTTACCTATTACCTTTAGTGTCGAGCATTAGAATTCTAATTTATAACCCAAAGTTTTATTTGTGGAAGCTCTGAAAATAGAAGCTCTAAATCTAACGAACATAATTCAGATATCAACGGATTAGCCTAATATTCTATTGTAATAGATTTAGTCAATTGCAGTGGTAACAAGTATGAAATTACCACAAAGGAGAGAATCAATACCGTAACAATATGCATATTTAGCAATTAAACCGTATTTATCTCTCGAAACAGAGATAACTTATATTTACATTTTCAAGCCAAATTCTAAAAATTGTTCCATTCAAATTACATGCCCTTACAATTGAAATTTAAATAGTCCGGAGAAAGAAACAAGATTTGAATACACATTTTCGATAATATTAACTTGCACTAGTATTGAACTTAAAGTACATAATATGTAGAGACCTAAATTTGACAAACGCCACCGTTGAATTAACACTAAAGGTAAATGTTCACAATTCGGGAAATGCTAAAACGTTTCGTGCGGACACATTAGATCGCATGATTAGAATCATGTCTACAGGGAAAAAATACGGTTCCGGAAACAGACTAAATTATAATTTCTAGAAAATCACAGAATATTATTTTAGCCCAAATGGGAGATATTTAAAGCTTATTAACAAGAAATGTAAATAAAAAATTAAAAAATAATTTAGAATCAGAAAAAGAAGTGTTCTATAAAAAATGTGTCTTAGAAGCAGCTTTTATTGGCTTAACTAAATATAGAAGCCATTTTCTTGAAAACAGATAAAGCTAAATTGGCTTTACATGGTATGTCGGTGTTACAGAAATAAAGTCTGCCAGCTAATCTCCTAGAAAGTACTTTCACATTTTTAAAACCTATCACAACTACCAGAAACAATTTCCTTAGAAAATCCTATCGCAACTACGTATAACCCTAAATATATCCAAGCGTAAAATGTCTAGGTGGAAGCTTTAGTAATTTATAATCTTCGTAACACATCAAATACGTGGGGTAGCTTATCTCGTTAAATTTATCGTCACAGGTTTCAGAACGTTTAAACTTATTTATGTGGCCACGGTGTTAGTTTACGATTTCCCACCAAGTCATCATTCTAAACAATTTTTTCTTTAGCAAAAAAAAAAACATTTTTAATCGAAAACGGAATTTCGCTACTTTTACGAAGTAAATCCGAGAAGACATCCAGACAATCTTCTATTGTGGGGTAGTAAAAGCCGACGACCAACGTCCATATATCTAATAGAAATCTTGTGTATGTCTGTGACGTCTTCGTAGGCATTGAGACGCTCTGAAGTCCTTATCGATACAATTTAACATCGGACTTAATGCAGCCATTATTGTCGAAAAGTTTGCTAGTGCAGGCGGTAAAAATGTTCCGGAGATGAGTATCCATTTAATTTCGAGCAAGTTCCCGCTATGTGATGTATAATTTAGGTTTGTGGAAGTAACGAATGCCTCGTTTGAGTCCCGTTGAGAACAATCATAATTAAACAGCTCCAGAAGTAATGTAGCGGAAAGGAAGTGGAACACTGGAAAATGCTACCGATCGAAGTGCGTGTTTTAGTTGAGGGAACTGCGGGAGATACATTTGCATAATGTAAAACTTCTCCACAACAGATTCACGTTTAATGTATCTATCAGAAACACCGCTTCGTGATAGTGCACAACTTGCTCGTTCTAAACCGAAATGATACAGGACAATTTTAATAAGGACGAAATCTTATTTGAAAAGAAATTCATTTTCAAGCTGTTTATAGGCTGTTTAATATCTCGAATTTTACATGCTACACTGGAAATAAAAATCAAAAATTTATCTCTTTCCCGGGTTTTCGTTTATTAAAAAATCCACTTCAATATTTGATTGTGGAAAATTGCGGAAAAAGATTAAATTATAATCAAGATAACGAGCCCTAAACTTGGTAAAAACTAAAAAAAAATGTAGAGAACAATAATTTTCAGCAGTTTTTGTTTAACGATGTTTGCCAGTAGTTTTGAGAGCAGTTATTTTCTGCTCGCCACGTTTGTGGATCATAATGCAATAAAAATTCAGCACTTTCGTCGCAGACGTAAAACACCACACCAAGCAAGAATCTCCGAGTGCCTTTGTTGTATTTTCTGAGATAATGTTCCTAATTCTTTTAGTAGGTTTGACTAAGAGTGGGCGTCTCCAGAGAAATAATAATTTGAATTGAGACTGGCGCGTTAACATCTGCATAAAGCTGAAGGGGAGCGAGTCCGGGCCAAGTCCGGAAACATGTAAAGTGCATCGTTCGAGATCGGCATAAAAGCACAAATATTTGAGCAGTAAACAGTGGCGCAGCCCCACCAATAGCAATTTATATTTAGATTTGAACTTTGTGGTCACATCAGCATGAGATCGGCGCGCGGATACGCACGACTGCCTCATCGGCCATCCTATAACAAGAAGCGCTTGATGGGCATCCGGAAGCCGGACTTCTCGCCGATCGACGGACTCTTCGTCCGAGGAATATCAATGGATGATGGCGCCGATCGGTAACCAAATAGTTGCACCAAGAAGAGCAAATATCAACGAAAGACCGCGAAGAAAGCCAATAAAATACAACAAGAGACGTAGAATCAACAATGTGGGACGTGAAACTCATACGACCTCGTTGTTGTTGCCTTTGAACTCCCTCCGCTAGATCTACAAATGTTTGTAAATTTTGATGATGGCCAAGCTATGGTTACACAAACTCGATGCGGATTTACATAATTTCGATGGGGTGAAGTGACTACACCCCGATGATAAGAGACGGTCAAGGTACAATTACCATTTCCATACATAACGACCAATTTCGACCGAAACTTGCCTCATGCAACTTTAATGTCCAAACCCGTTTTACCATTTTTCTCTATATTTTATTATTTCATTCACTGACCCGGCCAATATTATACATTCACCACTTCCCATTCGACAAATTTTATTCATCTAACTTTGCAAAAAACAAAAAGGTTTGCCTAAATGTGGCCGAAAACGGACACTTTTATTCCAGTTTTCACCATTTTATCTCATACTCACAAAAAAAGAAAATCTAGATAGGAATTACAGATTACAAAGCGCTTTTCCAATAAGATTATTAAACTTTCCACAGTCAAAAACACTTTTAACGTTCTCATTTACAAGCACTCGGATTTTTAAACGCCGCCAAGAAATTTTAAACATAGATAGAAAGAGTAGCTTTTATCCTAAACAAACATCTAACGGTGAGCTTTTCAAAGAACTAACTGTCTCAGTAGTCTAAAATACCATGAATATTTTATATAACGCCGATAAAAATTTACTGACATCTCAATTCGGTTTCAAATTTATATCTTTCAAATCGCTCGATACATTAAAAGATGTGAAAGTCATGTACATAAAACGCTTAAAGCTCCTCTTCTGCATCAACATAACATATTAATAGCCTTTCAAAACCAGAGTGAATAAATCAAAACTGGCATTTTAACGTCACCGACATAATAAAAACAAATAATTCTCGTGCGCGTGTGTAAAATTAATCAGATATATTATAATTAATTTATAAACGCTCTCGCAATTTACCACTAACCCTGTTTTGTTTTGTATTTAAATTAAAAATATTAGTTAATAAATGGAAATCCCAGCGATGTTATCAACTTGTATATTTTCGTTTCGATTCTCGTTATTCTTCGTTAATTTTTCGATAAAGGTATTAAAAGGATTTGCATGAAAATTCAACATATCGATAGATACCTACTGTTAACCAGTAAACGAGAATGTTATGGATTAAATTAGTTAAAACTGACTTTAATTGCGTTGAATTAAATTAATCTGCCGGTATTAAACGTAGAGAACGAAACTTGTGGATATCGTATTTAAATTCAATAATGCGAAAGTTGGCGGAAATTTGTATCAAACTAAAACCTTATATCAAACTAAAAATAAGACAACTCTGAATTAAATTTGATGAAATTTAATGCTATTACACTCGGCGCCTTCACCATTTTTACATGTATCTTAATTTTTTTTAATTTGAAATACGTGGCGTTTTAAATTTTTTGAAGCCATGGAATCGATAAATGTGTTAATAAAATATTTACCTTCTGTCACTGGAATAAAGTATTATCGGTGAAAAATTAACCACCTAACCCTCTATAAAATTCTTTATTTTGAAGAATTTTTACGTTCATTTATAATAAAACAAAATCTCAGTCCATAGTTAAATAATTAAAAAAGTTTCTTTATAATCAAGCAAATTGTTTCAACTAACAATAACACTCCTCTTTCGTGACTTTTCCTTTAATCTTTCTAAGCCTAAAGATCAACTCGCTGCGGTCACAGCACGATCCTAACGACTTCGTAATATCTTAATCCCCAGTCTTATTTTCACTCATTCACTTGTCTCCTAGCCCCCAGAATCCGCGTCTCTTTTTACTCAGATGTAAATTTTACGACGTTAATCATGTCAGTGCATGGAGTGTTTTTTTTCGACTGTATCGCTTTTCAGTTTAAAATTGTGCCGGTCGTAAGTAGAAAGCACGTCGATCATGGTATAAGATCCTCGACGAAATTGCCTTTTCTTCCACCATGCTCTATATAGTGCGAAATGAAGTGGTTGGTTATATCGAGATTAAACCCGGCTGCATATAAACACCGTTTCAACATAAGTGTTAAATTTACTTCCTGTGTTGTAGTAACGGTCCTATATAATTCACGAACCCCTCTTGGTATAACGACAAATTTATAATCAACATTGGAATAAAGAGGTTACGTGCAGGGTGAAAGATACTAGTAGTATAATATTGTCTGTTTATGACCCACTCCAAACTTTAACTTCGCTTTAATTAACTTAATTGGTTAGCAGTTCAGTTTTCTGAATGCTGAGTTTGTTTATGTGGAGAGTAGTGGTGGATTCGTAGAGACAGAGAAAATTACTTTGGAAAGTAACCAAAAACGCTGATCAGTTATATAAATATAAACTTAATTATTCAAAATGTAAAGACATGTTAGCTTCTCATTTTCTAGTCTAAACTAAAATAGGTATACAGTTTTTGAAACCATCAATAAGAATAAAATTTAATTAGAAAGTTGTTTGACCGCCACTTGCAACTGGGAAAAGCTGTTGCCCATAAGTTTGAAGATAAATACATAAAAGTGGGAATTTTTTAGGTGGTTGCAGTATGGAGTACTTATATAATTACAGCAATTTAGTTTGTGTCAAATAAGAAAAAACTGCACTTAATTACATAATGGGATTTTTACCTGCACTGTTACAAACTTTCTTCAGTTCAAACCCATTAAACGTATTACCGTGTAAATAAGTAATTTTATCTGTAACAGTGTTCTTTTCTAGATACTTAAAGTGAAGGTAACAATAAAATTAATTACTGTTTACTACAAAAAAAAGCAAAAAAATCCATTTTCTTTAATGATGACTTGTGTAATTTTTTATTGTTTTACAAAAGCCACATACTATCGTAAATTTGTTCAAAAGAATATACTTGTGAATGATATAAAGAATTTAAAACAAAAATAAGACATTCGAAAAATCATAAAATTTAAAAAAAGAAAAAAGTCTGGAAAAACTAAGCATCAATACATTACAACGGATACAATGGTGCCAAAAAAATACAAAAGTACATAAAAATTTGAAAAGATTTTGACACATTTAGAGAGAAAATTTTAAAAACTTAGAAAATATAAATATAAGAAATCCATAATTATGTGAAGAGCAAAAAAATGAATAACTCGAAAAAATATAAAGAATCTAAAAATACCAATGCAGCAAAATGTAAAGAAATAACAGAAGAAAAACAAAGGCTCAAAAAAATACAAAAATTCAAAAAACTAAACAAATCAAAAAAAATTAAAAATGCTAAGAATGAAAAATAATTCTAAATAAAATTTGACAAACCTAAAAATGGTTAAATTTGAAAGACTAAAAATGTGTTAGAACAAGGCAACAAATACAAATGACAATTAAACAAAATTAATAAATTGGAAAATTTGGAAATTCTGAAGAATTTCAAGGATCTGAAAAAGATCTAAAAAAATGTATGGCATTCCATGGACACAAGGTACCTAAAATTTCCAATGAATTTTAAAGATGCACAAAATTTAGAGAATTCAAAAAGCTTTTACCTTACTATTGCAAAAATCTCTAAAATAATCCAAAAAATTGATAGACCCCAAAAATTTGTAAAATTAAAATAGACAAAAATAATTTAAAAAATCATAAAGTGATACAAATGTCTAAAGACAAAAAGAAAAAATATCTAGAATATCTAAAAAAATATTCAAAACTTGATGAAGATTAAAAATCAAACCTAAGGATTCAATGGCGAAGATTTATAAGAATATTCAAAATATACCAAAATATGTACACCAAAGTACGAATATTCAATTCTAAAAATATTTTAGAAAAATCGAGAAAATCTACCAAATCTATAAAACTGAAATTGGTAAAAAAGTAAAATATAAAGTACGTATGAACAAAGTGCTTAAGATATCTAAAGCACTCAAAGTGTGCAAAAATGAAAAAACGACAGATATTTTTTTTTCCAAATAATTCAAAAAATTTAATGAATATAAAAAAAACAAAAATTTCAACACCTTAAAATATAATTTATGTAAAATTAAAAAATATAAAAAAAAACTAAAAAATTTAAAAAAATTGCAATTTCTTCAAATATTCAGAGCATTGAAACAATGTAAAAAGTTTTAAAAAAATAATTTCAAGGCATTTAAAAAAACTGAAGAATCTAGAAAATCACTCTAATTATAAAAAAATTATAATAAAAATTTAAAGGCTTTACAAAACATTTATATTTTACATAGCATTTTATGTCGCAATTTGGGCAACAATAGCAATATATATTCCGGTTCATGCACAACTTTGTTAAAAGATGGTAAAATACTTGGCTGGAGGGACCAATTTCTGTCGCGACTTGGACAGAAGGGAAATTCAAGTATAGACCACAATTTATAAAAATACAGTACCACCGTTTCTTCGTAGGTCGTACTTCTACCTTCACTTGCTACCCGCCTAGAGGGTGGTTTAACCCGAGGGCCAGAAGTATCAAAATTTTACATTAACATTTTATATTAATTATATAAAATTGTAAGGACCCCATAATCTAAAAAATCCAAAGAACCAAAAAATAATAACAAGAAATACAAACTCTCTATCGAAGTCCAATCAGATTATCTAAAACCACCAAAAAAATTCACTATCAGAACTGTCTTCAGCAAATAAAAAAAATTTTCCTTTGTAAAAACTCGCTTATGTTTGTTTTCGGAAGATGAATAAATAGACAACACATACAGTGAAAAGCAATCTAGAAAATAAATAGGAGAAAAGGTCTTTTTTAGATATAATAAATCGCATCGTTCTTCATCATTCACTTTTAACTTACTGATTTTTAAAGCACTTAATAAAATTTGGAGCCAAGTAAATATGTAAAAAACAACATCGCTTCGAATCCCGTAACTCAGAAGTATCTAATCATAAATATGTACACATTAAAAACAAACAGAATTAAACGACCACATCTTTTGTAAACAATCTGTTGCAGAACATGTAAACGAAAAAATAATAACTTTAAAAAAATTAACATAATTTACTGTTTCTTAACTTCCCTTTACAAGGATGTTTATGTTTTTCAAAATATATACACAGATTTCCTGCCAAAAAGTTGGGGAAAGAATTGTTTCCAAGAAATTGAACCTTTGCTGGAGTGTCGTTATCCAAATAGTGAAAACTCAAATTGTTGTTTACAAAATAACTATATTCAATATTTGGAGAGCACTCACTTGTCAATCAATATTTTTGTTATTGAAGAATAGTGGACTTATTATTTATAGATAAAATGGGTCTCCTAAGTATGTGTTCCATTAATTTTGTTGTCTTCTGTTTTCACCAAAATTTAAAGAAAATATTCTGATAAGGCAAAAATAATGTGGTACGGAATTATACATTCGAGTTTGTAGTTTATCGAAATATTGTAGTCTATCATGTTTCCTTTGTTGGCTCTATTAAAATTTTTTGAGATTTCGATCCTCTATAAATTTTAAGTCATGTGGGAGTCTCATTTTGAAACATCAGTAAAAGTCTTTCCACGTATTTCAATAAATCAAAGTTAGGATCGGTCATAACATCAACCCTCGACCGCACGCAGCCCTAATGAAGATGATTATCTCGTTCGCTTGCAAACTGTCAAGTTGGGTCGCAATCAGTCGTCTTGGCGCAGCCATCACTCAAGCCTTCGAGCGTCGTGTGCGAGTTTTAATCCTCCATTCATATGCAAATCGGTTTTATTGCTAGTTCCGAGTTTATTAGCAACGAAGGGACTCTGCGCTATGTGTATGCTAATCTTTCACCCCGTCTCGGTCATGGTTGGTTACACGAGATCCTACGTAAGTGTTTCGTTACCTTAGAAATCCCACGGCATCCGTTAAGACTGATGTATAAACAGAGGCGCACGTAACATCGCCACCGGGGGCGACACAAATTGAAAATATTCATTTGGGAAGTGGGGGTGGGTCCAAATCGCTTGCAATTTCCACCGCATCGACTCCCCCGTACATGGTGCCGCCACAAAGAACATCACAATTAATAACGGGGTTAGACTAGACATTTTTGTAAATGAGATGCGATGAGATGCACGATAGGGGTAGAAATGGGGAGGCAGTTTGATGTTCGACGAGATCATTTCTCAAAGTGCAGACGGTGAAGTTGTATTTGCATAAATTGAGCTGGTCAGTTATTAATGAGTTTGTGGAAATTTTAAAGGGACTATTGTTGGAAGTGCTCGACAAACATTCGCGCTTCGAGGGGCTGTTAATGCAGATTTTCGAATCAAATAATAAAAATTCAATGAAATAGACATTAAATTTGCATGATAGTTAATATTCTAAAGCTACAGTAAAATCAATGATAATCCTTTTTCAATCACCACCACAACATACTTGAAAATTATAAAATAGATAAATAGTTTTTTTTTCTATAGCAAATTTTAAATTATGCTTTGTTCGTTTCAAAATGAAAAGCTAACGAGCACTTTAACCTCAATTGTAGATAAAGTGATACTTTAACATCAAAGCTAGATAAAACAATTTATTTGTTATTAATTGTAATATTAGTGGTACAATAGACACTTCCAAGAACATTTTTTAGGAACAGAATTCTATTGATAGTTTCATGGGTTAATTGCACTGTACTCGTAGCTGAATCTGTGGCCGCATTTTCTCAAAGGATTTCATTTGGAACTGCAATTTTTCTCAATACTGAATCATTAATATGGTTTTCTGCTACCAAAAACGATTTCCGTCCGCTTGTTTGTTTAACGGTGTCAAGATCAGCACCGTATTTGCTAGTATCGTAGCTGCAGCGCGGCCAAAGCAATGTCTAGTTTACGTTTCGGGATGTGACGACTTCAAAAATTGCTAATCATTTTCTGAACTTTATACAATATATTGATTACTACAGGCTAAATACCACAATTTTTCTGTCTGTATTGACGAAGAATTTAAAACCACATTTTACAAATTATTTTTTAAACCTTGCAATTCTTTAAATATCTAACTTTCACAAAAGATAATCGATATATGATGTGAATACCAAAAATTTAATGATTTTAAGGTGATCAAATATCTTTGATTTCAATTAAAAATTAACATGACATTTACTTTGACAGTACTTATTTTAAAAAATTATAACTTTTAAATGGCACTGTTTCAAAAAGACCACAAATTTGAAGGCTTTCGTAGCAACCAATTTAGGGAATCATGATAAATGAGTGTTAATTTTTCAAATTAATAAATTTGAATCAAAGTTTTTTTTTTAAATCTGATGTAGAAAAAAATAGTGTATTAAACACGACGATAAAGAATCTTTAAAAATTTCGTCGTCGTTAAAGTGATCTTTTCGTCTTGTATAATATAACTCTCATTTTTTCTCGAATACTTTACCTACTTTTGTAAAAACAAATAATTTTTGACTACTTAAATCAGACATTTAATTAATTATTTACACACTTCAAATTAAGATTCAACATTTATTTTGCAGTTATTTTTGATGTAAACCGCATTAAGAAAAATCTCCGAAAGAATGTCATCATTTTACACTCCGCTAAATATTTCATGTTTTAAATTCTGTTCATATTGCCCACATTTCAGAACGTGTTGGTCTAAAAGCTGATCGTGACCATGCTCAAATTTAATTAAAAAACTGCTTTTCATTCTTTTTGCAAAGTACTGTAGAATGTGGTTTTTGCCGGTTAATCGTTGATAAATGTCCTTGTTAGAGAATATTCCCCCTTTTGTTGTGTCCACGATGAATGGTCACGTTTTTTGCGCCTAGCAAAATTTCACATCAATGACAAGTTTATTGGATTTTTTTAACATTTGAGGTGTGTTATCTTTTAGCGTTGAATAAAGTGGAGCATTTTTAACACCTCTATTCAAAATGGTGTGAGCGTTATAAATTATCGTCGTCGGTGTAAAAAATTCCTGCAATAATTTACGATCCAAACTGCAACATCCTATAAAATAGACGAATGGTGACACACAAGTTAAACTCTATCGCGATTGGCTGGTCAATTACATGTCGCATATTGTACTGACAAATACGAAAAACCTACTAATTCCGTAAACAGTTGTGATTTATGAAGTGATCTTTTGAATTCGATTTTTATCGGAGCACCGGTCGCAACGTGATGGTTTCAATAAACCCTGTCACAAAAAAAAGTGAAATAAAGCGGATGGATCCTTTGAAACATCAGATAATGCAAATCAGGCGTAAAAATATTCATTTCATTTCGTCTCAACTCACATTATTGAAACATCAAATAACCTGAGGCCCAATTTGGCAAATATTCTTCGAGTGAAATCGTGAATTCGACGATTCGTCATCTAACCGGAAGAGAGTCCGGAACAAAGACTTCGGCCATAAGTTATGAAGCTTACATTGTCCGTAGTATCGCAGTTATCCACGTACAGAGCCGCTCGAAACAATCTCGATAGCTCTATCAAGAACCGATCCAGCCTGAAACAATATCCTTGCAATAAGTCCACAATTTATTTCAGATGGAACCGTTTCTTTGATAGAATCCCATCCAGCCAGATATTTGTGTACTAAAGAGATTCTTATTACCGACTCGCCCCTCTGATCCGTATAGATAAAAACCTCATCTGAGTTAAAATGTTTGTTGTTCCCCAAATCAAATCTTCTTGTTCATTTCCGGGGTCGAACTCTCAGGAACGCATAAATAAACCAACCTCTCACAAAATTAAAAGACTCGATATTATTTGAGGACAAACCTAAAACCCGAGCAAACACAATAAAACTTCCCGATATCGAAAGACAAATTTTTCAAAAATGAGCTAATAACATAACTTTTACAAATTAGAAATGACGGGATATATCTCATTGCCTACACAAAACTATTATTATTTACATATTGTCAGAAAAACGTTACATTACTGACTATGAGCTTTATTGAAATACGAGGCACTTTCAGCCGAGTTGATTTTAAAGCTCCGAATCAAGTGAGACATTTTACTGACATGTTGCGTATTATTTTTCCGGAAATCGTAATGAATCACTAATTAAATTGAGCAAAAATCAGGTTCGTCAATTTATTGACTTCATAAGTTCAAACAAATAACATAAAGAAAAAATATTAACGATTTTGTGCATAACAATTATTGATACTTCATAATCTAGTGATGAAAGAGGAGGAAAACTATTGTGATGGTGTCCACGGCATTCCATTCGAAGTAAGTAAAGCTACAGCCGCTGGTACTGAAAATTGTGTACCGTTGAAATCGAGAAAGCGATATGAAAATGCTTTCACAATCTTCGAACTAAAAAAAGTTACTTCACTTACAGAAAATGTATTTCTCGCTTATTTTGCAGAAAAAGCTAGTTCCCGTAAAGCTTCATGTCTTTGAAGTACTTACTTTATGTGAAAGCGGTGCTTTGTTAAAGCAAAATTTGGATATGAACAAATTTTGTAAACCACTTACTTACTTAAAACGAAAATCGGCTGAATGACCAAAAAAACAAAATGTTTGTGTCGCAACCATATTGATAAATTTCTTCTTGAAGCTCCCGACAAGAAATTCTTATTGATAAAATTAAATTATTATAATGGTTAACATGATTCAGATTATTCTATTTCTTTTTTGATATTACAAGTCGCGCTTATTTTTGACGTGTCTGCGACGAATTATCAAGGATGTTACTCGATGACATAGAAGATCAAGATAACATTCTAAGAGTACACTTTTCTGAATCTCTAATAGACCTCGACGCTTTGTAGTTGTTGACGAAGGAAATGGTAAGAAAAATCTTGCTATGTACAGGCGTTATGTGGCATTATGCTCGTCTCATACTCCAGATCGGCGTATATTTCTCAATTACACGGAAAGGAAATGTCCTATCGAACAAAAGGATTTACATTCTTTTGTAAAATTCCCTTCTAAAATTGCTACGTCCTACATCTCTCGAATACGCGAGCCACTGTATGCAACACAGTTCAGCGACTTTGTTAGTAGACATGGGAGGAGATACCAGAAGAATATATATATATAGAAGTATTGCAAGAATATTGTACGAAAAATATAATCGGGCTCAGTAAAATACACAATAACTATTGTAGGCTGTCATCTTCTACAATTAGTGATTTTAATAAAATCTGTTGTACTGTGATTTTGAATGAAAATTCAAAACTTAATCATAAAGCACTGTCTGAAATTAACACTTCAAATTTGACAAGTTCTACAATTCATATTAATATTTCTAATTAGTTTCAAATAAGTTTTTTTTAGTTTTTAGGTGTTTTTTATTTTGTTATAATTGCTGCAATGTGTTCATTTTAATTTGTGAAATCATATCTGAGACGTTATGATATGATTATTACGATAGTTCGCACATAACCACAAATTTTGATTGCCGCTAGCAGAACGTGGGATAAGAAAATGGTGATAATTTGCGTAATTTGGGAACTTGTTTAGAAATTCTTCTAATCTCAAAATTAATTAATAAATTAATTCGTTTTTTAGGAAAAGACATATGTTAATTTTGGTCAAAGCTGGCTAGAGCACGAATTAAAATGAACCCATGTTACATAAATTCAGAATCAAGTAAAAGTGGCTTAGAAAGTCTTTACCGGACTAGTCAGGAAAATTCAATTTCATCCGAGTACATAAGCAGAAAATAGTTATTTGTATTATAAGCAAAGAAAAGAACTTACTTTTCTTTAAGAGTAATATATAAAAAAAATTCGGACACTTAAATGGAAGTGGATTTGTAGTGGACATCAAATTGCCGTTTCCATTGCTACAGCAACCAAACAAAAATAAATAAACAAAAATTATTTCAAGTGTAATTTTGTGAAAATGGAAATAAATAATTAAAATCGTTCTAAAAAATCGGCATTATGGCTTGAAGCTGTTGATAGTTCATTACCCTCGAAATCACGAGATACATACGAGGAGATCCACAACATTTTCAGTTCTTAAAGAACTTTAAAGAATGTTCGGGATTTCGACGAATACGTTTATAAATTTTTAAATTTTATCTTAATATTTGATTAAAATACAAAAGGACTGAAATCTTGGACGCTGTGGTCAACATACTCCAAGTTGAAAAGTACGTTGAGAATGTATTATCGTATTATGGAAAGTTACAGTTATATTTAAAGCGTCAAAGTGAGAGCAAAAAAATATAAAAATTCTATCGCAGGATGATGTGTAAAAATTTTCGACGGAAGCGTCTGATTAAAGTTGCGTTCATTTTCGGTCTGTATGGTGCATGTCGTAGTGAGGAGCTAAGAAAATTAAATGTGGGGGATATCAAGGATACCGGTTCTATTTTGGTTGTCACCCTCTATGACACTAAGACAAGGAAAAACCGCATATTCAAATAGGAGGAATTAATGAGATTGAGTTGTACAGGAAATATGTAAGCTTGAGTCTAAAGCATATCAATCACTCAAGATTATTCATATTTTATATGAACAATAAAAGTACAGCGCAAGCTGTAGGGATCCACGGTTTCTACAAGATGCCGAAGAAAATTGCCCATTATTTTAAATTTCCCGACCCAGACGATTACACTGGACACTATCTACGTCGAACTTTAACAACTTTGATTCCTGAACAACAAGAGGTCCAAAACTCATGGAGACGACCCCAGAAGAATATATAGGAGAAAGCATTAACGACATCGAGCCATCATCGTCACACAGTGGATGCCTCAATTTATCAGATTTTGTCTTAGAACCTACTGAACCACAGTTGTCTTCTGCATATAGCGATTCATCATCTTCTGTGTCAAATGGAGGAGTTCATCAGGAGGTTTTGTCAAAATCGTCACCATCATCTAATGATTTACAATTACAACAGCTTGTAAGTACTACTTTCTCTAACGTTAATAGTCGTACGTTTAATATTTATTCCAAAAAATAATTAATAATTGTTTGATTTGTTGCTATAAAGAAATAGTTGCTATAAAAAAAGAGACACTTTTCTTTACGATCTGTAACAAGGAACTGTAGTCTATTTCCATTGTGTGTCCGAAAAAGTTGTTTCCAAGACGATTTCCGAATACATTAATTTTTATTTCTGTTTTTGTAGAATTTCGCATTTTGAAGGAATAATTAAATTGCACCGAATTAAGCTCTTTTTGTTCAGTTGACATTTTCCGTTAAATAAAACTCGTCCTCGCTTCGTAAAATCTTAACCAATTCAGCGCCTTGTTAATGTCCGCGCAGTTTGTCTTATTGTGAAACTATGCATAGGTCTGCCGACGACATTCTCGAAAATCAAGCGAAGAATCTGCATTCAGAGAGCGCCGGGACGCTTGATTAGGCTCAACGAAGCGGCCGCGAAGCGCCCCCAATGACAAACGCTTAAACGAATTGACCAAACAGCAAACGTTGTTAGAGTCGCCGTTTCTCGCATCCCAAGTGTGCCAACACAGTTACAAAAAGCACATAACAATAAATTCGGCGAAGCTCGACAATCAAATTAAAACACCGCACAACGGAAAAATTACAGAGCTTGTGACAGAATAGTTCGAGCGCAATTAATTACGTGTTTTCTTGAGTGCTTCGTCTTCTAAATGAACCTTATCTCTAACGAGGATCAACGTTAATTTATGTGTAGTCAACACTCACGCATTTGATACGAGCCGACTTCCTGGGCTGAAATTCGGAAAGAATGGACTCTCGAAACGCGAAATTGGGACTTTGTAAAAAGTGATTTTTGATAACTTGATGTAGCTTCTTATGACTTAATCACCTTTTGCCCCAATTATTTTCACAAAGAACCAACTCGTATTTACTGCTTTTACGAAAATATAGCTTCCTCTGTGGAACCTTTTGTTATAAAATTTGCCAAGATCGTTATCTATTGATTAAATACAAAACGTAAGCCATAATTTTTAATAGAATGCGATACGGTTAAAAGTCCCAGACATTTCAGAAGGAATCGATTCGATACCGTCCGTTTTTTCACAGAGTCGGTAAATTTTTATGCTTCTGTTAATGGCGTCATTAGGCATTCGTTCATCGTAAAGTCACTTTGTTGTTGACCCCTTTTAAAACTTTGTCTACATCTTATTTTCGTTGACGATGGGATATCGTTTCATATTTTATTGTGATAGACATAACAGTATTCGGTATTCTGGAGCATATAATAGAATGTTAGGTGGTGGCATATCTTCTTATTCCCTTCGGTTCCTTATCTAAATCACGGCAAGATTGACTTCCTTGCAGCTATTCAGAAGGTTAAATGAGTTTCTTTGACGGGTTTTGGCTGTGTGATAGAAAGAGTATCATCTACATTTAAAACGGAGGTTCTTCGGAAAAGCCGCGCCGTCATCAAAATAAGACAAACAAATTATTCAGGGAACAACGGACGTGTTTATCTTTTGAGCTCACCACATTGTAAAATTGCGAAAATGACGAAATGTTATTTTCTGATTTGAATAAATTAATAATTCATAATACTCCTAGAATGATTAATCTCTGTTTCAGCATATTTCCCCCAAAAACTTTTAAGTGTAACTATGTTATTAGAGATAAGGGCCGGAACGAAGATTATTTTAATGCTCCCGTTTTTAATGGAAAAGGGATATAAATTTTTATTTCTTATCAGCCAGATTTTAATTCTTGCTCCGACGTGGTTTCTCACGCTTTGACACTAATCCCTTATTTATTATCGTCTCTTTGATTAAGAATTTAATTATAAGAAAAAATAAAAATTTACGATCGCCGTTTTTACAGATTTACCCGGAATGAGACGTCAAGAAACGAAACAAATCCAACGGTTCATTCCCTCACTTCATTACACAAATGGTTTTTTCATCTATCCTCGTGGTTAAAGAAATATTTTCATTGCGATTTTGTCAGCTTAGAAAAACCAAGTGAAATATTCCACTCTCTTCAGAAACTTTCCCGAACCCTTCCGAGGAATTAACCCTCGTAAAATTATATTACATACTTTACTTACCCTGAGAGGGAGCAATTAATTCCTGAAAATTAAATTTATAATTTGGCATCGCTAAATCCGAACCTCTTCTCAGAGGAAGAGCGCGTAAACTCGACCAGAAATTAAACAACGTCGGCTACACCACAGTCCGACTGTACTTACTAAAGAACACATTTGAAAAAATTAAAGTCGTTTTGTTGGATTATTCAAGTTTTTTTCGAGTAGAGAACAATATTGCATCTTTCCCCTGAGCCGCACCACATTTACCACCCCTGTTGATGAACGATTTAAGCGCCGTTTTCGGTGGCTGCTGTAACTTTATAATCGCCAATAATAAACGCATTTACCGCCAAAATAAACACTACAACCAGTAATTCTCTGAATACAGCCCTCTGGAGAAATTAAACCAAGTTCGACAGTCAAATCCAGACGGAATCTCTTAATTACAATTTCATGTTGCTAGGAATGGTCCAGGATAGATAAATATACGTCTGGATGGACAGATCTGAAGATGGGCACGTCCGACCCACATAAACATTCTGCTGTTGATGCGCTCGAACGCCTCTGTTGCTCACTAAATTATTCCTGACACCAATGATTTACTAACAAATGGAACGCCAATTCTAATACTCGAAAAAATCATTTTCTGACCACCAAATGTAGGGATAATCCGTCGTCTATACATTTTTCAGAAGTTTAAGAGGCTAAATTTATACAGCCGGTAAACGTTGAAAATTAAATTTTGTAATAAATTTATGAGGCAGTATACGTTCGGATAATGCAGTGCATTCAATATTGAATTATTGTTAATTATTCATTTATTTAGATACATGTTTATTTTCTGTCCTCGTATTAAAATGTAACGCATTTATCTCTTTGCAAACCAAACAGGCCACAATGACATTTGTTGGGCTTTACGTCACGACAAAAATGACTAAGCGAATAGATGCTTTTTAAAATTTTACAATGAAAACACTACCGAACGGTTTAATATTTATTTTGCTTACTTCTTTTTTCTCGTTTATAAAACATGATTTAATAACGCAGTTACGGTTTATTGAACGTTTTCGCTATTTATTTTCCAATCATATCCGCCGTCTTGTAACTCATTATTTTACAAATTATTAAACCCGAGCAACCTCATCAATTCCAGATGCAAGTGCTTCCCTTTGAGTTCGATTTATTGGAAGAATATTTGTAAGCTGCGTCGGCAAGTTAAAAAATTATTATCCGGCATAAATTATAGAATCGGTTTGCTTGTCGGAATTAAAATTACAAAATAAATTACTGTGTCAATATAAGTAAAGAATTTAAGCGATCAAGATTATTCAAGCTACATAATAATGAAAGGATTGACGAAGGACTTGTTTGTCAAGGATCTAGAGTTTCCGCCCATCGGCTTTTATTTAATTCCGGGAGAAAAACTCGTTCAAGTTAATTGCACCTTATGAAATTTTCCCTCCATCCGGTTTTCGTATTAGTCAAGCATTTGAATTGGAGTCCCAGTCGTCTAGGCTAGACAACGAATCGAAAAATAAAGTAGATTGGATTTAATCAAGCAATATTTGTTCGCAATCGCTTTAAATGCGCCATTTTCGCATATAATCAGAGCTAAAATTTAATTAAACTTTAGCCGCGTTCCCAGAGAGGTAAGAAGAAGGTATATTGCAGCGTTAATTCCCGTTACTCCCAATTTTAAACCGATTAAGAAAATCCTAACCGAAAAGTAGCTACCGGAATTGGAGAAAGAAGCATTAAATTTCATCGCATTCAACTTTATCAAAGTAATATGCCATGTAGTGCACCCACTTACCCATCCTTCGCTCTTTCTACATGAGAACTTTCTTAATTTGTTTTCAGCAGGATCAACGTCTTAATTTTAATCAAGCGCGGTCCTGGAAATTAAGCTCGAAAGACAGAAAAAAAGAATATTAACTGATTTTACCACCCATAAAGCATTTCCCTGACAAAATCTACTTTTAATAAAAGCGAAAAGCTTTCCATTGTGTGCTGGAAATATTACCATATCAGAAGCATAACACAATAAACATTTAAATAGAATTATACTTTTTTAGGTCAGCGGAACAACATAATCTGAGTTATTGTTTAGGAATGTTGAGCTTTAGATCCGTGCGAACGATAAAGACGTTAGAACAGAAAAAATAAATTGGATATGGGATTGACTACCAAGTGTAAAGTAACAAATGTATTTTCTTCGATCTAAGATATAAACCAGTAGCCAACTCGAAAACAAAAAAACTATAACCGTGACTAATAGAACCCATTTATCAAACGTACAAGAACAACAAAAAGGGTGATATTACAGTGTGATTTAATTATCACCGCTTAATTAAATTAAACTTGGTGTTTAGTTGTACACGCCCATTTTTAGTTATGCATTTTATTATTTCAAACGAACGAGCTTTATCGGAGCTTTTGCTGCATTTAACATGTTCCGCTGAATAAAAGTGGCAAATGAGCTCGTATTCTCAATATTTAATGTACTATTTTTTGTACAAGTTTCAAACTATTTGTTATAGAAAAAAACTGAAAAAATTAACTCTTGTAAATTACCGTTCCACGTTTTGTCTTCAATTAAAATTTATAATCTATCGATTCAAATGGAGGCAGGAACTTCCAACAAAGTACTAAATTGTTGATAATTGTTCTTTAGTAATCAAAAGTAGAACAGAGATAAGTAATAGTTCCGTGTATTATCGTGTTAGAGACCATAAAAATGTCACCCTCAGATTACATGTTAGGTAACAATTAATTCAATTGTTATCACGTACTATGATTAGAGAAAACGATAATGAACTCACTTTGAAAACATGAAAATTTAAGAACTAATTTAGACATGCATGTTCTGACATTGTTGATATTTTATACAAAAAAAATGGAATAATTCTGATTTATGAAAAAAGAGGAAATTGAATTCAATACACTAGAGTTTTATAAGTGTGAGTTCAATATGTATTTCAATATTATATGCAATCTATATTAAAAATTGATAGGCAAATCTTTACAGTTTTATTACCATTGATTTATGGGCTATAACAAATTACAAAAAAGTTTTAGTTTCATGGAAATTAATAGAATGAAAGTTACTTTTTTACATATTTCTTTTTATGTAGTAATATTATTTTCTCGATTGCATTTATAACAAATAGAATTAGTATAAAAACTTCTGGTGAATCAAGGACAAGACAACTTAATATTTTTAGCTAGTTACTGCTATTCTTGTACAAAATTTATTCAATACTTAACTTAGATTTACAAAATGTAATTGGACAATAGTTTATGAAAAATGAATGTTGCTTTTTTGAAAGCTGAAGAGACTTCTTTGAACGTAAAAGAAAAACTTAATACTAAAATTATTAACAAGAGTTTCCTATCAAATTGAGGGTGGGGCTAAAATTGGAAAGCATCTATTGGTAAAAGAAAAATGAAGAAAGTGGTGGAAAGTTTGAGGAAGGGACTTGTAGTGGGACGAAGGATCCAGGTACAGAAGAATTTTATGGTGTGGGGCCAAAGTGGAATTACTAAATATTTAGGCGGCAATAAATTATGTTTAGCAATTCCTTCAGTTTCTAGAATACCAGATAAATCCGCTTATTGCCAAAAACCCAAGCAAATTTTTATGAAGTTCTGGAAATTCTGAATACACGAACATAACCTGAGTAAAAATATAAAATAGATCTTAAACCTACAGGATGCAAATTGTAAAGATACAAATTATGATAAAATTAAGAACAATGAAATAATATAAAAAATAAATAATTGTGCAGGTGTCAGTTGACGACGTAACAACTTCATTTTTCACAGTTAAATGTGAATTTTGCAATTTTTTATCTTTTATAAAGAAGCAGTTCAAAAAAATATTTACTTTACCACTTAACATTTTTGCAATTAAAAAAAAGTATTTATAGCATCTTTCGTTTGTTTATAAATATAATTTCAGAAATAATAGAAAATATATTATATAAATTATTAAAAAATATTTTTACGAAAATTAAATATCAAAAATAGTTTTATGATTATGGTCTCTAAAAACATCCCAGATAATAAAAAGTCTCTCATTAAAAATCTTTTTTAGAATGTCACGTTAAAATATCTGAAATATGCTATTACGTAAACAATAAAAAAATTATAAACGTGGCGTTCAAAAAAATCCCATAAATGATTAAACTATTGTATTAAATCCTGAATAAAAACCACTTCCCTTAAGAATGAATTTGCCACTAAAATTTAATAAAATTGCTAAAGTTTCTTTGTTGCTCAAACCAAAATCATGTACAAGTTCGTGGTACATTAAATCCTGCTTGCTACAAGTTTACTATGCGTTAGCATACTCACACATATCATTTACCATAATTAACAATAGAAAAATAAATAATGTTCATAGAAAAGACTGATTATATTATTGTTTAATTTAAAACCACCAAAATTCTACATCTGGCCTGTTTGTGAAAAAAAAACTTTGTTTATTTTAAAATTTATCCCGTTATTACAAGTACCAGACGAGATTTAGTTTTTTAGTCATACCGGGTCGCCATACTTGTATTAAATTGTTCCACAAATTACCAAATAAGACAAAATGTTTTCCGCTTTAAAACGTTAAAAAAACTGTTGTAGTTAAATTTAATCCAATATCTCCGTTTTTATTTTTAAGTGTGATTTCGTTTTTTTTTGTACCACATATACGAATTTGTTTTAGATTTTTTATTTTACTCCAATTATATTGCAGTTAAAAAAATCTTTTTAAAAATTTTCATATTGCCGTTAGAACTTCAAGACGTTTTGAAGACTTTCTTAGTGATTATTGTCTGCAATTCTTCAAATTATATAGATGCAAGCTTAAAATTCCATTATTTATTAATTTATTCGTTTTGAAATCTTTGGAATTTTTGTTTGTTTCTATGTTATCCTAAATTGTTTAGCTTCTTCTTTGAATACTTATTTTTTGTATACTTTTTGTCAACGTGAAACTTGAGAACCTAAAAATTACCTAGGAAAATGTGAGAAAACTCACATTATAAAATGACGTTTAAAAGTTTGGTTAACTTGGTAATATATACATTGATGTCAGAGGGCAAAAAAATCTAAAAAAAATCCTAAGCAACTGAATATAATTTCAAAATGTAACTTTTAGAAACCTTAAAACATAAAAGTTAATTTAGAAGTTCTGAACTTGATGAAGAAACCTAAAACCTAAATATAGAAAGAACAATACTTGGAATTTAGATCCAAAAAGATTTTAGTCATACTGAGTTTATTAAAAAAGTTTTGTTATATTTTCACGTACATTTACAAAATATCATTAGATTTAGTTCAATACAGTCGAAATTGAATTGACTTTTTTCTACTGAAATGTGACTAAAAGTTCATACATTTTTTAGACATATTTTCATCACAAAAATCTAAAATTGAGAATTAAATTTTGGATTACGTGCACTTCGTTTTGCTCATTTTTTAAGGTTTCCAGTTGGTCTATTTTACCAACTTTCTGTGAAAATCCTCATATGTGTATTTTGTTCCGTGCATGGTAGAAAGTGCTCTTCAGAGTAGTGAACATGTTTCTCTTTTTCTTAATAATGCGAAATGAATGCTCAGCTCTGTATTCTAGCTTCATCCAGCACTTTGGTCTCTTGGGTATTTTTTGCTTAGCGATTGAGACCAAAATCCTGAAATATTTACAACTACTTTGTAGCAGTTTTACTCCGCGTGTGATTGCAATCGAGAAAATGAAATTTTGGCTGGAGGGCGTACAGATCTCATGAGGCAATAGCTTCGGAATCAGTTATAGATTTGCGTCTGCTTTAAAGTCGTTTCGGGGATTTTGTTTAGTTTTTCGTTATGCCGTGGGCAAGTTTCCGCGGTATTTTTCGACGATTTTCTCGACGAAAACCGGAAAATCTCCAGCTGAATGCATTGATTATTGTGTATTCGGGAGGTTCGCTGGAACAATTTAAAGTCTGTAAATTAAGTTTTCCGGCAAACTTTCAAGTGACAGCGGAGTAATTGTAAAGTTGTCTGAGTTGTTTCCAAAACCGCTGTGATAAATTATGCGTGGATGGTCGCGCATTTCTACCACCGCCACTCTCCCTTGAATTTCTCTATGAATTATTATTTACAACCTGTTTATCTAAGCTTTGTAATTACTTCATAAAGCGACTTAATGCCTCACACTTAATTAGATGTCTGTGTGTTTATTGTACACCTTCGTCGGCCAAATTCCCGACGTATCTTCCTCCTACCCTCGGCTCAAATTAATTTACAAACTATAAAGCGACTAGGGAATTTTCATTTCCTCGTTTCCGGATAATCATACATAGATCTCCCAATTATAATTAGACAGGAAAAATATAGAACTACAACAAATAAAAAACTGAAGGAGTACAAGTTCTAAACTGCTTTTGCTAATTATAGTTATTTATTATCTCAATTTAACCATCAAGTGGGTACGCCAGTCGTGCATTAATTTGACGAGGTGGTTGAAGATCCTTCATCGTCGCGTATAATACACTATTTTTTCTACAGCAGATTATAAAGAAAAACTCAGTTTTTTATCGTGATACCCAAAATTAGTTGCTATGGAAGTCTTTAAGTTTGAGAGAGCATATCGCTGGTGAATGAAAACTGTCACAAATTATTTATTATACGATTATACGAAAATGTCAGAGATAATTGTCAATTTTTTGAAGCTGTCATATCTCGACTTGCTTTCGCCGCTCTGCAGCTACGATGTTGCCAAACACGGATACTGATCTTGTCGCCGTTAAACGAATATGGGAGTGGAAATCATCCTAGATAGCAGAAAACTTTATTAATTATTCTGTATCGAAAAAAACTGCCGTTTCAAATCAGATTCTTTGCGAAAGTCTGACCACAAGAAGTTCAGCTACGAACCCATGAAACTATCAATGTGAGCTCTATTCGTAAAGAGAACGTACCATTAGAAATATTTACTATGAAGCAAAAGATAATTTTTATTTCCTCGTTTCCGGATAATCATACATAGATCTTCCAATTATAATTAGACAGGAAAAATATAGAGCTACAACAAATAAAAAACTGAAGGAGTACAAGTTCTAAACTGCTTTTGATAATTATAGTTATTTATTATCTCAATTTAACCATCAAGTGGGTACGCCAGTCGTGCATTAATTTGACGAGATGGTTGAAGATCCTTCATCGTCGCGTATAATACACTATTTTTTCTACAGCAGATTATAAAGAAAAACTCAGTTTTTTATCGTGATACCCAAAATTAGTTGCTATGGAAGTCTTTAAGTTTGAGAGAGCATATCGCTGGTGAATGAAAACTGTCACAAATTATTTATTATTATTTATTTATTATACGATTATACGAAAATGTCAGAGATAATTGTCAATTTTTTGAAGCTGTCATATCTCGACTTGCTTTCGCCGCTCTGCAGCTACGATGTTGCCAAACACGGATACTGATCTTGTCGCCGTTAAACGAATATGAGAGTGGAAATCATCCTAGATAGCAGAAAACTTTATTAATTATTCTGTATCGAAAAAAACTGCCGTTTCAAATCAGATTCTTTGCGAAAGTCTGACCACAAGAAGTTCAGCTACGAACCCATGAAACTATCAATGTGAGCTCTATTCGTAAAGAGAACGTACCATTAGAAATATTTACTATGAAGCAAAGGATAATTTTCATTTCCTCGTTTCCGGATAATCATAGATAGATCTTCCAATTATAATTAGACAGGAAAAATATAGAGCTACAACAAATAAAAAACTGAAGGAGTACAAGTTCTAAACTGCTTTTGATAATTATAGTTATTTATTATCTCAATTTAACCATCAAGTGGGTACGCCAGTCGTGCATTAATTTGACGAGATGGTTGAAGATCCTTCATCGTCGCGTATAATACACTATTTTTTCTACAGCAGATTATAAAGAAAAACTCAGTTTTTTATCGTGATACCCAAAATTAGTTGCTATGGAAGTCTTTAAGTTTAAGAGAGCATATCGCTGGTGAATGAAAAGTGCCACAAATTATTTATTATTATTTATTTATTATACGATTATACGAAAATGTCAGAGATAATTGTCAATTTTTTGAAGCTGTCATATCTCGACTTGCTTTCGCCGCTCTGCAGCTACGATGTTGCCAAACACGGATGCTGATCCTATCGGCGTTAAACGAATATGAGAGTGGAAATCATCCCCGATAGCAGAAAACTTTATTAATTATTTTGTATCGAGAAAAACTGCCGTTTCAAATCAGATTCTTTGCGAAAGTCTGACCACAAGAAGTTCAGCTACGAACCCATGAAACTATCAATGTGAGCTCTATTCGTAAAGAGAACGTACCATTAGAAATATTTACTATGAAGCAAAGGATAATTTTCATTTCCTCGTTTCCGGATAATCATAGATAGATCTTCCAATTATAATTAGACAGGAAAAATATAGAGCTACAACAAATAAAAAACTGAAGGAGTACAAGTTCTAAACTGCTTTTGATAATTATAATTATTTATTATCTCAATTTAACCATCAAGTGGGTACGCCAGTCGTGCATTAATTTGACGAGATGGTTGAAGATCCTTCATCGTCGCGTATAATACACTATTTTTTCTACAGCAGATTATAAAGAAAAACTCAGTTTTTTATCGTGATACCCAAAATTAGTTGCTATGGAAGTCTTTAAGTTTAAGAGAGCATATCGCTGGTGAATGAAAAGTGCCACAAATTATTTATTATTATTTATTTATTATACGATTATACGAAAATGTCAGAGATAATTGTCAATTTTTTGAAGCTGTCATATCTCGACCTGCTTTCGCCGCTCTGCACCTACGATGTTGCAAAACACGGATGCTGATCTTGTCGCCGTTAAACGAATATGGGAGTGGAAATCATCCTCGATAGCAGAAAACTTTAATAATTATTCTGTATCGAGAAAAATTGCCGTTTCAGGTCAGATTCTTTGCGAAAGTCTGACCACAAGAAGTTCAGCTACGAACCCATGAAACTATCAATGTGAGCTCTATTCGTAAAGAGAACGTACCATTAGAAATATTTACTATGAAGCAAAAGATAATTTTCATTTCCTCGTTTCCGGATAATCATACATAGATCTTCCAATTAGAATTAGACAGGAAAAATATAGAACTACAACAAATAAAAAACTGAAGGAGTACAAGTTCTAAACTGCTTTTGCTAATTATAGTTATTTATTATCTCAATTTAACCATCAAGTGGGTACGCCAGTCGTGCATTAATTTGACGAGGTAGTTGAATATTCTTCATCGTCGCGTATAATACACTATTTTTTCTACAGCAGATTATAAAGAAAAACTCAGTTTTTTATCGTGATACCCAAAATTAGTTGCTATGGAAGTCTTTAAGTTTGAGAGAGCATATCGCTGGTGAATGAAAACTGTCACAAATTATTTATTATTATTTATTTATTATACGATTATACGAAAATGTCAGAGATAATTGTCAATTTTTTGAAGCTGTCATATCTCGACTTGCTTTCGCCGCTCTGCAGCTACGATGTTGCCAAACACGGATGCTGATCTTGTCGCCGTTAAACGAATATGGGAGTGGAAATCATCCTCGATAGCAGAAAACTTTATTAATTATTCTGTATCGAGAAAAAATGCCGTTTCAAATCAGATTCTTTGCGAAAGTCTGACCACAAGAACTTCAGCTACGCTACGAACCCATGAAACTATCAATGCGAGCTCTATTCGTAAAATAAATGTTTCTGAGAACGTACCATTAGGAATATTTACTATAAAGCAAAGGATAATTTTGTTTTCTTGTTTCCGGATAATCATCCATAGATCTCCCAATTCTAAGAAGACTAAAAAAACTTCTGTAAAACAAATGAGCTCTAATAAGAGTAGAATTTCTAGTCAGCTCTTGCAAATTAATTTATAAACTAAAAATCAAGGGGTAGTTTTCATTTCCTCGTTTCCGGATAATCGCCCGTAGATCACTAAATTATAATCTCGAAGAAGAGATCGGTGCAAAATTCGGTGGAGCCAGTCATATTTTGTGCTCCGTTGATCTCGAAAACTACGTTCGAGGGGTGTCACACGGCCATCCCTCCAATGCTCAAATGACTTACGAACAAATGAAGTGTGAGAGATGGCTTGACGGCCGCGAAAATTCACAGTCTGAAGGTTTTATAACTAGAATCGAAAACAAATGTATCAATTTCGCAGCCAGTCAGGAAACCCATACTTACATCAAGACGAATAAAAAATATCACACTTTTTAACGAGTTTTGTTTTGAAATGTGCGTCGACAATAAAATAACACTTTAAAAACTTTCGAGATCGCTTTTAAAGATTTGAATGTGTCGGTATAAAATATGTTTGTCGGAGTACAAGCCACGCTACAAAGAGAAATTAGGGTTTCTTCGTATTGACTAACTTTTTAGATGACTAATGGCGGAAACGAACAATTCTTAGTTTCTTTTGACGAATGAGGCTTCAACGTACTTGTCACACATAAATTCTCAAATACCCCAAGTTCAAGGCACGTGACGTGGCCATCATAAATTAACTGGAATTTATATCGTGCTACGAAAAGTTTCTCAAGCTATTTAATGTCTAATAACAATTATAATGACTGGAAGATGCGACGCGCTTGATATATGTACGATCCTTCTAAGGCGAAAATTGTCTGTTTCAGCCCTTTCTAACACATAAATATTAACTGTCAGATTTGGATTATTTGTGTCTTGTTGGGCCACAATATAGCTGAAAATATATCACTATTTCGATGACCTTTCATGAAGCAAAGAGAAAAGAAATATACAATTAAGTACAATTACTTTACTGACATAATGTTTCAGTAATTTATTAATTTTATAAATTATATATTGATTAAAGAAAAACTCGTACATTTGGTGATGACATTAATTATTACGATTTATGTAATTATATTCAGTTATTTCGCATTGCATATTTATACGACCTATATAATAATTTTTACCAACTAAAATTACTTAATAAAATATTCAATTTTCATTTAACTATAATTAATGTAAAGTAGCAAAATTATTAAAATAGGAATTCTGTTTCATTATGTTACCTATTGTTAAAAAATTGAACTATCCATCATATTTTTTTATATATCTGAAAAACTATACGATAAAAGTAAACTTTACTAAATTTAAACTAAAAGGTTTACTGTTAATTAACTAAAATTTTATATGTAATATTTGAACCCGACATTTAATTTAAAAAACGAAATTTTTAAACTTATTTCAAAAAAAAATCCAAATCCAAGAATTTTATATACTAACTTTTCAAAATATTCTTTACAAATTAAATCTAAATTTTTTACAATCTCTATGTTAAATTTTGTGAGTTTCTGTTGTAAAGATTTTTTTCCTCAGTCGATTTCTTGGCCATACCGCAATTATCTTGCAAACGTCAGCCTTGTTATAAAACCTTTGTCTTTACGACCTCATTACATAAACCGCTACTCTGTAAATGAAAAAAAAAAATGAGAAATTATCAAATGGACCATATATCTAAAATTGAGGGATTCATGTTTCCGTTCGGTGCGCACGATGTCATATAAAACTCCGACCGAAACTAGTTTTGTGAGCGAAACGGAAATTCCTCAACTTTTTATGATTAAAAACCCAATTCTGTTTTTAATTGGAACTTTTTATAATGTTCCTTAATTCCTACAATTTACTGTTTCACAACATTTATCAACAATAAATAAAATAAAATAATATTAATTAATTAATTAATAAAATCGTTCTTAATCCAAGTCCTATGGAATTATATAACATACATCTAAAAATAGTATCAATTATGACATCTTTGGATGTTAGAATTAATCTTAAATTTTAATAAATTATCTAGTTTTGATCGATTATTGGCCGAAACCGGAATTGAACCTTCGATTCTTTACACTTTGAGCAGGCGTGATGAGAAAAAATGTTCAATCTGCTATTACTGCAGATCAAATGAACGAACACATGCCTAATTCAATATTTCGCATATTCGCATCTTGCATGTGTTGGTTGCATATCTTATGAAAAGTTAAATATTTTTTTATACAATTCATTACACTATTGATTAAAATATAAGTGTAAAAAAATACTAAAAAAAGGCATACCTACTGCACGTTTGAACCTCTAACAACATTATAAAAGTAGAAATTTAACAAAATTTTTAAAATCTGAAGGATTTTTAGGTTTTTAGTTTTTCAGGGTCTCAATTTCATAGATCCTAGAGCTAGATTTCTAAAACTTTCCAGGTTTTCAGTATAATAAAGTGTATAAAGTATATAAATCTTTTATTTTTTCGTTTTCGTAAATTTTCAGTATATATTTTTTACTTTAAAATTTTTAGTAGGTACCTAAAATTTTAAAGTGTTCAGGTTTTCAATTTATTTCACATTTTCAGATTCCTAGAGTTGCAGATCTTATAACCTATAGTTTTTTAATCGGTCCAACTAGATTTTCAAGTTTTTTTTGTTTCAAATGTGTTTAGAATTTTTTAATTTATTTTGTTATTGAGAAATAATCAATTTTAATTAAAAAGGTTTAAAGAGCAATTGACATTTCTTTGTTGTGATTTTTAAATTGTTAAAAATAGTCAATAAAAAAAAAATTTCCAAAAACATTTAAAAAATCTAAAAAAAAAATATGAAGAAATAAAATGACTAAAAATTATGCAGTTTGCAAGACTAAAAACCAAATTTAAATAATCGAAAGCTTGCAATGAATATACTGACTAAACAATTTGAAAATTTAAAATAATATACAAAATTTAAAAAGTAAAAAATGTAAAATTTACAATTCCTACAAACTATCTAAAAAACTTAATCAGTCCAAGATATCAAAAAAGAAAAACTGAAAATACCCAAAAAATCGAAATCCAGAAAGGGTATCGAAATTCTATATTCGCTAGAAATTATGAAAAATCTCGATAATCCATGGCAACGAAAAGATCTAAAATACAAAACCATGAGACGTAAAATGTTAAAGAATCCAAAAAAGAAAAGACGTAATAAAAAAACTGAAAAAATTCCAAAATTGCAACCCACGCATACATTCTAAAGATAATTTAAAAAATCTCGAAAATCTAAAAAAGTCTACAATAGAAAAATTAAAGTAAAGACCGCAAAAACATAAAGAGAATCTAAAGCGTCTAAGAATCCAGAAATCTACCATTTCATCTGAACAAACATTCTTCAAAAAGTAAATAGTTACAAAAAACTCGAGGAATTTAAAAACTATACAAAATTTCAAAACTCTGAAATAATAAAAAAACATAAAAAATAATCAGAGCATTAAAAGTCTACATTAACTAAAAAATCTTGAAATTTAGAGAAACTAGAGCATACAAGAATTGAAGACAAGACCCAAACCTGCTGAGAATCTAAAAATTTTAAGCTTCTTAAAGCTATTTTTTCAGTATAAAAATCGCAGTTAATTAGATTTTAAAGCTTCTATTTTTTTTAAACCGTTATCAATTTTTCGTCAAACAAAATCTTTTTTAAAAGCAGATTTGTATGTATAACGATTTTTGTGTTAATTTGTGACAAAAATTTTGCAAATAAAATAGCACTTAGTACAACACAATTTCAACACAAATATTAGAAACGAAAAAAATGTTATTTCGAAGAGTTTCTGTAGTTTCGTAATAATTCAAGTTAAGTCTTTCTATTGTACCAATATTATTTGTACTAAAGTCGGGTTGATAAATGTGATGCCAATTTTATTTAATACAATTTTTTTCCTGAATAAAAAATTTTGTTGGACAAGGTCTAATTTTTGAGTTCTTGGATTTTTTAGTAAACAGTTTAGAAAAAAATAACCAATTTAAAGAGAAAAATACATGGATTTTTTTCCCCATAAGTCTAAATATTTATTGGGTCTTACTAATTGTTAATAGTGCTAAAAAATAACAGTAAATTTGAATGCTCGCCTACAGTTTCAAAATTTTACTGATATAGTTTGCGTATTATAAATTATCCTCAATAATAAACGAACATAAAATCAAAAATTTGCAAAACACGAGCACAGTCTCGTTTTACAAATGTTTTTATCATAAAAACCTGTTTTAACGATATGTTATCACAAACGCAATAACCTAAATTTATTTATTATTTACATATTAAATTTTATCGCTTTGAATTTAACATTTGGTTGTAAACTGAGTGGCTATATTTGTCTTTTAATTTTAGTAATAAGACTCGTTTTAACTACTCACTATCTAGTTTTATGATAACCGTTTTTGTCATCGTTCACACAGTTTAATTGTATACCTTCACTCCAGCTAATTTTCCCCACATCCCTTTTAAGACTTGTATATGTCTGTTTTAAGAGCTAATAATTTTACAACGGGGTTAAGAGTTAATAATTTTTAGACAAAGGGTGGGAAGGAGTGTCGTAGTTTCCACTAATGTTTGGATTAATAAAATTGTGAATAAAGTGAAGTTGTAAATCTGGTAAATGAAGACGGTGTTAGTTTAGTATATGAACCCTTTTCATTCATACAATGTAAAGAAGAAAGCGTCTGATGCCATAGACAAACAAAAAATCCTTCGGAGGTGTATTTAATTACCCTTGCATGGAAAGTGTAAGCTTAGTAAAATTTGATTTCAAGGATTAATTAAGAAAATAAACGTAAAGAGCGAAGTTCAGGATGTTATTGGTTGGTAGATACATTATACTCTCGGTTCAACACTAATTAATACAGTGAGCCTTCCCTCCGATTATAGTGGTAACAATTTAATTCACAGATTAATTAATAATTAAACGTTCACCAGCAAGTGGTTTGGATGACCTTCAAGACGGTTCACCAGCCCGGAATCCGGCTAATGAAATTTCAACTAATATGCAACTCTGGTAACTCATATTCGTAAATTGTTCAGGTAAAGTGGTGAAACTAACTTCGTGATGTTATTTGTTTTGGCGACTTTACGACGATCGAGGACAGTCTGAAGAGGTACTTTAATGGAAATGACGGAACCGTGCTTTGCAATCTGTAATAACATTTGAGAGCGAATTATTTTGAGTTGCAATATCAGAGTGCGTTTACATTATTACCCCGCAAATTTAATAACAGTCTCAAAGACGCTCGAATCCGGAAACCGGAAGCTTGATGAACTTTTTCCGGAAAATCGTTGTATCAGCTTGACATCGACGCTTTTTCCTTTTTAATTAATTTAAATCGAGCACTTTGATATTAAATACAAGTTGTTACGCTTAATTACCGACTTCATCCATAATGTAATTATTGCAAGTACAAAATTCGGACGAATTAATTACGTTAAAATCCGAACCGGTAAGTTCGCTCGGCTTTTATGAAGTACGCCAAAGATGAGGGTATTTGTATGTATCTTTAGCAAAGATTTTTTTTTAATACCGGCTCCTCCGGGAGTTTGTTCGAGATGGGGGGTTTAGTGTATTAAAATTTGTAACGGGTGGACATTGAGGGTGAGGGTCTCAGCCATGATAGCGACCAACATAATACACATAAAGCTGTCATAATTATATTCATAAGGTACATAAAAAGTATTTTATACTTAGGGCTTACCGAGAAAATTGTCGTTGAGGGAAAATTACATTTCCAATTCATGAAACGGTAAAAGGTAAAGGCGCGTAAGTTGCGGAAACTTTCCGTACATATAGGTGAAAATTGCCGAGTTTTCATCATGTTACGGAGATGAATTATGTCTGTTTTTGAATAATATATGACTACGGTTAGTTAGAGAAATTTATACACACAGCATACTTAAATGCATACGCTTCCGAATAATCTACTTTGCGTGCACACTGAAACATTATTTCCTTTTCAACATAATTCTTTGACAAACCGGAAGTTATACAAATTAAAACTTTTTAAATAGTTTTAGTTACATCTAGATTATTTCAAGAAGACAATGCATCCATTGGTTTTCACATTTTGCTCACAATTTCCAAATTAAGTATGGTTCTTACTGTCTAAAAATTTTGAATAAAATTTTAGCTTAACAATTTTCATTACCAAAAGTTTATACGCAGGCTTAGTTTGATGTTTTGGACAATTTTAAATATAACTGTTAGAAACAACAAATAAAGCATGTTACATAATTACTGCATATTTAAAAAATATAAAATTTTAAAAGTGTTCAAAGCTTCATCAAATCGGACATGACAAAAAATGATGGAGAGATTGGGAGAGAAATCAGAATGTTGGCGAAAAAAAATAGTAAAGAAAGTTAGGTAAAATTTAGATACAAGAAACAAAACCAAAACAAAAAGTACAAATAGAAAAATGTAAATAAGAGAAAAACTCTAAAAACAAACTTCAAAATCAAAAAAACTAAATAAATAACAGAGAAATAGAGATAATACGACACACGACTAAGAGAACAACTATAACAATCACAAATAAAAAAACACAAGTTATTGATATAGAGTTTTAACATGTTAGAAGTACTTACAAGAAAAAAATGTTAAATTAATTATATAATTAGTGAGAGAGCGCAAAAGCAAAAAAATATTCTCTCTATTTTTTTTTTAATTATAAATGCAGCTTATGGGAGAACTAAATATAGAAGAGAAAATTAATTTCCATAAACACTGAAAAAAAAATGGTTAATTAATTAAAAACCGCTTTCTCATAAATACACAAAAATGTGGAAAAACATGCCAGACGTAAGAATGAAAAAAACTAGAGATAAAGCGACTATCATCAGGACAGAATAAAAATTCAAAATATGAGAAAAAAAGGATATCACAAAAAAAATATTGTGAAAGAGAAAATCAGAGCAGCTTTACTGTAAGTCCTACAAAATCGTATAAGACCAGATAAGATACTAAATACATGGAAGCCAGAAAAAAAAATAGAATTTTCTGGTGGACAAAAAAAACAGCAATAAAAATTAAAAGTAAATAATACAAATAAATAAAATACTTTACAAAAAATTGTACGACACTACAAAATATACAGTAAAAGACATAGTTAAAAAAGTAAAGAAATATACTGGAACAAATTTAGGAAAAATTACAAAGTTACGATTGAAATTAAATTTTTTTGTACGGAGATCATAAGAAAATGCGAAACTCTAAACCCTGAAGAAACATAGAAAATAAAACAGATAGAATACAAAAAAAGAAAAAATTATAGAAATATAAAAGAATCAGTCTACTAGAAAAAGAAGATCAAGTTAATAGATAGAAGAAAAATACATAAGCAGGAACGAATTAATACACAACGGCAATGAATGAAAACGAAAAAATAGCAATTTCGGAACTAAAAAAACGTTAAAAGGCACTATGAGATCTCAACAGAAATGATGAAAGTCATAGACCAAACATTTAACAAATAATGCAGGCTTGCAAAAAGCAAGAAAAAAGACAAAACAGAAACTTAAATCTTTTGAGATTACTTTTATACTTAGGTTTGAAATTCTAAAAGTAAAAACTAAAATTTTAAATTTTATTACTTTGGTAGGTAATCTAATTTTAATTTTTTTAATATATTATTTCATTAATTTGGACGTTTAAATTAGGCATTTTTTTAAGGTTTTGGACTTCTAGTTATAAATTTTAGAATTTCTATAAAAACATTTAAACTTAAATTTGGATTTCAATAAGTTTCATAATTCTGTGTGTCAGGGCTCTAAACTTTTTGACAACTTTTAATTTTTCAAGATTTATGTTCATTATAAAAATTTAAAAAATCTTAATTTTAAAGTCAAAGAATCCAAATAAAAACCCAAAAAATATTTCAAAATGGTTGAAAATTATATATAATTTAAGAAATCTAATAAATAATTGACTAAATGTAAAAGCTACAAATAATCTAACGCTACTAAAAAAATTTAAAAGACGTGAAAAATAAAATACGAAAAATGGTGAAGAATAATATTAAAGAATTAAATTTAAATTAAAATACAAAACTCTCAAATAAAGATTCAAAATATCTATAAAAATACAACAAATTCAAAAACCAACAGTACGAGTATATTTTTGTATATAATATTTAAATCTGTTGCAAATTTTGAATTTTACTATAATTTGTTGAATATTTTTGGTGATAATCTTTATGGAAAAAATCATAGGACCAAATTTATCATAAAAATCTGCAAAAATCTATAACAAAACGTATATAAATGCACTTAGTCAGTTTTTACATAATTAATGCCTGCAAATTTTAAGAGTGAACAAAAATTAGTAATTTATAAGAAATATACCAAATATTTTTTTATGTGACAAAACGTGCTCACTATTTTTTTCTCTCAAATTCTCCTTTTTATTTACAAACCAATTAATATCCTTGTTCCGTTTGTTCCAACTTCCCATCGGAAAGAACTTTTAATTAAATCGTCAAGTTTTCCAAACTCGAGGTAAATTTCGAAAAATTTGCATTGACCCTTTCCGATATTAGAGATGGAAAAGAAATAAAGATAACAAAAAAATTCATCTCGTCGCCCAAGTTTTAAATTTTAAATTCTGTCTGCGAGTTTCCCGATTTCAACCCTCTCCTTTTTCATTTGAATGCGGTCTTCAAAAGTGAAAATAAGTCATAAAAATTAATAATGGATTCCAATAGGCTATCTTCTGTTTCCCCTGTCTTTGCATTATTAATTTACAGTGTTTGATAAACTTTTGATTTGATGGGTGCTTTTCCATATGTAAGTCTTTCACTTGGAATATTAAAACGAAAGGACATCTTCGACGAATCGTTCGGTGGAGCAGACAGTTAAATAAAGGGTTGACTTTAGCCATCGCCGAGTGGCAGGATATAAATCGGCAAAGTAAACAGTCCTTTGTGACTGTTTGAGTTGAACGAATACGAATAAGAATGAGCTCTAAAACTGAGTTAAATTGAAATCACAGTTCTGTTTCAAACACTTGGGTTGCTTCCTAGTCAGAACGGCTGACAAGAAGGTCGAGACAGATTGTGAGGTATTAGTTATTAAAAGAAAAAGAAGGTACGAATAGACTAAGATTCACCAGGGGATTCACCCCTTTACTCTCAAGGCTCCCATTACACGTGCCGACTCCGGTCCGAAATTGTTGCAAAAATTTTGAATTTTGAGACACACCGCCAAAATTTAATTATCCCTGCTTTTATCCAAATAATTAAACGAAAAGAAAAGCAAAAATGGTTCGTGAGTGTCGTGAATCCGAATTTAATTTAGAAAATGCTTCAATAAATTGACTTTCAATTAAATTTAATTGAAATAAAAAAATACTCTTGGGGCGGCTTTTCAATTATCCAACAGTGACTTTGTACCAACACTTATCGCAAGTCGACGACTTTAGCAGATAAATTTTTGTATGAAAAATCGTCTATAGACGCTTTCCCGGCTAATATACATAAATAATTTTTTTAGGAGCTATATTCAGGTGTGTGTATGGCAGAAATTACTTTCTAGGGAGTTGCTTCAAGTCATTTGATATTTAAAACGGCTTCTCATATCCCGATAAAATAACGGTTTTCGGTAGCGCATTATGCGCGAATACATTTGTATTAAAATATTTAAAACGAAAACTCAAACGAAGGAAAATAATGCCAGCCGTGCCGACAACTTTTGAATTAAATTATTATTCAAATGAAAAGGCGGCAGGGCGAGGGTGCGTCGTCGAATCAGCGGCGGCGGCAGGAAGAAGAAGATGTATTTTATGCTTCCTCTGTCATTTCCGGTATAGCTTCACGGCACACAAAGTTTGACCACAAATGAGTTACCAAAATTGCATTTGAATAAAAAATCGGAATTAAAGTGGGGCGCCGAGGATACAAAATGGGGCGATTTAATGAGTGCTTATTATTTGCCACACTGAGAAGACTTGGTAATTTTTTGTAATACTTTACATAGGAATTTGTTGAAGCTGAACTGGAATGATTACAAAAAAAGAGTTTTATGCTCGAGCTCAGAAGCTCGCGTTTTTTGGTAATGAAAATACAGCTTTGATTTAGTTTATAGCTCGAAAAGGATTGTTACATATTTTTATGTAATTTATGGTTTTTGTCCGCTTATTTCTGGAGGGACGTTCCGTGATATTGGGACTTTTGCGGCAAGAATGTTGGTAAAAAGGTAGGGCAGTTGAAAAAATCGTTGCGCTATCACGCACAAAGAATGGCATTAATTGGCCCATAAATAAGGGAACATTGATAGCGGGAATGTCAAGGCTTCCAATCCTTCGTGGGAGTGTAAAGTATTAACCACGTGTATACAAGACGCAAGAAGATAAAATCGGATAGAATCCATGAACTTGCACTCTCAATCGAATGTAATCCGACTTCGACCCCGAAAGGCACTTGCCATTTCTCAGTGTTAAGCCTTTTCGATGTCCCAATCCTCACACACATCTAATCAGTTTACGAATTTTTCAGGTGCGAAAGTGCGTTTTCCCTAATCGTACTAGAAGAAAAGACCGGGAAACGAACGGAACTAACACAAAGACGACGAAGAGGAAAGATATAGGCGAGCAACTAAGGACTTCTGAACTGAAGGCGAAAGGTTCAGAGTCTAATTACCTCTCCAGAGATTCATTAATCACAAACTCCCGTAATTACATTCGCTAAGTTTATACATACATATTATAGCGCACCGCGTTTCTGCCCTCGGCGCAAACAGACTAATAGTGATCTGATAACGACAAAAAGCAGTCTTAGGTTATCATTTCTTCAATTACCGGGTTAAAAAGCGTCGCCTATCTCAACCCCATTCAGCCGCAAACGACTTATCGCGATCTACAACTCAGAAAACTCCGCATAGCGGACTTGCGAAAAAATAAACCGTGTAATATAATTTTTTAAGCTCTACAGTTCCGCAATGAAATTGATTAAATTAATACAAAGAGCTGAGTCGGGCTTGTGACTCGCAAGGAAATCGAATAAATTCCGAGTTTTAGACAGAGGGACCAAAATCTTGCCCGGATTATTTCACTTAACGTTTCCACCTTTAAATTGAACGTTACAGAGAAAATTCTTTTCAACTACCGCAATTTCACAACCAGCTGTTTTACTGATGATTTTCCTCTTCTTTGCGAGAGTATAATAAAAAAATAATCAAATTTATACCTATTTCAAAAAGTATTTTATCTGCTGTCCTGTAAATAGAAAATTTTAGTGTTAAAACGACAAACGTTTTGAGATCTTCATGAATATTTTTCTTAGATTGTATTTTTCTAGTTAAAATTTCTGATTTATATACAGTAAAGACTATATAAAAACGGCTCAAAGAACCAGTGTTCAGAACTCAAAAAATATTTCTACGAAAAAAAATGTTGATTTAAGTTTTTAGGTTTTTAAATTTTGGTTTGAGTTTTGTAGGCTTATAGATTTCTTAAATTTACCATTTTTTTATTCTATTCTGGTTTCTGTTTTTCTAAGCGTCCAGGAGCTCCAGATTTTTGTACAAAATTAAGTTTTTAGATTTTAAAGTTTCTTCATATTTTTTAGATCAAGCGAATCTGCGCTTGATAAAAATTTGACAATGAGAACTAGAAAACTGGAAAATTTTCAATTTTCTTCTAAGAAATGTTACTTCTGATATAAAATTATTTATACAGATTTATTTGAAACCCACAACACATCGGTTTATTTATTATTTAATCTTTAAATATAGAAATATCGATACTTACCCATAAATACGTAAATATTAAAAAAATATATCATATTCTTTAATAATAAAACTAGATGTACGTAATTTTAGCCTCACATTTTAGAATTACTACCGTTAACTTTTAATTAAATGAAACTAATTCTTAAAGCAATTAATTAATTAATTTTGTTTTATTAATCAAAGATATACAAAGTTTCATCATTGTGATGTACTTTTTCAAAGCTAAAGCATATACTACAAATTAAAAATTAACGTGGATGTTGCCAGTTTCGCAAAATTGATTGCCTTCTTGAAGAGCCGCTCGATTAGGTATGCACCAGAAAAGTTTTTGACAAATGCACCAAATGGAACATATTTGCTTTTGAAGATATAATTTCAATGTGTCACAGTTTCTGTCCACTTATCTGTAGATGACTTAAAAAAAAAGTTCGATTTTAGTTTATATTAAAACCAAGACATTTGGACAAATACCGAGAAAAATTGCGATCTACTTGAAGCTACACAATACTAACCGGGGAAACTTCTTCCAGAGGACGTCTGCCACAATTTTGTCGAATAGTGAGCCGACATTAGGACAATTTAAAGACATGGCGATTGGAAAAGTGATGCTATTGCGGAAGGATATGTAAAAAATTTGAATCATCAGCTGGAACTATTTGTATTTGAATACACATTAGTACAAAATAACTTGCTTCTTTATTTTGTTCTTAACAAACATAAAATTTTGACCCGAGATAAGGACATAGCTACTTTGGTTCTACCTAAAGTGTACCATTTTGTTGCTATGACGACTTTGTGACACAATAAATTGTAGATAATAAAAAATCGTGCCATAACGTGATGAATTATAAACAAATTTGAATGTGTCAGAAAACCAGAAACTACTCCACTACAGAAATTATAATTTATCAACATATGCATATAATTACAGTCTCGAAATTTTAGATATAATTTTTAATTAAAGGTAACTCTCATTTTCATTACCATATATGTTTAGACGTCAAAATGATAAGCAATGAAAAATAGAGGTCATTTTAAACGCTCTATGATATTCAAATTTATTGCTCGTGACAGTGTTATTTTAACTTTTTCCAACATAATTTTGTTTGCGAATATGAGAATTTCTAATGATTTTTTTCTTATTTTAGTCTTGCCTATGATATAAAAAAAGCATTAATTTAAATAAATAAATTAAAAATTAAAAATTTAAAGCATAAATTAAAATTATATGCTTTAAACACGATAAACTTTGATTTTATCTACTACTACTATTACCTATCTACTAAATTTAGAAATTAAAGCCTCAAATTGTAAATGCTAAAATTTAAAAAATATATATTATTATCACTAGAAAATAGCAAATAGATTTAAGAAACCAAAAAAATAGAATATTACTGTAATTATATTTAAAGAACAAAATTACAAAATTGTTTAAATTATAACAAAAAAAAAATGTGATAAAAAGTCTAAAAAACATACCTAAGAATGTAAAATTGCAAAATGATAAAAAACCGCAATTTCAAGTAAAAATATTTAGAATTAAAATTTTAATAATACAAATCTATTTTCTTTTTATAAAACCACGAATCCAATAACACCTACTGAATTATCTCACAATACACGACGAAATTTTACTTTTAATGGAATCACAACATTTTTTTTAAATTCTTTCATTTAGGTACATTAGTCTAAATATTTTATTATAAATCAAAAATATTCTACGTTTCAGTGGCTATCTATAAAAAATTTTCAAAATAATCTATTTAGGCAGTAGTATCAATTATTAAATTATACCACAATTATATACAAAAAAACTTAAGTTTTAACTCAATTTTCCATTATTTATAATTGTTTGAAAAACAAGAGCAAATTGCTTTAATGGTTGTTAATGTTTTTATAATTATTGATTATGCAACAAATTTAAAAAAAAAAGTAAAAAATTAAAACTCAATAAGCAGCTTTTAAAGATTTTTTTAGCTGCAGAACCTCGAGCACTAGAAAAATAAAATAAATCGAACCAAAGAAACTGAAACGTTCAAAATCAAAGAATATTTAGTATGAAATTATTAATTATGGATCTTAAATATACAAAGAATAATGCCAAACCTATTAAAAGGATTTACTGCTTCTAATATGGATAGTTTTCTTATTATCACACTTCTTTAGCCCATCAGAAAAGCATGCACAATTTTGACTTTAAGTGCCATCCTATAAAAATTGTAGCCTTAAGCCATAATTAAATCAGTCATAAACATCTCCCCCTAAATTTGTTTTTAAAACAGAATTCATATAATTATCAGCGTAATTCGTTTTTGCTGGAATTCAACACAAAGCTCTTCTCCGGAATTGTGACCCGGTTTTCTTGTTCAGTCTCAAACATCCGAATATTGAGACGGAACTAAAGACATTCTTCGGCTTCTTTTCTTAATTAAACGAAAATAGTTTCTGAAATACCACCCTTATTATTCAGGGACAATAAAAGAAACGAACAATGAGTGCTTCAAATACCAGTAAAAACAACTCTAAAAATTGTTAAGTAACGGTTTGAAAAAAATCAAACAAGTATTTTGAATGCTGAACATATACGAAATTCTGGTGCGGAGATGCAGAAATGATCGAATTTCAGTAAAAGTAAGCGGCGTGGATCGATGGTTTTATATCTCCCGCGCAGATTTAGGGAGTTCAGAGCCAACGAGCTGTCAATTCTGACACATGTTCCATTTTTAGGTTAGAAGAAATGGCACGAAATTTTGTAAACGAAATTCCGGAATTAAAGAAACCGTTTGTTCACATAAAAGATCCCGAAGGATTGAACGTGAAACTAAATGGGATTATAAATGGGTCTTTTAAAGAGTTGCAGGTTGTCTCAGATTTTGATTTAACGATTACTAAGCAACACGAAAATGGAAAACGACATTTGAGCAGCTTTCGTAAGTTTTGTCAATAATGTTGTATGTCATTCACGAAAGGGGCTGTTTTAGGAATGTTTAGTTTTTGTCCTTCACTCACAGAAGAGTTTAAGAAGAAGTCAGCTGACATTCATAGTAAATATTTTCCATATGAATATGACCCAACAATTCCTGAAAAGGAAAAAAGAGTACTCATGGAGGAATGGTGGTTACAGACGGAAAAAGCTCTCGTGTAAATCATTCAATGCCTTTTTCTAATTGTTTTTAATATCTGCTTGCAGTGGGTTGAAGGTCAGTCCTAAAGAAATTGATGAGGTTATAGCAAAACTAGCTACTTCTTTAAGAGATGGCACTAAAGACTTATTCCAAACTCTCTCAGACCATGGTGTCCCGGTTTTAGTTTTCTCAGCTGGGTTAGGCAATACAGTAATATCAGTTTTAAAGAAGTATGATGTTTACTTGCCTAATGTCAAGGTATTTTTAAACTTCCAAGAAAAATATTTTTCAAACTAACTGATTGTAGGTCATTTCAAATTTTCTTAAATATGACGAAAGCGATACTATAGTAGGTTTCAAAGATCCTGTAATTCACGTTTTGAATAAAAACGAATACGCAATTAAAAATTCCGAGTATTATGACCTTGTGAAAAACCGAAACAACGTTATTTTGTTGGGGGATTCAACAGGTGACGCCCGAATGGCTGATGGAATAGAACATGCCAGTCATGTGCTAAAAATAGGCTTCATTTTTGAAAATGTAGTGAGCATTCTTTATTTTCTGCATTAATTTATTGATTATTTTTAGATTGAAGGAAACCTCCCAGCCTATATGGACACGTTTGATATAGTCCTGGAAGACGATCAAACTATGGATGTTATAAGAGCCATAATTAAACTGATCAAAATGACTTAATTATGACATAAAATATGATTGTTTACTTAATTAAGATGAAATACATGTTACAAATGTGCAAGTTGCTAAAATGAGGTCATAACATCTTTGATCTATTTTTAGTTGGCTCCAATTTTCCATGAAATTATCTTTATTTCTGCAACATTGTTTTAATTTGACGGTAGAAAACTTGCAGATATGATTTACCAAAAGTAGGATTTAAATGGCACAGAGAAACTGATTTTGTAAATAAAGTTGTTTTAATAAAAAAAAACTAATTAAATTTTTTATTTAGAGACACGTGTTGGTTTCCTTTGCGGGAAGTTCCAGCCGGAAATATCGCTGATAATTATCGTGTTATCAACGGAGTATCCTCTTAAACCTGTAAATTATTAGATATTTTCTTGTATTAAAAACGACCTTCACTGTTCGTTTCCGATAACCACCTGAACTATTATAAGTAATCATATAATTAATGTGTCAATGTAATAAAATTGCGCGTATGAGAATCAATAAATTTTCTACTCGATTTAAAATCTCATTTTTCTATGAAGTGTATTTTTCTATACCGTGGCCGTCCCACAGCTGTAAATTATAAGTGGGGACGACTTGCGACTCTTCTTGACCGAAACTCAGTCGACTCGTGCGACCCGACTTGGAAAGCGACTCCAAATACATAAATCATGTCGCTAACGCGAATATCGAAAATGCCGTTCGAACTTAATAACAATTCCCCGGAAGTTTTTGAGACTTCTTTCAAAAGGAACCGGAACGAGTCGATAGTGTCCGTGTCGAGTGCCTCTAGTTGCCACTCGGATTCAAGCGAAGACGCTGAGGGTTTATCGCGAAAGTCATCCACAGTGCAAGAATTAACACAAAAGGATAATGTTGTTGAGGTGAGGAGATTAGATCTTGCGAGGGTCAGTCTATTGTTGAAAAATATTTTTTCGGCTTTTGTTGGAAGAAATTGCGATTTCTCTACAATAGATATTAGATAATGTTCTGGAGAGAGAGTAAGACCGCTTTAACGTTGTTTCTACAATAAGTCTGCGTTACTGCTCCCCATTGTCTTTAATGAAAAGGGTCAAGCAATATGAACCATCTATTTTGCATCGGGAATGTTGCTATACAATTTGATTGACCATAGTCTTGATTAATTCACTAATTATTCAGCTATTATTAATGTTATCTAATCGGCCAACCGATACTTGGAAAGTTAGGAAAACAAACCGCGGTATACGAGAGCCCCAGAGCAAAACAAGGAAATTTTGTTCAATATTTTTTTTCTGAATGCTCGCCAGTTTTTTTTCTTCTTTTTTTACGGTTTAATTAGTTAATTATTGTTTTATAAAACAGTAATTGTACATGTAAAACTAGATACAAATTATAACATGTTTACTTGTTTTGTATGAATAGTTTTACATTTTATACACTTGATAAATATTATGCGTTTTGATGTTCGCTAGGTCATGAAAAAAAATCAAAGTCACGTAAATGACGAGACGTACATCACAAAAAATAAAACAAATCAAACACTCACTTAAAAAATCAGTTTTTTATACACTACTTATAGACATATCCAAAATTAAATATTTTATCGTCATATATTACAGTAGGCATAAAAAAAACTACATTAACCGAGCAAATAAACACAATGGTCCATGACTAATTTTTTAATAGAAATATTTTTCCCCTGACGAAGCTTTTACGGCCTCTATGCTACTCAAAAAGTCCTAAAGGTGCCATTTGAACACATATTTAGCTTCTCAGTTAGTTTAGTTTTATAGAAATCACTTTCGTGTTTCCGTCGCTCATACACTTTGTTACTAAATATTTAAATGGGCCGTCAAATAATTAAGGCCCAAATTAAAATAAATAAACCTAACAGCACTAAACATACCTACGCTTTTTTTATTATGATCTTGTATAACTTTTATAGGTTATTGTAATCGTTTTATTGTCCATTTTATGTGAATTGTTAATGAATCTGAGTGGACTATTATCACTATATAGGCAGTAACTTTTGGCTATTCGAATATTTCACATAACTGAATATTCTGCATATTAAGTACAGTTTTAAAAATAATTCTTAGTAATGTCAGTTAAAAAAACGATAAAATAAAAAAATGCAGACAAAAGTATATTGGATTTTGCAATTTAATGCGATAAAATTTATAATTTGAGAAGAATAGAAAATTTACAGAAATTACAAAAAATCAATAAATATAAAGAATACAAAGAGTCCATTCTAACAATAAGTTTAAAATCGAACGATTATTGAGAAATCGAAAAAAAAATTACAAAATCATTTATAAATCTTTAATTTTCACAGTGTAACTATTCTAAAAAAAATCTAAAACATTCAAAGCATGTAAAAATTTTAGGAACACTTAAAATGTGTTAAGAATCAAATAATATAAAAACTACAAAGTTTCTAAAATACCAATCTAAAAGTTACGAGAGTCTAAAAATTCAAAAAATTGATATATTCAAAGAACATAATCTTAACAATTCAAAGATAAACAAACTCTAAGCGATAGAAAAAAAAGAGAAAATCTAGACAATTCACGAAGATTCCAAAGAATACACAGAATCTCAAATTCTAAAAAGAATTTGAAACTGTAAAAAATTCAAAAGATATGGAACATTTGGAATATCTAGACAATCTGAAAAATCTAAAAATAAGAATGTAGAAATTTCAAAGAATCCCAAGTTCAAAAAATCAAAAAATTAAAAGAATTTATACAGTATAAAAAAATTAGTAGTTAGAAAACCAAAAAGGTTCAAATCTGCAACAATAAAACAAAACAAAGCACCCAACAAATTAAAAAGATTCAAAACAAAAAGAATTTATGGAGTTGGGAAAATTCTACTTCATTAAAAAAATTCCACGGTGAATTCGACAATTATGAAGACTTTGGAGGATATCGATAATTTAAAAGATATAAAAGCTTTAAAAAATCTAAATTGTTTAAAAAGTGTAAAGAATTAAAGACAAAAATCTAAATGATTCTAAGAATTCAATATTCCAAAAGAATCCAAGATATCGAAACCATTGGAAGTTTTGCTGTATTTTTTTAAATTTGTAGCATATTTGCGATAATTTAGTACTTAATTTATGAGCATATGTTCGTAAATTTTCTCGTAATTTTTCCCCCTTTTTAGTTATTATTCATCAGTATCACATTCATTTTCTTCGTGACTGTACTCAGTTTGCGTTTTTTAATAATTGTTTTCAAAAAAGTTCCATTCTTTCCTTTTTTAAAATTCACGCAGACATTTATTTTTACCGTGTAAATAAAAAATTGGAAATTCACTTTAAAACCCATGACGACAAAAGTTGAAAATTGTTGAAATATTTTCCAATACAATTTAAAAAATATATATCTGAATCTTAATGTGGCATTTTAATTATGTATTTCATGTTTTAAACTATTTGAATAATTTTGCAACGGGATTTCCCTCTTTTAGATTTACCTCGGACTTTGAATGAACGTATACACTTTCTTGCTTGCTGTTCTTTTTTCTAAACAAATCGGTTAATTAACCCCTGTCTTACCATCATATTATTGAACTTAACCTTCATGATTGGAACAGCAAATGACAATAAATTAATTTGCTTAAAATTAGAATCTAATATATGTATTAGTAATTTAGTAATTACGTTCTGTGATTGTACGCTACAACAGTTCCTACTTTTTAGCTGCCAATTTCACAAGGAAGTGTTAAGTGGATATTATTTATTATGAAATAATTACTAATTGTTAATAAGTACATAACTCAGATTCTAGTAACATCCAAACTGTGTTCTACTAGACAAGAAAGTAGTTAAAGTCTGTTGTTTGCAATCATTTATGGGTAAAAAGGTAAGTTTTTACAATCCATTTAGCACTTGTTAAATATTTTTATTACTTTTTACATTATAATTAACATTTTTGCTATTTTTATTGCACTCGAGTTAACTGCTGCAAGTAAATTAAAAACAAAGTTCTTAATGTTTTATTTAAATTTTACATTTTAAGATCGAAAGTTTCTAAGAACCATAAAAGTGAACAAAAATCAATGCATATACGAACATTACTGTTAAAAAATTACGACGGTATTAAAACCGTCTTGGTATAAACATACTGCCAAATATTTCTCCTCTCTGGCACCAGAAATTAATTGAAATTTTCACAAAACCTTCAGTAACAAATTTCGTGTAAACATTTTCATAAGATAATTAAAACTTAGCGTGCACGAGCTCATTGTTAGTTAATTACAATATTGTTGTACTACCGAAAAATTCAAGGCGTGTAGTATTACTTACAATACTTGAAAAACCTTTTAAGAACTTTGCAATAATAACACGCTGAAATTTGTTTACTTCTTATTCAATTCGGTTTTTATTACCAGTTTCATTACTGCAAAAAAATCACGTTAAGTTTTTTGGTTACGCACTTTTATACAAAAACGTAATCCGTGCCTGATTCAATAAAATTCATATTTATTTAATTTGTTGTTAAATAAGTGAAGGTAATTTTAAGCGTTTCTAAAATTTTATTCTTAATCAAACTTAACTTGTAAAAAAAGGTACAATACGTATATTTAGACTTTTGGTTCGTTTTAATTTTTTTTTAACTGTTATTTTCGTTTCTACTCTGAAATTTTTAAATTTAACACAGTTAATAAACAATAAAAAAATAATAACATTTCCAAATTGCTACAACATTAAAACTACAAAAATTGCAGGTTAAAAATAAAATTGAAGGATTTAATAAAAATAGTTGCACATTTTTGTTTCGTTCCTAAAAATGAAAATTTTTAAAATTTGCGCTTTTGTCCTAGAATGTTGTTATTTGTTACGTTTGGTAGGCAAGTCAATGGTAGTAAATTTTATTGCCATAGCGTTGAAACTACCAGAATTATTTTAATAAAAAAAATGGAAACTTTCGGTTCGTCCTTTTTTTGCTCTAAAATTTTCAGATGTAACACAATTAATACACAAGGCAAAAATAGTAACTTCTCACACAATTTGTTACTACAAATTTAAAACTAAGTGAAATTTTCCAAAATTTGTCTCTTTTGTTCTAAAATTTTGAGGATTACCACAGATAATAAACAATATAAAAAGAGTAATTTTCTCAAACTTCAGAAAACTACCAGAAATGCAGGTTTTAACGATAAAGTTGAAAATTTTTGTATCGTTCTTAAAACTTAAAATTGCCGCTTTCGTTCTTATATTTTGAGATTTAACACACGTAATAAACAAGAAAAAAAGAGTAACTTCTTTAAATTTTATAGCTATAGCGTTAAAACTACCAGAATTGAAGATTTTAATAAACAGGTTGGAATTTTTTGTTTTAATTCTAAAAATGAAAATTTTCAAAATTTTACTCCTATAAAAAAATTGTATATTTTAGGTTTGTCTAAAGTAAACATTTCTAAAATTTGTCGCTTCTGCTCTAAAATTTTAAAAATAAGCACAGATAATAAACAAAACAAAAAGAGTAATTTTGTGAAAAACTACTAAGACAGCAGGTTTTAATGAAAAATTTGAAAAATTTTTCTTTTGTTCCTAAAATTCAAAATTTTTAAAATTTGTTGCCTTAGTTCTAGAATTTTGAACTTTGCTACAGCCAATAGCAACTTAAATTAGAAATCTCCCTAAATGTTATTGCTCTAACATTAAAATAGTAAATTTATAAATTTTGATGAAAAAAAATTGTAAACTTTCAGTTCGACCAAAAATTTACAGAAAATTGTTTTTTCTGCTCTAAAATTTTGAGATTTAACACAAATATAAACAAGGCAAAACGAGTAACCTCTCAAAATTTTATTGTTCTAAAGTTAAAATTACTAGAAATGAAGATTTTAATAGAAAAATTAAAATTTTTGCTGTCTAAAAATGAAAATTTCTAAAATTTGTCACTTTGAGTCTAGAATTATGTAATTTGATACAAATAATAAACACCTCAAAAGTAGTAACCTGCCTAAATTTCATTCCTATAGCCTTTAAAGTACCAGAATTATAGATTTTATTGAAAGAAATTTGTAAATTTTTGGTACTCCGTAAAGTAAAAATTTCTAAAATTTGTCTCTTTTTTTCTAAAATTTTAAGATTGAACACAGGTAACCTCTCTAAATTTTATTGTTATAGCTTTAAAACTACCAGAAGTGCAGTTTTTAATGAAAAGGTTAAAAAAAATTGTAACGAGAAAATATATTTTTTTTTAATATATCTCTTCGGCTCTAGAAAAAAATTTAATTCTTTAAAATTTCATTGTAACATTAAAAGCATTAAGATTACAGGTTTGAAAATATGTTGGAAACTGTTCTAAAAACAAATTTGTGCGTACAGAAATTATTCAGAACTGATTACCAAATTTAAAACAAAACGTTAAATTTGACCTTGAAGGCATTTTTTTTTCATTTTGTTTCTTAGTATAATTAGAAGACAATACGCAGTCCACCATATTAGATTTGCATGTGAATTATTACAATAACACTATAATTACTTTAAGTACGTTGTTGATTGATTAATTTCTTAGATATTCTTTTCACAAAGGAATCCGCCCCTTTGCTTAACAAGGCGGTTCAAACTAAATTTGTGGATATCTGTTGTGATAACAATGTCTTTATTTTTATGACCTAATTACATTGTCGTGAAAAAAGCATAAACATTGAACTTAAAATTTTGTTTTCCCTCAGATTAATTTTATTCCGACCTCAGAGATAAGAAAATACTTGACACGTGACCCAACTAGTTTTTCATTTTATGTGCAATGATAGGATTTTATTGTAGACTCTTTGTAATATTACTGGTAAGTTTGAAATAAAAAAATACATAAAAATAATGTGTTGCAGTGACGATTTATTGAAGTATTTTTTAATAACTTAGGGAGGTCAAGTTTAATTGTCAACAATTTGACTTTATATCGTGACAATGATTTTTATTAAAAGTGTTGTTTTCCTGAAAACACTTAAATATTATGTCCTAAAGTAATTTTTTTAATCAGCTTTGCTTTATGGGATGTCATAAAATCGGTGGAAATGAAATGTGGCTATTTCTGAAGTGAGACCAATCATATTTTTCCTTTAGAGTGAACACCTGAATCTTTCTGATTTTCACAATTTGACTATGGTTAATAACGAAACGCATGTGAAACGTTTATCGTTTCAATTTTAACAGCTAATTCTTTCAGATAAAGAATGAAGTAGTGCCTGTAATAATGTATAATAAATTAAATTAACCGCTGATTACATGCTCAGGTTGCTAGAGTTCAAATATTTTACGTAGATTTCACGTCGGATAACTCGGAGCAGGAATTTTCATATTTCTAACACGCGTTGGCTTGAGAATATTTAGAAAATAATCAGAGTTCTAGTGATCTGGAAGCCGTCTTGCTTATTTATGTAAAAAGATGTGTTTAAATCATTTCATATAAGAACTCATAACAAAAACAAACCTTCAAATTACGTATCAACTGTTTTTGTCTGAAGATAAACAGAACTGATCCATTATAATAACGTAAAAAGTCGTGTCTATGCAACGATCCATCAAGAAAACTCATCGTCGAATCCAACAACAAGATAAATTTTCTATAATAAATCGATGCTCCAGTTTGAGAGAAATCCCAGTCTTTTTCCGCCGCCCATCACTTTTCGATAACTTATTGCCCCTTTCCATGCCAAACCTCAGCATAAATAAACAACAGCCCAAAGCCTGATTAAAATATTTAAGCCAAATTATTAATGTATTTGTTTCCGCCAAATGAGCAGGAGCGAGGTTCGGTGAGCCGGTTCAGCGTGAATGGCACTTAATAATTTCATTGTTTTAGAATGCCGATTTCAAGAGATCGCGATCGATGTCCGATGGTGCTACACAACGTCTACCTAACCAAGATCCCTTCGAAGTATTTCCAAGTCTCCCGGATTCCGTTTTGGAAAAAATGGGACTGCTGGGAAGTGGACCCAGGTAACTAACAACTAACTTTCTCCACCTCCACGTTACCTTCTTTAGAGTGGCCTAAATTTTCGATTACCGATGACCATACTTGTTCATTTTTATGGTTCATATTTAAACGGTCCGTTTATTTGCTTTTTGCTACTTTTTGATACGAAGGAAATCACGAATTGATTTGCGATGTTATTGTAAGGCATTCCTAATGGAGCGTGGGTCGAAGGTACAAAGAAAATATTTTGGGCTTAGATAAACGTTCAGTTTCCGCTGATATTCTTTCATAAATTTCCTGAAATTATAGGAAAAGCTAAATTTAACTCTAACTATAGTGAGTGATAATTGCTGAGGCCATGTTCTACATATTTTAAATAATCGTTATACACAATTATTTAAATGTGTAACACGGTTTAGTAAAATATTAGCTTCATTGCCTAAAAACTTTTAGTGGCACACCTTTATCAAAGTGCGATTGATGTATGCGCGACTTTCCATGTTATGTAAGATGTAACTAGTTGATTACCATTATTACAACGTTGTGTGAAAGAGAAAACCGCAAACTTTTACAATGTGAACATAATTAGAAGAAGTGTGACTTAAAAATAATAACTAAATTAATTCTGAACATCTCAAGAATGTTGTGAGACATGCACAGTTAGGGTCACAATTCTCATTAATCTCTGACAATTCTTGATATCTAGACGTTTAGAAATACGGCTCCACTATAATTTTGTTTATACATAACATGTAAACATGTCCAGAATTTCATTGCGCTCAACTAATTAAATCCAAAAATTAAGACTTCACTCACAGAATATTAATCATTTCCAGTTTTGCTTGTTTTAGCGTTTTGGGTGTTTAAGCTACTGAGATACAGAAACCATGTCTGATCTTGATAGATTTGCTAAACTCGTTTTGGTTTCTTCGTCAAACTTCTTTATTAAGGACTAATGAAATTAGAATAAAGCAAAAATTTGTAGTACATGATAGTAATAAAGCTTACAAAGTGAGATTTTTCTTTCTCATTTTCAACAATTTTTCATTGTGATTCTGACCAAAAACAAGTTTTAGCGCATTAAAACGGGCTTGTAAAAATAAGTTGTTGTTATTTGTTTATTTTTGTTTTGCTCTACAATTTTATAATTTGGCAAAGTTTATAGGAAACTCATATATAGTAATCTTTACAAATATCATTATAAAATCGTAAAATATAATAAAAAAACTAAAGCTAAAAATTTGTAATTTTTTTTGCACCATTAATTAACAACTCAAAAATTGGAATTTACCCAAAGTTCATTGCTATACCGTTAATAGTATCAGAATATGTAATAGGTTTTCATGTAAAACTAGAATCTTTTTGTTCATCCTAAAGGTGAAAATTTGTAAAAAAAAAATTTTCTCGGCTCTGAAATTCTAAGATTTAATACAGTTAATAAACACAGCAAAATAGTATCCCTTCAAAATTTAATTTCTGTGGCGTTAAAAGAGACAGAATTACTTATTGAAATCGTTATAAATTTTGATTTCGTTCCTAAAAGTTTTTTTTTTAAATTTGTCTCTTTCACTCTAGAATTTTATAATTTGCTACAGTTAACAAACAAGTCAAAAAATGTAACCTCCCCAAATTGCATTGCTCTAGCTTTAAAACTACCAAAATTGCTGGTTTTATTTTATTTATTAAAATTTTCATACATTTACTAAAAGTATAAATTTTAAAATGTACACCTTTTGCTTTAGAATTTTGTAATTTACTACAGTTTATAATCAAGCCAAAAGTCATTACCTCATTAAATTTTATTACTCTACTGTTGAAACTACCAAAATTATAATTTTTGTTGTTCGTCCTGAAAGTAAAAACTTCTAAATTTGTCCATTTAGCTCTAAAATTTTGAATCTCAAAATGAAAATTTATAAAATTTGTTCTTTCTGCTGTAAATTTTTAGATGTAACACAGTTAACAAACAATGCAAAAAGATTAACTTTCCTAATTTGGTTAAAACTATCAGAGTCGCAGGTTTTAATAAAAAGTTTGGAATTTTATGCTCCGTTCCTAAAAATTAAATTTTCTAAAATTTATCGCTTCTGGTGTAGACTTTTGTAAGGTGCTAATAAGGAAGAGATTGTAATTCTCCAAAATTTTATTGTTATAACATCAATCATCAGGATCACAAATTTCAAATATGCTAATACTTCACCTTAATTGTAAGGATGAAATTATATTTGGTCTCCTTTTTCGTATATCCTAAGCCACACTCTTGGATAAATAAATGGATCAATTTTTTACTGCAAGTTGCCTGTGTATTTTTCCTTTAATAAAATCATAATATTTTAACTATCAACTGTTTAGTTTACTGGGAAATTATTAAATAGGGAATTTTCCTTCGTGTTTTAATAGATGCAGTTTTATGGTTTAAAGTAGTCTAAATTTACTTCCAGTTTCAATTCAGGGATCGTTTATTTTTATGAAAATAATTGGAATGAATATATAAATAACCAATCAGAAGAATGTGTGATACAAATAGAATCCATTTTTCACTACACAAATAATAAGCCTAAACACTTAGACATTAAGTTCTTTTTTATGTTTGCGTTATCATGTTTAAAAATGTAGAAAACTATATATTTATATATTTAAAAAAGTCTAATAATGCATAACAATGTTTCAATATACAATTATCAAATTGCGATCATTTCTGTAATAACTGAATTGAGTTAGTCCTAAGTTACCAATAAATTAAAATTATTGGTAATAAATTTAAAATGAGTTCAATTACAAATAATTTACTGCAAATTTGAAACTTTAATGATGTCACTCAACTTTTCTTCAATAATAATTATAATCAATCATTCTAGCCACTTGCTTGCGTAAATTAAAACGAAACACTTGTCCAATTAAAAGTTCTATTTTAAAAATTTGTAGGCACATTAAAACGATTTTACGATTTACGCTATTTTCAGAAGCAAATTTAAAATTGTACGGAATACATCAAGAAATTTTAATTTGTAAATTTTTAGAAGTGATTATAAAAAGAAGTGTCCCAAGTTTTTTTGCCTTGAAAGCTTTCTTACTAGCATAAATTAAATATGAATATATTATCTGTGTGTCAGCAATATTTTTTTTTGCTTTGTCATAACTCATTTAACAAAAAAATACGTTTTAACGAACAGGAAAAAAAGTTTAGAATGATTTTGAACAATACCAATCAATTCGATTTGGTGTTGCCCGAGATTTTTTAACTGGTGTTTAAAAATCAGTTAATTTCAGTTAAGAATAAATGAACTAAAGTAACTAATTTCCGCTCGATACAAAAACAAGTGAAATAATGCAATAAAAACCAGTTAACACCAGGCACTTTCAACCGGAAAATGTCAAAACATATTTTTATTGACTTCAGCAAAACAGTCTAGAAGCAACGCACAAAAGTTGAATCTCATAAATCTTAATTCCGTTTCAGCTTGCCAATTAATGTGAAATAACTAGACAAAACCAAGTGTCATCAGTCATCACACATCGTTATACCAGAAAATGAAAACAGTGACGAAAACTTGAACTTAAAACTACACGAAACCACAATTCCCACCGATAACAAAAGAGCATTCCGCATACTAATTAAACCACATTAAACCTTGAGCAAAATTTGGCGCTAACTAGAATAATTTTTTCCAGGGAACGCTTGAACGAAGAAGATCTTGAACAAAAATTCGTGGCTTTGTCATTGGCTTTCACCATCGATGCAGCCACCATCAAAGACAGGTGCGAACGACAACGACGATACCGCGACCAAACCGAAACCAATCTCAACACCGAAATCGAAAAACTCATCCAAAAAGCCAACAAAATGCAATCTTTATGTGTGGATGCCGAAACCACGGAACTACTCTCGGCCCTGTTAGGCCAAATCGATATCGTTATGAAGGCATCTTCACACGCGACGATTTCTTCAGAGAGGTATGGAGCGGTTCAACACGAAAATCGGATATCAGAATCGGTGCACGTGATGATCAATCACGTCAATCTTCTTAAGCAACAAAGGGATTGGGCGAGGAGACAGCTACAGTACACAAAGTAAGTTTCTAGAGCGGATTATGCCAAGAGGAAGCGTTAAAACGCCACTAATATTTTAATTACTCTAATAAAGTAGCACCTTGTGGTTTTATCGATGTGGGAATCAGTTTAGCTGCTTTAGTATCGCAATATAAATCTGGTTAGACTTTAAACGTAAACTGTTGGTGGTATTTAACAGGAAATAAAATAATAAGCAAAATCTACTAACAAACAATAATCTACATGTAACGCTCCTAATCTACATCCTGGTCTAAATGAGTCAGTTATCATGGCGATTCTCGTGTTTTTCAAGTCTGGTACTGTTATCAGTTCACTCACAAAAAAACATTACGCTACATAAACATTTTTGACTATTGCGAAACTAATTATGTTAATTTTAGGAGGGTCCTCCAGAATTCGAACTCGACAGAAACCGCTCCAGCTCAAAAACCATTACTGGGGACTACAAATGGTAAAGTGATAACAAAAAGACGAGCCAGTATTGCAACAATCACTAGACCCATAGAACTCTCTAAAAATGCAGACCCACGTAAAATAACCAGAAGAACCTCAGATTTGTCTCTGCGAGCTAGTTCCTTAGCCCGCAGTTCTAGACCTAGTCGGCTAGAGTAAGCCAAGCATGGCTCCTAGAATTATTAATGACTCTCAGTTTCAGACTTGGAGTAGATCTAGTCAAAATCAAAGAAGGAATGGTCGAAAGTGAACCTATTTTGAATGAGCCCGACCAAAGTGATAAAGAATCTAATCAAAACGATGAGTCTAGTCTTGAAGATAATATTCCAGCTATGGAAACAGAAAGTGATCCAACGAGTTTAAGGTAAAAAATGACCATCTTGGTTGTAATTAATCTTTATGATTGCAGGCAACGATTAGTGCGACGATTCAAACGATTTCGAAACAACGTAGAAAAACGCTACGATAAATGGACAGAAGATGGCACAATCCATGAGATTTGTTGCTTTTGTGCGCTCATGTGTTTTTCAATTAGTTTAATAATATTGGCAAACGTTTTAATAGAAATTGAATTTTCAAAACGCGGAATGGCGTCGTCGAGTTTTTTTTCGTACTGGGGCGGAAGCAACGGAAATGGGCAATCGAAACGAATATACCATGGGAGCATCAGTACTACTTAATTTATTGTACAAAATATTATTTAATAAAGTTTGTGGTCGGTCGGTTGACAAATATTTGTATTTCCCGCCCTAACCACGTGATTAGCGTTTTTAACCTACAACTGACATTTCAATGTCATAGATGTCACATTTAACCTCCTAACCTTAAAGTGTAATTATGGAATTAAACTACAAAATACAAAATTACGCTTGGGGTAAAAAGGGCAGAGCAAGCAAAGTCGCAATATTGCATGCAAATACGAATAAAAATTTTAAAATCGAAGAAAATGAGCCGTACGCCGAACTGTGGTTAGGAACTCACGTCAACGGGCCTTCAAGTCTTAAAAGTGGTGAAAGTTTGGCCAATTTACTAGCAAAACACCCGGAATATTTAGGAGAAGATGTGAGAAAAGCCTTTGGTGATCAATTACCATTTCTATTTAAAGTTTTATCAGTGAATCAAGCTTTGTCAATTCAGGCACATCCAACAAAGGTAAACTAAAAAAAAATCGACTTTAATTTAATGTGACGATTAATTAGGAACACGCGGAGCAGTTACACAAACAATGGCCCGATATTTATAAGGACCCTAATCATAAACCTGAATTGGCAGTAGCATTGACACCTTTTGAAGCTCTCTGTGGTTTTAGGCCATTGCCAGAAATTGTCTTTTTTCTGAAAAGTATTGAAAAATCTATCTTACTGATGAAGACTAAATTTCTCTTTAAGATATCCCCGAACTCCGAGAAGTAACAGGAAATGTTATAGAGCGTTACCAAAGCGAAAGTATAGACTTAGTAAAAGAAGCATTTAAAGCTGTTTTTGTGAGCCCTAAAAATGTGATAAGTGAGCAGCTTAACAAATTACTCAAAAGATTTCAAACTTTAGGTAAATACAACACCATATATGTTAAGTACCACGTGAATTGTTAAAAAAAAATTGGACCTATATACACCAACAATTAATGTATTTATATGGAAAAAATGGAACTCCTTTTCTTCTTTTTCTAGATGCGCAACAACGAGAAAAGCAGTATGCACCCCTCATTGAGCGACTTTATCACCAATATCCAGCTGATGTAGGCTGTTTCATTGTGTATTTTTTAAACTACCTAAAATTGGAACCATTTGAGGCAATATTCCTAGAAGCAAACTTACCCCATGCTTATATATCTGGAGGTACAAAATCCCACCAATTTTTATAATTTTTTTATTTTTCACTTGTAGATTGCATTGAGTGCATGGCTTGTTCTGACAATGTAGTTCGTGCAGGCCTCACCCCAAAATATATAGACGTGGAAACTTTATGTTCCATGGTTATATATGAAGGAAAGCAAGCAGAAAACAACATTTTTAAACCGGAAATAGAAGATGAGTACTGCCGAATTTTCAAGCCACCAGTACCTGATTTTGCAGTGGTGCAAATATCGGTAATATTTGAAGACAGTTGACAAAAAATCTAAAACGCTTTCTTGTAGCTTCCCAAAACACTAAAAACTTATACTGTTAAAAAAAGGAACACAGCTAGCATCTTGTTAGTTATCAGTGGTAAAGGGACATCAGAAAATCCTCTTCTTTCGCCAGGAACTGCAATTTTTATACCTGCAAATCAAGAATTTAAAGTAACTGGAATCGCAGAAGATCTACTTTTGTATCAAGGCCTTGCAAACGTATAATTTTTGTTAATTAATGTTTTTTTTTTATATTTTACAAGGTGGAAGAATAAAGGAACAAGCAATAGATTTACGTTTTTTGTATAAACAACTTTATGAACTTAACTTCAATTAAGAGAAACATTAAAACAAACGATAATTCAAAAAAATAAAAAACTTAACTCCGTCAGTCTTATAAAAACTGTGTTTACGAAAGTGTTTCGTCTGCAACTTTGTCGTCACCGTCAGACTCATTCTCAAGTGTAGAGCTACTGTCTGACTTATCTTCATTCTCAGCCCTGTTGTTAAGCACAGCATCAAGTATAGATGGTAATTTAGTTTCCACGTGACCATTCACGTCACTTTCCTGGTCATTCTGTGGTTCACTTAATTTTAATTTAATAGAGTCGCAAAGTTCTTTATTTCCCGCTTTTTCAGCCAACTCCACTGCAAACTCTAAAAATTCTTTTTGGCTTCTGCGCGACAACACCTTGGCTGCATTCTCAAAGTCCTTGTTAACGATGTAACTGCAATTTTACTCGTAGCCAAACGAACTCCGTATAAAATTACATACCAATAAGCAGCATTTTCGAAATTCCCGGTACTTGTACAATGCGTGGCCCATTTTTCTAAAACCTTCGTAGTAATTTCGCTGTCTTCAGGAAGTCTATGCTTGGTAAGCGCCAGAGCTTCTTTGAACATAAAGTTTGAACACAAGCAATTAATTGCTTCTTCTATTTTATGACAAGCTAAGAAATACATAGCTGCTTCTAGAGGGTCAGAATTAGCTTCTTCTGATAGTTTTTTGGCATACGAGAGACTTGCATCGTGCCACAATCTAAAAAATCCCACTTCAATACAGTTTAAAAAAAAAAAAGAAGATTTACTTGGGTGAAACCATTGGAGCGAGTGTAACTATGGAAGGTGTGACGCGATTTTCGTTGATCGCATTTCTGATATACTCTCCTATGTTACCTTTCCATAGAGAAATCAGTTCGCACGATTTGTATTTGCCTTCTGTTTTCTGCTGGAGATCTATTATTAAAGTAGAAATATGAGAAAATAATTATGCTATGAGTGTAATATTACAGTTCGCGTCCAACAAATCAGCCACTGCTTCCTTGGAACCGAATATCTGGAACGGATCGGTAGATTTGCGAGTACTTTCCGTTTCTTTTTCTTCTCCATTTATTAGCTTCCGCATTGTAGCAACTTGTGACGTAATATTTTCATCGTTGGAAACGTAGAACGCGGGTACAATGCAATTTCTAGGACTACTCTTAGGTTTTAGAGGGAGATCCACTTTAATTTTAGGTTTTTCTGTCTTATCAGCACCTTTCTTTCCTAGTTTCGCAAGCAAGTGTTTCCTCTCCGCTATAAACTCTAAACGAAATTATTAGCCAGTGACCGACTTAGTAGAATATTACCTTCGTCCATCCTTGGAGGATTTTTCGAAATACTGCAAATCCGAAGGACCTTGTCACCTATGATAATCAAATCTGCCTCGACAGGGCTCCACACGACTGCACAATGTGGGGAACTATAAGGAACGCTGATAGTAGCGATGGCAGTTTTTGTGTTCACATCCCAAACCTAAACAAACAAAAAATAACCCAAATTTTGTACTAAAAACGCCCGTTACCTGAGCCAAACCGTCTGCTGCCACCGAGACAATCTTGTTTCCTTCAAAGGGGCACCAAGCTATAGATAATGGTGGACGTAAATGTCCTTCAAAGGAAGCCACCAATTTATCCGCCAAAGTATCACTCTCCTCAATAGAACTGCAATCAAAAACTAGAACTCCTTTGGTTGTGGCCGCCGCAAACCAGTTGCAACGAGTCGAAATATCAGCTTGATTGGTAAAAGCGTCCGGATGCCACACAATGGCGTTTAAACCTTTTTCATTGGGATAAAACCTATTTATGGCGGTCAAATCAGTCTTTAAGACGACCAGGCAGCCGTCTTTTCCATTCAATAATAGTAGCCTGAAATCAGGCTTCCATGCGAAATTGTAGGCTGAGACTTTTGATGGAAGATCCAGTTGGGTGGGATCTTTAAAAAGTTGAGTTAGAAAAAGAACAACAGACATTTTTTTCAACCTACTTTGATCAGGCTTTTGGGTGTTATAAATGGAGATTTTTCCTTCAGCGACCACATAAAGACCTAAATTGTTTGTGTCTCCCCTGACTGGCCCCCAATCGACCTTATACACTTGGTTCCGAAAATAATGAGGAAACAGGGTTGTTTTTTTGGAAATGAGATCGATGAAACCGACCTACAAACAGAACTTTAGCCTTTGTGGTAAGAACAATACAAAGTATTTACTCGGCCTTCTTCAGTACCGAATCCTAGAATCATTTCTTTATGAGGATGCCACTCAATCGTGGATACTTTATGAGTAAACTTCTGTTGGTACTTCTGCATGGATATATTGTTAGAATGAGGAAGACTTAAATCCCAAACGCGAATTCCTCCATCTCTCAGACCCACGGCCAAACTAAAATCACTTTAAAGAGAAGAACAAAAGCAGGAAAGGTACCAACCGGTTAGGATCCAACGCTGACGAAGCAAAAGAAGTAACTACTGCAGTTACCGTCGAAAATGAATACCGAATTTTCTCTTCAGTCACGTTGTAATTAATTAATTTGCCCTCCTGGCCCCACGTCCATATACTCAGATCCATTTGATCGCGCCAGTTGTACAAGGTGCGGTACTTAGGAGGTGTCACAATGTTAAAAACAAGCGACGAATGCTCGTAATGAATCACTTTGCTTTGTTTTTTTGATCTAGAATGATTCTATTTGAGTTAAATCCACGGAAATGTTTTACTTACTCTTTTGGCTTTGGAAGAGACCATGCTATTATTTCACCAGTTGCTGAAGAGGTGATTATTGTATCTGGAGCAGCCCAACATAGTGAGATCCAGGTGCTGGCATTTTTATCTCGACGATTTGGTTTTCTAGACGCATAGAAGAAGGTTTGCATTCTTCCATCTGTACCAGCACGCCAGATGTAAACGCTTCTATCTTTGCCAGAAGAAGCAAGAAGGTATTCAGTTCTTGGTTCTTCTTCTATTTCTTCTTCTTTTAGAGATGCATCATTAAGTATACCACTGTCTTCAGCATTGTGTTCTGTTTCTTTGGATTCTGGTGTACTATCTTCAGTCCTTATAGGCTCTACATCACTAACAGGTTCTGCAAATTCTTTTTCTTCTGTAAATGATTCATTTTTTACACTGTCTGGTGTATTTTCAGCGCTATCAGATTCTTTACTTTCTTTAACTTGCTCCTTGTCTTTGGAACCAAAGCTTAAATCATCAAAGAAATCTCCACTTGGATCAAACAGCTGAGGCAGTGGTCTGTTCTGCACCTCGTGTCTTTCAACGATTTTAATTTTTCGTTCTTTACGTGGGGTCTCTCCACTCGCAGTTTTTTTAGTGGTTTCACTACTATTTTTCTCTTCAAGACCCAAAATTTTGTTTTTTAAATCGCCACATTCCTTTAAAAAATCATTGGACTCTGTAAGCAAAGAATCTTCTAATCTTGAAGACACTCCTTCATGATCTCCACATGCTAAAGTTGCCCATGGATTCTTTTTTAATTTTTTAGAACCATTACTGCTGTCAGTCCCTTGCGCTTGGCTTTCAGTTGAACTAGTACTAAGATCTAGCGACTTATTTTTAACTACATTGTTAACAGATCTTGGGAAAATGTTTACAGGAGCTGGACACCATGAAAGAGAGACAACAGACTGGTAGTGTCCCCTTAACTTATACAAAACTTGTCCATTCCCTGTATTTCAAAAATTAGTACATTTTTGAAGAAACTTCACGAAACTTACGGCGCAAATCGGCAACTACAACGCCACCGTTGTTCAGTCCAAAAGCTACCAGCCATCCAACATGAGGACAGGATGAAAGACAAGTTAGAGTAACTTTACTCTTAAATAAATCATTAGTTGGTTTGGACTCATTTGTGTTAATATTCCATACGACGACATGACCATCAGCGGTTGCAGAAACAACGCGGTCATCCCCAGCAAAAATAGCCCCAATTACAACATCCTTGTGCTCCTAAGTACCCCAAATGTATCAACATTATAACAATATATTTACTCACCACGTGATCTTTATTTGAAGTCTTTTTTTCAAAGGTGACCAGATCCCAGATTTTGATGATGTTGTCTTCGCCTAATGAGGCCACATAGCAATGAGGCTCCTTCCACTTCCTGTTCAAACTTACTGAGGTGATGCTGTAAATTAAAATTAATAATTATGATTCAACCAAGAAAAGAAAGATTACTGTTTAAAGTGTGCTCCACTGATCATTTTAACAGTCGCCGGTGCACCGGGATTCTTCTCTTTAACAACTATAATATCATTTTTAGATCCGTATATTAAAGTATTGTCAGGGGCGCATGCCACCACCGAATTTTTGTACCAATGGGGCGCCGGAGGCACCACTAATTCGTTCATTTTTCAAAGTATTAGAAGACTAAATCGTCATAAAAACGAAGTAGAAAAACTAACCAAAAACCTTTACCATCCTGCAACAAAATTTTAAAAAATGGGTGGGAGGTCGATAACGTAGCGGACAACTATATCAATCAGAAAATACTGTGTTCGCATTTGAACTATTTAGAGCCAATGTTGCGTTATTTGTAAAAACACACTGTAATTAATTGTGATTAATTTTGCACTGCGTATTTTTGTTAATTTTTAATTTGTGGTAATTAAAAAAAAGACATTTACTTATAGAAAGCGGGAAAGTTTAAACTAGGCATCTGAGCATCTGACTACAACTGACAGTTGGCTATCACCTGAAATGTCAATGTCACACGACACACGTCACAGTGATTTCAAAGCTTAAAATATGTATGAAATTTAATTTTGGTATTTATCGATAGCTAGGGGTGTTTCATTTCATTCACAATGGAGTTAAGAGTGTTAACATTGAATTGCTGGTACATTTCTATATTCATTATGTGAATTTTTATTTAGATTAATTTGTAGGGGTCTGGCTATTGTCTCTAGGAACAGAAGGGAAAGAATGCAAGCGATTGCTGAAATGCTGGCCACAAGTCAATACGACGTGGTGTGTCTCCAAGAAATCTGGCTCAATTCTGATTATGAATTAATCAAACATAAAGTCTCAGGAGTCTTACCTTACTCTCATTATTTTTACAGGTAAAATAAAAATAAAACGAAAACTTTGAATGAAGTCTTTGTTCGTAGTGGCGTAACTGGTTCTGGCGTGTGTGTACTGTCACGTTACCCAATGGAAGAAGTGTTTTTCCATCAATGGCCAGTCAATGGATACATTCATAAAATCCATCATGGGGACTGGTTTGGTGGTAAAGGCGTGGGTTTGTGTCGCCTCAAAGTGCAAAACTACATTGTTAATGTGTACTCAGCCCATGTATGTAACTACTTTAACTCCCAACTCAAGTTTATTATTTTTCTTGTAGTTACATGCAGAATATGATAGGAAGTGTGATGAATATCAAGCTCATAGAGTGCTTCAATCATTTGACACTGCTCAATTTATACAAATGACGTCAGGAGGGGCAGATCTGGTAATATTAGCAGGAGATTTGAATACAGAACCTGGGGATTTAGCATATAGGCTGATGCTAACAGTCCCTGGACTTGTAGATGCTTACAATGAAGCTGGTGAAAATGTACAAGATATGACTGCAACCAATGAAAGTCTCACCAACAGTTACACTCCACCTGCTCTAATCAAGAAAAAAATTCCTGGCAAAAGAATTGACTACATCATGTATCACCCAGGCTCAAATTTGCATGTTGAGTTAAAGAATTACACCTTGCCACTCCCTGAAAAAGTTCCAGGATGTGCTTACAGTTACTCAGACCATGAAGCTGTAGCTGCAACTTTTATTGTCAGCAAAAACGAGATTATACCCATGAAAGAAGATTTACAGTTAAAGAAAACTGTCCTGGAAGAAAGTATTGAGATTTGTGATGAAGCACTTAAGAGTTTGAATTCTCAAAAGTACTTGTACTGGTTCTTTACTGTTGTTTTGTTCATTCTGTTGATTACTATTTTGACTGCAAATGCTCCCTTTGGTTTTAGCTTTGTTTACAATTTTCTGAAGGTACTGGCTACACTGTTTTTGTTTTATACGTTTATAATGGCGACTTTTTGGAACAAAATGGAGAGACATGCAGTTATTGCAGGGAAACTAGCCATGAACACCGCTTTGAGAAAAGTCAAAACCAAAGATACATGATACTAGGATATACATTCCTTTCAAGTATTAATAAGATAAGGCTTAAAGACGTTTATCTAAATTTGTGCTCAATGTTGTCTATATTTAGACTTATAGAATATTAAAGACACGAGACCAATCAATATTTGCTCATATTTTTGTTCAAATTCGAATTTCTACTTTTATACTGCTTTAATAATGCTTGAGTTTGCTTTGTTAAGAATAGTAGCTAGTTCATTTCGCCTTATCCAATATCATAAACGTCTGTGATACAAATGATAAGTTTGTCTATTCTAATGAACAAGTAAATAAATATTTATACACATTAATCATTTATTTTATTCTTAGTCAGTTTTGTCAAAAACGATTCGCGCCAATTTTTGAACCCGAGACCAATTTGCCATCTGTTTCATTCTGATTGGTTGTCAGTTTTATGTTTATTCTTCTTCACACAAATGCCATGGTATACGTGGTGTTCAAAAATTACTCTTTAATTAAGCTTTCGTCGCAACAGAGTTAGTTTTACTTAATTCAGAGTGAATTAGATTACTAATGCGTATGATTGTGTTCATAATCGATACAAGCGAATAAGGTGGTGTTATAAATTACTTCCGGAATTTGAGGTTAGGTATGTCATTTTATTTCTATTATAATTTTCGATCAAAGTAACGCGTTTCTATGATTTCTGTTTGTTAAAAAACCCAAAGTGATTGCCGGTATTAAGCTTCGTTTTATTTTTATCCGGAAATTGTGCCCTTTTAATCGATTAGGAAGTGTGGTTCAGTAACCCCTCACGTTAATTTTTTTTAATTAGATTAATAGATGTTCACTTGCATCACCAAGCATTTATTTTATTATTCTAGGTAGTTGGTGTCTCAAAGTTTTTATTTTTCTTTCCGTGATTTTCAGGACAATATATGAAGTTGCACTGAGTACGAAATGCAACCCAAAGTTACTATCGCAATAATTAGTTTACTGTTAATCGTGTCAAATGTGAGGTGCGAGGATTTGGACGATGATGAAGCTATAGTGGAAACTGTGGTAGAAGAACCATCAGTGGATGTACCTTATGAAAGTCCTACACCTTTGGACTCGAAAAGCGTTTACTTAGCTGAACATTTTGACGATTCTGATCAGTTTGCGAAACGATGGGTGAAATCCCAAGCCAAAAAAGAAGGAATATCTGAAGACATAGCCAAATATGATGGAGAGTGGCAGATTGAAGCTGCCCTTAAAGATGGCTTAGTTGGGGACAAAGGTTTGGTGTTGAAATCTAAAGCAAAACATGCCGCCATTGCGTCAGCCTTAATCAAGCCCTTCGTTTTTGATACCAAACCGTTGGTAGTACAATACGAAGTTGTTTTCCAAGACGGACAAGAATGTGGGGGCGCTTATTTGAAACTACTGAGCCAAGGACCTGAGAGTAAAAACTTAAACAACTTCCAGGACAAAACTCCATATTCTATTATGTTTGGCCCCGACAAATGCGGCAATGACCACAAGTTACACTTTATTTTCAAACATAAAAACCCCCTCAATGGCAGCGTGGAGGAAAAACATTGCAAAAAACCAAAAGAACGTATTGAGGAAGTCTTCTCTGATAAACTTCCACATTTATTCACTCTAGTCCTCCATCCTGATAACACATTTGAAATATCTGTCGATAAGAAAGTAGTCAATTCTGGCAGCTTACTCGAAGACTTCACCCCTTCTGTAAACCCACCCAAAGAAATCGACGACCCCAATGACAAAAAACCGGAAGATTGGGATGAACGAGAAAAAATCCCGGATCCTGATGCCGTCAAACCTGACGACTGGGACGAAGATGCACCCGCTCAAATTGTTGATGAGTCAGCCGCAATGCCCGATGGTTGGTTAGAAAACGAACCCACTCATATTCCCGATCCCAACGCTAAAAAACCGGAAGATTGGGACAGCGAAATGGATGGCGAATGGGAGCCACCACTTATTGATAATCCCGTTTGTCAAGATGCTGTGGGATGTGGGGCTTGGGAACCGCCACTAATCAACAATCCTGACTTTAAAGGGAAATGGAGGGCGCCTTTGATTGATAATCCCAATTATAAAGGAAAGTGGAGGCCGAGGAGAATCCCAAATCCAGAGTTCTTTGAGGACAAAAATCCGTTCAGAATGCAGTCAGTTGTAAGTATTAATGACGCAAAACAAAATACTTTGTCCATTTTATGATATTAAATCCTCACCTTGAACCACACCCAATTGTTTATGCAAGGTGGGTGAATATTTTGATAGGTTAAAATAGAACGGTGTGATACAGGTGATATTTACGGGTTGAGAACAAAGGTTTGTAAATTATGTACATCGTATATAATTTTACATGAACGATAAGAATTACATGTTGAAGTAAAAGTACCTAAGTACTATCGTATTCATGAAAAACTAAGACATTCAAATTTTGATAGTGTAGATAGAAATGTCGGTCATTCAATACTGAATCCAAAGACAGTGTCAATCTTCAATCTAATTTTGTATAAAATATGCGACAGTTAAATAATTATCAAAAAATAGTTATCCAAGCTCCGCATGATGAGTTCAGCATAGAAATAATTGCCAAGTTTTCATTTCTTTATTTTTCATGAATACGTACGTCGAAACTTTTACACCATTAAGATTTTTTTTTAATTGACTTTACTCGGATATTTTTTACATTCTGCTGCCCTAGTTTTTTATGAATACGAGAGTAGTTATTTGGCAACTAATTTTTGAAATAATGTATTACTTTTTTAGAGTAGTTGATTTACATTCTACGTATTGTGATAACAAAATACCTATTGTTGTTGCTCACCAACTTACTTTCGTCAGATATATGCTGGTAATTAATCGATTATTTTTTCTTTCGTTAAGTTATTCAGAAGTATTATTTATAGTGAAAAACTAGTCAAAAATTTGTAATCTAAAAAAAATGCGAATTGTAACACATTATATAACGTCAAGGTCCCAATGTACGTGCTTAAAAATAAATCCTAAGTAATATATTTAATGGCAACGTTGCGTAACTTGATAATACAAGTAACCAGGAGGAAAGTGGAAAATGTTCTTTTATAAAATAATCAAATATTATAGGAAATAATACTTTTATATTTTAATATACAGAATTTGCCGTTTTGGATTGAAAAGACGTACAGTAATTAATATTATCCCCAGTTTTCTATTATACAAATCCCAAACTGGACAATATTGTTGTTTCTAAAAGAAAATCAATTTCCATTCTTGACATTATCCTATATTGATTCAGTCATTCTCTTTATTTGTTAAATATTTAGAGATAACATTTACAGAAGAATCCCAACACAAACATGAAAATATAACCTCGCATTGTAGACAACGTGTAATTAACTCAAATAAATATTTTTTACAGTCTGCTGTAGGCTTTGAATTATGGTCAATGTCCAAGGACATTTTCTTCGACAACATTATCATAACCGATGATATTACTGTGGCCGAGCACTGGGCGGTTTCTACCTATGATAAGAAGAGGCAAAAAATCGCTAAAGACTCGGTAAGTAAAGATTTCCTCTCTAACTTTTCGGATCTAAATTTTATCGAATTAATAACAGAATTCTCTATGGGGGCGCTTCATGAAAAGACTCAATTATAAACCGTTTCCTTGGTTTATATACTTTGTATATTGTGCCATACCGGTTGGTTTTTACATTTGGTACCTCTACTTTTGCGTTAAAGAGGTACTCTGTGTGTATTATTACAAGTAGAGTTGTTGTTGTTGCTACACCGTAGTTTGTTTTTATCTAGGAGAGCGTAGTTCAGAAGCTAGCCAGCCTAACCAATGAATATCCCTGGCTTTGGGGCGTATACATTATTGTCCTAGGTATTCCAGTTGTTTTTGTATTGTACCTTTGCTGCAAGCCTGGATCCTCTGCTAGTCAAATTCAGGTAAACTTTTAGTACACATAACTCCCAATTAATACATGATCACATTAGGAAAAGGAGGAACTTAGACAAGCAGCGCAAAAGAAAAAGACTGATGAACCGACTGAAGATATTCCAGAAGATGAAGTAAAAGAAGAGGAGGAAGCAGAGGCTGACAATCCTGAAGATGACGATAGGGAAAGGAATTCAGGACCAGACAGTGATGACGAGTCCGAAGAAAAAGTAGAGGTAAAATCTCATTTTACTTATTCACCAAATAATGTGAGTTTGTCTCAGGACCAATCGTCGAAAGGTTCGGGAGATGGCGCGAGAAAAAGGAAAGCTCGTAAGGAGTGATAGTTTTTTGTATTGCTTGCACCAGCACTGTTTTCATCTTGCAAGTCTGCAGTCGTATTTATTTATGATCGTTTGTTTTATTTTTGCTATAAATGATCGTTCCATTTTTGATTAGGGAATTTGTACTTTTATGAAAGTCTAGTTGTAGTTGTTATGTTTTTCGAATAAAATTTTTGACAGCGATTCATTTTACTTGGAGATAGTTGGATTTGTAAATAAATGAGTAATATCAGACCAAACAAAAATAGTCCGTACTAGTATTATGTCACCTTTTTAATGGATAAATTGCATGAACATAATTTGCATCAGCGGTTTTCGATATATTTAAATAATCTGTCCTGTGATTATGTAATAGTTCAGAGAAAATAATTTACTTAAGTTTATTGTGTGGATTAAGGCTACAATAAATAAACTTAAAAATAATCGCTTGTTTTATTAACAAACAATTGGTCCTTGATTCCGTTTGGAAGTTCTTGAAGTTCTTCGGTGAGCGCTATTTGTGTGGTGTGTGAAATCGTCCTACTTCTCCTTTTAAACTCTTTGTTTCTGTCTTTGAAGGTGCGATACTTACGCACGATCTCCACTTGCACTTCGCTGTTCATCAGACAATAAACGAGACTAGCGAAAAGACCTTGAAATGCTGTAAAAGTTTGATCAAAAAATAGCCACAATATCTCAAGCGTTTGGTTTTGCGTCACGTAAAACGACAATATGAAGGAAACTGCGTAAGGGATTCCAAATAGCGGCACCAGGATTAAAATAGCTCTAACAAGTTTTTGATACTTGGTCCAACGCTGTACGTACATTGAAGTCAATTTCACAAATAGAACCCGTATTACTATGGTGAACAAAACGAAGTTTATCTAGAAAAAATCGGTTTTTAGCTCAAGCGGGTTTCAATTTTGATAAGCTTACAATGACAGTGACACCAATGGGAATATCGATCAACATTGATACGTATTTACTCGATTTTGTTGTCCAACAATAATTGTTTTCGTTTGTGGCTTTGAGGATTATCCATGGTAGAATAAAGAGAGCGGGGAAACCCCAACCGATACAGTAATAAACAGCGACTCCGTCCTCGGAGAACAGCTTCAGGAAAAGGAGATTGTGCAAGTATGCGCCTTCCATCAAAAGAAACGTGTAGTTGGATATAATAAAGTAGTTCCAAAGAGTTATAATAGCTTTGCATAGCCACGACTAAAAAGTACGTTGTAGAATAGTAATTAGTTTTTTCGTCACTTACGTAGTTTCCTTTATCAAAATCTGGTTCCCCATTTACATAAATTATTTCGTACGACAAAGCTGTTCCTTTTACGAAAAACCCGATTTTAATTAAGGACATTAAGGCTCGCATGATAAAAGATGCAAATAAATGAGTGTGGAGTTTATTTCTGGAGCAATGCAACCTCCTGGAAACTTAAAATTTATAAATCATTTTATTTTATTAAACTTACTTAATCTGGATAAAAATAAACATCGCGATGACCAGGGTTACAGTGGATAAAATATAACCGAACTGTGTAACATGGGTGATTATAGGTATCCATTTAGCATAAATAGTTTGATCGAGGGCGGTTTCATTCAAAAATTTTCTTTCGATGTAAAGTTCGCCGCATTCGCTGTAGTTGGTCCAGGATTTAGTTGAATTTTCCCGGACGAACCACTCACCATCACTGTTACACTGTTTGGTGACTAAACCCTGGAATTTGAAATTAATAATTTGATAAATATCAAAAAACTTACATTTTTGAGAGATTTTATATATTCATTGGAACAAGTCTGTTTCGCGAGAACTCCAGCGGGAGTTTGCTGCCAGCATAGAAGTCCATCGAATATCAGTTTGCAGGCTTTTCCCCCGACAGTCTTTGCCGCATTTTTGTAGCAGTCATTTTCGGCTTTTTCCAGGACTTTATCGAGTTCTGTCGGATCCAGCATCTTGTTTCAAAAAACACTTTCTTGCGTCGTGTAAGGTGATATTGGGCGGGATGGCAATATATTTACGTGTTTACAAAACGACTCCACTTGACATAGATGAATCGACTATGATAAATTTATTAAATCACTAAAATTTGCCATTTCTATTTATAATAATCGAAATTTTGAAGATAAATTATTACATAAACATAAGTGCGCGAAAACAGTTTTGTTACTGAGCGCTGGCCTGCAGCATTAAGTTAATTGACTTAATCAAAGAACGTAAGCAATATTTTGCAAACTGATCGTAGATAGTAATAGGTAAATATTTGTTGCGGCTTTCAATCTGATTGATTGCTTTAACTAAACACACAGTTCTCTTCTGTTTGAAAATTTAAATTTACCGCCACTTTAACAGTGTTAGCTGTCAAAATTTGTGAGGTTATGTTAAGAATGGTTTTTTGAATTTTCGAGGAAATTAATCGTAAAAATGCCGAAAATTAAGATCGATCACGTTTTTAGCTTTAGTAGTGAGGACCCAGTAAGTTTCTGTTTATTGAAAAAACTTCTTTAACAGTGCTTTTAAGGTACACGTTGCAAACAACATCTTGAAAAATGATCCCGCGAAAAAGTGGAAATGCAAAGAAACGGGCGAAAGATCAGCCACAATCGTCCTACAACTGGAAAAAGCTTGTGTAATCTCGGGAATTGATATTGGGAATGAGAATTCCGCGTATATTGAAGTATTAGTCTCGAGGTCTGGCGCCACAGATGATTACAAGGTGTTACTAGTAATGTCTTCTTTTATGACCCCCCTTGAAGCAAGACAGACCAAAAATATTAATAAAGTTAGAATGTTTGCTCAGGATCAATTATCTAAACCTGAGTGTGAACAAAAATGGGATCGAGTCAAAGTAGTTTGTACCCAACCTTTTAACAGACATGTTCAGTATGGTCTGTCATTTATAACTTTTCATACCCCTGGAGACAAAACAAACGGGACACCAGTTCAGAGCACCATTGGAAAGTTTGCATTAAGACCAGAGTCTCCAGACAACTTATCTGCTGGAAGTATATTTGCCAGAAGAGCTGAATTTAAAAAGGAGCCTTTATCAGCTGCTGCTGCTATAAGAGAAGCATCCTCAAGTTCCCCAGCTACAAAACTTAAAATTAAAATAAACAATTCTTCACATAATGACAGTGACAGTGAGAGCAAGAAACCCTTGCCTAGAAATAGAGATGAAATTTTATACAGTAAAGATGAGGATGAACCAAATGAGAAAATTGACAAAATTATAGAAAAGAAACAAACTGAAATGAAAGAAAGAAAAAAGGAGACCAAACCTCAGAAAAACTCCACATCCAAAACTAAAAACAGAGAATCAACAGGTAAGAGAAAAATTGAGTCTGCAGAAAGTAGCAGTCCAAAGAAGAAAATAAAAGTAGTAGAAAAACCCAGAAAACCGTTCAGTGAGTTACTGAGAGGAGTAACATTAGTCATAAGTGGTATTCAAAATCCAGACCGAGGTAACTTGAGGACCATGGCACTCAGTATGGGCGCAAAATACAAAGCAGACTGGGACAATACCTGTACACATTTAATGTAAGACCTGTAATTAATTAAGTTAGTTTCTTATCGTTTTTTTCAACAGTTGTGCCTTCACCAACACCCCAAAATTTAATCAGGTGAAAGGCAAAGGAAAAATTGTTAAAAAAGATTGGATTGAAGAGTGTCACTCGCAGAGAAAACGTTTGCCCTGGCGGCGATACTGTCTAGATAAACACGATTCTAAAAAACCCGAGAGTGAGGATGAAATTTGGGAAGAAACCAAGGAAGAGAAAATAGAAGATGACAGTACTGATGAGGAAGGTTTTGATGATACAAAGTAAATTCGAGCTCTATATATATTTTTTTCTATGTGGACTTTTATAGGATGCAAAAACGCATTGAGGAAATCCAAGCTAAACAAAAAGAGAGAGAACAGACTACATCTAACAAATTCTCACAAGAAACAGACTCAGATGACGACATCATTTCCCAATCTCTCGGTGATATTCCTAAGAAGTTGCCGGATTTTTTAAACTTAAAGACATTCTTCATTGATGAAGCTCTGGATGAAGATGTTGCAAAAACGCTAGAAAGATACGTGGTAGCATACAAAGGGTAAATGATCCTTACAATTTGACTTTAATAATCCAGTCATACTTTAGGATTGTGGCTGAGAATCCATCTGAAGATGTTGACTACTTCATAACTTCAGAAGAAAATGCAGATGACTTAAAAATTTACAATTCACAAGCAGTTTGTGTGAGACCTGATTGGCTGTGGGAGTGTCATAACACTCAGTCACTGGTTGCTACAAATGGTTATGTATTGTGAGAAGGTAAGCTAATTTATTTTTATAAAATAAACCAGAAAGTCAAGTGTCCTTAATATTCTAAGTAAAATGCTAAACCAGCCTGAATCCATTTGTCCTTTTCTTTTACATCACATTGTACTTGTAGGGTTGCTACTTGCTTCTCTCTGTTAGAAGTGTAGTACAAAGGAACGTTGAATTTTTTCTCGTCTTTCATTACCAGTTTCTAAAATTATGAATGAGAAACTGAAAAACATTTTTGATCCAACCTTTTCTTTCCAAGTGATGTAACTATTTGGTGCAGGATTTATATTTTCTGAGTGTGGCATGCACGGCTTTAAAGCAGTTCCTTCAAAAAGCCCACCTTCTACAAGTAAATCTGACAAGATAACGTAGTTCTTGTGGGTTGGACTCTTCCAGCTGGATTCCAGTTCAAGTTGATCCATCGCAATGTCATTTAATCTTTGAAAAATCATTAGCCATTGATTAAAATAAAAGAGAGGAAATACCTTGAAAACTCTTGTTTGTAGGAAGCCAGAAATGCACTTGGGTGTAAAAAGTTTGATAAATTTATCGAGTTTTGTAAAATTTGGTCTGATTTCATGGCGACCAATTTTGATATATTTACAGTTTTTATTATTATGCTTTTTAGATATCTGTTCGGGTCTTTAGGACCCCGCCAAGAGGCTTCCCATAGTTTTGGAACCTATAAAAACACGTATCAGCAGAGTTTTCGTTGCGATGAGCACTTACCTCGTATTTGATCAGAGAATTTCCAACCATCAAATCCCTCTCATCTGGAATCGAATTTCCTTTGCAAACCTTATTCAGAACCGTAAAACATCTGTGTATTTTCTGAATTAAACGAATTCCGTTTGAAAATTCTTCATTGACAAACGACTCCACGGATGAATTACTTGTTACTGGTGCCGGTAAAGTCATTCGAACGAAATCATGGCCTTGATTTAGTTTTTTCCACAGCATCATAAAAGGTGCCAAACTCTTATGCCAGAACTCTCTATCAAACTTCAAGGAAATTTCTTTAGACAGTAGAATGTTTTTTAATTTTGCTACAATCTCATTGGAGGTTTGTTTTTCCCAAGCTCTTCCTATGTTTTCAGGCAGACCAAAATATGACGGCGCGTCTCGTTCTGGTAATTGTTTTAACACATTCACAAAGTCCTGAAAAGCGTTTATCAAAAAAAAGTATAACATTTTTTTTAAATACCTGGAATTTTGAGGAACTTGGTAGAGTGATTTTAGTTCCAAAGGGGCTCCATCGATGACTCAGGACTTCGTCAATTAAGTATTGTCTCAAATAGGTTTTAAGGATGTCCATATCGTCGATATTTTCGATTCTTCCGCCATAAACAGCGTCACAGCATAATCCAGAAATGAATTTCCATTGCACTTGAGGTGAGTGCATCTGCCATAGATCTTCCACGAGTTTGACGCATGTTGCTAAATCTGTGTCGCTAAATTCGTACCATTTTGACCATCCTTGAGGAATGTACGTTCTTCGTTCTTGTAAAATAGCGTGAATGCACGACAGGATGAAGAAAATGCGGGCTGCAGTTGGATGGAGCTTCTCTATATATTTGCTGCCCCAAGTATGATACGTTCTTTGAAGGTTATTTCTTAAACCTTGGGGTGCCTCGTAGACAACTTTCAAGCTGTTTTGGGCCAAAACGAAATTGAATGAAGGATTAGGTTCTGTTATTAACCAAAGTCGGAAATTCTCATGAGGTCGAAGAGTTTGTAAGTTCTGACAAAGAATCGATAGCCATCCAGTGACCAAGTGTAAGTTCTTTAATATCAACCACTTTCCATCTTTGGCTGTTTTATCGAGAGCTGCTAACGCTTTGTTTTCTTGACCTTCTCCCATCGCCACCTCCAGAAATTCGTTTGGAGCTATGTCGCGAATTTCCGACGACGGATCAGTTCCCGAAACTGTCAGAATCAAAATCGGTTCCGAGCATGAAGATTCCTTGTAAATGTGGGCTAAATCCAGCACTGGTGGATCAATGCTCCTTAAACTAGTCATGTGTAAAATACACTGAGACATAGCAGAGTAGGCACAATCCGGTCGTAGAGCTTGTACAACTAAAACTTTCTGAAACTCGGTAATCCTGCAGTGCGGAGGGAACTCTTTTTCGCAAGAGTCAGAAGTCATGAATTTGTTCCACAAGTTTTGTTCTTCAAGTTGTAAAGAACGGTACAGTTCGGGTAAGGAAAGTTGGAGATTTTGAATGTTGTTGATACAGTGCTTTGGGATCCATGGTGGAATATTGTCCGGGTCGTTCCGTGTAGTGATGGAACTGCCCAAAAAGTGGCTCCATTCGCTTGATGAAATAGAAAACAACTTTTGAATTAAATGCATTGCGAATGTGACGCGATCCATTTTCATGATTCCTCTAGTGACATAGGTGTAGACAGTGAAGAAAAGATGTTTTTTTTGGGACTCTGGGGTCGTTTCCATGCCCTAATAAAAGATAGTAAGATAAGGTAATAATGACATAAAGATTAGTACCTGAAACGTTTGAAGCGACGTCAAGAACAGTTTTATAAACGCTGGAACCGACAGGGCGTACAAAACGTTAAACTTAGAGAACTCGTTACAAGCAAAATATAAATAACTTCCAAACAAAGAAATTTCTTGGTATACTTCGTATTCTGATTGAAGTTTTTTCTGGATCTCTAGCGATTCTTCCAAAGCTTTAGAAATCGCAGTAGAACTAGCTTTAGTTTCATTTAACGATGTTAATAAATTCTAAAATTGTAGTTTGATAATTAAATTATTCTGGATGTGCTGAAAGCTCACCGAATTTTGTAGAATATCTCCAGAGGAGTTTGCAAGGTCTTCTAAAAGCTGATTTTGTAGCTGGTACTGTTTTTCTTGTAACTCTTCTCTTTGTCGCAAAAGTTGCTTGCGTTTATCTTCTAGTTCTGGATTTTCTTGACGAATTGTACAAGAGAGAAGTTGCTCAGTAAGACCAGCGTGAGTTACAGTAAAATTCATGGTAGATAACATTGCATTTACGTCTGCCGTTGTTTTCAAATGCTCGTTACGGCTACTCAGAATTAAGAGAAAATCGTTATGGTAGTCGATCAATTTCCCGTTAAGATTGATTAGTTTTCTTTCTCCTAAAAATTTTTTTTTAGATTCTTTGATTTTATTTTTTTTGTTGTACCTTGGTAAACGAATTCTCTCCTCAATATTGGGAACAAAATAGATGAGACTCTTTCAACTTCTTCGATAATTAATATTTTCCCAAATCTATAAATTTACAGTGATTAGAACGTTATAATTAAAAATAATTTTTATTGTGTTAACCTGACTGTAAGCTCCAAGTTCGTATGGAACTTCGGCGCATCCTGAGTAACCGTTTCGATTTGTTTATTCTTAAAATGATTCCTAAACCATTTAACAGCATTAGAGGTGGGATCGATGAGTAGAGGAGTAACTTTAGCCTGGAAAAAAACCATTAGATCTAAAAAAATGAAAATTGGATTCTACTTTTAAGATTATAATGGCATTTTGTAGAGACAACTTATCATAAGATAAACCTTCACTTTGCCATTGCAAGTGCTCGCGCTCGGTTGATAGAAACTCGTCAAAGTTGAATGATTCCACTGCGAGCTCCTTTATCCATCGGTCCAGAATTATCCTACAACTTCATTACGAACCACATAAAAAAAAAACAAAAATGTTACCTCCGTCCGTCCTCTGATTCATCAGATAAATATGTAATGAAAGCAGCAGCTAGAGAACAATTTTCTGGTAGTTTTTCAAACTGTTCCGACAACTCCTTCAGTTGTTGCTGCCAGCGCTGATACTCATCATCCAATTTTGAAACCAACCCTTCAGCAGCAGCTAACGTTTCCTGGGCTTTGTTTAGATCAATTTCAATCTCGGCAGCTTCTTTAGTGTAAGCGGAAAGCTGGATTTTTAATTTCGCAACAGTTGCATCAACGTCGGACAATCCAGCACTCAGTTCGCCTAGTTGGGCTTCAGCGCTCATCAAATTTCTACAATAAACAAAGTAATTTTCCTTATGATACAAACCGAACTGTTTACTCTTGTAATTTATTCTGTTCTCGCTCTAACGGTTTAATCTTCTCAGCGACGTGTGAGTATTTAACATTGGCTCCAACCCAAGCCGCCAACGGAGCCGCCGCCACTGACGCTCTTTTCGCCGCTTTTGGATCAAAAGAATCGCTTTTGTGTGACATTAAGCGTTCAACAGCTTGACGATTTTCACTGGTAATTCTGCTCGCATCGAACGATCTGATTTCTTCTTTAACACCTCGCTTAGCTAAGAAACTTTTCATGCTGTTCCAAGACGTGTCTTGAATACCCATCAGTCGTAAAACCCCTTCAAGGATGTCTCTGATGACATCAGGAGGTGCTCGCAAAGAACGAATTTCCGATAACGATTCAGATTTAATGTTGCCAACAGCGGCGCGAGCTTCTTGGATCATGGGCTCGACTTCGGCGAGTTCTTTCTCAATTTCTTTTTTTCGAACCACTAGTTGACGATTTTCCTCTTCAGTTTTGTGTTTCAACACTTCCATTTCTTCTTTATGCGTGTTTGCATTTTTCATTGTGTTGCTGATCATATCCAGAGCAGTGTTGGCTTTTGCTTGTTTCTCAGCGAGTTTGGTTTGTTGTTCCGCAGCTTTTTGTTTAAGTTGGGCCACTAGGTTTGCAGCCTCGTTGAGTTTAGCAACACCAGCTTTTAATTTCCTTTGTTTATTTATTATATTTGTTTTTTTATCGATGAAGATCTCTATGTATAATTTTATCATGGCGGTGAAACGAGAAGGAGCTGCCACTTTTTCACTGATCACTGCAAATATTTTTGGAAAGTTGCTGCAGTGTTGGATCTCGTTTTTGTCGTCCCTTTCGTTAGCCCTGAAAATATGTATATTAAAGATATGAAATAGGATTTTTGAAGCTTACCTGTTAATCAACAAAACTGGAATAGATCTAATGGTTTCTATGCTCCATTCGGTTTTCCATATTATGGTGCTTTTGTAAAGAAAAGCAGGACAGTTTTCAAAAATACTCCAAATTTTGTCATTGTCTACATCAATGCATGCTACCACATGTAACCGTCTTTTTATCCCTAAAATCCAAATTTAGCCCGATCAAAAAGTTTGAAATCGAAACATACGTTCGTTGAAGAACTCCATTAAATTTCCTTCAAAATTTTCCCTACTAGCTTCATCTTTCAGTCCTGCAATTATCGATTCAAGTTCACTCGTATTATACAAATTAGGAACCTAAAATTTCAGTTATTATTTGTTAAAAACCAAAATAAGTAGCACCTCTCCGGCAGACATCAAAATGTTAATAGTGCTCAAGATATTTTGCGTATTAAAAATGTGGTCTTCCAGTAAAAGATAAACTTGTTCCCCTTCAAGCCCAGCTAATTGAATAGCCTAAAAAATCTCTTAAGATAAAGCCTAATTTGACCCAAACATACAGTTTTTAAGTCGCTGTTAAATTGTGCCGGTGCCCCGGATATGGGAATTATTAATCGTGCAGATTGTAATGCCGAAACAATTTTAATTGAAGATTTTCTTCCGATTCCTGCACGTCCTACCATGACTGCGTTACCTTCAGGAGCAGTCAGTATTTTAGAGACGTTCGCGCTCAGATGAAGAAGCTCCTTGTTAATTAAAATATCGAGATCTTGACCTTCGCGTCCATATTGAGTTATACCTTTCAACACAGAACTACTCCATTCGTCTTCGTTTAGTTTCTGTAAAGAAGCCGTGTCATTGCTGGACGAGTACTGAAGCCCAGGCACATAAAACTGAGACTGAATGTTTTTCGTTATACTGAGAATTCCCCAATGGACTTTAAAAGTTTCGTTCAAAATGTTTGACAGTTTGTAACGATCTTCTTCGTTGACTAATTTGTCTCCAAACTGTGTGATTCCTTCATAGCACATTATTTCCAATAGAGTGTTCTCAGATTCAGTTTGGAGGCAGTCTTTATAGCGAAGAATAGTGGAGCACCAGGTGGTGATATCATGAGGGCTAAAGTCGTAGTGCTTGTAGTTAGTAGTTAGAAATACACTTCGCATCTACAAAAAGTCATCAAACGGTGGGCAATGATGAATTTAACAACCTTATCATAAACTGTGATTATTGTAGCAACCAACTTCACGATTTTCGCTTTTGGCCAACTTCCTACGCATTCTTTTACCAAAGCGGTTAAATAAGCCACTAAAATTACGGTTAAATCCTCTTGGTCTGGTAAACTAGAAAAAATTGTTAGGTGTTTAAATATCAAGACTGTTCCTCATACCTAACACTGTAGTTATGAACAATTGAAGTAAACCTTGGCGACAACGTTGTTGCTACTGACAATGACCCAACAATGACAATATTTTCGTAACCCACAAGTTCCAATGTGTGATCAAAGAAGGCCTTATAGTTTATCATCTGAAATGTGTCATTTTTTACAAATGCTCAGTCAGTTATACAGATTTTGGTTTACAAGCTCCAAACAAAGTAAGATAATTTGAAGGGTCCTTTTATCATTTTGAAATGTTTTATTACTAGACCTTAAGAACACAGGAGCTGTAGAAAGTACAAACAAAATCATAGTAATGGAGAAGAGGATCAGCCAACTTGAAGAAGAAAACAAGGAGCTACAACAACAACTTGAGTACAACCGAAATAAGGAAATTGCATTACAAAAAGTACTAGTCAACTACGACAATTTATTGAAGAAAGTGATCATGGAGAAGAAAGACAAGCCTCCTCAACAAGACGAAACTACACTTCATTTAATTAATCTCGAATCAGCTTTTTACGATTTATTGCAGAAGTACGAAAGAGCAAAACTTGTGGTGCAAGGATTTCAGCAAAACGAAGCAGTATTAAAGAAGCAGGTTGAAGAATACGAAGATATTTTAGACAGTTTAAGATTGAAGTTTTGTAAGTATAAATCTTACTCGGAGAAATCATTGAGGCTGAAGAATGATTGTGCGAAACATGCAAACAGTTTCGATGAGATGCAAGGAAAGAAGAGGCGATTATTAACAACAATTTAATTTTACCTGATGCAAAAACTCAATCAAGATGTTTGTTCCCCACTTGTCTGGTTTGAGTAGATGCAAATTCTTGAAATACAACATCAAATTGCCTTTCTTTGGCTTGTACACTTTGCCCTTGTTTGTGTTTACGACAATACACAACTGAGAAATCTTATTAATGACGTAGCTAGGGGTGAGATTAGCGCTACAGTGAATTGTCGCTAATTCCATGTCGGATCTTTCTTTAACTAAATATTCCAAAGTTAGGCTGAAAGCAAAAGGTAAATTCTTTTTTTTCTCAGATACGAACTTACGATTTAGCAGAGCCGTGAGGGCCCACTATTAGGAAATTTTGTTCATTACCGGGCAAAAGCCACGTTCGTAGTGCATCTAAATTTTTCGCAACCTCACCAGTTAGAATCAAGGGTATTTTCCTGGTACCAGCTTCTAAATTTATATTTGGATTCGTGTAATACGTGTCTATCATATCTCTCTCCTTATTATATCGCGATTTTGAGACTACAGGCGGTGGGACTTCACCCGTCCACTCGTAAATTTGCTGGGCAAAAAGTTCCCGAAAATCAACCTGAAGTTGTTGTCCAAGGCCGTTTATTAAAGCAACAGCAAAGTGAGCTCTAGTAGTCACGTCGTGTAGCTGAGTCAATCCAGTTTTAGCAACCGCAATTTTTGAGCACGGAATTGCAGTTTCTCCTTCATTGCAAATCCAGTTAACACTTTTAGAAAAGTAATCTGTTATGTATGAACCTAAAAGTTTTTCAAAGTCTTCAGGCTGATTTTTTACGTAGTTACTAATGAATGAGTCTAAATCTAAGTCTTCTTCGCTGAGCAATACTATGCCCATCCTTGAAATGGTTGCTGGTGATGCGTGACTTAAGTCGTGTGTTTCAAATATGAAATTTACGTTTGGTCCAAACTGGACTCTCCAACCTGAAGGCAAGGAAAGAAGACGATTGTCGTCCAGGACTGAATTGAGCGCTTCCACCCATTCTGGGTCGATGTTGCCGTCGCAGACGATCCAGGACCATGTATCTGAGAGAATTATGATAAAAAAGAGATGTTTTTTATTTACAACAAGAACAACTAATAGTTACCTGATGGTTCTGTTGTCACCTGAAGACTATAGAGTGTTAGTACACCATCATTCCACTGCCTTGTGTCCAAGTCGATCTGCCCTAACAGCTCAGTTTTTTGCATGCTTTTGGGATTAAACACGTGTTGTTTGAGCGTTTTTCCCATTTTATTTAAAGCCTAAAAATCGTATTATTTCATAGAAACAAAAAAAGTAATATCTCACATGGAAGAGCAGATTCCGTACAGAACTCTTCCCCGAGCAAGGAGGACCCACAATAGCCACCCCCATTCGTTGTTTCAGCTGCTCGTAAAGTTCCACGCATTTATCGAGCTGTCGCTGATTCACAACCAGTTTGAGCTCATTACAACTTTCCTTCAAAGCTTGAACAAGAGTCTCATTTCCCATGTCTTCAATACAAACATTTTTGAATATATCTTTAATAAGACTCTCAAATTTGACACTATCGCAAAAGGTCAGCTTTGATAAAGTATCCATTCGCAGGACTTTGACGATCAGAGTTAGCTCGACGAGTAATTGATTACCTTCGGCTTCTTCAGTCTTCTTCCTGTGTTGCTTCAAAGCCCTTCCACAACCAGTTAAAATCGTTCTGATCGCTCGGAGACCCCAATCATAGTGTTGTTGTTTACTTAACAGTTTACTGGAGGCATCAAATATTTCAATTAGTTTCCTGCCGATGATGTCGGCATTTTGATAACCATCACAGTGGAGCAGCGTTCTTGCGATTTGTTCGTGGTCGGGATGAGTCATCACAACTGGCCTAAATAATTGTTTTAAATTATCTGGAAGTTTGTTACGTCCACCGTAACTTCCTCCGGCTGGATTTAGCGTGACGAAAATCCCACAGTGTTTATTAACTGCAATTTCCTGCTCGAGAAGAATCAGTTTCTCTTGGTTTGTTCGCAGTGCAGTTTGAATGGGTTGTATTTGCATTGATACTGCAGATAAAGTTGCCTCATCGAGTCTGTTGAATTCATCAAAACAACCCCAAGCTCCACTCCGAACAAGACCTGATAAAATTCTACCCATTGAGGCGGCATCTATGCCTTCGTCACAATTGAAAACTAGTACTTGTCTTCCTAAAAGACCACCCAAGGCTTTTACTGATTCCGTTTTGCCTGTACCAGCTGGACCGTAAGGGTTACCACCCATTCCAAGGTGCATTCCTTGGGTTAGAGTAAGAAAGCAACGATCAGTTAAAGGAGTTCGGACCAACTTTGGCGAATTCCCAAGATACTCAAACGCGTAATCCATTCGGGCATTGGCCATTTTAACGGTCACTTCGCCGCTAGAATTAGAATAGAATCTTAGCTGTTTTTGCCAAGCCCAGTTTGTGACTTTTGTCACATTGACGTCAAGAAGTTCCCCAAGAACATCAATATGGTGGATCGTATCCAGAAGAAGAGCTTTCAGTTTCAACTCCAAAGTGTTGTCTTCATTTTTATTTAAATTCATTGATGCGAACGATTCTTCACCTGCACTTAACTCCAGAGAGCTATAATGTGTTAACTGCGCTTTGTAATATGCCAATAGAGGTGGAAGAGTCATATTAGCTATAGCTTGCTCCACTTTTAAAGTGAAAGTGATGTTGTCAGCCAGAGATAAAATCTGAGAGGGGTACTTTAAAGGATCGGCATTTTGTCCTTCACCAAGACAACCAACCAGTAATTCTTTCAGAGTTGACTGCATTTCTTTTACTAAAGAATTAAGCCAATCTTCTACTGGTTTATTTATATTAATTGGATTAATTAGAGGCACAATTTCTCCTTGGAGTGAACACATGGACATAAGCCTCGTTCCGTCGTCACTCAACTGAATGCTATTAATCCCAGCGAACAATTTTTTCAAATGAGTTTGAATTACTTGTTCCTTCGAGGACTGCCCAACAACTTCTAAAAGGTCGTCGTCACCTAAAAACAAAAATCTAGGGAACTTGTTCCGTTTTTCCTACAATCAAACAAGTCAACTAAAATTTCAAGTTTGCAAACTGAGTAACCATAAGAAAGTTGTCCAGACTTTTCTGGCAACGATTTAATTGATCTTGGAGGTTTTTCAAGATGGCGTTCAGATTAGGAAACCTAGACAGTGAAGACACTCTGGGATCTTTCTCGATGAAGATTAGCACGTGGTGGAAGTCTTTGTCGATTTTATCGAATCTCGACTTTTCTTGGATTAATGTGCCTCCTCCGAAAATTGGTTCTAGGTAAACCCATCTAGGAAATAAGAAGTTGAATTAAGAGTTAAATTAATTGAGTTTGAATACTTGCGCTGTATGTGGGCCAATAATGATAGATTTTGGTCAAGGATGGCTAACTTAAACTCCCACAGATTTGCACGTTCAGAAAAGCTTTCGTAGTCGGCAGAATTTTTGACGGATTGAAGTAGACTTTGGTTATCTCCTATCTAAACAACGTTTTTAAAATCGTGTGAATAAATTTTAATCATTCTCACCTTGCTTAGAATTTCTTTAAAATCTTTAACTAACAGCACATTTTTATTTCGCGAATCTGTGTGAGATGTCAAGATAAATCTGGCTTGAACGTCCCATTGATCTAGTTCAGCTAAAGCTTGTCGTACTACTATTTCGCTCGCAGCTTTTTTACATATTATCTAGAAAAAAAAAACGATTTGAGTTTAGATAGACATAGTAGATGTAACCAACTTGTAAGTCTTTAGCAGAAGAAATTAATCTCTCAGAAACATTCAAAAAATCTTTAAATTTCAAATCGTCCAGTGGTTTTAGTGGTATTTCAAGAAGATTGAAAACATCCATCCAGTGTTTCTCTGTAAAATCTTCACCCTTGACGTACTTCAAAGATCCAACAATTCCCTTAAAAAAGACAATATAAAATAAGTTTTTGATCAACAAAAAGGTTACTTCATATTGCTGAAGCTCTTGTAGAATCCTCATTTCGAGATCGGCGCCTTGCTCAACGTTTTTAAGTTTTGTTTGCCAATTGGATAAGAAGTCTTCAAATCTGTATATTTTTTTCCTAAATACGATCCATTCCTCATTAGTCAAATCTTCTAGTTGGTTGTAAAATTCTTCAAAAAGGTTCCATGACGTTTCTTCTCGATTCAAATCATTTTCTAACTCTTGAACCAACATGAGTTCGGGTTTCTCGATATTAAACTTCTCGTAATCAGCCAATAGTTTGTCTTTCTTTTCCATCAGTTCGCGCCACTGCTCTTTTTTCTCTTTGATGCCAACTAGTTGTTTGTGGAGTTCCTCCAAACTCTGATCCGCGATTTGACCAGTGTGGGGTTTAGGTTTAATTTGATCCCACTTTGCACCAAAACGTTCCATTTCCTTTTCCAGATTCTCGCTTTCTATATGTAACGTTGTTTTGATGGTTTCCATTTGTTTTGCAATAATGTGTTGATGATTTTCTAAGAGGCTTTGGAGTCTTTCCCAGGCTCCTTTTAGACGGTTAACTGAATCAACTTGTTCCCTGGTCCAACTAGATAGAGTTTGTGACTTTTGAATCATTTGGTTATAACACTCTTCCATCTAAAACATTTTTCAATAAAAAGCTATGGATTAGCGTTTAGTACCTCTGAAGCTTGCTTCAGAATGTTAGCGTGTGCCGCTCCGGACTCTCCTACTTCTTCCAAAGTTACTGGTTGTTTCGTCAATACTGCAGTCGCTGGATCCACATAGTTTTGAAGTTTTACAACATGCTCCGCGATGGAATCTTTAAGAGAGAGGACCAACTGGTCCCAATAACTTCTATTGTGAGACTCAAGATCGGAACGTAACCTAGACAAACCGATCAAGAAGCAACCCACTCGTTCTTCAGAACTGTAACTTTCCATACTAGAACAAAAAAACACCTAACCTGAACAAACCTTGGAAGTTTTGCAATTTCCTGACCAAATGTCTTCGATGCTCTGAAGTGTAAATCCCAATGCTGCCACGTTGTCAGTTTACTGACATCAAGAGAATCAAGTTGAAGCCACGACTGCCAATGTTTCAACACTTTTCCTAACTGTTCCGACAAGTCGTTGGTATGTTTATTGACTTTTTCTAAGTCCTTCTGACTTCTCTCCACGATGTCAGCAAAAATGTTATGATCCGGATTTTCTGAAACTCCACGGAACGATTTCGGTATATCCAAAAACTGCTTTAGTTTCTGCTGATATTTTTCCATTAGAACGCCTTGATCGGGATAAAATTGTAATTCTGACTTTCTGTAAATAATATCGGCGTTGATCTCCGGTAGGTATAAATGAAGAGTATCTAAACTTCGGATGTATTGTTTTTCGAGGACGGCGCATAAATCGGTATCAACTTTTGTTTTCCATGCTTGCATGTTTCTGAAACCTTTTTCTTCAACTTGGGTCATTATATTTCTCATGCTTCGGGTGGTGTCTTTCCACTTACTGTACTCCTTGATTAAGTCTACATCTTCGAGGGACTTTATCTAAAGCAACAGAAATGAATATGTGTGTAAAATAGTATGAAAGAATACTTTGTCCGTAATTTGGTAGTGATATGCAGCCAAAAGGTTGTTCTCTTTTGATAATTTCTCCGTTGCAGTTTTCAACGTTTCTACATACTTTTCAACAGATGCGGTGTTTCCCCACGAAACAACTTCTTCTTCTTGAACTAAACGGGAGAGTTCTAAGGCACTCGCTAACATCATTGGTCTTTGACACTCGATCATGCTGGCCCCTATTGTATTATGAAAATACGCTATCTGCTCAAGAATTCGTGCTAATTTCATAAACTTCTTCGCATGCTGACTCGTTTCGTCTATGTGGCTCGGAACATGATAACCCAACGCTTTAAATTGTCTGACTTCAGAAATCAAAGTCACCAAACGAGCAGAATAGTTGACTTTCATTAGTTTCTCTTTGTTTTTTGAGAACTCAACAACAGGGTCGGATTCTTTCAGGTTCAAAACTCCTTCTTTAATTAGAGATGAGATTTCGCTGGTCCACGATTCGAACAATTCCGTGTGTCGTTGTTTCAGATCTTTGAGTAACTCGATTACTATTTGTTTGAGATTTTCAAACCCGTTGAGATCTTCTAGTAGTTTTTGAGACGTTTGGAGAATCTCATTCGCTTTAGCTTCTAACTGTTTAGCCATGATCACATCCGCGACGATTTGAGAGGTGTCGTACTTAATACTAAGTGTAGTTTCTGAAGAACTTTGGGTTTGGAGTTGTCTCACGTAGTCATAAAGAGAATTAAGCAAACTCTGTCGTTCTGCTAGAAGTGTCTGTTTTAAAATTGGTCTACCGATTAGAGCCGAGTATCGAGTGAATTCGTGCAGAAGTTGTCGCGTGTTGGCATCAACACTCGATAGTTGTTTCTTCAACTTTATTGCTACTTTTTCTTCAGCTGGTTGAAGCGAGTACTCGAATTGTTTGCAAGCCTTCAACCAAAGGTTTGACGAGTACTGCCCGAATTCCAGAACGCTGAGTTCTGAAAATAAAGATTAAATTACAGACCGCGATTCAGTTAGTATTTACTTTTAAAATGCTTAAACATGTCGTTCGTTTTTAGCTCCTCTTGCTCCTGCGGTGTTAAAAGACGCGTAAGCTGTCTCAGAAGTGTTTGAACGTTCAGTATCTAAACAAATAGATCAGTTGTAGAAAAGAAAAGTGACGTTTTTACCTCTTGTAGTCTCTCAACGAGTTTCACTAAATCTTGTGGTTGATACATTCCTTCTTTCCACATATTCGTAGAGTAATTCGGCCAAAATATTTCAGTGAGCTGTTTGCAACTTTCTAGCCAGCGTTCACCCATTCCAATAGTTTGTGTTAAAATTTCCGCAACTGTGCTGTAATTATCACCCCAAATGTCGCATTCTGATAACTGCTTCGAAATCCAACGTTTTACGTCGTTGGCTACAATTTTATAGTGATCAAAGTTGTGTAAACTATATTTGTAAGGCACCTATCAAATCCATAAGGTGTGTTATTCGCTCAGGAGGGTAGGGCGATGGCTCATGACGCCACAAATCATCTAAGGTGCTATGAGCATTTTCAAGAAGTTCTTCAACGTCGTTCGTCGGTAAAGCTTCAATGACACTAAAAAAGTAACAGTTCATTTATGGGTGAGATAAATTCAGGAGATCACCTAAAATCTTTTGAAATAGGTCTCAAGATATCACTGAATGAAGCAGCGTTGTTTCGAACGAGTCTGTGTTTTGAAGAGCGAGAGATATTTTCCCAATATTCCACTTCGTTTTCTAGTGACTCTACAACTGGTTTTTCAAATTAGCAAGTTTCTTATAAACCTGTAGTAATAAAGGAATTTTTTTTGCACAAATTTCAATTTACCGCTTATCGAGTTTAGACTTGCGTAACTCAGGTCTTCTTCTGTCGAAGACAAAATCGAAGATCTTAAGTCCGCTTGTAAATTAGCAACATGGCGTTGAATTTCAGGCGAGCTTGCCTAACAATGAATTAAATTAATTAATTTCACTCTTTCTAAAAAAATACTTAGCTTACCTGTGTCAAGAGAGGCGTAAAAACATTATTTAACGTATGATACAGGGCTAACGTTGGAGGGCCAACAACTGAAGTGATCTGAAGAACTGAAAAAATATTGTCTTCCGACAAACTCGTCGGTTTGTTTTTACTAAAAACCACGATTTTTTTCGCATCATTTTTTTCAACCCCATCACAAAATATCAATCTTGTAGTATGGTTTTGTTCTTCTTTAAAAGCATAAAGAACGAGTTTGTGCTGATTTTTAATAAAATCATCGACGTCTGCAAGTCCATGAATTTCTTTATCCCAAGTTTCTTCAGTTAGGGAAATACCTAAATGACATTCTAAAAATCATTTAACATTATATTATATTATATTTTTAAGGTTTTTTTTTCATACCTGCAGTCTTTATTATAAACTTTTTGTTGAAATCACCCATATTTAATGAATAACACCTGTACTATTGTTTGATGTTGTTACCATGGTTACCTCTGCGTTGTCATGACAACAGCGAATGACAGCACGACACAATACCCGCAAAAATTCAAACTTCTCTTGGTGTTCTCGATTTTAGACTGAAGTCAGTTTCTAGAATTTCTAAGATTCTAGCGTGGTTTTCAGCCATGGGATATTGGGAATAGACTTTGAGTACTTTATGACTTTTTGCGTATCTGCGTTCCAGCTTTTCTGAAAATTTTAAATTCTCGACGTACTCTATTCTCACTTCGTTTAAATCAATAGTGGGTTTGTTTGCAAGGGCTCTTCCTAAAGCACCGTCGAGGGAAATTGCTATAGTTATAATCAAGAAAGGTTTGCCAATTTTTCGTTCAAATTTTCGAAATTCGCTCATGACAGCGGGATAGTCGTCGACAATGTAACCAGAACTATTCTTAGAAGTTGCGGTGATGTCTTCTTTAAAGTATTGTAAGCAGTTTTTTGTTTTCTTTCTTTTGGAGATACCATGGAGAGACGACAATCTTACGTTAAGTATTCTATAATTGCAATGATCTGAGAGGAAATGTGCTAAACATGTCTTGCCGGAAAAAATAGGACCTGCTATCCATATAATCGGCAAGTTTTCTCTATTAAACGTTTTCTCTTTTTGATTTTTGCATAAATATTGAAAAATTTTGGATAAAACTGAGCGAAAAACACGGCACATTTTGATAAGTGGGTCGAAAAAGTCATGTTTTGACATAAGTTTTATTTCAACGTTCAAATTATGGCAATACAGGCTACAAAACAAACTGAAGATTATAGAATCACTTTTAATATAAAAGTTACATAGAATATAACAAATATATAATATAGAAACGAGAAGCTAATAAAAAATTTGGATACAGAACGTCTCCGTTCTACCTACTATAACTAAAGTTATCAAAGGAATGAGAGTTACTTAGCGTTAACAATTCTGTAATGTAGAGTCAAATCTGCTGACGATTTCCAGATGAAGTGCTTCACAGTTCGTAGATCCATGGTTGGATCTAGAATTTGATCGTTACATGTGAGCTCTATTTGGTCAACGTTGTAGCCGTTATTTGTCGGTGTGGTCGATTCGGCGTCGCCTCCTGGTGAGCTGGCGTTACCATCACCCAACAGTTTTTCCAAAATATGTTCGGCTACTTTTCGGCATTGAATGAAATCGTTAGCCACCAGGCGGTCAGGCTAAAACAACAAAATTCAGATAGACAGTTTTGAAATTTTAACCTTACCTTTTTAAGTCTATCTTGTTTTAACAAGTGAGAAGGAACCGAAGCGTGCGGCTGAAGATAAAACTGCACTTTGATGAATTTCCCTGTGCAATTTTCTTCGATATTTGAGATCACCCAGTTCGGTACTGTCTCGTTAAGAAGAGCATTTTCGGTTTCGCCTACTGTGTCGCCTACTAGAACTCTATATAATGTCCGTCCCCCTACCTCGCTGGAATTGTTTTTTATCATTAATTGTAAAAATTAGGAACTGACATACCTTAAAATTAAAGGAATGTGTTTAGGTACTGTAAAATACAGTTTATTTTCGGGATCCTTCTCTACGCCTCTCCAGTGCTCAAACAAAGCCTGCAATAACAATTTTCCGTAGTTTACTTTTTGGTCTGGTTCTGGACAGTCTCTAATTCCTGCATCTCTAGCGGACACCCACGCTGAAAAACAATCGACTTCATCTTGGCCCAAATGAATGGTGAGCATTCCAGTCTTAAGATCAACGTTGAACCAATTTGGTACATAAACTACTTTAAGCCTATTTTTTAATTCTTCTTGGAAATTGACTTGACCCAAGTCTTCAACTTTTCGAGCCTGAAACCGATTAAACAATGTCAAAAGGTTTTAAAGGAGTAGGACATCATTTGCTTATTGTGTCATTTACTGGTAGCTGCTAAAAAGTTTTTGTTGTTTTTACCGTACAAGTTATTTATTGAAAATATAATGAGAATGACTGTCTGGTTTTACACCGTTTCGTTTAAAAACGCAATTTTTGGGGACATGTGAGCGTCGTAAAACCAAGTCACAGTACATCGAACAGTGGGGTGTCAAAACGTTCGTGCTTTTTTAAACGTCGCACATTATTAAAGAAAAACATTTAGCATGTACTTTTTATATAAATTATGGTCGAGTGGGACTTATGTTATTAAAAATACTAACCCGTAATACATCATACAGCGCAACATTTTCGTTAGCGTCTTTGGTTAAAATATGCCGTTTATCATTGAGAACCACAGCCTGACGAATTGCGGCACCACCTGCTATCGACGAAATTGGAGATGATGGCATTTTAGCCTCTTCTTTGAAGTGTTTTTCTGTTGGTAATTTCCAACAGCGAATACTGGAATTTGAAGTCGACACCTGACAACAACAAAACATTTTAATTTTACTTTTCACAGCTGTAAAATGGTAATATCTGGATGCACTGGTTAAAAGGGAATACAACTATAGAGCAAAGCAGAGAGCAACATCCTAGATGTGGTAAGAGGTAGGAGACTGGAATGGCTGGGTCATCATGAGCGTTTACCAGAGACAACAGCAGTGAAGCAAATAGCTGAAAGTCAATCACAAGAAAAAAAGAAGGGGGGGGGCAAGGATAAGACTGAGATTAAGGGTAATAGAAGATATTAATAAAAGGAACATAAAGAACTGGAAAAACAAAGCATAAAACAAGAAGATATGAAAACAATTCACAAAACTCAAAGCCTAAATGACCTATATATACAGAGTGTATCAACCTTAAATACATTCTTCCCTCTTTGAAGTTGCCACTTAAAAAGACAATTAACACAAAAACTGTTTATTTGATCTTTTAAAATTCTTCAAAACAGAATTATTGCGGCTGTCGCAACTGTTACAAGGGAAATGCTGGAAAATGCACAGCAAAGCGTTCAAAGAAGGAGTACCGCCTATATAAACGTCCAGGGTCGTATTTTTGAAAAATTCCTAAAATTCTAATGTGCCAACTTGTAATTTCTTTTCCATTACTTCAATGACAGTAAAACTCATTTTGACCTTTACAAATCTAAAGGTAGTTTTTTTTAAAAATAATTTTCCCGCGTTCTATGAGATCTACTCTATTGCACCTTGTACAGGTATATACCAGTATACTACTGTAAACTTACCCAAACAGCTTGCTGATCCGCGGTAAAACACATCTTCAAAACTGGAGCTTCTTCTACACACACAACAATACTGTTTTGGGGATTTTTTAAATCAGTCATTATCACCTATAATTTTAATTTTAATAATCCCTCAATAAAAGCATTTAGTTTACCTTTTTGTCCCTTCCACCTGAGACTACATGGCTAAAACTATCAGTGGCTAAAAGAGCCCAAACTGAATCTCCATGTACTCTAATTGTTTGAATGCACCTCTGCCCTCCCAAACTCCACACTTTGATGGATCCATCACTGCTACCAGATATGCAATGAGAGCCATCTTTTGAAACAACTAAAGCCTTCACATTATCTGCATGTCCTTTTAACTTAAAAAGTTTAACACAGCTTCTAGGGTCCCAAAGCCTTAATGCTTTTTCAGTGGATCCACTGACTATTACTGATCCTGAAGGGTTCATAGCTAGACTATAAATTGATTCTTTACTTCCCATTAAACTAGAAGCTAAAAACAAAACGGATGATTATGTGTGAAAATAGGTAAGAAAGTCTTACTAGTAACTGTGTTATTGCTAGCAGTTAAAGCAGTTAAAGTAGTGATATCCCATAAATAAATGGATTTGTCAAGACCAGCAGAAGCTACTTGTTCCCTTTCTTTAGCATAAGCTAGAGCTTTGACATAGTCTTTATGTGTTCTCAAAGTTGACATACAAAAGCCTTTATGAGCATTCCATACTTTCACAGTAGTGTCTGAACTAGCCGAGATTACTACAATAAAAGACATAAAATCTCAGCCTTTAAACAAAACACTCTTACAATGTCGCCCTCCACAACACAACACTATATCGTTGACCCAATCAGTGTGGTGTTCCATCCCATGCAAGTAGCGCTCATGTTCATACACCCTAATTATAGAGTCTCTTCCAGCAGAGTATAACCGATCCAACACAGGATCTATTTGCAACGCATTTACTCCAGATCTGTGTCTTTTCTCTTCAGCTTCACAAATTACCATCGAAACCTACATGAAATGTTTAGAAGCACTTGTTATGTAAATAAAACATGTAAACAACCTGAACTTTTTTCCGGAGATTTTGACTTCCTGGTTTTAGATTTGCCATGGTCTGGATTTCTAATTATAATACATTTTTAAAAACGAGATGTGTCACTGCTTTACAAGCACAAAGGAATATATTTTAGAGAGATTTGAAAGGAATTTTAGGTTAGGATGTTGGACGTTTTGACATTTATGCTAGTGGTATGTCAGACCAGTGGCGGAACAACTTAAAATTAAACCGAAAAAATTAAAACCTGTTTACTGTAATGTTTGCCATTTGATTTTTTTATAGATTAAAAAAAAAGTTAAAAATGAAATGATAGCAATGAGGGCGGTCTATTTTTCTAACGTGACGGTGTGACGGCTCACCAACGAACAGTGGTGGCGCTAAGTTCAAACTAGACAATTTACAGTGACGGCCAAAATAAAGTGGTACCAGTCTAGGAAAGCATTTTTTCAAAAAATTAGTTGTGTAAAGCGGGTGAACGAGGTAGACATGATGATTTTTACTGTAGGTTTAACGATGACATTAATAGAACAAATGAAAAAATCATTCTTTAATTTTTCAAAATGTACCAAAATCAGTCGGTTGATGTTTTTTGTATTTAAGTAGCGATATGTCATGATTTGACAGGCAGAAATAACTATATTATATATTAATTTATTTATCTAGATGGTGGAAAACAAAATGAAATAACAACATTTCGGCATCAAGACATTTTCAAATGAGGAGGTATATGTGATCTCGAGTTTAACTGTCATTTTTACTAAATGTCATTACAAAAATTAAACAAGTGAACTGGCTTTGGTAGGCACAGATGACTTATTCGTAGTTATTTTCAAATAAGAAGGTACATGTGATCTCGAGTTTCATTTCAGTTACCGACTCTGTACTAACTGTCATTACAAAAAATAAAAGAAGTTTACTGGCTTTGGTAGGTACAGATGACTTATTGGTAGTTCGATGTATTAATTTTTGATCCATATGACAGTGACGGCCAAAATAAAGTGGTACAGTTTGATTTTGTAAATAAAAAATATGCAATTTTTTACACTAGGAGTGTTAAAAATAGATGCACCATTGTGTAATTTACATATACATAAAAATAGGGCCACCTTCTTCAAAATGATTACTTTTATTCCAACTTTAACATCAATAACATGAGTAACTCAAGTTAACTCAATTTTTCAGTTTTAAATTTACGTTTTTTTTTAACTTTTGCTTTCAAAAAGATTTACTATATTTTTTTCTAAACAAATATTGATATAACAGAAAATAATAATGTTAATAATTTAATTGTTTACCACTGCCAATAACATCAATCACAATTTAGAAATATAAGAACTTAATTTTTTTTTAGATTTAACTAATATTTTGATATTTCAGAAGTAACAAACAATTGAAATATTCTTGAACCTGTTTAATTTCGTACTATTTTTTATTTCCGCGTGCGTGTATTAACCTTGTTGAAAATTTCAAGTTTCTATTAAATTAAATGATGTAACATTTAAATTAATTTCATAAAGTTTTTTTTACTCTCGTTTCATCGACATTAAACTAGAATAATTAATACCACTGCCCTATTTAGTAAATGGTACACTTTTACATTTGACCCCTAAATTGTGCATACTGTTGGTAATCAAAGTAACTGATCTAAGCCGCGGTGTTAAATTGAAACAAGTAGATAAAGAATATTACATTTCAATAAATTACTATATAAATCAAAAGGTCTGCACGGTTGTTATCATTTTAAGTAAGTTAATAAGACATACAAGAAATGAAAAACATCTTGGTAAGTTACTTTAATTTAGTTTTCTTTTAATGTTTGTATTTTCCCAGTGTTTAGTTTTCCTTGCCGTTGTGGCAATTATTGTCGAAGGAGGATACCTTCATGGCCATGGAGGTGGAAGCATAGCGACTTCTTCCATCTACACCCAGCGGACCATTCAAACTGGATCTGTTGGTCATGGTAACGGAGTTTACCCCGTTCATTCTTATTCTGGCGGTGGAAGTAGCGGTGGAAGTGGAGGAAACCGTGGAGGTGGCGGAGGAACTGGAGGTGGTTACGGCGGAAACTACGGAGGATACTCTTCAGGAGGTTATAGTTCCGGAAATATTGGCGGATTTGGTCATGGTGTACATGGCTAAAATCTTGTGGTAGTCACCTTTAAGACTTTTTAAGTTCACTGTGTATATTTGCATGTTTCTTATAATTCTGACGTAATATTAGCAATAAAGGTATTGTAAGGATGGGCTGACTTTTTGATGAAAAGAATTAAGAAGTTGGCATAAATGGTATGTTTACCAGACGGCAGCGGCCCGTGGAGGAGGGACCACGTTGCTATTTCAGAAACTGCCAATCCATGAGGTGGCCCATAGGGTAGCGATGGCTACAGGCATGGTAAAAAAGGAGCCAAAAAATAAGAAAACAATTAAATAAACAACATTTTATGAAAAACTATGAAAAAGAGAGTTTACTTAAAAACTAAAAAACAGGATATCCTTCATAATTGTTTTTGTTTTTCTCTTGCAACTTTTTGGATTATTTCAAGACAGCTTTTGGATGTAGTGATCATTAACTTGTAACGACACTGCATAAATTTTAAATAGACACAATAACAAACAATATTAGCATAAGATCTTGTCGAGTGAAACTCTGTGAAACAGTAAGTTAAAGATGCAAATTTATATCAACAAGGATGAGTCGATCAATAACTAGGAATAAAATTGTGAATAATGAAATCATCTGTTATTTTTTAGGCTTTTTATTATTTGACTACAATAATAGTACAGGTAGTTTTCGTCTTATAACAATAATGTAGGTGATCCCAAAAGAGGAGAAGCCGCAATTCCTCCGCTCCATGGAGCAGCAATAAGAGGTGTTGAAACAATGTCAGCGGACCAAGGAGCGGCAATAACTCCACCATAGGCCGAGGTAACAGCCAAGATGAAGAAAATGGCAGCAATCTGTAATAAAATTAAATATTTTTTAAATTTTAGTCAAGTAAAATGTAAAATTACTCACCAAAACTTTCATGATTATAAAATTGGCTTCAAGTCGATGTGAATCGTCTAAAAGAAGAAAATATTTGTGTGGATAAATGTGTAGTTGGATGTTTATATAGAAAAATTGGTCTTACAGACTCTTTGTGTTTATAAAATAAAATAAACAAGTTATTTTATATTGCAACATTATGAACTATTTCAACATCATTTTAGTTTTCAAATTTTCGTGCAAATCATTGAAATAAATATTATAAATTCTGTTTCCTGTTGGTATTTCTGACTGTAGTCGGAATTAAATATATGGTGTTTTTACAATAAATTTTCGTAATGACCAATCCTTTCATCTGTTGAAACAATTTTGAAAATTACAGAAGACTAATTTTATTCAATTTTTTCTATCAAGGTCTAGACTTATATATAAAGCTTTTGAATCTTTGTTGATCAACCAAAAATTTGAAGTCGTCTGAACACATCGCTCCAGAACAAAACAAACAATCATTATGAAATACTTGGTAATATTTTAATTACGTACGTAAAAGAATTAATAATTTTGTTTTTTCTTCTAGCTTATTGCTGTTTTCTTTGTGTTGGCTCTTGCTACCACTTATGGCCAAATTCTTACTTCTGATTTGAATGGTGGATTGATTTCTCCTTTGGGTGTTCCATTAGGTGGAGGAGTTGTTGCTTCTCCATGGGTTTCTGGAGGACCTCTTGTTGGGGCTCTCTTGTAAATTTATTGGATGAGAACATTAAATAGTGCCATTTGCTAGACTAAAGTTTGATACAAAATGTAATTAGATATTTTGCCTTTGATAGAATGTAAAGTACAATAAAGAACTCTATTTTTCTATCTTTTTGTTTATATTTTGTAAATTATAAACATGATATAATTACGATATTTACATTATGCAATGTGTAGTGGAATTTCACCTCTTAATTGTTCCGAGTAAAATAATATCAGGTACAGTAAGCATTTCTGTTACAACATTTTTTTAAATTACAGTCAACGCTATTAAGTTTATTATAACTTATAACGAGCGATACTGAAGCAATTTACTAAAGTGCTGAAATTACTTAAAACTCTGCTTGAATTTTTAATGAACGCGATTTATTATATCCAGGAAACTTCGTATTTTGATTAGAACAATAATTATGTATATTATAGTTCAGAATATGATTTATGTCTTAAAAAAAAAAATTGGACGTATGCGTATTCTAATAAATAAAATTACAAAATCCTGAACTGATAACTAGTTAAAAAAGGAGCAAAAGAATTCTTTTATGATTTCAGACAACTTAAACGCCTTACATAAAAGTCGTTAAAACTTTATTTAAAACGTTGTAGACCTATTATAAATACAATGTAGCGATTTTTGCAAAGCGGACTTGTTTCTACGCATGGTATCCCTACAACAAAGAAAACACTTTAATTTCCCACCTTTAAATTTCTTTGTCATTAAAACGTCTATTAATTAATAACTTTCCAAATGTAGTAACATGAAACTCAATTAATTTTTTGTTTGGCACTTTTAATCAAAACAGATCAAAGATTTACAGTTCGGATTTTAGGCAGTATCTAGCAAAAACTCAGTGTCGATTATTTATTTATTACCACGTTGACAGAGCACGGAAGCACGGAGAAATGAGAATTTACAAGCTACGAGTGACTATAATAAAAAAAAATGTTGGATTTATTGTTAGAAGTGAAACTATAAAAAACTGTAAAAAATGGATATTTCAAGACATTACTACAGAGCTTATAAAATTTTGTATAACCACCAAAATTAAAAGCGAATTTCGAAAATGGACTTATAAGTGCAGAGAAGATGCTACGATTGGACAAAGATTTGACCACGTTATTAAACTGGTTAATAACTGAGAATGACTAGTTTCTTTCAAAATAAATAAAAAAAAACGATTTGTTAGTACAATGTTAAAGATTGTGTAGATTAATAAATTTATATTTAAATAAATTATCTGTTTACTTGTGAGTTTTTTTTTATTCAACTAAAATAAGTATACAAGTAGTTTCCTTTTTATAACAATAATGTAGATGATCCCAAAAGAGGAGAAGCCACAATTGCTCCGCTCGATAGAGCTGATGAAAGAATGCCAGCGGACTAAGGAGTGGCATAAGCCGTGGTAATAGCAAGAATGAAGAAAATGGCAGCAATCTATAACAAAATTATATATATTTTTGTAATTTTGGTCATTTGAAACGTAAAACTGCTTACCAAAACTTTCATGATTGTAAAGTTAGCTTAAAGTCGGTGCGAATCGTCCCGAAGAAGAAAAGGATGTTTATATAGAAACATTGGTCTTAAATTCTTTGTGTTCATAAAATGTAATAAACAGGTTATTTTATATTGTAACATTGTGGACTGTTTCAACATCGTTTTACTGTTTTCGAGTCTTCATACAAATCATTAAAACAAATATTATAAATTCTGTTTCCTGTTGGCATTATTGACTGTAGACGTAATCAAAAATAGAGTAAGTAAAAAATTATTTATACAATAAATTCTGGCAATGACAAACCTTTTCGTCTGTTGAAACAGTTTTTAAAATTACAGAAGACTAATTTTATTTAATTTTTTTATCAAGGCTTAGATTTATATATAAAGCCTTTAAATCTTCGTTAATCAACCAAAAGTTAGAAGTCGTCTGAACATATCGCTCCAGAACAAAATAAACAATCATCATGAAATACTTGGTAATATTTTTCTTAGGTACACCAAAAAATTAATAACTTTGTATTTTTTTAGCTTATTGCTGTTTTCTTTGTCTTGGCTCTTGCTACCACTTATGGCCAGATTCTTACTTCTGATTTGAATGGTGGATTGGTTTCTCCTCTGGGGGTTCCATTAGGTGGAGGACTTGTTGCTTCTCCATGGGTTTCTGGAGGACCACTTGTTGGGGCTCTCTTGTAAACTTATTAAATGCGAAAATAAAATAGTCCTATTTGCAACACGAAATTTTGATAACATGTAATTATTTTTATATATAGAATAAAAATATAAATTTCTATTTTTTCTATAGTTTTGTTTTTTCTTTCTAAATTTTAAACAATATTGGTGAAATTTAGCTCGAAATTATTAGACAAGGAAGCAGCAGATCAAGTACAGACTTTAGTACAATTTTTTAAATTTCACTCAGTGCTGTTTAGTTTGTTATAACTTATAACGGATGATCCTGAATTTACTAAAGTGCTAAAATGTTAAGAACATTTTAATTTGAGAGATTGATATTTCAACTTTGAAGAACGCGATTTACTACATACATAAACGTTCTATTTTTTTTATTAGAATCTTTTTCTAAATTACAGTTAAGCGTTTAACTTGTGTTTCTCTAAAAATGCTATGAATTCTATACTTATGTTTATTTTAAATTTAAAAATTTACTACTCTTTGTTAATCGTCATTGTAAACATAAACCAGATGTCATAATCAGCTCAATTTAGAACCTACAATAAAATTAAAATTACAAAATTTTAAAATGTTAAATAGTCCAAAAATGGAATAAGTGATATGATCACTCATTTAGAATTACATCATGATTGAAGAATGCTTAAATGCTTTGAATCTCGGAATTGAACACCATATAAAATCAACACCTGAAACAACTTTCTTGTAATGCTCTTAAATAAGATTACTAAAAAAGATGTTAAGTTTGCATTTAAAACGTTGTTGAACTACAATATGGCGATTTTCGCAAACTGCTCTAATTTCTACACATGATACTCATACAAACAAAAGACATTTGAGTCTATATCATTACAAACTTCGTCAATATAAACCCAAATAATTTGAAAAACTTTCCAGTGGCGGTACCATGAACTCTCTTAAATTTTTGTGTAGTTTATCTGTAGACATCATGGGTCAAAAATTAAAAATGTTGATTAATTACTTAGCAAAAATTTTAACTATTTGGCCAAAGCACGGAGAGATGGGAAATGGGAACCTACAAGCAATGTGTAACTACTTAAAAAAAGATGTTGCATTTACTGTTACTAGAATTGATTTATGGTTAGTTGAATGTTAAAGTTTTTCTTATAAAAAAACAAAAAATTATATGTTTATTTGTGAGTTTTCTTTTTTTTTTAACTTCACTAAGGATATAAGTAATTTGCTTTTTATAACAACTTTGTAGGTGACTTCAAAAGAGGATAAGCTGAATAGAACAGCAATAAGAAATGATAAAAGAACGCTAGCGGACAAAGAAGCGGCCATAAACCGTCGTACTTAGTAAAATAAAGAAAATGACAGCAATCTATAATAGAATTGAAAAAATTTGTTTTGAAAAAGAAAATATTTTTGAAGATAAATGTGTAGTGTAGTAGTAGTAGTTTGTATAAAAAAAAAATATCTTCGAGATTTTTTGTGTGTCAGAAATACAATAAAGAAGTTATTATATACTGTAACCTTCTGAATTATTTCAACATCTTGGGGTTTTCGTGCAAATCATTAATAAAACAACTATTATAAATTCTGTTTCCTGTTGGTATTTCTGACTGTGGTCGAAATTAAATATATGGTGTTTTTACAACAAATTTTTGTAATGACCAACTCTTTCATCTGTTGAAACAATTTTGAAAATTGCAGAAGACTAATTTTATTCAATTTTTTTTTACCAAGGTCTAGACTTATATATAAAGCTTTTGAATCTTTGTCTATCAACCAAAAATTTGAAGTCGTCTGAACACATCGCTCCAGAACAAAACAAACAATCATCATGAAATACTTGGTAATATTTTAATTACGTACGTAAAAGAATTAATAATTCTGTTTTTTCTTCTAGCTTATTGCTGTTTTCTTTGTGTTGGCTCTTGCTACCACTTATGGCCAAATTCTTACTTCTGATTTGAATGGTGGATTGATTTCTCCTTTGGGTGTTCCATTAGGTGGAGGAGTTGTTGCTTCTCCATGGGTTTCTGGAGGACCTCTTGTTGGGGGTCTCTTGTAAATTTATTGAATAATAAAACAAAATAGTACTTGAATTTGTTATACAGATTTTTTATAAAAAAATGTAATTCTTTTATGCTTGTTAGAACTTAGAGTAAAAATATAAATTTATATTTTTCTATTCTTTTGTTTTTTTTTCTATTTTTTTTAAACAACAGGTAGCAAAGTATAACAAAAGTCAACAAATTAGGTACAGTAAATATGTGATTTTCTATTAGAACAATATTTAAATTACTACCAATGCTATTAAGTTTGTTATAACTTATAACGAACGATACTGAAGCAATTTATTAAAGTGCTAAAATTATACGAAACACTTATTTAAATTAACATTCAAAAAACACTACTAAAACTGATAAGAAAATTTAAAATTGAGAAATCGATATTTCAACTTGAATTTTTAATGAACACGATTCGTTACATACAGAAAGCTTTGTTTTTTGACCAGAATTTGACTTGATTCATGTTTCACTAAAAATTCAATGGTTTCATTACTTATGCTTGCTCTGAATTTAACAATTATAAACAATGTTGACCTTTTTGTTAATCGTCATTTTAAAAATGAACCAGTTGTCATAATCAGCTCAATTTACCCGAATTGAAATTTCAATTTAGAATCTACAATAAAATTAAAATTAAAAAATTTTAAAATGATAAATAATCCAAAAATGGAATAAGTGATATGATCACTTATTTAGAATTACATCATGATTGAAGAATGCTTAAATGCTTTGAATCTCGGATTTGAACACCATATAAAATCAACACCTGAAACAACTTTCTTGTAATGCTCTTAAATAAGATTACTAAAAAAGATGTTAAGTTTGCATTTAAAGCGTTGTTGAACTACAATGAATATGACGATTTTCGCAAACTTCTCTAATTTCTACACATGATACTCATACAACCAACAAGACATTTGAGTCTATATACTTTCGAACTTCGTCAATATAAACCCAAATAATTTGAAAAACTTTCCATGAACCCTCTTAAATTTTTGTGTAGTTTATCTGTAGACATCATGGGTCAAAAATTAAAAATGTTGATTAATTACTTAGCAAAAATTTTAACTACTTCGCCAAAGCACGGAGAGATGGGAAATGGGAACCTACAAGCAATGTGTAACTACTTAAAAAAAGATGTTGCATTTACTGTTAATAGAATTGATTTATGGTTAGTTGAATGTTAAAGTTTTTCTTATAAAAACAATAAATTATATGTTTATTTGTGAGTTTTCTTTTTTATTTAACTTCACTAAGGATATAAGTAATTTGCTTTTTATAACAACTATGTAGGTGACTTCAAAAAAGGAGGAGCTGAATAGAGCAGCAACAAGAAATGATGAACGCTAGCGGACAAAGAAGCGGCAATACCATAAACCGTCGTAGTAAAATAAAGAAAATAACAGCAATCTATAATAGAATTAAAAAAAAAAATGTTTTGAAAAAGAAAATATTTTTGAAGATAAATGTGTAGCGTAGTAGTAGTAGTAGTTTGTATAAGAAAAAATATCTTAGAGATTTTTTGTGTCAGAAATACAATGAAGAAGTTATTATATACTGTAACCTTCTGAATTATTTCAACATCTTGAAGTTTTCGTGCAAATCATTAATAAAACAAATATTATAAATTCTGTTTCCTGTTGGTATTTCTGACTGTGGTCGAAATTAAATATATGGTGTTTTTACAACAAATTTTTGTAATGACCAACTCTTTCATCTGTTGAAACAATTTTGAAAATTGCAGAAGACTAATTTTATTCAATTTTTTTTTACCAAGGTCTAGACTTATATATAAAGCTTTTGAATCTTTGTTGATCAACCAAAAATTTGAAGTCGTCTGAACACATCGCTCCAGAACAAAACAAACATTCATTATGAAATACTTGGTAATATTTTAATTACGTACGTAAAAGAATTAATAATTCTGTTTTTTCTTCTAGCTTATTGCTGTTTTCTTTGTGTTGGCTCTTGCTACCACTTATGGCCAAATTCTTACTTCTGATTTGAATGGTGGATTGATTTCTCCTTTGGGTGTTCCATTAGGTGGAGGAGTTGTTGCTTCTCCATGGGTTTCTGGAGGACCTCTTGTTGGGGGTCTCTTGTAAATTTATTGAATAATAAAACAAAATAGTACTTGAATTTGTTATACAGATTTTTTATAAAAATGTAATTTTTTTATGCTTGTTAGAACTTAGAGTAAAAATATAAATTTATATTTTTCTATTCTTTTGTTTTTTTTTCTCTATTTTTTTTTAAACAGCAGGTAGCAAAGTATAACAAAAGTCTACAAATTAGGTACAGTAAATATGTGATTTTTTTATTAGAACAATATTTAAATTACGGCCAATGCTATTAAGTTTGTTATAACTTATAACGAACGATACTGAAGCAATTTATTAAAGTGCTAAAATTATACGAAACACTTATTTAAATTAACATTCAAAAAACACTACTAAAACTGATAAGAAAATTTAAATTTGAGAAATCGATATTTCAACTTGAATTTTTAAAGAACGCGATTTGTTACATACAGAAAGCTTTGTTTTTTGACTAGAATTTGAGTAAATTCATGTTTCACTAAAAATACAATGAATTCATTACTTATGCTTGCTTTGAATTTAACAATTATAAACAATGTTGACCTTTTTGTTAATCGTCATTTTAAAAATGAACCAGTTGTCATAATCAGCTCAAATTTTCAAAATTGGAATCCAAATTTAGACTTTACACTAAAATTAAAATTACAAAATGTTAAAATGATAAGTAGTTCAAAAATGGAGCAAGAGGTACCATCACTAATTCAGAATTATATTATGATTGAAGATGATTTAAACTCTTTAAATCTAACAATAGATCGAACCCTTTACAAAATCAACACCCGAAGCAACTTTCTTGTAATATTTCAAAGCAATATCACTGAAGAATATCTTAAGTTTGCATTTAAAACGTTGTGGAGTTATTATATCTACAATGTGGCGATTTTTGCAAATTGGACTCATTTCTACACATGGTATCCATTCAACCAACAAGACATCTTGACCTCCAACGTTTCAAACTTTTTCGCCAACAAAATTCCCAATAATTTGAATAAATTTCCAGTCGTTGTAACATGGAGCAGCGTTAGTTTTTTTTGTAAGTCACCCTTTAACAAAACAGATCCAGGATTTGCAGTTCGAACTTTAGACATGATCGGTCAAAAACTCAATTTGTCGATTAATTACTTACCAAAAAACTTCAACTACTTGGCCATAGCACAAAAAGATGGAAATTTACAAGCGATCTGTAACTACGTTAAAAAAGAGAAGATTGATGTTGCATTTTTTATTGGGAGTGGAAGTACGAGAGACTGTAAAGAGATAGATCTTTCAAGACCTTTATTACAGTGTACAAAAAACTTTGTTTTTCCACCAAGAGCCAAAATTCGAACTGATATGAGGTTTTTTACTGTTTTTTCACAAACAACGTGGTTTGTTCTCTTAGTATCAATTGTAATAGCGTCGGTTCTTTGGAAGTTGGTAACAAAAGAGTCGTTCGAAAACAGCTTGTTTTATATAATCCAACTGTCTCTTCAATGCGCTTTTGTTGGACCGTCAAGAAAAAGGCTTCAAAACTACATATTCGTGTTTTTTCTCTTAGCGATGACAAATCTTAATTGGTTTTACACTAGTCAAATTAGTAGTGTACTCACCGAGCCTAGATATGTTTCCAAAATCAAAACTCTGGATGACCTGTTAAAATCCAACATGCCTCTGAGATTCTTTAAATTTTACGAATCAGTTTTCAAAACGTACGGTAACGATACTTGCCAAAGACTCATGAGAAAAAGACGTAAAGAAAACACTCCTGATCTTCTGAAAGAATTCATTGTTCATGCTAATTTTGGAGCTATCATGGAAGAGAATGAATTATTAATGATCAAAGACTACAAGAAACTTCAAGTACTCTCTTCTCCTAACGTAAAACAATTGAGATCAATAAAAACTTTTCTTTACTGTTTTTTTTTAGATTATTACTTTAACTATTTCCTGGAGAGTTCGCAAAGGGTTTCCTTTACTGAAAAAATTCGACGAGTGGACTTTAAGAATCGTGGAAAGTGGACTGGTTTATAAATGGAGAGAAGATGCTACGATTGGACTTCCAAAACGAAGTATTTCTAAAGCAGAAGAAAATGTAGTTGTTCTGGGATTTGACCGTGTTTTTTCGATTTTCATGGTTTTAGTAGTAGGACACTTTATTGCTTTTTTATGTTTTATTGGTGAGGTGCTTTGGAAGAAGATAACAGAAAAGTATTATCTTCGTTATTAATGTTGTCACAAAGATGCACTACAGCTGACTTTTAACCACTAGCAATGATCGTATCAAAAATCTTAAAAATCCTGTAGATGTATGTAAAGCAATAAAAAATACACTGTGTTATTCACAAAAATAGTAGCTATATTTTATACTGAATAACATGTCACAATTGTCATCACTCAAATTTTCCCGACTATTTTTTCTTATATATTTTTGTTGTATTTTTTTCTACCACACTGTTCCTACAACGGTTCCAGCAGCCCAAGGAGAAGCAATAAGTCCTCCACTCAATGGAGTAGCCAGTGGAGAAACCAATCCGGTGTTCCATCCAGTGGCAAGAATTTGACCATAGCTGCTGGCGACAGCCAAGACGAGGAAAACAGCAATGAGCTACATTAAAAAAACATTAATTTTTGTTTAGATCGTATTTATTTATTAACTTACCAAGTATTTCATGTTGGTTGTTTTGAAGGTGTAGTATCGACAGTTGTCAAAACTTTGTATGACTAGGAGAAGATACAGAAAGCTTATATAGGACGCTCAGACCTTGATATATATTTTTTTCCTTATGGTTAAACAAGTCTATTGTAATTTTCTGAAGTATTTCAACAGAACGTTTTGGTTAGGCGGATGGCAAAGTTTACTTAATTACCATAAATTAGTAAAACAAACAAATTTAATTCATTTTTAGTCTTTTTTTTATTGTGAGTGCATAATATTAAGACTAAATCTGGTTTTGAAATCAGTGTAAATGTTTAATTATGTTTGATTTTATCATATAAATGAGTGCTTTTAGAAATATTTATGGCTTCATTTACAAACAGTTTTATAAAAAAAAAGCTAAAGAAATTGTAAGAGAATGTAAGCAAAATTAAGAAACAGAACAAGTAAGAAAAAAGACGAAAATACTGAGAAAGATTTGGAAAAGTTTTTTTTTGCAATGCTTAAAAGTATTTGTGTAAAAATTTTATGAAGGGCACATTTCAAAAATGGTTCCGACTGTTTTCTGCTAGTATTTCTTGAATCAAAAATATCGGTCATTCTTATCATTGTTCTTTTAGAGCATCCTTGTTACTTTCTTTGCTCTTTTTTTGCCTTTTCTTATAATTGTTTGCTATAAGAGTTTTTCTTCTACAATGTCCAAAATTTCAGCCTCTGCAGTTAAAATTCGTTCCTGATTGTCATTTTAACACTCATATTCTCTAACTTTAAAAAAAAGTCTGATCTATTTATTATTGTTGTTCCTCATCCATTCACTTTTTCCAATTACAAATCTCATTATCTCAGCCGCGCAAAAAAATTGATAAAAGTTAAAAGGAGTTTTTTTAAATTTTAAAGTTTACCTCATTGTTGCCGAATTTGTCATATTGTTATTTTTTTTATTGCAACTGTAACCAAAAATTGCAGAAGTTAATTTTAACAACAAATTATAAATAAAATTTGTACTTTTAAATCTAAAATACTTTATTCTTTGTATTGATTCTGAAAACTGGAGTATAGCTTAGGACAAAAAGGACTTAACTTGGGCAAGTTGTTCGTTCAAGAACTAAAGAATAAAAATTGGATACTTTTTACTCCACCTACGTACTTTTTAAAAAGTGTATCGAATTTTTAGGAAATTTAAAAGGTCATTTTAATTAGAGAATTAATTTACAAACTAGTTTTGTAGGAAACAAACATACAAATTAAAACTCTAAACCGGTAGAGAAATTAATTTAAAAAAATAAGTACTTTAGTTCTTGTTAAAATTAAATAAAACAAAAATTATGATTATAATTTTCAGATGTGATGTAGAATTTGGATTAGAATTTTGGTTATCTTTTTTTTTTAACTATTTCTTCTTTCGTGTAAACCGTCTGTAACTCGTGTTTAATAAATCAACAAAACAATTTTATATAAAAATATGCAATTTATTATTTTATCTATAATTTTACATTATAATAGCCTCTTTTCACCAAACAGTTCCTACAACACCAATTCCAGACCAGGGAGAAGCAATAAGACCTCCAGCTAAAGGAGTAGCGATAACAGATGGGGCAATCACGCCATTGGTCAAGGAAGTGGTTCCAGTAGTAAGGATTTGGCCATAGGCTGCGGCAATGGCCAAAACGAAGAAAACGGCAACTGCCTGTAAAATAAAAAATCAAATTTAAATTTGACGTTAATTAAATATCTTACGAAGTATTTCATGGTGAATGCTTTGGTGGTTTCCAAAACTGATGTTACAGTTAAATTTAGCCAGATTTATATAGGACACATCAACCTTGACAATGGCCTGTTTAACAGGTTTCATTGCAATGTTTGAAAAGATTTCACCAGAAAGTTCGGTTGGGTGTATGCCGAATAATCAACATAAAAAAAAATTAAAATGTCACAGAATAATACTTTTTCGTCTTCAATAAAATTTCGTATTTTCATTTTTACTGTTTATTCAAAAAAAAAAGTGAAACAGAATTCAAATTTGAAATGTGAAGCAAGCCTTGCCAAAATTGCATAAGCTAAAAATAGAATTTTAAATTGTAGATTTCTACAGAAGCTATGAAAACCAGTTCTATAAACGCATGTTTACCTTTCTGGTACAAACATTATTACTAATAAATAATCAGTTTTTAAAGTACCTAAAAATCATTTTTTTTGTAGTGTGTAAATACATCGTTGCATATAAATAAAGATTACAAAAACATAATTATAGGGAGTAGTACAGCAACACCAAGATCAGTGTCATAACAAGTTGCTAATTATCAAAAATCTCAAATATTGTTACATATCACACACCTCAAGCAGATTTAATGAGACATGTTGAAATTTAAATTATACGTGTTAAATAATTTATTATTGTTTACTAATGGAATTAAATTGCCACTTAATTCGTTAAATCCTATTGACATACTTACGAAATTTTTCCTCATTGTCAAGTTAACACCCTTAGTACTTACTTTTAATTAAATTTTGCACATCAAATCGATTCAAACTTGAGGTTAACAATAATAGTATATAAACTAGTCAGCTGACTGTAATTAGCATCAGTTACCCAGTAACGTCTTAGCAACTATAAACAATGAACGCTTTGGTATGTAAAGTGAAATTATTTTGTAATCACCAGTAAATCATGTTATTTTTTCAGACTCTTTTAGTTATTGCCATCAGCGCTGTAGTTATTGGAGCGCAACCTCTTATTATGCCCATGATCGGCGGTGGCGGTGCTGGAATGATGATGGGGGGAGGACGTATGATGGGCGGTGGTGGAGCCATGATGATGCCATTAATGGGGGGTGCGGGAATGATTGGCATGGGAGGAATGGGAGCAGGCATGGGAGGAATGGGTGTAGGGATGGGTGGAATGGGCGCAGGCATGATGGGAATGGGAGGAATGGGTGCAGGCATGGGGATGATGAAAACGCGGACCATGATGGGATAATTTAAAGGATGTTATTAATTTATTTAATTTAAATGTTAGAGGGGGCAAAATAGTGAACGACATTACGCGCTATGGGTTTATTTTTGTATAAATCTTAAATAAATTGTGGTGACAGAAAACTTGTACTAATAAATCAGTAAAGCAACTGAAAAGAATTTTTAATATTTTCGAAAAATTTATGAGCTAGCCAAAATTGGTTTTGCCTAGAAAAGTTGCAATTTCGAAATGGTGAACAGAAGCCAATTCCAACCTTTCCTTTATGAATAATTATGCATGAATTAGCAAATTTCATCTAATTAGCATAACGTGACTGTCATCTAGATCGTTTTTCTTGCTAACCCATTTTTGTTATGCAAAAGAAATAACAATTAGTTTATGAATAATTATTTTGCGAGCTACATAATCAGTTTTCACCATTAGACTACTTTAGATTCCAGTTTTCGCACTTGATGAAAATCTAAACCTGTTTCTTTGAATATGAAATTTTCGCCATAGAGTGAAAAGTTTTATTGTTACAACACATGATATATTACAAAACTGGTAAAAAAATGTTAAGCAGTAAAAAACAATGCGACATTATTTGCATACACCAACATAAATTTACGATTTGACAAATTAAGCTGCAAAAAATATATTGAGCTGTAAATATGCAAATGTCATCTGATACTGCTGCTACTAACTCGTCATGATAAATTTATTACTCATCTATATTTTTTTAAGTATTGTAAAGTAACACAATCCATAATAAATAAAATTCCTAAATTATGCAAGTCCCTAGAGTGAATTAAAGGAGTTTGCCCGACTCTCAGCTACATTAATCGAAGGTCATGTTAATTAATGAGTTCGATACCATCATAAAATAAATATTGCAAAATAAAACTAAATTCGTATCATCAATATAATGGTTGCTACTGACACCAAGATATTTGACATTAGGTATGATTGGGCTTTACACTGGTACCATTACATATTAAACCAGTTTTATTTAGGGTGCCCACCAAAATCTCGTTAGGTTAAGGCCACCATCGAACTATATAAATTGAAATTTTCTTTTAGGAAACATACATTTCAGTCAACGTGTCCAATAAACACATTAACTCAACCACCATGAACGCTGTAAGTACCATTGTAATCCTGTGAATACAAAATTATAATTTCCTAAATTATTTCCAGTACGTCGCTCTTTTCGTCGCCTTCGTTGCCACCGCCAACGCTGGTCTTATCGGAGCTCCTTTGGCTACTTCTTACGCTGCTGCTCCTATTGCCGCCCCCCTTGCTGTCGCTCATGCCCCCGTCGCTGTAGCTCATGCCGCTCCCGTGGCTACTAGCGTCGTCTCCACCCGCACCATCCACCCCGCTCCCATTGCCATTGCTCATGCCGCCCCCGTCGCCGTAGCTCATGCTGCCCCAGTTGCTGTAGCTCATGCTGCCCCAGTTGCTGTAGCTCATGCCGCTCCCGTCCTTGGTGCTCCTATCGCCGGCCGTGCCATCCTCGGTGCTCCCGCTCTTGGACATGGTTTGATTGGCGGACCTGGTTTGATTGGAGGACATGGTTTGATCGGTGGCGCTTACTTGTAAATCTCGAGGTGTGATGCTGTACAGAAATAAATGTTAATTTATTCAACTATTAATATGTTTGAATTTTGTATCAGTACCCTACCAACGACTTTCCCAGACAAATTACGAAACTCGATTTTTGTGGTAACAAGAACTACGTGAATTGTTTAAAAAATCATCTGTCAGGTACAAGAAAGTGTAACTGAAGATTTTTGTTCAATAATGCGACGTAAAAGTTAGAAAAAGCACAAGTGCAATCATAATAATCGTTTGAAAGTATATCCAACTAAATATTTAAAGCAGTAGAGAAAAAAAATCTTAATTCTTACTATATCATACATTTCGATATGTTAGAGGATCTAAAATTATCAAAGTATATTTTTTTTAAAGAGAAATATTATTTTTTACAACCATTGATACCAAACAATTTGTGCAAAGAATAGCATATGTTTTTCATGTAACTAAATAGTAATTAATAATAATCAATAAGCAATAAATAATAAATTGTACGATTATAAAGTTATGCTAAAATCAAAATTGTTTTTATTTCAATGTTTGTTTATTTACTTGGCACATCTGCGCTATACAAGAAAAAAATATGATTAAAAAATTTAAAAAAATAACATATCTATCATTAATGCTATTTATTTACAAAACTTGCTTAAAATGTTAAAGTATAGAAAATATCTTTAAACGATATCTGTATTCTTTTTAATTTAGCGTAAATTGCAGATTTTAAAAAAAAAACTTTTGTTTTGTCCATGTTGAAATTAGTGTTTATTTTTAAAAATTTTTGCTTCATTTTTAACATTGTTCTTTCGTTTGAAAGAAAAGTTCAATTAACTATAAAATTAGCACCTTAACTGTGTACCACATATTAGAGTGAAGAACGGTAAACACCAGAAAACAATTAAAAATTTAATTGCACTTTTGGTCTTTGAAGAATCCGATTAATTATATTTTTTTTCATTTTTTTTAATTAGTTTAATTTATGCCTGTACAAAAACAAAATTACTTAATTATAACATATGACTTTTAATTTCAAAAAACGAACTCGCAATATTTGATGTAAATGTAAATATAATAATATTTGTGTGAATGTAAATTCACAACGGTGTTATTGCAAAAATTTAGTAGTTTTTTCCAATTAAAGATCAGGTTTTTTTTAAATGCATGATTTAGGATCATTTTAAAAAACTTTAAATAAACAGATTTTTAATTACTCGGTATATGAGGTGCTATTTTCAAATAAAAAAATCATATGTAGATCCCGTTTTTTACTTCGAGTACTCACTAAAAGTTCACTTAAGTCACAAGTAAAATGTCCCAACGCAAACACAAGTAAAAGAAATAAAAGAGAAAATACATTCAATAAATAATTTATTCTGTTACCTCAATGAGGATTTCAACAAAAAACTATTTTCTATTTACCAGGCGGCTAAAGGAGCGGCGGAAAGAGTGGAGATACCTGGAGCTCCGATGATGGAACGAGCTCCAATGAGTCCGCCAGCCAAGGGGGCGGCAGAAAGGGTGGAGATAGCAGGAGCTCCAATGATAGAACGAGCACCGATGAGTCCACTAGCCAAGGGAGCGGCAGAAAGGGTAGAGATAGCTGGAGCTCCGATGATGGAACGAGCACCGATAAGACCGGCGCCCAAGGGAGCACCGACGAGACCGCTGCTCAAAGGAGCACCGACGAGACCGCCGCTCAAGGGAGCACCGATCAAACCAGGAGCGGCAATGGTGCGAGTGGAGACCACGCTGGTAGCCAAGGGAGCAGCAAGAGGAGCTCCGATGAGACCTCCAGCGCTAGCTCCAGCGACGGCGAGGGCAACGAATACGATCTGCAACATAAAAAAATTACGAAAATTGTTCACTAAAACATTTTTTAATTTTTTTACCAAGGAGTTCATGGTGTAGTGTAAACTGTTGTTACAAAATGCTTTGATATTGTAATGATTATCAAAAAATCGGGTTGGATTTATATAGTGAAAAGTGTCCTCCACCAGAGGATTTAAAAAAAAACCTGTTTCATTGTAGTATTTTGAAGCCTGCTACAAAATGTCAGATTTTTGGTGGCCAAATGACATGGTTCAATGATAAGGCTTATGAAACATCGAAAAAAATTGCATTTTAGGCGACATGTGGAGTGTCTGAGCCGGTCGGTAATGGGAACGATTTAGTTCAAGATTATTTGGTAAAGAAATTATCTTGTAAGATGTTTTCTAATTTGCATCATGTAAAATGTCCGGACTAATAAAAATTTGAAAAAAATCAACCCTCATTATTCAATTTAAGTAATAAGACAACAGTTAAAGTAGTCATAAGTTTTATTTTTTTTTATTCGCGAATTAATTAATATTCAAGTTCTACGACCTTGCTATTGTTTCATTTTTTTATGTATGCATTAGACGTTAGATTAAGTTTTTCACTTCCTAATTTGTTGTCTTTATCGTGTAATTATATGGAATGAGGTGTGTTACACTGATTTTTTGTAATGAATAGAATAAATTCTATATATATTATGAAGTACTTAGTAAAATTAAGTACTTAGTAAAGTAAAGTAAAGTAAAGTAAAGTAAAGTAAAGTAAAGTAAAGTAAAGTAAAGTAAAGTAAAGTAAAGTAAAGTAAAGTAAAGTAAAGTAAAGTAAAGTAAAGTAAAGTAAAGTAAAGTAAAGTAAAGTAAAGTAAAGTAAAGTAAAGTAAAGTAAAGTAAAGTAAAGTAAAGTAAAGTAAAGTAAAGTAAAGTAAAGTAAAGTAAAGTAAAGTAAAGTAAAGTAAAGTAAAGTAAAGTAAAGTAAAGTAAAGTAAAGTAAAGTAAAGTAAAGTAAAGTAAAGTAAAGTAAAGTAAAGTAAAGTAAAGTAAAGTAAAGTAAAGTAAAGTAAAGTAAAGTAAAGTAAAGTAAAGTAAAGTAAAGTAAAGTAAAGTAAAGTAAAGTAAAGTAAAGTAAAGTAAAGTAAAGTAAAGTAAAGTAAAGTAAAGTAAAGTAAAGTAAAGTAAAGTAAAGTAAAGTAAAGTAAAGTAAAGTAAAGTAAAGTAAAGTAAAGTACTTAGTGAAAATAAGTAGGTATTACCTACTTTTTATATCACATTTGTAAACGAAGCAACTATCAATAAACTTTTTTTTCTAGATTAGTGCACTGAAGATACAATCGCAAATAATAGTAAGCAAAATTTGCATTTTCTTGCAAGCGTCACCGGATGCAAAAACTAAAGACTTGCCATGGAAGAAAGTAAAAAAAAAACTTTGTTTGAGTTAATAAATGTTTTGTGTCTAAATGTAAAAATTTAAGCTTCGACTAAAATTCACTAGTTTGTTAAGTTTCCATTTAAGTTTCATACAAATGAGTTTACACTGTAAATAATTCAATAACAATTTGAAAATCAATCAAATGTACAATAACATCGTTGATTTTTATTTAAAAAAATTGCTATTAATATTGATTTATAGTGGTCGTAAAATACAGAAGCACCTGAAAAACCTAGTACTGAAGCAATTAAACCAAACGTGGTGAAATTTAGCATAATAATTATCCGGTAGCACCCGTTCTTTCAGATTTATAAACTTTTACCTTAAACTGATATTTCGAAAACTCAATAATAAAACAAAATTTGACAACTTGCTTGCCTAATTAGTTTTATTCTAGTCTGTATTTTTACGCTACCGAATCATACCTTTCCGATTTGCTAATTTAATTTGAAGCAGATTAAACGTAACGGAAATGATTTACTCTTTAATTCACCTTGACTGAATTTGATTTATATCAAGATCTGGTGGGTGCCCACAAGTTGCGACATTTATCCAAGACAAAAGCAAACGTCAGTATTGTTTGATTCTATCTATTTCATTGCAAAAATCTGCTAATTCCACAAATGTGAACAGTCTAAGATTTATAACAACCTTGTCACGATAATGAACATGTAAGAACAAGAAAAAGTTTAAAAATGTAAAAATCTGATGTTTCGAAATGATAAAATCGTGTACAATCAGAAAAGTGGCCAGTTTAAACTTGTAATAAGATGTTAATTTTATTCTAGGAATAGTTATGAAATGGATTAGTTTTATCTATCGATGTCTGCATTTACATACATGCACTGATAGATGCTACACACACCAATTTTAGCGAATCTAACCGATGAATTTATTGCTTATAACTCACGTTCATTGCCATCAAATAGAAAAGTTACTCTAACCTAAATTTAAAAAGAATTTGCTGTAATTCGCAATAGATGCTCGTTTTTAACTTTGTCAGCTAGATGATGTAATAATTTGTATCGTTTCATTGACTTCCAAATACTGTAATGATCAGTCATTTTTGAAAACCACCCTCATTTATTACTTTCAGATTTTTTATTTAATTTTAATTGACTTCTACCGATAGGAACATTAATTATCTTTGATGGATACGAAGTGGTTTTGTTCGTGGTGACCCAATTTAGCACTCATATAGTCACTTCGACTGTATCAGCAACAAGCAATAACCATTTATTAAAAAAAAAACGCATCCCATACTGTGTTAGTAGAACCAGTTTTTCTTTGAAAAATTGAAATTTATTTGGATCACGAAGGCCGTTAGAATTGTATAAATACAGTATGGGGTGTGTGCACTTGCATTGAGTTAAGTACACTTGGCTTAAGTGAGTCAATTTCATAAAATAATCCTCAAAATGATCTCGTTGGTAAGTTAGATTTTAATTACAAAGTTAAATGCCAGCTATTCATTTAAAAAAAAGAATGATTGTAAGTAACGTAGTGGAATTAATTGTTGAATTTTATAGTTTGAATTTTTTATTAATGGCTGATTTTTATTTACAAAATTAGGCAGCCAATAATACACAAGCTGCTACTACTACACTCTCTTAACAAGTAGGAAAAGTTATATGGATATGGGTATGTGTTTAAATGATTTAAGTAGATTTCTATTAGCAAAAATAGTTTGTATTTTTAAGGTTCCAAATATTTTCAACGTGGAAATTGTATAGTAGGGTTTTTCTACATGTTGTTACACACGTACTCTCTTATGAAACTTAGAACATACAGATTTCAAAATAACAATTGTTTCAGTCGACCACAAAATTATGTTTTAATTTCAACGCAAACAACATAACTGTGTTTTTTTGTACTCGAATTATTATATCAAAAATTGCTTTTTAAAACCCTCCAATGGACAAAGGAATTCCAAGTATAACACCTAATATTAACTTTTTATACCAAAGTGAACGTACACACTTGCCATCAACAATACCTCCAGTCCAAGGCAAATAAAGAACAATTATATCATTTCATACCGGAAACTTACGAAAAATCATAATGATAACGCAAATTAATAAGGCCGACCTTCGCACTTCCATTAAAATGTTTACACCTTTCAGATCGTTCTCGCCGCCCTCACCGTTGCCACCGCCAACGCTGGCCTCATTGGCGCTCCTTTAGCCGCCCCCTGGGCTACTAGCATCGTCGGAGCTAGAACTATTTCAGTAGGCGCCCCTGTTGGTTTGGCTGCTCCTGTCGGTTTAGCATCTCCTCTTCTTGGTAAATCTCTAATCGCCGGTCCCGCTTATGCTCCTCTTGGTCTCGGTTTGGGATCCCCTTTAATAGGAAAATCGATCCTGGCGGCTCCTGCCGTTTCTACTTTAGCTGTAGGACCTGCGTTGGCTGCAGGACCTCTTCTTAAAGCTTGGTGAAAAATTTATTTAGAGTTTAATTAAATGTATTGTTTCAACACTAATAAAACGAATGCATTTTAATTATTGTTTCATTTATTGCACACCGGAATTCAGGCTGTGGTAATGACCATGGTGGTTTTTGTTACTCAATCTGTAAGTATCAATTTTACATGCGTGATGACGAAGTAAACAAACTTTTCTAATTAGGTGCGGCGAAAAAAGTTCGTTTTTGTGCTTGAGGGTATGGATGAACGAAATTGACGCAATTTTCAGTTTTACTTTCGTTGGTTTCCGTCAACTACGAATAACTTTGCATAAATAACTTTTGCTACTTTCTTCTCGATTATTTTTTAAGAAAATGTCGATGACTCTTTATTAATGGCAACCTGGGGAAAAGTATTTGCCATAAAATAGGAAATAGATTCTCGTTTCCGTGTATTTCGTATCATTTCTCAATTGAATATTGTTAGAATATACGAGTAGGTTTATTGCAAAATGTGTTTAGCATATAACATTAATTGTCGGTTTTTATCAAACGATCAAGATAATTTAGTATTTTCTGTGAGATATTAAAATAGGCTAGTAAAGCAATCGAAATTGAAGCAGTTGCAAACTGCGTTTTCTTTTTCAAGTTTTAATCGTTGCTACAAACAATACCAGCGTTTAAAAATCCCACCTGAAATAGCAAAATAACGTACTTTAATAAACTAATGATAATAATAATTGATAAAACTTTATATTCCTAATTTATTACGCCCCAACTATATATTATTTTGCATGTCTTTAATTCTGTGTGATTTTATTTATTTAAAATATATTAAATGTCATCGTTACATTATTTGCTTAAAGAAAAGAGCACAACTTTCGTTTTTAATGAGAAACCATATAAAAACAGTTTCACTCTTTGAGTTCTAATTTAGAAAGATAGACCAAAAATTGAGTGTTTTTATCAGGAGTACATTAACATAGGAGTACAAATAATTACAATGTTGTAAACACTATAAGTATTAATTTTGAATGAATTTTTCCACGTGCGATTTTATCAGTTCATTGTCTGTGAAAAACTCAACAATATTTCTCTTCCCGCACAATGCATTTTATGTACTATTGTACTCATTCAGAAAGATGCGACTATAAAGATGTTAGCAGCACGTGCCATTTCCACTCGATCGTGAAGATGAATGGATACTTATCAGTCAATTCATAAACACACAAAGTGAATAGCGCTATTAATGTCAAAAGTGTTGTACTACAAAGAGATAATTGTTATTTAACAGCAGCAATGACAATAGTACGATATTTTACGATTAATGCGTTTACAATCAAGACAATGGAAATTATTCTTTAAAATCTCGCATAGTTCACGTACAAAATGGGTGTGTGTAGCATTTGAAATAAGAGAGAAATCGGCCAATAATAATTGCACGATTAGTTCCAAACCATACTTTAAGAAGTTACCGCAATTCGTAATTTCAACAAATGTTGGAAAAAATAGTTTAAAAAGTGCGGAAGGGTGTGGTGTTCATAGCCATGGGTCGTATCATGAACAAATCATTTTTCTAACGAAATCACAACGAAGGCCAAATTATTTGTATATAAAGTGGGGTGAGAGGATCGTAGTTCATAGTCTTCTGATCATCACCAAACCATCATGAACACTTTGGTAAGTATACCACTAAACCCCATACTCAAGAATTTTACTTAACGGATCACTGCATTCAACCAACGTTCCGTTAGATAATGCATTATTAAATTCTCATATTTAATTGCAATCATTATTCAGTCGCTTTATCGTAATACTACTCTCTTTAAAAATCAACACTAAGGTTATGATCCAATTACATAGAATGTAACCTTGATTTTCAGTTTGTTGCTGTTTTCGCCACTTTGGCAGCCATCGTGAGTGCCGGAGTCGGTCACGGAACCGGAGTCGTAGTTGCTGGACCTTCTGGAGTCGTTACTCCTCATGGAGCCATCGGGCCTGCCGGCCATGGTCTTGGTTTGGGACTAGGATTGGGATATGGACACGGTTTGGGATATGGACATGGTCTGGGATATGGACACGGTGCTGTTCTCGCCGCCCCTGTTGTAGCCGGTCCAGCTTTGGGTCTCGGTTATGGTTATGGAGGTTTAGGCTATAGAGGTCTTGGACATGGTGGTGTTGCTCTTAGTGGACACGGAGTCGCCGTCCACGGTCCTGCTACCGTCCCTGCTGTCATTTCAGGCCCTTCTGGTAAAATTGTAGCCGATGGGCTTTATGGAGTTCCACATTATGGACACCATTGGTAAAAATGTGATTCCGATTAGGTCAATTGTGTGCAAGATTTAAGACCGCTAAAGTATTATGTAAAACATATTTATGTGTGCTAATTTAATTGATTATAATAAAGATGAGATTGAATGAAGTAACTGTTTTATTTGAATTGCAAGACCAAGAAATTTTAATTAAACTACGCCATAGTGTTTCAACTTTAATTACGGCTTTCTTCATGTCAACTAATAGATTTATTTGCTTCCCGAATTGCGTTGTACACACCTAAAATTAAAATTTATTAAATATCTAATTATAATTGGTAACGATCGTTTCAGCAAATCTGTTTGTGCAATGTACTTGGTTATAAGACGACCTTTTATGAAATGTTTACAAGAAAACAAGGAAAAATCGTTCTATACGTATAAAAAACGATTTCCTTTCATATTCGTGTGAAAATGTTTTCCTACCATTCCAATAATAATACTCGTTTCCATTTGTCAGTTCTCCTTTAAATCAATCATAAATTTAAATGTCCCCACGAGATAATGACCGCAATTATTTTGATCATGAATGAAAGACAAACGCTCTTTAATTGTACCTCCTTATCTTAGTAGTTATGAAATAAACCCGCAATAAAGAGTACGCCTCCGTGATCTAATAAATACTTCTAAGGAACACCGAATGACCTTAACCATAAAAGATACAGTAATTGCGAATTTTATAATATAAAGGTAACAACTATACTTTCGCTAATGTATCGTGGAAACAAAATCGGATTGTAAATAAATAACGGGTGTCTTTATTTATGAAAAGGTTAAAGCATTTGTAATAAAAACTTGCGGTATTTTGTTGAGTAGACAAATATAGCATCTTAGCGTTAACAAGAGAGTTATCCGGTAAATCATGCTGAAATTCAAAGGGCGTGACATATTAAAAATGGTATGTTGAATTAGTTTAACTCCGTAGTGCACGCTCTGCTAAACATAGCAAGTTATGCGTAAAACGCCCTTATATCACCCACAAGTGTCGGTTAATGTTATCGTTGTTACATAATTTTATAACAATGCTTGTAATCAACCACGAAATGAAAATGTGCATACTGCTAGAATGTATCTCATGATTCTTAAAAAATGTACACGAGCTGAATTGTTTCGGTTCATTGTCTGTTAAGCTCTACATACCATTATCTTAACATTCCTTTAAAGGACGTTTCAAAGTTTTGTTGGTAAAGTATAATTGATACATTGTTGCCATATGTGGTGATTGTGGATCTAATTTCAATTCAAAAAGATATGAAAGCACATTAAAAAAAATTGTAAAAGCTCACGTTTTGATAAGTTATTTAGTACCAATATTTCAACATTTGTTTAAATGAGATTACGCTCGGAATAAGTTAAAATGTAGAAACAACGTTACAGTCTAAGTAATCAAAGCAGCTGTTTGCGTCAGATAAAATTTAGAAAAAATACAATTTTGGTCTGTCCTTTTGTTTCTCTAATACAATATTTATTAATTTACGTGTATTTTTGTGTTTTTGTCAGCTATATATTTTTTTTTAGTAGAACAGAAAAGTCTGTTAACAACCTCCAGGAGCATTCATTTATATTCGTATGGAAATCAAGCCATTGCATCAGATTGGTTCTCCAACTTTTAGACTACTAGCCCTTTTATTCTTACGCACTATAAATTATTGCCTAGATATTTTGTAAATAATTTGGTTTCAACTGGCAAGATAAAAAAAATTCTCATAGATCCAATTTCTGGCTGGCCTAAAGTTTTATCGTAGTTGTAACACTGTAATAATATATATAAATAGATCAATTAAGTTTTTTTAAACTCGACAATTCCTGAATGATGCAAGGTTGTCTTGAAGTATATAAACTGGGGTAGAAAACTAATTAAACCAGTCAAGTTCTCAAGCTTTTCTGTGCAACATGAACGCCTTGGTAAATTAACAGTGTCAAAAAACTTAAATTTTAATCAGTTCTTTCCAGTTTGTTGTCGTTTTCGTATCTTTGGGCGCCTTCACCAGCGCTTCTGGAATCGGAATCGGAACTATTGTGTCTGGACCATCTGGAGTAGTAACTAATGCCGGACCTATTGGTCCCACTGGTCCAGCAGGCAAAGGTTTAGTTCTTGGAGCTCCAGCCATTGCTGCCCCTCTTGCTCTTGGTCCTCGTGCCATCGCCGCTCCTCTTGGTCTTGTTGGTCCTGGCATTACTGCTTCTCTTGGTCTTGCCGGTCCTATTGGTCTTGGTGGTCCTGTTGGTATAGCCGCGCCTCTCGGTCTCGCTCCTCGTGCCATCGCTGCTCCTCTCGCTGTAGCTGCTCCCATTGCCGCTCCTGTTATAGCTACTAAAGCTGTAGGTCTTGGTGCGATCACTGCTGGAGGTGGTACCATTGGAGTTAGTGCGGGTGGTGCTGCTATCCGAGGACCTCCAACTGCTCCAATTGTGGTATCTGGTCCCGCTGGAAAAGTTGCCGCTGATGGACTTTGGGGACCTACTGCTAATGTAGGACTTACTGGAGGTAAATGGTAAAGAAGTAAAGTTAGCTTGTTTTGATAACGATTGCCTCGACTTTGACTAGTGTACTTGTATATTTTTGTATTTATTTATTGAAGTTTGTAAATGATTAATAAATAATTTGATTAGATTTCTTTCTTTCATTGTTATTACCAGGGATTTGTTGCTATTAACCGGGAGCATTATTCCGTCAAACTATACCAACGATAAATGACCATCAATATCTTAATCTCCAGATTCATTTTTTATCTTCCCATTTTAAAAGCAGAGATAATGCAATAACAAAAGTAATCAAAATCAATTAAACCATGTCACAATAACTAATACGGTTAAAATATGCATTGATTTTATATAAGTAAACCAATTTTAATCGACTCCGAGAGTTTAAGATTAACTTTTTTGACGGTCTGTTAAACACCCTAATTTTTTTTGTTGAAAAAAAATCTATATCGTTTCAGAAACAATGTAGAAGTCAATTTCCTTGTAATTTCTTTTAACCAAAATTATTTTTTATGCGCAAAACTTCTTATACTTAAAACTAAAAAATTTCAAGAGTCGTTTAGTAAGTAATTCAAAAATGCAGTAAAGTTTGCTTAAAAATTGCAGTACTAACATAATTTGAAATTCTCAGATTAGTATTAAATTTTGATGCAATGAGAAATTGAAGAAATGTAACAAAATTTAATGAATAAAATATTATAATTAATAATAGATAATAACAAAATTGATACGCAATATTTAGTGGTTTAAGTAAAAATGATCGAATTTTGAATTTTCGATAAAAGCTACTACTATATGATAAAATAGTTATTTTGGTTTCAAAGTAACAGTAATTTTTTTTTAAACATTTAAACAAATTTTAGTGCAAAACATTTTCAATACATCGATTTGATATAATTATATCAAAATCTGCTCGAAGGGATTCTGAATCATCGGAATCTGATGATTCTGACGAAGATTAATAACTAGTAACATTTGAAAAAAAATTGTATATAATTTAATAAAAACTAAATAAAAAAACAATTAATCAATTTGTAAGCTTTACAAATTCGTAACAAAGTCAAAAATTTGAAATTGAGGCAAGAAATAAACAAAAAAATTGTTGACACTCATATCTTATTAACACATACGAACTCGATCCAATATTAAAGAAATTATGGTATTAGCGAACTATTCGTAGAATAAAACTATAAAAAATAAAATAATAAAATGTAATAAAAAATCGTTGACGGTTATGTCCGATAGAGTTGTATTAAATATTTGTATTTGTATTAAATACAAATCTATGAAATGTAAAATTTGAAAATTAAAAAAAAACAATTATTTTTATATTTTATTTTTATTTTTTTTACATAATATATTTTTATATTTATTAAATAAAACTTTTTTCGAACAATATCGAATCGATGTATCAGAATGGTTTGCATAAAAATCTATCAAAATATTGAAAAACCATCCGTTTTTATTTATTTAAAATGAAATTAAATGAATATAAAATTGATACAATTTTAAAATACATTTGTAATATTGATAGAGCTGAAAAAAATGTTCCCGAATGTTTTCTGCTTAATAAGTATTTTTTACAATTATTTTGGAATAAAAATAAGTATTTTATACTATGCTATATCATATTTTTATCAAAAAAGTAAAAATTCGATTATTTTTTAACTTAGTTCTTTCTCAAAAAATTATAAATATTTAAGATTAGACGATTTGACTTTTTGTTGAGACTAAAAAATTTGGTTCAGTTCCATAACGATTAAAATGTATGATTATATTTTAAAACAAGTTTTTTTTGTTGTCTAAAATAAATTTTAAAAATATCTACTTTAGTACTACTCTAAAAATAAAAGATACCCTCGATAATAATTATTTTAAAACTTTAATTTTCAAGCAATGAGTTCGTAATTATCTACTTCTGATTGATTGGTAACATATTTCAATATTTGTATCATGATATTTAAAAAAGTTAGCACTCAGTTAGAATCTTTAAAAGAAGTTGCATAACATTATATAACTGATTGATACTGATTCAGATTTAATGTTGTTTAGCTTATTATTGTGACTTTTTTCTCCTAATTTAATTAATGTTCTGCCAAGATTAAAAGAGTGAAGGGCGCATATATGTGTAAGAGTAAAAGTATTTTAATACTTTGTATTAATAATGTTCCGTTTTCTTTGTTTCCCGAATCCTTATCAAGTATCGATCAATAACTAAAAAAGTCAAACTAGGTAAAGTAAAAGTTGCATTCCGATAATAATCAAGTATTTGAATAAATAATAAAGTTATCAGTGAGTAAGTAACCTAGACAAACTAAAATTTTGCAAATTATTACCCATTACCAACGATTTAACAATCGACCAATTCCTAACGCTTCGAAGGTCGCACTTTACTATATAAACTAGGGTAAAAGACCATTTAATACAGTCAAGTTCTCGAGCTTTTCTACACAACAACCATGAACGCCTTGGTAAACCAAACCGATAATTGACCGCGAATTATTCAACTTAATTATTTCATTCTAGTTTGTCGCCGCTCTCGCCTCTTTGGCCGCCTTCTCCGTCGCCGCTCCTTCTGGTATCCACGGAGCCGGTGCCGTCTTAACCGGCCCTGCTGGAATCGTCACCAGCGCTGGACCTATCGGCCCTGCTGGTCATGGATTGGGATTAGGATTGGGCTTGGGTCTTGGATTGGGACATGGAGGTGTTCTTGCCGCCCCTGCCATTGCTGCTCCCGTTGCTGTTGCCGCCCCTGTCTTAGCCGGACACGCAATTGGTTTGGGTCATGGACTCGGTGCCATCACTGCTGGAGGTGGAACCATTGGAGTTAGTGCTCATGGTGCCGCCATCCGTGGACCCCCAACTGCACCAGTTGTTGTATCTGGACCTGCTGGAAAAGTTGTAGCTGATGGTCTTTGGGGACCCACCGCTAATGTTGGACTTACTGGTCATGGTGCTTGGGGACATGGGGCCTGGGGTCATGGTTGGTAAAAATCGGCTCGATTGATTTGAAATGTACGTTGCATAAAATGCGACGCTTTACACAACAACTGCCTCCTTTATGTGTAGATTTTGTATATTTTTGTAGTTATTTATGTTCTAGGACCTGTAATTGTCAATAAATGACACGCCATTTGTACTTTGTTGTTATTATTTATAAAAGAATTTAGACAAATTGGGAAAAAAGTCGGGAAAAGAGAGCTAGAAAACGACAAAAAAAGCAATAAAAATAATACACTGTTCACTGAAAGTTATGTAAAAGTGTAATTTAAAAATGCTGTCTACACATGCAAAAGTATTTCTGGTTTGCAAAAAAATCATGGTCTGTCTGCGGTTAATCTTTAATAAACACACATTATGGCTGGCGCAACGAGGATTAGTTAATATGTCACAAAGCGTAATTTTTAGTAAAGTAGTTTAAGTAAATCACATTAAATTACGCAGTTTCAAACAAACTAAAAACTTTTGCCGCCCTACAAATTTTTACTTTTGTACTTAATTGAATTTTATGAGAATAGTTTGAGTCGTCTGTTTGAATTTAGTTTAGTTTTAATTGTTAGCGTTTGAAAGAAATTAAACGGAATTTATTTTCTTGAATAATTATGATCACATTGAACCCACTCTTTGATTTTGATCTGAATATTTATTTTTAACTTCTAAATGAGCTTCATGCACGTTTTACAGTCGTGCACTTTGTATTTAGAATGGTTTTATTATACCTATCCGTCTATCAAAGCTGCACTTAATCCATCCCCTTCTGCAGTTTACTGTTGTTGTGTTAAGGCAGCCCTGTAAAACAAACCGAGAATAAATCCCACAATTTCTTCTGAAAGATCGTTTGGTTTACTGGAAATTAACGTTTTTTTCTTTTCACCACGTTCTAAAGAAAGTGTTTTAGAATCAGTAATGATTTTCCATTAGCGGTTTTACGATTGTTAAGCACTGAGCATTTTTATAAAATAAATATGATTTTTTAAAATTTAGTTTCAATTTCGAAATTATTTCTATTTAGGTGACACTACCAGGAATGTTGCGTGTGCTACTTAAGCAATAAGATGCAATGAACCGTAAATATAGGTAGAAAAATCCACTGAACCGTGTACGATATTTAGTGGACACAATAGAGGGTAAGTCAGGGTTATTCTACAGTTATCTGCACTTTAAAAAAAATAAAAGGAATTCCGCCACTCGCTGTCATAAATTTACAGTGATCTATCCATGAATTGTGCATTTTTATGGTGCAAGGACTGCAAGTAAGGTGTGGTCAATATCCCGGAATTAGCTCCTGTGGTGCAGATGACTCGACGAATTGTTGAGTAATATTTTTAATTAGTAATTTTAAATCTGAGTTTTATCGAAACAATTATTGATTGTGCTTACCCTGATGCAACAAGCGAGAAATGTTTCATAAGGAACGCCTATTTTACACCCAGAATTGCTCTTTCGGCAACTGAATTAAATTTAATACTCCAATAATTCCAGTTTTTAGTTAAAAAATTAAATAATCTACAGGCACATTTTTTAGTGGTTGCAACACCTGACTGAAGTGCACAAAGAAAACAGATAAGACACCACAGTGACATTATATGTAGTAATTTTTTTGAATATATTATCATCTGGCTACCGAAGGCCGTCTTCCGTTAACTATAAAAGCAAGGGTGTAACATAAACTTGTCACAATTTATCTTACCACAAGACAACAACCATGAACACTTTCGTAAGTTTTCTGTCTTTTTCAAACAGTTTACTTATTTTTTTTTCTAGATCGTCGCCGTCTTCGCTGCCTTGGCCACCCTCGCCACCGCCTCACCTTCTGGAATTTTAGGACCTGCTGCTGTCTTAACCGCCCCCTCAGCTAGTGCTGTTATTTCTGGTCCCGCCCTTGGTTCTGCTGTTCTTGCTGCTCCCGGTCTCGCTGGTGGTGTTCTCGCTGGTGGTGTTCTTGCCGCACCCGCTCTTGCTGTAGCTGCTCCTCTTGGAATTGGTGCGATTACTGCTGGAGGTGGTGCTATTTCTGCCACTGCTGCTGGTGCCGCCATCCGCGGACCTCCAACTGCTCCCGTTGTGGTAGCTGGACCTTCTGGAAAAATTGCCGCTGATGGGCTTTGGGGCCCCACCGCCAATATTGGTTTGGGGGCTTGGGGTGGCAAATGGTAATTTTGAAGACGGATTAGAAAACTGCTTTCTCACTGCCTATGTTGATATGTACCTTAGTTTAAATTGTCTGTTGTGATGAAAAATGTGCTGAATAAATGACTGATGATTAAGTTGAAAATGGATTTTTGATTTGGAGTCATCCTGTTTTTGCGCATGGTTGTTAATATTGGTTATTAGGAGTAATTACAGATTCTCACGGAAGACAGGAAATTCGAAATAAATCTATGCTTGAACGACTTCTTGAAACCTACTTTAATTAGAAAAAAATGTAAAAAAGGTGGATGAAAATGAAGATGCACTGAAAGTTTGTTGGATGTAGTGGAAAAACAAATTATTCTAAGAAATAATTTTTTGCCAACATATATAAAAAAAATTAGAAATATTTTTGTGGTAAATAATTTCGTAATTTACACAAAAGTTTTCAAAAGAATTTTGATGAGTTTTATGAAAACAAGAAAAAAAGAGTACACACAACCTACTTATTACCCGGTAATGCAAGAGAAGCACACCTGTTTTCACTAATAATTTGTGAAAGCATTGCTTTGGTTCTCATCACTTTTTTTAAGTCATTAAGGTCTTTCTTTTTTTAGTGTGGACTATCTTAAACCGTAGCAAATTCTGCCAAAGCTAGAATATATACCGCATGATCCACAAAATTTTTATTTAGGCAAAACAAAATTTTTGAAGACGTATGTCGTAATTATTAAAATCAGGTTTCGTTTTCGTACCTCTATTCGCCGTCGTGATCTTGGTGTCCATTGCGAAAATACGATTCAATCATAAAAGTTTTTCGTTCACTCGTAAACCATTTTAGCCGCAATTAATGAAAAGATGTATTCGTAGTGCACATTTTAAATAAAATAAAAATAAATAAAATAAAAAATATTTTTTGTTTATATAGAGTGTCTGCATACCGACTGGTAAACCAAAATTATGTTTTTTTTTAAATAAAACACCCTATATATTTTTACATTATTAGTTTCTGCGTAAAAAACAAAACTTTGTACACCTCGATACAGAACTGACATAAATTTGAGAACTCAATTGACAATTTATCGGCGTTGTGCTATTCTACTTCTTAATTACTGAAAAAATTTTACTCTTGTGATCACACTAGCATCAAAATAAATTTTAAAACATTATAAACATTTATTATATTTAAATTTTAAAATTAAAATTTTAAATTTGACTGAGCAGATTGATTGACAGCCTGCTTGCCTACTTGCTTAGTCAAATTTAAAATTCAAATAAAATAAAATTTAAAGTAATTTTTTAGCATATTTAAAAAAATAAAATAAAATAAAATTCAAAATGTTTTTTTAAAATTTATTTTGATGCTGTTTTGACACGAAAATGAAATTATTTTAGTAATTAAAAAGTACTGCTGTACTCCTTTTTAATTACAAACATAATTTCATTCTCGTGTCAAAATAACAGCAAAATAAATTTTAACATTTATTTAAAATTTTATTTTATTTGAATTTTAAATTGGCTAATAAATTGTTATTTGGCTTATTAGATTCATTGACAGCAGTCTACTTGCAAAAGCTAACAAATTTCCTTGTAAATAAAAATAATCGTTTTTTTTTTTAAATCTCGAGAAATATTTCAATTTTCAGTTGAACTAGCTAAATTGAAACAGTTGAAAAAGCTAAATCTATAATGATATACACAAAGTTCTATTATTTTTTTATGTAGAAACTAATAATGTAAAAATAGTGTTCTACTTAAAAAAATATAAGTTTGTTTACCATTCTGTATAAGGACACATACATACATACAATATATATATTTAATATATACATATATATTGAGAATGTGCACAATGATTAAATATTTCTGTCAAAAACTCCATGTCATTAAAATGAATAGCAAAAACGTTATGAACCGATTACTCACCCTGTATATATAAATTCACATACAATGTATAAAATATTGTAGAAAGTAATTTACAGAATTATAAAAATTACAGTGTATTGTACAAAAGATATTTTTTAAATTTCAGTTAAATGATAGAAAAAATACAATTTAACTATAATAACATTTCAGCTGTTTTGCCAATTTATAATATTAATCTTTTTTGTGAATATACATATGTGTAAATGTAAATTATAGAAATTAGAATTATGCCTTTGGTCCAAAGTTACTGATCCGATAATAATCATAAAATTGAATTACAAAAATTACTGTTAATTATTTAAAATTATGAAAATGACCTTGGTTGGTAATTATCTAATTACAAAAGCATATCGAAAGAATCTGTATATAAAATAATCATAACCATTTTTCATTTAAAACGATTTCATTAAAGAAATAAAAATGTTTGCAATAAAATATTAATTCCCTGTTTAATGTTTCACGCATAACGCACTCAACACCAATATATTAACCATATTATTTATGGATTGTCATCTAGCGCCATGATTAAATTTATGGTGATCATAAAAAACTAAATGCATTTGTCATATAAGGCTATATCCCGTTAGACACTGACAATGCACGTTAGATACCTACGTGCAAAACCACCTTTCATTTCAATGCTTAATTACATTTTTAACTGCGTGTTCTTGCACTTGACGGAGGTGAATTATAATTTCTAATCGAAGGAATTGACTGGTCGATTTTTTGAAACGAGCAATTCCTGAATACATTACTGAAGGTCATTAATGCCTATATATGCCCGAGAAAAGTCGGTACAAACATATTGTTTAGTTCACATACCACACAAAACCATGAACGGATTGGTAAGCCATCATTCAATGTAAAGAAAAACAACAATAAAAACCGTTCTTTTAGATCGTAGCAGTGTGCGCCGTTCTGGCCGTAGCTACCGCCGCTCCCTCCGGAATCCTCGGAGGAACTGTGGTCGCTGGACCTGCGGGTATTGTCACCGGACACGGTGCCGTTGGAGCTGTAGGTCTCGGTCTTGGACACGGTTTAGGACTCGGACATGGTTTAGGACTTGGAGTAGGACTCGGACATGGAGGAGCCGTCTTGACCGCTCCTTCTGCCGCCGCCGTTGTCTCTGGACCCGCTCTTGCTCATAGCGCTGTGATCGCACCTGGTATTGCTACCGGCATCGTAGCTGCCCCAGCTCTCGCTGTGGGACATGGACTCGGCGCCATCACTGCTGGAGGTGGTACCGTCGGAGTTAGTGCTCATGGTGCTGCCGTTCGTGGACCACCCACCGCTCCTGTTGTTATTTCTGGACCTTCTGGAAAAGTTGCCGCTGATGGTCTTTGGGGACCCACTGCTAATGTTGGGTTAGCAGGCCACCATGGGCATTGGTAAAAATGAACTAAATCAATATCACTTGTAAAGGTTGTTTCAACAATTCGGTTTTGCTGCTGTTGAAGGGAATTACAGCGTGTGCCGATTTGTTGGGACAGTTTTAACTCATCACCTCAGTTTACCAAAAATGCGTGGAAAAGGACTTGAATTTTCTTGTACATTACTGTAAATGCTATTTATATGTACCATATTGTAAAAATGTGTTCAATAAATGATGGATGATTTTATAACCTTAGCATTTTTAATTTTAGAATTATTAAAAAAAAAAACAAAAAAAAATATGTGCTGGTGCCAATAAACGGTGAAACTCACTTAAAATTTTTAAACGATCCCAAGACTTTTATTCAACAATTTTATTTCACATTTTTCTAATATTCCAAGTTGATTAGTTGCTTTTTTTAATCTAGCCTTTTCCATAAATTAAAAAATTTCAATTTTTATTTCCATGTTGTATGTTACAAAGAAAATTCCAGGACTGTCGTAATTATGAATAACTTCACATTTATGTAAAGAAAAGGCGTGGAGCCAACGGAATAAAAATGTCGCAAGGTTGCATAGCGGTATAAAACAGAAGTTAAAGATAAATGACATTAAGTTTAGATCTTAGTTACAGTTCACGGATTCTGCCATGAAGTTTATGGTAACAATCGTCTATTTTAAGTACATTTCTCATGCTTCATTACTCAACAGTATTAAACCTCTTTCGCATCGTTCTTGTAATTTTCATTGCTTTGACATCACCCATTAATACTGAATTCTTATAGTAAATTAATCTTAGGTCACTTTTATTAAACATGTATATTTTCTGGTTAAAAGCTTTCACTACTAGCCATTGGCTACGTAGCGTTAGCCAGTGGAGCTCCGAGCTTGCCGGTCAACCCTGGAGGAATTGGTGGTTTGTTTAAAGGCCCGAATTCTGAAACTATTATCAAAGGACCTGATGGAAGTATAATAACAGCAGCTGCAGAAGGAGGAGAAGTTGCTAGTAATTTGGAACCAATCGTTGTTGCTGAACCAGCTGTTGTGGTTGCAGAACCTGTTCCTGTAGTAGAAGCTGTGGCAGTTCCTCCAGCTGCAGTAGATTCTAAATTAAGCTCTGATCTCATTGGACCTTCTGGAAGAATTGCTACACAAGGTTCGTCTTCAATTGTTGCAGGACCAGCTTCAACAACAGTAACAGGTAAAAGAAATCTAAACTTCTTTTCTGTATTAAAAAATATATTTTAGGTCCTGCTGTTGTGGCAGAAACAGTAGTGAAAGGATCACCAGTCGTGGGTCTTACTGCACCTATAGCTGCGCTCCCAGCAGCAACAGCAGTACCTCTGGCTACAGTTTCAGTAACTGCTTCTCCATTATCAATAAATGGTGATCTGGGTAGTGCAGGATTAGTTGGACTGAGCACACCTCGTCCATTAGCATTGCCCTCAGTTGCAACTTTAGCGGAAATATCTCCAGTAACAGCAGCTCCAGTGTCCTCTCTGTTGGTCGATACTGATTTAAGCCGTTCTGATGGACTAACTCATTCTATATTCTCTCCAACAATAGCAACAGCAACAGCTGCGTCACCTCTTGCAGTAACGACAGCTCCACAAGCTGTTGCAACAGCTTCCGTCTCACCACAACTCTCGGTGGCAACAGCCTCTGCTGTTAACGGTGCTTCGGCAACCGCTTCAGCTGCTCATGGCGCATCTGCAACCGCATCTGCAGTCCCGTTAGGTGTAGCTGGTATTTCTGCTGTAACACCTTTACCGTTACCGTTACCACCTTCAACTGCCTTTCCTGGAATAGTAAAAGGAATTGGACCACTAGACGGTTATGGTTTTTCAGGAATTGATGATAGAGTTGATCTAAGATCACAATTAGTTCCAGATCAAATAGCTATAGACAACAGACAGTTAAATTTAAATCCTGCTTTAATACCAGCTACCAACATTATCCCACCAGAAATATCAGTAACACCAAGAATTCCTATTGGAACGCTAAGTCCAACACCTGGAACGTTACTGACAACGCCAGGCTTAGGTACGGTGGCAAATACACCTAACATACAAAGAGAAGAAGCAGCAATCCTTCCAAGTGTTACACCAAACATTATACAAGCAAATCCTCAAGTTGCTTTAACAACACAACAAATTTTACAATTGCAAAATCAGCAAAACCTGTTAACAAATCAAATCCAAAATACACAACCTATTCGTCCCGTTACTTTAGGAGTTACTCCAAGCACGTTCCAAATAACTCCCAATCAACTTTTGAGTTTACAAAGCCAGAGAAATCTATTAAATCCTCAAATCCAACATTCTGAAGCAGCTGCGAGTCAAGAAGGCGCAACTCCAATTCAACCAGGAGGACCAAGACCACTGTTTGCCCCAAACATTGAACAAACCACTAGTGCCAATCAAATTCCTTCTTTATCTAATATTCCACCAGAACTTTTACGTTCAGAACTGGCTAAATCTGGAATTGATGCATCTCAGTTGCAGTTAACTAACGTTCCATTGTCGGCAGTGTCTGCTTTAGCTCCAGCTAATTTAAACAAGGTTGGAATTAATGACGGTGTGCCGTTAGAAACTTGGGGAAGATACGGAAGAGATGCGGAAATAAAAAAAAAAGTTTCAAAGGACGCCAAAAGTGACTGAATAATCATTAGATAAAATTAGTGCGTTGTGGTTGCGGTGTAATTCGATTTTACAAGATTATATTGTTAATAATTTTATGTTTTTATTGCTTATATTTTGATACAATCATTATAAATAAAAACCCAAGCTCTGAAACATGTTTACCGTTAGTAGAACTAATAGAACGTTAGAAAGATCTACTCAATTCGTGAGCAAACCAGAAGAGAATATGCAGAATAGTTATAATTAATTATACAATCCGCATTTCTCGGAACCATACACAGAAACAACACTTTAGAATCAAGGTTTACAATTTGTTGGATCGTTTATTCCACAGAATTTCATTGCTTAATTGTAAGCCCAATGAATTAAAAGTTGATTGCGTTGTAGGCGAAAATTAATTTTTGTTTCATATTTTGCTACTTTTCAATTATATGGGTATTAACGTTAACTACAATAACTTTACATCATTTTCTCCAAAGAACTGACGAACAATGTGAATTGTTAAGTCTATTTTACTTGTGTTTTAAAAGGATGTTATGTTTTTTGGATACTTTATTTGAATCGAATAATTTAAATAATTTTCAGTACCAAGAGTCACGTTTTTCTGCAGCATTTCACAGAAAAAAAAGATTTTATTGCATAAATCCTTGAAATATCTCCACCCAACAATTTTATTTTAATTTGAAAATTTAAAAATGTAAGCGTAATAATAATTACACCATTACTGGCAAGGTTATTAGATTAGAATTTTATAACTTAAATAAAAAAAAATGCAGAGCAGTTAAATAAACTTTTTTATTTGCTTTTTGCCAACTTTCAGCCGGTCTTTGTTATATAACAAAATCACATAAATATTTACATAAAAATTACAATTAAGAACACAGACGTCTGGCTCAAAAATCCTACAACATAGCAGTCAAAGTTTATAAAATTACAACAATTTTCCTCCAAGCCCTAATCCGAGAGCTGGTCCAGCAATAACAGTTTTTCCTAAAAGTCCAGTAGTAGCTACAGTACCAGAAGGTCCAGCCAGGACAGCTGCGGGAACAATGCCAGGAGTGGCAACCGCTACGGGAGCAGCAAGAGCGAGAGGAGCGGCGATGGCGACAGGAGCGGCAGCGGCCACGAGACCAGGTGCGACGGCAGCACTCACGGCTCCTCCTGGAATCGGAGCGGCTGCTACAGCTCCGGCTTGAGCAACACCAGCGATAGCACTTCCGTCAGGTCCAACGACTTTACCTTCAGCTGCTGGACCTTTTAGGACCACACCGGGGGCGGCGGGGCCTAGAAGAGTGGCGCCTAAACCGATGACCGACGCGCTGGCGGCGGAGAGAAGCGCGAAAAGGGTCACGAAAGCCTGAAATTACAGTTAAAAAAAAATGATAATAAAGTTCATATTGTACTTACCAAAGAGTTCATGATTACGGTTGCTGAGTGAGCTTTGATTGATTATTGGAGCAACCCTGGTATTTATATTATAGAAACAGCCTTCATTTTAAATATTTTGTTGTAGTTTCCGTGTACATAGAGGCGTTACCTGCCTATAGGTGAGATGTTTTCAGGCTTTATTGCATCATTTAGTTAGTTGGTGACACGCAAGTGTGCGTAAACTGAAAAGATAAAAGAGTTCAACTGTAGCTTCATGTGTGACTGTAAGTTTTGAGATTTTTTTGTATGGAAATTAAACTGTTGTAATAAACGATTAGGCGCCAATGTGAGCGTTAGATCACGTGTAAAGCTCTAGAGTACCTATCTACAGTCATGTAAATTAAAAAAAAAGTATAAAGGTTATAAAAAATCACATATTAAATTTTGTTTATTTGCTCTAAATGCATGAAATTACAATGAAAATTAAAAATTAATTTAAAGTTGCATAACTCTATTAGTTATGCATGGTCGAATTATTTCAATTATTTTACAAAATGTAATATTACATCAGAAATAACTAAAGTCATAGTATTGTGCAGAATTATTAATGTAAATTCAGAATTTAAGCAATATGTAAGTATTTCGACTATTAAAATTTTGCTCATACACTTATGGTCAGTTGCACCGACGATTTTTGGTATTAAGCAATATCTAATTTTTTTCATTAGTCTTGAATGGATTTCTTAGATTTTACGAAATACTTAAATTTAAATTTTCCACTTGTCGGTGCAAGTGGCTATAAATGTTCAACAATTTTGAAGCACCTTAAATTACAAACTTTTTTTTTATTTACACTTTTTAAACTCTCAGGTTTATAAACAAAGCACCTGACCGGATTAGAGATGTATAAAAAGACCGTTATTTTAATTATTTTTTGACATACATTCATAAACTTTTCATTCTATAAATTGCACCGATCGTCACAATATTGACTTTAAACAGCTCACATTACTGATTTTTTAATAAAACCCAAATGATCAGTGAACTTCATATAACTCAAATGATAGGAAAATTAAAAAACTTGATATTTTTGTAATATGGACCTATGCTTAAATAGTTTATAGTTCGTAAAAAGTTATTTGGTTTATTAAAAAGGTGACCTGAAACAGCTTAAAGTTATACGAGGTAAAAATACCGAGTAATAAATTGAAGAATTATTTGATGGTCTACCGTCAAATCCATTTATTTTTTGACCAATTCTTCACTGATCAACTGAGTTTTGTTTTAACAAGTGTATTATAATCATAAAAATATGATTAAGTTTTTCAAAAATATGAGAGTTTTTCTCAAACTTCTGAACATATTTTTATTAAAATCAATCAACTGCGTTATATCTTCGTTTTGTAGAGAAATTAACAATAAACCTAATCAAGTACAATAAATCAAATTAAAGTTTATTTGCACAAAAGAAATTTCAATTAATTAAAAATAAATTAAACTTGGCGACACAATTATGAAGCGTTTATAATTTGGAATAATTTACGGCGTCTATTTATATCGCAAATTATTCTAGAACCTACTTACCTGATTGTGGTAAATTTAAACTGAATTGTTAGGTATATTGATTAACATTTTCCAACCTATAGAATTTTTATTAAATCTGCCTATCCTTCGCAACGTATTCTCCACCCAGCACATGTCGCAGAAACCAACCATGCAATACCTACTAAATATGCGTAAGAACTAGTTGAAGGTTAACCTATTTTTCAAGAAAAAAATCCGTATATAAACTCTAGGGCTGTAAAGCACAACCATTCAGTCTACAATCAGCTGGAAACAACATCATCATGAACTCCTTGGTAAGCCACCAGCAGCACTAAAAAAAGGAAATGTTATTCTTGCCAACTTCAAAAAAAAGCTTTAATTTTATTATTTTTTTTCTTTAGATCGCTGTCTTCCTCCTCGCCACCGTCGTCGCGACCCACGCCTCTCTTATCGGTTTAGGCGGCGCTGCCACCCTTGTGGGTCCCGGCAACCCCGGTGCTCTTCTTAAAGGACCCGCGGCCCATGGAACCCTCATAGGACCTGACGGAAGTCATATTTCCGCGGCCGCTCAAGCTGGCGCTTTAGCTGCCGCTCCTATTCCCGGAGGTGTAGTGAGCGCCGCCGTCGCTCCTGGAGCCATCGGAATAGGACTCGGTCATGGTGGTATTCTCGCCGCCCCCGCTTTGGGATTGGGCGGTCATGGATTGTTGGGGGCAGGACTATTGGGACATTGGTAATTTGTAAGGACGCGTAAACTGATAATAAAAGGCATTTTTTATAATGATGTGTTTTACTTTATTAGAGTTTGACCTTTAGATTTAAATAAGTTGTAATAAAAGTGCAAACGCATTGTGTGGTTATGCCCCTTACAGCACGCAGATAAACGATTGCTCCGCCCTATTATACATTCTTTAAGCGTTCAAGGTTGGTAATATTTACAGTAACATTGTACAATAATGTAATTAAATCTGACAAGAAACCTGACACGGCTACCAAAAAAAAAAAACGAATTATCTTATTTACTGAGTTTGTATTTTTGGAACTTTCATTTCCCTGTAATCAGTGCTATGAATTTATTCACATTTCCGTGAAGAAGGGCTAGCGATTGGTCTACGAGGTCACATTGTTTCTATAAATGCAATCGGGTACCACCTTCATCTCGTTATTCGATCTCACCATAATTGCAGCACATCATGAAAATACTGGTAAGTCATGCATGAAGATATCTAAAATCGAAATTTTGCAATTTTAGGCAGTATTTATTTTTTCGTTGGTTGTTTTTGCAACTGATGCGGGTCACTTAGGTGTTGGCTTAGTTGGTCCCGGTACTCATGGGATAATTCTACAAGGACCAAGCTCTAAAACCTCACTTTTGGGCCCGGATGGTAGTCACATCTCCGGAGTTGCCGCTGGTGGTACAGTTGTAGCTCCAGCTCAACCTGGGGGTGTTGTTAGTGCGGCTGTAGCTCCAGGTTACGTAGCAGCAGCACCGGCAATTGTTGGGCTTCATGCAGGACCTGTTTTAGCTGCAGGATCAGGACATGAAGGACAATACATCCCTGATTACACGGAACATTTGTATGATGATGGTTCATATAAAGGCGATTATTATGAAGGTCATTAAAACACGCGTTTATTGCATGTACTTACACCAAATATATTGTGTTACTACAAAATGTGTACATTTTTTAAGGGTCAGCAACCCATGTAATTTTCGCCCCATCATAGACAGGGTAGTAGTACCCATAGCGACTATATGGCCATGGATCGTACCATGTAAACCAAGGAAATCCGAACACCTAAATTTAATTTTTTAGAATTCAGCATATTTTTCGCTATTACTTACAAAATTGGGCGTAGGTTTAGAGTTAACGACTGAAAACATTACACCAATAATTGTGAGTAACAAAAATGAAAGCTGAAAGAAAGTGTCTTAATTTCATAGTCAACAAAATCAGAAAAACAATCAATCATTCGTTAAGTTTATCACATAAAATTAAAACTTACTTGTAATCTCATGGTTTTAATAGTCTTGAAATTATTGCAAGCTGAAATGTGGATAATTTCGTGCACACAGATTTATAGATTGATTATTATTACAAGGGAAGTACAAATGCGTCAGTTTTATTGATGCAGGACACTTAATAGCAAAACATGATGTCGACTTTGCGCTTACAATGAACTTATTATCGAAGAGCAAAGAACAACAATAAAAAGTTGCACTGTTAAATTGTAATTAGTTAATATCCAGTACTTAGAAATGGAATTCTAGGTGTTGCATAATTAAAAAAACTATGAACAACATTATGATAAAGATGCTTTGTTTCGGAATAAAACATGAGAACTTGTTTTGTGTAAAATAAATTGTGCGTCTAAAATGTTATATGCTTGTTTTGAGTAAATAGATTCATCACAGATAAACGCTTTACCATGCAATAAAAAGTCCGCCTTAGCTCCAGCCTACAAATTGATGCTCACATTTAAATTAAAACATATTGGTTATAATTTGTTTAATCTGGCGCAGCCTTCATTTTATCGTAATGAAAAAAGATTTTCTTCTTGCTTCGTAATCATCATTTGTAACTATATCCAATTAAAATTGCTAATTTGATTGAATAAATTTAACTAAAGAGATTAATTGCACAAGAGATAAAAAAAAAATAAAATAAGTAAATATAAAGGGTAAACATTTTTTATTAAGTAAAATATTAAAAAAAAAACAATTTATAAAAAATTATATGGTATAAAAAATAGGTGAAGATAGAATACGAGGAAACGAGAAATACAGGAAATAAATTATTATGGCTCAAGAGGTTGACAACAATTTAAATAATACTGTAAACAAAACAGCCAATAAAGATATATAATCAATTTTAATAAAGGAATTTCAAATTGAGATTGTTTTTTAATTGTGTTCAACATAATAAAGACTTTTGTAATGGATACAAAGAATCAAAATGTTAGGTAAAAACTGAAAGATAAGAGGAAGATTGCAGAGCTGAAAAACGCATAATTTTAAACAAAAAAAGGTTTTGTAAGAAAATGAAAAACTTAATTAAAAATTTCTAAAAAATAAACCAAAATTTTAAAAAGGATCTGAAAAAAAAAGTTGGGTTAATCTCATTGTTTTTAACAAAAAAGAATTTCTGACAACCAAAAACTCTTGGTTAGGTCCAATAGAAAACATTGAGAAGAATGAAAACTGATATTAAACTAATTGTATGTGAAACTAACAAAAATTGCTGAAGACGTACAGAAGTGAGACTGACACAACTTTTATGAAATAATCAAAAATCAAAAATTATAACTCAAAAATTTTAGAAAGTTTGTTGAAAGTATTATAATTTTGAATAAAAAAAAATATAATATACTTTTATAATAAACTATTAGTACTTATAGAAGGAAATTAAATCGTGTTAACTGTTAAGTATTAAAAATCTAATGCATTTTATTATTAAAAGTGCATCTTATATTATCTTACCTGTCTTTGAATGTCTTGTGTCAACACCTGTATTATGATCACAAGGCAATGAAAGTTTATTTCTTTTCCCCATAAATGGTGGTTTCCGCAATATGTATTGACCTAATGCAATGATAATTATGTAGCCACCGCCCATGATAGAATGTATTATTCTGCACGACAAAATGAAAGATCGGCATTCACAATTCTTATAGTTAGATTTAGATTCGATATAATACACTGCCTTATTTATATTTCCACTGTTTGTTTGCATTATCAACAATTGCACTGGAATTTTCGCTCGTTTTTTTTATACAATTTAATGAAAATATATCCAGAGAGTTTAAATTTGCACGTACGTTTTACGATTTTCATTACATCAAAAAGTAATTTAATTTTTGACATTTAAATCCATTTTAATTGAAAAAATAGTGAAACAATGAAAATTTAGCTTGAAACATTTATTGATTCGATATCAGTAAGAAGCAATTCAGTCACCCACATTTATTTCATGGTAATATATAGACCTATAAAGCACACACAAGTCTAAGTTAGTTAAAGGTGACTGTGACAACCAAAAACGATGAAATTCAAAGTAAGGGTTTTTATTTGAAACGATTTGTTTAAATTATTTTTTTCAAATTTCAGTCGATCATCTTAATTTCCACCGTACTAAATGCATATTTAACCTGTGTTCAAAGTGAACCTCAATTTTCATTAAATGGTGGAGGACCATCAGTTTCAGTAAGCTCAAGTAAAGGTAAATTTTAATGCATACTCTGAATTCTTAGAAGCTAAACATTTCGAAATTCAGCTGCATATGACCAGTCAAGAGAGTCACAGCAAGAACATGCTCAACATGTCAGTTTTGGTGCTGGCGGAAATGGAGGAGGATCAGGTAAAATTCAGTGCTACAAAAATTTCACACAAAAAAAAAATAACTGCCCAAATACTAAAAATCGCTAGAAATAACAAATAGTATGTGTTAGTACAAATCTTTAATTAAAAAAAAAAACTATTTTTTGTAATTGGTGGTTATGGTGGTGAATTTGACGCCAAGTAGCGGTTTTTGGATTACAACCAGGCGACGCTGTCGTCAAACATAGCCAGTCTGCAAAATCTGATAACGCTACTGTGATTGAACAGGCATCTAAGAAAATACTCGTAAAAGACAGAGCGCATACGTTCTGTTTTACAAGAAAAAAATACAATTTAATTTTAGTTTAAAAGTAAAAAAGCGAGCACATGAGAAAACATTGAGAAACAAAAACGTGGATATTATAAATGAATGTGGAAGACTAAAAAATGTTTACTGTTATTAGCAGCAATTGTTGGCGGAGGTGGAATTGGTGGTGGTCTTGCCGGAACTGGCGGATTTGGATCATACCAACAAAGTCAATCAGCAAGTGCAGAAAATGCCAGAGCATTTGAACAGGCATCTGTGAGTGGTGGTGGAGGTAAGTTCTGTTTCACAACAAAAAAATTATAGCTTCTTTCATTTCATAATATTTTATACAAAAACTTTAAATAAGCGCTTTAGAAAATATTGAGAAAATTTAATAGAATGAAAAAATGAAGACGTTCTATAAGTATGTAGATTAAAAAAAAATGTTTACTATTGTTAGAGAAATTGGAGGATATCCTTCACATCAAAACGGTTAGGGATTATATTTAGGCGGCGGAAGCGCTGTGATCGAAAGTAGCGAATCTGCAAGTGATGCCGATTCTGAAAGATTTCAAGAATCTTCTCGACAGGTGGTCGTAAATTTTATTTCTACGATAAAAACCGAAAGTACCTTTTATTGATTTGAAACAGAAATATCGATTAGTTTTTTTATTAAAAAAAAATATACTGAAACTTTTAGAAAGCACATCGAAAATTTAAAAGAAATAAAAAATGTTGATGTAATTTTTTGTGTAGACAACTGAAAAAAAATTATTACAGCTGCTGTTGGCGGCATTGGTGGGTTTGGCTCATATTCAGGCGGATATGGTTCATACCCAGGCAGCGCTGTAGTCCAACAAAGCCAATCATCTAGTTCTGAGAGTTCCGATAGGTTCCACAAATCATCTCAACAAATTATAGCTGGCGGTGGACGTAAGTTCTATTAACAAAAGGCTGAAACATAACTAAATTTTTTTTTTATTATTAGCCGCAGTTATTGGCGGAGGTGTAGGAATCAGCGGAGGTGGCGGAATTGGAGGATATGGCGGATTTGCTGGAGCTGGCGGATCTAGTGGATTCGTTGGAACTGGCGGGCTTGGAGGATATGGAGGCGGCTCCATTTCAGAATACAGCAAATCTGCAAGTGCCGAAAGTGCCAGTGCAGCACAAGAATCATCTCAACAAATAATAAATGGTGGAGGATGTAAGTTTAATTTTTAAAGTTATCTATATATTAGTTATAATATATTTGGGAAAAATTATTTATGTAATTTTTTTTTCATTTTATCTTGCTATTTTCAACCGAACAAAATTTGTTGTTTTCTCTAAAGTTTGTTAATTTTTTTCTATCACGCGTTTCGACAGTAACGTTACTATTGTCAGAACAAGTTTTAAAGAGCTTGAAAAACGCTCTGACGATAGTAGCAATGCTGCCAAAATCCATGTCAACAAAAAATTTGACAATTTTTAATCTGTGAGAAAAAAACGATTTTGTTATAGTTTGTCTAACACTACCTATTTTTAAAATTAAAATTTTTTAATTAAATTATTTTCATAAGTAGTTAATTAAAAAAATTGTTTTATTAACAGCTGTTGGAGGATATGGCGGATTCGGTGGATCCGCTGGATTTGGTGCATCGAGTGGATTTGGCGCATCGGGTGGATTTGGAGCATCTGGTGGAATTGTCGGAGCTGGTGGACTTGGAGGATACGGAGGCGGTGCCATTTCAGAATACAGCAAATCTGCAAGTGCCGAAAGTGCCAGTGCAGCACAAGAATCATCTCAACAAATAATAAACGGTGGAGGATGTAAGTTTTATTTTTAAAGTTATATATATATATATATATATATATATATATTAGTTATAATATATTTGGGAAAAATTATTCATGTAATTTTTTTTTCATTTTATCTTGCTATTTTCAACCGAACAAAATTTGTTGTTTTCTCTAAAGTTTGTTAATTTTTTTCTATCACGCGTTTCGACAGTAACGTTACTATTGTCAGAACAAGTTTTAAACAGCTTGAAAAACGCTCTGACGATAGCAGCAATGCTGCCAAAATTCATGTCAACAAAAAATTTGACAACTTTTAATCTGTGAGAAAAAACGATTTTGTTATAGTTTGTCTAACACTGCCTATTTTTAAAATTAGAATTTTTTAATTAAAGTATTTTCATAAGTAGTTAATTAAAAAATTGTTTTATTAACAGCCGTTGGCGGATATGGCGGATTGGGCGGATCTGCCGGATTTGGTGTATCGAGTGGATTTGGGGCATCGGGTGGATTTGGCGCATCTGGTGGAATTGTCGGAGCTGGTGGACTTGGAGGATACGGAGGCGGTGCCATTTCAGAATACAGCAAATCTGCAAGTGCCGAAAGTGCCAGTGCAGCACAAGAATCGTCTCAACAAATAATAAATGGTGGAGGAAGTAAGTTTTATTTTTAAAAGTAGAGTAAATTCAACTATGATTTTAATACATTTTGAATAAACTCATTAATGTATTTTTTCCATTTTACTTAGATATTACAACCTAACAAAAACAGAGCAAATTTTAAGCAATTTAAAAATCGCTCTGACGATGTTAGCGATGGTGCCAAAATGCACGTCAACCATAAATTTGACAATTTTTAATGTGCGAGAAACACAAATGCCCCGGTTATAAAGTGTCTAACACTATCTATCTTTTAAATCAGAAGAAATTTTTTTTTCATACGTCGGTAATTTTAAAAACTTTTTTATTAATAGGTGGATATGGAGGACTTGGCGTCTCTGCTGGATATGGCGCCGCTGGTGGATTTGGTGCATCTGGTGGATATGGCGCTGCTGGTGGATTTGGCGCCTCTAGTGGATTTGGCGCATCTGGTGGATTTGGCGCATCTGGTGGATTTGACGCAAGTGGCGGACTTGGAGGATATGGAGGCGGTTCCATTTCAGAATACAGCAAATCTGCAAGTGCAGAAAGTGCCAGTGCAGCACAAGAATCATCTCAACAAATAATAAATGGTGGAGGAAGTAAGTTTAATTTTTTAAGTAAAGATTCATTTAAAGTATGCTTTTAATATATTTGAAGTAAATTCATTAATTTGCATTTTCCATTTTACCTAGGTATTAACAACCTAACAAAATTAGTTGTTTCTTACACACCTTAAATTTTTGTTGTTTCGCGTTTTGGTAACCTCATTAGAGCAAGTTTTAAACAATTTAATAATTACTCTAGCAATGAGAACGACGCTGCCAAAACGCACGTTAACAAAAAATTTAAAAGGTTTTTATGTGCGAGACAAACAATTGCTTTTATTTTAATTTGTTTAACTATACCTATTTTTAAAATTAGAAAAAAATTAAATTTTTGTCATAGTTAATTAAAAAAACTTTTAAAAAAAAGATATTGGCGGATATGGAGGATTTAGCGGATCTAGTGGATATGGCGCTGCTGGTGGATTTGGCGCATCTAGTGGATTTGGCGCATCTGGTGGATTTGGCGCATCTGGTGGATTTGGCGCAACTGGCGGACTTGGAGGATATGGAGGCGGTTCCATTTCAGAATACAGCAAATCTGCAAGTGCCGAAAGTGCCAGTGCAGCACAAGAATCATCTCAACAAATAATTAATGGTGGAGGATGTAAGTTTTATTTTTAAAGCTACAGCAAATTTAACTTTTTTTTTTATATATTTAGAATAAACTTAATGGTTAATTTTTTCCATTTCAATCCAAGTATTTACAACCTAACAAAAACAGTTGTGTTCTTTAAACTCTAAATTTTGTTTTTTTTTTCCTGTTTCTCGTTTTTGCAGTAACTTTACGATCATTAGAGCAAATTTTAAATAGTTTAAAAATCGCTCCAAAGATCATAGCGATGCTGCCGAAATGCATTTAACAAAAATAAATTTAACAAATTTTCATGTGCAAAAAAACAAATGCTTGTGTTATAATTTGTCTAACACTACCTGTTTTTGGAAATAGAACAATTTTTTTTCATAAGTAATTAAATAAGAAACTGTTTCATCAACAGCTGGTGGTGGATATGGTGGATTTAGCGGATCTGCTGGATTCGGCGCATCTGGTGCACTTGGTGCATCGGCTGGATTTGGCGCATCTGGTGGATTTGGCGCAACTGGCGGACTTGGAGGATATGGAGGCGGTTCCATTTCAGAATACAGCAAATCTGCAAGTGCCGAAAGTGCCAGTGCAGCACAAGAATCGTCTCAACAAATAATTAATGGTGGAGGATGTAAGTTTTATTTTTAAAGCAAGAGAAAATTTAACTATCTTTTACGATTTTTAAAATAAACCAAATGATTTATTTTTTCTATTTTACCTTGGTATTTAAAACCTAACAAAAAGAGATGGTTTCTTTTCACTCTGGATTTTATTTTTTTTCGCGCGTTTCGACAGCAACGTTATCAAGCAAGTCCAGAGCAAGTTTTAGACAGTTTAATAATCTCTCTATTTATGGTAGCGATACTGCCGAAATATACGTCAACAAAAAATTTTACAACTTTTAATGAGTGAGAAAAAATTTTTTTGTTATCATTTGCCTAGCGCTATTTATTTTTTAAATTAGAGAAAAACTTTTTTTTTCGTATTTAATTGAAAAAAAAACTTTTTATTAATAGCTGTTGGTGGATATGGAGGACTTGGCGTCTCTGCTGGATATGGCGCCGCTGGTGGATTTGGTGCATCTGGTGGATTTGGCGGATCTGGTGGATTTGTCGGATCTGGTGGACTTGGAGGATATGGAGGCGGTTCTATTTCAGAATATAGCAAATCTGCAAGTGCAGAAAGTGCCAGTGCAGCACAAGAATCATCTCAACAAATAATAAATGGTGGAGGAAGTAAGTCTTATTTTTAAAGCGATAGCAAATTTAACTATTAATTAATATTAATTAAAAAAACTTTAAAAAAAAAGATATTGGCGGTTATGGAGGATTTAGCGGATCTGGTGGATATGGCGCTGCTGGTGGATTTGGCGCATCTAGTGGATTTGGCGCATCTGGTGGATTTGGCGCATCTGGTGGATTTGACGCAAGTGGCGGACTTGGAGGATATGGAGGCGGTTCCATTTCAGAATACAGCAAATCTGCAAGTGCCGAAAGTGCCAGTGCAGCACAAGAATCATCTCAACAAATAATAAACGGTGGAGGATGTAAGTTTTATTTTTAAAGAGACAGAAAATTTAACATTTTCTTTAAATATATTTAAAATTAATTTTATGATTTCTTTTTGTCATTTCATCCAAGTATTTACAACCTAACAAAAAAAGTTGTGTTCTTTAAACTTTAAATTTTGTTAATTTTTTTACTGTCGCGCGTTTCGACAGTAACGTTACCATCAACAGAACAAGTTTTAGATAGTTTAATATTCGCTCTGACGATAGTAGCGATGCTGCCAAAATGCATGTGAACAAGAAATTTGCCAATTTTTAATCTGCGAGAAAAATTTTTTTTTTATAATTTGTTTAATACTACTTATTTTTAAAACTAAAAAAAATTAATAACTTTACGTCATAAGTAGCTAATTGGAAAACTGCTTTATTAACAGCTGTTGGAGGATATGGCGGATTCGGTGGATCTGCTGGATTTGGTGCATCGAGTGGATTTGGCGCATCGGGTGGCTTTGGCGCATCTGGTGGAATTGTCGGAGCTGGTGGACTTGGAGGATATGGAGGCGGTTCCATTTCAGAATACAGCAAATCTGCAAGTGCCGAAAGTGCCAGTGCAGCACAAGAATCATCTCAACAAATAATAAACGGTGGAGGATGTAAGTTTTATTTTTAAAGAGACAGCAAATTTAACTATTCTTTTAATATATCTAATATTATTATTATTAATATATTGTTTTTTATTTCACTTAGGTATTTACAATCTAACAAAACTTTTGTGTTTTTACACTTTAAATTTTGTTAATTATTTTCTGTCGCGCGTTTCGACAGTAACGTTGTTATTGTCAGAGCAAGTTTTAAACAGTTTCAAAAACGCTTTGACGATAGTAGCGATGATGCCAAAATGCATGTCAACAAGAAATTAGACAATTTTTGATCTGCGAGAATAATTTTTTTGTTATAATTTGTCTAACACTACCTAGTTTTAAAAATAGAATTTTTTAATTAAATTTTTTTCATAGGTAGTTAATTAAAAAATTGTTTTATTAACAGCTGTTGGCGGATATGGCGGATTCGGTGGATCTGCTGGATTTGGTGCATCGGGTGGATTTGGTGCATCGAGTGGATTTGGCGCATCTGGTGGATTTGGCGCAACTGGCGGACTTGGAGGATATGGAGGCGGTGCCATTTCAGAATACAGCAAATCTGCAAGTGCCGAGCAAGCCAGCGCAGTACAAGAATCATCTCAACAAATAATAGACGGTGGAGGATGTAAGTTTTATTTTTAAAGCGACAGCAGATTTAACTACCCTTTTCGTATATTTAGAATGAACCTAATGATTTATTTTTCCCTTTCACCTTGGTAATTACAACCTTAACAAAAACAGTTTTTTTACGCTCTAAATTTTTTGTTTTGTGTTTTGTTCTTGCACGTTTCGACAGCAAAGTTACATTTATCAGAGCAAGTTGTAAACAGTTTAATAATCGCTCTGACGATGGTAGCGATGCTGACAAAATGTACGTCAACAAAAATTTTTACAATTTCTAATATGTGGGACAAACGAATGCGGTTGTTATAATTTGTCTCATTTGTCTACCACTACCAATTTTGCAAATAAAAAAAACTATTTATTTATGCGTATTTTATTATTATTTTTTTTATTTATAGCTGTTGGTGGATATGGCGGATTTAGCGGTTCTAGCGGATTTGGAGCCTCTGGTGGATTTGGCGCATCTGGTGGATTTGGTGCTTCTGGTGGATTTGGCGCAACTGGTGGACTTGGCGGATATGGAGGCGGTTCCATTTCAGAATACAGCAAATCTGCAAGTGCCGAAAGTGCCAGTGCAGCACAAGAATCATCTCAACAAATAATAAACGGTGGAGGAGGTAAGTTTTATTTTTAAAGCAGAAGAAAATCCAACTATGTATATTTGCAATAAATTTTATTTTTTCATTTCACCTAAGATTTTACAACTTAACAAAAATTGTTGTGGTTTTTACTCTTTAAATTTTGTTATTTTTTTACCGCCATGCGTTTTGCCAGTGTTACCATCATTAGAACAAGTTTTAAACAGTATAAAAATTGCTCTGGCGATGGTAGTGATCCTGCCGAAACACACGTTAACAAGAAATTTGATCATCTTTAATTACGAGAAAAAAGAATACCTCGGTTATAAAGTATCTAACACTACCTAGTTTTTAAATTAGAAAAAAAATTTTTTTTTTCATATGTATTTGATAAAAAGAACTCTTTTATTAACAGCTGTTGGCGGATATGGCGGATTCGGCGGATCTGCTGGATTTGGTGCATCGAGTGGATTTGGCTCATCGGGTGGATTTGGCGCATCTGGTGGATTTGGCGCATCTGGTGGATTTGGCGCAACTGGCGGACTTGGAGGATATGGAGGCGGTGCCATTTCAGAATACAGCAAATCTGCAAGTGCCGAACAAGCCAGCGCAGTAGAAGAATCATCCCAACAAATAATAAATGGTGGAGGAGGATGTAAGTTTTAAACAGTTTAAAAATCACTCTGACGATCGTAGCAATGCTGAGGAAACGCACGTTAAAAAATATTTGACAAATTTAATGTGAGAGAAAAACAAATATTTTTGTTATAATATGTGTAATTTTTTAAATTTAAAACATATTAAATCTTTTTCATACGTATTTGATTAAAAAAACCCTTTTATTAACAGCTGTTGGAGGATATGGCGGATTCGGCGGATCTGCTGGATTTGGTGCATCGAGTGGATTTGGCGCATCGGGTGGATTTGGCGCATCGGGTGGATTTGGCGGGTCTGGTGGATTTGTCGGAACTGGTGGACTTGGAGGATATGGAGGCGGTTCCATTTCAGAATACAGCAAATCTGCAAGTGCCGAAAGTTCCAGTGCAGCACAAGAATCATCTCAACAAATAATAAATGGTGGAGGAAGTAAGTTTTATGTTTAAAGCAAGAGCCAATTTAAGTATGCCTTTAATATATTTGGAATAAACTTATTGAGTTTTTTTTCCATATCATTGTCATATTGAAATTTAATTTAAACACTGGGTTTTTTTACACTCCAAATTTTGTTTTTTTTTTCTGTGACGTGTTCAGCAGCAACGTTTTCATTGGTGGTTTATAAAAATCGCTTTAACGATGGTAGCAATGCTGCCAAAATGCAAGTCAACGAGAAATTTAACAAATTTAATGTGTGAAAAACAAATGCTTTTGTTATAATTTATCTAACACTACCTACTTTTTAAATTAGAAAAAAAAATCATAAGTAGTCAATTAAAAAAATGTTTTATTAACAGCTGGCGGATATGGCGGATATGGTGGATATGGCGGATTGGGTGGATCTGCTGGATTTGGTGCATCGAGTGGATTTGGCGCATCGGGTGGATTTGGCGCATCTGGTGGATTTGGCGCAACTGGCGGACTTGGAGGATATGGAAGCGGTTCCATTTCAGAATATAGTAAATCAGCAAGTGCCCAGCAAGCCAGCGCAGTCGAAGAATCATCCCAACAAGTAATTGGTGGTGGAGGACGTAAGTATTAACTAACAACAGGAGCAAGAAGTCAATTAATGTACTCTTTTAGACTTTTTAGAATAAATGTATTATTTACAACTAATTATTTAGTTATTTAAAATTACAAAAATTTGATTACAAAAATCTTTTTTTTTTCTTATGTATGTATTGAAAAATATTTTTTATTAGCAGTCGGTGGAATTGTCGGATCTGCTGGATTTGGCGGATCTGCTGGATATGGTGGATCTGCTGGATTTGGCGGATCTGCTGGATATGGTGGATCTGCTGGATTTGGTGGATCTGCTGGATTTGGTGCATCTGCTGGATTTGGCGCATCTGGTGGACTTGGAGGATATGGAGGCGGTTCCATTTCAGAGTACAGCAAATCTGCAAGTGCCGAAAGTGCTAGTTCTGCAGTTGAAAAATCATCTCAACAAGTAATAAGCGGTGGACAACGTAAGTTTTATTCTGAGAGCACACTCAATTCAATTTTATTAATTTCATGTGTTGTTAATTAAGAAATATTTCTTATTAGCAGCAGTTGGTGGAATTGTTGGTTCCACCCGATTTGGCGGATCTGGTGGATTTGGTGCATCTGGTGGATTTGGCGCATCTGGTGGAATTGGCGCATCTGGTGGAATTGGCGCATCTGCCAGCTTTGGCGGTGGCGGCGGCGGTGGAGGCAGCTATTATTCGGAAAACAACGCGTCTGGAAACTCTCAAAACTCACAATCGTTTGCAGAATCGTCACGTCAATATTCAAGGCTGTAACTGTACCTATTCAAATAAAAATGTATAAAATCACAGCAAATAAAGATATTTATTTAATATATGCGTACAACTATTTTCCTACTTTCCATGAAATATTGTTTAAACCGTGAAAAGTTTTCTTCAAATTGTTGCTGTCTGCCCATTCAGAATTGTAGTAAGTGTTGTCATCATCTTCCTCTAATTTTTTAAGTTCTTCCTGTCTTCTATAAGCTTGTAACATGAATTCTTTACGTTGCTCTTCAGACATGATGGGTTCTCTTGCAGGCGGCCCTTGACCACGTTTGGTCAGTTTTACAATCACCTAAAATTTTCCCTTATAACATTACATTTCTACCACACTTTAGTACGTACTTTACAAGCCTCAATTTTACCAACGTAATCTCCTAATAACTTCTCATCTCTATACATTTCTTTCCCACAAAACCACAGCTGAGCCGTTGCTGGATCAATAACTTCAAGCGATGCTTGAGTTCCTGACAAATCCTCGATATTTTCAAATTCCATACGAATCACATCATGGGGTGGTAACTTCATGGGATACACAATAAGAGTTGCTCCTTTCAGTAAATTTATAGCTTCTCGTACAATCTTCATATCCAAACATTGTTGCTGAAGAACCCGATTTTTAGAAATCATATCTTTTGCATCTTTTACCGCTTTGTTTAACACGTCTTGCATTTCCTTGCGTGGTTGTTTCCCATTTCTGCGACCTATTGGATCTTTAACTTCTGTGAAACCACCACTAGGAATACACTTGTCTCCCCAAGTATCAATCAACTTTAATTCTTCGACTTGCTCGGGAGTCAAGCCCAAAATTTCAGGAGGATATAAAGTTCCATGTTTGGCGAGCTCCTCCATTTCGGCACAAATGCGGTAGACTTTCAGACGCCCGTTATAAATAGCTGTTATTTTTGTCACCACTTCTTCGACGGGTGCCTTAAGAGTTGTTTCAAAAAGAAACTGACTTTGATCGTTGTGTTTTACGTGTAAAATCACCATTTTTAGAAACAGAGACTTGACAGTGTCAATGATCACTTGGAAACATTTTTTGTTTAATCGATAAAAGTGGTATCTAAGCATGTTGTATGCTAATTTCACGCTTTTAATGAAGAGCGAGTTTCTTTCTTATCTCTGATTAGAAAGTATATTAGTAATCGATTTTAATTGATTTCAAATAATATTAATGAACACTCTTATATAAAATTATTGTATTGATAATTGATACGTGGGAGAGGGCGATTTTTAGTTCCTCATTCCTTAAAAACAAATAATTTCTCGCACCTCGACCAGATCCAACATAAATCATAATTAATACCATCGAAAATAGTAACGTAACCATGATATTGACATTCACCGAACACCGACACGGCCTTTGTTTTGTAGGTCAATACTAAAAGGCGGTGAATTCAACAATCGTTGCCGCTGATTGAACTGGACTGAAGTAGAGACGCAAATTGATGACAGTAGATTGGAAAAAATGTTAACACGATAGTGAGAGTAGTTCTAACTTCATAAGTGAACGGCAATTTTTTAAGAAAGTGAAAATTCACGGTCGAAAAATCACCTAATATGTCTGAATCTAACAATGACATGTTTTCACGGAAATTAAGAGCTTTTATGCAGATTGAGAACGTTGTGAATTCGTGGGTTGTATTGAAAAAATTTTGTTATGAATTTCTTCCAAGGAGGTCTTTGTTAACGTTGTAAATATTTAGAATGAATGAATTTTTTTTTTACCTTCCTTTGAATATTTTCCGTGTATCATTTTAAACGCGCAAAAAACTTTAAGATCCTCGTAAATTTTTTTCAGAAATCAGTAGCGAAAGGCATTTTAGTTTATTCTTATTTGACGTGTTATAGCTTAAAATAGTTAGTTAACAATATTAAAATAAAACATAAACAAAATCTAATAAAATGTTACTTTCTCCCAATTACTACAAACGTTGTAAAATCTCTGATTAGTACTAAAAAATAAACCAGAATTTATAATTTTTTTTATAAACGTGTTGGGTGTTCTAGACTTATGCAATAGAATCGACTGATAAAAATTTTGAAGTGAAATATGTATCATCATATTTTGTCGTTCCGGCAGAGATTGTATGAATCTTTATTGCGTCTTAAATAAGTTTGGAGGGAATTGTTATTAGTCATTCAATATCTGTTACGCACTTTTCTGCAACAGCAAAAATTTCATGTCATTGTGTAATCGCCGAAACGATTTGAAACTCATTTAGAGCATACTTTAAAGAATTCACAGCTTATTTCCAATTAGCGCATCAAATTAATTACCTCATGTAACAAATTTTGAAAGCATTTTAACAATGTTTCGCACTAGATCCCAAATACATTAAATCTGAAAGTACAAAATTAATATCATGAAACACAATTAAGAAATAGAAGAAGACAAAATTAGAAACACGCTACCTACTTTACCAAGAATGTTACATAAATTGATGTGAATTAAATTACTTTTACCCTCCTAAGTCCATGATGCACTTTTAATTAACACCCTATGAAATTTCTCTTGAACAACGTTAGAGAGTCATTTTCAACTTCCAGATGTCTAAAGCATTAAATTAAAGCTCAAATATCTCCTCATTACTTTTATGCCAGACAATGGTCAGGTGCATCGTTATTAGATGAAGCAACTGAAAAAACTTCTTTGCATCATATAATAATTACGAAAAATTAAAGATACAGTAACCTTCAGCGAAAGTACTATCCCCCAGTTTAGTGAAATTGTATGTCTGTCTCTCTTGTACTTACAATCTGGGACATCTTTCCACAAAAATATTCAGTTAGGTGGTTTTAAGCTATAAATAAGAGAGGGGTTTGTAGATTTAGTGCATTTGTTTCACGGAGGTGAGTGTGAATTGTTTGTTTACGTCTTGGCGTTTTTTGGACGTCTTCAGATTCAGCAACATGAATAAGATGGTAAGTTGATTTTAAAAATGTTTCGAGTTGATTTTTTAATCTAATTTTTACTAAAAAAATATTTACTTTATTATTTCAATCTCAACCTTAGAGTAAAGTGATTTAAAATGATTTTAATTTGCTGAAAACACAACAGTTAAAAAATAATTAAGTTCGTAAATGACTGCTAATGGTTTGTATCTAAAGATTTTGCAGATCATTTTCATTTTAAACATAAATTTTAATTTATTGTAACACCCTACTCCTACAAAAAAATATTTTATTTAAATTGTTATAGATGTAATAAAGGATCTGGGAATTAAAAATTTATATCATTTTATGTAGACAACGTCACTTTGTTTAGATTTCTACACTAAGAGAATTTTTTAGTTGAGATTTTTTTATTGTCCATAATTTGCACATTCCGATTTTTGTACGATGTGAAGTGCATCAAGTTTAAAATTTAAATTAAATTCGTTAACAAAAAAAAACAGTTAAATTAAGAATTTGATTTAGATCTGCTCTATTTCATTTTTATACTTTTATTTTATTATTTACTTTATTACTAATATTCTTTAAATTTTTATATTATGCAGGAAAAGGTGCTACAAAATTAGCCGCTAGACCTGAAACAAGAAGTGAGGGGTCACTCATAATTTGTATTGAAATAATTCTAATGAAAACAATTAAACTAATATAAACACTTTCTTTCAAATATATGATAGGAAAAATCGTATTGGAGAAAGTACATTTATTTTTGATCTGTGATAAAACAAGAGTGTTGACATGCATGAGAGAAGAAGCAATCACTTTTATAGAAGCGCGAACTGAACTAGAAAATTGGACATGTTCCTCATTAGCACTTCCTTTAGTACTATTTGTACTGAAAGTTATTAAACAGCACTTACTCTCGACTTCTTTATCGTTTATTTCTGTTAACAATGTTACAAACTTTTTACTCGAAGAAATGAAGAATTTCAATAAACTTTCTTCGTGAAGAGATCAAAGTAGCTCAAGCGAATATTACTTGTATAAGAAATTGGGTATGCGAAAAAATGACCAATTTTTGGAGAAGCACGACACCAACCAGCTTTCTACAACAAAAGTATCTCTAAAGTAGTCATGGACAGTTATTCTAAAACAATAACCATATTTTTTTATAATAGAATTTATTGCAAGTTGCTTAGAAAATCAATAAATAAATGTAATTGCTGTTTCAACAATTCTTAGATCATCCACATCACTCTTTCGTAGCAGAGTTATAATTAGTGAGGAGTTAACTGTTTCGAATGTCTAATGAGTTGATGTTTTTACGGTTTTTTATCACTGTTGCCTCATCTGCAGATCTTGAGGTTTTATTTTATACCGTAAAATAACCATTAACGTGATCATTTTCATCCAACAGATGACGAGTAGACCTATCACTTTCGAATAGCACCCAATTAGAACCTTATTTCATTAAATTTTTGTGGGTAATTAATATTTATAACCGAAAGAAAAAAAGCGCATTTCACGTTTTATTGAATTTTCAATTTATATTTGTAATTGAAAATCAGGAAAGAATCAGTTCTGAAATTAATTTACAAACCTACATGAGATTATATACAGACGAATGAAAATTAAAAAAAATGCCGTTGAAGTTTTATTACGATTTCAAAGAGTTGTAAAAGTAATTTCCTCTTATTGTTACTTACATCTCAAAAAAAATAGAAGTCCCTTTGTAAGAATGCATTTCCCATCATTATTTCCTATTTATACTTTCTTTACTGGACCATCATAATTGCAGACCTGCAGAACAATTGACAAAGAAAGATGATTACTGCAATTTTTTGTAGCTTTCGTTTTACCTGCATTCTACGAACTTGTTATAGCTACAACCAGTAAAACAGCGCGGTAGCGAAAGTAGCAATTTTCACTCCTGAATCTATATTTATTATCGAGCGTTTTATGACGTAGATTCATTATTTTCGGCAGCTGCAACGGAAAGTGTAATTGCGGTGAAAGTAATTCAGACCAGTTTCCGAACCTTCTCTTAACACACCCAGCTTCTATAAATTTTCAAGATGTGATTGTATTTCCTAAGCAAAAAATTAACATTAACGAATGAAATTTATCAAAAAACTTGTTTTTTTGTTATCGTGTTAAAATCATCAAGATTGTGTATAAAAGATCCGCCTCTTCCGCACCTAGCTGAGTAATTTTTTAGAAAATTACATCCTTTCAATTTGAGGCGCACTTTAGAAAGGAAATAAATGTTGCCCGAAGGACATGAAATTATCTCATTTTTGTGACACGATTATGATTTGGATGAAATAATGAAACTTATTTTCCGCTTTCAGATCATTCTTCCTTTACTTGCGTGCGTCGTCCAAGTTATCGCCGTAGACAAACAAGACAAGGCAAAGGCAACCCCATCACCTGTTAACGCGATTCAACAGAGCCCGAAATACGAAATGATTTACCAGCCGGTTAAGTACCAACAACCCGTGCAACAAATTCAACTGCAACCGATGCAACACATTCAAACTTTGCAACAACTTCAACAGAAAGCTCACTATGTACCGGTGCAACTTATTCCGAGACAGTACTACATCCCCCAGCAGCAAGCTCATGCTCATGCTCAACCTCAAGCTATGATTATTATCGCTCAACCCGCTCTTTTACCCCAAAGTTTACTTTATGGTAACCCCACCCAACAACTGTTGAACTACTTCCATAGCAACCCTCACGCTAAATATCAACTTCTTCAAGGAAACTACCAACAGGCAACTCATCAACTTCAGGCTCAACAACCCCAAGCTCAGACCGTCCAACCAACGGCTGCATATGTACATCCAGTGCTTGCTTCTCCTGTCGGTAATTACATTTTAACAGCAGCTCCTCAAGTCACCACTCAGCTTTCCCCCCAACATCAACTCATCGCTCAGTCAAGTCCCATTCCTGCACCTGCTTCAACTCAATACCCAACTCAACAACCCCGAGTTCAACTTCAACAAGTTCAACAAATTCAACCAGTACAAGTTCAACAAGTACAACAAGTTCAACACGTACAACAAGTTGAACAAGTGCAACAAGTTCAACAACCGGTACATCAAACTCAGCACCACCTCCACCATCTCCAACAACAACAACAACAACAGCAACAGCAACAACAACAACCAGCTCAGTTGAACAGCTTGTCTCAGTTGGCTCAGTTAGCAGCTCAACAATACGTTTCAACACAAATGAAAACAGCCCCTGCTATTGTTACAGGTTTTGAGCATTTCACTCCTGAGCAACAAGCTCAAATTAAAGCTCAATTGAGCGCGCATTTGGGTGCAAATTTCCACGCAGTATCTAACGCTAACCCTAATCAATATTCTGCGAAATACGTGTCTAATCAAGAAAATACCAATTTTGTTCCAAGTCCACAAGTCAAAAATGAACCTGTCGCGACAATCAGTTCACATTCAGGAGATATTTTGAAGACACGCTATGTGAAGAAAAATTAGAGGGTTAGTGTGATTGTAAGATAGTGATAAACAGTGGCGGAACTAGTCGTAGATATAGCAAATAAAGTAAGTTATTGGGCTGGTACGCCACTGACGATGAGGGAGTAAACTGTAGCTTAAGACTGATGGCAATGGTACCTGTAGCAACAAGTTTAGCCCAATGTTCATAAAAAATAATGCATGATATTACAACATATATCCATACTGCTCGCTTGCATCAACGCTGATGGATATTAAACTCTGCTTAAGTCAAAGCCTGGAGAATAAAATTTAAGTAGCGTTGGTGCAAACGGCCATAAAATCTGTATAAGTGTTGCTTATGATAATTTTGTATTCTTTATGTTCTCTATAATTTATACGAAAAAGCTAAATAAAAGAAAATGAGACCCTTCTTCTTTCCTTCAATATAAGCACTTTTTATATATTCCGTTATTTTATTTTATTCCGACAAATAAATTTTTTAAATCTGTCTTCCATTTACTTACTCTTGAACATAGTTAATTGATTTAGTGTTGCGTGCACGTCCGGTTACGCCATACCCGTTGATTTATGATCCACATTTACACTTGTGAGAGCAGCTTTTTACTTCTTTTTTTTTACTCCTCTTTGTTCTGGTAAAAAACAATCAAGAGAAACTCTTAAAGGAATGTCCGGCTGTTTCGAATAAAAATCACTACCACACATGCCCAGAAATGTAGAGCCAAGAAGAAAGTTGACCACCAATAAAAAAAAATAAAAAAATACTGCTCACGTTCACTATCTAAACCATTTAATTACATCGTGGGCAAAACATCTTAAAAAATATAAATTACTCTCAATCGGCTTCCTACACAATGATAGAAAGACTTTAAATGATCACAAGAATTATATCTTGAATCGAAATTTTAATAAATCTTGACAATTGTAAAGAGGAGCACTTTCTAATAGCTTCGTGAATTTGCATTTCATATCGTCTTACAGTGTCCATTAATGCGTAACCGTTTTTTTCTTGGTGAGGACGTTCATTGACTTAGTCCGGAAAATTTACATATAAAAAACAGCAAGAAGTGAAATCGGTACCAGCAGAGATGAAGATTTTGAAAAACGTCACTTTGTAATATTACACCGGTCATCTTGATAAATGACTCATCTGTCGGAATTACGATCTTGGGATTATTTTAATTGAAGTCTACTTTCTTAAGTGATAAATTATCTTGTTTCATTTTCATGGAAAATTTCTCGGTACCGTTACAGGTGTGATCTGAACTTTTCCTCTACATAAACAGTCCATTAATTAGAGAAATATAATAACTGTCACAGTAACACAGTTTTTTGGAAAAACTTTGTTTTTTATTTAAAGGTTTATTAGTAGTTTTAATTTATGATGCGCTCATTTAATTAATTATACAAAAATATAGCTAATAAACTAAAATTAATAATAATAACTATAAATAATAAACTTACAAGTGGCATACAAATATCTTAATTTTTTGTTATCTAATGTTGGATTTTAATTAACTTTGGGAATTACTTTTCCTATAACTGTAGCAAATAAAGTGTAATAATTAATTTTGTGACCGAATAAGTTGATTGAAAATAAAATTAAAAGTTAAAGTAGTGTGTAAAAGATTTTTTTATGCCTTGTAAAAAATGAAAAATATAAGTTACAAATATTTTGTTGCGTCAAATTTTAACGAAATATTTCCTGCTCGTTTAATTCGCTTGGTTTTAAGATTAAAAAATAATTAAGTTTCTAATTAATATTTTTTTGTAAATTTACTTTAGTTTGTGACAGAAACACTGTCCAATTAACAAACTAACGAAACTAGAAGCTAAAACTGATCAGATCTTTATGAGTTACATCCTCTTTCCATTAAGTCCGATCTCTACCATTAATGCAATTATTTATACAGCAGCCAACCAAAAACAAAGCTAAAAGAACAGCAAAGATTACAGTGTGATAGCGGAAATAACTTTCTCGGCCGACAATCTATAGATTTTCTTACATATCGCACAATTACCAACAAATAGAGCATATCAAGATGCTCCGGTAGTGAAATTACGAAAAACTGTCGAATTGTCTGAAGTTAGTTACGAAAACTGTCGACATCCAAACACGAACGTTACATTTCTTACACAACCCATCAATTAATGACAAGTTTCGCTACAATTACCAAATATGTAAGTCACTTCTTTTGGTTTAATTACACGCAACAGGAAATAACTATCGAGACCTTGCCGTAAAAATGGCAAGAATCCATGTAAACGCTTTGTCACCGACGAAGGCGGGTCCGATGAATAATAGTCTGAAACGAAAGTGAAATGCTTTCAGCTGTGGGCATCACCCATCGGGATGTGATAAGATGACCCTTTCTCTTAGTAACTGCTTGAGGACACGAAATGTCGGCGGTCATCAACAATATCGAAAATAAATCTTAAAAGAATTATTTTGGCAGTACTTTCTAGACTTTTAAGTATCGTCATTTGATTACTACCAAACTAGGTTAGAAAAAACAGACTTTCGCTGGAAATTTAGAACAATTTTTTTGTATGGGATGGTCATGTTATGTAACTACTTACATATGTTTTTTGTTGTTATTAATATCGCGTGTTATACTTTATTAATGTTGGCAAAACTTTCGTTTTTATTGTTATCATCAATCTTCGGAGGAGGTTGATAAAATTGGCTGTTAATTATTTTCTTTAGTAACACTAAACGAGAGAAGTTCGCACGTGAAGCGTAAAAGCATAACATCGTTTCTACATAAAGAAGTAAATTTTATGGTAGCTGGTATTTATTATTAATTGTTTGAATTCGACCTTTCTACAATTCCCTTTACAAGGTAATCAAAATAATCACTATATGGCGAGAATTTCTTCTGAACACATTCACTTAGCGTCCACTGGAAGATGCATCGTTCACAGTAAGCTGGTTTCTAGGAAATGCTTTTAATAAAGTTAAGTAAAGTAAACGGTAAATATAAATTATTTTCTTGAGAATGTAGGTACATTTCAGCAGACATACTGATAGAATAGATTACAAAATATTTTTTATAGGCAAATTAAACTTTGATGTTTACGATGTAATAAAATTAATAACTACTTTCCTATGGACACATAAAGAGCAATCTTCTGTTTTGGTCTACTTTTATATCAATCTCGGTACAAAAAATGCTTGTTTTAAGTCGGTATTTGTGTCTGCGTTTGTAATAAGACTTATAAGTTTATTTAGAGAGTCATTCACGAAACTTAGTGTGCAAATACTTACAGTGTGCTTGCAAGTCCTTATCGAGAGATTCTCACACGAATTTACAAACCATTTTCACAAATATTTTTATAAAAGTTCAGATCAATTGTTTTAATCTACATATGAAATATTTATCTTAAACTTTCAGCTTATCAAAGTAAATAAAAAATACAAATGCTTGTCAAGCCCCTTCGATAACAAATTATTGATGGCATTCATTCCCCCCATTCATTCCATTTTATTTTGGACAAGTGAAAATTGTTGAATTTTTAAAACTTTAATTGATTTTTATGTAAAACATTCTTAGTACATCGATTCGATATAATAATACAAAAATTCCCACTCGATTTCTCAGTAATAATTTTGGAGAGCATTCTTCGTCTGAGTTATCAGAATCTGATGAAGATTAATAACTGGTAAAAATGAAAAATTTGTATATAGCTTAATAAAAGTTAGAAAAAATCTTTGATTTCCAATTTGATTTACAGTTTAAACGACTGAAAGCTTAACAAATTCATAATAAAGTGTAACATTTCGATATAAAATAAGAAATAAACAATAGTTATTTGTATCACTAGGCCAGAAACTGACCTTTTGCAACTATGAGCGTAGTTTGCAGGCTAAGGCCGAAGGCCGCAGCCTGCAATAGCGAATTGTTGCAAAATAAGTTTCTGGGTGTGTGATACACACTATTTTTTGGGCCGACAATTGATTAAATTTGTTAAAAGTAATATTTTCGTACAAATTTCAATAAAATTAAGAATCAAGTAAGTGTTAGTTTTTGACATTGACAAATAATTACGATTTACAAAATGGAAACACCAGTGCACATTACGGAAGCTGCCGAGAAATTATTTGATATATTCTTCTATCAACATCGATCGTATGTATCGAATATCGAACGTCGCAGACGCTGGCAGAGCATACGGTTGACGTATGTCAAACCTCAAACGATTCAAACTCTTGTGTTCTGTAGTTGGCCGTGCATTTTGCAGGTCTAGGCCGCGAAACGGTCGGTTTCAAGCGGATTTAGACAAATGCAATTTGTGTTATTTTAGAACGGAGGCCCCCTGTATGATGACATCAGCTAATATTAATGCCATGTAAAAAGGCAATATATTTTTTAGTTTCTTACCAAAATTCAATAACCAATTGCTAATAATAACAATGCTAAAAATGTACTTTATTTGAACAAAATTTTGTAAAAAAATGAATAACTTGGCAATCTTACATTTAAAATTTAAAAACAAAATATGCATTTGAAGCATTTGATTCAACAAATCACAATACATAAAAAATAGATAACGTTATATTTAAAATAATTGAGTTGAATACGGTTCTGGACTACTGGAACAGTCTGTCTAAAGTAAAATATTTTTAGAAAGCTTTGCTTCATATATCATAATTCATAACTTATTGAAAAATCTCATGTCATAAACGCAAAAGCAAAATCGATCAATCTCGCACTATTGACTCACTCTGTGTATCCACAGTTTAAGGAATTATGTACTAACGAACTATTCATAGAATAAAGCTAATAAATAAAAAAAACGTTACAAAAATTGTTGACTGTCATCTCCGACAAGACTACATTAAGTAGATGCGATTTTACCACATGTAGCTTACAAATTAAAAATAAATAAATACAAAAATTATTGATTATTATTATAATTAGAATCATAATTATAATTAGATTGATTTACATAAAAATCTGTAAAAATGTTCAAAATGTAATATAGTTTATAATACAGAGTGATCCATTTCAATATTAATCATAGTCGGCTTTCCAAGTTTGCGCGTAGGTCTTAGAACATTTTTACTATTTTTCACAGCATAACACATTAGCGTCGCAGAAAGTGGGGTTGAGGCGGTATTTACAATTATTTACGTTCCGTTGAAATAAAACATTATAAAATTTTTTACTGTTTTGTGGTGTCAGAATAAGTTTGCGAACAGGATATAACGCACATAGAAACAGGTTAAAGCGATTTTTTTTGCCGAAATGTTACCACATTCCACGCCATTGGCCGGCCCGAGTCGAACGGCGAACTGTGACGAACTGTCAATACTGTCATATGTCAAATTGTTGTGAATCCCGGGAGTCGGAAAGCTCTCTTAAATAGCATTTTTCCTTGGTGCATTGGTGTATTTTGAGAAAAAAGCAATCCAATGGCGTTTTCCGTTCAAGAAAAAGCGTTCTTGTTAGAATGCTACTTCAGAAATGGGGTGAAGCAAGAAAATGGTGAATGGGTGTCCATTCCAACATTTCCAACTGTGCATGGACGAATACCGAGTGAAGTATCCACATCGAATGGACGTTGATTATCAAAAAGTTTATCAGTGCATTCAAAATATGGTGCCTAATTTTAGAGAAACCGGATCAGTCGTTAAGAAAAGGCCAGGTCGGAACATTTCCGTTCGCACTGCAAAGGTCGTCGAAAATGTTAGAATCATAATGGAAGAACGACCGTCAACTTCATTGAGACGTTTAAGTAAGAGAATTGATGTCAGTTATACTAGCCGTCGACGAATTGTGAAGAAAAATCTAAACATGTACCCTTATAAAGTTCGCGTGGTCTAGGAAATAAAGCCCCCAGATTTTCCTAAAAGAATCGCTTACTGTCAATGGTTTGAACAACATTTGAACAATGAGATGCTTGATTTGACATTTTTTAGTGATGAAGCCTGGATTTATTTGGATGGTTTTGTTAATTCTCAGAATATGAGACTTTGGTCTGTTGAAAATCCTCACGAGATTACAGAAGTTGGTTTGCATCCCCAGAAGATTGGTATTTGGGTGGTGATGTCTCGTAGACGTATGATAGGCCCAATCTTCTTTGACGAGATGATAAATGCCGAACGATACCAACGGCTCATTCTTGAAGAATTTGTGAACCAACTGGACGATGAAGAGTTGCAGAATGGATACTTCCAACAGGACAATTCAACGGCGCATACGGCTAGCGCAACAATTAGTTATCTCCGGGAATTCTTCGACGATCGTTTGATATCGTATAATTTGTGGCCTCCAAGATCACCAGACCTTTCACCTTTGGATTATTTTCTTTTTGGTCATATTAAAAATTCTGTTTTTAGAAATCCCATCAATGATATCAGAGAATTAAAAGAAGCAATAACAGAAGTATGTCGAGAAATTTCTCCTCAATGTTTAACAAACGTTTTGGAGAACATGAAAAAATGAGTCCGACTTTGTCAGGAAAATAACAGAGGTCATTTTGAGCAGTTTTTTGTGAAAAGATAGCTAGAACAAGGTAGTTAAACGGGATATACCAATTATTACTGATTCCCGATTTATCAATTTTAGCAAATCTCAAAGATCAATAGGAAAACTACTAACTTAGGATCGGCATAAACACTTTTAGGATTAGTTCTGACAAACTGGAAATTTAATGTCCAATCTTGCAGAAAGATGAGTATTGGTTGTTCAGAATCTCGGATAATAATAATCAGATTTTGTGGGAATTTTTGGAAAGTTCAATATTATCGGAACACAAACAGATTCATTTGTTACTGGAGAAAATGAAAATTCAAATTATTGTTGATTACTTGGCTTATTGTAAGTGGTTGTTGTAATCTTTTATCTGAAATAAATTTCATCATGTCTTTTTTTTAGTTTTATTCCAGTATTTAAATAACCGCGTTGAATGTTGAACTATCCACAAAAAACATTTTAGTTGCGATTTCACTCATAGGTAATAAAGTTATGGTAACGATCAATATGGACACTTTTGAAAAGTTTTTTTTGGTCATATTTTTTCAAAATGCATTTTTTGCAAATAACATTTCAAAAAATCTCTTGCTGGACATGCAACTAACAATACAATGATTACTGTAATTAAGACTGCTCAAGGTCAAGGTGTCCGAAGTAAGAACAAACATGCCCTAAAGTTTGCAAAGCCGCCTATGATTAATATTGAAATGGATCACCCAGTATAAATTTGTATTACCAAATAGCATATTTAAAAATGTTCCCGATTATTTTCCGCTAAATCAGTATTTTTTCCAGTTATGTTGAAACCTAAATAACTATTTTATTAACTTTCAGCAGAGAGGCAAAAATTCGATCATTCTTAACATTGTTTATTACGAATTGCCGCGATGGGGCAATTTGTATTCGTGAATTGTCCCTTAATTTATCAAAATTTGCAAGTTGCTAGTTTCGTAAATAACTTCCTTAGAATTTAGATGTTAGTAGATAAAAAGCTACAAAAACCCAAAATTATTTAAGTTAAAAGAAAATTTCTTATTTTTTTGTTCCTATTTTGAAAGTATTTAAAGGAAAAAAGGAATATATTTAAATACAACATCGAAGCCACCCATTATGTTTATACTTTTTTTTTTTATTTTTAAGTCACGACTATCAACAGAAATTACCACTTAATAGTCAATTGTTATTAAATATGTTTAATAATAGCAGCTTAATAACATTGTAACAGAGCGATGTTTATAATTCTATATAAATTACTTGACTAATGGCGCATTCTTCACGGTGACTGTAATTTGTGATTTACATGTTTTGTTGCTAATTTATAGTTTTTTTCCATAACAGCGTGTTTAGAATGGAAACTTTAAAGTTACTAATACGTTGAATACCTACTTACTTTAAATTAACGTTTCTTCCTAGCATTTTGTATGCAACAAAATTAGTTACAAATGTACCGTTTGGCTTCTTTTATTATTTTCATTGTAAAATTTTCTTAGTAGAAAATTAGCAAAGTCAGCAGTAATAAAATTAAACTCATGTGCACAATTGCTTACACTTTAGTTATTAACATAAGTAATAAGTGCCCACTTTTACTATAATCTCAAAGAGCTTTATAAGGTGTTCTTGTAATCACAATATCTAAATCTCATTTATTGACTATTAGCCAAACATAGCTGACCTCTTACTTGTTTAATTGCCTGTGCAATTTATTTTTCACAAAACATCTTCCTTTATTAATATCTAGCAATTTCTATTTCTACTTCGAGCGCTTAAAGTATTTTGCAAAGCCGCACAATATGATTTAGTCTTCAAGTTTAAATGATCGATGTTCTAATGAGTAAGATAAATGTGAAAATAATCATCTAATCTGACGCCGAACTCGGATGTGAAGGTGCAATTTATTATAAAAACTTAATTGTAAGTATAACAAAACAAAACATGTGCGCTACAAATCTCTCTTTATCATCATCATTAGTCATTGGAAACATTTGCAATATAAAGTTTATGATATCGATGAATACATTATTTCTTCTTCTCTACATATTCACTCACAAATGTGAAGCACAGCAGCTTTTCCTGCAACTAATTGACTTAATTTGTCGGCGAGACGAGTAATTAATTAAATTAATAAAATTAATCGTCACGCTTAGATAACAGGAAACTGATTTTCTCCTTGCACCTTTGGAGTTCCTTATTATAATGAAAATGTAATTAAAAAAATAATTTGATGCTGGAAAAATGCACCGGTTTAATTTATAAAAATGCATGGTTGATTCCGATTTCTGCTCCGTCTAAAGTAATATAAAATCAATCCTCAAACTTTGATGACGAAGTCCGATAAAAATGTATTCAGTTTATCGTGCTTTCACTCGCCAATAACGTCCACCTAGAGACAAGCAAAGCTCTACAACAAAACAACACATTAATAATTAAATTAGCATAAAAAACCTCAGTCGCTTGTTATGATTTCTGATAAGTTGCCTCGGCTTTCTTTCTATAAATATCGTATTAAGTATGTTATTATGAAAATTTCTAGAAACATGGTGACATAATGGAAGATGATAATAACACACCTAACCCTAATTTCAATACATGTAAATGTCAGAATACTTTTTCTCATTTGAATATCTCTATAGTTTTTATTAACTGGTTCTCTTTTCGAAAACGATGTCGTTTAATTTATTCTAACGTCTTATTTTTTTCTTTTTTATAGTGCATGCAATTGAGGTTTTAAATAGAAACTTTTGGGAAATACGCCTCTGGGGGCTTTTATGTGAACAATGCGATGGCAAGAGTAACCTCCTACTAAAAATTAACTTGAAGTGGTGAACGGATAATTACAATGTCTTCATTAATTCTTGGTCCAAAATGTAGTTCAGATGTAAAAGTAAAGGGAAATAAATGACGAGTCATCATAGATTTGCAGGGATAGAAACAGGATGGAAATTTCTTGATGAAGCTTTATTTTGTGTGCTATGGTAATTACTTGTTTCGTGCTATGCCTTCATTAGGATTATTAACGACGAATTTTGCGGACAGAGCGTTCTCCTATTAAAACGTTTTATAATGATAGCGACTAATTAGGTGGCATTTAGGCCGTTAGTTTATTGGATGTTGTTAGGAGGGTCATTAACGACTTTGTCGTGACACATAATCAAGGGAAAATCCTGTAGACACATGTGAATTTGATAATTTTAAACTTACTATTTTAAACTAATTGATAAGGTTGGTAGTGTAATTAAAAATAATTATTGTAGAATATTTTCATCGACAATCAATTAATTTCTCCAATATTCTATATCAGTGAGTTAGAATCGTTTATTAGAGTTAATTCGTTAGTTTGGTCATATCTTACGCACGGTACCACGAAAACAGATATCGAGATGCGGTCAACGCTATCGCATTTCTGAGGCCCTAAATGCTAAGAAACTGGTCTTATCTCGACTTCAAAAATCACAAAATTTTTCGAAAAAATTTCTGACCCAATCGATGAAAATTTGTTGGTTTTTAGCTATTCCTTCATAGCTTTTAAACCAGTCGACGCATCGAAATGAAATTTTGCACGCTAATAGTACCCATCGCTGCTTGGTGACGCAGAAAGTTTTGGAATTCTATCATGTCATCATCAAGAAAAAAGGGGTCAAAATATGAGTCCGAAGAAATTCCTAAAAAGGTAAGAACTTTTGTAAATCTTTTATTATTCGATCTATGGGCGTTAGTTTGGTCATATCTTACGTAGAATTTCATGAGGAATCCAACGGTACCACGAAAATTCACGTACGACCTTGGATTCCAAAATTTGGCGAGTATGACTATTTTTCAACTTTTTAATTAGGACAGATATCAAGATGCGGTCAGCGCTATCGTATTTCTAAAGTCCTAAAAAACCGGTCTTATCTCGACTTCAAAAATCAAAAAAAATTTCGAAAAAATTTCTGACCCAATCGATGAAAATTTATTGGTTTTTAGCTATACCTTCATAACTTTTAAACCAGTGAACGCATCGAAATGAAATTTTGCACGCTAGCAGTACTCATCGGAAGCTGCTTGGTGACGCAGAAAGTTTTGGAATTCTGTCATGTCATCATCAAGAAAAAAAGAGTCAAAATATGAGTCCGAAAAAATTCTTAAAAAGGTAAGAACTTTTATAATTTTTTTATTATTCGATCTATGGGCGTTAGTTTGGTCATATCTTACGTAGAATTTTAAGAGGTATCCAACGGTACCACGAAAGTTCACGTACGACCTTAGGTTCCAAAGTGATTCGCATTTGAATTTTTGAAAAGTTGCATTTTGCATCGAAACTGCAAAAAATTGGGATTTTGACTATTTTTCAACTTTTTAATTAGGATAGATATCGAGATGCGGTTAACGCTATCGTATTTCTGAGGTCCTAAATGCTAAGAAACCTGTTTTATCTCGACTTCAAAAATCGCATAATTTCTGACCCAATCGATGAAAATTTGTTGGTTTTCGAGTTAGAATCGTCATCAATCATTGTTATATCGTTGTTGTTTAATAGTGGATTAGTTTCTCTACTAAAATCAATAAGTAGTTTAACCACAAAATTTTAAACTATGTAATCCTATTAAATTAGTTGTACATATTTGTATTTAGCAGCTTACTCTTTATCTCGGTATTTCGTAAAAGCAATTAGACCAAATGTCTACCTTCTCTGCTTAATTTTTTATTTTGTGCTCCCATTCAGACTAAGCTTTGGGTAACTGTATTACTGAAATTCTATTTTTTTCTATTTGACAAAACAATGTAATATTATTAACGGATTAGGTTAATGGATATCGAAATAATTTCTGTGAACTAAATTTGTCCCATTTCGTCTCGCTTGCAGCAGTTTGCTTTGAGTTCTTTTGATATATTTTTAACATGATATCAAAATTATAGTGTTCTTTTACTTGGCAGTAATAGTATACTTTCATTTTCCAAATTGACGTGCAAAATTAACGGTTATTCTGAATGTATCATAGATGAGATAATAATAACAATCGTACCAAAATTTACACTTTTTTCGCTACCTACAATAGTTAATTTTTTTCCCTTCAATTCAGTATTTGTAATAGAGAACATTATTCTCATAACTTTGCTAAAATAAAAAATCTGATGCTTTACTATGAAAAATTGCTAATATTTCAGAAAATTCAAAAGTATCTAAAAAAATATTTGTTTTGAGTGAAAACCAAAGTGTTAAATTTTCGTTTTTTGGTATCTAAAAATTTTTAAGCTTTTGAAAAGAGATTATAACGATTTTGGCAGTTGTGGATTTTTGGAAAAATTTTATTCTTTAGTTTGAAAAATTGGTACTACTGCTTTATAATTGATATTTTGAAAATTTTAAAGCTTTTAACAATAAATTTCAGCAATTTAAAAAAAATGCTTGGAAATGTTTTTATCTTCGACTCACTGCATTACAAAAATTTAAATATGTAATAATTGAAAAAATTAAAATTTTATACCTGAAAATCTAAGATCCAAAAAATATGTCATCAAAACCTTGTTTAAATATAAAATTTGAAAAGTAAAAATCCTTAGAATTCAGACTCCCAAAATTTTTATATAAATATATAAAAATATATATAATTTAATATAAATATTTAAATATTTATAAAATTTTAATTATAAAAATCAAGAATTTGAGAAATGGTCATATGAGCATATAAGATCTGAATTTACTTCGACATGGCCCTAGCTGTCTAAGATACATAATTGGTAATAATTTAATTTGGTTTCTCAAACTTTTGACTGAGAATTTAGAATCAAGAATCTAAAAATTTGTCATATGAGCATCTCTTATTAACAATTTTTTTATGAGTTTTCACATTTTGACTATGCAGAAATCAAAGTCCTGAATCAAGACTTTCAAAATTTAAAAAAAAAAACAAAAAACAAAAGTGATTTTATACTAACTAGCAACAAAATACGACTTCTTTTTCCTCTTTTTAATTATAATTTCACAACCAAACACCGTTTTTTATCTCCGTCCCGCGCCACATTAAGTTAATCAGATTAGTTTAAATACAACATTCAGTTTTAATCACTTTCGTTGTTTGTTGTTTTTCCATTCTTCAGGCTTACACAAAAAGACATTCACTAGTGAAAAGGTACATTCTACGTTACTTTGTAATCCGATACAAACACACACAACAACCTTAAATTGAAAGCTATAAAAACAATCAATTTAAATCTTTTTCTATGTTGCTCAAAGTAAAAAATGATAAGTCATTTTTAATCGTTCGAAACACGTTTATTGTCAGATTATGTCATGGAAAGTTAGCGCCGAGGATTTAAAACTGATCGAAATTCCATCCTTCTATCGGACTCTTCCGGTACAAATATTCTCTGATCTTGATTTATGATGAATTTCATGATATATTTTACTACAAGATTTTTAAAATTTTGATTAGACATCGAGCATGACCACTGAAATAAAAAATGACGAGCGAAAATACTTTCGGTTTTTTGTTTAGACGTGTTAGTAGTGGAAATGAGTACTTTGCCGGTTCCTGGCTATTTATTGAAAATGATTAATGTAAAGACTTTCATTTATTTTATTAATTAAATGTCTTAATTGCATGTTATTCTACATATGAAGCAAACAGAAAAATTACATCCAATAGAGTATTAATCTGGCTCTCTCTATGTAATGCAAAAAATGTTATCTGGGAGGTCTTAAAATGCGTTTATATGTTGGTAGTTCTGTCATTTCTTGTCTTTTTTACGTTTAGTACATGGCAGCAACGACATTGCTCTTCATGTTTTTTTTTTTATTTGACATCCACAGTCGGCGAGAAAATCGTTACAACTTTCAGTGGCAAGAACATCAGACAACTATTAAAATAACTAATAATACTCAACAAAACTATAATTACTGGCTGAAAAAAGTGAAAATGTTGAGATATTTCCGTACGGAACTACGTTCTTAGTTAGAAAAGTGCTCACAGTTTTGAGACGTAATAAATTGAAGCACTGCTTACAAGAAAATTAATATATCTATCATACACACGCTGAACCACAAAAATTTAATCTTTCATAATAACAAAGCATGTAATTTTCCCATCACTCTGTAATAATTTGTCCAACAACAGTAAACGTCATTGTTATGGTAAATTAGCAACAGTTCAGCTTTTTGTAAAAGAAACCACTGTTAAACTCACGACAAAGAGCTGTTATTAAAATTGGGAACAGCCATGAGTAATTAAGAAAATCATACAAAATCTTGACAAGAACGCTGTTTATTTAATCGTTTAGTGCACTCTACATATCAAACATCCTTTCTACAAATACTTTTTAGATCGTGATCGAGAGGCAAATAACAGAAGTAATCGATAACGTACCTATAACACTCTCTTAATTGCCGATTTTTCCCCTTCGAGACGAAGATGAGTAATCAAGGAGAAAGGCAAAAACTGTAAGCAACAATCAAAGCTTTTAGAAAGAAAATTTTATGACTAAAAAAATTAACGATGGTGTTAACACCTTCAAAACGTGATCACGTTCTAAAAATGTGTTAAATTACAATAAGTAATTACCATACACATTTATGTTTAATAAAATTATCTAATGAGTTAATGAGTCCTAAACTCCCGTGCTGCGAACATCCATCAGCTTCTTACAAGTTACTGTTGTGTAATTACTTCGCGTGCAACCAAGTAGTCGATTTCCACACGAAAAGATCGGGAAATGCGTATATGGAAAAAATCTCGTGCTCTGATTCTCCACAGTTATGTACAATCCACTCGTCTTAAATAATTCATAATCGTCATGATGATTTTCACATCCAGTGCAGCAGAAATTCCATTTTTCAATACTTTCTTAGGTCAACGAACAATAATAAAAATAATAACTGGACGAGTGAAGCCGTCGGAAATATAAAGTACCTTAAGGACGATTTATGTACACTCTACTTGTCTTAAATAATTTATACTCATGACGATTTTCACATCTAATGCAGCAGAAATTCCGTTTTTCGATACTTTCTTAGGTCAATGAACAATAATAAAAATAATAACTGGACGAGTAGACGCCGTAGGAAATGTGATGTACCTTAAGGCCAATATGGAGATTGTGGTGAGGTGTAAAAATTACCATCCGGTCTTCTTCAAGATCCCATATTAGCTTTTGGTAGGGTGGACACCGCTCACTTAAGAAAGTACAAATGGAAGTTGGTGTTGAGGCTGATCATTACTTTGTGTCGAACCTTCCATCTAACTGTATCATTTCACTTTCACAGAAATGGTAAGTACACTTTCTTGGTTTTTATAAAGGTGACAATAGTGAGTTTTGGTGCCATTGTGATAAAAAATTCTGGAGAAAGGTGGTGGGATAATTGATTGAGTTTTAAAATCGCGACAATAATTTAACCATTAAGTTTGTAGGCTATGGGTAGTCATAAATGGGAAGAGCAATTTGCATTTCATTATCTCACAACAATAAAATGCCGACAGTCATTAACTTATAAATTTGTTTTAACAATTGTGCTTGAATTATTAACGAGACGTTAACATCAAATCAGGGGCTACAAAATAAAATTTTATAGTGATTAGTCTTTCTAAATAACTCGTGATTATTGTTTCAAGTAAAAAATAGGCAAAGCTAATAAAATGTAGATTTCGTTGAAATTTTAAAATTACTGAAAATTTTGTTGTAAACAAACAACTTTAATTTAAATTAATTATTAAGTAAATCACTGTTAACTTAAAATAATTAACAGTAAGTTTCCCAGTATTGTCCTGTATTTTTGTTGTTTTTTTTTTTTTGGATTCTAAATATATCAAGTTTTTTAAAATCGTATTAAATTTGAAATTGCCTCTTTATCAATTTTTTAAGTTTAATGTTGATCGCATTGCAATTAAATGCCATAAAAATAGCAGAGATTTTTCAAAATTTTATACAGAATTAAAAACCGTATTTTTCAGTCTTTGTGAAGACTTGTACGGAGAGCTGAATTATTGAGTTCAAAAATTCCAATTCTTAAATTTAATGCGAATGTATATAAGTACTTTTAATTTTGTAATTATTAGAATATAAGCTCGAATATAATATTTTGTTGTAAAATCTGATTTCGAACAGTATTATAACAAAGATCGTGAAATGGTCTGTCTAAAGTTGCCTCGATCAAATCAATTTTCTTACGAATATTTGATCAAATTTATGAATAAATTCAGCCATTTTATATAATTTTTAGAATTTTACTGCTAAGAAATAAAAAACCTATTTCTGTAAAAATTCCAATGAGTTGTCAAACTCAGTGTTAAAACCTTGGACTTAATGCAAATACGCTTGCTTTAAAAAGCGATTTATTTTATTTACACCAAAAATTCATTACACTCTTACAGCCAGGTAAACAAAAATACAATAATTTTTCACACTAATCTTTAAAATCTAAGCGTCAATTAATAAAATGTAATCAACTGAAAATAAATTGTGCTTGCGAGCATAAATAAATTGTTATATAATCATTTATAACAGATTATCGTATTTTATTTTTTTTTATAATATTATTATTGATGGAAAATTGTATTCTTTATAAAAAATGCTAATCGAAAAACCCCAGAAGATTAATAATTTAATAAAAAATCTGAACATCCAAGTTAAAAAAAAAGACTGACACAAATCAGCATTGTACAGCATTTTTCACCTTTATGTTGCTTTTTTTATTTACATTATTCTGTTGCGATTTTGGTGAAACTACGAAAGAAATATTAGTACCACCGCTTATTCCATAAACGACGATATCTACATTTATTATTAACGGTTTGCAAAAAAATTTAGCGTAAAAAACTCAAAGATTTTCAAAAAAAAATTGCCATAGTTTTGAGGTTTTTTCAATAAACTAATTTTTGAATCAAAAATACTTTTCTCTTTGCAACACAATCTATGAATACATTGTATACTAGAAATTATAATAATAAATGATAAAAATTTCAAATAATTCTAAAAAATTGCTCTGTTAAGTTTTGTTCATAAATCGTGCGAATATTCGTAAAATGTACTTATTTTTAATTGTTTGTGAAGCATGAAATTGTATCTGTTATAAGTTTCCAAGGTTTAATACATGTAAAATTCTTTATCGTAGCAAGAATCTCTAAAACATATTTTTTTACAAAACAGATGTTATTCTAAATTATATAACACTCAAAAAAATTGTATTAGTAATTTTATAGCAGAATTTCCATTTCAATTGAAATTACAGTAAATTTAAGTATCTTTTGCAAAAAAACGAATATTTTTTATTACTAAGGCATGTTTTGTATTGATTTTTCCAGTTCTACAATATTTTCAGCATAATTATGTGTATCAAAAGTTGTTATTGCACTTTTGTTTTTTGTTTTTTATTGGAAAGTTGTTTTACTGTTCACTAATAAAACAAGCATGTCAATTAATGCATTTCATTAGGAAATATGTTAAGATATTCAAACTTTATATTCTTCCGTCTATTTTACATTAAGTTTCAAGTTTAAAAACGGTTGTCAACAAGAAATTAAAACTAAATTATAGAAGTTGCATCTGCAGTGAAAGCTGGCTAAAATTTTTCCAGACGGCAATACTTTTGTAATTAGCAATACTCATAATAATTAGTTATAATTTCGATAAAAGCAGCTGCTTTAAAAAATCAATTTTGTGTCTTTTGTTAGTTTGTTTAGCTTTCTTTTCATCTATTTATTGGTCGCAAGTGATCATTTAACACCAAAGTGCTAATTTATTCCTTCTTCCGGTCAAATTTGCTAATCGTAAAGTGAAATATTATTTTTTCAAAGTGAAATTTCCTTCCTGCATCGATATATTCATGCGGTACCCACATATTAAATACGTCGTCGTAATAAATTGTGAGATTTTTTTCGGCCCCACCCAGTTTATGATTAGTGCGGATTCTTAGCGTTTTTGCGAAGACAGTTATTATTATTGTATTATTGTGAAAAAAGTTTCGGGTAGGACACTTTCTCTCGGTATGATCTTATTAAAATAATCATGATATCACGAAAGAAAAGAGAATGTTCCTCATAAGTAATGTTTGCAAAAGTGACACATTGGAATTGTGGGTCATCTTAAAGAGTTTGTATTTTTAAGTGTGCATTATAATAAATTATAAATTGTCCGTTTCTAAAGTTGTTCGGTTCGGTTTTGTAAATTACGCCCACAGAACGAGTGAAAACAGTAACAGCGATTTTAAATTATGCTTTAAAATGTACGACAAGGGAGATCTTGTAAAAAGAAATTTACACAATAAGACCATTATTATGACATATTAAAATAAAACCGTAGAACGGAACGTATCGTATGTCGGCTTCTTCTACCTTCATTATGTCGATACACTTTCACTTGATGAAATTAAGATAACTGTATCTACACGTTGAGATTTAATTTCCGCAATATCGTTACCGAACAGACAGACGGTATTAATGTTTTTTTTTTTCTTTTTTATAGAAGTACTTCGTGGTAGTCTGTTGTGTGTTGGCGTCGGTCACAGCCAAAAATCAGAAAATCAGCTTAGAAGACATTGAGAGAGACAACTTGAAGATTGATAAAACCACAAGAACCATCCAGTCCCAACGCCCTCCAGCTCCGTCTGGTTCTCCAACAACTTACGGATTTGTAGCAACTAAAACCGCGACCGATTATGCAAGACAACAGCCGAAGTATGTTCCTTACGTACCACCACAACAATACACGCCGCCTCCTCAACAACAAGTACCCCAACAGTACTACCAACAACAACAACCTGAACAAAATCTCTATCAACAGTACGCGAACGTCCAGTACGTTACCGACAACAGTATCACCCCTCAACAATACTATACTCCACAGTACGTCTACTTGCAACAATACACAGCTCCCAGTACTGCCATCCAAACTGTTGTCGATCCTAAAGGAGGAATACAATACGTAATGTACATACCATCCTACACCACTAAAGCAGAATCGAGTCAAAATTACGAAAATGTGGTTTATGCAAACGACCAACAGAGTTATGTCCTTCCGGAAACACAGTACGTTTCGACTCAACAACAAGTACCATCGATTCAATACGTACCAGAAGCACAAACTGTGGAACAGCCTCAACAACAGGTGTTCACTAAACAAGAACCAAAGAGTTTGTTGGATTCTTACGTTCCTTCATATTTGCAAGTTCAGTACTACAAACAACAACAAGCTCGAGCTAATGCTATTCAACAGTCTCTGAAAGATGTGTCTAGTCCGGTTACTGGAAAGGTTAATTATGCCAAGAGTAGTCATAAACCGACGCAAACTCAACACAATAGCGCAGAAACTACCAACAATTATAGTTATCAACTGCCAAATGCTCAACAGAAGTACAACTAAAGTTTGTTTTTATAAAATTATAGCATAAGTACATACTTAAACGTGATTTAGTTGTAGGTTCGCTATTCAACTTATTTATGTTATTCTGTTCTGTTATTTCCAATTTCTTCTTGTAGGACTCGTAGACTTTACTTGGCCAGTTTCTTCGACTGATTTCTGTGTTTTCACATGTTCTGATGTTATGTATTTGTATCATTTTATACAACAAATAAAATATTTTACCAACACTCTTCATTTTTAAGCAATAAATAACCAACAAAATATGAGGAGAAACATATAATATATAATAAACATTTTTTTCATGCCGATCTAAATTTTACATTATTACTTATTAGTTGATTTTAAATCTGTAAAAATAAAAATAAGAAAAAAGTAATTATAATTTTAGGTTTAAGAATTTTAGAGATTTGAAAAAGTATAGGTTGTTGGAGAATCTATATATTTTTTTTTTTTTTGGATAATTTAGGAATAAAATAACTAAAAAGATTGTCTACGTGAGAAACTAATACTTAAAATTTCCTTCTAACAAGAATTTTAAGTTTAAAAAACTCGAACCTGAGAAATTTAAAACTAGATAAACTACAAATCCAGAATCTAAAAACTTAAGAATCCTAAAACCGAAAAAGCCTAAAAATATAAAAATCGAAGTTACAAAAAAGCTAAGAATATAAGGGTCTACCTAAAAACTGTAAATAAAAAAAAATCCGAGAGTGCCATAATATCAGATGACTGTAAACGATTGAAGCAATTTGAGTAGATTGGCAACACTGAGAAATTGTCATTGATGACGTATCACATGTCCAAATAAAACTCAAAAAATGTTGTAGGAATTTCTAAAAACTTAAAATCTGTAAATCTGAATTTTAGTACATCTTATTATTATAAAATTCAAATACCTAGTGACTATAAATAATTAAGTTTTTTGTAGTTGGCAACATTTTTTAAGTTTTATTTTGACACCTTTTACTTGCAAATTCAAAGCTGTCAAACTAAAAATAAAAGTTGTCAAAGGCAAATATTTCGAGTATTTGCTCTAAATATTTTTTCCTTTAATTTTGTTATTTGCAGTTCACATTAGTCAAAGTTCTCTCACATTTACTTTGTGAATTTTTATTTAAAACAGTATCGATTACTAATCGTAGCGCCCAACGCTCAAACCCTAATCAAACAATGCATCAACACGTGATATGTTATCAATACCAATTTTTAGTGTTGTCAATTTACGATTGTAACAAAAGTGGAACGAGTTTCTAATAGCTCCAAATTTTTAATGTTAATACTGGCTTTTATACGCTTTTTTGTTGTTTTTTATTAAGGTGTTACTAATAATTTTTCATATTTTTTTCTTTTTCTTTCATGTTTCTTTCAGTAAATATTTTGACCGCATTGGTTTAGTTTGAAGGATGCAAAGCTAGTAATTATTTTTACTGATCTAAAATTATTGCTATCATATTTAAAAAAAAATTTAATAACTACATATTTACAAGACACAAACTTTGGTTAAGTCTCACATTTTTCATTGTTCCGTTTTCTTCTTTTTTTGAAACATATTGATAGAAAATTTTAGAAACTTCACAGCATCCACCAAAATTATTATAAGTACATATTTAAAAAAAATATCAAAAATTTTCTGTGGATTCTTGATATTTTTCCTTGGTAGTTTTCACCTCCTTTTTCCTACTAAGAAATTCCTGAATCTCTTCTAGCGTTTTTCCTTTTGTCTCTGGTAAAAACAATATCACAAAAACTAAATTAAAAACACAACAACACGCAAAACCAAAAAACGGCACGTACATCCCGAAATTGTCCGTCATCAATTGAAAAAACTTTGAAAAAACTGCTGCCAAAACGCAGAAGTAGCATTCTGCAACACAAGAAGCCAATCCTTTAACATTGGTGGGGAAAAGCTCCCCTTGCATCAACAACGGAATTGGTTGAGCTCCTAGATGAAAAATTACCACAAATCCAATCAGTGCTACCACTGGCACAAAATTAATGGAATTAGTATCAAACTCTGTGAAATCTTTTAGGTAAAAATAACAACCTTCGATAAAAAGACAGATACCTGAACCGATTAAAGATGTAATTAGAAGAGGTCTTCGCCCGGTTTTATCTATGACTATTGAACACACCATGGTCATTATAAACTGGATGCTTACGTAAAGAATTGTTGCTGTAACTGGTGAGATAGAGCTTCCAGATTCACTGAAAATAGCTAGAGTGTAGAAACTAATGGCAGCAACTCCGCTCATTTGTTGACTGTTACGTACGATAGCCATGATACCCAAACTCTTCTGATTGTTTCTTTTAGTGAAAAGTTGTAACACATTCTTGTTTTGTTCGTTTTGATTCTTGACTGCTTCTTGTAGTCTTGTCAGTTCTTCCTCGATATCACTTCGACCTTTGAGTTTTTGTAAAGAAGCGTGAGCAGCTTCCATCTTTTTCTTTTTTATTAAAAAGTACGGACTCTCTGGCATCCAAATGAAAGTAACAAAAAAAATAAAAGGGACGATTAGACTTAAACCAGCAGTTAATGTGATACTTAGAAAAGATCCGAGGATGTTTATCAACAACATGCCGAAGATCCACGTGGCTGATATCGCAGCTCCCAAAAAACCTCTAATTTTTGCATCAGCGATCTCTCCTATGTATATTGGTATCACTGTAAACGCTACACCATCACCAATACCTGCACAGAATCGAGCGATAAATAATTCCAAGAATGATTTAGCGAAGATTATCAGGAGCCAAGCCACAGAATATGGAATAATTGTTAGTAACACACAATTCTTGCGTCCAATAATATCCGTTATTGTTGCTGCCATAAAACAACATGGAATTTGAGCTACCACTTCTATTATAATTATCCAGGAAGACTCGTCACTGGATAGTTGGAAAGAAGTTGAATTTCCGAGAAGGTATTGTGGAATTGATGGTGATGGCCATGCATAATGCATGCCACCCGTAACCATAGCCAACAATGCTACAAAACAGTTCTTAGCACAAAATTTTGTTTACAACAAAAATAACTCACCTGTAAATGCAGTTAAATATTGATACGAACGAGAGGAATTATCCATAACAGACAATTGTTTAGTCGTAATGAAGTAATAACATGTGGACAAATATTTTATAATTCAACAAATACCTAAAAATAGATAACATGATAATTAACGTACTTTGTACTGTTAATATAATCCATTTGGAGAGTTTCTACATTACGCACTTTATGGTTTAATTCCAAATTGAAAATAAAAGCAAAATCGTGAATAGAAAATTTTATTTTCACAATAACAAATTTGAGTGTTGTTACCAAAAATTAAAAAAAACTGACCCCCCAAAAAGTTCAGTTTTCACACACCTTATTTATATCTATAATGTATTCTTTATCTATGTAAACATACAGGGTGTTTCTGAAATGCTTGATCAAACAGCATCTTCTATAAGTCATACGGATTTAAAAAAGCCAAATAATTGGCTTCGAAATTGTACCGTTTCTGAATTACTATTTTTTTTAAGTAGCACCCGTACTTACTGAGACTGTACTTATTAACAATGATTTTAATAACAAACATTTAATCTATAACTCAGTCTTTTATCTATTATCTATCGGGTCCTCCAACACTAATGGCAACCCCCAAAAAAAACTTTGCTTTTAACGATACAAGACTAAAAATTGGTATACACTTATAGCTAATTAAACACTAAAATCTGATAAATCGACGTTTATTATCACCCATAGAGTGGCGTCGCGGCACTCAAAAAATTTCATTTTTACTAATTTTTGAGTATATGTGAAAGTTATTGTTCTATTTTTTTAATGTAACGGTATCAGAAATAGTTTTTTTCTGAAACCGGAGCTTCTTGATCATTTTCCTGCGAAAACTGCGGCAGAGAAAGTCCATTTCCCTGCCGTCGTCAAGGAAAAATATGACTTCAATAATTCAAACGAAGAAAATTGACGTACTTGATATTTGTGAAAATTATTTCTTAAATTAAAAATTAGCAATTTTTTATCAAAATCAACGGTTTCAGAAAAAAATTAATACATTTCTCGTCAGAAAAATGTTGAATCTTGTCTCAGAGTCTTAAAAGACTCGGCACAAAGTCAACATCTCTTCGGCAGTAAGCGTACATTTTCCTGACTCTTCTGTAAATAACTATTTTTCGGCAACTCAATGGAAATAGACTACAATTCTTCCATATTTCGATATATCCACGTTTTCTTTCACTCTCAACGTAATTTTCAACATAGAGTACTTAATAAAAACTAAATATTTAAAACAAAACATTTGTTTTTTACTGCGTATGGCTTATAGAAAATGCTGGTACAGTTTGACCAAGAATTTCAGGAGCACTGTAAAATAAAAATACTGTAAGGTAAACATAATAATAATAAAAGTATGGATTCAAGTTTTTGTGCATTATTTAATTTTCTAAAGAATATATGTAAATTAAATGTCTACGTTCAGAGAGTGTTGTGATATGTAGTTACTTCTTGGCAGGTGCGACTGTAGCACCAGCAATGCTTCAACGTGTTCATACAAAATTGCAAAATGAGTAAACGCCTGAATTGCAGATGAGCAAAACTTTAAACACTTATTGTAAAGAACTTTTGATTTCGTTTAATGATTATTGATTACCATTGTAGATTTGTTCATATTAATTTTTTTTCTTTTAGTTGCAAATCGTAATTACCACAACTACAACATTTTAATTAACATTCATAGGTTTGGTTTTCAGCAGTGTGGCTCATTTGCTTGCTTTTAATTTTAAATCATTAAATGATAGTGACGATTTTGATAAAATCTCCTGATGAGCACTTGCATTCGATGTAGAAGAGGATTGATCGATCATCAGGCGCTTCTGTCAAAATTTTTGACACATCATTTTGCTATAGAATTTTAGTTTTTTTGCTTCATATCCTTCACTTTGGCGCTTTAAATATAACTGTAACTTTCCATATTTCGATATAATTTTCAACATAGAGTATGTTGACCACAGAATTAGTAGTTCCTCCATTTCTAAGTAATTTATGTATTTTAACAAATTACTTACTTAATAAAAACTAAATATTAAAAACAAAACATGTATTTAACCTAATGATTTACTGCGTATGGCTTATAGAAAATGCTGGTAAAGTTTAACCAAACATTTCAGGAACACCTAAATAATAAAACTTTGTCTATCTGTACTAACATGAATGCTCGGTGTCGAAATATCTGCCTCAATTTTACTAAGAATAAAAAAAATAGTTTGAAGCTTCTGTGCTTTCCATTTCAAGACAATCATGTTTTACTACGGAAAACATGTACATCAAAATTTTTCTGCTTGTAACTAGGCCAACAACTGTAAAATTAAGTCTAGTTTTACTTAAGTTAAGTAAATTTTTTTGATAAATTTGTAACAATGGTTCACAATTTGCGTGCTTATTGTTTTCTTATCATATTTAAGTGCTGATAAAATTTCAAGGAAACCTCATGTAGATGAATTATAATTTTCATAGTAAGACTTTATACAGAATGTCCGGAAAATCGCGCACATTCTCAAAGGCATGTCACTGAATATATGGTGGTTCAGACAATAAAGAATTAACACCAAAAATGAGGGTCTTAACATTCATTAATTGTAGATTAGATAAATTTGAGGTATGAAATAAGTTGCTTGAAAGCACTTCTATCAAAAAAATTCATCACTAATACATTAATAAACTTTCTGCAGCAACAATTATGAAAAATGTGGCATCATTTCGACTGAACAACCTTGAAAAATACTGTAAGGTAAACATAATAATAATAAAAGTATGGATTCAAGTTTTTGTGCATTATTTAATTTTTTAAAGAATATATGTAAATTAAATGTGTACGTTCAGAGAGTGTTGTGGTATGTAGTTACTTCTTGGCAGGTGCGACTGTAGCACCAGCAATGCTTCAACGTGTTCATACAAAATTGCAAAATGAGTAAACGCCTGAATTGCAGATGAGCAAAACTTTAAACACTTATTGTAAAGAACTTTTGATTTCGTTTAATGATTATTGATTACGATTATAGATTTGTTCATATTATTTTTTTTTCTTTTAGTTGCAAATCGTAATTACCACAACAACAACATTTTAATTAACATTTTTAGGTTTGTTTTTTAACAGTGTGACTCATTTGCTTGCTTTTAATTTGTTTGTAAATAAAAAATAAAAGACAGTAGATTTTTTAAATATTCTTCTCGCATCGAACTACACCGTTCAATGTTGTAATTTCGAGGGCGTGAGTAACATTCCGGACACGTATATCCATTAAATATGATTAAACGAAACAACTTTGCATTCCTTTTAGCTATTTATTACAAAATTGGAATCATCACTTGTCAAAATATTGCATTTTTTTTATAAATACTAGTTCTTAAAATAAAATTCGGCTTCGGAGCTCTGAATCTTATCACTGTGGGTAACATTAGAGCTTCATTTCTTCTATACAAATAGTTAATTATAAAATACTTTTAATAATTATTTTAAAATGTAGGAAATTACATCAACAATTTGTATTATATTTCCAAGTCTATTTCTTTCGAAAGAAAACCTCGTAACCCATCCTGTATCTCCTCTAAAGTTTTTCCCTTCGTCTCAGGTAGAAAAATTACCACAAAAATCAAATTAATAACACAACAACACGCAAATGCAAAAAATGGAACACACATTCCAAAATCATCTCGCATTATTTGGAAAAATTTGGAAGTGATTGACGCTAAGATACAAAAATATACTTCTGAAACACAACACGCTAATCCCTTCACGTTTGTCGAAAAAAGTTCACCTTGTACCAACTGCGGAATAGGTTGAGCCCCCAAATTAAATATTATCACAAAACCTATTAACGCCAACACAGGGACGTAATTGAACACATTAATATCTATGGTAGTAAAGTCTTTCAAATAAAAATAACTTCCTTCGATGGATAGACAAATCGCCGAACCAATCAATGACACTACTAGAAGAGGTCTTCTGCCCGTTTTATCGATAAGAAATGAACACACACACGTGGTAACACATTGGATCGATACGTAAAGAATTGTTGAAGAAAGAGGTGATAAGAAATCACCGGCTTCACTGAAAATCGCCAAAGTGTAGAAGCTGATTGCGGCAACTCCGCTTAATTGTTGGCTGTTTCGGATGATAGCAACAATGGTCAAGCCCTTTCGATTGCTCTTTTTCGTGAAGAGTTCTAAAGCATTTCCTGCTTCCTTGGTTTCATATCTGATCGCTCTTTGTAGTCGTTGAAGTTCGTCTTCGACATTATTTCTTCCTCTTAATTTTTTTAAAGCCATGCGTGCACTCTCTATGTCTTGTTTCATTATCAAAAAGTAAGGACTTTCAGGCATCCAGATGAACGTTACTAGGAATACAAACGGTACAATTGTACTTATAAGAGCCGTAACTGTGATGCTCAAATAAGAGCCCATTACGTTTATCAGCAACATTCCAAAAATCCACGATGCTGATATAGCGGCCCCTAAAAATCCTCTGATGCTTGGATCGGCTATTTCTCCAACGTACGGTGAGATAACTGTAAATGCTAAACCATCGGAGATGCCAGCAAAAATTCTTGCTACAAGCAGCACTACCATGGAGTTGGCACAGGCGATCAATAACCATCCTATGAGGTAGGGGACACCTGAGAGCAACAGAGTTTTTTTGCGCCCAAACACGTTGTTCATTATTGCTCCAATAAAGCAGCACGGAATGGGGGCTATGATCTCCATGATGATGATCCAGGAACCTTCATCTTCTGTCATTTGGAAAGAAGTAGTATTTCCAGAAGTATATTGTGGAATTGACGGTGAGGGCCATGCGTAGTGCATACCCCCTGACACAATAGTCAGTAACCCTATAACATCTACTTTAACAAATTTCAAAGTAAGAAAAAACTTTACCAGTGAATGTTGCCAAATACTGATATAAACGTTTATTTTCTTCCATTGCTCTGGTGTCACATGTTTGACTGTTTCACCTTTCACCTTTGCTTTTGTACTCCTTTGAAACAATGTCGGTATCTGTTAAGTAACAAGTAAATAAATATTACTGAAGGAATACAAAAATTAGGAAAACAAAGGAACAATAAATCTGACGTATGCATTTGTTATCCTCTTTTGCAGTAGAGAAAAGTTTTTACTTTCAGATAACATAACATGTGTTGTTTGTTCTTCTAGACAACAACTATAAATTTGCTCCTTAAAATAGCAGGTACATCGTCCTAACTTTTTTGTGCTCTTAGATGCTTTAGTTGTTAAAATTAGAACTTTTATTTACTAAAAATCGTGACGTTGGTTTTCAAAATATAACTAAATTTTTATTATTAATGACAGCAAAAGTATCGAGCGATCAAAACAATTTGTAATCGACCGAAAACGTATGTCCATATTTGATTGACACTTATTAATGTCAAATAAAATATAAGCTGTCTTTTTTCAACTTTTTGGGTGTTACCACATTCTGTAAAGTGTATGCTTGGACCAAAAATCGACTATTTGCTTAAACTACAAGTTGTTTAATTTTTTTCTGCTTTGTCAGAAAATAATTGTAATCGCCTTCGCAATGATTTTTTAAATTCCAGTCTTTTTTATAACAAAAAGTTGAATAATTTAAAAATGGAAAAAGCTAAACCTATAATAATGTGTACAAAGATTTATTATTTTTTTACATAGATATTTCTATACAGACACCCTGTATGTAAAAAATGTTTTTGAAATATGAACTCTTAGTCCATCTACCGAATGTCACTGCAGATCAATATATTAAATATCAATAAAGTTAGGGACCGATTACGCATCCCTCGGTCACCCTGTATGTGAAAATTGTTGCACAAATAAGCTCGATCAACAAGTCCTTACCTCTAAATATTTTTCGATGAGAAAAATCATATATTGTTTATATTATATGTATTATGTTTTAATTAAAAATTCCCTGCCAAGCCTAACGGATACTTACCCTTATGTAGGTAGGGATGAACACCCTCCACTTTATGTTACTTGTTTGAAAAAGTTGTACTTTCTCAGTACTTGCTTGTTAGTTGTCTTAAAATAAACACATAATAAATAAGTCGTTTGTCTTTCTTGACTCGGGGTTGAATTAACCACAATTGGGAATGGAAACAAAACCTTTTAGCACGTAACGCATTATAGAAAATAGCAATAATTAACAATTTAATTGTTACCTTAAGAAGATGTAAAAGTGCACGTGGCAATAGATAACCCCATTTTTTAAAATAATAGCTTTCATACCTATTAGTTTTTCATTTCATTTTTGTATTTGTTTCTGTCATATAAACCAAAAAAAAAATTCTTTGGTCTCTAGGTGAACACTAACAAAAAGCGAACAAGAACTAACTAACTAACTAACTAAAATTATCCACATTGTCCTTGTGATAAAAACACAAACGTACATATTTTTAGGATTCGAAATATTCACGCGACGGCGGTGTGGGAATTTAAAAAACATTATTTTAAAATAGATTATATGCAATTTGAAAATCAGTGGGAAAATCACGGGTTGTGAAAGACCGTCTAGTTGGCATAAGTACACGGTTTTTTATAAATTTTCTGTGAATAACTTAAAAACAATGGAATATTTATAGGATAATTACAGTAGCTTAACTTTCATGTAGTAAAATATAAAAATATTTTTCTCGTGCAGTTAGAAAACTTGCAATTCCTCTAAACTCCTTTTTAATTTGGCCACAAAGGTAACTACACATTTCAAATTCAGAGAATATCTGTCAGACATGTACAGACAATAGCAGATTAAAAAAATACCTTCTTTTTTACCAAAAATAGGACATACATACCAAATTTAGATCTAAATTTTTATTTTTTGTCACCTATTTACTTATTTAAAATAAAATAAATGAGCGTGAAAAACAGAAAACCCAGTTCTTTTGTGTTTTTAGATAAAATTTAAATAACTGTGTACCTTATTCCTTTATTTGCTCTCGTTGTTTTACAATGTTTATTTATTCACATAATTCTATTGTTTACAGCAACAATCTCAAAATTTGACGTTTTTAGAATTAATCTGTTTATAGAAGTTAAATTTAACGTGTTTGTCCAAGAATTTCAGTTATTGTTTAAAGATTCCTTAAAAAAAACTAACGTACTTTATAGAAAAACAATTAGTATTGTCTGCAAAGTGTGACAAACATAGAAAAAAGAAAGAGATAAAACTGAGAGATATCACAAAACAAGCCGTATGTATAAGAAGGAGATTTATCAGAAAAAAAAAACAGAAACATACAAAAGAAGAGAAAGATAAAAATAAAAGTTAAAATAAGTCACAAAAAGTTATCAATCAATAAGAAGGAAGTCAAGTGATACAAAAAATAAGATAATGAACAAATAATTACAATTACAAAGAATCACAAACAAAAAAATAAATTAACCCACGTAAAATGTAACAAAAACGGTGGGAAGACAAGGATTAAAGATCCGAATTTTCATGACATAATGAGGAAACAGTATCCAAAGTAAAAGAAAGAGCGCACATACATGTCAAGAACATTACAAAACTGAATTGATAAAATATGAAAAGAAGAAGAAATATTGGAAAAAGAACACAAATAGCGAGAAAACTACTGAAATCAGCTACAAGATACAACCGCTGGATGTTTTAGGTATGCAACTCTTTCATCGTTATTTTATTACCTCCAAAATTCTTCAAAACGCAGTATGTGAGAAATCCATTGCCACTACAGCAAAACTAACTAATAAAAATCATACTCCTTGTCTAAATACTCATTGAAACATTGTTAGGTTTCTCTTCCTCCCTTCTTTCCACTCAAAATCTCTTGAATTTCTTCTAAAGTTTTCCCTTTCGTTTCGGGAACAAACAATAACACAAAAAACACATTAATTACACAACAACAAGCAAATCCATAGAATGGAACAAACATCCCAAAATTATCTCGTAATACTTGAAACAGCTTCGAAGTAACTGATGCTAAAATACAAAAATATATTTGTGAGAAACAGCACGCTATACCTTTGACATTGGTAGGGAAAAGTTCCCCTTGTATGTACATCGGAATCGGTTGGGCCCCCAAATTAAAAACTATCACGAATCCTATCAACGCTAACACTGGTACAAAGTCAAACGGTGTAGCATCAATTTCTGTGAAATCTTTTATGTAAAAATACGTCCCCTCGATTAAAAGAAAGAGTGTTGAACCTGAAAGTGACGCAATTAGAAGAAGTTTGTTGCCGGTTTTAGCGATCACAAGCGAGCATATACAAGTTGTGATGCACTGGACGGCAACATAAATTATAGTCGCAAGAAGAGGCGATATGAAATCGCCAGCTTCATTAAAAATTGTCAGAGTGTAGAAACTTATAGCGGCGATGCCGCCCAGTTGTTGGCTGTTTCTGGTAATTACAACGATGGCGAGACCAACGAGATTACTCTTTTTGGTAAACAGGTTGAGCGCATTTCCTTTTTTGTTGTTATTATCATTAACGGCTTCATATAATCGTTTCAATTCGTCTTCGACATCACTTTTTCCTTTAAATTTCTTTAAAACTGTCCTCGCCCGTTCGGTATCTTCTTTCATTAACAGAAAATACGGGCTCTCTGGCATCCATATAAACGTTACCATGAATAAAACTGGCACTATTGAACTTATCACAGCCGTCATGGTAATACTTAAGTAAGAACCCATGATGTTTATAAATAGCATTCCTAAAATCCACGTCGCTGATATGCTAGTGCCCAGAAAACCTCTGATGCTTGGGTCAGCTATCTCAGCAATGTATAGCGTTATCACTGTGAACGATATTCCGTCTGATACTCCGACAAAAATTCTAGCTACAAGAAGTTCCACCATGGACTTTGCAAACGCTATCATGAACCACCCGATTATATACGGAACTGCACAGATCAACAAAGTTTTTTTCCGCCCTATGATATCATTTAGTACGGCCGCACAGAAGCACATCGGCACGGGAGCCAGAGTTTGCATGATAATAATCCAGGAGCCTTCATCTTCAGTGATTTTGAAAGAAGTGGTGTTACCGGAAGTGTATTGTAAAATTGAAGGCGATGGCCAGGCAAAGTGCATGCCACTAGTCACAATGCTTAACAACCCTACAAAATTATTTACAATAATAGTCAAAAAGAGGAGAAAATACCAGTGAAGGTTGCCAAATATTGATAGAGACGACTGCCTTTTTCTGCCATTTTGAATAATTTCGTGTAACAATCACATTTTTTACTGTGTCGCTTAATTCTACGCTATTTAAGAAAGAGATAAAGCTGTTATATAACAAAAAACCAATAAAGATTATATCATGTGAGCCACATAAGGTTTTTCTGGGTAAGCCACGAACAAGAAAGATAGAGATACAAGTCATGTCTGAGCGAAGACAATGTCAAAATTGTCACTTTTAGATTTTGCAAGTTGAAAACGTTTTTGCTCGTTTATTTTTAAATATCGACTTTAGTGTTTGAAGGCATCCATGTAGTAACTTCGTAACGCTGTGCAGAAAAATAGGTAGTCAGTATATTTCACATGAACAAACATTTCAAATTTGCCGCTCAGAAATACGAAGCTAGAGGGACATGACTGATTTATTTCAATGCACACTCAGAAAAAATATTTTGTGGTTCACATGGTATTTTAAAATACAAGGGATAAAGTTTGCAAAACTTAGAAAAAATAAAAGTCATGACAATTATGTGATTTTATTTGATAAAGAAAAATGTAATAAATAGTGGAAATTTTAATATTACTGATTGTAAGACTCAATAGTTAAAAAAGAATTTTTTAGGGTTCTTCGTACTATAAATTTATAAACATAATTAAATTAAGTACAATAATTTTTCTGGTTTTCATTAACCATAAAACTTACATTACAAAAACGTTGGAAAAATGGATGCTTGATTATAAATAAAAACCTTCAACAGATTCGTAGGAAATCCTAAAAGTTCGATAAAGCAAGAGGAATGCAAAGGAAAGAGTTTTCGTAAAACAAAATTAATCTAAACTGGGAAAGATCGCACTAAAAAAATTGCGTGTATACTTGGTTACATAACCTCATCAATTCTTTATAAATAAATTAAAAACAGTTTCAGAATGGTGCAAATTGATCGATGTGTTCCTAAGATAAACCTAACCAACCTTACACTAAAACTAGATAAAGTACCTTAAAGTGAGTTCCTAAATAGTGCTCCCCCTATCACATTTTTTTACTCTATTTTTACAATGATTTCAGTCCCATCCTTGGTCACGACAACGTTGTGTTTTAACCGTTTATGAAAATTGAGAGCAGATTCTTGTTTAAATCTCTGACCACAGAAAATACATAAATGTGGCCTTACAGGCTGATGAACGGCGTTATGTTTATAAAGAGAAGAATACTCAGTAAATCTTTTCCCACAACCTTCCACACTACAAACGTAAGGTTTCTCACCGGAATGTATTCTTAAATGATTTTTATAGTTAGTTGAAGACGTAAACGCTTTTCCACAGTTTGGATAGTCGCAACTATACGGTCGTTCACCAGTATGTGATCTTATGTGGACTTTTCTAATATTAGATGTTGTAAAGGATTTTCCACAGCCTTCAATTGGACACTCAAAAGGTTTTTCTCCTAAAAATTAAATTATTACACATCCCTTATTATTTTTTCAAACAGACCTGTGTGGATTCTGATGTGTTTTTGTAGATCACCAGATGTTTTAAATTGTTTGGTACATAAAGAACAAGCGTATGGTTTTTCGCCAGTGTGAGTACGTATGTGGGCTTTTAGAGAGTAATTGGTTGAGAATCTTTTCTCACAACCATCTATGACACACTGATAAGGTTTACAGTCGGTGTGACTTCTCATATGCACTGTTAGATGATATGATGTAGCATAAACTTTATCACAACCCTCGTAAGTACACTGGAATCTTTTTATTTTCTTAGGTGGTTCTTCTTTAGGCGGTTCGTTCTTAATTTTGTATAAAGTGATGATGGCTTGAGAACCATCATCAAGTTCTAGTAGTTGGAAGTTGACATCTAAGAAAAAAAGAGTAGTTTCTATTTCTGATTATACAGATGTTTTTGAAACGCATGTACAAAATGAGACTGATAATTCGTCATTATGAGTAGAGCTAATTTGTAAAAAAATGTTTTAGTAAAAGTCTACTCGTTTTCAAGAATCACAAGAAATTTTTACTCAAATTCTTTGTGCGCCACTGATCTAAGGCAAACATAAACGTGTTGTTGGTTGTTTAGTAACAATTATAACTAACAGTTGATGAAATCACCAATATGGTCTTGATTTACGGTAGAGGAAGTGATCGTGACGCAACGTCTCCACAACGAAACTTATCTAGGACGTAAAGTACCAGATCACCGCACCTTTAGTGCTGTTATGCAGCGCCACGAGAAAATGGAAGGTTTAGTGACCGATGCCAAGAAAGGGACGTCAGAACTTTAAACACAGAGCCTGAAATTTTAGAAGTTTTTCCTCGCCGGGTTAGATTATGTGATTGATTGGTTCATAAAAATTAAGAAGAAGTCTTTTATGTACGCTAATACTAATAATCTTGATAAAACCAATTATTAAAAAATATACTTAATTTGATTATTTGTTAAATTTACTAGTAATAAACTCTGACGTTTTCTGAAGTGAAAATTTCGTTAAATTGAACCATTTTTCTTTTGTATCTCAGTACCTGTTAAACTTACAAGAAAGGGATAAATACAAAAAAGTTGCAAAATTTTATCCTTTACAACTCTTATGTTAACATTTTTCTCATGCGACGACTCGTTACCGAGTTATTCTGTGAAAATGTTTTTTGAGATAAAGTTACTGACTGGACGATACTACAAAGCAGCTAATTAACAGAATTCAGGAAGCCACAGCAGAGATTAGAGCTGATCCGTATATGATTCGTAGTACTCAAAATGCCTTAATTCAACGTGCTGAGGCTTGTATCAGGAACAGAGGGAGCCACTTCAAAAACTTGTTGAATTATTTTTTTGTTTTTGAATTTGTTTGATTAATTTACATTTGTATTTATGTGTTTAATCTACTTAATGTTTCCTTCCACATATTTTTTGTCAAAAATTATTATTTACAAAAAAATTGACTTTTATCTGGTTTGAGATCATCTAACGTTTTCAAAATCATTTCAACCATCAGCAGTGAATCAACTAGAAATGAATAAGTTTACCTATTTTTTTGCCAGTGGGGGTAGAGGGTTCTTGAACCGTTCTAAATTTCCGGTTAATTTTTGATTTTAAAATGGGTTTTCCTTACTTTACATCATCTCCAAAATAGCGTATAACTATTTTGTACATGCACTTCAAAACCATCATGTGGATTCTTGTTACCTGAGTTGTCTACAGACTCCTCTTCATTAGACAGCTGAGAAACTTCATTTTCTTGTTCTTCAGGTGATCCAATTAAAACAGAAGGTGGTTCAAGACTGGATAAATTTTTATCTACAACTATTTCTGTGAGAAATGATCAAATACACAGACTACTAACCCGTCGTCATGAAAATTCTCCCATCATCTAAAGTAATAAGTTTCACATCGGTATCTCCAAACGAAAGAGAAGGTTCATTTACATTATCTTCAATATTTGTATTTTCTAAAAGTTGTGTGTCTTCTTCTTTTAGTTCTTCTTCATTGTTATCAAACGTTAAATAAAAAATTTGTTTATTATTCAAACTATTATCTTCTGGAACTGAAGGTAGGTTCAATATATCAGAAATACCAACAAAATTGTCTTCTTCGTTCTTTATGGTAAAATACTGATACGTAGGTTCGTCCTCTGTGTTATCTAAAACGAGAATCTTTAATGGCACAAAACACGAAATTTTATTTTGAAAATAGAACAATCAAGTTGGGAAATTACCCATAATGAACTTGAAAACAGTCCTCCATTTGTGGTGTATTCAGTGAAGCAGATGGATAGAGCGCATGCGCCGGGACACAAAAACCAGGACCGGATTTTCAACAAAGTGGTCCTAGACTACGAATCATTGAACTAACAAATCTAATTAATCGGAAATTAAAGTAATCACAATAATATTATTACATATAGGTATACGCTGCATTCAAACTTTACGTCTTCCATTTCTAGAGAAATTGAAATAGAATTACATTATAACCGAAATTAGACAACTACCTTCAACTAAACGTCACGTTAGCTTAAATGTAGGGTTAACATATGACAGTTCTGTCATTTGACTATTCACATTGAATTATAAATTTAAAAAAAAGAGAAATGTTAGGCAACCAAAAATACATCATGGACAATAGAAGAAGCTGGTAAATTAACTCTAGCTTTTCAGAAAAAGTGCTAGTGTATTATATTACTTTTTCTTTTTCTAATTTGATAATAGAAAACTCTATTTTGTTAAATTTAATAACGAATGCACTTATCCTGTGCCACTTCTGTCATTTGATTTTAAGTCATTCTTCTTTTCTCTCCAAATTACTTTATCCTGAAAATCCATCTCTTCCTTTTCTTACATTTTCTGCTTGTTTCCAGTATCCAGTATTTTTTCTGATGTGGCTGTATCAACTCAACTGTTTCTTTTCTATAAAAGATGTAATAGGTTCTTGATTTCCAATCAATTGCCTGATGTTTTCTTTAGTCACTTTATTCAGTTTAGTTCTTTCAGCTATCTTCCGTTTTCAGAAATTGCAGTAATTTTAGGTTTGTGGCTTTTGTTAATTGTTTATGTCTCACTTGTATAGATCAATGTTGAAATAGAATTGTATACTTTTAGTTCAACTTTTTTGTCAATTTTTTTTACCAAATATTGTTTTAGTATATCATTTTTGCTTTTCCCACTCCATTGGCTTAGTTCAAGTTTATCTTCCCATCATTTGTTATTACGGTACTCAACCTATAAACCGTAAATATTTATATTTTTTAACGTTTATTTTTAAATTGACTTGAGTTTAATGTTTAAGTTAGTCTATCAAGTGAGCCATAAAAGTAAAAACGTAAGTAAAACTGTAAAATTTTTGTTCTAAAATGAATTTAGAAATATACCTGCACGCAAATAGAAATGCGGCAAATTGTAGAAAATGTCACTATTAATTTCCTACATAATGAAAATTTTATGTATGTGACGTGAAACTGTAACCCTAAAACTCACACTGATATTTGACATTTCGTCCAATGTGTGGTACCAACCAAAAAAAAGTTCCTAGATTTTGAGTTTGGCAATGGCTTATTAACACATTTACACACATTAACACAATTTTTAGCTGTCTCAAGTTGACTTTCTGAATTTTATTGCAATTTTGTGGTAAATTTATAAGCGAGAGCTTCAAAAATAAAACTAATTATACTAAAATTTACTTCTATCGCCCATTGACTAGTGTATTTTTTTTAATTGAGTGGTGGAAGTTTACCTTCATGGAGTTTGGGAAATAATCTGTCATCTATCACATCTAGACAGCGTAAGCTTATGTTTATTAAAAAACTAAATTAAATGTCGAATCAAATTTGAAGTTTAAAACAACCGAGCAGAGCTGCCAATTTACAGCGGAGAAATTACTACAATATGACAGTACCAACCTTACTTTTTATCGAGTGGATTGACACAAGTGAATTGAGCTATAGCTTCTTGTACATATCTTGAAACAACACGAGATGTTTCATTTTTTAATTATACGGTCGCTAACAAACTTAATGCCGCAATATTATGAGCAGAATTGGAAGACTATTTTTACTACTTTTAATTTAAGTTTAGTGATAAATTTTGTAATCAAATAGGTATTGAAACAAATCTTTCGTAGGTGTATATTTTATTTACATTACATTTACACAGTGTAAATTGTAAATTATTAAAGACACCATCTTTTACAGTCACGATGAATAATAGCATGATTTGTTGTCACGCAATCATTCGGTTTCTCCAAATCCGCACTTTTCATTTTTTAAAAGGAAAATAATAATCGAAGAAAATTCCTCTTTTGGGGATATTTCTATTTGGATACAGTAGTTTCAAACAACAAAATGGAAAAACACCAAACGGGACTAGAAAATATGACAATTAATTGACAATACTTTGATAGATGTAGTTTTTTAAGCTCCAAATTCATCTTATGGCCCTCAAAAAAGCCGTAATACTTTTGAAACCAAATTTTTCGAACCGTTTTTTTTCTGGCCTCCGTCCTAAGCTGCCATCTCTACAAAATTTCACAAGTAGAACTTATGTTTGTAATCCAATTGATGAATGCAGTAAAACCAAACCACCAAGTTTTTGCCACCGCTATTCTAAAGAACTCGAAGGTGCCCTCAATCAACAAATTCTTTCAGAACTAAATGCTAGCATGGTTTACCTTTCGATGTTTAGCTATTATGGACGCACGGATGTAGCCTTAAGTGGCTGTCAAGCATTTTTTAAAAACATGTATAACGAAGAACAAGGGCACGCTTTAGAGTTGATCGAATATCAACTGTTGAGAGGTGGACAGGTTCGTCTTTTTCCAATTACAGTTCCTGAAGATCCCAACTGGGAATGTATAACAATCTCTTTGGGAGTAGCTCTTGAATTAGAAAAATTAGTCAAAGAAGTAGTAAACTGTGAGGTTTTGATTAATATCTAAAATTTGAGTTGTAGAAATTAGAAGCTCTTGTCAGACTCGGAGAGAGTCACAAAGATCATCAGTTTGTGGACTTTATTACGTCTAGATTTTTAAAAGAACAGGTTTGAATCTCTAGATTGGTTATCTTAAGTATAACGTTTTTGCAGAACGAATCGATATGCGAAATCGGACGTCTTTTGACCACAGCAACGAGATTGGTAGACACTGGCTCAGTTGGAAGGTATTTATTTGATAAAGAGTTGTTGATGCAGGTGCAGCACAAAAATCCACATATCAAATAAAGAATTGTGATAATTGACTCTATTTATTTGAAAAAAATTATAGTTAACCCGCACACTAAAAAGTCAGTTTATTAGCTGACGCGCGTTTCGGTAGTAAAGCCACCGTCATCAGAGCGATGATACAAACTGGTCAGCTAATAAACTGACTTTTTGGTGGCGGGTTAACTATATTTTTTTATTTTTTAGAAACACCAAGTTTTGGATCTAAGAAAAATTTCTATTTATTTGATTTATCAATCACATGTTAAGTCACATCTTTGTTCGTTCCTAAAGCTACCATCATTACCACAAGACAATATAAGCACCATGTTGTCAATTATCTATCGGTTAATATGGATACATTACTATACTTTTAAGTATAGTATATATAGTTTTAATAACTTTTAAGTAGTTATTGCAATACTCGGTTGATTATAGTAATCTATTGGTGCCGAAAATTGAAGGAGTTGAAGCCATATTGAGTTTATGTATAAACTTGTAAAAGTACTCCAATTCCAACTCAACAATAGTTACTCTTGTTCTTTTCCTAGAGTTTGGTCAAACATGTACACTCCCAGACCCTCTCCGACCCTTTTAAGATTAGTAGCGTGATCAGCAATCTCTTTGATAGCGTCCACTTGCTCTTGCAGATAGTGAGTCTCCAAAAAGTCGCACAGATTCACGTCCATGTGTCCAGAAGCAGTGCTGTGTAGTATCAAAAGACTCTAAAAAACTTAATTAGATTCTCTTCAAAACGACCGCGGAACTGTTACTTCGTTGACTTTTTTTTCCAGCTCTAGAGCGGCACACATAGCTTCTTGTGCGGTTCCCCAGTCCTGTTTTTCCGGAGCGTTTATGTCGAATAAAACAAGACGACCTCCTCTTTTATTTAAATATTCCACGAGTTTATGGGCGTGATCACGTTCTTCGTCTGAACAAGCCTTAAAATACTTGTAAAAGCCAGGGAGTGCGATATCATCTCGCTGGAAATGATAAGCCTGAAAAATGCGGTCTTGTTTATTTTTAGCGCGTTACGTAATAATAAACAAACAGTTGGGAAATTTCCAACTGTCATGCTTAATTTTATTAATTATGTTTTGTGCATTGAATGATATGTGGCTGTTTATTATTAGAAGCTTAATAAATCAATAAATTCCATATAAGGTACAATTTAAATGCGTTTTTTTTTCAAAGGCATGAGTGACAACTTTTTTTTTGCTTACCATAGACAAGTACGTGTAAAAAGCACCCAATTCCACACTGATCTGTTTATTTATTGCGTCTTCACAGTCTTTATGAAAATTTTGGCGAATTTGAGAATGAGCCATTTTTGTTGTTTAGGCAACCACTTATGCAGCCATCGCAAACCGATAGTTGGCGTTGGTTGCAAGATTCTTGCGCAACACATGTTGGTCCGAAGATATTTGACATGCGTCTAACAACACACAAATGTCAAATAAATTGTAAAAATGGTGATAATAAGGTTGTGGACAATATTTTTCGTGTTTTCAAAAATTATATGGGAATCTGATGCGGCCACGCATTGGGTTGTTACAGAGAAGGGAATGATTCAATCGCATGTAAGTAGGAGAAAATGATTTTGCGAAATTCTAGGTTATGTTATTATATTTTTCATGGAATTTTGAGTTGTGTTGCAAAATTTCACAAAAGGTGCAAAATTCATTGTTTTAGGCAATCGAATTGATGCAAATTGTTGTATAATGTTTTCACTGTTTATCAAGTCTGACGTAGATTCTGATAGCTGACCACTGATAATTAAATGTTTATTTTATTGTAATTCAACACTTTTTGTTAGCTAGATTAGAAAAAATGACATAGAAACTGCGATTTTGTATAGATTAGAAAGGGGATCTGCAGGTCACGTGTTAACGTACATGTAATTAATTAATTTTGCATTATAAGAAATGGGAAAAAAATGACCCCGAATTGAAAAGCGGGACGAAGTTGCTCAATTTTTGTTTCTCAGGTTTTGAGATTACCTAATTGAGGCCGAGATCTCGCGAAATGTTATTTAAGGGTTTTATTTGTTCTTTTAGTGTAGTAGTCTAGTAGGCATTTCTTTTTTTTACATGTTGGTAGCTCTGTCTTGCAAATTTCAATTCCGAAGTGTCATGAGGAACATGTCAACAACGACAACTTTCCATAACCATTAACGCTTAACCTCAAACTGTCAAGACACAAAATAGCTTTAAAATGTTGCTTTTTTCTGAGTAGAATTCCTCTTTTTTGTATGGTATTTTTTTGCAGATACCAGTCAAATTCTGTTTATCTTCACCTGTTGGAGAAGTTATCAGTTAGTAGATTTAAAAGTCATGAAACGTCTTTCTTTGATAATTCAGTGGCTGATATTTCTGGGTCGTCTATAAATAAATTAAAGAATTTAAAGAACCAATCCCAGTCAGTTATATTATTTAAATGCAATTAATGTAAAGAATAAATTATAAAATTACAGCCGGATGTCAATAAAATAACAAACAACAAAATAAAACAATAAGTAGTGACCTGGTTTTCTAAGTATCAAACATTTACGACAATAGATACTACTTCTACTCAATTTAAATAAGTTTTGTTGTGGTTTCTGTGAATTTATTAAATTTATGTGTTTTTTTATTTAGGTTGGTTCCCCTCTGGATCTCCGCCGTCCGTACGATTTGATCTCTCTCCTGGACCAAGAGAAACGTTGGAACGAAATCCAAACGGTTCTCCAAGATCTCATGACCCGTAAATCTACCATCGAAGAAAAGTGGTCGAACCTACAGGGTAATCCCGGAATGGAGTCGAAGATGGCTCTTAAAAATTCCGATTGTATAATGAACGGCAAAGTGGTGAATACCGGTGAAGTGTATAACATTGCCACAAATGGTAGCGAAAGAGTGAAAGTTGACTTATCTCTCGGAACGGAAGATGTGGTTACTTATCACGTCCCCGAGTGTCATAAATATAGTAAAATTGAGATAAGTCTGCCAGAATATGAACATTTTCCTTCCTTACATGCGGAAGAAGGTGTGAATTTAATACCTGAAGATTCTCTGGAGAAGTTAATGCCGGTAACGTCGGTTAAAACTTTTGGACATGAGATTCATAAGGAGTTGATTAAAAATTCTAGTTCGTGGGTTCATTATAATTTGGCGGCGTTGTATTGGAGGATTAAGGGAATCGGGCCGAAGGCTGTGGATTGTAGCAAGAGAGCGCTGCATTTTGTTCCTCCGATGTATAGAGATATACCATTGCATAATTTAGCGGGGATTTTACATAAATCTGGGCGGTCTTCAGAAGCAACTCTCATGCTCCACACGGCAACTGAATATGCCCCTAAACAAGCATTACATTATTTAGCTTTAGGCAACGTCTATTTTGCCATGGGTGATTATAACAACTCAGTTTTATATTATGACAAGTTTTTAGAGTTTGAACCCGAACACACTGAAGTCAACGCCATCAAACAAGCCACTCTTTGTTTCTCTAAACTTGAAACTCATCTTATCGATTTTCAAGAGTGAGTAGTGCAAAAATACCATTACATGGTGATTAAAACCTTTTGTAGGAATGTTTTAGGATACTTACAGGGTATTTTATCCGATTTACATGATTTTCATAGTCTTCAACAACACTGGCTTAGACTCAGTAAAAGGTTGATGTGGGAACATTCTTCTTATGACGAAGAACTAGGCAATTTCCAGGAAGAAGCCCTCGAATCAATGTTCGGCAAAAAGAGCCAACGATGTGTGAAGAAATCATCGACAATATCGTGCGATTTTGTGGATAGTCCAATCGCTGATTTCGACACAATGAATCTCCAGAACCTATTCCAATATGTCGAATCAGAAACCCAAAAAATTAACGAACGCATGGCCAAAACCAATCGTTTAACAACCACGGAAGATAAAAATAAAGACTACGAAAACACTCCACAAACCTATCCAAAGTTTCCGACTACAATGTCGACGTCAGGAGAAAAGTACTTCGATGTTGCGGGGTGGCCGCAAGAAGAAGATTGTAAGAAATGGAATTTACCGATTAATGAGAAGGAAGACTTGAAGCTACCGATTTTTCTACCACCGGAGAATAAAGGCTACGAGTAATGAATGTGACTTAAGTTGATGCTTTTTTAATGGTCGAGTTGCAGTGTCAACAAGATTTTGACGGATGCCATTGGGTTACCCAACGGTTCTGAACATAAGTTACCTTGGTATCCGCCGGTTTGTGATGATTCGAGTGCTTTTGGGGAGAAATACGTCCAGCAGAGTGAAAGACACGTTCTGAATAATGAGATCAAAAGCAACCAGTTTCTTAAGAATCATTTTATTAAGTATGTTAATAGTGGGAAGGCGGATGAGGCGGAAATCGGACAGCGGATAATTACAGCATTAGAAAAGGTAATTGTTGCTAACGGAACTAAATCTGCCTAACAGAATAGATACCTGTGATATGCCTCGCCATGTATTTTTCCGTTGATCGTTTATTTTATAGTTTCATTAATGCATGATTTTTGTACTAAATTATTTTATTAAAGATTTTTTAAATTTCAAACCTCTACAGTTCCAAAAATCAGGTAATGCAGTCAGAGGTCATAAAAATAGTTTGTTTGTGCAAAAAAAAAGCTATTGGACAACTAATGTTCTTCCACTCAAATGCGTTTTATTACTCTACACTTTATCTGAAAGTCGCTTTTTTGAACAAATGAAATGTAATTGCGTAATAAATATAGCAAAAAAGGGTAAAATGCTAATTTTCTTTCAGGTTGGTGGTGGTGTTCTACAATTAGATATATTTTGACAAGCTTGAATAATTTTGGAACATAATCTATCAATGTGATCATAAGTCGTCACGTGACCTGATGTATTAACGGTCGTAAACAAAAATTTTATATTTCGACAGAAATCAATTGAATTATAATATTAAGCAATAATTTTATCATTGATAGACGCCACTTTTTCACTAGATTTTTTTTTTAATTTTTCTTTAAGAAATTGAGATAGAAGACTTTTTTAAATATCACTTTTTTAGAGAATCCAGTTAAAAATTCTCACTCACAATTTAAAATTTTTATAATGTATAACTCCTTTAATAATTTCAAGTATTGATCGTTTCATTAAAAACTTCTTCGTTAAATAACCATTTTTTTTTGTTTTTAGAAAAGCGCTCCAAGCTGGGTATTGTCGACCATCGCTAGCTTGTACTGGCGAATTCGTGGCAACACGAAGAAGGCTCTCGATTGCTTGGACTTGGCGCTGAAAACAGCTCCAAAGGACCAAACGGATGTGGTTCTGATCTCCATCGGGTCAATAGTGCATCAGTTAGGCTTAGTGAACCAAGCACTAAAATACGCGAACTTAGCTTTTAAGTTAAATTACGTGGAACCAAGTACAAATTTTTTGCTCGCCCTTCTTCACTACGAAAGTAATCCGTTGATGGCAATGTACTACATGAAGAACGTCTTGAGAGTCGATTCTGAATACTACGATGGCCAAGCGGAATTGTTGCTCAAGTTATGGGGTTGTCGAATCAAGATGGGTACTTACAACAACGTGAAAAAACCCATAGAGAAACTTCCTCAAGAGATTTGCTCAGAAAAAGAATCGTTTAAAGGACAAGGTATGATTTGTTCAGCGAATGGTGATGATTGTAAAACAGCTTCTATCCAGTGTTTTCATACAAAAAGTCTGGAAGGTGACTATTACTAATTCTGTGTGGCTTGTGTTTAGTTTTCTGTTAATTGTGTAGATGGTGTTATCCTTAAACGTCCCCTTGCCAAATTTAAAAGTGGAGTTAAACATTCATTAATTTCTACCATCATTGCTGCTGAAGGTTCCGGTGATAGTGAACCAGATCAGTCGCAACTGGAAAGGATTAATGAAAATCCTCATCCTTTCCACATGAGAATTTTATTAGGCGACGAGCACATCAGTCAGGGACCAACGCCGGAGTTTTATGGTAAAAACAAAGAAATCAGAACTGTAGTTTCTAAATCATGGTTGTAGTGGGATTTAGTGATGACTCCGCTTCCGAAACAGTACTCCATGTTTATGACAAGTCTGGTACTTACCCTTTGTCTTCCCATGGATGCAAAGAAATAACAGAGGCTGATTGGGTACATTTTACCTCAATGTGGCAATCAGTTGCTGCTCGGAATATAGAGTGAGTATTCTTAATCCTGTCTCAACCGCGGCACAACTTTCAAATTGTAGTATCGGTCCTTACCTAAAACCGTTGCCTAAAGGTTCCAAGAAGAAGGCTATAAAACCATATTGCGGGGAAGCTGCTCTTAACCCCAGTGACACCCTTCTTAACCACCTAACAAGTAAAATACTGCGAAGCAAATTTACCACATCTCCTGACAAGAGTTTAGCCGAATGGTTGGGTATAATGGCTGGGGACCAGAAAGCATCCGTGGAGGAAATCGGGGCGAAAATTGGGTTGGCTCTTAAAGAAAACACGACGTCTTGGCTTCTAGCCACCGCCGCTGCTCTCTACTGGAGGGTTCTAGGTAACGCAGAAGAAGCGATTGTGTGTCTACGGTTAGCTCTGAATCATGTTCCCGATGATATGAAAGATGTACCTCTTATAAGCCTGGCGAATGTCCTACAAAGGTTTGTCGGTGGCTGCGATTTGTCTCCTTTTTAGTTGTTAGTTTTAGGTTTGGATTCAATGGCGACGCTTTGGAGATCGCGTATTTGGCGTTGAAAATCAACCCGAATTTTGTGGTCAACCATTTTACAGTCGGTAATATACTTGCGTCCATGGGAGACTTAGAAGAAGCCATATCCTTTCATCGTTCTGCTCTTGCTTTGGATTCGAATTTCGAGCCGGCAAGAAATCGATTACAAGCAATCCTATGTACTTTGCTCTTCGACGAATCTGGAACGTTAAGAAACATACCTGAAAATTAACTAAATAAAGTATATAAAAAAGATACTATTTTTGCATGCATACAGAATACAATTTGTTGTCCCTTACTGTAAAAAACTATAGATTATTTTAGTTTGCACCAGTTAGGTGACTAGACTTCGTTTTTTCAACGAATCCTATTTGTTTTGACTCGAATGATGCGTGTGATGTAAATTTGGAAGTGATATTTTAATTCATTTTAAGTTAAGTTGTACTTAATCTCGAATTGCCAAAGAATTGGAATTAATTTGTGTTCACTATTTTAGAGTTAAGTATTTATCGACATTCCACGTTGTACGGTTTGATACTTATTTATTTTGAAAATTGTTTCTATTTGTTGTTCATTTCACTTTTTACTTTTTCAACAGTAATTTTTCTAGGTAAGTGAAAACGAGAGGGAATCTCTTTTTTTTTCAATTGTTACTTGCTGTTTAATACAAGATGACACGATGTGAAGTTGTGTTTTATTGTGACCTTTTTCAGTAAAATAATAATGCAAAAAATGGATCACCAATTTGAGTCATTGTTAAGTTTCTGTTAACTTTTGGAGGGAACATTAGGGTATTAATTTTTAAGTTGATAAATTTTTCAATGGGAATGATTTGGAAGCAATTACCAACGATAATTAGTAGTTTGAGCAATTTACTAATCGATATTATGAGATATTGTTTTTTATCTAGAGCTAGAAACAATTTTTTACATTATACTGCATCGTTTTTTATAAACTTTAGTATTATAGGACTGTGAATGAACTGTGAACCGGTAAAAAAACAAGTAGGTGGTATTTGTGCAGAATTATTGTGTCTAATTGCTTCGAATATGAAGAAACATTTCCAATTTTCTTTTTCATTTAAAAAACAGCATTTTCTCAGAACTAATTTTCTAGCTTTGTTTTTCATAATTTTTAAAAATTTTACCAAGTGATTTCTAAATTATTGCTTGAATCAGTTCTATTAAAGTAAAATGCTTTGATATTCTTATTTAAAAATGAACCTAATATTAGATATACTTCCAAAATGTAGCAAATTTTTTTACAAAATTTTAATGTGCGAAATAAAAATATTGGATATGAGTAACAATCAGCAGTGTTCTGTTTGCCACAAAACTTATTACAGTATCTCAAAGTGTGCATTTCTAGCTGTATTTTTTTAAAAAAAATTCCGGGGAACACAAATGCTAAAATATCGCAAGAAAAGCGCATCAAGAGCGCATGCGTTCGTGAAATTTGAAATTTTGATTGCAAAAATTAATTTTAGGTTTACTACACATTTTTTACGTAAATTATCAAGGACTGATTTTAAATTGAAACTCTTTATTCGTGATCTGAAAATTTTCTAGAAGTAATATTTTTATTTTTTTATCAAATAATTATTAAAATTGAAAAATTGTGGATGCGCCGGGTCAAGACGTACACTGTGTTTATAATTTTTTAACGCTTTAATTGAAGAAAAGAAACGATTTTGGAACATGCAAGTGAAAAATTAACAATTTTTCTTTCTCAAAAAAACTTACCTTTTATCTTTGTTGTAAATGATGTTCTGCTGACAGTTGTAAATCAAGATTTAGACTACAGATAAAAAAGCTAGAACTTCTAAAAAATTAACAAAAATCGATAACGTAATTTTTGCACTGTAATGATAAAACGGATATCAAGTTACTGTTTTTTACTTTACTCTTTTTTCATAAGGGAAAAATAAATCAGCTGTAAGCTGGTCTTCCTTTATTGATTTCATTACATAAAACAAATAAGCAAACAAATTATTGTAGTGATAATGAGGCTTCTTCAAAGAAGATCTGTTAGTATCTTCTGTGGTCTTAACATTAGTTCAAGTAGATAAATCAATAAGTGGTGAATTTACAGCAATATTTTTGTGTGGAAGCACTTAAGTATTAAAAAAACAAAACTACTTAGGTAAGTTAAAACTGAATAACAAGTATAATTTCTCAATTTTACGGCATGGATAACAGGTACAAACTGAATGAAATATTAATGTCGCGAATAGCACAAATACTTATAAATAAATAGCATGTAATTGAGCGGTATTTAACCAGTTGTGCAAGAAAATAGTCTATAAATTTTACATTTTAGAGAGACATTAACGGAAACGTCATGTGATGTCCTGGGCGGAGCATCTCCACCTAGCGTGGCACGCTCCGCCTAGGTATCTATTTACATTTGATGTACTTTATTTACATTCGTAACTTCTAAATTTTCTAAAAATTTACAAAAACACAAACATTTCTAGGAACACTGCCATCGATAAAACCTAAATCAAGATGGTTACTTTTACCGAATGAACTTCTAAAATCTTAAGACTTTCCCAAAAGCTTCGCTTCCTCATATTCCATGCAGAAAACCTGGTGTGATATTATAGATTGCACGTAGGTACGTCCATTAATAATAAAACAGTCGCTTGTAAGTCCAGTGAAAATTCTCCACGTCCACCTAGTGGAAGCCTCATCAAAAATTAATTGTAATTATAGAGAATGTACAGTATATCAGAGTTTGTAATCCAACGGGTTGTTACCTCTTGGGGGAGAACGATGCGTGGAGTGTTGGAGACATATAACTTCAAGAGATGCAACGTGAGGGATTGTTTCTGTAGGGAGACGTAGAAGGGCGATATACATTTTTAATAAGAGCGAAATATCAATTTTCCATCGATTTAATGGTAAATGAAAGAAAAGTTACATTCTACAGGTAAGAGAATATTTTATTCTACAGATTGAATATTATTGCACCCTTGAAATTCTATAAAAATACAGAAAGTATAAATGTTTAGCAATAATTTCTCGACTAAAATTTAATTGATTGTTTATTTAAAACAGAAGTAGAATAAAAAAGTCAATTTTATTAAACCTGTAAAAATTCGGAATGACAGCTTTTACAGTGTGCCCTTCCTTACAGAGAACTACGTCTTAATTATTTAATTTAAAGTTATGAAATACAATCGATAACAATTGATTGAAATTAATAAATAAAACGCTTGTTAAAGAACACTTCAATCGGTATCTAATTTACCCCAAAAAATAGTAAGAGAATTTGGTTTTGTTGAATACCTAACGGAGTTTTTTTTTAAGACAAAATTATATGAGAAAAATCCAAAAGAAAACATGAAAATATCTAGAGACGCACTGTGAAGTTAATAATTACTTTTTGAGTAAATAATAAATGAAAATTATTTATTACAAATAAATACAAAAAAATAACTTACATTTCTATTAGCGTTAGATAAAAACAATTTTTATAACAAATTTTTGTTCTTATATACATAAAAGTTAACGTTTTTATTTTTACATCGAATAATTGATCTAAATTTATGTTTTTTTTTAAATTTTATAACAAAGTTTCTAGATTCATAATTTTGGTCATAAATTTCCAGCGTCACAGTTCGTACAATGGTCGTAACTATTTCTGGAACTCATAGTACACACAGTTTTAGTTATATCATAATAGATACAATTTTAGTTTTCTAATTTTACATTGATTTTCTAATTTTTGGGAATTATACCATCAATAATGAAATTTACACATTAAATTTGATTTTCGTCAAGTTAAGTTCAATTATAAAAATTCTGGAATTATGTGGAGGAAAAAAGTACATATAATTGTAATAACGTGCTAAAACAACTAGTTTATTATTAAAAATACACACATTAATAATGCAGGTGCACGTGCATCTATAGCAATTATTTATGTATCAAGTTTCGTTTTTCTTGGCATTGTTATTTTGTTGTTAAATTTTGCATGTAAATGAAATATCGACAGGACATGTGTAATTAAAAGTTTATTGCTTATAAGACACGTGCAAGAAAAAATATAAGAAATCGATGTTATCAATTTATAATTGCCTATCAATATTAAAAAAATCGTTCTACTATTGATTCAACATAATTCAGACAGTGAATCAAACGATTAAAAAATTCATAATTAAAAACTAACATAATGACGACTGTTGAATAAGAATACCCACAATAGCCGCTGTCACACGCACAAGAGTCCTTAATATCTAATCTTGTGCAGCGTCCAGCAGCTGCAGTGAGATTCTGCTGATGAAAAAACGCACCATCAAACTAAGTCTAGGACTGCCGTTGGAAAAAACCCACCATCCACCCCCCACACAAATTACACTATTTTTTATTGACATAGAACTGTTATTACGGATCCTAGGAAAGTTTCACTGTCGTCACAGTAAAAAATTATATAGTGCACAACAGCGGCAACTAGACGGTTATTTCTTTAAGAAACAAAAAGACTTGAAATTAGTACAAAACAATGGAAGTCTGTTCATTATAAATTTGTTAATAAATAATTTAAGGACTTGAATATAAATCAATATTAGGGTCAGTTGAAGTGTATTCTTTCGTAATAATTATAAGGCTGTATCGTATCCCAGGGAAGAACAGATGGTTGTAAATTATTTAAAGTGTACTTGTCCCCAACTAGCAGACACGCAACCCGTATTATAATAAAAACAATGTTTTGTGATTGTCATGAATAAATCTTTTTGTTTAAGGCGTGTACGTGGCTTTAAAAATTGCAAAAGTGGAACATGTGACTTTGTGAGTGCCTTTTTGGCAAAGAAATTAACAGGGAAGAGATGGTTAAATTGGAACGAAAGGAGTGAATTAGCTAAATAATTGTGTTAATTTTTACAATACCGTTGTAGTTTACAAGTCACTTGAAGCACCCACACTCTCACAGTAAATGATACCAACTAAAGACTTTTATCAGGTTTCATCCCCTATATAGACGTTTACCCCCTCCCCATCAAGTAAAGCCAATATTGTAATTACGGTTACTTATCTGTATTCAATAAAGCGTCCTCGCCGGTTTGTCTCGAATTCTCATAATTGTCTTTTTACATTATTGTAAAATTTGACCGCACAAAAATGTTATCAAACTTAGTTTAACGATAATTGGATATAATTTCCAAAAACCGGAAGAAACAAAGGGATAGATCCTCCGTATCCGTTGTGTGATACCCCAAAAGTGCAGTCTAGTCTTATACTATTACAGGATTACTGCGAAACCCGTCAAAATCCGACAAAGTTAGACTTCCGTGTCTAATATCCAGTTACAAATATCAGGTAATTACAGTATTCTTCTAGATGTCGAGGACGCAAAGAAGCGAACCCGTCACAGGCAGAAATTTGTTAAAAATCAACTTCTAGCCCGGACGAGCCTCTTCTTCTACGTCTATGCTTATTTTTGTATATTCTTCATTAGTTAAAAATTTTTAAGTGTGTTTGAGCACGGCAGCGTTAAAATCAATACGCTGCAATTTGGTTCGTTGCCTATTCCACCATTCAAGTTTCCAGCTTCAGAGTTTTGACGTCATTGAATCGTTTGACGTCATTCTTGCCTATTCTGTGTAAACAGCTTAGTATGCGAATTTTAACAATTATATTGAAAGAATTGTCGGTTAACTTGTTGAGATGATGGTAATGACGCAGGTTTGAGGCGAATTACAAGTTTTATTTTTATGTACGTGGGATATGGTAATAAAGGTGATTAAAGGCTTTAATTAGAAATTTGGAGTACAAAGTAAGTTGAAATTTTATTATTAGCAGCAAAATTGCGTTTTTATGTTACGTTTAAATGTCAGCTTTCGTGGAAAGTTATTTGTGCTTTTACCGGATTTCTATTAAAATTTTTACGTAAAATCAGGGGATGAATGCCAATAATACTAACCTAAATGTTTTGCAAATTTAATTAAGGTTTCTGTTTTGATCCTGTTTTATTGAGAAATTTACGGAGCTAAAGGACAAGCATTTAAAAAAAATCTAAACTGCACAAGAATCCACAAACTTTAAAAATCTTTTAAGTTCAAAAACATTAAGTTTAATTATTATTAACCATCCATATAGTTTTTTAGTTATAAGTAGAAATTTTTTATTATGAATTTTCTTACTATGAGAATAAATTTAAAAAAATCTGTGGTTCAAGAATAGAACAAGTTTATTCTTTACGTTCGCTAAAAATAGAAAGTTCTTTTTCCAATATTCACGTATATTAACGTGGGTGCAGTATTTTTTTTGATTAAATTTCTCTTTAAAATTGACGCATTTGATAAAAACGTTAGTGAGTTGAAATTGTAACTGCTGCTAAAAATAATTAAATATGTCAAAATATTACATTTAACATTATTTAAATAAAAGATTTTGCAAAAACTTGGTAATGTTAGCAACCGGGAAGAAATTTGATAAAGAACTAGAAAATTGAGAATATATTTCTGTTCAAAAATATGAAGGTTACTATTAGATATAGCTTGCTTATTCTTGAAATTATTATTTTACATATTTTTATTATTTTTTCATATACAATATAATAAGCAGTATATTTTTTTCACAAAATTTTTCTAACACATTAACGAGTAGTTGTTGCAAGTCCAAGAACAACAGCACATGGTAATTTTTACACAAATTTTAAAGAAAGGCTAGTAATTATTTTCGGCTTGAAAGTTTCACAAAATTTTTTTTACTCCAGTGAAAAATATGTATAATAATTGCACTTTGATTTACTTTTCTAACAGTTCAAAATGAATTTTTGTATTGTACCAGTTAAAATTGTTTGGTAGAAACATTTTTAGTTGAACTGCCGTGCAACTTAGACAGTAGCATGTTTTGTGCTGAAACACAAATTCTACAGAACGAGAATTAAATATGTAGTAATTTAACAGGCTAAAAAAATGCGTTGGGTTGTCTTCAATACAATGTCATCGTGATTTGTTCTCAAACTTCTTGAGATATAAATATCTAAAAATAAAAACAAATATTTACAAATAGTTTTTTATTTTTTTTCAACTGGATAAAAATGCCGTTCCCAAAAAATACTTTTTGTATAATTATTTGATTATTGTTTGCACCAAATTGAGTCAAGACTTTCAAAATTTCACTGTTTATACCAAGAAATAACTATAAATATTGCCATAGACTAACACTAAATTTTGATTGAAGATTAGCTTCATTTTGTTTCGTTAGAAACTTAAAAATTACAAAAAATGACTTTTTCAAAAAGCAAAACCAAAATGATTATTTTCTAACTCTTTTTAGCTGCATTGTGCAAAGAACCATCTCGCTTTTAAACTTAAAATGTAAAAGTTTTGTTCCTTTTTATAAATTTGGAGTAGCACTGTTTTATAAATTGCATTTTTTGTGATAAAAATACCAGAGAAGCAACGTACAAATTTCTGTGTAGATGCAAAAATGAAAAATTATTATCCTTTTGTTTTGAAAAAATACGTTTTCTTTGTCAACATACAACGTACATTAAGAAATTTTGGAAAATATGGCTTCAAAATTTTATATTTATATGTATACCGATTTCTACGTAGGTTCAACACATCAAAAATTTACACGATTTATAGTTTTTGATAACACTGTGATATATAAGAATATTTTAGTATTGTAATAATTTTATATTAGTCTTAGTTTTCTAGCATACTGCTTATGGTCCCGACGCACAGATTATTTATTGTGAATTACGCCTACGACTCAGTTGTAGAAATTTTTATCAAACTTCTTATTTATTCTTATTTTATGTCTCTTGGGTTTACATTAATTGATAGTTAACTAAAAAAATGGCAACTCTATTGTTTGTTAATTTAAAAAGGAATAACGTCTTCATATTTTGCACAATTTTACATCATTGCCATTCGATAGACTTATAGTTTCCAAAAAAGACTTAAGTATTTTAGTTAAATTTAATATTTTTTAGTGTAGATAAAGTTACAAAAATAGTTCAATTTTGTTAAAATTTTGATTTTGCAGCTAGACCTTACAGGAAGAGAATATTTTTTGGTAAGAATGTCTAATAAAAGTCTGAAGCTTTCAATTTGAAACCCCTGAATTTTCCAGTAGTTTTTTTATTATAAATTTATTTGTCCTACGCACTTTTAAAGTCAGGAGAGAATAAGTTGATAAAAATGTTGAAAACTTTTTGTTAAAAAATTTAAATATAAAAATAAATTTCATACGTAACATAACTGTTGGAATTTAAAAATTTTAGTACAACAAAAAAAAAACAGCGTTAAAAGAATTAGATAAAAAACTGTATTAAGAAAATGTCGTTCAAGAAAACAAATTTTAGCTTTTAAGTTTTCTAACGTAGCTTAAATATGTTTTTTTGCATCTTTAAATTCTTGTATTTTTGTATTTTTTGAAGTTGAGAACTGGAATTGGCTTTTTTTCTTGTATAACTTTGAAGTAAATTTTATGGTGAGCATCCAAACATCAACATCAATTCCTAAAAGACCTAAAAGCTCATTTTTGAAATTATTTCAGTTTATTAGTTACAGTATGTCAGTGCGACACATTTACCGCCAAGGCTGAAATCAAAAAGTACTCTTTATTTTATTAAACTTTGGTGTTTTTCTCTGTTTATTTTCATGCAGTACCAAAGCGTACTACTCGATCAAAAAAATTGAAAAAGGTTCTAAAATTTATATTTCCTCACCTAAATTTCTCACACTAACTTTGTCACACTAGTCACTTTTACAATAATTTGATAACATGTTGAACATTTCTGTAGAGAACTCAATCTGCGTATGAATTTTATGACCCTCTACTCTAAATGTCAAAAGTGACGAAACTAGTATAGTTTTCAGCACAAGCTATTTTAGATAGTTTCGAGCAATCAGAATAAGCACAGTTATTGTTGCTGATTTACAATTTTTATATTTTATTAATTTTAGATAATAGACTTCCGTACAGGTCGTACAACATCTGCAGCACAACATAACCTAAATCACACAGAGAAGAAATTGCGCCTATCTTGAGTTGCGGATACAGCGTGTTTGTAAAAAAAAAAGATTCAGTTGCTAATAAACAACTGAACTGGATATGATTGTTTTACAATGTTCGAATTTCAAACATGTTTTGAAGGAGTAAAATGTTCAAGAAATTTTTTTCTTTTTCTAAAAGTTAATAAATAATAATCTTAGCAGCTATGATAGTTAAATTATTTGAGGAGAAAAAAATAGGTGACAATCTTATAAACCTTCAAACACAAAAAATTCAAAAATCTGTTATGTAGTATTTATCAGGTAGTAAAATGGTTTTCAGTTTTTTATATTTTAGGATCACAAGGATATCTGGGAAATAAAAATGCATAAATAAATACTTTAAGATTATTATAAGTTAATGTTGAAACCCAAACTCAAAAAATCATCTAATTTTAATTGTAAAATCAAGAAATTAGTTTTAATTTGAAAAATATGAAAACACACTTCCTTCAATCTTTAAATCTAAGAATTTATAATCTACAGTGTCAAAATTTGACATATAAGCATTTACCTACTAAGTTTAAGATAAAATCAAAATCTGTGACATTCAAATATTTAATATATTTAATTTGAATTAAATATTTAATAAATATTTAATTCAGAATTGATAAATTTAAATATTCAAAAATCTGAGTTTAAAAGTATATAATGTATATGACGTATATTTGGATTTTAGGACCTTAGATCAAAAGTTTTAAAATTCATCTGAAAACTTTTCTTTAAAAATAAGTTTCTCAAATAACTTCAATCTCAAAAACTGTTCTTCTAAAATTTTGTCATTTTTAATTTTCAATTTAAAATTATTTTATCAAAACGGGCCAGTAAAATACAAAATTTATAAACTCATAAACAAATGTCTCAAACAATTTAGTTTATCAAATTATGGTAGTAATTCCATACAAAGAATTTTTGATAATTATTACTGCACGTACTTTTTCACCACAAATTGTTATTTTTAAATTACAGAAAATATGAAAAACTTAGTTTGATTTTAAGAGGTCTAAATTTTATTGCTTACAATTGTATTTCAGAAAAATCTCGCAGAAAAATTCATATATATTTTTTCCGTTGTACTTTTTGATTTATTTTTTGTAAAAAAAAAGCACAGTTCTAAAATCAAAATTAAGTATTTTTCAGAATCATCTTGTTCCCATTTTTAACTTTTAGAGGTTGCATCTAGCGGTGATAATTTTTTTTTTCACTCTAGTCGCGCATGAATTAAAAAACGTAAAATAACCTTTTCAGAGAATCACTCTAGGACACTTATTTAAAATTCTACCGCACTGAAAAGTTTTTAATTTTGTATAAAAGGGAAAAGTCTTGAAAAAATGTATATTTTATTTTCGTTTCTAAATTTGGTTCTAGATTTTTTTTAAGATAAACACTTTTAAAATTTGAAAACTTTCACACAAAATTAGTAGTTTTTTGGCGTCTTAGTTTATAAACTAATCTAGAAAATTTGTTGACGAAAAACCATCAAAATTTAAATGTATTCAGTTGTAGTGAATGTATTCACAAAAATTGGCTATTATTGAAGTTTCCAATATTTACGACAGTTGAGTATGTGCTTTAAAAATCTGTGATGTTTTGACGATCTTTGGAATGGAAAGTTACGTCTTCGAGTAAAAGTTAATTAACGTTGACATTTAGCGTTTTCAGTGAAATTTTTAAAATAATTCTCTAACAATAAACTAACCACAAGGTCTACCCACATTCTGCGAGTTTCTCAATTTACTGGTTGACCAAAACGCAATTAAATTCTAATGATTATATCTGATTGTCTGTTAATTAAAGCTGCTTTAAAAATTCAGATTTGTTTACAACTTATAATAATGGTGTTTTTCCAAGTACAACAGTTGAACAAAAGTTTAAAAAGTTTCGAATTGATAATTTATAACGTTTTCTTTGTCTTAAGTACGACATAAATAAAGAAACAACACGTTATTAAAGTATTATTTTCGAATCGGAGAAATTATGGAGTCTTTGTAAGTACTTCTAGCAAGTCAATAATAGTAGTTAGAGAGAAATCAAATTGAAATTGATGTTAAACTGTCCATTTTAACAAAAAAACGTTTCGCAGGGACTGAATCAAACCCGGAAACCATAAGTACTCCGTATAAATATACGTCAGTTATTGAATGACCCATTGAGTTAAAGTCCTTGCAGAATTAAGGTGGGGGAGAGTTTTGACCCAGTTTTGCCCCACTATGCAACGCACCCAAAATAAACAAACATCCAAAGCTCTTTATTTTACTTCTTATCAAAAAATTTGCAAACTTTTAATGAAACAATGCTGTGCATTTTACGTGAATTATAATTTTTAATCGTACATATAACGAAGGATAAAGCTCTCTCTACATTTTGCTCTTTCCTACCTCTTCTCCTTTTTCTATCTCTCTCTGCTACAGACTAATCCTGTGGCTATTATTAGATCGAGGACAGGCTATTTTTAGCTCGATTATATAGGTTAGCTGGGGGGTGTGGCGCTTGCGCCTTACCCTATGACGTCATTCCTGTTCCAGATCTGGATGTCTTCTCTTGGCATACTGCTAAAATTGTTCATCCATTCAGATAAAAGCAAATATTACCAATTTTATTGCATCAAAACTTAATTGTGACTATATCAGAAATAATTGGATGAAATATAATAATTGCAGACGCCCACCTCATCTTAAAATCAAAGCGCTTTCATTCAAAACGAATTATGACAGAAATAATATAGAAAATCAAATAAAGTTGAGTTTTATTTAATTATATTGATTCGAGCCATGGCGGTAATACCCAATGACGCCACCACTCATTTACGTCATTAAGTAAATTTTATACAGAATTCTTACAATAAAAGCAACGAGACGTACAGATTTGAGATACGTGGGCGGAATCGCTGACCTACAACACTGGAAACGTGGGTGAAAGTTTAGAAGAGGAAAACCCAGTGCTTCTATAACACCCACGCACCAGCTGAATCTGTTTCGTCACAGGAAAACTGACGCCGCACGTGACAGCAAAAATTTCAAACTCGTTTAACAACCATACAAAAACCACAGTAACAATAAACAAAGTACAAAAATGGTGGAGGCGCCGGGAAAACCCGAAATTATTTTATAAACATTACTTACTCTTGTTCCAAACAGCGGTCAAATTTTTAATTGGCATAATTTGATAAATTTTAATAATTCTGACTCACTATCCAATCACTTGCCAATGATTTAAAAAAATTTAATGACCGCATGGGTCGTGTGTTGGTGCCATTGAAGCTGCAAACTAACTCTGAAACGTGTGCCGCGGTACTGAAGTAAGATGAATCTGTAACAGGCACGGTTGATGCCAGTGAATGGATCCTAGCAGCGATTGGTTGCTTTCGTTCTGACGTCATTACATTGATTGTCAAGTTTCACGTGTCGTTCAGACTGCAGGGTCATAATACTTGCAGGAATATTAGAATGGGCCTTTCTGCCTAATGTTTCAGCAATGCTGTAGATTCAGCATCACGAAAATGTTAACCTTTTTTTTTATTAAAGAGTATCAAGGGAATAATCGAGAAGTTATTGATTGTACCCTAAATAATGTAGATTTTTAAAAAACTTCTTGTACATTAATAAATAGTTTTAATGTAAGTTTTAAATTTAATCTCACAGTTATTGCATTGTGGCAATTGTTTAGTTTTGTTAGAAAAATGGTGGAGGCGCCGGGACAAAGTTTTTGTTACCAAAAAAAAAATAATAATAAAAGTTTATATATTGTTTTTTGCTTTTTATGCAAATTATTGATCTATATGTGTTATCAATATATGTCCAAACCGCACCTACAGTTCCTTAGTATTTTTTCCCATTTAAATTACATTTAGGTGACCTGACGTAGAAACATTCCGAAACAGAATAAATTGTATCAAATATACAAAGTTTTAAAAAAAGTACAATCAATAAATAGATCCAAGTTTAATGAAGTAATTTTAGAGTGTTTAGAGGCCATTAGTGGAAGAATTAATACATTCGTATGTAAAAAATTAAACAAAAAACACTAATTTTTCGAAAAATTCGTAGCTAAAATATTCTCAAAATTCTCTGCTTGTAAAAAATCAAATTTACAGTGAACTCACGGCCAATTATTAGAAGAATTTATTTTATTTTAATAACTCACATATAGAAATTTACTTAATTTTTTCTGTACATTCATGTTATTATTTTATGTATTTTTTTTTACGATCAGTAGTTACATTTTAATTATCAGACCCTTTGACCTGGTGACGTTATTTAGCTTACGGTTACACAAATTTCTATAATTGCATCTAAAAGTAAATTGTGTGTGGGTAGCTTTACTGTAGATGTGGGCACGGATTTTAAAACAAAAAATTCAATGCAATATTTTTGCGTTGAGGTAGGACGTCATAATCTACTCAACGGAGTTTGTTTTTTTTAAGCTATTTACATGATTACTTACAATTTATGAATGTAAGAAAAAGTCTGGGTCTTTTTATCTAAAGACAAAAGTAGCAAAAATAGAATTATTTTCGAACGAAACTAAAACTATTTTTATTTTTTTTATTTTTTCAATAACAGGTGCACAGCTACGCAGAAACCCAATAATTTTAATAGAACAATACAAAAAAGTTTTGGACGATTGTAAAAAATCCGGTTTGTAATATTTGTTTGATTAAAAATTAAATAATCAAAATAATTATACAAATTAACCTTTTCCGATTTAGCAAAAAGTTTGAGAAATTTTAAAAGTTCTATTTTTTTAATGATTTTCATTCTACACAGAGATTTCCGATTTCTTTGTTCTTATTTTTTGTCTAAAAACTGACTTTTGTTAGCATCGTATTTCCCCCAGTTTGACAAGTGGGAACCGCTTATTCATATTTAATTATCCTGTTTCATTAATTATAAACAAATTGGTACATTGATGCGAGAGGCAGTATATTGAACTGCAGGTCATAGACCTGGTTTGCACCCCTATGTTGACCTATTTACCCCCCACTTTGACACACTTTGCAACAAGTATTGACGCAATTCTCCCCACTTTCCAATCGGTATGACGTCATTGCATCCCCTCAACCTATTCCTCTTAAAGCGCCAATATTTGTTTATCACCTTTCTTGTTTTACCAAAAAAGTCACCAAAATCGTAATCATCCCACCACAGAAGCAGTGAAAGATATTTTTTTCCTTGATCTGAAATAAAAATTTTGAGTTTTTCAATTTGTGAAAACTGAGATTGAAAGAAAGTTTTTTGTCTAGTAGACGACGATCCTGCAGGATTCGACATCAATTCTGTCAAAATAAATTAACTTCCGGGCCAGAAACTCTGATATTTTAGAATGAAATTGTCCTACATTCGGTATGACGTCAGTGTGATGTCATTGATGTGGTGGGGCACTAGGAAAAGTGGGTCAAACAGGGTGCGATGCCCTGGATCGCAGGTTCGAGGACGTTGCACAGGATTCATTCTGGCTTTTGGGTGAATAGCTGTCCTAGCGAGAAATGTTCTTCTCTTTCAAAGCCTCTCTCTCGCTTCGGCACACTGTTTTATGAATCAAATACCTATTTTATGAATACATTTCCAATTATACAAAAATTTGCGAGGACATGGAAATATCAGTACTGAAAACATAAAGAGATGAAATAACGAACACTAAAAAAAGTTTTATCCCCAGAATTTTGATGTTAGTTCTGACATTTCGAGTTTTATTATCACAAAAAAACTCAAATTCGGTATATCTTCACTACTTTAGAATTTACTAGAATTTATTAGTAGATTGCACTTCTTGTAAAGACAAATTACCTGTTACTGCAAGACTATAAAATATTCTGTCTTTATAGCTTTGATTTGCCAGAGCTTTCAGGCTCGGAAATATAATTTCAGCGCTTTCTTTTCAATTTTCGAACATCCGTGCTGAAATTGAAAAAAATTAATAGCAAATTTAATCTTCTCCTAGCTGATGCATGAGCCAAAGGTGTCAATCTAAATACTGCCGTTAACCTGTTGGCATGACAACGACTATGACGTCATAGCCCAGTCACGGCTCTAAGGTTATATAGGTCAGCTATTTCTAGATATCTGCACACTGTAAATATGCCTTAAAATACTCAATGAACTCACATTTATGCAAGTAATTTGCAGAAATAATTCGATTGTATGAAATAGAGGAGTTCTACAGTAAAAAGCAATGACGTCATAACTCCTACAATTTCCTTTTAAAGGAAAAGCCAGCCTTATTATATTAGTTTTCTTTTCAGCTACACGTTTAATATTTTTAGTTTTAACGAATAAAAATATGAAAAGAAACTGTCAGTTTATGTAATTTTTCAGTTTTTTCTTGTTTGTTTATGCATTTTGTTTATATGTGGGGTCATTCAACCACTGTAAACAAAGCTTTAGTTCTTATATTTACCGCTTATAGGGTTATTTCGGGCGCCACTTGCGCTTAAGCTTTCGATGGTAACATCAGGATCTATTTCTGGATATTCTCAGGAGTGCCGCCATCTAATGTGGATGATCACAACATTATAATTAGTTTTAGTTTTTACCCTAGGAATGAATAGAAGAAAACAAAAATTTATAAATAAAAAATTCAAGGTGGGAACTATTTCTGGTACAATTAAGTATTGTCAGGACGATATACGAAACCTAAAAATAATGAAAATGATTGCCGGGTTAGGAAAGTTACAGGTTGTCTGAAAAGGTTGTTCTTTGCTCTTTTAACAAAAGTGTTGACTAACAGCTTATAAATTTGGTCATGCAATGACTCTTAGTGGCGACATTTTTAAGTGCGGAGAGGTGAAACTGCTTGATATGATGCTGCCAAATAAGTTTACTAAAAATAAACCGGGCTGCTTTATTTTTTAAGTGCGAGATTTGATCAAGGTATAATGTGGGAGATTACAAGATTGTTGTGCAATCTTGTAATTGTCAGCAAAAATTAATTAATTAATAAAAAAAGGCACTTTTTCCATTTAAAAAATTTTATTTAAAAAATCGTTTATTATTAGAAATTAATAATAGAAAAAGTTTGTAAAACAATTTATTTAGGTACATCCAATTTTGTTTCAACAAAAAAAATACACTGGGGCAATAATCAGAATTCTTGGATTGAAATTTTCTATGCTCATCAAAATCGATTAATTTAGGTTCAATCACTGAAAATTGAAACTCATTTTAGGCAGAAAGTCAAGACGAGTTAGTGTACGCAAAAACTATTTACTACTTCTAATTCCTCAGAGATTTTAGAAATTTATATTTTGATTCGAAAAAATTAGCCGATATTGGTTTACACACTCCGGCATCTGCGCAATTATGGCAATATCATAGACGCCGCACTTTTTGTTCTTTTTTTATAGATAAGAATTCAGTATTTATGATTTCGATAGTGAAAATCGACGCCAAAAATATGTTACTTTCAGAATTTGCTATTTTGTTCTAAATTATTGCACCGATTCGAATAAAATTTAACCTGCTCAAAATATAAAGATAAAAATATTATCAAGATTTTTATGTAGCAATAAATCAATTAATTTAGCTTTAATTGCTGCAAATTGAGACTCAGTGGCGTGCGCAAAATTCACCTGTAATTTTTTGTTTCTGAGATTTGCTTCGAAACCGCCAAAATTAGCCTCAATTTCTTTCCAGATTTAATAAAATAGAACGTCTTGAATAAAGCAAAATTTATAATAAATATCAATAATAAATTTATAGTTATAAACATTGAAAAAATAAATATAAAAAGTACAGATTACGACGCACTTATTCGTTCTGAAAAAAAATTCGAATATAGAAATTAAAAATATCTTAAAATTTTTCTCAGACATTCATTCACACCATTATTTCAGTTAAAAGAGAAAATTACAAAATTAAAAATATTTCTGGCATAACAACAAGGATGTAAACCGCTACACGTATTTTTATAATATTACAGAATGACATTTCTTTTTTCATTACAAGTAAAAGGGTCAACTTTCAAACATTTATCGCTCACAGTTCTGGCATCAAATTCTAAATATTTATTTTGAATAGCCTGAAATCCACACATTTAGTTAACTGATGCACTATGAATAAATATTTCTGTCTTAATCCCATTACTGCAAGCAACCAGGTGCTAATAATACCAAACTACGTCTGTCATTTTATCGTAAGAAAACAGTTTTATTTTTATCTTTTCTTAAGGCGTCATTACATCACGACGGCTCAATCAAGATATATTTTTCCGCCGATCAAATTAAGGAAAGTTGTAGGTCATTTCCAAAAACGCTCAACTTAGTTTTCTCCAATGACAAGAATAACTCTTTTTCTCGCGTCGACAGAAAGAGGTATCAGATCACTCCAAGTCTATTTTGGTGGCGAGGTAGTGGAAGTTACCTAAATGGTGCAAGAAGGGGGAAACGGGTGGGGACCCGCCATCTCGGCCAGGGAGTCCTGAAGGAAGATTTCCAACAGTCAGCACAGGGAACTCTTGTTGGCTGCTCACTGTTCCATCGGTTATAACAAAGGTATGTAGATTATATAACACAAGCAGAGGGTGTAAGTGAAGTGATAAGGGATGCGTGACAAAGTGGCTTTTTGATTTTAAGACTAAACGGTAGTTTTTGATTCTTGGGCTATTTTGAGCGTAACCCGAGAAATGTGGAAGTGGCGGGTGCCAAATTAGGAGTCTGAGTGTAGCGCAGTTATTTTCATCCGGAACTATAAATAAATTTGCTTGAATTGTGCGCACTTTCTCAATCGATGTGGATCTTTGAAAGTTGTTAATTTATTTTCATTTTTGCAGAACAACAAAACCTTTTACCATGGCGGACGATGAGGTTAGGTGAGTGGATCTATAATAAAAATATTTTATTTTTCGTATTGGATGTCTAATTTGTTTATTTTTTCATGTTTTTCTTCGAAAATCTACAGTATGATGGTATCAACCGCTGTCTTAAAAATGACAGGTAAATATCATGCATGGTGGCAGTGTGACACTAATGTTATCTACTCAGCTTGACTAGAGTAGATCAGGCTTTTACAATTGAAACAGACACAAATCTACTTAAAAGCAGATTGAAAAAAAATGAGAACTTTTTAAAATCACAATTAAGTATGAAATGCACACAACTTCAAACACTATTAAGCTAGTAGAGTAAGTAGAAGCTGATGTGTAGATCCTTCTAGTTTTCTTCTTCTACCTAGTTTAGTTGTATAGTAGATTTTGGATTTCTCAACTATGAGTAAGTTAGACTGTTCAACAATGTGACTAACCCGAAACAATTTTCATTTTTCTTACCTAATTTTTATGTCTCTGTGAATAACTTCACACATCACAATTTTGATATCAGCACTGAAAAAAAATAGCACCTAAGCACTTATAATACTCATTGCGCGTTACTATCATTTTTTCGTAACGTATCGAGCACTATCAAGTTTTTTACATGTTTTGCACTTGCCCTAATAAAAGCGGGACGCTATATAAAGATGACTTTATGTGGCGTCAGGTAAAGTACCCGTTTCTAATCTTTTTGTTCTTTTTACAGAAAAAGAAACTGGAGGAGGCATGTAGCGATAACTTCCAGAAAGAACATCACATGAGTATACAAAATAGCTTATGCTATCTTGTATGCTCTGGGTAAGTATACTGACTTTGGTTTGATGAGCAGGAAAAGAAGAAGAAGCAGGCCGAGATCGAGCGCAAACGCGCTGAGGTCAGAGCCCGCATGGAAGAGGCTTCCAAAGCCAAGAAGGCCAAGAAAGGTTTCATGACCCCTGAAAGAAAGAAGAAACTTAGAGTGAGTATCGTAAATGAGAGAACCGCAGATCTTATATTAGCATCTTACAGTTGCTGTTGAGAAAGAAAGCCGCTGAAGAGTTGAAGAAAGAACAAGAACGCAAAGCTGCCGAAAGAAGACGCATCATCGAGGAACGTTGCGGTAAACCAAAACTCGTCGACGATGCTAATGAAGGTAGGAGACTGTTGTATTTAGTGTGTAGAGACGTTACTATAAGACAAGATGTTTTTAAAGTCTGTGGTAGCGTTCAAGTGCGTTGGCGTCATCGTAATTTATATTTTATTTAGATGAGGTACAAAGTATCTGCAAAGCTTATTATGACAGAATCTACGAGTTGGAAGGCGGGAAATACGATTTGGAATATATCGTTAGAATGAAAGATATCGAGGTTAGAATAGTTGCATACAGATGGTATTGTAACTCTATATGCATGTTCTAAACTGCAATTCGTTGAGATTTTTGCTTTTTGCTCCCGGGACGAACGAATGCAGTGAGCTCTGAGTTTTTTACGTATTTATACAGTGTACGTCATGTTAAGTACTGTCCTTTTTCTACGCTATATGTATGTATTTTGTACGCCTACCTATAATCACCCACAATACAGACTTGAGAGGGAAGGTGGATCCAATGAATTTGGTTCAACCATTCCTTGCTGTTTTAACACCTAAGTTCCACACACCTTGTACATTCTAGGAACTATTAAACAAGTTTGCCAGACCTATCATAAACGTATAGCTGAACTAGAAAATCAGAAATATGATCTTGAAAAGGAAGTGGAAATGAGAGATTTTCAGGTATACAGGACACTTTGGAGAAATGTTGTACTGCACTGCGTAGAGAGAGTCGTAACACTTACACACAGTAGAGCTTATGCACAGTAATAGTTTTCGGAACCGAGACGAAACAACTAGACATTTCTATTTTTGCATTTTGTTAATACACAATATCAACACTTTTTCTTTTTTTCTATATGGACGCACTTTTTGCTTGGCTTATCCTTTCTGTCATCCTAAATTCCTCGTTACAGCGCCGTCGTCTACGTACACAGAGAAAATTAAATGTGCTCCATAAAAGCCTCATCCTTTGTTGTGGTAACTGTATTATTTCTTCTAGCTGAACTACAAACTATTTGTCAAAGCTATCATCAAAGAATTGTGGGTCTTGAAGGGGATAAATATGACTTGGAAGTAATCGAAAGACATAAAGCTTTTGAGGTACAACTATACACGATACACAGGCCTTGTGATTTTTAGTAATAATGAAGAATGGCATTATTATGGGCGACACCAACCTCAAAAATTCCCAAATTTTTTAGGCTGGTTTCTAATTCTAGCGCAATGTAAATATTTTGCGAGCTATGTATTTAGGACTACTGTTATTGTTCTCCTTTGTTGACTTGGAGAATTGTGTTCCTTGTACCGAACCAATCCATTCTCTTTCCTCAACCATCCTTTCGACACAAGCACACACCTTTATCCCGTCGTGCATAATTCCGATCGGTTCTGAATCATGCACATGGGCTCTCAGCGGTTGTGTATTTTTGCTGACTGCTGGTTCCGTTTCCGATTCTAGGCCAGCTTAAGAAGATATGCAAAGACTATTATGACCGCATGTACATTTGCGAGGAACAGAAGTGGGATTTGGAACGCGAAGTCCGAAAGAGAGACTGGGAGGTACCAACCAAACACTGTTTTACGCTTCACATCATTACATACAACGATATTTTTATCATCATCGGTTTTGATCAGTTTTAAACACTTGATCACGGTTGAGTGTTCAAAATTCGTCAAAACGCACAGTCAGTCCTGTGGTATTAATAAAAATCAATTATAATACTTGACCTCCGTTATGCTAAGTTAAAGTACATGAAGTGTTAAGCCGTATTGATCCCATCCTGCGTAACACCACAGTATTAACTAACCCAACTAATGACGACAACACCCAGGGCTGCTATCATTCAACAAATTTCATACATTTGTATATACTCAGATTTAACTTGTATGTTGCAAATTTGTTTCAAACAAATCTGTAACATTTGCTGGTCCTGAAACACCCAAGGCTTCAACCTGATCCAATTTTTTAAATAGGTTCGCTTTTTAACAACCTGGCAGTTTTTTTTCCTTAAACGGCATGGCTCTTCATGCTCGTTTTTTTCAATCGTGAAATTTTTTACGTTCCAAATCACCAATTTCGTGACAGGAAGGAATCGGAACCTACCAGTATGGAAACTAGAAGTGCCATGCTCGATCCTTTTTTGCCAATCCTTCAGGCGTTTCAGGATCGGTTTTGATTTTTACTTAACTTGTAAATAATATTAGGTATTGTTCAGGACAACACTGTTGTGCTGATCTGAACATTTAGTTAGCTATAGCTTTCGGAAACCCTGAGTGTGACCAGATCTCATATAGTATCAAGAATACCATCTCCGGAGTCACCGTAACTTCAATTTTTTGTAATTGTTTTTATTACAGAATCGCCGATTTTTCGACGAAGTTACGTTTCCCTACCTCACTCCATCACTTGCATTGAGAAATGACTTTTGTATTTTGATGTTTCTCATGGCTGTATATTGTGTATATAATTTTTGTAGTAGATTGTTTTGTTGATAGTTTACAGGCGGAATCCCCACATTTTGCTATTTTTATTTCCCTCCCATTGTCTAGTCGTCTTGGTATCTAGTCTTGCTTTACACTCCGCCTTAATTTTCCTTTAGATACTAACAATAAATGTCGATTTCGCAGGTTTGGCTTCAACATTTTTCTTCTTGAGTGTGTGCTCTTTGTAACCTGCACCGCATACTAAGTGTTGTTTGTATACAATGTTGTTCCATCTGTCATTAAATCAGTCATTATCATTGAAAGAACAACATTGAGTGTGCCCAATTCGTCTCATTATCCAAAATCTAATACTTTTGACTTCTTAGATCGCCGACCTCAACAGTCAAGTCAATGACCTCAGGGGCAAATTGTAAGTCAAAAAAATTCTTTTTCTCGAAACTAACAATACTTTTGCAGTGTTAAGCCAACACTAAAGAAAGTTTCCAAATACGAGAACAAGTTCGCCAAATTGCAGAAGAAGGCAGCTGAATTTAACTTCAGGAACCAACTCAAAGTCGTCAAGAAGAAGGAGTTCACCTTGGAAGAAGAAGATAAAGAGGTGAGACCATTTAAATTTTGTCACACAAAAACGTGATCTTTATTTGTTACTTAATACACTTTAGACTTAAGTGGACAGGATTTACACGAGTAAATTCTGACTGCTTCCTACATTTAAAACAGATTTTAGAATATACATTTATTTTTCACAGCCCAAGAAATCTGAAAAGGCTGAGTGGCAGAAGCAGAAGTAGATTTATGAGGCGTCTACATTTTTACGATGACATAACAATATTTTAAACATACACTTAAATTAATAATAAAACATACACAATACACTTTCTGCAATTGTTTCTTTTTCTCGCCAGTTTTTTGACAGTTTCTTCTAAAGGGCTTTTTAATACCCAAATTCTTTTTTAATGCACTAATTTTTGTTGTGCACTGTTTTTTGAAAGCTTTTTTCTTATATAAACGGAGTATTATCAAAGGTGAGCTATCTGCTTGGCTAATTTTCGTTACAATCGCACTTTAATTACTCGCTCTACTTTTGTGTATTTCAAATTGTTTCGATGTTTATCTGTGTCGCTAAACTGCTTAAATAACTTTTCAGAATGCTTCAAAATCTGCTGCTGGCGTTAAGGTAAAAACTGTAACCTTATACACAGCATTCCTGTAGCATTTTAAACTTCTTGGTTCACATTTTTTATTGCAATACATTTGCTATACACACCAAGTTTTTGAATTTTTTCCTTAGATTTTCAGTACTTCGCACTTATTGCTAAAAAGGTTGTTGTGTTTTTCAACACATGTTTTATCAAATTCTAATTTTTTTTTCTTTTCGAACTTGCAGAAGAAGCCCGATTGGTCAAAGAAAGGAGAAGAAAAGAAGGTACAGGAACCTACTGAAGCATAGACACCCTAACTCCCTCTTCCTTACTAGAATAACTCAATATCAAAATATATTTTCTCTAACGGACGTCATGTTGTATTTTGTAAGGGTGTACTTCTTGCACGCACCTCCGTATGTCACTCCTGTATTTGTAAACAATGTTATTAAAAAAATGTAAAAACGACTGTGTTTGTCTTGTGAATGATTTTTTAATTGTTTTTTTTTTGTTATGTTTTTTAGTTGTTTATTTTTTTTTAAATTCTACTTTTGTTTTCTGTTTTCATTTTGTTATATATTTTTATTTTTATTTTTTTTTTATTTGTTTTTTAAAAAAAATTACACTTTCTTGAAGCACCTATTTTGAATATACTTCATAAATTTTTAAAGAGGTTAAAAAAAAATGATGATTTTCTTGTAGAAATCTAAATCAATGATTTGAAAGCTTTTTTATATAGCAGATTCTAAAGTGTGCTTAATTCGTCTCAAAATTAACTTGCACTTTGAGCTAAAGAGTAGATAAAGTGGTACTTTAACATCAAGGCTACTTTAGATTTATTTAACTTTAGTTCATTACTATTCTGGAGTAATTGTAACAATAATGGTACAACTGACGTTCTCAGAAACATTAATTTTGGGAATAAAACTCGCATTGATGGTTTGGTGGGTTAACTGCGCTGTAGTCGTAGTTGTAGTGTAACTTGTAGTGGTCAAATTCGTTTAACGGTGACAAAATTAGTCCGTGTTTGCTAATATTGTAGCTGCAGAGCAGCGAAAACAATACCCAGTATACGTTTCTAGATGTGACAGGTTCAAAAAATTTGCAATCATCTTCAAAACTTTATAAAATTTGTTGATTCCTACAGGCTGAATGGCACACTTTTTCTGTCTGCAGTTGACGATGAATTTGGTCTAAGGAACGTTTTTAGGATGCAAGTCTTGAACTTTTTCATACATGAAAAATTTGTTTATAACAAAAATTAGTAGTATCACGATGAATGAAACTAATAAACAATTAAAATTGCTCTTTAAAATCAGCTATAGAAAAAATAGTGTTTTACACACGACGATAAAACATCTTTAACCATCTCGTGAAATTAACAATTTTCACTGATGGTAGTCCTTTATCGTCTCGTATACTAAATAAATATTAATCATTTTAATTTTTGGCATCTCGGAACCTGATTAGGCCATTTTCAATAAATCAGGTATTAAAATTAATATTTTTGCTTGATTTATCTAAAGACTTTTGTATTTGGTACAAATTTTAGAATGGAAAATTACAGCCTGCTTCTTAAAAACAGGCATAAAGCAAAATGACAGAAAACAAATTTCACGACTAAAGTCTGTCATTACGCAGAGTTTGATATTGTCTTAGGAAGAGGAAGGAGTTCCTGAAGGTGCTCCACCGCAAGAAGGAGCGCCTCCCGCAGAAGGAGCGCCTCCCGTTGAAGGTGCCCCCGCAGAGGACGCTCCCGCTCCAGCCCCTGAAAGTGGTGAAGTTGTTCCACCAGCAGAAGGAGCTCCTCCAGTTGAAGGAGCTCCACCTGCTGAAAGTGCAGAAGGTGCTCCACCAGCTGAAGGAGCACCACCTGCAGAAGGAGCACCACCTGCTGAAGGCCAAGAAGGTCAAGAAGCTCCGAAACCTGAAGAACCTACAAGCGGTACGTAATAATCTGGTGACACGGAGGTCACCTACCACAATACATTGCTGGTTATTTCAGGTTTTGAAACCTTTAAACAGCTTGTTATTAACGAAAATTACGATATAGTAGCTTTACCTGAAAATGTGTTAGCCCCTACTGAAAACAAAGAAGTAGTTGCAATCCCCAATTATTCTTTAGTCGAGAATCGTAAGAATAGCGGCGATGGCGTGGTTTTGTACATTAAAAACTCACTTAAATATAAAGTCGTTGATTTAACAACAAGTAATCCTGAAGAACACCAATTGAGCTTTGAAGAGCTCATGGAAAAACTAAAGCAGAATGGTAAGTGCTTCATGATCGTTCACGTCATCAAGCACTCGACCATCATGAAAAATATAGTTAATATAAGAGAGTAACATGAGATTCCCTTAGGGCAAGCACCACCGGAAGCTGGAGCAGAAGCTGCACCACCGGCTGAAGGAGCAGCTCTAGCAACAGAAGGAGTTGCACCACCTACAGAAGGAGCTGCGCCATCTACAGAAGGAGCTGTACCAGCTCCAGAGGGAGCCGCACCACCTGCAGAAGGAGCTGTTCCGGCTCCAGAAACAGCTGCTCCGACTGCAGAAACCCCCGTTGCACCAACGGAAGGAACAGAAGCTCCAACAGCAGAACCTCCTGCGCCGACTGAAGCACCAGCTGAAGCACAACCTGCTCCTGCTGAACCACCAGCCGAAACTGCCGAAACTGTACTCGAGGTGCCACCAGCTGAACCAGCGTCTCCTGCAATAATAGAAGGTAATAAAAACACAATCGTTATCTTATCAAAAACGAGCGGTTATTGTCATGATCTAAAAATAAACATTTTTTTAACAGCTGCAGCTTGAAGAGGCTTTTTCGTCCTACCACAGAGTGATTGTTCCATTTATTCTTTCAAGTATTGATTTTGGTTCTTTTGTAGATTAGGTTTAAATACAGTATTTTTAAGATTTTAATGTTGTTTTCTTGACGGAAGCAGTTCAAATTCTATGGGTACATAACCCATTGTTGCGGTTGGTCCTACCAGTCCTTCCCATCAACTAATGTTACGTCACGTGACACAACAGCACGCGTGTGTTAGAAATTTAATCCGTCGCTCCGTCAGTGCGCGACTGACAAGCAATAGTGAAATATTCGTGTTGTTCGCTGCTCCACAGATACATCGTGGGTTGTTCAATTAACATAATTTTCTTATTTGAGGAGAACTGTGACAATGTTTACGTTGAATGCTGTGGAATTAAAAAAAAGGATCCTGTTACAGTGAGTATCCACATCGTATTATCAATAATTCAACAATTATAAATGAATAATACAAAATGTTAAATTGAATGTGAATATCTGCTGAGGTAAGAATTAGGTGTCTTCCAGGTATTTCATCAAGGTTAAATGATTCAAAATTTAAAAGTACGGTACCGTAATCGTATTACCTCATGTTACGATTAACATAAAAAAAACGTGACAGTAACACGTCTTGTATTCTAAAAATTAAAATTAAATACCTACAACCCAAGCTGCATTATTAAAAGGTTATCAAATTATCAGAGATAAATTTTAAGGTCAATTATGACGTATTGGTGTATGTGTTCACAAGAGGTACTTACATGCCATTTATAACAATTTATACATGCAATTCAGAAACGAACCTTCATTTTAGTGTATAGAAATATTTGTTTTTCTACCCAGTCGAAAATACAGCCTAAAGTGAAGTCTGTGTTTTTCAAATTTTTATGCATAAAGGAAAAAATACAATACCGGAAAAACTTTTGTTATCTTTGTTAAATGTTAAACAACGATAGTGTGACATAGAAAAATACAACTGAGAACGAAAATTCGTGTTTACAAGATAATACTTCTAAATCGTCTGGTACTTACCTTGAGTAAATAAGAACTTCCAATATTTAACTTAGGAATTCTTTCTAATTATGAATTGTTGGACCAAAGTGTTGTCACCTGAATGAAACCAGGTTGACTTGCTCTTAAAATTGAAGAAAAAAGTAGGTCCGTGTCAAAAACAATATGAAAAGTTCGTTATTTATTCGTATGAAGTCACCTATTCAGATTGTACCATGACTCAACAAACAAAAAAAGTTTGTGAATTTGAATAATTTAGCGCCAAAGTGTATATTTTTATACTGGGTGCGGAAATTATCTTTTTCTAATTTTAGGTACCCTAGTTTAAGAATAACTAGTTGCTAATACTAATTAGCTATATGAAAATAGGAACATTTCCAAATAACGATGTGGGACAACCTAAATAAATATTTTGAGTTACAGATAATATATCAGCTTAAACAGAAACAACAGAGTATTGTATTGTAGAGATTAATAGATTTTGCCTAAAAGCAATCTTATCACTTATTTAATTTTTTTCTATTACAACAGGTATAAAAATATTTTTAAGCTAAAACCGCACATTTCTGTATGTTTATTTTAGTTTTACTAGATAAATATTTTACAGTTGTCATAAAATTGATACAAGCTAAATCTTCGTGGTCTCTTTGATCTTTAGCGTGAAATTTATGAATTTATGTTCTAAACGTTCTTAAAATATAGTTAAACGAAAGAAATCAAAAATTTATTAGTTAATTGCGTTGTTTTTCGAAAATGAAGTCACTTTTATACTATGAAATTGTAACTAAACTTAGTAAAGTTGACCTTTCTTAAGTAAAAAAAAAACTAAAAAAAATGTGCCCAGCGTGGTTTCGAAATTCGCAGATCCGTTCACTTGCTTTATTAAAAAATAATCAAGAAACTCAAAAAAAAAAAAACTTAAATTTAAAGATATTGGCACTTTTATAAACGTACATTCGACAACGCAACACATTTTTTTGAAACATAGACCTGTAACATTTTTTAGCTATGTTTAAATACAATGTTGCCATATGCATTTCCAGGTAGATGGAATTTTTTTGCAAAAGCTGTAAACTGCAACAAACAATATCAAATTCGATTTTTAATGTCTCAAACTACTGTTCCAATTGTTTGGGGAGAAAAATGAGTAAAATATTTGCAGTGAAATAATTAACTTGTTTATACCAAAAGTGTAACTTTAAGATCATATTTTTCTTAGTCGTAGAAATACAATTTTTCAACAATTTTTTAAAACATTCTGTATATTTGAATTTCTCAGAAACTCAGAATGATGCAATAATATCTCAGAGACTTATTTCAAAAATTGTAGATGCCAATTTGACTAATCAGATTCTATATTTCAATTTCTCAGGAGTAAGGTTTTTTACAAATTTTTGGTTTTCGGATGATATATTTTGAACATGATACTTCAAAAACACAAAAATATTAATATATAATGTTTTTTATTATATTTTATATTATATTTTTTATATTATATTTTTATTATATAATATATAAAAATATTAAATACTACAATCTTTGCCTGCCATTAAATTTTTAAGCCAAAGTTTTCTGACAATCTACAAATTGCGAAAATTTCCAATAACTGTCTTTAAAAGCTTTAAACTTATATATTTTAAGATGGCTATTCAAAAAAATTAGGAAAAGTAGAAGTTATCAGGTAGTGAATCAAAATACGAGAAAAACTGAAGAATGACAAAGTTAGAAGAAAAAGTGTAAATATTGTTTAAAAAAAGTCGATCGATCAAGATAATTTGTAATCGAGTCATCCTTGAGACTGAGAACGTATGTACATTTTTGATCTACACTTATAAATGTCAAATAAAATCTCTTTTGTCAGTTAAAAAAAAAAATGACAAAAAGTTTCAAACCCAATTTTATTGTCAAAGATGTATAAATTTTTGAAAATTTATATTTATTTTATTCTACTTTTGTAATAAATACAGAAATGTTTTCTGTTTTGTTGTAAGCACAAACGAGCCTTTCGTCTAACTCCATCAATAACATGTTGCAATCGCCAGAAGTTTTCGATTTCAAAGCGATTGATTGCTCGGTATTTTAAAGATTGTAAACAGCATAATTTTTATATTACAGTATAAATGTACAAAATCATAGTTCTAAAGCTTATCACTGAAAGATAAGAAAGTATTATGTATTTTTTACCTATTATATCTAGATGGAATTTAAACCATTTTAAAAATATAGACAAAAATAGCCACATCTTGATTTCTACCTGCGTACAGGATTTCTGACTATATAATCAAATATTCTTGAGTTGTTTGATACGAACATAAGGTACAGTGTAACTTGAGCCTTGTAATGTTTATTGGTTTTTTAAATTGTTCAGGAACCACTCCAGGAACCATTAAATGTGCTTCTTTATGAATTTGTAATAAACCAAACTGTTTAATTCAATCGCTGTCAGCGTAGATCATCAGATTCTAAAAATGCGTAGGATTCGGAGAAAATTTCATCATAATAAGTGTAACAGGCGTTTCAACATGTTTACAGAGGCAAAATTTATCTGGATAGGTGCGTAGGTTATCAGGTTATTGATATCAATAAAAATGTGATTTTGACAAGATCATATTAGACGCTGAGTTGTAATTTCATATTTTGTATCTAACAATGTCTTGGTGGTCTACTTTAAAAATTGATACCCATCAATTATTTTAATTAAACTTATTTATGAAACAGATTATAAAAACAAATTGTCAATAAAAACCTATCGTACAGGTGTTACGCATACCTTTATAGACTATAGTATATTCGATTAATCAATCATTTCATTGTAGTTAATGGTAATGTTTTATTCATGTAAATGGAAGAGGCGTACATAATTATTTTTGAACACAGCATCCCGTTCAAATAAAGCGAGTGATGTAAATGTTTATAAACCAAGTATATGTGGCAATAAATGGAACCGAATGACTAAATAAGCAGATGGCCTAATAATCAAACACATTGCTCGGATTTTTTGTTTGATTATTCTCGATAAAGCGCCTGGTTTTTCTACACCTCTATAAAATTGAAACTGTTATATTTTTTCGTGACTGCTCGCAAATTATCGCCGCGACCTTGTCAATAATAGCAAATTATTGTTGACGTACTGTGTACTTTTGCTCATTATGATTCATAAAGAGAGTACTAGCAGCAGCGCCCTCCCACTAACGTCAAGCAACTAATGATTTGACATTGTGTCGTGCACGATAATTTTCGATAAACAAAATCGTGTAGTTTTTAGTTATCAGCCACGGGAGAGTGATAAAAAACCGAATTGCCCATTATTAGTGACATTGTGTCTTATTTTCTGATGTGTGTAGTGTTCGTTAAAGAACTGCTTTGTAGGTTATACAAGTGTCATCAAAGTTCAAGAGCCTCCCACTTAATGCCACTAACTGACATTTTCCAGTGAATTCTCGACATAATGGCTCTATTCCGAGTACAAGCGCTTTACGACTTCGTCGGCGAGCCCAATTCTGCCGAACTATCCATAAAAACAGGAGAAATATTGACAGTTACAAGGGTGGACATTGGAGAGGGATGGTGGGAAGGTTCGAACAGCAACGGAGTATCGGGGCTCTTCCCGGAGAATTATGTCTCAGTACTGGAGAATTCCCAGCCCCCAAGTATGCCGCCCCCTTCGTTACCACCACTGAATGATTGGGGAGCTGCACAGCAGGATGATGATTCTGATGGGTGGGATGATGATGATGCATACAGTGAAGTTGCTAATGCACCACATTATACCAGTGAACCCAATCAAAATCAAATTAATTATGGAAGTGCGCAGGTTGACAACGTTTCAGAAAGTAATTTTAGTATGGATAACAGAACACAGCACAAGAAGACTTTGAATTTTTTCTCATCATATATGAAGCATGGACTAGAAAGTTATATTCTTGGTAAAATTTTATATCATTTGATATTTTGTGTGTACACGACCCTCCTCCAATATTGTAACTGCACAATAGGCTTTATTTACGCAAATATTTGTTTGTATACTTTAGATACTGAGAGTAGTCCTTTTTATTATCATTAGAAAAAAAGATATCTGGCATGTGTTTAGAATCAGTAAACACGGCCTGTCGTGCTAATCTGTGGTAGTCCCAAAGTTACATAATCTTGTTTTGCAGAAATATATAAGTTTTCAGCACTATAAATAAAAAGCAATTAAATTAAAATCGTGGAAAGTAGAACATTTGTTTGTAATCTATAAAGATGGTTACAAAATTTTCACCGCAGTTTGTGCCAAGTAGGGGCCAACAATACCGGGATTCCCATTTAGTTTGAATAATTATTGCTACTCTTTAATAAACAAAATTTTAATTACCTTACTGCATATTAGATTAGTCAAAAATATTGTTGGTTTAGTTTGGGTTATGTAAATATTCAATTAAGTCGAAACAAACCACTTATTTATTTGGTAGGCCTTCACAAAAACTCATTGTAACTCACAGTATCGTTCCAGTACGCTGCTTAGAAGAAAATTAAATATTTGGAAGAGCATCAAAGTGTTTTAAATAACTAATTACATTGTTTATAATTCGCTTAAAAAATAACTAGAAAACCAAATTCTGCTATTGCTGAAACATTTAGGCTTTTTTTTTAGTTAATTAATTAAAATTTTATTTAATTTTTACATGTTCTATATTGACAGTTATCGACATATGCTCGTCCATGTTATGGTACGTGTCCCAAATATATTGCCCGCAACTTTATATAAACTAAAAAAAGAATAGAATTGAATAAGGTTAAAAGTTTCCTTGTATCGTTGGAGTTTTGGACCTGAGCGGCAATTTAGAATACGGCAATCCGGACACATTTCTTCTTATCTCTATAAAAGCGTCTTTTAAATTTTCCTCATGATACCGAGTTACTAAATGAATCAAACCTGAATCACATTGTTAATGCAACAGCGGATTCGTCACAGTTGTAAACTTATTGTTCGATTTTGATAAATAATATTTTTTTCTATTCTGATTTAACGTAGTAGGTTTTAGTGTAACTAAAATGTTTATGCAATTGTACATTATTTTAATAATAATAATTTTCCATTATTTATTTTTGCACGGGTCGAAGCCTACAATTTTTTATTATTTATTTATTTATTTTTAGCGAAATTTGTTTGATCCCAGTTTTGCAGTTCCGGATTTTTTTACTTTATCAAACTAAATTTTTCACAGGTTTTGCATTCTCAAATCATTTAATTTTTTGTCAGTTGTTAAATCCCATTTAAATCATGGACCATATTTTGAAATTCCAAATTCTCAGGTTTTAGAGATAAAAATTGCAACATATTACAGAGGATCAGACTAGATTTTTAGGTTTTAAATTGTCAAATTTTAGGCTTTTTATGCCGAGCATTGTGGAGACACTCAGATTTTTATATACTAAATGTTTATTTTTCATATTCCATTTTGTCCCATATTACATTTTCAAATATCTCTGAAAAGTCTCTCGTATTTGATCTAAATTCTGATAACATTCTAGAGTTCTCAACCTTCGAATTCTGTTTTTCTACATGTTATCGTTAAAATCTTAGATTAGAGGTTATAAATCGAAGTCCCAGATTTTAAACTCTCAAATTCTAGAATTCTTGAGACAGAAATTTGAGATCATAGGCTTTTCTACCAATATTGTTTATTATTGCTGTATCTCAAATTCTAGAATGGTAGTTTTTAAATGTAGATTAAAAAAAAAGCTAAATTTTGGGTCCAAATTCTTATACTTTAGATGCAGAAATTTTTGGTTTTGGAGTCCCCAATAATATTTTTGGGTTATTCAAATTCTAATTTTTTTATCTATCAAATATTTAGATCCTATATTTGCAGATGCCTTGTTTGAAATATAAAAAAATAATGAACAAATTTTCATATTCAAGATTTCCAGGTTTCAGAAGTCGTATAAACTTCCGTGTTTCAAATTTTCAGATGCTAACATTCTAATTTTGTTTTTTAGTTTCTTGGGTATTATCGGGATTTAAATGCACTTTTAAATTTAGATTCTTAAGTTATAGATTTTCAGATTTTGCTTCCTCAGAAAATTGATTTTTAGTAATAAAAGTTCATATTTTAGACTTTGCAATCTTAGATTCTTAAATTGTGGTTTCTCAGATGCTCGATTCCTATATTTTTTGATATCAGATCGATTTTAGAATGTTAAATTCTCAGCTGTTAAGTGCAAGAATTCTAGTTTTTGGAGTCTAGACTAAATTCTTAGGTAATTAAATCTTAGATTTTAAATTTTTATATATCAAAGTTTCAAATAAAACAAAACTTAGGTTTTGAATCTTAAATCCACAAATCCCAAATTCTAAGATTATAAATTCTCAAAATGTGGAATATTAGAAGCCATTTTTTTTCATATCCTTTCACTTTTTACCTTTTTACATTAACGTGGGTTGTGAAATGTTAATTTCTAAACTCAGAGAGTTTATAAAGAGATAATAAACATTTTAAAATTAGATTAAATAGGACGAAATAATTTGAATGTAAATATGATGTAATTACAATTTTACAGGGTCATTTTTTATAATTACAATATAAAATTCAAAGCGAATTTTCAACCAACGAATTAATTTTTCTCCTAAAGTACAGACCAGTAACCTGCTACATATAATCCGAAAAATGTATAAATGTAAATCCGTGTTTCCAAATTTGCAAATCAGTCTTTGTATTACGTCAGTCATACTTATTAGAATTGTAAACTAAACAGGAAATTCTATAAACTTTCCGTTTTTAAAACCAACTTGTTTTGAGGGTATATCTAGTTTTAGGTTCAAAAAACTTCATTGCGGCACAAAATTGTCTTTAATTAACTTTTGAAGAGTGCTACACGTTTTTCAGCAAATCTCATTATTGTTGTCATTGTAATAATAACAGCACAAAAATTTAAAAGGCTTGAACGCTTAGATAAGCATGTATACAATCGATACTTGTGACTGGTAAATTTAAAATACCATCCAAATGTCATCAACACTAATTCACATACTAAATTCAACATAGCCTGCCGAACCAAACAATACACTTTGTAATTTTAGATCTGCCATTTTCTCCTTCAGCTTAACTCCCTCGCATTCCTCGATTTGTAAGGCATTCCCTTCATTGTCGGTCTTAATTTAACCCGTCTATTTTCGCTCGGAATCTCGATCAGATAGTAATTTTCAGGCACGCTAAAGGATCTCCCAGTCCACCAAAAAGTCAGAATATTTCAAGAGAAGGACAACTTGTATCGATGGGACTTGATCTTGGAACCTTATACAGTACAAGTAACCTCACCAAAAAAGGCAACAAAAATGGGAGGTCTCAAATCATTCATCGCATACCAATTAACACCATCTTTCACCGGGATCGAAGTGTCACGACGTTATAAACATTTTGATTGGTTACATAACCGACTATCGGAAAAATTCGCCATAATTGCAATACCTCCGTTACCTGATAAACAAATATCGGGGCGATACGAAGACCAATTTATTGAGCACAGAAGGGTGCAGCTCCAGGAGTTTGTCAGTTATGTCTGTCGACATCCTGTGTTGTCAAGTTGTGAAGTTTGGCAACACTTTCTTACATGTACCAACGAGAAACAATGGAAAGAAGGGAAAAGAAAAGCGGAAAAGGATCAGTTAGTCGGGGCGAATTTTTGTCTCTGCGTTGAAGCACCAGATAAAGACTTGTTAGCGTCGAAAATCGAGAGTAAAATCGACAGCAGCATATCATATATTAACCAAGTGGATCAATTTATGAAAGCCTTAATGCAGACGGCGGTGGATCAACAGAAAAAATGCGAGAATTTATATAAAAGAGAACACATGAAAGTGGGCGAATGTTTCTTCTCTTTGGGAGTCGCTTTCGAAAGCCGTGAAGGTGATTTGTTCTCAGACTTGGCAACAGGTAGAAGATCGTGACTAGGCACAATTCCCGAATAATAAGGATTTGTTTCAGATATAAAGAAGATAGGGACCACCTATATAGAAATAGCGACCTTATGCGAACAGCAAGCGAAGGTTGACTGGCAACCGTTAACCGACAAATTGTATCTTTATCGAGGTATTACAAGTTCCTATCCGGATATTTTTTCCCTGCAAAAACTCGCCGATCAAAAGAAGAAGGAGTGTGAGAGGAACAGCCTCCCGCTCGTTCATATTTCGGACGTTAGAAAACGTAGCGATGTTTTAACTTACTGCGTTTTCGCCGAGCTCGATCATTTCCAGAATGAGATGAAGACCGAATTTAGAACGGCGATGAAAGCGTTCTTGCAAGAACAAGTCAATTTGTATAAAAATATAGTAAGCAGACTGGAAGACACCTTGAATAAATTTGAGTAATTTTTGTTCTTGCCTTTGTGTTTATTTCCAAGCCAAAACAATTGTGATTTACTTTTTTTTTAAATAACTATACTGAATTTATATTTACCAATATTATCTACAGTATGCGCTGTGTACAATGAAATTCCAACTATTATTTTTAGTTATGAATTTACAGACATATTTTGTATAGTATCACGTCAAATGTAAGCTGTATATCTATATTTTGTTAAATAGGGTATAATAAATGTGCTGACACACCAGTGGGTTTTATTTTTTTAATTTATAGAAAATAGGATTGTTCTGAAAAACAGGTGAACTTTTGGATGACAAATGTCTATTCGAAAAATCTGCTTAAACTGATAAGGAGCAGAAATGGTTTAGTCATCAAAAGCATTAGTTAAAAAATGTTATTTTACTACCAGCTGTGCTGATAACTAATCTTCCGATTAGATCATAATATAGAGGAGCGTCTCGAAAACAACTCGCAATTTGGAGTTTTAAGTATTTTTTTTACATTTTGGGGTGCACTTGATACGTTCGAAGATTCAGAAAATAAAATCCAAAGATGTTTCATGCCATCCAAGATTCTAAATTAATAATTTTTTAAATTCAATTTATTTTATTAATAAAAAAAACATTTTAAATTCAACTCAAATATGGGTCTCTATTTGGATCTATGATTACAAATACCAAATTCTAAATGTCTAGACATTAAAATTCTACTCAGAAACTGATGTAGTAGATTGTTATATTCTCGATTTACTCGATCTTCAGCAATATTTCTAATACAATCAGATTATAAATTCTATTTTATGCTAAATATTTTGATCTTGGTTGGGCAATAAAAATTTTGTGATCCTACGTTTTTAGATCGTACATGCTCAAATTCTAGACTCATGTTAGATTTCAAATAGCTTCAGATTTTTGGCGCAAAAATTTTGGATTCTAAACTTTCAGATCCTGCGATTATAATTGTTCAAAGATTTTATAAATTTACAGTTTATAAACTAGATTTCTAGATAGAAAAATTCTAGATGCTAAACTGTACGCCTATAATCCGGATCTCAGATTCTTGATTTTTAGATTTAAAATTATTAGATCCTAGGATCATTGGACTTTGCTACATTTCAAATATTTAGATCCTAATAATGAATAAATAAAATGAACAAAATTACAATAATGAAGAAAATTATATAAATCTTAAATTCTCAAATTCTGGATTGTGAGGTGCCAGATTTTCAAGTCCTATGTCTTCACAGTCCTATACTTCAGGCAACGTAAATTTTTTCATTTTAAATATTCTTCATTTTTATGAATGGATTTTTTTTTAAATAATATATTAAAAAATATTATTAAACCTATGTTGCACATCATAAATTTCAAATCTTAGATTCTTAGATCTAAATTTCCAAATTTTAGATACAGAAATTCTAAGATTTTTCGATTATAACTAGAAAATCTCAAATCCTAGAATTTAAAATACGTAGAATTCTCAGATTCTCTTATTATAACATTTCTAGAATCTTTATTAATATTGTTCAAACATTGAGAATTCAAATTTTCAGTTATACATTTTTAAGTTTCTTAGATTTCAAATTTCTAAATGAAAAGAATTAAATTTACAAAACTCAAATTTTTAAATTCTAATTTCACAGATGATATATTCTCAACTTCTGTACCTTTAGATGCTCGATTTTGAAGTCGTATGATTTCAAATTTCTATTTTAAATATTCAAAATTTTGCAATTCTATTTTCTTACATCTTAGATCAGGAAAAAAAGATTTTTTGGACTATTAGTCGACCTAAATTGCAGATCATAAACTGTCTTGGAGTTTCAGGTCTAGATTTTCTGGTTTTTGACACAGAAATTCTAGGCCCTAGACCCTTCGATTATAACTGTAGAGTCTCATATTCTAGACTTTTAGATCTTACTTTCTTAAATTTTGTCTTCACAGATGCTTGATTTTCAAATATTCGTCTTCGGAAAACCAAACTCTCAGCTTTTAGGCTCAAAAATTCAAAGTTCTAGAATCTTCAGTAATACTGTTTAAGCATTGAGATTTTAAATTCTCCGTTACAAATTTTTAGGTAGCAATTTCTTGGGTCCCAAAGTTTTAAATAAGAAGAATTAAATTCACAGAATTCAGATTTTTAAACCTTAAATTCACAGAATTCAGATTTTTAAACCATAATTTCACAGATCTCAAATTTTCAAAGCACTAACTTTCAAAAACGATCTCCACATACTTAACTTTCAGATTTAAACTCTTATTTGTACTCAAAGAATAGTTTATTGCGAAATATTTCATTTTTTTTTTCAGCTGAAAACTGTGGCCTTGCATTATAGCAGTGTTTTCCAAGTGAACTTATTAGAGATGCCAAAAAATACAAACACTATATATTTTTTTAATCAGGAATGAGAAACATGCTAAGAATTTGTATAAAAAATGTGAATAAAAAAACTGGCTTTCATAAGGGAATTAAATTAGTGCGTTCTCTTTCAAATTCTCTCCTTTTTTTGGACCGTTAATTATCAATTCCCGCGCTTGAGGTTTTCGGGAGCCAATTTCCCATTCCATCACACTTCTTAATTGGAAATCGTAGCCTTATCCCGTAATAAGGTAAACGGAAAAGACGCTGCTGGAATGATCAATAAGAGCAACCAGTCTTGCCCATATCAGGTAATAGAAATTGACCCGTGACGGTTCGTTTCATTCATCTTTTCTCATCTGATAGATAAATCTGGCAAGACGTCAAATACGCCGACACCAACAAATAAGCATAAACTTTTATGATTCAACCTATCATTAGTAAAGTATTAAAAATAGCTCCTTTTTTTCAGATGGCCAGCAAAAAGGAATTAGTATGACAACCATCACCTGACCGTAAAAATGGGCAGTAAAGAGTGCTGCGGCTTGAACTTTATCAAAAACATCTTGAACGTTTTCAACATAGTCTTTTTGGTAAGTCTGATAATGGTCATTCAACTTGATTGTTTAATAAAACGTTCTTTTTTTATTTAACGATGTCACGCCCACATTAGCTCCTTATTTGTGAATACTCCGCTGCATGTTAATGAGGACGCAGCTTTTAGAATGAATTATATAATGTGCAATATAACTGAGATTCTCACGGGGTCGTGGCTAAGAATAAGACTTCGTTGTCGGGATTTATGAAGGTTCGATGTCTCTGCTATGATATAATGAGTCCACCCACAGACAGCACGCAAACTATACCAAATTATACACTTACCAGTCGCCGTGGGTATTAAATTCTTCGAAACGTTATCTTTGTTGTTTACTTGCTTTTATTGTACGTTGGGTTTTATCGAGAAAAAAATGTTTGCTTTGTATGAGACGCTAACAACTGCGAAGAAAATTACCCAAACAGGAGACAATGCTAAATTCATGAATGAAGCGAAATTTGTTTTTGGAAATCGCAGGAAAAAATAATACGGTGTTAAAATCTGAAGAGTCTGTCTCGATTTAATTTCTAAACTTTCAGAGTAGAAAACTTGGCGTGACATCGTTGTTTTTTTTTTTTTCATGTTCTCTTTTATTATCATTGTCACAATCTCATGATGTAACTTGTTACTTCATCAAATTTACTTTAACTGGTTCTAAATTATGTTGCAGCTAGCAGGTTTGGGCGTTCTTGGTGTCGCAATATGGACAATGATCGACAAATACCAATATGTGACACTTCTCGCCTCGTTAACTTACCCCATCATCGTCTACTTCCTGCTGTCAGCAGGAGCTCTAGTCATCTTCGTAGCCTTCATGGGCTGCTACGCAGTTCTCAAAGAAAATCGAATCTTGCTAGTATTCGTACGTAGGTAACCTTGACATCGCGTGTTTTACTGATCCACTATTTTTGCAGTATATCTTTCTGCTCGTTCTCATTTTCCTAATTGAAGCCATGGTCGGAATCCTCGCATATATTTACGAAGAGAACGTCCAAACGGAATTAGAAATGAACCTAAACAACACATTTTTAATGTACTACAAGATTGACGAGGACAAAACCACTGCCGTTGATTTCCTTCAAGAAAACGTACTGTCTTAAAACAAACAAAAACACATTTTTGATACTCATTTTCCAGTTCCGTTGCTGCGGCGCGGTTAGCTTCACCGATTGGAAATACAGCAAGTGGCTCCAGCACCAAAACAAAGAAAATAAAGTCCCAGATTCTTGCTGTAAAACGATTTCCGAAAGGTGCGGCAAGAGCGACCACCCCTCTAATATTAACTACGCTGTAAGTTGTTATTTTTAAATTGTAATTAAATTAATTAAAATGTTTAAGGGGTGCCTCGACCGGATGGCTCTACACATGGAGGACCATCTATTTATTTTAAGTGCGGTGGGACTAGGAATTTGTGTTTTGCAGTTATTCGGGATAGTTTTAGCGTGTAAACTTTATTTTAAACTGAAGAATTCGTACGCTGTTGAGGAGAACCATCAAGATATGACGGCTTTTCTACGAAGCAATTAGTATGCAACGGGTTTTCTAGTCTGTGATATTAGTGATAATTGTTTATGTAAATATGTGATGTATTGTGGCGTTTTTAGTGCTTAGGTTGGGCAAAAGAAAGGAAAGTTAGATTGTGGTTGATGAAGCGACTAATTAAAAATTAATCAAATGCGACTTTTCCGGAGAATAAAAATAACTCCCGACTTTCAGTTCACTTTATATTCACTGTTGTTTCCGTCTAAATATTTATTTTTTCCAAAGCTTTGAGTTATTGTGCTTTATTTTTGGAATAACCATTAAACGGAGTTAGCAGCTGTCGAAAGAAAACAATTTTAAATTTCATGAAACGTTCTATTACAGTTATTTTTATCGAATGTGCATGAAAGGACAAAAGTAATTAATTTTTTCGATAGTTTTCTTAGATTCTAAGCCAACAATTGTTGGTCAAATGCAAAAAAATATTTGCAGAAAATGCCTATTTTGCAATAAAAAAAGAATTGATATAAATGACTCATTTTTTTTTACTTACGGACTCTTTTATGCTTGTAAAGATAAATTTCATGGACTGAACCTCGATTTTCACACTTTGTTAGTTTTTTATGATCGCCTTAAAAATCTTTCTTTCACTTTTGTCGTAAAGACGATTTTTTGTCCCGACCGCTTTAAAAACTTGTCTTTATGACCTCGTTACATAAATAACTATTCTGACACAATAATTTTCAGATCACAAGAAAGCGCCCAATTTTTTTATTAAAAATTGCTCGCTCTAACGTTTTTAAAAATTAAAATTAATTCATTTTTTCACTAAAAATTTGGTTAATACAGAACTGACGTTTACTACAATTTTTTATTCACATTTGAAACACCTCTAATACTGATTCTCTAAGAAACACTTTTAATAAAATGAAAATAAGCATATTCCCCGTTATACACACAAATTCTTAATAAATTTGAAGCAAAAAATCTTTGGATTTCTTGCCTTCGTACATTGTCGTGAGAAGATTTTATTTTGAGCGATCATAACTTTTAGTTTTAAGATTAGATCCTAATGTTTTTTTGGCCTTTTTGCCCAAACTTGCACTCTTCAGAATCGTCAAGTTGATAAACGAACTTGCTGTGCATAAAATGCACTAAAAATCTAAGCATTGAAGACGCTTATCTATTATCAAAGCAAAAATAATAAATATATTGAAGTATTTTATTTATATTATAAAATAGGTAGATTTAGAAATGCGTTGACATGTAGTGAGGGTACAAATTTTTTTATTTATCTTGACTAAAAATTACTTTAGAAAGCACTTTTGCCAATTGCATTAATTTGCCACTTTTGCAAAGAAAAAGTTAGATAATGCGTGTGTTGTCTTTAATTGGTACTTTTAATGTCTTCCTTAGAGAGTTGCTTATTAATAATTTATATGTGTACAGAAATACGTTTTTAAAATATAAATTAGTCTACCATAACATGTTCATCTGAGTGGAACACGTCACTTTAAGGAGTGCTCTATTTGAGCACTCACACCTATTATCTTACATGGATGTTTATAATATTTGAGATATATGTATCTATACGTTGTTGTTAGAAATATTTTTAATTATCATTAACCCAAATTGTGGTGTCTCTTTATTAACTAGTCAATAAATATTACAGTCTTTTTATTCATCTTTTATCACATCGTAGACTGACGAGAAAAAAACATTTAAATATCATTTATGCGGAAGATAGTTTTCCATGCTTCTCAAATTGTCATAGAACATGTTTTCTTGCGGAGATAAACCAACAATGATCCAAGCCAAAAACGCTAAAACCGATCGCCATAAAGATAAGTGGTTCCATTGAGTAAGCTCACTTTTTGTTATCTGGAAGCAAATAAAAAATAGAGATTAAAACATCTGCCTAATACTTACATTTGATATGGTCTCGTTGTCGTACGATACTAAGCCTAATTTATAGTCTATTCGGGCAGCTGATAAATGCACAACCAGACAAGTGAAGTAAATTACTAGCACCAAAGAGCTTTTTCTTAAATGAAATAGACCTCTGAATTGCGATCTATCGTAATGAGCAACATCGATCCTAAAAATAGCACAATGAGTTGGTTATTCAGGGGGCGACTTTATTTACTTTTCAAACACGGAAATGAGGCAAATGACGCAGAGAAAGTAAAAAAACGACACGTAAGTGTCGCTGAAATGGGAGTAGTGTGATATAAATTCGCTATCTTGAACGTAGATATTGCTAATGATATACAACCAATGGCAGAAAGCTAGCCCTCCGAGAAGACCATGGCACAAAGTAGTCAACCTCATCCAGTATTTTTGGAAGGAGATCGCCAGTTGCAGGGGATGATATGTCTGAAAACTGCGAAAAAATAAGACATAGCGACGAGAAGAACTCACTTTTTATCTGGCACGTCCTCTTCAAAATCGTACGCTCTCTGCCGGTTCAAATTGTTGGGTTTGCTGACAGCTTCGAACTTATTCTTCTTTTGGACGTAAATCTTATCAGACTTCTTGGGACTTTTTCTTACTTTGTCAACTCGGTTGTTGAAATCCTCGTTATTTTCAAAAACATCGTCTTGGAGGTCTTCGAGAGTGACGGTGATGTCGTTCCTCGGCTCAAACTCTTCGTCTCTTTTCTTGTGCTTACGTTTTCCCGTTCCTGGGGATGATTCTCGTTTCTTCTTTTTGCTTTTTTTCTTCTCTTTGGGAATCATCATTTCTCTGCTGTCACCAATTCCGATTTCTACATCACCGTGTCGTTTTTTCCTGGATTTTGACTTTTTCGTAGACGATATGATTTCATCACCATCTCTAGTGTTGTATAGATCCTGGATAACATTGTAGGCGTTCATTTCGTCCGTGTCCATTTCTCTTCTTCTCTTGTAATGTTTCCGTTCTTCCGGGCTCAACAACTCTAAGTTACCTGAGAGCTCCTCCGGGATTTTTTCATCTTCGTAAAAGCTCAAACTTTGCGGTCTTGAATCCGTAAAATGCGAGTGTTTATTGGCATCTCGTTTCATTTCACTTTCTATTAATGAGAGAATTTTCGAATTTATCTGGGATTCTTCATCCACTGAGATCTCCCGACTTGGTGTATTAGTACTATAATTATCATTCTTATCCTCGTTTTTCGGTTTGGTTCTTTCATCTGAGCTGGTGTCGGACTTCACAGTTTTATGAACTTGAGCTACAGTTTCTTGCTTCATGTCTTCTTTATGTCTATGTTTACGAGGACGTGCTGACATTTTCGAACTCATTTTGAACTGACCGTAATCGATTTTCCAGCGCCAGCGCGTTCACCCCGTCTTTGTTTGTATCAAACAACATATCAAAAAATGCGCCAAATTTTAAGAAATACAGTTAGAAACAATGAGGGTTTGGATTTGGTGTATTTTTGGCGTTATCATCTAAAACGAGACACTTCTTGAGGGTGGAAACTGGGGCGACCTTTAGTGGTTGCGAATTCGCGCAAGACTAAAGCACGGATTCTGCGTGATTTTGGGAGTTGTGACCTGTTGAACTTTAGGTTTTGACGAAGCGGGAGATATTTTTGACCTATAATGCTGAAGCGACGGGGTAGATTTCGGGGGTGAGTTTTATCGACCTAGTTGTATTATTAGCATTTTGTGTGATTGGCCGAAGACTGGGAGTTGAGATTTTTGGTGATGAAGATACTAAAATTTATAATAAATGAAAAAACTGTAAACATCGAAACTAAATAATGTTCCAGGTATTTTGAAAAGAAAGAGAATGTTCTAAGTAAATGGGGGCTAAATTTTGGAAAAATTGAGAAGCCACATCGAATAAGGGTTTTCGCGCACGCGTAAGTGGGGATAATTTTTTTTTTTAATTATAAAATAGACCTAGGCAAATTTTCAGTACGAGAAATTAGCAGTTTTAGACATAAATTTTTATGTTTCGGCTCATTTTTACTTGTTTTCCAATTTTTTTGCGGGCAGAAAACCCTATCGTCGTCCATGATCAAAACCAAATTATTCAATATAACTTTAAATGTTAATAAAAAAAAAAATTAAAACGCGTATGAAAGTGCATTGCGGGCCGCAAACGAAAAACCAAAGCGAATAGTTTTGTAAAAAAAAACTAAATAAATATTGAATGACTGTTAAACAGAAATGTAGAATTTTTTATTGTACTGACAAACAATTTGCTCCAATATTAAGGAAAAGGCGACGATTTTATTTTAGCCTGAGCGGCGCATGAATTCCTAGGCATGACGCACGTTGCGAACACAACACGATTATTCAAAAAATGTTGGCGACTAACATTCGCATTCTTTCAACAAATAAGTGCAAAAGTCAGTGAGTGAAGGTTTTCAGTTTTATTCGCACTCACAAATATTTGATCGCCAAATTTCACAACGGACGTTTTTTCGTAAGGCATCTAAACTCTTTGTTCCCAGAGGAGATTTTTTTTCTCACGTTATTCTCGTTGCTTACTGGTCTTTTATTTTTTATTAGGAACATTAAGAAGAAATGCGTTTTTAGAAAAAATACATGAAATTTGTTCATTTTATAATAAATTTTTCTGTCATTTTCAGAAATGAATGTTTCATTTTAGATTGTGTCTTGTCCGTAATTAAGTGTCCATTTTACAATGTAAAATGTGTGTGCAAGTAAAAGTAATCAAATATACTTACCATATTTTAGGATTTCTAAAAGATCCCGGTCATAGATAGCAATAAAAGAAAGCTTTTAATTTATTTATGAGTTTATTACCAATAAATTTCATTGAGCTTGTGTTAATGTTTTCTACTTGTTTTTTGTCTTTGTTATCAAATGAATCACAGAAAATTAAATTATAATGTTCAATAAAAAAATTAAATTACAAAAGCATTAAAAATTAACAGGGATTTCCTGCGACAACTAAGTTTAATCATCGCTCTCATGACGGTAGCTTTGTGCGTCATCAATTTTCTGATAATTTTTCGGTGTGCGGGTTAACAAGTGTTTTTTGTAAAGCAATTTGTCAATTCAAAATTTGTTTACCTCAAAAAAAAATTCAATTATGACACTTATTTTTTTTAACATTTTAAATTACTTTGAAAATTTAATCTTGGTCATCTACACTATCTGTATTTTGGGTGGCCTGCATTGCTAGCACCTTTCTCGCTTTTTCGCTTCCACGAGTGTTGGTTGCCTAACTTCGACACCAAGATCTACAACATTCAATTTCCTAGTAATTATTTGTACAACTATGAGAATCTGGACGTCCTTGTCGGACCGGTTCCCTTACCGCACGACCGCACCATATAACAAAATGTTGATCTGCTTTCATATATCCATTCTCGCTTCATTATATTTTCCGGTATTTTTTATGCGCGTCAACCTTGAAAGTTTCTATAACAAAATTGAACGTAATCAATTGAGATCAAAACCGCAATTTGTAATAGTAATTACTGCGAATTCTAAATTTAGTCTATTGCATTGTTGTTAAATCGTACGTAAGAGAAGCTGTAGGGGGGCTAAGTACCGCTTACATCTTCCTGTCGACAGAGGGGATTACTTTTTTTCCTGAGTAATTTTCCCAAATTTCAAACAATTCTTTTTGTGGTAAAAACGCAAATTGTGGGTTATAAAAATAAGAATGACGAACACTTAGTTTTTGTTGGTGTGAAAATAAACGGTTGATATCATATAATAGGAAAGAAAAATAAACGAAATAAATGGTGCTGTAAAATTAAAATCGTGATGATTTTTTTTACTTTCGAGGATTCTCTTTCGTTCTACAGAGACAAAGTTTAAAATTTTATCTCAGTTATGTTAATAGAAAATATCAAATTCTACAAATTCTGTTGAAATGTTTTGTTATTGTAGACTAGTGATAAATAAAGATAACAATATTATTTATAAAAAATAAATGAGTATTACATTTAAAGGGCGCGTGGTCAGTGATAATTGTGGATAAGTATGTTTAATTTTCACAACAAAAATGATTAAGTGAAACGGACGAAAATTACACAATGAGAACAATTCACATGTTAAATGCAAACTATATCAAATTAAAAATGCTTTTAATTTGACGTTTTCAAACAATATTGAATTTTCGTGAACGTGGTAAATAATTAATCAATTTTTTTGAGAAAAATTAATTGATAATAGAAACTGGGGAATTAGATTAAGGTTAAAATTAACGCGTTCAAGTTGTCCTTGGAAGAGGGAATGGAAAAAAATATATTTTCAGAAATACTAGATATAAGTTAATAATTAATCTTGTAATCAATCACATCTAACACGGGGTCAGACTCTTGTTTTTTTTTTCTGACATAAATGAGAGGTTAAAACGTTTCTTTTTCGTTTACCTTTTAAGAAAGGTAATTGATTATTTTTTATCGTAAAAGCAGAAGAACTTGACCACTTCTATGATGTACAGGATTTAAAAAAAACTGCCTTTATGCAAACCTTTCTGTATTAAGTAGGGGATTTTTGACTAACTGTAACTTTTCTCCAACATTCTTGTCATTTCTTCATGATGAATAATTTGTAGGAAAATAAACGGTTTTTTCAATAAATAATTATATTCAACTAGGAATAATAACGGCTGTTTCAATTAAGCACAGCTCTGCAGGTTATGACGGTTTTCATCACATTGATTATGAACATATGTATTTCTACCTCATTATCGGATTTATTAATACATCTGTCAGACTGGCCCGATTATGGCTGCAGTTTTTTGTTGTTGTATTGGTTTTTCATTATACATATTTTATTAATTATTAGAGACCTGTTTTACAAAATATATAAATCATTGGCAATTTATGGAGAATCTTTTTAGTGTAAACTGTATATTTTGCATATTACAGTTTCGTCATAACTGGAGAAATTTGCGAAGAACTCAAAAACCGAAAAACATTGCATTGAATCAAGAGAATTTTGAAAATCTGTGGAATTCAAAGAATAATGTGAAAATAATGTGAAAAGTCTCAACAGTTTAAAAATCTAAATAATTCAATCTTTTGAATTCAGAACATTTATAATAACATGTGTACTCCCATGTCTTAATACCTTTCAGTTTTCTATTTCTACATCAATTTGCTAACATTCTTTGAAATAATTTTTAATCCTTTAAGTTTTACACGCATCGAAAATATTTACAAAAAAAAAAAAAATATAAAATTATACAGTAGAATTTTTCTAACGAGAATGAAATAGACCATTTACTTCGTTTAATAGATTTTTTTTTATGTGAAGAAAACCTTAAATTTATTAATAAAATAAAAGAACTATAATAAAATGAGAAATTAAATACTTTTAATATTTATTTTATTAAAAAAAATCTGTGCTTTTGATTAATAGTAGTATATATTTTAAATAAATTAATATTATTTTTTTTATTGTATCTAACATGGAACTGCTGAGATCTATGTTTTTTATCTCAAAAATTACATCAAAAAAATTCACAAAAAAAATAAAAAATATAAAATTATACAGTAGAATTTTTCTAACGAGACTGAAATTTACTTCGTTTAATAGATTTTTTTATGTGAAGAGAACCTTAAATCTATTAATAAAAAAAGAACTATAATAAAATGAAAAATTAAATACTTTTAACATTAGTTATTTTATTAAAAAAAAAAGCTCTGCTTTTGATTAATAATAGTATATATTTTAAATAAATTAATATATATATTTTTTTTGTATCTAACATGGAACTGCTGAGATCTGTTTTTTTTTATCTTAAAAATTGCATCAAAAAAATTTACAAAAAAAAAAATTAAAATTATAAAATTATACAGTAGAATTTTTCTAACGAGAATGAAATAGACCATTTACTTCGTTTAATAGATTTTTTTATGTAAAGAAAACCTTAAATTTATTAATAAAATAAAAGAACTATAATAAAATGACAAATTAAATACTTTTAACATTTATTTTATTAAAAAAAATTCTCCGCTTTTGATTAATATTAGTATATATTTTAAATAAATTAATATATATTTTTTATTGTATCTAACATGGAACTGCTGAGATCTGTGTTTTTTATCTCAAAAATTACATCGAAAAAATTTACAAAAAAAAAATAAAAATTATGAAATTATACAGTAGAATTTTTCTAACGAGACTGAAATTTACTTCGTTTAATAATTTTTTTTATGTAAAGAGAACCTTAAATTTATAATAAAATGAAAAATGTTAAATACTTTTAACATTAGTTATTTTATTAAAAAAAAATGTCTCTGCTTTTGATTAATAATAGTAGTAGTATATATTTTAAATAAATTAATATCATTTTTTATTGTATATAGTATGGTACCATTTTTTATTTAAAAATTATTTATTAGTGCCAGTTTTTTTTAATGAAAATGTTTTTCATGAATAAACATCTAGACGGCTGAAAAGAAAATGCAGTTAAAAAAAATTAATTAAATTTTACTTAAATTATTATTAAAATTTTTCGCTGTTGCCAATTTGCGCCAAAAAAAATTGTTATGTTAAATAGTAAAAATACATATATAAAGATGGTAAGGAACTATAAGATTTACTCTTTACAGCCAAATTTTTATTATAACTAAAACTCGTCATAGAAGCTTCTACTGTATAAAGAATCTAGATGATCAGATAAATTTAAGAAATATAAGGAGTTTAAAAAAAACTAGAATATTTAATATTTTTGACATCGGTTTCAAAAATCTATATAATTTACAACAGATTTAATTATTTGAATAATTAAAAAAATGATTCAGAGAAACGAAGAAGCCATAAAACGAAAGGAGTGACCAAAACCTTCAAAGAATCCAAAAATTACAAGCAAAAATAAAATTATTACTTGGATTATGTTATATTTCGCATATTCGTAAATCCGTTTTGAAGGATATATTTTTATTTTAACTTTCGTTTTTTACGAAGCTGTGAATAGGATGAAAAACCGCAAACCCATAAAGAATGTCAAAGAAAAAGAAAACGTCATTAACAGAAACCAATACGTCATGGAAAAATCTTTTGTTTTGTGGAAGCTTACTCATCTTTGAACAGAATTTAGCTCAATTTATTAATTATGCTAGAAAACCACAACAACCAATAAAATACTTGGCTATTACGTATCGCATGCATCATCTCACAATGGATCAAGGTAATTGAAGGATTATCAAAAATCAATAAAACAAGCTTGACCATACTCGCTCATTGAATATTTTCAGTTTGAAGTTTTCTAGACAAGTCACATGATTAAACAATCTAATTTTAACTGTAAGAAAACAATTTGTTGTTAACTACAGTGATAAAAAATACAGAAGCTTTATTTTTAAATAGTAAAAATTTTCTATTAGACAATTCATTCATGAAATAACAGAATATTAAAAAATACATTAATTACATTACTGTTTCACTCATAAAAAAAACGTGGAATTTTGTTGTATCATAAGAGATATAATTATGCAATTAATAATTTGAAAACTCGATCGATCTCCTTAAAGTTCAATACAAATTGGAATCGTTTTAAATGTGCTTTCATTTCTATCTCCAGGAAATCATTTTTCAGAAAAGCAAATCCGGGACGCACAATACAATAATTTACGTAGGCAATTTTTCACATATCGCCAAGTTAATTTTTTACAGACTGTTTTCATGAATAATAAATTCCAACCGGACCCCTCGGTTTGCTAATTATTATTTACTTTAATTTCTTAGACATACCCAATTAATTGCGTAATTAAATCAGAAAAATTCAGATTAAGCGTAGACACCCATGTTGTTTATGAGACTATAAGTCATAGTTATGAATGTGATACATAATAATAGCCGTTCTGGGCCATAAATTAAGGCAAACATGCACTTTTGTCTTTCAATTTTGGAATTCCACACTTTTTTACTTTAAATCCTCCACGATCCTAATGGAGATGCAGCGTGAAAATCGGATTTACCAATGACTATTGTCTCTGCATCTGATTACTATTGTTATATGTTGGAATGCCCTATTATGTCATTATGTAAATGCAGCCCATATAGCTGCGAAGTACTACGCAAATGTTAATGATAAAGCAACTCCAATTAATCACCTATTTATTTAAAAATTGATACTTTAAATACAGTTCCGCGTTTTGATTATTGAAGTTTATTGTCACAGGAGGAACCCACCCATTGCGCACATATCTTTATTTGATTTGAATTCAGAATCTATGAAGCGTGTTGCCGGTACCCAGGGATGAACAAAACGCTAATTTCCGACCACGTACCATCAATTTACAATTAAATTTACCTACAAACTGTCGCTTTGAAATGCCATGAACACCATAATTACATCAAACCGATTATAATGACGTCGATAAAATAACTAACTTCCAGCGTAAATAAAAAGAGATTATCATTTTTTGCGTCTCAGCTTGCGGCTGGCATAGTATTTAGTAACATGTGGTTTAAATTAAGTATTGTGACGTCAAACTGGTAAAAAGTAATGAGAAAGCTAATGCAATATGCTTGACATGGTGAAAAGAAAGCTGTTAATGGCTGGTACCATGAAAGTAATGCATTAAGCATAAGAATTTATCTCATTAAATATTTAGTTTTTCTACTTTTTTAGATAAAAACATTTTAAGGCATCAGCGACGGTGTTCAAGCGAAATATTTTTATTCTAGTTTGTTTCTTGGAATTTTTTCACTATTCTACAAATTTTGGAGGGTTTAGATAAAATATACAATTTATACAATTTATGTAGATTAAAACAAAGAATTTCATAAGAGATGAATAATTTATTTTTACTAAACAGGTTTCCTGAATTTATACCAAAGTGTAGAATTGTGTCCAACAATAAACTCAATTTGTTGCAAATATGCTCAACTTTCTCCAATATCAACATTTTTTTAACTTGTTGATCACTTTTCACTTTTCTTGTTTCTCTGTTGTAACACTTCAATTAAAAATAAAGAGAAGACAATTTTTAGTAATTATGAAATACTTAGATAAATTATAGATTATAGGAATGAACGAAAAACTGATTGATTTTTGCATGTAAAATTTTAGATTTCTAATTTCTTAGTTTGATCTGTCTTTAATCACTTTTCTTCTCTGACAACGTTTAGTTGGTGAGTTACCGTGCGTATATTTTTCTTGAAGCCGCCTGTGATAAAAATATTCGAAAAATTGAACTTTCTTCAATAGGTCTGGGGTGGTTCGATTCCGGACAAAAATTTTTGAACAATTTATGGATACTGAGATTTCAAATCTGTTTTTTTTTTGTTGAGTTGTTAAATATTAAAATTTATTAATAATACAGAGACCTCTCTTTGTTTTTCTGATACTCTTAAAACCTGAGCATTTTTAATTGCTGAGATAAAAATGTTAGAGATTCTAGATAAAAATAAATGATAAATATAATAAATAAACTAATTTAAAACTGCATTGTTTTCCGTAAACATTAATACAAAATAAATAAATGTTTTAGCTGCAAACAGTTATTTTTTTAAACAATGCGTCTGCAAAGTTTACAAATTCCAACACTTCCAATAACTACGAGGATTTTTTTCGAACTAAAAAAGTTGTCCCAGAAAGTAGTATTGTATGTTACATGTGAATTAACAAAAATTTTACGAAAATATGCATAATATAATAATTAATTTAAATAGAAACTATTCGTGTTTTTCTTTTCTCCCCTTTTGTTTTTAAACAAATATCTTTCCGAATTTATTGTTATTCTTCTTATCAAATAGGTTTGTTTGAATAAGTAGATAATCTTTTGATGTTTTTATTTTCGTTTTTTAGATTCTTTAAAATTTTCAGATTTTAAATATTTTTTTGATTTTTTTAGGTTTTTTTTTGGACATTTACATGTATTGGGTTGTTTGTTTTTTTTTGCTTCAATATCTTTTCTATTCTTTAAATAATTTAAATAATTGAGGCTTTGTAGATTCACTAGATTTTCTAATTCTAAATTTTTATTTTTCCAAATTAGCAAATTTTTACTACTATATCTTTTAAAATTTTAAGAAATTTTTACTTTTATTAGAATCATTAATGTTTCTAAAAAATATTTTTTTAGACTGGCAGATTTTCTGGACCCTTTGCAAAATTTAAATTGGATGCTTTCTGAGTAAAAATGTTTAAGATATTTTTTTTTGTATACATATTCAATACATTCTAGTTTTTTTAAATACTTTAAATAGTACATCTACATTTTGAGCTCGGCCAGATTTTTTGTGTTGTTTATAATCTTTAAATTTTTCTGATTTTTTTACACTGTGTGAATTCATAGAATTTTTCATTTTTTCTTAGATTTTGGATTGTTAAATTTTTTTGCAATTTTTGTATCTTTTAGAAACTCGATTTTTTGAATGCTTTCAATTTTTTCGTCTCTTACTGTTTCTACATTTTTTCAGGTTTTTTGGATCTGTCAATTTTGCAACTCGTTTCTGACTTTTTTTTTAATTTAGATTTTAGTAGACGTTCTATTTTTTCTAAATTTTTTACTTTTTTGGATTCTACATCTTGATTCTTTACATTTTTCAAAAACTTTTTTTTAGAATTTCTAGATATCTCGGACTTTTATATTTTTACGTAAGTAAATGTTTATTTAAATGTAAAAATTTTATAATGAAAAAAATTAAAAGAACTTTAAACGTTCAATTAGAATTTTGACATTAGAAAAACTAAAAAAGTTTCCAGTTTGACAATAAGAAATCTTTGTGTGAAGTAAGTGAATAAATCTGAAACCTAAGTAATAATGCTTTGTCGGAATTTCTGTTTTTTATTTAAAAAAAAAATTTTTAGCTTTTAATATTTTTAGATGCTTTAACAATTTTCCATATGTTTCAGTCTTTTGCTGTCTTTGTAACAACGTTGAAAATAAGATATACGTTCAACATTTAATAATACCTTTTCAAACAAAAATATATTTTGAGATCAAAAATTTTCACTATACGTAGTTTATATTTAGCAAGAGACGATGATTATTTTGTTTAGCCACAAAACAAATCGTTCTTTCGTTTTTATTTTCTTAATAAGTTCTCAAGATCACCTTGAACAGGAGATTTTTCGCTGAATCGAAGTACATAACTGTGTATAGCAAAAGGAAGTAAAAAACAATAATATCCTCTAATGATATAATTATATAGAATTGGATAATAAATACTCAAGTGACAAGTAAGATGACTGCATTCCACCCTTTCGCAAATCTATAAAGTTTTTAAAAATATATTTTTCTAATTAAAGTAAACACTTTTTCATAAATGCACAATTACTTTAGAATTATTTTTCATTGTACTTGAATATTTAATTCGACTACACATTGTGACAATAATGTGTTTACTCGGCAATATTTGAGTTACAGAAATATTTTTTTGTAGATAATATCTTTGCGAATTTTATTAACAAATATTTATAAAAGTTTTCCCGGCACCATAGAAGTGTTATTAAACAGTGAAAACAAAATTTCTTCTAGATCAAAAATAATCTTCAACGCTTAAGTATATTTACTTTTCTTATAAGTCAGACAATGTCAAAAAATATAAACGTTTAAAATTTAGTGGCACGTGCCTTTTTGGTATTTCTTTGAATGATTTAAGTCATTCACATAACTTTCCTAATTATTTTTCTTGTCATTTTAATAATTGATATAGTTCTGTTAAGTAACAAATTAGACCGCATTGATCAAATACTTGATATTTCATTCTTTTGGTTTACCACAAATGAAAGGTTGCGTTGCCGCCAATCAGAACGTTTGAAATCAAAGCAGCTATCTTTAAAAAATCATTATCACGATCACCCACCGAAAGGGCAAACCGCAACACAATTTATGTAGCCACATAACAATTATCTCAGATACGATAATAGCATAGCGAGCTAGTCAAGTTGGCTATAGACTTAAATCTTTCACTTGTTTCTTGGAGGAGAGAAGCAAAGTAGGCCGTGAAGAGCAGTGCCAACATTGAGTCGATAGCAATCGTCGAGCACGGTACGTTCGCGCTGTTGCTTCTCATATTTTTGAATCGAAACGGCAAAAAATAGTCGAAACAAAACAAGTTTTATTTAAATTCGTTTTTCTATCGACGGATGTAGAAAACGTTGAAATTTTGTGCGATTTGTGCCAAACAATATGGTTCTACTTTCAAGAGAAACAGACATGGAAGACGCGGTAAGTGGAATTATTTTGATTTGAAGTTTATCGAGAAAAGACAGAGGTCATTATTGAGTAAAAGGTATCAAAGGGTCGCTAGTTGATAAGAATTTTAATTTAGTTGCTATGTATTTAAGATTATTCGAGTTTATGATTTCTAATCTTTTTGTAAATAGCAAAAATGATTTGGCAAACCTGCTTTGTGCTGTCGCAACAATAATTTTTTTTTTAATGTGGCTTCCGTTTTGTTATGGATCAGTTGGTCAAATTTTTCAAATTTTAGCATAAGGCTCAAGTTGAAATGTGAAGGTTACAAACAATGGAATGTTTTGACATTGTTCGTTTTTCTAGCAGAACATTAAAATGTAAATTTTCTAACACGACCATAAATATCACGGCAGATAATAACTATATTTATTGCTTTATACAAATAATTACGTTTTAATTGGAACAACAGATCGAAGTTGTTACGTAACCATTCAGAATCAAAATTTCAGTGATTCATCAACTCTTGGATTCCCGAGAACCATCAAGCGTTGCACCGAGTTGTGAAATCAAAATACCAAAAGTAAAATACTTCTTGATACGAGCACTTTCTCCGTGACTCATGCCGTTTCGACCAAGTAACGTTATGTTGATTGTACCACGCACGGTTCTTGTTTTTGGGGAGTGGTTCGCAATTTCCTGTGCAGTTCCTACTAGAATTCCAAAATTGTTACGAAATGCAAAACGACGACAACAAGTGAGAGGCAGTCAGATCACGTTTTCAGTCGGGAAAACCGAGTTGCCTTGGAGCTTCACAGGACAAGCTTCCATGTCCAAAATTGTCTTTACGTAACACCTGGATTTTCCAAGAGAAAGTCCATTGTCCTGAGATAACAAATTTGGAAAATATTTACGCTCCTTGAGCGCAAATTGTGCTAATGTGGGCGTCAATTACTATTAGTGGTCTGTGATTCAAGACTGACTTAATTACAGAATAAATTAAAATTTACATTTAGCTAAAACCGCGTAAAGCTCAGGTGACGTAATAAACAAGCAATGAAATTTCCGAGTAACAAAGGTAGCAGATACGTCTCGCTGTGATCCTAAAAAGGATAAAAGAGTGACGTAGCACCTTCCTTGACAATGCAGTGAATCGAGGATATTTTGACCAAGGTGAACCAAAAGATAGATAGAGAGGGAGCATTCCGAATTTTTAGATGTTAGACTAAGAAAGAAGAATGTTAGTTGGGTCCGTGGTTTGGTTTTGTGCACATCTCAGGTGCGTGTGGGTGCGTGAGGTGGTTTTTCGTGGATTAACGGGAAATAATTTCAAAGACAATGAGGAGGAACTATGGTAATTTTCGGGAAACCATCGATAGCTTGCGAATTGATTCCAAAGTGTGATTTTCAAATTAAAGCGAAAGCAAGGTCATCTTTGTAGACCATTCATGTAGAACATCCAAATTTAACAAAATACTTGAAAAAGAAATCATCCAGTCTAGTCATAGCCGTCACGCTCTTAACCCTTAATGTCATCGACACCTCCGCGTCTGCATAACCTCAGCTTTAGTCGAAACTAAAGCAGCTACAAAGAAACACGTCAGTACGTACGTAAATAAGTTTTTCTTTTCTGTTCTAAGAGATCAAACAGGTGTCTGTGTGAATGAAGGCTGTTTATCATTTCGGTCGTCATCTTTAATAATTTTAGGCAACGTTATTTTTCTTGGCTAATTTTAGAAAATTTGCGCATAAATATAAAGTAAAATAAACAAAAGCAGATGGCTTTAACGTCACCCAACAAGAAAAGTCTTCGTAACTAAGAATAATTCGCAGTTTCTATCAAAATCGTTTCAGAGCGAGGTATGTTGTTTGTATCCTTGGCTATTTTCCTAAAGAATCAGGATGTGACATTTTTATTAATAATATTTATAGTAGTAGCAGATTAATTAATTAAACCTACGAAATTTTGCCTGCGAGACTCGATGATTCATGTGCAATTAAGATGAGCAAAGACATTTAACTAATTGTAGAATCAGGAAATGTGTAGAATCGACCTCGAGCAAAGTGAACCTTAAGCACGTACGTCATAAGACTTGTGGTGAAGAGATCACCGGCCTCGGTAATTGTTAATGTCATAGTTATTTTTGGGTACCGTTCGCCAATTATCTAAGTTTGGTAAAAAAATCAATTAACTTAAAAATTGTTCTTACAGATGCCACAAACTGTACCATCAGCCGGGTTCACCCCACCATGTGACTACACCAACTACGCTGACACCTTTGACCTGTCTCTCCTTCCCGGTGGTGAGCAAACAGAATCGTCTACTCTTTCCTTCACGCCACCACATTCTGAGAAACCTCAACCCAAAATCTACACCACGTTTTACCCCAACTCGCCAGAACAGGATTTCCGTCCAGATTTCCAGACTTTGTTGGTACCAGACGAAGAAAAGAAAAACGGATTTTTGGAGGTACCACCAATTGTGTCGCCAAATTCGTACCGACAGTCGAGCGAGGCGAATTTTTACCCAAGTTCTCCAGAGCTTTCTTTGTATACTCCGTCTCCAAGTTCGCTGTATTCACAGTCTCCAGTCGATGACTTTTTCCATTACGTCAAAAAAGAAGCGTATCCGCCATCTCCGTATTCTTACAGAGTCAAAGACGAGAACTTCCTCTCTCCTTGTGGATTTTCGTCACCCACAAGTCCCGCGACAAGCTATTCAAGTTTGTCGTCACCAGAACAAATAAACATTCAACAAACTGAGAACACCGACGTATTAGAGTTGCTGGAAAATACTGTCTTGGATAAACAAATCAAACAAGAGAGCACTGTTGATTTTGGGAACATCTTGAGTAGTTTCCAAGATTCGGAAAGCTTGAGACGGTTGCTGGAAGAGGAAGCGCCACCAGAAACAAAACCTAAAGACCATCAGCTGTTACGGGAAGTGTTAAGAGATACCAGCTTCCAAAAGAAGTTTAATATCAGGCCTATTGAATTTGGCTTCCTCGGAGGTGAAATTAAGATGGAAGAACCTGATGAGAACACCCAGAGGGATCTGATGCGGGAAAACATAGAACCTGTCTTTAACTTAGCCATTGAACAGATGAAGAAAGATGTGGATACCACGTGCACGGCTCTTGGTATCTCTCCAGGTGAGTTGCTAGTGACTCCACCCATGATTTTTTATGGGTGGTTAAAGAACAATGGTTTATTTATCACAACGTACCGGTGACCTTGCGATTACCACACCTAACATTCTATAAGAAGTACAGATGAATGCTTGATAATTTGTACGAACGTAACATGACGATCGGTATACGTTTGTTTGTGTGGGTGAATGTGGAATAATTTAGCTTTGTAATTCCGTCTTTAAAACAACCACCTGAAGGTTGTTAAGGAGTGTCGCTGATCGAGTTTTTCATCAGGAAACCGGTCCAAATATTTCGCCAACCGTTTTGATTTTCGATAGTTTACTTTGGCTATTTTTAATTTGGGAATATTTTTCATTACAGTGCATGCCATTCTATTTTTAACCACTCTACAAACAAGAGAAATCTAAATACCGTTCGACTCAGTTTCCACTAGTTTGGATTTTTCTCGTTTCGTGAAAGTAAATATTGATCTGGATGCATGTATTAAACGGTTTTTTCCTCGTACTTGGCCTTAATTATAAGTTTTACAGATCCCACGCAATGGAGTGCTGCAGATGTGTTGTCGTGGTTGCAATGGACATCCAGACAGTTCGGTTTAGCAGCGCCACTTCCTGAACAATGGGACATGAATGGTTCCAGTTTGGTCGTCTTATCTGAAGAAGATTTTACTCGACGATCTCCGCAGGTGGGTCTATCACTATGGTTTTACTTTCATGTTTAGCTCATGGGTGTTGAAAAATTTAGGTCGTCTCAAGTAAGGTGAACATAACGGTTTCAGCGACGCGACTCACAAACAAAATGCTCAAAGTCGTAAACAACTGCTTCCACTTCTTGCAGAAATTACTAATAGTATTAAATTTAACGAGTGCGTAATCTTGATTGTTACAATCGAGCGTTAGTCACGTTGTGGGAAACTACAATTAAAAATTTCGTAATACTTGTGTCATTGCATGACATTCGTCTCGGCTTATTGTGGAAATCCTCGATGAAACAGAATTTTTGCGAAATCTAGAAGAACGTTCCCGGGGCAATGTCATCGGACGTCCTTTACGCGGTGCATCCGAAGGGGGGCTATTGCTATTCACAGAGAGAAAGTCTTTCCAAACTGACCTACTTGACCAAATAAAAAAACATGGAATGTGTTTTAATGGATGCCTGTACAATAATTACAGCTATTAATTCGGTCGTTCTAGCAGCATTGTAATCCACAAGCATACCTGTTTTCCCAGTCATTTATATTCTTGTAACTAACATTGACCTTTCGATCTCTGAATTCGACGATTTTGGAATATTCGTCATCTTTTACTCCTTTTTACAGGGAGGAATGATTCTTCATGCGCAACTAGAAATATGGAAAGCTGCATACTCGGAAGAAGATGTAAACATGAAATGGCAACCAGAAACTACATCTAGCAACGCGTCGAGTGGAGACATGTCGGATGGTAAGTAATGATTCAGGAATCCTACCTAAATAATAATAATAAATTAAGGTCACAGTTGCGAGATTCAAACAATTATTAAACAATTATTCTGTGTATAGCGTACAAAGGACAGCTCTTGCAACATAATGAAAATTTACGTTTACTTTTGACACTTAAGTTGGTAACGACTCAGTGAGGTTGCACGTTCGAGGTCAAAAGCGAGGACACAAGTAAAATACTAAAATAAAAATAGAATATGTGAGAAAATATGGAATTTCCATCAAAACTACATAAATTTATATTTAGAACGAGCGCAATATTCTGGCACGGTAAAACCAAATTGCTTGTTTAAACAATACACGTGGATGGCCCAATAATTAGAAAATAGTCGGACTTGCGTGTTACTTTCTTCTAATTTAGATTATAGTTTGGTTTCTCCGATTCGCACAATGTTTCACACAATCTGACTGATCAAGGGCAAGAAAAATCGGGTCAGATAATTAAAATCTATAGTTAATAAAGATTTTTTTTCAGATCTAAAATTATTGAAACTGAAAAAGTAAAAAAAAATTAAATTTAAAACACTTTCTTTATTAATTTGATCGAAAACACAAGAAAGAACTTTTTACTAAATTCGAGAAAAATTTGCATCATTTTTTTTTTTTTGGTTTATTAATAAACATTTTAAAACCACTTAGATTTCGATAAGGAATAAAAGAAAACGATTTGAGGGGCCATTATTGTGCAGCAATAATTAATTAATATTCAAGATTTGGTAAGCAAAAGGCGTAAAACGTGAGCTATTTCAATTCTTGCCACTTAATTTTTTTTGTCTGATTAATAAATCTCATGCCCACTTAAATATTTTATGTTAAATTATTAATATTATCAATATTATTAACTAATTGGCCGTAAAATTAAGATAAATAATTTGAGTAAAATCTAAAATTGAAAACACTTTTAGTCAGATATTTTTCGGTGTATAAGTGGACCGAAATCTAAAAATTGTACAGTTCTAGTACCGATCGTGTCTTTAAGTTTTTATCAAATTTTAGGACATGTAAAATAGAAAATTTATAACTTTTATAAAGAAGAGTATCAGAAAAAAATGCCTAGAAAGATTAAGAGTTTCAAAAATTTTAGAAACCTAAAAAATACTAAGTTCTAACTTTGTTGAAATAGTACGGAAAGTAACAAAACTTAAAAGTAACAAATTAGAAAGTTTAGTAATTTACAGAATGATTCTATAAAAATTGTAGAAATTCGAACTTTAAAATCACAGAATTTTATTTTTTTTCCTACTTTCACTGTAAAAATTCTTTTACTCCGTTGAATCTCTTATTTGATACATTTTTTCAAAACAAAGTTTGTGATAAGTAGAAAAAAAAATTATCACTGACTTGGTAATGACTTCAATAAATGCAAAAAAAAAACACTTAAAGAAAAAACACAATTGGGACTTATAATTTCATATTTATAGTGTTAAAATTTCGAGACAAGATGGAAATAACGTAGTTCTGAAACATTTGATAAACTTTTTGTTTTATCAGCCATTTGTTTACGACGTAGTTATTTTTGAAATTTTCGCTGTAAACCAAACATCGCTTAATTGATCCCATCGTAAATTTCTGCATAAATTACCAATTTTGATGTTCATAATAAATTCAGTCGTAATTAAACTAAATTAGATTTTTTAGTTTCAATAAAAAACTGTTACGATCCTACCTACGATCCATCTCCGGTTAACAACCAGTTTAATTTATTTTGCCAATAAATTTCTGCAAGTTTGGCATAACTTCAAGGAGCTTTAAATATTAAATTCATCACTTATTTATGAAAATTGACTAATTCCAGTTTATCGCGAGCCTAAATGAGACAATGGGTTAGTCAAAAAACTCGCCAAACAAGAATCTCGATTTAATGAGATAACTTTTAACCTAATAATATATTCACTCAAAGTCTATAAATATCCAATTTCAAAAAAAAGACGCTTACTTTGTGGCTTTATACAGTTGAGATCATTACATTAATGGCGTCTGACCCTTGCAAAGAATGTGAAAGGTTTAAAAAAAGACACGCACGTTTTCTTGGCACATTAATACCATTTACTATATTCGTAATAATATCATATCGATTAAAGTTGTTGTCCTTGGAATTTACCTTTTGTTAAACTGTTCCTTTTACCCGTGATTTATTTGCAGATGATGATGAAGAAGCTTCTTCATCTCAGGCAGATTCGACTCGTCCCACGACGTCCAGAGCTGGAGGGTCACACATCCATTTGTGGCAATTCTTGAAGGAATTGTTATCTTCACCACAAACGCATGGTTCTTGCATCAGGTGGCTCGACCGCTCGAAAGGTATCTTCAAAATTGAAGATTCCGTCAAAGTAGCGAGGTTATGGGGTAAAAGAAAGAATCGACCGGCCATGAACTACGACAAATTGAGTCGTTCTATAAGACAGTACTACAAAAAGGGAATCATGAAGAAAACAGAAAGGTCCCAAAGACTGGTCTACCAGTTTTGCCATCCTTACAATTTGTAAGAGAGTCGTTGTATATATTTATTTATTTTAATTAAGGGTTTATGTTGGGGTGGTGCAGGACTTCGTTTACATTTTGAAGTTATCAAAATGTAAGTGAATTTGGTCTTTTCGTAGGGTATTACTACGAAAGTTAATTTAATGTAAATACTGAAGAAAAGGAAGGTAATTTCCAAATCTTTTTGATAATTGTAAGTAAAATATTTGCCGATTAGTAGAAGACTTTGTGAAGGTGTTAACTAGTGTCTTTGTTTCTGGCTGTTTGGTGCTCGAGTTTTTACTTTTGAAGCTCAACAGTTGGAGGTGATACTGGTCTTCCAAAACTTCAAACATCGGTGATTTTGGTCCCATATATCTATGATATATTAAGTAAGTAAGTTCTATGAACAGTTATATTTTGTAATGCTGAATACTCATAAACAAATCCAAATGTAGGTACTCGAATATAGTAGGTGCTATATTCAGTGTTAATTTTAGAAATTGAGATTTTATTAGCGTGTTATTATTAATTTATTGTTAATTGTTTTAATATGCGCATTGATAACATGTTATTAGTAGTGCTAGGAGTTGCATTTGTATAAAGATTTAATAAATTTTATTATCAAACTATAACCTGTCTTTTAGTTTTTTAGTCATCGTTTCTTCGGAATTCTAGAACTCAACAAAGATTGTATTTTCTTTAATAGCCCGATCAAAAAAACAACAAAGAACCTTTCAGAAAAAAAAATATCTTCACTAAATAAGAGTTTTATTAGTAAATGCTGGAACTACCTTTGTTGAAGATAAAAATATAAACACTTACAGAAGTTCGTGGATAGAAAATAAAGAGACATTTTTTACGACTACACTTTATTTTTTATTAGTATATTTACAAGGTAGATAATGTTAAAATGAAGTTAAGAGGCTACAGTAAAAATAACAATAATTTACAAGACTTATATACAGAAGCAAAAATAAAATAAATTTTTGGAGTATTTTCCATCAGCTGGTCGCCTAAAATTATGACTAAACTTAACTAAAACAAAATAAAAACAATAGGAAAATTTATCACGTCGATTCAGTTGACTATTAACATTCCCATCTAGCATTGTCTTTCGTGCGATGTAACAAATAAAGTGAACAACTTAAATGCAAATTAATACAATAAATAAGTAACAGTTAAATTATAGCACATAGTCTTCATCCTGGTCTTGAAGAAGTGTTGGAAGAAACTTGCATCAAAGATCCTACTACACGAGATCCGGTACCCAACAAGGATTGGAATGAAGTAGCAGCACCCTACAACAGTAATTAATCATGAAAATATAGTTCTACATAAATATTACAATGAGTATTAGAATGGAATTTGCTGCTCCAAGGTTTAAAAAAGAAAAAATAGGTCACAAGAGAACGAGACAAACAGAAGAGATGCAAGAATATCCTTGGAGCAAACAACGTAAGAAAAACAAGAGTAAAGTATTGCATTCCAGAAATTTTGCTCTTCTTACTACAAGAGATGACATGATCACAGTCATGCAATTTTTTGTTAAAATGATATCAGTCAATGAATGAGTTATTTTCGTGCGCATGCTGCAAAATTTACCATTTATTTTATTTAAATATCCTAACTAGTCGCGCTAACGTTTGATAAATTTGACAAAACGGAACTAGAACCGAAGTAGTTCCTCAAATTTGAGGAACCACTGGCAAAGAGTCTTGTAAACTGTTGAGCTGCATCCTGTAAACATAATTAACAAATGACATATCTGTCGTAAAAGACACTCCGACTATGATGCCTACCTGCAATGCAGTTCCCAAAAACGAAGATATGGCTCTTGTCACATTTACTGCAGCATTGATGAGTTGTCCTCGAACCATGGTACCATCATCTTCTATACCAGGAACTGGTCGTAGCCGAACTGGTGGTAAAGTGACTCTTGGTTTAGTTGTCGTGGTTATATCGTCTTCAACAATGCTGTTGCTGACACTAAGAGGAATCGCTGTCGTTGATTTTATCACTCTGCTCTTACTCTTCCTTTTTGAAGTAGACATAGGGGTAGTTTCTCTGGTTGTCGTTCCAGAATCCCCTGAAGATGTCACTTTTACTCCCTCTTCAGTGTTTATCAAAGATTGGAGACTCTTGATAGAAGAAAAGTCTAACTCTTTTGAATTATCAGGATCTTTCTGGATTGTCTCCAGTTGTTTTATCAACTTCTGTATGTCTTGTTGTGACAAAGAACTGACAATGTTTTGACGCGGCGCTGGGGTCACAACCGGAGTTAAATGCGTTGGTTGATGTGTTAACAACTCTTCTTGTTTTTCTGCGGGTTTCGGTTTAGGTTTCGGTTTCGGTTTGGACTTAGGCTTAGGTCGTTTCGTGGTTGGAGGAGCTAAAACATTGAGCAGCCAGTTCAGACTTTGCATGAGCGGACCTGGCCGTCTCGTCGTTGTTTTAGGTCTTCTGGTAGTCGTAGTGGTCAAGCTATAAACGTCCTCGAGAACTTTCGGAGTAGTTGGTCCAATTCCTTGCTCCTTTAGTAGTGCAGCAATGATAGCATCTTCACTCTTACCATACTCCGACGTGATGGTCGAAGGAGTTGCTATACTGAGTTGCTTCAAAAGATCTTCAATGTTATGAGGATTATCGGCAGATATTTTCTTAGCTTGTCGCTTTCCTTCTCCAGGAGGAGGAGTCGTGGTTTTCTGTCTCTCCTTGTCGCGCTCAACAGCAAGAGCAATTACCTACACAACAATCAATAGATAAACTTTTTTTGTAACTACTACTTACCTTATTAGCTAAATCACTTTTTTCTGTTGATGGTTTTGGGATGTTATTTGCGAAGTTCTGAAACAAAACCGGTTAGAAAAATTTACAAAGGTTTTAAAGCGTTACCAGGTTGGTCAAGAAAGACAGTTGTCGCAGAAGCGCGGCTTGCTCCATCTCTAGCTGTGCTAAAGTTTGAAGATCCTTCTTCTGTTGCTCGGTCAGTTGTCTCAATTTTTTAGTAGCACTAGTCGTGGTTAGTTCCGGAGCAGCAGTGCTTCCTCTAGCATTTCTAGGCTTGATTGTCGTGGTGAAAATTGTAGTCGTCGGTTGAGCTGTGGTGGTGGTCGGTGCAGTGCCACGTCTTCTCGTATTTCTCACAGTGGTGCTGATCGGGAGCGTTGTCAATATTGTTGAAGTTGGCGGCTCTGTCGTCGTTCTGAACGTTCTTCTTGTACTACTAGCTGATACTAAATCACCAAGTGTGCTCACTTCTACCTTAGGAGTAGAAGTAGACTGAATTCTGTTTGATATCGGTGTCACTATAGTGATAGGTGCTTCAGTAGTCACTCTTCGTGGTCTCAAAGTAGAAATCAGCGTCGTCAGAAACTGTGGCAAGAATGTAGTTGATGGGAAATTTGTAGTTGTTCGCAATGTTGAAGTGGCTGGTTGGGATAGTGGCAGCACTGTTGTACCTCTTGTTCTTATAAAATTGGCAATTGTGCTAGGAGGAAGTGTTGTCGGAGCAAAAGCTGTTGTTGACAAAACAGTAGTTGTAGGTGTTGATGTTCGTCTAGGTGCATATGTGATGGTTGTTGTTGGTGGTTGAGTTGTTGTTGTTGGTTGCTGAGTTGTTGTTGTTGGTTGTTGAGTTGTTGTTGTAGGAGGTTGAGTAGTTATTGGAACAGAAAACATAGTTGATAATTCGTCCAAAATTCTGTTAGAAAGAGTTGGAGACGGCAAGGTTGTTGTAACCATTTTGCTCTGAAAAATAATTGTAAATAAGTTGATGGACAACAAAAATTAAATATAGGTTCAGTAGTCAAAGTATTGAGTAGAAAATATTGGTTAAAATTGACAGAAACATGTAACTCATTCGCTGATTCAATTAATTAGTTGTTACACTAAAAGATAATAGTCTTTTAGTCTTTTATTAATTTCATTCGATTAAAGAGGACGTTAAAGTTATCTAAATTTATGTTTACAATGTAAGTTTTATAATTTTGAACATTAAATAAAAAAAGTTAAAAGAAGCAGTTTTTTGGACCAATTTATTATAGTAATCGACTTGATTTTTGACTTAATTAAAATAAAAATGGAAAATTCCTGATTTGGGTCTTCTTGTCTAATTTATCCTAAGCTTGGTGTTTTTCAAAACCGTTTTTTTATTATCTCAACTTTTCAACTTAAAGATTGATGTTAAAGATATATAATAGAAAATTTTGTTGTAATAAATTGGCCCTTAAATTAGTTCGTTAACTGAAATGAGATCGACTTATTTTGACCTATTCTTTAATTTCTTGCCTTAGCATATTCAAACATGTACGTTGAAGTTGTCACTGGCTTCCATCGGAATATGACATTCCTTTCAGATTTTAGCTCGTCAGCATTTAAAACTCTATTGGTCTATTAAAAATGGTCCATTTTAAATAGATTTTAATACTAACATAGTTCTTACCTTTGGATCAACATCAAGAGTTTGGACTTTACTAAGATCGGAGATATTTATAATGCTGTTAAAAGCTTTCACTGTTCTTCCATTTAAGATTTCTGACAAAGTAGGTAGAGTAGCAGTGGGTGTAGTGGTTCCAGGCGTTGTAGAAGTTGGTCTAGCTGTGGTACTACTACTACTAGTGCTTGTAGTTGTGCTACTTTCAGTTGTTGTGCTACTAGGACTACTAATTGACAATGGATTTGCTCGAACCGAAGGAACAGTACTACTAGATGTAGTTCCATTGGTACTCGTTGAGTTATTTACACTACTAATAGACAAGGGGTTCGCTTCAAATGGTGGTACAGTATTTTGGTCAACCTACAAAAAAAGGCTTTGTTTTTTCAGGATTTGACTGTTTTCATCAAACCCTGCATTGATGGTAAAGTTAATAGCGTGATGTGAATTGTTACGAACAGAAAAAATAAAGAACCATGTTTAAAAGTTCTTTATTTTTTGAGTCACCTGAGCTTCCATTATTTAAGTTAGTTGTGCATTTTCTACAACACAAGCGTGCAAAATTAAGACACTTACAAGCTATAGTATGTACATACATACAACATAAATACAACTGCTGAGATCAGGTGACCTGTGGAATATGAACGAAGCGGCGAAAGCCCAAGAACCAAAAAGTTATTGACAATGAATACCGTTTGAAGATTTTTATTTTCCGGTTGGCTGCCCTGGTCAGGTGTTACTTGGTTACTGGTTATTTCCGGTAAGGGTGGAGGATTGTCGCGTGTATCGAATCCGCTTACCCTTATGATAGGTTCCATTGGAACAAGGGTACCATTTGGGAATTTTCTCACTACAGTATTGTTAGGGTACACGCCGACAATTAGGAAAGGTGTCTCTTTATTCGGGAATCTACTCGGTCGCTTGCGTAAGACAGTATTGTTATTTAAGACTGCGAAGATGAAATAGTCTTTACTTCGATTGGTAGTGGTTTCAATTGAATTTTGAACGGGATCTTGAACTAGATCCAAAAGACGCCCTGAACGTCCCGACGCTCTTGAGGTTGTATTAGTCGGTGGACTGACAGTGCTAGTTTGATTAGACTTGACGGAAGAATCAGTTGTATCAATGATGTTAGAAGAAATGTCTTGAGTTGTGTTATTGTCGCTAGCGGAATCAGTGGTCGGAGCTAAAGTGGTGGCAGTACCGGAAGGCATGGTGGTACTACCAGTTGAAGGCATGGTGGTACTACCAGTTGTAGGCATTAATGTCGTACTACCACTTGTAGGCATTAATGTCGTACTACCAGTTGTAGGCATTGATGTCGTACTACCAGTTGTAGGCATTAATGTCGTACTACCGGATGTAACTGAAGATAGTGTGGCACTAGGAGTCACTGAAGGTGTCGTAAAAGCAAACAAATCATTTTCAGTACTATCTAAACGACTTGCTAGAGTCACACTAGGTTGAGTTGTTGTGGTACCAGCAGAATTAGACACAGAAGTAGTAGTTTGAGTAGGAATAGTACTTGGAGTAGTCGACTCTGGAAAATTAGCTCTGCCAGAAATAGTTACGGTGGAGCTCGGAATATCGACTGGTGTTATAGCATTAGAGATGTCATTAGCGGAGAAAACAGACACACTGCCTGGACTTACTTCAAAATTGATCAAAGTTGGTATAGTTGAAGGAAACACAAAGTTTGTTTCGGTGTCAGTGTTAAAATCTGTAGGTGGCAAAGTGGAGCTAATTGGTATCGAAAAATCAGTAGAAGATGTCGTTGAATCTAATCCTGAAGCTGTCGACGACTCAGTGTTTTGTGTTGTTGAAATTGGTGACACACTACTAACACCAGCATTTAGAAACAGAGGAAGTGCTCCAATCTCGTTAGAAAAATCATCGCTACCAGTGCTCGTCGGAACTTGAGTTGATGTGAGTGTTGGTGAACTTGTAACAAACTCCGTAGAAGACTGTGTTGACGTTGGAATCGGATTTGTGGTGACAGCTTCACCGGCAGAAACGGTAGAAATTTCTGGTGTTACTGTCGGCGCTTGTGTTGTCAGTGTTGTGACTGTTGGAGTGGTGTTATTAACCGTCGGAATATTTGCTCTTGAGCTCACTGATACGTTTGGTGATGGGCTTGTAAACAGTTGACTTGTTGCCGTTTCGGTTGTCGTCGAGCTTGTTGTAGGTTCTGTTGTTGTAGTAGTTGTTGCTGTGTTTGCAGAGCTACTCCCAAATACATAACTGGTGGTTTTCGGTGTAACAACAACTAAAGGTGTAGGGTGTGGATTTGGAGTCGTCAAAGTGTTGAGTAGAGCTAACAACTTATCTATGGTGCGTTTTTGCAAAATTTGATCATTGGCAATATCATCTAACAAATACAAAGGATTCACAGAAGTGCTGATTGGTGCAGTAAGCGTAGATTTAGTCACTCTAGTGAGAGGTGTAGTTGACGGAAAACTAATTGTATTAAAATTGGTACCTACTTGTTTAGATTTTAATTGTTTAGTGTCCGTATTGTTATCAGCTTGGATTGCCGACAAAGAACTGAGAATTCTTTCGATGATGGTTGTGGGTTTTTCACTAGTCACTGTCACGGTGGGAATTTTTTGGGTGGTTTGAGTTTTGTCAAGTTTAGTCGATTTTTTGGTGGCTAATTTAAGAATAGCGGATTGTTTTGTGGAACCTTCAGATGTGGGAGTCGTCAGTCTAGTCAAGTCGGGAGCTTCAGTCGTGGAAATGGCTGTTATGGAATTTATAATTCTCTCTATTATAGAGACGGTTTTTTCCGTAGTCTTGGTTTGGGAATCCGATACCTTAAGGAAGAAATTTTCAGATTTTTTTATTTTCTTGTTGTTTTGCCAATTTACCAAGGAACTAGGTAGGTGCTTTTCAGTCGAGGAAGCGAGGTATTCTTCGCTAACTAGATTTGCTGAAGGTACCGTATTCACAGGGTCATCGAAACTGATTACCTCCACTCCCAAATCTTTATCTTGATATGCAACTGATGATTTTACCTGCAAAGTTTCGAGATTAAACCCTGGGGAATAGGACGGTTGGAACACCATGGTCCATGGTTAATTATCAGCAAACAGCGTGCACATCCTTATATTTACATACCTTCTTGAAAAATAAAAACAAAAATCCTGTTTGTGATGCTTTTATTATAAAATGTAGTGTTTATAAATGTATAAAAAAATAAAATAGTACACCTCTTCTTAAAACTATCTTAAGTAGAAATGATACAAGTTACGTGTAATATATTTATACTTTTATTACTGGCAGTTTTGTTCACTGGGAGTGATCAGAAGAGGTAGTTATGTAAAAACTGATTGAAATAAGTCCGAGCCAGATAAGTATAAATATCTGTACATGTACTTACTGTTACTTAAAACCCACACCTGTGATATAATCTAGTGTTATAGGTAATGTAGAAGAAGAGTGGAAGCGGGTGATGAAGCAGTGAAGACACTTCTCAGTTTAAGCGTGAGAAAGACCAATTGTACTCTATATTTTCTTCTTCTGGCCAAACATATTCCTTAAGCAAAGATAAAGTTAGAATGGGTGCGAAAAGTTGATTAATATTAATGTGATTTAAGTCAAGGTGTACTATTTCAATTCAAAAGTGACTTGACTTGTCAAGGATCACTTTGTGTCAGTCCACTAACTTACCGAAGTTGTCGGTGGAGTAATCGTGGGTATGGTTGGTAAATACGCAGGAGCATTGGTGCTCGTTCGAATGGCACCTCTTGAAGAGGCGTCGTTGCGATATCTCGAACTGTATCGATTTGATTTTTTCGGAGTCGGAATCTAGAGCAATTTTTATTATCATTCCAATGTTTACACAGTTTCACTTTTACCTGGGCCGTCGTACTTTTGTTCTTTGTGAAACTTTCCTTAGTTTTTCTGCTACTATAAAGACCTCTTGGTGGTTTCGGCGAGAAACTCCTACTTGGTTTCACTGGATTGCTACTCGTGACTTCTGGTTCGTTGTTAAATTTCGCATGAAATCGATGGTCTGGAGTCGTGGATGGCGAAACAGTTACCGTAGACCTGTTAAATTTATTTTTTCGTACAGGCCGAGTGGTTTTCTCAGTACTTTGCGATAACCGTCGTCTTGTGGTAGGCCGCACGGATTTCGAAGGTTTCAACTCATTTTCAAAGTCTTCAAGCTAACATCAAGACATAAATAAATATGACGGGATAAAAAATCTGTTGCAACGTAGTACTTACTTTGTCAATCAAGCGTTCATTCGTATTAAACTAGTTTTACTAAACCACTTTCTCTTTTTAAAAGTTGTTACGTTAACGCAAGGGTCAAGCTAAACTACACAATTGATAACATAATTTTACCTGTCGATTTGCTTCCGATGTTATAACTGGTGTTGTTGAGCTAGGCGAAGAAATCACGACCTTCTCGGTACTCTTCGTGACTGCTGGAGATGCAGTCGTAAGATGTTGCGGCGACCTTGACTCCTAAAACATCGCCAGGTCATTGTTACCATTATTCTCTAAACAATGCTTACTTTTTTCTGCTTTTTGGCTTGAATTAACGCCTTGAACGGTTCAGGATAATTATCCGTCTCTTCAATTTCTTCTTCTGAACTTGTCAGACTCGGCTTGTTCTTTTTGACTGTTAAATTCACCTCTGACTTTTTTATTCCACGAGAAACCGTTTTTGGTAGCTCAACTTTCGCACGTCCAGGTTTACTTCGGGTTATTGTTCTCTTTGAAGTCACTTCGGTGATTTCCGAAATTACAGATTCTTTTATAATTGGTTTGCTCAACTGTAAGTTTGATTTAGTACTAAGTACAATGGGCTTATTGGTAGTGGTGGTGCTTCGGGTTGTACGAATCGCTGTAGTTGGTTTATAAGTCTTAACCGTAGATTTTGCAGTTGGTTTTGTGGTACGACTCGACGCTCTTGTTGGATGTCTTCTTTTGACAGAAGATTCAGTTCTGGTTTCGACAACCACGGATTCTCTTGGAGCCTGTGGAGCCACCTTGACATCGTTCTCTGTGGCGCTCATTTCAACTTCTTCGGCTGAATTTATGTTGCGACGTCTCGACACGAATTTTCTGACGGGGCGGACAGTTTTTGATTCCCGTTCAAACAAAGGCAGTACTTCTAGTTTTTGTTCATCGATAACTGGAGGGATGTCTCGGGAACGAGATCTGGAACGACTTCTGATGGTTGTTGTGTCAACAGCTTTCCTACTGCTAAATCTGCGTGCTTGGGGTAGATCAACGGTGACTCTTTCGGGTGCTTTTGGTTCATCTACTCTTCTAGCAACAGTTCCTATTCTTCTGCCGTTACGTAACCGTGAAGGTACTTCTACAGTTTCTGCCGAAGCAACAACAGCAGGTGCTCGACTTCTTGGTTCAATGTGACGTGATCGTGTTTGTTCTACAATTTCAGGAGACGCAGGTGGAGCTCTTGTTCTTGTTTCAAAACTGCGAATACGCGCGTGTTGTTCTGTGCTTGCTTTTACTTCAGTGTTAACTTCTGGTCTTCTCCTCGAAGCTCTATTATAAGTGATTCTAGCCGATGGAGCAACAGAGTTTTGTTCTTCTGGTCTTCTGGTCGGTCTTCCTCTTGAACGAACTCTAGAAGAAACAGTCGGGGATGAGGCGGCACCGTTACTTCTCGATCTGCCGTTACTTCTGATCGTTGTTCTCGTAGTTAAAGGCGTTGTGGTTTCTGCCACACGACTAATTTCATTATCAATTTTTGTGTATTCACCCGAGGTTAGCTCAGATGAAGCAGGATCTAAACTCGATGGAAAAGTTGAGGATGATGGGACAGACGAAGAAGTCGTGTCAAAAATATCGCCACCGATGCTCTTTATAATCTCATCAAGATTTTCCGTGGTCGACGGTTGAAACAAAGTGTTCGAAGGCGGCGCATTTTGCGCTTCATATTTCGATTCTGTCAGTACTTTCGTTTTAGCGGTTCTTCTAAACGCATCTGCGGGAATCTCGTCAACGACCTCATCAACTTCATATGGTTTCCTCGCAGGAATGATTTCTGCATGATGTTCAGGTCTTCTTCTCGAAACAAGACGTCGAGTTATTGGTTCAGAACGTCGTGGTAACTCTTCGGGTTGCGGAGACTCTGAAGATGCCGTAAATCTTGCTCTACCTCGTCTTGCTGATTTGGGTTGCGGTTCATTTTCAGATAAGAGTTCAGAGTTCTGCAACGACAATGATTTGTTACTTGACCATTAAAATAAGGTCATGTTAACAAAGAGTTGCAATGAGTCCTTCAATTAATTTGTAAATAGAAAGGAAAGTTATATGGTTAATTTAAATTTATTAAGTTCACGCATTTTCTCTCTGTAAGATCGCATCAGGAAGAGGTTGGGTAGACGTGCAACACCCATGTCGGAAAGTGGGAGCGAAGCGCCCACAATTTCCTTTGCATTTATGTGACTAATTATCGTAACGGTTTCCGAATTCTTGCTCGTAATGAACACCTTGAAAAAAAAATTCAATTTCGCTAATCACAAGTCTTGGATTTAATTTCTACGAGTGCACTTTGATTTGTGAAATCGAATTATCTAAATGAGTGCCTACTATAACTTAAAAAAACAATTCTCGAGCATATGTGAAAGACAGACTACCTTGTACCGCCTTTAAATGTCAACAAGTTTGGTTTATTATTCCGGTATGATGAAGAAATAAATTGGAGGAGCAAAAAACAGGATTTTTCGCCGCTCGAGAGCAGTGTTACGATTTTTTAACGACATTGAATTAAGAACCGAGAACAAAGAGCAAATACTATTATTATTCGCCAGAAAGCATAAAATTGGCAATCTTAAAAATCCACGCTAACCACTTATCGAATCACTGCGTGTAACTAAAGAAACTCACGTCGCTTTTAGCTTCGTAAAATTCGGAGTTGATTAGCAGCTAACCTTTTAATCGGATCTTAGCTAAATAACATTTTAGATAACAATCTAGATTTTCCAATGGGTTTGTCCTCTGATTACGACACAGTTCCAGTTCCTAGTGAAACACCACGAAATTCGAGTTTGTCTAATTGCGGTTCATCTTACAAGTTATAATTGTTCTTCTAATTGCGGCAATTTACACGTAATCATAACTTTTAATTGATATTACCGCACACGCTTCCAATTGTGAAAGTCTTCGTTTTTTGTTAAAAGCTCCAAAGATACTGTGAAAGTTACCACTCAGCGTCATATCGATATTTTGCAAGTACTATGCTTTTTGAAACACCTTTATGCAAAATTCAATTTCCTTAATTAAAATTATCAAGACGTTACATAATCGTACCTTTAATTGACCAGATTACGAATAATTAAGTCACTTTCTACATTTGTGCCAGTCATAATTTCTGCTGATTGAAAATTGATGATTTCCTTTTATTTATAGTTTCGAGTTATTTTAAGGACACCTTCTAGTCATGAAGAAACCAATTAATTGTTTACTTTAATTAAATTTTTCTAAATTGTAACAGTTACGTAACTTAGAAAATCCACAGTCTAACCAATTTTCTTGCCGGACAAACACAGCAGTTTCATAAGTCAAAGTCTTGTAATTAACGTTCCGACTACTTTAATAAAATAACAAGGTAGCATTGAAAGTAAATTAAATCTGGTTGCGTCCCAATCAATTTTTTTGAGGGTAAAATTTGCGCTAATCCTAAAATGTCAAGGAATCATTAAATACGCAATTAAGGGAACACATTTTTTCACTACCGACGCAATGATTCACTTCAAGTAGGTGCCGATCTGCATAAAATGACATTAACATTTAAAGGCGACATGAGAGCCTTGGTGCATCTTCGGAGTCGAGTTATAAATGGTTCAAATTAATAACTCAGACCGTAAACGAAAGTGAAAGTTTCGTTAAACTTAAACTAAAATTATAAATTATCGTTTAGAGCGGACCGATATTAGTTAAAAAATGTTAGTATCTCAAAGAACGAACACAAGGATGAGCACGTTTACAGAGAGTAAATTACCCTAGTTAAGTAACATTAACATTATTAAGACGTGTTTTGATGGTTAAAAGTTAATTAAATGTAAATGTACAGACTAAAGTAGTCAAATAAATCGCATGACCGTGTGGAATTTTGCAACTTTTATAATTATTAATGTGGGCACATATGAAAAATTACACAAATAAATTTGATGCGAGGATTGGCGGAAAATGACGAAATGGGTAAAAAAATTCATGTCGTGTAAATGTGCAATTATCTAGAAATGTGTCTAATATATTCAGTCCAACTACTCTTATATTAAGCACGTAAAAACACTGTAATAAAGTTGTTACAACTGTTGGTACTCTTATGTAAACAAACTTTTAAGAGTTGCACAATTTTGTAATAAATAGTAACAATGGACACTTTTATTAATATCCAAATTTGTAACTGTTTAAATCAGTTTCAGACGATTACAGGAAACAACAAGAAATAAATAAAATCAATGTTTTAAATCGTAAAAAATTATTTTTTTACTAAAGGGCATTTTTACAATGCAGATATAAATGTGGTATAGAACGGCAAGATGCATAAATGGAAGCCTATTTTTTAAAGAGTTACAAGAGACATCATATTTACATTTATTGGTATTTTAACAAATACATGCTTTATAAAAAGTTCTGCGTAATGAAAAAGCATTATAAAATTATAATTCTGTTGTAAAATTAGATATCAAATAATTTTGCTAAAATTGGTGCGAAGAAAGCCAGAAATTTTTATTTTTCAGACACCAATTGGCATTTGATTGTGCCTTTAAGATTTTTGAATAAATGATATAAAAAATATAAAAAAAATCGTACAGTTAATAAAAAAGTTTGTAAAAACAGCAAATAATTCAGGCCCAACTCTACTTCTTAATCATGTTGAACGGTTCATTTTTATTGGTTCCAAGAGAATTAAATTGGTATTGCCTTTAACTGTCACAATCCGTGTTTAACTTTTATAAATCCTGTAAAGATCCATGCGGTAGTTTAATGACAGCAATTTTCAAAAAGATACCTTCTTTGTAAGAACTTATATGCCAAGGTGTTAAGATTCTTTCCTGGCATTCCGAAATATAGAAATGTTTATATTTATTTTACCCGCATATCCTTTAACAAAACTGTTAAACTTACGCTTACTGTTAAAAAAATTTTTCTTCGACTATTTCCTTCACATTATTCAAGTTACCGAAAAACCTCAAATTTTTAAAAATCAACCAATCAGTGTCAAATTATACGATAATTTTGCACTAGAGCAGTTACTGATAATTTGCACTAGTGCATTTTTTGATAATTTTTCTTAATGCTGTCTGTAATCATTCTACACACAAAATTAGTGTTTCTTTACGTGTTGTTAATATTTCTGTTGTTTATATTTGATACGGCATGGCACGACAATTTGATGAAAGTTAGATATTATGTGACCAGAAATTTAATTTTTTATTTTAAGATTGAAAATTTAAAATTGTTCGTCGAGAGGTTCGTTCGTAGTCTTCCGAATGAATGCCCTTTGTGCATGTCAAATTGGCTCTAATTAAATTGTCGGCAATTTAACATGCACTCGGAATATTATATATGTTTTTTTTTTATTATTAAAATGTGTGAGCTTGTCACATTACTGTTTGTTACTTTTCAGTGAATAATTTGTATCCATGATTTTACTAATTTACGTAATATGACCTGTTTGGTGTTAATGTACAAATTTATGATCATCTACAAAATATTTTAAATAATCTTTGGTATTTTTCTGTAATTTAAAATTTACGTATTGTCTGTTTCAAGAACTTTAATTACTATAAGTAAATATAAATTTATTGGAAGCTTGTTAATTTATTGTCTTTGTGTACTAAAAGGTCAACAACTAAAATTCACGACCCGGTTTTAAATTTTAATTGTCTATAAATGTCATTTATTTTTACTAAAGGATAAGACCTAGTTTCAAGCATAAACCAACATTTAAAAATTGTATATTTTATTGAAATATTTTTGTTTTTAAAATTTAAGGCATTTTTAAAGGATCATTGAGCAAAGAGCTCAAGCATGAAAGACTCAACAAGAGCATTTTATTGATGAAGCAGGGCATAAATATTATGGGTGTTTGATCGTGAATGTGGGACATTATTTTAATGATATATTTTCATTTCATTTTTTCAATACATTAATAACTGTTGTATTAAAAATACTAGCCTAGTTTAATATTTCTCCGCACCAAGAATGCATGTAAACTGTTTTCTATTCTATTTGTTGGTATTTTACGTAAAAGTAAAAAATATTGATATTTCTAGTCAACCAGGTTTTCTTGTTTTGGTTTCATAGATAAAAATCCACTTGAGTTATATAACCAAATTTTCGTTCTGTTCTGTCATAAACCAACAGTGAAATTTATTTTTATAGCATAATAACCCTCTGTAAAATTTGGTTTTGATTATATGATGACCTTTGATTTTGAAAATTCTACCAATCCAATCATAATCGTAAAGTTACTTTAAAAGTATAAAACTGCCCACTCTTTATTGTTGTTGCTACATAGATACAAAGTGAAACTGTAACTTCCTTTTCATCGACCTATTAAGATAAAGAAAATATTTTTTGTTACACAATTAACTGTAAAGTTGACAACATTTATCACTTTGCGGCTTAAGTAAAGTGGCACGGATAAATTTAGCAAGAAAGAGAAGATTACAAGTGTTTTTTATGTTTTTAACATATTTATAATTTTTAACTTACGGGTGTGCTAAAAATTATTATTTTTTGTAGTTACGAACATTTTTAACAGTAACTGCTCTCTTAAAAAAAAAAACTAGCATCTATTGAGCATGAATTTATTAATATTAATTTTTACACTGACATTTAAAGAGCCACACGCTTCAGCTAATTTGGCAACACAAGTAATTAAATTATTTTTGCAACAAGTTTGTAAAAATTCTTGTTTTTAAACTAGTCATTGTGCCAACTTTTTGCTGCGGTGCAGCTATCTAGTTTGCTCTCAACTTGACATTTCACAATAACATTTTGTTTATGATTCACTGCCACACAACAAAATATCAAACTTTGTATTAAAATTTGCAAGTAAAATTAATTTGTAAAAAAATCATTTGCATAGGTCAATCTGCCTTTTTAAAGGCGCTGAGCGTTTATTTCTCGATTATACTTATGTAAATACTCTTTTTAGAATCCAGTTTAATTAAACGAGTCACGACAACGCCCTTTATTGTTCAAAAAATCTTAAGTGTATCGTGTGTAATTATAATAATTAAATACTACGGTTCTGGACATTGTAACAGTGATTTTTCTATAATTTTCTAAAGCGAGATAAGGTGTTATTCGGTATTTCACGCTTGACTGCTTTTACTAAAAATGGTCATTTTTGTTCCAATGAGTGGTTTCAAAGTGAAAACTATGATGCGACAAGAGTTGCATAGATCAAGTTAATGTGAAAAGAGATTTGATAATGTAATGATACGATTTTTCTACTCCGTTTATGCACTGTTTCATTTTGTTATTTCAAATAACATAGTAGTATGAACGAATACCTGGAATTACCATGGAAAATTTCACAGCTTTGCGCCAATTAGTTTATATCCAAGGTCGCAAATTAAAATGCAATACCTTTCAATTATTACAAACAACGGTTATTGATATGTGATTTCCACTAATAGCTACTTCTAAAGAGAAGGCGAGTTTTTTCTTATTTACTACGACCAACGATTTCTAAAAATCTGATACTGTTTCCGAATTCCGTTGCGTATCATTTTGTAATTAAATCAGAAGTCATCTTTAATGAAATCAGTGAAAGTTCATTTATCCTTATTTAAATTGTAACAGATTAATCCAAGTGTAAAATTTTAACAAATATTGTTGCAAACTGCTGGATCCGTATTACCCCGGGCCCCGCCTTTCATTCGTCCTTCAGATTTAAATCATTTATGTAAACCTCAATATGTAACCAGTTTTTAAACAGTGATATTAAAATTCGCTTTGTTGCCGACCAAGAAAGCGACACCAGTAGAAAAATCTCCGGAGAAACGAAGAGAAATTCATAAATGTTAAATGTGAAGTAATTTACTAAAACGCATGTTAATGCTAATCATAAGCGGAAATAAACAAGAAAGTAACCGCAGATTTACTACATCCTATCGTGTGGACGCGAAGTTTGCTCAAATTATTGAAAAAATTAGGTTACGACATGGTATTATCTCACGCATATTGAATAAGCTTTCAAATTGTGCCAAAATATGCTATTTTACGGTTGCCAGTAAGAATTCTGCTGACAGACATTTTCTAATTTCTGTTTAATGTGTATTTCGTGCTGACTTTAGGCGGTCGTAATGCTTGAGATTAATTAACAAGACTAGAACTTTACAGTTTCGTAAAGAATTTTATGTAAGAGACGTGTGATGGGTCATCAGCACGCTACTTTTTTATTTGATTTTTAATTAATTCGTTTAAAATGACTCTTGGGTTTTTTTATGCTTTGACATTAAAGAATTTCTACTGCATTCTTCGCATAGAGTATATACGAAAAATTTAATAGTGTTGCCGCATTCTTTATTTCACCTGATTATCCACCATGCAAAATAATCCTCACGCATTCCGTCTAATTGGTAATTAATTTAAATGATTTGAAATAATTTGCGCGATACGGTTAGGTAATAGCATGAAGTTTTTACCAAGACGATTTCCTGAAAAAATAAAAATTATATCCGCTATTTCGTTTAAAATTCCAGTTTAACCACAAAAACTGACCAAGACAAAACATCAGCGAGAAATGAAACGTATTTCTTGTGCTCTGAAAAAGTGAATTTGTTGATTAAAATGTGAAATAATGTTACGCACAATTACATATTGAACATATTATTATTCTACAATACAAAGAATACTTTCTCTTAATCACCTTCCGGTTATGTAGATGATGTTCACAATACACCTAAAATGAAAGGACACAAAATAATTGCTAGTAAAATTATAATATCAATCATAATATATCAAGTTTTCTCTACGTTTTAAATTAAAAAGGAAATTTATGCCTCGAAAAATGTAGTAGGTATTCCACAAGTTTAATATTTTAGCGTTTCTAAATTCGAATATTGTATGATGTAATATGCACGGATGCAAATAAAGTTGAAAGTCAAAAAGAATTAGTATAATGTCAAATTTATAGTTTAGTTAATCTACAGAAAATTTGCAAACACATTAGTTTTACAAGAAATGCAAATTTATATATTCTAGCTACATTTGGAATTACTTTCCAAATCAAACTGTATTCCTGCTAATTATTATAGATGAAAGTGCGACAATCTGGTAAGAGATCTGACATTTACAGATTTTCCATAGATATTAAATATTGAAATTACTTAAGTCTCATTAGAGAAGTAATTAATTTTTTTCTTCAACGAGCAATAATACTCACCGCAAATTTCAATAGTTTCAGAGATTCAAAAATTTCTTTATTCCAGCGTTCCTAAATGCTAGGGCTTTCTGTCCTTAGATTATTTCAATTTAAAAACCTCCAAATGTTCAAATGAGTGGTTTTATAAAATTTCTGATTTTTAGCATGTCATTCTAACTTCATATAATTTAAAGTTTTCAAGTTTTTATGTTGTCAGATTGCCGTCTCCGGGTGATTTTTTTTTTTGCTCATAATTTAAAAGTTCCATTAAGTCACCTTAGTTTATGATTTTTATTAATGTTTTCTTAATTTTATAGTGAAAGCTCCCACATAACTTTTAATTTAAACCTCGAAGATTTAATCCTTGTAGCTCACTTTGAAACATAGTAAGTATAAAAAAACTATTGCTAATTGGCGGATGTTTTCTTGTAAACCAGCAAAAACTGATGAATTTCGGAAAAATCACTCTAAGTGTGACAGCCAACGTATTTCTAGAGCAATAGAAGAGTAAGATCTAATTTCTTTTTCATCTTTTTTTGAAATTTAAATTGATCAAAAAAAAACCGGACCTAAAACTCTTTTGAATACTGAGTACCTACTTACCGAAACTTTACCAATTTTTTTTATACATTAACTTTATTTTTAAATTGAATTACACTTTACTATTATAAAATTAATTAGCAACCTTTATAGAAAATCAATTAGAATTCTCACATGCAAATTAATCAATTTTTTCTCGTAATTACATGACAGGCACATTTTCTAGACTGTAGATTAGAATCTAAAGTCCAAAGTTAATTAATTCTTCCAGTGTATTTGCCATTCTTGAGTTTTTATGTTCTGTCCAGAAAATTCGCTGAAAATTATATCGACTAAACGAATCTTTAAATTATCCTGGATCTTTCAATGACAAAAGTCTAATTGTAAATTATAAACTTAAATGTATACTAGTAATTTGTAAAAAATACGTGCATGCACAACAAAAAACCAAAAAAAGATTAAATATAAAATAATTTTACACCTATTGAGATTTAAAACTTTATTCTTCTTGAAAACGTCAAATGTAAAAAATGTGATTCTCACAAAAAGAAATTATTTTTTTCTGAAACCGGAGCTTCTTGATCATTTCCCTGCGAAAACTGCGGCAGGGAAAGTCCATTTTCCTGCCGTCGTCAGTCTCTGCCATCGTCAAGGAAAAATATGACTTCAATAATTCGAATGAAGAAAATTGACGTACTTGATATTTGTGAAAATTATTTCTTAAATTGAAAATTAGTAATTTTTTATTAAAATCAACGGTTCCAGAAAAAAATTCTTTACATTTCTCGTCAAGAAAATGTTGAAGCTTGCCTCAGAGTCTTAAAAGACTCGGCACAGAGTGCCTCGTCTTTCAACATCTCTTCGGCAGTAACCGTACATTTTCCTGACTCTTATGTAAATAACTATTAAGTGTTTTGTCAAAATTTGTTTCTGACCTTTACATTGTAATAGAAAACGTAATTACTCATTGAAACAAATTACAGATAAAGATTACAAACAATAATGAGCCAATCGACCAATTTATTGAGGTGTAAGATAAAATTGGTTCTAATTATAACACCTAATTGTCCTACAAGGTTATTTTGTAACTATCTTTTGTGTTACAATTTACTTTCATTCAGGTTTAGGTATTATTCCATCTCGCTCTGCAATTGCTTTTGAAAAGTACAGAAAATGGAACCTTAAATCGCTTCCAAAAACATGTTAAACGACATTTACGAAGGTCATCTGGTAATTTAATCAAAGGTCTAAAATCAGTAATTGAAAGCTTAAAGAGAAATACTTCAATGATTAATTGAAATTGTGATTTTTTGACGAGGAAAATATACAGCAAGTAATTTCACGTTGAATAGACAAACGGAAGATAAATCAGTTACAGCTGCTTTCAAAGAAAGAAATCACTTCTTTAAGAATCAATTTTACCATATGGTAACAAGGTAAACTTCCGCTGTAAGTAATATTCTAGAGTAAAAGTGTATTTAACGTAATTCTAACGTGACGCAAAATGTAATATCCACCAGTAATTAAGTTAATTTTTCATAATTAACGATCTCGGTGATTTTATTAAAGACATATTTTGTTGTGCGGTTCGTTCTTTGAATAACGTTACGTTGTTTTGTTACGTGTTCAAACTTTGCGGTACTTTTTTCGATTCATTGAATACGGTTCCTTAAAAAATTCGTAACCGATATTATGTAAATTACATTTTATTGAGTTATTTACATAAACGTGTTACACTTTTAATATTTTTGCGACCTAGACGTTTGAAAAAACCTTGATCATAAGGCCACAAAAGTGTGACAGGTTCAAAGAACCACAAAATTGTAAACTCATGTGAATGGCATCAGCACAAATGTCAGCCGAAAGTGAAATTGTAAGCTATTAGAAAATATGGGCAAGTTGATTGAAAGTTATAAGCATATTATATTGTCACTAGAAATTCACTTTTATAGAAAAATAAGTGTTTTAAGTGACAGCACTTGATTCCGTCATAATAAAATTATTCTTTTAAAGTCTCCAAATAAGTAGTGAAAGCTGAAGTAAAATTATGAGCACTTACCACTGATCTCCTTTGAGCATCGACGCTGAGAAGAAAAACAAAAACCAATAAACAATAAAACTTCATTTTGCACTATTGTCAGTAACTTATTTCACGTATGGCATGGTATCCTGGCTTCAAATTAAAAAAATGGTGGATGCGCCGAATTCAGCTCATTTCACGGCGCAGTCAAAGATCATCACTCGGTACAGAACTACAAGAACATCGCGTCAAACGCCGGGTAACGCACTGAGACTGTGAATGAGTAAATTTTGTTGTAAGAATCCAAAAAAAACTGTATCACCGGTTTCCCTCTCACCTGTTGGTGGCCAGTAACGGCCTTTCTCCTTCTGCAAAGGCTGCTGGCGGACACCTCCCCCTCTTGTTGTCGCGTTCACTTGGTCACATTGCATGCTTAGGTTGCATTGAAAACACATGGAAATTCGGCACGGAAAAGAAAATGAAGAATGCGAACGCTTGACCAGAACATCGACCAGGAAGCGTTCGATAAGTTCCGATCACGATATTAATTAAAAAAATAAATAACAGGAAGTTGAAGAAACAGGGCAAAGATTAATGGAAAAGATAGACAGGATGTTGCTGATTACGGAAAATCGAGAATCGATCGTTGAGCTGAAAGTTGATTCAAGCAATAAAACACCAAATCTTGAGTGAAATCAACAATGCGTTTTTTATTTTTAAGGAGTCTGACAGCATTCGCCATATTACACTTTCAAATTTGATCAGAATTTATGCAATAGTGCATTCTAATGCAACATCAGCCCACACTTCTATAACACTTTTTTTTTATTTTCAACAAGAGCTCTTGTCTAAGAACAAGATTTAACATCCTGCTCATGTTTATTCGCTTTTGTTGTAAACCAATTTAGTGGGTAACATTGACATTTTAGACCGTGTCGGACACTTCATCATTTTAAAATTATTCATAGGTGTCTCGTAACAGCTTTGCCTTCCTTATTCTAATTTTGTTGGAACATATTTGGGTCAAATTGTGCTGTCAAATGATCTTACTTTCCTGCAAGCTTTCATACAGCGTAAATTTTTATTTTTGTAGACACAAAGTAACAGATTGCTTGCTAGAGTTATTTATTGCACAAACTGAGCCTTTCACTATCAATTGCCGAAAAGTTTACGTCTCAACAATTGTTGCAACCATTGCACTATTGATTGTTAATTGCTAGGAAACTCTTGTTCACTTGTATGTAGTAATTAAGAAATTTTGTACTATTTTACGTTCACTCTTAGAATGAGTAATAAAACCCACTTCTAAAAAATAATAAAATTAATAACTTTAAGTCTCTCTCGAGGCAATATTACTTAAAAAAAACTACATATTAAACTAATTTTTTGACACTTGCAAAGTGCTTCAACCTTGATCAAATTTAATTTTTTATAATCACAGTTCTACATCTCTCTACATAAATCGACTTTAGAAAGGTCGAACTAGGAACAATTATTTTATTATTACACAAAATCATTTTTCTTAGATTCGGATGAGGCAACCATGAGGAAGTTCAAGTTCCTAACAAAAGAATGTGAGAAGATTCGCGACTTTCGTAGTGTTAATAACCACCTAATAACAATCATTCACTTTAGTAGCTGTTTACTGATGCATTGTTATGCAATGGACGTTAAAAAGATTTTTATTCTGAATAAGCAGCTAGGTGCGGTTCGTGGAGAAAATTCGAAACGGGTTCGATTTTGGGTCATTTAGTTGGTAATGTATAACAGTTAAAGATCTCGCAGATCAGAAGGTTAGAGGTGCGCGATGTGAGTTCCTCGTTGACGTCAAACTTTCTTTTTTTAAACAAACATGTGGGGAGCCGCTAAAACACAATTTATTTAGTAATATTAGCACCATAACGTTTCAATATCAGAAATTAGTTAGAGTAAGAGTAAAACTATAAATCTTTCGTATTGCACTATTATTACAGTTTTAGTGTTCTAGAGTTTTTATAAATGTGTGGCTGTAGGGTCCTAGAATCTAAAATGTCATGGTCCAAAATTACAAAATTAATTTTGAAAAAAGACAGTCAATTAACGTTCCCAAAAAATTGATCTAATTTTTCACAGCGAAAACCAAAGCATTGAAGGATGATAAAATAAGAAGTGAACGGTTTTATCCGTTTTGCATCAAAGCATATTGTGATTCTTGAAGGTCGACTTAGATGAATGTTGCAACTTTAATTAATACTGCTATTAAATGCAACATTCTGCACATATTACTAGCTTATGGAATAGAATCTTCGTTTCAAATATTTTCATAAGTGTGTCAATAAAATCTGATTTGTTTTTGTGGCATAATTTTGGAATATTATAACGTAGGAAGTTTTTAAGCTTTAAAAATTAGTTTAGATTTTAATTCTGTCGCACGTAATCAAATAACTATTAAAAAGTTATTCCATTAAAATGAACTACAAATACCTACACAAATTCAAATGTCGTTACCTATTAACATCCTTGTGAATGTTATAATTCTAGACGAAAAATATCAATCACAAAAAAATTAAATATTTATCGACATATATTTATTTTAATTGCTTCGAACGAAAAAAAAATAAATTCTATCTTTGGTGCTCAAATTTCTTCTATAACTGCAAAGTAAATGAGAAAAATGTAAGAAAAAACAACTGAAAATGTTTTGAATTTTTTTCTCTTATTTGATTAGCAAGCTTAAATTTTTAGTATGTTTGCTATTTTTAAATTTAGCAGCGATTCAGTTTCTATTTTTTTGTCTCTTTATTTTGTATTTTATGTCAATTAACTTAATTTGTTTTCGTTGGAATAATTTTAGATTATTATAATAAGGTAATTTTTGGATTTTAAAAACAGTTTAGATCTTAATTTTGATATTTATGATGCACATAATTAAATAACTATTAAAAAGATATTTTAATAAAAAAAAAAAATAAAAAAATACCTTTATAATATAAATGTTATTACTTTTACACGTCCTTGAAATTTTGTAATTTTAGATAAAAAATAATAATTACAAATGAGTGAAAACATGTATATAAATAGACCTCTGTATATTGTGGTTCTATCTCTTTTATGAGGGCAAAATAAATAGAAAAAATGTAAAAAAAACAACTGATAATGTTTTATGGCTTTTTTCTCACATTTGGTTGTCTGATCTCAAGTTTTCAGTATGTTTCCTACATTTAAATAATTGATTTTAAAATGACTAGCAGTTCAGTTTCGATTTTTTTGTCTTTATCTCGTAATTTTTGGATTAACTTCTACCGTACAACTTGGTTTGTTTTGCTTGAAATTTTATATTATAGAAATTATAGTTTAGATCGTAATGCCGATAGCTGCGACGCACGTAAAAAAAAACATGTAATTTTTTTTAAAGTAACCCCTTCACAAATACAAACGTCGCTATCTATAAATAACCTTGTGCATGTAAAAATTTTAGATAAAAAGTAGTCATCACAAATAATCGAAAATATACATGTACATAAAATATGAAATTAAAAGAGAATCTAAATTATATCTCTCGTGCTTAAATATATTATATAACTGCAAAGTGGATGGAAAAAGTATGAAAAAACTACTGATAATATTTTATGTTTTTCTTATATTTAGTCTTAAGTTTGTTTTAAAGCTGACAAAAGCAATGCAATTTCAATTATCTTATGTCTTTATTTTGAATCAACTCTTATTGTCTATTTCATTTGAAATTGTATTTTTTTTAAGAATTTACATTAAACTTAAAAAAAAAAGAAAACAATTCTAAGTGTATTCTTTCGTTCTGCTTTTGCAACGACCTAAACAAGAACTAGTTTATGTTAAACTTGGAAAAAATCTAAAATTAGTTATGTGACACAACAAATCCTTTCTTAAGCTATTTCTGTGGAGACAACTACATTGTTTACCATTTTTATTTCTTCAGATTATTTTGATACTCTTTCGAAGATGACATCACTAGGTATTTTTGCAATAGAAAAGTTCTCACTACTCCGTTATCAACACAGCTATCAAATAATGTTATCAAAAGGTAACAATGTACATAAAAAATATGGACAATGAGATGACAAGTTTTAAATCCAAAGTCCAAACAGTTAAGGAACTATCAGAGCACACTGTCCATAAAAGAAGCTAGAGGTTCCTGCGCATCATACGAACACTCACTTTTATTCGGACTTTCATCTGAGGAAGTTTGAAGAAAATGATTTCGTACGTTTTAGTTTCGCATAAAATGCTTTTTAATTTTGGAAACATCAGTGCCACTGTGGAACTGAAAGTTTTTTTTATAAGGAGAAAGAGAAGACATTAGTCGACGCTCCATGCTTTTTGATTTTCCTTAATTTCAGCCCAATTCTACGTGACACATTCATTTGAACCGTCCCTTGTCCATTTTTTATCACAATGTGGATCCTAACTATTCTAACAATCACCGTTGAATTTTGAAATCACAAATTTCTTTCCTGGTGTGACTTTCTGTTTGTGCAAGCTGGGTCTTTTGGGTAATTCAAAAGATTCTCAGTGTTGTAAGTATTCAAAAGATTATAGCTAGAAGTACGTGCACTCGTTTTCTTATCGTGATGTTAAACCACAAAGTTATGTCATTGAACCAACCACTGTTATTAAGCCGCTTTGTAATATAACTACGAGTATGTGGATAGATAAATCAGTATTATAATATATTTGAACACATTATTACACTTTCCATTCGTGCAATTACAGATTAAATAGCTGGTTGTTTCTGTAGTTGCTGGAACGTTATACAAGAACAAATCAATACAAAAATATATTACTACCTAGAAACTTTATTATTTTATTCCTGACAATCAACAAAGAGAATGTCCGAGTCAACTTATACGCTTATAAAATTTCAACAAAACATTTAGGTCAAACGAATGAAACTGAAAGTGAAGGAACTAGGTATTATAGATTTAAAATGTAAATGAACGTGTGCGTATGATAAAAACTGAGAAATATCCGCCGAGCTTTCTAATAAGTGTTAAACGGGAATTACTGCTCTAATATAGTTAATATTCCGTTTTTTTTTTTATTGACTTGGTGGCCAAAAAAATGGTGTCTTTAAAAAAATCAAGTGCCACCAACTGTGTAAAAAGTCATTATTTAAGTTAATGGCGCCATCTATGTTTGTGGTAGTACAGAAACCTGTAATCGCTGATAACAACAGGTACTTCAAAATTTTCCATTCATTCTCGTTTTCGTTCTCCCAATCTTCACTCTCGTTAAGATTGCGCTGGTGCTCTTTCTGTGTCACATGCGGTTATTACGCTTCCTAACGTTGTCGAATTGTTTACTTACGTCAAATTTGGAACACCAAAGTCGCCACCATTAATTCCAAAACTTTAAAAATTGAGTTACTGGTAAGTGATTATAACCTGACTTTTTGTTCTGTTTCAGGAACTTGTCAATTGTTATGTATTTAATTATATTTCATCATCCTGTTGACTTAAAATGTGAACTCGGAACGAAATTAATGCTATCTAAGTGTTTTGTTGTTCTTGTTGCGTCTGGGATACAGAAGTTTTAAGATATCAACGTTGATGTTTACTCATATCAACGTGGCATCTTCTGAAGACTTTCTAAACGCACACAGCGATAAGAACAATTTTTCTATAATGCATTTTAAAGAAAAATGTTTCAAGGTCATGGGCATTGAATTGGTAGATGACTGACTGTCAAAAGAAAAGACAAGTTGAGCGACCATATTAAACCATGTTTCTAGCCTAGCTAAGGTTTTAATGTTCATTGCTAATATCTGTATATGCCTTTGTCTGAACTATTTTATCACTTTTTTTATCTAATCATAAGTGTTTTTCTTATATCTGTTCTAATCACACTATATAATTTGTTGATACAGAATTTAATTTATTTTCTGAACTCTATCGTTAATTCCGTTAAGTGTAAGAGGTTTGTTTCGTAACTAAATGCCTTAAAATTCTGTAAATAATATACAGAGGTGCGGTTATCACTATCACTAAATCAATATTTCAGTGGACGATAAAGAGTATTTGACGCAAAAAACAGAATGATATTCTAACATGTTTAAAACTGTTCTGTTTCTATTTTCTCTTTTTTTACCAGAGATAGTATTTCGAGATACTGTTGAGACAGTCACTTTGTATTTTCTGTTTAGGTTTCTCTAAAAGAATTTTTTGTTGGCCAATATTGATAGAATTTTCAGCTCAATACATATTTGTAAACATAAAATTTTCAAATTTCGCTCTTAACCACGCCAAGCTTAGGCGGGATTTTTAAAATCGCTGTTGAATTTTTTTTTCGTCAAACAAAAACAGAAACTTGATTAATAATCGAAATTAAAACGTCTTTTGAACTAATCTTTAAGCTGATTACCTAGATTAGTTTCTCATTAATTTGCCATTCAAATTACTATTGTTCACAAATTATGGAAATTTTAGTCAAGTTTTATTGCTTACAAATTGTTCTATTATATTCATATTTGCGCTTAATGGGCACTCGACCTATCCACATTTATCGTTTTTCCAAATAGAAAGTTATAGGTAAATGTATTTATCTGATTAGTGTGATTTTTAATAGCGTGGTATGTTTAAAGTGTGTACAAACATTTTTATGGCCAATTTCCTTTAAACGACGTTGAGGATTCGTTTCTAATTTTATACAGGGTGATTCACAATGCTACGTAAACATTTTAACCAACTATAGTTCTCAGTATAGGCAAGCCAAGAAAAATAAAAACTTTTAAAAATACTTTGGATATAGTGTTTTTGTCAAAATCTTTTAAGAAGGGGTGGCATTATTATTGAGAGACGTCAAGTGTTACGTTTGTCTAGGAAACACTTTGGGACAGGACAAAAACCCGATCACTAAAAAATACCAAGATCGGAAAAGCGATGATTTTTTTGAAGAGGATGAACGCAAAAAGGCATGCAAAATTTTTTGAGCGATTACAAGAATGCAATATAATATAAGCTTCAGTTCGTAAAGTTTATTTTGACAGATGAGTTCATAAAGTTTATCTTTACGGCCGCAAAAGAGTTCTTCGGTATATAAAATTCATCAATAGTCGGAAAAGAATATGTAAAGTAAATGTTTATAAAGTGAATGAGTGCCCAAAAAATCAGTTTAAAAAGTACGCACAAGCCAAATTTTTTTCACTTTGTGTGTTAAAGTGTAATCTGCCCAATTGCAAATCTTTCCTTCTTTCCTTTATGTTTGTACAGCTGAAACCTTTTATTTAAAAAAAAATTATCTGAACTTATCATTAATTGTAAACATAAATTTGATATTTGATTATCTTTGACTTTTTCTAATAAATAAAGTTCCTTATTTTGTAATACCGGAACATTTTCTTGACTCACATTTTATCACACTATTAAACATGCCAGCAGTTATCGTACTTAATTAGTCATGACTAGCACGGATTGTTGTGTTATGTCTGTAATTTTAAGCTGTGTAAAATAAAAACATTTTTAAAGTCTCTGTTAGACCTATTATAACCCAGCAAAGTTCTTACGAGCTATTATAAAATCATAAAAATTTGCGTCATACCCCAGTCGGACAGTGTGGTATTTTCAGTCTGATTACAAGTCAGAAATAAAAATTTATGCAATGTAAACCCTACTAATGCTCTTAAGGATTATTATTGCATTAATACGTATTTAATAAAATCAACAGAGAAAACTACAAACATATTTTACCACTAATATGGTTTCTTTACCTTTACTTGTTTGCGATAACAAAAAATCTGAAAATACCAAAAATTGTCCGATAGCAATAACACGCAAATTTTTAAAATTTTATGGTGGCTTGTACGAACTTGATCGATCTATAGCTCAAAATTTAATGAATGTAAAAAAAATAAACGTCTTCATGCATATTTTTTGTCCATAAAATGAAGAAGAATTTATTTGGACTTGTTACAAATTGTTATTTTTGTTACAATCTCTTTGTCAAATTCCTTACATAACAACTGTTTTTCTTTTCAGCATAAGAGAAAATGGATTTAGGTGTTTTAAAGGGCCCCGCGGAGCTTTTAGCATCGAAAGTCAAAGCTTTCAAAAACTGTTTGGATCTAGCAACAGAATGTCTCACCAACAAAGATTACATGAACGCAGAGATGATCTATGGCGGCATTCTGGCAGACTTACACAAAGATTGCATCGTGGAAGCTTTGAACCTCAACGACCTCGAGCTTTTTTCTTTGCACAGTTGCTTCGCCTACTCCTCAATCGGTGCCGACTACAAATCAGAACAAGCTCTTGTAATATTAAATTCTATTCACAAGCCCATTAAATTACCACTAGTGCCTTATTTGAAAGCTTTCGTACATATATCAAACGATCGGTAATAGAAACATTACTAGAAACTCTTGATCTAATATTCTTGTTGTAGACTGTCTTTCGCCCACGATGAGTTGCAGTGTTGTCAAACGCTTCTCAACAAAGGTTACAACTTTAAACCTAACAGCATTTTGAACGAAGAAATTATACCAGAAATCAACGACGATTTTTTAAAACTGAAAATAAACGGACTAAAATTTGCATGGTGAGTTTTATGACTACATTGTTTGTACTCATTTCAACTTATAGCGAACTTCTAAAGGCTAAAGAAGATAGTGAAGATTTGAAAAAGAGTTTTAAAGAAAACTGGCTGAAAATAGGAAAATTATGCGAAACTGACTTTGCAAAGCTGTCTAAAGCGGACAAGGAAATAAAAGAGAAGATTAATGAAGACGAACCGCGCAAAGAAACAACGGAAGAGAAACGTACAAGAATCAAAAAAGCTATTCAGAACCACACTGGAGCTATAAAGAAAACAGAAAAAACACAATCTATACAAAACTCGCAAAGTACAGCAGAAATAGGAATACAAGCATCACCAAAAAAAGTACACGCTTCGGTACAAACTGTCGAAAAAGAAATGAATAAACAACTACTAAGCACGGTTTTAGACATCAGAAACAAAATGAACAATATGCAAAGTAAAAAAGATACGGAAATTAAACAATTACAGAAGAAGAATACCGAACTTAATGAAAAATTGTTAGCCCGTGACACCAAACGACAGGAAAAGTCCTCCGAGTTTGAATTTTTAAAAGAACAATTTATAGCCTTAGAGAAGAAGTATGAACAGTCGCAAAAACACGTAGAAGTTCTTCAGAAACTATTGATAGAACAGCTGCAACAGAAATATAATATGCAAAAAAATATATATCAATTGTGAGTGAAGAGTCATGGTAGTTGCTTTTGATTCTTAGTGCTTATTTCCAGGTTTGAAGAAAAATGTGATTATAAAATTGTGTATTTGTCCGATATTCAAAAATATTTACATCCAGCCGATAAACCTACACCCGATGAATGTAAACAAGAAGTAGTAATGTGGAAAACTACTCTTAATAAAATAGCAGGAGCAAAAAGAGATTTTGAGGTAAGATCTTCTGTAATTTTACACACTCTTTAATCAAGAATGTAGGCATATTATAGAACTATTGATGAACTAATTGTTGCCAAGAAATATTCCACTATAAAAACCAATGAGTGGCCGGGAATTATAAACATTCCTACTGATTTTCAAGATATTATCTACAGAAATTTCAAAATTATAATGGCACAAAGCAAGAGTCTCTTTAGTCTCACTTTCCCTAATGGAGCGATGTTCGGTAATCAAGGTGGATACAGAGAAAACGGTAATAGGTGATTTTAGGATGTGTATGATGGTAATGTGTGTTTTTAGACCATAACCCGAACCATTTCGTCAATAATTACAATGCGTACAAAGAAGACGGTAGGACTACAGGTTCGCCAAGTTTCCATCCAAAGTTCCATCCTCCCACGACCAACGGTATTAAGCACTATCAATATATTGTTCCCAATCAGTTTCAATATCAGTATAATGGTCAACGTGCACAACATTCACAGTCATTGCAAAATGCACAAAATCAACAACAACAAATGCAATCATTTCAAAATGCACAAAGTCAACAACAACAACAACAAACACAATCTTTTCAAAATGCACAAAGTCAACAAACACAACTAACTAAGAAGGTTCCATCGCCAATACCAACACCAAATGAAAATGATAGCACATATAAATCAGAACAGGTATTAAAAATCATAGCGTTAGATGAAAAAATCTTAATCTTTTTGTTCTTCCAGGAGTTGCTAAAGTTTCTTCAAAGTAATTTTAAGGACCTAGGCGAAGTTGAACTACAAGAAATTACGTGCCACGTGCGCGACAATCTAAATGGGGGTTCTCTGATAGGTCTTCCTAGAAAAGTTCTAATAGAAGAGATCAAAAAAGTGATTAAAAAGAGCGCCGGAGCTAAATCCACTTGGAGTAGTGTTGCAAAAACAAAATGGCATAACGATCATTCTGATAGTAAGTGTTGTATTTGTTTTGAAGATTATGATGGAAGCACAAGTTATAGTCTTCAATGTCAGCATGAATTCCATAAAAAGGTAAGATAATAAATCACGGAGACGGGAAATTCATGGTTGATTTTAGTGTATTACAAACTGGTTGAAGCGACAAAGTGCATGCCCAGTATGTAGAGTCCATGCTGTTATTGACGAGGAGTATCCACCTTTGAAAGTATAATTTTGGTGAATGGTTGCTTTTTTATCCTGATTAACAGAACGTAACATTTTCTTTTATTTTTGATAAATAACGCGGATTTTTTTCTACAGAAATAATGCTAGATTTGTTACATTCGGTCTAATCATTATGGCTTATGGAGTATGTAGTAATGTAATTGTATTTTATAAGATAGTACTTTAGTCATTATTTTTGTTTGTATTAATTTTCAGTTTTTTTCATATATGACGTTTTATTGAGTTAGAAATATTTTAGAGGTTTGAGAATAAATATTAACTAAATCTCTTGTGTTTTAATAACAACCACCAATTCGAAAAACGGGGATAAAAAAAGTATTTTAACTACCCTTGTTGTTAAAGAAACACTTTATGTACTCTTCAGGTTAAATTGTAAGTTATTTTGTATTTTGAATTGGGGAAGAACACTAAAATCTGATATAGAAAAAATTGTTTTCTCAGATTTGACATTTCTAGAAATTTAATTTCAAATTTAACGCGCAATCTATTGTAAACTCGCGCATGCGTATTATGAAAAATTCGCTGTCATTTCTGTCACTTTTTGTTGTCAGTCGCATAACCTCATCAAAAATGCAAACGTTTTGAACAAGTAAGCGAAACTCTCGAAATACGAAAAAGTACGCAACAAAACATGATTCTCTCAGATCCATTGCTTTTCGCTTTCTCTCTTTTGAATACAGGAGCAGTATTATTTCTTCTCGTCTACTTTGTATCCTTTGTAAACAAATTGGTTAATATGTGCTTTAATTTGTTATATTCTTTAACTATCAACAGGTTATTACTTTATCTGATTTAGAGTGTGATTATTTAAATGCACAAGAATGCTGTTCGAAGCTGAATCAGTGGAGCCTTCCCAAATTGATGGCCCATGGCTTTTTATCATTTCTCTTTTTAATCCATGGCCATTGGTTATTGATGCTTTTGAATCTCCCTATGGCAATGTGGATGTGTTATGAACTTGTAACAGTGCCAAGTGGTAATCTGGGAATTTATGATCCTACAGAAATACACAACAGAGGGCAACTAAAGAAGCACATGAGGGATTGCATGATTTATTTAGGCTATTATTTGATATTTTTCTTTGCGTATTTGTACTGGTAAGTTATAAATAATTCATCAATTTCGTAACGCCAATTTTTATTTTTAGCATGATTGTAGCATTGCTGAAAGGTGACCCGCTCAACAGAGATGATCACTTTGAAGTTGAATCGTAATCCAGTAATGTTCATTTTTAATTTATTGAAATAAAACCCTAACGCATTCATAAGCCTTTTATTTGAAAGAAAACAGTCAGGATTAAAGAACCCACAAACATTGGAACAATGATTTAATTTAAATTATCAAAATGACACGATTATAAAAAAGACATTAAATAAGGGCTTTACTTGAAAATTTTGCCTTGGTTGAATTTTCTTCCTTGTTTGTCGGTGCCGCTCCACGAAAGATATTGAGCGACCAGTTTCTTGGTTTCTTCGGATTTCGGGTCCAGCTTCTTCCAGTCGTAGGACTCGTAGTCGATCTGCCAGTCGGGGCTCAACTGCAATAAAAAATAAACAATTAGAAAATATCTACCTAAATAAGAAATTTAAAATAAAAAGTCATTGATTTATATTTATATTTGGAAGAGCGCCTTGTGTCAAAACTAATAAATGACTTACAGGAAAAGCGAGCTCGTGGCCTCTCCACACCCAAATCCCAGAAATTGAACTGTTATTGTCCTCTCCGAATAGACACACCGACGCAAAAGCTTGCTTGCGCATTTTATCTAATCTCTGATACATTCCAGTGATCAAATTGCAGCTCATAAAAACTTTAGAGAGTTCTTCTGGATATTTGTATTCTCCAAACCAAATAGAATAATTCTCAGGATCAAACTTCTCCCAAAAGTAGGGAATAGATTTGGCCTCATCTTCATTAGAATAAAAGCGTTTGAAGTCGTCCATGTTGAACGTTCCTTTAGGTAGGGAATCGAAAGGATCCTTGGATTTAGGTTCAGCAGCCAAAGCTTCTTCTGCAGCATCCAGTTGTTCAACAGGTTCCTTTTCTTTTTTAGGTGTTTCTTTCTTTTGCTGCTGCTGCTGTTGTTGTTGCTTCTTATCCTTCTTGTCTTCCTTCTTCTTGTTTTTACCTGTTAAAAATAACAAGTTAGAATCCAGAGTCTGCAATCACCTCACTTACTCTTTTTCCTATTATTCTTCTCCGAAACATTACTACTATTAGCAGCTTGTAAAGTTAGTTTGTTATTTAAATACAAAGAAATGTTAAAGGGACTTACCTTCATTACCTCCCTGAGGGACACCAAAAGGTTGCGCAACTTTGTTTAAGAATTGCACCTGACCCAAAACAGCCTTAAATTGAGGTTGGTTGATTAAAGTGGTGAACCATCGGTTGACATTAACAAAGGGCTTTCTGTACTCTGGGTCAAACGCAAATTTGTACAGGTTCACAAGGTTGCAGGCTATTACAATATCAGCTAGTGTGATACGTTCTCCAACTAGGTAAGTACGAGTGAGTAAATGGCTGTCTAGTATGTTGAGAGCAAGCTTCATGTCTTCCTTGGCTCTATTGTATGCCTACAAAAATAAAAGAACATCAAGTGAAAAAAACTACAAAAGAGAGAAATTGTCGCAGCTTGATCCACATTTTGAGATGAGTATTTCAAAACAAAGTTGTAGACAACTGCTGTATTCTCCCTCTTAGAGTTACAAATCAGTTAATCAAAAATAATTGATTTGCCTTTGATAGAGGTTCCTTTAGATTTCGAGGAACTTACCTCTTCTGCAGTAGGATTCTTCTTAATTACTCCCAAAATAGGAAATACCCAAGCACAACCAGCTGGTAAAATCTCAGACTCTCCAAAGCCTACCCATTGCAAAATTTGGGCTCTTTCATACTCTGTTTTGCCTCTCAGTTGTTCATTAGCTACATAATAAGCTATAGCGTTACTGTCTTGCAAACATTTACCGTCGTTCGACTCAAAAGCTGGTACCTAGAGAACTGTCAGTGTGACTTAACCTCAAAACTTCTCATTTTTCCGGCTTACCTTTCCACTGGGAAATTTCTTTAGAAAATCCTTAGTTTTATTGGTTTCCCCAAACACGAAATTGGGGCTTAACTTCACATTTGCGTTTGAGTATTGGGCTGCGATAAGTGCCTTTGAGGCACGGAAATTGTCGTTATAGGAGTACAGTGTCTGTAAAAATAAAAATATATAAGTCAAAAATTATGCATCATCGGGGGAATTCTCGCCATAAAAAAGGTAGATTATGTTATTATTGTGAGATATTTGTGAAAATATTGTAAATACTCACTCCAGCAGCCATTGCTCGTACGGATTTTAACAGAAAAGGACTAGGGTACAGTTTGACAGGTGTCTGGGGAGTTTCATTCTGAAACCACGATGACGTGTATAGTAACTTTTGCTTTAAAATTAATTTTGTGAAAATTTTAACACACTAATAATCATCTAATTAACCTCGTATGCAAAATATGTCCCACCGGACGTTTTAGTCAATAATTTTTGAAATAATTGACAATAATTGACAACAGGGTAGTAACGAAAAGTTCTAAGCCCACTTATTAACTGATGTCAGTTTCCACTAAACTTGTGAAGGGAGTCATTAAAATGCTTTTCTGATTTTCTGTTGTAACAAAGCCGTTAACGTACTCTTTGAGTTTATAGCTTCAGACTACATATAAAAAAAATAACTGTGGCAAGTTTCTGACACAAATTTTGTTTAATCTGTGTTTAATGTAGAAATTAAAAAATATAAAAAAAAATTAAATAAATCTTAAAACCACTGATCTTTTACAGGCACTTCTGCCGTACTTCAAATTTGGACTCGTGTCTTCATACAAATTTTTCAAACATTTGTTTTTAGTATACAAATTTTAAAATTCTATCAATTTTTTTAGTTGTGTTTTAACTTTTTATTTATAAGGATGCAATTAATAAATTGAATTTATGATATTTACCGTTTTTTTTTTGTGTAAGTAGAGTTGAGATTATGTAGGAAAATTTGTACAGTTGCTAGCAGTTACTTTTGGATATTTATTTTATTATGTAATTCTTATGTAAGTTTAAAAAAATTTTACATTAGACCAGGCACTTAAACTTTGTCGTGTTTGATATTTAACATTTTGGTCTAGACACAAACATCAGTTAAAAATGATAAAACAATGCTCCATGTACATAGTTTTTGACTATAATAATTAATAATTGAATAATAATAGATATTGAATTAAATGTTACGTGCCTTAGTTTTTAGTATTTAAATCTTTGTCAAATTGCTTTCATTTTCATTACATTGTGCAATTTTTCAAGGCAACAAATCATTCCAAGCCTGTTTTTGTAAATTTTACCAAAGAAACCGTGTTTTTCACTCGTGACCTGGTTTCATTTTTTCTCAATCCACTCCTGTCCTTAAAATAGGTTCAAATCCAACAGCTGACGTAGTAAGGTTGGCACCATTATTTGACATAATTTAATTCTATCGTTACCAACGTCAAGGAATTCAAATGAAAAGTCATTTCATTTCGTTCATGTGATGTGGTCGAGCAGTTAGTTAAATTTTAAAATAATATAAACTGACACAAAATGAATGAACAGCAGCAAAGTGAAAATAATCCGGCAACCAACGGCGAAATCGCGAAACCAAATGAAAATCAACCCCCGGAAAATGTTGTAAGTACAAATCAATAATTCGTAAAATTTCAACTAAAAGTTAATTTGTAGCAACAAGCACAGCGTCAGCCAAGTCGAATGGAGTCTTTCTTTGCTCTGACCAAATCGTTAATTATTCGTGCTTTGATAATTTATTTTATTACGTCATTCTTTCGGAAGCCTGCACCACCTCAAACCAACAACAATTCAGGAGTTGCCGCACCGACGTTCACTGCAAGGAATATCTTCCCAGAGGGTACACCTCTAACCTTACATGTTTATCTTACTGAGACTGAAGACATTGATACTTTTGATTTGTCGGATCTTTTTTGGTATAAAGACAATCTCATTTATGGAGACTGGACTTCAGGGGCAAGTAACGACGGAACGTATTTCGTGGAGAAAAATATTACTGTTACCGACCATTTGAGGAATAACGGCTCTCTTTATTTACACGCATTTGTGACTAAAAGGGGTGAGAGTCCTAATCCTAAGGCTAGTAATTATGGGAAAAACCAAATGACTCGCGTCACCAAGCAGCTAAATAAATATAAGAAGTTGAAAGCTAGTGTTACTAAAAATCTACTGACTGGAACCACCGAGAAGGCAGAAGTTGAAGATGGAAAAATCATCTCACACTGGCATCCTAACTTCACCATAAATTTAGTCACTGATCAGACAGCTTGGACTTATGGGGGCGTCCCAGCACCTTTAGACCAATTCATCAAGTTCACAGCAGATGGGAAATTCTACAAACCAGTGCTCTATGCAAATGATTTTTGGAACATGGCTCGCGATTATCACCCTCTGAATGAAACTCTTCATCTTCGCATCTTATTCCAGCCTTTGAGTCTTTTTAAATGGCAATTGTATGCTGCTCAGAGTATGAGACAGATGTGGAATGTTTGGGGCGAAAAAGAAGGAGAATCAGATGAGGAACAGGACACGTTGAAGGAGACTCTGATGGATACTAATCCATATCTTCTGGGAATAACAATCATGGTTTCTATTCTACATTCCGTTTTTGAATTGCTCGCATTTAAGAATGACATTCAATTTTGGAATAATCGCAATTCCTTAGAAGGTCTTTCCGTTCGTTCCGTGTTCTTCGGGGTTTTTCAGTCTCTAGTCGTTTTACTTTACGTCCTTGATAACGAAACGAACACCCTCGTACGAATTAGCTGCTTCATCGGTCTTGGAATCGAAATGTGGAAAATCTATAAAGTCGTGGACATTAAGTTCGAAAATGGGCGTTTAACTTTTAAAGATAAAGGCTCATATGTTGAAAGCAGCACTAAAGAATACGATAACTTAGCATTTAAGTATCTGTCGTGGGTTTGTTTCCCACTCCTCGTGGGCTACAGTATTTACGCTCTATTGTATTTAGAACACAAAGGCTGGTATTCGTTTGTTTTGGATTTACTTTACGGGTATTTGTTGACTTTTGGATTCATCATGATGACGCCACAATTGTTTATCAATTATAAATTAAAATCCGTCGCACATCTTCCTTGGCGCATGTTGACTTACAAATTTTTGAATACTTTCATAGACGACATGTTCGCCTTCGTCATAAAAATGCCAACAATGTACAGAATAGGATGTTTCAGAGACGACATCGTCTTTCTCATATTTCTTTATCAAAGATGGATTTATCCCGTTGATAAATCGCGAAGGAACGAATTTGGTTACAGCGCTGAAGCGGAGGAAAAAGCGATTGCAGTACAACAAGAAACTAGTGAAGAAACTAAAAAAACTAAATAAATTTTTGTAAAGATGCTATTTAATTGTTTATATTTGATTTGTTTTTTTATCATGTAAAATGATGTCTTTCAGTAGTTAGTTGTGCAGGTGTGAAGTTTTTTATCTTGGACTGTAGATTCTGTACAGGAGGTATCCTTTCAATCTATAGACTGAGAAAAGTATTTCTTATTATGAGCCTGTATGTTATACATGTTGTGGATATATTTGAAAACATTTTGAAAATAGAAACCAAGAGTTAGTTGGGCTTTTATTACACCTTCTATTGGAAATTTACAAGCGGAATGTGAAGCCCAGATTTCTGGTGGAATGGTGTTGCTGGCGCTAAGAATAAACGAAAGTGGCCAATTTGGGGAAATGAGGTTAATAAAGTACTTAAGTGAGTATTACCCATAAATATATTTTTCGGTTTAGATGTTTTTTAAGAAGTTTGATTTTGTAATTTTTATGTTTTTATTAATTTTACGTACATATGTTCTTATTATAGAACACAATACCGAAACTGTTTAAAATAGTATTCCAAATTTGCCCGTACTGTGAAAGCACGATACTAAATGTTTGTCTTCATCGTCTTTAAAACTAAAAATAAATTGCATTTTGTTTAAGGAGGATATGCAGCTTAGCTCTATTACAACAGATAAGAAGTTTATTTTTTGCGAATGTTATGTATTAATTAATAGTCCACTCAAAACAGACAAAAAAAGTTGAAACTTCAAATAAACTCGCATTGCTAGAGATTTTCTTCAAGGTCAAAGATAAAAAAAACAGTTTTTCGCAAATGTATATTAAACCGTAAGTCTTATCGTAAAAATAGTTTATTCAAATATTGTAAGTTATGCGATTTTCAGAAAATAACTGCCTGTTGAATTTTCCAAAAATGCCATAAGCTTGCTTCATTTGTAGTAAACCTTCAAATAAGTGCAAAAAATGACTTCAAAAAATCGAAAAATTATTGTCTACTATCCTGATTCTTGATCTTGAAAAGAATGTTCAATTCAAGTGGAATCGATGAGGACCTTTGACATTTTATTTGTATTGGTGTATTTAAAGTCTGTACTAATTTTTAGTTTTTCCGAAGTTGAATGTCTATTTTGACTGAATTATAACTTTTAAATTGTGGATTATTGATTAAAATTTTATTTTGTCTTAAAAATTAATGCTCCACATAATCAACCAAAAATTTGGAAACTACTGCTATCACGCTTTCGAAATTTCTTAGAAAATTAACGTTTGATGCTTTTGAATACAGCGGAAAATATCCTTGATAACAAGCCATGATAATAAACATTATAGCCACGATATGCGAGAGAGCAGGAAAAAAACGCTATTACTGCATTCTCTTATTTTTAACACATTTTGGAACATTCGACTTACTTTGAGATCTCTGAAAATTTATAAATCTTCATTACTTTCGTGAATTCTTATATCTAAAGATAAACTATTTGTGTTGGTGTAGAAAGCATAAATTCCATAAAATTTTATCTAATTGCGAAGTTGGCATCAAAAACACTTCGTACACTGTTGTCATTATGTTAACCGTCAATAAAATCTAAAAGACTAACATAATAAGGTAATAGAAGTTTAGATAAATTGTTAAAAAATATTATCATCATGACAGAAAATAACAGGTTGCTCAGATCAATTTTTTACACTCCTAAAAAAAAAACTTGCAAACAAATTTTTTTCTACATATAACTTTTAATTTTTATGGACAACACATCATTAAAATTTGTCGATATTTTTTAATTTAAATAGTTTTTGTACAATAACACTGCCATCATAGGCAAGAAATCTGTATCGAAAAACTTAAAAAGTAACCATCTTAATATTTGATGCACGAATAATTTCATGAGCGTTTGTTTTATTTATCACTTAAAAAAAGCATTACTATTTGTTTTAATAAAAAAAAGGTTTGCAAAAATTATTGCAACTCACGGGAATAACTATAGGAAATTAAAAAAATATATTCCTTCCTGTCTTATGATAATTTTTTTATTTAGGACATTGTACTTGGTACTATATTTTCCTTGGATTTTCATTTTTTCTTTCTGTTTTTTTAACTAGTCCGTCTTTGTCCATGTGTCCGTACCATTCCTTTATCAGTGGTTATCGTTTTAACTCCTCTCTAATTTCTTTCCTGTCCTACTTATTTCATTTCATTTATTTTTGCAGCTATTTTACTCGCGCATTAATTAATGCTTCCATGTTTGGTTTGTTTTGTCCACATTTCGCTGACAGTTTAATTTCGGAACTGTGAAGAAATTCCATGTAAATTAGATCAAAACTTGGTGTTTCTAAAAACAAACAAAATATTATTATATGAAACCCACACACCAAAATGTCAGTTGTAGCGCGTTTAAGACTTTTAATTATCGGAAACGCGCGTCAGACATTTTGGTGTGTGGGTTTCACATAATAATATTTTGCTTGTGAAGAAATTGTCTATTCCTTTTAAATATTTTGCTAATTGTGGATCCAATCGAGTCTTTTTCACATGCCTTCACCAGTTTAATTTTAGTTTATAGTTCACTGGGTTCACCTTCTTCTTCTATGTCATTTGAGACATGCTACATATTATTATTAATTATCTTTTTTATGATATAAATTTTTTGTTATAGTTTCTCACCATATCTTTAGAATGACTTTTGTTCCATTTTGAACTGATTTAGTTTGTTTCTTATTCGGCTTATTTCTTTTCATTTTGTCCTCTTAGTGAGTTAATTTTGTTTTAAAGTCTTCTCTTATTTGCTTTCGTTTTCATTTAATTCCATATATTTCTAATTTATTAATACATACATATCCTATTTTATGTTGATCGATATTTGTCTCGACGTATTTTCTCTCTTTACTTTATTCTGTATATTCTTGTTCCACGAACTTTCAACTTTATTGTCCTTATTGGTTGTACTGCGGTTTTGCTTCCTCTTGTAGTGTGTTTATCTTTGTTTCATCCAAAACCAATAGGTGTATGGGTTGTGTCGATTTCTGCCAATTTTCTTTTCTGTGTTTTGTTCTCACAAGGAGAATAATATAATTCTTGTTTCTTGTTTCTCTTTCTGTTCATATTTTCCGATTGCATAGGTAACAATTTAAACAATTAGAAAACTAGAAGAAAAGGGGCACAGTAGATGAAAACAATAACTAGCCGGTCTTACTGGGAGTAAAAACAGTTCAGATTGAATTCTCAAAAAGAATTTCCAGGTACAGGAGTCCGTACTAATGAGAATTCGTGTTTAGAATTTTGCCTCTCTGAATACTTTGTGCCTCAAAAATCTGATAATCGCTGCTACCACTGTAGAATTCTAAGAATTTTTCATCAGAATTAGTAACGAAATAATTTACGCCTATTATTTCACGCGTTTGCTATCATAGTCCACGATTAGATGATCCAGTCTACGCCAATGCAGTGCTAGACAACCTACTGATAACGCCCAACTCAATTCTGCTGAGTCGTTCCCAAAAATAATCTACCAGTTGACATCTCTAAGCTAGGCAATTCCGCTACTCTCATGTGGAACACGAATGTTCTGATATCTAATCATCGTCTAGTACTATGGATCCAATATTTGGCGTTTCATCTCCATAAACACGTGGATCCGCGACGTCCTGTTTTACGATTCACAAAACGAAAATTAAAAGTTCTGTCTGTCCTGCCCCTACGACGTTTCCAGCTGTTTTATGTTTACAAACGCGCGTTTGCGCATTTATTCCGTTATTCCACAAGGTGACCTCCACATTCATTTTGTAGTAAGTAAAGCCGGCGAAGCGACCTCAAACTCATTTCTTTCGGTCTCATTCAAGAAGTCAACATGTCCATCCCTCAATCGGACAGCGAAAGAAGAAAACAAATCAGTGTCCGAGGAATCGCGCAACTTGATGATGTGAACGAAATTAAGAAGACCTTCAATAGGCATCTTCATTATACATTGGTCAAAGATAGAAATGTTGCGACCGCAAGAGATTATTATATTGCTTTGGCTCATACGGTGAAGGACCATTTGGTTTCGAGATGGATCAGGACCCAGCAGCATTACTACGAAAAGGATCCCAAGGTAAGACAAAAAAAAATAATGTAAGGGATGAAAGTTGAGCGCGTTTTAATTAAAATTAATCCCAAAAGGATAAAGGTCAAAGTTTTATTTTTTACACAAAAGGAATTTTATCTCAATTGATATTAATTTAAATGAAGATCAACGTGAATGAACCCGTATGTTGATCAATTGATTTGATTGTTTCGAGTAAGGTCACTTTCTTCAAAATTGAATGGAACGTTTACCGCGTCGTTGAACATAATAGAAGTAAATAATTTCTGGAGTTCTTCCAAAAGTTGTAAAAATTTTCCAATAATGTCAAAATTTAAAACGGACAGGCAGTAAAGCAGACACCATAGTTTATTTTTAGCGCTTCCCGAAGTTCTAAGAGCAATTTAAACTGGCAAATCGTGTAATACAAAAATTTATTTTTGTTGTATGTCCATTCCAAGATTAACTTTGTTACTACACGTGTTTTTTATACGATTAGAAAACAACGGAGAAAATTAATTGCTTCGGTGTTGAATGATGCCAAATACAATTGTCTAATAATAATGTCGTATTAACAGTGTTTCTTTAAAAAATATTTTGGAATCTGAAAAAAACTTATATACTATGTTACAGTCGGCTTTATTGTTTTCTAAAAGTGAATTTTATCTCACTTCCGTATTTGGTTTGTGATTCTTTGATAAACATGATAATTTCTATCGTATTAAACATACAAACATTGCTAAAAGATATTTTATTAAGTTACTTTTAATACTCTAAACAAAATGTGTTAATAGATCCAGTTGCAAAAGAGAAAATAACGAGACCACGAGTTGCAATTAATGACATCATTAAACGTTTGAACTAAATTATTGAGATTATTGCTTATTGTGTCGATGAGAAATGAGTTTATTACTCATTGTACATTTTACTAACTACTTTTAGTCGGTTTATTTTTTTTATTTTGATTTCTTCGTATGATGTCATTATATGAAGTTAACTACTAATGAATTGCAACAAAAATGACCTTAATGACCTTAACTTGTCGTTTTCTACAACTAGGTTTTTTCCCACATTGCGACATTTGCTCGCTTCGCGCATACTTTTTCTTTGCGCGCTTGATGCATAAACTACAGTTTTATAAAAAAAGAAACTCCGAAATAATGCGAGCTAATTTTAGCATGCGCATCTTTACTTTATGTTTCCTTTTAAAAAATAATAATACAGATAGTCATTTAACCTTGGCTCTGGTGCATTTTCAATGCCGTCCTCGGTTATCGCGTAGTAAACAATTATTGAGGAAAATTGCATAATAATTTGTTGATGCGAAAAACTTGATAGAAATACCACTGTGTCACAGCAATAAAAAATGTTACAATATTTTAAAATCTAATTTTATATTATTTATGAACTAGTCAATGCGTTTAATTGCAACTTCATGCAGATAACTGATTGCTGCCTCTCCTTGAACTAAATTTTGACTTAGTAGGTCTGTTAGTGACAATTATTATTATTCTTTATCAGAGTGCACCAAGTCATCGGGGATTGCGAATTTAGTAACACGTGTGTTTACAATTTTCTACAGCAGCTATATTTGTTATTTCCATTTTTAGAAGTTTAGGGAGTTAATTGAGGCTAAAAGTAAAACAGCATTGCTAAATATCGTTGTTTTTTTGACATCCCGTAAGTCCGATAGATAATTTTGTTTTTTGTGACAAATATGTAATAAACATATTAACAGATGAATCTCACGTTTTGACAACAAATTTTCAATTCTCGATTTTTATAATTAACATAAGTCTTAAGTTTTTTCACTCCAATCTCTGCTATTTTTCAATGCTACATTTTATGTTTAACATTATTTTGTCAGGACGGACGTTTATGTTACTTACTTTCTATTAGCCATTCTGTGAGTGTCCAACTAAGTTTATTTTTAAAATATTTACATGAGACCAACCTGTGTCCGTCGTGAAAACATGCACAATTTTAACATATTCTGTCCAGAATGTAGAAATAGTCTTTGAGCAGATCATCTTCGTCGAGAGTGCCGACAACAATCAAATTTAGTAGCAACTTTATTCGAACTTAACTTTTAAATTTGGTAATAACTCTCAATTAACTCTTCAACTTAGTATTTCACTACCAGTACATGTGTCAGTTTTGTACTCAAACTCTCAAAGTTTAATTAAACTCTCAGTTTTGACTATCAACAAATTGGAACACCTATCAAATTTTTAAGACGCTGTCATATTGTTGATCTAGATCAATAAATTGCAGATTAGATATGTCCAGCCGTTGCAGGCCCTCAAATGTTTATCTTTGATGGAAATTTTGAATTGAAATCTTGAATTTTGAATAAAGTTTTTAGAATGTAGAAGCTTCAAATGTCTAAATTCGAGAATATCAATGCACATGGAATAAATAAGATTATCCTCAAGTTCAGAAAATAAAATAATGTTATTGCGTTTTCAACAGCAAAAGGCGAATTTTAAGTGTTTTCAAAGGTCCGAACTCGAATTCACTTTTGGAAAAACAGAATAGATGTCTAAATTTTTGTTTTAACAAAAGGCTCTGTTTGGAAAAACTGGGTAAAAATCCTTAAAAAGTGTTGTGTTTTGAAGGGGCCTTACTAGTAGTTATTTTGAACTAAGATATTTAACGCTCAGATTTAAGATTCGGGGATCTCAGTGGTAAAAAACAATACAAAAAATCGTCAACTAAGTTTAGAAACATTGTTAAGAAATTCTATAAAACGACTAAACACTCTTGAGAATTTCATTAAATCTGCGGCTTGAAGTATAAAATCTCTACAATTTTTTTTAGGATTTATTTTGGAATATTTTAAAAGTACTAAATGTTCAAAATTAAAAATTTGAATATTTCAATTATCAGAAATGGAACAAAATCATGTTCAGTCCTTTAAATGACTTTAAAAAAAAAAATGTTAAATTTATAAAATGACCTCAACAATTCTCTCTAATCTCTATAATACTCTAAAACGAGTTGAACTAATTTGAAAAAAAAAAAAATTAAATGTAAAAATTGTTTTAAATGTTTAGATCAAGTTATTTAGTTAATTGAATAATTACAAACAGTATTTAAAAGCTCGTAATTCTCTTATTGCATTCAAAACCTTGTAAATTCTGAAATATGTGGTTAGTTTTTAAAAATTATATATATTTTTTTAGCTGAACAGTTCGATTTCTAAGAAATTTATTAAGTGAGAGATGGAATGGCCACTAATAGTTTTTACTCTGTTTTGTAAAATTTGTAAATTTAGACCTACAAGGTTTTAAAAAAGCGCGACGATATGTAGTTGTACACGATTGTAATGAATAGCTTTCAGCACGTAGTGAAATTTTTGTTCGCTAAATTTTCTTACCTTCCAACACAAACTTTTTGAAGTTCTAGTCTCGTTTCTCCAATGTTTTAATAATTTGTTGAATTTTCTGAAACTGTTTCATTTTTTGCAGAGGGTCTACTACCTTTCCTTGGAATTCTACATGGGGAGGACTCTCCAAAACACAATGATAAACCTAGGGATCCAAACCTCAGTAGACGAAGCTCTCTACCAACTCGGTTTAGACATTGAAGAACTCGAAGAATTAGAAGAAGACGCTGGTCTAGGCAACGGCGGTCTCGGTCGCCTCGCTGCGTGTTTCCTCGACTCTATGGCGACTTTAGGCATGGCAGCTTACGGTTACGGTATTAGATACGAATATGGTATTTTCGCTCAGAAGATAATTAACGGCGAGCAACAAGAAGAACCGGACGATTGGCTCAGATTTGGTAATCCATGGGAGAAAGCAAGACCTGAGTACATGTTACCAGTCAACTTCTACGGTAACGTGATTGACACCCCTAATGGAAAGAAATGGGTTAATACCCAAGTCGTCTTCGCGTTACCATATGATAATCCGATCCCAGGTTATAACAACAACGTTGTCAATACTTTGAGGTTGTGGTCCGCGAAATCGCCTGTCGATTTCAATTTGAAATTCTGTGAGTTTTCTTGAGTCTGTGTTTTTTTCTAATGACGGTTTTTAGTTAACGATGGCGACTACATCCAAGCCGTGCTTGATCGAAACTTGGCTGAGAACATATCAAGAGTTTTGTATCCTAACGACAATAATTTCGGTGGTAAAGAGCTACGTCTTAAGCAGGAATACTTCATGTGTGCTGCTACTTTACAAGATATTATTCGTCGGTTTAAAGCTGCAAAGTTCGGTACTCGAGAAGCAACAAGAACGAATTTCGATTTATTACCTGATAAAGTTGCTATTCAACTCAACGACACTCATCCGTCCTTAGCCATTCCAGAATTAATGAGAGTCCTCGTTGATATTGAGGGTCTTCCTTGGAATAAAGCGTGGGATATTACAGTCAAAACGTGCGCCTACACAAACCATACAGTTCTACCCGAAGCTCTAGAACGATGGACTGTTGATATGTTACAAAATATTCTTCCACGACATCTTGAAATTATCTACCACATCAACCATCTACATCTTGAAAATGTGTCAAGAAAGTGGCCGGGAGATTTCGATAGAATGAGACGCATGTCATTGATTGAAGAAGAAGGTGGTAAACGTGTCAACATGGCGCACTTATCTATTGTCGGCTCCCACGCTGTTAACGGAGTAGCTAGAATCCACTCGGAGATCATCAAAAGCGACTTGTAAGTGCAGTTCACACTTTGAATTCTGTTTACTTATTCCCTTCAGGTTTAAAGATTTCTACGAGCTGACTCCAGAGAAGTTCCAGAACAAAACCAACGGAATCACCCCGCGAAGATGGCTCCTGCTATGCAACCCCGGTCTAAGCGACGCAATCTCTGATAAAATCGGCGAGGACTGGATCGTCAACCTCGACGAACTCCAGAAGCTCAAACAATGGGCGAAAGATCCCTCCTTCCAACGTATCGTCTTGAAAGTGAAACAAGAAAACAAACTCAAACTTGCTCAACTCATTGAAAAAGACTACGGTATTAAAATAAACCCAGCGTCGATGTTCGACATCCACGTCAAGCGAATCCATGAGTACAAGAGACAACTCCTCAACTGTTTACATATCATCACTTTATACAACAGAATCAAAAAGAATCCCGCAGCTAAGTTCACCCCCCGAACTATAATGATTGGCGGAAAAGCAGCTCCAGGTTACTACACCGCTAAGAAAATCATCAAACTCATCAACTACGTGGCTAATGTAATAAACAACGACCCCATCGTTGGCGATAAACTAAAAGTGATCTACCTGGAGAACTACAGAGTCACTCTTGCAGAGAAAATAATCCCCGCTGCCGATCTCAGTGAACAGATTTCCACAGCTGGGACTGAAGCATCAGGTACTGGAAACATGAAATTCCAGCTGAACGGAGCGCTAACGATTGGAACCCTGGATGGTGCCAACGTCGAAATGGCCGAGGAAATGGGACGAGAAAACATTTTCATCTTTGGGATGACAGTTGAAGAAGTTGAAGCTCTGAAAAAGAAAGGCTACAATGCGTATGATTACTACAATGCGAATCCGGAGCTGAAACAAGTCGTGGATCAAATCCAGAATGGATTTTTCAGTCCTAATAATCCCGATGAGTTTAAAGATCTGGCGGATATTTTACTTAAGTATGACAGGTTTTACTTACTTGCTGATTACGATGCGTATATCAAGAAGCAGGAGGAAGTAAGCAGTGTCTATGAGGTGAGTTTTTTAGACTAAGTGAATATTGTCCAAAACTGTTGTTTCAGAATCAATGTAAATGGATTGAAATGGCTATTAATAACATTGCTACTTCTGGAAAGTTCTCCAGTGATCGCACCATTATCGATTACGGACGGGAAATTTGGGGAATTGAAGCAAGTTATGAGAAGTTGCCAGCTCCACATGAGCCACGAGAACTAGCTCTCAAAGATGTTTAAATTAGAACACTTAGTTAGTTTTGTATTTCCCAAGTGGAACGTGATACGTTGTTGACTTTGTAGTATAAAGAGTATTTGTGGACAAATTTATTGTTAATTAAATTCCAAAATATTAGCGAAATTTAAAAGTTCTCTATCTCAGACTTTTTTCATTTGCTCTTGCCAAAGTATATTTTTGAGAGCTCTCATTGATTTGTACTGCAAAGTGTGTAGCGGTTACTGTATTAAAAAATTTAATAAAGGAAACGTCGGTTTATTCCTAATAATGTGATTTGTTATTTTTATCTCCGGAGCAGAGGTGCAGTGTTTTTTTTAAAGTTATAACGAAAGAAGGACTGGTACCTTAAACAGGTATTTTATTTATTTTCTAGATGAGTAAGGAACCTTTATCTATGTTTAGAACTAATAAATTTAACGAGAGATGGCAACACTTTACTGATCTGTTAATTTTTTTTTGAGTAAAGCTTTCTTTGTACAAAGGTCACTGTGCTCTACTAAATTATTATGACATTTTTTTTTGTAATAATCTATCTTAATTTCTTTAATGATAACACTATTATTCCTACTTTTAAAATTTAAAGATTCGTGAACATTAACATTTTTCTTTTTTTAATTATAAAACGTTAAGTTTTTATATTCTCCAACTTCCAGAGTAAAGTCGTGCAAATAAATTCGTTTCCATGTTAAATATTTAAAACCTAAACTAAAACTTTTATAGAGAAAAGACAAAATGCTTGGAGAATAGCAAAGGGTCTTTAGATATTAAATAAATAAATAAATAAATATTTTTTGTTGTGAAAATATTTAATTAGATTCTTAATGCACTGAATAATTCAGACTGCGTCATTTTTAAATTACTTGGTAGCAAATGGTGAAAAAGGATTAAGTTTCGCTTTATCGTACGAAAGTGATAAAAGAGTTCAGTGGGAAAAAGTTAAAATTCTTCCAAGCATTATTTATCTCGGATATCAGATTTCTACTTATGAAATCGATGCACCATATTATCGCTAATTTTATGGTTTAAAAATGTCAATTTTCACACAATTTTTGAAATAACTTTCAATTCTCCATTTTTTATGTCGATAAAGACAAAAAATAGAATTTGTCTCGAAACAATCCTAAAGATCCATAAACGATTTTAAACAGAAATTTGGCAAAAGTAAACTTTTGGAAAGATTGCTATTGTTGGCCTGTTTGTTAACTTTATTAAATTACAAAATTATGGCATAGAAGAGACAAATTGTAGAAATTTTTATTTTTAGAAAAAACTAAACTAGTAGAACTTTAGAAGTTTCAGCGATGCAACAATAAAGTTTTGGAAGGTTATTACTTTTAATTTGCTTATTAACTGTGTATTACAGAGCTGAAAAAACAATTTAAAAAACATATTTTTGTACTAGCCAAAATTGTTCAGCATTTTTTAGTAAAACTTGTGATAATGGTATTTTCTAACTATGTAGTGTTTTTTAAATTGGTCACATTTCCACCACTAACGATACTTACTTACTTACTAACATAAGTCTCAGAGCTCATATTGAAATGTCACTTCGACATAACTATCTGTCTCCCAATCTCACTTTATTCTTAGACTGGAAAAATAAATGAAATTTAACAGAAAATTGGTTGAAGAACAAGACGCAGGCTAGACGGGACACGAAACTTTCACTAATGTCATCCCTAATAAAGTTACGAGATACTTTCACAATAACAAGAAGTTTTAAAAAAAATTAAAATTGAGAAAACATATGTGTTTGCTTTTTTTGATCCAAATGTCAAAAACAAAGGATTGCCAATCAATAATCTAAAGGTAATAATAAGATCTAACAAATAAATAAATTGAAGAGTCGGATACAAAAACATTCAGGGAATCTATAGATTCTGGGGATTCAAAGCTTCTGTACATTAAACCTGTTGCGTTACTGTTCAGGACGCATTTTTTTAAGAATTATTAAAATTTTAAATTATTAATTTTTATAATTAAAAGAATTCTTTTTAACAGCTAAAAAGTAGTGTCTTGAACAGGTACAGTTATATTTTACACTAATTGAAGCGTATATAATATAAACGATCGTAATTTCGTAAATTTTATTGCATGTGTTCCGCTTAGTTTTCCCACTCTATTAGTACACTTCCGTTAAAATTCACCGAAAAAGTCCATGAATAAACAAGCCAGTTTTCACGCACGTGCAAAATTAATCATTGGAATTGGTTCAAAAAACTGAAAATTCTAGGAATCGTAAATTAATTGAATTAAAGGAAGTAAATTGGAATTCGTTCCAATTTTTCCAATCGTTGCAGACACTACTGTGACATTTTTTACAGATTAATGATACGGAAAAGTATTAGTGGTAAATTTGCACTAGTCTCAAGATCAGATTGGAAGAGAAACAATGACGACTTTGCTTGGAGACTATCGCTGATATTAATTTAATTATGAATGCAACAAAATTCGACTTTCGTTGACATTCACATTAAGGTTCTTTTAGGATTTCACCACGATGCGATGTTAAAAAAATTACGTTAGTGGGTTGAAAATACACATTGAAAGATACAGTCCCTGAAGGGTTGAATGTCTGTTTTTCACTGTTGAATTTGCGCACGTTCAATTTTATTCTTTCCTTTTTATATACACCCACACGCATATCATATACTTGTAATAAAGTAATTTGAATAAATACATTTCATATTTTATTTTGTGACATAAATGCGATGTGACAATGGCGCCGGAAAAAATTGACATGAAAAATAAAGTTGCGGACATGAACTTGACTTTCTCCTGCGTAGGAAGATAATGACGTTAGAAGTGACATCGTTTTAATTTTATTTCTCAGAGTAGCGTCACTTCTCTCAACAATTTTTCTTTAGAATCTCATAAAAATTTAATGATGATTTCTGCGTGTCATTTTAAAGAGTGCACTTCCAACAAAATCACAATTACGTAGTGATTTCACAAAACACACCTTGATCCGTTCTCAACTTCCGTTAAAATGCTACCTAAAAACCGCACTAGAAAAATGTGTAAATTCGCGGGCCTTCTGGTGAATCATGATTTTCCAGATATTCAGATTTATGGATACATCGTTCTGTCGGTGGACTTCCCATTTTGTTAATTTTCCTTATCTCACGCAGAACTATATTAATAAACTTTTACATGATGGACTTCATTCCAGTCCGCGACATCGTGCGATATGTTCCTATCAATTTTTCTCGTTCTTTTTGCTTGTACAAATGGTGAAGTTTTAGTTGAACCAAAGTTCCAAGTGCTTAATCCTGACGAGTTGATGGTCGCAGTGCCTCATTACGATGATAAGAAATTGGTGACTTTTAGAATTGGAGTTAGACGTGCAGGTCAAAATGAAGATGATTTTGAATTGGGTGAAAATGACGTAGATAATAATCACAGAGTGTTTATTTATGATCAGCGGTTGAAACTGAAGAAAGGAGACGTCGTGAATTATTTACTTGCATTTAGAGATAAAAAGGGATATCAAGCTCAAAGTGGAAATTATTATTTCAATGGAGGTCAGTAGATCGATCATTTTTTAATTTAAGTTGCTTCAGATGCAAAATTCAACGTCTAACTAAGAGCAAGTTGTTTAATTAGGAAATCGAGAGTGCAATTATACGTTTTAATAAAGATTAGATTCTAAGCATCAAAAATTCTACAAATTATATTGGTCAGTTTTGCTTTGTCTACAAAAATAATTACTTTTTCACGTGAGTGCCTGTCATTAAAACTAAGCAATTTATTTTTGTCAAAAAACTACATATTATCATTAAACAATACAAAGTATCTGTCAGTGAGAATAATAATTGTGTAAATTAGCGTTTTATTTTTTACCCGTCACCGTCGCCGTCGCGACGCAAAAATGTGATATTTTGACGAAATTTTAAGTACATCTGTGATATTTCGTTTGTTGTGCTCTATGACGAAAATTAATGTCCCAGTGCAAAATTGTTTCATTTTGGCCATTTAAAACAAAGTAAATAATTTAAATTATACAGATCTTACCTAAAAAAAGGGCAAACAGTTGATAAAAAAAATTAAATTAAAACAAACATTCCTTAACCGTATTTAAATAAAAACTCGGGTTCATTCTAAGCCATTCTAAATTTAAATTACTGAATCGATATTTACATGTAATCTAGTCTGTTTTTAGTCTACTGTATTTATTTAATCGATTTTTTATATAGTGCAGTCACGTTAGGGTTTCACCTCGGAATGAAACGGAATAAGCTGAAAATTTGTATAAACCTTTATTTTGGTACTCTAAATGTTGTCTCAAAAGTCTCATAAGATCTCGTGTGAGCGCCCTTAGATATTCAAGGTCAAAGGTCCCGAAAATCAGTTTTTTGGAAATATCTTCTTTCCTTTGCCTCGAATCGAATTGGCATCTATTATAAAAGTTGTAGAGTATAAAATTCTCTACAAATTTAGTCCTAATAAATTTTTTGTACGCTTAACCGTTTTTTAAATAGAGCGCGAATAGTGCGGAGCGCTCACCCGTAAACGCTATAGGGCAAGGTCAAACGCGATTCCCAGTTCATAGAACAGTTTTTAAACTTAATTTATTATATAAATATTAATTAAATAACTATTTTATACATTTTCCCTCTTACCAATAAATGATGTTGAACAACTGTTTAGTTAAACACTGTTTTGTCAGTTTTGATAAATTTGTCAGTTTTTACCTAAACAATTGTTCAGCATCGTTTATTAGTAAGAGCGTTTGTTTATAAATATTGCTAAAAAATCAAATAATCATTTATTATCACTTACCTTTTACGTTTAAATAGTAGAGTAAGTGAATTATTTGAAATATATTTTAATCATAATGTCATTAGAGATTATTGAACTTTAAGTAGGAAACAAATTAAGTATTTATTTTTTATTTAAAACAGAATACAGAACCCTATTGAATTTTCTATTTATAGCAAGTTGAAACAGGTGTTCCATTGTTAGTTAGTCTTAAACTGCATCTTGGCAAGGGCGGACGTAAAATTTTAAAAGTTATCATGGCTGATTTGTGTTTTATATGTAATAAGTCACTTTTTGAAGGTAATGCTGTAAATGTTATGCGCGGCATACAGACCATAAAAGCGGCAAGTATTGAAAGAAATGACGGACACATAAACTATTTAAACACTTTAACTTCTGTGAATGTTCATACCGAGTGTCGAAAGGTGTACATTAGTAAAAATTCAATCGCAGCATTAAAACGACGCCTCGAAGAAAGTCAACCTTCAACATCATCAAATTTACCTCGCAAGAAAAGGAATGAAGTGTTTGATTTTAAAAAATTTTGCTTATTTTGTGGCGAAGCAGCTGATGAAGCATCAGAGGCAAAAAAAACCATGAAGTACAAACGCACGATTAGTAAAGTAAGTACTCTCAACTTTAAAGACAATGTTATTAAAAGAGCAGAAGAACGAAGCGATGCTTTGGGAGAATTAGTAAAAAATCGTGTATCTTATGAGTATGACTTGATAGCTGCTGAAGCAAAATACCACGCTGTTTGCTACAGTAGTTTTTTAAAGCCAGTTCAATCTCAAATAAGAAAACCTCGTCTAGATAATCAAGTCACACAATCAATGAAAGAAATTTTTAACTACATAGAAAATCATGAAGATTCCCAATTTACATTGCCGGAGCTTAAAGATATTCTTACGGAGTATGTACCAGATGATAAGACAATAATTTCGAAACTACAGCAGAAGTATTTAACTGATATAATAATTACAACAAAGGTAGGGTCGATCACTATTATATCTTTTCGTGATGCACAGGCTAATTTATTATCAATTCACGAGTAAAAAGAGATAATACTGATGTAAGTAAACTAGTCGACTGGTTTACGCTTCATAACCCCTTCCCGAATATGAAACAGTTGGTATCCTTAGCTTCTGGAATTATTGGGAATGACCAAATTAATTGTCACAGAGCTTATGAAGTTGGACTTGAATCTATGATAAAGATAACTGGTTTAAACTTTAATGAGATAAAGCTAAAACGTGCCGATAAAGTTTTACCACTTTCCGTTGTTAACAAATCTGTCAAGATTAACGATTGTACAGTTTCTGTAGATCCTTTGCTAATCTTCCAAAGAATTACTGTAAGTAAACAATTTGAAAGTAATCTGCAAGAATATCTTCAATATGAACTAAGTCCGTATCCGACATCTTTATTTGATAACAATGGCATGAGAAAAACTATGAAATCGTCATTATATGACAATATGGTACCTGTTAATTTCGAACTTAATGAAAATAATGTTACATACATTGTTGATGGTGGATTTCTTCTGCACCGTGTCGTATGGAGTAAAGACGACACTTTTTCTGTTGTTTTAGATAAAAACATTAAATATTTGCAAACTCATTATGGATCTAATATTGTTGTTGTATTTGACGGGTACTCGGACAATAGTAAAAATATTAAATCTATGGAACAACTAAGAAGAACAGCTGTTTTTTCAAAATCTTATGAAGTGTGTTTTGATGAAACAATGATAGTACCAATCAGCCAAGAAAAATTTTTATCAAATCGACTTAATAAAAAAAACTTTATTAAGATACTTGTTGAGAAATTAACAACTGTTAATATTGCGACAAAAGTAGCCAGAGATGATGCTGATGTTCTTATCGTCGAAACAGCTATTGAGGAATCAAAACAAAAAAAGACTGCCGTCATTATAGGAGAGGATATTGATTTGCTAATTATTTTAATTGGACGGACTAAATCACATAAACCAGAAATTTTCTTTAGAAAAATTGGTAAAGGCAACGTGAAAACACAACTATATTCCACTAAAAGTTTTAATAAGTATCCTCGTTGCAAAGAACACATTTTATTCTTACATGCGTTTAGTGGCTGTGACACGACTTCTGCTCTTTTTAGGAAAGGAAAAAAATCTGTCCTCAAATCGTTAGAGAAACTAACCGATTTGAATCGACTAGCTAAGGTATTTCAAGAAGAAAACTGTCCTCTGCAAATATTACTTGAAAATGGAACACGCATTTTTTTGGCAGTCTATAATGCTCCAAATTCTGAGGATAGTATTGATCATCTTCGCTACGTACAATTTATTAAATCAACAAAATTAAACAAGCCTGTGCAGTTATCAACTCTTCCACCAACGAGCGCAGCAGTTCACCAACATATCAAACGTGTCTACTACCAAATTCAAACTTGGTTAGGCAATGATTTAGAACCCCAGGAATGGGGTTGGCTGCTGCAAAATGAAATCCTGCAACCGATAACCACATTATTACCACCTGCACCAGATGAACTGCTTTCTACAATATTTTGTAACTGCAAGAATGGTTGTGGTTCGCGCTGTGGATGCCGAAAATCAGGCTTGCAATGCTCGTTAGCTTGTGGCCAATGTAATGGACATGCATGTCTCAACGCTTCATCGTATCAACATGATTTCGATGAAGACATCGCATATGATCTTGAAGTTTTTGAAAGCTTAGAGATGAATGTCATTGATAACGAGGAAGATGATGATAAAGACTTTGAAATTGTTGAGCGACCGGAAGAAGAAGACGACGATGAAGAAGAAGAAGAAAGCTAGCTTCCATACTGGCTAACTAATAATTAAGTAAGTGATATTATATGACTTATTAAATAATTGATTAACTAATATTTAACAAATAATTAAGTTTCAAAACCGTTCTATCAACTGGGAATTGCGTTTGACCTTGCGTTATGGCATTTACGGGTGAGCGCTCCGCACTCTTAGCGCTCTATTTAAAAAACGGTTAAGCGTATAAAAAAATTATTAAGACAAAATTTGTAGAGAATTTTATACTTTACAACTTTCATAATAGATGAAAATACGATTCAAGTCAAAGGAAAGAAGATATTTCCAAAAAACTGATTTTTGGGACCTTTGACCTTGAATATCTAAGGACGCTCACACGTGACCTTATGAGACTTTTGAGACAACATTTAGAGTACCAAAATAAAGGTTTATACAAATTTTCAGCTTATTCCGTTACATTCCGAGGTTGACCCCTTTTTTTAGCTAACGTGACTGCACTAATAGTACAATTTGTAGCTAGCGTTTTTTCAATGTTTTCATAAACGTCCCGTCATTGTAGTTTTTTCAAATATTATTAAAATTGTGTAAAGTAATTAAAATGTGATATTGGAACAATTTCGTTTATTGTTTGTGTGCTTGCAAAACAGTTTTTAATGACTGCGTGGGTGTGACAAATATTTTATTGGAAATTAATGGTGTCAGTATAAGCGGGGTTAGACTAACAATATTATATATAGAAGAATATTTAACAGTTGATGTGGGAAATGGTTTGATTTACATATTTATCGAATTTCTTTATGTCAGTGTTTGATGAGAAAATAATTAAGTGATTTTTATGGAATACTTGTCGCATATATGTTAAGGATGTGTCTTCTCAAAATTTTCAGTTATCGGAAACACATTATCATTTTCTACCCATTATCTGTTAAATGCTTCAGGCATCTAAATTATTAATTGAATATGGAAATACCAAATGGGTTTTGATTGACAAACTAGAGAATAACTTCATTACCAAAATGAATTTATGTACGCTCGTATAGAGCTTTTACACAAGTCTATTAATACCACTATTATTATTTTGAAAGACTGGTGATTATACCTCCAAAAAACTGGTCGATGTATATACGCGGCATGATTTACGTACATACATTTATTTTTGTTTTTCAGCTTATTATAAAAAACCTTTCGCTCGCCGCCAACGCTTCCGTCGCCATTTAAGTTCAACTGAAGAAGCAGCTACAGAGAGGCTGCAAGAAAACACAGTAACAGAAAAGCTACAAGAACACATAGATGAGACGGAAGAGTTTGTTCCTACAGTTCCACGTTTTGGGGGTGGTTATCATCCTCATCATCGTTGGCATCATCATAATCCCAGGTTTAATCCCTATGATCCCCCTAGACCGTATCCAGGCTTTCCTGGAGGTGGTCCTCCAATCCATCGTGGACCTCCTTTTGGCCAACCTGGTTTTGGAAACCCGAATTTTGGCAACCCAAATTTTGGTAACCCTAATTTTGGGGGAGATTGTAATGAGCATAATCCTGGGCGTGATGTGGAAAGGTCGAGACGCACCACCACGGAAACACCTCTAAATTTAGGAAGTTTAGACTTGGACACACATTGTCGAATTTGTTATGGTCAGTTGACAAGGGGAGTGCAGTCGACTAGGCGAACTACAACTACGGCAGAAGATACTCCGGATATTGATATTAGGTTCTCTGATTAAAAGTGTTCAGATTACATTTTTTTATTGTATATTTATTGGAAGTTTTTTGTAATACAAGTGACGAGCGTACTTTACTTTGATGTGTAAAACGCCTAAAAATAAATAAGCATTTTTAAAAACGTTATCGAGTAACCTTGTAACAAAGATGTAATAATGTATTCACAGATGGTTCCGTTTCTTAACATACCAGTCGTAGGTGCTCGTCTTTTTATAAGTTTTGATGTTTGAGCTTACATCTAAAGTATCATACGTCAAATTCTAAAAATAGAATAAAACACATTTCTTGAAAGCCATAATACCCACGACCTTCTCTATATACCCCAACAAATGTAAAAGGAGGCGATAACTTTTTAAACACCATCCTTCTTCAAATTACAGTTTATAAATGTTAGGCGCATTAAATAAATCTATCAGTAATTTTGACCTTTTCCTCACATCAACGTTTATTATTGCAAAGCTCACATATTTCACGTTTTATGAATCAATCGAATATAAATTTATTATTGACGGTTTTTTATTTATTATCTGAAAACCTGAAATTTGTGATGAAGCAACGGACGCATTGGGTTTAAAGTGATAATATAAAAAACATCAGAGTTTGCTTGTCGTTATTATTAGTATCCAGGGAATTAATTTTGCAGTGATATCGATTTATAAAAAAGTTTTTATTTAAATCTTATAAAATTTTAACTATTTTGAGCCAAATATTATATCGAATTGCTAGTTTATTAGTTCATAATATGAAATATATTACGGATTAGGTAAAATATATTGTATTTATTGTTCGTCGTTGTTGGTAAACAAACAATTTTGTTTAATTAGTACTCTCACCATCTTCATCGCATCATTCTCTCGAACATCAAGGTCATATTGTGACCGCAACAATTGATCAATTTCATAAAGCACTGACCTTACTAAAGAAGACCATTGTTTGCCTTTAGTTCCTGATAAACTCTGTAACAATCAGTGACACTGAACTAGAGAATAAAAAACGACACAAAGACAATTATTTTAAGTTTCATTTCGTCAAACCATTAAGACATCTTGTTTAACGCTTTTTAAAACTGTTTGGAACCACTGGCTTCAAATTATCCCCACTCTTCATAGTCTCATGACATCGCGGTCTTCGTCACACCCTCTCCACTGCAGTCTATTTTTAGAACCTCCACCCCTTTGCCGAATTTCATTCAAGGGTCACAGGAGGATGGGTTACATCCCCAATACGGCCAGGAACTAGATCATTCTTTCTTTTTTCCGATAGGTGCCAAGTTTCCTTATTTCGTAACTACCAGCGCTTTATTAAACGTCTTCCGTTCAATTTTCATACAATTTGAAATATTTTTAACAGTGACGGTTTGTGGGAATCTTTCATGAAAAATAGTAAACGTGTCGGATTTTTACAGGGTGGTTGTGGGAGCAGAAATAATCCAGTTTGCAAAAACGGATAATTTTGTTTGTCTTAATTTACAGTGGCAGAATTCTAAATTTGAGAGGATAACTCCTGTCCAGATCTTAGTTTCTAGACATTCATTTGTAAGATATATTTTTCCACCTACTGTCTACAATCTTTCTAGATTTGTCATTAACAAATTTACTAAAATCGGTTTTGCTAATATGGTGATGACTATACAGAACAGAAATTTTAAAGCGTTTTATTACAAAACATTTAAATTACCTTAACAAATTAAAATTATTGATTAAAACTTTAGAACTTTGATAAAAGCATTTGTACTATTGTCGCTACAGCGGTAAACTTCTAAACATTAATGATCCTTTCATGCGGAGCAGTAAATTTAGTTACAAACTTACTCAGAGACATTGCAGCATTCAACAATTTTTATTGTTGTTTCAATTTTATAATGTTTTTTTTAACTAAACAAAAGTTGGTCGTCTAAACAATCACTTTATGGATTTATTGGCTTGCTATTTACATATTCAAGTGACCCTTTCATTGTCGTGAACATTTCCGCTGTGATATAAAATGTTAGATTAATTTTAATGATCTTTTTGTCATTGAGATATTAACGTTTAAACCCTAACTGTTTGGTCAAATTTTGCTTATTTTCTTTATTTAAATATATTTTCCACACATTCTAAGTTTTTTGAACTTTCGTATTATTTTAGCGTAAGATAGTTAAAAAAAATATCATTGACCTTGAAACACATCATCAAATTGTTTCAATCAGCGCTAATTAACAAATGCAGTAATTAAATAAATTGTTCATACTGGTTTCATAAAAAGCTCTTCGGGCATTGAAAAACGTAATATTTTGATGTTGATTCGCGAGACAAAAAGAGTGGGCGCTCGCCGTCGCTGCGGGCCATGAAAACGGCTCCAGCCAGTCGCGCCGTTAGAGAAATTCGGAGGTGCTTAAATTTCCCCAACTATTTTTAACCGAATTAACTTTTCCATTGAAGCTTAAAACTACATTTCCTAGAAGTACATGCCATCGACCGTTTCCTCCATGAAAAAATAACGAAGATCCACAGGTATTTACGATGAATCAATATTATATGGGAAAAACATAATCAGCACGTCTAGTCAACTTTAACCTTTCGTCTAGTTTCAAGAAATACGGTAACCTTAAATTATGAAAGTGCAATGCACTGCACCTGGCTCTTTTCCAGTTTTTTGAAGTGATTTTGACCGTTTTCAGGTGAAGACATTGAGGCCGTAAAGACCGCAGTGGTGTCTGGCCCGCTTCTGCCTATCGAGCAGGCCCGGGATTGCGTTGGCGTCAGCTATGTCTGGGGCTCCCCGCATTGCTGATGTGCCCTTTGAGGCCGCTTTTGCCCAAATATTGCAGTTTGTGCGTGGGCGAATTCTAAGAATTTGTACACTTGTTGTGGTTATGACACTGAACCCGGCGCATCCACCATTATTTCTGTGTAATAAAAGGCTATAGCTTTACGCCCACGGAGAACATGCCACAAATATGGATTCTCATTTCTTATTTAAGCACGTTGTAGGCTTTCAGTAAAAGATAATTGAAGAATACGTCGCGTTCCTAAGGTTTCTGAGACCATGTGAAATTGGAAATGGTGTTCTTAATCCTTCACGACCTGTTATAATTGTTTAGCCATGAATCTACATTATAAGTTAAAGTGTAAACTTTTCATAAGTCAGCAATTAAACACGCGGCTGGTTTAGTATTTCTAAACAAACGACAAACTTGTTGAAGAATAAAAAAAGTCGCTGTAAGAGTTAAAAACCAGCTTAATGTAAAAAAAATTGTCTCAAATTTAATTCAAGACAAGAATTCAAGTCTTTTATTCAACATACAAACGGTTTGTTTGTATTTTTACATTCGTATGCAGTCGTAACTCTAAGAAACAAATAACAGAATTTCATCCTAACTTCAATGAGGTTCAAGCAATTTTCTTTAAACACTTATTAAATTGTGACACAAAGTGAAGTTGGAAAGGTCATTCTTGCTATAAATAAAGTAAATAGTAATAAAATGTAATAGATATAATAAATAGTATATAAAATGTTACTTCTGGACCAAGATATTTGGCGTCTTAAAAAACAAGGCAAAATCTTTTGAGCGTTTTAATTAAACAGAAGACGGTCGATGGTCGAGCGTTGGTATAGTCTATAAAATTCCTTGAACAATATAAACAATTTTTTCCGTTATAGAAATTTTTCTTATTCTGATTAACAATCAATAGTTTTAAATTTTTAGCTGTTTTTTTTTTGGTTTGCATATCTTAATTGAATTCTAGACATAATATTATCACAAGTTCATTCACCTCATAGTTGTTAGGATTTTACATTGTCTAAATATTATTACACCTAAGTAACGATGCCAACGTAAAATTTGTTTTTGTAACACTACTTCCTAAAATTGATTTTTTTACTTTGTGATAGGTATTAACTCGATGCACATTTTTAAGTTTGAAAATAATAAATTACAAATTACCTAGATGGCGCCATCTACAGGACGAAAAACATACCGCATATTCCAGTTACATTGCAGTACGCGACGCTGTTTCAATCGGTAATACAGTTTTGATTTTACTTGTCCGTCCCGTTCCCCGTTGATATTTGGTCGTTTGTTATTTTCCTCTGTAAGAGGTCAGTGATTTGAACTTACGGCGTAAGTAAAAATGTCTTGATATTTATTGTTATAAGTAAAATGTAATTCTTCTGACATTCTGTTCATTTTCAGCGGTTGTGTCTAAAATTAAAGTAAATCAAATAACTGAATCCTGACCCACGAACGTGGTTTTTACATTGTTATAATTTTTCAATGTCACAAAAGAAAAACATTGCTTTCGCGTCCAAAACATGGTAGTAATTAATAACTAGAATAATTGTATTTATTACACTGTTATCACTGGGAAGTTGTAACACGTGTTGTACTTAACCTAAAATTAGGTACAGGTAGGCAATTACTTATCTGAATTTGTGTTTTTGTAAAGGTTTTTAAATATCGCAGAGGAAATATCTGCTTAAAGCTGACTCGTACTGTAAGTTGTTTCTATTCTTAGTTCGCTAGTTTCAGTAGTAGTATATAAAATGTTACTTCTGGACCAGGACATTTGGCGTCTTAAAAAACAAGGCAAAATCTTACAAATCTAGCTGTTTGCCCAAAAGCAAACAACCGAAAAGGGCCCAAAACCTCTCAAAAATAATCATTTTTTATCCACCCCAAAAGTTCTCAAATATGTGTAGACCACCAAAAATTGTGTGTTTCGTGTGGCACACGAAAAAACTGTCAAAATCTCGTAAAATAATGGAAAATTATCTGAAGAACACCCTAAAAAACTAACAAAATACACACCCCAAAATGGGCTTTTACTTCTGGGACATTGGCGTCTTAAAAATCAAGGCAGGCTCCTACAAATTTAGTGTTTTCGCAAAAGTAAACATTCGAAAAAGATCTAAAAAACTTACAAAATGTCTTGTTTTTGAACACCCCAAAATGGCTTTTTATTCCTCATCTAACTACTAGTCAATAATGAAATTATTATTTTCCATTACGAAAGAAAACCATTTACAATTTTACCATTACAATTTTATCAGAAAAAAATATCTTGTCAAACGGCCTTTAAACACAGGCAGATTTGTCAGACTTAAAATCATTAAATAAGTGCAAAAAAAAGATACATCTTGTATAGCCAACATTGTATGCTCACCCACCGAAATCATTCTCATGTATTATAATATATTTCTCATTTCCACCTTTTCGTGTCTTCCCAAAATTTTGTTTTTCACTTCTCCTTTAAGTCTTCGGGTTTCCAGGAATCTAAGTCTTATTTCATGCTCATTGATCCGCTCATTGCCAATTTTTTTTTGCTGATTGATCCGTTCCATAAGTTTGTGGTTAATTTTTTCTTGCTGATTGATCCGTTCCGTAAGTTTGTGGTTATCTTCTATAAGTTTGGTGATCTGTTGATGCTCCTTCTGTTCAAATTGGGATAATCTTCTTATTATATAGCGTAACATTTTTCCTACAAAAAAAAAGGAAAAGGTATTTAATATTTACACTTTAAACTAAAATTTGCTTGGAATAAAATGAAAAGTAAAGTTAACTTTTGAAGACTTAAAATTTAACTTTTAAAAACGAACTTTATTGAAGAAAGATTACAAGAAAACTGGACTATAAAGCGTAAAGCTTGGTTTTATATAAACATAAAGTGCAACTAAGCAAAGATAAAAATATTAATGAGCGCGGGCTAATTCAGGGACATAACTCCTCCGCCCTAAGAGGGAAGCAGCCGTCTAGGTTGTGGTTCACCTAAATGACAATATTGGGTTGCTGGGACTCTGGCGTCGCAATTTTGAGGCATCTCTTCATACACCATTTGTATAGGATGAGTGTCGTGATGACGCCAATCGCGTAGTACAGGATAATGGTCCATATTCCAATTCTCTGATAGTAGATTGGGGTAGGTATTTCTTCCAGGTGCCTTTTCTGTTTGTTAAGTTCCATTTGAATCTCTCTTGTGTCCTTCAGGTTGACAGCGTTCAAGTCCACACTTGATGGGTTGAATTCGTAAATTTCGTTTCGTTGAGATTTTGGTTGTAGGTCAAGAGCTGGCATTGTTGGGCCGTGGTAACTCAATTTGTTTATTTTCTGGGTCTTGAAGACATATGCTTCTACGTGAACATACAGTTCGGAAATACTTCTAAAAGATACGGTCCGAATAACAATCTCTTTTCGTTGGAGTTGTCACAGTTGATTTCGGCTAGCGTTTGATGGGGAAGTGTGATTAACCATTTGCCATCTATTATTTTCATCACTTACATTCTAGGTAGTTCAATTTCGAATAGTTCGCATGAGTTTGCATATAGTTGGTAGGCGAGAAGTTGAACAGCGCAGGGAGAGGTTTTATCCACGAAGGCTCGATGTAGTTCTTTACAGATGTATTGGTTCGATTGTAACAGCTTGCGGGGTAGGTCCATGTACGTGTATTTTGAAGTACCAAGTGCTAGGTAAGGTTTTAATGGGATGTTAAAGTAAAATTTAGGTTGGTTTTTGGGAATGGGTACGGAATGTAGTTGGTAATAGTAATAGGTTTCCGGTTCGACTAGCGGTATTTCTAGGATAAAAGTGATTGCAAATCCCTTTGAAAAACTTTTAATTTCAATTATTTTTTCGAAATTTAAAATGTTTTGTACGTTAGGCTCTATTGGTAGTTTATCGGTTGATAATTGCTGTTTTACTTTATCAGTTTCTTTTAATAATTCAAATGGGTGAACAACAGAATTATGTAAAATATTAAGTTTTGCAAATGTTGTAGCTACGCTGATTTTGTCTAAAATGTTATAAATTGTTTGGTACATCATGATGATTTGATGGATGACAATTTGAATTTTGAAACTTTCGAACGCATTTTCTTCAAGAGATACTTCTCTAATCGCTTTTTCGATTTTAAGTATTGATCTTAGGGCTAGCTGGTTATGGGAAATATTCGAAATTAGGATATTAAAATTATCGATCGTAGTGTTAAAAATTGTTATTTGTTGGAAGGCGTTAATTTTAAGCGCGTTATCTATTACCGGTGTTAAATCATAGATCTGAACAAAGGACCAATAGTTTGATATCATTTTTGCTGTTCCTAACTCGTACAGAAGGAGTTCCGGATGGTTAAGTTGTGAAATTTTACTCCGATGGTTGCGGCAAAACCGACCCATCTGAAACAATATCCATTACCTTAGTTTCGTTTATATGGACGATTAATTTCTTTTTTGTTTTTGGATGTTCTATTTCTAATTTGTTGTTTTCGAGAAGGCGTCGCATGATAAAGGGACCAATGAATTTTGGACTTAATTTGTTTTATCGCGATTCAGTTTTTTTTGTAAACTTGCATTCCAACATTTATTCTTTGAGGTTTTTTGTTTTTGTTGGCCTGATCAATTACTTTCTGTTTTTGAATTTGCGATTCTTTTGTACTTTGTCATAAAGATTCTCCGTATTAATTCTGTGAATATTTACGTACTCGGTAAAAACTTGCGATGGTAGCAGTTTCATAGGATCGCATGAATCAGTACGACCTAGAACTAATTCTTGTGGCGAAAACCTGTGGATGAGTAGATCGTATTGTTGTAGGCGATCACTGCATACGGCATCAAAGATATAATATCAGTTTTACTGTCCTTTTCTTTAAGAATTCGCAGGTGTTCTATTAATGTGAAATGTTGTTTTTTGTGAAACTGGGGTTGAAATTTAAATGTCTGAAAAGAAGGTTGTTGGTATGGCTGATTTTTGACACAAAATTTTGTTTTTGAAATTGAGGTGAGGTATAATACTTTTGATTTGGTTTATTTGTTTGGGAAAAATTTTTGGAAGGAGTGTTTGAGCGATTTTTGTATAAAATAAAATTTTCTTCCTCTACAGCAAAAGTCATAGCTTGTTCTAATGAATTCGGATTTTTCAGACGTATTACTAACTGCATATGGTAATTTAGATCATTGATAAAAGTTTTAAGGCATACAGCTTCGTATTGTGTAATTTTGAGTTGTTCTGTCGCGGGTTTTTCTGCAGATTGGTTAATTTTAAGACTGCGTGCGTCTTGGATTCGTAGACCAAAATAAAAATTGAGGAGCTTCCTGTCTGTCGATACGCATTGATAAATTGTTTAAAATGAAACTCATAAAACAGTCAGATCACAAAAAGATATTCTCGACACTTGGCATGCTTTTTGGTAAAATTATCATTTCGATCAGCTCTAGAAAAAACTATAAAAACTCTAGATATTTTATTTTAATTAATTACAACGCGCCAGTTTCCACTTCCAGAAGACCACAAATTACTACGGTAACAGTTAAGCGCTTCCCATCCACAAAGAAAGTTAGATTTGTTAACTAATAATGAAGATAATTTCATATAAAAAGTAACAAAATACCTTGTTTTTACACACCCCAAAATGGCTTTTTATTTCTGGACCAGGACATTTGGCGGTTACCCTTGTTTTTTAAAGGTCTATTTAAAATGCAAATACTTGAATGACTTAGTCCTAATTGTATAAAGTAGAAGGTATGCTATTGGAATCCAAATATCTTCCCCTGTTTATAGGGTAAATATCAACTTTTTAGTATGTGCGAGTACATAATAAATACTAATTAAAGGATCCCACACTTTTATTACAAAAACCCAATAAATCCATTAAATAAGTAAAAAAAAAACACCTCAAATTAAACCATTAAAAACCCTAATAATTACAAAAAATTAACACATGCATTGATTAACCATGCTCTCTTTGAAAAGCTCCCCTTTTCGGGTATTGTCTTTTTTAAGAAAATTTGCTTTATGGGTACAGGCCAGGTTTTTCCAAATAAATAACCAGCCTGTTTCACCGCCAGCGCCATCTTAATGAAATTCGTAATCCACAATTTCACCTCCAATAGGTTTTCTTGTATTCAATTCCATGCGGAGTTCTTGTCTATTGGGAAGTTGGACTGATGAATTGGGTAAGGACGTATGGATTGTTGACTGAGTATCAACAGGTCCAAAAAGTTATTGTTATAAAAGTAATACAGGTAAAGTTGTTTGTAAAATAAAAAGACTTACATTAAATTATGAAACGTCCGAAAAAAATTATTCTCATACTACAAATAATATGTTAGAAAACAAAGACAGAACAATCAGTACACAATATAACCGAATTACCAGAGATACCACAACTAAAGAACTTTTAAATAAAATGGAAACAAAGGATTCTGATTTTGTTTATAACAAGAGAGTTATTCTAGAAAACTTTGACACAGTACCGTTTAAATTTTAATCCTTTTTTGTTACTAGCTAAAGAATAATTTATTGTATATGTAAATGGAAAAATTTATTAAATAAATTGGTTTCTTATACATAGCTTTGATACTGATTAAAATTCGTATTAAATATGTTCAGTCTCCCTGTTGAATAAATAATGCAGATGTAAATTTAGAAAGTGAATAATAGAGGGACCGGAAAGTAATGTCGCTTTCTTACATTAAATTGAAATGAAATTTTTTTTAGTAAATCTTCATTTTTAATCAATAATATTATTACCCTCGTTATCAACAACCTTTTGCCATCTAGTGTACAAGTTTTTTTAAAAATCTTTGCAAAAACACAAATTCAGATAAGTAATTGCCTACCTGTACCTAATTTTAGGTTAAGTACAAGACGTGTTACAACTTCCCAGTGATAACAGTGTAATATATATAATTATTCTAGTTATTAATTACTACCATGTTTTGGACGCGAAAGCAATGTTTTTCTTTTGTGACATTGAAAAATTATAACAATGTAAAAACCACGTTCGTGGGTCAGGATTCAGTTATTTGATTTACTTTAATTTTAGACACAACCGTTGAAAATGAACAGAATGTCAGACGAATTACATTTTACTTATAACAATAAATATCAAGACATTTTTACTTACCCCGTAAGTTCATATCACACCTCTTACACAGAATAATAACAAACGACCAAATATCAACGGGGAACGGGACGGACAAGTAAAATCAAAACTGTATTACCGATTGAAACAGCGTCGCGTACTGCAATGTAACTGGAATATGCGGTATGTTTTTCGTCCTGTAGATGGCGCCATCTAGGTAATTTGTAATTTATTATTTTCAAACTTAAAAATGAGCAACGGGTTAATACCTATCACAAAATAAAAAAATCAATTTTAAGAAGTAGTGTTACAAAAACAAATTTCACTTTGGCATCGTTACTACGGTGTAATAATATTTAAACAATGTAAAATCCTAACAATTATGAGGTGAATGAACTTGTGATAATATTATGTTTAGAATTCAATTAAGATATGCAAACCAAAAAAAAAACAGCTAAAAATTTAAAACTATTGATTGTTAATCAAAATAAGAACGAAAACCCTATTAATTACAATAAATTAATACATGCATTGATTAACCATGCTCTCTTTGAAAAGTTCCCCTTTTCGGGTATTGTCTTTTTTAAGAAAATTTGCTTTATGGGTACAGGCCAGGTTTTTCCAAATAAGTAACCAGCCTGTTTCACCACTAGCGCCATCTTCATGAAATTCGTAATCCACAATTTCACCTCCAATAGATTTTCTTGTATTCAATTCCATGCGGAGTTCTTGTCTATTGGGAGATTGGACTGATGAATTAGGTAAGGACGCATGGTTTTTGTAATAAAAGTGTGGGGTCCTTTAATTAGTATTTATTATGTACTCGCACATTCTAAAAAGTTGATATTCACCCTATAAATTTTAAGAACAAGGGTAATATGCTTAAAAAACAAAGTGTTCTGAGGGGGCCTTCTTATTACTTATAAAGTTATAAAATCCCTACTTACTGTAATCAAATATCTATTACTCCTCATCAAGAGAATTATGAAGTATAAAGCTTCTCTGTTAAAAGGTCAACTGGATTTACAAAATTGAGTTATAAAGTTTTGGTTTTTAGAATGTTTTCTTACAATAGTCGTGCAAAAGATCGTGGAGAGAATTACAGTAATCTGGGGTATTGATTTTTCCACACCACGTGCCCTCAACGATCTGATAAATTTACAGGTAACTTCCACTCTAGTTAGTTTGGGTTGTAAAACAGATCGAGTATTAATAAGAGGAATCATCGTTCGTGGAAGGCACCAAGTAAACTTTTTTTATTATACTAGGAAGTTTAGCTTACAGATGATTAAAAGAAAGAACGCTTAATATATTTTTAAACTGAAAAGCTATACTCACAAAAAATATACAATGTATTGTACTTTTTTCGAAGAGATGCTCTGTTTTCACCGATTATTTGGAAATCAATCATGCCCACATAATTTCATTAATCGCTGGTTGAATGAGTTTGTACGAAATCGGCGGCTGGTCATATACTTTAATCAAGAATGGATCCTTGATCTTTTATTTTTTTTAACCAAGTTCATGTTTTTGTTTCATGCGGTCGGGAATTTCATGGAAATTAAAGGACTATTTCTCTTGAGTTAAAACAATGATCAATGAGCAGGGCTGTAATTTAGTTTTTACATTTTAAAGGCTTTAGTTTTCATACGTTTAGAGTCTAGCGTCCCAAAAACAGCTTTCGATATTAAAAATAATATTTGGTCCTAGCGAAGGAGAATGGCTAAAATTATCTTTAGAGCTTTTAGGAGATTAAGACTCTGATATCTGACAATGATAGATGTTCGAGTATTGTTGAGGCTTCAGTTAACTTCGTCCAAAATCCAAAGCAGAGATACAAGACTAATTATTTATGCTACTGCAAACTAGAAAAGTTGGTCAAGGCAATAATAAAAGTTCTGAAATTCTTACATTAAATATAGTACTTAGAGGAGTTTTAAAATATTAGCACGTACCCTGCTTTGTTCCCTTAAGCAAACCCTCAAAAACTTTATTTAAATTTACTCTTTATTTGTTCAGGAAAGTGTGGCTGCTATCTGCTTATTCCTTTTGGTTGGAACAAAAAGACTACTTTGTGTGATATGAACAAGTTAAAAGCAAAGTCCAAACAAATTTCTCTAAATGCTACGACAAACTGAAATAATGAAGGTAAATCTTTCCATGTTTTCAAGATTTAAAAGCTTTACACTTATTTAATTTCACAACTTTGCTTACAAACAATTACACTGTTCATGAGTTGTTAAAGGTTTGCATGCTCGGAAACTAGCACAGATTAATTTGAGATTATTTATAATAGATAACAATTCCTGGATTAATTAAGCTGCGAATTATTTGAAACACCGCAGGTAATGAAGTGGTGTGTTTCGCACGTACAAGCAGAGTACTGTATTTCTCTACAGGATATGGGTCAAGTACGTCACCTATTTAACCTATTTATGACAGCGCTTCCGTATCATAACATAATTCTATGCACATCGTGATTAGTTTACGTAATTTAGCTGATAATTGGTTCTTTGTGTAGAAACTCGATGAAATATTTTTGTAAGTTCTTGTATCGACCCGTTCCAACCTTATCCTTCCATACATCGATTTTGGAGCCCTGAAGTTATGAATGGAATTGGTGTAAAGGCAAGATTTCGGCATAACATCCTCCGGAAGTTATATGGCCTAGGAGTTCGCGCATACATAGTAACTGGATCAATAAGACTGAAATACGGCCACCAATGGGGCGGCAGCTTGTTGAATATGCCGCCAATCGTGCTCTCTTGGCGCAATTCTGTGATGCCGTCCCCACCAGTCTACAGTTCATTGATAACGTGTGGGTGCCACAAGAGGGGAAATATTTCTTATAAATAGGGGTAAGAGCCAAAGGGAAACGCATTTCAGTGACGACGCCAGGTTGTTGTTCAACTAGTGAAGAGGGATTAAGTTTTACGCTCCAGACGCTAATTTCAAAAATGGTAAGTTTTCGTGTTTTTTGCATGCAAACCTGTCATAGTTTGTAGAAACTATGTTAATTATTTGTTTTCTTTGTTGCAGATGGCTCTCCAGATGTTGTTAATTCTTGAGGTCATTGTCATTCTTTTTTCACCATCCTCAGCGTATCCTGTTTATGGAACCAAAAGGTACGGTCGTTCATCAGTTCAGCGGGTTTCTTCTTGGGCGCCATACCAAATGGTGCGCACACAGAGATACCCCATAAACTACTATGAATTGTATCCTTACAGCCAAACTTATCCTGAAGACTACTACCCTCAGGAAACTTATCCAGTGTACTATCCTCCAGCCAGAACCTCCAAATACGAAGTATACCAGGCAGTCCTTCCTTATTATTACGGCGACCGATTTTTAACCCGTCCTAGTTATGGATACTATGAGAGTGATCCCACTGTGGACTTACAAGAGGAGATGATGCAAGAAGCTGAGCGTGAAGAGCGCGAGGAAGCGCAACCCATCGGCCACGAGCTCCTCTATGAAAACGAAGACCAAACTGAAGACAATATTGACGACGTGAATGCTGCTTTCCTTCAAAATCTCATCATGTCCCAAATGTACAAAGAAGCACTAGAAAACCATAAGAATTACGAGGATGACTATTATACTGGTGACGAGTATGGTACGTGGGATGACATCCCGAAACAAAAGCCTCATCGCAACCAAGAAGACGAAGATGTCCGCGAGCTGAAGCAGCTCGTGAAGACGAAAAACAAGCCAAACATGGATGATATCCATTGGTTCCAACGAAGTAATTTTAGAAACCAGAAAGAACATAACAAGAACGTCTATGCAGAAAAAAGAGATAAAAGTTTCGACAGGAAAACGTTGGTAAAATTGACGACGACTACTCCGGCTCCCGTCTCGACTTCTTTGGCGCCAAAGCGGGATGCGAGGGGACAGAAAGAAGAGGTCCTGATGCGTCCTGCAACTCCTGTAAGACATCCGTTTTCAAGTCCCGTGCTCGAGATGATGTCGAAGGATGAGGAGAGGAAGAGAGCACCGTCAGTGTATGACACCATCAAGCACATGCTCGATATGGAAAAGAGTCTTGAAAATGTAAGTATCCCATTCATTCCGCTTCATTCAATCCATATTTGGCGCTGTGCCAACATTGGGGTAGGATTATGAATCGATCGGTTTGTTACAGAAGTACGGGGTGGACGAAATTAGACCGCATATGAAAAAGCGGATCATCTCGAGCGAAGAAAGCCTCACTCGTCAGCTTTCGGTGCTCAAAAAGGCCCAGTAAGAGAGAAATATGATTGATCTGTTGCAACTAAGACTGAAGAATTAGTATTAATTTTGTTGTTGAAAATGTTAAGATGATTCTTACTGGCGGGATTGTAAAGCTTCAGTTCCACTGTCATTTTCGCTTCTCGTATTCCTTCCATAATGGCTCTTTGCTGCCTGGATGTACATATACTAATACAATAATTATCGGTGTCGTTCTGTATATTGCGTGTCAATTTCAATTACTCATTCCTCCGGGGTTTCGTTGACTTTTTATTTAACCGGTTCGGAAAGAGACAGGTTTGATTTGATAATTTCCTTGCTGTTAAATAAAAAGTTGCAGAGGAGACAATAATGGTTGTTTGTATGTAAGGAGATGTTATAGTTAACTCACGAAACTTGTTGTGGGCACAATAATCTTTAAATTGTTATTTTCTGCAGCAAAGTAGGCAATCACCGTTAGAGCTTTAAAACCATTGACAGGGTCCCAGTTTGGTGGATTTCAAGTTTTCGTTGAAGGCACATGTTTTCCAGAGTTTATTTTGATATAATAGGCAGAAACGGGTTATAGAGAAGCGTACAGAAGCGCAGAGAATGCCTATTATACTTCTTCACATTGCAGACGCAATCTGTGATACAGAGAACAAGGACTGTGCTTAATACAGTAGTTTCATTGTCGCAAATTTGATGTCCCAATCTAGTTCAGTGTCACCACACTCGATTTCGTTGTTGTTACAGTGGCACAAATTTTCATCTCTATAAAGTAGAAGAAACTGTGTTGTTGTAAGTAACTGTTGGAAATTTCTCGAGCTCTTCCATAAAGGCGCTTTCAGTGCAAATGCTTGCTGTTCTTCACAGCATTAGAAGCTTCTCTATTTTTTTAATAGATATTCATAGAGAGTGTATATTTTTGCCGGATATTTTCCTCCCGGCTCATGTTTTCGCAATTTTCCGATCTGGTTCTGCTAGTCCCGAGTCAATTCCGCGACATATCAGTCATTTTGCGTTTCCAGAGGGTCAGAAGGTGAAGCAAGAAACCAGAGGAAAATTCCGAATTTTACTCAATCAAAAATTTGGTAATACCTAAAGGCGTAGAAGCTGCTTCTCGTCAATATTATTGACAAATTTAGTTTCATCTTTTCCTATTTGCGTGTGTAATCAGTAGGTTTCAAGTAACGATACTGGTGTCGATTTGTCAATGATATGGACTTGTAACGATCATCTTGGATTCTATTGCGTATATTTTCCAAGATGTGGTAGCGTGTGTTTTAGAGAAAACTTAAATTGTACATATCCCTGCATATTTTGTACCAAATGTAAATACTATATTTTGATATATTATAGAAGTAGCTAAGTACTATTCTAGTCAAAAACAATGTCATAAAAGACACTCTTATTCCGTCGAATAAGACCTCACGCTAATCTGTGTACATATAAAAATTATAATAAATTATTATAACCTATTGACTGATATAATAAATGTCTTCAGGAAGTCCGACTTTTATTCCTTAGAGTCTCCCAGTTTCGTTGATAAATATTTAAAAGTTTCATTATAGAGCGAAAGGTCATTCCTATATCTTGGATGAGCAGTTCATGACCTTGTTTACGCGATCCAGGCAACGGGTCCTGGATGAACTTTGACATTTTCCCACATAGCGCCTAAGGATTGCGATTCTGTATCCTGTACCGATTATTCCAGGTAAAAGCAACAAAAGAAAAACTTCTGCATTACCAATTCAACGACGCAGTATTTTCCTCCTTTTCAACATTTTGGGCGTCGTTTTAACACCCAAAATAGACACAATTTCTAATAATTACATTCTGAAAGGGATTCCAAGCAATGCATTCATCGTTGAAAGCCTACATTATTAATTTAACGAGTCCCTTGTCCTAATGGAGAACTAAAATCACAAACCGTTCGAATGGGGAATAATGAAAACGCTTTATTTCTAACTTAAATATCACAGAATAATCACGTGCTAACAAACATGTGCTATTAGGAATAAGAAATAACAGATATTTTGAATTGAATAGTCGTTAATAAAGTTATAAACAGTAGTTTCCATATCAACAGAAAATAACGAAAGGCTACACCATGATTCATGTAGAAAAACCAATGGATAGCAATAACAGTAATTTTCATTATAATAACAGTAATTTAATACCAGGATTACCATAAAAACGAAAAACACTCCATTAGTTGTTCAAATTAATTTAGTAAACAATACGTTAAACTTGTCAATTAAAAATTTTATATGAGTATTATTTTGGATTATTCGTGCATACACTAAATACACATACTATATTAAATTATTTGTTACAATACGTTGAAAGAAACATGAGTTTTCCTTCTCGGTTTGATTGCCACTAAAAAGAGTTAGAAGTTGACAATTTACAAAAATATATGATGCATGAGTAAAGTTTTTCTTGTTCAAAAAGGTAGAAAAACCACATCACTATTGAAAGTTTCTGTTTCTCATTTATTATAGATTTTTCTGTTTATGCATTGTAACTGTGATACGGAATTTCATTCAAACAATGAATTTATGCAGCCAAAGTAAAATCATCAAAATTTAAAATCTGAAAATTTATGACCAAGTTTTTTACACCATCATTACAATTTTAAAAATGACAAAAAAAAAATTCCCAGTGGTTAGAACTTTTAGAATTGCTAAATTTAGAATTGGTTAAATGTTTAACTGAAATGAAAATTTTTAGATTTGTTATACTTAATTTAATAACTAGAAATTCTTGCACTTGCATTCTTGCAAGATTTCAGAAATTTTCAGAAGTTTAGGCATTTTAAAAGTTATTTAAATCGTAGCATTGTTATAACTTCTAAAATTAACAGGGGGTGTTGGTATGTTCTAACTTTTAATAACTGTCTAGAATATGTTACAAGGTCATTTAAATTGCCGGAACTTTTTAATTATTTGAAAATCGGGTCTTTTCTACCAATTTTTTTCCAAGAATTTCATAAAATTTGTTAAGAATAAGTGTTTTTTCACACAACACTTATCTCCTTTCAATTAACATAAATATAAAGTAAAAAAAACTAAGCTGTTGTTAGTAAGCATGTTGAAAATACCTTACTTACATCTAATAATAGTTTGGTTTTAAACTAATAGGAAAATTACAAATTCTGATAACTTTCTGATAGTGCTAGGATGTGGTTTTGGTTAAAAAATTATCACTCACATTTTTGGGTACAAAATTTGGCTTAGAGTAGAGGTTTATCAAGACAACATAAAATTGCAGAACCACAAGCATTTAATTGGCGACATTTTGCTTTGAAAAATTGTTTTTTTTTTTACTTTAATATATTTGACAAAGTAAAATTCACGTTAATTTAAATTGGACTGAATGTAGTAATATGGTTCGAAGTATAAAGCATATAAATTTATATCAAAAAATGTTATTTTCTAGTTTATTTGGCGACTAAGCTATGTTATACAATTGTGGCGGTTAATGGAGCGACTATAAAACTGACGGGAAATTAAAAACCCAGAGAGAAGCCAATAACAAAACTAATAACAAGACAAGTTTTTTACTGCCTTAAAGTTGGATGAGCAAACATTTTAAAAATAAAATCGCAATACATCTCTTTAAATAACCAATTTTCAACGAACTAGCTCATGTCGATATCCCGCAATTTATCTTCCAGAAAAAGTTTTATTTCTAGAATTTTATATGTATCTTTCAGGTAGAGAGAGCTTATATTTCCCTCAAGATGTAAGTTTGTTGACCATTATCGACATAAAACTTTCAAAGCTCAAACTCATGTCACTTTAGCTTGTTCAGCATACGCAATAGTAAACATGCCACATTTGCATCTTAGTTCTAGATAAGTTATTTCTCTCACACCTTGTAAATGACAGTTTTTACCTAGTTTTTAGAATGATTATTTTTCGTTTCTTTGAAGTCTGCAATCTCCCTTTTGCGTCAACAAATTAGATTAAACAGCAATTTCCACTGTTATATTTAGCATAGCAAGCAATCCATTGCAATTAGTAGGTAGCGTTCACGCTACGTCTTTTCTCTTTAGTGTAGATATAAAATGCCCCTGAAGTAGTTGTAATTCTTTTCAAGAGTCTCTTGGAGACTCTCGAGTCCCGATTATTGATTCATTATGATGAACGTGTTTGTATGGCAGTAGCACCGTTCCAGTTTCGAGCTGGGTTCGTTGCTCCTGGAGTGTCCTACTCTTCGAAGCTCGTGCACCAACTTGCATCCTGTGACCTAATTTTCAAGGCTCTATCGACTGTATTTCCCCCAGAACAGGTGTTGAGCTTTTGGGATAGCAACAGCGAACGCTATTGGTGGCTTTAACAGTCGAAGGGTCATATCTGGTTGTTGAACCAATGGTTATTTACGGCGTTGGGCGCGATTAAATCAGCGGGAATTGATTTTGTGTCTTCGTGGGTTTGACAGGACCACTTTGTTTATTTTCAACGTGCCATGTTCTTCAACCAGTTGCTCGGAAAAAATGGCTCTGACGTGTTTTCGTGTTTATCAATTATGACAACTTCAAATTTATTATACCTGTTTATGATTATCCTTTGTAAAGTTACTCCGTCACAATAGCGTTGGGATTTGTTAATAATGCAACGTATTGATTGCTTTATTTATGAGTCAGCGTGAGAAGAAAAAACACAAAAATATTTTTTCTCTGCAAGTCTTGACCTTTGCCATTTTCTCCACAAGCCACCATTTTTTACCTTTAAATTAACTTTAAATCCCAGAGTATTTGATATGATTTGAGATAATGTAGCTACAAATAAATTTTTGTTTTTGGTTTTCCTTTGTAGGCATAAGAGAACGTTGATTTAAAAATTTATTTGCTTATCTTCAGGTGTTTATATTTACTGGAAAAACGCTTACGTTTCGCTGTGAAAAAATTGTTTCTGTTGTTCTGACACAATTTATCTGGAAATAAAAATGAATTTTTAATAAAGCTCCAACCTAATTGAAAATGCCTTCAAATTATTAAGTGGGTCTGAATTTTATTTCTTTATTATGTTGGGAAAGTAGCACATCTGATAAAAAAATAAACACAATTTCGAGTTAAAAAAATATAAAGAAAATCTGATTTACATCCTAATGATTCTAAGTATAAATAACGTAGCCGCAGCTGATAAATTTTACTTCTTTTCACGTGGACTTAATCGGCCATTCTATAAATTATCAGCATTCTTTCAGTCGACATTGATCGTTGTTTATGTCTTGAATATTTAGTTGCAATTAACTTTGTAAATAATGGTCTGCAGTGACGTAATTAGACGCACGCTCAATCGTGCATGCAACAAATATTTAACCCGTTCATTAAAATTCTATCAAATGTTTCTATTGATCCAAAAAAAAAAAACAATTTGTCCAAGAACTGTTTATCGAAAAGCAGCAATTGTATCCGTGTGGAATAATACAACTTGGAATAGCATAGAATAACCTCTAGTCCATTACTACCCTTCGGTACATATGCTCGTATTCATTGGCTCCTGAAATTCTTGTATTAATTAATATTTTTCTGTGTTTAGGTCCTTGATGGTGAGCTTGGAAATAGTGAACAGGTAACTTGACTGTTCCCACTACAACAATTATTTTAATTTAATAGAGTTATTTTTCAAAGCACACCTAACCTCACGAAGTAAAATTTTTATACCAATAATAATCCAAGCGGGACAAACATAAACATTCCCGAATTCACTACATTTGATGATTTTCTTGCTCCCACCTTCGAGTGAATTTTTGGGAAATTAAAGCGAAATGAAAACAAAGATATCATTTTCTGTGTTTTATTACAATTCGAGAACGCCTCGACGTGATTTTCAGTTTTCATTTCGAACGAGCGTACATCAGAAGCTTTTCGATCCTCATAAATATGCTTAATAACTTTCAGACCACATCCATTTTAACGTTTGTAATTCCTGGGAAAACTGAATTTGGTCTACAGCTGCGACGAGGTTTTTAGCTTCGCTTAATGTGTCCGCACAGTTTAAATAATCGTCCATGTGAAAACATCGTTTACTTCGTTAGGATATTCTGCCTCAAACAGCGTTTTTCTTCAAGACGTAGTCCAGAGTGACCAGACGACTTCAAGTACATTTGGTATTTCTTTATCTCTTTCTACTCTCCATAGAAACCTTTGAGATGGCTGTTTTTTTTTAATTTTTACTCAGTGAAACTTGTATTTCTCCACGAAACGCATTTTCTTCTGAATCCTAGTAAAACCACTGGTAGTGAATTTAACAAATCAGGCCTAGTAAGCAGCTTATCGATCAAACTGACTCCGTTAGTCTTGGCAGCTGTGTTTATTACAAGGCGAAGTCAGGTTGGTTAGGGTTGAAAGCAGCAAAATATGGAACAAACCACACTTTTTCAAGGTCAGTACTCTCCTCTGATCTAATTTTTTGATAATAGTCTTGTAGGTAGCAGTTTATTTTTTTATTATACCATCTCGCGAGCATAGAATCACGTTGCAACTTTCTTTCTAAGATTCTGAAAGGCTTCGCAACTGTAATTTTAAACATCTGAGAAATAAACGACTTCAGTTTGAAATATTTCCTTGCCGAATTGTAAAATTTTTATCGTTTTTGTTGAAATCAAACGTTTTCCATGGATGGTCCATTCGACTTTGCTTCTTGACACAACAGGTACAGATGGATCACCTAAAACCTAACTTTTCTTAAAATTAATCAGTGAATGTGATCTTTCCTAATTAATATTTTTAGTTGAGTGTTGCACTGTGGTATTTTTCAGCTGACTGATTGTATTTGTATTATTATGTTTTTCAGTTCAAACTCAAAAAAATTATGTAAAGATGTGCAGCGTCAGATGTTACCTAACTAATTTTACAGATCTCGTAAAAATGGTGACAAAACTTTTTTTTAAAACAGGCAACGTCTGCGATTTTTTACTGTAACTACTAAATTCTTGACATATATGTAATTGGCAGATTTTATAATATTCGTGTTTTCTATATTTGCAGTAGGAGCTGTTTTGACATTTTGAATTAAATTATAAATTATGCACTGCGGTCGACGAAACTACTTGTCTAAAATCGAAATGATGGTGTCGAGAGTCTGTACTGCTTTCTTACTCGCTTTTCTGTAAATGATACAGATTACCTGCAGATTTTTGTAGATTTTCTGTATTGTGCAATGAACATTGGCTAGTAACTAAACTTTCCACAAAATAACTAAAAATTCTTCCCTAGCGTTTATCGAATCAAAATCTTTTTCATTTATGTAAATAGTGCTGTAATGAACCGATCGAAAATTTGTGATTTTTTTGCTCATTGTTGGTATGTTCACCATTCACAAAAATCTGTTCTGGCGTATTTTCCACCCAATTTTTCCCCATTGAATCCATCATTGATTTGTTTTTTTCCTTTATTGATAATAGAAAGTTAATTTTTCAATTTTCCGTTGGTAAATAGAGTTTGTTTCTCTAAATTTACGCATTTCTCGTTACGTTTTGCCGCTCTTTTATTTGTTCCCTTCGAAGTAGTAATTTCAGACATTAAATCCTCTGCTTTATTTTCCACAATTACCAGCTGCAATTCCAACTTCTTTCGTTAAATCTTCAGTTCTCTGATTTCTTCAGAATTAACAACGTCAATTTGGATTTTCTTGTAGTTGAAGCTTATTTCTGTCTTCACCGACATGATTGTTTGTATTCATCTCAAAGAGAACTCATTTAAATTCAACTTCTTTCGCATTTACTGTGCTATTTTCAACTAGATCCGGCTCCAAGGACCAACTTTGTAGCCGACCTTGAGTGATACAACTTATCTGCTTGCTGAAAAAATTTTTTATTTCTTTTAAAAACTTACCATTTGAATAAATTTACAAAATTAATTAACATTACACATCTCACTGAATCCACTACATTGTTATATAAATTCAACCGCTTTGGCTTTTATCTCGAAACAATAAAGTTCCCAGAATTGTTATAACAAAACTCTCGAAAGGAGCGTCGTCGTTATTTTACTCGAATAAACTAACAATAAAAAACAACGAACGAACGGAAACGCGGAAAATTGGAGAAGCACTATCGAAAACAGCAATTTCCTTTGAAATAATTTTATAACGTTATGTTAGGTTTTCATAGAGCAGCCAACTTTGCAGACATGGTGCCACTTCCGGCAGTTTGAAAAGTCTTACTTCCGCTAGCGGTAATTACACGTGGAGATGAAATTTTGTCTTTTATGGCAAAAATGCTGCGATGTAAAGATTTTTTAGTCACGAATAAAAATTGCTGCACGAAATCACACGTGTTCTTTGAAAGCAATCACATTGAAGCTGGTGGTGTAATTTTGTTATTGTAAGATTGATTTCAATTTATCACGTGTCAAAGATACAATCGTGTTTGGCTGACATCACTTCGAATGAATGCTAGTGGTTTATTAAATTATGTAATGTAATTACTCGGTTTTGTAGCTTTTGTGTTGGGATTTTATTCAAAACTTTTATTTTTAGCGTCACTCTACTTTTTTACAGGTCTTTGTGTTGGAAATTTAATTTTGTGACTGAAAAATTTTTGATCAAAAAAATTCTAGTTTAAGTTTCATATGTGTGCTAAAATTTAAGTTTTTCGCAGCGTCTTTAAAAACAGACAGATAATATAAACAAAGAACTGAACTATGGTCGATACAGAAACTATTACGTGTATCCTATTGATGGTATACATTAATAATTAAATAATACTTACATTTAAATATTCTATAAAATCAAATCTCTATCAAACTTTTCGAATTTGGTAAAAGCATTTAGGATTTTTTTTTCTGTTTCTCAAGTTTCTCGTGCCTTCTTAAGGGGGGAAATAGGTATAGAAGCTTCAAAAAATTCATTTTTTTTTCTTTTCATAAATCGATCGTAGAACTATTCATAAATATATTTTCAAAATTTCAAAACAAAATTTTATGCGGTTTAAGAGTTATAAGCGATAGAGTGAATGTCCCTCTGTCGAAGAGAACGGAGCCGTCGAGCAGCTAGTCACTCTAGATCTATGTGGAAGGTATTAAAGATAAAAAACACATCAAAGATGATTTTTTGTTCGTTGGGAAAAAAATTTTAGAAGTGCGAAAAATTTTAAATTTCACACCGACTTTTATCGCAAGCGTTTCCTTAGGGACATAAATAAACGCGTTTTTCTCGAAATCACTTTTTTCGAATTTGTGTACACTCTAGCTTCTACAGTTTTTGATCATTCGTTATCAAACTCAGCACATAGTTGCTTTATATAATTACGCTCTATGTGAACCTCAAACATAAACAATATCTTTATTTTTACAATTTTTTTCATTGCAAAAAATGGTAAAAAATCATACTAAATTTCCACATTCCTCAGAAAAAAATTAATTTTCGACATTTTTTGGGGGGATTGAGGTTCACATAGAAGAAACACTTATGAAGAAAGTAGATTTTTTTGAAAAATTGATTTCGGATGAAAATTGTGACCTCCAGGATGTACACAAATTAGCCAGCCGGATGGCGACTTACAATGCACGGCAGCTGACCTCTCCGAAATTTTTCGAGGAAAATGTTTGAAAATTTCATAATATACTCTTGAACATATGCGTAACATAATTCCATAATATAAATGAAATATATTTATTCCTTATGTGTAAAAAAAATTCGTAAAATACGCCGTCCTATACATTCACTTACACCTATTTCCCCCCTTAATCGTAAAAGTAAAAAATTTTACAAAATTAAAGAATAGCAACCAGAATAGAACAAAGTACATACTTACATTTTATAACTTTGACTAGAACTGGAGAATCTAATACCAATGTTTATTTATTTTTGTGTGAATCATTCCACACTTCAAAGCATTCTGTTCGCTCTAAAAATTTTAACAAAAGCCAGCATACGAATACTCTTTAGTGAGAGAATACACGTTGTTATTCGACTTTCGTCTCATATTCTATAGATCTTTTTTTTTGTTTGTAAAAGTCCGCCTGGATGACGTCGACAATGCTACTCCAATTCCTACAAAAAATTGAAGTCCAGTGAAAGAATAGAGATTAATGTGTGAAAATAGCTGCCAGGCAAATTACACGACTGTATTAATTAACTCGTGACAAAGCCTTTTATTTATCTTTCTTTTTATTTAGCCAGTGAAGTTCGCCGCAAAATCTTCACGCTCCTTGAAATTAAATAGAAAGACATACAAAATTCTATGCATGGTTTTGGAAGTGGTTTCTCGATGTTCACTATCGTAGGATAAACGAATTTCCAAGCAGTCTGTTACCAGGACAACGATTTCGTCCTGGCGTCAACACTAAACTCGAGCTTTGACGTCAAAACAACGAATCTCACTTATCTTGATGAGAGCACAACTCGATTTTTTTATTAATTATTGTGATGAGGCTATGTTTGGTTATGAAAGGTCGAGATGAAATATTGGAGATAATATTGGAGCTCAGGCAGACGTCGTTTGATTTAAGGAGATGAGAGGTCCTTTGTGATTATTGAATAAGACTGCGAATATTTATTTAGTGAGGTTGTTCGGAATCGATTGGTTCCAAAAATAGAAAAATGGACTTTATTACCTTAAATTTGTTGCAGATAATGAGATCGTAGGTAGCGGTTTAGTCCCGTGGGAATTAATTGCCAATTTCAATTACTTCCTTCCAGTCCATGAAGAGTGGAAAATTCCAGGTAAACTCGCCCATCAGTAGCACCTGTTTTTGTTTAAGGGAATTGTCATTTCGAGTAGCTTTCATATAACAATGTGTTACGTGAAAAGGTCATGGGGTACGAGCATAATGTTCAATTACACGCTAAATTAATTACGTCGACATCCATAGTAAGAAGGTGAAGAGAATGCCTCTGTTATTAATGGACCAAATCTAACTGTTGCGAGCTTCGAGTCCACCACTAAGAAAATTAAATTCAACTTGGCCTAAATTAACGCCGAATATAGTCAAATAATTCGATAAAACGAGCTAAATTTATCCAATGTATTCCAATCGTTGCAGACACTATTGTGACATTTTTTACAGATCAATGATATGGAAAAGTATTAGTGGTAAATTTGCACTAGTCTCAAGATTAGATTGGAACAGAAACAATGACGACCTTGCTTGGAGACTATCAGTGATATTAATTTAATTATGAATGCAACAAAATTCGACTTTCGTTGACATTCACATTTAGGTTCCTTTTAGGAATTCACCACGATGTCAAAAAAAATCAAGATAGTGGGTTGAAAATACACATTGAAAGATACAGTCCCTGAGGGGTTTGAATGTCTGTTTTTCATTTTTGAATTTGCCCACGTTCAATTTTATTCTTTCCTTTTCATATACACCCACACGCATATCATATACTTGTAATAAAGTAATCTGAATAATAACATTTCATATTTTATTTTGTGACATAAATGCGATGTGACAATGGCGCCGGAAAAATTTGACATGAAAAATAAAGTTGCGGACATGAACTTGACTTTCCCCTGCGTAGGACGAAGATAATGACGTTAGAAGTGACATCGTTTTAATTTTATTTCTCAGAGTAGCGTCACTTCTCCCAACAATTTTTCTTTAGAATCTCATAAAAAATTTATGATGATTTCTGCGTGTCATTCTGAAGAGTGCAATTCCAACAAAATCACAATTACGTAGTGATTTCACAAAACAAACCTTGACCCGTTCTCAACTTCCGTTGAAATGCTATCTAAAAACCACACTAGAAAAATCTGTAAATTCGCGGGCCTTCTGGTGAATCATGATTTTCCAGATATTCAGATTTATGGATACATCCTTCTGTCGGTGAACTTCCCATCTTGTATTTTTTCTTATTTCCCGCAGAACTATATTAATAAACTTTTACATGATGGACTTCATTCCAGTCCGCGACATCGTGCGATATGTTCCTATCAATTTTTCTCGCTCTTTTTGCTTGTACAAATGGTGAAGTTTTAGTTGAACCAAAGTTCCAAGTGCTTACTCCTGACGAGTTGATGGTCGAAGTGCCTCATTACGATGATAAGAAATTGGTGACTTTTAGAATAGGAGTTAGACGAGCAGGTCAAAATGAAGATGATTTTGAATTGGGTGAAAATGACGTAGATAATCACAGAGTGTTTATTTATGATCAGCGGTTGAAACTGAAGGAAGGAGACGTCGTGAATTATTTACTTGCATTCAGAGATAAAAAGGGATATCAAGCTCAAAGTGGAAATTATTATTTTAATGGAGGTCAGTAGATCGATCATTTTTTAATTTAAGTTGCTTCAGATGCAAAATTCAACGTCTAACTAAGAGCAAGTTGTTTAATTAGGAAATCGACGGTGCAATTATGCGTTTTAACAGAGATTAGATTCTAAGCATCAAAAATTCTACAAATTATATTGGTCAGTTTTGCTTTGTCTACAGAAATAATAATTTTTTCACGTGAGTGCCTGTCATCAAAACTAAGCAATTTATTTTTGTCAAAAAACTTCATATTATCATTAAACAATACAAAGTATCTTGTAGTGAGAATAAAAATTGTGTAAATTAGCTTTTAATTTTTTACACGTCACCGTCGCCGTCGCGACGCAAAAAATGTGATATTTTCACGAACTTTTAAGTACATCTGTGATATTTCGTTTGTTGTGCTCTATGACGAAAATTAATGTCCCAGTGCAAAATTGTTTTACATAACCATAAAAACTAAAGTTTTTGAAAGCATAACTGTCTTATTTTTGAAACAATGATTCAGTGGAAAATTAAGTGAAATCATTAATAAAAATAGTTCTTGACTTCTTTACATTTTACTGGTTATTAATTACAAACTAGCAACTAGTATAAGCCAATGAACAAAAATCTTTAATCCATTATGGTCATTTAAAGCAAATTAAATAAGTTAAATTATAACCTAAAAAAAGGGCGAACAGTTGATAAAAAATTTAAATTAAAACAAACATTCCTTCACCGTACCTGCAAATATAAACTCGGGTTCATTCTGAGCCATTCTAAATTTAAATTACTGAATCGATATTTACATGTAGTCTAGTCTGTTTTTAGTCTACTGTATTTATTTAATCGATTTTTTGTAGTACAATTTGTAGCTAGAGTTTTTTCAACGTTTTCATAAACATGCCGTCATTGTAGTTTTTTCAAATATTATTAAAATTGTGAAAAGTAATTAAAATGTGATATTGGAACAATTTCGTTTATTGTTGTTTATTGTTTGTGTGCTTGCAAAACCGTTTTTAATGACTGCGTGGGTGTGACAAATATTTTATTGGAAATTAATGGTGTCAGTATAAGCGGGGTTAGACTGACAATATTATATAGAATATTTTAACAGTTGATGTGGGAAATGATTTAATTTACATATTTATCGATGATATGATATGATGAGAAAATAATTAAGTGATTTTTATTTAATACTTGTCGCATATATGTTAAGGATGTGCGTTCTCAAAATTTAAGATTATTTTCAGTCATCGGAAACCCATTATCTGTTAAGTGCTTCAGGCATCTAAATTATTAATGGGATATGGAAATACCAAATGGGTTTTGATTGACAAAATAGAGAATAACTTCATTACCGAAATGAATTTATGTACGCTCGTATTGAGCTTTTACATAAGTTCCATTAATACCACTATTATTATTCTGAAAGACTGGTGATTACACCTACAACTGGTCGATGTCTATACACGGCATATTTATTTCACGATTTACGTAAATATATTTATTTTTGTTTTCAGCTTATTATAAAAAACCTTTTGCTCGCCGTCAACGTTTCCGTCGCCATTTAAGTTCAACTGAAGAAGCAGCTACAGAGAGGCTGCAAGAAAACACAGTAACAGAAAAGCTACAAGAACACGTAGATGAGACGGAAGAGTTTGATCCTACAGTTCCACGTTTTGGGGGTGGTTATCATCCTCATCATCGTTGGCATCATCGTAATCCCACGTTTAATCCCTTTGGTTCCCCTAGACCGTATCCAGGCTTTCCTGGAGGTGGTCCTCCAATCCATCGTGGACCTCCTTTTGGCCAACCTGGTTTTGGAAACCCGAATTTTGGCAACCCAAATTTTGGTAACCCTAATTTTGGGGGAGATTGTAATGAGCATGATCCTGGGCGTGATATGGAAAGGTCGAGGCGCACCACCACGGAAACACCTCTAAATTTAGGAAGCTCAGACTTGGACACGCATTGTCGAATTTGTTATGGTCAGTTGACAAGGGGAGTGCAGTCGACTAGATGAACTACGACTACGACAGAAGATACTCCGGATATAGATATTAGGTTCTCTGATTAAAAGTGTTCAGATTACATTTTTTTATTGTTTTTTTATTTGAAGTTTTTTGTAATACAAGTGAAGAGCGTATTTTACTTTGATGTGTAAAACACGTAAAAATAAATAAGCATTTTTAAAAACGTTATCGAATAACCTTGTAACAAACATATAATAATTTATTCACAGATGGTTCCGTTTCGTGAAATACCACGTAGATGCTCGTCTTTTATAAGTTTTGACGTTTGAGCTTAAATCTAAAGTATCATACGTCAAATTCTAAAAATAGAACAAAATACATTTCTTGGAAGCCATAACACCCACGAGCATCTCTATATACCCCAACAAATATAAAAGGTGGCGATAACTTTTTTAACATTATCCTTCTTCAAATTACAGTTTCATAAATGTTAGGCGCATTAAATAAATCTATCAGTAATTTTGACCTTTGCCTCACATCAACGTTTATTATTGTAAAGCTCAGATATTTCACATTTTATGAATCAATCTAATATAAATTTATTATGCAGCGTTTTTTATTTATTATCTGAAAACCTGAATTTTGTGATGAAGCGACGGACGCATTGGGATTAAAGTGATAATATGAAAAACATCAGAGTTTGCTTGTCATTATTATTAGTATCCAGGGAATTAACTTTGCAGTGATATCGATTTACAAAAAAGTTTTTTTTAAATCTCATAAAATATTAACAATTTTGAACCAGATGTTAATATCGAATTGCTAGTTTATTAGTTCATAATATGAAATATATTACGGATGAGGTAAAATATATTGTATTTATTGTTTGTCGTTGATGGTAAACAAACAATTTTGTTTAATTAGTAATCTCATCATCTTCATCGCATCATCCTCTCTTACATCAGGGTCATATTGTGACCGCAACAATTGATCAATTTCATAAAGCACTGACCTTACTAAAGAACACCATTGTTTGCTCATTTTTATGTAACTTTATCTCTAGTTCCTGATAAACTTTGTAACAATCAGTGACACTGAACTAGAGAATAAAAAACGACACACACAAAGAGAATTAAGTGTTAATCCAATTAATAATTCTAAGCAAGTTTCATTTCGTCAAACCTTTAAGACATCTTGTTTAACGCTTTTTCAAACTGTTTGGAACCACTGGCTTCCCCTTATCCCCACTCTTCCTCGTCTCATGACATCGCGGTCTTCGTCACACCCTCTCCACTGCAGTCTATTTTTAGAACCTCCACCCCTTTGCCGAATTTCATTCAAGGGTCACAGGAGGATGGGTTACATCCCCAATACGGCCAGGAACTAGATCATTCTTCTTTTTTCCGATAGGTGCCAAGTTTCCTTACTTCGTAACTACCAGCGCTTTATTAAACATCTTCCGTTCAATTTTCATACAATTTGTGGTATTTTTAACAGTGACGGTTTGTGGGAATCTTCCATGAAAAATCGTAAACGTGTCGGATTTTTACAGGGTGGTTGTGGGAGCAGAAATAATCCAGTTTGCAAAAACGGATAATTTTGTTTGTCTTAATTTACAGTGGCAGAATTCTAAATTTGAGAGGATAATTCCTGGGCAGATCTTAGTTTCTAGACATTCATTTGTAAGATATATTTTTCCACGTACTGTCTACAATATTTCTAGATTTGTCCTTAATAAATTTACTAAAATCGGTTTTGCTAATATGGTGATGACTATACAGAACAGAAATTTTAGAGTGTTTTATTACGAAACATTTAAATTGCCTTAACAAATTAAAATTATTGATTAAAACTTTAGAACTTTGATAAAAGCATTTGTACAATTGTCGCTACAGCGGTAAACTTCTAAACACTAATGATCCTTTCATGCAGAGTAGTTAATTTAGTTACAAACTTACTCAGAGACATTGCAACATTCAATAATTTTTATTATTGTTTCAATTTTATAATGTTTTTTTAACAAAACAAAAGTTGGTCGGCTAAATAATCACTATGGATTTATTGGCTTGCTATTTACATATTCAAGTGACCCTTTCATGAGAACATTTCCACTGTGATATATAATGTTAGTATAATTTTAATGATCTTTTTGTAATTGAGGTATTAGCGTTTAAAGAAGCACCGCAACTATTTGTTCAAATTTGCTTATTTTCTTCAGTTAAATATTTTTTTACAAATCCTAAGTTCTTGAATTTGTATCAATTCAGCGTAAGCGTAAAAAAATATCATTGACCTTGAAACACATCATCAAATTGTTTCAGTTTAGATAGCGCTAATTAACAAATGCAGTAATTAAATAAATTGTTCGCGCTGGTTTCATAAAAAGCTCTTCGGGCATTGAAAAACGTAATATTTTGATGTTGATTCGCGAGACAAAAAGAGTGGGCGCTCGCCGTCGCTGCGGGCCATGAAAACGGCTCCAGCCAGTCGCGCCGTTAGAGAAATTCGGAGGTGCTTAAATTTCCCCAACTATTTTTAACCGAATTAACTTTTCCATTGAAGCTTAAAACTACATTTCCTAGAAGTACATGCCATCGACCGTTTCCTCCATGAAAAAATAACGAAGATCCACAGGTATTTACGATGAATCAATATTATATGGGAAAAACCTGATCAGCACGTCTAGTCAACTTTAACCTTTCGTCTAGTTTCAAGAAATACGGTTTCCTTAAATTAGGCAAGTGCAATGCACTGCACCTGGCTCTTTTCCAGTTTTTTGAAGTAATTTTGACTGTTGTTTTTAGGGGAAGACATTGAGGCCGTAAAGAGCGCAGTGGTGTCTGGCCCGCCTCTGCCTATCGAGCAGGCCCGGGATTGCGGGGGCGTCAGCTATGTCTGGGGCTCCCCGCATTGCTGCTATGCCCTTTGAGGCCACTTTTGCCCAAATATTGCAGTTTGTGCGTGGGCGAATTCTAAGAATTTATACACTTGTTCTGGTTATGACGCTGGACCCGGCGCATCCACCATTATTTCTACGTCATAAAAGGCAATAGCTTTACGCCCACGGAGAACATGTCACAAATATGGATTCTTATTTCTTATTTAAGCACGTTGTAGGCTTTCAGTAAAAGATAATTGAAGAATACATCGCGTCTCTAAGGTCTCGCTGAGACCATGTGAAATTGGAAATAGTGTATATCCATGACCTGTTTTAATCGTTTAGCTATGAATCTACGTTATAAGCTAAAGTGTAAACTTTTCATAAGTCAGCAATTAAATACGCGGCCGGTTTGGGAGTTACAGAACTTCTAAACAAACGACAAACTTGTTGAAGAATAAAAAAACTCGCTTTAACAGTTGCAAATTTGCGCGCAGAACACAAAAACCATTTGATGTAAAAAAAAAATTGTCTTAAGTTTAATTCAAGACACGTCTTTTATTCAACATTACAAACATTCAGCTACAATTACAAGTTTTTCCTATTTTCTATTCATCTGAAAAATCAAAGTATTTATGTCATACATTATGTGTATGTGATAGAACAAGTTTTTAAACCAAAAGCATTTATTTTATAAGAATTTTTTTATGTTAATCAAATCTGGTGCTAGACCTGCTATCTCAACGATGAATTAAATATAAAAATATGTTGAGTAATATGTCCGCCGGTGGTCGATCCTTCAAATATCAGTTAAAAGTCGACGCATTTAATTTGAAACCAAGGCTAATAAAAACGTGTTATAACTTCTACAAAAATCTAATCTTAGGTATAAATTTTGTTAACATCGCTCTTTGCGATTACACTTTTAGATATCGTATTAAAATCTGCAAAAAAGATTCAAAGTTAAGAAAAGACTAAGCTTGAACAATATTAAATAAACAGGTGGGAATGTAAATTACATATTACAGCAGACATCGACGCAAGAAATGTAATTTATGGGGCTAAGGTTAAATAACACTAGTCAACACTTAAAATTTCCCGGGGAAAATTTATAGCGTATTTTGTAGATAATCATGCACCTAATACCAAAAAAATAACCATTTATTTCAATCACGTATTGATAAAGAGATTTTATTTTTATTTTTAAATAAATTTTTTTGATCAATTTAGGAGTGTAGCTTTAAATTTTTGTTACAAACAATCATAATACCATGTTGTAGTATTAGTCTACATTCAGTTTTTTCACCATGTCCCGCTGTTGTGTCAATTCTCCGGATTTATTTTGCTTTATTTTTTTATTTTATATTTACCAAGAAGTAAAAAAAAATATTACTAATGTTGGTTTTTGGTTATAGAGACACCGACCTCTTCTTACAATAGACGACCAAAAGAACAAACACAAAACAAGTTTATTTTTAAAGTCTAAATAACGTATTAACCTTAAAGTAACTACGAAAAATTGCTAAATTTAAAATAAATTTCTCTTAAAAACTATACGTGACTGAGATGTTTTATTTACTGTTCTAAGTTCTCTATAGCATGGCGATCCCGAATCACACAATTAAATTTCTGGGAAAAAAAAACGTATTTTTTTTGTTGCCTAGTGTAATTTGCGTTTTTCTGTCAAAATAAATTTAGTTTAACATTCTTGCAGTCATACATTATTTAATCTGTTAATTTGTGAGAAAGATAAAAAATTCAGTTTCCTTTCGTGGAAAACTAAGTTTTCTGGTAAAACGATATTGGACTAAAAATTAAATAATTAATTGACTTATTGTTTTAATCAAGTTTAAATTAGCTTATCTTCTAGTTTCTACGTATGTTTAGTTTTAGGTAATTTAATCTAATATGCACTGAATTGGTGGATTATTAAAAACCGTTTCCGGTTCATCTGAATCTAGAAAATTTAAAACAAAAAAATAATAGATTTAAATATATTTTCTTAAAAGATTTTAGTTCAGTTTGTATTTCTTGTCTTGTGACCTTGATATTTGTTCTTTAATCATTGCGGGCTTGGGGAACTCAAAAGAAACAAATTAGAAACTGTGGAAGTTTCACAAAGTCAATTATTCCGGCTTGTATGCTTATTTATCAAGCAGCCATTGATACTCTGTAAGAGACATTGATAATGTAAATTTAATCTGTGGGTTTTCCTAAGGCTTGACTAACATTGCTGCAGATTAGTTTGTGTCTGGAACAGAATTATTGTCCTACAGTATTCGCGATTGTCTTTGAGATATTAAAGTAGAAAGACGAAAAGGAAACAGACAAATTGATCACGACGAAAATTTGGTGATAAATACGACAAAAAGATTACAGGTTTCGATAAAACTAAAAAAAGAAAAACTATTGTCACAGAGTTGAATAAAAGTTGGTGAATGGAAGCGAATTATAAATAGGAATAAAGCATTAAAAGATTATATTTAAATTTAGTTTTTTGTTGACTCTCCTAAATATAGACGGTCTAGTTTTTGATTTATAACGATTATGAAGATTCATGGGAACAAAACATTTTCAATTTTCCGGATAATTCCGTGTCTCAAACAAGCAAAAATTGAAAATTGTATGATACGTGACCCGAATGTTATGATTTTTCTGTGGACAATTACAATATCGGCGTCTTGTGTTCAAAATCTTCGCATTCCAGACATGTCAAGGGTGGGCGTCGTGACGTCAAAAGCGAACGTTGGTTGAATGTTGATCTAGATTTTTATTTTAAAATTTCAAGACGATGAAGATATTCGAATCATGTCACGATAAAGATCGAGTTTAAACATGAATGAAACAATACACACCCTTCTGTTTACTACAGTCCAATACCACACCTGAAATTTCCGGGAAAAGCAAACTTAATTACTGGATTGCCCGGCTTTATTTATTCATAAAGGTGTATTGCGTCATTAATTTGTTGTATAACAGAAGCAAGGGTGGGGGTCGTAAGATGATTTGGATTTTCGGTGTTTGTGTTGTGTACCGATCAAATTGACGACGGCTTACGTAATGCTGGCGTAATAATTGATCATTATCGGTACGTAAATGACGTCATTATAAGTAAATTATCTAAAAAATCGAACGAGTGATATTTTCCTTTTTGTGATTTTTGTTGGCGAAATGCAATTTCTTATTGAATTCTTTCGGGCGTTCACAAGGAACGACCGAAAGAATTTTTTATTAAGATGCTGTGTGCGTCCAAATAGTTTTGGGTGAAATAAAATTAAAAATGTCGGTATAAGGTTATTGCGCAATTTTATCTAATTTAATGTGAAAACAATTATTAATGAATCATCCATAGATACGTTAAAAGATTAACTGATTTATTTATCAAACGTGATAGATTTTTACGAAAATACCGTTATTAACTACGTACGAAACAGTTCAAGATTTTTCTACATGAAACTTGGCGTCACGGGTCCTCGTTGAAGCAAATATAATACTGATAACCGTAAAGTTATTATTATTGGATAATGTTAATGCTTTGGAACAATGGTGCCACTGCATCTTCGCTGATCTAGCATTTTCCATTGGTTTTGGGAAAATATTTGGATCGTTGATTGCAAACTTCCACGCTTTTCCATGTAAACTTCCAAGATGCAGGTCCTAACTCTAAGAAACAAATAACAGAATTTCATGCTAACTTCAATGAGGTTCAAGCAATTTTCTTTAAACACTTATTAAATTGCGACACAAAGTGAAGTTGGAAAGGTCATTCTTGCTATGAATAAAGTAAATAGTAATAAAATGTAATAAATAGTAATAAATAGTATATAAAATGTTACTTCTGGACCAGGACATTTGGCGTCTTAAAAAACAAGGCAAAATCTTACAAATTTAGCTGTTTGGCCAAAAGCAAACAACCGAAAAGGCCCCAAAACCTCTCAAAAATAATTAATTTTTATCCACGCCAAAAGTTCCCAAATATGTGTAGACCACCAAAAATTGGGTACACGAAAAAACTTTAAGAACGCCCTAAAAAAACTAACAAAATCCCGTGCTTTCGCTCACCCCAAAATGGCTTTTTATTTCTGGACCAAGCCATTTGACGCATGCAAGAAAAAGTAAAAACAACACTAAATCAAGGAGGGTACCACGATAATTAACGTCTTAAAAAATCTTGGCAGAATCCTAAAAATGTATATGCTTTCCCAAAAGTGAACAACCGAAAAAAACATAAAATTCTTCAAAAATTATAATTTGTGCTTATTTTTTTATTACCATTCAACCTCCACCAAAATGGGGGGGTTCCATAGTACTTTGTCTTCTTCGTCTACGTCGATTCTGAAAGCTTTATCTGTTTTTTCATAATATTCTAGTTTAGACCAGGACAATTAAACACTTTAAAAACCTAGTAAACTTTTACTCAAATCCCGCGACTTTCAACACCCCAATATTCGGCCATGCCTTCATGATTAATCTTGGATTCAGAATATTTACAGAGTTAATAAAAATGTAAAACATTCTCGACCACAATCCGATTTCTCCTCTTTCACGACAGCTTATACCGTTTAACGAGTATAAACATTGAACACAATAACATTTTTGTGGATCCTTCGTTTAAAGATGAGGATGTTCAAACACCTAACAATTCCTTCGAAGAAGTCAAAATGATAGATTAGTGATAATGGTTGGCTTCAGAAATAAATTTTCCTCAACACAAAGAAAAATTGCCAACTTAATTCAGTAAAGAAAATACAGCCGCTGCAGATTGTCGAACAAATATGTGTCAGAAGTAGTTTTAAAAAGAAGTGAAAACCCGTTAGAATGGTGGAAACAACGTGCATCGATCTATCGAACCAAGTGTTTTTGCAAAATAATGAAGAGTAGAATAGAATAGAATTTTTATTTATATTTTTTTTTCTCTGACAGTAATAATAATCTATTGATTACAACAATTGTATATTTTCTAGCGAATTTGTATAATGTTCATTTAAAGAAATATTACTAAGTCTGGTTGCAAAGTCGTTGGTGGATCTTGGGTGTCCTAATTTATTTCGGGTTGCTTTAATCAACTTGATTTGCCGATCTAAGTCATACAATGTAATTGCTTGGAGGCGTTCCTTGAATAACATTAATTTCGCACGCTGTTTATTAGTGAGTTTCATAGTTTCCAGATGCTCAAATTTTTCGAGGAAAACCTAAAAAATGAGAATTCATATAAAATATAAAAAAAAAATAGCCAACAGCAAGTGATTCAAAATGAAAAGAACAGAGTTGGCTTTGAAAACCAAATTCTTTGTACGTTTGTTTAAAAATCGTTTAATAAGTTACTTGAAAAGATAGTTTTGTTAATTTATCGACTTGCTAAGTAAATTTAGTAGTAGTTTACTAAACATACTCATATAATTAAATAAAATAAAAAAATTGTTAGCTGACTCTTCACAAAGTTAATGCCACCTCAATTCTGTTATAATTGTTAGTATCTTTCTTTTTTTTAAATTACAAAACAACTACCACCAACATGAAATATCTAAAAGAAATAAAACAATATACCCGGACGTCGCATAAAAAAAGAAGAGGCAAAATAAATCATGTCTTTTAGGTATTTATTGTGGAGTATCGATACGCTGTTCTTTATTCGTGTTGGTATCAAAGTAAATACTCATATACAAAACCACCCATTTAATCACTCGCACATTCGAAACAACCAACCAAATTAAAATATTACACAACCATTCAAATTCTTAACCAATCAGACAACATCCACAAAATCACGTATTCAAGATTCTCTGACATACACCCGTTTTTCCTCCTTAACCAAATCATCCATATCTTACATGCAAAAATACTAAATATCGTTATCATTTTACACTCGACCGCCCTGTCGCTCCCCGACTTACAGGCGCCTAACGAGACACTGTATTAAAAATCATGTTATTATAATTTATGAAAACAATTATTACAGCATATGGAATACTAAAATTTTAGAAAATGTATCGAGATTGTTGAAAGATGTAGCTAATATTTTAGTATACATAGCCACATCTACCAGCTACCAGCGAGTCCGGTACAAAGATTTTTATGACATAGGCCGTTTTACTTTACAGTTGCCCGTTGCGACGGCTGGTAGAAAATGTCAGATAAACCTTTCCGATGATTTCGCGTTTCGGTTTTTCTTTATGAACATTCATTTTAATAACGCAAAATGCAAATAAACGTAAAAGCACAAAGACGTCAAAAAATAGTTGCCGTCGTATAATAGTAACAACCAAAGGAATGGCTTTCTTATTCAAACCAAAAATGCGACCCTTTTGATTATTATTAAAATAACGATTATCTCAAATTATTCGCTTTTACAATAATTCGGTTCAGAATACTAAAAAATCAGTAATTTCAGTATAATAAAAAAAAAATTCGGTACCTTCATTACTAACTACTAGTCAATAATGAAATTATTATTGTCTATTACGAAACAAAACCGTTAAAAAAATAATTTTTCAGATTTGTCAGACGTAAAATCATTAAATAAGTGCAAAAACAACGATACATCTTCTATAGCCAATATTGCATGCTCACCCACCGAAATCATCCTCATGTAATATATTTCTCATTTCCACTTTTTCGTGTCTTCCCAAAATTTGGTTTTTCACTTCTACTTTTAAGTCTTCGGGTTTCCAGGAATCCACGTTTTATTTCATGCTCATTGATCCGCTCATTGACAATTTTTTCTTGCTGACTGATCCGTTCCATAAGTTTGTGGTTAATTTTTTCTTGCGGATTGATCCGTTCCGTAAGTTTGTGGTTATCTTCTATAAGTTTGGTCATCTGTTTTTTAATTGATGCTCCTTCTGTTCAAATTGGGATAATCTTCTTATTATATAGCGTAACATTTTTCCTACAAAAAAATTAATTAATAATGATGTTGAGTAACAATAAGGCAAAAAAAAGTTGAAGAAGAATTGCTAGATAAATAGGAAAATTACGTTAACGAATATAATCTTTTAAAGCAATACGTAATTATAAAAGTAATCCTATTCCATTAAACTTGTTTGATTTTATAAATAAAAATAACTACTCCTATAAAATTAGTTTGAGTATGTGGTTTACCGATCTATGGTTTACGTTATTTAAAAGAAAAATATAATAATAACCAATGATCTTTTGTGCTTTATACAATATGGTGCTGGATGGTGGATGGCTATCCCCCACTGAATTTACGCGATATTAAGAAAGATTTAAAGAAAATTTCAGAAAACTATAAAATAGAATACCAAATAATAAATTATGATAAGATTAAAAATGAATTATCATATTATAAAAAATTTATAACAAAAGATCTTATAAATGTTTCGCCAAATAATTTAAATAAAACAATATGGATTTTATTGAGTGTTCGTAATTTTAAATCCCTAATAATGATATTAAATACAAAAGCGGCTCAAGAAATTAGAGAATACTATATTACTTTGGAAGAAATATTTTATTCATATTTGGAATACACTAAAAACTTTTATTTGAATATAGAAAAATCACTCGAAAAGATAATCAGCAAATTGAAATTAAGAGAGATGGTTAAAAATATTATCAAGTTAACCAAAAAGTATAATAGTATAATAGCAAAGATTCGGGTAATAAACAAGCAATATTATTGTAGTCCGCATAAATCCAATTGTGGGAAAGACATGTTTTCATGATAATTTAATGGATGATGACAATGTAAACAGTTGATAACCTAAGCAAAACAAATTGTCCTTAAAAAATCCAACTTTTCCAGACGTGCTCGAGATCACTTGTATAAAATCACCAACAAATAATTCTTAAATAACGGTGATACAAACTTGTCATTATTAGTTCTATAAATTAATTAGATTACTTCATTTTTTTTTAATTTTGGAATGCAACTAACTTTGAGAGAAATTGTGTTGTTGATATTATAGAACGAGTAAGTTTATCAACGATCAAGTTTATTTGCCTGTAAAGTATGTTATTATAAAGTAACTGCAAAAGGCAATTAATTATTAAGGATCTGCTGCGATTTATTTTTTATCCTAGCTACTTGTACTAGAAAAATACTACAAAATACTGTTAACTTTAACAAACAAGTTGAGTGAGTTTAATGAATAATTGGTATTCTGAATATAGGTATGCCTTTCTTCCGATAAATGAGATTATCCACTTACTTCCAAGTATAAAAAAATAGCCGCAGTCAAATATCTATTGTGTGATTTGAACAACCTTTCTGGATTATGATACTAACAAACTGAGAATCAACAAACTGAGTCAGCTTTAAGCAGATATTTCCTCTGCGATATTTAAAAACCTCTACAAAAATACAAATTCAGATAAGTAATTGCCTACCTTTTAGGTTAAGTACAACACGTGTTACAACTTCCCAGTGATAACAGTGTAATAAATATAATTATTCTAGTTATTAATTGCTACCATGCTTTGGACGCGAAAGCAATGTTTTTCTTTTGACATTGAAAAATTATAACAATGTAAAAACCACGTTCGTGGGTCAGGATTCAGTTATTTGATTTACTTTAATTTTAGACACAACCGTTGAAAATGAACAGAATGTCAGACGAATTACATTTTACTTATAACAATAAATATCAAGACATTTTTACTTACCCCGTAAGTTCAAATCACTGACCTCTTACACAGGAAAATAACAAACGACCAAATGTCAACGGGGAACGGGAAGGACATGTTCAATAGAAACTGTATTACCGATTGAGGCAGCGTCGCGTGCTGCAATTTGACTGCAATATGCGATATGTTTTTCGTGCTCTAGATGGCGCCATCTAGGTGATTTGTAATTTTTTATTTTCAAACTTAAAAATGTGCAAAGGGTTAATACCTATCACAAAATAAAAAAAACAAATTTAGGAAGTAGTTGTGTTACAAAAACAAATTATAAAAAAACTAATTTTACTTTGGCATCGTTACTTAGGTGTAATAATATTTTTTTAGACAATGTAAAAGCCTAACAATTAGGATGTGAATGAACTTGTGATAATATTATGTCTAGAATTCAATTAAGATATGCAAACCAAAAAAAAACAGCTAAAAATTTAAAAGTATTGATTGTTAATCAAATTAGGAACAACTTCTATAACGAAAAAAATGTTTATATTGTTCAAGGAATTTTATAGACCATACCAACGCTCGACCATCGGCCTACTCGTTTAAAAAAACACTCAAAAGTCAAAATGCGTTATTCGTTAGTAAATTTAAGCGCTGCACGATAGAGCGTATTACGTGCGTGTTTACCTTCAAAAATAAATTTGAATACTTATTTTTATTTATAAAATCAAACAGGTTTAATGGATTAGGATTAATTTTATAATTATGTATTGCTTTAAAAGATTATATTCGTCAAAAATGCTGGAAATGATTCAATTGAAGTATATAATGAATGCGTAGAAATACTTGATAAATTATTTAAAATGAAACTCATAAAAAATCAGATCACAAAAAGATATTCTCGACATTTGGCATGCTTTTTGGTAAAATTAACATTTCGATCAGCTCTAGAAAAAACTATAAAAACTGTAAATATTTTATTTTGATTATTTACAACGCGCCAGTTTCCACTTCCAGAAGACCACAAATTACTACGGTAACAGTTAAGCGCTTTCCATCCACAAAGAAAGTTAGATTTGCTAACTAATAATGAAGATAATTTTATATAAAAACTAACAAAATACCTTGTTTTTACACATCCCAAAATGGCTTTTTACTTCTGGACTAGGACATTTGACCTTTTCCTCGTTTTTTAAAGGTCTATTTAAAATGCAAATACTTGAATGATTTAGTCCTAATTTTATAAAGTAGAAGGTATGCTATTGGAATCCAAATATCTTCCCCTGTTTATAGGGTGAATATCAACTTTTTAGTATGTGCGAATACATAATAAATATTAATTAAAGGATCCCACACTTTTATTACAAAAACCCAATAAATCCATTAAATAAGTAAAAAACACCTCAAATTAAACTATTAAAAACCCTAATAATTACAAAAAATTAATACATGCATTGATTAACCATGTTCTCTTTGAAAAGCTCCCCTTTTCGGGTATTGTCTTTTTTAAGAAAATTTGCTTTATGGGTACAGGCCAGGTTTTTCCAAATAAATAACCAGCCTGTTTCACCGCTAGCGCCATCTTCATGAAATTCGCAATCCACAATTTCACTTCCAATAGGTTTTCTTGTATTCAAATCCATGCGGGGCTCTTTAGCTTGGGTGCTTCCTAAATATTATGTTCCCGGATTGATGGCTTGGTACAAAACGTACCATAAACAGTTTTTTTTTTTTCTCGTCTGGCGACTCCATATTTTCGTGACTATAAAAAGGCAATTGGGCGTTTTCAGCTTGCGGAACATTAGCAGCGTATCATTGTAACTTCAGCAGTCTCTTGGGCACAACAATAGATTATCAACTGTAAATTAACTGTAAATAACAGTAGCAAATGATACCGACACTTACTTTGATCACTGCCCTCGTGCGCTATTCCATTTCCACCGTCCATCATATTCAAGTCCTGGCTGGCAAAGTGACAAATGAAATGACGCAGGTATTTTTGACAGTGATGACCGATATTCATAGTGTATTTTTTTTCCGGATATTTTCCCCCCGCCTCATGTTTTCGCAATTTTCCGCTAGTCCTGAGTCATTTTGCGTTTCCAGAGGGTCAGAAGGTGAAGCAAGAAACCAGAGAAAAATTCCGAATTTTGCTCAATCAAAAATTTGGTAATACTTAAAGGCGCAGAAGCTGCTTCTCGTCAATATTATTGACAAATTTAGTTTCATCTTTTCCTATTTGCGGGTAGTCGGTAGGTTTCAAGTAACGATACTGGTGTCGATTTGTCAATGATCTGGACTTGTAACGATCATCTTGGATTCTATTGCGTATATTTTCCAAGATGTGGTAGCGTGTGTTTTAGAGAAAACTTAAATTGTACATATCCCTGCATATTTTGTACCAAATGTAAATCCTATATTTTGATATATTATAGAATTAGCTAAGTTGCTAAGTACTATTCTAGTCAAAAACAATGTCATTAAAGACACTTATCCCGTCGAATAAGACCTCACGCTAATCTGTGTACATATTAAAATTATAGTAAATTATTATAACCTATTGACTGATATAATAATTGTCTTCAGGAAGTCCGACTTTTATTCCTTAGAGTCTCCCAGTTTCGCTGATAAATATTTAAAAATTTCATTATAGGGCGAAAGGTCATTCCTATACCTTGAACGAGCAGTTCATGACCTTGTTTACGAGATCCAGGCAACTGGTCCTGAATGAACTTTGACATTTTCCCAACATAGCGCCTAAGGATTGCGATTCTGTATCATGTACCGATTATTCCAGGTAAAAGCAACAAAAGAAAAACCGCTGCATTACCAATTCAACGACGCAGTATTTTCCTCCTTTTCAACATTTATAAGGCGTCGTTTTAACCACCCAAAATAGACGCAATTTCTAATTATTACATTCTGAAAGGGATTCCAAGCAATGCATTCATTGTTGAAAGCCTTCATTATTAATTTAACAATACGAGTCCCTTGTCCTAATGGGGAACTGAAATCACAAACCGCTCGAATGGGGAATAATGCAAGACGCTACATTTGTAACTTAAATATCACAGAATAATACGCGTACTAACAAACATGTGCTATTAGGAATAAGAAATAACAGATATTTTGAATAGAATAGTCGTTAATAAAGTTATAAACAGTAGTTTCCATATCAACCGAACATAACCAAAGGCTACACCATGAGTCATGTAGAATAAAAAACTCATGAACAGCAGTAATTTTCATTATAATAACAGTAATTTAATTTTAGGAGTACCATAAAAACGAAGAACACTCCATTAGTTGTGCAAATTAATTTAGTAAACAATACAACGTTAAACTTGTCAATTAAATTAACTATAGGAGTATGATTTTAGATATTTGACATTGGAGTATTCTTGCATACATTAAATGCACATACTAAATAAAATGATTTGTCATAAGAACTTGAAAGAAACATGAGTTTTCCTTTTCAGTTTGATTGTCACTAAAAAAATTAGAAGTTGACTTCTTACAAAAAATGCATGAGTAAAATTTTTCTGGTTCAAAAATGTAGAAAAACGACCAGTATTGAAACTTTTTGTTTTTCATTTGTTATAAATTTTTCCTTTTTATGCATTGTAACTGTGATACGAAATTAGTTTCAAACAATCAATTTATGCAGCTAGAGTATAATAATCAAAATTTAAAATTTTAAAAATTTATGACGAAGAACAAGTTTTACACTATTACTACAATTTTAATAATGACATAAAATCTTCTTTTACAGTGCTTAGAACATTTAGTATCGCTACAAAATCAAATTTCATTTTTAAATGTTTCACTAAAATAAAATTTTTTAGATTTGTTATACATATGATGTTCAAAAACTGTAAAAATTCTTGTACTTCAAATATTGCAAAATTTCAGAAATTTTTAGAATTTTCGGCATTTTAAAATCTATTTAAATCCTAGTATTGTATAACTCCTAAAATTAACAAAGATGTTGGTATGTTCTAATTTTTATAAACTGTCTAGAATACCTTAAATACGTCTAAATTGCCGGCAATTTTGTTCAGTTACTGCCTAAAATTTTCAATTTTGAAGACTTTATAATAATACATCACAATCAGCCTAATTATTTAAAAATTGGATCTTTTCCACCAATTTTTTCCAAGAATTTCATAAGATTTGTTAAGAATAAGTAGGTTTTTTCACAAAAGCATTGTTAGTAAACATGCTGAAAATACCTAATTATATATCTAATAATAGTTTGTTTTTAAACTAATAGTAAAATTATATAACAATTCAGATAACTTTCTGATAATGCTAGGATGTGGTTTTGGTTAAAAAAATTATCACTCACATTTCTGGATACAAAATTTGGTTTAGAGTAGAGATTTGGCAAGGCAATATAAAATTACAAAACCACAAGTATTTCATTGGCGATATCTTGCTTTGGAAGATTGGAGTTTTTTTACTTAATTCTTGTACTTTTTGACAAAATAAACCTCTCGTTAATTTAAATTGGGCTGAATGTATTAAGTTGGTTCAAAGTACAAAACATAAATTTTTATCAAAAAATGTAATTTTCTAGTTTATTTACCTACTAAACTATACAATTGTGGCGGTTAATGGAGCGACTATAAAAGGAAATTAAAAACCCAGAGAGAAGCGAATAACAGAACTAATAACAAGACAAGGTTTTTACTGCCTTAAAGTTGGATGAGCAAACATTTAAAAAATAAAATCGCAATACATCTCTTTAAATAAACAATTTTCAACGAACTATTTCATGTCGATATCCCGCAATTTATTTTCCAGAAACAGTTTTATTTCTAGAATTTTATATGTATCTTCGAGGTAGAGAGAGCTTATATTTCCATGAAGATGTAAGTTTGTTGACCATTATCGACATAAAACTTTCAAAGCTCAAACTCATGTCACTTGAGCTTGTTCAGCATACGCAATAGTAAACATGCCACATTTGCATCTTAGTTCTTGATAAGTTATTTCTCTCACACCTTGTAAATGACAGCTTTTACCTACTTTTTAGAATGATTATTTTTCGTTTCTTTGAAGTCTGCAATCTCCCTTTTACGTCAGCAAATTATATTAAACAGCAGTTTCCACTGTTATATTTAGCATAGCAAGCAATCCATTGCAATTAGTAGGTAGCGTTCACGCTACGTCTTTTCTCTTTAGTGTAGTTATAGTTATAAAATGTCCCTGAAGTAGTTGTAATTCTTTTCAAGAGTCTCTTGGAGACTCTCGGTCCCGATTATTGATTCATTATGATGAACGTGTTTGTACGGCAGTAGCACCGTTCGAGTTTCGAGCTGGGTTCGTTGCTCCTGGAGTGTCCTACTCTTCGAAGCTCGTGCACCAACTTGCATCCTGTGACCTAATTTTCAAGGCTCTATCGACTGTATTTCCCCCAGAACAGGTGTTGAGCTTTTGGGATAGCAACATCGAACGCTATTAACTGTCCAAGGGACATATCTGGTTGTTGAACCAATGGTTATTTACGGCGTTGGGCGCGATTAAATGAGCGGGAATTGATTTTGTGTCTTCGTGGGTTTGACAGGACCACTTTGTTTATTTTCAACGTGCCATGTTCTTCAACCAGTTGCTCGGGAAAAATGACTAACGTGTTTTCGTGTTTATCAATTATGACAACTTCAAATTTATTTTACTTGTTTATGATTATCCTTTGTAAAATTACTCCGTCACAATAGCGTTGGGATTTGTTAATAATGCAACGTATTGATTGCTTTTATTTATGAGTTAGCGAGAGAAGAAAAAACACAAAAATATTTTTTCTCTGCAAGTCTTGACCTTTGCCATTTTCTCTACAAGTCACCGCTTTCTACCTTTAAATTAACTTTAAATTCCGAAGTATTTGATATGATTTGAGATAATGTAGCTACGAATAAAATTTTTGTTTTTCGTTTTCCTTCGTAGGCATAACGAGACTGTTGATTTGATTTTTTTTTATTTTCAGGTGTTTATACTTACTGGAAACAAGGTTTCGTTTTGCTGTGAAAAAAAAATTATTTCTGTTGCCTGACACAATTTATCTGAAAATACAGATAAATTTTTAATAAAGCTCAAACCTAATTAAAAATGCCTTCAAATTATTAAGTGGGTCTGAATTTTATTTCTTTATTATGTTGTGAAAGTAGCACATCTGATAAAAAAGTAAGCACACAATTTCGAGCAGTGATTAAAAAAATATAAAGAAAATCTGATTTAAATCCTAATAATTCCAAGTATAAATAGCCGCAGCTGATAAATCTTACTTTTTTCAAGTGGACTTAAACGGCCATTCTATAAATTATCAGCATTCTTTCACTCGACATTGATCGTTGTTTATGTCTTGAATGTTTACTTGTAATTAATTTTGTAAATAATGGTCTGCAGGGAGGTAATTAGAGGCACGCTCAATCGTGCATGCAAAAAATATTTAACTCGTACATTAAAATTCTGTCAAATGTTTCTATTGATCAAAAAAAAAAATGCCCAAAAACTGTTTATCGAAAAGCAACAATTGTATCCGGGTGGAATAATACAACTGGAATAACCTTCACTCCGTTACTCTCTTCTTCTACATACGGTCGTATTCATTGGCTCCAGATGATCTCTGAAATTCTTGTATTAATTAATATTTTTCTGTGTTTACGTCCTTGGTGATGAGCTTGGGAATAGTGAGCAGGTAACTTGACTGTTGACACTACGACAATTATTTTGATTCAATAGAGTTATTTCTCAAAACACGCATAACCTTACGAATTAAAATTTTTATATCAATCAATCAATAATAAACATAGTTGTTCTTGAGGTGAGTACATTTGATTATTTTCTTGTTCCCACCTTCAAGTGAATTTTTGGGAACTTAAAGCGTATTGAAAATAAAGGTGTTTTATTACATTCCAAGAACTGCCTCGACGTGATTTTCAGTTTTCATTTCGGACGTGCGTACATCAGAAGCTATTCGATCCTCATAAATATGCTTCATAACTTTCAGACTACATCCATTTTAAAGTTTGTACGACGAGATTTTTATCGTCGCTTAATGTGTCCGCACAGTTTAAATAATCGTCTATGTAAAAACATCGTCCAATGGCTTTTACCTCATTAGGACATTCCGCCTCAAACAGTTCAGCATTCTTCTTTATGAAGTTGTTCAGAGTGACCAGACAGCTTCAAATATAATGACATTTGTTTATTATTTTTTTATCTCTTCAATAATAATAATAATAATATCAAAAAATAACAAAGTACAATGTAAAACATTTAGAAATAACATTACAGTAGAATCGTACAACATGTACCTAATATTAAGAACAAGATGAGCACAAGCTCTTTACAAGTAACTCCTCTATGCTGAAAATTGTCTCTAGCAATAGAAGTTTAACGTTTCGTTGGAAGATTGTAGAGTTCATAGTCCTTAACTCATTTGGTGGATGATTTAGTTTGGCGCCCCACTGTTGAGTAGTTTTCTTATGGTGTAAAGGGATTTGTAGGAAGTTTTTGTGTCTGGTGTTAAAATCGTCGTTAAGCTTCACCTGAAACCAGGGTTCGCTGTAGCATACCAAAATTTGATTGCATAAATTTAAAAGAAATTGGCTTATTTTTTTACAGTTTCTCTTTTTTATTTACAAAGATTTTGAAGAGCTGAAAACCAAACAATCAATAAAACTATAACTATAAGTTATAACTTATCTAAAAAATATCTAAAATTAGCATTTTATTAAACAAATTAATAAATTGATTGACCCTGAAAGAATTTTGTTTTTTCTTTCAGTTCAAACTCAGAAAATCGTATGTAAAGTTGTGCAACGTCAGATATCACCTGACTAATTTTATAGATCTCGTAAAGATGGTGACAAAAGTTTTTTTAAAGCAACATATTCATTCTAATTTCTTCGGTCATAGTTGTCTAATATTGCCATTAATTCTTTTACAGCTTCTAATTCTCTGGAGATTTTTTACTGCAACTACTCAATTCTTGACATAATAATAATAATTGGCAGATTTTATATTTTCAAAATTAATCTGTAAATTGAAATGATGGTGTCAATTGTCTGTAGCGCTTTCTTATCCGCTTTTCTTTTGAAGATTTCTGTAAACGATACAAATTACCTGCAGAGTTTTGTGCATTCTTTATTTTGTGCAATAGACATTGGCTAGTCACTAAACTTTCCACAAAATAACTGAAAATCCTTCAGTAGCGTTTTGTCGAATAAATTTTTTTTCAAAATTTGTGATTTTTTTGCTCATTGTTAGTATGTTCACCATCAAATGCATTCACGAAAATCTCTTCTGGTGTATTTTCCATCCAATTGTTCCCTATTGATCTACCGTTGTTTTTTTTTTTTTTCATTGATAATAATAGAAAGTTAATTTAATATTGGTAAATATGTTACTCGCAATTCTACGCAATTCTCGTTACGTTTTGCAGCTCTTGTATTTGTTCTCTTCGAAGTTGTAATTTCAGACACTAAATCCTATGCTTTATTTTCCACATTTACTAGCTGCAATTCCAACTTCTTTCGTTAAATCTCTAGTTTTCTGATTTCTTCAGAATTACCAACGTCAATTTGGATTCTGTTGTAGTTGAAACTTATTTCTGTCTTCACCGATATGATTGTTTACAACCATCTCAAAATGAAAACTCTTTAAATTCAACTTCTTTTGCGTTTACTGTGCTATTTTCAACTCGATCTGGCTCCAATTTTGTAGCCGACTGGAGTGATACAACTTAACACCTGCTTGCTCAAATATTTTTTTTTATTTCTGTTAAAAACTTACCATTTGAATAAATTTACAAAATTAATTAACATTACACATCTCACTGAATCCACTACATTGTTATATAAATTCAACCGCTTTAGCTTTTATCTCGAAACAATAAAGTTCCCAGAATTGTTATAACAAAACTCTCGAAAGGCGCGTCGTCGTTATTTTACTCGAATAAACTAACAATAAAAAACAACGAATGGACGGAAACGCGGAAAATTGGAGAAGCACTATCGAAAACAGCAGTTCCCTTTGAAATAATTTTTTAACGTTATGTTAGGTTTTCATAGAGCAGCCAACTTTGCAGACCTGGTGCCACTTCCGGCAATTTGAAAAGTCTTCCTTCCACTAGCGGTAATTACACGTGCAGATGAAATTTTGTCCTTTATGGCGAAAATGCTGTGATGTAAAGATTTTTTAGTCACGAATAAAAATTGCTGCACGAAATCACACGTGTTCTTTGAAAGCAATCACATTGAAGCTGGTGGTGTAATTTTGTTATTGTAAGATTGATTTCAATTTATCACGTGTCAAAGGTACAATCGTGTTTGGCTGACATCACTTCGAATGAATGCTATTGGTTTATTAAATTATGTAATAGTTTTGTAGCTTTTGTGTTGGGATTTTATTCAAAACTTTTATTTTCAGCATCATTCTACTTTTTCCCAGGTTTTTGTGTTGGAAATTTAATTTTGTGACTGAAAAATTTTATATTAAAAAAATTCTAGTTTAATTTCATCTGTGCTAAAATTTAAGTTTATCGCAGCATGTTTAAAAACATACAGACAATATAAATAAGGAACTGAACTATGGTCGATACAGAAACTATTACGTGTATCCTATTGATAGTATACATTAATAATTAAATAAAACTTACATTTAAATATTCTATAAAATCAAATCTTTATCAAACTTTTCGAATTTGGTAAAAAGATTTAAGAAAATTTTGGTAGCAATTTGCTTCCTGTTTCTCAAGTTTCTCTTACCCTTTTAAGGTAAAGATTTTTAAAGTCTAAATTAAAAAATACCAACCAGAAGAGAACAAAGTACTTACATTTTATAACTATGACTAGAAGTCGAGAATCTGTTTGCTCATTTTTGTGTGAATCAAAGCATTCTGTTTCTCGTGCCTTTTTAATCGAAGTAAAAAATTTTACAAAATTAAAGAATAGCTACCAGAAGAGAACAAAGTATATACTTACATTTTATAACTTTGACTAGAACTCGAGAATCTAATACCAATGTTTATTTATTTTTGTGTGAATCATTCCACACTTCAAAGCATTCTGTTCGCTCTAAAAATTTTAACAAAAGCCAGTATGCGAATACTCTTTAGTGAGTATAGACTCATATTGTATAGACCTTTTTTTTGTTTGTAAAAGTCCGCCCGCTCGTCTGGATGACGTCGACAATGCTACTCCAATTCCCACAAAAAATTGAAGTCCAGTGAAAGAATAGAGATTAATGTGTGAAAATAGCTGCCAGGCAAATTACACGACTGGATTAACTCGTGACAAAGCCTTTTATTTATCTTTCCTTTTTATTTAGCCAGTGAAGTTCGCCGCAAAATCTTCACGCTTCTTGAAATTAAATAGAAAGACATACAAAATTCTTTGCATGGTTTTGGAAGTGGTTTTTCGATGTTCACTATCGTAGGATAAGCGAATTTCCAAGCAGTCTGTTACTAGGACAACGATTTCGTCCTGGCGTCAACATTAAACAGCTTTGACGTCAAAACAACGAATCTCACTTATCTTGATAAGCACAACTCGTTTTTTTTTTATTAATTATTGTGATGAGGCTATGTTTGGTTATGAAAGGTCGAGATGAAATATTGGAGATAATATTGGAGCTCAGGCAGACGTCGTTTGATTTAAGGAGATGAGAGGTCCTTTGTGATTATTGAATAAGACTGCGAATATTTATTTAGTGAGGTTGTTCGGAACCGATTGGTTCCAAAAATAGAAAAATGACTTTATTACCTTAAATTTGTTGCAGATATTGAGATCGTAGGTAGCGGTTTAGTCCCATGGGAATTAATTGTCAATTTCAATTACTTCCTTCCAGTCCATGAAGAGTGGAAAATTCCAGGTAAACTCGCCCATCAGTAGCACCTGTTTTTGTTTAAGGGAATTGTCATTTCGAATAGCTTTCATATAACAATGAGTTACGTGAAAAGGTCAAGGGGTACGAGCATAATGTTCAATTACACGCTAAATTAATTACGTCGACATCCATAGGAAGAAGGTGAAGAGAATGCCTCTGTTATTAATGGACCAAATCTAATTGTTGCAAGCTTCAAGTCCACCACTAAGAAAATTAAATTCAACTTGGCCTGAATTAACGCCGAATATAGTCAAATAATTCGATAAAACGAGCTAAATGTGGCTCATCGATTTAGTATTCGCTCAAATATAATTCACCTCAGTTCTATTTCTGTATGGGTGTTAACACGAAATAACAATTGATCACGTAAAGATAACAGTGAAAAATCGCGCTGTTTACTATCGTCATAAAATAAAACCAAGAATTATAGAAATGAGACGACTTTCAGTGGTGGCGCCGGCGATTCGTAAAATCTATATTTGTTGTTAGGACGTTCACCCTAACATTTGGAACATCAACGATTTTGGGGATTCTGACACTTACACACAAGCTCTCAAGGAAAAAAAACTGTTCTGCTTGTTCTAACAAAATATCCGCGGAATCCTATCCTAACAGGACTTTTATGAATTCAGTAAAACATAACTACGAACTACTAAGCTCGTTTAATTTATTAGTTTGTAAAGTAATAAAAAGAGACGCTCATAAGTGTCATCGAAGCTATGAAAATCATCAATATTCTCATTTTTATAGCCGATCTGTATCTTATCGATAACTCTTCAAAACAAATGGCTGGTTTTTCATGACGGGGCAAAAAGCACAGATACAACATCAATTCAAAACCTTGGATTTTTTGTTAAAGAGAATTTGTGCGTTTTCTAAGTACGTTTTTGAGAGACCGAGATCTCCTATGCTGAAAACTTAAAATACATTCGGGCTCCAACGGTCTTACTACGATCAAAGCAAATGAGTATATCAGTAACAACATTTTTTAAAAAGAAATCGAGGTTTTTTCGTGTCCCTAAAGAATTCTTTATCCAGACTTCTAAAATTCGAGTTCATTCGAAGCGAGCACTACTACTTTCTCAAAATTTGTTTTCATACGAAATCTAGTAGAAATAGAGAAATACGTATTGATTCTAATGTTGACAATGAGATGAGCGCGAACCAAACAAATAACTTTTGTAGCTCTGGGAAAATTACTTCTTGTTCCTTTCCAAACACATTCGTTTAATTTATGAATATTTTATGATGTATACGTGCTTCATATAAAATTCTTTTTAGTTTTAAACTTAGTGCACACATATAAAATGCAGTAAAACCCGACACGTCGTTGCTTCTACGTTTTTAATCAATTTTACCTCAATTTGCAACGTGTTTTGCATTTTAAATGTGTTCAACACCAATAAAGAAGAATTTGCACTCGACAAAACATAAATTGAAGAAATTAGGGAAAGAAAATGAAATGAAACAGTGAATGAAAATTCAACTAAAACAAAAAATAAATACAAAAATCAAATCTGGAGAACACAAGGAATTAAAAATAGTGATGCAAATAAAAACATGTAATGTAGAGCCTATAGAAACAATGAATTAAGAAGAAACAAAGGTGAAACTCAAAGAAAAGAAACAAATAAGTAAAGGAGAGAAAGAACCGAAAAATGTAAAGATAGGTGAAAAATTATAATCGAAACAAAAAGATATCACTGGATACGAGCATACATGTAACTTTCTAACTGTCAGTAGACAACAGAGGAAAAAAGAACGAATGGGAATCGATACTTGGAATGCACAAAGTATAAATAAAAAAAATAACAAGTAAAAATACTGAATTATAAGAACAAAAAGGGAAGAAAAGGGATACTTACTGCTTTTCCTGGTAAATAAGCTAAAAGACATAATTAAAGAACACTGTATAAATAAGAAAATACTCACAATTGAAATACAGATTTTAACCAAAAAAATTTGATTTCTGTAGGGAACTACAAAAAATGATGAATGACAGAAAAAAAATGTAATGATAATGGAGAATTTAAACGGCAGAGTAGAAACCCAAAACAGAGGTATAAAAAAGTGACCAATTCAAAGAACGCGAAAAAGTAAAAAAAGAAAATAAAAAAAATAATAGTGAATCGTAGATAAAATGTAGAAAAAAAATTATTACTTATTATTTAAAATTATTAAAGCTATTGATTGACAGTTATAGACATAGAAAGAGAAGAGAAATCCGATAAAAAGCAAAACATACAACCAGTACAACAAAAAGATGATAAAATATATGGAAGAAAAAAGAAACACAACTTAACAAAACAAATGAATGTAATCATATACATAAAAAAATTAACAAAATAATAGAAAACAATGACATTCAAGATATATATAAAAAAGGACACAAGAGCTTGTAGTATTTTCAAATAGATGTCGTCATGTATATTGGATAAATGAATAAAAAATGAAAATATCGAATGTAGTATAGAATGCATTCAATGTGAATTTATGAGAAGCTTCTTCTTCTCGCAATAAACAAAAAACGGAAATACATGGAAAACCTTATAACAAAGACAAGTAGACCATAATAAGAGCCCACAACAAGAAACCCAGAAAATTTAACAAAGATGCCTGCTAAATCCATTATATTTACCAAAAATATCAGACAAAGCTATAAGGAAGAAATGACTGAAAATGATTAAGATCGGATATTGTTTAATAGAACCGACATATGTGAGTACTGATATTTGCAGATAATCCGGCTACACTAGTTGAAACAGTAGAAAAGTACGGAAATTTTAAACAAGGAATTAATAAAAATACTTGTGAATGTAATAAATATCCTATTTTTAAAGAAAGTGGGAATTAAGAAATATTGACAGATTTTGGATTCAGGTAGTTCAAAAAAATATAAAATAAGATACGAATACGAAAGAACGACCAAGACGAAAATAGAATATCGATATTCAGAAAGCAGCGGAAAAAAGAAAAAGAGTGGTCATACGAAATCTAGTAGGTGTAATTGTAGATATATGAAGAGATTTTAATGTTGACAGTGAGATAAAAGAAAAGTAATTTTTTAAAAATATTTTGATTTTTCACGAGTAAAAAAATGGTGGATGCGCCGGAGCAAAACGTCAGCCGATTTTTTTGCTACATGCAAAAAAATAAATAAAAGTAATATATATAAAGTTACGCTTGCAAAAGTTTTAACGCAAAAACAAAACAAGAGAAAACGGTTCCGACACTTGAGCCGTTTCGTTTTTGTTCCAAATCAATCAATATTTATACAATACTTTTTAGAATTTGTATTTTTGAACGGTTAGATTGCAACAACACGTCGTCATTAAGTTTGCTTAGATTTTTGACTGTTTGATTACAAAGCGCTCAAACGGGAGGTCAAGTTTTACATATAATTATTGCATAGTCAATTCTGAACTCTTTTAAGTACATAACTACACATAATTTTCCTTTAAAATCAGTGTTCAATAACAACTTGAATTAATAATGGCCATTAATAAGTAACCCGAATCTGTGGGGAACACCTACAATAAATTTATAACAAGGCGATAATAAAGCGTGTAAAATTAGATCAAAATAACTAAATTTGAGCTCTAGAAAAGTATGTTTATAAAACAGAATCGTTATTTGTTGAGGACAATTGACGGACAAGTTATAGGGTAAATTCAGGCTTGTGTATATTTAATAATAGTCTTCCAAAATATAATATCAGTATAAGTTCAGGCGATAAAATTAGTTAAAAATCCTTAGTTCCTAAAAATGCAAAACAGAACATAAATAAAATACAATAACAATACACCTTAATTTTTTTTAAAACTACGTAAAATGGGGTATATATTATCTAACGATTCTTTAATAGCCTCTCGTGATTTGGATCCAGTGAACACAATCTTTCCATTAACAAAAATCAATAAACATAAATGTGGCTTGATCATCCGATAAATGATTCCAGGGAACAGCTCAGGCTCATAGCTGCAAAACTGCCCATGCAGCAAACTTAAATTCTCCAATTTGATTGGAAATCTTAGATCACATGTAGCTACCAGATTCTGTATCTTAAAATTCTCAAATTTTATCTGAAAAACTCCAACTAGTAGTGAAAGTAACTTACAAAGGAAACTTACATTAAAACCTAATTTCTGAATAATTCTTGCAAACTTTTTGGAAGCTAGGAGAGCATCCTGCTCGCTTTTAGCCCCCGTGCACACGATTTTACCAGTCTGGAAAATGAGTGCCGTAGTGCGGGGCTCTCGTAACCGCATAATTAAACCATGGAACCTTGAAGGGTTGTATTCCGAGTTTCGTGTCCGTGCGTTGATTACAGCCAAGTCGAGTTTTGTGTTAAGATCAACAGTGGTCACACAGTTTCTATGATAATATAAATATAAATACTTCTAATTTCCTAAATAGAACTTACTGGATGGTGATGTTAGTGTGAGGCTCCCCAACGGCCGATCCAGGTGTTGCTACTATCATATTCGATTTACCAGGAGTTTGGAGCTGTCAACAAATTAACATAAAAATATTTGTAAAATGATGCAACTTACTGAAGGAGGAATAGCCGGATTTGCAGACCAGTCCGGAGTCGGAACTGTCGGTGTAAAACGAGCTGGACTGTTCAGCATTGCTCTCAAATGCACGTCTGTTTGTTTCTGTTCCATTTTTATTGAAAAAAGTGTGTTTATTTAACAGACAGCTTTGATGGAACTGTAGGTTATGTTTTGTGGGCCATGCGCGTCGACTGTCACACGGGGAATTGTAGGGATTTTGTTGTTGCCAACATAAATTTATCAAACAGGTTAAAGTGCAAAGTGTTTCTAGACGAGCTGAGTGCTTGGAAAAGTTGTTTTTTTTTGGTGCTCTTAATAATCAAATTATAATTAAATGTCGCTTAAAAGCCAAGTAATCCATCTTTATAAAACCGTAAGTTGAGATTTATAAAAAGTGCAAGCTCTGTCAGCGTTGGCGGAGTTGTTTTGACAGATGTCATAATCAGGTGGTTCAAGCATGTGATAGTCCGGCGGGGAATTTGAAAAATAGTACTTTGATGTCGATGATTGAATTGATTGGATGAATGAATTAATTAATTGATTGATTGGAAGAATTAAGAATAAAGTAAAATAAATTATTTCGATTTAGAAGTTAGAGAAGAAGTAATTCAGAAAAAGAACAATTTTTAAGTGATTTTTTTTTTAATATAAAGTGCAGACAGGGATTAGAGTTTATCATTTTGTTTATGACCTTGTTTATTACTTTTAATGAACAGGGGAAAAATAATCAAGGTTACCACAGGAAAGCAGTAGTAGTATTTTAACATTATCTGTTTATGTAACAAGTAGGAAAAATGGATAAGCACACGAGTAAGGAAATCTTCGAATTTCCCTCATGTTACGTACAAGATTTTATCTATTTTCGAGTTTTACTAAAAGTCACTTTTTGTACTAAGTGGGTAGAAAAATAGGATTTTCCATTTCACGTTAATGAGACAATTAGAGTTTTTTTCTACGAAAATAGATAAAGAGATAAAAAGTTTTTAATCAGTTATTTAATTGCCAAAGATTTAAAAATCATCGTTTTTTTAATTTTACATTTATTTTCAATCCCATTACGTTTTCTTTATTTTATTCATTTTTTTAGTTGTTGCATTTGGGGAAAGATTATCCATCCGGTTATGATTTTTTCCGCAATCGTCTACACCGAGCATTCATGAAAAACAAGGATGAGAAAGATCCTGAAAAAATAAAAAGCATGATTGCTCATGGACAATATGTAGTAAAGGAGTTAGAAGCCTTGTACATGCTGAAAAAATATAGAACTTTAAAACGAAGATATAATCTGTAATGATGGATGATGGATGAAACACACAAAGTGGTCAACAGGACGAGTGATATGATTTATTTAGTTTTTTTTTGTCTACTTAACAAGAGCAAGGTTGCCACATTTTATTAATTTCACAATATAATAATATTATCATACTTATTGTTCTTTAATAACATTGAAAAATCAACTATACAATGTAATAATAATAATAATGATAATAAAGTGCTATAATGCTATATCTAGATAAGGAAAGCCGTTTACAGATTTTTCTTTGGTTTAACTAAAACTAGGATCACGTACAGTTACATTCCTAAGATATTGCCACTCCATAAAGCTCGTGCAGACTACTGATTTCATCTCCTGATAACAATAAACGAAACAAGATCACTCACTTTTCAACCGACACCAAAAGTCATTTCGGCACGTTAAGAACTAGGTGTGTGCTGACTTCTTACTAAATAAATAACTTGGGCCCATATAGTGGTGTTTGGGAGGGTACATACATAAAAGGGGCCGTAACATTTTCTCTAATTCTGTTTACATACTTGTTTTTATTTTACACAACATTGTAACATTATTTATAGGTATATACAAGAAAAGAGGAAGAATAATATCATTTTCTCGAGTACAACCAGTCTGATGATATTTTAGTTTCCTGGGACAGGAACAACACATCAGTAATGCAAATAAAATTTTTGAACGGAATTTCTAGTCTACAGTGTCCCAACACGCAGCAATCCCAGCAATATGCTTCTTTGTGTTGTCGTTGTCATCACATTTAGATGTTGATTATAGGCAATAAGTACGTCATAATTTTCAAGACCACATTGCGAGGATTGCAATGAAAAGAAAAATTTTGTGCTCCGGTCTTTTAAAATGATGCAACGAATTCTCGTAACATTTTCTAAAAGCTATCAATTTTCTATTGTCTGTATGATCTAATCATCTAATACTCATTGGCGATCTTTACGCGTTTGTTTTCAATCAGATGTATTAAACTATGATATTCAAAGGACTGTTTGGAAGAAGGCGATCTATTTACAGAAACCAGTTATTCGTTGAAGGCAAGCCGAGTAACCTTTGGAAAATTATCTGTTGTGTTTTCATCGGAGAAGTCAGGTAGTTCTAGCAGGTTACTCCAAAAAGTTACATCTAGTATCATTTTCAAATAGTTATTTATAAAATATATGTAATGACATCTATGATGTTACAAATATACACTTATAATAACCGTTTTCTTTTAAATAAGTTAGTAACGCAGATTGTTTTCTCATGCTAGGGAACCAATATCTGTATGAGTAAACCTACAATTAGACATCTAATTCTGGAACTATGGTACCCAGTCGTTACCTTATTAATATTAGATAAATCAGCGTTGTAAGTGATTAGCTTCTTAGTCCTTCTTTTCATCTTCTGGGTCTTTGAGAGTGTGCCACTGAGCAATCGGTCTACGTGGCGAAGCCAACATATCAGACCAATGACGAAGTTCCGTTCCACTAGCGTTGTAACCCAAAACGACTTTTCCGATAGGTTCTGAAGTACCAATTCTATCGTAGTCCACGACGGTGACCACCAAGTTTACTTTCTAAAAGTTAAATGATAGTTGTGACACTACTAAAAGATCGTTCAAACCTGGATCTGTTCAAACGGTACTTCAAAAGTGAACGACTCATTGTAGTAAGGATTCAACGTGCACTTCTTGATGCTAGTCTTCTTCTTCTTCAGCCTCTTCCCATTCTGAACAAGAGCGATCTTCACGTACGGGTCTAAAAATTAATTATAAGGCTGCGTTGAGGAGTTAGTTGTAGTTACCAGATAATCCTCCAACGTCCATCTTCTTCAGATTCTTAGCTTCTAGAATGACCACGGTGAGTTTTCCAGCTGTCGGTACGTATCTTAACGAGAAGCAAATGTCTCCCAACTTGTTTTCCTGTAATATTGGTCGATAGAGTGAACTAAACACGCTTAAGTACAAGCTCAATCACAATATTCATCTGCGATGCCGTCTCGAGGGTTCTACTTGGACTTGGAGAGGACGTCAGTATGACAACACGACATATAGAAAACATTTAAACAGACGGTTTGTAAAAGAAATTGGTTTGTTGTTATACATGCGCAATCAGAGAATAGTGTGGTCAAGCTTGACAGAAGTGTTTAATTCGGGGGCTTCGGTCGAAAAATGGACAAGGCCGGGGTGAGGGCGAAGACAAGAAGGGGTTACAACACCTAAAATTGGAACATTTAGCGGTTGTGTGTTTGGTCTAAAAGCGATGGAACCAAAACTGACAGCTATCGGGAAGTGGATAGTGATAGCTGTCTTGTTGGTAGTTCTAAATTTTGCATCGTGTAGGCGAGTTGTGATCTAGAGTCTGCATTTGGTCGAATTTTCTAGTGTAGATTCTTCTTCTAAACACCCAGCTCAAACCAGCTTGTCGTTAACTAGATTAACTGACTCGTTAACTAACACAGTACAGGATTGACTAACTATGAATCAGTTTCTGACTCGGCTAAGTAAAAAGTACGCTAGGAAAAAATGTTTTTAAATGTTTGAAAATAGTTAAGTAAAATACCTTAAGTAGACAGACATCGGGGTCTCCATTAAAAACAGTTAATATTACAAACAACTAAACAGAGAATTTACGGTAAAAATGTACTGTGCGTTTTAGAACTAACTATGGTGCTGGCATGCGGATATTTTTACACGGCAGACCTAAAATAGTTTAATTATTGATTGAACTCGAAAACAACATTAAAACCATTTGATTATCAAAAAAACAGATACCAGCCAGATGCAAATGCCAACAAAAGGGGTCATGCATATGCAGAATTTTAGGAACAAAGGTTAAAAGTATGTGGGGCAATCAAAGAGAAAAGTCAAAATTTTTAAATCTACATCACAAATATAACAGACACTTCCACACGGTCACTTTCGAAATCGTGGTGACGGTTTGGAAGCGGCGCAAATATCCTTAACTATACTCTTAATAAGAATTGGTAATGTTTCAAAAACGGTTGTCAGTTTCAATGCAACATATTGAATGTAATAAAAAAAGACGAGAACGTCCTTCGTTGTCAGTATGAGTTGGTTGGTTCTCGAGAGGACGTCCTCGTTGCAACTTAATATTATACTATAGATGTATAAACTACAAGTGAGTAGCAGAAAGAAGCAAGTACTGAATAAAAAAACGTCATTACGTTGTTAAGTGGACCCGTTTATTCCTTTTGCTTTTTCCTGCAAAGATCGTGTAACAATAGGTGAGAGATCTGATGACGCCTTCGAAGGTGAGTAGAGTGTGGTCGGCGTGACCCGATCTCGTCTACCAATGATTAATTATATGATGAAGTATACTTACGTGAACAAATTGATTGTTTGGAAGCATCATGCATATGCGCGGCCGGCACAACCATACACAGCCAAACCAAAGCAGAGCAGAGAAATTTAGGGAAAAGAGAAAAAACAATTTACGTCAATACATGTCCATTGCATTGAGTTGGAGGTTATAGTCTCGATCAACTTTGCTTCCGTCGGCAGATCCTGAGGGTGGCATCGACAGTTCGACGCTTCGTATTTTTTGGCATAAAGTATAAACTAGCAGAGAAATCTCAACATGACAATAACTACTGGCTCCCAATTCTAAAGTTAAAAACGAGGTAAACAGCCACCGTTAACCTTAGAGACAGTTTTATCGGTACAACCGAGCAATACCCATAAATCTTATGAAATGTGTACCAATACAACCGCGGGATTCGATGCTTAAAAAGTATTGAATGTAGTATTGAAACAGTACAAAAAAGTGCTATAAGTCTTCTGTAACTTGTGCAAGCATCCAATGGTCCGAACTGGGTGTGAAAAATCCGATTGAAGCAAGGACCGGACTATATTACTATGACAAGATAATTTGATTATGATATCACCTGACCGCCTTCGCCTTCCACGCTTTGCAATTCGCGCCATTCCTCGATGGTCTGGGCTAAATCAATTTGACAAAGTGGTACTTTGACCTCACCGATTTGATCGTGCTTGGAGAAGCGATCGAAGTCGAAAATTGCAAAAACTAAGGTCTTGTTCATAGCGTCGGCATAAGGTATATTCTGCAACGATCACCGTTATAAAACACAAATTCTCATTATCAAGCGCCAACCTTAAAAACGAACGTCTCATTAAACACCGGATTTAGAGTCTTACGATGGACTTTAGTTTCAAACTTTTTCTTTTTGTCTGGAAGTAAGTAGACTTTGACGTATGGATCAGACGTGCCACCCATATCAAGGGCAGGTAACTCTTCGGCCTGAATAACTGTGACGGATAAACTATTTTGATTGAAGTCGTACTCCAACTGGAAGCACTCGGATGAATTCAAACTTTATTAAAGTTACTCCAAACCTTGTATTGTATTTTTCCCAACTTTTGAACTTCTGGTTTTTCCGCTTCGTCTGGTTCTTCGGCATTCTCGGTCAGTTCGTCCATGTCTGGTTGCACTTTTTCTTTGTACGATGATCCTAGCAGTTGTACCGACTTCAAATCTACCCCTTTCATCCCTTTCTTTCCGTCCTTTGCTCTTCTCTTTCTGAAGCATCTTCGTATGCAGCAGAAGCAGATTCCGAGGATGATCAAGCAAACAGCTACAATAAATGACTTCACAGTACGACGTAACGAAATTAGTCGATTTACCAATGATTATAGAGTAGACCATCCATGGTTGCATTCCAGTCTTTTCAGCTACTAGATTAACTACTTCTTCGCCCTTTTCTTGTAGACTTGGTCCGGATGATGTTGTTTCTGGCTGGCTTGTTGATCCTATAATACAATAAGTAACACCAAACGACTCTAACGTTTAACTTACCAGATTCTGTGGTGAATTCCGGCTTGATTTCTGGTCCAGGTGGTACGGGGGCTGCATTTTCAGGTACAGAAGCTGGATTGCCTGTAGGTGTATTCGCTACAATTCCAGCCTCACGCTTAATTAGCTTAAGCAGCGAATGAGACATTTCCTGCAACTCAATCAATTAAAATCAAGGCGTTTCCGATGCAAATAAGAGTTTCCTCTGCTCTTGTTTTAAAATAAAGAAGAACGTGACATTATTACTGCAAGATCAATAAAGCGGTTCATCTAAAGGTGACAAGTGAAGAAATTTATTGTTCTCGAAGAATAAAAAAGTATCTCTTACATAGAATTCAGCACATTTAGTTTAACTGGGTTAAATATAGAGCTACTGATTCGGAGTCGTAAAAACTTGTGACACGAAATTACTCTCGATAAAATCGGTTTCGGTAATGGGACACTGCTGGAGAGTCCAACGACAGTAAATGCTAGCGCGCAGTTACTTCGACCTTTATCTCAACATTACTCCCAAGTTCTAAATAATTGGAAAGGTTATTGCTATAATTCTCAATAAGAGCTAAATATGTGCATAACAATGGTTTACTTGACGGTTGCGTGGGGAGGATGCGCTCTACTAATAAATTTCTTTAAATTATGACCTATCAATAAGCAATACAACAATATTAGGACCCGAATTTTATATCATCATAAAATTATTGTTGACGCCTTCTTTGTTACCGTTGCTATTTTTAGCATTCAATAAAAGCTCAAATTCTGTCGTTAATTAATCGATAGTTTTCTGCAAAATTTACGTCAGTTTGTGATCTCTGGTTTTCACTGAATGAGAGGAAAATGATTTCATATGAATGTCAACACTGAATCCTTAATGCTATTGTTTTACGTTTTATCAAGATTTTAGGTAATGAACAATAACAGAAAGACTTACGTATCTTTGTTTGATAGACCTCAAGAACGGACTCTTTCCACTTTCAAGAACTGTAGAACATTTTGTGAGCACTGCTTTTCTCTTCGGGCAGTGTTTTCTGCCTCAACTTGAGGAAAAGACGAGCGCAAGAGTCGGTAAAATGGCTTCCGACAGCACCCTGCTGAAATCGATAGCAGAAGCTTAGTGGCGTACGCAAGTTCAAACTGAAAGCTGGCGCATGGTGCCTGAAACACGATAAGGATAGCGATAGTGGTTCTGAAAGCTGCCGGATATATGCCGGTCGTAAATTACGTATTAATACATGTGGCATTGGACACTGGAAACGACGATAATCGTGAACATTGCGTAGGACGAAGCTGACGTCAAATGAGACGAACTTGAGTTCTTCCCCCAAGGACGTTAAAGCTTGCTGATCAATGAAAGCTTGGAAGGAGCATGAAGGTCACTGCAGGCGTGTCAGGACTCTAGTCCGGAAATGTGGAAAGTTTTGGTTTTTGGGTGTAGGTGGCGTATTTGTGCTATTGTAAGAATTTTTACAAAAGATAAGAAGAATAGCACAGTAATAACGAAAGTTGGAGATCTGGCTTGTTCTATTTCGGGCACTTTGAACAACTTTTGACAGGTTTTGTTTTCAGGAGAGATCAAGGATAATTAAAAATTGATTGGAGTTTGCTTGTTTTGTCGAGGAGTGCTTACGAGGTAGTTTCTTTAGGGTTAAAAGCTTCAATTTATAATCCAAGAATGGGGTGCTTTCGAATTTGCCGCCTGCGGCTACGTCCTTGCAAATCCATCAGATAGATCCTTTATCCTTTTGTGCTTTTTGAAAGGTGTTTTCTCGATTTATTTTTAGGCCTTTCCTAAACCCTATTAAAGTCTGAATTAGAAATGTCTCCACTGATTTCTCAAGGTATTTGAAGGCCTAAGATGCTTTCTTTGTTAGGGCCAAACTGTTCGGAAATTTAAAATAGAATAACTGTATCACGCCATGTGATATTTCAAAAAGTTTTAAATTCGTTCCACGCTGAATACTGTCTTGTATACTTTTGCGTATCTGCGAAATTGACCCCAAAGTAACTTTGTTTGACTGAGATCCGGTGATCGAGCTGGTCACAAAACGCTGTTGCCTCTCCTTTAAATTGCACTTGACCGAGCAAGACGAAGCAAAGAATTTTTCATCCTTGGAATCAGACGATTTTTTATGTGCATTTTTTAGAAATGGTGGCCAAGCTTTATACTACAAAAAATAAATAATCGAAATAAAAAACGAAGGCTGCTTTTTTTGAGCGCTACTTTATCAACGTAACATTTTATCGGTGATCGTTTGTTTATATGAGTGGGATGTTGGGAAGGAAGTGGTCACACCTTTTCTTAATGTTTTTGATAATAACCGCACGCTGTGTGTAGAATTTCACGCTAAGATTTCCTGCAAATCTTATCACTTTCAGAACAGGATATGGAGGTAGATTCTCTGCTTGTCAAGCTCTTTCCTATCTGTCGCGTTTTCCAACTTAAATATTCAGCTTGTCGGGTGTCAAATTATACCTAAAACCTTTGCTCCACTTTTCTCAAGTTTGACTGCATATTTAAATGCACTCGCAGGTTTTAATATACAGATTGCATTTTGCAATGCAAACAAGAACACTTGGGAAATAGATGTAATGGTGGAGTAACTTCATCAGACAGAATCAACTAAACTAATCAACTAACATGGAAAAGACGTCGAATTTACGAAGCGGTCAGGATTTAGTATTTTTATTGTCGGCTCTTTTAGCTTTAGACCAAATTTGTAAATGTTGCTTCCGTAAGAGAAGACCATTTGTCGCTGATCCCACCTCTTGTTGCATTCTTGGTTCAGGCACGTAATGGCCACTTTCACGTCCTTGGAAGAGGACAGAATTTCGTCGAAGAAAATATAGACTTCCACACAATACCCAAATATCACTTTGTCCTTTTTATTGTTTATCGCAGCTTCATTATTTCTTTGTATAGCTCCGAGTAAATGCTTGAATTGTTTATGGCCTTTTATCACGATGTAGCGACTGATTCTGGAGCTTTATTTCATTAATAATTCAAGACGAATTTCAGTGGAGGTCTTTAATTTTATTTGTTGGTCTAGGTTTTGGCCTCCTTGGATGAAATCCTTTTAGGGTGAACTCCCGTCCGGTTGAAATATTGCACGGACGTGCATTATACAGCGAGTATTGTAGTTGAAAATAATATATTTTGTATTTATCCCGGCGTCTGGTTGTCAACAACAGTGATCATTCATTGTACTGAGACAGTTTTTTAGCAGCCGTTCGCGACAGAGATATTGTTTGAGAAAAATATGGGGCTTTTAGGGGAAACACAGCTCCGGGCAAAAGCGCTTCGTGTATCAATATCTGTCATCTTGCATTTCAACGCGTTATCTTGCACCAGTGCATCCTATCGACCATGCATGGGATTTGCACGACTAATGAGAGTGAGTTTGAAAGATGGTAGCAGTCTTGAGGATAATGCGAAATGCGGCACTAACAAGAAATTCCAAGAATTTGAATATGATGAAAACAGAAAGTTTTCTAAACGAGTAGTATGAGTAATTTAGAAAGTAACTAATTAGACATAAATGTGATTCGTAGATGGAATTTGTGACAATGAGAGTTTTATACATTTTACATAACTCCAGTTATTTTTAGTTTACCAACTCGAATGCACGGAATTAATTTATTATCAGTTGCTCGAGCATATTTTTATATAAACATTTTGCTAGTTTCAAGTTTTGTTTTCTTTCGCGGAACCTACAAAAGTTTAGAACTGGCTTTGTTTAAAAGCTGTCTACACATTGTAAATATTTCATCCCCAAGCTGTTGACGACAACGTTTTAAATTATAAATTTAGCTCCATCTGAGAATAAAATAAATAGCTAGGATGTAAATTTTATTTTTTTCCTACTATCATTTTGTACACACAAAATACATTTTAGAACAATTCGGTTTCATGATTGCATGCATAATTAAATGCAGTGTGATTGAAAGACCATATTGAGGCACCAATCGAAATTTATGTAGAGTGCTATCAATTTAGTAAATGAATACAGAGGTGAATTAGGGTATTGTTTTGATTTTTATCATGATGTAAATTATTCATTCTATACTGCGATTACTCTTTTCAGTCGAATCGAATTTTGTTCTGTACTTTGTTATTATTCTATTTTATTATTGTGTATTTCAATCATGCTTGCAAATCTTACCATTAAATCGTTTAAGGTCCTCAAAAATGTTAAACAAAATATAAATAATGTCGCTGTACTATCGTTGTAACAAAGTTGCAAATGTGAGACGTGCGTGTTTATATTATTATTTTGATTTAATGCAAGCACTTAAAAGTATGGAATGTACCTGCTGACTTACTTGCGTTTGAATATTAACGAATTTGAGAGAGAATGTGCTTAGAATTTCCAGAATTCCTTCTCCCTGATTTATTCGCAATTAATTGTCTTTCCATCTTTCACCTTGAGACCTCTCAATTTTTCCTTTTGGAATGCAATCAGCGCTAATTGCTTGCACTCGTCGTTACGTACTAAATTTATGAATATTTCCTGAGGGGTATGGGCGTGAATATGAATTTGCTATTGAACCATTATATTTCGTGACAAGTCTTCAGAGTGAAGTAAATGGTAAATTCGTAAACCCCAGAGGAAACATTCGGGTGTAAGTGTGTTAGACACTAATTCCACCTCGAGGGATTCGAGGGATATCCCCAATACGATCACAGTTTAAATCTGAAAATAATTAGTTTGTTGAAGTTTACAAAGATTTGATTTTATCGCGACTTTAATGGTTTTTGCGAGAAGGGATTCATTTCGATTCCGATGATATATTAGTCCACAGGCAATATAATGCGTGAATGACATGAATTTTAATAATGTTGGTGTTCCATGGTCCGATGATACAGTAATTTGCCCAAAACAAACAAATGGAAAATATGGTTGAGATTTCAAAACACAATTAGCATAAAAATGACGCAGTGACGCATTGCGAGGTGCAATCTAATAACGGATGATAATAACTTTTTTGCACACTAATTATAGAAACATTTCATTTAGGGAATTTTACATGTTAAGTCTAATAAGAAAAGTTACCTTGGGAGGCTCCTAGCTATATAAACTCTTCTCTAGTTAAAATTTCTGTGAAAAATTAGGTTTTCTTTCAAAGAGTCAGACAATGTTGGTGAGTTCCGAGATTGAAAATCTACAACTTTCTCTCATACTTCTTTAGCTTTTTCTCCTTTTTGTTGCAGTTGCTACATGTATTCAAGATGAAACAAGTTCTCTTAGTTTTGGTTACAACACTGGAAATGTAGTTAGACACGAAAGTCGAAATCCGGATGGTGTTATTACCGGATTTTATGATTACTTGGATTCAAACGGGATAATCCAACACGTGGAATATATCGCTGATTCAAAAGGTTTTCGAGTGCGTGCAACGGACTTGCCTCTCCATGTGGTCGAGAAAACATCCTACAAATCAAACTAGAGTAGTTTTGTTAATATTATGGGCTAATATTAATTAATAGTAATAAACAATAGTGCGCTTTTAATTGATAGCAGTTTCGTATTATTAGCAGAATTTGTGTAAATTATCTTTATTAGCGTAGAACTAATGCGACAATAGACAAACTCTGCTCAATTAAATTGTATTATTGTAATGTTTTGCGATTAGGTAACTGTATAGGTGGTATTAAAGGTAAATTGGAATACAAGAAACGCACGGTTATATTTCGCCATAATTTAGTTACAATGAAATATAGAGCTTGGATGATTACTATGGCATTTCTCATTACCAAGGAAAATATTCCAAATACTAAAATATTCCATCATATTTATTAACACTGTTTTTATTTGTTCTTTTTTTTTTGTTGTTTCATTTGTCAGTCTTAATATTTATCAATTTTCGAGTAATGAAAATTTTTATTACGCTTACATTGCTATGAATATGCGAACAATTTTCACATTTTATGGTTTAAAGAAGCTACATTTTAATTAAAACTCTTAGTCAAACATTACATAAATTTGTTGAAAATTGTTTGTTTTAAGCGTTATATGTGCGCATTTATTTCTGCGGTTGAATATTTACCGAACTTGAAAGGTTCATGTGCAAAAGGATGATAAAATTATTAGTTAACAGATTATACTAATACAGAAATAAATAACATGCTATTAATATAGTTAATAATTTTTTTTATAGAGCTATGATGTTGTGCTGACTTTTACTAATTATTCATTGTTTACAACAATAATGTTTTTTGCATGTTTTAATTTATTATATCTGATATTCGATAAAATTAATTTTAGTTTCAAATGTAAACTTGTCGGATGTTGATGAATACAAAATAACATAACAGAATAGATTTTTTTTATAAGTGAGATAAAGTCTTATAGAACGATTTTTTTTATTTGGTGATTAGGTCAGAGAACTATTTGACTAATTTTAATCAAAGCAATTAAGCTGGAAATCTTTGTCTTTGAAGAAACGTTTTGTGATATCTTAAAAATTGGCAAGCCATCGATGCTTTAGAACATAGTTAAGTAAATTAAAAAAGATTTAAAGCAGATTTCAACAAATTTTGATAAGCTGTTGTTACGCATTAAAAACTGCCATAAAATCTAACTAAAAGGCATAAAAAGGTATGTAGAAGGCTCTTTTAATTTTTTAAATAAGGAAAACGTCTAAAAAGAAAAAGGAAATAAAACGAGAAAGCATTTAAATTAACTTTTATCAGTTTATTTGTATTAGAATTTTAATAAATACATAAAGAGCATTCTATACTTACTGAATGAAAGTATTTGAGGTAATTAAGGCAAGCCGTTAACAGCCAAAACTGTGACCTTTTACATTTACTATAAATAAAAAAAAACTTCTGTTTCGTTCATTTTCAGTCAGCAATCCATCATGAACACTTGCCTTCTCGTAAGTTCATCCAACTTTCCGCATACAATTCCTCAAACTTTAACAATTTCAGGTCGTTTTGTCTGTGATAGTCGTGTCGTCAGCGGCTGTAACTCCCTGGACTGGTCCTATCGCCGACCACACACTTGGCCAACTCGTCCAAGACACACCCGAAGTCGCTGCCGCAAAACGACTCCATGCTGAAACCTATTCAAAAGTTCGTTCTATTCTTCCCGAACTTCCGGAAGAAGAACGATTCTCAGGAGATGAACACGAACCTGTCCACGTTCCTCAGTTGCAACAATTCTCTCATCATGTGACCGTACAACCACCATTTCAACAACATTTTTCGCATCATGTGACCGCACAACCCCCAGTACAACATTTCCCGCATGATCTTCAAGGAGAAAATAGACCTCCATGGATGGGACCTTTTGCTGATCATAAGTTAGGAGAGCAAGTCAAGGAAACGCCTGAAGTTGCTGCTGCGAGGAAGCATCATGAAACTGTCTATGCTAGGGTTAACGCGGCGTTGCCTAAACTTCCAGAAGAGCATACTGAACGGGTTCGTCAGGCGGTGGTGCCTTTCGCCTCACAGCATGGGTCAGTGGAGACTGCTCAGGCTAGGGCTATCATGGAACGGATCAGTCAATTAAGGGCGCTTCTTGAGCATAGCACCACTCCTGCACCGGTTGTTTTTAACTGGAATGCTCGCCCGACAGAGACTCCGGAAGTCGCTGCTGCCAGAGCTGAACATGCTAGAGCTATCGCTGCAGTTTTAGGACATTGATTATAAGTGTTTTTAATTTATTGTAATGTTTAACCAAGAGTAAAGGATAGTAAAACAATAAACGATAAACTATTTTTTTTTATATTTTTGATGCAAGTGAATACGCAAAATTCGAGTTGTCTTTTTAGAGGATGATTTTTTTTTTGGTAGGATGAATATATATTTTACTATTTTATCTCAGCAGTAAAGTTTCCCATTTTGTTTAGTCCTTGAGTGGTATTTTGCCCTGACATTTATTTCCAACACAACAAATCAAGAAATAAGTACTAATTTACTTTCACAGTAAATACCAAATTAGGTCTTTTAGGCCATTGGAATTTTGTAAATAAAATACGACATTAGGGAAGAGAAACCAAGCGTAACCACAGCGAACAATAAAAAGTCTAATACTGCTTAATTTATGGAGTTCTTTAAAAGGATTTTTTATTTTATAGTAAAAGGACATTTTATTGGTCACTAAATGAAAAAAAGAGGCGCCTCTAAATACGTATAAATTAAAAAAAAATAAATCCAAACAAAGCAGAGCTGGGGTTAAAATCTGGGATTATGTGTTCGAAAACGGATTATCTCTAGATAAAACTTTCACCACTAACACAGATGAACTACTATAAAATTAATTACTCGAGCTTTAAGTAATCCTCGCTTGTCTTCGAATAAATACAGTAATTGCAAATAGTAGACATACGTTAAATTTGTTTGCTATGAATAAAAATTTGAGTGTTTTCTTTAAATATAAGCGTCAAGTTCCAACCTGGCCACAACCGGGTTACACTCCAATAGTTCGAAACTCCGTGAAAACACACAGCGGCCGAATTGAATTTTTTCCGAGATAAGTTTTGCATCCAACACCTGTTTGGCGTCGGAGTTGTAAGCGGCTTTTGTTAATAGCCCCCAAGGGCTGCACGGAATCCTGCCAAATTTGAATTATTCCTCGTCCCAACGGCAATCTCCACAAAAGTGCAAGGATAAGGTAAAATTTTTGTGGAAATGTGAATTATGATGAATTGCTTACAGTTGTTTATCTAAATTTCAAGTTTAAAAGTTTCAAAGTGAACAAGTTTGTTTATGATCAAATTTAAACTTTCGAAACTCATTACTGGCTCACAAGTTATTAACAGTTTTCATTTCCCTAATGGCTTTTATTACTTTGTTTTTAGCATTGACTTTATAAATAATAGATATTATCTTAATGACGTTGTAAAATGTGAAGGAATTGGTACACGGAGAAAAGTGCCCAAAAGCCGCCGGTGCTAAATTAGTTTAATAAATTTTAAGCCGCCTCCGCTAAACTCCGCTACAAGAAAGTACAACCCACGTATTTGTTCTCGTCCTCACAATGTTCTAATTATGGAGAAAAATCTGATGTGGATCCTATTAATTTTTTTATACGTCACCACCGATTCATGCAATCATATAAAGCACATTTACATTATTCTCAGCAATCGGCAAACACCAAGTACCCTATCAATAGGGCCAGCCGTGCACAAAACAAGCATGTTTGAAAGTGTAAACAACGCTCTTGGGGCTGTTGTAAATTGTTCTAGCCCGTTCTGTTTATATGATGCCGATATAAATCTCATTACACAATCCCACATTTCTCGTGATACTACTCACAGCCGAAAAATCGCCTAACGATGCTCCATTCACGCTCTGAAAAACTTATTCAGGTACTTTTCAAGCAGTTTCCGACCGGATTTTCTCCAAATTGTTTCCTGCAATTCGAAATTATTAAATGCTCTGCCGCACCGATAAAATCGAGCCAGAGGCGAAGTTTGATTTGGCCAACCACCAATCATCCTAATGGTTCACACACTACCTTACAATTTTCACTGCAATAATTTCGAAAGACGATGGCTTTTTTAGGACAAATTATTATCGTGCCGACGATGCTGTTATCTAGTGCGAAAAGAACTTGTCTGATAGACGAAACGGTTTTATTTTCTTCTGTGCGATTATTGGATTCAATTCTCCAAATTAAATGACATGTCAAAAAACTAAAAATGACAAAAGTTTAACAATGTTTAATTTTTATAATTCTGGAAATTGTATTCGGTTTTAAAAAATTTAAAATTTTATGTATTTTATGAATTTTTGTAAATATTTTATTGGCATTTATTACACGATTACAAAACTCCGTTAGTGGTTTGGAATTTTATAAAAAAGAGATTGTTATGATTCCAGCGATTCCACTAATTTCAAATATTCTTAAAATTCTAAAAAGTATATTATTATTATGTTTTTAGCTCTGTTAATTATAGTGTCCTAAAATTAAAAAAATTAAAATTTTAAAGATTTCTGAGATTTCAAAGAGTTCTACGATTTCAAAAGTTCCAAAGGATTTAAAAAGTCAAACATTTTAAAGATTTTAGACACTTTAGAAGTTCTTAATATTCTTAACATTACAAAAATTCCAAGATTTGTCCTGGTTTTAAAAATTGTAAAGATTACAAAATTATAAACATTCTAAAAATTCTTTCTAGTTAAAGCCTAAAATATTTTTGATTTCATTCGTTTCATTGATTTCTTCAGAATATCTAGTTTTTTTTAACATTTAGTATTTAGATTTTGAAAATTTTCTAAAACTGGTTATATTCTTTAGATTTTTAATTTTTATACAAATATTTAAATTTTTATTTTCTAGATTACTAGATTATATTTTTATTAGAGTTTTGGGTAATTAACATTTTTTATATTGCTTCTTGTATTTCTTTTATTACATATATTTCTTGATCTTGAATTTGTTTTAATTTTTTAAATGATTTTTGTTTAATTTTTTTGTCAAGCTTGGATCTGTAAGATCTTTAATTTTTTTTTTTTTATATATTTTTTAATTGTTTGGAAATTCAATTTTTTAAAAAAATATTATGATTTTAAAAATATAAAAAAAAAATATTGAGCGTTCCTAGAACTTTAAAGATCGCAGAAATTTTAAATACTCTAGAAGTTTCAGAAATTTAAAATACAAATTTTTGGAAAATTTAAAGGATACAATAAAAGTTTTAATCGATTTTCGGGGTTTCGAGTTAGAATTAATTGATTTAAGTGATTAAAAAGATTAAAAAGATTCTAAAGATTCTGAAGATTCTGAAGATTTTGAAGATTCTGAAGATTTTGAAGATTCTGAAGATTCTGAAGATTCTGAAGATTCTGAAGATTCTGAAGATTCTGAAGATTTTAAAGATTATGAAGATTCTGAAGATTCTGAAGATTCTTGAGATTCTGAAGATTCTGGAGATTCTGAAGATTCTGAAGATTTTGGAGATTCTGGAGATTCTGAAGATTCTGAAGATTCTGAAGATTCTGAAGATTCTGAAAATTCTCAAGATTCTTAAGATTCTTAAGATTCTGAAGATTTCAAAGATTACAAAGTTTCTAAAGATTTTAAACATTCTAAAGGTTTTAGAGATGCCGCTCTTTTATATTCTTTTGCTTTCATAAAATCTAAACTTTTTAAACAATTTAAAAATTCAAAGGATTTCAAAGATTTCCAACATTCAGAATACTCCTAGAAGTTCAAGAATGTCCATATTTCAAAGATTCTTAAGATTTTACACATTCCATGCATTAGAATTTTTTTAATTCAAAAGGTTTCTAGAATTCTGACTCTGAGCATTCTAAGAATAAACATAAAAATAAAGCTGCACGAAGATTTCTACAATTCTTAATTTTCAAAATTGTAAAGTATTGATATATTTTAAATAACACTTGTGTTTATAGAATTTTAAGAATTTCAAAGATCTAAAAGATTGTCAAGGTTCCAGCAATTTTAAAGATTCTATAGAGTTCGAACATTCTAAAAAGTGCATTACTATTCTGTTTTCGGGTTAGTTACACAGTTTTCTAGGAATTAGAAGATTTTTAAAATTTCGAAAATTCTAAAGATTTCTAACATTCCAGAAGGTTCTAGGATTGCAGAGATTCCAAAAGTTCTATAAAGTTAAATATTACAGGAATTTTAAAGATTTCAAACACTCTTAAGTTTCCAAAGCTTCTAAAAGTTCTTAATATTCTTAACATAAAAAATTCCATAACTGGTCTTTGTTTTAAAAATTTTCAACATTCTAAAGATTCTTAGAAGTTCAGAGATTTTTTCAGTACTTCAGATTTTAAGTATTTTGATTTGATTTATTCCATTGATTGGTTTAGAATATCTAAGTTTTTTATCGTTTAGTATTTAGATTCTGAAACTTTTTGTTATAGGTACAATGATTTTTCAAAATTTTATCAATTAATTTTTTTTTCTAAATTGCTAGATTATATTTTTTAAATTGGTTTTTCAAAATAATTTTTAAATATTTATTTGTTAGTTTTTTATAATTAATTTTTTGTAATTGTAATGAATTAATAATTTAGATTAATTGTCTAATTAATTTTCTAATTGTTTTTTATTGTCTATATTTTTTGATCACTTGTTTCTTGATTGTTTGTATACTCTTTTATAATGTATTTTATTGGATTTTTTGTCAATCTGCTTAATCTCAGAATTCTCTGCATATTTTAATTTCTTTAATTGTTCAAACTTGGTATATTCTGTGCATGTATATTTATATTTTCTACAGATTGTAAATATTTTAGATTTCTCAACATTTTTTATTTTTTTGATTTTTTCAACCTCCAACAGTTTGAATTCATCCCATTATTATTCCAACCTAAAATGTATATATTAGTACAGTTTATTGAAATTTCTGGTAATTTTGTTGCAACGATAGAAATTTAAATTGCTTTATAATTATGATGAATAAACAAACAATTTGAAAAATGGTGAATGCACCATGCTAACAGAAAATTTAATGTATTTTATGAATTTTGATAAATATTTCAATTGCATTAATGACACGATTACAAAACTGGCATGCCAAAGTTTATAGGTTCATTTTATGAATTTCACAATGGGCAGTATTAGGTATATATAATAACAAGAAACATTTTGTTACCAAACAAACTTGTTTGTTTCAAGTTTTTGAGATTTTCAATTTTTTTTTAGAAATGGGCAGAGATAAAAAGAAATACAATTTACACACAGTTCTTTTCATAGAGCCATTGAAGTTGATAATTTCTTTCACGAAAGTCACAGAGCTGAAAGTTCTTTAACTAAAAATTAGTTTTGGCTGAGAAGCTAGAAAAATGCTAAAACTTGGCTCTTAAATTACCGTTTATTTAAAAAACTAAAATGCAGAAAGTTTCATGAAAGCATCCGTCGTCGTAAATGTGATTCAGTCCGACGCTGTACGGCAGTTATTAGACTGGCTTCGCTAGAAATGCAGTTATTTCGCTCTGTTGAATTTCACGTCGGTGGTTTTTCGACAACAATCCAATTTAATTATTCTTGGAAGAACATGTGGTTAAATTTTCAACGTTTAAAGCAAGAAAATTAAAATAGTCAAGTTTTTCCCCGCTCGTGCTCAAAAAACTGTAATAATTCTTAGGTTTGCGCCGTTCATGACAGCTAACTTCTAAATTAAAAGCGTCGCCGTAAACGCGCCGCGAAAAGTGGATTATTAAAGCAATGTACTCTTCATTATTTCCCTCATCTTCTTAGAGAAATTTCTGTTATTGGTTTTTAAATAAACACGTTTAGGTTAAATCGTGAAAATCTTGATGAAAATATTTCGTAACTGGCTCGCCAAATGCTTTTGACAGCAATCGGCAATGTATCACAGACAACAACCAAAAGACCTGAAAATAATAATATATAGCGCCTGACACATTGTCACGTGTGATTAATTGATGGCTGCTTTTAAAGTCTGCTTCCCTTTATATTGCAACAAACCATCTCGAAACAAAACCTTTCATAGGAATAAAATTTGTCATCTTTCGATCAAAACAATTTTATTTTTATCGAGCTTTCACATCATTACTTAGCGTTGATAGCTATATAAATGAGAAAAATTAAATGCATTTTTGCCACGATAAAATCATTCAAAGTGCACTAGCGTCCAATACTTTGAAAACTCCAAAGTTTTTTCAAATTAAATTTAAATTTCATTTATTAAAATAATAATTTCGTGATATAATTTGCAGAAATGTTAGAAGTAATAGATGAAAAAGTAAACTTCAAAATAGTTTAAAAAATAGTACATTAAAATACAAGTTTGAGAAAGCATTGATTTTAGCACGCGTTTGCAATACCGATACGAGCCGCGTAGCGGCGAGTGGAGGAACAAACAAGTGCTGGAAGAGCTTTCTGAACGTGTGTTTTATACTACTTTTTCTATTTTGCACCACTTAATTTCTTTTTATATAAAAGAAATAAAATTTTGAAATTTAGGAAATATTATCAAGGTTGCGGACAATGATTTAATATTATTTATTTCATAACAATTGAGGTTAAGTTATTAAACACATTGCTCACATTCACATTTTGACATTTGACATTTTACGACCATGCCGCCAACGCGACTAAACTAAAATACACCAGCCGTAGTAAAGCATCCAAATTCTCAGTAACGAACCCAAACAGGTGCTGTACTGGCTCTAGTAATGACGCAAAATAGAAAAAAGTATTTTTCATGCAAAAAAGTAATTTCACAAATCAAAAAAATTAGAAAATTTTGTCAGTCTTTTGTTGCAATTGTTGCATTTTTTACTCTTAACACAAAAAAAAGTATTTAAACAAGGCGTAAAAATAAAAAATGGCTCCAAGAAAACAGATTTCGATTAAAAACAAATTGGCGATTGTGGCTCCGAGTAAAGCAAGTTTTGAGAAATCTCCAGACACTAAAAATTTTAATTGGTGGTATTCAACCTACATTCAAATGGTTCACTGAAACCGGAAGGTGAAAAGACAAACCACGACCAGGGCAGCCAAAGAAGACCACAGCACAATAAGATTTATACTTAGAACATGTAGCAAAAGAACATGAAGATTTCAAGCTGCCTCAGAAATTCGAGCAGAATTGTAAGAAGCGATTGGGACAGAAGCATTTAAACTTGTCCTCAAACATTTATATTAAATGGTCGTATACCTACAAAAAACCTTTTGAAAAAAAAAACAAAGCAAGAAAAAAAGATTGGCTTGGACTTTGCAACATCGTCATTGGACTAAAGAAGATTGGAAAAAAGTCAAAATTTGAATTATTGGGTACCAAGCGTCGAATATTTATTCGTCGGTTAAAGGGCGAACGGATGAAATGCATCTGTATGCATCTCCAGTAGTTAAACATGGCGGAGGCTAGGTAATGGTTTAGGGTTTTATTGGAGCAAATGGAGTGGGAGATTTAATTGAAATATAGTAGAAGATGTCATGGACAGAAGGTACTACCACAAAATTCTACAGAGACTGTCATACCTTCTGGCCCTCGTTTAATAGTTGAAGGTTTTGTTTTACAACAAGATAATGACACGGAACACACATAAAGACTGTGTAAACACTATTTAGAGAATAAAGAGAAGCAAACTGCTCTGATTTAAATATGACTGATTTAAGATAGAATCGTCAAATACCGTCTCCTTTTTTAAATAATAATAATAATAATAATAATAATAATAATAATAATAATAATAATAATAATAATAAATAACAATATTTAAAATAAAAAGTTGTGATATATGAAAGAAACTATCCTTTTATTTATATTTTGAATCAAACCATAAAAAATATTTGAACTAACCCTCTTAACTTAGTTTTAACTAAATTAATGAAAATTGTGGGCCTGGATTTTTAAAGCAGTTTTATGCACTCATTGGAAATACCTACTGCATTTAATCCACCTTTTCCTCTTTTTATCTTGGGAAAAAAATCTTCATCGATGAAGACCAAAATAGTAAATTCATTATCAGAAGTATTTTGCTCAGAATATTCTCTTCTAGGTCGTTTGTTAAAATTTTGTTCTGTTTTTGTAGCGCTTGCTAAATGAGCTTCTTTTACACTTCTAGATCTTTTCTTTCTCGAGATTCTCGCATTTTTTTCCTGACGCTCTTTTCTGCTTCTCCGTCTGGTTGAACTTGAAGCTTTTACAGTTAAAATAAGTGTCAAATCTGCTGGAACAACCAAAGAGATTGGTGTTTTTTGTCTAGATTTAGAGGCATTTGCAGGTGACATGTTAGTCGACAAAGATGAACTGCTTCTAGTTGTATTGCTTCGAGGAGAAACAATAATCGAATCAAAAAAAATGTTTTCATTTAAAGGAAAAATCTCCATTTTCCATTTTCCAGCTTTTCCAAAAATTTCTCCCACCTGATAGTGTGTTATCACACGTCCTAGATGGAGCTACATCTACAGGTTGCATATAACCAGTGGAATGAGGTGGCAGATATACCATCATCACGTGTCATATCAACTGCGTGCAAACTTCATGTGTGAGTATAATATCCGTCCACAACGAACACGACTGGCTTCTCCTTGGTTTAATTATAAAAAATGACTGAGTTATTTTGTAAACAGTTCAGCTTGGATCCAACCAGATGGATGGCATCCGCCAATACTCCCTGGAGGAGTTCAGTCGAGCTTTCACATTTTTTCGAGGAAACACCATTAATGGAGGAATAAATTGCCCTGCGGCTGATATACAAGTAACTACACTCACTAGTAATCCTCTTTCAGGAGATGATAATTTTTGAACTTTTTTTTTGCTCTTAAGAGTTAAAATTTTTCTTACTTTACGCTGAACTGTGCTGTTTCCTCTACGTTAAAAGTTTTATTTGGATTGTAATTAACTTTAACTAGCTCCGGATTCAGTATTTCAAAAAAAGAACTTATCGTTTTCTTTGGTGAAATTTTGTATTCGAGCTTTTGACAAGGATTCGGGTAATTGAAACCAGAAATTTGCATGACGAGCCAAAAACAACTTCATTTTTTCAAAGATTGTTTTTATAAATTGTGAAAATTGATGTGGAAAGTTATAATATTTCTACTTGTCAGCTAAAAAGATTTGTTTTAAATCGGACGCAGCTGTACCGTAGGAACTCCTGTCCATTTCCAAACTATGGCTCACCAGTTCTTCGTCTAGATTTGGTGGCAAAACCGTTTCTTTCCACTCTTCATATACCAAACTTTCTATAGATTTCTTAGAGTTTTTAAGATAATCTTTTAATGTAGCTCTAGGTACAGAAAATTGTTTTGATGTTACCTTGTAACCCACTTCTTTCTTTCTGACAGCTTTAGCAGCATATTTTATTGATTCACAATCCCAAAGTTTTCTGTTCGCCATCTAAGAAAAAAACACTAATTTCATGCTAAATGAAAAACATGTTAATAAAGAGTTTCAAATTATCGATCCGGGGAAGATATTATTAGGTTCATCTAAAGAGACGATATTAGGGTTTTACTATTGAATTGTCATGTTAACAATACACGCTACGCACATTTCATTTTTTCATCGTTTTTCATTCTATGTAAATAATGTCAATTGTACCCTAATTGTACACTCAGTGTGATAAACATGAATACTCCAATTTAGATCAAAGTTTTGAACAAAAAATTCACTTTGCACAATTTTTTTAATTGCATATTTGTTAATTTTTTTTTTGTGTGTATCGAAACTAATGGACGGTGGTGTATATTATAGTATATTTCATAAGTTTTATAATAAAAAAACAATTTTTCTCAAAAAAAAAATTTTTTTCAATTCAACAATTTTTCTCAATTTTTTTTATGGAAATGCAGAGCTATATTATTTAATGGTGATAATAACGTAACAATTAATTAAGAATACGATGATGATTAAATTATCTTTCGTCAAATTTAAGGTTTGTTATTATTTGCTTTATAGTGTTTAAATCTAAAATATATTATTTTACAAAAATTAATATTAATATTCACGTTGGGAATGTTCAAGCGCAACAACTACATTTAGGTCATGCTCTTTTAGTTATTTGTGCTTAGAGGTGGCTGAGGGGTTAAGAGAGCAATAAGCAGTTAATGCGTTCTCAGAATTTAATTTATATATATATATATATATATATATATATAAAGAGAGAGAGTATAAAATCGAAAAAAACATTTTTTCGGATACATGACAGTTTTTATTTTTTTTCAATATGGCGTACCATTAGAAAAAAATTAAAAAAATATATTTTATGTATTTTTTGCTAGGGAATTAAAAAAAATATTTCAAAATTGTACTTTTAAGTTTTCTAATACAAAAACAATTTTTCTTAAAAATTTTTTTTTTTCTAAGAAAATGTAGAGCTATATGGTTGAAATTTTTATTAAACGAGTATCTTTATAGACATTAAATTACCATAAATTTTTTATTTAAATTGGTTTAGTTTATGAAGAGATTTTTTTTTCTGTTTTTGCCTTTTTTTATCATTATTCAAAATCTAGTTAACCTTGAGATCTAAAAACTTCAGAATCAAAGTACTTTTATAGTACGAACATACCCTGAAAGTACGCTCTGGGGGCAATTTTAGCATTCTTATCTCCCTATACTTTTTATAAAGTTTTACGCAAAAATTATATTTATAAAAAAACACAGCATCACTCTTTTTTGAACTAATTTTGAATTTTCATTTTTTGCTATTTTGCATGTACTTTGGTAGAATTTGAGGCCGTGACCGTAAATTTAAGTTAATATAACTGTAGAAATTTATCTGCCATAGTAAGTACTTTTGGTTTTTCCGTGAAGCTTTGTTATTTGTGTTAACACAAACTCATTAATTCCGAATACTTGTATTTAGTTGCTTGAATCTTGACAGTCTTGTTAAGAAATAGTTGAATCTAACAAAGCCAATTTCCCACATTTCATTCCGTTTCCGTGTTTACTTTCCGTATTTAATGTACGTGTTATGAAAGTTACATTGCATCGTACGAATAATTTGAAATAACGTCTTGTTTAAAAGTCAAGTTGTCGAGCAAAGATAATTTAATTGTCCTTGATAAAATCAGTATCAGGTACTTCATTGTTCCTTTGTTTACAATAAACTATATTTGCGGCGGAGCCAAGTAGCATTTGCACGCAAGACTGAAGCATTAATTGTCACACCTGTGGTGCTATCGATCAAACGGGCCATTTTAGACGTCCCGAGCCATTTGTCTATGTGTATTTGTAATGTGAAAGCTGTTTCGCGTCGAATGGCCCATAAAAGGGGGCGTTCGAGACGTACGTCGAATGTGGAGTTTTTGCGTGCAGGTTTCCTGCAAATAACGCGCTATTATCAGCGTTGGCGAAACTGTTTGGACAATTCAGGCATTCTTCGAGCCATTATTGTAAACGGGGAACCTGTAAGAGACGAGATAAGAAATACGGAGTGACAGAAATTACAGCAAAGTAGATAACAAAGGAGCGTTTTCAACATAAAATTTCACTTGAACCTTGGTCGCGATCCGCCGCGACGTTTTATGGTTCCTCATATACATAATATAGTCTTTAGGTTTTGCAGAGATGCGAGAGTTCTTTATGTTGTCTGTTTTGTACAGGTTTGGGCCAGACGATGTCTTGCGATTATTTCTAGATATCTTCAAAAAAGACGGGTCAACATCAATTAAGGATTGTGGAAAAAGACGGGAAAAATATGGACTTTTAGTCAATAAAAATCGATTTACTGAAGTGAAAAGGACCATTGGCTGTCATCCAAGAATATAAAGATCGAATAAAGACGGGATTCGTGTAATAAAATGTTCTTATTGTTAGAAAAGGGAGACACTGTTGTAAATTTGTGTGCAGCTTTCCGCCGACATGAAATGTAACATAAAAGTAGGGTATCCTTGAATTTGTATGTGGAAAGCTCGTCTTTCAAGTAATCTGTTGAAACATGACGAATTTTGTTCATTAAAGAATTACATGCAGTGGAGTTGTTTAGAGAAATTAAATGAAAATAATACAAAGATGTGGAAATGTATTACTAATTAGATTACTAAAAATATGCAATACGAAAGTATAATCATATACTTCAGTATTACAAAATTTGAAATCAGTTTAAAAATATGCAAAAATATGCGATATAACTTTCAGATAGTTTTTATTTTTTTAATATTCTTGTTACACGATTTTTAAAATTCTGTAACCGTTTTGGAACCTTTATACGCTTTAGAATCTCTAATAATTTTAAATTTCCTAGATTTTTCAAATTTCAATTCTGATTATTCTGAATTTTGAATTTTCTTGGATTTCATTCATTTTTTCTTTACTATTTATATTTTTCAACCTTTTTGACTTTTATATAGTTTTCATGTTTTTTAATTTTTGCAGATTTTAAGAATTTGATGCTTTTTAGATTTTTTTGATTTCTAAAATTCTATATACTATATTTAGTATATTTAGTAATTGTGTCAATCTTCAAAAAATATATATTCCAAAGTTTTTTAGTTCTAAGAATTTCAAATATTCCAACTTTTTTGATTACTAAGATTCTAAAGATTTTAAGAGGCCTCAGATTGTAAACACTTCAAAAATTTCAAGTTTTAATTTTTTTTAAATTTAAAAGATCTTTAAGATTGTAGTCTAGTAAAAATTTTGGAAAATTATAGGATACAAGATTCAAAACTTTACAAAGATTTCCAAGATTTTAAGTTTTTAAATGTTTTTAGGATTTTATAGGTTTTAAATATTTTAATAAATTGACAATATTCAATTACAAGCAAGATGCGAACGATTTCAAAAGTTGTACATTTTATTATAGAAATATTTTTAACAATTTGGGGTTAACAAGCCTAAACGTTCTTAAGGTTCGCGTAATTTCAAGAAATTCAAGAAATCTATAAATTCTAAATGTTGCGAAAACTAATATTCTTAGAAATGCAAAAATTTAATTAATAGTAATAATTTTTGGAAAATTCATAAGATACAAAAGATTCAAAACTTAGTTTATAAATAATTATAGCTTTTTGAGATTTCCAATTGCAAATATTTAAATATTGCTTAAATTAAAATATTTCAAATATTCTAAAGATTCTAAAGATTCTAAAGATTCTAAAGATTCTAAAGATTCTAAAGATTCTAAAGATTCTAAAGATTCTAAAGATTCTAAAGATTCTAAAGATTCTAAAGATTCTAAAGATTCTAAAGATTCTATAAAGATTCTAAAGATTCTAAAGACTCTAAAGATTCTAAAGACTCTAAAGACTCTAAAGATTGTCAAGATTCAAACAACTTACAGATTTTACAGATTATAAACACTTTCATGTTTACAAGAAAAGTTCCAAAAATTACAAGGATTTCGAAGATCACCAACATTTAAAATACTCCTAGAAGTTTAGAAATTTGAAAATTTTCAGATTTCTAGGATTTTAAAAATCCCACGCCTTAGAATTTTTTAAATTCAAAAGATTTCTAGAATTCTGACACTGAGCATTCTAAGAATAAACATAAAAATAAACCTGTTCATAGATTTCCAGTATTCTTAGTCTTCAAAATTCTATTAATTTCTAGTGATTTTTGATTGAATATTGAAATATTCTAAATAACTTTTATAGAATTTTAAGGATTTCAAAAATTAAAAAGATTATCAAGATTATTTTTTTAGGATTTGGAAGATAAAATTTCAAAAATTCTAAAGATTTCTAAAATTCCAAAGAATTCTAGGATTGCAAAGGTTGCAAAACTCCTAAAAAGAAAAATATTACATTTTTATAGATTCCAAACACTTTTATCTTTCTAAAAATTCTAAAAATTCTTAATATTCTTCACATATAAAAAATTCCAAACCTCGTCCTGATTTTAAATATTACAAAAATTGTTAAGATTTGAAAAATTTTCAATATTGAAAAAATTATTAGAAGTTAAAGATTTTTGTCATGTCATTGATTCATGTCATTGATTTGTTTAGAATATCTAGGTATTTTATCATTTAATATTTAGATTCTGAAATTTTTTCGAACTGTTTAAATTCTTTAAATTTTTAATTGTTTTCTATGTTTTTTTTTTATATAGATACAATAATTTTTTAAAACTTTTGTTTCTAAAAATTAATTTAATTTAATTTTTAAACTAGATCATATTTTTTAAATAGGGTTTGCAAAATTATTTAAAATATCTATTTGTTAGATTTTTTTGATAATGAGAATTTTTTGGATTGTTCCTTTCAATTTTTTTAATTTTCTGTATTGTTCGATTTTAAACTGCATCACTTGTTTCTAGATTGTTCATATATTTTTTAAATTTTGTTTATTAGTGGGACTTTTAGTCAAACCTGTTCTGTTGTCTTTAAATTTTTTGTACAAATTATAGACTTTTTAGATTTCTCAAAATATTTTATTTCTCTGAATTTTTCATCGTCTTAACATTTTGAATTCGTTATATTTTTATGCCAAGCTATAATGTATTAGCACAGTGAAATTAAAATTTCTGGTCATTTTGTTGTAACAATAGAGATTTTAATTGGCTGATAATTATGATGGATAAACAAACATTTTTAAAAAGGGTGTATGAGCCACGCTAACAAAAGCATACTAAAACCGGTTCATTATATTTTAATAAATTAATATCGGAAAAGTTTATAATTTATTTTACATCTTTAGCTTAATTAACAACGGAACTTGCTTCAATATTATGTATATTGTGTAATAAAGAGTACGGTATAAAACCACAACAATTGAAGTTTAACTACTGCTCTATTATGCCTCGTAATATAAATTTTCTCATATTTTTAAGTCGTAAACGTTGAAATTCATGGATTCTAGGAATATTAAGGATTTTATCGTCTTATTTTCTTTTACAATATCAAAGTCTTTTGATAGCCTATAAAATAAGCTGATACCTTTTTTGTTTTTTTGTTTTTAAGAAATTTCAAGTCAAATAATTTTTATGTAGTAGTTTAATAAAACTAGAATTTGTTTTACGTATTCTTGAGTGAAGTATGTTTTCTGAAAAAGTGAGAAAAACGAGTATTAATATCGTTGAATCTGTAAAGCTGTTGCAACATTTGTTTTTTGGACGTGCGTGAGACACGCTGCAATAGTTGTTCTCTCACGAACATGTTTTTCTTATCTAAGGAACTTTCAGACAAAAATTTAATCACTTATGAAAAACAAGCATGTATCGGCAGGAATATATTCAAAAGTGGTTAGATTTTGTTGTTGTAAAACGACGCCAGAAGTACGGAATATGGAAGTGTAGTTGTAGGAAACTGGGAGCATTTACAAGAAATGAATGTACCAATTATGAAGCTCTTAAGCTGCAACATTGCATCAACTCTGTAATAATCATTTGTTGCAGTTGCGCCTAGATAACGATTACATAGGGCGTGTTTTTGGTTTCAACGAATTTCTCGGTTAAATTTACATAAATGCTTGGCGAAACGTGAATTACTCAGAGCAGATATGCTCACCGAAGAGAATATTTGATACATAATGAAGTAAAAACACTTTTTCAATTTTTGCAACAGTCTGATTTACATATTTTGAAATATGCATTGTTTCGTGTTGTATCAATATACAATGTATCTATTGCTAGTACATTTTTTCGCTAATCAAACAGCCGTCACTCTCAGGTTGTTAAATTAGCAATTCATCAGTTTGGCGCGAGCGTGTGTTCCAAAATCAGAATTCTATTAAAAATGAAATTAAGGATTGCATGTAACAGCGTCCGCACAACCTCGCTCGATGAATAATATAAATAGCTTTTTTAAAATTCGCCTTTTATGTGTTTGTTTATACGTCAACCGTCCGTAAAACTGTAAAAATGTAAAACGTTTTGCGGTTCAGACGCGCGATGAAAGCAATTAAGTGCCAGTTTATAGGGCACGATTACGGCTTTTATTAATCTAAAACGGTGAAATTACGAGTGGGAACCCATACGATTTCCTGCGGGATATCAAAACTGGCAAATTTTTCGATCATTCTTAAGCAAAGCGGGGGAAAGTTATGAATCGAGAGACGCCGCGAGGAAAATTGAAATTCTTCCGAGGCTTAACAGGGGATCTATAAGTTATACATTTTGACTCGGTAAAATTGGTTGAGAGACTTTAATGGAATTCATGCGTTCTGTGATGATCGATGATTTTGCTATAATCACTTTTCGGGCTGACATCGGCTTAATTACGCCCGCTGTGACCGCGTTTATCATGAAATTAACGATTTGCTTTTTTGAAATTTTCTATTTTCCTCGAAACATCGGTTATTTGTAGATTTCGCAAAGCGGATTGCCACGCACTAAACCGACAACATTTCAGTTTACCACTGAAATAATTTATCGCGATGAATTGATGTGGATTATCATCATTTCTAAAAAATGATAGAAAAAGCTTTAATCTATTATTAATTGTGTGTTCTTAGACATTTTCGATTTTGTTGTTTGTTGTAGATGCACTGTATTTGTTCGGAACTGCTAAGTTTTCCTAGAACAAATATTTAAATTCGTTGTTTTCCTTGTTCAACATTAAATTCAGTTAATTCGCTGAATTTCTATCGCGATTAGCCCTCATCTATTTTTCGTCTAATTACGGCGATTACCCTCAGATTCATCGAGGAACTCAACCGGAAACACTATCAAATCACCATTAACATTTTGCCTACTGTTGTACAGCAGTCCACATTATACCTCATAAATTAGCCGAATAATATTTGGAGCAGGAATAAAATCAACCCGAAATTAATAGTTGCATACCGCCATTGCAATAATATTTATAGGCAATTATTTAAATTTATAGACAATAGTAGCCATCATTTCCTTTGACAACCGAATCGATAGAAACCGCATCAGTCATGTAGACATACGTTTCGAGAAAAAGTGCAACGATTTATTAATCGGTCGGATAATCCGGGCGTCCGAAACTTATTAGTTTGGAAAATGTCTTTGAGGCACAGAGGTTGAGAGGCCGCGGCACAACTGTTGCTCGTTCACAGATGGAAATCTGCGTCTTTGCCGAATCTCTTTCCGAATACGTTGCATATAAGCGGAATGGCGCAAAAACGACCTTCTCTTTGGTGCGGAATATAAAGTCGACATGAGAAATTGGAAACCGTCGCTCGACGGAGAAAGTTTTCTTTTTTAACATGAAATTTATATACAGAGAGAGAGAAATTAAAGCGATTAGCGATTTTCCAGAGACTGCGCATTTTAATAAAATATTGCCCGAGCTGTAAAGCGCTTCCAGTTCGTGAGTCATAAAAATAATGATAATGATAATATATTCGTACTCCGAATGGATTATTGATTGAAATTTGTAAAACACAATTGCTCCATTTTTAGATTGTTGTAAAAAACGTGTTTAGAAAGTTGATTAAATTCGATGATATAGCGTTTAGCGGGCGATACACAGGGCGCTATAAAAACGTGATGGGGTTGGTGTAATATTTCGAGTGAGAGTTTTATCAAACGCCCGTAACAAATAGTCCATGTCTTGCGTATTGATTGCGGGGGAACCGACCTGAGAAGTTCTCAGTAGAATTCGAGAGCACCGTTCGTTCCCAGTCGATTTTAAAACTTTTGCCCTAACCATGTTTTACATTTCGATAAACTCGCTATCGACAATTGAACCATAAAAAAGGTATAATATGCTTAAAGAAACAGAAAAGAAGAAATTCGTCACTGAAGCAGAAGTTCTCCGTCGAAAGTTTTAATATTAATCTGATCCAGGCGTGGCCTTTAAACTAATAAATTTAAAGTCGTGTTTAGAGGATAGAATGAGCGTCGTTAAAGTCAGCGAATGAAAATTCCGAGGGAACTAACAAGCCTCTATTACATTTTTGTAACGAAGCGTCGGCTTCATCCGACAATACAAACTCAATATAAAATCTCAGAAATGATCGGTGAATTTCTTTTCCTCAACCTGAAAATGAACTTGGAAATTTCAATTGGGATGAATAATTTAATCTTGAACTCTTTTGAAATCCGCAGACAAAAACCTTCGCCTTGAATACTTTTCATTTCTTATAAATCGAATGAGACTGCTCTATTTTCGATTTAGGGAGACATATATCATAGCGAGATTCTGGCGGAATGAAAGCAGCCGGGATTTTTCTTCCTATCATTCATTCCACTTATAAAAATCCAACAATATAAATGGTAATGAGAGCTCATTGAATTTTTCTCTTTTAGACACCCCACCAGTAATAAATTTTTATATTTGACCCGTCCCTTGATAATTGCTCAGCCACCTCCAGCACCGAATCACTCACCTGTCGGAATTATCGGAAAACTATTAACAAAACCCATTTAAGTTTCCCAATTATATAATCAAGAGTGTTGCGTACATAACAACCGAAAGGCAATTTCTGAAGCCATTTATTACAACAGTTTGCCCAAAACAACTACAAAAAATTGCTAAATTATTGCTTTCATATACCAGTCGATATCGAATTAATTGCGTTATTACATCGTATTTTTAGTAGCGGAAAATTTTCATTTAAACCGATCCAGACAACTTGCAGGCTAGAATGACGCAAACTTAGTAATAATGGCTCAAAAGCAATTTCAACTTGTGCAGGAAATTTACCAGCACTTGCATTAAATTGCAAAAATGGCAGGTAAGACGATTTATTCTACTCTAAAATTTTATGTCCCAACAATGCAAGGAGACTTCAGCACGTAAAAACCGAAATTATGGAGCTATCATTATCTTATAAAGGAGCGCTGCTATCTTATTGAATTAGACATTTAATAGTCGCGAGAATTCTTTAAAGTTTGTAAAAATTAAGTAGATCTCAGCTACAAGCAAAAATCCTCAGCTTTAACTGATCTGACCATAATATGCATTGTAGGAACTAATAACTTGGTCCCCTTTTGCGAGTTCAGCGACATTCTAACATGTAGAGACATAAAATTGAAGTTTTGTTTAAGCTCTCTCTGTAGTTAAGACGATTTAGAATCTTTTCCTTTCACAACAAATCCGCTTTTTGAAAGAAGAAACATTAATTTTGCGAGCTGAAATTGAACGGTGAGTGCTTCAGCTGACTACAGTTTAAATAGTTTTAAATGTTAATTTAGATATATCTCTCAATCTTTTACTACTATAAATTTTTATACAAAATATCATTTGTTTTACAAAGCAAGCACAGATATAAGTTTAACGGAATTTTGTGGTCGTGCAGACCTTTTTCCACAATCAGATAATGAGAGAATACTGGGGTTAACTCTTTTTGTGAGTTGAGTTTATGTGGCATGCGATATGGAGGATGTAAATCACTTTGCAGTGCGTGCTGCCTACTAAAATTTAAATGTGCTTTGTGTATTTTCATAACAGCTTTGGTATAAGAGGCGACATAATGCAGCCTTTATGCATCACAAAAATAGCACCGGAGAAAAAATTCTTAAATCACATTTTATTTTGAAATGTATCCCGCTGTTAATTTTCATTTTAATTTGTGGTGGTTGTGTATTTTTAACTGCGACGTAGTAAAGATTTCGTATTTATTTTGGCAGCCAGCAAGAGGGCGTTCAAAATATTTAATTTACGGCTGAAGTAATTTCCTTTCCTTTAATTATCAAGATTAAAGAACCACCTATCATATTTTGTTTTTAATTGATGCGAGCACAAACTTGAATTTGAAGTTTTAATTTAAAAAATTAATATCTTCTTAATTTCCCCGAAGCTTTATGAGTGACTTTTTAATAATGAAATTTTCCCTGTGTTTTTATGAAAAAATATCGCAGTGTAAACACACACACTGAAAAAATCTATATCGAACATTTAGACGGGTCAAAACAGCAGCGTTATAGGGTATTATATGAACATCGCGGATGCCAGATGAGTCCTCTGGGACACATTAGAGACGAGAGTCCTGCTGGAGTTCTCCTATAACGTTCCGCAGGGCTCAAACTGGGACAGGACTGCTGTTGCGGCTTTCTATCCACATCCTGAATCCTAAAGTATTAATTTCTGAAGCGCCGTCCTAATTGAAAAATGGGATACACTAAAAGAGAAAGTTTTCGAATCGAAGCTGCTTTATGGTCGGCCAGATCTTGATAAATACTGCGCATTTGTTTAAATAATTTATGGGGCTGAGAAGGATGTGTGCAATCTTACAGGATCTGACAATGGTTGATGGCTACAGGTTATGGCGGAATTACTATTCAATAAAGAACTCTTTGATTTGTGAGCGGAGATAAATCTGATCTGCCGAAATTTATTGCAGAATTGTAAGAAGCAGCACTTAATTTCTTTGTCTCTAAAAGTATTAATAATTACATTTTGTTATTTTTAAAAAAGTAAAGTACACCAACTTTCTAAAGCATTGAGTTAATTGATTTAATTAGTTTTGATGCCATTTGGTGAATGGTGGTATAAAAATGAGAAAGCACAGAACGTTGAGAAATTTTCTGCAACTTTTGATTAAGTTGTTTCAGAGTTTTCGAAGTTGCAGTTTGATTTTGAACTTTCAAACTTATCAAGTTAAGTTGTGTGTTTTTAAACTCTTAAAGTTTTATTTAAATAGAATTTATGTTGCTTTAAAATGGATAGCTGTAATAATTTTTGATACTACAGGTGTAATATCTTTTCTAGTACGGCTGAGGTAGCATACGCTGAATTTGATATGGTTTTATGTTTAGATTTGTAGATTAGCGTGCACTTTTAATTTCGAGTAGATCGATTGTGCTCTAACCCTAGACTGCATTTTTTCATTGGGATTTATGGCACCCGTGTATAAAGTTACGTCGTAAACATGAAATGCCCATAATTTAAATTTTGTTTTTGTATTTTTCCTGTCATAGTAATGCTTTTATAATTAAAGCACTGCATGGAATATGAATGTGACGTTTTAATTCAGTTTACATGTTGTGTGGATTTAGATTAAGTAGTCGACTGTACAGTCACATTTAATTTTTGGGTTCAGTTTGTAAAAATACTCCCCTGATAATAGAATGTATTTATTTAAATAATTTACAAACTTATAAAGGATATGTGTAATGTTACAGTGGAACGTATTCGTATGATATGAAAAACCCATCAAGTTGATAAATAAATTTCTACTTTGATAATATCACAAATGTAGCTAAAACTATCAACATTTAACAAACAAATGATACGTAACAATTATTACAGATATGTACAGTTATACACAGTATTAAAAATTCAGAAGTCTTGTCAAATTTACTTTGCAGTGTTTCGCGACACTTTCGCCAATTGCTTTGGTAATTATCACTGCGACACAGTTTTTTTTTCGAGTCGGTAAATTCAATTATTGAACACTCCGCTGTTGTTGGCGAAAGTTTTGGGAGAGGGCGAAGTTTTGGCGAGCAAATACTTGGTGAGTTCGCTCTCAAAATTGCGAAAATCAATCGAATCTTCGAGTGACTGATTTGAATTGGGCGACACCGGATTGTTCCTTAAGACGTCGTCGTTTGACGTTGATGGGGTCACAGTCGGCGCTACTGGTGACCCAGCTTGCATATGGTCTTGACGCAAGTTATCGCAAGTTTCTTTCATTTTAGTTAGCTGTTTCTGGAGAGTTCTGTACTCTTCGAGAAATTTCTCCAGTTGTGCCGCATGATAATCGTAAGAATTTGCATTCGGCGTTATAGAAGTTGGTGAGACTGATTCCCTCTTGAACACGACGCGACTTTCCAAACCCGAAACATCGAGCAACGGCGTCGAGGTCATTTCTTCTTCTCTTGTTAGATTTAAGTAGCTATTCGACATTTTGTTTACCTGTAAAAAATTGACACTAAACCCGAAAAAAAGCTCGCAGTGATCTTACCCTGTTTTTGTTTAAATTGGCAGCCACCGGATACTTGGCGCAGTCTGAAAGCCTTCGAAGACTTGACTCTTGACTTCCACAGCTGCTTTCTCCGCCACTGCTTCCATAGCGACTTTCTGGGAGCAAAGGTGATTGACTGTCGCTGCTTTTATAACGCGAGCTTTGGATCAGCGCCCTTTTTCTCGGTAAAGTGCAAAACAATTCTGTTATATCGGTCACGCTGCCGCCCTCGCTGTTCGCCTTGTTCCCAAACTTGTATGAAGAGTTCTCAATCAAATCTGGATATTTCTTGTCACCATCGTCCTCCATCAAGCTTGACAGCTCACTGTTGTAGGTTGTCGCGTAGCCTCCAGATATTTGCCTACGAAGGAGATGAGGGGCCACGGGTTGGCTTAGAGATGTCGACGGTTGTTCGTATCCACTATATGTACCAGACGTCGAACTGAACCCCTTCCGGATATCGTCTCTAGAAGAAAATTGCTCAACTAAACGGAAAATCAAAATAAAAGAAAACATTATACAGTGGGGGACACTCAAATATTTACTATTCCGGAAATCGTTCAAAGGCAAAGAATTCACGGAAATTTTATCTTTCTTATTTTTTCATTTTCTATAAGCTTCTGTTGTACAGAACGAGTCAATATTACATTGTTTTTATAAAACCCTAGTCTAAATTTCTAAAGTATACATGAATATTGTAAAAAGGAGAGACAAATATAAAAAATATTTGTCATAAATATAACTGCTAAACCGTTTTTTAGATACAAATGATCAAAATATTCATTCCTATCTAAATCTAAATAAAAGAGTTACTAAAAAAATCAGTGCAATTTCTTCACTCTGATTTAAAAATGACAATAAATTTTAGAGAAAACTGGTTAATAAATTATTGCGCAAATAAAATAACAACAAACATTATGTTTTTTTTGAAAAAATCCGATACTTGAAAGGAAAGCGCAGCGAGCCCTATAAATTAACCGAGGCAAAAAATCGTCTTTAGTAGAAGTTTATATAAAATTTTAAAGCGATCACAAAAAACACAAAATGTAGTATGCCGGATGTAAGAAACTGAAATTCGGTTAGTAAAGTATATTTTCATAAATGAGTGCACGAAATTCATTCTTATAGCCGCAAGAGTTTGTAAAGTATGCGTTTATAGAGTAGTCCCCAAAAACTAGTTATTTTTATGCTAGACAATAAAGGACCACTTTAACAATCAAATAAAAATTGATAATTTCACGAGATGGTTAAAAATCGTTTATCGTCGTGTATAATACACTGTTTTTTTTTACAGCAGATTTTAAAGAAAAACTTTTATTTGATTTATTTGTTTTCATTTATCGTGATACCTAAAGTTGGTTGTTATGGATTTTTAGTTGTAAACAATTTTTTCATTTTCGAACGCAATGTGCGAGAGTAAATTAGAACTGCCTGCAGACGTAAAGAAAGAGGCTGCCGAGGCAGTGAATAAGTTTTGTCTCAAAAATCACACTTAATATAAGAGAACGAAGACAACGCGTTTCAAAAATGGGAAATTGGGAAAAATATCAGTAGAATTTATGAAAAAGTGCTTTTCGCATATTTTTTAATTTTAGTAGACGTTTCAGATGATGATCATTTTATTGTGAAGGTTAAATATTCAAAGGATTTGCAAGGTTTCAAAAATAATATGTAAAATGGGATTCTAAACTTACAGGTTGCTATTGCAAAGGCTTTAAACGAGGAACGAAAAAATTGTACAAGTTTAGAAGGTTCCAATATTAACGATCGAAAATAGGAAATTATTTTTTTACTTATTGATACTAAAACCACGAAAGATCGGTCGTTTTGTGTAACTGATACCGGTTGTAGTGTCAGATTTTTGAAAATTGTATGAAAATATTCAGACTAGGCATTGCTTTCGCCGCTCCGCAGCTACGATGTTGGCAAACACACGTGCTGATCTTGTCACCGTAGCAGAAAACTATATGAAGATTTTGTATAGAAAAAAATGCCGTTTTAAATCAGATTCTTTGCGAAAATCTGACCACAACACGTTTAGCTACGAGTAAAGTGCAGTTGATCCACGAAACTATCAAAGCGAGTTCTATTCCTCAAGTAAATTTTTTGGGAATATTCAATTGCATTATTAATATGACAGTTAATCCAAAATAATTATATAATAAAGTTAACTTATAGTTAAAGTATTTTATATATCTTGATGTTGATGTATCACTTTATCTACCCTTGAGGTTAAAGTGCAAGCGCAGCATTTTAAGACGAATAAAACACCCTTTAAAATCTGCCACAGAAAATGTAAATTTATCAAAAAAAATTATCACCTATTATTTGTTCAGTATTAGTAATTGTTATTTGATGTTTTTTTATAATATTTTTAAAAAAATATACGTATGTCTAAGTAACAAAACACCCAAACCGGCCCCCTTTTATTCAGCTTTGAAGCATTTCCAGAATAGTATACATTTAAAATGGCGCGGCGAGATTAGTGCAATTAATCTCACCTGGCTTCTTGTATCGTCCTCCGTGGTATATGTAGATCATCAGGATCCAGAAGGTGTTCCGGTGAGTTCCATCTCTTTTCAATAGCATTATCAGTCCATATTTTTTTAGCTGCGTCTCCACCCATATCTTCTTCGTCTTCGACTTCCTCGTTATCGGCAACCGGTACAACTCTATATTCACCATTCTTTTTCGTCGCCACTACCGCAATTTCTGCTGGCACCGTCCCTGCGTTCGAATTCCCCGCCACTTTATGGTTCATTTCAATTTTTTCGTAATTGTCTTCACGTCGACACTCTCGAGTTCGCCAAGTAAGCATTTGTTTCTTCCGCACTGAATATATACACAACGCAATTAAACACGAAGCTAACACTAGAGCGATACCTGTGATGACACTAGCAACAAGTATTTTATTGTTGAACACAATCTCTGGAGGTTTTCTTACCACTGCTAAAGTCACACTAGCTTCGGCGCGTCCGGCTTTATTTTCCGCTGCGCAAACGTACACTCCCGCGTCTTGGAGGTCTGCACTGAAAATTGTTAAGTCACTGGAGTTGTTTTGCAAGTGCACCATGTAGAGTTTTTTGCCGTTGGAATAAGAAGAACCTGAAAGGTTAGCTATGACTTTGTTTTTTAATAACCACCGGACTGAGGGTTCTGGGATTCCTGCTATTCTACAAGTCATGGTGACGTTTTTTCCTTCGACTCCTTTAGTTTTGCTTTCGTAGGCGAAGATCTCGGGGATGCAAGCGAATTCGTCGAGGTCTAGTTTGTCCCAAGTTTTTGAGTGCAGACGTTTTGGATTTTGACAGACCGGAGGTATCCCAAAAGGAACGTTCTTTTGCAGCATCCATTCCCGAAGAGGTCTAAGCGGACAGGAACAATTCCAAGGGTTTGCATCTAATTCGAGGCCATTTAAATTGTTCAAAAACGTAAACGAAGACGACATCACTTCTGTGAGTTTATTGTGATCTAGTTTAAGCCATTTTAGCTCTGTTAGACCTTGGAAGGCCCGAGGTTCAATCGACGCGATGAGACATTCCGACAATTCTAACCGAACGAGTTGAGGAACATTGATGAAAGCATCGTTGAGTATTCTTCGTATAGGATTATCGTTAAGTTTCAGTTCCCTCAACTCGGGAATAGAATCAAACGTGTGCGAAGGGACAGTAGAAAGAGAATTATGGCTTAAGTCTAACTCCACCAGATTGATTAGTTTACGGAAAGCGTAACGTTCCAAGTTCTTGAGGCGACAATGAGAGATGTAAACTTTTTGTAAGTTGAGCAAACCAGCTTTACTAAAGTCGTCGTTTTTAAGAGTGACGAGACTGTTCTTGGAAAGATCGAGAATTTGGGTGCCAGCTTCAAGATGGAGTGGCACTGTTGAAAGATTGGCGTTGGGACAAGCGACGGACTCTTTGCCGCTCTTCCACTTGCATTCGCATAGACGAGGGCAATCAGCCAATATCATTTGCGTGCAGAAGCCGATGATGATGGCCAAGTGGAGGTTAAACGATGGCATTGTGGGATACGGGGGGATCATCGCACGAGCTGCGGCTCTTCGCTGTCTTCTTCTTCGGTTTCCATTGCTGATATCGAGTGCCCAGCTGAACACCTGGAAAGAAATAAAACGTCAATTTCACAATTCTATTACAAGTTGAGTATTTTCTTTAAAAGTATACAATTTGTTTACCCCTAATAACTTGAATCTGAGTATGTGTTCCAGACAGTCAGAATATTTGTTATCTTTCATCTGAGTCTCGAATTACTTGAACTCGTGTTAGTTAAACTGAATAATTTTTCATGTTAAAAATATAATCTACAAAGTCTGAAGAGTTTCGTTCTCTGAAATAAGAGTATGTATATATTTAGTTACTTTTGTGCAAAATGGCTATTTATGTAATGAGTACATTACAGGTTTTTGTGGATGAGACCACAAAACCCAATTATGTACGAATCACATACAAAGCATTATGTTCGCTTGTAATAAAAATTTTTTTAGAAAAAAATTATATTTGGCTTCGAAAGGTGCCATGGTTTTAAAGTGCGCTGTTTTTATACATTTATTAAAATGTTTTTTTTTAAAGAAAAAAGTAACAAAAATTGCCGAAGATACCATATCGGTTTACTTCAATATTAGCCCGTATTTGAAAAGAAAAGGAGAAAATATACGCCAAAAAAGATTTTAATCGATGAAAATGTGGAAAACGCCCAGTACGAACACCATTTGTTAAACAAGTTATGTATATTGACCTGACATATAATTGGAGACATATTTTATAGATCATCCTTACTTTTGACGTCGTAGGAGCTTGTAAGCGCCTGGGATTAGTTTCTTAACTGACAAAAACAAAAATTAAGAAAGCTCAATCGTTTGTCATATTACAAGGAAAGAACAATTTAGTAGAAATAATCAGATATATTTCGATTCAAACAAAAATAGCGTCCCATATCAGATTTTTTATTAATTACCAGGAAGGAAAATGTACTGTCCAAGTTTATGGGAATCCATAAAGTTGGTGAAGTTTTCTGTGTTGCGGCTAAATTTTCGCATTTACATCGTGCCGGCTCCTACACAGATTATTCTTCTCGTAGAACGTCTGCAACTCTTTTAGCCAATTGTGGAGGAAGTATGAGTGATAGCGTGCTAGTGTTGTGACAGGATATGTAGAAGCATCATAAGGATCAAAATCAACATCTTCACAAAAGTTATGGGATAAACAGATCCTTCATCTGGAGTTTAGAATAAGCAAAACCAACAAATAAATCAATCAGCAGCATCGCCATCAATATTAAGAGTAACTATTCTTCTAATAATTAATAGTTATTTACATAAAGGTCAAGAAAATCTTACATTACTGAAGAGGAGCTAAAGTGAAATACGAGGCACTTTGTGCCGAGTATTTTAAAACTTCGAGTCAAGTAAGAGATTTTACTGACTTGTTTTGTATTATATTTTTCTGGAAATCGTAAAAAAAGACGAAATTAACTAATTTTAGAATTTTTTTCTACAAATTCTACAAAAATCAAGTTGTCAATTTTGTTGGCAACTATAGTTACAAAGTAAACAACATCGAAAAATTTCATCAGTTTTGTGCTTGTGTTCACGTGTTGTGAAAACAGTGTTAATTCGTAAAATAATGTCTAAAAAAGATGAAAATCATCGTGAGGGCATTTCATTTGATGTGAGTGAAGTTGCGGCTGCTGCTACTGACGATCTTTTACCTTCGAAATCAAAAGATCTGTATGAAAGAGCTTTCCAAATTTTCGAATATTGGCGTCAAGAAAAAAAGTTACTTCACTTACCGAAGAAGTATTTCTTGCGTATTTTGCGGAAAGAGCAAGTTTGCAGACACTCTTAAGTCTTTGGAGCATCCGTGTTTTTGTTGACGCAGAATTTGGACATTACCAAGTTTTAGAAGCTGATTGCATACTTGAATTTTTAGAGGTAAAAGTAAGTTGTGACAATGGTTAAATAAGTACTTCAAATTAATTTATTTTTCTTATGTATTTAGAGGTCGCGCTTATTTTTGGCGTTTCGGGAGCTTGTCGATGCGACGAATTATCAAAGACGTTACTGGATGACATTGAGGATCAAGTTAAATTCTAATTCCCGATTCTAAAACGAAAAAAACCTCGTCGCTTTCTAGTTTTTGATGAAGAAAATCTTGCTTTGTACAGGTGTTATGTGGTTCGTACTCCACACCGGCGCCTATTTGTAAATTACAAGCAAGGTAAATGTACTGTCCAACCAGTGGGGCTACATTCATTTGAAAAATTCACTTCTAAAATTGCAACGTATCTTGAGTTACCTGTACCTCTGGAATACACGGGGCATTATATGCGCTGCAGTTCAGCGACTTTATTAGTATACGCTGGGGGCGACATTACCAATTTAAAAAGACATGGAGGACGGCAAAGTACAACCGTGGCTGAGGGCTATATCAAGGATTGGATCCAAATTAAGCTAGTCACTCTTACTGAAAATTTGAAGTTCGGTGATGAATCACGATCGGAAATCAATATTTCAAACATAACAAGTTCCACAATTTATATTAACATTTTCAATTAACAGTTTTGAATAAATTGTTCTTCTTTAAAGTAGTTTTTTTATTTTGTATCTTGTAAAGTCTTTACAGTACTAGTCAAGAAAATTCGAATTTCCTGCGCGTAAATAAGCAGGAAAATGTTGTTTCCAATAAAACGATAAAAATGTATTTTGCGCTAATTGCTTATAATTGTGTGGGAATTAAATTCACTAAATTAACTAAATAGTCACTTTATGAACGCTAAACGTTATCATGAAACATAGATTATTACACAATCGTGCCTTAAAATTATTTTGGTACTTGATTGTCCTGTGTATTAAAACAAATCTAAATGTAGATCATCCAATAAATCATGTATATTTGTCGTACTATTCTGATAAATGTTATACGCCTTGTGGTTGTGGCTAAATTTACGACAAATACATCGAATTAGAACCCAGTTAGTAGGGAAATATCAAAAATATAAAGTTTAATAATATTAGAAGCACATTATTTCAAGGACCTGTTCGTGACATGAGAACAAAACCGCCTTTGAACACACACAGAATGTATTAAACATATATAACACACTCTTGCATTGCAGAACAGTTTGTTGTATCAAGTTACTTGAGATTACAAAATATCCGAAATAGTGTTACGACGAACTAAAATAGAACTCCAAAGGAGAAGCTTTCACTCAAAGGGTTATAATTCCAAAGTCATTTTTGCGTCAATTATTTAGAATATCTCAACATATACGAGGTGCTGCTATCAGTACATTACGAAACCGTGACAACATCTCTTTAATGCTTTGCATCCCGAAAAGCGTTTATATCCAGAGCGCATTCAACGTCTTGTGAATATTTTCGAAGGGTTGTAACTCTCGCTTCCACTTGCTCTTCTAATTACGGGATTTTTAATTGAATCAGACACATTTTAATGAATATTTAGAACACTAGAAATGTAAATATTTGCGCCCTGTTGGAACCGTAAGAAAGTTAGCATGTAAGCCGACGCCGAGATTAAACAAACAGTGAAAGGACGTAAAAGGACGCTTGGTTGGTTAACCAGGCCAGGCCGCACTGCAATTTCCTGTGAGACTTGAAAGCTAAAGTGCTTTTGCTTCCTATTACGGTCAAAGAAATTACAAAAAAGAACGGTGATAAGATGTATAAAGATGCTTCAGTTATGATAAAATACAATATCATTACCTCATCTTCGCGCCCGCCAACTGCCCAACCTACCTTCGTATTAATTTCAAAGCTTTACCGTTTATTTCTAATTCAATTACACCCTCTCGAGGGCGAAAGCCGTCCCACGTTCTTCACAATATTTCCACAGGCGAGGCTCGAGGCGGAGCGGTTGAAAACACAACCGACAATAAATTTATTTTTTATTCCGGAATTGATACAAGAAAAAGAATAAATAAGTTTTAGCACCAAAAAAAAAAACGTGTTGTGTGCGTTTTTTTATCCACTACTGGCTCTTGTCTCCTCGCGAAATAAATAGACCATTTGACGATAAGAGACGGTGAATCTCAAAATGGTCGTAATTAAATACCACAGTGGAGTGCAGAGGATAAAGTTTAAGACCTTCGACTTGGAACAAGGCCCGGAAAGATTAAAATGGAAATTCTTAAGTCTTCGGTGAAATATGATGCTCCTTATTTGATGGCACGGGGCGCCATCTGTACAAAGAGCAAGAGGACGGTTCGTGGAATACAAATAAACGTCACCAGTAGTACTAGACAAGCAAATGTGTCAGATCTGCATAAATGAATAAAGAAAATGTGTCGGATGCGACATTCGCGCCCGTTTAACATTCGCGATGCGAAACAATTAAAGCGAAGACGTGCGTGCTGTTAATATATGATTTGGGATAAATTCCAACCAGTTGTGGAAATTGAGCTTCCTAATTTGTTCCACTCGTAAATAGTTCTTCAGTTAGGAAATTAAGATCTTCCGGTAGATGCATTATGCAGATTTTGTTTAATCTCAGCACTTCCTTTGTTTGGCGTATAAAAGAGAGGTATTTAGCTTCATCAAGGAGAGGCATTGATTACAAGTGCATGCATCCTGGTTTTAATTAACTCGTAGAATGATGCCATGCTTGCATTTACCTATATGCAACGGAATTCCATTAAAGCTGGAGAAAGCAAACAGATACTGGAACTAAGTAGATAAACATAATGCAAATCTATCTTTATTCAAGTTAATAAAGTGAAATTCATGTTCTTGATGTACATTTACATTACATACGTGTAAAAATTAACAAATGAGAAAAATTCATTAAATTTAACAGAGCTGGTTACGGATGCATGTGTTGCCTCAAACTATCAACTAATAACAGTTAACTCTCGTTCATTTAAACTTTCGACAATACGAATGTTTCGGTAATTCGAATTCTTTGCCTGTAACTTTGGTAAATCGAAAAAAAAAACATGTGTATTTTGATACGAAGCTGTTTTTTTCGTAGGAGAAGTGAGGGCGTTCTATAATTCGAAGCAGAACCTCTTCCCTTCTCCATAATTCGAAATTTTCCAGGAAAAATTAAATATTTTTACTCAAATTACAAATTGCAGGTAATATTTACATTACAATCTGGCCACCCAATTTTTTTTCACATTTCCCATAGTCTTGTGCAGTTGCGGAAAGATTATCTTGGAAAGGGAACAAAAAGAAAGATGTCGCCAAATCGTTTATTCCAACATCTTCATATCTAATATTTTCAACATTTCGTTTTGCAGATTTTCATTCTTTTACATTGTATGATTTATTGGTAATAATAATAATTTTTTGGAGTGAAGCGTAGTCAAAGGTTAATTAACTGAACTCCGGAAGCAATAACAGAAAATAAAATGTGTATCAATATTAATTATAAAAGTAATAAAAAGTATATAAAATTATGAATAGATATTTCATTGAGAAAGAAATATTATAACACGGATAAATACAAAGCAAAAAGTAAAATTTGAAATAGTAGGAATTAAAAATTATCGGGGGTTATATCCCGAGACTGGTCTCCGAATTTTTTCATCAAATTATTTAGCAAAATTTTACGACGTAGGGATTATTTCCCAAAAAAAATATAATTTTTTATTAAGTTTTATTACGTTATTTTAAATAGTTATTTACCTAACAAGTTCGGAAACTTAATTTTCCCGCATTAGCACTTTGTCCTTACAGTCGTGCTGCATTTAGTGCAAATGCAGGGAAATTCTTTCCGAAAGAGTTAGGTACAATATATATATATATATATATATATATATATATATACAATATAACGAATATCGAAATAAAAAAATTAAGTAACTTAGTTTTTTTTTTAATGGTGGGTTGGTAACATGATCTGTCTACTGTAACTACCTCCTAGATTTTTAAAATGTAAATCAGCTAAATTTGTTAAAACGAGTGAGAGCGAAGAATGTATGTGTACCCCTTCCGAAGTATAACAATGTGTCAAAGAGGCCGTTTCGCGTCTGCATCGAGATTGAGCGGAAAAATTCTGTTTCCGTATAATGAGTACAAAAATAATCTTTTCAATGTGTGCAAGATTTTCAGTAAATCCATTTTTATTTAAAACGCATCCATTTTCTTCATAAAATGAACGGAACTCATTCCGACCGATAAAAATTTGTTTATTTTTAGAATTTTATTCATATCTTCTAAAACAGTGCGCGTACTAGAATGATATTTTTCGCACCTTTTTTTCACAGGAATTAAAATGGGTCATTTGTCCCTTAGGGAACAAATACAAATTCAACTCCCTAGAAAATGTATTGACAGATTCACACAAAACACGTCAAATTTGGAAAATTTTTATTATAACTTTTGATTGATATCAATACTAAAGTTACCGCAATGAATAATGGACGGTTATTTTTATTAACGATTCCAGACGATGATTCAACAGGCGGTTCAGATCTATAAGAGGTTCCTGGGACTGACGTAGGACGGCTCGATGTTTGTTCAACTTCAAAAATCTTCTGGGCAATAATTTTTTTGTTACTTAGTTTTCCACACAGCCTTCAACAAAAGTTGCCGACTTCTATCCTCCATGTCGTTTTAAAATCTCTACAGTCGCATCTGAATCAGCTAGCAGAGATGCAGAGGTTCTTTGTCGGCAATGTCCTGTATATAACGAAGCATATGGTAGATTTAAAAATTCTGTAACTTTCTGAGTCAGTTTTCCAAATATATTCTTTCCTATAGTTTACACTGCTTGTTAACGTAATGAAGAAAAAAATCTTGAATGTAGTTTGTGATTTTTAGAATGGCACGTATTTTTTTCAGGTCTTTGTATAACTCATTACAGTTGAACCTGAACCTTTTACCACGAAGTTCCTCTCTATCCCGTTTTTTGTAACTTTAATATTAACAATAGGATGTTACCAAAGTAGGTTACTTCGTTAATTGACAATTCGACTAATTCAATTTCCCTGCAAGCTCCTGCTACACCCAATATGAATGCTACCTTCAGAAATAAATGTTTTATTAAAAACAAACCAAAGTGTTCTTGCAAATTCTCACTTTTACCATTAAAAATGTGCCATCTGAACGTTCCATGAGAAACCTATCTACCTGCTCTGCATTTAGTACCTATGACTTCTTCAATTTGTGTTAATCGTAGAATTAGCAACATTTTTTGCCTTTTTATTAAAAAATACTAGAGAGCGTTTTTGTTGAATTTGCCACTTTTTTTCCACGACACTACTTTAAAAATGTTTCATAAAGTTGCTCGTAAATTTTGCAAGATATTGAACGCAGCGAGACTTCCAATGCATCTTCAGCAGTTTTTTTTTAAGTGAAATTCTTCTTTGCACTCATTTTTGCACTTTTTGCAAAATACCTGGGTTTGTTGGCACCGTAACCATGATAAATTTCATGACACCCTCGCATATTTAAATTTTTTAATAACGTTGACAATTTTATCACTGTTAATAGCTGTGGTGGTAATGTTCCAGAAGTGCAAAAAATAGCGTAAATACCTCGAGACTAACGTGCTTAAATCTCTTGAGTGGTTGTGGCTCTCGGCCCGCGACCACGAGACAACAACCTCCACTCGCGGGATTAAATGATGACCTTAGTTTCTCATGTTATAACCTACGCCTATAGATTTCGCTCCGGGCAATCGATCTAGTTTCCGGGATCTATCGTGTTTTCATTGATATTTTGTTTTACATATAGGTTTAAAAAAATCACGAAAATCTAACAACCACGACAAATTTTTTCATTTTTTTTCTCGTTTCTTACGTAAAATTTCACGTTACGAGTTTAACGGTGGCTCCGAAATTGACGTACGAATCCAGATTCCGGAGTTAAAAATTGAATTTGCGTGAAAATCGTCTTAAATACTAAGAATCCAGTCTTATCTTGATTTTGAAAATTGCAAAGTTGACTTTAATACGAATAAATTTATAGTTAAATTTAATAAAAAATAGTGTCTCAATTTTGTCTCGATTATTATTAAATTTGCGCAAAACGCATTTAAAAACCAGGTTCGGTTTCATCACCATTAAATTTAAGTAAACGCTAGGAGCCGTGTTATCAGTGTAATACCTCTGTCATTGGTTGAGTTTCACATTTAAAATTCGGTTGGTTTTTAGAATATATCAAGAAATAATCCCAAATAATTATTTAAAAACAAACATTTTTTATAGAGTTTGCGAAATGTGTTCACTGTACAATTAGATTTACAAAGCTCTGAAAAATTGTAAACTTTTTCACCGTTTTAACCTAGTGACCGCTAAAATATGAATGTTTTAAACTGAAGCATTAAAATTTGAATGATTTGGCGAAGGTTAACACTATAAATAATTTTCCAATATCCAAATATTCTTTTGGGGTAGAAGGGAGTCAAAATTGACATAAGTTGATACAATCAGCCTAGTTCTTTTATTTAAGGAGAAACGTGTTGAAATTTGAGTATTTAGGCTTAAAATGAATCTGCAGATATTTTAAATTTTTAGTTTTTTTTTTTATATTATCTAAATAGGAATTGTTTATATTAAGTGATTACTCATAATCGACAGCACAAAGTTTTCTAGTTGGAATTATTTTCTTGAGTTTCTTAATAAATTAAGCTTGCAATAATTCGATTACCTTCGGTTTTGAGCTGTCGATAGTCGACTGTATTCGAACCTTACACCATAAACCAATAAATCAGTTAACTTTTTCTTAAAGCTCGAGTTCGTCTATAACTCCACCGTTCCTTTTTGCTTCTGTTTGATTTAAAATATGACATCGCCATCACTCCCACCACCTAATTAATTTCCAGCGAGCTAATGAAATATTCAACAAACGTTGGTAAACCGCAGTTCGGATGCCGGGTACCCATCACATTTCACTCTTTCTAAAAAATTCAATATTTTACAGTTGAATATCTCCGTTTGGCTGAACCGAACGAAAGAGCCATTCAAAAATCTATAAAACATAAAATAAGCGAATTGAAACTACCTAACATTAGACGGGAAATTTATACGAACCGCTCAAATAGAGCTGAAATTACGCTTGCCTAAATTTCGCCTTTCCTACTGAATTATAATAAAAATCTCATAATCATTTGGAAATTTTTGCTGAAATTGGACGCGATAGCGAGGTATAAAAATTCCCGAGGAAATAGTAATGTTTATTAAAAATGGAATATGAAATCCCGGAATATTTTGTTTGAACACTGGGTAAATACAATGTGTGACGAGTGATAATAAACCAGAAGTTGGGTTCTGTTGAATCAGAACTTTATCGACAAACAGGGGATACGGCGATTGTGCTTTTGTGGTAAAAATAACAACAGGTAACAACAATTCTCACTTTTATGACATCGTTTTTCTATTTGCCGCACTCTTGCTAATTGTCACAATCTTCCCCATTCAATTAGGTCAGCAGAATTTCGGCCATAAATTTAAATTACTTCTCGAATGATAACAGCGTCAGAACTGATTTTGAGGGTCTAATTGAATTTCAAGTTTTGAAGGGTTGACAGCATCCGTTGATGTATTTTCATTGTAGTTAATTGGAGTAGTGAGTTTGCAGTGTTTAATTTTTATTTCGATAATTACCTTGCACCCAGTACTTAACTTAGAATTAAATTAAGACTATGTTGCTGTCTCGATGTGTTGGTAAGACGAAAGTACGAAATTGGATGGGTGTGAATTAACTTTTAAACTTAACGGTTACAAGCTAAGAATGTACGTGTTAATTTTCATTTACGCCGCTAAGTTTAGCGTCTAGGTCTAGACTACTGATCGATAATGTCGTAATCTGCAAGTTATTAAAGTTTAAACTCGATGCATTGTGCTGCAGTGAACACTAATAGTGGTTTTCGCTCGATTTGAAATTGCTCAAGAATTTGAATCTCAAATTAATTTATTTCAAAAAATGACAAGTTGACGCGTGTTTACTTCAAAGATGCAAGTCATGAAATAATATAAATGCTAATTAATATACTTACTTGTTAATTTCTCGTCTCGTGACACAATTTTGTGGTAAAAAATTACTAGAAGTTCCGGTACTAGATCAGATTATCATTGATTTATGAAAATGAAAGGTCGTTGTAAAGTGATGTTTTTTTTTCGGTTGGAAGAAAATTGATTTACCTAATATCATTACGGTGAGGTAGATACTCCTAATAACTAATTTCGGGTACCGTAGTCTATAATAATTAGAAATTATTAGTTTAGGTAGTATTTGGGCATTTGATAGTAATCGGTCTATTGGGATTCTTGTGGTTATCTAACTAGAATATTTGCCATTCAACTGCGTGAATAATAGCAATTTACGGGTTTAACAGTTAGGGCTTATTTCGCAAACGAGGACTATAGAGACCTTTTCTTGGCGAAACAATTTCCAGCAGGTAATAATAGATAATCATTCTTTAAACTAAACAAAGAGGGGGAAACAAAAACGATTATTATTAGAGTATGAACATATTCTGACTTGTTCCAGTCAGAATAACATTTAACTAGGTACTTAAAAAACACTAAAATGTTAAAGACCAATATCCGCAAAAGTTACTTAACTTTTTAGAGCGCAATACTGTATACTGTAATATAATTTTTTTATAAATTACGATGAACTTAAAACTTAAATTAGAGTATATAATAAAATGTGAATGAATTTTATGACTTTTTCATAATGTTGAAAATATCAGATTTTTGTTTATAAGCCATAACTATTGTAATAGGTGCATAACATATTTGAGCGAGATGGTAAAGTCACAGCTTCATTTTTCTAAAACTGAGTAATCTAAAACATTTTTATTTTAAAGCTCACAGTGAAAATTTATAAAACGTTTCTAGAACCGGTTTAATAGCATAAACTGAGAAATATCGATAGGAACAAAGATTAAGTTTTGTGATCTCTAGTTCGGTTGCATTCTCACGTTTATAGATTTGAAAAACAGCGTCAGGATTGAAATTTTCCTGAAAGCTCTAAAAGCTTTAATTAAAACTATGAGAGATTCCAGCATTACATTTTTCTAAAGAGATTCTAACAAAAGTACTGCTAACAGAATTTATTGAACAGTTTACGAATTTAAGATGATTCACAGAATGCTATCAAAAGAAGTTCATTAGAACTACAAAAACTTTAAATCGCCTTTAAATGTAACCGAATTTGTTATCTGAATCTCAGGAATCTAAAATTCAAAGCTGCAGAAAGGAGGACACTATCTAATCAGAAAATGTTTTAAAAAGTTTTAGGTTTCTAAAAGTTCTCATGCTTGGTGTTTGATATCAAAGCTTTAATTGCCACATAAGTTTCTCAATATTTCGGTGTTAAAATCTGTACGTTGAATGTTGGTATTTTTGAGGTTTTAGGTTTCTTGGTTTTAAATTTAGCACTATTAAAAAAATTGTGATTTAAATTTTCACGCTGTATAACGTCAATTGGTTTACAATGTCTAAAGACCTACTGAGGTTTCACTGTCTGAAACTAAAAATAAAAAGTTTATAAAATGAAATTATTAAATTTGTTAAATTTTAACAAGTTTGGAAGTTTAAAGTATCATCCAGTCGAAATAGACATCTAATTTCAGAATAATTTAGATAGAACTGAAAATTGGTACATTATAAACAAAATGTCAAAAGTCATCATCGATCCGAATTCAGCTGCAAATTTTATTTCAGGTTAAAGGTTAAAAAATCGTTTTTTTTCAAATTTCTCTACAACGGCAAGTATTATTGTAAAAATTGTTTTTACAAAATTTGTAGATATGCGATTCTCTGTAACAGGTTTTTATACTTTTTTTTCCTGGGAATTATCATTTATGAGATATCGCGATTTTACTTTAGTAATCCCCAATTTATTGAAACCTGTTTGATCAGATGGTTGGGCGGTAAAAAATTCGGTTTATTTTATTCGTCGGTATCTAGTAATTGCCAAGACCAGTTTTGCTCCAAATATAATAGACCAAAATTTTTATGATATCAATAAAGAGATATCTGACTCATTTTTTAAATAGAAATGCAACAACAAAAAGAGAAAAAAAACATGACATGAATTAGAATTCACATACAAAGTGTTGTGAACAGTTCGTCAAAAAAAATCCATTTGAAAACCGCTAGAAGTAGGCGACTATCTAATTACCAGAGCCGAAAACTGAAAAAATTATGTCGATAAGCCAAGGGACAAAAGCTTTGGAACATTTTTTGTAGTTCCAATACATAATTTCTCGAGTTTCGTTTGTACCTCATGAAGATGTACATGGCCGGATCGTGATCTATGTAAACATGGGGTTCCTCTTCGGAGAAAAGCAGGATAAAGTGGAAAAGTGAACCGTATTGGCCAAACACACAAAGACCGTAAATTGAACGTCAAGCTCGAAGTCTTAGTCCTGGTGGCAGCCACCCCTGTCTCGATCGATAGTTTAGAAGATTTTACATGATTAGGCTTCACATCATAATCATGTCCAACACGTCAAAGCCTTGAAGTCCGAAGATTTGGCACGTCGGGTGCAGTTTTGCTAGTGGCAACCGATGAACCTCTTTTCCAAATGGAAATGGACAAAGACAGGTGTTGTGGCCTCCTCGTTCCCTGGACTTAAATACTTGTGATTTTTCGTGTGTTAGAGTACATGAAATAATTAGTGTACGCTACTTAAGATTGACCAAAAATCGACATTCCAAACAATTTTTGTAAAAATAAATAGCATCATGTGTACAAAGTAAGCTGTTCACGTTTAACGAAAGTGAACGTACTTTTTATCAATTTAAATTGAAAATATTTTTGCTATGTCTTTTTTGATGTGCGATATCGTTTTGTAAACTTCAAATTATTTTTACTGGTTTTAGTGTCACCACTATTTTTTAAAGTAAGCGTTAGAGTTTTTAAAACATTTCTCCCGTTACGCTCGTGAGTTGTAGAATTCACGGTTTAAATTTTGGTACAACTTCGTAAAACACGCTGTATATTAATCATAACACATTAATTAGCCATAACATTATTGTTGACTATTATATACTGTATAAACAAACAAGTTCACACAGATCGTGGATTACCCATTCGAGAAATCCACGTAAAAATAAATGTACTAAAATTATTCAAATGATGGAATACAGTTGTTTCTCAAGGTAAGAATGAAATTATAATCGCACTCTTTCATGTATGAAGTATTAGGACCTTTTTTGTAGAAAACTAAATTATCTATAAACTCTGTATAAATCATTTTTACAATTATCGTTTAAGAGATATTTGCGAAAAAACAATTTTTTGACCTAACTGATGTAGGTTTAACAGAGATTTTTGACAGTTTAAACTTTTTGGTCTATTTTGAGTAGACTAAGTAGTCATTTTTGCAAATTTTAGATTTCTGAATGACTTAATTCAGTAGTTACTAAATGTATATAATCCAAAGCACTACAAATCCTAAACAAAAGTATAAAAAATTCAGAGAATTTGAATAATTCATTGCATATAAAAGGTCAATTTAAATCGATGCACATATTTTTCAACATTTTGCATATATTGCAAAAACTCAAAATTATTTTGTGAAGACCGCTTTAACCATCAAGTGCAAATTGTTAATGTTCGAGTGGCGTAGCCACCAGCGTATTAATTTTACGACCTGGTTAAAGATCCTTTATCGTCGTGTATAACACATATTTTTTTCTATAGCCGAATTTAAAAAACAACCTTGATTTTAATTTATAAATTTGAAAAATAAACGTTTATTCATTATCGTAATACCCAAAATTTGTTGTTATTATATAATGGTTTTCTTATAAACAGTGGAAACATTTTAGATACACTTTATATACGAGGAAGAGTACAGTGGCAGACAATAAATTTTGGTCGTCATTTGAAAAAGTGGCAGAATTGTTAGAAATTACAAATTTTCCCTGTTTGATAAGGGCGAATGTCATCAAAAAGTCAAACATTTTGTGAAGCCCCTAAAAGCGGTTCTAATGACAGAAATTGGTGTCATGCAGTTATTATAGGTTAAAAGCAGTTCACAATGGAATAATTTTCACCGTGTCAAAAGATGACATTGACGACCAAAATTTATAGCGGGCCACTCCACAACGCGTTTTAAAAATAGAAAAGTGGGAAAATAAGAGCAGAGTTATTGCTTCCGAAATAATTTTCGGAAAAAGTTAAGCCTCTGTTTATGGGCTAATTTTTCAGTGTTAAAGAGCACATTGCTCGTAAATGAAAACTGCAATATTTTGGAATAAAAATTTTTCAAAATACTGTCAAGGTAAAACTCATGTTAATTTTCAGATTCTGCAAAGTAATTACATTGACGAAACTAAGTGAAGACTATAAGCCTAAAAAATCGAAGATATTTGAGCAGAATGAAATCAATAAATCATATTTGGTAGACACTTCAGATGAATATTTTTTTGTAAAGACTAGATATTTAAAGTTTGAAAAATAATATGTAAAATGCGGTTTTAAACTTACAGGTTGCAGGTTGCTTGCAAAACGGCTGGATTGTACCAATAAAATCGTGGAGTCAGTTTTTAGAAATTATACAAAAATATTTAGGCTTGCGGCCTAAAAACATTCCTCACAACAAACTCTTTTTCAACTGCAGACAAAAAAAGTGTACAATTCATCGTGTAGGAGTCAGAGATTGTATAAAATTCCGAAGATGATTGCTATTTTTTTGAAGCTGTTCCGAAATGTACACTAGGTATTGTTTTAGCCGCTCTGCAGCTACGATGTTGGCAAACACGGTGCTGATCTTATCACTGTTAAACGAATAGGCACATGGGAATCATTCTCGGTAGCAGAAAGCTATAATGAGGATTCTGTATCGAGAAAAATTTATATTTCAAATCTTGGCAACAATCTGACCACAAGTACAGTGCAGTTAACCCACGAAACTTAATGAAAATTTTACTCTTGAAATAAATGTTTCTGCGAACGTCAATTTTACCATTAATGTTATCTACAAGTGATAAATGAAGATGAAGATGAATAAAAGTTAAAGTATTTTATCTACCTTTGATGTTACCTACCTTTGAGGTTAAAGTGCAAGTTAGCGTTGCATTTGGAGACAAATAAATGTTATTGAAAAAAAATGTAAATATTTGTACTTCATGTTTGTATTAAAAAAATGCGTTCGCAAAAGTGATCCTTTTTGACCGGTTTAGTTCAGTAACTGTACAATTTAACAGGCATGAAGCTACTCGTATTATCATGTTTCAGTCTATTTTTTGTATTCTGTTTGTAAGGAGATTTGAGTTCAAATATAACTTTGTATTTATTTTAGAAGTAAAATGTAAACATGGAAGCGGAATGAACGTCAAAATTTACTTTGAATCTCCTTTCCTTTGCTCTTCTGGATCAAGAGAGTCAAACCTCAATACGTTTCGTTTCTTGTAGAATTTCTCGTAAAGAGTTCTAATAAACCACAAAACGTTTCAGTTCTCGGTTAAGTTTCGTTTTTGATGAGTAGACCATCTTATCGATAGATACCGTATTGGCAGGGTTTGGAAACTAGTTAACCTTAACGTCATCAAGACGCACATTGTTATTAATACGGGATTGGGGTCCCAAGAGGGTGGAGTAATTACAGGGTCCGTACAGTGATCAGGACACCCTTGATGTTTGAGAAGTCGACTTGCCAACTCCACTCAACAGTACTTTGTTACAGTTGGAAAGTTCCATCTCTTTACAGGAACTTAATAACGCTAAATGTTGCAAATTCCGACTTCGTGTTGAGAATTAAGCGTTGCGTTCGCGTCGCTATTTAGCTATTCTTGATGATAACAGAAGTTATTTGCGTAAAAGGTTGAGCTGGAAACCAGGTTTGTCTCATAAACATTTATCATTTGAAATTTCCGAACGTTCTCCCCCAGTATGATCGCAAAGTTTTTTAGCCGCAGTAATTACTCTCGGCTAAAGAGAAATAAACAAAATCGCGGAACGAATGCGAATAAATAACTGCAATAACCCAGAGTTCTGCACCAAATACCGGATAATGTCCTGTAGGGAATCGAGACACGATATAGGCGGGACTCTTGCAAATATTCCTTGAGCTGTGTTAGCAAGATTCATGGATTTAGAACGAAATCGGTTCTCAGCTGCTGTTAGGAGAATTATGTTATACTTATCAAGACTAAGTCTGCAATCTGTTCGTTATAACAACGATCCTCTTAGTTTAATTCAATTACCAAAATTGCTTCAGTTTGTTTTGCCGATACAGACTTGCTGACATTGCATCCTCTCAAAAGTATCGACACTGTACTAAATTTAGGCGAATCCTTTACCTTGAGAAGTTTGTCCTAATCAATAATTAATCAATTTTGGCTAATTTCGAGGAGGAGTGATAAATGTTGCAACACATCGTTTTTAACTCCTGTGTACGTCAAATTTTCGCAATTAACTCTATGCCTAGAGCAGAATGTTTACTATGCAAATGGCTGGCTCATTTAAAACCGGTATTTTGCATGTTTCTATGTAGTATCAGTATTTCCCCGGGTCTTAAAATTTATTTCCCCGCATTACCGAAGTATCTGTTTACAGAGTGCAAGTTTGTTGTGAATATTCTATTTGAATATGGTAAAATATGCTGCACATCCAGACAGAAATGCGCTTTTGGTTTAGTGTACATTACATTGACCAAGGACGTAAAAGATTTTAATTGCGCTGCAATTTTGTGAGACGTGAAATTTAGAAAACAATAAACAATTGAACTAAATAAATGTTAAGAAAATTTGATTGATTGTTTCTCTAATTAATTGCAAAATTTGCGTTTAACCTCAATCATTCTCATAAATGCAGTTAATTGCAGATGTTACGCTTTAGTTCTGATAATAAATCAGCTGTCAGTAGGTATTGACGACTTATTAACCATAAATCATAACCAAACTGTTTTACTTTTATCTGAAACTTTGCATTATGTTTCAAGAACACCAAAAAAATCGGATTGATTTCTAAGCATGTACATTTTATTTTGACAAATAATGTTGTCTGATCAACATATCTTAACGCAATATTAACTTTGTTGTGGCTGTTGCAGAAAAAGTCACTAGGACTCACTAGACTAGTTCCAAAACTGAATCAAATATAGAGTAATGAATTTGAACTAAGTTTAATGCACTAGTAAAAAATGCAACTAAAATTGCAGTTTACCATTTTGCATCTGGTGAAAACTGCTAAACTAAAACTAATTTAAAATGTAAATAGAAAACACAAGCTTTACATGTATATTTTATTTCATCATGGTCGTTAAAAATGTGATATTAATCCTTCACCTGAGTAAACAAACTACACAACTCTATTTTTATACAAAATGACACGTTAAGTTTGCAAATAGAGCAAAAAAGATTTAAGAAAAAAGGTGCATTTTCGCCTTTGTTAGACAACATTAACATTAAATTAAAAAAAGTGTAACGATAACAAATATAAACATATATTTTCTTCAAGCTGAGATCTTCTCTGGTTTCCAATTAAACATTTTTATGTTCTCCTAATTATATTGATCACATTGATGAAGCTTGACACTGTCAAATCTACTCAACCAATTAATGCAAAACCTGTTTATCTTTTTGTGTAAGGTATTGAGTTAACTTTGGTAATATGGAATCTGCTTTTCGTATTGTAAAGGTTTGGAAATCCTGGTCACTACGGCACCAAATGTAATAGTGCGATGTTCTCGATTATCCTGGTCGACTACGCAATCCTTTGGTCCTTAGGAGACGGCGTTCGTTTGGGGTTGGCGTTTAATACTTACTATCGGCGCCACCACCAAAATTTACTAACCGCTTTTTCCTGGGCGTTGGACACTAAACACTTATTCTGGTCGCGATTTAACTTTCCAAAGATTAATTGATCGTCTCGCAAAGACGGTTTAAATCTCGAAAAAGACTTTCGAAAAAGATAATCGGAAAAAGATCACCGTAAAAAGATCCCTACTACTCTTTGTCGCGCGCTTTTATCAACTTTCTTGGGGTGGTACTCCCCCTCTAACGTTTTTCCCTTTCTTTGACGAGCTTAATCAGAAGCGCTCAACCTATTGGTCCGCAACTACCCCCGTAAGTCGTCTTACCCCTACTCGGTGGATTCTGCTAATTTGCCAAATCGCAAAGCAAATTAAGGAACGGCCGGTACCCAAATTACAACAACAAATGATACTAACTTAATTAAGCATCTTCCCCGAGTGATAGGAACAGGTACCACTCGGTTCTTCCCTAATCTTACTCAAACTTAATCTAAGTCCGATTCAAAAGATGCCTCCGGTGTGTCCGCGTTTTGCTCAAACCGTAGAGTACGTTCGATCGGTTTGATATCACAAAATTATCAATTTGAGACAAGGGTTTGTGTGTACGTGACAAAATGCAAGTTTTCTAAGAAATCTGACTCTGCCCAAACTCTGGAATTTGACCATTCTCGGAGGGACGACATCTGGAAGCAATTCGCTTTGAAGTACCCGCTGGGACAAATCTATCGGATGCTTCCTCTTAACGGACCGCTTCCGCCATAAACCATCCGTTTGCGTCTTCTCCGATGTAAAAAAATAAAAACCAAATATTTCGGACTGACCGTAAAAATTGGGGCCTGGGAACCATCACAGTATTTTTCATCTTTTTCTGTTTTCAGTAAGCGTATTACTTTCTTTATTTAAGTTATTAACAGCATTTTTCACGCCTTTCTTGATCTTCCTTTTTTCTTGCGCCAATTACTTTCTTCACTATTCGGTTATCATTGATTCTGGTTGTGTCCTAACCAATTTAATTAGTGTTTTTAAATGTTTTCTTTTTTGTATTGGTTCTACATTTAATTGTTTTCTTATTTCTCAATTCTGTGGTATTTAGTTCACTTAGTTGTTTCTGTGATGTGAACCACTGATTAACAACTTTGAATTAAACTTTTTTTCAAAAGTTTTTTTTTTCAAAGAAATTTTATTTTTACTTATAAGAGACCTCTGTCCTTTTCAATTTCACAATTTTTCAATACTATCTAACTTTGTTTTTTCTTAATTTTACCTAAATCTACAAAACACAAATAAATCGTCGTTCCGTCCTAGTTGTTTTTCCTGTTAATTGTAGAATAAATATTTGGTCTTAAGTCCATTTTTCTCTACGAAATTCACTGTGTTCTTTCTATTGCTTTTTATATTTTCTTTCTTAAAGTTGTGGTTATAAAGTTACTTAAATTGTTGCATTCTTGTGAAGTAAGCCAGTAAAGCATCCGTTTGGGTTCGTTACTGAGACTTTGGATGCTTTACCACGGCTGGTGTATTTTAGTTTTGTCGCGTTGGTGTCATGGTCGTAAAACGTCAATGTCAAATGTCAAAATGTGAATGTGAGCAATGTGGTTAATAACATAACCTCAATTGTTATGAAATTAATAATATTAAATCATTGTACCCAACTTTGATAAAATTCCCTAAATTTCAAAATTTTATTTCTTTTATATAAAAGGAAATTAAGTGCCCCAAAATAGAAAAAATAGTATAAAACACGCGTTCAGAAAGCTCTTCTAGAAATTGTTTGTTCTTACACTCCCCACTACGCGGCTCGTATCGAAATTGCAAACGCGTGCTGGAATCAATGCTTTCTCAAACTTATACTTTAATATACTTATTTCAGTTATAATTTCTATTTGACTAATTGTTTCAAGTAAAGTCTAAAGTAAGATCTCAACATGTTATGGTGCTTCACTATCTTGTCTTTAACTTTTGGATTTCTTTCCTTAGCTCCGTCCTTAGCTTATTATTATTTATGCCTGTTTCTTATTTCTTATTTATTTATTTTTTCTTTTACTCTCTTAGATATTCTTTAAGTGATTCTGTTTAGGATTTCTCATTTTCTCTATTTTTTCGACTCCTAAAAGATTACTTTTATTTTGTAATTCTGTATGGGCTCTCCTTCTCTCTTTCAAATCTATCTTTCTTTTTGTCTTCACTCTGAACCTCCCTTTCTTTTTTTATCATGTCTGTTATTTCAAATACTCAGTTTGTCTATCATACTATATTTCTTCTGTCTCTATTACGCATTTTTTTTTGTTAATCTTAGTTTGATTTTCAATTTTAAGTGCCTCCTAATCCAATCGTCTGTTGTTTGCTTTATAATCTTATAATTATTAGTTAGTGATATTTTTTTTATTACTAAGTTTTTGCGCTTTTAATCCATTTCTAGCTGTTCTATTATTAGTTTGCCAGATTAGCTGATATTCAAATTTTACTAATATTAACTAGCTGCAGTTTGTTGGCTCTTTTATGCTCATCATTTTGTTTATATGCTGAACTTAAAAAAAAAATTCTTTTTTTTTTCTTCTTGTACATCTTGGTGACGTGCAAACTAAACTGACGATAAATCATGCGTTAGTACCAGAAAAAATGGTTCAAAGTTTTTGTCTCTGGTAGTGAGGCAGTAGGTGACTAGTGGTTCTCAAACGATTTTGATGAAATTTTAAAATTTCTTTTGTAGCCAAATCTATTAGAGCTTTGAAGGAATGTACATCGTGAAACGCCCTGTATAATATTTGTTCTTAATTAATGAAAACTTCTACGATTTGTAACTGTTATTACCATTGTCTCTAATTTGTAAATTTGTAAACCACAGTTCATTTCATAGAATATGTCGTAAAATTTTGATTCTCTCGTTCTCGCGTGATTAGTTTTGGAATCGAGATAAGCTTATCGTTGCGCTCGACACGAACCACCGCTTTTCTCACCGGTCAAAACTACAATTTTGTATAAATAAAAAGAAGAAGAAATGCAACAAAATTCAGAAAAAAATTATCATATACATATAATTAAACATACTTGTAAAATATGAATGTTTTTTTTTTTAAATTATTTAGATATTTTATTGGCATTAATTTTTTCAAACTTATTTTAGATGTAAATATCTTTTTTTCTTTATATCCTGTAGATAATGTTTTTGTGTTTTTCTTATTCTTGCATTTTCTACATAATTTCTTCCGATTTTAGATCATTTCATAGATTTAGATTTATGTCGGGATTCTTGATATTATACTCTTAAAAATTTCAGTTTTTTATGTGGGTTTTCTGACATTGTTTTTATTCTGCAAATCTTACAGATTTTATAAATTCCTTACAGATTTTATAAATTCTCCTCAACTGTTTTTAGACTATTTGCATTAGGCTTGCAATATGTTGAATTTTTTTTATAGCTATAGGTTTCAACAAGAATTATAATGAAAAAAGGACAGTGTTAAAAATTGGCTAAATTTCGAGTTGATTTGCGTTTACAATTTGCAAACGTGGAAAATTTACCAGCTCTTATTATACTAATTAACTTATAAAATCCGCTACATGAACGAAAAATTTCATATGGTTTTTATGGTTTTAGTAGGCTAAATCAATATCTCTAACGTAAATTTTTAATTTATTCTAGGTCGAACGTTAAATTTAGCAATACAAAATTGGCCTTAAAACAATGTGTGTTGACGATTTTTTAACTCATTTGAAGTTAATAAAATTTACATTCAGGATAATATTTATTTGGAGGTCACGGCGAATCCACACTTTTTATATTTGTCTGGTTAAAATCTATAATTCTTACTCCAAGCGATGTTTTGAAAAACACAAATCAAATATTTGATTGAAAATGGAATTAAAAGCAAATTACTTTAGATATTAAAATTTTAAAACTGGATCTGGTTTCCAGTCATGTTTTTTTTTATAAATTCAAATTAGTAAATTTTTGTAATTTAAAACTTTGCCGTATTAATTACAAAATATTGTATTATAGAACAAAGGAGCTTTGAATCAATAATTACCCACTCAAAACATCTCTGAATTTAATTACTACAAGATCAAGCGTATAATTTTTGGAGTATTTCAACATAACCTTGAGGAAATATTTGGCGCCCCAGGAAAGCTTACAAGCGGCTAATTCAATTACAATATTTCCGGATCCCTCGAACGTATTTATTCAAATTAGTTGTCAGTTAAAAGGAATAATAAATCGTCCTTCATACATATTTCATGCAAAAACGTAACATATAAGAGTTTTAAAGAGACATTAATAATTAAACCGGTAACAAAAAAGCACGGTTACGTCCGTGGGGGAATTCGTTAAGTCGTCATTCATTATACGTGGAAAGAATTAAATTAAGTGGAAGTGTTACGTATGTGTTATGGGATAAATTTTTACGGCGCTCATTTATCTCAGTCAAATAGTCGACTTTTTAAATAATTTGTTACAACTGACTTGCATTACATTTGACCTCACTCTTTTACAATCCCGTCAGTGGGAGCATTTTTCAACTGTGCGACGTTGCGACGCAATCAAATTCTTAACGTACAATTGGAATCTCGCTCAATGTATCCACTGTTCGCCGCAGTGCTACAGCTTTGTTTAAATTAATTGAAATTGGACGGCAAAGAAAAAAATAGGAAATTTTTTGGTGGTGTTTCGGTCTTACAGAGAAACGAAGTAGGATGTGGTTTAAACGAGCGTTTTTTGATATAGGAAATGAAAGATAATTTCATTTGGAGAAAAGCTTTGTGACGTGATTTAATTTCGAATTTCGTTTGTTATCTAAGATACCTAAAGCTCATGAGAGCGAGAATGTTACTGCAGGTAGCCGTTGTATTAAATTAAAAAAATGTTACGGAAAGTATTCTGTTAATTGTTAAAGCAGATGAATCTTGTTATTCATTTTCCACTTTTGGTGTAAAGGTCGGCCCTTTGCGCCCTGAAGTTTTTACTCCAAAAGGGTTAGAAAGTTATGTATGAAAAACTTGATTAGTAAACCGGTTTAAAGTGCCCACTCAGGAATTTGTCTAATTATCCACTTTCTAATTATAACGCAAAGTTTTTTAATTAAATTTTGTTAGAGTTTAGGTTTATGTGTTTATTATCGCGCTGCGTTTGAAATTGTTAGAGATTGTGAGATTAACTCCACCTTTCCCTTTATTTATGGGCGAAATATGCGCGTTTTGTTCTTCAGGTTAGGCGGAATAAATTTAGGGATGTCGTCGCGGTTTCCAGAAAAAGACTTGTACGTTAAGCCGATTTCCAGTTGTAAATTCAAGTCAAGCAGCTTAACGTTATCAATCACATGGCTTTTATAATCCGCGGACGCGCTTCAACAAAAGTAAACATTCTGATAATTCACCGTTTCAAGAGACGCCTTGTTTTTTGCTTTCTCAAGAACTTACGTCATGATTTAATAGCAGCGACGACATTTTTATGGTGCTTCGACAAGCGCTCAAACAACGTTAAGTTTTTCAGTTATTTAAACAGTGTTCATTAGACAAGTTTGGTCTTATGAATAATGGAACTCCTTCATTTTCTAGAAATAGTACGAGAGCTTTATTTAAACAATAACAGCACATTATAATGCAGGCATCGAAGTGAAAATTCATTGCATATTCACTGTCAAGACGTGTCTTCGACTCGAGCGTTGGGTTTTCAAGCCGGGTCACAATGGCGCCGGAAACGATATTTATCGTCGTGCAGAGTTTCCAGAAAACAATTTTCCGAACACAATTGACCGAAGATAACTGACCGAGACGCATTTTTACCAAAGACCAATTTACTCAGAGTGTGATGGAGAAATTTATCGAAAAATCATGTCCACCTAAAACGTCGAAAAAAGTCGATAAAAATGACTTGCTAACACAACTGTTACCACCGACCCCAACATTTCATTCCAACTAAATCTTTCTATTTCAATTTATTACCTGCTCTACTCATCAAAATCTTTCATTAGTATGATTAAAGATAAAAGATTGCAGAAATTGGTGTTTGTCATGAAAAGAGCTGAAATTGGGTAATCTCATTCTTTGATTTCAATAATACATCGACGAGTAAACAACATCAAACATTTAGTTAGCATCAACGATTGCTCGGATTAGCTTTAATTAAAGCAACGCAATGACCGCACGCATGTGTTCTGAATTATGAACTATAATTTTTAGTTTTTATAGACTGCTTTGTTTTTTGCCTGGAACAATATTGAGAACTTTTGCACGAAATGTGGTTATAACCAAAACAAAAATACACGCAATTTAAGTTTAATTATACTCGTGAACAAAACCGGAAAGTCGACAAAAACGGGCAATTTTCTATAATAATTTACATTTATAAATTTGGACTTGTTGGATAATGTTTGAAGGGCACTTAGCGATATATGGAACTGCAGTTACTACCTCACATTACCGACAATTGTAACGCGTTAAATTTACAAAGATATACAATTTATACAAACTTGACGATTATATTTATTTCAAATTTTGCAATAAACCTAAAATTGAATTACGTTCTCGGTTAAAAAAAACGGAAACACACTTCTATAAATATTTTAATTAATTTCGTTGTTGGCCACAATTTAAAGTACACTTTGTTGTAGACGCTTCCTTAGAAATAAGATGCAATCTCCGGAATAAAAGTGCAATAAAATATGAAGTTTTAATTAAAACGAATTCATATTCCGAATTATTTCTACCTCAAGACCACAAAAACTTTTAATTAAATTTGTCTTGCAAAATTTGCATTATGGGAAACACAGTCCATATAAGTGACAATTGCAGTTAAATTCTAACAATAATAAAATGTCTCTTTTACTTGTTACTATATTTTTGAACGTCGGTTGCATCATTAATTTTAGGCAATTAACTTGTTGCATCATCAAAATGGGTTCATGAAAATCACCATCCCAATGTGTACGCAACACCTTTCATTCCCGTTCAAATTCTAAACATTGCTTGTTTGCATTCTGGCATGTAATTAGAACAATTACCGCCAAGAATCCCATACATGAGTTTAATTAATTTATAAATTATCAGGTCACTTACCAGTTTCTGTTTATGTACGCTTTGTTTTCCATTTATTTAATTTAAAGCGCACGAATTTAATCAAGAAACTCAATCTTTTGATTCTTGAGCAAGCTCTTATTTACAATCTTCATTTCCCAGCAGTCAGACTAATTATTTTAGTTTCCTGCTGTGACTAAAGAATGAAAGAAATTGTTTTATTTGAGGAGACAATAATTAATGCGGTGCCTTTTAAAGCGAGAAATTTGTGGTATTCCATAGCAGAAATTTGTTGAGTCAAAAGTAAATGCGTTATAATTCGATACGAAATTAAGAGAATAATGAAGCTTCTACTGTTTTTTAATTCGCTTAACACAAGGAGGGACTATTAATGAATACTCGCGATACTCGCGATAAAAGTGGGATGAACTTTTTGTACGGTCCTGAAATGAAACAGCGGGGTTTAATTTCATGCAAGATACTAAGAATTTTAATATCTTAATATAGCAATAACATATTGTTATATTAAAGTTTATGTCGTCTAAAAACTAAAATTTTATTTAACACCTTATTAATATAATAGTATGTTGTTATAAAGCTACCCCATATTTTGTCTTATATTAAATTAAATTCGTTGGTTTTTAGGGTTATCACGGAATTTTTATAACAAACTGTCTTACCTTGCAAAAGCAATGATAATATTCAGGCTACAGTATATGCAAGAATGTTTTCAACCGGTTTTAAAATATCTAATTAAAATTAATTTAATGAAGAGCTTGCCTGGATGGATTAATTAGTTTTGCGATAATCCTGGAAAGCACACTTGTGCTTTCTTCTATACAAAAATAAACAACGAAGGTTGATGCTAGTTTTGGCGCCAATCTGAATTATTTATTTTTTAAGTAAAATGTGTCTAATATTTCTTATTTAGATGAAAAATTCGAGTTGACTCAAATTTGCGAACACAATAATTTCTGAGAAGAAATTTCTGAATTGGTGTACATTGGAACAAAGACAGGCGGTTACATTTTTGTGATTTTAAAAATTCATGAAATTTTAAGAATATTTTAATTTGTTTGAATTTTTAAATTTTCAGAACTTTGTAGAGCTTTTATATTTTGGAAATTGTCTGAATGTCGATATTCTTTTACACTTTTATATATTTTTTTAATCTGCTTGAATTCTTCATTATTTTTTTGTCCTATTCTATTATTTAAAATTTTTAAAATTTTTAGATTATTGTGATATGTCAAACTCTTCGGATAATTTTGAGATTTTCGTTTTTTTTTAAATTTCTTGAGCTTTTGAAAATTGCAAATCAATTTTATAACCAGCAAAAATGACAAAATTTTCGATAAATCACTTTGAGAGCACCGGAGAGCACTGTTTTTTCAACAAGATAATGTCTCAACTTATAAAAGTTTTAACAAATTGGGTAAATAATTGTATCAATTGAATGGTTGCTGCGTTCGCCCGATCCGAATCCTACGGAAAATGTTCAGGGAGTCAATGTCAAAAGAGTGATGCCAATAAATTGGCAATATAATCAAACTTTAAATCTCAAACGCGCTGTCGTTGCAATTGGGAAAGAATTACAGCAAGAATTGTTTATAAATTTATATAATTTTATGAAAAACTGAGCTATTATTCACTATTATTCAATAATATTATTCAATGTAGAGTGAAACATGTATTACTGAGTGGGCACAATTTTTTTAGTAATACAATAATTATGGCAACATAAAATCTCAAGTACCCTTGTGCAAGTTTTAAAATCATAAATAATGTACCATTTTGCTACAAACTGTTTAGAGATTTGCTTTCTATCATCATTTTTATTTACTAATATTTTTTAAACCTTTTAAATTTTAGAATTAAAACCTTTACAAATAAAAAATGTGACTAAAGCTGTAATGCGAAATGTATTTATAAAATTTTAATTTTGTGTATTACAATTTCAAAAGTACGATCATACTAATTTACAATTTTTGTATTAAATATGATTGAAAATAACTGTTCGAGATATGCATATGTATTCTTACTTCTTAATTACATGTCTAACTGAAGTGAGGAGCTCATTTTCCAAAAAAAAGTTGATTTTTATACGTAGATACAAAATTACACAGATTTTTTTCATGCTTAAAGGTTCTAGCTAAACTTATGTATAAAATTTTCTGCAAAAAGTCAATAAAAAATTAAAGATTAAATTAGAAATTTTTATTCACATAAATGGTGGACGCGCCCGGATAAAAGATTTTATCCCGGCGCATCCACCATTTATGCGAATGTAAATTTTTGAAAAATACCGCAAATTTTTAATTTCTAAGCGCTGACGATGGAAAATTAAAACATTAATTGTAAAATAATATTGATAAAAGATTTAATACTGAGAGATCAAAAACAGATTGTTATTTTTGTTAATAGTTCGTTGACAAAGTAAAAAATAAAAAAATTGAAAATTACAAAAATACAAAAATTATCGTTTTATAATAACTTTGTGAACAAATTCAGTTGAAACCTCCATTTAGAGATTACCGCGAGTTATTTTGCTCCACCAAATTACAGTTTAGCGTCAACATATCAATACCAAAATCGTGGTTTTTAAGTGCTCTTAATGGATCTGGTTTTGCCTTTTATCATTCATGTAGGCAACTATCGATTTAGCAAGTCACCAATCTCACTTCTGACCTCTCCATCCATCCTTTTTTTTCTTTATGTTGAAATAGTTGAACCCTTCCTCACAAAAAATATTTGTGTCAAAGAACAAAACTGTCCCTACATTAAGAGAAGATTTTTGTGGACGTTCCTCCGCAGCAAAAGGTAATTTACGTAGCAGTAACAGGGGTTCGAGGATAAATAGGCGCTCAGTCAGAAGCGGAAATGAAGTAATCTCGAAACAATTGCGTTTCGCCTTCACAAGGGTCACTAAATATGATGTAGTTGAAAGCGTGTATTTGTTCGACATTGACCTTATCGGTAAAATCTTCGTTTTTGGAGAACGAATTTGTTTAGATGATTTTCAGTTGGTCTAAAGTGAGTTCCCACTTGATTTGATTCCTGTTTAAAGGGTGGCATTGTGTGAGAATACGTGCTTTTGACGTCACGTTGACAAAGTGGTTCTGCACAGATACAAGTGATGTCTCCTGGAGGAGAGACGAAGAAAAATAATGCTCGTGAGGGAATTAATATGCGCTGATTTATTCGCTTTGCTCTTTGTTCGCACTGTCATTAGCTAATGCCCCAATCTAGACATATAGCGTGGAGCGATTATAACTAATACACATGGCTGCTAGTCCACGGTATTATGTGTTTAATTACTTTCGTCTTTATCTCAGAGTGACTCAATTAAATACGAATAATTACGCTCGCTCTACATAAAACTCCAGTACTAATTCGAGAAGAGAATCCAACTTAAGCATTGTATCATCATTACTCCTTTACCGTAACCAACCCTGTATAAATTATACACTAATCAATACTCAGACGTAGATAAATATACGTACCGCACACATGACAGTGAAAGATGACTAGAAATGAGCAAAACGATGTAAGTGGATGCGAAGAGAAACTACCCACTCTAGAGCCGCTCTTGGCCTCAATAAATCCACTATATTTGGTAAATTTTTCTCTTACACTACCACTGATCAATTACTTCCCATTATTTTTAATTAAACTTACCCCATCCACGGCGCCGAATGTAGGATCTACAACAAGAAAAAAAAGGAAACTTGAATCAGAACCATCCAAGATTCGACCTACATCAAACATGCACAAGAGCCATCCACTGTTAAATCGAACGTGCCGTCGTCTAATAAATTATTACTAAGCATTTGCGCAAAACGTACATTTAAATGCAAACACAACATGAAAAAAGGCTGTCTTTTCCTTCTTTACGAGCTGGCGTTTTGACTCGCTTCTGATGAAATAGTCATGCCACGGAACAGGTAGGTAAAGCGGAATTTTTTAGAGGAATTGTAATCAAAAGGTTTTCAAGCCAATGATCCATAAATATGCGGTTATAATATCGATCACAAAATTGTAGTTTATTTTGGGAAATTTGTTGGAGGTGTTTCATGTAACAAGTTTATAAATTTTTCTGTTATTGTGTTCATATATACAGCTGCAGGAAAGAGGATTTTTAATCAGAAAAAGGTCATAACATGTGACCTATTTCAAGCTGGGGTAATTTAATAACTAAATCCTCTCCATTTTACTTTTTTTTTTTTGTTAAAACTCAATAGTGAGACGCTTTAGTTTAAACTTTATTTTTAGCTAGAGGTTTTTGTTAACTGAGTTAATAATAGTCAAAATTAAACCAACATTAGAAATAACAATTTATTTTTCACTTGACTGTTATTTATAATTATTGTATTGAAGGCCAGATATACTAGACCAGTATGCCCCAGAGCATATAATAAGCAGGCATAACGATAGCACTCGCTAACACTTACAAAGTTAAAAAATGGAGTTTTATAAAACTTGTATTAAAACATGAGTCTAATATGCTTATTCTTAAAATACCGCCAACATTCTGTTATCTATTCAGTCTGTTAGTAACAGAGCTCTATTACAGCAGCCATAACAGACTGTTAGAAAATTGTATTATTTGCAATTCTGTAAGAGGTTCCGTTAAGACCCAGATACCATTTGTGTCATTTCTTCGAAAATGTAATTGACAATGACCAAGTGCGCAGTCGTCATCGAATTACGAATTTAAACATTAAGCGGACAATTGCTTAGTAGGAAAAATATTGATCATTTTGTTACCTGTCTACACTCTTTCATCACGTTGTAAATTCTTCGAGATGATAATAATAATTATTAAGTACTTGTGTTGTGTTCGTTTACTTCATTTATTCGTAATGACTAATTACAGAAGGAGATTGGCAAAAACAAGTCAAAACCAGTATGAAGAATAGATCTATTCTTGATCACTTGGTGTTTTTAAGATTAAAAAATGTGTGTTTCAAAAGTGTGTGTTTGGTGTAGGGGTTTTTCAATATATTTTTTAATCTTAAAAACACCAAGTGATCAAGAATAGATCTAAGAAATGGCTTCCCGGTCAACAGATCTGAACATCTACCACAAGGTAAGTACAAGAATTAGATTAATTGGTGAGGATATTAAATTTCTGAAAAATTGTAAAAACCACAAAGTCTTTTCAAAATTCATGAAGGTTAATGTTTCAGTCAATTGTAAAAATAGCAAGAGGATAATCTACCTTGCAAAAAAAAGTGGTTGCTTTCGGAAATTCAGTATCTTTACTCCAAGAGGAGTAGACTTGAAATACAGTCCTACAACCTCTGGAAACAGTTAACCCTAAATTTAGATAGCTTAGGATATCAACAATGGTGTGACTTCCAGAGAAAAATGTTCATTTCAATTTCGTGTAAAGTCCAGAAAAAGAGATTCTCTCTTCTTAGAAAACTCAACAAACTTTTGCCAATCGACCAACAACAAGAACAAGTTTCTCAGGAGGTCACAAACATTGTTGAAAATCATTCTACGCAAACATTTAATAGTAACGAACTTGATTTGCTCAACAAAGGCTTGAAATTTTGTGTACAGTCTCCCTCGAGAAATGTTGAAGAGGTCATTGCGGGGATAGAGTAATCTATTAAGCATTTCAATAAACCTACTAAACAATTCGTGAGGAAAGCCTGTAGACAACAAATTTCCAAAAACTTAGCCAGATCTCTTTCTTCTCAGTCAAACGTGGACATGAATACTATTAAAAGTTTACGTCAGAAAGATTGCTTTTATTTAAAAGCTGAGAAAGGAAACAAGGTTGTTATTTTAGATAAAAAGGACTACTTTGATAGGGTGAACAACCTCATCAAAAGTGGTCCTTATCAAAAAATCATTAAAAATCCTTTATCCAAAATGGTAAGAGTATGTTAATGTTAATGTATCCAACCCGGTCATCCCCAAATTGTATTGCCTCCCCAAAATCCATAAACCGGGGAAGTCGGTGAGGCCTATTGTCTCAGCCATTAACGCACCGACTTCGAATATTTCCAAATGGTTAACCAATGAATTCAATAACCTACCAGTTAAGCAACCCAGCTTTTCAATCAAGAATTCGATGGAATTTATTCAGAAACTCAAGAACATTAAGCTTAAAACTGGTGAGTTATTGGTCTCAATTGATGTAAGTTCTTTATTTCCTAGTGTTCCGGTTCCACAAACCTTAATTTACTTAGAAAATTTGTTGACTGAAAACAACCTCAGTCAACAAGTTATCAAAGAATATATTCAACTCACGGAACTCTGCATGAAGCAGAACATTTTTCAATTCAACGCGGAATTTTTCCAACAGCATGAAGGTACGCGATGGGTAACTCCTTGTCACCTTTCATAGCTGACCTTTTTATGAGCCGTTTTGAAAAGGATCTTGAGAATGAGCTTGAGTATTTTCCCAGAGTATGGTTAAGGTATGTAGACGACATTTTTGCAATTTTCAACGCAAACAAGTGTAGCATTGACGACTTCTTAAAATTAATTAATAACAGGTTTAACACCATAGAATTCATATGTGAAATAGAGAAACTACCCTTTTTAGATACTCTTGTAATTAGGAATAAAGATAAATTAGAATTTGATATTTATAGAAAAGACACCAGTACACTTCGCTACATTACAGAAGACTCACATCATTGTCCTCAACATAAGATGGCGAGTTTCAATTTCTTAGTCCACAAGTTAGTAAATTTCCCACTAACACGGTCTAGATTCAACAGGGAATTGACAACAATCAAAAATGTAGCCAGGTGTAATGGTTTTGACCTTAGAATTGTCAACAGGTTAGTGTCCAAATTAGAACGTAAGAAATCAATTTCAGAATGCTCGACTTTTCGTGATTGAATGCCAGAAAAGACAAGATTTTCCATGATCCCTTATACACCTTCAGTGACAAAGGGGCTGGAAAAAGTGTTCCAGGGTATTGATCTAAAGGTGGTCTACACCTCTGGATCAAACCTCCAATGTCTTCTCGGCAACCTGAAAGATAAAGTAGGGCTCAAAGAAAAGTCGGGTATTTATGAAATTAAATGTAAGAACTGTGAGCAAAAATATATTGGGCAAACAAGGAGGTCAATTTTGACAAGGTTCAAAGAACATGTAGCTCACGCCAAATATGGCAGGTTTGAAAAATCCTGCCTGAAAAAATCTCAACATATTTTTGACAAAGATCATCGTATAGATGAAAGTTGTTTAAAATTAGTTAAACAATTGAAATTTCTAGGCGTTTACAAAAGTCTAGAAATAATTAAGAATAAGCCCTTTGTTATGAATGCCGATAATGGTCCCATCCCCTCTTCTCCCCTCTTTAGATTGTTAAATACCACCCAAAAAGTGGTATAGGTAACTAGTACATAAGTAATTAGTTTTTAAGGGTAGATAAGTTTAATCATCACTCTGATGATGGTATCATGGATACCGAAACATATGTTAGTGTGTTTCAAAAGTGTGTGTTTGGTGTAGGGATTTTTCAATATATTTTTTAACAGTATGAAGAATATTTACGGATCATGGAAGAGGAGGAAATTTTGTGGACTGGTACAATAAATCCATCCATTGATCCGGAATATATTAAAAATTGTTGAAAGGGAAAAGCTGGAATTTGCGAAAAGAAAATTCGAGGAAAATCTAACTTTAAAAAAAAATCAACTGAATTTCGAAATTTGTTGGGTTAGATTCAGCCAATTAACAGAGCGCAGGCGTCGCACGAAATGTTAAGCGTAACAGCCCGCTTTTGCTCGCCGTAATTTTACAGAGGCGATACACTGTTAATAACAGCGCGTAATAGCGTTTAGAGAATTCCAATTTGGTAACAGACTGCAATTTTGACAGTAACAGAGCTTCAACAGAATGTTGAATTAGAGAATAGCAGCATAAGTTTGCAGCACGTTTACCGTAGGACGAGTGCTCTTAAGCTTTATAAAACGAGTTTTTTATGCTATTTTTTCTAATTTGCATATCATTTTACATTTTTACTAATAAATTAAAATTTCATGATTTATGGACAGTTGGTAAAACGTTTATTTCAAAATTGACATTGTAAATTTGAATTGAGTAGACTAAAGATACCTGAAATTTTTTGCACTTTGCTAGAAATACGACAAATTGAAGAAAATCTCACGGTTATTTAATTAAAATTAAATAAAATAAATTTTCATGTTTAAAGTAAAAAATAAAATTTTGTATGAACTGCGGGCATAACTTGATGTTTATAGACCTCAAGCAACATACAAAATTTCGACTTTTTAAATTGATTGCTCTCGAATATAAACATCTTTATTATGTCTTTGACATACAAATATCTAATTTTAAAAATATTTAGAAAAAAACAAAACTATTAGGCCCTGAAGATATTTTAAGAACAGTTTTTATATATTTATGTATCTACATTTGAAAGAAGTTTATTTAATTAGTGCTGAAGAAATAATAATTTCAAATCCCATCTAATTACAATAGTTCCAAAAAGTATTTTTATTTTAACTAAAACTTGATATTTTAATGGTTTCTAAACGAAATCAGAAATACTTTACATTGTGCATATACTTAGTTATCTACATATATTTACACTTAATTTAATTAGTGTGTTAACTATTTTTCCGCAAAATTTAGTAGTTAGCTAGTTAAATATTTAATACAATTTGGCAGTTTAATACTTTACGAATTTTTATCAGTTGCTGAAATTTCAATACTATTTTCTGTCATTGCATTTCACAAAAAACAAAAGAATCCATTTATAAAATTTAGTTTGGCTGATGCCGGCAGGTAATAATTATTTCCCAATGTTTTTTTTCAGAATAATACAAAAGCAATAAAGCATTGAGCAATAAAATTCACCTCGTTTTTGAAAGCGTAGATTTTAATTTAACATATATTAGTACTGTTAAGTCAAAAATATTGCAATAAATTTAATCTTAAAAATTTGATAAAAGTATAAACATGTGATAAAATTTGAGCGATGTTTGCAGAGTTATTATAGTAAGAGTATTAGCTTTTCAGGATTTAGAAAGCGAAACAAAAGCAAATATTGTCTAATGCACAAAAAAAGAAAAGGAGACGCAGATTTGTTTTTAAACAACATTCCAAGACTTTCATGGTCCACGTATGTTAACGAAGTTCTTTGTTCTAACAAAGCTTGTACACAAATTCAGAATTTGAATATTTTACTTTGACTGAACTAACTAAGCACATAATTACAATATGCAAAAAAGCTCTATTGTATAAACTTTAGTATCAATTTGGGTGTTTCATTTCACGTTAATTTTAGTTAATTAGCTTGGTACATTATCAATATTAAATCTAAAACAGAGAATAATAAGTTAAACCAGGAGCATTAATTTTAATAGCTTTTTGGGTGTTTATGAGGTATTTATTTTATAATAGATGTTTAAATAATAAATATTTTATAAATAATTCTATCTATAAACTACAGTTTCGATTATCATTTTCATCAAGCTGTTTTAAATTTCGTAGTAAGCGTGAGACATATCTTTGGGATCTAAGTTCTAACGTAATTTTAACCGTAATTACCGCCTTCGTTGACCAACTTCTGACAACTAAATTATTTTCTCTGAACCAACTTTTATTCGGATTTATATCAACCCCGTTATTAAATAATTACTGCACAGGTGTTACTTTTAAAACACTCGAAGTAAGTAATTTCGGAAGATTTTGTCCAACATTTGAGCATTCAAATCTTGAACAGCAACAACTTTAGTAAATTGAAGACTCGAAACGCTGTGCTCCTAATTACGTTGAAACCAGATAATGCATAGCATGTGGGAGCAGTTCAGTTTTCAGCTACGATAAATTCGAAATTATAATCCGAAATTTTAATAGTGCTAAAATGGAGAAGTCAGACACAGTTGAGAGGCATCTACATAGTTTTTTTTAAACGTGTCTAATTTTGCCCTTCTTTTCTCTACATACCGTAAAACTTGAAAAAACGGCAGCAGTTGCGGTACCCAGAGAAGAGAAGCGTTTGGTAATGAGGCCAGTAATGGGAAGGAAAGGGAATTGTGTACAAGTCCGCTGATTGCACCGCCGGTAATTATAGGCTTGATGAGATCGAGGATGCTGTGATTATGGCCGCGGGAAAAAGATGTTCACCTGTTTTGTTAAGTGCCGAGATGGGAAGGAAATGGAAGGTTAGAAAAGCCTTGGGAATCTATGTTATTATTATGCTTGTTTTAGCCTTAACCTTAAAGTTTAGTAATTAAAACATTACGGCACGCTTGAGTAATAAACTAATATTTTTGTGTTAAGTGTGTAATAAAGTAATCAAAACATACTTTAGTGAAGCTGCGAAGTGAGTTTTTGTCTGGATAAATTCAGCATTTGAATATAAACTGATCGAAAAAAGTTAAGGATATTGATGTTTCAATATTTTCTACAATAAAATTTTAGAATGCGTGACATAAATAAAAACATGTTGAACTATTATTGAAATTTGTCAAAATTAAAGTGAAAAAAACACACTTTGAAACCACACTTTAAAAAATGCTGTCACATCCATTTCTCGAGCACCACCTTCTAACACTACTATCACTCTGTTGGCCATATCGGGCTTTAAATGTCATATTTCCATTTTTGTCCGCGTTTTGTTAACGATACTAGCGAAAATAAAGACAAAATAAACAATAACAAAGTTTTTGTTTTTCTTTCAAATAACTTCTTAATCGTTGTTACAAAAAATTGTTTTTCACTTAGATTACTCTAAGAGAAACCAAAATGGACGAGAAAAAGTTTTTCTTCGCTTTTTCAACAATTAGCTTAAAATTTAGTAATATCCCTTAACTTTTTTCGACCAGTTTATTTTGATTCATTCGACTTATTTGGTTTTTTACTTTTTCGATGTTTTTTAACGGAGTGTTGCAGTACGTGGAAATGGTGGAGGCGCCGGGCAATTTTTTTAAATTTATTTCTGGTCTTGCTCAATTTATAGTTTTTTGAAATTAAACTTACTTTTAAGGCCTCCGGCTAAAAACACTAATTTTTGATCCGTTTAAATCGTCCAAAAACAATTTCTTGAAAGGTCTACACTTTAAAAGGAAATCTAGGGTCTTCATGTTTTTTAAAATTATTTTTTTAACTAGTTATTTACATGATACGTACATAAACTGTTTTGCAGCTCTCCTACTTGAGGGTTTTGGCCTATGACTTCTGTCCTCAAATTTTACTCGTACTGGTTAAAATGCAGTTTTTGGGCTAGTAATACAAATATCTCTTTTCGTTGATCATCATCATCTACCATTAGGTTTCTGTACTAATTTTTTTATTAAAAATGGCTTCTAATAAATGATTTAATGAGTTTTTGTAGGCAACTAGTTATACTTTTTTAACTTTACAAAATATCAAACTCATATTTTTGCAAATTGAGATGATAGAAATGGCAGCTGGAGATGTCATTTAGATTCTTGCTGAGGTAGAAAGAAGTGAAGAAATAACTAACTGTTAATAATCTAGGAATTTTTTTAGCATATCAGAATTGTTTGCTTGTAAAATTTATTTTCGAAGTTTTTATGGTATGACTTACATGATTGATGCCAGATTTCTTCTTACTATTTTAGTGTTTTTTTTTACTTTATGTTTATAGGCGAGCTTTTATGGCACTAAATTAAGTGAGGTAATGGCCCAGAATTATCGGCCATTTCCAATTTTTGCTTTAAATAATTTTCATTATATCTTTAGCCATAGTAAAACATCTTAAGAAAGACACCAACAAAATAATCTTAAAGGCAATAAAATCTAATATAAATCTTTAAAATACATCAAAATTATGGTTGCCTTTATTGCCAAATACTCTTTACCATATAATTTTCTGTTAATTTATTAATATCATCATCTTCTTCAAAAATTTTTGAATTGTTAAGTACATGACGTGTTTGTACTAAAACAAGTGTTTGTATTAAAATTGAACTGAATACGTTGCAGATAAAGTAAAAGCTTAGTATAGAGTTTCTAGTATGCCATTAAAACTTTTTCCAACAATTAGTAAATTTTCATTTTCTGAGACCAGTGTTCAAATTTTTTTAATTGTTTTTTATACAGAAAACGAAATTTTTTCGCCAATAAATTAGTGATACTTTGAGCATTTCTTTTGTTTTACTAAAATAAAAAGACTTTCCATGCATTGTCAGCAACAGTAACTTACATTTATGACAATTTGAAATGATAAAAATCACAATTAGATATTTAGCGTACCAACCACAATATGATTCCCCAAATTTTAAAAATTTGAATTTTTCTTTAAAAGAATCATCCACAAGAAGGTACGAAGTAGAAAAAATAGTATAAAAAACTTGTCCATAAAGTTATCATGACACCCGTTTTTAATAACAATAGTCGAGGGTTAGCTGCTACCTTTTTAAACTTAAAAATCACCTTAAAAAACTGATTTTTTAATACACTGTTAAACAATTTTTTTTTTTAATTTCGTTAAAATACAAGAAGGGCTTCACTCCTGCGGTTTCTAACGATCTAGTTATCTTCCACCAATCTCACCATGAGCAGTTTTTTCGTAGTTCTAATTTTCTTTGTCTCTAGGAAAAAATACTAACAGTAAAATTTGTTTAGAATTCAATTTTGAATAGATTTTGATTAAAATTTTCTTTTCTAACTCTTTAATTAACAATTTTGAGTATATTTTAACAACAACTTGATTTTCTCTCTTTAAATAATAATTTTAAATAATTTTCAACAAGAACTTGCTTCTCGAACTTTTTAATTAACAAAGTTGCGTTGAATTTAACAGAGAAATGTCTAAAGTCGTTTCAAATTAGGATTATTCGACGATCTAGGTATGTTTCGTCTATCTCAGCATTAGCGAGTAAATTCTAAAAAAAAAAGTTAGACAAAATTTAGTTTTGAATAGCTTTTAACAACAACTTGCTTTTATAACTCTTTAGACGACAAAAAATATTTAGCAAAAAAATGCGTAAACCCCATACTTTCAACAGAAAAAAACTGTAACTAATTTAATTGTAACAATTAATAATTTTGATTATTGACGCACTCACTTCGTTAACTTTGTTCGAATGTTAAAACTTGATTATTATTCGCTTTCATTAGCAAATTGTTAAATAATTTTTGTTGTTCGTTTATTATTGAGTTTCATTAATGCATGATTTCTGTACTATTGAGTGGTTTAATAAGTTAGGCAACCAATCATACATTTGATAAATGTCAAACTTTACAAACTGAAATTTTTATTATCGAGAATTAAGATGATGGAAATAGAGGCTGCAAATGTCACTTTTAACTTCTGCAAAGATGTCATTAAATAGTTATTTGTATCACTAGGCCAGAAACTGACCTTTTGCAACTATGAGCGTAGTTTGCCGAAGGCCGCAGCCTGCAATAGCGAATTGTTGCAAAATAAGTTTCTGGCTGTGTGATACACATTATTTTTTGGGCTGACAATTGATTAAATTTGTTAAATAATATTTTCGTATAAATTTCAATAAATTTCATCAAGTAAGTGTTAGTTTTTGACATTGAGAAATAATTACGATTTACAAAATGGAAACACCAGTGCACATTACGGAAGCTGCCGAGAAATTATTTGATATATTCTTCTATCAACATCGATCGGATGTATCGAATATCGAACGTCGCAGACGCTGGCAGAGCATACGGCCGACGCATGTCAAACCTCAAACGATTCAAACTCTGTGTTCTGTAGTTGGTCGTTCATTTTGCAGGTCTAGGCCGCGAAACGGTCGGTTTCAAGCGGATTTAGACGAATGCAATTTGTGTTATTTTAGAACGGAGGCCCAAAAAAAAGTATTTCAGCGTATTGAAGTTCAGATTTGTACAATTTTCTTCTTTCGTATTACGTAAACCTCCTTGTCAAAGAGTAAAAAATAATTATTATATACGTTGTGTTTTTGAACTAAATACGGTCATTTTCTGACCACGGCTCACTCTACACTGTCTCCACATATTAATGATAAAGAATGATGAAAGAAATTTTTTTTATAAGTAGGACCGTGTAATACACAGGAAATATGAAAATTAAATTCTTCTTTTTCCACGTGAAATTTATGATTCCACAACGTTTTAAATATAAGTCTTATTAAAAATCTGTGCGGCTTATTTTAGTCGTTATTTATTTTTACCGGCATAAAGAAAAGAGTTTTACAAGCATTACATAAATATTCTGGCATTAATAATAAAATTTCTTTTTATTTTAATCCTCCAATATTCAAAAATAATTGTTAAAAACAACAATTTAAAACGTGTTTACGTGCGTTTTTGTAATCACATTTTTACTTCAACATAAGCTCATAAAACATATACAAGTAATAAAGAACGTGCACTTCGTGTTTTATTAATTTGCTTACACCGTTTAATGTCTGTATTTAACGTTTTTTACCGCGTGGTTGTTTTAGAATTAAATAATTAAATTACTGTTCGGAATTAGTCACGAGAGCTTTTATTTTGAACGTCGTCTTTGCAAAAAGCTTCTTTTAGTATTAAAAAACTGTACATTAAAAAAAAACACTTTATGTTTATCTAAAAGTTTTATTTTTGTGGTTTCGGAACAATTGTTTTTAGATGAAAAGTCAATATAAAAATAATGTTGATGCCATGTAAGCGAAATGTGTTCAATCAAGAGTAAGCTTTCTCAGTAATAAAATTTAAAGGCATGAATAAAAACGTTGCATTTGGTTTTTTACGATTGCTATCTGTGGTCCATATCCAACGTAATATCTAAAAAAAGAAGGCATCTTTTAATTTCGATATCGCAAGTGTGCAAGCGTTATTTGCATAACGCAGGTAATGAGTTATAGTACGGATTTAAAAATTTAGTGCAAAGCTTTAAAAATTTACGAGTGGTAGCGTGTTTTTACGATTCCATTATTTCCGACGATAAAGTCGGAACATTTGCATATTATTTAGCCATCGCCTCTAAGTATTTTGTTTATTTAAGCTAGCTTTTTCGCAATTTCCATTAGAATGATTCGTGTCTTGCGAAAAAGAATAAGTTAGAGTGTGTCAGTTGGTTGTAATTTTCAATAAAGTTGAGTCGAGTTTGGTGGGACATTAATAGAGTTAGGGGTTGTACGGAGGGTTCGGGGCAAGTTTGTGGCAGGTTGGCTACAAGTTTCCCGGGGCGGCTTTTGTCTCGCGCCACCACAATGCCTTCTAATACTGTAGAGTTCACATCAATTACCGCCTCCAATGGCCACTGCTACAACTAATCCTGCTACTTTATGGCCTATGAATGGGAATCGGAGAAATAACAACCGTTTTATGAATTCCACATCCGACTAGGACCGGCTAAATCTGATTGTGACAATGGCCCAAGGCGCCCCTATCGACGGTAATCGCGCGATCATGCAAATCGCCTCGCTTCAACGACTATTTCCAAATTTAAACGTTTGTTTTCAATGAACCCGACGAATGATCACGTCAAATTTAACACACGGAACGATAACAGCCGACTATTTGATCCTACTATGCGTGAAAATGCGTGTGGGTTGGTCGGAATACGAATATTTTATACAACAGATTGCAACACCCGCAAGCCGTTAAAATAACAAATTACGATTCTTGATAAATGGATAAAACGCATGGGGTCTTCAGCTTTAATCCCTCAAGCGTGCTAAAAGAAAAAAAACCTTTTTTTAGCATCTACGCCGCAAAACGGTAAAAATTGGTTCAAGTAAAAATTTTGCGTTGATAGCTGAATGTTCAGAAAGTTGAAGCTACTCAGCTAATTTTAAACAAGTTCAAAATGGAAATAACACATAAATCTGAGATGTCATTTTAATTACTAATGAGTTAACGAGTTGCTCAAAACTATTGCAGATGATGCGAGAGACCAAAGGAATTAAATCAAAGATCTCACAAAAAAGGTATCGCAAATTATGCTAGCTGAAAATTTATACTTATATTTTACGAAATCTAGAAAAATTCAGCTTTTAAAATTGAGGATTATAACTATATCAAAACTTCTAAAGAGTGCAAAAAAAGTTCAGTGTCCAAAATCGTAAAATCCTACAAAAAAAAATAGAAAATCTCTTAAATTTAAGACATGTAAAAATTTAAGAAATCAAAGCTCTACAGACTTCAAAAAATCCAAAAAATCCAAAAGATTTATACATTTTAACATGTACAGAAATTATGTAAAGATAAAGAATTTATGTTAAGAATTCTTAAAGGAAGAAAATTTAAGAAATTAAAAAACCATCCAAAAAAGTAGAATATCAGAAATAACGAAACTTAATAAATGTCAAAAATTTGAAGAATTTTACTTGAGCCTTCACTTATAAAAAAAATTTAAAAATATCTATATTATAAAGCATTTATAACATTTAGTTTACAGGGTCTTCCAACAAAAATTTAACTTCCCTAAAATTAAAAAAAAATGATATAAAAATATTTAATTTTTATATTGTTAAAAGTACAATAATTTCCATTTTGGTGTGACATAGTATACATACAATTCATCGCCAAATTTAAGTTAATAATAAATTTTAATAATTTTTTTATTTTATTCATAGACAGATTAAAAAAATATGTGAAACTGCCTTTAAAATGATGTACCAAAATCGTGAAAAAAATACAAAGCCTTTGGGATTCAACTAATCTAAAATTTAAGAAAAACATGTTTCAGTTTGAAAAATCAAAAAAAAATCTGACACTTCTGAGAAATTTAAGTAAATAAAGCAGCATCTTAGCATATTTTTGATAAAATTTGTTGTATTTACCGTTTTCTAATATTTCTTTTAACTAAGAGAGGAATACCAACTTAAGAAAAGACCGACGAAACTTTGGCAAGCTTCAAATCATTCTCGGAACGAGAAAATGTGCTTCTTTAAGCACTTTCCAACCAAGAACTTACAAATGTCATGGATTTAAAACGGTAACTATCTTCGCGAACAGGAAATTGTAAATATACGTGTAATGTGATATTATATCCTGTGAGTAGAATCTTCACGACTTGCAATTGCAGGTGAGCAACAGATGGTGCACTTCCAACACGAAACGACAAAATTTACGTTCATTTTAATGAAGACAAATTTATAACTATTTCATTGCAAAACATGAAAATGATTTTACGTCTGCTTCAAAACAAAAATAATGGTAGATTTACGGTTGATATATTTTGATTTTATGTTTATCTGTCTATAGAGGAGAAATTTTTATCACACATTTTCGTGCAATTTTTCATTAGTTAATTTATTTTGGAATGTAAAGTTAAAAATTTAATTATAAAATAGTCTATTTAAATAGATTACAGTTTTTTGCTTTTAAGAGAGTACCAAATAAAATGGGCTTCCTGTGTTTTCATAATATAATTTACACAAAAATAAAGGTTTAACTCGACTAAAAAGAAAATGGTTGAAAAGTGAAGAAAATAGGAAACATGCGGAACCGTTTTTAACGCTATACAACATCCATGCTATACACGAATCTTTACTTAGATTCTTAATTAATTGGTGAAATAAAGTTCGATGTTTGTAAAAAACTTTACTAAAATTCCTAATTTTGATAATTTTCTAAGTTAGATGTTTTTAAAGCACGTGTAAAAACTTTATAGAATTTCCTAATTACGGAAACAATTTAGGTGTTAACAAGAAAGTTTGGTGGTAATGTTATTATGGTTGTGAGTACTCCGGCAATTTATCAATAACTTTATGAACCGAGATGATCTAAAAGTTAGATTTCGTTCTAAATTTTACCATTCTCGGCTTCCGCTAATGGTCGACTTGTTTGAAATATACCTCAGAAATGTTTTCGCACGACGTGCACGTGATTCGGAGGGCTTAATGCGGTCCTGTGCCTCTTCCCATTCAAACTCTCGTGGTGAGGCTTATCAACATTCTGGTCGAGTAGATCGGGCGCCTCATATGCATCTTTTGATTGATTTTGGTATCACAAACCGGCCGATGTTACAGATGCCCCTACAACTTAGCCCATATACCTGTTGGGAATCTTTATTAAAATGTCAGATGTGTGTACGTGAGAGCGAATGTAAAGTTTACTCCGCTTGAATACGTAGGTTCCGGTGCGGGCACTTGATCCTCCATATTCTAAACTTACATAAATTATTTATTTCCGCGAGTAGAAAAAGAAGGAAAGGTGAATTATTACGATTGTAAATCAAACCTGGAGAAGCAACAAAAACACGAATAAATCCCTGTTCTTTAATAAAGAAGCGGTGTGATTTTGACGTTATCTGTAGACACAATAAAGTTAAGAACTTGACTGGATTTTCCTCGAAGCGCTTTGATCTCGGATGGCCAAAAAGAAGCGATTTTACGCGGATATACGCGAAATTCGTCCTATTGGCGATATGGATATGAGCGCAGATTTCTGAAATGCAGCATGAATGTGAAAGTAACGTGCTGATTTAAAAGCGCATTTGGCAAACAACTATGAAATTTGTACGAATTTGTCGCCACTTTTATGAACTGCCGATAGATCAAGGAAACACTTTGTGTTGTTCACGGACAGGCTAAAACATTGGCCGAGTGTTAAGAAAATTTACGTTATTCGTGGTGTGAACCTTCCAAACTTTGACCTTCCCATACTTCACTCTCGATTTGAGTTTTACGAGTACTTTCTTTTCCGCTACCTGGTCACATCAAACACAACACAGTATCCGATAAAACCTCCGTATCCTCCTAAACAATGCAGAGAATTGATCGTAAACGTAATTGGGTCCGCACCTTGTAATTCACAACAACGTAATAACGTGCGGTTTTGCGTGTTTTGCGAATTCGTGTAACGGCCCATTTTACCGTTACGATTCACGATGTTACGCACTGTTTGTTTAGGGATTTTTGTCTGCGATTTCAGCTGGAAGTGAATTATTTCACAGAGCAAGCAGAGATCCGTCCGGCACTTCAATTAAGCAATTCCACGACGTTACAGGAGTTGACAGGATGCTGATCCAATTTTTGTCAGCTCTGCGAGCAAATTAAATAATCCTGTGATGTAACAGGAATGAGCTCTATTTCATTGCACATGCTACTCTGTCAACATCCAATTATTTCAGCTCGGAAACGTGCGGTGGATTCGACACGTTGCAAAAACTCAACCGATGTTAATTTCAATAGCAGCAGTTGTGCAAAATTTTTTGCTTTGATACATTTCTATTTACGGCTTTTATATATGTATAAAGAAATTCTAGTGACTGACGAAAAAGGTCAACAGTTTGGAAAATACGATGTGATTTGACACCAGGTTTTACGCTTTTAAAGCTCGGAAATGGCGTTTATCTGCTGCAAAATAATGCGGGCAATGTCCAGAGCTCAGCAAACTTAGTTTTACTACGTAGATAGTTTCAAGCAGAAAACACATTTTTTATGACAATTCGAATAACATGTTAATAATGATAAATTGATCGTAGTTAGTACATTATTGTTCAATTTATTTTTGTCACGTACCGACATTATTGGACGTGAAAAACGCTTTTCAATGCGGAGAAAAATTATTGATTTTAGACGCGATCGATATCACAAACTTGCTGATTTTTGTAAGATAACGAGACGCAATATAAAATAATTAGATCTTTTCATCCATTATACATTCTATAGACGTATTTTGTCGCTTTCCTTTTATTAGGATATAATGACAGGTAGTATCGTGTTTTTTTTGTCTTATTTATCTCGCTGTAGACATAATTCATAATTTTAAATGCACTTTTAATTAAAAATCACCGCGTAATTTAATCGACTTTCTTGGTTGCATTCACTACGTTATACGAAATTTCCGATTCAATTAACCAGTTTTTATCAAACTTATGACAGATAAATTCGTGGAAACTTGTCGGATTTATTACTTTTTCATTCATTGCGACTACTACTTTTAATTAACTTTGATACGTATCAGATTTAATTAAATTAATTTTCATTACATCTACACAAAATAACGTGGAATTCGTCCGGCGCATCCACCAATTTTATTGCAGCATCTCCTGCGGCATTTGGTTAGATGAACTGATATCTTAACAATTTTTAGTACTTTGGAAATTTAATAAATCAAGCTGGATGACAATAAACTTTTGCTATACCCACCCGCTTCGTAATATCTCCTCCTTAGACCGTAATAACGGGCAAGTGGGAAACATTTCCATTGCATCCAAATTGTTAGTTATTTGCACTTCAGGCGTAGGTCTCTGTTTAGACTCATGTTTAATTTATGTATAAATTAATTACCATCAAAAGTGTGTTTGACTTGGCAATAGCAGAAACAATTTGTTTGTATTTAAATATTAAATGTTTGTCGAAATTGGAACACAATGCGCGACTATATACGTATCTAAAGTTTTCTCTGATCTACTAAATTGAAATGCTTTCACCGGAGCTATAAATAACGAGACGCTTTTCCCTTTTTTTAAGCAAACTTCAAACTACACCCATATTCACGTTCACAGCTGAAAAACTTCAAAGATGTAAATTTGACAGGACAGTGACTTGGATAAGAACTCCATTTAAAATTTTAATGCATGTTTTAAAATGAACATATCAACTTCTTTTATTCACATGCGATGATAGACATGCTGAATATTTTTATGTGGTTTCATAAATTCAGAATGTAGCTATTTTAGGGTGGCGGTTTGAGTATAAAGTTATGATTGCTATGTTTCTCTAAAAACCTCGTAATCTCTAAAGGGAAACTGTAAGATCATTACTAACTAGTTAAATACGCGTATATACTTCCCATTCAAGATGCGCATAGAAATGACAAAGACAGAGAGCGCTCCTGTTCGAGCTTTATGATTTAGAACATATAGAACGTCGCCAAATGGAAGTTTGGATAATATCGACTTTGAATGTAAAGTGAAAAAGGATTTTAATTTCCCATCTCTCAGAAGAAGCTCATGATATGTTGTTCGACTCAAAACTATATTCAAAATGTCAGTTTAGCTTTGCGCTCAATCAAGTTTGAGAAGTTTTAAAATCGATCTGAAATGACTTCAAAATTACCGAACCAACTTGTAGAATTAAGTCACTAGCTGTCAGTGTTTTACAGCTGTGCCTTTTGAAAAGTTTTTAATGGAAATCGAGAACTTCAATAAAAAATAAATTAGTTTTTAACAACATTTTAGACCAGATCATTTCTTCTTCAGACTGTAAACTGACAATCTCTTTTGCTTTACAACGCGAGAGCACGTAAAATAAAATCTAAAGCTTAAAATTGCACTACAGCGGAAAAATCGTTTCAAACTTTCAACAGCAGTGAAATGATGAAAAGTTGAACTTGTAGCGTAGGTGTTTCAAAGCCGTTCGAAATTCACTTTGTGGATTCATGTTATTCGGCTGTATATGCAATAACTATGAACAATTAAAACAGCTACTTTGAAAGTAAACATAGTTTTTGCAAATGCGCGATGGTTTCTTTGTGGGGTTGATCCGAAGTGCGTTCAAAAGCAACGATTTATTGACATGATGTGGTGACTAAAACAGATATTAAGTTTCTTCGTAAATAAATGACCTGCAGATACACTTTGTAAATATTTAGGAAAACTTGGACGCTATTTCAGAATCCTCTAAGATCAATAAACAACTTTGTACGTAAAAAGAAGCATGCTAATGGCTCACGTCAGATGTTCTGAACGATATGCAAAATTAGAAGACTAGCTGGCAAGTCAATTTCGTGTTCTTTTCGCTGTAATAAAGGACGACAATGAACAGGTAATGGCACTGTAGGAGGATAATGGAAAAGGACAAGTTCCGGACTCCGGAAAAAATCGAGTACAAAGAGGATTAATGAGACAAAGGAACTTATTAGAGAGATAAATATATTCCGAGAATCAGCCAGTTATGTAAATAAAAGAACTGAAGGCTTGAGAAGAAAATTGATTGATGTAAGAATTATATTGGATTTTGTACTAACGTGATGTCTGAATGTTCTTACGCTGATGCACTTCTTAGCATAATCACTGGTGGGATATTGACTGAGGGTATTAAATAACCCGACTGCATTTTATAGAGTATTGAATGCAGCAATATCCATTTTCACCAGAAAGTTGGATGAATTTTATTTTTATAAAAAAACAGACGGAGGTAAGTAACTTTTCAAACTTAATTTCAAAGCGACACTATGTTGATATATGACTACATATCTAATATAATTAAAATGAGAGAAATTCAAAGTACTTGGTAGTTTTATATGATACTGAAATTGTTGTGGACCCACTACCGGGAAATATTTACAAACCCAAGTAAATTAGCCTTTCCAGTTCAGATTAGAGTTCTTAGAATAAGCAATTTTAAGTAAATGTGACTAGTTTAGTAAACTGTCATTGAATTCAAGGGAATGGAGATTAGAGAGAATTAGAGATTACGGCGAGGGTCGGATTAATGTTGTTGTTGTCGCCGCTAAGTGCTAATATTGTTAAATTGTTTAAAAAAGGATCCAGAGTGAAACACGTCAAAGCACCAAAATTAGACTGCCTCTAAAACAATTTCGCAAATTTGATCCACGAGAATAAATTAATACAATGTAATTTTGAAAATTTTCCTCCGCCAGAAAATGACAGCTCCGTCATAATAAAAATTCCACTTTAATATTATTTATCTGGTCGCTTCAGAAAAGAACTGGGCAATCCCGTATTCAATTTTTGTATCTTTTGTAAAAGTTTTCTTGAGACGGAGTGATAATTGTTGTGTCAGCAAGCTGCGAGTTTACATCTTTTTTAAATAAGTGATGAATAAAAGTTGCCCGTTCCGGTGGATAGGTGTAAAAAGTGAGTTGATGGCGGAAAAAGAGGAAAAACCCACCGCTCCGATGTGTACTTTACATTAATAATTTATGCACGTTGCTCCTACAAAGAAAAATGTGTTTGGAGTGTTCAGATGATGGCAGGCAAACGTTATTTACATTTTATTAAAGGGGATCTGGTGTTTGGCGCTAATTTTTTCTCATCCCGTCTTAAAAAACATCGTCGAGTGGTCCGTAGAGACTTCTTCCTCTTACACCCCGTTCTAAATTACTTCGATATATTCAGAAAAAAAAGAGCGCATAAAATAAGTAATATATGTGATGCGTAAATCACGCAGTCTCTCGTAATATTCCAGTCTTACTTCTGGAGCAAAGCAAAACCACGAAATTACCTAATAATAACCTCTAGGCTGAGTTTTTTATAGGGAGACGGTGGAATGAAATGATTTCAATTTCTAGAGGTCGTGTATCCTTAAATTGCACCACTTTTCCTTCGCAAACATTTTTTCCGCCTTTTTTCTCCCCGACATCGAACGAACAGTTTTTTCGGCAATCAGCGCCTCGTAATTATCTGCATTGGGAATTTTATTTTTTTAGGTGTGCCGTCAAATTAGATTGCCAAATTCATCCAATTATAATAAATTTACCAGAGAAATGGACGATTTCGGGGATTTAATGCGACACCGAACAATTAAGGAGGCGGCAAATTAAACAATTTGAAAGTGGAGTGTCGCATCGTTTGGTTGACGGAAGTGTTTGTACTTGCACTGGATGTCGGCCTAAAAATGCCAATTATTTTTTACCCAACAAAATGTCTTTGTTATTCCTTGTAGTCAACAACAAATATCCGAGATAAAATAACTTTGCTTCGAATATCTTATATTCAATACAAATAGAAGAATATTGAAATCTTATTCAAATCCGTATATCGTTCAGGTATGTTTGTTTATGCATCAAACGTAAGTCGATATTTTTATCCGTTTATACACGAAATTGTCTCAATATTTGTTCTGTTAATCTCTATGGAAATACACCCAAATGCACAGAATCAAGTTGGAAAATGCAGCTCTTATTCATAGTCGAGCTACCTCAAGCACGAGGTAAATGAAATTTGATATAAAATATAGTTACAACAGCGTGTTTGTAGTAAAAGAGAATAACGTGGTAGATAAAGGATATCTCGTTGCACGTCAACAGCTTTCATTCAAAGATAATGAGGGAGATCGTACTTAAAATAAGTACGCTATCTTATATCTAGCTATATATTAGAAGATTCAGGAAATAGAGAACAGCGGAGATATTGAAAATTAACGTAAACTAGCAATTTATTTTTTGCGTTGCTTTAGAGCAATTTATTTGGTGAGGCATCAGGATCTGTGATAGATACCGGGGGGATGTTTTGTTTTTAGTCGTTGGGGATTACGTAAAATATTGGCGGAAATAAACAAGATTTATACGTGTACGCACGTTTTCAGCAATTTTTTAGATTGAAGCTCCCCCGAATAAAATGAAAAATTTTAATAACATAAATACTCAAACACAAAAGTTGTTTCTCCTAAAAAATGCAAGACGAGCACGTTAAAATCTTATTAATTTTTTACCAGAGGAAATTTATAAAGCCAAAGTCATCACTTTTAGTAAATTTAATCTGCTTTAGTTTATCTTTATAGCAAATGCTGGAGTAATCTAAAGACAAAGCTTTTCTCCAACATCATAACAGATTTCACTTAAGAATCCATTATTTTCTTGATGGAAAGAATCAAACTGGGAACCTGTTTCGTCTTATTAAGCTCGTAATAGCTCGCAATAAATTTATTATGTTTAATCGTTAAGTCCCAGCTTTTGCCACGTCATTAATTTTAGGTTTTTAGTATTAGGCGTCTTTGACTGCTTTTTTTAGATCATAGTAAATTTTATCCCTGACCAAACTATAACCAGCTAGTTCTACTTTAATCAAAATTGTACCATTTAAAAGTAATTTCCTCGTGAGTGTCCAACCAGCCACCAGTAATTCCCCCATTCCCAAGTTGGTTTAACTTTCGTCGCATAAACTTTATTAATTCCGCCATCAAAACGCGATAAATAAATGTCGAGACGTTTATCTGTCGCCGGTTAATTAAACATCGTTCAGTTCTAATGGTATGTCGATTAGGCGTCGACAAAAACTCTCTTTATGTCGGCACATGTAAATCTCGACATCCTGACAAGCAATCGACTAGAAAATGGATGAGATCCTGGGTGTTTTGTTGGTGTGTATCCTTTTATCTTGTTCCAAGACTCGATAAAATGATATTGGTATCGCTAAGCGTGTTCGCTCGCTTGGTTGCGTGACGTCATTCCCTTTAAAATACGTACGCCTCAAGCGATTTTGTTTAAGATTTAACGAAGTCTAAATAGAAGGAAACTTAAGTTAACTTAGGAAGACGCTGCGATGACTATTCCGTTGAGATAAAGGGAGATTCCTGATCGAAAACCCTCAGACTTAAGTTGCCATTCGGGGAAAAACTCATTCAAAATTTTTAGTTTTGTTGGTATAAAGTTTGGATGCAAACAACACATTCGCGCACCACTCGTTAAAAAAACAGACTAAACCACGGGATAAAGCAGCAACTGAATTCCCGAAACGACTTTTTCACAGTTGCATTTCACGCTAATAACAACCACAATTCTGTGATGTTAGACAAATAAGAGTATCATTCAACGGACGACAATCCACTGCGCCACTACTAAATCACCAGTTTAATTACAACGTACACCCAGTTTCGAATATAATGAGAGTAACGCAAGCCGTTTCCCATAAAACTCCCATTCCTTGTTCTAAGTTAAGAGAGACTTGAATGGTACGACGTGTAATGCAATAAACATGTCAAATGTCTTGCTTTATGCGATATCAAAGCAGCGTTACATGTCGAATAGTGGAAAATGTACGGCCGATGCGAGCATTTGTGGCCCGAGGAAAATGGAAAATTTCCTCGACGACAGCTTTACAATGTTGCCCGAGGAAAAGAAGAGATATGCGGATTTGTCAACGACTAATTAAAGAGTAGCTTTTTACCAAAGCGACGTACGTTTTTCTTATTTGTAAAAACTTTGGGTTGGGTGTCAATGTGTTTTTTTTTTACCGACGGTAATTCCGCTCAACAAAACGTAAAAGAGAATATCGGATGAGGAGGAAGAGTGCTAATTTGTATTCATACGACGAAAATCCGATCAGAAACAACCCGCACCCTCAATAAAGATTAAATAAGTTCTACTATTCCGCAACGATTTACCATCCAAATTAAGTAAATTAACCCTCAGACCTTTGGTTAAAATTTATAAAGATGTGATCGCACACTGGGAATATAATGTGGAGAAGTCGACGAAAAGAGGGAACGACACGAGATAATTATAAGTAGTTCACAAATATAGTGCAAAACGAAGTTTTTTAGTTTTCTTCTTAAAACTTCTACCTCTAACTTGGTCAGATTTAGAATTCTATAATGCATAAAGTTTTACTCAGCATCTCCCATTGTGTAGTTGAATTGCAGGCCGGATTTTCCCAGCTCCAAATAAAACTAGAACTAGGAGTAAATAGTAAAAAATCGATTCCACAACATCACCCTAAATTAACTTTCCTGATATCTTCACATAAAACCAAATTATTCAATTCTTCCAGCAATTCTTGTTTTAAAGAGAAACACGGTAAGTACGCCACAAGTAATTACGGTCGTGAACGTAATGTTGTGTAAACTAATTTAGTTTTTATTGTCAAATGCACAGTTTTCATGCAGCCTCAGCCGGAGTAAAATCATTTAAGTGCACGTTACGGTTATTTTGCTGTAACCTCGTCACATTTCCTTAACTTCTGGACTCACAGTCATAAACCGGAATAAAGTCACAAAAGTCCACGATCATTCTGGGGAATGCAGTATGTAATCTCGCAATTGGCGAATGTAATGCTCGCGAATTATTGCAAACAACGACTCCGGTGGAAAAACTGCGGATGATGAATGGAGGAAATAAAATTACTTCGTGCTTTTGCAGCTAGAAAATTTCTTCGAGGACACTGCATGCATGCAACAAGAAAGCATTTTAAATGCACGAAATACGAGATAATTCCACATTTAATTATCGATGTCTCTACTACAGCCCATTATTTTTTCGATAAACTAAATAATGTATGGATAATTACGTGACACAAAGTTGCTTGCGGTGAAAACAATATTTAATTATAATTAGTGTTCTGTTTTCATTGTGTTTAAAACGAGGCTAAATTCATGAAAACGCTGGCTCCTATTTAAAGTGTGCTGAATTATAAAATAGTAATTTGTGCTCAATAAAATAAGTGAACAAAATAAATTAACCAATTGTAGCGAGTTTATTGATCGAGGTAACGTAATGTCGCGTAAAAATTCCAGTTCGACTCAGACAGAAATTTAAATTTTTAATCAAAATGGGCCAAATGCGCTATATCAGTAATTATTGTCTTTTTAAAACAACATAAAAAAAAACAATAATTAAACGATTTATTGAACGTGCTGAATTACAATTTCAGTAAATAAAAAAAATCACAGCAGAATTTAGAGCGCAAATGCAAAAATGAAAACCCGTTATTGTTGTTATTGTAGACTTTTAAGTTTCGGAGTAAATATAATAAAAGTTGTAATTTTTTAAAAACAAAGAAGTCTAGATAAATTACCTTTGCCAAAATGGTGGATGCGCTGGAATTTTTACGTGAACTGGTTGGGTAATTGAAAAATAAAATGATAGCTGTGTGTAATATTTCTTTGTGTCATTTGGTTGAGGCCGAGTTTATTTCAGTGCAAGCAAAAAATCTCGTGGAGAATTAAAGTGGGCCTATCCATCTGTCGCGTGTCGGTTATATTAAGTTGCAGATCTAAATTTACGATCGCTCTTTCATTTTGCAAAAGACGTGAAAAAGGAACGTCACAATCGTCTTTGGATTTGCTCCCTGCAATTTCTATCAATATGTAAGGATCTGTGAGATCTGATATTGAAATAACAAGGTCGGGAGTCGGCTGACATAAAAACCCAATCTAACTTCGACGCACCACATGCTACAATTTTCGACTTCTTTCCACCCAACAACGATATGAATTTTCCAAACTTAACAATAACGCCCCGTATTTTCTCCTCTTAATAATTCATTACGAAATATGCCCAGTTTCGTACGCAAACAAGCTTTCGAAATACCCTTGAATCGATTGGTCAGCTTTTGTGGTCGTAGATTGGCGGCTTTTCTACCTTTACATCCATGGAAATTGACTGAAAGTCACTTGAATGAGGTTCGTCAACATCACGCGCCAAATCGCCGCCCACACGCGCTAATTATTAGATGCGATCAAAAAAACATTACATCTCATTCAAACGAATTGCCGGTTATTACGCCACGTAAGCAGCTCTATAATGCAAATATGTCACATAAAATGTTTGTATTTCTGAAATTAAATGAGTGGGTTTTTTAATTCGACAGTTTGAGAAAAAATTTTTTGGGAAAAGTATAAATGAAAATATCAGAGTGAAATCCAATAAATTCTAAAGTCGTGTCATATTAGCGTGACAAACACACTCGCTGTTGGACTAACAAACATATTTTTTGTATACCTGATAAATTCTTTTGAAGACGAAAGCAAAAATTAGAGTATGCAACCGAGCTTGTTTCGCGATATAAATAACTTTAGGTAAATATATTTATATAAAACGTCAATAATGTTGAATTGAAGGTTGCAAAGAGTAAAAACGAAAAAACTTTACTGCACCTCAAAATGCACGAGAACTGTCAATATACTATTACTTTTTAATAGCCTGTCAAATTTCTGACTTCCTGTCCATTAATTTAAAAGCCAACCTACGATCCTATTATTATTATTCCATTCTATGCTTTTGTCGGCTTTAACAACCAACTTTAGTTTAATTTCGTTAGTCTCACATTAATGTCCTAACTTTGATGTTACAATCGTCTATTCTTGTTAAAAAACATTTAAATGAAACAGCAGAGCATTGTTGTCTCCGACCATTTTAATAATGTAAACAACAAAATAAACACCCTTAAATCTAATGGCTCACAATCTAAATAATTTAGCTTGAAGCAAGTTGTTTGGCGACTGGTAATCAGTACAAAAAGGCGACAGTTCCGCAGGTGGTGTTGCAATTTGAACATCAAATATGTACCTGTTTTTATGCCTGTGTATCTCACTCAATTGAATCAATATTAACTTTCCTTAAATTAAACTGTTGGAAGTAAACATAATTTCATTTGGAAATGCAGCGTCTTCTGCTGCAATAAATTACATATATCGTTCCCGACGGAAATTAGTGCAGATGTTTTCACAGTGGAAAAACAAGACAGTTTGCTTTATCTGATTTCAGTGGTCTCTTCCTTAGTGGACATTCTGTAAATTTGATGATCATATACGGATTTTCTTAAATCCTAGTGCTGATTGAGCTGAAACCCGACAAACTATGAACTTACTTAGCGTGTTGATTTTATGTAAATGACGGGGTCTTGAACAGACTTTGCATTTTAAGCGTCTCAGTGGACCTTCGGACCAAAACACTGACCTGAAACACTTCAGGTATACCAAGGAGTTTCAACCTCATAGGTTTCCATCGAATATTCAAGCTTTCATTTCAAGAGAATAAACAGGCGATTTCTGTACTAATACTCTGTGGTTTTCCGCATTCGGTCGCATTCACCCGCAAACCAAATAGTGATTCTGGTTAAGGTTTTTGTAACTGTCGTATTCATTTCTCATGTGGTGTGCATATTTCCCTCAACATCGATTTTCAATTTTGTTGGTTTGTTTGATTTTGTTTTATGGGGCAATAACGTTATTAAAATGGTAGCAGCACCAGTGATTTACCTCATAAATTTCTGAAGAGTATTACAAGAACACGGGTAATATCAGGGCAATAAAATGGGCAATAAAGAATAATGATGGGCAGGAAAATTGTTGGCAGGTATTCATCGAACTTATTACAAAAGTGTTTTTGTTTTTTGCACGATTTGCTGGTAAACCTGTTATCATTTACATCACCCTCTTCGTGATCAATTTATGACTTCATTTTGATTGAAAAAAAAAAACACCGTCAAAAGTGCAGTTCGAAAGTCGAGTTTTTTATTTATAGACAATGTTATGTGAGAAAAAATCAGTAAGTCAGAGAGCCCCGTTGAAACTTTAATGGTTTCCAGTGTCCGAAAACGTTTCGCGAAAATCCAGCTTGAGCAAACGGTGTTATTTTAAATGTTATGGTCTCGGGAGAAAAAAGTATGGATCTCTAAAGCCCAATCCACTGAGAAAAACTCATGCCGTCAGCGAGGGTGAAATTGAAATCGATCCGTTTAGCACGGATACAATACGTAAAAAAAATAATTTATCAGCTCAGAATAAAAAAGAGACGCCAGGGAAATGCAAACTTGCGGCGCATTTTAATTATCATACGCAAAAATATTAAAATTCGATGATTTATATTTCTTCAGAGCCCGTCGGCAAGAAAATTAGTCGGAACAACTGTTTAGTATGTCGCACCATCTTCCAGCTGACGCTTTATAAAAACCTACGGTGATAGTGTAGGCGCTATATTTTAAAAGATATCTTAATTTGATTTTTGGGGAAGAAAAAAATTGTCCTTAGGGGAGAAACGAGCTGTTCTTTTTAACAGACGGTTTACATGCCTAATATTTCACCGTAATTATATCAAAGTGGTGGTTTTTGTTGGTAGTTTGGATGGCGCTAAATTTCGTATTTAATTGGTGCAGTTACGGTTCATTTCTACCCTTGGGGTAAACGTGTCCCTTTAAAATAACAAAGAAGTGAAAAATGCCCTCTTAAACTTAACTTTCCTCAGGGGTCCCTTAACTCAGTGTCTGCGAAAACTCGCATTTGTATTTACCGAAAACTGCCCTCGAGAGGCGACTGCTGCTGGATTTTGCTTTAATTCCGACGACTTTGTCGCGGATATCAAATCATGAGGTATTCAAGCATGACAAATTGTTGAAAAATTTAATTTGAAATATTTTACATGTTAAAAAACTATTTGAGTTTTGGAATAAAGGTATGTATAATACAAACTAATTAGATTTTGATAAAAATAATATTTATATTAATATTTATATTTATATTAATAGTTTAATATTAATAATTTACAAACAAATTAAATAACCGAATTGTTTGATTCTCGTCCAATATAATTTTTTTTAACAAAAAATAGTATATCAAAATACAAGTTTGAGAAAACATTAATTCCAGCACGCGTTTGCAAACCAACAAGTTCTGGAAGAGCTTCCTGAACGCGTGTTTTATATTATTTTTTCTATTTTGCACCACTTAATTTTTTTTATATAAAAGGAATACAATTTTGAAATTTAGGGAATTTTATCAAGGTTGGGTACAATGATTTAATATCATTTATTTCATAACAATTGAGGTTAAGCTATTAAACACATTGCTCAGATTCACATTTTGACATTTGACTTTGACGTTTTACGACCATGCCGCCAACGCGATAAAACTAAAATACATCAGCCGTAGTAAAGCGTTCAAATTCTCAGTAACGAACCCAAACGGGTGCTTTACTGGCTCAAGTAACGACGCCAAATAAAAAAAATATAAATTTAATTATGATGTTTTTCAACAAAAAATCTTTCTGTCATATAAATTTGTCAATTAATTTGTCGAATAAGATTAATATAATTAATATTGGTGAAATAAATGGATTTTTATTATACAAGAGACTAAAGGACTATGGTTAAAAATTCTTTATCGTCGGGTATAACACAATTTTTTATTAGAGATTTTTAAGTGAAACTTAGAATTTATTTTATTAAGTTAAAAAATAAAAAACTCATTCGTCGTGACAAAATTCGTTTTTCATTTTTCGGAACTGTCGAAAAGGAATCAGAACTGCTTGGAGACGTAAGGAAGAGGCTGCGAAGCCAGAGAATAAGTTATTGGATCAAAAATCACGTTAACATTTGAGAAAGAGTTCAATGCATTTCAAAAATAAGAGAACTGGGAAAAGTATCAGTGGAGTGAGCGAAAAAGTGTTTCTCGCATCTTTTTAGGAAAAATGTAAAAAAGTCAAACCTGTGGTCAGTGCTTCCAAGCACATTGCAGGAAAATAAAAACTGTGCCATTTCAAAATAAGACTTTCTCAAAATTTTACGAAAACATCAAATTAATTACACTCTTGAAGAAACTAAATAAAGGCTAAAAAATCGAAAATATTTAAGCAGAATGAAATAATTAAATTTTTGGTAGACGCTTCAGATGATGATTATTTTTTTGTAAAAGTTAGATATTTAAAGAATCGCAAAATTTTAAAAATAATAAGAAAAATGGGTTTTTAACTCACAGGTTGTTGCTGTAGATGACTGTCAAATCTTGAAGTTGTCACATCCCGAATTATATACTGGACACTCCTTTCGCCGCTCTGCAGCTACGATGTTGGTCAACACAGTGCTGATCTTACGACCATTGAACGAATAGGCGTAATTAATAGAAAAGTAATTAGAGTTACAGTTATTATCAATGATAGATTTTCTTTGAATTGTGAAGTTCAAAATAACTCGTATTTCAACCTTTTCCTCAAATTTGTGTGAAAATTAACACGTAATTGTTGCTTTGGAAAACATTACCGTCCTCTTTGTAAACTCGTGTGACTTTTGTTATAACAAATTTTTGTAATGAAAAATTTTGTTAAAAATATAAAATCGCGTGATATTTTATACCGTCGTATATTTATGAAGCATCGATAATAAAAATAAATTGATAAAATTTGAATTGAATTAAAAATAAAACCAGTGAATATCAAATTCAGTTTAGTTTTATTTCTGAAACTGTAATTCAGACAAATACCAATTTTTTTAAGAGAGACTTCAGTTTCAGCCGAAGGAAAAACACATAAAATTCTGCCTCCTAGCGCTACATAAACCGATCTGAGCCCATCTTTTAATTAACATTTTCATTTTGTTCAACATGCAGGTTTTTTCTACTCTTTATCCGTAAATTACTTTGGAACATCAGTGGTTAGATTCGAGTGGTAAAAAACAGAATGAAGAAATAATCCCCATAGTTAAATTTTCATTTAATTAACTATTACAAAAACTGCTCTCCGCTCGAGTTTCCAATTGAACTCCGTCTTCTGTTTTTGCATCCCTGATGAAATTTCCAATCAAATCGAGGGTAATTACACCGTTGCATTGAATTATTGACCCTCGAACTCTTGTTCGAAGTCAACAAGTTTCACATCAATGGATTAGCAATTTAATTAAACATTTTTGTGCAGTGTCGGTTTTTGTCCGGAATTAATATGTCAAAAACAGAGAGTTTCGATTATTGTTGAGAGTTTTGATTGCGGTTCGGATGGAGTTGTTTTCAATCAAAATTCGCGGGAAACAAACAATATATGTCAGTAGCGACGGGCGATTGGTAAAAATGAATCTTTTAAGCGAATTGGAATGATGATATGGTTGAAAAGGTCTGTCTGAAAATTTACTGGGGCGTCAAGTGGCTAGCTTATTTGAGGAAATAAATGCAGTTGCCACTATTTTTGGCTTGTTATTTATGAATGCCTGTAAGCTTTGAGAATGCTGAAAGAGTCTGAAACGGGTTTGATATCCTGTTTGTGTATTTAACACACGATCGGGTTAAACATCGAGTTATATCGTTGTCCCATCTCATCTACGCTTACCAGAGCTTTAAGCGGTGCTTAGCGTTAAAGCCAACGGGGGCCCCGTTAAATCCCGTTAATAATTGAGCCGCTTTAAATTTTAATTGAGTAATCATTTTAGCATCACTTAGTCAAGGTGAGAATCTCTCAGTGTCGCCCACTCGTGGTCTCTCTTCACTTTTTCTCGAGGCAATTAAGGCAATGCGTCTTATTTATCGTCTATTAACCGACCTGCAATCTGCAGTGGAAATAGGCTGAGAATTTATGAACACCACTGGCCGAATAAATTCTCGCCTTTGATAAATTATATAAGAATATTAGCCATAAAATGTCTTTGAGAGCCAATTTAAGTCTCGATTCGGGCCATTAATATTAATTAAACCTGAACTTCGCGTGCTCATTAAATTGTCTCTCTTCTTCGCCTTCCACAAATCGATATTTATAATTGAATAGTCGAGGAGGTCATTATTGAATCTTATTTTCTGTTATCGCAAAAGAAACTTTGCGTTGTGTACTTTACCCGCAGCTATTTTAATTACAACCTAAAATTTTGACTAAAGACGGTCTCAACTTGGAGCGCCGTGGTCACAGGTGCATGTGTAACTCATTAGAAATATTGAGCCCTCAGACCAAATGCTTGCTCTAATTTATCGCCGTGAACACACGCTGGATATATGTTTGTTGGAATAATTAAAATGTGTAAGTAAACATCAACAAACGTTTCTCTTGAATTATATCTAATTGCATGAAAGTAGAGGAACTGTGCTATAAGTCTTAAATCCGATTTAAACTCGTAAAAAATTCAAATAAGCCTCTGAACAAGCCATCAAAATTAAAAAGAACGCCTGGGGCGTTTTAAACCTTGATTACTTATGTAATTAAGAGCTTAATTGTAACGTTATAAAGCCATCACAGAGACACAGCAAATTTCCCAAAGAAAAACGCTTCTCCAAGTTTGGATTTCACAGTTTTTTCTCTTGATGCTTGGACGCGCTGCTGGCTGTTTTTGTTACAGATTGTCAGCGATCTTAAAATACCTTCTAAGTGCATTTCCACCTTCTTGTGTTAAAAAGAATGACCAAAAAATTTAGTGATTATTTTACCACTATAATGCTCAAAAACTCACAAATTAAGACACCCATGTTACTCTGCTGAAATTCGATTTCTTTTTTTTCTACGAAAAGCACCAAACTGTTAGGAATAATGCTCAATAATTGTAATAACAGCTCACCAATTATCCATGTAGATACTTTGTAGTTAGCATGTATCTGCAAATTATAAAGGGTAATATGGAAACATAGACACTTCCAATTAACATCAAAATTAAATTGTAATTGTATCTACAATGTATCTACAGAAATTGGATTAAATAAAATAAGATCACGTTCCGAAAAATATAATATACAAAACTTCAAAACTAAACTAGCGTAGTTCTTTTTCTAAAACACTACCTCGGTAAACTATTACAAAATTTATCAGTAAATCTATTGAGCGAAGCAACAAAAATTTCCATACAAAAGACCAGTAGGACTTTAGACTGAAAATTTAACTTTTCAAATAGGATTAGCTCTCGGTGGAATAATGGCTTGGGTTATTATAAATGGTCAATTATCCGAAGTCGGATCGGCGCAAGCCTCCGGCCGTCTATTGACATGTCGAGTATCCGTTTGTCCGATTCGGGAAGTTGTTGAGAATTGACCTAATAATAGGTACAAATAGGACTAATTTATGGGTATTGCGGAAGCAAATGGAGTGGTCCTACAGCGGTCAAAATTAGCATTCAGACCTTCCAGGCAGTAGAAAGCGTTAGTTCCACACCTTTAATTGGCTACATGCATTTTTGAGTCATTTCAATGTAAAATGCGCGGGATTTATTCAAAAGCGAAAAATGAAAATCGTTCTCAATTAAGATGAAGAGAAGAAGATAGAGAATGAAAATGACGGATGCGCCAAAAATATTCGCATAATAAGCGGAAAATTTTAATTACGGTCTAATTACTTCCGTCAACATTAAGTAGACAGGGTAGACTTTTAGATTTATTCGATTTTGAAAGGAAAAAAAATGGGTAGTGTTAATTAGTGAATCGTTTGATTAATGCGTCGAGTTGGGAGTTTCTTTGCCCGTTCAACTACTAGTTTGAAATTAATTGCATTACTTGATAATAATTGGACAATAGCGATTTAAGCGGAAGTTTGTTGTTGTCGTCGCCAGTTGGAATTTTAAATAGGACAATTTTAAAGACAAAGTTTATCGGAAAGTATGAACCGAAGCGCGAGGTCTTTACGAAACTCCACACAGTTTAATGCAAACCAGTATTTCTAAAGACTTTAAAGTTTTCAAGCATTCTTCATTTAATTTAAATACTTAATTAAAAATTTACACAGGGGCGAATTGATGAAAGTTCCTGACGAGTTCGGTTGGAAGAGGGACGGTAATTAACGGTAAATATTTCATAGGAAATTTCCGAACAACGGATCGGACGCAGCTGTGCTATCTATTGGGGGCGTCATGCATCTACTTTGTATACTGCAATATTAGTAAACTTTAGAACTTGTTAACGAACAGACCATATGTGTGGGTTTCATGCATCCTCGCTCTCGCTGGTCATTTTAATACATTTTGCAAATGGACAAAACATTTCAAACGGATTAACATCTTGTTCCTGCATTAGCTCAATTACAACTAGCATTACGTGCGATGTAAAATCGAAGAGAAAATTAGTTTGATACAACATTGCTGCACTAGTGACGAAAGCCCCAATTTATAAAATTAAATAATTTTTAGCTAATAGAAATGACCTTCGGTAGCGTGACGGAATTCAGAAAAATACGGATTTCGTATTCGGTCCATTTGGGCCTTTCCTCGAACTCTTCTGTCTCTCCCTTCTCAAGGTAACGACATAAATTCTGGCATGTCAGTTTCCCTTTTAATACAATAATAGCTTCTGGCAGAGCAGGACGAAAATGAAATTGAAAAGCCCATCAATTTCATGGACGGTAATTTGTGTTTTTTCAACTTTCCATCAAATCACATTACGCATTAAATTTATTAAATTCTTAAATTAATTAAATAAATCAATTGATAAAATTCTCGTTTTAATTATAAATACTTAAATTAAATTATGAGTTGGTGATTGATGCGTTGGCGATTTAATAAATTGTGCTTCAATTTATTGAACGCTGTAAAAGGGTAAAAAGGGACGTGCCTTTTTGATTGATTTAACCCCTGCTTTAAAAGAAGTTGCGTTTGACGCATCAAATCAATTAATTTCGTCGGGTTTTGTACCTTCAAAAGGAAGAAGAACTGTTGGCGTCACGCGAGTTGTAACATTAAATCAAAATTAAAAAATTCTTACGAGCAAAGTTCTCTTTAAGTTTTTGATTACCTCTCTATCACCATATATCAGAGTCCATCTGTGACAACATGAGGTCAGGTAATTTCTCTGCTGAAACGTTTTCCTTCCTGCTGGTCTACTATATTATGAAAAAGTGCGCCTAATACTTTGTCGGAAGCAGCAAAATATCAAAAGAGGTCGCCTGAATGGAGATAAATGTGTCACAGATAAGACTGGTCGCAAATCTTATTCATGTATAAGTAGAGTTAGTCCGAACAGAAAAGCACGTCCTCTTCGTAGTCCGCAGCACGCGCTAGTTTCCTGGAGGCGGCGTGGCGGCGGCGCCCAAACTGGCTAAGTATCCTTTAGTTTGCGTGACATGCCGCCGGCTGCGGAACTCTGTACCGATATTTCTAAAGAAACCCGACAACCATTTGCCAGCGTCGAAGCGTTTTGTGCAGCCATTTTACGCCCGAAATAAATAAACGAGAAAAAATCTGACATGTTACAGATCGGATTTAATTGATTCGAGAGCTGTTTCATGCATCGGGAAAAATGACAAGTAATTAGGATTGTGTACACGTGTGAGCTCTCCCACGTTTCTGAAATGCCGATTATTTCCTTATCGCCACATCTATGATGGATTGCCGTATACGTAATAACCATTAAGTCCACGCGTTTCAAAAATCAACGTATTTACGCATAACGTGAGCCACGAATATCCGACAAACGTTAATTAATAAATGTAAAATTTGCAAAGTACAAAAGACGTATTTTCTAAGTTAACTTGGAATTTAAGATAATAACTTGATTCTATGACTTTATCAATCGTTCGGAAAATCTAAAATCGCTAAAACAAATTTTTGTTCAATGCTTCATTAACTAAACCAGGCACAAATTTCTGCCGAAAATGTTTATCGACCACAAATTTAACATCACAGCAGTTCAAACAAGAAAATTTAAAAAACATACTGTTTTTGATTTTCCAATATTTGGTTCAGTTTTAACTCAAAATTAGCTCGCTTTGTGAAAAAACGTTCAATAATATTAATGGAATAGTGTTGCTTTCATTTCACATAAAAAAAAATATATTCTTCCTGAAGGCTTACGAAGCGAGTTTCAAAGAAAACTTGAAAGCGTTTTTGTTATTATCACTACGAATTATAATTGCAAATAAATTTTTATTTAAAAAAAATATATTCATGTAAAGCAATCGCAACAGTTTGTAGATGTTTAAATATTTCCTGCAAAAATCTAGCCCGGCGCGTCCACCATTCCTCCTCAAATTCGTGAAAACGATTCTGATCTTTCAAAAATTACTATCGGTGTAACAAACAGCTATAAATTTGTGTTTTTTTTCTCTGAAAGCATCAATCTCATTTGACAACAAAAACTTGCTTGCTCTTATCGGTGTCCGTTTTGACTCGTATGACATCTGACGGTAATGTTATTTCATTTATCTCTTTTAGAGAACCGCTTTTGTGATTGCATTGTGCATGAAGCGAGATAATTCTCACCTCGCACGACACTTTGCAATTATTCTAATAACAATAATAACATAAGCTGAGAATATCACACGTAACAATATCATGGTACTCACCTTTCCTAACAAATTAGCGTAAATGAAGCTCACGAACCGTGGAAACACCTTTAAAAAAAAAACAATAAAATCAATGACATTGTTGTGTGCAATATTCCGAGATGACAGTTTGAAATATTTGCTCATCGGTTTGAAACTATGTTAAAATTGGGTCTATTCTATTGGTATGCTTGTCAGTTCGATCCATTAAACCAAGGGCGCCATTTAAAATGCAGACAGACCACATGCTCTTTGCCCTCCTGTAAATTGCATTATTCTCAAACTGAACATGCGACCTCAATGAGTACTGCTGAAATTCACAAATTGCTCTTCTCAGTTCCAAGCAATATAGAAGACATAAATTAGATGACCACCATTTTCATTGCTCTCGTGTTAATGGGTTCGTAACTTGTGTTAAATCTTGTCTACTTCCTTTTGTTTCCTCCAAGTAGTGTGACGAGTCGGATACTACTAAACTCAACTTTTATTATATTATTTCGGCAATAATGAAAAATTTATGGCAGAAGAAGCAAATGTGTCTAGATATCGAGCAATAACGTTATCGTGTTGGCAAAGTAGTCGCTTCCATAAATCACGGTATATAAGTGCAATAAAGCTGATGATAGAAATTCTTAAACAGCAGTAAAATTATTTATGAGACATTTGTAAAATAAAACTTCACAATAATATGTGAAGGTTTGAAATAATTACCTGTCGGCAGTAAACTGTCAGCTGGAATTTTTAATATTTAGAAAATGTCTCGGAAAGTTATGTTTAAGAGTGATTTAGATGGGGAATGAAACGTATTTTTATTTAAAATATGCTCCTATCGTATGAGATGGACAACCTTTCATTAAAAACATAAAATATACATTCAAATGAGAAAAGTATAAAATGTTTTGTTCGAATCCCTAGAATAGGGTCATAAAATTTGCGTTTGTCATTTATGGGAAAGATTATAGCGGATGGGCTCATGTAACGTTCATTTTACTGAGAAAACGTTATTGCCGTTTCTGCGTTAATTAAATTAGGTAAATAAGAGAACTAATTTCCCGTCAAGAAAAGAAAGATAATGTAGTTTAAGTGAAATTTATACACCACATTCATCATTTTTTCACATAATCATTGAAACGTAGAGAAAAACTTCCTTTTTAAAAGTGACCTTACAATATGTTTTTTTCCCTTTAAACCTCGCAATACTCTTTAAAAATTACATCTATCTTCTCTTCCACTCTATGCAAAAGCAACCAGCGTGATTGAACCAAAACACCGGAATCCGTAGAAACGTAATGCATGCATTTGACATGAGATAAACCGCTAGCTGAGTTGTTTTAGGGAGATGGGAAAATGCCAGAAGGCATATGAGAGAAACTTGTCATTAAAGTAATTCTGCTTAATCGAAAGTTACCCCAAATAAAGTTGACGAATTTCACCCTCCATTCCACGACTTTTTTTGTTATAAATTACCATTTGAATGTTCAAACAAAATCCATATGAACAACGATTTTTCATAATCATGACACAGTATTTATATTTACACGCGGTACCATGTTTTTATTGACTCTATTACAGGTTCGGACTAGCGGTATTGTATTAAAATGATTTTATCGGGTTTGATTAAAATTGTTATTGCCAGTGGGCTACATAAAAAAGGAGTATTACGCGCGGTATGACATTTTCATTTAAACCAATCAATAAAAAGAGGTTATTGAAAAGAACAGCGACATATGTGACAAGCTGTGAGGTCGTAAGACTTTACAAGCAATTAATATTTCATATCTTGGCACTACAGGTTACTTTGTGTTGGTGTTAGCAGAGACCAAAATTAACTTTTCGTTCAGTTAGGGACATCTGTGGATGATTTAATTTGAATTTAATTGACAAGTGTAAGTGATGATGCTTGATTAAAGTTGGAATATGCACGCCTACGGCTGCCATATTACGGTTTTAATGAAAACGGCTGCTTTTTATTTGTGTGCACAATTCGGGGCACACAGAAAACAAAACCTGATTATGATAATTTTAGACTTGTTTGTGCTGACTGCACATTTAAAAAAAAGGACGTAATTAATGCAATTTTAACGTTTCTAATTTCACTAAAAATGTAATTGGAATTTTCTATTCTATTACCTCTGTTTGCTACTAGGAGCACTATTTACCTGCGAGTCGCTAAAAACGGATGTACACACAACTTGGGATGCACTTGATTGCCGCTAATTTAATTGTATTAAATTCTAAGTTCAACGCTTAACCCAGAGACAGTTATTTAATTAGACGTACAGAACTGTACCTTTGTTTTTGTGCCTTCACCAACAGATCTTATTAGTCGTCTCAACTAATTGTACAGAACAATTTCAGCAGAATTTTATGGTGGTTTAATACACAAAAGAGATTGTTTCTTGGTAGAACTAAACAGATAAAACGCACGTCATTTGCTGTCTTCATCGTTCGATTAAGTCGAATCCATTCCCTTGCTGCCAATTGAATTTCACCCATTAGCGAGAAAGTCGTGCACCGTTGCTCGTAAAACTTTCCAATCGTATTTGTGGTCGAAATATTTGTACTTCAATACCACAATTACCTGATTTATCGATGTCAGAATTGTTTCCACTCTTTTTATCGAGTTTGGACTTTCATTCAATTTGACGTTGCTTCAGTAATTTGACTAATTAGAGTGGACGTGAATATTGGTGGATGTGGTAAATTCGTTGATACTTAAGTATTCCGGTCGCGATTTCGTCGTCAACTATTAATGCCAGAGAGCACACCAAACGCACACGTAGATACCCAAAGTTATTTGCGGTGATTTGCATTATTCGTGTGAATATGGATTTCACATCGATCTTAAACGCTAAAGGGAAATCTCTTCAAGAGCTGACATCCGTTATGTAAAAAATGTGTTTTTTTTCGACCCTCAGCGTGACGTTCAGATATTGACGTTTCAAGGACGCCATTTTCAACCTTTCATGTTCTATTAAAGAATCCGAGAGCGTTTTATTGTCGGCACTGCTGTTGGTAGAAATAATAACAGAAATTATTTACCCTGCGGTCAAATATACATCGATTAATAATTACCACGGTACGCATAAACAAGGAGGAAAGTGTGTTTTAATAACCCACAACTGGGACAATAAATATGAAGGGTTCTAAGCAGGATATAATTTTTACGTGTACAGCTTTGATTGCTAAATACACACAGTTAATTAAATCAGGGAAATAGCTTAGTGGCAATTACGTTAAACGTGTAACTTGATACTGTTCTGACCCTTTTCTGTTGTCTAAAATTTAACTGAAAGCTTTTAGAAAATAATAATACAGTAAATGCGGTTACAGTTTACAAAGAATAATAATGGAACCTGTTATTTTAATCCTTAATTTTGTTTCAACTATTAAATTGAAAATTAACTGTTAGTCATTATAAAGAGAAAATTATTTTGCAGATGAAAATCGAGGCAAGGTTGATTCACTTCAAAGAATAATAATTAATTAGAACGAACGTTTCTACCTTTGAAACTAAAACTGTTTTTTATTGCCCACAGCGTTCAGAAACTCAAAATTAGGCTGTTTAGGATTGCATTTGAAAATCAAAGGGAAACTTAGAGAATGGCAACAGAAAATTTGAAAGTCTTCATATTGTTATCATGCTTGAATATCTTTCTCTTTAAAACTCGTAACGTTACAAATATGTGATAGTATAAAATCTGTACCGCTATTTCCGTGTTGATTTCACAATTTGTTTCTACGCCAAACCCGGCGCATCCACCATTTTTATCAAATCGAAAAATGTAAATTTGAGAAAGTTTTTGCCGCTTCAAATTTCTCTCTTCGTAGTCTCCAAAAATTTAATTATGTCCCATCGGTCTCCTAATCACTTTTTCTTCCATAAAACAATTAATTAGTGAATAGACCAAGGAGGAACTGGTTTGTCGGAACGTGCAAAAACAATCGGATATCTGGGACCCGGTGCTTAATCTAATTCCATTCTGGATATCCTTCATTAAACCGTTGACGCTTTCGACATTTCGCACGAATAATAAAATATTAAAGAGACTTCCTGACCCCATCCCGAGAATTTAATTAATAAAGGACCCACACGTGTCTCCTTGTCGTTACCACGGCTGTCAATGGTGGGTTGACTCCAGTTATCATCAGGAGGCAGGCTTTTAATATCTGATCTGGTGAACCTTTGTTCCAACATGCACACTTCTCGAGATGTGTGGATTGAATCTTAATTTAGGATCAGCTTACTTCGAAAGCTTACCCTGTTTAATATGCTGTACATAATGTGTTACAAAGATGAGCCATCAGTTAGATTATAGATAAGTTTGGTGAGCAGATAAGGATGCGATGATTTCTGTATTCTACATTTTTAGGATTAAAGTGAACACGTTTTTGTATTAAATTGGAGCTATTGAAAGTCTGAGGGACTCGCATACTTGGAAATTTTGTTCAGCTTACTTTCACAAACTTGTTTGCTCACTTTGCAAATTATTAACTAGATTTCTTTGCAGTTTTTTAAATATTTTTTTAATAAATTCAACAATTACAAAAGTAACATAAATAATTTCACAACTCTATAAAATCATCTCTAGCCTTAAAGGACTTAGAAATAATGTTTACAAAAATTAGTAAAATAAGTTATCAACAAAAATTTTGACTAATTAAGCATTGCAATATTATTTGAAAATTTGATTCTTATCACTTAGTGTGGTAACGCCGAAACGTCATTAATTACTGATTTTTGAATGTATGTGAAAATTATCGCATATTTTGATTGTTTCTAATACAAGAGTGTCAAGAGTCAGGTATCAGATCATTTAATATTTTATGTAAATTTTGTTTAAAATTTATAATCTTTCTATGGTTGTCATTTCAAAGTTAGCAAAAATTTGCAAATTCGATTATTTAGTAAAATTTGAATTGGACGTATTTTTAACAGACGTTGCCAGAAATGTTATTAAACTTTTGAAACCTAAATGAAAATTTTTATTTAGTCAAAAAATTATTGTTTAAGTTCAAAATAATTACAGTTTTTTTTCTAAATAGAAGTAGCCGTTTAAAATTAAGGTGGGTAAACAGTTAAGCCTGTATTATGTTATACGAGGCTGTGTGAATTTGTTACCACCAATTTGTATTTTTTGCTAGAAAAATTGTCAGTGACGACGGTGAGGTTCCTAAAATGGAGCTGTAACACAAATTGCTAAAGATCTGGTTAACGAAAATGACAAAATTGTTGGATGACCTACAGGGTACTGTAACTTTTCCACATCGATCTTTAAATTAAACGCCGAACAGTACGCCTACAAATTTTTCTAGGAAGAAAATGTCACTTAGATTAATATTTCATTTAATATAATGGATGATATTAAGTTTTACGTTTAAAACATCATTATAACTAAAAGCTTTTTCCCAGATTAAGAGACGCTGTTATGAAAATGTGAAACTTATTATTCTAAAAAAAATCTTAAAAAAATGTGAATGTCATATGTGGTGATATTAAAAATACTACAAAAAAATAGGTAAACACTTAATTTTAAAAAATATGTGAACATTTTTATTCTTCTAAGACTAAAGTTAACATTTTGACTTTATGGAAAAATTAGGTAGCTATGATTATTTTCACAGTGAAAAATAATTAATTGTATTTTTATTGTAAAGCTTTAGTTTGTATTTTCATACTTTTTGTCTTAAGAAGTATTTAACGAACAATAAAACTACTTGTTATTATGTATACTTGTTAATCAAGAACTTAAAAAAAAAGTTAAACAACCACCGAATAATTTCGTTTTGTGCGACTCCAAATTGACATTGACGACTTCAGAAAACTTTAATGGAGTCATGGCATTCATAATGTAAAATTTTTGAAGTCAATCAGACTTAAATTTTTGTCACATTTTATTTATTTTTCAATCAAGAAGCTTAAATGTGTACATAATGTAATGAATCAATTATAAAGATGTGAAATTTTTGTTCTGTCCTCTACAAGAGTTACAGAGAATATGTAAAAATTTGATGAACCTGTCCAGAAAATTGACAATACAGTCCCTTCTTGCCACATGTTTCTAGATATAAATTAAAATATGATTATCCTTTCTAAAATTCTAGTTAATTATCTGTTTTAATACACATCATTGGTATTACTGTTTCGTAATAAAACATAGAAATTGCAGCAACTCTTTTTGAAATGTACTCTCTTTTCTTTCTATTTTCAGAACACGGCAGTTTTCTTGAAAATAGTATTTATCAAGCTTTGTAAATTACTCCTTGATTTATCAAAATTTGAAAGATGCAAGTACTTATCGAGTTTCCTGAGTAATAATAGACATTGATAGTTGAATTTCAACTGAAGAACAATGTTGATATTTAGTTACCTTTTGAAACTAAACGTTGGCGACCAACTTGTTGAGTACCACTGACACGGTTACTTTTACGCAAGAAGCAATGCACCACCTTATTGGACAACTAGTATATACTTCCTAACGAGTCGTTGTACTTTTAGATAGTTTCGTTTCAATTCATTTCGTATTTCGGTTTTTGAAATGCGTGTACAAAATAGTTCCACGTTTCTACACCACTGGCGAAAAAAAGGAGATAAATTTGTTTATTTTTACTAAACCCTAAAAACCCTATTTGATAACTGCTGATGCTTGAAATGATTTGAACACATCAAATTGATCTCTAAACAGAGGGGCCATCCATAAATTACGTCATACAAATTTCATGATTTTTTGAAAGTCAGTTTATTAGCATCAGAGCGATGGTGGCTTTGCTACCGAAACGCGCGTCAGCTAATAAACTGACTTTTTGGTGTGCGAGTTAACTATAATTTTTTAAATGTAAATTAATCAAACAAAAACATTGACAGCAATTAGTTCTTCAACAAGTTTTCGAAATGGCGCCTCCCGTTCTTATACAGGTCTCACCACGCCGAATTAAGAGATTTTGAGCACTTTGTTCTGATCAGCTCTAATATCTGTTCCGCAGACTCTTCAATTCTTAGTTACTTAGCTGTTCCATAGTATGTATGGGTGTAGCCTAAACTAGATGCTTAAAATGATCCCATAAAAAAGTCACATGGATTGAGGTCCGGAGAACGGAGAGGCTAGAACACATGACTATCTTTTCCGATCCACTTTTGTGGAAAGTTTCTGTTCAACCAGGTGCATACTACTAAGACATTATGTGCATGAGCTCCATCGTGGATGTACCATATTTCTCGTTGAATAGCTAGAGGTACAGATTTCTTAGGTTCTCATTAAAAAATCTTAAATGAGCTTCAGCAGTTAAATACCATTCCTGTAGATACATTAACAGTGAACCTTTCCTCCACGTGTCGTTCTTGGATGGCATCCGACCAGATAAGCGTATTGTATGCATTAAAGTCAATAACACCTTATTTACAAAGTTTCGTTTTTCCTCATTTAGTGGGGAAACCAAGGAAATTCTTCCGGTTTCAAAGCCTGAACGCGTTTGACACGGTACGGGTACAGACCTTGCTCGTTTAGTGTTCACCATACGACAAAAAGAGAGATCCCAACTTAATGGGCCATCTTCGACACTAATAAATAGTAGGGTTTTCTCCTACGGTCTCTGAAATTCGGCCTCAACTTTTAAAGCGCGTCTCTTTCTTTGCCTCGGTCGCTACTGAAAGATGAGAACTTTCCATTTTCTCGTAGGCGCTGCACAACAAGACTAAAGGTACTGGAACTCTATGTCCTGGATAAGTTTCATAGTAGAAACGTTGCAAGACCATGTCGGTCATTTCACTGTTTGTATTTCCACAAACGTCTCCAAAATCAAAACTGTCATTTATGTTTGTTATAATTGTTACTAAACAAACAGCAACACGTTTTTATTTGCCTTTGAATTACAAAGAATTTGAGAGAAAATTTCTTCTAATTTTATATTAGAAGCGAGAAAAATATGTGCTACTCATAATGACGAATTATCAGCCTCATTTTAAAGGTGCGATTTTGGGCTAAAAGAGGCGGGAAAAAGTCTATGTAAACGGGGAGTGGCATCACGATTTTGCATGACTATTCTTCAGAGCCAAACATGGGCAAGATATTTGATAAAATGACAAAAGTTGGGGACTGTTGGAAAGGTAAAGAATGTGTGCAGGGCGTATGCTATTTATTATTGTAAAATAATGAGTCTAATGGTAAAAAAAACACGGTGACATTTTGGTTAGTTTTGAGGTTTAAATTGTGTAAATTTCTATGTTTTTATTAACGCATAAAATATAACTAAATCAAAAAACTGAGATATACAAGACTTTTTCCTAAGTTTCTGCAACATTTTGCTGTAACGTTTAAAGTGATTAATGTAATGGTTTTGCCATGTTTGGCTCTGAAAAACACAGCTTGTTCAGCTACTGTCAAAAAGAGGGCGAGCAAGCATAGGGTGCCAAATTTTGAATTTGCGCTTCTCTTGACTGAATTTAGTTCAAATAAAAATTCAAATTTGTGTTAAAAAAGAAAACTATTGGCATAGGCAGGTACATAAAAGCGTGCTCTGTTACAAAATAGAAAAAAAACATTTAATTCACTTTAGGAACGAGAGTGGGCAGCACTTCCGAAAGGCATATCCAGTGAGTCGAAAATTATCTCGAGATCTTAAACATGCATTTCAAAAACACTGTGTATATATATATTCATCACTGCAGTTCGATATTCATCCCCCTAGCTCGAACATGACTAAACACATGATTAAGTCAAGAACTCCATTTAGTATGTTAACTTGACATAGCACATTAAAGTTCATAAATTGTGACAGTAGATTTCACACAAGCTTGAGATTTTGGTGCGTTATATATATCTTTGTAGTTGTTCCAAATTTCCAATGAAAAGACGTAAATCAGTAATATCGATAAATTCCAGCTAAGTTTTAGGTGATACAGAAACGCCAATAAGATTAATTCAAGGTTGTTATTTAAATTTTAGGATTATAAAGTGAATGTTATCAATCAGAAATCTACTAGTTATTACATACTTTTTTAATAAAAAGGTTAATACACCACGTCCTCTCCGACTATTACATGACCGATAAACAGTGTAATTTTCAGCAAACTATTCCAAAGACGTCTCTAAGCCATGTCTCGGTTAGAGATAATATCAAAATGACAGTGTAGAACACTGGGATAAAATACCAACTTTAATGTTAAGACCTCCTACATTTTGATAAGCATTCGATATTTAGCATTGTCACATATTTTTACTTAATATTATCCCCGCATTAAGTCTCCCTACATTATCCCTATATTATCTTGTCTTTTTAAAACTTCCCCGTTCCATAAGTTTTAGTTTTATTAACTGTAGACGAGGCTTGTATTGATTAAACTTATTGATGCACAAACATTTGTCATACATAATTTCAATCTCGATTTCATCACTTTTTGGAAACTTGAGATGTCGTCTTGTTTTCTGTTGTCAGAGAATGTTTTCGATTATATATTACAAGATTATTCACCCCACGCTTACGATCTTTGACCTCGTTGAGTTTATTCTTCAGATTGTGAGCTTTTTAGTGGCGCAGAGGACACATCAAACTTAATTGTCTTTCATCATAGATAATTTTTGTCTTAATTTTTTTAGTTATATTTTTACAGTTTCCGCAGAAATAATTAATTTTTTTAGACCTTGGCAAATATTCCGATCTTGGATATTTCACAAGTGATAACTTTGTTATCTTTAACAATAGCCCACGTACGCCTGTTAAATTAAATTACATTTTAAGATAACAGAAATAATCACTTCATAATTTTAATAGTTTGAAGTTTAAGCAGTGTTATTACAATACACGCCCAATTTCGTTCAAGTGGAGAAGCTTTAGGTATAAAAACTACTTGGTACAGAAATATCAAACCGAAGAAACACTAAAGAATGTTCAGTGAGTGATAAAAGTAAAAGACCTGAAAAAAATGTCTTTGTATAGCAGTCATCATTTTCGGAATAAAACGACAATACCTGAAATTTCTCTATATGACAAGAGACGAGCATTTGAATGTGAAATACATTCATTAAGACCGTTGTCAACAAAATCCAACTATCACAAAATATTTGAATACGTGAAATCATTATCACTCACATTATTATTACAGTAACTCAAACAAAATTCTGTATCTGTATCCGCACCACGATTAATTTCTTTATAAAGCGTCTTCTCAACATTGAATCTGCAACTTCAAGACGACATAATTAAAGTCGCAGTTCTGTTCCTGTTTTGCATGAGTCGAAATTTGTCCATAATACGAAAACTTAATTAACGTTGCAAACATTTATTTACCTGGTTTGGTTTGATTTTTGTCGCTTTTGATTTAAAAGTCGAGAAGTTTGAAAAGCTTAGCGGCAACGTTCGTTAATTTTTGTTTGTTTGTGATGGTGGTCATTTTGAAATTGCTGTCTTTGATAAAAAAAAGTGGTTTAGATACGTATTACGTTTTTATGTGTGCAGGTAATGTAAATTTGTGAAAACTATAAGTGTTATAAATTTAAGCAAAATGTTATTTGGTAAATTGCCATTTATAGTAAACTATTAGTATCAAACAAAGTAAATTAAACTAAAGTAAAATTGAAATAGAAGTAAGTTAAACTACTTACATTTAAATATTTTACTTTTTCTGGGGAAGATTAGTAAAAGTAAAAGTACGTTAAGTTTAAGTTTAAGACGAAATTTTCAAAATGTGCATTGTCAAGTTTCAGCCGTCTTTGTCTCCAATTTAGAACTCAAATAGCGTTTATAAATTTAAAGTAAAATGATTACATTTTTCATGACTCATAATATCATATTTTTCCAACTCGATGATGGTGTTTTCGTGCTGGCACGAAGAAAGAAGGTTTGAATAAGATCTTCGTTTTAGTTGAAATTTATGCAAATTAAAGATTTTTGCGCACGGGAGTGAAAATATAGCTTTTAATTATTATAACGAAATTTATGGTTAAACTTGAAGTCACCTTTTTAGAAAGTGGTTTAGTGTAAGCAAATGAATGAAATTTGGCTGGAAATACGTAATTGTCTCCAGAGTGAGAAAATTTTAATTATCACCGTTCTTTAAGAGGCGTCCATGAAAAAACCAATGTCGTCGGAGTGAACAAAATGAATTTTTCTAAAGTTTTCTCGTTTTCAAACAAGAGACAATTAGTATTTCACTCGGTTTGTTTAACTTAAAAAGCATATTGCGTTTGAAGACACGACTCACAAATGAAAATGTCTCTCACAGAGTGCACTAGCATAATGTAATTACATTTTTTCAACCGCTGCTCAGTGTTTTTCTGATTGAAAATTAATTCGTTGATTCAACCGAAAATGTTGTTTTTGTCCGTAGGCTCATCGGATCGATCCAATTAAATTTCACAATTATAGAAAAATTAGTTTTATTAAGTGTTGTGCACTTGTTTAAATAAATCGTAATAATTTGCATGCAAATTTATCTGAAGAACAAACTCGAGTTAATTAACGCGAATTTTGTGTGGATCAATGAAACGGCGGCACGCAGGATTTTTTTCCTGGCGTCGTGCACTGCAAGAGCTTTTTCCCTTTCCAGGTGCATGCGAACGATCCATCAAATGTAATCCTATAATTTTAGTTCGAAAGTAGTAATTTCTTTTCATGTATCTTTTCCGCTATAAATCTCGCTCCCTACAAAGCAAACGCTTTGAATAATGAAACTTTGAACTGATTCGGCCGAAAGGACGCAGTGTCTGCTTTAATCATGTTCGATGTCGCAGGAAATCGAAAACGAATAATTCCTGCCATTGCAATTTTTACGCGGCGATGCGAGGAATTTTCATTATTACGGCCCGGGCAAATACGGTTTTTAAAACGGGAGAGAACCTCTTTATCTATTTATAAATATGTAAATTTATATTGTAGAATTGCGTGTAAACGCATATTTTGAGGAAGAACTCGACAAGGGGAATGCATAATTGAGACGTTGGCATTTCTGCAAATACCAACAAAATCAACAAAGGAAATTTCTTTTTTCACGTTATGACAAAAGCTCGTTCATGTTTTGTACCATTGAACATTATTTTGCACCGTTTTGTACGAAGGGATTGCCTCCTAATCATTTTCATTGTTAATTGGGACGGTTTAACAGTAATCATAATAAATCATACACAATTAGACTGGACTTCTAAAAATTAATACTCAAATCGATAACGCAATTCATTATAACTGACGAGAAGTCTTGAAAAGATCATTAACAACCCCAACGACGAAAAAATCGCTACAATTACTGCCATCGCCTTGTTAATTTCTGGCGATTTTACACACTAATTCGTGATTAAATAGGCTTTAGCACGACAACATCATAACTTTTCATTCATTAAAATGCTTAAATGACCCGCTTACGGCTCCCATGACCTGCAGTAACGAGAACAATTAACAGTGATAAATGACCCAAATATATTTATATCAGGTTTCACGAAAGGAAATAAAAACTAAAACTAGGTCTGCCTTTGCACAATACGAAGCAAATCTAGCATTGTAACCAATAAAGGATAAATAATGACTTAATACTTGAGGAATGGAATCGATACATCGAAGAAAGGAATATTTTTCTTCCATTTCTGGAGGTAATCTAAAACAGGACGAAACATCGATCATCACTCCTTGTCAATATTTTTTTGCCAAATTTGCCATTAATTGCGAGCGATTTTTTTATCATCTGATACTTTTTCGTATTGTTTATGCTTTTTTTAAAAAAACTTGTTACTGAGAATATCAAAACTATTGACAGCTTTAGATCGTGGCCTCATAAATTAGTTGTTAACTTAAATTGAGTTTCATTAGGAAAATCGCCTTGATGGCTAAATAATTATCAATATCAGCGTCGAAATTTATCCAATAATGGTAATTGAACGTCATAGAACACGCAAGTATCATCAATGTAGATAACTTCGGAAATTAGCAAGTTTTGCTTAGATTGCAGGCAAGTGTGCTCTCGGAAATAACGCATTACACCTCCATCACACCTCAAGAGTTTGTAACCTGTTAATACCGCACCACTGCTATTTGTGAATTTCAATCATCATTTTATTTGTGAATTTAACCTCTTTCCGACCTCAAGCAACTTTACAATCTTCGTCGATTACATTTAAACTCAAATATCACCAAGACAAGTGTTAAGCTGGCACCCTTAGGGCAATAACTAATCGGAACTCTTGTTCGGGAAGACGCGGTTGGGGATGATAAACCCAGTCAATCAGTCAGTTTATCAGCACCCCCCGACCATGTCGTCAAGTCCCGTGTCACGTATTGTCTTCTAGTTAATTGTTTCTTTCTTGGGAAATCTCAGAAGATTGTCTCTTTCACAAGAGGGAGCAGCGTCTTTTACAAAGGCGTTTGTTGAAATTTATATTCAGGGATAGTGAAAAGAAAACATTTACGAATGGAAATGTTGTATTCAAAAATTCTGGGACTGTTATGGAGATTATTTTAATATTTCAGAAGCGAGCTTAGAGACGAGGTTGTTACGAAAAGTTCGCATGCTGAAAAACCGAAGGACTTGTAATTGTCGCTAACAGCTTGTTAAATTATTTACACAGATTTCAAACTTTTATCGTAGTCTCGTTTAAAAATGACAGAACTTTGTTTTCGGCGCTTTTTAATAAAAAAAAATCGATATTGAAGATTGCGCAAAAATTTGATTTTTTAAAATGAGACACAGCTTTTACATTCTACGCAACAGGCGCCAGAGATTGAAACATAGATAGTTGACTATTTTCACTTGCAATATTGTTGAAAAGAAATTGAACAAATATCAACATTTATGAATTTTTTTAAAGCAAAAAATAGCTAGTTTAAGTGCTTCCAAATTTTACAATGGTATTAAAGAACGACTTTCATAAAGCAATTTTTAAGACGCGAAAGCAAGTTTGCGAAAGCACCTTTTTTGTCAATTTTGAAGAAAAATTCAAATTTTTAAAATCTGGGGAACTATCTCGTGCTTGGTATTTTAACTGTCGGATTGTGACACTTTGCATTTCAAGCAAGGTATCAACGATAAGTAAAAATGAGAAAAAAACCATCTGAACCATAAATAAATAAAAAAAAATCTTTTATGATATCATTTTAAAGATTATTTGGTTGGTAGGCGTTTCACTGTTACTTGCTTCTAGCGATCTACTGTGACACATCTGACAAATCATAGTAGATATTTTTTAACATCAAAACGCCATGACGGATGGTAAGTATTAGGCAGTAAAATGTTGCATGTTTCCTAATTTTTAAAAAAGAGTTCTGCTGTAGCGAAAAGATACAATGGAAAGTAAAAATTGTAAGTTCAGTACCTTAAATTAAGATTAATACAGATGGTCCAATTTTCCCCAGGTGCAGTCGGACGAATTGTATGGCAGTAAAATGGTTAGCGCTCAAAATAATTTCCAACAAATTATTATGAGAACTTTACCTGGTGTTAATCTAAATGCCTACATCCAATGTTACGATCAATAATGGTACATTTCATGATAAAAATTATTTCTAATTAAAACGATCATTCTGTTCTTTTGGCGATTATATTATTTGGTATTTGACAATGACATTTAGAGTGTCAACCAACCTTAAAAATATAAATTACACTATTTTTTTTTACAAAGATCAATTAAGCTATTACAGCACTGAATTGGGTGCTATAAGAGCTCTCGCAAAGACACGAAGAAGAAAAATAAATTTCCAAAGTTCAAAAAAAGCTTGGCATTTAAAAATAGCTAGAGCCATCAAATTTCAAAATGCTATTATAATTTTAAACGAATAATTTATGAATTGTTAATATTTTATCAAATTAATTTTAAATGAACGCTAAAAGTTTAGTTAATTGCTTTTAATATGTTCAGTACCCGTTCATACAGATGTGAATAAACATCGATAATTAAGCAAATTATTCAACAAAATAATAATAGTATTTTATGCAATCAATAGGTTTATCAACATTTAATAAAAAAGATCATACCTTACTACTTACGTTAATCGATTATCAATTGGATGTGATCATTGTGCTATGAAATTTTAAGTAAAAGAACGATCAACAATTTTGGCTATAATAATGAATTTTATTTAAAGTTTGGGTGTTTTTGCGTTTAATAAATAATAGTAATTCATGGGACTAGTGTGTTATGTGGCTAATAAGTCACGCAAGAAAAAGTTTCGTCACGAGCGACGAAGGAGCGAGTGACTAATTTCCTTAAGTGATTTATAGCCATAACACACGAGTTGCATATAGTATTTTATCCAACACATGGTAGGTTAATACAGAAACGTCTTTGAGAGACCATAAAACTTGTACTTCTAAACCATAGTTATTTAAAAAAAGCATTGCATTGACATGGTCGGGAGACTGATGGTATGTCTCGAAAAGTCTTCATATCGCCATCCAAAAATCTTTTTTAAACTTTAAACTTTTTTTTTAAGTTTAGTTATAAAATGTTTTGACAAAAATTTGCCTGTCGTCATTGCGAAGAAGGCAAGTGCGGTAACCAATGAAAATTTTTGATAGGAACGTAAACAAAGTGAAAATTTGTGCAAAAGGTGCAATTCTAAACGTGCTAAAATCGGAAAAATCCGAGAAGACGCTGCCACAGCCTGCGAGAGGATCATCCCCGCAAAATCAAAAGCCTTATACGTCAAAGAATATAAAAAATTCAAGAAAGGGTGTGAGAAACAAAACGCAGCGACAAACGACTTGGAAGAAGACATCTTCTTGGCTTATTTCCTGCAGATTTAAAAAAAAGGTAGCGCCTGCTTCTCTATGGACGAAATATTCAACGTTAAAATCTACAACGAGGCAATATGAGGGCACCGAAGTAGGAAGACATGCTAAGTTAACAGCTTTTATAAAAAGTCGAAAAACGAAAAAATCCATGGTGTTGGAAAGAGAGCACATCGAAAAATTTTTACTAGAAGCACCTAATAATAGATGTTTGATGGCCAAGGTAATTATGATACAAAATAATTTCCATTCTTACCAATATTTGTTATTTACAGGTTGCATTAGTAATGGGAATTTCTGGAGCTTGCCGATGTGACAAACTCATTAAGCTAACAACAGATAATATAATCGATAAAGAAACGTACTTTTATGTGACCATTGCAATATTAATGTAAAACTTAATTAAGCAAATTGTTTTGTTGTACTTTTAGGTAGTAATAAATCTCTATCTGACTCTAGAGTGAGTTTTTTTTATTTATAATTCGCTAGTGAGTTATTTGTCACTTTAGTTGTTGCCAATCAGCACAATTATGATCGTTTTAGTTGCATGTCTTGGATAAAAGAATAAATGTTGGAGACAGCTTAAAAAATCCGATCAATCTTCGTGCAATATGTAAAGCTTCTAAAATTACACGGGATGAAAACTACTAATGGAAAAATATTCGACAAACCATAACTGACAGGTTTTAGATATGTTCGACCACAAATTTAGATATCTATTATTAAAGCTAAAATACGCTGGATTTAAAAAAAAATATTTAAAACGCGAGAATAATATGAAAATTACAGCGTTTTGTTCTATCAAACGAAGTATTGTCATCTTTTCGGGTTTTTGGTTCTCGTTTGTGTTTTACTAAAAAACATTTTCTGACTGTAATTCCGATAATATTTGTTTCACTCATTTTGTGATTTTTTGTTTCAACCTTAAAACATTATCTTCCATATTTGTTTTATCGTAATTTGATAATAGCGTGTTTTTACCGGATGTTTATTTGAACATAATTGAATAATTAATTTAACCCGCTTATGACACGATTTAATGAGAGGTTTACATAATTCTATTTCTTGTTTGCTGGTAACAGAAATGGGTAGTTAAATATTGATCTGGGTTGTAAATTCTGGCGGGTGTTTAATGCCTAAGCTAGCAATTCTGCGGACAATTACCTCTTACTCCTTTCGTAAAATATTTACTCACTCAAGAGAAAAAGTTCTTAATCACCAAAAAAGCGCCTTTAGCCATCACTGGCTAATCACGAATTAATTCTGATAGGTGTAGCGCATTCACGCAAAAACTTCCCATCGAAGAAGCTTTTTTCATTCGACGTTATCCCTTCCCTCTTTTAACACGAACAAGTCAAATCAATAAGCCCACAGTGTTGTGAGAGGATTCGAATCCTATCGCCAACAAAGTTAAAGTTGGCCGAACGACTAGTACAATATCTCGAGATAAATTTCATCAAAATCCGTCTCGAATAATCAATCACAGCCGAATCTTTTTCTTTAATGAGAAAAGTTGTCCGGAGGCGGCGTGTTCGCTGGAGCGTTGTTAATTATCAGTACATAAGATTATTAAGGTCGAATTATGCGTTTGTATGGGACGTAACTGCTGATTGTGTCGAGTTAGTGGTCGTTACTGCCACCATCTATATTAATACCATTGAAGGATTAACCCTAAATTGGTAGTCGCCGGATTACTAAAACAAAACGTATGGCTAACGAAGCTAATAGCATGCTTTACGGTACTCGTTAGCATGGCCCCTAGTAATTAGAACCGTGTGGTTGTAGTTATGGCAGATAATCTGGGTTCGGTCTACGTCTATGTGCAATCAAACAGTGCCAGAGGCTTTCAAATGACAATTTCCGAACAGGTGTTCAGATTTCGATGTTCTGATTTAGAGCATCGCTGCTTTGAGATAGTTGTGGATTTTAACCGGACACAAGTGTTGGAAATGTTGCTAGGTCCGACAACTTTATTAAAATTTCACACTATCACTGCATACAGATGTAATTTCAATTTTTAATTAGCATATACCTGACGGTGAAAATCTAATGGAACTGCACGGGTGAATTTTCAAGCGTTGCTGAGTGCTCATTAAATTTTTTGTCACCTGATGACAAAAATAATAATCCTTTCATACATACCAGGTGTGCAGCTTTAACAACCAATCAAAACATTCTCTGAGAAAAATGATTTTTTTGTTAAATTACAGAGCTAAATAGGTACATGACATAATCAATTCTACTCTGTAATTATTGTGTTATATTCAACAAGACGTTAAAATATCATAAATATTACTGTTAAAAATGTGACTGAAAATCCTACTCCGCAGTTTAAATTTATCCAAATTTAACAATATTCTTAAAAATTAATTTTATAACATTATTGTTAAAACTGTTGCCAAGTTGTTGTGTTATCTGTCTCTGTTTGATGAGTGCAGAGTTTTTTTTTTATTACAAAAGACAAAAAAAACTTTTAACGCTAGAACCACTAGAAATACTAATTAATTTCATCGAAAATATACTTTTCAAAAACATCACACGAATTTCATCACAAGATGTTTGATATTTTTATTACTTTCTTAGCACTTGTTTGAGCCATTGCAAAATTAGCATTGTCTCCAATTTCCTGCTGATAACCACCACATTTAGTGTACACTTGATTATTAAATGATTAGGAATAACTGAAGTTCGGTGTGTATCATTCTATTATCTCGTAAATTATGGTAGAATTATTAAAAATCTCTTATGAAATATTTAACAAGCCTTAGTAAGCTTAACAAGAAAATATTATGTGAAGATTATCAGCTCCCCAAATTGTACAAACTGAATTATAATTTGGTTTTGTAATAAATAATCAATAACGGTAAGTTTATTGAATGAACCCCATAATCAAAAATGGAAACCATGTTTGCCAGAAATAACACCCAGTTTATCAAGCTCTTTTAAAACCGTAAATATAACATGACGTTTAAACGTCCAATGTTAAACTATAATAAACATTAAATTTCAAGATTATTAATTTAAATTTTAACTGGAATTTACTGTCTAACAAAGTGTTCAAAGTAACAATTTATTTATAGAATAAGCTTGAATTTCCTTCAAAATCTGTGTAGGTGTTAGATAATTACTAAAGTGACGCTGAAAGTATTTGCACACCGATTACAAGAACCTGTTAAACATAAAGATTTTGTGGGCTCTAGTTTTTAGGAAAATCTCGCCACGTTAATAAACATCTGAATAAAACTCATTTAACCTTGAGCTGTATCTTAAAAGCTTCCACCACCCGCGCTTTTTTCTTCATAATACCTCCATAATTAAATTCATAAACAAAGAATTGTAAAATATGATTCTTTGAGGTGAGTTAATTGAAATGTTGGCGTCAAAATGCGACATGGTTACATTTTCGGTTGTTTCAGAGAATGTTTCCTCGAGTGCTGCTAGTGGTGGTAGTTCACACGCAACCACTTCATTTTGTGAACGTGATGTCACTATTATTAGAATAGTTATGTGCTATAGCAAAAATAAGCTTCACTAGTTGCTTGAGATGAAATTTCCTTAAGTAGAACCGTCTTAGCGGTGTCACGTTTACACACCATTTTACATTTGAGATATGAAAAGGGTTTCTTAGTGAGTAGTTTAAAGCAGTGGATTTCTACCTTTTTTAATTTTTAATTACGAAATGTTTACGCTGGCTTACAGCTTCCAACTTTAATTAAAAGTGAAGACATTTTATATGTAAGAAAGTTTTCGTTATTTTTTATGTCCCATTTAATGTTTCAGTACATTTACTTTGCGCTTTAGATATACAATCTTGCTCGAGCAAAGTTCATTCACTATGCATTTTTTCAACTTGAATTCTACAGCAAACACGATAAAAAATTACAAAGGTGACCCGCTTTAATATTCGACGAGAAAACGTTAAGTACTACTTGGAAAGCTCCTCGTTCAATATTCCACGTTTCGATAAATTTCTCAGAATTTAATCGAACAACTGTTTACAGATGCAAAGTTCATGACACAATCAATAATAATGCACTTCCACGTCACGTCATTCATCGCGTTGCATAATTACCTCATATTTTTACGTAATGTTAACTAAAAATAAATAACTGTGTTTCTGCTATCTTTGGTTTCGTATTTTTACTTCAACTAAAGCTCAATGTGCATGCAAAATTAATGAAGCTGCAAGTCCGTTGAAATTAAATGCAACACTGAGTCATCCTCCACTTGATCTCGGCTGTTTCGCGAAGACTTGCAGAAATGCTTTAATTTTAATTAGTCAGATGTAAAGTTTTCGTGGCACATCCGAAGTATCTTGTTAATAATGTTAACGTGTGTGATTCAGAAGAGGTTCGCTTGGTCTCATTTGCACAGAAACTATTCAGCAACTTCCAAGTTCTTTGTAGTTTAGTTGATCTCGGGAATTTCATGCTGAATCTGAAGATGAAATTTTATAACTGATTTTAAGATGTTCATCTCGAACGATGCAGCTTTGTCGAAATCACACTGTTTGGAATTGGCAGTATTTAATCTGTGCATTTAGAATATAAATTATCATAGATTCCGGTTACAATAAAGCAGACTGTTATTTAACATAACGAGAAATCTCTTAATCTCTCGTATCTTGCTGTTTGTAGCAGAAAAAGTTACAAAGAAGAGTCGTTTTATTTTTCTTTCTAGGATAAACCGGAGCGTTTCTTTTCCTATTTTGCCGAAGCGCAGTCACCTAAGAAAATCTGCTTTAATTTAACAAAAAAAGAAAACAGCCGAATTCGTTTCATCGGTTATTGGTATAATTTAGGTCAACATTCTAGTTATTTTCATTTTTTAAAACTGCAAACGATCTCGTTTTTTTTTAGACTTTTCTGCTTGATGTTGCTTTGAAAATTTGCATGGCGTCCTAGAAAGCATTGTAAAATTTTTTTGCGGTTTTAGATTTTCGGTAAGGCTGAAGGAACTGAGCGTTTTAGAGCGGTCGTGGTATTTGTAATAAGTTTCAGATTCCAGACAGTTGGTAGTCCACAAAGCTCGGTATGTGGATAGGAATTATCGAAAAGCCAATAAAATCGTGGGTAAATATTTGCGTTTTGTTCGTTTTGTCTTCGTGACGGATGAGATGACACGTTGAAAGACAAAGGAGTCGAACGTGATGAACTTATTTGCACACAGGGTGAATTTTTAAAGGGCAACGCAATTAAGTTTTCTCGTTTAATTTGTAACATGAATATTTTAATTTGGATTTTTTCCAAGCGGCGAGGATACCAGGCGCGAAACAATTAGCCAGATGAATTAAGAAAGAGCTGGAGATTCGCAAGTTTTCCTGGCTAGTCTCTAGTGGATTTTCACTAATGGAATTAAATGAAACATACTCGTGTACTGATGGAGATATTACCGACCGAGATTTAGAACTTGTGAAAGTACTTCTTATCTTACAGTATAAAAAGACTTGAGCGAGATATCTCCTCAGGTAGCGACTAATTTTCTAATTTAGACGTAGGCGCCAATTTTACGTTGATAACGCGTTGATCGGAAGGGAAAAAACACTCGGAATCAATCTCGGGGATAATCTGAAGCTAAATACATTAAGACACGTTCGCCCACATAATAGCGTGTCACAGATAAACTTCCCCGTTTTGGCAGGATGAGAGATTATCCTGCATGACGCGTCTTCTACGGCGGTGCAAGGATTATTCCAGCTTAATTACGTGGTGAACCCATACCGTACACGAAGCGGTAAATCCTGGATGTCGGCAGTTCCTCTGCCGGTACGAGACACCCTCTCTGTTATCCATTGTCTGTTTTAGCGCTCCGGTTTTGACGGGAAACTCACTAAGATCAAGAACCGAAATCTAGCATAATAGTTAAATTCTAGCTTGGAAAACAACAGGTACTTTCCGAGGGCTTGAAATTTTAATGTAGCGTCTAATTATCTTTTTCCGCAAAGGCCTCTTCCTAGGCCTTATCATCTACAACTAGCTTTTTATCTACTACCTACCATTTTTAATAAAATCTTTTTCATGAGGTAAATATAATTAAAGTCGCTCTTTTTTGTTAATTTATTCTACAAATTTATCATTTTTGAAACCTTTCTTTAGATCACCCAAAACGGCTACCATATATTTTGCAGAAAATGTATTAACCAATCAATAAATAATATTTATTGATAAAGAATACAACAAACGAATAAATGTAGCTTTTTTATAGCCGATACAATACCCTGTTTGTTAAAAATTCTATTAACATTATAAATCACATTTCTACGTAATATGTTACCAAACTAAACTCAATTAAATTTCATAACCGCGTTGTTCCTCATTTTACTAAATATGTATACAAAATTGTTGTTTTATTTTAGTTACATGTCTATTGCTTTCAAACAAACACTAGTTTATTTGTTTAGTTTTAGTAAACATAATCCTGTGTTGTTTGCATTTATCGAAAATTAAACATTTGACTTTAATCGGTATTAAAAGTAACTAAGTTAATACATTGAAGCGTTTAACACAACCGAATTGGGCTGACTATGTTTTTGTAAATAAATGTGTAATAATTGTGTCGGCAGTAAAAGACAAATTTATACCATTTATTTGAATTGATGTCGAATTTATCCTTGTCATGATTTTACATTTATAAAATTTCACATTACACGTGTTTTCTGTCCTAGTTTACCTGTATACAGCCCCAGCCATCTGTCACTACCGTTTTTAACAATTCCTGTAAGCAATACTTTTACTGTAGTGTTCATTTGCGTTTATTACAAGTGTGAACTGCACTTTACTTTCTCTAACTAGGTCATGTATATTTTTCACTTTGACTTATGACTTTAAAATTTAGAGTGTTTATTTAGTGAGTGAATAAATGTGATCATCAATTTACATGACAAACAAAAAGCACGAACAAATTTAAATAAATATGACGGCAGAAATTATAATGACGTTAGCTATGAAGCATCCTAATTAACAGAGCCAAAACTAAACATTTTAGTATCTCTTGTAAATATAACTATTATAAAAGAAAATAACAACGTTAAATTATTCAGTCTCAGCCTCTTGTATATCTTTTTATCATAGTAGCAATGCACCATAATTGGATTGAAGAGCTTTTTAAATTATGTCATGCCTTGTAGGCATTCGTCCTTCTCACCTCCTCCACTAAGAGAATACATTCCTGCGGTGTCTAAAAACGTGAATAATGCTGCTGAAGCTCATTTATTCCGAAACCGAAAGCGCTGTTGATTTTATTTCTTACCACAAATCGCTGAGTTTGTCTTACGTGACTGCGTCGGCATTACCTCTATGCAGTTAAATAAAAATATCAATAATTCTTAGAATTCAGCATAATTCTGCAGTGCCAACGACAAGCAATCTTTGGAGCGCATTTTAGAAATAAAAAGGTATTTTCCACAGATAGGAAAGCAATGGTTTAGGCACAGCAAGCTGAATTTTTTAAATAGTGGAAAAAACGTCGTTGTTCTTAAACGCAAAAGATAAGTGCTTGGCTGCAATTACTAGTTTACGTGGTTTATCAATAAATAAATAAAGTTTGCGTCTAATTTACATAACTATGCATATCGCGGGCAGCTTATACATAAATTTACTTTGAAACTTTGTAGTTATAAAATGGAATTTTTAAACCACCTCGAGTTTAAGACGGTTATGCGTTAACAGCGAAAAACGATCATAATAAAGTGCACACCTCCGAGTATAATCACTGTAAGCTTTACTAGAAATAAATTCTGTGAATCTGTTTCTTACAGCGCCACAAGCTTTTATTTTTCGTCGAGTTAGCAGGCCAATATTTAGCAGACGTTTCTACGCTGTACTTTACAACATGCATTCAAAGGCGAACTTTTAATTTTCCGCAACTACCAAATAAAAACATCGCAATTCCAATATAAGTGTTATTTTCTGAAATTCTTCACTGTAAACGTGCAACCTTGCCTTTAATATCTCCGTCGATCTTCAATAAGCACTTTTCGTAATTTCTCTCTGTGTACTTTTCGAACACACGTTCCACTCGGTGGAGAAATTTTGAGTTCGAAGGGGACGAAGACTGTCTAGAATAATTGCAATTTTTATACTACTGGCACGTACAACCTCTCGTCAGGAGTGTGCTTTATGCACTACAATGAGCACGAGTGTGTGTCAATTCACCCTTATCCGTCTCAGTAGCGTTCAACGGTTTCGTGAAAGATAAGAAGTGAAGTGATTGCCGTCCATAAACGGCAGTGACTCGATCGACGACACGTCGATAGAATTTGTTGTATAAACAGAATTGTCTAAAAAAGTTTAATTGAAAAATGGTGGATGCGCCGGGTTGGCTAACAGTAAAAAAAAAATGTTGGTACCTCCATGAAACTCTTGTCTCCAACGTCAATAACAAAAGTGGCTGTTTGAACATTCTACCTGTCTCTAGAGCAGTTTTACTACAAAAATAACAACTCTAGAATATCTCTATTCTGTCTACCTTTGGTAGTTGCTGTAAACATCAAAGCTGCGTTTCTATAAATACAAGTTTACTTCTGTGTTAGCTTTTCTTGTGCGTCTAGAAAATAATTGATTTGTTTTCCGTTTATTTCTGCTCAAAACCTTTTTCAAATGCCAACAAGAAAAGATCTTGTTTGAAAGATCGAATGACATTCAAATGTATGTTTACCCTTATGTTTGAGAAGATCAACAACATATAAATGTCTGTCAAGCGATGTTTGTCTCCGCGTCTGTTACGGACAAGGATTAAGAGACAAGACTCTACAGAACCAGAACGCCGCCAACAATAGCTGGCATTCTAATAAAATAGCAATTAATTTCCTTTCAATTTCCTAACGCGTTTGGAACAGATTTGACAATCACTCAGAAACGAAAGCACTCTACTAACGTGTCCGAAAAACTAGTAATAGATTATAGGATAGATGATGATGTAATGCTTCCAAAGTGTTTCATTGAAAAACAAGTTTAATATAGATTTTCTTTCTTACAACCTGGATTATAAGTGACAGAAAATGATCTATGATGACTGAAGACACTGAGGTGGTCTTTCCTCTCCTGAACAGCGTCGAACATATTTTCAGTGTTCGCTTCCATTCCCGGACTGAAAAAATTTTCATGCAATTTTTTGTATGACAATAACAAATGAGAAAAGTTTTACTTTCGTGCGGCCATTATTTATTTCTTTCTATTTTTTTCGCATCCGCGAGCAAGTTTATTTACGATTTTTTCCCTTCTTTTTTCCTATGAGCTCATTCACAACCTCAACAGGCGATTAACCGGTGTAACTGTGTAAAACACCTCTCATAAACACACTTAGCTAACTTTGCTTGTTAGTTAATCTGAACAAAAGTTCTAACTTGTCCTGTCACGATCAAGTGTTTGCCAAAACTAGTCAGAAATTTTAAAACGTCAACCGCCACAGAGAAACCTGAAGAGTTCTGACCGAAATAAGTGGATTCACATGTAATTGTTAAATGGGAATACACTGTTGCCAACTGCGGATACAATTGGATTAGGAACGGACTCGTTGTCCATCTGAGGATGTGCAACTCCTAAAGCTTCTTTCACGATAAAGGATTATCACGCCGGACTTCCCGGGCCACTTTTAATTCCGTAAACTCCACTCGACTTAGACGCCCTAACACAACATTTTTTGTTCCGAAATTACCACAATGCCAATACCGCAGAAAGTGGAAATAGAATTGTAAATTTGAAGGAGTGTTTAACTTGGAAATAATATTTTCGAGCTACATTATTCAATGCGCCGACAAAAAAGATTTATAGCCGTAAAAGCTGAATTAAAAAATTCCAAGCAGATAGGGAGGTATTCATTATACTGCGTTATTCGTTTCGTTACATATTCCGCTAGATACGACGCCGTTTTATAAAATTCTGTGTGAAACTACAAAATCTTAATTCGGGAAACTTTATAATTGTATTAGAGATAATGTAAGTCATCCGTGCAGAGAATAATTTGAAATGATTAATTTTTATGCAGAAAGACTGTTTTAGTGATTTTCAGTTTCAGACAAATTCTTATGAGAGGTGAACAACTGTGCGCCAGTCTACTTAGCAACAAACTTTGTGACGATATGTTTACGGAATAAAACTGGCTTGGAAGTACATAGTTAAAGAGATAATATAAGTTAACACTCACCAAATATTTTCTCTGCTTCCTTGTCTAATTCCTGAAAAAAAGCACCATTTAGTCAAATGTAACACGAATTAATCGAATTAGTTTATAAAGTTGTAAAATACCATCATGTAGTTTATAATTGCAAGTTTACAATTTTTGTCACAATTTTATGTCACAAAAGCTCGAACGAATCATTCAACGCGTTCTACACACACCGCAATCGAATATAAACAACAAATAATAATTAAACACAGGTTTGAAATTAACGAACCACATCGCAACAAAAATTGTGTTTTGTGTCCCGCTTCTAAAATTGGATAAAATAGTGAGCATTGTACCCAAGTCTTTAATAATTTTCCGTACTAATTGTTATCTATTTCCACCCCTGAAAAATCGTAATCGTCACGTCCCTTTCAAACTTGTCCCAATATTCATGCCGAACGACTTCATATTGAAGTTTAGAAAAGAACTTTTGCCTACACGGCAATCGCACAAATAGATACACAAGCAAAGCTTTCTATAAAAGCGCCCCTACTGCTATCAAGTTGTAAGCCTTGGAAATTCAACGAGAAAAGAGTACATTCTTCTTTGAGCGCTCTTGGTTTCGGAGAACAGCAGATTGCCTCATTGACCGCATTTGTGCGTTCGAAATTCACGTCGAAGCCGACTTTCCTTAAATCTAAAAGTTGCTTACGATATTGCTTTAAAATCCCGTTAAATTTGATGTAGAAACTCAATTCTCTTCATGGCACCTTAAAGTTTACGATTCTTAAAAAGAAGAGTAAGTCCTCTCATGGTTAAATCTGCAACAAACATTTGGGAAATTCCAAGAGATTACCGTTCGGTGCAGACGCTCGTTCGATTAGAACCGGACATTGTCAATATACATTGTCACTAATGATTTATTTAATTTGTATTAAATTAGGAAATACGATTATCGACGGATTTCGACACTACACGTTCGACTAGGTTTTATTGTTTTGTGAAGCAATTTATTTCTCTTATTTCATTTAACGTGATAAATGTGGTTTGATCATTACTCACGTACTCTGTTGACAATAGCAGAGTTCAATGTGTCAGAAATAAATATCATAAGAACAGATCTGTAAACAATTGTGGTACCATCAATACAGAATTAAAAACAAGTTACCTGCTAAAATTAATCAATTCATTTCTACTAAAACACATGAGTAAAATCAATCAATCACGTAATAACAAATTGACTCACGAACAAACGTTAAAACAAAAGCTGTGTTATATATAATAAACACAGTTCAACCATTATAAAAGTTTACAATTTATTCACAGTTTTTTTCTTATTTTTATTCTCAACATGTAATTTTAGTGTCAGTTATCTTTAAAGACCAATAACGTCTCGTGCTCCTTAAATAGGCGTAAAGATGTTTTACCACATGTTTGCTTCATTAAAATGTTACTTCAATTTTAACAAACATTGCGTTCCATGTGCTTTTTTTCCAATATTACACGAATATTTGCTATTTTCCCCTTCACCGGTAATGTACGAACTTTGAGCACATTCCACACGCCACACTCCCGCTAAAGCCGAAAAAGTTGTACCGTTAGCTATGTTAATTTAAATTAGAAACGTGGTTGAAATTACTGACCCGCTTCGAATCCAAATTAAAGATACTTTCGTAGATAAAAACTCGCTGATACATAATACGATATGTTAATAATCACACGCCACTGTTCTAGTTACCCTATTTTCTAGGATTTACTGCTCCCCTTTGTCATAAATTTGACACACTTTTGATTACTTTTTTCTTACAACTGCTTTTTTTTCATCCTAATTGTTAAAGCGTTTTTGTACTTCACCTCGTTAGTTTGCATTCTTACTTTGATCTTTTTAACACGACAAATTTACATTTTTCAGAGTCTTACGAGACGCCTTGGTGTTTCGTGCTACATTTTTTAATAATAAATCCGTACAGGAGTGTGTGCTTGTGTGTTTTCGTTCCGTAAATTTGTTCTCTAGTTGTCAGCAGTCGGACTAACTAAATTTTAAAAGTTTGAAGTTAATGTATGAACTAACAACATGAAATGTGTACGAATTACAAAGTTAAATCAAAAATTAACTTTGTTCGTGCACAGTCATAACAAGCAAAATGTCGTAACTTTATTACCACTTGTAGCAGTGTTCTCTTTATTAAGCCAAAATATTTATTGCTTTTTGGACTGGTATTTTTGAGTGTGTTCCATAATTAAGAACAAAAGGGGGTGTACATTTTTTAACGCTATTAAGATTCTTTTCGATAAAGTTGACACATTATAATTCATAAATTAAAAAGCGAAATTTATAATTTCTCCGTCGAAAGGTGGGCGTTACTCTATTACTTTCAAATAAGAGTCACATAAAATAAGTATACATATCACGTGAGCCCAATTTTGCCGCAACCCGCTTCGACACGTAATTTGGATTTTTTTCCCATATAATCCGATAAAAATAACAATCCGCCATTTTCCTCACGTGTAGCTGACACAGTCGCTGTTACGTACACTCTCTACATGGCAATCAAAAAAATTACCACTCGTTAAATTCAATCAGAACAGGGAAATTATTCCCTCAAATATCTATTGTCCGGTGTACGAGAATGTTTCAGAGAATAACAGGTTTTTCCCCTCGGATCGATTTTTAAACATTACCCAGAATCGTGTCGATTTCAAGGAAGATTGCACGCGAATTTATTTTGCTGTGTGGAAAAGCCGATGGTAAATTGCCATCTTCCGTTTTGCATACCGGAAACAATCTTAATAATGTTTTTTCCCTCCCTTTGCCCTCTGTTATTATAGTTGGTAATCTTTTCAAGTACATAGACAACGCGCGTTTAATGTAATATTCATTCGGTTTACAATTTTGTTTGTATTCTCTGTCGTGCGTTCTGATAAACGGTTTGTTTGTTGAACAAGGGCACAACTGTTAATTAGACCACTCAGTAACAGTTTCTCTTATACCACTCGTTTGTCTTCCAGTGACAAGTATTTATTACGCTGTGGTTGGTACAAAGGTTGATGAATTTTTATACGCTGGATGTTCATAAATTTCATGTTATTTCAAGTCAAATCCAAGGTACGGAAAATGGAAACATAAGGTCGAAAATAACAGTTTGTCCGGCACTTTTACTGTTTCTACCGAGTCCGGTTTTTTTCGTCTTTAAGCTAAAGTTTTCATAAAAGTCCAAGCTGTTTTACAATACTAGTAATGTTATCCTAAACCGGCGCATCCACCAATTTCAACATATTTTAGGTTGTGCTACACTGTTACCCTACTACAATTTGAAGTCTAAATCAAATTCAATGACATTATTTCCACTCTACTGGGTATTGAAAAAATATGTAGATATAATCTGAGCTGTTCAAGTTGAATTTACGTCACTAGAGAATGATTAATCTTTGATATCTACTATCTATAGAATTAACTTTGTGGGGTATGTCAAGTATTGTACATAATCTATGTCAGTTTACATGGCATGTAGGTAACACCTTTTGCAACCCTGTTTAATATCCAATAAGTACACATTTGGTGCAATAGATCGTTAGCTTAAAGGGCACCTGTCGGGTCTAACAATGGTATCTCCGACATGACAGTGATAAAATAGTTTACCCAGATCGAGTATTAATTCTCTTTTAGCCCATTTTCCATTTAAATAACTTAATCATAATACCAATCCACCAAGAAGTCGAAAACATCGAATTTTATAGCTGAAATAAAACCAAGCCACTCCAACGACTGTAAAAATGCAATAAATTAACGTTTTACATTTGCAGATGTCCACACCATTCAATCATTTAGTGTAAGATTGCAAGTCACGGAAATCTATTTTCCAGTCGTTCTCCAAGAATTTTTCATGTGCACGTTTGTAACGTATAGTCCGCTAGGAGCAATTTTCCTCCGTAATTAATCGCACTGCCGGTCAGGGACTAATTTAATTGTACTTGATGTCAAGTAATAGCTTGTAATACTTTCAAGCAAAATTAATTAACCCACCGTTCCATTATATGATAAACCGTTTAGTTTCGTCGAAAGATTATAATCAGGAAGAGTGTTGAATTTCATCAATAATGCCGCCTTTATTAAATTTAGAAAAATTTTCAGATGGATGGGGGCAACTCTTGCCGTAATAGAATATTCAAATTTGCGCTCACAAACGCGAGTTCTCGCCGCTTCCTGCATGACGCGGAACTCATTATAGCTCTTAGAGTTCTTCGTTAGGGGACAAGGGGGTAGAGTCAAAGAGATCCTAAAGCTTTGCAAGTTTTATGAAAAATATTTTCAGCTGAATAATAGGTTTTTAAGCTTTGGTTCTTTCATAACACAGCGATCTAAAAAAATTGCTCGGTGGTAATTAAATGGACAGAGCATCTATAAAATTTATACGTAACCAACTCAACATATTTTTAATAAGAAAATTACTGGATTTACTTTGTCGGGGACACGTTTCAACATCCAGTTTCAGAAAGAACTAAAATCTGCAAACCGAAACCTTATTAGCTCTGAATATTTAATCTCATTTTGGTGCAACGTTCATGCAGATGTCACTTACCATTAAGTAAGAAAAGGTAAACGAAAATTTTATTTACTTACTGTGAGGTGTTTTCTCCATAGTTGGAGCTAAAGTTAGTCGAATTTGAAACATCACTATCGACAGCAAATGAGATAAGTTTTAGGAATGAATTAAATCCTTAGAATTTGTAGACATTTTATCAACTTGTTCCGTTCCGCTCACTATCTATTTCAGTAAGTTCGGTTTGTGTATCAATATTGTCAGTAATTGCTTTTAACAATGTCTCAAATATCTCATGTTCGACACGGACAATTTGCTCTCTCAACACATTCTGTATTGTTTATTTCCTGACAGCTCATGATAGCACAATTTCGAGCTTTTGATCGATCCTGTTAGAAACGTAGCACTTTTTAACCTTTGTCTGATTGCATTCAGTGCATTGATAGCAACAACGTTGGATTGCAATAAAGCAGGAGCTGGACTGGAAAATTGACTCAGCTTTACGGATAGTCCCTTTTCTGTTACATTTATTCGCAGTCGATTGCATCACAGGATTCTAGACTGTGTCCTGTTGCTTTTGGGAATCGAACGGTGTAATCCGTCGACGTGATAATCCTAGTCTGCTGTAAAGCGTAATGAAGCCTCACTTTATTTAATAAACTCTTAAGCCTAGATTTTCTCAGAACCATCAATTTTGATGTGGGATAGAGCGAGACTCGTTCGTTTTATTTCCAGTCAAAAATGGTGTAATTAAGCGGAGTTTGCGACTGCATGCAATTCCAAATGAAGTGTGTTAAATTGTGAAGGTTTAGTCTCCGGTGGCACGAATGTGTAAGCAGCATAGAACGGAAGTTCTCCTGGAAACTCCTCTCACAACTCAACAGGCTGAAGACAAGAGACACAATGGCGCGGAAGGATGAATTCTCTTCTGCCGACTTATATTACACGTACAAGTATATGCGAGTCTTTGTTCGGAATATTAAAATATGAGGGTGGATAGGCGCACACGCACCATCGTGATATTTTAGTTGCTTGAACTGGACATTGGCGCCCTTTGCGAGCCAGGAAATCGAAAGGTCATTTACATGGGCGAGTGGACGCTCCAATATATCTCTGTCAGAACTTCCAAGATTACCTTCACGTACAAATATTGAGCTCCTCGATGCATAATTCCCCACTGTAATTATAGCTCAGATTTCCAGACTTCACATTTAAAATGCATACATGTCCTGCAACCGTAAAACTTTTATACTTACATTTGCATACAGAAAATCTAATAAAATTTTACGGCCACGTACAGGGGCTACTATACTTATTTGTCAGTTTTCAAAATTTGAAATACGAACTGTAGTCTACGATGGAACTGTAAAGTCAAAAAGCTAGTAGTTGTCGACAACAGCTGGGATTATTGAATTGTTGTAGCAACAATTCGATTGAAGAATTGGATTCGACTGATGCGTAAAACCGAATTAATGACCTATCAACCATAACGAAGTTATTAATATTTGAAGAGGCTTGTCAGTATTACGAAAAACACGAAATTCACATTTTTCATCCAATATATTTACAAATCGCTGAGGATAGATGAAATATTCATAAAAATTTCCATAAATACGAGTATGGTTTGACATACTCGATTACACTTGCAGCAATCCGCTGACAGTAATTTATGTCACGGGACCAAGGCTGCCACCAGAGAGTTATCATTTAATTTTGGACGACCAGTAAAACAACGATGTTATATTTTTTATGTATTGTCGACAAAGTGGAAAGCTTTGTTGATACACTCTTATCACATGAAAATCCCATCAAAATTCCACTGTGGGAATTTCTCTATAAAAGATAATAGCCTACAAATATCTGCTCGACTTTAGTAGCAGTCGTAAAGAATTTCACTCCTCAAATCCAATCAAACCGCTTCTACCCTCGAACCAATATAATTACAGACACGCATTTCATTATTTCTTGGAACGCGCGAAATCAAGCGATAAAAAAACACAACAAACTGGAAAAACGATAAAAATAACATGAAACAGTTAATTGCTTTCACGTGATACATAACAAGAAAACAAAAATCTGACAGTTTGTAATTACATTTGGTAACGAAAAAACCAGCTTAGATTAATCCGAAAATAAAAACAGCGCTAGCACACACTACATATATTATTAAAACTAAACAAAACACACCATCGTGACCAGAATTGCATTAGAGCAGTCAGAAAACTGATTTGCAATAATTTATTAATCAAACTCTGGCATATAAATAAACACAGAACGTGACCAAATATAATTATGGCGGATGCGTTGAGTTGACACTTAGTAGTTTATTTTGGTTTCATAACAATAACTAACTGACCGAACATATTTATGTCGTCCAAATTAAATAACGACTTATTTATCATAAATTTTGATGAAAAGTTGTTGGGTTAGAAAGAACAAGTCTTAAAATCAGCAACCGCGACGTCTGCAAACAAGAAATTTATAGATTTCAACTTATTAAAAATTCCAGGCAAGCATAGCTCTGATGCTTAAATTGGCACAATTGTCTTATATTTTAATTATAATAAGTCTTTTGTTGTTTATTCTCTGCTCACAAGTTGTAGACGTTAAAATTCTGTTATCTTATGTTGTCCGTATTGTTCTCAAATTTGAAGTTGACATCATTTCCGAGTAAAATAGAATGACAGTAAACAAAATATCATTCGGAAATGGTGATGTCTATGATTGTAGAAAATACTGAATTCTTTTAAGTTCTATTATATTGTTGTATGAGATTTAGTGACAGCATCTCCTTTTCGTTCTATCTTTGTTGTTCGTTAATATGAGTGGGTCGCGAAATAAAGGATGGCGGCTCGAGCCCTTAACCATCGACATTTCAATTTAGCAAGCACTTTGTTTCCAAGGAGATCTTTTGATGTAATATGTGACAAGCCTATACACCAAATAGAATTTCAACAGGGCCAATTTGGTGAGATCTAGCGATTTCTGCTAAAAAGGATCACACTTCGTACAACAGTTAATTGTGTTTTTGACACAAGAATAACACCTGTTGGAGCGAATGTTCTCTAAAAGACGACTTCGAACAACATGAAGAGTTAAAAAGTTGGTGATTATAAGAAAGCTCAGCTGACAGAAGTAAAATAGTAATTTATGGGACTAGTGTGTTATGTGGCTAGTGTTATGTGTTATGAGACACGCAAGAAAAAGTTTAATTAAAAATTTAATTTTCTTAACTAACTTATAGCTATAACACACGAGTTGCATATATTATTTTATTCAACACGTGGTAGGTTAATACAGAAACATCTTCGAGGAACATAATAACTTGCACTTCTAAACCATAGATATTTTAAAATAGCATTGTATGCAACGAAAAGTTTTGAAAGCAACGTAAACAAAGTGAAAATTTGTGCAAAAGGTGCAATTCTAAACGTGCTAAAATCGAAAAAATCCGAGAAGACGCTGCCACAGCTTCCGAGAGGATCATCCCCGCAAAATCGAAAGCCTTATACGTCAAAGAATATAAAAAATTCAAGAAATGGTGTGAGAAACAAAACGTAGCGACAAACGACTTGGAAGAAGACATCTTCTTGGCTTATTTCCTGCAGATGCCAAAAAAAGTAGCGCCTTCTTCTCTATGGACGAATTATTCAACGTTCAAATTTACAATGAGGTAATATGAGAGCACCGAAATAGAAAGATATGCTAAGTTAACAGCTTTTATAAAAAGTATTTCCAAAAGGTACAAGGCGAAAAAATCCATGGTGTTGGAAGGAGAGCACATCGAAAAATTTTTACTAGAAGTACCCAATAAATCATATTTGATGGCCAAGGTATTTATTATATCACTTTCATGTGACCATTGCTGATTCAAGAACTTATATCTCTCGAAAGTTTGCTGTTATTGAGGAAGGATATCCGGTGAATCCAGTGGAATTGATACGATCGTACATGTCGCTGAGGCCTCATCGCAGATTTTTTGTGTTCTATATGAATGAAAAGTGTTCAATTTAGCCTGTTGGAATCAACACTATTTCAAAAATACCACGTTTAATCGTCGAATATTTGAAGTTGCCAAATTCAACATTATATACTGGTCACTGTATAAGACGGTCTTCTGCTACTCTACTGGCCAATGCGGAGGCGACATCCTGAAGGTAAAACAACTTGAAGGTTAGAAATCAGTTTCAATCGCAGAAGGATACATCGAAGAAACACTTTCCAGCAAAATTAACTTGGCAAAAAAATCCAAGGAATCTCTTCTGTTGTTGCACAAAAAGAAGAAATTTCAATGCCACAAGCTTCTGTATCTTTTGATAAAAATACTTCAAATGTTTTGAATGGAAAGATAAATGAGAAATCAATTTCATTTACATTTAATATTAATGTAAAATTTAATTAAGCAAATTGTTTTGTTGCACTTTTAGTAATATCTCTCTATCCGACTCTAGAGTGAGTTTCTTCCAACATTTGTTGATATAATCTTCCAAATCGATTGGCCAAATTTGTAATTAGAGTGAGAACCTCTACATAAATTTAAAAAAAAAGCTTGAGCATTTAGCTCTTGTCGTTTTTTAGATCGTAGTATACCGATAAATTCGAATATTTTGGTAATTAAAATCATTTCTATCAAACTATTTCAATGTACTTATTTAGACAAAGGCAAATCAAAGGCAATATACTTATTTAAAACAGGCAAATCCGCTAATAACTATTTACATAAGAGTCAGAAAAATGATTGCTGACGAGAAGCTATAATCAAATACGAGGCACTTTATGTCTCGTATATTTTAAAGCTCCGATTTAAGTGGGGCATTTACTATCACCGGAAATCGTCAAGAATCGAAATTTTAAAACACTAATTGAACAATGTTTTTAAATTGAGCAGAAACAAATTTGTGAATTTGTTAACTTCATTTTTACAAACAAGCAATAACAAAGTAACAAATTAATAAAAAAATAGTATGTTATCGACCAAGGTTAAGATGATCGAGATTTTAACCTGAGCGTCACGATCATAAAACCGAGGTGCGAAGCGCCGAAATTTATAAGATGCGAATGCTTATGTTACTGTGGTCCAATTTACTTCATTCTGCACTATTCCTAATTCATTACGTGACTATAAACTGAGTAGACATAAATCAACGTTAATAATTGCTTAGTATAATAAGTAATCGGCAGCACTCTCTACTTAATTTGGCTCAAAAATAGCAGACTTTACATTTTTAGAAGCACTGTCAGCATAGTGGTCGCCCAGCTCTTTCCTTAATAGGGTGAGCATTTCCAAATAGGCCCTTTTACCTCTCAAATCTTGATGTCTACTTTATTTCAATTTAATTATGAGAATAGCTTGATCTATAACACGATTCTCGATGACGTTAATGTATTTTCGCTCCTGGCTCTACCTGCCCTCTCTAGTAAATGGACTATATTGCAACATTGTAATCAGTATTAAATCGCGAAGCGTTACAGTAACGACGGTTCAAATTATATTGTCTCCTGCAGTATCCTAGATAAACCCTTATCTTGTTGGAGGAAGCAAAGATGCGGGAGCGGCTATCATGTTATTTTGAAAAGAGGCAAGGGGGGTGTATTTTAAGCTTTCAAATACAAAAGGATCAGTAAATGTCAAGAGACGTGTTGAAATGGTCCGTAATAGCGAGGCAATGGATGAAAAGAGATCCGTTCGGTGACGCTTTATTCGTTGTGGTCGTCGGCTCAAAATGGATGAAAATTAAATTCTATAACCGTCATTAAAAATCAAAGACAAAAGGGTAAAAGAAAAAAGGGAACAAATGGTGCAGTGTATTAGCAATAAAGCGGGATATTCCTGGACGAGACGCGCTGAATTTCGAATTTAATAAAGTAAAAATAATTCTATATCTAAATGTTAATAGGACTTCTTTATTATCACTTTTATTACGACAACGTGTCAGCTACGTGATGGCTTGGCGCAAACACTCAATTGGACTGAGTGTGGGTGAAACTGTTCCGTCCGTATCTTATTATTGAGTTATTGATTTTGGAAATTCACTAATTAAATTAGCAACCACAGGTGCAGCAGGTATGGCCCAAAAATACAGATAAATTATCCTAACGTAATTTGACGACGTGAAAGTATTTTTCAGACCTAAACAAACAATTCAAAAATGTAAACCTTCAACTCTAAAAAAACTTTTGAAATTAAAGATGAAAACAGGTTCTGTTACAAAAACCACGTAGGTGCATGTTAAAATGAGCAAAAATTTTTCAGCAATAAAATGCCTTTAAACCTAACGATCTTAAAGTTTTATTTCTTGCAGATATAGTAAATATCATAATAATCAAACATGTCTTAGTAAACTCCGTAATAGTTTGAAAAGAAAATGTAATTACAATTTTTTTTAAATACAGGTTTCAAAGTGCACAAAAAGGTTAACTTTTTTGGTACCTTGTAAACAGTTTTTTTAATTAATTCGCAGCTTTTGCAAAATGTAACATTTAGGTATGTAAGGTGAAAAAATGCGAATAATTGTTCCAGTTGAAAATTATCTTGGTGTAGAAATCAGTTGCAGCGTAATTAAATGTTAGCAAAAATTGTTTATTAAATCAAAAACGAAAACCACTGTCATTTTGCAGAGAATATACTTATTTACACAGAAATAAAAATTTACCGAGGTTCGTATACTATTTTATTCACAACCATATCTAACAAAAATTATGCAGATTATAAAATTTACAAAGTTACTATGATCTTCCAAGAAAAAAAAAATGCGTCTGAAGTAAATAATAATGAGCTTTTGTGCTTCTATACACTTAGTAACGTCTTCCGTATCTGATCTTACTCTTCTCTGGGAAAAAATCTGCCGTGATTTTTCAGCAACGGCTCGCAATTCTAGGAGAGTGTATTCTATATTACAGTCAGGCATTACTACAGAATCGAACACCTACACAATCAAATAAATCTAACGTTTCATATTTAAAATGTCGATTGCAGAAAATCGCTACACTTTAGATCAAAAATCTGGTTATCTGGCATCTGTAGGGTGGAAAGTGGGCGTTTCCCAAGCGGTTGGGACGCAAATTTTTGCGGTAATACCTTACTTCCCAACTTTGCTGAAAATCATGTCATTTGACAGGGAATAAAATAAGTACATTTATTGATGTTTGATGTGGAATTGAGTTGTTTTTGGAATAAACAAGCTTTTTGATTCCTGGTGCAAACAATATTTTAAAATAATTTGTAGATATAAATGAGATTAAGCAAACTATGAAGTAAAAAAACACATCTTTTAAAAAAAAATGAAAGCAAAATTATTTCAAAATATTTAATAAAGCTTTTAATATTTTTCTATTAAACATTTAAATTTTAAATAAATATTTTACTTGTCGAATTTATAAGAAAATTAATAAACTGTACTATACTGCAGTCAATTTTCATCGCAAATTCAATGGTGAAAATAGACTAAACTAAATGACACGTTGATTAGTCTTTCAAGTAAATATGAAAAAAAATGGATCAATGTTTTAGTCGTTAGTAGCTGTTAATATGTTATGATATTGATTAATTTCTGATATATTTGATAAAGGTAAAACATTTTATAAATCATTTGTTATTATTACAATTGTTGTAATTTTTAGACCAGCAAGTTTTTTTTTTATTATGTGAAATGATTCATTCTACTGACTTAAAAAGTTTTGCATATAAGTTGGCTAATTAGCTAATACAAATTTTGTAATTTTAATGAAGCAACATACTTAACCAAAGGATTTGCGCTCATTTCTTATCTATAGCGAATTTTATAATGTTGCATTTACAACATGTATTTGCTTTGTTAAAATGATTGGCTACTATTTGAGAACAATTAAGAAGACAAATATTTCTCGATGTCAATGATTATTAGTGCTGTTTGTGATTGTGTTTAAATATTGAATCTATGAAACAACAGCATAATGAGTAAATAGGTACCTCTGTCTCACAAGCTATAATTGTCTTTAAAATTCTGTTATGAAAACATTCGGAGAAATCCAGAAAGTACATCATAAAATTTTATTTTAAACTAAGTTCTATGTTGTATATTTCGAAACTTCAAACACTTCAAATTTAAAATTTCTGTGAAACAACCTCGTCTTGCAGTAAGAGATTTGATATGTATGTAAATCCCTAGATTTGCAAGTCCTCTGTGGCCGTTACAGATTCAATTACAAGATATGATAATTGCGGTATTTGCAGTCCATCGACTTGTCTCTTCCACCGCTTGCATACACCTGATCCCATTTAATAGAGATATAAGCACGCCGAAGACACTTTTGATGTATGTGCGTTTCCAGCAATTTGTAATTCTCCATCTCCAACTGCGGAATATTAATTAGCTTCAAAAGCATTTTCGTTAAGAGGCTAGCAACTCTCCGAAAACTCATTACTCTGCAAGTTGACCCATTATTGTTTTATAACTCCCACAAAGTTTTATCTTTAACACTAAGCTGCTATTCGAAAATAGAAAAAAAATGTCGAAACAACCAACAAGTCTTATCTTCGAAAGTGTACGCTTTTCGTGCAAAAAACCGTCCTATTGTTCCGGTGGTTAACACGTAAACAGACAAGGTATTTAAAATAACATGTTCCTATTGTTTACCCCGCAGTTAAAGCCCAGCATTCCAAGGGCCGAAGAAGAGTACTCATACCAACCCACTTACATAGAACAATGCAGCGAGCACAGAGTTGCAATAAAATCGTGCATCCACCGCAAAATGCAAACATTGGGATTGCTTTATCCACGGACAGTTGGGAGAGGACGTGAAAACTACAATGTATGTAAATGGCTGGGTGTATGTAAACAGTTGTGCAACGGCAATATGGCGAGCTTTATTATCGCTGCCCTCTTCTCGTACCTAAACTGAATACCAAACGCACCAAACAAGATGTTACGACCCTGCCATGCTTCGATTTGGAATGCGCAAAGATTTTTATTGGCGGACGTAAAAATTCTGAACATATTTGCTTAGTGGTGGACGTTTTAATGGAGCCGCTGCGTTAAACTTTATGGGCGCATCAAATGACATAAACAGACTGTGCTGCAGGACATTTCTGTTCTGCTCACTACGCAAAAAGAGCCAAATGCAGGATAAAGAAACGGACTGACACGAGGGAAAATATTGTGTAATAAGGAAAAAAAGTAATAAAATAGTGATTTTTTCTGCAAATGGCCGATAGAAGTAAATTTAGATAAATAGCAGGTACATTACAAAGTGATTAAAAAAAAAAACAAGAAAAATTCCTAATAAAATTTGCGTTACTTTTATTTTAGATATTATAGAGTCCTTCAAGATCAAAGGCTACCCCCGAAAAAGCCTTGATTTTTAAAGATACAAATCTGAAAATTTGTACACACTTATAACTGATAAAACACTAGAATCTCATCAAAAAATTTGTTTCTTATTTTTTTTATTTATTTTTTGAAATATATGAGAATTATCAGTGATTATAGTGATATCAGGTTACTTAGCAAGCATTTGTCGTCAAAATTTCATACTACGTTATATTAAATTTTCAATGAAAACATATTGTCAACGAATATTGTCAGAAATATCATCAATAGTTTTAATACTAACAGAATATTTTCATTTGGTCAAAATCTTAAGAGCAAAATATTTTTAACCGCATTTTCATATAGCACTTTGTTAAACTTGTTGTCTTGACTATGTAAAGGGATTTTTCCCCAACTTAAAACAAAATTTACATAAAATTTAATAATAAAACTGATAAATTTTTGATATCAATCTATTCAAAAATATTAAAATTAATAATAATTCTTGCATATACCCAAAAATTAGTAAAAATAAAATTGTTTGAACCCGCGACGCCATTTCATTGGTGATAAAAAATATCTTAGTGCTAAATCAGCTATACATGTGTATAAATTTTTAGACTTGTATCTTCAAAAACAAAATCTTTTTTAGGAGTGGTCATTAATAAATATTGGAAGATCCTGTACAAAAGAACCAAATACCGCTGATACTTTTATTGTTGATTTATTTTTACTGTAGAACTAATTTACTGATAATGTTAAACAAAACAATAGAATAATGATGATGACAATAATACAAAATCAGACAATAAAGGAGGGAAACTTGAAAATTCGAGACCGTCGTACAGAAACCATTTTTCTTTCCGAACATATACTAAGCGACATAAAAATAAGAACACCCAGTAATAATGAATATTTTGCAAACATTATTGAGAAATATGTTTGGCTAAGTTAATATAGAAAACGATCAGTTTTTCAGCCATATAGATCTAGTGGTTTTGTGTTATCGTCCCTTGTTTAAAAAAAAAGTCTCATAAGCCATAATGGTCTTTTGCAGCAACAGTTGCCATTTGAGTGTCGTGAAACGCTTGTTTAATCTGTTCATTATGCCTAAAGCGAGAAGACGCCAAAATTTTCGGCAACTTAGTCAGTTTAACAGGGGGCGAATAGTGGGGTTGCGAGAGGCTGATTTGTCTTTCAGAGAAATTGCCACAAGAACGCAAAGGTGCTGGTTTGTTGTCGGGCATGGAACCAAGAAGGCCGTTCGCAAAGAGCGAGAGCTACAGGACGTGCCAGAAGAACCTCACAACGCGAAGATCGCCGCCTTAGACTATTATCTCTACGAGACCGCTTCACTTCCACAAGGGCGATTGCAGACCAGTGGTCTGAAGAACATGAAAGGCCTATCGGGATGCGAACCGTTTATCGCCGGATCAGAAGTTTTGGACTCTTTTCATATCGTCCTCATTTTGTGTTACCTCTCACTCCTACACACCGACGTAATCGCTTGGGCTGGTGCCGAGAACGGCAAAACTGGGACCTAGAATGGAACAGGGTTGTCTTCAGTGATGAGTCCAGATTCTGTTTGGGAATGCATGATGGCCGTGCAAGAGTGAGAAGGCGACACGGTGAAAGACGAGATTCGAAATTTTCAGTAAAAAGGCTTATGCACCACGCTGTTGGAATTATGGTATGGGGGGCTATTGCTTATGGAAGTAGGTCACCTTTGGTCTTTATCAGAGACAACACGACCGCCGTGTGTTACGTCCAGTAGGTGGTGGAACCACATGTACTATCCTATCTTCGAACGCTCCCCAATCCACTTTTTCAACAAGATAATGCGCGCCCACATGTTGCCAGACGTACGTTGGATCATTTTAAAGACAATCAAGTGGATTCGTTGCCTTGGCCGCCAAGATCGCCTGATCTTTCCCCTATTGAACACGTCTGGAATATCATTAGTAGAAGATTGCTAAATTTACCCCACCCTCCACAAACTTTGGCGGCGCTTCGGCACGAGTTACAGGTAGCCTGGGATGAAACACCTCAGGAGGAAATTGATCATCTGATTAGAAGTATGCTTAGACGTCTTAATGAGTGTATAGCACATCGTGGAGGCCCAACGCATTATTAATTTTTTACTTGATCTAGCAGTTCGATATTTCCCAAATTTTGATCGATTACTTACCTAACCCTAATACACATGTATACCAGAAATTGTTGTGATGACTTTATTATTACTGAGGGTTCTTATTTCTATGTCACTTAGTATATTTCAGAGTAAATTGAAGTTTAGTAGTTAACGTAACAATTTTTTTCTATAAATTAAAAATAAAAAAGAAAGTCATGTACTCAAGTAAATGAGAAACACAAAAACAAAAAGGAAAAGAAAATAACAACAGTCAATGTAATTAACATAAAAAAGTCTAAAATCGATAAATATAATAAGTAGAAAATAGGACAACAGTTTTGTTTAAGGTATAAAATAAAGAAGTATAACAAGAAGAGTATCACAATAGCATAAGTTAAAAAACAGTATATAAATAATAGATATAAAAGTAATCAAAAATTTATTAGTGTTATTAAAACACTATTATTGTGACCATACGATTACCATTGTTTATAAACATTAAGCGGCGTTAGAGAAAAACAAGAAATGAAAGACTTATTTAGATCTTTTTAAAGTAATGACAATGTTGCTAAATTAACTTACAATATCTTAGAAGAAAGATGTCAGTCTACCAGCAATTTACAACCTGTCTGTGCAAAAAATTAAAACGTAAACAAATAACCGAAAAATTAATTAAAAGAGAAATTAAAACATAAGTTAACAAAAAACCAAAAAATCAACCAATCAACCAAATAACGCCAAAATAGAAGATCAAGAAACCAGTAAATATAAAACAAAACAATGTATGTACAGAAAATAAAATAAAAGAACAATAAAAACAAATGTAGAAGAGAGTAAATGGTAATACCAAAAATAGAGTAAAAAGTAAAATACATTCTACATTTAAAAATAAACAAAAACGGAAAAACAAAAATTAATAATGTTAAAAACGCAACAAAAAAGTGCAATTTTAAAAAAGGTTTTAATTCTTCGCATATAACTAGTTAAAGTAACCAGAAATACTATTTAAAAACTAATAATAATAAAACAACTTTATAATAATAAATGAAATGAAATATTTTAAGCTCTTCGTATCAAAAAATGTAAACCAAAAAAACTCAAATACAACAAAAAAAAATTAATTATAAACAAATACAACATTATGTAAATACTCATACAGAAAATTTAAGAAAAAATATAAAAGTGCTGAAAAAAATACGATTTATTGTAAAATGAGAAATTAAAAATATAACAAAAGTATATAAAAGCGCAAAATAAGTAAAAACATAATATAGAACAAAACAATGTACCGAAAACAAAATTAGAATTTTAATGAACAATCAACGTAAAGTAGCACCATTAAAGTAAAAAATAAATTAATGGTTTATATAAAAGCAGAGAGAAACTAAAACAGAAAATTAAAAATAATATGAAAAATAAAGATAAAGATAATAAGAACAGAATAGCGAACAACGAGTAAGAAGCATAAAACATAAACCAAATAAATGTAAAAAACAATATTGCCACACATTTTTTATTAAAAATAATTAAAACAAAATGTATAATTTTACAATTAATTACACGTAATAATTACAAAATTGGTGACCTAGGTCTAAAAATTCATGAAAATTTAGTAAATTATTTAGTCAGTTTAGCTCTTAATTAAATATTTAATTAATTTGTTTTCTAATACATACGGGCCTTGATTTAAAAAGAATGTAGGTACTAAATTTAATTTATACAATCGTGGAATAAAAAAATTTGAATGCAAAAATATAGAGTGCATTTTAGTTAGACGAATGTAAACGTCAAAGTTTAATTCCTGGTAAAATTGTCGCGTAAACATAAATATAAAATGCAAAACAACAAAATACTTTTAAAGCCTTTTTTTGTAGAGTAATTTTCACTGTGGAGCTGATTTAGTTGTATTAATTTTAAACAAAACAATAGTGTAATTATGATGACAATAACACGAAGTCGGACAATAAAAAAGAGTAATTTGGGAATTTAACAACTACTGAATCGTGACGACCAACGTACAATAACCACTATAAAGTCTTATTCTATTTTTATTTCTTCATAAACATATCCAAAGTGTGTTAACGTTGAGTAACCAACGTGACAAATTTTACCATATATTTGCAGATAAAAAAGCAATTCCTGTGGGTGCTTAAGTAGATACTTTATAAACCCAACAGTTTGTTTCTGAAAATAAAATTTTTCGATGCAGGCACTGTTTACTTCCCCAAACATAACCACGAGCTAATATTGACAGTTTCGATCTGGATACAATTTCTAATTTTCTCCTTCTGTATTATCACGGAATTCGAACAAAATATGATACATATGGAGAAATACATCGTACATTCGTCTCTACCAAAATGTTTGTTTTGTCTGTTTGCAAAGGCCTGCTGTTTACGTATATACTACTGAAATTAGTTTTAAATTAATAATGAATTTTGGAAAACAAGCTAATTTGTTAAGATTGGAGCTTATCGCGAAAGTTAAAAATGCGATCAAATTGAAACTAGCTAGACAATATTTTTGGTGAAAATGAGCTTTCGTTAGTTTGGTTATTTGTTTTTTGTTTAATTTGATGTTAATCTCTTATTAAATTTCAAAGTAAGAATAAATTTACAATTCTTTAAATGGTACGGAAATAGAGAATCTGCTTTCTGCTTGTGCCACCATCGGACAATTTATCCAACTGTGTTAATAGTTTTTTAAGCTCTTGATCCGAATGAATACAGAATAGTAACGTGCCAGATACTTGAACAGTGTTCTCTTTTATTATTTGTAAACCCAATTAAAAGCTCGTACTTTTTAAATTGAAACATTGTTTTACTTTTATTAACAAACTCCGCGTTTCCAGTTTGTAAATTTTCAGATACAGAGTTTTATCTAACCTTAACCGTTCCAGCTCTGTTTGTTGATGTATTTTTTGAACGTTTGAAATGTAAGAGAAATTCTCCATCTTACAAAAAACTACTTACTTTTTATCCTAGACTTTAGATTCTTGCTACGAACATCTGGAGGTTCCCAAGTCTAAGTTATAGAAGCTTCTCACAGATCCAAGAAAAATTAGTTTGTTCGTAATTTTTTAAAACGACTAATTTTTTATCATTGATCCTGGAGAAGCGAACGCTCTGAGAGCTTGCCCGGAATTGTATCATAACTTATTCAAAAGCCTTGGGAATTGTTTTTAAAGCGAGTTTGGTTTTGAAATAAAGAATGCTCTAGACAACAAGAATTACTTATTTTACAAGCAAGCTTTTTTCTGTTTGCACTAGCCCACTGATGACACCGTAATTGTTAGGGAAGTTAAACAACGCCACAGGTGCAGTGTCGCAGATGGTGGCGGCGCTTACTAATCGCAATTAAGGCGGTTGATGAGACGGTGACGTCACCACCACCTTCATTCAACTGACATTCGACCTTTAGAGATCACTACTCTCCACCTGGATGTGTCATCACTAATTCCAAACGCGTAATTGCGACCCTACGTTGGGGAAAACTGAAAGTGGAGAGATGAAGAGCATCTTGACTTCTTTAAATTTAGATGTTTCGTAGGGTGTACATGGTGGAGAATATTAACACAACAACAACAGGGAATGAAGATGGAAGATAAAATGGAAACGAAACTACCAAAATAAATTATTTTATTAAAGGGAAACATTTTGTATCAAATGTCAAGGTTTAGTGTCTTTTGGTTGGGATATTATCAATAAGAGCGTCAGTTAGTTATGACTTTAGACTTATCTGACAGTTGACGTGTAATACCTGAATTTGACAAACCAATTAATACGCGTAATATCGTTGTGCTCCATTAAATACATCCTCTATAGATTTCATAGCATTAATTAATAATTATTAATGTGATAAGTGCAACGTAATACAAAAAGTTATGATTAACATAAATATTATATAAAGAAAATTCAACAATTATTAGTTTAGATAATTTAATATTCCTGTTATAATTTTGCATAAATTCATATTAATAAATTCTAGAATTCACATTGTTATAAACCTCACCAGAATATCAATAATAATCATGAAACAAACTAAATATTGTAGTGTTTATATTGTAAATAGATCATTCAGTGCTGAATAATAAATACAAAAATTACCTAAAAAACATGTAAAATTGACGGAAATTCACATGCGTTTGCATACAAATACTTCCACTTATTGTCATTAGAGTGATATCTAATCGTAATTTAATGATTCATATTTAAAGAGAGTAACTTTTGTTCTTATTGAAAAAAACTCTAATTCTAAATAAGTGCTGTTAAATTTTTAAACTTTAATTATACCTATAGTTATTAAAAAATCGACGCCGGGTCCAAATTTTTTTGCTTATTTCAGCCGCTAATAATAATTTGATAAAGGATTTTGTAGCTAAACGTTAGTTATAAAAGTCTGTTAAAACGTCTTAATCATGATACTGGCCCACTAAAAAAATAACATTTTAGCAGGTTGTAAAATTTGAGAATATCGTTAAAAACTTACAGAATATAATCCAATCTTTAAAGCTAAACGAAACAATAAAAATTGGATATTGTTAAACTTTTAGTTTGGAGCCACAAAATATAAGGAAATTAGAATTACACTTACTGTTTTAAATGATTTTCTTCCGGTTTTTCGGCTTTTGAGAAATTAATAAAGATATTTGTAATTAAATGGAAGGATACAGAATACAGATAACATAACGTCTGAAATCTACTCCAGCACGATATCTCTCTTTCAGCATGAGATCTTTTTGCTCACTTAATTTAATTTTTTGATTAGTAAAAAAACCTAAACATTATTGATTCTATTTTTGCATTAAATATTTTTTTAAAAAACGTTCGGATTTCAAAAGCAAATTTTATCGGTTGAACAGATGAGATGAAGGGTCTTAATCATCAAGAGAAATTAACTTTCTCATTAAGAGAAAACTGTTGTTATAATGGAGTGGTAGAAAAAATTTCTGTGATGTGCAATTAGTTAGGGATTTTGTAGTGCGTAGGTGGAAATAGAGCAAGCACTGAATGTTCAACAGTGCATGCTCAGACTTCGACTTTTCTAGTATATTTTATTTACAAACGAATACAATAATCATTTAATACCTAATAAATTTAAATTTTAAATTTATTTACAATAAACGTTAGTAGTGCAGTTCTGGCAGTACATATTAATTCAAAGAATTTGGCTGATTGGAATGTTAGTAGTTCCATTATGAATACTTCCTGTCATTCTCATTACTTCGGGTAGAGAAGATATTGAGGGAACAGGATTGTTGTCGATGTCACTGGACGCAGCAACTGGTACACCTTTTCTAAACATTGCTGCAAACCTTTTTTTGTTGAAGAGGTATTCCTTAATATATCCCCCCGCCTGCGTCGCCGACTTCTGTCCTTCGTGACGTTTCAAAGATAGCAGATCTCCATCAATTTTTACTAAAATTGTGGCCGAACTGCGGCGGAATGAATGGCCAATGTAACTTTCAGGATGGGGAAGTTTTAGGGACGAAGCTATTATTTTAGGCATCTTGCTGATAGTACTATGACCAATATTTCGGTGCGTAGGTTTCGCACCTCTGAAACCAATAAAAACCATACGCATATCGGGGACAGGTATGCAGTTTAAGTACTTTTTTTGGCGCTTTTTTTGCAGAGGAGTACGAATATTGTCAGACATTTTTAGAAAATGGATGAAAAACGTCAGCAAATTTTGAAAAGTCACACAAATGTTAATGAAAAATAAAAGACAAAAAATATTTACCATGTATCAAAAATCAATATTAGTTTTATGTCAGTAGTTTTTCAAAAAAAAAACTGATTTCAATGCAACCGACCATTTGATAAAACATCGAGCGGCGTTGTTAAATAATAAGAAATGCTACGCCTATATTAGAAATCTTCTCTCTCTTCTTGGCCATGTTGCTATGTCAATTTACAATAATTTTCTCAATATGTCGGACAGTAGAAGTTATATGAACGGTGTTTTTTCTACATATGCACTTTATTTTAAAATAAATAATGAGGAAGAGAGCAAATGACAAAACTAAAAATAAAAATAGTGTTATTGATATAAACAAACGTACACTAAAACAGAAAATTGAAAATATTAATAAAAATAAAGATCAAATTTGTTGACTTAGGGAATTTTATGACAGATGCTAAAACTTATTTCATAGTTGACGTTTCAAACTTGGATCAATTTGACCAAACATACCCAATTGTTATTTTTCCCAAATATAATTGCACAATTTGTGTTCCAAGGTGAATTCAGAAATTTCCTGCAATTTGCTAGAAATACGACAAATTTCGAAAAATGCCAATTTGCTTTCGCTGAAAGTTTTATGCATCTAGTTTAAAACTGTAACCTTAAACTCACACTGACTTTCGACATTTTACCCCGCATGTTCTACCAACCAAAAATGTATCTAAATTTTGGGTTTGGTCGTGGCTTTAACGTATTCAAAGTGAGCACGTTAACACCTTTATTACAACAGCAAATTAGAAAAAGGTACTTAAGTAAAGTTACTTTTCTTCACAAAATAATTTAGGAGCTATAGAAATTATAACAAACAGTACCAATTTAGAGTTGATTAATCATTAATTTTTTTTAATTAAACTTTAATTTCATTTAATATGACTTTTACATGTCTTATTACTTTTTTAAAAGCAATTTCTAATCAAATAATAAATTATTCAATTATTTTCTTGACATCACAAACTAAAAACTCCTAAATTCTGCAAGAAAAATAGAAAATAATAGAATCCTTTACTGCAATGTTCAACAATTAAGATTTATTTTAATTGAAAAAAATCCAAACCTAATTTCTTCTCTCCCCAAAAAAGTTGACGCTGTGCAAAAAGTAATTTTCCTATTTGGCGTCGTTACTAGAACCAGTAAAGCACCCGTTTGCGTTCGTTACTGAGAATTTGAATGCTTTACTACGGCTGGTGTATTTTAGTTTTGTCGCGTTGGCGGTAGGGTCGTAAAACGTCAACGTCAAATGTCAAAATGAGAATGTGTGCAATGTGTTTAATAACTTAACCTCAATTGTTATGAAATAAATAATATTAAATCATTGTACCCAACCTTGATAAAATTCCCTAAATTTCAAAATTTTATTTCTTTTATATAAAAAGAAATTAAGTTGTGCAAAATAGAAAAAATAGTATAAAACACGCGTTCAGAAAGCTCTTCCAGCACTTGTTTGTTCCTCCACTCGCCGCTGGAATTGCAAACGCGCGCTGGAATCAATGCTTTCTCAAACTCGTAGTTTAATATACTATTCTAATTCTAGAAAGTCGACAAAAATCAAAGATTTGCCTCCTGATTCTAATTAAAAACTTGGAATATTTGTGCTAGCGTTCGTATTAGCTTCACTTTTCCCGCTCGTAAACTACCTTTAACTTTAGTATCTATAAGAAATTGTGAGATAATTATAAAAAGTTTGTTGGTTTTTGCTAAAGTAAGTTTATTATGGATTTGTTTACTGGCAAATAATTGAATAAAAATTGCGTTGCTTAACAGAGCTTAAACACCACTAGAAGTTTACAACCATTAATTAAAGGAAACTGTTAATGAAGCAACATATTCCCAAACTAAGCTCGTATGTTTAACAACTTTTATAAATTCTAGCGCCGAAAAATTTCGTCGTATACAAAATTAACCTCTGCAGTAGTCCACCAAAAATTACACTCTATATATCTTTGTTATTAAGTTGTAAAAACTCATCCAGAAAATTTATATCACTTATTCTGGAAAAAAACATAGGCCAAGCTAATTGTGTTTTTTTTAAAGCAACAAAGATTCATGTGATATTGTGAGGAAAGTGTAAGATCTAAATTAACAAACATTAGGAAACTCTGCTCTAAGTAAATAACAGCAACATTCAGAACAAATTATGTACAGCCCGATAAACTATACAATTAAGTTTGCTAACAATCTTTTGGATAGTCTAAAGTTTAATCTGGGTGAGCCTGAGCGGATATGTGACACTTCCTTGTTACACAATTTGATCAAACTATTTTCCTTGAAACCTCAACTTTCACACTACTACCAACGTACAATATTTCCAAAAATAACTAACAAACCAACCTGAAAATGACACCACCGCATTTTCTGCCTATCTCGTTTCCATCAACTTTGTTCTGTAATTACATGTAGGTAAATATTGACCCAACAGTTGTATCCAGCTCAAACCAATAACAGCTTAATTAAATCAATATAAAATATAATTACATGAACAGATAAATTTTCAGTTTATAAAATCAACATTATCACTGTGGTGGATGCCAGCTGCCAAATGAAGATAAGCTTCATGGTGTCGCCGTGTACAGCGTTAGACTAGTTTTATGCAGTGGCGTGCCATTTACCTGTGTAAATATTTTTATAGCCAAATACCGGCAAAAGTCTTGCGGGAAAAAACACAACCTCGCGCCAAGTCGTGCGGAGTTTTGCATTAAAAATGAAATGCTGCATTGCATATAACTGGCGCGGAAAACATAACAACAATTTACATTTAAAGATAAAATGAGACAAAAAGCCGAGTTTTGTTATTCGACTCCGGTTAGTTACTATTTTTAGCAGTAGATACCATTTTTAGCACAAAGAGCATTATTGATTTTTTATGGAAATTACTTTAATTCAGTAATTTAGACAGTGGTGGCTACAATACGCTAGAGACTCATTAGCCTTAAAGTTTGTTGTCGGATATCCGCTAATATAAGCATTCATTACGATAGACTGAACAAAAAAACCTTTTATACAATTATTTATAAAAAAAGTACGAATATATGCGCCCGCGTGTTTACGGTTTATATTCATGTTATGAAGCAGAGTTCAATATCAACGTCCATTATATTAATTCAATTACCTACTCGTGACAATGAAACCCTCAACAGAAGTATATTCTTGATCATTGTAAAAAACTAATTTGCCAATTATTGCAAAATTGATGCGGTCAGAAACTTTATTCATCTAAAAATGTAAAACTACCTTGCACTTTAACATCAATGATAAATAAAATACTTTAACTTTTATTTGACTATTGTACAATATAATTTTGGATTAATCGAAAGTTCTCGATACAATTGATGTTTCCAGAAACATTTATTTCTGGAAAAAAATTGTCTGAATATTTTCGTACCTCCACAGTTTTTAGCGGTTTTACAAAACCACCGATCTTTTTGGTCTTTCTATTGTTTTATCTGTTATCTGTCAATATTGGAAACTTCTAACTTGTACATAGAATTTGTCCGCTGAGCCATTACGGCAACAACTTGTAAGTTTAAAACCCCATTTTGATTCCTGATGTATAATTCCACTGATATTTTTCCTACATTTCCATTTTTGAAACGCGTTGTACTCTTTCTCGTAAATTAAGCGTGATTTTTGAGGCAATAACTTATTCGCTGCCTCTGTAGTCTCTTCCTCTACGTCTGCAGGCGGTTTGAATTCGTTTGCGCACATTGGAAAATTGATGTTTCAACATCAAATAAATAAAAATATATCGAATTACTATAGAAAATTGTCATAAAATTAAGGTGAAAAAAAATCAACAAAAAAATATTTAATTAATTCCTTTTGAAAAAAAAACATGAAGTATGAAGTCTTGATCCAAATAGTCCTATGATATCGGCAGAATAGCGCGCACTTTTTGTAGGTGCGCCACTGGTAGTTGGCGGCCGCCTGACCAATTAGGTTGAGATCTGGTGAATGCGCTGGAAGTGGCAAGTGCTCAATTTCCAACTTTTCCAGTTTTTTTACCACACGGTGAGCACGACGTGGACGTGTATTATCACCTAAAACCCAAAACCGAAGTCCTAAATCTTTGCGATAATTGTCCATAATATCAGTAATGATGTCTGTAATAAATTTCTAATAATAATCTTTATCTATTCCATAGAATTAATGCACTCGTGCATTAGCAATTTTCACTTGATTGTTAAAATGATTCTTTATCCACTTGTATAACAAATAATTATTACGTGTTTGATATAATAAAAAATATATATAATAGCAGCATATTTCTTATTTTTTTATCATTTATGCGGTTAAACTTTCAATACTCTTCAAAATCGAAAGATTAATTTAATCAATTCAATTAATAGTGTAATTGAACAGAAACACTAATAGACTCCAGAATATTTTATCACGACTATTTTTACCACCCTCTATGAGAGCTAATTATAGACGTTTACCTTTAATTATTGGTGGGGTCCTAACTAAAGATAATATAATCAATATTGGTGTAATTTTCGCGATTTTAAATATAGAATTCTAGTAGCGAATGACGCACAAGTGTATAATTTATCAGCGCAGGTTAAACATAGGTGGTTATAAATTTAATCCATTGTTCGATTAATTCTTAAACAGAGCTAAAAAATTTCGTAGATTATTTATAGAGACAAAATTAAAAAGTTTTAAATGTCGTTTCTCCATTTGAGCTTGATTAAATAAAACTGTTTCTTTTCCGTAGAAACTTTGGCACTAAAGCATCACTCTTAATACAAATCATTGTCAACTGGTGACATTATTTACAAACTTTGGACGTTCTTTATACCATTAACTTTTGCAAAAAGTGTTTCATGAAAAGCCGTTATGGCATTAAATAGAAACGGCGGCGCCCGATATTGAAAAGTTTAAAAGAATCTTTTTCAATTTATTTTGACGTAAAATTGCATCCCCTCCTATGCGATATTAGCGTCATTTCTTGGCACATTTCTTTTATAAGTTGTAATTTGAAGTTGTGGGTCAAATAACGTTGAGAAATTCTGCAGCCTCGGTTAAAAATCGGTATATCTTCTGCTTTTTCTCATCGAAAACTCTTTATCATAAAGGCTCGGGATTTTGTGCCTCAAATCCTCGACAAACATCGCATAATAAGTGGGTTAGAAATGATCCAGCTTTCATTGCACTAACATGGATCTCGTTTAGATCAGTGGCGCCTCAGGGTCAAAAGAGTGATATGAAGAGGAGCGTTGCTGTGGAAGATTTTCGATAAGAATGTTTGTAAATACATTATGAAAATAAATATTTATAAATTGTAGTTGGAGGCTGTGTAATATTTGAGATTGCATGGAAAAATAATTTTAGATCACTATTTTCTAATCGATTTGTGTCGTACATTGTATGTACTTCACCTGAAGCATCCGCGACGTTATGGTGTCAATTTGTATAACTCAAATGTGGCTCGCCCTAGATTCCACCGGAATTAAGAAAAGATTGTGGTCATAATGCATATTTTCCATTACGATAGCAATACTAACCACCATCTCCCATTCAAACCACAGCAAGCAATTTCTGATAAGACCTCAACCTCTTTCTGCATCTAAAACGGAAGTTGCCACAACTTCCATTTCACGATGCAATTTTTCTTAATTTGTTACTCGTTCGATGTAACATTTTAATGTAACATTTTAGAAACTCGATATTCTTATCAGCGTGGAAATTGGGTACTGTTGGAAACAAAGTACAAACAGTGGCGCGTTCTTTACGTAAAACAAATACTTTTAAAAGGTAGCAGAAGATGGGTCAACACTTGATGTACGCAATCGATACCTAAGGAAAACACCCTGTGCAGGTATCGTGGTGCTTCGTCACCCTCCTCGTTGCTGCCAGACAGGTTAACTTGATTATGTTAATTGGATTTGCTTTCCATTAAGCGGCCCCACGCTGTCGAGAGTTTCGCTCTTGCTTTCATGAAAAATATGGCTGCTTTTAGAAGCGACACTTGAGTTGATGCCAGCCGTCAATCGGTCAATACTTGACAGAAAAGAGAAAATTAGTTTAAACTGTAATTAGACGCCTTGACACCGCTTTTGCAAAGTATCGCCTTGGAATTTGTGTTTACGAAAGACACAGAAAAGCAAACAATAAATAGCAATAATTTAAAATTCAAATTACACCGAGGTCGAGTTGGTGTTTATGCACATGTTACCACTGTCATAAAATATTCGTAAGATTATTATTGTGACATCTTGGAAAATTGTGATGGGCGAGAGGAAGCGAATTCCTAAAATATGCCGGATATTTCAGACACAAATAAAGACACTCTACGTTTTATAGCGTTTCAATTTGTGTCGTCCCAGTTCATGTCATACAGAACTGTTCACCCTTCTTCTCGGTAACGTCAAACAAGATTTGGATAAATAATAAAAGGATTGAAATTTTTGCATGCAAATGAAAAAAAAAATAATTACAAAATTCATACATAGTTTACTAGATGTATACAAAAAAATTGTCAAAGATTTTAATATCAGAATGATGATTAATATCAGAAACTACATATGTCAAAATTCTTCAAGTGTTTATTATCATTTAAAAAAATAATTAGAAAGTAAAACCAGCGCATCCACCATTTTTAGGTTTTAGTAATAGTTTATAAAACTCTCCTTGTACGTCTAAGACAAAAATAGATAAAAATTGACCACAATTAAAAAAAAACAATTATTATTCACTAGTGTTTTTATATATGTACAATATCTTTGTCTGTTTTTACTAAGTAGACTTTTGAAAATAACAAATTAAATACCACAACAAAAACTTGCTTAGTTTTGTTTGTTACAATTCCATACATTCAGAAACTATAATTCTAATTTTCTAAATTTAAAAAGTAGCATACAAAACATACAGAATGATACAAAAAATCCAAATCAAAACAGGCGTTGTAAATTTTCGAGCACGTCGCCGTCGTAAAGAAATTTTCTTGAACGAAAGCTTCTAATTCATGAGCGCCGACAACTCGTGGTCTCAAACATTATTGAGTAAGAAATTATACTGCGTAAATTTCGAATGCTAAAATTATCCTCATTGTTTGATTATGGCACACGTTTATAAAATAAATAAAACCGACAGTTTTCAAGAGAGAACTTATTATCAATTTTGTGCGACGCCACTGTCACGTCATTTTGACATAACGCTAACCTCAAAAAGCAGATTAGAAACAATTTTGACTATTTCAACAAATATACTTTTGTTTTCTAATATTAATGATTATTGTTAAAAACTGTTGGAAAGGAAGACTACAATAGGTGATAGATTACCTTTTTTCAAGATTATTTATTGATGTAAATAGAACAAGAGTCAAGTGGGTAAGTGCAAGTGCAAGTGCAACAAGAAAACACACGTTTACAAATAAATCAAAATATCGAAAGCACTCTTTATTTGTTTTATTTTGGAACACTCTGTACAACAAAACACAAAAGTGTTTTACTTTTTTTTTACGTTTATTGTTTTAAGCTTAAGTTGATTCTTGGTACTTTTTGTGCACCCTTTTCATTTAATTTCCTTTTCAGATTCTTGGAATTATTTATATTTTTTATACTTTACATTCTCTTCTACGTCTTGATACGTAGTTAACATCCCTTTAATAATTTTTTATTTTTTATTTTTGAATGCTTGCAAGCTTTGGATCCTTTAGATGTTTTACATTTGTGCATTCTTTGTATTCTTTAGTATATATATTATTTTATTTCTTGAGATTCTTTAAATTGCCAAATTTCCGTATTCGTTGCAATTTTTCTATATTTTCAATCTTTTAGATTCTTGTGATCTAGTTGCTCTACTTATTTGATTTTTTTCTTTACTTAATTAATTTTTATAATTTTTAGATTATTCTATTATACATTATAATTATTAAATTATTAATCTGTTTTTGCATCCCTTTGTAATATTTTTCATATTCTTTTTTAATCTTTTATGTGCACAATTTGTGTGTTCTTTCATAAATTATAAAAAAAAACTTAAAGTAAAAGCTCTAAAATCGAAATTGCTGAAAGTTTCATAAAAATCAAAAATTTTGAGAGCCCCAAGCATTGTTTTAGATACCTACTTTTTAAATTTAATATTTTTTAATAAGGTAATAAGCTAATAAGGTATTTTTAAAAACATTAAAAAATTTAAAATTTTTAAAGATCTTAGAAGATAAATTTTAAAATTTGCAGTATATTAAAAAATCGAAAATCTAATGGTAGATTCAAATCTACAAAAAAACTGTTTCTGTTTCTAAAAATATATCTAATATCCAAAAATTAAAAAAAAATATATTATAATATGTCTATTTTTCCTAAAATTCAAAGCAGGTTAAAATCCACAAACTCAAAAAATCTTAAAACATCTCAAAAATTTTGATAATTTTAAAAAAGTCAAAAATATTAAATAGTAAGCTAAAAAATTCTAAACTCTAAACAACTGAGAATTGGGTTCAATATTTTATAATAACTAGTCCGAGTCTTTCAATTAGTTAAGTTATTTTGATAAATAAATAAATAATTATTTACAGATAAACGCATTTCTTATTAGTGTTCGGCAAGTTGCAGTTATTTATTGTTTTTGCATACTTGGCATTTCCTTATTTTTGTCATCACTATTGTAGATGTTATTTATTTACAAACTATGAATATAGATAAAATAGTCTAATAGGCTTTAATAATTTTAATTCAAATGGTAAGTTAGAGTCTAAAAAAAATACAAATTGAATAAATCCTGAGTGTGCAGCTTCTGTATTTTTGTCTCCGAGACCATCATCATAATATCAATGTGATTTTATTCAATCATTTATTTACGAGTATATTTCTTTTTGAAAGAGTACGTCAAGGCTTTTATCTTGTTCTAGCGTTTCGCTTATCATTCATATCATTTATTCATTTGTTTTTTAGACTCTTGCAAGAAAGATTTTATGAGCTTGATCATTCAAATTTACCATATTTTTTTCTTTGATATAAGGATGTATCGACGGCAATGGAGAATTAGAGATAGAAGCGTTACTAAATATGTCATCTGTTTGATCGATTTGATTCAATTCCTTGTTTTTATTTATCTTCAGATTGCACTAGAAATATTCCTTTTTTTCCTCAATCAGGTTGTTCTTAAAACAACTTACGTGTGTTCTAATTTATATATTTTTTATATCTCTTTGCGGCCAGAATTTTGTCGGATATGAAATTATTCATCAAAAGATTTTTTTTTATTTTCATTTTTTTCATTTTGATCTCGATGACAATTATCAAATTCATTGTCTCATTGAAAATTGAACATTGCGAACTACACGATTCTTCGGTAAATCTAAGAAACTCAGAAATTGTAATTAGTTTTAATTAGACAGTTTATCGAACACCAACGAAGCTCTAACGGCTCTAATCTCAAATTCTAAATAATTACCCTAAACATGGTGTCTATAACTCCTTACAACTAACATTAAACTTGATCATTTTTATAATAAATTTATCAGATTTTTTTGTTTTATTTCTGATTTTGCAAATTGGTTCATTGAATTTTGAATTCACTATAATTAGAAATTGAAAAAAATCCCAAATTTTTACGTTGATAGCTGCCCGTGATAATTATTTCCGATTTGTTACAACATGACTACTGTAAGCTTCATTTGCATGTAAAATTAACAATTTTAATTAAGTTAATTGCCCAACGGTGTAATAACTCAAATAGTTATTGCACCTCGAATTACAGCTTTATGTAGAATCTTCTAAGAAGAGTGGTTACACGGCTCGACAGTTTTATATTCATAAATCTGGTCTATTATATTATGATTAATTTTTTATCTAAGATAAACTTTCCTAATAAATTAAGTTAATTCCCTACTTAGTCTTGTATATGTAAATTAACCAATTAAAGCCCCACAACGCCAACTTAATTCTCTCTTCTCGTTATTATACAACTGATTCAAGCGCAACTCAACTTACGTCAACTTCTTGCGTGACATACAAAAATCTATAACCTCCAAAGCATAAAAAACCTTACAATATGTAAATAGCATCAAAAGTCGCCAATTAAACAAATTACCAAACTTTTTCGTGCACACTTTCCGTTGAAAAGTAATAATTTCATGTTCCATAAAATCCTGGTCAAATCAATGAACACCATTGGCACAACAAAACGAAACAGATAATGCAGATAAAAACCCAGCAATTTTTTCGCATGTGTCTGCCGAAATTCGTCGGAAAAGGCAATTAAAACCCACTCCAACGTTTTGTAAACTGTAGTATCCGATAAAATTTGAGCAAAAAAATGCTTGGAAATTTATAGTAATGTGGGGCAAGAACAGCCTAAGGTGCTGTAGCGGGTAAATTATGGGAATATTTTTATGGGCACAAGCCACACTTAGTTTCACATTAAAGAATTTTTAACGGCCGTGAATGGCTGTAAATATCACTCGAGAATTTCTGCTTTATGGAAAAGACATTTAATGGGTGTTTCTACCGAAGTTGATTTATCATAAAAGTATCAAACTACACTTACGTTAGCTTCAGAAATTTCTATAAAGCTAACGGTGTCGATTTTTAAAACGACTCTTTCGACTTCAAATAAAAATTTCTAAATCAGTTTTATTTTTTACGCGTACATTTTACGCAGTAATGATTTTTATATTCACAACACTGCACATGTTAATTTTACAGCTGTTTAAAGCTTAGTGTTACCTTGTACAGTTAAATGAAATGAAAATTATTTGTCCAACTGTTAAAACAAACGTTTTTTGATGTTTGTTAATTTTTTTAAACGTATAATAAAATAATAATAAAAATGTGTTTTTACAATAAATAACAGAGTTATTATACTCATATTTTAACGCAATTTGTAACCACAGACAATTTTTTTCAGTTTATCAGATACTAGTACAGTTAACGTGGGTTTACAACTACAAATTTACAAACATTCTGTTTACCAAGGCAGAAAACCATGATTTATTAGCCCATACTCAAATAACAACAATACCATGGACGCATTTATTGTGAGAATATGTGGGCTCATCACCTAGAAACTTGAAACATTTTGCTTTCTGAAATCATAACGCGGACTATTAGACGAAACGCACTTTGTTAGGATTGTTTACATTTACCGCTTATACCAAAATTTGCAGCTATTAATAACTTACTAAATTACTCAACTTCAAACCCGTTAGTCAACAATCACATCAAAATAAAGCAGGAAGATTGTTAGATTCAGTACAAAATTAAATTGTTATAGTGGAAATTGTAGTTATATTACACAGTAATACACGTTAAATTCCACAAAGCTTCTCAAAATTTATGATTAAAACATTTGACTGACGTCTACAAACTGAAAAAATCCAGGTACTCGAATACATTTAAAAAATCCAGGAAAGTCTAAGAACTAATGCAATCTAAATGCAAATGCTTTAAAAAATCCGAGCAGTCTAAATTAATTTCTGAAGAAATATCCAGAAAAATAAAAATAGATAAAAGAAAAGTTCGTAAAACTTCTAAAATAAATAAGAAAAAAGCTGTTTTACAATTAATTTAGAAAAAAAAATAGAAGTTAAAAATCGCAAAGAAATCAATAGTCTAATATTTAAAATATTATAAGATACAAACGTATCGTCACATCGAGACATTTTCGGACAGGTGTTTTACTACTTCTTTCAAAATTAAATTTTCACATTAATTTCTAATTCATTGAATACATATGTAGGCAAATGAACACAAAAAAAAAATTGAAACAATTTTTCCAAAAAAAATTACGTATGAATTGTACGTGTTCAGTTGATATACCGAGCAAATTAATTTGTGATTTTGTCAAAATTTTTCGGACACATTTAAATCTTTTTGTTTTTCAGATAATTCTAGTTTTGTTTTTTTGTTTGGGTACTGGTGTCATGGTGTTTGTAAATTCAGCTTATGTGTTGATCAAAATTTTGGCAAGTTCAGCTTTAATAAACTTCCTTTTAATAATATTGATAAGAAAATTACAACAAACAATAATTCTCTCACACGAAAAACGATTTTTATAAAAATGACATCTTCATATTTATATAGAACTCGTATAGAACCTTTTCCTTTTTTTTATTAATGGTAAAAAAAATTAGAATTGGTTTATTATAATCTCTTCAAATTCTGAAGTGCCAGAATTGATAGACAATAGTTTTAAAAGTCTTGATAATAAAAAAAGACCGGATCCGATAGTTTGATAAGCCTAATAAACTAAAAACGAATTCGTACTATCTAAAATAATCAAGCAGCCTTATTAGAGAAAGTAAAAAAAAAGTTTCACGTAAATTTCACTGAAAAATTTGAAAGTTTCTAGAGGCTTTGAGTCCGTTGGAACTCACTTACCCACATGAGGCTTAAGAAGAATAATAAAATATTTGAAAAATCATCGACAAATTTAAAATTTAGTGTTTTTTATCAATTTGTGAGAGATGATAACAAAGCAATTTATGTTTATAAAACTGGGCAAGAAATGAACAACTACTGCAAATCTGAGTTGAGTTCATAAATTTTTGAACTGAGTGGTCACACTTCTACCAATTTTAGCATTTAATAAACTTTTTGTATTTTGCGTCGTTACTAGAGCCAGTAAAGCACCCGTTTGGGTTTGTTACTGAGAATTTGGATGCTGTACTATGGTTGGTGTATTTTAGTTTTGTCGCGTTGGCGGCATGGTCGTAAAACGTCAACGTCAAATGTCAAAATGTGAATGTGTGCAATGTGTTTAATAACTTAACCTTAATTGTTATGAAATAAATAATATTAAATCATTGTACCCAACCTTGATAAAATTCCCTAAATTTCAAAATTTTATTTCTTTTATATAAAAACAAATTAAGTGGGGCAAAATAGAAAAAATAGTATAAAACACGCGTTCAGAAAGCTCTTCCAGTACTTGTTTGTTCCTGCACTCGCCGCTACGCGGCTCGAATCGTAATTGCAAACGCGTGCTGGAATCAATGCTTTCTCAAACTTGTATTTTAATATACTATTTTATAATTGGAATCATAAAGCACAGTTCAAGAATTCACAAATCCATTGAATCAAAAAATCCAAATAATTCAAAAAAAAACACAAACATTAAGCAAGTAATTCAAGAAATTTAAAGAAACTACAAAATTCTAAAAATTAATGCATTCAAAGTAGCAACAATTCTAAGCAGCTTAAAAAATTTAAAAGTCCAGGAAAAGTTAATTACAGAAGTAATTCAAAAATTCTAAAAAAATTATAAAATCTGATAAATCTAGGTAATCCAAAAATTCATCAAAGACTAAGAAATTTGAAAAAAGTTTAAAGAATCTGAATATGCAAAATGTCCAAAAAATTTGCAGAAACTTAAAACAACCAAGAAATCCAAAGAATTTAGAGAATCCAAAAAAATCTAAAAATTTCAAACCGACATAAAAAAGTATACTAAACTTCTAAAACAAATAAGAAACAGTCAAAATAATATCAATAAAATCACAAATAATCAAAATAATTAATTTAAAAAATCTAAAAATGCAAACATAAAAAATGAAAAAATAAAAAATTACAAGCAAACAAGAATCTAAAAAAAAATATGTATTGTACGACACAAACATTCTATTGTAAGTATTAATATAAATTATTCTATAATAAACTTGATCTATCACATCTGAGGAACTCAAAGAAAAAAGATAGAAATTCGCATCTAAAAGATCGAAAATGTTTAAAAAAAAATTTAAAAATCTAAAATATCTATGATCTAAACAGCTTTTAGGAGAATAAAATAATTAGAAAGGCAAGAATTATAATTTACTGGTACATACTAAAACCACAATATACCCATAGACGCATTTCAACATTTGGGCTCATCATCAAAAAACTTGAAACATTTTGCTAACTTACTAAAACCACAACACAAAATTTATGAAAATATTAAACAAACCTGACCAAACAGAGTGATCACGTTTTGAAAAATTAAAATTCGTTTCCACTTTATTGAGATTGTATAATTTTTCATTCATTCTAAAGGTTGCTGCTATTAACTCACTAAATTCCTCAGCTTTGAGTTTGTTAGTCAGCAACCACATCAAAATAGAACAGGAAGACTGTTTTATTTAGTTTCAAGTTGGTTGAAATTGGTTACGGTTACGTAATAACACTCAAATTTCACAAAGCTTCGAAAAATGTACGCATTAATGTAATGCTTAAAGAATTACATGTTTACAAATTTAACAGACAATAAAAAAAAATTTGTTTGCAGAACTGTTTGAGAAGAATTCCTACCTTTCTTGACTGTACTCACACTTTTATTAATTTTAGTGTTTAATAAACAGTTTTATATCGTGAATCATGAAGCAAACAAACCATAGAAACAAAAAATCTACAAAATCTAATAAATGCAAGCAATCTAAGCAATTCAAAGAATAAAAGCAATCAAAGCAAACCAAGAAATATATAAAAATTAAATAACACAAAACTTGAAAAAAAATCCAACAATAAGTATTTAATTCGCAAAATCCACAAAATTCAAAAAATCGAAAATTTTAATGCAAAGAATTCTAAATACTCAAGGAATCCAAAGAATGCATACTATTCTAGGAATTAATGCAATCTAAAAATCAAAAAAAAAACAATAAATTTTAATAACACAGAAAATCAAAAAAATCTAAAAAATTGAAAATATCTAAATACACAAAAAAAACACAAAAAAAATTGGAAATTTAACAAATCTAAAGGAACCAATCATTTAAGAAATGTAAGCAGTTTAATATAATCAAAAGTCTAAAAATAATTTAAAGAATCCAAGAATTTAAATAAAAACAAAAAAATTCCACAACTCCAAAAAAGTAAAAAGTCCACAAATTTTTAGGAATTAGTGCAATCTAATTACCAAAAAATTCAAAAATATGAGCATTTTTAAAAAGTTTAAAAACTTGAAATTTTAAACGAGAAAAAAATCATAAAAATTGAAAACTTCAAAAAGTTTGCATAATCCAAGGAAGTAGTGCAATTTAATTTCTAAATAATTCGAAAAAACGAAAAAGCTAAAGAATCTTAATAACAAAGATAATCCAAAAAATCGAAAAAAAAAATTACAATTACAAAAATCAAAATAATCCAAAACTAAAACGTTTAAATAATCCGAAAAACAAAGAATGCAAAAAAAAATTAAAAATGCAAATTATCAATCAAATCTAGAGAATCCAAGAAACTTAAAAAATCCAATAAATCTAAAGTACCTAAAAAGTTTAGACAGAAAATTAAAACCGCAAAAAATATAAAACTAAAAGAAGTAAAAAAAAAAACTAATCAAAACTATTAATTTGGAAACAAAGAAAAAATTTTGTAGTTTCTAGACATATCATAATATACAAACGTTCTATATATAAAAAAAATATGATCTAATAAATACGAAGAATTCAAAAAAAAAAAGTCACAAAACGCATTTAAAAGATCAAATATTAAAAAAAATAGAGAATCCCAAAACCATCCTTGATTGTGAATAATTGTTATAAAAATACAAAAATACTTAGAAAAGTGAAAAATCAATAATAGCATACCGATAAACACGTTTGTTGCGAGAACCTTACCGACAAACTTGAAACATTTTTCTAACTAAACTAAATTAATCTAATTAAAATACAACAGAAAACTTACGAGGCTTTCACACAAAGCGAATCGAACAAAAAGACCGCTCTTTTGAAAATTCAGCACTTTCTATTACTTTGTTGAGATTGTTTACATTTACCGTTGCATCTATTAATTACCCACTAAATTACTCAGCTTTGAACCTGCTAGTCAACAATCACATCAAAATAGAGCAGGAAGACTGTTTTATTTAGTTTAAAGTTAAATTGGTTCATATTACGTAATAACACTCGTGAACTTTCACAAAGCTTCTAAAAATCCACACGATGTAATGCTTGAAGCATTTGATTAACAAACAATCATGAGAATAAAACAACTTGTGTTTGTAGAGCTAGGCACGAAACAAACAATTTTAATATGTTGTTTTTGAAACGTTTGTCTAAAATTGTGAATACTGTCTCAAGTCTGATTATTATTCGTTGGAAGCAACTAGAGAAAAGTATCTGTTAATGGCACTGAAAATATACCACTACTGGGCCACCACTGCTAGTCTGAGTAGAATTCATAATTTTCTCGACTGCAGTGTTCACATTTTTTTCAATTTTAGTGTTTAATAAACAGTTTTATGACCTGAATCATGAAGCATAGTTACTGTTAGAGACTTTTTAATTTTGCACACAACATCATCGGTTTAATGTGAAAATAAGAACGGACATATTTTTAATTTCAACTTTTGTAGTGGCAGTGTTGATTAGGATTGCGTAAAATGTAGTTAAACGTAGGTCTTCATGGCGCAGTTTTTACCATTTATTCCAAGCATTTTAATAGTTTGTCATTATGTTTGTAAGACTGAAAATCGAACAACTTCTTTGTAATAATATAACTAAAAGTTTCAGTGATATGTATATCGAAAGCAATAAAATGGAGGCAAACTCAACTTACCTTGTACTTTTTATAGTGAAAAAAAAAAAAAATAAAAAGAAAATTGAGACACGAATTAAAACATGTGGCACCGAGAAATTATTAATATTTCATCTTCTAATAAGATTTACAGTTTTGACTCGTATATTATAAAAAATAATTTTAAAATATTTTTTCTATTTTGCGTCGTTACCAGAGCCAGTAAAGAACCCGTTTGGGTTCATTACTGAGAATTTGGATGCTTTACTGGTGTATTTTAGTTTTGTTGCGTTGGCGGCATGGTCGTAAAACGTCAACGTCAAATGTCAAAATGTGAATGTGAGCAATGTGTTTAATAACTTAACCTCAATTGTTATGAAACAAATAATATTAAATCATTGTACCCAACCTTGATAAAATTCCCTAAGCTTCAAGATTGTATTTCTTTTATATAAAAAGAAATTAAGTGGTGGAAAATAGCAAAAATAGTATAAAACACTTCCTTGCAAACGCGTGCATATTTAAAATTTAAAAATTACAGACAAAACAACAAAACCAATCATGCGGCATGTTCTTAAAAATCACAACTTTCCAATTGTATAGAGAATCGACGAATTAGGGAAAGAAAATGAGCAGACAATATTAAGATTTCAGTCTTATTATTGCGGGTTTAATGCGATTCAATTTATCCGGAGCAATTTAAAAGTTGGAGGAAGAAATAATAATACCTCAAACTTGAATATTAGTGTCGTCGAATTAATAAAAGCAGAACATAAAAAAATCATAAGTAGTTGTGGGAAAAATGCGTAAAGCATGTAGTCGATATAAAAAATTTTTAGTTTCTCCAAATCTTCCAGAATTTATTATTTATACAAAGCTTTTTTTAATAATAATATACTGCGATATTAGTTTATAATTAAAGAGATTAAAGCACTAATTAAAGTTTAATATCCAAAATGGCATAATCCCGCATTATAAACGAATATCTTACGCCATTTTGTGGTCAAAACAGCGAAAACAGAATATAAATTCAAATTTCTTTTTTATTTTCACCTGAATTAAAATGCAAATGACATAGTGGTTATGACATTTTTTCAAACAATTCAACTGTTTCGTGAAAAAATAATTGTTTTCCTGAATCATCATCATAAATGGATAAAATTGATCAAAAGGCTATTAAATTTAAAAATTTGAGTCGAATATATATAAAGCTCATTGTACAAAGATCCCAGAATTAATTTCCCAAAATTAATTGCCTTCTTAAAAAGTCAAAAGTATTTTCAAAGGAGCAATTAACACAGTTTGCACCAAATGGAACATATTTGCTTTTGAAGCTACGATTTCAATGTGTCAAAGTTTTTTTTTATAAAAGTACTATTGTTATAAGAGGTTGCCATTTTTGGTTTGTTTGTGGCCTACAGAAGAATAGGATTTTACAAGTTATGTTTAGACGACGTTAAAGAGGAAGATTCGGTTTTACATTGTTTACATCAAGGACACCAAAACACATCGACCAAGAACTTTCACCATTTTAAATGAAACTGGAGAAATTGATTATATCAAATATTATATTTTTGTGTTATAATATCGACAAATACACCTGCAATTTCGTAGGAATTAACACATTTAAATCCCGAAAAAAATTACAAGCTACTTGAAGTTACTCAGTGCCGACCAATCACGGGGCACTCTCTCCAGAGAACGTCTGCCACAATTTTAGCAGACAGTGTAACCGACAATAAAACACTTGAGAGACACAGCAATTGGAAAAGCGAATGTCCATTTGATGTAGAAGATGATGAATCGCTACATGGAGAAACCAACTGTAGTTGAGAAGGTTTTAGGACAAAAACTGATGGATTCTGGCATCCACTGTCAGACGATGATGACTGATTAAAAATGACAAAAAATAATTTCGTAGTGGTCATTTTATTGTTAACTCCGTCCTGACTTTTGAACCTCCTTCACCATCAGCAAGCAAAGTAGTTGACGTTCGACGTAGACAGTGTCCAGTGATAACGTCTAGGTCGGATGGTTTCAAATAATGAACTATTTTCTTCGGCATCTTATAGAAACTGTGGATTCCTACAGGTTGCACTGTATATTTATTGTTCATATAAAGTATGAAAAATCTTGAGTGATTGAGAGTGGTAACAAAAATAGAGACAGTATCCTCGATATCCTCCACACTTAGCATTCTTAACTCCTCACTACGACTTGCACCTATAGACCGAAAATTGACGCAACTTTAATCAAAACAACATGTCAAAAATTTTGTCACATCATTCTGCGATAGATTTTTTTTTTCTTCATGTTCCTGATTTTGGCGCTTTAAATATAACATTAACCTCCCATAATTCGATATGTCGACATTTTCTTTCAGTTTCAACGTTTTCAATATGGAGTATGTTGACCACAGCGTGGAAGATTTCAGTCTTTCAGCCAGTAATCAAATATAAAGATAAGACTTGAAAATTTATAAATATATTCAGGAAGACTGACTTTTTCATGAAAAAAGTAAGCATAACTTTTTCGTCGATATCTTTTACAATCTTTGAAGTCCTCCAGGCATTGAACATATTGTAGATCTTCTCATATTTATTCCGTAATAAACTACCAACAGCTTGAAGCGCTAATGCTGGTATTTTAAGATGATTTTTATTACATATTTCCATTTTTACACAATTTCACGCGACTACACTATTTTTATTCGGTTGTTGCAGTGGTGGAAACGGTAGTTTGATTCTCGGGCTTGTCATTATTTTTTAAATAATTTCTTATAAAATGTAATCCATTTTCATTTAAGTGTACGAAAAAATTTCATGAATTATTCTTACAGAAAAATAAACTGTTTTTTACTCATTGCATTTCTAATCTTGGCTGCACCTCGATTAAAAATATTGCGATTCGTAAAGAAAAGCTTATAGCCAGTAGAGCACCCGTTTGGGTTCGTTACTGAGAATTTGGATGCTTTACTGCGGCTGGTGTATTTTAGTTTTATCGCGTTGGCGGCATGGTCGTAAAACGTCAACGTCAAATGTCAAAATGTGAATGTGAGCAATGTTTTTAATAACTTAACCTCAATTGTTATGAAATAAATAATATTAAATCATTGTATTCTTTTATATAAAACGAAATTAAGTGGTGCAAAATAGAAAAAACAGTATAAAACACGCGTGAGTTCAATCCGGACCTGGCAAAATGCAGATTTCGCCCAACATCATTTAGTTCATGGTAAACATAGCAAAAATCTACTAATCGGTCACCCGTTGTCAGTTTACAGGTCATTATGAGGTACTTAAACCGTATTGAGGCTGTATGACGTAATTTTTCCCGGATGACTATAACATTGTGAATATAAATTGTTCGTAGACCGAACTGTGGAATAAAACTAGGAAGAAATAGAGCAATTTAAACCGGAAGACAACTGTGAGAATCGTTTATGACACTTGTAAAATGAAGTTTACTTTTTCATTTAGCCAAACCCTAAACCGGCGAAAAAGCTGCGTCAATTTAACCATGTAAATGTCAGTGGCCATAAATCAGACTGACGTCTTGAAGTTATTATTGCCTCACACTGTACACACATCTGGTGCCCCAAACCGATACAGATACCACGAATTGATTGAATAGTTTTGCAGTAGGACCCTGCATTAGTGTGTCTGAAGGCGACTTGCTAATGAAGTAATTTGCAATATTCGGTAGAAGCTCTGGCCTAAAGCGACATTCCGTCACCACAGATACAAACAGAAACATAAATCCATCACTCACCTCTCTTCTACGCTGCAGTATCCTCAAATTCCTGCAAACAATAACCACAATAAATTTTAGCTTCAGGTGTACCGTGCGCTTTTTTTGTTCATTTATTCAAAATTCCACTTGACTATTTTCCGAGAAACACAGCCGTTCGGGGGCCATATATCCTAATATATTGCATCGACTTTTGAAAGTCAAGCGTCTATGTCTGTGCCGATAAAAACGTCAAATCGCGTGTTTGCATATTGTTACTGAAGTGGCACCGCAGCTGCACGAAAGGGGCGGTTATTTCGGGCCTGGGCGAAATTTAGCCACAGCCCATATACAACTCCACTTACTTTTTGTGACACACTGTATAGGTGCACTTATATAAAATCACCCTTTTCTTTTTATATTTTTTAACTAATAGTTCAATATGCAGCAACGGTTGCGTGTTTGCATATTGTTAGTGGCCGTATCGGTGACGTCATTAAGACGCCGACTTGATAGGGCCTCGCGTGTTTTAGACACGACCACATTACCAACATTGCAGCACGAATTCTGGGCCGGGTTATCGAGTTACAAATTGGACTGAGCCGTAATTATTTTCGAAGTGGAAGATCGGCCCGACTACAACAATAGACCAAGTTTCAATAAATGGACGTAGGCGGAAGAAATTCATAATGGTTGTTTAAGAATGAGGAGGGGAAAGGATAAACCTGGATTGTCTCATTTAAAGGCTAAAAGGTACAACTAAAAGTGTTGTAAAAGTGTGTTATTGTCTTAAACATTGTTTTATTCAGCAAAAGACGTCAATCAATGTGGTCCGCTTCAATTAACTTAATGACGGAAGTTTAGAAAATTAAGCGAATTGCAATTTAGAGGACAATTATGAAAGTTTCCTTTTGTAAATCGTTACGAAAAACAAAAAGTTAAAAGTTTCATTTGCAGTTACTTACAAATATAATACAAGGCGAATTTTATGGAAAACGTATAGTATTGCATACATTTTTCACAAACGCATTATTTTACATTAGTCAGTTAATTTATTATGAACATACAATTTAAACATCATTTTTTAACTAAAAATAAATTATGTTTGTAAGTCTGTGACATTAACGAAAAAGATGAAAAAATATAAAAAATACAAAATACAAAAGCCATTTAAGAAGTTAAGGAATGCAAACGTTTCAAACAAATAAGTGAAAAACGAAACCATTGCAAACCTAAAATTTAAAAATTGATTTATTGAGAAAAAAATTAATATTAGAAACGAATTCTAAAAGCGGAAATTCTAGGGAATCTTAAAAACTTAAGGAACTCTACACATCAAGAATTTTAAAAGGAAGCCAAAACTCAAAAACACCACGGTATTCAAAAAAAAGTGGAAAAAAAGTAAAATCTAAAAATTCCAACTAATCTAAGAAATTTAAATAATCTAAGTTACTCAAACAATTTACGAAATTTAAAAAAAAAGCAAAAACATTGAAAATGTCTTAACACATCAAAAAATATAAAATCACATCAAAAAATATAAATACTCCAAAAACACAAAATTTAAAAAAACACCCTATAGATTCCTATAGATTTAAATTGTCCAAGAAACTTAAATCTGAGGTATTCAAGATATCTAAGAATTCGAAAAGATTTAAACAGTCAAAACAATTTACAAAAAAAGTATGCAGATACTAAAAAGTCTTGAAAATTTAAACAATCCAAATAATTTGAAAAATCCTAAAAATTTGATTCAGAAAAATCGAAAAAATCCAAAACAAGCTAAGGATTCCAACTCCCTAAAACTTAAATAATCTAAAAAAATTAAAAATCTATAGTATCCAAGAAATCTTGAAAATCTACCAAATCTACAAATTCTAAGTAATCTAAAAAATTCTAAATTTAAAAATTAGAACAATTGAAAGAATAAAAAAATCTCAGAATCCGAAGAATACACGAAATGCAAAAAATGCAAGCAGTCTTAAGAGCAAAGAATCGAAAGAATACGAAGAATCGAAAGGGTACAAGAAATCCAGAATTCCAAGCAATTTAAAAAAATTCAATAATACTAACAATGAATCTACCGAGTTCCAATAATTAAAAAAAATAAATAAAAATTGAAAAATTCTTAATAATCCAAAACATACTTAAATTGTACAGAAAACGTAAATTTTAAGAATATAACGAACTTAAGAAACTCAAAAAAAACATCCAATAATGGGCATCCACGTAATCTACCAAATCTAAGAAATTCAAATAATCTGAAGAATCCACAACATTCAACTAACGCAAGCAATTCGACAATTTCAAAAATCAAAAAGTGCAGTCTCCCAAAAATCCAAACAATTTAAAAATGCAAAAGAATGGAAAAAACAAGGATTCTTAAGAATCCAACTAAAAAAATCTGATACACCCAAGAAACCGATAAAATTCAAGAAAAGATGAAAACCTAAAACTTTTTTCAAAGTTGCATAAAGCATAAAAATTTCAAAAATACATTTACAGATCCCAAGCATCCAAAGGTCCAAAAATCTGAAGTATTGTAAGATACAAAAACTTAATCCGAAATCTTACTAAACTTGAGAAAACAAATATACGAAATCGTATTTAAAAATTTCAAAAACAATAAAACTCTTAAAAATATTTAATTCATATGGAATAATTCATATGCTAAGAAATTTATGAATTTAAGAAATATCAATGAATCTAAGGTATACAAAACTCAACAGTATTGAAAAATTGGTACGTAAACGAATATTCTAAAAATATTCTAAAGAATATTAAAGTTTTGAATTCAAAGAAAAAAAACGTCATAATAAAGTAATATCAGAAATATTCAAAGATTATGGTAATTTTAGAGGGTAAATCGTAGAAACCAAACGACAGGTAAGATGAAAACATATTGTGTCTCTCAATAAAAACAAATTATTCTTTTTTGTTTGAGAGATTTATTCATAAAGCTAAAGTCATAATCTAAAACTATTTCTGAAGCTCCTGTAGATTCTACTGCATATTACAAAAATTTGTATTCATATTAGCTATATTATTTTATGCACAAGAAGATAAAAATATGCTTTTCATTTGCAAGTTTATGGCTCAGGAACAATCTTTCCGGTGTCGTGTTTCATTTAAAAACATAAATTTATAAATTATATTTTCACAAATAATAGTCATTTTATTTTTGAACCAGCTTCCCCAGAACTATTTCTTTTTGTGCCAGGAGAAATCTAGATGCTTTATGGGCTAGCAAGATGCATACCCTTAAATTTTTAAATTTCATCTAAACTCTATGAATCATAAATTTTCGAAATACCAACATCGAGAAAACACCGACAAGCGATTTCTCGCAGAAATTTGTAGTGTAATCTGCAAAATAATGAAATTTGCACGGCTAGACGTTACACCATAAAATCTTTATCAAAAACGCCAGATAAGAAGTTGGTTAATTATCAATGTTCCGTTTCTTTGAAACAAGACGAAGTTCATAATATTAATCAGCGATGCGTGCCGTAGGAAGAAACGGTGTCGTTAACCTGTCCCAAAAACAAAATATTTTCAGCAACATCGTTCCAATTAAACACGCGGTTTAACTTTGATAAATTAAACAGAGAGAGTCTCACTTATTTTCAGAACGGTCTTGATAATAGAATAATGGCGACCTTTACTCAAGCAAATGGTAGTTTTTCCGATAAAATCCGTCTTTACGACCGGGCTGCAGCATTATGAAGTTTACTGAGCTCAGTGTAAAACTGCTGTATTGATTCTTTATAACATAATTTTGTAGGTATCACGAATAAATTCGTCTAGAGTTGGAAGGAAAGAAGTGGTGTATTTTAATTTTTTGGTAAAACTCGAGGGAGTAAAATTGCTGTAATAACATTTCTCACAGAAGAAAATGAAACGAATCGACCTAAAATGACTCATACCCCCATAACCAGATAGAAGTTATAAAAGAAATGATAAAATTGACGAGTGCTGACAGATTACCTCGAGAGTAATTGGACTTGTCAGGCGTTTAACCCCGCTACATAAAATTTAAAATGCAAAAGGAAGAACGACAATGGCGCTTAAGAGCAATGTTGTACTCCACTTTACTACATGCAGTTAGACTACAAACGCTAGTTCTTTCTTTTCTTTACATTCTCTTATAACTTCAGGTTTACAGTTAGGACGTCTCTAGAAGGAAGTTGTAAAGCTAAATTTCAGAGCACTTTTATAAGAAAATATTAGAGTTTCTTTGACAAGAAAAAAACTTCACGTAACCGCCGCATAATGTAACACCTGGTCGCAATTACGCTACGAAAATTAAAAATTAAATGACCTCATAAAAGTGTCGGTGAGACGAATTTGACTTGCTGTTAACGTCACGCGCACCCCTTCATAAGTGGATTAGTTGGAAGAAAATGTCGGTGTCATTAACACCGACACAGAGGAGCGGCTCTTACCACCAACGAAAATATAAAAAGTACCCGCCCTAACTCTCTTAAGATTCCATTAGCGACGCAATGACTAAATTATATCAATAATATAGAAACCTGTTAGAACCTTAATATTAGCGAGAAAATCCGAAGGGGTTGTGCAAAGCAGGCGACTTTTAATGAGATTCTTTGCATGGTGTAAGCAAAATTAGTTCCTGTGTACAGTTTGTTGTTTTATAGTCTCGCACATCGTGTGTACTTGTAAATATTAATGCAAATATTTTATGCAAGAGCGGCAATTTTATTAATAAACGTTTATGTATTAATCTATGGCATTTAATTTGGAACAATCCTAAAAATGTTCACTGTTTTATGAAAATTTGCTCTTTTCATAAGCTCAACTAATTAAATTTAAAATATTCATTAAAACTTGCACAACAATATCGAAATATTTAATTAGACACAAACTTGACACAACAAAATATTTGAAGCCTGTAATTTAATTCCTCAGATCGGCGGGACCGACTAAAGCGAGAAATTCTATTAATTTAGTTACTAGTAGCGTTACTTTCAAAAAACAAAATAATGAAAAGCAGATTACAATGAGCTTAATTGAAATAAATCCAAACATACAATAAATTAAATTGAAAATGTCAAAATTGCTACTAAATTTCTAGATTTAAATAATCTTCCTTTTTTAGTATTATTGAATGATAAAATTCAGTTCATAAACACAATCGTGAAAATAACCATGTTTACGTTTTACTGGTGAAAATTTATTGCCCTCATAAACTATAGGATCAAAATGATAATTTTTATTTGTTTTCTGTAACGTATTCAAATTGCTCCGTTTTTTCCCTCATGAGACAGAATATCGAGATTTTATTTGTCTGTAAGATATATTTCTCTGAATCTAAACATGTAAACATGCAATGGAGCGCATCTTCGTGCTGAACGTGCAATTTGGGCAACCATAAAAATTTTATTTCCGGTAGTTCCAACCAGGTTTAAACCTTCCGCTAACCGATAACTCGGTGTCAGTTTTTGGTTATGAAATATCGTCGGTTGAAATTTTGTACATTCAAGTATTGGAAAATGTGGTTACCCACCTTTACTATCATCCAAGTTTACTAAGATTTCACACGGAAGATCTTTTTTTTTTTCTATTAATATTGTAAGTTTGAGCTTCTATTATTCCCAAGTGTGGCTCCAGTAACTGTTGGGTCTCATGAGGACCATATGGTGGCGTTCTTTGAGCAGTTTGAGGTGAATGAAAATGAACAAGTTGAAAAAATTGATTAAAAGACCATTCAGACTCGTTAATTCGTTCACTGAAAGAAAAATCAACAATAGAACTTTGAGGGCGCAAGAAAAACGAGTGAAATTTTTCTATTTTTTTCAGTTGAAGGAAAAATGATGACTAATTACACTGGTCAACAAGAAAAAAATTGTTTGAAAAATTTTCATTTATTTTTATCAATTATTAGGTCCTAGATCAGAATATAACCTTTTTTATTTTCATCACGTAAGCTTTGTCTATTTAACACACCCGTAATTGTAGTTAATTGTAACTTGTCTTTTAAAAATCTATTAAAATTTATTGTGCATTATGGCTAGTAGACGTTGTATAAACGATCCAAATTTATTTTGTTATATCTGTGGGTGCACCACGAGTCGGAAACAGCGGCAAGATATTACGGAGCACTTATTATGAGTACTTTGGCATACACGTCAAGCAGCAGAAATCATGGGTTCCTCACAAAGTTTGCCGCACTTGTGTAGAATCATTAAGAGTGTGAAGCCAAGGAAAACGACAAAATATGCCATTTGGCACACCTATGATTTGGCGAGAACCTAAAAAGCACCTAAAAGATTGCTATTTTTGTAGATGTAAAATATTCGGCTTTAATCGAAAAAATAAAAACAAAATTGTTTATCCTGAGACCTCATCTACAAAACCAATTCCTCATGCCCCAATAATAAGCATACCTAATAGTAGTGGTGGTGGTGATGGTAATGTGGACAATGTAACTGGCGTTAATACCATGAGCAGTCATGAAGTATTTTCTCCCGAATTTCAGTTCATCACCACAATTGTTTTCCCAAATTAAATTAAATAACTTGGTGAGAGATTTAGGTTTGTCTAAGGACTCTGCTAAAGTTCTGGGATTTCGCCTTAAATAAAAAAAAATATTGGAATTCGGAACAACGTTTTCGTGCTACAGGAACAGGGAAAAAAAATTCTTAAATATTTCACGCAAGATTGCAAGACCTCAAATTAGAAAGTTAATGAAAGATCCAAACTTTGGAGCATTTATAGTTCCTCTTGAAAAAGAAGCGTGGATAGCTTTTAGAGATGTTGTTGACAAATTTTTAGGCAACACAAAAGATAAAAGTACAAATCTTTGGTTAAAAAAATGGTTCACAATTTCCAACGTTTGGGGTGTCGCATGAGTTTGAAAGTTTATTTTCTCCATTCACATTTGGATTATTTTCCGGAAAATTTGGGAAGTCTTAGAGAAGAGATGGGTGAAAGATTTCACCAAGATATAAAGGAAATGGAGAAACGGTATCAGGGAATATGGGATATCCATATGCTCGCCGATTACTGTTGGTTTATGACGAACATGGCCGTCAAATTTCTTTCTGTTTAGGACTTTAGTAATCATTATTGATGATTTATGACATTCTACCTTGATAATTTTTTTTTTTATATTAATTATTGTTTGAAAATAAACCATAAAATTTCTTTAAAAAAAGTATCTGGTTTTACGATGTCAAATCAAAATTGTTACGTGATGGATTAAAAAAGAGGACATTTTTAGAAAGAGCATATTAATATTCACTAATATTAATCATCAAATAGAAAACAATTTATTAAAAAAAGAAATTTGTAGACCAGTGTTATCATTAATATCATTAAACGAGCCCGTATGTTTTTCATCAAGTTTGAAGGAACAAGACAAGTGATTAAACAGTTTGATATTTGTATGTAACTTCTTGTTTTCAGTGCGACTTTTGTTTCACTAAAAGGCTTTGTTTTTATTAATATTGCAAGTTAGAGACGCTTTCTTGTTCCCACGTGCGCTGAAAGTAGCTCCTTTGCCTCCGGAGGGCCATACAATAGAGTCCATTCTCGGTGCGAATGCAGACATTCTGAAATAAATAAACAAAGACATGGACATCCGTATCGCGGTTTTATTATGAGTGCAAACAGACCGGCGGCGAGTCCCTCTTTAATTTCAGTCACGTTTTCACGTTAGGTGAGTTTATTGAAAGACACGGCGGGCACGTTTGGATATTTTATGAGGAAAATCGGTCGAAGGAAACGAAATAACGTAGCTAAGTTCGTTTTTAATTGGAGAAACTGTGGATCGAATTTTGGTAGCACAAAGACAGCTCGTCCAATTAAAATTTTAAGCGGTAAATGGAAACAGGTCTTCGGAATAAACAGCAGGAAAGATTTTTCATTAAAATTTAAAGACTCTTAACTCAGTCAAAACATGTTCGCATTATAATTTGTTATTCTACGGAGCAGAAAAGCATTGTCTTTTAAAAGTGTTAATTCTTTCTTTTGCGCTCGGAGAAGTCCGCTTCGTTAAGCCTCGTTAATGTGAAACTGTCAGACTATGGAGAAACAAATTTATTTTAGTGTAATTAAAAATTGTGTTGGGTTCCATACGCCAAAGACACGACTGCAACAAATTTCATTCTCTTCCGGATTTTGAGTTTACAAGCGGTCCTCAAGCCGAGTGAAATTAATATCCACGAACTTCTTACCGAGTAGTGTTGTTTTTAAACAAGGTTTCCTCTCGGTTAACAAAAGCCTCCTAAAACGTACTATTTGACGCGAACAAGCATGTAGAGTTAAAAATCTACCGAATAAACTGGAAAACTTCTGTTCGCAGGCGTCCACATTTCGGGATTTATTGGAGTGAAATGCATGTAAACAGAAAATTTAATACTGCATGAACAACTGTTTTTATTTACTGTGTACTGATTCCTTTAACAATCCAAAAGTTATTTTTAAACTCCGCATTTGAAATCCCCAACCCGTCCGATTTCAGCTGTTTACGTCCCCTTGAATAAATCCAACATAAACACATTTACTATTACAATGTTCTGAAATCGGACGTAAAAACGATTCTCGCCAACACAACGGCTTGGCTCATGCAGACAGTTTACTTTCAATTTATTTCAGGAACGTTGGGGGTTTAGCAGCGAAATATATCGGGGTGCAGATACAGCACGTACGCTTTTCAGTATTGCATGCCCACAACGATTATAAAGTTTCAATTTAGTTTTTTGCCCTTATCTACCCTCGAATCGTCCAATATTTCCGAAATTAAAGCCGCCCAAGCCTTGTCGTCACTGATGAAATCCACCTCTAGATTTTTTCCCCAAAAATAAATACAACAGTGTTACGAGCACTTTCATTTTTAACTCGGCATAATAAAGTGTAATAATTCGTGATTAACAGCCGCCGCGTACCAGACAAAGCTTTTACCCAAGTGAAATATGTTACGTTGAACTTTAATTTAACTGCAACGAGTGAAAAAACCGCTGTTGGGGTTGTTTCCCACTTGTGTACTCTTTAGATTTACAACGGCGCAAGAAAATTCAATGGGATTAATAAGCTTAACAAAAGCAACCAGATGAGAATGTGATATTAGCTATGGATTTTGTTTTCAAACTTAATATTTTATGAAGATGACGGGTTTTTCAACCGAGCTTTTGTAGACTGGAAAGTTAAATTTTTAGTGGATTTTCCGGATAACGGATATCGGTGTATACACGCTCGAATGGCTCCGAGTAATATACTTCACGTATCATCAGAAGAAGCTTAAGGTAACTTTAAACAACTTTACAAAAAAATTGACATACTATAAAGGCTACGTCTTTACACACCTACTATAAATATACGTATAAAGTGTTACTTTTGTGCAACGTATCGTAGTGCTTAGAAAAATGATAAATGTTATGTTTTACAGTTTCTCACTTTTTAAACTTTACAACACTTTGAAAATATTTACTTAGCTTCAAACATATCGCATAATGTCTGTTAAAGACTAATTTATTCATAACAAAATTTTTTTCTTTATGACATTTTAATTATGAACGAAGAAAAAAATATTTGTTTAAAAAGACAAGTCGAAGATTTGTAACGAGTGTTTTTTAAAAATTCACGTCATAGTTGGCGGTGCCTATGAATTTGTGTGAAAGGACCATTAATTTTTAAAACAATTGCTTCAAATGTCAAAATAAATAAATAATTACCAAATTTGTCAATTTGTTTTTATTTTTGAATTTAAAATGGTTTTCTCAAAATAACAGAATCTTTCAATTAAAGTTGTTTTTTTTCATTAGCTTTAACACAACTGCTATCAATCGCATTAACGTGTTGAACTGTTGATAAATTAAATTAAAAGTGAGGTTAGTTCAGTGGCGCAGAGATGTCAAATTATGTCACTTCGATTCAATGGTAATGGTACGTTCACACTTATTTCATGGCAATCTTCGACGCGGAATTTTAAAAAACACTCGTTATAACATAAGTAGCTGATGCCCGCGACATCGTCCGTATAGAAACACTCTCTGTATATCCTTCGTGTTTTTTTTTTTTGGCTAAAGGATGAGAATGAGGATAAAGTTTATTTAGTTATTTGTATCTTAGAGTTTAAATACGACAAACTTTATAGGTCTATAGAAAAAACTCTAGAGAGTCATATATGATGGATTTACGCACTTTAGAAAATCCTCTATTTCAACCCCTTGTGAAATTAATTAAAAACGCTAGAAAATTTTATTATTTGTAACAAAAAACAATTTTAATAATTCTAACCCAAAAATTAATGAAACTCCCAAACAAATTATCATTCCCTGTTTTACCCTCTTCCGGGTTGCCTTTAATAAAATGTTAAAACACGTTAATTTTTTTTAATACAGAGTCAAGATTAAATTTGAAGGTTCTGTTTAACCTTTCATGGGTTGATATTTTAAAAACGCTAAAAAAGTTTTTTTACTGTAACCAAAACCTTTACTATCAAACTTTTAGAGATTATTTTTAAAAAATGCTCTAAACATGAATTTTGAAAGGTATCAAATTTCCATACAAAAGTTTTTCATCGCGTTCACGTTCCCACAAATTGATTTTTAATAAACCCTAGAAAGCGTTTTTTATTATTTGTAACCAAAAACATCATTATTATATATGTATATATAGAGTGATTCACATAACTTTACGACCTTGGCGAACTTTATACAGCGTAATCAACAATGACTGAGTCTGTTGGCAACAATGAAAATTTGAAGGATGTTGGTATCTCCCTAACCTGAACGTATTTGCTGCTGTCCCTTTTGTTTCCTGTTGTCACTTTTGACAGTGTTGCCAAGTAAATTTGAATTTTGAATGTGATTCTCATCCAAATTGTTATGCCCTAGTTCACCTCCTTTAATTTTTTTTTTAATATTTAAATTCTAACATGAGTCATAACATAAATTTTTAAGTCTATTTTTAATGGTAATAAATTTAATGGTGCAGTTTTTTACCTCTTTTAACTTTTTGCCGATTGATTTTTTAAAACGCTAAAATTTCTTTCTTATTTGTAAGCTTTAATATGAAATTTACACCAAATTTGATGTTTCTAAATTAAAAATTGATGGAACTTACATACAAATTGTATAGAAACTTTTATCTCTAATTTTATCCCCATTAGGACTAATTTTGTATAAATATTTAAACATGTTTTTATTTATTCCTAAATTTTTAAATCTCTAAACCTCAAAGGTGTCAAATTTACATATAAAAAAATTTCTCTTGTATAACTTCTTACAGTCAGAGCTACAGCTACGTGTTAATTTTAATATAAAAAAAAAGAATGGAGACAAATTATTTTCGGCTAGACAATTCGATTTTTATTTCAAAGAGAAAAAGTCATAATAATAATTGTACCTTCAATTACTTTTCTGATAATTCCAGTTCAATTTTTGTATTGCACCAATAATAATTGCATTAAAATTTGACAAATTTATTTACCAGAAAAAAAAATGCTGAAAAACCGTGTCCCTATTGGGCGAGATTTAAATAGTTTACTCATTTAGTTCGCTAAAATTTTTTGTGTGAATTAACATTATTCTTTGAAATATAAGATTTAAATTTTATGACAAAAATGAGAAATAGTAGCCAAGTAAATTCCCACATTACTTTTAGTTTATTGTGTTTTGACAACAAGTAAACGACAATTTGAAAGGATATCAGGATTTGAAAATGTGTTAAATTTGTAGTCTAAATAATTTCCACCTTAAATTGATACATTTCCGTTTGGTAAAAAATTAAACAAATAGTAAAACTAAGAAACTTTAAAATCTAGCTCCGACTGCTTATGTAAATGAATTCTTTATATATATATATATATTGTTCTAATATTATTACAATTGCTTGAAAGTTAAGCAATGACGCGACAGTTGGCCTTTAATTGTAAAAATCATTCAAGATGTTTTTTCTTTTACAATTTATTTTATGTTTGGTGGGATTATTCTTGATGACCATATCAATTAATCCATTTAGTTGCCCATAATAGAGCATTTTAAAGCTAGTTTTGAACTATTTAACTTGAAACAAGTTCATTATATTTAATTAGTAGGATTACTATTTTAAATATCAAATTTGGAATGGAATGCCATCAAAAACCGATTAAGCTGGGGATATTTTATTTAATGAAAATTTAAAATCCAGGACGCAAACGTTTTCCATATAGTGCTTGAACATAAATACATGTTTTGAATGTAAACTTTTTTATAGCCGTACTAAAAGAAGCTGTCATTCCAATGCATCCATCAATTTGACAAATACTGCATTTATGCAAGAGCGAGATGTCGTTTCCGGATGTGGTTGTTAGACGATGAAGTTATAAATCGAGCCATAGCCGCAAGTTGCAACAACAATATTGTTATAGCTCAAAGTTGAGCAGTTAAATAATTTACAACGTTGGCAGATCGTAAAAGGGTCTGATATTCATATAGGGTGTAGTTGTCGTCGTAGGTGTAAGCAAGAAAAGACGCAGTAAAATAGCAATAAAGCTGCAAGCTCGTCCAGCTGCCCTGAGCCATTACGCGCTCTTCGACCAGGCAACTCCTGTGAGGGCAGTATCGTTCTTTTAACCGGGGGTGCCATTAAGAACGCGGTTACCCTCGACACCAACTTTCTTTTTTGATTGCTTTGTTTCTTCTTGCTCTTGGTTACTACATCGTTAAGATTTGTTCTCTTGAAAGTTGGCGAGTTTTGTTGTAAGTACCGTTGTTCTGCCAGTAATAAAGGATAATTTATAAACTTCGCCTTTATGCCTCAAAGAGTGGTTGTATTTCATGATTACGATTGCTGTTGTTATTTATTCCGTTGGCGCGAATTGAAACTTAATTTATACTTCATAAACTCGAGCAGGTCTAAGTGGTCTCGAGGGACTCATCAGCTGTCTCCTTTTAGTTAAATCCTAGAAGCGGTCTAATTACAGGAAGAAATTTTTAAGACGAAATTTACCGTTCAAAAGTTGATACGTGTCTTAGACTGGTTATAATTCCCCGGCGCCTCCACCACATTTCTGACCCCCTGAAGTTTAGTTGACTTGGGAATGTTTCTGTATCGTACATTTTCCGCCCTCTCTTACTCTGTCAATTCCACATCGATGCCGCACCTCTTAAACCTGTTCTTAAGCAACGCTTCTAGATCGTATAATTTTCACTTAGCGAGATGGCGTAGTTTTCGTGACAGCGACAAGCGGGCATGTTACTGGCATTATCATAATTTTATAAGACGGCAGCTTTATCGGGGGCGGCGTCGCCGGTCCAGAAGAATCTCATGCAGTATTCAGCGGCAACCCGCTAATGTTTGTGGCGGTCTGACGACCGACATGGATGCCGAGGATGCTCCACGCCTCTTACCACCTATTCCCGGAATACATAAAACATTGGCCCACTTGTCCTACCGCAGTTATTATAGTGTAGCATTTAAGAGTTCGGAAACCGATGTCGTCTATCGGCTTTCCCTATACAGACAATATTGCACGTATAAAATATTACCGGCCTTTTTCTGAAATCGTTGAAAATATTACAGTAGAAGCTCTAGATTTTTCCGAGGCGCGCTGTGGGAGATTTTTTATGATTTTTTTTGGCAGAAATATATTTTACACTTTTTACATCAACATTTTAATGGGTACTTTATGCTCGGTGGATATTTTTAGGCTATAAAAGTTTTTACAAGAAAATGCGTGCTTTACGACTTTAATAAACACTTGCACTATTATTTTTTATGAGATCTATTTGTCATGTGAGTTTTCCTGGTCGTGCTCGATTCAATTAGCGGGGACAGAATACACTTTGAAACGCTCTCCTCAAAAGCGTAGAAACCCTAAATCTCTTGAATAAATTCAGGTGGAGTTCTTTCTGCGGCTAATGCGTATTTCACATTTAGGATTTTAGTTCTTATATTACATTGGCCGTTTCGTCGGAGAATAAGGTGTTCTTGCAGAAAATTGTAAACTGATTGCCTCGAAGCTACATCTGAAATTTCAAAAGAACCTCGAGAAATATTACGGCTGTCTTTTTAATTCATTCGCAACACGGCTATTACTGAGAGAGTTTACAACACATGGGGTTTGAAAAATATACCTAATTACTGCAGATATTGCCGTATTTTTAATCAATGATTTATTTTATCAAGTGCCACAATGTGCTGATGAAACTATTGCGTGGGGAATGTTGTGTAATTTTTAATAACAATAAATTTATTTCTGTAATCGACAATTAAAACACAGCGTACTGCGGATTAAATTCGCTGTGTTATTTGTTCGGGTGACAACAATGTATGTAATGTACATATTTGCTCTCCTATTCGGTTATAAAATTACAGAAATTATTTTTGACGTGGAGCACCAAATGAATTCACCGGGAACAAATCCAATAATTGAAACTAATGAAGCTTCCAGTTATCCTAAAAATTGCATAATTTTTAAAGGAAATATTGTCAAGCGTATGTCTAGTTTCAGAATTCCACAAAAATTCAGATTGTTGAAAACCTTTTACCGCACATGCATACAAGCTAGATTCAGCGATTAAAAAAATCCCCGTTGGAAACAAAATTCAGGGTTTAAAAGTTTTCTATTTTGCTTGTTTTTTATAGTACGTAAAATTTTTAAAGAAAGTACCTAATCACTTAAATAAAATAAAAACAATGAAAATATAACATACTGTTGATATAAGAAAAAAATAAATTTAAATACTAAAAACCTTTAAAAAACGCCGGTTTAATTTCATCCGAGCTTGTGTTAATGAAGCAGCATTTTTATGAGAATCTATTATATTTACCACGAGATAAATTTGAGCCAGAAATAGAATTATGTCTAACTACGCCTCCGACTTAATTCTCAGCGCTGAAATTCCTGAAACAAAACGTTGATTTCGCAGACGTGCCGTCATTGTCTGTATAGAAAAAAACGGCAACTAATTACTTTCGAGATCTGTGAGGAAAGTCGTGTTAGCAAGAACAATAGTGGGTTTTAAATGCAGCGAATTTGGTACTTTCGAGTCATTACTGAAATTCCGATGCTATTTATTGTGAACTAATTATGAACTAGTAAGTCAATTGTACCGATAGGCATTGTGAGCTTCTCAATCATACATTATTAAAATCGGAATAAAGCGTCACCTTATTGAACGAAAGAATTTAAGGAATCCCATTCGATATGAAGCTCGCTTTGTTGAAAATTTAAAATAGCATCTCTAGTTCTCACATTTCGTTTTATTAAAACTTGAACTTTCTGCCACATGGAGTTGTTTGCTTTAAAGTCGTCAAAGAAAAACAACTTTTGCGAAGATTGTCACATTCGTGCGCGGAAGCGAATAAAGCGTTATTTCGAAACCGTGCATAGATACTGTATGTTACAAAGTTTTCAAAGAAGGAATTCTACATGCTGTACCGGTTACACTAAAGGAATATTGAAATGAAGTGCAAAATGCAGTTTGAGAAAATCACGCTTACAAAACCTAATGAGCAAAAGGTAAAATTTATGCTTTATCCTCCGTTTTATTTAACTACTTTTCTGGCTGTCTTTTGAAAAGTTTAACATATTTTGTGGTTTTATTTTTATTTTATGGACTTTTTTAACATGTAGGTAAGCTTAAATCTCACATTTCTATTCAAATTCTTCTGTAAAATGACATTTTATTATTGAAATTGTTCAGGGTTTCATCGCCGCTGATTTATTTTATGTTTCGTTCATGGTCGTCAGAGTTTTTATGTCATTTTTTTCTTCTTTACGATGATACATCACGCTGTCTATAAATCAATAAATAGAGATAGTGTGGAAAGAAGTTACCATGCAACGCTATAGATAATAATGAAATATGTGCATGATAGCTCTTAATTTTAACGGATGGGTTTATCTTCTTTCGTTTTTCTGTCCTGTCAATGTGATATATTTATGAATTAGATTTATTGGTGTCAATTGGAGTGTGAAAACAGTGCACTTTTTTATTATCTTACTAACCCTAAAGTATTTTATTTCAAAAGTATTCAAAATTGTTTAACGCGGTTAAAAACCGTAATTAACTTTAATTTGCATTCCAATAACAAAGTTCAAAAACTCCTTTTACGCTGCTATTGAAACATGAGTATATCCACATCAGAAAAACTCTGTGTATATTCAGACATATGCCATATATTAAACGACGTGACTGCGCCATCCCTTACGCCCGCATCATTGACTTCTGCCAGAAAAATGTCCTCACTGAAAGATATTTATCGCTTAAGAAGTTATTATTCAAATCGATATCTCGCAAACGTTGTAAACATTTCATCGAGATGTTTACGTTTTTTGAAGAACATTGTCGTTATATTCGTCATTTGACAATTCTTTATAGAACTTCCACCAAATTTCCAATTAGTCTAGATGGAAGCTCGCAACGTTCGCTGATGCCCGCACCATAAACTTTTCCTGCATCATTCACAATAAAATTCCGAGTAAATAAAGATTTATGTGCGCGCCATTTAATAGAAGATCAAAATTTATTGAAACAGGATTCGGAGCATTACGTGAAACCGTTAAAAAGATATAAAATATAGCTGGCGAAACTGAAATGGCACTGTTTCGTTCTACTTCTAGCAGTAATTAAATCGCAGTGAAGTGAAATGGCAACAGATGGATTGTCGTTAAACTTTTGTCTAATCGAGTGGGTATCAACGTTTAATTTTCATTAAAAAACACTAAATGAAATTGCCGCGAGGTAATCGGCGATTTGCATTTTGATGGGCAATATTCCCAATTTGCAATAAAAAAGTTTTCGGTAAATGATACAATTATATTTAAAGTACTGAACAAATTATTTGGTAAATAAAATCCTTCAGGGCACACAAAACTTGTCTCTAGCAGAATTTGCTCGATTTCGCCTCTATCGCTACTTCCTTCAGAGTTTGTATAAAGAAAAAGGTGTCGGAGAAACGAGTGACGGATGTGCAGAGGCAAAACTAGGAAAATAAATCGTAGTGTAAATAAAGCAACAGCACGGTCCAGCTGCAAAAGCAGGCGTTTCCTGAGTGACTTTAACCCAACGTAACAGGGTCCAGCTAGATTGGCAATCAAGAGCCGCTTTCATGGACTTCTTTTCTATTTCTCAACTCGCCTCTACGAGTCGCCTCTTCTACTCACGAACGTATTGTTATGCTGCTGAAAATCGTCACAGTTTCATTGGATCTGGACGAATTTTCACACTGGCGAAATCCCCCAGGACGTAGTTTTTTCGATTAATCCGTGTTCTGCTTTGCATTTTGATCAGAATTTCACATTTTTCTAATTAACTGACGGGGATTTAAATAAGCGGATAGAGAACATGTGCATAGTAGTGACGCTTAAATGGACAAATGTTTCATTAAAATGGGATATCTGCAAAAACAAGTCTCTTTATGCTGAAACTGAACAAAGATTTTTCTTTTAATCTTAGAAATAACAATACTTTGAATATTATGCGTTATACATGCAAAGCCAATTCTACGCCAAACAGGACTTACATTCTATATATCTGTACACAAGAAATCGTGAAAGCGGAATTTATTGTGTTTTCTACGCTTTGATGTGCCAAAAACAAGAAAACAATTCAATGTCGAGTGAGTGCTCGTCAAACAAAACTTTTTGTTTGTTCTAAGAATACACAACGTATTTGTTTTGAAGAGATTATGTCTGAGTGACTCTAAAGAATTTTTAACATGTGGACCGCAATCTCGCACTAAAGTCTATAGAAATAGTCGGAAACCGTCACATTATATTTGCGTCAAATGTTAAGTATGCAAAGCTCGTATTTTGATATAAATCAAATTCTAAGCTTCATTAAGGACTGAGCGAATGACTCTAGAGAAATTCGTTAAAAAGATTTCCATAATATTTATGACACGAGAGTGTCAACTCTATTATATTACGAATGCAAGAAAATATATCTTAAATTCACATACTGCGAGATAACTCAAATGTATTCAGTTAAAATAAAAGACAAAACTTCATCCCGACGTTATTTCAACGTAGCGTAATTTTAATTTTAAATAGCCTCGTATCTAGTTAATACCAGATTGCTAACAAAAACAAAAAAATGTAGCCAATTGTTTAGAAGTCGAAGCTTCCTATAAATAATAAAATACTTTGAATTATTAAACTTTTGATTACAATATTGTAAACCATAAAGAATTAAATAGGCAATCAGGCGATTGCTACAACGGTAAATCATGTAGTTATTACAGGTACAAAATGAAGAAATATAAAATAAATATGGATTTGAATCAGTTTTATGTTTATGTACTTGTAAATCTATGAGTTCACTACCATATCAACATATCGTCGAATCAGTGCTTATTTGTTCCATATGTAACACATTTTGCAAGTTCGGAGATGAGCGGGAATGGAGCAGGAACTTTACGGATAATATTTTCTACAACTTATTTCTCATAGTCAAATATTTCGTTACTTTTACGACATCGTATTGCTCTAAAATAATTTAAAAAAACAGCTAAGAAACGAAAAATTTATAACACGTATGTGAGATAAAAATAAAAATGTAACATTTTGATCGTTATTTTGTTCCAGATACAAAAAAAAACGGTCATTTTGTTCACTGCTACAGAACAATAGCAAAGATTTCATTACAAAACAGTTTATCCGTTTTCTTAATTGACACCTTATAACAAGGAAATCACGACAAACTACTATTACAGCAAATGGAAATAATTTCCATCACTGCCTATCAGAATTTACGTGGTAAAAACTTTACCTCGTGTCAGTAGGTTCTTTTGTAGCAGAGATTCTCTGGTGCATTTTGGAAAATTGTTAAATTTATCTACAAAATGCCACTTCGATTGATTTCAGCGTTGTGAGAGGTAGCTTAGCATACTTTTGTATGCATCGAAAAGAATTATAATTAGAAACTAGAATGTCCTACATGTTACAGAAAAGCCAATAAAAACAGCAACCTCCTTAAAAAAATATTATTATTATTTATGATTAGATACACATCTCTTCAATCTCTGTATTAACTTCGTCACCTAGATTTATCCCTTTTTCCTCATAACCTCCTAATTTACCCTTCAACAAAAACAGCACTTTTTTTCCAGTGTCTAAGTTTAAAAGCGCTTAGAAAATTATTTCGCCCCAACAATTGTTTACCACAAACTCAGAATACGAACTGCTACATTTCTTTTCGTCCAGATAGGTCAATATTACATTTTCTTTTATGAAAGTCACGTCATTTTTCTTTTTTCAGTCAACAAATAAATCATATTTTTCCTCGTATTGGTTTCAATACTTTGCCACGAGCAAATTTAGAATTACATTGGGGCACTTTTTTTAAGATTAATAGAAAAACCTTTATTTTTTTTTTATTTTGCGTCGATACTAGAGCCAATAAAGCACCCGTTTGGGTTCGTTACTGAAAATTTGGATGTTTTACTACGGCTGGTGTATTTTAGTTTTGTCGCGTTGGCGGCATGGTCGTAAAGCGTCAACGTCAAATGTCAAAATGTGAATGTCAGCAATGTTTTTAATAACTTAACCTCAATTGTTATGAAATGAATACTATTAAATCATTGTACCCAACCTTGATAAATTTCCCTAAATTTCAAAATTTTATTTCTTTTATATAAAAAGAAATTAAGTAGTGAAAAATATAAAAAATAGTATAAAACACGCGTTCAGAAAGCTCTTCCAGCATTTGTTTGTTCCTCCATGTAATTTTTTTTATCATAATTAAATATTGTTATAATTTACTTCTTGCACATATGAATTATTTTTTTTTTTTTTAGTTGTAAAATATAAAAATGCAAGAGAAAAAGAATACATTTTATCAGTCGCAAATGTCAAGGGTAGTCTAGGGTTAAATTTTTACTACACAAATTTAGATTAATTTTAACTATTAAGCATATTGAACACCAAAAGAAATATTTAAGAATAATTCTTATTAAAAATAAGATTGATCTTTTGAAAAATAAATTTCTGAATTTGAAGACGTAAAACTTGTTGAAATTGCTTCAAAAGTCTACCAAATTTCACCAGAAAATTCCCACTAGAAAGAAACTGAACCCGATGTAAAGTTTTTTATCACGGAAATCCCTATGGTCAGTGTTAAAAAAACACTGTATAGGGAAACATGTATTTTAAGCGTTAAATTTTACCGCATCGAAAATTGGTTTTTCTTTATTTTGTTTTATTTTATTTTTTTTACGATAAAACCGAGAATTCCTTTTTTTCTTCTAATAAAACCTCTTGAAAATTCAAATAATTTTCTAAATTTAGCTCAGTTTTGGTAATTAGAAAAAACAAATCATGTAATTTTAAGCCCAGAATATAAATTTCGATTCTTAAATTATTGAGTTGGGAAAGTTAAATATAAACAATTCTTATGTCTTATTCTTATATCAAACGGCATATTTCTTGATATATTAAGCAGTATTCTTGAGCAAGTTTGGTAACACTGTGAATAGCAGGTATGACGCTTGACTTGAATAAATCTTGTTACTTAGTAACGTGAGTTTGCAAATTCAGAATTAATAATGTGCTAGGTCATGATTCATTTATTAATACCTAATTATTTCGTAATACTTAGGTTCATAAAATAGTTATTTACCTAACAAGTTCGGAAACTTAATTTTCCCGCATAAGCACTCCTTACAGTCGTGCTGCATTTAGTGCGAATGCGAGAAATTTTTTTCCGAAAGAGTTAGGTACAATATTTTTTGTAACGAATATCGAAATAAAAAAAATTAAGTAACTTAGTTTTTTTTAATGGTGGGTTGGTAACATGATCTGTCTATTGTAGCTACCTCCTAGATTTTTAAAATGTAAATCAGCTGTCATTTTTTTAAATTATTAACAAAAATTGTTAAAATAAGTGAGAGCGAAGAATGTATGTGTACCCCTTCCGAAGTACAACAATGTGCCAAAGAGGCCGTTTCGCGTCTGCTGCCCGAGAAAAATCGCAAGCGGTATCAACGGACGTATCAAATGATTGTCAAAAAGTCGCAATACCAACTGTATATCGCAAATATCCCTAGCCGCCAGCGGAATCTAAAAAACACCGCGGTGCGGGAAAACCGTTTTTCCGTGCATCGGGATTAAGCGGAAAAATTCTGTTTCCGTACGATGAGTACAAAAAAATTATTTTCAAATTAACAAAAAACTCAAAACAAACACACAAACCCTGAGCCAATAAACAACATATCAGCTCGTATTGCCATTGTCTTACAGGCGACACTAAATGTGGAGGAGCGCCATTCAGCTGTAACCACCTGTCCCCTCTCTCAATCAAACGAAGACTTTCCAATAAATAGTTTTCCAAATTATTTTAACCAAATGTTAATACTAAATCGACGCTGATGGCCATGTTCAAATATTACATGATTTTCTTTAGCATGTAATTATAATTATGTCTATTTAAAATATCATTTCTTGTAAAAAAAGCTTCATCTGCCCACAAAATGTTTTTCAAAAATTCATCATTTTTCTCCAAAATCCATCGTGAAAAATTCATTCTTGGAGCATAATCTTCGGGAAGGAAAGTCTGTACCTTAGTGTAATAGTCATGTCATCTTTCTCCCCTAATAACTCGATTTATTATTTTAAGTGAAACACCGAGCTGCCCAGCAATCTGCCGAACGCTAACCTGAGGGTTAGCATGCGCAGCTTCATCAGTCCTTGCAGTCCTAGTAGTTCTTGGACGGCTAAGAAGAACTCGTTTTAAATTTGGAATTACGCTTTTGTTGTCCTTCAGCCTTTATGTTAGGTGGTCTCTTCCTTGGACAGTCTCTTGGCCCTTGAACCATTTCCACCACACTCTCCAAGTACTAGGTACATGTCGCAACACTCTGCCGAGAATTCCATGATGACCTTTATGAGTTCGTTGGTTATACATTTTTATAACCATTGTACTGATATATTTTATATTCCAAAAAGCGGATTTTCATTTAAAATTTTTATTCTCATATTTTATCTGCAATTCTAAATTTATATTCTTATATCTTAATTTTTAAAATTTTGGATTATAATATGCAAAAATCTAGTACTATTCGAGAGTTTATATTTAAAATTTTGTGATATAGGTACTAGATTTTTTGTTCTTAACTTTTCACATTTACATTCTTTAATAAGCTAATTTAGAGAGTCAAGCAAAAGAAATAGTTTCTAAGATTGCATCTAAAAAAAAAAATTAAAATATAAGTTTATCAAGCACTAAATATCCAGTTTTTCTTCGAATAAGTAGAAGAGGCGTAAATTTTTTCAAAAATACACAAAACTGCAAAAATCGCTATCAAAAAAATATTTTTTTTAAAGCGTTTTCAGTGCTTCTTTTTTTACTTTCGTTAAATTTTGTTGAAACTTTTTTTTACATTAACATATTAGTTCTAAAATCTCAGCATTTTTTACTGTAAAATATCTATTTTTTGTTAGGACCTAAATTATAGAATTAATAACGCCCTTATGGCAAATACTAAACAAATTAAAGAAAGAAGCTTCATTATATTAACTTAAGAGCAAGAAAAAAAATTTGTTGATTGGTGATTATTGTTCACCAGAGTTTTACCAATGCTTTGTATTTTGTATGTGGAAGACTCGAAAATTCTTCTTGAATGAATGTATTTTTTTACATAAAAATGTTATATGGAACGCAAGAGTACCGAGGCGGAGCTAAAACAAAATTAAGAATAATTGACAAGCGAAAAATATGGAAAACTGGAGTGTATAAAATTGTGGGCATAATTTAATCTCTTTGTTCATCCTAATTATTTAGACTTTTTCCTTTTATATTTGTACAAAAATTTCATTGACTTGATGTGGTAGGAAATTTTTATTGTATTACAGAAAAACTTTTAAATATTCGGTATTCATAAACTGACTATTATAAGCTACGAAGGAAACGTAGAAGATATTATTGGGTCATAAACCACGTACTGTAAATTGTTCTGCGTTTAGTGCACCACAAAACAGTGATACTAAACCGGGTTAAGTATTTTTGGCTTTTACCTGCGGAATCATTTTTATTTACTATTTTATGAATTTTTAGGTATGTTTTTGAGCAAACTTTACTGTCGTTTATAATTTCCTTGGTTATGTTTGCTCGACATTGTTCAGAAAATGACCAATTTCCTTATCGAAGTTGCCTTAGTTTTAATGCAGAGTTTACAGCGTCTGCTAGTTGCTTGCAGCTGCTTGAAAGAGCTTATAATGTTTATAACATAATATAACAGAAAGTTGAGTTCTACCTTGAAAGATAATTTTGATAAAATTGATTATAAATCTCGGCCGCTTCTCTCAGCAATTTTTTAAGACCTACATACCTTAATCACTGTTTTTGCTTCAGTGGCATTCGCGAGCACTCTTCGGAGTTTTAAAAGAAGAGGATTATCCTAACTCAAGTTTTTTTGAAGCAACCGGTAATGTTAGTTTGTAAATATTGATGGAAAAGTCATTCAAGTCTAAGTAAAGTAGAAACCTACAATTGAATCAAAGCAATAATTTTGTGTTTGTGAAAAGTTTAACATAATTATTCTATTTGAACTCAAGAGCTTCGTTCGTTGAAATTAATGAGAGCGCTATTTGTTCCTTTGTTTCGGTTTAGAGTTTTCTACTAAACTGAAACTCTAGAAACTTATTCTAGAAACCCACGTATTTTTAGAAACAATTTCTGAAGTTTGTGACGTCAGCTGCTCAAACTTCGTCTAAAGATTTCGAAAACAAACTTGTTGGTCTGCGTAAATTAATAGTGAGACTAAGGCCTACAACAGAAACTTAGTTTCAAAGAGAAAGGATCGAATTTCATACATAATCATCGAACATAATAACTGAAACCTGTGCCTGTAATGCAGACGAGATTTTGCCAAAAGTGAAGTTTGCTTTGCATGAAGAAATGCGATGCTATTTCAAAAATGCGTGGTGCGAGAATACTTGTGTATTTGGAGTGTATCAAAGTGGATTATGCGGTGACAGCGTGTTAGTTAAATATGTAAAATGGAAAAGTTTATTCTTGTCGGGTGGGTCTGTACGTATGGATTCTGCTAAGCAGCTTGGTGACGGTTAATGAAGAGCAGGTTTGCTCTGGTGAATTATCACAGATATAAAGCATGCAGGGATCGTTTTATAAAATAGACCCGCACGGGAGATCAAAGGTATGACATCCGCTAAATCAACTGCGCTCTGCTTCGTGCTGGAACTGAGTTCTTCTCGCATGATGGATGGATGGATATCCGCCCTGTTCATCCTCCTGTCGGTCCCCAGACTCAGTTGATCGATCTCCGAACTAGTTGCTCGTAGATGTCGGCGCGTTTATCGCCCTGTTACGTTCGAACACATGTTTTATTCGAGCGTAAAGGGCCGATAAAAAGATTTCGCAATGGTGCGACGTTGATGAATGCTCCTATAATTTTTATTGTTATTGCAGCAATTTGACAAAGCTCAATAATGGAGACGTCGCCGCTCTTGGACTCGTTTCGTATTCAGGCTAGATGTTCTGCCATGTTTTTATCATTAAAAAATAAAAGTCACGAGCAAAAAGTAATCATGCATGTTAGAGGCTAAATCCCTTATCGTTGTAAGCGGCGGAATGACGCGTGCATACGAAAGAGCCGCTGACTGCATTCCTGGGGACACCCCGGGACTGGAATAACCATTATGACGACCCCGGGGCTGAATTTCACGCGGTTATCGCGGATAAAACCATCACGAACAGATAGAAAACTCAAAAATAAAATAAAAACATTGCCATGTCATTCTATATTCTGACTGAACGAGTCGTAAATTGAACGCTGCTGGGTAGTATCTAGTGTACAACTCATGTACAAGAACAACTAAATAAAAACGTTTCTTTCGTATTTTACACTAATCATGCAGACTCCAATTATCCCGGCGCATCCACCATTTCCAGTCTATAACATTTTTAAAACAATTTTAATTTAAAAATAAAAACAAAACACTGACCATTTAATTTCTAGCAGATGGGAACAGATTTTATTTAAAATGCAATTTTTTTAATCAAAATGAACTTTTTCTGTAAAATTTTAACTTGATGGAAATGTAGATATTTCTTACTAACGCATTTTATAAAATAAATAATTTGAAATTAAGTCTGTCATTTCAAAAAAGGCGCATAAAAGAAACATGAGATAAACTTAATATGCACAAAAGTGCCAAATATAATAATTAATTATTTTTTAATAAAATTATTTTAGAGGCATGTCATTTAGTATCAAAAAATTAATTAAAGTTTTAAAAATTTTTAGAACATATTTTCTAAAAGAGTCTTTCCAAATGGGTATAAAACAAAAAATAATAAAAAAATAAGTAACGTTATTAATTAATCAAAACAAACTTTATTATTATTAATTAAATCGAGCTTCATTTTTATTCATCAAAGCAAATCATATTTTTATCGATAACTACAAACATTAGATACTTTTTTATTATTTATTTTGCTATTGCAAAATTAAATCGTAAAAATCACGATATTTTCATTTGGAGTCGTAGTAGAATCCAGCGTATATAATTTCATAAAGATCGTATCTCTGGAGCTAGGACCTTTTTTAAATAAAGTTAGTTAAACACCCGTTTTTAAAACAGACAGAAAATACAAAACAGCTAAAAATTTGAGTTAAACCCTTTTAGAAATAACCGATTCAAATGTATTATCCTGGCGCATCCACCAAACTTGAATTATGCTTTTTTTTTCTTCCTTGGCTTTTTTAGGCGCTATTACTTTGTCACACATAAATAGTAAGAAAAAATTTGCGCACTTTATTTAAAAATCGAACTCTTTCATGAAATTCTTAGATTTTAGCGGAACTTTGCAGCTATTTCTTATACAGAAAAAAATTTTTAAAAATGCGTTTTATCTTCCTGTTTACAAAATAAATAAAATCAAAATTTTAATATTAATACTTATAAAAATTTACTCCAATTAAAAAAAACAACACCATTTAAACAAAGCAGTTCGTTCACAAACAACGTGCACTGCATAAAACCTTTAAATTTAACTAAATATTAATTTATGGAACGAAATAAATTCAAATTACTGTAAATTTATATTGTTGCGTGTTGTTGGATTAATATTAAAATTACAAGTTCTATTATTCCCTCTAAAATTGAAACTTTAATATTTTTCTACTTTTCTCGGTTTTACAGTACTTTTTTTACCTTGCGTTTAATTACATTATTTTAAATTAATACGTATCATATTGACCGTTGCCAAACAAAAATAATAATAATAAAATACCTTTGCCCTTAATAATTAAGTGAAGCAATCACTTATAAATCGTGATAAAATAACTTTAAATCAATTTATTCTGCATGAGACATCTCAACAGGTTTTTTTTTTAGAGATTACAATTCCCGGTTTGCTAAAAATATATTCAGCAAGAGAGACTACTCTCTGGTTGTGGCACATGACAAATATTTAATCTTCCTATCAGTAACAAGCTCCTCAAACTATTGTGCTCATTTGAATTTTTTGAAGGCAAGAAAATATATATATATTATTACTAAGGTAATTTGTATCTAAAAATTAAATTATTTCTAGAAATCAACCCTGTTTCTCCATTCACACATTTTCCAAGTATTACCTTTAACTGTAATTTTTTGCACTATGTAACCAGTAAAATCAAATTACTTGCAACTCTATCCGCGTATTGTCAATTTTTAAAATAAAAAAAATTAAATGTCATGTCCTTCTCTTATTAGATATTTTAACTGTGAGTCTACAAAAGCGACATTAAATCTTGTTAAATATGAGTGCAAAATCTCAGCCTTGACAAAGGCGAAAGGTAACAGTAAAATTAAATTTATCCACGTCCCCGTAATCATTTTTTTAACTTAATATAATGGATAAAGATCGCAAAATTTATTCTTGAAAATTTCTTCGTGTCCGTGTTTTGTTTACTGTTTGTACTTTTATTACACCTTAATTTAAGTTAAAAATTTCCATTATAATGCCGACTTGTGCCAATTTTAAAACTAGCAATTGTGTGAGTGCACAACTTCCGAATGCCGTCTAAATTTAATAATCTTGACCGTTGCAAATTTGCTTCGCTCACGACAAGTTAGATCCTTAATCCCACCCTGACCACGCCAATCCATTTGCACATTTCGCAATTTGCAACGCTGGGTAAATTACTTCTAAGCACAAAATTCCACCCGAAGAAAAATTCCACGACAACGAAGAGCATGCCTGTGTAAGGAAATTAAAACGAGGTAACAACATGTTTTCTTCTTTACGAACATGGTAACAAAGAAGCTTGTTGTGACAAAGTAAAAATAAAAAAGTTGTTTGTGTAAAAAAAATACAAATCGTGGAATAAATTAGATTACTCTTTGTCTGCAAGGTTCAGTAATTAGAAACTTTCCACATGGCACGTTTATAACAACTAAAAGTGTCATAAGTGGCGGAATCCTTTGCCTAGAAATACAAACATAAATGAGCGGCGGCGTAAAAGCAGAGAACGAAATAAGAGAAAAACGAGATAATTGACGGAGTTAGAGCAAGTCCGGCAACTGTGACGGAATGGAAGAAATGAAATTATCATCTGCTGTGGCTTGTACGCAAAGCTCTAACGACAGCAATACAGAAGAGTACCTGTAATTTGTTTCAGTTGGGTAGTCATGGAAACTATTCCACCAAAATATGTCTCTTAAAATAGTTTCAAAACTGTGTACATTTCGTAATTTAATCAACGTACGAGCACACGCAAATAATACCGCTACATCTGTTTCAATTAACAGTTTACTGACAAGGAAACTTCCACAGCTCTTAGATTTTTCCGATTTCAATCTTCTTTCAAGATTTTCTTTAAAAGTAAACCTTTTCGTTCCTTGAAATAAAAGTCGCATGCCTTCCGTTTGGCCTTCTTAAAAATTTGATAAACCTTTAGTGCCGCTCGCAAAGTTTCGTTTCGGGTCTTAATTTTAGATGGCGTTCCACTGAAAAGTTAATTGAGATAATGTGCACGACCCTAAGTACTCCAAGATAACTCCTTCGGCTTAATTATTAATGAAATATGTAAACTAATGAAAGTAAGGTGTCGGTTATACATATAAATCAGTGTCTTCATTATAGAGCGTCTGGAATAATATCAAAATCACTCTAGAAATAGCATACCTACGTGTCATAAGGTTAGCGAAACGTGCGCATTTTGTCTTAACTCCTCCAGGTTTTTAAGAGAATGACACTAAAGTGAGGAACCATATGTTGTGTGGAAACGACAACTTTAAACAAATCTGCAAGCGGTTGCAATTTTCGGTTTCTTGACTGTTGAATAAGGAAATATAAAGTTAGGTAGACAAAAAAAATAACGAGTGTTTTTTTAAAATTCCGCGTCGAAGATTGCCATGAAATAAGTGTGAACGTACCATAACCATCGATCGAAGTGACATAATTTGACATCTCTGTGCCGCTGAACTAACCTCACTTTTAATTTAATTAATCAACAGTTCAACACGTTAATGCGATTGAAAGCAGTTGTTGGGTTAAAGCAAATGAAAAAAAATCTTTAATTGAAAAATTCTGTTGTTTTGGGAAAACCATTTTAAATTCAAAATTAAAAACAAATTGACAAATTTGGAAATTATTTATTCATTTTGACATTGAAGCAATTGTTTTAAAAATTAATGGTCCTTTCACACAAATTCATAAGCACCGCCAACTATGACGCGGATTTTTAAAAAACACTCGTTATAATAGAAATGGGTGACAGTAGCCTAGATAGATAACAATAGTTCACTCTAACGTAATAAAATTGACAGCGTCATTTAAATCATTCATTCATTCATTCATCAGTGATTTAAAGTGGAAATTACAAAACTGGTCATTTTAGTTCAAGCAGGTAGAAGAAAATGCTATTAATAATTCACTTGACTCTCATTCATTTTAATTTGTTAAGCCGGGCATACACGTTACCTGTACAGGCAAATTGTGCAGTTATTGAGGCCGGATTGAGGCCGTACAGCAAACCGTCCACTTCCGAAAATGTGCTACAAAACAGTTTTCTACACAGGTGCGTCAACAGTTATGTTCACCCCCAAAAAATCTTCTTATTATTAAATTATCGTCGGCTTAGAGTGTAAACCAGCTCAATTCTAGAAAATTTTACAGGACAGACAAAAATCTTCATAAAATTGATTCGCTTTGCTTTAGAACAAAAAGTAAAATATAGTTAATTTATTTTGTGTTATTTTCTATAATTCACTCTAAAAAAAGCAAATATCAATAGTTACTTTTTATGAGCATTTTTCTGACTTAGATTTTCTTAAACGAGTTTTATGTAATGTTAAAATAAATCTTTGATTTCTTAAAAAAACAAAAATGAGTAATTTTCTAAATGGCTTTAAACTATCGTTTTCACGTGATTCATGGGCACTGGAGGCATTATCATGGGCATGTTTATCATGTCCATGTTAGTCTTGTAGGCTTTAACACGCTTATGTAATTTGAAAATCAACGATTGATTTCTTCTGGATTTCTTCATGTATGATTTTCCTCGTAAACCACTTCATCTTCCAGAAACCTTTAAAAATACCTGCCCAACTTTTTCCGTGAAACTTGAACACTTTATTATCCGTAGTGTAGTCTGTTTATAATTATATCAATTTTGTAATGTTTTTGGGTCTCGTGGAACCTCGTAATTCCATATTTCTGCTCCCGTTTTCTTTCTTCTATAATATTTCTATCCAGCTTGTTTTAAGCTCCTATTCTTTTTGGAGAACAAATATTGGAATCTGCACCCTTCTTTTACCTTTTTTACTATTTTCTGGACACTCATAATCATCGATTTCAAAGACGGAATGAAAACTATACGGAAATAAACGACCTCGTTCACTTTCGTCTGAAATCGGATATTCTATTTGATGTACTGTGTCAAAAAAAACAAAAAACGAATCCACTTATCAGCCGGTTTGCTGAAAACACCATCAATTCTTTCTGGAGACTTCTGATTAATATCAGAGTTGGATTTGTTTTTTTTTTGTTTTGTTCTTATTTTTTTACAATATTCCAATTATTAAAGTCCTAAATCGACATAAAAGACACTTCATTTAAATATTTACGAGAAATGGACTGTCAGGTAATTAGCTAGCTGCCCAAATTGGCATTTTAAGGATTTGGCTGTTTTATTCATCACGCGATTTAAATTACTTAAAATCACTTTTGCATTTAACTATCTTACCTAGCCAAAACGCAATCTCTTCCTCATTCGAACTGCATAAAAATGTCCCATAAGAGAAAAAATATAGAGCTTACAACTAAACAAATCTGTTGTGGTTTGGTGGCACTCTCAAGCCAGTTTGTTTTTTTTTAACAGCGAAATGCATAAAAATGATTGTGAAACATCAATTCAAAACATCTTAAACATGTTACAACAATAAATAAGAAGGTCAAGTTTTATTGCTTGTCTACGCTTTTTATGCCTGAAGTTGCCAAATATCTGAGAGTAGCAAAAACAGAATTTGGAAATTTCGTGTCTTGTTTCGACGTTACTGGTTCAATTTTTCGTAAGAATATCCCAAAATCTGTTACATTTTTCGGGTAAGGTTTCTAAATGACCCATCAGTGAGTTCACTGACTACGTTTATTTTATTTTTTTGTACACAATTTCTAACCCAACAACGCATTTTCCTTTCTTCCCAGGAGATCAAATTATAAAAATCGCAAACGGAGATCAATACTAGCTCTCTAGGCAACATGTCAACGACTGAGTATGAACAGGCAGACAACGTTTCGCGTCGTCGGTCAACATATTGGATTACATGTTGAGCAACATGTCTCGCGTTTTTTATATTAAATATGAAACTTAACACTAACAAAAATAAAAAATAAACTTTGAGTCAAACTTTGATGCTAAAAAAATTAATATAACATCACATGGAATCTTTCAATTTACGAACACAATTAAAAAAGAAACTACCAAATTTAATACTCATATCGCGTTTAAATGAAGAATTCTCTAACTCTGCGGTTTCTCTGACTAACGACTTATTCAATTGGGACTTGGAAAATTCACATTCAGTTCTGTCAACTCCAGCAATCATTTAAATATTTTGTTTTGTGATTCTAAACTGTCTTCTATAGAGTGGTCAAAAAACAAACAAATCGAGAGCGAGTGCTTTAAAGAAATTTGTTGTATCAAAAAGTATAAACAAAGATAAAAATAAAACAAGGATAACCTCTGTTACTCTTCGCTGGTTTGAACGAGGCTTTGTCAAAGCAAAGTGCATAAAAGTCAAAGCAGCTAAAAGTCAGTCAAAGTAGAACTATCGTAAATAAAGGAATGAGTTTAATGTTGAAAAATTGATAGGCATTGTAAATATTTAGATTAAATAACTTATGAAACGATTGTTAAGAAAAACGTACTAATTCCTGCACGGAGTAATTCACCATTCGTAAGTTTTTTTCCGTTCGTATATTACTGGACGTGGTGTGGACTTGCAAAGTAACGCTTTCGTCGGCCATGTAGTTGCCCATGTGTTTTGTCCAATCTTCCCATATCAGTGTTTGGCAATGTTCTGTTTTTTTGCCCTCATTTCGGGGGTACAGAGGGCAACTGACTCTTGCCATAAATTAGCGACTTTGTTTGCCGAAGCCGGTCAAGAATGAACATGCTTGTTGTAATGTTCTTTACTATACGCCCATGCCCGTTCGATGGGGTTGTACTGGCAATGGTACGGAGGTAATCGTAAAACCTCATATGACTTTGGAGGATGTTGTCAATTTTTTTCTTTCATTATTTTGGAATGGTTTAATTAGGTTCCACAGTTTTTGTTTTGTCCAGTTGTGATCCACCGGAACATTTTGTTGCAACAACCATTCTTGCATATCCTGTTTGAAAATGAAAATGTAAATTTTACGTTGGAGGTCTTCTCTAAAAACAAAACTCAAATAATTTTCGTTTTTTTATTATTTCCTGTTTTTTAGATTGAAGATCGTTCACATCTGTCTTTAAAGTTGCGAAAATTTCACTCTTCGACACCTGAAAATCTACGTTTACAAATATTTCAACGACTTTGAATGAACAGAACATTAAAAATTTCAGCAATCATTTCAAAAATTTGAGTTTTTGTCATCTTTTAGCCATTTTTTCCGAAAACTTCTGAAAAGCTTTATGAATAAACTGTACTCTGACTCGTGGCATTTTTTTCAAAATTATTTGACAATTAAAATGACAGTTTTCTTGTCAGTGTGATGTTTTTCAATTTGTTGCCAATATTCTAAAATTACCCTAAAAATTTAAACAAAAGAAGAAACAACAATCTAACTGTGCAAATAAAAAGTCCCAGTTAGTTAGTCAGGTCAAAAAATACCGACTTTTTTTTCTACATGTACAATTATAGCATTTACACACAGATGTTTTATTAACATTAAAAAATATTCTACAGACCCTACACATGACCTCTTACAATCTCCCTTTCCCCAAAAAATAAATTTGTTGAAATAGTCGAATTAATGTTTAATCTGTTTTGGGGTTAGCGTTATGTCCCAATTGCGTGCCAGTGGCGACGCACTTGGGTATAAAACTGACAATAAACCCTCTCTTGACAATAGAAAATGTAGGTTTTATTTATTTTTTAAATGTATGCCACCGTCAAACAATAATTCTTCTGCAAATAGCTATAATTTCAACATAAAAAATTCACGCTTTATAATTTCTTAACCAATTGCGTTTAAGACCACGAGGTGTCGACGCTCATGAATCTGATGTTTTTGTTCAAGTAAATTTCACTACGATGTGTCCGAAAATTTACAACGCGTGCTTCGATTTGGATTGTTTCTAATCACTCTGTATAATTCTTGATACAACTATATCATTTTTCCACTTTGTATGTCTCTTCAAGTCATCACATCAGCACCAGCATTCACTAGAAGAGTGCCGAAGTACGGCGCAGAAAATGTCCGGCGTATTGTTTAAAACCTTCTTTTTGCGACTTTTGGAGGTATCCTTTCAAACGTATTTTTACCATTCGGTGGAACCGTACATCTACCACTTCGATAACATAAGAAAAAGCGCTGCTCTTCTATTCCCATCGGACGCAACGCTGCTTATTTTCTGTACAATTTCAGGGCATTCATTTTATACGACTGCCAATCTTTGTGGCCTGTATTATAATTACTCCAACTACTTCTTTATCAACCACGTTTTGTATAGTTAATTCAACCTGTTCGTCTATTCTCAAACCCCTAAAAACGCACTTCACCAAAACAACGTAAATTAAACATATTTCATATTTAAATGTAAATATAATACCGTGAACCATGTTTATACTTTTTCCAAAAGACACGTTTCGTTTGAAGCATGCTTTGAATCTTTTGCTTGTTAAAATCTCCATTTTTTTATGTATCCTTTTAAAGGCTGTTCAACAAAAGCTTCCAGCCGATTGTAATTTTCGATGTTTATTTTCTTGTGAACTAGCATCGTCGACTTCAACATAATAAAAATTGTGGTAAATATTTCTGATTATAAAAGGATCGACCAGGTATAATAATATATAAGGTCTTTAAAACGATACCTACAATAAGCGGCAATAAATTTTGATTTTCAGTGTCATTTTTTGACACTCTACTATGAACTGCTCTTAACTTATAATAACTGCACGGAACTAATTTCTGTCATTAGAATCCCTTGACATGTTTATTAGGAAATAGGGTCCACAGGTCGGCGAATGACTGTACCATGATCGGTGCAAGATAATACAAGAATAAAATCATGTTGGTGTCATGACCATTTATCAAAAAAAAAAAGTTTAGAAAAATTTATTTTCAGCCTTTTGCTCGCTTGCTTACTTTTTCGCCCTTACCAAACAGGGAAAATTTCTGACAATCTGTCACTTTTTCATATGACATTGACGACCAAAATTTATTACCTGCCACTGTACCAATTTCTCGATATTCCTCATTTGAACAGTCTCACTGTAAGTTTTAACAATTTTTTTGTTTCTCAACTCGCCAAACTTGTACAATTTTTCTCGTAGTTTTCATGATTTTTTAGAAGTAACTCTTCATCAGCTATCAACACTTGTTTAATTATTATTTTAATTATGTCTTCTTCCGTCACACGCTTTATGGGTTTTATAAATTAAATAAACAAATCGCTCCATTGCCATACAGACAAAGCAACACCACTTTTAATTAAAATAAGAAAATTCAAGCTTCTTTGAATTAATTTCCGTATTCAAACAAAAATCAAACGGTGTATGAACAGCTGGCATACTTTGATGTTTATAAATCTCAAGCCCTAGACTTTGTAAATTGGTTGTTCTTAAATATGAACATGTTCCGGCGCATCCACCAAATTTTATTTATGCGATATTCCAAAGCTAATAATTTAGATTTTTCCAAACACTCTTCCTTTGTCACACTAAACAATAAATAAAACTTTGCGCACTGTAGGAACACCTTTTATTTAAAGCATCGAACTCTTTTATGAAATTCTCAGATTCTAATGGAACTTCTCTGCTATTCTATATAAATCTCGTGAAGAAAAGAAGTCAAAAAGTATGTTATTTATTTTCAGGTTCGCATACAAATAAATTTAAAAGTTCACGTAGATATGCTTCAAAATTTCCATTTAAAAAAACATAATTTAAATAAAACAGTTCGTTCACAAACAGCAAATAACGCATCGCTTACAGCACAAAACCTTTTAATTTAACAAAATATTGATTTATAGTATAAAATAAACTAACATATTGTAATTTTTGACAGTAGCGTGATGTTGAATTAGTATTAAAATTACCTGTGCCTAAAAATCTAACTCATTCCAATACAAATTTATTTTTCTTGCATTTAATTACACTATTTTTAATTAAAGACAGCATATGGATCGTTGACAAACAATAAAAGCTTCACTTTTTCCATTTTAATTAACTGAAGGGATCAGTTTAGACAATTTACCAAGTTCTTGAAAGTACTCTCATTATTCTGTTGATTTTGCCTTAAACATCATAAAATACGTTCACTGAAGTGAAATAATCACATTCAAGTGAGATAATTTTCTATTAAGAAAACAGTAAAACTTTGAGTTTAAATTGTTTCGAAGCATGAAATGCACAACACGATTAATTCAATTTTTTCAAGTGAGTATACGGTTTTTTTTTAAAGTTTTAAGTGGCGCCACGTATTATTTATATGCACCTCAATAAGTACTTAGGGTCGTTTTGGACCTAAAATTGCAACACTGCATTACCGGCAATGCCAACTCTTGACGTTACCTTAGCCATTGCGGTAATATCTGCATTAAGTGCAAAGTTTCACATTGCCGTTGCGGTTCCACGTGTATTTAATAATTAAAGCAGCGTAAGTAGAACCATCAGTATAGTGTGGGAAGTAATAATTTCAGTAGTTTAAAAGCTAAACTTTTATCGCTATCGACGTCTGCATCAACGCACAAGGTGACAAGATTAACGAATAATTGGGCGCAGTATATTTACAACGCGAAGTCAGTAAAAGAGCGTCTGTCAGTGTGTTTGTGTCAAGTTCAAGTCGGGACAACTTCCATTAAACTTGACTTCATCGAATTTCCCGGTTCCGGACGAACAAAACGTTCAAATAACGGCATTGTTCCAGCAATAGAGCTTCCGCTACCTGGGCGGTTATTTGAGAAAAAACTCCCGTCATAGACTTAAATGGCATTCAGTCCCTTAATCGATTGCTTTCGGTGCGCGCCCTTTTCCAAAGTTTTTGTCTTAACGGGACCCCCTGTCTGATATTGCACAGTTTGAAATCATTTGCCCGATAGAGCGTACCAAAGCGAAACGAGACGTGCACCTGAAAAACGACTCACATTATGTGTATTAACGGAAAGACGGAAATTAAACAAAATTACGGGAAATGAAAATTTTAGACGTGGCCGAATCCGAATCGCGCAATATTACGCAAAGACATGGAAGAAAAAAAACGATTAGGAAAATCTAGATTCACTAATGACAGTTTCTTACAACTAGTGAAAAGTTCGCGCAAATAATGGAATATTAGAGTCAGGGAATGATAGATGAATCTGATTTATTGTTTCAACGTTTTTCCGTTAACTGCGAAATTATTTTGAGGAAATTGTCACTTAAGTCGAGTCGGATGATGGATAGTGCCTTCAATATCATCAAATATAGTTACACGAATTTAAAGTTTAGGCGACAAAACACGCCTTCACTGAATAATGTGCCGAGCAACAGAGGAGGAATCGATGTTTTATTAAACAGTTGCTATAAAATTCTATTATTGCATCATCACAAAATATAAACAAGTTTGATGACAGACCAAATATTTGTCTAACATTTAAATATCACAGTTTTCTTTTCAAAAAACAAGCGATAAAAAGAGTACTCAAAATACAACTATTTAGGTTTACATATCGTAAATTCGTAGCTCATCTTAGGAAAATTAAATTATTATTTACTCAGAACATCTCGAAGAACATATAAATTTTAATAGCAACTAAAATTCGCTTTAAGTAAATTACACTTTCAACAAAAAAAAAAATGCACTATAAATTTTTCAATCCGATATTGTGCAAAACAAGTGATTGAGAAAACACACTAACAAAACCTATATGACGTAATTTTTGTAAATTAACAAACGCCGAGTTTGGTTATTTGTGCGCAAAATGGAAATATTTGAAAAAATCTTTTGTCTATTATTATGTGTCCGATGTTTTATGTTGATCAATTATTTAACAAGATTTACGAGTATTTGTCTCACTAAACAACAGTAATTATACAATAATTACCTAATTTAAAACCGTGATAATGTCAAACATTTGCTATGAATAATAAATCGAACTTTGTGGAAGTCTAATTGGAAACAAATTACTGTGTATAATTTTAGACGCAACTTTTAAAGTTCCCTTAAAAATTTATCAAGCAAATTCGCTCAATAAATTTTTGCCCGTATCACAAATTTTTCAGTAACCAAACCATCATCTTTTTATGCATTAAAGAAGTGCTGACTTTTCCTAAACCGAAAGAAAAACGCCGATTGGAAAATATAATAACACATCCGCGTGGAAATTACTCTCAAGTGAACCGTAATAAGTAAAGGTTGTTGGATCACAGTAATTCCATTACGATTTTCCCTGAAGGAAAAGTAGTAACGGTTTCCTCCAAGGGAGCGTTAATTGGTAATCGGAAGAGTCTACAATTATATCTGTAGACATTCGCGAAGTAAATATTTCATTCTCCGGATTATAGAACCAATCAGCACAACACCGGAATTTAATTAATGATTTGCAACTTGTAAAAATCGCCCTTTACTAGAAGACCATCAACGTTGCGGGATAAACCGCTCCGTTGGTTCTAATCTCTTTCCTTATTTGTTCCGATTTTCATCCAATCTCCACGAAATTAATTTACATTATTCCAGTTTGAACCGCTCCTTTTGCTAGTTGGCCCGAAATGGCAATCAGACCCTCATTATAACTGATTTTGCCGCTTTCGCTACTTCTTGCACATTTTTGTTACGAGATAATTGCACTTGTTGCACTGCTGACCTTACCCTAATGATGAAAATATTTAAGTTCTTCAGCATAATTAAACTTGTGAAAACTTTCAATGATGCAAGAAAAATATTGATGTGAAATTGTGGATGAGCTGTAAGCCTGCAACGTTGGAAAAATGACTACCGCAAACTTATTTCAACTCAAAAATAAAATTAGTTTTGTTTTAATGGCGCTTCGGCGTCAACTATGTACTTAATCCAATGAAAGTGCTTGTTTTATATTGTTAATATTATTGGTCGATATTAATTTCGAAAGTACTCAAGCTCTTAACTCTAATAAAAGTTGGCAAAATAAACTTTCCACCGCACGTTGGCAGAATACTTAATAATTTCATTCCATTTCAAAGAAAAATTTAACACATTATTTTATCCTAGCTTTAATAAGTCGTGTCGAGAATTATTAGCTGAAAACTATGAAAAAATGTTATTCTCAATTGGGTTAAAGGAGTCCATAGAGTTATTCTCAAACAAAAAGTTTTATTAATGTGCGATCGATGAAAGCCAATTAAATTGTGATGGAGGCTATCAAAAATCTCCGAGTTGCGGTTTTATTTATACGTCTGCTAATTAAGTCGCCAAAATAAAATTTTATTGTTGCTTTATTTTCCGTTTAATTTATTTCCGTAACCTATCACGTGAAATATAAATAAACTTGCTTTTCTCGTAAAACCTGGAAGAATAAAAAGTGCTGTTTCAGTTATCTAGCAAAAAATGCATTAAAAGCAAATTATTCGTCCATGGATTAATTTTTTTTTCTGTAATTTATAACCGTCCGTTTGAAACAGTTTTTAGGGAAAACAAATCGGCGAAACGATATTTTTTCCATATATACGTAACTCCCATGCACCCAGTCTTGGAATAATTGCCGTCATAAGAAAGGCAAATACTCAATTCCGAGCTGAAAACGTTGATTTCACGCGACATTTTCTGCATAAATCTTTAAAAAGGCGTGTCTGAAAAAGGTGAAAATCCTACACTGTGGCATTTATCGAATTATTGACGCTATACAAGCACATACATTTTCAATTTTACACCGAGGGTCATCGATTCATCGGGATAATCTCAATGCGCATCGATATAAATTGCCTTCGGTAACGTTTCAAGGTAAATAGAAAATTGTCTTAATTAACCGATTAATATTTGATCTACATCGCGCAGCCCTTTTCGACCTCAGAACTTGATTAGGGTGGATTTCTGTTGGTGAAATAGAACTCCCCTTCATTAACATATCTTATTCTTCAACCGGAACGAGTAGACGGCGTACGTGCGATTAATTATGCGAGGCAAACAATAACAGCCACTTATTTAGATGTCTGCATGGTTTAATTTATGTCTGTGAGTCTGTGCTATTCATGAGAAGAGCACGCGTCTTGACAATTAAATAAAAAGTGGAATGGTATGTTCGTAACGTCTAAATTTTAGAGAGATTGCGAATTTATCATCTTTTCATGGAAGCAACGGCTACGAAAACAGGAGGACAATACGAAGGCGAATCAACAATAGAAGTTTTGATAAATAGAGATTTTACATTTTGGGTTTTTATCGAAGCAAGGACGTAAAATTTCAAATGCTCAATACAGAAATAACGACGTAACTAACTAAATATCAATATCAGTTTTTGGTTATAGCACAGAAAATAGTATATTAAAATACAAGTTTGAGAAGGCATTGATTCCAGCACGCGTTTGCAATTCCGATACGCGCCGCGTAGCGGCGAGTGGAGGAACAAACAAGTGCTGGAGAAGCTTTCTGAACGCGTATTTTATACTATTTTTTCTATTTTGCACTACTTAATTTCTTTCCATATAAAAGAAATAAAATTGTGAAATTTAGGGAATTTTATCAAGGTTGGGTACAATGATTTAATATTATTTATTTCACAACAATTGAGGTTAAGGTATCAAACACATTGCTAACATTCACATTTTGACATTTGACGTTGACGTTTTACGACCATGCCGCCAACGCGACAAAACTAAAATACACCAGCCGTAGTAAAGCATCCAAATTCTCACTAACGAACCCAAACGGGTGCTTTACTGGCTTTAGTAACGAGGCTATATAGAATTTTTTTTTTTTGAATCTTTGAACGGTTTAGATTTGTATTGGCGAATGAATTCCAAAAATACATCATATCCCGGCGCATCCGCTAATTGTAAATTAAAAATAATTTAGTTATTTGCGATTTATGTGAAAACTGAAAATGTATAAATAGAGGAAGCGTATTGTTTTGTGGTAACCAATATTTTATTAATAAATCAACAAATGCGTGAAACTATCGCTATAAAATAAACAGCTCTAGACCGATTTTTGCTGAAATTAATGTGAATTTGAAAGGATAAAAATGTTTTTAGATTTTTAGATGATTTTAGCATAATGGTGGTAAAAAAAATAAATTCAAAATTGTGCAAGATACTTAATATGCGAAATTTGCAGTTTTTAAGCTACATTTGTAATATTATACAAAATAATATCTTATATATTTTTTTTAAATTACTCAAGACGTTTACGATCTTAGAATAAGTATTTTTTTTATGTTTTTTTGGACATGATGTAAAAGTATATTTTCCCAAATTTAAATTTGATGAATTGCAAATTAAAATAAAAGCTGTATAATTATAAAGGCATCAAAATTGACTTTTTTGTCAAAACGAGGAATTAACATTAATGAAAATATTTTTTTGTACTTATCGTACGGAAACAGAATTTTTCCGCTTAATCCCGATGCACGGAAAAACGGTTTTCCCGCACCGCGGTGTTTTTTAGTTTCCGCTGGCGACAAAAGATATTTGTGTTACACGGTTGGTATCGACTTTTTGACGATGCCAGTCAATCAATTTTTGATTAGTGCGTTCATACCGTTCGCGACTTTTCTCGGGCAGCAAACGCGAAACGGCCTCTTTGGCACATTGTTGTACTTCGGGAGGGGTAGACATATATTCTTCGCTGTCACTCATTTTAACAATTTTTGTAAATAATTTAAAAAAATATGACAGATGATTCAAATTTTAAAAAACTAGTACATAGATCATGTTACCAACTCACCATTATTAAAAAAACTAAGTTACTTAATTTTTTTATTTCGATATTCGGTACAAAAAATATTGTAGCTAACTCATTCGGAAAGAATTTTCCCGCACTCGCATAAAATGCAAAGTGCTCATGCGGAAAAATTAAGTTTACGAACTTGTTACGTGAATAACTATATCGTTTCAATGACATAGCAATTAATATTTAAATAGATATACTTAGATATTTTTCTAACAAAAGTGCGCATGTAGTTTTCCTTGTAAATCGTTGTAAATCTGATTCATTAGAAATAATATCAGTAATAAATGAAAGATTTTAAACAAATCTGAATAATTTCACTAGACGAAAGTTGTCCGAATCAAAAGTTTGCCAGACATTTTAGTTAATTTCCATAGTTACATTTATTGCCTATTGCTTTTAGTTTTCAATCTGTAATACATTGTACACAATTAATAAAAACACGAAAGCGAAAAGTTTGAAAACTCGATCGATAGACAAAAATCACCAAAAATGAAATTCTTACTGCATGCTAAACCCTCGCAAAAACCCCGTAAAATCCAATTTTGCAATTTTAATAAAATGGAGTGCGTTAATTACCATAAACTTGAAGTTTATGACTATAACCGTCCACAAGCTTGAGTAAAAACCGCGAAAACGCCACGTGCCAGCTGAAATTCGCCGCGTCGTTATCCTTTTGTATTAAAATTAAAATATGCATGAAAAATGCAATTAAATAAAAGCGACGTGGTGCGTCCTCAAAGACCATTTTGGTATTCGGCGAGGTCTCCCTTGGCCATGAATCAAAGTTTCAGCGCAGATCGGACATATTTCAGGCAGGTAGCAGCTGGACCGGCTGCGACTCAACTGTTTTCGCAAACACGTGCTGTAGATTGCCTTGTTCGGTAAAGATATATATAACACAACGTGGAGACATCCTTAAAGCTCACGGCATATGTCTAATGCGACCTACAAGACACGTAGGGCATATTACAGGAAAAATGGAACCTTGCCTACACGAACAACCGGAATAAGTTATGATCGAGAAAAGAAAAAGTATCTTGTAAAACTAAAGCCATTTATTCGAGGGTCGTGGGAGATAACTGCCGCCCCCAATGCCACAATCTGCCCCAGCAGCGCAATAAAAATTAAGCGGAACTATGCGTAACTAGGTAGGCAACACACTATGCGGGGAAAAAGTGGAGCTTATAATGAACCAAGTAGGGTCAGGGCTTTGTTTGGTGAAATATTAACGGGTTGGCTTTCAGAAGCTTTTTTTGCGCTTATTGTGAGAGAGACGTTCGTCATATGTTTTTTTATATTTAATTAAAGTCGTGGCTTCCGTGGCTTACAGTGAGTTAATTAAATCACAATTTCAAATGGATTTTTTCGTTATTTCTAGATAATGTATGTGATTCATTTGAAAGTTAATTCGAAACACAGACACGAGATTGAGAAATCGCGAAGCCTTGAGCGGCACGAGATTAGGGTTTTAGAAATGAGGTTCAATTTATGTAGAATCAGGGAATTCAACTATATTCATGAGCTTCCGAACGATTTGTATACATTTTCGGGTTCTTTATCCGATCCGGATCTATGAAGGCGTCGTGACCACGAGATAGTAAAATCTCATTACTCCAGCATAAACTTAGGAAGGTCCCTTCGAAACGAAAACGGATGATATTTCAGATTATTCCGAAAGAGCTCACGCTTTTGCTTCGTGTCCCGGGAATACATCCGGACTTTTTATTATTGTGTTTTTATTGGGAAATCTGTCTGCTTAAACAATGAAATCTGACTTATTTGAACAACCAGACAACATTTCAGATCTACAACCCCACATGATGTTTGAACACTTTTCGATACCCAAACACCGTCAATTAGTATCAACTACTGATTTAATTGAGTCCATTTATATGGCGCTTCAATAAAGTGATCAATAACGCTATGTATGCATAGGATTCAATCTACTGTTTGCGGACCTAAGTAAAGACGGGAGAAAGTGTTTAATTAAGTCGGATACGAGAACAAAAATCTTGACACCTTACTGTAAACAACTATGCACTTTTCAACACGAACACCGAATGCGAACTTTCCCGATATTTCTCTGTTCGCAACTTTACACATTTATCTTATTAAAATTAATCTGAGTTGCGTTTCCTTAATGATATGCGGATATTTTACCGAGAAATAATTTATAATCAGCCGAAAACTAGGGGAAAGTACACCAAAATCAGATAAATCTCGTTTTGTACAATAATCGACAAAAATTTGTTTACATTCTTCCTATTTAAATGCATATTTTGATGAGTATTATAAGTTCTTCTTTATTCTTTTTAATTACTCATCAAAATTTGCATCTGACGACTGAAGTTTAAAAAATAACGTTGATTTACTAATTATAAACTAAGAAAATCTTGAAATGCAAATTCTTAAAAAAACAGAACTGCATATAACAAAGAAGGCAAATCCAGAACCAAAATAAAAAAATTTTTGTAGATATTTCGTATAAAAGTATACGAAATATATATTAGATAAAATTTATAAAAGATAAAAGCACTAGAAGCAGAAAATATTTTTCTATTGGATCTATTGTGAAAGTCGAAGGAGCTCTTATATTAAGTTCACAATAGAAAAGTTTTTAAAAAGAGCAAATCTTGAAGAATATATATTTGAATCCGAAATGGCTAAGACGTAATTTTAATAAATTGCCATATAAAGTTTGTCACCATAAAATCGGTTTTTTTTAAATCTTGTTACGCTTAATTTTATCCGTACCTTGATGAAAAAATTTTGAACAAGATTTTGGAACTTTAAATTTTGATTAATGGATAAATAATAATTAGCTTTTAACCGCTCCAAGTGTTGGGCACTTCCCCTACATTCACTTCGAGTTTCGTTGACGGCGAACCGTTGCCGCATAATCTCCGATAAGCTGCAATTACTAAAAACATTTACATTTTAATGCATTATTCAAATGCACCTTTAAGTGTAAAAATCCGCGACCCTTGGCTGAAAAAGTCACCTTCTTAAAAATCCGTTTATCTTACCTTTGTTCGTTTATATCAAAGAATCCGGACTTTTCCGGGTGTTTCACAGTTTAATAAAAGTCACGACACCGGAGCCGAACCACTGTATGAAAATCCGGACGTGTCGCGGCACGCGCGAAAAGCGAACTGTAGATTTTCAGCGCTTACACTTAAAAGTCCGGAGCCGACGTTCTCCGGAAATATCCGATCGAAAGCTCTGATTGGAAACGCATGAATATGTAACGCAATTATCCTTCCTGTAACGAGACTACTTCGTTTTCTGTGTTTGTACCCCTGACGGGGGTTTCCCGGGAACACCCACACATTTAATGTAAATTTTTCGGTAAATGATCGATGTCATCTCGAGAGAGAGATTTGCGTCTACGTCGCGACGGTCAATGAATTGGTTATTATCGGGAAATCGGAAAAGAATTGTTTATTTTCAAAACAGGAAGTCAATTGATATTGATTTATGATATGTTTTGTTGTAATTTGAGTCAATAATTTATTAGTTTCGAATGCATGAAAAAATGTTATTCGCTGATTACCACAACTCCAATAATTACAGATTTCCCTTTTTTATAAATTTTTAAAAAATAAATCAAAGTTTTTCATTTATTGAGTTTTATTGTTGTATTTGAAAAACAAACTAACACATTAACAAACATACAAAGTGATCGTTGCAAATTTTTGCCAATAAAGTGACATTAAAAATTTATCATTTACTGTTTGGAAAAACATGTTTATAATTATGCTTGGTAATTTCGTGCAGCTTTTATACCCTGTGGGACTAAACAACGTCAGTTGCTAAACTATGCTGATAAAATTTTCATTGTGACATAAAATTTAACTTCAAATTTTAGCGACCCGTCTAATTCTAGTTTTATGTAGCTTTGTAAAAACATAGTTACTAAAATTGAAGAACCAAAAACATTGCGGCTGTATTTTAACATCTTCTATTACTGTAATATTTCAATAGAAAACCCTGTACTTTAAGCAGTCCTTGGACGACATTTTGGTTTAATTGCAAGAATAACGAACCATAGTAACCTAGTGAAAAGTAAAATTCGCGCCTCCCGCAAACACCCAATTTAGCATTGCAAATGGGTGCATCTCTTCACGCTAAATTCCACCTGTCACCCTCTCACGGTTTTTCGTTGATTGGATCAAACCCGTTGGTAATTGTGTATTATGGGTTGTCCTGGTACATTTTGCATATTAAAGCGTCGCACCCATTTCAAATGTATCAATTATCAGCAAACAGCCGGCATTCCGTGATACCGGCTGACTTGTTTATGTGAGAGATAGGCTAATTTCGACCAGAGCAGATGATTAGTGGGGGCGGCACAACCTGGGTGTCGTGATAGCGCAGGAAGACAGGACAGCGTTGGACGATGCTTTACGGATTCGCCAGAAAAAAATACGGTCCAGAACCGTGGGCTGGTTTTAAATTTCAAAGTGTCGAGGGAGGTGAAGCGAATTGCCCACACAACGCCATTTTCACCTACAGATTTCATCGATAAATTACCGGCATGAGTATGACACGTACGAAGGTTTTTTTCTTCGAAATAACAAGCCAAAAAGAGTTTACCTCGTTTAAAGAATAAATTTGAAATATCGTGAGGTTTTCTGAAATTATCCCGGCGCCTCCGCCACTCGTATTTAATTCCATTTACATTATTTCCTGCAATGCTTAGTTGCTATTTACTTTGAAAACTTTGCCTGAACTTAGAAACCAACTAAAACAAACTATAAGTTAGTACACTACTTCCGACGATATTTATTAAATATGACGCAGACTGTGGTAAGCAGTTCAAATAAACATTAAGTTTTATTAACAAATTGCATAAAAACAACTGTCAGTGGCACAGTTTAGAAGATCGTGCAACCAGAATAACTTTATAATTGGAGGGCTGGAAAATTTTCCATTAAATTATTCATATTTAACCAAGTGTGAATGATACCTCGTAGCGGTAAAATTTCTGTCTGGAAAAAATTCATGCAGCCATGCCCAAGCTCACTTTTTATCATCAAACTTGAACAAAACGTTAGATAAGTTTTTAGTGAAGTTTATGGAAGTTTCATGCGTCGTACCTTATCAGATGCTATAATCACAACTTAACTTGAGGCGGCAAAAAATAAAACTGTTTTATTTTATAAAGCATTAACTATGTATTATACGCTTCAGATTTCAGTTTTGGTAACAAAGTTTCCTTTTAATTCTGACACAAATATCAGTTTCTGGTGAAAAGTTTTGAAATAGTTAAGCATACACCTGGAATTACATATGCGCACAATTATTTGAATAGAACTCTCATAGTCTAAAAAAACTTTGAAGAACTTAGAACCTAAGACAAAATGTTTTTTTTTAACAGATAGACCTAAAAAAAAGTTTTAAAAATTGGAATATCTGTAAAGTACTTAAAATTAAAGAATACAAATGGCTATATTTTTAAGAAAATGTAGATTTTATTAAAAATTTGAAAAATTTAGAATCTCGTCCGAAAATACCAAATTGATAATAAGAAAGCAAAATTAAGCTCAAAGTCTCTAGAAACCCTAGAAAACAAAAATAAAAAAGTGCAGATTTCATTAAAAACTTAAAGAATTTAGAACCTGTCCCAAAAATGACATGAGATTTTAAGATAAACCTAAAAAATGTTTAGTAAACAAGATAACTGGAAATCCTAAAAATAGAAAGTTAGTGATAAGACAATTAAGTTTAAAATACCTAAAAATTAAAGAATAGAAATGTAAATTTCTTTAAAAATTTGCAAGATTTAGAATCTACCCCAAAAATAGAAAGACTATTAAGTTTAAAGTTCCTAAAAATAAGAAAATTTGAATTGTTACATTTAAAAGAAAAAGCAGACTGAAGTAAAATAATCAAAATACTTTAAAAAATTGTCAAGCCACAAGAAACAAAACAACAGATTACGATAAACTCAAAAACATAAAAGCTACAAATCAGACTGAAGATAATCTAAAACGAAATTGCATACTACAGAAAAAAATTTATTAAAAAACTGTGTATAATTTAAAATAGTAAAAAATTTTGAACTTTAAAAAGGTGAAGGTACGAAAATACGAAAATAATAAAAAAAAAAAGAAATAAAAAACTGAAAATAATAAAAAATCCAGAAGATCATTATTTTAAATCTGAAAAAACTAATAAAAATTAAAAAATTTAAATGCAATAGATAAATTAAGAATTGAATGTGAATTTGATATAATTTGAAATTTATAAATGGCAGAAAGTGAGCTGATATTTATTGAGGAGCTCGAAAATATTAAAATCAAGGTAAATCTAAATAGTCAAAATTGTTAAACTGTCGAAAAACTGATGGACAAGGATAATGTAAAGATGATCAGAAAAATGTAAAAAGAGTTGCTAAGAATTAGTAGTAAACCTAAAATCCTAATAAATAAATTCTGCAATAATGATGAGAATCTAAAAGTAGTAATTGAGAAACTAAAAATAGTTTGGGAAAAATTTAGATGTTTTTAAAAATGTAATCTTCAGTTTATAAAATGAAGAGCTGAGATTACGGAAAGTTTATTTTCTATCAAAAATCGAAAAAAAATTGTAAGAATCCAAAAAGTTTGAGAAAGAAGCAAGGAAACAAAAAATTGAAAAAAACTCATTTCAGGCCCATTTTACTAATAAACTATGTCGTATTTAAAACAATTACTTATTGCTATCTTTACTAAACATAATTTCATGTAAGTTGTTGGCCTTGTTGAAGTTGTTTGAACCGAAACTTAGCGCTAGAGTTGTGTTTAACGAGCTTTTCTTTTTAATTTCCCATCCGGTTGGGGATAATTTTAGAAAGTTATAATAAACGTGTTTTGCATATTAATTTTTCACTTTTCCGATCAATACGCCGAACTAAATTTCCTTTATAAACCCAACAGTGGAATTTCATCAGTTTGATTAATCATAACAGGTTGATGAAAGTTTAGAGATGTACCTTTAATTGGAAATACAAGGAAATACGAGACAGTTGCAATATAATAACAAAGGCGACGGAATTAATGGTTTTCCGTTGAGAGTACCTGTAGATGCGCTAAAGGAACAGCAAGGAGCTCCACAATTCCTAATTCTACGATAATCCAGGATAAATCGGACCACAACAACAAATTCATCAACTGTGACAAAGGCGAGAACTTAATTGTTCCGAAACAGAGTCCTGTCTGGGGCTGTTGGCTGGAATTCATTACAAGAGATTTGGCCCTTGTTTGTTGAATAACTTATGGATTTAATTAAATTTAATGCTATTTTAATTTGTATCGTTATTGCGGACAGGACGCCTAATTCCTTTTTCATCGTCATCGAAACGTTTATAGGCTTCATCTGCATCATTACCTTCGATTTTCTATTCAAAAAATTAATCCTCGACATAATGAAAAACTTTTTCATAGAGTTTTTTAACGGGAACTTGGCCCGAAATTGGTATCCGTTCACGTTCTATAAAAAATTTTCCTCGTGCTATCTCGAAAGTGAAAAAACACCACAAGAGGAAACTATAAAGACGGCATCAATCAGAGGTGACAGTCGTAAGTCGCCAAGATCCCTTAATCGCAATTCTAAAGTTAAACACAAACTAGAAACAGTAGATTTATGTGAGTCGAAGAGTAAATCTCGATGTGACTCTTGCGGGGATTTTATAGCCGTCTCCCCGAGAGGTCCCCCATCGTGGCGCTTGGCCTCTAGCTAAGCCCATCATATAAAAAATAATCCCGAAGCGTCTCCTCCAATTACCTCTTCAATGACCCGTATTAAAAATATTAATCTCTATTAAATGAAAAATCAAGCCGGAAACCTTAATCTTCCTCTCCAGCACTCCACTCTAATTTTTAATATAGCTCCGACTTAATCACAACGTAATAATGTTTTTAAATAAGATTTTAGCTAAAACTAATTAAGCCCGAAACATTCCCTTAATATTTTATTGCCCCTCGAGGCCTCGTTTTCCGTATTATGTCACTTCCGGTGGAATCAAACAGTTGTCAGAATTAGACCACGGAAAAAATGAGATTTAAACCAAAAAACAATTTCGAATTTTATTAAAGCTCCTATTATTTCTCTGCCGCATCAATTATTTTTCATTCGTTCCGACATTTCTGAACAGACTATCGTCCTAATCACCCGTTTCCGAGGTTCTGATTTCTCTTATCGTTCTTATATAATTTCACTCAATTGTACAGGTCGTTCAAAATTCCTAAGAAACAACTTGTACTGCTACCGGATTCATTAATGAATTTATTTCGGGGGATTACGGCTCAGGAAGGAAAACTTTATTTTATTACATTACTAATCTTTACAGCGGTGTACAATTTCGGCGACGTAAACCTCTTCTACGGTTTATTTATAAAAGAGCCGGATCTTCGTGTTTAATTATTATTGATCTCGAATCTACAGATTGTTGTCAAATTTGTTCATCCGGTACATAATTTCACGATAAATAACAAAACAGTCGTAAAAAATAGTAAACACCACTAAAAACAAAATTGATATCGAAAATATAAACAATCTAAAAGAAATATTTGGAGAAACGTAATAAAAATACCAAATACTTAAGAGCTATAAAAAAAATTATAAGCGTCCAAAGACCAATCAATAATTAAAAATATATAAAGCATCTAAATCTTTGAGAGCATTTGAAGAATTTACCCCAAAATCTTAAGAATCTACTACAAAAAACTGTAGCGAATCCAAATATTATGACGAGAATTTAAAGCAGACTTATAAAGATTAGACAAATATGAAACATCTACAGAATCAAATGCAGAATTACAACACAAGAAAGTAAAATAAAAAAATATAGTTAGAAAATGTAACAATTCTAAAAAATAGAGAAAATTACTAAAGTAACAAAATCTAAGAAAAAATTAGGTATAATCTTACAAAATTAAAAAAATGTTGGAAGTAAAAATTCAACTACAATTTATACATTAAAATCAGTATAAAAATTTAAATTAACCAAAATTAAAATTTTGAAAATATAAATAAAACTACCAAAAGCTCAAAAGTCCAAGAGTTATAGAAATCCAATTATAATTAGCCCGTCAGGATTTACAGGCATGCAGAACATTTCAGGAGTTTACATCATCTAACAAACATAACAAAAATTTATAATATACAGGGTGAGTTAATGGTGCGAGATCGATCGATCTTATCTTTTGCATATATACATAAAAACGTTTCTTTTTAGACAGAGTGTTCCAATAATATAGGACCGTACTCAACTTAATTATTTTAAATAGAACTATTTATTTTTTACATATTCTGTTTTGTGGGATTAAACGCATATTTTAATTTTAAATTTTGAATGTAAGATTGCTAATCAATTTTCTTTACAAATTTTGCAAATGGATATTAAAATTTGTCAAAAAAAATGTTAAAATAAATAATAAAGTTGTTGATGTTGGCATATAGTGTGTTCATTATAATCACTTTTAATTTTGTTAAGTATACGGTATACGCAAATCTTATACTTTTTGATATATCGCAACTTTTTTAAAAGGATGATATAAATGTGTTAGTTGTTAAAGTAAGCCTTGATTAGAATTTAGAAACAATAAAGTTCATATATGCTAAGTATTTCTAAGTCCATCCAGTTGGCGCAAGAACTCTAAAAAAATTTAAAACTTCCAATGTATTTCAAAGGTATAAAATGTACAAAAAACCTAGAACATTTGAAAAAAACAAACTCCAAACGAATGCGATGATACAAAAGAATATAAAGTGTTCCATTTAAAAAAATGAGGTTATAGCTGTTTATATATTGTACAAATCAAATATTTCTAGTGAACACCTTGTATGATAACATTAACTAATATTAGTGCCATATGAAAGATCAATGAATTTTTTAGGTTTCTTGCCACATTTTAGCAATCAATTGCTAATAATAATGCTAAAAACGTACCTTAAATGAACATATGGATTTTCAAAATTTTGTAAAAAAATTTATTAACTTGAAAATCTTGCATTCAAAATTTAAAAACAAAATATGCATTTAAAGCATTTATTCCAACAAATCAAAATGTGTAAAAATAAATATCGTTTCATTTAAAATAATTAAGTTGAGTACGGTCCTGAGCTATTGAAACACCGGCGCCTAAGGTAAAATCAGAATAAACCGATCGCACTGTTGACTCACCTTGTATATAAAAAATATAAATATAAAAGATCTAGAAAGTCTAGAAACTTTGAAAAACAAAAAGTTTATAAACAAAGCTGGGATGAAACTACACATGTAAGATTGACAGAATAAGCACTATAAAACACTATAAAATTTTTAGAGAATTTTAAAAAATTAAAAAATTAAAAATTAAAGTGTTGTAAAGAAACAACGAATAAAAAATGTAAAAAAATAATAATAGATATTTATTTTACGAGAAGATAAAGAGTTCGCTCAGATAAGCAGCGCCCGAGTTAATGGCAGAGAATTAAACGGAGTGTAATACAACATTTTATTCGATTTTGTTTTATAAACGTGCCAACTTTAAAGATATAAATAATATTAGTCAATAAATCGTCAGCCATTTACAAATTTACAAATTACCCGATTTCCGATTCCTATGGCGCGACCATGACGACGTGTTCTTTTTCTAAATAAACTTGTGAAAAAAAATGTTTTATGCATGTCCAGTCGTTCTCGTGAAAAAAATTAATAATTTGGCCGAAGAAATGAATCATGATGTTTTTTCTAATGTTGAACGCCCTTTGGATGATAGCGATGCTATAATGGATGGAATGCGTGGCTGCTTCCTCGAAAATTCAAAAATTTGTACAAAAAGTGTACCAGAAATTTAGCAACTAGCGAGCGAAAAAGAAAGATGAAGTTACTGAGACGGTAGTATTAAATTATACTTCGAAGCAGTCCAAAATCATCAAACCATCGTCGAGGGGCACTGCTAAATCATGCACTCCTAGTATTGTCAGCGTTATGTAAATGTCATATTCTTAGAATTTCACATTTTTTACTATTAATAAGAATGACAGTTCGATTTCAAACCATGTAGTTTCGATTTAACAAGTTTTTATGAATTAATAATTGTATAAAAAATGAAAATTTTGAATGGTGATTTTCGAGTTTTTATTACTTTCAATACGGTTTAAGGGGGGAAATAGATGTAGGAGCTTCAAAAAATTCGTTTTTTTTTCTTTTCATAAATCGATCGTAGAACTATACAGAAATATATTTTCAAAATTTCAAAACAAAATTTTATGCGGTTTAAGAGTTATAAGCGATAGAGTGAATGTCCCTCTGTCGAAGAGTCGGAGCGCGTGGCATGTAATACGGAGCCGTCGAGCAGCTAGTCACTCTAGATCTAAGTGGAAGGTATTAAAGATAAAAAACACATCAAAGATGATTTTTTGTTCGTTGGAAAAAAATTTTAGAAGTGTGAAAAATTTTAAATTTCACACCGACTTTTATCGCAAGCGTTTCCTTAGGTACATAAATAAACGCGTTTTTCTCGAACCACTTTTTTCAAATTTGTGTACCCTCTAGCTTCTACAGTTTTTGATCATTCGTTATCAAACTCAGCACATAGTTGCTTTATATAATTACGCTCTATGTGAACCTTAAACATAAACAATATCTTTATTTTTACAAATTTTTTCATTGCAAAAAATGGTGAAAAACCATACTAAATTTCCACATTCCTCAGAAAAAAATTAATTTTCGATATTTTTTGGGGGGATTGAGGTTCACATAGAAGAAACACTTATAAAAAAAGTAGATTTTTTTGAAAAATTGATTTCGGATGAAAACCTCCAGGATGTACACAAATTAGCCAGCCCGATGGCGACTTACAATGCACGGCAGCTGACCTCTCCGAAATTTTTCGAGGAAAATGTTTGAAAATTTCATAATATACTCTTGAACATATGCATAACATAATTCCATAATATAAATGAAATATATTTATTCCTTATGTGTAAAAAAAATTCGTAAAATACGCCGTCCTATACATTCACTTACACCTATTTCCCCCCTTAACACTACAGCAATGAATGGATTTTTTTTTCGGGATTTGGAGATGAAGCATAATCCAAAATTATGGTGTACAAGTCTGGAAAACCAACATTTGGGGACGATGTTCACGAAGGTCGTCGATGCCCCGTGTTTTCGCGAAGAACATTGATTCTTTGCTTGAATTATTTTTGCAGATCGATCGCGTTATATAGTGAGATAAACACATCTTTAAGCATTACGGTGAAACAAATGCCTAGGATTTTGCACAATTATGTAAAGGTCAGAAAATTTTGCAGTTGTTAAAATTAAAGTTAAAAAAAAAATAATACGCTGACAAATAAGCAATTGCTTTAATAGTTTATTTTGACATAAATAAATGTAAGTTTATAAAGCAAAATCGAATCAAAAATATTAAAATTTATAGAATGAAGAAGTATGTAGACGTAGTCCGAAACATTAATGCAATTCCGAAAAAAAAACATTATTTTAAGAATAAAATATTAAACAACCAATTATTTTCTAAATTCTTAATTATCTATAGAACAGTGAAAACCAGAAAATTTTTAAAAAATCCGCAGCATTAAAAATTTAAAACATTTAAAAACTGTAAAATATGCAGCGCAAATTAGCCCAAAGATGTCAAACAATACAAAGGATCCGAAAACTGTAATGTAAGCAAAGATTCTAAAAACAAATTTAGAAATTTTAAACCATTCGAAAAATTTAAAACATCTAGACAGAAGAAGAATATTTGAATATTTAAACAAATACATTTGCATATTTCTTAATACAAAATACTTCTAACTAAAAAAAACTTTTTAACTGCAAATTTCTGACATTCGCACAGTTAAATTAAGTTTGTTTCAACAGTTTCATGTGTGAAACATATAAAAATTTTATTAAAATTTGTTTCGCATTCAATCTGGAAAATTACGTTAACAGTTACAAGCATAATTAATTTTCTCGCAATTAGGTATTTAAATTTTATAACAAATTTTATCATAAAATAAATATAAATTTGATGAATGAATCGTATGCAAATGACGTGGTGCAAATAAATCAGTAATAAATTTTTCGCCAATTTTCAAGCTTTTTTAACTTCTAATTTAGATTCCAAATGTTAAACAAAGCGCACAAACAGACTGAAGGTCGTTTCCCAAGCTTCCATTGCTAGTATTTATTGAACCTGTGAAATGTACGGCAATTCGAGCTTGAAAAAAATTCAGTTAATTACATCTGACTATAAATACTCTCATTATCTCTCAAAACATAACTAACATAATTAACACAAACTTTGATTCAAATTGAATTTACGTAATTTTCAGTCTGCGGGTGTTAGCTAAAATAACATGAATTTCAGTCATTTTCACTGCCCATTTCCAAGACGCACAGCCTAGCACAATGACTTTTATACGACCAATTTGTCCCAAAACATTTGTGATATCCGCATGCCTGAATAGTTAGTTTGACATATAACTTTTAAACTCAAAATTTTGTAATAACAGCAACTATTTCAGTAATCAGTTCAAGAAATTTGATGACCAAACTATAAGGTTGAATTTTTTTTATAGACTAGTTTGAATTTTGGAGTTTTCTGATGACTCAGAGGAATAAATAATACAACGAATAGAGAAATAAGCAAGAAACAACTTGTATTATATTAAACTAATAAAGCATATCTGCCTGCCTATATCTATCATAACTACAATAATTGTTTTGAAGTGGAGTTCGAACAAAGCTCTCTCATAAACAAACCAAACTTTATCATTGGTTATCGAGAAAGTAATATGCCCATTGTTCTGTACCTTCACTATAAAACAGTGTAACAAAATGTAACTTTGTGAATGCAATAAACCCGATCTTTGCAATTCTGGAATAAAACGAAGCATGTTGAGCAATCGGCGGTAATTGCTTCTCTGCCCCCGGGGGTTGATCTCGTCTGGGGGAGCAATCCGTGGATGGAACAGCCCTCTGGACATCAATCAGTTGGAGAGCCCTCACCTGTCAATGACCAGACTCGGTGGAGTGAGAAGCTCACTGGCTTATCTGCCCATCACGCCTATCGTACAATCCGTAATGACCTCATTTTTCAACATTCACTTTGTACATTTAGGAAAAAATTATGTTGCCAGGTTAAACCCCACGACGACGTCTCTGTCATTTCAGGTAGATTGCTAATGAGTCGAAATTGAAGCTTCAGAGACACTTTGTTCCGGTGGGGAGCTTCCGTCGCTTTATTCGACGCAGCTTCAGATTTAATTTACTACCGTTTGTCGCTGCATTATTTTTAATTAAGATGCTGTCCTAACTACTACCGAGTAATTGCCGTTTTCCGACGAGACAAATCGGGTTTAATTAACACATGGGGGCGGCGCTTCCGGTTTGCATTGGTAAGGCACTTTTATGAGCTTTTTTACAACAGGAGATCCGTATCTGGGCTCACTTTACAATGCAAATAATTTTAAAATGCACCGAGCTTTCAAGTGCGACAAAACTGTGGCGCGGTTTTAACTTACTGTACGATTAGGAAAATTTGCACCATGTTAGTATACGTGAATACACATTTATTTTACGTTCACCCTTTTTTATAATTTCTTATTGCAGAAAAGTAGCATACAAAGTTATCGTTTATCAAATTAACAGTTGCGTCAAAAATTAATCAATTCCGAAAAAATGCAGCCCTTACTACATAATTTATTATTAAATAATCATTTCTTAACTACTAAGAGCGTGTTTACAAACAACGATTTTAAATAATTAAAAAATACATAAAGTTCCTAAAATTTTACAAACCGAAGAAAATTAAAGAAATAGAAGAAACTAAATTCAGAAGAATAGACCGAATCTACACATAATCAAAAATATAAAAAATAAATCAAACAATTTCAGAATCTACAATCCTAAGTCTAAAAGGTTACATAGCATCCAGATAAATCACAAAATTTATAAAGATCAAAAAAATTAAAATAGAACATATGGAAATAGTACAATAAACTCCAAAATGTAATTAAGATCCCAAATACAAAATTATATTACAAAAAAGAACAGAAAACAAAACAAGTAAATTCTAAAAATCATAAACAACATACAAGATGCAAATTGTACTAAGAATAATCAAATACAAGAAAATGATGTAATCTGAGAAAATTCAAAAAATAGTAAAAAAACTAAAAAAAATAAAACAATAAAATCAGTATCAAAAATTCAATCAATCCAAAAATAAAAAACAAAAAATCTAAATAAAAAGAAGAAAAGAACAAATACTAACAACAATTTTAAACGTACAAAAAGTCGAAAATTTACAAAATCTAAAATTTTAAAAAAAATTTGTAGTAATGCTTAATGTTTTTTTAAATAACGCAAAAATATAAAAAATCTAAAGCTTCCAAAGAATATCAAAGGGTTAAAACATTTTGAAAATTTTGAAAACTAGAAAATCTGTCTGATATAAAAAGTATTTGAATCCAAAGCATCCAAACAATTAAGAAAACGTAAAAAGTTTAAAGTATTTAAATAATTAAAAATATAAATAAGTTAAAAAACTGCGAGATAAAGAGAATGTTTTTAAGTGTGTTTTTAGCCGTGACAAAATTTTGAGGTTTATTCTTAATACGTCGGACGAGAAGTATTTATTTGCAAAGGTTAGCATTTTTGATAACATTTTACTACTCGTTGCTGGTGGTTGTCGCATTAACGAAACTGGTCAGAAAATTGACAATGTGGACGACGCAGGCAGCGTCTTAGTTGTTACATTATTAGAAGCGAAAAATAATAAACCTCGAAAGTTCACAATAGAAAATATATAAAGCTGCAACTAGAGAAAGTAGCACGTAGAACGTTTTTTATAAATTACCAAAATTGAAAAATGTACAGTTGAACCCGTCGGAGAAAACAAAATTCGAGAAATTACCAGTGTTGTGACGTTTCTGGGTCTCTCAAAACCAGAATTATTTCCTGGTTATGCATTTTGGCGGACCTCCGCTTCGTTTCTGGTGGATGATGACGCGGACAATCTGGAGCTCAAAAGACATCATGGTTGTCAAATTCGGTAGCTGAAAATGATCTCCTAGATTCAATCGGTAAAAGAATCAAACTTGCGGAAAGATTTTCGGAGCAAGCTCTATTTTCAGTTTGGCTGCCCTAATGAAACGGAAATCCTCTGTTGCACCTAGTACAGTTAGTTGTTCCGCAGCAAGCTCTACTTTAACCCTGGCTCCTAACTGAACTATAACTTACTACAATATATCTAATATAACGATAACTATTACTTACTTATTGAACCATTAAACTTAGCTACTTAATATAACTATTAACTTAGCTATTGAACTAAAATCATCGGTTGTACCTTGTGCAATCCGCTGCTGATTAAAAATTTTAATACGCTGATAAATAAGCAATTGCTTTAATAGTTTGTTTTGACATAAATAAATGTTAGTTTTTAAATGAAAATTTATAAATCAAAAATACAAAGATTTTGGCGTTCTCAAAAAATACTTAAAATCTAAAACGGAACTACAAATTTAAAAAAAATCTGAAAATCTAAATATTATGATTTAAGAATTAGAAAAAAAGGAAATCCAGAGCTTCCATTCTTACGTAGAAATTCTAAAGAACCAAAAATTTAAAAAAAAGCAAAGAAATTACATAGAATTTAGGAGAAAATAATAAAAATCCAAAAAGTTTAAAATCGGAAAACTGCATTAAACTGAAGCATTTTAACAAATGTTTGAAAATGAATAAAATCTAGAAATACAGAAATCCTACAATTTCTGCAGAATCTTATGAATAAAGAATAAATTATAACTAGATCAGATGAAAAATAAAAAATTAAAACATTCAGAAAGATACAAAAATTTACAAAAAATGGCACGTTAAAAGACTTAAAAATTTAAGATTCTAAAATAGCAAAAATCTAGAAAATATAAAGAATCTAAAGTTTATAACATCCATAAATAAAAAAAATCCAAAAGACTCAAAAAATCGCATGTTATAAAAGATATAAACTAAAAATATTCAAAGGATGTTCTAAATAGTTATTTACCTAACAAGTTCGGAAACTTAATTTTCCCGCATGAGCACTTTATTTACAGCACGACTGTACGGCTGCATTTAGTGTGAATGCGGAAAAATTCTTTCCAAAAGAGTTAGGTACAATATTTTTTGTAACGAATATCGGATTAACAAAAAATTAAGTAACTTAGTTTTTTTTTAATGGTGGGTTGGTAATATATCTATCTACTGTAACTACCTACTAGATTTTTAAAATTTAAATCATCTGTCATTTTTTTTTATTATTTACAAAAATTGTTAAAATGAGTGACAGCGAAAATTGTATGTGTACCACTCCCGAAGTTCAACAATTTGCCAAAGAGGCCGTTTCGCGTTTGCTGCCCGAGAAAAGTCGCGAACGGTATGAACGCACTAATCAAAAATTGATTGACTGGTTTCCTCAAAAAATCACAATACCAACCGTATAACGCTTGCCACCAGCGGAAACTAAAAAACACCGGGGTACGGAAATAGTTATTTACCTAACAAGTTCGGAAACTTAATTTTCATGAGTATTTAGTGCGAATGCGGGAAAATTCTTTCCGAAAGAGTTAGGTACAATATTTTTTGTAACGAATATCGAAATAAAAAAATTAAGTAACTTATTTTTTTTTTAATGGTGGGTTGGTAACATGATCTGTCTACTGTAACTACCTCCTAGATTTTTAAAATGTAAATCAGCTGTCATATTTTTGTCTCAATTATTAACAAAAATGGTTAAAACGAGTGAGAGCGAAGAATGTATGTGTACCCCTTCCGAAGTACAACAATGTGTCAAAGAGGCCGTTTCGCGTCTGCTGCCCGAAAAAAGTCGCGAACGGTATGAACGCACTTATCAAAAATTGATTGACTGATGTCCTCAAAAAGTCGCAATACCAACCGTATAACGCAAATATCCCTAGCCGCCAGCGGAAACTAAAAAACACCGCAGTGCGGGAAAACCGTTTTTCCGTGCATCGGGATTAAGCGGAAAAATTCTGTTTCCGTACGATGAGTACAAAAAACCGTTTTTCCGTACATCGTTAAGCGGAAAGATTCTGTTTCCGTACAATGAGTAAAAGAAATATTTTAAATATGAAAAAACCTAATAAACAAATCAGTTTGTCAAATACTATTAAGGATAACAAACATAATATAACAAATTCAAAAACATCTAAAGAAAAATAATTTTCTGCTCTTTATTTACTACATATCTCAAATGCACACAAGATTTTGTGCCTCCACTTTATCAGAAAAACATTAAACAATTTCATTAATCTTGCAAAAGCTCCAGATTTGATAAGAGATTCAAGTTTCCATTTCGTTTCATCAATAGAACAAATAAATGAAGGTTCTCAGATGATTTTACTTTTCCCCGTTTCTTTTTCAATCGTCTTCTAAAACTATTGTGGATCCATTTTAGAAGCCTTCTGCAAGCGTCATTGTGAAATTTGTTTATATTAAAGTAATCCGTGCTTGTAAGTTATTTAATTCTATAGAGTTTCGCAAGTTAGATTGAATCTATAACTAAAGGGATAATAAATTCGTTCAGCATGTATTAGATAGAAAGTTCCTAAAGTCCTGGCTTAAGGCGTCGTTCCATGTTCAAGTGGAGATGTAAAACGCTAACCTGAATGATATGCAACTTGTTTTCAAGTAGCTAATGAGTCCCAAGATTGTCGATGCTAAAGTACTTATAATTAGCAGTCTTTTCTAATTTTCAAGATGGAGCGCTAGAAGAATGGATCTAGATGAATAAAGCATTAAGGCAAATTTTATTAAACTTCCACAACAACATAAAACAAACTTTCAAATAAATGTCTACACTTCAATAATGGCTGGGCTACATTAAAATACACTCAGACTGCTACTCTACATCTAATCTGATTACGTTTAAGTCGAGTTTAAAGTTGGAGTTTATAAAGGAAAGGACAATGTATGTTTTCGCTCAGTGATAATTCAATCGTTTACGTCAACATTAAACTACAATCATACGCTCAGAGGTGGGTCGGACTCGTATGTCATCGAGTCTATGACTTGTATGTAATGAGAATTTACTGATGGTTAAACCATAATTTATTCAAACCTCAGGACAACCAATCAAATCCATCTAATTGGGGCCTTTTTCGGGAAAAATCGTAAACATACAAATCACGTCCGAACATCGGAACAAATTCAATAGCCCATCAGAGCTAATCGGACTAGCGTATATCTATAATGAAACAATCAATACTCCGAATTAAACGAACAGAAAATAAATAACGTAATCGAATTGTCTTGAGCGCAACATCATTCATTTTGGAAGCGGCGCGTGGTGGGGCCAGCCACTGGCACTAACAGCAATTTTTCTTTGGAATCGGCGATAATTTGCTTGGATTTCTCGCCAAAAGCTATCGATAGCAGAAGACACATTTAGGAACTTGACTCATCATCTACAGGCACCACTTGTGGTACAAATAGGGCAACTGAATTTAAGAATTTAAAACGACGAGCACATGTGCTGTATCAGACTTTGTATGTCGAGCCATTTTGGAAAAAGAAAACAAATTAAGAGTAAATAGTTGTTCGACCTGTAATTAGTGTTGTAGATATCGAACACGTTGTATGCCAGCAAATTATAATAAATTAATAATACAAATAATGTAGAAACCTGGAAAATTGTGCCTTCAGTATTTTTGTTTGCCTGTGCGCAAATTAAAATTAAATTTATTATATGACAATTTATTTTTAATAACGATAATGTTTTTCCACTACTAGCTATGAAGTTGACCATTATTGCGTGTCTTAGCCAACTGAGAAGTTGAATTTCTATAGTAGTGGTTAATAATTTTTTCTATTATTTTGTTAAAAATTTGTGCAACATAATTTTGTATACCCAGGAGATTGTCTTTAACGTATTTGCTGCTTGAAATTACCTAACACGATAGTTATTTGAATAAAAATGGCATTAATTTAAAATTCGCGCTCAACCTAAAATCTGATGACATCCCGTAACCGTAACCACCGATCAGAGCAACTACAACATGGCTGAATGCGGAGCCAAATAGAGTTCGAGCTTTGTTATGTTAGAAAACTATCTAAACAACAGAACTTTATTTAAACAAGTACATACCCATATTCAAAAAAACAGTCAAACACGATAACTACAAACTTTGTTTGAAAATAAGTTTTACTAGTGGAAATGTCAATCTGCATCAGACTACTTGATTTTTGTTTTATTAGTAGAAACACGAATTTGCATCTGTGCTATTTGATTGTTACAAAAAATATTTTATTTTTAATTTTTGCCTTAAATTTGGCTAGTAGTGGAAAAAATAGTATATACACCACGGTGGTAAAGACGGGGCAAAGCCCCTCGCGAAATAATCTTGGTGCTCGGTCAAAAATAATAGTCTTCACCACCTTGGTGTATAATAAATTAATGCTGGTACAACATAAATCTTTATTTTTTCAAATTCTATAAATTGGTCAAAATTTAGAAATTACTATCACTACTACTACTACTACTACTACTAAGAATTTACAATAGAGTTTTACAATAGATCTAATTAAGTTTAAAAACCTACAATATTGAAAGTCTAAAAAATTAAGAACCAAAAATCCGAAAAATAAAAAATTTACAACAAATCCAGTTCTTGACTAAAAATTTAAAAATCTAAAATTTGTAGCTTCCAAAATATGTAAAGAAATTGAGGAATATGATAATAAAACTTATACCCTAATAACTATAAGGTTTTTAAACGTCGTAATTTCTCAGATTTCCATGTCTAAAACTTTATTTGGTTTCAGTTACATATTTTTGAACACTCTAGTATTAAAGTTTGGACGATTAATTCTATAAATTCTATAAATTATATAAATTCTATAAAAACTTGAAAAATCATAAGTTTACAAAAATTAATTTTCTCACGTCGAAAAATCTATAAATTTCTCGAGTTTGATAATAATGAAAAAAAATATGTTTCAAAAAAATCTTAAAAAGCTAGTGCCAAAAATTTAAAAACTCTATAAAATTGAAATAATTTGATACTTTAAAAAAACCTAAAAAAATAAGGAATCTACAGCTAAGCAAATAAAAAATTTTTAAAAAGATCTAAAAAAACTAGAAATGAAAAAATGAAAATTAAATTAGAAGAATATAATCTTTCAAGTCAATCAAAGTAAACATTGTAATAATAAAGTTTAGGCGGTTAAAGTCTTTTTGTCAAATTCTACCTTTAAAGTAATGTTTAATTTTTTTTTTAATTTCAGGTTTTTAGCAGTATTTTTTTTTATTTTCCTCGAAATTGAATAAAATCTAAACATTTCAAAAAGAAAATAAAAGTATTAAAAATATAAAAGTAAAGACAGACAAAAAATTATAAAAAATACCAAAAATCTGGAGTTCTGAAAATATCCAAGAGATCTAGTAATAAATCAAAATTTACAAATTTAAATAATTTGCTACTTTTAAAAATGTAAAAATAGAAAAATTCGAAAGCATCTAAACAATTCTAATAGACGTACAAAAATCCAGAAATTCAAAATGGTTATAATTAATTAATTAATTATAATAGATCTTTAGGTGTTTAAAAATATGCAACAAACAATATCTAAAAATGTCAGATCAATTCGAAAATTGCAATTAAGAAATTCTAAAAAATCAAGATAATCATAAGAAAAAAAAATTAAAAATTAAATAAAGAATTATAACCAAAAATCTAAATAATCCAAAAAACTTTATAAAATACAAACAAAACCCTCAAAAGCAGAACATTCAAATTCAACAAAGTTAAAGAAACCTTTAAATCTAAAGAAACTAATAATAATTAACTCTACCGCAGATCTTTGTTTGTTATTGCCATTTTACTAAAATTGATTACACATATTCCCTTCTTCAATAATAAATACACTTTCTAAATTTTACGTAAATAAGAAAAAAAATTAAAATATACCAAAAAAATTTACGACAAAAAAGGACGAACGCAGAACAGTTAAATAACAATAAAAAAAAGTAACTGTTCTCATACTTTCAAAAAATCAAAAATTCCGCATATTCGTATTGTAGCCCGATTTGTAAACTGGTGGTAAAAATAATGAATTTCGGTTTAAAAAAAACAATTAGTTGAGATTCTATCTATATTTGAAAAAAAAATCCACATTAAGTCACTATAAAAAAATGTGCAGAAATCTGTACAATAAAAATTTTTGTTTATAAGACTATTTCCAATTTCTATTTGAAAATGTCTTAATTTTTGACAACTTATGATATTCCGATTATAATATACTGTAGGCAATCCTTTAAAAAAAAAATTCCGAAATTCTTAGTACAATATTTTTTATTGTAATAATCTATTGAGTTTGTTTTTCACGTTTACAGTTTGTTTGTTTGACTGTTTAAATATTATTTGGATGTTGGTTTTACATAAATAAATAACAACATTTTGTTTAATTTTTCATGTAAGCTGACAGAACAACGTATTCAATAAAACCAAAATCAGCTGATTTTAAAAACAAAATTTAAAGCTAGAATATTTAATACAACTGTAAAATTTTAATGTGATTTTGACTACACAAATGGAAAATTCATGTTTGTTTATAATTTTCTTATTTGTGCTAGAGAAAGATGAAAATGATATTGCCTACACAACTCTTTCTCTATTTCCACTAAAAATATATCAGGTTTAATTTCCTTAAATGTAGCTATTTCAAAGTTTTGTATTTCCGGTCTGATATCGTGTGCAAGCTGTTTAAGGGAAAAGTTGTAAGGTATATTCCAGGTCTCTGTTTAATAAAAGAACGAATAACTATATAAATTGTAAAATAACCAATATAACTGGAGACCTAAACATCAAATTTTGAAATATTAATAACATTCTGTAAGAAAGCTTCCCCATAAAATGATTAAAGAGTCAAGTCGTTAAAATCTTAATTCCTTTCTATAGAAAAAAACAGTTTCCTAGCTTTATCACGTTTTATACCAGCGTCACGTCTTACCATTTCATTAGAATTATCCCAAAAAAAACTTGGATCGATGAAACGCGTATTTTTCTTCCCTCTCCAATATCTAATTAACGAAAATATCGCAACCGCGAGCAGTTTAAGCAAATTATGCCTCGTTATCGTCAAGACGCCGCAAGCAAATGAAAAACGCGAATTATAAATAGTTAAGATGCCTCCGCACGTGCGCCTTCTATCGTCTAATCTTTAACACTTAATGGACTTCCATTTCCCTTAAAAAAGCATCTTCAGTTTTTGACCGAAAGAAAAGTGCAACAACATTACCACTATAATGCGCCACTTTCAGTGGTGGCACCGGAAAGGACTCGACTGCATGGAATTACTTCCGGCCAATTTCCCTCGCACTCGAGGCGGGATTATGTCGTGTCAGAGTTGTTACGACTTGTAATGGGACACCGAAAAATGGGTTCTGTTGTGTTTCGTTTCAATTTGAAATTGTCGCACCATTTGCATTTTTGTAGCGTTTAAAAACATCCTTGTTCGCGAGCTTTAAACTGAGTTTATATTGTATATTGCCTCATTCTCGACACAATTACCCCCAAAACACAGACAGACGTCTCGTAATTCCACCAGTTCTTGGGACGAACGTATTAATTTTGCGAAATGCGAGGGATGGAAAGAGAGCGAGACATCTAGCGGACGGAGATTGAAGTGTATATGAGTGGGATTTGCAAAGATTTCCTCTGTATCGTAAATTAATAAACCAATGAACCGCGAAAAGGAGAGGACGACGATCAATCGTCGAGTTTAGAAAAGAGAAGATTGTTGTGCACATGGTTAGAGAAAAACCGGCGCGTCCACCAGAATTAATTAAATAAATTGATGCGTAGCTCATGTTATTTGAGCGTTAAAGTTAAGTTATCATCCCGGAAAAAAACACGCTATAAAGTACCTTTCATTTATTCATTTCAACACATGTAACGTCCCAGTGGAATGGATTTGCAATACGAATATAGATACTAAAATAAATTTGAAATTTGGTTTACGAATGTGTCTAAAAGGAAGTGAAAGTTACGAGATATTACATAAGGAAAAGCTGACTTTAAATAACACAATTTTATATAACGATTTTTAAGCAAAATATTTAGCGCAGGTAAACAGATTACGAATTTTCCTTTTTTCTCGTTTTTACTGTATTTACAAATATTTAAAGTCAAGAATTAAGTAAATAATTATAAAATATGCAAATAATAGTCTCGTTATTTAATAAACTCCAACCATCTTTAACATTTTTTTCAAAAAATATTCTCTGCAGAAGAGAAAATTTTAAAATGTGAATAGTCGCTGCGCTAAAAAATCTCATATCGATTTTATCGACGCCAATTATTTCACATTTTACATAAGACGACCCAAACTCTTGTTGTGTTCATTAATTTCAAAATATTACTTTAATCAACGATGGAAGTAATACCTATTTATGCAACAAAGTCGTAAAGACCAGGATTTTTTTTTAAGAAACGACCGCTTAAAGTTATGTAGAAGAATTCTTTAACAAAATGCAGCTGCGTTTTACAACACTTGTGTTGGCATTATTTACTTAGTTAATAAGTTGTCAATAATTCAAAATAGCGGCTCATTGTAAAGTGACATTGGCAAATGTCAATATTACTAATTAATCGTTGTTTCTAAAGGTGACATTAATATTAATTTTTTAAGGACAGAATGTAAGTTATAAAAGTTCAGTACGTAAAGTATTTTATTTTTGACCAAAGGACACCATAAAATTTATCTTTCGGGTCGCAAAAGAGTCCATAAAATAAAAGTGAGTGGCCGCCCAATAAAAAATTTCGATTCAAACAATTTAAAAAAATATTCTCCTAAAGTAACGGCTATTTAATTTGGTCATAAAAATGGCTCCATAAAAAAAGAAATATTTTATAAATATAGCTTAGTACGATTAAAGTGTTCAATCACCGGAAGTAAACAATAATTAAAAAAGTATAACAAATTGTCTGTAAAAGTGTATCGTACAGTGTTGAGCAATAAATTTTGGACGTGATTTTTCCATAGCCTTTTGAAAGTCTTCTTGTCATTTTAATGAACATTTGATTTATTGCTCGCAACAGTATTAGATTAGTAACTAATTTTTAGAATCCTGAATCTGATAATTGTTCTTTTCTTCAACTCTAGAACCTCACAGCATTTGGATTTAAGTCGCTGAAACGTTACCAATTTTTTGTTTAAAGTATACTTTTAGATTTTTTTAGATTTATATGTTATCGTACATTTAGTTTTTACGCTGTATTTAAAAATTAAAAGAAGATCAAATCGAGTGGCAACACTTATCTAGAATTTGTTAAAAATAAGAAATTATACTAATTCTCCTTTTTCTTTGGAATTCGCAGAAATCTAAGTCACAATCGTAATGTGGTGTGAGTTTTTACCTTTTCTTGAAATTTTACACTATTTCACACAGTTTTTGGTTGTATTTTTATGTAATTTTTCCTCATGTAATTCGCTAAATTACTCCAAAATTAAGAGAAATACCTACAAAAAATACATATTTAATCCGAAGCGGAAATTCCGATCAATAATTCAAACATATTTATTTAACGTAGAACTAAATTTCTAGGACAGGCATTCTTAGGATGTTTTTCAATTTTTCAAAATTCAGAGAGTCGTAGTGAAATGGTCTACGTTTTACGAAAATAAAATATTTATTATTAGATTTTAGTACAAAAAGGTAAATTGGCTGTTCGTTTTTTGTCGATTTGTTCAATACAAACAAAATCTCTAATCTCTGCACAATTCGCTGACGATTTTATTTGCATCTGCACCCAGACTAGATTCTTGCAAACATAAAATATGTCTGGACGTGCACAGCCACTAACGGTCTAAATTTGAGACATAGATCAAAGTTTAAACTACTAACTGCATTTTCACACATCTGGCTCAAACATGTAGCATAAAATACAAATATATTTCACCATTAAAGCTGTTTCCATAAAACGATTTAAGGAACACGGACATTCAAATAACGGAGTAAATGTTGCATCTTTTATTTTCCCTTAAATTAAGACAATACAAAATTTTTACATAAATTCGCTATGAATATTTACAATAATAGTTCCGTGCCTATCTTTACAACTATTTGAACTAAAAGTATTTACAATTAAAATAAGTACAAAGAAAAAGTGTATAATTTCTATGATATTAAAGTCTTTCATAGAATACTAATTATTGTCTACATAAGTTTGTATAAACCGAATACATGTGAAAGAAATACTGCTTCGATTTTACAGATAAAAGAATGCACTAAACGAAAGTTTAGGGTGAAGATATACCCGTTTTGGAACTTAAATTTCAAAGCAATTGCCTTATATTTGACTAAATTTTCTAAATATCACAACCACTCATTGAAAAGTCTCCGATTAATACTAAAAATACCGAGATCAGATTTTTCGTATTAACCGGCAATCAACAATATAAATTAAGAATTCATGTCAATCCAATGATCAACACTGGCCTTAGATATAATGAGTATTTTAAAGTAATTAATTACACCAACAACCAGATCCGCGAAATAAGCATGGAAATGCACCTTCTTTAACAACTTTAGTATAAAATATCTACAACATTTACGGTTAAATCACGAGGATACCCTAGTTTATGTCTTTTGCTATAATTTTTGATTGAAATCGAGTTTAAATTAAATTCCTTCGACGACGGCTGAGATTCTTTTCTGAAATTGACTAGAGAATTGGGCATATCAAACTTTCAGGCAATATCTTAATTTTACGAAGTACTGGTAAGCTTCCACCTTTGCGTTTCTAAATTACTATTGCATCTCTCGGCCGTGATACCCTTGACATCCGTATACTTAGAATCTAAACATAGAGGGAACCTAGAATGTCGTAGAAGACCACCAGGTTCAATCAAATGCCATTTCTGGCTGTCGGAACCGTCACAAATCCTCATTATAACGGGAGCACCTTTCATATAATCAAGTAATGTCAAACATAAGTCATGATGTTTGATCAGTCCACCGCTGGTCAAACCCCATTCTTGGTTGCCTCCAGTGTGATGACACTGGTACAGAGCCACCGACCCATCGATCAAATGTCCCATGGTATCCAGACAATACATTCCTTGTCTCAGCTCTCCCACATGGGAAGATGTAGCTTGCGGTATGGTCAGCTCGGGATACACATTCTGTAAATACCACTTAAAAGGTTTACATTGTAATCTGTGTCGTAACGCCAGACGTTCCGAAATGCTGGAAGAATTCAATTAGGAACAAAGTTTGCTCTAGTAATTGAGAAACTTACTCTCCAAATGGAACGTTCTTAGCTAGAGGGACGGACGCATAATAGAAGTGTTTGTAGTCATCCATCCATACTTCAGCTGCTCTGCGGGTATTACGTGCGAAAACGTTACCGCTACCTCCTGGGAATGTATAAGGATGTCTCTTTCTGAACACGTGGCCAACCTAAGAAAACAAAACGAGTCAATTTTAACGGCTTTACAAGTTAAAAAACTTCGGGTCGTTGAATATGAAAAATCGCCGTGAAGCCATCAAATTGCTCTATTCATTTTTATTGCAATAAAATTTGATAACGCCGGTATTGACACTAATATTGCAATATTGGACGTCAGTGGATTTATTTAAATTAGTTATCTGGCAAAGCAGAAACGTGAATCAAATATTTTGAATATGATAATTAAAGTCGATTATACATTAATTTGTTATTCAATTAAGCGAGTTTGGATTACGTGCAATCATTTATGGCACTATTCAATTTCATTTAAACTGAATTGATAACAAAAGCAAAAATATCATAAATTTGAGTGGAAATTTCACATTTCAAACTAGAGCGCAAAATTATCTACGAACTTACTGAAAATCGTCAAAAAACAAAACTTTATCAGAGATCAAATTGTGGAGGTGTGGATACATATTTCAAAATATCTGAGATTTTTTCATCTTATCAAAAATTGATATAATAAAAGATCTTTTTTTTCTTAAACTGCAATTAAACCTAATAAGAGTCCTAAACAATTGTTTTGAAAGCCGGCGTTCTAAAAGATAATTTTACGATAAATTCTGACATGTAAATGGTGCAATGAACAATGAACAAAAATTCTTCAATAAACGCAATATTATAAGCCTCTGTTTGTTAGATTTTAGTATTTATTACGTTCTTTTATTGGAAATAAGAATCACGGTACAATAGAACTTTTTTTATTAAATCTCCTATAGCTAACACATAAAGATTTTTACTTCGGTATTTTCCTCGACATCCTCAGCACCATCAACAATAATCATACCCTTCACTAATTTTCTATGCCGCTTCACAATCTAATTAGTGTGTATAATTTTGATTTGATCTGGTCACAATTAATTCTGAAACTGACCGAAATCATTCAGATTCAAAATTGGTAAAAATAACAAAAATTTCCACTCGAGCCGATTGAAGCGAATGAAACTCAAATTGAGCCATAAAACACATTTAACGACCAACTCTTTTACTTTATGTTTGAATTATTATTACTTGTTCTTTACTTTAAGAAATCTAGAAAATTTTCGCAGTCTTGCAGTCTAATTCAAACCTAAATTCTTAACTAACTAAAGTTAAATAATTTTTAATTGTCGGTAATATATTTGCATTATTTGTATGATTAACTTGAAAAACGTAACTAAGTGACAGAAATTTCCCGTTAATAAACGCGCTTCATAAATCGTGCTGGTTTCGACCCAATGAAGATTCCTTGCGCGTTTCTCATTAATTGAGGTTTGTTATGCATAATTAGCCCGGTTTTGCTATTAATTACAAACTAAAGGAAAAAGTAGAGGCACTTGAATAAGCCAATTTAGAAAATTCAAGGATGGGAGAGTTTTTCGTGACGATGAATGAACTAATTTATGCTCAATTGCTTATATTTTGAGCTCATCTTATGCAGAAAAACGAGAAATTTAGTGGTATGCGCGAAATCCTCCCACGTACAATTTCTGAATACTGAGAAATTCGCGTTCAAAATTTCCGAAAGCAAATATGAAAATGCAGTAAATAACATCCTATTTCGGAGGTTTTAAGTACGAAAGATCGTCCCTACTCTCGTTTTCGTACTTTTCAATTTTTGAATGGTTTCGATATTTCAATTACGTTTTGCTTGGATTCCTTTAAAGTTCGTCGTGGATTAGATCATCTAATGTAATGACTTTTTTAATCTTTAATGATTTTTAGGTATTTTCATTTCTGTTTAAAATATTTAGATTTTGTGGATTCTTTGTTATCTTTAGTGTCGTAGAATTTCTCATATTTTGTATAATTTTGATTATTAGTTGATTTTTTAGCAGATTTTTTCGTTTTTAACACCTCTGGATTTCAAATTCTTTTGTCAATTTCTTATACGCTTTGGATTTTTTAGATCCGTTTATACTTTGAATTCTGTGTAGTGTTTATATTATTAAAGTTCTTTAAATTTTAAAGATTTTCTCTAGCCATAATTAAATCTAAGTTTCTTTTCCTTTTCTCGAAATTAAAACAAAATTTTTTCTACTTTATATGTATTTCAATTTATAACTTGGCAAAATTGTCGAAACCTGGAAAAATCACCGAATTTTATTTTATTTAATTTAATCCTTTTAATTGTTTCTAACATTTTAGAATTAAATATGAGTAAGAATAAAATTTCCTACACATAAACTCAGACGTGCCCATTCAATTGACGGCATTTAAAAACATTTTCATAGCGAAAAAAATTCTGAAACAATGAGGTCGAAAAATGGCACCAAAATCTATAACAAAAATTCATTTGCCGTACATGAGTACCATTGAACGAAAACTTTAACGGAAGACCCAACAAAAAAGTTGCATTGAGTGTCGTAAAGTTCAACTTTCGAATCTCAACAAAAAAAAAATACGAGTATATTTAATTAGTAAAATTTCAATAGGCGGTAAAAATGAAGTTTCGACATAAATCGTATCGTATTAGAATTCTATAAAGTTTGCAAGTGGATAATTACCCTGCTGCAAGGAATAATCTCCAAACTGCCCCCACATTGCCACACTCGGAACGATATCTCCAGATTTTCTCCTCCCCAAACGTCCATTTTCATATCATACTTGCCCAACTTCTCAAAGTATCCTTTATTGATAACGAACAACCCTCCTGCGATCATTGGTGTCCGTATGGCCTAAAACGTTTCATCCAGAAATGACATTTTAATTTATTGTATTATACCTGCGTAGGATCCCGTTGTCTGCTTTCCCGTTCCGCATACCCTAAATATTCCCATTTGAAAACGAGATTCCAATCGAATCCTCCTCTCAAATCGGCGGATGCTCCTATATACTGGAACGTATCCATACTGATTACGTCTATAACCGGGCAAACTACACGAGTTGGATCCTGTAACAAACCGGATCACATCGTTAATTAAAAACTCGATCTTCCTTTGTGAACTGTTGTAGAACGCTTTAGATTCGAAAATTTGCACTGAATTTGCTTTGTTAATTAAACGCTTTCGTTTGCGTTCCCCGAGGACTCTCTTAAATGAATTATTTATCACGGTCTTTCAGTACTCTGAAAGTTATTGAATTACCTTAGCTACACCAAGATCAAAACTGGAAGCGATTTCGTCAAATAGAGGATGTGAACAAGGAGTTGTTTGAGTAAGCATTTTGTAAACACGGAGAGTAGAATTAGAAAAGGTTCATTTTCAACTAACTGTTTCGGGAAATAGAATTTTAGGTATTGTTTAAGAAGCAAGCTTAGAAAGACAAGGTCTTTGTTGTCACTTCGTAAATGGAAATAATAAATGAGGCATTCCAGGACGCTGCACACGAGGGTTTGGAATAAAACATAACTGCACAAAGAATCGTGTAAGCTGGGAACGTATTGTTTAATCGCTGTAATTAACAAGAAACCACCTTATTTATGTTGTTTATGCTTGGCAAACGTCCTAATCTCCAGTTGTTAGGACGCTTAACATTGTGAAATAAAACCTTATCTTTAGAACTTTTTATACATTTCCACACACAAAAATACTGTAAATTTCCACAACTAAACTCCTGCTGTACTGCACAACATGCATGGTATTGAACTACCATTTAAAAAACGAAATTTCCACAGACAAAATCTGATTTAATCCTGTATCAAATGCACTCCCATTCATTTTTTGAATAATATCTCCGAGCATTCAGTAATAAATTTGATTTCAACTTTCAAAAGACATCATCGCTCGACATTTTCAGGAGTGAATCTCATCGCCAATTCACGAACTGAAATAAAACTCAAAATTTTTCAAAGAATTTCAGTTTCATGTGTCTATTTTCTTATAAATTTTATTTATCCAAATACAACAACTGTTTTCCCGCCCCGTTTTTGTATACCTACACGGAAATCGGAAATCAACCAAATATATCAAACAACATTTTTCTAAAGTTGCTCAAATTTGCTTTTTCGTAGTATAATCTCTGGTTTCTACAGTAAATTTTAACTTGGTGACATTTTCTTTTATAGTTCGCCTGTGAAAACTGTCCCCATATCAAACAAAAAGTAACACTTAATGATATTTTAAAAATGGTGGATGCGCCAAAAGTGAAAAAGTAAAAGTTCTATTTTAGAATTAGATCATTCTAAAATAGAATTCTTCGTGAAATGTCCTATTTTCTTGTCGACTCTATCTTTACATAGGTAAAAAAATACTATTGTTACTTTCGTTTAAAATTTTAAATTCATGAGATACCATTAATCTCTTGTAGATGTATCTAAACACAAAAATTTAAACTTTTTCACCGAGAATTTTGTGAAAATCCGCAGAGATAACAAAAAATATTATTAATATACTAATATATATTATATTAATGTATTAAAAAAAACGTTTTTTTAAATTGTAGAAAAAATTGTAAAACGCTGGAACTGTTATTTTTAAATAAAATCTCTTTTTTTTGGTTGACAACTTAAATTATTTCACGTCTATTTTTTATAGATTTCATCTGTTACCTCAAAAACAAAAAAAAAATCCAATTACAGACAATATTAAAGAAAATACACTTTTCTGAAACCGGAGCTTCTTCATCATTTCCCTGCGAAAACAGCGGCAGGGAAAGTTCATTTCCCAGCCGTCGTCAGGTAAAGTCCATTCCCTGCCGTCGTCAAGAAAAAATATGACTTGATATTTGTGAAAAGTATTTCTTAAATTAAAAATTAGTAATTTTTTATTAACATCAACGGTTTCAGAAAAAAATTTACACATTTCTCGACAGGAAAATGTTGAAACTTGCCTCAGAGTCTTAAAAGACTCGTCTTTCAACATCTCTTCGGCAATAACCGTACATACATTTTCCTGACTCTTATGTAAATAACTATTTAAAAAAATGTTATTTCACAAAAAACTTAAAATTCATAATGTTTAATTAACAAAAATAATACATTTTTTATAGTTTTACAGCCGTTTTCAAAAAGAAAACGTCTAATTGTTGGGAAAATCTTCAAGTTTGTGTATGTCCATTTTCTTATAAAATTTAATAATCTTAAAGTTGCTAAAAAAATTAATTTCCTTATGAAATGTGCCTATTTTCCCGTCGAATTCAAATGTCTGTAGGGAGAAATAAAAAATCTGGGAAATAAATTAATTAATAATTTTCACATATCACACCAAAAATAAATTTACAACGTTGCTACAGAAAGGGTGAATCCTTCAAAAATGTTACTTCCAAATAAATGTTATATTTTTTGATAAAAACTAGAATTTCTTTGGTTAATGCTTCCATTTCCTTGTAAATTTTATCTTTACTTTAAGTAAAAAACTACTATTGTTATTTTAAAACAAAATTTCTGACTTTCGCTAAAAATTCAAATCTTGAGATACTCTCACAGATATCTATATACATACAAAAATTAGAAACTCTCCACCCTTTGTGTAATTCCATAAAAATAAAAATAGAGAAATTTTCTAGATTTTTACAGATCCAGAATACCAAGAAAATTCTTTTTTTTTAAACAAGTCATGAAAATTATGTAACGTCATATCTGACATTAATAAATAATTAAGTAATTTTCTGTTGAAAAAAACAAATTTCGAATCTCAATGAACGAAACTTCATAGACAAAATCTGATTTACTCCTGTACCAAATTGACTCGATTTTTAAATAAATATCTCCGAGCAAAATCAGTAATAACTCCGCTTTTTACTTTCATCACCGCTCGATATTTTTAAGAGCAAATCACATCGCTAATTCATGAAATCTGTATTTTCACCAGTGTAAAATACTTGATACAATATGTCATTACAGTTGCATGATTACATTGTCAAAAATTTTGATCCAAACAACAAAAACGTTAATTTTCAATAGCAAGCAAGCAAGTATGGTAAAATCCTCAATTTTCCAAAATCAATTAAAGCAGCACTAATCAATATTGGATTTCATCAGTACACGAAGCATTAATAAATTAATAAACAAGAGCAGCAATCCTTCTTTGCTACAAAGTTATCTCGAGGCAGAGTTGCGTAAGTTATTTAAACACGACATCGAGTCAACGCGTTTATGGAAATTCATCCAACCGTCAAGAATTTATGTTAGATAAGGTGTTACAAAATTGAATATAAAATGTTACTACTTGTTTGTGGGGTAGTTACTTTCCGGGTTTAAAATTCGCTGAAATAGGTTTTGTGAAATAAAAAGAATACATGTGGAGCTGAGAATGGATACGTGGATCAATGCTTTGGGACAAAGTCCAGAACTGTTTTTTAATGCAAGGACAGTGTTAAAACTGATCGATTTTTTGTCCCTATGATAAAAATTTAATAGTTATTTCGATTTCAAAATAACTGTAAAAAATGCGTATTTGGGACCTCGCAACATCACGTTATAACAAACAAGTCTTTGGATGAAATTCTTTAAATGTGTGTAGAAATTTTCAGATTTGTATCTTTAAAAATCAAGGCCCTTTTGGAGATAGGACGACCCTGTACAATAATGCTTTTATTTTCTACTAGTTATTTTCTTCGTTAGAATGATCAGATTTTGATGAATACTCTCCAAAATAGTTAGAGAGAAATCGAAAGATTTTCGGTGGTTTTCCGTTAAAAATATTTTTCAGAGTTATTTGGAGACTAAAATAAATATTTTATAGTATCAATTAACTTTAACTAAAATAAATAACAATTGAATTTCCACCGGTCAAATCACGCATTTAATTTTATTTCTCAAAGAAAGTATTGGGACAATAAAACAGTTTGTTCCGATGTCAAAAAAAAAAATGCCAACGTAAGCAATCCACGCTAAGCTGACTCATATCAATGTAATCTCAAACAAGTCGGATACATAATACACAATGTTCCCATTTCTCATTACTTTTCCACTCTACAAGATTCGTTATCATCTATACCGAAAACAACGAAATCCCAATAACAATATATTAAAAGTTGTCTGCTACCCAAACCACCCCTAGTTTGCATTTATTATCCCCCAAAATTGTCTTAGCTATCGACGTCAGCAGTTACTGACCTCTGCAACCCTCTCCAATAGCGGTTCGAGCCAATTGACATTACACTCGCAATGGCTGTCCAGAAACGTGAGTACCGAGGCCGTTGCGGCATCCGCCCCTCTCACCCTCGATCTCATCAATCCTTCACGTTTATCATTGCGAAGCACCCGGACTTTTTGGATCTTGGCCAATTCCTCTCCGTCTTCAGCTACAAAATTAAAAAATATGACACCAGCCACAACCCTTTCGCTGTTACCTACGGTTATCGCTGAAATCGTCGACGAGGATAATTTCCTTAATCAGGTGTTCCGGGCTCCGGTTGAGGACACTGAAAGAAGTCATTCATTAACCGGAAGTTGCGTAAGTTAAATCGGGCTATCTCTTTGAAACAATGCATTTCACGCTTCTCTGTTAATTTCACATGCTGATGATGATTATATTAGAAACAATGAGATCAGTATCGTACGAAATGTGGTATTAAGATTTTTGTTTTGTTTGACGTGACTTGAAATATGATGTACGATAACTGAGCCAACACAAAAGACCAAATTTACTTCCTGCATTTAAAAAGGAACATTAATCACTGCCATCTTTAATGCAGTAGAGGCGGGGGATTTTTGTTTTCGGGTAAATCCTAGGGAAAATGTTTTTCTCGTTTCGCTAATTCATGAGAGTTTTCTGAACAAAAGACTTTACGAGAATTTAATTGTGAGGTAATTTCAACCCACCTCACGACAGTTCTGAGCAGCGTCGATCTTGCTTCGTTGTGGAAAGTTATTATTACACTAGTCGCTGGCAGATCTGTTTTCCAGTTTTTTCTTCGGCACCTGGAACAAATGGAATATCTTCGTTATAATTTAATCTTGGTAGGAAAATTAATTTCGTTTCATTTTAACAAAAGGTATCATTCAAATGTAAACCTCTAAGTTTTTATTAGTTCATTTTAATTTCACCGCTTCAAGTTAACTTTCATTTAAATTCACAAAAATGCAATGTTAGAGTGAACTGAAACTATATGCATTCAGATTAGGTTGGATATTAAAAAAAAATTCTATTTATTAAAGCATCACATCAATTTTTACTAATTTGATCACAAAAGCAATACGTACCATAAAGTAAACACAAATAAATGGGTAAAGTCAAGTAAAAGAATAAAGAAAACAAAGCTTAAATTGAACAAATTCATTATTTGTAAACTTTTAAAACATTTTGTTTTTATAAAAAAAAAACATTAATTTTTGTCAAAAGCTTAAAAAAACAAACAAAAAATTACATTATTTCTAAAAGTGGTTATGGTTAATCTCTAATTTTTTTCGCTCATCTAAACACAACCCGTTTTCTATTTTTTATTTTTCTGTCAAAAACGTCGATTCTCCCCGTAAATTTTGTATATTTATAAACTGAAATAAAAAATCCACTGACGAATTTAAACAAAAAAAATCATTTTTTTATATTTCAACCATCTAAACGTAAAAATGACAAAATTTCCACATGTCAATAAAAAAAATAAATAACTTTCCTTGCAAAAATGGCGGATCCGCCAAAAATGTTATTGTTTTATAAAAACTAAGCTTTCATTATCAAATGTTTCTATTTTTTGTAAATTTTATTTTTCCAGAGTTAAAAACCTACTATTGTTAATTTAAAAAAAAAACTTTCGCAAAAAAATTAATTCATTCATGATGGGATACGATCTCTCATAGATATTCCTATTAAGAAAAGAATTAGAAATCTCACATTCAAAATTTTATAGAAATTTACAGAAATAACAAAAAAAATTAAGAAATTAAATTAAGAAAAATCGAAATATTATTATTTGTCTGTGTTGTAAGCTAGAACTGAAAATTTTTCTAATTATCTACAAAATTAAAGAACGTCATTTTTAAAAAAAATCTGATTTTTGCTAACAAGTTGAAATTCATGATGTTCATATTCTTTTGTTCGGTCGAAACATAAAAACAATGAATCTCACAAAAATTGTCATTTCCACTAAAAACTATAAATCCTTTAATTCCAATCCACAAAACATCTACACAATTAAGAAAAATACAATTTTTGCTGTTATCAAAAATCTAGTTTTTGAAACTAAATGTCTGCTGTCTTTTCTGCTTGAATTTCTTTATAGAAAGTATCCATTTTGCTATGGATTTTATCTGTATAAGTCAATACAAAAATGTATAAATTAAATGTAAAAACTAAAAAATCCACAAATACAAAATAAAAACTTCAAAATGTTCCATATCTGTTGTTTCCATATGAAAGTTCAACTTTTTCTAGAACCTCGATTGTTTCTATTTTCTTGCAGATTTGGTGTGCATAAAGATACACGAGAAATCTAAACATCTACAAAGCTAAACTAAATATATTTAAACAAAATGTTACAAGCAATTTTTTTTTAAATATCCACAAAAATAAAAGTGCAAATAAAAACAACCTTTTTTTTCCAAATAAACATTATAATTTCAGTTGGAAGCCTTAAACTCATAAAAAGTATCTATTTTTTGTAGTAGGATTCATTTGTTTAGGCACAAAAAAAACTGCTGTTGAAAAAGTTACTTAAATTTTGATGATTCTAGAATGCCTTGACCATAGGCAAAAACCTAATAATTGAATATAAATGAAAATTTTGCAACTAACGAACTTCACGCTGAATAAACTGGTTAATTACTCCACGCTGAGTTCACTGTACTTAATAATCACCATTAATGAACGTTATAATAGGTACTAACTACCTGTTTTTCTTGGTAATAACTTTTAATTTGCACAAAACTTTACGGCAAATTCAGAATAAAGATGATTCTCTAAAGAGTATTTTGTATTCCGCAAATCATAAGAAATTATCAGACTAAATCGGTTTTGCTGATTAACACTCTTATTCATTAAAATTAATAGCTTTGTAAATATAAAGAAAGAATGAACATAGCATATGTAAAGATGAATAATCAAAGATTTAATCAATTCAAATTTAGTTTGAGTGAAAAATATAAAATATTTAAAGAAGGACAATTTAATCTGCTCATATATAGCGCCTAGCCGGAATAAAAATAGCCCTGTTAAATCAACTTCCACATGAAAATTAATTACATCAAGCTATCATCAATAAAGTCAATACTTCACAATCGGCGACTAATTTCTTATGTAAACTCAGCGCACAAATGTATACCAATTACAAATTATGCATATTGTTAGCTATTATGTTTGGATTTGAATTTGGCGCGCATAGAAGTAGTTGGGAGTCAAGTCGCTTGACGTCAAAGGGTTGAAATGAATTAGAATAGACCCCCAGATGTTTTTGTTGTTGTTCAATTGTGTTTTTGAGTCGTTTTGTGTAAAATAAAACTTTTATCTGACATAAATCTATCAATATTATAGAAATTATATCCTATTCATCTGTGTTTGTCGGAACTAAAAATACATTTTTCTATTTTGCGTCGTTACTAGAGCCAGTAAAGCACCCGTTTGGGTTCGTTACTGAGAATTTGGATGCTTTACTACGGCTGGTGTATTTTAGTTTTGTCGCGTTGGCGGCATGGTCGTAAAACGTCAACGTCAAATGTCAAAATGTGAATGTGTGCAATGTGTTTAATAACTTAACCTTAATTGTTATGAAATAAATAATATTAAATCATTGTACCCAACCTTGATAAAATTCCCTAAATTTCAAAATTTTATTTCTTTTATATAAAAAGAGATTAAGAGGTGCAAAATAGAAAAAATAGTATAAAACACGCGTTCAGAAAGCTCTTCCAGCACTTGTTGCAAACGCGTGGTGGAATCAATGCTTTCTCAAACTTGTTTTTTAATATACTATTTATTCTAATTTATAATCAATTATTAACGAAGTCCACACCAAAATAGATAAAATCTCAAATCATAAACGAATGTGTGTATTAATATCCACTATCAATAACGAAAAAAGTCGATAAGTGATTTTAATTCCTTAACGTAAGAAGATAAGACTTTACGAACGAGATTTATAGTCTTATCACGAACCCGAGATAAATTGGATTGATTGAGTCGTTGTATGAGATTAGATGACACAATTTTTCCCATATAACACGACAGTTATATTATGTTTCATCTTTACTTTAAGAAAATAATGTTTTTCGTGTTCTTTCTCTTCGCAGTCAGAACTGTAACTTCTTCTCTCACCACCGACTACTACCAAAACCTAATAAACCAACGAACATCACAAGCCCAACTTTACGAATTACCGCAAGACAACGGCGAATTCAAAACGGGAACCGCATCGGACGTAACAAACGGTATTTACAGCCCCCTGCTGGCCAACCCTTCACCCTTTACGTTTCAGATTTTGGGAGTTACGATTTCATTATCATCGGAGCCGGCTCAGCGGGTAGCGTTTTAGCAACTCGACTCTCTGAAATAAACAACTGGAATATTCTACTGTTAGAAGCAGGTGGTGAGGAAGATGACTTTAATATTATTCCGGGGATGTTTCCGTATTTACAGTTCAGTGAGATGAATTGGGGGTATTTGTCGACGACGCAAACGAATTGCTGCTTAGGTAAAAAGACGTCGCACTGAATTTTTTTTGAGTAAATAATCGCTGTTATGTGAAGGTATGAAGGATAATAAATGCATGGCTCCTCGAGGAAAATCGATTGGGGGTAGTAGTGCCATTAACGCCGTTTTATATGTTAGAGGAAATGCTAAAGACTACGACAAATGGGTGGAAATGGGAAACCAAGGATGGTCGTACGAGGAAGTGCTTCCATATTTCATAAAGTCGGAAAACTCGCAAATTGACGGTGATGAAGGCTATCATGGAAGAGGAGGGTTATGGGGAGTAGAATACGCTTCCACAAACGAGGAAATGCTGAAAACTTTCATCGATGCAAATGCTGAATTAAATCAAAGGGTGGTTGACTACAACGGCATGAAACAAACCGGAGTTTCCAAGGCACAGCTCAATATTAAACATGGAAAAAGACAAAGCGCGGCCACGGCATTTTTAGACAATGCCAGGAGACGAAAAAATTTAACAATTCTCACTCATGTTTTAGTAACTAAAATCATCATCGACGAAAACATTAAGAGAGTGTTAGCAGTGGAGTTTGTAACTCGGAATGAAAAATTCACAGCAACTTCTGTGAAAGAAGTAATTGTTTCAGCCGGTGCTATTAACAGCCCTCAATTACTAATGTTGTCAGGGATAGGTCCTCGAAAACACTTAGAAGACTTGGGAATTCACGTGATTCAAGACCTTCCAGTTGGTGAAAACCTGTCGGAGCACCCACAGTTCTTGGGATTATCCTTTCGCACCAACACCTCTACGGAAAACTCTGACTTTGAAAGTCTAATTGAGTCGTATTTGAATGGCTTGGGACCTTTAACAATAACTGCTGAAGCTCTTGGTTTTCTCAGCTTTTCCGGAGATAATCCCATGATCAAGTACATCTTCAATCCTCCGTCAGGAGGAGGCGACCCACTTCTTACTAGCCGGGTGTATAATTTTAACGAAGAGCTGACCACAAACTACCTAAATACAAAGAATTCCTTGACTGACTTCTCCGTGAGTGTGATACTTCTTCATCAGAAATCCAGAGGACGTGTTACACTTAAATCTTCCAGTCCTCTCGATTTTCCAAATATAGATTTAAACCTATTCTACGAATCCGAAGACATTGATTATTTCATTCTCGGAATCGAGTCTATATTACAGCTGATACAAACGGATGCATTTCGAAAACTCAACGCTACTTTCATCGACATCCCCATCTGTGAGGAATTTAAAAAATATTCAACGTCATACTGGGAGTGTGCAATTCGACATATGTCGATGACACTTTATCATCCCTCTGGTACAACAGCAATGGGTCCTTCGGCGGTTGTTGATACTGACTTAAAAGTGCATGGAATTGAAAATTTGAGGGTTGTAGATGCTGGGATTATTCCTTCAACGGTATCAGGACCTCTAAATGCACCGGTTATCATGGTTGCAGAAAAAATATCAGATAAAATAAAAGCAACATATGGGTTGATATAAAATACCCAAAGTCAATAAAAATTCAACAATTTGGTAAAATGCGTATTTATAGTACCACAGAACTTATTTTAAAACATAATTTTTAGATAAAAAACCGTCCACACACTTTAAAAATGTAAATAAAGTAATAAATCTTTAGTAAAAATGAACTTGAACTAGACTTTTACAACTCGGACATTTTTAAATTATTGTTTGTTCACGGCAATTTTAGTGTTTTTATTGCAGACCACAGAAAGTAGTTCGTTGACCGCGGAATCCTACGAAAAACTAATTTAACATAAAATTGCAACCGGTGAAACTAGGAACGGAGAATTTTAACACTGGAATAAGATCAAACATACCATTTTGATAAAAAAGTATCAGAACTCGATTTATGTTTTAATTTTGGCTCTTGATATAGTAAACTGACAGTTTTACAATACTTTGGTGGGAAGGAGCAGGTGAAGAAAATGTTGTAGTGTCACATATAATTTGTAATTCCCAGAGGTGAAATTATGGGTGAGCTAATAAAGCTAGTACTACCCATAATAGTTGCTAGTTGCTATGTACTCGCAAGGTACATACATATAAATGGTAGTACCTAAAAGTAAAACTCTAGTTTGTCTGATCTTAAAAGTTGCAAATAAACAGACATGCTAAGTAAAATGGAATGAGAAGTCGGTGGAATATGGAATATTCTATAATTCAATATAATATTGAAGTCAATTTACAATGAAACATCAAATGTCTATTACAATGATTATACCGGTACGTTCCAATCATAGTAGACATAATTCATTGAAAAAGACAGTACAAAATATTTTTACCTCACGCATGTGCAAAACGGAATGTTCATGTCACGCCTAAAAGGCTTCAGTAAGAAACATACTTATCGCACCAGAAACTAAAAGCCAAAACAAACCATCAAAAATTCACAGCAACTGCAAAGATTATTTCTGATGGGGTCTCTAAACCTTATTTCATAAAAAAATAAACTAAAAAAATTCTACATTGTCTAGTCTAATCTTTATCTTCTTTATCTTCCGGCGTCAATTATATTATCCAATATTCTGGATTTCTTCCACCAAATTCTCTTATATTCTGGCGTAATTTTTCCTATTGTGCCTTCTAAAGTTATTCCTGTAACATTATGATTTTTTTATACATTTTATAATTACGGTTATTAATTTTTTTACATAAAATGGTATTATCGTTTTGATGGTTCTCAACGGTTGTTGAGTCTAGAAAACAAAACTGGGAAATATTTCCAAATAATATAAACACAAGCTTGGCCCGTGCAGCCGATGCGGAGCTAATCGGTGAAATTTATGCGTCTGCAACACTTAAAATTCCCAATAACTGGCAAACGAAGGGCTGGGAACATATGAGTTTTAATTCTAGTTTAGTAAATTAGTCTAATTAGTTCTTCTTCTGTTATTTGTTTCGTCTGTTCTTGTTTTTCTTGTGCTATATGTTCGATGCTCTGGTGTAACTCGTCTTTTTGCTTCGGGTTGTTCCAACAGTTCTCCTACAATTCCGTCGTTGTCTTTTACATAGTATATTTGTATTTTGTTATCTCCTCTCTTTGACTACTGCTTGCTTTTCATATATTCTTCATAGTTCTCTTGGTTACTGTTTGCATGATATTTTCTCTATAGGTGTTTTTTATCTTTTGGTACTTTTTTTTATTTCCTTTTTTACCATGCCGGGCTGAGCCGCTCTTGTTCCGGGTTTATTACTTACTTTTGTGCATATTTTTCTTCATTTTTCTTCTATACCTTAGTAGTTTGTTTAAGTTCTCTTATATCTCTGTAGTCATCGTTAATACCTCTTTTGCATTTTCTTTTTCCAATTTATATATTCTAATCTTCCTTTTATATTTTTTTAAGTTCATTTAAACTAACACCGCTCCATTTTGCTTCGATATTTTTAACTAATTTCCATATTTCCGAATTAATTAAGAAATAATGCATAATAAAGAAGAGCATGGTTCTTGGGAAAATGAAATCAATAAAGTAAGAAAATTTTCCAAAGCGCAGAGGCAAATTTATTGTGCCAAATAATTCGCAAATTGTTTATTTCGAGCTGGACTAAACTAGATACAATTACACCTGCAAATGAACTTTTTGTTAACCTTGTTTGGGGATAATAAATATGCAAGGGCGTTAAATAATTAATTAAAAGCAATTAATTTTTATGTTCAAAAACTTTAAATTGTCCACCTTTTTTTGGAATCCCTGTGTATTATTAATTTAAATATTCTTGCCGAGAAAGAAGACGTTGATGTAATAATCCAAAAGATTAAAGTTTTAATTAAACTTTTAAAAACTGGCTCTTAATTAATTTGATTATAAAAGTTATTAGGCTTGACAATTTATTCTGTTTACAATTTAGAAGCGACACAATAACGTAGAAAAATAAATTTTGTATTGATGTATTTAGCACAATTTCTTTATTAATTAATGATAAATTGTGCGAATTTGAAAGTTTTGGAACAGCTACGCGCTTAAAAATTCGGATAGATGATTCTAGTTAACATTTTTCATGGTAGCGCGTCATTATCTTAAATAGTATATTATCTACAAACTTTACAATAAATGCTCTTGCTATCGAAAACGAAGTATAGTATTTATGCTACGGTGTGCTAATGAATAAGATTCTAAAAGAAAAAAAACTGTTGATTTTACGCAAAAAGATTAGGCCCCAAAAGCCACTGTTAAGTTTCAGTTTCATCAACCAAAAATTGAAACCTTTACACTAAACCTTGATGATAAATCTAGACCTGCAAGTTTATTGGTGCTTTAAAAAATTAATGCCTACATCATTAACAGGACCATCAACAAAGGTTCCAGAGTGGAATATTTTTCACAATTTCTCATTTTTAAAGTGTGTACGTCGAATTCTTTAAGAAATCAAAACAAAAATAACCTCAAAATTATTTATTCTCGCATTAAAAGTAAATTGAAAATGAAGATGAATCATGAGAAGTAATTCGCTTATAAAATTGGTCACATTTTAATCAAGTAGGAACGATAAATAGGTCGTCACCAAAAAGTAAAAAACATTTTTAAAAAACCTTCTAAACCTTTCAACAAACAGCTAGCAGTTAGTTGTTATATATGTAGAATTATTCCAACAGTTACGACGTCAATTGTTAAATGTTAAAGTTATTTCTTTAAAGTAGAACAAACTACAACTTTATTCGCAAATTTGGAACGCTTAGAAAAAAGCGCAGGTGCATATGCAGTACTTGATAACACATATGTTGTATGAGTTTATCAAAAACACCACCATTAAACTCGTAATCGACTACTACACCAGAGTAGTAACAACACCGCATTTTTTGCAAAAATGATAATTTTGTATTTAATAATTCCATATTTAATACTGGCTCAGAGTCCCCAGACTATCGAATATTACAAGGAACTAATAAATCAAGAAAAGAAAAAAGCTAAAATTTATCAACTGCCGAAAAACAATGAAGAATTTAGAAATGGGCTCCAAGTTACCAACACAAAAGGTGAAAATTAATCGTATGGAATTTTACAACTTATTCGTTGTTTCAGATTTTGGTTCCTACGACTTCATTGTCGTTGGTGCAGGCTCTGCTGGTTCCGTCTTAACAACAAGGTTGTCAGAAATTTCCAATTTTAAAATACTTTTATTGGAAGCTGGAGATGAAGAGGATCAATTTAGCGAAATTCCTGGAATGTACTATTATCTACAGTTTAGTGAAAAAAATTGGGGCTTTTCCAGTACTCGCCAAAATAAGTCTTGTTTAGGTAAAAAATTCTTTTTTACTTCTAAATACAATTGATTGATTAAAGGGATGAAAGGTCAGAGATGCTTGGTTCCACGAGGGAAAGTAATTGGTGGTAGTGGTGCTATCAATAATCTTAAATATTTCAGAGGGAACCCGAAGGACTATGATAAATGGGCTGAACTGGGAAATCCCGGATGGTCTTTTTCTGATGTTTTTCCGTACTTCTTGAAATCTGAAAATGCCCAAATTGATGGTGACGCGGGGTACCATGCAAAAGGAGGCTTGTGGAATGTTCAATATTCTGAACCCACGTCACCAATGTATCCATTTTTCTATAATGCAAATTTGGAAGCAAACATATCGTATGTGGATTACAACGGCAAAACTGAAAATGGAATTTCGCAAATTCAATTTAATATTAAACATGGGCGAAGACAAAGTCTTGCGACAGCATTTCTAGACAACGCCAGAGGCCGGAAAAACGTCACTGTTGTAACTGGAGCTTTGGTGACAAAAGTAATCATAGATCCTGAATCTAAAGTGGCACGAGGAGTAGAATTTGTAACTCGAAGTGAAAAATTCAAAGCTGAAGCTAGTAAAGAAGTTATCCTTTCGGGAGGTGCAGTGAGTACACCCCAAATTCTAATGTTGTCCGGCATAGGACCTCAGGAACATTTGAAAGAATTAGGAATCGAAGTAATTGCAGATCTGCCGGTTGGCAAAGCTCTTAAAGACCACTGTTTGTTCCCGAACTTGATATTTAGAACTAACTTCACCATTGAAGGTTTTAAGATAGAAGAGCAAATCAAAATGTACTTAAACGGCGTAGGTCCATTGACAAAGGCAGCAGATGCAGATGCTGTTGGTTTTATAAACACTGGAGGTAAATCCACGTACGACTCAATCGCAGAATATTTGTTTGTACCACCAACTGGAAGCAGTACATCTATAACCAGCAAAGCATACAACTTCAAAGACTTTTTTGTGAGAAATTATAACGATAACGTTAATCCCAAAACAGATTTAACAATCCTACTTATATTGCTCCACGAAAAGTCTACAGGCCAGATCACTTTAAAATCTACAAATCCCATAGATTTCCCTAACATTAATCTCAACATGTTTGATGAACAAGAAGATATTGACACGATGATTGAAGGAATCGAATTTGTGATTGAGCTTTTTAAAACCGGACCTCTTAAATCTATTAATGCGACACTTCTTGATTATCCGATCTGTACAGAATTTGAAAAATTTTCTAAAATGTTCTGGGAATGTCTTATCCGACATACGGCAGTATCATTTAACCATTTATGTAGTACAACACTAATGGGTTCCGATCCAAAGACTTCTGTAGTTGATGCAGATCTAAGAGTTCACGGAATTGATCGTTTGAGAGTTGTTGATGCAGGGATTTTTCCATCAACGATTTCTGGACACATTAACGCTCCAACTGTCATGGTTGCGGAAAAAATATCGGATCAAATCAAGAAAACATATGGATATCTTTCTTAATGATTTAAAATCAGTACGTAATTCATGAATGAATAAAAATACCAAAATAAACCAAAATAAAAGTATATAAATGTTGTTGTTGTTCAAAATCAAACACAAAATTATTTCACATTTTTAAAAATGACCTTATACAGTTATAAAAGCAAGATTTAACCATTAACTCATGAAGGATAACGAGCCAGAATAATTACGAAACCAAACCTTATTTCCAAAAAGCAAATGAAATCAATTACACATAACCACTTAGCCTAGTGCTTGTAAAAATAGAAAATCGCATCCCTGAACCTATAGCTTTGGAGGGTAATCGGTGAGATTAGTAATCCCTGGAAGAAGAATTTTAAGAAACCCCTTGTATTTGTAATTTTACAAGCTTTAATTTATGTTGCAATCCTGGTATTTTCAACAAACTAATCAGAATTTATGCATACAAATTCAGAGAAGCAGTAATTTTCCAAACTAACAAAAAAGTTCTCTGAAATACATTAAACAATAATCAAAGATAATGCTATAAATATTTTAAAAAGCAAAATTTATTGATAGAAAATGCAGCGTTTTTGCACAAGTTTTACGAGTAAGTGAGTCAAGTGTACATAAATAAACGATAAGTTTGTTGTATTTATTGGAGTTTTATAGAAAAATAAAATTCCATACATTTTTAGACTTATTTCATGCGTTTTCCCAGAATTATTAAACCAATATTGTCTGTGTAATTTCAGAAATGTTTTAAGAATCGTGGGCAGGTTTTTTTTCAATTGTGTAGATTTTATCCATTGTGCAAAAAGTTTAAAGATATATAAGTAAACTAAAAAACCTTAAATAAACAGAATCCTATTTCAGCAAAATTTGCAACGTAACTCTTAAAATTCAGGCCGCAGTTATCCTCGATTAGGTAACAGATCGCTTAAAGTAAATTGTTTTACAAAAATTTAAACTAAAAATGAATTCATGAAAGATACTTGGCAATACAAAAGAAACTGATTTTCATTGTCACGTCATGGTTGAAATGGCTGGTGCAAAAAAAATTGATGTTTGTTCGTTCCTTGTAAATATTACCCCTTGAAAGTTAATTTTTTAAAAAAAGCCAAAATAAGTAAATTGCAAATCTGTTACGATGCTCAGAGGCATTATTTGAACAGAAATGCATGGGAGAGACATACTATCTGCAAACTCTAGCATCCTTCAAAGAAGCAATAATTTTATGATTTCTCCCATGAACTCACAAACCATAGTTGGGAACGAAATGTAAATATTTATTAGTGAATTTAGATAAAAACTGAAATACCACTTCAAATTTTAAAATCTCACTATGTTTCAAATAGCGTAAACGGGCCTTCATTCGCAGAAACTTGTATAAATAACATACTTTCCATACATTCCATTTTAAGCATTTTTTTTTCAAGTTTAGTTTTAAGGAAATTAGCAATTACATTCATCTGACAAGATTCCTTATTTTCTACTTTTAAAAATGTGTTTCTTTCAGAAGGATCTGAGTGTTGGCGTATCCACTAAATCAAAAATATATCACCTTTCTGTTTTCATTTGGAAGATATTATTAGTAAAATAAAACAAAATACTACTATTTGCATTTTAAAATACTACTTTATTGCCTGAACTGTTATGTTTTTAATATCTACAAAACCGTAAAAGCTTATAATCATTGTAAAAAAGCTTGCTAAGTACCTATTCCGCGAAATAAACGTTCAAAACCACTGTGGAATGTTAAAAAAAATTATCGCTATAGAACTACCATAAAATTGATAGTGTTATCGCAGGAATTTAAAAAATTGCAACTTTTGACAACAACGATAATCTCGCTTTTAGAATTTCAAGTTAAATATTAGCTAATAAGTCCTTAACTACAGAATATTACAAGCAACTAATTCACCAACGAACCGAAGAAGCTGAAAATTAAGAATTACTTAAAAAGAATAAAAAATCCAGGAGTGGGCTCCAGGCTTCTACTACGAAAAATGCAGAACAATAGTCAACGATTTCGCAACACATTCATTGATTTAGATTTAGATTCCTACGATTTCTTTATAGTTGATGCACACTCTGTTGATTAAGTCTTACCAACAAAAATATCAAAAATTATTGAATTTAATATACTTTTATTAGAAGCTGGAGGTAAAGGGGATGATTTTAGCATAATTCCTGGAACGTTTAATTATCAATAGTTAAGTAAAAAGAATTGAGAGTCTGATACTACGTACTTACTTTTGTGACTCCACAATTTTCTTTTGTTGCCATTTTTATCTCCATTTTTCTTTTAGACCTTACTAGTTTGTTTAAGTTCTCTTATATCGCTGTAGATACCTTTGATACTTTTCTTTTTTCAGTTTATATATTCTAATTTTCTTTTTATATTTTTTTTACGTTGCTTAAACTACCACCACCCCTTTTTACCTTGATGTTTTCAACTAATTTCCATATTTTTGAATTAATTAAGAAATAATACATAATTAAAAATGAGCATAGTTCCTGGGAAACTAAAATCACATCAATAAAGTGAGAAAAAAAATTTTAACCACCAAGGCAAATTTATTGTGTCAAATAACTCGTAAATTGTTCATTGAGAGCTAGATTAAAGTAGACAAAGTTACAACTGTAAATCAACTATTTCTAAACGTTGTTTGAGGTTGATAAATACACAAGAGAGTTTTTATGATAAAAACACATTTTCTTAGAATCTCTGTGTATTATTAAGTTAAGCATTCTTATCGAGAAAGAAGACGTTGATGTAATAATTCAAAAATTAAATTTTTAATTAAACCTTTTAAAACTGGCTCGTAATTAATTTAATTATAAATGTTATTAGGCTTGGCACTTTAGTCTATTTACAATTTAGAAGTGACACAATAGTATAGAAGAATAAATTTAATAACTCAGTTACGTAAGTTAAATAATTCTAGTAAATATTTTTCAAGATATCGCGTCACCCACCATCTTAAATAATTTATTACGAGGGGCACTGTGGGAATCCGCGGAAAATGTAAGATAAAGCACACATTACGTTTTATAAATCATTTTATTGCTTCCGAAAATATTTGCCTTTAACATATATACACTTGTCCATTTGATGAAACCAATCTTCAAAACACTTTTTCCACGCTGAATGAGATACCTACCAAACAAGTGATTTAAATGATTCAAGACCTCTTTGGGCGATGAAAAACGCTTGCCCCCGTTTTTTTTCTTTGGTGTTTTGGGATAAGAAGAAGTCATTGGGCAAGAATGTGAACGATGAATCACTAATTTAATTTTTTGACTGATCATAAACTCGATCGTTTGTTGTACCGTGTGTGTGTTCGCGTTGTCATGATGAATAATGATTCTCCGGTTTACGTAATTTCTTCTGATTTCAGCAATAACTAGTATAACAGCTAGCGTTAATCGTTCTTTGATCCTCTAATCCAACAGTTGCAACATGACACGTTTTTCCGAAAATCATTTTTTTAAAACGCTTTTTGGTTTAGGTTCCCTTTGAAACACCCATACAGTCAATTGCTGTTTAGTTTCAGGTTCATATGCATATATCCATGTTTCCTTTTTTGTCCATTGTTACAACGGAATACACAGAATTTGAACGATCATAGACATTTTTTTAGCATTCTCTTGCACTATTTGAAATGTGCCTGCTTTTGAGCCTTTTTCAAATTCTGAGAGATCTAACAATTGTAAATCTTTCTGACCTTCAAATAATTGTACAAAATCTTATGTATTTGTTTCACCGCAATGCTTAAAGATGTCTTTATCTCACTATATAGCGCAGTCGATTTGTCAAAATAATTTCACGTATTGAATCTATGTTCTTTGCGACAGTAGAGATACATCGACAACCTTCAGCAAACCACTCGTACACCATAGTTTTTGATGGTGTTTCGTTTCCAAATACCGAAAAAAAAAACACTTATTGCTGTGGCGATAAACCGTATTGAGTCATAAAAAAAATCCAAAATTTTCTTTTTTTATACAATTATTAATTCATTAAAATTTGTTACAACGGAAATACACGCTTTGAAATCGAACTGTCATTCTTTTTAGTAGTAAAAAATATGAAATTTTAAAAATATGACAATTACATAACGCTGATAATATTAGGAGTACATGATTCCACGAATTTTAGCAGTGGCCTCGTATCCACAAACGTTAAGATTAACCTCATAATTATTTATTCTCGCATTAAACGAAAACTGAAAATGAATATGAATCATGATAAGTAAGTTCGTTATAAAATTAGTCACACTTTTAATCGAGTAGGAACGATACATAGGTCGTCACCGAGTAAACAATATTTTTGGTAACCCTTTAAAACCAACAAACTCTGCGTTAACTGTTAGTTATTATACCATTATTCGGACGATTACGTCAACTGTTAACAGTTAAAGCTATTTTTTGAAATAGAACAACAGTATAAAATTCTATTGCAAATTTGGAACGCCTAAAGCGCACGTGCATTTGCAGTATTTGATAACACATGTGTTTAATGAAAACATCACCATTAAACTCACAGTCGACTGCTACGCCTAGTAGTATCAACAACATATGAAATGATAATGATAATTTTGTATTTAATAATTCCAAATTTAATATTGGCCGAAAGCCCCCTGACTATCGAATATTACAAAGAACTAATAAATCAAAGAACGGAAGAAGCTAAAATTTATCAACTACCGAAAAACAATGAAGAATTTAGAAGTGGGTTACAAGCTACCACTACAAAAGGTGAAAAACAATCGTTTCGAATTTCGTAACTTATTCATCGCTTCAGATTTTGGTTCCTACGATTTCATTATAGTTGGTGCAGGCTGTGCTGGTTCCGTTCTAACAACAAGGTTGTCAGAAATATCCGATTTCAAAATACTTTTATTGGAAGCTGGAGATGAAGAGGATCAATTTAGCGAAATTCCTGGAATGTTTTATAGTCTACCGTTTAGTAAAAAAAATTGGGGGTTCTCCAGTACTCGCCAACATAAGTCTTGTTTAGGTAAAAATCCTTTTTTATTTCTAAATATAATTCATTGATTTAAGGGATGAAAGATCAGAGATGCTTGGTTCCACGAGGGAAAGTAATCGGTGGTACTGGTACTATCAACTACCTTCAATATTTTAGAGGAAACCCAAAGGACTACGATAAATGGGTTGAATTGGGAAATCCCGGATGGTCTTTTTCTGATGTTTTTCCGTACTTCTTGAAATCTGAAAATGCCCAAATTGATGGTGACGCGAGGTACCATGCAAAAGGAGGCCTGTGGAATGTTCAATATTCTGAACCCACGTCACCAATGTATCCATATTTTTATAATGCAAATTTGGAAGCAAACATATCGTATGTGGATTACAACGGCAAAACTGAAATTGGAATTTCGCAAATTCAATTTAATATTAAACATGGGCGAAGACAAAGTCTTGCTACAGCATTTCTAGACAACGCAAGAGCTCGGAAAAATGTCATTGTTGTAACTGGAGCTTTGGTGACAAAAGTAATCATAGATCCTGAATCTAAAGTGGCACGAGGAGTAGAATTTGTAACTCGAAGTGAAAAATTCAAAGCTAAAGCTAGTAAAGAAGTTATCCTTTCGGGAGGTGCAGTCAGTACTCCCCAAATTTTAATGTTGTCCGGCATAGGACCTCGAAAACATTTAAAAAAATTGGGAATCGAAGTAATTGCAGATCTGCCGGTTGGTAAAAATCTTAAAGGCCACTCTTTATTCCCCAATTTAATATTTAGAACTAACTTTACCGTTGAAGGCTTTAAGATAGAAGAGCAAATTAAAATGTACTTAAACGGCGTAGGCCCCTTGACAAAAGCAGCAAATGCGGATGCTGTTGGTTTTATAAACACTGGAGGTAAATCCTCGGACATCCCAAACATGGAATATATATTTGTACCACCAACTGGAAGTAGCACATCTTTATCCAGCAGGGGGTACAACTTCAACGACTATTTCGTCAAGAATTTCAACGATAAAATTAACCCAAAAACAGATTTATCAATCCAACTTATATTACTCCATGAAAAGTCTACAGGTCAGATCACTTTAAAATCCACAGATCCAATAGATTTTCCTAACATTGATCTAAACATGTTTGATAAACAAGAAGATATTGATACGATGATTAAAGGAATCGAGTTTGTGATCGAACTTTTTAAAACCAGTCCTTTTAGATCTATTAATGCGACACTTCTTGATTATCCGATCTGCACAGAGTTTAAGAAATTATCTAAAAAATTTTGGGAATGTATTATCCGACATACGGCGGTATCGGGTAACCATTTATGTAGAACAACAGCAATGGGTCGCGATCCAAGAACTTCAGTAGTTGATACAGATTTGAGAGTTCACGGAATTGATAGATTGAGAGTTGTTGATGCAGGGATTTTTCCATCAACGATTTCTGGACACATTAGCGCTCCAACTGTCATGGTCGCGGAAAAAATATCGGATCATATTAAGAAAACATATGGGTGTCTTTCTTAATGATTCAAAATCAATATGTAATTCATAAGTGAATAAAAATGAGGCCTTATGCATTAAACCAGAATAAACATATAAAAATGTGCTGTTAATGTTTTTTTTCTAAAATCACACACAAAATTATTTCAGATTTTTAAAAAGGACTTTATACACTTAAAAATGCCAGGTTTAACCATACAGGGTTACTCGTGAATGATAACAAGCGAGAATAATTACAAAACCAAACCTTAACCTTATTTTCAAAAGGTAAATAAAATCAATTAAACATAACGACTTATTGGTTGTAATAATATCAAAACGGATCCCCAGAGCAAATCTTAGGTTAGGTAACAGATCACTTAAAGTAAATTGTTTTCCTAAAAAAATATGAACTAAAAATGAATTCATGAGTAATGACGGATTGTTTTTATTATCACGTCAAGGTCAAGATCGCTCGAACAAAAAAAAAATATATTTTTTGTTCCTTGCAAATATATCCTCTTGGAAGTTAAATTTCAAAAAAACCAAAACAAGCAAATTGGGCATCATTTATTTGTCAATTTAGATAAAAACTGAAATTCCACAGCAAATTTTATAATCTCACTGTTTCAAATAATGTAAACGGACCTTCATTCGCAAAAACTTGTGTTTCTTGTTAGAAGGACCTGAGTATTATCGTATCTAACGTATCTACTAAACCAAGAATGAATTACATTTCTATTTTCATTTGGAAGATGTTATTGGTAAAGTAAAACAAAATACTACCATTTGCGTTCCAAACAGTTATCTTTCTACTTTAATTGCATGTTTTTAATATCTACAAAACCGTAAAAGCCTGTAATCATTGTAAAAAGCTTGTTAAGTGTCTATTCCGCGAAATAAAGTTTCAATATAACTGCATAATAATAGAAAAAAAAAAAACTTAAGTGCATATAAAAGCACACACAGCATTTACAGCAGTAAAAAATTTTTGTCAACAATGATAATCTTGTTTTTTATAATTTGAAGCTAAAAATTAGCTGAAAGGTCCTTAACTACTCAACATTACAAGCAACTAATTCACCAACAAACCGAAGAAGCTGAAAATTGCGAATTACCTAAAAAATCATCCACTGATTAAATCTTGATTCCTACGACTTCTTTGTAGTTGATGCACTCTGCTGGTTCAGTAGTAACAACAAGGTTATCAGAAATTAGTGCCTTCAATACTTTTTACTAGAAGCTGAAGGTGGAGAGGATGATTTTAGCATAATTCCTGAGACGTTTAGTAACCCTAATAAATTACTAGTTCTTAGTAAACCAAAACGTAAAAGATAAAGTCAAAAAATAAAAAAATATAGTAAAATCCTAGTCATGTTTACCTGGCATATTACTTGACAATTTCTAGTGCATACAAGTCTTTGCAAGATTGTAACTATTACAAAAGTTGATTGCATATCACTCTGACAAATTGTATAATATCAAAATCCTTTTAACCACATAAATAAATTACTTGATACCACGCTTGGTACATTATCGGGACCTTCAAGTTTTATGGAGAATTTATCTTCGAATTATTTAGTCTCAACCATTTTCCAAATAAAATTTCGCAAAAAGTTTATTTATGCAAATTTTGCGTAATAAATCTTGAAGGTCGAAGAGTATATCTCAAGATAATTCCACAACAATAGTACAATTTTTCTAAATTTTACTTTAAAATAATTTTACGTAATGTACAGAAGCTTATCAGTTAATGTAGCTCTATTTAAAACGTATCCTTATACATCACTAAAGATAGAGTTTAAAATTTCTTTGCCAATTTCAAAGTTATCAGCATCACCAAAAGGTTCCATTTTTAGAAGTTGTTTTTTTTGACTCGCATCGCAAATTATTGAAAAGTTTGTAATCGCGAGAAGAATTAAATTGGTTGAAAACATGTTTATGACTTCAATACGGATAGACTTATTATTAGCGTTAATAAAATAACATACTAATATAGCAGAGAGAACGTGTCTAAATTCTGCCTCGAGTAATATTAAATTCGCTTAAAAAATATATCCAAAAACAAAGTCCGATTTTAGCGCCATAAAATTTTATCACTGTACTGCTGTCATTGGTTGTGTTTCAAAGTACTCGATAGTTCATTGCTTGTTAGAATATAGAAGGAAATACTATTATTTAAACTGCCATAGTTGGTACATTATTGTCGCATTCGTCTGTCTAGCGACTGTGTCAGTAGCAACATAGCAATTGTGGCAACAATGATAATCTTGTTTTTCATAATTCCAAGTTTAGTACTAGCTGAAAGTTCCTTGACTATTGAATATTACAAGACACTAATAAACCAACAAACTGAAGAAGCCACAAATTATGAATTACCTAAAAACAATGAGGAATTCAAGAGTGGGCTCCAAGGCAATACTACAAGAGGTAAAGACTAATAATTAACAATTTTGCAACTCACACTTTGTTTTAGATTTTGGTTCCTACGATTTCATTATAGTAGGTGCAGGCTCTGCTGGCTCAGTTTTAACAACAAGGCTATCAGAAATCTCTGAATTCAAGATACTTTTGCTAGAAGCTGGAGGTGAAGAAGATGATTTTAGCAAAATTCCTGGGATGTTTTATTATCAACAGTTTAGTAAAAAGGACTGGGGGTTTTACACTACTCGACAAAACAAATCTTGTTTAGGTAAGTTTTTCTTTTCATTTCTAAATATAATTCAAGCTTTTAAGGGATGAAAGATCAGAAATGTCACATTCCCCGAGGGAAAGTAGTTGGTGGTAGTAGTGGTATCAACAACCTCAAATACTTCAGAGGGAACCCGAAGGACTATGATAAATGGGTTGAATTGGGAAATCCTGGATGGTCTTTCTGTGATGTTTTTCCGTACTTTTTAAAATCTGAAAATGCGCAAATTGATGGTGACGCGAAGTACCATGCAAAAGGAGGCCTTTGGAATGTTCAATATTCTGAACCTACGTCACCATTGTATCCTATTTTTGTAAATGCTAATTTAGACGCAAACGTATCACATGTGGACTACAATGGTAAAACGCAATGTGGGATTTCGCAAATTCAATTTAACATTAAACATGGCAAAAGACAAAGTCTTGGAACTGCTTTTCTATACAACGCAAGAGCGCGAAAGAACGTTAATGTTTTAACTAATGCTTTAGTGACGAAAGTAATTATAGATCCTAAATCTAAAGTGGCACGAGGTGTAGAGTTTGTAACCAAAAGTGAGAAATTTAAAGCTGAAGCTAGGAAAGAAGTTATCCTTTCTGGGGGTGTCATCAATACTCCCCAAATTCTAATATTGTCAGGAATTGGTCCCCAAGAACATTTAAAAGAGTTGGGAATTGAAATGATTGTTGATCTCCCGGTTGGTAAAAATCTCATGGAGCACCCCTCGTTTCCTAATTTGGTGTTCAGAACTAACTTCACTGTAAATAGTATTACAATGGAAGAACAAATAAAAATGTATTTAAATGGTTTAGGTCCCTTCACAAAACCAGCAAGTGCAGATGCGGTTGGTCTTGTAAACACTGGGGATGAACCCAACGACGTACCAACCATAGAATACATTTTTACCCCACAAACTGGAAGCAGTACACCTATAGTTAACAGAGTGTACAATTTTAACGATAATATCGTCAACAATTTCATGAATAAAATTAATCCAAAAACAGATTTGTCACTTAATGTGGTATTACTCCACGAAAAGTCTAGAGGTCAGATCACTTTGAAATCCGCAGATCCCATTGATTTTCCAAACATTGATCCCAACATGCTCGACGTGCAAAAAGATATTGACACGATGATTAAAGGAATCGAATTTGTGATTAAGATTTTTGAAACTGGACCTCTTAGAGCTATCAATGCGACACTCCTTGATTACCCGATTTGTACAGAATTTAAAAAGTTTTCTAAAAAGTTCTGGGAATGTGTTATCCGGCAGATGACAACTACTATTTACCATCCGTGTGGAACAACTGCAATGGGCCCCAGTCCAAAAACTTCCGTAGTTGATACAAATCTGAAAGTTCACGGAATTGATCGTTTGAGAGTTGTTGATGCAGGGATTTTTCCATCAACGATTTCTGGACACACTAACGCTCCAACTGTCATGGTGGCAGAAAAAATATCGGATCATATAAAGAATACCTATGGCTATTATGTCTTATATTAGAAAGAAATAATTAACCATGTGGACATTTCTTATGCTAAACAAAATGTACAAAAGATAAATAAAGTTCCCACTATACAAAATATTATTAAAAAACAAAGAAGAGTTTGGAATAATTGCCCACAAGCATTTTACATATTCTAAATCGTTATATTTGTTAGCAAAAAGTCTTACAACTGACAATACTATATAACTTGTTCAATAATTTAAAAAATGTTCTTAGATTTAGTTGTTAACTTTTCCTGAATAAAAACGTGACCATGTAATGTGTGTTGTACCACTTTTTTTTATATACGTGGATTTTGAAAAATTATAAATAACAAATTGTGCTCTTTTTATTTTAAGAGTTATTGTCCATGTCAACAACATGTATATTTTATAAAACTGAGGTATGAAATAAAGTAATCGAGGTCGGCACCTACACTATGTAGAACCAAAATGTAGATGTTTGTACGATTTTAACAAAACATAAAATGCAACTAGTGGTTTTATTTTCAACTATGATTACCGCCAGTTGTTTTCCTACTGTCGATTACTACGAAAAACTTATCAATGAACAAATTAAAGCTACTGAAACTTTTACAATGCCCCTACAAAATGAAGAATTTAGTAAAGCACTTAATTCGAGCGACATAAAACGTAAAGAGTCATCCAAATCATCAAGTCGCTGATTCACTAACTAATTTTCAGATTTAGGTTCCTATGACTTCTTAATTATTGAAGCTGGAACTTCTGGTTCTGTTTTAGCCATTAAACTTTCAGAAATCGACAATGTTAAAATAATTTTACTTGGAGGTGGAGACGAAAAAGACGATTTTAATCAAGTGGTGGCCCACAGTTCCTATCTCCAATTCCGTGGGATAAACTGGGAATATTACTCAATACAGCAAACAAAAAGTTGTTTAGGTACGTAATTTTGACAAACCTTCTCGTTTCGACTTTATAACATCAGAAATGGAAGGACAAAAATGCAATATGCCACGAGGTAACGTCATAGCGCAATCAACGCAGTGGTGTACGTTAGAGGTAATCGTAGAAATTATGACAAATGGACTGAATTGGGAAATCCTGGATAGTCTTTCGACGAAGTTCTTTCCTATTTTCAAAAATCAGAAAATTCGGAAGTAAGAGGCAATGAAGGCTACCACGGAAAGGGAAGTTTTTGGAATGTTGTATGGTGCGAACCACCATCGCAAGTCCTTCCTCATTTTATTGAAGCTAACATAGAAGCAAATAGATCTATCTTAGACTATAAAGGACGTAATGAACTTGGTGCAGCAGTCGTACAATTTAATCTCAAACAAGGTAGAAGGAACAGCATTTCTGGACAACTCCAGAGGACAAAGCAATCTCACAGTTTTATCTAAAGCACTAGCAACAAAAATAGTCATAGACCCTCAAACCAAGATCGCACAAGCAGTGGAATTTGTAAAAGGAGACCAAAGATTTACCGCAAATGCCCGAAAAGAAATTATTATATCTGGAGGCGTTTCCAACACTCACCAACTACTAATGTTATCGGGAATCGGACGAAAATCTCATTTAGAAAAACTAGGAATTAATATTATCGCAGATTTACCTGTGGACAAAATGATTTCTGCGATGGCATTTCGGACAAATTCACAATTTCAACCCAAACCACGCAGGAATTACTTAAATGATTCTTAAAATGAAAAGACCCTCTGACAAGTGGAGCAGGTGCGAACGATATCGGCTTCATACAAACCAAGAATGGACCAAAAGACCTTCCGAGTGTTGAATACCTCTTTGTGACCAACTGCTACCGCACTTCCAATCATAGGTAGAGCCTACAACTATAACAAAAACCATAAAGACAACTACATGAACAAGATAAATCCTGAAACAGACATAACAGCACTACTAGTTTTACTCCACCAAAAATCGAGAGGAACAGTCTCTATGAAATCAGCAAGTCCGAATGATTTTTCTGAGATTAATCTAAACATGTTTCACGATCTAGAAGATGTTGATAATTTAATTAATTATCAATTGATAATTAATTTTTAATTGAAGGAATGCATTTTTTAATTAATCAATTCAGAACAGAGGCGCTCAGTAAAATTGACGCAAAACTTTTAAATTATCCCATTTGTCCGGAATTTAAAAATGGCACAAATTCTGGGACTGTATGGTTCGGCAAACGACAACTACCATATACAACGGTTGTTGACTAACTTCTATGGATCCAAACCCTAAGAATTTCGTAGTTGACAGTAATTTGAAAGTGCACGAAATGTGTGTTTCCTACTGCAATTTCTATCCATTTACATGCTCCTGCAGCTAAGATAGCAGAAAAAATTTCCGATGCCATTGGTTACAACAGTTATTTGTATCACTAGGCCAGAAACTGACCTATTACAACTATGAGCGTAGTTTACAGGCTAAGGCCGAATTTACCGCAATAACGAATTGTTGCAAAATAAGTTTCTGGCTGTGTGATACACACTATTTTTTGGGCCGGCAATTGATTAAATTTGTTAAAAGTTAATATTTTCGTATAAATTTCAATAAAATTAAAAATCAAGTAGGTGTTAGTTTTTGAAATTGACAAATAATTACGATTTACAAAATGGAAACACCAGTGCACGCTACGGCGGCTGCCGAGAAATTATTTGATATATTCTTCTGTCAACATCGATCGTATGTATCGAATATCGAACGTCGCAGACGCTGGCAGAGTATACGACCGACGCATGTCAAACCTGTAGTTTCTGTAGTTGGCCGTGCATTTTGCTGGTCTAGGCCGCGAAACGGTCGGTTTCAAGCGGATTTAGACGAATGCAAATTGTGTTATTTTAGAACGGAGGCCCAAAAAAATAAGTGACATTGAAAAAGTATAAAACTTTTTGTAACTCTTGGTGTCTCCGCCTAAATTGAATCAGTCTATCGCTGTGCCTACAATGTGGTTTATGGTCAATGGCATTATAAAGTTCTCTTCCTTTGCCATAAAGCCATAAAGTGGCACTTTGTAATACTAGGACAACGAAGTAGTTGTTTTTCAGACTTACTACAAAATACAAGTGAATTTGTTAGTGTGAAAAAAATTAATGTCAAGATTTTGGTCAGATGTGAAAAACCTCTACGTGGAAAAATATAAAACCTCGCTTGCTCACCAATAAAAAAAAAACATTACATAAATAGCTATTTCGCAACAATAATTTTCTGAATTATTCAACAAAATAAATGTTAATGTATAAAAATCATAATTAAATAATTTTAAGGCCGATTTACAAAACATTTTATTATACTAATTAATAATTCACTCAATCATATTAACATTAATCTAATCAAAATAATATCAAAATAATAGGATTAACTTTTCAAGCTTTAAAAAAAATATGATTTTGCGAATTACGAATTCGAATTATATTTTAAATGCGGTACGTATATAAAAATTCCATACATAATATGTTGCTCGTGTCATTTTTTAAGTGAACGGCCAAACGCGATTGAAAATTTATTTTCACAAATGACAATAAAAAAATTCATACAAAATTTAAATCTCACAATATAAGCGGTATGGAGATGAAATGTAAGCAATGCAAGAATTCACGATTTTTACGATGTCGTCACAGTCAGAACTCGTTCTTCTTGATCCCCTTTAATCACTCGACGATGAGAAATCGACGACTCCACAATACTTTTATTACAAGCTAGAGGTAAAGAAAACGATTTCAATCAGATGTCAGGCTCAACTGGTACCTCCACTTTAACGAAATGTACTGGAGCTTTTACACCGCAACCTAAATGTTGCTTAGGTATGTAATTTTGTCAGACCTCTCCCATTCTGAATTTGGAAAAGTGTCGCGAAGGAAGAAACAATAATATAATATGGCATGTGAAAAAGCAATAGAGCCATTAACGATTATAAAAGTCTATGGTAAATAGGGCGAGTTAGGAAATCTTGACTAGTGTTTTATACTAGTTCTTAACATTTTTTTTAAATTAAAAAAAAAACAGAAATCTAGGATTATAGCGGCTCTCGAGAGTTTTTATCTCAAGTGGACACCTACCATTAAATTCATCTTTCTTTTTTTATTTTTTTTAAAGCCAACAATGACGTCAAATCAATTACAGTACAACGAAAGGAAGAGAAAAAAACAGATCAGCTACTAAGAAAACACTTTTAATGTTATTAGGATTTTTTTAGATCAGAGTACCTGCAAAAATGCCAGTCCGTAAGACTTAGAGATCATCACATGTTTCTTCCTTTAACTGTCGTATTAAATTCTTGATGAAAGACAAACAACTGCTTCCTGACTGCATATAATGATTGATTCGAATTATTTCGTTATTACAAAAACTCCATCATAAAAATTCGATTTACGGAAGCTGTTTGAAAAATATGATAAAAAACAAATTAAAGAATTTTTTGGGAACATTACAATTACATCTTGATTCGATGAAAATTGTTTTCTTCCAAGTCAAAATTCTATGTTGGGAAACAGAAATAAGTTACAGGAGGCCAAATCCGGAGAAGAGGAATAGGGTAGATGAGGAATCAATTCAAACCTCAATTCGTACAATTTACCCACTGCGACTGCTGACTTGTGGCAAGATGCTTTATGCTGATAAAAGAAAACTTTCTTAATGAGCCTATTTTGGTCGTTTTTCTCTCAATTTTGATTCAGCCAGTCCAATAAAAATGTATCAATTCATCGCTAATAAGGTATTCCAGAAAACAGTGGCAAACACTTTTCCAACTAACAAAATTGGAAAACTAGAATTGCGATTAAAATTTACAAACATTGCATTGAAATGTTCTTTCGTGCGCCCTTTTGGTCGACAGCCAGCAATCGCAAACCGACAGTTTCCTTCGTGGTGACTTCAATTTCCATTGTTCATCTTTAGTGTATGACGGGCCACGTTTAAATTCATTAATCCAAAAATAAATCGATTTTATCGCTGGTGCAAACTTTTCGTGAACTTCATTCAGTTCAGTTTTACTCTGCGCAGCCGTTCACTTCTTTAAATAAAAATGTTTTATCACTGCACGAAACTATTTTTTTTTATTTTTACAATTGACACGGACGTAAGCAATTTAAGTGATTATTAAATGCCAACCATCACAACTGCCAGTTTGACAAATATCGTCTAAAGAACCATACTGATAGTTATGTTATTTTGCAGATTGTGCGCCTCCTTGATGACAATTTATCACATTTATGTAACCAGTCTGTACGTACGTCCACAACAATGTCATTTGTTTACACTCACCTCATTTTTTAAGTTTGGATAGGAAATTACAATAATTATGCCTTCTAAAAGATAGGACTTCATAATAATACACGTGTTACTTTTTTATTAATGCGAGTTTTCAACGTTTATATTTGTTGCAGAGTTTTTATTATTTCTGTAAAACAATACATTAAATATAAACATACTGTAGTTGTATTACTTTTTTTCCAGTTTTCAGGGAAATAAATCATATTGTAGATAATTTTACATGTACGATCCCACTGTCAGCAACAATTCATTAGAAATGCACAGTTCATAAATCTTATTTATCCATTATTCCATTATTTTTATTCTAGTAGTTTTTACATTCTTTATCAAATCAGGAAAAATACACCTTGATCATAGTTTTCGTTTTTTCCCTGTTTAGCTTGAGAAAGCATGGATTGCGAAACATTTACATGAATATTTTAGCAGAAAAGCAACTTTTATTACTGTCTTTATGACCACATTTAATTCTCTAAAAATAATATAACTAGGTTAGGCATTCTTAGAATTTGAAAAATAAACTGGAAGAGCAAATGCTTCCTTAACTCAACCCGGAACAGGGTCAGTTTTATCACTGTTGGCTGCAGCATTTAGTTAAGAGACATAGGTACTCTTCTCCTGTTCTCAGTGAGCGTTTCGAATTCTTTAAAATTATTTTTACAAAATGCTATCATTGTTTTTTAATTTAGTACTTTAATATCTTACTTAACCATTATAAGCTCAGAAATAATTTTGTTGTTGTTAAACTTTGAAATTCGTTAATATTGTTCTAAAGTCGCGTAACTTCCTAACGGGACTCATTAATAATAGAGCACTTAATGCTTGATGTATTACACTTATGATTAAAACGATGATAAAATATTTATTGCCTTCAACATTGAAGTAAAATACATAAATAGTTCACTTAGTTTAGTGGTGTTAGACTTCTTCTGCCAATGCTATCGGCTGAATCAAAATCATAAAACCAATATACGCAATTTTCACAAAATTTTGCATATAAAAAAAAGGAATGCGGTTCTTCTATTCTAGCCGCTCGTACCCATTGCTAGTTGTTTCCTCCCACCCGATTATATTACGAGAAACTTATCAATCAAAGAATAATAAATAAAGAATTTAACACAAGATATAAATCAAGCAATATAAAGGATAAAGAGTAATAGATATCGTCTAATTAACTCACGGATTATCAGATTTTAGTTTTTTGATTTCATTATATCACTATAGTGTCATTAGAAGCTCAGTTCATATCTTCAATTTAGCAAGATGGACTGAGGGTATTACACAATACCTCAAAGTAAAAGTTGCTTAGGTTCTTCCCTACTTTCTTAAATCAGAAAATTCAGAAATCAAAAGTGATAAAGAATACCCATCAAAAGGAGGATTCCTGAACGTAGTATAGGCTCAACCACCATCACCTTTGCTTCATAACTTTATTAACGCCAACGTGGAAACAAATATGTCTATCTTAGACTACAATTCAATTTAAAAACACGGAGCGAACGGCGTTCTTGGACATTGCTCTACAACGAAAAAATCTTCAACTTATAACTAAAGTACTGGTGATAAAAGTGGTTATAAACCCGAACACGAAAATCGGAGAAGAAGTGGTGTTTATAAAAGAGAACAAAAAATATAAAGCAGCTGTTGACAAAAGTACGGTTCTTCTAAAATCTGTAAACCCAATCGATATTCCTGAAATTGATCTAAACATGTTCGATAAACACGAAGATGTTGATATCTGATTAAGGCGATGCAATTTCTAGTAGATTTTTTTAACACAAAGCCACATAAAGAAATTGATGCCAAACTTTTGGATTATTCGGTTTGCCAGAAGTACTTTTGGATTATTCCATTTGCCAGAAGTTAAATAAAAATTGAGAAAAGATTCACGAATTGTATAATTCGACATACAATTACGATTTACCATAGATGCTGCTCAACTCCAATGGGCCCAGATCCTGCGAATTCTGTTGTTGATTATATTTTGAAAGTCCATGGAATGAAGCATTTAAGAGTTGTCGATGCTGGAGTGTTTCTTTCAGATGCGATTAAAAGAGAGCATGGTTGTACAAAATAAGTTAATTGATTTACAACTTATTTATTTAATTATTTAATTCGCAACTTATTATTTTCACAACTTATTGATTTTCAATTTATAAACACAATTTGTAAATATTTTAACACAACATAAACTTTACGGTTACAGAGATACTGCCGTGATTATGATTATCGCAATACTCTGTGTGGTTATTGTCGGCAGTTCTCAAATACATGCGAAAAACTGCAGCGTCTGTGGAAAATGCAAGCACGTGTTGTTTACTAGGAAAAATAATGAGCGCTTCTTCAATGTCGGGGAAATGGATCAGCGAATTACAATTGCGGCTCTTATTGGAATATTGTAGGTATTATATCAAGCATGTTGATATGTTATCTAGGTTTTTTCTGTTGTTAGATAAAGTATACTGTTATTAGAAAACAAAACAACAAAAATAACTTAAGATAAGGTACTAACACGTGCGGTGTCAACGACAATAGGTTGTAAAAAAATGCATTGAATTTGTAAATCTTATTTTTCAAGGACCTTCACAAGAATTGTACTACCGGTTATTAGCCGACAACGTTTATTGAAATTTGAATAGAAAGAATCACACTTTTATCAAAGATTCAAGGATAAAGGTTTGACTTGACTATTAGACGAAAGTAGCTAAAGTTCAAAAAAAATATGTCCCGCTTCGGTGTTTAAGAAGTCTATGTAATTAAGTAGTTAATTTTGAATTAACATTTTTTGAAGTCATTAAGAATAAAAACAAAAATTAAAAAAAATGAAAATTCAAAGTTGCAAATAAAACACATGATTCCAAAATTTCTAGTACCAAATTACTTACGTTATGATTTGAAAGCGTTCTGACAGCGTTGTTAATAAATGACATAAAATTTTGCTATTACTACTAATTCAGAAAAGCAGAATTACCACAAACAATTTCTGTGTTTAAATATAATGAGTTATTTGAAGATGTTTGCAAAAACAACCGTATTAGTTTTACAACACTTTTTGGCAAAAATATTTTGTATTTAATTGGAATTGTTCCTTACATCTGTCAATATTTACATCTAATAAAATGCTTTATTAAGATTACGCAAGGTGAGGCCTTCAAAAATACCTTTCCAAGTCAACGAACAAAATTAACTAGGTATTAATTATACAAAGATAACGAGGCATACATTTCGTTATGCCATTTCGCCTAAAAATTCTTTGGCCCGAACAGAAGTGTGTTAAACGTGTTGAATAGCAATATTGAATTGTGTTCCGACTAAAGGCAAAATTATGCAGTTCTTACTTTATTCAGTTTTGAGTACAGTATTTGCCTGTGGATATTGTTCTCTCACCACGGAATATTATAGGGAACTCGTAAATCAAAGAACGAGTAACGCTAATAAGTACGAGTTGCCTCGACAAAATGAAGAATTTAGGATAGGAGTCGAATCCAAAGCAATTTACGGTAAAGTTATTGTTGATATTTACTTATATCTAGATTCAGCAATTTTAGATTTTGGATACTACGATTTTGTGATCATTGGTGCCGGTTCTGCAGGAAGCGTTCTAGCAACAAGACTCTCGGAAATCAGTGACTTTAAAATACTCTTGTTGGAAGCGGGAGGTGAAGAAGATGACTTCAATCAAATCATGGGTATGGTCCCATATCTCCAACTGAGCGACATGAACTGGGGTTACCAAACGACAAAGCAAATGAAGAGTTGTTTAGGTGAGTCAAAAACACAATTTCGTGCATACAAATTATTAATATCCACAGGAATGGTGGATCAAAAATGCAGCGTTCCAAGAGGAAAAGTCATCGGTGGGAGCAGTGCCATCAACGCAATGATGTACGTTCGAGGAAACCCAAAGGACTACGACAGATGGGTGGAGCTAGGAAACGATGGATGGTCGTATGAAGAAGTACTACCTTATTTCATTAAATCGGAAAACTCTCAAATTAATGGTGATATAGGCTACCACGGTAAAGGTGGGTTATGGAATGTTGAATATTCTTCACCACCTGCAGAGGTGCTTCAAGACTTTTTTAACGGCAACTTGGAGCTTAATATTTCAACTTTGGATTACAATGGACGAAATGAGTGTGGTGCAAGTACACTACAATCTAATATTAAAAAAGGACAAAGACAGAGTACTGGTAGAGCTTTTTTATCCAACGCTCGCGGCAGAAGCAATCTCAAAGTTATCACAAGAGCCTTAGCAACAAAAGTGAGAATAGATCCAATAAATAAAGTAGCAACAGAAGTCGAATTTGTAACACGTAACAGAAAATTTAAAGTACTTGCAAAAAAAGAAATCATTCTATCGGGTGGTGCTATTAACTCTCCGCAACTACTGATGCTGTCAGGAATAGGACCAAGAGACCTTTTACAAGAACTAGGAATTAAAGTCATTGCAGATTTGCCTGTTGGCCAAAAGATGTTAGAACACCCAATGTTTCCAGCTTTCATTTTTAGAACAAATCACACTAGTACAACTTATAACAACACAGAACTGATAGAGTTGTATTTGAAAGGTTTAGGTCCTTTAACGAGAGGAGCCGGGGCTAATGGTATAGGTTTCATAGAGACAAAAACCGAAACTCTGGGAGTTCCTACAATTGAATATCTCTACGTCCCTTCTGGTGAAAACCCAGTCCCGATTTTAAGTCGCACCTACAACTACAACGAAACTCTACAAAATTTCATGAATGAAATCAACCCAGCGACTGACATCACCATTTTGTTAGCTCTCCTCCACGAGAAGTCAAGAGGCCGATTAACTCTAAAGTCTTCAAATCCGATAGATTTCCCTAATATTGATCTAAACATGTTGGACGAACCAGAAGATGTTGATACAATAATTGAAGGAATAAAATTCGCGTTAAAACTTCTTCAAACTAAAACGTTTCAAGCAATGAACGCGACGCTTTTTGAATACCCGATTTGTAAAAATTTTGAAACATATTCAAGACCATTTTGGGAGTGTATAGTACGACATATGACGATTACCATATTTCATGTCTGTGGAACAACTCCAATGGGTCCCGACTTTAGAACTTCCGTGGTTGATACACATCTCAATGTTCATGGGATTAGAAGACTACGCGTGGTGGATGCTGGAGTGTTTCCTTCGACTATTTCTGGGCATACAAACGCGCCTGCGATAATGGTAGCGGAAAAAATTGCGGATGTTATTAAGAATCACTACGGTTATGGAACAATATGGTAATAAAGTGATATCTAAAAAACAAATTTTGTATTCTCCTCGGGTTGTGTTTACGTAAAAAATAAATTCTGATAAGATTAACCTCAAGAAAAAAACTTTAGTGACTTCATTTTAAATGCAAATCAAACATGGAGAAGTACAAACTTAGGTCATTAAACTAGCTAACTTACTTATATGAACTTCAATGAATTTTAAGTTTTACGCGAATCCTCAAGTTTTCTTAGGATCGCAATTTCACATAAAGAAAAAACTGGAATTAACCATTTTCATCTTGATTCATTTCCCTATTGCCATCAATTATAAGCGTGTTGGGGTTAACCCTCAGTGTTCAATTTCAGACGATGAAATTTATGACATGTAACCAAAGCGGATTAATGAAATTTAGTTACACACATTTGTTAGTCCATTGTTATGCATAGTCAGGGTAGACTAATTTACTTAAATGGAATCAAATACACCGTCATTACAGTAAACACATATATCTACTGCACCCAATTTTTACCGCAAGCACGACAAATAAAACAACAATTCTATTTTAAGCAAATAAATTCGTAATGAAAAATGATTCAGAATAGATCGAGCAATGAAATAGTGCCCAATATTATTTGAATGTTTTCCTGATGTAACGGTTTTGAAACTAGATCTTTTATCGGTCACGTTATTATTGTATGTGTTATGCATTTGGATGCATCGTGCATGGAATAATAAAACGAACAATTCTGGAAATAAGGTTTCGTCAATACCACTTATTGACCAAAATAATGTATGAGAGAAGATCGCTCCTATATATTACTAATGGAATAAAAAAAAAAGCTCCTTTTATACAACGTATGAAAGTTGATAAGTGAAAAAATGCATCATCAAATTAAAGTACAAGTGAATCAGAGCGTCATTAAACTCGATGAAATGGTGTGTATCACAAGATCTGCAAAGATTTCAATCAGCTCTGAATAGTTTCCAAAGACATTCTAAATTGTATTATAAAGTTTGAATACTCTCAAGTATGTCAAGATATAAGTCTAGACGCACAAGTTTCTGGAATGTGAAATATTCCAAGCCGCTTTTAACGTATTTTACAATTTCATTAATAATTGTAGTACAGACAATACACATTTTACACACCGAGTTTATGAGCCATCCTTCAAAAACCAACGAAAGGAACTGTTATTGTAACAACACTGAGCAGCGTGAAACATTACGAGGCTATAAAAATAATATTTGTAACGCTGTATGAACTAACGTTTATTATATGCAGGAACATAAACCATCGGTCACAGGACAAAGGAGAAACTGATGGTATAAAAGCAGATATTATATCAACATTCATGACTTCCCATCGCGGCCAGCCATGCTACTGAAACGCATTAGGGCGACAACCTTCTAAGTGAGTCTTTTTTCTAACTAATATGCTTGCTATCTTAACAGCAGAAGCGACACAATGACAATATATTGCTAAATTTTGGTAGAATAATTTGGTCGGTAAACAGTGTTAATAATAATTGATTAAATTTGCAAAGAAACTTTGAACATGAAGATCCGGTTTTTTATAATTAGTTCATTTCCAATTATAAATTAGTAGCTATAATGAAGCTAACCACAACACGTGCTTCTAACTAGTGCTAATTAACGGCCAAAAAACAGGTCAGAAATGTAAAAAAATGACTGTGTTATTTAGCATACTAGTAAGCGATCAAAGCTTACGCAACACAGTTGTAAAATACAAATATAATTAATCCAAGAATTGCCTTGTAATATTATTGCAGTTTAATTAAAAAAAAACACACAGAAAGTGCGCTGAATTTCACAAAGTCAAGCCAACACAAAAAATACCATCCCTATTTTTAATATTCTGATTTTTTTGAATTCAGCTACGTTATCGTTGGTGCTGGCACCACAAAAGTGTTTTTGCCCGCCTCTCAGAGGATCCACATATCACAACCGCTGTGAGAGAAGTTGGAGATTAAGAAAACGACTTTAGTAAAATACGAAACATGAGCATCCTCTGCAATACAACGCAAAAAAACTACCGATATTACGTACAGCACAACCAACATGTTATTTACGTAAAACTAAGGACGCCCTTTCCACATTAGAGGTAATTTATTGCAGGAATGGTGGATACAAAATGCACGTTCCCTCGAGGTCAAGCGTAAAAGGAAGTAGCTCAATAGGTATCGGAATTTATACCAGGTCACCCGCGCGAATTTTATTAAATGGTTTACAATAAGATTTCCCTACCATGAAGCTAAATCCTTATATATGTATTCACAGAGCTCGGAAATATACAGCGATTTAAATAACCACAGCAAAGAGGGATTATTGAATGTAGAATATCCTGAGCCGGATTCAAAGTATCAGAAGATTGTTTTTAAAGCCAACGAAGAAGTTAAAATACTAAAGGATTCGAATATTAGAATCTGTTGACCAAACTGAAATCATCCCCTCTGACGGCTCCCCGATTATCCAAGTGCTAATTATTACACCTGGTCGCACTCGAGATATAACTGAAAACTTTTCACAACAAATCAATTTAACTTCAGATTTCGTGTTCGATTTGATTCTTTTTTGGCCAGAATCCACTGAAATTGTTGCTATGAAAACGTCCAACACCATTGATTATCTTAATATAAATGTTAACCACTCCAACAATCCTGAAGACGTAGATAATTACATGAGGGGATTGCGTTACTGAGGGAATTGATCGGAATAGAACCTTTCCGAAGGCAACCATGTGATTTTTTAACCTAGGAACTATCCGAGAGAAAATATTGAATATGGTGAGTCTCCAATCAGAATGAAATGTTATAGAGTTTACTAAAATAGTTCAGTTTAAGTACCCAGCTTTTAAACATTTACATTACATTACATTTAAACATTTAGACTACAATAAAATATATATGCATTGAAAAACGATTTAGTTAAAAATTTATGTAAATCCATATCCACCAATACGAAGTTACCTATGCGAAAGCTTTTAAGAATGAGTTTTCTTGTACGTTATGGAAAAATACTTTTAAAACACAACAAAAATATAAATGTAATCTTAGGATTCAGAAAGCTTACTACTTTTAAAGTAACCGCTAAGCAAAGTAAATAAGCGCTTATATAAAAGACAAAAGTTATTAGCAAGCAAACAAGAATGAAGTGTATATTTCTATTTTATAACCGTCCAAAAAGTGATTTAAATTGTTTTGCAGGGTCTAATTTGAGGTAGAACGCGATAGGTGAATTATTTTTTTGGGATTCAAAGCTTTATTAATACTGTCAAAAAAAAACAGACAGACATTTATTTACAAAAATTAGGTGGAATATTTTTACCCAAGGTGCGTGATTCAATTAAAGTGGTAAAAAAAGGCTTTTCAATCAAGCTTACAAATCTAAATGAATTAAAAAAATAAAAATAAATACTAAACGAACGTATTAGGGTGAAACACGTGTGCAAAACTAAGAGTCGAAATATCTGAAAATAAAATAATTTGAAATATTGAAATATTTGAAAACCGCAGCACCGTGAACCTTTTGAAACTCTATGGCCATAACAGAAAAACTTTATGAACTAAGGTCATACAATCTAAAATTTAACAAAAACTTTCAACTTCAAATTCTAAATCTTCACTTCAATGAGGATTAAACTTTGCCACTTTTGTTTTGGATTGTTCAGTCTTAATTTTTGTCTAAAAATAAACATCTAAAATCAAGACCTCATAAACTAAATACCGTTAATACACATAAGAAGTCATAATAAATAAAATGTTTAAAAGATGAGACCGTAAACATCTTTATTATTGGTCATTTTTCATTTTAACTATCTATTGAGAAAAATCTTTTATTGTCTGAACTCGACTCGATGCTTCAACTTCATAAATACACATACTCGTACATGCATAATTTAGTTCTGCAGCATCTAACAACATATTTTGCTTTCATGCATAGCTGAGCAACCCACAACGCATTGTTCTTTACCACTATCCAATTAAATCGTGCAAAATTAATAATCATTAAGATGTAACAGAAGTTTCAGTGTACAATTAACTAAACAGCAAAAAGAATAGTTGGTTGCCTAGATCTGTATTTCTATGAAAGGCTTTCTATTTTTCGTTCATATAATAAAAAAAATATTACTCTTCGGCCTTGCTTCGCAAGCATTTTTCAGGTAACAAATTAGCCGAACTATCTCATTATTAGCAAAATTAATTAAATCGCAAAGTAACAAACAAAGCGTTTTATTTTAAACAAAAGTTATTAATTTCATCGCAATAAAATTCTAGATAGTAGACATTAGTTATTATTTTTTACTGCTTGTTTATTCGATAATTTAGAAATACCGTTGTGCAATGAAAATCGTATTTTGCCCGGTCTAATGCATCGTTGGCAAACTGCAAATTTTGAAAAAGATAATTTCACCGGAAGTGAAACCTCATAGTGGACACTGCCTCGATAATAAGCAGCAATCAAGGAAAATGATCAATATGGTTATAATCATCCAACCCTACGTCATTATGTAGTCTGCCATAAAATCTAATGATATATTACACTAAAGAATGCAACGTACAACAAATCGGTGTAGTCGTAATAAACGGAAATTTACATACTCAAAATAGGTAAGTAATGGTTAACTTGAGAATATGCACGTTGTAATTTCCTCGCTCTGTATTGATAGTCGTGCCGTTGCAATTTCATACATGTTTATGGCACCTTAAACAAATTCAAACAAAAGATAGCAATTTGTACCGATCTCTGCGGAGCTGAAAAACAAATTAACTTTCTTCGGTAAGAGATGTAGGAATTAACATTTAAATGAAAACTTATCAAATCGCTGAAAAGTAGAAATTTGTTTTTTCGTGATAGCTTCCGGTCATTCGAAAGTGAATTAGATCAGGTTCACGGTCACATATGGCTACTTTTACTGTCAAAATAAAATCGGTAAATACTTATTAATCAATAGAGAAAGGATGTCTAACCTGAATACCAGCACATGCTAGTAGTCATCTGCTATGATTGCGCCACTGCTTTTACAATAATATTTCAGTTCCAAGAACGCAGAAAATCCTCCGGAGCTAAATTGCGCAATGCAATTGTCGAAAACGTCAGGGAAAATTCTCAGATTTTCGCGTGACTCGTACCCAAACAACACGAATTTAAATTTGAGAAAGCAAACAAAAACGTGGATGGTAACAGTTAACTTTACTATCTCCGTTGGTTTTCCTTTCAACAATGAAAAGTTGGTATTTATTGCATTTTCACATGCGACTCGATTTCTTATCAAAGGATTTATTGCAAAGTTTAATATGGACTTACATCGCATTCCTGGTGTCCGGAATTTCCCTATTGCTTGGTAAATTATCGCTGGCTTCTTGATTAAACCTATTACGGATATAAGGATCTTCCCCCTGTCGTAGCCCGCCCCTGGCAACATAGCCCGTTTCATCGAAATAATTCCAGGTAAGTCTCCCATCTGTAGTTTCCAAGCTTTGTAAAGCTAAAGGGACGGCCGGCCCTGGAGCGGAATCGTCGCTATATTGTGCCATCGTTACCCCTTCTTTCAGTCTTAGAGCTCGGTTTTCAGTCTGAAAATAAAAAGATTTACACTCAATAAACTTATGTTACGGTTAAATAATAGTAACAGTGAAAGGTTTCGGGATGCTGCAATTCTATTTTTCCCACAACAAAAGTGATCCGACTTAGATTACCCGATTGTACTTTCTCTTCCGTGAGCGCATTTTCTTGTGGGAGTTCAAACAGATTCGCGTTTTTTAGGAAATGTTTTTCAAACTAGACGATTTATGCGATACGCACATTTACACTTCGGTAATCTGCAGGCGATTTTGTAACGGCAAACACTTTCTTATGCTGTTATCGCACGTAAAGAGGTACTTCATGATGTGTTTGCAGTGCATGTTGAAGTGAATTCATAAGTACACAGTCAGACCAAGTGGAATTTAAACAAACCAGTTTACTTGGAACAGTTTTTCTGTTTAATCGGACGACGGTTTTTTTTATGAAAAATATAGCAATTTTAAATTCAATTAAGCGTTCATCAGTGCAAATGAAATCAGTTTAAACCAGGACCGAATAAAATTCGTTCCAATGGAAAATAAGGTTAAATTGATTTGATTAAATTGCTTTCTAAAAATTTTTAGATATCTGTAAGCACCGAGGCGGGAAACGCCGATTTCAGAATTTAATACAAGCAGTAGCTAGTTTTTTACTTACTTCAAAACTAATGAAATTCAGCGTATTTAAGACATGAACAAATTGTGCATTAAACAAAGTAATAATAAAAACATTTGAAATAATCTCATTATTTATATCTCTATTATCGTAGCTCATTTCAACTACCAAATAAAAGTCAAAATACAACCAATCATAAAAATAGTTTACTGAAATGAACCTACCTTGGAAACGACATGCATATCTTTATAGTTTGTTTGATCTCTTGTATTAATAGTTCCTTCAAAACTGAAAACTACGAAACTCTGATATACGCGAGAACCTCTGGAACTGAATATTTCAAATTACCCACAAGCAACGAAGAATTTCGTGCAGGAGCCAACTCAGAGGTCATCAATAGTAATAATTAATAAGCAATTAACCTGAATTTGAGGAAAGTTAGTCAGATTTTGCTAGTTACGATTTTATCATCGTGGGAGCTGGATTCTTTGAAATGCGTTGGGTACCAGAAGCTGATAGTTTCAATATACATTTGCTAATTTCAGTATAATTTTGCTGCCCCTCTTGAGAGTGGGGCGAAAAAGACGATTTTAGTAAAATGCAGCCATGTAGTTTTACCTTTAACGCAGTGAAATCAATTGACCGGATAAAAAGTTTTAAATCCTAGAGAAAAAGTAACCTCCATCAACGCTAGTTTATACGTCAAAGGAAACCCATACAAAGACGTTCCTACCTATTTCCTCAAATTAGAGAATTTCCAAAGGTTACCACAGAAAAAACGATTTCTGGAACGTGGAGTACGCCTATTTACGCTCAGAAGGCGTTAGGTCTACCAGTGCTACATTACAACTGATTAGAACAAGATGGATCTTCGTAAATTCAAAGTCACAAAAACGAGTCATCAGACAAAGCGCGGGTAGTGCTTCTCTCTGAAATATTCAAAGCCAAAAAAACAAGAGCGTTAACAACAAGAATAATTATCGATCCAGGAAATGGAATTTTTAACGCGAGAATACAAATTCAAGAGACAACGACAAAAGAAGTAATTATTTCCGAAGGTGCTATTAACTCTCTTCAATTATTAACGTCAGAAATCGGACTTTGAGACCATTTCCAAGAATTCGGAATACTAGTACTTGGTGATTTATGGAGATCTAAACACTTCTAGATGTTTCCGCTGACATTTTTCACTAATCACAGCCTCAAAGAATTCGTTGTCCATTTCTCAAGTGGTTGCGACCGATGTAAAAAGAAAAAGTGAATACATTTTTATAAATCATGGCTTAACTGAGAATAAACTTCAACCAAGTGGATATGAACATCGGGTTTATTCTCCTCCTTGAAAAGTCTCGTGATCACATTACCCTGAAATCACGACCCTAGCGACTACCCCAATATTGATCTAAACAAACTTGCAAAACAACAAGACGTTGATAACTTAATCGAAGGGATCGAACGGGCTCTGATTTTAACAAAAACTGAATTCTTCGAGCCGGTTCGCGCAGGGCTTGTTAATATTTGATATTCCACTGAGTAGACGAAGTATTCGAAACAATACTGGGAGTGTTTAATTCATTTGATGACAACGACCGTTGCTCATCCTTGTAGAACAACAGCGATAGGTTCTAACAAAACAAACTTAGTAGTCGATAAGTGGAATTGAACATTTACCAATTGTTGTATTTACAACTATTTCAGGTCATACAAATGCTCCTGCTGCGATGATGACCGAAGAAAATTGTTTGTGTTATTAAAAACAGCCACAGATGTAGATAATTATTTTGAACTGTTATGACAACAGCGACCGTCTGTATTAAACTGCCCCTAATCTGCTTGCATAACAATGTAGATAAAATTCGTCGCACAATAATGGAAATGGAATCGAATAACAATAAACTGTATTAATCCGCAGGAGTATATTAAAACGCATCATATTCGAAAGACGTCTAGAGCGGCATTCGTAACTTAATAACATATTGTCGGCAGGATATTAAAGAAGCTAGAAATATTGGTACAATTCGAGTTTCAACGATTGGGTAAACTAAGAACCTTTTATGGCATTAAAGTAATATCTGTAAACAATAAAGTAAGGATTTTTTTTAGGATATTAACCAAACATAGATCGTGACGACATTGCGATTGTTGACGCAAAAAAATTTACACTGAAAACTTAAAACAGTATCTATACTTTTCTTGGAATTTAGCGTACTGCGTTGGGCAACCTTAGCGAGACTACCCATGTACCCATCACCAATTTAGACATATGAACATATATATTAGAAAATTATTTAATTGACGCCCGATATTATTTACCATATCTGATTGTTTATCAATACACTAAGATTTATTAACACAAAATGTTTCCGCATTTTTTCCTGTCGCTTAAAAACATAATACGCTTATATGGACTCACTGTCGTTTCATCACTGATGTTTGCCCATGAAGAGTTCGTTCGTATGCGGAAAAAAGCTTTCAATCCAAATCGTAATCAGGAACGTGGGTGGGATCATATTGGGAATTTTCCCTTTTGAGCATAAAATTGGATTTATTTGTCAATTCGTGAAAAACAACAAGAACAAACGAATATCACATGTAAAGAAAGATTTCTTTTCGTTTTTGAGCAGATGAAAGAATGGGCACGGATAGTGAATGATGAAGATGCAGTAATACGATGCACTTGAATCGCAATGAACACACCATTGAACCTCTAAGTTAAGAGTTAATCTTCGAGCGAAAATAATTCTCGCAATATACTGACTTTTTATTTATAATGCATAAAATCAGATAAATTTTCCAGGAGACTTTATGAGGAAATTAAATCGTATTTAATACGGCCTCGGTTCATGTAATTTCCATTAGTAATCGGCAATTTAAGCGACTATATTTATCGATAACGCTACCGTAATTAAACCTATTTTACCAAAAACTATACATGTTTTTTATAGCTTCGATAGTTAAGTTGATAATAAATTTACTGCGTTTAAAATACATGACGAATTTTACTATTGGCGCACTTCTTCAAACCGAATCGATCTTTTTTTTTCGTTTCTAATGTATTAGCTATCCCGTTGAACTAACTTTTTTACTTTTGCCAATATACAACTCGCAAAGGCACTTGACGCATTTTCCGCGCTGCTTGGCAAAATGTCTGCAGTTATCCGATTTGAAATAAAAAAAATCGAACGTGATTTTACTTCGAAGACTTAAAAATGGTGCAACCTCATAAAAAAAAGCCGAATCCTTTCTAACCAAACTTGTCAAACAAAAAAAGGAGTCTTGTGCTTATTATTTTATCCATGATAGTTAGTTATCCGTCGTTACAGTCATTTTTTTTAGTTTCTAGTACAATTTGAAATATTCCGCTTCATGTCATGATTCGGACAATAGTTTAAAAAGGAATTTGTTTCTTCAAAATTTCGGTGAATGTATACTTGTTCAATTGCGAACAAAAAACGCCTTTCACATTCAGTCACGATGATAATAATTTAAAGTCATTACAATCATTCTTAGAGTTATTACTTGTCATATTTAGTAAACGAAATTCTTTGAATGATTTTATTAGTATAATTGAATAGCCGAAGAAATGCTCAACAGCGATAAACTATTCGGAACATTTTTCCGCGCTTTCAATGCTTGAAATTAAAGTTAAATCCGCATTTGATTGGTTTAATTATTTTTTGTCAACAAATTACTTTCTCTACATGGTCATTGTGCTACAATTCTAAAAATTCAAACTGTACATATTTGGAAATCCTGACCTTTAACTTGCATTTTATGCTAATTACCTGTTTTCGACTGCAATCGCTTCCATCGTTTCCAATTGATTTTCGTTTTCGAGATCGTAAAAATTTCATTTCCAAATGGAAGCGTGTCATTTTCCATCAATTGATAATTTACACGTTTCCTCTAAAAATAGACTTTAATATTAACTGAAAGGGAAAAGTCCTCTTTTTAAAACGTAACGGATCCGGGTAAAGGTTTACATCTGCATGAAACTGTACCGGATTTAAATTGAAGTCAACCCTATGCAAAAGCTTATCCATTTCAGCACTTTGGCTCATATATAAAGAAATTTGCATAGACACACAGGTGTTTGTGAGAACTGAGAACTTTAGAGTTAAAATACAAACTAGTACGTAATATTGTTTTAGTAATTAAAACGTCCACATTCACACAATCATTAAAATTTTATTGCGATTCAACTGCATAACTGCAAATAGTCGAAAGTTGTAATAAAAGACACGGTGGTTTCTGATACCAACAGGATAATGGGAATTGTTAATCACCCATGACGTCCATGGTTTGTATTGGCTGTAATCTCGCTTCCAAACTAATCCTGTTTTCCGCATGAATTATTGCAACAGTTGCACTGTCGATGCCCATGGTGAGAACCTTTCACTCATCCTTTCAGGCAAATGCCAAATTATGGAGAGAGACTATTTCATCATAGCTGACGTTTTATGGAAATTATGAGTATATATGTCAGAACGATAAATTTTTAGGGTTTCATTTTCTTATGAAACTTGATAAATGCTTGCGCTCCAAGTTTCTAAAAAAAATTGACAGAAAACTTTCATCTCTAGACAAAAAAAAAACTCTTTTTCACATGTGTATCTTTGAGTATACATTTTCAAATTTTTGGTCAAAAGCAAAAACTTCACTTTATTTTAATTATGCAAAATCTAGTTAATTACCAAATGCCAACCGTCTCTAGCAAAAAAAAACTGACTTACGTGACACCAGGAAATCGTTTCTTTGCTGTTCTCGACTCATTCTTGCTTTAAACAAAGCTTTGGCTATATTGCATTTTATAAAAGATCACATGCCATTCACCTAAATAAACTCATCAAAACTTACTCCTGCGACAAAATTCTTGGTACTGACCCCTCCCTTAATCCTGCTAATCAACAACTCTCCCATTTAACCACAAAGCATTTTAATTTTTGTCCGTCCTAGTATAATTGGATTTTGCCGGATGTGACAGGAGTGGAAAATTTAATTTTCCCGATGGAATGCTAATATTGAATGGTGTCGGGCTTTCGTAATTACAATAACCAAAGTGAGTTTTTTATTTTTAATCTGTGCATCGATCGAACTCCAGATTTGTTTACTCGCTATTTTCAGGACCGGACTAGAAAATTTATATATAGGCTTAATTTCACCGGTTTGTCTTCCAGATTATCGATCTTGTGAGTTAGCACGTCGTAAACTTTTCCCGGAAGATAAATCACTTTGCAGAATACGCCATTTTTAAGGGGTAAAATTGTTTTTTATTTACGGCCATTCTTGCGATAGCTTTATTATGAAATAGATAAATCACAAGGACGTTAGAAAGGCGAATCATTTCTCTAAAAGTATGTGGAAATAATGGCTCGGAACGTATATGTTATCGAGCAAATGAAAGTGGACGGAACCATACCGGCCAATTCCACGTAAAAAAATTAATTGCATCCCATTTTCGAGGAGAAAATGAAAAAATGCCCGATGAACTGAATCTGAAATCGTAACGAAGCGATTTAAATGGTTAAATAAGAATTACATTTACAGTTACGAGACAAGTTTCGTATTTAATGAAAGTAAAATTTAACTCCACTTAGAGATCTGCTAGAATAAATATGCGCAAACATTCCTTTGAATTTACATTTCAGTCCTCTCAAAAGGAACCAAAATGATAACTTTCATGTTGTCGCAATAGGCGTTTATGTAAAGCACTTTGCATTTTCTCTTGAATAAAAAGGCCCGCATAAAAAGCCCGTCATTAATTAGCACAGACTTTTATGACACGAACTGTGCGTCTTTTATCTTGCTCATTTTTTAAAACTGTTTAGAAATCACTATTTTTCCGTGTTCATTAAATCCCACATTAAACTAATTGAACCGTGAATTTAATTCAACAACTGATAACTCAATAATCCCTTAGATCACAGGTTTTGAAATCCCGAAATATTATTTCAACCCAACAAAACAAACAAGCTAAAAACTGGCCAGAGAAAATCGGATTTTCAAACCGGAAACGTGTTTTCCACTAATCCAACTTTATTAACAAATGATTACATATCCTAGTGAAAGCGACCAATATATTTCACAAAAAATTGATTTACACCAATGTTGATCCAGGAAAAAACATCACGGATGTGAATTATGATCTAAAAAAAATTTGAACTGAGACGTGGACAGTAGCCTTTCACTACTTTCTTATTTTTGCTCTATCCATCTTTGAAGACGATCTGAAAGGATGTTACTGCGAAGTATTATCGCTCTAAGTGCGGAATTATTAGATTTGAATATAAAATATCTCCTAATGGATAATTAAAGCTTCAGCTTTGACAGCTGCGCCAAGAAAACAAACAACGAAAACGATGTAATTATCGTCCCATAATTGTATTCAGCAACAAATCCAAAGAATCACGTAAAGAAAAAGTAAAATTACATTTTTGTACTGCTTATTTAAATTCGTTTTTCTTCAGGCGTACGCTAAAACATTCAAATTGCCGTATAATTACGACAACACCTACGCGAAATTTTGCCAAGAGCATATTTCTAAATCAGGGGATATCATTATAACAAAACTAAATTTTGAGAAATCGAGTGAAACTAAATTTAAAAGCAAAATATACTTTTTATAAATTCCAACTTTGATTGGTCTTTAACCACAGCGACGATATTTATATAAAAAAAAATGTTTCGTTTTATCGCTCGCTCAAACAGATTTACTCTTTAATGTCAAGTACCTCCGGTTAAAGATCTTCACGACATTATTCGCGGGATTACCTTGACCTATTGCTAGCGTCTGGCAGCATTCCGTGTTAAATCAAAATGACGTTCATCTTGCATCCGGTCTTAATCTCGCTCGGAAAGAATAAAACAAAACTGAAAAGAACTTTGATCTGGATTGATTTAAAACAGCTTCTTCTGCTCAGAAATTCATTAAAAACTTAAAGTAAATCGATCTGTTTCCGTTACATGTTCTACTATCCAAGGCACGATTAATTTTTGAATAATATTGATTAAGTTAGCTGGGTTATTGAAGTAGAACATGCAGTCGTAAATAGTAAAAAAGAGATATTCAATCCATTTTCGAATTTAAAAAGTGCAGATATTAAACTGTTACTTTTTTCCCGTTGATTTTAGCCGCCTCAAACTGAAAGGAATCTTCTGATCGTGATATTTATGTTGCCAACTCAAAACTTATAAAACCACTCGAAATATTCGAAGGTTTTGTACTCAATTGCGAATCGAGTGCCGATGAAAGTATAATTTTGCCCAACTTATTCGCGTGTGGTATTAAAAATGAAGAGTCTCAAACGAGATTTCGATGACATAATTACTTAACATGCGAAGGTCGTATTACTTTCTAAACCACTATGATTCGGGAGTTTACACCATTTTTCGCCCATCACAAATTATTATTCATAGAGTTCACACGACTTTCGTAACAATTTTTAATTCTAAGCACAACTGTTGCTTAATTAGAAACCAAAATCAAAAATAGCTGAAGAATGTCTTTCACCAGTTGTTAAAAGTTAGCGTAATTAAATTTTACTGATCAGCTCATAAACACTTATGAGTGGTCGGACAACTTTTACATAGACATTTTGAGCATAATTTGTCTAATTAAACGTTATGGATCTTCACTTTCTGAAACTCAAATGGTGTGTTAAAAAGTTATTAATTAGACGTACGTCGCGTGAAGTTTAATATCTCTAAGGTTATTTGATGAGGAAATGTACGAAAGTTCGGCTGCTATTGAAACTCGGAAATCTGTTTTTGCCTGCTTAACACGCCCAAGTTTAACTTGACACTTCCGAAATTAATGTGATGGGTTTAATGACGAAAAGTTATTGTGGAACGAGTTAAGAGAATTTTTATTCAAGTACAGAGGGATTTAGAACTTCTAGAGCTGGAGGCTATTGACACTTTGCGCACACAGCCAGGTGCGGTCGATTAAAAGCATGAAAAATTAGCGCCACAGTGTGATATGCGAGTATGAATATGAAACGAGTCTAACAGACTAGCTAATGTAATAATCGCATTTTAAATTTCAGCACGAGAAAGACAAGAAGGTGGTCACTCGAGCAAAAGCGCTACATCCTGGAATTTCAGAAGGCCACAAAAGTAATAATTTGTCTCACAATAGAACCTTTCGAAAATCCATTAAACACTTTCGAATACAACCTTTTTTAAAGTTCATAAATTGCTCTATAAAATTTCTATTGTCGCTAGCGGAAATTGTTGTGCACAATAAAGGAAAACGTAAAATATGAACTAGAATTACTCGGGTAATATTGACAGTAACAAAACGAAATACTCTGAGTAAGCAACTTCAAAATAACTATTTTTGTTCGTTTCCCGAGTTGAATTACATTACTGCTAGATCATACTGATTTAAAATTCTGAGCGCTTTAACTAAGAAATGAAATTCTATTAAAGCAGTATTTAAAATAAAATTAAAAGCGGGGGACCTTTTAATACACATGTTTGTTCTAAAAGCTGTCCAAAACAGAAACTCAGTTCTGCAAAGCTTCTTCAAATGAATTTCTCCCAATTACACTTTAAAGAGACGTGGAGACAGAAAATGAAACATATTTCAATATCTTATACCTCAGTGAAATACAGATTTATTCACTCAAAGATTCCTAATAATTTTCGGTGATATTGCCAAAGTTATAAAAGTTGATTCACGTTAATTAAAGTTTTCCAATGCCTACCAGGCTTTTTACGATTCGCAATACAAATAATTGGTCAAAATCATTTTCAGACTATAAAGTAGCCAACTATTCAAACAACTTAACATATTGAGTGTCGAATTAGTTGGCACGGTTTGATATTTAAATTTTATCTCGGTAAATACTATTTAAAAAATCTATACAACTCGTGCAAATATTGACGTTCGACTAAAGAAATTCACACTACCGAATTTAATTCCACGTCAGATAGAATTGTAGTCTGAAAGCAACGTGAAAACTAAGATTGGACAAGTGGAAAATCGAAATGGAACTCATTTCCTGCAGAGCTGCCAATATCGGCTTTAGCTACTGTAATTATTTTTATCGACACAGTGTTTGTGTGTTTTGTAATTTAAACACTATAAACCATTAGACGTCCGGACGTCGCCAAAGCTTAAATATTTATCCAGTTTTAAAGTCACTACTTTAGTATAGAGAGTCCAACATCTGCATTCTACTTTTACCATCGGCGGAATTAGAATTTCCATGTGTTATATTGGAAACGCCCATTTCGTTCGCTGCTACCGGAAATCAGTTAACAATATTCCGGGCTACCAGAACGCTCCGGAGTTGATCTCGGTTACAAACTGACCAATGCGGTTACGGCTCTATAGTTTAGTTCTATTATCCCAAACACGAGCTGAATGCTAAACACAGCAGTTATCGCATTTCACGTCCGAGCAGACGGTTTAGCTCTAAGCCGACTACATTCTAGTACATCAAATGAGGCAGTAGAACTTGCCGAAATGATTACAATTACAAGTACAGTGAAAGGATGTTCCGTAAGGCGGAATTACAGCTCTGGAGGTATCCGATTAGAAGCTACGTCTAAGAAATGCGATCCTTGGGTGGAAGGCATCGGTTGAGTGTAATGAATTATTTATAAAATCTATAGAGAGCACACGTCACGGACAGTTGTTAATTAGTCTGTTTCATTTGTAGAAATTAAGCGAGACAAACGAATTTTTCACGAGAGATGGGTTGTGTAATGAAACAGTTTTTTCGCTCCAATTCAAAGTTGTGCCACCGAGATTGGGTAGAGTTCCGAAGGTTTCAATCCACAAGAAAATAGCTTTCGATCTATAAATCCAGGAATGAATACATAAAGAAACCACGAATTCAAATCTAAGAAAATAAATCGACAGGAAATAATAGTATACACTAAAATGAATGAGAAGCGCCAAACAGGGCAATAAAACTAAAAATACATGATATTTTCGATCCGTATATTTACTAATGGAAATTGCAGCGTTTGTTGCCGCTACTTTGGCGCTTTACACTTTAATAAGACGGTTTTTTAAATTATTGCACCTTAGCAGAGCTTGTGACCTTTAAATAGAAGCCCGTTTGTGATGAAATGTTACAGGAATATCTGTATGAACTGGAGATTTCATTTCAAATGTCAATAACTTCTCTGCAAACATATATAAGTTTATTTTTGCACTGACAGCGACGGATTATTGGAATTTGCGACAGTAATATTGTTTGACTTATAGAAGTATAGATGAATTTTGCATAGATAACGGACGTTTGACATTATTAAGTTGGATGTACACGATGCCATTCGTAAAATTTTATCAATCTATTTTAAACAACACAACTCGTTCAAAACAGACTATGCGGTCTAAAATGTGATTTTTATCGGAATATATTAAGTTCGTCGATTGTATTCAAGTTATGTTAAAGTTTAAATTAAATATGCTTGAATGCAACAAAAGTAAGCAGCAATAAACGCATTGTTTATTGTTTTTCGAGACCAAACACCACGCAAAGCAGAAAAAAAGGTGCTCCACTCTATTTTGACATACTGAAATTCGCAATACGGAACACACACACAAACTGTTAAATTAACTTCAGAATAGTTATTGTTACATAAGTTATTGTGATTTGTATTAAGTAAAGCTGTTTCCGCTTTGAAACCACGTGTAATATGACCAGACTGAAATCCACACATTTTTTCCCGCAGAATACCACATGTTTTAGGATAGATTCATTTATCACAATCTTACCTTCACTTCATGCCAACTTGAGAAGAAAACACATAAAAAAATTATTATAAAAAAATGAGATATACTTTCCTAAACCATCAAATTTGACCTACAACAGTGAATTTTGCTTTGTGCATTGTACTCGTAAAAGTGATCCAACACATTCACTAAATTAAATATTATTGTAAAAAATATTTAATTTAACCTCATTGTCTACACTCAACCAGTAAACCGAGGAATGAAAATTTATAATTATAAAAATAAAATAAAAGTGTCGCGACCGCAAACATAACTTAACACGCAAGAATTTAATTATTAAATAACAGATTCTTAAAGAGGAAGCTCAGTCATTCACCGGAAAATTTAATAATCATTCCGTTGTGTTTTAAATTACGGTTTTGTGGATTCCGCGAAGTGTTAACTATTCGATGTTCCGGTTTGTGACTATCTGTAAAACAACAGGATCTCACATGTTGCTAAAATATTTAATACAAATTAACTACTATCACGCTATTTTAATAATTATACGCTATACCAACTAAATTGTTTGATATCATGAAAGCAAGTTCACTGCACTACTTTACAGTGAAAACTCCAAAAAAAAATTGTGTACTCATGAATTTTCTCTTGAAAATTGGTGAAATAAAATGAGAGTACTAATTATTCTTTCTAACAGAACTATTAGAAGTTGTCTGATTAATGCTCGACATAAAAATAGAGTAGCACTGACTGTAAAACGGACTGTTTCAAGTAAAATGGTTTTCTGCTATGAACTACGCCATGAATCAAGTGCACGATTTCACGACAAAGGCAGATAAATGATCTTATTGCAGATCTGTAACCACCAGCAAGCACCTTCACAAGAAGTTAAGAAGCAGTCTAGGAAAACACCTAGTAATCCTATTTTGGTTTCTCAGAAGGTGAAGCAGTATATAAGCTGTCGTTTATGGATGCATTTTTAAATATCAATTTTTACGTTTACGTTCAATTACGTAGAAAGGAGTAGTAAACTGTAAAAAGAAAGGTCCTTTTAAGAAGAACAACCACCACAATTAAACGTGAATACAAATTACTAAATTACGCAATATACCCTCCCATTCTATAATTTCTTGTGGTATCTTCACTGTTAACATTAACCAGGAAGTATTATTGTTTCTTTCACAGAACAAAGGTAATTAAAGAAATATAATGAACCTTAATGTCATCTAAGGTAGGTAAAAGAAAAACAATGGACAACAAAACAAGACCTGATGAGCGCATTTATTTAGGTTAAAAGAGAAAAGTCCCTACCATACTTGAGTGAATTCCAAAACAAAACCCATTGTCCCCAAGACTATCAGCAAAAAAATTGTAAAATTTGAATGATTCTAGTAACATACGATGAACGCTCTGATTCCGCTTGAATAGCAGGAATCGATTTTGAAAGAGAGACTCCATTTTAATCGGCTTCTGTGAAAGAAAATTATACGAAAGAACACCCAATCCGATCTGATTCAAATTTGATTCATCCAAGCTTGACCGCGATTATGCTTTGCGAGCTTTTCTGAAAGAAGCTTTCAGCAATGCCCGCAAAGTCTGTAAAAGAGATTAAACTTAATAAAGTTGAAAATAAATGTCATCGCCTAATCAGAAAAATGGTCTGCCTACGCGCTAGAAAAGTGAATGAACAACGTGCGAAGAAAGTAGAAATATTTTATAAAACTTGGCGTTGACCCTTTCAGTGCTAATTTCATTAATTATCGCAGATTTTGAAAAAACGAAATAAGCAAAAATTGCTCCGGAAACTAGAATGTTTTTGTCTCATTAAATTTATTTGGCATGTCTATTAACAGAAGAGTGGTAAACGGTCCCGGTGCGCTCGTATTCCGGATCCGTGATGTTCCAGGCGAACTCTCTATTTGTTCGTTAATTCGAAAGCTCACAATTCGATAATTTTTCATTGGACTTCCATTAACTGGACTTTGTGAAATCGCGATAAACTATTTGGTATTCCAGTCGAGCGAACTTCATTCATATAAAATATTGCACTCGTCGCCCTGCCATCCCCATAAAAGTCAATTAATCACGACTCCGTTAACAATACAGCTTATCCTTTCTTCCGGATGATTTATTCTGGACTCAGTGAGGCGTGTGTGGTGCATCAGTGTAGGTTAATTGTCCTTGAACAACAACAATGTAAAGAACCTAATTAATTCCCGAATACTAAACAGCACATGTTACGCATAATAGGATGGCACCATGATAAATTAAGAACACGGTTCTGAATGAGTGTAGGAAATTAGGAAACTCCGTCACGTTTAATTAACGCACTTGTAAACAATAAGAACATCCGAAATAACCATAGACATACAAAGACGATTTCGTGTTCCACTTAAAGTGCGGATTAATGGGAACTAGAACGATGCTTAGGATGGGACCCTCGTTTACCATAATTTTAATTAACCGAACAAGCTCTTAGAGTTTCTTAACCAGTGGCATCGTGACCCGGGAACTCACGTTTGATGACCATTAAATCATTTCACTAGAAAATATTTTTCGATTTCTACCAACAGGAAACACTCACCATTCAACCTCTCACTGCACTTTTTAAGCTTGATGCATTTACCACTTCACATTCTATCATTTAAGCTCGCAGGAATGAAATTTTTGATCAGTTAAGTCAAAGAAAAACAATGAGTTCAATTTTAGCACAACATGGTTCGTTGAACAAATCTTGAACGACTCAAATAGCTGAATGACTGCAACTTAACAGTAAGCTTAGATTAGATCGGCAGCAATTCAAGGGTAATTGACATATTCGCTCGGAGGAGCTCTCCACAACGCATTTTTTCGTTAACAAACTAAATGAGATTCGAGATAATGGTGCAATTAAATGTGCAAGAAAACTGAAGATTTTTTCTCTGTTGATATTACAAAAAAAAACAAGAGCAACATGTAGGCACGTATTTTAAATAGGCAACTCTCTTAAAAAAACATTGAATTACAATGCAAAAAAAATACAAATTTTATAGAAATTCAATTCATTACGTGCACAATTTTTGTTTTATTTAATGAATAGAATACTTTTAAATATTTACAAATTATACTAAACACGAGCAATTACAGAAACCTTAATCTTAGAGTTAATTCAGTAGCTTGGACAAAATTCAGTATTGAGTCGAATTTAACTGGAATAGGTCCAGATCAGACTATATCGGGCTAAACTTACCTAAAATAAATTGAACTAGATTAGAACAAACTTAAAACAAATAGATTTAACTAAAATGACCTAAATCCCATCATATTTACCTTAGACTAAATTCATTTATTCTATAGTGGACGAAAATTAGTTTAGGTGGCGAAGGTTTACTTTAATCCTGACAGCTGCTTCTTTGAAGCTAGAAATCCAATTCGAGTCTCTACAGGGTACAAGTTATTTGTTTCTCAGAAAAGCTCGTGATTTACTCCGCGACAAGCATCTAGAACTCACAGTTTTTATTTTTATTTTATAAATTTCATATTAGATAAATTTCAACAAAAGTCTAGATAAACCTAAACTAAACTAAAGGCGAATGGGGAATTAATTTGGCAATAGAGTTACAAAATAGATACAGACTAAGTTCTAACTGGACCATTAGCTCCGACTAATTAGGATTAAGTAAATACAACTGTACGAGACTACAAAAAAAAATAAGTGTCAAACTGAATTGAACCAACGGTAGTAAAATTGAACTAAATAAAAAAAATCGTTGATCATCTTCAACCTTCTAACTCAAACTAGTTTCGAAGCTTACAACTAATCAATGACAAGTTTAATGCTCATCAAACTTTATGAGCCGTTAATTTTTCCACTGGGAAAACTAAACTTTATAAGATTCCAGAAGAAGATATAACTCTTTACGTCCAGCCCCGTAAATAGTTCCAATGAAATTCTTACAACACTTCTTCAGTTCAAACAAACAGCACCTAGAATTTACTACATGGACATCTGTTCCACCTGAATTAATCAGAATGTTTTCTTTCTTTTGTTTCTATTTCAAGATTCAAAAATCCAATTTACTCACGAACATTACGTCGGCGGATAACAAGGTGATCGAACTAGTGGGACGTTACCTCGTCGTTTAGTATTTTTTTAAAAAAATTAGTAACCGATAGACAACCGGCAATGAGCAGAAATAAAACATGCATCATTAAGCTTGTGAAAATCAATTGGAACTGGAACGATATTTATTTGATTTGACAAGCATATCAAAATCTACTTTCTATTTAAACATTCCCAGTGTTTTGATTGAATTATTTTTCTGTTATGTGGGCGGAGGTTATAATACATTCCAGTAAAACACGAGATTTGAGTGAACAAAGTTACATTCAATTGGTATAAATTTCGGGTCAACAGTTTTGATTAAAAACATGAAAGTTACGGAAAATATTTTGAAACAAGAAATTATAACGCGTTACAAAAAACTAACTGAATACAATTGCACTAATGGAAAAAAAGTTGTATCCTTTCTGGTGTCCTGGATCTCCTCGATTAAAGTTGCACACTCAATTAGAAAGTCGTTACTCATAATTAAAAGTTGAAGTGACAAAATCTACTTCAACATCGGCTCTTCGTATCTAAAATTCAGGATACCAGAAGGATTGGCTCATTAAAGTATTAAATATACAGTAACGATGTCCTCTATCAAAAATTGATTAAACTTGGCACTCCGCAATTCCCATAAATTAATGAAAGTGACGTGCTTGCCAGAACAGACCACGATAAGGAATTTATGTCGTGCTTTACTGCTGAACTTATCTGGCGCCCCTTCAGAACAAATGTAAGAGTCCGCCCAGTTTAATGCCTTCGGGCCACAAACACGGTCCTTAATTACAGGAATGCTCAGTGTTTTCATGTTGACAAGAACACCAACTTTGTCAATAACAGGTTTGCGATCTCGGGAGAATATGATATTTTGTCATAACGAATAGACCCGAAAAAAGTTTATCTCTTCCTGAAATTCGTTACATCTGTGATGAAACATGTAGTCCTACCTACGTGATATAATTTTATAAAAAATATCTGGCTACACAGGATAAAGTTTTCCAGGCAAAATGAACAATGAATAACAGATTAACTGAATTAATAAAAATTCGTCAATTGCACATAAACTAATTGCTGCAAATACCAGTATCTGTTTGTTCACTCAACCAAACAAATTATTTCGCGTGTTCAAATTTAAAACTGCCACTTTTAACGTTATGAAAAATGAAAAAAAAAAGAATAGGGACATTTCATCTGTTTACTTAGTTATATAACACGCTCATATCAAATTTCATAACGCTGTGATCTTGATGGGTGCCCCCGGATCTTTAAAATGTTATAAAAAAAAAAAAACAATTTTCTTTTCGTTACTAGCTGAAGCTGAATGTCCCGAAAGAATTTGTCATATCATGTCATATCTTTTCTTACTCGTGACAAATGAAAGAAATATAGCTGGTGTTTTTTTCAACCTATTTTTCTCTGATTTACGGTGTAGTCGAACGTGACAACGTCACTCGTATTTTTTAACAAATTGTTATATAATCTACAAGAATGAAATACGAAAAAGAAAAGATCCATTTAGCATTCAGTTTTGTTTGAAATTCGCTTTAATTTAATTACCTTTTTACTTCATGTTTAGAGCCTATTAGCGGCAATACACAAATAGAAGTTTCACTGTTTTTAATAATAATAAAACTGACATAAAAAGCTATCTTAATGATATATAAAAGGAGAGAAAATAAAAGATTAAAAAGAAAAAAGGGGTCTATCAACAGCTTCACAAAAGTAAGTAAAACTTTAATGTCAACATAAAAATTCAAAAAGAAAAGTGTTAAACTACGTTAATCACTAAAACACTACAGTTGTATAAAGAAGACGTGTAGAAAGCATTAAGTGATGCTACAAAAACACCATGGCGTGGTATTGCCGAATATCCAGGGATTTTTATTATACTTTAGTTTATTTAAGCTCAATTAAAAGTGCTAACAGTTTCCCTGCATGCAAACTTATATTAAAAAAATGATAATAAATTTGAATATAATAATAAGACCATTAGCCAAATCCATTAGTAAAACACTATGAGTAGTTTTTTCGTTATTTAAAAATAAAATATAAATCATAACATATTAGCATTAGCATACCAATAAAACAATTCGAAAAAAATCTAAGAGAAAAAAACGTGAGAAACTGAAAACCTAAAAATCTAAGTATGTATCCATCGAAACCCTGAGTTTTGAGAGCGGAAGAACCTGAAAATCTTAAGCTTGAGAATCTAATATCAATCTGAAACTGAAAAAATTGAAAAATTGATTATCTCAAAATCTAATAAAATAAAACCCTAAAAACTGAAACTAACAACCTAAAAAATTGAACTTCAAAACCTGATAACCTAAAAACTTAAAAATCTGAAATCTATAAAAATTGAGAATTTAAAAACTCTAGAACATAACAATTTAATAACTTGTAAATCCGAAAATCTAGGAAACTGAAATTCTAAACACCTGAGAACTTCATAATCTCAGAAGTTCAAAACTAAAAAACCTAAGGGTGTGAAATTTAAAAGCCAAGAACACGAGAGTACAGAAACTTGAAAACCTGGGAACTAAGAGCAGTTCTATATGTTTTTTAAACTTTTTTACTGTTATTTTCCATACAATATTTTCCATATGGTGCAGAAAGGACTTTATTTCCAGTTTTGTAAAACAATTAAAAATTAATTTTATCAAGTCTTTAATTTCGCAATACCGCCAATTTCTGCCCCCTGCACGATGTAGAAAATTAAAAAAACAAAACAGTTTTTTACACAAATATTAATAAAAAGTCAGCCACGCACTGTTTAATTTAAATTAAAATTTAAACTTAAGTAAAAATGAACGAAATCACAGAAAAGATAATATGAAATATGAAAAGAAGGCCTGAGCCGAATTGCGCCCCGAGCAATTTCCCCGAAACTATAAAATAAAGTCATACATAATGCTAACCTATTCTCGGTTTTTTTTGATTTTGTCGAAAGTTCGGAATAACTTCCATCTAGTTATTTTTTTGTGTGAGCTTTCATAATATTGTTTTAAAGAAAATGTCAAAAGTCTCCATCGATCGGTATGTTGCTGTTAAAATACATAAAAATAATATTTTACAAGTGTCTTCTAAAATTTTGTTCTCAGGGCAAAAATACCCTAAATCATGTAATTTATCACAAAAAAAGTCAACGATTGCTCGTAGGAGCCACCGTTTTTTGAGATATATATTAAATAAACTATCATTTTCGCGCTGCACTCTTTTTCACACCACATGAGATGTAGAGTAGATGCAGAGAAAAAAATTATAATTTCTTGTTTCGATGTAATTTGAGTTACAAAAAAATGCACATAGTACTCCACATCGACAACAGTGTGCATATCTCGAAAACTGTTACGAAAGAACATTAAGAGACAGCAAAATTCACGAGATTATGAACTACAAATTTGAAAATCGATATTTTTGTCACAAAAAACTCTTTAACGACATTTGAGCCCGCGTAAGTTGTTTAGCCGCCCTTCTATCGATGAACATTGGTCCACACAAAAAATCAGAACATGGTCTTTTTTTTATATATGCGATGTACATTTTCATTGGACTAGTCAAATCAAATTAAAAAAGTTAATTAAAAAACCGACATGATATCAAAGAACTCAATTTTCAGTACTCTAGACTTCGTTTTGAACACACTTCATTACTATAAGAACACATATTACAATTGCTAAAATTTATTGTACAAACACGATGTTACCTAGATTGTGAAAAATTACTCATAAAAATACTGTCAGATAATAGATCTATATGCATACCCCGCGGAAATCTAATGTTATTGATTTCAGAATTTCGGAACACATTGTTTTTGTGCACGTGCGATGCCTAATTTCACCATGCACTGAAGATTAAAAGGATTTATACAGCTTGCTCAGTCTAGTAAAGTGGTTAGCTTATTATTGTTTTGGAGACATCTGTCCGAATTAGAATTATTGCGTAAAATAATACAGTGGCACGCCTCTTTCTGCAAAGAAAAGTATGCGATAGAACTTCCTTAAAAGCTCAAGAAGTGTCCTATAAAAGCAACTAGCAATAAGAACCTGAGCGGAAGAAAACCTGAGAACCTAAAACGCAGGAATCTAAAACCTAAAAATTTTTATGTGATCGGTTGATAATATTTTCGAATGACGGTCAAAAATACAGCTTTGAGGTTTCGTATGAGAGTTTGTATAAAAATTAAACTACTTAGAACAAAACTAAAAAGATAAAATTGGAAGAAATCTGACAATTAAAATAAGCTACGACGCACGTCGTGACTTTCAGTTTCACAATGGAATTTCCTGAAAAAAAAAACAGCCAGAAACAGAAATCTAATTTCTCCCATAATATTAAATCATAAACCGACTAATTAACCGTAATAAACTTTGTCGAGCAAATTTTGTTAACACCCAACAATTAAGAGTGATGAATTAATTACATTATCGATCTAACAACAAAATTCAATTTCCTGATAATTGACAATATCGAATAGCTATAAATACAACGATGGTGATAAACAACTAATTGTAGGTTATGAGTTATTAATTAGTGAGTTATGACTAGAAAATATGATTTAACATTCAACTACATATTTGAATATGTTCCGTTTTACAATCACGAAATCTACAATAACGAAGAATGATGAATAACAAAAAGCTACAAAATGTCAAAAATAAATGACAATTTGACCATTCATAATGCAAATCTAAAAGAATGTCACGCTATACAAGGTATTCACGTCCTTGAACCAGTTTATCAACAGCATTCATTTTTAATCAAGGTGCTTAAAGAAGTCCCCGCCGTATTATTACATGAATTAGATACTGCTGACTGAGAAAGTTTGACGAGCAAAAATTACACTTTACCGATGACCTCCATTCTAGCAGTTATCAAGAAAAAACAAACACCCATATATAACACAACTATAAAAATAGAAAAAGTCCACAACTGTATTTAACAAGTTCCATTTCTTTTAATCATAGGTCAACAAGATGTGTCAACTTAAAGTGATCAAATTCTCGTTTCCCAAACCCACAAATTATCAAAAAAAAATTGACTTTTATGTTATATGTGTATCAAGAGACCGATAATTTTATACGAGCCAGATGATGTCAGCGTAAATAAAAAATTTAATAACACCAGTTGTACATGAAATTAGAAGTGTTAAAGTCTTGTGAGAGTGATAATGTGTGTAGGAAGTCGTGTTATCAACAAACAGGAACCACATACTCGAGAAACCGGGTCGCCTCATCATATGCAGCTAATGCTTTTCTTTTTGTTTATTTTTTGATTAGTTATGTCACGTTAACTGCAAATCAAACGGCACGCGAATTTTAAGAGCATGGCGTCACAAAATTGGTTAATTTTAACGTTGCCTCTATTTATAGAATGTTTAATCGATGGACGGCAACTACAAAACAAAAAGTGGCAAAGTTAAGTGCAGCGTTCAGACAATCTATCTCAAAGGCGGCGAGACGCCGCCCCTCTTCGATCGTTAAGAATCAGATAATAAATCGCTAGCAGTAAATTATGCCTGAGGTAAACGCGTGGTCATTCTAAATTATTATATACATGCCATTAATAAATATATATTAGAAACCAAGTATTTATATAATTATTTGGTTATTAAGGAGTTGTCACTAAAATAATAATTAATATTTGAAAGAATACATCACTATTTCAAATAATTGCTTAACATTGTTACAGATGAAAAATAACTAAAAATTGTATTTATCATACATTGGAAAAGCCCGAATGAAATTCATACTTAAAAATGAAAAGTTTTTGGTATCAAATTTTTCACTACCGAGTTAAATTCTCTTCTCTATTCGACGTGGTTATAGAAAAATTTTAAATAATTAAAAATTACAGCCTTTGAGGTCATACAATTTGTGCTTTGTTTATCGAAGAAATTTATACAAAAAAAAAAAAACATTCTTTCGTTCTATTGGACCCTAAATAATATCTTTTTTTTTTGTCTATGATAAACATTTAGTAGATTTTTCCTTTTTCCCAAGGAATTCGGCTGAAATGCGCAGTCAAGTGTTTGTGTCCAAATCAGTCTAAACTTACATTTTGCCTAGAATTTTCGCATCTGTCGTTTCTCAAGCGAGTTCAGACTAACTGTTGTCTATAATTTTGGTTGGCAAACATCATAGATATTTATGTACCAAGGGCATCACGAAGATGTTTATGCCCTCGCCGAACGCAACATTTACAAGCCCGAGAACATAAATGAAGCAGATAGCATCAAAAGAGACAAACAATCTCCAGTTTTAACGATTATCGAATATTAGGAAGAAAATTGTCAAGACAGAAATTTAGATCATAATGCTTTTGCGTTACTGAAGGCTTGTACGATTTAAAATAGAATGAACAAAACAAACTTTTTTATTTTTATCGATAAAATATGTTTATTGCGAACACTGTTACAATTTTAGGGTTTGAAGATCGTCGCCATCTAAACCCCGCAAATATCAAGTAATGCCCATGGTGTAAATGAGATTTTATTTTTTACTAAAACTAGTACATTTGTTTTCATTTATAAAAATCTAATTTTATTTATAAAATTTTATTTTGCATGAAATGTCAAGTTCAAACCACTAAAGGAAGCTATTTTGATTCAAGCAAAACAGACCGCAGATGATCCGTTGCCTGTAAAATCGGGAGCAAATTACACCAAAGAATTTTAAGTTTTTGTCAACAGAAGCCTAAAAGTTTATTACCAACTTACATTATTATTATTATTATTATTATTATTATTATTATTGCTCTTTTTTTTCACATTCTGAGAAAAATAGCCCCAGTTCCCTGTGTACAAAATTTTACACTTTGAAATCGTCTTTAATAATAGTTTACTGTCATTTCTCAAACAGAAATTGAAAAGCTATGTTCAAGAAAGTCTAAGGTTTTGACTTTTATAAAAAAAAATGTCCCTAATGAATTTAATCTATTGTACAGTAAGAAATAGATGTTTATATTGCATTCTTTTATTTATGATATCCATAAAGACGAAGAAATAGGAGCTTTGGAATTGCTTTGTCAATATGCAGCATTGAGACCATCGAGATTCAGAGTTTTCAACTCAGTCAGTTGGAAAAAAAATCGATAGGAAGTGTAATAATTGCAAAGTGTCTGAAATTAAACAATGCATGCAAAATGAAAAACTGCAACGGTGGGTACATCTAGAAAAGACAAAAAAGCACGCTCAGCAACAAAGTTAATAAACATGAAGAAGCAAAAAAATATTCAAAATGAAAATGAGATCCCATAAAAGAATTGATAGAAAAAGAAGACTGAATAAAATCGGAAATAGTGAAAGCAGAAAAAAATAGGAATAAAGCATATATAAAACAAGAAAGAAGAGCTAAGATCAAGATAGTTGGGACATGTTGCAAAAATGGGAGAAGAAAAACTAGTAAGAAAAGCATTCAAACCCAAGCCAGGCAAGAGCAAACAGAAAGAAAGGCTCAGAAAGTGCTGAATGGAATGTGTAAGAGAAGCAGAGGGAGAAAATGCATTATGTGGAGGAAAATACGAAGACAGAGAAGCATGAAAAATCTCGATACACTCCACACACTGGATATCCGCAAGGTTACAAGGGTTGGAATTAAGCCAAGTTTAAGAAGTTGAATTATCAAAACTACTAAACTTTAACTGTTTTTTAAAACAACAACACAGCTAGCGCATTTTTTAATAAAAATTTATATTCTTATGCAAATTGTAGAAGACATTGGTCCATTTTAAACAGCTGAATCAAACTTTAGCAGTGTTCTGTTTTTAAGAAGTCAGAATAAGGAAAATTATGTGTTGTAAGGTGTTTTTGTCAAAAAATATGATAGGAAAATGGGCCAATTTGCTTTCAAAAATACACCTTATGAATACGCAAACAACAGCTGGAAGTTATTTTAATGAATTCTCACGATAAAGATGAGGAAGTACAAACGCAACCGAAGCGGAACTTCTGCTTGAGAACAGCTTGTTAATTTTGGCGAAGATAAAGTTGCTTTGATAAATCTTTAATTGGCAATGTAAGTGCCGAAAATCAATTTAGAACTTACCGATGGTCGCGTTTTAATTTTCTCGTTGCTTCACAAGAAATTGCGTTACGATCTATTGTATAAACTTTCTCGTCCGACGTAATAAATTATTTATCTGAACTAGAAACGGTTTACTAAACCATTACATAAATCATCCCATTCACGTATTCTATAACATCTTTTTACCTCCTCCGTTTAATTACAGAGGCAACTACTTTAATTCATCTGTGCTCTTTCACGGTCCTAGAGAAATGACGTTTCGCAAAATTAAAAAAATTGCGCACTATTCGTCATGCTTGAGGAACTTCAATAAAATTTTGTCTTGAAATTAACACGGATCACTATTCATTTTAACTGCAAAAGAAGAAACTTTTGGGTTTCATTTTAAACAGTTTATTCGCCTCAATGGATGAGATTATCTTATTTCATCACACCAGATGCTGCAACAATTTCCTCCAATTGCTGTAGCCGTAAAATTTCGTCTTTATTAAAATGAAGCTACTCGGATTGTTTAAAAGCAGAGAATCGGCTTCCGACAATGAGAAAGTGATTTATTGATAGCTTTAATTATGAAGACCACAAAAAAACAATGCGATGTTAGCAAAAAACTGAAGAATAAAGTCAGACTTACATGCTTCAAGTTTCCTTAATTTATCTGCTTTTCACGGTTTAAAATTTTAGTTATGGCATAGACCTTTATCATTTTTCATTGATCTCTGAGTTTGGTCTTTCTGAAATCACTAAATAAGTTTGCGATTATTTCAAAATGGTCTTCGATCAAGGTTAATATACATCCGCGTTGACAATTTTCAGTCTGCTCAGCCTGACCAAAGAATAAACCAAGGCGTAGATGTATTGACAGCCAAGTCGGATCCTAGACGCCGTCACAAAACACACTCGTGACTTATTGGACAACTTCAGAAATTTATTTCTTAGTAAAAATATGTTCAAATTAGATATTCAACGTGTGAGGGCAAGTTTTTCATGCCTCAGAAATCTTAACGGGTCGCTTATTCCATCTTGAAGAAGGACATATTTAGAATGATAATAGTCAAAATTTTAGAAAAAAAAATTAGAAACAATGTAAAAAAAAAAAGTTATAAAACTATATTAGGTACAAAATTGTTAAAAATAGTGCCTCCTGAATGGGCGTAGGTATGCGTGGTGTTTATAAGTCAAGTTTATTTTGGAGAATAAAAATAACATTTTTATTTCGGGCGCCTGATATCTTTAGAATCAATGCATATTTTAGTCTTGAGTAATAGTTGTTGACATTGAAAAACGCAACACCCCTTTTTTGCAAACTGGTGTTATTATGGTATCAAAATATTGGTTGGTTGTGCCCATGGGTATAACTAGATATATCAGAGTAATTAATAGCTGTCAAACGAATTAATTTGGTCTCCAAAGTTGAAATAATGTCAAGGCTGCGTTCTCGCGCTCATCCCAAACTTTTTGAACTAGATCCCGCCTAATTTCTTTCATTTGTCATTGCGTGGGCAATCTTCGAATCAATCATTATGACATCATCAATAATGGCAAAAATACATGTTGCAACTAATCCATTAAGAACTTATTTATTCTCCACGATTTGTGAAAGTGCGATCCAAAAATGTCGCAACGTCATTCTATCCATCAGTCACGCTACAACCCCCTTTTTTTCTTACTTAAAATTAGCACTTGATGTAGTCATTAGATGCTGCGATAGGACATGGTTAGCGGTTTTTCCGACTCAGCGCCCTTCGACAACGAAAAACGCTCGCTCGAATTTCCCTTTTGAAACGACCCTTTTTTGTAGAAAGGGTGAGAATTTGGGATGAGTATCCCTTCGCCGCCACCAAAATGACATGACAGCGTGTTTTAAAAATAATGAAAATAATTTAAAAAAAAAAAACAGACCTTCGAGTCTCCGTTGGTTTGCAAATAATAAATGATAACAAACATCCATCCCATGGAAAAAAGGAGCAAAACCTTGACGTTCCTCCTCATCGTGACAGTTTCTTAGTCACAAGCACACACCAAAGTGTCTCTCAGAACCATCAACACTTCTTCCACGTTACATCTACATTCGCTGCCGCCGCAATACTGAAAATCGCGGCGACGTTAGGCATTGTGTTTTTGCAGCTTCTTGTTGTATTGGTGGGACTTTCAACCGCTCTCTTCTGCTTTCACGTAAGAACGACAAGGACGAAGAATGCGTGCCCCGTCCTCGCCGAGTTCGGATCACGACGCTCTTCGTCTGCTCTGTTCAATAACGGGTGATTCGTCATGGTGGCCCACAGAGGGCGTCGACTCTTGGGTATCATTGTTACAATTACTTAATTTCTCGTAATTGCAATAAACTTTTTCGAGGTGTTGTTAATATAAACGTGGTCAGGAACTGTGGCGCCCTTAAGTTTATTCCTCCAATTTGGTTTAAGACATTGCGGTTTTCCAGTGATGTGGAAGTTTCTTGTCGCTGTATTTACGTTAAATCCATGAAAAATGTCAGCACATGTTATTTGTGTCACTTCTGGAGGTGGTCTGCCCATATTTTCTAGGAAGAAAGGGAACACTGAGAGTGTAAATATTTTTAGGTTATGTTGACACCTACCACAGAACACTGTTACTAAATCAACTAAATCAATATTTTCCTTCAAGCTAACAGCTCGGAAATGTCTTCACAAACGCTCTAATGTTGATTTTGCAAATAGCTAAAGTTCCTATTTTAGTTTTGAATTTTTCAATTTGACAGTTTTTGGGCTTTATCGGTAATGCAGGTTTTGACAACCCTAAAATTTATTTAAATGACCCGCTACAAATTATAAAAATATTTTATAATATATATTTATACGAATACACAGCTAATTAAATTGTCATAAAGTTTAGTAATTTTCACCGGATTTTCTTAAGTTTTAAGTTTTACAAAGCTCCTTCTCCTTGAAGAAAATAAGTGAACACTATTAATAAAACGATAAACGAATTAATCATTCTTATTTTTTTTTTCTTGACATGCCCAAAATTCTTTTCATAATACAAAAATGAAATTTAATAGACGATAATGAATCATTTAAAAAAAATCGAGGGACCGTTTAATATACTTTCATTAGAGCCATCATTTGCATTTTGGAAAGTATTGGTTTAACGATAGCAATTATTATTGAGGTCCAAAAAAAAATTAGTGTTGAATACAGTTGCTGGTAAAACATGCATGAAATTGTCGTGAAGCCTAATTTAAATATTGAAAACTTGTTTTATTTTTATCGGGGAATTTATGATAACATTTCTAAAATTGTCGGGTATTGTTTGACATGGTGATTTGTAACACATCAAACAAAGTATGTAACTAACTGTTTGCATAAAAACTTAAAAGTTTTCTTTTAATGAATACCTATTTGATTCCATAATTCTAGGTATACATGTAGCGCACTTTCCAAACTATGTGTATATACCTACGCGAATGAATGTCCTCTGTGAATATCAGACATTAAAAAATAGCTAATTCCCCGACATTCATAAAATATAAGGTACTATAAACCTGAGGCTTAATCATCATTAATTAAAGTGAAATCTTTGACTTCCAAGTTGATTTACCAAATTAAAAGGAGCACATTCAGAAAGGTTTAATTAAGGTATATTATGCGTTATCACCCAAAAATAAAACAAAAGCATTCTATCAATTATTTTAATTAGGTGAAAAAATTATGTCCATGAGAACTAAATCAGTGACTCCAAACTATGTCTAAACGCTCCCACAAAGAGCAATTTTAAAAACCACACTCACGTTCAAAAATTTTTGAAATGCTTACATCTTACAAGAACAATGTTAACAAGATTTTCTCACTTATCCAACTTTCGAATTGTGTACACTAATTTTAACACTTTTGTAGCTGCCTTTCTCCACAATAGGCTCTCTAAATGGCGTTCACATGTTCGGCAAATCTCAGAAAATCAAACTTCTGGAAACAGTAACAGAAGATTATTCTGTTGTTTGGAAAGAATATCACGACTGGTCGGTATGATCATAATTTGAGTAAGATTTTAAAACTGGAATTTCAGTTTAGTCTTGATCGGAATCTCAAGCGGCTGCACCCTTCAAGTCCTCACAAAAGCCCTAGACTCGATTTTTGATGCAATCGTTCTGATTGTCGGAATGGAAGAAATAAAATCACAACGAAACATCGAAAGGTTGAAAAGAGAATTACGAGTAAGTCATCATTTATTCCGTTTACACTTATCATGATGAAACTTCCAGACATGTTATCCCGTAATAGATAGACTCCTGGATTCTCTAGATTGCGGCGATTCTGCAAGTAAGCACTCATCTGATTTAGTAGGGATGGCTGAAACGATTCTTTGTCCAGAAAATCATTTAATTCAGGTCTTTCACAAGGTTTTTAACGTAACCAACTGAAAGAATGATTTTAGATTGTTTTAGACACGTTCACGGAATGTGTGGATTCTTTATTTAGTTGCGTTCTCATCCATGGGAAAATTGCGGCAGCTACGAACAGTTGGTGGTCTCTACATCCTGAAGAAATCAAGCTGTTGTCTTTGTTGGCCCAATCTGAAAATACTTCTAGTTCCAAAGACATTCCGGTTTTCTTACCTTATAAAAGTCCAACCGTAAGTTTTTCCCATAAATGAATGTAAAATACGAAATTCGTTGCAGGTAGCATTCCGTTTTGTATGCTGCACGTTAATTCCCGAGATTCAACTGTGTTGCCTCTGTGGCCCGACCCCAATTTTGTCTGAAGTGGAACATTCAGCGACGAACTGCTTTAAAAACTCCGCTGACATTCTAAGTGCTGCTATACAGTGTCACCCTCGGAATTTCCCAACAACCTGTCATATAGATAGTGGCATTCTAGGGCTTCTTCTGGTAAACACGACGTACGGCAAATATATGATAACGCGCAATCCGCATCAAAACAATAATAAGAAAAACGCCAGTAGTTCCCATCGTCTTGATATTCTACGAACTTTTTTCTACCAATCCGTCTTGACATTTCTGATGCCGACCGAGGATTGCGACGAAGAGCGTAATAAATCTTTGCAAAATACAAAATCCGACAAGAACATGAGTACCGGTTTTGAAACTTATTGGTGCTCGGAGTATCACAAATGCTTTGCGATGAAAATCAACGACAATGTGCTTTGTGTACTGTTTAATTCGTCCATTCCAACGTTCGCTATGCGTTTGATCACGGAGAAAACGCTCAAGACTTTGATAGCAGATAAGCAGCTTTGTTGGTGATATCGAGAAATATATTTACTGGATTTTTTTACATGTCTTTTAATTCAGGAGGGATAGGGGGCAGTGGAGGGGCTTCATCACGTTCTTGTACTTTTCCTATGTAGGAACCAAAGAGCCAAATTGTGTACTTACGGGAATTACCAAAAAATCGGTATTTTCCAAAGTGAGCAGTCTGCAGAAACCTGCACAAAGCAGTTGTCACGATCTAAAAAACAGAAGTTTGTAATTTGCAATAGACAATAATTGGTGGACCTGCAGGAGAAAGAACAGCAATAGATTGCCCACAATAACCCATCCAACTTTTTGCTTTTTCTCTCGAATCATTTCATAGCACCCGCGCGTCGAAATGCTCAAATTGTACTCGGGAGTGTATAAATAAGCTTTTCCTGTAACTTCAATATCATGATGAATGCACGGAGAAAGAGCTTTCATTGAGCAACAACTAAACGGAGTGTTACCATCAGCCGCCGAGCTTAAAATAAAAAATAAAACGTGTATTTTTCACAGGTTCGTCTAACCCTGCTCCTATTTCCAAAGTAGGATCTGTCCATTTAACAGTGTACCATTCATCATATTTCTTGCTTCCACAACATTGAAATTCAATCTGTAAGTGATCAATTTGTGATTTATACAAGCTGTTGTTGCGGTAGCCCTTCATCGCGGTTGTAATTCCATCGTGAAGTTCCTCGTGGGCACTGTAGGCGTGTACGATAACAGCAATAATAATAATCAAGAGTATGATCAACAAAATGAAACCTAGTAGAGCCATTATAAACATCATACGATTCACGGATGGTTTCACAACGGGATTAAACACCGCATATGTAAGAAATAACATAAAGAAATTAATAATCAAAAAGAACAGCACAGGAACTGCTTGTAGATTCGACAAAATGTTGCCATCGCCGTTTGTAATCATGTTAATAAAATAGCCAAGATGAATCCTGATCTGTATTGCAGAAACAAACAACTTAAAAGAAAAAAACACATCAAATATCAGGAAGATTATTAAAAGTGTTCCTATAAGTTTGATTTTTCCAAATTCGACAACTTTAACCATAAAACCGTGTTTTATGACCAGTTGATGATTAGAATCACTTTCAGTTACACCAATCATTTTGATGACAAATGTCAAACTGATTATGTTACACGTTTATTGCACCTTTTCGCGCTCTCGCAATTTTGTCCTTAAGTGCCGCTATATCAACTTTCGTGTCAACATTTGACGACACTTTAGAAGTTGTCGGTTCTTCAGGAGGAATAAACGCTTCATTTCTTCGTTCCTCTCTCTTCTTGGCTGCAGCTGCGTGTTTCTCATTCTTCTCTTTTTGTTTCTTCTGTCGCTTTTGTTCTTTATTGAGGAAATATTCACCTGAGGCCAACTCTTTGTCGATCTGAAAATGTTTCATTTAGACCTATTCACCTCTAATTATAAAATATTCATACCTTGCTCTCAGTTTGTGGGGGCGGGAATGGCGTGTAAGGTTTCTTCTCTTTCTTTTTCTTTGGTTGTTTACGTTTACTTATATTTTTGTTCACGAATTTCGGTAAAAATCGATCCCAGTTCTCGTTCCGCAACTTAGGATCTTTGGCTAGCTCCTTTTTAATCATAAGTGCCTTAATATTATAAATTGGATGGATATTTTTCATGGTGTCTTCTACAATCTTCCTAACTTGTTGCAACCCTTTATAAGGTCCCAAGGCTGACACTGTCTGTCCTTGAACTAACACATAACAACCCGTCAGTAACTCAATCGATTTTAATGTACAGCCATTTGGTCCTATTAACCTCTGTCTCCTTTTAACAAACTTCTCTTTATTACGTGTAATTTTCCCTATTTTTATTATATCACAACCAGTATCGTCATTCAGAACCCGCTTTGCTTGTTCGAACGGAACACTCCTAGACAATAATTTAATCATATCTCGTGCTTTGATTATAATGTAGGGGTCCCAGGTTTTACGTGTTGTTTTCACAGTCATACTGCCCTCGATTACATCGAGTTCAGCTTTTATATGGTGCTCGCCTAGGGTTTTCTGAACTAGAGGCCAGACTTGGCGTAAGTACTGTTCGCGATATTGGGGAAAAAGCGTAGCAAAAGAACTTTCTTCTAGGAGACCGTGGGGGTTATGTTCGGGCTTAAATTCGGGAATTTTCATCTCCCAGGCATTCTCCACGGGACCTGATGGTTTCTGAGCTTCATCGTCACTAGAATCGGCCATTCTAAGCGCAACAGCGAGGTTTGAAAATAAAATCACAAAAACACGTGTGGACACAAACTAACTGCAATGTCAATTTGATGTTACCGACATGAAGAGTTCTGTACTGCCGACGTGAAATCAGATCGGTTTTGAAATTTTCTCGGATATTTATATTCAGAAAATTGTAAGTTTACTTTTGAGAGAAAGCATGAGGGTAAAAATTTTATTTATTGTTGTAATAAATAATAATAAATATATAGCTATTTAAATTAGTTTTTAATAAAATTGGTGGCGCCCTCCTTCGGAGCACATTACCAACACCACATGACATATATAATTCAAACGTCAATAACAGATGTCAAAACTTAATTAGAACAGGTGACAGGTCGACATGGCAATAAATTTGTTTACATCCTTAAAACTTGGTAAGTTTTGAGTTTTTCATATTTACAGTCATAGCAACAATAATAATTACGGAGAGAACTTAAAGAAAGGTTAGAAAATCATTATTGTATGATTTATTCATTGAATAATAATTTATGGTAATAACAAATTTCAGTCCTTTTTGATATTGACTGTTATTACCATTTTAAAATAAAAATCAATAAAAACGTTTAAAAAACTAGTTATTTAATGTTTATTTATAAAATTTTGATGGGCGACCTTTGGACCCGTTTGTTATTGTAACAAAGTTCAAAGCCTTTTTTTCAGCAAAATCACTGAGACCTTTGTCTCGCTGTTATTCTGACCAATTTCCGAAAATAACTACTCATTACACCGTTGTACCACGAGAAAATGACCCAAGATGGAAAGGTAAATTTCTGCTTGTCTTTAGCTAGTTGTAATTGGGTTTGTAGAGGTCAATATGGAAAGATTTGGGGACGAAACGGACATTTTGATCGTTGGCGGAGGCCCCGCTGGTATGAGTGCCGCCATAAGAGCCAAGCAACTGGCTGAAAAAGATGGAAAAGAAATAAGAGTGTGTGTGGTTGAAAAAGCGTCCCAAGTTGGAGGACACATCCTTTCAGGGGCTGTCATACAACCAACTGCTTTAGATGAGTTAATACCAGAGTGGGCGGAGAAAGGTGCCCCCTTGAAAACGCCGGTTAAGGAGGACAAGTTTGGGATTTTGACAGCAACTGGCAGAATTCCAGTACCAGTATTACCAGGTATTGTTACTGGTATTCTGGATCATTTTGTTATTGTTGTTTTGTGCAGGTACTCCCATGTACAACCATGGAAATTACATAGTGCGCTTGGGACACGTCGTGCAATGGCTGGGGGAACAAGCAGAAGCCTTAGGGGTGGAAATCTATCCTGGGTATGCAGCTTCAGAAGTACTATACCATCCTGATGGTAGCGTCAAAGGGGTAGCTACAAACGACGTCGGCATTGCCAAAGATGGGAGCCCTAAAGACACCTTTGAAAGAGGAATGGAACTACACGCAAAAAGCACGATTTTTGCTGAAGGCTGCCATGGGCACCTCTCCAAACAAATCATTAAAAATTTCAATCTAAGAGCGAACAGTGAACCTCAAACTTACGGCATAGGATTGAAAGAAATCTGGGAAATAGACCCCGCTAAGCACAGCCCAGGTCGAGTGGAACATAGCATTGGTTGGCCTTTAGACAAATTCACCTATGGAGGTTCCTTCCTGTACCACTTAAACGAAGATACTCCGCTCGTCGCCGTCGGTTTTGTAGTCGCCTTAGATTATACTAACCCATATTTGAGCCCCTTCAGAGAATTCCAAAGGTTTAAACACCATCCCAGTGTAAAACACTACTTTGAAGGAGGTACAAGAATAGCTTACGGTGCTCGCGCTTTGAACGAAGGGGGCTTCCAAAGTATACCAAAGTTAACATTCCCTGGTGGTTGTCTGGTTGGATGTTCTGCTGGGTTCCTTAACGTCCCAAAAATTAAAGGAACCCACTATGCTATGAAAAGTGGGATGTTAGCAGCTGAAAGCGTCTACGAAGCCATCAACGGCGAAAAACAAGAAAGTGAAGGGTTTGAACCTAAGAGTTATCCAGACAAAGTTAAGAATAGTTTTATCTGGAAAGACTTGAAGAGGGTTAGGAATGTACGGCCGAGTTTCCACAACCCCCTTGGAATGTACGGCGGTATTTTGTACAGTGGTTTTACTATCGCCGTTGGAGGATTAGAACCATGGACTTTAAATCACGGTGCGGCTGATCACACAAGACTGAAGCCTGCAAAAGAGTGTACTCCTATTGAGTACCCCAAACCTGACGGTAAAATAAGCTTTGATCTCCTGTCATCTGTTGCGTTAACTGGAACGAATCACGAAGGCGACCAACCACCGCACTTAACTCTTAAAGATGATACTGTACCTGTTAAACACAATTTAGGAGTGTTTGATGGTCCTGAAGGCAGATTTTGCCCAGCTGGAGTTTACGAATTCGTACCGTTAGAAAGTGGAGATGGACAGAGGCTACAAATCAATGCTCAAAACTGTATACATTGCAAAACATGTGATATAAAGGACCCAAGTCAGAATATTAACTGGGTGGTTCCTGAAGGTGGCGGCGGACCTGCTTACAATGGAATGTAAATTTACTTTACAAGTGCCTTATCGTTGTACAGCTCAGGATCAAGTATATTGGACTTTTTATCTATATTGATTAAAACTTTTATAATTATGGTGGTTGTTTATTAAGTTATAGATATAATTCAAAGTCTATCCTATTTGAAGTATAAAAATTGGACTGTTCGCCGCATTTGCGAACCCACACACCTGTTTTAAAATACCCTTCATTGGCCCACTTATGCATCTGTTTTGTGTCAAAAGGACCTTGAATGTCATCTTTCTCTTGGTCCCACTTAAATTCCCACATTAACTCTGCCTCTTTACTTATGGTTGTGGAGTTTGATGCCCCCATTTGTTCCTTTTCTTTAGTCTCAAAATCGTCGGCATACATATCTAAAACGGCCTCTTTCTTGGGCTTTGTTTTCTCGGTAATTTCCTCAAATGTCTCTTGGTACACGTTCATGTTTCCTTTTTTTGTTAAAATGGTATTTGCAAACTCCGTGAGTTCCACAACATCCTGATTAGTATTCAAAGTCCCCGCTTTTTTCCGCTTAAGTCTCTCTACACTTGACAGTTTAGAATTATCACCACCTAACCTCCTTATTGCTTTATTCACTGTCTCTTTTGGTTTCATCAACTTTAGCATCTTCTTATACAACCCAACTTCATCAAACTGCTCATCATTTGAATCAGAATCACTCTCAGCTCCCAAACTTTTGTCGTTTGGATCCAGTTGATACTTATCTTCATTCTGAATGTTGTGCCAGTCTACATTGTCTAACCAATTATCTCTAATTTCCTTTTCATTTTTCCAGATAAAATGACCTTCTTTATCAAAGTGTCCCTCTTCCATTTCTTCCCTCATATTAAAAGCGGTCATTCGAACCCCTTCAACTTGGCGTGAGATTCCTTCTTCCTCACCTTCGATATCGTCGGCGTCCAGTTCATCTTCTGCTTCATCGTGAAAGTCTTCTTCGTCGGAATCAAGAGAGTGTTTTTTTGCATCGGGCCTGGCACGACGTCTTTTTATTTGTGGAAAATTGTTTTCATCGAATTTACGTTTTGACATTTTGACGTGTTTGTCAAGTTGCAATACAAATGACAGAGCGAAAGCGCAAGCGCAAAATGAAATTGCAAACACAAGGCGGATATATATGTATTTGAATAATTGCGACGAGTGTGTTTATGCAAAGATAAATTGAGTAAAACATGCTTTTAAAAAAAAATTGTAGTAATGAATATAATACACACATATATTTGCGTAAATATATGCTAATAGTAAGGTTTTTTAAAATAGGAAAATTTATAAGTAACAGTTTTGTTATAACGTAAACAAATACAAATTATACAAATTAAAATGAACACATGTTATAAACTATACATTATCATTATACCTATATCTACTGTAATCGTAAAATTATTGTCATCATTATACCTATATCTACTGTAATCGTAAAATTATTGTCTCTTGACGTCTTCTGGGAAAGATGGAGACTGTTTGGGCGTGCCCGAAAATTTACAACGCCTGTTACGATTTGGATTCTTTTTCATCACTCTGTATTTGACTTCACTGATTTTCTTAAAAATTCTTGGCGCTTAATTAAAGTTTTATAAATGTCATTTACAAAATTTTTGCAAAAATTACAACTCTAGTTGACTGCGCATTTAATCTGAAAATTGGTTAATAATTCACAAACCAAAATTTCCAGCATAAACTAATAAATTACAAAATTTAATAAGGCAATATAAATATACTGACTATCCAACTCGAGATTGTTAGCCAGGCAAAAAATAAATAATTTAAATTTTGTTCGATAGAACTTGTTTTTCAGCAATGCCCGAACAGCACGGTTTTTCAACAAAAAGATTTTTTTATTAAATAAATTTGTCATCAAATTTATCTAACTAGCCTTAATACAATTAGTACTAGTACAATTACATATTATAAATGAGATTTTCTCTTCTCTTTAAAAACTAAATCTAAAACTAAGTTTTCATTATAATGGGAACTATGCTCTATTCGATCCTGCTGAGGAGTGAAGAATATTTTTTATTAATTGCAGGTTCGTAATTTGTTGACGTTTAATATCTCATCTCTTTTTCGCCCACTTGCTGATTTTGTTAACTGTAACAGGTGAATTTTTAAACCATAAAGAATCTCACCATGTGCTACTTTGCCTCTGCACCATGAATTCTTTGGCTGCTATTAAATAAAACTTTCTTCTTAATCATTTTTCTGTAATTATCTTTTTCGTCTGAACTTTTTTGGTTTGCGGGCACTTACAATTCCAACATAAAAGGATTAGTTTTTTTTTGCTTTTTTTTTTAATGCAATAATGATACAGTCCAAATTCGGTATCGTATTTTATATTGTTTTCAGAATGGAATTTTTTTTCATATTCCTTCACTATTAAAGGAAATAATAAAAAAATTATTATTTATTTAAAATATTTATTTAAATTTGTAAAAAAATTAACTTGTTACGTTTAGAAAATCGTTAACTAAATCGTTAATTTTGTTGATAGTTCTCATAAGTGCAATTTTTAAATAATAATATTTTACACATTACTATAACAAAATAACCCGGCGCACTCACCATTTTTCCAAGATAAATAAATTGAGTTAACCGTAGAGAATTTTTAACTACTACAAAAGATTAGAATGTGGCGTTTGCTCATTTTACTTAGCAACATTGTTTGTTCTATCTGCAGTTTTACTTAAAAGATTTTCTAGAAGAGGTGATGTCAAAAGTAGACACTTTTAATTTGAACAAGTGGAGCAGACTTCTGTCTTTCGTTAATCAACATGTGACAGTTTTATGATTTTGTAACAACTGCAAAGTTTCTTAGAAACGGCAATAAAAGGAAACATTGCTTACAGCCATTTCCCAGAATCCAACAGACATTTAATTTTTCAACCCGGAATCATTTTCTATTAATAAATAAAACAGCGTCTAGCCATCAACTCAAAGAACAAAAAGAAAGGGAATTATAAAACAAGAGTCTACAGCTACTGCTAGTTGGGGAGGATGAGACTGCGAGGCATTGATTCGTCTGCTCGCTGGCGCATATTGCTTGGTAATGTGGACGCAGACTGTTCGTACCGCCATAAATCGAGGTGATAAACTCTGCAAAGGGCCGTTAAACTCGGTAAAAACCGGGGTGGTAGATAGGGTGGAGGAGCGTCCCGACGGCGGCAATAGTTTGCCTCAAGTTCAAGGTTTCGATCAATGAATTGTTGGATCTGGGGTCTCGACAATGCCCCAGACAGGTCGCTGACTTCCTCGTAGACGAATTTTCGATTACAAGAAGGAAGTTAACGATTGGGTTTGAAGCAAAGAGAGTAAATTGAAACGTACACGAAACGGTTTCAGATTCTTTTGAGATTTAGTTGACATCAAAGTTTTAGTAGGTGGCTACTGAAATCGATTTCAGTTGTAACGATTGATGATTGCTCGGTTAGAAGGGAGCTTGAGTAAAACCGACGGAATATAAAATTGATTGGTCACTGAACCTAACAGATTATTTATGATTGGAACGCAACTAGTCGTCTAGACTTTAAAAATAGAACAAGCATTCAACTTTCATTAAATCGTTAAAAAAACATCGATATGAGTATAAAGGAGACAGATTAAAAGTTGCTTTTCTGTGGAAATGTGGCTAAAACAAATAATTTCATTATCCTGATTTATTCAGCTAACAAAGCTGTAGAATTAAACCCCAAACTTCCTCTGCAGCAAAATTGTCTCAGACCGCAACATTTACCTTAAAATGATGAATATATGGAAAGTTATTACCGTTATATTAAAGTTTTAATACTCCACATCTGTAATTTAGCATGCTGTTATTAAGTTTCAGCAAACTTTACAGTAAAACAACAGCAACTTCTTCAATTAACTCATATGGAGAATATTACTAGAATTTGTAGTACTATACAGGTCCCTAATACACCAATAACGATACAAAGGCAGCGAACTGTGTTTATAGCTAGAAGAAAAATCCAGCTTCACACTTTTTCCCAGAACTCCTGCCATTAATAATTGCCTGAAAACCGTAAAAATAATAACGGCTGACCGTGGAACGCTTCACCAATTTACTGAAGCTTTCGATAAAATACGCCGCAGAATGACAGCTCCATTAATACACCCAAAAAAATGTCTAAACAAATAAAAGATTACTCTTGAATCACTCGCAAACGAAAATTGCAAGAATCAAGATTGAATATCTTTTTAGTTGTGAATTGAAAATCATAATTTTTTTGTAAAATTCAACGGAGTTCAATAAGTATTTTCAGAGGAAAACGTGCACGTTCAACACAATAAAAACGTACGCGATAGTAAATTTTTATAGAACCGTAAAAATAAATAAGGAAGTAAAGCGTCAATAGATTGGAGATTTATCTTATTTTCGGAGAGGTAGGTTTTATGTGGAGTCATGATAAACAGGAGGCGAATCGAAGTTTAAAGTCCGCGATTTAAAGGTGAGAGTATTTTCTCATTTATTTTAATTAAAATTGCTTTGGTTTATCTAAAAACGATTTTTGTTGGAGTTCGCGGATGAAAAAACTTCAGAGTAACTAAATTTTGAAGCTGTTAAAGTTTCTATTTTTTTGTTGTTCTTAGAAAAAAATGTTTGAATTTCTCACAAATTTATTTATTCTGAAAGTAACGTGAAGTTATTTCTACAGTGCCTCCAGCAAGAAGAGCTTTTTCGACAAAATCTTAGGAATGCTGATAAAAGACTTTAAAGCTGACGTGTATTATTTATTACTTAAGCAGATCCTGTGACTTAAACGAGCTGTTTAAGTTCCCATAAATACGCTTTGATAATAACGCCCCCTATAAATATACAGTATATTTAGCGTAATAAAAAATATTATAATCGTGGTCCATTGTCAATATCAGAACGTGCGAGCCCATTATTATGATAGGGTTCCATAACAATACAGCCATAATGTATCATTAATATGTAGTAGCAGCTTTATCGGTTATAAATCTAACGAGAGCTTTTAGCTCCGGCAAATACCGGAGTCGGCGACTGGAAGGAAGAGCGGTTTTCGAAGAGATTCAATAGAGCTTCCTGCCAACACGTTTCGGCATTGGTTTTATCGCATCGTCATCAGGGTCAACGCCTGAACGGCAAAATAACAGAACCGGAAACATCCATCATCGTAACAAAGTGGTCGACGTGTTCTCATTGATCGACCATAAATTTATCACTGTCCGCTTTAAATTATAACATGGCCGCAATCACATACGACGACGATAAATTTTAATCGCTCGTGTAAATTCCGCTTGACAATATTGGTCTCTGGATAATTTATGTTTTGTGGGCCGTGATTTACCTTGCTTCGCTGCATTTTTAAGGAGAAAAAGACAAAGAATAGAGTGGTTGGTGATAAACCACCCTTAGAGGTTCGGGGTTTAGCCGCCAGATGACGCAGCGCTCAGGTTCATGGAAATTCGCATCACATCCTGAACCCGGAAGAGTTTTCACGCTGAATCATTCAGTCCGTGTGTTTTCCATAGCGAAGTTTTTATATTCAAGTTGGCAAAAATGGGATTATTAAGATCGTTTTCGTTTAGTCCGCGTTTCGTAGTAGCCACAAGACGTTTGTCAGTCCGTGAATTCCGGAAATTGAAGTCTTGTCTTTTTTTTCTTATTTCTTGCGGTCTTTCAGCTACTTAGCTCAAAGCGATGTGGATTTTTCGATAAAACGAGCTTTTAATTAATAAAATATTTACGCAAAGCTCTTGCAGCCACTGAACAAAGGGTTATTGTTGAACTATAAAGAAAAGCTCGGTTTACAGGTCGAAATCTTAATTATGAGCTTGAGGCGATCTTTAACAGAGCCAAATATTTGGCTCATTAAGAGATTGGTTTGCCGGAAACAAGCAGACAAGGGGTGGCTGTGATGATACATTACGACCCCGAAGTTAGGTAAGTAATTTAGGCTAAATGGAAATACGTACGAGTGGTTCGCTTCCCAGGAAGATCTCCATTCCCGAGGGACACTCGCATATCCCAGTGAGTCACGCAACAATAGCCTCAACGAGCTTTCATTCCCATTTATTTGTGGCGCACACGTGACAAAAACTGCACAAGTACTTACACAGCACATTGGAGGGGCCGTGATTTTGTTACATCGAAACGAGTTCTATTAATTATCAAAGTTTCGGCTTTGGAGGGACCTTTGGGTGAGCGTGGGCGGCTACGCCTTCAGTTTTAATGAAAGAGTGTCGAATCGGAGCTCTCCAAGTAGGAAAACTTCCAAGTAAATGCGATACACAAAATGGATACTGAGGGGTTAGAATAAAATAAAGCCTGGAGAGATTTACACTGAGATTATTAAACAAAAAAAAAATACGTGGATGAAGCTTTAGAGCTTTATGTAAAATGTGAAATTATTTGAATTTTAATAGGCTGGCTTTAATGGCAATTCTCATGTGGTACATTAAACTAACAACCAAAATTTGCACTAAAAGGTCGAACAAACACAAAATTTGTCCATTTTAAATTCCGGTCAGTGCGAACACTTTTTTTGCTAAAACTATTGATCCACAAACAATAAACAAAATGATGCAGCAAATCCCATCAGTTCGTCCCCACCAACCTAATTACTTTTTGTAGCATCAGCGTGATTAAATTCTCAGTAAAAACTCACCCCATCTGCTCTGAAAGCCTGAGGCTATCTCTTAAGTCTGAAAAATCACACGCTCAATAATGGCGTTATTCCGAACAATTTTCACACTTGTTATTGAATTTTCCGAGCGGAATTATGAAATAAAACTCGATCTCAGCTGTGGAAAATATATTGCGTCACCATCATTGATTTTCGCACCTATAATTTGATTGCGTCTGGTTTTTACGCCGTTGTCTCTGTTATTATTATTATTCATGAGTTGACTTAGAGTCAGAAACATCAATATAAATTTGCGGTTGGGAATGGAGCAACTGCCATTAATATGCATTAAAAAGTTTAAAGGAATAAGGACTTGAAAAAACAATTTAGATAATTTGATTTTTGAGTTGTGAGCGAATGGACATAAAAGGAGTTTTTCAAGTTGTTTGAAATGTAAATTTGTTTCTAAATACTCATAAAAGTTATAAAGTGGGAGGATTGAGAGAAAGAATCAATTAGGAACAAAGGCTTTATTAATAGCAAGATTGTAAAAATGAACAACGATTGAATTTTAAACGAGCCACTTTTGTTTTAAACTTACTTCTAATTAAAAATTTAACGTGATAACGAAACACTACTGAGAAAATGAGTCCACACTTAACTCCTGGCGTACAAGTTTTAATTTAAATTGTTAGAGCTGTGTTCTCTTTAAATGGGATGAGCTCGGATTATACAATTGTTGCTTTAATTTAATAATTAATTATTATTCAAACAGTTTAATTATTCTTGTACAAATTTTGTGTTTTCTTCTTTACCATAATTTAATAACAACTATTCCCGCTGAAACACAACAAAAGTTACAAAACTTTTCTAAAAGTCTATTGATAACCGAGCGAGTTAACCACAAAGCACCGGAATAGGCCGAAACCTTTTTCCACCTAAATCTCTTTTCTTTATGCGGATTTGCCTTCTTTCTCCAGAGGGATTCATATAATTTGGCAGAATTGTATTCTGTATATTGCGTGTAATTCGTTTGGACACGGATTCTGCTGACGCTGTTTGAGCATCATCGATTGTTGTTTGCTCGGTTGTTGGATATGCACAAACTGGAGCTTTTTCCTCACAAACGACGTTCATTAGAACTAAAACGACAGCAAGGAATTGTATATAGGCCTAAAACAGATTCAATTACACTTGAGCACAAGTTCTAACTGTAAGGTTTCTACCATTTTCACTTTCATGCGAAATCCCACCTCTTGTGTATTTTATACTGCTGACAAATTAGGATAATCAAGAGGAAGGTCAGTTTGATGTAAACAAGCCAAGGTTTTCGCATGAAGAGTCTAATTTGACGTCGATCACAAAGGCGCCGTTTAGAGCAAAGAGGTCTGCATTTGTCACGTGAAATAAGTTAATTTAACTTTGGAAAAGATTGTGGAATAATATGACAAAAATGAGGAAACAGAGCAATTTAATTCGAACGAAAAGTTTTGTACCAAAAATAGTGGTAAATTCCTTCAGGTGAGTCCAACTATTAACGTTCTAATTAATGAAGAGACCCATAGATACGTTTGCGTAAATAACGCCAATGATTTTAAGTTTTTTGTTGGCAAAAATGTTCTATTTGATTTACCGACATTTTTCATCTCAATATGTTGTCAGCCAACATCTCAAGTTCAGTTCTGCTTCAGCTACATCAAAAACAGAAACTGCTTCATTTTTCCCTATTTATCTTTTTCCAGGATAGCTTTGTTTTTCATTGGTTGCATTTTCTTTGTCAATAATTCAACTACTAGAAATTCAAAAATTATAAAGTTTAGAATCAGAATATGATTGGATGTCCAATTCTCTTCCCAGTGCATTAAACTTCCCTCTGATGAGTTTATACGACGAAACATGCAAATTTCAGTCTGCATATAAATTAGATAGTCTGCTGTGTAGTTTCACACGTTAATAAATCGCTGCAATTGTTGTTAGACTAGACAAAACCTTCCTCCGAACAAGACACCTACAGTCTATTTTAAGCTAATTTAGTTGTTCTCTAAATGCTGTAAATTTTGATCGATTTGTGGTGACTAATATTAAGACGAAACAATGTAGTGTTGTTCTTTTAGCACCCCTCTGATTATTGTCCGTGCTCGATGACGTCACCCCTCATTTCAATTTCCGATTTTTCACGCTTTCTGCGGTCACGTGTCAACCCCTGCTCACCATGTCATTTTCCAACGCCATCAACAGCAATTCAATTACATAAAGAGAATAATTGGAGAAATTGTTGCTTTAGGTAGATAGTCGATATTTCAGGGCTGGCGGATAATTCAGTCGAAAGCTATTGAAGTGGCAATAATGAAGAGGCTGCGATAAGGGTGGAGAAGTTACGGCCGTTCCATCAGAAGCAATAAAAAAACGGCTCAATCGAGAACATTTCCGCCCATCTCCTTTAATATTCTGATATAAAGCGAGAGAATGTGTGCGTTTTAAATCACAATGAAATGATTTTTCCATTTAATTGGGAAAATGGAAATAAACAGGCGAAGACTATGGATCGATAGCACGAGTACTAGTTGCTATGCACCCCGGACATATGCAATTTTCATTCAAAAGCACTAATACGGGATTCTTCCAGTCCAATTCACGACTATAAACGTATCTGATTAATTCTCGGGGCTTCAGAGGATTAGGTTTTTTCCACCCGGATTTTAACCGGAGTCGAATTTAATTATAACTGTGCAGAATAACGTATTTAAATGATTTTCTACCAAGTTAATAAACCATTGTATGCATGCGGAAAATAAACTTTATTAATCATCCACAGTCGAGTAGTATCATTTTTTGATAACCTCGCCAACATCAATCTGCGTTTCTCAGTATTCTACCAACAACATGAGAAATCTATGTAAACTTTTGCTTGTGTTACTAATTTTAACAGAAATGGTATGAATACTTACTATATTTTGTGTAAACATTTAATTCTTCTGTAAAAATAAAAATTAAGACTATGATTTTAAGTGGATGCACATCTTTTTTTATTGTAGACTCCAACTTTTTGTGCCACAAGTTCTTCAAATTTTACACCCTATCGGTTAATAAACACTGGATGTAAGCGAGGATACGTCAAAATAAACAAACGGTGTGTTCTTGTATTTTCATTGGATGAAAAAACATGGCGATGACAATATAAAAACATGGCGATGACAATATAATATTATGATTTTAATATTTATTACAATTTTTATGTATAGATACTCAAATGTGTATATTTTAATAAACTTTTTTTGACAACGACAAAGTCAGGCAATTTATTTATATTTTGTATAATGGGATTTTTTTTTAATAAATAGTACACTAAACGATTATTTCAGTAGATTTGTACTTATATCTAATAAAAATTGGAAGTAAACACAAAACAAACGAGTCGTTATCACTAGAAAGAGTGATCAGTAAAGTAAAATCAAACTTGACAACTCCAAACATTTTACCAACAGTTGATATTGCGCAGTGTTCTCAAATAATGCACGCTAAATTATGTATAATTTTATTTTTTGTGCTCCTTTTTTTTTGTCAGATGGTGGTAACCACTAAGTTTGTTATTGTGATCAACGTTTTAATTTTTGGTTTCAGTGCACTTCAACAGATGTTCATAGTCATAATATAACAACCGGAAACACTACGGTAAGACGTCTTTTGGTGGCTCCTTGTCAACCTGGATATATATATCACCAAAAAAGCTGTAGACCTTTATTTTGAATGTAAGCGAAAATTTTGTCAGTGGTGGTAATTTCTAATAATAACAACTAATTAGATAGGATGTTGTTTTTGACAACCACATCTGTAGTTCGATTAATTAGTTAGTGCAGAATATGGCTGCATCCGGACGTGTAACTGTTTTATTACTTGTAATGCTTTTCACAATAAATTTAATGGTAAATTAACTATATTAAATTTGTCTATTTATTTAAATGTTTCTACTTATTTAGCATTGTATTAAACTATCGTCAACTGTTTTGAGATTTAGTACGATTGCCAGTAGTTCTATCAATTGCCAGAAAGGATATATTAAAGTACAAAATGGTTGTAAACAACAAATAAATGTAAGTAGAAAAGTAATAAATTCGATCTTTTAACCTTGACTTTTAGGTTTCAAAGTTCTTCAATTCTACAATTAGTAAAAGTAAACCTCAAACTATGAAAGTATTTCCACGGTTATCTAATGCAACAATTAGCAAAACTGACAAACAAGCTCGAAAGGTTTTGCAAAATAATTAACATTGTTTTGGTGAATTAGCACAAATAGAAAAAAGTGGGTTATTTGCTGCGTTATTTACGAAATTTTAAAATAGAATTGAGTCAATGATTTATGATAACCTTTCTGCTAATTGACGCCTGTCACAATATCATTAAGATGTAGACGTTTTTAATAGTGAAATATTTGTAATAACTGAACCTTTGTTCTTTATTTCATCTCTTTTTGCGACGTTTTTGGGCACGAAATCCGATAAGCAAGTTACTGGTAATGTACGAAAATAACCACAAAGTTAAAGTCTAGTAATTTTAATAACCTTCCTAATACATTTTTGGTATTAACGTCTTGTTTATTAACCCATTTATTTGAGTCAAGTCCTAGATTGTGTAGTGGTTACACAAGATTCAATTATCGCTTTTATTGTTGTCAATTAGCAGCAGGAAACTGTTCTACCCTAGAAACTGTAATTCATAAACTCATTTCATTATCGATTCTAAACCAGTTTCTGATGCTGTGAATTTTTTACAAAAAGGTATTGAATAATTTTTGAAAATTAGTATTCAATATTTTATTATAAACTATTAATCTATTCTTAATTTCTTACAGCTTTTAAGCATCTTTTTTTATCTCAGACTAAAATATACTTTTATTACAAATTTTCCAATGGCAGTGTTTCAATGTATTTTAAAGATACTGCTTACAATAACTATACTTATAAATTTTGTGGTGAGTTTTTTTACTTACTATATAGGTATTTTAATTGTAAATTAAAGGCATGTTCCAATATGAGTGAATTAGATGAGTCTGTGATGACCATCAATAATGTCGATATTGACTGTCGTAAAGGCTATACCTTAGTGCAAGGGAAATGCAGGAAGATAGTAAAGGTAAAATAAATAAATTTAAACTGTGTAAAATGTCCAATTATACTTTGCAGCCTCCGATCATTTCTAGAAAAAAAATAGAGGAAATCAACAGTAGTACTGAATTAGCCCGAAAAAAGTTTAAAACAATAAATTTGTAGTGTAATGACACCAATAAAGAAAAATCAATCAAGTTTAATAGTAACATTAGTTTAGAAGGTATCATGACACTAATGAAAGTTTAGCTTAGTTTAGATAATTTTATGAGTGCCATAATCTCGCATTGTAAACGAATATCATACGCTATTTTATGATCGAAGTGAGAAAAATAAATCATTAGTTCAAACTTCAAAATTTTAATTTTAGTTTCACCTAAATAAAAATACAAATGACGATTTATGGTAGTTGTTATGATATTTAGCTAAGTTTTAGTTAGTTAGTTAATTATTTAGCTAATTAGCTTAATTAGGTAGTTATTTAACTAAGTTTAGTTCCTAAAAATTCAAAACTGTATACACCAACGAATTGTCTACTTGGTTGTAACAGACAAAAGTGGAAATTTTGACAACAAATTCTACTTGCATACTTTTTTACCAGATATTACGAAAGACTAGGTAGTTAGCTACTCTGACATTAATTTTGTTTTCTTAGTTGAAGATATAGCAAGCTTTATTACTGGGGTGTACTTTTTCAAAGCAGCAAATAAAAAATATAGATATTACCAGTTTCTCAAAATTGATTGAGAAGAGTCGCTCGAATGGGTATGGATTAAGTGAATTTTTGACAAATACACCAAATGGAACATATTTGCTTTTGAAGGTACGATTTCAATGTGTCAAAGTTTCTGTCATAAAACTACTATTGTTTTAGGTGGTTGCTATTTTTGATTTGTTTGGGGCCTGCAGAAGAGTAGAACTCTACTAACTATGTAAGGACGACGTTAAAGAGGAAGATTCGGTTTTAATTGTTTACATTAAAGACACAACGACTAAGATTTTACCATTTTAAATAAAACTGGAAGAATTGATTACATTAAAGTGATTTGTTTAGTATAGGAACTTGCAACTAAAATATGTTAAAATTCAAAAATTTTATTTGTATTGTAATAACGATAAATACACTGCAGTCCCGTAGGAATCGACACATTTGGGCAAATTCCGAAAAAAGATGCAAACAGTTCACTGCTTTCGGAGGACGTCTGCCACAATTTTGGCGGATAGTAGCGCTGATATCAGGACACTTAAAAGACACGGCGATTGGAAAAGTGAATCTACCATGAAAAACACAACTTCCGAGCTTACAATTACAGGAAATTTAAATTGTACATTGAAATAGTAAGCAAACTCATTTTTATTAAACAAAAATTGTAAAATTTTATGGCATTTAAATGAATATGTATAGTAAAAAAATTTCGTTTCTACTCAGAATCAAACACTGTAAACTTTGTAATTTTAAATCTACAAAACTGTATTTTTGAAAATTTAATAAAAATGTGACCAAAAGTGGGTCAAATGTCGTATTTATAGACCGATTATAGTGGTAGCACTTAAGTAGTAGTAGTATAAAGTAGTAGCACTTAAACTAATGTAGTAAACAAACTTCTTCTTACTATACAAAATTTGTAATTTTAGATCCCTAAAATTAAATTTTAGAACACGTAATAAAACTTAAAACTTTCAAAAATTCAAGATGTGATCTTATGTAGTTATAAACCGATTTCTATTGAATTTACAAGTATTATTAGACAAATACAGTAAAAAAATTCGTACCTATTAAGGTTAAACATAAATCTTGCAATTATGGGTCCGCAGAATTAAATTTTAACACACTTTAAAAGATGTTAGAGACAGAAAGTAGGGCGTTATAAATATAGCAATAAAAATATAGCAATAAAGCCTAATTTAAAAAGTCAAACATTTTTAATTTGTAATTTTGCATGTACAAAATTGAAGTTTGCTACACTCAATAAAAATTTGAGAAATAAAAGATTTGACTAGTTTTAAATTTTTACCAGTTATAAAACTTGAACAAATATAGTACAAAAAATCGTTTTTCTAAAAACAAACATTAGGTAACTTGAAATTTTAGTTCCATAAAATTAATTTTTAGGATACTCACCTAATAAAGATGTCTGAAACAAAAAGAGTGAAAAAATCTCGTAGTTATGGATTAATCTCAACCAAAGTTATGATACTTAGACAAAGTATTATAAAAAAAACGTTTCTGAGAAAAATTCAGCAATATAAAATCTGTATTATCTATATTCAATATCAAATCCAAAAAATGTATTAAATTTCATATTTGGCGATTCATCTACATCATAATTATGTTATTTACACCCAAATAACAAAAATTTATTTTTGCTTAAAATCAAGATCCATTAAATATGTAATTCCCTCCAATTTTTAAAACTCGTACGATTTGTGTGAGAAAACTTTACATCAAGTTGTTCAATAAAATGTGTCTAGTTGCTTGCTTGAGTTTATTAAATTACAAGTTTTAACTTTGTTGTGTGTCACTGACATGATATTTCGTTTTTTCTTCGAAAAACTTGTTTATTTTAGTTGGGGCAAGTCTTCTTTTGTCCATTTTATATCCACAGAATTTCCTGATCTGGCTGATTCTTCACAAGCTGTTGCTATACGTGATACTGCCAGAACGTCTTTTACATCAATAGATAACTCACTTTTATCTGTAACAAAGTGGAGTATAGTAGCAACAATAAGAAATGTGAAATATGATATTTTTTGTATTAAAAATTTAGGTTTTCAGGGGTTGCCTCACCTTCCAAGACATCGAGAAAATGCCGCATTTCGATTTCGTAACCCTCAGCATAACGAGACGGAAAAGAGTAAGCTATTGGAGCTTTCGTAACGTTCCTTTCTGTATAACTTTCCACATTGTAAATAGGCTGCTGGTTCTCAGCTTTAATCATTCCTTCCTGTCCAAAAACTTCTACCCTTTGATCGTAACCGTAAGTGCTGTGGCGGCTTAGATCTATAATTCCAATAGCTCCACTGGCGAACGATAACATGATTCCAACGGTGTCGTAATCATTGATCTCTGCAATTTCTGGTATGTTTGTTTTAGCAGCGACCATGACTTTTGTAGGGTACTCCCTTAAGATGGATAAAATTGTGTCAATATCATGAACAGCGCAGTCGTGGAAGATACCACCGGATGATCTTAAATATTCAATCGAGGGCAATGGAGAATCACGGCTGCAAACTTTCACGGTCAAAACTTTACCAACTTCGCCATTCTGTACACGAGTTCTGACCGCAGTAAAGGATGGGTCAAATCGTCTGAAATTATAAAAATTGAACTCTGGGGGGGAGTTAAAATCAATATGTTAACCTGTTGAAAGCGCTAAATAAGGGTTGTTTAACTTTTCGTGCTTTCTCATAACAAGCTTTCGTTTGCTCTAAATTTTCAGCGACTGGTTTTTCACAAAACACACCCTTGTTGTGCTCGAGAGCTTTTGTTACAATGTCTTCGTGAGTGTAAGTTGGGGAAGCAACCACCACAGCTCTCACCCTAAAGAACTATTTGATTACATTTTTCAACTTATCTTTCGCTTACTGGGGATCCTCGTAAACTACATTAGCGTCTTCACTTGTTAAAAACTTCACATTTTGTAGGTTCCAGTATTTCCGCAACTTGTCCCATTTGGATTTATCATCATCGATTACATAAAGCAACTCCACTCTCGGTTCTTTCACTAAAAATGTTAAGTGGATGGTACCGGCTCTTCCAACTCCAAACAAGGCGATCCCAAATTTAACACGAGCAGTTGTAGAGGTTAGTTTTAAATCGTCTAGATATCTACAAACTTTTGTGAACTTTTTTTAGGATGTTTGGAAGCTTACTTTCGGTATCGAGAGTCTTCAGGGGGTGCAGCAGGGCCTGGAACTTTGTAAGGTGAAGGTTTTTGGTACTTGAGAGTCGACATGTTTGCCGGATTTAAATTTTCGTGACAGTTTCAGGACGGCGTGTTACTGATGTTTAGTCAGCAGACAATGTTGTTAAATCTTGGTACTGTATGATTCTCATAGAAGAAAGATAAGAATACTGAAGGATGTGATATAAATCGAAGCAGTTTAAATCTGTTTATTTTGAATTTATATATATATATATATATATATATATATATACGTATTTATAAGTTTTTACTAGTGCAATCTATGCGATTTTGCGTAAAGATGTCATCAAGGGTTATCTAATTTCATTTATTATCTAATGGAAATTTATTAAACTTGGAAATTGTTAGAGGTCAATGCTGGTTAAATTTTTATCCTTTCATTAATTATGATTAGGATCAAATATTTTTAAGTATGTTTTATTTGTCGCAAAATTTAAGGGTTTCGTGAGTTAACTGCACTGTACTCATAGCTGGCCAGATTTTAATTTTTCTGGAAACAGAATATTCAATATAGTTTTCTGCTACCGATTTCCATCTGCCAACATCGTAGCTGCAGAGCGAAAGCAATGCCCAGTATACGTTTTGGAATGTGACAGCTTCAAAAAATTGTATGTATGTATTGATTCCTACAGGCTCAATTGTACACTTTTCCTGTCTGTATTTGACAAAGAATTAGTTTATAGAACGTAAACCTCAATATTTTTGTACAATTTCCAAAAAACTAACTCCACATTGTTTATCGGTTGTCGATCGACAATATCGGAAACTTCTAATTTGTACAACTAGTTCGTTCTGCGAGCTTCGTATAAAGCAATTGCAGCAACAAACTGTAAATTTAAAACCCTATTTTATTTATTATTTTTAAAACCTTACGAACATTTAGCTTTCATGAAAAGATAATCATCATCACTGAAGCGTCTACCAAAAATTTATTAATTTTATTCTGCTCAAATATCTCTTCCTCCACTTAGATCCCTCAACAGTATATTAAGTTTGATGTGGAATTTAACATGTCATTTAGGCATTTAGTATTCAAAAAAATTCTTACTTTCAATGTCGCAATTTTAATTTATCAACAAAGTGTTCTTTAGCATCGAATGACAGAACCACAAATTTTCTCTCATTTTTTCATTAATTTGGCTGACTAGTCACTGCCTTTGTGGTGTCTTTGTCTACATCTTCAGGCAATTCCAATTCGATTTCTCATATTGTGTTGTCGACACGTTTGAAATAAAAAGTTGTCTTTAAAATATGCTGTAGAAAACAGTAGATGAAGATATAGAATCTTTAATCATTTCGTGAAACTACCAATTAACGATTTTTTCTTGATGGTTACAGTGGTTCTTATATAAAAAATAACTATTATTAAGTAAGTAACTTTGGTAACCATTTAATCAAATTGTAATTCTATCTTCTGTTTTCAACTATGAGAAATTAGCTTCGTATGTTCACCCCAAATTCTCGCGCGTTTTCCTGTTGTTCATCGGCGCAGTGATGGCTTCAAGCACCCTTTGCACTTCGTCATTACTTTCTGAGTGCGTCATGAAAGTGTTACACATTCGTCAAGTATTCTGAAATTCTTTCGAGATTCGTCGAGGGTGTAGCAATCATAAAACTCAATATCTGAAACGCACTTCTAAGATAACTTTCTAGAAGATGATAACTTGCCAGAAAGTGTATAAATTTAATAATAGAAGCCACATTTACAAAGATCGTACGAATTAAAGAAGAAGAAATCATTTGAGATAAGTTCAAAAATATTGCCTGAACCATTATTAAGGGTGTCACGATAGCAGCCCCTAATATTTGCAGAGCAACCGAAGCGGTAAAAAAGCTGACACAGTTGAGAAGTTTTTGTAGCTTTTGTAAGAAAAACCTGTACGAAAATCGCTTCTAGGGTCTTGACAATTACATTGTTAGCGTTAATATTTTTGGCACTTTCAACGGTGTCGAGTGAATCAAAAAGAAGACTGAAAATATAAACTGCAGATGTAAGGATTCAGAAAGTCATAAACAAGTCTTTGATGTATCAAGATGAAATTTAATTCCTGCAGTCTTTTGAGTGAAACGGGATCGACGATTGATAAATAATTGAATTTGTTCCAGTTTCAATAAATTTACAGTTTTATAGTAGTTCTCTTGCACAATGGAAACTATATCTAGTATATTGATTACCGGACAAAATACAATTCTAAGATTTGAGGTGAAATAGTTTCGTTCCAGATTGTGGAAGACACATTTGTTTTCCAGGTTTTTGCAAAGTAACATCCATAACATTTAAATGATTCATAAAAAGTGGAACACGGTGATGGCGCCTATTTTTAGTCAACTTCTCGGTTTTATATTGTATTTTAGATTGTGCTCTGGAGTATCATTATCGAAGACTTGCTTAATAATTTTTTAGGCGGAATTGGTGTAATGGTTGACTGAGTTATTTTATCTCCAGCATTATTTTTTACGATACGTTTCTATTCTTCCAGGATTTTACGACCTTTTTTTATTTATTGAGTATAAAAATGAAATCCCAAATTCTTATTTCAATTTCAAATTTTATTCCTGCGGAAGTCACCACAATTTGTCACAATGATAATACTCAAAATGCTTCTAGAATATCGAAACTATTCGTTACGAGCTGCAATCAGAACCGTATAAAAAACCGGTGAGTTATCCAAAGTTTATGCAAGTATCCTCAGGTAATAAATTTTGCTTCTTTTTCCTCGTCGCATAATCCCTATGAGATAAAAACCCAGCTGTATAATACCATTTTAATTAAAAGTTGCTCTTTAGTCGTACCAACATGAAACGTTCACGACTCCAACTTAAAAAGTCCCTCGAGTTTCCCAAAGAATTTAGTTGGGTAAAATTGTGTTTTAGGCTTATTATTCCCGATATCACTCAATTATGTGGAGAGGTAACATCCATCATCAACAGCATCCAATCTGCTGCCAAGTGTCACAAGCGATCGATCTCCACACGTTTTATTTTGTCCGTTTTTACGCCGATTGAATCCTCGTTTACCCTCGAAAACTCATTAAAAAACTTGTTCCAGCGCGCATGTAGACCTGGGATTATTTTGTGATATGAATTTGTATTGGATTATCTCCTTCGGGGGTTGCCAATCTCTCGGACATAATTCACTACAAATTCCTATTTGTGACGATATTTAACTCAATTCGTCGATGGAAATTTAGTGTTTAACCCCGAGGCCTTTGTGGGAAATAAATGTCTATTAGAGACGAAATTTATGCAAACGACCAATAGAAGTGGTGATAATTAGCCAAGTTGTTGCAATACCTGGCGATGACGTCTCGTTAGTTGCATACGAAATGGTTAGTTTATTTATGTTGAATTTACACGTATCTATCTAAATATTCCTGACATTTGACATTCTGTGGTAAACAAATAAAAAAAAGATAAAACGATATTATAGACACAGTAGCACTTCCTTCATTTGAAGTTCAAGGAAAACATTAAAAAGTTTTTTGCTTAATAAGGGTTTAATATAGAAAGGTTTTAAAGGCTTATATTTCTACTTAGCGAAGTGCCGTTTATGTACTTTAGGGATTTGAGCTAGAATAGCTGAGTTTGAAACATTTCTTTTGCAGGTAGGAATAGTTATAAACCGTCAATACCAAAAAAAATGTATTCCGACCCTGGATATCGGTTTCAACTTAAAAGTTTCAAGAGAAAAATTATTGCATATTATAAACTACTTTAGAGCCAATTTATGGTTTACCAGTCAATATCATAAATATTATTAGAAGATGAAATATTAATTAGTTTCTCGGCAGCACATGTTTTAAAGCGTTTCACTATAAAAAGAACAAGGTAAGATAAGTTTGCATTTATTTTATAGCTTTTGATTTTTGAAAAAATGGATTTTTTGCTTATATCTCACATGTAGTAGATGTTGTTGCATATTTTGTAATTTTTTGAATTTTTTTACACCACTTTTAATAGAAATTTAAAAGTGTTTTAATAGAAATTTAAAAGTGTTAGTAAACTACTAAGAAATCTTAACAATCGAAAAAAATCTAGATAATGTGGAGAATTTACTAACAAATAATAACTCAATAGCATAAAAAAGTGTCAAAATCGAAAAGAAAAATTTAAAAATAAATAATTCAAAGCATCCAACAACTTAGCAACAGATAGAAAATTCGAAAATTTTTGAAAAATCGAAAAAAAACATGAATTTAAAAATTCTGGAAAATTGAGTAAATAGAAATAATACAAATACAAGAGGAATTTTAAAATTTACCAATTTTCTATAGATTTTTAAACAAACCAGTTTCTTAAATCGTATATATTGAAATTTGCCAATTTGGTAATGCAGTCCAAAACAAAAGATCCAAATATTTAAAGTAGATTTTCTAGAGTATACAAAACAAAACACAAAACTTATATTAAATTATATTATTATTACATATATTAAATTATATTTATATTTTAGAATTTATATTTTAGAATCGTTGAGTTTGCGAAATCCTGAATTCTAAATTTTGAAAATTTTAAAAAAATTGCCAGAAAGTTCTTAAAATAAAAACGACGTAAAACAAATTTGATCATTTTTATAAATCAAAAATATAGATTAAGTAAGCAATTCTAAGAAATAAAATAGACATTCTAAGAACACATTTTTCAGAAATCTAAAGTACAAAAAAACAAATTATTTTGATATTTTAAGAGTTTCAAAATTAAAAACAAAACACCAACTATTTCGAACAATTTATAAAATTTTGGAGAAGAATACCGAACGTTTCGAATACAAGAAAAATTTAACATTTAAATAATTTTAAAAATTTAAATAAACTATTTGGTGTTCATCATTCATGAAATGTCAAAAAATATGTTTTCGATTTTCAAAAAAAAAAGCGAAGATTTTGAAAATTTTGAACATTTGTATTATAATCGTGTATATTTAGCAAAATTGTGCGTTCTTAAAACAATCTTGAGCACTTATTATATAAGTGAAAAATCTAAATATTTAAGGAATTTAAAAAAGAATAAACTCTTTGTGGTATATCTCTAAAATTAAAGGCAATTTAAAAAATTGTTCATTTTTCTAATTGTTAAACTGTCCAGTTCTTAACCGCTAAACATTTAACAATTTCGAATTTTTCGAATATAGCAATTTTTAATAAATTTTTCCGTTTTTTTTTTATTTTAACAATTTTTAAAATTTGAGACATTTAACATTTGGAATCTTAAATATTTCCTGTTTTTTTTTTTTTGAAAAAAATTTAAAAAAACAAAAATGTATGCAACAAAACAAAAGTTTTTGGAACTGGATATATCAAGTAAATGTTTAGAATTTATGAAATCGGTTCTAATGGATTATATAAAGATTCTAAAGCATTGAAACAGTTGACTAACATACAAAAAATACAAAAACCTTAAAATTCTAAAAATTTCTGCTCTCTAGATACGATATTTTCAATTGAAATAAGACCAATAATAACAAGTCTATAAAATAAAATTTATTTTAAATTTGTCTGTTGTGAGTTACAAACAATAAAATGAAAAATAACATAAAACAACTTAAGCTAAAAAAAAATCTCAATAAAAGATTTCTAAAGAAAAAAATCTAGAAATATTTTAGTACTAAAGCTAAATTTAAACCTTATTAAAAATAGAAAAGAAATTCAGCAAAAAAAAAATAGAGAAGACTAAGTAACTGTTTATTTTTATTATGTTGATTAAACGATTTATCAGCAATGAATTAATAGTAAAATAAAAAATCAACTTTATTGATTTTTCGTTGAGTAATATAACAATTTTTTTTGTTATTTAAAAAAATTATGTGATTAAATTACAAACTCAAATGTTATTTTAAAACTGACCGTCTCCACCATCTTTTCCCATTTTAAAGCTCGCGTCAGTTTTTGAGGGAAAGTATTAAAGCTCATTGTTTTGACTCTGCTCTTCTTTTATCAATGAGTTAAGTACGCGCTTTCATGTAATATACTTTACCAAATGAATGAAACTCTTTCGGCGCAAGAGCAGGGCTGGGGTTATTTAGCGCATGAGTTTTCAGAGCCACCTATCGATCCTCCGATGGACTTCATTTCCATCACTTCCAAGTGTCGTTTCTTGCTACGATGTAGTAATTTTACACCAAATATGATTTTAAAGAGTCAGGAAGAATGATTAAAGCAACAAATTGATCTCTCCGAATCATAACAAAAATTTCTGTAACTCTCCGAGTTTACGAGATTCTTTATTAAATTATGACAATAAAGCTTTTTGACGAGTTTTGTGAGCTTCAAAGTCTAATTTCATCCCTCACGTTTCAAGGACTCAGAATTTCATCAGCGGATATGGTTTACAGGAAGTCTAGGCGCCTAGCAACAAAGTGAGATCCGTACTTGCGCTCTTTAGTTCACCGACGACGATATCAGTTTCAGTATTTTTCCTTGCATGATTAGATACACGATTATCCTTTCACAAACAACTAAAGTAAAAACTGTTGATAAGATTTTGAGGTTGAGTTCGTAGCTCCGAGCTATAAATGGAACGTTGGATAAACAAAGTTGTGAAAACATCCTTTCCTCTAATAAATTGATGTTCTGCGTCGCATTCCTACCACGATCGAGTCATTTTAATCCACAAAGGATCGATTGCTCTTGACTGCAAGTTCCTCAATTACCTTTGACAGCACTTGATGGGTGGAACCGCCACTAGTCCGCAAGATTTCATGTAGCTTCTAACAGAATTTGCGCTGAATTAGGCAAATAATTGTACCTGACAGGAAATTACGACGTGTGTGCTTGAGACGAGCTTTCATCTGTAATGTCGCATTTAATATAACACGCATTCAGTACTCAGGGTTGTTACTCTAAAATAGCGCGATTTTGTTGTGAAAAAACGAGAGACTTCAAAGGAGTCTAATTAGCTTCGTTATGGAGGCGTCGCAATGGAACGAGAGACACGCGACGCCGACGCCTTATCTTGGAAGTTATCTCAGAAAAATTTGCCGCCTCGATACCTGTCAAAGCAATTAATTACTACCAACTTACATATTAATGTGTTCATCACAGGTAATGCTACTTACTATAAATCACAACTTAAGTAATTACGCTTTAACTGTCAAAAGTACAGAACAAGTTCCAGTGAAGAAAATAAATTTTACATTATTGTACACGGGAATGTCTGCGAGAGTAAATTAAGATTAATGATTTTCAACGTGTAGTTACCCTATTGCTGGAAATTCCATCGGGACACCATTCATCACATTGTGCTGATATATGCATTGTGTTTCATACTCCCATAGAATATCAAAGGGCGTATTAAAATTTCCACATTATCCAATTGTAACCACAGCGGCCAACAAAAACAAAAAGAAACCACAAACGAGAACAGACACAAATTAGGCCACGTGTTTATCTTCACTCGGAGTGACCTGAAACAGTCTCCATCAAACCCTTTGTGATAATTTTGTTTGTCTTTTCCTGTTTGCGGCTTACTTAAGTGTGCAGAATAATAACTTTCTAGAACCTAAAGTCTGATATCAAATTCACGCCAACATCCACTAAAAGAATGAACACCTGAAGCATCCTATCATTCCAAAGTTCAAGCACCTGATAAAGTTTCTTGTAAATATGATTGATAGTCTGCAATTCTGTTTTGTTGAAGGGCAAATGAGATTGTAACGATGCCTCCAAGCAATCACCAGCTTGATCCAGACAATTTGATAACACCGTTAAAAACGACGTTCAAACTTCTCAAAACCGTGAAAGACAACGCCGTAATTCTTCCGAGTCGCATTCAAATGTTAGTTTTCTTGCTATTTTTAGTGACTGGAACTAGTCTACTTCATTTAAAGTTCAAACCAGACGGGAAACTTTAATCTTTTTGGAAAATAAACTGAAAATTGCTTTTATCGTGCAACGAACTTCAAACTTTTAATTAATTTTGTACCAATTAGTTGAAAGTTACCACACCACCATTACATTCAAACTAAAAAAGTCAGACAACTAAACACGTGGAATTAACGCGGGGATTATATGATCTTAAGAGCTGTGGATGAGATGACGTATTTAAATCTGCGGATAATTTCCGAGTATAGAAAATTTTAACTCGATTTCCCTAGGGGTCCACGGACTTTACTAGATTTGTTGGAAACTCGCTCCATTCATCATTTTTGTCCCAACGCCCCCCTTTTTTCATTAATTTTAAAAAATAATCACCATCATCGCAACGATAATTTCCATTAAGCCATTGTTGAAAAACAATTAAAATTCAACACCTGAAGTGTTAAAAACTGTGTTTCGATAACATTATAATTTACAATTAAGATAAACAGTATGGTGTTAATAACAGCATTGGAGCGATTAATAGCATCGGCTCAAACTTGTTCGCTGAAATTAAATCAAATTTCTAGATACTCTAATATAGGTCAGATAGTTAATTAAACCATAGTTTCAATACAATGGATGTCCATTAAACAGAACGATCATGTTCAACAGAATGTTACAATAAAACAGAAACCCATTTCTTGCTAAAGGGGAACTGCTAAAAGTTGATATAACAAATCTCTTAAATTTGTTTCACTTGACTTAAAGTTTACCCATAGAGAATGCAAAATATGGTCGGTTTTTGGAGTTTGACGCACGTAGGTTCTTAAACCTACATCTACAGTATTGGTTCTGCATTCCGTCATGCGGAAAATACGAATTTTAGGAGTTATTTAAAGTATCATTCGGAAGTACGAAACAGTATAAAAAGTTGAGAGGGCACACCTTCCGGATTTTCTACTTTGAAACTTACAGGATTTTTATGGAGAGTTTACAGAGTACATCTGTTGGAATCTTGTTCGTTCACATCACCATAAAATCCTTTCTTTGTATTAAAAACATTCTATTTTGAATTCACTGGTGTTTGTATAATTTCAAATGATTTTTAAATTGGTTTTAACGCGGGTGGTGATGAAGGTTTTTAGCTGGTTATTGGAAGCATTGATTTTAGTGAAAAATGAGTTGTTACATACACCTGACGAATTAAATTTAATTTTTTTATAACAAGGCGAAAATAAAATAGCTATGAGGCTCTAAAAATGTGTATAAAAATTAGAAAATGACGCATCGATAAATATGACAAAATTAAATAAGCTACAGCTTTTACATTTCTGAAAAATTATATTACTTATATTTCAAAAATGTATAATTTAATAAATATTAGAAAAAATCTATAAAGTTATGTTTTTAAGAATTCAAACAAATTGAAGCTTTTAAATTTTAAAATTTGCAACACCTCCAAATGAAAAACTTGTAATTTAAATCTCGCCAGCTGATTTATTTTATTTAAGTTTCAAATACCGAAACTATTTAAAAAAAGATATTAAATCTAAAAACTAAAAAAATCAAAATTTAACTAAAATTTTATTAAAACTGACAAAATAAAGTTCTGATTTCAAGATATACATGTTCCAATAAATTTTGTAGCTCTAAAAATACCAAAGCAGCCAAGACTTGAAATGTTTAAATAAATTAAAACAATTAAATGCCGAAACTAGCCAAAAAATTTATGAAATTTTAAAACTAAAAATGAAAAATGGTTTTATATAAAACATATTATAAATGAAATAAATTTTAACAAATTTGAAACGTTTAAATAAAAATGAGAGAGAGGAAGAAACCAAAAAAGCCAAAAGAAAAAAAAATACATAAAATTAATTTTTGAATTTCGAAACTCCCTAAAACTGCAATGAAAACCAAAAATTAAAAAATGAAAAGTTAAAAAAAAAAACAGCTCCAACGTTGAAATATAATAATAATTATTATTAACAAATATTTAATATTAAAATAATAATGATTAAATATAAGTTTATTAAATTTAATTATATTATTAAATTAATAAATATTTATTAAAGACATATTTTTTGTAAAGACGTTTTGTAGTCCTAGAAATACTAAGAAAGCCTAAGCTTTAAAAAAATCAAATCGATTAAAGCTTTTCAATGCCGAAACTAGCTACACAATCAATGAAATCTAAAAACGAAAAGACAAAAAAAATCAACTTTATATTTAGAATCGAATAATTCTCAATAAAAATTCAATATTTAAATAAAGCTGACAAAAAAGACTTAGTTTTAAATAGATGTATTTGGAATAAATTTTGTAGCTACAGAGATATTATATCGCCAGAACTTTAAAAAATCAAATAAAATAAAGGTTCTGAATACCTAAATTAGCTAACAAATCATAAAAATCTAAAAACTAAAAACCAAAAAAAAACAGCTTTAGCTTTGAAATAGAAACATTAAATAAAACTTACAAAAAGTTAAAATAGATCATTTAAAAATAATTTAAAATAATTTTTAGTTTGTTATTTTAGAAAAAGTACCAAAAATACTATAAACTATGAAGAATTCGAAAAAAAATAAAGCTTTAAAATTCCAAAATTTTCATTCCAAAAACAATTAAATTAAAAAATTAAAATTAAGTTCAAAATTTTTTTAGCTCTAGTAAAAAACATCATGAAGTGCAATTTTAAACAATATAAATACACGAACATTTTTATTTCTCTTTAAATTTGCAATTTTAAGCATGATAAAACGGGATAAAAAAAAATCTGTTCGTTATTCTATATATGTAATATATGTATTTACCAACATCATTATTTTAACAATGTCAGATATATCTGTCATGACTAAAACAAAAAAAGTCCAATTATTTTTGCCCAGTTTCTCTTAATTTTCCTAAAAACAATTCAGTTTAGACTATTACCATTTTTATTTTGTACAGACTTCAAAAACACCGCACATAAAAGAAAAGACTAGTAAAATAATATAAACGGTGTAAGTACTTTTCATTATAAACGTGTACAACTGAAGCAATTTAATTATGTCAGATCATCTTTCTGTAAAAATAATAGAAGATTTTATGCTTATATAAACCTACATAACTTTACTTTGAGTTTCTGCTAATCAAAGCACAACTCTCGGTTCTTTGATGTAACATTTTTCATTTATTTTGTTCGGAATATGCTTTCGTTAGTTGAGTACGGATTTTTTCTCCATGCATACGCAGAATTATTGCGTTGTTTTAAAATAATTGGTAAAATTTGTTTGATCTAAATTTATAAAATTCAACTCAAAATCCAATTCTGTCAATATAAAAAAAAATTGTATAAACTCAACAGTTTTGTTGTTTGGTACATTAATTTAAAATTAATAGAGTTTATTTTCAATGTGATTAACTTTGAAATTCTGTTTTATGAAACGCTTTTTATCGATTTAAAAATAAACTAAATTTTACAGTTATTGTATTATGTATTTATATACTTTATAAATTTTTATGCTCCTTTGTTATAACTAACCACCAGCTGGCGCTACAGCACATCAACTTCTACACCGTTCAACTGATCGCTATAAAAATTGGTATACATATATATTTCATGAAGGAAAATATAACTCGCGTACGACGCAGTTATGGCGTAAGTACGAGGCGGAAATTTCACACCTCTTTTTCTTGAAGCATTAGGAGGCACAGGAAAAACATTCCTACTCAATTTGATACTTGCAGAAACTCGAATGAAGCATGAGATGTAACGTCATCCGAAATTCCAGAAATTTTGATTCTAGATTATATACAAACCATCTATTTTTATATAGCGGGTGTTTCAAAAATAACGGACAGTCATTAACGTGCATATTTTAATTTAGAGTCCCTTGTTAACATTCTAGAACTTCTAAAGGTTAGCCAAAATATTCCTTGCAAACTAAATCTTCTTGTTAATAAAAGTGGGAAATAATTTCAAAAGCAACAGGAGGTTGTGGACAGATATACATCATGCTTTTCCTTCAGTAGATTCTCTTCGTCAGTGTTGCATTTAATTGACGAGGTAAATACAACATGCGAATTATTGTAAATGTTGTCATAGCAACAAAAACATTATGTACATTTAAAACGTCAAAAAAATTGTGCCAGTTTTCGAAATTGATTCGAATTGTTGTTTCAGTGTGAATTTTTTGCAGCAAATAAGTATTGTAATATGAATTTAACTCTAGGAGACGCACAAAATTATGCAATTATGTAACTACTTATAACACCTACACCAAGTAATTATTTGAATATAGATTCGATATTGCCAGATTAACTATATTGTTCCAAGGTATCTTTTGAAATTAAAGACTTAAGGTTGATTTTTGCTACAAAATCGTAGTCTATAGCGCACTCAAAACATGTGCTAAAATGCCCGCCCATCTTTTTCGGCACACCCGGTATATAGAAGTAAATAAATATACACAGACACGACAATGTTTGCCCTGTTTTGCTAGTTTATTATAAAATATTGCTCTAACAAACCTTGGTGAATTGTTGGTTGCGTTCAACCTTTTATTATTTCTTTTTCGTAAACAGATGCGCCGTAAGATTGAATATTAGGATTTTTGTTACTCATTTTTTCCTTTATTGTTTGTAAAAATAAAGATATGCTTAATTATTTAGAGTTTATAATCCTAGGTTACAACGTTGTTGTGAATTTTATAAAGAATTTTTATCTCAACCATAACTATTAAAAAAAGATGATTTATTAACAAATTCAATCCTTTTTTTATTACTTTTTAATTAAACGTCCAAGGCTAAAAGCACTACTAAATTAAGAAAATTGATAGTAAAAAGTGCTAACAAATCCGACACTCAATCATTCGAGTTGTCATTACAACTCCAATTTTTTTTACTTGATTGTTACGTTATTGGTTTTTATCCAAAAAAAAAAAAAAAAATTGCTCATCAGATGATTTTTTCTTTTACATTTAATTACGATGTGTAAATGTCCGAGACATTATTTGCTGTTAGATCAGGTAACATTGTAAGCATCCGTCGTAACTAATTTAGTTCACCTTCTGCCTTATCAACCTTTATTAGTTCTTCCATTTACTTGATTAGCAAAACTTCTAACTTAAATACAATTTACAGCTTGTGTGTCCAACCTGTCGAGTAATAAAACAAAGCTGGTCTTTTTATTCTGGAAAATTTCCCTAATGAAAAATAATCTCTTTGGAATACAAAGCAAACAATTAATGAATTAATACAGTCGACGACTATAAAAAAAAATCGCAGCAATGTGGTTTCGCATTTTTACGTATTCTGCATGACAAATTAAATTTGTTATTCTTGAAATTACTGTAGGGTTGCAATTTGTTTGTACTTGCATCGTTTATTTAAAGATTGTCTCAGGTATTTCTGTCAGCACTTGGTATAGTGGTTGCTCATTTTAAAAAAGTTTCACATTTCACATTCAGCATGACAAACCACAATAAGTAAAACGGTTTATTCCCTAAAGTGTCCGCATCAGTGAGCAAACAGAAAACCTCCAATCCATCAAGCCTGAATGACAAATTTGTGAAAATTTTCGAAAATTCCCCTCACATAACCACCCTAGTTTGACGAGCCACGCGCCAGGGGGTGCATTTTATGCACCCGTAAGCCATCTGTCGTACTCATGTGACGTCACACTTTCATTAGCCATACGTGTATTGTAACAATACCGCTAACAAAAGCCCCCGGAACACATTTGGCGATGTGACAAGGGTTGGCAAGCACAGACGGCTCGTTATCAAGTACATCATGCAGCGATATATAGATTTATATCGTTTTCATTTGATGATAGGTTTTCGAAATACCTCTGGGAGCGTCGATTTACCATGGGAATAATTCACCGATTCTCATAATGACAACGGCGGCAATAATATCAATAATTACGTCGAGTGGCACAGTTGCCTTTACGGAATTAACAACAGTTCAAGTCGTTAGGGAGGCTAAAAATCGAATTTTGTTTTTGCGTTCAGTTGGGCAAACAAAATTCCCTCCATCGGAAATGGCCGTTGAAATCATTTCCAAAAGGCGCGTCCTCATTTACGGCAACCCCGTTTGATTGTTCCATTATGGAGAAATATAGGGTGATTTTTTGCGTAGAATGAAATTCGCGTCTAGTGATATGCATTGAATAAAGCTTTATTAGGATTAATCTGCCAGCTTCTATCTGCACGTGCTAGAGAGTGGAGGACCAGTTTTGTACATCTGCCCCGCCAGCTGTATGCACGCGACACACTGCCCCACAAGGGTGCCCGAATAAATAAAGGGTTTGTAAAGACCGATATCGTCAAACTGAATAAATAATTGTCTGGTTGCACGAGGGGCGACAATCATTACCCCCAACCAAATGCTTACTTCGTATGACAAAGGAAAAAATCAAATCTGAACTTGAAACATGAAACGAGGGGAGCTGATTACGAAATGACAGGCAAAAAACACCGTCGGTTGTTGTAAGAATATACACAATTGGAGAAAATTTTACTTAAATTTGTGGTTAAAATTGTGACACCAACAACGTTTTGTTACTGTAACAACAATTTTGTGTATGAACTATTGTTGTTCACATAAACAAAATTATTTATTGTATTACTAACAAAGTGAGTAAGACTAAAAATACTCTTCTTTTGTTACGACAAGCATAAAATGCTGTGACAAATCCAATTTTTTGAATATAAGTTTGGTTTATGCTATACATTTGTAATGTTACTACCGTGACGGGGTTATTCATAAGCTTTTGTTAAGGGAAACATATATTTTCTTGAGTCTAATCATTTTAAACAGATACGAAATATAGTGATGTAAATAAAAATATATATATATTACATTATAAACATGAAATTACTGCAATTTTTATCATAAATAATATATACTAAATAGTTATATCCTACACATTTCAAAACATAAAAAAATATAAATTAAAAAATTGTGTTGGCTCTATATATTTCATCGTTGTCTTCGTCAGTCACTTCAAACCAATGTGATCAATAAATTCTATCATCATTTTATCATTTTGAGTAACACAAGTTTCATCAAAATTTGTTGATTTATTACCGTTTGAGAGAAAATTAAATACTGAAAAATGAGTGATACAAAGCTAGAGCTTCGTAGGGTGGTAACGTTCTTGACAAAAGAAAGCAATAGTCTAAAAGCCACTCATGAAAGAATGGTTGCTCTGGATGAAGAAGATCTCCCAAATTATTCTAAAGTGAGGTTCTGGTTTAAAGGTGATGATCAAAGGTGTGATCGACCACTCGAAGAAGAAACTGAAGAAACCGTCAAAACAGTGGAAAAAGAAGATGGAGAATGAAGGTGTCTGTTATAACCAGAGAGCTCAAATTATCTAAAACTACCGTTTGGAAAATTCTACAAGACGATTTGACCATGAGAAAGGTCTCTTCAAAATGAACTAGGAGATTTCTCACACCTGAACAAAAATTGTACAGGCAGCAAATTGTAAGATTATAATAAATGATGACATTTGGGTATATCACTGTGATTCTCTCACAAAACAAGAATCGATGCAATGGGTTCACAAGTGATCACCATCCCCGAAGAAGGCAAAAGCACAAGCATCGGGAAAAAAGTTATGGTAACCATTTTCTGGGATAATGAAGGGGTATTATTGATTGATTATATGTCTGGAGGGTCCGTAATGTAAGTATTCCGTAATGATAAAACGTTGCTCCAAAAATAGGGCAAATATTTGTTGGTCCACGACAATTGCAATGTTTATAAAGCACATAAAGTTCAAGACATGATTGGCGATTGCGGCTTTATTGAACTACGTCATCCACCATGGAGTCCTGATTTAGCCCCTAGCGACCTTGCCTTCAAAAATATGAAGAAACATTTGAGGGGAAGAATGATTTCTTCATATGAGGAACTAAAAATGGCTGTGGATGAGTATTTTGCTTCCAAAAAGTTATTATTCTTTCGAAATGGCACAGCTGATGTTGTAGAATAGCATTATATAGAAAAATAAATTGCTAGGTAGATAACTTAGTAAATTGCCCTCGTACTGCTCCCATTTAAAATAATGAATACATTGTTTTCAGCAATTACAATTTTTTTAGTATTTTCAAATACGAGCCAAGAACTGCTTTGTTTAATAATACCAAATATTTGATAAATAATTGTATCAGTTCATCTTTAACTCTTTTAATAAAGAGTCTCAATTTGAATTTTAATTTTTTATCTCAAATACTAAATTTTATTAGTTTTGTAATTTTAAATAGAGTAACTGACTTAGTTGGTTTTTATATTTTATACTGTTAGTACAATAAACTAGTAGGGAGATAAGAAAAAAACATCTGTTGAAAGATATAAGTAGTACTAATGTAAAACTTACTTCAATTTGGTGATAACTTCAATGATTGTTAAATTTGAATTTTCGAGAATCAATATTTCCCACCTGTTTTTTTTTTATTTTACTGGACAAATTACTAGTAATATGAGAGATTCTAATGTTTCTTTTAAGTTTAAAATAAAAACAATAAAATTTTATCTCTTAATTTACAATAAAACTTTATAAAATATACTTTCGTTAAATCAATAATAATCTACGCCTTTCAAGAAGTTTTCACGATTGTATCGCCATTTTTTCTTTTATAAAGTTCAATTAATTTTTCCACTGTTATATGCTAGATATTTATCCATTTTTAAAATAATTTCTATACTCCTTATAAAGTCCAACTTCAACTGTAAATTAAAAATATATATATATTTTCCATTAAGCTGAAAAATAGATTGGTACCTGAGGCTTGTCTAAGAGCCGGAAAGTCTTTAAAATATTGTACGATATTTGAAATCATTTTTCTTTTATGAAAAATTTCTTGCCAAAATTCTATTATATTACAGTTGACCATGGTGCAACATTATTTTTTAAACACTGCATTCATTCATTTTCTGAATCATTCTCCAGTCACTGGAAACTGCCATAAAATTTATCTGTGTGATTACAAAAAATCATTACTCAAAAAACTTGTGTCGTCAGAACCCCATGATTTTAAAGTTGTTTCAACTAACTCCATTTTAAAATTTAAACTTTTATTTATAAAAATTTTTTTTCTAATGCAAATAATTTAGTTTTATTAGAAATTAAGGTAATTTAAAATTGAAAGGCTTAAAAAAAAGTGAAAATTTTGGATTCATTTTTATCTGGATCCATCCTTTAATGGGTCCAGATAAAAATGGCTCAACAAGCGACAAAACTGAAACTAGAAAAATCCAGCTTAATTAAAAAATTGAAAAACTTCAATATTTTGTGGCAGACATGTCTGTTGTTAAATACTTCTGCGGTAACCAATTTAATGCTCCTCGAGCCCTTTACAATAACAATATTGCTACTGTTGCTACTGCATTAACAATGACAAATTTCTGACTTAAACTGGTATAAAATTTTCAGCAATTTGTAAATTATTGGATTCACAACTTTTTTCTCCGTGCGTAAACTCAGAAAAATGGACAGAAAAAATAGACTCTAAACTTCAAGCAGTTATAACAGCGACCCGCCTGAAAAACCAACACAGAAACCATTCAGATTACAGAAAAGATTATGAAAATGTTTGTTTAATGTATAACTGAAAAAGTAAAACGGTTAAATTTTTCTCAGCATTTTCCCAGCTAAAACGTGCAAGGTTGACTCGTCTGTAGTTGTCTGTGACATTTTCCGTTGCTGCTCATTGGGAAATTTAGCGTTTCAAGAATAAAACGAGTCGGATTTTGCGCATGTTGACTTTCAGCTGAAAACACCTTTAAAATTTTTTTTGTTTTGTTGTTGCAGCAATATAAATCACACCATCTGGTCTGCATTTCCCCTATCATTTTCCATTTTCAAATTCTACCGTGCATTTCCGTTTTCCAAGTGGGCACGTCACGGTTTTCTTTGCAATTTACTGCTTAAACAATGCAACCGATGGCGTACAACTTCCACCTTCAAACATCTGCAAAAGAAAACCAATTCCAGCATCAAATTACCTCGGAAGTGAATAAATCCCACCGTACTTTCTCTTAGGCACGTCTTCTTGGGATTGCATTCAATTTCGTTGACATTTTTCTGTAAAAAAAAATTACGGAATTTATGAAACGCTAAGGCTATTATTGTTAATATTTCATGTTTTCGTGCATACGACGGTGAGGATAATAAACGATAATAACCTGAAGCCGACATTTGAGCTTCAATAAAATTTATCATTTTGAAAAGGGGAAAAGGAAAATTATTGTTACAAACTTTGTCAACAAAGTAATATCTACGAGAGGTATTGTGCAGGAACAGGAGATTTAGCATCGCGAGGAAATAAATTGTGGCGAGTTTATTACCATCATTTATATACTTGTACCTGAAGTATTACGCTCGTTTTGTTGTTGTCCTCATCAATACAGTGTCGATCAAGATTATTCTGAACATAAAACTGGTGCCGAGTACAGTTTATAATGATTGAAATTATTCTGGAGGAAATCGCCCAAGACGCGGCGGCAACAAGTGCATTAAGAGATGATAATTGAATCACTTCCTAGCCATTATTCCCATAAGATCGAAAGCTCAAGCTATAAATATTTTAGTCTTGCCTCTAGACTGTAGTACGTACAGTATTATTCTGGCATAAATATGAATTATTCTTCAAATATTTCCTTTAGGAATCCCTGTGGCGTAACGTTTCCTTTATTCTCTTTCAAAAACATTTTCAATATAGATAACGATATTGATTGGAGAATCCTCGCGAGTCAAAATCGGAGAAAAGTGAGTTACTGAAAAAACCAGCTCGAAACTTGTTTCAACACGACATCAAAAATCCCAGTTTAGAAATATTATGCTTGCTAGCGCTTTCAGCAATTAGGGAAAATTTAAAATTCAAATTTGTGTCGCCATTTGCAGTTCAACAAATTTCAGTAATTTCATTATGCCATCGTTCTTTATTCAAGTGTACATAATATTACGCTGCTTGCTGTAATAACGACGGAATTAATTGAGAGTTCAAATAAAATATTTTTATGTTTACGTAAGAGAAGCTTTTCCTGCAAATATCTCAAGAAAACGAATTCGAAATGGAATGTAGATTACAATTCACAAATAAAAGAAGGGAAATAAAAACTAAAACGACAACACAATTCCCAATTAACGCTACAAAGCAATTTACTCAACGCTCCATTCCATCTAGATAAAAAAATATCTTGGAAGTCAACGAACATCAATAAATGTCTGTCTTCACGTTGTTTCCGTATATTTGCCTGATAATGATGTGATTAAGAAACAGGATAAAAGTCGTTGTCCTGCGTGGCCGGGGCTGGCGCCACAATCGTGGACGCCCATGACTCGTTTCCTGATTTGATCACAATAAACCCTAGAAATTTTCCGGGTGAGTCACGATTTTTCCGGTGGAGATTTTCCGATAAGTGTCAAGGTGAGCGACGGCCGATTCCACCGAATTTAATAAACTCTCTGTTAAGTTGTGCTCCTCATCAGCTGCTTTGGCGTGTGATCATGACCAGCTGACGTAAACCGGTAAAGTACTGCCATCACCGAGCGAATGTTGCCAACATGTGTCAGAGCAGACAGCTGCCTTGCCACACCGAAAATTAATTCGCCCCAGCTATGGACAAAAACCGTTCAAACTTCAATTAACTCGCTTAATGAACGAATTGCAACATGTGATTTTGTTTGGGCGCGACCACATTATGGGGAAAAGTATGGGCGTTTTGTGCACGCCGTTTTACACCGGAAATGAATGGTTGGTACCATTTCGGTTTGTATTTTGATCTAGAGGGAAATAAAAACTAAGTTTATTGAAGAAGGGTTTGGCTACAAATTTCCTGAGTAGAAATTGGCCTGGGAGCAAATAAGACGGAAACAAATCTTGAAACGATAAACAACAAGACTTGTCAAAATTACAGAACTTTTTACAACTCTAAAATTGTGGTTTTTTTTTTCAGCAAGTTTCAGTTTGAAACACCCCTTCCTTTATATTTTAACGGCATTGAACTTTGAATTTACACCCCAAAGTAATGAGAATTATACATTTGTGATAAGAGATAATTTGCACGAAATAAAGTATTACACATTTTATAAAACAAAGAAAATACTGCGTAGAAACAGCATTAATTTACTTTGCATTTTGGAAAGGCCGTGACTGGATTAAACATTCCAATAATATTTTCGTTGGCATTTTAATCAAACCGAATGATTATTCTAGAATAAGCAATACTCTTTTTACAGTACATTAAATTACAAAGTTACGGATATGACAATTTATTTGAAATTGATGGAATGTCACGAAACATTTCGCCATTTTTTTAAGTAGGAGTTTGACGACACTTATGTCTACCTATTTCTAAAAACTCTTCAAGGAAAAGTGAGCACGATTTTAATTTTGGGCGAATACCATCAAAATTTTAATCGAACTGCAGCATCCTGTGAAGAAAGTTTTCGGCAAAAAAGAATAAATGTGGAAGTACTAAAAAAAATGAAAATTCAAAACCAAGAAAAAAACAAAAAAAAAATATTTAAGGTCCGTAAGTACCTTCCATTCTACACAGGAACAGCATAGGGACGATTATTAAAATAAAATTAGTAGATAAAAAAAAAACTAGTTTTATTGAACTTGTATTAGACACGAGTGTTTTTAAGATCTATAAAACGAGTTGTTTATACTATTTTTTCTAATTTGCACATTAAATTCATTTTTTACATAAAATGTTTGATATCTTAGAGAATTTTGTGACAGTTCGTAAAACTTTTGTTTCAAACTTGACATTTTAAACTTGAATCAAGTAGATTAAACATACTTGTAATTTTTTCCAAGCGAATTAGTATTTCAAGAAGAATTCAAAAATTTCCTGCACTCCGCTAGACATACGGCAAATTATAGAAATTGCCACGTTTAATTTACTATTAAAGAAATTTATTGGTATCTGTCTTGAAGCGGTACCACATTTTTTGCTCAAAAAAAAGTTCCCAAATTTTAAAGGTTCAAAATGAGTGCGTTAACAGTTTTGTTACAACAGCAAATTGAAATAAAAAATTTTCTTATGGTCTCAAGCAAAGTTGAAAAAAATTAAAACTTTTTCCGCATGAGTGACTTTTTAAAGCACCGCTCACATAAACAAATATAATTTACATTATTAAGCGCATGTAAATGCCCCAGTGGATGCAAAAACAGACAATTAAATTCACAGGACGGCAAATGATTAGACAGAAATAATTAATAATCGTCTAATTCGACTTTTCTGTTTCATGGAACATATGACTGGTGTTCGTTATGCGGATTTTCTAATTAATGATTTTGATTTTTTTTAGACGACTTGTAATTCAATATGCTTCAGAACCTTTAGTTTCAGCAAGATGGGACTTCTCCACATTTTGCTCAAGTTGCCTGGGATGCTATTTAACCATTATAACTTATAATTTTTTTACAATAGTAATACTAAAAAATATAAGTACGGGCCTGATGTAAGAACGTTCGTCTGAGTGAGACATGCTATTTGCAAATTCTAGCGTCTTTAAAATATCAATAATTTTATGATCTTCATTTTTTTGTTGAATTTTCTAAACTAAATTTATAAAGTTCTAATTATAAGTAAAGTATAAAATCGGAATTGTACACATAAAATTTAATACCTCAGTGTTTAAAAAAAATAGAGTAAACGGCCTGCGGGTCTATATCCACGGAAATTTGTGTAAATTACACATTTTTTGCGTCGCGACGCTCCATTTTAAGCAATTAAATTTTTTAGTTGAGTTTCTAGAGAATTAGCAATTATATTCATCCCTCGAAACACATTTTTATGTTTTTAAAATTGTGGATTTTTTGCGGATGAACTTAAGTGTTGCCAGATAAAAATTTCCATGTACAGCGAATGAACTGGAAAATTTTGATCATTGTTGAGAATGATAATTTGCAGACTACGTATAGATAATTAAATTAATCATACAGTTTTTGAATCGCGTCTCTATTAATTAATTTAGAGAACTAATCAACCTTGTGTAACAGATTAGTCAGGAGTACATACAAGTATGTGTTTGAACAAATAAACAACCGCATCTTATCGATTCTGTCATGTTTGCAAACATGTTGATCACGCACGTAAATTGATAGTAAACAAAAATGAAAGTTGTTAACTATTAACTAAACAAAAGTATGATTAAAGATCCAGATTAAAACGAAAGTACAGCATCGCAAAAACTTAAGCTTTTAACCCCAGATATAAATAATTCACTTCAAATCTTTTCTACAATTCAGTTCGTGTCCTTTTTAGGAAAGCTTAACTAATTTGTAGATATATATGTTTTATTGATCGAATTATTTGGAGAATCGGTACGTGCATTAATAATTCGTTAATGTTAAGTGCAAATTGCATGTGTATGGGCTCGAAATTCCGTCGAGTTATGGCGCCGTAAACGCCGACTTCACCCTAAACTACCCCTTTACGACTCTCGCCTTCCCGGACGCCTCCTTAATAAGGCCCCGTTTACAAACCGCCTTGCCGCAGTGCATTTTTAAAACATCTCGAAATTTTGTCCCGAGCGGCAATAAAAAGAATGCGTGAGATAATAAATTCGTTTTTTAACGGATTGTATGCAAGAAGATATCTCGTTTTTTTTTTTAATTCCGTGTTAGGGTAGTACCCTTTGGGAGATGTTAAGATCAAGGCTAGCCGCTTAATTAGTTACGAAACTTTAACGCTCCCAGAACAACCAATCGCATGAATATTAACTGTATTTAAGGCAACAGGAAGTTAAGCAAGTCGTTAGACTTTATGAAAACGTTGAGGACAAAAATTGCCCTAAAAGCTCTTAACAGAAAGCACCGCCAGGCAAAAACATGGAGACAAACCGAGGGTTTTAAATAAAGTATGAGATACCTACTACATTTTTGGATTTATACAGATTTCAATAAATTCCACAAGACGAGATTTTCCACCCGAAAAATCCAGCAACGTCCGCAAGTTTTCCATATGTGTATAACATTTAAATTACATCCCTGATCTTTTAAATTTATTCCGACACTTTCCAAACCAGCTTAATTATCCTGATGATGTCGCTTCTGCCAGGATTTCGAAGCGCAATTAAATCCTCGTGATTACAGTCTGAATATATTTAATCTCGTTCAAGAGGATGAGCCAAAATGGACTATATTTACATCAAGATTCGACTTGCATTAATTTTTTTAGACGGCAATTTCAAAAGTCAATTTTTGTGAGAATGGAGGATTCTCCAACTTCTGGCTGTGATGGCTTTTGAATTGTTCTGCTCACGGCAAACTTCAATTTTCTAAGACAATTGTGGGACACATTTGAGAAGCGCCCTTTTGACATAACGACGGCTGATATTAGTCTACTTTAAATTCCAAAATTATCGATCCGCCATCGTCTAGCACGTTACCGACTTGCTCTAATATCCGAAAAGTTATAACCAGAAGGATCGCCGTATTAAATGTAATAAAACAAATAAAGAAAGACATTGCAGGAGTCTGCTGCATGCGAACGACGGCGGAAAGATAGCAAAATTATTATTAAACCGCCAGATCAGGTTCTGAAATGATTTCCAACAAACTTAATAAATTTTATTAGGATATATAGAGTGCTTACTTTTTTTCATTTCGTTATGTCAACTGAAAAGTATTTACACAGCGAGAACTTAGAAACTCGCAATTCTTTACGAAGAAACTTTTTTTTTTTAAGTTGCTAGAGTACACAAAATAGAACAAACGTCTGACGGCTATGTTATTGTTGTGCAAGAAAAATAAAGACTCTAGTGTGTATTAAATTTTGTATTTTCTAGACGGATTTCATAAAATAGCAAGGGAATTTAAGCTGTTCTTTCTCATGTAAAAATAATTTTTCTATAGCAGAATTTAAAGTGTGCTTTATTTGTCTCAAAATCCAAGACTCCTTACACTTTAACCTAAAGGAAAAATAAAGTGACACTTTAACTTTTAGTTAACTTTAGCACATTAATATTTTAACTAATTGTAACATTAATGGTGTTACTGACGTTCCTAGAAATATTTATTTTAGAAGTTTTTGGGAATTTTAGAAATGGTACACTTTTTCTGTATGTAAAGTATTTCTAGAAATGTTTGAAATCAAAATCAAGTACTTTTATTGCTCTCACACCGAGACGTTAATAAGCTTACCATAAATATTTTGACACCCATTACCACAGGTAAAAATGCAGTTCCTTGCATGCGGGCCAGAAAATTGTTTAGGCCACATTTGACAAACGTTTGAAAAGACTTAAAACAATTAAAACATGGTTTTTGAAAAATATATTTATTATTTATACATAAAGTAATAAAAATAAATAAAATAAAAACACATCAATGGCACTAGAACTGAATTTCGGATTGTTGTTGTTCCGACGTACTCTCGATTTTAACATGGACTATATCATTTCAATAGGGTTGAATTCACAATAATAAGGAGGTAACCGCAGAACACAATGGCCACGTTTTACAGCCTCCTCATCAACAACAAACTTTTATTGAAATTCTTTTGTATGTTGAACTTCCAAAAGTTGTTTCTTGGTATAATGATTTTCGTAATAGAGGAAAATGTCGTTGTTTGGAGGAACTACCTGCGTTGATTATTTCACGATTTTCGTCAGGATTTTCCACGAAGTATTCAAAATCCACGACTACGTCCTCTTCAACATTTATAATTTTTTCGTCGTCGTCATTAATGACGTCGTCTTCGATATTCACATTCTGGTTTTCATTCCACGGTTTCCACATTTTAACTTTTTTTCTGCACCTTTGACTTATCACCACAAGAAATTATAGTCAACTGAAAGCTACCGAAAAAGTGACCATCTTTTATTTGCAAATTTCAGTTGGTTATTAATGGTCATTAAAATAATTCTCAAAAGATAACCCAAAAATCAAACCGTAGATCAAATTTTATCAGGTCTTACATTTCCTAAGAAATATATAAGTACGGTTCTGGAAACGAACCCGGAAGGAGCAGGCAACCGGACACTTTTATGAGGATTAAGCTAGGTAGCCGGCATAAGCCTATTAACGTCCCACTGTGAGAGCAATAAAAGTACTTGATTTTGTTTTCAAATATTTCTAGCAAAAAACTTTATCTGACAAAGAATTTGCTGTGAAAAACGTTTTTAGAATACAAACCGAAATATTTTCGTACAACTTTCAAAAAACTAACTCCACAATTTATATCAGTTACACAAAACGGCCGATCTTTCTTGGTCTTAGTATGAGTAAGTGAAACGATCATTACCGTCAATATTGGAAACTTCTAACTTGTACAATTTGTCCGCTCTACAACGCCTGCGCGAAGCCATTGCAACTATGTTTAAAACTATATTTTATATTTCTCAAACCTTGCGATCCTTTAAATATTTAGTCCTTACAAAAAAAGATACCAAAAATTTAATGATTTAACACACAACAGTTAACACATATTTACTGTGGCAATATTTTGAAAAACTCTTATTTTGAAATATCGTTTCAATGTAAACTCGATAACAACCAGTTTTGAATTTAACGATGAATTTTAAATTAATAAATTAAAATCAAAAGTTTCCTATCGAAAGAAATAGCTTATTATACACGACGACAAAAGACCTTTAGCCATCTCATACATTAACAATTTTCACTTGTTAGTTAAAGTGGTCTTTTATCGTTTTGTATAATAAATAATTGTGATTTAGGAACTTTTATTTTCTTTAAAACTCAAAGAGTGATTTATTCTACCAACTGATAAAAGTTTTCCACTACTAGCAATTTTAACTAGGATTTTAACTATGACTACAATAAAAAAATTAATGAAGCTCTTATCTAAAGGGCATAGGGAGATAAGGATGCTAAAATTGCCCCCAGAGCGTATCTTAACGATACTTTCAGGATATGTTCGTACTATAGAAGTACTTTGATTCTGAAGTTTTTAGATCTCAAAGTTAACTAGATTTTGAATAATAATAAAAAAAGGCAAAAACAGAAAATATTTTTTTTCTCTTCATAGACTAAACCGATTTAAATAAAAAATTTATGGTAATTTAATATCTATAGAGATACTCTTTTGATAAAAATTTCAACTATATAGCTCTACATTTTCATAGAGAAAAAAAATTTTTTTTCAAGAAAAATTGATTTTTTATTATAAAACTTAAAAGTACAATTTTGAAAATATTTTTTTTGAATTTCCTAGCAAAAAGTACATAAAATATATTGTTTTCAAATTTTTTGTAATGGTACGCCATATTGAAAAAAATTAAAAACTGTCATGTTTCCGAAAAAATGTTTTTTTTGATTTATACTCTCTTTCTCTCTCTCTTTATATATAAATATATATACATCTAAAAATGAAATTCTGAGAACGCATTAACTGTTTACTGCTCACTTCATCTCTCAGCCACCCCCGAGCACAAATAACAAAAAGAGCATGACTTAAGTGTAGTTACGCTTGAACATTCCTAACGTGAATATTAATATTAATTTTTGTAAAATAATATAATTTAGATTTAAGCACTGTGTTAAGCAAATAATAAGGAACCTTAAATTTGACGAAAGATAATTTAAACATAATCGCTGTCTTCATTCATTGACGTTCTGTTACCATTTGCACATTCACAGCAATATCTATTTATTCCGATATACTCTCTACTATTTGGTTTGTAATCAAAACTAAAAATAAAAAGTCTATATTCTATTTTGTTAATATCACGAGATTAGACTTTAACTTTGACTATATTACTTTCGTCTTACATATTCAATTTTTATGTTGTTCGATTCATCCATGATTTCAGCTAGGTATGACATCGATTGTTTATATTGATTTGAACCAGTGAAGAGGATTTTCAATTTTTTTGTAATTTCTGGAAAATCTGTTAATTCATTAACTAAAATTGTTTGAAAAGAAAGTTTTTTACAAAGCCGACGATTTTTCTTCACTTCATCAGCCAACGTGTTTTTACATGTTTTAATGGACTTCATTCTCTCTATAATTAAATCAGAAAAATCTGAATTGGAGGTCACCCCCTCGTGGTGTTATTCTAGTAATAGCGGTGCGTTTTTCAATAAGATAATAGTCATCTAGTTAAGACGTCAGAATTATGTTTAATAATTTCTCTTTCAAATAATTTTATTTGAGATATTTATTTGATTTATTTTTGTCAAAAATAATTGAAAGACATATACACACACACACACACACACACATATATATATATATATATATATATATACACACATATATATGTGTGTATGTTTATTGTTATCAAAGCAATAAATTTATTTTTTTTTTGCAAAAAAGACAATTTTTTTTTCTATATGACGTACCATTAGAAAAAAAAATTGGAAAAAATATATTTTATGTATTAAAAAATTTAAAAAAATTAAAATTGCACAATTCAACAATTTTTCTCGAAAAAAAAATTTTTTCTAGGAAAATGCGAAACTATTTTATTTAATGATGATAATATTAACGTAACGATTAATTAAGAAAGCGATGATGATGTTAAATAAATTTTAATCTAGATTACATTATTTTTCAAAAATTAATATTCATATTCACGTTGGGAATGTTCAAGCGTAATTACACTTAAATCATGCTCTTTTTGTTATTACTGCTCGGGGGTGGCTGGGAGGTTAAGAGAGCGATAAACAATTAATGCGTTCTCAGAATTTCATTTTTTAGATGTATATATATATATATATATATATATAGAGAGAGAGAGAGAAAGAGAGTATAAATCGAAAAAAACATTTTTTCGGAAACATGACAGTTTTTAATTTTTTTCAATATGGCGTACCATTAAAAAAAATTTGAAAAAAATATATTTTATGTACTTTTTGCTAAGGAATTCAAAAAAAATATTTTCAAAATTGTACTTTTAAGTTTTATAATAAAAAATCAATTTTTCTTGAAAAAAAAATTTTTTTCTCTATGAAAATGTAGAGCTAGCTAATGTAGTTGAAATTTTTATCAAAAGAGTATCTCTATAGATATTAAATTACCATAATTTTTTTATTTAAATCGGTTTAGTCTATGAAGAGAAAAAAAATATTTTCTGTTTTTGTCTTTTTTTATTATTATTCAAAATCTAGTTAACTTTGAGATCTAAAAACTTCAGAATCAAAGTACTTCTATAGTACGAACATATCCTGAAAGTATCGTTAAGATACGCTCTGGGGGCAATTTTAGCATTCTTATCTCCCTATGCCCTTTTAGAGAATTTTCTGTTTCCGACTTCTGAGAGACAATTTTTAAAATATCCACTAACGCAAGTTTTAAATATTTTTCCATGAGTTATCTACGGAAAAAGCGCTAAAACCGCAGGAGTTAGTGAATGTTACGATTCCTGCATTCATATAGTTTGGACTTTATAATTATTAATATATGTTTAGTTAAATGCCCGGAGCGACATTATTATGAATCCCATCTCTCTGGTAGGAACGTTATCAAGGTTATACCGTGAAAACAAATAAAATGCAATATAAACAAAAATAAAATTGTTTGAAAGAAAACATTACTGTAAACAGAAAAATTGTGTATGTTTGGTTACCAGTTTCAGATTGTTTTTAAAAGATTAATCGTGCTACGCTGCCATTTCTATTGGTTTATTAGTGTAAAAGAAAAATATGTAATTTTCAGCTTAAGTTTAAATATGCCGCATGCAATCGCTGAGCTGAAGATTTAATTCTGCGAGCAAATAAGCGCCTGCAATTAACTGGATAAATATTGTGAAACTATTTCTCTGTAATCTGCGCAGTGTTTCATTTAAATATATGCGAGCACAGGTATGTTATATTAAATCCGACGTTTTGTTATTTGACTAATTGGATTTATAAACTAATTAAGTATCAATCAATGAAAGCAATAGGTGAACTGAAATCAGTTTTTTTCAGCTTTTCTCTGCTTTCAGTTGCGTAACTGAAGCGTAATTTCGTCCCAACAACATTCAAGTGGAAATAAATAACAAGAGTAACTAGGGTCAGGAGAATTATTCCAAAATGTCTTAACAATATCTCCAGGATATTATTAAATGGACGTCCAATTATATCTTTGATTATTCCCGTTGGCTGATTTTTTTAATTTCATCAACCAAAATTTTCAATTAAGTTTACACAAAGAGACGCAGAACGAACCCAATTAAGTCTGGTGGGGGAACTCGTAGATTTTAATTAAAATTTTTATCGAAAAATTCACCGCCGGTTTTTCTGCGGTGATAAGTTTTTGGTCGGTTTTCTTGTCCAGTTGCATGTCGCAGTCCAGTGTTTGTGGTGCAGTTTTATATTTGATGACTATAGTGGTAAGTAAACTGTTTTTGGAGTAAAAACGGGAAAAATGCTATCGCTTTTCCTGTCACAGATGTAACTGCGCTCACGGCAAATCCTTGTTTTTTCTCTTATATCGCAGCAATTCAAATGGAGTCTCTTCATGAATCATGTATGCGATAAGCCCGGGGTGAAGGCATCCCCGTTTTAGTGCGTATATCCATCGAAGCGGCAACAACTTGTGGAGAAATCCAGAATTATTGACTCGGCTGTCACTCACTTCCTAGGCGTGGGAAGACAGCATGCACGCGACATGTCTTTAATAATATATTATCTAACAATTATTGAGGAGTTTATTCACGACACTGAAAAACTGTTCAATTAAAGATCCATTAGAAAGGGGGCAAAGCTATAATAACGCGAAGTAATGACAACATTCACGAACACTTTATGGGTGGCAACCACTTAGGAACGGTTTCAAAAGTAACGGTCATTTTTCTATTATCATCATGTTACACACAGTAGAATGAAGAGATTGCAACAAAACTTTACAAAATGTTCCACGCGATGAAACTAAAGACACAAAAACGTGATGTGATCGTCAACGGAATTGACACCAAAAAGGGTACATCCGTGACAAATACATCGAGAGACAGATGCCACTGATTGAACTGTTTCAAACCGTGACCTAAAATAACTGTAACCCCGTCTAAGTATATCAGTTTAATGTCTCCATTCAGCTATTATTAAATACACCTCCTATCTTTACGGCCTGACCCAAATAAATCGATTCTGTGGGTTATAGGGCTTACATGACGCTGATTTACGCAAAGCTGATTCATGTGTCTGGCAAAATATAAAAAATGAACTGACTTTTCTAGTTTTTCCGGAAAAACATTCATCTGTCGTCAGTGTTAAATTAAACAATTTATGAAACGCGAAACAAATGTGTTACAAATCCTCATCACGATGCTTTAGTCGTCAAAATCCATTTATAGAAATTTAAATTTAATAATTAATGAAGAAGGCTCTCGAGGAAATCCGAGAAAACGTATGATTTATGAATGGAATGAAAATGGTTTAAATGAAAGCCATTTAAACTCTAATTAAATATACTTAGAATATATTATTGGGTTGTATTTAGCTTCTCTCATTATTCCTTAGATTGTTCAAAATTAGAAACGAGGGAAAAAGAAAAAAACTTACTAAACATAAAAGTCACGATTTTGTAACTTTTTAAATTTTTATCAACAATTTTGAGAGTTCAGTGAATGTGAAATATTGTTATTTAGAAAAAGTTCCAACTCTCCGGTATTACGGCTCGAGATGATTGGACTTTCAAAGTTTGTTGACCTAAAGGGATCATCATATGAATTTGTGAAACTAATTTTCTGTTTTATACAGTTTCATAAACTAAACTGAAAGGTGTTGACAAAGTTCAGTGTGAACACCAAACAAAAAAATTAAACCCATTAGAGTTTTATTTTGTAAATAATTCCAACGAGTAAACCCAATTGTCTAGCGACTCCAGAAAAACATAATCATTAATAATTTTCTTAATTAACGCGGTTGTGAACAGATCAAATTACAATACGCTCAAGATCCCGTTCGTCTGAACTAAACTAACTTTCATTAATGTATCATGATTATTACTTCCCCATCAAATCATTTCTGCCTTCCATCCCATCTTTAATTTTTTCATTCAAACGCCAATAATAATTAATGACTTTCTAACGAACCACGTTTTTCTGCATCAAAAAATACCACCCAACTTTGATTGATGCGTTTAAAATTAAGTCCAAAGTTGACACTTAATATAGCCGTTTTTGCCAAGCATTATGAGTAAATTTGTAACGTGTGTGACGCTCCGCGTCGGAATTCAGGACTACAAATTAAATTCTGCCAGTGATAAATGCGCCGACCTCTTTTACCATCTGCAGCTCAATTTCCCAAAAAAGGGCTTTTAATTATTGCTGATTTTAATAAAACTCCTATTAAAAAACACAATCTCTTGAGTTGATTCCATCGTGCTTGAGGTTTTTCCAAATTCCTCTATCAATTTCTCGTCTGTCAGACGTTCCATATCGTCTAAGTTTGGTGAAGGGTGTTGAGACGTTCTGACGGCGAGAAGATTAAGTCCTAGTCAAGTTTAATACGCGACTTAAAAGCTTCACAGAAATGCTTTATTATTGATCCTCAGAATCGAAAAATCGGTTCTGATTACAACTTTTTATTTTACTCACACTCACTCTCGGAAAGGATTTGGCAGTTATCGAAATCAAATTGTGGAGAAACCATTAATGGAAGCTCCAACTTTATTTTCGACGTGTGTTGTTTTTCACTTTTAGGTGGAGCTGCAGATACTGATGGAATTAAAGTCACACAGTACCAGTTTCCTCAGTTAAGTTGAGTAAAATTTAATCAAAATTATAAAGAACATTTTAGTTTGGAGTTTTAGCTGAAAAAAAGTAAAACGCCGAATGTAAAATGCTTTGCATCCTCCAGCGATTGATTGAATGGTTTTAGCTCGAATTGTGAAAGGATTTAATTTCCACTCGTGTTTCAAAAGGTTAAAGCAGTACACGATTTGTGCATATCAGGTAATGAGAGATTCGGAAATGGGTCATTCAAATGATTTCAGATTATATGGAACTTTAGAGACTACCATCACATTACAGACGATATCATTAGTATTTTACATCATGATAAAATAAACAAATAAAACGACTTCTTAACGTATTACGAATCAAAAATATTTTTCCACACATGTTGAAACTGATTACACCATATTTCATTCAAAATTAATGCTGTTACAAATCAAGAAACACGTTGTAAAACCAATTTAGTTTCCATTTTTAATTAAAAAACCGCTTATAAGTAGCGTATTTTGTAATTGATTGTAAAAAAGGAGAATTGTGGGTTTGTTTGCTTTTGTAGTCGCTACATTTTTCACTACGGATCAATAAGCTTTTAAGCGCTATTTGCAAATAAGAGGCAAAAATTTATAAATACCTCTTTAATAAAAAGAGCTGCGGTAATTTTATTTATTGCAGATCATAACTGTAAATTCACATTTAACTCCAGAAGTTATCAAAAACTAAAGTTTAATCAGAACGATGAATTTACAAGTACCGCTTTCTTATTACTTGCTTAATATCGAACGCTTTTAATTTAGAGAGGAGGGTTGAAGTGGAGTTGATCCGTGAAGACTTTTCTTTCACATTTCCCGCTCACGTTTTCTATTTCTGGTCAATATTCTTTCTTCTTCCTATTTTGTCCTTTTCAGTATCTACAGTGCTTATTTTACGTGACTTCTTGAAGTTTGTCTCTTTTTCTTTCTCTTGCTCTTGTTCCGATTCACATATCTTTTTTACTTTTGCTTCCTCTATTCACAAGACATGCCTTTGTTGAATAGTTATTTCTATTGGTTCGATGCTTGATTTCTCTCTGTATGCTTTCTGATCCAATATCTTCTCTTTTTTCTTGTATTTTTCTTAAAAATCTTATTTCCATACTGTTCAGACTACTGGTCTTTCGTTCATGGTCTATAATTCACATGAATACGACGTTTGAACTAAAATTTGTGGAATATATTTACTAATCTTCACGCGGAGAGAAACCCTATTCTCCAGGCCACGGTATCGGTAGAAAATTTAGAGAGACTGTACATGTAAAAGGCATTTTAAGGGCTGGGCACCTTACATCGGCCACAAATAAGAATCAAGTTTTTATAAGTAAGTTGTACGGATATTCCAAATTCAATAATGAAACAATTGTCTAATTTTCAAATATTCAAACAGAACAAACACAAGCCCTACATGATACACTTTTTCATGAGCTAAATGAGGATAAATGCAATTTTGTGAAATATTAAGAGACATGATTAACAATAATTTCATTTTTTCTTTTAATATTTTAAGCGACAATTTGTCTAAGTTGTTTTGTAAACAGACATAACTACGACTACTCCAGTGAAAATCCTCACGCAACCCAACAAACTAAATGTGAGTTGGTTTTATGGGGCAACATATGATATTTTCGTATTTCGTCCAAAGAAACTGAACAGCGGGCAGTTATCTAAAACTATTGCGTGATAATATATTACCTGACACTGTCAACTTCGATAAAGATCGACCAGGAATGTGAAAATGAGATGTATAGTTTCAACGTGACGGTGCTCCACCACATTACGACGTGAATGTTCGTCTCTATCGAGATAAAGTTTCAGGAATCCATTGAATAGTCTGCTGAATTGCTCGTTTTAAATCTTAAGAATTTTTTCGTCTGCGGTTATTTAAAAACTAAAGTTTACAAAGATAAATTATGAGATTAAGTCTTAATCGAGCGTAAAATTCAATAAATATCGTGAAAAAATTGCGCAATTTTTATGAAAAACTGACAGACTGAAGATATGTTTTTAGAATGAAATATTTTGGGTGTTTTTCTTTTAATTTTAATTCTGTTATTAAGGCACATCAAAGATGTAAAATCATTTAAAGAAAAAAAAAAAGGAAAAAATAATGTATTCCCCATTCGTCATTTGCGTTGCTGTGAAAATAAGCTAATATAGAAAAAAAAAGTATTAATACGGAAGTAGAATATAATGAGCCATATATATATTTAAATAGTAGAAGACTAAAAATGACCATTAAAAATGTTTTTTATACATTCTATAGTTTCCTTTTAATATTTTTTATCACGTTTAATACTTCTGTCTTTCTTCTTTTATCAAACTCTTTGCCAAAAATAATAAAACACAATTGTTTTTTTGTCTTTCTGTTTTCTCTGAAATTTGTCTCAGAATGAAAATCTGACCTTGGATTTCTCTTTCTCTCTGAAAACTGATTTGGGTTCTTTCTATCGTCTCTTCTACTTTCATTCTTAACGTGCTCGCCAGAATTGTTGCATATATTTTTCCAACTATGCTAACTCAGGTTATTCTTCTATAGTCATTGCACTACTGGCTATCCTCTTTGTTATAAATTGCCAGTCTTAAGATATTTTTTTTCTTTTTTTGATGTTGATGACCAGATCGATTAAAACGATTTTATCTAAATCACTTGTTTTTGCCATTTCTGTTGTGGTCCATTATGGTCTGGTGCGTTTCCATTTTTTATTTTGTCTTTTCCGTCCGTTTGTCTTTCTAGTTCTGTTCTATTTTTTTGCTTTTTCATGATTCACTGTTCTTAAATTGATTATCTTTTTCCGTTCCTGCCTGTTAGTACCTTGGCTTCAGCAAATTCTGGAAGTACCGCTTTTTTGTATTTTTTTCACGTTTTTACTATACTGCTTCCATTCTGTGATTAGCTTGCTGTTTGTTGTCTACTATGATATTTTTTTCTTTTTTGGTTATTGTCTATTCTTGCTACTCTGCGGTTTTTTATACATCTTTATAACTTTCGCATTTTCCTTTTATTTTTATTGCTGCTTTGTTTACTTTTAGTTTTCACCCAAAACTTTTTAGTACGTTTATCTCAACCATCTTTCTGTTCTCCGCTTTACGTTAGCCACTCTACCGTTTGTGTTCCTTCTCTTCACTTGATGTGATTCTTTTCAGATCCATCTCCTCTAGATGTACATCTTCGTTGCGATCGAACACAGTTACCACCATTTCGGTACTTAATTTAATTTGTACCAATATGATTTTGCATTTGTTTTCAATTTATCTGTTTTCTAATTATATTTATTTGATTTGCAAGCCAACACTTCGCACTGTAACGATTTATTGAAATAAATCTTAGTATTTACAAAGTTCGTTCCTAATCTTTCTCTACGTTAGCTACATTTCACACTCTCTATTTTCAGCATTCAGGTTCGCTGAAGCTACTAGTTATTATCACTATTGCCGCACCACAATAAATCATAACTGTTCAAGAACAACACCGCTCCTCTATTCACACTAAACCCTCCAGTCCCTGGTTTGTCCAAGAATAACACAAATTGATTCCATGTGCCCGTGTATTGTTCAACAAAGCAACTTCCTTAGGCAGTTAATTCCAACAATTAATTATCCCACTGTTGATTTATGATATTATTTGTTTCAGTTTTTACCATTTGATCTGAAATATCGACTGGAACCTCATCTTTGTCCCGGAATCCAGAATAACAAAGGTAAGTCTGCTTTCCGGGAAAACCTTATGCGTTATACATGAAACAGAATGCCGATACAGTGTAAAACTGTCAGTCCTGACTACATGCATATATAGCAGATTGATGGAGGTTTGGTTTATCAACCCCGAAAAGAACAAATGTGATAATTGACTGAGGTTAACCGCGAAATATTTATTGAATTTTTAAACGGTGAAAGGGCAAATGCGAATTTTTTTCCGGGAAAACTGATGGCGCTGCGAGCGAGTCCGGGAGTTCATGTGACAACTTGAGCGATATTTTAACGTCTGTGTGGTGACAAGTGCGATGTGTAACAAATCACCCTCATGTAACGATAAGTTAGGGAGGATTTTAAATAAATTTGCGACAACGCTTTATGCAAGCCAACAAATCATACCATTCTTTCAAAAATAGTAAAAAAAAACGTATTGTATTCACTTCTAGTTCAGTTAGTTAATTTAAAAAGATTTACAGTTTGCATTCACATTACATTTTATGGCACCTTTTACACATAAAACTCCATTTATTTAACTCAACTTTACTTCTCATAATACACATTTTTATTCAACAGTAACAGTGCAACAACGGGAATAAATCACCTTCAAAGCAACCAACGAAATACAACAACATTGAAACGACAGATTAACTTTCAACAACTGGAAAAAACCGATTAATGTTTTAGCAACGAGTAAGACCTAAGATAACATTTACACCGGAAACCGCTTTTCAAAAATTTAAACCGCCTCAAGGGATCCGGTTGTTGACGCCCTAACATTTAAAAAATTCAACTAGCAATAACTTCCGTTTCATTCTGTCGATAATATTGCTGCCTGTTTTGGTGGACATAAAATGCGCAAGATGTTACAAGAGAATAAGAGAATTGCGTTCATGAAAGTGGAATTAATTTTTAATTTGTTTTGTAATTACTGTAATATTTTACTTTCCCACAAGCGGCAAAAGTTTAGAAAAATGTGTTAAGTGTAAGGGAAACTGTAAAGATGTGATGTGAAGTAATTAGAAAGCACTCATAGCTCAAGAGACTAATTTTGTAAAATTGACTCGGAGATCGCTTTTAGATTACATTTAATCAGCGTCGAAGTTGATTCGTTGGAATTCAAAACGTGTAGACTACAATTAGTTGGTTTTGACATGTTTTTTTATATCCACACTGAGACCCAAATACAATTTATTTCAGCTTCAATAAGAAAACGTCATGTTGAAGTTTTTATGCAAAGAAACAGCGAATATGAAATTATTTAGTGTGAATATAAAATATGAAATATGTATATTAATCTGTCACACGTTTTGATGTGAAATCAAGGCTTTTAGATAAAAAGTTATTTGAATTTTATTGATCGCGCATTCGCAGTTAATCATCTAATTTATTAATTAAATATTAAAACACGGTGAATGCAATACGTAGAAAAACTGCGCTTAAATAAAGACACGTTTTAGTAACATGACAGAAAATTTGGCTCACGACTTTGTTTTTTTAGAATGTTGGAATTTATGCCACTTTAATTCCTATTTTAACACAAAGCATGTCGAATTCATATTGATCGAGTTTTTTGTTAAAGTTAATGACATTTTCACCTTCAGTTTGCAACAATTAATATAATTCAATTTAGAATTCGATAAAAAGACAACCCGTTCTCTTATTTAAAATTTTCTAAAAATTATATAAAATCCAGTTTAGCGCGCTTTAATTAAGTCACGCAAAGGCACGTGATTTTATAAAAAAAGCGAAATTTTAAATTAATATTTTGTTTACTGGTTTTGGAGAACATTTGTTCAAAATTCAAAAAGCAATATTGATTAATAATTTTAAAAAAATAATAACTTTTACACATAAATAAAAATTCATTTTAATCAGATTGTCAAACGCAGGAATTACACAGATTAATTTATTATAATTATAAATATTAAATTTAATACGAACTATGATTTTATGTCAAGTAATAAAATTTATATTATTTGTAATTATTCAATTTAAAAAACAGTGTTAATTTGCTATTGTTAAATTTCTTGACCGAAGGAATCATGTTTTTATTAAAAACTTTATACTCGTCTTTATGACTGAGAATTTTTATCTTTAATCGGTATCTATTTTCCAATATCATGCTTGAAATTACAAGAAAAAAACTAAATCTCTTTCAGTCACACAATAACGCAATTAAACCACTACATAATTATTTTTTCAATTAACATGACGAAATTAATTATCTTCTTTTATTTCATAGAAAAATAAATTTTTGTGTGATAGAAACATTTTAATATATTTGTAACGGTACGATTATACCATTCTACAAATTTGTTCCATTTATCTCCTTGTCTTGAATTTTGAACAAAGGACTTCATGTCCCTAGAGTTTACGATCTCTGACTCTTCCATGTATGTATACAGATGTATCAAAAATTTGCGCACTAACTGTACACGATGCAATATAGTAGATCACACTAAACGCGAGGAAAAAATTAATAAACTTACCTTTCGATTTGAAAGACTTTTATTTTAGAAATGTGGTATCGCTGCTAGCAAATTTAAACAATGAAAAAAAATTTGTGGAAGGTACTAAGTGATCACAATGTTCAACAAATGTCAAAATGACTTTTGTCATCAAGTGAAATAATGAACAAAAAAATTACAAGTTGTCTCATTAGAATTACAATAAATTTTTAGAAGTTATTAGTACAATTTCCTGCATTTCCCTTGTAACAGTTGTAACAGTCGCAGTACTTCTGTTTCGTAGAATCTCTTCGTCATACACTTTATTCTTCATCGCCAAAGAAAAAAAAATCTAGTGGATTTAAATCTGAGGAACGAGCCAATCACTGCTACGGTCCTCCGCGATCGATCTAACGATTATCAAAATTTCTGTATAACTATTATCTAACATCTACAGCATAATGTGTAGGTGCGCCATCAAGCTGAATCCACAGGTTCCGTTCGCCAGTTAATGATATATCCTCTCTTAATTCTTAAAAATCGTTATTTAAAAATTAAGAAAACTTTTACCAGTCGATTGGGTAGCACGTGCGGTCCTATTAATTAATTATCAATTATTCCTATCCAAATATTTAATTATATTCGTATAATGTGTGGATTTTCCACAGCCCAATAATGATTATTATGCATGTTAAAAAATTCCTCCTTTGTAAAAGTCGATTCGTCAGTCCTAACTTCTTTGAAAACTTGTCTCTTTCGTGTTCCACAACAAAATTCCATCCGAGGTTGACAATATGCTGGTGTTAAAGCTTGGACCTTTGAGAAATGGTAAGGATGGAAAGAATTTTTCTATAAAATTTTTGAACTAATCCAAAGTGAGTGCCTACATTACGTGCGACTGCTTTTGTGATCCGTCGGGGATAATTTTCAAAAATATAAATAACTTCCTCCTATACTCTTGGAATTGTTGTTGTCGTAGAAGGTCACTGTCGTAGTTAGGAATCACATGTCCAGTGTTACTAGTTTCTCTCAAGCGTTAATTAGATCTTAAAAATACATTTTTGTCTAAAGGGTAACGTAAAGCGTATTCCCTTGCTACGTCACTAAAATTTCCATTGCAAACTCTCAAAACAGAAAACATATTACAATTATCCTTTGAGAAATATTTTTTAAATAATAACGACAATAACTTGTAACAACTCTAACCAAAGAAATTATAGGGGTTAATTCAAAGATTTCAAGAGTCTATACGTTCTTGTAAAAAATGTAAGATATTCTTCTTGAGTATTTTGATTTTTTGTGCCACCATGTACAATTCATGCAATTTTTAAAAGATATCAAATAAAAAGTTTTGGTGTTAATCGACTTTTTATGCACCAACTCTAAAGAGGGAAATATCAAAAAATATTTGCAATAGAATTTTTTCAATATTTTTTCTGTATTTAAAATTATCCACACTACAGCGTGGTGCATAGTTAGTACGTCATTTTTGATAACTCTGTATGTGCAGAGAAAACTATTAAAGAAAACTTTATAGCACTTTTTTATCTTGGATTGAACCTTGCATATTATTGCTAAAGGGAATGTTGCAATAATGTAAAAGGGTTTCATTCCATACCTCGGCGAGGTATTAAAGTACTTGAAAACGAAATTACTCTTCATAAAATTTGCATTCAGTCAGTTGTCATTTACTATTCTTTTTAAAGCACTATAAAACCTCAAAAGTTTTATTTCATTTCACAGTCGAGCGCACAACTTGAAACTACTTTATCGTGTCACTCACAGTGTTAGTTAATGTGTGCCAACAATGTTTTCTATCAAGAAAAAAAAAGTTTGGAATCGTTAAATCCGCATTAAAATAATCAACTTCGTAAACAGTCTTAGGCACAAATAGCTGCAGGTGTATTGCGTGTCGTCTACGCAACCAAAAACCCACCACACGCAAATCCTTGAGAGAGATTTTCAAGACGAAGTTGTTAGACTGGTCGTCTATATTCCCCCGAAGTCTGGTGTCGACAAATTAATTAAACCTTAATCTTAAAGGGTGGCTTGTAAAAAACGGTCGTCGTCGCGGGAGGGCCGTATTCAAAGAAAAAACCGTTGAAGCAATCGAAAGTTGAGCTCCCAAGCTATTAAGGGCACCGCAGGGGCCTATATCAGCAAACTCTAGAAATGTTTAACCGATTTTTCTTAATTTCTAACTGTCGATACGAAGTCAGGTAAGTTAATTTCCTGTCATCAGACTAGCGACTTTACGAGGGGTTTTGTTGACCGTAAAAGCGTTTTATAACAAAGCTTAAGCTCGGATAAACACCCAATCGTTTCGTCGACGCTAAATATTTATGAACAGTTTCCGTGATTAGATCTTACAACGTTCGCTTTTTGTCGAACACCAACAAAGAACGTAATTCAATTTAATTTAATAAATAGTAAAGTAGTAACGGTGACGATAACGTCAAGCGATTTGTTATGATATTGTCGAAAATAATTCGATTAGACGCACACGCGAATTTGTTATTTGTTGGTATTTCCAGCTCGATTTGAACGAATTTTGGTGGATGCGCCGGACTAATTTATCAAAGTTGACTTGTTTCGTTACGATAGGTACATAAAATTCGGAAAGATAACGACAATACTATTAAATTTAATTGACATTAAAGGAACAATAGGGTGTTGGCATTTACAACGATACTAACTAAAGTCGTTAAATTCTGTGTCAGTATAATGCAAGTTTTAATAGCAATGCTATAAATATTCAGACCATGCAGCGATATGATTTTATATTTTCAGCGTTTACTTTTCAAACGGTAAAGTTTTAAGCAATGAATCGGGCAGTGAAAATCACCAAATTCACCCGATTTCTGACAAAAACTATTTCAAAATGAAAAATTCATCTTTGTTTGATCACCTAAGCGGTCATGTTTATCTGAAAAATGTAGAAATATATAGTGTGATAACAAACAAATAAAAATAATTGATCAGTCACAAAACTGATTGAGGCTTCCAATACAGAGTCCACCAACACTTATGTTCCGGCCTATAAAATAATTTTAATATTATGTTATAAATACGATTTTTTACACATAGAAGCAAAGTTTCGCTACAATCTAATCCAATCGCATTTTCTCTATTGTTAACCATATGTGAAATTTTTTCAAAAAAAAACGCTTTTCAAATGTCAAAATCAATATAACGAAAGCAAACTCAATCTAACTTGTTCTTTTTATAGTGAAAAGCATAAAAACGGAATTCAAATATAAATTAAAACATGTGGTGTCGAGAAATTAATTAATATTTCATTTTCTAATAAGATTTACGATATTGACAGGTAAGCACAAGCTACCTCTTAAGTGATTTATAATACCCAATACTTTTACTCTATTTTGCGATACGGAGTGTTTAGGTACTACTCGATATCCATAGTAGCATAAAAAAAATCCACGTAGTAATAAATATAAACTGGCTACAATTTTTTTCTAATGAGGAACAAAATATTAGATTTCATAAATTACGTTGTGGTCGAGTAGTCTGATTCACCACATATTCGCAACAGCATCACGTTTCCAAACGGCAATGTCCAAATGTCGGCGCCACTATCTGCTAAAATTGTGGCAGACGTCCTGTGGAAGAAGTGCCCCCTTAACCGGTCAGCATTGGATGGCTTCAAGTAGCTTGCAATGTCTGTCGGAATTTGCCCAAGTGTGTTGATTGCAGGTGTCTTAATTGATAATGATACAAAAAGAACTTTTCAATTTTAACATGTTTTGGAAAATTCATATACTGTTTAATCAATTTAATATAATCGACTCTTCCAGTTTTATTTAAAATGGTGAAAGATCTTGGTCGTGTAAACAACCAAAACCAAACCTTCCTCTTTAACGTCGTCTACACATAAATAGCAAAATTTTACTCTTCTGCAAGTCCGAAACAAACCAAAAGTGACAACCACCTAAAACAATACAGAAACTTTGACACATTGAAATTGTACATTTGAAAACAAATATGTTTCATTTGGTCCATTTATCAAAAACTTCTTTGAAAATACTTTTGATTTTTCTGGTGCACACTAATTCGAGCTACTCGTCAAGAAGGCAGTCAATTTTGGGAAGCTCATTTCACCACAATGATGAAGTTTTGTATATTTTCGACTATCTTAACAAAATTAATATCAGGGTAGCTAACTATCTACTCTTTCGTAATACCTCATCTAAACTCAATCCCTCTTCTGCAGCCTCTCGATTAATTTTATCTATTGAAAATGATGCTTAAGAGAACAATTCATTTTTCACGAGACAATTGAATTGTTTAAAAACCAATCATAGCAACCACCATAAATTGCCATTTGTATTTTTATTCAAGTGAAAATATTTCCTTATTTAGACCACAAAATAGCGTATGTTATTCGTTTATAATGCGAAATTATGGCGCTCTTGAAATTAAACTAAACTTTTATTAGTAGCATAATCCTTTTTATTATAAAATAATATCATAATATACTATTAAGGACAGTTTATGGTTTTCCAGTCAATACCAAATCTTATTAGAAGATGAAATAGTAATTATTTTTTTCTATTTTGCGTCGTTACTAGAGCCAGTAAAGCACCCGTTTGGGTTCGTTACTGAGAACTGGATGCTTTACTACGGCTGGTGTATTTTAGTTTTGTCGCGTTGGCGGCATGGTCGTAAAACGTCAACGTCAAATGTCAAAATGTGAATGTGAGCAATGTGTTTAATAACTTAACCTCAATTGTTATGAAATAAATAATATTAAAACATTGTACCCAACCTTGATAAAATTCCCTAAATTTCAAAATTTTATTTCTTTTAAATAAAGAAATTAAGTGGTGCAAAATAGAAAAAATAATATCAAACACGCGTTAAGAAAGCTCTTCCAGCACTTGTTTGTTTGCAAACGCGTGCTGGAATCAATGCTTTCTCAAACTTGTATTTTAATATACTATTTCGGTACTACATGTTTTAATTCATATTTCATTTTTATTTATGATTTTTACTATAGAAATTACAAGATGGTTTAAGTTTGCCTTCATTTTAGTGCGAATCATTGTGTAGCTTTACTAAAAAATTGGAATTTATAACTTAATAATTAAATGAGGTTTGAGGTCGGAGCATAAGGGTTGGTAGATCCTGTACAGTAATTCATTACAGTTCATTTCCTGCATTTTAGTCTAATATAACTAATTTAATCACTAACTTAAAATCTCACGATAATTTAACATTCCCGTTAACTTCCAAACGCTGCGACATTACCTATATTATAATTAACTTTTTATTGAGCTCTTCTAAAATTTATATTGTTCAATAAATTTGATCCTGCAATACCGGTTACACGTCTAATTCAGAAAACTACAACACAATAGATGCACGATATATATCCATTAGTTTATTGTGTATGCAGGTTAATTAAGTGCAAGTTATAAAGCGATATTATCTAAAGTATGAGGTACCGCAGTCTAATGTGAAAACGGTTTATAGTGAGATTATTATTAAATCTCTGAAAAAGTAATCACCTTAACTGTTACTAAAAGCAAAAAAGTTGTATTATTTATGTTGTTGCCAATTACTGAAATAGCTTAATAATATTGTCATATTCCATTAACATTAAGTGATATTAAAGAAGGAAACCAATTTTACCGTTAAATCTCTGCACCGCATATCTCACATACCCACAATCAGGCACAAACTCAAGTCATAAAAAACAAATTTTAAATTTTTTAGCAATTTTGACGTGTAATGTTCATTATAAAACGAAGTGTAACTCATACATAAATTCCCGTTGGTGCAATTTGAAGGGAAATCTCTGTTTTAAAATTAATTCCATTAGAGAACTTTTATAGTTAAAAAATAATGGGTATGCATTAACTTCTGTATGCATTTAATATACGAGGAACACTGATAAAGAAATAAAAAACCGATTTACCTTTACAATTTAAATCGAAAAAATTTCGTCGAGAATTTATGTATTATGGGTTGCCTGCTTTGCAAATTTGGTGGATGCGCCGGTTCCAATCTCATTTTTGCGATCAGAATAAATTTAAACGTCTCTGAAATGCTCTAACGCTTCGATTAATGGTATTAAGGCAGTGTCATGCGCTCGACCATGATTAATGTCCCTCGTTTGACTAATGCTCTCCAATCGATACATGTTTGTAGAAGCAGCTAAGTAGCAAAAATACCCCTACAATTATAAGCACGAAATTCGCATGAAATCAATTAAAATCTTGAAGGCAGACGTGCCTCAATGTGGTTGGCCATAATTTCACTCCCTAAACCAGACGTTTCCATCTTATTTATTTAAGACCGTTCGAAGCGAAACGAGAAGCCCCACATAAATTGAAAACTCCATTCCGAGGCTGAGCCTATAATTATTATTTATGAAAATTATGGAAGGGAGGAAGATGTAAAGGGGTGAAAAAACGTGATTGTGACAAGGTTTCTAGTATAGGGTTGTCATAATGCACCCCTATGTCTGAAATAATCTTTTGTTTGGCAGTCTATTGTGTTAGTGGACGATTAGGTCCTTTAATTAGAGATGTTAACAAAACGACGCAGTAAAACTCGAGCTAAATATAAAGAGGAAGAGGATTAACAGGTCGCGCGTCGATCAATTCACAATGAGTCAACCAGGGGATGATTCATCCCCCAATCAATTTTTCGGTTAGCGTAGGTCGGAACTATGTTGTGGTCTTGTGCAAGATTTACTTTCATTTTCAAATGCATTGTGCAGCCTTGACACGCACAGATGCACTCACTCAGCTATAATTAGTGTGGAAGATGCATCATGGCTGGATATTTGCCGGAGATGCTTTTTTTAGAATATAAATTTAGTAAAGTAATAGTAGAACAGTAATGTCAATATTTTTCCTTGACTTTTTTGCGTTTGCTTTCACTTTTTGCATAATTAAATATCAGTAAGCACCGCGAGATCATCAAAATAATTGACATATTAATGAAACCTTTACATCATTGTATTCAAATCCCAAGTGAACGGAACGGTTTATCGCCAACAAAGAGGTAAGGTACGTTTGGGAAAATGCGAACGTTTCTCGATAAGGTACTCAGAAACACTGATAAAGGCTAAATTATTTCATTGTTTTAAACAATGTTTGGAAGGCCGAGTTGGGTAATTATTGCGTCATGGTTTCACAGTGCAGTGTTTCAACATGCGATGGACTGGTTTCAAAGACCATAAAATACGATTATTTCTATGTATAGGTCCAATGCTTTGAGAGAGTTTTTGCGAATGGTGTGGTTGAAATTGACAATATAACAAATTTTCATGCATAGATGCTTATGAAAAATTGAGGTCGGAGTCCATATCTCTACAAATGCGTTATTTCATTATTAATTATTACTAATTGCTAATATTAATCAGCATGGTCATACTGATCTAACTATACATCACAGTAAGCATATACAAATTATAATATCGCAAATCTGGAGTTTCTACAACTGAAAATAAAATTGATTTTCGTAAATTTTCTCTCTCACAGAGCTTAACCATCGCAATAACTCACTGAGATAGTTTCTAAACTTTATCAGACTAATCCTATGAACAGACAGTTTTAAACCTTATAGCTATTGTTTCAGGTATTTTATTTAAGATCGACTAAAAAACACAAAAATTGATGAAATGGTAAAAAAATCTAGTCTTTCAGAGAAACCGCCAAACTTTCTAATCTAAATGTTTGCTCGGAATAATAGTGCTGATTTAACATGGAACAGTACTTCCTGTTACTTTAAATCTTTGCAGTCCATCATTTTTTATTAAAAGTTCTAGAAAAACAAAACCGTTTTTGAAATTCTAATTTTAATTTTGTTGTTATTTTCAATAGCACTGCGTTCGTAAGTTTTGAGATCATTTTTCTAAAATTTGAACTTATACAGAATTCTTTTAATTGAATTTATATAATACTGCGTTTAAAATAAATAGATTTATTTGAAATGTCTCTGAATCTTGCACTACAAAAATTTCAGAACTGGCAAAATATTTATTAGAATTTTATTTCTTTGAAATTCTCTGTATTTTGAGTCATAACATTCTTGCTAAATAATTATTTTAATATTTTAAATTTTTTGTTGCATTTCGTGTAACGCTTAATTAAATTTATTCGTGTTTTCTCTTGAGAAACTAAAATTTAGAACATTTTTAAGTTTTTTTTTATTTGAAATAGCAAAAAGTAAACTAAGCAGGCAACATTTCTGCCAAGTATTGATGAAATGGTAAAAAAATGTTTCATCCAGTCTTTCAGAGAAACCGCCACACTTTCTAATCTACATGTTTGCTTCAAATAATAGTACTGATTTAAGCATGAAAAAGTACTTCATTTAATCTTCAAAAAAGATAATCTGTACCAATATGTCCGCTCTCCCTGCTTTACCCTATGTGTGCAACAACACCGACCTGGTCCATTTACAACAATTAGCACAGCATTTCCTGAACTAAATGTTTGTTATGCGATCGACATAAAAATGTTTTCAGTATCAGCAAAGCGGTGTTTTAGCTAAACAAAGAATTAATGACCCGGAATATTTAATTAAATGTTTTCCAAACAATGACTACAATTGTGGTGATGACAGAGACATTCTTTTCTCATATCGATGTTCAATGATTTATTTATAAGTTGCGGTGAGAAGGATTTTTGGTGTGGTTAAGTCTTTGTATGCGACCCACTTCTTCGTAACTGAATTAATAAGAATCCAGGACGTAATCCGACTGTAATGAGACAGGTAAGCAGATTTATCAGAAAAAATTCGGAGGTATTAGATGGTGGTCGTGTTTGTCGTTACAGTCAACTGCAAACTGTAATTGTGCTGCCTGTTGGACTGATTAAAGTTATGCTCGGTATGGAATGTTTCTGCGTAATTAAAAGCACTTGACACGAGTAGAGCTCGCCTTGGGGTATTTTATTAAGCAAGCTGCCGACCCTGGATGAATTTTTTCCGGGATGCCTTCAATCAATTTTCAAGCGTGTTTATTGCAAGGAATTGTCTCGTATACGTACATCTTTTTAAAAGCTGCTACGTAAACTCGATTTTATTGCTCGATATTTTCTGCCAGTCGCACAAAAGCTTTTTTATTAAATTTTGCGACAGTGTCGCAATGTTTACACGTTCGGTTTTCTGACATTTAACGGATTTCTTTGTATGGATTTGTACGCTTTATGTATATTCTAACACACATAATTTCAAACTGTACGTTTTTATCTATAGAGGGTAGCGTTTTATGTCGGATTTTACGACCGTCTGACAAATTAAACTCCAAACAGTTAAATATCCCGACTAAACGGTTCCATCTTCCATCGCTTTAATACCAGCCATCTGGAAGTCGACTCAACTACAAATTACAACCAAGGTCAAATGGAAGACGAGGCATGAATGGTCGTTTTGTGTCGCTGAATGCCAGACTGAATTTTCTAAAATCAAATAAAAAAAGAAACAGAACGCTGTGAGACTGCACAAGTTCGAAGCTGAAAGAAATTTTGTTTCGTTCAAGTGTTGAAAGCACTCTTCAATTTAAGTTCGATATGTGACAGCCAAATAAAGAACTATTTTACAGTTTTTTAAAATTGTGTTTTTCAGTTTTCTTCTTTTATCAGCCGAAAACAACAAAGTTATCAAAAAAAAATCCACTTTCTGAAGCTGTAAACAAATGTTAATTAATCTAATGCGTTACATTTCCTTATGCAATTATCCGTTTTAATTGAATTTAAGTTTTGACTATGAAAAAGTAATTCTTTTATTACAAGATTTTTATTTCTTGGACGATGTTTTATGTTTACCTTTATCCGAATTGAGCGTTTTAATACTCACATTATTGATGGAAATTCTGTCCAATTTATCGTAATTGGAGGCATGTGTTCCAGTAAACACTAAACAATAACACTAAAAATTAAATAAACAAGCGATACAGTTGTGATTTCTCGTTTTATGTATTTTTACTACATCTAAAGAAAAAAAAGCTTGAACACCGCTGCAAAAATACGCATTGTTACAAAAAAATTTTTTAACGTTTTTAATTAACAAAGGACTGTTAATAAATCGGTAATAGAGCGACTTATTATTATAGTGTTATAAATTACACGTTTAGTAAGTAACAACAATACATAAACAAATTATAGAGATTTTTAGAAAAAACAGATTTGTTTCTTTTCGTGTGACGTTTAATTCAAAGAAGAACGCGAATACATATGCTCTTTATTTATTTAAATATTAAGAATTTTAATTAAATTTAAGCAAATTTAGCAAAATATTTCTGCACCCTTGCAGATTTAATTATGGAATTTGTAAGTGATTCTATTACGCTTCATTAAATATTTTACCATTAAATTTCATTATTTTATTTTTGGAAACTATGATGTGGGGCACTTCTAAGATATTTAGATTTCTAATTTCTTTTAAATCTGAATCTTTGCGGTCGAGCAACGAACAATATGACTATTTATTTCTCATCTTTTAAAAACACTAAAACCTTTTCATAGCTTGTCTCCACAGGACTAGTAAAAAAATAAGCTTTTCTCGGAATTCCTATTATCTCTGAAAGTTCATATATTTTCCTTCAACATAAAAATTTTAAACATTCATACCTTATTAAATCTTAAGAATTTCTACAGAGCTTAATTTACGTTTATTAACATATTTTAATACTTTCAAGAAATCGTTATGGTTTTAATAATTCTTAATTTTTTTAGATTAGAATTTTTGAATTCCAATTTTTTTGTATTAAGAATTTTAGATTTACAAAATTCTAGTTTTATTGTGAATTTTCCTAGTTTTAGATTTTTTTAAGATTCTCGCTGGTAATAAGGTTTTTTTATTTTTCTAAAATTTCTTTGACTTTGTACAATTTTTTTCTTAGCTACTAATCTTTTAAAGGTTTATGCTTTTGGCAAAGTTTTTATATGTGAAATTAAAAAACATTGCATTTTAGATTTAGATCTGAATATCTGCAGCACAAAAATTTTCTTATTATTAGTGTTTTTGGAAATGCCTACACTTTTTTTTTTAATTAGGATCTCTAAATTAAGTATTTTAAGTTTTGCATTCTTGCTAAATAATCATTTTAACATTTAGAAATTTTCTACGTGCAATTAAATTTATTGATATTTTAAAATTTTTCGGCAACAAAACTAGATCATTTTCAAGAATTTTTTGTTCAATCTTTGAATGTGAACAATGCTTCCATTTATTGTCAGTCTTTTAAGGACTTTTGATTACCAAAATTCTGCGTATTTTAATTTAACTGTAAAAAAAATTTGGAGTTTTTTCTTCAAAATTTAAGTGTTTATATAACGTTAAAATTGTCATTTTAAACATTATTTGTGAATTAAGATTTAGGCATTTTTAAGATCTTAAATATCTTGTTTTTTTTTTTTTAAATTTCTGAATTCTTGCAATCCAAAATTTTTATCTTGGTTAGTTTTTTGAAGATTGTCAAAAAATATTTTCAGAATTTTTGAAATTTTTAAAATTCTCTACATTTTAAATCTTAATTTTCTTACTAAATAGATAGAAACATTGAAAAGATTTTGTTAAATTTTCTATAACGCTTAATTAAATTTGCTGTATTTTAAAATTTTTTGGAAAACTAAAAATTAGAGCATGTTGTATGACTTTTTCATTATAGCATTCATTTAAAGTTAAAATTGTTGTTATTTTAAATATTATTTGAGAATCGTTTGATTTTCAAGATTTAAGTCATTTTAGGTTGATAATCTGATTTTCCTAAAATATCTATAAAACTTTTTATTTTATTTTAGACTTTTTTTATTGTTAATCTTTAGAAGATTGCCAAAACATTAAGTTTCTCTCAGAATTTTAGGGATCTCTGAAATTTCCTTGATTGAGTGTTGATTGTTCTGTAATTTTGTTGTAATTTTTCTGTTGTTGATTCTTGTGCATTTTGAAGATCGGTTTCAATTTGTTGCCATCTTAATTTATCTTTGAAATTCATGAGTTTTTCGCAATCTATCAAGAATTTCCAAAATTCTATATTTTTGAGTTTCTAGTTATTAAACTGCAACAAATATTTCAAGATTTAGGAATTTTTTAGAATTTTAAAATTCTAGCAGAAGAATTTTGTTAGCATTTTAAACATTCTTGGAATTGTTGGAATTGTTGCATTCTTAGGTTTCTGAGCGTTTTTGAGACGAAATCTTTTTGACTTTTTGCAATATAATTTTTTTCATTTTTACAGAATTTTTTGGATCGCTAAAATTCTTTGTATGTATTTTAAAAGTTCTGATTATTTTACAACAGAATTTTTTTTAAAAATTGTTACATTTAGTAAATTTTCAAGGTATTAGTAATTCCTGAATAGCTTATTTCTTTTAGCCGTTTAGGAATTGTTCCATTAAGTTTCCCGTTTCAAATAATTCTTCCATCTTTATTTGATACCTAAGTGTTATTTAGAATTTAATATTTACCTAAGTAGCAGATTGTTAGAAATACTAAAATTTGAGATTAGTCACAGGTTTCGTGCCGTAGAAAAGCTCAGACAATTTATTTCTGGATTAACTAGACGCCCAGGAGAGTAAGAAAAATAAAATAGAACATTTAATTGCTCTATCTTGGAACATGATGTACATGTGAAAATACGGCCATGTACAATTTTGCTAGACATTTAATTAGATTCTTTTCTCTAGCAAACTATAAATTTCCCAGACATTTATGTCAAGTAGAATGACTTGGAGCCACTTTTGAAAATAATATTTCATTTCAACTCCGCCGTCTCGACGCTTATTTCTCACTGGGTAATCTAAAAATGCAAATATAGTTATTAGAAATTATCAGGAAATCGAACCGTCCAGTGACGAACAACTGTTATGAATTTCTAAAAGACTAGTACCAGAATCGAACTCTGCCCATTTCTGGATTCTTTCTATACAGTGACCTAGACAGCCGGAATGTTGGTTAGTGCACTCACACATGTACCATCTATAAAATAACACATGTCGAGAGATTGAATGACTCAGCCGGGTCATGGGCGCCTCGTCTCGATGAGGAAGATACAGTTCCAACGGAAACATCCGAACTTACTTTCTCCAAGTCAGCAAATTATATAACCGTTCTAAATAAATAACACAAAATCTGAGTTTACAATGCCAATGTGAATTACGGCGAAAGTAAGTTGTGAAAGTTAAATAACGCTACGGAATAAATACATATATTATTTCACTTTTTTGTATTTTCTGATGGAGAGGCACTAACCAGCCGTGCACTACTATTAATTACGGCACTAATTTGTTCAAATTTATTTTTGATTGCAGTTACGACATCGCAATCATGGCATGGATTCCGATGCTGTGTGCAACTTACACTTTCTTTAAATCAAATTCGATGGAAATAAATTTATTGATGTATTGTTCCCGATACTGAAACATTTCAATTAACAGTAATGCCATAAACAATACACAATGCTACATTTACTGTCGTAGTTCAATTGACCGGTTTTCGAAACAATTATTAATAAACTCGCAGCCCCAAAACACGTTTTTTATGGTTCCTCAATTTTTTCACAATTCTGATTAGATTGTTACCATAGATTACCAAACTGCGGTAACCTCCCAATTTCGATAATTTCTTTAATTACTAAATTAAATTGTCGATACGCTCGTGGAGTTAATGTTACAAAAACAATAATCGGTTTATCTAAACCGGAACAAAAAAACTTGCCGTAGAAAAGTGCTCAAAGTTACACAAGAAAAAATCTCTTGTTAATTACAATTTGTAATGTCAAAGGAAGTGCACTTTTGTAATCTTTTATTCAGACTTAAAAGAATAAACACGAAAAAGCGGAGGTTTTAATATCGTACTAGTATGTCTGAAATGAAATTTCTCGTATTGTCTTGAGCGAAATCGAGTAATAAAATCTGTTAAGGGCGAGATTTAATAAGAAATAAAATATAAATGGGATGTAAAAAAATAAACTCGGGTTGCCATGAAGCATAACATAATAAAACCACTTCAAAAATTTGACATAAAACGTGTAGAGTACAAAGTAAGGCGAAGATTTTACGAGCTGGAAATTTTCCTAAATTTATTTTGAATTCTAATTAACAAGTACAAGTACAAATATATAAAATCTATTTACAAAATATGAAATGCCACATCTTGTTTTTCATTCTAAAAATATATTTCTTTACAATGCACTGTATAACAATGCCAGTAAAATCCACAATAGTTTTCAAGACAATTTGTTACAATCCCCAAGTTACACGTCTCAGAATTTTAATCCCATGCAGAACTTGCAAAGCTCTCCGGAATTGTCGGGGGTTCTTTGTTGGACAGTATTTGTCAACTCTTACTTTAAATATTCCAACTTGACTGAAACCTACTTAGAAAGCTATTCGTTACTTGTGCTGCACGATGTTCTTTTGGATTTCTACCAAAACATGTGGCCGTTTCTCCGAAAAGACGGCCACTTGGCTCACCATTTACTTGAGACTATCTTTTATTACCAGACGCTAAATTGACAACGTCCATATCAGTAATCATCGAATTGATCTTGTCCCATTTATCTAATTGCGAAAATACCAAATTGGCTTATGTATGTCCTTTCAAATCAGAACTTATTATTATAATGTTATCTTAAATGTCATCAATAGATCACTCACATGTTGCTTCCTTATAAGTTGTCGTGTTCGCTATCAGTTTAGTTAAATTGTATTAAATACGCCCCAGTTTGCTAAGCTTTATTGAAAGCCAAAATTAGATTATACAAAGGTCAGAATAACAATAAACTTAGGCTGTTTTTGTTCTGGCAGTCATTTTCATTACTAATAGAGGACAATGCAGTTCCATTTAAACAAATGCAAATCTGAAATGTGGCATGTGCAGGAGCAGAACGCCAAATTGAATTATTTTCGCATTGTGGTGCTCTTCAACTACTGCATTATTTGTTTTGATTTTTTTTCAAAGACACCTAATGTCGTTGACATTAAAAACAAAATGATTTTTGAGATTTCAGTTTAAGATCATTTTACTACTTTTTTAGTTCGAAAATAACCCATCCGAAAATGGTAAAGAAATACAAATTATCTAAAAAATGAAATTCAAAGGATCTTAACAATTCGAAGAGTAAAAGGGTTCAAAAAAGTGTCTAAAACATTCAAAGAGTCTAAAAAAATCTAAGGATTCTAAAAGATTTGAAATATTTACAAAAATTCAAACAAGCTGAAGAGTCTAAAGAGTGTTAAGAGTGTAAAGAGCCTAAGAAAGTACCTTATATTAATAACAAGAAATTGATTTTAAATACTCAGTTTTAGACTAATGATTTTGTTGTCCATCCAAAAATGCTAAAGAAATCTAAATGAACTTAAAAACCTAGGAAATAAATAATTAATTTTTTTATTATATAAATTCTAAAAATTCAAAAAAATCTAAACGATTCGCAGAATCTAAAGACTTCTAAAAATTCTATAAAGATTCTAAAAGGTTTAGAATATTTTAAAAACCCAAAAAATCTAAAAAGCATAAACAAGCTAAATCCGAAGTCAAAAGAGTCTAGAACTATACTCAACTAACATTATTTGCAAGAAGAAATTAAAGTTTAATACAATTTTTTTCAGTTCAAAGAATTTGAAGACTATAATGTAAAAAATAAAAAAATTAAAAGGTTTGAAACATCCAAATTTAACAAATCTAAAAAATTAAAAGTAAAGAAAATAAAAAATCAAAAAAATTTAAATTAAGTAAAGATTAAAGAATCTACCCAATATTATGTACATGGAAATAATTAAAATTCAATTCTTAAAATCAACTGATGATTTTGTTACTAATTTATCTCAGTTTAAAAATTAAGCTCATAAAAATGCTAAGAAATTCAAGTGGTCTAAAAATTATAAAAATGTTAACGATCCAAAGAATGTAAAGATTTTAAAGAATCTAAAAGTCTAAATCATTTATAGCATCTAAAATCTAAGTATTTTAAAAAAATGAAATACTTAAAAAACAAAAATTAAAAAAGAACCTAGAAAATCTAAAAGAATAAAAATCTAAAGATCTTAAAAGAATCCAAAAAATTAAAAATATTCAAAAAATCTAAAGAAAACAAAAGCCAGAAAACCTCAACAAGCTGAAAAATAAAGAGAAAAGAATGGGTCTAAAAAATCTAAAATGCAAAAAAATTTAAAAATTTCAAAAACCGAAAAACAGTGATTGCAAATATAAGAATCCGGATTCCGGATATATATAAAAAATCTAATCTAACACGTGTGAAAGTACTAAAAAATAAAAACAATTAAGATTTTCTAAGACACAAAAATCCAAAAAATGCTATAAAAAGTTAGATTTAAAAAATTGAAAAATCTAGACAATTCGTAAACGATAAACAGCCTAAGATATTTAAAGAGTCTAAAAAATTATTTAAGATTCGTAAAAACCCAAATAATTACGGTATCCAAAAAAATCAAATAAGCTGAAGAGTCTAAAAAATCCACAAAATGTAAAAAAATAAAAAGATTAAAAATCATAACAAAAAGTCAAAAAAATTTGGACATCCAGAGAGTTTAAGAAAAACAGACCTAACAGATCTAAACAAAAATTTTGAAAAGAAAAAACCTAAAAATTTAAAATCCAAAAATCAAACCGACTCATCTGAAAAGTCTAACAATCTTAGATAAATATTTAAGGCTGATTTACTTTATTAAAGATTAAATTTTGAATTAATATAAATTGTTGATTACTCTCTTTTAAATTTTGCTAAAAATAAAAAACAATTAATACCACACGTATATTTTTTGTGTGACTGGAAAAATAAAGATTAAAATAACAAAATGTTGAACTACTGATTGTTTTCGATCAATACAAATGGAAACAAATAGTGCTTTAGTATTGAATAATAAAAGGAAAGCTGAATATTCAGGAATAAAAGACTAAAAGCAACAGTTGTTTATTTTGACAAAATAACCTTTGTTACACTACGATTATTGAGAATAAAGTGTGAGCAAAACGGACATAGGGGTAGATGCTATTTATCAACATCAACTTTACGGCAACCAGGTGCTTATAACACAAGATGAAGATGAATACTACAAAATGTGGACAGTAAATAATGATAGATAAGACAAAAAGAGAGAAATTTGAAACCTAAAAAACCCAAGGGGGTTCAGGGTAAAATTTTTAAAGAATTTATTTGCACCTTTTTAAAAAAATTATCAGAAAAGGTTTACCGAATTTATTAGTCAAATTACTTTCTTAACATTACCACAAAAACTTGTAGCTGAATCTGAAAATCAATATGCTCAAGTGCATTTCTACAATAACCTAGCAAAGTGATTATAAAAAGTGACTGATTTGATTGATGAGATCATTAATTTTATTACAAATATTAGTTTTATAATAAAAATAAGTACATGTAGGAGCAATTTGGTAAAAGCTCCATGAATATTAATCATCTGAACAATTGGTGTTTGTGTTTTCGCCAACCCTCATGTGGATGCTAACCTCCAGTGTTTTATTACATTAAAACGTCTGAAGTATTTCTTGTCTCAGGGCTTTTATTAAATTTCTTCGTGATTATCTTAGAAGATATTTTTCCGTATTCGTGGTTTATAGGCCAAATCCGCTGCTGGTGTTCATCTGGTGCGATTTCTGTAACACTCCCAACACATATGCCCTGGTGGCGGAAAGTGTGTTTATTTATGTTAGCTCATCTGCCATTAGTTTATCAGCAACTGCATACTACCGCTTTAAATATAAATATCGTCGTCCGGTTCAAGGTTTCCATAAAAAAATTAATCCTGTCCTGGAATCAAACGACGCCAGCGCCAGATCCGTATTAACAAGTATCACTTTACTCCCTGTGTAGAAATAACTCGAAGTAGGTTATAATAATTTAATTCAAGTTGTCTGCAATAATACACTAGTACAGTTGTGTAACTTTTATCTCGTAAATAAAACCATACGTGAAGGATAAACGACACAAAATATCGATTTCCTTTGCTGGAGACCCAGCTATGGGCTCTCTCTAGGTTGATTAGATTTTTGTTCCGGCACGACATCAAGAATTAATAGCAACACTGGGTTATCATTGTTTAGGACAAGCGACCCAATTTGTTCGGTAAATGCGGAATAATTAAGGGTCCGGGAGGGACTAATTGACCCCTCACGAACGTATATGGACAAGTTTTAACCCCAGAGGAGTAAGAGCGGTTATTTAACTCACTTAACTAACATTATGGTTTCACTAATAAAATAGTCGAGTGTTGGAAAGATATTTGAAATGGTTTCTTTGTGGGACCACCATACCACACCCCGTCTGCTTCTTGGGTTTTGTTTAGGGGCTACTATTGTTGTAGAAGCAGGCGGTAACAGTTATATAAACTGACGGAATAGAGAAACAGAAGGCAACGACAAGAGTTTCAAGCTTGCATCAAAGTGAATTAAATAAAGGCTTTGTCGCAATTCAGAAGAGTGGACTCGAGAATGTTGGATACTGCTAAAGAATGTTCTTGAGAAACATCTAGTTATGTCATTATATTAGCTTCTACAAAGTTTGTTTTCACTTATCAGTCGTGAGAGCAAAAAAAGAAAAATTATAGTTTTTGTGTGTTAAACAACACCAACAATAATTGCAATTTAAATGACCGCTACATGAATAAATACTAGAAAATTTAGCATTATTTGGAAAACCTGATGGCGAAAATTGATGAGACTACATTTTTAATTGATGAAATAAATGAAATATTTCATTGTAATTGTCTCCTAAAACCGATTATGGCTTTGGTTCATATAATGAAACACTAAATTGAATGCAAAATTATTAATGAATTCAACAAATAATAATTAGTATTGGTTATAATGCATTTACAAACTAAATAAAAACGTAACAGTTTTTTTGATATCGTCAATGATTAAAATGTATCGATTTATAAAGAAAATTTAGATTGTACTTGTTTATAAATACTTTTTTTATACACATACAATTTTTTTCGTATTTATCTGAAATTAACGAGATTTGATTTACAAATCTACATAAAATCTTTTACTGTTAATCCAAGAATGTTTCCTTGGGATTTTTATTAAATGTGGACAATGTTTCCACAAACTGATTCTCACTTTTCGGTTCTTCCTAAGCAACAAATTTCGAAGGATTAAATTTGTACCGTGTTTGACCCGTATTGGTCAAAGTTAACCCCAACGTGCACAATTTGTTCACGTTAAGCCAACATTGGTTGGCACCGCAAACAATTCAGTTTGTTTAATGAGTAGCCACTAGCCATAAAGTGAGTAAAAAAATGTTATATACACCAACTAAAATTCAAAATCAATAACAAAAAATAGGTCTGTTAATAAAAATGTAAAATGAAAGAAACTCAAGAAATGAGGTGAAAAAAAAAACAAAATATCGAGATAATACAAAAACGAAATGAAGAGTGAAAAAAACTAAATAACTTAATAATTAGAGGAGAAAAGCTGGAAAAAGAAAAAAAGATTAACATTAAAACAGGATAAACGATAAAGTTAAGCGAAAAACGAATAGGGCAAGAAAATGTAGAAAAGGAAGTAAAAATCAAATACAAGAAGATGATAATTAATAGAATATTATAAAGAGTAAATTAAATAAAAACTAGTTCTAGTTTGACATTTAAAAAACGAATAAAACAAAAAACAGTATAAGGCAAAGTAAAGAAATTAAACACAAAGAGCACTGCAACAACGAAAAAAATTGAAATTTTTTTAACAAAATTAAAAGAATAGAACTAAGAATGGGGGATAAATAAAAAGTGCAGAATCTTGAGAGAAACCACGGAGAAAATATTAAATACTTTAAACAAAGAAAACAAAGATGAGAAAACAAAAAACGACAAACATAAGCAGGTAGTGAGAACAGAAAAACAAACGACGTGGGAAAGAAGCAATTGAAGAACTGTAGTATTGTAGTTTTGAAGATAATGTGAACATTTAACTTGGAAGGATTTTATGAGGGTTGGATTTAGGGGACAATAAATTTAGGTTCCAACAACTAGAAGCCTGAAGTCTCACTCAAACGTATAACATTAGAATCACAGGATGAAAAATTTCAAAGACGAACGAACGAACTGATGCAAAAAAAGCAGGCAAACGAAACAATAGTCAAAATAAGCTCAGAGAATGCATATGAAGATGATATAAATCCTGGACTGATAAAGTGGATGAGAGAAAAAGGGGAAAATGCCTGTGGAAAATTTCTACACAGAAAATGACTAAAGACTGGTATATTATTAGCCTAGAATAAAGGAGAAAAAATTCACTGCGAAAACTATGAAGCTATGTGGTCAGTGGCGTAGAAAACTTTAATGAGAAGTAGCAGAAAAACCGGGACTAGAAATAGTGGTAGCAAGCAGTTTTCAGAAAATAGACACATAACTGACAAAATCTTAAACTAATACAAAAAAAATATATTACTGGTGAACAACTTGTGCTTGTCTTCATAGCTTTCGACAATATTGATAAATTTACAGTAGAGTCACAGTCAGGGTACAAAAGAATTGAAAAAATCAGATCTCTTTGAAATGAAAAAAAGGATAAAACAACGAGGTTGACTCAGCTCGCTTCTATTCAGAGAAGCTATGTATAGAATATTAAAAAACACCAGAAAAAGAAGGGCAAGAATGGGTGCATTGGTAGGGTAGACAATATGACACCGATGGACAACAAACAATAAGAGAAATATACAAAAAATAATGATATAGAGTATCTGGACAACATTTTCACAAACAACAGAAGTCTTGACGGAGTACTAATCAATAGAACAAAGAAAGCAAACCATCAATTCTTGGAACAAAATTAATGAGAAAAGTAAGACGGCACCTTAGCAATTCTTTCATTAATGCAATGTGCAAGTGAGACTCTGGTATTACAACAAAATCTCGAAAATTACAGTTAACAGGTCTGCAAAAGCAGGAAGTAATTACGAAAAAGATAGAAAAAAGACAAAACGGTGGAGGCAAGAACGTAGGTAAAGAATATTGTAAAATTAGGTGTGAAATTCATTAATGAATTTATAGTAAGATTGGTAAGAGACAAAAGTAAATTAAAAATGTAAACAAAAGAATGGAACATGAGGTTCCAAACCCAATCGGAAGAAAGACAAAAAGAAGAAGAATGCAAAAACTAATTTTCCAAAATGCCATAGGAATAATGTTAGTGAATGTTTATTTTAATCCGATTTCTCTATATGTTACTTATTTTTAAACGTTATGAGACTTTTTAAAAATTTCGTGGTGTTAACACAACAGAATCATTTATGAAAAATTAAACGATATAAAAATTGATGGTTTATTTTCTCATTAGACACATCTTTAAATTCTTCATTTAGCTCTAACAAATTCTGTAAACAAGCTTAAGATTTTGAGCATCGACATAGTTTTTCTGTAAAGTAATTTATTTTATAGGTACCCGTTACTTCCCACATAATTTAAAAGTACTAAAACGTTTGTATTTTACTAAATTGTGCTACAATTTTTGATATAAGACATTTAATTATGATATTCATAGAAAAATTAATATCTTGAGATTCATTAAATTTATTAATTTATCTCCTCAGAGTAAAAATGTAATTAAATATTTTATATAAAATTCCATCAAGGACGGTCGACTATTTTGTTAGTTTCTTCAAAAAATGAATCTCCCTACATACTTCCTGTATGTAGCAGTTATGAAAACTGGGTTTTATGAGTTTATATATTCTATTTTCGTTTTTTTTTTTTTTGACCTTACCGTTTTTACAAAATAAATGTTGAATTAGTATTAAAATTTCTTGAACGGTGAAGATATTTAATTTAATTTAAGAAATAATCTTGTGAGTTTATTCATAAAACGTTAGCCTTGTGATCGTTTAAAAAAGTAGAACCGTGTAATATCAACATTGCGCCTGCTTTGGTTGCAACTTTTTATGGTTAATGTTTACCTTTTAAACATGATGGGTATGTATACAGGATTTACTCTTGGCTGAAATTGTAAAGCCGGTATAAGAATATATCGTCAGCTATTATGGTAACGATAATGGTTATAGCTTTAACTCGGCTGTTGTGTAATTCATCCTGTCATCTATATATGCAACAGATTTAAAAATGGAGAAAATAATTACATTGCAGCTCATCTTAATAATCTCCTGTAATTGACACTAATTGACATCAATAACGTTCTCCGTTTCTAATTAGACGCGTCTCGAATTTTGTGGTTTCTTTGTCTCTAGACCGTAACTCAGCGAAAAGCTTTTTGTTAGTAGACTCCCGCATATGCAGGAAATTTATCGGCATATAAAAGCGCTTTGAAATTGAAATTTCGTCAGTTGAAAATTGAGCTTCGTCAAGAATTCCCACCAACAAGCTCAAAGCCAGGATAACGCATATTTAAACTTCGACTCCGGATAATACAACAAAATCGCAATTCCGCCATCTTTAGTCACGAACCTTAAAATGTCTGCTTTGATGTAATTAATTCGATATAGAGTTGATCCAGCTGTTTGGAGCTTATCTTCCCACCTAGTAGCGACCTAAACGAGACAATTGTTCCCGAATTCGAAATTACAACATGTGTACCACAATAGAATGATTGATGATGAAGGATCCCGCCACAATGCGATAAAAATTACAAAGTTGGGGCGCGCTGGTGCGAAGAATCAGCCTTCTTCTCCTCAACAGTTCGTGTTGTTCTCCATGGAATGCGGTTCAGTGAGAGTGGTAGACGGGTCAAGGGATGGGTCAGCGAGGAGGGAGCGGTCACTGGCCCCGGCCCCGGTACCGGCCATTGTCTCGCCACCCCCGTCGAGGACCGGGTCATCCGCTAGAGGACACCGCAATCGCGCTCATAAACCGTCTTTTTACACCAGCAAACAATCATGCAGGAAATGTATTTGCTCTACTCTTCAAAGGGACTAAACCACAAGAGTATAGAGTTCGTAGGAGCTGGAGTATTGCAATAAGCGTTTTAAATGTATTAAGCAAGGAAAAAACGAACTGCAAATCATGAAAGCTTTCAAAGCTCCAAATAAAAGCCTTCAACCAAAGAGCAACCAGTGGCGGAGGGCGGATCCTCTCTAAATCGCTCGGAACTAGCACGATGGGCTGTGCGGGCTGCATATCGTTAGATAAGTATGAGAGAAGGGCACAAACAATTTCAGAGTGTGTTCACTCTCTTTCACATTGATTCGTGGTTATTCCGATGAGACGAAACTGGAAACGATCCAGCTTTTATGTATAAAACGGTTTCCGTTAAGTCAGCTCTTGCACACTTTTAATTACACGAATAATAATCTTACAAAAAAATAAATAAATTTAATCAAAATATTTAACTTAGTATAGAGACTTCTGATAATAACAGTAACTGTAATTTGTCTGAAATCAACAACAAATAATTGTTTTCTTCATGACGTAACAACTACTACTTCGTTACATTTATAATAAGAAATTGTATCGAAATGATCCAATTTCTATTTCCTCATTCTTTCTAATTTAATAATTCTCATGTACATCAAGTAACAACAATAAAAAAAATAATCTCTTTTTATAACAAGCTAAAAAAGTAGTTTATAACACAAAAGTCACTTTCTTTTAATGTGCAGGTTTAAAAGAGACCTTATACCATATACATCAATTTTAATATGCTTCATTAGAGTAATAAGCAGGATTTGTTGGTTTATACGTCAAAGTCCAGATATGCTTTATTCCTCTGATAAAAGAACACAAAGGAAAATGTTCTCTTTTATCTTTTAATGTACAAAATTGTCAGGAAAAGTCATCCGTCAAACATCCTAAACTTTTAAAAATTGAAATTCAGTTCTTGAAACAAACCGATTTATTGCTTCATTGTTCTTCATTTAAAAACTAAAATCAAAAAGTTGACACTATTACAAACGTACATATTTGTCAAATTGCCGTTTTACTTCAACGGATTTTATTTTATAGCCTTTCCTACGAACACTTATCGTAAAATCGCTATGGTATCATATTTTTGGTTTGAGTGCCGTCTGGAATTTTAAACAACATTAAACGGTAATACCGTTTTCACGTAAAAATGTCAAACTTCTTACATTTTTTTTGTTTAATTGCTTTACTCCGTTATAATGAAAAGCTCGCTTAAGAGAAGTTGGCAACGCTTTAATACTAGCTCACACTAACGAAAGCTCCCATCAACTTTGAAAACTAAAAAGCTTTTCATTTTCCGCACTCAACGTTTTTAACAGTTTTTCAAATGCAGACAAAGCTCCAGTTAATTCGTTTATTCAAACATTTGATTAAAATTGGAATGCCTGTCTGAGTTCCGTCTGGTATCATTAAAATCGTAACATTAATTTGCTTGCTGTGCGTTTTTCTTATTTGCAAAGTTCACAAGTGTAACAAATCAATAAATTCATTTATTACAGTGTTGCGTAACGCGTTATTTGCATACAAACTGTAAACAAAGCTTTGTTAAGCTTTCGCTCATTTATTAACACAAAATTGCTTGTTAAAAAATTTTACAAACGCGAGTTGTGATTAAATTTTAAATTTGAACGTGATATTTATGGTTTGAAATATTTATTTTTGGTGTTTCTATGAACAACTGCTTAAGCAAACATCAAACGCATGTATAAATAGAAGAAAATAAATTTTAATTATCAAACAGTTTGATTTTCATCGAACTCGGTACTCCGCGGTAGGTAATAGTTTAAGCATATAATTTTATTGCCAAAGAGGCGGCCTTTGTTTATTACTATTGCTATAAAAGTCAAAAAACAGTACTTTACTTGTATTTGTATGAGTGTTATTAGTCATTACGTAATGTTAAGCACCTCCGACGCTGCAATCTCACTAAGTTTAGTAACAGTTTATTAAACTGTGATGCAGTGTTGAAAATATTAGCATATAGAACTGGAAATTAACGTCGTGATGAACGCAAGACGTTACAACTGTGAAGAACATTAATATGATACCAATTATAATGAAACAAAAAGCATAATTTAAAAAAGTAGAGTAAAAGAAAGGATGAAAATCACGCTAAAAGGAGTTTAATGTTCGGAGTCATAATATTAGGTGCAATTAAAAATAATTTCCGAGTATTGAATTTTTAAGAGGAAAAGCATGTTGTCATAAAGTGACTGTAAAAAGTCAAATTTTTCTCACTTAATTCTACCATTTTTTATTCAAATACCAAGGTTGTCGCTTTGTTAAAAAATTGTTATTGATACAATTTGATTACTTCACGAGTTCAGTCTAGACCTGTAAATTACTGTACTGTTTTTTTCCTGGCTGCCTTACATTTATATTAGCTTAGCAAAGTGTTTCACCCACGACTTTAATCTTCATATGAAAGTTACTGCGTCATACACAAGATCTTTAAACAGCTTTTAGATCAAGACCAGTTCGTAAAAGCGTTAGCAATATTATGAAAATATACTAAGAGTTGTAAACTATTCTGCTGAATGGAAACCTCTATATCTCTATCTGCATCTAAAATTCTTGAAGATGTATTTAATAGCCTTTACACCTACCTGTTTAGGATCCTTGGAGGTACGGCCATTTCTTGCATACCAATCTTTGCGCCGCGTCGAACAAAAGAATTTCAGTCTAATTGGCCCTTCAGTTGATTCGGAAAACTTTATCAGAAACAGCATTTCTCATAATTATTTTCGGCTCTATTTAACACGACAAAGCAAGTCTTGGTTCTCTTTGAGTGGAATAAATTAATTGGAGGGTCTTGTCCAATTTCCGTTTCTCAGATAACCGTCGTATTAAAAAATGTGCCAGTCATCAAAGACCCAACTGAATCGAATTTGAGCCGAAGACGAATTCTCTACTGTCGAACGTACGGAATAAACTTTTCACCCCGCCCAAATCCAGGGCAGGATTTAATTAAATTCGTAGTGTAATTTGGCCAATTCGGTGGGAAAGGGTCGAATAAATTGGCGTTATAAAGTATAAAGTGACGTGTAGACAATAGTCCTACATTGCTTAATCCCCATTTCATCATGAACGTCCGAAACTGGATAATGTTGTATATAATGGTATTTCATTAAAGTTTCCGGATTTCAGAGGCCAGGAAATGTGGAAAGTTTACCTAGTGGGATTGCGTGGAGCTTGCGTATATTGAGAAAGTTATATACATCCATCCGGCTGGGTGTGAATGCCCAAAATGTGCGTGCATACATGCTTTTGTTGTAATGTAACGACCGGTAATGGCCAGTTTGTCATTTTTTATTTATTCTTTTAAAAGGGGCAGATCACTCCAGGAATGGTAGATAAGTCAGAATTAATTGCACTTTTACGATTATTATGTGTTTGGTTTTATGGCGTAATTTCATATCAAAGCAAAGAATCAGGTTTCCTAAATCAATTTAAGAACATCTATATGAAATGCACAGAAATTTAAGCGTCTGAAAATCTCAAAATAATTTTCAATTTTCCACGAATATTCGGTCAGTTCCAAATTTTTTAAGTATCGTAAAAATTATATCCTCTTGAAACAAATTTCTCCCAACATGTTTCCAAGAATAAATCCGATCCTGCAAATCATCCAATTTAAATAAAATCAATTGGATCAGCTTAAATTACGCTTTTATTACGATCATAAAACGAGCGATAAGTTGCTCAAAGGTAATATATTGCTAATTATCCTCCTGGTTGAATGTACTCCTACATTTCTCGCCTCCGTGCTCAATAAAATGGACCGCCTCCTCTTATCAGAACCTTCCAGGGTTTTTACCACTTCCACCTGACTCTAATTACGATTTACTACCGGTCTGTACTGCAGATAAATCCATGGCAAGTTTTTAATCTTCGCACTTCTCTCATCCCATCAACGACAAAATTGCCTAATGAGAAAGGCGAAAGCCGGCCTTGATGATAACGCCGAAATTATTCCATCATTACAGTTACAAATTTTTGTTATGTAAATGGCGGGCTTCTATTTTAACCGAGCCTTGAATTCGATTCAACATTCTCCTATTTAGAGTGAATTCACAGAAAACCGATGATTTTGGAACTCATACCGTGAATGCCAATTGTCTCTTGTAAACACCGCTAATTAGACGTTTGGAAATTTTGCAAATTCGAGGAAAAGAGTAAATAAAAGTGTCCCGTCTTTTTTAACGTACTTCGTCGGACAACATCCGGAATGTAGTGGAATGCCCGGAAAGAAACCCTTCATGTCCCAGTCACGTGACACCGGAAGTGTCGACTCCAGTCGTAAGAAGATCAATTTCCTCAACCCAGCTATTGTTGTCCGAGTGATGGTAATTATTCAGGATCAAGAACGTCTCCGTTTCCTCCATTGGAGTGGAAAGCTCTCAATTCGAAAATTAATCATGTTTTTTTTTGAAGAGAAATCTCATAATTGATAACGATATTCGTCTTAGTGACTTCATCAGACACAATGGACGTCACATTTGAAATGGAATTTTTAAGAGACGTGCTTTGTATCCGTAATCTCCTCCAGAATGAAACAGTGAGATGCGGAGCATGGAAATTACGTAGTGTCCTAAATTACAGCGAGCTTTTCAAAACACTTTTCTCGTTTTTATAATTTTATATCTGTTCGACGATTCCAATAAATCTTAAAAGCTCGAATTAGACTTGCAAATGGCTTCACGAGACCCCCTATATTAACATTCAATCCAATTTGGTTCTGTAAAAAAAACATTTAATCATTCCACCTGGTGATTTACTTGTAGTGTTATTGAATGGTTAGATCTGTGAAGCAGGTAGGAACTTTAGGCACTACCTTGACCCGACAACCATCAAACAATCTACCCACAGACACAGTAAACCTCTTTCTCGCCCAAACCTGTTCCAACCGACCATTTATCACAATTCTTAACCGAGGAATCTGTCTTGGTGTAACCATCAACAAAAAATAAATTTCAATTCCGTTGATTAACTTGCGCAAGTAACTTGGCGCCAATAATATCCATCTTCAGTAGAGCAAGTGATGAAATCTATTACCTCAAAAACCTTGCCCAGACGTGTTTCTTGAAATTGTAAGCACAGCTCTCGAACACTCGTAATTTATTTATGGCCATTGAAAGACACAGTCCGCTATTCAGTTCCCTTCCACTTTTTTCTTCGTCTATTTCTTTGTTACTTTATTGTTTGCGCAATCACCGCATAAAATCAATACCGAAGTTTTCCTTTAGAACTCCTCACCTTAATGACATGGTGAAGCATCGCCCCTCCAGAAATAACTTTATTGAACAAATTAAAGATTTTTTTTCTCGCTTCACGAGCTACAGTGTAAACAAAGAACCGATTCCGCCCAGCAACAAGCACGATCCACCACCCACATGGCGGGGCCACCCCTGAAGAACTCTTTTATTCCCTATTCTGGCTCATCATTTTAAATGCAGATCAACGGGACAAGCTGCGATTACCCAACTGTTCGTAATGAACGTGTATGTTAGAAAGGAAATTGCTTTATATGACCGCACAATTGTAGCATTACGACATCCTTGATAAACTTTGCATCATGTTAAAAGATCACAGCTTTCTCTGAGAGGGGCTGGAATAAAGTCGGAGAAAAATGTAACTTGATTTTAATAACTATTTGATGAAATATCTAACGCGCGCGAGAAAGGAGAGGGCCGCACTAGCCCAACAAACATTCTCTTTAAATCACCACTGAAACACAAATCCCAAAATTATATATTATTTCCGATACCAAAAGCGTCCTCGATTGAAAATTGGATCTCTCTCTGTGGAGACAATAAGGTCAATACTTTCTAGAGAGCCAGTGCCAAGTTTTTTGCTGAAATTTAATCACTTAATCTTGACGTCATCTTTAACACCACTAAAACAGTCTGCCGGCCATCATACATTCAAGTACAAGCTCATTTTTTATTATTGCTCTTTCAATTGGATAATGAACCATTTTTGAATAAACTCTTAAAAGTCATGGAGCCTGTGACTTAATGAATTAAATGAAGGATTAGAAAAACGAACACCATGTTCATATTTATTCATGAAAAGGAAGTCACCTACTGAGATTTGCCCATTTATATTCAGAGGTTAACGGCTCGACGCTCCAAATATTCTTCTACTTTCAATATTTCCTGACAGAATCAAACAAATTCAATCTACCACTTTAGAGAAGCTATGTTGTGGTTAAAATTCTGCCAAACAACAGTTTTTAGTTTCATCGTTTCTATATTTTATAAAAGAACTAAAATATTCATATCTATGAAAGGATACAAGATGATTAAAGGTGTGATTAATATTGTATACAGTGTTGACGATGTTGTATTAACAGCGGAAAATGGAGATAAGTTAAGCCTCGCAAAAACAAGTTTTGCTCATAAATTCTCAATTACGCAAATTTACTAAAGATGACAATGTTTCTTAATGAGCAAAAACTGGGATAATCATTAATTGTTTGTTTGTTTGCTTAAAGTTTGATTGAAGAACGTGGGACTGTAGCGGTAATGAATTTTAAAGCATGTTATCAAAAGTTGTTTTATAAACACTACAAGACGATACGTAAATCTGTGCACATAAAAATGTAGATTAGAAACGCACTAAAATGCAGACTAGCCCAGAAAAAAAAACTTCGTCCGTCTTTAGACCCATTTTTTATTATATTCTCAGACTGTAGATTTTATATTCTAAATACTTAGTACTTAAGTTTTTTCTTTTTTTCGATGCCTTCTTATACCTTCTATGGTTGTCGGAATAATAGTTTTAATTTTTAATTCTCGATTTTATCCGATTCTGGTCATCATTTTTTTTCTTTCCTTCTCAGCTTTTTTATTCATTGGTTCTATCTGTTCCTTGGGGGTCCCCTTTCTTCTCTTTCGATTTTTTTTCTTTTTGTTTATTTGTTTTTACTTGTCTCTCTTTGTTCATACCATGCAACTTTATTTATTTTTTGCTGTTTTGCCCCTCTTCACTTTTTATTTCGTCGTTTTGTGTTTTTCTGACAATTTTGTCATATATTTTACCGCCGGTGTATTATACTGCTTTTGTCCATTTCTTTTTCCCAGTAATGTTTTGTTTCATGCGTAACATATTGTATTTGATTTTCAGTCCTGTCTGCTATTTCCATGTCTATCTTCCCATCGTTTCTTATCAGTGTTCCAATATATTCATATGTCGTCACCACTTCCAGCTTTTCACCCCTGTAGAGTATTTTTGTATTTCGCTTTGCTTCTGCTTGCCTGTTATTAATTCTCATGTATTTTGGATATTTTATTCTGTTTTTTCGTACTATGGATATAGGATGAATTCAGATATATATATTTTACATTATTTATCATGTTATCATATTTTAGTTTGGTGACTGACACTTTTGTGTTCATTTATTTGTACTTGGGCTTTTATCTTCCTGTATATGCTTTTAATTAGTTGGTGTAGATGTTTTGTTATTTCGAGTTCTTTCAGGCAAGTAGGTACATATTGGTTTTCTATGAATAGTGTCAAATGCAGCATTCCGATCAATAAACGTGACATATAATTTCTCTCCTGTTTCCATTTTCTATATTGTCAGTTGTTTCTATACCTCTCCTGAAAACTGATTTGGTATTCTCGCCATATATTCACAATGTCTTTTGTTTCCATTTTCAACTAATTTAGTTCGTTAGTTATTCCTCTTATTTGTTTTTTTCCCGTGCTCTAAGTGATTTAATTTTCTCTAAGAATGTTCTGGTGTTTATTTTGCTGTTTTTATATAATTTTTTGAAAAAATATTCCTATGACTATTATTTTTCTTTTTTACCTTTTTTTTAACTATATTTTTCTATATAGTCGTTTGTCTGTACGTATTTTTATGCTTTTTGTTCTCTTGACTTTAATTTTATATATGCTTGATCTACAATCTTGTTCGTATCTTATTTCGTTCTATTTTGTTTTCTCGCATATCTTGGCTGTTCCAATTTTTCATGTTTTTGATTTCCATGTTTTCTCCTGTTCTGCTAATTTTCTAGACTGTCCTTCAGTTTTATTGTATTTATTCTTATATACTACGTTTTTGCTTATTTTTTCTCTTTATTTTGTTATTCATTTGTTACTTAATTTCTTGAGTTTTCAGACATTATATTTTAAAACATCGAATTTAATTCTGAATACTTCATTTTTTTTTTTTGACTTTAGAGCTAAGAGCTGTATGCAGCCGCGACCTAGTTCATCACCTAACGAACCTGGACACCGAAGAAGAAAAAGTAGCATAAGCACCAGGAGCATGACAGAGACACACACTTCTTGCCCAGGGGTCAATCAGGGCATTTATAACGTACACAAGGAATTACCACGGTGGTACACAGATAAGGAACAAAGGCGGTCCAATCTTAAATTGTCATACCGGTATGATTCAGAAACTGGTAACATAGTGATTGAATTCTTCATATCTCAGAATTATATATTAGATCAAAAAAGATATATAAAAAACTTTTTTTTTATACTACTCACAAATTTATTTAATTTGGGCCTCAACTTTCTAAAGATGTCCAATCGAAATCTCAGAATAAAAAAGTGGAAATTTACGAAATTGTGTAAATTTCTAATAATTCATCTAGTTTTTAGCATTTTTTTTTGTATTTAAAAACAACTTTGATATGGAGCAGTGTAATTAATTTGTTCAGTTTTTTAGTGTTACACTTAAAGCGGGTAAATTCTTTTCTATCTCGAATCATGAATTAAATCCACATACAAAGAGTAAAAATTGGAAAAAGAATGGAAAAAGAAAGTAAAACCACAACAAGGAGATTTTTCATAAAACTTTAATTCGTGAGCATCTTAAATAAAGGAGATTGTTATTAATTTAACGAAAGCTGAACGTATCTTGTTTTATAAGTCTATAATATAGGAATCTTCCTCTCATTAGACGAGTTCATAAAGCACGAAATAAACAAACATTTAGCTTTTTTTTGTTATGCGTCTACAGTTTCACCTCGATTTTAATCGGTTTAATAAGATTTTCTTCTTGTTTGTTCGTTTTTAAAAGGAGCTCAATGTTATCTCATGCATGACGACCTTTTTAAACAGCTCTCAAGCTATTGGGTTACTCCATTATTTGGAGGTATCGTCCTTTGTTCATGCCTGACACTTTGGATTTGATTTCCAGTATCAAATTTTGTGTTTTGCACAAATAAAACTAATAATCGTGTTACAATTGGTTCGTGGTTAACGTTGTAGATGATTAAATTAGATAACGCATTTCTCACACATTTTTTTCATATTTCTAGATGACGTTCTAAAATAAATCTGTTTTTTGCTGAAATAGCGATGTCTGGTATTTGAAAATCCAAAGTCTACATAATCAACTGCCCATTAATCAAGACTACAAGATAAATGAAGGCTAACGTAAACCAATATATTCAGCAGGAAAAGGTCATAATTACAATTTCTCCAGCCTAAAATTATGCAGTGGGACAATTAAAACTTACACGGTAACTATATTTTAACCTAAATACAGGGTTAAAATATAATTGATAATTTCTTGGCTAACAATAAATTTCATGCAACACGCCTCCAAATTTTTGTCACATATTTATGCAAATGCGGCCATTATATCGCCCGATTCAATTTGGTGATGTATAAAAAACGCACTGTGTCGTTAATATGCTAATAAGAATAATTTTCATACAATTTACCTCATTACCATGAACAATTGTTGGCCTAAATAATTAGTAAACGATTAAAATGATACAATTACTTTGAGGTTTTTTAATCATAACCACTGTGGCTTCACAAGTGGGAGTGAATGAAGCCCGTTTTGTCAACATTGAGGGCAAAGATAATGCCGTATCGTGTGCGATGAACGTATTTCTTTTCATAACACCGGTTGGTTTCGGTTATCAGGACAGGTGTGCCAATGTTGTGACGTATTTTGGTTGCCGAGCAGGTGGTACACGAAGACTCATTCAACCGTCGTCCCTTGAAACAAGAAACGCAAAATTAAAAGCGCCATAACGGCAAAATTAGCCAAAAAAACACAAGGCGATTTCGATTAAATGGAGTCTCATGTTACAGGTTTCTATTAATAGTGTTCGTGCTGGAAAATTACACTGTTATGGGTTACAGAGGTTGTTGCAGTTTCATGAACGTACAGATATACGTTTATGTATTTGAAAACCAACGACTTTCCAGTGTCTTTCTAAAGCTTTAGAAGATCATTGCTGACGGCAATGACAGGAAATGTGTGGGTGGTTAGAAGAAAGCGTAGATGTCATTTTTACCAACGATGATCACATTCCTGAGATCTTGACCTTTCTAATTCAATAAAAAATTTCTAGCCCAAAAGCTTCACTCATATTTTTCCCATCAGACCTTTTTCTTTCACCACAATGGTCCTTTTTGCTGACAGTGGGTTAATAAGGGGGCTATAAACTTTCCTTCGTGAAGACAGTGTGGTTCAATGCAAGGTAAGAGCTAAGAGAGCAGGTAACTCCTGGCCTTGGCAGTGAAGCATGAGGAGCTTGGCCCCCCTTCCTGCGCTGCCACATGCCTCTTCGGCCAGTGACATTTCCAGGACCGGTTCAGCCCTTCCGGTGAAGAAATACTCTTACTGGTGCCACTGAGTCCGTACCTGATGATTGCCCTTGTACCTGCAAGTACAAATTGGTTAAAAAAAAATGCTTAAATAAAAACTTCAGGAATTTATTATAACTGGCAATTTGTATGTTGGTATAGCACCCACTTTCACACTTGTGTTACGTAAAGCGCGCTTCTAAAAAAGTTCTTTGTCATGAGATCGTTACGTACAGAGTTCTCTTTGAAAGAGAAACAAGATGTAGGTTAAGTGAGTTTTCTTAAATTGATATGATGACAAATGACTTCAGGAGTTGATTTGTTTAGTTTTCTAAACTAGAACAAACACAAATGCTATGTTGAAAATCAATTACTTAAAAAAATTGAGATATAGTTTTGGACCAAGATGAGTTCCCTGTTTCGCCAAATATGGAAACGTTTCCCATAGTTCTAAAAGATTCAATATATTTCAACCGAGCAACTTGAATTTCTAATGCAAAAATGTTTATTTCTCTATTAAAGAAGAACCTCCAGTTTACTGTTCTTAATTAAAATTCAATTTTATTAGCGGCGATGCAAATTGAAATACTTTATTCTCGTTCAAGCTGGCTTCAGTATTAGCATTCTACCTCCAATCTAGTCCAACTTTTGTTTAAAAGCGATGATAAAAAATGCCAATTTTCTATGTTCTCTAAAAATTTATTCGTTGCTGGTGCAGCATGTTTCGAGACGAAGCTCATGAATCTTGCACGAATTCTCTTTGTCACCTGGCTAAGCAATTTATGGCTGCAGAAAGGCGAACTTTTATCACAGGTCCCCAACAGGCATTAGAGACTTTGCAGTTAAAATTAAATCAATCGATAATCTACACGTTCCAATTTAACAGTGGCCGAGTGATAGTGATAAAGATGCGTAATCTCAATCCGCCCTCGCTTTTGGCCTATTTATATCAAGGTTTGTTTATTTTTGAAGCGACCCTAATACATCGTGAAGTCTATTTGTGATAACACCACCAACGTTCGATGAAATGTGACGCAGTTTGGTGGAAGACAACAAAAACTGTTTTTTGCGAGATTAATGTTATTACTTGCAAAAGGGAAGTGTTGTGGTTCGTTCAAAATAACTTTGTGTTTACTTTACCGAAAACCGGAGGTGTGGTGGAAAGCGGAAACATTTCCTGAAACGGCAGACAATTTTCTTGAATGAAATAAGTCAAGAACTGTTGATGTTTCAGAGATGGAAATTCATATCGGGAATAAAATTTTCCTTCTAATGAATAACTGATGGCAGGAGAGATTGGTTATTTAAATGCAAGTTATAAACTGAGAAAGTTTGTTTCTCAAATAGAACGAAGCATCGATTTTAGCTTATATGAAGATTATTTGTCTGATCTAAAATCTATTCTAGATAATAAAAGAAATGTTCAAGAGTTTAAGAAGTATTTGTTATTTTTCAATATGCAGATGAAAATGGGAGAAAGAAAAAAAAAGTTTATTATCAGTGCGCTGTTTTCCAATCGGAAAAATTGTCTAACGTGAATTACTATTTGTAGTAAAGCAGCAGAGCTCAATTTTGTTTTATCAAAAATGTTCAATTTCTTGTACAATAATTGTACTGCTCAAAGAAACGGAACAACGATATGCTAAGGTTTAAGTTTGGAATTTCAGTTCTGTGCTTCGTGTTCAAATATTATCGCAGAATTTGCAGCATTCAAACCGATAATTCGTCGTATTTTGTGCTTTCATGAAACGGAAATTTGTTGTGAATCCATTCGGTCTCTTCTTGGCAGCATTCTTTGTAGTGTGTATTTGATCACACCCTGTTAGGGCGAGTCTCGAATGAAAAATTGATTTGACGTTGGCCAGGTATGAGAAATGCCGGCCCTTGGGAATGCACCTCGACTACTTTTTATATCCAGAGCCACCACAACACATTTGTTATGGGAATTGGATTTTTCTTTGCCATGATTCAAAATTTTTCGTCGGCCAAGAAATTCCTCTCGATGCAAAAATGTAATTTTCTTCCGGCATTACTTCCAAAGTTTTCCGAGATGGTCCGGTGCTGCGCGTGCCACCCCCAAATTGAATGAAGTTTACTTTCTCCGATGTGAGGGGTTGCGATCGATAAAGCAGAGGGTTGTTCGATGCGTAGGACGATGCCATCCATGGCCTACCCTAACTCCCGGGCCAAACAAACCCTCGGCCCCGTACCACCCACCTCAAGTTGGCGGCGTTGCTATGGGGGTCCCCCACTAGCAACCGTCTCCCCTTCTTCACTGCAACTACACTTTGAATGCGTCCGGATCGATCCCCAGATACGATTACGACGACTAACACCGGCCTGGGCATCAGACATTTTTTTTTCCTGAATCATACAATTATACCAACACTTTCCAGAGTTTTACAACACAAAGCTTTGTTTATATCGAGACTCGATGGAACTTTTTTCAAAATTTAGAACCGCTGTTGCAAAGCTCACAGTAGGTATTGTAATATGATTTGCACATTTATGCATTGGACACTTGTGTACCATCATTTATGAAATCTAACACATTGTGCTTGTTCGCGTTCGTACACACTATTAAATGCGGAAACTCAACAAAATTGCAGTAGCAGAAATTAGAGAAAATAGACGTTAAATTTTTCAGACAACAAACTAATAAAATAATCATGAGTGGCATTGAACTGTTATTTATTAAATAGAGTCCAAAATAACGCTACATCAAATATGTACTTTTATAAAAAAAATATTTAAATTTTACAAACCTAAAAACAGAGGTCTAAAGAGTAAACTTTTTAAATTTTTAATATTCTTTTTATGTTTTTAGTTTCCTTATGTTTTTAATAGTTTGAGGCATATTTACCTAGTCGTTTTACATTTAGATACCATTTATAGTTTTTGCGGTTCATGTGGTTTAAAAGATACAATATAAATATCCGTAAGTATAAACTTACCATTGTTAGAAGCCATATTTGTATAAACTAAAGGAAAATTATCTCGGTCATAATTTTTCAGAATTTGATCACTATGATAACAAATAACCCCACGTAAATCGATAAAAACAGAAAGTACCGTGCACCGTGTATAAACAAAGTAAATAAAAATCCAACATGGTTTTACGTGTGATTGCGATTAGCTAAAGTTTTCCAGAAAATATCCGTTGTGTACACTCTTCCTTCGGCTAAACTTTGTTATTTTTGAAGAGCTGTTTCTCTATGTGAATTTGTTTGGTCATTAGGCTTGTGTAAATATTGAGAGACAGCCGTAGGGTTTCAAGACAAACATTTTTACCTGGAATATTTCTGACACCTCAACGTCTTTATTGCATCGTAAATAAATTTTATATGTGCCTTGCTTTAATTTAGAGAGACATGTGTTGCGGTTGTAATAACCGGAAGTTGATGCCATTGTTGAAATGCGGGTTATGTTTTTCAGGATGGGGAAAAAGGAAATTGTGACCACGGCGCAACCGTCAAACTTATTTTTAACCGATTACAAATCGAGGACTAATCAAACCCAAAGTTATTGCGAGCAGAATTAATAAGAAAAGTCGAGTAAGTGAAGTGCTTTTCTTAGCTCTCGTCTAGTTTGAAATTAATTTTACTTGCACGTTTTACGATTTTATTGGTGGAAGAGGTTATATCTAAGTTTTATAAAAAACACAAAACGACCCTCTACCATTTGCATTTCCATGAGATCCTCTTTAGAGTTATCGACGTTTCGTACGATAAATATTTACAAAAGGTCTACAGTTTTGGGGAAGTAATGGGATAAGTTTCTCCCTTCGCTATAGTTACTTCTTGAGTTAGAGAAAGAAGAAAACAGGGCCCTTGTACGGTCATAAAACCAATAATTGCGAGCCTACAAAAAAAAACTCTCTAATTTAAATATTTATACAGAAAGTTACAGACTGGTTATATAACCAAATTTCTATTAAATATCGTATTTAATAAAGTGTCATTCACGCCGTCTCTCTAATATTCCGGATGAGAATGAATTTTATAGAGAAGATATTTCCCCAGAGGATACACTGGTCTCAGACTGAATACTTTTTCCTTAATAATCCATATCTATCAAAGAAAGGAACAATACCTCTAAAAAGTGACAACTTGTTTAACAACAATTTCTATAACAGTTCTACATTTAATCAACAGTAGTATTTTATGTCAAGATAAAATCAAAACTTACAATGTTGATAGTTTCTGGAGCGTAACAAGATTTGTTGCAGCAAAAGTGTCAATGCAGAAAACTTTCAGTTTCAGTTAATCATCGCCAAATTCATTAGCTTATTCTGTCGACCAAATAATCCAACTTTAATTTTAGAAGGATCACAGTATTATTACACAGAAATTTTGCCTTATTTCATTCACAACAGCTATAGAAATTAAGCTGAAGCTTGAAAGCTCACTTTTTTATTGTCGAGAAGAAATATAATCAGTTGCAAATGTGTTTATAACTTACCACACAATAAAAAGTTTACAACATTGCTAACAATATCTAATATATAATCTGACTAATACTAAATTATTATTTATTATTACTTCAACCTTTAAAGTCGTCGACACTAATCTCTTTATTTCTTTGGTAATTTGTTGCATATTTTAAATAATGGTGACATAAATATATTGTAAACAACATTTAGTGCATAGTTAATAAAGTACTGTTAATTAATAGCATTATAACAGTAATTAATAAATATTTGACTATAATATATATAATGCCCACAGTCACTATGAAATTATTTACGTGTGGGTTTCGTTTGAAAAATTAACTTAACCTATATTTAAAAAAATCTAAAGTCGCAGAACCACGGTTATCTGGAATTAAAAATTTTGACCGCTTGTAACCTCAACTTTTATTCACACGATATGTGTACCAAACATCATCTCCTGACGATTTGATTCAACAAAATAAAATTAAAACTTGAGAAGACAAATCTAAATCTATAAGTTATTTGGGAGGCCAAGTTTAAACATTTCTTAATTATTAAACATTTTAAAGAGCTATATTAATTTTTTTAAGATTCAAATTAAAGCAAAATTAAATTATCTTCGAAACTTTAATTAATTATTCATGGCAAGTTTTAAACCTATTTAAAAGAATATCCGAGAGGAGGTAAATTATATACAGAAGAACAAAAAACTAAAAACTTAACAATAAATATTCAGTTGTCTAGTATAGATAAAATTACATTTAACAACAAGCAAACAAGGTAAAAACAACAAAAAATGTAAAGTAAATGTAACATATTGCTAGATATTCAAATTTTCAAAAAACAACAAAACAAAAAAGTAAAAGGTTTTGTAAAAGCTTTGAACATGTACCAAGATTTGTAAAATATCTTAAAATTTTGAGTTTTTTATTTTATCTGTGGAATCTATAGATTTTCGGGGTTTTTTTATTTCCTGTTTTAAATTGTTTAGATCTTTAAATTTTTTGTATTGTTTTATTTTTAAAAATCTTTAACTTTTTAGTTTTTTTTTGGATTGTTTAGTTTTGAATCTTTTGAAAATTCCAGAATCTTTGTATTCTTTCTATTTTTGAAATTTTGTAGCTTACCTAAATTCCTTGCTTTTTTAAATTTTTTAATTTTTTCATAACCATCTTTTGTTTTTTTTATTTAGGTTTTTTAAAGTGTTTAGGTTTTTGGATCCTACAAAAGCTTTCGGCTTTTGAAAAACTTATTGAAGCCTAAAAATTTAAACATTTTATATTTATTGGATAACTACAAACCTAAAATCTTAACAAATACCAACTCTAAGCGTCTAAACTTTAATAATGAGATATTCGGAAACTTTTGGGTTTGAAGTATCAAACCTGTAGAATTGAAAGTTACTTGGAGAAACATAAGAAAATTGTTAAAAAGTGAGAATCTAAATGTTATTGTAGAAGTATTGTAACCTGAACTTAAAATAAATATGGTATTCGATTTTTTTTAAGGTTATTGCAGCTTTTTGAAGCTTGGAATTTTAGATTTTTTAGCTTAACAGTACTAAGATTTAAACAGGCAGCAGCTTTCCGATTTTTTAGCTCATTTTCCTGTATTTCTAGCCAAAAAGTAGTAAACCTTTTTAAGAAATATGTTAAAACAACACCTAATTTTGTTTTCCCGCTTTGTTTTGAGCTGTGTACCAGTGAGTAGGTATGATATTTTTTATAAAAAAATTAGTTATCCTAACTTTACGATCTACGATTGAACATTTAATTATTATAGAATAGAATTGGACCAATGCTTACTTATTGTAGCTCAACAAAAACTTTTTCATATTTACTTTCTTGAGCATTCCATCTATTTATTTAATAATAATATTTATTTATTTATAACGCAACAATTGTTGGACGATGAAACACAAAAAACTATTATTCTGCACAACCACAGTGGATATTCCAATTTAATTATGGTAATTAAAATAAACCTCATTAGTTGTAAAAGTAGGAAGAAAATTATAATTTAGTTTTATATAATAACACGGTTATCGTTGACAGATCTTTTCGTTTCTTCTTCCTAAAACAATGCTATCAAAGTCCAGCATCAAACTCTGTTTTCATTTTAGTAATGACTTTGAAAATTTTTGATGGAGACAAATATACTTAGATTTGAAGTTTTCGTTCTAGGAGTTTTATCTGCTTATACAGTATCCTTAATTAAGCAAATGCAATTAAATGAACTTCAGTTATTACTGTTTTTATGTGTAATTAGACACTTTCAAGTTAGGTTTTTGCTTGAATTTCCCACTCTGCGAAGGTTCTAATAATTCAATTTCTGTTCAATGTAAGCTCATCTTCAGTTTAAACTTTATCCATTCCCGGATGTCGGATGGGTTATTAATGCGATTAAACAAAGTTTGAGTTTAACGCTGTTAATTACCGGGAACGTACAAATAATATAAAATTTATCATTGCCATTATGCAAGTAAACAAATTCCGTAATTTGAATTTGTTGATCGGTTTCTCCCGGAAAATTCCCCAATCCTCTAAACGCCTTATCAGAGCTCTGTTAAATAATGTTTCAATTAAACGCTGTTAATATTTACCGGAGGTTGAGCAAATATTAGATTAATGCAAACATTACTTCAATTTTCATTTGCGTTATGCGAATTGCTATATCAAACATAAAGCTATACAAAATGTCAAACAGAATTGTTCTCTCACAATTTTGGCGGTAAAAGTTTGCTGTAGATAATTAATTCGTAGAAACCGTTTAATAAATAACAAAGTGTCAGTACAGTGAACGAATTAAACTGCGTCAGCAACATCCACGTTTAGTACGCATTAATCGATAAATGTGTCTATTATTTTTCGAAATTCGCTGACAATCCATGTTCATCCAAGTATGAAATGTAAGCGGTGCAGTTGTGTCACAAGGGACCAAATAACAGGCTTATTGTGGGGTGCATTAGATGCAACCGTTGTGTTCAAACTAGAAAAACTCGCCTAGAATTGGCGCCTTTGTCTGCTCATTTTTTTCACTTAATTTACATATACCCCCTGTGAATACAAAAACTACGAGAGAATCAGATTTTTTTCGCAGCTTTTTCAGATACATCAACAAAACTTTAAAAGCCGTTTATTGCTGCATGTATCCAACTCTAGGTTTTGTAATTATCCGAACCGAAAATACCGAAAGGAGATTATGGATTTGTGCAAATCACGGTCGGCTCGAATTAATGACCTCTCGTTCAATCCATATCCATTTCACAATCTGATTAAACGTTTTTCCGCATTTTGTGTGGGCGGATATCTTTTGTTTCCAACTTTTTGCGCGCTTATTTTTGTTAATTAATTTTAATTTGTGTCGATTTAAATTCTACCTAATTCCGACAACGGTTTGGGGAATCAATATCATCTTTAGAGTATCTAGAAAATTAATGGTAGAAAGCTCATGTGTGGATGGTAATGGATGTCTTGATAAAGCCCACTCTGGTAATTGTCTTCAAAGTTAGAAATTCGTACTTATCATTGGATTTTTTTTTACGATTTCACATCAGGTCGTTACCCTAATAATATTTCATTTTCGCTACAATGTCGTGCTTGAAGTCATTCTAATCACCTAGAAATATAATACTCTCTTGATGTAGGTACATCGAGCGTTATTAATGTACATATTTAATCTTTTATCTTGATTTAAATAATGCAACAAAATGTAAAAGCCACATGAGAATTTTTCTTCGTCGTTTAATTTCACAGCTCTTTTTATATAGTTTTATTACTTTGTTTACTATTGAAACTTTTTGAATCTGACTCGAAGCAAAATATAAAAGCAATAAATTCCTGTTTTTATCAAAAGCAACCAGTTGGAAGAACAAGAAGAATTTTTGTCACTACGTCAAATTAGATTATTAATTTACAGAATAAAATAATACTTTAGCTTTAACAAGAAAACAACTGGAATTCAAATGACCGTTAGAACCGAAGATGTTAACAAATAATGTTTATTTCAGGTTAACATGAGCATGTTACCTATTACGGTAATTATTGTATAATTGCTGAAACTGGTAAGAGATGGTAAAATATTGGAAGTAGGTATGTGTTGTAAATTTTTATATTTCTGAAAATGTCAACCGAGAATTTCATAAAGTAAACAGATTTAGATATCAATCTTCACGTCATCACTAAACACGAAACTCAAACATGAAATTTTAATCACATTGATACAAATCCGCCAAAATTCTTCCATCTTTTAAACGATGCAGAATTTGTTTTTGTTATTTATCTTAGATGTCCATTTTCATGTCGTTTTCAACCAGCTCGCTAAATTAGAATTTTTTTTCTGATGCAAAAACTCCGTCTTTTATGTGGAAATGTTGCAAGGCGTTGGTACTAAATGTAATCAACTGGAATAAACATGGTCAATTTTCTGGGGTAAAAACCAGTGGAGTGCGCAAAACGATGATAAGAAATATTACGACACTTTCAGTTGTAACTAGCAATTTTTTCCAACAGGAGGTAGTTTTCGATGGTTACAAACAGAATCAAAAATTACTTATCTGTTGAAGCGTTCAATTTTACGATTCGATTCACACTACGAAATTAACTGCATTTCGTGAGACTGAATAATATCGAGTCCGCCCCTTAATGCTACAAACTTAATTATGTAGATAGAAGTGTACACCTATTGCAAAATAGTTCCACAGACCTATAAATCTTAGATCCCATTTCAGAGAAGTTTGAAGTCTGAATAAAAGTATCTATTTTCAAAACTTTCCGTGGCGGCTTAATTAAGATTAAATTTCTTCTCAACTAATCAAATCAAGACGAAAGGCTGATAATTAAAACAGAGAATAAAAAGAAATAGTTTATTGGAGAATTGTATGCTAGTGTAATAAAATTATTAACACTGTACCTATATTGTTTTATTTCACTTTTAGGAACAGAGAAAAGTAATCAGAAAACACGCAAAACGTGTGGAAGAGAATTAACTGTTCAGGTTAGAGATTTTGTTAGCTTGAGAAACATTTTTGTGAATCTACTTTTGATTCGTTTTCCCTTCAACTTTCCTTGCAATTTCGCATGTTAAGTGTACGATATTGACGTTTTATTTCAATTTTATCTCATCTTCTTCCATGCTAAAAACCAATAACGTTGCATCGTCTAGATTAAATTTAGTCCAAATTAAAATTTCAGCGTAGCCGAATATTCGATATAATATAAAAGAAAATCCCATATTTACCTCAATCATGCAAAAGACAGGAAGCACTCGAGCAAAATATCTTTTTATCACAACCGACAACTTTATTTGTCATGTCAGCTTGACAGTTCGCGAAGTCTGGTAAACTCAATACCAATAAGTTACTCGGTGATTGACCTATTTTTGATAATCTGTAGCCATCAACTGATATTTCAGAATTTTAAAAATAGATATCAACAAGGTGATCTTGTATTTTTTTGGTGATTTTGTTTTAACCTCGCTTTGTTGTTCCAAATAAAAGTAGCGACAAATAATTACGTGGAATTCCGTGAAGTTAATTTTTGTGTAAAAAACGTGGCCTCTTCCGGTGTTGTGAGAATTGAAAGTGTCATTATTTGGGTATTTCTACACTAATGAAGGCTAAATTATCGAACGAATAATTTGATGGAGGGCGAGCGGTAATTATAAAAGAAGTGGTTCGAAATATTTTCAATGTTTCACGTTTTATGGACGGTTTTGGAAAAATTCCGACAGGGAATTGTTTTTATGACATAGAAACGAACTAGTTTTTATTATTATTAAACAATTTCAATTACGTGTTATTGAACAATTAACTGACTAATACTTGTTTACGGTAATTATATAACACTGATCAACAAAATTATCTTTTTTTTTCTCTAATTTTCTTACGTTTAATAATAATAATAATAATAATAAATTCGTATTTTACTTTAATACCGTTTTAGAAACATTAAAGTTAAAACCAAAAAGCATTAAAAAGGTCTAAATGTTTTGTGGTTTTTACATTTTTTTTTTATTTCTGGAAATTTATAATTTTTTAAAGGCAGATTTTGGAAATTTTTTTAGTTTGACAATGTTTTCAATTTTTTTGAGAATTTTGGATATTTTACAGCCCTTGCATATAATTTAAAAGGTTTATAGCTAATTAGGAGTAAAAGTGTAAGAACTGAAAGTTTAGATTCGCGAAACTCTAGATTAAGAGTTTAGATTCTAGAATTTGAGAATTTGATGCGAAGAAGATGTATGAAGACAAATTTTTGATAGAAACATTTGTTGGGCTGTAAAATACACTTTTTATTCTAACGACATTTTAGAAACATAAAAGCCAACACGTAAAAAAATTGAAAATGTCTAAATATTTTGCAGATTCTCATTTTTGTTTTGATTGTATGAATTTTTAACCTTTTAAAGCAGGTTTTGGACATTCTTTCACTATCAAACAATCTCCAAAACCTGCTTTTAAAAAATGATAAAATATTTACATAATTTTTTGGGAATTTTGGAAAATTTGAAGGTCTTGCATATAATTCCTGATTTTGATTTAGCAAAACTCTAGATGTAAAAATTTAGTATATAAAATTTGAGAATTTGATATGTGAGAAGATATATGAAATAAAAAATTATATATAAACATTAATGTTTCGCTGTAAAACACCTATTTTCTGTAGAAACAGTCAAAAATCTCTAAATATTATGTAGAACTTTATTGTTAATTTAATACTGGAAATTTATAAGCTATTGAAGACAAACTTTGGACATTCTCTTAGTGGTAATATATATTTTTTTTTGAAAATTTTAAAGCTGTCTCTATAAATTATAGATATTTTGATTGTGCCTCTAGCTATTTCAGAGTTAAAAAAATAAGATATGAAAATTTAGATTTTTGAAAGTTTAGATATAAGAATTTAGAATATAGATTTGATTTATCAAGAAAAATTTTTGATTTAAACTTTTAATGAATTATTGAATTAAAAATCTACATCTTAGAATCCAGAATTTTAAAATGCTAGAAAATAAAACTTTAAGGATAAGAATTTTTAATCTCAAATCTTCAAATTCAAGATTTAAAAACATATTAAAGTTCAAAATTATACCGAATGGTTTCAACATTTGATAACAGTATAGCTTTAGGCCTTTATATCTGTGTAAATCAACGACATTGGAATTTTTAGTTTCTTAATGACGTATCAACATACAGGCGACTTTTGAGGCAGTTTGTGTAATCTCAGAAACTCAGAATTGTAATAAAAAGAGCATAATAAGCAAAATAAGATTTAGCTAATTTTATAAAACCCAAATCCGCCGTTGACCAGTTTAATTTTCCGGCTTTGTCGTTTAGTATTTCTCTCGTAAAAACAGAATTTGGCGTAATACTCGGATCCTTTAAATTTTTATGCCATTCTGCTTTATTATTTATTCATAACAACCCTAAAATTAGGTGTATTAAGCAAAAATGAAACCCTCTTTGTGAAAATGACAGTTGTCATAGCAGCCGGCGTTATTTTTCCTAATGCCGTCTCATAACGTCCGCAAACAAAAGGTACCTTTCAATAAAAATTTATGAAAGAATGTCCCCAAACTTTTTTTTGTGAAGATGACAATACAGTGGAGATACCACGGGCGTTAGGTGTAGGTAGCATCTCGTTGGCGGAAGGGACTTTATTAACGCCCTTGGTATATTAATAAATGAGTCTAGAAACTTTATACTTTTATATCTCATGCACTTATCTATTCTTTCATTTTTTTTTGAGAAAATTCAGCGTAATTCATACGCTCTGTTTTCTCTTCTCTTTCTTTCTAAATTTGCAAATGGAAACACAAAAAATTGTAATATGAGAGATAAAATAATATATATGTTTATTTCACCATTTCATTTATTCGTAACCGAAGTTCTGTGTACTTTTTTCTTTACAAAACTTCGAATTTTTTTTAGAGCTTCAACTGAAGATAGGTATAATTTAAGTTTTCAAAAAAATTAGTAGGTTTTTTTAAAGAAAGCACGCAGAACTTCACAGTGTGTGTAAAATTAAAACGATTTAATGTCAATTAATTTTTTTTTATTTGATTTCTTGCATACTCAAGTAGGATGTTCTCGATCTTTCTAGAGAATTTTGCCTACAGTTTTTTCAACTGTGCATACGACAATATTGAAAAACCGACTTTCACACTTTGAGCTTTCAAATTTCGCGCCTTAGTTAGAATGTGTGCTAACCTTACTTTCAGTCAGATTGACGTTAAATTAGAGAAGATTTGTCATATTATATCAGCTGTCATTTTAGTGATTTTCAGTTTATTACAACATGCACTACAAATTGAATGAATAAATTATCTAAATTTGAGAAAAATGCTTTCCATGAAGGGCTGTTGGTAGTGCAGATCACTGCAAATTCTCCTGTACCAACTTAAGAAAAAGGTCAGTCAGTGATTAACCTCAAAGTGAGAAAACTGCTGTTTGGAGAGTGTCATCGTCGGCGATTTCTGCGTAATATGAGTCTTCAGTTCTTCGAATGGTAATTTCTTGGAGCGTGCACTTGTTGAGGGGGTGTTCCGTGGGTCAAGCTCGAGGCATTACCATTGACCAGGTACGATAATTAACCCATGTGATCAAAACATGCCTAGGTGGGGTGTCCAAGGGGCTGCGTCAATACGCGAGTCGGGCCCCCTTCGCGCAGTCCCCACGTGGTGCTCCCTCCCCTCCGGGCCCAGCCGGCATTACAGCAGCGACCGGTTCCCGCGCCAACAGAGCTCATTGTAACGCGAATCGCAGACGAGAACGTATCGCACACCGCCAGTTTGTTTGTTGTTGTGTGCTCAAGTTGTTTCACACGGTAGTTTTTTCTAGTGCGTCACCCCCAGGACTAACTCATATTCAGAAGGCTCAAAGATCGCATGGCGACTACAAGGTGAGTTGGGGTGGACTCCTACACCCGATGATTTTTTTATTGCAATGTTGGCATCGGGAACAAAGGCGATGCGATTTTCATTCGAATTCTTCGGATTCAACGGTTCGCGCCCGTTCAAGGACGGTATGCACAGACGAAAGTTATTTATATAAATGATCGGCAACATCTCTTGTCTCTTCTTCGTGCTTTTACTACATTTACCGACAACGCGACATATGTTGCTGCAATAAACATGTAAACGTGGAGGTGATCGATTTTTTCCTCATCCGTCGCTTTATCAAAGAGATTATGCAAACATAGACAACTGTTATACGAATTTCCCACCACAAATCTATTTTTTTCTTTATTGTCCCAACCACACATCCTTTGTTCTTCCTCCCGACAAACATATTTTTCAAAGAAACACCATGAAAACAAAATTCCACAACGAACTTTCCATTAATATCTTTTTGATTTCTGGTAATCTGGCACAGATTACAAACAACATGACGATAATAAATTTCCTGGGTAACTTGCCCTTTCGATAATCCTCAACTTCTTTAAACGGATACTGTAAACAGGTAACAACCCCTAATTTCCATCCGACCACAGTCATTATTTACGACTTAGCCGAACGCCACGATGTCTTTGTTAGAGGTAATTTAATAATCGGGTGGTAAAACATCCAAACCAAACAATCAACCATTTTTAAAGTGATAAAAGTTAAACAAAAACAAACTGATTAAATTGTCTACAAGAAACACCCAGATCGCGCAATTTTTTAAGTCTATCACCATTCATTTCACGTTGTTTATCAATAAACGTTCTTAAATGCATCCTTTGTTTTACAAAACTCACAAGGGACAATGACCGTGGTAATTTTTATCCAAGGTAGAAGACATTGCATTATTTTTACAAGTTGGTAACACTTATTTATCTGTTTTGACAGTTCATATGTCACAATGACATCAATTGATGTCTGACTTCAAACACTTTGGGACAATAGGCAGTAGCTTGAATGATATTTTGGTAATCCAGTTTTGTTAGTGTTTCAGATGTAATTTTAAACTTTATTGACTTTATAAAAGAGCAAATAACATGTTTTTAGTGTTTAAAATTCTCAGGTTTTATGTTTCCGAAAAACCTTTTTTTTTTCGTTTAATTTCTATTGGAAACTTGTAAAATTAGCTGGATAAACCAACTTGCGTGCTGTTTCTTTTAATACCGGGCCAAACCTTCAACTATTTACGTTACGAAAGAATTTTAGATCTTCAGTTTTGAACTTTTTTTGTTATTTTTAAGGATTTCAAAGTGAAAAGGCGTCGGAACAGATTTTGGATGTTGTACAGTGTTAGTAGCTCCTGTTTGTTTGAGGTAAAACCCTGTCGATATGACAGTTCTAAAATGCCAAAATCAATAGATAACAGTGCTACCAACACGTCATAATAATGCAACGCCTCCCAGACACTTTTTTTATTAGATGGTATTTCTAACTGCATTGTCAAAAAGTCACATAAAAAACTCATTTTTCCATAATGCGTTTTTTTACATTTACAGTGTGGAAATTACATTAGCTTCCTGGCATCGATCTTATGACGTTTATTTATATTGAATTTTTAAAGGTATGTACCATGAAATAAGGAAATCATAAATAAATATTGAATATCGATCTATTGACAGAAGGATGAAGAAACACCTCTCACTTTTAAATAATTTTTCATTTACACAGTGTACTTTGACTTTATATAGCGTGCAAATTTCATCCCTTAATATGATATGTGGTTTCTAGGTATTAGCATGCAAATATTTTTTATGATACAAGGAATGCAGATATTGACCGCAATACTAATAGGCACATTTCTCATACATACATACATAATTTTATTTACATAAACATAAGTTGCACTGAAGCGCACTTTATGTTGCCAAAAAAAGATAAATATAGACACTACATATCAGCTTGTGACACGATTTGTTATCATAAATATCAGTAGATAACATTAAAGTAAATTTCATAGGTTATAACGGAAAATTGTGTTTATTTTGTTTCAATTTGTACTAATTTTATATATAGTTGTGTTTCAATGAATTAACTATCAATTTTTTAAAGATAAATGAATTAAAAATTTGTGTCTTAACTCATAACATGGTTTTAAAATAAATTAGTTATCAACAAAATTGTATTGGTTATTATGAATTAGGAACACTTCATTTTTCTGGTCTAGCAATAATCAAAAGTTTTTTGCATGTTTGGAATGTTTGTATGAGTGCTAGCTATCGATCTAGAACCGTTGTGAAAAATATCTCAACAATGACATTTTTGCTAATGGTCTCATATTCAACCTGTCAATAATCAGACAGAGCTACCAACGCATTTCAAATTCTGTTGGCTTCTTCGACGCCATTTTTTTTTTCAATACTTGCGAATGTATCTAAAAATAGCAACAGAAATAAAAAATACAGTAATTAACATCTACAAATACTTAGTAAAAAATGACATTTTTGAATATAACTTGGCATTTAACCTACAAAGAGATAATTCGGAGTAGACAGAAAGAGCTACCAACCTATTTCAAATTCTGTTGGCTACTTCGACGCCATTTTTTTTTCAATGCTCGCAAATATATTTAAAAAGAGCAACATGATTAAAAAATACAATAATGAGTAATCACAAATGCTTAGTCAAAAGTATCATCTTTACATATAGCATGATAATTAACCTTTCAAAGCGACAGTTTGAATTAGACAAACAGCGCTGACAATATATGTCAAATTCCATTGGCTACTTCAACGTCAATTTTTTTAATACTTGTAGTATTAATAAAATATAATAAAAAATTATAATCATCCACCAATTTTTAGTCAAAAATGAAATCTTTGATTGGTTGATATTTAACTTATTAAAGAAACAGTTTTGGAGTAGAGAGATAGAGCTACTATCATACTACCATACTACCATACTTGAAATTCCATTGCTTAGTTTGACGCCATTTTTTTCCAATGGACACGAATGTATCCTAAAAGAGCAACTGAGTAGAAACATACAGTAGTAAAAAAAGATTCACAAATGCTTGGTCAAAAATGACATCGTTGCATATGTATAGCTTGATATCTAACTTCTCAAAAAGACGTGCTACCAACATATTTCAAATTCCATCGCTTACTTCGACGGTAATTTTTTTCGATAAACAGTAATAAAAACATCCACAGATGCTTAGAAAATTAAGCAAAGCTAGTTAACTTTTGTGTCTGTTAAATGTTGCTCAAAAAACTCAATTCCTATAGCCTACCTTCAACAAAATTTATCCCAGGAGGATATAACTCGTATGATGATCCGTCATTGTTATTTTTCATCTTTGAAACACGAAAAATTAACTTTTGTTTATTTTAATCAATCTGTGTTTTACTACCACGCGCTATAAATAGTTTTCGTCTTTCCCTACGTGTGACATTAGTCTTTGTTACATTAGCGTAACGACAAATGTTCTGACAAATTAAATCATTTATTTACGGCTTGAATGAACTTACCTTGATTTTCGTACCAAAGTAAATATTTCTAAGCACATTTTCTCGACATTTGGTCTAAATTCATCGAATGAACGCTTTATCAGAGCGGAAAGACAGATTTTTGGGGAGACCACACGCTGTGAAGACTTTTAATTACGAAATATCCTATTTCTTCTCCGAGTTGTATGAAACCGTTTCCGCCGAGCGATCATGTCGAATCGATAACAAAGGCAAGAATGTTGGTGTGAAGTGCCCCCTAGGTCATACTTAAGATTATTTTGCTGCAGTTTTGTTTGATAGTACGGTTATCAACAATTCATTCATTTCTACATTAGAACGATTATGAAAAAATAGAGGAAGTTGTTTTTATCGTGCCCGGCCCAAAAACCGAACCTTTGTTGTTTTTTACCGCTTATATGATTTATTAATATTGCTTTTTAAATAGAAAAGTGTATCACAATGTTATGTTTATGGTTTAGTTATGTAAGCAAAGATATAAAATTTAGGTTTACAATTTTCTCTTATCGTTAAGTAAATAACGAGTGTGATTATGTTTTTTTGAGATTCTTTCTAATATTTAACTGCAGGAAGCAAACGTCCGCTGGTGACAAAATCGAAGGCGGTTATTATCTGTCAAAATGTTTCCTGCTTTGTTTTCCGCGTACGCAATTTCTAGTGTCCTTAAATTTCTATAACTGACCTCGACTACCACACCTTCGTTATCCTTTATTATGTCTTTGGAATGGTATCAACATATCGGACATGTATGCAATATAGGATTGCGCCAAAGTATTTTTATCATCACCGACAATGAGTACAAAGCAAGCAAACATGAAGTTAAACAGCGTGAAGCTGTTGTGTAATTTTTAATTATTACTAATCTAACACCAAATTGCGTGATTATAGCGAAAAGATGATCTCACGTGCTCGCTGATGGTACTTTTGAAAGTGAAAGTGCTTTTTGTAGCACATATCCAATGACCTTCTCCCCTTCTCTTTGACATTTAAATTAGTTCACAAATTGGAATCGAATAGCTTGTGGCAGGTCACTTATTGAAAACAATAGAAGCAGTAAACAAGTCTGATGATTTTTTATTATCAATAAATTGGATAAGGGCACGATAAAAGTAATGGAGGCGTTCTGTGGGTGTCTGAAACTGGAAAATCTGGGACACTCTTATGATGTACAGGACCGCATCTGCCGGAAGTGATGGCTCTTCTCCTCACACGTGTCTGAAATGCTTGATGATTGATGAAATTTCTTATACACTTAAGGCGGTCGTCGACGCCTATCCAAGGTCTCGTAATTAACAATTATACCAACCGCATAAAAAACCTCATTATTTTCGATATAATTTAAATCTGCGTAATGATGACACTCTGACAAATTGATCTTTTCTTTTTTGTCACCCATTCGATTAATGATCAATAATTGTGAGTTAATGCTTTTACGGTGTTTTGAAATTGTCAGAAGAATTTATGTTATATTCCGAAACGAATTCGTTTAAGCGCCGGCTTGATCGTAAAATCGCCGCTTGTTAGGAGTTTTAGGAACTTTGTTTAGATATTACAAGAAAAGTATTCACCTAAAATACAAGGAACGGACCGGAACTGCTTTAAAGAGAAATATTTTCAAACTTTTAAGTGCCGTCTTAAAATGTTGCACGGTTTTAAGCTCACCACATATAAATAACGTATTGAGCGAGAAAAAATATAAACTCTCCGAGTCGTAAAAAAAGATTTAATCATTGATTAAAGTGCCGAGCAAATACTTGGAAAAAACTACGTAATTTGTTACCAAAAATTACATTTTGTTTTTCATAACAGTGACAATCTTTTACATGTTTGTTTATTTCTCTATCAATCAACGTCAATACTGACATGGGTTGGAGGGTTCTCACCCATGTTAGTCGAAAAATTAAAACTTAATGAATATTTGGAAAATTTTGTTATATTATTTAAATAAACCTACATAGAGGTTCGCGGTTTGTTACAATAGGCATTTTCTATACACAAAGACAGTTCACGCTTGGGAAATTGCGGAAAAGATAAATGAGTGATTCATTTTCTTTGTTTGAATCGTTCAGAAATTGATTAGCATAGTTTTGATAGTGAAGAGTTATCACATGCTTATGATCGCATTAGTTGAATTAATCGAACGTTAATTGAATCTATCAGTGTTTTTGAAACGACCAAATGCAAACACTTGACCTAATCGAATTGATAAAAGCATGAAACATCATTAAGACTTAAATAACTTATTCTGGTCAATAGTCATACGTATCTGATTCACTCATTGTTCCCAGCTAACTGACGTCAAATAAAGACTTTTTTTCATTTTTTAATTACAACTCATAATTCTGAGCAAATTGAGTTTTATTTCCTTTGTACATCGAGCTTGATAATAATCTTCACACGATCATTATCGTTAGGTCATAGTTATGGTTTGATTATATTCTAATTTACACTCTGTAATGGATAAATAATAATACGTGTTTTTATTGAAGGGATTCTCAATATCGGTTCTTATTAGGTATATTTCAAATCCCGGAAAACAATCCAACTTACACACACTTTTTGTTGCTTCTGATTCCATCCTCGTAGAGAATTTTTCCAATGTGCTAATAATAAGTGAAATTTTGTCGTGAATGGATTTTTTTTTGCTAATAAATAATCAACAAAAATGTGTCACATTTGTGAATTCGTTGCAATTTATGCTATCTCAGTGATAATTATTATCAACGTTTCTCCATTCAACGCTTCGCTACATTTTAGTTGTCCAATATAGTTTCATTAACTTGCAATTTATTTGACACTGGCCAGAGTTTATTTAAATACTGTTGTGATACAAAAATATCAGTCAACCGGTCAATTCCAATTTCTACCAGTAGTCGCACACTTTCTTTTGGCACTAAACGGTTCCATCATTTGCATTGACACGATTTTGATCTGCCCCAAGGTGTGGGCAAAATAAAGACTGGGAAGTAAACAACCATGACGTATACTTTAGCAATAATGCCAAACTTAAAAATAAAAAACGCCATCGGTTGGATGAAAAATGAGGAGATAGTGCGAATTCAGTTAACATTACAGATTCAGAGTTGTGTAGATCAAAAATAAGATCTTACGAGTTGGCTACTTTACATTTTCCAGACAAAAGAGACTAATGAAAACTCGTCGGAATTAAAATAATGCATGATTGGTTAATCAACGAGATTTGCTCGTTCTATTCATTACTTTAGTGCTGCTAATACCAATTTTTATTTGCTATTTACAGTTGAATTAGCATAAATTACAGTGTGTCAATATTTATCTCCAGCGTACATTGCACGAAATCGTGTTTAATTTGAAAGTTTTCGTCCATCGAAATAGTTGCACAATTTGTTTCATAACGGTCATAGTTGATTATAATCAGTTTTGATTTTTCTTGTTATTTTGAGAAAGGCAGTGAAGATGTGTGTTTCCACGATATGATGGCCTCAACTACTCACCTTCAAGAACGTTGGACTTTCACTTTCAAAACCCAACTTTCCTACTTTATGAGCATAAATCTAATTACCCAATTTAGTAACTTTTAAGCTGAAGGGTTGGCGTTAATTAAAACGCCAAAATGCTCCATTTCATTGTGGCCTAAGTCGGCATTTTCCAGATGCGTGAATTTTATGTGTGCTATCAACCTTGATGGTCGTGTCGACGACCAAAAATACCGATTAATAAATTGTTTAAATAGGCAAGGCAGTCTTTTTTTAATGATCTTGTTGTATGACGAATTGATTCAGTTTAATTGCCAGATGCGACGTGATTCATACGATTCGACCAATTATGTGCCGAATTGAAATAAATGTACGACCTCATTAAGTGAATCAACACGAAAAATTTAACAGGCGGCACGAGAAAGGATGTCCGCTGATTTGTAGTGATAATATATCTAGCTCGGTAGCAGCTGTAAATTTTTCGAGGATGTTTGAAAAAGTCGCTTTCACTTGGACCTGCTGTACTTCGATCAATTTTATTTAAAACGGAAACAAAGAACCAGGGAAATTATTTAGCAAAAGCTGGATAGGAAATTATATCTAACGCTTTACGCGCCACCTCCAGCTGTATTTATTCCGACCGTCCCCGGGAAAGCACTTAATCATATTATCGGTTTCTGCTTTGTTCATGTTGATGCTGATGAACATAGCTTTCTGGTTGTTCCTATTTACGTTATCGAACTGTTAAAACAGTATTTGGTCGAGGAAACCTACTAACTTCTTTTACAATGACTTAAAGATGGTAGCTGTTTAATGTTGACATTTCGTTCAGAACATGTGTTTACAGAGACAGATGTTTTTGTGTAATTGCATCAGACCAATGCGAGGTTTCTCCCAGATTCCAGATCTTTTGCGTTTTACATCAAGCCTTGTTACCGAATTTTTCTAAGTAAACCACAACTTTCGTTCTTATGTATCAGCTAATGGAATGTCAGTGTCACTGTCAACATTTGTCATTTCTTTGACATACAAGGGCCACATTTCCTGCCCCATAGTGTCTCGTTTGTCAAGGCTTAAATTCAAGAATTCGAGTTTAATTATTGCCGAAGTTGTAAATTCCAATGAATACTTTTACCATGTGCAGAGTCCGTTAATGTGTCCTAGATTAATCAACGCTGTTGTGTAAGAAAACGACATTGATGGAAATAAAAGCAATAGGGGTCCAAAGACAAAGCCTTGAGGCGCACCAATTTTAGCGAAAGTTTTCAACTTTTATTGTTCAACATGCTATGCTAAATAATGCCAACATGCAGGTTTATGCATGTATCTAAAAAAATCAATGTTGTAATTGTTCACGACCTACAATTATTTGTTGAACTAGAATTCAACTTTTTCTAGAGAAATAGTGTTTCGTAAAACTAGCAGTGTTTATCTGTTAGAACAGTAATATTTATGATCTTTAAATAATGTAAAAGGACTCTCCAAAGTCCTGTTTTACTTGTTAAGACGATATGATAAAAACTGTCCGAACGAAAAGCACAAACAATATGTTTTCCCGTTTACAATTCTCTGATTTTCTTATTGGAAAAAGGTTGTTTTTTACAAAAGTTTTCTTTTTATGGTTTTATAGTTCGTCTGGGCACGATAATGAAATTCGGTATTTGGTGCGAGTTAATCAAAACAACTGTTTTGATCCCTGTAACCAAAGAAAATCAATTTAAAAGGCGGTCATACATGTTGGGATTTATGAAAAAGTAAGTCGCGACTGATTAGACGTTACCATATTTTCCAAGCGATCGATCCTCTCGTTTCTTAGAGGTTTTTGATTTACGAGTGGTCAGAGGTTCTAAAGTGACAAAAATGTAAGATTTCAATCTGCACCAACAATGCTACAATCGGAACGAGACGAATCTCGTGAATTGCGTATTTAATGTGCGTAACTTACGACAAAGGAAGTGATTAGTATTATCGCTTAAAGGTGTTAGCTTATCGATTAAATTCAGGCGAACAAGTAGGAATGAACAATCGCGGTTGAAGACATAAAACCATTTGCATTGTTGAAGCGTTCCACCGTGTTAATTAATAACTCTGCCATCATACACTGCTTGATAAAATCTTACGTCAACAATTTCGCGATTACACGGAAACGTCGATGGTAAGTCTGATCCAAAACTACTTAATTGGTGCGGAAGAGAAATAGCAAACAACGAAATTCGATTAAATGAATGATTTCATTAGGTTTTTCTACGTTCATTGATGACGTCGTTCGACAATCTTATTTTGTACTTTTGCGACTTCATTACAGACGTAACGAATTTCTAAATTGCTCGTAAAATAAAAATTATATTGTGTTTAATCACTATAAAACGACGTACACAATGCCCGGTCATGACTAATAAAATAAAAAGTTTTCTGCAAAATCGCACGTTAATCCTATTTTTGACGCGCGATACCGTGTGAGAGTAGGGAATTGCCACTCTATATTCCATGTTGGTTCTCAGAGCATTGTTCAAAGTAAATATTGATAGTCTGCTTGTCAAATTCTAAGAGAACACTTGTCAAATGTGGTTTTCAAGTATGCGTTTGTTTAAACTTGTTGTTTTGATATCTAAGCCGTGTTAGAGCGATCCAATCATCATCCGGGAAAGCGTCACTTCTTGGATGAGTAATTAAGAACTGAGCGTCCCAAAATAGTCCACATCTCATTTAACTAAGAGTGCAGCTCGTTCTATTTAGTCAGCTATCTATGTTTGCTTTTTTTCCTAGAAAACCATATCATTAAGCTAACTTTATCGTATGATAACTGGGCAAAACCGTGTTATATCCTTCAAGGAAATTTTGACTGACTGTATTTTCTTTTTTACAGGTATGACCGTTGTCTCCTCGAGGTGCCACATGTCGTTTTGAGCGGGAATGATCTCATGGTATGGCAGTGCAGTCGCGTAAAAGGTTAACAAAACTGAACTTTTCGCGAGCCAGATGGGGCCACCTCTTGTCGGGTTAAAGTACGACCTTCGTTGTTCTCCGCCTAGGCGATGGCGCTGAAAAAATCTCAAATCGTCGACAGCCATAATAATAACATCCATCACGTAGTGTGTATGAAAGTGAAGGCGCTCAGCGATCGTTGGGTTACCATACACGCCGTCGATGATGATGATGGTCGAGCAAAAAGCCGACCGAGACCGGTCAGCATAATATAAATGCGGATCAATGTGCCAAAGCCGGGTAAACGTCCCATGATTATTGTCCTCGGTATTGCGACCTTGTAAAAGCGAACCTGATTTACCTGTGTTGGTGTGCACGCATAGATACTTACATACCACTTTTGAAAATGAAAAATAATCACATAGCGACTTTACGCTTCGTCGGTCAGAAGATGGGTTCGATACATAACGAAACATTTCTATCCAGAGTCACGATTCATTTGTCTGTAATTAGTTCATCACGGACTGAAAGTAAAGCCTGTAATCTCGTTAGCGAATCGATCATACATGCGGATTTGGATTATGATGTTACAACATGGAAAATAGCTCGAAATTTATGCCAATTACATCGACAACTTCAAAGAGCGCAGTAATTACCAAGCACATATTTTTGCTCTGAAACTTTGCAGTTCTCTACAAATATTCATTATTGATTAGAACGTATCATTCGTTAAACATGTTCATAATTACACCAAAACGTTTTGATGGATCACTAGACACTGTTCTAAATTCACTTAAAGAAAATCAAGTTAATAATACAATAATACAATTTTTTCTGACATAATCTACAGTATTTCAAATCTGCAGAGGTTTTTCAATCTTCATCAAAATTACGACGCTGGTGAGGATACAGCTGACCGCATCGACTTACAGTTAATAATACGTGTGGACAATGCGAAGCAGTAACCTGGCCGATTATCACATGAATATTTTTATCCTCTCCCTCATTATCAGTAAACCTAAAGAGATTACGACCAAGAAGCTTAGAAACTACAGTCGTAACAAAAATGTAAGTGTTGTCCTTCTTAAGCGTGGATTTCTCTTGATGAACTTGATGGTTTGAAGCGGATCGGTCTTTGCATAACAGAGTGCCACGCATAAGCTCTCGCTTTTCCACGCTCTAAATCTTCTCGACGCTTTTTTTTAATTTCGCTCTCATCCGCGTTATTTCGCTTTTATTTCGCTCTTGGTCGGACCTTTGTTTGAAAAGGACGTCCAATTATTGAACCGTTTTCGATGAACGCGTCCCTGTTGCTTTGCGGATCTGAATCCTCGCACAGCACAATCAATGATGTAAGCCGTGGCAAAGCCTTCGGTTGATCCGACGTGCAACGGAGGATGTGTTTATGAATATAAACGACAGGGACATCCGCTAAGATAATTCAGCATTCAGTTTGGAAACGTGGCTTGTCTATCTACAATTTTAGCTCGTGTGAGGTTTCCGAGTTTTAATGAAGGTTGGAATCTTTTGGTGATTTTGCCTCGGATTTCGTTGTTGATTAGTACTATATTGGATACAAAGTTTAGATGAAAAACGCAGTGGTTGGTCGAATTGAAAAAAGCAAACTAAAGGATCTCAACTTTTCATCGGTTTTTTTTTCCGAGTTGAGCCTTTCCGAGTGGAGCGCTTTGAAGAAGCTTAATCAAATAAATTTCGCTCATAGTCGGGACAAAGACGTTTTTATCGTGTGTCGTTGAGACCTCGCAAAGAACAACGGTCAGAATCCGTGACCCGTTCGGAATCTATGGATATGCGGCCACACGAATGTATGCAAAGGAAATAATTTGTTCTAGTAGTTAGAGTTTGGCGGATTTAATAGTGGCTTTCGTTATTTCGAAGGTAGGCGACAAATAACGCCCGTTAATAATTATGTTTGGGACCATTTCCGAAACGCCCAACCTTTGTTAACTCCACCGCACGCACCGAAAAGACCTCATTGTTTTAATCGAACTTTATGAATGGCCGGGATGGTAATTCGCGCCTGTCATTAACGTGATGAATGCGCCATCGCCATCGGCCGTTTTGTATCATTTGGGTTCAACGGTTCAAGTGTGCGGTGGAGAAGAAGGAGGAGAACGTCCCCGCAGCCTTGTGGTCGGCCGAGTGGAACGTCGGGCATGAGAATCCTGCGGCACCGTCGACTAAGTGAACGCTTAAACAAAGGATCGTTATACTGCGGAAAAATGTAGCGAATTCTATTTGCACGTAGGAACGTGAGTCCCTCCGCATTCAGATGCGCGATCATGGAAGAAATTCTACATTCGTTTTATGCCATCGCTTAATTACTTGGAAACTTTAGTACGACGGACGGTTTATGCTGATTTTTCTGCAAATGTTTGCTTTCCTTGAATTTTTTTTCTGTATTAAACCAGGTCTCGAAGTTTTTAATGGACTATAAATGTCGACCGACTCTTTGTAACAAAGGTAACGATTCTAGAGAGAATATATACTTTTGATGCTTTACGGCGCTTTTAGTGTTGACAAGACATTGTAACAAAGGCGATGGAAACGTTGTCGATGCGTTAATTACTACTAAAATACAAAGGTTAACATTTGCTATATCGACTAATTTCAATATCCTTTTCATTAATTATTTGCTTGGAACCTGGAAGTGATCAAAGCAATCTTTGAAGGTGTTTACTTTAGACGTTGTGTTAATTAGTTATGTGTATGATGCACTTACCGCGTTATAATTCAAAGCTCTTTAATAAGAAACCTTCTGGTAACCTTCTTTTTAAGACAAACCAAAGCTGCTTTCGCGATATGTTTTCTTCTTAAGTTATGCTCTGGAGATGTTTCAAAAAGAAAAGGAATCCTATTTTCTTTTGTCCTCGTACAAAAGTTTTCTACCCGCAAAGCAATGTCGATAATAAAAGAAAGGTTCCTACAATGATCGGAAATGAAGAAGATGATTGAGAAAACAAGCTGGAAACGAAAAAGCGTTGTAATATATTCTAGAAAGTTATATCATTTTTCCCACCGAAATGATGACGAAATGTTGTGTCAAATTGCGATGGTAATCAGAGCAAAAACAAGCATGTTTAGCGACCGACGTAAATTTTGGGGCATTCCTTAAAAGCTTATACGACACTTTAAGGATCCCGTCTTAGATCTAACTTCCTTCCCTGCTGCGTTATCGAAACCACGCTGACAACTCAGAATTCACACAGTGCCTTGACTTAATTACTTGGAAACCCTTAGAGCGTTCCAAGTAGGCCATTGCTCAGTGGAAAATCCCGATTTACGCCTAGTTGCCCCGCGACGCGTCATAACTTTTGTCATTCTCGTCGAGGGGGACCCCCAATCACGGAAATGTAAATGGAGAGGACTAATGGCGTCTAATGACGCAGCGTTGTCGTTGTTTTCTCTGTAATTTTGAAATCACGCCGCCCATGGTATCGCAGCAGCGTACGTTAACCCGTCCAACAACAGCATCTCTAACTGATAGAGTTGAAGGTGACGGTGCTGCTGTTGCTCCTGGTTCCGCCGTGCGATACTCATTTGTATGTTGCGCGCCGTTGACCTTGAAAACGTACGCGAACCCAACAAAGAACTCGCGAGGAGTTCAAGCCGGAAACGACGGAGTAAGGGGTCTACATGGCCGACCCGGAGGCTCCGGACAGACGATCGATGAAGACTGTCGATGGAGAGGCGACGCTGTTTCTGAGATACGAACGACTCACATTAATTGAAAGTTGCTTGAAAGAAACCAGATGCTGTCGTTCGAATAAACAAAAAATTAATTAAACGTTTCTATGGGTTATTAATTTGACGATGGGTGCACTTAACCCGTGACTTTTTCTTTCTTAGTTTGGAAAAACTTTCAGCGGGAGGAAATTGACATCAATAAATCTTACGGCAGCTCAAAATACTCCAATATCAGATAGAAAAAATAAAGTTTGAAGAGACGATTATGTCTTCTTGCGATGTACACATTGTTTTGGAGGATTATGAATCATCCAAGGATACTTTTACACTGTTATCTACAATGCGTTTCCTTTCCTAGTACGGAAGTAGTAAATACGCCATTGCTTTGTTTAGAAAATTTTAGATACACTTATCTCAAATATGGCGGTCATGTAAAGTACTTAAATTAAGTGTGTATTCATTTTGAAATTATCCTGTTTATTTTACGCAATCTCATTATAAGTACAGGAAAATTTAGAAATCGTTACACACCAATTAATTTCTTTTTTTTATACGTAGTAAAATCGGTGAACCACTCTAAAATAAACTATATTAATTAATCCACACTTAAATTTAATGTCACCGAATGGTAAATACCTTGAATCTCATCCAATCATATTTGTTTCCATTGCACAAACATGTTATATCGCCGAGTAACAAGACTTTTCAACGACATAATTAATCTTAAATTTATTTGTCAAATAACTTTGCAGCTAATTGCGTGTAACACTCAGTCACAGCTTTGTTGAACTGTTTTCAGAAGGTTTCAAAAGATTACAAAATGCGCATATTTTTTTTTTTTTTTGGAAAAGTCATTGGAGTGAATAAATTAGAAAATCTAAGGTTGAAAACATGAACATTTGATAATACATGTCGCAAATTTTCAAAACACATAAGTAATTCCTTAATATGGAGTTCCACTTATCTAATCTTTTGGACTTGTGTCAAATCGCTATGGTGGCCGAAATTTTTGCACATACGTCAAGCGACGAATAATAGAAACTGTGTTTCGTAATAAGAAAAACGCAGCGTTGTAGAAATGAAAATCGCGGTGTTTTCCACCTAGTCCCATGCGACCTAATTAAAAATTGACCTTCCAGGAAAATGTTTTCATGTTGGCGAAAGTAACTTGAATGGACATTAATAATGGAAGTACAATTTCCTATTATACCGGGTCATTGTTAAAACACAAACGAATTCGGTGGCTCGACTCTTGTTTCAGTGCAATATTTAAATAATTTCCATTCTTCGAGCTAAATCTCGCTGTGGGATCTTGGAGTAGTATCGTGATACGAAATCGCACTGTATGAAACAATGATGGCTTTTGTTCGTAATACATATATCCTGAAGGAAAATTCATGCAACATGCGCGTCCTTGGTGTCGTTTTTCTGCAGTTCGCAGACATTGTAATAAACTTCTCCATCTGAACTACCAGCTTACCTTTCCTTGCCTTTGTTTTCGGATCGGAGTTAGAATAACACGAGAAGTCGGTGCACGTGCTCGAGTACACCCTTTTTGTGTAAAGGGATACACGTGCTCGTTAGTTTTTCCACTAAGCTGGAAAATTCGCTTCAGCATCATCATCCATATATTTTATTTATCTTTCCGCCGTTGAGGAAATGTTGGCAGTGAATATTAAACTGATTTATTTGCGTTGAAAATTTGCGTGCTTGATTCTGTATACACCAACCACTAAATTTAGACGCCCGCACGTTTATTAGCATGGTGAATTCGTGGAAAACGGTTTTGTCTTTGGATTAGCTCTCGGTAGAGCTTGTTGCCATTGGAAACCGATTAAAGTGGGCAATCAATCCATTTGGTGGGTCGCCTCGTCGGATCCGAGAATAACTACACCCATAAAAATGTCGGAGGATGATCTTTTTCGCCAGAAGTTTGTTGCTCTGTCCATATCGGCGACGCTGAAGCCATCAAGTTCAAGGTCGTGTTAGAATATATTTGGAAAACTCTCTTGGTGTGCACGTCGACAGTAAATTTGGAAGCATATGCGTCTGATGTTTTCAACGCGACGGCTTTTTTTAGATCATGTGAAAAGGGAACATAAACATTTTTGTATATGTTACAAGATTTTTTTCTTGTTTTAGCGTTTACGTCAACGTTCTTGGTATGAAGATGCTTGTGAAATCGTTAACACGTAGACAAATTTTCGTAGGTTCGTTTGGTCGAGGTTGATAGGTCATTCTTCGTACATTCTCTTTGTTGCCGTGAAAACCGACGTGTTTATTTACGTTTGAAAGTTTTGGAACATTACCAAAATATTCATCATTAATTTCGTTTCGAAGCTGGTAAATGGCCACTTCGTCGCGAATTACTCATTGTATCGCTTTTGTTTTTCGGGTTTGCGCGTGTTAGGAACAGAAAATTAATTTTTGTTTGGTGCACCATTTATTCAGCAGTTTCGTATAGTGCAAATGCAAGCTCGTGCATTCATCCGACATTTGCCAGCAAAGCGTTTATTAAGTATAAATAATGCAATAAAATGAATATTCATTTTGCTCCAGTGACTAGGTACAAAAACCAACTGAATTCGATGTAAACTTTCCATAAATAAGCGCAACGACATTTCAATCACGCATTTTTTTTGACAAGTTCACTTAGTGCTAGTGGAAGAAGATCGATTGGTGTTAATTAGCCACCCTGTCCATGGGCGGGGCGGCGCCGTTGGATTAACGAGCGGCACAACACTGAGATGGTCGTTCCGGTGGGAACGCTCCTTCATTATCCCTGATATGTGGGTGTGCCAGTTCAAACATGACGATCCTCGACTCCAAGTGACGTTCAAGTGGCAACCAAGTTCCCAGCAGTATTTCAAGATTAGACATCCGCAGTGGTTCTTCGTTGCGATGGTACCTTTCACTTTCTCATCAATCAGTTTGTATCGAAAAATTCGTGAATATGTCGTAGGCGCATAGTTATGGGGCAATGTGCTCCCGTTTGCGCAATTACAACAATAGCCTAGGAGCGTTGACCTGATGTTGTTGCAACCTTGCAACTTGCTGCATCCACGAAAAGAACAGAGATCTTTGTTGTCTTTACGCAAACTATACGAAATAATGGATCCTCTTTGCGTAACCGATCCAACAGGAACACCGTCGCTTCTTTTTCTCGGCTAATTATATATCAATCCTTTCATTTTTTACTAATTCATCCGTTTTTTCTAATTGGTACCACTTATATAATTTGGTTTCTTTCACTTTAAGAATGTTACCTACTACAACTGTTGATGTATCACGAACGCATCGTCTGCTTTCAATCACCTATTAAATTCGGATCTATTCAACATATGCGAGTTTGTTGACCCTTCTGCTGATGTTTTTACCATACAGTTCAATTATCACAATCTTCAAGCTTTGATGTTCGTCACTGAACATCGAAAACCATTTTTTTTTCACCACAGCTGGATTAATGACGTATTACCAACGCGTTTGTAACCGACTCAGTTGGGTCGGGTTTGTTTTTCCCCAGCTGCACTTTGTTAAATGCGTGGAATAATAAACTCCGAGGAGGTTTTCTCTATTTGTTAGTGTTGTACATATTTGAAACGGTTGCATGTGCGCGCCCCGGAATTATAAAGTACACATTAATGTCTTGTAACGTAAACAGTTTCGAGTTATGGTTATTTTTCGATGTGGTTACCGCTACCGAGCGGTTTCCTTTAGCACAGTTTTGGGTCGAAATTTACTACTCGAATAAGTCAAGTGGAAGAAGAGTTTTTGTATTACGCAAAGTTTGTAAATGAGACGTTGATAACAGTTGTTTAAGGGCAAAGTTTGAAATTGTAATGTTAACTCCACAATTTTGGCACAAGAGGCAAAAGACTTTTTACACATTCGAAACGGAAGGGTAAACTTTGTAAACTAAACTAGGTAAACTAAGGTCATTGGTTTTATACTTTTTATATCATTATTCAGTTATGTTTTTTATTAGAGTGGTTGTAAGTAAATTGTAAAACATCGTTTAGTGGCATTTAATGTTTCTAATAATTGAGGGAAAATTACTCTTATAAGTGTGTAATTTAAATGCAAATTTTTTACAATGTCACTTTTGTTTTTTGATTATTTCTGAGAGAATTTTCAAGATTCTTAGAACATGTAATAATCATCGTAAAAATTCATACCACATTACGTTTTTATGAAATGTCCCATTCTTTAAATTTTTATATCGTGCAAGTTGCAACATGTTGATAAAAACGTATTACATTACAAGATAATGGTACTTGAACAAACGTATATATTTTCCACGGGCTTAAATTCTTTTTTGGTTTCAAATTGAAGTATAAAAAACAATGATCATTAAAAAATAAAGACATCGTTAATAAGAAATTTTGTTGTAAGTTGTCCTTCGCTCTTAAAAAGCCTGTCTGAAAACTTGGAGATTACTTAAAAGTTAAGTAGCCCGTAATTAGTTGAACTTTTAGAATTCCTCGCGTGAGTTTTAAACGTTCTGACAAATTACCTTTTGAGGCGGTAAAATTTTGTTTGTCTTTGTGTGTTGCTTTGCAAAAACAGTGCATAAGCGTTCTTCCTGCAGGATTCATGCATAATTTACTACACCGACAAAGCATAGACCTTGCTGCACGGAATATCGAAACGTTCTTTGTTTAAACGTGCACGAAGGGCTGCAGATATTCGTCGTTGTGTCACATTTCTCCTTGAAGATAAAAAAGAAAATCGATCCGTAAATCTCCTCGGTTTATTTTAATGTTCTTGTGCAGCACGTCGTTCTGAATCCTTTGTGAATTACCAGTATTTTGCTTAGTAAATGTCGCCGTGAAAAGCCATTATTTTGCTTCTTTTGTGGGAGTTTTTACGCGCCGCTGCGCTGCGGCAATTCGAGGAAAGTTGCCCCGTGGTATGGAGTTTTCAACGAAAAGGGATCGAGGAAAATACCTATAAATCGAGGGAAAAAACATAAATATCCACTTTATTTTTACTCGAATACTAAATAAAAAAAAGTACCGGCGCGGAAACGCTTTTAGAATTTTCTTGTTGCATTAATTTAACAAGAGGGTTTTGGATTTCAAATTAGTAAGTCGGGGAAGGAGTTTTTCGTCGTTTTTATCCCTCGTTGCCGGGGTTTACAGTTTACGACGTCGCAATTAAAGCGATTAGTTTATTGTTGTGTACTGGGATTCGGACGGGTTGTCATTTTTTAAAATAACGTGACCTTATTGCAAATGAGTTAGCGATTTATTCTACATTTCTCATGTCGCGATTTATACTCGTCAGCGCCTTTCCCGTTAACGAAACCATATTAAATCGCCGCCCAGACTGTTAAATATTAATAAATCTGCATTTACGATTCCGTTCGTTTGAGGAAGCGACCATTCATGTTTATTTATACGCCTGTTCCGAATCAATCCATGAATTTTTATATATTTTTTTTTGGCCTAGTCTTTATTAATAACGCCCCAACAAGGGCATTCGTAACCGTTTCTTCATTTTTTTCTTCATTGTCCTACTTTCCCGACGTGGGAGGATCACGGTGCCCCATGAAGTAATTGCATCAGCGTTAAAGTGTTATATCGTGCAACGAGGGGATCTTCCTTTCACTGTTAGCTTCTAGAAAGCGATTTTTTAAATATAAGGTCACCCCTCTTTCTTATTGTTTAAGTCGGATGTCGTAAAATATTCATAACTGTTATTGCGTACAAACCACCAAACTTTATTAAGCGTAAAGCTGTTCCAACCAATATTAGATCCGTCTGGGTATAATTGCATTATTTCGGTAGGAGGAGGGTTATCTTCGTACACAAATGTTACTAAAAGCCTGCGTACTACGGCGATTTGTTTAAATATTGAGGGTTTGTGGTTTATTTTATCATGAGGTGTTTACTACCGAAATTGTTATGGCGGCGCCGACCAACTTTTTCTTGATTTGTTTGTAAATAAACTGCCAAAATAAACGTTGCGATTTTATGAAAAATAAAACCGGGGCATTATTAAACGGGTTGCCGAGTGCTGGAGGCGGTTTTAGAACCCACTGAAAATTTTGTTGACCGACGCATAACAAATGCATTTGTGATTTCTTAATATGTACCGTCTAAATATAAAGCTTTCCATTGATTATTAGCTTACTCATTCACTAGTAATTTATACGTTGCCTCAACTAAACAATATTCGTTGGCAAATTTACTTGCATTTCCGTGAAGATAACGTTGATTTTAGATGCAACATTGCATGAGAGTGAGTCAGTTTCAACACAAGGAAATTCTATAACTCTTGCTTTAAATTATGACGTATTTTGTAACGCGTATAACATACCAATCTACCTACTTTAACGAGAGGAATGTTTCCGGTTTCAAAGGAAATGCCATTCGTTGCATCTTCAAGTTTTGTTACTTTTACTATAACTTTCATGATCATAATCATTACTCAGATATCATCACATCAATTTTTTTTTCCCACCTTATATGTATATTGCTTCTCAGTTGTTAAGATCGCAGATTATTTTTTACTTCAAATCGTACCACTTGATATAGATCTTATCATAGAACTACATGAAATGATAGTTGTTGAAATGTGAGCTCTTGTCTGAATATTGATCTATTGATGAATACTGGACCTTATCGTGATTTGTAGATGACTATCTACTGAAATAACTGGATGAGTTACCACAACGCACGTATTTAAAATAATTGTATCAATGTACAAAAAAACTTATTCATGTTTAATTTGAGTGCTTGCGTTTTCGGTTATTTATTATCAAAATTTCAAATAAATATCGGTTCTCTACATTTGGAGTTACATGTTTCAAAACATGACAGTAATGTCAAACCGAATTAAAAAGTACCGTTACGTATAAAATATTTATTCATTCCAGATCCCGATTTACATTTGATTACACGTAAAGAAATTTTAAATAAGGTTTCTTCCAGCCACGGAAACTAGATTCAGGTATAATCCGTTCAAGAATCATTTTATTTTTAATTACCCAACCCTCTCCAAATATGATTATAGTTGTAATTTTGGTTTCGGTAGCAAAGAAATTTGCGTAACATGCCACTGCTCCCATCAATTTTTCAAAGCTATCATTTAGAACTGAAGTCCAATTCGTTATGTAAAGATAATTAATGACCGTAATTTATCGATTTTGTTGAAAATAAAAGATGTCATTTCTTCCGCTGCTCGCTAAATAATTTTTGTTCTGTCAGCCAACTGGACGCGACGATGATTAATGCACATTATGTTGGTTGGACACTGAATTTATGGTAAAAAGTAAATTTTAATGAATGCGTAGGGAGTGCACAAATTCTGATTGAGTGGAGGTCGCCGCATAATTACAAGAAAAGAACTCGGCGTAACTCCGATTAATTCTGTTGTAAGATCTTACCAATCTCCGTAAAAAATTCTTTGTTGTGTTGGCAGTGCAATGCATCAAGTTCACGGCTTGGTAATTACATTTAGAGACTTTTTTCTCCGGCTCGGCTATTGTTTTCGCTCTTGCGACCGAAAAAATTGTTATTGAACGACCTGATAAAGCGTAACGGAAGAGAGAAGGTTTTTTCGTCGCGATTAAAAACGTAGGGAGTTATTTGTTTAGTTTCAAAGAAGATTGATGGAATATTATGAATGCAATATTCTAATGATAATCAAATTGGATTTTGTTCCATCTCGTGGGTCGTACTAATCCGATGTTATCGCGTCACGGGCACGTTCCGTTATCGATTTTGACAGCAGTAATAATGGTAATGACAATAATAAATGAATCGATCATTAAGCGAATTCATCGAAAGTCAAAAATAGCGCGTCCAGACCGGTTCTACACTCGGGGACGCCATCAGTACCGTAAATTATTCAACAAGAGGCAAATCCACTTTCGATTTCGTTAATCGCTGAAAGTAAGAGTACGCGGACTTTCTTTTGGTGTTCTAGTCTGTATTCTTTTATGACTTTACGTAATAACTCGTAGAAATCGGCCGTGAAATTTACCCCTAAAAATTGTTTTGTTGCCTGTTCCAATTGAAAAGTAATTTCGGCTCAAGCGGACACTAAAACTTTCTGGAAACTCGCTAAATCCTTTGGGACTTCACAAACTGTACTCTAACTTTCAAAGAAATTAATGAAACGAGCATAGATGTCGAAGAGAATTAATTTGTGTAACGCCCGCATTAGTGCAGCTGCGTTTTTTTTTTTGAGGGAGATGATGCGGGCGTGTTACAGAAATGAAGATGAATTTCGTCGTTGGAAAAGGCATTAAATAACCATTTGACGCAATATTTGTTTTTCTTCGGCGGTGACGAGACGACTTTATCGAAAACTAATGTGCTTTTTAGAAACATTCCAAAAGTAATGCGTTGATAACACATTTATTTTTCTTGTTTTTCTTATTGTTTAGATACCATTTTATTTGAAAAGCGTTACGGTTAAAACGAATTTCTCTTAATCACCCGTCACGTCAACTTGTTTACAAAGAGATTCCTTTTATTGATCGATTACGGACCATTTTTCATTCCAAGCGAAGTCAGGTATTTTATCCACTATAAATAACTAACTTTTATAATAAAATTTAAATGATCTGAAAAGTCGAAATGGTATGTTAAATAAATTTAATACGATTTATTTTGTGTACCAACAAAATCGTAATTTGATTGGAAATGGCCCAGCGCATTATAATTAGATTATATTTACAAAGCTATCACTTCATAAAGAAATTACTGGAATTGAAAATAAATTGGAAGTAATGCATGTCGGCTTCTGCGGTACTAATTTTCCGCCATTTAATTTAGTTGCACTTTTTTAAAATAGTAATTAATTTCGCGTTTATTGCCGCTACGACCCCACTTGTAAAGAACAATATGTTCACGCCCATGAATATGTATAATCGTTCGTGTATAAAGTTAGTTGTTTTATAATCGACCCGGAAATTACACCTGCGAATTTTTGGGAAAACTCTCACCTTAACATCGCATTATTATGACACTGAAAAATGGCTAAATTTTGTGTAAACTTACTCATCGCGTATTAAATCAGAAATTTATATACTGAAAATATGAGAGGGAGAATTTATCTCTACGTTTTAACACTGACACAGAGAAAGTGTAATTAAAATTACGCCACATGACGCTGTAAGTGATTTGTCTGTTTTATTTAGTTGAAAAATGAATTTAATTATAAAACGACGTGCACGGAATTTTTTCAAATATCTACTTGTTAGATTCACCTTCAAATTTTATTTCATTTACATTTTACACGCCAATGGAAGTCCACAGACAACATTTTGTCTAAACAGTTCTGGGTATAAAAAGAACTCGTGGAGAATACTAAATCGATTTTGAATACCACGACCTGTGTCCATGTAACAATAAAGAACGTTGGTATCAATCAGTATGAATCAGTGATTGACGCAATCATTTTCATGCTTCGTGGTGTTAAAAAAATTGATAACCTCTATGCGTGTTGGGAATAAAACAGGTATGAATTGTAAAGTTTTCGCTTTTATGTCAAGTCCTTTTTGCCGCCTGAAATGAAAATTTCTAGTAACCAACTTGTCTATTCAGAGAACACTTTTCCGAAGTTTGTACTACAGAATCTCCCTAATTGCAACTTCCCGGTTAGTGTATTTGATCGTTGTACCGTCACTTGCAAAGCGGTGTTTCTGACAAGAGCTGTTAAATGTTCCTGGAAATACCTTTTTGCAGAGTAGGTGGGTGTTAAAATTAGAACTGCAATTAATGGTTACAGGCTGAAAGACGTCGCTTTCAATGGGTTCTCGTTTTGTGCAAATGTAAATACACTTCATGAACCTGCGTTTTGAAACTAAACAAATCGATAGTAGGTGGAATTTTGACGTAGGTACTTTTACGGTGTTATCTGGGTGACAATTCTGACACAAATATTTTAATTATTTCACGTGCAATTTGTGAGACGGGATAAAAAACATAATGAAATGCGCGGAAAATGTAAACTAGGGCATCCAATATGTGGTAATATTGCTAGTATTACCTGTTATCTGCATAATAGCAACACCTGGGCTATAACAATTAGGTACGAATTTTTATTTTTGTGTGTAAATACTTCAGCAATGAAGAAAGTTTCTCGTTTTAAATCATCCGCTTGGTGTAAGAAGACAATGGTTATGCAAATATTATGTTTCCCAAATGGTGGAAATTGGTTTCGGTAAGAGGTGATCTAGGTATAACAAAATGTATAAACAATAAACCGCCTTGTTTGAGCCGATTGGTGTTTAAGTAACGCGCACGTGTAAGCAAACACCGATACATATTTTAAAATAAACATTTTTATACGTCAGTTCTTTTTCCGGCATGTTATCGATTGTAGCGATTTCCACTTGTTGATAGAATCCTCGTGTGGGGCATACGTCCCGAAATTCAATGCATTTTTATGAATTCGATTACGTCCAAAATAAATGTGTTATTTATGAGGGCGTCGTCGGCGTCGCGTCGTTTCGTAGATGGATGCCACGTAGGTAATTGATAACTCGCCCGTGGAGTTTGCATAGCGCACGTAACTTTATACCCAGATCACCTGAAAACACACAAAATCGATAATAATACATTATCGTCGCCGTATCCACCACTTCTCCCTATTTTATCGTATTGTTTTTTTGTTTACCTTTCCGCCATAATAATAAACGCGAATTATTAAGCAAACACGGCGTAGATAAAAAGCGACAAAGGGCTTTTCAGAATTCTGATGGTGATGACAACAATGATAATTAATGCTCGTTTTATCCAAGACGACGCCCTTGTTTGTTAAATGATTTCATACAAAAAAATATCTCGTTTAGCCGTTCTTTCTCTCTTTATCGTCGACTGCGTTCGTTGACTCTGCGGGTATTGTCGAGGTTTTTTGCGCTTTTTCATGGTCATGGTTTTGTCGAAATTTTCCATCGCTCTAGTGCTGCGCGGGAAAACGAAGAAATTGGCAAAACGAGATAGAAAGAGAGAAAAAGTAAAGGCGGATGTGGCTCAGGGACGGCGCCGCTTCATATCACAGGTTTACCTTCGATACTTGGGTAGCCTACACGTTTTAAATTTTTTCCTGCAAAAGGTTGGAAGATTACGTCGCTTTCACTCTTTAAATAAAGAACTTTGAAGACCAAGCACACAAAAGTCAACAGTTCGATGACCGTTCTTTGTTTCAAACAATTAGTAATGTTCGTTTTAAAAGGTACCTTCATTCACAGACCCCCTATAAACTATAACTGTACCGTTTAGAACTTTGGATGAATGTGAAGGCGGCAGTAATATAGTGTGTAGGAGGTATTCATTTCAAATATGTACAGTTTTTTATGAATCATATACATCCTAGTGCATCAGGTTTTTTAACCGCAACTACGTAAGCGTCTTTTGTGTATCTTGAAGCAGGAACACACAATAAAATTCTACACAACAAGCGGGGTATTACTACTTGCTGCTAAGGCCACGTTCATATCGAGCCAATAAAACTTATGTAGTATGCTGAAGCGGTATTTTTGTAATTCTAAATTCTTAAAGAAAAACATAAAAAAATCTTTTTAGTTTTTCTTTCTTTGGCAGACCTGAACTGCAAACAGAATAAATCGGAAATTATACACTATTATATTAAATTAATACACTTTGTATAAAACCTGGTTTAGTTACCATCTGCATGCTTTTTTATGGTCCTTGGGGTTTGGGATATTCTTGCATATATCTTTGCGCACTAACTTACAAAATTGATCCAAAAAAACAAAATGATCTGGCTTTTTCGTATTGTTCTGGCAGTATTCACTTGTCTTTTTAACTTTTGCTTGTGATTACTTTTAATTTAAAATATAAGATCTAGAGATCTTATCAAATAAATCTAAAATATTCTCTTATTGATTTTGCAAGTAGGGTTAAAATTAATCATTTTAAACACTAGAATTTTTCCACGCTCTTGTTTGACGTAATTCCATGATAGCTTATGGGTAATGAACGTTTGAAACTGCTGACAAATGTCCGCAATTATGCCGAGATATTTTTATTCAAAATAAGTCAAGGACAAACCAAGAGCTGTTTTCGAGGCGAATCTTTCAGGCATGGTCACTAGGTAACACGAAACTGATGTTTGAAATATCAGGGCCGGTCATTTTCTTTTCTCGAGGTCATACTATAATAATGTAGTTATTTTCGACACTTTTATGTGGAAAAAGGTCAAGTTTACCAGAACATCTTCGAGATTCCATTTGTTCTTATTTTCTGAATATTTTCCTTTGAAGCGTTATTTTTTTTTATATCACAGGCCAATTTGCATGCATGTTTAGAAGTTCGTGTCTAGTTTGTCACGGTGTTCTAAGCGTAGAAAAGCAGAGCTACAATCTGTGTAACGACCTTTAACTAGTTTTTGTGTATTTTTATCGAATAGTACTGCTTTTGTGATAAAAAGAAAGTAAATATGCGATTTCTCTCTAAGGAAGCATTAGTTGTGACCACGAGATAATAGATTAGAGTCTGCAGTATTGTTCTCCAAAAACCCAACCCAATGTGGCCCAACAAGGCAAGTCGCCGTTAAAGTCTAGAACTACTATGGTGATTAATATTCTGTCTGAGCAGACATCAGATAGTCCCTTAACCGTATGACCGATCTCAGGTAAAAATGTCTGATCGTTTATCACATAAAAACACGTCTACATTCACACAGCCTTGGTTAACCCGCTCTTTTTGTCATTACGGAATCATAAGCGACCTTTTCTAGATGGGTGTTCTCTATTCTATGATTCGTTTTCGATAAGATTGAAATTTATTTGTTCAATTTATCGTAACGATTTCTATTATCAAGTATTAAGCCATGCCATGCCTGACCTTCCTCTTCGAAGAACGTCGAAACTAGAGAAAATCAAAAGTATGTGGTACAAAGGGGTGGGTCTTGCGGCGTCATTCTTATTACCCAACATCGAAGTAGGCCGCAGCGGTCCGCTGATCAACAGTGATATTGCACGAGTACCGAAAGCGATCAAGGCCATCGGCCGCGCCTGAAACTTCTTCGATTCGAGGGGGCTCAGATCTGGCCGATAGAGGGGGTCTAATATTAGAGAAATGTCTTGATGTCGACGTAGTTTACGTCGCGTTTATGCAACGGCACGAATCCAAGGTAGATGTACTTTCACTCGAGAGTTATGTTGCGCGGTTGCGTAACATTAACGGAAACAATATACCATAGCGTGTACATCTGGCGGCGGCGCTGGTCGACCATCTCGCGCGCGTTTTAGTGCTGAAACGCTCAAATGAAGGTGTAGAAAGTGAAAAGTTAGGACTTAGTGTCGTGATGTTCTCTGGATTTTTCGTCTAAATGGATGAGGTAAATCTGGTGGAGGAACAATAGGCCCAAAAGCTTTGTTAAAACGAAGATAAGGCGGTTACGTCGAGCGAATTTAATTCGATTAGTTTTGTGATCGGCTTAGACTTAAATTAGTGCCATCGTTGACATTGGGTCAGGTTAGGTTGGGTGCAAATTTCCTGGCATGCGTTCGCAGGCAGTAATAAATTAAAGACGACACCAGCAAAACAAAGCGGTATTTATAAAGTACAACAAGCAACACTAGTTTATTAATAGGCCCAATCAACAAATTGCTTGTATTTTTATTGCTGCATCCTTATCTCTCGGTAAACAAACATTGGTCAACGTACCAAATTCAAAACACGCATAGACTGATAAAGTTGTTGAAATCTTTTGTTATTGGGACTTAGTCGTAATTATCTTTACGTCTAACCGTTTGTGAGAACACTTTAAAAAACCTACTATCAATTATAAAACTTCGTAGGCATATGTGTCTTATATGTAATAAAAAACCTATTCTTCCCACATCTTCTTATTCGAATTAAATTAAAAATTTACCAAATGATTTGTGACTGTAACCGACAGTTCAATAGACTACTTGAAAGTCAGTATTGCTAAATTTATAATGATAAAGAAGCTTGTCCATAAAATTCTTTGAACGGGCCCATATAATAGAATTTATGATCGCAAAATTGTGGTCTTGGGCTTGAAAAACGGGAGAGATGCTTTTCCATAAATCTCAATAATGTTTCAGTTTTACTCACTTGTGGCCAATTTTATTGATATTTTAACGGCCGAGTAGACAATTATTAAAGAGGTCTACTTCTACGTTTTGACCAAGTCTATCTCTGATCGACGCATTACAGAAATAATAAGATGAAGAAAAAATGAGTTTTATTTAGGCAGTTTCTAACAATCCTACAGTACCAAATCTAAATGACTAACTTTTATGATTTGGTCTAATAAATTCCTGTAAGTCTTGGCACGTTTGTAAAATCTAAGATAAATAAAATCGGGTCTCGTTTTTCTCCCTTGTATTTCAGAACCGCCGAGGTCATTTTTTCCCCGTCTCAGATTCGACCTGCCAAACCGTGTTTTTTGGCGTCTTTGCAAATGAAGAAATTTTGTCCGCTCCACCACGGTTAATAACTTCGACCTTTGCGTTGTCAAATCAACTGTGCAATTTGCGTAAATGTCAACGTCTTTTTTTGTGCCGGTGGCTTTATCTGAGACCACGCAGTGCATCCAAGCGTGGGTCTTTGTCAGTCGTTACTACAGGAACGGTCGCCGGAAGTCCGACACTTGATTTCCGGCGTAAAGCATACAAACACACACTCTGGAGCAGATGTAGGGGCGTGTGCGTTACAAAACTTAAAAACATTTAATATACGTTACTTATGCGAATAACCGACCGTAATAAAGGTGGCTTCACAACGGTCGGCCGTGAAACCATTTCCGCGTGAACGATGCTGATGCACTTTCACTTTGGAAAGTCACTCCCTCGCCAAAGGCTTCCAGATTCTCGCAATACGTCATTAATAGTGTTATGTAAATGCGAGTTTGATTGTAATTGGTGAGACGTAACTTGACACACAACGATCCCATGTTGATAGGTCGAATTGATTTCACTTGACAAATTTCTAAAGTTACGACTGTGACATAAGTTTGGTGGAAAATTCAAAATACAAGATCTCAGTTGGAACAAAGCGCTCGACAAATTCACGTCTAATAGGAAAGTTAGAGCACTGCGAAAGATGCAATCATTGTATTTATGTTGCTTCTAAGTTTATTTAGAATAAACTATATTGTTTTCACCACCATAAATTACTTTTTATTTGAAGAAGTAATGGTCGACCGAATTGGATGAAATAAAATGAGTTTATAGTTTTATATCCTGTTTAGTGCAGGCTTAATGGACGTTTCGAAATTCCATTTAAACACTTTCGGTCGTTCACTTACTTTATTAATTTTTGTTCTGTTTTGTCCGACGTGTTAAATAATAAATGAACACATTACAAAGCGAGGCAGTAAAACTTACATTGTCTCCTAAATTGAATTAAAAGTAGGTTTCTTGTTCAAGAACAAAAAATGACAAATACGAATGTTGGATGGAACGAAGATAAAAATAACTCGAGTAGTTACTACCGTCATTCAGATGTCTCATATCGCTTTATGCTGCAGTGGATATTATTAAAACCATCATAAATTGCTTTTACTACTGGCACAAACTTCAAAAATACAAATTTATTACAAAACGCGTGAATCAAGAGAGTTTTCATTAAGGATGTGGTGATGGAATGTGACATATTTTAACAATGCAAGAATAGTGTAATGTGCTTTGATCCAAATGAAGACGTTTTACAAATGATCAACTTTTTCAAACCATGGTCGATGATTCAGGCTAAAATTCCATAATTAACACGTTACAGCTTCCAAGTGTATTGCTAATTGCTTCGTCCTAATGTTTTCAGTATGATACTGTCTCTTCACACATTGTCTCCAATTCTTAAAACATTACCTAAAATGTACATCTTACTTCATCTGTCCTTATTTAGTAACATCATTGACGACACAAATTCTTTTCATGGAAAATTAACAATTTTATTTGATCATAAATAGCGAGTAAACCAACCTCCATAAACATTTTATACCGCCAAAAAACTAGGAAATTTACAATTTAAAGTTCCTTCTACCTATTTTAACCTAGGACCGAGTCTTTGTTCAAAAATGGGAAAAATCTGCATATTAAGGTAGTAAAAGAAGGACTTGTCAACTGCTGCCAAAATTTGCGAACAAAGACGGGAGACCCGGGGCTACCCAGAAGTCTCAATAAGGGGTAAAATTTCACCGTCCCTTCGCAACACATGACGCCTATTTTTGTATGGAAAGTTCGTAAGTGATTTATACATCCAAGAAGAATTTATACAAGAACGCGACCTTATTTCCCAACGATGTACAGAAATAAACTTGTCAAGGACCGTAACTGACGCCGAACAGTTTTAATTCCGAAGAAATTAGTGGTGGCTTTACACGGCAGGTAACGTAACGTAGGAAATCCCTATCTGTCCTCCACCTTGAACTAAATGAAAACTGCGAACAAAACCGTGACGTTTCATCCGAGAGCAGTACAATCAAGACGACAATGACCGTGTTGAAGTGGCCGTGAACTCGTGGAAATTTTAATGACCCGCATACACATCCTAATATTGAATCCCCACAACAACTCATTTGTCTGCTTATTGTGAACATGGCTTAATCTTTTCTAAGAAGCTCCCGACGTGCATGCGTACTTGGGGCTGGGTCTGTGGAATTACACGACGACGACAACGATGACGACAGCAACGTGACCGTCTGTCTATGCCGTCTTCCCTAAGAAACGTAAAATTTATCGGTTATATCAAGTTGAAGGCCGTTTCACACCTTCGGGCGTACTGACCCTCGAAGCACCATCTGGTGATGTTGTCGACGATTAAAAGTGACAACTTGTGGCGGGATCGTTTAAAATGATCGAACGTTTTATTTTCATCGGAAATGGCATTTTTGCAGTGTCAATAATTCATGATGTTCGCAACAGATGTACCAATGACATTAAAATTTCAAATGTGCTTATTATTTGAAATGTCACGTCAGCAGATTATGTCGGAGATATTCGTTTACATGATGCTGTATTAAATACATCTGGATTGACATTTGTCATTTTGCAGTGATAGGTTTTCGGGGTTTTATTAAATGAAATTAATTTTGCAGTTATGGACCGATTTAACTGAGCTGTTAAGACGAGGCACGTATCCAGTGACACTTGATCGATTCTTTTCATTAAGATATTGCATGGGGACTAATTAAATCTCATAAATAATTGAATTTGATGTTGACATTTAATCGTTAACCGGTTTAATTGGAAACGTCAGTCACTTTGCGGTCTTCGATTACGGACTCGCAAAATGTCACTTAAAAATTTCTACTTAATAGGGTAGTGCGAAGGCAAGGTTTTTATAATTAACAATAAGCTTTTTTAATGTAGCCGGAACGTTTACAATGTTAAGGCTGAAGTAGTAATGAAATGGGGCTGCTAGATGTAAATGTCGGTTGCTTGTCGCCAGAATTTAGTTTAGACAATAAAAAACCTGTTATTTTAAAAGCCAACTTTTCGGATTAACTTTTCAATGGTGGGCTGCAATAAAAAGGATAATGGTCAGGGGTTTACAACTTCTTCGAAAAGACCTGCCAATTTGGAGATTGAAGTTTTGCATGTTGGCAAACAAATTACCCTCTAAACGCGTGGGCTGTCATCGTTTTTTAATGGCAATTTTGTTACAAAAATACTCCTAAAATCGTTACTAATTTGGCAGTAATTTTGATTTCGCCCACATTTCCTCGTGTTAGGCGCAGTCATTATCAGAAGAAAAATACGTGGGTTATTTGTTTTAGTGGCGCACCAACGCCGTTAGATATTTTATGAGAGCGGGATGTGGGTGGTTAGAGCCACCCCGGAATTCTCTATAAGTTATTCGCCGTTTTAGTGGGAGAATTCGCGTCGCTAATGTTTTCATTAAAGGGCGATCCTCATCTCGGGCGTTATTTTTCATCGTTAGCAGGGTCTTAAGACTGTAGAGAGTTGAAGGGAAAGCATCCCGCGACAACAGTAATTTCCGGCAGGAACCAGGTGCTAGACGAGGGTAATAATTTGCACGGAACGTCCAAAACGAGCGAATCTTTCATTCATTATCGTTGATTGCTCAAACCGTAATTAATTGAAAACCGACGCCGCCACTGAGTTTGAAAAAAATCTAATCTTCCTCGTTTCTTCCTTCCGATTCCGACGCTATCGCTCGAGACGTCCATATTAAATTCCGTTTTATGTTGGCTTGAGCATTCATTTTCATGGGGGGTGGCTTAAGAAAATCCTACTGGCTTTTATTTCTTATTATTCCCATCTTAAATTTAAAATCTCGTGTATGTGCACACTTAATGTTTCCTTCCGCAACTTGAAAAGACCTCAGGTAAAGCAATTAAGGGCTTTTAAGGTAAAATTTTCGAGTGTGTGTCAATTTTGGATGCCCAGGTGCCTCTTCATAACGCACAAAGCGCTCTTGAAATTTCATTAGCACCGCCATTTCAGATAGAAACAATAATTTTAACGTAGCCGCAACAGCCTAAAAGCTTTTTCTCACGGTTCATTATAATCGAAATTTTTTATTCTTTCTTTGTGGCGCTGCACCTCAAGGCTCCCTCATGCGGAAAACGGAAAGGGCGCAGACTTACACAATTACCAGCACTTAACTGTGACTTAACTTTGTTCTGAGGTCGAAGGGTGCCTAATCTTCTTCGGCTTCCGGCCCCAGACAACATCAACGTGTTCACACCCAAAAGATGTCTTCGACCAGGTCCCCGTGTCGTAAATCTGTACAAAGTTTCAACAAGTTAAGCTGCTGAGGTTGAGTTAAGACCCGCGTTCCTGAGAAGATGAAATAAACATTTACCTGACGTCTTTGTTGAGAAATTGGCAAGTTTTTGGCCTCGGAGGTAATTTGAGATGATGGCTGACGTACAACTTTCAGAAGGAATTCTTTGTTCACTTTCGGTTCTTTCTTCTCAAAGACGAGCAAATCTACGAAACAAGCCACAAAGCACGCGTCATCCATGACTCGGACGAGTGATAATAGTTTTTTTACATCTTGACGTCCCACAATCGAAAAATATGGCACAAGTCGTATCTTATTGTAGGAGTACACAGTAAAACGTATCGGTACATTAAGTTTGAATAATATTGTTCATTTCGCATGCAAACCAATTTTATGCTTGCTATGTACAGGGCGTTTCACGTGGGGCTTTACGTGAAAAATTTTGGGCATCAATTAGACAAAAACCAATGATACTTATCTGATTATCTCAGCAGCAACAATTTTGACATCATAAAATCTTACCTGGACTTTTCTTCATTAAACAGCTTCATAATCAATCGTAATTTGTATATTGCCGTTTTAATAAAGAAATTATTGTTAACACTAATTACCTAATTGAAAGTTACAAAGAAACCACAAAAACATTTAAAACAACAATTTGTCTCCGGCAAATGTATTTTTAATATTTATCAGTTTGTTTCCCAGAAAGTTTTTTTTTTAATATGACAACAAAAAACTATTTTAATTGTAAATGTCTATTTTAATTTACTTTTAATTACCTACCTAAATTAGAGAATTCTAAAATACGCTTAAAGATGAGAGTCTAAACATTCCAGGTGATAAAAAAATTAAGCACCTATCTTAAATGTACATTATTGATTGAGCCTGTACCCGCTATGCATTAGTTTTTTATGTTTTTAAACTTTGGTTTTAACTTTAAAATCAATAGTGAATATCAAAAAATGAACCGTAATAACAAGGTAATTTTTGCATATTTTAAAGCTTTATGAAAGTTTTCTGATATCGACCTAGGTGGAGAAAAAAATAATTAAAATTTAAATCGTATTGACTGTGGTTATAAAAAAACCATACACATTATTCAATTAGTTGATAACGCTGGTATAATACGTAAAATAACGACTTAGGTAATTTCATTTTTTTTTTAAGCTTGGATGCAATGAAATTTTAATAATAATGTGACTAAGTTTCCGAATAAATTTGTAAACGCTGTTGTGCTATGAATATTCAGGAAAATATAGAACACGTTTGTTCATTTTTTCGATAATTTCGCTGTTTGAACCAAAAAAGAAATGCACGTTTCACTGCCTCCATGTACAGAATTCAAAGAAGAGCGCCAACACATGATGTGAAACCGACTGGAGAACCAGTAATCTGAACTAATCTTCTTGGAATTCATCTACCTGTATTTTTCGAGTTTAACTTTAGCCTTCCTAATACAAGATGCACACAGGTAGAAACCTTTCCAAGAATGTCCGGACAGTTTGAATTTTTCTTCGTGTTTCGAATTCTCTCCAAAAATTCTATCGATATCGGAAATTTGGGTCATGAACCGGATGCGTGATGTTTCGTTCAACGTCTTTATAAAATCCAAGAAAAATATTGAATTATTTTTGGTAACTTTATACAAACATTTTATTTATATCTTGTCTAGATTATTCGATCAGGCGATGCTGGCTTTATAAATCATTAAAAGCGATGGATTGTATTTCTTACGGTAACGGCTATTATATGGCGCGCGCGGGGTTTTTCTTTAACCGTCCACGTTGCCTTCATTAACGTAAATGTTTTGCCGCGGAAATTCACGCGCCAAAAGCTCATTTTTGTTTAATATCATGGTTTTTATTCGCCGATACCTGCCCGACGTTAAGAAGGGGTGGAAGGCCCTATGAGTTTGCCAGTTTGAACAGGGGAGGGGTGAAATATAGCCGCGTTTGGATCCCCTCGACTAGTTCTTATTTTATTTAACATCTGCTCGTTTCGGAGGCCGGAGGTCTGTTCGACCAACGTTGTTTCAATTTTTAGTAGTTAGTGGTGTTTCGTTATGGAAGTTGAAGTTGATTGTTTTTAAAAAGTTACTAGTGTGATTGTGGATTCTTTTCGAACATTGTTTACTGTGAGTATATTATAAATGAAATCGATTAAGCGGGAAAGCTCGCGGTGATGCATGCACTAAGAATTAATGCAGTTTAAAATGATTAGCATATTATAGAAATTTTCCGCGAATTATTTTGCTGGCATGGATTATTTTGTTAATGGTCGTGGTATGTTTACATACTGGTTCCATCATGTTTGATCGAGTTTCATTCATTCTATTGTTCTAACACCACGTTTTCTCATTTGTGTAAATAATCATATTAGATATACTATAAATGGAAAAAATATTATACGTAACACTACAGTGCGCATTCCAATGTAGAGGGTATCGATTTATTATCTCGTTCACTGCATATTCAAACTTGGATATCATATCAGTTACATTTATGCAGACGGATTTATCAAGAGTTTTGGTTACAATTTTTTTATTTAGTATTATTATTATAAAATATGCAGTACAAGCCCTTGTGGAAAATTTTAACAAAAATTAATATAAACTGAAATCTTATTTTTTGTCGATTTTGCCACAGCGCCACTACGAAAAACAGTCTTCTGTTGACAGATATGAAAAAAATAATTTATTAATTATTGACGTATGTACATATTTTAATAGAAATGGTTTTCGAACTATGAATAAGTAATGGCGGGAAGAGGCGGTAAAATTATTATTGTGATGTAGTATCATTATGTTTTTATCTGTTGTTCCTCATTACGTGCCCGATTAATTAAAACCACTTGCTATCAACTCGCATTCTACATACATGCTTCAAATTTCGACTAATAACATGTTTTCGGTAGGATGGTATTACAAGTTAATGAAGATGTAAAGTTTTTAAGCTAGGCTTAGGAACCCATCTTGATATATCAATTTAATTGAGACATTGAAATTGAGAGGTTTGAACTTTCATAGATGACAAAGGTCACAAATGGTCGTGATTTATTAATGTTTGAGACTGTGTCGTCAACGTTATCTAAGATATGTGTTTCTGAAAGTGTTTTTTGAGAATCGCCAATATAAACCGTCCATTCATTTAGTTAACGGAGTCTTGGCAACAGGTAGCGCTAATGACGCAGTGTTGTAGCAAAGCAACAAACAACGAACGAACGCACAAGGATATCGAACGGCTGGACACGTTTGCGACTGCATTGCTGGCGGCGACGGCGGCGACGGTGGCAACGCCACAAGCTCTGTTTAATTCTTAGTAGTTGTAATGTAACTGTAAATGCGGCTTCGTTGTACATTTGGAGGAGTGAACGTCGGTTTTTGGCCAGTCGAGAGAGGCAGTTACCTTGTTGCAGCAATAATTCAAGTCGGGGTTGCAGCCCTCACAGCGTTACCTTGGCAACAGCATTAGTCCCCTCGGTCGGCACATCGATCGTCCGCCACCTCCTCCTCTTTCCGCGCCAGACACGTCTAAACACTTCTCCCCCGCACGATTTGACAGCCCCAGGATGCACCCGGTCGACCGACGCCGCTGATTCATCGGTTCAGCGTTGCAGTCGGGGATGAATAAATAACGGTCGCGCCGCCGCCACCACTGCCGCCGCCATAACGCGCCGCGTTCGATGCCCTCTCGCACTCATTCACGTTTTCTTTTCTAATTCAGAATCTGATTGTTGTAGGGATGACGGGTAACTAAAGATGGCATCTCCGACTCCTTCACTTGAATCACTACCACGAGCAAACTCGATTGGATCGTTTGGTGACCAAGCAGACTACTTGTCCCTGTCTCCTCTGGAGGACTCCCCATTGTCAGTAAGCGGTTCGTCACCACCAGTCAGCGATTCCGTCGATCGAGACAGCGACCCCTCCGAACTCCATTGCCAGCAGTGCCGCGAACCTGTGGCAGATCCCAAACTGTTGGCTTGCTTCCACACAATCTGCAATCTTTGTCTCGAGAAGAACAAGCTTATCTGCCCCCGGTGCAACGCGGAATCGATCGAAGGCGTTCTCAATAGTCTCCTTTTCAGTTCGGATTCAACGACAGACTCGTTCCATCCAACAGTCCGTTGCACCGGCTGCAAGACCAAGAAATTAGACGCGGTAGCCCGCTGCGTCGATTGTGCCAATTATTTGTGTCCGAACTGCGTCATGGCTCACCAGTTCATGCACTGCTTCGAAGGCCATCGAGTCGTCAACCTGAACGAAATGAAAGAAGAATCTAAGAACGGCCTGATCTCGAATTCCTCCATCACGAACGGTGAAAAGAATACGGTCTGTCCCAGGCACAAAGGCGAGCTTCTGAAATATTTCTGTCGCACTTGTACGATTCCCATATGCAAAGAGTGCTTGAACTTGGAACATCCCGCCGGTATTCACGAATACGAACATATCAGCGAGGCAGCACCGAAACAAGTAGAAGCTATTCAACACGCCGTGCAAGAGGCTAAAACCAAAGCCACCGATATCCGTAACATCCTCAAAAACGTCGAACACGTATCCAGTCGTCTGCAGGTCCAATACCACAAAGCCCAGAACGAAATCAACGACACGTTCATGTTTTATAGGTCGATGTTGGAGGAACGAAAGCAAGAATTGTTGAAAGAACTCGAGAGCGTCTTCTCGGCCAAGCAGATTTCGCTCGGAGTAGCCACGCAAAAGGGCCAAGAAACAGTCGAACAAATTTACAAAACTTGCGAATTCGTCGAGAGACTGAACAAATGCGCGACAATTGTTGAAATTTTAATGATTAGGAAATTGTTAGATACGAAATTGCAAGGCCTTTTGAGTTATAACATAGATCAGAGCGTGCAATCGGCATGCGAATTAGAATTTGTCTCGAATTATCAAGCGATTCAAGTGGGTGTTCGCAACACGTTTGGTTACGTGCGTTCGAATTCCGAAGCCGTCGTAGGACCAAGTAAGCAACCACCTATCGCTCGTCCCACAGGAGGGTCGAGTTCGAGCGGAAGCAGCGTCAATGGAAGTTCCGGAAGCTTAAACGGTGGCATCCACTGTCCTTTTACTATTTCGGGCTCGAGTCAGTCCACCTCCCCGTTTGAATCGAACATAATCAGCAAAAGATTCAGCAGTGCCAACAGTTTGGGACCGTTTTCAACGACAATCGGTGATTTGAATCTCAACGGTATCAATCCTTACGAAAAATGGTCAAACGGTGGTACCGACACCATGTTCCAGAATGGTACCAACGATCCTTATTCTTTAACTAGTGCCGGACATACAGATCCCATGCTCGATCTCACATCGAAGTTGATGTCGACGGCGATATTCCCCCCGAAATCTCAAATCAAACGTCAAAAAATGATCTACCATTGTAAATTCGGCGAATTTGGAGTAATGGAAGGACAGTTTACGGAGCCAAGTGGTGTCGCGGTCAATGCGCAGAACGACATCATCGTCGCCGACACGAATAACCATCGAATTCAGATCTTCGACAAAGAAGGCCGTTTTAAATTCCAATTCGGCGAGTGCGGTAAACGCGACGGTCAACTCCTCTATCCTAATCGCGTCGCCGTGGTCCGTACTTCCGGAGACATCATCGTCACGGAGCGCTCTCCGACTCACCAGATCCAGATCTATAACCAGTACGGACAATTTGTGCGAAAATTCGGCGCCAATATCCTACAACATCCTCGTGGCGTAACAGTCGACAATAAAGGTCGCATTGTCGTTGTTGAATGTAAAGTGATGCGCGTTATCATTTTCGATCAGACCGGGACTGTGTTGCAAAAATTCGGCTGTTCGAAGCACCTCGAGTTCCCCAATGGTGTAGTGGTCAACGACAAACAAGAAATTTTCATCAGCGACAATCGCGCTCACTGCGTCAAGGTGTTTAGTTACGAAGGTGTTTATCTGCGACAAATCGGAGGCGAGGGCATCACCAACTATCCAATCGGTGTTGGAATCAATGCCAACGGCGAGATTTTGATCGCCGATAACCACAATAACTTCAATTTGACCATCTTCACGCAAGAAGGACAGCTGGTTTCCGCGTTAGAGAGCAAAGTCAAGCACGCCCAATGTTTCGACGTCGCACTGATGGACGACGGTTCCGTCGTGTTGGCAAGCAAGGATTATCGCTTGTACATCTATCGTTACGTGCAGGTGCCCCCCATCGGCTTGTAGATGGAACGGAAGCGTCACGAGACAGGGTCTCCAGCAGCCGTTCCCGACACCTTTTTGTTGATGCATTTTTGAGCGAAGCGTTCGGATTGCTGGTCTGTTATTACTATTTATCAATTTACAAATTTAGAGTTGTCCAAAATTGTAACGATGTCAGTCGTCATAGTTTTGTATTGTACTTCACAATGTTGATATTTTTTATTAATAGTATGTACGATATTTGACGATGCGTTTGAGACAGGAAGCCTGCCTGCTCCTTCAAGGGAGCGCGGCCCGTCACCCGTGTTGAATGACCAATTCTATCACTAATTAAAAACAGGGATATTATAATTCACATTTTAGAAATGTTAAAGAAATAATAACCAAGCAGCATAGCGGTGCCTGGGCCATTGTTGTATTTAAGTCGAGCATCAATTTCCGATACGATATGATGATCTATTTTAATATGCGTGTATGATGTTGTGTATGTCCTTTTAGTATAGCGCGTTGTTGTTTGCGGGATGCCGCGTTGTTAGCGACCCTAGTCACCCACGAACTGTAATTGTAGCAGTTTATTTCTTCTATTATTATTATTGATTTTTTATTATATCCCGAATTTTGTATGTTTTTTTTTTTTTTTTTGTATTATGTTTTTTATAACTACCGTGCTTTGTTCGACACCGTAGCGTGCCGTGCCCCCAACTTCCAGTCGCTCGGGCGTTGTTTATTTTTAGTTTTGTTATCATTTATAAATAGTGGTATTATTACATCATATCTCTATTTAAGTTAGTAAAAGAAGCGAAACCAACGTAGGAAGAAATTGCAATTCTCCGTGTGGTGCATGCAATATACTTCTCTCTTCCTCCTGATTTTTATTATTATCATTCATATGAGTTAGTTGTAGCAGTAGAAATATATTTGTTTGTTGATGCTGCCGAGTTTAAGATAGTGACGCCGACTGCACGGAGCATGCGTGCTGTCGCGCAGCGCGTACGCCGCCGCCGCCGCCGCAGGCGCGCCCTACAAGACTATTTACTTAGTAGCTAGGGTTTTATTTTAGTTAGAGATGGTGAGGGCGAGCGGGCGGATGGCGTTGCCGTCGTCGTCACCGTATTCTTTTTATGTTTATTCTCTCTTTCTCTTTTCGATCGCGACGCCCCTCGCCCGCTCAGCCTCGTTCCGTATTATTATTTATATTATTATTATTGTATTGTTGTTTTTTGAAACCGGAGGCGATGATCGCAGAACACGGGGGCTGAGCGATCTCAATCCCACAATTTACCAGCAGTCCCGTGACTTGCGCCGCGCCGCCCTCGTTTGGTCGCCGAAATGTTGTCTCTCGGTGTCTCACCGACAAGTGTTATATATGTTGTTTTTAATGTCTTGTTCAGAGTACGCTCTATTTTTTCTATTGTTCCTGAGACGTCCTCGGTGAGACACCTTGAGAACAGCCGGCGCGGTTGACCCGACCAGGGTGGCTACGGCGCCCCAATGTATTACTAGAATTTTTTTAAAACTTGTTGTTATTATTATTATCTTAATTTTAATGGTAAAATTGTTCTTAAATTAAATGTACATTGTTTTGTTTTCTTTGATTTTTTGTTGTAAATGCTTTTTAATTAATAATACCAATTCTTGCAGTTTTCAGTTATTTTTATTTTGTTTTTTTTCTATCTTTTTTTCTTTTCGAGTAATGCGCTGTTGGAGATTGCACCCGACCTGTTTTCCTAGTCCTTCACCGCCCCGAGTGATCACTGCTTCGAGCACGGCACGGCTGTTGATACACAGCCCCTTTCTTCTTTACTATTACTGTACTGTAAACTTTTATACTTAGAAAGTAAGTGATGATATTAATGTATTCCTGCGGGAGCAGCTTGTGTACGTTATTTATGATATATTAAAAAAAACTATTGATATTGAACAATCTTCCTGGGCCCAACTAAGCAAATCCTATATAGGTATAGATATATAGGCATGTGTGATTTTTTTCTTATCATATAGTCATTAGTATTAGTAGCTACGTAGTTTGGATACTTTTAAATGATTTGTAGGCAGTCTCGCTAGAGAGGCTCGCATTGTGTGAGTTTAAGCGTAAATAAGAATAACGTTTAACAAGATTTAAAAAGCATTTTCGGTAAGACTGATTCAACAACACATTTCTTCTGGTAACGAACTTAGTGATACGCAGATGCAATAGTCCTCCGGAGCGGAGAGGCGGCCGTCCGTCTTTCCAGCAAGATGCGCACAATGAGGCTGCCGCCGTCCGCTCAGGGGTCTGTCACTTGAATATGTTGCGTTTACCTTCATGTCAATTACTCTAGGGAACATTACTCTATTTTATCCACGTGGAGTGTGTACATATGTAGTGTCGTCTCCTCCGGTTCAGCACACCACAAACCGCACACCACCGTCACTTGAAGATCTCCCGCCTCACCGCTCCCCTAAGAGTGTCTGTCTGTCTCTCCATTTCTCAAAAATTTCTGAATCCAACTCGTTGTTTGGCCGTTTTAAGGGCCGCACTCACATTCCCGTCGCACAATCTCTTGTTATTCGCTGCATGAGTTGTTCCAGATTATAAATTTTTATACATTTTGCTCATGTTGTAGATTGTTGTTGTGCACTGTTAATTAATAATGAGCCACGCCGCAGAGTCCACACTTCCGAGCACCTATTCCCGGTATTGCGCTCGAACAGAACCTCTTAACAGACTGTGATTATCGGAAATGCCTTCCCCAATCCCCGATGTTATTGTCACTTTGCACACACCACCTGCACCGGATCGCCGCCGCCGCCACTCTCATCACACTCGCCCACAATTGACGGGATTTTAAAATGTTATTACACGAATCTACTAATTTTACAGAAGACAATAGAATACGGTCGTTATAACACCACATTTTTCTGGTTCAGGTCATCCATTGTAGTTTGTAAGTCGATGCTTGCTGTGGTAGATTTGTTGTAGAAAATTTGGTTGTTTTGGGCTGGTGTGATGCTAATGCCGTCACCGCCGCTTCTTTCGCGCCGTCGAACGAATCTGGTGGAGGCGCCGGGCGCCCGATCTGCATGTCAAAGCGTACGCTCTTCCACCACACTTCTTCGTAAAGTACGAACACCAAAACATTGTACGTGTTGTACTGTAAAAAGGATTAACAAAGAAAAACTTGTACTGACTGTACTGATCACACCAATTCTCCTTGCTTGTTGGCTGGAACCCGCGGACCAAAGCTCGCGCGGACCGACCAAACGTAGCTGCTTACGTCGTATCTAGTCTAGTCGTTTTATATCAAAAACAAAAAATGATATATTGTATTTTTATGTGCTTTGTACGTCCTTATTATGGTTGTATTGAAAAAAAAACTGCGACGTATGTCTCTCTCTTTGATAAGGTAGTAGTGTATAGGTATTTGTTAGGACTGACCGAGTTTATCACATTTACACTTAAGGTTATTGTAACAATACGAGTATTATATTGAGTGTTTTTCTTGTTGTGAGGCCGCACATTCCACGGCGCCCGCGCCTGTTGCGGCTCTCGGGATCGAGGGGCCCTCAAGTCTGCGACCCCGAGAGTCTCGCGGGAGCCCGGACGCCACCTTAGCATTAGCCGCTTTGTCCGTCATCATCGTTCCTGCCATAGGTCGCGCAGACAAATCGCAGATATTCTATATTTGATAGCAATAGTGCGTGTTAATATATCTGTGTAGTGTGTTGTGTTGGCCACGTGACACATATCGCCGCCGCCGACCGTCGTGTTGTCCCATCACTCCCGATAATGTGCTTCTCTCCGCCGCCGCCACCGCCGCCGCTTACTTGTCTGTGTCTCGTGTGTGTTTTATCGTTAATTGAGTAGGATTTAATTAGTAGTCGCGAGCTGTCCGCGCCTAAGCTTTTGCTCTTCTCTCAACTGTAAGACTGATGCGTTGTAGTAGGTACTTTATATTTGCAAAATTGAATCAAGGCAATATATATTGTGAGTAATATATATTTTTGAGCTATGTTTGTTACTAACATAATCAATCAACTCGACGAGCGGGTGTAAAATTTAGCCAAAAAATGACAAAAATCATTACAAAAAAAGTTGATATAATGAGCGTGTTCGTTGACGCAGTAGTGGCCTCTACCGCCGCTTGGCCTAGTGCATGCGCCCTCGCACCCCCACACCAAGTGCACCTCACTCGTTTATTGCGGCAGTGGACAATAACGTTACTCCACTTGTTGGCAACTACTCTATCCAAAGTATTTTCAAAGTTGTTAAATCAAAATGTTACGAAGATAAAATTAAGGTGTTCTTCTCGGTTGAAGTTTTCTTTGGAACTCGACACATTCCGAACAGATGGTTTATTTTGTATATGATCGTTAATATTAATATGAAAAAAATCATTAATTAGTGTGTGAATGTCACTCGATTATTATGGAGCACATTATCTGGCTAAAGCATTACATGTATACACTGTTGGTCCTGTTACAAGAATATCTTGATAATTTATATGTTGTAATGATAAAGTATTTTTAAAAATCGAAAAAAAATGAGACCGTTGTGAAGTCGGCGTCCCCACGTCGACTCTATTATTTGATTATTTGTCTGTTTCTTTTATTGTCGGAAGTTTCTATTTTTCATAGGACAGTTTCTTGTTATTATATAAACTAAGTGTGCCTAGTCAATAGAGTTCAGGTCAATTTTACGAAGTAATTAATATTAAAAACAATGTTGTGCAGTTCCATCGATATTATTAAAAAAGAAAATTGAAAAAATTTGTTTTCTTTTTTACCATTTATTGATAGTCCATGAGCAGTGAACAGCGCGCCCATCATTTGCGAAAACTTGACCTAACCGACAAAGATTTTTGTGAGGAGCGATGTTGTGCTGATTGTGGTCTTTTTTTTGCATCTACCACCATCACAGCACAGCAGACGCTCCCGACGCATGTTCAGTCTCGTCGTTATGAATTTTATAATTTATTTTTATCATTTAATCATTTTACTCTATATTGAGTACAATATTTGATGATTAAGTCATATCAGTTTGTTACAAGCGTGTATTATTGCAGTGGTGTATCTAATAAAGCATTTCGTTTGCTTGAAGTCATACTAACTTATTTAGTAGATTCGAATTAATACCCTACATCTATCCAGCTGTCCTTTATCGTGGTAGTAGCCGAACCTTAAGTAGATGGCACCCATACTAATCTAGGACATGAGTGTAGACGTATCGCCTAGTAGTATAGTAGTCCATAAAAAAAAAACAAATACGATACACAGTTTGCTCCCGAAAACGTTCCTAAATCAGTCTTATTGATCGATTTTAACGGTGAGTTGAATTTCACATTTTTCTTAATAATTAAATAATAAAAGGGTTCTTAAACAACCACCAGTAGTGATTTATTGGTTTTATTATTACCATTGTTAATAAACCTGTAATCACAATTTCTAAAGAGGCGTTACCTTTTTTAACTTCAAGTCATAACAATCACTGTGTTACTATTACCTGAATATATTTTTTAAATTCTCTAGATATTAATGGCCCGGAAATGAAAATTTTCAACTGGATGCTTGAACTTTCTCTCCATGTTATTGCTACAGAACATAAGGTAAGTACAGCTGTATTAAAAATTATTTGTGACAGAGTATTCAATTAAAAAAAAACAATGGAACAATGGCAGTTAAGCTTAATCGAACATTGTATTAAAACATCTTTATCAACTTTGTTACAAAATAATTGAGAAACCAGTGATGCGGTCATAAATACGTAATATATTCATATGGTCAAACCACAAGTGAAATTACACTCCATTATGCAATAAAAAAACAGTTTTCAAGTTTACAAACAAATAGTTTAAAACGAAACGTAAACGAAAGTCTTCTGTTGATTCTCTAAAGGGATTAAAATTTTTCATACTCACAAATTCTCGTTTGGTTTTTTATTTGACCAAGTTATTAATCGTAAAAAGTGTAATAGAACTTGGATTCTCAAGTTCTCAAAAAATCAAATCTTTAGTTTATTTATTTTAGGGTCAAGTGCTGAAATTGAATAATCGTAGAATGTGTTAACTAACTTAGTTTACTAGTTGAGAAATTTTGGAATTTCGAGGTGGCGAAAATTTGCGGCAATTTACAGGGGTCGTATCTTCTAGGCACCAAGACAGTAAGCGAAACATTTTAATATTATTTATAAGAACAATTTCATCTGTAAGACATTCGAATTTTATTTATTCTGGTAATATTTGAATGATTCTAGAATTTACAATTTTCTTAATTTTATAGTCATCTAAAGAACTCATTATTTCTGTGTTTATTGAAATGAACTTGCCAAACAAACATTCTCAATTCAAAAAACTAATATTTTAAACAAAAATTAGAAATTCAATCCAGGAAAAACATCGGGCGCATCCACCATTTTTGCAACATTTTAAATGTACATTTTTTTAATACAGTAAATATTTTTAAAATTTCTAGTTTTTGTGATTATGCAGAAATACAATACAAGACAAAACAATTTTCTAACGAGTAAAGATTTAAAAAAAATACGAAATTCTGCATCGATTATACTCAAATTTTATATCTTATAGCAATTAGAACAATCTCTTCAAATCCTGCAAATTTGAAAAATTTCTCGTTTCCAGTTTTAGACAGAAAAGATTTCCATGAATATTTCTTCAAATTCCATAGAACTGAAGGTTAAGCAACAATTATATTTTCTTTAGCTGAAATCTTAGAAGACAGTTATTTGTTTTTTTAATCTAGTTTATTGATTGAGTTAAAAAAACGATAAACTGGATCATATTTTTAAGGTCTCGATTACTAAAGGTGTGAATTATACAAAAAGTCGTTAAAGCGTAAATCAAAATTTTTAAAAAATTGCATTTTTTAAATTTATTAACATCTGAAAACCTTTTGTTTCTGTGTTTACATGCAATATTTTTTTTATTTCAAGGTCTCATATTTCTAACTAAGACTTACGAACAAAGTGGTAAAGTGGATCAAACTTCTAAGGCCTTCATTAATAAAAGTGCGAGTTATACAAGAACTTTCTACATAAGTCAAAAGCTCTAGAATTTGCAATGTTCTTAATTTTATGGACATTTGAAAAACCCTTTGTTTCTGTGTTTATTGAAATAGATTTGCCAAACAAACATTTCAAAAAACTAAAATTTACAACAAAAATGTGGAATTTAATCTGGAAAAAATACCTCTGGCGCATCCACCATTTTTACAAGATTTATTAAAAATTTGCATTTAAAAAATTTCTCGTTTTTGTAAATATAAAAATATTTCATGAAATGAAGTAGAAATTCTTTAGCCGGTAACAGAAAAAAACCTGCACCAACTATGATAAAATTTTACATACTTTTAGTAATATAATAATTAGAACAGTGGCATGTAATAAAAACTTCAGACGATTCAAGATTACCATTCTAATGTTGTCTTTCGTGGATTCATTAGTCCGCCAAACAACCCACATCCACCCACGTTCTATGCTTCAATAACAAATGTATCTCAAAGCGACAAAACAAAAAATTCAGCAGGTGTTTAACGAATTAATTAGACACTATAAAAACTCAGAACAATCTTTACTATTATGAGCTGTAATCTTTCGCTTTTTAACCCAAAGGTAATGGAAGAAATGTTAATTTGTTTTCTTGACATGCATTATCTATGGTTATGCAAAATAAAGAAAAAGTACATCTGCAGTTGCCAACCAAAAGGTACAGGCTTAAATGGCACTAATTGAAGTTCCAATTGCTGAACATAAAACGTGTAAGCAAGGCGTGAATATTCCGTGGCCGTTTAAATCGAGGTACCTATTCATCAAATTAAAGTTTCTGGAATGTAAGGCTGAAAAAGGGCGATCTGACTTCATTCCGTTGCTAAAAAAGTAAAACTTTCGTTACGTAAAGAGAAAATTATATTTGCAAAGTGGTCCTGAGATTACAATCGATGCCGGAAACGTTTTGAAATCCATACATCAAACACAGAAAACTGAGTTTCACTTGGGTACCTGCTTGCGTTTACAGCTTTTCAGTAAAGTTTATGAACAAGAAAAAACGCTTAAAATAAATTGTTTGGTTTATTCAAAGAATCCGAGGCTACCTCAATGTGCACGTGCACAAAAGTTTTTTTATATTCTTTACCATTTCCTCGCTAGATTATTATCGACTTAGGTATATTCCCGTGAAATTAACGGCAGACTTTGAACCAGTGATGCCGTAACAGTACTAAATATAACTAATTATCATTTCAGTTCGACCGTACGGTAAATTTTCTTACATTAAGATAGATAAATTGTAAAATTCATTTCTGATCCCCTAAGTTGGTTGTTTCTTTATTACATAAAAGTTAATTATAGATATCGAAGCTATTTAATGCTAAACTTTTGTTGTCAGTTTTTCTCAGTGCAAACATTTCAAAACTAAATTAAATGAATAAATCCACGTTAGATGTTGTTAGAAAACTCTCTTCCATCTACGTTCTATTATTAGTTTAAAAAATTGTTTGTCTCCTAGGAATTCTTTATGTAAGATGTAGTCAAGTAAAAAATTTATGGATCAATTATTGAAAATTAATTCATTAAGTCTCGAGGGTAATTGATTTGAACTAAAAATAAACGTGGCCTCAGGGCTGGTATCTATAAAAAAATTAATATCTGGAATGCTCTTTTTTCGGACTTTTTAATTTTTTAAATGACATAAAGTACTCGCAAATATGGAGAAAATTCCATGTAAATATTTGCAGAGTTTACACTTAGACCATTTACACCAAAAGATAATCATAAATGTACTCAAACATTGCTTCTGTCAACATTTCACTAAAGTGTTGACGGGATAAAATATGTTCAACACTGATTAATGCTTATTAAAAAAACTGACGTTAATTATGCACTTGCAATCAATTTACTTTTATAGAAACAAATTGAAGTTTTTTATCTCTGGTATAAAACAACAGGAAATACAATTACATTACTACAAAACAGTTTAATAGGTAATAAGAGTATATAAATAATTACAAAAGTAAAACTAGATTCTCACAATAAAATTTGGTACTATAACACCTAGACTACATCACAGCACAGTTAAAGCTGACACTTCATTGGCTAAGCCACACATATTTTCATCAATAGCGATATATAAATAACCATTATCTCCAAAATCTGGACCCCAAGTGTTCCTTACAATGTAATGTGGAAGGTCTGCTGTTAAGTCATAACCAACAATTTGAACTGCATGGTTTAGTTTTGAAGGATCTCCATCACAGTGGTATCTAATAACGCCCCCAATGTAATTCTGCCATGTCTGTGCATTAATAGCGACAGCCAAGGGACCGTTTTCTGCTAGAAGCTTTAACATTACATGTTCTATTCCTACAAAACTGTTGCCCCAAATTAGTTTTTTTTTATTATTTAGAATCACTACTCTACCTGTCACATATAAAACCCTCAATTTGTACCCCAGTCTGAGAAGATTTACAATGGAAACTTTTTCTATAGTCTTTTTTTCTGTATAAAACATAATGTGTGTTGTTTAACCACGTGAGAAGACTACAAATGTCTCCACCATCACACCCATCATTGTTATTACCAGCACAATCAATGACTTGTTGGACGCTGAGATTCTCTGTTTTGTTGTTCTTGATTGCATTCATTGATTCTATAGTTTCTACAACAGAATATGCCCAACAAGCTCCACAGCTCCCTTGGTCATTTATTTTAGTGACTACATTTTTGCTTCTCCAGTCAAATTTTTCAGGAAAAGATGAACGTCTTTCTCGCCAGGAAACTTTTTCATGATCTGTATGATGTTTATAATGATGTGTGAGTATTCTTTGACTTATATTAACCTGTAAATGATTATTAATAAACTCTTCTGGAAGTAAATCTGAGAATTTTGTCAGTCCATAATTTGCAGAACCATTGGTTTTGTTATTGTTCAGTAAATCGATTGTTTCTAGAGATTGCTGAAAACTTACATAAGCTTAATATTAAAAAGTAAGTGTAGTTTTACCTTAAATGCCTGAAGTCTCCTCTGGTATATTTGGGGATCATCATAAGACTTATTAAATTGCTTTAAATACTCTTCAAACTGACTCTCGACTTCGTCGGGCTCATTAATTTTAATTGGAATAAAGAAAAACAACAAGGCAATGTAGACAAAGGCCTGTATGTACGTACCCCAAGAAGTCATTCTTATCAGTACGTTAATAACAACATTGATAACATACTTAAGTATCATATTAAATAGAATGAATACAGTGTATCATGATCCCGCCGTGATTTAAATCGGAATTAACGTGAAACACGTGAAACACTAATTTAAAATCATTGTTTTTTACTTTTTCAAGCATTTGCTTGCGGCTGTCACTGTCACAACATAACCTAACTTTAAATAACATGATATAGTTCCAAGCGTAAAAATACTAAATGAAATCGAACCATAACTATGTAGGAGCTGTATTGTTATTGCAATATATGTAATATTATTGTTTTCATTGCGTTGTGTGGGTTGATTAGTGCAAACTCCCCCATTTCGTTGGTTTTATATTCAAAAGACAGTTCAAATTTCGCGCGTCAAAGCGCCCTCTGGAATATCCTTCTGTCAAGTTTCAACTTCCGCTTCAAGTTCTACACATGTCAAATTCCTTTTCCGCTTAGAACGTCAAAATGGCGACTCCAATCTCGAAAAAACGCAAGGTAAATACAATTTTAGCTAACATTGTAGGCTTAGAACAATCATCTAAGTTTTCGTACACTATACTTGATGATTTAGCGTCAGTTTTAGGGTAATCTTAGCTCTGTTTACACTTCTTTGTTATCATAACCTAATTCTTGTGCCACATGTGCTCTATACTCATCGCATTTCTTGTTTCTGATTGTAGTTTGTTGGCGATGGCGTCTTCAAAGCCGAATTGAACGAGTTTTTAACTCGAGAATTATCCGAAGATGGATACTCCGGCGTTGAGGTGCGAGTCACCCCAACTCGCACAGAAATCATCATCATGGCTACACGCACGGACCGTGTTTTGGGGGAAAAGAACCGACGTATCCGTGAATTGACTTCTGTTGTACAGAAACGGTTTAATTTCCCTGAGAACTCTGTTGTTCTATATGGTGAGAAGGTAGCAAATAGGGGGCTTTGCGCAATTGCACAAGCTGAGTCCCTTCGTTTTAAATTGATTGGAGGTTTGGCTGTTCGTCGTGCTTGCTATGGTGTCTTGAGATACATCATGGAATGCGGAGCGAAAGGTAACTGTTTGTTGATGTTAAATGAAAGTTAGTAAAAATGTTTCTTTTCCAGGATGTGAAGTCGTAGTCTCTGGAAAACTCCGTGGCCAGAGAGCAAAATCAATGAAATTCGTTGATGGATTGATGATCCATTCTGGGGATCCATGCAATGATTACGTTGACACCGCTACAAGACACGTTTTGTTGAGGCAAGGAGTCTTGGGAATTAAAGTAAAGATCATGTTGCCATGGGATCAAACTGGCAAAACTGGACCCAAGAGGCCTCTTCCAGATAACGTTTCAGTGGTAGAACCTAAAGAAGAAATTCTCCCACTGTTCCCCAGCAGTGAAATTAAAGCTGTAAAACCGGACGCTACACCCGCTCCCATAGCTGTAGCTTAACTTTATGTATAATTTTCAATAAAAGTTGGAAACTTCAAGTATTTTTTTTATTGTGAAATTACAAATTTTTACTTAACATAACAACATGATCACATGGAGAGTGTACACAAATTAACAACCATAAATGATGTGATCACAAGTGATGTAAACTAAAAAATCTCCACGTGTACAATGCGTCTTTAAGATTATAGAATAACAATTAACATAACCAGTTAACACCACTTCTAAATTAAAGGAATATAAAATGATTCTTTATAAAGTATAAAAAATTGAAAATACCTGAATGTGCCAATTTGCGTAAAATTTCCTCAAAACAAGTGCTGAAAACAATACCAGGCTTTAAAACGACCCATATCACGAACAATTAGGATACATTAAAAAAAAATTACTGCTGACGCTGAGGCTGAGCCACCTGTGGAGGGGCCAATTTCGTCGTGAAACTCACGATTCCCAAAAGGATACTTTTGACGAAAGACGGCATATTTGGCTTAGCGGCCGTCCTCTCAAACAAAACTTTGAGCTCATAGAACATGTTTCTGTTGTATGGATTGCGTCTAGAAGTATATCTCTGAGTCAAGAAATGATAGTAGATGAATGGGGTTAGTAAACTGGCACGTCCCCTGAAACAAATCAATAATTTTGTGATCTTTAAACGGGTTCTTCTTACATGAGCACGAAAAAGACAGTGAGAGGCATCATGATAATCTCTGTAAATGCGATGAGTCTCAAAATATTCAATGATTGGAACTCAACCAATGAGATTAGAAGGCGCGCTCCCCACCATGAGTTCTGGCCTAATGTCTATAACAAAAATCAATTAATTTGATGAAACACTATTAGGATCAATAATACATCAAGCAACGTTAAAGAGTAGCTCGCTGAGTGAAGGATGGCGAAAAGCACCACTGGCAACAGGACCACTAGCTACAGTCAAGGATAATTGATTTGTTCTTGTTTGCGACTTTTGTTGTTCTATTAAAAAGGATACACGTCAGTGGAGCAACATAAAGGAAAATCATGGAATAGAAAAGATAGTGGCAGCTGTCTTCCATCAGCAACTCAGTCAGAAATTCCCGACTTAATCTAACTCTTCCAAGTCTTTGATGCAGTCTCAATGCATTTATAGCTGCATTTGCAATCAAAGCCTTATAGTAAGCATTCTGAGCATTCCTGCAACATAAACAAAGTTCTTTATTGTATGAGTGAAAGTTCATAAAGGAAAGCGATGTGTGCTACTTCTCATTTTTTCTCGTCCTCCACTATAAAATTAATAAAAAAGCTCTGTAAAATGACGCGTCAGTTGTTTACCTTAGATTTCGATCCACCGCAATTAGTTTTATAGAATTCAAGAATAACCAGTTATCAACCGGCACTATAATTATCATAAAAGCAAGGCTACACTGTCTTACCCGAAAATTGGAAGGAAATACCCAAGAGTGAACAAAACTGTCATTATTCGAATCGCCCATAACCCACAATCTATTTTGTGGGTCAAAACGTGTTGTTTTAAGGCTTCCACGTTTAGCCCTCGTTGTCTTTGCTCAGAACTGGTAGATGGTCCCGCACCGTCACTCATTTTCGAGAACTGAAGATGCACTGATAAGTTGTGCAATTCCCCGACAAGGGTGTAAATATCACCTCTACACGATTAACGAGCTACTGTTACTATCAAAAGGTAACAAATCAAATGTACGTGCATATCACACTCGCTCATAAACACGTAATGACAGAGTGAGATTGTGACATTTGCAGTCCTGGGATTTTGACGTTTACAGCGCTACGAGGTAGAAACCTATAATGAACTCCGCCTTGTTTTCCACATTTCAATATCAAAAGGCCTCACAAACCGTGTAAACTAACTTTATATTATGCTGTGAAAAATCGAAAAATTTTTGAAAAATGTGTAGTTACAGTAAGGATAAAAACATGTTTGTAGCGGTTTTGAATTGCATAGATGGCGCTTAGACCAGTTGTCAAAATGACAGATGTCGACGTGGTTACGTTAGAAAATAAAACTCAAATCTAACAGTACAATGACAATGATAACTTCAGGCAAATGTATGAAAAGACAGTGACCTACTTTCGCATGGAAGATTTTAACTAAATTTTTCCTTTAAAGATAAATCCCCAGTTTGCATTTGCATATACTAAATAGGTATTTCTTATAAATTATTCCATTTAAACAGAGCACAAAACCAGCAATCATAACTGTACAATTAAAAGCGTTCACTATTAATTGCCAACTTTTTATTTATATGTTCATTTCCACCTATCCTCTTCTTCTTACACAACAGCCACTCATGTTAACAGCCCATCTGCGTTAACAAGTGGAGAAAGTCGTCCCGAGAAACTTTCTTTCTTCAGTTTACATTAGAGCGGTATCGGCGGTACAACCCATGATTATAATCAATGTTTCTCCTAATCGGTTGTGGAATTATTTTAATTGTCACAGCAGTGGCGATTTGGCGCTCCAAGAAACCCTTGCACTTGATATTGGCTGAAGCCCGCTATGAATTGGTGTATAACGCCTTGGGGTCTAGAGCTCTCTTACAGGATATGATAATGAGAAGCAAAAATAAGACTGGTAAGTACAATACTTAATTTTACAAAATCGCTACTTTCGATTTCAAGATTTGCCAAATTTGAGTGGAAAAGTCGCTCTTATCACGGGAGGTGCCAGAGGCATCGGGGCTGAAGTAGTGCGGATGCTTCTTCAGTGTGACGTACACGTCATCATGGGTAAATCTTTCCACTAACATCTCCATCTAACTAATAATAAACAGGTTGTAGAAACTTACAAGCGGGAGAGCAGCTCCTCCAAAAATTCCGAGAAAAGGATGTCACCACCGGAACTTTGAGCGTTTATAAACTAGACATTAGTAACATCGGCTCCGTTAAAGACTTTGCGAAAGTAGTTGCAAACAAACACCCAAAAATTAATTATTTAATCAACAACGGTAAGCCCCAAGTCTCTGTTTTATTTTTTAATATTTAAGTCCTTTTTTCAGCTGGAATCATGTTTGGTCCTTATATAGAAACTCGCGATGGTTTTGAGTCCCAGTTTTCTACAAACTACCTAGGACACTTCCTGCTGACTCATTTAGTTTTCCCCCAGCTTTGTGCAGCAGGAACAGAGTCATCGCAATCGCGAATTGTGAATGTTTCCTCCTGTGCTTATTTAGCGGGAAAAATTAATTTCGAGGACATTAACAATCGAGAGCGGTACATTCCTGCAGAAGCATACGCCCAATCGAAATTGGCACAAATACTTTTCACAAATTATGTGGAGCGGATTTGTCGTAAAGATAACATTCCCGTCCAATTACATTCCGTACATCCGGGCATTGTCAACACAGAGTTGTTTGATGGGACACATTTGAAAAATTTAGCTCCTTGGATGCCATCCTTGGTTTTTAAGGTATAATTTTTTTTTCAAGGTGACAATACATTGTCACAAAAGCAGATAATAACAGACAAATATAAAGAACTCTGTAATTGGCTATTACAAGCCGTATCCATCACTTTTCTTGCTGATCTTCGGTTCATTCAATTTGAACAATTTTCAGACGCCTGAAGAGGGAGCGATGCCCATCATCCACGCTTGTGTTTCTTCCCTTTTGGAAGGAAAGGGAGGCACATACATCCACAATTGCCGTATATTTTCGACAAATGAAACCACCAAATGCGAGGATCTGCAAGAGAAACTGTTCAATTTCACCAAAGATTTACTTCAAATTGAAGAATTTGGACGACCCCATGAGAACAATAATTAGAACAGTTAAAAGTGTATGATTTTATTGTTATTGTGTTTTTGTTTTACATGATTACTCTTTGGCTTATTATTATGAAACATGTAAATAAATAACGTAATCTCTTAACATTATATCACCTACACCAATGATACAAAAATGAATACTACAACGTGAACTCAGTACGGTTATTAAATGCAAAGTTGCTTGCAGCGCTTTGTGATGTTTAACAAAAAAGTGCAACAAGCCCTTGTATAACAAAACGTAACAAATTTGAACTTAATATTGCACTATTCTTCTAACACAGATTTTAGAGCACCTTCATCAAAATCTAAAATTAGTAACATACAAACGTTTATAGAAAATTGGTTCAAAATCCATCTTTACATTGAAAAAGACGATTTGATTAATACTCGGCGGTGCCAATTGCGACATTTTTTCAAAAGTCGTTGTATGCAGTTAAACCTAGTCACTACCTTAATTTACGTCACATATAAGCGTACAATTATATCTACAAAGAACAATGTGATATTACGTGAAATGATGTGTGCAATGCTACAACCGCCTACATCATGATGAAAATGCTCTAATTGTACCAATTACTAGCGTAAATGCTACAAACAAAAAACTTGTCATGTTAGGAAGCACATTGGCACATACTAACAATAAATATCATAAAAAGTACGGATCAATCAATTCCATTGCTAACCCCAAACAAAACAGGACAGTCAATAGGAAAATTGCCAGTTATGTAATAAATATTCACAACCAATCATTTTAATCTGCACTACGTATAGTCATAAATAAATAAGTATAAAAGACCTGAGCAAACTTAAGTAAAGAAAGTTGGTCTATTGGAACTTACTGCAACAACCTGAATCGCTTACTGTTGAAGTCCGGCCATTTAAACTTGTTGCGCTGGCTTCATACCTTGGAAGGTCTCTGCTCCGCGCTTGCTGTTAAAGAAAAAAAGTTTTACAACAGAATCAACAGAAACTAGGTATGTTTCACTCGACGTCAACTACGTTATCGTATTAGTAATAAAACTTCTTGCATAAAATTAAACTTAATTAGCGTTAGGTAATGACAGAGGTCAATTGGTACACGTTACAAAACGGAATCTCAGAATAAGGCTTTTTGAACTAGTTTTATTAGTGTATTAATATTATTAATTGACAACTTTTAAATACAAAAAAACTATACTCTATCTAGAAGATGCTATTTTTATGGCGTAGGGTGTATATGAGAGCTCAGTCTATGTACATTTCTGAGGTTATTAGCGAATGTTTCTAGTAAATTTAGAGAGTAAGTGCAGAAGTCAATTTCTAGTTATCAAAAAACAATTTACACCTCATTTGATGAAAATTAACTAGTAAATGGTCAAACTGTCAACTGTCTACACAACCTTTCGACCTTAGATTCAAAATAAACTAGGTATAGTTTTAATCAAACTAACCAGCTTGGCAATCACTACTTTTTGATTTATTTAATGATAAATTTTTCCAACTCATTGTACAAAAAACACTTGTCTTATATAATATAATTGTTTATTGTTTTTTTATCAAATTACTTGTGTGATTAAAATGTTTTATATAAACTTATTCATTAACCTTGAAGTACTTTAGTTCTGCGAAAATAAAAACAAAACTATCGTTATTCCATTTGCATAATTGTGGAACTCTAATCATGGAACAAGTTAAATCAATCATACAAAACACTCACTTAAAAGAGATTAGATCCTTCGCCACTTAAAATTTCGCGAATTATTGAAACCGATCCCTGCGCTGATGGTGTTTATTTTTGGGTAGTATTAAACAGTTCAGCAATTAGTTCGATTTTATTCAATAAAAAAATATAAATACCAGTATTTAATCAATTTTTGCACGTTAAAAAATTAGAAAAGATCGATAAATCTGCACAGTAAAAAAAAGCGATGAGTAAATCATGCACAGCGCTTTATTGTCATTTGTTCAGTATAAGGTGCACACTAGCAAATCATATGTTCACAGTATTTAATGCCAAATTGTTAAACGTTCAGTAAGTAAAAACGAGACATTACCAGCCGCGAGTTTCAAGTTTGTACACTTATAAGCCGAGCTTTGTTCGGCAATGTTAGCAACTACGCTAGGCAGTTAGCTTTAACATCAAAACAAAAAAATTAAATATGTAGTCATGTAGTCTTTCATAAAATGCTTTCATTTCTGCAATCATTTCAAAACTTTTTTTTTTTCTACTATGTATTTATTATTATCACACTGACTTTTGTATTTTTTACTAAACATTTATTATTTCGTTTTTCTGAACTTTCATTTTTTACTAAACATCTTTTACTTTATGGATAACTGACGAAACATTGATTTTACTGTTTTTATAATTTTTAATAAACATGTATTATTTTATTGCACATTCATTGTTACACCTGAACAAAAATACCTGACGTTGAAATAAAATACAATGAAATTAATTTGTCCGCTTTGATTTTTATCTCCCTCCTGTTTTCGGCTCCAAAACTTAATATTCAAATTTAGCGCCTCCTATCATTGGCAATAAAAATGAAAGAAATCACTAAAACCCTGACAGTTTGCTATGAGCATAACGTCAAATTATCCAAAAGCGAGGTTAATGTGTCTTCTGGTGGTGAGTCAGTTGAATTTTAGCTTTAAAAAAACAAACTTACTTTCATTAAGTCTTCTGCAATTTGCATAAATAGCCTCTCAACATTCTCTGCTTCTTTAGCTGAGGTTTCCAAAAAGTACATATTGTGTCTTTCTGCAAATTCTTCCCCGACGTGGGTGGGAATTTCTCTGTCTTCCCGATCAATTTTATTGCCTAAAATACTCTTTTAATGTCTGTTTATTTTTTTCCACGTCATTTTCTTACCTACTAATACCCTTAGAACTTTACAACTAGCATACTCTTCAATTTCTCGAAGCCAGTCAGGTAAACAATCAAATGTGGGTTGACATGAGATATCATACACTAAAATTAAGGCATGTGCCGATCTGTAATAGCTCTGAGTGATTGACCTGAAGCGCTCCTGACCTGCTGTGTCCCAAATTTGTAGCTAAATAATATAATGAGAATATTACTAGAGGAGTTGCTTTTTAATTACCTTGACTTTCTCATTATCCACATCAACAGTTTTGATCATAAAATCTACGCCTATAGTAGCCCCCTGTCCAGGGGGGAATAGTCCCTGTGTGAACCTTCTGACAAGACAAGTCTTACCAACGCCAGCGTTACCAACAAGCACCACTTTGAAGAGAAACTTGTAGTCGTCCATAATTAATTGACACCCGTTTGTTTCTTACTGTTGAAAAAATAATTCGACATTCTGGTTGCATCTGTAATAAATTACGTCATACAGGTGTGTGCATATGGGTTTTATAACGTCACAAATTTTACAATTGTGGTCTTAACAATAGATTGGTAAATTTATAGTAGATCACCTGTTCTTTATGATAAGCTAAGTCCTTGGTACGGTTTAAGATATGTTTGGATTTTTTTTATATTCGTTCATGGTTTCACGGATGACAGCAATCATTTATTTTGACCGATTTGACACATTCCCCCACACATGATCTCACCATTTCCAATGGGATTCCAAGTTCCCATCCCTCCACATTCCACCTATGTCTAACTTCGGAGCGGTGGTTAAGGTTACACCGATAGTTTGATATAGAGAATTAGAGGGAAAATTTAAAAAAAAGCATAGAAAAACATTTCGTACTTCAAAAGGCTTTTTTTAATTTACTGTTGTAACGATGCTCTTAACACACTCATTTTGAATGCGTCAACAAACCATTAATTAGTGTAAAAAAATTCTGAATTTATCTTGAAACACTAACTTTACAATTTCACTTGCAAGAAATGATTATTTTGTTTAGTCTACTTGATTCAAATGTCACAAAATTCTAAAAATTGTGACGTAATTGTCCGAAATTAGAAATTTTCCCTATGTAACAAGGCCGAATGTGTTAAAAACTCAAAAATAAATTTGCCAAAACGTTTTTTTTTTAAGTGATCATGATACCAACATCATTTTGTTTTTGTTCGCAGTGTTTTATTACGACAGCGATGTCATTTGCCGAGTTCCGGATCCCACTTCCTAGTAATGTCATGCAGTTATTATATGTTAAGAGCAGTTTACAATGGAGTAATTTTCACTTTGTCAAAAAATGACATTAACGACCAAAATTTATTGCCGGCCACTGTACGAAAATGCATTTAATATGGAGATTAAAAAAATAATATAAAAAAAAATTAAAACCAAAAATAAAGTTCATCCTTTGTTCAGTTGATTAGAATAATACAGTTCTTTTAAATGTTCATCAAAAGCTTTCTTTTTTTTTGTTTATGTCGTTTTTTCTAATATAGGTGCACGCAACTAAAAGGTAGCATATTGGCATAAAAAAATTGTGATTTAATTACTGCTTATTAATGAATTAATAAAATTTACAAATAAAAAAAATATATAAATAAGAAGTAGACTCTTATTGGTCAAAATAGGTATTATACAATCACATTTACAAAATTTCGCATGTTGTGTTCGATTTTATAGTGTGTATATAAGTGTCGATCATTCTTTACGTAATTCTAGCCTTATTTTTCGCAGTCATTTTTTACAAAGTCAGTTGTTCATGGCACTAATATTTCACAATTTGTAATTAAACTGTAAGCAACTGTCGAAAAGAAACTACTTTAATTTTATTATCCTGTGTTATTGCGGGTACTTCACTTGATAGTTTCAAAAATGACATTTGTGGCTTCGACTGTAGGCCTCTCTCTAATATACAGGGATTTTTGAAATGCATGTCCAAATTAATACAACGAAATTTTTAATTATAAAACTGTCAAGGGATAATTAATCCCATTTCACGCATTACGGCACTAGCAACAAAATGATTATGTTTAATTAATTTTTTTATTAAGCACGGCGCACTATAGATAAATTCAATAAATTTTGTGGTACCACAGATACCATAAAATTCAGGAAGTTAAAATTTGAAAGATTCTAATAATCAAGCTTGGAAAAACATTCAAAATTTTTAACCCAGAGGATGATTTGAAAAAGCTATTACATTCCACTTAGCTTCTAAAATAGAATTGTTTTCTTTAAATTTTGAAAATTAAGCTGTGGAGAAATAAAAAAAAACAAAATGTACAAAATTTTAAAATAGTTTCTGTATGAAGGATCACCTTTTTTTTGTTTACCAATTCGAACAAAAAATTTAAACATTCTCGATCGTCACATTTTGAAATTATCAATTTAAATAAAAATTACAAGCAATAAAAATGACCATTTGCTCGCAGCTATAATTAATTGATAATAATATTAATATCTACAATATTATATTGAACACTTACTTGAATTGGTCAACGCTGACACATAATCCTGAAAGAACGTCATTATCAGACAAAAGTCCCAAACAAATTGAATGCGATCAAAATATTTTTTTTTAAACGAGCGTTGGTGAACAAAAAACAATTCTCCATTATCTAAGTGAACTCGGGGGAAATAGCAGGCATAAGTGTAATACTATTCAGCTGTGACGTAAATAAAATGTCATGTTGGTGGTTGGGCCTTAATTTGTATAGTACGGTTCTGACCAGTAGGCATATTAAACAATCCGAATGAAAATTTAGTATCTGGACTTGGAAACTTGGCTTAATTATAAATCTTAATCGTTGTAGATAAACCAAATATATATATTTTTTTTAATTCTAATTTATGGAGCTTTAGACACTTCCTATTTTAGATCGAATGACGCATCTTTCCACGTAAAGCGCATGTTCGTGCGTCATTCGACCTAAAGCACAGTTGGCTGTGTTTCAGGCAAAGTGAAAAGGAAACGTTAAATGTCCGCCATATTTGTTTGAGAGTGTGTGTGTTGTGTGTTGGTTGAACTTTTCCCAAGCTGAAATTACTCAAATTTAGGTCCAATTAGTATTTTTAGATGTGTACTTCAAGAGGATTTCAAATTTACTCTTTAAGGTGAGTTGGAACTGTTTTTTTTAACTCAATATTGAGCAACAACCTTGGCGTGAACACGTAGGGTAACCAGATATCGTTCTGAGAATTGTTGTATTTTTGCATAGAATTTGGTGTGATTGGTCATTTTTACAATCAAAGAAAAATTAGTAATTCGTTCTAATATGTGCGATTTGTCACGAGTTTGTTATGTAAAATGGTGGGTTTGTGGATACGTTGACCGACGTGTTGTTTCGGAAAGTCACTCGCTATTGATAAATCCTGGATTTTCCGTGTTAAGTAACCAGAATTTGCGAAAAATTTATTTACAGCAACAGACGGAAAAACGAAAATTAGAACATCGTTACGGACATGTTGGCATTTCCGTGAACTTATTTGGTGGCAAATATGGCAGGCATTTTGACACTCTTGAACCGAAATGTGCCCTACCATGAAAAGAAGCCTAGTTGTGCAATTTTAGGAAGTAGAACATCATGTAGTTACCCCAACTGTAATAACCCTAAATACTACTTTAACGATTTTCTCATTGGACATCGGTGGAAAGTTTCTACCTGAAAAAGTATTTCAGTATGGATTATTAACTGTTTGAGGCAACAATTTTCAAAAAGATGACTTGATAACAATTCAATGTTACGAAATTTCATGCTATTAAGTATAGACCGTTATTAATTATTGTACTGTATTGTAAGTACCCAAACAAGTCAAGGTTCCAATTGTTTAATCACCAAAAAATCATTACACACATTTTGTTTATTAGTTCTCGTCTTTGGAATATACGATATGATCCACAAGAATTTGCATATTACACATTGTTTTTACTGTATTAGTATTAGCACTTCTGTTTGTGATATGAATGTTTATATGTTTATAGTTTAAAAATAAACAATTTTTAGTTCGCTTTCATTTTTGTTTTTGTATTGCTATAATCAGTTTTTTTTAACATTTTGCTTTGATTTGGGTTAATGAGGGTTTCTCGATATCACTTCAGTTCAAAATTTACTATCACTTTACGTCTACTTTATATTGAAGGACACTTCCAGTTTCGTCAATGGTCAACAACAAAATTACAAATATTTTTTTTTATACTCGAAGTTTATGGCAAAGATTATATGTATCGTAGTTTACTTAAAGTGAAACACAGAGCCGCACTGAAGTTTATGTTCGTAGACCCAAACAAACCGTACTAGCTGAAGATATCCACAAAAAGGTTGAAACCATCACTGATATTTTTTAGTGCAGGACTATCAGTTTGTTCACCCTTTACCCAACCTTTTGGACCTTTTCGGTTGCGGATCAGCAATCAAAAAGTTCCAATCACCCCTAAATGCGATAATCCAAAATCATTTCTCCGAACACTTTAAAAACAATTCAGAAGTCGTTGGAAATTATGATCCCACGGAAAAATTTACGCTTTTGAATGTTTACAATGTTGTAAACCTCTCAGCCCGTCAAAAAATTAGTGGTTTATAGTGTCCACTAACAACTCTTAAAGCTACTGACTTTGAAAGATCATAATATAGGCGCTTTTATTAAAGCATTTTTATTGGTTTTTATGATAACTCTTCTGTGCTGTAGTAACTGCTCTGACAGTAGAAATCTCCAGCAAGCAATTCTCTGGCATTAATAAGGTGGTCGTCAGGCCCACATTTTCTCCGTGATGCGTAATATGAGAATAAAAGACACCGTTAGAAGTCGAGAACCCAAAGTCACAGTGTGGCAGTTACGAGCAAATAATTTTTATTTCAAAACCGTTGAAAATAATAAAATTATTAATATTTTGCAACAGATGAGTCACTATTTCGTTAGAAAGTCTCTAAATAACCGTACATTTATTCTTGGAATTATTGGAAAATCCTGAGCATGTCAATCCTCCGTTAGCTCAAACTTATTGTTATAGTGAGACTGTCCAACGTCATAATATGGTTATCAAACCACTAAAGTTTTGCCGCATTGAACCAGAATAAATATTGCTAATATGCGCCGTAACCATTTTTCATAGCGGCCAATATTTTATGAGTTGTGTTTTATGGTATGACCGTTGTAAACTATAGTAATTAATTTAATAGTTTGACTGGATTTCGTACTATCAAATTGGGTACTGTCAAATAATCACATATGTAATTTTTAGTTAACATTTAGCATTAATATTATGGTTTTACTTTTGGGATCGTTTTTTTAGTCAGACCATATATATTACCATATAAGTTAACTGCAGTCATGACGTTGCGATTTTAGCATCTATCGCAATTACAATTTTTTTTATTACTCCACAATGATAACGCATACAAATATTACTTACATTATATTCATTCCAGTTGTATTTCTGTTGCAATGCAAGAAAGTTGCGTAGTAATTTTTAGGAACATGTTCTATTTTTGTTTGTAAAGAGTAATGTTTCTCAATTCCAAAAACAACAGATCATTTCATACGAGAAATGATGACATAATAGTAATTGTAAAAGCGAGGTATTACTGATTCTGAAAATCTTTATATATTGATAAGATTGATAACAAACTTTTAAAACCAGAATTCTACGAATTCAAGTACTTTAGTAACTTCATTTAATCGTCCCATTCATTATTCAAAAAGTTGATCAAATCAAAAACTGATCGATTCTACATTCGACACATCTTAAAACATGATGAAATAACAAAAAGTTGATTGATTTAAGAACATGCAACATAAAAATAAGATTTACGTATTTGTAATCTGAACATTGACAGTAATCATCATAATTATTCCATCTACTACGCAGTTTTCTTTTTCTAAAAACAAATCCAATTATTAACAGTAATGTAGCAGAAATTTTCAAATTATTTATTTAGACATGTTAACCTACTAAGACAAGACAAGACAAGATATCTTAAATTGGGGATCATTCAGGGCTTACGGCCACTTTGTTTTAATGAAAACAGCGTTGTTCGACTTATAAGAGTTTCAGCTTGTGTAGTGGGTTCAGAAATTCCCTATCCTAAAACTGATTGGCACGATAACCGACCGCTTTGCTTAAATTTTCTGACTTTTAGGCAGTCCTCAGTTGTGTGTTTCGTTGTTGTGCATTTGTGTTGATCAGTCCACAGTCTAAAACAGTTGTTGCGTACTTGATTGCTTTGGTTTTGTTACACAGTTACGTACTTCTCGGTACGGTTGATATTTAGATGTTATGTGGCTGCGTTGTTAATTGCTGACCGCCTTAAATAATTCTATGGAATGCTTATGAAATACATTTCACGAGACAATAAGTGTGTTATTAGCGTTTAATAGTGCGCAGATTTATTGCTAAAACTAATAACTTACGTCACTATACCGGTTTCTGTGGCTGCAAGTACTTTAGTTCAATAGTTCCCTTGGCCAAACGTACAAAATCTTACGGGGGTGGTATAATTGGTATACTTATAAGAGAAAACATGACCTGCACCAAAAGAGTTTAATATTGATTTAACATTTACTAGATTGTAATATTTTTTTTTTATATACCACAGGGTACTCTCATGATCCTGACGGACGCCACGATGAATAGTGAAGAGATAAAGGCGGAGTACACCTCCAGCCTGCAAGATCTCACTTTCAACAGCAAACCGTTGATCAACATGTTGACAATGTTAGCCGAAGAGAATTTAGTACACGCTCCATTCATCGTAGAGGCAATCGAAGAGCATCTCGATAAGGTTATTTTTTGATTGTTATTTAAGCTAAATTTGGGACAAATGAACCCAAACATTCCCCAGTCACACATTGTAACGTTCCTGACTCAATCTAGTCTCTTTGTGATATATTTTAATAAACAGTTTGAAAGTACGATAATTTATTTTTGCACTGCGAGATAACACTGCGTCTACGTCGTCGCGGGGCTTAACACCCCTTTTAGTAACTTAATTATTGATGTCTATAGATATTTTTTTTTTATATGTTTTTGACGCGTTTCGGTGCCCAACCGAAAGTGCGTCTTTTATTTCTTAAACCGTATAATGGTGGCTTAAAAAGTGATCGCTTGGGATGGTATTTAGGTAATTATTATTTAAGTGTGTGCTATAGTCTTTAAACTTTAATTGGTTGATTAGAAATTTCAAGTGTTACAATGGTGTGAGTTTATTTCCATACAGGTTCAGACCAATGTCAAACTTCCAATTCTCTATCTCATCGACTGTATCGCCAAGAATATCGGACAAACTTACTCGACGCTCTTCAGTCAAAATATCGTCAAGACGTTCTGCGGTGTTTTCAAAGTGGTAAGTTTTAGAAAAAAAGAAGAAGACTTTTTGTTTGTTCACGCGACGTGTCCAGTTCCCATGCACTATTGTCATTGTTAGGAGGCCATTTGTCGTTATTGTGTTTTTTATTTAAAACTGTCAAGGCCGCGTCTCTATGAGAGGCCAAATCATCATGATACAGAAAGTTTCTTATACGGTTTAAATTAATTCTTATGTGATCATTATAGGTGGATGAAGAAACCAGAGCTGAAATGTTCAAACTTCGTCAAACCTGGAATAACATCTTCCCGCAGATGAAGTTGTACGCTATAGATGTCCAAATCAATATGTTAGATCCTGCCTGGCCTGTGACCGCGCAACCTACTTCCAACAGTATACACTTCAATCCCAAATTTCTCAAAACCACCAAACCCAAAACTGAACCCATAGTTCCTGAACCTTCAGCTTCTACTTTAGACATGGAAACTTTTACCATGCAACAAAAATTGATTCAGAAGCAAAAAGAGTTGATCGAGCTTCAACAGAAAAAGTTGAAACTTGAACTTTTGCAAACACAAGTTAAACTACAAAAGCAGTTGGAAAGTAATCCGAGTGTTGTTGTTCCCAACGTACCTGCTAGAACTCAGGTAAGTTTATCATTTGGTTTCCTAGTAACAGTAGTCGTTATTGCCGGGAAATTATGAACGTAGTGTACATAAGTCACGCATTTTATGTGTCAGAATATTTATGCTAAAATGAACCAAAACGAAAGTATTAAAAGGAAAAACCAACCAGTGAAAGTGTATATACGTCAAAGACCGTTTAATGAACACGAGTTATTTATGGGTTATCCAAAGGTGGTGCAACATGCTACAGGAAACGAGCTTGTGATAAAATCCGGTGTGACTGAAAAAAGATACGTGTTTGACCAAGTGTTCAGCGAAGAAACTTCGCAGAAAGAGATCTACAATGTTGTGGTGTCACCTTTAATCAGTTGTATTATATCTGGATATAACTGCACTGTTTTTGCCTACGGCCAAACGGGAACTGGGAAAACTTACACGATGGTTGGGAATCACGATTCTGAAGAATCAACCATTGGATTGATTCCACGCTCAGCATTACAGTTATTTACTCAATTAGACCAAATCAGCAAAATTGAGTATACAGTTCGAGTGTCATTTATTGAAATCTACAACGAAGAAGTTCGCGATTTGTTAACCAATAGTGTTGTTCCGGTGAAAATTTTCGACGACCCAGATAACAAAGGTTCAGTAGTAACGAAAGGTGTGAAAGAAGTCACCGTTTTAAACTCCCAAGAAGTGACAGAATGGCTTAATATTGGTCTGATGGAAAGGCAAACAGCTTCGACTAACATGAATCGAAACAGTTCTAGATCACATTCTATTTTTATCCTGTCGGTGTTAACACGCCAGTTGACAGTAGACGGTGACGAGTTGATCAAAACGGGTAAGCTGTATTTAGTCGACCTGGCAGGTAGTGAAAATTTAGGTAGATCAGGCAGCACCGAATTACGTGCAAGAGAAGCCGGAAACATCAACAAATCGTTGTTAACGCTCGGAAAAGTTATCAAAGCTTTAGCTCACAAAGCTCAACATGTTCCATATCGCGATTCGAAGTTGACCAGAATTCTTCAAGATAGTCTTGGCGGCAAAACAAAGACGTGCATGATAGCCACAATTTCCTCGGCAGTAAATGTGTGGGATGAAACTTTAAGCACTTTGGATTACGCTCAAGTGGCCCGGAATGTCTCAAACTGCCCTCAAGTGAATGAAAACAGAAAACAGACCAACCTTCTTAAGACTTTAAAGGAAGAGATTGGACGTCTAAGGAAAGAGTTAGCCGTAGCTAGAGCCGGAGAAGGCTTCTACACAAGTCGTGAACATTATGATAAACTCTGCGAGAATCTAGAGCAGCTGCAAAACGAAGTCCATGATGCCAATAAACAAGTGGCAATTTTAATGGAAAGAAACGCTGAGCTGGAACAAGAGAACTGTGACAAGAATACCCGACTAAAGCAGTTACAGAATTGTTATGAAGAAGTCAGACGTGAACTCGATGAGAAGAAGTACTTATGTAAACGAGACGAGTATGTTCTCAACTACTTGGAAAATCGAGAGAATGATTTACGGAAAGCTGCTGATCAACTTTGGAAAGTCTGTCAAGTCTCGACGAAACACGAAACTCTGTTCAGCAAAAAATACGAAAATCAATGCGAAATCAGTTTGAAGAATGCAGAAACGGCTAGAAATGCCTACAGTTTTTTCGACAACTCGTTAAAATTGTTTCAAAACGCCACGAAAGACGTTGTAGAGCATCAGAAAATCTCATTCCACGAAGTCCACGCGAACGTTGCGTGTTTAAAAGAAAACGCGTGGAAGATGTGCAAACGTTTGACCGAGTACTCAAAAAAAATGGAAGAAGATTCGGAGAAAGAGAACTTAAAAATTGATGAAAACGTGCTACATCATGAAATCTGCAAATGTTTCGATGTTTCAGTGTCATCCACGTTCGAAACACAAAAGAAAACTGTAGAAGAGTTGGAAAAGTACAACGAAACGAAGGTGCACGAAATGGATATGATGACAACACGTTGTGCGAACGCTATGAAGCAACTACTAAATGACTACATGATGTGTGTTAAAGACATAATGAACTCGCAATCTTCGTTGATTCAAAGACTGAAGCATAGTTTAGCTAATGACGAAACGACTTTGAATGAAACAATTGAAGGTCACAAGGAAAGAACTCATCAATTCATCAAAAACTTCATTGCGGACATTAATAATAAGATAACGACTCAAGTGAATAAAACGAAACAATTAAATAGTCGCTACTCTCAAGATATCGAAAACATTAAATCACAGTTTAACACGGAATCAGAAAAGAAAATATCGAACATCCTCCTTGGATTAAAAGCGGCCGAAAGTAACCAAAATTTGTTCATGAGTTCGGTTAAAAACTTCTCCGATCAGACTTTGGGACAAATTAAACAAGAGATCGATGATAACGTCAAGTTTGTGGTTCATGCGGGGGATACTCCGGCTAGACAAAATTACATTTATCCTGATAAAGTGGAAGCGAGCTTGCCCAAATGCGAACTTTATCGACTTTTTCAAGACCATCAACAGTAATTTTGTAGTTGATGTTTGTTTTTAATTACATGTTTAAATTTTATAGTTTGTTTTTGTTAAAATGACTACAAGTTTTCTTTTTTTCTTTTAGAACATATTGCTTAAACCTGAGGTGGCGAAACAACTTATGCCTGAAGTAACCAGCAAGATTACTCCAGGTGCAACTAGAGAGACAAAAACCAAATCAAACGTGGTAAATTTATCTATTAGTTATTTGATTTGTGCTTACGTAATTATTGTAGGGGCTCGGTTCAAGGGTGCAACCGTCAGTACCAAGAATAACACCAGTGAACAGTGCTTTGGTGGCAGCTGCCTCTAAACCTATTCGAGACCCACGTTTGTTGCGTCAACAGGCAGAAAAAACTAGCAATGGTACAGCTGCCGTCAACAACAATGCTAGTGTTTCATTAGGATCTAAGCCATCAATATTAGATTCTAATAATAAAGTTGTTACAAATACCAAGAGCATTCGAGACAGCCGTATCGAAGCTCGTTTAGTTAATAATAAAGACAATGCCCTTCCATCCCAAAACAAACAAGACAAATCCAAAACTTTCCTCAAGTCCAGACAATCTGAACAAAAACCCATGAAACCCCCACGTAACAAAACCGGAGACAGTGAACTGAAATTTTCGGTTAAAGGTTCTATGAATCTGTCTGATTCACCAACTAAGGGTAAAAGTGATAAAAGTGACTCAAAATCTCCAACCAAATCTCCTAGCAGGCATAAAAAGAAAGAACATAGTTCGATTGATAAAAAAAGCTTTAAGGACTTGAAACGTGATAGAGACGGTAAAAGTCATAAAATTGACTCTTTGGCTCCAACATTCAAAGGTGTCAAGGGATCAACGAAGAATCGTAACTACATTAGAAGAAATCGCTCGCCTTCATTAAGTCCCGATCTAAACCAAGACACCGACTTAAGGATAACCGGACCTCCAGAGAAACAAGCACGTTTGCAAAACGACTTGACCGATGATAAACGTAAGTTTCTTTGTTTGCCGAAAGTTCCTTCCGGAGTAAGCTCCTTATCTTTAGTGGTAGGAAAAGTCGGTCCAGTGATAGATGTCGACTTAAGACAGCTAAATGAAGTACCTAAGAAACGGTCTTCGGCGGACAACATGGAGAGTAACACCAACAAAAAGTCGAAAACGGAAGTTCTCGACGCGTAAGTAAAACAGAAATCTTTTTCAAAACTTGTGTTTTTATTTTTACATTGCAAATTTGATTTGGCAATCATCTCAAATTTCAGTTTGTTCGGGAACGAAGACACAGATCTCCGCACTGTCCTACCTGTGGTACAACCTGAGCGTCCCCCAACACCTCCTCCACCCATCATCTCTTATTCCGAAAAAGAAAAAGACAAAGAATCTCCTAAGAAAACGTCTGATTTTGACGCAGTTCGTGCGAAACTCGCTAATGCCACCGGAAGAGACAAAATCATGGCAAAATCTTGTAAGTTCTATAGAATCTATCCCACTTCAACCTCTGACTCTCTTTTTATAGTCCGTAAGAAGCGTTTACAAGAAGATGAAGATCTTCGTCTCCCCGCGGTTTCTCCGCGGTCACTCCACGAAACCGTTAAGAAAGTCATAATTTCTTCCGACGACGAGCAATGCATTAAAGCCGGAACAATGACAGAAGAGCAACAGAAGCAGTTAATGACCAAGATCATAGCACAAATCGAGCAGCAGAAGTTGCAAGAAGCTCAACTGAAAGATAAAGAAGAGTGTTTGCAGCCCGTTAGTGATGAAGAGTTAGATTTTGGGGAAGAAGCTGATGGGAAATTTGGAGATAAGGACGACAGGGTCAGTTACCATAAGTTTTCCAGGGAGTCTAGAAGAGGTGGGTCTTATTGGAGGGGAAATAAAAGAAGGCATTGGGAAAATCCTCACGTGGGTGGTCCACATTCGAGACCTCCAATTAAGCCTTGGTTACATCAAATGAACGCGTGGAGGCCTATTGGTCCGAATTTTAATAGGCCTCATAACGAATATCCTAGTGATTACGGAAGTCAAAATGTTGGCGGGAAAAAATCTCCGGAAGTTCCGCCTGAAGTTACTGTAGATTCTGTGAATCAAGACGATATGAAAACTATTAATATTGACAAAGTGCCACGTGATATAAGGTACTACGACGAGACGGCAATTGTGTTCATGAACTGGGATGATCCTAGAGAAATATCCTTCCAGAATGGAAGTAGGCAGGTTATTTTTGATGATAAAGAAGTTTACTTACTGTCCTTCAATGAAGGATACAAGGAACTTAGTATAAACGGAAAAATGCACAAAGTGAAATTGGGGGCTCCCACAAGGGAGATTTTCATTGACGGGAAACCATATGAGTGCTACTTTGGAAGTCCCGGAATAACAATAGATTTAGACGGAAAAATGACAACTGTCAAATTAGATAAACCCCCGCCAGATGTTAGAATCGGCACCGTGAAAAGAACGGATTTGGTCGCCGGAAAAGTAAATCTGATAATTGATGCGAAAATTTTGGTTCCCGTTTTTCTGGATGCCAAAGTGCAAAAGTTTGTTATTGATGGTGAAAATCATACATTAAAATTTGTAGATGCTTTGAAAACTGTTTTAATAAATGATGTTCCATTTAAAGTTGAATTTGGTGGCCTCCCTAAACCTATAACTGTCCATGATAAGAAACATTTTATCAGATTTTCAGTGTTACCGAAAGGTATAAAACCGGGGTTAGTGTGTATTAAAGACATGGAGGGTGTGCAAATCGCTGAGACTGACGATAGTCAGGACGGCTCAGCGTTTGTCAGTGTTGATATTAATGAACCTGCTTTGCCTGTCTTCTCCCGCAAGAAAAAGGTAGAAGACGACCAGGACAGAAATTCCAACTCGCCACACTTCTTCCAGAACTTTATGCAACAAAGTAAGTTTCAATGTTGCCGATGATATTTGTTGATACTTAAACATTTTTTTTCCAGACAATTTGGATGTTCTGTCCAGTGTCATGACTTCGTCGATGACACCATCAGCAAACAGCGGCGGCTACCAAGTAGAGAGCTTAGTACACAACTCAGACAACCAGAACAGTCAGTCCATGGACTCACTACCTTACGTGAATCCAACGCCGATACTACCACCAAGCGTCAACATCAACGAATTGTTCCAGAAGTTAGTTGCCACGGGAATAGTTGCCACCAAAGAACCAGTAGAAGTCCAACCACCACACCCCATCAAACCCATTAGACGAAATCCGTTTGAACACATTCGAACTGTAACCTTCGACAGACCAGAAACACTGAAAATTCGTCAAAATCAAATCTACGAGGCTCTGTATTTCGGAAATCCGTGCAGCAGTTGCGGCATGCGTTTCCCTCCAGAACAAATTATGCGCTATAGTCAACATCTGGATTGGCACTTTAGACAAAATCGCAAAGGCAAGAAGAATATCAGAGTTGGGGCGACTCGTCGTTGGTTCTATTCTCTCTCAGACTGGATGAACTATGTTGAAGTTGAAGACCTTGAAGAGAGAGAAAATTACTTTGATCAACAACAGTTGCAAGCTGAGACTGCAGGTGAAGATGCCGAGGAAGAAGTTGAAATACCGACAGTTCCGGCGGATCCTGAAGTTCACGAACCACACTGTGAAGTCTGCCAGGACAAATTCGACCAATTCTTCAACGAAGATAAAGAAGAGTGGCAACTGCGAAACGCCATCAGAGTCGACGACAAGACTTACCACCCCGTGTGTTATGAAGATTATCAAACATCACTTTTAGAGCCCGCTGAAGAAAGTAAGATAGAAGAGCCAATAGAAGAGGATGTTAAAGAAAAGACTGAAGAACCTAATATACCCGGTTTAGAAATTATCCTTGATGACGATGAGGATGAAGAAGAACAACCTAAAGAGGAGGAAGTCGTGATTGAAGAAAGTGACGAGTCTAAGCCATCTAACGAGGAGGCCCAGGAAGAAGAGAAAAATGATGACGACGACGACGACGACGATGACGACGATGTCATCATCCACGAAGTCGTACCCGAGAAAATCGAAGTAGATGACGATAAAGAGTACGAAGATAGCCTACCTGCCGACGTTCCTATAAAAGTGGAACAGATTGACGATGGATTTATGGATGTTGAAGAGGGACTAATTAAAATCAAGAACGGAGGCCAAATAAAAATCAAAAGTGAACCAATTGACCCGGGTAAGTTTAGTTTAGTTTTCTTTATTTTTGTTAGATTTTTTTTTGTGTAGATGAAGTCGCATTGGTGCCACCTCAAGAAGAGCCGAGTGCTTTCATCGAGCCGACTCAGCCAACTTTTATAAGTTCCATTGATGGCAATACTGAGCCAGTTTCTAGTATCCCGACAACAACAGCGAGTATCGGAAGTAAAATTAAGATTAACATAAGTAAACCTTTGCCTGTGATTACTCCTAAAGAAACGAAAGATGTTCCGTGTGATAGTGTACCTAGTTTAGAGCCCGTAATCGATCCGACACAGCCTTTGCCTCCGGGAGAAGAGCCAATTCAGTTGAACGTTAAACCGGCGTTGAGAGGTTTGGAACTGAAGAAACTACCCACAGTGAAAAAAGGAAGTGAGTTGACTGGAATGTGCAGTATCATGTGATTAACTTTTAGTGTTATAAAGTGTGTGGTGTAGTCAATCAAACGAACTATAAGGGGACTGTTTTGTACAAAATTTTCTTAATTAACTGCACCTAATTGATTTTTTACGATTTATTTTAAATCATGATGTACCTACTACTGACGGTAAATAATTTGTATTTTTTGACATTTGAGAAATGTTGAACTATTCTATGATTTATGTTGTTGTCATTTGTTGAAAATAAAATTTATTTTTAAAAAAATGCCACCTATCTGTACATAGCGTTTTCTTATACACGGTAATCAAATAAATGGTTTCAAGATAAGTATGGTATTAATTTCTAATGTATAAAATCATTTAATAAATGTTAGCTCTTCAATCAATACTGTCTTTTATTCCACACACTATAAGCTACAATTGTGGGGCCACCTCGGAAACGGAATGACATCCTTGATATTGGAAATCCCTAGAAGTGACTGCAGATATCGTTCAAAGCCTACGCCGAATCCACCAGTGGGAACAGAGCCGAATTTTCTCAATTCTAAATACCAATTCAAATGCGAATTCACCTGTGGAATCTTTTGTCGAAGCTTTTCATAACTATTTTCACGTAAACTTCCACCGACTATTTCTCCCACAGTTGGTCCTAGCAAATCAAAGGCGTAAGCAATACCGCTTTCATTTTCTTTCATATAAAAAGGCTTCATTTCTTTAGGCCAGTCTACAACAAAAACCGGTCCGTTGCCACAATGTCGGACCAAAAAAAGTTCGTGTTCTTTTCCCAGACCACTAACGCAGTCAAATTTTTCTTTGAACTGTTTTTTGTTTTTATTTAGGATTTCAAGAGCTTCCATGTAGGTGATGATAGGAAAACTTTTTTCTAGCCATGTGAAAGACTGTTTTGTTTCCTGGCATCTCTCAATATCGTTACTTGATTTATCTACTAATTCTCTAGTAACTTCCTTGATTAATTTTTCAACGCAACTGGTAATATCTTGCAACTGAGTTGCAAAAGCAATTTCAGCCTCTAGCATGTAAAATTCCGATAAATGTAGCCGCGATCTTGAATTTTCCGCTCTAAATGTGGGGCCAAAAGTGTACACTTTACTCAAGCCATGGGCTGCAGCTTCTAAATGCAATTGGCCCGATACCGTCAGAAAGGATTTCCTGTTGAAGTAAACCTCGTCTTCGCTCTGCCCCTCTTTTACCATTGACCTTATTAAGTCCTTATTGTCTGGGACCACTTTAAAAACTTCTCCAGCCCCCTCACAGTCGTTGGACGTTAGAATAGGAGTGTGTACATTTGTAAATCCTTCAGAATTAAAGTGATTATAAACAGCTAATGTCGCAGCATTTCGCACTCTCAATAATGCACTAAATTTGTTGGTTCTTGGTCTGAAATGGAGATGTTGCCTGATATATTCTGGAGCGTACTGTTTTCTGGGCGCAAACGGATAGCCTTCACTCGCCGCGCATGGACCACATATTTCAATATTATGTGCTGAGAGCTCAATTTGGCCTTTTGGTGACAAGGTAAGAGGGCCTGAGACTATGACTGAGGCGCCTGTAGTCAAATCTTCGCTTTTTACGTTTTTGGGAATACATATCTGTAATTTTCGATCCGTAGAGCCATCGTTTAAGTCAAAAAATACGAACTCCTTTTGATTACGCAATGATTTGATCCATCCCTGGAAATGTTAAAAATGCAGCACTTTGACGTTAGATTTTGAGGTTACCTGTGCGGTGATGACGTCTCCAGGTTTGTTTGCATTGAAAATACTAGAAATTGAGGAGAAGAGTTTAACTGCGTTTCTTTTTGAAACACATCTAGAATAACTATCGAGAAATAAGCAAGTTTTTAACATTTTTATTGAGTTTAAAAGTACGTCGATAATGCAGCTCCCTAGTTTGAAGTTTAAGAATAAAAACATAACCTCATCTCCGTTTTAGCTGTTTGGTTCAAATTTCGTAGTTAATGATAAATATTTAGTGTTAGGAGCCAAGCATGTCTTCAGGATTTTCTTTTGGAGCCAAGTAAGTGAAAAAAAAAGTTTTGAATGTGACTGATGCGAATGTTTAAGAAGTACGGCGACTCCAACTTTTGGTACTGGTTCTATTACATTTGGGACTCCAGCGACTCAGTCTCAACAGTTTGGATTTGGTACTCTTGCTTCAACTGCGCCTAGTTTATTCGGTACTCAATCAGCCCCAGCTACATCGGCATTGGGTTTTAAACCTACAGGTTTTGGAGCCCCCACAACTACCCCCAGTGGTGGTAGTTTTGGTTTTGGTGCATCAACACCAGCATTTGGCACAACTCCTGCTACAACAGCTGCGTCATCTGGTTTTTCATTTGGGGCTCCAGCAGCTAGTACAGGACTTTCTTTTGGTGCTCCTGCATCAACTGCTGCTTCAACAAGTTTTGGTTTTAAACCAGCTGCTTCATCTGGTTTATCTTTTGGAACTCCGGCGTCAACGGGGTTAACTTTAGGTACTCCAGCATCAACTGGTTTAAGTTTTGGAGCTCCTGCATCAACAGGATTGAATTTTGGAGGAACTACTACAGCAAGTGTCGCACCAACTTTTGGAGCGACAACTTCAGCTCCTAGTACCGGGCTGTCATTTGGGGCGGCCACATCGACTCCAGCTGCTGGATTGAGTTTTGGGGCCACAACTACCGCACCTAACTTAGGATTGAGTTTTGGCGCTGCAGCTACTTCAACTCCGACTTTAAACTTTGGAGGGGCTACTACAAGTGGTGGATTTAGTTTTGGGGGTTCTCCAGCTAGTTTGGGGCTTGGAGGCCTCGCTACAGGTTCTGCAGGTTTAGGACTGAGTACCACTTCAACAGCACAACAGAGTGTTGGTTTGGGGGGTGTTGCTTTTACTCAGTCTAAAAGTGGAACTAGCTCTACAGCTCAAAAAGAACTGCCACCAAAAGAACAGTTGCTGCCGAACGAGTTTTCACAACTAGTTGATCAGTTTAAGAATGTAGTTCAAGAGGAGAAAAATCGCAGTTCTGATGTCGCTCGTTGTTCAGTTAAAGAGTTTTGTAAAGTAGAAACTGAGTTAGATTCTCTCAATCACCAATTTAATCAAGTTGAAAACCAGCTGCTAAACAATCGGAATCTTGCTGAGCAATTAAAATATGATACAGCCAAAGGATTACAGAACATTGAAATGGCCCAGCGCACCCAGGACACACCTCCAAGTTTACAGTATGATAATACAGCCCCTTTGCAATTTTTCTTAGAGCTTGCTGATAATTTCGAGCGAGAAATGCAATTACTAAAATTAAAAATCGATAACACCGAAAAGTTTGTAAAGAAATGCAATGACCCCAATGTATTAACATCACAAGGTAAAAAACAACATCTAAAATGTTTGTTCTAACGATTTTGTTTTTTTAGATTTAGCAATAGGTTTAAAGAGGCTACACGAAACTTTCGTAGCATTAGCAGGCAGAATGCAGTCAGTTCATAGTCAGGTTGAAGCACAGAAAGAACTTTTTTTGAATTTGCGCAAACAAGTGATTAAAGACAATGTTAATCCGTTCGAGAAAATGGATAAAAACCTAGAAGCAATGAATCTGATAATGAAGAACGCGTTAAAGGCTACACCTCCGAATTTGGCGTCGGGGCCGACTCCTTTTAATAGTATAGCTCTAGGAAGTAACAATATGAGCTTGGCGGCGCAACAGAGTCAGCCCACACCATTCCAGATTGCAACTGCTACAACCGCTTCAACTTTAGGTATACAGTCAGGTTGCATTTGCATGTTTAAATTGTATTATTTCAGGATTTGGTCTTGGAAATACGATGCCGACTTTTGGGACAGCACCATCCAATACATCCATGTTTCAGACTCCAAATTTTGGAAATTCTCAATTTCAGCTAAATGCGTCTACTAACTTTCAATTGCAGAAACCTCCAACTGGTAACAAAAGGGGAAAGCAGTAAACATACTTTTGATAAAGTGGTTCATATTTTTATACTATATAAACTGATACATGTTATTTAAATAAATACTTGAGATTTCCTCATGTATTTATCATTAATTTGATTTATCGCCCTTGATAACCAATAAAGGGGGATTGTAATTGAGTAGCCAAATCGATTAAAGGGTTTCATTTTGCATTTATTTGTTCGAAAAATATAAATGTAAATCGATAACATTTTTTAAACAATCATGTTCATAACGTGCGTCGCACCCAGTAGTTCATCCACCGCTCAGGCCAAAATAAAATCGCTGTCTTTACTTAAATGTTGGAGCAAATTGTTTGCCACTACAATAAAAGAGATCCACATTTCTGTTTAACAACAGTAATATTTAGTATTTTAGTCAAAATCTAAATCTATAACTTTTTCTAAAAAATCGTGAATGTAAACTCATATAATTTTTTTATTGTAAATTCGAGTGGATTTTTTATTTCTTAATTTTGTACTGAAAACTCAGGACATTAAAAAAATAAGGAATTACTAATTCTGGTGTATTTTTAATAATATAAACTAACAATAGTTAATTAAATATGTACAAATAATGATACGTTCATATAACTACACCGCGCCCACTTGAAGCACCGGTATTAAAAGTTGAAAAGCGTCTTGGATGTATGAACTACTATTGGCAGCCTGAAATTAAAAAAAAATTAGGCAAAATTTGCAACTTACACTTTTTTACCGACCTCAAAAAACACATTGGTGATTAACTCATTAACTGCTTCTTTATTTTTGGAATTAGAACTCTTGGCGTTTAATTTATCCGAAAATTTTGCGGCCACAATCCCAATAAGAGACGTCAAAGATATCGTTAACCTGAAAAAAATCATTAAGAACAATGTTAAAAAAAATCGAATTTTTGCACTTTCGATGAAAGTTAATTGACAGTATAAAATAGTAATTTTGGTCTAAAATAACTATAAACAATACTTATTCAACGGAAAACAATGGGCAACATTTAATATGCCATTACGTAGTATAAATGTACTATTTTTACAAATGAGTTTATTAATCATATCTAATACTTATTTCTATTTCTAATTCTATGACATTTTAGACAAATGAAAATAGTTGATTAATATTTTAACAGGTTTTATGCGAAACGTCTTGATTCATCGATTCTAAAAAAAAGGTTTATTCTAATTATAATAATCATAGATTTTTTTGTTATTTTTTAATACCTAAATTCTACATTTAATTTGTGGTATAACTTGTGATAAGATATGGACATCAACGTTTTTTTGCTTTCTAGGGTTTTTTTTGTTGTTCATTCTTTCATTTTAAAATGTTTTACTTTACTAAGAATTTGTTAGACTTAAGATTGTTTAGATTGTAAATAAATGATGTGCAATTCAATATCTTGAGACATTTTAAATCAACGATTATTTTTTTAAAATTGAATGATTAATTTTTTTTGTATGTTCTCTTTATCTTCTACTAGTTAGTTTCTTTGTCAGAATCATCAGACCATAATAACTACTTTATACTAGTAAACAACTTTTATCAAAGGTTAAAAAATCCTTTTGAACATTATTTTTTGTGCGTTTTATGTTAGTTTTTTCTACTCACTGGACTAAGCTGTCAGCTTCATCAGCAGTACTTCTATGCTCCTTAACCAATAGCAACTCCCCAGCTTTATGAAACTGTTCAACAGCGATTGCTGTAAGTTGCGCTAATGTTTCAACAGCTTGCTGGTGTAACTCTCTTTCATCACAGACTTCTAACTTTAGGGTGTTCAACCACGTTTCAGTTTCCTCCCAAGAATCAATCAACTTCTTGTAAGAAATTGGAATACCTATTTCAGAAACCGCAGAATTCAACTTTTCTAAAATCTCAGTCCAGTTAGCCTGCTCGTCGTCGTCCTCATCTGGAAGTTCACAGAGTTCTTTGACTTGATCCATTGTTTCCTGCATTTCTGTGAGAGATTCATCAGTGTATGACTCTAGCAGAGTCTGTAATTTGATATCACACTGTCTGGACAGCATTTCTAAAGCTTCTAAGTGCACCAAACCTTGATGATCATCAAATAAAGTCTCGTAATTTTTCGCTTTCTTGGTGAAATGTTTCTCTTCTAAAAGCTTGTTTTCTTCCTCTGCTTTCTCTTTTGCTTCTCTTAGTAACTGAGACAAAACTGGTTTATCTTGGTCAATCTTCAGAAAAGCGCGCTTTTTTTTTAAACCTGGATCACCTTCTTGGAGAACTTCCATAGTTTTTTTACCAATAGTCTCCAAAGTGTCTAGACCTCCAGAAATTACCTTAGTTCCGGTAGTTTCAACTAGTTTAGTTAAGTGAGAGACCCCCATGACTAAATTTCCTAAGCCAAAACCTGCACCTTTATCTTCTTCAGAATTTTCACCTACTTCTTTGAGTTTTTCTTTCTCTGCTTGATTTATTCTTGCAAGTTCTTCTGGTTCTGGAACACCAATTCCAGATTCTAAAACGGTTGTGATTCCTTGAGTTAAAGTTGATACACTTTGAGTGGCAGTTGATAGAATGGAAGACACCCCCCAATTACCCCAGGAGCCCCAAGTGTTGTTGGTGTCAACCATTTGTTGTTTAGGTGGTTGCTTGATTTCAGATTGAGATTCTGGCCCGGGCTGTTCAATAGGTTCCCAGTCATCATTCTCCCACATGTTGTCATCCTCTTTTTCTTTAGCCCAGTCAATTTCTGAGTCATCCCAAAGATTGTCTTCAGAGCCCCCAGCACGTTTATCCTCATCTGTTGTGAGTTTCTCAATCTCTGTTTCAGTTATGGACTTCTCATCTGTTTTAAAAGTGTCATCTGTCTTTACATGTTTTGGAATGTCCTGGCATTTTTCATCTTTACTTTCAGCTGAAACCGAGGTTTTCGTTTTGTCAGCTTCACAAGATTTTTGGACATCAACCTTTGTACCTATCTTGCTCCCTAATTTTTTTACATGTTCTTTTTTACGTGTTTCAAAGGAACTGACGTTGTTACCATCATCATCTCGTAAATTATCAATTTTGCAGTTATCGCTACTTTTATTATTATTTGGACTCGCAACGTCCGTTTCCTGTGCGGTATCTATAATTTTTACGTTCTTTAACTGCGTCGTGGTGGATTTTATGCATTTATTATCACTAGTTTCATTACTGTTTGTCACACTTTTAACAGTTTTAGTGTCTTCTTCGTCCGACTGAAAATCTTCATCTGCACTCTCAAAATACTCACTGTCTGAATTTTCCATTATTCCCAGAAAGTTCAAATTCGGATAACTTATTGAATTTTCACAGCTGTTTTTGCAAAAACATGAGCTTACTTGTCACCATTCTGTCACTTTGACATTGACGTTTTTCACGAAGTTTCACGGGATCTCACGATTCGTGGGCGGGTTTTTTAAAAACTGTTGAGAGAAAATATTTTATTTTTGTCAACAGATAAATAGCGGAAAATAAATAAGCCAACTGAAGACACAGTCGTATGACTAGAGCAGTATTATGTTTTAAAATACTTATAACAGATCAAAAGGAGGGATAAAAAGAAAAGGGCTCCTATAAATAATTGTCAATGTGTACGAGGCCACTGGTTTGATTTATCAGTTAGTGGTACGTAAACAACTCCCATAAGAGTCTTGCGTTGGATCGATCCGTCCTGGAGTTTGTCAATTTGCTCTAATTGTTGGTCGCCTCCTGCTGGACCCACAGGGATTATCAATCTTCCTCCTACCTAGAATTCTAAACTGCACAATTTGATTGAAGTTGTCAAAATTTACCTTCAGCTGATCCACAAGGGCTTGAGGTAACACGGGGGCGGCCGCTCCTACATGGATCGCATCATATGGCCCTAATTCTGGGTAGCCTTCCCTTCCATCCCCTTGGATTAGTCTACACTGACCAGTGGCTAATAGTTCAGGTTTGTCTTTTTCAATGTTCTGGATCGACATTTGCACTAATTCTGGTATGTGATCAATACCAACGGCAATTCTGTAAAAATTTTTGAAAAGGTACGCAAAACTGAGGCTATCATTACCCTTTGTCTCCCATGATAAGCGCCATGCAAGCTGTAAGATATCCACTGCCTGACCCAACATCCAAAGCCCGATCTCCATTGACTAGCTTGTCTTTTAAGAGCTCCAAAGCATGGGCGTGCATATGTGGGGCACTGATGGTGACGCCAAAACCTATACCTTGAGGGGCGTCCATGTATGGATTATTTCTTGAAAAATTTCCACGATCGACTGCCATCATCGCAGATTCTACAGCGTCGCTTCGTATTATTCCATTCACTGAAAAAAGTTTAACATAACCTCAAAACATAAACTGTGTTTACCTCGAAGATTCCGGATTAATTCAGCGTTCGTTTTACCGTGCGACCTCCACGCCATTGTGAAGAATCGAACTGAGAGTATTCCCAACAACAATACTACTTGCATTCAAGTTTATTTACAGTATTTACGGAAATTTTTCATGTCTATACTTGACAGTTTATTTGCGTGACATGACATGTGGGTAGGGAATTTATTGCGTAACAGCTAACAGGTGGTATAATCCGCGCGAAATTCAAACAATTAAAAACGACATGAACAGTTTTTATTTAGTCAGATTGATTCAGAACGTCAATTATTTCATTAAAATCAGTAACGAACCATTTCGCTCTTGCTTGGACCGCTGGTCTGATAACGTTTCCACCGTATCCTGTTAAAAAAAAATAGTAGATGGCAAAAAAAAAGAATTATTTTACCAATGAAAGCGTCAGCTGGGGGTGAAGCCTCTAGATCTGTGGCCCCATCACCTATAAGGACCACGTTTTTGTACTTGTGTTGTTTTTTGAGTATATCGATCACAACCGCTTTTCCTCCACTTCGTGAAGTGGGTTCGTTTTCATCAAATCCAGCATATTCTCCTAGAATTTATTCAAATGAAACTTGCCTTTGATCAACGTTGCAGCTACCTGTATAGTAAAACTTTAGTCTGTTGGCGTAGATATTCTCTGAAGGAATATTTAACTGTGCGGCTATGGGGGATATTATGCTTTTAAAGCCTCCAGAGATGAGATACACCGGGATGTTGCGGCCATGTAGTAACTCTATCAACTTTCTGTAACTCAAAGTGTTATCAAACACTCTTTAAAGTGTTAGAACATTACTTTACTCCAGGTGTGAGAGTGGGTGGTTGAATTTTCAAAAAATCTCGAATTTGAGTCATTGTTGGTTGTATAATCCCCAGGCGCAGATGTAGTGACTCTTGAAATGTCATAGACCCCGACATTGCTTTTGTCGTTCTTGAAAAATAATTAATTAGATCACTATTATAAGCTGTCAATAACTTACAAACTAGCAACTTCAGAGCCTTTATTGCAGAATTTCGCGAGCTCATCTATGCCTTCTTCTTGTATCACTGTGGAGTCGACATCGAAACAAATTGCGTCAGCTTTTCGCAAAATATTTTGGATTTCTCCACTCATTTTTGTGATTGATTTGAGGAAATTATACCGATCGTTTGATTCTACTTCTACTACTGAGATACTTAATGAACTCGAGTACTGTCCGTGTTTGCCGTACTACGCTCTGAAGGTCAAAGCGATAAGCAGTTTAAAAATTTATTTTCTAATTGTGTTGTCAAGTACCGAGTTAAAAAGAAATAAAATTGATATTACAGGCATAATGTTTTTAATGTAATATTCACTTCATTGATTAACTATTAGCTGTGAGACTCTTATCACTTTATCGCTGCTATTGACAAAGTGTTGGGTACATAATAAAATTTTTATGGAACTTGCCAAGAGGGTAGATAGGCGACAGTTATCTTTTTCAAGATGTTATTACAAGTCTTGTGACCAAACATGCGTCAGGAATGTAAATAAGACGTAGGATTAACATTGACCTTTGGCTTCTATTTCAAAAACGCGTCAGGTGCTGGTGAAAAGAGTTGCATATCTCGGCGTAAATTTTCACTCCTATGGTCTAGTTTTTTGTTTAAACTAGCAATTATTCTTGTAGAATTAAGAGCAGCGCAGTTTTTTTCCAGGTGTAGTCATTAAAATTTGCATGAAATTATTTCGTAAAACTATCTACCTTTACGTCTGAGCTCATTTATGTAAAGTAAATTTTTTGGGTATAAAATGTTTTGCATACGCATATCTAGTATTAAAATAGCTTGTCTTTTTCTCGTTTTTTCTAATAATTTCTAATTATTATTCAACAGAATAGCAAACTTTTATATATAAACGTGTTAATTTATTACAACCGCAATAATATTTTTTCATTCTTTCAAACTAGCACAGCCAGGTTATGTACAGTTCTACTAACTCCATCCTTGGCCCTTGAGTTTATAGGATAAGTCATGGGAAAATTGGGAAATACTCGCACCTGAAAAACATGTGTAATCCTTATGAAATAATTTGCCTTGTAACAAATTTCAGAAAAAATTGATACTCTTTGTGGAATCACAATATTTTAAACGGATACAATTTACCCAATACAGGTTTCTGCTCTATCGAGCTTTCTCTCACAGCGCTTTTAAAACTTCCAAAGCTTTCAATTTGTTTATTTATGTGTGTGCTCCAACCCTTTATTTACGATTTCTGATAATTTGAAGAGAATAACACTATAAAAATCAATGAAGATAAACTGATAGTAGTTTTTATGCGTTGTTGTAAAACAAGTACTATCCGATTCTATCGTTATTTTTTTGCATACGGTGTAAAATATACAGTCTCTTTATTAACTTTAAAAAAAAAAATTGAAGCAACTTGTTGCTAATTGGCGCAAAGACATGCGCTGACTTTCTTCCGAATCTTGGCACAGATATAGTATTTAACATTTCGGTGGTTTCTAGAGCTATAGTTTGATTTTTGGTCAAAAATGCTTAAAATTAGTATTATTATATTGTGCATTGTTATGTTATCCAACGTTAGAGAAAGTGAACAACTAAGAAATAGTAACAATAAGCCGTCCAGTAATCCACAGTTAATGGACCAAGTAAAAGAATGGTAAGTTTGTTGTAAGCATTTTTTTGTGTTTTATTCCTATCGCTGTGATAGTATGTATTTTATTAAACAGAAAATTGGATTTTTTTTTCAAATTTAAAAATTTTGTCACACAACAAACAAAAATTTATTCATGCGGTATTTTTTTCGCACCAAACAGTAAACTTTATAAAGTTATAGCTAAACTTTATAAATCTTCGAATCGAATCAAAAACAAATTCTAAGTCACAACTAAAACTGACTCAAAATGAAAAAAAATTAAATTAATTGTTTGTATGTTTCTAAAGTATAATTGGTCCGGTGATGATTCTGTGTGGCGCCTTTCTGTCTAGCAGTTATTGATTTTGAATCCAACGGCGCCAGCCAGAATTCGAATCTTAATTTATTGCAGTGTCCGCCAATGGTCGAAGCAGTTAGGCGATGAATTGTACAAATTAAGTTCAACAATGACTCGAAAATCTCAAGTTCAACAGGTAGGAAAATAATTTTCAAAAAAGCGTGTATTATAATTAACTTCCAGAGTTTCAACCAACTGAAAGATAAGATTCATTACAAAGAAGAACGACAGCTTTTGGTGACAATAACGCACAAATTGAAGGAAACAATGTGGAAAAAGAAAGAAGCCGTCGAGGTACGTTTTAATTTAGTTATGCTAAAAGTTTAAAAAAGTTTTTAGCGCATCGCTGAGTACGCGGAGTTTTTAGCTTATCATAGAAAAAATAGCACGATTGGTCCTAAGGATGATTTTTATTTTTATAACGCTGATAATATAACAAACACGACATGTGATTGTGGGAAAGAAAAAGAGTTAGAGAAGGAGATACAAGAAGTAGGTTTTTTTGAAAATGGATTTTTCGTTCTTTTTGTCTTTCTTATTTTAGGCTAAATGTGTTTGGTGGTGTGAACAGAAAGACCTTCCTTCTAAAAATCCCTTGCCTAATAATAACTTTACTAAAGCTGCAATTGCTGATTTGTTTGGTCCAGCATGCGACTGTTCGCGAACTATAATTAGAACTAGGCCTATAGAAAATTTCAATTTTTTGCCTTTGAAGCCTCATCCGAATTATAAGGATACGCCTGTTAATTTTAATATAAGTGTGGTTAAAATCGCAGCTAATGTTTTTGCGAGGGGTACGAAAACTAACAGCTTTCTTGGTTTTTCAGTAATTCATTTTTGCAGAACAAGAGGTTTTGCAAGGAGTTCGATGGACTGAGCCGTTGGATATGATTTTTAGAGAAAACCAAGAGAATGATCCGACACTGAAGTACCAATATTTTGCCAGCCCGGCTGGGTATATGCGACATTATCCAGGTAAGAAAATGAAATTGAGCGATTTCTTTTGTTCCACGTATAGTAATTGCTATTTATGTAACGAGAACGTAAAAATGATGATTTTGTTGAAAACGTTACTACTAAGAGGGCCCAAGCATTTTGTTGTTCAAGCATATGTTTAAAAAAAGCAAACACCACAATTTTTTTTTGCTATAGGTGATTTTAAAATGTGCATTATTCATCTCAAAATGCAAGGCTAATTTGCATTTTAACCTCATGGGTAGTTAAAGTGATACGTTAACATTAAAGATAAAAAAATTTAACGTTTATTTAACTTTAGTACATCATTATTTTCGATTAAGTGCAACATGATGGTACAATTGACGTTCCCAGATACGTTTACTTTAAGAATAGAACACGCATTGATACTTTTGTGGGTTAACTACACTGATGGTAGTTGTATTGTCGCCAGATTTTCACAAAGAATCTGATTTAAAACGGCAATTTTTCTCGATACAGAGTTTTAAATATAGTTTTCCGCTATTGAGAATGATTTCCATCTACCTCTTCGCTTAACACCGACAAGATTAGCAGCTGTGTTTGCCAACATCGTAGCTGCAGAGCGCCGAAAGCAATGCCCAGTATCCGTTTCAGACTGTGACAGCCTCAGAAAATTGGCAATCATTTTCGGTACTTTATACAATATATTGCTTCATACAGGCTGAATGGTACACTTTTTCTGTCTGTAATTGACGAAGAATTTGCTTTGAGAAATGTTTTTTTCTGTAAGAATTAACAAGTGTATAATTGTCTTTTGAAAATTTTAAAGAAAATTTAGTAAGATTACGCGAACTTTGAATCAAATTTTTGTTTTAGCCGTCAAATGGTCAGACGAACGTTACGCCCAAACCTACGACCCCAGAACAAGATCCTGGTACACTGAAGCGATGACTTCTCCAAAAGACGTTATAATTCTTTTAGACAGCTCGGGATCGGTGCTAGAATCAAAAAGAAAAGTCGCTGCTCACATCGTTAACAACATTCTAGATACTTTAAATGATAACGATTTCGTGAACATCTATTTATTTGCTAACGACACAAAACCTCTGGTTCCGTGTTTTAAGGACACTCTGTTTCAGGTTTACCCAGAAAAAGTGGTCTGTATAAAAATGATGGTGAATTTTTAGGCAAACGAAGAAAACCTGCGATTGTTACGTGAAACTTTAGACAATTATAAACCTGAATATCAGGCGGAAATTGAAGGTGGGTTGGCGAAAGCGTTTCGTCTTTTAGCGGAAATGAGAAAAAAGCGCATTGGTTCCCAGTGCAACCAAGCAATTATGTTGATTACTGAAGAGGCGTTTTTTAGAAACGATCAAAAAAAGTTTTTCCAGAAATATAACTGGAATGATAGTACTCCGGTAAGAGTTTTTACGTATCAGTTAGAGAAGAGTGAATCAGACGCACGGTTGTTGGAATGGATAGCATGCTCAAATAAAGGATATTTTGTGAATATCTCATTGATGCAGGAAGTTCGTGAAAAAGTGTTACCTTACATGAATGTTATGTCACGACCGATTAACTACTGGAACAAATATTCTCCGAAAAAGAAGGAACTGATTTGGAGCTATCTGTATATAGATTTAGCTGATAGAAGGTACACAAACTGGTTGTGGCGTAAACTCGAAGGTAACAGACAGAGAGCAGTATTTCTAGACCATGCTAAAAGAGAGTTTATGAGACTGAAAAAATTTCTGGTGGCGGAGTCACACTTTCTTCTTCAAGAGAGTCATGTTGTTACTCAAAACCTCGTTTAATTCAATTTTTATTTACTAATTTCTTATAGGAATACGAGAAATACGAAACGGAGAACGAGTACGACTATATGACTACATTATCTCTTCCCGTTTATAGTAGAAAAAAAGAAGACGTGGATCTCATTGGCGTAGCTGGCGTAGACATTCCTATTAAACTTCTCAACTCGTTAATACCTCACCACACGGTCTTAAAAGTAAATCTCTGTCTATTTAAGTTTACATTAAAATTTTACAGATCGGAGTGAACGGTTACGCCTTCATTGTTACAAATAATGGTTACATCTTGATGCATCCTGCACATCGACGCGAGGTACAAATTTCCAGTTCATAAGCAGCTTCTAAGTCTCTTATTTTCAGTTTAAAAATATACCAAAACCAACTTTCAACCGAGTGGATTTACTTGAAGTGGAAATTCTAGACGATACGAGAAAACCTCGTGAGTTTGGTAAATCAATTGTAGAGGTGCAATTACATTTCTATTTGGTCCTGTTTTATTTATATACAATTGTAGCTACGAGAGAAAATCGTGGCGCAGAAATCTGATGGTGATTTGTTAAATGTGAAGTACGCTTTAGATGATAATGTTAGTGACTTTTTTAAACGTGATTGGGACTAACGGAGTTGTTGCAGAAGCGAATTGTTTTTGCTAAGAGAAGGTACGTTTATATGGAACTGGGTCCAGCGTTTACTGTAGGAATAGCGTTGCCGGATAAGTACGGGCTGATGGTTGTTGATATTAAGAATGTGAAGAATTTTGATAAGGGACTTTTAGACACCGAGTATTGGGCAGTGCATCCTGATTGGTACTTACCGTGATTTTTACATAATTTTTTTCATACTTTGTTTAAGGGTTTATTGTAAGGATGACAGCGGGGAACAGCCGGAAGAGGTGGTGAAGAACTGTTTAAGACGTGGCGACACAAGTAATGCATTTTTGAATTCTTGAATTGTTTTGTTGAATTAATAGTTCTTATTTTAGGAGAACCTCTTCTGAAGGCTCTTCTTTTCGACGCTCAAGCCACAAAATGGTTTGAAGATGAAATTGCCAACGGACATGAGTGAGTTTCTCGTTTTGTTGGTTACTAGTAACCTCTTGGGTTACAGTTACATAAAAAAATTCCTGGTGGATAACGTTTTCTTGTCAACTCATTCTGGTTTAACTCGTTGGAAGTTGTGTAACCCTCAGACTTACGAAGACGTGGTTGATGACGATGAAGGTAAAGGAAAAAAGGAGCTTTTTAGAGGTAACAGATCGATTGACGAGGACTGGTACAAACGAGTCGTTGAAGAAAATTTCAACAAAATGGATGATGTATACATCTATTCAGTTCCTTTCGAGATTTCCGGTTTGTACATAAATTTAGTGTGAGAAAGAGAAAAAATGGTGTTTTTAGGGTACGAGTATGACACGATGATAACAAGTACCAATGCAATTTTCGTTGTGGCTGAAGGTAAAAAATCCCCAGTTGCTGCGGTAGGCCTCCAGTTTAATCTACGCAAAATGTCTGAAGTTTTTGAATCTATCACAAAAAAGGTGATTAAAATATCCTTAAAATGATTAAACCTAACCGTGTTTTCAGTGTAAAACTCCCAAAGGACAATACAAGTGCACTTGTAGCTCTGATTTAGTCTCCTGCTTTATTTTAGACAACAATGCTTACGTTATTCTGGGTAATCAAATTGAATACACCGGTCGATTTATTGGTGACATTAGTCCTATTATCACACACCAATTGATAAGAAATGGAGTTTATAAACGAATCGAAATGTTTGATTATCAAGCTATTTGTCAGAAACCACCAGAAAGTAAAAGAAAGAATTCGGGAGTTCGAGTGGTCTCCTTCTTCCGACGGGTAACACAAAGAAATTTTAGATCATGATCTCAAATCTGTTTCTAGTTTATCGAGAATTTACTTCAAGTTACTGATTGGGCTCTTGCAACGATTATGCTTTTGATTGCTTCAGTTACGGCAGGTCCTGATTATGAGAGCACGAAAAATGAGACTTTGCTTTATGAAAAACTGGAAATTAACAAGACGGTTCCGACGCCTTGTGATCAACAAATGTGGTTGTTTACACTGGGTGAGGATTTTCAGGCAGTGGCTTACACGAATAAGACGTCAAAGCCTGGCTGTGATTGGTTAGTATACAATTGAGAAAATGGTTTTTGACGTTTAACTGGTTCGTGACTTTTTGGGTATATTTCTGATTCCGAATCTACGAGAAAAAAAAAAGATGTTCAATTTATCACTTAACTACTACATATTTGTTGTTAATACATTGAATACGAGACAAAGAGATTAAATATTATGCCCTAGAGCATTTAATTTACTGGCAATATCAAAAATAAAAAATGGAGCCATTTCGTCAAACTTTAATGCAGAAAAAATAAATACAATCTCATTCGGAATTTAAAAACGCAGTTAAAAAAGAAACCACTAAATACAATACCAGGTTTAAGAAAAAAAAATACTGTATGGTTTCTCAGTATAACAACATATTTATTTCGGGTTTGGGCAATTCATTTTCAGTTCTGTCAACTCCAGCAATCATTCCATACATTTTGCTGCAATTGTATCACCTTTCCATTTTCCATATATCTTCAACATTACCATATCGGCACCGGCATTCACTAGAAGAATTGCGGATGTACGGCGGATATAGATGTACGGACAATGTCCAATTCTTTAAAGTCTAGGTAATGCGAGTATTTTGCGACTTTTGAAAGTATGCTCCAAACGCATTTTTATTAATTGGTTGAACTGTACATTGACCATTTCCAGACATAAGAAAAAGCTCCGCTTCTAAATTTCCTTTGCTCCCAACGCAGCATATTTTCTATACAATTTTAGGATATTTATTTCATTTTCTTCCACAACTGTAAAACTTTTAAGATCGCCAATTTTAATGCTCTGTATTGTCAATACTACAATTGTTTCTTTATCAATCACTAGACGAGTCTAAATTAAACATATTTCACATTTAAATGTTAACATAATAGTCACTAGTGCTCTACCTTCTCCAAAAAAATATGTTTCGTTTGAAGCATTGTTGAAAATTGTGCGTGTCAAAATCTTAGATTTTTGCAAAACATCCTTTTGAAGTCTATTTCAGAAAAACTCTTATCCAATTATAATTTCCTATGGCTGTCGATGAAAATTTTCTATATCTGGCTTGAAACTGTAAACTTAAACTTACTGTGACATTTGAAATTTCGTTCAATGTGTGTTATCAATTGAAAAAAAATTTCAAAATTTTGGGTTTAATAATGACTTATTAACGCATTCAAAATGAGTCCATTAACATATTTGTTACAACAGTAAATTATTTATGTCTTTAATTTATGTAAGCTAATTTAGGCTGTTTATGAATTAATTTCCGTATTTAAAGTGAAAAATAAAATGTATGAACCGAGGGCATAACTTGATATTTATAAATCTCAGGCCAAAAGCTCTCGACTTTGTAATTTGGTTGCTCTCCAATATGAACATTTTCATTAATACATAAATATCTATTATTTCTATCAAAAAAATGTCTTATAAAATTATTTTTTCTTTGCCTTTTGAACTATTAACTAACTACAGAGTCATTGAAACTTTTAGAACTGTTTAGTTAATCTTGTTAGCACTCTTCTATCGTAGATTCTAAGTCAAATTTGCTGTAGTTGTCACGGACTTTATAATCTTATTATGATGCGATTTCATCAATGGGTAAACTTTGAAACAATGCTTAATTTTTTTGTTTTATTAATTGTCTTTTCCTAATCCGCGCGTTGAATAAAACACAACGCTTCTGAAGAAATAAATTCTCGTTAATATTGACGGGCACGAACTAAGAGAAAAATTTCTTTGAAATTGTGTTCGTTATTTATTTTGCAGGTACTACGTTATAGAAAAAATCCCCCACAGCAATCTTTTATTTATGGCCACGAATCCTGTCTGCGAGCTGGACACCGTCAGTCATTTCCAATCTCACAATAAAACTCCTACACCTGTTGAAATCGACTACCCCGACTCCTTACCGTGCCATATTGCAACATTCAATAACTTCACTCGAAGATTCTACTCTGATTGCTACAACTACGCCCCCAATGTAATACCTTTGTGACTTCCCTAAATTCTCGATTAATCTCAATTTTCAGGAAGAGACACTCAATCAGGAAAATCGCACTTATTGTGGTCATACTTGGCAACCTTAATTTTGTGGGAATAAATTTCTATAGGAATATTGAGCTTTTAATAACTACCTCCCCTTCGAGACGATTGCGTTCGATGGTGGTGAGATAGAGGTAATTTCCTCTACAAAGGTGGCAATTTGCCAGGAATTAGGAATGATTATCGGATCGTATTAAAGTCAACATTCTGAAAAAATCAACGATATCATATTTTTTCATCGGAACGTCGCCATTCACGCTTGGTAAAGCGTGTCGCGATGGAATTGTATTAAATTTCGACGTTTGTTTTTTTGAATAAACATAACCCTGTTTGAGTGGAAAATTGCTGATAACTGTAATCTCAGAGAGATAATTTCGGGGATTAGGGGAGATTTTTCTTGCAATTCTTAGTTGAAATGCTTGATGTGGTAGTGGATGAAAGTAGAAACTTGTTAATTTGGTGAAATGAGCACGACGCACTGAATAATTCAGATCAAAGATCTTATTATTATTCAAGTAGAAAACTTAGAATTAAAATGCTCATAATCGGATTGAAATTATACGACACATGCTGCGAGTTCAGATATCAAAATTACTTAAAACGAAAAAAAAATCCTGGCAATTTAATTTCAATTAATTGCATGTCTGCACATAATAACTTCAAGTGATTGTGTTCTCCAAGTCCCAGTTTTATTTGGAAGCGACTTGTAGATTCATCTCTGATGCACAATAAAAAATACTAAGAAGCTTTGGTTTTGCCTGAAAGTGACACAAGGTTAATTAGTAAATATCTTGGATTCGGATCTTGAATAATTGACGAGGAAATCGTTTGCAGGTGATGTCTTGTCAAGAACTCGCAACGACGAAGTTCTGTGAGGGAGATATTAGGGTTACACTCGATGAATACACCGAATTTACATAAACGTATCCACAAGATTATATTTGGCATAAAATATTAATATTTCTCTTCATAATTCTCTACCAAGGGCTCTCAGTATAATTGGAATTTTTGTAAATGCGGCAACAAAATTTGAAAAAAAAAGATAAAACCTCTCACGGAAAATTGATATTTATTCCTTTGAAATTTAAATGCCGGGTTTTTTGACTTTTTGTTGGGATCTCCGGGATTAAAAGGAATTGACAAACAAGATAATAGCACAAAAAATACAATAAAAAAGGTTGTTGAAATAAACAAACATACACAAAGAGAAAGAAGACAAGAAGTTAATGACAGTAGAATGGATCCCTATAAATCATTGTCCTAAACTTGCCCTTGTGAAATCGACTTTGTCTCTAATGATATACATCAATTATAACACTGTCATTCCCGTGTCACTTGTGCATAAGGTATTGTACATTTGTTGCTTGACGAAGACAGATTTCCTCGTTTGTATTTCGGATTGATTTTTCTGTAGAATAAAATATGTAGATGATCAATCAACAGATATGTTAGCGTATGTACATCCTCGATTTTTGTTGATGCTTTATTTCAGTTTACATGAATTTTTGGTCATTTTAAGGATGTCTCTCTAAACGTACCTCAAAGAGTAATTTTAGTTCTGTTTATATAAAATGCATGTGTGATTTTTTTCGTTGCATTGTGCTTGACGAATTTCAATAATTCAAGCTCAAATTTCTATTGAAAACGTTTTTCCTATTGCTTCTACTTGTAGTCAATATCGTGAAAAGCGGTCGGCACTGAGGAATTTTGAAGACGTGAAAATGCAACCAGTAAGTGCATCTTTTAGTACGCCCAATTCATTCGGAATAATATTCTGTAATTTTTGTTGCAACTTTGTTGATTTGTCTTTCGCAACAAAATTATGACAATTTATTACTTGAGGAGTAATATCATCATCATCATCATTTTTAAAGGTAAATTGTTTGGTCTATTTTACTATCTAGCCTCAGGAAAAACTATCTAAGGAAAACACTGAATTAAAATGTGTAAATTTTAGTTTGATAGTCGCATTTTTTTTAATTCTGTAAATTTTTGAAACATTATTTGTTTTCTTCCTTACATTTACTCTCCTTAGAACTTATAAATTTTACTGACGATTGTCAGATCAAAAATTGTTTATAGCAGGTATGGTTAAAAATTCGTATGTTTGACCAAGTGCATACTTTTGTATTTTGCGTTTAGTTAGTTGAAGTGTACAAGAAAATAGATGCATTTCATAAAATTGAAATCTTTATATATTTTTTCTTAACTTTATATCCTAGATAAATATTCATATCACACTGAATTATTTATGTTTGAGTAATTTTTTATTTTCCTATTTTTGTGGGTGAGAAATTTTAAAAATAATTGGCGTTATATGGTGAAATGACATCTTTAGTAGAATTTAAACGTCTTATTTAGAACGGCCACAATTTTTTTTTTCATAAAAATTCATTCTGAATATTTATTTCCGTATTTAAAGAGGCGATATATAAGCAAACATTCAAATTTCATAGAAATAAAGTTTTTGTAAAATTTATATTTTTAAATTTAATTAAATTTTAATTTTAATTTTTTAAATTTTATTTTGTGGACTTGGAGATAATTTCCTATTTCTATGTTCAAATAGATAAAATATACAAGAAAACCAGTCGCTATTTGTAAAATTAAAACTAAAATTTTATTTAGAACGTCAAAGCAGACATTTTGTAGCATTTACAAAAAATCGTATTTTTTGTTTTATAATTCTCATAAAGATTTCTTGTTTTCGCTTTTAGACAGACAAAACATACAAAAATTTGCCCACGTTTTATCAAATTGAAGCACTTAGTAGAATTTAGTAATTTTATATTTAAAATTATCAAACAATTTTTTTTATAACAATTCATATTTTTCCTAATTTTGTAAATTTTCAAATAATTCCATCTTATTCTATTTTGATATTGTGATAATTGAGATGTAGAAAAAATTTGATGCATATCATAAAATTAAAACATTTAGTAAAATTTTAATAATTTACTGTTTACAATTTAATTTTATTTAAAAGGACTCAAACACACACTAAATGCATTTACTTTACATTTTTCTTAATTTTGTGTTTAAAAAAAATATATTTAAACTGAAAATATATAAATAAGATAATCCTCATTTCGTAAACTGATGTTTGGAATTTATAAAATTTATTTTGAATTTTCAGATCAACAATACTAAAATGCTATAGGTAAGTACATAAAAATTTCAGTTTTTCGTAATTTAGTGAATCTGTCGATAGTTCCTCGTTTCTGTTTCAACACATAAAATATACAAGAAAATATCTGCATTTCATCAAATTGAAGCTTATCATAGAAATTATTAATTTGTTTAAAACGACTAGACCTTTTCATGGCAATAACAAAAATTAGTATTTTTCTCAACTTTGAAAATTTTCTTGTTTTTGCTTATAGGTAAAAAAGATACACATAAATATAGACACATGTCACGAAATCGGAGCTTTTGGTGAAATTTAGGTGTTTTTAGAACCATCATAAATTAATTATTTATAGCATGATTAAAAATTTTGATTTAATAAATAAATGAATACTTCCTTGTTTTCGTATTTAATGAAACGTAGAAGAAAATAGCCACAATCAGATTAAAGCCTTTAGTTGAGTTTATAAATTTTATTTAGAACCGTTTTTTTTATTACACAGACGAAGTGTCAAATAAATCTACGCTAAAGTTGTTGGTACAAATTAAAAATGTGATTTAGAAATATTTTTTAGTAGAGAGAAAAGAGAAAGATTGTCGGCGTATGTATATATTATTAATTATTATTTATTAATAATAAGATGATACACTTGAAAAGAACTGTTCATAATTCATACATTTCATTCATCAAACTTTAGACATTTTCTCCAAAAAAAAAAACATTAGTTTTGCATGCCTCTACGAACTGTGAAAGGATTCTAAACAGCCTAGATCAATATTTTTACCGATAATCTTAAATTTATTTTAGATTACTTCATTTAACTGCGTTCAAACGTTGAAAAAGGAAAATTAAACATTGATTTAGTCTAACTAATTGAGAGAAATGGAGATTTTCAGGAATCAAATATTACAGCTGTAGCAAATACAAGAACAATAAAATTGTTGCTAATAAATTTATATGTAAATATTTACTACTATAATAAATGAGCAATAATCAACAATTGGACGTTCGTCAATAATTAATGGCAATAACGATAATGAAGTATCAGTTTGGATGACAAATTTTAATTTTTTTAGTTCAAGTTTAATTAAAGGTTTCCATTTTTAAAACCGAGCAGATGAATAAACTGAGAAATTATATTTGAATCTGAATAGTTGTAAAAGAAATGAAATTCCGTCAGCCAGGGAAGAACCGAGTGTTAAAACTTTTCTTTTTATGTATTTCTAGTTATATTTTATATTTTATCGTCGGAGATACGAACGCTAAGGAAAATTTAAAGCAGTTTCAGACAGCTTAATGTATACTAAATCATTCAATTAACTTCAGGTGGAAATAACATGATTGCAATTTCCACGTCATACATTTGCAACTAAAAAACGTGACCCTTCTCTGATTTTTTACGAAAGTGAAATCGGCACGTTTTATGTAAATAGGTTTCTAGAATTTATTAACATGAAACTTTAGCCGGAAAACACAGAAATTGTTTCTTTGGTGCTGGACCACAAATCGATTTACCGCTTCCTTTAATTAAATAGAAGGAAACCAAACGGTGAGATACAAAATTGGATGAAAGATGGTCGAACAAGGTTTTGTCTTGAAAAAAAAAACCGAATGGGACATAAATTAATCAACAATAATGTTGTCATTGACACAGCTAAGTGACTCCGCCCAAATTCATTATTAATTAATAACAATTCCTAAAGGGTTTTTCACTCGTATTAATAAGTAACCGAATTGCAAAACGGAAAAACGAGGATTTGAATAATGCTGATGAGCGGAAGCTGAAGGACACTCGATATTTGAAGTTGTCTTCCCATTTCCCTTTAAGCTTCATTCTCTTTAACCTAGACCTGAATGCATCGTCGATAATTTCACTTGACACACAAATTTCATCAAATCATTCACTTTATTGAGACATGAGTTAAAATTGGATTCAGTGTAATAATGACCGACGGTGTAACAAATCAATGTGCGTTTGAATGTTTGATGCACGACGAATAACCGCACAATTAATAGGAGCAGAAGCGACAACTGGATTGAACGCAATCGAGAGTTCTAATCAATCAAACACTAGTCAGGTTGTGTTATACAACACCATTGTTTCCAATGACAGATTCAGAGCGTATATATCTCGAAAAGTAAAATGAATTTAGTCAAGAAATATAGCCCGAAGGCGAAATAAACATCAGCCAACAAGAGTTATAACTGAGCTGTTTATAATCAAATTTCGAGAGAACAGTGGTTCGTTATGAAAACCGATTCTTAATAGCTGCAAAAAATCACGTTGTAGTCCTAAATTTTTATTTTAAGGTGTCATAAACTGTTTATTGCAAAAGAGGAGAAACAGTAACAGGACACTTGTTCTTGCCAGAATAAATTAGATTACCACATTGGATGCTCATCGTTTGAGTAATTTATGCTATATATACTTGAAAAAATGAATGGAAAAACCGGCGAAAGGGAAAATTTATTAAAATCAATTACTGTCCTAACAAAATCGTATAAAATTTTATAGGACTTGAACATGAATACTCCAAATATTCTCGTTTGAGACAGCTGAATTACCGATCTTTTTGATAGGAGGGTTTCAATGAATACAACTGTCCGTCATATTTGCATCGGGATATCTATAGAAAAAAAATACTTTATTTTGCTTTAAAGAAATATATTCCAAACAACGGCTTATTTTGAAAAATTGAAATGACCTGCTACAGTATAAATATTCTTTAGTGAAGACAGTTAATAAGCAAGAGAAAAATCAGATTTAAAGCCACTAAAATTTTAAATTCACAACTTATAAAAAAAAATATATATACTTAGGGTGGATTTCCAAATGAGCTCAAACAGATTACAGTTTATAATTTTAATTTCAACATTTGTAAAATTGAAGTCTTCGGTATAATTTTTAAAATTTATTTTGAATCCTCCGACCAAAATTTTTTGTACTATCTTTAAAAGCTTGTTATTCTTATTATGTAAATATAAAAATAAACCAAGCTTGTGGGTTTAAACAGATGTGATATAAAAGAAAGTGATCGTATTTCGTAAAATTGGAGCTTCTTATAGAGTTAAAAAAAAGTTATTTGAAACGTTCAGAGCAGAAATTTTTTAGCATTCAGTTTTTACTTAATTCTGTAAAATTTTGAATAATTTCTTATTTCCCGGTTTACACAGATGCAATCTACAAAAAAGTAGTAAAAGTAAAGTTTGCTAGTATAATTTATTTTAGAAAAGTCTAAATAAACATATATGGCATTCACAAAAAAATATATTTTTCTTAATCCTATGAATTTAAAAGAAAAATTTTTGTTTCTGTTTTTACACACACAGTATATACAAGAAAATATCCTCATTTTGTCAAACTTGAGGTTTTCATAGAATTTATAAAATTTATTTTGAATCAAGAATTGTGATACGATACTTAACAATTCCTGTTTCCTTTAATTTGTTAATTTGTGAACGGTTCTCCTTTTTAACATTTAAATACTTGAAATATGCAAGAAAATAGTTGAATTTTATGTAATTAATGCTTTTTATAGAATTTATAAACCATGTTTGGAACGACCAGACTAGACATTTTTAGAGCAGCCAAAAAAATTCCTATTTTTCTGTTTTAAATCTTTTAAAAATTTTCTCCTTTTCCTTTTAAGATACGAGTATATGAAACGTACAAAAAAGTAGTCGCATTTTATAAAATTGTTACTCGTGATAAAGTTTGGTAATTTTATTTAAAATTAGGTATTACGAGTAAACCAAAATTTGTTATAGCATAATTAAAAGTTTATATTTTTTTATTTTGTGAAATTTTAAATAAATATTCGTTTCTTTGTTTTTCGAATTAGAGCCTTTAGTAGAGGTGAAACATTTTATTAGCAGAGATTTTTGCGCCATTCATAAAAATCCACATTTAAAATTCTGTGACTTAAAAAAAAACTTGTTTCTATATTTAAATAAACAACATATCTAAAGACAAAAATATAGAGGCATTTCATAAAATTAAAGAAATTGGTAAAAATTACTAATTTCTTTTAAAATCATCAAATCAAATTTTTTATAATAAATATATTTATTTAAATTGTATCTATAAATTTTTAAAAAAATCTGTGCTCTGTAATTCCAGTTAAAAGTTACAATTATATATATATATATATAATATATATATGCGTCATATATATATATGTATATATGTGTATATATATATAGTATATATATAAATAATATATATAAGAATATAACCTATTTTTTAGGAACTGAAGCTATATATAAAATTTATAAATCATATTTAGAACGATCTGACTAAACATTTCTATTTAACTCATAAATAAATTCTATTTCATCAAATTGAATTCTTTAGTGGAATTTAATTTTTTTATCTACGACGACATTAATCTATCAATTTTTGTAGAATAATTCCTAGAAATTCATACTTCATAATAACTACATACTTCATAATACTTTATAATTCATACCCTTAAACAGATAAAATATAACTAAAATATCTAGGTACATTAAAGCTTATAGTACAATCTAAGGCATAAAGAAAGATTCATTAAAATTAATTACTCTTTTAAGAAAATCGTATAAATTTTTATACGCTATAAGAACTCCAAACATTTTCGTCTGTGACAGCTCAATTACCAATCTATTTGATCGGAGGGTTTTGAATGAATACAACTGTCCGTTATATTTCCATAGGGATAAATACAGAAAAAATTGTTAATAATTTACTGGTTTATCTGTTAAAAAAATATTACAAAGAAAATTTTCTATTGAAAAAGTCGTGGATTGTTCCTTGTTTTGTATTTTATCCAATTTTTTAAATTTTATAAAAAAAATTGTTTTTGACTTTAGACAAACGAAACTTATAATTTTTTTTTCGAATCATCAGACCAAAAATTTTTATAGCGATATTCTGTGAATCTTTAAATAATAAGACTTCACTAAAATTCGAGATTTACAATTTTTAAAAATTTTGAATTTTCGACAATAATTTTTATTTAATTACGAAGATCGGATATTTCTAAATAAACCTAAACAGATTACAGTTCATAATTTCAATTTGACAAATTGCAGAGATATGGTTTTTGTTTGCATGTTATATGTGGCGAGTGGTAAAACTGTAGATTAAATTGAATAAAACTGGTATAGACATTTCTTCGATAAAATCATTCGCGATTTGTCAAAATTGATTTTAGCCGCAGTTGGATACAAATATTTTAAAACTTTTAGTTGCGTCATTTATCTGTTTTGAATTTAATACAAAAAGGGATATTTCCCGACAGAAAAGTTTGTAATTTTTTTCACCTACTGCGCTTTTACCTGATTCTACCAAGTGTGACTAAACAGTTCAACGATTCTCCAGATTTTTTTTCCATTTCGAAGCTCAATTTTTTTTTCTTAGTTCTTAAAATTCATATTTATATATTGTCCAGTTACCTTCATTAGACCTCATGCACTTCACGACAAGTGCCGCGACTTATTTTTGTATACCTTGATTTCTTATATTTCGATATATTATTTTTTACAACACGTTAGAAATTAAATTTTCGTAAAGTTGAGAATGGCCGTAACACGCGCTACATTTGCGCGAGTGGTGTGCGCACCATCTGTGATAAATCTGTGTCTATGGGGGCACGAATCGTCAGTGTCGCGTGGTGAAGACAGCCAACAAAAGTCCGAAGATGCCACTTTACTAGATGTGTGTTTTCCGGCGAAACTTGCCGGAATCCTTTGACAAAGACGCGCTCTTCGTATCCCTTCTCCAGTTTGAGTTTCGCAAAGTTCAGGTGAGTCGGATGAGACTTTGTTTGCTTTGCACAGATGAAATAAGACGTAATTTGATATCGGAAAATTAAGAATGAGAAAATGCATCTCGAAAACAAACTATCATGTTCCGACGACGGAAAATGCAGGTTAAACACGACTTTCCAAACTTTTTAAAAGTATTTTATAATTCGACTTTGGAAGTTGTAACCACCAGAAATTAAAATTCCGAAAGTTGGAAAGCTTTAAGAACAACGGACGTTTATTTAAAATTTTGAGAACATTTTTTCGTTACAAAACAAAGTGTTATTTAGATGTTTAGTTTCATTTTCGTTCTCTTTGATTAGGAGACACCGGAAATTCTGAAAAATTGGAAATCAGTACGAGGGTAAAAACTCGGCAAAACAATTTATTCACACGAAATAATTTTCCAGAGCAAACAGGGAATAAAACGTGGAGAGTTGTGTAATTTAAAAACCAAAGAAAAATACATTCATGATTATAACTCATGATTTTTAGAACACGGTCAGCAAAATGCTTTTTGCCCATAAATCGGCCTTATCTCTTGGGCCAGTTGAAAGAACATTTTGCTAAAATGCTGCTAATGCACTGGTAAAACAAAATCAAAGTAATAATAATTTTTAAAAAAGGCCAGACGCTTTTTACATTAAAAAGAGGTATTTTAGTAGAAAAACGTAAAAACTTTTAGTTTAAAATTTTTTTTAGTAACAATAAGTTTTCAAAATTGACTACAGTTTTGCAGAAAAGTGTATAATACAATTTTAATTTTTTAAGCAAAATTTGCATTTTATTTTCACCGATGATTCAATATTTGAATTTTTTTAAACAGAGAACCGTAAATACAGTGAAAAGTAATTGAATTAACTTCAAATCAACGCCAAAGCTATTAAATTATTTATTTAATTTTAAATATTTAATTATCATATTGATTGTTTTTGTTTGAAAAAAGATTATAGTTTATTGTGTGGATGCACAAAGTGTCCTTTCCTGTCATTTTCCCGCAATGGAGATATTTTATGCCGTCCGATATCTGTTGAATAATGCTACAGCCACGTTTTCCAATAAATAGCCAAAAAGTGTTAGTGAGTAACTGCATTAGCGGCTTTTATACCACTTTTCGTTTGATGGACTAGAATAAAACGATACGGTAGGAGTTTCGATACCTCAAGCTATATCAAATCACTTCAACATTGGACGTGATTTATTTAGAAGAAATCGTGACATCAATCAATTTTTTTTCGTAAACATTTGTATAAGCACGTTCATAAATTCCCGAATTCAACCACCGATGGAAATATTTTCAGTTTTTGACAAGGTTATGGTCTCATTATAACCCGCATCTATTTTCAGGGTTTCTTAAATTAATTTCGCGAATAATACTCGAGTATTTATGAATTCTTCGGTGAACTTTGACTGTTTAGTTCTGCACAATCGTTATGATTTATATGACCAAGACGTTTGGCAACAACTCGTCCGACAGACGCTATCATGGGGGCGATTGTTTCAGTTAAATTTCTCGTGAAAAACAAGAGTTGTAAAAGTATGGTTTGAAATATAAAATTCTAAGATCTCTAATACTTGATATGATGGATATTACGAGAATTGCTACTTGCAGAGTTCTTGAGAAAATAAAGTTGGAATTGTGATTAATGTCTTGATGTCACTCGACAAGCTGAAACCATGACAAGAGAAAAATAAACTAGAGTAATTATTATTAATATGGAATTGTTAACGGTGACACGGACAATCGTAGCAAATGATCACGCAGTATTTAATTTTACGAATATTGTAGAAACCTTTATTTCTTATACATACATTTTTAGAATTGCCAATACCGCCTAGACAATTGTAATAAGAAGCTTATTGAGCAACCAAATACGAATAGTTCGTTCAATTCTTGTTCCAATTCAGAGAATTCATTTTGTATTAAACGAGATCAATACATGACAATTAAGGATACTAAAATATATATAATAAAACAGCCCTTTAGAAACAGAAACGTATGTTTAATGAGATATTTGAGGTCAGAACTACGTTTGTTTTGTTACGTTAATTTATCTAATTAATTAATTAATTTAATTTGTAACTAATGACAGATTACAAATCACACAATTTTATTGTTCTACCTTATATGTTTGCAACTTTGCAGCATCTTTTTCCATTCTCTCATATCATAATTATCTTCTCTTCTAATTTCTAGTTTTTTGATTAGTTTAATTGTCTTCTTATTTTACATTTTTTTTTCGGCGCTCGGCTTGTATTTTTCGCCTACCATTAATTTTTAGAAGTTTTTATTTTCCTTTCCATTTTTCTTTTTAGGATATTCTTGCTTTTCTTGCATTCTAATTTTTAACCAAGCATATTTTCTGTCCCACTTTTTTATTTATGCACAATTATAATTTTTCTTTTTTTTCTGTTTTATCCACATTTCCTCTATAAATTCAGTCTTTAGTTTTTAATACTGCGATTTATAGTTTCAATTTCTATTCTCCACCCTTAACTCTTCTATTTTATTTAATTCTGTATTCACAGCAAAAATTAGAGTTAAAAAAATTAGTATTATGGGTTATTTTGCGAATTCAAGAACCTTTTAGATCCTTTGGATATTTTAAATTTTTTGAGCACATATTCTACATTGTAAAAAAAAATATCCATTGCAATTTGCTAAACCTGTAGATTTTAAATTCTTTTTCTGTTGCACTATAATATTGTTTGATATATATATATATATATATATATATATTTTAAATTTTTAAATTATTTAAATTCGTTAAATAATAATTAAAAAAAATGTTTTGATTTTATTGTATTCTGCATCTTTTTCGATTCTTAAATTTTTCTCTTAGACAGTTTTGGAGGCTGTAGATGCTATATATTCTGCAAATTTTGTAGACTTAAAATTTTTAATATTGTCTTTTCTTATTTTTTTTCTATTTTTGTGATTTTTATTTATTTTTTTGTATCCGTTGCAATCTTCTGACCCTGTAGATTTTAAATTCTTCTATTTTTTTTGTGGATCTGTGCTTTTGATATACTTTGATTACATTTTAAAATTCTTTATATTGTAGGATGGTTTTGTTTCATTGTATTCTGCATCTTCTTACATTTTTCAAGTTTTGCTCAAATGCTTTGAATTTTGTGGAAACTGTAGATTTTTTTTCTCTTCTCTTAAAAGTCTTAAGATTCTTTTGAGTTGTTTAGATTTTCTGGATTTCTAGAGATTTCGAATGCTTACTTCTACTTTCATCGCCATGAAACGTAAGAAAGTTACCAAACAAAAACTTAAAAATCAATAAAATATGAAAGTACAAATGTTATTACAAAAGTTCGATTTTGACTAGAAACTGGAAATCTGAATCCTGAAAACATGACGTTCTTTGAATTTTTCATTTCCTTACGTTTGTTGCATTCTTAAAGCCCCATATTTCGAGATTTTTTTGATTTCAAAATTTTCTAGAATTTTCCAATCTTAAGATAAATTAGAAACTAAATTTGCGATTCTTAAATTTTTGTTGTTTCTATTTTTCTAGCGGAACTTTAATAACCCTTCCCAAGAATATGCGACCAAAATCTTATTTAAATTTTACACCGACATTTTTTATTCTATAATTCAATCTTATTAACTCTATTTTTTTATTGTAAATTATGATTAAAGTTCACAGTGAAAAGTCAGAAAAAACATTTTGTCTCCATACACATCAGCGATAATAATAATAATAGTCAGGTGATTGACAGCATCTATTGTTGGCTGATTAGAGCCAAATCTGTATTGATTTCGATGGTCAAGTTTATGAAGTTTAGTAGGTTAAAAGGTTGAAAGGAAATGAAATTGTAATTATAGATTTAAATTGAACTTGAACGTTTCCATATATTTGACAAGCCCTTTGAAATTAAACTGCATTCTAGGGATAGTGCAAAATGTAAATATGAATTTTTTACTCATGTTATAAATTAATGGTGACTAACTAAACAGTTTTTTTAAACTAGAAATGATGTAATTACTTTTCTATATTAACGGAAAATCTCGTCATAGTAAGCAATTAAAAATAAGCTAGAGCGGCAGTGAGGTTGTCAACACAATTTTTAATAAAGACAAGAACACACTTTATTTGGAGCTACTTCTAACGTTAATACTGCTGAAGACGTTTAGTACTTTTTTCACAGAAACTTGAGGAATATTACACTTTTTAGGTTTTTGATTCATCTACATCACCCGGTAGATTATATAAAACAACTCAATATGTTACTCAAGTCTTTTAATCAAATTATAGTTTTTGACCTGTTTTAAATGCGGTGAATTAAGAGTGTCCTATAAAAAAGAACTTTGTTATTAAAAGATATCTCTTTAAAATTTGACAAAAGACATCAAAACTGTGCGATGCTGAGAATTCACTGACTTACTATTTCAAAGCTCAAAAATAGCAACCAATACTACTTATTAATGAATCTAAAACGAAAATCGTTTCAGCTTCAGAATCATGGCAAAAGTTTGATTATTGAAAAGAAATGAAATTGTAATTATAATTTAAATTGACCTAAAACGTTTCAACATATTTGACGAGTCCTTTGAAATTAAACTAAACTAAACGACATGAATTATGGATTAAATTAAAACACGTTGTATTATTAACATTAATTGGACGATCCTTTGTTTTAGAAACAAAGAAAATTTAATGATTCACTACTAATGATAAACTTAAAACTCACGAACTAATTTTCTTTCAGAATAATTTTTGTGCTATTCAACGAGCTTGTCTTCAAGCTCATGCAACAGTGCAATTGCTGTTAAATTTCCACAATTGTGCCATTTGTAGTCTTTGTATTTGATAGCGACCTGATTGTGCTTCTTCACTGATATGTTTCGAATAAAGAAAGCTCCAGAAAGCAGCGGTTTTTGTTTACTAGTAAATTGCCTTGAATTAATAGACATATTTAGCTGGCCAGAATTAAGAGGATGCTGGAGGCTAATTATTATACTTTCAAGAAACTTAAACCGATTTTGCCACCTCGAATTATACTTGAATTAAAGTTTCTCACCTATTAAATAATTCATAACGTTCTAAACGGTAGACAGTATTGTGCTTTTCTAAACGACAGACGCAAATATCTCTTCCTGAAACAAAGTTTCACCAACTTCGAGCTCCAAAAAATGGATTCAAAAGTCCGGAGAAATCCGGGATTTCACGTCTCCGATTTATCGATATATCTGTTCTGTGCAGACTGCCCTACTTAAACTAAATCAATCTAATAATTCTGACGAAAAACATTAAAAACACATTTATTTGTTTCTTGATTTTTTCTGGGATCCTTAGAATTGCGGAAAGTTTCAGTATAGTTTTCATCCTTTCTCATTCGTCGGTAAAAACTTGATGAGTCAGTAATTTATTGAACCGAGATATTGTTGTGAAAAGACAAGAGTTTTGTGTATTTCCGCGTCTCTCCTTGTTTCATTTTGAGCTTTACACATTTTCATACAAGAGTTCGGTTTTAAAGATGTGAAACTTTCTAACCTGAAATTTGTATCGTAATTTTATTAAGGCTTCAAACTAAACTTTCGCGTTGGGAAAAGAGCTGTAGGAACCTTTGATCTGATTTAAGTGGTCGTCCTTTGTCTACAATCAATCACTGGCTGATATGTGACGTTGACACCACAAAGTTGGCAAACAAAACTACCAGAAAGAGATCCTTTTAGTAATAATGTGTTCAGAACATTGAATTAAAATTGGTGGTGGGAGTCCCGCATTTATGGGTTTCCTTTTGCTCGAAATTAATAAGTCGTATTGAATGTTGGCACACACACAAAACAGACAATGAGGCTATTTCCCAGAGGGGTACATTGTAGCGAGGTGGGTTATCTCTTTGTCATTATTTGTAAAAGTTCCATTTGGGGAAGAGAAGTTCGAAATGAAAAGACAGGCTCTGTAGAGTTTGTCATTATTGTCGAACATATTATGCAGTTTTTTAATATTGTTAATTAACATGAAATCGATTAATTTGTTGCTTTTATGGATGTTTGACGTGAAACTGCCGACAAAGATATTAAAGTTGTTTTCCAATAAATGCGATTTTTACCAAAGGAACAATTGATCTAATGTGATTTGAACAGTAAACGAATTATCAAACAATTGCTTGAAATATCGAGCTTTATTGTTGTTTCGAAGTGCAACAAAAAGCACAATTTCAATCACTTGTTAAGATGTCTACAATTTCCGGAACACATTTTTCAGTTTTTAAAACTCTAAATTCTGCTACGTAGACAACGATACATTGGATGCACCTAAATACGATATTAAAATCTAATTAAATTTTATCATGTTGCAAGTACTTCCGTACTTCGTTGTGTTATCAACTTGATAAATATAACTAAAATATATTGAGAGTTGAAGAGCAACCGTGCACACGTTCATACATTATATGTCGGAATCCTGTTTTTTGCTGACTAGAACTTCGGGGTCATTTGTAAGTTACTCTTTTTTTACTAATACAGTATACATAGAAAAATGATTTACTAAAGCTGCAAAGAAATTATGTCGTGGACATCGAAGGGAGTTTTCGCAAATTTCGCATAGATCGTGTAAATCGCACCCATCGAGCTCTCACAATAAATTTTTCTTTAGCTCGCCCTATGGATAACACCTATAGGTGGTGCTAGACAGATGGTCTAAAAAATTATGGTCCGGTTTGTCCAACATATTCTATTATCAAGCTGACCATTGCAAAAAAAGACATGGAAGGATCGTTGCAAGTTATTAAAGATATGGTGGTAGAATATGGTTAAGCTTTGGGATTAAAAAATATAGCTAAGAGTGAGATTCCAGCTGGAAATTACTCTGCTGCTCGACTTCCTCTTGCGATTACCGGTGAAGCCGGACTGGGGTCTTCCGTCAACTGTGATTGAGAATACATACCAAGAAGAAGGTTTTGTGTTTCGTATCTTAATGAATATTAAATAATTATTAAAATAGAGATTGTTTATTGTAATAGAGTATAATTTGGATCTTTTATAAGTAAGATAAAGGACTCAAATTCGCACATTCAGTTCATAAGGAATTTCAAAACTTATTTCAAATAAATTCTACATTTTCTTGATTTATCATTTAAGAACAAAAATATGGAGGTTGTTAAATATCCTGCTTAATGGTGCGAACAAAAGGGAGAATAAACATAGAATCTAATTAGAAATAATAAAAAGAGTGTTAATTAAAAGTACTAAACAATTGCAAAAAATAAAGAGAAAGAAAGACGATACAATAGGTCAAGATTGATTCATAAAAATTAAAAGAATCACTTTTAAGAAGGAGGCGAAAAAAACTTTTAGCAAGACAGAAAAATTCAGAAGTGAACAAAATCGACTGGAAGAAAATAAATCATAAAAAAACAGAAGGAAAAGGAATAAAATATAGCTAAAATAGAACTATAAAATAAGAAATCATAAAGCAGGAAGAAGAACAAAGACTTTGTTATTTTAATTTTTTTTTGATTAAAAAGTAACCAAATATAATTTTTTCACTGAACAGCGTAAACTGTTTTTTAAAATGTGCTTATGCTCAAGTTTCATGCTGTATAGTATTAATTTATTTTTAATATAGTTCAAAAAATGTTTCTTTGGTTTTTTTACACCATTTTTTTAGTCTCTTATTTCGCTGTTTACATCCCCCATAATATATTTTTTTCTTTCTCATCTATTACTTCATGTGGTTTGCTACAGAAATCATTTATACACTCTCATTTATTCAACAGGCTATTATTACTATTCACCCGTCTTCATTTAAGAGCTTGTATTCTCACATTCACATAGTCTTCGTTAATTACGTTCCTAAGCTTAGTGTTATAATAATGTACTCTTACTGCTTTTTTAAAAATCTACTCTTGAATAGAATGGGCAGTACATTTTGTATATGTTCATTGTACAATTTAATGCTTTCTACTTTTTGTTTATTTTTATTTATTTTTTTTGTTATAGTTGTCGTCTGTGTTTTTTTGTTTCTATTTTTTTTGAATAGGTTTTTAAAGGATTTCTTTTATACTCTGTCCGTTTTTGTTTTTTTTCTTCTACTGTTGATTCAAATTTTTTGAAATTCTATCTTTACACATTTTTTTTCTTGTTCTCTGTTAATTGTTTCAGTTTTTTGGAAGTTTTCCATCTCTTTTCATTCAACGGTGTTCATTGATTGACGTTTTAATTGACATTATTACGATATTGTTGTTTTTTTTTTTCTTACTTATTCTCAGTTCTGTTCTTTGAAGGTTCTTGCGCTTAATTTTTGTTTTTTTTTTGTATTAATTTTTATTATAATTTATTTTTTGAAAAGTATCTTTAGTTCTAGCTGGCATGCTTTTTGATATTGTTCTATTTCTTTTACACCTCCCGTACTGCAACAAAAAGTAAAATACCAATCAATGTTCTTTATACATTTTTTAAAGTTATTAAATCTCGAAATTCTCCTACGTTATTACATTATAATAATACAGAACAATATTATTGTTTAAACAACAATCATCGATGTATCTAACTGTAATATTCTTATTTAAATATAATTAATTTTTTTCATGTTGCAAGTACTTCCGGTTCATTGTATTATCAAATTGATAAGCATATCTATAAAATATTTGGATTTGAAAAGCAACCATGCTCATGTTCATATACTATGTAATCGCATTGTATTTTTGGCTAAATGGGACTTCTGGGTCATTTGTAAGTTTTTTTACTAATAACAGTATACATGGTAAGATAATTTACTTAAGCTTCGAGGAAACTATATTGTGGACGTCGAAGCGGGCTCTCTCTGTCCTGACAATGACCAACTGGAAATTCCTATGCGCAAATTTCGCATAGATCGTGTAAATCGCACTCATCGAGCCGTCACAGTAAATTTTTCTTTAGCTCGTCCTATAGATAACAGCACTGAAGGTACTGTGATTCTAGAAAGATGGACTCAAAATGGATGGTCCGTTTTGCCTAACGTATTCTCATATCAACCTGACCCATGCAATAAAATCATGAAGGGATCTTTGCAATTTATTAAAGATAAGTTGGTAGAATATGGTGCGGCTATGGGAATAAAAAATATAGCTAAATGTGAGATTCCACCTGGAAATTACTCTGCTGATCGACTTCCTGTTGAGGTAACAGCTGAGGTACCATTTTGGACGGGGCGTCTTCGGTCAACTGTGATAGCGAGAAGAATACAAAACAAGAAGAAGGTTATGTGTTTCGTAACATTAACGAGTATTAAATAATTTTTGAAAATGTAGAAAGTTTGTCTGATTTTAAGTTTTATTTCAATAAAGAAAAAGTTGGTTCTTTCATCAACAAAGCAAAGAAGGCCAGTTGATAAAGGTTCTTTAATATATTTCAACCAAATTTTACATTTTTTTCGATTCATTCGTTCTTTTAGAACAAAAAGATAAAGGTTCTAAAATAATCAATAACAGATCAAGATTGATTAAGTCTAAAGGAGGTGATTTTAAAAATAAAATAGAAAGATCCAGATGTCTGCAAACAGAAAAAAGTGAGAAAAGATAGAAGAAAACTAAAAATACGTCGTAGTAAAAATCATAAAACAAATAATCTAGAAATAGAATAACCAAAATAATAGAAATTCCAAAGAATGATAGAAAAAACAACATACATAATGGGAGCATCCATCGAAGTTGTACAAAGACTAAAAAAAATAAATGGTTAAAATTGAAGTATATAATAGCAGCTCGTAGAACGAGAAGGGGGGCAAAGGCAATAAAATAAAATAAATAAATAAAATCGAACTGAGAAGATGATCAAGGAGAACTTTTCTTATTTTAAAAGTTTCTATACTTTCATTTATTCTTGTTGTTGTATGGATTTGATACTCTATTTGTACTTATTTCATTTTTCTCATCGGTTTTCTCCTCTTTGTATGTCAATTCCCAAAAATGATGCCCCTGTCTGTTCGTTATTTTCTCTTTTTATTGTATTATGTTTCTTAGTTTGTCTTTTTTGTTAATCATATATTTCTTCTTTGGTTCTAGCTGCTTTAAAGAACTATAAATAATAATTATTTAGTTCTCTGCAATTTTTGGTTTTCCCCAAATTTTATACATAATTTTCTTTTGCTCTCTTAATTTTTCACGTTTTTTTGGTTCTTTTTCTGCTCTTCCGGAGCTTATGTCACTATGTACCTTTTTCAACTCTATTTCTTCTTTTTAACTATTTTCTTTATTTTTGTGGTCTACAAAACAGATTTATTATGCTTGCTTTTTTCATACTTTCAGAGCTTTTCATTGTTGGCTCCAAAAAAAATGTCTACTCTTTTTTTGATTTCCGATTTAATTTTTTTTTTAAATGTCACTCTATTTTTCTTTCATTTGCAAGCGACAGTAAAATAGCATTATTATGCATGTCCTTGCCTCACATTTCATTGATTTATCGTTTTAGATACGAAAACGTTTAATAGGGTTTTTAATAAAACGGCAAGGTGGATTTATTAAAGAAAGTTTATTACTCCTGCTAAAGAAATAAATAAATTAACCTCTGTGTCAACTTTTCTATTTTAAGATCGATTACAAAAATTTCCGCAATTTCTTAAATACGTTTTTCAAAGTCTCTAAATGTGGTTTTATTATAGTATACAACAATAATGTTAAAATTTCAAGCATTGATGTGTCAAACTATGATATTAAAATATAATTAAATTTTATCATGTTGGAAGTACTTCCGGTTTGTTGTGTGTTATCAAATTGAAAAGTATGATTAAAAAATATTGAAATTTAAAGAGCAACCATGTTCACGTTCATATATTACGTGTTGGCATTTCATATTTTGCTAACTGAGACTTCTGGGTCATTTGTAAGTTACTATTTCTTTTTACTACTAACAGTATACATAGAAAAATTATTTGCTTAAGCTGCAAAAAAACCATGTCGTGGACATCGAAGGGGGTTCTTTCTGTCCTGACAACAACCAACTGGAAATTCCTATGCGCAAATTTCGCATAGATCGTGTAAATCGCACTCATCGAGCTGTCACAATAGATTTTTCTTTAGCTCGCCCTATAGATAACACCGTTGAAGGTATTGGGATTCTAGAGAAATGGTCTGAAAATGGATGGACCGTTTTGCCCAACATATTCTCATATCAAGCTGACCCATGCAGAAAAATCATGAATGGACCTTTGAACATTCTTAAAGAGAAGATGATAGAATATGGTAGAGCTTTGGGAATTAAACATATAGATAAATGTGAGATTCCGGCTGGAAATTACTCTGTTAATCGACTTCCTCTACAGGTGGACACTGATGTAACATTTTTGACTGGACGTCTTCGAACGACAGTGATCTTGAGAAGAATACAAAACCAGAAGAAGATTTTGTGTTTCATAATTTTAATAAACGTTGAATAATTTCTCAAATGCAAAATGTTTGCCTGATACTTGATGTTATTACAGTAAAGAAAAAAATTGATTATTTCAAGAAAATCACATTCTGTTAATAAAGGTTTATTATTAATTCTATTTTTTTTATTTATGTGACAATGGTAAGCCTAAGAGAACAAAACTGCTGATGAAGGACTAAAAATAAGGGAGACAGAATTATAGATTTATACAGACTAAAAGAAATGATTTTAAAAAAGGAGGCAAAAAATTATTTCGAAATGAAATTCGGAGGGGTTACTATTTTTGACTTGGTGCTAAACTACAAAATTATAAGGCAGAAGAATAAAATATTTTAATAACATTTGAATAGATTACGAAAAATGAAGAGTTACAAGTTCTTATATGATAATATTTGTTTAAATAAATAAATAGCCAATTTGATAAAAACTTCACAAAAATGATTAGGTTTTTTGGTTTTAGAACGTTCAAAGGCATCTTTGTTAATTACATTTACAATCGCATTTACAATTTTTTTTTTTGACTTATATTTTTATCATCTTAAATTAATCTTAATTATTTAGTTGTGGTAAGCTTTTTGTTGTAAAAATTACGGACATGTTTGAATTACCAAACTTAGATGTAATTAACTATAATATTAAAATGAAATTAAATTTTGTTACTTCCGTTAAATCACTAAATTAACTGATAATAATGTAACCATAAAGATAAATGTTTTTTTTTACGCTTATGACTACACGTATCTTCTTAATTATTGTAAACTTATCTAAATTATTTAATGATGGTACCTTTTGTTGAAGAAATGAAAGACATGTTTGAATTAATTAAATTGAAACAATTTTTGTACACATTTACAATTTTGTTTTTTTTTTGGCTTATCTTTTTATCATTTCAAATTAATCTAAATTATTTAGTGGTGTACTTACTACGTCGCCTTTTATTGTAAAAATTACGGACATGTTTGAATTAACAAATTTAGATGTAATCAACCATAATATTAAAATGAAATTAAACTTGACCACTTCCGTTAGATCAGTAAATTAATTGATAATAAAGTAACCATAAAATATTGACATACTACCACGCAACCAGCAATTTCAATTGGCCATTTCAACTACCAACTATGCTGTCGATCAAATATCCTGCATTAGCACTTTGTTTTTTGCTGACTGAGGTCCATGGGTCTTTTGTAAGTTTTTTTTCTTTCAATTATAACTGTAATATAAAATTCTGTTTTTATTTCTTAAGATGCAAAAAGATTTTGTAATGGACTTTCAAAGCGGTTTTCTTTGTCCCGACAACAACGAGTTAGAGATTCCAATGCGTGAATTTCGCGTAGATCGTATAAATCGCACTCATCGTGCAGTTACAATGGATTTTTCTTTTGCTCACCCAATAGATAAAAACGTCGAAGGAACTATGCTCATGGAGAAATGGGCTGAGAGTGGATGGAACGCTTTACCTAATATGTTTGCTTATCAATCTGATCCTTGCAAAAAAGCGTTGCAAAGCCCTATCAGCGCCGTCAGAGATTTGTGGATACTACTGGGAAAAAACATGGGATTAGCACATCCAGAAAAATGTGATATTCCTGCTGGAAATTACACTGTAACTCGGTTTCCCCTTAATGTACAAAGTGAATCATCATTTTGGACTGGTCGTTTTCGGTTCACCTTGATCCTAAGAAGAACCCAAAACAAGAAGAAGATGTTTTGTGCAATGACAATACTTAGTATTTCATAATATGTACAAATCCAGTCTCTGTATGGCACAAATTTATTTCAGTAAAGATTAGGTTTGTGTTTTTCTGGAAGATTTTGGCTGAGACCGGTGAATTAAATTTTAACTTTCACAAAATACCTCACTTCCACTTTAACAATACAAAAAAGAAACAGTGCATCGGATTCTTGTTTGCATTGTAGACTGGTCGTCACGCAATTTTTTAAACTTCTACAAAGAACAAACTTTTAAGAGTGGGCGTATGGTACAATGTTCAAAGTTTTCAGTGCTCTACTAGATACATCGTTCATACATATTCGAAATAAAGTTTTTCTATCTCTTACTTATTGCACTGCTTCATTTCCACAAACTCGCTTTTTGTATAATGTTTACCCAAAATCATGCAAATAAATGTGCCTTGTGCCAAAGTTAACGTTTAACTCAACGGTTCAAACATCCTTTGAATCGAATTAATTGCAATTTAATGCGATCCTGTGGTATGCGCCGCTTTAACAGATAAAAATTAGCTACTTACTGGCGGTCTTTCGTTTTTATTAAATAATTAAACCGAACCGCGAAGAACTAGCAATATTTGATTAAAAAAATGTAATCAATACGATGAGCTGTATCGTAAAAGGCAAATTTCACCTCTCCAATCTCACCCTTTATGTTGGTTATAAAATCTGAATATTACTGTTTTTGGAAGTCGAAAATCAGGTATTGAACATACTTGAGTTAATTGGTTTGGTCGAGGGATCCGCTTGGATTTAAGGCTTCGCCGCCATTAGATATGTCTGATGGAAGGCTTTATAAATTTCAAAATTAGCAATTCAAAGGATCGTGGTTAAACACATTCAACACGCAAGGCCGGAAATTGAAGTTGATGTAATTTTAAGAGAGTCCTGGACAAGTTTCGATGATCATGTCCCGGCGTTGCCTCAATCTCTAGCAATCTATATGCGCATACGGATTGCATTTGATTAATAAGTACAAGGTGAGAATTCGTTTCGATTTAAAACGATTCCATTTAAATTCGGAGTGGGCGCCGGTTGGTTATTTACTTCCAACACTATTAGAAGGATAAATCCTTCGCGGAATTTATAAGCCGGAGAAGCACACAGGATGTTTATTCCATTTGCTGCGAAATCAAACCGTCTGCTGATGAGATTTTTTATTAAACTGCTCCTTGATTAAATACTTGTAATTATAAACGGCGGAAACATAAATTAGGTAAAGTTTCTAAAGGTAATATTATAAATTAACTTTTTAATTAGATTTGCGACAAATTTTGAAAAAAGGAACTTGAGACTTTATTTTTGCATTCAATCGCAAAAATAGAAAGCAAAAAACACATTTTTAATATTTTCTATTAAAACCCAAATTCTGATGGTTTTAACGTTATAGCCATGAAATTTGAAGAAATCACTTTTTTTTGCTTTTTAACTGTGTTAGACATAAATTTTAGAAATTTTATTTTTTAGAACATACCAAAGCGAATCAAAACTTTTCAATATTTTCTATTAAAACTTGTAATTCTAATGTTTTTACCATTTTAGTAAAAAAATTTGGAAGGCTCATTGTTCTTAAAATCTTTATCAAGTATACAAAATTACATAAAATAAGCAAAACTGAAAAATTTCAAAAGCCGAACAATTTCAATTAAATATTTTTCCATTAAACCTATAATTCTCGTGATTTTACCGCTAGAGTTATAAAACAGAGAAATTATTATTCCTAAATTGTTTAATAATTGTACTAAATTACAAAAAAAACTAAATTTAGAATTTTTTATTATTAGAATGAGTAAAGATTTTTCAATATTTTCTATTAAAACTTGTGGTTCTGGTGTTTTCAACGTCATAGCAGTAATATTTAGGAATCGAGCAGTTTTTTTTTTTTTCATTTTAGGATAAACCAGAAATTTTCAATATATATTTTTTTAAACCTACAATTCTAGTGGTTCGAAAGTTTTAGTAACGAAATTTAAAATTGTTATTGTTTTAAAATTGCGTAATAACTGTACTTAATTACAAAAGTAGAAAAAAAAATTAAAAAAAAAATATTAGAACGAGTAAAATATTTTCAATATATTTTATAAAAACCTATAATTCTACTGGTTTTATTGCTATACTAATAAAAATTGAGCAGGTTATTATTTTTAAAATACTTAATAATCGTACAGAACAAAAAAAAAAGAATTTAAGAAATTTTTATTTTTAGAACGAGTCAAAAGAATTCAATAATTCACAACTGTTAACTAGTAGGATTAAAGAACAATAAAAAAAAGATTTCTATGGAACAAAAATTTTTATATATTTTTTTAAACAATTTTAATGGTTTTAACGCTATAAGAATGAAATTTGGAAAAGTTATTATCTTTGATTTACTAGTTAAGTTAAATAATAAAGTGATAGAACAAAAGGCTCAAATTTTAGAAATTTTTATTTTTAAATTATTATTTTTAGTTTCTCGTCAGGAAAAGTTTCAACATTTTCCTGACGAGAAATGTATTAAATTTTTTCTGAAACCGTTGATTTTGATAAAAAATTACTAATTTTTAATTTAAGAAATAATTTTCACAAATATCAAGTACGTCAATTTTCTTCGTCATATTTTTCCTTGACGACGGCAGGAAATGGACTTTACCTGACGACGGCAGGGAAATGGACTTTCCCTGCCGCAGTTTTCGCAGGGAAATGATCAAGAAGCTCCGGTTTCAGAAAAAGTATTTTTCTATTTTGCGTCGTTACTGGAGCCAGTAAAGCACCCGTTTGGGTTCGTTACTGAGAATTTGGATGCTTTACTACGGCTGGTGTATTTTAGTTTTGTCGCGTTGGCGGCATGGTCGTAAAACGTCGACGTCAAATGTCAAAATGTGAATGTGAGCAATGTGTTTAATAACTTAATCTCAATTGTTATGAAATAAATAATATTAAATCATTGTATCCAACCTTGATCAAATTCCCTAAATTTCAAAATTTTATTTTTTTTATATAAAAAGAAATTAAGTGGTGCAAAATAGAAAAAATAGTATAAAACACGCGTTCAGAAAGCTCTTCCAGCACTTGTTTGTTCCTCCACTCGTATCGGAATTGTATTTTAATGTACTATTTTTTGTAGAGTTGTGTTATCTAGATCAAACGAAAAACGAGAAAATCCAAGTTCCGGTATAATAATATTTGAGGAGTTCAGGGAAATAGTTATCAATGATTTTGAGAAAAATGAAAAACGAATTTGATGAACTGCTCACACAAACTCATACATAATGTCAAGTTGAAAATTTACATATTAATAGTTTGATTTTTAATAATGCTATGTCAAAACCACCATTACCAAAAATACAAAAATTTGTTCAAAATGTTGAGCCAAAAACAAAAAAAACACTAAATACTGAAACGTTTATGACACTAGAAACTTTAGATGACATTATCACCCAAAAATGGACGTTGATGGTAATTCTCGTGGATGCTTCATTTATTTATCTACGACACGTTAGTTATTCGCTCATTATATCTATCTATCTATCTTCAAATTCACACAAGTAATAATAGGCGTTATTGGCACTCATGCAGTAATAAAATTCATCTTGAACTCTGATTGACTCCAACCCGTTGAATAATCAACACAATTATATGGTTAGTAGCAACTGATGTCGGAAAAAAAGAGGTTATGGATAAACAAATTATGAAATGGAAGACGGAACAACACAAAAAGGCCATTCTATTAAATAAGACATCATAACATGCTCGTATAATATAATAATGTTGATTTTCTTGTTAACTATGTTAAGATACAAAGTTTTAAGTACACGACACAAAGTTTAGAAATTTTGATTTTTAGTACAAACCAATTAACCAAAGTTTGATTTTGAAACCCGTAATTCTGGTGGTTTTAACGCTATATGAATTAAATTTGGAGCGTTATTACATTTAAATTTATTATTCACCTTACTAAGTTACAAAATTATAGAGCCAATACCACAAATATTAGAAACTTTTATTTCTACGACGAACTAAATTTAGTCAATATTTTCTATTAGAAGCTAAAATTATGGCTGTTTTAACGCTGTAGCAATGAAATTTTCATTTCATGAAAAGCGTAAAACGAGGAAATACAGGTTTATTTATTTAGCTGAGGCGTCAATCAGAATAGAAAATTTTGTAAAAACTTTACAATAATGATTACGTTTTGGTTTTGGAACGTTAAAAAGCATCTCTGTTAATACGACAAAACAATGAGATTTTCGAAGATGTCGCCTTAAACAATCTGTAAAATATGAATTTTTGTACACATGCACAGTGTGATTTTCTCGATTTATTTTTTAAAAGGGTACGTATAGTCAGAAGCGTGAAAAAAATGGACATAAAAAAATCCAAACTAATCTATGTATAATGTTTATTTAATAAATTTTAAGATTATATTTCGATTAATTTTTATAATTAAATTTTAATTTATACATTTTGTCCGCAAACCTAATTTTGTCCCCTTAAGTTTCTTTTGTTACAACAAATGCTATCAAGTATAGACATACTGAATTACAACACAATTATGACAAACCGTCATACTGAGACGTTCAAGACGAAAAGTTACTCTAGCATCGAAATTTATTAAAATTCTAAGGTGGTTTTTTGTTCTGATATATTTTAATTTGAGTAACAATATTAATGTTCATCGCACTACGTGTAAAATTTGGGCACAAATAACAATTTACCTAGAATAAAAAACGAGAGTTTTATAATGTGTATTTTAGGCGTGTAAAATATTACTATAACCTTTTAATAGCAAAATCCTAATATTGTCCACCTACTTCGACCTACACTGTAACAAGCAATTTAGAAGACAGTTTTATAAGAAAGACACGTCTGATGATTATATTTCTGTTTTAGTCTCTACCGATGAAGAAGGGATCGATAACGATAATGACAAATGTTTTTTCCGAAAATAAAAATTCATTTCAATATCGTCCTTCGAGGGCGAAATTAAAAACCTATTTTTTTTTTTAATATAAATAATACAATAGTTTCTTCGACGTGTGATGGTTTTTCACTTCAAATATATATAATATTCTTTTAGAGAGTAAAAAGGAGATAACATTTGGCGACTCTATCTCACTTCTTAGTGGTTTATCTAAAATCAATAAATCAAAAAAAAATTGTAGTTTATCTAGTGCTTAACTAAAGGATTTTTGTTTTTGCGTTTTTTTTTTCTCAAAATCTATGAGTACAATTTCATGTCACCATTTGACTAAATTTTAAAAAAAGAAACAGAAACTTTGATTAAGTACCAGATAAATTGGTAAACTTATAGCTTTTGTTTTATTGATTAGATGGTCACCGTAAGTCTCTGTTTGTGAGAGAGTCCACGCCAAATATATGTTTATTTTTTTTTAAATTTCTATAAAAGCTACTTATAATTGAATCTTTAAGTTATATAAATAAATATATTTTAAATGTTTTCTTTACGCTTATGACCACACGTATCTCCTTAATTATTGTAAACTAATCTAAATTATTTAATGATGGTACCTTTTGTTGAAGAAATGAAAGACATGTTTGAATTAATTAAAATTGAAACAATTTTTGTACACATTTGCAATTTTGTTTTTTTTTGGCTTATCTTTTTATCATTTCAAATTAATCTAAATTATTTAGTGGTGTACTTACTACGTCGCCTTTTATTATAAAAATTACGGACATGTTTGAATTAACAAATATAGATGTAATCAACCATAATATTAAAATGAAATTAAACTTGACCACTTCCGTTAGATCAGTAAATTAATTGATAATAAAGTAACCATAAAATATTGACATAGTACCACGCAACCAGCAATTTCAATTGACCATTTCAACTACCAACTATGCTATCGATCAAATATTCTGCATTAGCACTTTGTTTTTTGCTGACTGAGATCCATGGATCTTTTGTAAGTTTTTTTTCTTTCAATTATAACCGTAATAGAAAATTCTGTTTTTATTTCTTAAGATGCAAAAAGATTTTGTAATGGACTTTCAAAGTGGTTTTCTCTGTCCCGACAACAACGAGCTGGAGATTCCAATGCGTGAATTTCGTGTAGATCGAATAAATCGTACTCATCGTGCAGTTACAATGGATTTTTCTTTTGCTCACCCTATAGATAAAAACGTTGAAGGAACTATGCTCATGGAGAAGTGGGCTGAGAGTGGGTGGAATGCTTTACCTAATATGTTTTCGTATCAAGCTGATCCTTGTAAAAAAGCGTTGCAAGGCCCTTTTAACGGCGTCAAAGATGTGTGGATACCACTGGGAAAAACCATGGGATTAGCACATCCAGAGAAATGTGATATTCCTGCTGGAAATTACACTGTTACTCGCTTTCCTCTTAATGTACAAGGTGAATCATCTTTTTGGACTGGCCGTTTTCAGTTCACCTTGATCTTAAGAAGAACACAAAACAAGAAGAAGATGTTTTGTGCAATGACAGTACTTAATATTTCATAATATGTACACAATAAGCAAATTTCCTGTTTGCAACCTCTAATTATGGTTCTTTAATAAAACATAAGGAAAACGGTCTTTTTTACTTAGAAAAAAAACAAAAAATTTAATTGAATTTTGTTTAAACCTATAATTAATAATAACTAATAAATAATAACTGTGGCAAAATACAAAATTAATAAACCGAAGAGACTTTTAGAAAAATTTAAATGTTAACATGTTATTCATTTAAACGCAATTAAACTATTATTCATGACATGCTTATTAACTGTATAAAATAATAATATTGTAAATTGAAAATTTAAATTCCAAAGATTTTTATTTTTGGAACAAAAAAAGTTTACTAATTTTACCAAACCTTGTACTTTTGACGGTTTTAATGCTACAGAGATGAAATTTGAGGAAAATACACTTTTTGACTACGCTTAGTAACTGTACTGAACAACAACAGTATAGAGCAAAAGTAACAAATTTTCACCATTTAAATTTTTAAGACGAGTCAAATATTTTTTATTAAAACTTAATTATTTAATATTTTTGACACGCTTATTATGTGTTAATCTGGAAAATTATAGAAAAAGACCAATCTAAAAAAGATTCTTCAAGACGAACCAAAAATTTTCAATATTTTTGAACAAAACCTGTAATTATAACGGTTTTAACGCCACGGTAATAAAATTACTTATTTTGACTCAATGAATTGCGCTTAATTATAAACTTATAAAACAAAATACTCAAATTTTAAAAAGATTAAATTTTGGGACGAACCAAAAATTTTCAAGAGTTTCTGTTATCCCTATAATTCTGTTGGATTTAACGCGATACCGATAAAATTCGCAAAAGTTCTTAATTTTGACTCGCTTATTATATGCGTTAATCATAATTATAAATTATAAAGCAGAAGGGTATTTATATAAAAATCAATTAGATTGATTTTAAATTTACTAAAACATTACAGCATGGCATTGTCTTTTACTTTATACATTGAGAGTAATAATAAGAAGAAGAAATTTTGTTCAATAAAACGAAGAAAGAAATTATAATTTCTTTCTTCGTTTTATTTTTCTTTCGGTTTTAGATCGTATTGGTTTTGCGGCCCTCAACAAGATAAAAATGAAAGTGATACTTTGTCTTGTATTTGATAGAAACTGAAATTATAACAAGATAAAAATTTAATACACTTTCACGATCGCTAACGTAAAAAATCCATAATTTTTATTAGGTCTTTACTCTTATTACGCATTTTTGTAATTTAATTTTCGCAAGGTCTTTTCTTGATAAAAAATCACCATATCTAATATATTTAAAAGTTTTTTAAAAGCGATTTTTAAGTAGGCAAAGAGCGTCGTTATTTATTCATTAGCGAAAGCCCCAAATCTGGATAAGAACAGATTGTCTGGATAACATCTTACAACTAACAACTCTTTTATGATCAAGCTAAAGCGATTACCCGACGTGTTTATAAAACCCGAATTAAATTTAAAATTACTCTGCGCCAGTTAATTAAACTAATGGAAGAAGAGTTAAAAAACATAAACCCCAACAATCAAAAACTTCCAACTATAAATCTGATTAGCCGCTTTTAATTACAAAAGGTTAATTAAAAGTTTTATTTATTAAAAAGTAGAAGAGACACGTCTGAGGGATTTGAAACGAAGTGATTAGGGACGATTCCAGCTGATGACGACGCTTGAGGATGCAATTTGTGAAGGGCTTCAGGCCTATCGTACATGGCAGGAAGTCATAAAGTATCCTTCATATTTTTCTAGTATTAGATAGAAAATTATTTAATAAAGTCGAAAATTCTGTAGGAAAAAAGACCCTCAGGTCGTAATAACCTCCGTCCCTTATTGAAAAAGATTAGGAGAAGGCTTGATATAGATTTATTAAGCAAAAATTTCAAAATACGGCGACAAACATTGACGGTTACATAGGAGGGTCGTAATTTTGAACTTCATCATATTCATCTTTCACGTTGCACAGACATTCGGGATTGTCGCACTGGTGCTGAGTCAAATCGTTGCCGTTCTTGAGGTCATCTGGATACACCGCATCTGCACAAGTTTGTAGTTTCACAGTCCAAAAAAACTTTACACTTACCGTTAGAGAAGGTTTCTTTGTTATCGGAATTGACAGAGGGTTGGAGTTTTTCATGGTGGCTTCTTCTCCTCCTCCTTCTTCTCTTCGGGGCTTTCTTACTTTTTCTCCTTCTTCGTAATACACGCACAGGGAATTCGTCGCTTTCACTATCACTTCTATACCTTATAGGTTCAGAGTCGCTGTTGAACTCGGAATAACTTTTAACAGATGGAACTATAGCATGTTTACGACTTCGCCTCCTTGTACGTTTTTTCGCAGTTCTTTTTCTTCTTCTCCTGCATTCCATGCAGTCCTTGAAGGGATTAAAAAGTGCCGTATTTATCCGAAATTTTCCAGCCCTTTGTTTAACAATGCCATTAGTTGTGGCATGATTAAGAGCTCGCCGAACTTGAGTGCTTAGATTTCGTGGCGTTGAAGACAAACTGAGGCCTTTCAAATTAGACTTAACGTGACTAACGATTTTGTTGCTGTTGGAGCCTCCAGTTTCTTTCAGTTCGTAGATAGCTTGAAGAATTTCGGGCAGAAAACGCGGTGCTCGTCCAGGTTTTTTCATGGTGAATTTCAATATTTGCTTTTATTTTGAAGAACTCGTGGATCACTGATAAAAATAATTTTGATTGGGTTTGATCTGAAGCAATAAATCTTTAATTTTAAACGAAATGGCTTTTCAAACACTTACCGAAATAAAGTTGAAAGTTGTAGTAAACAAAAGTTGGTTGTTAGGGAACTGAGACCACGCCTTGGCGATGTACAGACAAAATTGGGCGACGAAACAAACAGAGAAACTGAAAGACTTCGGTCAATTTTTCGGTAATTACTTTTGCTTTGTTATTAACTCTTAATCTAACGCACGCGTATAAAAAATTGTTATTTTCAGAAAAATGCTGACGTGTTCATAAAAAAAAACGTTTCACTTCCATTGAAATATTATATCGGCTGAGATATAAGCACAGATTGAAGCGTTAACATCTAAGCCAATATTAATTTTAGACTGACATTGATTTCCGTTCTTTCTGATTGTTTTTCCAGTCGGCTAACATGCTATTGATTCAACTTATTGTATAAACACAAAACAACAAGAAAATTTCGGGATATAGAACGCACGAAAAAGTTCAGACTATGTAAAAGTGTACTAAATAAAGCAGATCCTGAAAATCTGCCCAAATGACGATAAATATATTACTTTGTCAGGAAGAATCGATGTCGCGCGTTGTGGATCAAACAACAAAGAACGTAATAGGATGTTGTTCATCATCGACTAAACGTAATTAAATCAAAGCACGAGTGTAAAAGTGGATAAGTAGATTTTCCTAATTTCCCATCGAATTTATCTCTTTTCCAACTGGGTAACATAACGCGAATCTAAATTGACATTTCCGATTACACGGAAAAAATCGCAGATTTTAATCAGCACCTTTGACAATTCCGAAACTCGTTAGGATCTCCTTTAGCAAACCACTATTTGTTTAGTGCTTTCGCCTCGACAATTTTCGCGCAAACTGTGAACATTTCCACGAAAAATGTTGCGTCTGGCGAGTACATGAATTCTAACTAAACGTGATTTCCTCGAGTTGAATCACTTTCTAAGCTTATTTACGTCACACCTCTTACATCCGCTCCTGGAGCAAATCCCGTTTGTCGCGAATGGATTAAATCTTAAACCGCTCACTGACGAAGCTCTTAAAAACGCTAAACATGTCTGGAATACAGGTTAAGGTGAATGTGGTTTTTTTGTGGTCTTTAGGGATGTTTGGCACCTTCAACGATATTTTGAGAGCTTCACGACTCCCTAAGGAGCAAACACGTTTTTTTTCAAATCTAGAACATGAACACTGGGAATCTGCCAAATCGGCTGCCGAGGATTAAAAAAATGAAATTTAATCTTGGCTGTTTCACGCGAGTTTTTTAATTCATTTCAGATAAAGCCTAGATTATAAAATCGTTGTGATTTTACCTCTTTGTTGGTAACTGTGATTCTGGTGAATAAATTGGAAATTTGAACTTTGCAAAAAAAATAAAAAACAACTATTCCCTGTAGGTATACATGTTTAAATTGTCGCTTTATTCAAATAATAAAAGTGATTTATTTCTCCTTTCAACACGAAATTGAAGTATTTGATTTTTTTCCTTTCAGCTTATTTTAACAAGATTTTCCGTTAATTAAAAATGCAATACGTGATGTATTTTTCACACTTTTTTTTTAATTTTAAAGTAAATCATCGGACATAAATAAAGTGTCGTATTTCCAATTAATTTCAATAAACTTTCTGTAGTACTTATATTAAGTTTATTTCCTTCTTTAATGTCCTAAAATGATTTCAAATTATAAAATTAATTTGACCAACTTAACATAAAAAATAATTAAAAACATATTCTTATAAAAAACATTAATTCTAATTGTAAATATAGTTATTGGTGGTGTTGATATTACCATTAGTTATCCGCATTTTATATAATTTTTCTTAGCTAACAATGACGGATACGCCGATTTATTCAATAATCAATTTTAAATTAATTTTAAAATTTTTAGAGAGCGGTTGTTATCATTTTGTAGCGTTTTGGTGCTAACATGGTCTGAATGTTGTAGAGAAGATGGCAGATATTACCCCTTTATTGTTCTCGATGACCTTAAAAATTTTCCTGTAAGTTTAATAAAAGTGCTGACGAAGCACGGTTCTTTTTATTTATAACATGACGTACTTTTTTTATTGTGTTATAACGAAAGTGTAAAACCGCAATATTTGATGAATTAAAATTGGGAAAAACATAAATTCTAAGTGATATTTGTCACCTACCGTGGAAGGAAAATGATTTTCACATCTGCGTTTGCCGTGTATCTCAATTATAACTCAGATTTTTTCCAGTTTTTAATCGTCGCTTTGACTTTCCGACAACCAGCCAATTATCATCAACATTCCACTTTTATTAGGTGATAAATGTACTCGAATTTATCAGTTTGCGCGGAAATAAAGATTTTATTGTTATCCCACACATCATAGTTCTGTTTTACGATAACTCAGTTAATGGCACAAATAAAGAATTTCTACTAAGTTGCTTAAAAACGAAATATACAAACCAATCCTCCGATTTTCGCTCTGCTGTTGTCCTAGAAATTAAATCGAGCCGACCAAAGTTTGAATCCTCGTTCACCTTTACAAAAATCCGCATGAAATTGATCTTTTGTTTCAGCAACAGGATGAAGCGGTTTCAACTTTGGCTGACCGTTTCGTTACTAACCAAGTTTGAAACCAGTTCAGGTGTGTCTCTCAAACAATCTTTCAGGACGCCACAAATCAACAATCACCAAAACATTTCAACGCTTTTGGATAATCTGCTCAGAGGATACGATAACAGCATCAGACCGGATTTCGGCGGTAGGAATAAACAAATTTCAGATTTATGTTTTTATCGTTGGATACATCTATAGGGCCTCCTGCTGTCGTCGAAGTTGATATAATGGTGCGGAGCATGGGGCCCATTTCCGAAGTTGACATGGTAAGTGATAAAAAATACGCTTGTATTTCGTCACTTCCACGATTTTGTGCATTTTATTTGAGAGGTAATAAGAAACCGTCTGCCATGATCGAACTAGAGATAATAAAATATCTGCTTTGTGAGCTCCGGCAGAGTCTTTGGAAAGAGCGAAGGTTTTTGCATCTGCGGCTATCGAGCTGCTTTAATTTTCGTCTGGATGTGAAAGCAAGAATTCTTGTTTTTGCTTCCTTGCGTACAGTTACGATATGTTTTCGCTTTGGTTGTTGGCTCCCATCCAAAACCTCTACCTTTAACCATCCTCAATGTTAATACAGGATTTTAATCGTACGACTTGTTGATCTAGACGTATTCGATGGATTGCTACTTCCGTCAATCCTGGGTAGATCGTCGATTGGCATTCCCTGGAGATACCAACGACACATTGGCTCTAAGTATTTCAATGCTCGGTCGGATTTGGAAGCCAGACACTTATTTTTATAACGGAAAGCAGTCGTATTTACACACGATAACAACCCCGAACAAATTCGTTAGATTGTATCAAGATGGGAGAGTGCTGTATTCGTCGAGGTAAGTTCCATTTAGTTCCTAAAATATTCGAGAGTTTTTTTAGTAGATTGTTTCTCCCGTTCCTGTTAGAGCCAATTGCGATCAGTGCATTCTGAGACAAAGTTTAATTAAGCTCGTCCGTGGTACGGCAAAGCTTTTCACATTTGCATAGTTTGCTGAAGGATCGGAGATTACGTGCCATTGAGTTAATTTACTAATATTAATTGAGGCTCGATTAACCACCGTTTCGGTTCGATCAGCTTAAGTTCAGTCGCCTCGACCAAACAATCTTACCGTCTTAAATAAAATATTATTCTTCCAACTCCTGAGCTTTGTGTTTTTAGAGCTTTGTGTTAACAGCTCCACGCTACTATATCTAAGTTAAAATTTTCTAAAAAAAAACACACAAGTTTTATGTAAAAAAAATCTTAAAATAGAACTCTACTGTGTCTACAAAAATATGTGAGATTGAAAATCGAAGCTTCCGGATTTTTTAATAATGTGTTGGAGATAAAAGTTACATCCGAAAGCTTTGACATAAACATGGCTCACCTAACCAATACCAATACTAACTATCTACTCTGCATTTCACAAAGATAGACACATTTTCAAAGCAGTAACATATGAAGAGGAGGAGTTCTGTTTGCTGTTAGTAGTAATGAGTTCGTTTCAACAGCCCTTGATGTGTTGCATATTGCAGCTACTGTTCTATGCGTGGTATATTGTAACAAATAAATTTGTCACAAAGTTAAAATTGTTTTATTGCCACTATATAGAATTTTAACATTTGAAATTAGTTGTATTATTTGTTAAAATTTTAATAACTAAAATGGTGGAGGCGCCGTCAGCAATAAACCTAATTTTTGTCTAAATATTTAGTTCTTTTACACAATGTACTAATTGCAATCGCCCGTGCTAACAAATCCTCGTGACGGCCTCGTTTAAAATAAACTCTCGTCGTAAACTCAAATATTGACTGCTTTGGACAAATAAAGGAAAATATGTGACGAGATAACTGTAATGAAATTTAGCGGCGTTTCACTTTGCAGCAGCTGCGGTTTTATATAAATTGCGTGGGGATCTCGAAATTGTGATGTTTGAATTAGTTCGTAACCTTTCTGTTACAACTAATAAAACCGGACACGTAAACGTGGAAAGATTTCTACGAGTTGAAATTTATTGCATTTTAAGTCATACACATAGATTTCGATCTAAGCATGTTTCGTTGAGCACCATCTTAAGATTTATAGAGCGTGAGATGAATTTGATAAGTACCACTATTCTCACTTATCCACGACATTTTCGCTGGTATCGATTTGATAAATGCTTGTTTTAATTTAGAAGGAATCTCATTTAGATTTAGATGAATTTTACAAGTGGGGGATGATTGTTTGTTCCGAGGAAAAAGAGACGTTTTCCTGTTTACTGTTACCAATTTTTTATGTATCTACAATACATTTCTTCGTGTCTCATTTAGAAATTTATGTCTATTTTATGGAAATCCTCATAAAAAAACTTGCCGCAACGTTTATAGACGCCATTCATTGTTTTGAAAAAAAGAGCAGTCAAGTAAAATACATTCTTTATAAGGGAAGTAAAAATAATAACGAAAAGTGTTTAAAATAGACAAACAATTAAATTAAATCACCAAAAAAGAATACAGTTCGTTTTGACCTTCCTCAGTTTGTAACAGAATCTGTTTGGAAGTTTGCCCACTGCTTTCTATTTTTCTCTTATTCGGGGATTTTTCACCATCCGAGTGGAATAAATAAGACTGCAGTAATTTATATTTAATATTAATTTTATTATGGTTATGATTCTTTTTTAAAACAGTCCGTTTTAACCCTAATTATTGCAAAAAAAGATATTCGCTAAAGTTATCGGTAAAGTTACTTTTAGGAGTATTCGGAAGCCGCTTTCCAAAAATATGACGCTTAAAACCGCCGTCCCTCTTCTTAAAACGAGTAATAAATGTAAATTATTCTTGTTATAATTAAATTGAGCGATGTTTCGTGATCCGCACTAAGTACTGGAACCGAGAAACGTTTGAATCATGAAAGAAATTGTAATAGAGTTCTGCAAGTGATTATGTCAATTAAGAGAATTAGGAGTAAAAGTTTGTCGGTGATTACGCCGTTTGTTTTTAATCCATGCATACTTGGAAAACTTTATAATGAAATTTACACACAATAACACGATTTGAAAAATTAATTCCGATTTTTCACAGCGCATAATTTACGAATTTTTTGTGTGGTACCCGAAAGTTGCTCGATAATTGGAAATTACACATTCCACCCTTAGATTCACAAAAAGTGTATCCATAATTCATTTTCATTTTCAGATTGACGATTAAAGCTGGATGTCCGATGAATCTCGAGGATTTTCCGATGGATATCCAAAGGTGTCCGCTCAAATTTGGCTCGTGTAAGTAAATTGAGTAGCTACATCGAACAAAGGGTTTCTCGCGTGACCTTGCAGACATAAGAATGAAATTTTGTTTCAAAAAAACTCAAAATAAAAAATCTTGTAGAATTTAATTAACGATAAAAAATAATATAGTAAGCAAAGAATATCCCTTTAAAGTTGCGAATAAAAATGTGCACTACGCACTTCAAACAAAAAAAACAAAGCTAGGACTTTTAAACAAAATTGAAATAAATACTGAACGATTACTAAGCAAAGACGTGAAAAAATTTCTGATGTGGTACCAAAAAATAGGCTTCGATATTAAGGACAAGACAGAAATTTTATTTTGAAAGTGGTATAATTCATAAAATGTTTTTGAGGTATAAGCACAATTCAAAATACAATATTTGTAAGTTCCTAATTCGTTTCCACAAATTTTCGATTGACAAATTGAATATTTTGATTTATTTTGTCTTACTGATTTAACTGATAGCAAAAACAAAAAGACTAGCAGAATATACTTTTTTCTGAAAGGAGGTAACTTTTATTATAAAATGAACAAAAATATTACTTTTTAAGTTTTCCTACACAGCTGGAATTCAAAGTTTTCAGTTTGTTTCGTGCATTTTTTTAAACGCTTTTTTTCTTAACTTTCAAATAAAAAATAAAAGACCAATAAAAAGCGGGAAAAAAATTTTCTCATAAAAGTTCATTGAAAAAATTTGTCGATCAAATATTCCAATAAAAACGATACGATTAAAAGTAAAAACTAATACTCAATAAATTTTGCATTTATTTGTTAAAAAAATGCGGTTGTAATTTGACGATAATTTTTAAATAATCGTGTTCATGACGTGGGTGGCGCTCAGGCGAAAATAAAATCGCTGCTTTTCCCTTAATATTGGAGCAAATTGTTTGGCACTACAATAAAAAAATTCTTCATTTCTCTTTAGCAATATTTATTTAGTATTTAAAAAAAAACTTTGTTTTGTTCCTTCCTCAAAAACACGCAATGCATTTAATATTCAAAATTGTTTGAAAAAAATTACTTTTGATTATCGGCGGCTAGTTTTCCGCATGCAAAAACTGCTGATTTCTGTGTTTTTTTATGAAACCTGTAACTTTTCTAAAAAACGGTAAAAGTAAACTTATATTATTTTTTACTGCTTTGACTTCTTTATTTTACTATTTTTTTTGAAAAAAGTCACGCGCCAAACCCCTTTTTCGTTGTGTTTACTCAATTTTTGAATGATTCCAATTATAAATTTCGGTAGTTCCGCATTCCATTATGATAACTAGAGTAATAAACTGTTGTATTAAATATTTTTTTATTATTTAACTAAAATCAATAATGAAATTTATTGCACGAATTTAAAAAGTTATAGTTAAATTTGAATTAAATTAAAACTGAAGTTGTAATTTTAAAAATATCTAGAAAAATCTTTGTAACCGTTTGAAAACAACATTTTTGCCCGGCGCATCCACCATCGTCACATCACGGCAATAAACCGATTAGGTTTAATAATTTGTATAAGATTTGATCACTTCTGAATTTTCTATTTTCTAATTCAGTTACTGTAAATACTTTCACTTCGTAGATTGTATTATAAATTTCACCGATAAATTCCCTTGAGCATCTTTCAACAAATGAGCCGAGACATAAAACACCTTGACATGTTGTTAATGGTTAGTGATGTGCGATACAGAAATAAATGAAGGATCCCGAGGGCGGCATGTGGTAAAGCCTCTAAGATAGACACAACGATTTATGCCCAGGGGGATCAGATCGTTCACTCGTGTAACATGAGGGCAGAGTAGGTCATTGTGGGCTTGATTAATGCCCACACCTGTCATCGGTTGCTACTTGTTACTTTAACCCTCCCATTATGGCGGAAAATTTTCAATTAGACCACCCCTATCGCGTTGTTTGACTTTAAGGGCGCAAATTACGACGCTCTTTCATGTAAATGACATGCACATAATTGATAAACATGACACTTAAAAGACAAAGGTGTTAAACTCGCAAATTTGTTTTTTTGTCCAAAATTTGATTGTTGCCGACAGAAAATTGTAATTGGATTTGGAAACGGTCAGGACATATCTTTTCTCGAGTCTCAGCTCCCAAAAAAGTCCAGGGTTTAATTAATGTAAATTCGGGGCATCTGGAAATAAAACCCCCTGTTTGTGTGTGAGATACGTTTAATTCCTGTCGTAATTGTGGTGGTCGATATACATCTAAATAATTTCTTGCATTCATGCTATAACTTCTGAAGATTCAACAGGTGGGTGATAAAGTCTTTTTGTGATGATTGTTATGGGAGCTTCAACATGTTAATAAATGCTTATCATTGGAAATAAAAGGTTTCTGTGTCATACATTTTAATATAAGTGAAGTACACAGATGTCCGACAAAATTTCATTATGACAATGTATGCAAATTGCAAAAAGTGGTTTGATCAAAACTTCTGATGTTTTTGATGTGGTTTGCATAATTGTGCACAGAGTTTGTATTAAAATTGTTTAAATTCACATAATTAAACACATTCTACAATTCGATATATAAAAAATAAATGGAAATTTAAGCTAGAGTTTGAGTATAATTAAAATCGCTGCCGAATCAGCAATCGTACAAAAATCATCATTCCTTTTATGTAATTTAAAAACTGTTCAAAACATTGAAATATAATACTGGAACACAAATAATACCTGTCATTCATAATGATATTAAAACAAATACGCAAGCCGTGTACTTTCCTCGCATTACCTTTACAAAAGAAAATCAATATTCACAGAATGACTTTCTAGCAGAGCGTTTAGCGTATACATGACGTTTTATACAAGCTTTTTGCTTATTTTTCTCAATTTACTACACGCGACATTACTTCTCAAAAATATATAGCAGAAAACAGTTTTTACCGTCATACTTTCAAATAATGCAGTTTGCGGGGCGAAAGTGTTTTTGTCTGTTTTAAAGTGGATTTTAAATGCAAGGAAAGATGGTAGAAGATCGCAACGGCTTGTTAAAGTCATTTTGTAGTGATCCAATAGACGAGGGTAGATATTTTAAATCGGTTATCCCGTGAGGCGTGTAAAAAGCTGTCTTCAACCGGGCGTAAAACGCACTACTAGAGTTTTCAAACGAGACTTTCCCGACGAAAGAAAAGCCCCAGAATTCTGATGGGTGCAGGGTTATAAAATATTTTTTTAAACAACAGAGGTTTTATTTTTAAATTTGGACAAAGTGGGTCGATTAGCCGGTTAGTTTAAACGCTCGTTTAAATTATTTCAATCAGAAATATAGAGTCATATTTACGTGAAATTTCAATCTCCAAAGACCAACAAAATTAAAATTAGGTCAGTCAAATATTTACCCAAATTTGGTTATAGTCTGTGGCATGTCAATTCACATAATAATAAAACCACACAATCATAAGTTATGTTATCTCCATTTCCATTTGACTTGATTAATTGTGGGTGAGAGCAATATTGTCCAATATATCTGTCAAGCAGCGCACAGATGTGATGATAATAACCGGTAAAATAATTCGTCATTAAATTTTTATCTGCTCAATCATGCCAACAATTTTAATTTAAATTTTACTAAACAATCTGTCATGTAGACTAAAATGTTTTGTTCGGAGTAACATAATTATTTCAACGCGTGTAAGTTTAAATCTTCAATTTCCGCTTCCGCCATTAAACCAGATTAATACTAAAACTAGTGAATATATAACGCACTATTCCATTAATTTAGTTGTATAAGTTTGGATGTGAACAGCCACAGTAAATATTTTTCAAAAACAAAATTGGTGGATGCGCCGGGTTACAACTAAGTGTGTTTTATTTCCAGTTGGATATTCAGCTCAAGACGTTTTATACCGCTGGAACAAAGCTCGCCAGGTCGCCATCGCCGACGACATGAAATTATCCCAATTCGACCTCATTGCCACCCCCGCAGCCAATCATACAGACTCCATCGTCAACAGCAATACCAAATCAGGTGTTCGCATTGTTGACACCTTTGAGATTAGTAAGAATTGCATGATTTTGGACCGTTTTGAATCTAATTGGCGTTGTTCAGGTCCTTACTTGTTTGCTTAATAGGATCATGTTCTTAGTTATAGTTACGCTCGACCTAAACTAATTTGATCAGAATCGGTAATATTCACTCTGTTTCGGGTCCATGAATAAGGATTATATGCAGTATGATGACAATGCAAAGTATACTTAGTGATAGCAACTGAAATTATATAATTAAGCAAAAAGACGAAGAGGATTAAAGCATGAGTTCTTGGTGTGATAAGTAGAAGTGGATGAAAAAATTCCACTCTAGAATGAAAAATTGCACGTCCAGTTTAAGTTTTTAGAGTCATCATGTAGATTCACGAGAACAGTTTTTGCGGCGAAACAGAAACTCCTTTTTCTTTAAAAAATTGTCGAAATCGTGTTTTGGCAACCACATCTTCAAAAAATATATAAATTTGAAGATTTTAACACACAATGTTTGTGAGATAAAAACTGTTTTTGTTTTCCAATTGGCCGTTTGACAACATATTAACTCTAGTTTTGGAAAGCTCATTGGTTAGTTAGTGTTGATTTAATTTTCAAATTTACATCCATACAATCACAAACCCCTCAAGGTTTTAAGGCATTTCCGCGATGAATACAACGTAACTTTATTATTTAAACAGTTAGAGACGTAAGTTCTTGTCATAAGCTACTCAAACCTATTCAAAGAGTTAGACAAAAAAAAACTTGTGAGCAGTTTCTCAAAACTGAATCCTAAACAACTTTTACTCTTGATATTTGTTCCCTAGGGCAAACCTTTTACTAGAGACGTAAAAAAACAGAACTCAGTTAGCTCCGTCAATGTTGAGATATGCGAAACCTATTCAGATCCTTGTAGAATCATAATGTAATAGTATATTAAAAAAACTAGTGTTAGAAAACTAAGAAACTAAGTGAGTTTTTTATGCTATTTTTTCCAATTTGCATATTAAATACATTCTTTTTAGCAAATAAATCAAATTTGATAAATTAGGCAATTGTTTGGCAGTTGGTGAAACTCTTATTCCAACATTGACATTTTAAATTTAACCCTCATCCGGACAAAGTCGTATTGAGACGTAACCGGGAAGTCGGGTCGAACGCGCCCCTTGGTATTTTTCAATTTCTTTCAGTTGATTTTTTAAATTAATTTGTTTTACAGTTTTTATTGATTCATTAAATACATAATATAAAGTAAAATAAATAAAGATAATAAATTTTAATTTATACACATGTTTTACAAGATTTACACGTGTAGTTAGAAAAAAGAGTTTCGTCAACAGTTGTTCAAAATTGAAATCTAGATAACTTTTACTGTTGGCATTTTTTCGTTAAGACGAACCGTTTTCGAGAAACGTAAACAATCAGACTCATTTAGCTCTACTAATAGTGATATATCTACATCTAATATACTATTTACAACGTCATAGAATCCATATTTAAAGAGCTTTTAGACATTTCCCTTGTAAATATGACTAAATTTTTCATTTAAAGAATTAAAATCGAAAATTCTTATCAAAAGCTACTCAATTCCTGTTAAAAGTTGCAAATTTTGAATTCTATATAAATTTTACTTTTAATATTTTTTAGCTAAAACAAACCGTTTTCAAAAAGTTAAAAAAAAACAGAACTTAGCTAGCTCTCTTAATTTTAATGTATGCGAAACCTACTTAGAATGTCATGGAATCCCAATTTAAGCAATTCTATAAATTTCCTTTATAAATACGACATATCTTTGATATTAATGCAAAATTTAATTAGTTAGAAAACAGTTAGATATTATGTTAGTTAGTTATTATTAGTGTACCTGTTAATTAGTCATTTTAATGATCATTCATTGAAGCCAATTTCGTGTTGACTTTCTCCTTTTACACCCATGAATGATTCACCAGTTTGTTTTTAGTTGACAACTCTCTGCATAATTCATTATTAGTCTTGATGGTGGCATTTCAGCTGAATATTCCATGCTTCTTGTCAGTTTCCACTTGCAACGACACATGGGCAACTTTCTCATTCAGGTGTACGGTCCTTGTGTGCTCCTCGTCGTCCTTTCCTGGGTCTCCTTTTGGTTAAACAGAGAAGCAACTGCCGACAGAGTATCTTTAGGTAACATTAAAAAGCACCTTCCATTCAACCTAAACTTGTAATGATCCCCAAGGTATAACGACAGTTTTAACAATGACATTTCTGGGATTGGAAGCCAGGACGGATCTGCCGAAAGTCCCTTACCCCACAGCTCTTGATTTCTTCGTATTTCTGTCATTCGCGTTCATTTTCGCAACTATTATCCAGGTAAAAAACGTACTTAACTGACCTAGAACGTGAAAAGCACGCAAGCAATTAATGTTGCGAACACGTTGACTCGAAACAATGCCAATTATTACAGTTCGCTGTGGTCCACTACTTCACGAAATACGGTTCCGGAGAGTGCTACTTCAGCTCGGATTTCAGTTCCGATTCTAGCAGCGACGAGGAGGATTGGATTGAAACCACGGAGAATGCGCCTAAAGACACTTCTTCGCACGTAAGTGCTCGCGACTAATTACTAAAGCAAATACTGGAACTGGCACGACGAACTGAGCCGTGATTGCAAAAAAGCACCAATAAAACAAATCAAATGATGAAGTTACCTGCCAACAGAACTACGACTGAAAGTTTGAAATGATTATTACTGAACATATAAATTTTCTGCTGAAATATTAAGTTTCTAATCGTCTGAAAGTGATTTAATTACAAGTTTGAAGCGTTAAAGTAAGTTTTATTGTTTACATAAAGCGTACTTTCAGTTCGAAACTTAATTTCATTTCGATGTAGACGAAGTTGAAAAAATTTAACTCGCATACTTCACTTGATATTTATAATCAATCTTGGTTAATTAAAATTTTGATTATCTTTGTATCACGGGAGCTTTTCTCCGTAATCATATTAAGTTAATCCAAACTGAATGTGAACTGCAGTAATTAAAAGTTGAGATAAACTAGAGCAAAAAGTTTGTTGCCTTGACGTCCCATCTTAACTTTTCCGTAGGTGTCCGGTTCCCACGTTTGCAAAGGCTCTAATTTCGACAGCTCAAACGGAGGAGATCCGCATTTCATAGAAGTAATTCCTTTATCGGCATGTTCTATTCCGGTGGCTTCGATGAGACGTACATCGCAGCCATGGAGTAATCTTTCTTGCATCAGTAGATCACAAGAAGAAAAGATTTACGTACCAAGTCCGGTGAAATCGTCCGTTTGTCAAAAATCTCCATGTCAGAATCAGCGACACAGGAGAAAGAAGAAGAAACGAACACCGAGATTTAACTCAGTTTCAAAAATAGATCGAGCATCCAGGGTAGTTTTTCCCGTCCTTTTTGTTACTATTAATTTATTTTATTGGTATTCGTACCTGTCGAGGACCAAGAGGATACAGAATCTAAGCGGTTCATAAAGTGTCTAGCTGTGATGTTTTGCTTGATTGGTGTTATAGTTCCTTTTTTGTATCCGTTTTGATTTTACAGAGCGAATAAATAGGAGTTGCAGCTACGTAAAACTGCCATTTTATGATGGAGATGATTGTTTTTTCTTCATTTACGTAGAGAAAACTGGTTTGTTTAATTAGGACTGAAGAAATTCTATCTATGATTGTTATTTGTTAAAAAGTCTACTAGTGTTAGGAACATGATAATAAATTATCTATAATTTTTTTCAGAGTGTTTTATTTTTACTGATCGATTTTGATCAAAACATCCGACTGGAACGAAACCTACGAAGGACGAATAACTAAAAAATATAAACCTCTCCCAAATCACTTTCACTAAAAAAACAAACAACGGTGAGCACAATTAAGTAGTTATTTACGAGTTCAGCTTTTTTTACATGGAAACAACGAATTCATTGCTACATTCATTCAGTCACTACAAATATTTACAGAAAGAGGGCCTCTGTTTTAACAAACACACGTTATTAGAACGGTAAGTGCAACAATACTTATTGATTTTTATCTATTCGAAGAACTAAGCTATAAGTGCTAATTAACGGTTAACCCGGAACAATAAAATTAAAATCAATGTTCAAAGATAGTTACTAACGAGGATCATTCCGTTCATTAATGTCCCCTTAAAATTTCACGTGGAACTCAGGTTTGATCCTCAATAGTCAAATTGTAGAAAGTTATCTTGCGTAGCACGGTGACATGATTGAATGCAAGCGAACCTTTAAGTAATTGCCAAACCACAAAATTTGAGGTAGAAAGCAAAATACCTGTATAAGTTTAGTGAGAATTTAAACTGTATTAACCAATCTGTGATTCTGTGCGGTTTATGAACTGTAAAAATACGAGAAAACATACAAAATAATTCTAGTTAAAGAAGGCAAAAAGTAAACACAAACAAATTCCCTTTTGAGACGAACATTGATACAAAAAATCATGTAACACGTGAGAAATTAGGTTTCTTTGAGCGCGTACTTATCGCAAACGAGGCGAAGCCACTTGTTACATAAATCGGTGTGTTGGATAATCATTCTATAAACGTTTACTTTGCGGACTCTTTTGCAGCCGTAAAGATAAATTTAATGAACTCAACTGTCAAAATAGATTAGACGGACTGAAGGACTCTTTTGTGGCAGTAAAGACGAACTTTATGGACTCATCTGTCGAAATATATCATGCGTTAAAAAAGATCAAAGTCGTGTTACCTACACCTTTTTTGTCGTGTGTCGTTACTTTATTCAAAATGCCATTAGTGACAGTCACAATTTTAATTATTTTTTTGTAGTTTGTAATAAACAATTTTCTTCTAAAATTGCGTTTTATGTGTTTTGTAATTCTATGAATAAAGTGAAATTAAGAAAGCTATGTGACATTTCAAAACGCCTTAAGGCATACGTTACTAAAAAAAAGTTCATGACTTAATCCTTTTTTATAAACACTCACTGCTTTATGAACTGAACCCCAATTTCTGTAATAATTTCTTAAGATCCCTCAAAAATACTCTGCACTTCGGCTGAAAACTAATTTGACCTCGCAGTGTTCGTTCTCCACATGTCAGCCTCTTCAAAAAATCATCGTCTTTATGACTCGGTTACATAAATAGCGATTTAAAAATGTTACCTAAAAAATTTGGAATAAACTTGCATTCTGTAAAAAAAACTTTGATTTACCCTTAACGTAGTCAGCTCTGTATATAATTTATGCTTTGTTTAATGTGTTAATCAAATAAAGAGGGCGCCAATAAGCTTCCTCCACAGGTCCTTTACCATCAAATAAATATATATTTTATATATATCAACATCCGATTGTTTCTACAGTGGGAGGGAATGAGAAAACTGAAGTACTAAACTAAACTAAAAATAGTTTTTACAGTTTTTATTGTGAACATTGAATCACACAATTCCACACAACCAGGGACACAGTTTTAAACTCCCAGATTTGCAATAAACATTCTAATACAAAAGATACAACAAAATTTGTTTTCTAATTGCACAGTCTTTTTGTACCAGTTGTAGTTTATTTAAACAAAAAGCTGAAAGCCAGAATTAGACAAAATAAATCATTATAAATTCTCACCTATAAGGATATCCCTGTGTTTTGGTCCTAAAAACAGACAACAAAAGAGAGAAAAACACAGATAATAAAACCAATCCAACAACTGCTAATATTTTCCTCTTCTTAGGATCTCCTTTGCCTCTAGCAGCTTCTGTGAGCAGAATCATTCCCAAGACAACGGCAGCGTCTATGATACATTAAGGAACAACAAACCACAAAATAAAAAGAAAGTAATTGATATAGGGAAGGATACTCAAAACCATAACAATGTAAGTTTCCACAACAAACTGGCCCTGTGATGATCCATGAACATACATAATTTGACCATTTTGACCCTTGTGGATAAACGGGGGCCCTCTTATATGATTCCACATTTGACCTGATACCATTGCAAAACAGAAGAACAAGGAGCCCATGCCCCACATTGTTTTATTATACAAGAAATCAAGATTGTTGCGTCTTAGATATAAGAAACCTGCAACGAAAGCGAAAAGTACAACTAAGGCCAAGGTTCCTGAGTAGTTGGGTGGACGGAATACGCGAATCTGCAATGAAACCGTGGAATGAGAGAAACAAAACTAGTTAGAAAAACACTACTTGAATGTCAGTTCTTTCGGCAATCCACTTTGCTATTGCTTCTGCTGAGAATCCAATTCGTGAAATATCCATAGTATCAGCATTCTTAGGCTTTCCTTTTGCTGGGAAATGCATGAACACGGGCGCCGTGTTAATTCTTAGCTGCAAAAAAAGTTCTAATCTCTACAATCACAAAAGTGATTTTACCATTTGGAAAACGTCCGACCCCTCGTCGAAATCTACCACGGCAAAGAACAACTTGTTAGAATAACCCTGAGAGTACCTAAATGAATTTGCAACAATTGTAAACTCATCACTGGCATGTCTACAGACAACACATTGTCGTTGTGCAGCCATTGCAGTGAACATTACAATCACTGAGTAACTTCTCGGGGCAGCTTTCACAAACTCTCGAAATTTGTTGCCGTTAAAGCGTAAAACGGCTTTTTTATTGGACATATCAGTAAGTTGTTGAACTCTTTCAGCCAAAGACAAGCCCTGAAAAAGTATTATTTAAATTGGAAGATTTTATGTATAAATACGCACCTGTTTGCGCGTTTGACCGTCAACATGGTAGAAAAATACACAGAAAATCAAAAATATTGATAAAATTAGTGCTTTCATGTTTCAGTTTTTAAAGTAGGAGGACCGGTGGACTTGTCAAAAACGTCAACGTGGACATGGAATATTATGATCACGTGATAACGAAAGCAGAGTTCTGTCTTACCGACTGAGTGGCACCAAATTTGAAAAAAGGTTTGAACAAGAGATTTTCTACCGCCACGACTGACAAAATGATTTAATTTCGACCACAAACTAAATAAATTTGACAAAAAACTAACATTTTTGTTGCTAATTTTTTGTACTTGTGATGAAATAGTTCTATAAAAGGTCTAAAAAAAAACAAATTGTAGAATCGCCCTTTTATTACACAGTAATGACACAAATCGTTTGTAAAAATCAGTTCTTATTTATCTTCATAGAGATACATTTTTATTTTGCGAGTACGTTTGATAACATCACAAACAGTTTCCACAGCGCATTACTCTGACTTTTTTCAAGAAATTCATAATTTTTAGAAACTAACTTCAAGATTCTCTGATACTCATTTATGACAGCGGCCAGCCGTACAGTCTCTTTAACATTTCCATGCTGTAAGTTCAAGTCTTTAATCACATTTGAACACTTCTGCAGAAGCAAATTCAACTTTTCAAAACCTTCCTTGTTCACAAATATTTCGGTATTGATATTCTTTACATTAATGTTATGGCAGACACGATCTAACAAACTAACCACTTGTTTTACAGTTCCACTTAAATCATCAAACTCATCCAACGTACTACCAATTTTGTTTAGAAATTCCAGAACTTCATTTAATTCTTCAAACATCGATAGCTGTTTCAGTTCCTGTTTACTCGTCCGAATCTTCTTTTTACTGTTGAACGTGCGGTCTTTCTGGATGACGAGTTGGTCGGTTAAATCCTCTTGGTGCTTCTCAACTGTGCGTTCGAGGACTTGTTGCTTCATCAAGTTTTGTAAGTAAGAACCGTAAGCCAGATCACATTCGAGTTCATTCTCTAAATTAACAGCAAAATTTGAAAGAATAGCACTTGATTCATTTAGGAACGTCCTGTTAAAGTTCAGAACCGTATTTTCACGAAAAAACGAGAGAGTTGAAGGAGAGCCTCTGGGTCTGAAGGTGTTGGGAAAAAGTGACAGCCTCGAGAATGGAGTCGAAGAAACAAAACGTCGTTCACTCATGTTGGAAAAGTTGTGAGTGTCAAACAAAGATACCCACAGTTTTTACAAGTTTTTGCCATCATCCAAGTTTTTAATTAAATTGAAAAAAAAACTTTTTTTTTTTGATTTGTTACAAAACTTATTTCTTTAAAACATCACTGAAAGTTTCTATGGACAAAGAAACATTAGCAACTATTTGCATCTTTTTTTTATCGGTAGTTTGTTGGGCCAAGAGATTTATGCGTCTGGCGACGTCGCCTCCTACTTCAAACAACAGCGTTGTTACAACAACTTAGAGTTTTTATAAGTACCAATTTCAATGTTACATCTTTTGTATGTGCTTTTATTGACTCCCATGCCAAGATTTTACCGTTGCTTACAACTTGCACGGCTATTTGTATTATTTGTCTGGAAATGATGATGTCTTTTAGTTTCAGAAAATGTGTTTGAAATAAAGATAACCACAGTTTTACGACTTTCTGCCACCACCCAAGTTTTTTATTAGAAGAAATAAAAACATTTTTTTAACTTATTAGAAAATTTATTTTTATTTCTTTAAAACATCAATGAAAGTTTCCCTGGGCAAAGAAACATTAGCAACCATTCGCATTTTCTTTTTACCGGCAGCTTGTTGCGCCAAAAGCTTCATACGTCTGGTGACGTCACCCCCATACTTCAAATAACAGCATTATTACACCAACTTCGAGTTTTTATACTTACCAATTTAGCTGTTACATCTTTCCTATATGCTTTTATTGTTTCTCTTGCTAAGATTTTTCCGTTGCTTACAGCTTGCACGGCTATTTGTATCATTTGTCTGGGAATGATGTCTTTTAGTTTCAGCACCATTCGTCTTCCAACGGTTTGAGCTTTGGTAACATGTACTATAGTACTCAGTTCTTCAACGGCTGTCCCATTTAATAAGATACTCAACTAAAAACTCAAGATAAAATGGTGAAACTATAATTTGTAAACGTTACTTTGAGTAGATTACTAGTTTGGTAACCATTATCCTCGTAGTCAAAACTAGCGTAACCTGAAGAAAGCGTTTTTAAACTGTCATGGAAATCAACAATTATTTCACACAGTGGCAAATCGTACTGTAACATGACGCGTTCGTTATCTATATTTGTCGCGTTTCTCTGTACACCTCGTCTTTCCATGCATAAAGAGATAATTCCACCTAGATATTTATCTGGAGTTATAATGGTCCCGACAACCATTGGTTCAAAACATTCTTCAATGTGCACGCTATCGGGAAACAGTGCTGGATTATTAACAAAAATATCACGGCCAGTTTTCAAATTCTGCTTCGTCGGCTTCATTCTCACTTTATATGTGACTGATGGAGCCGTCAGAATGGGTTCAGCTCCATATTCTTGTTGTAGACGCTGAGAGAAAACCTCCAAGTGTAAAAGACCCAAGAAACCTAATCTCCAACCTTGTCCTAACGCTGGGCTGTAACTCATTTTTAATAACCTTCCTTTGTATTATTACTAACTTTGTATTATTACCTAGAGTCTATATCAACGGAAACAGCTGAGTCATTCAAAGTCAGTTTCTCTATAGCACTCCTCAGATTCACGTGTTGTGATTGGTCCATGGGATACACGCCTGCGAATACCATTGGGCGTGGAGGCTCAAACCCTTGTAGAGGCTCAACTGGAGAGGCGGAGTTATGAATGGTATCACCAATCAAAGCTTCTTTACTGGAGCGCATATTACAGCCAATCAAACCGATTTGACCCGCGACTCTATAATTAGATTTTTAAATCTGAATATCTTTTGTGGTGAATGATTACAGTTTTGGGGTGGAGACTTCCTGGGGTCTTAGCAGAGACAAACTTTTTACACTGTAAGTTTTTTGGGAATGACAGGACTGAATTTCGTCCCCTGTGGTTATATGACCATCTTGAATAAAAATTAGTGATAGGGCTCCTCTGTACTTATCAAACCAGCTGTCAAAAAGTAACGCTCGGAAGGGGGCTGCTCTGTTTACTGGGGGTGGAGGTATTCTATCAATGATGGCCTCTATAACCGATCTAATTCCTGTTCCTAACTTGGCTGAAATCTAAAATAAGAAAGGATGATATAATGTAAGGTATAACTACGTAATAGTACCCTCAGGACTTCTGTAGGGACGATATCAAACAGTGACTGCAACTGCTTGGTAACTCTGTCAGGATCTGCATTTTTTAAATCAATCTTATTGATTACAGGCACTATTGTTAGATCTTTTCCAAAAGCTAGATAAAAATTCGCAACAGTCTGAGCTTGCACCCCATCATTGGCATCAACAAGGAGCACAACTCCTTGACATGCTGCCAGTGACCTAGACACCTAAACACTATTAAAATAATGATAAACTTAAAAAATGATTGTTACCTCACTTGAAAAGTCTACATGGCCTGGAGTATCGATCAGATTCAATAAAAAGTCTTCACCTTTATAATTATACAACAACGAGACACTTTGAGCTTTAACTGTGATTCCACGTTCTTTTTCTACTTGTAATTTGTCTAAAATCTGGTTCTGTCCGCTATTTTCTGTGATTGCGCCTGTGAATTCCAACAGACGATCAGCTAAAGTGCTTTTTCCGTGGTCCACATGGGCAATTATGCTAAAGTTTCTGATGCGCTCAATAGGGATTTGGGTAAAATCAACTTGGGGGGCCTGGCAATAGGGCCTTGATAGCAACCGGCTAGAAAAATGAAATCACAACAAGTTTAAAATAACGAAACCTTACGTTTTTAAAAGTCTGGTATGTCTGTGGGTCGATTTCAAACGAATAAACCGTATACTTCTCATAATATTTATCATTTTGAAAAAACTCGATCTGCTGTCATATTTTGAGGTTATGAGAAGTGTGAGGTTAGGTTTGCATTTTGAACGAAAGGTACTTATTTTTAGTTAAATACAATATTGAATTATTTTTAGGAAGAATAAGAAATGTTTGTCTGATTTCTTCTTAACACGAAGTTAATTGGTTTATAAATGTATGTGGAATTTTATGCAAGAGTGAAAGTTGCAGGTTATGTCTGAATTTTGAAGGGTTGTGGAAAGTTTCGCAACAAAATTATTTTATTTGTCAAATTTTTGTTGTATTTTTTCATTTCCGAAAGGTAGGTAATTTCCTTGTTTTGTTATATAATTCGAATTTGCTTTCCAGGTTTGTTTCTAAAATTCCAGTAACAAAATCTTGAGAATGAAAAATGTCTTTGTTCAGTCTCCAAAAATATTTGCCCATTATATCGAAAACTGCAACACTAAGAAATGCATCATGTAAATATTTCTTTTCGTCTAAAGTACCACATCAAGGAATAGTTAAGCAACTGGATCCAGAAACAGGAGAATTAAAAACTAAAAAAACTAACATCATACAAAAAATTACTCTTCTCTCAGGTGATTCAGTTGCAGTGACTACTCTCGCAGAAGCTGAAAGACTCTCAAAACGTAGAGATTTAAGATTAGTTAAAGTAATTGACTTTGATACTAAAACACAGAGACCAGTTTACCAGTTAATGACAGGGGCTGAATATCATGCCGAAGATTTGAAGCAAAGAGAACAAAGAAAGTTGGAAAAGCAGCGACAACAGGTCAAAGGTGAAAAAGTACTTTTACTCAATGCGAAAATTGCGAGGCATGATCTTGAAACTCAGCTTAAAAAAGCTCTCAAATGGATACAAAAAAAGTATGAAGTAAGAGTGATTATAACTGGAGGTGGTACTCATGTAGAAAATTCTGTAAGTGCACAGAATTAACTTTTTTTTTGTAATTGATTTGTTTCAGGAAAAAGTCTTTTCTTCTCTAGAAACCTTTTTTAATGCTGAAGAATGTGATGCTAAAATTGTTCAAAAAAGATGTAAAGGATCTGATATTAAGTTCAATATTTTACCACCAAATTATAAGGACACGCAAAATTCGTTATGACTAGTGGCTGTTGTTGGTGCATTGATTATTATTAAATACATTTTCTGGATTAAAGTAGTTAAAGGTGACTTAAAAAAGGAAGAAATTAAGGAAACGTGAGCTTTTACTGGATTCGTATTTTTTGTACAGATCAAAGTTAATAAACCTATAAAATCCAAACTTTGACGTCTTTCTGGCATTGTTTGACAAGTATTTGTTTTTTTAATTACTAAAAAATGTGATTTTCAGCAAATGAATATGGGATAATAGCAGAACTAATTTGTTTTGTGAATAATCTGATTCATTTGTATAATAATAAACAAAAACTAATTTGTGCTATGTTAATTAAGGTTTCCGATTAATCGGCTCAAAAAAACGATAAAACGTTATCTTAACCTGTTAATACCTACTCAATTATTTTTTCTTAATTTAACTGTATTCTATGAAATTAACATGATAACAAAAATTAATTATAATCTATTTATAGTGGCCACAGTGAAAAATGTGTCTCTGGAATTCAACCAACGACAATGCGTATAAGCTGCCGTTTGTTTATTTTATGTGAGCGTGAAATTTTTTATTCAAAAAGTTACACGATTCTCAAATACTCAAAAAAAAACAACTCATGAGAAGACACTCCCTGATTCAGTGCTTGGAATTACTTTATTTCTTTGGGGTTTTAGAATCTTATGCGTCTGAAAAGTGTAGGATACTCTAGTGTGGGTTTGATTTAATCGCTAAATTGTTCTAGTGCAACGCTTTAAAGAACTGCATCACCGAATAACCCACAGTAGTTTCAAGTGCAGTTGAGGAAGAAATTAGTAGGAAAAGACATGATTTTTTTTTATAATTTAATACTTATGTATGCTTTGGGGACTGTTGTTCACAAATGTGATTCACAAAGTTTTTACTCAGGTAAGTTTTTATAGGGTCTACTTATTTTACTCACCAAAAGAAGAATATTGAATTGCATCAAAGATAAATAACTTTAATGTTTCAAATTTCATATTTTGTTACTGCCAAGTTGGTTCTGTTTATAATTTATCGAAATTTCATGTTTTTTGCGGCTTAAAATTTAGTGTGCTGTTATAAAATTGGTTACTTTACTCTTGCGGATTTGTTAAAATTTTATGTTGTATACAATAAGAAAAAAACAAAAAAGAAATTCTTTATGACATAAAAAAAAATAAATGAATTTACATACACATAACTAAAGGTGGCAAACGTGCAAACAAAAACCAAAAGAAACAAAAATATTTGTTTTTTCTACCCAAATTAAGGAGTTACATGGGTTTTAAAGGTTAAAAAAGTATATTTATATTTGTTCGATCACTAGTCAATCCCATCTAAAAGAAGTGTGCAAAATTTTAATAAGATTGATGCATTAGTTTTTGAGAAATTTACCAACTTCAAAAAAAGAGTTTTGAGATAAAAGCGATTAATTAATTAATTAATTCCTTCCGTTAAGTCTAATTTGAGGAATTTCCAAAAGCTCTCTCTCCTAGAGTTTTACTCCAATTGAAGAAAAATATTCTAGACATGTTGCATTGTTACATAAAAAATAAAAAAATGGCTTTTTTGGAATTTCCAAAGACATCTGATCATGTAATGAATGTTTATATCTGTACAGTGCTCACCCAGATGATAACAACCATTTGTTATCTCGTCTCGGTACTTCGGTATAATTTTTTTCAGACATGCAATTAATGAATTCGGACATAAATCTTTAAATCTACATTTGTTGTCAATATTAAGTTTTTATTTGTTTGGTCGCTTTATATTTATGGTTCGACCGATTAACATCTGCATTTTTCATATAATTTAATGAGTACTTTCTTTTTTATCAGAGGACGATAAAAAATTTATTTTGTAAATAGTGTTGACAATCTCAGTTACAAAAGTGTAAAATTTCCGATAATATTATACATATATATATATATATATATATATATATTGGAAGGTAGGAATTTGTAGCCAAGATAACATAAGATTTTATTAAAATCGCAGGAGTTAACTACCTTTACTACGAGGGTAGAAGTTTTTTTTTGTAGTCGTTACTACCAAGCGAGACGTATCTTGTTTATTTAAATTGCGACAAATGCCGACTGAGTAGTGTCTATACTAATTTTAGAACAACAAACTAATTTTTAACAAAATAAACATGCAATTTTATGAAATTATCAAGACAGAACCACTACATGTTGAGGATAGAAATGTTAATTTTTCTGGTACTAACGAAATATAAAATTTAAAATATTAGGTTTATTTATTTCTGAAGTTGAATAATGTTTTTTTTTTTTTAACTAGTATTATAGATTTTCCCCGTTTTGTGATTGGAAGCACAATCCAAGATGCTATTTTTTTGTAAAGATCTATACATTTTTAAAATGTTAATATAATCTTCGTACTCTGATAATGTAAATATGTTTTTTTTTTTATAGAACCAAATGTTCGAGTTGTTGGCGACCAAATTTGCATCTGTACGAACAAGCCAGGTTATTGTGGGGCCCCAGGGTTAAATGAGGCTCCAGGGTTAAATGCGGCCCCAGCGTTAAATGGGGCCCCAGGGTTAAATGCGGCCCCAGCGTTAAATGGGGCCCCAGGGTTAAATGCGGCCCCAGCGTTAAATGGGGCTCTAGGGTCAAATGAGACCCCAGAAGCAAACGGAACACCACACAACAATCGCAATTTGAAAATTGCAACAAAATTTAGAGGTTTTGGTGTAGGATCGCAACGAAACTTAGGGAGAACATTAAATGCGGATGGAGATGAAGACATTAAATCTCGAATTATCGGCGGTGAAAAAGTATCAATTGAGGAAGCTCCTTATCAAGTCTCTATCCAGCTACAAGGGACACACTTTTGTGGGGGAGCTATCATTACAAACATTCTTGTGATCACAGCTTCACATTGCATCATACATAAGGATCCAAATCTTCTCAATATTCGAGCTGGTTCCTCTTTTCATGATCAAGGAGGTATTGTGGTCTACATAGCTGGATATTTTCTACATCCTCAATATGATCCGGACACTACAGACTATGATGCGGCTATTCTCAAATTGGTTCATCCTCTTAAATTTAGTAGGTTTATACAACCTATACGATTAGTTAGTACTTACGCTTGGCCTCCTGGTACTCAAGCTTTTGTTACCGGGTGGGGTACCCTTCATGAAAATACAGAAGACATACCTGAGCATTTAATGGGAGTAATTCTTTTGACTCAAAGTTTACAATATTGTGTACAGAGGTACGGCCGGTCTTTTAGGATTACTGAGCGTATGTTATGTGTCGGTGGACCTGCTGGTGGTGGGGAAGACTCTTGTCAAGGGGATTCTGGAGGACCTCTTGTTATTGATAATATGCTCGCTGGAATTGTTTCTTGGGGTATGGGATGCGGAAAACCCAGAGTGCCTGGTCTTTATACAAACGTGGCCGCAATCAGAAATTTTGTTCAGGCAGTAATTAATTATTAAATTATTTCTTTATTATTTATAACAGTTTATAACAGCAAAGTGTTCTAATAAAAGTACAGAAACTATGGATTTTGACCACTAAAGTGTTTTATTTTCAGCAGAATAAGCGTGATTGAAGTTTTTGAAAAGAATTTTATTCTACTGATAAAACACAGAACACAAGCATCAACATCATTGTTTGTTCAAAATGGACCATTCCAGGTCAGAACAAGCATAAGGAAGAGAACACTTTCTCTGTTCAATTCTAGGTCCACATTTTTTACCAGTTCTGCTAGGTTGCACTTCTATGGTCCTTGTTCGTATCTGCACAGCTGAGCTTCCGCAATTACTGCTACAAGGAGTCCAGTCCGACCAAGCGCTCATCTTACAGTCAATTCCACCCCTGTTTCTTCTCGGACTGCTATCGCCGGAGCAAGGAACGCGACAATGTTTGTCTCTTTGAAGTCTGCTGGGACAAGGCGCACCTCCATTAAGAGGATGGACCAAAATATGACGCGTTTTATACTGGAAACCTCTTGTACAAGGTTCTGTGGCTGAACAAGGCCCCCAGTCCGACCACTGCGAAACTTGACAGTCAACAACAGGTCCTGTTGGTCCTTCACTCACTATAGTGTGACTGTCAGAACCGAAAACATTTTGGTTTTCAGTGGTTGTGGTTTCTTCACATTCTGTCATCATGCAAACGACTGTTTCTTCACACTGATTTTCTTCTTCGTTTTCTTTGTTTTCTTCATCGGTTAGTTCTTCAGGAGAGATTTTTCCGTAACGAGTTTTGTAGCCTATACCACAAGTCATGTTGCAGGAACTCCATTCGCCCCAAGTTGCATTTGCACATTCCTGTAATCAAAACTTAGATACCTCAATAAAATAGATAAATGATAATACCGTGGGTTCACACTCCTCATTTGCTTTACATCTGATGGTTTCCTGTAGTTCTACCGGACTTTTCGTCATACACTCTTCTTGGTTTTCAGGTTTGATAAATTTTCGATCTCTCGTCATAACTTCGTTGCCACAAGTGGTGCTGCAAAGTGACCAGTCGCCCCATTCACTAAGTTTGCACTCTTCGTCTTCTTCGTTGTTTTCTCCATTTTCACACTCTTTCTCGTAGAGTTTTTGTCGCGTCACTCGAAGTTGCGCTATTGGTTTTATCGGTTCCCCATCTTTATTATAAAAGGGGTAACCTTCAAGATCTGAAGTGATCTTCGTTATGACGTTCGGAGGCGATGACGGCTCATCTGGAGACTATTACAACAATAACGCTACATTGAAAGCTACACTTTACTTACATTGTATGAAGTACCATCATCTGTACCAACATCCCAAGGATACAGATTCAAAGTACGAGACGATATCCATTCACATTTGTCGGTACAAAGCTCTAAGTTTGCAACACCGACGATCCAATCAGGGGATGGTGTAATTTTTGACACTAAAGAAATTAAATGGTGCTCTTGGTCAGCTCGGAAGACGGTGTAAGATGTCCCGGTAATGTTAGGGTAGGACAGTTCTCTCGCTTTGATTATAGTTCGAATGTCGTCGTTCTGTTAAGATCAGTGTAATTAAAAGTTTAGAAAAAGAGGAGTTCTTACTCTGACGAGTTCTTTCAGTTCGTCTTCTAAGATTGTGGTTTCTCCTGTCTCGGCTAGGAGTTTGAGACCTTCACTAGCGAAGCTGCTGTAGTTCCAGAAAGATTTGGAGTATTTGTGGGATGCTCCTATTATTTCCCCTAGTTTGGTTGACCACATGTTGGGCGGGTACTCTGTGGGATGAGTGTTTCTAGTCCACATTCCTTGGAAAGCTACCTAGAAAGGAGAAGGATTTTCTAAAAAATTACAGTAAATAACTAAAATTTAGACGAAATAACCAGTGATGTGATCTAATTAATAAAACGTAGTCATCCTCATATTTACAAACAATCTAAAGAGTCAAAGAATAAAAAAATTGATGATCTCAGGCATGGAAAGGATGTAAAAGCAATACAACAGATTCACAAAATTTGTACAATTGAGAAAGTGTGGATAATCGGAACAATGTGAACATTCAAAAGATTCAAAGTGTACAAAAATTCTCAAGATACTTGTAGCGCAAAAAATCAAAATTATTATTTTTGAAAATATATTCCTAGTTTCCAAAGAATGGGTCAAATTAGAAATAAAAATTATATGCTTATACGATTTGACGATATGTATATGATTTTACGCCCTTTTTTGATTTATTAGATTTGATTTCGCTTTTATCATGAAAAAAAAATCCAAAATAGTCCAAAAATATCACAATAAAAATACACTTCCACTCATCATAAGCAAAATTTCACGAGGATTTTACTAGCATGCACAAAATCCACCTCTGATACTAAAATATTCGAATTTTAAATTTGGAATTGTCAAAATTGGTGGATATTGGACTGGTTTTGGGTTTTTCTGTATTTCTAAGATTTTGACTATTACAAGTCCAATCTTAGCTTAACATCTGAAGAAGAAAGAATCTTAATAATCTAAAACAGATGAAGAATCCATAAAAAATCCAAAGTTTCATAGCAATTTCTCTTCATAGTTTTGGATTAAATTTAACATGACAGGTAACATTGGATGTCTTATTATATTTTTTTTTTTTGAAACTAATGGACATATTAAAATGAAATTTAATATACATCAAGAACAGAGAATGTGAATTAATTAGAAATTTTTTCAAGAACATATATTTCTCTAACAATCTTGCAAAGCATTCTTCGCAAATGTTTCATCAACTAATAGTTACAAGATACACTTCTTAGCTTATTTTTTTTATTATTCATTTAAATAATGTAAAGTTCTTGGCTACATTCTGTCAAGTGGAATATCTTCTTTTAATAAGTGCCTAAAATTTCTCAATAGCTGTAGCCTGAGGGACATTATTTTTATTTCTAGAAAGTCCGCCTTCTGCGTTTTCAAAAATTCAGCATTGTAGCTTGCATAGAGGCACATTGCTAGATCAAGCAAGAATAAAACATTTTTTCTCGCAATAAACAGAAATAATGCACCCATTTTAAAAGAAATTCCATTCATGGTACCTTGAGAAATAAAAGTTTGACACGTTGCTGGATTCACCCATTGCTGCCATATCAAAAGTTAAAAAAATGTTTAGGTTGCTTTTAACTTCTCTTAGAAGATTGTTTTGATCACTACAGCGATAGTATTTTCTTGCCGGTATGTCGGAGAGATCAAAACCTAAGCGATAAAAATGGTTTTTCTAGATTTCTCCATACATACATTCAATTCATGTAAATAAGATCGACTTATACTAAACTTGGCAACAGCAACAAGCTCAGATGTGTTGGGATCATTCTTAAAAGTTTTTTCGATGGTGCTAAACAATTTTTTTTAACTCTGGACGACCTAGTGTTTTGGTACAATCACTTTTTCCAGTTTGGTGTTATATAATGATCTTCTTCTGTAGCCTTCTTCTAAAAAGTGACGCATGTTTTGATATTTGTGCTCGTCACATACAATTTCATACTAGCGACAAACTCGTTTCGCAAACTATTTGTAAACGGTCCATTTTTACCATTAATTTGTTACGTAAGTCTAATGATGCCCAACTTATACTCTGATAACTACTTAATAGTTTGACGCATGAATTATGATCTACTTACCTCATACTTGGCCTCATTACAAGCACAACATGTCTCCAAAGGCTCCGCCTGCACATCTTTGTTTTCCTCTTCCTCACATATAATTTTCGTCAATCCACCATCGTCAGCATACCAACTATCACTGGATTCATAAACCGTTGCTTTGATAGCAATACATTTATTACCAGATGGTGGAGCAGTCCAAAAAACCTTAAATTTTCTCTTACGACTTAGAACTCTTTATCAAAATACTTACTTCAACAATAGATTTAGCTAAATTGTTGGTATGGATGACCGCACTCGGACATTTTGGTGTAAACCTTGCTATTGAATGATCCACTGGTTTTAGTTCTCCTGTTAAAACACTCTGAAAGCTTTCAGATGGGTGTTCAGGTTCTACCACTAATATAAATTCGCGAAAAAAATTCGTTATGGGGTTTTGGGGGTTCGATTTCAAGACCACTGGAAGTACAACTAGAATTATAAATGGAAGCAGTTTTTTTTACGTACCGGTGTAAGTGTGACCTGGTGTATAACTTTCCGGGGTTCCTACTATTTCTATAACATATCTGTTTACGTTGGGTCGTGGACTATCTGCCTGTTTTGGTGTTCTTTCGCAAATATATCCATGTGAAGTGGAGACAAAGTAAAATAATAAGATGATGGAAATGTCAAGTTTCATTCTGTTCTAGAACGAAGATCGTCACTTTATCTCGCGGTGATAGGAGGAAGAAGATAAATTGTGCGTCAATTATAAGAGAATTTTAATGTGACAGGGACTTGGAAGCGATCCAGATAGAGCTATAATAAGCCATTATACTAATGATGAAATTTTATCTAGTTTTTCAAATTTAATTTACTAATAGAAAACACAATTTTAAAGTAAAGGGATGTGCTTGAGAATAAAAAAAATCTTACCTTAATTACTTAGTGTCTATGAATTTGCTGTCATATAATCACCACATGTTTTTAATTATAGAATTTATATCATGCGCAGTTGTTTTTACTTATCACATTCTTGTAAATGTTTACGACAATAGTTTCAAGAAAGATAATAATTTGTACGCACTAGACTGTTAAAAATAGGAGTTGCAATAATAAAAATCGTTAGATAAATCTTGAACTTTCTGAAGCTGATAAATATGCAAAAAGTGAGTGAGTGAAAAAAATTTTAAAATTAATTTGACGCCGGTAAGACTATTTTATCCACGGAATGACTTTTTCCAAGTACAAAAATCTCACCCTAAACATTTTTGGAGAGCATTCTAATGGAAGTAAAAGAAATTATCGAGGAAAGTAGCATTCCAAAATTACTTTTTTAATTAAGTTACGAAACGCAAATTTGAGGCTAATTAGTTTAAATGTAGGCTAAGCATCATATTCAGATGAATGCTTTCGTATTTGCTTGAAATACATTTCATCATAAAGGTATCACATTTAAATTACAAGCAATAAAAATGAAACGAGTAAAGTATATTTCGTCAAGGTTCAAAAACATGGAAATTAATGAAATTCAGATCATCAATTTTCAAATCGGCACAATTTCTTTCATCTCAATGCGAGGAACATCATTCAAACCCTTTTATGCGAGCGTACAATTTATCAAATTAATTTTCAAATGTTCCTAATTTAGCTTTCAGACGCTTATAAATTTAAATTGTGCTTTAAAGGTATTGATCATAAGTCTAAAGAAAATTGTGAATGGGAAACCTTGTGTCGACTCTTGAAGATCAGGTAATAATAATCGTGTTAATTAAATTATGTAAATAATTTATTAGACGAATAATAAATTTCGACCATGTATTTTCAATGGTTTTACAATAAAAAAACATCAAATAAAAGTGTCCTAACTGGGTGTACATTTATAATCGTGATTTTATATACAATTTCAAGACCAACTTATTGTCATAAATTTGATTTGATGCTAAAATAAACTACGGGTTTATAGATTTAGAAGAATTTTTGATATGAAGATTTCATTGACGCCCTTTGCACGAGCAGGGCTTTCTCTCCATTTTGTTGGGACAAGGAGTCCCGTTGGGTGTTGGGTGTACCACCACGTGTCGGTATCTTTCCTGGAAATGTCCCTTTGAACACTTCTCGCATTTGGTCCAAGAAGACCATGCTGACATCACACAGTCAACCCTAACGTTATCAAAAGTGTTCAAACTGTATTTATATTTCTTCTCACCGCAAGGAACATGACATTTTTTCCTCTTGGTTAACTTTTTCGGGCACGGTTTTCCTCCATTCACCGAGTTGACCTGAAATAATCGAATTAGTATGTTGGTAACGCTTGAAAAACTCATAAAACCTTGATTTCCCTATACTTCGTCTTGTATCCATTTCCGCAATGACCAACAACACTGCAATGTCCCCAAGGTGACCATTTAGTGAGTTCACAGTCCGTAACATTTGGGGTCTTGAGTTGGATTTGACTATAAGGACGATACGAAGGCGCTGAAACTGTCCACAAGGATTATTTTCACTTAAAAATTTAGCTCTACGTTACCACAATTATTACCATTGACGGCGTCGTTTTGGATGTTGTATGAAAGGACGCCTGAAATCGTTACATCAAGCTGTCGTTTATGGGCAGTAAGGTTCGCAATTAATTCCTCTGGAATGAAAAAAAAAATCTGCTTGTTTTTATAGGTCGTAAAAAATTACAGCATTTGGAGAACATTACTTACTCTGGTAGTCGGCACAGACAGTCTGGCATTGCTCGAGAGTTTTGAAATTATTGGGATTCCCATCGCAACCGCTGTAACTGAATATTTCACAATTTCCTTTAATGTTGTCAAAGTACCATCGATCTGTGTTGCTCTTACAGGAACCGACGTCTTTGGGGAGACTGCAGACGTAGCCTGAAAGTAAAGGTTTGTAGAAAAAGGTTTTTAGTTTGAATTTTTTCTATCAACGCACCATTATTCTTTAGTCAGTGTTTAAAATTAATTTTACCTCAGGAGATTGTATCGTAAAATTTTATATGATATTAAAAAGGGCCATATTTAAAGAATCCGGAAACATTAGAGGCACTGAGGCAGTTAAATTTTATTAAACATGAATATTTAACGTTTCATGGCAACTAAAGTAACTTATTGATTTACATTGTTCCATGGTGCTTATCAAAGCTCCTTATTTACTGGGAAAGTCTCTTGTGACTCATGAAATTATTCAATCCAGATTTAATATCTAATTCATTGGAAGTAATTCGACTAGTTTAATTTAACTCATCATTATTTAATTCCTCGAAATCAGATCACATTTTAAATTGGAAAATCTATCGACAATTAAAACTTAATGAAACAATGATCAAATTAATCTTTAAAGAAGCAAGAATTTTGATTAAGCGAGCTGTAAATTTTCTAAAGCTCCATTGTGTGCAGATCTCTTTTGACAACGCTGTTGTTAAGTGGCACTAAAATATCTTCCGGTTGTAAATATCACCATCAACAAGAAAGAAATATTTAATATCCATCGATAAAACATTTATAAAGTTGATTCAATTACGTCTTTTAGTAAAAAAAGCGAGATAACTTTCTAAAAATCTAAGGAATTACCCTTTTCCGGCACCTCCTCTTCTGTGCACGGATTCTGAAAACATTCAACAGTTTCTTTGAGTTTCTGGTGGTTGCAAGGATTATCTTCATCAAATTCCTCGGTATCGTCGTAGTTCATTTCGGCATTGGGAACAAAAGGCCAGTTTCGAGACTGCAAAGAGAGACGATACCGCACTTTAAATCCTTTACCGCAAGTTACGGAACAGGGAGACCATTGAGTCCATAATTTTTGTGGACAGTTTGTCAATAATTCTTCGTCTTCCAAATCGTCGCATTTACCTATGAGAAAGCTTAATTTTAATTAAATCTGGTCAATAACAGTCGAACTATTAAAGTTTTATTAAAAAATCTGCTAGAAGCAGAAGCAGGAAATTTTCGCCGTGGGATAAACTCGATTCTGGTCATTTTGGTAAAGTCATTAATAATCGATCATAAGCAAATAACAATGTCCTAATGAATTAACTATGTAGGTTTTATTAACGTTGATTGATATGCACATCAGAAATAATCTTTTAAATTCCTGATTACCATTTTACAGTCTGATACAATAATTATTCGATTTTAATTACTGATTAACACACAGTAAGTACTTGTGATTAGATCTCTAGTTAAATTGGAAGATAACCGTCACAAATAGCTCGCATTGTAATAAATGAAGCTTTACCTTCTCCAAAACACTCCAAGTTCTCTTGCAACTTCGGTGGATTAATTTTCGAAGCAGCACAACTCTTCGCCGCCAATCTATTCTTATACTTCCTATCTCTCGTCTTTGTTCCTCTTCCGCAAGTAACGCTGCAACTCGACCACTCACTCCACGGCCCCAGAATACACATCGGATCCTCAACCTCTCTTGGAGGTTGATGGGGACAATATTTCTGCACCGCTTCACATCCTGCTCGCTCTGTTAGTCTCTTATGACAAATATACTTGCTTTCTTCGTTTTTGTATCTTCGCTGCTTATATTTGACACCTCTGCCGCAAGTTGCAGAGCACGGTGACCACTCGGACCATTCTTCAGTTTCACAAGTGTCATTATCGTCGTAATTTTCATCGCCGATGGTTGGTTCACAGACTTTTTCATAGAGACGTTGTCTTGATAAGTATAATCGTGCCAAAGGTTTCATTTCGACACCGCTTTTATCGTAAAATGGGGAACGAGGGTCATTTGGGCTGTTTGACTTTATGCGTTTTATGGGTTGTCGAGGCGAAGATGGCTGATTAGGAGACTGCAACATCGACGGAAAGTGAAATGAAATGAGTAATTATTTGCGGGGAAATATGGAACTTGACATAAATGGGATAATTAAAGAGGGATTATTGTAGACGAACTAGGGTTTGGAAAGTTCAGTACGTCAGCGTTTTTCTACAGTTGTTCATAATTTCAAGTTTTTAATAAAAGGTTGTTCGTTTCGAATTTCATAGTGCTTTTTTGCTAAGTTTCACATTTTACGCGTCCTGTTCTTTGAGTATTCTTTAAGTTAACGTCAAAGGTAGGCTCCACGTTTTTTAAAATTATGTAAAGATTCTCTCTTCTTTCATATGTTGTAAATGAAAAATAAGAGAATGGAAAAGAAACTGCTTTTTACACGCGAGTATTGAACGTTTATTTGTACGTTTTTGGGTATAAATCCTTCACATTCCTGGAAAACAATATTTTATATTATAGACCCAGTTTTAGTGGTGTCGAAGAAAAAGAAGATGTTTTATAGCTTTTGTTCTTGTAAATTGACATGCTACACCTATTTTAAGAAAGTTGCTAAATATTTGAGAGTCAGGTTAAACAAATATTTGTGTTTTATTTAATCATAGTTACAAGTGTTTCATTGATTTGTTAGTGAGAATATAAAACTTGAAATAAGAAGATTCTAACGGAACAGCGACTTATGAATCTCCACAAAATGCAGGAAACTATTAATATATTAACCAAATCAAATAGTTTCTTACAAATTATTGACATAGTTTTGCTATACATATTAGTTAAGCTTCCTTTTGAAATTACACTCATTTATAAAAGCTTCGATTGCTTATTCAAGAATTTAAAACTTAAAAAGTAAATGCAGCCGCTTATCTAATTCGAAAAAGCAAACAATTCTAAATGCCGACTATAATACTCAAAATAGTTTTTCTCAGTTTTTCAGTTTTTTTTTTTTGAAACACAAAATTAAGATATTAAAATTCTGAGTCGCAGTGAACTAAAAGACATAAAAAATGATTCTAAAATCTGTAAAATCGTAAATTCTAAAACGGACATGTCCAAATTGGCAAAATTCTAAAACTCGGAATTCTCAAACTTAAAAAAAACAGTCGAAGACCCAAAAAATTCTTCATCGCGATATCAATCGCAAAATTCATGCAAATACGAAAAATCCAATGAATCGAAAAAACATGAAAAGTGCTAAGCATTTTATGCTGTTATAGATTTGATTACACTCTTGGTTACTAAAACATTAGAATTGGAAAATTCAGAAAATTGCATGTTGTCAAAATTAGTTGGTATTGGGTTTTCCGGATTTTTTAAATATTACAAATCCGAAGTTACCTTGATTTCGAAAATTTAAAGAAATGGGAGAATTTAAAAGAATGAGATTCATTTAAAAAACGAAACACTTCGATGATAAAAGATATTAAAATGAATTGCATTGAAATTTTTCAATACGAAAATTCTATTTGGGTTCGTTACTGAGAATTTGGATGCTTTACTACGGCTGGTGTATTTTAGTTTTGTAGCGTTGGCGGCATGGTCGTAAAACGTCAGCATCAAATGTCAAAATGTGAATGTGAGCGATGTGTTTAATTATTTAACCTCAATTGTTATGAAATAAATAATATTAAATCATTGTATCCAACCTTGATAAAATTCCCTAAATTTCAAAATTTTATTTCTTTTATGCAAAAACAAATTAAGTGGTACAAAATAGAAAAAATAGTATAAAACACGCGTTCAGAAAGCTCTTCCAGTTGCTTGTTGCAAACGCGTGCTGAAATCAATGCTTTCTCAAACTTGTATTTTAATATACTATTCTAGGTTCAAACAAAATTTTTTGGTCTTAATTGTATATACATATCTTTAAATACGTTAGCTTGATAAACTGAAATATAAACTGTATAGCTTGTTTCCCGCTTTGATGTACATATTTAGACAGACAGCTCTTAACTTTGTGAAGTATAATTATATCACAGATAACCAAACTAGATGAAATATCAGTTTTAACGCAAGCAGGAAAAGCAGGGACATTTCTGTGTAAACTGAGAAATCAGAATGTTTTTTTACTATTTTAACTCTAAGAATTGGAAGTAATTTACTTATACATGCAAAGATTTAGTCTGATGGAGGAAACAATGTTTTCCTGCACAAAAAACTACTTTATTTTCAGCTGTAGATTTTTCTAGTTATAGTTTTAATTAAACGCAACAAAATTTGTGGATATCTAATATTTTTTCGAAAACATAAATCGAAACTGATTTTACAAAAAATTGCCACTGACGGTGAGAACCTTCACTTGACCGTCCTTAAACTTATCACAACATACGAACAGACTATCGCTACGAGAAATGCTGTTTTAAACGATGTAAGTGCTTTTCCTATGTGAACTGCCGAAAACTTGTTACTGAGAGAAGATTATCAAAGAGAATAGTTAATGAACAGAATAATTATGCAGAAAATAGAACAACGGAGAGAAAAGATATAAATGTGGTCTAAAATAACTGGTATAAAAATCAAACCTGAAATTTGGTAGACAATTTTGTTTGATTGAAAAAGAAAAGGGTTCACCTAAGTTATGAATAAATTTTATACTTTCTTTCTCCAAGTGACCAAAACGATCCAAACTTACTAAAAGTTTTTGTAGTGGGTGTGCCCTTTATTTAGACAGTTTTGTTAATATTATTGACGCGGTTAAAATGATAAATGTCCCTACATTTTTTGCCGACAAAACGCAATTTCCGTAGAAGATAAACGTTTGGACAGGAGTTATAAGTGATGTCATAACTGGCTCTCTTTTTTAGAAAAATAAGTTGAAATTTCAAGCCGACGATTTAAGTAGTAACACCACGATAACCCATCACGTTAGTTAGCACCATTTGCACTAAACTGTTAGTCAATAAATATAAAACACTCTGAAGGGAACTAAATTTTATAACTTAATAAACTCGCTAAGCATAAAATTATGTAATTTATTTAACACCACTTGTGAGAATCCAAGCAGAAGAGCACGACTTAAGTACTTTTAAAAGCTAATATCAGTGATTTAGTGGTTCAGTTAATGAAAGTCTGAAGTAAGAAGTCGTGTTAAGCTTATTAGCAGTTCGGTGCCCTATTGGTATTGATTGGTGCTTATAAACTACAGTTAGTAACGGCTTAACGGCACGGTAACTTATTTCCATTGAAATGCAGTGTTAAAAGGGAGAAATTTATACCAAAGACTTTCTAAACAGTTTACAGAATTAATTTGAATTAATAAATTGAAGGTTTTCAAATTACTTTTATCAAACGACATTAGCGTACATGCATGCAACAGAAATGTATTTTTCTACAGATTACTCACAATGTAGGTTATCCCATCATCGGTTCCTGCATCCCAAGGGTACAAATTTAATATCTTCGATTCCACCCAAGAGCAATTCCTTAGACACAATTCTAAACTGGAAACTCCTACGATCCAGTCGGGCGAAGGATCGATCATTGAAACAATGGACATTAGATGGTGACGATTGTCCACGCGGAACACTGCGAATGTTTTTCCGGTGATATTAGGATAACTGATGCCTCTTGCTTTAATGATGGTCCTTATGTGATCACTCTACTTGAAAAAACGGAGGAAATTAAACTAAGCTAATTAATCAGCTCGGCATTCTTTTCTGTTTCCAACTTTAATTACTTGCCTTTGCTTTCAATTCGCTTTCAAGCATTCTCGTATTTCCATTCTCTGCCAGTTGACGAAGTCCTTCACTAGCAATGTCGCCGTATTTCCAAAATGTATAATTTACTGTGTGGGATGCACCGATGATATCGCTAAAACGGGTTAGTCATCCGTTGGAAGGGAAGTCTTTTGGATGTGTATTACGGGACCAAAGACCTTCGAAGGTTACCTGAGAATGAAAGTGATAGGTCTATTAAATGTTTTCATGCTGGATTTGTCAAGAAGAAAAGCAATATTAAGGTGTCTGTTTAAGGCAGGACAGATTCGAATAATTCGTAATATGTTTTTTCTTGAAAGCGAGTTTCGAGCGAAAAAAAAATTACAGTGAATTGAAGAAACCCACAAACGATCAGAGTTTCTGATGTAAAGTTTGAGACAACAATGGTGATATATGTAAATACATATCAGCATGTAGAGACAAAGCGAGGGTTGGAGTTTTAGCAAATTTTTTTTCTGGAAAAATGAGTGGTTAACAGCGAGGTCTAACGACGAACAATTAGCACTATTGGGAGATAAAAATGACCAAATAAAATTAATCACACTGACAACTTTAGATTTACTACAATAATGAGTTTAAACTGAATGAAAAAAAAAGAAAAAGATTATAAATTTTGTAAAAAGTCAGTTTTATTTTAGATGAATTTAAAAAGGTGTAGGATTTGGTTTTTGAACGGTTTTGTAATTATTGGTAATTATTAAACTCCAAATGAAATATTAAAGGAGGAAATCGTTAAAATTAAGATTGAATGAAAACGAACTATTTAAAGAGCAATGTTGTGATAACAGGAATATTAATATATAAAAAAAAATAGATCAAAAAAAAAATGAAATTTTCTTAGAAGAGAAATAATATAGACACAAAATCCGAGTTAAAATTCGATAAAAATATGAAAATCAGTGTACAAAATTGAATTGTAAAACACAAGAAATAAAGAAATTGGAACAGAACATACTGCAGAAGGTTTATACAATTAATTAACAAGAGAAGAACAAAATACTTAAAAACTCTGAGCAGAGAACAAAAGAAAAATGGAAAAAAAATATAATCGAAGGAAAGAACTATGAATAAAATAATAACATAGAAGAGACACCTTGACTACCCTTCAAAAACCTAAAAGAAATAAATAAAAAACGACAAACTACTACTGTGTCAAAGAAAAAGGACACTTCAAAAAATCTTGAAGAATGAAGTATGCAAGTATAAAAAATAAAGAAAAGCAAGAAATACTGAAAATTGCTATGTAAAATTTACGAAAGATAAAACGAAATGAAGAAGTTTTTGAGGAAAATATAAATTACCAAGTGGAGATCAGTACAAAATCGAAAAAGGAAAAAAAAGGTATAATGTAAATACACAAGAGGTACTAACTATTTTAATCAGAACTAGATAAAAAGTAGGAAAACGAAAGGTAAAGTAAAGGTAAATAAGAAAATACTAAAAATAGAAAAATTTTGAAGCAGAAAAGTGGCCAGTCATTATTATAATAATAATGGGGGGATATAAAGAATAGATTAAAAAACAAACCAAAAGTTTAGAAGAATCCTTAGGTAAATAAAGAAAAGAAATGAATAACAACAGAAAGAAATTATACAACTAGAAATAGAAAATTAATAAATGACATAAAATTTGAACATAAGAACTCGCGAGTTTACTAGTAAAAGGTGAAAATATGTAACAGATCACTTAAAAGTTTCAAGAGAATCAAAAATATAAAACGATCATTACTTGGTGAAACTAGATATGTAAAAACAAGAACAAGAAAATGAAAAAGAGAGACAGAAAAATAATTAAAAAATAAAAAAGTCATAAGCTAAAGGAACCAAAATATAGAGAGAAATATCAAGAAATATTAAAAAAAAAATGATAAAATAAAGGAGAAAGATATGGTGCAATTGAGAGTTGTGCAAGAACAAAAAAACTAAACAGGATTATAAAAAGAAATAGAATGGTGGATCACAAAAATAGCAAACATTTAAAAATAAAGAAAAATAACTTAATAAAGGTATAGACGCAAAAGTTTAAAGGATCACAAAAAAATCATAAAAACAAGAAAAAGTAAAAGCAAAATAAATGAAATTTGGAGAGAAACTGACAACAAATGCCATTGGCCACAAATAACATTGAACTGCAAATAAAAAAATAGAACAGGTGGAAATTTATAAATATAATATAATTATATTATATATAAAATATAAATAAATATTTAAAAACAAAAACACAAAACAACGAAAAAATATTAGCATTTGAATAAAATTGTTTCAAAACGCAAAAGCGTATTTTTTTAGTCTTAATTGCAGTTCGACTGACAAAATAATAGTATATTGTTTTATTAGAATTAAAAGTGTAATTTTTTTTGGCGAGCAAATTATTATTTTATTAGGGGCGTACTTTGGCGAACTGGCGAAGCAAATGAGTCATCAACATTGTTGCCGCAATTCTCAATGATCAAAACAACTTTAACTGTGAAAATACATAAATTTGCGAAACTACGTGCTTTTCTAAAATGAAAAAGTAAGGGTTACATTCCAAAAAAATCGAAAGTTTTAACGAGTGAACACTTAGAAGAGCACATAGGAGCAGCCCTTACGAATATTGTTAACAACGCCAGTGAACATGTTATCGGCGCCGGTGATGGTAAATCATTAATTAAGTTTGGAAATTATTTAAATTATTATTTTATTTATTGCACTTTTAATATTACTTACAATAATTAGAAATTGATATAATTCATTTGAATAAATGTGAAATGAAAACTCATTTTATTTTTAAGGCTAGGATTATTATTTTTTTTAATCCTCGGAGGGTTGCTTTGATAGCAAACTTTTTTTCCTAGTTATAAAAACGTAATTTTTATCTTTTAAAAATTACTTTAAAAATGACATGTTTTAATCCGACTAAAGAAAAAGATAGTTTTTTAATAATGACAACTTTATCCAAAATTTTCAATCTCTAAAATAAAGATGTACTTTTTTTATTTTTACATTAAGAGAATGCATTCAAATCTTTCCTTGCAATTTTATGTCAGTTCGTTATAACTTTTTGTATAAAATTTTTAATCTCAAGTAATTAATTACCTTCGATTTAAAAAAAAAAAACACCTGAAAGTGGGAGCGCATTCGGCGCATTCTCTAGTAACTCTAAAAACTAATTTTCTACATAATTAACTTTTAAATAATATACCTATGCTACAGTTTTAATAAACATGGAGCTAAAATTATAAAACATTTAATTAAAGTTCCACAACGTTATTAGATTTTTCGTAATTATTTAATCATAGACTTGCAATCAAAATATTTCCTCTCTGTGCTGAGTTATCCACATCTAATTTATGTGGAGAATTTTATTGTTATTTTTATTAAATACAATGCGCAATTCATAAAAGTGTAAATTTCAAATAAAGAACATTTTTAAAGTTCGAAAGATTAAATATTTTAATAGTAGCTGGCAACGGAAGCCGTTGTTTTGCTCTCTTTTATAACCGCAACATTTAAATTTTGTTTCGACTTAAGATAATTTATCTTGTTGAGAATTAAAATGAAACTTTTGTATCCTTTTAGGACATAAATAATACATCTATGTAATTCCACTCCTAATCTACAAAACTAGATATTTCTTAAGAGCAACGAATTCTATAACTTCAAAACTTACTTCGTATTTCGCCTCATCGCATGCACAACAATGCTTGAGAATATGAGGCTGAATGTCACTGGTATCTTGGGAGCTTTCGCAAAGAGTTTTGGTCATCGGTCCATCCTCACCATGCCATACCGAATCGGAAATGACGATCGCACCCTTGAAAGTTATACAACCATTTCCTGTAGCTGGAGCTAACCACAATACCTACAAGTGAACGTTTCTACTTAGCTTCAAAGAGATTCCTCTAGGCACGGTTTGAGTTAATACAGATTGTATGAACAGTAAACATTATTATTATAGAATTAATATTCACCTGGATTTCGGATTTTGGCTGAGATTCGGCTGATATAACAGTATTAGGACAGTCCTTACTGAATTTCGTAAAGGAGTCTCCGTATAATTGTATAGAAGGAGGTGGAGCTGCTCGTTTCTCATTCTCGAAAGTTAAGATGAATTCAGTGAATTTTTCTTCAGGGGTTGGTTTCTGAGTGTTGCGTAGAAATACTGGAAAACTCCTTATGCTTACATAATTAATAATTGAAGATTAAAGGAATGCCGCCTTTTGAATTGCTAATTAAGGGAAGTCAAGGATTTTTTCAATGAACGAAATTCACAAGTAAAGGAAGTAGCTTTAATGTAGACAATGGATTTTAAAGCAAATTTTATTATAAAAGGAAATTAATAATATACTTTATTTTATTACAAAAGCTGTTGTCATTTTCGACGAAGCGCACGGTTTTAAAAATTACATTGTTGAAATTACCTGCAAACTGAAATTAAAATATCTGTTGAACATTAATTTTCTGTAAACGTCAGCAGTCATTAATCAGATTTTAATTGGAAGATTAAAATTGTAATTAATAAATGACTTTAAGAAAAACTTGTTTGCGCATTGAATCAGGGGCTTTCTGGTCTTTAATCTCTAAATTGCACGGAATCTTTAATGTCATAAAAAACAACGTATTTTAAACACGAACTAATTTTTATAAATATCGATCTTTATAATTATATGCTTCGTTAACTGCATTATTGTTCATTTATCTGGAACCGCAACACAATTCTACACATTAGATACACATACCGTTTGCTTTATGGTTGTTTAGTTTATAGATGTCTAGGTGTTATTGTAGTATTCAACACAAATTAATTAACTTCACTTATAGGCCACAATGTTCTTAATTACACGGTAGGTTTTTAATTTTTCATTACATAGCAATAAATATTTTAAATAAAAGTTTTATTGAATACATAATTATATCAATAAAAACAATCCCACGTTTGTATATTTATAAAAAATTAAATTTAACTCATAAAACCCAACTGAGCATTTAGAAAAAAAAAACGGTCCACGTTTGTTGTTTACTTGATCTTAAAATTAACTAAATTAGCGTTAATGTAATTCCACGATTTCCCGTATTTCTGTCAGTTGGAAAGAATATTTCCATTTCTCATTTCATTTAACTGTTATGTTTGTTCTAGTTTTCGAACATGTCACAACAGTTGAATTCTTTAAGTTCTGCCAACGAAAACAAAATTGATGATTTGCAAGATTTGTAATCAATAAAATTACTCAGCATTTCACAACGACATTTTGTGCAGTATTTTTTATCCAGAACCAGGCAGGCATAAACAGAATCAATTTATTTAGGAATAGGTTTTTAATGGATGTTATCACATTTCTTTGAAATTTTGACATATTCCTAGACGTATTTTCACGATTTTCTAATAATGTTCGAATTCCAAAGTGACTAATTTCTGCATGTGTTTTAAATTATCAATTATTTTACCATATTAAAAAAAATGTGTGATAAATTAACGTGGAGTTAAGATGACAATGAAGTTGGCACCACTGTCATTTTATGACACTTAAGAGGTTTATTCACGATCCGATCACATCTTAGATCTGTTTTAGTTTCAAAAGTACTTACCGTTGGATAAAATGAAGTGGAAAAATCCCCAACGCTTCTTTACTGACAGCTTATCTGAATTGGAGATATGATGATTTTGTCGTTTTTTAATGTTAGCGGCTAACAATCGAATAATTTGAGCTAATTTTAATGAAATAAAATCTTCGTGTTTTCAAAAGTTTTCACCAAACTGTTAAAATTCTTAATTGTGTTAAAGAACTTTGTATCAAAAAAAATATTAACATTGTTAGAATAAAAATTAATTAGTAATTTTAATACACACTAAATCTGAAAAAAAGATGCTTCAATGATATGATATGATATGATATTATATGATACTGTTGTTAATATCATTCGTTTGGTTCAAACAGAAATTAGGCACTTTTGCATAAAATTTTAAGGATGTCAAGAAACTAAGTAATATTTACTTATAATCCTTACCCAGCGTTTTCTAGTAGTTTAAAATGAATAATTTTTTAAAAAATATTTATTTATGTATCTATTATTTTATTATTTTAAGAAGAGCAACTTCCACTTCAAATTAACAACTGGAATATTTAATTTAGGCTTTCAAATGAGAACTGCAAAAGATAATTAAATTAATTAAATTAGAGTACCCTAGCTAAAGCAGCACAAGAAGAATTGAAGGACGAAGAAGTCTCAAATCTTGGGATAGCATTTATTTGATTTTTACGTATATATTTTTATAGGAAGATTTGGATGTCCTATTTTATTAACAAATTCTTTCAAAAATCATAAAAATTCTATCCAACTAAATTAACTCATGTGGACAATGGAAAATGAGTGAATGGAACGCAAATTACCACCACAACTAAATTATATTGCACATATGCACTACTGACCTTTTTTCTGTTGGGAATTCGATTGATTTGGTTAAAGTTGGAAATTCGATTGTGAAAACTGCCATCAAAATAAAAATACACCCCTCAAAATAAGTTTGGATTTTTTTAACTATTCTATTAAAATACTACAAATATTTAGATGAATACATTGAAATATCGTAATACGATTTTTAGTGACGCGGACCAATATACGAACCTAGAAAGACGAAAATTTTATCCAAAGCGTTGTATGTGTATTCATTTCAGATTTATAATAACAGACAAAAATGCCCAAGTCAAAATAAATCTGACATTAAACAATGAAAACTCGAAGAGCAAAAAAAAAGAAAATTAGTCCCACGAGATGTTTCTCGTTATGTTATGTTATGTTATGTTATGTTATGTTATGTTATGTTATGTTATGTTATGTTATGTTATGTTAATAAAAAGGTTCTTGCGTGGGTGTCTTATATGCACAATTGAAATTTCATTTATCTACCACTCATTTATTTTATAAGCCATCCTCCATCTACTGTAAGGTCGGAAGAGAAAGCCACACTGTTCCATATCCCTAATTTCCTTTTATTACAAGTTTAAATTTTGAATTCAATTACAAAAAAGCGTGCAGTTTTTTCACCACCGCGAAATAGCATTGGACCGATTTTTGATTTAGTATCAATTAAAAGAAGGCCATCTTTAACAAATGGCTCCTCGCAAAATCTCGAGTTTCCTCATGATGGATGATGACAAGACAATGGATTACAATAGCTCCTTCCACGTACGCGAACATTTCACTTTTGGAGTCTTAACGAGTCGCTTAAGTAAATCTCTTCGTGGATGTAGTGGTGCCAGGGTAAACGGTCAAGAATGGATTACCCACTGTTCGTGACACTTGACATAAACGCGAAGCAGCCCGAGGTGACGTATCCAACAAATAAATTCAGGGATGATGCAAAACCAAGACAAATTTGACACCGCCAGTGTGGGTTACGATTAACCAGAAAAAACTACAAACCACGAGAAGCTCGCAAATTATGTACATAATTATTAATACTTGCTAAACACAACGCCTCTGAACAACACGAAAATGAAATAATAAATTTAAGCTGCTCTGCTGAAGGCTACAAGGGATCAGGCAATTTGGAGATTTAAACAGGATGGAATTTATGCCACAATTGAAACGGAAGTGGATTTATTAATAAACGAGTTTACTTAATTTCTCTATTAGAATCCGGAACACGAAACTAGTTCATTCATTTTGGAGTTTGAAATTGCATTTGGCGAAGGTGCATAAAACTGTCGCCACGGCTGCTATTTTAAAATTGCTTGGAAAAATGTAGGCTTTTAACAATTTAAAAAGTCGTAACGATAAACTACATCGAGTTACCATAAAATGAAGATGCTAATATGTCTTTTATATCACAGAAGGAAAATATCACCAACTTCAATATCGTTGGAGCAGACTGTAATAAAAGAGCAAGTTTACAAAGCAAATGTTTCTTAAATTGCAATAAATTATAATGTGGGCTGAAAACCAGATGCTGCACGTGTCCTTTCCAAATTTGCACAGCAAACACACACCACAACTTTATGTTAAAATATCCACAGAGAACAAAGAATTGTTAGTTACCGGTACTTCCGCAAAATAGTTTAAAAATTAATTTACAACGTGCACCAATTTTACACAATATTCCCATTAAAGCCGTAAATAAATAAAAATACGTATATTATTTTCAAAACAAAAAGTTGGAAAATGTTACAGGCATTTGACACGAATCTAAAATTTAATATAGCTCATTTTTATTGTTTACTGGTTAAAAAAAAATTGAAGTAGAAAATTTTATACAAATGTGATAATAAAATACGGATGTAATAAATGTTAAATGATTTCCGCCATTTTCTAAAAATTCCTATTTTATTCGTTTTTACCCATTTTGAAAACAATCATAATTGCTTGCTATTCACCGATGTGAAAAATGGTGGATGCGCCGGATAAATGAAACTTTTGTTGGAATAAAAATATAGTTAACCCGGAAAACATTTTAGTTTTAAAGCAAGGCTAGAAAACATTGGAATTTAAATTATTATTATTTTTAAAGCCACCGTGCTCTTATGAACTTCAAGCGAATGTCACTTAATCTGATTATTTGAACCAAAAAATATCTTCCGAAAAAATGAAATAACAGATATTCCACCAGATATTTTTTTTTAGGAAATAAATTACATTCTTTTTAACTCCTTAGATATTTTTTAATTTAGAGTAAAAGGTTTTTTATTAGAATTATTTAACGTTAATCCTTTGTTGAGAGCATTTTTTCTCCTACAATATAATGCAATCTAAATGTAAAATAAAATTCATGTGCACTATGTAAAGGAGAAATATTTCTTTTCGTTGTTAATTTGTTTTAATGGTGATGGATTAAGGTTTGAAATTCAATTAAGTAGGTTCAATAATAAAATGCACCAATTCATGTCGATACGTGTGGTGAGCTCTTAATAAAACTACACTCTGAAAAATCGTAAAATAATCCATAACTTAGTTAATTCGTTGATAATTAACGCAAAATGAATGTTAGTTGGTACTTTCAAAATTTGCGCCAACGATATCAATTTCCATGTGGTGCCGGAAAAAGAGAGAAAATAAATCCGAAAGTAAATATTGCAAATTGAAATTGATTTTGTCTTTAAATTATTACGAGCCGAAGAGCCGAATATTCCGCTGCGGTATTTCTTTCATTTTACCGAAACGAAACGAGCAAATCACGTAGAATTGTCGTTTTGTGTGTACGAATTAAAAGCTTTTGTCTCGATTTGATGTTAATAGCTCGTTATATTATATTTCGCGTTTTAATCAAAAGATGTTTTTCTCGAATCGTATTAATTTCAAGGCGCGATTATGCCGAGTCAAATTCTAATTATTACTTAAATTACTTTAGGAAGAAAAAGGAAATCACAGCGGATTAAGACAAGCAGTTGAAAATCCGAGCTAATTCAGTAGCTTATTATTTTAGCGGAAATGTTGGGTATATATTTATGGACTTCACACTTATAACGGCGTTATTTATCCTCGAAGCATCAGAAAAAGCGTCTGTTGACTACTTTAAAAACATTAAATTCACTTGGCGTCTGTAAGTAGCGTTCGGAATGTAAATTTACACTTTTAACTAAAAAAACGGAATTAGTTTTTTAGCGTGGCGCAAGTGGTTAATATCTAAATCGCGTTATGGTGGTGTAATATTTCCACTTCAAAATAAATAATTGCTTAATGTGCTGTAAGAAATTCTAACTAGTTTATAATTACTTTTGAAGACGGAACGAAATAATTAAAATTGGAGATCTGTTTTCATTATTGCACAGAACTAGTTCGCTCTCGGCGAAAGTAAGAAAAAATTGTCGCAAATTATACGCGACTAATTGGACAATTCAGTTAAGAGGCATTGTAAAGCGTCTGAGAAGAATCCATTTGAGAAAGGCGACTCGCAATAGCGATTTGTGGACTCCTTTTAATTAGACCGGCCATCGATTTACCCGTCAAAAGAAATCTGGGAGTTAAAATTAGAGTTGAGGACACACATAAAACTTCACAATCGGAATGTTAATATGAACCTATAAATCTCAGTCCGTTCCTGAAAGCCCATTGAAAGATGTCTTACCAGTGTATTGTTCTCCCGGAACGTAAGTAGAGGGGTTTCCGGAGATTTCAATTTGAAAATGACCAGGATTCGGTTTTGGTGCTATCCCTTCCAATGTCCTGTTACATCTCAGTCTTGTGGCGTCAACCACTACGCTGAATACCAAGTACGTCCAGAACACTTTCTGCATTTCTCTTCCTGAAATATATTTATTATGTTTTTCACTGTCATGTTGACTGATCTGGATTTATCATAAACGAGAATTCATAATTCGGGAAATTTGTTTTCTTCAAGAATTTTAGTTGTATAATGTCCGAAATTTTTCTTTGTTAAAAAAAGTAATCAGAATTTATTGCGGTTTTTATCTAAGAAAAATGTGGATAACTTAAAACACAGACTGCAGACATAAAAAATTTAATAATTTCACCACATTTAAGCGAAAAATACACTAGATTTTTGCTGTATGACTATTGATAATAAAATGATTTTATTGATACGATACGAGTTTAATCACAAGCTGTATTCAGGACATTAAAATGTTATTGTCATTAAACTAACCTTTATATTGGTTGATAAACAATGAAATGGTTTTCATGAAAGGCAAATAAAACAAATATTCAATGAAATTTTGGTAGTAAGCACCAAAAGGTAATAGGTAATAAACGCTTTTATTTCAAAAAAAGAAAGATAAAAATATAGTGAAATCAACAAAAAAAAAGGCAAAATCAAAGTGAAAAGCAGCTACCAAGGAAAAGCATTATGTCCAACAAAGCGCAAAAATACTCACTGCTTACAATTTATTGATTTTAAAGAATTTCTCGGATCTGTTTAAGTGCTCACGAGTTTTTCCTACATACCAAAATTAGACCGACGATTTAGACCGATGACTAAACAGTTCAGAATCGGTACGTGCTGTTTTTTTATTAAAATTAAAATACAAACTTTGCATAATACCAACCTTTCAAAATTACTTTCTGAACTAGAAACGTGAGATGTGAAGGTTGAATATACATCAAACTAAAGTTTTATTTCTTGACTATTTTCCACAATTCTGCTATCTCAGCAGAAATCATAAGCAACAGACGTGAACAAAGTACGCAAAGTTTGTGTAAATCAAATGCTTTGTTAAATTTAATTAATTCTGATCGAATTCGATGCATACTTTACAAAAACACGCAATAAGCTCATCTTGTGCCGAAACTAGTTATCGGAATGAAACAACACAAAGTTTAATTATTTTGGCTTATTAAATATGTTCTTAGTAATTTGAGAAAATGAATAAACTAATAATGAGTAGAATATTTTTGTAAAAGTCAGCGAAATTCTTTGATGTTGAACTATTTCTGAATAATCTTCAGAATGTTGTAGCAGTTATAATTTATTTTATTTTTGCAGCTTCAAACGTATTTTTTTCTAATAATAAATGGCTTGTGGTAGCAATGAGCTTTAAATTTTACAATTTATATTTAAATTTTTCTAATGCACCAAAGGGAATTTTGGTGAATGCGCCGGGTCAAAATGCACACTTAGGGAATCAGCATTTTTAAATTACATTATAATATAATTATGCTAACAATTTTTAATGTTAAATTGTAATGACAATAGTATGTATAAATTTTAAAGAAATTAAATTTGTGAAATACATTTAAACTCGCATTACTTCTCAACGCTTTTCCTGAACTAATGGCACTAACATTACTATCTAAATTATACCAACTCGTAGAACAAATTAAGAACTACATTATAGCATTAACAAATTGTCGCGTTAAACAACATGTACAGTGACGTTCCTACTAATTTGTTCGATACAAATCTCGTTACTTCATTCTTTCCAATCGATTTGCTTTCTAAAGCAATGCACACGACGATCTGATTTTGCTGAAATTAATTTAAAAATTCATTTCCGCTGAATGCAGAAAATTATTGTAGCCGATTCTAGAAAATCTATCCAGGAAGTAACTAAGGAAATTAGAATTGAGTCCGAATGAATACCTCGATTACAGTTACCTTTTTCCGTGCTATCTTCTTGCAAATGTTAACAATATTAAGCACGTAAGGATTCTTTGAAGTTGAACTCGAGATTTTAATGGAATTTTCTTGGCGTCAACATCAATTACCATGAAGATAAAGCTAATTAATTGCTCAGCTAATGTTAAATAAGTAAAGGAAGAACAGGCTTAAGTGTAAGCGTAGACGTCTGAAATTTTCAGTATTTTTTACACATAAAGTAAAATTAGGAAAATTATTTCCAGCAAGCGTTTTCATTTAAAACAATTCTGTAGATATATCCAATCACCGAAATTCTTTGATTAATAAATCGATTACAACGTTTTGCATTTTAATTCCATGCGCTTTCAATTTGTATGCAATACATTTTTAATGCGATTTGTGTTCGTCGAACGGATGTGAGGTGTTATGAAATGGCACTTTCAAATTTCACCTCGGCTATGCATGAAATGATGTTCTGCTGAATGCAAGTAATATACGTCCTGAAATTGCATATTTTTTACGCTTTACAAACATACGATACTAACCCACAACTTCAGCATATTTCACTCACAAAGGCAATTATTTTCATGAAATGTTCATCCGTAAAAACTAGTGTTGTATTAAATTGAACAAAAGCAAACATGCTAAATAATGTTGGAAGTAGAGACAGACGATTAAAGTTTTGAAAGCGCAGCAAAATTAACTTTGTGTGTATCCTGTACACAATTCCTGTTAATTATCGCTCACGTTTAAATTATATTTGTTAGGGAAGGTCCATTAAGGCTGACGTGGTCTGTTTTACATGAAATAAATTATTTACTTCAGTCGGTAAATATTTGATATTCCCAATGGTAGAAATGCTTCATAACTTATTGTTTGGATATTCCAGTTCTGCCAACATAATTATGTGAAATATTAGGTACCTGTTGTGCGTAAATAAATATGTTGATTTAAACATATTCCTGAGTCACTTCTAGAAATAATTATAAAAAAAATTCACAAACAACGTTAAACAGACTCTTTTATAATCGTAAAAGCGAATAGATGGCACTAAAAGCCTTTTTTTGCAAATAATTTGCATTTTAATAGGCATTTTGAAAGACCTTATTTTATATACCAGTAATGAGAATTGAATTTTAGTGGTAAGGTAGAAATATCTCCCACAATAAAATTAAAATTTACCAATAACGCAACAATTTAAATTGAAATTAGATCGTGTTCATTTTTTCACAAACAAATCAATCAAAATTAATCGTTCCACGTAACAGCAACGTCAGTCTTATCGTGCGTTCTTTTAAATTGTTTGCTACAATCGAATTTTTTTTTTGTCTAATAAATCCAACAAAATAGTGTTTTGAATTTCCATGATACATTTCAGGAAAATTAGATAATATATGTTTTCATAATAAAAAATGGGCAGTCTTCCAGGTAAAACTTAAGCATGCTCCATTAAGATCTCATTAGTTTGAATTTTCAATGAAATTTGATTTAAATTCTAACAAACTCTACCTGGAAGTGTGTCAAATTTCTGAACGTTGACCCCCTAAAGTTGTTTCTTGAAATAATTCCAATAATTTAAGTTATTATACTACGTCGATTAGTTCTGATTTTTTATAGTGAAAAAAGTACAGTAGAAATAACTAATTAACTACCAACGCTCTGTATAGTTCAATTTATTTGGCTTGTGTTAATAAAAGCCTTTGTAATGAATAACATTTTCATTCATCAATACGGATCTAATTATTTCTGTTAATCCCTCTTTTGCAAATTCTATGGCTTCCGGGCAACTAGATTACGAAACCAATTATTTTTATGAAACTGTTTATTCCCTTACTGCCAAAAGACAGAGATATAACACAAATAATTACAATGAAGAGCTTTATAACAAAAACTCCAAGTAGAAAAATGTCAACATCAGCGCCCCAATATCGTACAATATTTGAAATAGAAAATTTTGAAAAAAAAGTACATTACATCGCATCCATTTCCACACGTTCTATGCTCGATGATTGATGGCTCCGCCTACCAATGTCAGATATTGAAAAATAGACCATTTTCGAGGGTTAAAATTATGGTTCAATTAAAGTATAAACAGAATTTTTCAAACTGACAGCTACGGTAATTAAAAAAGTAATAAAAAAGTTTGTCAAAGAAACTCACCAACTTTTACAATTTTTAACATTACGTAGTTCGAAAATTTCACGAGTGTGAACGCGTGTTGCACTGAAGTCGTCGACTTACCCCTTGGTGTGTTGAGGGTGAACTGAGCGTCGCGACGACGACGCCAGTCTATATGCAAAATGCGTACAGCTTAAAACGTGCGCTAAGCACGTACGAAAGCTAAGTAGACGACTCATCACATTGCTACTAAATCAGATTCAATTTCCTGTCCGTTTAAAGGATCTACCGGAGAAGTGGTGTGTGTATTCATCATTCTGTTGGAAAATGCAACCGTTTATTATGCGAAACAAGATTATAATTAATTCGATTTAGTTCACAAGGGCTTCTTTGAAGTGAACTAGGAAGATAGTGCATTGCGCTCATTGGAAAGGATGTTGGCAAGAATAGGGGTAATTATAATGAGCATAATACCGCTGTGTTTACTGTGTTTAGGAATATTGTCGTTTAGGTTGTGAATTTTCACGTATATGGTGCTTTTAATAGAGATAAGTTTTGAAAGGGGAACACTATTGAACATGTGTCGACAAAAGCTGGCGCTAAAAAGACTTGGAAAATTTAGTAGAGTTAATATGTTGCTTTCACACTTTTACCTTTCTTAGCTCCAACTTTAACAATTCATAAATCTTCAAATAATGTCTTATGTGAAAATATTCCGTATTGTTCCTTTACTTTTTAGTTACAGTTCAAAAACAATAATAGGAAGAACCATAAGAACCACGTGAATCTTTCCTTGGAAGTTCAGATATCCACAGTTTGCGGAAATATACGAATTTATTGATAAAACATTACGCCATAATTCTTGTTGTGACTAATGACCCGAGAGAATGTTCAGCTATTAACAGCGAGGAGAAATTTTTAAATTTATCGATGCCATAACAGGTAAACTTTTGTTTACTGCTTGCAAAATTCAGTCTTTATATTCGATGGGTTTTTTCTTTTATCGACTTCTTAAAAACTAAGATAGAAAAAGTCACATTTTCTGAAACATTTTAGATTTGAAGATGCGGAATAATGAAGTCAACAATTTGGCACTGTTTTGAGCTGTTTCGGAGTGAAATTGTAACCAACAAATTTTTCCAAAACAATCATTTATTGAAATAAGGATTCGCGAAAGTTAAGTACAAAGTACGCGGCGACAAAGCGTAATTACAAGTCTCTTTGTAACATCGATAACGACGGTAAACTGCTAACCAACATTAAAATAAGAGGTTTTTATTTCAAGCATGAAATATTTAATTTAATCGATGATTATGTCGCGATAAAGGACAATGTTACAAATTAGCAAATTTTTGTCCCTCTGATAAAATCAATTAACAGTATAAAATAGTCATTTTGGTCCCAAAATGGCTGCAAAAATACTTATTTATCAGAAAACAATCGGAAACTTTTTTAAATACTCCATTACGTAGTATAAATGTATCATTATTACAAATGTATTAATTTATTAATTGTGTCCAATTAAGATTCATTTTATTCCATTTTAGACAAATAAAAATAGTTGATTTTTGGACATTTTAACAGTTTTTTATGCAAAACATTATCGGTTCTTTTTTGATTTGTTAATTGTTTATTTTTATTCTACATTCAGTAGAACTAAAAATTCTGTAGAATTCTACTCAGTACAGAGATACATGAAATTGCAAAGTAGAACAACATGTTGTCGTCTGTTGTTCGTTTTTTTTAGGTTATGCAAGATTTAAAAAAAAATCGATTTCTCAATGATTATTTTGGTAAACATTTTTCATCTGAATCATCAGAATTTAATAATTCTAACAAACAAAAATTAGTAGAAAATAAAACAAACTACATAATTTGTATCTAATTTAGTAAAAATTAAAAAAAAAAAAAATCTTTGTAAAAATTCCAAAAAACAAATTAATTGAAATCTTTCATGAGATTACAATTATATATAATTTACAGTTTAAACGATTGTAAGGTTAACAAATTCATAATAAAGTAAAAATTAAAAAAACATTTTAACATTGTTCTTTATGTACAATTTAACCTCAAACATTAATAATAGTTTGCCCTTAGACTTAATTTGTATAAAAACTTAACAAATTACTAAAAAAAGCCACAGATTTATCATTTTTAGAAATGGCTACAGTAGATTAGGACTTTTGGCACACTTATAGATTAGATGTATCGTTTCGATTAATATCTGTTTTAACAAGACAAATTTTAATTATTTATTATTTATTATTATTTATTATTTAGTTATTATTATTTATTGTAGTTTTTATTCTTTATCGAGGAAAATGAATGTGAGCCAAAAAATATACAATATGCCGGAATTAATTTGTTAGTCATTGTATCCGAATTTTCATTGTAGTCATTGTAAATTTTTTTGTGGAGCTGACTAAAATTTGACTACCTTAAAAACAGCGCTTAAATACATAAAAACTAGAATAAGAATTCAATTCTGAAGGTGGGATAAATTCTGTTCGAATGGAACATTTGCCCGGCGCATCCACCAACCGGCATCATCTAAAATTATTTTTTGCCATTTGGCGCTTTTTGTTTATTTTTAGCGTTTAAAAAATGAGGCTCAACCTGCTGTTTAAAAAAGTAGCTTCAGTTTATTGGCACAACCAATTTACTTTTTTTTCACATGAAAGCGCAGAGAACTGACTAGTCCAAAAAGTTTTACTCGACATAATTTCTTATTTGAATGATTAATTATGATTCCGTTTCATTTCTTAGATAAAGTATCACAAATTATGTAACAATGTACAAATTTCTTTCAACTAATGCATGAAACAAAATATTCTGACTTGAGGTTCATTACTTACATAAGATTTTAAGTCTCCCAAAATTGATTAAGTTTGTACTTCACCTCCAATTTGGAAGAATTCTGTTAAGAAATGTATACAAAAAGTAATTTAAATGTTTGTAAAGTTCTATAAAATCCGAGTTTAAAATCTTTAATTTCCCAACTTTTCCAATACGGAAGTTATGCGCGCGTTGTCCTGAATCTTTTCTGACGCATACCTTACGATTTTTTTCCCACATGTTTCTACGTTTATTAACATTTCATTTAATAAAAATTTTATCCATATGATAGCATAATCAAATTGCGGTAGCAACGCTTTGAATTTTTAATTTTGCTTTTCCCATACACTTTGCCTTTTCCTCGGAAGTAATGCGCAAATCCCTTAATGTATCGGGATAATTTGGTTTTTATACTGCTGAGTTTGCAAGCAGAGTTTTCCGAACTTTGATTTAGTAAAAATCCTTACCCAAACTAAACCGCACTTTCGGTTCGATCCAATAATAATAAAATTGAGCAATGCCTAAAACCTCTCAATTTTTCGAGGCAGCAACTGTCACGTAAGTTTCTATTGAGTTTTAAAAGTTGAACGACGGAAATCACGTCGGCGTTTTTCACAAACTTATTTATTTATAAAATCATTTGTTTATAAAATTTTATGACATAATCAATTTTGTTCTGGGAAAATTCCTCTGTGGGAAATTTAATTTTCATCGAATTATGAGAAAGGCCTTTTTCAAATTGCACCAGTCATGACTACTATACATCAAGAAATCGTCCTAAGTGAGTACTCCCTTTTTTTTTAACGTTTTTAACAACAAATTTCAATTAAGCGTTAATTCCGCGGCACCGACAATAATCACAGCTTAATTCGAACTGACAACGTTTTACGTGTAGGGTGCTCATCGTTAATATTCCCGGGTTTAGCACACAATGGGTAATAGGGATCGAAAAGACTAATTTTATGTTTCAATCAATCACGATTTTTGACTGGGGGATCATCTTGGATGCGCTCATCATCCTACGTCAATTACAGGAAGATTATTTCCATTAATTCCGTTTTGCGCCATTAATAACGAAGTTGAGTGTTTAGAACACAGTTTTGTTCATACCGACGCACTAAAAGGAGTCCTAATTAATCCTTTCAGATCCTGAACATGAGGCGGAGGAAGTCGACAGCAGACAGGAAAGCTCCTTCGAGACGGTAAGTTTTAAACTCCCTATCAGTCTCTTGCTCCATTAACCTTTCATTACTTCTCACACAACGCATTTGTACTGCTCATTATTGTGCAAAAATTCTAAAAAGATGCGAAGCAGAAAGCAGAATTTATCCGAAGCAGTCGACGCCAATACAATATGCTAAAACTTGATTTTTGACTCAGATCAATGTCAATAACTGAGTGATTGCTGACAGCCTGGGGCTATAAATCACCGCCAGTCAGTTAGTTAAACTTCCACTTTTCCAATTTATTTGTGGTTTTAAAGTTGTTAAACAACACAAAGTTAACCAGTAATCGTCCCAGATCCTACAATTTTAATCATCGTGAAACAAAAACCGAGAAGTTTTCTTATAATTATTGTGTTAAATTGCCTTTTAATTATTCGTACGGAAATTAAAAGATTTTTATTACATTATCTTCTATACACCAACCGTTAGCTAACCTCACTTTTTTTGGATTAGACCAGAGAGCTCTTTCGTCGCGAAATCTCTCCTCCAAAGATCGAGCCCTCCGCGTCGCCCCCATTCAAATCCGAGTCCCCAATTAGTCTCTGCCCAGCTTGTCCGACTCCCACAAAACCTGCTCAAAAAAGCGCAGTAACACAAAAAGAAAGTGCCACAAAAAAGAAATCAAACTCCGGAATCCCTCTTCGTCTAAAACCATCAACTCCAAAAAGTACAAAGACTTACTCTCGCCCCAACAGTCACGTCACCCCCATGCTCAACAAGAATACTCTTGAAGTTCAATTCATGAACAACAAGAAAAGACTCATGCAAATGCACGCAGAACTTGTCGACAAACAAAGACCGCTCTTAGAAATGCACAAGTCGTTGCAAAGAACCAAAAAACAGTTAGAGGACCTAGGAAAGAAAGTCACATTAGAAGATTTAAAGATCATGTCTTTAAAAATAGAGGAACCGAAGAATGCTACCATGGATGGGGCGGGTGAAAGTCCCATTGGGGAAACAGCCATGGGTCTGAAAAGTTCAATCGATAACGTTTTGGATACTTGTGTCCAAATTTGCAAAAAATGTTTTACCGAACGTGATCATATTGTTAAAATGTTAGAAAGTGCGTCAAAGTCTACAATGGAACCCTCAGAAATTGAGGCAGAAGTTGAGGAGCTAAAAAAAGAGAAGACTTCCTTGGAGAAAACCGTGGAAACTACTGTCAAAGAAAATGGGAAGAAAATCGACGAGATGCTCACTGACTGGCAGAAAAAAGTCAAAAACAAGCAATACAGCAGCGAAATGGCTACAAAAGTCACCGAGTTACAAGATACGATCAAGCAGCAACAAAAAACGCTACAAGATGCTGAGGACAACCTTCATTCTGTGACAAGGAAATACGAAGAGAAAAAACTCACCTTAGAGAAGACGATTAACGAGTTGCAAGACAAATCCAACGTAAGCGCTTCATAATTCTTTGATAGTAACTTTAACTTGAAGTATCCCAGAAACTAGACGAAGAACTAAAAAAGGAAAAGAAGATCGCCAACGAGAGTCTAATGAAGACTAGAAACTTCCGAGCGAAATTCACGGAACTGGAAACCAGAGCGAAAGAAGCAGAAGAAAGGTGTAATGACACCGCGCTAAAACTCAAGTATGCAGAATATCAGTCGTGCTAACATACTTATTTTTCGTTGTAGACAACTCCAAGAGCAGTCCCGGAAAAAAGAGATCCAATGGATGAAGGAGAAAGATGATTTGAAAAGAAACGAACTTCTCCTCCAGCAGAAATTCGCAGAGAAGCAATCCCAGTTTGACACAAGGTGTCTAGTTAATATTACCTTGAAAGCCCTCAATGAGCTCATTATGCCATCGGTGTATACGTTAAAATAGTTTAGTAAATATATCGTCCTTCTAATTTAAGTCTGTTAATTTCTTTTATCCCAAGTCCAAACATCAAAGGAAGCCCGAAGATTCTTCAGGTGATTCATAACCTTGTTGATGTTTGGACCAACAACTGATGTTACATATTGTTTTTCTTTAGGTTAAAAGAGATGGAGAGACTTCAAAAGAACGAGGAGATCCAACAACACAACTTCTGCAGAAACTTGGAAACGCAGCTAGAAATCAAGGAGCAAGAATTCCAGCAGATGGAGAAAGAAAAGGATGCGTTGACTGAAAAGTCTACAGTACTAGAACAGCAATTGGAAGAAATGAAAAAGCAAATGGAAGAAAATGAGAAGAAGATCGAGGAATTAACTTTGAAAACGGAGAGCATTCCGGCTATTGAATATAAACCAAGCGAGAGTCATTGGATTGAGCTCATGGAGTACAAACAGAAACTTACAGAGAGTCAAAATCAAATTGAACAACTCAATGAACAAATTGATAAGATGCAGAGTTCGCTGAAGGCGCACGCCAAATTAGCAGCGGCTTTGAAACTGGAGAAGGACAATGCGATGAAGTATTCTAATAAGCTTAGGGATGTTTTGCAAGAGGTAAATTTTTTAGTAGTTTTGGAGTCTAATTTTAGCTCAGCTTTTTCAAAAATTACAAATTTATTTGTACTCAATAAACATCTAGAAGTGATTTATTCGCAACAATAATTTAAGAAGCATTTTTTTTGTATTTATTCCACATGACTTCACAAATCAACATATTATTGAGTCGGCTGTCTAAATGAGATAGTAGTTTAATTTTTTTCGGCAGACAAAAAACCCGATTTACATTTAAATTTATTCCCGATATGATGAAATAACAGATTCCATCATAAAACATGGCTATTTGAAAAACAGCTGGCATTTTTTGTATGCCGAGTTTTAGCGAGAAATTCCATTATGCTCCTAAAATCCTAATTAATCGCAGCAGATGATTTATTTCGTCAAAGCTCAAATCCGGTTGAATTTGTGAAAAACATTTTTAATGTTTTAGGCCAAGGATGAACTGGACTTTAAGAACAAAACCATCTACAAAATCCACGAGAAACTTGTACTGAAAGAAAAAGCATACGAGAAGCTAAAAACGCAGTTGAAAGAATACGAGAATTGTTCGGAATTTTCCGGTGACAAATGGGGCAAGAACAGATGTCAAATTTGCATGGCATCGATGGGAGACAAGACCGAGAATTCATCATGCGGCGAAACAGAAGTGGGTAAATCTTATATAAACTCGCCGCAATACGTGTCAGAGTCGTTGATTGGCATGTCTGTGAAAAAAGTGGATCATCTTCGCGCGCGTCTCGATAATCTCAAGAAAATGAAACTCCCGTCGAATTCTGGCAAACCATCCAACGTAAATTATTCGTGGTCACATCACGCGGCTGACGCGAAAAATAATAATTTACGGAAACAAATCGAATTGAGAGGGAAATTGTATCAGATTTTACAAAAGCATGCCGATCAATCTTGCGAGGATTTCATTAATTTATTGAAGCTGACGGTGTCGAATGGCGGAAAGGCAACGCATTCCCACGACGAATTAAAACCTTCAAACATGAAAGACCTTGACGAAACGGTTAACCATTTCACTTGTCGTAAACATTTCACAAATATGAAAATGTTCGAGACCTTTAACCCCATCGCAGACTTTCTTGGTGCGGTTCCAGTTTGCGACTATTGTACTAATGAGTCTGTTACTTCCGATACTGATGAATTGAATTTGTAGTTTGAAAGGTTTGAAGGATTTAATTCGGTCCAAATTTGTAACGTGTGGTAAAGTCTGTTTTTTGTATTCCAGATCACGAATTAAATTCATCAGGCCTTTCTCATGCAACGTTCAAAAGATTGTAACTACAATATAACTAACAATAAAACAAGACTATATTATGAAAAATTGTTTACTTTTTATCCTTAATCACTATTGTCGCTGTCACTATAAGCACCCAAAAGTGACAGCGCGTTGTTTTCCTTTTTATGTTCATCCTCAACCTTTTTAGAGACTTCTACTTTTTTCGGTTCATCCTTTTTTACTTTCACGAGTCCAGCTAACGCTTTCCGGGACAGCATTCCTACATTTTTCTTCACTGGCTGACTCACTCCACTTGACGTAGCTTCCGACTTCGACATTTTTACCGGAGGTTCTTCATCTTCTTCAATTATCTCTTCTTCAACAACCACTTTCCGCTTATCACTACTCCGAAACTTCACTGTCCTAATGAAAAAAAAATCAATAAAATATTAAATTAGTATCGACAATTTACTTAATGAATTCATCATCCATCTGTTGCATCCTTTCTTCTCTTTCCTTTTCGGGTATCGTCGGGTCGTACGCCAACAACATTGAATCATAATCCACTGCTTCTTGTCTCCTGTTTAAATCTTTTAACTCCTCCAATGATTCCAACAACTCAATTTCATTTTTTGACTGCTTGGTTCTATTCTCTAATAGTTTCATCGGATTACTGGCTTCTTCTTCTCTCGCTTCTTCCTCCTCTCGTATCGCTTGTTCCTCTGCAAGTTTAAGGGCCATGAAATTGCGGGTTGCCCCGGCTTCGATTTCGTAGTCTGTGTTTCTGGGGTCGGTTTTGAAGGAAATTTCTTGCAGGCAGCGTGTGCACTAAGGAAAAAAGTGATTGCTCAAAGAGCACTTTTGGTGGAAAAAAGAATAATATCTAAATTGAGCTCTGGTTTTACTAGTTTCAAGCAAAATGCGAAATCTTGCATGCAAAAAAAAATATCTTCACTGGCACTGTGGGTCAACTCAAAACTACTTATCAATATGATTTTAGTAGCAGCAAAAAATTCACCTACAAATCTGATAATTAGTCTATAATTAGTTTAGGCTATTATACAGGTATTTCTGAAATGCTTGATCAAACTTTACCAGCATCTTCTACAAGTCATACGGACTAAAAAAAATGCCAATGACTAGGTTTGAAAATATCAGGTTCTTGCGTTATTACCACTATACCAGTGCGGCATCGAATTTAATTTAAAGTAAGTGTTCAAAGTGACTTCCTTCGGCAGCAATGCATGCTTTACAGCGTCTTAACATAGATTGCCCAAGACGTTGTAATACATCAAAATACTTTTTAAACGTCCCCACAAATAAAAATCAAGGAATAGAGAACATGTTCGCCTTCCCACTGGTCCTCCACGGGCCGTCTAACGATTGGAACCATTGGTTTTTAAAAAATTACATACATTTACACTAAAATGTGCTGGCGCTCCAACATCCATCGACCACAGCTGTCGACGCGTCTTTAACGGTATGTTTTAAAGAAATACAGATAAATCACATTCCAAAAACTGTCTGTATGTTACTCCATTTAATGTATGTGGAAGAAAAAATGATCCAATCAAGTTATCTTGACAATACCTCTCCACCTGTTGCAAGAAAATTGTTGTTGATGTCGACATTGAATAATAGAGTGCGTTTTCATTTGATCAGCGACGCTTGATGTGAAAATTAATTATGCGTTGTTGTGTACAGTTTGCCTCGTCCGTAAAAAGTACAGTACAATGAAAATTGGGGCGAAAACTCTGACGCAGAAACTATTCACAAAACGACAGTCGTGGCTGACAATCTGCGTGTGAAAGGGCCTTCACTCGTTGTATGTGGTAAGGATACAAAGACTGCTCTTTGAAAATCCTCCACACTGTCGCATAAGAAACTTCAAAATCGGGAGTCAATTCTCTTGTACGCAACAGAAAAATTGCGTGTCACCCATTGCTGAAGAGTTGACGGGGCACTTCTTCCGGAGAATGTGTGCCACAATTTTGGCGGATAGTGGCGTCGCTTAAACGACATTTAAAAGACAAGACGAATGATGCTGTTTCGTAGGAATATGTGACAGATCCTATAGAAAATAAAAATAAAATTGCCCGAATACTTTGAATTTAGAAATTGCCTAAACATTTGAATCATTACCTGGAACTACTTATATTTCTTCAACAAGTGAATCTATCGTCAAAACCACAACTTCCGGACTTACAATTACCGGAAATTTAAATTGTATATTTTATATCAATACACATAGTACAAAATAACTTGTTACTTTATTTTGTTCTTAACAAGCATACAATTTTGACCGAGATAACGATATAGGTCCTTTGGTTCTACCTAAGGTGTACCAAAATTTTATGTACCCCAATGCACGTGAGAACTTTATTCCACTTCTGATGTGAGAGAAAGGATAAATAGTTTTCGGTTTGTCACGATAATCAGTTTTATTAATGGCTTGATGGACAAGAATTCGTTAATCATTGATCACATGGATCTAACTGAGCGAATCGTATTGCTCTCCGGTTTGCGAAGTATTCCTCTCGCCGCCTCTCGGCCTTGGATCCCTTTCCTGGACCGGTCGACTTGCGTCAACTTCCAGTGGTGTAGGGACTGTAGGTGTTTGGGGATTTCCCTCTTGGATTTATTTCCCCTAGATTCACCCCTTTATGGCACGATAAAACGTGTATAATAAGAAATCGTGCCATAATGTGACGGATTATAAACAAATTTGAATGTATCAAAAGGCAATTATTAGATTACTCGACCACAAGCAATATTTTACAATATTTAGATCATTTAAGACAGATTAAATGTTTGCTATTAAAATCATTGTTGATAAGTACAGTCCACGTAAGTAGGGCTGCTACTTGAAAATAATAATTCAAAAAAGATCAGTTCTAACCTAATGAAAAGATTGAAAAAGATGCTGTTAAGCATTTCAGAAACACCTATATAAATTACAGATTTCGATTTTATCTACAGAAGAAATCCCTACATTTTTCACGTACGACAGATATGAAGTGTATCTCAAGGGTAGTTTCATGGTTTACATGTTTTTCTTCCTGGTAGGCCTAATTCATGTTGCCCAAAAAAAATATATCTCATCTCCGTCTATGTCAAAAACTTGCCTTTTTTAGTATAGGACCTTCTTCGTAGATAAAATTGAGATATATAAATTTATTTAATAATAAGCTAAATTGAGCCCAGACTCATGTTCTTAAGTTTCGACTTTGAATTTTTTATTGTTGCCAAGGTCACCTCCTTGCGAAAAAGTTTAATTTTTTCTCTCTGGAGACGGAAATATTTATCTCTAGTGGCAAAAATATTATACTACTATATAACACAACGAGAATGTTTCTGTGAAAAGAAAATATTTTCGCCACTAGAGATAAAAATATTTTCTTTTCACAGAAACATTCTCGTTGTGTTACCACACAAAAATTTTACCCCATTTAATTCAGTTTTGTTTTCATATTTAACATAAATTAAATATCCAATGCAGAGCTATTACAATTCGTAGAAAAAATCGTACCAATTTACATCCCGAGATGTAAACTGCGCGTGCAAAAAAAAAATTTTTTCATCTCTTATTATAATATATATTAATTCCCACGTGATTTACTTTCGTAAAGTAACTTTTTATTATGTTTAATTTTTTTCTTGTAGTTTTTAGACTGCCAAGCATGAATAGTAAAAAATTGATAAAACGATGTCACAGGCAAAAATAATATTGTATTTGACACGTGGGAAATTAACTTGTGTTCTTAAAGAATTCCGTTGCGCCTCGATGTGCAATATACACATGAGTAAAGAAATTTATATTTCCCACTTGTTACAACCATTAGAATTTTCAATTACTAAACAATTTTTATTTCGAAACGTGCGTTGCAATCTCAATGCTTAAATGAATAATGTGTTGCATAACCACAACAAAAATTAACAAAACTTAAACAAAATAACTTTTTGTCTCATTTAATATAACTAATTACTAGATTTTAATCTCAGCTTTGCTAGCATACCTTAATATAAAATCTATAAATGCGTATCCCCAAATAGTCTTCATTTTCCACGTCCTCCTTCCTTGCATTGAACTTCTTGCCTTTATAAATGTACTCTCCACAAGTTTTACATTTCATATTAAACGGAGCCATCAAACGAACAGTATATTGTCTGTTTTTGGGTAATTTCATGCGAGGGATTTTAGAGGGATCGAAATCCGGGGGGTAATATTTCTAAAAGTGAGGTTAGAATTACTTAACTACAACTCATTTCAGTGTTTTAGAAAACTTACATTTAAAACCTTTCTTTCAGACATTGTTAATTACCAAACTATTTCACCAAAAATTGATATTTTGAAACGAATACGTTTTATTTACGTTGACAATCAACTGACATCAACTGTCAACTAACTCCAAGAATATTCCCTAGATGTCGCCACATTGCCAATTCTAAGGACTTTATCCTGGAGATTCGTTCAAATGGAAAAAACTTATCCTTTTATAAATAAATTTGCTTGTTTTGTACACACTCATGTTTAAACTTGTATCTTTGCACTGAGATAAAATGGCCTTAAGATAAGCTGATGATGTAAACTAGAGCAGGCATCGATTTCCGTCTGCTGATCTTGAAATTAAAGAAGATATGTAAGAAATGTGAATAAAAAACTGGAAAGAGTAAATAAAAAGCGACGAAACCCACACGTTCGGAAGCAATTACGTCATGTCGAATTTTCAAGGTCTAAATTTTTTGGTAGTCACTTGACACTTAATAAGATGTATGGGTAAAATTGCCCGCATAATCGCGCCAGTTTCCCGTTAATGGTTAAAATTAATTGTAAGTAGGGGCGGCTTTTAATTGCCCCAGACCTTGAATTAAGTTAGCTCCCTCTCCATCCATAATGAAGAACGTCTAACAAGAACTGGCACATTTTCACTGCATCGTAAAATTAAATGCCTAGGGATTAGACCATTAAGCTACAAAAACAGGATCGGAATTGTATTGTAAAGCAAAAGAGTGGTTCTGCATGCACGGCATATAACCATCCAAGCAGCCTTATTTAGCCAAAGTAGAGAATTACCAGAGATTTTATTGGCTCGAGAGGTATTCTAATAATTTATTATCACCTTGCTTCACTTTATTACTACAAATAGTGGAGGGTCGGAATCGATTCCCTTAATCTGTAGAGAACGATGTTTCCTTCGATTCACAAATGGATTATCAAAACCTTTTTGAAGCTCTATCATCGTCGGTGGATGACTATGCAATGTCTACCTTTGAAAGCAGTTAATGAATACACTTATACATATTTATAATTTTCAGATAATGTGTAAAGTTTTATTTTATTTTTTTCCTATGAATTATTCATTACTGCCGTTGTAATAAGCGAAATGTATCTTTATAAAAGTGTCCGGAGTGTGTGATATTCTAAATTATATCAATATTAACATTTCAATCTGATAAATAGAGCGTGCACCTACCCTTTAAATTTTCTTATCAGAAGGTCGAGATAAAAAGGAAATCAAGATGAGTATTTAATAGCTCAGGCATTTTGATGCTTGGGAACTAAATTGTTATCTCCTGCTATTTTACAAGTTAATAATTAAATTAATACCATTAAAGAGTTTTACTTTTAACGTTAATTTATCCGCTATTCAAAGCAGACAGCGCCGCACCAAATTTTGGATGATGAAACTAATTATTTCAGCCAACCACAGCTCGAATTCAGTTATGCAAACTAATTTAAGTAATTTATAACTTAAAATGCAAAATGTGTCGCCTTGGAAGAAAAAAATTCATTAAAGTATGCATGCGAATTTTGTAAAGTTTGTGGTTTATAGAGCGTTCAATTTCGGTAAAATTTTGATTTAACGTACCTTTTAACGGTTCGTCATGATAGCAGATTTGAAAACACTTAAAGCAAAGATGATAAAATAACTAAAGATAGCAAAAACAGAAATAGATGTTTAACAAGATTTATATTTAGCAAACATTTAAAGTGGAGCTGATAAGAGATTTTTATTGTTTTGTGAGTGTTACCAATTTTTATGTATTCAGTTAAAATTGCAGATATATATAATCAACTTAGTTTTATATAAAATGTGCTTTAGAATATCTAGAGCCTTTTTAAGGGTGGGGGCCAGTCAAGGGAATAGATTTTCAACTCTTTCGACATTTTTAAAATTTTAAAGATATTTTAAGGGTTTAAAAATTTATGGATTTTTTAAGAGTTTACACAGTTTTTCTTGACTATTGAACCCTAAGAGCTAAGCTTGCAAAAACTGAAAATATGAAAATTTTAGATCCTTTTAATAGGATCTAAACTCCAAGAAATTAAGTTAAAAATGTTTTCCTTTTCTTCCCTGGGAATTTGGCATATAATTTTTAATCTACAATCTAAGAAATTCAAAATTAGATACACCTAAAAATTTGGTTTAAGTAATCTCAGACATAATGAGCTGTGGATCTAAAAATTTGTTTTTGAATTAATCGTTTAAAAATTTAGGATCTAAGTCTAAATTCTGGAAACTTTAATGCGTAAATTAAAAATCTAGAATCTGAGAATTTCTATATGCGCATTTAGCGTCTTCGAGTCTTTGAAATATCTCCTCTAATATTATTTTTCATAAAATAATAATGTTAAAATCTGATTTTAGACTCGTAAATCTTCAAATGCAAGACTTGAAAAAATAGATATCGTCTTAATTGTAGACTTTTATACAATAAAATAGACAACACAAAAAGAACAGAAGAAATACAAAATAATGCTATGGACGTAAATTTAAATAAAACTAATTTTGATCTAATGATATACAACTTTATTTAAGCAACAAAAAGATATAAAAAAAAGTTTTAATCAAAAGTGTACAATTCTAAAGCACGACCAACTACTCGAGCAGTAATGCTATTCCTGAGGAAGATATCTGAAGAAACTAAATAGAAAAGAATGACCCATGAAAACACCAGGCAACTGATTAAAGATTTTTATTAAGAAGAAACATTTGAGTTGGTCCGGTCACATCACCAGAACAAAAGTTAGCTTTCTGCTGAAAAGAATACTCGAAACAAGCAAGAGAGGTAAAAGAAGATAAACTAGACCAAGGTGGAGCCGGAGAGAAAAAAAAAGACTTTAAATCACATGAATGGAATCATAAAATGTCACTTTTTATTGTCAATCTGTGTATCAACTAAATAATCAAACTAAAATAAAATTGAAAGTAAACACTTGATGTATTTCAAAAATAATATCGGAGCTTCTCGAATGAGAAAAACTTAAAGCTTGTTTTCTTAACAGCCACAATTTTCAAAAATTTCTAGACCTTCTTCTATGAGAAACAATTACAGATTTAAATATTCGTATACCTTGGTAAATCGTTTTGCATATAAATCCCCTAAATCTTTTGGAACTTAAGATTGTCCAAAATCTCCAAACTTAATTAGGATTCGAACAACTTGTAACATGTCATTTTCAACAGAAATTAACTAAAAATAATACCGGAAACAGACAGGGGAGGTAAGAGAAAGCGAGGTAAACCAAGGAGAAGCTAGAGAGAAAAAAGGAAAAATCATTGGAAAGAAGAGGCAAAGGATCGAAAATTTTGTAAGAAATCGTTAAAATTTCTATTGAAAATTTACAGAAGTTTCCCACTGAAAAACGAAACTTATATTTCTGTTTTTTTTTCCAATAACAGTTTATATGAAAACTAAGGACAGAGTAATTATTCTTACCTTTTCCTCGTAAATACAATTGACTTCTTAAGCGTTTGTAGTAGTAGATTTAAAATTACAAAGATTTAGTAAATTCATTTATTTGTCAATCGGTTACATATATCCCAGCATGTTTTTCTTATTTCTAAGACTCTTGTAAACGTCTTGTTAAAAATAAATTTTGTATGGTTTTAAATGTTTCTTTTCGTTTGCATTAAACATTAATTTTGCAATAAAAAGAATTATGTGCAATAATTCAAAAAAAAGTCGCACTCTCCTAGCCAAATTTTTTTTTACCGCACTAGTGCGAAAAGTAACTAGTAACGAAAACTGCGCCGATCTTCTAAATTGTATGATTTTGAGTTCAGGGACTTTCTCGTTCATACTAAATGTCTTAACCAAGCATTTTCACACTTATATCATAAATGGCTATTATTTACATGAACTTTTAATTCGGGTGGATTCATAAAAGGTTATTAGAAATCAATATTTATTCTATTCCACCGAAAATTTTGTTAAAATGGAATAACTGTTGATAATTAGATTTTAGGTCCATCAAGTTACTTTAAAGCTAGACTTGATCATTTACATTAAGAGATTTTTAAGAGGAATCAACATACAAGATTTCTGTATCAGCAAAAGGCTCTTCTTCTTCTTCTCCTATTTTTTTTTATTTCAACGATAGAATTTAGTTGTACAAAATCCAATGGACTTGGAGAATCGAAGCTGTGGAGCGTTTCTTTTTCAATAATCGTCTGTATGACTACTTGGAAGACTTATGGTAAAGAAACTTAAGCTTTCTTTGGCAAGAAATTAATGAGAGTGGCACAAGGCCACAGGACACATGAAAAACAAGAATGTTATTGACAGAGTCAAGGAAAGACCAGTGTACGGAGTAAAGCTTGTTAGACATTAAAGAGAAGTTTGCCTTTTTAGTACTGTTGCAGACTCGTTTTACACTTAACATTAAATTTTTCTTCTCCAACTTAGCAGGAATTCTGAGGATTATCTATTCCAGCTTCTTGGTATTGATAATGAGACTTTAAAGACCGTTCTGTTTAGAATCTTTAGTATATTACCTTTATTTTTACAGTGCTTGAGACATGGCCAGCAAGCAGCGCACCAGTTTTTCATTCTCACTTTACTGTAACTAACCTAACTCCAGAGCTAGATTTCCCCCTTTCCGTTGATTTAGAAGGGAAGTCTCATCAACGTTTTCGCGGCCGTTGGTCCGCCGCTAGCTGGAGGGCTTCCAAGTCCATGTTCGACGTCGGCCCGACATTTTACCCTCCGCCCTGCTGAATACATTCTACAAGTCTTCGTCCTTGTCACGACTCGTGGCGTGGGAAACGGCGCTCCCACTACGCGCATTCTGCAGACGATAACACAATCAGCTGTTACCAGATTTCACTAATCATTCTTCTCTCCTCGTTCATGAATACTCCGTTCAACGAAACTGGATGCTATTATTTTTCTCTTTGATCATCGTTCATCGCATACGGTGCGTTGTGCAGACACGACACCAATTAAAATCCATGGGCTGTGTGCGTGCTGCCGCGTGTAAAACATATGCTAATTGCGTTAAGACTTCACACAAAACACTTGATTGGATTTTTTCGCTACATAACCACGGTTTCCGTTACAACCATAATCGGACAGAGGAGATCTTAACACTAATTTTACAGAGTTGTGCACAAGGAATTTTTTAGAGAGTTACAACATATCGTGTTTTGATGAGATCCAAAATTAAAAAAAAAATGAACAACTCCTGTTGTGAATTTAATAATAAAACAGTTCTCAGGTGCGTCTAATTGATTCAGAAAAAAAACATACACCAAAGAATTTGAATTCTTTTCCTTAAAGGCGGATTCAACTGGTGCTGATAAAAATTAAAGAAATACCAGCAATGTGAGTCAAGATTTTAATCAATTTAGTTAAGAAAGTAAGAAAATTTTCAAAACTGGCTTTATTTCTGGTGACTTCAAAATCTATAAACGTTCTAGGATTTTTTATTATTTTAAGGCTGAACAGAATCTTACCCAAAATTCTTTGTAAAATATAAGATGGTTTACAGTGATGTGAATATTACACATTTACTTGCTCAATTCGAAAAAAATGTGCAAGAGAGAAAACTTTTGGTGGTGACTGGAATCATAACACAAAAATAACTAATCGATCCTTATTAACATCCAAAAACTAAAATTTGTTCACAGTGTCGTCCCCCATGGTCTTATACGTGAAGTTCTACTCCACAGAGTATAAAATAACCACAGTCGCTTTGGTTTAACCTACAATTTCACATAGGCAATCTATGCAAAAACAAAGGCTATAATAATAAAAACAATCTATAATAATTTTTGAATCTTAAATATTCAAATGCAATAGACTTATACAATAAAACACAAAATAAACCGAAGAACACAAAATTCTGCAACGTAAGAACAATAAGAAATTGACAAATAGTTAAATTATAAGTGTACAGATCCATAGCTCGAGCAACTACTGTAGCAAAAATGCTATTCCCAAAGAAGTTATGTGATAGATCTTAATAGAAAAAAATGATCAATGACAACAGCAACTAATTACGTGTTTTATTTAGAAAAAAGCTAAGTTGGTATGGCTACTTCTTCGGAACAATAGTTGGTTCTCTGCTGAAAATAATACTGGATACTAGCTAGGGGAGCTAAGAGAAGCCAAAGTAGACCAAAAAGAGCTGTAGAGAAAAAGAGAAAGACTTTAAATCAGATGAAAGAAATCAAAAAATGTTGCTTTTATTGACAATCTGTGTATCGGCTTTTTTGTTCCGTCCTAGATCTAGAGAATCAAGTTGAAATAAACATAAAAGTACAAATCATAAAATGTCGCTTTTGACAATCTGTTTTTATTCCATTTTAGACTTTTAAGTAAACACTCAAATTGAAATAAAAGTAAAAGTAAAAAGTTAATCTATCTCAAAAATAACACCAGAGCTTCTTTAATGAGGGAAACTTAAGGCTTACTTTCTTCACAGCCGGAATTTTTAAAAAGTTCTAGATCTTCTTCTATGAGAAACAATTAGAGATTTAAATATTCGCATAGCTTTGGTGAATAATTCTGCATATGAATCTGTTGGAACTTAAGATTGTCCTGAATCCCCAAAATTAATTAGAATTCGAACGACTTGTGAATGTCATTTTCAACACAACTTAGCTGAAAATAATACTGAAAACAAGCAAAGGAGGTAAGAAAAAGTGAGGTAAACTAAGGAGAAACTAAAGAGAAAAAAGAAAATACTTTAAATCATATGAAAGAAGAGGCAAAACATAGAACCTTTTGTAAAAATTGTCAAAAGAGAAATAGAGAGAGTTACAATTTATAAATAATAATAATTTTTATTGAAAATTTACAAAAGTTTCCCACAGAAAATCGAAACCTTTCTTTCTAATTCTAATTTCTAACTAAGGAATCAAATTGAAGTAAAAGTGAAAGTAAACACTTGATCTATTTCAAAAATAATACCGGCGCTTCTCGAATGACGAAACCTTAAAGCTTGGACTTTTTGACGGTAACAATTTTGGAAAGTTTTCTAGACCTTCCCTTATGAGGAATTATTACTTGGTAAATCACTATCTACATAAATATATGAATCCTCCTAAATCTGTTGGACCTTAAGATTGTCCAGAATCCTCGATCTTAATTAGAACTATTATTGTAATTATTAAGATAACAATCTGTATCATTATCGTATGTAATTACCTTAATGAAATAATTATGCTTTTACATGATTGTTCTTTAATTACACCTCACACTATGCCAATTTTTGTAGGAAAAAATTTGATCAGCATAAATACGAAGAGTAGTCAGTTCCATCATGAATCATTTTCCAAATAAATCCTACAGACTGTTTATCAAGAATTGAATGAAACAGATGTTGCTCGTTGCTCGAGAAACAAATTGAAATTGGTATTTCTTCAAGAGCAAAAAACGTTTATTTTAAATGACATGAACTTTGAAAAATCGTGACGTTCAATGTTTAGATCATATAGTAAATTCCAGTTGAGTGACAAAGAAAGAATTTACGAATTCTTGCCTCTGATAGCTGTTTTGGTCATAAATTTCACTTTTCGTTTCTGGTTTTCGTTTTCAAAAACCACAGTGTCTCGTTTTTCGCTCTTTTAAGCCATTTAAATGATCATTTATTCCATAACTGACACCTGTTGCGGTTTTGACCCAGTTTGACAGGAAACATACGCTGGAAAGTACGCGTTTTCGCAGTGGTATTTCCTTTCAGTGCGGAACGATAAAAAACAACTCCGAGTGTACTTAAAAATGGAAGAAAACCATGCGTGGGGCCTTCCTTAGGCGACAAATTTATAATATAGATGGCTTCATGAATTATTACAGTCATTAGGCAGCAGTGGTATGATGAATGTGTTTTTTTTTTCAACGTCTTGACTACACCCATACTCAAATTCTTCTCGATCTGAAACTGTGAAAATCGTAACCATAGCAAATTTGTTTGTTTCTAAATTTGGATGGGAACGTATCCCCACTCGATGAAATAACCAATCACTGGCTATGAGAATAAGAAAAAAAATTCATTGAGGACGTCGAGACGTTAAACCAATGGAAATTTAACGTACGTTGAGTTGCGTTCGCCCACTTCATTACGACCTTCAACTTATATGGGTAAAAAAACTTTACCAAATGTTGCGAACACCTACTTAGCCTTGTTTTAATATACCGCCTCCAATAAAGATCAGATTAATATTTATTTAAATAAATGCGTAAATAAATAAAAATAGAAGTAAAATATGGATGAAATAAAAAAGAGTTTTTTGTTAGTGAACTCAAGTTCATGGCGAGCTTCACAGAAAATTATACGCAGGAGTTCAAGAATGTGCACGCCTTAAACTGATTCCCGAGCAGATCTAGTTTAATAAGAAGTACCGACAAATATTACCACAATAATCCTCACGTTTCTTACTCTTGAATTTATTCAGAGGTTTATCTCGATTGGGGTAATTTGCTATCCATGAAAGATCTAGAAGGAGACCAAGCACATCCTTTTGAGTTAAAAAAAGATCTACAAGCTCTCAAACAGAAGTACTATCTCTGTTAATGTTGGTACTCTACATTTAATACTTATTTTAGTACAATAAATAAAAATAAAGTGGAATGGGCAAAAATATTTACAAGCAATATTATCCGATAAGCACTTGGGCAATATAATAAAATATGTAAATGTCTATGTTAATGTTTTGTTTATTTTCACTTCTTTAATGATATTCAATACAGTAGAACATTTTTAAACGTATCTGTGCATAACGGTAACGGTAACTACAAGGTACTTTTTTGTAATTATCTATGTCATAAATAGATTTGTATGTTTATCTTTTGTTATTTACATACACGTATCTAAGCTTGGAGAAAACAAAAGCGGTGAGTAATATTTCTGGTCGAATCCAACATTTTTGGACGAAGGAAACACAATAAGAAACTATTCGTGTTTGTTTCTGAAGGAAGGATGAAAAAGGATTTTAGCGCTAGTTGTGCAATTTGTTGATAGTTGCATCGATCATAAAAATGAATACCTATCAAAACCGCATCTTATTTCCCAAGACACACACATAGAAGCTATTGTGTGGGCGAGTGTTAATGTAGCTTATTCCAGAAGGCTGTTAAACACTTATGAGACAATGTTAAAGCAAGTCGTAATAAAGCCGCATGTTAGAAATAGCCTGTAGAATTTTTTCCATAATACAATCATCATAATTTTCCCTTATTGGCAGCATTGTTATGAAGTATAGCATTTTAGATGAAACATGGGTTTGTGTAGGATAATAAATACCTAGAGCCTGAAGGAGCGTGTGAAAGCAACATAAAATGGTAACGAATCATTGTTTTAGACGACCGGAACTCTAAAATATTTAAAACGACAGGAAAAAATTTTATCGAGAATCTTAAGAACAATCTTATTACCGCATTCCTTTCAGACAATCTGGAGCTAAATGCGAAAAAACTCCAAATTGTAGACAAAACAGTCGACCTTGCTTTACCAGCATCGGATCTGAGACAAGAATACTAATATTGTTTTGTTGATAGATCTAGGCCTCTTAACCTTCCTCTTGGTTGGCATTTTTTTTCACGAGTATCCTCATCGTGACTGTATCCTTTGGTCAAACTGGTTCAAGGCTCTAGAGGCCCCTCTAATCTCAACAAAGATGAAAAATGTTTATTCCGCGCCCTGAGGCCTCGATTCGACAAACAATACCAAAACTCGGACTACAAATACCACGATGGGTTTGGGCGCCATCGCTGAGATGAGCAGTAATTGTCTGGATCGCTGTGAACTTCACGAGATGTTTTTGTGGATGGTACTATTTCTCTTTAACTTCAAGAAAAATATATAGTTGTCTTCGTTTCAGCTTCGCCGGCTTCTTATGAATGAACGACTTCCAAGAATACGTGTACAGCGCGTTCAAAACGCCGCCGAACAACGCCCTTCGAGATTTTTGTTGTAAATTTTCCCATGTTTTAGGGGGCGTCGTAAAATAGCACCATTATATAAATTTTATTTGGTTCCCACCCTGCATGCCGGGTAAATAGTGTATACAAACTGTGGAAAAAGTTGTATAATTAAATAATCCGGTGTTTACATGTCTGGAGATGATGTTCTCGACGACACTCTCATCTACAATGATAATATTAATAACTTTTATCACACTGACACGGATTGGTAGAAATGGGTCACGACGGGATACACGACGAAAAGTTTCGCAAATTTATACAAAATAGACGTGTTTTTCGTAATTCTTTTTATTCTCTTTGCTCCGGCTTGTTTCAACAGCGGCTTTGCTCAAAGAACGAAGATCAAAATTATGCAGATGTGCTCCTTTCAAATTATTGATTAGACCACTTTGTCTATTCTATCGTGGCTATTTTTATCACGGTCCTTTATTCCTTTTTATTTTTCTACTTTGAATATTGAAGGACAAATATTGTTTAAGACAAAAAATTCTTTGTTCAAACCAAACTATTTCTCAATCGTTGATTTTTCAACCGCAACCACAAAAAGGATAATGGGGATTCCTTATTACGAAGGCATAGATTTTATGAGTCATACAGTTTCTATGGTAACCTTTTCAAGCAAATGTTTAAAACATGCATATCCTATCTTGTCAATTTATCATTTATTTCAGCCTTTTGGTCATATTCTGGAGGTAAATGAGACATAGAGAATTGCGTTAGTGTCATATACCTAGCGTTACAACTTTCATCTATGCTCTAACAAAGTTTACCAACGCGTGAAATTAATTTTGTTGTACTATCTCAGAAAAAATATTTATTATTCAGTCTTCTCGTCAAGCCTTTTAAGAGTTTAAATGTTATACATTGGAAACAATTTTAAAAGAGATCCAATAATTTTAGTACATATTTGCTTAAGTTCTGGAACCTTTAAAGGGTTAAACATTTTCGCTCTGAAGTTTTCAAAAATGTTGAGATACTTGTTGAAAATTTGTCTAAGAACTATAGTGTTCACCTTTTAAAGGAACTAAATTGGCTTAAGGTACAAAGTATACGAATAATTAAGCAGAAAATTTGAGACTTTAAAAGAACAGAAGTGTGGGAATAAGAAGAATGTGAAGAAGTGAAAAAGTACAACAAATACAAGACAGATCTTTAGAATAAGTAGAAGGGTTAGTCAAAAAACTTAAACAGGGAAAAAAGAAATAAAAAAAAGAACATTTGAAATGAGACTGTTAGAAAAGCAAAAAATAAAAACCAGATTGTTAGATACTAAGGAAATGATGTAAAGAATAAAATTTAAGTCAAAGAAATATGTGCAGAAAAATCGTAACCAAATCGAGTGTGGACAATATGAGCTGTTTAACCAAAATATCTTCAATGTGAAAGTAATAAGAAGAAAAAAAAATAAATTCAGGTGGAAGAAAAAAGACAAAAAGTAAAGAATAAAGATAGTAACGATAGAAAAAATGGTGAATAAAAAAAATCAGATAGCAAAAAAGAGAAGAGAATAAGAAAGACAAGTGTGTAAGATCAGAGCAAATCAAAATAGAGTGTGGATAATATTAGATATTTTTAACAGAGAAACCAGAAAAATATCTATGTGAAAGAAATAAATAAGAAATAATGTATTAAAGATAAATAGTAAAAGATGAAGATAGTAAGGAATTAGACAATTTTGAATGAAGGCAATTTAGAATAAAAAAAGAATGAAAAAAAAAACTGTGCAAGGAATGAGCGTTAAAAAGATTGAACTAAATAGAGTCTGGACAATTTGGAATCTTTTTAACAAAAAAACTACCAAAATATCTTCAATGTGAAATGAATAAAGAAAAAACAATAAATCAGATATAAAAACAAGACGAGGAACGAAGAATAAAGATAGCAAATAGAGAAAAAATTGTTAATGAGGAAAATTTAGATGGCAAGAAAGAGAAGAGAAAATCTAGATTGTATGGCACTAAGAAAATGCACGAAAAATAAATACCTTAAAAACGAGAAAAAAAGTGATACAGGGAATGAGCGTTGAAAAGAATAAACTAAATAGAATGTGAACAATTTTTTAACAGAGTAATCAGCAAAATATCTTTGATGTAAAAAATTAAAGAAATAACAATAAACTTCAGGTATAAAAAAGACGAAGAGCAAAGGATGAAGAGAGATATAAAAAAAATCTGAATTCAGAAAATTTAGATAACAAAAAAGAGTAGAGAAAAACCAAATTATATGTTACTAAGAACGTTAGAATAATAAAAACCTAAAACTGAGAAAAAAATTTGAATATCACCTAAGAAAAGAGAATAAGAAAAAAAAAATTACAACCATGAGAAAATGAAAGTCTTAGAATTTTACGTGTCTCATTTTTTCCGCGACTGCTAACCACAGCATAATTATAAGCAAGTTGTTAAGGTTTTTAAACAATTATAGTAAATAAATTGCGTAAATTCCCCAATCAACTCATTATCAGCACCAGCCATTTGTCTCTTGACATTTAATTATCGAATTTCTATTAATTGCTATAAACACGAGAATTTGGACAAATATTGCATCCGCTCACGAGGACAACGTACCGGAAATTTGAAAACACTTGTTAGTAAACATAAACTCTTACAACAATTAACTTATCTTGTTGCATAGTTGTGATTTTATCAAAAGAACGTCACTGTTTAAAATAAACTATTTTACGGTTTGCTCAACTGGGCCGACGTTTCGAATTATTCCCGTCGTTGTTGCTCGTTAAAATAATTGACTGCACAGACTTATATTATTATGCATTATTATAATTATCGGACATATGTTATTATCTATGTAAACACTACTTGTTTACCGTTAATGAAAACTCGTAAAGTAAATTATCGTTACCTTTGTCCCCAGGTTTTTAAAATTTAAATGTCTACTACAAGGCGTCGTTTTTTACAACAGTACTTCATTTATATCCATCCATTAAGCAACGCTGATAAACACATCCGCTACCTTATATGAACTTGACCGACATATGCGACAATTTTTATCAATTTCCAAAATGATAATGTGGACGCTTTCATTGATCAAAAGTGGTACCAGTTTAAAATCTGAGATTATTTAGTATTTTTGCGGAAAGTAAAGAGACCGACTTTTGATAACTCAAGTCAATTAACAATGCCTCCCTGTATGCAAAATGATTATGTTATCATATTGACTTTCAACTTCTTGGAATGGCCGCCGACCTCATGATTTTAATAAATGCTTTTATTGGGTTTATCTTCGCGTATTTTTTGTGGGATTACCTCAGAAGCAAATAACAAGCAAAAACTGTGAACGTTCATCAGAAATTCTGTTTCTGTACTTTTGTGGTTAAAACAGCATATATAAATCTATTACGCATTTATTAAAATAAACAAACTCTTCGGTAAACATACATTCTGTCACTTTTCGGTATCAAGTAATAAAGCTTTGGATAAATGATACAGTAATTAGGACCAGATCTAAAATTCCCAAGAAACATTGTTTTAGCTCCAGACTCAATAATCATAATGAAATGTTCTTAAAGTCTGGCAATGTATTGCGTTACATACACCCACCAATAATTGAAGTCCCTCGCGGATACTAAGATTCCAAGCATCAATTCTCTTTTTATTATTGTTATTATTATATGTGTGAGACCGTCAAAAACGCGTGTGGCCATCTTGTGAGGCAGAAACACTAGACTTTGCGCCACGATCCGTTGAACTTAACAAAACGTCATAAATTTATTTATGAATTGCACACTTGCTTTTACGATCAAATTATTCCACATTGGAAGTCGTTCCAACGAACTAAGATATTCAACGGATGGAGAATTTAATCGAGAACTGATAGCAGACTTTGAGTGGAATTCGGAACTATATCAACAAATGGACAGAAAGTTGATAGAAAGTCGACAAAATTAAGTGGGATGAAGGGAAATTCGGCTAAATGTAACTAGGTATATTTTAAATAAACTGGAAAAGCTTGCAGTAAATTTAACTATCAATGTTATTTTTCTTTTGAAGCAACTTCTGAGGGTTTGTTCTTAACGTACGGACAGCAAGTGACCATCTTCTTGTAGATCCAATTAAGAATGATAGAATAGGGGTTCATTCTGAAGAGAATTGTTGGTCAATTTCGACAAACAATTTTGAAGGGTACTTAATTCTGTGAAATCTGTGTTAATGTTTGTCCAAAATAATGTAAAAGTAGAAGAAATATTGTATGAGAAAGAAAAGAATTAATAAAAATTTGTCGATTTCCAAAATAGTGAGAAAAAAATTCTGAGGAATGCTCCCTTAAATCAATATCCTGCTTCTCGCAAACTTATTCAAATGCTAGAAGATGTACATAAATTTAAACTTCGAGTTTCCGCTAAAAGTAAATATTGACAGGTGGTTCTCCATTAGGTTCAATAACGTATCGCCTCGTTGACCTTGTTTTTCAATAATCGCACTTCTCATATTGAACATTTTTACAAACACCAAACATTGTTTCTCTAATTATGAAATTCGATTTTGTATCCATTGAAAAGACATCTACTCCAAAGCATGTATTTGCCAAGAAGGATCTAGCACCATTCTTAGCTAGATTCAGTAGATACATTTTTATAGGAAGATGTACGATTATAATAACGACAGCTCGCACACGCCACTAACCCACAAAGTCTCGTCCTCCGCAGTTCACGCACTAGCTATGACCGGCATCCAAATCAAGGTAGATCACTCTAGATTTCGGGCACGTCGTCTTGAACGCGACCTCGCAATTAAATTTCGGGTCTATTGTACTATCAGGGTCAGCAGGATTATGGGAGAACAAGCTGGCGAGCGGACGCGTCCGGTAAAAATGCTAATAAGCGAATTAAATACTCTGAGGATTGTTAATTGACTGGCTGCCCTACGAATTTAGAGATCACCAAGCAAATTGCTTAATTGAGGCGAGAGCTTGGTAGTTACTCTATTTTAGTACAAAGAAATATTTGTGGTTTCGAAATTGTACTCAATTTTTGCAAACCACTTATTTGGAAGCAATAAGAGGAAAGAACTAGTGAATAGACCACCCATCCGACCGTTCTCATTGAAAAAGTCATGCAAAGTGTGAATTAGTGGGAATGTTTTTTTACGGTGAAGGAATTTAACGACTTAAGGCGAAAAATGTCTGGTGGAAGAGCCGGATGGTCAAAGAATTGCGTCAATTTGTATACCTCTGGCGTAAAATGCATTTTTAAATTATTACATTAAGAAATTCTGTAATACAACATTTAGATTTTTTAACTCCAGAGGATGGAAAATGTGAGAAAATCTAAATAGATTAAAAACCTCTGAAGACTTCTAAAGATCTAAACATATAAAGTGCACAATATCAAAAACTTGGAATACTAAGGAACCAAGTAACTCTAAAGCGAATTCAAAAAGATATTTAAAAATCGAAAGGTCGCACATGTTCCAACGGTTTTTATGTCGAATCTCTAAGCACCACAATGAAATGCAAACGTGGGCGCCCCCCGGCATAAATTACTATTTAAAAAAAAATTAAATATGGGCAATCAGTGACAGTAACTGTAGAAATAATAGGAAGATAAACACGATACGACTTCCTGTGGAATACGAAATGATAAGATTAGAATTACGTGACGTTATTTTTCGAAAAAGTCTTCATGGGATGATTAATTTTAGCATGTTGAAAGTAATGTTTTTCCACGAGACCCAAGAATTCATTAGTGACACATATTTGTAGGTACTATGAAGAAATTAAAAACCACACAATCTCCATGACGTTTTTACTGTGAACATTTAAAAGCATGTTTATTCATTTCTTTAAAATCAGTTGAGTTTCTCACGGTTATTTTTGTTCAAACACCGTTCTGCGGCAATTTAAACTGACATCATAGAATAACCATTGGAAAAATATAAGCGCCATTCCAAGAAGAAGTAGGAGAAATTATATAAGCGCATAAAGAACAATACTACAAATTCGTTGATGAATGACATAATGCTTGCATTCCATTCTTAGTCATAATACAAGAAAAGCGTTGGCTCAATTCATATCTTCCCCCAATTAATTGCAATGTAAACGAGGGGGGGCGTCGAAGGGATTTTCCATTAAGGTCATCCTTTGTCGGTAAAAAATTGGATCAATTATCTTGTCCACTCGTGTAACAATTATAAACCATATTGGTGCGATTTATAAGCTTGAGCGTCTTATATGGCTGGGGCGTTTTTGCCTTATAGACTCGCAGCTCGGATGTATAGTTACCGACAAAACGTGACAGTATGCGGTATAGCCACAACAAAATAAACAATGTTGATGGTCCACTCTGCTGTGTGGTGGTCCTCCAAGTACCTGCGTAAGGTACGTTAACTCCTGTCTGCGCAATATGCACACCTATATGCAACCGCATACCAAGCTCATATTGTTCCTAGAAGTCCAATTACATGCCAATCAGCAGTCTCCGGATTCCTCCAAAACCAAAGCTAAAGCTAGTTTCACACTATTGAAGATATTAGAATTTCTAATTAATTAATAACGCAAACCTGTTCGAGATGTGATAACCAATTAAGCAATGACTTTCTATTTATTAGTGCAAAGAATGCACAGCCTGCCGGCTTCACAGCTTTAATGGTAATTAAAAGCGTTTCTTGATAGATAGCTGTCTGATGACCAGCGTGCAACGTCAAGAAGCTTTTTTGTAATGAACGACACAAAGGAACATTTTTTGTCTGACGCAAGAAAAAATCAAAATGATCCTAATAGCTGTACATATTCAAATTACAAACTTTTATCACTGTTTGATAAATCAAAACAGTTTGCAACAATGTTCAACAATATTCTTGCTTAATAAAATAATATATGTACACAGAATATCAAACAGCATATCTGGTCATGTTTCTTGTTTATTCTATACAAGAAAATTTGTAGTATGCAGTAGTTAAAGTTTAGAAATACGTTGGTAGCATTGTCTGATTGACAATGAATAAAAAATTACAGTTTACAAATTTTTAGTTGTTCGACTATATGGAACCTATTTTTTACCATAAATGGAACAACAACAACAAATATGTACATCCGGTTCAGTGGAACTAATTTTATTGGTCACAGAAGTGTTTTTAAGCAATTGTTTAAAATTTAACCACGTACCTTGTGTAATTCAGATAAAATTACAGAATTTGTGGTTTCGCTGCATGTGACGAAAAAGATAATGTAATCTGTGCTTTAAATAATTTATTAATTTTTTTTTCATAGCTTGTACTCAGATCATTTTGCAACAAAACACCGTAGCCAATTTTTACAAAAAAAATGTTGAAAGAGCAGAGCATCTCAATATTAGAAAAAAAATTCTTTTTAATACTCTACTATTGTGGTGTCACCTTTTTTTACTTAGGAGTGATAATTAAGAGAACATATCTCAATTTTGGTGGAGGAGCTAGGTTAATAATTTTTTTCGAGGTCTTGTGCTGTTTGCAGAAATTCCATATCTTGCTTTCTCGATTTCAATCAAAGCATAAGTGTTTTTTAATTTTCACCTAAACTAATTAGAAGTCAAGCTAAATATAAGAAAATGTAATAAAATCCAACGCATTTTTTTTGCTTGATATAGGCAGTAATGACTAATTCTAACACTCCTGCTACCAATAAAATAGGTGTTAAAACAAGTGCATCCGTCTATTAACAGCGATCCAGCAATGCATTTAAATCGAAGGATTTAATTTATAAATCGACTGTTAATTACTTTTATAGCTCGGCACTCCATCGATTATTCCAACTAGATGCAATTATTTATTGCACGATTTCTAAGAGGCAACGTGATGGGATTTAACCTTATAATTATATAATCTTTCAAGCTTGTGGAACGCCCAAAAGCCCAGTCATTGTATTAGTAATCGTTTGAGTTCTTATTAAGTGATTATTTGATGACTTTTTCGTCCCGTTTTACAAGTAAGTAGCAAAATAACGTAAATTATGTTTCATGATTTAACTTAGAAAATAAATGTTTTCTTGGTAATCTTCTATTTTGTTATGTTTAAGATGTATGTACTAGTATAATTTTATTTGAACGTTTCATGTATTGAAGTCTTGCTTGTTATCTGCACTACCTTAAAAATTCTTTAGAGACACTTCATTGTACTTAGTGTAATAAACGCGCCCATAGAAGAAGTTGTAAATTTAAGATGAAATATTGACTATTGTTAGATATTTAGCCAATGTAAAAATCCATTAAAAGATTTTTAAAATTCCTCTTTGCACCTTACGTATTGCTATAACGACAGCGTCTCTGACTTATAGTCTATAATCCTTTAGTGCTTGTAGTAGGTACATTTCAAAAGACCACTTTGAATTTACGATTGTTTGTCGCTGTATTATGTATCCTTTATGTTAAATAATCTGATTTTTCCCAGTTTTATATGTGGCTAAGGCCACACATTCACGACTGAAATATAATTATTATTGTTCGTTTTAGCGGTGTGCACATTGGTAAAATTTAAATGTCCATCAGCTGAGAATTGTAGAATTTTATTGTTTGGTTACAACCGAGTAGAAATCATGAATTTACCGCAGTCATAAAAAATTGATGGATACTATTCTTCCGAATAATAAAAAATGATAATATTGTCTATTCACCGTGAATGGGAAACGTCTGTTTAAGTATGACCTTAACTTCTATTAAATTTGGAGGTTGTGAATGAACCTTTAAGGCCAGTGGCGGGTCCGATTGTTCTATAATGGAGTATTACGACATTGCATCAATTAATTTGATTACATTGACGAAGATGAGTGTCCTGAGTGTCCGCAGTACAACAACGACTCGACCCCACTTAACTCTTATTCCCATTACAGAAGAATGTAATTGTTTTAAATGGGGTGTTATGTATGAGAACTATGCGAAAACATCAATTTCTCGTACTTTTCAATCGACCTACCGCACTTGTGTTTTTTACTACCGCCACTATTATTACGAAATTTTTTCGACGACCTTGGTCTTTGATCGAACCTTCAATAAAATCCCATTCGACCGACAAATACTCGCCGATTCTACCTGTTGAACGTCGAATCTCAAAGTCATCGGGGTGCAACAAAGAATTTATCAGGGGTAAAGTGGCTGTTTTTGTTGCTCCACCGCCGGCCCAACCCTCATGACTTGTCTATTTTGAAAAATTTGTCGTTGGAAATGAAAAAATTACGTCCTGTTGTGATAAATCGCGAATTCTTCCTCTTCGTCGGCGCAATATGCATGCATACGTGATATTTCTTCATTCATTAGCCCCCACTACGCTCTCCCCACCAAGAGTCGTTCATTCATAATACATGAGCGGTCGGTTTTGACTGAGGATGTCAAATCGATGTTGGCGCATTATTCAAAACGTCGCTCCATTAATTCTTGGCAAATTACAGATTAAATATTTGAAGAGTGGAATATTTGCAATGTTGACGTGTCAATATTGACCGGTGTTGGAGAATGTGGTTTGCTGGAAACACAAGTTTTCTCGGACTTTTCTTAATTAAAATGACCATAAATATTGCAGACGCAACACTTACCACGTTGACACGCATGCTTCCACATCAACTGAGTCACTTCGTTAATATTATTACCACACAATACGATATAACGTTTTCAGCACCCCGCAAGTTCCTTTGTGTAGCTTTAAATTGAAATTAACTTATTTATTTGTGCCCGTGCTGTTGACACGCACGGGGTCTTGACGACTTTACAAATTTCGGATTTACAATTTCCTTCCCAAGAACTACTTCTTGGGTAAACGTAAACCGCAATCTCTTTTCATTAAATAATTTCGGTAAACACGGGACCACAACCATCTCTGGAATGTTTTTTATTTGAAGTAGGAACACATTCATTACTGTTAGCATAGAAGTGTCAACCAACCCCTGAAAAGTTAGCCGACACCTAACGCCATACCACATGAGGAATTTTTTATATTTGTCTCCACAATGTAGACTCTGAGCAAATACAGCCTACACGCATCCGAAACGTAAAGGGTTAATCGTGCTATTTATTTTGGGTTTACGACCCAGATATGATGGTCGACTTAATTATACAAATAAATGCTAATGCTCTTGTAACTCTAATGCACCGTGAGGAGCCAAAATTAAGTACCGTTATTATGAACGCTACGACAATATTTTCTTTCTGATCTAGGACCTTTAAAGCGTCTCATTCTTTCTTCTACAATTCCAAAGTTACGATTAGCATACTTCATAAAATTAATTATAATACACACCGTTGCATTAACGTGCGCCTTTAGAATCCATTCATAGCGAATTCTGAATGTCGCTAAAAATCAACAACAATAGCTACAAATAATTGCATTATATTGCTTAGAAACCATTTTAAAAAAAGGCCGACAGGTTACATTCCAGTGTTAGCACCCCTATTTCACACTCGCTCACATCTCACTAAATTCTAAATACGTCTTGTGTTCTTTAGTTAACGGCACAAAGTTACCCCTCCAAAGTAGCTCACTTTCACAAATCTAAAAAAAAAGCTTCGAAACTTCAAAACCAAGCCGCATCAAATACACATTTTTTTACATTTCGTGCTGAACCATTTTACTTTTCTTGCACTGTGCAACTTTGAAAAGTAAGTCATCATACGGTCAGCTGATTTTTGTTTGCCTGGCCAACATTTATGTGCATTTAAAAGTGTCACAGAATTTTTCAGCAAATTAACACATTCTTCTTTTAATAAATGCCAAGCCGACAAATTACTTTTCGAGTGATAGCATTGAACTCACTGAATCATCCAGCCAAAAAATGTGGCGTAAATAATCCCACTTTAAGTTAATTTACGTGCAGAGTCTTAGAAAAGTTTTAAAACGGGAAATTCAAGGTCGCTAAATAAAACAGCTTTCCACTAGCTTGTTCGATGAGAATCTCGATTTTGATAGATTTTATTAAATCTTAATTTTTTGCAGTTTTAATTCACGAAACGAACAAAGCTGCTGGATCTCCTTTAAACGCCCATCGGATTAAGCAATAAAATAAATGTCCCCAACAAAAAAGGGAGACCAATACTTGAGTTAACGATATCTGAATGTCTCAATTTTGATTCGTAGTTAATAAATGATGTAATAATAATAATAGGGGTGGTGAACTTCAAGTGAAACAGGATGTATAATCCAATTAGCTAGCACTAGTAGCATGAGTGGACAATAATGATTTATCGTCGATTCAATTTGTATTCTTTCAGTCGCTATTAAATAATTTGCGTTTTTTACACTTTGTTGGATTCTTTAATACGAGTATAAAAATCAATTGTTATTGACCGTGCTAGAAAAAACTGTAAAGAATTTTGATTTGTATAACTTGTTTTTAAAAACTTGTTAACTACCTACTGACATGGAAAAATAAAGAAGAAAACTTGATGCGAACAGCTGCTAAAGCAGTTTCAACGAGTTTGGATTTTAAAAACACATTTTTATTGTTGTCATTTCGTATAAATAAATAAAATTGTTACTGTCTCAGCTCCTTTCTTCCCCGTTTTTATTATCAGTGTTCAATTAAAAGTGTTGTCTTATTGCAAAAGTCTCAAGAGCTCTACATGACCATTAGTTTGGAGATGTCTGAGAACCCCCAAATTCAAAAAAGCTCTGCTCGTTAAGCATTTCTCGGAAGGACCGAAGGGCGGTGATTTCGTGCGTAGTGTACAGCATCTAGAGAGTGTAAAATACCTCCGAGTTTCTCAAGCTAAACAACCGCAAAATGCATACCTTTTAAAACTAAATATTCGAAAAATTATAAAATTAATAAGAACCAGTTTTTGCTAACACATGCACAAGCTGTGGTTTGTTAATCATCCGGTTTTATTTTTGAATGAATATAATATTTTTATCAATTACTTGCGGTTTTATGTAGGCTGTATCAATTTTTATAAGAGACCTGATAGTTGGGAACGGAATGAAATTCATTCATTTGAGCTTGAACGTAATGAATTATTAATTCCGAATTCCAGTTATTGTTTTAATTGGTGCCTTTATCCATTTCCAACGAAAAACCTGAAACCTGCTCAAGATACCATCAACTTATTAATTTACAAATCGGTGGTCCCACAACAATCTCATTTTATTTTGTCGTTGGCGTCCCTTTTTTATTTCACTCATGTCGTGGATAATTTAAGTTATTTTTCCACTTATTATTAATGGAACTTTAGTGTAAAAAATGAAATTTAATTATCCTATCAGATCGAAAACTAGATTTTCTATACAATTTCATCCAGAGCTGGGTAACCTTCGCGGTTATGAATTAATTTGCATTTATCATCTATCGAGCCTAGCTCTTAGTTGGACGTCTTCTTCTCATTTCCGAGAAGCATAAAGAAGTCCGTGCCCTTTGAGGACCCCCCGCAACAATCCAGCCCTGAAAGGAACAACAGATCAAATCGCGATCCCACGCTATTCATTGAATTTGCACCATGCCCAAAGTACAAGTACTACAACAAGAATGGGCTAGACCATGTAGTAAAAAGCTCCATTCATTCACTAAGCAGAACTCATTCAAAGCTAACCGCAGGTGCGGAGCTTTCCGATTTTCCCAGCGGCGATAGGAAATTCTTCATTGCTGGATACATTCTATTAAGCCATTTAGCGAAATTAGAAACGCGGTATTTTCGCCCTCACATTCGACAAAACAAGCCCGCATACGCCTTCATTGGGAAACAATCATAAATTCAGACTTGACGTGAGAATCGCCAGGGTCATCACTCTTCATCACAAGAAGGGCAAAGACGCGCTGCAACAAACAAAAACTGTCTATAAAAAGCACAAAGGCAATTTTTTAGCAGCTAAAGCAAAAGCTCCTTCTCAAAATTGTTTCGGATATACTAAGTAATATAGTTGCTCTATTATATTCGATGAAATTTGCCACTTGTTGAAGATCCTTCCTCTTACAAGAGCAATGTTTATTTACACAGACGGTAAACTGCTGAAAATACGGAAGCCGACATCACAACAACGAGAGTGTTCAAAATCGCACCAAGTCTAAGTAATGTCGTTGTTGTAGGATGACACATAACAGACAGTTTGCCAGATAACTTTGTCAAATAGCAATTTAGGGTATTTACTGAAGTACAATGAGCATTTTGTAGCCTCTTTACACTCATATACAAAAGCATTAAAAAACTTTTCTACTTTTCTTGCTTGCATGAAAAAAGTATGCATAAAAATTCTCCTCCCATCGATACATGTGCTTTGTGGTTTCAAATGTGACTGACCAGCACGGTAACGCTTTGTGAATTTAGAAAAACACCAACTGGTCAACATTCCTGAATTAATTTTCAAAACGTGTATAACACATTGTAGTCTGCAAATATCTAACATTTTGTAAAAGTTTACCCCAAATCCCATTCTAAATTCAACCGAAGCTACTTTGTTTAAACTACACGTATATTTCGGAGAATTAACTTGGTAATCGACATCATTTATTAACACTTTCCTTGTTTGTCAGAGTGGCTATTCTTCTATTGTAAAACCCTTGCAAACAAAATGTACAAAACACCTTCAAATGTGGCTTTGTGAGAGCTTTTTATTGAATAAAATTCTTGGAGAAACTTTAAAAGCTACTTCCTCCTGTCAACAATTTTGCAGAAAATTGGTAGGTTGCTTTTGTCGGACCTTATTAACACGAAAAGTGGTGGAGATTTTATCTTAAAACGAAATTTTACAGCCAGGACGCTGTTTTTAGCAAAGAAAAATTGTCGCAAAATGTTGTAAAATAGAGATCATAGATCAGTGGCGTAGATTAGAACGAGAAGCCTAAGAAAAATTGAAATATCCGTTTGAAACTAGAAATCTTAATTTTTGGTGTGTAAATATGAAGTGAGAGTAGACACTTTTAGTTTTTTCTAAGTGAAATTTGTTGTTGACAAGGAAGTAACGCAGTTCAGAGAAGATAAGCAACTATATCAAGATTTTGTATACATTTCTACCAACGTTGAAATCCCACTTTTTACCTCTAGTGTTAATTTGATGGTATCATAATTTTCTGTCAATTTCACGGAGAACGACCCTTTAAACAAACCACAATCTGTCATGCTTCACGGCCTTAATTACCTCTGCATTAAACCCAGGGCCACCGGATTAATTAAGACCCATTTTTCCTAATATCTGAGAAAAAAATGTCCGGAATCCTGAACAAGCGCCATTCACTTCAACCAAGTTTTCCATTGCGTGTGGTAGTAGACGAGATCTCAGTATTTCTTCTACAGAGTTGGATGTAATGGTAAACTATACAGACCCAGTGTTAGAGACATATTTATGTCAGCGAGGCCAACCCCGATTCATCCCCGTTTCTTGGAAGTTACCCTGGTGGCTGGGAACAAGTCGTTTGGTTGCTTTCGGGCCGCCATCGAGCTCACTCAGATCATCAGTAAACAGCCGGATAAGAAGCCGAAAGAGAAGATATAGAATAAATAAATAAGCACCAATTTGGAATTCCTGTTTCGAAACTTGCCACATTCTCAGGAGTTTTGTTTTCGTATTGGTGGGTTGGGTATTGACAGTTTAATTACTATCAGTAGCTCCGCCGCTGTTGATCTGTCAACTGAGGTACAAGCACTTGTCGAAATCCTTTTAATTTTTAAAAAACAATTGTTTACTGTTAGCGATTGCGGTTGACCACGCAATAACCCGCCAACAAAGCAGTTTACATGGGAAATGAGCTTCTTAATTAAGCTTCAAAGTCAATGGCCACGACCAAATTAAATCCCAATTTAAATGGTCGGGCGCACACCGATGCAAATCCTACACGGTCGTGGGTAAACCTCTCCAAAAACGGAAATGGAGACCAATAAAAAATACACATAGATACATAATAACTTACTGGAATCTAAAAATATACAAGTGTGGGTATGGGACGTCTAATTGGACAAGGTGTATAAACACAGAAAACATCTGAAATTCAACTTTGGGTTTTAAAATTTAAATGGCATGTTTTTTTTTTTAAATTATGTTTTATTCGTGCAAACTTGTAAGATTCCCAACAAAATGACACAATGACGAATTCATGGGAAACACTTCATACGATCTTATTATGTACGTGTTTAGGCGGTAATAATCGTGGAAGTAGTTGGTTAATGAATACTTGATGACATTAATGACCGTGTAAACAGAGTATTAAGATACAATCATTCTATTTTTGGCGCTGTGACATATCCTTTCCACCGTCTGTTTCGCCTACAATGTTGTTTCAATTTAAAGAAAATAAATCGAAGATCATCATTTTCATTTTTTGCACGTTCTATAAAATTCCAATATTTTAAACCCCAAAATTTATATGCGCTTACAGAATTTCATTACAAAAGGTGAAAAGTCTGCATGAATATTCAAGAGTAAAAGTTTTAAGCTCGAAACATTTACTTCTAATGCAAAAAGAAGATATGAAATTGCAATCGGTAAACCAGTTGATTATTAAACATAAGATTCAAACATACGTTTTCAAAAATTTTCCAAATTTTCCAGAAATCTTTATAACTTTAAGTTCACCACAAGCAATAAATTTTGACTTGTTGCATTTAGATAAACACGTTTGCCAAAAATGTAATTTCGAAATTTAAGTTTTTAAGAATTTTTCAAAATTTTCAAGAATGCTTCCAACTTTAGATTTACAGAAAGCAGTTGCGAGTAATAAATTTTGTTTCAGTGCAATTGAATAAACATTGTTTGCCCAAAAATAAGAATCCGACATTTAGGTTTTTTAAAATAATCAAATTTTTCAAAAATCCTTCCAGTTTTAAGTTTACAGAAAGTCGTTCCGAGCCTTAATTTTTCTTTTTCTCTAAAAAAGTAACGCAAATGGCGCTTTAGTGTCATTTTTCAGTAGGAACTTTAATTTTAAAGCAAATAGTTGCTGTTGTGGTCCAAAAACTAAATTTACACTCAACCGAATTCGAATTGTAACAATCCGTTTACGTTCTTAAAGTTTTTTATGCATCTTAAAACGTACAAGGAACTTTTTCCAGAATCCTTCCAATTTTAGATTTACAAAAAGTAGTTCCGAACAATAAATTTTGTTTTATTGCAATTAGACAACCACTCTGCTTGCCCAAAAATAAGATGACATTTAGATTTTCTAATTTTTTTCAATTTTTCAAAAACCTTTCAATTTTAGATTTACAGCAAGCAGTTCCGAGCAGTTTATTATGATTTATTGCAGTTAAATAAACGCTTTGCTTGTCAAAGATAAGATTCTGACGTATAACGTGAAAAACCAGTTGTTGCAATAAATTTTTTAAAGCATTCCATTTAAACAAAAGGGCTTGGTCGCTTTACTCTTTCATGTACCTACAAAACAAAATTTTAAATTAAATACATCTTCACGTGTTGAACAGGAGCCAACTTTAGAAACAACTAAAGTGAAATTTAAAAAAAAAACGTTAATTTTATAAAATTAGGAAGAAATTCATACATTTTTTATTCCATCTATTTATATTTAATAACTTTAGCTGAGTAACTGTAAAAATACGATTGGTAACAAACTAAAACGAATTCGTTAGTTCGTTAAAAAGCTTTAGTATAGACATACCCATCATATTTGCAAATTGGAATTACCAAAATTTAAAAGCAATAAAATATTACTTGAAGGTCAGTCAGTTTTGCAGATTGGATCATAAACGCATAAAATTATAAATTTGGCCTGACAAGGTAACAAAATTCGAAGATCTATTTTTACTACGTACTTCCTTTTTAATTGTCTTCACATGTTCGGTTCCAAAAGTTCATAAAGTGCTCATAGTGTTCCTTAGAAATAAATGATAAGTCTTTGCAACAAATTCTACGGCGGTCGTAAAATAGTAATCCAAAGGAAGATTTATCACTATTAAGATTAGAGATAATTAAACTATTGGGAGAATAGGCACTATAAATTTTATAAAACTATTTAATTTAGTGTTATTTTTCGGTAACACAAAAGCCAAACGGATCCTTGTTTCTCCTGGACGTTAAAGAAGAATTTCTCATGTGACTCATGCTCATTATCGTTGTGTTCATCTTATTTATCATAAAACTTTATTACACATTTAATTTTTATTATTTATTTGTTACTTATGTTCCAAGAACATGTTACGTACACGAAAACATATCTGCATTGGAATAAACTTGTTCTGCGTTTATGCTACTGAGATTATATCAATAGCTAATTCAGAAGTGGATGATTGTAAAAATATTTTCATAAATGTCACAGCCGAACCAAAAGTAGTTTTCTTCTCATCTTTTGTAGCTTTCAAGTTTGTTTATCGTGCAACATCAACTTAAGTTGTAATAGCACGTTTTAACAATATTCAAATTTAATTTGGTTTATCAAAATAACTTTTGTGAGGCCTGGAAAACGCCCCGATTTTCGTCTTTCTTCATCTTTTTAACATACGTCGGAATCTATTATTATTTTCACTCACTTTCGTTTTTCTTTACGTTTCTCCATTATTGTTCTCGTCACGTTTCTTGAACTTCGGTTCCTAAACAAAATAAAATTCTAGACAAGACTATTTATCTTGAGGAGGACGTAACATTAATGAGCGCCAATGTGCACATTACGTAATTTCGCTGATTATTTTTAGTTCCGCGCGTTTTATATAATTGATAAAGCCGGATAAATACAGAAATAGGCGCTTCTACATAACCATGGTTCATTGATAACGCTAGCTCGGCATTTCTCGTACAATTTGTCAAACTTTGTACCAAGTCAATGTAAACAATTTTTTATACAACATATCAATGCACTCACATATAAACAAAATTCCCGCTCTTTATGCCCTTTAAATTCCGTTCCGAACGATTTACTATGCAAAATTAGCGATGTTGGGTAGCCCAGTTCTAGTTACAGTTTTGGCGGGTAAGATAAGGTTATCAAAGGACTTGGTGTGAAGATTAAGGTGTGTGGTAAACCTATTTTTACGGAAATTATCATAAATTGGGCTACTCTGTATACACGTGATAATTTTCCATTTGTATACTTAATAAGATAGAAGGAAACGGTATTAGTACTGCGTCTGCTCAAAAAAGCTCGATTTTGTAACAGTTGCGATCTGTTTCAGAAGCAAAAGGACAATTACTTGTACTGTCTTGCAACAAAAGGTAATTGTTCCAGCATCTGTGGAGGGCTGTGAAGTGCCTTAACAATGCATCATGCTGAGAGGGTCGACTAATATGAACTTGACTTCAGTCAACAAAGATAATTAAAAACAAGTTTAAAAGCCAGCAGTACAAATTTTTACGTGTATGATGCGGTTACGAGAATGTATAAAATTGTAAATAGGCGTTACTAGACCGCTTTAATGCTTTAAGCTGTGAGGAATTCTAGAAAATGATTAGCCCATCAACGGGAAAAGTGAAATTCCGTTTGAACCTATACAATGTTACTATCAATCAAAGGGTGTAAAATCTTGAAAACGAGTCTTTTCCCAAAGCTCTCACCGAAATTTTAACGGCTTTCAGCTTTGAGAGCCCGTGTAAATGTGAAAGTGTGTCCTTCTCAAAAGCTGTTTCTGGTCATTTCGAAGAAAACAGGATTTCTTGGGTTATACGCAAAAGAATGGGCGTTTAGAAACCACACAGTGTGAACCGGAACTGGAAACATCCCAGAATTTCAAGGAAGGATATTATAATAACAAAACCCCGTAGAGAGGAAATAGTGCATCCATATTCTCACTTAGCACAACCGTTAAAATGATAATCACGTACTCTACAACATGTCACTTCCATAGTGCATTCCGTACTATCACAAACATGCATTTTGTAATTTTGTATTGTCGTGAGGGCAAATACCGCATTTTCATCAACGGACTTAATCCCTTTATATCAAATCCCACAAGGGAAAAACCGTTGTTGCAACAGGGGGATTCCTTTACTGCACGTGCCAAATGTCTACATTGCAGTCTGCAATCTAAAACCGTTATAGCGACACGAAAAAATGCTTTGTCCTGATTAAAACAGGTGACGAAGGAAAATTCAGACGGTTACGTCTCAGCGAAACCGGTCCTCTCCACCAAGATTAGAATTTTTAATTTTTGGTGGGTGTTTAACAAAATTTTCGCAAAAAATTGCCTGTTTTCGGCTTATGTAATATTTGTGGGTGTTCAAGGATGCTGTCCATTGCACTCCCAAAATTTTTATTCATAAAATAAACGCTCACGCAGGAGATACCACTTCTAATAACGTCATTTCGTTTTCAATTATAATAAGAGTTAATTCATTCGTTGTAAATAATCATTCTTCTAATTAAAGAATGACTGTAATAAAGTGCGGGTTTTATTGTAAAACTTCACGAAATACCGGCTCTTCCAATTAAAGTAATAACACCATGTTATTAAAGAAACGTAAAACGTGTGATTGACTCGAAAGAATGGCCCAACATGTAGGCAAATATAAACATAAAACTGAAATTACGATAAAAAGAAGATTAGTAAGTGTAAACTGGCAGAGAAAAATTGGCCAGATTACATCCTTGCTGTTCTCGCATGCAAGTCTGTAATAACCATTATCAAACATATAATTTTTGATTGATTGATTTCCACAAAACTAGTCCAGTTCACATTTTCGGATTCAAGAAAGTCCAGTTAAAATTAAATTGAGCAGCTCAGATTCTGGGGCTCAAGACAATAACTGCGTTATTTTTAAAAATCTTATTGCTTGAGCTGCGAGACTGAAATAATTAGCTTTCATAAAGCTTTTAAAACAGTAATTAAGTTATAAAGATTTTAAAGCTTTAAAAAAACTGAAGAACTAACAACAATTAGTTAGCTTTGTTAGAACTGTGAGATAATCGGAAAATCGTTTAGATTACAGATAATAATTATTTATTAATTTATTTAGTTTAAAAAAAGTCCCGAATAATAATCACAGTTATTTTATTTTGCTTTATATTTGTAAATTTCAAGGAATATTTTTGGTCACTGGCAAATTATTGTTAATTCTTTTATTTTATTTACCATTACTCAGCGAACCTGTTAACACAATATAAACCAATTACTGCAAAGCAAAAACAAATTTTCCACCTCTTTAAAAAGTTTTCACAGTTTGACGTTAGCACTTTAGCAAAAACAGTGTAGCAAATTTAAACTGAACAACTTCATAAACTTGTTGCCAAACACCGAATTTAGCTTTCCGCGATTCAAATTTCTATTTTGTTGTAAGCCTTATTTTCTGAAAACCTGAAATTCGCTGTCGTTTTAATTTAATGGATGCATTTAAAGGTCTACGAAGACATTTAATTTTTAATGAGATAATATTGTTCATGCTCTAGAATATGAAAATAATAATAAAGATGGTCGAGTGCGCACGAAAATTTCCGTCTAAAATCGCCGATGTTTGTTCTAGTGACTAATCCATTAATGTTTTAAAAGTCAACGTTCTTTCACCTTGAACTGGATACCTGTTTTAAACTAAAATTTTCGTGATTTTTTCGGGGAGATGCATGCCGACTGTACGTTTCTGGAATTCTTCATGACTTGGTCCGAGAACAAACGCGATTGTATTATTATAAGGTGGCTCGCAATTCATGATCAAGGATAAAAATGTCTGGCGTTTTTATTACGTCACTGAAAAAAATTACTTTTATTAGTTTACCCAAACCTAACATCTGCGCCGTCACTGAGCTAAGTTTGTTGATGTGGCCAATAAATTGTTTGAGGTTGTTTGATTGTTGTTCACTTGAAATACGAAAGATATTTGTTCAAGCTTTTATTCTATATAAGAAACATGTAAAAATTATTCACGTTAATCGCCGGAAGACACAGTCATGCTATTTGAATGTTATTTAAATAATTTATTTCAATTATGGAAATTACAATCGAAAGAGTGGGCTAACAATCGAAATTTTGACTAAATTAGCTAAACAACATGCGACTGTTAATTGAAGGCGAATTGTGACCATCATGAATGAGTGGAAAATTATTGCAAAATCACGTCTAGACAAAACTCTTTCATGGCAGATTCATAAATTAAGCCTAAATGTGACGTAACATCACTGTCAACGAAACCGGGTCCCCTCTTTCTCCTTGAAATAGGTAGTTTAAATTAGCTGATTAATTTACAAAATTTTGGCAACCTGATTCTAGAGCTACTTCTCGGCTAGTACGTGGCGTCGTAAAACCTCCATAAGTTTCGATAAATTATGGCTGCCTTTCGTGTAGAAAAATTCAAACTATCCCAAGTCATCCTTATCAAGAAAATATCCGACATTTTATTAGGAGTAATGGGGCAGTGACCGGTTTCCATTAGCAAAGGTCTATCAAAAAGCCCAAAGAAAATTTACATTGTTACCATATGGTAACAATCTCCAGTCAAGTGTCGATAAAATTTTACAGTTTGTCTGTTCCAATGGCCCATATCGGCTGCAAAAAGGTCAAATTATACTGCGCGGTTTGTTAAATATTTTATGATGAGTCGCTGTGGTAAGACGATATTTTAACGTTTAAATGACAGTCAATGAGGAGCTTTAACCTTTAATTCTATGCAAGCACGAAACACATTGTCACAATTTTTCTTCCCTTGTATTATTTTACATAAGTTTGTTTGATAAGCAATAAGCTTATTTGACTGAAATGTGTGAAGTTTTGGGGTTACAGCCAGACAATGACCTGCAAAGTTATCGCATCAGAGTGGAATTTCTTCGATAGTCACATATCCAGGTCTATTTAAAAGTCGTAACATTATTCTAGCCAATACACTTCGTACTTCAAAATTTCGTACTTTTATTGCTTATTACGATTAATAAAACCAAAAATATTTGATGTAAGCTTTAATTTATTGAGATTTTGTGGGCACTTTTATCGTTTGTAATAACTATAATTCTTAATATTTGAGTGTCTTTAATACTTACGGTACATTTCAAAAGTCGGCATATAAAATGATAACATTGTATAAAATTGTCACCACAAAATGGCACAGGCCACAAATGCATTTTGTTTTGTTTTTGTTTGGGTTTATTGGCGAGTTATACTGTTGTAATTTATTTTTGGCACTACTGAGGACTGCCAAACCTATTAGTAGTAAATAAGGTGATACTTTAACTTCAAGGAAACTTTGAATGAATTGTCACATTACTAGTAAAATTGACGTTTCCAAAAACATTTATTTCAGAAGTAGAACTTACATCGATAGATTTGTGGGTTAACTGCATTGTACTCGTAGCTGAACTTCTTGTGGTCAGATGTTCACATAGAATCTGATTTGAAAGGACAATTTTTCTCGATATAAATACTTCAATATAGTTTTTTGATGCAGAGGATAATTTCCATCCGTCTATACGTTTAATGGTGACAAGATCAGCAACGTGTTTACCAACATGGTAGCCGCAGAGCGGCGAAAGCAGTCCCCAGTACTCGTTTCCGAAAGTGACAGCTTCAAAAAATTGGCAATCATCTTTGCAACTTTATACAGTATATTGATTCCTACAGACTAAATGGTACACGTTTTCTATCTGCAGTTGATGGAGAATTTGCTGTGAGAAACGTATTTAGGACGCAAGCGTAAACATTCTCGTACAAATTCCAAAAAACTAACCTCATAATCTTCATCGTTTACACAAAATTATCGATCTTTATTGATCATAAAAAGTATATAAGTGAAACAATCATTATCAATCATCGATTAATTATTGAGAACTTTTAACTTATATCTACTATTGTCTGTTCTGCAAGCCCCATTACAGCAACAAAATGTAAGTTTAAAACATAATTTTACATATTATGTTTCAAACCTTAGGATATTTATTAAACTAGCCTTCACAAAAAAATAATATTACTCTGAAACGTCTAGCAAAAATTTAATGATTTCATTTTGCTCAAACATTTTCGAATTTTTAGGCTTGTAGCTTTCACTTAGTTTCTTCAACAGTGTTATAACATGAAATTCACTTTAAAAAATTCTTACCTTAAAATGTCGCAGTTTTCATTCACCAGCAATGTGCTCTTCAGCTCTTCAGGGCATAAATTCAAAGGCTTGACTTTATTACACATTTCGGAAAAAATTCAAGAAGCAGTTTTTGACTAACTCCATTTTGAAACACTTTGTTTTTTTTTTTCTCGTACATTAATCGTGAGTTTTGAGGCAATAATTTATTCACTGCTTCTGCAGCCTCTTCCTCCACATCTGCAGGCAGTTGTTATTCGTTTCCGCACACTGTCACCGACACTTTCTAAAATAAAAATGTATTTATAAATTTCATGAGACCTAATTGTGAATATTTATTAATATTCACTTAATGGTTAAAGTGTTCCCTTATCGCCTTGTATAATAAATATCTATGGTTAAATTATTTAGACTAAAAAAGAACTTTAAGTTATGTGTGAAACCAAAAAAGTAGCTCATGTGAAAATGTTCTCTTGTACTTTTTAAATAAATCAAATAAATGATTACCAACGCAATTAAAAATCTTTTCCATCTAAATTATTTGTATGCTTCCGGTGATCGTGATAACATCAAAAATTTCTAGAAGAATAATTTGTTTTGTCTAATATTTTATCTCTTTTCAACAGTTCTAAAATTCTGAAATTTTGAATGCATTGCTGTTTATTAAATAGTGGCTACTACTGCCATTTTTGAATAGAAAGAAAAAAGAAGGAAACACCTCGAAGGAATTTGTTTAGTGAGCCACATCCGTGGTATGTAAGAACTTTTTTCATTCGGTGAAACAAACACGCTCTAAGAGTTGCAAAAGAATTTAAAACATTTTTTGCATTTGCATTTGTTGCCGTGTAGTTGTTACTGTAACAACTACTATGATTATAGCTGCATTTCAAAAATTCTAAATTGATTTAATCCTAAATAGATTTTCATTTTAATTAGTATTTAATTCCAGTACTTCTCTATTAAACAATATATTTTATGTATGCATTAAACGTCATAAACTTTCTAGATCTATCAAGGACTAAATTTTGTGATATATGAGAGCGAGTTGCGCACGTAGTTGTACTATCAGTATGCATAACAAATTTTGACTACATTCATGTTGAGAATTTTTCAAAAGCTTCGTCAGGAACTATTCCTTCGGCTGCTAAAGCTATGAGTATATTATTTTTGTTCTGTTTTTTAGCATCACTAATTAGCAAGTTGGTACCAAATTTATAGTATCACTTTTTATTTGCATGAAAAAATAGACGTTACGTTCTCCAATTCACAGGCGCTGCATTAAAAAATAAAGCTTGCTGGAATGTATATCCATCTGTGTAAATGTTTCTCATGTTTGTGGAACAACCCTAATCTCAGGTTACATCTAAAGTAACAAGCATGTTGAGCGGAATTTCTAGTTATTTGGCATGCCTTTTGAATTCCCAACGTTTGATTTTCAAAATTGGTCAACGCATGTAAAGCACAATTTCGACTTGGTGCAAAACATTCCTATGGAATTCTCCACTCTCTCCTTGGTAATATCTTTGAAAATTGACCTTAGTTGTACCCAACACCGTTTATTAATCACGACATTTCGCGATGTTGATCGTTAAAATTTCATTACGGCCCCTGTGAATTCCTGCACCTATCAGCATAAAACCTGAGGATGATTATGCGGATTCGCAGTCTGCATTTCGAGCCGAAACTCAGCTCTGTCGGCCTTTGAGCTACAAAAACTAATCTACTTTCAATTTCAGCAACTAAATAGGTGTTGCGAGTCCGGATCCTTTGTTCCTGCAAGTTAGCGTCCGGCCAGACCATATATTAAAGAGGGCGATAGCATCGCAAGAATGCAGCGCCGGCTATTCGCCGTGTGCAGTCCGCCGACGTGGGGGGTGGGGGACGAAGGGCCATGGGGATCACCGCCTTAGGCCGTGTGTCATCCCTTTCAACATTTGCATATCAAACGGAAACGGCGGCGTCTGCAATTTTCCGCGTTTTTGACAACCGAGACGGTTACTATTATCGGGACCAATGGAAACTTTCGGGTTATCATCGGTTGATGAACAGGCGACTGAAAATTGTATGGGCGGAAGGATATCACCATGGCGTGTTCGACGTTATCACGAGGAAGAGGCAGGTCTTTAAATAACGTTACACTTAAGTTCATGCACGACAGCGAAAAGCTCACTCCAAGAATGCGCAAAAGCTCTAGCTGTAGATTGTTGCAAATGATAACAAAAATTAAAAGAAACATTTTATGGAGATATAACCTCTCAACAAGAAATTTTAAGAAGAACGACGGTCCATGGTGGCTTCAGGCTATTTTGAAACAGAGCTTTCAGTCGATATCGGCTTGGTGCAGTTTCCAGAAATACCAACTCTTTCAAGACGTGCAATAGTTAGTTATTTTAGCCGCTGGTTTATTGGTACTAAATTTCTGTCAGAACAGAATACACACAAACAAACCCTCTAAGCTCCCCGTTCCAAAATTTCTCCATGATTCCTGGAGAAATCCTAATCTCATTTTCCCACCCCACTAAAGGGTTGTTGAAGTAAATCCTCGCCACCCAAGTACTGACCTGTCTCAAAAACCGGACCCACCCCGACTGGTACACCATCCCTTAGCACCGTTAGCTCGAACAAATTAAAGACGAATCCCACCGAGAAACCGATTTGAAAACCTGTCCTTCGACCATGTTCTTATATAAGGGGCATTTGCCGACCATTAAAGCTTTTGATTGATGACTGTTCCGTACGAATTAAATAAATTACTCATTTCACAATTACGTTTAAGGCCAACGTGCATTTTAATACCATTTCGTAGCACAAGAAGTTAGATGTATGAGTCTAGGTCAGAAATTATTAGCTCGAATCTCATTGATCTCTGATTTATTTTCTTTGTTTTGAACAATTAGGATTTGCGGTGATCTCTGTGTTTTATGTATAGTAAATCACGGATGCAATCATGCGGTACTGGGGCTATTTATTTCTTTCATCGTGTGGTTGGAAGCACTGGTTTTACACGATGCTCTAAAAAGGAGAAATAGTTAATAGAAGTTCCCTTAAGTGGCGCCAAGTGTCGTAAAAATTGCAAAGATAAAATATCTTGCATTAAAAGGGATTAGAATTTGCGTGCATTCTGACTGAATGTTTTCAATGTCATTAAATATCTCATGCGGTAAAACACACTTTTACTAAAGATACAGACAAACTGTTAGTTTCACGTGATAAAATCGTGTTATTATTTATTTTCAAAACCAAAATGTCTCGATTGATTCCGTTACAGACTCCACAACGGCGCTAACCGTTCTCCCTTTTTCTTTGCTCGGTCATATTCAATTTTTAATTCAAAACCTGAATCTCATTTCCTATTCAGACTAGTAAACATCATTATTGCAATATTACAGTCCTTTAAAACCAGTTTAAAGGTCGACAACCTTTTAGGTACTAAAACGCAACATTTCAAAGGACTAAGAAACAATTTTGATATCCTATTTTCCAAAACTTCAAACAAAGAGTAATTTCAACATTTTTTGAGTTCCCAAAACTGACCTTTCGTGTAATTGTAATTTCCATAAATTTAATTTACTCTTGGGCTTTTGCTTCAGCTTTAATGGATGAAGAAATAAAAATGAATATCTGTAGAATGCCGACAATCTGTAAATACCGAAAGCGCTCCTAAAGCAAATAAAGAAAGCCAACAAGTATTTGTGCCATTAATGGCATATTTGCTGTTTTTTATTAAGTTTACTGTTTTAATTTTTAATGCGTAAACTTCTTGCATTATGTTGGTAAGTCTGCTCCAAATTATTAACGAAAAGTTAGGTCCAAGCCGTACATAAATATAAATCACGCATTCCTTCGGCCACCTATTTTATTCAGAGTTTTGTCTAAGATACCATTCGACAAAGTATTTTGTTTATTTTGATAAAAGGGAATTACTGATAAATTCGAAGGATCCCTCCTAACTACTAAAGTAGTATGTAAACTATTTATTTTAACAAATAAGATAAGTACACGCAAGTATCAGTGACCCTTTTTAATGTATTTATTTAAAAATGCTCAATTCTAATCCTGAATTTAAATATACTGTTACAGTTTTGCAAGATTTTGAGAACTTGCAAAGAAAAAGTCAACAAATCAATTTAACGAACAAAATTAGATTCTTTACTTCCTTTAACGTGGAGCCAAGAAGACGCTCTTTAATTGCAAGGATAACAAGAATTAAGGAACAATGAAATAAAACCAAGATCTAAATAAACAAGCTCTAACGATAAGATTGTTGCTCCTAAGATCTGTGCCTCGAAAAAACAACATTATAAAAATATGTATCCCAGAAGAATTCTCCTAGAATAAATTCATGCAAATCTCTAAAGTGTTGGATGTTGTTCAAGCTGCGTCTTCTTTGTTGGCACCTCTGAAGATCTCACAGAGATTGTTGTAGCTCAAATAAACCAAACGCCGACAAATGATAGGAAATCCTCGTAATAAATTTTTCTGAAAAAACCCTCCAGGTATATAAACATTCCCAGAAAAGTGGTTGTTAGCCCCCTGCTGGCCTATAATCATTTGTAAGTTGTAAAGTCGGAGCAGTATCGAATTTGTGGGATAATTCCATCCCTCGAACGGGCCAAAAACAAAGCTTAATACGCGAAAGCAGGCCCTTTCTCGGTTCATCAGATACGCGTTCGTTGTAAATTTTACGAGGTAACTCGAGATTTCGACCGAGTATCAGACTACAATCGGCCCGGCCAGACCGCAAAATAAACCAAAATGTGGATGCGGGCTGCGTGGGAGGGCGCCAGAAATGGCGGGGAGAAATACCGAAGGAAATTGACTGGAAGAAGAAAGAGACAACAAAAGAGGGATTGGATACGTAATCAAAACATAGTCGTGTTTTTTAAAAAAAGGAAGAAAGAAGTCGCGGTAACGGAACGCGGAAAGGGTGGATGCCCAGACCGTAAACAAAGATGAATTAATGAAGTTGCATACCCAAAATATCTACAGGATAATGAAAATATAAAGAATTCTAAGAATACAAAAAATCAGACTTCTAAATACTGTAAAGAAATTGGTGGATCCGAAAAAAGAATTGGAAGACCTCAAAGTTTCAGATTTCCAGTTATTGAATTAATAATTTTTAAACTCTTTTTGTTTTAACAATTTTTAACTTTTTCACGCTACTCATATATAATATCCCGAGTGCATATCAAATTGTCCATAATTCAATTTTAAAATTATTATTCGGAGAGCTATTTCCCGAACGAACCTCTTGGTAAACAGCCCCAATCTTAATTATAAGAAATGTAAAAATGGGAGCCAAAAATAAAACTTAAATTACTAGACACATATCTAACTTTCATCAAATTGTTGTGTCGTCCTATATCAAATAAAAACAACAGAAACAGTAAAAAATATATATAAAAAAATGCACAAGTGGTGAAAATTATCGTTAATTGCTCTAGTGCAAAATTATCGCTGATTGGTTGATTTTTAAAAATTCGAAGCTTCTCATCGACTTAAATAATGCGAGAGAAACAGTCGAAACAATTTTCACTCAAGGTTTCTTTAACTAAAAACTTCAATTTTAGTTTTATTAGACTTCTGTCACCTAAAGGTTGAAGAATATTTATACTTTCTGGTGAATTGCTTACGTTTTCTGTATTTGCTTTTACCTTTAGTCGTATATTGATGATCACAAATTCAAAATCTCCAAAGAATTCAGAATATCTAGGTAATCTGAGAATTTAGAAAGTATAAAGAATATAAACAGAAAATAACTGGAAGAATATAACAAGTGCAAAAAAATCAAAGTATCCAAAACATTCAAGCAAAAAAACAAAATAACCTAACAATTATGAAAAGAATAAAAAAGATAATAAAAATGAAATTTTGAGAATTAAAAATCTAAGACATAAAAATCTCTTTAAAAATTACCGAAAAATTTTCCGAAAAAAATTGATAGTTAAACAACAATGGCTGTGTCAGTATTTGATCACACAGGCTGATAAGATATCTACTAAAATTTTCAATTTAAATGGAAAACGAACTACTATCCTAGAAAAAAAAGCACAAAATATTTGTCATTCCTGTTTCTTGGTGCAAAGCATATAAAATCACAGATAAATATTTGTCTACTTTGGCTTTTTTAGACTGTTATATTTCTTAAACTTTCAAACTACTCCCAAAAGCTTTTGAATTTTACATAAAACTTTTCGGATGGATTTCGATTCCGGTGGTTTTTCCGAGTTGTCCGTTTTTATTTTTTGTTTGCTTTTGATTTATGCATGTTTTCATTTTATTTGTGTACGACAAATATGGATATTCCTGTCGATAAAGGTCATAAAAATGTCATAAAGATACAAAAACTTTTGTCAATGATTTACGATTGCAGCATTTTGGTGAAAAAACTAATTTTACGTTATTTTATAATATCTGTGAAAGTGCGTATTATACTCATTGATTGTTGATTTCGATCGCGACGTGTGCTTTTGATTTCTACATAGTTGCAGTTCACAAATATACAAAATTTGGTTGATAAAAGCCATAAATATATCACGAGATAACAAAATTTTTCCCTATGATTTTATTATTACATATTTTTGGTAAAGAATGGTAATTAATTGTACAAGAAAATAAAGAGCCACTTTAAACATCAAGTGAAAACTGGTAATGCACGAATAGCGTAAAAGAAAAGGGTGCAGAGGCAGCTAGATGGTTAAAGATGTTTTATCGTCTTGTATATATCCTTTTTTTTTTCTATAGCAAATTTTAATAAAACATTTTGATTTTAATTTACTAATTTGAAAAATTAAGACTCATTCATCGTGATACCTAAAATTAGTTGCTATGGAATTTTTGTTATCATCAAATTTTTCATTTTGGAAATTGGCGAGAATACAATGTGTAAAAACGAATTAGAACTGCCTGTCGACGTAGAGGAAGAGGCTGCAAAAGTCACGCTTAATATACGAAAAAGAGTACAACGCTTTTCAAAAATAGAGAAGTGGGAAAAATATAAGTGGAGTTAGTAAAAACGTGCTTCTCGCATATTTTTGCGAAAAACCTAAGAAAGTCAAGCCTTCGAGTTTCTTGGTCTATCACTCAATGCTAAAGAGACTAAAGATTGGTTGTTTTAAGTAATCGATAAGGATTGTGGAGTTAGATTTTTGGAAATTGTACGAAAATATTCAGGTTTGTGTCCTTAAACCGTTCCTCACAGCAAATTCTTCGTCAACTATAGACAGAAAAAGTGTTCCATTCAGCTTGTAGAATTGATACTTGATAATTGCAATTTTTTTGAAACCGTCACATCCCTTGCTTTCGGCGCTTTGCAGCTACGATGTTGGCAAACACGGTGCTAATCTTGTCACTGTTAAATAGAAATGAATAGAAATAATTATTGGTAGCAGAAAACTATGTTGAAGATTCTGTATTAAGAAAAATTGCCGTTTCGAATCTGATTCTTTGCGAAAATCTGGCCACAGCAAGGTCTTTTTGAACTGATGAGTTCAGTGCAGTTAACTAGCTATCAATGCGAGTTCTATTCTAAAAATATTTTTTTCTGGAAACGTCAATTCTATCATTAACGTCACAATTAATCCAAAATAATAATATACTAAAGTTAATAAATGTAAAAATAATTTATCTATTCTTGATCATAAAGTATCACTTTATCTACTCCTAAAGTTAAGTGCAAGGTAGCCTTGCATTTTGAGATAAAGCACACTTTAAAATCTGCTTTAGAAAAATGAGTAAAAATGTGAAAAGGCTGCATATTTTATATCATTCAAATAATATAAAAAGTAACAATCTAACAATTACAAAAAGAATACAAGAGATAATAAAAACGAAATTTTAAGAATCTAAAATCTAAGACATCAAAATCATTTAAGAATTTCTTCGGAAATAATGTAAATTATGGTCCAACAATAACGGATATGTGAAAATTAGATTACGATTACACTTTCTGATAAGATAATAAATATATAAGATATATATATATTTCAGTTTAAATGAAAAGTGAACTACTATCTTTCAGTTTAAATGAAAAGCAGACCACTATTATGATAGTCATATAGAAAAAAAGCACAAAATACTTGTCATTCATGATTTATCGTGATAGAGGCATAGATAAATGTTTGTCCGATTTTGTCTTTACTACATTGTTTCAATTCTTTAACTTATTTCCAAAAACTTTTAAACGTTACATAAAACCTTTTGGTGGATTTCGGTCCTATTATTTTTTGTTTGCTTGTGATTTCTACAGATTTGCATTTTACTTATGTGACAAATATAAATATTCCTGCCGATAAAAGTGATAATAATGTCACAAGATAACAAAACTTTTGTCAATGGTTTATCATTGCAGAGTTTTGGTGAAAAAACAAATTTTAGGTTATTTTATAATATCTGTGAAAATGAGTATAAATCATTACCAAGACTTGTTAACGAGACTTTGATGATAACCTACAGGGTGATCACTAAACTTCGATAAATGGAAGTAGAAAACCTATTATTTCTTGACATGACAGTTAATGACAGCTTCGTAAATACTAAAAGTTGACTTTTTAAGCTTTTTTTTTGTTAATTTGCGCACAGAAAGCATCAAAAGAGGCTGAATAATCAAAACGCAGTTTAGAGAGCTCCTAACAATTTCTGTTGAGGGTACCTGTTCGTAATGTAAAAGTCCTAAATCGCAAACAGGTCTTATCTTTTACCTCTAAAGTAATCTTCCAAAATTAAAACGAATTTAAACGAAGTTACTGAAATGACTTTCCCCATGTTAGAAATAGATGATAATTCCTTTAAAAGTGACGTTGGTCGATATAAATGTCAAAATCAATAGGGGTAGCAAAAATGATTTCCTATTTATCCTGAGAAACACCTCGCTCCTCTCGTTGGATTTCACTCTTTCCCCAACCCTAACAACTGCAAAATGCACCAGCATCTCATCACCAACAGCCGGTATTTGTTCAGCTTCTATGGGACTAATTACTCTTATTATATGGCACTTTTATGGTGGTAGCAGAAGCCAAAACAATCGTCTATTGCGCCATAAAAATTCGATACGCCAATACGGAGACTAAATACAAGTAAAGTGTGAGCTTACTGAAAGTGCTGAAATTTCCACGTTTGTTCAGATTTTAGAGTAATTAACCGAAGCTCCAGTTCAGGGCTAATCACCATCGTTCAAATCGGGGGGGTCTACTTGAGATTGGACAAAAACTAAACACCGGATGTTTGACGTCATCGTCCTTGTGTTTAACATATTATTAAAGCAGCAGCGCGCCTTTACCAGGGTTAAATGTCGCCTCTTCAGTGAAAAAAAGCTCCCTTCAAAATGGCAAATAAAGGAGCAGTATTTGCATGGATTTAGAGAGTTTTCATGTCGAGTGAAAATGGGTTTTGTTTTTTTCATAATAAAACTACGATTTGTGGGTTTTGATAAGATACCAAATAGGAGCGCTTTAAAGTTTAAATATTCGTCTGAAACTATAAAAATCGATACACAAATGAACTGATAACAAAACTTATTTTTAGTTGAATATTGTTGGGTCATATGTTATCTTCTGAGGTGCCAGTTGTCTAAAAAAATAGTTTAATCAAACAAACTATGACACAACCACTAATTTTGGAAATTCAGGTAAACGCTATAGAATTTGAGATTTATGATCTGCTCAAAGAAACACTTTTTCACCTGCTGAGAAGCGACCAATAATCACTAATGCTTCAAGTGTCAAAAAACCTCCTTCACTAAAGTCTTACAAAATCGAGATTTACAGCTTTGTACGTTTCCATGGACCCATAAAACGACAAATTCATCATTCTTATATTTTTATCAACGTAAATAAATAAATCAACAGCTGCTTTGCTCTTTAAAAATTAAATACAATGACTTTGGAGATAAATACGTCAAACTAATTATGTGACATCAGCTGGATTAATGCTTCTGTTCACATTCTTGTACCTTGATCGTGTTACGACAAAATACCAATCACAGGGAGAAATGAACTGGGTCATCAAAAACTGAACAAAACCAAAGAAAAAACTGCAATATCGGATAAATAGAACCATGTTGGGTAACAAATATTGAGAAATATGTAACTAAGATTAGAAAAGGGTTAGGCATAAATAAATGGAAAGTTTAAGCAAGATAAGTGAAAATCGGTAATTCCACTCCAACGTCTCCTGTGGATCAAAGCTTGGAACAATCAGAAGCGATAAATCAAACGAATGGAACACTTCATCATTTTTTCTTCTCTTGATAATTAATGGAAACATCACAGAGTAACAGGGGATAGACACCCTAAAACAATTACTAACAGATGCATGTAATATCCACCATCTCTCACATGTTAATACTTCTAAGCAAAGTCCGATTTCTTTCCCGCTTCGGAAGTGTTATCAGAAACCGCCGATGTTGTGTGGTCAGATATAACGAGTAAGTGTAATAATAAATCCTCCCGCCCCCTATCCTCCAATTAAAATATAAATTGGTCATGGACGCCGAAACGAAAAATTTCGTAATAAGGAAGTTCGTCCTCCGTTTTTTCGGTCAAATTCTCGAGAGAATGGAGCAGACAGGTTCAAGGTAGATTTGCGATGTCAGAGAGGCAACATTGGGGCAGTGCAGTTCTTTGAATTGAGGATAACCTCTTGCTTCAAATCATTCATGGTGTTAGCAATGTTTGTCCGATAATCTGAGAATTAATTACGAGAGAGTCGTCAGGAAGATGAAAAAAAGTTATTTTGAAATGAGCTTATCTGGGTGAAGGGGACCGCTGTTCAAATATTCCGATGAGTAGAGGAAAGTCGAGGAATTTCGTGACTTCGTGCAGTGTGCTGATCTATTCTGTGATTTCCACGCAAGCAGAAAATAATCCAACAAAATGCAAATGAAAAAAATATTACGTTAAATATTATGTATAACAAGATATAAAATTTACTACTTTAGTTCATGAAACAATGTCACACCTCAATAATTTAATTAAATGATGAAAAAAACTAAACTAGAAGGAAAATTTATATTATGTCAAATATTATGTAAGTATCACAAAATGTGAAATTTATTTACCTAGTTCATGGAACAATGTCACAAATCAATAATTTACTTAAATTATAAAAAACATAGAAATCATGAAGATAAAAACGTCTGTGATTTCCACACAAGCAGAAAATAACGTGATGAACCCCAAAAATAAGTAAAACTGCAGTCGCAATTTTAAAGAAACTAAACAATTTTTTACCTGTTTGATAAGTCTAATAAATAAGTTAATAGTCGTTTTAACAGTGAAAAGATTATCAAAAGAAGAAAAAAATAAGTGCCAGTCCAAAAAAATAGAAGAACCAAAAACATGCAAATAAAAAAATAAAATTTATATTATGTCAAATATTATGTATCACAAAACAGAAAGTTTACTGACCTAGTTCATGGAAGAATGTCACAAATCAATGATTTAATAATGATAAAAAGAAACTAGAAATCATGAAGAAACAGAACTTTTGTAATTTCCACGCAAGCAGAAAATAATGTGAAAAGAACCAAAAATAAATAAAATGGCAGTCGCAATTTTGAAGAAACTATGATCAAATTTTTTATCTGTTTGATAAGTCTAGTAAATCAGTTAATGGCCGTTCAAACCTGGAAAAGCTTATACAAACAAAAAAAAATATGTGTCAGTCCAAAAAAATTTAAAAGACTCAAAAACATGCAAATAAAAAAAAATTATATTCAAATATTATGTTATCACAAAATATAAAATTTATGTATTTACTTGATGGAATGTCACAAGTCAATAATTTAATTAAATGATAAAAAAATAGAAATCATAAGGACAAAAAACTTCTGTAATTTCCACGCAAGCATAAAATAATGTGAAGAGACCCAAAAATAGAAAATGCAGTCGCAATTATGAAGAAATTTATTATGAAGAAAACAAAATTTTTATCTATTTGATAAGTCTTTTGAATGAGTTTTGAGAGGATCAAAAATATTTGGTCTACAAGAAGAAAACTGAACAAATAAGCACGTTTTCTTTATTTACTAATACCTGGCAGAAGATAAAAGTCTCAACCAAATTCAATATTCTGCGGAAAAATTGTACGTTGAACTCTGCTAATCCATAAAATATACAGATGATAATAAAGTTGAATATACGTAAAAATTAAATCAATATTTGAACAAAAATTTATAAAATATCGATTTGTTGTCCCTTATCGCAGCGTGTGCAATAAAAAACTGTTGGATGCAAAAAAAGCTCTAGAAAGCACAAAAAACATCGAGAAAAACTTTCAGTCCGAAAGCACATTAAGTTATATTTAGATTAATTAAATTAAAAAAAAAACGTGGAAAAGCTCTGGAAAACCAAAAACGTGAGAGAGGTAAAATCTGTTGTAATAATTGTGGTCAAATAGCTTAAAAGATATTTACCGTAGCTGCTTTGTAGTCCTTTCCAGAATTTTCTAGTGCCGTCTTAACCAGGTAGAACGAAGTAGATTGTGGTTCCGAACACTTTTAACAAATTTTGACGTTGAAATTATTGTAACTTGTTTATTATAATATAATTCGTAGGCCTCATTCTTTCCTACTAAAAAAACGCAGAAATTCATAAGTTGGTAATTAATTAAGTATATAAACAACCATAAGTTTATGATACGTCAAAAACTCGTAACCTCGTTTAAAATTCATTACTTGTAGCACCTGGCAGTATGTTTTTTAAAATTTTGAATGGTTTAGCCATATGGAAAAGCATGAAAAATCATTCAACTTCGAGAACACGTTTGTAACTTGTGATAAAATTAATGAGAGTCAAAAGAGGCCCCTTCTTCCCAGGTGAGTAAAAAGGTGAGGTCGAAAAGTCGGTGTAATAATTAAAGACTCGTCCTTGCGCGAAACAAGATCGGTTCGAAGCGACAAGGATAGCAGCAGGGCGTGCAACAGGTGGAAGGATTCCTGACATGAACTCGTATAATTTTTATTCTTATGATCATAACAAGTCCGTTGCGCCTCCCATTTAACAAAATTTGACAAAAATGTAATAATTACGACAAACTTGGCCCGGCGAGAAAGAAAGGAGACGTCGAGAGCAAGTACCTGAAGACAGCCCTGTAAACCAGAATGAACTGCATTCCAAAGGATCTTTCCCATACTTATCTTTCGCCATTGGGGATCGATATATTTTATCCGACTTTAAGGGGGCGATTATTTAATGCCACGGAAAAGTGGGCCCATCCCTGGATCAGGCGCCCTTTAATATAAACAATTTTGGTGGGACGGTGAAGATTGTTTTGATTTATGTCACTTTTGTTTATTTAGCGAAGGAGTTGATGTTGCATCAAATCTGCAGTTAATGGCTGCTTTATGGAGGATGCTCGATCGTTTGAGATACCGCGCTTCTTGTAAACTGTCTTATTAATGGTCGACCGATGGAATTCCTAACGCCTCCAGGTCAAGGTTTGCACCTAAAATGCCGCTTCTACCTGCAAAAAGCCATAACGGCGCTTAAATATTTCACCTTAATCCGGTGTTATTTACAGGGTAAAATGGGCACTACCCACAAAAAAACGCCTTTTCAGCTGGGCTTCCAATTTCCAAGAGATACACTATATTTTAGGGTTTATTAATGAAACGAGTTTCCGACGACTTGGACGGGCTTGACACGAAAGTGAAAAAGTTTTACTTTCTTCCACCTGAATCGAACGAATCCAACCAAGAAATGTCTTTGGAATTTATAATTAGAAATGTGAGCTTTAAAAGCAGAAGCCGGAAAAGGCAGGAAATAGTTCAGCTTCTTCTAGTTAATGTTTTCGCTTACAGGAAAAACAAAGTTCACCATCAGCTTGTCAAGTGGAAAATTTTTTGGAGTAGTTTTATTACTTCTTCTTCTGTTCTGCTGTTAGATTAGGATGTTCAATAAAAAAAAAATGGAAATTAATTAAAATCCTCCTAAATTGTTTGATTTCGGAAGATTTTTAGGTTCATTAAATGAACTTTATATATACAAAAGCTTGAATTTCTGAATCGTTAAGACTTTTCAGTCGTTTTCTGCCCTAAAGTCGTAGAACATTAAAGTTGGTAAAGAAAAAGTTGGTGTGATTTTTGGAACAATCATTCAACAAATTTCAAAGTCTCCTTGATTTTAAAATTCATCATAAAAGTTGTACAAAAAGCTCATTTTAAAATTAGTTTCCGATCGTTTTACAGCAATGGAAATTCCTTAACTAATTCATAGAATTTCCCTGATTTTCAAAGTGTTTTTGTATTTAAGTCTTAAATTTGCAATCTTAAAAGGCTTTTATGGGTTAGTCTTTTTTGAGTTCAGTAAAGGCAATTCTGATATAAATCCTCTCAATCTTGCATTTTTTGGGCTTTAAGAATTTTTTTTGAAACTGAATGGGTAGTGAATTTGATAAAAATTTAGAGTGAGTTTTAACTTTCTTTTTTCCGGATATTCTAAATAAATTTGACTATGTTTAATAGATTAATATCTTCCTGAGTGAGCTAATTTAACAGTAAACAATGATTAAATGTCCGTTGTTCTGAATGTCGAACACATCAACAACGGTTTTACATTTAAACGAAGTGATTGTCATTAATTTGTATCCATTTTCAGATAATAAAAAACAAACAATTCGTGCTGTAACAATTACAGTAAAAAATTGATATGTTTAACAATAAAATATACAAAGCGCAGAATGCCAATATTAAAATGAGATCTACACAAAAGATCCTAACCCGAATTCTTGCTTCACGTTCCATTTTTAATCACCAGATTAAGTATTTAATGTCGTTATTTTTGTTGTAGGTTATCACGACGCAACTACTACTTTCTTCCTGTGTTTACATAGAAACGATCGTTGCAAATCATAAACATCGAAACAAGTGTCATCCTTGTTATCCTGCCGCTCCAACTTTGCCTGTATGTATCCCTTCGCATGTTGCTGAACCCCATCTCGCCTTGTGTGCCCACTCCTTATAAATCATGTTTTAATATTTATTACCGCTTCCGGTTAGACAGGAAACTGCAACAAGTCAACTCTTCCATTGTCTTCTCGCAAAAGCCATTGTTTATCTTCTAGTGACTGAATATCGGACGGATTTTTTTTAACAGATGACGACGGATTTTTGTGTTTTATTGTGGGAGTGTGTATATAAAAATCTTTACGGGTTTTTAACTGCAAATCTGTCTCGCTTCGAGCGGAAATGTCGGAAGTCTTTAATAACTTTCTTTGTGTTCTTGCAGTTCTCGTTCTCATCTGTTCAAAACTACTGCATCTGAGTCTTCTCAGAAGCACTTGAAGCAGAATTCACATGAAAGTCGACACCCGAAATTTCAGCCAGACTCGAATTTCCTGGCGACAATGTTATCGAGTGTCTTCGGCGATCAGGGTGGCAAATTGGGAAATACACGTGAAATGGGGCAACATTCAATGTTCCTTAATTTTTTAAAACCAAACCGACAAATATACAAAATCGTATGTTATTTTCATTTTGCCAGCGGTTTGTGTAGTTAACAGAATGTTCCACTGTAGTCATAAAATGTAACACAAAGTAGAATATTTAGACGATATCACAAAATTGATAACATTCAATATAAACACTGCTTAAAGTAAAAAGGTAAACTTCCGTAAATTCTGCGAAAAATGTCATGTGAAAATCGAAATTGCACTCGTCATTTCCAAGCTCAAAGTTTCCTCGTGCTTATATTAGTGTTCAATGTTGAGCTTCAAAGCTCTTCCCTTGATGCTCATAAATTTAAAGCATTATTTAATTCGTCTTTCCAAAGTTGAACGAAGTTTGCGGCTTCTGATTTGTTAAAAATAAAATGGAGTTAGATAACTTCTTCAGTTTTTCACGACTTTCATGTGAAAACTAGAGGTCCAAGTTGGTGATACTTTTTCCCAAAAACATTTAAGATATTCACAAAAGTGTAATTACTTATTTTTATCGTGATCGTGTTGAGTGGTTTTAGATACGAGCAAGGATGTTGCTATCTGATTTTGCTCGTTAAATTATAAAGCAGATATGTATCTTCTCAGTTTCTGCAAATATTTATATAATAGATGATTGTTGATTTTATGGATTTCCTTGAACCTCATCGGCGGCGTAATTTTTTTTAGGTTTTGCCTTCTACCGCATTCAGAGAAGTTGCACTGCCCATATCGATTTTAAATAATTTCACGAATAAGTTGCATAGGTGCGCCATCCACTCATGCGAGTGCAGTTGCCGGACCATGGGAACCATCTCCGAGTGCAAACACGATCACTTGTATTCCACCTTGAACCTTGAAACTAGCATTTTTAATTTCATAATGTTTGTAGATTATGAAAGGTCGCATGCCGCTCGCATATTTAAACAATATTAACAACAAACGGAAGAAATAGAATTCTTGAGAGCTGCATCATGTAACAACTCATGCTTCTACTAAAAATAGCAGAAGTGATAATGCGAGTTTGAAGAAACGCATTGAGCTCCTTTTTCGGAAGAAAACGTCTGCAGAATCTCTTGCCGAAGCACGGTTGCATTCTCAGGGTGTCTTTACGGTTGCAAATACATTGACCCTCTTCTGAGAAAAGGCGCATAAACACCGAGTGCTTTATGTGACCTAATCGCGAATGCGCCAAACGACCAGTCTTAACGATTCCTGTCACTCTTACTATCTATGTACTATCTTCATTGTCGTTAAGATCGCAATTCTTCGGTTGAATGAACCTGGTTTGCACAGCAAATCGCCCAAATCGCGCCGCGAAGGAGCCATCTTGCCACAAACTTTCCAAGTATTTTGGACCAAGCCTCAAAGTATCGCTCTGTGCTCTTTAAAAGAGTTTGAAGTTATTCATGTAATCCCATATGTTTTTGTCTAAATGTAGAACAAGAGTTGATGTAAGCGGGTAAAATTCTGCCTCGTCACCATGTGGATGGTATAATTTACGAAGATAAGGAGGAATGTGCATCTTGGCGCGAGAAACCATGAACCCTACGTCTCTGATACGCTATGGGTTCGGTGTCAATTCCAGCCCTATTTCCAATTAGCCTGGAGATCGATTCTCACCTCCAATACCTGCCAAGGCGGCCGATATTGGGTTCGATAATTACGAACAAGACTTCGGCGCCCCGAAAAAGAATAAATTACAATAAAGATAACTCAGGTATAAGTCTCTGAAACGATCGCTTCATCCGTTCTACCAGAGCCGCTCAGGTATTTAAAAATGGCCGCCGCCTTAAAATTACCAACATTCGCAGTCTAGTCAGCGAATTTTTCCGCGATCGTTTTCCTCGTTCCCGATTTTTTCCATAGGGAATGTTGAAAATAATTCGATGAAAAAGCCGTGTTTCCGTTCTCACGAATCATTCCAGACGCCGCGAAATCGAAGAACTCAGCTGAGTCGGCAAGTCAAATGTCGTTGAGTCGCACATGTGGAATGCGACGAACAAATGGCCGACCAGCCACTACCCCAACCACCACCACTAATCGGCCCTTTAAATTTTAAATAGACAATTCCGCCAGACCAATACATCATCAACCCCTGACCTACACAGTTCCTGTGTGGCAGACGCACTAATTATGCTTTAAATTAAAATGAATGTGACGAATATAATGAGTCGCTGCGGGGGAAAATCCTTTTTCTTATGTCGTTCTCTTTTAGTCGAGCTTTCTGAGGATAATTTCGTCCGTCATATGCGGAACTCGTAAGCTGTCAGACAGAATCTAGAAAAGCGATTTTTTACATGCAAAAAAAATTTTTGGGCGTTGATTTCTCCGGTGATTTCAACGCGCAATTAGATGCGAAAAGGGCAGGTGTAAACCGGAAATTGCCGTTTTAACACTGTTCCTGCTGAATTCATTCCTGATACTTCGGAGTTCGTTGATTTTTTTTCGGTTGTAAAAAATGCAGAAAGAATTTTCGAAAAACCGGTTTGAGAATTTTTGAAGCCCCAGCTTTCGGCTAGAAATCATGAATGGTGTTGGATCCTGCGCTTCGAGCCGCTTTTCGAGCGTTCGTGTGCGTTGCCGAGTGGTGGGGGATCCTGGCAGAGGCATAAGCACGGTTTACGTCTGGTAACATAAAATCATTGGTTACTTAACACCAGTAACAGAAAGACCACCGATAATAGAAACCAAAACTTGTCTACAAAAGATAAATGTTTCAAACAACCCTAAGTCTTTGTATGTGATAAACGCAACTCTACGTCTAATTTTAAGTGTAAAGTGTAAAAATTCGTGCTTTTTGTCAGTTATGATGATGGATTTGCATTGTTGCGAAACTACCGAAAATGAAATTACCGCCTGTGTCGATAAGACACTCCTCGAGGACAGAGTTTTAAAAAATATGTTACAAACTGAAAACCGGTGTGTGCCCAACTGTAACGTGTGCCTCTGTCAGAAGGAAATCACAGAATCTATGATAGAAATCGTCGGGGGTTGGATGATGGAGGTGAGTTAAATCAATTTTTACAATTTTCCGCCGCTTGCCCCCGGATTTAAACTTGAAAGACCCGTATCAAATACCGGAGCCTCCACCATTTGCCGGTCGTTAGCGTGCAATTTACATCCATTAGTAAAAATTATGTAGAATGACGTGAAAATCCCTTTACGGTTTAAATGTCCGAGGTCAAAAACCTCTTGACGCAACACAGCTGAGGCCCGCAGAATTTGCGAAATTTGGTTGGCAACAGGAGAATTTTGAAGCGCACCTGGTGCGGTGGCCTTGTTAGGTCGCCGGCCTCAAAATTCGACCGGAAAGGCGCATAGTCTCCGGGAAGTAGGTTTTTAAAATTTAAAAAACGCATCGTTGCAGGTATGCGAAGAGCAGTTGTGCCAAGACGATGTCTTCCTACTGTCGATGAACTACTTGTATAGGTTCCTATCGACCACCAACATCAAGAAGAATCAACTTCAACTTCTGGGGGCGGCGTGCATGCTAGTGGCGTCGAAGCTCCGGGAGCCGAGGCCGTTGTCGGCCGAAACCCTCGTCTTCTACACCGACCACAGTATAACTACCAATATGCTAACGGTGAGTTATCGGAAAAAAATCGTCGTAAGCGGAAGTTTGTTCAGATTGCTTAGTTATCAGTGTGAGATTGATCAATTTTATACAAGAAATGTGGAGATGGTGGAACAATGTGACGATAAAAGTTTCTTTGCACTAATCGCTTTTAACACGGAACTAAATCCCAGCACACCTAGATTGAGATAGAACTGTTTCATCGACGTGGTCAAATGTAAATAGGTCGACAAGCGAATTATGAATGAATGTCTTGTCAGGCGATAACGCGAATGTCAAAGACAGCTGATTTCGTGACCCCACAACAATTTATCTCTTGTACTTATTAAAAGCTATTTTCAACTTGCCATTGTTGATTTTTTCGCCGTCAATTTTCCCGGGGAACAGTTTCCTTGCACTTGCAACGTTGCACTGCAAGTTTAAATACCTCAACTCCACCTGTCAGCTGTTTTTAAAGTTCCTTGTTTAGCTTTCTTTATCTTTATTGTTTTGTGATAATTAGTCGAGTAATCGTTCATTGACCTTAGGTTTTTCTAGGAAACGTCGATTTATATATTACGACTTTTCCAAGCTAGGATCGTTTTTCCGACATTTCAAAAATGTATTGTCATCGTATTCTTCATTGTATTCCAAACGGAATTAAAATTCCCAAGGATGTGATATCATGTCGGAGTGAAATTTTCCCAAAGTACCTGTTACGAAGAACAGGTAGATTCGGCCCTAGGGGGGTCGGACCCGCCTTCTGAGAATTAGGAAATCTTTCGACTTTTGATTGTCAAAATTCCTTAGGGATGGTTGTTTGAGTTTACCGCAACGTTTTTCATCTTCTATGACATTAATGCTTTTAACAATGGTTCTATTGTACTGGCGGTGGCGCCGTCAGACTTGGGCTTTTGAACACTTTTTCGTGCAGTGTTAATGTGCGATTTATTGACATTGACTCTTAATTGAGGATGTCTCAGAATGCGTGTTTGTTACAATTCAAGCGCCGAATGTGTTATTTTTATTATTAGCTTCTCATTATTTAGCACGAAAACTAAAAAAGACACCAAGTTCTAGAAATATGTAACTACGATACTATCGGTTCGATTGGTAACCCAGATAGTTCTCACGGAACTCCAGAAATTGCAATATTTCGATATTCTTGATTTCTATGCATACAATCTCAAACATGAATGAATAACGAGAATTTAAAGGGTGAAGTTCGTAAATAGTCTTTTAATATAGATACATATAGTTGACTTGTAGGTGCCAGCTTATCCGATTTAACTAAATAACTGATAAACATATTTAAAGACTGATAAAAGTTGTTCTTGGTAGTGAATTTAATATTCGGTCTTGTCAACAATAGCGTCCTGCGCATTTCATATACCCAATTAATTTTGTCGACTATCAAATTTTCCGATTTTCTTTCATTTCTTTGTAATTTGTCCTTTTCTGCCATTGTACCTATTTTGTTTGCCAATCATTTTATAAATATCGTGTTATGGTCGTTGTATAGGAAGACGAAACAGCGTTAAAGAAAGGAGTTTTGAGAAATCCATTCTTTCCCTTTTGTGGTCAGTGTTCGTTGAGATTCTTGGATGTCAATCATCTCTTGTCGGTAATTTATGGTGACAGAGTAGGTGTAGGTAGATTTGGCAATTTTCAGGTGATTATCACTCAACTCGAGTGCTTTGTGAGGTATGCACGCTGAGAGTGTTTTTTTTTCTCAAGTGTTCAAATTTGCGGCAAGACTTCCACAGGTGCGTGCTGTGTGTGCGGATGTAGATGACGTATTTCTTATCACTTGAGTCCTCTAACTGATCAGCAAACATTCGTTCGTCTGCCATTTCATTTCGCTAATTTGATTTGTACAATCGGCTTCTTAATGAATCCCGCGAACAGGCCGGACGGGTCTCGACTAATGGACATTCCGTGCGAGCCAGTGGCCGCGACCTTCATCCCTGCTGCTGGCAGGTAACCTCCTCTTGCTCTCCTCCATCTCGTCGAGGGAAAAAAGCGAAATTCCTCACGACGAAATTTTTGTTCCAGTCTTGGGAGCTGTTGGTCCTCAGCAAATTGAAGTGGGACATCGTCGCCATCGTCCCCGTAGACTTCCTGCCTCACCTGCTGATCCGACTCGACTTCGAACGTGTCGGCTTGAAACACGACTTGGTCAAGAAGCACGCCAAGATCCTCATAACCCTCTGCGCAAAAGGTGAGTCGCGGCCTTCGACGATTTTAACGGTCGCTCTCTCCCGAAACAAAGATTCAAGGTTTATTCGTCGCGCACCTAACGTGGCCTCCGGAGCCAAATCGCTCTCGATTTCGGTGCTCGTCTCGTCTCACTCGCCGCCGTTTCTCGGGGATTTCGCTTTGCGGCCACCCGCATCGGAGGCGCGACCATAAAGCGCTCACGTGGGGCCCGCAGACACCCACATCACGTTCCCAGGCCGAGTCACGGTCGGACAGGAAAATCCTTCGAGGCATTTAGCTTTTCACCAGTCGCTAATATAAACGCACCTTTTGCGGGTGCAAACATTAGATGTAATGTAACCAGAATTAAGACACTTTCATGGTTCTTAAGATCTTTATTGAACGTGTCGGCTTTTGGCACTTTTTTGGTTTTGGTTTTTTCGGCACACAAGGCAGCGTTGTCTTCGGCGGATGCGGCGTCTGATGCACCGCTGAGGCACAATTTGGGCCAATTTCGCGCCGGACATGGGACCCCTCAAAATTCAGTTTGTTGACCCCTGACGTCACCCGATAGCCTTGTGTCTCAGACACACGAGGCGATTTCGCGGACTCGCGCTGCACAAACTAGCAGTTTTTAATGGAAAAAGACGTGTCACGGAGATGCTATCGCGCTAGACGAAGGCGCCCCGGTGGGCCCCTAACGACTTTTCAATTAAATTATCGCGCCAATTGCTCCTCATTTAAATGGTAACTGTAGCGAAAAAACTAGCCGTGTGGAATGCATCCTGGCGCTGCTGCATTTCTCACGATCCAAATTTAGGAAGACTGCAGTGGCTTTCAAGGTCGCTGTAGAGGGCAGTGGTACCAAACTATACGCCGTCTGGACAATCTCTCTTTAATCATTCTGTACCTTTGAAAAACATTTGTAACGATTTCACGTAAATCGAAATGGACGTCGCGAGCACCTTAGGGCGGCCTCTCACGTTTTCATCGTGTTTTTTTTTCACTTTAATATAGCAATCATTCTCCTCTTCGACCACATCAATAATGAAGTTTTTATTTGCAGAATGCCGATTTATGAACTACTCGCCCAGTTTGGTGGCTTGTGCTAGCGTAATTTCGGCCCTGTGCGGTTTGGGTTGGGTCAGCCGGTACCATCAATCTCAAGAGAGCCTCATCAAGAAGCTCGCCGAGATCATCGAATTACAAGAAACGGTAAGTGCATCAAACAGGTGTCCTAGCACGTGTTTGGTGAAAGTTTTCAGCGAGCTTGGTCCTTATCATGTACTTTGTTGCAGTATTTCGTAGAAGAGTTGGTGCAAAACATCGACCAGATGATCAAGCAGAGCCTGGAAGAACCAAAAGACTGTAAAAATGTGTGTGACGCAGTGACCAGGTCAGAACAATGTACGCCACCGCCCGGCAAAATCCGTGATTTTAAAACGGCGACTACGCCAACGGATGTGCATGATGTGGTTTTCGAAAATTTTTTAGTTTAATTGTGAATAAGAAGTGAATCCGGCGACGTTTTCTTCGCAGTTCCAAGGAAAGTGTGCAAAGACGTGATGGCTTTAGGGGAAGGCAATAAATTACGCTTGTTTAAGAAAAAAAAGAACTGTTCAATTCGAGTACTTTTGTACTTTTTTTATACAAGACTTTTGCTTTTATGGCGGGTGAATGTAATGTTTGCGAATTATTTTATTAGTCAGTTACGATCCTAAGTTTTCTGTTCCTAATCGTAATTCAGAATAACAGTTAACTGAATTGCGCAAGTTTCGAGAATTTGTTTAGAAGCTTGCTTAGGTATAAATAACCTTCAAAGACTGCTAGCTCTAATCAAGAGCAATGACTTACTTAATTTTAATCGTCTTCCAAATTTGACCAAGTCAATCAATGCAATCATAAAACGAATATGAAAGTATTTTATCAAACTATAAATCTTATATAGAATAAGAAAGTGTGATTCTATAACTGTAGGTATTTTAACGTTATGTGATCATGATTCAACTAAGAATAGTGATTTTGAAATTTATGAGACAAATGTTATTATATAAGGGCCTTGAACGTACCTAACGCTGGTTTTGTCCAAATTCTGAGCCATTCAAATGTACCAAAAAGAAACCAATGATTATTTAGTCCGTCGTTAAATTATGTTTTATACGTTTGCATGGCTTGGCGTTTTGATAAACCCAGTAAATGCTTATGCATACGACTACATTTAGCTTTTTAAGGCAAAACTTGTAAATAATTATGTAAGGTAAGCATTAAGCACCTTGACATTGTACATATGACGACCGTTTCCACCACTTACACTGCCAATAACTATTTATAAATTCTGCTCACAATAGTTCAATATTCCATATACCTCATTTTGATACACAACAGAAGCCCTGTAGATTTATAGACTTGTATAGATATGGTTCTTGCAGCCCAGATTTGTTTGCAAATTATATAATTGTACATAGTAATTAAGAATATACTTATATTTGTATATATATATAAATATTATGTACCACTCCAAATCTTTAATTGGTTAAATGTTAGTTATTAAAGTTTTATAAATGCAAATAAATATTTACAAAACCTCACTTGTTTTTACATTTTTTCCCTTAAATTCGTCAACAACAAAAGCCTTTGCTTTTCAATTATTACATGGATCTTGAACATGCCATTAAATTAACGAGCTGAAACCATTTGAGGAAAAACTTGCCTGCATACTCCAAGAATCGTTGCTCTTATTATCGTAGTGGGGGACCATGACGAATAAAAAAAACCAAGCTTTACCGCTAAAACTAACATTTTAGCGGGCAAATGGATTAAAATCCCTGCTTCTTGGCGGGATCCAAAAGAAAACCGGAACTTGTGAGTTTAAAATCCCCAAAGAAAGGCGCCAGTAACCTTAAATTCCTCACCACGTGCTCGTTGAAATAACCACAACAATGAAGTTAGCCGCGAGCTCGCGCCACTAGCGGCCGTATAGCGAAACAAAGTCAGGGGCGACTCGTCTGGAAAATAATTATACATTAATTTAATGAGTCTAAGAAGAAATTCAAGTACAACTAGATAATCGGAGTTCAACACGGTATTCTTCGTTAATTTTAACCTGTATCAAAGAATCCACGGTGGTTTCGCTCAAGGTAGATTCCTGTAACTTGACAGCTGTCATTCGGTCTCGTTTGATTTTTAGGTTAATAAATTTTTTTTGAAAGTACGTTTTTTCACACTAATTACATAGAATGGCATCAACGGTAAGTATAAACTTTGAAGTCTAGTTTCAAATATCATGAGAACTTCCAGGCAATCAAAAATTTGGGAAAATTTATAAAATCAGGAATTTTTGATAAAGGAACAGGAGCTTTGTTGCCAGAAGCCTATAAAAAGTTCTACAAAGAATGGAAACTGACAGAACCCACTGCCGTTCACTATATCCCAGAGGAAGGTAAATTTAAAAGAGACGAAGTTACTGGGGAAGTGTAAGTTTTTGTAAAACAATGTGAACAATTCTGACGCAATGTTGTAGCCGTCGTATTCAGAACTATCCCATCCCACTTATTTACACTAAAGAGCACAATGAGCAAATTTGGGGTGGTGAAGGAATAATTCAAGGGTTTCAAGTACGAGATTGGCGTAGACGACGTGTTCCACATTTTTGGTGGCCCCATCTAAAGCGCTCAGTTGTTTATAGTGAAGTTCTAGATAAACATATTTCTGTAATTGTCACGAATCGCACGATCAATTTGATTAATTCAAATTATGGATTTGATCACTATCTTTTAAAAGTGAGTTGTTAATTGTCATATAATAGAGAAAAAGTTTGTTTTTTTAGACTCCAGCGTGCGATTTAAAGTCACACTTGCCTTTGACTTTGAAGCGTAATATATTGCAGGAACTGGAAAAAGGGTGCCCCTCTTACAAAGACAACCCCCAGAAACAAAATGAGGTTTATAATAAATATAAACAATACTTAGCTGCTGTGAGTCAGGTTGTTTTTTTGTGGTTTATTTTTAATTCTTTCTCCTAGTATACGTCAGAAGAAATAGAATGGTATGGGTATTCTTTCTCAGAGGCTTGTAGAAAACTAGAAGCATCTATAGAAGAACAGAACAGACCTGTTCCTTTAAAGCAGGTTTACAGGTCAGATTTAATTCAAAAGTTAAAGGAAGCGGATATTAAAGGAAATACAGAACAAGTTGCAGTAGGGTAAGTCTTTGTGAGGATTTTCAGTTGCGGCATTTATCACAATTGGTCGTTTATAGGGGAGCTAGTACCTGGCTGAATAAAATCAATCCTTTCTCCAAAGAGACTTAAATGTAACCGCTCTAACTTAAAGTAGGTAAATAAAATACGTCGTAAGATATATACTTTTACTAAACAACCCCCAAATAAAAGGAAATTTAACTAATTGTACAATCCAGCTCTCCTTGCTTTGGAAGACAATCTAAAGTGACCGCTACGGCTCTAGTCATATAAGTCATAGTACCGTAACAACCACTGGGGGCGCTATCATAAAAATGTTGGCAGATGTAAGCCGCTCCACCACATAACAAACCTCCTATTCTAGTTGTTTCTCTCAATTCCTTTGGTTTAGCACAGCACAAAGTTGCATCCCCATCACATTTCATTTGATCATCTAGAAACAGCTCATTCGCAATATGGACTAGGTGCTCTACTTGAATCACACCCCCTAAAGAGGGCGCGATATTATATTCAGCTACGAGAGTTAGCACCATCAAAGCTTCAACTATTAACTGACGATATTCAGGCTGCGGGATAGTGTTGAGGACGGTTTCAACAGCTAGGGCGAATTTAAGTTCGCCCGAGGTCATTTCTTGAGTTAGGCTTTGGGGCAGGACTTTCCCGGCTATATCGATGCCTTGGCACTGAGAAAAGTTATTGAAGGTTCTAGTAAAAGAAGCAACTTACTTTTTCGAGGACGCTCCAAACTCTTGGATAAAAGTCACGGGGTACTCTGTTCAAAGCACCATCTAATCGGCGACGTCGCAGCCATTGGCCTTGGCGATCGGCCTCGATTACATCATCGGAACTGTCTTGACCCAAGCTTATGTGGCTTTTCTATGGAAGATAGACGATGATTTAGGAGCCGTGAATGCAACGAGGTCATAAAGACGATTTTTTTAAGAGGCCGAGACAAAAAATGGTTTTTACAACAGTAGCGTAAGATTTTTTAGGCAGTAATAATTAGAAGGCCTTTATTAAAACAGAAAAAAAGTGTATAAATAGGCGAAGTCTAGCTGTACTCTGTTCTATTTACCTATTAACATAAAATTAAATAAAATGAAAATAAGAAAAAAAATGTAAAAATAAGTTCAAATTCAATTCAGTCCCAACTTCCAGCAATTGTGTTAACATGTATAGTCAGAGTTCCCGTTAAATAATTCAAAACAACCGAACGAAAGAAATTGAGGTTCAGTCTGTGAACTATATTTTGAAAAAGAAGTGCATTAAATTAATTTATTTAGCCGCAAAAGAGTCCGTAAAATAAATCTGGTCGCTGCAAACGTTTAAAAGAACACATCGAGCTTGCCTGCCCACAATCGAAATAACTATTGGTAGTAAGAAAATGTGCTTACCTTACTAATTCGACTCGACTTGTTAGTAACAATGGAAAAGTTCCCTCGTCCAACTGCCAACAAGAAATCCTTTCAATTCAGCATTTCAACATAATTATTAACCTACCGCTACTAATGGCGAATTCCTTCCCACTGATTATATGATGCAGCAAATTTTTCATTTCAAAAGGACTCAGATTCAACAAATGTTCCGACGCTTCATCTCCATCACAGATTAGGGTTCTCGATAATTCCGTCGCCATGACTTGTATTATAAGTCCAACTCTTAGTCTCAACATTTCTAGAAACAACTGAGGCTCAGTCCTAATAAACATGGCAAGATAAACCAACAACTCTTGTGTTAACATGGCTGTACTGTCATCTTCACCATAAGCTTCATGAATCAAAAGTCTTAGCTCGCTTTCGGGCAACGGAGCAGTAATTGTATGCTCGTTGTTGGGCGGCATCCCGACCGTGATTTGTTTTTGGCGTACCAACAAATCTGTGACAGCTTTAGCGAGATCTTCAACTCTTTTTCCCAACATTCCAGCAGTGTGTCTTACTAGCCCCCACATTTTTTGTTGGCATGCTTTTTCGTAGAGACCTTTAAGGAGGTCGCGAACTGTGATCGGTTTTCCAAAGTCCAACATTCCTGTGTGAAAATCTAAGCCTTTAGAATCGACGAGATATTGTAAGATGTCGCCTTGTTCGTCTAGGGATTCAGATTCACGAAGCATGGCAAAAAGTTCATCGACTTCGGTGTCGGCATACTGTGTTTCGGAATTTGTTTTGTGACGAGTTATACTGATGTTGGGGGGGTTTCTTTTTGGGGGTGTTTTAGAGTCGTCGCTTTTGGGGGGCTCTGGAGATGGAGAACGGACGTGTTCTGCTGGTGGGTGCTCAACTGATTCTTGCCAGTTTGTTATGAACATAGAACCTCGGCGTTCAATCGTAGCATTGCCTTCCATGCCCAAAGTTTCCGCTAAGAGGAAAAAATCAATTTAAACAGTGACTAGAATGGATTGGCTTGAACGAATGCTGCAAACGCAACTACCATGAAATAAGTAAACTGATGGGCTCTACTTTCATTTCAAATTTAGTAATATACAATAAACAAAAGACACGGTTCTCCAACGCTAATTTAGGTAGATTTTTTCTACAAGAGTGATAAAAAGCCTACGTGAAAGTGCCTCAGATGCTAGGATTGATTCCCTGCTTACAACTGAACACCAGCGTGACCTACACAGAAGCATTTCTAAGTTTCCTAGAAAAAATCTTACCCTGTTTGAGCAGAATCGGCCGCATGAAAATGTCACCTGGGTTCAGTTTATTAAGAGCGCGTGAAATCGGTAACTTACAATCAACATTGATCGATCTCGTCTTCTTAATAGCTCCTCTAATCGACATCCGTCGTTTAATATGCTTAGAGCGATTTCTTCCACCAGAATGTAGAAGTAGCGATGATTTACTCGAGAGAGATTTGACTAAATGATCTTCGAGATATTGGCGCACTTGCGGGTTTAGCTCTACAATTGGTATTGCTATCGTTAATAAATAATCATGAAGTGACTTACTATCTGGTAAACCGTCTTCGTGACAGCCCAAGAAACTTAGATTCGTGATGCAACTAGTGCTGAGAAACTCGTTGAGATTTCCTAGGGTGACTCGGGTTCCGTTGATGTACCCTGATTTGAGTTTCTTCATCGTAGTGATCATGGCTAGGGGTATTTTGCCTTCATCTGAAAATGAGGGTGGATGATTTTGTCATATTAAAGGGTTCAAGAATGATGGATGAGGTCTTTGCGGAATTACCTAAATAGCTTTTTGCAGCTACAAGCGTAATGGTGGGTCTGCCAAGCATGTTTCGCCAGTTCATTGTTAGGAAGGCGAAATGAGTCACTAATTTATCAGCCAAGAGTGCCATGTCGTAACTCGTGTAATATTCTTCCATATCAACATTCTAATAACCCAGGACGACACATGCAACACATCACCACATACCATCTTAGCAAACAAGCAGCACGCAGTAGAAAAAAAACAGTTTATTCACAAAATCAAAACACACTAGTTAGTTAATGATGGTCCCCTTTATCACTTTTACTAGAAATCAACAATACCTAAATGCAACCTCCTACAGGCAATTGTAACAAGTGGTCGTCCCAACATATTCTGCCAACTTGACTTCAAGAAATTTATATCGCTCTTGCAAATATCTATCATCAGTTCATAGTCGCTCGCTATGTAATTGTGAGACATGTCCGTAAACTATTTATTTTAAAATAAGAGCTAGAAGGTATAAAAAGGTAACAAATCACCTGAGGTGTAAAGGCGAAGATTTTATCTCCGAGGGCGTAAAGTTTACTCGTGCTTAGGATACCCACGTCTCGAGATTTGCGTCCAGAGAGACCCAGTTTCTTGTTCCTGCCTACAAAAATACTGTAAAACATTGAGAGTTGAAATAGACTTGGTACCTAAGTATGTATATAAATGGGACAGAACACGGGCGGGTTGGACTTCAATTGGGGACACTTCTGTTATAGTTTGGACCATTATGTCATGTTCTGCTAATTTGTCTCTGATTTCGTTGTCTTCTGCTAGAATTACGACTTGGACGACTACATCCGGCTTCTTCTCTGAACACAGCCGACGATTGAGTGGGTCCAGTTCGCCGGGAGCAAGAAATCCCTAAACAGTAAACAGCATTTCATACTTTGCGTAAAAATGCTTCGTCAAAATAAAAAATCTGATTTCTGATTGACTTCGCGAATAAACGTGTGCATTACGCACTTCAAAAGATAAAACAAAGCGAGAACTTTTACACAAAATTGAAATAAATATCGAACGATTATTGAGAAGAGACGTCGAGAAATTTTTGATGTGGTAGCAAAAAATTTGCTTCAATATTAAGGACAAGACAGCGATTTTATTTTGGCGTTGCGCTTAGGACTGATTTAGTGGTTGCGCGATACGCGTATACATGCACGCGACAATTCAAAAAATGTTTTTGGGGCATTAGCATAATACAATATTTGTAAGTTTTTTCTATTTATTGATTGATAGGTATATTTCTTGGACCCCCAAATACGGTATTAAACTTTTTACATTTTTTATCTTAGTACAGGAAATCTCTGGTAAAGAAGGGCATCTTCAATGTCAGTTAAAAATCTAGTTAGTTGTCTATTGTAGTTTTCACAGATGTATATTTGTCCCATTGGCTAAATCACAATTTTGAGTGCCAATTAAATTAATTTTTTATTGGACATTTTGATTTATTTTGTCTTTCAGATTTGTTTAGTAACAAAGACAAAAAGACAAATAGAATATGACATAAGAATATATGAATATAAATTCGATCAATTTTTTTGCTAAAAAATTAATAATAAAATTCTTTTATTGTTAATTATGATCGAGATCTGAACAAAAATGTTACTCCTTAGGTTTTCTTATACAAACCTTAAGTTGAAATTCAAACTCTTCTGTATATTTCATGTATTGTTTCTAAAAAGCTTTTTTTCTTAATGTTCCTAATAAAAAATAAAAGACCAATACAATAATAACCGTACTGATAACGTGCGTCGCGCCAAATCAAAATAAAATCGCTGTGTTTCTCTTGATATTGGAGCAAATTGTTTGCCACTACAAATATTTTTTTTATTATATTTCTATTTAACGATTGTTTAATATGTATTTAGTATTTTTTAAAAACTCTTTGCTGTTTTTTCGTTTGAAGCGTGCATGTATACCGTCATACGTGCGTTAAAAACATTTTTTCATATTACATTCGAAATTATTTAGAAACATTTGTCTTGATCATCGGTGTCACTAGTGTTTTCCGCTTTTCCGCATGCAGAAAAAAAATCGAACAACATAAATAAAAACGATCCGAAACATGAGAATTTAAATTTAAAAAACTGCCGATTCCTCGCACGGAAAATTCCATGGTTTTGATTTTTTGCGAAATCTACATTTTCTAAAAATCCCTAAAAGCAAAATTATATTATTTTTTTAATGCAAATCTGACGAAGCAGATTTTGGTGATAGTTAATACAAATGAGAAGTGATATTAAACTTTTCAACAGTTTAATTTTGAAAAACAAATAAGTTTTGGTGGTGCATAGCGTGAAAAATGCACTTAACATAATTCCACATGTACCTACTTATCTAATCAATTGCTAGTCTGAAAGACAAACAAAAATTAGTCATCACATCATTGTCCAACGCAATTAAATTTTTTATGATCTGTAAAGGTGGAAATAATCAACAATGACTAATTTCTTGCTACAGATCTAAGCAAAAATCGACTACTTTTTATTACCTCTTGTAATAGTTTTCCCACTATATACAATGACTGAGCCCACAAAAATGGACAATGACCTAACGCTACTCTCTGTTGAGTCCCTGGCTCTTTATATTCAGCTGCTACACTTTCTGCTGGTACTGCATACAGTTCAGGAACAAGTTTTAGGCCATCTTCAGTTCTGACCATAATCTAAAAATCAATCTTTAACTAACAGTTCAATTTTCTGACATCAAATTATACATCTTCAAGTTGATTAGTATACTCCGCTGCTCCTTGTTTGTTGCCTCTAAAACAATTATCCAAAATGAGATAACAGAAAAACAGCGGCCATTCACATTCAATATTTTGAAACATTCTGAGTTCCCACGGTTCATAGTAGAGTCTTCTGGGATCCTGAAATATACGGTAAGTTTCGTTTTTTTTCAATTTGAAGCTGACCTCTTTGGGGGTTTTGTAACCATCTCTGAGAAACCTCTTGCAACCATAGCGCCCTTGTAACTTATCAATGATTTGATCTCTGGTATACTGGAGAAGGCCAGAATCATCCACAGCAAAAGCTGGGAAACTTATAACTGATAGAAGACCACTATCGATTTCTTTAGAGCTTGACTCTCTTGGTAGCATTGACTACAAGATATTAAGTAGAAAATTGTTTGTTACATAGTTCCAGATTACTTGTAAAACAGCCTGACATTTTTGGGCCTCATCTGCCAAAACATGGATTATACTATAAGGCCCTCCTCTTGCTCCAAACAAATCCAACTCATTCATAGCTTCAAGTGCCGCTTTGGCCATACCAATTGAACTAGCATTTAATTCGGGCAAACCATGGTTCGTTTTATCCCCCCTTTCCCAGATCCCATAATCAGGAGTACAATAAGCACACTCAATATAAAATACCAGATTCTGGATAAAAGCTACCTCATCTAAATTAAACACTATCTGAAGCCCCGAGGCTGTCATCTGTGCCAAAATCAACAAATATAAAGAAATTGCATCAATCTGTAAGTGCCCCCATTCATTATCTCCCACTACAATCTCCCCAGTTTTTGATGAATACTTTGCATGTAAACAATCTAAAGGGTTCTGCGTTTGTTTAAACTTCTCCACTTTTTCTTTTTGCTGCATCATCGCCATTAAGAGCCCCCTCATTAATTTGACACATGACTGTTCCAATTCATAGGTTTTTGCCCGATCTTCATCTTGATCAGCTATTTTTTTGTATGACATAGAGAGCCCCCAGACCGCGAGAATACAATAAACGTTATCACGAACCCATGCATGGCTATTTTGGTTACTTGCTGGAAACAATCCCGTGACTGGATTCTGATTAGACATTATAATTCGATGGACAATTCTCTGGTAGTAGTCGAGGCGCACCCCCGAATTGCTGCGGCTCCTCATTTTTACACTTACGGAAAACAAACACGCAAAAACTTAACACTATTATTAAAACATTTTTAACGAAAGACACTTCAATGTCAAGTCAAAGTTATTTTTATAAACAATGAAAAAGTGAGGTTAGGTAAAAGTGACATTAGTTGGCAGTACTGATTATCATTTAAACACAGTATAACAAAAGTTGTTACCTATACTGTGATTTAAATTGAAATAGTTTAAATATTTGTTCTTAAAAATAAAACTGACAACCTGACGACTAACTTTCGAGATTTTGCGGCTTTTCTTTGTTAAAAATCAAAGGATTGTGGCAGAAATAGTTTTTTCCGTGTCGATGTTACAGAAATCTGTAGTTAGTTGTCAAAATATGACAGTTAAGTTTGAATTCGTCTTTCAAATTAGTTTACAAAATAAGTCTGTTTAGAAAATGAACGGACGGCGGTGTACTCCTCAAAGTACACACAAAACATCCTCAAGTGCCTCAAAATTTCATACTCCTACTCAATTAAATTTAACTCTTCGGGAGCACGGAACTTCCATCTCAAAGTCTGCCAGGCATGGTTTTAAATCAGCTTCCCATTTGGATTTAGTGAATCTCGGACACTCACAGCCTCATATAAGGCAAAATTTAATAAATATAGATGCACGACAGGATCATGAAGCAGAGTGCGACCTTACTTACAGTGATTATTTGCAGTCTTTCATGAAACAACAAATAATTGGGGAGGTCATCCAGAATCATCAGGAGGACCTGCTTTATCAAGTGTCCATACAAAACGACAAGTTATTTAGAGGAAAAATGAAGTGCCAGAAGAGTGTGCAAGAACTGGGGAAACTAGAAAAGTTTAAAGAAGTGGAAGATCTTGTTAATTGTTTAAGTAATAATGTTGAGAGTTTGTACCAGTGTAATGAAATGTGTGATTTGGAAGAGACATTAGGAAAGTTATTGAAGCTTCTAGAGTATGCCAGTAATAGTGTAAATGTGAAGAATGTGAAGAAAATTCAAGAAAAAGATTTGAAGAAGTTGGAAACAAGCCTTAAAGAGTGTTCCACGGTTGTTAATAAAATGGATTTGGATCGTCGAAATGCTGCCGAGATTCATAGCCTTAGTAGCATTATGAAAAAGTACCAACAAATCACCAACAGAGCCAATGAGAGACAGAAATCTCTTCAAAAAGCCCAAAAAAATGAACTATTTAAACTACTCAAGGCAGTGTCTGACATGTATGCTGATAAAGAAAAGCACATTTTTTAAACCAAGTTGCAATATAATATATACTTTAGGAATAATTTTGATTTTTTTTAAATCCGGTATTGTATTCACTTTCCCAGCGTCACTTTAGCCACAGCTACAATAATTTGCGTTACCTTGACCACCGCAATATGGCGTGATTCAATTGACACGAGAGTTTTGATACATCATCCGTTGCTAATTGCTAATTGTGGATAGTTCAAATTTAGTGCGAATTGTTAAAGCCCGTAATTCTTGCAAAAAGTAACTCGAATATTAAGAAGTTGAGTTAATTTTAAGTGAACATTCATTTTATGGAAGAATTTCTGTGATTGTATTTAATGTGTGGTTAAGATCTTAAGCATGATGAAGTTGTACAAAGAAAGACTACTTTCGGATGCCCAGTTAAAACGTTTAGGTGAACATCAATATTCTTGTCAAAGTGTTAGTATTTTGGATAAACTGTTACAACCTTATTGGAATTGGTTGACTTCGAAAGTGCCCATTTGGTTAGCACCTAACCTCATTACAATTTTGGGGCTTATTGTAAATATTGCCACAGCTTTAATTCTGATATGGTGAGTGTTGTCTACTTTAAGGTATTTTCAGTTATTTCCAAGAAAATTATGGTGTTATACTTAATTATATTTATTCAATAGGTCCTTAAAATTATGCACAAACGGTTAATCTAATTTTAATGTTTGCAGTGTTAGATGTTATGATAAAATGTTATTGAGCATAACAATGAGGACACTGTTTTTTGTGATATAGAGGGCTTAGTAATGTTTTTTTAATGACAGCTCTATAATACGAAAAAGTACTTTATTGTATGTAAATCATTATCTAACGTAGATGACTTTTTGTTTTTGATTACGTTGGAAATTGTAAATTCTGCCATTCCAAGCTCAATAATTTCCACAATGCACATTTTAATATATATAAGTATATTTTGTTGAAGTACCTTTCAAGTTTGAAAGTCACACAGGTCATATCTTAACATGAGTACCTATGATGCTCCATTTTGATTTTCACTTCTTTGTAATTTTTGCTGTTGACCTTAATTTTATTTAGTGTTGGCACTTGTACGAGATAGCGTAGAATTTCTGGTTAATTGTTAATTGCAGTCATTATTCAGGCAGCAGATAATTAATTACACTGATTTGAGAAAGCTTCCACACTATGTGGAGATAAGGAATAGATGGAAATGTCATAAGCAGAGAAAGTTGCCAGGATTTATGCTTGAAAGTCTGAGTCGTTTTAAAAATGCTCTGTAGTGTGACTTTTAGTAAAACTATCTTGAGAAAAAAATAAAGCAATGCTTAACCAATTATATCCGTCTTTAAAAGATTTTTGACCCAGTTTTTGTATTCATCTCGTAAAGAAGGTTTGAAAACGGTACATAATTAGAATATTGCAAATTTCTTTTTGCCCTGGAGCTGTGTTCATGGTTTATAAGATATAATTTGCATGTTTAAATTTCTTTGCTGGCCTCACCGAATACAGCTCGTGGAATTATTCGATTATCTCTTAAGGAACTGATGAAAAAAAATTCTAATTGCTACATCACCTACTATAAAAGTGTAAGAGATGCGTAGTTGCATAAACAATTCAAAAAACACCTCAACCTTCAATATTAATCTTACGTTTTTGTGACAGATATGTGTTATCTAAATTTGTTCTTATGATGACTCTCTAAAAAACAACTTTAGCTGATCATTGTTTTTTCAATAAACATCAAAAAGTTCAATTTTCCACGGATTATGTAATGAAGGAATTAATATGCACTTGAAGTTCCAGAAAGCATCAGTTTTTATTGTTATTGTTTTTTCAATTGATTTCGTGGGTGCTTCACATCATTTTGTGACCTAATGTAACATCTTTCACGTTAAGTTGTTGAAATTGTTGACTCATTTTACATCTTCGATGACGGGAATGTTTTCGCACATAAATACTGTGTTTACATAAATAAAAACTTGGTAAATGGATATAAGCGATGGAAATTATTTTGTAAAAATCCAACTTAATTCCTGAATAGACGAGGTGTTAACTAATGTAAATTTATCTTGCCGGTATTTACGCATTGGTATCGAATTGTATAATATTGCACTGCAAGTGTCATTTAATTAACTCGAAACTGGCTTGATTCCGAAGGTCGTTTTGAACACGTGTAATTATTATTTCCACAGAACTTTCCATGCGAATTATGTGATGAACCGATTCAAAAACAAACTATGAAACATAGGTAGGAGACACTGAGTGTGGAACGAGAAAACATGAATTTATGCCAAATAAGTTTTTAAATTTGACTCGCTAATATGATAAACACAAACCAGCTGTGCCAGTATTGAGTAGTTTCCCTCATTGAAACACAGTTTAACTTGCAATTGTTAGTAATTGAATAACATTCTAGAATAGTTACTGCGACTTTAACAGCATGAACTGGATGAACGTATAAAGCGCCCCTTTCGAACCTGATTATCATTTGTATTTGTGTAGGTTTTCACCAGACGCTAAACAAGAGGCTCCAAGATGGGCATGTGGTCTGTGCGGTCTTGGTCTTTTCGTCTACCAAAGCTTGGATGCGATAGATGGAAAACAAGCCAGAAGAACCGGCACAGCGAATCCTTTAGGTGAATTATTTGATCATGGCTGCGATTCTATATCGACAGTTTTCGTGGCCTTGTCAGCATCCATTGCCGTCCAACTTGGGTACTACCCCGGATGGATGTTCTTTCAGGTTGGTACTGAAAATCGCCTTCAACGAAGTTAATGTTTTATTCCAGTGCTTTTGTGCTATGACACTTTTTTATTGTGCCCATTGGCAGACCTATGTTTCTGGAACGTTACGCTTCGGAAAGGTGGACGTGACGGAAGCTCAGTACACCATCATGGGTATTCTACTCTTGTCCACAATTTTTGGACCCAGTATATGGTCGACAAAGGTGAGCTTTGATTCTAAATTAATCCGTAAGCTAAGATTGTTTGTGAAATCACATTTTAAAAACGTTTTCAGTCGGAAGCGGAGGACACATTTGTTTTTTAAAATGTGTTTACTTTCAGAATTAGATTAAGGATTACAGTAGGTTTTGCTCATTGTATGTGTAGTTTTTTAGCGGTACTGTACATTTATGGTACTTAATTCCTTTAAGCACTTTAATCTGCGGCCTGTGGTCGCTTTACCAAAGTATTATTGTGATATGCACCGGAGGTGTTGGCAAGAATGGATCAACAGTTGCTGTAAGTTTTCAGAAAACAATTCCGCAGTAGCATGGACAAATAAATGCCTGCAAGCCTACTACAGAGCGTTGAATTTTTGACTAACATTTCGTTGGTTTTCGTCTTATTTATTTTAGGACCAGTTCTGGGTGCATGGGGGATGTTTAGTTTTTATGTTGTTTTATTTTACCAAGCACAACAACACATGTTGTTTTTACACCGTTTAAAACGGGTTATAAACGATAAAAAACAGACATTTTACTAGCTGTGTTTTTATGACTTTTGTATTCAGTGAAATGTAGGTAAATACTTATTTTGTGTTAACCGCATTGGGACGAAACGTGTTTACCTCATGGCACTGTTTTTGTGTAAGCTTCATTTTGATCATCAATTAACAGGTGGAGGATTTCTCTCATTTTGAGTAAGTCATACTTACTCAGGTTGGTTGGAGCAATTCCGGGCGGTATAACTTTTTCACCGAATTTTTAGGTTTTCGGATTTTCTTTCGTGTGGTCACACGTCGTCAGTTCTGTATTTTACATGGGATATGTCCAGTTATTTTATACATTAATCGAACGAATTAAAATTGGAGGATGTGGCAAGAATGGATCCACAGTTGCTGTAAGATTTAATAAGCTGTCATAGGGGCTGGACGCAGTGGTCTTTGCGAACTTAAACCTGTGCATACATGTAGGGCTGTGGTTGTAGCTTTATTGTTCTTTTTTGTTTTATTTATGTACAGGGCGAGCTTAAAACGCGACGAAAGCACCGCCACTCTATGGTACTCGAAGAGGTGACGTTGTGATCGAATGTGTGGTGAAGGGTGTTCAATTGGAAACAATCGGTTAGGGCAATTTGGAGGTTTCTGAAAATTTAATTGGTTTTGTTCGGTTTTGGCAAAACTTCAAACACTCTCGGTTAGCATCTGTCTTTATTTTTAAGTAACCAATAATCAAGAGTTTACTGAACGACATAGAGCATTTAATAGTTTTTCAGGAATAAGTAGTAAATTATTTGTATTTAGAGAAAACAGCCGGACTATTTTTTGTAATTCGTAAAGTGTGTAATATACAGGTGTCTGGAATGTCACGTACGTTCGTGGAGGTATAAAAATATTTAAAAAATAAACATTCTCTTTAATTTTCAATTTACGAGTAAATGCTGGTGTTACAGTCGCACTTGCCAAGAAGTAATCCATATCATAACAATCTTTGCACGTATACATTTTACAAATTAGACTTAAAAATCTAATGTCAAAAAATTAAATAATGAACAAAAACTTGAATCCATAATTTCTATTTATATTATTCACCTTGCAGCACATTGTTGAGGACTGTTGAGTCGATATGATGCCACATTTATCGTAATAGTTGTAGAAATTTTAATAATGTATTAATAATGAATTTGTTTTTTTCAATGGAAGTGCCTTCAATCACCTCATTTCATGCCAGAGATTAATCTAATTAACAAATAATTAATAATGATATTATTCTCATTATTGGTGTTAATTTGTTATTCCTTAAATTACCATGTTGAAGGAAAACTAAAGAGATGTAATTTTTAAACAATTTTCTCGTATTGAATGAGATGCCTTGATAATGCAGGTTCATGGATGTGTGCTGTTACATTTCAGACAGCTTTATGAGTTCAATGAAAAACAAGAATGATTATTGTAAAAAAATCACCTTCCCCGATTCTTTTTAATTGAATACTCGTTAGAGCATATGCTTTAGAATCTTGAATGTTTTAAGGGGTTTGCGTTGTTGGCGAAGTGCTTGAAAAATTGGTAATAATGTAAAGATAGCGCTTAGTGTAACCGTATCTACATGTGAGGTGCTTTGATCATTCCTCGATTTTTTGTGGAACGTTTTTGATCTTATTCTTTCGCTTTTGTATCAGTGTTACTAAAAAATTTGATTCGTAATCGAAGATACCCGGCTTGGAAATGGAGGTGAAGTGGATCCCCATGGGAGTGGGGTGTGCCGTCGCTCTTCTTCTCGTCCAAGCTAACGTTTCTATAATTTTCACGGGAGGAGTGGGCAAAAATGGATCAACAGTCGCTGTAAGATTGCTCCAATGTCAACCTGTTGTAATCGTAGTGTCTGCACGTTTGATGAAAGTTGATTTGCGCGAGTGTTTACTAACATTTCAACTTTCGTCTGACATTCTGCATGCAATTTTCAAGCTTTCTTACGCTGTTCGCTTCCTAAACCTGCTTGGAGGTGTTCGGAAAACCACAAAAACAGTCTTTGATGTTGAGACTGTCTTTGTGGTTTTTAACGAATAGATGACTAAATTCATGATGGTTACATGCCTTATGGGTTGTAACAGGGAACAAGTGTCTTATCGCCGGTCATACCGTTTTCAATGGTGCTTGTGCCTGCGTTTATTATTTATCAAAAGTCGACGCAGCACGTGTATGAAGAACATCCGACTTTGTATATTTTGGCCTTCGGGTTAGTAGCTGCGAAAGTGACTAACCGTCTTGTGGTAACTATCAATCCAAATTCACCCAAGAAATTAAAATCGGAGTTGTAGGTTGCTCATATGACGAAAAGTGAGATGGATTACATGGATTGGTCGCTACTAGGTCCTACCATGCTATTCTTAAACCAATATTTTAATACTTTTGTAAGAGAATACTACATTTTATGGTTGTGCTTGGTAAGTTGTCTCTACAGCCAGAGGTGAAACTGAAACCCGTTTTTAGATATGGGTAATAATAGATTTGCTCCGATATTGTTACCAAATCTGCATGGAAATCTGTGATTATCTTCACGTGGAGTTGTTCCGAATTCCTTACCCAGGAGGTCCTCACCGATTCGCCCCAGTGATCAATCTTCCATCAGAGAAAAATGGTACGAACGTTAAGTCTGCTAAATCACGTAAAAGTAAACATTATTAAATCTAACACTAATGTTAATGCTCTTCTCTTGATTTCAATTGACATTTTAATTCGTTAGTTTGTGCCAAAACATGAACAAAGGTGTTTTACTTAGGATATTTAAATTTGTGATGATTATGTTAGATGAAGATCAATAATTTTATTGTTTGTTGCGCACGCGATTTTGTTGTATATAAAAGATTGTTCCCGTTTTTTCTCTTCACATCAATGACAGTGCTAATAATTCGAATATTGTATTGCTTTGTGTAAATATTGAAATTACATCCATACGTGTTTCTGGCAGATCAGTTTTCAAACTTTAAAGAGTGTCCTACCACTCAATTTGTTTAACAATGTATTGTCCTGATGGATAATTGAATGTTTAGAAAACACGCACATCGGATTTGTTATTACACTAATGTATACTTTGACATAAAATATTATTACATTTATTTTGCTCTGTTATTTTACATCCTATCCTTCACTTAACATTCTTACACGTTGTTAACTCGGTTGAGGCCTGTTAGTGCTTGTGCTTAACTTACACTTGTGTAATCTAGTGCTTGTGATTATCAGCACCTTTTTTATTTCAGTGGGATAAGCATCTGGATGAATGATGTTATTATAGTAAGGGTGAATGTGCTTTCCATGTATTTTACTAACCCAGTTAATATTTCAGATTCGCAGTTATATTTATTTTGTTAGTTACAGTTTTTTTTAGGTAAATCTGAAAAGAAAACGCATTGTTCTGATGGAGAAGACATTGTGCCTTTGTTACAGTCTGAAGAAAGTTCGTAGTTGGGACTCTTGCCACAGTGCGTGCCTTATTCAGTCCGTAAAAGAAATATATTTTCAGAAATATTTATTAGGGTCTGGTCACGTCTTAATTTATTTTTATTTTGTCATAGTTAACGTGCGAATTATAACAACTGTATACATGTTACACTTGCGAAAACAACAGATATTAAATTTTTTTGCTTAAAACTCATTTTTTACTAACCTCATAGCACGACAAAGAGCTTTTTATCTCAGGTCTCAGTCGTCTTATTCCTAAAACACATGTATTATTATCATCTTTTTTTTTACGATTTCACGCGTGTGATTTGATAATAATTATCCCGCCAATGCATGCATTGCACCCCACCTCAGGTAAGTTCTTGCATGAAACACTTTTTTAGTGGTACGTCTAAAATTTATTGAGGTTTTCAGAAATACATCAAGTAATAAATACCACAACATTCACACGAAACTTTCATACATTACAAAATCATCAAAATCGAATACAAAACTTAAAAGTACAGTAATTCTCATTTCTTCTTCTTTTTCTTTTCGACTCCACTTCCAGTACTGTCATTTTTACGCTTTTGTCCGCCTTTAGAAGAGACCTGAGTTGTATTTCCAGCCACTGCATTTGATTTCGAGACTTTCTTTTTCCTTTCGTTCCTTTCTCGTTCTTCAAGTTCGGCGTTTTCTCGTTCTATGAGAGTGATTAAAGTGTTACAGCGTCTTTGTAATTCCATGGCGGTACGCGATTTTAAGAACCAGTCGAATCGGAACTGTGGAGACGCCCTTACTGCTGCCCGCAGCTCCTCGTAGACATTCTCGCGATCGAATCCAAGTCTGTGTAACATGCACACAAGAAATCTGTCCTCGTCTTCCATGTAGTTTTTCCCTTTATTTGTACCGTACGCGATTCGGAGTTGGTGGAACGGAGCGCGATAACGCGCCATTTTAGCGTCTAGAGCTCTTTTTATACTGGCACGGCGTTGGATCTTCGTTTCCCCTCTTTCGATCTGAGCCATGATTCTGTCAATGTCTTGCAATTCGTGACATCGCTCCCAAAACACGGCAGAGTACTCCATAACTTCTTCAGGCGTCTTTCCTTCAACTTCTTTCGCAATATTCTCAATATCGTCTCTCCCGTATTTCTCATTCGCTTTGATAAACTGGTTAAAATCGCGTTTACTCCAGTTGGTGAAACCTTGCGTCAAAAGTTGCTCCTTTTCGATTTGTTCGTCTTCAGTTAACATTTCAGATTCATCGATCTTTCTTTGTTCTTCGCGCTGCTGTTTGCTAGCTTCAGGTCCCAGCTCCAAGTTCTTCGGAACTTTATACCCTAAAGTCTTGCGGTAATAATAGATTTCTTGATCTAAAAGTTCGAAAAGTCTGGGCGGGAAAAATTGAAAATCTTGAACGATCGGTTGTTTCGGAGGTCGTGGCGCTTTCGGTGCTTTTGGTTCTGAAACTCTTAGAGCTTCACGGAAATACGCGTCGACAGCGTAGTTCGCTTTTCGTTCACGTTTTGGGGGCTCGATCCAAGTGCAGAGACCCATGTTTTTTTGTTTTTCTCGGTAATCTTCACCTTCGAATTTGTAGACGGATTCCGTTGGGGTGTCGACGGTGAAATTTCGCAGAGAAGATTCTCCTAAAGCTTCGAGTTTTTGAGCCAACTCAGCCGTCTAGAACGGAAAAAAATGTTAATTTAATTCGCAAACAAATTAATTGCACGGTACTGTATTTAAACGGCAGGTATTTTCGTTCAAAAAAAAATTTGTTTTGTTAAAAGCAATATTTGTACAGTAAAAGTAAATAAATGTAAAATTCGGTAAAAAATAATAAATCAATTATTACTGAACAGAATCAAACTGGTTACTGAACATTTTATTGCGGCCCATTTAATTTTAGGTTCAAATGCGACATACCTTTGCTTCACCCTTCTCAAGGATGGTATCTATATCTTCATCCGTTATTTCCGAGTCTTTGGACGCGAAAACGTGGTTGGCTCCATGACGAATCATATTTAACATTTCATCTTTGTTCAACGACTGTGATTTACTATCAACTAAACGTCCTTGTTGAATAACCAATTTGTCTAGCCTGAGTTTGACTTCTGCTCTCTCAACAATTTTCTCTTCGACGGTGTTTTCCGTAATAAACCTGTTGAAATTAGAGTAGAGTTTGGTACTTTTGATTTGAGACTGACCTGAATACACGAACTTGTTTCTTTTGCCCGATTCTGTGAGCTCGATCCATAGCTTGAAGATCCATTTGAGGATTCCAGTCAGAATCATAGATGATGACGACATCCGCCGTGGCTAAATTAATTCCCAAACCACCAGCTCTTGTGGACAACATAAAAATAAATTTACTACTATTTGGTTCGTTATATTCGTTGATTTGACGTTGTCGATCCTCATGGGGTGTCTGACCGTCTAATCTACAATAACTATAGCATTTCCAGTGGCAGTAATCCTCTAAAATATCCAACATCCTCGTCATTTGAGAGAAAATAAGTACTCTAGATCCCTGTTCCTGAAGTTTTGGTAGGAGTTTATCCAACAGCACCATTTTACCACAATTAAACACCAAATGTTCGTCTGTGGTATACGGCGGTCCCGGTTCTGCCCCATCGAATAAATACGGATGATTCGAACACTTCCTCAGTTGCATTAAAATGTTTTGCAACCTCATCTTTTCAACCTTACCGGCACCATTAACAACGTCAATATCTTTCAGTAGAACCTTCGTGTACCATTCCCGCTGCATTTTACTCAAACCCACGTAAACTTTAACTTCTTTTTTTGGCTTTAACTTTTTCTCGACTTCTGATTTCAAACGCCGCAACAAAAACGGTTTTAGAACTGCATGTAAACGTTCTACCAATTGGTTATCGCCCAAACACTGATTTGTGTTAAACCAAGCGTCAAAATCATCAGCTGAGTTGAAAACATCAGGAAGTAAGAAATTTAAGAGAGCCCAAAGTTCGTGTAAGTTGTTTTGAAGGGGTGTTCCTGTGAGGAGGAGCCGGTTTGTTGTTTTAAATTCACGCAGGATTTCAGAAAGTTTGGATTTTTCGTTTTTTATACGGTGGGCTTCGTCTATTACCATGTAGCGCCAGTTGAACTTTTTGAAAACTGATTTTTCTTTTATTACCATTTCATAGGAAGTAACGCAGACGTCCCATTCACCTGGCATCATCACGTCACGGATGAAAGCATTCTAAAATGAGAAAAAGAATTACTAAAATTTACGGTTTTTTTTTAGTGTGTTAGGCTTGTAGGCCTTCTGTTTTTTCTACAATAAAGTAATTGTTAAATAATCCAAGAAAACTGAGGCATTGTGTGGGCAAAATTTGACAGTAAGAGCGTGAAAAATTGCGATTATAATGTGATGATAAATGAAACTGTTATACAGTGGGCTAGTTTTATCTTATGGGGGCTTACCCTAGCTTCCTGGTCACCAATTAAGCAAACGGCGCGAATGCTGGGACACCACTTCTTGAACTCATTCATCCAATTAGCCAATGTTGATTTTGGTACAATAACAATATGAGGAGACGGTATATTTTTATAATGCTTCATAAATCCTAACAACGAGATAGTTTGTAAGGTTTTCCCTAAACCCATCTCATCGGCCAAAATCCCATTAATTCCATTCTCATACAAAGAAACCATCCAGTTCAAACCCCGAATCTGATAGTCCCTCATCTCCCCATTCTTTATGTAATACGGCGAAGTATCAAAGCGAATCGTCGGTTTCGCTTTTGTATTACTCTCAGCCAACAACTCTTCATCCTCCTCTTGTTCTGTTTTCCGATGCCGATGATCCGCTATCGGATCCTCTTTAACTTTCTTCGGGCGACCCGATTTTGGCTTTGACGGAGTCTTACTTTGGTTCATAAAATGCGAAAAGATCTCAGTTTGTTTGAGCAAGTAGTCAAAACGTCTCCCACGATCTGTTTCTAGCTTTGTTTCGAAATCTTCACCTTTTCCACGCGACGATAACGTGTCAGAAGATGAAGCATTCTTGAAAAGAAGATTGCGTGAGATTGCAAGTCAATGAACTTGTGTTCACCTTTTTCTACCTACAGTTTTGGTGATTGAGATACTTACCGAATTTTCGCCAGTGTCAGCGGTTTCACCGCCTTCTTCAGCTTTAGACATTGTGTCTTTATTAATTACTTCGATAGATGGAATGTGATTTCACTATTTATAATTTATAAACACACTGCTCATTTAGAGAATAACGGGCATTTGCGAGCGGGAAACATCAACTAACAACAACGACTAAACGCGAGCCGGTGTGACAGTTTAGTAACAAATATGTCATTCTGAAAATCGGAGATAAAAATCCCTAGAAATTATTCCGAGATCACCGTTATTTAATGTGAAGTCAACACCTACAAAAGGTGAAAATGAAAATGGAGTGGGTGAAAACAGTAAAGAATTCAAATTTCACTTTTTGGAACACTATTGTTTGGTGGTTTTATCACCTCCATGTTGCGCACCTGCTTGTCAAACTCATTCAAACTGAAACGAAGAAAGCGGGGCCCTGGGATAATTTCAATTATCCAAAATATTTAAACACATTTAAGAAGAATCGACATTATAACCGATTTTTCATGATTATTTTTACTCTAATTACATCAAGATAGCGTTGGGGGTGGTACTCCTGCCTGTCACTCTGTCACTGATTTTGTTTAAAAAACCGGAAGTTTGGTTATTGAACAAACGAAGAGAAAAGTTTTTTGAATCTCTGAAGATCTTTGTTGTAATTTTAACTTTTGCTATATACCCCTAATCACTGCTTGTTTTTAGTCTAACCCCCTTGTGTTCAAAGCCCAAATGTCTTCAGTGCGTAAGAAGGCCACAGGATCAAAATTCGAGCTAACCCAGGAACAGAAAAATGACATCAGAGAGGCGTTTGATCTGTTTGATTCTGAAGGCTCGGGGAAGATTGATGCGAAAGACCTAAAAGTGGCTATAAGAGCGTTGGGTTTTGAGCCTAAAAAAGAGGAGATAAAGAAAATGATTGCTGATATAGATACTAAAAATACAGGGAAGCTTTCATTTGAAGACTTTGTACAGTTGATGAGCCAGAAAATGGCCGAGAAAGATTCAAAAGAAGAGATTATGAAAGCTTTTCGTTTGTTTGATGATGATGAAACTGGGAAGATTAGTTTTAAGAATCTGAAGAGAGTTGCTAAAGAGTTGGGGGAGAATCTTACTGACGATGAGCTACAGGAAATGATTGATGAGGCTGATAGAGATGGAGATGGCGAAATTAACCAGGAGGAGTTCTTAAGAATCATGAAGAAGACTAGCTTGTATTGAATAATCTTCCAGTTTTGGTGTTTCAATGTTTGCTTGACCAAGTCAAGTTTAATGTGCACAAATGAGTATTGAAAGAATAGTAAGTGTCGCACAAATTTATTTAAACTGATGATCATCAACAATATAAAAATACAAAATATCTGTATATATTTTTAATATGCATTCCTTTTAATATAAGTGTTTAGGATAAAACTTGTTCTTTCACAGACCCATCAGCTAATCCAAAGTATGCTTTCTTTGCCATTTTAATAAAGAGGCCAGTTTCCACAACTCCAGGGATGATATTCAATTTTTTGTTGATTTCCTCCCAGTTGTAATCCTGCTGGAAGTTTTTCCAGTCAAGAATAAAGTTCCCATTGTCAGTTACTACAGGTCCTGCTTTAGCCTTCGCCATTCTGAGTTCCACCGTACCCCCATAAACATTTTCAATGTGAGTTTTGATAGGAGCATATGCCATGGGCACGACTTCAATGGGTATCCCTTTTTTGTATTGATCCCCCAACTTTTGTGAATTCTTGGTATGATCAGCTATAATGATCAGCTCCTTGGCACAACTCGCAACAATTTTCTCCTGCAATAAACATCCTCCACCTCCTTTAATCAGAGTTAAACTAGAATCAACTTCATCAGCCCCATCTATGCACACATCCAATCGAGGATTTATTTCCAGATCAGTTAGAACAAGTTTATGTTGGATTATAAGTTGTCTTGCTTGGAACGATGTAGGGACACATTGTACTTTTAGTTGTTCGTTTTTTACCCGTTGAGATAACCTCTCCACAGCGTAGACAACAGTGGAACCACTTCCGACACCAACGACTGTGTTATTTTGCACGTGCAGATCTACTGCTTTGAAGGCCGCTGCTTTTTTTGCACTTTCCAGCGATGTCATGGTTGATAGAAATCTAAAGTGCGACAGAAAAGGTACAAATTTCATTAATTTTAAATTATTGTTTTTATTTCACAACTGCAAGGCTGCAACGTGTTCATGCGCGCTTTCAACGGACCTTAGTGCGCATCTACGATAGTTTTAAAGAGGAAATTTTAAATTACCTGAGAGACTCTTGGGATGAAATTCACTTTTTTAACTTCAACAGTGAAATGATGATTACCGTTGGTTTTTCGACAAGCCGGTCGGTTGGTAATGTAGGAGAAATGTGGCTAGAAGAATTGTTTTTTTATCTATCATCGTCCTAATAACTTTGAGAAATCGAAGTTCACTGTCACGAGTATTTTGTAGAAAACGAGTTATTTCCATGAAGACTAACTGATACAAAATACGGTTCTTAGTTTTTATTTTTTATATATACTGTGTAATCAATTTAGCTGCGCTCATCTAGACACTTTTACTCTACTTTGTAATTAAGGCTATAAATATTACAGGTACAATAATTGTTGCTCTTTAAGCGTCCAAGGATATTCTACCATCTCAATGTTATTTTAATGTCAATTTTGATTGTTTGTGTTATTCTCACAATTGCTTACTATTTTTTTTTATTCCATCCCATTTTTTTAGCTTTGGGCGTTCTGTTTAATTTCTTTCCGTTTTCTTATCTTCCAAGCCCAAATTTTCCCACCACTTCTTTTCTTTTAGGTATCTCTGTTTTTTATATCGGAAACTGAAGACGTTAGCTTTCAAATCATAATTTCAAAGACAAGAAGATTATTCCAAAAATCGTTTGGTTGCAATTTTCCTCAGTTATTAAAATTTGTGGCTTATTTTTCAAGTCGAGTTGTAATAAGCTAAGACAATGAATTAAGTATATTAACACTTGAAAACTACGCTTGTTTTAATCCTTATCTTCACGGAAATTAAAATGAAAATCTTTAAGTGTTAAGTACGGGTATTCGCTGTAAAGTAATTTATCTTCTCAAGCTCGCTTGTTAATCTTAATTCACATTATCAGAGGTAAGTATTTTTGTAACAAAGAAAAACTGAAGATTTATAGTCTTTACAATTCCATTATGTATTCCGTATGAAGTGAATGTGCATTAAACTGAACCTATGAATGCTTCACACTCATTTTATTTGTAAAAGAAACATTGGTATTTAATCAACGCGTGAATATTTTACTCGTGCAGTTTAAACTGTTTGTTTGACACCGTTGTAGCGACAAACTAAGTGAATATTGCTTATTTTAATTTAGAGCTCATCGTTATTCCGCTTTATAAACTGTGATTGTTGGAAAAATTTAAATTAAAGTTCGTGTGTAAATGGAGGTTAGTCTATTTCCTACATAGCTTAAATAGATTTTTAACGTTTTTCGCATTGTTGAAGAAGACATTAAGAGATGTATTGTAATTTGTGACGCAACGGTAGGAATTAGTTTGCGGGTATTGTATAGAGGTAATAATTTGCGAGAATAAGAGTTTATTTTCATCGGAAGTTTAAGTCTGCAGTAACTTTTTCTATTTTTCTCGTTTCTGGTGGGATTCCGTTTTATTAAGCTATACGACCATGCTAGAAAACAGCGAAAATCGTCTTAGAATTCTTCAGATTATTATTTTAAATAAATGTCGAGTTGGAATGTTTTTGAAATTGATTCAATAAAATCGTTATTTCATTTTTGTGGTTGTCATGTATGTGACAAGTTAATATTAAGGGAAGGAAAAGTCGGTATCAAGAAGTACAATCACGTCTTCAGTTTTTATCTTGCGTCCCAAAGGATTAACAAGATAAACGTTGGGTTACGTATTGATTTTTCTTGAGATGAAAATGAATACGCACAGTTTTCTAACATTGTTTTAAAATAGGTCTCTTTATTTAATTAAAGTAAATTTAAGGTAGTTCAAGTGCAAAGAGGGACATAAAAAGAAGTAATTTCACAGTGTAAAACAACGTCCCAGAAATGAAACTATCTAAATTCTAAAGCGTCTTTAATGGATGTTAAGTGGTAGAAAACTCGCGTTGCTGTAAAAGTATAGAGTAGTAAAATGCTGATGGTAATTTTGAAGCGTTGTTCTCGAGCAGTATAAGCACTTCTTGAATAATCCATTGCAATATCCTTCAATGTGCTCTTACCCCGAGCCACAGAAGACAATATTCTTTGTCTCAGGATGTACTTAAGTAGCTGAAGTTATATTGCAGACAAAACAATAAAAAATAACATTTCAAGTGAGCATAACGTTTGTAATATTACAAATTTATGCCATAAGAAGTTGAATATTAGGAAATATTCCATCAGGAACAAAACCGAAGTCGGCGAAACCACGTGAATACTAACGTCGAGGATAAAACGGTTTTCGATCTGAAAATGACACTTTAAGATTACATTGTCTACACAGATCCTCATTAGATTTTGTGGAAACAAATTTGAGTGATAGGAGCTGTGGTATCAAAACCGATGTTATTTAGATATGCAAATAATTTTTTCGAATTCTCTCTAATCCGACTTTTGATTATCCTAATTTGTGGAACTGTAAGAGACTTTAATAAAGTAGTACTTTTCGTTCGCCAGTCCCCAAGCTATGGAGTTAAGGAATGCATTTAAATAGAGCTTTAATGACAGGCTCTATCCGTCAAGAGGCATTCAACCGTCTCACGGGGATACCCAAGCACGTACACACTCTGACGGTCGTTTCTAAGTAAGACTTCCGTTTAGATCTCTTATAAGGGAGTTTAGTGACACAAAACATCACATTTTATCACTTATTATACACGATTTTATTGTCTTGTTACATATAATTATCATTACGTGCTATTTTTGCTAAGTGTCTTTCTTGTTTCATGAAGAATCTATGAAAAAAAAGAAAATGTTCAAATGAAAAGTTATTTATAAGATAAGGTACACTGAAATGGAGACTGTACCACAATTATTTAAAAAAAAAAACACTTTGAGGTACTTACTATTGTTTTTCCCAGAAACATTTATTTTGGGAATAGAACTCGTCGTAGCTGAACTTGTTGTGGCCAGATTTTTGTGAGAATCGAATTTGAAATGGGAATTTTTCACGATAGGTACATAATCTTTAATATAGTTTTCTACTACCAAGAGTGTGTACCATTCGCCTATTCGTTTAACGGTGACAATCAGCACCGTGTTTGCCAACATTGTGGCTGCAGAGCACCAAAATTACCAAAACCAATAAAATTGGCAATCATCTTCGGAACTTTATATAATGTATTGATTAAATGTTACACTTTTTCTCTCTGTAGTTGACGAAGAAATTGCTGTGAGGGACGTTTTTAGGACGCAATCTTAAATATTTTCGTATAATTTCTAAAAAAGTAACTCCACAATTTTTATCAGTTATACAAAATGACCGATCTTTCTTGGTCTTAGTATCATTTAGTGAAACAGTGATTACCGATAATCAATCGTCAATCTACTTCTAACTTGTACAATTCGTTTATTGTACAAGTTTTACGCAAAACCATTACAGCAATAACCTGTAAATTTAAAACGCGATTTTACATATTATTTTTTAAACTTTGTGGTTTTTTAAATATCAAACTTTCACAAAAATTGAATGATTTTATTCCGCTCAAATATCTTTGATTTTTTAGGCTTATAGCCTTCACTTAGATTTCTGAACACTATAGTTAGTTTGTTGTTAACATAACATTTACTTTGACAGTATTTTGAAACATTTTTGCTCTGAAATGTCGCAGTTTTCATTCACCAGCAATATGTTCTTTAGCATTGAATAATAAGACTACAAACTCGAAGGCTTTACAGATTTTTTAGAAAAATATGCACTTTTTTACTAACTTCACTGATGTTTTTCCCAGTTCTCTAATTTTGAAACGCGTTATACTCTTTTTCGTATATTAAGCGTGCATTTTGAGGCGATAACTTATTTATTGCCTCTGCAGCTTCTTTATTTACGTCTGCAGACAGTTTTAACTCGTTTTTAAACACTGTATTTTCGACATTTTTAAAACTGAAAAATTTGTTTATAACAAAAATTCAACAATCAGTTTTAGGTACAATGATGCAATGAGTGTTTATTTTTCAAATTAATAAATTAAAATGTAAGTTTTTTCTTAAATCTACTATAGAAATAAAAGTATTATACCCAACGATAAAGTATCTTTAATTATTTCGTGAAATAATTTTCACTTGATGGTTAAAAATGGTTCTTTATCTTGAATAATAATAAATTAGATACTATGCTTCGAATTTACACATTTTTTGGCTTTTATCATTATTTATTTAATTAATACGAAAATCAAACTTTAGATTTATCAATGTAAACAGAGGAGGAACAGACCACTTTTCCATTTAATATCAACAGATTAAAAAAAAAATCAGTACTTTTAGCTGGTCCGGAAATTAAGGTTTTTGTAGATTGAACACGTAGCAATTGTAATCACAGATTTCTGTCTTCAGATAGGAATATAAATTACAGGGAAACCGCAATAAATACTAAACGATTTTTTTTACATAAACAATAGGAGCAATTGAGTTTTTGCAACAAACGTAACTGTAAAAAATCAGGAAATGAATAGTTTAGCTTATATTTGAATGATAACTTATTATTAAATATGTCAATATTAAATATCCACACACAGCAAACTCTGTCAGAGATAACTCAAAGTGACTGGTTGTTGAGGTTGAGTAGATTCATTTCTTAGATACATACTTGGTTTGTTTTCTACAGAAAACTACGATACTGAGCATGTAAGTTTTTCTTGTGCGATAAGTCATGTTTTTATTCTATTATTTTAGTTCGGAATAATGAATTTGGGATCTGTGAGTTTGTTGCTAATTTTACTTGTTGCTTTTTCTGTGCAAAATTATGTTCCGGAATCAAGAAAGTCGAAGATTTTATGGGGGGTACCTGGAGGACCTATTATCAACAGACTTGTGCGAAAAGCAATGTGTGGACGATTTTTCGTTTATGTTAATGGAAGATGTAGAAGAGTCTACAATTTTTGATTTTTCTTTATTTAAGTAACTAAGAATGTATAACCGGATAAAAATTATATGAAATATTAGTAAATTGTGATGATCTCATTTACTTTCAGTTTCTGCCATAAAAATAGAATATGTATATGTAACTATTGTTCCACGATTGAAGGAATAACTGCAATCATAAACATAGGCGTAGCTAGGGAGGAAACTGAGACAACGAGTTTTAAAAAAATTATGGACATTTTTGGTTAGTCTTAAAATGAAAATATATAAAATTTATTTCGTATATTCTGTAGTTTTGTAATTTGGCACAATAAATGAACAAGCCAAAAACTAAAAAAAAAATGGAAATTTTTTATGTAAAAAATGGAATTTTTTTATTTGTTTTAAAAATGAAATTTTTTTAAATTGGTTTATTCTGTTCTACAATTTTGTAATTTGACACAGCTAATAATAAGTATGTTAAAGCAGCAACACCTACAAAATTTAAAGCTAATGTCTTAAAAATGACAATTTTTGTTGCTTGTCTCTTTTGCTCCACAATGTTGTGTTTTTGTGTAGGCAGCAAGCAAGCTCAAAATAATAACACTTTTAAATTTTATTATAATAACTTTAAAACTAAAAGAGTTATAAATATTTGATAAAAAAGGCTCATTTGGTCTATTATTGTAAAATCAGAAATAGTTACTAGTAGTCAACAGTTGTAATTTTCCTAAAAATTGTTGCTACAGTTTTTAAACCATCATAATGACAGGATATAATAAAACGTATTAAAAATTATAAATTCTATCAATTTTTAATTTTTTTTTAATTTTCCCATAGATAAAATTTGACCGTTTGTTGAAATTTTATTTACCTACGCCCATGAACATAAATCACAATATTTGATTATCAGTTCGTATCTGAAGACTTAGTCATATGTTCGCTTTAAACATATTTACACATATAGCTACTCCTATCAGAAATACGTAAACGTGACGTGTTCTTGTGGTTAACAGATTTGTTTTCGACGGAAATTACGCTCACATGTTTTAACATAAATAAAGTCGTTTTATTGGAAGTGTGTCCAAAGTTTACTCTTTTCATCGTTTATCGATAAAATTTGTGTTGAATTTACGAAAACTTTATCCATTGCGGTAATTAGAAATATCGAGCAATCGTGTAAAAATAAAAGTTGTCTTAACCGGAGCAGATAAAAACTACACATTTAAATGTTATAGTTTACAGTTTGCCAAAAAACGTTTTACACAATTAAATCATCAGATATTTGATTTATTTTAAAATTTTTGTTAGTGACAATTTTTATCTACATTATATGATTTCTGGTAAAACTGATAATTTTTTTATCTTTAAATATAAATAAAAGTGAAAGTTATAATAAAAAATAAGTATCACAGATGTAATGTCCATAAAAAAATATTAAGATAATAAAAATCGAAAGACGAATAATTTGGAGAAATGATAGTTCTTATAAAGGGATTTAAGAATGGAAAATATGGTCCTCTCATTCGAACTCGATAGTTCTCTAAGTTTGAAAGAAAAAAAATACGTTGGGGAGTTTGTTGTTAATTTTATTTATGTACTTGTTACATAAAATATGGAATTTATTCTCTTCTTATATACAAGCAAAATCACATGGTGTCTTTAGAAATAGTATTTCTTTCATTACTATCGAACATTCTTCTGGTTATATCCAAACGTGACCTCCTTTCGATTTGCCAATCTGAAGGCTATAAAACATGAGTTTTAATGAAGTATCTATATTGTAAAATAATAGATTGATGGAATATCAGCCGATAAGTAACGAAAATAATGTACTACAAACGTCAAGAAAAAAACACGAAACTTACTTTGTTTATCAATTTATGATTCCTCTCCAAAACATATTGATCACCCTAAAATAAGACAAATGAAGTCAAAACTAAGAAATAAAACCCACAAAAATTGTTCTAACATTAAAGTACCGAGAAATTACCTCAACAGATTCTGTTCTATCGTTTTGCATGTCTCTAAACTTGATGGATTTTGGTTCTGAATCCATGGACCATTTATAATCCATGTCGTCCATTTTTGTGGACTTCAGATCAGTGTGTCTCGCCTCGCTTGCATAATACTGTATTAAAATTTCTAATTAAAATAGTAAATGAAGTAAATCAAACTTACCAGGCAGGCGAAAATTACAACAGCACAAACAATATTCGAATTCATCTTGACTAATTATCATTTCGTTCTCTCTTCAGTCTTTTATACTGCATTCATTGATAAAATTTGTGTTGAATTTGCGAAAACTTTGTGCATCGCAGTAATTATTTCAAATTATTGATTTAGCAATCGTTATGTAAAATTAGAAGATATCATGACCAAAACGAGTGGAAAACGAGATATTTAAACGGTTGAATTCGCAAATTATGTCGATGTTTATGTTTATGGTGATGTTATCGTGATTCTGTATTTTTTTTATGAACTGAACAGAGAAAACAGAAGTAAAAATAAATAATACTCTTGAAAAGTAGATGAATTGTTTGTGGATGTTACTTGGGTCGTATCCTACTAGAACTGTCTCGATTAACTTCTAAGCACTTATAAGTATACCCAATTAAACCCCATAACATTCATTAAAATTAGCAAAAGCAATTACAATAATTGTTGTCATCCTCAGAGATTAAGTGTTTTTGTAGTACGGAAATATATAATTGATTGTAAGGTCAATAGAGAACTTAATAGTTATTTTCCGTGTATTATTTTTCAGTAAAACGTTGATTACAACACTCATCACACTTATCTGGTTTTTGGCCTCTTAAGTGGTTTCTTTAGTAACTCGGATTGTTGCTACCTTTGGAAGTTTAAAAATACCCACGATTAGATAAACAGTGATAAATCTTGGTATAAAATCGAATGTAACTTTTCTTATCTAAGAATCTTAACATGAAGTTCAAAATTGGTAAGATGAATAACAAATTTTTCATTCTTTAGATTTGCCAATTTCAGTTTATTTTTTGTACGTTCTTGTCCAAGCACAAGCTTTACGTCTAGTAAGCGACTATGACGATCTTCTTTCTTTGGACTTGACAAATGCAGAAGACTCAATCTTAATTAATTTCACCTTAGGTAAGTGTTTTTTTTTTTTAAATCGACAGTTGCTATTGTGGTTTTTAGCTGACGTGGTGAAGATATCTGGCGAAATTGGGAGAGGAAGAACTTTCGAGCTCCCAGAAGAATGTGAAGGTTTATCTAGTTGTGTTCTCCAAAACGACGATGTTTATCTGACTATAAAAGACGTGGACAACGGTTTTTCTTTTTTTTGGGAAACTAAGAACACCGAAGCAACGTTTCAAGATTGTTTAGATTTAAATGGGGAAAAAGTCAACTGGTATGGTGGTCCCGAGAAATGGGAAGCTAGTTATCCCATTCAAGACGTAGAATTTAAAAACCGAATTTACACAACTATAAAAAGTGACAACGGAGCTGTTAGTGAACGCTACTGGCTAAATTCACTCGGTAGCTATGTTTTTGTCGATGACAAAACTCCTCTCTATTTGGACCAAAATAGTCTCAAAAAAGGAAGTATTTGCTTCACAGCGGCGGTTTCTGGACCTTACATTGGACGAGATTGGGTAAGATTGTAAAAAAGTCAAAAACGGTATTTATTTTTTATTTAGGTTACTTTGAATTATACTTTGGTGGCGAAAAATGACCCGAGGGAGGCACACTTACATGCAGTGAATAATTACTTGGGCAAACCTACAGGTGAGAATTTCACCGTTTCAGACAGGGGAAACCCTCCAGGTTTCTGTCTCAGGATCGTGACAAAATCAACTCCAGTAAATATGCCTTTACTCCGGAAATCAATTGTTTAACAGCTATGAACGGTTTTAGTTTAAAATGTGATTTCCACTCTCTAATAGAAGATAGCATAGTAGTGCGTGTTTCCCTAGTATTGCACAAAAACCCATGTATGTCATCGCCCTAGCACTTGCACTTTTTGAGATATCGAAGAATTTAATTATATGTTTCACAGCGCCCCTTACAAAAATCACTTTGCATCAACCGTTTAGGAGTAGCCCATAATTAAATCTGTTGGATTCACTTTTTTCAACGTCATTTCCATCAAGCGTTCAGATCACCTATGATTTTTTTGCAACGTATGCCGTAAACCTTACGTTGAAACTTCACTTAGACATTACTAACCGGCTAACCAAATTTTTTCAGAAATTCAGAAAAACATCCGTATGTTGATTCTAAGTAAATTTTTCGTTTTTGTGGAAACTTACTTGTAGTTTAACTATACATAGATTATCAAATTTTCAGGTTATAACGTCTATTTTCATAGATTTTATTTGATTTAAGGAATGGTAATTTAAAATCTAATCCAAATTCCTTTTTTACAATAAAACATAATTACTTAGTTTTTTTTTTAGAAATTTTAATAACAAAATGGAATAATAATTACAACTATTCTACAGCTTTCTTTTTATTTAAAAATTGTTTTTTTTCTATTTTGGTGTTGATATTCTAAAAAAATATTGAAGTATAAACAACACTAAAAAAACAATTTTATTATTTTTACTGTCAGGGATTTTATAACATGCACCTGTAAAATATTCTGACCTACAATTTCATATATTCTGATAAAAAAACTATAACATTGAAAATATGAGAAAATCAGTTTTCTAAAAAATCTTTCTTAAATTTTCTGAAAAGATAAAATGTCGCGAAACTATATTGTTACAAAATTGTTTCATAAATTTTTTTTTCCTTCGATAATTCCTGACATATCGAATTTATTTTGTCACTAATATTCTACTGAACACGATTTTTGATGCACTTTTTAAAGTTTTCGAAATGAAAATTGGTTATTACTGACAAACCGAAAGTCAATGTAAACGATTCGCGATTATTTTCGATATACTGGCTCGATAGGTCAAGTTCTCGCAATTTTTTATAAAACTTTGTATGAGGTTAGCTCCTTTTGATCTTTTATTGCGATAGAGATGCCAGCTGTTTTATTATAAATCTAAAAATACATCAAATATTATTTTTTTCATCACTACATAATTTATTTTTCTGATAAGAGGTATGATTTGAAAACCCATTTCGACAAAAATTTCATCAAAATTAAACAATTTATTCATATTTTAATTTAATAATCAAACGGTTGATATAATACTTAACTGTAACAGAAAAAAACGAATGTTTGGTACTTTATTCGCTTCAAGTACCACATTAATCTTCTGAAAAGTCTCAAAAAAGGCGGGTAACGTTTTCGTACTAAATTTTATTTGGCTAATAAAATATGTATCTATTTGAACTTGTTTGGTACGTTTTGAGTACCTGCAGATTTTAGCTCGAAGGACCAATGTTTGTTAAGTTGAAAGAAAAAAAGAACTTGTAAGTTCTAAGAGATGCTTTCTTGTTGAATGTGTATTTGCAACTTTCTTCTTCACCGCAGATTGCAACTGTCTTTTTTTGAACAGAAATTATTTACACTATACAAGGTGGGGGAAGCCACCCTTCTCCGGGGGAGGCAAACACTGTATTTTTGGTTGCATCCTACAGAACTAAATTCAGTCAAGAGAAGCGCAAATTCAAAATTTGGCACCCTATGCTTGCGCGCCCTCTTTTTGACAGCAGCTGAACAATTGTGGTACCATTTAGAAAATGTTAGAGAATTTTTCAGAGCCAAACATAGCAAAACCGTTACATTAATCACTTAAAACGTTGCAGCAAAATGTTGCAGAAACTTGCGAAAAGTGCTTGAATATCATTTTTTCTATTTACTTCTATTTTATACGTTAATTAAAACATTGAAATGTACACAATTTAAACTTCAAGACAAACCAAAATGTCCCAATGTTTTTTTTTACCATTAGACTCATTATTTTACAATAAAAATAGCACACGCCCTGCACACATTCTTTATCTTTCCAACAGTACCCAACTTTTGTCATTTTATCAAATATCTTGCCCATGTTTGGCTCTGAAAAATAGTCATGCAAAATCGTGATGCCACTCTCCGTTTACATGAACTTTTTCCCGACTCTTTTAGCCCAAGATCGCACCCTTAAGCATTCTTGGGCTTAACTTCAAGGCCGATTTTAAAAAATCATTAATTTTTTTTTTGAAATTTTGAAACTTCACGGACACCTGTATGTGTGAAATATCGTGAAGTTTTCAGGAATATAAAAATTTCTGGTTTTAAAAAAATGTGCTTCAGGTTCTTTTGACCGCAGACCCTTTGTTCCAAACGTGTTCAAGAGTGCTGAGATTTGTTTCTGTCACTGTCACTAATAAACTTTCACAATAACAAGAATGTGGCTAAAGGAAGTTTTTTTTTTGACGGCATCAATTTATCTTTCTTAGTTGATTCCCGGTGATTTCATGTTTAAAATGTTATGAATTTGTCATTTTTTTTTATTGAATTTATGTTATATTGTAATTCAAAATTTTTTATATGTAATTTTTTTCATCCAAAATTCGTTCATTTTTGAGCAACTTCTCAAAATGCAAAATGCATGCAAAACGGGTCTTTGGTAACTTTAAGATTGGGTGTTACTAACATACTATGTAAGCCATCCGAAAGTGCATAGTCCTATATCTGATAATGTTTAAGTTATAGGGAATTGATACGCAAGAAATAAGGTGCGTTATAGACGGAAATTGCAGTTTGATCTAAAACTAAAACTGATAATAGCTTCCAAAATACTGAGACAGAGATCTGGAAGCTTTTATGTGTTAGTGAAATAATAATAATTGTAGCTCATCCTGATGAGTGGATAATTCGTAATCCAATTTGGACCACTTGGGCTAAATATAAAAAGGATATCAGTGACGATACTGTGGTAGAATTCGCGACCAACATTGCAAACCACAATTTCACAGGACAGATTGAAATTGATGACTATTGGGAGGTTAGTTATCTCATCTTAACTAATACATCTTCACTTTTGTTTTTCAGACTTGCTACGGTTCTCTCATTTTTAACGACGATAAGTTTTCTAACATAAATGAGACTGTTAAAACACTTAAAGACTTAGGATTTACAGTAACCCTTTGGACTCATCCCTTTGTAAACGATGAGTGTGAAGAACCCGCAAAATACGGCAAAGAGAACGGTACCAACCTCTCTCAAAAAAAACCGCAGTCTTATTTTTTTCTTTAAGATTATTTTGTTAAATCTGGAATTGATGGAAGCGACGAAACCATTTGGTGGGACGGTACTGATGCTCACTTCATCGATTTTACAAAAGAAGGAGCACGAAAGTGGTTTACTGACAGATTGAAATTGCTACAAGAAAAGCACGGAATCGATTCGTTTAAATTTGATTCAGGCGAAAGTGACTATGCGCCCAAGAATCCAGTTTTAAGTGGTTTTGTCGATGAAAATCCAAATTCTTTAACATCTGCTTATATCCGCACATGTGCTACTTTTGGGGGGTTAATTGAAGTGAGGTCAGCGTGGAGGACTCAAGACTTGGGGATTTTTGTTAGGATGTTAGACAGAGACTCAAGATGGGGACTTGATAATGGACTTCACTCTTTAATTACTGGTCTTATTCAACTTAATTTAAGTGGCTACGTTTTGTAAGTTTGTTTTGTTGTATTTTCAACTCGATTTTGTTGTGTAGTGTTTTACCAGATATGATTGGAGGAAACGGCTACGGTGAGCAACCAACAGCGGAACTGATTGCTCGATGGACTCAAGCTAACGCATTTATGCCTTCCATGCAGTTCAGTTATTTGCCTTGGGAGTTTTCCAGTGATGTAAAATTATGCCGTCAGTTCTTACCTTGTTTTAACACTACTTTCATTCTAGTTTGACGGAGTAGAAATTGTTAAGAAATATGTTGCTTTGCATGCAGAATACAGTGATGAAATTCTTGCAGCTATGAATAACAGTATCGCTACTGGGGCTCCTGTTAACCCACCCATTTGGTGGGTGGATCCCACAAATCCTGATGCTTTGAAAGCAAATGATCGTGAGTTGGGATAGCTTTTTCGACACAATCTAACTCTTTTTTTTTTGTAGAGTATTTGTTAGGTGAAAAGATACTGGTTGCTCCTGTAGTACAAGAGGGTGCTACTAGCAGAAATATTGTTATACCCCAAGGTCTTTGGGAAGATGGAAACGACGGACATGTTTACGAAGGGCCCCAAATTATTAAAGACTATCCTGCACCAATTGATGTACTTCCCTATTTCATAAAGCAATAAAATAAAATTGTCTCGCAGTTTATCATGTTTGTTTGGAAGAATTACAAGAATTAGCTGAGGGAATATCAATTTTCTCTTTAATTTTGCTCTCAAGGTTAAATGCTATCTGAAATACTGCGTATTCGATTATGGTGATGAAAAAACATGGAATAGCTGATAAAGTTATCAATTGAAAGTCTCCTCGTGGTTTCAGCACCTATTTAAAGTTAGATGTCTCGGAAATCAAGTTTTCATTCAAAAATGAAAAGTGGATGTCTTTATTTATTAATTTTTCTGAGTTATTTCTTACTTGGTGTTTGGACAGGTCCTATAACTCCCTTGAAAAGTGTCTCAAATAATACGGGATGGGTGCCAAAAACAAACCGTAATATAACACCCAAATCAATATTTACCTTCCGTGGAAACTGTAATTCAGGACAAATATATTCACCAGTGACCAAACAATGTTCTACCAAATTCAGCTTCGAACCTTAGAACACCCCGGCCGAATGTAACTATCAGCTGATAAGTAAAGCCATTAACTTTGTTTTTCATCCAGTTCAGTGTTGATTTTATTAGTGACAATGAAGTTGCAAGTGTGTTTGATTTTGAGTGTTTGTGTTTTACAAGTGATATTTGTAGAACCTCTTGTTATTGACAAAATTAAATTAGGTGCTACGAAAGCTCGCCAAGATATCAAATGTGGGCTTCACAAATTTGGGAATCTTTTTGTGAGCCATGACCATGCAATGGATCCTTGTCAAGAGCCTCAAAAGACCCAAGAACCTGATAATGAAATTGATCCTGGTACGTGATTAGGATTTGTTTTTAATTTAATCAAATTTTCCTGTAGGTGTGACTGAAATCACCATAGATGTTCGGGGACAAGAAGAATCTAATTCAACTGATTTGGACGAAAAAGGAAGAAGACTCATATTTGCTGGATCTAATTGTCCGTCAGGACATCGAATGGACAAACAAGGACGCTGCAGGGAAGAGTACTAAATTATGACATGAAAATATAATAATTAAAATATTTTACTCAATTTAAAAGACGTGTCTGCACGTAATTTTTGTGTTAGTTAGCGACATTGGAAATAATAGGGTCCATTCTGTGACGGTCTGTTTATTTTTAACAGGCTGCTCAAATTGAAAATACGACAATTTGATTAGTCCTTGTCGTGGTTACAAATTTTAACAGCCTGCTAAAGCAAACAAGAAAGTTACAGAATGACCCCAATATGTATATAAATACAATTATAACATTATGTAACTTTAACAATAAAAAAGAACAAATTTAAGGTTTTAATTTTGCTGTTACCTCTTTATCACCAATGCAATCACATGTTTTGCATAAATACAGGTTGTGTCGTTCTTCTATTTTTGCTCTAAAAACCTTAACATTACTTTAAACGTTTGTTTTTTTCAGTATTGATATTTATTTTTAAAAATGACAAAAAAAAACAAAATTGCTGATAAGAATAAAAGTTCTTGAAATTGTTTTTACAATTTAGAACGAATAGGAAAGAACGTTCGTTAATACGTCCGACCTCTTTCGATAGTAAAGGTTATCTTCAACTCTTGGAATCGAAAGTCCCAGTAACATTGAAATTCACTGTAAATTCTTATAATATCTAAAAACATGCGAGCTTACAATAAGTTTTTACTAGTTAAGATTTGTTTATTATTAATTTTCGTGTACGTGTGTCCAACTTCTTATGGTTTCCAAATAAAAAACAATAAAATTTCTGATTCTCCAGAAATATTTGTGAGTAACAGTCAAGAAACTCTTCAAAAAGAAGGTAATTAAAACTTCCATATTTTTTTTTACGTATATATTATATTTATTTTATTTTATATATTTTATACGTATGTTTCAGTTACACTCGACCAAGCTAATTTCAGTCCTCGCTGTCATGCCAGAGCAATTAGAATAAATGGCAGATGTAGACGAGTTCGAGAATAATAAAAAATGCATTAAATATTAATGTTTATAGTTTTTCTAAATCTGTCAGATAAACATTTTTATTTTATACACTACATAGCTTTATTTGCTGCTGCACATCATCTTAAACGTCAACAATAAAAATATGTTTTTTTTTTTTAATTGATAAACAGCAAATTGATACAGAAGTTCAGAGAGCGCAGAGCTCAAGAAAACACGTAGTTATGGCTGTACTTTTCCGAATTTTGCTTTTCTTATCTGTTTTCGTGTTGATATGGACTAGGGATGCTAAGGATGGTACAAATGGAACCAAAATTGTTAATAGTAAGTATTTTTATTTTCCATTCTAGTATGTAATAATTGCTCGTTTCAGTTACAATAGGGAATCGAAATTTAATTGATGTCATTGCTTGCCAGCAGTCCTATATATTGGTAAACAATAAATGTATGTTAAAATGGGAAGATGAGGACGACGATGAGTCAACTTGAATAATGTACTACTTATTGTTTTGTTAAAATATTTTATTTATTTATCGTTTATGTATATTTCATCACAAATATAATATTTTAATTTGTGCAGTTAGAGAATATTTTCTAATTTACCAAACACTATTAAATTAATTGATTAAAAAGTACGGAACGAGATATGTTGCAACCGTGCTGATAAAATTGATGGTAATGGTCATATGTATCATTACTCTTCCTAACCTTCACTATGAAATTGTTTATAATTTTTTTATTGTTTTTACATTTAACCGGGTGCTTTCCTAGAACATCAAAACAAAAATGTGCTACTTGTGATCGAAATGTGGATGAGAAATTAAAAGGTATGACCAGTTTTCTCTCTACTTACTTTTATTCTGAATTTTTTTAGAACTACCTAAAAGGAATCTCAGTGACGTATTGATGGAAGAAAGACGCGTCTTTTGGGCAAGATCTAACTGTAATCCCGGGGAAAGAATGGACAGAGCTGGCCGATGCAGAGAAACCTACAAATGATATTTTTAAATGAATAAATAATGTTGCCATCTGTTAAACTGTTTCTTTATCAGTAGCGAGGTAATGTTCAAAACAAAATAATGTGATAAACTTTTGATATAACTGCATGAAAATATCTATCAAAAATTACACGTGCCCGATCAGCTAGTGAAACCATGAAGCCTGTAGTGATACTTTTACTTTGTTTTTTTGTTTTTGTTGAGTCTGGGGTAATTCTCGATAATGTACAAGGTGGTATATCGAAAACTGGTCATAGAATTCGTTGTGGGGTACGTCGATTCGGTGGAGTAGTACTTCAAAGACCAACTTTGGAGTGTAAAGATGAAAACGAAAATGAAGTTGTTGCTACGAAGGATGATGGTAGAGGTATCAGGCTACATTTAGATGAAATTACTGTGTTTTTGTAGACGACTCCGTTCGTAATGATAATGACAACACGTCCGAAAAACTGTTCAGAATCACTACAGAAGTAGGAGAATCCTCAACCAGGAAGGAAGTAAGGGTGTTTTCAACCACAGAAGAGCCAGTTACAGTTCCAGAGGGGAAAAGAATTTTAGGTGTTAAACCGAACTGTCCTGATGGCTATAAAGATGATGGAAAAGGGAAATGTAGAGAAAGGTACTGGATATATATATTTTTTCTTTTGATAACTTTTGTTTTTAGCTTCAATTAAGATGGAGTCAAAGTAAACAGCATTTTTTTCTAATTGTCTCTATAAATATAGAATTAATATCATCGCATGTTTTTTATTTTGGGTACTCGGAACTTGTTTTTATTGATAAAAATTTATCTTTAATTTTTGTTGATTTTACATTTCATTTTGAATGTAGAAAATATTACAGAATTAAAACAAGTTTAATTAAACGGATCACATACTAATGATATAACATAGTAATGACATAATTAGAAAAGGGACTTCAAATCAAAAATATAGTTAATGTTTAATGCCACAAGTGCGAAATTTTTAATTATATATATATATATATATATATATATATATATATATATATTCAATGGTTTCTGGTTTTGATTGAATTGTTTAAAATGGAACTGGTAAATTTTACTCTGAAGAACAGTCGCAATAAATACTCAATGGAAACAAAGAAAATACATTCATTAAAAAATAATAAAAAAAAGAACATCTATCAGGAAAAAAACTTTATTAAAAGGCAGATCCAAGTTTTATAATTTTTGTCAATATTTTTCCTAAGTTATCGAGCATCATTATTGTTGTTGTGCGGCGGCGGTTCCTCCAGCACAAGGTCCAGTTTGTCCAGCAATCAAATTTCCAAGAGCATCCACAAGACAGCCAGCAGCGTCTCCAACACCATCAACGACACCACCGACTACGTCAATTGCACCACCAATGATACCATCAGCGACATTTCCAATTCCACCAACAATACCTGGTTTGGATTCTACTGAGAAGATGTAGAAGAAGAGGCAGATGACCAACACTAAGAACTTCATTGTTATTTTGCTTGGTTTTTTAAAATTTAAACTTTCTTGTTAGTGGATGCGACTTCTCTGACAATACAGTGGCGGAGCAGGTCTTTTATACGAATAAAAAATGAAGGATTAGGAATTTTTTATACCTGGTCAAACATTGTGATTCTTGTTATAAGACCTACGTAATTTAGTGTTTATTTTTTTGAGCTCGGCAATAAATGGGATAAATATTTGTCGTGCATGCGTTTCGTTAAATAAACTGAAGGAAAATTAGAAGATATAATTAAAGAGTTTTTGGCGTTAGAGGCGATTCATTGGTTTAATTTTTTTTTCGGTGACCTGTAGAACTCAAATTTTAAATTAGTTGTTTCTAGTTTTCGAAAGATTCCACTGAATTGTTTTGCTTAGGCTTTTTTAAATTTTTTTATTTGCATGTACTTAAGCGCTTAACCGAACAAGACAAAATACGAGAATGCTCGTCATATGTTAATAAAATGTCATAATATTTTGTTTTTATCGTATTCTAAACTAAAAGTCATGATGTTGGGTAAAAATTCCATCATGTAATTGCGGGCTAGTCAAATTTTGAGTGTACAGTGAAAATTCGTTGGAAAATTTTTGCCAAGATCTTGTAAACATCTAACTCTAAGGATTTTTTTCTATACTATACAGATTGTTATACAGGTTGTTTTAAAAGTGGATGTGTAAATTAATAGTACATACTTGGGGAGTGCTGTAAAGTCACATAACACCTATTTATTTATAAAACTATCAAGGGAAAATTTATCCTATTTTGCGCACTTTTTATAGTACCGCCAATAAAATTGTCACGCTTGATAGATTTTTATTTCATCTCAGCATCTGTAAATTGATTTCAGTATTAAACGATTATCGTCGATAGCGATGTACTTTTGAATAAATATAAAAATTTTGAAAACATTAAGCAGAGAAAGGTTTTTTAAAGACTTCCTAGATGTGACTAACTAGTTTGTATTGCCTACAGATTGAAATTTACAGGTGCGAGTAAAAGTTTATTGGACTCGCGTTGAAATTGGAATCGAAATTTTAAACCGGATTTTTATGGGGAAAACTGACGAGTTTATCATCCTGAACTAGACCTTCTTGACAATAAAAAAAAATCATGCTCTGTATGTAAAATTCTGTACTTTTATAACTAAGTTCTATTTTGTCAGTAGCGTATGGACAATTTTGATAAGAAAAAATAAATTTTATTTTATCTTGAAATAGTATATTAAAATACAAGTTTGAGAAAGCATTAATTCCAGCACGAGTTTGCAATTCCGATACGAGCCGCGTAGCGGCGAGTGGAGGAACAAACAAGTGCTGGAAGAGCTTTCTGAATGCGTGTTTTATACTATTTTTTCTATTTTGCACCACTTAATTTCTTTTTATATAAAAGAAATAAAATTTTGAAATTTAGGAAATTTTATTAAGGTTGGGTACAATGATTTGATATTATTTATTTCATAATAATTGAGGTTAAGTTATTAAACACATTGCTCACATTCACATTTTGACATTTGACGTTGACGTTTTACGACCATGCCGCCAACGCGACAAAACTAAAATACACCAGCCGTAGTAAAGCATCCAAATTCTCAGTAACGAACTCAAACGGGTGCTTTATTGGCTCTAGTAGCGATGCAAAATAGAAAAACAAAATTTTACGGTACCAAAGTTGGTAAACTTGATTTATCGTTTTTACTATTCTAATATAGCATCTACAAATTTTGTACAACGTTCAATGAATCAACGTGGAAATGTTAGTTTAGGAAATCTTTGGATTTTAGAAACGAGACAAACAATGTAACACAAAAAAAAAACTTGCATAGTCTTTATTTGGACGAAGTTTTTATTTACAGCTATTTATAAACTCATATTTTTAAGGAATACAATTCCGAGAGAGCCTAAAAAAAGTAAAAATGTACTGTTTGATTGACTGTTTTTTTTTATTTTTACCATTATTGTGGTGCATTTGGTGGAGTTTGTCCCTGGTTTGCGTTAGCTTGGCCCGGTAATAAATTACCAACAACTCCACCCACAAGTCCTCCAAGAAGACCACTAACTACATCAAGAGTTTCACCGACACCACCAAGAACACTTCCAAGTCCTGTAGGTCTAGAATCTACCTGGCTGATTGATAAGCAGTAGAGGAACAAACAGAAAAACGCAAGAGCGAATTTCATGATTTTTTATGAACACACTCGTTTAAAGAAGTTGGAAGAATTGATGACCTGAACAGGGATAAGTGATTTTATATATAAATTTTAGGAAGGATTAGTGTAACCTTATTGTTTAAATTTAGTGTAAAAACAAAATGTCCTTAAGGATTAACTTTCGCAGGTTTGTTCATTTTTAGAGGACACATGTGTTTTGTTTTATTTTATGTTTTAATTTTATTGTACACCTAAAATTAAGAAAAAATAACGAAGCTTTTGTTGTTAGAAAATTACATTTTATTCACAAACATTTTCACTTTTTACATTTGGCAGTTTCTAAAATTAATTATACAGTTTTCGATTTTATTACTGTGCGTTACCAGTGGCGGTTCCTCCATCGCAAGGTGGTGCTTGTCCTGCCAACAAATTGCCCACAACATCCAAAAGACAGCCAGCGGTGTCTCCAACACCATCAACAACACCACCAACTACATCAATAACTCCACCAAGAGTATCATCAACCACATTACCAATACCACCCAGAAGCCCAGGTTTGGATTCTACTGAGTAGATGTAGAAGAAAAGGCAGACGAAAAATACTACGAACTTCATTGTTACTTTTGTGGCTAAATAACGTGTGGATGTACAGCGAACAAGCAGTCTTTTATACAAAAAAAAACGAGATTAAGAGTCAAAGTTTATGCCTGGTCAAACATACTTTAATACTCATTTTAAGAAATGTAAAGTTTTTGAGCTGGACGATAAACGTGAGCAAATATGTGTTTTATTTATGGTCCACTCGCATGAAATAATGAAAAATTATGCGTTTGAGACCTGGAATCAAAACAAGGAATAAAATCAAATTAAAAAAAAAATCAAAAAAGAAACTTTTTCGGGAAAAGACAGTTTTGGTTTTGAACCCTCCTTCGTAAATATAATTTTCTATTTGAGTGCTTTTGTTAACGAATTTTTATTGTTTGTATTTTTTTTTTTAGTAATTTATAAAGCAGAGCTAAATTACTTATTATTTTTCCTACGCTAACAATTCGTCAAAATATTTTTATTTGATCAACTAAAAAATGGGATGTTTATCAAAATATTCCATTACACTAATTTTTATTATCATATGTGACGTTAAATTGTTTTAAGCTTCGCAATTGTAAAAAATTCATTGTCTTTAGTTTACGCACGTGTCGATTTCAAGTTCATTTTCTTAGAATAAGCAAAGATTTAAAAAATTGATCTGATTTTCCGTATAGGCTGAAGATGTAAGATATATTAAGTTATTTAAATCATTTCCTTTGCATTTTTTGTAAGTTGTGTGAGAACTAACAAAAGAAGTTTCTATTAGTACTTTACTACTACTTCGGTATAGTAGTTAAATTTGATTTTCCAATAGAGACGTATTAATTTTTAAATGTAATTTCGAATATATGGCTAACGTTTGAATGCACTTTGCAATTTTCATTATTTAGCGTTTAATCATGGGAAGGTACCAGCTTGAACAACATTTGAAAATAATAAAAATTTATTATTAAAATTTCGGTTCCATCACAGTCATTTTACATTTCAAATAAAACAACAATTCAAAGACTTGTGAAAAAATTTGAGTCAACATTCTTATTCGAGATGCCATGTCAGTGAGACAAAATTGCAAAAAGTGAAGAGAATAATGCTACTGTACGAGAAAGTCTTGCTACGTTTAATGATTGGGCTTTGGAACGACTCGAAATTGATCCTGATTTCATAAAAAATCATCTTAAGCGATGAGGTTCATTTCTGGTTAAAGAGTCTTGTTAACACGCAACATTACTGTTCCTGGAGTGGTGGAAGTCCAAAAGAAGTTCATCAATCCTTTGAATATTGAAAAGCTTACAGTTTGGTATGCATTTGACATTGTAGGAATAATTAGACTATATTATTTTTTTTATAATAATTGTGTTACAGTTACAGTGAATAGAGAATGTTATTGTTCAATGTTGATTGTTTTTTTATTACCTAAAATTGATAGTATGGAGTTAGAGAATCTGGAGTTTCTACATGACTGTGCCACTTGCCACACAGGTAGAGACTAAGCAAATATTGAACGCGACCCAGTCACTAAGAAACAATATTTTGTTATATGCAAATTATTTTGACACAAAAACTACTAAACTATATTTCTTTCCCTATAAAACTGGGGATCAAAATTTTATTTTCTCTTATTTACGTTTCATTTGCTCCAGAAATTTCACCTAACTTTACCCATGTATCATGCTTCATATTCCTACATTAGTATTTTTGTTTTTTTGTCCCCTTCAAAGTATACAACTTGTCCACATCAAAACGACAAAACCTCGCACATAACTTTGTTTACAAGTGATCCTTTCTTTTCTTCGATGTTTGTCACGTATAATGGAAACATGGAACACGGCTCAACATTTGGTATTTGTTGCGACAAGAAGCAACTGATTGGAATTTGCGGAAACACAAAAGTTGCTCTCTGTTGCTTTGGTGTGAATGCAGCATAAGACCTAATTTATGTGAAAAAGTAATAGGAAATTGGGTTCAACGGATTCATTCATGTAAGCGATTCCGTCGAAGGCATTTAAATAATGTTGTGTTTCACAATTAATGAAACTGATTGTACTTAAATAACATAATATAACAACCTAAATTTTTAACAAAAATTGTGTTTTTTTTAATGTAGGTGGGCTGTTATTGAAATTTTTTTACATTTAATGTTAATCTTTTGGTACAAAAGACAACAATACAATACAATCTACAATTTGCTTAATTAAATTGACTAAATATAAACACAAGAACAAAACACATTTTTCCACGACTGTTTTTATTAGTTTAGTAATATTAATCCAAAATTACGTTTTTAAATGTAATCGTGATATAATTTTTCTGGCCAATTTTTTGTTACAAAAACCGTTTCAGTCACATTGAGTACCATTAAAACAAAAAATGTACATACAGAAATAATTTATTATATTACAGAAGTACAATTCTGTGAGAGCCTAAAAACCGAACAATCTATGATTGACTGTTTTGTATTTTTAACATTACTGTGCTGCATTTGCTGAAGTTTGTCCTTGGTTTGCGTTAGCTTGGCCAGGTAATAAATTACCGACAACTCCACCAACAAGTCCTCCTAGAAGACCACTAACTACACCATCAAGAGTACTGCCGACACCACCAAGAACACTTCCTAGTCCTGTAGGTTTAGAATCTACCTGGCTGATTGATAGGCAGTAAAAAAATAAACACAAAAACGCAAAAGCGAATTTCATGATTGTGTATGACAACTCGTTCAAAGAATTTATAAGAATTGATTCCCTGAACGGCAATAGACGGTTTTATACGAAAAGTTTTGCAAGGATTAGTGTAATTTTATTTGTTTAAATCTGGGTAAAAATAAGATGTCCTTAAGGATTAACTTTTGCAGATTTGCTCAGTTTTGGAGGACGCATGTTTTATTTAAATGTAAACAATACTTATACCTACGAAAGAAAAAGGTTTTTCTTGTCAGAAAAATTATAATTCACGTAAAATTTCAATACATTTTCAGTTTTTATACTTAATATTTAGTTGTACACTTTTTGATTTATTGTTGGGCGTTACTAGTGGCAGTCCCTCCATCGCAAGGTGGTGCTTGTCCTGCCAATAAATTGCCCACAGCATCCAGAAGACAGCCAGCGGTGTCTCCAACACCACCAACAACACCACCAACTACATCAACTGCACCACCGATGACACCATCAACTACATCACCTATACCACCCAGAAGCCCAGGTTTGGATTCTACTGAGTAGATGTAGAAGAAGAGACAGACGAGAAATACTAAAAACTTCATTGTTACTTTTGTGAATGTACAGAGAACCAGCAGCCTTTTATACAAAAAAAAACGAGATTAAGAGTCAAAGTTTATGCCTGGTCAAACACTGTAATACTCATTTTAAGAAAAGTAAAGTTTTTGAGCTGGACGATAAACGTGTGCAAACATAAACTTTATTTATGGTCCACTCGTGTGGAAAATTGAAGGAAGATGCAAAGCAAAGCAGCAAAGTCAAAATATTAACAAGAAAGCTTTTTCTAGGAAAAATCAATTTATTGAAGCTTGTTAACATTTTTTATAGTTTGAATTGCTATTGTTAATTCATGAAACAACGCTAAATTGTTTATTATTTTTCCTACGGTAATAATCCGCAAAACAATTTTTTTATTTGTTCAACTAAAATATTCCATTACATAAATTTTTATATTCATGAGTGACGTCAAACGCTGTAAGATTCGCATTGTAAAAAATATATTGTTCTTAGTTTACACACGTGGCCATCTCAAGATCATTAGAGTCAATAAAAAAAATACTTTCTTTGTGATATTAAAAAACGTTTAGTTCAGGTCAAAGATATTAGAAGATATTGGAAGTCAAATCATTATGTTCGGATTTTCATCTGGCACTGTGAAATATAATTTTATATTAATCACAAATTTATTACTTTTTGTTTTTTGAGATTCTTGCTACGTTACAGTAGTAATAAAATTTCTAACAGGTCTTTATATTTTTTTATGTTTAATGTTGAACTTTTAGTACACAAAATCGCAGTAAAATACGATCTTCGTAATAAGTATGCAGATGTATTTGCTTTATTAAATTAACTAAATATAAACACAAGAACAAATCAAAAACTTTACACGACTGTTTATTTACTTTAATAATCTTTATAACTTAATTACTTTGTTGAACGTAATCATCGTGATATTGTTTGTCTTTCTAACTTTTGCTTGTAAATAAATTAGTAATTACAAGTGCATAAATAATTTACTATATTTCCATGATATAAATGTATAAACATTTGTCATTTAATTATTCGTATTGTCTGTTCCTTGTGTGCTTGACGAAGATGCTAGTCACTATCTTCACTACTGATCTCTTTACGAACGATACCACCACCAATCTGCGCCGCCAACAGTCTTGGTTTTGATTCTACATCGCTAGATGAGAGGGTGCCGAAAACGAACAAGGGGATACGATTTTCATTTTCATAGTTTAAAAAAATTATCACACAGTTGTTGCTAGTTTTTGTTGAGTTTGAAGGAGATGACCTTCTATATGTTTAAAAAAGATTAACTGAGCTTAGGGCCGTTGAGACGTCAACGGTTGTTGTTTAAAAGCAAACTAGTTTCTAGAAATCTTCTTTTAGAATAATAATTTCAGAAATCATTGTCGATGATTTATTACCAGTGCATTAAAAAAATTTAGTGTTATTTAAAACAAAGCCGAAAAATAAAGAGTTACTTATCTTTCGTCAACCAAAGTGCAAAATATTTTTTATTTAATGAAATTCATGAGATTCCTTGAAAGTTGTTTTTCTTCCGTTGCAGGGTTAGCAACTTAAACAAACAAATAAAGGGATTAAATTCCAAACTTTTTTAAATCCTTGTTCCTTCCGTTTTAATATTTAACAATTACGTCATAGTTTTACTTTGCAGGTATATAAAAATGATAACTTTTACAACAAGCGAAATTAGTTAATTCGCAGAGATCTAAAATGAAATACTCAATCACACTTCTTTGCTTGGTGTGTGTTCTTCACCAACATGTTTGTCAACCAGCTGGTAGAGGACTTATCGGAGACTTAGCTAACACAGTTGGTTCTCTAACTGGAGGATTATTAACTGGGGTTGGTGATACAGTTAATGGTGTAGTTAGTGGGGTTGGTGGCGCACTTGATGGAATAACAGGAGGTGTCGTTGATACCGCGACTGGAGTTGTATGTGGGGTACTAGATAGCATAAATGGTTTATTGACCCAGCAAAATGGACCTTGTACTAGAAGTGTAGATAATGGTTCGGCTAATTCTTAGCTACAAAAGTGTTTGAAACAAAAGTCCCGGGTCAACGTAAAGTCACGCAATACAAAATAATCAGTGTTATCAGAGCTGTATATTCTTTGATATTTTATGGAATAAATTACGTTTTATTATCTTGAGTTTTTGAAATTCACCTTATTCTTCTTAAATTTAAAAAGAGACACTGAAAGGAAGTGAAAAAGGCAGAGAACCACAAAAAAGTTTTTTGTGTTGTTGTCAAAAATTCAAGTTGTTCAAATAAGAATTCTCATGTTCCTTATCTGCTGCCTTAAACTTTCCGACATTATAAACAGAAATAAATCAGGTTTAATCAAATGACATAAATATTATTTCTACTGATTGGACATTTATCATTATGCTGACATGAATTTTCAAACAATATTTATGCGTTTAATAAAAATGTGTACACTGTGTAGAAATGTAGTGAAAAGTAATGAAAATTAATTACAACAACAAACTCTGTTTTTTTCAGTCTTAATTACCAGGAAAAATGAATCAAAAAGTTTTTTTTGTTTTGGTGATATTATTATTTTTTAATTCATCTAAGTTCCATGGATTTGTTATAAATCCAGATGAAGCTATATCTTTGGACACGCTGTCCACATCCACAGCTTCTCCAGGTAGTATCGAAAACAAATTTCAGAATTTTAACACTCTAATTGTAGCTACACTGGATAATAGATATTTAACAGATGTTAAATGCCAACCACCCTTTATCAAGGTAAACAGCCATTGCGTGTACCTTTGGTGATAAAGAAGAGATAATAAGAAGAGTAATGTACTAAGTAATGGCCTCAAATATTTAAAATAAAATAAGATTTTAAAAAATAATAATAAAACTCACTTAAAGTATTTTTTATCTTGTACTAATTTTTAATGCATCTAGCCAAATATGTGTAGATTTTAACCTTATAATAAAATATATAAAAAAAAAAAACTGTAGCTGGACATGATGAGAATAATAAAAATCCCAGAAATTAATGAAGCAAAAACACAACGTTTCATTTCAGGTTCGTATAAACCCGTAAATAACCATAAACACAAATTGATTCGATGACGACGGTTGCTAAAAATATCTTCTCTTTCAACCGATCGGTTTTTAAGCAACAAGTCTTGAATAAAATTTTCTCATCTATTAAGTGTAATGTATAGTGGGTTGATAGTGAAATGAGTCAAATTATTCTTGAGCTTCACAAGTCACAATCAACAAGAATGTCTACAAAATGGTTGATTTTGTTTTTGCTGATGCTTTCGCTATTGTTGTGTTCTTCTAAAACCAACGGATTTTTTTTGAATCCAGATGAATTTGAGCTATTGAAAAAACGGTCTTTGTCAACAGATGCACCTGGTAATGGTAAGGAAAATTGCGTTCTTAGATTTTTGTCAAGTGTTATTTTATTGTAGTTACACTGGATAATCGATATTTGATTGGCAGTGTTCCCTGTCAGTCACCTGCAAGAAAGATTAATGGAAGATGTGTGTATCTTATAGCCTAAAGAAGAATTCTCGGAATTGTTGGTTATTAAAAATTGTGTTATTGTGCTGCACTCTAGTGTTAAAATAATTAAATTTGAATGAACATTTAGAATAGATTACTGTTGTGTTATCACTCATGTGATAAGAGTGTAATTTAAAAATGCTATTACAGTATTAGCTTAATTTTTCAAAAAGAATCCAAGTAGTTATGTGAAATATTTCATTTTAATTATTATAAGATTTAAATATTCCACATGGATGTTTGTGAAAGATTAGGTTAGAACTGGAATTGTTAATACTTACTTTGTTCGTATTAAATAATGATCGTTTTTTATAAAAACTGCTACTATGAAATTACGTAAACTGTTAACTTTTTTTTTCCAGTGGATATTACTGATATCGTTCGTACTCGTCGATGCTCTGAATTTGTGCTTCTTGTGATTCTTTTCATTCTTTTTAGACAAAAATACCTTTTTTGTACGGATTTTGATGTAACAAGGATTATGTCAGTTAAACATATTAAACTACATAATTCTGGCAAACATAGTTTCAGTTTAGTTTCAGGCAAATGCAGTAGCATTTCATACGGAGTTTGGCAGTTACCAAGAATTTCATTCTCTCTATCAATAACTAATAATTCCATTGTCAATCTTATAAATTATTAACCAAATGTGCAAGGAGATCTTTTGTAAAAGTTGAAAATTTAGTTAAAAACTAAAATTCTATTTTAGTCGCTAAAAATAAGTTGTAGGTGTTCAATATTAAAAAAAAAGTTTTTAGTTAAACTTACTGATTATACATCAAGCATGTCTCATAAAATATTATTACAATTGGAGTAATCGTTATTAATGTAACTTTTTTAATAATAAATTTAATAAATTCTTAAAATAGAAACCCAATTTGTTGTAAATTTAACGTGTTTTCAAAAAAAAATGTTTTTAAACCTGTTGGATTTTCCATAGTTATTAACTCATTTTTAAGGTTGTTACATTTTCGTATTTTATCAGTACTTCATTTCATTAACTGAAAATACAAATCTTAATATACAATTTCAACGACTTTGTGAGCTTGAAGGTAGATAGGCCGAGCTAAAATAATTTAAAATTTTTGCTATTTTTGAATAAAAATAAAAATCTACTCAAATTAAAAATAGCAAATTGCAGTCTTTAATTTACAAATTATTTGGTACATGCGCATGAATGCAAAAAACGGGGCAACAGTTTTCAATTTCGGTTGTAAATCGTTCTGAACTTATTTTAATGTAGTGGAAACAACTTTCCAATTAAGAGGGGTCATATTTAATTAGCAGTTACAAATTTTCTGAATTTTATTACGATTTGTGACACTGTGACTTTTTAAAAATATTCTTGCTTTTTTAAACTTAACGTTGTATGTTTGTATTTCAAGTTATGTGGTGAATCAATAACATTTTAGGTTCTCATTAAATTTAATTTAATTCTTTTGAATATCTTTATAATGCTCTCGGCAAGTATTTATTTTTAATTATTAAATCCAGTTTTAGACCAAACATTTTGCGAAACCGAAAAGAGTATACATGACCAACATTACAAATTGTTTCTTTTAGTACCCCCAGTTAAGCAGGTCATTTATCAAACCGTGTCAAAAGAATGTTTTTGTTTACGGGAGAACGTAAATAAGAATTTTAAATTGGGACATTGTCATGGCAGGACAACGTAGATAATGTTTGTTATAAATCGACCAAATTAATTAAAACAAGTGATATCAGATGATCGTAGGTAAATATCGATTTAAGAAAGACTCCTAAAATTAGAAAACAAGACATTCTACTTTCTACTTATACCACCAATCAAAGCTTTTAATAATTCTTCGTCTTCTGGCAGATCTGGAGAGGAAATTTGCTGTTGTTTTCAACTCCCACTTTCAGATGTTCACTTTTTTCTAGTGAAATCCTCCAAGAACACGATGATATAGTTTTTGTCTTGTTACCTTTCACAACAACAATGTTAACATTGTTTCTTTAATTTTTGCCTCGAGAAGTTGCTATTATTCCAAAGAAGTCCTGTCTTTTTCTTATTTAGCACCTGTTCGAGCAGGCTTCTGCGCAGAGTCTGCGCCGGAAATGCAGATCGCATGGCGATTTTAGACAAGCCTGCGACCCAAGTGGCACAAACTTGAGAGCGTTTACAAACCGTTTTTTTCTGTTACATAAACAAATAAGATTTTTTAAATTAATCTGCATAAAACCACGCTAAAAGACCAATGTAAGCCTTGCTTGGATCTCTAGTACATTCATTGTAAACTTTTAAATAATAAATTCGATTCGTTTTGTGAGGCGTAAATTAAGTTATTTTAAATTTATGTGTGAAACGGTTGGGAATAGTAGCCTTTTGTGCAATGAGGCCGTAAGGACGATTGACGGCAGAAGTGCGTAGAAGATTTTTTCGACGATCACAAAAAGCTAAAAATGTCAGAAGCAGAATTTAAGAAATTGAGGATTATAAAATTCGTCTTTCCGGCTCGAAGAGAGTTCGTAAAGTAAACGTTTGTAGAGTTACCGTCTAAAAGGTTTAGGGTACCGACTGGTAAATCCTAAGCTGCTAAAGTGACTTATAATACCTACACAGTATTTTATCTCCATTGGAGCAAAGAGCGCTTAAGTGTTAACCGATATCTTGAGAAAATTGCTCCAAAAATATTTTGAAATTGTGGTCCTAGGAGTTATTATATTCAAAAAAGGTTTTACAATTATGGATGACAGACAACATACGCAATAAAACTTGGTAAGGAAACGGGTAAATTGACTTGAGTGCACAGAGTCGTATTAAGGTTTGTTTTCGTAAAGTCGGTCTAAGAAATTCAACAGCGAATAAGAAAAAATGAAGGGGTATTTAAGGGTAAAAGGGTAAAAGGGTATTTGGTAAAATGACAAAAGTTGGGTACTGTTGAAAAGGTGCACGGCGTGTGCTATTGTTTATTGCAAAATAATTAGTCTAATGGTAAAAAAAACATTGTGATATTTTGGTTTGTCTTGAGGTTCAAATTCATTTCAATGTTTTCATTAACGCATAAAATAGAAGTAAATAAAACATGTTGAATTATTATTGAAATTTGTGATAAAATTTTAAATTAATTTCTTCTGAAAAATAAGAAAGAAACATGAAACATGAATTATTAGTATGTTATACCACCACAATTTTGCAGCACTTCTTTAACACGTCTTGGCATACTAAGCATTAGCTGATCCAAAGCGTTCTGATTCAAATTGTCCCATAATATTGGCAGTATAGCAAGCAAATTTCCTAGTTGCGCCACTGGTGGTTAGTGGTCCGCCACTGCCCGACCAAGCATGCTGCATGTATACTCAATTGGGTTGAGATCTGGTGAACGCGCTGGAAGCGGCAGGTGTTCAATCACTAACATTTCCAATCTTTCTGTTACCCAGGGAGCACGGTGTGGACGAGCATTATCATCCAAAAACTAAAACTAAACTCCACAATATCGTGTATCTTAACATAACATAAATTTCAGCTGTCATATACCTTTCGCACACAAAGAGTTCCATACGACCTCTACGAAAAATTCCACCCCAAATCATAGCAGTCCCTCCGTGAAATGGGTGTACTCTTTGGACATATCGGTCATCAGTTCTTCTACTTGGAGGTCTCCAGATGCGAACAGTGCGACTATCACTGCTTGCTCTCGTCTGAGTACATTACAGTTTCCCATTCACCTTGCTAATTTACTTGGTCTTCACACCAAGCTACTGTAGCACGTCTGTGTGCAGGTGTTAATGGAATCGTCCTTAACAGTCTTCTGCATCGTAATTCTGTCTCTCTAAAGCGGGTAAGTATCGTTCTAGCCGTAACACTAGTGCCAGTGGCGTACAATACCTCCTGCCTTAACAAATCGTAACAAGATCGTGGGTTCCTATGACCGTTCCTAATCACCATATGATCTTCTCGTACGTTTGTTGCTCTTGTTCGACCTTGTCTTGGTCTTTCAGCTACATTTCCAGTCTTTGTCTTCCATATCTTTGTTGTCGCTGCAAGATTACACATTAAAAAATGCTGCCACATTCACTTGTCGAGCACCACCTTCTAACATACCGATCATATCGAGCCTTAAATGGCCATTTTAGCGCCCGCGTCTTTTTAACGATACTAACGTAAATAAAGACAAAATAGACAAGTGCTTACTTTGCAGTTTGTGAAGATTTTGTTTTTATTTCAGATAACTTATTAATCGTTGTCACAAAAAATGTTTTTTCACTCAAATTACTTCAAAAGGTTTACAAAATAACAAGCAAAAGTTTTTGTGCACTTCTAGAAAATTTAGCTAAAAATTTAGTAATATCCCTAACTTTTTTCGATGAGTTTATGTCATACTAAATATATCATCTACATCGAATTAAATAATCGGAAATAATTTATTAATTTGTTTTGATTCAATAGAATCACTCATCCAACTCAACATAATAATAAATAATCATAAAATGTAAAAACTTGTTCTCTGTGAAAATTTAAAGTTGTTTAAATATGTTACTCCTAATTCACGGATGTTTCCAAAATATTTTATTTGAAAACTACGGAAATCGATAAAATAATATTTGTTTTTGTTTATAATTGCAACCTGATCATTGGGAGATATTTGATTTACTAAAGGCAAATATTCAGATATTAGTTTTGGTTCACTATATTTATATAATTTAATAGATAGTTAATATCTAATATCACTACTCATTCTTGTAAAACATAATTTGAAGTCTATAATTTGAAGATTATCTGGTTGATTTATCGAACCTGAATGTGTAAACTTTGTTCTTTTGTAATAACTCTGCCGATGGTTTAGCAATTGTTGTTATTGGTGATAATAATTCGTATTTTAATTTTTTAAGTTTTCTATATAAGTATCTACTGAATTGCGTAAACACATGTTTGGGTTAATTCAATATATGTGTAATAAAAAATAATTTGTTTAAGTCGCTTGACGTGTCAAAATTCCAATTTTCTAATCTATCAAGTGGACCTATTTGTTATTATTTGGATAGAAAGTAAGTGCTTAAAGTATTACTTTTTCTAGTTTTTTTTTTATTTAATTCAGCGTATATAAATAAAATAATTGTGTATTTTTATAAATTAACCTCATATATCTTTTCTATTAGCTCAGCACCAAAAAATAAACCAGTGGTAGCAAACCAAAAGAAGATAATTCAGATCTACTGAATCATAATTTGCTTATAGATACGAAGACAGTTTACTAAGTTATCTATCTAGCCATTAAAGAGAAATCACAGTAACATTTTAATTTCTTATATAACTCCTTTCTACAACAACACATTTATCCCATCTCTTCTTCAGCTGCGCCATTCCGTCAGAAAAATAACTTTTTGGAAGTTCGCTAAATACTGATCCGCAGCCATTTTTAGTTCCTCATCTAAAGAAAACATTCTTCCCCTCAAGTGTTTCTTTGAATAAAAATAAGTCGCTAAGGGCTATATGGTGGATGACGTAGTTCAATAAAACGCAATCGCCAATCATCTCTTGAACTTTATGTGCTTTTCGAAATTTGCAATTGTCGTGGAGTAACAAATTTTTCTGCCAGTAGTTGTGGAGACACTTTTTGACAAGAATTAATTTGCGCTCTTAGATGTATTACGGTATACTTCCCCATTTATTGTACACCCTCCAGACATACATTACATCAATAATATCCCTTCATTAGCCCAGAAATTGGTTGCCACAACTTTTTTCCCCAATGCTTTTTTTGGGTTTTTGCCTTCTTCGGGGATGGTGACTCCTTGTGAACCCAGTGTCTCGTTTTGTGAGGGGATCCCAGTAGTATACCCAAGTCCCACCATCTGTTATAACCTTAGAAAAAACTTCACTGTCTTTACGTAATAAAATTCAATTTCCCTCCGAAATTTGCTTCCTGCACAATGTTTTTTCAGGTGTGAGCAATCTCGGAATCTATTTTGAAGAGGTCTTTCTCATGACCAAAACGTCATGTAGAATTTTCCAACGGTAGTTTTGGATAACTTGAGCTTTCTGACCATAATAGACACCTCCATTCGTCTATTCGTTTCTTCAGTTTCTGCACTACCAGTGGTCGAGCACACTGTTGATCATCCTATTTCAAATCTCTGCCTTATTTAAACTGTTTGGACCATAACTTCATTTTAAAATAACTTTTCGGTATTTAACTATCTCTTAAGCGGTAATAAATCAACGAATTTTGATGAAACTTGGCATGTGTTACTAAAAATGTCGTACTTGTCACCCAAAAGTCGAAGTTATTCGTCCTTTGTTTTATGCTTAGGTAGTAAATTGCCCACGTAGTTCATTTTTAATTTTATTAAAATATGATCTTTGAGATAAAATACTGAAACAATGGAAAAATTCAAATATTCAGTTATTGAATTGTGGAATTGCTTTCATTGGATCTAATTAAAGAGCAAAAAACATCTCGTTTGTATTTTAACTTTTGATATACTTAATTAAATATAAAATAAAATTACATAAACCTAAAAAGTTGAAATGGTTTAAGTATTTAAACAGCATGGTTTGGTAACTATTTATATCGCTTATTGAAAATATCACTTATTATTAATACTATACCATTTCCTGATATAGTCCTATTTTACCTTTAAACACCAAATTAAAAAAAAGTAAAAAATGAATATGAAAATGAATTATCAGCATTACATCTATTAATTTCATTGTACTAATCGCATTTTAAACTCACAGCTTTGAATTTGATTTCGATTGGATCAAAATTTTAGTGTTTGTTTATGATAATTTTGAAAAGTTTTGCCATCGTACCCTCTATACTCCTTTGTACACATAAAAACACCTAAAAGAAATATTGAGTATAAGTAATTTTTTCAATAAAATTTCATCACTTTTGTTTTACAAAAATCTCGTTCCGAACATTCTTATCTAAAAAAATATGGCTTTATTGTTGATTACTGTTAGGTCATTTCCGTGTAAGACTAAAATAAGGAAAAACATCGTCGATTTGTGCTTAAATTCAACACAGACAAAGCATTGCTACCGTTCTGTGTCAACTGCTTCCTTCTTCCTGATGAGATTATTGCGAATTTAGACCGCATTTCTGTAATCATTGCGGAAATTTGCAAGTTTTCTCGGTCACTGACAATGGCTAGGTATTTAAAAGAACTCGAATCCTACAATTTGCAGTTTCTAAAACTACACCACTGGAGAAGAAACAAAATGGGTCTCTTATTTTTGTTCACTTTCATCAGTATTATCATTTGTGCTCTAAGTCAACATATGTTCCCAATGGAGAATCAAGGATTTGGTGGAATGATGCCAAATTACGGTGTCCATTATGGACTTCCAGGACAATCTTTTGGACAACCAATGCCTGGATATGGCTTCGATAACCGTCTTTTCCCTGGACGCTCTGGACTTTTCAATGAAGGGGGAAACATGAGATGCCCACCAGGATTCAGAATGGCGAACAACAGATGTATTCCTGGCTATTAATATACTTTTGATTTTGTTTTGTGAGCATACATCCATTTTGTCTCCATGTACTTAGGAGAGCAATAATTTGTTTTTTCTATGTTTCACAATAAATTATTTTTTTAAACTTGTTTCTTATTTATCTGCGACAGAGTTTTCAATCAAAGATTTCATTCATTGCCTCTTGATAATTTATTTATAGCGCGATTTAGGACAGGTTATTCCGGTCATTGAACACGATAAACCAATTCTTTCTTGTTCCGGACAGTCGCTAGATGAAACTAGAGTAATTTACACGCAAAATGAGTTTTTCTAAGTACAGTTTTCTGGTACTCTTCTTGAGTTTCATTGGGTGTGTGTTTACGAGGTATAGTCAGTATCCTTATAATTATGGTTATCCTGGGAGCAACCAAGGATATCCCGGGTACCAATTGCCTTGTCAATCACCTTGCGGTAACCGTCAATATCAATATCAATATCCTTTCTACTCCGGGTCCTATTCTTGGCCAAATTATCTCTCTACCGGAAATAGTAGGGTTGCTTATCCTTATAACTACCTAACTTCGAATTCCAGACTTTCAAGTCCTTATATCTATCAACCTTACAAATCTAGACCTTCCACGTCATCAGATCCTTACGCTAACGTCCCTGTAGAAATTATTGATGATGATAATGCCAACACTAACGGGCAGAGATTGAGGACTATACCGACAAGCAACAGAGCGAATCCGTACACAAGAGCTAATCCGTACCCAATCAATACGGCCGATCCATATTCTCACATTCCTGTGGAGGTTATAGATGAACAAAATTTCGCAGATTTCTTGAGAAACATCCCAAGATTACCCTCGAGCAATCCAAAACCGAAAATTACCACATCTTCCGACAGCCAGTATTCAGTGAATACCCGAGAAGCTTCAAGTAACACAATAACACACAGTAAACCTGTCAGAATGGTCATTACAAGAAACTTCCAACCACAGAAACAGAATCCTATCATCGATGTAGATTTTATTAATGGAGAACTAGTTAATAATACAACCCAACCGAGTGATGAAGTGGAAACGACAACTGTGGAAGTTACTACACCTGAACCGACAACACCAGAAGAAAATGAAAACGTCGAGCCGGTCAAAAGTTGGTTCAGTCTCTAACAAATTAATAAAATAAAATTTAGTGTGTAATATATAATTCAATAAAATTACACTAAATATGTATTTTTTTCTTATGTAAAGATCAGAGGGCGAGGTCAGCCCGATACAGAAAGTAGTAACAGACAGTGATTGTGCTTCAAGATGAATTTTAGCTACTTCCTTTGCGTTACATTTGCCGTTGTTCGTTTCTCTTATTCAGAATGTCCTGAAGGACAAAGGATTGCCCACGATGGAAAGTGTATAGAACCGTTTAGACGAAAATTAAATCTAAATAAGTAAGTATGATCTAAGAATGATTTCCTAACCTCAGAAGTAGTTGGAGTTGCGCTTACAATCTAAAATGAACGTGAATTTTACTAATAATTTATTATTTATTATTTTGCAAACAGTAAGCAATCAAAACAACTTTTTGATATCCCAAGTGGATGCTCTGGTGGGTCTGGTTTTGCCCATGATGGTGGATGCATAGAACCCTTCAAACTCAAAATAAACAATTTTTCAATCCCAGATATAACTTCAAGAACAAACAGTGGACAGAAGTAATCAATTTTTTTTTTAATAGTGGCTAAATCCTTTTGTTGCAGTACTTTTAATTTACTTTCTAATGGGACTGCTGTTCTTCGGACAACTAGAAGACCTAGTTCTATATTGTAAGATTTTTTATTCTTTTTAAAAATTTAGAACAGCGGAGAAAGTTAATGAAGTTATGATATGATAAGTGATTACCTTGAAAGTGAAGGCTTGATAAAAAGGTTATCAATTAGGGTACAGTGTCGAAATAATTAAAGAACGTCTGTGCTTTGGATAATAATTTTGATTTTTAATTCATAGTCTAAATTATTAACTAAAGATATACTACCATGTAACACAGACATTGAATTCGATCTACAAAGATTTTTTTTGTTGTTTTTTGTTGTTGATTATTATGCTGAAATATAAAAAAGTCTCACAAACTGTTTAAACTTAATTTGAATAAGACGTAATCAATAAGAATCAATAGTTTAAAGTTAAAATAAAACAAAGCAATGAAAGGAAGATACTTAGAAGATAGACAAAGAAAGTCATTTTAGATAATTTGCTTTTAGAAGCTGTGCATTGACCGCATTTGTTTATACATTAAAATTTTTGTAATTTTCTGTAACAGGAAGCCAACAACAGAGTCCAGCAAAAACAGTACAGGGTTTAACAGGACTACTGTAAGGACAACTAGAAGATATGCCCTCAGAGTGTAAGAGTCTATTCTTAATGTCTGGAATCTTGACTATTTAAATTATTTTCTGATCACATCAAGAAATAAGAAAAAAACATTTGGAGAAGGAGACTCTTTTGTGAAAGCAACTAAGCTAGGAATTTAACACAAAGTTTGTTATCTTATTTTCACTTTATAAAATCATAAACATTATTACTCTTTTTTGTCTCCTCCATGCCGAATGGATTATGTAGCATTAAGATATGAAAATCTGTTATCTAAAAAATGGACGATTCTAGGTACGTAAGTAAATTTGGTCCGATAAACCTCCATTGTTTATCTGTATAGTAGACACTTCTGTTAATTTGCACATATCAGAAATTGTAATTTAAGAGTTAGTGAAATCATTTTTTTTCAGGTTTGCGGGACCAACAAGCTCACCTGGAAAGTCTGAACAATAAACTGTAGAAGTGAAGATGGAAGATGAAAAGCGTTTGTTATAAAATTAATAAAAAACCAAATTTTTAGACTGTAACTGGGGATATGAGCTTATGTTGTAATTTGACTCTTTAAAAATGTTTGTTCAATTATTTCTCAGTTTAAACTTGTATATCGATAGTGTACATTGATAGTTATCTTTATCAGTACATTCTAAAAATTTACGCTATGCAATGTTAGACAGGTCAAAGCTAACAATTTAGATATGATACCAATTTTCCAACTAAACCGGATGTCGGAAATAGATAATATGTTCTTAATAAGTTTTATCTAAATAAATTCTTAGGAATTGTATTAAGAATATTCTTTCCTTTAAACGCACTTTTCTGTTAAGGCGGAATTTTTTTTATGTAAGCAACAATAAAATAATATTTTACAATGACGGTGTAAACACTGTTATCAAACAATCTACAACAATAAGATCATCTTTTTGACGCCAGCATCCACATTTCTTACTAAACTCCCACGATGTCTTCGAAGTTGTGTTTTTTCATACTTCTTGTAATTTTTACCAGTTACGTCCTAGCAGAAAATCTGGACTACCAAACTTGGTTTGCTAAAGTGTTTGGTCAGCCAGCTACCACAGGTTCATCTTTGAGCGTTAAAAGCCTTTTTAGAGTTAAATGTAAAAGTGGATACATAAAGGTTGGCCAACGGTGTCTACCAATCGCAGATGACTTTGATTATGTAAGTAAGTTTTGAAATAGCAGATAAAGGTAATTATCTTAAATCGACATCTCGATCGATAGTGACAAAGTAAGTTTCATGTCGTAAGAATGTTTTCAATTCGTGCTAGTTTTCTAATCCTCATATTAATTTTTGTGAGTGATGTTTTATGTGAGTGGATTTCTTTTGCGGAATATTTCAAAAACAATAATGTGAATGGAGCGAATATATTTCAAGTTAAAGCAAACTGTGACGCCGATGAGATCCAAATCATACCTGGAGATTGTCGTCCTTTGTACTAAAGGTAACGGTGCTGGGTTAATTCTCTGATCTATCAAAGATGCACTGATTAATAAACCGTTATCATACTTTCTTATTTATCATTTAGTTTGGTAGATCGCCGCATAAATAACACAGTTATCTGTATAATTCTCGTTTTGTTAAGCTGTCTTGTAAATGTATCAGTTGGATAGGTATAAAAACACTGGTAACAATTTACCGGAAATAGCAAATATAATCAAAACGTGCTGTAGATCGGATCGGTAATAAATGTAGATTTTTATTTTAAAGGTAATAATAATAAGGGGTAATAACGAACTTATTGTAAGATTAGACTATTTTCTTATAATTTGATTTTTTTTCAGCCGTAAAAGTAGCAGAAGCGAGTGCGAAGGAAGGAAGTTAAGCAGGAACTTTGAAAACTGTGGAATACAAAAAAATCTTGAAGATTGCTGAAAGCTATTTTTAGTACTTTAGTTACTTATTTATAAAATACAAAATATTCACACATTCTTTTCCACAAAAAGTAAATTCGAAAACTTAAAAATGTCTAGTTGAAAAAAGTATAATTTTAGTAAAGAACTTGGAAGTATCTAAACTTTTTTGTATTTTGCAAATATTTTGTTTATTCTATTTTATATTATAAGGGAAAGTTGTGATATAAATTCAGTATTTATTTTTAATACAATATGTACATATAAAATGAAATAAAGTTTTCTATATACATACAATTTCTGTTTTTACGTTCTTACTTTTTTGTGGAATTTGTATAATTAGAGTTTCAAAAAAAGTGTTTCTTTTTAGTAATAAAATAAAAAATATCGTTGTTTGACAAATAAGATAATAAGATTTGACAAATAATAAACGTCATCAAGTCAGCAAAGATTAATAATTATTATCAAATATGATAGAAAAAGAACTAAAATTTAAAAATAATTTCGGATTATATTCAGAAATTTGTATGTAATGCAAGATAATGTAATTTAATAGTGACGTCAACTTACTAAAGCCGAGATTATGATCCAATCAATAACAATAAATTTTTGGATGGGACGCTCAATCAAAAAACTTAATACGATTTTATTGATTTTATACGTTAGGGGGACTAGGAATTACATAAAGCTGTTCCAGTAAATAGATAACAATGCCTGATAAAAATGTGTGCTTGCCACAAATAAACAATGAAACTGCACCAAAAAGAAGATAAAATTCACTCTAACATTACGTGTGACTTGTTATATATCCAGATGAAGCTTTTTGTTAAGTTTGCTTTTCTAATTCTATTATTTTTTTCGAATTTTACTATTGGTGCGAGTAGGTGGATAAGTTTTCAAGAATATTTTGAGGATAGAATAGTAGATGCGGCTAATGTTATACGAACGAGAGCAAACTGTGAATCTAAAACTATACAAATAATACCTGGAGACTGTCGACCGCTCTACAAGGTAATTTTTTTTTTCAATTTTTTAAAGGATTGCTGTCTTCTATTTTATCTTTTACAATTTATATGAGCAAATAGCTTATACTTACAACTTGAGTATTAAGAGATTGTTCAGAATTTAGAGTTAATAGTAATTTTTGTGGTTTTTCAGTAACGAAGAAGAATATAAATATGGATGGAAAATTTCACGATTTTTCGATAAGTGTTTTCAAATGAATTACTTAAAATTCGTCGTTTTTTATGTTCTTGAAGTGAATTAAGTATATGGAAATAAATCATATACTTTTGAATAAAAAATTTGGATACAGTTTTTTTTTTTATTCATCTTTTTAGAGTTCCCCCATATATCTTGTGAGTTCATGGGAATTTAAAATTTGGTGTATTATCAAATTATGTCTAGTTTTGGTTGTAACCTGAAAAGAAAACGACCTTGCCGTCCACTGTGTACTTTCTAATATTTATTCAAGCTGTGCGGCGCCAACATTTGTGTGATTTCGATTTTATCCAATACTGGGTATTGTGTAAGAACAAAGTGCTGTTATTCATCATGTGGTTGAATTTTTTTTTTGTGGTCATACTAGTTGTGACAATAATTTCTGGGCTACCAGATAGCTCAAATGATACAGAAACTGAAAAAGGGAATTCTTTCGTCCTTACAAATATTATAACTACAAAATGTCAGGAAGGATATGTTAAAGTTGGAGGGAAATGCATTGAACTATACAGTTGAGGTACTGAGGTGAGTTTTTAATCCAATAATAAAAATGTTTTTTTTATTTAACGTTCAGTCTAGCAGTTCTAATAAAAATTTGGATTTTTAGCAAATATTCCGATGTCGATGTGTGGATGAAGAATTTAGTCAGTTTAAAAATTATTATTGTGCATGTGACTATACAAAAAATCATTTTTTTAAACTTAATAAAGATACTAAAAAAATATTTGTCTTTAACAGTAATGACGGCTAAGAGTTTGAAAAGTTTTTAAAACGAGAGGTTGCAAAAAGCTAAAATTATCCGTTACAGCTATCTTTGAGAGAACTGAAGAGATAAAAAAAGGTGTGCTTCAATTAAGTGAAAGCTTGGATTGGAATTGGTACAGTACCATAGCTCCTTAAAAATAGTAAAAATATGTAACTGTAGGTAACGAATCTGACTTTATATTTTCTTTATGAGATAACATTGTTTATAAACCCGAAGAGTTGTCTCCCATCAGTACATTTATCATGTAATTTAAAACTGTTTTTGTTTTTGCGTTATTTAGTGAACATTTAGTCAATATTATACAGTATTATGTGTATAACTGAAATCTTTGGACGCTTTGTTTTTATCTACCTTAGGAGGAACAACTTATTTACACTACTAACATATTATCTTTGAAGATTCTATTTCTTCGACAAGCTCTGATATTTCCTGTACCGTGAATTTTGTTGATGAAACTGAAAAGTGAATAGTTTATTGAGGAAACTGTCCTTTAAGCGCCCCCACCAAAAGGGATTAGATTCGATGGCGTTTACTTTTGAGGATAATTGCATCTGGATGTAATCAGAGAATAGTCAAATCCATGAGTTTTAGACAAGGTCAAATTTCGCATTTAGTCATGTACGCGTAAATAATCGCCATAAGTTGATGTTCTGCGCTATAAACGTGTCCTATTGGTCGAAAAACGCGGAAATTTTGAAATCGTCTTTCGAATCGGAATTACTATAAGTTAGATTAAGATGGCAAAATTGTACGCCATGTTTGACTCCTACAACTGTAATCAAACTTGTTATTAAATTAACCAGCAAAATTCTAACATGCTCTTGCAAGAATAAATTGCATGATTTAGAACATTTTTCTCAATTCAATAAAAGGAATGCTTTTATTTCTTGGATTTATTATTACCAGATACAGCCATACGGCAAAAGGTTCAGCAAGACGTCTATTCTATCGCTGTCTCTATCCTTTAGAGAGGTACTGTTAAACGAATTTGTTGAAATTTATGAGTTTTTATTCATTTTCTTACTAATTGCATGGTAAGACTATCCATTCTTGTGGTCTAAAAAGTAAATTCTACTTACGATTTTAGTATTAACTTCATTTTAACGTTGTTGGCTAAAATTTGACGGCTTCCACTGATGAAATCTCCTCGAAAAGTATTTAGTACGAAATATTACCAAATAATTGTAAAATTAACAATTATTCAAATGACATTGAGCACGCGCAGTCTCTTGTCTTGACCGATTCGTCGAGTTACGACACACGCTAATGTGATAAAAAGAAATAAACAATTGGCATGGTTGAAGTTAGAAAGAGATGGAGAGATGTACCAGTTTCGTTGATATGTTTTTTAAGAGCAGACGTACGTTTCTAATAGGATGACTTTATCTAGTTATAATATATCTATGTTTTATTTAGAGCCTTACCGCCATCTATCGTTCTAAGGTACTTTTAGTACTGCAGGATCCTTTCTTACCCAAACGCTAGCAATTTTCTAGACAAATCTTAATTACTTCCTTCATTATCTAATAGTTTTTTTCTTTCATTAGAAGTAATCTAAATTAACATCTTGCTTAGATCAAAATCTTTTCTTAAATTCTTTAAATGAGATCTTTTTCTCAGGGAATTTTGGTATTGTTTTTCCAATCACCGACAATTACATTAAGATTAGAGAAGAACCGAATTTTATCTGTTCATATCACTCGAGAAAAATGCTAAATTGATTTAACATCATTAATTGTTGTAATTTGGGTATCGGCCGTTCCTTAATTATCTTTGCAATTTGACTAATTAGAAGAAGTGGGAGTAACGCTCATCTGGAGGTGGAATATGACCAATAGAATGAGCTTTAAATGTATGATGAAATCAACTTAATGTTTATTCAAATTTTTGATTGTGGATGCTTCTGTCTTACCTACCTGAGCGGGAACATGTCCTTATCTACAAACCTAACTTGATATTTTTCAAGGTTCTATTAACTATGATAAGTTTCCCTATTTCATGTACCGTGCATGTTGTTGGTAAGAGTGTCGTAAATCAGAAGATTTCCCTTTTGATAATTCATCATGTGGTTTAAATATATTGTGTTTCTGGTATTCGTTGTCTTGATATGTGGACATCCTAGTACCAGCCCAACTAAATCAAAATTGAATCATACATATGTGTTACAAAGTGTCATTACTACTAATTGCCAACCAGGATATGTAAAAATAAATGGTCGTTGTTTTGAGGCATTCAATTAGGTAAGTTAATTGATGAAGAAAACCATGTTTTGATCATTAAATTATTCCAGGAAACCGGTGAACACAAGTCCTAAACTAGCACAATGGTGATGTACTTTTGTAATAATAAACTTTGCATTTTCTATGTTTTAAGCTATTAAAAAATAAAAAGCTGAAGTATGAGAAAAAACTTTTTAAGTCTTATAAGTTTAAACTAGCTTAAGAAGAGCACTTAACTTAAAAGAATTACGATTTTAAAGGTAAAAAAACGACTGCTGTAATAAACAACACTGGCGTTGTTTGTGATTGGTGACACTGAACTTTTTGGAAAATAAATTTCTTTGTTTGACAACAGTGTTCATAAACAAGAAGACTTCTTTTTCGATAGCGTCTACATCATGCAGTTTAAAGATGTCTTTGTTTGTGTATTATTTGTTACAATAATCATCAAGAAAATTACTAGAAATTCTAGTAATTTTCTTCTATACTTATTAGATGTCAAACAAAAAGGACAGTGCTGTGAAAGAGAAACCAACTCTTTTTTGTTTATCTATTTTGTTACTGTACTCAGTTTTAAATGTTTATTCAAATTACAGCTGTGGACACTTCCGTCTTACTTACCTGAGTGGAAACATGCCTTTATTTACAAATCTAACTTGATATCTTTCAAGGTTCTATTTCTTTGATAAGTTTTTATATTTCCTGTCCCGTGCATTTTGTTCCAAGAGTGTTGTAAAGCAGTAGAGTTCTCTTTTGATAACATGTGGTTTAAATGTTTTATATTTCTGGTATTCGTTGTCTTGATAATTGGACATTCTAGTGGCAATCCAACTAACTTACCAAATTTCAATAAAACTGGAATTAAGCAGTATTATCTCATTACTACTAATTGTCAACCAGGATATGTAAAAATAAATGGTCGTTGTTTTGAGACATTCTATTAGGTAAGTTAATTGATGAAGAAAACCATATTTTTATTATTAAATTATTCCAGGAAACCGGTGAGCACAAGTCCTAAACTAGCACAATGGTGATGTACTTTTGTAATAATAAACTTTGCATTTTCTATGTTTTAAGCTATCAAAAAATAAAAGGCTGAAGTATGAGAAAAAACTTTTTAAGTCTTTTAAGTATAAACTAGCTTAAGAAGAGCTCTTAACTTAAAATAATTACAATTTTAAAGTTAGAAAAAAACGACTGCTGTAATAAACAACACTGGCGTTTTTTGTGAGTGGTGACACTGAACTTTTTGGAAAATAAATTTCTTTGTTTGACAACAGTGTTCATAAACAAGAAGACTTCTTTTTCGATAGCGTCTACATCATGCAGTTTAAAGATGTCTTTGTTTGTGTATTATTTGTTACAATAATCATCAAGAAAATTACTAGAAATTCTAGTAATTTTCTTCTATACTTATTAGATGTCAAACAAAAAGGACAGTGCTGTGAAAGAGAAACCAACTCTTTTTTGTTTATCTATTTTGTTACTGTACTCAGTTTTAAATGTTTATTCAAATTACAGCTGTGGACACTTCCGTCTTACTTACCTGAGTGGAAACATGCCTTTATTTACAAATCTAACTTGATATCTTTCAAGGTTCTATTTCTTTGATAAGTTTTCATATATCCTGTCCCGTGCATTTTGTTCCAAGAGTGTTGTAAAGCAGTAGAGTTCTCTTTTGATAACGTATTCATCATGTGGTTCAAATGTTTTATATTTCTGATATTCGTTGTCCTGATAATTGGATATTCTAGTGGCAGTCCAACTAAATTACCAAAATTCAATAAAACTAAAATTGCGCCACACAATCTCATGATTACTAATTGTCAGCCAGGATATGTGAAAATAAATGGTCGTTGTCTTGAGACATACAGTTAGGTAAGTTAAGTGACGAAGAAAACCATATTTTTATTATTAAATTATTCCAGGAAACCGGTCACAAGTCCTAAACTAGCACAATGTTGATGTTATTTTTTAATAATAAACTCTCCATTTTCTATGTTTTTCGCTGTAAAAAAATAAATAGCTGCAGTATGAGGAAAACTTTTAAGTCTATATCTGTGTATTTTTGGAAAATAAATTTCTTTGTTTGACAAAACTGTTTTGAAACTAGGTGACTTTTCTTTCAACAGCTTCTACATCATGTGGTTTAAAGCTGTCTTTGTTTCTATTTTATTTGCTACAATGATCTTTAGACTGTCTGGCAGTTAAGTTGACAGTTTTTTTTTTAAATTTATTGTATATACGTAAATTTTTTGTTTGTTTTTAGCTATAATGAAATAAAAAGTTTCAATATGAGAAAACATTTCTAAAAAGTTCTAATACAATATTCATCTGTAGTAAACACTAAACTCACTAGATGCCTAGTGACATCTATATCTTCCTCTGAATAAATATTTTCTTATCAGAGTTTTTATAAATCATCATCTTTATAACGTAGACATCATGTGGTTTAAATATATTATATCTCTTGTACTCGCTGTACTGATATTTGGACTTTCTAACAGCAGTCCAACACAACCAAAATTTAATAATAGTAACACTGAACCAAAGCTACTTAATATCATCACTACCAAGTGTCAACCAGGATATGTAAAAATAAACGGGCGTTGCCTACAAATAATTGATTAGGTAAGTTTTTTGAAAAAGAAAACCGTATTGTTATGTTGTAGGGGATGTTTATGTTTAAATCATAAAATTTATGTTTTTCGGTACTGATTGCATATATTGTTTATGTTGTAAGCTATTAAGAAATAAATAACTTAAGTATGAAAAAATATCTTAAGTCTGAAATAAATAACTTAAGTATGAAAAAAACTTCTTTGCTCATCTTCGTTCTCTCATCTCTTTTATTTGTTGCTTTCATATCTTCCTTGGCCTCCTCTCTTCTCTCTTTCCCATTTTTTCTGTTCGATTTATTTTCTTAGTCTGTCTTCCTTCATTCGATTTATGTGTCCACATTATTCTAACTGTTTACTTTCGATTCCTGTCAATATTGATTTTTGTTTTAATTAGTCGTTGTAATGTTTTTCTTTCCATCCTTTGTTATCAGTGTTCGAAGACATCCATATGTTGTATGTTATTAATTATCATTATTTTGCTTTTTTGGGCAATAATCAATAATTAAAATTTTAGAATTAAAATAGTAACTGTTGTAATAAACAACACCGACATAAAACGTAAAAGATCTGACTAGTGTCATCTGTAGGTTTTACAGAAAAAATATTTTTTTGAATGATTAAAGTGTTTATACAGCAGGAGAGTTTTGTTTCGATTTCAATAGTGTATTGATCATGTCTTTCAAAACTTTTGTATTTTTATTTCTTATTGTAATGATTCTCGAACTTTTTAGTTGCAGTCAAACTCACATAACCGTTCGTTGTCAACCAGGACATAAAAAAATTGTAAGTTAAGTTAGTTAACTGGTGAAGAAAACAGATTGTCACAATTTTTTTTTCAGAATTTTTCCGACTCAATGAAAATTTTGTTTGTAACAAATTGACATAATCCAGCTGAATTTATTATATTTTTGTTAATTTCATATGTAGGACTCCTTCTTTGTGCACAGGTTTTGGTAAACCTTATCAAGATGAGGAGACAATTTACGTTCATGCGAAACAATTGTTCCATATATCTTTATAAACAAAAAAAAACTAAACAAAACATGTAAAAATAAGTTGAGGAAATAAATAATATTGATGCAAATTTGATGATGACGAATGTCACTGCTCTCTTTTCGTAAGTTATTTGACCCAAAACATTTCGCATAAGATAACAAATATTTAATTAAATGAAATTTATCACATATGTCAAAAGTGTCGGTTTCTAAACAATTATTAAGATATAAGGATTTAATCGTGTAAAAAGGGTTCCTGTCTCTCAACCGCGTTCCACGCTCTTTAGTGTTTTATCTCGATTTATTCAACTAGAAATAAGTATTTTAAAATTTTGAATAACTTATCGACATATCCGGTGACTTCAGTAACTCCAAATCCAATCGTCTCATAAATAAGACCATAAAACCGTGATTATTTTTACAGTTTCCCCAAAATTAAACAAATTCAACATAAATAAACCAAATTAGAACGCAGCTAACATCAGTTAGTAAGATCCTGAAATTGGATTACAGAATTGCATTTCTGGAAATCCATTTTATTATTGACGCACATTTTTGATTTTATGGTGTTTACTTTTTTGGTAATGCGATACGAAGGTCGTTCAAGGAACGGTCATAAACTAAAAAAAAAACATTAATTAGCGGAATACTTGGTTGTTTCGCTTGACTAATCTACAGAGTGATCTCAGAAAATATAATATAAGTAATATCAAACAAAAACGGTTTTGATTAGCGTAACTAAAGAAGAAAGAAAAAAGATAGGAATTTGAAAAAATGCTAAATGGGGTAAAAAAACTGTAAAATCCAAATATCGTATTAAAAATCAGAAACGCACAGATATGAAAAAAAAAGTGACAAAGTTAACGAAAAGATTTTAACGATATCAAAAGATCATATTTGTTGCTGATCATTTTTTGGGTCACAAAGTTCAATGGGTTAAACCTGAATTTAAGAGATAGTTGCTTTCTATAAAGAACTTGCAGTTGCAACATCGTAAATAGGAAAGAATCCGTATAGAAACGACCACTTCAATTTATTGGAATGGGTTTTTTACCGAAAAAAAAAGAGATAATCCTTTAATCATTTTGCAATAGTCAGTTGCATCACACTGTTTATTTTCATTATGAAAAGAAAACGTGTCAACCTCATATTTTTGTTTAAATTTTGATAAGTATTTGATACTTTTTAAATGCGAAGTAGTCTAAATGGAAAATTTCAGCACGAATTTTTTGCGTTGACTTAAAGTCGCATATGTGTGTCGTAAAAAAGAAGCGCAGAAGTTGCCGATAAATAATTACCATATGATAATAATGACGGCATCGCCTCCAATAAGTCTGCTTTCTTAGTACTAATAAAGATTATCAATGGACAGTTTAAAAGCCGAATGACGAATCACTTTTCGAGTTGTAATGGCTTATAAAGTTGTGTTGAACACTTTTCAAATATCAGACGAACTGACTTCGGATAGATTGATGTTGCTTTGAACCTGTGACCTTAAGATAATTCACTATCAATTTAATTGAGTATATACCACCATAACTTATTCCTTTTGTTTGAATGGTAAAGTGAAGCAGTAAATATGGATCGATTTTTCATCGTTTTATCAATATTTATTTTGTTCAATATTTGTTTGTTATTTGCTGTGCCCGTGGAACAACAAAGCAATTCAACACAAATCAAGCCAATTTCATCCATTAACCAGTCGTCTAGCGACCCAGTGTGTTTGTACGGCTTCGAGTACATCAACGGCACTTGCAAAGAGATTTTTCGAAAATGGTAAGTCACCCATTTTTCTTTTTCCTGTCGTTCTAACTCTTGTTTTTTTTTTTAGATTGTTGCACATCGCACGAAAGCACTCTTGATGTTTATCGGTAAATGTATTGTGTAAATAAGTGATGTGCATGTATTCCCCCCTTATTTATTATGTAATTTATTTATTCCATGTCATGTTATGTAAGTTTAATTACATAATGCGTGCGTAAATCATCAATGTGATCGTTTAATACATGTGTTATAAGTATGTATAATCTAGCTTAAAATTCGGTATTTATGTCATGTTAATTTAATTACTAACTCATGTTTTATTAGAAATGAACAACCCTACAAATTTAATTTATTATAATTTTTTTATTTAGATTCGTTCTCACGAAATAATGCAATGGAAAAGTACGAATAATTTTAAATAGGTAATTGTAGATTCGTCTAGATCTATTGTTCTCTTCATCAAGAAGCAGCGTGACTACGACGGGGTCAAAATTGTTTCCCTTTTATTATTGTTCGTGGAGAGTTCTTACAAAATGTAGCACATTGTATTCATCAATGTAATAATATAGTGCGATGAGCGTTCAGCCTGAAGGTTCTGTATATCTATGGTAGTCTCTAATAAATAGTTATTGAACTACAAATTATGGTTTGCTGGTTTATTTGATTTGTCATTGAGCTCATACTAGATTTGTTTCATATTATTAGACATTTATACTTTTGTGAGCATTAGATTTAATAAAGAATGTTATTAATTATAATCAGTTTTTTGTACCATTTTTCATCTGTTAACAGAAAAATAATTAATACCATTATGCAGATATTCTAAAATTGTCTAGATTTAAATTTTTTACATGTTGAACAAATATTTATTATTGTTGTTAATTTAGTCTTTACGACATTTGCTTATGTTTTGTTCCGTTACAATGAAAAACAGCGTTTTGTAGATCACGAACAGTTTTTCACATAAAATTGAAAATGGTGAAACTTGAAATGATTTATCAAAGTTTCCGAGACTAGAAATTAGATGCAATATTTCATATCTTTGAGAATGTTATATGTAAACAGTTTAATGTAACTACCTAATTATTAAGAGATTTTAACGTTTGCGTACAAACTTCAAAATAATAAATAAACAGCAGTACGTGTTGTGTGATATTTCACATTTCAAAGTTTGGTCATTTAACCTATTCACCTCGCATGTTTTATCATATTTTATGTAGCATCAGGACTTTGTAAAACCAAACATTTGGAATGAAAAACTCGTTTGTTGAAATTGCATCAAGTGTAGCTTAATAATTTGTTTTGTTGAAGGTGAAGAAACGATAAAACATTTTTTAATTATTGTTCGATGTTGGATTTTAAATTTGCTGCAATGTGCGAGTTAATTGGAAAATAACGTTTGAATATTGTTTGCTTATTGATCGTACTGAAATTTCATCACATGATTAAAATTCGTTTTATTTGTTTTTTTTTACCTGTAAGTAATAATAAATTATTACTTTCCAAGTTTTTTTTTAAAGCAATTGATTAAAGGTTTGAAGAATTTTGTCATTTTCTAACTCATGAATGAGCTATCCACAGAATCTTAAAATTCTTTGAAAATATTGGAATAATGTCTGATAGTGTCTCCTTCTAAAAATTCGTAGGCTTTTCTCAGATAGTTTATTTTTTTGTATGTTTATTTTTTTATTACTTTGGAATTAAAAACTTTTACATTTCTCGGCACATTTAGGATTTTCTATATTCTCTACAATTTTAAAATCTCGATACATTTTTGGTTTTGGATTTTTTCAATTCATTGTTATTTTTTGAATTGTCTTAGACTGCTTAAATTATTATTGGATACCCTAAATGTCTGAAATTTTGTATTATGTTTATTCTAATGAATTTCAGTAGCAGCCTTTTAGAATGTTGAAAAAATGTGAAATAATAAGAAGAAGAAGAATTTAAAAATTGGAAATACTATGATCTACATGGAATTTCTAAAATTTTCAAGTCATTACCTAATATAAATTTGAATAGCTTAAAAAATGGGGAAATCTTATGATTTTAAGGCTGGTAATCCCGAAGAGCTAAAAGCCAGTTCTATCCACCTTGAATATTGCACATTTATATAAATATACATAATTCTTAAGAAAAAAAAAAATATAGTTCTTGGAACATAATAAAAAATTCGAATTACTACATGTTGTAATTCGAGAATTTCAAAAAAAAATGATGTTTAATTTTTCAACAATACCAACGAGAGAAGAAACAAATTTATTTTTATCGCCCTGTGGCTATAGAAAAAAAAATTAATATATGTTCTTTTAAAATATTATTTTGGAAAGATTGCTAGCCTTTCAGCGATTTTTAGTAACTTTTCATGGATTTTTTATTACTTGTGTTTTATTGAATTGTTCTCAACTATAAATTTTAATAAAGCGTACAACACATTTAAAAAACAACAAATATAAAGTATATAATTTTGTTAAATAACGGTATTAATAAACCTCAAACATTTGCATGCTGTCTCAAGAACCAATTAATAATTATAAACAAATTCTTCTTATCTTGAATTTATGGAGGTACAGCCGTACTTTTATCCAAGTTGTTTATTTGCATTGCATGGAAACACACAAAAATTAAATCGTCGTTATACTACTGGATTTGGTATCTCAAATATTTTTAGAAAAATTTAATCATAATTATGTTAATTAGTAACCTATTTATCTAAAAATTAAAAATTGTTGCTTATGAATTAGACTTTATATCTCAAACATTTTTAGTGTAATTAGTATTTAACTTTAGATGGAAGGACTTTTAGTAGAAACTACATTTTCGTAAGTTTACTGTCTCATTATTTTTATTTTACTCCAAGAAAAACGAACTCCTACCTAATATCATTAACGATTTTTTCTTCAGGACTTCTTTTACAACATGTCTCTTTGAATGAAAAGGAGTTTTCCGCAACGGTTATCAAAAGAATTTTAAAAAAAGATGAAAACCTATATTTAGTTTCATTAGTTTGTCAATTACATTGCGCCAATTACTTGTAAATGACGCTGCTACTTTACTGAAAGTATTCAATAGGTCTTGTAGCGCACTTTACATTATTAAATATACTGGGTGTTTCAGAATTAATAAAATAAAAATTAAAAAGTTTTAAAGTACCTTTTAAAACCACAGAAAAAAATGATCCGATATGACACAAAGTAAGAAAGCAAATTAAAATTTCCTTGGATTTGTTTTTGCAACAGCGGGTATACTTTTTAATTTATTTTCGTTCTCTGGATTTCCGTGATAAAATTGTATCAAAAGAAAGTTATAGCTGATTAAAGAGATTAAAAATCAGCGGTAAACTATTCAAAACTTTTGAAACAACGTGGTTCCGACATTTTTATTATTTCAAAGAAAATTCCATCGTTTACTTAGAAATAAAAATAACATTTCAAATAAATGAACATAAATTGCATGTGAGTCATACCACAATCGAGTAACTACACAGTGTTATCATTAAGTATTCTGTGGAAAATTATAAAGCAATTTTATTTAAGTTATTAGCTAGAACGTGACGGGGTAATAAGACTGCATCAGTTGTTTTTTCGTCGGGATAGCGTGCTTCATAAAAATAATAACATAAAATTTTCCGTTGAGACTGTTTACCGCCAACGATACACCTTATATTGGTGCATTGACATAAGGATCATTAAACTGTTTGTATCTCGTTAATTACACCATATAATAACATATTAAAAAATGCATTTTTAACCTGCTTAACCACATAATTACTATTTCCGTGTAGGAAACAGCGGTTTTATGAGATTAGCACTATAATTTGTACCTAATTCAATTATTACATTAATTCAGGAACACGAACCGCATTGATTTTATGTTCCTGTTCTAACCTGATAAGGAGTTTTTTAAATAATTAGTCGCTGCAAAACCGTTAATATCTTTTACGATTTTATTGAGCTGACACCTCGTTCGTGATGTCAAAAATCCTCCGTCTTTTCGTCATTTTTGTAGGAATTTTCATAGGGATTTTTGCAATGCCTGTGGCTTTTGTTCGAAAATCTCCGTGTCCTCCTGGAAAAGTTTTGATTCGTCCGGGAATTTGCAGAGACGTGGATTATTTTTATGATGACGACTACGATTAGGTGAGTTTTCAATTCCGGATACCGAATTTAATCTCTTTTTTTTAAGGTTCCACGTTGTTTTCCCGATGAATATGCTAGTTTTTGTAGTTATAAGTGTGTAGTTAGATAGAAATAAAAGTGTACTATGAAAGTCTTTTTGTTGCTTTAATGAGTGGCAATCCTGTGGTGAAGAGCAAGCGTAAAATCCCGAGGGAAGACAAGAAAAGAAACTATTATCCCGCTACTAAATAACAGAACAAACGACAAAAAGGACGTACGTAAGGTACATTTCCATCATAATTCAGGATTAGAGTCGGGTTTGTAATATTTATAGCGGGAAAATTTTAATGTCGCACAAATGTTAGTATTTCATTCTTTTTAAAGATAAAAAAGCACATTTCTGTGGGGATTTTGTTCAAGTTTATAAATAATGTAGCAGGCGCACTGTTAATTTAAATTTTGATTTTTTAAGATTGTTTCTAATATTTATATGTAAATTTCAGCATTCCATCGTTACACTTATCAAATTTCTCTCAGACATTTTTACAGAGACGTACAGCCCCATTTGAATAATAAAGTACTTCCTCTCGACACACTTGATTACGGGCGAGATTACAATATTTATTTGGGGCTGTTCAGATTTTTTATGGTTACAAGTAGTCGAACAAGCATGTTAAATAAAAAATACGAGGGGATAATAATGATTGGTGGCGAAGCTTTAATGCAATTTTTATGAAACGTAGACAAACGTGGTATCGAAACTATCACGAATACGAAAACAGTGTAATTAAATACACACATAAATTTTCACACAAAGCAAAATGTGGTGCTAAAACTGCAGAAATTTCTTTTAAACTTGAAATTGGTTGCGTGTCTTTTGCTCAAATTATGTTTTATTTGGCAGTGGGTGTCGTGCACAGACACCAAACATGGCATTAAACCGGGGAACTTGTAGCTTCTGTGTTCTTGTAAGTGTGTAAATTAATTTATGTTTAATCGTGAATTAATGTAAGAGAAAGTTTGTTAAAACCCCGAGACCTAATTTTGGCTAAGAGACGTAAGTGAAAAGGAGGTATTGTTTAATTTATGCGCCTAAAATTCAAGTTCACTGCTTTAAACCAGCACCAGATTTTTCTAACGGGAATAAATTTTCCACCTTTGAAAATTAAGCAATCTTTAATTCAGGAATATGTTTATTTTAACGTAAAGCTGGAGGTTAATTGACGAAATTATACAGTTTTACGTCACATTCATTACCAGATTTAATATGGGTTAAATAAATTTATTATTTGGATTATGAATAAAATTGATGGATCTTTTTTATTATTTGAATTTATTCGTCTCTGAATGTAAGTCCATGTTTTGGTTTAGTTCGAGTTTGCAATAAACGCTGCGGTTCTTCTTGGATTTAATTGTGTATCGAATTGTCTCTCCAATAAAATTTGATTTGGATTGTGGGCTTAATGGATATTCATTCTACGCTACCATGCCACATCCGTATCTGCTGTAATTGCAATTTTGTCGGAAGTGACCAGGAATAAATAGGAAAGGTAGATAGGCAAGCAACCATTCACGCGAAAATGAGACAAGTTTGGAATTGGTTTCGGCCGGTGCAATGTCGCGAAGCCAACCGGAAATGACTGGTGGACGGAATCAATCGAATAGTGACGTCACTGTTCTGTCTATGTCGATTTTAATAGAATCACAATACAGGAAATTAAAATATAGACGCACTAGTACGGTTGACCGGGAGCGTCTCTCTTTTCGATGATTTATTTTCATTTCGTAAACAAATGTGCCGATACAATATCATTGCGGACGATTTATTGGTGCGTTTATTCTATTTTTTGCTTGGCAAACAGTCAGTGTAAATCACAATTATGAATTTAATAATGTATGAAAAACGCAATCGATGTTGTTGCTCAAGAGAGAGTTAACGGCAATTTCGGAGGGGTTTAGGGCAGTTTGTAATCATTATTGTCCGTTTATCTATTAGTCGCTGACAGCGTAATCCTGTGCGGTTTAGGTATTGTTTCTTCGTCCTTGCTCGGGACATCTCACTTGTTATAATATCCTGCTAAGCTGCCGTCTTACGTTCAGTGACGTCATAACTCATGCTTAATGTCACCTTGTTTCCGGTAGAAATGTTCTCAGCTACCTCAGATATCTCGTGTTTGTGCTTGCTTTGCCTCATTGTTTATTGTGCCATTTATACGTGTCGCACTTTTGTTCGTTCAGCTAAAGGGAAAAAATTAATAGAAGAAAACTACGAAATCGGACCGGAAATTACACGAATGGCCCTCTCATCAGCTTTTTCTTCATATCCTGTTCTCTTGGGGAAATCGTTCTTAATACGTGGCAGGGCTTCTGTGGATAAAATGTTTTATTGGTTAAATATTACCTATAACTAATATATTTTTATCAAGATACGCTCCCTTTTTTTTGCAATGTTTCCTATTTAATTAATGAATTAATAAACTAAATCAATTCTTATAAATAATTCAAAAACATCAATAATTATACTGATGAAGTAAATTACATTAAACTTTTAAACTGGTCAACATCAAAAATTAATGAGTTTGAACTAATTTCAAAAAAGTTATTAATATTAGCATTAAATTAATATCTACAGTTACTAAACTTTGTGTTAAAACTAATAAAGTTTTGAGACAAATTTTTTAAATTCGAACAGATTTTATAGTCGCTGACGTAAATATTCTGAAGCTGAAATAGTTTGGAAGAACGTGAAGCACCCGATTTTTTTTTTGGTAAAAAAGTGTTTTTTATTAATACTCAAATTTAAAATTTTAGTTGCTTTTCTTCTAAGTTATGTTAGTCAGATATGGATAAACAGTAAGTAAAAAAATTAACTACATTCTGGTTCCAGTGCAGTAGGTATAGATTGACAATTTTGTTAACTGTTGAATTTACATTTTTATTAGATTTCAATCATAACTGGAACAGTAATTCTGTTTAATGCAAATTTTCTGATGCTTTTTCTAATGAAAAAAAAAAATACTTTTTTTCACAAAGCGGTGGTGTAACTTTCCTTAATTTTTCACGCCAATAAGAAAAGTGCTATTAATTTTTATCTTTACTTTATATTTACATGACAACAACATTCTTTGAAAGTATAAACGAAGAGTTCATAAAATAAAAAATAATAATTTAATACAGAAATCTCCCGACTTACGCGATTTTTGAATCTTCCCGCCGACTCGTCTTTGATTCCGCCTTCAATAGTGTTCGGTTTAAATTTTGGAAAACATCCACTCTAACTAAAGAGTGCACTTCTGCTACAAAACAGGGAATAAAAAAATTATTAGCGTGCTACAAGGAAATTAAGGCGTGAGAAGAAAAAATCGTTCATCGGTCAGACGACTTTGTTAGATTTTTTTGAACCCTTCTACGTCAAAATAATAATAACTCTGGGTACGACTGTTACTAGCAATTAAATAATTGACAGCAGAACTAGATTAATTTGAATAAAACTGCTAAAGTTATTTATGAAGCAAGTAAATTTTGCAAGAGTAGAGAGTTGTTCGATCATACTTTTTTTTTAATTCAGGACCGTTATGCTCGTTTTAATCGTGAAATTAAACTGATTAAGTTTTGTTTAGTTTTCAAATGAGAAGCTTAGATTTTTACCTCACGACTTTCTTTTATAAAAATGAAATCGTTTTCGTGGTCTGTGATATATTTGAATTTCATTTTGGAAAAGACGGTTTTGTGTGCATGTTTTTGCTACAATTGCATTTGTAGAATGTAGGTATCCAGAAAGTTTTAATTTTCCTACTTTTTGGTGCAAGCAAACTTTGCTAATTGCTATTTTGTGGATGAGCGTTGTTTTGCAATGAAGCTGGCCAGAGCAAAACTTTCCTCTTGTAATCGAATTGTCAATTTAATTATTTCATTGGTTTAGTCTTTGGTCGGTTGGGCTAGTTAGTATATATTCAATTAGCGGATCCGAATCGTCGCAAAGATAATCGAGTTATTAAGAACATGGCTATGAAGTTAAATGGTCCAGAATCAAAGAAAGCTTCCAAATAAAGCTCGGGTAATAAACACCGCATTTAGTGAGCTTATAAAGCTTTCTCATTTGGAAGAATTCAAAGCTGTGCCTTGATGATTTCAAGTTTGGAAACTTTATTACTAACGAACTCATTTAACAGATTAAGTAGTTAGTCATTTTAATTTATGGCTTGTTTGTAGCTAAAAACTAACAACTCAAAGTCGCTGGAACGGGAAAACTACTTACCCGGTTTTCTTGCTTGTTCTTTTTTTTAATTTTCAAGCTGACACGATAAAAAGTAATGTAGATTTTGGGGGATACGAGCAGCCGTAAAATTCGCTTACAGGGTTCTTGACGCCGCTTTGTTTGATAAGGAAAATAAACGTTGTGTATTTAATAAACTGCATTAAAGTGGAGGCCCTAGTGGATCAGATTAAATTGTTCATTTATTGTTTACTGAGTTGTAAGGTGTTGATTTCATTAAGTGCTGGGCAAACTAATATTGTGGACTGGTATAAATTCCTGAATACACAACATTAACTATATTTGCTTACATACTTAGTGAAGTTCGTAATGGTGCTGAGCTTGCAGACTTTAGAAGGCTGCTTTCCCTTGTTTGATTCCAAGACCGAATCATTCTCGACAATACGTGAGCTTCAGGTCGAAACTAAATTTATGATTTAATTAACTTAATCATATATCCCGAACGAATCTGACAAAGATATAAAAAGAAATAAAGAAAACGTGTTATCTCGGAGCCTATTTTGTTTTACGATCAACAACTGGGCCGCTCTTCACCCCCGAGACTCATAACTTTTCACCAGTAGATGAAAAAAATTCACTCTACACTCACACGGACACAAAAACTGTTGATAGGTAAAGAAAACTTTTGTGGAAAGAAAACCTTGTTGTTTTATTATCAGACAGGGAATCTTCGAGTAATAAGAAAATGCAGCGTAATTACCAGACTCTGATGGATTTCCCTGTAGGGCATAAACCGTTTATTTTTTGAATCCCTTAGCAGTTGGAAATCAAAAGCTCGTTTGTGAAAACTCGTTCACGGGAAACATGAATAGAATTTCATATGATGTGTAATGTTTTTTAAAGATTTCGAAATTTATTTCTCTCATTTTCTCCACGTTTAATATCTGCACCATCAGGTGGCTGAAAATACCGTAAAGACATGACAATTAAAAATATAACTCATAATCTTAGGTTTTATGAGCAATTTTTTGTTTGCTGCGGGAATGGTGGAAAGCTTTAAATTAAATGTTCGTCGATGAGCGGTCGTAAACTTCAACACCTGACAAGGCAGAGGAAAAAAGAGAACTAAACTAGGAGAAACCCTGAAATAATAATTAATCTTATCTCCAGAGTTAGAGACGAGGCATGATAATAGATTAACGCTCTAACTTCCACAGAAACTTTGGCCAAACGTCGTAAAAACGAACACTAACAAATTGCTGCGATTAAAGGAAAAATAGTTGTTAAACGCAACAGAAACCTTTATTTTTGTCTACAAAAATAATTTAATTTGGGAGATAAAAATGCAGGGTCACTGTTCTATTATAAAAACGTTTTAGTTAAAAAAGTTGAGAATGTTACGATCACATTTGATTTTAGGTCGTGTATTGATCTATTATTTTATTATTAATGCTAAAGTTGAACCGAAGCATAAAGTTGGATTTTGCATCCAATATTTACGTATAAACTGAAATAAAAACTCTAGGTGTTCTATGTCAAATCAAAAATTATAATGTTGTTCGAAAAATCAGTTTTTATAACTGTGTATTTATATCAAGGATATGTCATAAATTTATTTTGGCTCTTTTAGTATCGATTTATCACACAACCAGCGAACTATTCGCTAAATTGATGTTGAAATTTCATACGGAAATTCAACTAGTCAAGCAACAACAGCATATTAAATCGACAGATATAGAATAAATTGACAGTTGACAAGTAACGTGAATGGTTGTTTCGATAGATGAATTCGTCTAGTCGCATTCATCATCTGTTAAAAATTAGTCAAGCGGCAATGATCACATTTAAACCACTTACCGAGAATTTTACTTAAATCTGTGTGGAAGTTTTTTTTATAGTTTAGGATCTGATTATCTGCCCTTTTATTTTTTCCCTTCACCGTCTGCTCGTTTAAATGAATAAAAATCATTACACAGATCTTGGTTCCCTGAAATCCCCCCATTTTTATCGAATGCAAAGAACCCCGTTAATGGAAATTCGATCTTTGATAAGGTATCAAAATGCTCGCGGCATAGATTTTGGATTAACTCTTGCGAATGGATGAAGTGTGAATGCGTGCTTCGAAGAAATTTGTAGTTGCTAATAGTTCCAAGGATCAAAAACTTTGATGAATTACGTGACATATAATGTTTAGAAGTTGCCCATAAAAATATCCGTTTACTGTCTGCCACAAAAACTGATTTCCCATAATTCGCAGAATGTAAACGAAACATCAGAGATTTTTATTTGGTAATAAAAGGAAAATCCTTTTCTTACCTTCTGGCAAGGTGTGGACAGGCATCTTGGTAATGAAAATGCCCTCCATATTTTTTCATGACCATTTTGATTTATTCCGTGACATAAAAAACTTTATTACGGTCACGGTTTCTTCAGCTTTATGAATTAGTTTCTGGCTCACACTTATCCACGACATTTACAACGGAAATAACCGTGTAATACTACGAAATTACTTTTTAAATATGCTTCGGAAACGAATAAAGAATCTTTTATTTTCAGAATTAATTTATGTCGTGGTGAAAGATGGGCTGATAATATTGTTGTTTTGTACAGTTGAAACAAATAAATTTTGTTGAAAGTCATATGCACAAATCGAAGGTTTCAATAAAATTCAATACATTGAATAGAATATAGGTGGTGACATCATATCTCATAACTCACGGGGTGAATGCGTTTTCTCTCCTAAATCATTTACAGTCTGTTGAGCGTTCAAAACCATTGTAGCATTTTGCCTTAAACTTTACATTTTCGTTTTAAAACGCTATTAAATCAAATAGAGTATCGAACCTTTTTTAGTCTCTTAATTTTTTCTAATTTGAGTTTAATCGAAATTTATTATTCCGCACTTTTACGGCCAAGTTACCAACGTAATTATTGCTTTGGCTCCTGCCGTTTACGACAGATGTTATTTGGGTTGCATATATTAAAGCGGTCGTTACGCTTGGGATAATGCGAACAGGATAATAAACAATAGACTTTTATAGCGTATATTTTTTAAATAATTAAGTTTTCAACATATATAAATAATGTCATTACAAACAATTTCGATACTAAGCTAACTTTACAAGAGTACTTACTAAAATACCATATTTTACATAACACTTTGTCTTAAATGATGTGCAATTAGGCCAACGAAACCAACATGAATTTCGACATAACCGAAACAGAAAATGAAAACAGTCTATTAATTTCATCTATTAGCTAAGCTATTTTAAGCATTATCACGTTAGCTTAACACATAATTCAGTCAGTTTATTATTACATCTTTTGCAAGAATGATATGTTTCATTTTTGTCGTTTAATTTAGCACTAGAACAGTTTTGGTCACGTCACTAAAGTCTTCTTGATATTGCAGTGATATGGATTGTTCACTAGCTTTGTGATATGACGACACTCAGTGTTGTTTCCAACTATTTGCTTTGTAGTACACATCTTTGTACATGCTGGGACATTGCTTCCCCGTCTGCAACAAATACGAAATCTGAAAAAGTGTGTATTAGAGAAGTGTGGAGTAATTTTAAAAATATAGAAATTACAAGCTACATTATTGTTATTACAGTACGAGGGCAATCTATCAAGTTATTTACCTAACCATGAAAGCGAAATCACAGACTTAGAATAACGTTTTATTTTTCTATATAACTGTCTTCTACAACAACACATTTATCCCATCTCCTCTTCAGCTGTGCCATTCCGTCAGCTAATAAATGTCAAAAATTTGTCATTATGCCACTGCCACTAATCTTACTTTCGTAATGGCTTTCTTCATAACGGAGAATGGACGTATAGCTCTGTTGCCTGTTTGCCCGAATTTCAGCAAAAATTCTCAAATTTTGCCTTCTTGGAAGCAGTTTTTCTGAGCATTGTAGGAAATACGGTTAGAGTGTTTCGTGAAATTGGGAGCGTGGAACACAAAAAAGGGGTTGAGCCAACAGTACGTACCCCAGATGCCATATCTAATGTTAGTCGACAAATTGAAAATAATTCATCAACTTCTTGCGACACTTGGCTCAGGAAATTGGACTGACATACGGAACTTGCCACAAAATTTTGAAGAAGGACTTGCGTATGCATGCTTATCATGAATTGCTGTCTCCAGATTTTAATAGAAGTCTTCTTTACTGCCAATGGTTTTATTCTTAATATTGACGATATACTGGATTTCACATTCTTCTTAGACGAGGCATGGTTTCACTTGTCCAAATGCACAAAATATGAGAATTTGGAGCACCTAAAGCCCCCACTTAATTCGTGGATCGCCACTACATCCCCAGATAGTTGGTGTTTGGGTTGTAATTTCTTGGAGAATTATTGGGCCTTCAAAATGGGTTTTTTCAACACGACGAGGCTACTGCTCATACCACCTATAAAACTGGAATTTCTACGCCAATTTTATGACAACAGAATCATTAGTCTTCGTTGTGTTTTCTAGGTCACCAGATATGAGTCTTTTAGATTACTTCCTGTTTCCTCATTTAACGTGCACAATTTTTAAGAATACAATGAATAACTTACAAGAACTAAAAGACTGAATTCGTGAAAAGAATAAACCAGCTAGTCCACAAAATTTACACAATATTTTCAATAGTATGAAAACCAGGTTCAATTTGTGTATAGGGGGTCAACATTTTCAGCACCTTCTTTGGTTTGTTTTTTCTTGTATTTTACTAATTAAATAATCCTTTTTCTTTTTTCTTACTTTCTAAACTCCAGGTTTTTATTTTTTATTTATCTACAGCGTTAACTTCAAATAATAAGCCAAGCAAGTTGAAGATTAGGTGTGCCAACACAGTTAATTTAAACTGAAACAGATGTATGCAACCAAAAATACTTTAGGCCTACCACTATCAGACATACGTCCAAAATCTTGAAGACTTCTTTGATCTAAGTAATTGTGGATCATACGGTATTACGGTATACCTCCTCATTTATTGTAGACCCTCCAGACATATATTAAATCAAAATATATCTTCATTGGCCCAGAAAATAGTTGCCATCGACTCGTGTTTTGTGAGAGTCCCAGTGTTGTAAAAAAAGTTTACATGTACAATTTTTCTAATGGTGGTTTTTGATAATTGGAGCTCTATGGCTATAGAAGACCCCTTTAGAAGACACCCTCTCCGTGAGTACCATATTTTCCATTTTTTTGAAAGTTTCTTCAGTTCGCACTTCGAGCGGTCGATCACATCTTTGATCATCTTGTATCGAATGTTTTAACCAGAACTTCACTTTAACATAACTTGGGGCATCTTCTTCATACACTGCAGCCATTCTTTCATAACAATAGTCCTTCTTTGGTCAAGAACTTTATCATCCTGCGATATTCTAGCTTCGTATCACTGATTTTTCAGTATTAAATTATCTCTCAAACGGTAATAAATCGATAAATTTTGATGAAACTTGCCATGTGCTACTAGAAATGTCGCACCTACTTGTCACCCAAAAATCAAAGTTATTTGTTTCATGGCTAGGTACATAATATAGTAACATGCTCTCGTACTAAAAATATTTTAGGTGGTTTTTGTGGTTTGAAGCGAATAAAATGTACCAAAAATGATGGAAGACAAATAACACTACTCAGCTAATTTGAAAGATAAAGAAAGGTAATAACAATTAACAAAACTTAATTCAGAAAATTATTTAAATTTAGTTGTTTTTTCAGTCTTTCTTTAGCTTTTCTCAGTGGTTTAAAGGAGTAACAGTTAAAAAAAATTCTTTAAGTTGGAGCTTGCTCTCTGATGTCAGTAAACATTGTTTTTAATTTAAATTGTCATATTTTTGTGTAATTTTGAAAATTCTTATAAAATTTTGGAATTTGAAACATTATAAATGATGAGTTCATGTTCATAACAACTCTTTAAGAATCGAAGAGATCCAAAAAGTAAAACAAGAATTTTTGAGTTCAATGGCCTAAGAATTTTCTAACTTCAGAATCTCAGCACTTAAGAAAGAATTTAAAAATTCCGAATTTTAAAATTAAAGAATTTAAAATTTTAAATTTAAATAAAGACAAAATTGTAGTCAGAGAATTTAAGAATTAAACAAATTTAAAAATGCAAAAATTAATAGAAAATTTTGAAATCAAAATAGTCAAGATCTAAAAATTAAAGATGAGATTAAGAGTTTCTAGGAAGATATTAATTCGTATTTCCAAAACCTGAAAATTGAAAAATTGAAATCATCCCAAAGATTTAAAGTAATGGATGAATAAGACAAAAAAAAAACGGATATCTCAAAAGGATTTTATGGAATTTGTAAACTTTAGAGAATCTATAGAAATTAGGTATATTCAAGAGTTAATTTGAATAAAAAGAAAATTTGAATAAATACTAAATTCAAAAATTCAAAAGAAAATTTAATAAAAAATAAGAGACAAGCGAATACTTACAATATAAAAAAATCGACAGGATTCAATATTTAATAATTAAAATTAGAAGAATGTAAAAGATGCGAGAATTCCAAGAATTCAAGCAAACTAAATAAATCCACAAATTTAAACAAACCAATATCTCTAAAGACTAGTAATTCGACAGAATATATTTTTAACTTAGTTTTTAAGTAAATAAAAACTCAAAATGTCAAACCTGAAATTATAGATTTTGCAGACTTTTTGTAAAAACAAAAATTATAGCTATAAAATCTGGCAGTTTAGCAAATGTAACATGCTTGTTTTATAGATTTTGAAATCCCAAAGGAAATACATTTTTTATCCATATTATACTGATAACAATCAATATATTTAGTTTAAGAAAAATAAACATCCCTAAATCTTATCCTCCCTCAAATTTAAAAATTTGCTTTATTCACGATAAATACAATAATCTAAAAAAAAATAGATTCCAAATAAGAATCCTCAAATTCAAAAATTCAAGTAGAATACGAAGAAATATATTTTGAAAAACGCAAAAAATCTTTACATTCTCGATTTTTTAAAAATTTTAGAAGTTCCAAAAAAATTTTAGAAATTTATTAATAATTTCAAATTTTTGGAATTAAGAATTTAAAGTTGCAAAAGATAAGGATCCACAGACAGGAAACACAAAAAAACGACCTTCAAATCTAAGAACGTAAATATATCAGAAACTGAAATTGAAATGTTTCAGGGAACAGAAAAGTTTTAAAACCGAAAAAACAAGATATCAACAATTTAAAAAACTATAATTTAAAATAACAGACGTAGAAATAAGTTTAAGAACTAGAAAAAGCAATAATTTAAAATTTATAAATGTTGTAGAATTAAAAAAAAAAAAATAATATAAAATAATATTTCGAAATTGTTTCTACATAAAGCATAGCATAAATATAAATAAAGTTCTCTTAAAATTAAGTTTAAATTATCTGCATCAAAAAACATTTTTTTTAACTAAAAACCTAAAATATGAGCTTCTTTAACTTATTTTGGTAACTGAATTTAAGTCGAGTTATTTTTAATTTAAAATTTCCAGTAAATTTTTCATTTAAATCGGAGAAAAAAATAGTGACTCAAAAGTGAAAATGTGCTTTAGGGACAAACTATCTATGAAATTTGTATGTTATCGATTTTATTATTGTCTAGTCTATTAGTCAAGATTATTAAAAATGGTGGATGCGCCGTGTACCTAAATATTAATTGTTTGAATTTTGGAATTTTTAAAGGTGTTTAATAGGACAAGAAGAAAACTTGCAATTTTACATCTTTTTATTTTTAAATTAAAATTTTTCTACTAAATTTGAACGACTTCCAGTAGTAAGTACTGCAAAATTTGAACATGGAAATTTAAGATATTTATCTTTACGAATTCAAGTTTAGAATTATTGCTATTTTTCAATACGACAAAATTTGAATCACAGAGCTATAAACTAAAGTTGGTTGTTTTGAAGAATGAATTTTAGATATAAAACATGTAATAACAGCTCTAAAGCTGTTTTAAGCTGTAAAAGTAGAGATCGCAGGTAAAATAAGTTAGATATGAGTAACGTAAGAAACGCTTGGAAACTGAAAACAGTCATAAGAAAAACATGTTTTCCCGAGTGCATTTTTTAATCTGATAATAATTTTCTAACCAAGAATAGAGATCATGAGCCTTTATACAAACAAGGAATTTATAACTAAATTAAGTTGTTTTATCGTACGTGACTCATCTCTAATCTGCTGGCAATGATCAAATAAATGTGCGAGCGGTTTCAAACTTCTACCTGTTTCTTGATTTTGTCTAATGAGCTGTGTAATTTACTCTCGAATATTGAGTGTTTTTTAACAACTTTCGAAAATTAGATGAATTTGTTGGAAAAGGCTTCCCGTAATTTACTACCTTTGTTTATTGTAGTTTTTTATTTTCGGTAGCCTCGAGTGACTGAGCTAGCACTTCAGTTTACAATCAACACGCTTATTTTAAGTTTGAATATTTATCTTGTTCAGACAAACAACCCTCGACAAACAGAATTTCTTGTTTTTATTTGTGAAATGGTGTAATTAATGTATATTGTTAATCACAGCGGAGGTATGTACGCGGAATTATGGTAATAGGTGTAACATAATAGATTGTTTGTTGTGGTAATGTTTATGTTTAGACGGGTTGTAGAGTGATTTATGATAATCTTATTGTGGAGTAGGTAGTAAGTATGATTATGAAGCCAATTTCACTTTGCCGTAATTTTTATAATAAAGCACTATGTGCACAAATAAATCCGAATTTTCCGCATTTACTGCTGGCGAGTTTGCCGTTTTCTGTTTATTTATTGTTACGATGCGAGTTTTTGTGCTTCACACTAGCGCTTTGCACGGCATCAAATTATGAAAATAGCTTGAAAAAATAGATTTTTTGTTCCAGCCGCTTGACAGACGAGCGTCCGGAATTTATTATGAGTGCATTAACAAATGAGTCGTTTAGGATATGCGGCGTCCGTCGTTTTGATTTGTTAACAAATGGTGGTAATAAAGGGAAAATTGGCGTGTTGCGGATAATTAATATTTCTGTCGTACATAGATAATTCGGTTAATTTAAATTATAAAGGCAAACAATTCGACAGTGGATGTAGTTAATTGCGAATTACAAATCACACAATACTCGGGTAGGCGCGATGAGATAATACGAATAATCCATCACTAATGTGTCAGTAATTTCAAAGTGACATCGGTTTCGCAATAATCTATCAGTTTATGGCTGGTATTCGTATGTAAATCGGGGACAATAAGATAAGTCAACATTGCCATCAAATAGCTGTTTCCTCTATTTGAGTTTCAGTTTATGCTACTGTCATTCGATATTAATCGACGCATTCACGATTTCACTAAATGTACGACAGTCGATGCTTGAAAAATCAATTTTTTTATGGGCTACAATAATGCTTTTGTTGACATTCTTGTATCCTGCACGCAACTACATTGTTGAATATAACGAATAATAATGATATACTCAACATTTTGAATTGTGGGCTTAACTACAGCCCCGATACGTTCCGTATTATTTTGTCGTTAACATACTTTTCTATACATTAATGGAAAGTTGATACTTAGAACTTACTTATATGACTACAAGCTCACATTTTATTTTAATGCCTACCAAAAAAAAAAAAATTTACAGAATTTAAATAAAATTGTCCCGGCGCATCCACCATTTTTGTTTCAAAAAATTTAGTTTTGCATGGTTTATTCTTTTAAATTTAACATAAAAAATATGTTAGCTCCACCAAGCTGTAAAAACAAAGGTTTTAAAGTTTTATTGTTTATTTTTATAGATTTTAGTAATGCTAAAGTTTATATTAGGATTGTTTCTTAATTCTCTACTCTTACCGTTTTATGATTGCATAAAATTTACGGGTATGTCTCTAATTTAATATCTATCTCTTGACGATTTTTTGTTCCAAGTTTCTCTACAAAAAATACTTTTTGCACCGTCTGGACATAAGTGAGGGCTTCCCTCTTCAAGATAACTGTCGTAAAAAGTTTATATTATTTTTAGCTCAAGCGAACACGAAAAAGAAACATAAAGTTATTATACTCAGTGTTTCTTGGTCTTGTCACAGTTTTATTGACCTTTTTGTGGTTTAAACCACTTATTTATAGATTATGAGTACCATACGCCAAACAATAGATAAAAATGTTTAATTTTGGCCCGCAGAACAAAGAGCTAAATGTCGACCTACTTTTAGTAAACATTATTGAATTCAGATTTTGCGTTTGAGAAACTCGAACTCTGTCATAGGTAAAGCAGAAAATCCGATTCATGTGCGCCAACAATAGTCACGAAATAAATTTAGCATCGAACAGAAATTTCATTGTTCAGTAGTTCTCGAGACGCAAAGGTTTTGTTAGATATTATTTAACAAGCGAGTCAAAATTTTATTACTTTTAAATTTTAGGATTTAAATCCCTTTACACTGATCTATTACAAGTTGTAATGTAATAATTACGAAAAATGGACACCAAGAGATTAAGCCAGAATTAGGACGCCTCCATTTCTGGATTTATTCGTTGTTATTGGCCGATAAACCATAAATTTGGTTTGTAAATGTTAAGCTTAGCATGTACACTTGTCGTTATTAAGTCGGTTATAAATTGTTTGCTATCGAAACTAATTGTATTTATTTTTTATTAGTTTTGTTGTGGAAATAGCTTACCTCAGTTCGGTGTTTAACATTGAAGTCAATATTTGTCCGCACTGGTCGATGGTGAAGGGGTTGAGGTGGTCGGAAGTTGTTCCCAAGGGGCGCTTTGGGGTGTTTGGCATCGCCCTGCATCAGCCTGCGTAACGCATGCATCTGAAAAAGGCGGAAAAACGTCTTTAGGATACATTATTTATAGATATTTTGTGTCAAAGACTAAATAGTCTAAAGTAAAAAAAAACTTGTTCTAAAATAAAGTCAAATCATATTCAGTGCGAAAACTTGGCATCTAAAGCTATAAATGTAATTCCAAGTCTGACGGCCTTTCCGTTTCCTGCAGCGCAGCAGGATTTATGTTACAGGGGCGTCCCGTCAAGATTCTCTCCGCTAATATGCTTTCAAGCAAAGTATTTCGTGTGTTTTCCTAAGAGTGCTACCTCGCGAGCTTTATTCCCGTTTTTAATGGTTGGTTTGCTTTATTGTCCCCACATTCAGAGTAAATTATCATCCGAGAATAATTCGTCAAATTAGAGCTTCAGAGGCAGATCGCTCCTTTAATTATCAGTTTTCGTGAGGGAATTATTAAAGAGATAATTAGTAGAACGGGACCAAGAAAAAACGATTCGCTTTTGCATAATAGCTATAACTCAATCGTTCATATTTAGGAATCCTCGTTGGAATAGATAAGAAGTTTCGATAAGGTGTACATGTTAATCAGACGGTCACTGTTTCGATCTCGCAGCGTGATTCATTGGCCACGAGAAATAAATTATCTAAGGGCATGACGAGCCAACACGCAGCTCACAGGAAACTCCAATAAAAGCTTCATTTGCACAACAATAGCCGGTCAAATTATTCAACTCTATAGTTACATTGTACTGATTTAACTTAACGATTGATTTGGAATTTTACGTACCGTGACAAAAGTAAAATACTGATGAGCATCAGCGAATTATTTTGCTGTTTAATGTAGTCTCGACTAAATCCAACAAATTGATTTTTCAGACCACGATAGCGGTTGTTACACAACATGGACGTGTTCACTAACTCACCGGAACATTCTTTTTGGAATTCTCTTTACACTTGTCCGATAGTTGGAAAATAGACGCTAACGTTCGAGATTCTTTCAACCATTAAATAGTTTGCGCGGATGAAAGACATATAATCAACTGCTACTTCCAGAAATGAAAGTGCGGGATGATGCAGCATCTGCTCCATGACAATGTCGGAAATTACGAAAAACGATCAGGATTTTATAAAACTACTCAAGAAAACTTATAAAACATTTACCTACTTTCGGGCTAACCGTTGCATAAAATTCTCATAGAGTTAAATGCTTGGATCGTGCCGCCACTGGCACTCAAATAACTTTTCTGCGGTACTCTGCTACTTTGACAATGAAAACTAATTTAAAATGGAATATTTAAGAAGTGAGCCAGCATTAGAAGGAAGTCCCCAATTTAAACTAGTCGAACCACAACGATCGGTGCATTTTGTATAAAATCATTATTTAATTCTGTCTATTAAAACGTGGACGTTCTTATTGATAAAGTAAACAATTATTTCCTCTAGTTTGCGTGTTGCTTATCATATAAACTGAATCAGTCCACGACAAGAGGTCATCATATTTTAAAATTTCCTGTTATTTGTACTAACCTATTATTTTTGAAATCTGATCAAAACTTTGCGTTAATAAATGCTGTCTCAGCAATAAACAACAACCAGCAACAGTAAATAACTGATAAACGCTGAGGAAATAGATTTTTTTTAGAATTTGTGACTCAAGGTCAGCAATTTAATTGAAATTAATATTTAATAATTCAATTAAGTTAAATGAAGTTGAATGCAACATCTTTATTCAATTTAATTTCTAAATTAATGCACTTCATAGATAATGGAATTGTATGAAAACAATTCATTACTATGGAAATATAAATGCAGATGACAGCAATTTAATATAAAAAAATCTCATTTATTCTACCTTATGTCAGTTACCTTACTGATTTTAATGCGCAATTACCTTAAAATTTCTGACCACAAAAATAGCAACCTAGGAAAAATTATTGATCTTATAGTAATTACGTGGAAGCATCTTAAGCATAATGACTTACAGCGCCATAAAACAAATTAACGAATATAATGAACGAATTGAAATTGTTGGTTTTCATGTTTTTATTCAAATACAACAAGAGCGTATTCAGTGAAAAAATTATATCAGAATTTTTAGTACCCCGGCGCATCCACCATTAAAATAAATTATAGACACCGATCCTAACAGTTGTATGACGTTTTACTCTTTGTTCCTGTTTTCATTGAAAATTAATGTTTCAACACCCACAGATAATTAATGCATTAAATTATTAACTCTGATCAAAAACATGACGAAAATTTTCGACAGATTTTGATGTCAATTTTGCATTTGCGTTTATCATTTTATAAATATATTGAGGTATTAATTTACACAAAGAATTTTGTTGTAATCCTGACATTAATAGCAGATTTAAATTGATTTTTTCAGAGAATTATTTTGTTAAAATATTGATAATTATTTTAAATCTGGACTATTGATAAATAAATAATTTTTTTGAGCGCATTCATATTGGATATTTTCAAATTTATTTAAGTAGTTTCCCAATTTTGTTAAATATTTTAGATTTTATTTATGGAAGCGTACTGGGAATGATTTTCCAAAATAAAATAATTTTGGAGCATGTGAAACAAAGTTAGTCTACGTTTTTTTTTTAATACTAATTTTAGAATTTAAAGAGCACACAAATTTTTAATTGTAATAATTTCAATGTTTTTTTTTTTATATAATTTACATAGTTTGATGATTATGTTTTACCTCACGCGACTCTTGTGAGTTGTATTGTCAGCATGGAAATCGACTCTTTTGTTGACTTAATTTACGTCACGAAAATTGCATTACTTATTAATATGAAATATTTACGAATCCATAAAAAATGTTCGATTCCGGCTGTTCGTATTAAATACATGTCTAATTATAGAATCATGAAATCCATTCGTTATACGCTCGACTTGCCATTACAGTTTTCTATAATTAGTTTGAACACAATATAATTAGTAAAACATGAGCAAAAAGCGTGAGATATACATCAAGTTTAAAATTATGAATATTAATGAATGTTTTACCTGTAATTAGCTAAAAGTTTTTAATTTAAAAGCGACTTTGTGACAAATTCAAAGTGGCATGCTTAATTTCATCCCTTCAAACGGAACAGATGTACGAGATTAATTTAATCACCACCATAATCATAACTCACCCTCTAAATTTGTACTTTGTTTAATCAACATATAGGCAGTTAGATTAAAAAAAAACTGAAATATTAACCCGAAACTCCCATCATTTCACTTTGTGTCCAATAGTAACCGATTTAATTAATTGCTTGAAGCAACGGTTCTTCTCATCAGGCAATTCACTTCATGCGATGTCTGAAACATAGTCATCCAATTATTGGATCAGGAAACTCTAACCCGTTATGACTTCAATATTTAACTGTCTGATTTTATATCATGAGCTATAATTCGACTTGCACGGCCTGTCACAATTAAAGTTGCTAGTAGTTTGTAACAATTATTAATTTTAGTGTTATTCTCCACAAGCTCAATAAAAATGAGCTATATGCGCAGAGGTCATAATTTTATTAATAACTGCGTGTTTATTAGTCTTTGATGGTACAATCGACTGTACACTACGTTAACTGTATAATTCAAGTCGTACACAATTGCTTATCACTTGAGTGATAACTGTATTTCTGTTTGATCAAAATGAATTGCAGTGTGACATCGGGTAATTGGTAATTATTCGGTCCACCAAATTTGTTTTGTATTTAACTGAATGTGAAATGTCGGAGTGATTGAAGTCCGAAAATAAAATTGATTAAGATCGGAAGGTTTAGAACAAAATGACAGATGCAAAATGCAGTTGATAAAAAAATAGGCACTAAAAATACCAAATAACATGAGATTAAAATGGTTTTTTATTCCTGAAGGGTATTTAGAACTCGAGACAGCGGAAGTGATACACGTGTCAGAAAAATCAATTTTGGTAGACAATTGTGCAGTTTTAGAGAAGATTAAAAGCAATTCTAATCTTAACTTAAGATGGTTGTAGAACCAAAATAATTTACAAGTTTGAAACGGAGGATTGAACACTTATAAATGTGTTAGTTTTTTAATTTTGAAAAATGTCATGGAATTTGGGACGCTTTTTGTTTAGATATGTAATTTGCCAACTTTTCGCGAATTTAGAATCTACCTTACAGGATAGAAAAATTAATCAAGACAGTAAATAAAGAACAATGTTCGAATTTTTGCTTCTCTGACATTTCTCAATGAATCTCAGTTCTGGGCAGTTAGCTGGATTGCTGTAGTCCGACATAAATGCAACTTCATTAGTTTGATAACATTTGTGGTTTTTTTACAAATGGCAGCAATCTTTTCTTCGAGCACTCTTCCAAATAAATCTTTTGATTTATTGTTCATTTTGTCACAAAACTTTGAGGTGTTCTTCCCCAAGTGAAAACAAGTAAAAAACTCTTGGCCTGGGAGTTGTTGAAAATCAGCTTTGACGTAACTTTGTTCAAAAATTTTTACACAATTTTCTTGCAGTACCTTTTGTTGTTAAATTGTTGCAATTCGGCGGTTTTGTACTTTTGTAAATCTTCAGTTTATTTCTCTTTTAGACTTTTTGAACATATGAATTGATGATCCAACTTTTTTAGCCACATCTCAGATTGATACGTGAAGATTTCGTTTAAATGCGACTTTTTTTCTCAATTTGACATTTAGAAAGTGCCAATCTCGCCGAACCTGGCTTTCTCGTTATCGTTAAACGTTGTTTAAAACTGTTAACAACGTTTACGACTGTTGATTTTCCTATTTACAGAAATTTTGCGATAGCTCAATAAGAAATGTGACGATTTTAATTCCAGTTGCACAAAATTTGTTTTCTCAGCAAACATTGTTGGCTACTCATTTTGTAAAATTAGACACAACGCACAACAAATCTGACATTTCTAAATAGTTTTTAAGCAAAGTTTATTTTTTAAATTACCATTTATTATAAAACAGCGTTACGTTATTTATGGTCATTTTTTTCGTGTACCGCCTTTCTTACAATCTTATCAATGGTTACGATTTTTCGTTACTTTTTTTTAGTCTTTTAATTTTTTGTTGTCTTATTCTATGAATAGTTTCTTAATGCCATACATAATTCATTATACTATGAATAAAGTATATATAATTCAAGGTTATAAAATGTGGTTATCAACGTTTTTTTGCTTCCTATTGTTTACTCAATTTTTTGTTCATTCCTTGTTGCATTTTGAAATGTTTTACTTTATTATAAATTTGTCAAGCTTACAATAGTTTAAACTGTAAATAAATTATCTATTCAATTTCGTGAGACATTTAAACCAACGCTTTTTTTTACTTTTTATTTTTAGTACATAAAATGTATGTTTTTTTTCATTTTCAACTTTTTTTTTGGTAGATACATCACATTCGGATGACTTAGATGAAGAATGCTTTCTAAAGTAGCTCTTGAGGAATCGAGGGAAAATTTTTATATTATTAAAAAGCCTTCCCTAACCAAAAAACATAAAAGAGATGCAACAACGGCCAAAAACACGTTGACTCGCTTTGCATTTCCACGTGTGACGATCTAGATTGTATGTAAATACAATTCTACCGTATGTAGAATTCAAAAATAAAAAAGTTATTATTATAATTAGAATTAAAGTCTTTTCGAACAATATCCAATCGATAAATATTTTTTTTACAATTATTTTGAGACCAAAATAACTATTTTATACTATTAATTAACTTTTATCAGAGAAGCAATGATTCGATTATTTTTAACGTTGTTCTTTAATCAAAATATAGACTTTTGTGTAGACAGTAAAACATTTTTTTTGTGTGAAATTTTTTGACTTGCTAGTCAAAAAAAAATTGAAATATTGATTTTTTTTTATAATAGACACGATGGCTATTAAATATTTTTAAAGAATTTTACATTGTTTGACCAAACTGTGACCGTTTTTCGTAAGACCTTTAAACCGTTGATCCCCACGGTAGTGCTAATGCGAAAATGCCCCAGATAGATAAACAAACGCCCTCTCTTGCGATTCTAGAAGGTAAATATTTGAGCACTTTGTGCGCATTTAGTGATCAAGTTAATTTCTTATTAAAATTTTCTCTTTATTTTCGTCAAGTTGACATAAACCGCTTGACATTCGAAAGCTGTAAACAGATTTGCGCCCTCGTTGAGGCGTTATGGGAGTGTTAAATGTCACACCACTACGTACCTGTTGCTTGGTGATGTAAATAGGCTTGTTGAGGATCAACCATGTGACGGTCTCGTGGCAGGCAGGCATAGTTGTGGAACCATCGTACGTCATGTAGTAGTCGGTTTCAGGGAGAAGACCTCTTACCGAAAGACGTTTCACTTCCACTTCATCTCCTGAGGAAAAGACAAATCAGCTGAGAATTCTTGTGTGTGATTAAAGTGATTTAAATTGAAACTACCACGCACGACAAGAGGTGGCTCTTTCACGCGACGGTTTACCCTTATTCAAATTATATGTCAACATTAATGTTTTGAATTTTAAAAGATTTATTCTTTTCGTTTTTTTGTATAGAGTGAAAGAAATCGGAAGGAAACATCTTGTAAAGTGGAAAAACGTCGTCTGCGAGTTTGTGTGGTAATGGAGGAAGATAGGTAGAAAATAAACAATTTTTGGAAAATGTAATCCTTATAATCTTACCTCCGTAGCGGATTTTTTCTAACTGATCCGTTAATATCCTAAGTTCAGGATTCGATAAGTCACCCATCTGAAAAGAACAAAATTGTTTCTAATAGTTAAGTGCGCACTTTTAAGATTTTCTAACAGCTACTAGACAAAAGTGTAGCTTTGTACTTAATTGAAGTTAGTGCTCTTAAGTCTCTCGTTGCTCTGTAATTCAATTTAATTTTGATTTTTTACTAGTATCTTAAAATTTCTTGGTAGCAGAGTTTGTTAAAAACTTTTATCTCTTAATTAAATGAGTGAAGCAGACAGTACGAAAAATTAAAAAAAAAGACGTTAAATCAATCTTTGACTTGATTTTATGACAAGTAGGTAGAATTCTATCTTCATCTTTTAAATCTAATGAAATCAATTAGATTAAGTCTAGACTTTCTGCAACTGAATTTCAGTTTAAGCGTGATGTTTTAAAAATTGATTTATTACAACGATGTTATTTTAAATTGCAAAGTGCAGTACAAAAATATTCTGCAATGTTCAAATGTCAAAGATATAGACTGTTGAAAGCAAATCATTCTACGTCTGCATGGCTATTTATAGCTGTACTTTATTCTAGTGTATGCTCGGAAATTACAATTGCATTTTTCAGCAGCTTTGAAAAAAAATCTATTGTTTATCGGAGGTACAAATTAAAAGTCGTGCAGCTTTGTAAGTTTAAATTTTGGATAACAATTATATCAGTTTGCTTGTTAAGCAAGTTAGATAGTACTTAGTAAAACAGTTGTCATAATCGTGACATGTTTATTTTCCAGCTGAAATGTAGTTTGGTGGATGCGCCGGGTAAATAAACTATGAAAGTTTGTATTGTGCTGTCATAGCTTTTGTTGAAGTTAAAGATTAATAATTGTTGCCGATTTAAAATGTAATGTCTGTCATATAATAAATTAAGATACGCTTTGTAGTATGATTATTAATTTTAATGTTTCATATATTTAATATGGAAAAAACAAACGTTTCAAAAAGTATTAAAATCGTAAAACATAAAGTTTGAAACGAAATTGCGCTGCATTTCTTAAGCTTTCAAACAGTGATAACGTTACGAAAAGAAAATATTAACTCCAATTGTTCAGTGAGGTTTATAGCTTTGAAACAAATAATTTTACTAGTAATAACATTTTATAGCCAATTTTAGGTCATCGCGTCTAATCTAAAAGTTTCTATATTGGGAAAAAAGCGTCAATTCTTCTTTTAAATTTTAAAACCACAATCGTGGTTAAGCTTTAATCGGCAGATTTGTGTGTTTTATTCAGAGTAAAATAAATTCAGTGAAAGTATAATTTGTGATAAATATTGATCTTTTGTTGTTTTAGCGTAGCAGGTAGCGAAGGTAAGCGTTTTTATGTTGTATTATTAAATAACATGAGCTCCTTAAGTGAAAATAATAAAACTGGGTGGAACTCATAAATATGCATTCTTTTTAAAAGGTCTTCCGTTCTAAGACTAAAAGCACAGTAAATATGCATGGACTAATTTGTAATCTACTTTTAGCCAAAAATCGTCGTTAAATTACGATACAATTTGCCATATCTTCAGGGTTCAAGTGGCTAGAGAGACATAAACGAAAGTGGCTGTAAGTAGAACGCCCTTCTTGTTATGCAAATTGTATTGTAGTCCAACTTTTAAAACACTCTTTAAGCCACCGAGTAATCATGCAAATTTCTCTCCGTGTACCTTTATTATAATTGCGTTTTTCATTACAGCTGCCGGTGAGTTATACAACATCACGTGCTTTCGTATGGCATTCCGTTGATTTTAATATCATTTTGACTTAATTGTTTTTATAATAAAAAGTGGTCGAGGTTGTTGCACTTTTATTTCGACGTTGAAACTTTTAATTGAGGCGAAGGCGAAAGAAGAAATGATTAAAATTTGAATGTGGCATATCTAGCGGGGGAGCGATTATGACAGGTGATGGTAAAGTTTAATCGATAGAATATTAGCGGTACACATCGGTGTAATCCTCTTGAGTGGTACGAAATAACAGCACTTGTCTCTTCAAGAGGGGGAAGTAATTTAATTAATACTCCATAATTGGAGGATATTAACTCATTAGACCTGTCGGAACGATTGAGACGTTCAAAATATAAATTATGGTAGTATGAATTTCGAGTCGGTGGAAAATCGGGTTTCTCTAATTTAAAACAATGACGGCATCATTAGGTTCTTCACTACGGATTTATGCAGACAATGTAAGTTCAGCCATAAATTATGGTCGGTATCAGTGGATTTAATTATAAGTTAGGTGTATTTCAGTAGCAGTTAACCATGGGAGAGGAGGAAGTTCAAGTGTCGCGTATTTATAATGAACTCTGTCGTCGTTACTGATTCATCAGAACCTCAGAGGTGAAACTAATTAAAATTACGTAATTAATTCCAGGGTGACTTTTTCAGATTTATCTGTTTCTTGTGCGGCGACCTTTCTTGAATTTGCGACTTGGATAGTTTTTAATTTCATTCGAGTTTCAATATTTTTATTAGACAAACAAACCCATCTACAGCAAAGTGCTATTGTAAACATCAATTTATTTGAAATCTGCCACTACTCCCGCATTCCATTTGTTTAAAGTGGGTTGTCCCCAAAGATTTCCCCAGGCGGTGCCTTTTCCAGTTAAACAAGCCAGCTAACAAAACATGTGGTAAATATTTGTACAGGACTACAGTCAGATTTTAGTCACGGTGTTTTGCAATATATCACAGTTATACTGGCCAACAAAATGTACTCTTATGAATTTAACACTCACTGCTCCCTGAAGACGTTGCAAATAAAACAAAGAAACTCCGAAATCTTCAACATTAACTTCAGTTCAATGAAAAAGCAACGGGAAAACTAAGGGAAAAACGTGGTTTGAAAAGTCTTGATTGTTCTTATTGACGTTAAAGGTGAAAAGTGCAAAGTTTTAAATGTAAACATTTCGCAAAATCTCTATCTTTTAACGTAAAAATTCAAGCGGATGGTTCATAACTGATTATTAACAAATCGTAATATTATGGTAAAGAACTAGTTTTATAAAACTTATATTAAGACACTACTTCAAGCTAGTAGGAGTGCTTGTGAAAGATGAGTGCTCTTAAGTTTTATAAAACCGAGTGTTTTATGCTATTTTTTGTAATTTGCATATTAATACATTTTTTTATAAAGAAAATTAATTTAGAGAATTTTGTGACAATTGGTGTGACACTTTTAATATAAACTAGAATTAAGTATGCTAAAAATAACTAACTTACTATTCCGAGTAAAATTTCAAAGTTAATGTTCCAAGATTAATTTCCTGCACTCTACTCGCAATATCCACACCGACATTTGACATATCGTCCAATGTGTGTTACCAACCAAGAAAAAGTTTCTAGATTTTGGGTTCGATAATGACTTATTAGTGCAATCAAAATAAGAGCATTAGTAGTTTTGTTACAACAGAAAATTAAAAAAAATAGCATATTAAAACTAGTTGGTATTTTTTTTTATTTCAAAGCAGATATTTTATAGACTAAACATTGTCAATTTCCTAAATGAAATTGAAAATTTACTATTCTAAGATGAACTCAGAAATTTCCTACACTCAAGAAATACGGCAAATTGCAGAAAATGTAACGAATAATTAGGTGTCGATGAAAACTTTCTGTATCGGCTTGAAATTGCAACCTTAAACTTTCACGACATTTAACATTTCGTCCAATAGATGTTACTAATCAAAAAAATTTTCTAGATTTTTGGTTTGACAATAGTATATTAAAATACAAGTTTGAGAAAGCACAATTCCGATACGAGCCGCGTAGCGGCGAGTGGAGGAACAAACAAGTGCTGGAAGAGCTTTCTGAACGCGTGTTTTATACTATTTTTTCTATTTTGCAGCACTTACTTTCATTTTATATAAAAGAAATAAAATTTTGAAATTTAGGAAATTTTATCAAGGTTGGATACAACTTATTGACATTATTTATTTCATAACAATTGAGGTTAAAAATTAAACACATTGCTCACATTCGCATTTTGACATTTGAAGCTGACGTTTCACAATCATGCCGCCAACGCGACAAAACTAAAATACAGCAGTCGTAGTAAAGCATCCAATTTCTCAGTAACGAACTCAAACGGGTGCTTTACTGGCTCTAGTAACGACGCAAAATAGAAAATAGCTTATTAACGCACTCAAAATAAATGCGTTAACAGCTCCACAGAAATTTTTTTGCTATTTTAATCTTTTTCTTTCTGTTTTAAAGTGTAATAACGTAAAATGTAGCTTAAACTAAATTTGAAGCTAACGAATACTTGAAAGCTGATGTTATAAAGTTTATGCTTGTTTGAATTAGAATTACCTGGCTTAAAATATGTCTAAATTCAAACATCTACGCTTCAATTCGTCCCAATTCAGACTTTGTAATTAATTAATTTTTTATCTTAATGTTTTACGTTCACGTTTGATGTCAGGGTGGACCGTCTGTTTAAACAAGTTCTAATTTGACCGGACCAAACTTGGATCCTTTATTCAATGTCAAATATAGCTTTGATCTTGTTTTATTTATTTACAATTGTCGGTTTTATTGTTACTTGAAGCTGCACAGCAGTTGATAATTTTTGATTTGTGGCGACAAGGAACTTAACCATAAATTAATTAGGTCAAATAGTTTTATAAAATGTGAGTGCAATTTTAAATTAATAATAGCCACCCGTGGTGTTGTTACTTTGACTTTAATTATTCTAGTGGTTGGTCAGCTAGCATCTGAATGAGTTAGAGTTTATGGCATATAACTAGTTTAATATACACATGAGCCCCTTACAGCGTTTGATGGCCGCAATTCTGACGCTATTACCAGACGACAATCACAATACCGAGGTTATGACAGTAAAGTCGTTCATCATTGTTATTATTAATTTATTTGTAAACGAGAACATGACTTTATGGAGAAATTCAAATGTAAAATATTTTTGCAGGTTTTACAACCTACAAAGCACGATAGAGTATTCGTAATGGATTAATTATTTTCGGTTTATCTTTCTGTGAATCTGTTTGAATAATTTTGCGTGCTTCATCTTAATTAATTGCAAATCACAGACCTGAGAATATTTAAAAAACATTAAACAAAACGCAGTGTTTTATTTCCGGCGGCCGTTGTCCAACCATTTTAATTTCAGCCCTTTTCATCATTTATAAATTCATTTTGGGGTTCTGCGGTGGTCCGCTTTGAAATATCCAGAAATAAGTATTTTGCGTTTTCCGATGTTGAAAATTTGGAGTATGAACATGAAATCCTGAAAAATTTTAGGTTTTTGCGATAATTAGTCCCTTTTAATTCGATCATAATTTTTCTTATCCAACGCTCGACGTTGCAAAGAGGTGAGAAAACGTATGATCCACTTTGCTTCTCGGGCCAATTAAAAAGTGCGCCTCGCTCATTAAGCAGAATAAACATTAATTATGAAAAAGTTGATGACTTTTTTATTTTGGTCGTGTTGTTTCATTTTGGCGTCAAAAATACAGTTGAGAGAGTTAAAATCGAAACTTCTTTTTGAGCGTGTATGTTTTATCTTTTGAAACTGTAATAGCTAGAGTGAGTGAGTGCACGATACATACCTGTAAGAGCAGAGAAATAACCACGATCCCTTGAGCTTTGTGAAGCGCTTCGGAGAAGTTGGTGTAGAGTTGCGAGTTGAACCCGAAAATCTGTATCTGAAACAAACGGAATGTGTAGAATGCGTCCTTTCATTCTCACCGGCTGGTCCAATCATCACTTTATTGCTTTGCCGCTCATCGAATTTTCCACCCTCTGTCTGTTTCGTCGTCACCCCGTGATTTTATTTTATCGCAGCCTACTCCGATGCTCCCGGAGATTTTTCGCCCCGACTGTTCACACGTCGAGCAAATATTATGATTACTTTAGCCTGACTCAATATTCGATTTCATATTTGACGACTTTTCCTGCTTGCCGGTTCTGGTTCAGGTCAAAATCAAATGTCTGCGCCTCCTACAGAACAAATCTTCGATAGTATGTCTGATTGGATAGAAGGGGATTTGTTCCTTTGATCTCTTATTTGAGAGATTGTCGTGATTATTTACGACGGCCTCAATCTAGACTCTCTATAAACCGTAAAAAGATAAAAATAACAGAAACGTAGCAAACGCAAAATCATACAAGCTGATTTTTATCTTTTCTATGTTCATTTGCCACAAAACGTTACAGTTTTATAACAATTTCCGATCTCGATTTCGGAAGGTAATCAGAGCTTCAAATTGGTTTAACTATTAACGGTATTTGACTTGGTACTGGAGTCATCTGTTATTCTGACAGGTTGATATGACAACGTGTTGACTGTGTTTATTAACGATTTAATAGCAAATTTATAACCTTTGAGCATAAAAACGTCAATGTCAAATTGTCTAAACGAAATAATTATTTATTATAAAGGACAATAACAGATAAGATTATTTTTTTCTATGGCAGATTTTAGAGAGAAATTTTTATTTTAAATTATCGCGATATCTAAAATTGGTTGTTCTGAAATTTTTGTTATAAACAAATTTTTAAATAAGTTATTGTCTCAAAAATTACGCTTAATGTACGACAAAGAGTACAACGTGTTTCAAAATTGTAGAAGTGGGAAGAAGATCAGCGGGATTAGTAAAAAAGCGCTTCTCGCATATTTTCCCGGACAATCTAAGAATTCGAAGTAAGAATTTTTCAAAATATACTGACAAAATAAATGTTATGTTAATAATTAGATACAACAAACTGTTTAAACGGTTGAACTAACAAAGTAAAGGCTATAAGCCTAAAAAATAAACAATATTTGAGCAGAAAGAAATCATTAAATTTTTGGTATACGCTTTAAATTATGATCTCAAGGTTTGAAAATTAGTATGTAAAATAGGGCTTTAAAATTGCAGGTTGTTGCTGTAATGACTTTCCACGGTGCTTGCAGAACGGAATTGTACAAATTAGAAGTGTCCAATCTTGTCAATTGACACTCGACAATGAGTGTTTCATTTATGGATAAGAAAGATGAATCGTTTTGTATAATCGACTAAGAGTTAGCTTTTTGGAAATTTTATGAAGCTGTCACATTTCGAAACCTATACCGGGCATTGCTTTCTCCGCTCTGCGGCTACGATGTTGGTAAACATGGTGCTGATCTTGTCACCGTTAAAGGAATAAGCGGATGGCAATTATTTTCGCTAGTAGAAAAGTATATTGAAGATTTTGTATCGAGGAAAATTGCCGTTTCATATCAGATTCTTTGTAAAGCTCAGCTACGAGTTCACTGCAGTTAATCCACGAAACTATCAATGTGAGTTCTATAAAATAAATGTTTCTGGGAACGTGAATTGTACCAACAATGGTAAAAATTAATCCAAAATAACAACGTACTAAAGTTATCTACGAAAGAATTTTATCAACCCTTATGTTAAAGTGCAAATTAGCCTTGCATTTTGACACGAATAAAGCACACTTCTGTTGTAGAAAAAACATACAAATTCAACAGAATGACGGCAAACAGAGTATTACAAAGCCTTCAATAACTTATAGCTTGAATGGATTGGTGTCAATCTTATTTTGAACGAACATTTTTCCTCCCTAAATTTCCACTTCGTCAAGACTTGCAAAAATGACGGGAACGTGGGAGGAACATAAACTAATTTACGTGAAAGTTTTATCTGAGAAAAGTAGCTTTGTTCAACTCGATTAAAATGAGATAAACACAAAAAGACAATTGTCTGAGGTAACGAACATTTGGTCGACCTGTCATAAACAGTGCATTCGTAACTAAAGCCGCTCGAATCGCATCTGTTTAGATGTAAATAGATACAAATGCATTAAGTTGGTACAGGAGTTGCTGTTGTTGGAAGCCACGGAGGACCATTAGTGCTGTATGTTGCTAACTATCCCTCTGAGCAGATTACAGTTAATCGTGATATTTAACTTTAGGTGCAACCACAAATACTTAGCCATAGCGTTGTGCCCTTTATACAGTTCGATCGGTGAAGCCCTAATCCCTTGGTGATAAACAACACTTGCCAATAGTTTAACCAACCGCATATATTTACCGTAAAGTAGCGGTGTCAGAAAAATAACAGTGTGTGACGTTGCATGATGAATCACCTTAAGGAATGTGTTAACGTTTTATTTGGCTTGTTTGACCCGGAATTATGAGGGCGTGGATGAAAATAAGGCATTGTGTGTCATTTCTTGACGCCTAAATTGGATCGAACCTTTTTTCAGCAAATCCAATAAACCTATAAGCTGAAGTGAGTTAGGAAATAAGATGAAAGCTTTTAGCTTTATATCAACATATGTCAACTAGAAAAACGTTTTATTAAATCTCAAACCGGAACCCTTCACATTTTGCATTATCTTGTAACACGCAAACATCAAAAATCCATTTAAATATCTAGACTTTAACATTAAAATAGATGATCTTAAAAAGCATTTGAACTCTAAACTTTCTTTTATCTCGATAAAAAACAAAAAACGTTTGAAATATTAAGGGAGTAATGGCACAAGTTTAGACAACTTTCACACCCCTTTTACAAAAGAAAAACTCTAGACGAAACACGAAAAATCGTTCTAAATACACCAAGAGTGCACGAATTCGATGAATTTTGTTTAAGGCTGAGATGAGAGCGGGATCGACTCTTCAGACTAATATTTAAACGAGATTAATTTCCGACAGCTCAAGTTTCTAATAACTGAATTAAAAGGAAGACCCATCAGAAATTATAATTGTCGCAAGCCGAGATTTCATAAATTCATATCAATGAGTATAATTACTTACCCACAGAAATGATTTATGATTTTAATATGGCGTAATAATCCATTCTGCCCAAACCGACGCCATATTCAGTATCACTCACTCTACGTTTTTCTAGAATTTCTGAATAAAGATTAATCCTCCATTGAAATAAACAATTATATCTACTGCAACAAAGGGCTTGCACGTCACTGCACACAGAAAGACAAATTTAGAGTGAATTCTAATGCCAGTATGCATATATAGAGTGAACAGTAGACATACATTAATTAAATGCGGTTATCTGCAAGATTCCAATTGCTGCCATAAGGCCACAAATATCAATTAAGGATGCACAAAACCGACTATAATTCAAATTACTGTTTCACTCCTGCCAAGATACTCTCCTTGTTTATGATCGGCTAAACGAACGGACACAAATAAACAATATTGATCCTCTTTTACGACCAGTTAACAAAGTGATTTGTTCTTAAGACGCCGCAGTTATACAATGAGATTTAAGCTCACTGGAAACCGATTACTTCCTCTTGGCAATGGCACAACTTCGGAGACTGCATTGATTCAAAGATAAGAAAATTTTACAGCCTTTTTCAGACCAACACTAAATTGAAACACTACGACAAATGGCGCTGACAGAATTATGTATTTTTCTAATAAAAACAATGAAAACTTTTATCTCTGTTGGACGTCGTGCTGTTTTCTTCACTTCATAAAATATTGTCATAAAACGAAATGACTTCGTACAGGGCGGTAAATCAGGTGCCCGGGAAAAATTCTTAAAGAAGACTATTAAAAATCGATTTTAGGGGTCATGAAAAGTTTAATTTTTAATGCCCACAAAGTTTTCCGTGCATAGTTGTTCTATTTGTTGTTTTACAGCCTCTTAAAAAAAGTTAAAATAACTCGAAATAATTTGAGAATAGTATATTACATAACGAGAGTTGTAAGTAACATATTACGTACGAGTGGAAGAACTTGCGCACGAGCCTGTAGGCGAGTACGTAAGTAACTTACAACTCGAGTTGTGTACTATACTTTTTCTACGACCATCCATTTTATATCTGTAACTATAAGCTGCAAAATCAGAAGTTTATTTTTTCGTAATTTCAGAATAAATACAACGCATTATTTTTTAGTATAGTAATTTTAATTGATAGTGATATATTTGCAGTGTTTCAATATTAATGGTTTAGATAAAGCGTTATGTGATAGAACAGTTGAAGTTGGATAGTTTTCCAGAAGGATAACTTCTACATTTTGCTCCAGAGAAGTATTTATTTGACATTATTTGATCTGCAGTTACAGTCTGGTTGATTTCCTTGACTGCAAAATCCAAATTTTACTCCAAACAACTAGAAGTTGTAGCTACTGCCCTTATTATTTTATCTGCAGTTGTAGTCTGAATGTAAAGAGCATTATATACATCGCTGAAGAGCGCCATCCTCCATGGCGCTCAAGAACAAGTAAATCCCCACCAGCATTCATAAGAAGGGTGGCAGAGGTTCCTGCGAAAACAATGACTTGTATACGCCGAAGGATTTTCCAAGTTCAAATACTGCGCAATTTGTTTCGAAACATTGCCAATTTTATTGCAGACATTATAATAAAATTAATTATTATAATTAATTAATCATTATATAATAAATGTATTACGTGCAAGTTTTTTCTTCCTTACGTGCAAGTTTTATCTTCCTTACGTGCATGTTTCATAATGTCATAGTTATTAATCAACAAACGATTGCGTTCTTGCCTACTTACTACTACGGGAATAGAAAAAAATACATTTTAGATTTAAAAATTGTGGATACGTCAAAAAAATTCCGTCATTTAGATATTTCAAATGTAAATTAATTCTCTTCAAAGGAGCTTTGTGAATATTATGTTAAATTTAATACGTAGTTATCTATTCTGGTTGTATCAAGCGCATGGTTTTAGCTCAAATTAGTAACGTCATGTCAAAAATGTTGTATGTGATTGTTTCCTAAATTTTCGATGAGGCGTCTAATTTACTTCAAATACAAGTTGCATTAACTCTTCAATATTTAGCCTTGAACCTTGTTTTATTGCATTTAGAAGATCGACCCCGTTTGATTAAATAAGTGATGTGGTGGTTCGGTATAAACCAATAAATGTGATAAAGTTTTCTTATCAATTTCAATTATTGATAGAGGAATACGTAAAATTCACACCACGTACGTTAGCCAAGCGTCAGAATTTATCGGTTTTACGTTGATGTTACATTTAGGCAAAATATAATTCGAATGTGATGTGCGTGGGTATATTGTGATCCATCGGAAATTTTTCCGGACCACTCGCTCAGCTCGTTAGTAACTGATATTAATTATTGAAAGCTCGTTTGAGAAAGAGCCGTTTCAAATAATAAAATGACCTAACGAATGGAGCAGGGATTAGAAACTAAAATTTTAATGAAGATGTGTTTCAGCTTGGCTGGAATTAGCGGCGATAGTAATTTTTATCTTGAGCTCTTGGTTCCGGGTACCGCTGATGGGGGAGAAGCAGGAAGTCACACCGCAGGGACTCATACTGCTTGAGTTATTCTCATCTCGTTCTTCTTTAAAGTTCACTCGCAGACACGGTATTATTAAATACTTTTGTTGTCTGCCTCGGTTGACCTGAACTCAAGATTCACACTGCGGATAAATTAAAGAAAAAAGTATGTTGTTTTATTAAGTATAGAGAGACCGGAAATTTAAAGATTACGACCCGACGATAACAAGGTTTTTATTTGTGGCGAAGTCGTTTTTCACCTAAAGGGATTCGATTTTTTGTTTAAGGTCTCAGATTGTACCTTAGGAATGACACGTTGGCGACAAACTTTACGCTAAGCTGTACACTGTCAAATATAACTTGCAATAGCGACTGCAAAGTTTCAGCACAAAAACAACTGGGCTAATTACCACCTGTAAAAGTTTCAACTGTTAGCTATACGTTGAAACTTTTATATCTGCAACGTTATTTATAATTCAGGATAGTGCACGCTGTTGAATACTTAAGTGGTGTTGATATTGACGGTAAATATTGTAACCATTTTCATATTTTTCTTAATTAACAGTGATGCAAAATGGTGGATGCGCCGGGTCAAGACTACATTAATTAATTTTAGTTTTACTCAAGATTCAATTTTAATTTAATTTCTTATTAAAATCAGGTAGACGGAGTAATGGAGAGATTGCCTGAACAAACCAATATTGTCTGTTGGCACATAACGTGAATATTTAGTGTGTGATGCATGCTTCCTCTCGGTGTAGCAAACTTGTAGAAGATAAACCAATTACTTACTGTCATTTTAGATAAAATGGTTACTACAGTGAATAGATCCCGAGTCTAAAGTTTGTTTAGGAATTAAACGTAAACTGGGTGAGTTACAATTAAATTTATGGGTTGGTTGGTTTTGAAATTTGTTGTAGAAACGTAAAGAAACTTACCTCTGCAGGAAAGTTGTATCCGTTTATTGAATGTTCGGACCCAAACTGATCGTGGAGTCCATAGTGAATATGGATTTCTTGAAATTGATATTTATAGGAAAGAGGTCCCCCGGTCACATTTATGTGATGGCGAGTGTCGTTATCTACTGTAAATATTACACTATGCCCCGTATTCATGATGGAACCGCTCACCTACAAAAACATAACGAAATCAGATCACAAAAATTGGAAGAGAAGGAATAAAATTCGTTATGGATTTTTTTACGTCAGCTACTCGTTTCTGACCAGTTAATTGATAAGATTTTTCTATGTTTGCTCTGCACGGATTGTCAGAGTCAGTGGAGTTGAAAAGTTTGGAACTTTACTCTTGAAACTCGAATTTAATTTGTATTATGTTTGGGAAACGCGTGTTAATTAAATGTTTTTTTATGTATACAGCAAGTACCTCGATGTCATGCAGACATATATTTGAGCTTGCTAATTAATAGCTCAAACAAAGTTCCCTCATCTCGAGTTACGATCAAACCGCTCCGTATGATATTCAAAACAAATTTGTTGTGCACAATAAACTTCATTATTACCAGGTTAGATTATTACCCTCAAAACCCTCAGTTCGTCTGATTTAGTGTAAATTGTTGTTAAAAGCATTTCATTGCTGTAATGCGTTTAATCCTGAAATCCGTCTCGTGACAAAGTCTGCGTAATCGTCAGTTGTAGAAGTAAACACATGTCTGTAAGCGTAAGTGGAACACGTAAGCAGTAAGCTTCTTACCCTGTGTTTATCGATGTGAAGGGGTCGAAGGTTTGGGTCGAAGAGCAGCTTATTCGGCTCTAGATTAACCGGAGACTGCCTCCTTCCCTTGTTGCACAGTGACCATTCGGGATTTATCAAGCCCCAAAACGCCGGACCTGGAAATAATACGACAATTACAACGAGAGTAAGAGGCTGTTGTTCCACACCTGATTAAAACGATTCGATTTAAAACAACACTGGTAAATTTTATTTACAATAGGGAAATGGTGCGAAATCGGTCTGGTGTAAAAGTTATTTTAGTTTAGAACGTTTTATACCTAACCATAAAATTGATTGACTCACTAAAATTTCAATTCACTGAGTTTCAAGTCGGAAAAAGTCTGGCACGAGTCTAGCGATTTATAGTAAAAAGTTTAAGCCATCATTTTCCAATACTAATAAAGTGGCGATTTTTGTGTAGTTTTGATTTTTTTTATTCCCGAAGAATTCTTACAGTATTAATTTTAATTGCTTTTCACCAGCTCTTTCACAACTGGATACATTTTGCACTTTTTTTTTGGAGCATTTGAAAAAATAACTAATCGACAGCACAGTTTAGTTAAAAAATTGACATGCTTCAGAAAATTTTAAAGTTTTACTACAAGGAAAAATTTATTGAAAAATATTTACTGCTTATTGATGTTGTTAGTATGAAATTTTACATTAAATACCTCAAAAGTCTGAAAATATAAAAACATGTTAGATAATGTAACGTGTCCTCCAACACTAATCGCCACCCCTAAAAAGTCTGAACTCTGAAAATTTGTGCGTATTTACAACTGAAAAAGCGCTAGAATCTCATCTAAAAATTAGTTTTTTATTACAAACAGTGTAGTGTCGTAATGTCCAAAAAATGTAATTTTTACTAATTTTTTGAAATAATATATAAAAATTATCCCATAATTTTTGTAATATAATGATATTGAAAATAAGTCAGTCTTCAGTTAATATTTTATGTAAATGTAGTTTATAATTTGTAGAAAAAAAATATTTTATACCCGTGATAACAAGTTTTTGTTATCGGCATTTGCCGCCAAAATTTCATACTACGTTTATATTAAATTTTTAGCGGAAACATATTGTCGACCATATTGTTGTAAATGACAATAGTTTACTTCTAGCAGATTTTCATTGTTTTAGTGCAAAATATTTGCAGCCACTTTTTGAATGGTGTTTTGAAATTGATGGGTATAAAGTAAAGCCTTCTTATGTTTCATAATGACCAAAAACATAAAATTAGTACCTAAACTTTTTTGTTGAACTTGAGGTCCAAATATCAAAACTCGAACAAATTTTGGGACTGTAAAATTTGACCAAAATTATGTGTCGACATGTACCGGCTAGAGATATTTTTATAACATATGAGTTGCATGCTTTGTTTTGTAGACAGTTGGTAGCCATTTGACAAAAATGTTTTAGCTGACAGCAAAAGGTTATTTACTTATTTATTTTCATCAAATGAGACGTAAATCTTTTTTGATAATAAAAAATTAATAAAAAAAATAATAAAAACAAATAAATTTTGACAGGTTTCTTACTCTCTAAATTTACTACCAACATTCGTCAATATTCCTAAAAATGTACATATACTGAGCTCTCATACACATTCTACGCCACTGAAAATGGCACCTTTTATAGGATATAAATGAAGTGTACTTGATGGCTGAGAGCTATACAAGTGATTGTGAATTTATGTGTATAAAATAGTTGTGATTGTATTGTTTTGAATCTGCAGTTGTTATTTAGTGATTTAGTTAAATAAAATCTTTTAGAAATAGAGGAACGTTAATTAAAGGTGCTACATTATGCGGAGATCGTTCTTGGCTAGCAGCATTATTCTTAAATTTAGATCGTTTATTTCCAATAACATGGATTTGTAACCTGTAAATTGCCTAATATCTAGTTACAACAAATGAGGAAATCACTGTGGGGATGCTAGAGCTTCTCTAGATCCATTCTCAGATTTACGCTGAAAAACTGATTTAGGTTGTTAAACAATCATGCTAGACATATTAAAATACGAAAAATATAAGCGGATTCAAATCTTAGCAGGGAAGGATTTCAAAAACAGAGCCACAAATTTCGTAGATCATGAAACAGAAATAAAGAGAAATAAATAAATAAATAAACACTAAAGTGCAGACTTTTCTTTTCGAAAACTATACTGCAAAAATATTTTTTTCACGATGGATTTTAAAGAAAAGTGAGGAAATTTTGAAATAGTTATTTACCTAACAAGTTCGGAAACTTAATTTTCCCGCATGAGCACTTTGTTTGCAGCACGACTGTAAGGAGTGCTGCATTTAGTGCGAATGCGGGAAAATTCTTTCCGAAAGAGTTAGGTACAATATTTTTTGTAACGAATATCGAAATAAAAAAAATTAAGTAACTTAGTTTTTTTTTTAATGGTGGGTTGGTAAAATGATCTGTCTATTGTAGCTACCTCCTAGATTTTTAAAATATAAATCAGCTGTCATTTTTTTAAAATTATTAACAAAAATTGTTAAAATAAGTGAGAGCGAAGAATGTATGTGTACCCCTTCCGAAGTACAACAATGTGCCAAAGAGGCCGTTTCGCGTCTGCTGCCCGAGAAAAGTCGCAAACGGTATGAACGTACTTATCAAAAATTGATTGACTGATGTCCTCAAAAAGTCGCAATACCAACCGTATAACGCAAATATCCCTAGCCGCCAGCGGAAACTAAAAAACACCGCGGTGCGGGAAAACCGTTTTTCCGTGCATCGGGATTAAGCGGAAAAATTCTGTTTCCGTACGATGAGTACAAAAAATATTTTGTGGACAGATGAAGCTCTTTTCACACGGAATGGCATTTTACCTAATCATTTGATAGGTGTAAAATTTTAAAATTTTTATTAAAATTATTTGGATAACCATTTATTGTATGCTAAGTGCTTGGCCCCACGTTCGCCGGATCTAAAACCTATGAATTTTTTTTTTTGGGATAGATGAAAAACATGGTATACCGTACGACATCAGCTTCTCTGGAAAAATTGCAAGATCTTTTGATACAGTAAATCATTTTAATGACCAAACGTTGGATAGAATTGTAGGAAATTTACGTAGACGAGCTGATGCATGTTAGCTCAGGGTTTGTTTGTTTTTTGGTTAATTTGAAAACAAAGTTCTTATAAATCCTACGTATTACGAAAAAAATAGGTATCAATAAATTAATCATGACCTAGCATATTATTAATTCTGAATTTACAAGTGCACGTTACTAAGTAAATAGATTTATTAAAGTCAACTTTTACACCTCAATATCTCAAGAAATATGCTATTTGTAACTTTCTGAACATGGTGGTGACTACTAAAATTTACTAAAACTACTAAAAAAATAAAAAATAAAATTGAAAAAAAATTAAATTAAAAATATCTATTGATTATTTACAGTTTGTAGAACACTAGTATTTAATAATATTAGGAATTAAACAAACAGATAACAATCAGCATATTTGTAACTACTCTCACCAAAAATACAAAAATTTAGATGAAATGTTAAAAAATAAAAAAATACTGACACGTTAGAAGCTTATTCTATTTTACTAACACATTGTCAGCCTAATTTTAACCAAAAGTGCACTTTGATGGTTATTCTTCTGGACCCCTTAATTTTATTAGGAGTAGCGTAGTAAACTCGCTGAATAAGGTTAATTTCTCCTTGATACTTTTATTATTGAACATGGTTTTATGTTACTTCACTGCAAATTAAAGGTAGATAGTATAAATTTAGACATACATTTCATAAACGTTCTGTATAAACATAAATACATGTTTTACCACAGTCAAATTTTTTACAAATGTCGCAAGTATAATTTACCACGATGATTAACTTCACACATGAAATACATATAATTTGACAAACATTGGATCAATTTAGTTGTGGGGGACAAAATTCATTAAAATTTTACTTTTATTTGTAAATGTATACAAAACTAATTTTATAATAACAAAAAAAGCAAAGAACTAGTGTTTCTGGTGTTTCCAGTTCTCCCTTTAGTCACTTTGTTTTCAAAATACAGCACCGTCTGACTCCCAAGCCCCTGATTAAAATAAATTGAGTATATAATACTCCACTGCAACCCGTTGTTCGTTTCATTTTGCCCAAACTGGATATAGCAAAACGACAGCAAATTTATCTCCCGGCTATACGTTATAATGAAACGTCATAAAATAATGGGATACAAACATTGCTTCATCACTAAACATTGATGAAATTGTTTTAAATTAAAAGCTTCAATTATAACACTCTGTGAATTTGCTTACTTTGCAATGTTTCGAGCTGTTATTAAAATCTATTAATTAAAAGTTTATCACAACCGATTGTAATTGATTTTGGTGTAGTGGGCAAAGCTGCTGACTTGTTACGACACCAACAGAATGCTTGATAGTGTGTAATTGCCCACACAAATATTGACTTTAATTAGACTCCGGAATCGTCCGGGAAAAATCTGATTAGAGCACAGTCAGCACTTACGCAATTGGACGTGAACTGGCCGACGTTGTAAAAATAAAACAATAAAGACTGGCCATTCACCAACTTTCTTCTAAAAAGGCTAAGACGGAAAATATTGAATCGCCGGAATTACCGGAGAAACAGCAGGATGCGACTTGCGTCTTACCGGAAATGTCGCACCTAGCGTGGTTGTGTTATTATCTTTTGTCGCAGTTTAACAACGATGCTGCCGTGGCGGTTATATAAATCGTGTACGAACGATTTGGTTATTTTCATTACTAAGTACACAAAAAAGCGGTTTGGTTAAACCCTCGGTTTTTTGCAGCACAGCCGGAAGCTAAAAAATGAACACGTTCATCGATAAAGATTTAACAATAGACAATTAAGACAATTCTTTGACGTTAATGATAAAAAGATATCCGAGGTATTGTGATAACACTTGACTTGAGGGAAACGGTTTGTCTGATTGAAGCCAAGTAAGAGCTTTATATTCCATTATGAGGAACGCTTTTGTTGAATAATATTTATGTCAGAGACATACAATTCCAACTTTCTGTGTTAACAATGGAGGTTCGCAGGCACTTGTCGTTTCCTTAAGTTGTCCTTGAGGATGTGTTCTAAGTCGAGTCGGATGAAATGTTTCCTTTAGCATTTAAACAAATTAATCTTCCAGGAAGGAAGTCTATCGCTTGTACGCAGATGGCTGTTTTCTGTCTAAGCTGCAGAAATAAAACCACCCTAACTCAATTTGGAACGAATCAATATCGACTAACCAAACATCATTACAAGAAATTTATCTTGTGGTGAGCAATGGGGCAAGACTAATGATGCTAATTGGAGATTAAGTCTCAAGGTGAACAGAAAAAGCGACCTTGTTGCAGATTTTTCCGCAGATTCAAAATGATAAAATTGAAAAAGTCAAAGGTCAGGTTTAAAATTTCTATTTTTGACTATCTGTTGTGTTAAAGTTGAAAGTATTTCACACTAATACACTGGTGGCGGCGGTCATCGGGGGCAGTCCTTCCGAACGACACGCGATCCGGTCATAATGCGTCTCGCCGCACCTAACACTAAACCTCTGAGTTATAGTCAATATAGTTTATGACTATGGTATTTCTTGTAATTCATTGCCGTGTCGATTAGTGGCAGCTACATTTCATCATCATCCGCCGACCCTAAATTATAAATGAATTGCTTACCGCTTTGATTGATTAAAATTATTTGCTTTCGTGATAGGGTTGTTTTTCATAAAAGCCATTTCCTTCATCTCAAAGCGGCTTTATCTTTGTATCATCAACTACGTAAAGGAGATTAAAATCGAAATTTTTACCGAGCGTTTATGCAGTCAAATTAGTTAATTAGTTGCCTGTTTACAAGTCATTAACAGCACCCTCACCACGAGTTATGTTCTGACCTGTCAGGATAAGTAGAAAATAACATTGATAACAACCCTCGAGATGGATGAAAGATACGCTTATTCGAAACACCGCCAATAAATTTAATTAATTTTATTTTATTTAGGTCAGTTTCACCTCGATTACGTTTCCTTGTTAATAACAAATGGAAACTTCTCCTCATTAATTTTCACAATGGCTACTTTAACTTACTACCATCAATTTTTATAACGGTACTAGGTTTTATGATTATGATGACACTTTATTATTTTATTTATAATCTTCACGTTTTAACTTAACGAAAGGATGGCTATAAAAACGAATGGAGATTTTTCAAAAGTAGTTTACGTACAAATTGCTGCATTCCTCGGCCTTGCCAACGTTGTTCATCTTGTCGGTGCAATTTGCAAGAGTGTAAATTTGAATTGGATTCTTATCTTATATAGAACGTCTACAAAATACAGAGTGTTTGGAGTTCATAGTGCCAAATTTTAACAAAAATAACTCTTTAAATTTCCGAATATAAAATGACGTGATCTGACCTTCATCAGCAGTTTGTTATACATTAATTTGTCAAAATCATGATTTGATTGGAAGTTGAGTTTAGGAAATTTAAACTTTTTCAATTTTCTTTTCGAAAATAACAAAAATTTATAAAAAAATAAAGCGAAAAGTTAATACCAAAAATGTATAAAAAAAATAAAGCAAAAAGTTATTAAGAGTTTGTAACATCCAAACGATAAAAAATTCTGTAAAGCATATAGAAATTTAAAAAATTATCCAACGAATATTTAAAACTATGGTACTTTACAAAATTCTGCAAAGAAAAATAATATGAAAAATGCAAAGCATTCAGATTTATGGCAGTTAGACAATACCTAAAAATTTAAAAAATCGAAAAATATAGAATTTAGGTTATATAAAAAAAATCTATAACAGTAATAAATGTAAATAATTTAATAAAATTAAACAAATAAGACAAAAAGTATCTGAATAATTAAAAAAATAATAATCAAAAATTAAAAATAAAGGGAACTAATTCATAGATCGAAGGTTTTCAGTACATGTAAAAAAATTAAAAACAACCTAAAAAAATGAAATTCTAGAAAAACTAAGAATTAAAATCTGAGATTCCAAAACATTCATGAATTTTCGGATCCAGAACAAATCGAATCAATGATATTATAGCAATATTGTTTTGTATCTTTTTTAAATATGTCGCATATGGACAATGAATAAAAATCATCAAACAGTAGCACGCAAATTCATGATTGTAAATTATGTCTATAAAGTATATAATGTCATTTATTTTTAAAAGTTTAAACCGCTACTGTTTAATTCTAATTATAACCACAAAAATAATTATTAAAAGTTAAAATTTAATTAAAAATTAAAAAATTATTAAAAGTTGTTTTAGCAGCAAACATCAACTTTTGCAAAAAAATTTAGAGATCTTCTCAGCTGAACACTTTTGACCTTTTATGTTCTGACAATTAAGGAAACCTATTGATTTTCTCCAGCTAACATCCTTTTTAGCTGGAAATAATATTGAGCGATGAGGAAATTTTTAAGTCGGTTATCAATAAAACCGAAAACGTATGTTTCTGCGATTGATACGTTATGTTGTGACGTGTTATTGATGGAGTTGGGCAAAGAACTCGTTTGCGTTTATAACAAAATAGAAAACATTTTCGGTATTTATTATAACAGTCGAATAAAATAAATGTACTTTTCTTGAGAATTCACTTTCTGTGAGCGTTCGAAGTTACATCGGACGACAGCATTGAACATTATGTTATTTCCCTCAATCAATCAATTTTTTAAATTGTCATAAGATGAAAAAATATTGACAAACAAACCAAGCCATTGTCAACAAGATTATATTCAACTTTTTCGTTCCGACTTTGTCAGAAATGAATGAAAATAATCATGTTGGCAGTACCTCGTCAAAATTAAATAAAATATTGTCTACGCCTCGTGAATTATAAATGTTTATTTACACGAAAAATTTTTTCCAAACACTAGACAAATGCACAACTATGTTCGCAAATGTAAGATGTAGAGTCATTCTTCAAGGAAAAACTGATGGATTTGATCAAAATTAGAATTATTTACGAGTGATAATAATTTATAAAAGATCAGATTAAATTTAACAGGAATTTTCAACAGTAAAACTGAATCAGTTTTTCTTTGTGCTGTTACCCTTAGGGTCAAACTTAGTTTTATTTACTTTATTTGGATATTTGCTTGTTTTATTTTGTTATCGCAACATTATAAATTATAATATATATGAAAGTTTAATATGGAGAATATAAATTCTACCAACGCTCTATTAATTTACGTCATTAATACCAAATAATGTGGCCACATTAATTGTACTAGATCGAACATAAATACGATTGTAATTCGAAAATGAGTGAAATTAATAGTGACTATTAAGCTTTTGTTGCCAATTTTAAACGAATGTAGAAATATAATGTACTTTTGCTATAAGTATCAATTATTTGCTAGTCACACAGTTGTCGTGGGAATATAAAAATGATTTTTTTGTGTGTCGTGGTAAAAAGATTTTAGCGTTCTTCGCTCTTACATAATAATTCGGTGGTAAGAATTTGATGAGACCTAATGACAGAGTGGTGGCGAAACAGTGATTGCAAATTATCGACGAGAGGGTAGAAACTGCGGTAACTATGGTAACCGAACAATAAGTTAAGAAGAGGTGGCGGAAACTGTTCAGGAGTTAACCTTTAGCTCCTTATCCCGAACACAATTAACACCTTACCGATAATTTGAGAATGAAAAGACAGGCTGTCGTCGTAATGATCAATAAAATTTGTATGTTCGTTGAGCCTCAACATTTGAAATTATATTAAAGACGGATTTAGAAAGAACAATTAAAAGTCCTAAAAAAGAAAATTTTTATCATTAGGCTTCCTACTTAGCCGGAAGACGGCTGCTTTCAATCGACATGTAAGAAAAACGTCGTCATTAATATCAAATCCCCGGAGCTTTCCGGTGATGAAAGCATTGAAAAGTCGCGGTTCCATTTTAAAGCGAGGCCATTTGCAAGTGCTTTTAGTAAACTCGTTTGGTAAGGCCGCACGTGTATCAAACGTCACCGTTTGAAAAAAACCTCATTTTCCCAATGAGTAGATTTGAACGAGTGACTTTCTTCTGCTGAATGCTAAATTGTGGGCGATTTAGTTAGGAAATTGTTCCTATAGTAATATCACTTTACTACCTGTATTGTTAAACTGAAACTTACTGCTGGCGTAAAATTCCGCCATTCGTTATAGATAGCAGCACGTACGACTTCCAATCAAATCAAACCGAAGTGAATGAGTGGGCAATAGAGATTCGAACAGCTCAATGTGTATCAGCAAACCACAAGAAAGATGATGCAATTTATAAGAAAAATATAGTCGTGTTTTCTCAATCGTTTATTTTCGCGGGTTTTCCTTTTTTCCCTATCCATGGAAGATTTGTTAGGTGTCTGGACGATGTTCGCTTATAAAAACCTCTGATTTTGAATACCAAACAACATCGAATCGATTTGATGTTCCAATCTGATATTTTATGACCTCATCTGACCTTATTTAAACGAGAAGCTCCCAATACTAACAGACCACAAAACTCGGCTTCACGGCATTAGTAAGCTGCTTGACGAGGCCTGCATTAAGATATTCTTGTAAAAGTTGGAAAGTTGCAGTTTTAGAATCCTTATGTATTCAGGGAGACGCTCCAGTCTTTAGTCTGAGGAAATCTCAGATTTCCAGACTTTCGTATTTATTAAAAAGAAACAAAGACACTGCCTAATGATTGATAGTATCTGTGACATCAGTCGAGTTAACTATTAAAAATAGTTGACAAATTACGCGAAAAAATTAATTTTTTCGCGTAAGACTAACATGCACCTTCACCTCAAGGGTAGATAAAACTTTAAATTTGAGTTTATTTTAGTACATTATTATTTTGGATTCATTGCAACATTAATGGTATAACTGACGTTCCCAGAAACACTGATTTTACCGAAGATGATTTTTATCAGCCTATTCTTTTAAGGATGACAAGATCAGCAACCGTGTTTGTCAACATCGTAGGTTCAGAACGGCGAAAGCGGTGCCCAACGTAATCATTTTTGGAGATTTATACAGTGTATTGATTCCTACAAGCTGAATGGAAATGTCGTAATTTTCATTCACCAGCAATGTGTTCTATAGCATTGAGTAATAGGAGCACAAACTCGAAGGTTTGACTATCTCAGACTTTTCGGAAAAATATGCGAGAAGCACTTTTTCATTAACACCACTGATATTTTTCCCACTCGTATATTAAGCACGATTTTTGAGACAATAACTTATTCCTTATACAAATTTTGGGTATCTCGATAAAAGAGTGCTTATTTTTTTAATGAATACATTATAGTTAAAGTTTTTCTTAAAAATCTGTTATTGAAAAAATAGTGTATTATACACGACGATAAAGGATCTATACCATCTCCTGAAATAAATGCCCTCTCGGCAATATTACTCGTGCATTAACAGTTTTTGACGGTTAAAGTGGTCCTTTATCGTCTTGTACAAAATAACTAATAACTAATTTCCCATCAAACTACCTTTAACAATTTTAATTAGCAATTGTTAAGAAAGTTTGTTTATAGCCATAATTGGAATACTTCTTCATAGAGTACCATTTTTACATTAAGAAACGTGTAGGGAGGCTTTTATCTATTAATCAAAAAGGTTTTTGTTACTTTTTATTCACTTGGAACATAATAAAATTCAAATATAAAAAGGTTTGAGTTCTGTAAAGCTGTCGTGTTTGAAACTTTTTGTATTTGTATGGTAGTCGTAAAAAAGTCGTCAAGTGTCTTGAATATCTACGCTTTTTAAATGTGTTATTGGAATGTAATTATTTTGATTCATTAAGCATTCCTTTGTAGCAGTTTTGGCAAAATTACAATCCTGCTGTTGTTACGATGTGTCTGTTGCTGTCGTTACAAAGCACACCTCGAAGTCGGCAGCAATAAAGCTTTATTGTGTGGATTTCCGATGTGACTTTATTAAAAAATATTTACTTTTATTAGAAAAAAGAAAATTCCAGTTTCGACATTTATTGTGCCAGATTTTTATTATTTCCTGAGCCATGTTCCGGAAATGAATCTCCTCTGTAAATCTTATCGACGTCCAACTGTGGATTGTTGATGTGTGCGTAGATGAGTAAAATAAGAAAGACAGAAAGTAATCACGCTACAACTTGAGTTGTAGATTTATGAACTGTTTTAATGTGGAAACTTGGTTCGTTTAGTGAAATGCGTGTTCAGTGAAATTATAATGACAGGTAATCCTGACGTTGAGTCTTAGCGGATGTAAACTGTAGAGAAGCAAGCATCTTTCAGAAGTTTTAGTTCTAAATTCTGAGTGAGCGAAATTAACCAGTGCGGAACTGGAAGAGGTTCGGTAATTGCGAAAGTCTTTTCCAGTTTGTTACATTTACAAATTGACACGTTCGGGCCGAACACGACTGGAACATTTGGCTCGCGATGCCAGAAGTTGCTAACTACCTTTCGTCCCATTACCAACAACAAACTGATAAAAGAAACACCATTACCAAACCGACTCAAGTTTCGCTTCTAACTCTGTCAGCTTTTTCGGAAAAGCAATACTCTCAACGGACACCTGAAGTGTCGAACGACTGCCGTTGTAAACGCCAGATGGAAGCAGTCTCACGACTTCACCAACGAATCACTTTTGCCGCTACATTTCTACAACAAAAACAAGAACTTCCGAGGACTTGCAGCGATACCTAACTTAATTTCTACTTTGTACCGGTTTTATGCAAACTGTTTGCTCGATTGATTTTAATTTCATTTTAATCACGAAGAAGGTACGGCATTGTCTGCAAACATTATGGCTCAAAAAAAACATGGTTCCAAAGATAATTAATAAAAGTGCAAAAAAATCTTTTAGTAAATAGAGTGTTTTTTAATTAACTTGGCTAAAAGCTAACCCGGCGCATCCACCATTTCCCAACCATTTTTTTTCCATATGCGGTTGTTTTAATTAAAACTCCATAAAATCAATTATTTTAAAAAATCTACTCTAAAATAAACTGTCTATTTTTAGTGCTTATTTTAAATTTTATTGACATTCAAATTCTTTGGTAACGTGGAAAGTGGGGTAGAAGTTAAAGTTTAAATTTAATAAAATCAAATTTAATTTTATTTTATTTTACCAAACAGATATACCTTAACAGATTTTTTAAGTACTTTCGTATACATATACATTTGAAACAACAAATAAAATATTAAACAGACAGCCGCATTTTGTAATCATTTTTTTTTAGCGTGTAAAGATAAATTAATGAAATACGTTTTTACACTCATCCCCTGTTTAATTACCAAAATTGATTAAACACCTCGAGACATAGGGGAGCCCTCATTTTTTCAAGAAACGCAATTTATTTCAAAGCTCTGAGAAAATTTTGTAATGTTGAATAATAACAAGGTAAGTTCCTTCTTCCGGACGACTCTTCGAGGGCAACACATCTCCGCTTCCCCCATAAATTTTTAAAACAAGATGTCACTTTCGATTAACAGTTTAAACCCGCACAAAGGTTAGATTAATGGTTATCCTGAATAGGAAAGGCAATAATAAAAAGGCGAATAAAGTAGGAATAACAAGAGGAGAAATGGATATATTGAGTACCGGCCTGAAATATATAAGATAATAAATTCCTGCAAAACATCGAGCCATATGTAAAAAAATGTTTCTGTTACCGTGCAAAAATATGTAAATACGTTTTTTGTCATTGATGTTTAATTAACAATCAGAATGTAAATTTCGTGATCGCGAAAGCTCTATCGTGCTTTAAAGCTGTAAGTATGAATGAAAGAGCGCTTTAAAGAAAAATTGTTTGATAACCAACTCAATTTATTTTATTTCTTCCTGCACAAAGCTGGGAAGTTTATTTTTGTTGCGAATTTAATGATTATATTGCATTACATTCTCTCGTTTTTAGTATTTTATGACTGAAAATATTTACTACGTTTGCGGGAAATAAACTTAGTTTTTTGAGGTGCTACATTAATTCGGCTAAGCAAGCTTGAATAATTTCGTTTGAGCGATCGATTGAAAATTTTAACTGAACGGTGATTAGAAAAACGTGAATAATATATTATCAAAGGGTGTATCGGAATAGTAGGGGAGATGTATTGTGTATCAAAAGTGAAGTAATTGATACAATAAATCATTATGGAAATAACTTCAAAACCAAACAAATTCATAATAAATGATATCCGTAGTTGAAATTAAACGGTAATCCGTTTGATTAAATATTTAGAAGTTATCTAAACGAAATTCGTTGTATGCGGAATGAATTTGTTATAAATTTCAGTCGATAATTTGCTGGGAGGGAAAGGTAAAGTGACTGTGATTCGGGGCGAGAAAGCAATAGCCAATAAAGTCCAGCATGCGGCATTATTGTCAGTTCGTGTCACGACGAATTGAACTTTGATTAAGGCCTCCGGCTTGCTTTAGTGCAGACATGTTTGGGCCTTACGGTTCCCTTGATATTTACCTACAACAAGAAACTTTTCTTATATTTTGTTTATTGGTTTTCGGAGACTTTTATCAGATCCATTTTCTCGTTCGGACCTTAAAAACCATTAAAAGCACCTCAGAGTAATTTTGCGATGAAGGTAGCGCCTCTAAGTGTCCAATCAATAATGCAAAACCTTTTAGTGACCGTGATGTATAGTATATACTTTCAAAGCTTTGTAGTGGTGCAAGCGAGTATGAGAACTACACCAGATGATATGGGTAAAAAGTAGCCTCAGGCGCAGTCTATCCCAGCCAGATCCACCAAAATGCCTTAACTTCACCTGTTTACTCTGTGGGGGGAAAAATCCTTAATGGGATCCTGAACAGCCTAAAATAGGATACGAAAGATCGCTAGTGGTACAACGGGATATTTACAACTTGGCGGCTTTGAGGCTGGGCTTCCCTTTATAAGACACCATAAAATTAAACTTCATTTTTCAACTTAGCCGGTTATTGATATACTATTAGGAATTTTCTCATAGAAACGGACGGCCGCGGCTAATGGTAACAACAACAAAAAATGTAATTTTAGGTTACGTAGCTTGTCGTAACTACAGCAGCACTGTAATTATGGGAATAAAATGTGCCTAACATTAACATAAGTAATGTTCGAATATTACGTTTTTCGCATTACAAATCAAGTCAAGTGTTCAATTAAAATTGTAGCTCAATAATGTATTTAATATAATAGCTGCGTATTTTTACCGATTAAGTTGATTTGTTTATTTCACTGCTACTTTCAGACATTTTTATCGTGGATCAACATCAATTATTGATGGAAGACCATTTCGACGGAACAAAAGGTGAATTTTATTACTTTAAGACGATAAATTACTGGAAATCAGTCAGGGACAGGATCACGACGTTGACAATAAATTAGTATTTTCTGTTGAAAATACGTCGTGTTTCTTCTCGACTTTTCATCCCAGAAATGACTAAAAATATTTTGCGAGTACGATGTATTTAGTTCCATATGAGAATTTGAGTTTGTAGGTTTTTGGTTAATTTAAGGTTGCGAAGAAACAATATGTGAAATGCTTGGGTGCAAAGTGAACATTTTAATTAAACACTCCTACTCGTTTATTGAATAAACACCGTCGAATATAACTTAGTAAGTGGAAAACAAAAAATTTCCAGTTACATTTTATTCCATGCAATTAAGGACTTAAGTGGAAATGCAAATTTAAGTGTAATTTACGTTTTGAAACTTAATCGGTAGCAGCACATGTCGAAGTAAGAAGTTTAAAACCGTCAACGATCCGCCGAGTTAATTTGGTTATTGTTGTCGCCTTTTGTGTGGAAATTGGCCAATATATAAGAAATTTGAAGGATCTCGTCGTAGGTAATTAATTACGTAGAAAATTCTTCGCTCGGTTTAACATATTTCGCTTAAGTTATGAAGTTAACTGTCATGGTGTGTTCTTTGTCGAACAGGAACAAAAGCTATTATTCAAGCGTCATCAACTTGACTCAGCTCAAGTTGCAGACAAAAATGCTTTATAACTGCTGAGAAGCACGCGAAGAAAGCTGAAAATAATTGAGTGAAATTTTATCGATAACACGTACGTCTTTGTGCTAATAGGAATTCAGTCGATTTAATAGCGAAAGATGGTTCAATTAGATGCCAAAATCAATTAGTGGATACGTGTGGGAGGTTACGGCACCAAAAAGTTGTACGTGTGCAAAATTAAACTACGATCGACTTAACTGCTACGCAATCATCGCTTGATTCTCACTCATCTAAGCAAACTCGACGATAATTATCGTTAAAGTTTCCAAAGAGAACAATTTCACTAACGTTTGATCTTAGATAGTTTAATTGTGATGAAGTTTACAAATCAGATTACAAAATTTCTAGAGTTTAATTTGTCAAATTAAGGCTCCAAACTCTAGTGGATCTTGCAGGTTTGTTACAGAAAGCAAAACATCGTGGAGATGCCTTAGGGAAGTTTAACTAGCTGGGTTGCTCAGAGAATATGTTCATAAATGTCTAATTACAGATAACATTGAGAACTGAGCCCTCGACGCGTAAAAATCACCATCTATTCAAAATAACACGTGTTATCTCACTTTTTCGTTGAAAATTAACACGGCGATTTTCGAAACTTGAGATTTTTTGATTTATTTTTGTGAAAATTAAATTGAAAGCTGGCAAAAACTGGTCTTCAGATCGTCTATGACAGATGAAAAGTGAGCCATTATGAAAACTAAATAATTTCTAAGTGTCTCCAATATATCATTTTGTGACTTTGCTGGGGTTAAAAATATAAATGGTAGCCGAAGCAGCAGCAACAGCACACGCAGTTCAGAACAACATGCGGCCAAGTGATTTATCATTTCAGGCAAATTGCTGAATTTGGGGTTTGCGGCTATTTTATTTACTCCGGGAACTCGGCTAGTTTACTCTCATCAGGTAGGGAAAAAATTTGAATTTGAGAAACCCCATCTTTATTTAATTTCCTGGAAAATTATTACATTTGTCATCTTAAATTACGGTCTGCTTCAGCTAAGATTCTGATAATAATTATAATTGTTCACCGGCTTTGATTAATGAAATTATCATTTGCTTCCCTGTTCAAGTTGCTCCGGTAATAATTATTTCCGGCTAATTTATGTAGACGGAAAATCGATACGACAATAACAATTATTCTTATATCATAAGTGCCGGGTTGTAAAAACGAATCGTGGTCATAAATATACCATGAATATCTATGGTAGTTTACAACATGCCATTTTAAAAAAAAAAAAACGATAAGTGTCAACCTGACGAATATATATCAAATGTCTTAAAAATCCCACGTCGTGACATCGCCTTACAAGAACAAATCTCAAAACTTTAAGAATAATCCAATATATGTGAATTTTCTTCTTCATGTTTTCTATTTGTTTCCGAGCTTGTCTTTGCTTCCGCTCGATAATATTTGTTTGCTTGGTTATGACAACTCTAAATGATTCTTCCACTTCCTTGTCACGTATTTTCATAACAAATATTTGCTCCGTTAAAATGTATGCTAAAACTGATGAAATGCATCTGACAAATGGCACTCCAGGACCTTTCACATCACTTTTTTATTATCGGTGTGTTTTCCATCCATTAAGCATTCTTTGAGAGGATGGTTTCTCCATTCACCCATAAAATAAAGCTTAAACTTTCATCTTGTTACGAGAGAAATTTATTTGTTAAAAATTTTGGTATGTAGTTTTCTAGTAAGAAAATAATTTGCATACTGTGCCACAATTTTTTCCACTGCCGTTGCATTTTTGATGTAAAATATTTACAATGGAATCCAAGCAAACACAGTCACAGGCACAACATATCATCACTTTGTTGCTTTGCATTTTTGGTTTGTCAATTTCGATAACAAAATTTGTTCAGCTCCAATTACATTTTTAACTATTGATTCATTGAGTGAGCACGGCGGCCAGGAATTTAATGTGTTTATAAATCAAACCATTGGAAATATTCTAGTGTTCTTTTCTAGTCATTTGCATTTTGAACCTATTAAAATGTACCATTTTTGTTCGGTTATTGATCGAATTGTGTAATTCAGTTTTTTATTTGGGGGTTTGTGGCATTTGCGGCTGTGGCGTGTAGTTTGAATATAAATTAACCCGCTTTTAAAGGTGGGAGACGATGGCCAATCATCATTTGTCGTCCCTCTTTTTACATTCTGTTTATTTCCAATATTAATGGCTATCCTACAATGATTTTTATTATGTGCAATTTAGATAAAGGATGAGCCGGAAAAAAGACGAAGGGTCCGGAAAACAAATTTGACATTTTAATTAAGTGCAACTAAAGATAAGTGGTGTAATTTATCAAAGAGGGGTCTCCCTTTTCGAATTATTTAGCGTTGTTGTTTCATTTCAATACCTAACTAGTAATTATTGTCTTAGATGCGGCTTGAAATAAAAATTCGTGTTGAGAAAATTGGAATTATGAAAATGCGTGTCGGAAATCGATGTTTTGTGTTGGAGTTGGAAAATATATTTTCGCACCTGAGCAGACCAAGCGGTCTACAAAAAGGGCGATTTAATTACAACTTTTCCCATTATCGTATCGGGTATAAAAAGAAAATTGCTTTACACTTCTGGTTCCAATTCAGAGAATGATCCGGTCGGTAGGCGGTTGATATCCCGATAAACGAGTTGTTTCACAAAGGCCCTCAAAGATGAAGACTTCTTTAGCTCTTTTGTAAACTCTGGGATACATGTGATGGGTGTCAGTCACAGAGTGAAATAGCAAAGCTGCCTTTTAACCCGATTTCGTGCACCCGCCACTTTAGCTCATCTTGTTCTCAAACAAACACTACATTACGGATCTTTTGATGTTCAGAGTCGGGCTTCGTTTTCTCTTCATAATTGAAATCAACTCGATTTTCTCTTAAACTGTTTGGCTGCTTATGTTCATTACCTAATGCCGACCAAGGCGCCGCTTTTAACAGTCGCAAATCGGAGTTTTCTATATGATTCATGAAAAAAACGAAACCATACGACTGGGTTTACACGATAAGCCCCCGACGTATAATTTTATGCATATTTTAATTATCAAAACTACGTGTGGAATTTAATGAGATTTTATTGTTCTAAGGTTTGATTTAATACCTTTTTTTAAAAGGCGAATTTATATTCATGGAAATGCAAAATGAAAGAAATGTCTTCCCAATCACGAAAACGCAATATAATTTAATGCTACGATTGGACTGCCAATTTCCTATACTGGTGACCTTAATGAAATACTGATTGCCTATAGATACTGATGGTATTTATATTCAAACCATTACATACAGTAAATGACATCTAATTTAGCCTGATTGTATTGATTTTGACTCGATCTGGATGTAAGATTTTTTTTGACGCCTCTATTTTAGAATTAATTTACACTTTTTTTTTAACTTAAAGACCGGAAGAAATTATTTAAATTTTTTTCTACATCATTGGTGTCTCCCGAATATTTAAATAGAAAAAAATGAATCAAAATTGTGACCTATATCTTCTCAAATCTCTTTCATAATTTGAGCTTGACAATGTTTGCTCAACTATGTGTTCAAGAATTTGAGAACAAATTGCTGTAGAATGCACTTTGGGTGGTTCGAAGGACAACGGATTATCATTAATGGGTTTCAAGGACGTGTAAAGAATTCAGATTTAACGACTGCTTTGTACAGTTTCATTACACAGGTTCCTAAAATGCATCAAAGAGAAGAGAGAATTAAAGACATGAAAGTTCAAAATAAGATTGTAGGACAGAACTAGCTCCCCACAATGTTCAGCATTCTGAAAATTTCATAAAGTTTTCAGCTAATTTTATTTCAACCCGCAACTTGTTTGAAATATGAATGCACTGTCGTTAATACCTGAAAGCTTGCAACTTAAACGTAGAAAGCCTGACTTGTCTGTTATTTAAATTCATACAGGAATGTGAAATTTTGTGAAACAAAATTCTGGCGCTACTTTAAGTTAAAACACGGCAACGACATAAAAGGCATCCTGCTTTGTACCTAGTTGTTGTATTTGTAAAAAAAATGTTTGTCTTTGTAGTTGTTGTATTTGTAAAAAAATATTTGTGCTTAGACGTAATTACCTAAAGCGCTGAGCTTTGAGCCCATAATCTAAAATTAAGAGCTTTGAGCAAGGGTATGATATTGTGGCTATCCTTAACTGCATCGATACCGGTTTGGATCATACGGGTCGGAATTGAATTATAACCGCATCAAACAGAAAGTATTCATGACCAGATGACATCTGAATTATTTTGATAAAACGGAACAATGAAACGATAAATCACGGATGCACTGAGTCGATTTTCATTGGACATATGTCACCCTCTGTGAAATATAGCCGCTACTTGTACCTAGACAGCCCAATTATAAGTTATTTACGTGGTAGTGACGGCGAAATGTCGATATTATAATTGATTTAACTTAATTAACAATTACTTTGTTCGTTAATTGGATCATAAGAGGAATGCGGGTGAATCTATAGAGATAGCAGGTGTTGTCGACAGCTCTTCTGTAGCTCAGGTATCTGGATCCGTAATAGCTTCGTTATCTGAGCGGACATGATGGAAGTGCCGTAAGGGGTAAGTTTGGACTCTGGACCGCTAGGGCAAATAGATGGGCCTACGGCTTTCTATGCACCATGCATTTCACTACATTAACCGCTAAGCAGCATGTATTGCACTAATGACATACATTACAATGTCCGCCTCTTGCTAACACACCATCAAACACTGTTTACAGGCGATGATGGGATTAATCTTCACGATGTCTATACATTCAAAACGTCACAGTATTTTTTTAGATTAGTCTTTCGTTGCTGTTTTTTACATTCAGTTTGAGTTAAACTTGCAGTTTCAGCTTCTGTTTTATAATAGTTATTTGTTAAACAAGACGATGAAGGAATATTTAACCAACACATGAAAATTTCAAAAATGGTTAAAGATCCCTTATCGTGGTGTATAAAACACTATTTTTTCTATAGTAGATTTTTTAAAAAAACTTTGGTTTCAATATATTGATTTCAAAAATGCACACTCATTTATCGTGATACCCAAAATTTATTGTGTGGGAGAAACAAAGAATAAGCTACAGTTCTCCACAATATTTAATTTTAGTTCAAACTTTTAATCGTGTCCGAAATGACAGACAATGCTCTTAATCCTGCTGAGCGATCCGTACTGACATAGTACTCATTTCTCTGCCTCCTGGTCGTCGATCCCTTTCCTGAACCTGTCGACTTCCGTCACCTTCCAGTGGTGTAGGGACTAGTGTAGGCCTTTGGAGGTCCTTTATGGATTAGCACACTAGCACTAGCTACTATAAAACACTCTTAAAAATCTGCTATGAAAAAAACTTTTTTGGTTTTTACTAGCTCTACATTCTATACCTGCTTTTTACGGTCTACACATTGAAAATTACCAACTTTATGAGAAAATTTATTATAATTTGGTCCCCAATAAGAACTGTGAACTTGCAGAATTCTTGCAAACTTTTCCTGACATTCTTTAATATTTCAAACTGTTGCTAATTTGTCTCATTGTGCTGTGAAATTTTAATTATCACTTTGTATTTGATTCGATGAAAAGTATATGGAGCAAATATTTTCAAACTTTTTATGAGGTTACGTTTAAAATAATAAAAAATAGATATCATTAGTGTAAAAACCAATTTTGCTCCAACTGATTTATGAAGATTCCAATTTGTTGTTCTCAAATCATAATTACATCTTATTTAAAGTCAAGCAACCTAAAGCAATCGCCTTTTCCGCCGTCTCTTACACAATTATCCTCGAAGTTAAAAGAAAATCCAATCAAGCTACTTGTTTCAAACAAATTTAACTGGCAACAAGTTTGATTTGTAATTTTTGTGCTTAAAACTTAAAAACTCAACTAATGAACAATTAAAGAGATCTCATCTAACTAGCAAACAAAATCTCTTCGTCGTCCTAAATTGTAATTCTCTTTTACTTGAAAATAAAAGACAAGGAGTAATTCTCCGGGTAATTCTTTATTTAGGGGTCATGTCAGACTATTAGCCTCTTTTGTAGCTTCATTGCAGATGGCGTCGAGACGACGTCCTAATCGACGGCACCTGGGGAGCTTCGGAAGTCCCCGATCAAAAACCTCGGGAGGTTTGTACTTCCAAGAACTCCTAAATGTGATCTTCACCATCACGAAAAGCGATATATCATGTGCTCTTTCAGACGCATTGTGACGGGAGCGTTTGAAAGTTTTCTTTTTAGACAACGATAATAGTTAAGTGTCGTCTGCCATTCTTTGTCGATACAAAATGTGCGACACTCTTACATATTTCCAGGAGTGTCTAAGTAGAAGAGATGTCAATATGTTACTATTAAATTAGATTTAAAAGTTTTTTTTCTAAAATCCTTTTATTATTGAAAAATAGACAAGATTTGCAAGAATTTAATTTATTTCAGCTATTTCTGGTACGCTGTTCGAATAACGTTTTAATGTTTGTTTACAATAAATGTGCACCTATTAGTGTTTCATAATTATCAAAATTTTTAGTAAAAGAAAAAATCAGACACGACCAAGTTGCTTTTTGATGAGAATATTTTGAATGATTGGAGACAAATTACAAGTAAGCATGTTTCCATTATTTCACCATTAGCAGAGCTCTAAAAGTTATAAGTTTAAAAATGGTTATTTCATGAAATTTACGAAAGACATTCATAAGAAAATTTGTTTGAAAATTTTTCTCCTCTATGATTTTCGTTCTTAGTTTCAATTTTGTTCTGGTATTATCCGACTAAATGGATTTGTCCATTTTTAATAATTATGAACCGTGGAAGAACGTAACCCTAATAATATCACCCCGAAAGTTTTAAATCCAGATCATCTGTAGAAACAGAAACCTGGAAAAGGGAATTCCGTTTGTACAGTTTCTAGGGTTAATTCCAGAATCGATTTCATTCCGCAAGCAGATTAGACCAGGATGAAGCCGTATCAGACGCAGGCCGAAAGATGGAACTCATTTTTACATTATCATGACGTGAAATAGAATGAATCTGCGCAACGATAAGCGTATTACACTTTCAGACACTCGTTTTCAAGGGTGCTTTGCATCGAGGTCGGCATAAAATTTGCCATTTCCTCACCTGAAGAAGCTCGGAAACTCGCTTTATTGTCTCCAATTAATCTTAATATCTCGAATTTTTTCGAAGGCTATTTTTATGTTTGGTTCTTTTAAGGGCTCGAACTCGTCTGCATTGCAGAATACGAGCTAAGGGCCCCCATAACAGATGAGCTGTCGCAGGCGGCACATAGGGCACCCTGGGAGTTATTCATAAAACAAAACACGTCATGGCCGGCTCGACCAAGCACAGGCCATTGTCTCCGGAAGATTGAGTGTACGTGCTTAGTCAGAGGTCCATGTGGAATCACCTCCGGAAAAATCCGGTTCGCACTCTCACGAACCGGAATTATGTACAAAATACAAGCTAATACGTAGGAATCGAAAACAACATGCATTTTTACACGAGAAGATCTGATCGGAGTAAATAATGCAATAGGGATTTTACGAGATCTGAACACGTGGCGGATAATACGCCGGAAAGAAGAACGGAATTGTGTGTTAATTGCGTGGCTGATATACACCTGCAGGGATTTACTGTAATTATAGGGCATTTAACTGCTCGGATCGCCACATGAGTAACAATAAATAAATGAGGATGATAAACAATAATAACGCTTCGTTTATCATTTTTAGCAGCAATCTTGAATCACCGTGTCATAGTTTCAGTTCTTTTCTTCAATTTATGTTTTTCCATTGGTGATTGAATTTATTGCAATTTAACTAGCACAGCTGTTGTTCCTTTACTGTGCTCGTCTTTTTAACTTGTTTTTGTTTAAAAACGTCGCTTGATTCGCGGAAATCAAGCTCAATAAAACTAACAGACTACCTTCCTGTTTTGATCTGGTTTTAAAGAAACAAAGCTTTTGTTTTTGATGTTCCATCTACAAAGCTATTCAGTTTTGAATTATTTAAGCACAAATTGTGAGCGCCTACGCAAGTTTGTTTAATTTTAATTAACTAAAAATAGCTGCTCTGGCAGAAATATCTTGCAGTGTTTATTTCAGAAAACAGTTCCATTGAGTTTTAGTTCAAAGAGATAAAAAGAGTTAGTACCCTTAAGGACGCAAATTGTAAATAAAAATTCACGAAAAGGAAATGTTGAGGAAACAGTGTTGTTTAAAGGCTTCAAGACATTCCTACGGTTTTCTGTGTAAATTTAAATTACAGTCAAAATAATTAAAGAGTGTCAGGAATGTCGTATAATTATTTTTTTGTGACGGAGCTTTTATCAGTGTCAGTAGACGGGACACCCTTTAGGACGAGAAATTGGTGGATGCGCCGGGACAACAAAATTTAAAAAATGCAGGGTAGAAATACTTTAATTAAAAATTGATATTGTGTGTGGTGGAACAATTAAAACGGTTCACGCAGTCAAACCTTATCACATCTGACCCTTTTTTATTGGAGACAAATGTATGATAAGTCTTACACATTAAAACGAAGAAAAATGGTTTTCTTTCGTCAAACGACGCAAGATTATAAATCACTTGGGAAAAACATAAGTCATGATAATGCGACGTATTTGTACGCAAAAAATTCTAATGCACACCAATTTCCTGTTTTGTCGAATTTGGTTTCTTATTTCGGTAACTTCGATCTAATTGAATAGATTTAGTAGGTTTGGTGTCTGATTGGCGACTAACTTCGACAATGCACCGCGTAGAAAGTGGTCTTTCACGTTTACGATAGTCGTTATCTCGACGGTTCTTTTACGATCCTTTTTATTCTTCGTATCTGATAATCCTTTCGGCAATAAAAACTATTATCTCTGTCGGTTGCTAAAACATCTCTTTGCTTAATTGTGGTGTGCAAGTGTCGCATTTGTGATTGTTTTCGAGAGGATTTTCAGCAGTTTATGTGGTTTCCCGTCGTCCTCAACGCTCCAGATTTGTAATCCAATCGTTTCGCTGTCGAGACATGTTCCACTACTCAAGCAAAAATCTCTGGTTAGTGATTTATCGATTTGTTCGGTACACGGATAAACACTTTAATCGTTCCGGAAATATTCCCTCCCTGCAAAAATTGGGCGGATTTGATAATTCATTCTCGCAGGCCGTTGGTAAAGCGTATCCGAGTAAAAAGATTCGATTACAGTCGTTAATTTGTATAACGAAATCGAGCGCACCTAATTGGAGGAATAAAAATGTTGGCAATTTTAGCAGCAATTAACAAATCCTCAATTTGACCGAGTAACTCAATCGGTGATCCATCATTAAATGCGGCTTCATCGCTGAATGTATGATGTTAGGATAATAGACGTAATCTCATAATTATCATACGCAAAGCTCGAAATAAACTGCCCGTTAAGCTCGCACTCTTAAAATAAAACAGCTCGACCGGACCCCGGAGATTTACTGCGGTTTACTTTTAAACCATAAAGGTAGAATTACAAGTCTCCACTGAGTTAAGATATTTATGTAAACCGCCCAGTATTGTTGCGGTCCCAACTTCCAGTTTTGTTTCAGATTAAATACGCTACGGGAACCATCTTTTGCCATTAGGCGGAACTAGGGAACATTTCCCAAATTAACGGTTCTTAATAAAAAGTTCGAGCTTAAAACTTTCCGCGATAATTTTTAGATGAACCCAAAAACGCTCGTTTTATTATTTTAGCACCTACATCTTAACGAAACTGTTAAATTATATAAATCTCGATGTACTCACATGTGCGTAAGTAGTGAACGAGAAAAAATGAGAACAAATTTTAAAGATTCAGGTCTCGTGTAACCATTTTATGGTCTCCTAAGCCCAGTTGTTTTCATCAATCTTTTAAAAGGAGAACTAGAGTGCAGAATAATAAAAACACTGCTGTTTACAGAAACTGTAATTGGGTACTCGCATTTAGAACTCTAATACGACGCATTTTTTCACACAGTTTGTTTTTGGGTTACAGTCCCAGTTGATGCTAAAACGATTACAAAAGCATTGAAATATTTTATTCAGCTTTCTAAAATTCCTGCAGTTTCCGTTTTTGATTCTCTGACTGTGCCAAGGGCAGTATGAAGATGTTCGTGCTCTCTGCGAGGGCGACAAGATTACAAGCTCGACGGGTAGTAAACCGCCCGAGGACAAAATGGTACACACAATGTTATTATATTTCACTATAATTTGTAGAAATCTGTTTCAAAATTTCGAATGCAAAAATAGAATAGAAGCTGGAAAATAACATTACTAAAGTCGATGGATCATTTCGTAACCCGATTAATCCCATTGAAATTTTTAGCGGGTTTTCCGTCCACTAAAAATTGCATAAACATAGCTTGTCCCTCAAATGAACGCGTCAAAAAATAACGTCCCATATAATTTATTCAATAGGAAAAAATAATGGGGATTTGGGGTGCAATTTGTCCAAACTCGATTGCTATTTTATTATAAAATCCACTTGTAAGCGAGGCTGTACAAGCCATAAGAACCAGCTGGTGTTATAGTCTGGACCCATATAAGACATCATGCAAATTTTTTGCCGTATTGCACAATCTTTTATGACGCTGACATATTAGTGGAAGCAACACGAAATTGATTGTTTCTATGCTTAGCAACTTTTTGATTTCGTGTTTGCATTCCGTGTGTTTTATTATGAAGAACGATAGAAACATGCGGCACAAATTGCTTTAAGAAATCCCGGACTTGCAATATCAGAAATATAAGGTTTTTTATTTTATATTTCCCAGCAAGGATGAGATCTGGTGCCTGTATCATCTCGCTTGGATTTATCGGCTTACGATTTATATGTATGTTGACAATTGCTGTTCTCTCCATATCTTGTTCTAGGTAATATAAACAACAACAAGCCTACCAATTTCTGGCGATGTTTTATTTCGCACTTTATTTTCGTGCGGTGATAGTTTTTCCACCAATCATACACAGCCAATTTCTCTTTTAAAAAGATTTCGACAGAGGTCGTAAAAAAATTCCACGTTGCTTGAAACAAGCAAAGTTGAAAATTTATAGAAACTAAAGCTAACAAAATTCGTGTTTTGAAATATCCTCATCGAATAAGTTTTTGTCAAAGCCAGTGCTTAAAAAATTGGAAGAGGCCTCTGTTAATCAAACTCGTAAAAAAATTGTAAGCAGAGCTGCCAATTTACAACGAAGAAAGTACTAGAAGGTAGCAGTAGGTGCATGTTCATGTTTATAAGCAATTATTATTAACAAGAAGAAAAATGGTAGTTTAAGAAATCTTTTAAAATTTGACAAGAAAGAAATAAAAAAAAGTTTAATAGCTCCGATTCTAAAAACTTTTTAAGTTGTTAGGATAGCTGAAATGCCATTAAAAAGTTGTCAATTTAGAAAGAACGATAAAGAATTGGAGTACATTGCAAATTATTATTGCGCACTTGGGTAAAATTACAAACATTTATCAAAAAGTTGCTGAATATAATAAAAATTCCTTTTCTTGGTATAGATGGTAAATAAGAAATGTTTACACTGAACCCTTAATATGGTTTTATTTTTTTAAGTTATTTAAACATTATATCCTCTTTACTTTTCTTGAACAATTTGGATACTTTAACTTTGTCATATCTTTTATGCCTACTATTAATTTTTTTTTGTTTTTTTTCTTTTTCTTTGATGTTTTGAGTTTATGTACTGTCTCGATTTTTATAGTTTTTTTTTGCATTCTATTTTTTTAAGATTTTAAGGTTGTTAATACCCTTTGAAATATTTATATAATCTTTATAATATACAGTATCTCTAGTCAATTTTAGATAAATTAGTTAAATCAATGAATATAAAGAAAACAAATGGACCAAAGCATCCGTAGGGTCTCGACAGTTAAAGAAAATCATAATTGAAAAACTATTTGACAAATTTAAAAAGCTTGCGGAGATCTAGAAAATCTAGAAGATCAAGGAAGAAGAAGAAAAATGTAAAGTATCCTAAAAATCCAAGAGATGCAAGAGACTAAAAAATAGAAAATCTAATCAAAAAATCTAGAGGATGTAGAATATCTTAAAAATCTAAACAAGTAGATGAATAAAGAAGTACAGAGTATCTAAAATATCTAAAAATCAAAAAAATCCAAAGGCTACAAACAAACCACAAATTCTGAAAAATTTTAGAAGAAAAAAAAATACGAACAAATCTGTTTGAAATTTAAAGTAGAGTTTGAAAAAGTAATGGAATTTAAAATATTTCAAAAATCTGAAAATTAAAAGAAAAAAATGGTACAAGATATCCAAAAATCGTCAAAAATTTAGAAATATTGAAAATTTTGAAAACTTAAAGAATGTGAAGATAAAAATGAATTTAAATGATTCGAATGATAGTGTCCAAGCGACAAAAGTAACCAAAAATCTCTATCGTCTAAAAGAATCCAAAGAAGTACACATGAGAATTTAAAAATAAAAACCATAAAAAATTAAAAATTTAAAACACCTATAAATTGTAAAAAGTTTAATCAAAAAAATGTAATTTTAAAAAGAAACCATAAAATTTAGGATTTAGAGATTAATAAAAAACTATTGGATTTAAAAAGTATGAAGAATTTAACGAATAAAAACTAGAAAGAATTCAATACATCTAAACAGTTCAAAGAAAGAATCTAAAACAGTCGAGTGGCTAGAAAATTGTGTCCATTTTTTTTAATCTTTAAATTACTCAATATACTCAATAGATTTTGTGTACTGTCTAAATTTCTATGTGCCCTTTATTATTTTTTAAATTTTGTTGATTTTAGATTTTTAATATCCTCTAGAATCTTTCTATTTCAATTTGTGTGAGTTTTTTGTTGTGTTTTTTTTCTAATTCCTATTTTTTTAACATTATGTATTTTTTATTTTGCTTGACTCGTTTAGATTTTCAAAAATTCATAGATGTATTAGGTGCCATATGCTTTTCTCTTTTTTCTCTCTTGTCGGCATTGCTTTGAATTGATTCGAAAATCGCACATGATATGAAGAAGATGCAATTTATTCATGAAATATAAAGGTAAGACTACAATATGCAAATAAGCAGAATATTAAATTAGTTTTAAACCACTAAATAATTAACAAAATAAAGACATGAATATTCAAAAGTTAAAGCATTTAAGTGTATGCATTTTTTATAAAATGCGCTTTTTAATGTTACATTGAATTTAAAATAAAACATCATACTGATAAGTGCCATTACGTACCATAGAATGTTTTAAATCATTCAGTTTCGCACACAACTTTCCGTCTGCTTCAACATAGTTTTAGAAAAGTTTTTCGACAACGCATCAATGGCGTTTTAAATTAATTGAAAGAACAAAAAGTGATTTAAATGTTAAATACATAATAATTAATAGTTTTTTTTTTATAACAAATTTAAAAAAATCATCGAAGATTGTAAAAGAATTCCACTTGTTTAAGACGAACAAAATTGATCGACGTTTCAGAAATTATACAAAAATTAAAATTTATAGTAACAAAAATGAACAAAATTCGTGTCTTGAAACACCTTCTTTGAATGAATTTTTTTTAAAAGAAATGCTGAAGAGAATTGAAAGAAGCCTCTGTTAATCAAACTCGTGAAAGATTCGCAAGTAGTTCCACTTAAAGAGTCGGAAATCATCCAATTAGCCGTTGAAGAGTGCACTTGGCAATTATTATGAAAATGATGAGAAAGTGAATGAATCTTTCCCTCGAGGAATCTCATTCCTAAACCGTCAAACAAACAAGTGAGAGGTTAGAATAGCACCCTTAACAAGCAATAAACGGGAACGCCACGGTAAAATGATCCTTCTCCCACTCGTCTGGAATTAGCCTAACATGAATCTCTCAACCTCTAACTGTGGCCGCGTAAACATCCCGAGAGTGGAACGCCACCACTTTCCCAGCTTTCCAGACGCAATACAATAACACCCGACTGAGATAAAGGAAGCCACGACATTCATTTCCGAGATCTCACTGTTGTAATTAATGCCGCTGCAGGACAGCCGCCCGAGGTGTGGTTTTGTATTGCGTTCCTGCCACCAACTCGTTGTGGTGGTTTGTTTTACCCGCTGCAATTGTTCCTGCTAACTTCCTGCGTACTTGCGCGAAAATAAAAACCGAAGAGGACTGCCGCAAAGGGACCACACGACGGTCAATGGCCCCAAAGGCACTTGAGACAATCTCAAAATTGTTATACCCAGCGACGAGACGAGAAAATTAGCTCTAGGATCATTTAGGATAAATATTACATGGTAGTTCAGGAAAATTGAACGGTTTTAATCGCGATATAAAAAATGCATAATTTTATTTTTTCGGATCGCATTTTATGGGAGAAAATATGACGGTAAATTATAAAGCTATTTCTTTTATACATTCCGGCGTTTTATTCAGATTTTATTGCCATTTTATAGTTGCATTGCTTTTAGCTCACAGACTAACATTCATGGATCAAACGTACTGAAGCAATTAAACTTTGCTACCAAACAGTCGATAAAAATGTGTTAATTTACAACCGAGGCAATGATAAAACTGCTGTACGCAACGTTGAACTCATTCTTTTTGCTCCCAAACAACTTGAAACAATTTAATATAACTTTGCTTGCCTTTCAAAGCGGCAGGAAGTACAATCACATATGCTCATTCAATTTGCTGCGTAATATTCGTTGCCATGAAAATATTCAATTGTTTTTATAGTATCCGGTCTCGAAAGACATAAAGATAAGCTTCGCTTTCATTTCGTTGATTGTTTTGATGTTATTTTTGTGGGCGCATTGCGCCAAACTCTTTACTGTCGGAAATAATAAATAATGAAATAAAAGTAAACATCGTCATTTTCAATAACACGCCACCGTCAGAACATCTTGAAACCGTCAAATATCGTTTATATTGAAGGGAGCGTCAGTCTGTCAACATAACTACCGCGAAAGGTCTAAACGATACCGATCACGAACAAACTTCAGGGGAAACTGTCACAATCGATAATGATTCTGATCTCATCCTATCTTATTAACATACTTGTGTCAAGGGAAATATGATCTTTTTTCAGGATAAGAGCTACTGAAATGTGTTCCACCGATATTATATTTATTTTCCGATGACCAGCTATATGTTCAATGCTGTAAAAAATAAACAAAATCTAATAGTCGCTTCGCACTTGTCAGGCCCTACAGGAATTTATTGGTTGGTGAATAAATTAAAATGACAAACTGCTAGTGTACCTAATAACAGAGAAAATATTACCTTTTGTTTGTTTGACGAGTAAATTCGCAAAAAAACTGATGTTACAATGTTGTAAATTTCATCATGAATAAATTGATAGACAAAATGAAATGCATGGAAATATTGAACGTATAAATCAGAATTTTTAATTCCATTCTATTCCATGTTTTCACATATTAACAGAGATTTGTTCTTTTTCTTTCTCCGTTTTATCAGAATTTGAACAAGCATTTATTTCTATTTTATCACAAATTTCATCCATTAATTTCATTATAACAGTTGTTTCCAATGTTCTATTCAATATAAAACACAGTCAAATATACAATTATAAATAATTGAACCATTAACATTTTTTACGACAAAAAATATTTCCCTAAATGTGTGGAAAAATACAGTTTTTAATGGTTATTTGTCTCTCATTGTTTAAAAATAGATTTTTTCTGATTGGAGTTGATTAAATCGTTTGTCGACCTAATTTCAATAAAAAAGTTTTAATGAAAGAGTAAAATTGTTTGACGCTTTGAAACTCACTTGTTTTTTTAAAGCTTGAAAACAATTAAATTAAGTGTTGAGATTTTCGGTAAAAGCAAGAAAAGTGATATCTGATACCTTTAATCGCAAAATATGTTGACAAGTCCTGACGGTTGCTCACATAAAAGAAATCTAAATTTTTATTATTTTTCTTATAGCAAAAATATTTTTCATCAACAAAGAAGAAAAACCATTAACAAGTAAAATATTCGGTTTATTTTATTTACGTAAGCTGCACAAGATAAAAAATTTCCATTTAAAAATCCTTGCAAGTAATTACAGGATCGCTATTCAGATCTAGAACAAACATGACAACGAACAAAAATAAAAATCTAGGTATGTATTGTTTATCAAAATCAAAATTGTAAATAAATTTATTTTGAGCTGCTCATAAAATAAAGAAAACTGATACTGATATTTATCGTGTCCCCATTCTTTACCGGTTTAGAAAATATGAAAATAAGAGACAAGAGTAAGTTTGTATAACTTGAATCAATAAGTTCTTTCAATACGTTTTGCAAAGTATTCTAACCGTTGAGACTAGTAACTATAGAATATTCGCAAAGTTAGGAAACTAAAGATTATTATTAACAAGAATGAGTTCAACCAACTTTCATATGAAAAACAAAACGTTGGTTATAAGAAAGTTTTTCTAAATTTGACAAGAAAGAAAAAAAAAAGTTCAGTAGCTCCGCTTCCGCCAACTTCTAAGTTGTTAAGATAGCTGAAATGCCAGTAAAAAGTTGTCATTTTAGAAAAGAACAGTAGACATTTGGTATCTTGTAAACAATTATTGTGTACTTGGGTTAAATTACAAACATCAATCAAAGAGTTGCTGCATATGTTTATGTTTTTTCTTAATAATAAAAATTATTAGCGAGAACGAAAAACGCGTAACCTAATTTACGAAATATTCTTATTTTTATGCCTCAAATAATTATTGTTTATAAAATTAAAAAAATATATATTAATGTGTACAATGAACCCTTGAAATAAAGTTATAATTTTTTTTATGCCCTTTAGATTCTTTGAACTATTTGGACACTTTAACTTTGTTAAATCTTTTATACTCTGTAGGATTATCTGCGATTTTTAAATTCTAATAGTTTCATTGAATTTCTTGCATAATAATATTAATAATAATAACAATAATGATATTTATAATCGTAATGTTAATTAGTGTCAATATACATATAAAATAAATATTTTACTTGACTCAAATTACCTACAATGTAAACAAAATATGAAATAGTAATAATAATAATTACGAAGAAAACGTATAAAAAAATGAATATAGAGAAAGTAAACTTCAAAACTTCAAAATCAATAAATAAATAAATAAATAAATAAATAAATAAATAAATAAATAAATAAATAAATAAATAAATAAATAAATAAAATTCTCATTATGTATAAATAACTGAATTAGATTTTGAAGAGCACCTATCTTTGAAAAAATCTTTAAATGGAAAACATTTAATTTGTAATTTTATTTATTTATTTAATCGCATTCTTTAAGTCACAGGGCACTAGAGCAAAACATTCAACATTCAGACGTTGTTATGAAATGTTATTAGACATCATACGTAATTAAAGCCTCATATTCATTAACGCCCAACACGTGTCGCGCAAGATGTTGAACGACATGTCGCACGACACTTGTTGCCCAATGAACACGAGGTTTAAAAGGTGTTTTTTAAAATTTTGTTTGTAATATATTCAAGGTTAGCTATTTCATTTAATTCCAGTTTAACTGCTATCAATATATACGCCAAAATACTTCGATGTTCTGAATTAATTTAGATTGTAAATATCAATTCAACTATTTTGTTTTGTTGTTATATCATTTAGCTCTTTTGTATTCTTCGTATTTAAATAACTAATAAAATCACAAGTGTCTATAAAAAATAGATTTTTAACGATACGTACAGTGCACATGAAAAAATCGTGGAAAAACGAAGTTGTTGCTATAGTAGTAATTTTAATTAATGAAATTTTGAAAAATTCAAAATTTTGTTGCTTGCATTCAAAATTTTGTTTATTGTTTATGTTTAAATCGAAGTGGATAAAAGCCAAGAATCGGAAAGCATAATTCACATCTATTCCATATTATATTAGTCAAAAATTATTAATTTAGAAAATCTATATTATTTATCAATTCTTTTTTAGAAAAATTGGAGAAATCAAATAATATAAACAAAACAAATGAAACAAAGCATCTAAAGCGCCTCAACAATTTAACAAAATAACAAGTAAAAAATAATTTTAGGAAAGTTTAAAGAGCTGAGAGATCTAGAGAATCCAGAAAATTATAGCACTGCAAAATTTGACGCATTTAAATAATTCAAAAATCCAAGGTATATAACGGTTCAAATGACAGAGAATCTAAATAATAATTAGACATATTGAGAGACGAGAGAATAACAATTTTAAGTCAAAACTGAAGAAAAATGTAAACCATCTAAATTACCCAAAATATTCAAGAGATATAAGACTAAAAACTAAAAAATCTAATTTTTTAGAAATACACTTTAAAAATCTAGAGAAAATAGAAAATCTTAAAAATCTAAACAAATATATGAATATAAATATACTAGAAAACATGTAAAATATCTCAAAATCAATGAATTCAAATGGTGTAAAAATTACAAATTCTGAACAGTTTTAGAATTAAAAAAAATACGAAGGAATCTGAAAATTTAAAGTAGTATTAGAAAATTTCACAAATCTCAGAAAAACAGAGAATTAGAGAATTTAAAAAATATAAAAATTAGAAAGAATTCAAGAATCTAAAATTAACTAGAACTAAAACTAGGTAACTAGAAAGTTCTGCACAAGAATTTTTTAATTTTTAGACTAGATTTTCTGTGCCTTTTTCATTTTTTAGATTTTTTTAATTATTAATAATTTTCAATACATTCTAGAATCTTTACATCTCTAAATTATGTGAGTTTTTTGGACTTAAATTTTGAAATTCCTATTTTCAACCCTATGTATTTTTTATATTGCTTGTCTTCTTTAGATTCTCTTGAATTCAATCGAAAATTGTAAACGATATGGAAAAAATGCAATTTATTATATAATATGCAGAATAATAAATTAGCTTTAAACTAGGTATTAAATAATCAACAAAATAAAAACATAAATATTTAAAAATCAGCATCTACATGCATTTTTCATAAAATTCGCTTTTTAATAATGAATAAAATAAAAAAAAGCTAAAGTTTTTAAGAGCTGTAACGAACAATAAAATGTTTTAAATCATTTAGTTTTGGTTTGTTTCGTACACAACTTTCCGTCTGCTTCAACATAGTTTTAGAAATTTAACCGAAAGGACAAAATGATTGAAATGTTGTTTTATTACATTTATATAAAATATACCTAGTTAATTAATATTATAATTGTATAATTAATATTGATTAGTAAAAACATGAAGCTGCTCGGAGCGATTAAATTTACTACGTCAATATAAGCAAATGTTAAATACGAACTTTAATTTTTATTTTAAGTCTGATGAGAAAGAGCGACACAACAGAATTAAAAATATGAGGATTATTAAAGAATTGTCTATATAAGTAAAAGACAAAACTTGCTTCCACAATTTGCGTAAGACAATTAATAATAAGGACCCATGAAAAAAAACTAAACATAGTTATAGGATTATATGATTATTAACTAAAATTTACAAATCCCAGTAAATGCATCAGCAGCACCTTATAACTCCCAGCAAGTGCACATTGTAAAAGCAAACATTGTTAGATTGCAGCCTAATACTATCATTGACACAAGAAACGTTGACTTGGCAGAAATGAACGCTGCTTTTTACATGTGAAAATCCTCCTGTATACCTATGCACAAACGCATCATTAAAATCCAAGAAACCTCACCGTGATTATTGATTATTGCTTTTGCAATGGATAGTAATAAAATACACAACGTCAATACAAAAATCAGATAGTTCGGTTACATGTTTGGTAATAATAGCAACAAAGTAAAATAAAATATTGTATGTAGACACAATAATAAATACGGACAGAAAAAATCAAACAAATCAATAGATACAATAGGGCGAATGGGTGTTTGTTGTCATAACTCATAACAAACTCATTAATAATTAATCTGTTTCTTTCAAAAAAAAAATGGTTTCGAATATCGTTAGTTTCACGGTTTATTAACTGTCGGCTTATATCTATATTATCGATCGTGGATATATTCAATTAATTATTTAAATTAAAAATAGAAGGTATAAATAATTCTGGATGTTACCTGCCCCAGGAATGGTCTAATAAAATCTGTCACTACTATAAAATTTTAAAATATTTGTTTAGTCACAAAACAAACATCAAATAAACTCATTAATACACAGTGACATCGTGTTACAAAAATAACGACTTCCTTTCTCCTTCATAATTTGTTAATATGAGACACATATCAGTGTTACATTCTAGAATCTAGAGAAAGCTTCCGATAGCTCCAAGACGGTGCGTGCTAGTCAATCAACAATGTATCGCAACGACGGAACAAAAGGCTTACATGAAACCCGTATATAAAATCGGGAGCAGGTTAGGTTTGTTCATTTCCTATCTTTCAAGGGGTGATTGATGTGTGGGGAGTTAATACCACGGGCGCACAAACTTTCCAACCTGAATATGGCCGCCTTGATTTGTGACTTGTATATGCTGTGAACTAACTAACAGTTAACGTCTAGAAAAGTTATTGTGAGAAGCTTGGAACAAACGCAGCCTCTGGAAGTTTAGCGATCGATCTGACCGGTAATTATCGCCTCGGTATCATAAACATGTGCGACCTAAGGTATCGAAGTGTTAGGTCCTTTTCGAAAGGTTGACAAATAGCTAAATGAGTACTATATGTCAGTGTAGTGCAAAGTTTTCGTTCCGGTTTAATATGTGTGATGGTTTTTGCAGCAGAACATAAATCGTAGCTGCAAGTGTTTGGAGAATTTCATTTCCAACACTATAAAAGTTAACCACAAAATATACCTTCGGTCACTTGAAATAGTAGTTACTGCAACCGAATTTACTGCGAAGTAGCCGATTACTTTTTTTACTTCATTAATCTTGTGTGGGAAATAACTAAATATTTTTATGTGCACGTTTGGTTTTTATTTATTCTATGTAACAGCTAACATTTGATAATAAAGCTAAAATACGTTGTGTTTTTTTTTTAGATGATACTACAACATTATTGACACAATTTGCATTGGTTCATTTTGTTTTAATTTTGAAAATTGTTTTAGTTTTCCGATCAATCTAATTGGTGTACCTAATATTTTGTAGAAATGCTGACACAATTGTAATTTAATTTCGATATTACTAAAATACTCAATACCTATATTTCATTTGAATTTGTAATAGAAATTACAATACTCACAATGTAACAAATGTGAATTTATGCATTCATGTCTTTGTTGATGTTTATGGAACAGCCAAACTGTGTTTTGTAAATTTTGTCCATAATAGAAATAATTGATTATCTAAAGCGTGTCGATTAAACCATTGTTAAATAAACATAAACTGACTTAGTTATTATTACACAATAAGTCTTTTGTGTTATGATTTATAAAAATTTAACTTCATGTTTAAAAGCGTTTTTGATTTGTTGTCATCGTTGTGGTAACAATATGCTGTTAAAATTTTGCAAATGCTCTTTTAGTTTAATATTTTCGTTTATTGTTAACAATACTTTTGTTTACACATACAAGCATTTAACGATGAAAACATTAGAGTAAATATTTTTACTGCTATTAGAACTCTTCTCATTAAACATGTTTCAGAGTTTTAACAGGATGTAGCTTCTCCACATTTCGCTCAAGATGCCTGAGATGTTGAAATCGTTAGATCTGTAGAGGTCGCCCCGCTACTTCGCCAGCGCGCTCACCGGATGAATCTGCCATGAAATTTTTTACGGAGGGCGCTGGTAAAGAAATTGCTAGCTAAAAACAGGAGGTGATGGGAGACAACGCCCAAAAATGTTTAATATATGTTGCAAAAATTATGACTGTTCAAACGCCAACTTCTAATGATGAGATGTTCAAAAACATCATTTTGAACATATAATGTAAGTTTTAATAAATTTAATTCTAAAAAAAATAAGTACGGATCTAATAGATCTAATAGAAAAGTATCTGCTAACTACTTGCAAACTCTACAAACCTCAATGTGATTGATTTATGATACCTCGCCTGTCTTATTGAAGGAACTAAATCATACTTAGTAAAAAAAAAAATTCTGTAAATTTATATAATATCTGAAAGCCTCACATAAAATTTAATGTTACTACCGTATGTAATAGAGTAAACTTGCGTAACAATTTTGTTTTTATTTTTTGAGAATTTGTCGTTCGTTTCTTTACTTTAAAAATTGTGAATTTTTTGGGGTTGAATTAAAAAAAAAACATTTAAAACTAAGTGCTTTGATCAACATGTAACAGTAGAAATATTTTAAAGTTTAGCTTCGAACATTTAAAACTAAGTGCTTTGATCAACATGTAACAGTAGAAATATTTTAAAGTTTAGCTTCGAGCTTTTAAATTATGAAAATTTTAAGCTATTTAAATTTCAACCTACTCAAAGCTTTATCAGTATTTTATTTTTCTTAATTAACAATTCAGTGTTAAAGTACAGGCACAAAAATGTAGAAGAAATATTTAACACCAACAAATTCAAATTTTTAAATCAACTTTGAATAAATAAAATTAATATTTGGTACACATTAGTCAAATTGGACGTGCTTCGCAGTAAAATGGGCTGACCACACAAACATACATGCAACGCAATTTCGAAAAATTAAATGTATTAGAACGTTTATATTTTTTAATGCGTTCTTTAGTTTTTTATTTTTTCTTTAGTTTTCAGTTATTTTCTGTTCAATTTTAGCTTTTCTTGTAACCTTTTGTTTTTTTTTTGACTTTTTCAAATTTATTTCTGTATTATCGAATTTTTCTATTCTCTACATTCTTCGTAATTTTTAGATTTCCCTTTTATCCTTGTACTTTTTATCATAAAACCTAAGAAAATAAAATTGTTCAGAAAGCTTGTCAAAAATTAACTTTATGTTTAGTTTAGTTTAGTTTCACACATTTTTGTTGGAATCAAACATAATAAATTTTAATTCAACAAAATCTTGTTTTGGCTACATTTTTCTGTTATACGCTTGAATAATTAAATACCGGCTTCTCACGAATCGTTTTTATATCTAATCACATAATTTTTATTTTGTATGAACTTTTTTGTTCAGTTGTAGGTTTTTGTAGGCGTTACTGAAGTGCGAACTTTCCGTAAGTAATTTTTCGAATTCAACAAATTTACAAGTAAATATAAAAAAAATGGTGATTTATATAGAAAATTTGCTGTTCTTTTCAATTATGAAATCAGATTTGAAATTGAATTTTATTTTCTTGTACAAAACTGGAAGTGAACATTTCAAGTCAGATTTTTTTAAGTTTAACGTTTAGCATACCCGATCTAACATAATTTTTCAGATTTTAAAAATTCGAATTTTTGTTTAAGACTACCAAAAAAAGTGTGAAGTAAAAAAATTGTAAAAACTTCGCCGCTCGTGTTCTAAACTTGGATTCGTGTCTTAAAGATTGCGATTTGAAACTCATTTTTTTTTCTTGTTTTTATTTCTTTAATAATTATTTGGTTAATGATTTATTAATTGTACGCAAAGGTGCTCTGACAAAATATCATAATTAAACGAATATGGAATATAAACAGCCAGAAACTAATTTAATTTAACAGTTATTTGATGTTTGTTAATTAGTTTATGTGATGTTCCAAATCACCTGTAATTGAAATTGTTATACAAAATTGACTTTTGATGATGTAAATGCCTATTCAAACATCTCACCTTTGTCAAATATAAATTAACAAAAATAAAAATAAATATGTGGCACACCGATAGATATTTATTAATATTTAAGTGAAGTAAAATTATGGTTGATCCATATGTAAGTGCGGCATAAATCTGAAAATTTGTGTATCGACATATCGAAATTTCAATCTGCGCCGCAGTCTCTGATCATAAAATGTTACCAACATGCCAAATCGGGCCTCAAAATGGCACAATTTCCATTTTTAGTTTATTGGTGTAGGCTTATCTTCGAACCCGTCCTCCATCTCCTTTTTCGTGTGCAAAAAATTATGTCGTCAATCTCTGCATGATTTGTCTCTTTTGTTGTTAGTGTCGTGATGACGGAGGTCGTTATATTGGAGATTAGAACCGTTTAACGTCGCCTACGGGTGGTTATTTTCATTTCCTATATGGTGAGACTGTATTGGCTCTCATATCGCCGGTGATATCTTTTATTTATACCGGACCCCTCGTTCATTGTAAAGCTGATCTCGCGCCAAGGATTGATTGTAATGTCCAATACTGAGCCCTATAGAAAGTTTCGCGGTTCATTCTACACTCCCATATTGAAAAGGATTTTCCTTTTATTTTATTATAAGTGTCACGAGCATACGATATCATTTATTTTGTGTGTGTGCCAGCACCGTTCTGCAAAGCCTCTGTTTTATTTAAATCTAGTTTATGGAGAAATAAATTAATTCCATTTTTATTTAAATAGAATGCTGGAGAGCGAGGAAATTTTTACTGCATACCTACGAAGCATAGTTTCGCTAAATCGCTGTTACATTCATATCTAACGGTAAAAGCAAATGTTTCTTCAAAATAATCTAATATAAAAGCCATTCGCCTGCACACAGGCAGAATTGCGTTTATCTTCTGACATCTTGCCTTGAGGTTGAACCTTCATTACGACTTATGCAACTATGCTATCTCTAACTTCAAGGAGAATTAACGTCTGATGATTGATAATCGCACCGATTACCAGAGCGAATGGCGCCAGAACACATTTGAATACGACCCTGCTTTTAAGATAATTATTTCTATTAAAAGTTGGATATTGCCGTTATCTAGTGAGTGAATCGTCACAAACAACATGCACGGAGATAAACGCGCCCTCGCTATTTTAATTAATGAAATAAAGCAGCTATTTTTAAAGTTTGCTGTAAGGAGCGAAAAATGTTTTCTGCTTTCCACTTCTTTCGAAAAATCCCGTTTTTGCGTCGATCCCCGAAGAGATAGTTATAGTTGTAATTCCACGTACAATAGGGGTAAAGAGACCTCTCCTGTAACCTGACATAATCGTCCCAATATACATTGCAACCAAGCCGTGCATTTTCCAGCCTATTTTGCATAATGTTACCCCTGGGTAGATATCCGCGTTACACAATGAGATTCTTTTTGTATTCTTCTACTCTTCCGTTTACCTAGTCCGTTCCTTTTCCACATCCTGTCGCTTTTTGTATTTATTCTCTATGGTTCCGGGGTGTATCCGTTATTTTGTCAGTCTCGTAATATACACCGTCTACCGCGACACAAACTTCCATATAAAACTTCTTAATCGGCGGAGTTGCGTAATTTACAACACCCGTTATACAAATTATTTCCTGAACAGGTGATTCCGTCATAATTACTTCAAGATGAATAGCGAAATTGAGAGGCGTTTACGTGCACAAATTAAAAAATTGGGACGAATTCGCAACAGAAAAGGTTTCAGACACAATAGCATGATTTATGATGGTATAGACGTTACCAACTTGAAAATATAAATATTATCGTAAATCTTTGCAGGCGTCTGACACTAGAATTAATATGTTTTTCAGATTAAAAATTTTCCAAGAGAAATCTGGTTAATGTGTGCTACATATTTTATAAATTGACAGGTAGCTACCTACCTCTAATTTCACTACCGAAAAATAAATGCTCTGTTATAATTTTACGATAATCCTCACAATTTTTCATTTATAAGGAACAAACATAAAACTGGAACGTTTAAAAATTGATGTGCACTCAAGTTTATCACACTTATGAGACGATACAGGGACACAGGATTTCAAGGTTGACGTCAAAGGACTTCCTTTTTTATTACCGAGTTGTTAGATAATTGGAAACGTGAATTTGACGCACGTCAAAGAAAATAATAAACTTTCAATAAAAATTTCCCAGAAATAATCAAAAAAAGTCTTATACTGAAATGAACAAAGAAATGGTGCGTGGTCGTCAAAATAAAGATAGAAATTACCGATTTCGTTCATTATTTTTAAAATGAGAATTTTCGATAGGGACTTTATATTTGAAAATGCATTACGCTTTTACGTCAAGACATTAATTGTTATTGTAGGATATTTATATTTTTATTACAGTCGTTTTCCTAAAAGATGGGTCATCTAGAATACAACAGCTGGGGTCCCATATATTTTTAATGTCATTACTATAGTCATAATTTTAAACTCTGTGAATATAGGTACATCGTATTTGTATCCTACAAATTCTGGTAATAACAGTAACGAAATAACTTGGTACTATTTCTCTGATTTTTAGAATGAAAACAAGCTATCATTTAACTTAAATTTTTTAACATACTGCATAATTTAGGTAATCTAAAAACAATTTGAAAATTCAAAGAATATAAGAAGCTAAAAAAGATAATGAATCAAGAAATGTGCAATTATATGGGTTTGAAAATTTTCTAAAAAAACAATTTTTTAAATTATTTTATCTAACAAGGTTACATGTCAAAAATATTTTGTCAAAGTTTCAAGTTAATCGGAGTAAAACTTTAGAAGAGAGAGCCTTTGGAACTTCCTCTTGTTAGGCTTAGTAAGAGGAATTAATTAAATAATTAATCATTTTTGTCTCAAAACTGTATTTTTGAAGTCGGTGGACACAATTTTTCAAAAATTAATTCACTGATCTTATTGAAATTTTGCACATTCATTTTAGATAGGATTGACGATTGATTGAACGAAGGTTTTCTTTTTTCTTTGACCACAACTTATTTGTAGAGTTGTACTTTTTTGCATAGAACTTTGGCAAAAATTCAAATTTCAAAGTCCTTCGTTCAATTAAGAGCTGTACTTATCTATTCACAAAAAATATTTGGTTTCTTGATTTCAAATAAATATGTTACGAGTTATCCTCACCACCGCGAGGATGCTTTTTTCTAAGAGGTTCCAAAATTTTTAAATAAAAATCTAATAAAATATTGTTTAAATGTCGTTTTTGTTATACTTAAAAGTTTGAATAAATTTTTTTTATTATATTAAAAAAAATGAGAAAACGTGCTTTTGCTTTAACCTTCGAAATCTATGTAAATCGTTAAGAAAATTTAAGAATACTTTGCATCCAAAACATTAAAAGGTTCTACGAGTTGAGAGAATTCACGACATCTGAAAAATTGAAGAAAATGCAGAAGATATTGAAATTCTATATAGAATTTGGTATATGAATAGGTACAAAGCATCTATAAAGTAACGAATAAAATCAAAGCAATCCAATCAGATTAAAAAATAACTTAAATATAAAAAAAAAACTAAAAAAAAGTTTAAAAATACAAATATGTATAATTTAAAATATACAATCAAAAGCATTCAAATAATAATCTAATAACTCTACAAAGAGTTTAAAACATAAAACATTAAAGAAAAAATTTAAAAGGTCAGGTCAGGTCAGGTCGGAAGAATACAAGAAAACTAAACCGGAAAAAATATAAGGAATCCAGCAGAAAAAAGGAAATAAAGCATGTAAAACTGGAAGAATTAGAGAATCTAAAATGTTCTAAAAATTCAACCCAACAGTTAAACAAATTGTTAAATAACGATACACACAAAATATCCAAAATATCTAAATATTTAAAAAGTTTATTTTTTATAATATAAGGAAGCTAAACTTATCTAAACCTTAAGAAATTACAGAAAAACTAAATAATTTAAACAATTCGGAAAATTTTAAGATTATAAAATATTTTAATGATCTTTAAGCATCAAAAAAAAATCGAAACTCATAACAAAAAACCGCACGAATCTCAAAAGTTAAAGATGTTTCAAAAATGTGAATAATCCATAGAATCTTTGAGAAATTTAATAAACATATAGCATCTAGTCAGATTTAGAAATTGAAATAGTAATCCGAAATAATTGAAACTAAATATGTAATAACATAACAACTTATACAATCAATAGCATACGAAATTTTTTTAAGGATCAAGAAATAATAAAAATTTATTAAAAATCTAATAACTCTACAGAGAATTTAAAACATAAAATATTCCAGAAATCAGTAATAATTCAAGAATTCGAAACGGGTAAAAATTTTAAGGAATCTAGCAGAAAAAAGAAAACAAAGCATCTAAAATCTAGAAGATTTAGAGAATCTAAAAAGTTCTGTAAAATTCAAACCAATAATTAAACAAAATAACAACGATAAACAAAAAATGAAATATCTAATATTATATTATTATGTAAAAACTTAAAGCAGGAAATCTTAACAGTTCAAGTATATCTAGAAACTAGTATCTGAAATCTATTTAAAAAGTATAGAAAAATTTCGAAATTCGAAACAAAGAAACGCACGAATCTCAGAATGTTAAAGATGTTTAAAAAATGTGAATAATTCATAGAATTTTTGAAAAATTTAATAATGTAAAGTATATAGTTAGATTCAGAAATTGAAATAGTAATCTGAAATAATTGAAGCTTCAGAAAATTTGTAGAAATTAGAATATAATATAATAATCTATAATATATAATAATATAACAACTTATATTAATGTTTAAATATTTTTTAAGGATTAAGGAACAATAAAAATAGAAAGAATCTAATGATTCTACAAAGAATTTGAAAAATATAAAACAAACCAGAAAAAGCTCAGAGAACTAGAAAAATTGAAAAGACAGCAATAATTTCAATGATGCAAACCACTCAAAAATTTTAATGAATTTTTAGATGTAAACAAACAAAGGATCTACAAAAGTAAATAAGCTTGAGACCTTAAAAAATCTGGAAAGTTCAACAAAAACATAACAATTAAAATATTTAAATAATACACAAAAAAATCTAAAAGATAATAAATATAAATCTTAAGTATAAATATTTTAAATTAATTTGTTTTTAAAATGTGTAACGATTCTAGAGAATATCAAAAACTTGGAAAATCTAAGAAATTTGGAAAATCTGAAGAATAGGAAATATTATAATAATCCTTCGGCATCAAAAAAGTCTTGAAGCTCGAAACAAAAATCGATTGAAACTAAATTTATAAAAAAATTAAAAAGACCCAATAGATAGATAAAACAAAAATCTAAAAATCGTAAAAAATCGAGATAATCTAAAACTGAAAGATCCAAAAATCTAATACAAATAAACAAAACCAATAATGCAAGAGAAATATAAAAAATGTACATAAAACGTATCTAAAAAAAAATTAAAAAACAGGGAAACGAAAAAGATTTGTGGATTTCAAAACCCCAAAAAAATCGTATTACTTAACCAAATCTAAGAAAGAAAAAACAAGAATCACCTAGGAGTTAAAAAACAGCTCAAATACAAAAAAAATAATAATTCTAAGAAATGTAAAAAAATCTAGCTATTCAAATAATAAACGAAAATCAAAGCAAAAAAAACAAAAAACCTTAAAATTAAAGACTGGAAAGTATTTGAAATATAGAGAAACTAAAAAAAACTGCAGCATTTGAAGAACATTCAATAGAACTAATAAATCTAAATATCTATCCGATTCAAGAAAATGGAAAAATTCAAAAAACTAATAATTCTCGAAGGGATTCAAATGGTTATAAAATATTAACAATTCAAAGAATTAATAAACCATTCGAGAATAACAAAAGAAAAATATAATAACGTGTATAAAAATTGTAAAGAACAATTTTTGAAAAATATATGTAAAGATTTCTAAATTTAAATCGTAAAAAAAAGCAAAAAAAAAATTCATAAAACTGATTAAAAAAAAAAAATTTTATTGCATATTTTGCTATAACTGACAAAGTAGTCATATTTTTATAATTTTTGTGCATTTATTTTGCATATTTCTGCATTTTATTTATAAACTTGTGACAGATGTTTCTAGTTTGTTGGTACAAAACACCAAGCTACAATAAATAAAAAAACACGTTAAAAACTATAAATGTCGTTTTTTGCTCAAATGTGATTAATTCTTCAGCAAGAAATCGGAAAAGCCTGCTGTATCCGATTCCCATTTTCGCGCCATATCGTCCTTAAATATTAAAGCAGTTGGGTAAAACTTTTTATCACAGCAACAAACTTATTGGTCAAATAAAATACAGGGAGTTGTGGACAGTTGGACAAGTTATATGGAGTTTCCTTGTCATATTAGAAGAAAAGAATGGCACCGGGGGCAACAAATCGTTATCGTCACCTCTCGGCGACCGAGTTTTTATTTATATTCAAAGTTCGACCGTATATCTTCAATTTAAAAGAACCACTATTCGTCTTCCGTGTTTAATGAAATTACTTAGTAACTATTAAAAAGTTGCCAACTCTTTCCGTGAAGTAAATATATTTGCTTTTGTAAAGGACTTTAGAAGTTGGTCATATTTTATTTTTGCCCTTTCGTATAGTTACATTCTGCGCAGCACAATGAAAATGGACCGGAAATGTATGCAAACTAACTTGATGTATACAGTAAAGTTAATTTAAAAAATTTCCTAGATGCGAAATGCAAATTGTGTTTGTTTCACTTTAGCTAAATGGGGGAAGTAAACATATTTTTACGCCAAGGAAAGAAATTATACGTTCTTCTACTTTAATTAAAGAAACGAATTTTCATTTATAGGCTCGTGCGTTTGGAGACACGGACTGTTATTAAATTACTGAAGTAGAGTAACCAGCGCAATGATCACAAAATGTGGAATATTCTTTTGGTGATTAATATTTTATTATCTTTTACAGAAACCTTCAAATTCAGTTGCAATTCAGTTGAAATTCTGTAAAATCTGAATTAAATATATTGGTGTCACTTTGCAACGTCCAACATATCACCTATTGATAAATTCCTACCACAATTAGGAGTATATTCGCTCGACATTGTCAATGATTTCCATATTTGCCTCCACATAATCGTCAATCACACTACTATTGTTCACCAAGTTTACTTACCCGAAATCCCATCGTACGTCCACCATTCCTCCCAACTCACGGCAGTCGTCACTGAAACAGAAAAAAGCTCAACTTGAGGATTGATTGGTGACAATAATTGATGCATGGCGGAGTTAGTCTTGTGTAAGCCCATATTTTGTCGGCTTTGTTAGGATTACTTCCGACCGCCGCCACGCGTCGTTCGCACAGCTAGGCACGTATCTCATTTTTAATCCGGATTATCTCTCAACTCGTCTGTTTTTTCAAACATTGCTCGTATTTGTCAAGTACTTCGCGAAAGCTACAATTTCCGTTGACAAATACATGTTTAGCGCTAATTGTATTGCGTCAGACAGTTCGTTTAAATGTCGACACTCTTATTGATAGTCGTACAGATTAGGAAAATTACAGAAAAAGAAGGAAGAGAAATCTCAAATATTATTGAGTTCGTATCGTCAAGAGCAAACATTGTTCAAAATAAAACTTGAGTAACTGACTTTGTATTTTATATCTGCGAGAATAGAGCACCCGAATTTTTGTTGCATTATTTTTTTAATTTTAATTTGTACCTAAAGTCTTTCATGTGTTTTATTTATGTTTTATTTATGTTACAGGAAGTGCTATTGATCAGCCCATATGACATCGAAGTCGAAACACTTTTACAGTCGTTATATTTATTTTTAGAGAACACTTTTAAATTACACGTTCCATTACATTTTTGTCATGTCAGCGGGTGTTCCGCGGATTGCTGAATGTAGAGAAAATAACATGGTAATTTTATTTTTTTTTCTACTGTTTGAAACATCTAGGCAAAATTCGTTAAATAGACATTTTCTAGCTAAAGGTGTTTTTTGGATTAAATATTCATATAAAAAGTTTTGTGCCCTTTTTTTATTGTTTTCTATTATGGGTGTGCTTTTTAATCTCTTTCTAATCTATCAATGTGATCAATTTTTCCTTGTTTTGTATTATTGTACTCAAATATTTGTAGTTCTCCACCTGATTTCTTTGTATTTATAATCAGATAAAAAATGTGCATGGGAGTATTTTACTTAGATTTTTAGTACATTGCATAATTTAGATAGTCTAAAAACAATTTGGAACTAAGATACATAAAATCCTAGAAAAGTTGGTAAACCTAGAAACGTGGAATTTAGAAAAACTTAAGAATACTTGGCATCTAAAGAAATTGAAAGGTCCTAGGAATAGAGAAAATTCACGAAATCTGAATAATCCAAGTTCAGAGAAAAACGAAATTCTACATAGAATCCGATCCATATAAGCGATTTGAAAAAAAAAATTAAAAAACAAAATCAATATAATCAAATTCAGAAACTACTCAAATTTTAAAAGAATCAGCATAATAGGAGGAAAATCTGTAGAATTCACAATATTAATTACCCATAGAATCAAAAACGTCCAAATAACCCTTAAGGATCAAGAAACATCAAAAACAGAAAAGATCTAGTGTAAATTGAAACATGTCAAACTTAAAAAATCAAAAAAAAATCAGAGAACAGTAGTGTTACAAGGGATTCAAACCACTCAAAAATTTTAAGAAATTTAGAATATAAAAAGACACATAATAGCTAAAAAAAGTAATAAACACTTAAATAAAACTGAAAAAATTTGAATCTGCCTAAAAAGTATAGAAAATCTAGAGAAAATTGAAACTAAAAAATGTAGAAAATTTGAAAAATTTAAAGAGTATAAAATAATATAATGATCCCAAACCATTAAAAAAATCGAGACTCAAAAAAAAGAATCGAATAGATCTCAAAATGTTCAAAATGTTTGCAAAATGTAAATAATCTATTAAATCATTGAGAACCCATAAAATAGATAGAAAATCCTGGAGATTGAAACAAAGAATAGAATGATGTTTAAAATGTTAAGAAATTTTAAGGGCTCAACTGATAGATAAAAAACAAAAATTTTAAAAATGTAAAGAATCCAGATAATTTAAAATTTAAAGGTTCTAAAAAGTCTAAAAAATTTAAAATATTTAAATAATGCAAGAGAAACAACAAATTGCATATAAACTAAAAATAGTACGCAAAACGTATTTAGAAAAAAAAACTTATAAATATTGTGGAATTCAAAGTACACTTAAAAATGTCAAAACCTAGTTCAACAAATAGATGAAAACAAAAAATCTAAAAATTACAAAGAAGTTTAAAATATGGGGGATAAAAAATATTTAAAAAATCACAAAAATTATGACTATACAAATAATGCAGGAAAAGCAAAAAAAAAACACAGCCTTGAAGTCAAAAGTTAGAAATTATCTAGAGAAAATCTAAAATTTAAACAAGCTAGAAAAACTTTAATATTTAAAGGTATATGTGAAGAAGAAGAGTATATGTCAAGAAAAATTCAAAAGCTAAAATTTGATTGTTATTAATAAATAATTCAGGGAATAAAAACGATTCAAAAATTAAATAACAAAAATATAAAAATATGTATAAAAATTGTAAAAACTATTTTCCGAAAGCATATAAAAAATTTTAAATTTAGATACTAGAAAAGTAAAAAGGATTTACATAAAAAAGATTAAATATATTTTTATATTTTTCATATTTTGCGATAACTGGTGAAACAGTCATACTTTTACAATTTTTGTGCATTTATTTTTTGCATATTTCTGCATTTTAGTTATAAGCTTGTAACAGATATTTCTATTTTGTTGGTTCAAAAACGTAGCTACAAAGAAAAAAAAACTCTATACGTCAAATGTGATTAATTCTTCAGCAAGAAATCGAAGCCTGTTGTATTCTATTTCCATTTTCGTGTCATATCATTCTTAAACATTAAAGCAGTTGGGTAAAACTTTTTATAACAGCAACAAACTTATTGGTCAAATAAAATACAGCAAGTTGTGGACAATTTTTATTTTTAATGTGGAGAATCTAGAATATATCAGAAACTTGGAGTGTGAAGTCTAAACAGTTTAAGTAATCCAGAAATCAGTATCTGAAATTTATATAAAAAGTATAGAAAATCTAGTGAAAACAGAAAGGGCATAGGGAGATAAGAATGCTAAAATTGCCCCCAGAGCGTATCTTAACGATACTTTCAGGATATGTTCGTACTATAGAAGTACTTTGATTCTGAAGTTTTTAGATCTCAAAGTTAACTAGATTTTGAATAATAATAAAAAAAGGCAAAAACAGAAAATATTTTTTTTCTCTTCATAGACTAAACCGATTTAAATAAAAAATTTATGGTAATTTAATATCTATAGAGATACTCTTTTGATAAAAATTTCAACTATATAGCTCTACATTTTCATAGAGAAAAAAAAATTTTTTTCAAGAAAAATTGATTTTTTATTATAAAACTTAAAAGTACAATTTTGAAAATATTATTTTTGAATTCCCTAGCAAAAAGTACATAAAATATATTTTTTTCAAACTTTTTGTAATAGTACGCCATATTGAAAAAAATTAAAAACTGTCATGTTTCCAAAAAAATGTTTTTTTCCATTTATACTCTCTTTCTTTCTCTCTCTCTCTCTCTCTCTATATATATATATATATATATAGATGTATGTATATACATCTAAAAAAATGAAATTCTGAAACGTGTTTTCAAATTTTTTTGTAATGGTACGCCATATTGAAAAAAATTAAAAACTGTCATGTTTCCAAAAAAATGTTTTTTTTCCATTTATACTCTCTTTCTCTCTCTCTCTCTCTATATATATATATATATATATATATATATATATATATAGATGTATGTATATACATCTAAAAAAATGAAATTCTGAGAACGCATTAATTGTTTATTGCTCACTTCATCTCTCAGCCACCCCCGAGCACAAATAACAAAAAGAGCATGACTTAAGTGTAGTTACGCTTGAACGTTCCTAACGTGAATATTAATATTAATTTTTCTAAAATAATATAATTTAGATTTAAACAGTGTGTTAAGCAAATAATAAGGAACCTTAAATTTGACGAAAGATAATTTAAACATAATCGGTGTCTTCATTCATTGACGTTCTGTTGCCATTTGCACATTCACAGCAATATCTATTTATTCCGATATACTCTCTACTATTTGGTTTGTAATCAAAACTAAAAATAAAAAGTCTATATTCTATTTTGTTAATATGACGAGTTTAGACTTTAACTTTAACTTTGACTATATTACTTTCGTCTTACATATTCAATTTTTATGTTGTTCGATTCATCCATCATTTCACCTAGGTATGACATCGATTGTTTATATTGATTTGAACCAGTGAAGAGGATTTTCAATTTTTTTGTCATTTCTGGAAAATCTGTTAATTCATTAACTGAAATTGTTTGAAAAGAAAGTTTTTTACAAAGCCGACCATTTTTCTTCACTTCATCAGCCAACGTGTTTTTACATGTTTTAATGGACTTCATTCTCTCTATAATTAAATCAGAAAAATCTGAATCGGAAGTCATCCCCTCGTGGTGTTATTCTAGTAATAGCGGTGCGTTTTTCAATAAGATAATAGTCATCTAGCTAAGACGTCAGAATTATGTTATAACAATTTCTCTCTCAAATAATTTTATTTGAGATATTTATTTCATTTATTTTTGTCAAAAATAATTGAAAGGCATATACACACACACACATATATATATATATACACACACATATATATATATATATATATATATATATATATATATGTGTATGTGTGTATTGTTATCAAAGCAATATATTTTTTTTTGCAACAAAGACAATTTTTTTTTCTATATGGCATACAATTAGAAAAAAAATTGGAAAAAATATATTTTATATATTTTTTGTTAAAAATTTAAAAAAAATTAAAATTGCACAATTCAACAATTTTTCTCGAAAAAATTTTTTTTCTAGGAAAATGCGAAACTATTTTATTTAATAATGATAATATAAACGTAACAATTAAATAAGGATGCGAAGATAATGTTAAATAAATTGTAATCTAAATTACATTATTTTTCAAAAATTAATATTCATATTCACGTTGGGAATGTTCAAACGTAATTACACTTAAATCATGCTCTTTTTGTTATTACTGCTCGGGGGGGCTGGGAGGTTAAGAGAGCAATAAACAGTTAATGCGTTCTCAGAATTTAATTTTTTAGAGAGAGAGAGAAAGAGAGTATAAATGGAAAAAAACATTTTTTCGGAAACATGACAGTTTTTAATTTTTTTCAATATGGCGTACCATTACAAAAAATTTGAAAAAAATATATTTTATGTACTTTTTGCTAAGGAATTCAAAAAAAATATTTTCAAAATTGTACTTTTAAGTTTTATAATAAAAAAACAATTTTTCTTGAAAAAATTTTTATTTTTCTCTATGAAAATGTAGAGCTATATAGTTGAAATTTTTATCAAAAGAGTATCTCTATAGATATTAAATTACCATAAATTTTTTATTTAAATTGGTTTAGTCTATGAAGAGAAAAAAAATATTTTCTGTTTTTGCCTTTTTTTATTATTGTTTAAAATCTAGTTAACTTTGAGATCTAAAAACTTCAGAATCAAAGTACTTCTATAGTACGAACATATCCTGAAAGTATCGTTAAGATACGCTCTGGGAGCAATTTTAGCATTCTTATCTCTCTATGCCCTTTCAGAGAAACTAAAGAATCTAAAAAATCGTTAAATTTAAAGAGACTAAAATATTCTTATAAATCTAAACCATCAAAAGAATGTCGAAGCTGGAAGCAAAAAAAAGCACGAATCTTAAAAAGATTTTCGAAGTATTCCGAAAAATCTGTATCCTTAATATATATTTTTCTTTTTTTCCTCTCCAGTTTCAGCTAATATAGCCATATCATCCGTGATAGTTTGAAATATGATGTTTATTTATTCGATTTTTGTAATGACGCCGTAATATTATTTAATAAAAAATAAACTCTAAAATAAAGAATGTCCTCAAGCAAAAACAGCCATTAAACGAATTGTGTCTATATGATTAAGAGGACAGAAAAAAAATTACCGCGTTATTTTCTCATATTTAGGAATCTCTAGAACACCCGGCACATAATGTAAAATTTTAATAGAGTTGGTTCAAGACGTGCTGTAAATTACAAACAATTTCATAGGTATAAATTAGCGATCGTTATATTTGCATATTTTATGCAGCAAATTTGTTTTATTAATTTGAGTTCAAGAAGGAAAAGGTTAAAAATGTTGTGTCGAACCTTTTGAAGGAGGTCCGATGAACTTAAATCTTTGGCTTCTGTCTAAATTCACTGTGAAATTTATAATTGGTGAATGCGCCGGGAAAATATTACAATCTGGAGGATGTTTATCAATTAATTCCATTGAAAAAAGACTACTTAAAATTTAATTTGAATATCAGTTTTATGAAAATTCTTGAAAATGAACGAATAAGAACAGAATTATTGTTGAGTAATAGTATGCAAGTTTTTAAACCAGTTTGGTGTTTAAACCGGCATTTATATTATACCTTCCTTGTCTATCTATTCTTCATTACAAAACCACCCACGAGATGAAATTTGTTGGATCAGAGAACAGAATGTACTACAGCAAATAAATTACTTCCTGCCTATTGTTACATAATCTAATATAATACCTAGGTACTTACTTACCTGTTTCTGTGAAAACACAGGAAACTAAGCAATTGTAATAATTAAAGTACAACGAAAGCGGCAAATAGGTTTGGTAAATTATATCTAAAACTAAGCTTTTTGTTTTTTATCAATATTGTTAATTGAAACGTACCTTTTTTGAAATTAGATTTGAGAGTTTGATATTTATTTAAAATGTAATAACTTTAGTTGGGAGATCAGTAACGAGTAATCTTGAAGTTAAATGAAACTTAACTTTCAGGTCGAATTGCATAAAACAAAGTTTGCATTTTCAATCTGTGTCAGCATGAGCGGTCGAGAAGCTTTTTATTTGAAATTCAAGAGCCTTAAGAGAAAAAATCAAATGGACCGTTTTCTGCTTCCTTTGATTCGATCTCATTTCTATTACGCGAGTCCCAACTTCAATCGCTTTTTGTGTATACAAAGTTTGCGTAAAGTCAATCGGCGGGAAATGCGAGACCGGTATTTAATGGGTCCGGAATCGCTGATTATTCACAATCTGATGCCTTCCAGATTTCGTGCAGGAATTTTGGCTTATCCTGATTTTCATTAACCCGACCAGGATTAAATCGAAAAAGTCGCAAACATAAATCTGGCGTTTGAAGACGTTACTTCCTATTTTCTTGAAAACTTGATGATAAAATAGTGCTGTGCTTCCGAAGAGTACGCGACGCATTTAGAAGCCTCTTTGGGGACGGCTTCCACCACAAACCTGCGGCCTCCCGAAACCATTCTTTCCTATAAACGGGGTGCCCGACCATTTTCCCGTCACGTCTTTATTATATCCTTCCCATGGGGCGAACAAAATGTTACATAACTTCTTGTAAAAGTCGAAACCTTCCATCCCGTCGAGAGAGAACTTCCGTTTTTGTTGATTTTTATTCCGGTTCCCGATACGAGGCTCGACCCTTATGTTTCACTTACGCTAATCTCCAGCCGGAAATTTAAAGGAAAAATTAGGAACTATGTAGCTGGATTCGAGTGAAATTTCCGCCCGTGTACTGCAACTTCTTCGATCGTTAATACGTTTCTATTTATTTATGCAATCTGTTCGCTCAAGTTTGATAAAATCAAGTTTTCTTCGAAAGTAAACCTTCAAATTTAAACACGGCTCCGACAACCACCGCGGTATTTTGATATGCAAATCAGTGACGGTTGTTGTTTATGATAATGCATAACGTGATTATTCATGGCAGAAATCTTACGTTTTTGCAAGCCTATAAAATATCATTTCGGTACGGCCAGACAGAAGTAGTAAAACAATTCCCGGACGTAGAAACTTGTTTCTTTCGTCTGTTAATAATAAATGGGTTAATTTTTCTAGAGCTTCGCAAATCCGTGGATTTAGCGGCCGTGAGCCCCCTAATTTGTAACTTGAGCAGTTTGCAATCTTATCGCGGTCTCTTCGGGGCCCCGAGGCTCACTATTAGTTATTTACCTCCTTTCTTAACGATTGCTACTGTAATAAGGAATGACGGTGCGCCACTGGGTTGACACCAATCCAATTTACCTCCCTAAGCTCGCCTAATGATAATTACGCCGGATCTTAATTTAATATTTCTGTTGTTTCCGAATTGAATTAAAGGTATTCGTCTTGTTTTCTTTACAAAGACGCAGCTAATAACCTTTTGTTCCGCAACAACATCCAAACGTTAAATAAACATCACCTCATTTTCAACAGGTTCCTCCTCGAATTACTGAATACATCAAAGAAAACAAAGCGTAACCGGGCAATTTATCACTAGCAAATAAATAATAGTGTAGTAAATGATTTGTATTTTTTTATATAAAGTGTGCCTTATTCGTCTCAAAATGCAAGCCTTCAACTTTTGCTTAGCTTCAGTACATTATTATTTTGGAGTAACTGTAAAGGTAACAGTACAATTGACGTTCACAGATTTAGGAATAGAACTCGCTTTGATAGTTTTGTGGGAGTGCACTGTACCCGTAGCTGAGCTTCTTGCCAAATTTTCACAAAGCATCTGGCACAGAATCTTCTGCTGCCAAGAATGATTTTCATCCGCCTATTTGTTTAACGGTGACAAGATCAGCAACTTATTTACCAACATCGTAGCTGCAGAGCGACGAGAGTAATACCCAGTGTACGTTTCAGAATGTGACAGCTTCAAAAAAATGGTAATCATCTTCGAAACTTCGTACTGAATGCTACAGTTTTTCTGCCTGTATCGACGAAGAACTTTTTTTGAGGAACGTTATTAAAACTCAAGTCTATTTTTATTTAATTCCCAAAAAACTAACTCCACCATCTTCGTCACAAAACGAACATTTTTTCTTGGCTTTAGTATCAGTCATTACGGATTGTCGATCTTTAATATTAGAAATTTCTAACATCTACAATTCGTCCGTTTTGAAGGCCCATTGCAAAGCCATTACGGCAACAACCTTACCTTATTTTACATGTAATTTTTTAAACTTTGTAAATCCTTTAAATATCTAACCTTCACAAAAAAATAAACAGAATCTAAAACGTCTATTAAAAATTTAATTTAATATTTTAACGCCTATAGCATTTGCTTCTTTTCTTAAAAAGTGTTATTAGTTTGCTCTATCCGAAAATTGTTTTGGCATTTACTTTGACAATATTTTCAAAAATTCTTACTTTGAACTGTCGCAGTTTCCATTCACCACAATTTAGATTTAAAAAATATGCCCACAAACTCGAAAGTTGGACTTTCTTAAATTTTTCGTAAAAATATGCAAAAAGCACTAACTCCACGGATAGGAGCTATATTTCCTGCTTCTTCATTTTTGAAACTTGTTTTTTCTCTTACATTAAGCGTGATTTTTGAGGCAATAGCTTATTCACAACCTTTGCAACCTCTTCCTTTCCGTCTGCAAACAGTTCTATTTCGTTATTGCACATTGAATTTTCGACTTTCAAAAATGAAAAATTTGCTTATAACCCGAATTCCATAAAAACCAATTCTGGATATCACGATGAGTGTTTATTTTCAAATTAATAATTTAAAATTAAAGTTTCTCATTAAAATGTGCTATAGGAAAAAATAGTGTATTATACATGACGACAAAGGAACTCGTGATTACGCCACTCGTGCATTAATTTTCACTTGATATTAAAAGTGGTCCTGTATCGTCTGGTGAAATAAACAACTATAATTTACCCTGAAAATTTCAAAACTAAAATATTTGTGTGAATGGACTATTTCTGTTTGCAACCTGCTCAGCTCAAAGTAAAGTTACCGTTAAACTAATTAACAATTCAACCAATGCACTTTCTGTGTAATGACGTCAACATTAACGTATCCTCCACAAAAAATTAATTATCTGCTTGTACGATTCTTCAAAAATGCATTTAAAAACTGTGTAACTTTTTAAATTGTCAAACGATGTAGTTTTTAATCCTCTCAACGTTAAAGTTAGTAATCCAGAAAAGTAGTTTTATTCTTTTAATACACCAAATAAAATTGCGTGAACGAGGTAACAGAACAAATTTACGGGGTAAATAATTCTAAAAATAATTAAATATTTAAACACAAAATCACCACGGTTTGTTTTGACAGGATATATCAGTTGGACTATAAATATTTGTGCAAAACTGGTTGACAAGTTCGTACACGGTTAGGAAGCATATTTTCGATGACTCCTATGTTCTTTCTTCCTTTCAAAAATAAGCGGTTGTAATATGACACCTCAAACGTCAAGTGACATTTAATAGCACGCTACAGCAGGAAAAGCAGTAAAAGTGTCCCTAGTGTCATGAATCAAGTTGTTTTTTTCTTTCCCGGATGAGTTATTATGCTCACCACTGGTTGTTTGCATGTAACTGATCAAATTTCAAACTTCAAGTGCAACTCGTGTTTTGCCTGTGACCCGCAATACGTTGACCTGTGGATCATTCCAATATTTGATATCGATAATGAAGATCGGTACAGTGTACTCCACTAAATTATATTTCGTGCCAACCGCGTATTGTGGCCGTATTTATACGGCAGCACGGCTAATTTGCACATCTCTGAGGAAAACTGTGACTGTTTCCCATGATGGTATCTAATCATGGACGCACGCACTGCTAGATACTCATAAATTAGCAGACTTAACGTCAGTAAAGCTTCTGTTACGTGACCCGATGAGTTTTAGCGTCTGGAAAAAAAAATATTCACTTTAAGGTGTGGACGATCATCCAACAATGGCTGCTTTGACCTTACGTGCCCAATAATGGTTTGGTCCTATTAGCTATATTAACCGAAAAGGACGCGGCAGGAATTAAAGCGTAATTTGCAAATAGATCTGTAAAGGCCGCGGCAGGATAACAAGGGATAAGACGCATTGGCTTGCTAGAGTTCATCTTGTTAGACCTCAGAGATTATTAGCGTAAATAATTTAGACTAAATTGTGCGATTTCACTACAATTATTACAGTTGCAACGGAATATCAAATTTTATTGTCCCCAAATTATCTTCTAGAGCTGCACCATTATCCGACTTTGCAAAATTATAATCTAATTCTGGAAAAGTCGGAGTTCACAAAGTTGATGTTTTCAAATTTTGAACGTTTGTTTTTAGTTTTCAGCATCTTAACAAAAAAGGATAAAGACATTTTATCAATTTGACATTTTTTACAAAACATTGTAATTTTTTGTGTTTTTTTTTTGTAACACTAATTCAAGTATATTAAAAACAAATAAACACACTTCGTTAAATTTATTTATTTTTTATTTTGTTAAAAAAATATACGTATTTAATTACAAAAATTTTCTTTAGTTGAATTATATAAAAATGTAAGGCATTTTGAGTAAAATTTAACGCTTGAAAAAAAATTGAACGTCAAAGATCTGACAGTCCCCGGATTGTCTACGGCTTTAAAAATTGTCGTGTTATAGATATTTGCTTAAATTCTACTTTCTAAAATAAATACAACTGAAGCTTTTAGTAAAAATAATTAAGTTGGGTATTTTGACTGTTCCTACACATATTAAAAATCCTTACTTTTTTATTAATTTTGTAGATATTAAGAAGATTCTCGTTTTTCTTTAATAGCTGTAAAACAACATTTAACACATCTTGATAAAATTACATATTTAAGTTTTAGTTATTTACATAACGTTTATATTTCCGTTTTCCGTATTTTTTTCTTCTAGGTTGATAATATTTTTTTATTTCGGTAAATTGCGTTTTTTTTCAAAAATTGAAATTTGTATGTATTTAGGGCATTCACTGTTTTAACATTTAAAAGATTTGTAAATCAGTTACAATTTAGAAAATATAAGCGCTTTTAGTGAATTAAACTTTTTAGCAAAATATACGAATAAAATATCTAGCAAATTTATTTATTTTGGTTTAAAAGTTATTGTTTGTCATAAATATATTTTTATATATTTTTTTTCAATCAATTTAATTAGTTTTTGAGTAAATATTTAGTTAATTTCTATAGTCTGAAAATAAACTTAATAAAATTAAATTTTTTGACAAGAATTACAAATTTCACTTGAAAATAAAGACTAATTTAATTTAAAATTTGTATTATTCTTAAATGGGTGGATATCAAAAATTTTGTTAAAACCTCAATCTATATGAAAGTATAGTGCAATGTGTTAAGTTAACACTTTTTCCAACATCTTGTTATTACATTTGAGACACGTACAAACTTAAATGGTTTGTTGATTATTAATTATTTTTTAACTATTAATAGTATGTTGATTAATTAACTTAAATAATTTCTGTATTTTTCTTTGTTCTATGAATATTTAAAAAATTCAAATTATTTTGTTAAAAAAATTGACGCTGACAATAAAGCAGACAGTTAATTAATTATTAAATTATCAACTTATTAATTATTATTTAACAGTACATTAAAAAAAATATAGGCGCTCCTACCGTTTTCGCATTATTAAAAAAAAAAATTCCACCGACACTTAAAACGATATTTCTGTTTATTAAATGATTAAATGTATACACTTTTAACACTTCCAGTAAAAAAAAAAAATAAAAAAAAATGAAGTAACATTAAAATTTTGTGGAATTTATATATTTTTTTTTTTTTGTTAAAGCCATTATAATCTACAAGAAAATAAATGCATTTAAAAAAAAAAACACATTTACTCGTTAATTTGAAACATTTACAAAATTTTCTAAAGGTCTCGTCCCGTATTTTTCTTTGCTCCATAAATATTTAGAAAACTGTTCTTGCTTCTGTTAATAATAATATTGTAACGAAAACAGACACACTTTATCAACTTGTAATTTTGCGCAACTAAATCTCTTTTTATTCTCTAGGTATTTAAAAAAAATTGTAAAATAGTAAATATTTAAAAATTTACAAAAATCTAAAATATTTTAGTGACACTAAACTCTTTCCATTTTGTTAAATTAACACATTTTACGTTTTTGTATTTTATTGAGCACATTTACAAACGCCTTCAAGTTTTAATAGATCCGTGGGTTGATCCGTGGATATTCAATAAATTTCTCTTTTTGTTGTTTTGGAGTATTTGGAATCGGCTTGGTGTCTTTAATAAAAAATGAAAAAGATTAGGTATTTGGTAAATCCCACAATTTTTGTAATATTGCAGAACATGTTATTTTTAATCTATAGACGTGAAAAATATTTGTAACTGCATTATATGTAGATTAGTAGAAATCGTATTTCTAAATTTTAGATATCTTGCAAAAAAAGGTTGGTAATTTTTTTGTAATTATGAGTAGAGTATGGAATATAGTAAGTAGCCAGAATTTCATCAAAGGAATATCACTAAGAAATGTTTAACACACTTCCAATTTGCATTCATGTAGCGTCGGCAGCTTTGTTCATTTTTTAAAAAAATAAATAATAATGTTATCGTCAATTTTTTATTTTTCATGAATAATTCAGTGCCATCTCCTCGAAAACATTACTGATATAACACGAATGAAGGCCGCTGGATTCGAAAGAAAACGATGCAGAATACGTGTAATTGGCATATTCTGGCAAAGCTCAGGCAGACAGATGTTGCAAATGTGTCGAACGTGTCAGCAAGCGTCATAAATTGATTATGATTATGGTTGGTTGCTCTATCGACAAAGCCATGTTTAGAACATAACACCGCCAAGCTAATAAAGAATAAAATGTGATTTTACAAAACATTAGTGGGTTTTTATGTGAAATAGAGCTTGGCAAGTCGCTTTGAGAAATAATTTGGCTCAGTGTCCACGTGATAAAAATGAAATGATTAATTTTAGTGGCAATATTTCCGAACTGACCCGAAGTAGACAGAGAGGGTCTCCAGGGCGACATCAGGGCAGACCTCTGGGGCATTCTTGATCTCCGTTATCCCTCCCATCTCTCATTTCGCTATCACACATTGAGAGTCCGATATGTCCCGAGAGCTCCTGCAGATTTTATTAACGGAATTGTTTCAGACACTTTTAATTGCCACTTAAAAATCTGCATTGCGTAACAGTTCACATTTTTCGCGTTTAATTTCGGATGGTGTCCTTTTATTTGATTTATTAGAGATTTTCGTCGTTTTATTTCAAGTTTAGCTGCTAAATAAAACGGAACAGGGGTTACAGAAAGTGAAAGAGAAGAATAAAAAACATATCTGAAACATTTGTGTAGTTATCAGAGAATTATGACTATGGTCGACTAATTAAGATTTTAATTATGAAATCAGCAATAAATTCCCTGAAAATCTGAATTCTGAATAGCCGATAAGAGTTTCCAGAGCTCAGATATCTCCAATTATATCAAATAAGGACTCGCACAGGACTCGAGTTTAGCGAACTGAAAGTTTGTTGGAAAAGTCAGACTGAAGTTGGCCTTAGCTAATTGCATTGCCTCCTGATATTCTACCTACAATGAAAGTGACCGACAAACGAGCTCAGCCTTTACCTGACCGGAATACGCTCCCCTTTAATTTTATTAAGTTTTACCTCAAATAAAAAGCAATCAAGGCTATTTATGTTTAACTCAAATTCAATGTTAGGAACCGCCCAAATTAATGTTCTTCTTATTGCACTTTGTTTTCTCCACAGTTTCGTGGCCGCCCGGGAGAATTAAAACACAAAGCAAACATTTCTAATAAACACTTTTGACTGAAGAAACTACCACATCCTGTTTCTACGTGCTTGTCATGAAATATTCAGTTGAATTACAATTATTGCTTATTTGTTTCAAATGTTAAACAATGTTACGTCCCACGTGTTTTAGCCGTTCGCCTCTCATGTAAAAGAGTACCGTAAACCTACAAGATGATTAATAAAAATAAAAGAAAGCATTAAACTTTACGTAGCCATTCTGTGTATATTTCAGAATGCCAGCGGCAATAATGGCTCCTTTTTTTTATCCCACTTCAGAGCAATAAATTCGCTTTTAGGTCCTACGTAAACATTTTTCTTAAATTTTACTTATATGTAATTCCGTTTTGTTGCACCGTTTCACCTGAATTTTTTAATAAACTTTCTCTAGACGCAAACAAATCATTTTTTCATCCTCACTTTTGAGCTTTTGTTGAAAGCTTCACTTTAAGTTAACTGAAGCGTTGGCAGTTTTTGTCTGGACCTGACTAATAATTTATAATCAAAGTACATATTGCAATGAAAGTGTGATGATATGGCTTGGGGGTGAATGTGCGGCTGCTTGAGAATGTTGCCTTGGCCGCACTTGCGGCACCCTTATAGAGCTTTCAATAATGGAGAAGTCGCAACCGCTAAACCCGCCATACTACTGAACCCCTGTCACGTTTTCAGTAGCTGTTCAGACGCCGGCTCTGCGTCATCCCCTTTTGTAATAATATCATAATAATTTAACCCGGGTTAAGTCAATATTTAATTTCCATCTCTCAATTACTTCCACTTTACGGTATTAATATCGTTGCAAATCTTAATTGTACTTGGAATTTTATTCTCATCTTTTGGAAGATCGTTTAAATTCCAATTTTTCCACAAATGGAGAGTGAAAGTGTGTTTCATTTATGACGGTACTTAGACGACCGCCTTATTTTCTCCCCGAAATGAATAAAACTCGGAATGAAAAAATAACATAAAAACTTAATTTATTTTTACTTCATTATAAAGCAGTCCCATGTGATTTTCATACGAATCTAGCTTCCAATGTCAACGCAGTATTAAAATAAGGTCAATAACTCAAGGACAGCTTTGATTTTTTCCCGGAAAACTCAAATGAAGAAATTACAAAAAACTTAATTTATTTTTACTTTACTATAAAACATTTCCACGTACTCGCATGTGAACTTCATTATTTTCCAACCCGTTAAGGTAAAACATGATATTAAAACCTGAATCCTTGTTGCACTGAAAGGTTTTTCTGCAGGTGAGATGTTTGTTTTTCCTTTAGGGAAGTGAATCTGTAGAGTAGGAAATCGTGCACTCCAGAATCGGATATCGTTAAAACCAAGCATGCATGGCTTGCCCCTCGAGATAGATGTACACCAAAGAAAGCTAAATGAAGTACATCTACAGTGAAAAATCAATTATTTCTATCCTAAGACTGTCAAATCCATCGAGTATTAATTACTTTTTTCATCGTTGCGACAAATCTTAACAAGTTTTTCCTACTTCAGAGACTACTTCACGGGAGTTTTTGTAAGGAATCTGGAGAAAGATCGCTGTATTTTTTATTTCTTTACATTTGAAATTTAGGAAAGTTGAGGTTGTAAAACTGGTATCTACGACGAAGCTATCTATTCGATACCTTTTCGTCCTGAAGAGGATAGATAAGCGAAATTCCTGTTCTGGCAAGAGACCGTAAGAAATTAAATCCAAAGGTTTTTTCAATTCTAAATGTAAAGCAGCCTATTTCGTTTTATTGCATGTTTAAATTTAATACACTAGTGATTGCAATCAAAGCTTCTTGTTTTTGATTGACTAGAAATTGAGTGGTTTCGATATAGCCTTTAGACGTGTATTTAGTTTGTGGACACGTGGCTAAAATGCGGCGGATATAACACAAGGAATAAGTCGAAAGTGATTTATCATATGTAGAAACTTGAGGACATTTGTCTTCCTTGGTGCCACAACGTTTCCCGAGAGGAATCAACTTGTGAATTAATGTTAAATAAGTGTTAAGCAATAAGAGCGGACAGTGAAACCGAATATTCCAGAATGTTCAAAAATATCACTACTGTTAGTAACTTCGTGCATATTATATTAAAAGGAACAGTCTTAAAACGTGGTGTACATACAACTTATCCTTTAATTTGAAGTTAGAGCTTAAGAAATAGGTTAGTAGCATAGCTGCACACAATGCAGATAAATCGCATGCAGCGGTCCGCCAACTAACCCCGAGGTCTTAGAGGCAGCAATATTTTAAACCCTAAGAGAATGGATTCCTCACTTTTTACTTGCAATGAAAAGTCGAACACGTTTACTTGGCATCTTTTGTCTAGTTTTTATGGAGTTGAAGACAAAACGTGGTAAAATATATAATTAACCATGAGGTAAAAACGGCTGCTCTTTCAAAAGAATTCCGAGGCAACTTTTAGCTAGCATTTCAACCCATACCCATAATACAAAATTCTGAGTGACAAATTTGAAAATTGACCGAGTTACTTGAAAGTAAAGATTAAGAGCGCTCTTCTTATCATCAGATTACGTATACAGATTTTTTGTGACAAATCGCTTGGTACAAGTTTATCAGGCACTCATTTCACGCACAATTTGACGAGGATTTTACTGGTATTCGTAAAATCTACCTACAAAGTCTGGTTATTCTAAGTAAACCGATTTTTTTAAAATAAAAAAATCTACTCATCGTGATAAAATTCTGCATACTTGTGGGTTCGACGTTCTTTCTTAGATCTACACTTAATTTTTTCCGATTTTAATACTTTCTTATGGTGAAAATACAGTTACAATTACTGTCGTAATATCAAATATGCATTATTTTTCGACTTTGCAAAATTATTTCTGGAAAATTTGTTGAAGTTAATAGAGATGTTTTAAACTGTTAAAAATTGTTTCAGTTCTGTGCATCTTTACACAATGTCAGAAAAATAAACGCATTTTATTAAATTGGCATTTTTTACAAAATCTCATATTTTTATTCATATCTCTTTTGTGAAAATAATAATTAAATTGAGTAACAAATAACATTTTATTAATATATATATATATATATACAATAGGTAGGTATTATATATATATATATACCAATAGGTAGGTAAGCCAAGATAGACCAATATCGCATTATTGACTCACTCATTCTATATATATACAGAACGCATTTATTATACATTAAGCAACGGAGAACATATTCTAAAAATATATTACTACAAGATAGTACTAGACCGTTGGGTTAAATGTTTTAAATACATATCTTGTTTTTTTTTGGTTTTGAATGCAAGATTGTTAAAATATTCCTTTTTTTTACAAAATTATTAAAATGCATAGGTTCAATTAAGATCTGTGTTAACATTATTATTAGTAATTGATTACTGAAACTTAATATGAAGGTAAAAACCGTATGATACCAATATTAGTTAATGCTACCATTCCCTAGAAACACCCATATTGTACAATATTAAAACAGCCATAACTTATCATCAATTTTTTTATATTTTCTTTTATTTTTGTTAAGTAACGAGTGATTTTTAAAATTCCGCATCGAAGATTGCCATGAAATAAGTGTGAACATACCATTACTATCGAATCGAAGTACATAACATCGACATAATTTGACATCTCTACGCCGCTGAACTAACCTCATTTTTAATTTAATTAATCAACAGTTCAACACGTTAATGCAATTGAAAGCAGTTGTTAAATCCAATGAAAAAAAGACTTTAATTGAAAAATTCTGTTATTTTGAGAAAACCATTTTAAATACAAAAATACATACAAAATGACAAATTTGGTAATTATTTATTTATTTTGACATTTGAAGCAATTGTTTTAAAAATTAATGGTTCTTTCACACAAATTTATAGGCACCGCCAACTACGACGCGGTTTCTTAAAAAACACTCGTTATAAGGTTTACCTAAAAATATTTTTTGAGTTATCGCAACTTTTTTAAAAATTATAATTACACTAGGCAATAAAAAAAAATACGTTTTTTTTTCCAGAGATTTAATTGTATGATTCGGGATCGCCATGCTATAGAGAACTTAGAACAGTAAATAAAACCTCTCAGTCACGTATAGTTTTTAAGAGAAATTTATTTTAAATTTAGCAATTTTTCGTAGTTACTTTAAGGTTAATACGTTATTTAGACTTTAAAAATAAACTTGTTGTGTGTTTGTTCTTTTGGTCGTCTATTGTAAGAAGAGGTCGGTGTCTCTCTAACCAAAAACCAACATTAGTAGTACTTTTTTTTACTTCTTGGTAAATATAAAACGAACAAATAAAGCAAAATAAATCCGGAGAATTGACATAACAGCGAGACATGGTGAAAAAACTGAATGTAGACTAATACTACAACATGGCATTATGATTGTTTGTAACAAAAATTTAAAGCTACACTCCTAAATTGATCAAAAAAATTCATTTAAAAATAAAAATAAAATCTCTTTATCTATACGTGATTGAAATAAATGGTTATTTTTCTGGTATTAGGTGCATGATTATCTACAAAATACGCTATAAATTTTCCCCGGGAAATTTTGAGTGTTGACTAGTGTTATTTAAAAATTAGATTTTAGCAACAATAAAGTTTATGTACGTGAAAAAGTATTACGTTGAATATTCCTACAATCGGTCTAAGAACTTTATGAAATTAATTTTCAGAAATGTGTGAAATTTTCGAAGTAGGTTTTACATAACATTTTGTTTTAATTTTTTTTGGGTTTAGGTTTTTTAGTTTTTTGAATTTTTTAGATGCTTTAGTTTCTTTGGAAGCTTTAGATTCTTTAGATTGCACAAAATTATTTACCTAAAATTCTTGTTTTTGGTGTATTTATTTTTGCAATTTTTTAATTACTTGATTTTTTTTTAACTTTGAGTCTGGTTCCTTAAAATGCTCTGAGTTTTTTGATTCTTTACGTATATTGAAGATTTCAAATTCTTTAAATTCTGAAGATTTTTTGAAGTCTCAGAGGCCATCTGGATGGATGTAGGAATACTCCTAACATTTTCCTAGGCGTACATAAACTTTATTGTTCCTGAAATCTAAACAGAGCCTACTTTTTATAAATAATTATTACAGATCTGTCATAATTTTTATAAAAGTTACAATGTCTCAAAAAAAAAATCTAAGTGTATTTTGTATTTAACAAAAATTAAATAATTCCAATGATACAAGAAGATAATATAGGGTGTTTAAATATTGTACAAAATAAGTGTTTCTAATGAACACCTTATATGATAGCATCAACTAATATTAGTGCCATACAAAAGAGCTATTTTTTTAGCTTCATACCAAACTTCAGTAATCAATAACTTGGCCATCTTGCATTTGAAATTTTAAGGCAAGACATACATTTAACAACAAATCAAAATATGAAATAACTGGACTACTGAAACACCCTGTCCACAGTAAAATATTTTTAGAATATGCACATCTCATGTAAAAGTCTCATATCATGAATGCGAAAGGCAAGATCGATCGATATCGCATTATTGACTCACCCTGTATGAGTAATTAGATCAACAACCATTGTTAAACTATTTGATTTTTTTAAAGGGCATAGAGAGATAAGAATGCTAAAATTGCCCCCAGAGCGTATCTTAACGATTCTTTCAGGATATGTTCGTACCATAGAAGTACTTTGATTCTGAAGTTTTTAGATCTCAAAGTTAACTAGATTTTGAATAATAATAAAAAAAGGCAAAAACAGAAAATATTTTTTTTCTCTTCATAGACTAAACCGATTTAAATAATTTTTTTATGGTAATTTAATATCTATAGAGATACTCTTTTGATAAAAATTTCAACTATATAGCTCTACATTTTCATAGAGAAAAAATTTTTTTTTCAAGAAAAATTGATTTTGTATTATAAAACTTAAAAGTACAATAGCAAATATAAATCGAAAAAAACATTTTTTCGGAAACATGACAGTTTTTAATTTTCTTCATTATGGCGTACCATTACAAAAAATGTGAACTTACTTGCTGCTTCTAATAATTTTAAAATTTTCTTTTAATGTTATTAAGCTGTAAGAATGAACACATTTTGTTAAACTGACATATTTAAGTTTAAAGTTTTATTTGTTTCATTTACAAAAAGTTCAAACTTGACAGCCGTTAAATTACTTTTTGTAGTTTTATTTGTTCCTTGAAGAATCAGAAATAATTCTTTTATTTGTTATCAAATTGCGTTCTTTAACAAAGATGAAAATTTGTTCCAATGCATTTTTTTTATTTTACATTTTGCTTATATAACACTACATCCATCAAGATAAACTAAATCGAATAATACGAGGTTAGGTTTCATGAACAGTTTGCTTTGCAAAATTTATCTAGTCTTGAGGAATTAAATACTTTGAGTAGTCGAGTCAAAATTACTTCAAAGTGAAATGTTTAAAAACTCAATTTTTGTTTTTATTGTAGCCACAGAATGATGCCGTCGAAGACATCATAATATTTTCCATTAATGTAATATATTTATTTATGTCAGTAGCTCAAATAATGAAAGAGGTCTTTACTTTTTGTTGTGCGCTTAACAATAGATTTTCCACGTCACAGTAAGAAATATAAAAGTTTAAAGCGTAGTTATATGGACAAGGCAAAGCTCTGGCTTGAATGCAGATAACAGAATTTTTAAAAATTAAAGTAAATAAAATGACCACAATTCTGCAGAAAAATAGCAAAAAAAAAATCGACAAATTATATCTCGTAGAGCTGCAAAGAACTGTTGCAAAACATAGAAAACAACTAGACCTGTATAAAACACAAATACAATAATTGAAGAATTTGACGAATTCTGCACATCTGGATGAAAATCTGTGCCAATTAATTCTCCATTTATTTGTTTTTAGGATTCGTAACTAAACGCTGTGATCATCTGCAGTGCAGCATAAATTTTAGCTACGGAAATTTCATCCGAATAAACTTGATGTAAGTCAACATACATCGAACTTAATCATATTTTATTAACGAAGTACAACAAAACGTTAACAATAGTAAGTAAGTAAACAAAGCTTTGAAAGTTGAGAGTTCCTGTGCTTTCATCTAAGGAAGCAGCTTTTCTGGGTTAGACAGTTCAGTAATTGACTCCTTACATTAGACTTATTTAATTATAACAAGAGAGCAATACATTTAATTAATTATAATACTTTCGCAATGTGCTCGTATTGCGCGTGAGATCGATAAGCTACATAAGTTAGAGCTTTTATGAATATTATTTCCGCAAGAAGTGAGGTTTTTTTCGTGGCAGCAAAAAAAATTTCAAGTTAAACGTGACATCAAGGGTGCACTAATATGAAAACTTTGGCAAATTTGTTCATCGCTAACCTCCGAAAAGAAGATAAAGGTTGGAGCAATAGAGAATTCGTACGAAATATTGATCAAGACCATAGATTACGTTAGAGGTTGGGTCACTTAGACCTCACGCAAGAAGTTGCTTAAATTGTTGTTTTACGTTTCTGCGTGTCGGTTTTAGCAGCTTACACATTATCTGCCTCAAACTGAGAAATTTATTTCTTGTTGTGTCGTCTTGTTTAGCAAAAAGTAGCACGCCGATAAGAGGTGAAATTTAATTTCTCTCCCAAAGCAATCCTGCTTTAACGGAATTTGGTTTTCCGATTGATTACCTGTTTTAATTTGTTCTTGTTGCAAGTACACTAAACTTCGGCATTAAGTTTCATTTGAACTTCTCATCGCATCATCCGCCAGAAGATTAATTAAAAATGTACGAGATTGAACTTTCGATTTCCTGCAAAATGGCAAAAAAATTAATTACGACCGAATTGATTAAATGTTTAAATTAAGGAAGTTAAATCAAGTGTGCCTCGGAAACATTGCGCGCATCGCGACGGGCGTCATGTCGAACTAATGTTTAATAGAGGCGCGCAGTAAATCTCGTGAAAGTATTAGCAATTACTTGCGTTAATTCAGCGTGTAACACCTGGTCTTGCTTAAATTGCAGTTTTCGAGATCAGCACTTTGCCACCCTTCAGAATTTTAATATATTTACCATCAAATACTCAATATTATGACCGAATTAGCCGAGTTTTCCTGCTTCCTAAACGCGAGACAGTTTTACTGGCGTACCAAAACGTTAAATTAAAAGCTTTATTTCTAAATACTCAGATACACACTTCGAAAACTGACACTTGATTTTAATTAAATCGTACGTTATATATAGTCGCTCGGTTCAAACTGAAAGAACTGTTCTTGACAGAATCTAATTCAAGGGGACATCAATGAAACATGTCAAATTTATAGAAATCAACGAGTTTGGAAAATTAATAAAATAAACTTTCAAAGAGAAACAAAAAAAGATTTTTTAAATCGTTATTTCGTTAAAAATAGAGTTGTCTTGTCTAGCTCAAATTAACACGGGTAACAAAAACATAAAATTCACATTTTTATCTATTCTGCACACTTATAAATAATGTTACAAATTCTATTATTGTTTATAGCTCTATGAGACTATCATTAGATTAGATTTGACCTCATTCTATATTTTACATTGTAACAGTTTTTGTGATGTTTTTCAAAATTAACTTTCCAGTTTTACATTGATACTATGATTCAAAATATATACAAATAATATAAAAAAATCATTGAAAGTTTATTTAGGATTCAATCCTCTTTTTTATGAATTCATATCTAAAAATGCCGATTTGGAATATATTATAAGTTCTATAAAACTCTAGTGAAATTATGAGCCCATATCACAATTTTTTCAAAAAATATAGAGAAGTAATACATAAAATTACAACTGGAACAGAAATCTCAGATGAAATAATTTGTTGAGGTTTACGTTAAGGGATTACAAGGGTTTTGAAGGTTAAAAAAATATAATTTTCCATTTATTTTTTATATTATAAAGAAATTATTTTATTCAAACTTTTAAGTATAACAATAATATTTTATTAGATTTTCATTTAAATTTTAAAAATATTGTCGGGGTGGTCAAGATAACTCATGATATATTTATATAAAATCATGAAAGTATAGTTCACTGTATCACTAGGCCAGAAACTGACTTTTTGCAACTATGAGCGTAGTTTGCAGGCTAAGGCCGAAGGCCTAAGGCCTAAGCGTATTGTTGCAAAATAAGTTTCTGGCTGTGTGATACACACTATTTTTTGGGCCGACAATTGATTAAATTTGTTAAAAGTTAATATTTTCGTATAAATTTCAATAAAATTAAAAATCAAGTAAGTGTTAGTTTTTGACATTGACAAATAATTAGAATTTACAAAATGGAAACACCAGTGCACTTTACGGAAGCTCCGAGAAATTATTTGATATATTCTTCTATCAACATCGATCGTATGTATCGAATATCGAACGTCGCAGACGCTGGCAGAGCATACGGCCGACGCATGTCAAACCTCAAACGATTCAAACTCTGTGTTCTGTAGATGGCCGTGCATTTTGCAGGTCTAGGCTGCGAAACGGTCGGTTTCAAGCGGATTTAGACGAATGCAATTTGTGTTATTTCAGAACGGAGGCCCAAAAAAAATATTTTTTGTTAATAGATGAGAATTTTCTAATTGAACGAAGGACTTAAAAAAATTGTAATTTTAATTTTTTGGTAAAGTACGTTGTGATCAAAAAAAAACAATTACTAGTCAATCCTATTTAAAAAATGTATACAAAATTTCAATAAAATTGGTGCACTAATTTTTGAAAAATCGTGTTCACCGACTCGTTTTAAGACAAACGCAATTAATTGATTAATTCCAAAGGCTCTCTCTCCTAAAGTTTTGCTCCGATTAACTTCAAAATTGGGAAAAATATTCTTGACTTGTATAATTAGATAAAAAAAAATTCTACTTTCTAAAACTCTTAACATTTATATTAAAGGATAAAACTTTGTATGCTTCATTTTTTGTCACTTCAATGTCAATTTTAACATGGAATAATTCCTCCACATTGAAGAGATCGCAATATTTTGTGTCGGTGAAAAGTTTCCCACCTTTTCACTTACCACAGAAATATTATTTTCTTGTTTCCAATTATTGAAGTCATTTGATTCCTTGCAATAAGAATCTCTGAATTTCTTTGGTAACAAACTCGATGTGGCTTCTTCAACATCTTTCGCAATTTTTAGAGAACTTTTAGAGAACTTTGTAACAACCGCATGACAACCAGTGCATAGGCTTCCGTTTTTGAGTTTTGATGATGTTTTAGGAACTTTTACAAGAGGAGGTGTACGTACGTATTACACTCGTGCCTTAACTTATTTTACTTATTTACCTTGTGAGGCGTTGTAAATTTTTTGGGCACGTCGTGGTAAAATTTCCTTAAATAAAACCTTCAAATTCATAGGCGCCGACAGCTCGTGATCTAAAACACTGGTGAGTAAAAAATTATAATATGTGAATTTCGAATGTTGAAATTAATGCAATTGGCAACATTAATATTGTTTGACTATGGCACATATTTATATAATAAATAAAACTTATATTTCCATTGTCAAGAGAAAGTTTATTATCAACTTTACACCCAAGTGCGACGCCACTGTCATGCAGTTGTGACAAAACGCTAACCTCAAAAACTAATTAAAAATTAATTTGACCATTCCATTTTGTCTTCTAGTATTAATGATCATTGTTATAAAATTATAAAAGTGAATGAAATAAAATGAAATTTATTATTTATTGATACTAATAAAACTGTCTGAAATTCAACAAATGTAGATGCAGCAAGAAAACACATACGTTTTGATAAAAGAAACTCGTCCAAAGCACACTCAATTTGTTTTCTTTTTGATCTTTTTGATTCTTTATGGTCTGTATAATAAGCAGCTACCTAAAAAAATCTGAATCTAAAACTCAAAATTAGTAAGAATTTTTAAGAAAGTAAAAGAACCAAGAAATGTAAAAAAAACTGAAAGTTAAAATGTGCAACTAATCTTGCAATAATGTGATTAAAATGATCACATTTTTATAAATTTTGTTGCGCACAATCTAATTTTCAATTGCAATTGATTTTTTAAAATACAATAAAAAATAATTGAAACAATAACTAAGACTACTCCCCAAAATTCCACAAATCTCATAATTTCACAACTCCTTAATTACGCCATTAGAAATGTTGTAACTTAAGTTATTAACCTACAAAATGTAACAAATATAAACACTGCATTAACGCTAGAATATCGTAAAATATCGATGAAAATATGTAGGAAACAATAAAGGCACGAAAAACAAAAAACATAAATTTTCATAACGTACTCATTTCCTCTAATTTGAATAAGTACACTCAGAAACCTTTTCATTCCCATTTCCATTCCCATAAATATGTACGTACGTCTCACAATATTTAGGAGGTAATCTGTTGACAAGAAAGCTCCTTGTGTACTGAAAGCCGAACGAGAATGTTGAAGCTGATTATATTTATTGAAATTAGAAATTCGAAAAATTGGCAATAAAAGAAATAAAAAACAACCTCTAACCTTACCATTTCAGATCCTCAAAAAGGATTCGGTCAATGCAGAATGAATACCATAATTAGTTCGCATTAAGCGAGTCAAATTTACCACTGAATTCTTTTAAGTTTTCAAGAAAAAAGCTACAGAAATTTATTTATGAACTGATAAGGTTACTAAAAACTAAAGCACTGATTAGATTACCTGGTTGGTTTTGAATGGAATATTTGGACCTCTTCATCCAGAATTTCCATCTGCCATTTTATGGAGAAATTGAAAGTTGGAATTTGTTAATCAGTGAAATTTAATTTGGTCCAGCGGATTTAACATTTTCTGCTTTTCATTGCATTAAATTTTAATCGATTTGACTGAAAGTAATTAAAAAATTCAATGAGTAGAAAATTTTACGTCATACGAGACTATTAAATTTTGTGTACAATTTAAAAAGAATTAGAATATTTTCTTAGCTTGCAATTATATATCAAAAATTTAAGTGTAATCGATATTTTGGGTTCTGTGTCAACACTACGAAAATCCTTTTAATTTTTAATTGACGTTTGAAATGTAAAATGTATCAGAGCTAAAACGTATTTTCGCATGCACATTCTCGTAAAATATCGTTAAATATTGCTTATAAATCAATTTTTTTTCAAAGATCTAATAATAATTGACGCTTTGTGTACATCCATTGTCAAGGTAAAAGTGTCACTTTTTGTGCTTAAGCAGATAAAATAGGAAATTTGATTATTTGGAAATAAAATATCAATCTCAAAAATTCAATTTATTTATTAACAGTTATATTACAATTATTTAAGGTGGCATTAATAAAAACACCATTTGCAGCAACATCGTTTAAATTGGAATTGGAATTATTAACAAAATTTCCTAACTGCAACGAGTCTACAGCACATTTGCTCGTACGAGCTTCTAGATCAAATTCGACGTTAACATTGTTGTCATCTTGATGTGGTATGAAAATTTCGTTGGCTACGTTTTTCTTGGCTTCCATGGAGTCTTCTAAATACCCTTCTGCAACCGTACTCCATCGCCAACCTCCATGACGCTTTAAAGCTGTTATACCCGCTCCTCTGTCTACAAGTAACGTCGCAGACGTTCGTCTCAGACAATGACCAGTGTATTCATTCCAATTTGGTAAATTTAAAAATTTGGCAACTTCTTTTGCAGCGTCATCAAGTTTATATTTTCCTATGACCATTCGATAACATTTTTCATTTTGGTATTTCACGAAAAATTTTTGTTCATTGAAACAATTTGGGCGTAGAAATACGTATTGCCGAAATTTTGTTAAGTACTCATCTCCAACGACGGTAAAAGTTCTAGGTTTATTTGTTTTGGATTCAGGAATTTTTACGAGCCGTAAGGATCCCAAATCTTCGATAATTCATGATAGCGACATGCCCCCGCAACACCAAATATTGGCACAACCTGAAATATCAATCATTTTATAAAAAGCTGCGATATTTAAATACCGGTTACTTTGTGGCTAAGTATTTCTCGTCTAGGGCGTCACATAAAAATTGATCGAATTGTTCCTTCGATAATACTTTTGCCTTTTTTGGTTGATAATTTTCACCTTTTTTCTTCAAAAATGCACGTAGTTTTAAATATATGGATATTTCAACGTTTCTCTTGAGGCTCAATAATGAGTTCACCATTGAATAGTGAGACCATAAAGTTGAGCTTTTCATGTTCTTGCTCATTTCGGTGAAGTACGCCAACAGTACTTTTTGTCTGTGCACCAATCCAAAAATCTTTACGATGCTTCGTAGACCCCAGTTGATTTGGTGGGTAATAAATTTTCAACTGCAATTTTCGCCGCTGCGTTAATTTCTGGCGGTGTACAGTCAAGTTCTTCCATAATCTCTCACAAAATCTTCTTTTCGTTAAATTGATGAATTCACAATACAAACACACAAATCACACAAAAAAACAAGACTTGTTTATTCCCGTCTCTATGGTTTCACCGTCATTGCACCATCATTGTGCATAGATTTTTTTTAAATAAAATAGAGATTTTTTAAATTTACGCAATCGTTTGAAAAAAAATCGTATATGTCATTCAGATCAAAAATGGCTTTGTGTGCTTCGCCTGTTAATGTCTGCCTCACTACGTTCAACAGGCTTAGCACACAAAGCTGCATTTTTGATCTTAATGACATAATATACTATTATGATATGTAAATATTGTTGAGGTGTTTATATGATTTGTTATATGCTTTGATAATTATACTCAGATAAGCGAATTGAATTACGATTACGAAAAAATTGTAAATTTTACTGTTGAATTTAAAACTTTCAAACGTTATCAGTTGTAAAGATGTAAAGGGAAATTATAGCGTCTGCAGTCACAGCACCTAGTTAAATCGGAGCTTTTTAGTCTCGGTAAATTTTGCAAAAAATCGCTGTTTTTAAAAATTTACCAGTTAACAACCAAAAAGGTACAAAGAAAAATAGTGAGGTGTCTGTAAACTGGTTACTTTGTTGTGTTAAGGATCGTAAAAGAAGTTATAAAAGCCATCTATTAAGTATGCAACTAACACGTTTATGTAGGTATACGCGTAGATGTCTTGTTATGACAGCTTTTATGAAAACCAAGCAGTTACTTTTCTTGTCAAGTTCGTTGATTGCTCATTATCTAAGCACGGACGTAAAGACACTTCAAATCTAATCCAACATAGTTTTTTTTCTCATCAAAACTTACAATAGTTAGAAATTTTTAAGACTGCAACGGAATAATTTAAGAAACACTTCTGACACCAGCTAAAACTAAATTTCAACTTGGAATTTTTCACGACATGCATAATATCTTCCGACGAACTATGATAAAACCCACTTTAATTATCTCAGCTCGACGTTTCATATCACACTGTTCGTATAGATGAGACAAAAAAATTCATCCATCCGTGCAAAATCGTGTTTCGTGCAGTTTCGTTTTAGCAAAAATTTGTTAACATATGTTGATGATTGGCTCGCGTGCTGAACTTTAATTAACGGCACCGTTACTTAGCGCGTTGGGTGCTACTAATTTCACATAAAAGGATTAAGGAATTTGTGTTTCGAGACTACATCGTCTAATCCAAAGATACTTAACGTTTAATTAAAACGAGATTCGGATCATTGCTGGATAAATAAAATAATTGAAATTAATTTACAAGTTCGGGCAAAGTATTGAACGAAATTTTTCTTCGCAGAGTGTAAAATTACGAAAATTCCCTTTGGTGTTCGTTTAAACAAAGCGACTCTTATGCATTAATTAAATTTAAAGTAGAATGCATCTCGTGTGTCAAAATTTTAAGGAAAATAAGCGAAGTTAATAAGATAAGGAGTGAATGCCAGGATAAAATGCAACAAATAAGTTTCCAGAGGAGCTGTTCTTAGAAGATGGTTTATTTTTGTCTGGTAAGAAAACAATGGTCGGTTTTACATTTTCAAATTTACAAATCAAAGATAAATGCAACATTTGGATGTGTAAACTTCTGTTGTGTAGTGATCTTGGCGAAGCAAAGTATGCCTATGGGCCTTTACATGTTGAAATTTAGATAGTACATTTATGAATACTGATCGAGGAATAGGTAGGTATAATAACCCTTCAAAAGCAACGACAGTCATTACCATTTATGGCTCCGAAACTATCAGATTAAGAGTGGCATTAAAACCGCCCGTGATATGGAAATCGATGTAAAGTGCACGAAAATTATAATTGACAGGATAACGTGTATAAGGTGTCAAAATTATCCACCCTTTCCTATCAAATCGTTCGAAAATTACAATGGAACTTAATAAATGTTTTAATGAAAATTGACTTTCCAGCAATTGGCCTCCGGATGTTAACCGTAAAAACGAAAGCTTTTAGTTCGAGATATAAATACGCCCTCGCTCTTTACCACAAAACAAAGATATGTAACAGAAATGTCGAGGAAAAGAAAAGCAAAGATAGAAAACCAATTCTGCCGAGTAAGCTGGGTGTGTCTTTGTGGCACTTTACCAGAACGGTGCCGCCACATGCGGAACACACGCTAGTATTCTCTCAGAAATGAGTTTCGTAGCTCTTTTAACAACTGGGATATGCTTCGAACTTCAAAGTTATATGGTGTGCAGATTACTTCAGTACAACAAATGATACTTTAAATTAATAGTATCGCTGTCCTGACGCAATTATAGACGTTTAGTTACAAATTTCCAGAGAATTTCTGCAACCGAGTTCTCTGCCACTTTTTTACATATACACTATATGTGGCTCTTGTTTAACAAAAAAATGTTTGCAGACAAAACAAATACCAATTATAATAATAAACTAATTGAATAAAATCTAAACTCACTATTTATATGGATTAAAACGCTAGAACTGTTGATATATTTAATTCAAAAAGCAATTTCGCTGAATGATAGTTTTGATTTTGATTGATTTTAATGGCAGATTATTTATCTAAAGATAGCTTTAAATAAAAAAAATATTGTTACGTATTTTAGATCGTTTTTTTTTCTTTTCACACAGAACTAAGTCCATTATTCCAAAAAAGGTAAAATTTATGAATTTGTATGTATTTGAAACCCCTCAAAGAACAGCACAACTAGGCATTCATAAAATGAATAACATTTATGGCATACAGCGATCGTCTAAAAGCTTTTTCGAGTATGGTAAAATTGGATCAGGCGTGCAATTAATTTTTACATTCTAAATGTGAGTTTGATGCAGCAACTTAATTTGTTACTTTCTTTAATTGAAAATTTATTTTGTGGAAACTAAGATAGTGGTTGAGTATGACGACAATATGCAATATTCATATTTGAATTTAAAATGACGTTAAAATTATTCCATTTACCTCGAAAATAGAACTTTGAATCAAACGACTCATTTTTGCAAGAATAATTAAAAAATATGTCCCAACTGAGAACTTACTGTATCGACTCAAAATACTGCTGCGAATGTAGAAGCTGATATTTAGCTTTAATACCGTTAACAAAAAATATTTACCAAAAAAAATATGTCAAATAGCTAAAAAAAATGGTTTGATTAATCTTGTCGTAGTTGTTTGTTTTGCAATTTTGTTAATTTTAGAAAAGCTCATAAAATAAATTGGCTCCTAAGATTTTCCCGATTATTTCTTGCTATATTCTAACTACCATTCAAATTTTGAAAAACGTGAAATTCAACCAATGACTCTGATAAAACAACTCCCAGCTTTTGTTTAAATAGTAATAAAACCTTAGCTTTTAGACACGTTTTTTTTGAGAAAATTTAATTTTGATCGAGGCAGAATTTAGACACATTTCATTTGTTACATGTTATTTTTATTAATTACAAATCTATCCATGTTAAAGTCATATACACGATTTTATGCAATTTAAATCAAACAACCTATTCTAAATTGTATTTGTCAGTTTGGCAGAAAAAAAATCTATAGATACAGTTTTCAACAAACACACATTTAACTACAATTTGTGACTTGTGTCAAAAATAAAACGACTTTTAAATATGCAACGTTTTAGTGATGGTGATAACATTTAAATTGAAAAAGAAATTCAAAACTCACTACTAAAAATACCACGACCTTTTGGGAAATAATCTTAACATACACCTTCTCGACCTTTTATTACGTGAAATTTATATAGATAAACTTTTTGCAAAAATTGCTTTTAGGAAAATAGTTTCGGCTAAATTATTTTATTTTATAGGGGAATTATTTAGTTTTAACCACTTTCCAAAATCTTATGAAAAAATTACCTGATAAGCTTTAAGGACTCGAGACAAATTCAACAATTTTCTTCAGATAAAATTCATTTTTGATAAGGCTTTATTCATCTATTAATCCAAATCTGATGAATAATGGGTTAGACCAAAATTGGTTGACACTTTTAAGATTTAATTTTGTTGTTTATTTCTGAATCTTTTTGTTGTTTTTAGCAACCCAAGGTCATCTAATTTATGTCTCTTTTCATTAATAAGTTATAAATATTTTGATTTTTAAATATATAAACAATTTCGTGGTTGAAACTGACTTTTACTCCATTGTTAAAGATTTGACATATATGCAAACAATTTCTCGAAAATCTGAAAATAAAAATTGGCAGCAAAACAGTCTCGTTATTTCTATAATAAAAAACATAATAATTGATGCGATTTCGAAAAATTTAAGACTCCTAATAATTAAAAATTTCTTCAGCTATTTTTAAGATTTATAGTGTTGACTGATAACTATAAATTGCCGCTAAAACATCCAATACTTTTACTAGGACAAAGAACAAAATGTCAACCGATATCCAAAGTCGGAATAAAAAAAATTCTTGGAACTTAGGTTTCTTAACTTTAACTTACCAAGTGAGGGGTAGAATTGGTTGGTAAAAGTTCCTTTTATAAACATGCAGAATCTAGTTTTAGAAGAACAAACTTTTTAATAGTAGGTGTTTTGTGTAGAGCTTTTGTTCAACCAATGTAACATGTTCTTTTATTTTAAAAAAAAGTGGACATCATTTTAGTCTTTGGCTAATGTCAACAAAATTCTAATCGATCTTCAGCACTCAATTTTTCATAACAGCCACAAGAATCAAGAAATCAAGAAATTTCAAGAAGAATGTTGACGTGCTGAAAGAAACTGAAAGTATAAAATGGAAAAAAAATATAGTGGGTAATCTGACATTGTTTTAGACATGAATATAATCAAGCAGTGTTTTTGTTTATGGACCCCAGGAAAGTTGAGGAAAAACTTTTTTTTTAATCTTTTGTTTACTGATTAGCGTTCTTTTAAAAACACTGAACAGTAACCGTATCTACAATAAGTCAGAAAATGTGTTATTTTAATAAAAACCAAAAGTGAAAACTTGATCCATCTTAATAAAAATGTCAGCAATTCTTAATTGTTATTGACCAAAAATTTAAAGTCATATACACCAGTACCTATGAATTTCAATACACCCAAAGAAATTTAACAATTTAGCAAATTATTAAACTTAACGTAGTAGAACAGGTATGACAGCCAACAATTTAAATTATAACTATGCGACTTTCATTAATTTTGCTTTCCCTTGGCTTTGATGACACCTTCATAAATTTTTGACATTCGTCGTCTCTTTTGCACTCTCCTCGAATTTTACTACATGTTCTAATGTACAAATCTTGTGCTGTGGTCTTTTTTGGCTGCCCTAGTCGTGGTTTGTCTTTTCAACTTCCGGTGTCGGCGAATCGTTTGAGCGTGGCTTGGATACCACAAATTGAAATTTTTAGTTGTCTGGAGATTTTTCGAATGAAAAAACTTTACACACCGCCACAATCGCCGATCCGTTTTTAATTGAAGTATTTTTACATTTTGTTTTAAAATTTTTGTTGTGTTAAGAATAAAAAATGCAACAATTGCAACAAAAACCTTCTATTGACAAAAATTACTAGTTGACATATAGTCAAATGTATTTTGATTAGCAGATTGATTAGTTTTCTCATGTCTCGCGATTTATTTTACAATTTTAATTGACCTAATTTTTCTGATTTGTGAAAAATTAATTTTGCATGATAATTTTTTTTTTTAAATTTGCTCTTTTATCTATTACTTTCAACGTTTCTGTAAGTTATATCGTCAAATTATTATTTTGATAAGTGAAATTTAGATTTAATTTTGAAAAATCTTTGGTGTAATGAAACTAATGGATGGTAGTGTAACTGGAATTTTGTTGACAGGATCTTCCTTGTGTATTATTTCTAGTTTACTTGTCTTGGGAACTATCACAGATCAAACTTCGTGAATCACTCTGTATAGTCAACAGATATTAATCTACTTCTGGTTTTCCCATTGGCATATTAATCCAGTTGTAGTAATATCAATATACGTGTTGAATCGATTCCCTATGCGTTTAGATCGAGTTACATATCATGCAACTCAAACACACATACCCTCCTCACGTCACAATAGTATAAATTACATATAAGTACAATTATAAAAAGTTCAAGGATCCTGTCACATCCATTTAAAATGCGCCGGCCGTTCATTTCTGTCGATCTTTCGGGCTTAATCACGGGCTCAATTTGAATTTGGACCTATAAGACTGTTTGTTTTAAACCTAGCGGGTCCGGGATAGATTGCCTCCACAAAGGGACGATCTCAATGAGTAAAATTACTCTCCACGGGGCTCGAACGCGACCACTGTTCTTACAAGCTTGAAAAACACCGGTCGGACCACTACAAAGGATTAATTGTATTTACTTTTCTTTGGGGATGCAACCCGAGTTCTAGACACGTTTTTAAAGTAGCTTTTTCTTTCAAATTGCAATAACTCATTAAATGCGTAATTAATTTTTCAAGTTTTAATTAAGTTTATTGTTCCGTTTTCGGACGGGTTGCCTGGTACGGCACCCATTGTGTTACCAACCTAAATTGCACAAAACTTTCAGCAATTACTTTGACTAGTTCTACCTTCAAACTAAAATCAGAACGAAATGGTGGCTGTATATTTATAATTACGTGGCAAAGCATGATATCTTACACCGCTTTTATGACTGAAGCTCAATAAACTGCTAATTTTCGAAACAGAGGCCATGTGAGTTAAGTAACTTTAATTAAGTTTGCAAAGTATAGGGTTGCCTTCGTAGTTCTTGACAACACATGTTTCCGTACTGCATCCAGCAAAATACCACGTGATCAGTTTACCAATTCGTAACTTCAATGATCCTCACGAATATAAAACCGAATTAATTATTCAGGTAAACACAGCAAAGTTTTCCGGACAAACTAACCACCAAAAGTAAAAAACAACAACTTTTAACAAGACCCTACTTCCTAGACTCTTAATAAAATATAATTAAACGGTAATTTTCATGGTAAATAGCTAGAACGCTTATGAGAGCTTTTACGATTTTCTTCTTAACGAATTTGTGCATAAGGTATTCCGGTCATTGAGTCACTTCATGTTCTACTAAGAATATTTGTCTGATAACACGGTACGTGTGTCTGGCTTATCGCTGTAAGAAAATTGCACGTGATCATCCTATAATGTGTCTGGAATCTGAGGATTTGTCATTTCAGTTTGTTACTCTGAAATTACACCAGCAGTTGAAGATGTGATAAAACCGCGACGATCTATTCCACGAAGTTATTACAGAGAGACTAAAATGCAAATTGGTCACAACAGAAACGGGTTACGTTGATGAAATTAGCGGATGAGAAAGACGGATAGATTTTTAAACTAATTGCTAACTAGCATAAATAAGTTCACTTTTGGATAAAACTCTAGTTATAAACCGCAACGTATACTTTTTTTTCACAAAGTAAATGTGGGAAATTTTTACGAACAAAGATAGCTAATCTATCAATTCATTTAACTCTAGTAGTACATTTTTTAGTTGTTATAATGCAAATTTATTTTATTTATTTAAATCTATTTTGTTTCGTAAATTGACAGACAACATTGCTAAACAAAGGTTTTACGTCGTCGTTCAACATTTTAGGTTACTTGCTGAGCAACATGTCGCTTTGCATTTGTCGTCGAATAGGAGGCATTAATATGTCTTAACTTTCAGGTTTCACATTTAAATTTTAGCACTGTAATTTCACAAGTTTACTTTTTAAAGCTGAGATTGTAAGGTTTTTAGCTGCCAAAAATTTTGAGGTTCGCATCTAAAAATCGAGGTTTAGGCTTGTACGACATAAATCTCATGTTAATGTAGAGTAGCCACATTTCGTTCCCGACCCTAATTTCGTCCCTCTAGGTTTCTTTTTTACAACCAATGCTATCACTTATAGACATACGAAATTACTGAGTAGCTAATTAAAATGAAACTAGAGATCACATGTACCTACTGATTTGAAAATGTCTTGATATCGAAATGTTTTTATTTCATTTTGATTTCTGGATAAAGAAATTAATATAGTTATTGCTGCCTGTTAAACCATGACATATCGGTACTTTAATACAAAAAACATCAACTGATTGACTTTGGTGCATTTTGAAAAATTGAAGAATGTCAATTTTTTCATTTGTTTTATTAATGTCATCGTTGAGCCTACAGTAAAAATCATCACGTCTACTTCGTTCACCCGCTTTATACAACTAAATTTTTGAAAAAATGCTTTCCAAGACATGTACTACTTTATTTTGGCCATCGCTGTATAACGATAGTTTCTAATGTTAATTTTGTGAGTTGAACATGTGTGTTAGTTTATGGTAAAGATAGCAAAAATCTACTAATCGGTCGCCCATTATTATCAGTCCAAGGTCATTAAGAAGTATGTCGTCCGAAAAAAATAAGGTTATACAGCCCCAAAATAGTTTAAGTATCTCATAATGACCTGTAAACCAACAATGGGCTACCGATTAGTAGATTTTTACCATCTTTGCCATAAACTGACATAATATGTTGGGCGAAACCTACATTTTACCTGGTCCGGATTCAACTCACATATGATACATTTTAAAAGTATTATTAAAAATTATCAGTATTTCAAATAAATATCGTTTTAAAAAGTTTTGAATATATATAACATTAGTTAAATAATTACTAGTGCTGTTGTCATTATTGCCTTCGGCATTCACCATAATAATAAATTGGGGATATTCCGAGAAACGTAAAAATTTTCGATATCGAATACATACTTGACGTATTTTTCCTACACCTGCTTATCAATTTTTTTTAATTTCTTCTCTTACTACTTGCACGACACTTTTTATAAAGTTTGGGATTTTAATATTTCTTCTCAATGGGATTAAACACGCAGTAATAAGAAGGAAGCCTTAACATTGTGTTCCCATTTTCTTTCGCTAATTGAACAGAAGGATATGCCTATTGTAATAAATCGCTGGCTTCTTTTCTCGGTTTTTTTATCAAAGTGTCATAAATGTTCAAAATTAGAATTTTTGCGTCTTCATAAAAATGCCGACCTTCCGTCTATATCTTCATCGTCAACTTCATTAGAAGACGCATTTTTTTCTAGATTTTCATCTTCAAAACGTTGGTCCTGAAGTGGACCGATTATTCAAAGTCACTGTTTTCCACGGGCAAAACATTACTCCTGCTGCTGGACTACGCGGATTGACACTAACAATAATAATGTTTTAAAGTGAAAATATAAACTGTCCAGGGAAACTTAAATGAATTTATGAAGGTTGGTAAACTCAATTTCTTGAAATACGTCTCTGCAAGTATTACAGTCCACCAGATCTATAATTCGACCAAAATATTTATTGCGGTGAAATTTTTTCCATTGTGTTGAATTATGATCAATTGATCATCATAATGAGGGTAAAGTAATATATTTTTTTTTTGCGAACGACTATACTTAAACTGTATTGGGGCTGTATAATTAATAATAATTATATTTTTGCGGCTGATCGATGTTGAGGTTGAAAAATGGTGTCTCATCTTTGTTTATGACAAACCGTCGTGCTGAAAATTTACTTTTGCGCCGAAATTTGTGAGTTTTTTGTTCAGATATACTTTGATCTGAATATCAGTATTAATTTTTGTCATAAAACAGCTAGAACTTGGGCATAAATATCATAGTCTCCTACGTCTGATGATCAAATTTCTGTTTTAGTCGATAACGATAATCACAAATGTCTTTCCCCAAAATAGAAGGAAGAAAACTGCATAAGATGCACTAGGTGCTTCCGGTGGATGCATCAAGATAGTTAAAACTCATTTGAACCACCTGTTAGGAAAACTAATAAGAACTGAATTAAAACTAAAGACTTAAATAATAATAATTATTACTTTGATTTCAATATCGACTCACGGGGTCGAACTCATAAAATAAAAATAAAAAATATGTATTTTTTGAAATCTAAGCTGATGCAAACATTTATTGGTTATTTATACATATTATTGGTTTTTCATTTCAAATGTCCCTAATATATTTTTAAATATGTATTTATAAAAATAGAGGTCGATATTTGACGACTTTACCTTACTTTGTGTATTAAATTCAAGTATCAGATCTTAAAATTAAAAGTTATACGTTTAAAGTTTTTTTATGTTTCAGGCTATTAAAACCAATATTTGCGTTGTGTAAATTCAAAACAAGCTTTTTACAGTAATCTCAAATTTTAGATTTACATTTTTTATATTAGACTTTAGTTCTTCATGATTATTTTTTAGGTTGTGCATATTTACTTTTTGATCTTATTTTTAATGATTAGGTTTTAGGCTTCTATTTAAATTTTTCAAGTGTACTTTGCTATGTGGAAGTCAGACTAACTATAACTGTTTAAATTTGTAAGCTTACATTTACAGATTTAGGGTTTAAGCTGTTATGATTCATCATAATGTCATTTTTGTATTTAAAAATTTAAGAATTTTGTTTTGTATCAAAATTTTAGGTTTTAGTCTATTATTATTACTTCTTAGTTTGTCCAAGTGCAAACATCTTTGATCTACGCCTGTCTAAAAATCTGTCTAAATTTTTATCCCAATAATCTGAATTCTAGGTTGTCATGATTCTCGAGTTTTAATTTTACTTGTTTTGTAAAATTGTAAGTCTACCAGAACTTGGCTTTTAGGTTGTCACTGTTTCAAGTTCTTTCTACTTTACTAGGTTTGAGGTTGTCAGAATAATAACCTCAATTTCTAGGTTTCTAGGTTTGTATAAAAGACATACATTTAAAATTTTAGTTTTAACTAATCAAGAATCTTTAGTTTTAAAGTAGACTAAAAATCTTAGAAATTTATCACATATTTTAATACTAAGAATCAATTTATTAAATATTCTTTCAAAAAAATTGAAAATCGGCAGATCTTGAAAAAAAGTTTTAGAAGGCTTTTTCCTTTCTGGTGTCGAGACAAAAATCGCTAATTTCTCAAAATTTTAATTAAAAAACAAACAAACAAACAAACACTGTAGTCACCAAATTGTAGTAAACTAGTTTAATGTATTCAATAATAATTTAACAGATTATTGTTTTTAAAACAGATTTTAAATTTACATCGCTTTTAAAAATTGTGAACATGAAAATATAATATAGGATTCTCATCCACTTTGTCACTATCAATTTTATATACTACCTTTTTTGTAACAATAAATAGTATTCAAATTAATTGTCCATTTAAATATTTTTTTAATAAAACGCCAAGTTTCAAAGATTCAATTACTCGTACTTCCTGTACTCTACTATACTTTTTCTGTACTGTATTTTTCTAGCAAGGCAAACACCTCCAAATACACCACCTAACTCTTAACTTTTCTCATTGATTTATTCAATTTTCGCTTTTAGTAATTCGATAATGTTACCTTTGCATGACCAAGTATAATTATATCAATCTAAAATTTTATGTGGGATATTCAATCAATAATTTAACTGTGACAGTTTAATTAAATATTAAAATTATTTTTTATTAATCTAATAATGTTGAACATTTTTAAATATATTAAAAAAAATTATTTGATCCAAAACAAGAAAATTTACGTGGGTTTAACCTTGGGCCTAAAAACTACTGCGATGCCTAAAAACGCATTTATTTTGTATAAGTTAATTCTATAGCAATAAATTTGCATAATCTGATTTTAGGTTACTCAAAGGTTTATTTAGATGTGCAAAATTTCATCAAACATTAATTTTGATGAGTTTATTTTGAAGTACCGACAGTACTAAAATTCAACTAATTAAAATCTTGCTACGAGGTATTCAGTTTTTATTTTTTTTGTCGATGACAAACATGAGCTAATCACAACTATTGCAATATTTTTATTTTAGCATAAAAATAGTTTATTACAAATGTCATAAATCTAGTATCCGAGAATCCATTACTTTGAAGACAATATCAGCCAATAAGTTACCCTTCGAGAGCCGTATAAATAATAGCGATCGACTTTTTGCTGCTGGAGGCAGGATTCAGCTGAAATGATTAAATTTGTTGCAGCAGCAATTACCAGACATGCCTTGTTTGTGTACAATCCCTTAGAAACAGCACAAATCGTAGAATACAAATCTAGAAACGGTTTACGTCTGAAATAATACCAGTTTGTGTGTAGAACCGGTCTCGGGAACCGTGCTGAAAGTTTACAGTTTTCAGGTCAGCACTTTGAATCGAGCAGAAAATGGGATAGAATTTCGTCGTGTTTTTGGAAGACGTTTTTTATTATTCTATTTCGAATTCAGGCGATATTAAGAAATACAAGCTGCGAACAATTTCAAGAATGAAGACTAGAAACGTTTTTTTGCGAACAATCTTTATATGATATGGAATTTTAATTTAAATCCGGTAACATTTCCATGAAACAAAGACGTTGAAAAGTAATGTAAATGTAACATTCCAACAAACCGTTCCTGTTATAAGATGCAGGGAGGGTCGTCGATGCAAATTGAGTTTGTGGTGGTAGCCGGCAGCGTTTTATCGTTTAGCTCCATTTCCCGTTGGAAGGTACTAAACAGGGCACTCATAAATGCTAAACAATATACGCGTACCACTATAAACTCCTTAAAACCTGTGCATTATGGATCAGGTGTGCAGACTTCGACTTTTACATTGTTTCCAACTTTTAAAATACACCCCGAAAAACGCACCTTTCATTAACTCGTCTTAAGGATTTGTCAGTTTGCGATTCATAAATTATCAAAGACCGTCACACGCTCTGAAAAGTCTTTAATGTAATTTATACATATTCTCTAGTTTATTAATAAATGAAAGCTATGTGAAAGCTGTGCTCAAAGTTCGCATCCTTAAAGCAAAATCTGAAATTACCTTAAGATCTTATAATTTCACGCTGTGAAGTAAATAATCTTCAGCACCTGAAATTCTTGATCCTCTTATGCGTATAGAATTACCCCGCACGTTCTTATTTTAATGCACTTTATAACTACCGACCTACTACCACTATTCATAACATGTAATTTTATTTCTATTCACATCAACCGACACCGCGAACACGAGAGAATACCGGAATAATAATTTTATTTCTTTGACTCCATTAATTATTCAAAGTCATGCATATTCAAAGGTAAGGCCAAAATAAACTTTAATCTCTGTTACAGCTTTTAACCGACTCATCAACAAACAGAAATTTGTTAATGATTCAAACATCGCTGTTTTAGCCACCATAATAACACTAATTGGCTCCCCAAAAAATACTTTTCGTCATTCACAGTCAGATATTTTGTCCTCTCAAACCAGAAAAAGAAAAAATAATACCTCGCTGTGTTTTCGGAATAACCGAGCGTGACGTGCGATCCCAGAAGTTATTGCCTTCCGATTTTCCGGAATATTCCTCTTATGGAGAACGTATCGTATAAAATAAATTCGACGGTTGTTTGACGGTGAAAACGTACGAATCCATGATTAGACTGACGTACAACTCAAGGGGGAAAAGCATCGCAATGTCAAACTAAACCGTGCGGGATATCAAATGTATTTCCAAAATAAAACTAACTCGTACACCTTATATGAACAGAATGTATTTGAACTTTTTTAAAAGCTACGAGTTGTGTCATTTAAAGGGTACTAAATTACATTTTTTTACTTGAAACGTATAATGGCAAATCAAAATTTATACTGAAATAAAGTTGATACTGACTAGATTTATTTATAACAAAATCGAAATCAATAATTATTATCACATTTGTATAAGTTTCAAAATTGAATTTAGAGAGGTAAGTTGGAAATTTGGAGCTCTCAAGATTTGCTCAATAATGCACCGGGTTTTTTTTTTGCCCGGCGCATCCACCATTTTCGCGCAAAATTAAATAAATTATTTTTTAAATGTTGCTCAGAAATCAACTTTTTTGGTTTTCAGATACGAATGTTATAGGCACAAAAACGGAAGTTTCTTAGTCTTCAAACACAGTTTAAAGCGTTGATATAACGCGTAAAAATTTGAATTTCGATATACGTTTGAAGTATAAAGTGTAATTGGAAACCATATTCTATCAGTTATATTTCAGCGGAATGTTTGATAACAGTTATGAATTCTGATTGAATGAAAATATTTGAAAGGCTGTCACCACACAGATTAATTGGAATATGAATTGAAACGTTTCTGCAATTAAGCCACACATACATCACAACATACCAGAGCAGAGTTGTAACTTATTTACGCTTGCTGACAATCCAAATACTAAAGCAGAAACGTCCCAGCTCGATAGCTGGTGTAAATTGATTTTTTTTGTTATCTACGCAATCCGTCGATTAACGGTGACTAAACAGCGAGCTAAGTCCAATGAAATTTAAAAATAGCAATAAAGAACTTTTTGGGTGTAATAATATGTCGTTTCGACGACGTCGTCAATGTATCGAGTTTTGCTTGAATGAAGGAACTGGAGTTTTTATGACCAGTTTCACATTCCTCTTTTTGTGCTTCTTCAAGCTGACCTCTATTCAGAGCCCTTTATATTTTCTTTCGTTCTTTTCTTTACGTTGCGATAACACCTCAGGGAACCATCGGCTTTCGGCCGCTGGCAACTACCTCTGCTGTCATTAATTCGAACGACTAAACTGAAATTACCGACCGAGATCTATACAAATTGCATCTTTTGTTATAAAAGAACCATTATTTTTATTCAGATATTGAAAGCGGAGTTCATTCTTTTGTGCACAGAGGAATCGATAAGATATGCGCTCTCCAGAAATTTTCTATTAATAAGATTTGTCCGAATTAATAATTCATTTTAAATCAATAGTTAATAGTTGCTGTAATTTACTTAGAAACCGTCGCGTTCTTCTGTTTTCTTACATGTTCCCAAATTCGCGCAACTTTGATAAGTTATCTCATTGTTAATTGATGCATCAGGTCTTTCAGCAGAAATTTTCTCTCAGTTGAAGTTACCACGAGAAATACTTGATGTATTGGAGAACTTTGTTGCCAAGATTAATTCAAGCTTCCTCTACGCCGACGTAAGCTTTCGATACGTCTCGAACTAATCCTATAATTATACCTTTGTCTTTTATTAAATATTTGTTTCACTAAAACAAAGTATCAGTACTCAAAACTAATTCTTTAATGTCAATCCCTTTTAGTCGAAACCATTAGTTAAATTAATTAAATTGAAACTGTTCATTCACAAAGTTTCGTTGGCTTTATTGTTGCTTCGTCAGAGTTGTTCAAGAATTCTTAACCTTTCATTCAATGGCGGAAGTAACGTTAGTTTTAAAGTTCGGCCGAAGCGGCACAAATCTTGTTTGGGCATGGTCGAATCCCACGTAATTAATGCTGTAATTTGAAAGTATCTCAGTTCAACGAAATACAAGCTAGAATAACACAACGTATAGTTTGAACCTGAAATTTTTACACAATTCCAATTGCACCTTGAGTCTCTAAAACTTAATTTGCCTGTTACCTGTAAAGCTTAATAAGAAGTCTTAATTTCTAAACACCGCCAATTTTCCTTAATTCAACGACAACCGTCATCATCCTCTGGAGACTTAATTAAAACCCCTCGTCTGAAGACGTTGACTTTATTTATTTTGGGTCCAGCTCATTCAAGAGTCCTTATTAAATCAGTTAGGCAATACATGCTTAATACGACTGCATTAACCTGGAGTAAGTGCGCCGGAAGTTGGGGTCGCGTCCGGGCCCGGAACGGATGAAGTACTCAACTGTGCCGTTGGCTATTCGAGTATTCGACTTACTCTATATCTCTCTGCAATTTGTTGCAAGAGGAGTAAACGGAAGATGAACGCAGATAAATGATGGTCATTTGTAATGTAATGACGGGAGCGCGGTGCTAACCGGTGATTTACACACATCAATTCTATATCCTGGACGGTGAAACTGTAGTTTTTTTTCGTAGGGCTCTCTTTCGCTCAGGTAGTGTGTTAACTTTATTACCGGAGTAAATAACGAACCGATTTTCAGGATCCCTCGTGCATTCTCATTCGCACTAGAAGGGTAAAGTAACAGTTTTCTCTACGAACTTTAAGACAAACTTCAGTTTATAGCCGAGTGTAAACACGGAAAGTTAGTTTGGATTACTTAAAAATAGACAAATATTACTTTGGAAATTGAACGAGTTGGTGGGCTGTAGAGACGCTGTAATGAATAAACCTAAATCATTTTCTAATGTGAAAATGGTGGATAAGCTGAGTCAAATAAAAATAAATTGGAGATCTGGCGTACTTCTCCGCTAAAAAGTTTATAAAAACTAAAACTGCGAGCTCGAATTTATTTGAATTTAAAAGTGGAGTCGGTATAATGTAGACAAAGCATTTTTACCGACGTGACTATTTCCGTCAATTCCCCGTCGCCGGTGAATCTAATTGTGAGTTTATTTTCTGAAAAAAAAATTACGTATTTCCACTCTGTAAAAATCAAGCTCTGATTAGAGTAAATACGGCGTAATCAGAACCGAATGCATAAACGGAATCAATCAATACCACCGCTACACTCTTATTTCTACTCGGAAAACAAATCAAGGAAATGAATTCGCGAAAACCAATTCCAAACAACATAAATCAAGTGAATGCAAAACGTTCTTGGCATATCATAAGTCATGTGTGCATACTTTAGTTCAAGGCGTATGCTTTACCCTTACGCTATTTAATGTGCACATTCATTCCGTAATCCCGACCACAAAAGAATATGAAGAAAGAATTCGTTTACGCTTCAACTAATTTGGAAATTTTTGATATTCCATGGTGATGTTATTGGGGCAAATACCGCAGCATTTTTTGCGTGATTTTAAAAAAGCAATTATAACATACTGTTAGGGTAGACTTTTGCGTTTATTTATTGCCCGCAATTGCAATTTTATAGAAAATGGACAATGTCTGGAAAGTTTCAAAGTGTTTACGACAACAAAGAAAATTCTATGATTTCGGAATTTTTAGAGACGAAGTTGTGCGTTATTATGCCGATATGAGGAATGAGAAGTTTTGCAATTTTTGCAGTAGTGCTAAAGTTTGCGGAAAGAGCACTCGGGTATATAAATTATTTACGAACTGTTATGCCAGTGTGCCAACCAAAACAGGAGCAGTTGCAAAAACATTGCTCATTTTAAGTTCATGATAATTATAAAAAAATATCAATCAAAAATTTATCAATTTCTACTTTTAGTAAAAACTTTTTTTTTATAATTGACTACCAATTTCTTAATTAAGGTTGTTCTGTTTACAAAGTATTGTATTACAAGTTTTAAACTTATTTACAAACACAAATTTCATTTATAATTGAGATTAGAATTTATATTTGAGATTAAGCGATTTTTAGTAAAAACGCCTGAGAACCAAATTTTGTCATTTTTGTAACTCTGAAGTGCATTTTATATAGTATTAAAATCGCTCAAGAAAAAATATAGAATATAATAAAGATAAAACTCTAAACTGAATCAAATATTTTAATATTTAGTGTGATTTTTTGTAAACTATTTCTACCTGAAATCCAACTCCGTTTTTCGTTGTCTGTCATCAAACATTAAAGTGCTGTTTTTCTTGAAAAAATGTAAAAAGTTTTAGTATTTATAGAAATTTAAAAGATATATAGTAAGAGAAAAACTGAAAGTAGCTAAGTCGGTGCATGAATATTTTAGAAATGCCTTTGGAAAATATAACTTTAATGAATACCCTTTGAAAAGGTCAAAACAATGATTAGTGAAAAAGCGGCAACTATTCCATAGATAAAACCTTCGATTACCTTAAGTGGTCTAATATATTTAATGCAAAGCAATCGGAGCACGACATTTTTCAATTTCACAGAAAAGCAAAATGTATTGACAGTATTGATTAACCTAAGTTACCTTCAGAAAATGTTTCTGTTTTGTTTACATTTAAAGCTCCCTAGCGGATCCGGTCGAATTGAATTTTGCACTTCGAGTTGATTCCTGGTTTTCAGGTTATTAACATAACCCTTTTGTATCTGTTTTGATTAAAACTGTAATTTTTAATATTTTTCGCATTGATCAGCTGTTTTCTTGTAGAGAAATGAAAGCGGAAAATGAATACTTGTCAAGCGCACGTAAACTACAAAACTATAATCGGAAAGTAGCAATTTTATTCTTTGTAGAATGGACAAAACAAGCAGGAGATTCGTTCCTGACGAGTATTTATAAAGATTTTAATAAAAACGTGCTTTTAGTGTTACACCTGCATAAAATTTACATGCAACAGCTCTATGTGCTTTTTGTGCTTGGAGTGCTTTCAGAAATTGGGCGCGTCAAAATTTGAAGCGAAAAACGTCAATCAGAGTACCGTTACAATATTGATTGTATTAGCATGTGAAAACACTTTTCAATGGCGAAAAAATCTGTAAATCTGATCAAATTTCGTGGAGAGGTGCCACTAGAAACGCGTGTAAATCGCAATAAATTGTTAATTTTCAAAGGGATATAATGTGGCCGCTTAGTGAAGGATAAAAACGCGGTATATTTTATAGTAATAGCTATAAAATTTACCCTCGCACTTCCGCGAAGAAAATAGAACTAGTAACCTGGTTGAGGGGTCGTTATATAAATCACAAGCTTAATAACCCCATAAGTACATAAAATTACTGCTAGCACAACATTACCGTTATTCTGTCGACAAACACGGTACGGGCCGAACCAGTAAAAGGGAGAATTTTTTACACGCTTTTAAAATCTATAATTATCGCCGAACATAAATAACAGACTTACCTGAGGTCTGTAGCAGGATTTGCAGGATCGCCGCTGCAACCACATATAGCAACATGTTGAATTATTTCGTCGTCACGCTAGCTTCATCCTTGAGCATAAACTCGTACTTTTCTTGCTCATCACAATTTGAATTTTGCAACTTCCACGAAGAACTGCACTACAGCATGTCTGAAAAGGAAGAATAATTCATTAGAACTCGTTTCAAGCGGACTTTTGCTGAATAAAAATGGAAATTTTCAGCAGAAATCGAGCTGATTGTGATCAAATTCATTGTTGGCGCCATTTGCATATCACTATGTTTGAGCTCTAATTTCATTTGCATGTAATGATAATGCTGTGCATACAAATTTTTAATGTAAATCCCGCGAATGTTTTACAGGGAAAGTTTTTTTTTTTGAGTTATTACACCAACCTGGTTTTGGGGAAAGTTTATGAAAAATACGTGAGAAATATGCGCGTGTTTTACCGGGAGCACAACACTGCACTCTTCCGCATCCGAACACCATGTGGCGTCTCGACGCCGAGCGTCAGTGTATACCACAAGAGGAGGGCTCTTGGTGGGGATAGAACGCCTGCGGTTGACGTTGATGCGTTTCGTTCGACATTTGATTCTTGCTACCTGTGGGAAATTACGATCGAGTTTGTGATTGTTACAAGTTCGTTGAGTTTTCTTGGCCTTTTTTGTCGTCCCTTTCCAATGTTTGAATATGTAATTTTATGCTGGATAGCTCTTGAATGCATAATACCAGAGCTCTTGTAGAGTTAAATTTAGTTAATTGTAGCGAGGTGCGCACAGAGTCTTAAATATGTGTCCTGGGAGGAACGCGCAAAAAAAGAATTAAATTTTAACGGTTTTGTTCTAGACATGAATGAAATTAATGAAATATTTTAAAGTGCGTCGAGGACGCGCTCTGATCTCAGATTTTAATCGCATCGAAAGATTAATTATCGGATTCATTTAGAGAGTGGCACTTCAAAGCCATGCGCACGAGGACACTTCTGCAGCTAATTATAGGATTTTTGCGCATTTTTCTTGTAAATTTAACACCTGAGACATCGGAAATTACCTAGAAGTTACGTCGCAATCCGAGGAGTGATATATTTAGAAAAATAACACTTGGTTTATATCGTCCTGACTTCAGATTCTGACATAATAACTTGGCTAATTTATGGGCATCAATTACGTTGCATAAACGACTAGAATTCACTCAATATTCATTACCATTACAAATGAATGAGTGCATATTTAAACGGAAAGGTCAATAACACATAGAGCTAAGTACATACGTAATATACTTGGGTGGTACACAAAAGTTACAATAAAATTGAAAGTTCTAATAACATTTGTAAGTACAAAACTTACTACTCATTATATAAGATAACAAATTTAAAAAAAAAAAAATCATATATTATAATCATATAATTCATCCTTTGCTTTTGCTTTAGTAACTGGCTTTGTTTTTTTTGATCTTGTCTTTTCTTTACTATTTTTCTTATTTCTAGCTTTTTTGACCGAATCTTGGTCTATTTCAACAATTTTATGTAACTTTTTTTATTTTTTTTTCTGGAGACAATTTTTCAAAAGGGACAAAACTTTCAAGATTATCTATATTGAGTGATTTACTATGACGTTCCGAATACGACACCAACTTTTGATTTTAGCCCATCGAATTGGTAAAAAAAATGTCATTTTTATAAGAATATAATGGTTTTAATGTTTGGTTAAAACTGGTCAATATTAATTTGATTAAAATTTCAGTACTTAATTTAATTTTACTTACAAAACAAAGTTATAATATAAATCTATATTTAAATCATAGCCGTAAAGTTTTATCACTTCCTTTCTTATTTTCAGTTTTTGAGACAGTTATAGACAGGAAAGTGATAACTTGATTGATTCTTCTTAAAATCTAACTAAAAACTTCAATTAATACCTTTTTATAAAATATATGTAATGACATTCAAGTAAATAGGTGCCACGGAAGTTAGAAGTTGTCTGATTCGGATACGACAGCAGTCAATAAAAGCACTGTAACGGCTCACCGACAAGCAAGTCGGCCCATGCATGAGCGCTATTAATCAAATTTCCCTTCATACTTTGAATTGTAACAACGAAAATGGCTATTACTAGTTGTTTTAGAATTGATTTTAAAAATGATGAAATGATAAAAAAATTGTTCGCCTCTATTCAATGGAAAAAATGAAAAAAAATATGGAATTATATTATACTAAGCGACGTAGAAATAAGAACACCCAGTCATAATGAATATTTTGCGAACATTTTTCAGAAATATGTTTGGCTAAGTTAATATAGAAAACGATCAGTTTTTCAGCCATATAGATCTAGTGGTTGTGTGTTATCGTCCCTTTTTTTAAAAAAAAAGTCTCGTAAGCAATAATGGTCTTTTGTAGCAACAGTTGCCATTTGAGTGAAACGCTTGTTCAATCTGCTCATTATGTCTAGAGCGAGAAGACGTCAAAATTTTCGGCAACTTAGTCAGTTTGATAGGGGACGAAGCTTCTTGCGAGAACGCAAAGGAGCTTAAACACGGTGATGGTTTGTTGTCGGGCACGGAACCAAGAATCTCACAACGCGAAAGTCGTTATATGCGTAATTTATATAGTATGTAGTAATGCAAATATTTAACGCGGCGTTTAGATACATTTGCTTGGTAATAATAAATAATAAATAATTAATAGGTGCTTTTTAGCTCAATCAAACCATGATTTCAATGAAACTATTTGTAGTTGCTTTACGCATCCAAGCTCTAAAAGCTTATTGCTTAAAATAGTCCTTTAAAAATACCAGCCTAACAAAATGTTTTTTTTTTTTGTTCGAATTTGAGTATGACAAAATAACTACATTAATTTTAATCACAAATTCTTCTCAGCCTTATTCTAACTACAAACACCCAAATTTACACGAATACAGGAGCCCAAATTGGTAGCAGGAGTGCCTGTTATAAAACGAGTTATATAAACGAGTTTTTTTTGTATTTTTTTTCTAATTTGTCATATTGAATACATTTTTTTATAAAAAGCAAATCAGATAATTTAGCGAATTTTGTGACAGTTACCAAGTTGTCATTTCCAAATTGCAACATTAGTAGCCCAAGATGTACCTGTAATTGGCAAATTGCAGAAAATGCCACGGTTAATTTACTGTAGGTGAAAATTTTTTGTATCTGGCTTAAACTCACACTAACATTTGTCATTTCGTAATATTATGATCAGATTTTGGGTTTAGTAATGGCTTATTAACGCTAGCAAAATGAGTGTGTTTAGCAAATTAAAAAAAGATATTGCACATTTGTAGAAGAGATTATCATCACTTTTTTGTTACAAACCACAGAACTGACTAGAATTTTACAATGTGCTTATCAGGTTTATTTCGTCTAGACTCAAACAATTTATTGGACAAACTAATTCAAATAAACTGTTAAACAGTATGACTTAGATTTTTCTTGACCATTCTATATTCACTTTTTAAATAATCTTACACTTTTTCTAAGACAATTTTATAACATTGTTCAAGACGGACTTCTTTATATTTTACAAAAATGACTTCGCTTTTTTAAATACAAAACTTTTGCTTTTACTTTTGAGATTTCTCATTTTCTATAACTAAGTTATAAATTTAAAAAAAAAATAGGCTTGACTCCAAGGTGGTATAGATATCAGTTTTTTGAATAGTAGTAAATAAACTAATCATTATTGGATCTATTTTTGCTTTGAAAAGTAGAGTTTTTTACCTAGGTCAATAATAAATGTCATTCGACGTATTATTGACCTAGGTTAATAATGTATCAAAAAAAACATTAAATTATTAAAAACGTTCAGATTTCAAAACCCGATTTTATCGGTTGAACAGAAGAGGTAAAAGTTTTTGTTATTACGAGAAAATTGTTTTTATTGTGCAGTGGTAGAAATAAATATGATTTTTGTGGTGGTTGGTTAAAGATTTTATAGTGCGTAGGTTGAAATTGGGTGAGCACTGAATGCCCAACGGCGCATGCTGAGATTTTGACATTTCTGGTATATTTTATTTACAAACAAATCCAATAATCATTTAATACCAAACAATTCTAAATTTATTTACAATAAAAGTTGATGTGCAGCTCTAGATGTTCATACTAACTCCAGTGTTTAAAGAGGTTGAATTTTCTGTATTCAAGGAATTTATGCTGATTCGAATGTTAATAGTTCCACCACGAATACTTTTTGCCTTTCTCATTACTTTGGGTATAGAACTTTGTCAAAAAAATGTTGAGGAAATATTGAACCATTGCTGCAATCTTTTTTTTGCCGACAAGGGATTCCTCAATATATCTCTTCGCCTTTGTCGCCGACTTTCACCCTCCGTGACGTTTCAAAGATAACGAAAGATCCACCACTTTCTGCTAAAATTGTGACCGAATTGCGGCGGAATGAATAGCGAGTGTAATTTTCAAAGTGGAGATAGCTTTCAAAGTGAACATAATGGATCTGTAAAAAACATGAAATTTTATTTTTACTGTATAGTATATTGACAATAATTATATCATCACGTATATCAACGTGTTGCATTTGCACATTGCATAGTTCATCAGTTCTACATACCCCTGCTACTCTTATGCCCCAACAGTCTATGGTAGAGCAAATGTATAGAAGTTTATAGCAAATAATAATAAATGTTAAAAATGCCTCATCAAAAGCGTTTATCAGGAACGCACAAATTTCCTCCCTGGAAAAGACCCATGATTTTTTTACTTTGTAGATGGTTTTTTTTTTGTTTCGAAAACGATAGAAGTTTTGGCAATTTGAGCATAGAAAACAAACCCCACAAGCTTGAAGCCTTTTTTGTTTGTACTTGCTCCTCAAAAAATACAAGCACCACACTTTCGGATGTCCGTCTGACTTTATTTGCCTTGCACCACTCTTTAAAAGTGTGATAAACTTTTAAGTAAACAGTTGTTTTTAAAGTCTTTTACTTTTTGTTGAATTTCTGAAGGAGTACAGATATTGTCAGCACTGAACGTCCAACGGCGCATGCTGAGACTTTGACATTTCTAGTATATTTTATTTACAAACAATTCCAATAATCATTTAATACCAAACAATTCTAAATTTATTTACACTAAAAGTTAATAGTGCAGCTCTAGATGTTCATACTAACTCCAGTGTTTAAAAGGTTGAATTTTCTGTATTCAAGGAATTTATGCTGATTCGAATGTTAATAGTTCCACCACGAATACTTTTTGCCTTTCTCATTACTTTGGGTATAGAACTTTGTCAAAAAAATGTTGAGGAAATATTGAACCATTGCTGCAATCTTTTTTTTGTCGGCAAGGGATTCCTCAATATATCTCTCCGCCTTTGTCGCCGACTTCTACCCTCCGTGACGTTTCAAAAATAACAAAAGATCCACCACTTTCTGCTAAAATTGTGACCGAATTGCGGCGGAATGAATAGCGAGTGTAATTTTCAAAGTGGAGATAGCTTTCAAAGTGGACATAATGGATCTGTAAAAAAACATGAAATTTTATTTTTACTGTATAGTATATTGACAATAATTATATCATCACGTATATCAACGTGTTGCATTTGCACATTGCATAGTTCATCAGTTCTACATACCCCTGCTACTCTTATGCCCCAACAGTCTATGGTAGAACAAATGTATAGAAGTTTATAGCAAATAATAATAAATGCTAAAAATGCCTCATCAGAAGCGTTTATCAGGAACGCACAAATTTCCTCCCTGGAAAAGACCCATGATTTTTTTACTTTGTAGATGTTTTTTTTTTTTGTTTTGAAAACGATAGAAGTTTTGGCAATTTGAGCATAGAAAACAAACCCCACAAGCTTGAAGCCTTTTTTGTTTGTACTTGCTCCTCAAAAAATACAAGCACCACACTTTCGGATGTCCTTCTGACTTTATTTGCCTTGCACCACTCTTTAAAAGTGTGATAAACTTTTAAGTAAACAGTTGTTTTTAAAGTCTTTTACTTTTTGTTGAATTTCTGAAGGAGTACAGATATTGTCAGCACTGAACGTCCAACGGCGCATGCTCAGACTTTGACATTTCTAGTATATTTTATTTACAAACAATTCCAATAATCATTTAATACCAAACAACTCTAAATTTATTTACACTAAAAGTTAATAGTGCAGCTCTAGATGTTCATACTAACTCCAGTGTTTAAAAGGTTGAATTTTCTGTATTCAAGGAATTTATGCTGATTCGAATGTTAATAGTTCCACCACGAATACTTTTTGCCTTTCTCATTACTTTGGGTATAGAACTTTGTCAAAAAAATGTTGAGGGAACATTGAACCATTGCTGCAATCCTTTTTTTTGTCGGCAAGTGATTCCTCAATATATCTCTCCGCCTCTGTCGCCGACTCCCTGACGTTTCAAAGATAACGGATCTCCACCACTTTCTGCTAAAATTGTGGCCGAACTGCGGCGGAATGAATAGCGAGTGTAATTTTCAGAGTGGCGATAGTTCTGCACTTTAGGTACTTTTTTAAAACATTAAGACATAATGGATCTTTAAAAAAACAAGAGATTTTATTTTTACTTTATAATATATTGACAATACTTATATCATCACGTATATCAACGTCTTGCATTTGCACAATGCAGAGTTCATCAGTTCTACATGCCCCTGCTACTCTTACGACCAAATAATCTATGGTAGAATAAGTGTATAGAAGTTTATAGCAAATGCTAATAAATGATGAAAATGCCTCATCAGAAGCGTTTATCAGGAACGCACAAATTTCCTCCCTGGAAAAGACCCATGATTTTTTTACTTTGTAGATGTTTTTTTTTTTGTTTTAAAAACGATAGAAGTTTTGGAAATTTGAGCATACTACAAACTTAAAGCCCTTTTTGTTTGTGCTTGCTCCTCGAAAAATACGAGCACCACACTTTCGAATGTTTTTCTGACTTTATTTGCCTTTTATTTTTTGTTGAATTTCCGAAGGAGTACAGATATTGTCAAACAATTTTAGAAAGCATATGGAAAACGTCAATGAATTTTGAAAAATAACACAAATATCAATTAAAAGACAAACGATGTACACCAAGTAGTTATATACCGGCTTTCTTATTATTAAAGGCCAAGGTCGTTATAAAAAAAGTATTTTCTGAAACCGGAGCTTCTTGATCATTTCCCTGAGAAAACTGCGGCAGGGAAAGTCCATTTCCCTGCCGTCGTCAGGTAAAGTCCATTCCCTGCCGTCGTCAAGGAAAAATATTACTTCGCCCTGGAAACGAAGAAAATTGACGTACTTGACATTTGTGAAAATTATTCCTTAAATTAAAAATTAGTAATTTTTTATAAAAATCAACGGATTCAGAAAAAATTTAATACATTTCTCGTAAGAAAAACTTGTCTCAAAGTCTTAAAAGACTTGGCACAAAGTGCCTCGTCTTTCAACATCTCTTCGGCAGTAACCGTACATTTTCCTGACTCTTATGTAGATAACTATTCTATCAAATTATATCGCATTGTTTGAAACAAATGTATTTATAAACTGAATAAAATATCTACTAGTCAAAAAATTGTATATCCACCTTGATTGAGATGACAGTTGTAACTCTCGCGACTTAGAAATCTCGACGCTTCGTACCTCGGTTTTATAATTTTGATACTCCGGTTATAATAATAGTCATCTTAACCTTGGTGGATAATGTACTATTATTTGACAAAAAACACATTCAACAAGAATAATTAACGCGGCGCATCCACCATTTTTATTTAAAAATTTAAAATTTTTAGATAGCAACAGTAAGCAAAGTTACAACAAAAATAATAATCTCGCCACTAAGTTAAGTTTACTTAAAGTTTAAATTAATTTGGTTTCAACAGTAAAAAAAGTTTGTACTTGATTTTTATACTAACCTCTGTTGGGAAAATGTTTGAAAAAATTGTAAAATATTTCTATAAATAAAAAGCAACCAAATGATGTGTTAGGTGTTAAAATGATCAGACAGACGGTACAAATTAAAAAAAAATTAAAAGTTTCTCATTTTTTTTTTTTAAATTGTGTCGAAATACAATTTTTATCGTCATCATTTTGTTAGGTTAGATACTAAAAATTCTGTTTTCTGTAGCACCTACACATGTAATTCTAGATAAAAATCAGTCACTTATTGAACTATTTTTATAATTTACCTGGACTTGTACTTATTTCAAAATCAATAAGTCATAAGTTTGTTGATAATACTTATCATTAGATTTATCAAACCTATTTAATCAGAATTGGCTGGTATTCTGAGTGTTAGCTTTTTTAGATATAGATAAAAAAATTGTTAAGTTTACTTTTTACAATTTATTATTAGGAACACTAAAAAGCAACTCTTTTATTTTGGCTGAAACTGCCTAGTGCTCAAGTAATCCCTGCAAAACCGTGGCGGTTATTTATGTGAAAAATATATGTTTGCTCTCGGAATGCATTTTTATGATGAATTTTTGTATACCCATCCACATTTGTTTTATTTAACGTCTCGCACGATGATAATCTCTGCAGTGGCTACTGCAGAGGGGTAATTTAATATTGAGGGTGGAGTGGCCATCTCGAGACAAGAGTCTGTATGGCAAATGACACATTTATCCAACTTTACGAGGCAGTCTGATATGCAGATATGAATTTAAACTGAACGTTGGGGAAAGGGTGATCGTGGACACCTGCGTCTGATGTCAGATGTTTGGAGTCACATGTGAAATATTAGACGTCTTCTCGATTTTGCAAAGTAAAAATAAAATAGATGTATCAATGTCTCGGACTATAATAGTGGCGTACAATTATGCACAGAGGAAAACGCACATCTGGTTTTAGATTACGTTTCGCTAGAGTGAATCGTGATACCACCACAATATAAAACACTTCTCAATATAATGAAAGTCTGCTTTTGTTTCGGTATATCGAGCTTTATCGACCAATCAGCAAACTCGATTCAAAGGGTTCTTTAAAGCTCGCTGTGTCAGCTATCACAGTTTACCATTGTCCTATCGCGTATCGTTAAAATTATAAATTTGGCTGAGTACGGATCTTGATATTACAATGTGTTTTATATTCATGACATGGCTATTTCTGGTGCAGTTGCCGTAAAAAAATCTGCCTTTCTTGCTTCTTTCAAGTGAAATACGACCGCTGTTAAATTATTTCCAGAGTACATTAAACCTTTTCTGCGCCCACATCAAGGTAAATTCTGATAACAAAAACTATGCGTTGTCAAAAATTAATCATCGTCCCGGGCGCTGATTGCAGTTTCACCCTCAAGCCACAAACACAACAGATTTTCACTTTTCAAAAGTTTTCATCACTGTGAAAAAATACCAGCACGAAAGCCAATCCGACCGGTGCTAGCCAATTTCTTGAAAATTTTAGTTGCATCCTGTCGTGCAAACAATTATAGTAATCATTGTCGCTGGTAAACACCCAGAATATCCATTACGGTGTCACTCTGTATGACCACACACTTGACCCTTGCTCTTCGCGTGCAACCCCTTTATAGATTCATCTCCATTACGTTGTGGTAAAGAAATAAAAATAAGAATGCAATCAAATGAAATGATCTTGACGCCTTAAAGGAGTAAAGTGCATGAGATATTCATGTAGGCGCATTGAATTGTAAAAGATTGGGGCCGAATCGTCGACCCTGTTACATATGTATTGTAAAGGAATTGAATGTTTACACGGGCAGGGTTACGTGCTCAGTGTGTGATAATGAATTTAAACCGTGCAACCTTCTACAACCGTTTCAACTTAACCGAGAAACGCCGAGAATTGACCATTCCTGTCATGGATCCACCCGAAAAATCTCATTTAAAATTATAAAACCAAAAAAGGATATAATTCTAATCAGAAATGAAGGCTGAGCGAAAATTTTAAATATCAATGAAACGAGTTTAGCCTTGTTTACGTTATTAATGAGGGTAAATAATTGCTTAACATTATCATGTTTGCATGAAGCATGAAGGGCCCAATATTCGGATCAAAATTAATTCGCATTTCGGGTGAATTCAATATCGAAATCAAACACGAAAAATGAAACTCTAACGAGGTCATTTACATACATGTGGATAAGCTATTTTAATTGCTGTTGTCACATAAGCATCGTGACAGAAACAAAATTATGCCTTTTATGGCAGGTGTTGCTAGTTATCGTTGAAAAAATAAAATTAGAATATTTTTTACCTCCTATTTTTATAGTATAGTTGCAAATTTGGGTGATTCGGAGAAAAACAAAATACTTTACAAAGTCTGTGTCTCAAAGATCTGTATAATCATTAATTCCATAAATTTCTGAGTGAGTTGTAGTGTATGACCCGGACCAAATTTGTCTTCAGATTCATTCGGCTTCTGGTCACGCAGATATTCTGTACCTTGAAAATAAATCATAGAACCACGCAGTTTTTTAAGTTTCAAACGTCATAAAAGTTGTTAGCATTGCAATACTTACTAAGTAATGTTAACAAAAATTAAGAAAAATCTAAATGTCATTGTTTTTCACTGTAGATTTTGACATCTTTTCCATTTCTTCTATTAAAGTAACAAACTATAAGTTTGTTGTTTTATCACATTTAGAATATTTTTAATTACAAAATAAAAATTCCAATAAAATACACAAAGAGAAATTTTAAAAAGAAAAGGTAGAAAAATGTAAATTTTGGAATTAAAATGAGAGAAGAAAATTTAAGAGAGAAAACATTATAAAATTCTAAACCTAAAAACTTACTAATTTATAAATATTGCGTCCAACAATCTATGAACATGAACATTTAATGTCATTGAAAATCTTATAAACCTGAAAATTTTAAATTATAAAATTTAGATATATATACAAAAAACAAAAAAACTAACAAAGGTGCAAAAAATTAGAAATTTAAGAATTATAAAAAAACTCTTCTGACTAAAAAGAAGATAAATTAGCGTTCAAAAAATCAAAATAGAAATACAAATATAAATTTTAAAAATTTTCAAAGAAGAAAACTTGAGAGTTTCGAATTTTACATCTTATATTTAAAAATATATAAAATTAAAATCTTAAACTATTAAACTTAAACTATTATTAAAATTTCAAAAACCAAAAACTAAGTGAACAACTTGAAAACCTGAAAAGAATGTGAATTCTAGAACTTACGAAACTAAAAATGTGGAAAACTAAGAGGTCTGTTAAAAGAAAATCAGAAAAGTTTTAAAGATGAGAATATGGAAGGATAAAAACTTTAAAAATCCAACCTTAGGAAGCGACATCTGAGAAAACTACAATTTAGATTCTAAAAAACTAAAACTGAAAAAATGAGAATTGCATAAAAACTGAAAAATATAGAAGAAAAAAAATGGAAATTTCAGAAATTAAGAACAAACTGAAAAAATGAACGGCAGAAGCTAAAACTTTACAATATAACAAATAAAAACGTTAAAATGTAACAATATGTAAAAGAATGTAATGTAAACGAAACTAAAAGGTGGAAAACCGGAAAACATGAAATTCTATTAAAAAATCTAAAAAAAAATTACTCAAGGATCGGAAAACAATAATATGAGAAATTAAATCAACGAATTTAAAAATTTTAAAATAAAAAGAACGAAAATATTACAGTATAAAAATTTCAAAATTCAAAACTAACTAGACGTTAAAAAACGAATCCTAGAACATAAGAAAACAGAAATTGAAGAGAATAAAAATTTTTAAACATGATTGAAAGATGAAAGATGATATTTTAAGGATTGAAAACTGAAAATCAAAACCCTAAAAAAATACCTGAAAAATTTCAACTTGAATTCTGAAGAATTAACAATATGCAAACCACTAAAAATAAGAAACTTAAAATTGCATAAAAACTAAAAAAATATAAAAAAAATGCTAATTTTTTTTAAAACTAAACCAACTAAAAAAAATTATTACTTGAGAACCACAGAACCTGAAACCTAAGAATGTGACGATATACAATAATCTTATATACATTGGCACTTACGGTCTGTAACACTGAGCAATTCTTAAGCTCCTTCACTAGAATTATTAAATGACGATTTTCTTGGCTTTTAGGAATTAATTTCAACTGATGTTGGTGTAAATGGCCATTAGAATCTCCGACGTCAGAAACTGGAAAATCTAAAATTGTAATAATATATAAATAATAATAATATATATATATATATATATATATACCTAAAATTTTTAATTTTGGGACCTAAAAGTATTGAGAGGCTAATGAAATAGGTAACTTAAAATAAATTAATTAATTAAGAAACCTAAAATTAAAAAAGGCTAAATGTCAAAAAATTGAATAACAGATATATTACGTGATGAATAAGAAAATTAATTATTAATTATTAAAATTTGTTGTTTTAATAATCTAATTAGATGAAAATCTAAAATAAAACAAAATTTGGAAACCTTATGTGATTCTTTAGGAAGACTCAATATCAGAATTTGGATCAAAGACTTTAAAGATCTAAAACTAAAAAACTTGAGAACCTTTGAATTTTCACAACTGAAATCTAAAAATATGGTCACATCTGAAATCAACAACAACGAAACTGAGAAGCCGCGAAAATGAAAGACCTGATCATAAAAAACCGAAACAAGATTAAAAAAATCGAAAAAAACTAAAAGCTAAAAAAAAAATTACGTGATAGAGAAAAATCAGAGAATGTTAGAATCAACCTCAATATGTTAAAATGATAAAAAGCAATATGAGAAAATTTGAAAACTTGATTAATGAGATGAAGAAGTAGTCATCAGAACTTGCTTACTTAAAACCTAAAAAAATACGACTCGAGAATCTGCAAATCCAACAATATGAGATTTTAAAGTTTAAGTTGTAAAAATTGAGAATAAGAGAAAGTAGATTCTGAGAACTTCTTTTCATTTGGAAGCTGAGAAACTCCATTTGGAAGCTGAGAAACTAGAAAACATGTAAACTGGAATATAAGAAACAAATAATCAGAAAGCTAGAAAACTATAACTGAAAAAATTGATAAAAAGCAATCTAAAAATTTTGGGTTTTAAGAATCAAAACAAACAAAAATTTAAGGATCCATTCTATAGATCTACAAGCTTACGAAATCTGAGAATCTGAGAACTTTATAACATGTGTGTGAACTTGCTAACTTTGTTCTTTGTTCTGCCCAAATATTACTTGAAATTTCTTAATTAAGTGTATGCTAACTCGAGTTGAGCATTATTAAAAGGATTAACCGTATCAGAATACTGCATAATAATTTGAACATTTTTTAAGACGGAAATGTCAAAGAAACTACCAAAGGTGAATTAAATTTAAATTCACATTAATTGAAGTCTCGCTAATTGTAAACAAGCGATCGCCTTGGGTAAATTTTTTACTTTGCAAGTTTTGTTTCCGTCTGTAGCATTACGATTCCACACAGGTACAAAAATATTATCCTCATAAAACCACAGTTTTTAACATTGTCTCTTCGGTATTTATTTTATATTTCGTGATACACAGAGGAGATATTCAGGCTCATATGTATCCCACAACGTCATTTTTATTTGCAAAGAGCGTTATAAAGCTGTCTAGCAGCGTTAGATAGAGTGTCATGTGGTTGTGGTTTATGATTGGGCCTTAGGTCACTTGCAATGTTGCGTGTATAATGCATTGTTCCCTTAACCACCCTTAGGCTCTTTTAGATAAAAATAAAAAATTGTTCTCACTTTGCGCCATACTTGTGTTTCAAAAGACGTAATAGTTGACGAACGACGAATTTGTTACAAGATCCTTTAGAAGCAAAAAATGAAAAGTCGTCGAAAGAACTTGAAATAATTTAATCTCGTAAAGAATTTTTTTGTTTATTAGATGAACTCGAGAATTCAAAACTAGAGCAAAAGTAAAGTGATTCCGTAAAGTTTCCGGAGACTCTCTGCTAATATTTCTCAGGTTATTTTTCACAGTTTAATTAAATTTTTGGTAGTTTGAGACGGAGCTATTTATAAAAATGAGATAGGCTGCAGGAATCAATTTATTTTTAGTAAAAGCATGTTTTCTAGTAAACCGGACAATGATTTATAGTGAACTCTTAATGGTAAATAAAAATAAGTGCAGAGTGGTGTTTTAAGGGTTTTTTCCTCTTAGAAGGGTAATTAATCTTTCGTATTCGTTGCTTTGTTTTTCTCCGAGCGGAGCTACGATCAGACACAATCTTAAAGCTTAATTAAGCTCCAATCGGACTCCCATTTCCACCAAAGAAATTATTTTAATTCTGTATAATCTCGGAATATAGATAAATAATACGAAAATGGCTGCTGATAACTGTCGGTAACGTTTTACGGTCGTGATAAAATTTACCGGAAAAAATTTGCATACAAATTTTACGGGCAGTGAAATCTCGAAGCTCATTTTTAGTGTTCTTGACTTTGCACGTTCCGCATTATTTTGTTATGATTTTGTCAAAATGCGCAGCCTGAAACTCCATTGAATAAGAAATCTTCAACTCCGTGCACTGACTTTTAAATCATTTAGAATAAATACAACCGAAATTGGAAGCAGTTTTCGGCACTAATGGTTTAATTGTGTTCCATAAAATGAAAAATGATATTTTTATGACCCAAAAATACATTAAGTTACGTCCTCAGGTTATGTGTCTATCTGTAAAAACGTATAAACGTGATATCTTTATTCAAATAAAACGTTTCATCGAGCTTTTGCTCCAGGATATTTTCATTTCATTTTGCTCCGAATATTGGTAAAACTAAGAACTCTTTATTAGTACGTGCTTAAGAAAACATCTCCGAATTCAAAAAAATAAGAATTCGTAGCACACCAATTATAAATGTTGATTTCTCGATTAGCAGTTTTACTTTTATGAGAAGAAATGAAAATATGACTTTGAGGTTTTACCGCGTTTATTTTCAAGTTTGCCGAACGTCAATGCCACATAAGAGGCTTGGAAACTTAGTAAAAATTCATGTCGAACTGTGAGAAATATTTCATAAAAATTGAATTTCACTTTAAAATTTGTGCTTTCAGTCAGAATATCAAACGATTCATCACCTCGAGTGATTTAATCATCTTTGTATGCTATTTGTGAGTTGCAAATAAAAATTACAAAACGATCGGTAGACGACTCATTTTTATAGCATTGTAGTAAGAAATTCAAAAGCTTAAAAGTTTACAAAATTTTAGATTAAAAACTTATAATTTTAATACATTAAAATTGCTAGTATAAGAATTGTGGTGAGAAAAAAAATAAAACTGAGGACTAAAAAAATAAACTAATTAAACAATAAAAAAAAATAAGACTTTTAATAACAATCTGAAAAAATTATAACTTGAAAACATCATATGAAATTTTGTAACCAAAAACTAAAGAAATTAATTTAAATAAACTTAAGAGTTAAAGGAAAGAATAAAAAATTCTTATCAATTATATAATGAGATTTAGGAATCCTAGGGTTTAAAGAATATTACATCTCTAACGACTTAAGAATCTGAGTATCTAAAAATAAGCTTTTGGAAAGTTATACTATTTAATATCAAATATTTGAATTTTATTATCCTAAACTTTCAAGCTTTAATAATTTAATTAGATAAAGACCTCTAGAAATCCAATCTCAAAATGTATTTAAAAAATTCAAGAACCTACAAACTTCAGAACATTTAAACTTCCAAATTCAAGATTTAAAGAAGTTTGCTCAAGAGGCAGAAAATTTAGCAACATTAGAAATTAAATCAAAGACTAAAAATCTAAAGATATAAAAAATAAAAGTATTAGAACTTACATGTTTGAGAACCTGAAAACCCTCGCAACTACCTGCTTGAGTAGATTTCAAATCTGAAATCTAAAAATATGACAATATCTAAAATCTAGAACTTGCCAAACTAAACCGCTGAAAAATGAGAGACCTGAAAATCTAAAATTAAATAAAAAAAAAATATGAATTTTAGGGACCAACTGTAAATATCCATTTAAAAATTCTTAAGTTAAAAACTAAAAAAAATTAACCCAAGAATCTAAAAAGTTAACAAATTGAAAACAGTTGAGAAACGAAAAAATCTGAAGATATTATAATCATAAACATAAACATGCAACAGAATGAAAATATTAGAACTTAGGAAACTGAAGTACCAATTATTTAAAAAAAAATTAACACCTGAAAACATATAAACCTGGAAATATGAAAAATTGATAACTTGAAGAATTTCCAATTTTGTGAACAAGAACTAGAAAAAATAATATTAATTAAACCTAAAATTTAAGGAAATTTATAACTTCAAATATTTAAAAGAATAAAGAAAATAAAAAAAAAGTTGTCTAATAACTTCTTATATCTTAAGAATCGGAGTAGAAAATAGAGCAATCTAAAAAACAAAGATTCTAATATGATGAGTAATTAAGAAACTGAGAATTTGATAATCTAGATATCTGAAAATCTATTGCAATTTATATCTAACAATTAAAAATAGACGTTTGTTTAAAAAAAAAATATTTGAAAGAGATTTATAGAAAAGAGCTTGTGTAAACAGAAAAACCAATTTTAAATTAGCATTTGGCACTGTAGTAATGTTTACAAATCATAACATGCATTTTGTCAAAAACTTCGACACAAACTACCAAAATCTATGTGTTTACTCTCAATTCCAAACATGTTTCCCGTTATCAGCAAACAGTTTTAGTAATTGCCAGCATGCGTCAGGATTTCGGCGACTGTCCGTGCATATCATAAAGTCTCCAGTGGTCCATTGTGATAGCGCGTTAGATAAATTTCGGGTGTATGGACGATGTCGTCGGTAAAAAAGCGAATTTAAATTGGATATTTTAAATTCAATAAATTTCCGACTGATGTAGCAATAGGTTAACAGAAACCTTGTAAAAGTCTCCGCTTTCAGGATAAGCTCGAAAATGCGTGCATGTTTGACAGCTGCTCTATCAGAACGTACGCTCTCCTGGGGAATTAAACATGGGGACTTCAGCCACCGGCTTTCCATTTAGAACCGCGACAATGGCGCTGCCACGCGACTAAAATATTGAACTTAACGTGGCCCACAACCTGACAACTTTGGAGATTTGCAAACTGCCGCATTACAGTGGTTTTACACCGCAACGCTGAAAAAATATCTGGAATTTTCCTGTCGCTAAATGTTTTTCTTAAAATGCGCGGGGGAATATTAATCTCGACGTCTGTGACGAAAGCATTTCACAATGCCAAACGTTTTGAAAAATAAACGGAATCATAACAAAATAAAGCGGGAACTGCATGCTTTTCTCTGAACTGCCCAATTAACAAAGAATTTACATAGGTATTTTTGTGCCTTCTGATTGTTACAGTTAAAATTAATTTACACGATGCACAGAAAAGCTTTTTGTTTATTAACACATGCACTGCAATTATCTTCACTTCAAAACTTCACAAACGAAAATGTAACAATAGGAAATTTGACAATTACATTTCAAATCATTTCTCTATTAATAATTCACCAACGAGCCATTTTCATTTTTAAATGACCACTTAATGATTGCTTTTTAAATCAATATGCATTTTTTACCTAAAAATCTCCTGAGAATTTTTACACCAACCATATGGGCTCCATCAAGGGCCACATATGATAAATAGATACTGAAGTAATTCCCAAAGGAAATCATTTGAAAGTTTTTCAACAAACATGATTAGTATTTTGTTTCTGAAATAAAGGACAATGTTAAAAATGAACGAATTTTTGCCTTTCTGGTAAAAGTCAATTATTATGCTATTGCGTAATTATATCATAAATGTATCATTATTACAAATGTAAGTACAAATTATGTCTACCTAATATTCATTCAATTGTATTTTAGACAAATGAAGAGGGTGATTTTGGAACATTTTAACCGCTTTTTATGCAAAACATTCTCGATACATCGATTCGATATTGTACAAGTTTAAAAATCGTAACAATTTTTTTTATTATTTTCTTCTAATTTGTAAATTATACATTTAGTAGAATTATATTTAATACATTCTTATCGGATATACAGGTGCCTCAACACTTATGTGTCGGCCTAAAAATTCATTTAAATTTTTCATATCTAGAAGCAATGTAGCGCTACAAACTGGCCCTATCACATTTTTTCTATTGCTAATCAAATATGAGATACATTCAAAAAATTCCTTTATACAAAGTTGGAACGTGTTGTCGGCCGTGGTTTGCATCTTCCAACTCTTTTATGGGTTTTTGGTTATGGAAGATTTCTAAATAATATAAAAATCTCCTCTAGACTTCTCAATGGCGATCAAGGGTGATCAAAATCGGCTGATCCAAATCGGCTGATCCGACGAAAAAACTACTACAAAACGTTTACATTATTTATATATAAATTAGGACATAATAAATATTAAGTAAAAAAATATTGACTCAAATTTTAGAAAAAAAACAAAACGATTGTAAGCTCAATAAATTCATAATCAAGTGAGACATGTCAAAATGAAACAAAAAATAAATAAAACAAAAAATAAACAAAACAAAAAATAGAAAACAAAAAAATTGTTGACACTCATATTATCTTATAACATTAAATTATACATGGTCTATCTAGAGTTTCATGATTTATGGGTACTAAGAAATTATTTATAGAATAATAGGTACAACAAAAAAAAAATAAAGGAAACTAAAAAATTAAAAGACAAGTTTATTAGAGTTTTTTGATGTATCGAAAATGTTTTGTATAAAAATCCATTAAAATGCTCAAATATTTACTATTTTTATCTATTTAAAATGTAATAAAATAGAAATAGAAATATTAAATATTTCACTATTTTATATCAATATTTCAATTGTGTTCCGCTAAATAAGTATATATATATATATATATATATATATATATACTTCTGTTAATATAATTATTTTATATTACCAATTAACTTTATTCAGAGAGACAAACTTCCTATCAATTTTAGCATTGTTCTTTAGAAATTTACAAACAACTTTGTTTAAATACGATTGCAGTACAAACTAAGATGATACAGGCGCGTATTTTAAAATACCATCGTAGATATTTACATGTAGAAAATTCATGTTTTCAAACTTAATAGCTTATAAGTAGACTTTTTCATAAACAAACGCAGTAATTTAATGGTAGATTAATAGGAATATCATCTAAAATGTGGAAATAAATTCTGGAAAGAACGGTTGTTTGACTAAATATGAATAAATTCTATGTAGAGTAAGCAAAGTTTCGCTGATCCGTACGTGGTCTTCTTTTAATTTAGAAAGTGCAGAAAAAAACAAAATGTCTCTCATTTCGGTACTCGTTAATAATTATAACCCAAAGTACACCTGACTATTACTGTTCTTTTGAATTGTCGAACATTTGTTGACTTTTGTTTGGCACATGTCGGGCAAATGGAATTAATTTTATGCAAATTTTTGCCGGTACAAACGCAGGAAAATGTTACAGCAACTCTAAGTAGAATTAGAATTACTTCAAATATGATCAACTTCATTCCCTTAGTTTATCGATGAAACGAGTTGTAAAAGAAAAATGAAGGATGTCATAAATTTATTTTTTGAGGCAGCTGGAAGTTCTCCGGGTTAATGGGCTTATTTCTTATTTTCATCCATAGTCGTGTAACTATTGTTTTCGGTAAAATATGCGCATGCATAAATCTGAGCTGCATACAATTTAGTTTTGTCGTTCTATATTCAAAACAAAGAACTCCATGCAATAAAACATTACAGCTACATATTATCGAAGTCAAAATTGAGTTGGTTGCGAAATGCGCCATGGAGTTTTAGACTGCGGATAGTTAATTTCTGTGTTTGCAATCGTTTGTGATTGCTCCCATTAAAGTCAAATTATCGATTTGCAAAACGCTAGGTTTTGTTTAAAAACGAGTGTTAAGCTATAGATTTCGTGCAGTGAGCATTTTGGACCATCAATAAAACGCTATAAGCTCTTTGTAATAACATGGTAAGAAAACCGCAATAAGATTTATGGATATGTGCCCCAACGGGCAGAAATTGCGTACTCAAAAAAACATCAAAAATTCATCAGACACTAAAACAAGCGGTAACATGCTGGTTTGTGTTAAAAAAAGCCTTCAATATTCCGTCATATTTTAAACGAGCTACTTTAAAAATTGCGCTTGTAGAGGGTCGAAGTAAGCTCATTAGGCTAATGACGTGTGCTTTCAACTTGCCTTTGATATATTTTATGCAAGTTGATGTCCGCCGAGCAAATGATTTGATTCTGCAAGGCAGATACCTGCTTTATCGACTCGAACAATCTATTCGCGGATGGAGGTACCTCAATATTATCAGATCTTCAAACTTCGTTGACTCGACACGCTACATTTGTATTTTATCTAATTTTAAGGTGTTTGTGTATTTCACTTTTTTTAAAGAAGACGACTTCGTCAAAGAGATTTAATATCTTTCACGCCTTTTACTTTTACTTCTGGGTATATTAAAATTTTGGTTTATAACCAAATATGTAAATGTAAATAGCAAACCCACTTTATTGTAGCCAACTTTTTTTTTTAAATTACTACCACGACAATGATAAAAGTAGTTCTTATAATAACAACTGTAGATACTTTCTAAAACTGCAAAATTTAATTACCCTACAATTTATATTCTTTAGGGTTTTGGATTATTTTCAATACAAAAATAAAGTTTACTTTTTAAACTACCATTTCTTTTCGTTTTTAAAACATTGTTATTTAAAAACAAAACATTTTTGAATTTGTGCAAAGACTAATCTGTAAATAAATCAATAAATTTTAAATATTTTTTATTTAGTTGATGTTCCAGTTTTTAACCAAAACATTTTTTCTTATAGTTTTTGAGAAAATGATAAACAAAATACCTGGAATTTATATAATATCAGAATTTTAAAATAATTAACTGAGAAGCTAAAAGAATAATGTTCACTCACCTGAATTCCAACTTCTTATAGTCTGTATAGTTAATAAGGATTTTAATAATGTAGTTGATATTAAAACAAATAACAATATATTAAAACAAAAAATATAATCTTGATTTTTCTGCAAATTTTTTTTTTTAATTTACTGATTAAAAGGGATAAAGGAGAGGCCAAGATGTTCAAGAAGGGATGATCTTTAGATGATTGGATTCAACCGTTAGAAAAGGAAACATTATAGCTCGACAAGGAATGACCACATAAGCGGATGTACATGTAATGTGAGAATGAAAATAATTTAAGGATCAGCCTGTAGTGGGGAAATTTGGAAATTGTAAGTTATAAAATTATGAAAGGGTGAAAAATATAAATGCCATACATACAAAAAGGGAGCTTTAACAGCTACAAACCTGAAAGAGATGGAATTGTGTTTAAAGACTTAATAATTTAAAAATTTATATTTAAAAACTAAGAATTTTAAAATTTCGTAGCCTAGAGAAAAAGAGAAAAAGTTTCAAAGCCAAAATTTGAAATCTAGCCAAGGAGAAAAAATTTTAAGAAATCAAATCTAAAAAACTCAAAAATTTGGGTCTTTTACTTGATCGAAATCTCAAAAATTAGATTTAGAATTAATTAGAATTAGTTATTAATTATTAATTAGAATTAATTAGAATTAAGAATGTAAGGAAATAATTGCCACTTATAAATTTTTCATTAATATTAAAATCTTAACTACATGATGTAGCTTAACTCAAAATTTTATGACTTTAAGAAACTAAAAATCTAAGTATATTGTGTTCTACGTTTTTTTACATAAAGAAGCAATGTAGTGCTGCAAACTTGCTTAGTCATATTTTTTTTATTATTAACCATACGTGAGATAAACGCAAAAAATCTCATTTTTCAAAAGTTAGAAGCAATAAAATGGAGACAAATTTAACCTACCATGTTCTATTTATAGCAAAAAGCATAAAAATGAAATTGAAACATGAATTAAAACATATCGCATTCTACTAAAATTTATGGTATTGACTAGTATCCAACCCGTAAACTGATGTATAATACCAGGGTCGGCATTAACCCTTTTTGTTGCAATAATAATAGTTATAGTTGTAAACTGTCAATACCATGAAATGTTTTTTTGCCGACCCTGGATAAAGTTTCAAGGGAAAAATTATTTATTTTGTTTTATAAATTACTTCAGGGGTAGTTGATGGCTAATAAATAAAAAATCTTATTAAAAGATGAAATATTAATTAATTTCTCGGCAGCACATGGTTTAATTCATGTTTTAGTTTAATTATTATGCTTTTCGCTATAAAATGAACAAGATAAGTTAAGTTTGCATTTTTTATTGCTTTTGATTTTTGAAAAAAGGAATTTTTATATAATATCCTACTTATGATTAATAATAGAAAAAATATGATGGGATCAGTTTGTAGCGCTGCATTGCTTCTACATGTAAAAAACGTAAAAATCTAGAAAATTAAAAATATTAAATTTCAAGAATTTAAGAAAGGGAATAATTTGAAAACCTAAAATGCTTTAAAATGTAAAAAACGACAATTTGGAACCTGAACAAAGAGCTTATGAGAATTAATTATGAGAATTTTTCCAAACTAAAAAAGTAAAAACATTTAAAAATTTAAGAAATTCGAAAATTAAGTATAAGGAACCCGAAAATGTGAGAAATTGGAGCCTAAAAAATTAAAATACTGAGAACGCTCGCTAAAGGCGGGCTCAGACGACTGTCATGTCGTGTAAGTGATTTACTAGTACAATTATTGGTCACTGGCTGGTACTGGCCACTGTCCCATCGTTTGTTGCTAAAAATGACACAAGTCAAAGGGATCAGCTCTTGTCTATTCATTCTCCAAACAACGTAGCAATGTTGGCGTACTCTACACGTCGTGTAAACAACTTTACTGTGAGCCGGTTCACCAGTCGTCTGAGCCTGGCTTAAGATTACACATCATAAACCTCATTACCCGTGATTAGGACCCACGCGTCCTTGCAATAAATCACTTTTCGACGATCGCCTATTTTCATTGGCTAGGTGTGGGTCCAAGGCGGCAAATAATTTTGTTTGTCGAAAAAATAATATTAATTTTTATTGAGATAAAAATAACATACTTTAAGCTACACATAGAAAAATATTTACAAATTAGATATTACTTTATTAATTATTTAGAAATCTTTGCAGTCACTAAAATCGTAATTGTTATCATTCGCAAAATTGATAATACACTGGCGAGCATAAAATTCGGGTCATCAATTAGTTTTTGAGATCGTGGTCAAAGTAAATTCGCTTACCTCTGACCCATGTAAAGTTCCCGTCCTCAAGAGGGCTCGGGAGGATAAAAACACCAGGGTTACACAATATTTGTGTATTATTTAACATTTTATTCAGTTATAAAAAAATTAGAAACAATAATGATGATTTTTGACCATAATAAACAGCGACCTCTTCTAAAAAAACTGGTTTATTTCCACATTCTAGTAACGAGTGTTACCTCCCCTTGCATTTATCACCGCTCTCATGCGTCGAGGCATGCTTTCTATCAGGTTTATTATCACATCTTGAGGGATTTCGTCCCAAACCTGAAGCAGCAGGTTGCGAAGGTCTTCAGCACTACGTGGGGCTGGTATATGGCGCCGTACCCTGACTCCCATCTGGTCCCATAGGTGTTCTATCGGATTGAGATCCGGACTTCGAGGTGGCCAATCCAATCTCTCAATCCGGATCTCATTAAGGTATGCAGAAACAATTCTAGCCACGTGAGGTCTCGCATTATCCTGCATATATACCGCTTCATCTCCTAGAAATGCCATATAAGGCACTACATGCTCTTGTAGAATTTCCTCAATGTATCTGTATGCATTAAGTGCCCCATTTGCAACAAAGACCAACTCGGTACGTGCCTCCAAAGAGATCCCAGCCCAAACCATAACTGAACCTCCACCAAAAGGTAGGCGCTCGGCTATACATGCTTGAGCATATCTCTCGCCACGTCTTCTCCAGACACGGACACGTCTGTGAGACCCAGTGAGACAAAAACGGGATTCGTCTGAAAACAGAACTCTGCCCCAGTCTGCAAGATTCCAATCCAAGTGTTCGCGAGCAAAATTCAATCTTGCAACACGATGGGCACGAGTGAGCGGCGGTCCCGTAGCTCTGCAGCGAGAAGATAATTCAGCACAATGAAGTCTTCTTCGAACAGTCCATTCGCTAATATCGATATTTCTCACTTCCTGGAGATGATTTCGAATGTCAACTGCCGTTAATGTACGATTTCGCAGGGAAGTTAACACAATGAACCGATCATCCCTTGCTGTTGTCACTCTTCTACGGCCAGAGCCTGCTCTCCTTGCCAAAAGCCCTGTCTCTTGATAGCGTTGGAAGATTCTTTGGACTGTGGAAAGACTCACATTCAGCCTTCTGGCTGTCACACGTTGTCCATCACCGTTTTCTAAAGCCGCCACAATTTTGGCCGATGTCACAGGATCTATAGGCATTTTAGTGAAGAAAATGTAGAGACTATGTGTTTTCAAGCACCACGTATCTGTCACAATTGACAACAAACGGAAAAGTGACCGATAAAGAGCATTCAAAGAAGGTGGTAGATTGGTTATTTTTATACAGTCGCAAAAAGACGAGTAAAAAGAGCCCCGATACGGATGCCTTCTGCCACGCTTATTTGCAGTAAACGTTCAAAAATATGCCACCTAAGAGCTAATAGTCATAGTGAGAAAATAGACAAGACACAATTAATTTTTTTTGGAAAAATGTTTATGACCCGAATTTTATGCTCGCCAGTGTAAGTTCTGGGACTGACGGTGAAATACAGGAATTTTCCACTTCTGTCATAATATAATTTTTCCAGAGATTGGATCCCACTCTTTGCATTTCCTCGTTTTCTCACTCCATAACAACTCTATCGGATTCAATACATTATAATATGGCGGCAGTTTGGAAACAGTATGTCCTCTTTTTTTGTCATCTCCTCAACAACGTACTTTTGTGAGATAACCAAATATTTGAGAATTATCAACTTCATTGCGTTGTCCTATACAATCACAGATTCTTGGAGAATATTTAGTAACAGTTGGTTTTGAAACCAGCTTTCGAAAAGAACTCCGTCCATGTCTCACTTCCAGAAGCAAGAATTATTATCTGTTTTCACGAGCTGAAAAAGCATTTAGGTAACACTTGTTCGAATCATCAGTTATTCAAAACATCATGAGGATCGTATCAAGTTTTGTCCGCATAAATTATAGGGCGATTTTCATCACGAAATTTTCGAGCTAAATTAAGAAACTGAAGTAAGTATATGATATTTAAAATGTCAACCTGGATATCTAAAAAACAGAGAACTTGATCATGTTAAAATCTGAATGCTTGGAAACTTAAAAAATATCTGAAAACTTAAGGAAAAAATTGAAAATTTGCAAGTAAAATGTCAGATCAATCCAAAATCTTGAAATTAAAAATCTAGGAATTGAAGGCTTCAATTTTTGTTAGATCAATTTTCCATCTGACAAACTTTTTGAGTATTTGCGTGGAAAGTCAGAAATTAATGACGTATTTAATATGCTCTGTTACTACTTTGTTTTTGTAAAATTTAATACAGGACATAATTTTTGAAATCTAATTTCGGTGAAGAATCCATAAATTTTCTGTTTGCCCAACCTTAAACATGAATTCATAAATTGTCTCGCTGTACTGGTTCCTGTTACAACCCATTTATTTGAATTGGCACTTTTAAGTTCCTAGAAGACTACATCTCCAGACCTTAAAGTTTCATCGGGTAAAATTTGCATAAGTAGTTTTGAGCGAAATTTTGCTTGAAAAACCGAATTAATTATTCGAAATAATTTGCCTAAAAGCAAAAGTTTAAAATACGTTTACCCATGCAAGTTTTACGTGACAATGATCGAGAGGTATGAGTCGAGATTTTTTGTTTTAAAATAATTTTTCATAATGTTTGCAAGATTTTCAATTTTTATACTTTAATTTCAAACTTATTCCTTTTTTTACAAAATTCATGGAACTGAGTTCAAACGGATTCTTGGTATTCTTGGTGAAAAAGTTTTCAATTTCTGGTCAATTTCAATGTTATCGGCATTACCAAAACGTTGCATTTTAAAAGTTTGGAAACGTGTATGTGACTTGAAATTGAATAATGATTTGTACCCAACGTTAATAAAAAATGCATGTGACAAATGAAATGTTTTTAAATTCCGGCATGATAATTATTAAATTCGTTCAAAAAAAAACATATAAAAGCTTCAGTTTTATCACCTCAGCAAAAGCTTCGAGCAGTTTTATCAATGTAATACCGCTGGTTGAATTTCACAATTGTGTGCTCCAAGAATAATAAATTAAATATAGGTAATTCCACTGAAATCAAACTAATATTTAATGTAATTGTAGATAAACTTCAGTTCATAAGAAATAATAAAATAAAAAGCGTGAATGGACGGTTGAACGCGATATATGTGCTTTTCAGTCCGACACGGTTCCCCTAATGTTTTTATTTCTTTTTCTTTTCTGGGGTGTAGAGCATAAAATTAGTTGCTTTCACAGACTAGAAGCATGCAAAGAGGTCGTTTAGAATGCGAAGGAAATGACTAAGGTGTCTCTACAACTTACACCATTATGAAAACTTCTATGCTAACTTTTTATTGGGGAAACGAACAAATTGCGTCTTGCTGTAATAAATAAAATAAACTAACCACAGTTTTAAATTTATTTATGGAAATGTGTAATTCTACGTTCCGAAAGATTAATAATTCTTTTATGAATCAGTTTCAGGATTCTAAACCGATGAAAGCTCGTCGATTTCGAGTGGAAGCACGGACTCTAAGTGCTCGTGTTAATCATAAATCGTACTACCGTAAAAATCCAAATCTGTTTACATCATTTATTGGTCATAAAACCGATAACTGCGACAAGAGTTAATAGTCACTACGACGTACAATTTTGAAATATACATTGCTAATTCTAATTGCAGATTTAGACGTGAAATTTAATACGAATAAATTAAGGCTAGACTGCACGAAACAAAAGTGGGTGTTTCCACCCTTAATAGTGGGTCTTGATGAGGGTAGATTTGTGGCAAGAAGAGGTACCATGCGTGTTTAAAACACTGATAGTTGCATCTATCCGGTGAAGGCTCCAAGAAAAAAGATCATTTTGTTCTGGAAACGTCCGTTTTTTCGCTAAAACTTCGGGGTTAATTCGACTGAATGCAAATTAGAAAGTTTCTGATACAAGATAAGATAAAAACGTAATTATTTTCGTGATTGCGAGGGATAACGGCGGAGTAATTGGTTTTCAACCATTTCCAATTTATTCCATAATGTACGGAAAATAACACTTTGCAAACACTTGTGGTCTAAGTATGAGGCGGATCGGAAATGGTCACGTTATGAGTCTTAGAAACCTAGACCTTGCTATTGTTACTAAAACAATTCTTTAGCGAGTCGCAAAGAAAATCGCATTCAGGAATGATTAGCAACGCTGTGAGCCATTCATCACGAACTGTCTGTCGATTTGGCTATCACGCTTATGGCTAAGTGTTATGTTGTAGTAAATTCAAATGACGGAGAAATTTACATGAATTGCTGTCATTTATCATAAAGTACGAAATTTGTAGGTGAAATACATGTTAGACCAATTTTACGGTAAATTTGCATTACGTCATTATATTCTACTTAAAACTGATTAAATATTGATGTGGGAATTTTTTATACTAGAAGTAAAGCATCGTTGGATGTTAGAATAAGAATTCTGTTATTTCTACTTTTTGTGGAAGCCGGGAAAAAAGTATCCGCAGCTACAGATCAGGTTGCCGATAAATTGGGTAATCTTCGCTTTCATTAACTTAATAATTAAGAAATAAATCCAAAACAAGTGAAGTTTCCAAAGGTGTTTGCTCTTTGAGTGCGGCTATTCGGTTCGCTTCTAATGTAACCAAAGCTAAACTTTGTATAAACGTTGGTGATTAATTTAGTTAAGCGTATAAATAGATCGAGTTTCTTAATACAGTTTGAACACTTTGTGTTTTGACGATATTAAATTAATGCGTTGAATATCCTGGGCTTTTGTTTGTGAGATGCTAACTTGCCCTACACAGCCCCAGGATCGTTATTGTTTTCAATGGGTATTGAATAATGTAAACTGTTGTAACATCGCGAAAACATATCTTAGGTTACCTGTTGTTCTTGCCTGTAGTAAAACAGCCCCAGAATTGCCGGCAAGTTCCCAAGTTGGTTATACTTCAGTCTCTTAGCTTTTATATTTCATAATATGACCGAGGATTCGTGAATTTTCTTTTGTCTTGTACCGGATATGTTAAGCGGCGTAGTAAGAATAACAGAAAGACTTACTCTACTTTGAAATTTCATTATTTCAGCGAAAATAATGTGAAGCACTAAATGTGTCGTCGGATATCTCAGGCAAAATTATGTTTTAGTTAAAGAATAACAATGAAGCGAAGCTCAATAAGTAAGCGCAAGTAAGCGACCTGACTCGACCTGACTCACTTCTAAAAGATTGAAAATATGAATGCCTAAAAGTCTATTAAAAAGCCTTAATTTGTTTTATTAATGGTTACTTCATTGTCGGGTTTGCTTTAACTAACATAGTTTGCAGTTAACCCTATCTGGGTTGCTGTAAAGAACACATAACAATCGATGGGTTTCGCGTCTCAAACAATAGTTATCTAATACATACGACGCAATTCACGAAGTGCCATTTATTTAGAACTAAAATAGTTATTTTTGATTCTAGATTGCGAAATGATTCTCTTGCATTCGAGAATGCAAAAGAATTTCGCAATCGACTATCAAACAACGTTTTTTCGAAAACTGCGGCTCTAAATTAGTGGAAACTCAAAGAAAACTTCTGACATTTATAATCGAGATCAATCTCTACAATCATCTTGGTGTTAAATCTGGTACGCCCTGATCGCTCTGAACAACTAATTATGATAGCAACCATCAAACAAACATCGTAATCTCTAATTTTCTAACGTTTGGTTACGATTTTGTAAGAATTACTCGTGTATTTGAAGTGAATAAAAGTAAAAATCAAAAATGAGTTCCGATGATCTGCCTTTTGATGTACTAGAAGCGGCACGAAGCGCAGTTTCTAGTCTTATCCCGAAAAAGACAATATGAATCTGCATGCAAGGATTTCATGAAGTGGTGTGGCTCTAAAAAATTGAAGAACGTGTCTGAAAGCTATGAAATTGCGGCCACCAACACTATGATCCATTTATTCTATGTCGAAGAAAACATTGAACGTCAAATAAAATGTAGATATAGCAAAATTTCCAAAATCTATACTATATTTGAAAAATAGAAATGTAGGTATTGACCAAAAAATCAAAAGTCTTAACCAAAACTGAAATTGAAAAATTTCTCTCTCCTTCCACAGCCTTCCTGTTGATTAAGGGGGGAAATAGGTGTAGAAGCTTCAAAAAAAAATTTTTTTTTCATAAATCAATCGTAGAACTATTCATAAATATATTTTCAAAATTTCAAGACAAAATTTTATGCGGTTTAAGAGTTATAAGCCATAGAGTGAATGTCCCTCTGTCGAAGAGTTGGAGCGCGTGGCATGTAGTACGGAGACGTCGAGCAGCTAGTCACTCTAGAACTATGTGGAAGGTATTGAAGGTAAAAAACACTTTAAAAGATGATTTTTTGTTCGTTGAAAAAAAAATTTTAGAAGTGTGAAAAATTTTCTTAGGTACATAAATAAACGCGTTTTTCTCGAACCACTTTTTTCGAATTTGTGTACAGTCTAGCTTCCACAGTTTTTGATCATTCGTTATCAAACTCAGCACATAGTTGCTTTATATAATTACGCTCTATGTGAAACTCAATCATAAACAATATCTTTATTTTTACAATTTTTTTCATTGCAAAAAATGGTAAAAAATCATACTAAATTTTCACATTCCTCAAAAAAATATTAATTTTCGATATTTTTTGGGGGATTGAGGTTCACATAGAAGAAACACTTATAAAGAAAGTAAATTTTTTTGAAAAATTGATTTCGGAGGAAAATTGTGACCTCCAGGATGTACACAAATTAGCCAGCCGGATGGCGACTTACAATGCACGGCAGCTGACCTCTCCGAAATTTTTCGAGGAAAATGTTTGAAAATTTCATAATATACTCTTGAATATATGCATAACATAATCCCATAATATAAATGAAATATATTTTTTTCTTATGTGTAAAAAAAAATCGTAAAATACGCCGTCCATTCCCTTACACCTATTTCCCCCCTTAAATATTACATTTGTGTTCCAACTTTAAAAAAGTTGAATCCGATAATACAAAAAGGAATGCTTCATGTTTCACGACGTATTGAAAAGTCTCATATCATGAATGCGAGAGGCAGTATCGATATGGTACTGTTGACTCACCCTGTATATATATTTTTTAATTACATAATTACAAACATCGACTTGGTCAAATAACAAGATTATATTATTTTTGAACCTGAAGCTAAAAGGTCACAACTCCTCCAAATTTTGAGACTGTATTGGTTTAGAGATATTTTTACGACTTGCCTATTAGTAGGTATTCATCTTGTAGAAAAGCGACAGCGTAATGACAGAAGCACTGTCAATATTGTTTTACGATTTACGATTATTGATAATTGCTTAAGAATGCAGATAATTACAATATAGTTTAGTAATCATACTCTCTTTTAGACGCTGCCCCATTAACCAGTAACTTTGTTATGGTTAAGAAGGTTAAGTTTAAAGTAAACAAATTAATTTTGAGAGCTTCTTTTTCTCTTTAAATTTATTACCAACATCCGCTAAAACACCAAAAATGTACATACACTGAACTTTTATTATCATCTTTTGCCATTTAAAATGGCACTTTTTATAGGTTCTAAAAGGAGAGTACCAATTCCTGAAATGGTCCATTAGAACTGTCTCGCTGACAGTTTTAGCAGAATTTGTGTTTCTCTAGCCTTGAAATTTGTGCAGTTCTTTTTCGTACAGTATTCTTTAATTTTTTTTAAATTATCACTTAGTAATTGGTTATTTGCATGAATAATTAATTTATAACGAATATATTTCTATTGGTCAACTCAAAATGTTTGTATTTTAAATACTATGAGTGCCTGAACATTGTGCAACTTTTGATAAAGAAGTTACAATTAGAAAAGACATTTTCTGTGTGAGACGTTTTTCTGAAGTTTTCAATACTGAAATGTAAACAGAAAAAACATGTGCAGAATTTTGTAAAACTTCTTGTATATAAATTTGTCCAACTAATTGTACCGTATTTTCCTACTGTCAAGAAGGTGTTAGACAGCCTTGAAAATATTGAATTACAGACACAACAATTATTTATTATAATCACTCGTCTAGAAGCGCACATACTGAAATCCAAAAGAAAAGAACTTGAAGTCTGATGTAAAATTGTTTCGATGATAGTGCAGTAATCCGTCCGATGCAATTAAACATGATATTTCTCTTAAAAAGGATTAATGATCATTTGGCTTAATAGTGATTGGGATGAATGGTGCGCTATCTCTATTAACCCCGTGTTGATGCAAGTCCGAGTTTTAGACGGCGGTAGATTGAGCTTTATCTGGAGCTTTTCCGAGCTTTCTCCTTGCTCTGACGGACCGTGAAACAAGTTGCGCGCCTGTCAGACATCCTGCCGAACTGCAAGTTCGTTCATCTGCTCGTTCCCATGTCGTTATCTTCTTCTAGCTCACAGGAATTAAAATGCAGATTTCATTTCAAACTTGGGTTCTCGTAACTAAGGTAAACCTAAACCAAAGCATTGTTTGTTGGAAGTTGATAGAAAATGTTGACGCATAAAGTCAAAGTTATTAAAATGATTCTGTTTTAATTGACTGTGTTTCAGTAGCGCTCTCGTTCATTAGGCCGTAATTTGTTAGGGTGATGGCAATTAATTGGCCGCGTTGACGCCTATCAATTCACGTTAACGTGGCCAATAATTCGGTGGAACTAACGGTCCAGGTGAAGCACGATCAGTAAAATAGATCCCCAAGCTATCATCCGACTCCCAAAATTGTCTCAAAGTGGAAATAAATACTAGCTTTATTGCTTACATAAATTTTAACTTCTCCATCAGTTCGTTATCCCACTCAAATTTAGGATTTAACAACTTTTAAAACACAACTAGACAGAACAAATTCTGGTTTTATAATCCACTTCTTTGGTGAACAAACGTTCTGGGACAATCCGAGGACGAAATTTCAGAAAAAAAAGCGATCTTAACCATCGCAAAAAATTCTCTTTAGGTTGCATCAAATAATTTTCCAATTCGCGTGCATTAATAATCGTGTAGGTTTTAGGTTTATTTATTGATCTCTACCTTGCTTAGCTTTCGACGCGCGAAGCTTGCCACTTTTAGATTAAATTTTTTATCGTCTCGTAATCTGTCGGAAATATCGAGAAATCATAACCGGTAACAGCTTTCGTCTTAAACCATAAATTTGATAGTGGCAAATACTTTAGGTTAATGCAGATCAGCGTAAGCCATCTCCCTCGGACACATTTTATCGAATTTTAGTAGAAAAGGGAGGAGATAACGCAATTACCAGACTAAACTGTTGCGCCTTTCTATGACGCCGCAGGCACCACAGTTTGCATTAATGCATCGATTCCAATACAGGAAGAGAGACCTCTAATAAATTGCTTCTTTCAGGATCAGTTAAAATAAGAGCGCGCTCTACAGTGCCGCAATTCAAATAATGGATAGTAAAACATAAAACACACGTTCTTCTAACGTCGAAAAAACTTCTAAGTTCACTTTAATCTGACATTTGAGTCAATTACGTTCTTTCCAAACTTCCAAACTTAATTTTACAGCGAATGCGGTGATAAGTGTCGATGACACAGCCACGTTGCAAACATATTTTTTCATTAGTTCTAGTCTAATTAGAGTTTTCACTAACTTATGATTTCGTAGTCTCAGTAGTAACTCTTAATATTTACTGCTCACTTTGAAATTTAAATCGGGTCCGACTGAAAGTTTAAAAGCACAACCCAAAAAAAAATCACAGGAAAAGAGTCGCACTGTAGTTTATTCTGCATGGCCATTCTTCTTGGGTAGGAAGAGTGCACACTAATTCTCGGGAGCAAATAACTCGCTCGCTGAACACCTATCCCATTATTTGTAACGACGAAGCTTAGCTCGCTTAGAACCTGCCCTCTTGCTTATTACAACAGGAACCGCTGATAGATGAACGTTTTCGCGGGAACGTGTTTATTCGACCTATTGAAAAATTGCCTTCGACCCTTAACTAATAACTCTGTAAATGCTTCGCTTCGAATGGACGTTTTTCACTCAAGACACTTCTTACAGTTTTAACTGAGCTTTGACAGAGAAAAGTTCCGGGTAAGTTGGAATGGATCCTAACAATAATGATGTCAATAAGTTTCTTGCAAGTTGAGACAGCCGAGGTTAAGAGTTAACTGCAGAACCTCACAAACTATTACAATGCAGAATAAATGTCAAGTAAATGTCAGTCGCGTCGCTAAATAATCGGTTTATATATCACCAGTTTAAGAAGTGATTTGATTTGACACAGTACCCGGAAAACCAATACAATTTTTTCTGTACCAAATTTTTAAGTGTGCTTTATTCGTTCAAAATGCAAGGCTAACTTACACTTTAACCGCAAGAGTAGATATTTTATTTAACTTAGTACATTACTATTTTGGATTAACTGTAACATTAATGTTACAGAACTTCTGTGTCCAAATTTTCCAAAGAATCTGATTTGAAACGGCAAATTTTGCGATATAGAATCTTCAGTATAGTTTTCTGCTATCGCAGATGACTTCGATGCGCCTGTTCGTTTAACAGTGACAAGATCAGCACACACGTTTGCCAACATCGTAGCTGCAGAGCGCCGTTAGCAATTTATTGACTTCTACAGTATAAATGATACACTTTTTATGTTTGTTTAATGAAAAATTTGCTGTGAGGAACATTTTTAGTACGCAAGTCTAACTATTTGCGTACAATTCCTAAAAAACTTACTCCACATTGGAAACTTCTAGCTTGTACAATTCGCAACATACGTAAATTTAAAACCACATTTTACATATTATTTTTTAAACCTTGCGATTCTTTAAATATCTAACTTTCGCAAAAAAGAAAAAAGATAAGCATTATCTGAACTGTCTACCAAAAATTTAATGATTTTATTAGTTTCTTTGACAGTATAATTAGTTTGTTGTATCTGAAAATCAACATGACATTTACTTTATGAAAATTATGAAATGTCGCAGCAATGTGCTCTCGACTTTTTTAGATTTCTTGGAAAAATGCACGAAAAGCACTTTTTCGCTAACTTTAGTGACATTTTTGCCATATTTTCTTATTAAATTTTGACATCTAATTTTGGATATCACTATGAATGAGTGTTTATTTTTCAAATTAAAAATTAAACTTACTTTTTAAAATCGACTACAGAAAAAAATAGTGTATTATACACGACGATAAAGGATTCTTTAAAAGTTTTCACTTGATGGTTAAAGTGGTCTTTTATCGTAATAAATAAGTATTTTTTTGGTTTGTGTTAAAATTATACTTGAAAGTAAACATCAGATTTAATTAATTTATTTAACAAGTTGTGTCACCGTGTATATGTCAAGCAATTTTAGATCAAATTCGTTAGCGTGGGCGCTGTTACTGTTGATTATGGCCCCTATTATGAGGCTTTGAATGTTTAATCTCATCCATTTCAGTTAAACCTAAATGCTAAAACGATTTGCTTTGTCTTTGATCCGACAAATGGCAGGAAAATTAATTTGGTGAGTTCATATCTCTTTGATTGACAGACGCTGTTAAACCGGACGAATAAATAAACAAAACTGCGTCAACCAACTCAGGTGACAAAAACAAACGAGAACTGAGAATATAAAATCATCTTCTCGTTCGTCGATCTGAAAAAGCTTTGTGTTCGTTTAAACTTGTTCTTAAGTCACGTTGAAATTTTCTTTGTTCTTTGAAGTAATTACAATACAATATAAAGTTCTAGCTCGAAGGAGAATGCATCGTAAGCAGCTTATCATGTGTGAAAACACATAAGCATGTTCTTTTCTCATGGTAATACCTGATCCGGTGGAAAGACTGGAACTGGAAGAATACGCCGTCGGCAGAGGAATTGATCTCAATCCATCAATAAGGCTCAAGACCGTCTGACAATCCTTAGCCGCGGATTTTTACTGGATTGCCGGGAAATCGACGCACGATCAAACCAGCTATGTCTTTCAAACGTTGCTACTTCATTCTCTTTTCAAAAGAGTTGTAACAGTCTCAGTGATGAAGGTTTGACGTTTATGATATTCGGTTCACGCTCTGAATTTCGTTATTTATGGTGATTTACATTTCAATCGTCCCAAAGAAACATCTTTCTATTCACTTCCTTCATTGTTGTTTAGTTTTTCCAATACCTCATAGCACCGACGTTTCCTTCTCCATCAGTTAGATCTGCCATTGAATAATGTATTCAGAAAGCGCAAAGGTACGCAGTTTCTTGGAAAATTGCGGCAAAATTTACCAAGAACAAAAAAAAAATCGAATTCGTTAGTTCGATATTAAAAAGTTTTCAGCAGGCTACTTTTGACCATATAAATTGTAAAGATAAACTAAAAACTAACAATCTATTAAATAAAAATTTACTAGACCTTTCCATTATTTCAATAAGTTTTTAAACGCAATCAAATCAAAATTTATATGCAATTCACTTCCAATTTGAAATATTCGGTAATTTATTTACAACTTGTCAATCGTCATTCTTTCTACGAATTCTGCTTTTTAAAGTTAATGTGGAGAATTAAAATTTCACCTTTTTATCGCGTTATTAATTTTTGTATCACTGAAATTATTTGCGTACAGAAAAATTTCATTCAGGAAATAATAGTGAGTGTTTGATGAATAACTTGAAACTCATAAAATCAAATCAAATGATCTTGTAATGAAATTCGTAAATTCTTAAATATGGCATTTTTACGTGCAAAAAATGTAAAGGTTCGATCGTGAAACATATTTATTTTTCACACATTTTTAATTTGTATTTCATGGCTTTGGTGACATTGACAATAACCATCACTCTCATTGACGACATGAATAAACTAGATAAAAAATAAATAAATTTATATAGAAGTTAATAATACGCAGACAATTTAGTTCAATAACTTTATTGAAATATTTTACATCACTTTGAAGCAAACTTTGGTAATAATTATTATTTTTTAGTTTTAAACTATCGTAAGAAAACTCATTTTCTCTCAAGTACACTCTTCTTAAACTTGCTAACTATGCTTTAACGTTCTTAATTTCAATTTTCTGGAGGTGATTGCCTTTTAAATTAAGCTCTTCCAGGTTGGTTAGTCCATTAAACGCACCATTTTCAATAGTTTTGATTCCATTAACCGAAAGGTTTAATTTAATTAACTTTTTAAGCACCTGAAAACTCAAACTGTTCAAACTTTCCAAATAATTGAGCGATAAATCAAGATATTCCAATTCTTTAAGCTCTCAAGCTCATTCTTAGAAACCGTTCGGATCATATTATATATAGGATAAAAATTCTTCGAATTGTCCAGCTCTTCTCAGTTGATCCAACTTAAAGGCTTTATACCGTTTCCGGATAAGTCACAGTGATTTTTCGATTTTCGTTATTTTATTAAAGAAATATATTAGAACCTTTTGGTTGTAATATTAGTGCGTTGTTGGCATAAAGAATACACAGTCTAGTCTGATTAGTTCTTATATTAATTTTGTGCGACGGCTTGAGAGTTAAGCCTATGCAAACAGTAACACCACTGGAGTTCCGGCAAGTTTGAGCTGAATTTGTGAGGGAACTGCCAAAAAAGTTATCAAGCCCAGATTTAACATGGTGAAACTGAAATTAATAAAGTTAGGAGAGAAAAACAGATTTTGATACTAACAGCAACGGGTGCGTGTTGTGATTGGGCTTAGTTTATTTCAGCGGAGGTCACTAGTTCAGCCGATAACACGAAAGAGGCTCGAAGTCTACGTAAATGTTTCGGAAGATTTTTACGATAGCAGTTTCGTAAATTTAGAGTTTTTTTTTTTTGCTGTAGAAAAAATACGTTTTTTTAGTGTTTGGCGGCCTTTTTTGATATTTGTTAAACCTGGCTGAAATGACCGAAGTTCTAAGTGTATCAAGGGATTTAGAATCCCGTGAATAAACGTCAATGAGTGCGTTCAAGAAAGAAACGTAAATGGCAAAGGAGATGAGGACCAGATTAAACGATGGTACGTGAGAATTTTGAAAATTACCGAATATTGAGAAGGAATATGAGCGGAATCCCGGATTAGGTAGAAAAAGAAATGATCTTATTTTGGAAACAGATTATTATAATATGTAAAAGAGGTAGATGAATGCGGTGCACGAACCGTCTCTGTATGTGTACTGGTCGTTTTTTAGCGCTTCTTTTTGTTATGTTGGCAACATATCCATTCGCGGGTCGTAATGGTAAATCTGACATCCTCATGTAAATTTTAATTTGGCTGTGTAAAATCCTGAAAATAAATTAACGCAGTAATTAAAGCAGGATGTTGCCGGATTCGTTTCCCTAAACAGATTCCTTGCAGTCTGTGGAATTATAGGGGGCAAAAGTCAGGCGATAAGCCCTCAAGTTTTAACGGCCGTGATATCCGCTGGCCAACCATTGAAGTAGCTGGTGCGCAATATTAGCTGCTGATGGAGCAATACCCTACGTGTTATTGCAAGCGCCAGCTTGTGAGCTTTTAACAACAGCTTCATTATAAACAAAGCTATTATTTTGCGTCCACTTCCATTTTTTCGCTTCCACCAGATAATAGAAATAAAGCTTTTCAAAGCATTGTCGCCAAATCCCCATTTATCTAAGGGCCCCAGAAATCTAAAGTGGCTTAAATATAGCATAGCCCTCGCGGTATTTTCTCACAAGTACCATTATATTCTATCGTCTAAATAGAATTAGTTTAGAAGGTTTGGAATCAGCCTCCGATATCGTTAGTTACCAATCGGATTGAAGAAACGAATCGAAGCGTAAGTTTTCTTGTAAAGGATTCCACGTTGAACGTCAGGTGGTCTGCCTATCGCTTCTCCCACAGTCCATCATGTCTGCAAGAATATTTGTTACGATCGGCTCGGGCTACGAATAGCTATATATACTGAACATTTCGACAATTTTTCAAACTTCCTCTGGGAAGTGAAATATTAATAAGAACTTTTTGTGGCTCGGCGCACCAAATATAACGGGGGGAAAATTTACGAGACACTGAAACAAAGACCATATTAAAAAAAGACACCCTAGATATAGAGAGCGGTTTCTTAACCAAATAATTTAGACCCTCACAGTCCCGAGAAAAAATCATTTCACACAAGTTTTTGCGGTTAGTTTATTATAAAAATTTATACACCCGTCCCGGTAAAAAAAGAATAGATAAAAAATTCTAATAGGTAAACCCGCATAAATATTGATCTACTGAATATTTAAAAAGAGTCCGATGACTAAATTAATTAGATTTTCTCAACATTTCTTAAAGAATTTATGTTGGCATTACAACAAGCGCGTGATGTTCAATTTTCAAGAGCAAAAACCAGAAGAATCCTTATTAAAAAAAGATTTTTGTTTGTGTTGTAAATTATTTCGAGGATAGAAATTAGTTTTTTTTTTCTGAGAAAATAGAATTTTGTAGATTGTAATGTGTATTAGGTATTATTGCTCTCTATCGCAGTATTAGCTGTCGTCCGAGCCGTTGTTAGTTCGGTGTGAGTAGAATAATTCCACTTTTCATTTATTGGCTCAAAATATGTGTACTTCTCTGTAAGTCCACTTCAAAAGTCCGAATACAAAGCCTGACCTACATAAACCCAAAGATTCAATGCACGAAAGAGATTGCAGTGCAGCTCAGCCTAATAATAAAATAGCGATCGGTTAGATGATAGTTGAGAAAAATAAAGCAACCACCCATGTTCTCACAGACTGTTTTATTCAAAATTGCACGGATAATAGGATGCAGAATGTCCCGCAATTCTATCTACAGCAAATAGAGACGGCATCTAAACGATATCTTTACGTTGTACGTTTTAATTTGTCTTTACGTATTTCGCGTGGAGATAGAGGTTTATAGAGCTGGATTTTCGCGATTTACCTGAAACAAATCGTCGGCAGTTTCGCAGTTATCTAATCCTGCAGCAGTAATCACGACGTGCAATTAACAAAAAATGAAAGCGACTAGAATAAGAGTTAATCACGGAAAGACAAGTGTTGTTGACAAACTTTAAGAGGGAAATATGCAAATTCAAGCGTTTCCGGGAAATCTTAACCAAGATTACGCTCAACTAATTTTCCATCTTGTTTTGAGAAGAGTTATTAAAACGTAATTCATTATGTTTGTTTATATGGAAATGCTGTTGCAAGTTCGAACTTATTTCTTTCATCTTATTTTGTTACCATTCCATAAAACGAGAAACGCGAAGTTTGCGTCGTCAGCAATTCCTATCTAATTGCACCTAGACATAAAGGTTTAATTTTATTCATAACAACATTATTTCTTCTTTTAAAGGAGGAGCCCGCGTGTTACGCCTCTGTCTTTGTAACCTTCGGTTGGCCGGGTCACCAAAACGTGATAACATTGACACAACTGATAAGTTACCACCATCTTGTGCACGCAGTGACTTCTTAAAAAGGTGCGTATTTACTTACAAAGAATAATTTATTCTAAATTATGCAAAAGAGAATTTATTCGCACAAGTAATTTCATTTCAGAACGATGAGAGTTTCCATTCCTTTTGCAATATTTTTGTGTTTCATCGCTCCATCTACTCAAAGATGCACTTCAAACATAGCGACCACCGAATGCGATTCTGTAACTTTTTTACGTGGACATCCCCTCGTCTTAGGATCCTATAAAAACTTTTTGCAATTCAAAGGGGCTAACATCGAGGAAATACCTGAAGGAACATTTCGGTTGCTGCCAGAAGTCACCACACTTTATCTTAGTTTTAACGCAATTAAAAAGTTAGAGCCTGGATCCTTCGAGGGCTTAAGAAAACTAAATCAACTGAACCTAAATCACAACAGTTTGGAAACCATCAGCAACGGAGTGTTTCGAGGTTGCGACAATCTGAAGGTTCTTGATTTAAGAGCGAATAAAATTAAACTTATCGAGAGGAATGCTTTTACCGAACTCATAAATTTAGAAGAAATTGTTCTGTCGTTCAATCAGTTAGAAAGTATTCCGAAAAGCCTTAACGCTTTAGTCAAAGTGAAAAAAATAGATTTGTCTAATAATAAAATCAAGTTCGTAACATCGAACGCTTTCACTGACTTGAATTCTTTGGAAGTTTTAACTTTGGAAAGCAATAAAATTCAATACATTGAAGACAATGCTTTTAAGGGGTTGGACAAACTGAAGGAAATTAATCTAAAAGACAACTATTTGTCGAATTTAAATGCTGCCAATCTTATAAATAACTTGAAGACGCTGAAAACAATAAAACTTAGTATAAATAATTTCGCCTGCAAGACACTAACGGCCATTATTGAAGAATTCAGAGCGAGGAATATCACAGTGGCACATGGAGTCTCTAAAGCGAATGTAACTGTAAATGGAATCGCCTGTAAATTGTAATAAATTTTTAACTCCTTGACTTTTTTCCTCGGAAATTTAGCGTAGTAGAATTCAACTAATTATTCTGAATGATTTAAAAGTAGTCCGTTAAACCGGTAATCCCATTAAAAGAGTAGTCTTCTTCCCGCAACTTGACTTGAAAGAACGAGCTTTGAAAACTCGAAATGAGAAGATTTGAACGTTGTATTCACCTTCAGCTAAAATACCCTAAGGAGTATTCCGAGCTTAACCGTCCCTAAAATATTAATAATCAACTTTTACTCTAATGGAAAAAAATTATTCAATCTCATTCAATGGTCCTACGAATCTGTAAGAATTTGATTAATTCTGGGATCAGATTCCTAATATTCCACTTGACGTATTTCATGATTGCTCTAACTTAATCTACTTAAATTTGGGAACGAATAAATTAGAGAAAGTAAATGGTGATGATCTAGCACACCTGAAACATGACAGCAAACTTATTTCAACTAATTTGGGAAAATTTTGACAAAATTAGGAAACTTTGAATTAGCCAAATTAACTAATAACTTGTAGTTTGTACAATTATTAACAATATTTAGTCAATAAAATTTTGTTTATTAAATTTCAGTTCACAAATATATATTACTTATTATAAAATTTTAGTCAGTGAAAATTAACAGCGGTGAACTATCAGGAATTTTAATTTGTCATTTAGAATATTTAATGTGGCTATTTTCAAAAAAATTAATTGCGAGAGTTTAATATAAATGTAAATTTGGAATATTATTTAGTCTGAAATAATCAACAAAACAAAATACTCACTAAACTTCTTGTGTATTCGCTGCAGGCAATTTTTACGTTGCAAAATTTACGTATAAAATTGTAACAGTGCTGAAAATAATAGATAGGAATTTGTTGCTTAAAAATAGAAAGTAGGTAAACAGAAAGAATAAATGGAATTAAAAAAATTATAATAATAACAAATAAAGTTTCCATGTGATATGTAATGCCACCTTTTAACAGCTTAGACAGTGACACTGTCTTCAACTAATTTTATAGGTTCTCTAATAGATGTCACAACTTCTAACATTTTGTGTAAAAAATTTCACGGTTTTATATTTTTTTAGCTGATTTAACTACAAAAACTGTGAATGGTTTTATGAATCTAAAAATTTATAAGCCTAGAGATACAGTTAGCTTCAAATACAGAGTAACTACCGCTGAACTTCAGCTCCTCAGCGTAAGATGGCACACTTTGTTCGGTTGGTAGCTATTTAGTGATTTATTGTCTAGTCTTTTACATAAACGTATCTAAAACTTGAATAATAACTTGAATTAATTTGCATCAATAAACAATAATTTATTAATTATTTCACTCTGATGCCTTTGTGGGTTTTGTATATTTGATAGCTAGCAATTTCAAATATTGTGTCACAAGTAAATAAATATATTTTTTAACTATTCCACATTTACATAAGTAGATGATCAACCGGCGATATGATAAAACTGGGTAAAAATGACACATTTTTTGCAGCCGGTGCACAGCAGGATCCTCATTCTCAATGAATAAGTTTTAGACTTAAAATTATACCACTTTCATTTTTTTTTAAAAATAACTAATTCAGGATATCATCGCTTTTAAATTATCTTATATTATAAAATTATTAATTTGCATTTTAAATTATAATGAAAGGAAAACCTCAGTGACAAAATATTAAGATAAAATATGTATAATTAAGCGGTGTGGCTTTGAAGTTTAAAGTCATCTTAGTGTTTTAAATTCACTTAACTGTTAGTGCTTAAAGGTTAATTATTGATTTAATGTAAAAAAAAATTGTACATATAATTTTGTGCTTTGTAATCTTGACGTCCCTTTTATCAACATTTACTTTTCTTCTGTGCTTTTCGTTACCCAAGTATTTTAGTTTTTCATTTCTATTTTCAATTTTTTTTTATTTATTCAATTTCAAGATTTGGAGTTTTCAAACTTTCAGTTTTATATCTAGATTTTGACATTTTCACTGTACTATTTTCAGATTTTTGAATTGTAATCTTCATATGCTCTAAAGTTCTCAAACTCATTACAAAATTTTTGAATTCTCAAAAACCTGAACAAACTAGTTCTACTTTCTCAAATTTTTATTTTGGCAAATTCTTAGGTAATATTTTTGAGGGGATCACTCAACAAGTGTTTACTTTCTGGACTTTTTTTCATTCACAAAGATAAACATTATGTCCATAATTTCATTTTTTCATGTATATTGAATCGGACTGAAATACTTTTTTCCATAAACATAAATTTTATGAACTCATCTGTCAAAATAGTCTAACCCTACTTCATTTTCTTAAATTTTGTTAGTTTCTTACAAATGCTTAAAAAATGTGCTTCTACCAATATACAATTTTTTTCTTTGGTAGATTTACAAAGTCTATAGGCTTTGCTGCGCTCGTATTCAAACGTAATTTTTCCAAAAAAAAATTGTTTTTACGGTCTCATAAGTACATAAGTTACATAAGTAACTTCTTTAGCCGACCATTCTATAAATCATTATTTTATGGACTTTTTTGCTGCCGTAAAGTTTTTGATTCGTCCTAAAAATCAAAATTTGTAAAAAAAATGTATGTTGCTATAGAATTTTGACACAGTTAATAAGTAAGTAGTAAGTAAGTACAAACAGTAATTTTCTCAATAAAAGGTTAAAATAACACTTAATAAGAAAAATTCGACATTTTCAGTTTGTTCAAAAAATTAAAATCTGTTCCTTGTAAAAATTCGAAATTTTTAGTTTGTTGTAAACATGAGAGTTTCTCTCTTGTTTTTCATACTTTTAACAAGTAAGTTTATAAAAGAAACAAGAAGCAACTTTATTTATTTTGCTCTATAATTCTCTTATTTAACAGTTAATAAGCAAGTTAAAACTAGCAGTTTTCTTAAATTTTATTGCTAAAAAAATAAAACTATAAGTACTACCGATTTTAATAAAATAACATTTTCGGATCGCTGAAAATTTCTAAAATTTGACTGTTGTGCTCTACAATTCTGTAATTTGACTTCGCTATTAAAAATTGTTTTTTTTTAAACTTTATTGCTAAAGGGTTAAAACTACGAGAATTACAGGTTTCAAGAAAAATCTTTAGTTTGATCTAAAAATAAAAATTACAAAAATTTGGTCTTTTTCTATTCTATAATTTTGTAAATCAGCACAGATAATATACAGCACAAAAATAGTGACCGCTTTTTTATTGCTGTAGCAACAAATCTACTAAAATTACAGTTTTTTATTAAATGAATTTTTCGGTTCTTTCTAAGAATAAAAATTAGTCCTTCCCTTTTTTTCTGTAATTTTGTAAATTGACACAATTAATAAATAGGTCAAAATAGTGACCTTTTTAAGTTTTGTTTCTGCAGCATTATTAAAATTACGAAAATTCCAGTTTTCTGAAAAAAATAAAAATTTTTGATTCGTCTTAAAAATAAAAATTTCTAAAATGGCATTTTTGTTCTGTAATTTTGTGAATTAACACAGTTAATAAGCCAATCAAAACATTTGACTTTATTTAATTTTATCGTTGTAAATTTCTAAAATTTAATTTTTTTGGTCTATAATTTTCAAAAACTGATAATTTTCAAAAACTGATAATTTTTATGAAATTGTAAAAATACACTTTACCGACTAAACCTCAATTTCTTATATTCTGCTTTTATGGTAGTCTCTTATATTGGTTTAAATTTTTTTTATGCACATCTGTAAAGTTGTTTTATGTATGTATGCCAGTTTGGATGCTTTAAAGTTCTCAATTTTTCATATTTTATCAAATCTCTCATTCTCGAATTTTTCAGTTTGATTTTTATTTTTATAACTTTTTCATCTTAGATTTTTACCCCTTTCGATTTTTAAAATTTTAATTATATTTCTACAATATTGTTAGTCTTTATTATTCTGTTTCTTATATTTATAGGTTTCTCTTTGAATTGCTATATTTCTCAAATTATCAGATTCCCAAAGTTTTAATATTTTCTGTCTTTCACATTGAATTCTTCTTCAAACATTGCGAAGTTTTTTTGTGGGTATAGTTTCTTCATTTTGTGAACTATTTATAGTTTGCTATTCAATTCGTAAAAATGAGCTCCACAAGAAATTCAAAAAGACAATTTTTATAAATTTTCTCCGGCATCAAAATTTAAAAATTTTTTTTTCATTTTTAGTGTCCCAGTTTCTTAAACTTTAAAGTTTTCAGATTCTTCAAGTTTCAAGTCTTTAAATTCTTGGTTTGTTAGTTTTGTATATTCTTTTCTTCAATTTCTGCTTTTTGAGGTTTCTGGATTTTTTGTATTTCGTTTTCAATTTTTACCTTCTTTCATTTTAATTCTAAAAATGATCTCCGTTGTTGTTCCTTCAACTGTGCCGACATTCTCTATCACTATGTCATTTTCTGATTAGAAACCTATAACTTCTTAGCCGTTTGCCTATAATTTAGTTATCAGAGTCTGATAAAAAAAAATAACAATTAAAAAATTACCAAGTATGTGTATCGCTTCAGCCATGAGAAATGATCTTCATTGTTCCGTGGGATAATCCACGGACTTAATCAATTAAAAAATCCTCAACCGTAATTCAAAGTTACAGATTACACGGTGTAAAGAAGCGATAAATCCGTCGTTTCCTGCAAAACAGATAAAGATAATTTTCAATTCCATACAAAATGTTCCCATCGAATGGTCAAATGACTAGCTCTAGGGTTCGAAATGATTGTAAGATTTCAATAATTACACCACAATAACACGCAAATACATTTATCTAATTTTTCAATAATTTATTTGTTTGTAGCGTAAGAAGTGTAATTTGTAAGTCCACATTGCTACTTGCCTTAAATTATTTTAATTGCTTTACGGAACTTCGCATTTTCTGTACTCGCTTCTTGGATATTTATTATTAGTGGGTATCAACTACCATGCGGGTCTTCACTGGTTTTTGCTGAGAAACAACCATAAATTACACTCTTCATTCTCGAAATATCGTCATGAAAAAGCAAATTTAAAAACCGCCTCACTTCCTACACAGATCGAGATAACGGGTTTTTATATCTCTAAATAATATATAGGCTAACTATGAATGATGTTGTGCACTAGGCAGATGCTATGATCAAAAATAGATAACCTATATTCAAATATGGATGGTCTAAGACAACAGGAAACAGTTTAATAGATTGTCTTGTACGAAGTTTTTATCGCGTATGCTGTGACATTCAAAATTTAATTAATATTTAATCCGAAAAAAAGCCGACGTCTCTGATCATAATAACAAGACACCCTGAAAAAAGGGTAGCTGGTAAAATATACTTTTCAGCTGGAATTAAAGGTCAGTGACTTCAGATGAGATTCTTCGGTTTTTTCACCTGATTAAAAGGGGTGCATCTGGAGCTTAACTATTTCATAGATTTGAGGGCTACTGTATGTAAATTAGTCTATTTTCATTTAGACCAGCTTGTGGAACAGGGTGAGGTAATTAATGTTTTATTTATTTTTTTAATAACAACCTGTAGGTGCCTGTATTTTTTTCTTTCATTTTAAACAGTTTCAGTAACAATTTCTTGTTTTTTCTTCCATAATCTGTTAAAAATGTTAATCACTGTAAACAATAAATTAGGATATGAAATAATCGACTTAACAAAGTGTGTCATTTACGATTCTCCAGTTGTAACGCACCACTGCACAGGTGAACATTTTTTTCCTTTGGCCGCATATGTACATATACGCATCACCTGCTTATTAGATCCCTGACATTATACCCCACGCATTTTATTCATTTTTTCCACTGATGCCTAAATTTCTACAATTTGTCGCTTTAATAACTAAATATCAACCCCTTTGTTATCATCCATTTGATCTGAATTTTTTGTCGACTTCTTTTGTCATTATTTCATTTTACCTGCTCAACAACCCTTCTTTGGTGGCACGAAAAAAATGACTTAATTTTGTAAAAAATCAAAAAGTATGTAAACTCCATTAATTAGTTTCAAAGGGTTAATTAAATAAAACCGGTGTGTGGTCCTAATTTTCTCGGGTAAATAATTAATCAAGGGTTGGTAGAGAAGTCGTTGCGTTTAGTTAAAAGAAAATAAAAACAATTACAGAGATAACGGGAGGGGTCTAATACTTACACTTACTTGGACACGTGCTCATTTAAATTTTTAAATTAGAATTACCGGTGTTAGGGTTTTTTTGTCGATGTTGATTTAAGGTGCATCAGATTTTTGTGGGAGCAGGTGGAGATTTTTAAGAAGAGTCTATGTGTATGATTCCTTGAAGAGTATCGACTCAATATCTTCGAATTTATGGTTTACTTACGGCTATAAGCAACCCACAGAGGCAGTTATTATACAGTGTAAATCAAAAAAGCGTTTCCGAAGGCAGAATCACACCGGTATAGAGCTTTGTCTTTGTAAGTAAAAAATATGATTTTGGTTGGAAATGCAAAAATATTTCAGTATTTCTAGCGTAGATTCAAAATTTTGTCAAAGTTTTTGCAATTTTAAAAAAGAATGCAAAAAAAGTTCTAAAATAAAAAAAGCTGAACTATCAATTTATTACAATTTAAAAAGTCTTAAATAAGGTTTCAGCTTATGATAAAAATGAAAAAAATTGGAAAAAAATTAACAACAATACATTTTTTGGAGTAGCAGCATTTTTAACCATTAATTAGTTTTTCAAATATTTTTTTCTCAAAATCCACATCAACAGATAATGAAAGAGATTTCTTAATTTTTAAATTTTTTTAAAATCTTTTGAATTCTTTGTATTCTTTGGATTGTTTAGAATCTGTAGACATTTTTCCCTTAGATCTTATAATTTTTTTTAATGTTTTAAGTTTTTTAGTTTAGCGATTTTTTAGAAGTTTTTAGTGTCTTCATATATTTACTTTAATTTTATTAAAATTCTTTGATTTTGTAGATCTCTTGGATTGTATGAATTTTTTGTATTTTTGAGTTTCCTTACATTTTTTGAGTAATTTGAATTTTTTCCGACGCCTGAATTAGATAAAGAGATTAGATAAAGAAGAAGAAGAAATTAAAGAAAAATAAAAAAAAATATGAATATTTCTTAGATTTCTTTTTAGAATTAAAAAAATTATTCTAAAATTCTTACAATTTATTAGATTTCTTGCTTTTTCATTTATATTTTAGATTTTGAATTTTGATTATTGAAATATTTGGATTTTTTGGTTTTTTAGAATTTTTGGTGTAATGTTAATTTTAGTAATGTTTGTTTTGTTGTTTGTAGTGTAATGTTTTTAGGTTAATTTTTTATGGCCTTCAAATTCTTTAGATTCTCGAAATTTCTTGGCTTTTTTAGATCTTCGGATTGATTAGATTTTTTAGATTCTTTAGATTCTTCTTTAGATTCTTTAGATTCCTTAGATTCCTTAGATTGCTTAGATTCCTTAGATTCTTTAGATTCTTTAGATTCTTTAGATTCTTTAGATTCTTTAGATTCTTTAGATTCTTTAGATTCTTTAGATTCTTTAGATTCTTTAGATTCTTTAGATTCTTTAGATTCTTTAGATTCTTTAGATTCTTTAGATTCTTTAGATTCTTTAGATTCTTTAGATTCTTTAGATTCTTTAGATTCTTTAGATTCTTTAGATTCTTTAGATTCTTTAGATTCTTTAGATTCTTTAGATTCTTTAGATTCTTTAGATTCTTTAGATTCTTTAGATTCTTTAGATTCTTTAGATTCTTTAGATTCTTTAGATTCTTTAGATTCTTTAGATTCTTTAGATTCTTTAGATTCTTTAGATTCTTTAGATTCTTTAGATTCTTTAGATTCTTTAGATTCTTTAGATTCTTTAGATTCTTTAGATTCCTTAGATTCCTTAGATGATTCCTTAGATTCCTTAGATTCCTTAGATTCCTTAGATTCCTTAGATTCCTTAGATTCCTTAGATTCCTTAGATTCCTTAGATTCCTTAGATTCTTTAGATTCTTTAGATTCTTTAGATTCTTTAGATTCTTTAGATTCTTTAGATTCTTTAGATTCTTTAGATTCTTTAGATTCTTTAGATTCTTTAGATTCTTTAGATTCTTTAGATTCTTTAGATTCTTTAGATTCTTTAGATTCTTTAGATTCTTTAGATTCTTTAGATTCTTTAGATTCTTTAGATTCTTTAGATTCTTTAGATTCTTTAGATTCTTTAGATTCTTTAGATTCTTTAGATTCTTTAGATTCTTTAGATTCTTTAGATTCTTTAGATTCTTTAGATTCTTTAGATTCTTTAGATTCTTTAGATTCTTTAGATTCTTTACATTTTTTACATTCTTTAGATTCTTTAGATTCTTTAGATTCTTTAGATTCTTTAGATTCTTTACATTTTTTACATTCTTTAGATTCTTTAGATTCTTTAGATTCTTTAGATTCTTTAGATTCTTTAGATTCTTTAGATTCTTTAGATTCTTTAGATTCTTTAGATTCTTTAGATTCTTTAGATTCTTTAGATTCTTTAGATTCTTTAGATTCTTTAGATTCTTTAGATTCTTTAGATTCTTTAGATTCTTTAGATTCTTTAGATTCTTTAGATTCTTTAGATTCTTTAGATTCTTTAGATTCTTTAGATTCTTTAGATTCTTTAGATTCTTTAGATTCTTTAGATTCTTTAGATTCTTTAGATTCTTTAGATTCTTTAGATTCTTTAGATTCTTTAGATTCTTTAGATTCTTTAGATTCTTTAGATTCTTTAGATTCTTTAGATTCTTTAGATTCTTTAGATTCTTTAGATTCCTTAGATTCTTTAGATTTTTCTTTTTTATTTTATTTTTTATCTTTTTTTGTCATTTAGGTTTTTTCAAATTTTTAGGATTTTTTAGATTTATTTGATTTCTTAAATTCAATTATTTTTTGTATTCTTTAGACTTTTTGTATTTATTGGATATCTTGGATTCTGTGGACTTCTAAATTCTCTACATTGGTTAGACTTTTGGTGCCCAAGAAATCTAAAAAATTTAATACATTATAAATAAATAAAATTTAGATTAGATACTTAGATTCTTTACATCCAATTGTTCTTTTTTTGTTCAAATAATTTTGAACCGTATAGAATATTTATACATATTTTGAAAGCTTTTAATTTTTTTTATTCTTTACCATTAACATTAAACTTAAGGAATTAAATCTGTATAATCTGTAACCTATAATATTTATACGTCTGAAATTCTAAATGTTGTCTATAATACATCAATTTTTAGTTTAATAATCAGAAACCTGAAACCTGAAATAGACCATCTTTAGGCTTCTAATATTAAACTATTAAAATCTGCATTATTTAAATCTCAATTATTTTTTTTTAATTTGTTGACGTTACAAGATTATTAATTTTTAATATTAACCTACATAAACGACGTTGATATGGTTGTGAAAAAAAAAACAAATTTTAAATTTAATTAAAAAACTGTTGGATTAGACGGAAAGTGTAAATTTCCAGTGTCTTTTAAATTTCAATAATTTTTATACATTTAAAAATATATATATTTAATTATTTAATTGAAAAGCTGTTGAATTCAGGTAGAAAATGTAAGTTTCCCAGTTTTTTTTTAAAGTTCAATAATTTTTATACATTCTAAAGAAAACAAACCTTTTCAAATTTAGGCGCAGAAATTTTAATGTATTACTAAATAATACAATTCTACAAAAGATTTCAATAATTTAAATGTAAATATGTTTTTTTTATAAATCAAGAATAAAAAATAAAAGTTTAGAAGATGTAACATTAATTATTCTTTGATGAAATATTATCTACTCTGTGAGAATCTTATCAGATTTAGGATCCGCCGATAATTTTCCGGTGTGAGTCCGGTTCCACACGAGCAACAGTGGCAGCAATAAAATGTCGTTTAGCAGACAGCTGGGCTCGGTGGATATGAGTTAGCACAGTCGTCCATTGTGTCGCAAATTCCTAGATTATGCACCTTCGTGATTTCGTTAAGTTATGTTAGGATTATTAAGTTATACCTGCGCTTAAATTTATCGAAGCTGGTTCATAAATATAAGTTAGACCGGTTCTTACTTTTAAAATCTAACGTAATTTATTGTGATTATTATTGGTTTTAAAACAATCTAATACAATTAATTGGTCTTTAATGGACAGCCGTCCTTTAATAATTTGAAGCGCGTTAGCTAGAGACCAAAAAAAAATGATGATACAAGTGATCTCGTAGAGCAGCTGCCGGTTTTAATGCATTCGAAATTTCTTAGTTTAGGAGTGATACGTATTTTTTATTTTAACGTAAAGCGATGTAAAGGTGCAGTAATATCAAGATAATAAGTGGATAGTTTTTATAATTACCCTACTTAACCAACCCTTCTCATCTGCTTGGCTCATTCCTGCTGCAACAAAAAACACCATCTAATTTAAATATTTAATAAAGAATGAAATATGCCGGGTTCATTTAAAAAAATAAAGACTTGTCAATCTTCAGAATTGACCGCAATTTATCACGTCTGATTGATTTTGGTTAGACTTTCGTTCTAAAATAACACCGTTGAAAACCGGACCATTACTTGGCAAAATTTTAGATTATTAGAGACACAATGAGAAAACATCATCGATCTAACACAATGCTTGTCAGATCGAATGAGGCGTTATTTCAACGGTGTTAAATGACCACCACCCCAAATCTCGGTTTAACAGGTAGCCCCTTCTGAAATATCATCCCTTGTAGATTTGGGGTTGTAAGGTTGATCAGAGTGGAGTAAAACAGATGTAAGATTAGGTGTCGCTTCGTTTAAAGAAATGGTCGATCATTTATCACAGTAAAGATGTATGCACGTTTAATATTCAAGTCTATCACTCTATTACGAGATTCTTTTTGATTTATCCCCTAATCATTACAAGCTTCCCATGTGAGGGATCTGGAGACCGACGCATGACAAATATGGGACATTAAGGTCTTGCATGGTTTGGCATCTGCCACCTACGGCTGGTAATCTGACAACATTCCTGATAAGTTCGACGGATTCTTCAACCTTGTTCATTATTCATATTTCTACAGTGTTTGATTATGACCATTTACAACTTGTTATTACTCATTTACACGACGGCTGTCAACTTTTCTATTAATTGATTTATTAGAAGTTTTGAAAAAAATATTAACGGATAAATGAGACTGATTGTCACCGGACAGGTTTTCTTACATCAAGAAAACATATATTTATCATTTCATAAGTAAATTAAATTTGTGCCGAATTCATATATTAAAACGTGTTTGAAAAAAAAAACACACATTCGACGAGCAAAATGGACGATCAATAACGAGGTTGGTTGATGGTTTTTAACAAATTACCATACTCTTTTGTGCGTGATACTGCCGAGTAATTGCTAATTTCACAAGACGTCTCGATTAGGATGAGTGTTTCCGAAACGATCTTTTATTCGTAAATGCCAGGTCTGAGCTTAATATGTTTGCAACCTTGATAGTTTTAAATATGGGGCCGAAATTTATTTTATTTTTTACTTGACTATTATTCATTGTTAATACCTTAAACAATATATATATAAACGATATATAGACGATATACGATAGATAAACGGACGCAACTTTTTACTGACACTAAGAATTATAAAAAATGGAGCCGCTTAGTCCAATTTTAATGCTGAAATAATTACCTAATGCAACATAAACCGAAAACTTTAAATTTAAAAATGCAGTTACAAAAAAAAGCACTAAATATTATATCACGTTAAAGTGAAGAATTTCCTAACTTTACGGTTTCTATGAATAACGACGTATTCACTTCGGACTTGGAGAATTCACTTTCGGTTCAGTCAACTCCAGCAATCATTCGAGGTAATTTGTTCTTCTGATTCTACACTATTTTCTTGCTGCAACTGCATCACTTCGGCTCCGGCATTCACTAGAAGAGTTGCCGATGTACGGCGTAGACCATGTCCTGTTCTTTCGGACCCAATGCTGCATATTTTTTGAGCAATTTCAAGGCATTGATTTTAGTTTATTCAACAAGTGAAAATTTTTAAGGACTCCTAGTTGTTGTGGCCCGTATTGTAACTACTACAACTGCTTCTTTATCAACCACGTCTTTTACAGTTGACCTAACCAGTTCGTTACTTCTTAAACCCCTAAAAACGTTCATCACCAGAACAACCTAAATTTAACATATTTCATATTTAAATGTAAACATAGTACCGTCAATCGTATTTATACCTTCTCCAAAAAAAAGTTTAGTTTGAAGCATTCTTGAAAAATTCTCCGTTTGTTAAAATCTTAGATTCTTTCGAAATATATCTTTGTGAAGTTTGTTTTAGAAAAACTTTTAATCGATCGTAATTTTTTATCTCCATTTTCTTGTGAACTAACGATGTTGATTTCAGCATAGAGAATTTTGATCACAGGGAATTGGGGCTGAATGAAATATAAACAATTAACATGGAATATTTAGAACTCAAAGATCGACTAGATAAAATAATTAATACATAACGGTATTCAAACAATATGTATTAATTTTTAAAAATACCACATTACAACTGTCTCGCTGACAATTTTGACGAAATTTTGGTTTCTCTACTCTCCTAAGAACAATGTTAGAAAGAATAGAAAGAGTTTTATTCTAGTTAATTAATTAATATTTAACATTTTTTTCATCCTTAAATTCTACATTCAGTGGAATTCTATTTATTACAATCTTATAGAATATCACAGTTAACGATTTTTTTTGTTGTATAATTTTATGAATAGTTCCTTAGTACCATAATTTATCAAACTGTGGATAGAGTATGTACATTGTACATATAGTTCAATGTTATAAGATCTCGACATCAACATTTTTTTTTGCTTTCTATTTTTAATTCTTTTTTTGTTTATTGTTATATTTTTTGTTATATAGTTTATTATTTATGTTGTTGTTTATTTTATTTTATTTTAAAATGTTTTGCTTTATTATGAATTTGCTACTATGTATTAAGCTAACATGGTTTATAAAAACATTTGTAAGAAAAATACATTTATACTTACTACTCATTAGGTAGCATATTTAAAAAATGTTTCCGATTGTTTTCCTCTAAACAAGTATTTTTTACAGCTATTTTGGGACCAAAATATGTATTTCATGCTTTTATCAGAGAAGCAAAAATTTGACCATTTTTAACATTTGTTTTTTGTGCAGTTTTTTCTCGAGCAGTATTTGTGATTTTTTGGAGCAATATCTCACGAACTTTCAACACTCGTTCAAATATTTCTTCGGGATTATCATTTACCACATCATGCGTTTTACAAACGATTTAAACAAATCACTCTTGTGTCATAAACACGAAATGTAGTTTATAGACAAAGCAATCCTGCCCTTAATTTTAATTTAAAAAGCTAATTCAAGCATTTTTTGAACTAATTTCCGCATTTAAAGTAAAAAATAAAACGGTGTAACTTGATTAAAACTCGTCGAGCAACTTACAAAATCTTTAAATTTATTGGATTTTTTGAATTTTTTAGTTCTTTAGATTTTTTGGTTTTCTTGTATTTCTTCGATCTCTTGAGTTTATTTGTGTTTTTAAATTTGTTTGGTTTCTTTAGACTTTTTGATTTTGGATGTTTAAGAGATTTTATCTTTGTCTTTAGAATCTTCAAAATACTTGTATTTTCATACCCTACTATTATTTATTTTTTTCTAGATATTTTAGACAAGATAGAATTTGAAAGTTTTTGGATTATTTGTATTCTTTAGATTCTTTAGATTCTTTAGATTCTTTAGATTCTTTAGATTCTTTAGATTCTTTAGATTCATTAGATTCTTTAGATTCTTTAGATTCTTTAGATTCTTTAGATTCTTTAGATTCTTTAGATTCTTTAGATTCTTTAGATTCTTTAGATTCTTTAGATTCTTTAGATTCTTTAGATTCTTTAGATTCTTTAGATTCTTTAGATTCTTTAGATTCTTTAGATTCTTTAGATTCTCTAGATTCTCTAGATTCTCTAGATTCTCTAGATTCTCTAGATTCTCTAGATTCTCTAGATTCTCTAGATTCTCTAGATTCTCTAGATTCTCTAGATTCTTTAGACTTTAGATTCTTTAGATTCTTTAGATTCTTTAGATTCTTTAGATTCTTTAGATTCTTTAGATTCTTTAGATTCTTTAGATTCTTTAGATTCTTTAGATTCTTTAGATTCTTTAGATTCTTTAGATTCTTTAGATTCTTTAGATTCTTTAGATTCTTTAGATTCTTTAGATTCTTTAGATTCTTTAGATTCTTTAGATTCTTTAGATTCTTTAGATTCTTTAGATTCTTTAGATTCTTTAGATTCTTTAGATTCTTTAGATTCTTTAGATTCTTTAGATTCTTTAGATTCTTTAGATTCTTTAGATTCTTTAGATTCTTTAGATTCTTATTTATTTTATTTTTTATTTTTTTTGTCATTTTTAAATTTATTGGATTTTTTGATTTTTTTAGTTCTTTAGATTCTTGTATTTCTTGGATCTCTTGAGTTTATTAGTGTTTTTAAATTCGTTTGGTATCTTTAGACTTTTTGATTTTGGATGTTTAAGAGATTTTATCTTTGTATTGTTTATGTTCTTTAGAATTTTCAAAATACTTGTATTTTCATATCCTATTATTTATTTTTTTCTAGATATTTTAGACAAGATAGAATTTGAAAGTTTTTGGATTATTTGTATTCTTGACTGTTAATACATAACTTAAGTTATATAACTGTCAAATAACTTAAATAAAACACATCCATGGATTGGAATTCTGAATGCTGCCTATTGTACAAAAATTTTGATTACTAAAAATCTAAAACCTGATAAAAAGTTTAGCCATGTAAAATACTGAAATATTTAGCCCTAAAAAATGAAACCTGCATTATTTAAATCTCATTTTGTAATTTTCTTTTTTACGTTACATTTTTAATCGTAAATTTCTTGTTCAATTGGAAAACTGTTGAATTTAGATGGAAGGCATACTTTCTGGTTCGGGACAAAGACCCTCCACTTTGTAAATTGACTGTCCTCAAATATAAACATTATTTTATTGTGATATAACCTAAATTTTATTCCGCAAAAGTACAATTTTTTAGGAATTTTAAATCTGGTTGCAAACTAGTGACAAACAAAAAAAACATAAGAAAATATTAAAAACACGAAATTCAATATTGAAGTGATAGGACTTTCCAAGTTCGGCTTCTAATATGTGTGAAACCAACATTTTTGAGAATCTCCAATTTCCAACATGACAGGTTCACATTAATTACTTACCACAAGACGTGTCTAATATCTCGCGTGTACACCCTGTCATCCAACAACACCCATATAAGAACTCAAATAAATATGTGACAGAATTTGCACATCGAGCAAACTAAATAAAGACTCAAGTCTCAAATCCAGTTTGCTTTATTTGACTCAAAAACCATACATCCAACCACGTGACAGAACTAAGAAGTTTACTGTTTAGTGCTTGTATGGAAGCCTACACATGTTTTTGGTTTTTGTTATTACGAGTGCATTCACGTCCATCGGGTGCTGTTGAGAAAATTCTTAAAATATTTCTGTTGTTAAAAAAAACTACAAATTTTATAGCTATGGAGACAATGGTATGTAGTCACCTAAGCTAAATGTCTTTATGATTTTCCAGGCGTAGAAGTTTGTCAATATTGTCAAGGTCGATCATTATCAAATTTCAGAGTTGAGTCGATCCGGAAAAAGGAGCGGGCTTTATATCATGGCAAGGTCATATTTCAAAAGTCTCGATAGTTAAATTTTAACAGTCTCAGAAGCGCACCTTCAGCGCAAATAAAACTTGTTTATGGTCCTGATTAAAAAAAATATAAAATGATTTACAAATCTCCGACTCATTACAAAACATTGTTTAACTAGAGGCAACTAAAGCAGTTAGGGCCCATAAAATATAATAATATCTGTAGTTCTAATAGCTTGGCGCTGTGAAGATAAATTTACGATGCGACCATATACAATATGTAAATCTCATTAGAAAAAATTAAATTTACAATGTATACGAAGCTGCGCAAAAGTAGTCACATTTAATTAAATAATTGCCTGAACTTAGACCTGACTTTTATCACTTCTTGTGAATTATGCATTGTGGGGGCCACTTTTAATTACGTGAAATTTGATTGGCACAGCAGGACCTTCTGCTTAAAATTGCCAGTAGCCATCTCTAATAGAATCCCACATTATTTAATACTTCGCCTCGTCACTTACACCAAGTTAAAGTATGATTATCGTTAGTCAATCATCAGTAACGGGCAACTTCATATTCGCCGAGTCAGAGGCCGAGGGTGGGACCCAAAACGCGTTTATTTTACAGCTGCTTAACGCTCTAATTTGAAGACGGATGCGATTTTACAAAAAAGGGACGGTTAATCGAACGGCTATTTTCGGCTTTATTGATTTGAGTAAAAAAATTCGAGCCCGATTAATTGGGGGATCAAGTCTAGTACAAAATTATTAAACTTGAAGTTGCTTTATTTATAACATAGTGGATATTTGATCCGTTTTTTTTTCAACCTGTACATTCATTCCAACACGTGCGTTTATGTAAAAAATATGAGTAGATACTAACTCTTTCTACCCCACATGTATCGTAATTTATGCCATCACTTAACAAGTTTGTAATTTAAACTAGTGACACCTGTTGATTTACATTTAATTACGGTTTATGACAAGTTTAAGTTTTTGCTTTTTTGCATATTCACTCCATTTGCAACGACAGTTTAATTGTATTGTGCTATACTGAACCCATCCACATCTGGAAAGTATAAATTATTAACTATTAATTATTAGAATTATATAAAATATATAAAGCTGCTACAAAAATTCAAAATTTATGTTCTAGGCTTTGACACATTTAATTCATTTTTCTGGTTAAAGTTATCACCGCGGTAATAAAAAACAATATCATTGACATTTCAAGTTTGGAACGTTAAATAAACATAAATAAAGTCAAAGATAAATGAGCTACTTTAAATTGTTAATCTAAATTGTTAATTTGGTGTTTAAACTACGAGTATGTATCCTCTACATCTAAATCCACAACAGATTTGTTTGTTAAATCTTCTTTCGGCATTTTTTTTTCTTGAATGTAATACGTAATGTGACTTAACTTTCGAAACCAAAGTAGAACAATCAGCCAATTCTCGTTGAATCTTCAGCTCAGTTCCACTCGTCAGTCTATAGCATAAATATTAATGTAATATTTTATATTTTTATTTTGTTTTTAAAAATTCATAGTAGTTTGTAACTAAAGATTTATGAAACCGTAATCTGACTCTTTTCTTTTACAATTACTAGTTATTAAATTTCAAGTACATTATAAGAAAATTTTTAGAACTTTACCTACTAAAAATAATTCAGACAATTTGTGAGAATAACTTTGTTATTTAATTTTTTTTGTTCTTTATTTTACATTAATTATATTCTAAAATGAAAGTTTTGTTACTAATAGGATTACATTGCCTTTCTAAAAAAAATAATTTTTACATTCAAACCACTGAAAAATTAACTTGCAAATTATATATTAATAAAATTAATATGCTACATCCTATCTGAGATTTTTTTGAAATTGATATTTTTAAAAGCTTTAAGCGTTTTTGCAAAAATCTAAACGACTTTTTTCGTTTCAACTTTTTGTAATCCATAAATGTTAAAATTATGATAATTTATTTGATAATAATTTAGAAAAAAAGTGTTTTTGTCATGAAATCGTGAATTTAAATTTATCTAGATATGTGTAAATAATAATTAAAATTACTATTCCAATTAGTTTGTAAAAAAGTGAAAAATTTGGGTTTGGGATTATCAGTTTTGAGAATGTAGTTTAAAAATAAATTTTTATGTAAATATGGAAATGTCTTAAATAATAAGACGAAACATATTTTTGGTTGGGAGCTGCTCAATACCCATTAGCTAGAGTGTAACTAAAACAACAGTAAATAAAGGAGTGTAGACGTTTTTAAAAAAAAAACATTTGAAAAAATTTGCAAAAATTTTTAAACCACCGTTTCTAAATTTTATTTTTTGTAGTGAAATTATTTAAAGGATTTTATAGTACCTGATCTGATAATTTGGCAATTGTTTCTTTTATGGATTTTAAAGGATAAATTGAAAATAGATTTTATTTAATCTATCAAAAATGTTTATCATTAAATAAATTTCGTATTTTTTAAAATGCTAGGAAAATATAAATGAAAGGGCCAAGCGTTATAGATTTTTATGTGCATTTTCAATTTACATTAAAGAAAATTAGATTTTTTCAAAAATGCTCAAAATAAAGACTTTTAATTAAGTGTGAAAAAAATTACCTGAGTCTCTAGATCGTGTCTAGATTGTTGCAGATTTATAAAATTAAAATCTTGCACCATTAAACTAGGTAATGTTATTGAAAATTCTTGAGAAAATTAAAAATTAAATAATTTTTTTTTCAACTTATAGTCCATAAAATAAAATTAAAATTATATAGGTTATAAATTTTGATACGTTCTTTCGTTTCCTGCACATAAATTTCAATTTTCTCAAAAAGTAACAAAGTAAAAATGATTTGTTTAATAATTTTCCAAAAAAAAAAAGTGGCTCTAAATCGTTACAGATACGTTAAAGAACTATTATAAAGAAATTACTTTATTTTACAGAGAAGAATTTATTGTTGTGAAAGATACAACTGTTTCAACGAATTTTTATTTTTATATATTATATATTTTTTAAAAATCTGGAAAAATCTGATTAAACGTTATAAACTGGTAGATTTTGTCTTGTTTGCTTTTTATTTTTTTATATTTTAGTTTGTATTATTTTAAAATACAAAAATTATAAAGAAAATATAAGTTGTGTTTTAGCAATTTTGCGGTATTTTTTTTCTATTTTTTTCACACTTGTTTCTTTCTGAGATAACAAAAATTAAAACTAAAAATAGATCTTATTTCTGTCGACATGCCAAATTAGACCTAACAAATGTTTAAGTAAAAAATATTTTCTGTGTTTTCAAATGTTGAGGAAATCTATAAAAATAATATAATTACTATTGCATATAAATTTTGACATTCTCTAAATAAATCTCGATGTGGTCAAAAAGTAGTGAGCCTAAAAATTGGTTGACATAAAAAGTGAATTGTAATTTTGATCGGTTTACAAAAAGTTTTGAATTTTTAAAATACTGGAGATCAAAGAACAAGATCAAAAAACATAAATAATAGATAAATTATACTGATCAGTTTATTTTAACAAAACTACAGTGTTTTTCTCAAATTTTAGTGATTAAACTCAAAAATTTTTACTTGTGCAATATCGCACTGAGCGAAATTCCTTCCCAAGATAATTGAAATATAATTATTTTTTTTTAAGAGGAAAACATTAATATTTAAGATAAAGTAGACGGATATATTTGAATGTTTATATCATAGGCTACTAAATCAGTTGCTTATAGATTTAAACTTAATTTCAACGTAGGTGTAAAGGTGGCAAAAATCGGAAGGAATTTATTATTACGAGCTCATAAAGTCAGTGAAGTTTTTATTACTGTAACCAATAACTGTCTCTTCAATTTTTTGATGAAACATGGGACATGTTATTAATACATCTTCTACTGTTACGACTAGGATCAGTTAATTGGGTAGTTTTATTCTACATATTGTTTAATTATGATAGAATTCCTGCAAATCTCTAGTAGCTGCTCCCGCCTTTGAGATGATCATAACTTGAGTTTATGCGCTCTTAAAATCAGTCCACGCAACGTTTGCGTGGCGTTAATATCGCAAAAACAATATCTGTGGCAATTTAGTAAAACAAACAAAAGGACCATCAAAGCAAGTCGTTTTTAACGTTTACAATCAATCACCTCATGAAATGAGTGCATTAACTTTTATCTAATTGCCGGTGGCTAGTGAAGTCATAATCTACCTTCTGAACTTAACGATCGTTTTAACTGCTTCTACTTAGTTAGCGACCATTCACAGCGTAAAATGTCTATATGAAGATCATTAACTTGAAATTGTTGGGATGAACTGTTTTGTTTCGTGATGCTCGCACAACACCACACACCAAAGAAAAACTTGTTAACTTTATAGTGTATAATTGAGTTTGGCTCGGCCAGCCTTCCACAGTGTAGAAGCGATTTGTAAAGTGTCTCGATGATGAACATGGGTTTATTGATATTAGACAATGGATAACATTAGCGTTTTAGCAAGGCATTAAAATTAATAGCGTTAATCTCAGATTCTGGTATGGTAAATGGGTGCTCGTCCAGCTATCAAAGCCACAACGATCGGTTATGTGATTATAAGTGTTATGTTGAAGCAAAGCTCACGGTTATAATAAGAAGAGCTCTTTACAGCTTCCTTAATTGCAGGTTAGAAGGATATGATTGCGCAGCCGACTTCGATGAGTAGTCATAAATAAGGAGCACAATGAGCATTGTAAAATACAAGACGGTTAGACACTTTGACAGTGTATATCCTCTCCTGCACCAGATATAGTTGTCTCGCCGTACGTAATGATACACCTCTTAAGATTTACTGTCTTGTCTCGTTTAAACTACGAAGGGTTCTGCTTCTTTCTCACCCGACGAATAAACAAAGCTCTAAATTATCGCTGCTCTGTCTTTTTAATATAGTCATCTAGTTAGTGTGCGAATTATTTTTGATAAATGGCGCCACTTGAATACCGTTGAAATTTTAAGCTTCGGGAGGATAACATATTGCCGTAAAGGATTAACGTCGCACACTGTGAATTATTAAAGCCGCAAAATCTTTATGTGGAAGTTCATGTTAAATCGCTCCAACACAATAAACTATGTTTAACTTTTATACCGGTTTTTATAAGTGGGACGAGTAGGTGCTGATAAAATATGGGACATAATAAGAAGAAGCCCTCGCGGTGCGCCTTTATTGTTATTGACATACATATGAGAAGACAAATTTTTTTAACGGCGGACCAAAAGACGATAAATTCTGCGACACACACTGCACAACACTTAAACCTTACCACTATATATCTATCCAAACTTACTTAATAATATAAATAATTGCACCTAAAGGATGTCAATTCTTAAATATATTGTTCCAAAAAAAGGGCATTGTATGAAAATGTGACTTTTATAAGTTAACAATGAAATCAACAAGAGAAAGATCATAAACTTTCTTCGAAGCAATCAAGATTATAATGGTGACATCCACAAATAAAATACTTTTATGGAAGTCTTTTACTGCACCAACAATAAAATTCAATTGATTGCAGTTAAAACAATCCCTGGAATAAAAGCGTTGAACACGTTTTAGCTTTGATAATTAAATTTCAAGTTTTTTTTTTTTAATTGGGAAACAAAAAAGTCCTTTTAATTCTGATTTTATTTTTGGAAAATTCATGAGAAGCGTTATATACTTCCTACAGAAGGTGCTTTAGATAGTACTTAGATTTTTTCATAAATAACAGAATGTTTTGAAAACAGCATATTAAAAATATAAGATTGAGAATTTTTAAATGTGGAAAAATTTAGATGTTCTGAAATTTTAATTTCCAGATTAACCGAACATCGATGAATATTTTTATTCGATTCTGTAATATTCAGTATGTCTGTTTTTGAAATTTAGATTCAAAGTTTATGGTAAAAGTGGTAAATTTTACGTTGTTCTTCAGGCAATAGAAGTTAATCAAATAAGGTCAAAATAAATTAAATATTCAGGAAGAAACTTTACAGAAAAAAAATAGTTTTGCTAACAGTAAGAGAGAAAGTATACTTATTATCAAAAAATAAGAGTAATTATTTTTTTCTTTTACTTTTACGCCATAAAACATTTCTCAAAATTTGCTCGTAAAAGTTGATTTCTTTTTCATTATCAAAGTTCAGTTATTAATTTTGAATACTTTTGGTAATTAGAAAAATTATTAAAATTTTATTTCTCGGTTGACATTTAGTCTTTAAAGATGAAAAATATATCCAATGAGTTGATATTTTTTGAATATAAATTTGTAAAAGTAGTCAAAAAACAAACTTTAAAAATTACAGTATATCAAATTTTAATTTAAAAATAATACAGTTTTTGTAATTTAATTTTTTTATGTGTTTTAAAGTTCGTGCACTTTGTGCTTTTTAATTATTTGGACTCAGCTTTTCAGGCTTTTTATTTTTTGAATTTCTTATTTACTTTTACTATTTTAAATTTAGCTTTATCTTGTTAACATAAACTCTTCAACTTAAGTTTTTTTAAATAAAACATTTGACCCAATTTCTAGGTTTTAATAATTTAAATATCAGTTAAAAGATTTTCAAAAAAAAAGTTGCCGTTCTTACGATTTTTTCGTTTTTTATTTTTTTTTAAGGAAAATTTTGCTATATTTTTTATTAAAAATATTACAATTTCTGAATTAATAATAAACAAAGTGTGTTGTGAAAATATTTGACTTATCATGACCAAAAAATTTTATCAATTGGTTTTTTTTGTGTACTTTTTAAGATAAAAATTTAAAAAATATAAATCTTTTTAGAGGGATGGGCTATAAAAAAATAATTTAATCTATTTTCGTAAAAACAATTTGCTTTTCTCAAAAAAATCAGTTATAAAATGCAATTTTTTCACTAGGAAGAAAAGTGATTACTTTTCGCACTCATTGAGAAGAGCAATTTTTGGCAGTAAACAAAAAAAAACGTTTTTTCAAACATATAGAGACAAGATAAAATCTTGTATGTAACACGTGAGAAATTACAGGAGTTTTTTCGGTTTTGCCTTGTTTTGCAATAAGCACACGCAAAATAAATCTTGTACTTATCCCACACGTAAATAAATGATTAATTGTTAAAATTTTACAAAACTGGGTTTCCTACAATTTAATTCGTTTATTAACAAAGACAAAAGTTTTAAAAATAACAAATTTTTACTTCTGTTGTTCTTCTGGGTATAAATAAAAACTCAGAAAGTTGATTTTTACCTCAAACTTTGGAAACTTTATCTTAGAGACCGCCAACTGTTGGTTTTTTGTTTTTGTTTCTTCTGCAAGCGAATTATTCGTTTTTACTCTCCATTATTCATTAATTTTTTGCGCATTTTTATGTAAGTAAGTAGCACCTTGCACACATGTAATCAGATACATTTAGGTCAAAATGTGTTCGATATGACATTTTAAACATTCTCAATTAAGGAAGCTGCAAAATTACTGCATTTTTTGTTATTAATAATTTTCGTACATCTGTTTAATTAAAACTAAATTTAATATCCTGAAGTCGTTTTACCAAAGAAGGTATTATCGGTAAGTACGGAACAAGATTTGTGAATATCATTGCGTAAGATTGAAAAAATTAAGAGCATTTACAAGAATCGTTTACACAACGATTTCCGGAACGGGCATCTGCGGTACTAATTAATTATCATAAATAAGTTATTCCAAGAAACAAAAGAAACCGAATATTTTGGAATTTGTTCCGTTTAAATTCATAAACTGAATGAAAGTCAGACGATATTTTCAGCCTCTTGTTAGCGTATCAGCTTACTAGAAATCAAATGTTAACATTCTTGGGTGATGAAGCACAAAACAATTCTTAATAGTTTATGAAGCTCGCAGCTTCTTTATTGGTGTGTTGGGGGTCTGTCGACAGACTAGAACGAACTAAGTGTTAACGGATGGAATCCCGTCACCGTCTAAACAAAGGTCGTGTTTTTGCCACGAGATGAGATCAACGAGACAATGTAATTTTCTGCTTTGATAGACAAGAGCGTTACAAGTTTTTCGATATTTTGTCTCGAACCTCGTTAGTTAGCACAAGTTACAAGTTGTTATAATGATTCGATTAAATCGACCACCAATTACGTTTTTTCTGTGTGAAACAACAAATCAGAGAAGCTCACTAAGGCTAACTTTTTTCACTTCCTTTATAATGCGACACTCGTGCTTTACTTTTCGGTAGCCGCAGCGTCACAAAAACTGTGTTTGACTCGAGGGAAATCGAAAAAAGTACCTGCTGCAAGGAAGTAGCGTACTTAGTAATCTTATGCAATTTTAATTCAATTATTATGAAGGATAAGTGATGTAGAACGCCGTTTACACGCATAATCATACAATAACTTCTCGGCGGTACCGTCTTGCAAATCTTTTTTAACTTTCACTTTCGTGTTTTACGATACGCTGCTCTGATACAAATAATTCGCTTATTATGGACATGGTAATTTCCACCTGTCCATATACTTAAACCAAAACCGATGACATCTGCTCGATTAAAATGTTATGGCATTTATATGTGATGAAAAAAACGTACGACGTGCGGGATTATCATAAAAGTACGAGATTTTTGGGTCAGTTTTTATCGAGCTTCTGCTCTTGTAACTTTGAGTCTAGGATATAAATTGCTACCAATTAAATTTTTAATATTTTTTTTGTGCTTTCCGGTACTAAATTTCAGTGCAGAAAGCGAAAGGAATAAGAAATGACATTTTTATTTTAACATTTGTCTTGTTAACTTAATACCCGCAATATTTTTCTCTAGGATCTTTACCCTATTCAACAAGTTAATAAAAGCTCCGTTCCCACAAACAAAGCGGTGTCGATCATGATCAATGTTCGAACATAATGAATGATGACGTCAGGGCTCCTGCTGTTAGACTTAGGGAGCGTTGCGACCACAATGCTTGCCATAAAAAGGTTATTGGGTGCTCTTTGTTAACACTGATGAGGGCGGACCAGAATATTAACAAAAAGTTCATGTTATATTACAAGTTATTATTAACAAGACTGACTGATAGGCGAACAAGTTCGAAACAAAAGCGTGGAATTTCGATCAAGTCTCATCCTTGTCTCAAGTCCGGTAGCACTTCTCTTCCTCCGATTAGATATTTCAAATTAAATCGTAATTGGGTCTATGATTGACCGTTACTAATTAATCAGAGTTGTTTCTTGATTTACATCCATCAGAATTTCCCAATGATGCAATCGACAGACTATGTGCACTCCACTGGATATTTTTACTTGTTACAATCAAATTTATGGCTCTGAATATACGAAAATACACTTAGCCAATTGATTTAATGAGACTTCGGTTACATGTGGCGGACATAAACTTAAGATCCTTGACATAATGTTACATTACCTTCATTAAAGAATTGAAAGTAAAGGAAGAAAATACATTACAGAGCAGCCACTTCCTTCAGCAGGATTTTAATTAATTCTGGTGCCACGGTAATATTTATGTTTTATTTATAAGATTTAACATATGTCCGAAAGGTGTAGTTACTAATTACCTATGACAGAATGGTTATCATTTTTTGCTCTTATTTTTTTTGTGCACTCTGCTTGTCATTGATATCTATATCACTAAATGTAAAGAAAGTTAAATTTCGATTAAATGTATCAGCTGGAAAAATTAAAAAGGTTTCTTAAATTCTGTTTTAATGTCTCAATAAAGTTTACTTTGGTTATAAATGTGGAATTATGTAATCGAAACATACAAATACGTTGTTACGTGTAGAAAAAATAAAGTTTAATTGTAGATAAAAACGAAAAAGCTGCTTTATCTCAGTTTGTGATAGAAATAATCTGTAGTTATCAAATTTGCATTAAATATAGATTTTAGATAAGATAAAAGTTTATTTTAAACTTTAGGTTTTTGGTTCAATTTAGGTTTTAACATTCAGGTTCTCACGTTTTTAAAATTCAAATTTTTAGGTTAAGTGATGCAGGCATCATTTTAAGTTTTAAAATGATGCCTGGATCATGTATGCTGAAGCACATTCTTCGAGGTTTTTTTTTTATTTATTAAACAATTTTATCATTTTTATATCTAAAGTATACAATAAATTTGAATAAATCCTTATAATTCTAATCGTCAGTTGTTATTTAGACTAAAATGTAATGTAGGTAGATTTACACATGGTAAAAATTGTATCATTAGTAGAAATTGAAATTTGTAAATATCTTATGTTTTAAAAATAATTTTCACTACGTTATTAATTTAAAGTCAACCGAACCATAGATTGGTACACATTTTAATAACATCTTCTAAAAATATTTAAGTACCAATTTTTTGTAATTGTTGTACAAATAAATAAAATTTGTTATTGGTAAATAGTTTTTGTAGTATTTGATTGAAGATAACATTTTTTTCTTAGCTTTATTTTAGTGTTTAATCTAAAAAACTCAAAACTTTGAAACTTGAATAAGTTCAATGTAAAAGTTAAGAAAGTGAAAATTTGAAAAAGTGAAAATTTGAAGTTTTAAATTTATGAGATAAAATAAATCTAAATCTGTAAACTTGTGGACGTAAAATACTAATTTTTTTAAAAAAATGTGTTAGGTGAAATAGTAAGAAAGTGACAAATTTAAAATTTTTACACTATAAAAGTGAATTAAAAAAATTCTGAAAATTTACAGGCTTGGAAATTTAAAAAGTTGATAAGCTTGTGAATTAATATAAATATAAACGTAAAACTTTGCAAACTTGAAGCCTGAATACATGCAAAACATGTTAAATGTAAAAATCCACTAAAAAAAGTAAAAATTTCAGATTTTAAAAGCATGACAAGAAATAAATCTAAATCTAAAGACCTGTAAACATAAAAAACAGTTTTTTTCAAAAAATTAAAAAAATTAAAAATACAAAACCAAAAATTAAAAAAAAATGAGAAGACTGAAACTTTCAAATTAAAAACTTGTACTATAAATTTGATAAAATAAAAAATATTAAAAATTTACAAGTTTACTTTGAGAACTTAAAAAAATTTTGGACAAAAAAAAACAAAATTCTGAAATTGTAAACTTTAAAACTTTTAGTTTACAAACTTAAATATCTAAAAATCTACATGCCGAACGTTAAACATTAAGAAATGAGAAACGCACAAATATGAAACTTGAAGTTGAAAAATATGAGAAATTTTTAAACTATTTAATCTAATGGGCAATTTTTTTTCAGGGAAACTTTCAAAAACTTAAATATTAATTTGACAAGTTTGAAAAAATGTAAATATTTTTTTTACACAACTTTGATGAATTGAAAAACTTCTGAAAGTTTTGAAAATTTTGTAAGTAATTCTAAAAATTTATAAACTTAGCACTTAAAACTAGAAACCCGAAAAATTAAATTTCTCAGTATTTATAAAGCGAATGTAAAAAATTTAAACGTATAAATATAAAAAAGTGAAAACTGGAAGTTTACAATATGAGATAATATAAACTTAATTTGACACCTTGTGTACAAATTTAGATAAATAAACATTTAAAACCCAGGCCTGAAAAATACCTGACTTGAGATCCTAAAATTTTAGCAACCTGAAAATTTAAGAACCTGAGAACCATAAACTTGAATAGACCAAAACCTAACAACCCAAAAATTTGAAAACCTGAAGTATCACGTTGTGGAATTTTTACTTATGTATCTAATTTTTAAATTTTAATTTAGCGAAAAACATCAGTAAAATAATTTGACTTGTTTTCAAAAGAAGATTTAATTTTTGTGATATAGAAATAAAATAAAAAAGACACAAATATGTTACTTATTCCGCAGCTATTATCTAGCGTTGTTTACTTCTTTAGTGGTTAAATGATTTAGTGCTTTTTGTTTATGGTTACATCGCCTTGGCTAGAAACGACTTCATTTTTGAGTAGCAAGGGCAAGGAACCCACAATGGCATAATTACAAAGAAGTTGGCTTCTAAACTATCTAATTTGACGCCTATGGTGTGAACGCTCACAAGCAATCACCTGCCTCGTTATAGTTTTGATTAATTTTCAATCAATTGTTAGATGATTAATTGTCATGCAACTACTGGCAAACCAGTTCGTATCAGTGTAAAACCAAAAAGAAATTTTTGATGGAATTTTCGGTGGCGTTGCTTTCCACAAGGGTCGCGTGAATGTTTACATGGGCAAATCGAAACTACATTATAGTTATAATTAAGTATAATTTGGTTCAGGAGCGACAGGCTGTACCCCTGCTGGGTTCGTAATCAACTAGAGGAATAATAGAAGTTCTCTGACTTGCAATAAATTCGAACAACGCTCATACCTCGCTTATTTCTTCGAACGATTCCACTTGACGATACTCCACCTTCTCTTTAAGTCGAATAATTGGCACAATTTTTACTCTGATCATCGATACTTCAATTTTATAACAAGTTTTTATTTGGACACGAGATTCGAGCAATTGATTTGACGTTAAGATCTTTAGAAATATTTTAATCGTCTTTTCTTTTACAGCGCCGGTCGCACTTGAGTCTTGACTTTGGACGCGAATTTTTTAAAAACACTTTTCTTTAATTATTATTTGTTATTCTCGGTGAGTACAAATCGGTCGGGTTTAATAAACCGTCATTTACAAATCCACTAAAGCATTATAGCCACGTAGTTGAAATATAATAGCGTTTCTTTGATATATTTATAAATACAGACGAGATTCCAAGCAAGCATTGTCTGATCTGACAGTAATAATTATTGATCAATTATTGGTATAGAAAAATCAGAAGCATCCTACCCATTTCAAACGCCACGACTCTATCCACTGACATTCTTTCTTTTTCAAACTTCATTATAATTACAAATTACAAAAAAACGATTCTTTAATGCTGCACTTAATTATCATCAAGTGGAATTGTTGACTTATTAATTAAAAGGGCAATTTGTGTACTGATTATTTTTTTATTGTAACCAATTCGACCTTTCGCATGATGGTAGTAGGTATTAATTTAACGATATGGAATTACAACCATAACAGTTTTAGCACCTGATTGAGCGGTTGGGTAATTAAACAACAAACGGAGAAAAATTACTAAAGAATCTTGAACTATAACTTCTTAATTATAAGTAATTAAGAACATTTAACACCAATTTCATAATCTTGACAACGCACAGTTGCCGGAAAACATAAAATGGTTTACTTAATTAAAATTATTTTACATAACAGTTACGGCTGGATAATTAAAAAAAAAACATTATTAGGGACTAATTAAATTACTTTTAGAATGAACAGAATTTGAATTATTTTGTTGGATATAACAGATTTTGTGCTTAATATTCATTCTATTTCATTTAAAAAAGTAGCTGATTTTTAAACATTTTAACAGCTTTTAATGCGTAACACTCCGAAAATAGTTTAATATTATTATATATAATTCATTTTTTATTATTTTTTAACTGTAAATTCATTAGAACCGCATTTAATACAGTCTTATCGGACACACATGCAATTGAAAAGTAGCATTTTTTTTATTGTTTTTTTGGTTACGCAAGATTTTTGAATAATATCAAAATCTTTCCTCGGTTTCCCAATGGCTAAGTATTTTGAAAAGCATTCTTCATCTGAGTCATCAGATCTGATGATTTTAACGAAGAAAATGACTAAAATTAAATGACAAAATTATTTTACATAATTTGTATACAATTTAGTAAAAAACCAATAAAAAGTAAAAAAAAAACATTGATTCAAATTCAAACAAAAAAAAGCATGAAACTGAATTATAGATAATTTATTTACAGCTTAAACGATTGTAAGCTTAACAAATTTATAATTTAGTGAAACGTTTCAAAATAAAACAAGGAATAAAAAAAATTTTAAAAAGTGTCTATATCTTAAAACATCAACAATCAAACTTTATTTTAAATAAATATTGAACTATTTATAGAATAATATACTAAAAAATAAAATATAAAAGTAACAAAGAAAGTTATGTTGTTGACTGTGATGTCCGATAAAATTTAATAAAAATATTCTACCAAATAAAATTAGTAGTAGTATTAAAAAATAATAAATATTTATGATTATTATAATTAGAATAAAACTCTTTTCGATCAATTTGTTATGTTATGTTATAGCAACAGAAATATAATAGAAATATTAAGTGGATATAATTTGATATATTTATACTATGCATAGTAACATTTTAAATAAGATTTTGAAAGATTTCCGATTCTTTTCTGGTAAATGATTATTTTTTACAGTTATTTTGAATTCAAAATAGGTATTTTATATTATCAGTTAACTTTGATCAGAGGAAAAAAAATTGATAATTTTTAACATTGTTCTTTCTGTCTTCATCTCGCATCGATGTCTCCGCGAGACGAAGAATCCGCCCTCATGTGCGTTCAAATGGAATGATTTTTTCTCAACTGTAATTTCTTTCGTTAATAAATCTTCATTATGAGAAATGCGCAGGTAGGGGCGTAGCACGTTGAGGCTTAGCCCACACAGGAGTCGAACTAATTAATGCAGCAATCATACCTGTGTTAATGTGTAATTTGAAGATTAAAGTCGCGGTTGCTTTGAGGAACAGCGTCAACTATTTAATAAACCGCTGTGTCCGAAGCGACATTTGAAATTTATTTCGAATCCCACGGATTTTATGATTTATGTATGTCTCGAAGGGGTGAAATTCAAAACTGTCATTAAAATAATTTAACGCGGATTATAAGAGAGTATAAGTTTTGGTTGTTTTAAGTACAAATGAGAGTGGAATTCAATTTAACGTTCCATTTTTTAATACGACGAACATAACTTGACTCCAAAACTAATTGTTTTCTATCTGTCAAGTGAACAATACGTTTCCACAACAAACTACCTCGTGATAAATTAATGACAAAACGCAACTATAAAAGGAAGTGAAATTATATTCTCTTAGCTGCGTCATCGTAGAGTGTTATATTTTTAATCGAAACGAACCTCCTATTCGACTCCGGATGCCTCAAATCTCGCCCTCAAATCTTATTTAATCATATCGGCTACTGTTGTCGTTCATAGAAACCGTAGATTGATTTAGGTATTGGCATTTCAAGTCATTAAGATCAATGATTAACTTACATGCATGTTGTTTATAATATTCGATACGGATACGTGATTATAGCGTTGCTTTTCTTTGTCCAGATTGATAAATACAGATAATTGCTATGAAGCTGCCAGTAAATATCGCTCAACAGTTTTTTTTTTCAGAACAACATATACCTACTTACGTTTCGTTTTTCAACACGTGACATCGCACAACTTGATACACATCACTCTTTGCACAACAATACAGCTGCTGGCGTTTGGAAGCAGCGACTTTTATTGAAATTATTAACACTGAAAACATTCGCGCTTTTTTGCAACGTCAAAAGAAACATGCGTGTGTATATCTAAAAGAAAGCTGACAAAACAAATCATGGATTTTCCTCAAGAACTTTAGCTTTGTTGCTGGTCGTTTTTTAAGACGGCCGGACAATCTTGTTTAGGGCGACATTTTCACTTTTATTAAAAGACAACTTAATTATCTCCTATAATAGGTGAAACAATTACGACTAATTATTTTTAACCTAAAAGTCTCCACTGAGCGATCGAAATTACGCTATAAATCTCGGAAAGTTAATTATTTTGAATAAGTTTATGCCGTGATTGAATATAAATGAGCTAAAATAGGTCTGGCTTGAACAACTTAATTCTGTCAGTTTTAGTGTTAATTAATGTAAATTTTCGTTAGATATGCGAGCCGATGCGCGTAGAATGACCTGCACAATCCTAATTGCCGACATCCCAGGGAATTTTATTAATTGCTAAGTTTATTTCTAGTTTCTTGGGACTGGGAGATTTAACCCTTTGGGAGATTTTTTTTATAGTGGATGCTCAATCGCACCACTGTCTTCAATAATTATGGGTACCCAAGAAATTATACAAATATGAAGTTTCTGGACGTTCGTGACCAATCTGAATCGCGTGCGTCTACTGATAATTCTTCAATAATTTTTAGTGGGTCATCGAAGACAAAAAATTCTCATCGTGGAACTATAATACAAAAGATCACAAAGTGTTTTTAATCTCGGACCGATTCTGTTATTATCTAAATTATATATTTTGATATTTCGAAATTCCAAAATAATTCGAATTAATATACAGAAGTTTCAGGAAATATTTATGGGTTTAGAATTGGACAAAAAACGGAAAAGAAGCAGACGCTGCTTCGTAAGGTTGTAATTTTCTGTCTGATTCTGCATTACGTCTCATGTGGGAAATACTGAGGTGTTCGAACTTAAACACAATTATCGTACTTCAGGTAAAAGCTACCAAATTATTTCCTACAGAATCGTGTGAAAGAAGACTATCATTTTGCTCTTATTAAGATACAATGCATTGTCCAACCCTTCGACATAATATTACGTAAATTTAATTCATGCACTTGCTCCGAGGTTAATGCAAATATGAATCAGATGGCTTCCTCATTTGACACGTCTGAATAAAAGGAGACTGCAGATGTGTAATTTCTGATAAAGGTTCGAGGGCATTTAAACCATTTAGAAATTCAGGTAGTCTGCCATACAGTCACCTCGGGACTTTTCATTAAACAGCAATTTCCTTCAAAATGCATCACTGATTACTTAACTACCACGTTACACAAAACCTGAGCGGCAAAACAAATTATTTTCTGAAAAAATTATAGATATGCTTAAGAGTAAACAGGCGCCTTTGAATTTTTCCGAGTTCCGTCTTACAATAAAATTGCCAGAAGAGACAAGAGCTATTGTGAATACGGACAAGCAAATATGTGGTATGATATAACTCAAATCCTTAAAACGCAAATTGGGGTAAAAAGTCGTTCGAGTTATGCTCGATTGGTCCTAAAACTCGGATATTTAACGAGTTTTGTGGTTTAAAATGAATGAACGCGGTAGACACTGCGAGCTTAACTTTTTTTTCTGTCTCTTCGTGCGAAATGGTTTGGACACGCTTATAAAGACTGTTATTTATTTAATTTTGTTTTACGGTTCATAAAAAAATTCTTGTAAATTGGAGATTTTTCCGCGGTGCATTTACCACAGCTACTTTTAATAAGTAAACAATTTTATTTAGACAAAACGGTCCTCAAACTTTTATTTTTGCTTCATCGCTTTTCCAATTATTTGGTGATTTGCCCTAGAAATTAACAGGCTCTCCTTTTTTCTTCATTAAATTGTTTTTTTTTCTAGATGGTTTACAGTTAATTACGTCATAAGCACGAAAACTTTCAAATAACAGACAAGGCCAAAAAGTTATCTTGTTGTTTGGAATTTTTGGTACACTGGAATACAATTTGTACAACTGGAATACCGTATAAAGTATGCAGGTGACTTTTGAGAAGGTCCCTAGTTTTTGGTAGGAAATGGAGAAGACTTGCTCACAATAAAAAGTTTGGAGGTTGGAAATCTTCAGCTGTTATTGAGCAATATGTCCAGAAATTTGTAAGCAAAAAATTAAAATTTTTCAACAGCTTTGCAAATCAACATTAGGCTCTGAATTAAAAGTCTTGAAGTATTTGGAAGAACCAGTTTAGAATCTTAATCTGAAGCAGTTGCAAAACAAAAATATTTACAGAAAAAGTTTGGAATATCTGGCAATTCTAACTATGTGTTCAATTTTTGTAATTGCTCTCATGTTCTAAAGTAATAATTTTGTTAAAATTTAAGATTATCGCTTTTAGTTGTCATTAAAATATTAATAAAACTGTAATTGACATTAATTGGCTAATATAATTTTTTTCTTCTGTACTATAAATTTCTATAATAGCCGTAATGCAATATCAACTAGGCACTATGGAAACATTTTAAAATCTTCGGTTACAAGTTAAGAACTCAGCTCTTCAGCTTTTGTGCTAAAGGATGTTTAAATTTCTTGTTTTCTCTTTTTTTCAATTCTTCTGAATTTTTCATTTTAATTCTAATTTTTCTAATTACAAAAAGTAGGAGATTTACTACATTTTTTCTGACAGAACAAATTTTTTGCATTTTTTTTGAAGACTTTACGGATATTTTCATTCAACATTTGTACCAAAAACAGTTCCATTTAATTTCTTGAAAAATATTTTCAGTCATTGTATGCAAAAAATAACAAATTGAACAAAAAGTCCATAGATTTTCTACAATTTTTGATAGATTTCTCTTAAAAAATACTCAACAACGCGATTAGTCGGATAATCTTAAAAATATCCTAGAAATGTAGTTTCTCTTAGTCGTTAAAAAAAGTGGTCTTGTAAAAGAAGTAGAATAATTATCTATCAAGAATGCGAATAAATACTTTTGATCTATTACGTCTATTTTAGTCAAATGAAGAATGTTCAACGGTTATTTGCATTTACACTTTTTCTTTTTCCAATAAATCATATTTATTTTCGTATCATCGTTTTCTGTTCCGATTCGAACAAGAAAATTTAGAATCCAAGTAGTGGGTTAGAAGGTCGCATCTTAGTCTTCAGTTGTAAGTGTGGGCAAGGATCACATTAAAACAAACTTTATAGATAGATAAAGCTCAGTCTTAAAAGTCTATCACCTTTATTGCCATTATAAACATAAAAAACGAGTCTCAGAATTAGCCTTTCCCACAGAATACGAAATTAATATTGACTAAACATTTTTTTTATAAAAGGAAGTCCAATTAATCAATGGATAGTTCACCAAAATTTACAACTCGCATAATAATGTCGTAAACAGTAACGAGAAGCATCATCAAGTCGATTTAACAAGCTCGAGGAAGGTATAAACCGTTCAATTAAAACCCGAATAAGAATTCAACTGGTTAATCAATAACATAGGTGCCAAGTTTTCTATAAATGTTCAATCCGATTTTATTGCCGATGTTGTGGTCCGGACGAATAGTGGAGAGTGTGGGCCACAAAAGGTCGTTGCTTTTAAGGATTCGACAGAAGGACCACTTCAGAAATCCGTTGTAAGTAATTAAAGGAAAGGTAACAATAAAAGGCGTCCGAGTCATCGATAAGAACGATTGATTTAAGGCGACCGTATCCAGTAGTGATTAGGTAACACTTTTTGGGGATTCATTCTGAAATGGGACTAGTTCTTTAAAAAGAAGAAATCTACTTGCTAGACTCACTAAATTATGTGAAATTGATATTGTTAGCTTGGGCGAGTTTTGACAAATTGCCGCCGATTCATTAAACGTCAAACGAAAAATATATGTTTCCTCCATCAGAGAATGAATAAAATTTTCCCTTTTTTAAATGATTTAAGCGCTAATGCGTCTGGTAGTTGAAGTTTTATGTCTTTATTTTATAGACTTGATTTATTAACAATATTAAAGAAACTAAGTAATGTGTGCATTTTTTTATGGTATTATAAAACCACTTTGTTTAAAGTTATAATTTGACGTCCTTAAATGTAATCATTACTGCTGATGATGAAAAACTACTTTATGCAGTCAACGAACTTTTCATCATCATATTCTAGAGATTATCTCAATAAAATTACAGATGAATCTACATCTGCTCACATAAAGAATTGTTACACAATTTCATATTTTGTTCACAATTTTTAATTCTTAGTAATTATTACAGGTGGTCTTCTTTAATTTCCGTGACAATGTCGGAATTTTCCGATTTTATCAAAAAATTATGTTCGAAGATAATATTGCTTAAGTAATTTATTGTTAGATACGGTAAGAAGAAGAATGATGCGTGCAAAGGACACTTAGCATAATTTAATTTAGAAAGGATACTGTTATTAAAAAATAATTAAGGACAGTTTTAGGTTAAAAATGGCAAATGGTTTACAAGATGTGTAGTCTAAAGTAAAGTATGTCCTCTAGACATCACCTGCCTTTCATTAAATATAAAATATCATTAATTAATTTATGTAATGTTGTTAGAAATTTATCTTCTTTACACTCTTTTTGCTGTCGTGAAAAAGTTTATGTTAAAAAGAAGAAACTTAAATTATTATTCAAGATTAACCATCATCATCAGAGACGTCTATGGTTCTTAATAGATTTACTGTAGAATTATCAGGCAAGGTGATAAGAAGAAATTTTAGATGGTGATCAAAGATAAACCATTTTGGTAACAGATTAAAATCGTCAGAACGCATTATATTGACAAGCTTCTTAGCATGAATAATATACAAGGTGTAAATCCATTTTAAACAAAAACTTTTATTAAAACTGAAAAACGCTTTCTCTTGTGTATCATTTTTTTTAAATTATCTTCATATCTATATCTACAACGCTAACAAAAACTAGAAAAAACGATCGTGAGACTGTACCTATAACTCAGACGAAAGTTTTCTAATTGCAACATTAATTTTTATCCCATCGACATTCTCTCCAGGTGTTGACCAAATAAACTCGCATCATCATTGAATGATATAACTGTTGGTATTTGTTTTAGTTGCAGAAACAGCTGTAGAGAAACTATACTCGTTCCGTTAATTAATTTTTTCCTGTTCACATCTTACGTTTGCTCGGTGCTTCTTCTTGTCAAAATTCCATTCCAGCATGCTTATAAAAATGTAAATTAATAGCGTTAGAAGACTCAGTTAAGTTTCATTATAATCAATTTAGTCAAGTGGAAGTTGTTTAACAATCTTTAACAACATCCCACAACATAAACATATCAAGGTAGTTGAAGAAAATTAAATTGTGGTTTTGAGATCTTTTATTACAGGAATCAAGGCAAATTACGAATAAACAAGATGTTTTGGTTTGATTATCTTTTACGGTTATTGAATAAATGTATATTTTTTCATTAATTAAAAGGCGATGTTCCAGTTGATAATTTTTTATAGGTGAGTGACAATATGCAAAATATGTAGCGAGAGTCACGACGTTAATTAGTTTCCGGTAAATTCGTGCAGAGGTGATTAGTTGATCGCAGGAATGTGTTCGAGCCTAGAGCAAATCTAGCGCTGAAATTAATATAGTTTCCTGCTGTTTAAAATAAGCTCGTCTAGGTTATTGTGAGCCTCGACGTAGATACAATGTATCATTAAGGTGTAGGCCTACAGAATGCAATTATTCTGCAGAATGTTGTGTAATAAAATATTCATTGAACGCAATTAATAGGTACAAGAAGACGCATCAAACATCATTAAACTTACTGGCTTTTATCTCGTATTAACGTTTTAGTAATTAAAGTTAATTTATTGGCTTGTTTTATATCTGTCATAAGAAGATTATTTCACGGCAATTATTATAATGTCATAATAAATGTTCGAGCTGTGGATATTGTAAAGACACAACAATTAACAAATATGCGTAAAAATGTATAAGAGTCGTTAAAATCCCAATTAGATACATTGGAAATTGCGTTTAAACAAATAAAGTTATAAAGATCGCGGTTAAAGTGAACTATCCGGTTATGCAAATAGCTGGCACTGTTGAACAGAGCTTGTCCGGTGTTGAACAGGATTACGTTCACAATCACGGCAATATATTACAATAGTGTCTCAATCGGAGCCACTGAAGACCGAATTAGTCAGGCGAGAGAATATCGCGTGGTCCCGAAACAGAAACCCGAATTATGTATGCAAATCTTAATAGAGTCTAATTATTTCTGTATATAAATGAGTGTCAATGAAAAACATTCGATCGACCATTAAAGTTATTTCAGGTTTGTAAAATGGAAAGACATAAATTCAAAGTGAGATTCTGTGCGCTTATTCGCACTTTTGAGACACTTAAGTCGCCGTAAAATCTTAACGAACCAAACACCATTGTGAAATAATTGGCGCATAAACACCCACGTCATTCGACACGAATTAATATGTTCAAATGTCCCGCCATCAACGTCAAATTTATTAGATAAACGAAAGAAATTTGTATCTAAATTATGACCGATATAAAATAATCCGGCCAGAACTGCTTATTAACCATAAAATCTTGTTGATCGCCTCCATAATTCATCTTGTTGATTTTTGGTCATCGAAGCATCTAATCTTTTAATTAAATAAAATGCCCCAAACTTCCTTCTTTTTTATCACCTTTGATTACGTTCGTAAAAGCGTTACATAAATTAGACCCGTACCAAAATCCGAGATTACGTCGAAAACACGCGAGGTTGCTCCTTAATTAACAAAAATATTATCGGACGCTCTTAGAGAACCTTCGAATTGGAACTTGATTTCCCAACACCTCCGAATAGTTTTTTATACAAATTCAGCTCGACCATGGAATTTATTACAAATTTGTTCGCTATCGCTCTCGTAAAACTAACAAATTAATCAGTTGGAAATGTGTATCCATAATCTATCGTTAAATTTTATGATCACTTTTAATTTTATGGCCAAGTTGATGGTGATGTCTTCTTCAATCAGAACCTCGCCCAAAATTGAACCGATTTTTTCAAATTTGAATCCGAAAAATCACCGTTGTTCGTTGACACTCACGGCATTCTTCCGACGTTGTTTACGATCCGACCGATGGGTTCTTGTAGTGTTAACGTTATCGACCTACAAGTATTAGTTAAACTCATAAATCCACGCAGCTACCATCCACTTTCGTCGACACTCCTTATTGTGTTAACACGACGGTGAATATCGGAATTCCAGCTTTATTTCAAAACCACATTTACATTTCTCTTTCCGATACACAACGAATCGGTCCAAGCGAATAAATCGTTAATGTTTAATTCATCAATCAAATCAAACGTAATAAGGAAGTCTTTTAAGTCTTTGAGGAAACTAATAGTGCTAGGAGTATTGCTCGGAGCAACGGATTTTTACTGGAACGGATGAATGATACTTTAGACAAACGTTTATGCAAATTGTATTTCGTTAACAATCATTACAGTTTCTTACGGCTACTATACAATGGACGAGTTGCTGTTGTTCATTCATTAGGAAAGCCTACGCTCTCCGACAAACTGGACAACGAAGCAATTTAGAAAACTAAGACGCTTTGTTCTTCTTTAATATACACAAATTTAAATTATTAACAATTTATGATTCTAAAACTAAAGTACGATTGGACAGTACGACTGAGCTTTAAGGTATTTACAACTGAGTACGTTTTGAGGTCTTGAGCCTTTTCGGTAACGACACACTCTTGTTTGAAACTGAAGAGGCCACGAAACAATGCTAAAAAGATTGAGTGATATCTTGTTTCATTTGGACAAGTATTCTTGCTTGCTATGTTTCAAAATTCGTGGAGCGTACTTTGGAAAGTAACGAGTATCTTTAGCTATTATTTCAGAATACTACCACCTCTGTTACAAGTGCCTCCTCTTTAGGGAAGAGGAGTTTCGATGACTGTCAAGATTGAAATTCGTCGTAATTATCGGTAGTGTTGATGAGAGAGCAGAATTAAGGAACCTTAGCTTGGGCGAAATTGTCAGTCGAGTCACAGCCGCTGACACGTCATTTAAATAAGTATTTACAGACATAAATTAAGTGTATAAGAGTTCAATTGCTTTGGTAATGCTGTTTCACCATGTACGTAATTCTCAATAAATTAATCGCGATCGTGCATGGTGAGCTGCAAAGGCTGACATGTGGGCGTCTCCTTAGTCGGTGAGTCTACAACTTCAACGGGACTCGACGACCTGGACCTCCGCCTCCGTTCCGCCGCCTCCTCTACGTCCGACTCATCATTGACGTTGATTTCTTCTTCAGAGTCCGTCGCGTAATCGCTCAGTCGTCGCATATTTTCTGCCGCAAGCAGTTGGTTCGGTACCAAAGCTTTGAACGCACTATTTTCGCCTCCCATCTGCAATAAAAGGGATGAAGCCGTCGGACCCCCGGTGCGATGAGGCGTAGTAAGCGGCGAGCCAGGGGTGGAAGCGGCAGTGTAATGCGGTGAGGGCGTCAAGCGGCCTCCGAACATCGTAGACTGGTTGCCTTGCGGCCCCGGGGAGGACTGTTTTAGGATGTTCATGCGCTGGTGGCGTCTCCATTTCGCTCGTCTGTTAGAAAACCAAACCTGGTTTCAATATACCACCTATTAGTTTGAATTTGTCTTGTCAGATATTCAGCCTACCTGAACTCGTGCTTCCGAAAGTGAAGTCTTGGATGCCAAGCGCTCGCGAGTCGATACACAAGGATAATGACTCTTCTCAAACTCTTTTTCAAGTTCTTCGAGTTGGTCGGGACTGAAGGTAGTTCTGTTTCTTCTGAATTTCGGTTGTTCTGAACTATCGAGACTGGAGTCGTCTTTATTGTCGGGATGAGTGCCGGGAGGTGAACTAAGAAGACCATGGTCGGGGTGAGGAGACCCCGAAGAACTCGGAGAACCTGCCATCATGGATGAGCCGGCTCCTGGAGGCTGGAGACCAAGAGGACTGTTGGGCCATAACGGTGAATGCCATGGAAATGCAGCCGCAGCTGCTGCGTATGGATGAGGATGATAAAGACCGTAACCAGCAGCTCTGGCGAATTCCGCTGCAGCTCTTTCAGCAGCGCGATTTCTTAGTATCCTGTTGATGCTGCTTACCGATGGAGCAGTTGCATTAGTACACACACCTGCAAGCAATGAATAATTACCATAAAGTATTAAAAGCTTTGTGATTTGCTGCATGCCTGCTTAGCTGACAAGATAATCGCCCATCATTAGTGGAGTGTGCAATATGAAATGGAGAACATTTCTTCGAAGAGCTTTTGCTCGTTGAACGCGCTTCTAAGAAACACACACAGATTGGCAAGGAGCTGTTATAATTTGAGGTTTAAGCTCGCTTCAGACGCATTTTTCCTTTTCAAAAACCCTCTGTCACTGATCGAACGTAATGACTGGGCAAACTGTTTGTTTAATCTAAGTGAAGATCCTTGACTCGGCCACCAACACAAAAGAATGAATAGTTTTTCGAGCACTCTTCTGTCTCAAAGCAATCATAGTGGACTCTTCTTCAGAAACAATAAAAGAACTCGTAATTATCATCGATATCTTACTGCGAACGAAAGTTTAGTTACGCTGTTTGAAGGTCGCCTGATTACAATTATCTGATATCATAGTAGGACCGAGATGAGTTAGCAATTGCGAGTTTATATCTTCCGGTAAGGCGGAATTCCGGCGAGGACAATTCTCGGTCTGGTGGTCGATCTCACGACCACCTGCAGATGTGCTACCCTCGCTTAGCGATCTTTTCCGCACACCAGGAGGCATGATTGGTCTCATTTCTTCGCCGGCACCACACCTCTCTGTGACAAATGAAATCGAGATTTCACGTTAACTAGATTGCTTACCGGACCGTTCAACACAATGACTACAACTCACAGTGTCGAGCAATTACTCTGGATACATCCGTTTCAAACTTGGCGACAACAAACCATATCTTAAATGTTTTCAAGGTTCGTGTAATCTTTAAGTAGGAAGCTTCTTAATTAAACTCGCCTCGCTTAAATATAATGTCACACTTACAACGACACTGTGACAACTCGTCAAATACAACCGCCTTGCCCGATCAACCTTCGGAGATGCTCTCATCCGAGCAAGCTCACAAACACTCAAATTCGTTCCAATAACCAAATCGCAAGCCTACCAGAATTTTGCGCATTGACGAATCGAAGAATACATTTAACCGGAAGTCTACTCCGTTTGAATCCAAAACTGTATTTCCTTTTTTGGTCACACATGTCTCTACTAACAAACTTTGCGAAACAGAAACAATTCAAAAACGCTCTAGCGTTATGTCACCGTTTCGTGGTCAGAAATTCCAAAGGCGCTCTAAAGATCGAGCAGCTTTGTTAAATGCTTTAATTCTACTTTGAAAGAAAACCGCAAGATTTGAACAAACTATCGAGACAATTTTCAATTGTAAATTAGTAATACTTTGACAATTAATGCGCAAAGAGATTTTCGAATTTTTCTGTGACCAAGTATTGACAATTCGTTTTTTACGGTGAAAGGATATTCCGAAGCTCTCCAGTGGCGGCACATCAATCGCCTTGCCAAATGCGAGTACTTTGACCACGTTGTAATAGACCTAAATTATCCTACTTGTGACTCCGTGAATGGAGTTTAGCTGGCAACATGAATACCAACTTGATGCAAGAAAAATATTATTCAATTATGAATCTGTGCTGGATCTACAATGCTGATGGAATGTAATAGAGACAGAACTACATGTGCCATTATAAGGCGTGAGCGCCAGACAAAGACTCCAACAGACAATCGTTCTTTTCAGTCGCGTGTCCAATTGAATGACCATATCCAACAGGACTATTGAATCGAGGTAGACTTGGCTGGTATAGTGTGATTATTATTTTAAATTTGTATTTGCAATTGTAGCCCACCATGGAGGATGTTTTTCGAGCTTTGATAAAAATTGCTTCATTACATAATTAGAACAAAAAAATTCAATTACGACGAAATTGGATACAAATTGGTAAATACGACTGGTGGTAGACAGTATGTGGCCTTTTGTTACAGCCGTTGTTGGAATTAATACGGATCTGGAGTCAAAAAAATAAATAAAGAAAACGCCGCTTGGGATTGAATTTATTGATAGACACGGTGGTGCCGGAGGGTTTGAATAGGGAATTAACGTGCAGATAAATCAAATCGAAGTGATGGTATCTCTGCGTTGCTTCCAAGTGTGATCATGATCAATGCATCCGTATGATAAATATACAATTATTAATCATTCATCAGTCACAGTGTAATTACATGAGGTGGGTTCCGATTTGTCCCGAGGCTTCTACAATTGAGATCCAATTCTTCCTCCAGTGGCGGAGGCTGCACAAAAAAGCACAATACGAACAGAAGCAGATATACAAGCAAGTGATCGCGTCAGCAGTAGCAGGTTTTTATGCTCTCCAAAATTAAAGCACTCGTAGCTAGTGTTTGAAAAGTAGTAACATATTTAAAATCTACTAGGTCATTTTTGACCCATACTAGTTAGCCCCAGGTTAATCGGCATTTACCCCAGAGCGATTTATCCAAACTAATGCAATCAGATTTGACTGGTACCGGTACCTATACAACTGATAGATGAGAAATAAATTGTTGATCTTTCTTTTATTTTAGTAAATCAACTCTTCATAGCTTGAAGGAAACTATGCTAGCTCTGCAAGTTGCACGTCACTGTTCATTTACATCTTCGACACTTGTACAAATCGCTATTTTGCAATTGATTTAAATGGCGATGGCCGGAAGGCTAATTAAGCTGCTGCTATACCAGGAAGCTCGTATAATGAGAGTTGTCGAAAACCTGAAGTAAAGCAACAGTTTTGTTTCGTACTTGAATGTTAAGAAAGCAACGTCTTTAAAAAAATGCCTATAATTTACGTTATCCTCCCTACATTCACAATACATATAATTAGGTGTGGTTTTCCGTAACAATAACCGGCTCGACTCCGTCAGTTTGGCCAACCTAAACAATATGAAACCCCTTAAACATTGTCATTTCTTTTCGTTATTTTACCTGCGGTTTTGTTAATACAAACAAGTGTTTTCATTCACACGCAGTTTTTGAAAAAGTCACGGCTTCGTCACGGAACGTGTATCTTTTAATTTTATTTAATTATGTCGACTTTAAATTGACACGCACAAAAATCGTGTTTGATAATAATTACGTCTGTGGCATTTCTGGTTCTCGAGAAATCATTTCCGTAATTATAACCGAACTAATTGCTTATTTTTCTGACAATTAAAGGTTGCATCTTACTCACCTTCTGATATTAATCTTTCTCGAATTTCCCAAGCGAAGATCGTGGGGTTTTCTCTTTTATACTGTTCTATTTTGGAAACGACAGCGGGTGTTGCTACTTTTGGTTTACTTCCTCCGATTAGACCGGGAGGCCGAAGTGTGCCTGCAAAAACATTGTCGTTAAACTACAAATATTAATTATTTAACCTTGCACAAGTTATTTGTAGTTGTCACGGGGAATTTGTTCTAACCTTTGTTGTTGGAAAAAAATTGAAAAGAACGGAAGCACCAAACAAAAACTTCGCTCTTGAAAGACGCTTTTTTGCAGTATCAAAACTTGTGTTTGTTACTGATAACAATCATGTCACAAAAGTAGTTAGAACGTCACACTTAATTTCTACTTTTGGTGACAGTATTTCTCTCGGTTATATCGATTTTCGGTTCCACTACTGTTAGTCGCTTCGACATGGACTAGAAGACCAACGAATACTTAAACAAGAAGTGATTAGTTTCAGCATTAAGCCATGAACTCCAAAAAAGGCAAAAGTCATTCATAGTTTTAAGAAACTAGAAACGGACCGCTTCAAACCTGTCACTCCAATCGGTACGAAAGCAAAACCGACAATATAACTTTCCTGGAAGAGTAATATGCATAACAATTTATTAAATCCGCATTTATTGTTTAACTCAATCAAAAAACTTCTAACGGGCCATCGGCAATGTTTCTTTATAATTCAGAGTAACTCGGAGCGAAGAAAAATAAACCCGAGATGGAGAAAAAGAGCAAATGGTTTAATCCTAAATGATTAGTACTTGGAAAAGTCAACTGTTGGCACGTTTTAACAAACAAAATTCTTTCTTTTTTTGATAATTCCCGAGTGTTTTTCATTTTTATGTGTAAATCGATTAAGGTGCGGAACTTTCTGCAGAAAAGTGAACCTTGTTATGGAAATCAAAACTCATGTTACGCAATGATTTTACGGTTTCGGCTTTGAATTTTGATGAGAATTAATTGCCGTGCTGCCGGCGAACTTCGAGGATTCCGTTGTAATAAAGTGTCGCCACCAATTTACCTAATAAGACAAGTGTTTGAAACATTTAGCAATAATAAAGAGCTGCGGTACCACCTGCTTTATGTCTGCGATGACCTGTATTCAAGTTGAAGAACAATAAATATCAGCGCGACATCTGCCACGTCTATAGTCAAAGAAGGGTACATTCATCCACGCCAGTCACTTCCCTTGTCCTGTTTATAAATTCACGACACACTTAAACGGTCTTATAAATTTTGGCAAACAAAAACTTGTGTCATTAAAGTGATATAAAAATCTTTTATGGACATAGTATTTGGACTGGTCTGAAATTTACAGCGAGGCAGCCAGTGATAATCTTTCATCATTGAAACCTACTCTGATTTACTTTGGAACACGTGAAAGAATGTTTGATTCAGAATTTTGCAGAAATTTACCTAACGAGGGTGGAAAAACAATTCCTGTTGAATAATGGAAAAGCGACAGATGTAAGACACGCGGCACACCACTGAAAAAAACTCCAGAAAGTTGTAAATTGAAGCCACGTTCGGTTCGCTTGTCTATAAATTTGTTCCTGCAATACCCGATATTTATCGACCGCGCTACATTCTTGAACGTACGCCGAATGGATGCTGGCTTTTTGTCACTCTTCAGATTTCATGATGTATTCTGTTTGCAAAGTTCTTATTAGCACTATTTAAGGAAACCATTGTGTCAATGCTCAGCTTTTTACTCGTTTTTCCAAAACAACAATGCTTACTTTGGCGTAACAGTAAGCAATAAAGTTTTTAGCAGGATTATTGCTGCTGTCGTGTCTCGTCCTTTTTTCCAGGGTCCTTTTCCGGCGACATTCCCCGAATTTCCCGACATGACTTAAATACGAAGCAGCCGACAGAAAACAGTAATCCAACAAAAAAACACGCTTGAAAAGATTTAGTTAGCTGAACAGTCTCGGATTGTAGCCTAATAATTTGAGGTGAAAAGACAACTTGACGAATTTTCTCAGAGATATTCCTCGAATTTTCCTTCATGACTTGAAATGAAAAGAACAGAAATAATGGAAAGATTTAGTTGTTCAAAGTTTCGTGTTGTGGTCAAACAATGGTGGCAAAAGTGGTAAAATTGGCCTGGTCCTTTGAAGTCGGCAATTTGGGGTCACGCTTCGGAGGAGTCCTCCCGCGGCTAAAAACTCAAAGCACAGTCACACGCATGTAAATTAAAGGACATTAAAGGAATTGTCCGATCCGTGGGCACCCAAGTTGGGTTTGCGTGAGACCATGGTAGCATGGATCCAACTCCGGCCAAGTGCCTCGAGCTGTACTGCTACTTGGAACACTTCGTATACATGCAAGTGTAATTATTACTTTTTCATAATCCTTTAACGTTCGTTATTTATTTCCGCAGGACATTTAAATACAGTCACATTATGTTATTACCCCCATATCGCGACCAATTATCACAAATATTTGTGAATGTTTACTGCAAAATCATGTTACTCGTAAATATTCGATTTTATCTTAATTGGTTAAACGTACTTAATGTTGCAAAACATTTATGTTTAGGAAGATAAATCAATCATGCATTATTCATGACTGGTTTTTATAGAGAACGGACGTATTTACCTATGCCACAGAGCATTATTAAAAGAAAAACTACAGGTGTGGCGATCGTATAATTAAACGTTGCTTTCGCCCAAACACACAATCAAATCTAATCCTAATTCCATTCTAAAACCACAATGTGTTCTGATAGACAATTCCGAACCTTTCGCGGCTCGTCCTAATCAAACTTTCATTCAGTACTGACTTACGCAATAAATTAATAACTAACGCACAATGCAACCCAAACAAATTAAAATTATAATAGCAACAACTTAGATATCAAAACTGGAAATTTAGAGCACGGTCGTTGGCATGTGTAGGTATGGTTTTTTCAGCTACAGAATCTTTTTCTTCGAACGTGACCAATTTCCTTCAGATTAATTTTAGATCATAAGTTATAATAATCATCTTGGTAAAGGATTTTTAACATTTACTCAACATTAGCACGCAAGGATTATTAGAGATAGAAATACCTATTAATTATCCTAGATTCACTTTAATTTTGTAATTTGGTACCTAAACTGTGTAGAAGTATGGGTGTTGAAATGATGTACAATTAACGATAGAAATGCCAAGCATTTTTTAATAAAATGACACACTTATGTTGTTTGCCAAAATGAGAACAAAAAAAGGCTAGAGTTAGATTTTTCTGGGAAGTGGTACCGTGTCTAAATTCCGTGATTTTCCAAACTGTATTAACACTTTTTTATAGAAGTGATATATGTCGGTAGTTAGGTTTAAACGAAGATCTTTGTCACAGTTTTTTTGTTTTATGTTGGACAGTGTGTTGCGTTACTTTCAAGATTGCTCTTTTGCAACCTTGTTCAAAAAGAGAAACTTTTGTAGGCAGCTACTAAACACAAAAGTTTTTGATAAGAAATTTTATGCATATCCATAGAGTTGCAAAACGAACAAAAATTACCTAAATACCATAAAGAAGATAAAGTAGTTTAATGTATTTTTCTCCGTTGTTAAACGTAGTAAGCGAAGAATTTTTCTCAGACTTGACACTTTGAGATAACATAACTAAGATAACTAAGCACTGAGAAAATTGCTTTCCGACAGAATAGATTCGTATAATACAATAAAAACGTACAATGTCAGGAATTTTTATAATCGATGCTTGATCAGGTTTGAGCAAGGTTGTCACGAAATGGGCCTTCTAAAAATAGTATGTTTTCTACAATTATTGGTCACGGAAGCATTGTCTCCAAGTTTTCATTTTTCGTGTAAAATATCTCGCTAATTCTAGAGTTTGTTGCACTCTACTGTAAACCGTCAGCTATTCAAGACAGGTCGGTATACTTTTGAATAAGTGATCTAAAATAGAAGCCATAAATGGAATACCGCAGAATCTAGTTGCGATAAGCAACGAAAAATGCGAGAGGTAGTATTCAAGAAGATATATTTCATCATCGATTTTCGGTCGGTGTAGCAATATTTCTTGGTCATTGTGCAGTGCCTACGATGCAATAACGTGTATAATTAGCGTCTGTCTACGATCGCCTTTGTTTATTTATGACTGCAAAGTAAACGAGTAGTTTGTAGTTAAGGTAGCGCCAATAGTGTTGAAAGTGTCGGCGGTAGTGTACCGTGCAAGATATAGAACTCTACTGATTTGATGTGTATAATTCAAAAGTTCTTATGTAGTCTCGCAAACTGGCAAGTTATCATTGTGCAAGCAGCCTACCTATTACTTACTCTGCCAAGGTTTCCCTAACATGCGATCTACAAAATGGCCGACTGTCTGGGAGCATTTAATATCTCTAATAACTGGAATTATCATATCGCATTAAAATGCTATGAGGATTATTTATTTAAGCACGTTTGCCATTTGACTATTCCTCTGTAATTTCAACTAAGTATAATTATATATCGATCCATTATTTATCACTCAGGTTTCTGATATGACAGTTCCGCATTCAAAATACTCATTTCGAATTCAACAATAGATTTATTGCTGCGTTTCGAATTGTATGCGCCATTCAACGTAGCTTTCCAATCCATTATTCACCTAAAAGAAATCAAATTCGATTAAAGCTCATCGCTTTTTTTTTCGTAGTGCAAATACACCGAAAGAAATTAAATGAAGACGATACTACAATTCGAGCTAAAATTACGTTGGAATCTATACTTTGATTATTGATAACCACAATAGATAATTCAAGACCACGAAACATTTCGATATTCTATTCACCACTGAATATGTTTAGTGCTCCTCCCCATAGCGTCCAAGTTCATAAAACACAAAACAATGAAACGCTCGTATCAACATTTAATCATACAGCAAACTCTATTATTAGCTACCATAGAGGGTTATAGAATTATACGGAAATTAAATTTATTGGGCGGACTTACACGTAGCTACCTATTTATAGAATACATAGTGCGCAAGTAACCATTACAAATTCCCTATTGTTCGAAAAATTACCGGTATCATCCAGAAAATCCGTTTTTTCGGTCATTTTGGTGCGGATATGGAATGTGTTGGTAAAGCTTGACTGTAATTCAACGAAAATTTCTCAATTATTTTACACCAGTTAAGTAATTTAATTTTTGACTGCCACTTTGACATGCAATTGGTCGTGAGTTTAGTCCTCGTTATATGCACCTAAATTAGTAGTTTGCAACATCCTTTAAGCACAAAATCACAAGAATTCAAAAGAAATAAATAACGGACTCGTTACAGCATGAACTGAAATTGCTAAACTGACGTTGGGTTGAAATGAACGCATTGTCAATTAAAGCGTAGTTGCTTGCATTTATAACGAAAATAGAAGTGCAACCGTGCCCTACAGCTTAAAAACCACTAGCAGCTGACAAAGTGAACATTAAAAAAAGCTTAGATACAACAGAGATTATTTGAATTTATCAAAAGCATTTTTCCTTATTTGTTTTAGAGTAGACAATTTAATACAATGACACTTGAAATGCCATTAAAATAGTTGAACATGATGACCATTTTATTATTTTCCTAGAAGCCTAAGTTCATAGAAATGTCGTTGAAGCAGGAATTCTGAAGTTAAGCTGTGACTACAAACTAGTAGCTACTCAACTTTGCAAAAAAAATAAGTTTAACGACGGAAATCTTTTATTGTTGAAAATCTGTTTTTAATAACAGTGTTAAATACCTAATTAAAATGACAGATTACAAAAAATCAATAAACTATCGAGCTTTTATACAGCTTTCAGCTCCTGCCTAAGTATGATGCTTTAAAACAGTCGACATAAACAAATACATATGACGACTAAACTACGAGATAAACTCAAAAGTTTCCAAAATCATCATAGTAATTTTTATTGATAAGAAATGATACAAATATTTTTTTTATTTATTTTTTTCACTTTAATATACGTATAATTATAATCTACAAACTCAATTTGACGTTTGTTTTATACAGAAATTTAAGATTATTTTGGTTTTTTTTTTAATCTATGCATAAAATAAAAAACTCTAAAAAACAGCTCCTATATTCAAAACTGAAGCACCCCGATCAAAATCATGAACCGAAAAAGATACAAAAGTTCCATTTAAGCTAAAAATAAGATATTAGTAAGCTCACTCAAAAATTTTATCTTTTTTACGAACTGCTAAACTGGAACTGCTTTAATGTGAGAACTGTATTGTATGTAAAATGTATTCGAACATTTTTTTAAATGCAAGTATTTTTTTTATTTTTTTGTAAAGTCATTTTTCTATTCCACGACATTTTCTAATTTTTTGAGTAAACTTAACTAATAAAAAGAGATTTGAAGAGAAAAAAAAGATTTTAACAAAAAAAATACTAGTGCTTAAAAAAAATAAGTTAAAATATATAAAAAAATTGTCTAAAAAACATGTTTAAGTAGTGCAACAAAATTTTATCATCGGTAGACACATCTGAACGATTTAAAAAATGGTTATTTATTATGAAGCGGTCATAAATTCCTAAAAAAAAATACGCTATGAAAGTTTAAAAAAAAGGGCTCATTAATTTGTCTTTATGTAAATTTTTGAAAAAATTAAATCAATTTTTACTTAGTATCAGTTACTGTTTAACTTTGACGAGGTGTTTGATTTTAGATTACAGATTGAAAATTTGTAACTTTTGAGAAATTTTAAAAATATATATTTTTAGATAGTTTACAAACAGAATTAAAATTATGAAAAACTAGAACCTCAATATTTATAAGTTAAAAAAAGTTTTAGGATTAAAAATGTTAGCTCTGAGGGTTTAGATCTCGAGAAAAACTTTTATGTAGACAGAATGTGAAAATTAGTCACATGAGCATGTACAACTTAAAATGAAAGTTTAAAATTAAGTACACTATAAATCTAAAAACTGAAAGTTACAAAATTTGAGAATCTATAAATCTAATTAATAAGATTATGGATCTCGGAATTTAAAATCTAAATGTTAAGACTTTGTTAATGTAAAGATCTCGGATATAAGAATCTTCATAATAAACTTCTCGTTCTAAAATCAAATCTAAATCTGCTAATTTTGAAAGAGTTTTTTATATTGAAAAACAGAATATTGAAAATCCACCGTTTCCAATGTAAAAAAATTAAAAATTTATTGTTCGATCTACTTAAAAATCAGCAAACACAGTTCAGATTCAAACAAGAATAATTTTTCTATTACAAGATTTTTTGGCAACTTTTTGGATGGACTTAACTAATAGAAAACAGTTTTGTTTAAATATAATAGTAAAACTAGACTCGAAATTGTTGTAAATTTTTCATTTTTTTTTATGCAAAAAATGTAAATATTTTAGAAGCATCAAAGTAAAAATATAAAAACGTCTAAAAAGAAAAGATTTAAGTTGTGCAACAAAACTCCATCGATCCGTGCATTAGGACAATTTCAAAAACTGTTATTTATAATGAACCGGTTATAGATTTCCAAAAAATTTTTGATGCTTTAAAAAATTTTAATTTTATAAAAAAGGTCTCACAAGATTAGGTATTTGTGCAGATTTTTGAAAAATTTATCAACGCTTAGACTTTTATTTTTTTAAAAAATCATATCGTTTTTTATTTATTTATTTATTTTATTTATTTTAGAAACTACTATTTAAGTTTTACGAAGATTTTAATTTTATATTTTGAATTAAAAATTTGAATTGAATTTAAAAAAAAAAGATTTTTGGAGAGTTTGTTGTTAAAAATTCGAAAAGTTAGCACCATAATAAATACTGGTCAAAACTGTTGTAGAATTTAAATTGTTAAACCTAAGAAGTAAATAATTTGAGAGCTTAGATTCTAAATTTGAAAAAAATTAGTCTAGAATGTAAAAATCTGTTGTCGCTAAACATGCAGGTTCTAAGAATCTCAAAAACCAAAAAGTTTAGAACTGCATAATTAGATAAACTGCGATTCTAAAAACTTGAAAAAAAGTTTTCAAATTCAGTAATCTAAAAATCTCGTAGATAAGGTTATATATTCGGGAATTTAGATCAAAATTCTCTATCTAAATTTGTCGTTATAAACATTTAGAATCTAAGAATCTAAAACTGTTAGTTTTGTTAGAATTGAAAAAAAAATATATGGAAAACAGCTAAATTATTGGAAAAGATAATTTTGCATTTTTGGAATAATGTTCTCTTTCGGTAAAAATGTACTGAACATACTGACTACTTTTTGAAAGCAGATAACATAAACTTGATCGCAAATTGTTTTAAGCTGTACTTGTAATCATGTCTAATTTAGTGGCAAATTAGGACTAATTAAATAATTAAATCCTGAAAAACAATTCGAACATATTCAAATCAGCAAGAAGAACCGGATAAATGACGTAAAGTTTTGCATGAGTACAGGTAATAACCCATTATAATTATTACAATGGAGTAATTATATGGATGTAAAAGGCAGGTACTCACACATGTCTATCCATTTATGATGAGCAAAATTACTTGAACGATAGGGAGGGCCAGGAGAAAACAAGTCATGCTTCAGCTCAATTGTACGTTTCGTGCATGAAGATTGTAATTTTTGAAAAATAACCTCGTCTTTGCAAAATGTATAAAAAAGAACAAAACGAAGCCGTTAATAAATAACGACATTTCAGAAATCGATTTTCCACCCCCACTGCCATTAACCACAAAAGGCGACTGCGTTACTCATTATCCTAATAAAATAATGAAACGCAAACATGTCGTTAAGCTTGTGAAATGGGGAACTAGCCAATGAATACGGTTTTATTTCAATGTCGGAAGCATGCACCGTGAAACTTCATATAAAACACACCCCGTTCTGAAGGCCATCTTTATTATATTTTAAACATGTCGTGACAATTGGACTTTTTATTATAATCCTGATCTTCACAAAGATGGCATTAAACACATGTTTTTAAACATGCAACTAAATGCACTTCGTGGAATTGCATGTTGTTGACACTAGAAAGCAAACAAAACTGTTTTCCATTAATTACTCTTGAAAATTGTTTTACACGTAATTTTTTAATTGCGCGAATCAGATTGTGACATGAAATTTGCAACGTTTCCGCTTTGGAGTGCCATCATCAGAAATTTACAAGCACCCAACTGTGAAAATCTCGAGATTTTTTCAAGCAGAAATTTGATAATGACCACCAATGAGTCCTTTTGACACACGGAATAATGAATTAAACGTAAGTGCTTAGCCGACGGGCAGCGCGCGATTATTATCTCAAGAACAAAAAAAATGAAACCAAATTACAAATACTATTCACAGCTTGAATTCAGATTACAGTAGCGTCGAAATCTGCATAGAATGCTGGCTATTTTCCGATCGCAACTACTTAATAGTTTCCGTTGCAAACTAATGTAATTGGGATTAGGACACGCATTCAATTTAACTACACCAACTTGGTCGTAGAATGCAAAACAAAGGTTATTGCAGTTTTACTACAATGTAACGGTTGGCAAGATCGTTAAGTATCTTATTAATGCTAGTATTAAATTCCCAATAAAACTTAAAGTTATACCAATAACTTAATAAAATCGAATTTTAACATTCTTTGGATCCCGCGTAGATTTTTCTCGGAAGACATTCGAATGTACGACATTCCTTAAATGACTGAAATTTCGGAATCTTAATATTAAGTGGAGTTTTTAATGTTGGATTAACATTTAAATTTATTATATCAACTCGTCGCCGGAACCACCAGTACTTTAAACATATGTTTGCGATGAAATAAAAAAGGCCTTAGGCAGTGCAGTTGTTGGAACACCCTTCATATCAAAACTGTGTGAATTTCAAAATTATTATTGTCAGTGTCTGCATACCTCCTTTCGTATTATTCCATATGATTCGAAAAAACTCTGATCAAGACATAAAAAATACATACGTCGGACGCCTAAGGCGACACTGTCATTTTTTAATAAAATTTGGTTTTTTCACTTCAAGATTTTTTGCTCAATAAATTACAATTAATTGAGAGCAAAGATGTTCTTTTCTTTATGAAATAAAATTTGCTCAAGGTGATAACAGTAACATCTTGAAATGTCTACTACAAACTTAGCCCTTGTTTTCCCAACTTTCGTTTACATACAGTCCACATATCATCAGTCTCCAAAAATAAAACATCACTGAAAAAAAACCGTTGAAACATCAGTTTCATTGACAAATAATTAGATTTCTCAGTGATAAAATTTGCTTATTCAACAGTGTATGAAATAAAATTGAATGGATGAGCTATTCATCAGATAATAGAGGAAACGGAACAGTTATTACTCCGGATGCATAAAATTTTTACAAATGTAGACATTGCTACCGGGTAATTCATTCAATGCTTGAAGAGAAGGAACTGTTTGATATCCTCCAGATTGAATGTTCTATTTTTAAATAAATTAATTTTATTTTGCCTTTTCTCTTTCTATACACTTTATTGATAAATTAAATTATTAAAGGATTTAAGAAAAATATTTGTTTTTTCATAAAGTACAGTATTACAAAATGTTGCAAATTTAATTGCGTGGAAAATGACACCCCACAAATTTGTAATTTATTAAATATTAGAAAATATTTGAAAGTAAATTTAATTAACAACAGGAAGAAAGGATTATTACATTATACTAGCTGTTTCTTAGTTTTTTTAAAATTTGATACATTCATTGTACTTTTGCTTTATTTAAAATACAATTTCTAGTCTTGGGAATACTTTCCCATTGTGGGTCTTATATTTTTTAAATAATTATCTAAATAATGTTTTTTTCATGGGACGCAGAATAAAAACAGAATATCAAAATCAATTTTGCAGTGAACAAAAAAATATCAACATATACAAAACATTTTCATATTTAGATATACTTATAATGCGATTAAAAAACGCCCAAAAACGCTATAAATGTCAATTTATTACAAATACAAGCAATGTAGCGCCCTAATACTGACTTTATCACTTTTTCTCTATTGTTAAACATATGTGACATACTTGCAAAAAAACTTTTATTTCTAAAATTAAAATTATTACATTTTATATTACATTTTAAAAAACGTGTGGTACCGAAAAATTTAACAATATTTGAAAAATTCTTCAATTTTTAATAAAATTTACGGCAATTGATTAGCAAACAATAAGTTGGTTTATAATACTTCCAGATGAATGAATAAATTTGGTGACTACTTGCAAACAGTAGCAGGTGTTGAAAAAAGTGTTAGTTTTATGATCCCGTTGATTTATTGAAGACCCTAAATTATATTTGAAACAAAATTGATAATTTACCGGCATGAATTTTAATAATATCAATGTGTGAAAAAAACAGATTGAACGATCGATAATTGCAGAAAGTTGTGGAAATAACATACCGACGCTCTATTTGAAGCAATTTTAACGCAGCTTTTGGAGAATTAACAATTAAAAGTCTGGTTTTTTTAGGCTACACATAAATGTTGGCAAACCTGTTACATTTTTTTATATTCCTCAATTTATTTTTATTTCTGTTGATATCTTATTTAACCATAAGCGTTTAATTAAACACGAAAATTTATGTATTTTATTTGTAGCTTGGTAAATCAATCGTTTTAATGTTGAAATGTTGAAATGTTGAAAATTTCATCAACACAGACATTTCATAAATTCAAGTTTTATAACAATTTTATCAGAAATGGAACTCTTTTGTATTTTCAATATTTCTATAAATATTCTTTACATTATCTAATAAGAAATTGAACCTAATTTGACCAAGTTACCGTAAATAAAATACCGTACAAATTATGAATAAACAGTGCTTAAAACATTATATTTCGTGTTTATTACAAAAAGTTGTTACTGTGACTATCTTTAAATAAATTATACAAGAAATCGGAAACAAAATTTCGACAGATTTTATTTTCACACCTTCAAAATTTTGTGATTTTTTTAATTAATAAAGTCAATAGTTGTACGTTTGATCGATTTTTTTATAAATCTGAATTTGTTGTAGGTACAACAAAAAAATTTAAATATTAAAAAACAATTTTAGCTGCTTTAGCAGCAACAAAAATTTGATAACATGACTTAATTTTCTATTCATAAATTTCACGTTTTTACAAAGAAATTTTATTGTAAATTGTAAGCGTGAATGCTCCATTTCACACGTGCAATTGAAACAGTTTCAATCAGAAAATCATATAGTCGCTAATAATATAATATGATATTTTAGTATCTGCTCTGTTTTTAGAACAAACTTTATAACAATAGTGACTTTTTTTGCATTTGTCAAAACGTAAAAAAAAAACAAAGCATTGAAGCGTTTTTGACATGTATAAAAGTCAGCTTCTGGAAATCATTCACGATCAAAAAAATTCAAGAAAAGTGGAAACAAAACTAATAGAATATAAAACAATGCCACTACTATTATTGATCCCGGCAATAAAATGTTAACATGACAGTGTTTAATAAGGACACTAATTATAGTATAACAGTAAACATTACAAACAAAAGTTGTAAAGTGATCATTCATTGTGTTATCTTGATATTTATCAATCTTCGTCCCATGTCAGAGTGTGGGAGATTTTTGTATGATTCGACAAACAAAGTTATATCTTTGTAAAGTCTTCTGTATTTTCCAAGTTCAGCATCTCAGCTTATCCACCGAGGTGTGATTTGTGATAGTAATGAATGGTTGCGCCTAAATAATTCCCGCTTCATTTAATGGCTATGATTAAAGCGATGGTTATCATAAGCGTCCGTAAAAAACAAAGATCTTAATCAAGACGGCAATATGTAATTAAAATCTATAACAAATCTCAGGATTACGTCTGAAATCCTATCATTTATTACGAATTATGGATATAAATAACAACAAGCAAGCCGTATAAATTGTGGATGGTTTTCAGCAACAATTAAGTAGAAATTTATGACGGCGTTTTCGCCCTCTCGATAACAATACGGTGTTTCAAGAACGATTACATACTAAATAAGAAGGTTTATACCGACCAACTGTTCACAGTGACCAGCCGTGATCCGTATCATTTTATCAGATATGCTAATGCAAACCGAACATTTATAAATACTGAGCTACTTAATTATAATCCGTGAAACTAACGAGATTTTTTCGCTTCAAACAAAACGTGTTAATATTCCTCGAATTTTTAGAGTATCGACTCGAAATGCAGACGGTGCAGATTGAAACTGATAAGTTAAATGTATCAGAATATGAAATATTGCAAATAATAACAGACTATTACACGTTTAATCCGTTTGTTCGTGTACTGGTCTTCCGTTGTTTGTTCGAAAGCAAACCATGACGCGCTTCTGACAATAAGAACTCAGTCAAGTTGGTAATTACACTTATAAGCACATCCCGATTTTACCAAATGCATATTATTTGACCACTACTTCCAGGAAGATGGATCACATTTAATTTCACCGTTTAGTCTTCATTTAATCGCTAATAGCGACTTATGTGAGCATGGAATGTAACCACCAATATTAAAAAGGGAATTGTTCTTGAAAACTTCATGCTGATTTTTTTAAAGTGTAGACGATTGCGTGTGGCGAATAAAGTGGACTTGCAACTGAAAGATGTTATTTTCCTTTTTTAACGAAACATTACACGCATAAGTGCATTTTACACACACGGTATTGACATCCCAAAGTTCTTTGTTAAGTCATTTTCTCTGAAGAACGTTCATCATTTATACATATGAATAAATTGTTTGTACATATTTATTAATTATAACGTGAGAAGACGTTTTATCAACTTCTACGCAGTGATAATAAATGTTGATTTTCCCACAGTGACAAATAAATCAAAGATGAGTTTAAAAGACAATGACATTTCGAATGAGAGGTTAAGAACTTCGGTGAGAAAGGCATTTTTTTATTTCTTTTAAGGACAGAACGGAAGCGTAAAGATTACATGGATTTCTCTTGACTGAAACGTCGTTGTTCCAAAGCTCCAGATTTTATAATGGATCAAAAGATACGCAAAATAAACCCAAAATTTTACAATCAATTGAAAACAATAAACCATGAAACGCTTAAATTTTAAACGTAAACGTTTAATATTTCAAAATTTACTTGCGTTTTGCAAAAAACTATTCTTAGAAATATTTTAAAATTCATTACTTTATAGCAATATATTCATTTGTGTACAAGCAAAAATTGTTTTTTTTTAATTGTGTTGTATTGTGATAAATACAACAATTATAACAAATATTGACATTTTTAAAATTTCATTCTTCTAAGATTTTAAAGTCTCCTTGTCTGTTTACAAAATCTGCACGTTTTTCTGTTGTGACTTTTCTTTACCTATTGAAAATAATCTCTAATTACCACTTAGTCATTTTCAATTTTATATTTTTTTAGTTTGCTGTTGTAATAAAGCTGTTAACGTACTCATTTTAAATGCGTTAATAGGTCAATACCATATCCAAAAATCTAAGATTTTTTTTTAGGTTGGTAACACACTGTGAATGAAATGTTAATTATCAGTGTGTGTTTAAGGTTACAGTTTCAAACCAGATGCAAAAAATTTTTATTGACTGCAAATTAATCGAGACATTTTGACCAACTTGCCGTAGGAAATTTCTGACTTCATCTTTGCAATTTCACCTGGTTAAAATTACGTCAACTTTAAACTGTAAACTTCAAATAAGAGTTTTACCAACTGTCGCAAAATTTCCTAAATTATCAAATTTAATTTAATTTATAGAAAAAATGTATTTGGTATGCAAATGAGAAAAAATAGCATAAAAAACTTGTTTTTATAAAACTTAAGAGCACTTGTCCTACGGCCTACGGCAGTCGTGCAGCAAACTTGGACTCGTGTGTTAATATAAGTTTTATGAAACTAGTTTTTTAATATACTATTTCAGTTTAAAGTATTATATTTTATAGCTTACAGATTTTCTTAATGCGATTCTAAGATTCTTCTTCTACTGCTTAGTTTTTTTTTTGCTTTTTCAAAATAGATAATCATAGAAATAGTCATAAAAATTATGATTACATAAAACTTTTCTAGTAAAAATGTTAGTAGTTATGCACATTTAAAAAAACAAATTTTAAATATTTATGACTTTCAGAGTTATTTAAAGAATTTAAAATGGATAAATAAAAACATTAGAAACGTTAAAATCCGGTTTATAGAAATCGAAGTAAATTAAATTCAGTTACATTAAATTAATTAACGGTTAGTTTCCATTTATTGCACACGTCAAAACAACAAATAAATTAATAAATATTTCACAGATTTTAAGTTTCTGTTTTATAAAAAAAAATTCAAATTTTTACGGTAGTAACTAATTTAAATTTTAACAGGATTTAGTAAAAAACTTTGATTCTAAACCTTTAAACTTTCTTTAAACAAATAATTTTTGTGAGTTGATTGAAATAATTGTATTTGAAATTTTTGACATGCCTTAATATTTAAGTAATTGTAAAAAAAATTAGCTACGGTCATAAAGTAATTTTAGAAGTTAAAATATTGATTTGTACTTTGTATGTTCATAATTTGATTTTGGATTTTCTCAAAACTGGCTAATGCCAAAATGCGCCTAAACTATTTAAAATGTCATTGAATATTTTTTTTAAATGTAAAAAAAGTATCATATAAATGTTTGCAAGGGCTAATGTAAAATTTCGTCTTTAATGTAATATTCCCAACTTTTTATGGAGTTCTTTTTGCCTTAATTATGTGTACACTAAAACTGCGACACAATACCTAACCAAGAGCATAATAAATTACCATTTTCTCCCTCACAAAATTGCCATATTGTGCCATCACAATAAAAAAACAACATATTTGGCATTTTCTTGCATGAAGCTCTGTCAGCCATTGAAAAACGCTACCATCGATCTTTCCTAATAAATTAATAATCGAGGACTTAAGCTTTGATGAGTCACTAATAAAGAAACAGTTTAGTTGAGAAAATTAATTTTCTTTTGTCATATTTTCCAACCAATTTTCAATTTCCTCTAGTACAAAAGAGTTGATCGAAAAACGATCCATATATTGAAATTAAAACTTACCCAGCAGTTTCGTGACAGCGCCCTGTTGTGTTAACATATGTTGTGCCAAGTCGTAATGTCTTAAGCCGAACCTGGAGAGCTCCAGAAAGCGTTGTTGAGAGACTAGGGATGCGAGAGGATGTCCTGGAGCTGTAGCGGCATTTCCATACAGCTCCCTCAAAGCTGACGGTCCTAAGGAAGATGGAACCGTGGATGCTCCAGATGTGGCTCCTGCTGGGCTGGTAATCGTCGGTGATGACGCTACTGTAAAGAAGAATATTCTGTTAAATTGTTAGATTAAAACCTTAATTGACTGATCTACATAAACGGCTGGGACTTCAAGATCTCAATTACGGACTTTGAGGGGAATAAAATTTAAATTTATTATGAAGGGGTTTGCCATCTGCGAATTACGCGTGCGTTTAACGAAATCTGTCGCATTGTTTCTGGTAGCACAACACGTGTTTTAATTGGTAAACACGTCATTTACATTTTAGAGCATAACTCCACCTGTTCTCATTTTTGAGCAGGTAGACTCCACAGGGAGCTACACCTTCTGTACAACACCGGATTTACACTCGGAATTGTAGAAACCTATAAATATTTCAGGACCACCCCTAGACATCAATTATCAAATTGGTAGGTTTTTAACAGACTACTGTGCCTTTGTTGTGAAAATTATGCAGAGCACACCAATCGAATAAAAATTTTAATTCGTCGCTCTGTTCTTTTTTAGCTATTTAAGAAACTCGCTCAATGATTGTTATAATTAATATTTATACTGCGTCGATCCGAACCTTCTGCATTGAATTAAGTCTGTAAACCTGTAAATCCTGATAATTGATATCAATTAACGATATTGCTACCAACAAAAACAGTCACAATTAAAATGTCGATGCAATTTAAAAAACGTCATGACAAATTGCTCGTCCATATAAGTCGCATCGATTTCTGATGAAGCATCTAATATACAGATACGAAGCGATCGTGAGACATTTTTACAACAATTTTTTACGCCCTAATTTTTTGAAGACTTGTTCGTGTTCAAGATGTTAATCGTAATACTATACTCAGAAGTCTTTGGTGTTGGATTACAGATTTTTCCTCAAGGCTACTGCTCTTTTCAAAGATATGCTACCATTACAATAAAGAGTGCAAAGAACTAATTGATGAGATAATGGTCGTGACATAAATAATGAGATAAATAGTGCAAGATCCAGCGCCATTTTGGTTGTGGATAGATTTATTAAGTGTCGCTTGATTTGTAGCACCCATTTGAGATTATGTCTTCACTATGTTGATTTAAACCTGTTGCTACCGACTATCGGGACGTAAATAAGCAATCTGATTATTTTATGATCGTTTGAAGCATGCCTACCTAAGTACTTTGGCCAATTATCGGCCTGAAATGATAAAAGGTAAGTGGATACATTTTTACAAAACTGATTGCATAAGAAATTCTTTGTATTCGTATAAAATATATTCTTCAACACTACGTATCGAGGAGTAATGGGTTTAAGGGCACGTCAACACTTCTTTGAGCTATCATTCAAAACAAAAATTTTTACAATGGCAATAAACAATTATTTCAGTAGAAAGCGCCAGCAGCGCAATGTAATAAAATACGAATGGCTATTACATCACGAAAAAACACACATAAACTTGCGCAAATATTCACCGTAACTGTACATGCACTGAAGAATTGCTTTGACCGTTAAACTATCGCACTGCAAGTGTTTAAATGTCTCATTTATTAGACTAGAATCTATTAAATGTGTAATAAAAACATCATGAAAATATCTGATACGATCTAAGAGATTAGAGCAATGTTTGGCGTAACTATACTGCAAGAGAACAATTAAAGTTCTAAAATTATCATTAATTTAATTTACTTCAACAGATAAATGTTTGTCTGCCACCTACAGAATGTACTTGATTTGTTACTGTGTTGATAAAAAATATTTCTAAAAGTTTGTGCAATTTCAAATAATTTTTGATGAAAACAAGCAAAACAAGTACTTTTTACAATTGCGATCATTCTCAAAAAGTTTTGAAAATTTTACTTTGTCTCCAAAAAGATTTCAAAGCTTTAATTTTTAGGAAAAGCTAGTGTATTCTAAGGCAGTCAATGTATTTATTTATTTTTATTATTTTTAAAAATCTATAACAAATTTATTAATTTTATTCACCGAAATCAAAATTTTTTAACTAGTAAGTCACTGTTTGGTTCAAAATTAAGATAGATAGACTCTGTTTTTAACTTTATCTATTTTAGGTCAGTTTAGATTCTTTTTATACTAAAACTACAATGATGTCGCTGATACTACAAGTAAAAATATAAAATTTAAGATGGAGAAAAATCTATCGGTCCAAAATCCAAAATTCTCAAGACCCTTTAATTCTCAGTTTATGCTTCAGACCAGCTGTTTTCAGAACTAGAAGTCCAAATTTGAAAAGAAATGCATTTTATACCAAATGATATGTCATATTTCTGTAATTTTTTCAAAATATTTCAAATTGCAATGTTTCAAAAACTATTGCTTTTTTTTGAAGAGCTCTTTCCAAAAATAAAATTTATGAAACATAATACAATAATGTTACAAATTTTAGCCTTTTAGACACCCAATTGCAAAAAAGATATTTGCTGTAATGCCAATTCAAATCAAAATTTTGAATTTATTGGAGTTTTGAACCTGATATTTTCAATAATAATTTTAATTCTTTAAAACTACTAGCCGCTTTGAAATGAGTCTTAACTAACTTAACGTTTAAAAAAAGATATTAATTATGTTTGTGAAAATTCAAATATTTTATTTCACGATATAGAGTTTGGACAACAGAATATTGAATCTTCTACAATTATTTTTAAAATAAATGTTGAAATCTCGAATTTTCTTCGAGTTAACACTTCTTGCATATTTTATATTTAAAATAAATTTAAGAAATTCAAAACCACGAATCAAAATCTTTAGTTTTGGATTTTATAACCTTTCAAACGTGAAAGTTGTAATAACAGTAATTTAGATTTAACGTTACTTTAAAATTAGAGATTCGCAATATTTTTTTCATTTTTAAAATAATTGGATTTCCAGTTGCAGCTAGTTAAAATATTTTCTAACAAAACATTCGAAAAACTGTCTTAAATTATATTTGAAGAATTTTTAACCTTTTTGTTCGACCGAAATAAGGGGTTTATGTAACAAAATATGGTACTAATACTTAAAAAAATACATTTTAAGACATATAAAAATTAATAAAAAAATACTTTTTTGAGGTTTACTTCTATAATTTTTCATATAAATATTTCTATATCGGATTCTATTTAATCTCACTGCTTGAAAATTTTGGCTTTAAAGTAAACAATATTTTATTTATACATTTTAAACCTAATATTTTCCAAAAAGATATTCTAAATTTTAGAAAATGGAATTATTTTTAAGCTTAATATTTTTGGTATAAATGTCTATTTTTTCAGGTTTGGAGAAGCAGTTGTTTTTCAATTCGAAAAACTATCCATACTTACGAAGATGTTTTTTTGGTGAATATTCACATTAACGGTTTCTTGCAATATTGATTGAAAACAATCGATTAGTAGACTAATTTAACAATACATTAATAAATAAATAAATTGTGTAAGTAATAAATTGTTAAAAACAAATCGACTTTTAAAGTCTAGAAAATGTACGCGTTATAACTTTGATAAAAACATTAACTTTTGTAATTTCTAATAATCCATGAATTTTTTAAGCAATAATATTTTCAATTGATGAGCTTTTCTCTTTAATATTATAACAACTTGCTGATAAATATTTAATATCAAACACTTTTTTGTGTATTTATTCTGCTGAAAGTACTCAAATTATTAATTAGACTTCACCAAGACCTAATTAGAACACTGCCAACAAATATGACATAATTCAATTTAAAAACATGCAAGCAGCTTTGTAAACTACAACATTTTTAACAGCTTTATCCTGTCAAGAAAAATAATTTGTGACGTGCAGCCTTGTCGATTCTAAATTTAAAAACTAATGCCACTCCATTAATAAAGTGATTGCTATTTTACATAAAGAAATAAACATTACCGTTTTTTCCTAATGCAGCTGTAAAAGACTTTCTATACCTAACCATCTGCAGAAATATTTCACTCATAGACCTATTTACATGATTTATTTTAATCTACTTCTGTAATTTAGATTTTAGACTGCATGTTAAAAGATGCACCTCAGGCGGTTAAAACAGTGTCTCATCGATCATTATAAGTACAGATAAAAAGTATTAGAGTGACTGTTTAATCAAATAAGCACCTGTGAATTTTGTAAGTGGGCGTTCAAATTTAGTTATTAATACTGAAACTGACACAGTTAATAGTAATTTATCTTAGTAGTTAACACAAGGAACGCTGTTAAGCTAATTTGTACAAACAGTAATTCTGACACCTTTTTTCACTCATCAGAGAACCTTCAAATTAATTGAATTTTCTAGTTGCGCCTGTTAGGACAATTAAAGCGGCTTTAATTAGAGTTTCATGATAACATACAAGTGCGCAAAACAACAATTATAATTAATTTGTTATTAAACCAAGAGACTGAGTACGAACTCACATTTTTCTCGGAAATACTGGAATTGGTAACATTCTTTTCATGAAGACCACCATCGTGGGTTTAATTCCCTCTAGCTAAACTGACGACCATATATCATTTTAACTAAAATAGAGAGAATCATTTATTAAACGCAACAATTTCGGTTTTGTTCAATGATTATAATGTTCTAACCGTCCAATAACTTAAAAATTTTTCTTACTGGAATTCCGAAGTTTCTAATTAAATATTTAAATTTCATATTTATAAACCTGGCGCATTTCAAGCTAGATGATTAATTATACAATGAGTAACAAAATGAGTTTGTATTTAATTTACCAAAACAAAAATAACGCATACGTGGGAAATCGATAAATTATAATCGCTTAAAAATTGATTAAATATTGAATCAGTCATTTATTAGTTGAGCGACAGTCAGTTATTAATAAGCGGTAATCGTTTATTTAGATTTTACGTATAAACTCTGAAATTGAAAGTAGGTCTGGAAGACGTGGAAAAATTTAAAATTTGTCGCAATTAGAGTATTATAACATTATGTCACGAACAATTTTAAGATAGCAGTATATGACACAAATGTGATAATTAACACATTTTTTTTGTAGTCAATGAAATATTAGCCGGTAAAAGTGTAGAATTAGATTTTTTCTAAGTATGTGTCAAAAAAATCGTGAGTAATAATTATTTATTCTGAAGCACACATTACTTATTAAAAACGACATTATTGATTCTCGCAGCTCACGTAAAACTACTACAGAATGTAGATTTATATCCAAAATTATTATACCAAATATGAGAGTTGTAAATCGATTTTATTGCCTCCCATTTTGTTTACTCTAGATATTGAAACACTTAGTACTCGAATTGTTATTAATTACACAAACATTAATTTTGTATCAGTATCCGCACAGGTTTTGCTCGCTAGATTATCCACAAAAAGTTTTGCAAATGTTGAATCATTAGGTATGCTTTTTTAATGCAGATCATTAAGTTATCAAGTTGATATAAAACCGAGAGCAATTAAAATATGGCAGGGAATAAAATTGGGTTAATTGTGAGCCATACAATTTTAAAATTCTCACCTAAAATAAAAGAGTGCTCAAATTTTGAATTTTTTGTAATTAACTAATTCAAGTACACAGTGTATTAACTCAAAGTAATATACATATAAATGAATATTTTAAGAACTTTATAGACAAAATTTTGCAATAGATTTATTTTATTTACAAAAAAATCTTTAGATTTTCGCACAAACCTTATTGGTAAATTTGATTATTATTTTTTTTGTAAATAAATTTAGCTTTTGTACAAACATAAAAATAGAAAATTTAAATTTAAAATTTTGGTTAAGTACATAAAAAAAATATATTTCAAATTTATGTTCTTTTTTTTTAAATATTTTTTTTTGAAGTACCTACTCATTTTTTAAAAGGTTTTTGCAAAAGATTTAAAAGCACTTTGTCAGAATATTAGTAGTAATCTTCAACTAAAAAAAAACATAAATAAATAAATTTCCTCAAATAATTTGAAGACTAACAATTTTGTTTCTCTTTAAAAAGTATATTTTTGTCGGTCTGTAAATTTGTTGTATCATTTGAATACGCTATTAATGGCAATAATGCATTTACGACTGACTGTATAAATAATTCAAGCATTTATACTCAAACGTTGGTGTAAATTTTTAATTCCCGCATTCAATACCCCATATCGATATGCACTGACTTTAAATTAATCTTTGATGCATACTTTTTGATTCACCGTGACGTTGAGTTTCTTATTGTTAGTATCTTAGAACATAAGCCATAACACGAAACAAATTGTAAAATATTCAAATTCATGTTTAGATAAGCAATTTCATTTGATGTAGTTTGCGGAAATTTATAGTTACCTTGACTGTTTTGTATTTGTGTTGTATCTAACGAGGAAATGGGAAATTATGATTTCAATAACAGTTTATAAAAATTTCTATCATTGATTTATTGTTATTGAACAAAAATGCTAATAAGGTATCCACGCATTATTGGTGGCCAAAAAAAAATGAAAGTGATTTAAAAAATGAAGAGGATCAAAATTTTACAAAGCTTAACCGTAAAATTTCCAATTTTTTTTCCATGTGTGCAAATTTTTGCTGACCTGTGGGCGAGAGAGGCATAGCCGTCGAAAGGACACTGGGTGCAGTGTTGGGAGCAGGCAGGCCGACGGAATCCATTTTCCAGTTGACAATGGCGGATCGGGCAGCGGGAGCAACTGGAACAGGACAACAGCCGGAAAGTCCAGGAACATTGGAAAAGTCGTTTCCGCTTCCCAACGCGTTTCCGTTGGAGATTAGCATTTTGTGTGCGCACTGTTGTCCATGGGTGCTTGTGCCAACACGAACACTTATGATTACCGCGGTTCAAGTTCACTGCGCGCCAACAGAAAACCTTGACAAGGCTTCCCTAGGCTGAAGAGGTTGAAGCTCATCGACTGCAAGCACAACACTGAATGAGTGCGCGGCTACCTGCCAGGTAAGCGGCGCTACCTCGAGTTCGGTTGGCTACTTGTGCTCACACGATAGGCAGGCTTGAACCCTCCTGTGCTCTGCCCACTGCCTTTGGTTACCTTTCAGCTTACACTCGGATTGCCTCCCGAGAGAGAGCAAAGCTCTGCAGGAACGACGACAGACGAAGAGCGAACGATCGCTGATAAAACATCATGGATTTATTGATGTATTGCCGACTTACGACTGTCATATTTATAGAACCACAGGTCAAGCCTTTGAGCGAATCAAACGGTAATCTCAAGCTCATTAATATGCACTCTGTTATGACACCTTCAAAAATTCTCACAATGAATAAAATCAATTTATTCCTCGATTATTTTGGAAAACCGCCCTTTAATCAGCGAGATCCCTTGTAAAATTTAAAACTTTTTTATTTATTTTTTTAATGAGACGTTCGAACTTACCCTTTTTCCTCGATTAGTACAATTATTCCCTTATATTATTTCCACTGCTTTAAACATTAATTATTAATGTACCTACCTACTTCGAGGGAACGTTTATTTCACTCAGAGTTTCATTCATGACGTGGAAACACTCACTTCTCTATTAAAATTTTAATATAAGTAAATTTAAAACACTTTAAAAGCTACAACTGTAAATGGTCACTCTGGAATTTTCTGTCAACATTATTTAAGCGTAATTGATTCTATTACTAAATCTCATGACATATACGTAGTATAATAACTTAAGTAATTTATTGAAAAAAGTTAGTTTGTTAAGTAATGTAGTCATAAAATTTAAATTTTAACAAGGTGATTTCGGTTCAATTTTGCTCGGTGAAACGCGTTGGATTAGAATAATAAGTGCGGGCTTACAGTTCGACGAAAATGTCTGCACAAAATTAGTTGTCTGTCGAATTTTATTCGAATGTATGTTGCTTTATGTAATCGTCGCAAATAATTAATAAAGCTGCAACAACTACTACTAACTTTCAACTTCACTTGGTGAAATCATCAATAAATTCCAATCAATTTCAAACTATTGGAAAACGAGATTTCTCTGTTTCTCATCTAACAGATTAACAATTTAGATTAAAACAATCTGTAATAAATTGTTTCAATCACACTTATGAATGAGTTGTAAATTATTGTGACAGTATTTATCAACCAATTATTCGTTCTGTTTAGCTAAGACTTTGGAATGCTAATTTTAATTTTCATTGTAATGAGATATCGACCACCATGACGAAAATTGGCATTAAAGGATACACGGTCACAGAGTGGATTTAGAGACAAAAATTAAAAAGCTAACCAATGACCTCTTCATTTTTGGTTTAAAAAAATATAAATCACAATTTTTGTTTTAATTTTTGTTACTTTTGTTTCTTGATATCGGGTATTTTTATTTTGAGACCTATATAATTAAGAAATTATTTTTAGATTAAATTTAAAAAATTATGACAAAAATTGTATATTTTATGCGACTTTATCAAGACGTTCTGTTGTAGCACGAGCGTAGCAAGAAATCAAATCAGAAATTTGGTAAATATTATTATATGGAAACATAGTGAACGACTGTCTCTCTTTTCAATGTCGCATTTGACATTAAACATTTGAGATTTGACTGTAAAAATTTCGAGTTCATCAATATAGGCACGAGATAAGTGCACACGTTAAATTTATACAAAATTTACGAAGCTGACAATAATATATAATAACCCAATTCTGCCAAGTCAATAAAATAAAAAAGCACTAAAAACAGTATCATAGTAAATCTTTTTGTATAAAAATAAATATTTTTTTAATAACTCAATTTATGCAATTTTGGTTTTAAAACTTGATTTTAAATCATTTTTTCTCGGTTAGAAAAACTTAATTTTTAACAATTTTGGTTCTTGTAACCTGTTTTTGGTAATCTTTAAAGTTAATACTAAATAAAAAAAAAATTCGTATCTTTAAATATAGTAAATTTTTAGAAAAAAAAGAGCCAACAAAATTAAATTTTTTTGGCCGTCTTTGTGATAAAGAATAAATTTGTAGCTCTATATTTGAAAAGTTATTAATCAATGACATTCGGAAATACCCCTACCCTACCAAAATTTAAATCTACTTGCTTTAATAAAATCATAGGATAATTTTGAATGGAAAAAAATCGTCTTTTAAAATTTTTGAGACCGCTGTTAAATGACTAAAAAACTCGAATAAAAAAAACATTTTTCTAAACGTAAGTTCAGCAAAGCAGAAATTTTTATTAAATATGAACCTATTTAAAAATACCTAAAAAAAATTATCTATAGAATAAGAGTGTAAAATTTAAACATTTTTTAAAACAATGTAACTTTTTTTTTGAGGTGAAAGGTTTTTTCGAAATGCTGGATACTGTTTCACAGTTTAACTCTGGACATTTTTTAAATCTAAGTATATATAAAAAAAATTGACTTTTTCATTATTTCTTTGGAAAGGTCATATCTACCGTTAAAAAGTGTGCAAATTTTAAAACATCTATAGGTACCTATGAAAACAAAAACTATGCATTTTTTTTTCTACAGAATTCTCTAAAATCGCAACTCGTTTAATGACGTCTTACTAAAAAATTAACCAGAAAATCAAAAAAAAAAATTTAAAAAATATATATTTTGCAGTTTTGATAATATTGGTATTTTAAATTAAGTCATATGTACTTTTAAGTAAAATTAATAGAAATAAGTTGGAACTGAAACAGTACTTTCATAATTAAGTAATGTTCAAAGATTGTCTTGAAATTTTTATATTCAACTAACATTTTTTCGAGCTAGTTTTTCTTAATAACGAAGCGACTCCGTAAATTTTGGGACACCTGTAGATGTATCAGATCGTTTTTTGACCTTAAAACAACTTTTTTTGTTTTATTTAAATGTTCTGTAAAATTGTAAATTAGAACTTTTAGCTTGTAAAAAACACGTTGAAAATTCAAAAAAATAAGAAATAAAAAAAATGTTCTAAAGTGCAACTTGTTAACGATTGGATACACTTTATAGGTGCACATAAATTTGGTTTAAGTTTGGAAATGGCAATGATAAGGAAAAAAAGAACAAACAAAATGCAGCAGTAATCAGTTAACGGACCTTTTTCTCTTTTCTAATAAACAAAATTTTATATTAATTGCTCCTAATTCTACAAATTTCGGACTACTTAAAAGTAAGTGAAAAAAAGGGAATTCAAAAACTTAGTTCAAATAATGTTAAAATGAATCAAGCGTTCGTAGAAACTTTCTTGCAAAACTGTTTAAGTTTTAAGTTGTATCTTACACTTTGTTGTCAAAGACAAATAACCCGCGCTAGTGAAAAAAAAAAATACAGCTACAAATGTCTCCAATAGGAAACTTGTTTTTACTTTGTAGAGATTTTGTTGGCTGTAATATTACCACTTCAAGCCACCAAAAGAAGACACTGAAGAGGATTTTATGGTGGTCCGACTAGAAACGTGATTGAAAATGTGTCCCAAAATAATAATGATATTTGGGATCGACCCATAAAACAAGCTTGAAATAACCTCAAGTTCACCACGACTACTAATTTCGGGCCACATCATAAACTTCTTAAAATTCCATGGGAAATTTTATTTTAAACGATCTAAGGTAAAATTAGTCTTAATAGACTCGTCAGCGAATAAATCTGACTTTACCGATCCACTAAGATTCCCTCTATTAATACCAACCAAATTAGCCTGCTAGATTCGTCCTACCTTGAACTAACAAATTATTAATGAATAAATATTATCAGCGCAGAGCCTGAAATCTATTAATATCCAAAACCGACGTGGTCTTAACGTATCCACGTAATTCCAGACACCCTGATCAATTTAATTCAGACATTACCTTGTAATTATCGAGTATCAATAAATTCAACAATTATGCAATCAACCCACTTTACCTACCTCTCCCATACAATCATCAATTTAATTTCTGCAAGTCTTTGGTCGATAATTCGATAAAATCGTCAATCTCTAGTAAGATCTTGGCTTCTGTGGAATTTTTCATAAATCAATCTGATCTAACATTGGTCAATAGCAGTTAGAGAATGTTCATGCCCAGTGGCAACGCCTCTCGCACACCAATGGTTTAGTACAAAGGCGGAGCTAGTGGAAATGGGGAGCGGTTTACGCCTACTTCACTACACAACGGTTTGTTTCATTATGACCAAATTGAGACATAAATAACACTTCAGTGATTTTTTATGTCCTTTCACGAGATAAATGTCAGGATGTTGGTGTAAGGATATGCAGAGGTGTTCGTTAGGGAAATGTTTATTTCACGTTCGCTGCGACCTGATAAAAAGAGGATTACGGATGGAAATGTTGGCTCCTTTATGGATCTTCTTCGGGAAGATGTAGGCATAATCAGAATGATAAAATGTAGTGAAAGATAAAAAAACAGTCATCTACATATTTCGACAGTTTTTTTTTATTTGGTCTACTTTTATATCTGTTTTACCCAATTTATTTAAAAATAACCCCAATTCTGGAGAAAACTTAATCTACAAAAAATTACATATCAGCAAATTTGTTTTTAATGTTGTCGTTAATAACACCAAGATATTAAAATTCTATACCAATTAGTGTCAACACCCTCTGAATTATGCATGTAAATCAGTACAAGAAAATTCACTCTTTAAAAAAAACGCTATTAAAAGACAGCATTTTACGCCCAAAACTCCCACACGTTGTTTAAATGAATTGCTAAACAAAAACACGATTTTAGTTTGTTTATTTATTCGCCAAAATAAGTGAAAAAAATGTGATGGATTCCATGCTCTCAAAATATTTTCAAAAGTTTTTTAGAACTAAAAAGATCTCGTTTTCACAAAAAAATTATTCTTATGTTTTAAACAGTAAAAACTCGGTTTTATTTTGATTTAGAATCTTGTAAACTTTCAAATAAAATTCTCTGATTCAATCAATAAAAATTTCAGTTTTACTTTGTTCATATCTCCTAAACTAATCCGCTGATCCGAAAAGAAAAATTGTCACGCGTCTAGATCTCATTTGACTTTAGCCACCGTTACCGAAGTCAATCACATTTTCATCGAGAAAAAAAATCTCAAAGTATTTCACGGATAATTAATTATTTAATTTATTTAATTCGAGCTCAATCATTGTAGAGTTGAACTCATCTTGTGCAGAATTTAACAAAAAACGCTCAGAGTCTTCAGAATCTGCGTACAGCTTTAGGTTCCACAGTTATTCGAGTTTGAAATTTTGAAAAGTTGGAAAAATAAACATGGCAATTTTTTTTAAATTATTCTCATTTTTATTAGGACAAATATCGAGATGCGGTAAACGCGATCGTATTTCTTAAGAGTTAAAATTTGGTCTCATCTCGATGTTAAAATTCATATTTCAAATTAAATACTCTTTTCTTCGTTTTTAGACATTCGTTTATATCTTCTAAACTAATCCATCGATCCGAAAAAAAAAAATGACACACGTTTAGATCCCATTAGGACCTTTTAAACGATGTCAAAGTTACTAAATTTGAACAGGTTTTTGTTGAGAAAAAAAAATATAAATCAAAATATTTGCCTTTGTCCGGTGAAAATTCGTTTAATTCGTGCTCGGTTATTGTAAATTTGGTTTCCTATTATGCAACATTTAAAAAAAAGTCCAGCAGTGTCTCCGGAATCTACGTACAATTGGGCTCCAAAATTATCCGAGGGTGAAATTTAGAAAAGTTGCAATTTATGTGAAAACGACCAAAATCGGGCGATTTCCCGGATTTTCCAACTTTTGAATTAAAGAGGCGGTAAACGCAAATATATTTCTTAAGTCTTAAATAGTTAAAAAAAATCTGATTTAATCTATGTAAATTTTTTCATTTTTTGAAAATCAGACGTGCTTAAATTACGAAATTGGATAGTCTATTTAAAAATCTAAAATAACATCAATAAAAAATGAATATCTACTTACATAATTTTTTCATAACAAGATTTTTACTAATTTTACTGTTTTTCTTATAATATTTTACTTTTTTTTAACTAGAACTCAAAGTGTACAATTTTCTGATAAATTTCCAAATTATTTAAAAAAATGTAAAATAATTAATATCTCTGTATGTTCTTATAAGAAGAGTAATGACAAATCTACTTAAATAAAACTCAGTTTTTTGGTGATAAAATGTCAAGAGATTAGTTGATTTGCTAAAAAATTGTTTAAAAAGATTCGTTGAAATAATAATTTTAATGTTATTGCTAAAATGACATCTTACTTTTTATAACAAATTCAATTTACTTTATGTACTTTCCTGTGACTTAATATACCTACTACAGAAAAAAATTACAGCCTCATTTTCAGAAATTGAACCGAAAAAATGTTAATTATTAATTTTTATTATTAATAAATTATTGTAATTATTTTTCTGGGTACTGGTCATAAGGTGCGTAAATTTTTAAGCACCTGTATAATTTTGTTATATAATATACCTATAAAAATGCAATAGTTAATTTAATAAAGAGTAATTTTTTGATGTCACTACAAGTAAAAATAAAATACATGGAGCATCAGAAAAACATTTTTCTCGACAATAGGAACAAATACCCAAAAAAAATTTTGCAAACATTTAGCTTTTTTGTTTAAAAAACGTAAAAATTTTTGAACAAAAAAGCTCCGTTATCATTAATTTTGTTTATTTCTCTAATTTACACTTGATTTTTACTTTTAGGTAATACTTTTATTTTATTTATATTTTCATACCATTTATAGACTTATTTATAATAACAGAATTTTTAAAAATTAAATGAGTAAGTATATTATTTAACTGCATTCTGTTTCAACATAAATTAATAAAATACTTGAATTAAAAAAAAAATGACTAAAAAATATTTCTCTAATGATTTATTCAATAGAACACCTAACACTACACCTACCCCTGTTGTGCCAAAAAAATCTACAATTATAAAGATATAAATAATTCTGCAGATGAGTGTAATTCCTAATTTTATAGAAACTGACAGCTAGCTTTTTTTATTAGAGATCTGAATAACTATAATAAGTTTCTAAAGAAAAATTTTCGATATCAAATAAAACTGCAGGATTTGATTATTTAGTTTTCGCATCCTTCCAAAAATAATCTAGAATTTAAGAGTTGGATGTGGAAACATGTTAGAATCTAAGAATCTTTAAGATGAGCTTTCCAAATATTGCTTAAATATTTTAGAATTGCATAACCTTACAATTCACAATTTTAGAATCAAGAATCTCACAACATAAAGTTTACAAACATAGAACCTGAGAATTAAAAAATTCGAATTGGAAATCTAAAAATCTGAGAACCTAAAATTCCAATTTTGTTAAACCTAATCTAATTTAAATTTAAGTTATAAGAAATTTAAGCAGATGAATTATGAAAACTGGGATTATTCGAATAGTTAAAAGTAATATTTTATTAATTATGTATTAAATAGTTTAGACTCACAATTTTAGAGATGGACAGATACAATTCTACAGATTAAGATAATTAGTAATTTCTGGATATTACCAACTTAATTTAAGTTTTAAGAGCCTTTTTTTCATTTTCTTAAACATAATAGCATAATTAAATTTTATGTGTGTAGTTACAATTTTTTATAAATTCATCCATTTTTTTAAGCGCACCTACCTTTCCCAATTGAATTAAATAAAGATAACAAGTAGTTATTGATCAATTAATTAATTTAGTTCTTATCATTTATTCGTAGACGTAGATCATTTATTTTCTAGTTAATTTGTTTCGAAACTTATATTTATGGAAATATCAATATCAACACTAATTTAAACTGTAACAACTCGGACAAAAATATCTAACATCTATGACAGTATTCATAGCAAGAACACTAAATTAAGCAAATCTATCAATTTAAAAACATAATTTTAATTTTTAATTATTTAACATACATTAAAGCAAAATTAAATTAAATTAGCACATCTCCAAAAATTGAAGATGAAAAAACAAAAATTATTGTAGCTACCAAAAATTACAGAGGATGATCTTTTTTATTTATTCACTTGTAAAGTATAAACCTGTTCAGACACCACCCAAAAATGGATTCATTTTTGCATATTTTTGGGGGAATCGTCCACGACTTGCCCAATCCTGTAAGTATCTCGAAAAAGAATCTTCAAATACAATAAATAATTCATCAAATTTAGGGTTGTTTCGCGTGAACTCTGTTTGTTTTCCTCTTGTGTATTAATAAATATATGCGCATATATATTTTCATCCGATTTTATAATTTCGTAGCTTCAGCCATCGCACGCATTAAAAAAATTCATCCCCTCGTCCCTAGCACGTTATGAAAAAGAGTGATCTTTCTTTTAAAACTTAAATATTCAATACGTAATTAGTCTGTTCGTGTCCACAATAATGGCAAATACTTCCCGTGAAGGTTGCCGTAGCAAAAAGTATAAATATGTAAATTAAGAGAAATAAGCTTATCAGTGGTGCGCCAGCTCGCCAGTTACCTACCTTACCGGCAAGTGCACGCACACGACATTAACCCCGATTTATATTGTTATGCAAATCTCGCTTATCGCTAACTTATTCAAATTCTGAAATAATGTTACTGCAGCCGTTTACGTGCCGTTATGATATATTGCGCAGCCATATTGGATTTTATGACGCGATAACTTGACCCAGAAGGGACACTAGCGCTGCTAACTCTATAATAAAACAACATAAATCACTTTATTATACTTACAACAAGCGACAATGGCTCGAATCTTGATGATGTATGCACATTGCACATTGTTTTACAATGTATTCCCTTTTTCATTCATGGACTATGAAAAATGACAGGCTGGAAATGCAAAAACGAGTTAAAATAAGAAAAAGGTCAATAATAGCATGAGAATGCAAAATGAGTTTGAGGGAAATAAGTATAAAGACACGCCCTGAGGCATATTAGATAACTATAGGAATGTAAGCAGTTAATAGATGTTCGAAATTAAAAAAAAAAAAAACATTGTTGAAACAGACAAGATATTTTCAAAAGATCTCTAGTCAAATCATGAAGATTCTAACCGTGACATGTGAAAAAAAAAAGTTGAAAAAAATTACCATTTAACTGTCTAGCAAATCCTGGAGTATCCGGCATATGCTTTGAGGCTGTAAAAAAGCTTGATTAGAATATATAATAAAATACAGTAAATAAAATAAATAACCGTTGTGCGAAATCTCATTCTCAGTTTGTTTTAGATATTTTGGATATTTTTTAGCTATTAAAATTAATGCATGTACTTTTTTTCGTATATAAGATAACAAGTGATACACGTTAGCGAACAAAAATCTCAAAAATGATTTTCAAAAAAAAAGCTTCATGTTAATTTTGTTTAAATTTTTCCTCAAAACTTACTTGACATCTAACGAAAAGATAAAATATTATTGACCTTATTTTTCTAATAATTTTAGTCAAATTTTTACACGGTACCAGTGTCACTCGTTTTAAAACTAATTTGACAAGTTTAATTATTTTTTTTACCAGAAAAATGTTTTCGCTGAAAAACAGGATCTGTTGAACAAAATTCAAATTATTAAATTTAATTAAGTGCCTAAAAAAAATACAACATTGGCGTAGAACGATCAAATTTTTCAATTTTAAAAATTGTTAGTTACTTCCTGACAAGACTCTCAATTCGAATATTTCAAAAATTTTGACGCCGAACAAGAATTTTAGATATCAGATAAGATTTGGCAACCGCAGGATCTGAGAGTTTAGTTTTTGAGAACTATTATTCATTTTTTGAGAAAAATCTAGAATTCAAAAATTTGTAGTGCATGGTCTAGATCTAGGATTTATATAAACTTCTCATACATTGTTCAGCGCCGTTATAATTCAGAATAATTAAATTCAAAATTTACAAGTGTAGAAATTTTTAATTGAGGTAAACTACGTATCTCAAAATGAAAATATAAAAATTTGAGAACCTAAAATCTAATATTTGAAAATCTAAGAGCTAAGAAATCAAAGCAAATTATTTAGATAAAAGACCGATTATAAAATTTACTACTAAAAATCTTATGTTCATAAAAATTTCTGAACTTTCAATCAAAATTTAGAATCTAAAAATTTATTAATATGGGTAAGTGGTTCTCAAGAATGCAAGATCTTCATCTTCATCTAGAAACTTCCGATCCATAAAAACATTGACTTTGAGAAATTCAAAATTAGCTAACTAAAGATCAAAATTGGGAATAAAACTGTGATTATTTTTTTTTAATCCAAATAATTAAAAATAATAAATAAGTAGAAAAACGAATTTATTGTCTTTATAAATTTTTATGATCTATCTATTAAAATTTAAAAAAAAAATACAATTCTGCAGATCTGTATAATTGTTAATTATCTAAAACTGGGCAGTTTATTTTATTTCCCTAAATACAAGTGCATATTAAATTTCATGTATATAATTGCGATTTTTTATAAGTTTATTTAAATTTTTGAACAAGTAGCAGAAAATAAAAATTTAAAGTAAAACTAGATTACAACGCTAAAAATTTTCAAGACGGAAAAATACAATTCTGTAGACGAGTATACTTGTAAATTTTCTAGAAATTGACAATTTATTCTATTTTCATAAACACAAGAGCATGATTAAATATCATGTTGTAATTTTGGACGTATCTATCTTCGCCAATAAAATTATTTAAATTAATCTATCAAGTGATAGCACCCAAAAACTTATGTTATGGGTGCTTCCCAATTATGCTGTATATAATTCAAATCTTGAAACTACCAATCCAACATTTAAGAAAGTTAGCTGAGAAATTCAAAATTAGATACCTAGAGTAAGAGATTTGTCAAAATTGAAAAAAAAAATACATTTTTTTTTTAATTACTTTAGAAAAGTTGATCTACGCTAACACCAACATCATTTTTGTGTAAAAACCACTAGATATATTTATACTAAACTTATGACAGATTTCCAAAAAACTTTTCTACGCTCCAACATAATATATAACAAGAGAAATGTTAGTCTCACAGCCATAGTGTTATGTCACCTTTTCCGCCAATCAAATTAATTGTTAAAAAAAATATTATTGAAGGTTTGAAAAGTGACCACTAAACTTTGATCCACTTACTGATAGTTATAATTTATTTTAATAACACATTACTACAAAAACAACTTTGTTAGTCTCAAATAAAACAAATCTATTAAAAATGTATGTATTCTATTCAAACTAATGAACCAGGGTAAATTCAATATTTAACTAGATAAAAGGAATACTTTAACGTGTTTATCAATTTTATAACTTATCGACTAAAAAGTTCAAATTCACAATTTTCATGAATCAGACCGTTTAATACTCAGTAAAGCAATAAAATTAATAAAGAGTTTTAAATAATTCAATAACACAGAAATAAAGAATTATTAGAGCGAAAACTGTAGAATCCACCTATTAAGAAATAAAAAGAAATTCTTTTTGAAAATTCGTCACGTCTGAAGAAGATAATCGTCACATTATTTATGACACAATTATTTAATAAGATTACGGTCTTGATTCAAAATTAATGAAAAATGTGATTATTCATTGATTACCGAAATTATTTTGTACTCACAAGCTAACACAAATTTCACATAAAAGTTGCGTTTTATTCGCTTATTCAACAGCGCAAATGGGTGTACCAGAAATAATTTGTCAGCAGTTTGATTGAAAATGTGAACCGTTGAATATCAACGAATTTATTAACATTTCGATTTTTGTATTCATCAAAAGTTTAGAATGAGTAGCATAGCGTAGAATTTTTATTATCACAACACCGTTACCACAGAGATTTTTATATGCGTTTGTGTTTATGGCCAATTTATCAGATCAAAAAACGCAATAAAATCATCGAAAGTAGTCAGACTAATAGAGTCATCAAGTTAAAAATGTCCGACTTGTTCAAGGGTGTCGCCGTCTCTTTCCTGAAGATATGTCGATAACACTGAAGAGTTTGGAAACATTTGGCCTAATCGCTGTCCACGAACTCGGCGTAAATCAAGCGAGGTGAGAAGCAAAGTAACAGATTACACAACACAAATTAAGAGAAAAACCATAGCTAACAAAGGGAAAAAGGACCTTAGCTTTAGCTGCTTGTTCCAGTCTTTCAGACCGGTAGGATAAGTGGGTTTGTAGAAGTAGTCAGACAGTGGCTTCAGACCACAGGATTTTATACAAACTTCACCCACATTCCGAGAGCCGTAGAGACCAAAATCGGGGGAAATTACAGTCGCGAACCGATAATTTCAGGTACGTAAATCTCTGTCGCGATATCGACACTATACTGCATTTATCCGTGGTAAAACTCAACTACGATGCCTAGTATAATTATAAATTAGTCCAGAACCTGCCACTAATTTGCTGTCAAAGCGACGGCTCTATCTGTGCGTATTTTTCAGAGTAATTAATTAAAATAAGTTTTTTCCGAGCGCGTATTTTAATTTGATGATCACGAAACTGATCGGAAATCTGTAGAAAAATACAAAACCATTTGCATTTTGATGACGACGAAATTTTTATTTTATATAAATCACAATTAATTATCAATCAAAAACTTGTTACATCTTCTTAATTAACAACAATTAATTAGTTTTACTCCTGGGACCAAAATCCGCTAACTACTTTGCATATGCTATTTATCACATCTAGCATAAAACAAGTCAGTAGACACACTACCAAAAAATGTGTTTATTTTTGTTAATAATAATAGAAAGTGCAATCTAACGGAGGTTAATCAATAACACATTGTGAGAAGGTGATCTGGCATGTGTGGTATTATCGACGTCATTATAGCCTGTTTATAAAAGAGCATTTATCAGATCGGTTGTGAACATTGTAATATTGAATATTACCATGATGTAGATAATTATAGTAATGAAATGGGAAGTTATATTAAATGCCTCCACACAAAGCTAGTTTAAAAACACTTAAGACCACATCAGCCATAATGAACTAGGCGCTAAGTGAATATAAAATGAAACTGGTCTAACGCAGGAAAATTATAAAAGTTTTAACGGGAGGGGGCTAGGTAAAATGTAAACAACAGATTAAGATCTAATAGAGAAAAAAACAAGAATATTTTTACAGCAAAGTTGTTTTTAACTGGACCAGGTGATAGTGAGAACTAATCGGACAAAGGTGCATCGAAATCTTCACAGAAATTTATTGAGGTTTTATCTGTCAATCAGAAAAATCTCGACTTGTAAATCTTTGCGTTTATAGACTATAAATTTCCTCGTTTAAATGAAATTTGTGTTTTAGTTATAAACTATGAATCTGTATCAAATCAACAAGCAATAAAAATGTCAAGTTAGCGGTAGATAACGTTTTAAACCCTCTATTCAAATTTTATTGCCCGCACCCGTACTTTTAACGTAAATTAATTTCAAAATCAAATCTCAATTGATTGTCAAGCTTCAAAATAAGTTGGTTTTTTATATACAGTTGAGAGCAAAAAATTAACGAAATGTCTTGAACGTCCTATATATACCGGTATCCACAAATTCGAATATAAATATCAATCAAGACGTTTTTAAATTTCAAGAAATAAATAAATACATAATCATCATACAAATCCAGAAAATCTAAAAATTTTGAATAAAGAATACAAAAAAAAATAATTAACAACTATAAAAAGTATCCAAAGACTCTAAAGCTTTGGCACAAAATCTAAGCATTCTGAAAAAAAAATGAGAAATTAATAAAGTAGGTAATTTGAAAAATCTACAAAATCTGAAGAATTAAAATTTAAGCCATTAAAAAATAGAAAGGAACAAACGAAAAATCAAAAAAAAATGTAAAGTGTCTAAAACATCTAAAAAACTAGGTTCATACATTTAAATGATTTAGAGAATTTAATTTCTGACAATCGAGAGAAATTCAAAAGTTCTAAAATCTAAAAAAGTTTCAAAAGCAACAATACAATAGTGTTATGTACATAATTCATCTCATGATTTCAAAAAAAAACAAAACAATCGAAAGAAAATTAATGATTCTGAAAATAATTGAAAAATCTAAACAATCTAGAAATTTTAAAAAAACTTTAAAGAAAATGAAAAATAAGCTTTAAAATTCTAACTATATAAAGAATCTTTAAAGAATTTCGTGTTTTTAATGCTAAGATGTGACACTCTTTTTTTTAATTATTTATATTTTGCGGAATTCTTCTTTAATATTAAAAATACTATTTTTTGGTAGAATTATGTACATTTTTTAGATTTTTGTACTTTCTAAAGTTTTTACACACTATAAAATTAGATTGATTAGTTTTAGAACGTTTGTATTTATCATTACATTGATTTATAGTGTTATTTTGTTTTGATTTTTGTTTTTTTTTTGCATTTTCTAAATTCTGTAAACTTTTTTGTTGTTTTTAGATGTGAAAAAACCTAAAATAATTGAAATAATAAAAATTTATAATGTAATCAAAGGATCAAAAATGTAAAAATTAAAAATTATATTTTCAAATTTTACAAACTCTTAAAAAATATATTTCTAATTATAATTACGTTTTTAATATTTATACCAATTTTAATATAACTTAAACATTTGTAGAAAATAGAATTAAAAAAATAAAGCATTTTTATTTTGGCGCATTTTACACAACTACAAACAAAAAAATATGCAAAATTATCTCAATAAAATTTTGTTAATAATAATATTCAGTTCTAAGATTTTCAGAATAAAAAAACGTAAAAAAATGAAGAAATTTATAGACAATTATAGACAATTTTTATCTTTCTTTTCAAAACTTTTTGACAATCTACAACACCAAAGATGAAACAAAATTTAAATAATTTAAATAATTTAAGAATATTGAAAAATTGTCCAAAGAATCTAATAGATGTATTTTATTAAAGTATTTTGAGTAATATTTTTTAATATGTTTTAATTTTCTCTCACATGCTGTAATAATTGGAAAAATAATTATTAATTTGTTGTTCATTTTCTTCTCTGTATTCAGGTAATTTGTTTTTTTATTTATTTACCGAATTAAAAATACGTCTAAAACAACTAAAAAAAAATCTGTTTTTCTAAAGATAAAATACTGGACAAAATCTTCTAAATTTGAACATTTCTATTACGCTTATTTTTTTAGGTTTTAGAAAATAACTCTAATATTCGCCTCCTAACTATATCTACCATTCGTACTAAAAATATAATATAATAACAGAAAAATTGTGAGACGAAAAATGACAAATAATAAAAAAAATCGACTTTTACTCAACTTCTTCAAATTTATAGAAACCATCTTCTAGAATACAGAAACTTGGAAAAAATGGAATAGTGTAAATAACAAAAATTTATAAAAATACAAAAATTGTAATAACTGCAAAGATTATTAAGACAATGTGGAAAATTGCAATGCAAAGATATAAATGAATTTTATTTGGTATTTTTGTACAATATATAATTTTATTTCATATGCTGTTTTAATTTGATGCGTTGAATTTGTTGTTCCTATTTTTTTATTAGTTATTTCTTTAGTTATTTACTGAATTAGAAAAAATCTGACACTTTTATTTTTCAGAAAATGGCATCCACAAAACTAGACGGTCTTTTTTATTACGCTTATCTTTCTTACCTTTTACATTATAATTCTAATATTTGCTTTCCAGCTATATTGTCTACCATTCTTACTGAAAATATGACATAATAACATGATTTAGCGGATAGAAAAATTGTCATATCATGTCAGGCAAACAATGACGAATAATCAAAAAAAATTCAGCTTTGACTCACCTTCTTGAAATTTATAGAAACCGCACTTTCATGTCTCTAATAATATACTAACTAGTAACTACACACCTTACTTCCTCTTATCATTTGGGTTGGAACATCTGTATGTCGAATACAAACACTTTTTGTAAATTCTTACTCTATGTATGCGGCAGGTATGTATAATTTAATTTTTTTTGTAATAACAGCCACACTCAAGATGTTTCCCATACAAGCAATAACTAATAATTTAGTCAGCAGAAAGTTTGGAAGAAATAACAATCTCTAAAAGTCTGAGAAATGGCTGCTACTTTGTATCGAGATCGTATTTTCGTGACATTAAAATACCTGAGATCAATAGCGTAGGTTTCGATTGGCCACAGCTTCCACACTGATTGCAGCAAAATAAACGTTAAACGCTGATATTAGTGAAATAAATATTTATGAGCTTTTGTATGTTCACACTTGGCTACATTTCGTACATAATTATAAGAAAATAAGGCCGTTAACGTTTCTTTATTATATAGTAGTATTTAATTAATTCTTACAATTTGTTATCTGATGTTTCTGGTCTAGTTTATTTTCGTGGTCAATTAACTCTATTTGCATACACCAACTGCAGAAAATTTGTCTCAGATTTTAATAAGAAGTAGGTGTTTAGTAACTGTCTTGACATCAAAATCGAGTTTCATGAGAACCAATTTTTCACAATGTCCACTTTATGGGCTATCGTGTGGAAGATTCGACTTAAAATTGAATTAAATACAGCTGAGCACCTTTCATGTGGTATATTTAGGAAATTACAGGGATATTATTACAAATAAATAGTAGACTGGGCTCTGATATATAATTAAATTCATCCACAACATCCAACAGATGCCGCATAACGACTCATTCTTCATAATTTTACTTAATCTTTTTTCGCTGTTGTGTTCATAATATTTAACCTGCAATTAAGAAAAAATACTTCTTTTCAGGCCGCACCGTAACCATGTGATCAAGTTTTTACGCCTGAATCATGAATCTCACAGACATATGGCTCTTTTCTGTAATGGATCAAGACACTATCCGAAATTCTGTGGTTCCGAACTTTCAGACTCTCTTCGGAACTATTTCTTAATTACAGTTACCATTTTCGCACGATCGTTTAAAGCCTGTTATTTAGGCCACACGCATTGGAAATTGTGTGAATCTTCTCTATCAATAGAAAAACGACACGGAAACTAAAAGGGCCATCATCAAAATGGTAATTCTATGACATTAGACGTTAGGCCATGTTTACCCAAACGACTAAAGATTGTCTTGCTTTGTGAGAAAATTTTTTTAGTTTTTGTTGAAGAAAACGCCGCAGGACATCTGTACAATTTTGGTGAGAACGAAACTAGGTAAATAAAATCCTGCGTGACATCTGTTCACTGTTTATAAAATCCTAGAAATAAACCTTAGTTAAATTCGCGGTAGCTGATAGGCGGTTTGTTATAATTGCTGCTCTTAGCTCCCTATTAAAGAAAATAATTTATCACAGTAGCAACATTTATATTTTCAAAGCAGTCTACCATTATTCTAAACTACTGTACTGCGTAATTCAGCCGTACAAAGCGATAATTTACATTAAAAACTTTTAAAATATCCAACTTTCCTACATGTAATGATATTTGATAGAACTGTTGTAAATCGAATGCAGTCACGATAGGTTTTTGTGGATAATTACATAGACAAGGCGGCCATAATGATGATTGCTATGCAGATTGTCATAATGGCATAGGTAATTATAGGAAAACTAAAAAATTAATATTTATGTTTGAAATCGTCCTTTATACGTAACAAACGGTCACTTTTAATTACCTCATTATACTCATCAATATGCATGAGAAAATCAAAACCGAGCAATTAATAATTAGCAGAAAAATCGATTTTTTTCGTTCTGGTCAATTTGCACGTGAGAGATTTGTGTCTTGAATTTACCGGAATTATAATGCCTTCGGTTTTATTTCAGGACGCTACACGCCATTTTTCAGACCCTAACATTACTTCAAATTATGAATTTTTAAACAATTATTGATGAAGAATGGTAAGACGTGGACTCGAACGAAAAAATCAAAGTGAGGGCTAATCAGTAGTTATGGCACGAACCTTTTCCGAAATCTATATGAGGTCTGAAAATAGTCAAGTAATCGATGGCAATGAAAAGCGGCCATGTCTAAACGAGTATTGTTTGAATACACGAACTCCAACGTAATACCATGAAATTATTATACCTAATTGAATTACTGCCAGAAAGTACAACTAATTGGAATTTAGTGGTAGGTAATCGATGTAATGACATACTGGTGCGGGCGTCATTAAGTTATTAGAAACAAGGAGAACGATGCATTTTGTTAAATTATTTATGTTTTCATGATTGGATTTTGCCTGGAGCTTTTACAATTACTTGAATAAATAATGATACTCTGAAAGAGCTTTATCGATAGGTTAGAGAGCTTCTTAACCTGAAATATCCGGTCGACGCTGCATAATTTCACTTTTTAATTCAAGAGAAAAGTAAATTTTTAAATCACTTTACAACATAATCTATATTTAGATCTTTTGTGGGAAAGCATAAAAAGTGCAAAAAACAAATTATTTATGTAAAAATATTCTTAAACGCTTCATGACGTCAAATAAAAGCTACATTTTTGTGCGGAAATGCGCTAAAAAAATACTTTATTATCTGATTCATATTTTGTTTTATTTTAAGTAGTCCAGAATAATTTGAGGTAAATTTAATGATTTCTGGAGCAAAATTGACCGCTGATTCCAAATCCGTATTTTGTTTTGCTCTTTCAGTTGAGGTTTCCGAATTTTAAAAAATTGTAGAGTATGCAAAATAACCATTTTCTGTCCTTCATTTAAAAAAAATACAAAATGTTTAATTTATTTAAGCAGAAAAAGCCATGACTTGTGATATTGATTTCTGATATATTTGAGAAAAATTTGTCAGTATTTTGTACACATTTTTAAGTAAAAAAAAATTTTATGTATATACCTATACTTATAGTCTTAGAAAGTATGAAGAAATGCAAATTTATTTAAAAATTCTTTTCAAGAAATCAGCATATCAAAAAACCACGATGATCTTAATTTAACAAAACTTCCGCTTTAACCAAATATATTATATTATTATAATTCTACTTTCCAATTTGTTTTTAATTTAAAATCATTCATAATTAACCAACCGGTGTTTGTCAAATTTAGAGTAATCTACTATTCTCTCGAGTTAATTCTAGAAAAAGTAAAAATGGGAAACGTAAGAACTGAAAGAGGGTAAAGATGAAGTTGAAGAAAAAATAGAACGAAGATTAGGGAGGCAATTTTTAAAGCTATAAAAATAATTGCAGTCCAGAATTTAAAAAAAAACAGCAGAAAACTTAGTTTTGAATTTCTAATAATAATAATAAGTTGTTTCGAAAAAATTACATTTGAAATAAATTACTCCAAAATATCTTAAAAAATACAAAGAACTCTTAAAAATCAACAAGATTTCTAAAAAAAATTAAAATAAAATAAAAACAAAAAACCTTCCGTAATAAAGAAGTGACATGTAGAGAAAACTAAAATAAATTGAAATTTTTATTGCATATCAAAACTTTTTATTTAATGTTTATTGTTTCAGAATGTCGATTTGAAATGATTTTAAGCGTTTTGGTGATAAATTCGACGTAACTTTGATGTTTGAAAACTTAAAGAAAAAAGTTCATGTCAAATGTTGCTCAGAATTGAATTCTGAATAACTTTTACTCTCGGCATTTTTTCGCAACGTTTTCGAAAAACACAAAAATTTAAGAGCTTTGCTAACACTGAGAATAGCTAAGTCTTTTCTAAATCAAAGAATTATGATTTGGGACGATTATAAGTATGTTCACGACTTTAATTTCAAAACAAGAGGGAAAAATAAATTAATATTTAGGTTTTGAAATACAAGAGAAAAATACAAAATTCAAAATTGTGCCAGTATATTTGTCACAAAAATAAATAGAAAATAGAGAAAAAAATTGTATAATGGATAAAGTTTTGAAAAAGGAGCGAGAAGTTGAAATAAACAGAACCAAAGAACATGAGTACTGAGAAAATGTTTTTCTGAAACCGGAGGTTCTTGATCATTTTCCTGCGAAAACTGCAGCAGGGAAAGTCCATTCCCTGCCGTCGTTAAGGAAAAATATGATTTCAATAGTTCAAACGAAGAAAATTGACGTACTTGATATTTGTGAAAATTATTTCTTAAATTAAAAATTAGTTTTTTATTAAAATCAACAGTTTCAGAAAAAAAAATATATTTCTCGTCAGGAAAATGTTGAAACTTGCCTTAGAGGCTTAAAAGACGCGGCACAAAGTGCCTCGTCTTTCAACATCTCTTCGGCAGTAACCGTACATTTTCCTGACTCTTACGTAAATAACTATTATATCAACTTTTTATTGAAAATTGTTCAGAATTCAGTATTAAAGCAAAAAGGAAACTAGAATCCTTCTTTCTTCGAGAAGACTTTTAATAATGAAATTATTAAAAATTTATTAACCCAAATTAAAAGCGAATTTTCCGCTCCCAAAAATTTTTAAACCAAAAACACTAAATTTTACCCAACATTAGCGAATAAATTAAACTTATGACCAATACATTTAATAAAACAAATGTATCTTTTTTTCTTTCCTGGTAAGTATGAATTCAACATTTTTGCATATTTGCTTACATAAACAAATTTTTCAATAATTATACAAATCAATTGTGAGGAATCATAATTAACAGCTGTGAGAGAAACGACTTCTTCTGTTGTTACGTAGGTGTATTATTTGTAAAATCGACAGCTTTCTATCTGCATGAAAAAAATCATCAATATGCAATGTAACACCTCTTACATTGCTATTTTCTAAAGCAAGCCTGGAAGAAGATTATACTGTGCGAATTTGCGATTATCGGCTTTCTAAGATCGTTAAATGTATCGTGTGAATGTGGAACTTCCCCGTTTAATAAATCGGATAAAAACAATAAAACCGTTAAAGTAAAAAGCTGTGGCGTATGTTATGTACGTGAGAAAGCAATTAGGGAATTTACCATGGCAAAGTTGAAAGACCTGCTAGCTGTGATAAATAGTTCTTTGTAAGCGAACTTATGGCTCAGGAATGAATCAATGTACAGATCTATATCTAAAATAGTTGAAAATGGCGGATAATAAATGCAGATTTTATGCTCAAGGAAGGAAGCAAACCAATTCCCCGGCCACTGCTTGGACTCGCACGCTTGTTCATTGAACACGCATGCGTGGATTTCGCATATCACGAGCTTTAATGAGCTTTCGCTTTGATTCACTCCGGTACGCCATGTTAATTATCCACAGCCATAGTCACCGGAGCATAAATTCGAAAAAGTCGGCTAAATCACTTCACCACACAAAAACCACTAAACAAACACCGAATTTGTTAATATGGGGCATTTTGCGTCAATATTAACACCATACTATCACGAGCGTCCTATTTAAAAAAATCCATAGGGTCGTATCACTCCCACCCACCGTCATCGCCTTAATTAACACCCTCCCACCCCACGTGGATATGACAGTTAATAATTCTTCGGTTTCCGGCGACAATTGACAGGTATACGGTGTTCCGGCGTCTAAACAGATGTACTTATTAGAGTTAACTTATCTTGATCGAAGATATTACGACGAAAATGTCATCGTATTTAAATTAGCAAAAGTGGGTATTAAAATTTAGATCTGAGATACCAACCAACCATATGCTGGATTCACCCTCTTAAGACCCTCCGCACATTAGCATTTTCAAGGAAGGAATATCAAAATATTTATCTTTAATCTTGTTGTTTTTAATAGGGTGTTTAATTGTCTGTGGTATTATTTAAATATCTTTGGTAACACCGGGAGAAATCGCTTCATTTCCTGCGTGATACGTTATTACGCCGTAATTATTTTAAACATATTTATTTCAGCCCGTTAAACGGTCCTCCCAATTTGAAAGTCAATACCATTCAAAGTGATCACATTTCCTTCTATTACGCAGATACCGCCACGCAAGAGCTTTTACTATTTTTTGCGCTGGCCACGTCATCGTCTGTATAATTTATCCCTCATTTTCTTCAACTCCTTGCAAATGCGAGCAATTAGGACTGTGATGATGATCTCGAGAAAATTTTTTAATGCTTAAAGAAACTAATACTTGGGTAGAAGCAATAATATGGGAACGTAAACCTTCAACAAACACACCTTTTTAATGTCTAAAATAAATAATGACTATGCAAATAGAAACTCAGTTATTATATGATAATTATAAAAGAAGATAAATTTTGCCACCAACATTTTAATTTTGTATTCATAAATTAATAACGAATTTAGGACTCCCCAATGCATAAAATAGCCGATGGGTAACAAAAAAACGAGTGGGTCGAAATAAATTAAATATATTTATATCCACATTCTAACGCTTAATAATTTCATTTCATTTACCGATTATCTATCTTCACTCTTTATATTTCTCTTATTTCGTGCCGTACGGTGTTCAAGTATGTTATTAAATTTATTTTTTGCTGCATGTTTCATCTCCCCTTCTTGTAGTTTCCTTTCTACCTTTATTGAAGCGTATCCATTTCGGTTAAACACTTTTCTCACCGTTTTTCTCCGTCTCATAATTTGCTCATTATTTCTGACTCATAGCTCTTACATCACGCCAATACCTCAGTTTTTTTCTTCATTCTTGTGGTCTCATAAAAACGAAGCGACACCCCATCAAGTTCATTTACCTCCCTAAAATTTAACCAATCAATACCGGATTGTTTTGTCCAAATAAATGTACAAAATTCACCCGCTTCGGTTTCTTAGTTCTGATCTGACCTTCATTTTTAAATCTGTCTAAATTATTCCTAAATTGACGTCGAAACATTTAATTACATATTTCCAAGTGTAATAATCGATGCGTTACTACCCTTCACTAAAATATTCAAAGACTGACGTTGCCTTTCGCTCCTTTTGTTATATTTTAATAGTGACTCGAAATTTATAATTAGGTACACGTAATGCTTCAGAGAATAATCAAACTATCTAATTGATAAAGTTTTTGATAGTTTATACTTTCCACGCCTTGTAATCTAAGCTTATAATTTATGAAACTGTTTAAGACGAGATAAAAATAGATGGTTTAATTAATAATTAGCGAGTTTTTTTAACGATATTGTAAGTAATCACGTCCAATTTTAATTTAATTACTAAAATCTTGAAAATCTTTTACAAGTTAGATTTGTGGAAACAATTTGCTACTAATTAGATTGATTGCGGGCTCCACAAACCAATCAAATTTACAGTTAATCTTGTGGTTTCATAGTAATTGATTGACGATTCAATTACAATGATGAAAGTAAATTACAAACTGAAACTTTTTAAACTAGGAAATTGAGAAGATTACTACATTTATTATTAAGTATTCGAGATACTTTTTTATTTCTTTTTAGTTTTTGAAGTTTTGTTGTTTCAGCAACTCAGCTATTAGTTAAATAATTAAGCCAATAATTAGTGATCTGAGTTGAAGTAATTGGAAAATAACAGAGCAAAGTTAGAAGTTGCGACCGATATAACTAACTATAATGGATGAACTTACAAACTAAAATATCTCTTAAGATGATTTATAAATTGACACTGTTGCATCTTTTTAGCTTTCGATTGTCAGTAATTTATTTACTGATTAATTCTAAAATTAGAAAAGACTAGAAAGAAAAATTCTAATTTGGGAGACAGAGGACACAGAAATTCTTCCCAGATTTCCTCTTAACATATTTTTTAGCACCTTTTAATAGAGAAACTCATTAATTTACGTCGAAAAGTCAAGTCCCAATTTAGGAATCCGAAGATTTCGCAAAATATCTCCCAATCAAAAAGTTTCTAATGATTGCGACACTGCTCCAAAGATTCATGTTAGCTGTCACAGATTTATGTTATGGATTTTGAACATTAAATGTGTCACTTTGCTGAATTTTAGCTATAGATAATTAAAGACTTGATTGTTTACTTTCAGAATCACGTTGGTTTTCTATTTAATTTTAGCCAGCTTGAATACCGCCTACGATCGAAGCGTGGTTTTCTGTACGTTCTTTGTCTGTTAACAGAATAGAAATTCGGTTTATGTTGTGATTGTCACTGATATATCGTTCTAATTTTTCTGTTGGTCGAAATATGGATGTCTGTAATCAAGGCAGGTATAGAGAGAGCAATCAATACTTTAAAGCGGCTACTGCATTCCGAAGGACACTTAATTAGGCAATGTTCAGACACACCTTACTTCGTTAAACTTCAGATTCAATAAATCTTTTTGTGATAAATAGCAGCTATACAAATCAAAGCAATCAATAATTTCTATATAAACAAACAGACAACGAAATTGAAACGTTACGAAGGAAAAAAGGTAATTGAGAAAAGTTGCTAATAAATAATAAAATTCCAGAGAAATGAAAACTTCCATCCCTGTTCATCCCAGAAATTGAGAGATAAACGTTACCCTTGTTATTTTTCTACTTTTTATCCTACATAGTTCCCCCAATCACGACATTGTTTTGTGTCACTATTGGCCAGTGAATAATTCGTTTAGATGAAGTGGGGGGATAATTATATAACTGGACGACCATAACTTGTCATTTACATATTGTAATATGGCACGAAGCACGATATGGTTGTACTCGGGTAATTGTGCCTATGAATATTGAAGATTATTCGTGACATTAAATTTATGCAAGCTCTTTGCTTATTACAACAAATTATTGGTTACCTCGTTTGTTATTAGCTTAATTCCAAGAAGAAAATTCGGTTTAATTTCCACAAAATCAAAAATGTAAATTTCCACTACCCCAAAATTCGAGACAGATCACAAGCATTTACATTATGACTTCACGTATGTGGCTTTAAGGGGTGATATGTTATAATGGTTCACATTAGGTAGTCACGTCTTTGCCATTAGGGTGCGGTTCAGTCCCATTTGTTCACGCAAAGACCGATAAAGAGGCGAGACATTTCAGTCGGTAAACTAGAAAATAAATCAACCTGCAATCGCTTAACCAAATACTCGATCGGGAAAAAAAGCGATGCCGCCGGCGAATTAACGCCAGCTGGAATCAACGTCTTTTTCATCTAAGGACGAATCAAAATATTTGGAATGTCTATTTCCTGTTCCTTTCATAAAGAATTAATCATTTTAAAGTCCGATAATGTATGATGGAACGTGGCATGTGCTCTGTTCGATATTGTTTAAATTCGAACACCATGAATTAGTAATTAATTAATTTCAAATCGGGAAAACTAATACAAGTATAGGACAAAAAGAGGCTTCTTACGATTTAATTATTTATGACAGTCCACGGTTAATACAACTACGTCCACACTGGATTTTATACGAATGAATCGTTAATAATAAATCTGCTGTCTGTTCCATACCGCCACCTTTTATGTAGATTAAAGACGAAATTTAATACAGTCTCTGTAATTTAACCACCAAATTAAAAGAACAAAGTATTCACTCGTATCTAGTTTTTTCTTAAACCTACGTCAAATCAGACAAAATTTAATACACCTCCGGGTGCATTTTAGCGATTACTCCCTTTATAATTAAAACGATTGTAAAAAAATGTCGCTTGTTAAAATTATATTTAGGTGCGAGGCTAATTACTAAAAAATATGTACAAAATGAAACCAAAAATTGCTTAAAAACACCTAATGAATGTCAAATTGAGTTCGTTTTAAAATAGGAGTAATGTGGATCACAAAAATGTTTCTCTTCAATTTCGACGAAACTATATTGGTCAATTACTTTGATGTATCTTCAAATTTCTCCTCATTATTTTGAATCCAACTAGTAATAGCAGATAAAAGGACGATAACAATTATGAGAGTCTAACAAGAATTGTTTAAAAGGTTGTTTAATTATTTATGAATCAAAACAAAGATATAAAGCTAATCAAAAAATCACCAAAAAACCTCAATCAAAGAAGTGAAGGAGACAATCGAAGACTTGAGAAAATAGTACGAAAAGCAAGTAAAAAAATAGAAAAAAATAGAGGTTAAAAGCAACAACTGCTGTAACCAAAAGTTAAGTTAAGAAAAGCAACCAAAATATTCGAAAACATTTATATCAAGAAATACTTAAAAATAATATCAAACTAAAAACTATTAAAAAACAGATAATATACATAAAACCAAAAATCACAAAGTGGGCTACAAAAAAAAAACTAAGACAATCAACTAAAGATTGGCTAGAAGAAATTGTGTGTAAATAAAAAAAAACAATGGAAATAGAACGAAAATTAAAAAAACTGCAAAAAACTGATGAAAAATATGCTAAAGATTGAATTCCAAGCAACAAAAGACTAAGAATAAGATCATGATTAAAAATAAAAGATAGCAGATTAAAAAAATTAGTATTTGAAAAAAATCTAATGAATAAGAATAAAATTTGATTATGTAATACAGGAAATACAAAAACAAAAAAAGAAACAAAAATTGGAAGAAAAACAAAACAAGTATAAAACGCAAGAGCAGATGTAGCAATATTACTTAAGAAACGGACAACAAAATATGTAAAAAATATATGGAAGAAAAAAAACCTAATAAAAAATTAACAGGTATAATAAAATGTAGACACATCGAAGACGTAGAATAAAAATAAATTCAAACCTACAAGCAGAAAATAAAAAACAAGAAAAGTTGAATGAGGTTTTAAACTATACGGACAACAATATAAAAAATGACTAGAACTAATATTTTAAGAAAAAAGTCACCATACAAATGCTTAAAGAAAATATAGTCAATAATAATTACTTCTCAATTAATCTATGATAAAAAATAGTATAGATAGATAGATAGATAGAGTAATTAAAGTTTTAATCACTTTGCTACATTTGTTTTAAACAAACTTAAAGAAATTGCAATAAAAAAAGTAGTGAACAACAAAAATAGATGCTACAAAGTTAAAAAACCTAAAAAAAGGTAATTGTAAACAAAAAAACAAAAAAAACAAACTGGTATAAAGAAGGAAATTGAAATAAGAAATAAAAATTGAAACAGTACAACAATAACAAGCAGGAAACAAATAAAGTTTTTAAAAATTAGTGAAACAAGACTAATTAAAAATTGACTCAATAAAATATTATGAGATGAAATAAATTGAGATAAACAAGAAAACATAAAAAAAATAGAAATATCTGCTGAGCAAAAGTTCAACATTACCCCCGGCCACATTTAAACTAAAAGTGAGTATTTACGATTTTGTTATAGAAGACTCAATATCGTGATACGATTCTTACCAATCACGAAATAACATTTTTATCTTAAATTTCTGGTTGTATAGATTCTTATATTTGAAAAAATTTGAAATGCAAAATCTCGCAATATTTTCAAACTTTTACATTTGAATGCATGCGACTTTCAGATGGTAATAAGAACTCATCGACTCCTACGAAAAAAAATCATAAATTAACTTTATGTAAATTAAATTGCCCGAATTAACATCATAATACAACGTTTCTGCTAAAGACCAATCTGTTAATTTCATTAAGTGGAAACGTTCAATGTTAATTTAAATTTCCAACGAACCGGTATATGATGAATGTGTCATTTTACAAGTGTATTGTAAGTAACAACTTGAAAAAGCCTGAATTCTGAGTAATTGAATACAATCGTCACGTACAAAATACAAGTTCTACAGCCGCTTCTTTCAGAACACCGATAACAACTCCATTGCGTCACCATGTCTATCCTAATGGAATCCATAAAGTAGATTTAATTTGGTCGTGGACACAACCACTTTTCAGAGGCGTTCATCTTATCATTTTTACCTCAAAACCCATCACCACATATAGTACCTTGGAAGCAACCGCCCCCATATTTCATTCGAAAATATTTTCACTTGACCATGCAAATGAACTCCAAAACACCATACATTATCCTGACAAGTCACGTTGCTCAGACAATATATTAAGGCACTACCCATTTACAATAAGTGTCCGAATTTGCATGGTCAAGTGTTATTATTTCACGCCCGAATTTTGTGGCCGCCTCGGGCTTCTTTGACGAAGATGTATCGTCGTTGTTTAAATGATTTATTTTTAATCACCGGAAACGCATCCTGAAATTAGCTATCGTTAGATACCGCAAGAGTTAATAAATCACGTGCGAATCTCTAACTCTAATTGGACTCACGAGAAAATTAATATCCTTGTACGAGTGTTATCTTAGTGCTGGAGCTTTTTTGTGTAAAAGGGCGTCAAAGGAGCTTTTAAATTGAGCTTTAAGCGCCGACTTGACAGAGCCATCAATGGACCACAAAAAATGTTTCGATTGGACGAGATAAGGAGAGAAATGTAACGAGGAGGTTGAGATCTGAAGTCTGCCAACGATTCCGTTAGATCGCTTTTGTATTTTTTGATTCAGAAAGAAATTACTCTTACGACCTGGTAACTAAAAATTCATGCTTTCTTACTTTGATTTTGACGAGATTCTCTGATTAGATAATTCAGAAAAATTTTAATGCTTGAATTGAAAAAATATCTAAAGTGAAAGAGTCGGAAATCTTCAAAAATTTCACAAATTTCTAAAAAATCTCTTTATAAAAGCTCAAAAATTGTATACAGTTTTTACAAAGTTTTTATTAATCCTTGGATTTATTAGATTTTTAGCTCCTTAAATCCCCACTTTTTAGTTCATAGGTTATCTGAAACAGATAGTCGAGACAAACACTTAACAAAAACAATCAACAATTAAAAAATACAAAATCTATATTCAAAAACTTCCAAAACATCACAAAATAAATAAAAATTAGTGTCAAATTTTCAAGAAACATATCTTCCTTTAAAAAAATATAAAAATAAAAATAAAACAAGACCTGTAAAACTAAAATAACAAAAAATGTCCAACACTTAGAAAGTTTCCATATAAAAACCACATCGTTAAATTATTCGCATTTGGCAGCATAAAAACTAGGGAACTGGCTCATTAGTTTAATAAAATTCAAGCTGTTAATTAAAAAATTTGTCGGTAATTAACACTCCATTATTTTATTAACATGTTTTAATAATGAAACCGTTTTTGTTCCGTTTAGTACACATCTTTTTTCCATTAAACCGTCATAAAACAAATTTATCTTGATACAAGTTAAAAAATTATTCAAGTCGGCATAATAATGAAGGGAGAAGCGACCCGCGCCTCACACCTAATTATTTATGAATAACAACTCGGCAGAAACACAAGAAAAACTTTTGTCTCAGAAAACGGTCGATTCATATAAGAGTTCTCAAGTGTCTTCGAAGCTACTCATTATATCGATACTATCTGGTGTGTTATAGATTTCCAGAGATCCGCCCCTGTTCTGGTTTATCAGGTCAGTCTGATTTGACAATCAAAAACACCTTGCATCTTCATATTTATCACCTTGTTAAGCACCTAGGTGGTGTGATATTGTCAAAATTAGTAAATTCTGATGTTACCTCGAGGGTGATTTTTATCGCAAACATCACATAAATTTCGGTCGATTGCACCCTTTAATTTCGATCACGTTGTCTGCACCGCTGTAAATATTTTTCGGTGTGATGAGTCTATAATTAAAATATTAGACGATTAACGTGGAAAAAATAAAATAAATGAAAAATCCACTCAGCCTGGAGTAAAAATAATCAATTTATGATGAACTCTTGCTTTCTTGAGTCTCAAATTTGAAACATGATCCAATCAATGTGATTAATGTATCAGTCTCAATTATTATCCACGAGACTCATTAAAACACAATAAAACATTTAACAGTCATCTTACAGGTGCAAATCCATAATAGTAAGTATCCCCGAAATTACATTCGCTTTCAGTAACGAATAAATTACCGTTTAATATTTTGAACATAAATAAGCAGTGTAGTAAAAGTTGTACTACACCCTTTTAATTATTGTTTTGACCTAGTTGCATGAAAAATCGGTCGTGATGCAGATGCACTGACCATTCGATGCAATAACACAATTTACGACGTTTCGGCTGTCACTCTCAACCATCATGCTTGAAAACACTGCCGTAATTGCCGTTACATTGTACATTTTTATTTCGTTCCATGAGAAAGCTCGACTTTTCTAGAACGATTAATCTGAAAGTTGCAACACATCGTTCATGACTTTAAACGGAGAATCTGGGCGAGTTTGCCAATGAAGGCAAAAATTTGCAAAGCACTTCGAACCGGGACCAACAAAGAGGAATTATGTTGAAGTATTTATCAGTGTCCAAACGACCAGCAGCTTGGAATTCAAGTGCCGGTTAGTAGATACACACGTTATGCAGTTGAATTTTTATAATTTGTCATCGGTATCGGTGGTCTTTTCCATCTACCGCTGAAAATAAGAAGACTAAATCGTAATTATTCCACTATTAAATTTATAGCGACCGTTGCTATACCATAAAATAGAATTAGCTACAAGAAGTGTGCTAACGTTGACTATAGCCAGAACTGCAGAGAAACGTCTAAATACGTTTAGAAATCATGTAAGTAATTGCGTAAACGACAAAAAAAAATATGTTGAATCACGAGAAAGAAATTTATGTTTGTAAAGCTAGCAGTTAAAACGCGGAAAAAGGCTTAATTTTCCATAAAACTTGATAATCGTTTTAATGCTACCATTATTACGAGATTTCCCACAAATAACTTTTTATTACATCTTGCTGGTTCAAATTTTGCTAGTTTTAATCAAAATAACTGAATAGACAGATGAAAAACCAAATTAGCCAAAGCTAAATAAATTAAGCGATTTATCGATTATTTTTAAACATTATCGATAGCTGAACGCTGTAATCAAAGAACTTTTTTTTTATTTATGCGATTGAATTATTATTATAGAACTGCGTCTTATTTTTTTTTTTTGATTAATCATGTGGAAAACTACAGCGCAAAATTAAACAGACACTAAAAAAATATCTATAATTATGTGTTTATTTTTATATTCAAAACACACTACCTCTAATAATTTTCCTACATTTAGTTCTAAAGTACTATTTTTGAAGAACAAAAGTACAGCTAACCATCATCACTACCAATCTTAAAGAATATTTAAAAACGAATTACATAAAACACTTCCCGACAGATGCATAAAATTATAAATTATAATATTCACATTCTCTTAGTCGTAAAAATATAACTACTTCTTTATTTACCTCAACATCTGCCAGTATATTGTATGAAAAACCTTACTCATTTTGGGTATAAATTATTCTACGATTCATTTTTTTATGTTGTTACTTTCTACAATGGACAAAGTGTCAAAATTTATATATTTCCTGCTATTAAATAAGTTTTTATTATAATCAGTTAAATTAAAGTTTAATGACTTAAGTTTGACTGTAAATATAAACTTCATCACAACGAAACTTATTAATTACAATCGATTTGTATAGAAATCTGAACCCACCGTAAAATTGAACGGAAAATTAGGTCGTTTGATTTAAGAACAGATTTTAGAATAAAGCACGCATATTATAATAACATGCATATTTAATAGTAACGTAAAATCGATAGCCACAACATAGATGTATGTCATTAATTTCTATTTTACCTAAAATGTAGAGAGAATTTCCATCGGTTATTATTTTATTATTCATGTGATTGAATCGTACAAATATACAATTGGTAGATGCAAACAAAATATCGGTTGTTTGAAAATGAGCTTTTAAAATCCATACAAATACGTAACAATAAAAATATGTAAATTTGAAGCTATCCCTCATCCCCTATCAGATTTTAGTATTAAAAGTACATGTATTTGCGACACTGGGGTGTTTTATCGTGGCTTTTTTACAATGTGCTTTTTATTTAGCGCACTTTTGTTCTAATAACGGACTACAATATTAATATGTTAATAGTCGTAATAAGTCAGAATTTCTTATCACCGAAGGGTCTAATTGATATAAATAGATTTCGCACGAAATGTAAGTTGCTTTATTACTAGGCCCACAATTACATAAATCTTAGCCGTGTTACTTATTTTTGGAAAACGGTATTAAGTACTATGATAAAATCTCCGGAAAACTACTGTAGTGTAAAAAAAATCTGCTAAAGAAGTACGATTTAAATCTGCAGCGACTGTATTAAAATAACTTCTTTAAATTTTATGTCAGCGGTTAAGGAAGTGAATATTCGTGCATGGACTCACTTCCTGTAACAAATTACCATGTTGCATTTTTCGCTGTATGAATTCTCACAGTTTTGGTTATTGGTCCGAAACTTAAAATTTATGAAACTGTACACAACATAACATCTAGTTAACTACATGAGCTTGCAGAATGTGTGTGGTTTGTTGCCCGTGGCACCAATGTGGAATATTAATAATACACTTTCCAGTTTTTATCTTGTCAAGATTCCTGGTTCGAATTTGAATATTTAGTGTTGGGAGGCAATTATGAAAAAAAGTTCTTGGTCTTTGAGTAAATCAAGTTTATGCGCGGTATATTTGTGGAATCCAAACTCATACGTTCCATGGAAGGATGCCATCAATAAGAAAGGAATTTTAACTAAAATTAATAACACCGTCTTGAGGCATTTAACTAGTGGTCGCCGAAACAAATATTAATCGACTTGATAAGCAGACTAATGGATTGAGGCATGCACCCGCCATGTTAGATCGGCAAGATTTGAATGCAGAGACAAAAAGCGAAAATTGCGATGTTTTGAAACGAGGAATCGAATAAAATAGACAAACTAAGACACTAAAGATCAGCGATCAATAATTCCGTAACTGTCAAAGACACACATTTCAATATTAATAAAGTTATACAAAAACTAATTAAAAATGATCGGACAATAAACAGTAAAAATTCAAGTTTGAATAGTAACAAATAATTATTCATTCTGTGATATAATCGTATTTATCACATTCCAGCTACTGAATCGCATCTTGACTTTTTTTTCTACAGCAGATTTTTAAGCCTAACTTGCACTTTAAGATTAAAGTTAAATAAAATTCTTTAATTTTTAGTTAACTTTAATAAATTCTTATTTTCGATTAATTGTAACATTAATTTTGCAATGTACAATTGACGTTCCCAGGACATTGATTCGAGGAATAAAATTCGCATTGAAAATTTCCTGGGTTAACTTGTAGCTCAGCTTATTGTCGCCAGATCTTCGCAAAGAATCTAATTTGAAATAGCAATTTTTCACGCTACAAAATCTTCATTTAACAGTGACAAGATCAGCACCGTGTTTGCCAACATCGTAGCTGTAGAATAGCGAAAGCAATGCCCAGTATACATTTCGGGATGTAACAGCTTCAAAAAATTGGCAATCATTTCCAGAACTTTACAGACTTTTACCGTCGAAGAATTTGCTTTTAGGACGCAAGCCTAAATATTTTTCGATCATTAATATTGAAAACATTTAACCTGTACATTTGATGGTTATAGAGGTCTTTTATCGCCTTGTATAATAAAAAACTATTTTATATCTGTAAAGTTCTGCTAATATTTTGTTCAAATTTAATAAGTAGATAACTACATTTCAGCAATATGAAGAAGAAAGCAACAAAATCTTTCTTACTATATACAAAGACAATCACAATCTGACACTAGTCTTTTACTTGTGTATAGAAAAAGGCTTTGATCAATGCGATTTAATGACTTGCTGTCAAGTCAGCAATATCAACATCCATTTCAAATATGACATTTTCTACAGATAAATGAACTAGCTACTGTAAATTGTCCGCACAGTAAGACCTGCTGTTCATCAAAGTAGAACTTTGCAATGACTAAGTCACTTTCTTTGTCAAAACTTTAAGAGACTTGTAAAAAGAATCAAAAATCTTCAAAAAATGTAGAACGACGCATTTCGTAGATACGATAGACAGAAGAAACGTCCACATGGTCATTCAAGAATAGAAATTCGTTCCAGTCCGAATCAAATTTCCGTTATCTAAACAAGATGCATATTAACACCGCGTTTAAAAATGAAAGAGGTGAACCTTCGACATCGGTGCCCCACAGAGTGCTGTGGTTGCAAACCGCCGATAAAAAAAATTCCCCGAAAGCTTAGTCGGTATCTGTAAAAAACCAAATATAGGACAGTCGAGTCCTGGCTCTTTTATTTGGTGTCATGAGTTCACATAATATTAAAATTCTACTTTTCACATCGATTACGATTTGGGCGGATGGTTTTGACCGGCGGTGGTTCGAATGGTTCGTTGAAGGATCTCGGCATCTTTGAGGACCGGTCAACGCAGCTATTATGATGCTAAATTAGATATGTACTTACAAAGTGGGAGTCGAGCTTACCGTTGGGCTTTCAACTGTGACTGTCAACGACCGAATTTAAAAATTACACGGGCTAAACGTGCAGCACTGTAATTTCGTTAATGATATGCATGTTGAGCAAAGTAGGCTGAGAACGGGACAATAATAGATATATATAAAGACAAAATTTTTTTCGGACTATGCTTGACTTAATTAAAGCTTCTTCTATTGGGCGGTCTGTGTAATTTTTGGATTTTGTAAAGCATTGTCTAGTCGACGGTAAAGTCGGAGAACTTTTTCCTTCCACTTGGCGTGCTCACTTCACATTCTACATTCGTGCACATAAAATTTTTTAATATAACAAAAAGGGATTATAACAAAGCGATTCCTTCTCGTCCTCGGGTTGTGGCTATAAATGGTACAATTATCCACATTGTGCGTGATTTGCGTGTATGACACACTTTGCAAAAATCTATTTAAATAAGTAATTGATGGCGTACTAACGAGGTCGGCCGAAGAAACAAGGCACTGATGAAATTTGTGTTTTCTACCATTGAACGTATTTTAATAAGGATTAAAGTAAAAACTAAACCGACTCGCACAGCGGGGTGCGATACGAGGATGATGGATTGATATACTAACAACGAAATTTATTCAAAAACACTACTCAGCTGGACAGAAATTAACCTGACAGCCTGAATATTCAAGTCGAGATATCTAAATCTACGACCAGATTGTTACATGAGGACCTACCGAAATGATTTTGTTTTTATGAATTAACAAACTACTGGAATACGACAAAAAAAACCGCTGATGTAACGGTACGTCAATGTTTAACATCATTAAATTATTATCCATGAAAAACTATTGTTAAATTTGGTTTCAATTCTGACAGCCGCAAAAAACCGCTCCAAATTAGCGATAACAAGCCCACCGTTACATAATAGAAAAATTGGCATTCCGCTGTAAGTATTGTCCCAGAAACTCTCTTCGAATTGTCCGAGAACCAACAAATTCTTCTATTTTCAACAGTTTTGTCTTTTTTTTTCTCTGTTCATAGTAGCCACCCGTTACTTCTCTTTGTCAGAAAGTGATATATAAACTTCGCTAATTCTACAGTTACTACCCACAATAATCCCAAGATGAATAACAATCTCCTCAAAAAAGATTAACTCTCAACGAATCTGTGCATTCGATCAATTTGCATCTGCCGAATCCCCATTAATAAGTGGTATAAAATTACTAATAATGCTCCAAAAAAACACCCTGTCTGAAGAATCCAAATCAGTACTTAAGAAACAATAAATAACGAAAAAGTTACCGTGTTGACTTGAAAACTTAAAGGTATATAATCTCTCCGATATGATAATCGTTCTGTTATTTTCACCTTCTTACAAATTAGCGGGTCGTGATCAAACTCACCTGGGGCCCGGAATCAGATACACCTGCTTTAGTGATCCGTGCCTTATACCTCAGATACCTACAGCGAACCTGCATTTATGTTTCCTGGACACAGTGCCGGAGTTTTTTTAATAATTATTGCCAATCAAAATTGTGTCTCTGGAACACGTGTGCGTGTGTTTTTTTGCCTAATTTGTCATCTTAAGCTTATTAGCGGGAAATTTATTATTTTGGAATTGTGGGATATAGACAGGTGCTAGGAGAAAACGATGTAATTCTACAAGGTTTTTGCTTGTTAGGTGTCACAGCGTGTATTGCATCATGTTTCGAAATTTCGAAACACACGATTCTGATTATTTTATTTTACGACAGTAATTGGACTATAAAAAAAAGAAAATCTAGGTAAAAACACGACCAGGAGCAGGAGCAAATACGAAGATTCTTACGATAATTTCAATACAATAAGTCAAAAAAAACTTAAAACAGAATCGAACAAAATCTTATATTAAAAAAAATGAAGGTTTTCAAGAACGATAGAAAAAAACGAAAGATATTTTAAAGGTTTAAGAGTAATAGTTTTCAAAATTTTATAAAAAAATTTATACAATTCTGGAGATTGATTGGAATAATATTTAAAAGACCTTTAAATTTCTGTAGATTTACATATTACTAGACAAAAGAAGAATAAAAATAAAACGACAATTGAAAAGCAGAAACAAGGATAATTTATTTATAGTTTATAAAAAAATTAAAAATTGAGAAAATGTAGAAAGTGCAGGAAATCTAAAAAAAATAGGTAGAAAAGTCAAAGAACTCTTAGCACAGAATGGGAGAAAAACTTAAAAAAATTAAAAGCTTTCGAAAAGAATAAAAAAAGCCCGAAAAAAATTAGGTTCGTTGAATTCAAAAAATCTTATTATTAGGACTTTCAAGTTTCTTAAAATTACAGAATTCTAGGAATTCATACGATTTTGAGGTATTTAACATTGAAGGGTTTGAGTCTAATTTTTTTTTTCATATTTTTTACATTTTTTTCTTCGAATTTACAGCTTCTTTGAACTTGATTTGATAATATTTCTAGACTTAGTGTTATATTTCCTTCTATTTTATTTATAATTTCTTGCAATATTTTATCTAGAAATATTTAAAAGTCAACATTGTTTCTGTAAAATTTTGAAAATTTGGAATATTTTCAAAAGCAGTAAAGCTTTTTCAAAAATTTTATGTTATTTTAGAAAGTGCTGTTTAAGAGCAATAATTTTTATGATTTTTTGTATAATTTTGGAAATTGTTACATTTAGGATATTATTCAAAAAGCTTGAAATTTCTGAAGATTTACACAATAGTAGTGAATAGGAAAATAGAAGTGAAACCAGAATTAAAAAAAAGAAACACTGATAATTTATTTATAGTTTATAAAAAAAAATAAGAATCGAGAAAATATAAAAATTTGATAAATTTTCAAGTTCAAAAATCAAGAAATTCTAAACGTGTAAGTAATTTGGAGAGTCAAAAAAACATGAAAAAATGCAAAAAATACAACAAAAAAATATAAAACATTCATAAAATTTAAAGAGTTAAAAACTATATTAAATTCAAATAACCCAAAAAAATTTAACAAATCGAAAGGTTTTAAAATCTAAAGGATTTAGAAAAATACAAAACATTTAAAACACAAAAAAAGTCAAAAAGAAGATTTGTTTACATTTTAAAGACTTTTTAAGCATTTTTGATTTTTAGAATTTGTGCCTAGAATTTTTTAATCTTCACATAATTTCTTTTTTTTTAAATTCGTTATACCTAACCTAAAATTTCCTTTCATATTGTCTTTAGAATATTTGTAGCCGTTACAATTTTTTTACCTTTTATTTTTGTGCTCTAAATTATAAGTTTTTTAGATTCTGGACTTTCTTTGTTTCTGTTGTTTTCTAAATTCTTCAGATTTTTCAAATTCGTTTTACATTGCTTATTTTTATAGATTCTTTGAATTTTCGGAAACTTATGGATCCATTAAAAATTATCTAAAATGTTTGATTTTGTTGTAATATTTCTATTTGTAGCTTTAGGATCATTTGGACGAATTAAATTATGTTAATTTCTTGAATTTTTTTTCCACATTTTTTCTCTGCATTTTAAGCTTTTTTGAACTTGATTTAGCAGCATTTCCAGAACCAGTGTTATTTTTACTTCTATTTTATTTATAGTTTCTTGTAATATTTGCAAGTCACTATTATGTTTTTTTTTTTTAATTTAGGATATTTTCAGAAGTAGGAACGCTTTTTTATGAATTTTAATTTATTGTCGAAAGTGCTGTTTTAGTTTTAAAATCTTCCTAGATTTTAAAGGTTTAGGAGTAATAATTTTCAAAATTTTTGTATAATTATGGACATTCTTACATTTGGAATAACATTTCAAGAACTAAGAAACTTTTAAAGATTTAGTCATTATTAATTAAAAAGACAATAAAAAGAAACGACATTTGAGAAGCATTAACACAAACAATTTATAACGTCCAACAAAAATCGGTTTATTTTTTTACATCATCCATGGGTCTAAACTACGTTCAATTTAGTACCCAGCATGCATACAGTAATTCATTTCCATTAAGCACGTTTTGAAGACTTGAGGGAGGAGTCTTCATGTACGCCACTGTTTCAATTATGACGAATTCAGCAGGTGAAGGGTGGGTTGAAGAAGATTGATGTAGCACAATGTAGGCCCCAGTAACGGTCGTTATTGTCCCACTATACCGTTTTGTTTAATTAATATCATTCATTATGTAATTAATATCCCTTTGTTTCGTTGCGCTTATCTCTAATTCGGTCAAACAGAAATCACTTTTAATTAGAATGGAAATTTTTTCCTTATATGAATGCAAATCTTCGCGCGTTTTCAAATTAGTCCGATGACGAAGAAAAATTAGTTGCATGTTCGAAATGAACATAATTTAGTTGCAACAGATCCATGAAAATATCGATACGTCAGTCATATCGACAACCTTTCCAATAATCAATAAAAGCTAAGTCAATTACGATCCATCAAGCTTAGATAAGATAATATAGCAATACCCAAAGGTTAGGTCGTTTTGCTGGTGATGTACACGCGATATCGTGTGGAGGGTTCTTCTCACGGTGGGTTCCGCAAGACCTTTCGTGGTTTTATTATTTCCTTCAAATATCTCTTGTCTTTATAATTTTAAAATCGATAATTATATGTGCGATCCGGTTTCAAGAATACGCGGTTCCAACTTTTCAAAAGCCGTCAGAAAAGTCATCCTGCGGCCTGTTTTTCTGATATAGCTGCGTCCCTGGAATGTAAATCGAAAGAATTTTAGAACAGTAGCGAAGTGAAGGTGACACATCGCTCAACGAAGCAAAAGATCTGATGGAACCTTGTTCCTACCGCTGCACCCTGCTGGGAACCACACAGAAGCGGACTCTGAGCATGAACCGACCCAGCATCCACTGAACGCGACTTAAATGGAAAGGGAGAATCTGAGAGTACGGTCCATGAATGGAAACAGCGCTGAAGTGCACACTGAAATGGATTTCTTGGTACCTTTCGGATAAAATTCGGTGTATAAATACGTCGACTTTTTATTTTGGTTGTCACTTAAATTAACTTTAACTCATTTAACTTATCGTTTTAACATCTAAATCACGTGGAAAGATATTTTAACAGCTCCATTGATTCAGACTGGAAATTAAAAATTCATTCCTTTGTTGCGTTTTTGTAATTACTCTCAGCTTTCTTCCATTATACTTCTTCCATTATTGAATTATGAGTAGATATCAGGGTACAAAATCTAACTTTCCAAGTGGGTTGGAAATGGAACATAATAATCGGTGCCATTGTTAAGGTAGCGATACATGAATATTTACATTTGCTTACCTTAATATAACCCATTGTTCTCTCTCTTAAAAACCGAACTTAAGCAACAACAATTATATTGGTGGCTGCATATTCACAACGCGGAAATTCCGTTTAATCCCGCCATTTTCCGCAACCACTTTGCATTCTAATTATTCGTAACCGAAAACATTTAAATAAATTATAGTACGAAGAAGATGTTACAAGTGTTCCCTTTTTTAATTGCCCAATTATATAGAAACACGTTAGATATCAATAGACATTTCTTGTTTGTTAGAAATCGCATGGGAGATGATAATTTAATAATTATAACTTTGAGGACGACTATGCAGGTGTAAGTTGAAAATTTGTTAGCTTTACCTCAATTTATTTACACATGTTCCATCGTTTAGTGTGAATTGTAACTGATGCGGAAGTCTCTAGATGTCACGAACATCGTGTTAGACACAAATTGTGCATTTCCTTCTCGGAAACCCCCATTAAAACTCTTCACTTACATATAATTTTTCACAATTATTTATTGGAAAAAAAGTGAGGAAATTACACCTACTCTCCCCGCACCAACAAAAAAATACGCAATGATCTTCTATTACCAACCATGGATTTCTGACAAGGTTTCCTCCTTAATAAATTTCCACCAGGTGCTGTTTTGCATGCACTAGCCCAATTACACGAAAAGTTATTATCTATTTAAATACTTCTTAAACGATAAATTATATTAATACGACACGGCCTATTTCCTCCAAATCCGACACCGCAGTGAAAATTTACGACAAATAAGTGCCTCATCAAAATACAGAACACTACAACAAACTAATGAAATTCATAACATATCGTTGTTAGCCGTAAAAAAAACTTTTCTTTCTCAGAATTGTGATTTTAACGAATTTCATTTTAGATGACCATCGTCTGTCAAAAAACCTACTGGAACTGATCTAGGAATACAAAGTAGCAGGTGAAATAAATTTTATAATCGGCGAAAATAGCAGGTGAAGACTTCGGCAGAAAGAGTTTTGCCTGTGGTTCTATTGTATTATTAGTGATGCTAAACGGTTTGATTATGGATCGTTGTTCTTCATACCATATCTATATATCACACCCTATTATAAAACAACAATTTATACGAAATTGATCAGATCAGAGAGGCTATCTTTGCCAATTATTTTGCAAATTGGACCTTAACCACTGATTTGTTTTTATTTCTGCAAAAAAAAAAATGAAGACATTATAAGTAGAGAAAGAATTAATTGAATAAAAATAATGATAGCGTTGGGTCCATCTGCGAGAGATCCTTTCAATTTGTGTAACCGCGGTAGGTAAAATAGAAAATAGCAGGTGATTATGCGCAAATTTTAGGTTGAAATAGATAGACCTTATTAAATTTGTCTCATTTATATTTATAATAACAGATAAATTTTTTTTTTATTCCAAGTCGAAAAAAAGATAAGAACAAAATTAAAAAAATTAGAGAGAATAAAACTCCATTAATTAATGCGACCACAAATTATTAGGTACCTTATCAGATTATGGTATAATTTTTACTCTTCATATACTTAGAATAAAATTATTTGTAATAACATAATTTTTACCTCTCGTATGTCTAGAATAAAATTATTTGATTTTTTTTAATTACAAAAACATTTAAAAGTTTTAACACCTTGTGAATTTAACAAATTGGATTCAATTCATACATTAAAAAAAAAATAGTACCTTATGCGTACGTACACTTTTGAGTAAATTAAAAAAACTCGTCCTCATTCTTAAGCTAAAACTTCGTTTTCCATAAAGATTATTAAATTACCAGATTAAGTGGCAAGTAACAGTTTATTGTTTTGTGTAAAATTTTAAATTTTGACATACAAAGCTACGCCATTCAAAAAAAACATCAATTTGAAGAATCAAAAATATTTTTGAAAATGAGAAGATCTTAAAAATCGATTTTGAAGAAAATCAAGAAAACGAAATTCAATAATACATAAAACATAAAACTAAAAAAAATATGGAGGCTTAAAAAACAATTACATTCAAATAATACAAAAACATTATCAAGTCGAAAGGTTTTACAATCTAAAGAATACAAAAAATATACAGCATCCGAAGAATCGAAAGAAGATTTATACACATATTTGAAATAATTTTTAAACTTTTTTGAATTTTAGAAGTTTTTAGAAGAAATTCGTTAAAATTGTTAGATTTTTTATGCCTATCTTAATTTTTTTTTTCAATTGTATAATTTTTTCATAACGTCTTCACCGCTGCATTTTTTCCGTCTTTTGGAACTGTTAAGTTTTTTGTAAATTTTTGGTATCTATTTATGCTTTAAAGCATAATTACCCTAAATTGTAAGTTATTTAGATTCTAGATATTCTTTGTAATTTTTAGGTGTTTTCTAAATTCTTTATAATTTTAAAATTCATTTTACATTGCTCCAATTTTTTTTTTTAATCAATTGGATTTTTTATTGCTCTCAATTTTTTACTCTTCAATTCTCCAAGTTTTGTAAATTCTCCGAATTTTCTAGAATTTATTAATTCTTTAAATTATGTCTAAAAATTTATTATTAATTTATTTATTTGTTGTTGTTTTGTTGAGATTCTCAATTTTTTTTGCATTCCTTGAGGTTTTAGATCTGATATATATAGAAGTGTCATCTACGAGTAAAACACGTGAACTTGAACAAGTAGGTGAGAAATCTAATCCCAAGAAATCCCAAAAATTTAAACAATATAAAAATAAATTTTTAAAATAGATTAAAAAATCTTAAATGAGGAAAATATCGAAAATCAAAAAAAAAACTAGAGAACATAAAATGTTAGAAAATTTCGAAAATATAGAAAAATTTAAATAATTTAAACAGAAAATTCAATTACAAAAAGATTATTGAAATTTTTCAAGTTCCAAAAGAATTTCAAAAACCGCCAAGTTTTTCTATGTTTATTATAAATTTATAATAAATGCAAAAAATTCCAGATTTTTTTTCCGAAATTTAAATATGCTAAAAAGTATTTTTCGGTTTTCAAAATTAAGAGATAAGACAAATCGTGTTGCTATTTTTAAATTATAGAAACTTCAGGCGCTTTTAAAAGATTTTACAATTTAGAGCAACGGTCTCAAAAAATATTTGAGCGTCAACGAAGTATTAAAGTTAAATTTTAGAAAATTGTTAACAAGTAGTTTTCGGGTGTTTAGAAATGCAAAAAAAATAGATCTTGGAGTTAGATTTTCTTTAGATAAATTCTTCAATTTTTGTTGAATGTGAAATATTTTGGTGATTTTAATTTTTGTTCTTTCATTTTCAAAACCCTTAAATTTTTGTTTTTATGATAACACAAGAGCTACAAATATTAAAAAAAAATCAATTAGATATAATTTTAGAATTTAATGCAAAAATTTCTCATAGGCGCTTATAGTTAAAAATCAAAACCAAGATACAAAAAAAAAATCTATTAAAATTCAAGCATCCAGAAAATCCATGAATTCTTAAAGTAACAAAAAAAATCATAAATTTATATTAAAAGAAAATATTTAAAAAATCCAGAATCTAAAGCACCTAAAAGTTTCTCAAAACTACAACAATACAAAAAAAATCCAAAAATTTGCAGTTTCTTTAAATACATCTGCAGTAATTTGAAAAATCTTTTATTAAATTTTGCCGCATATCACGAACAGATGGTTATAATTAACTGTGCAGCGTAAAAGTAAATATCAGGAGTTGCCTAAAACATCTTTAAATTTTTTTTACTCACGAAAACACACCAAACACAAAAACTAATTTAGCTGCCACACCCGCATTAAAATAAATATTGTCTTCTACTAAAGACGAACATTAAGAATCGTTCAGACGAACATCACACCTTGCACCTACACCTTAAAATGATTAGTCAATCTTCAAAAGTTATGGCATTTCCAACATAATCACCCATAATTATATTATAAATTTGAAACCCTAAATGTCAAGATTTTACGAGATATGCAAATTTTGATTAGTTTTTAATATTCACTTTGTCACTAATAAAGAACTTGTTCAAACGTCAAATACCATATTTAGGTTCTCAGTGATCGATTTGGTAGAATATAAAATTTTATTGTTTTTTAAACGTCTATAACTGCTTCCTGTTCACTCAACCTAAAAGTGGTTGTAATTTTATTGTTTTAGTTTTTTTATTAGGTTTCGATAGGTAAAACCAAAGTTGTCTACAGTTAAAACGTAGTCAGAAATTAAGTACTGTTACCTCAAAGTTGATCTATTAAATTTTAATGTACAATTCTAATATCTACACGTAAGTGTGGCAATGCCTTTACCAGATTAGGAACTGTGAAGAGAATTTAAAATTTATGACGATAATAATTTATTAGCAATTTGTACGTCTATTAGATGCGTCCATGAAATACCTGTGTATATAAACGTTGCGTTTTCCATTATTCATAACTAGGTGACAAATTTAGGCCAGGTTCTGCTATTATGAATCAATTTATCATTAATTTTCTCCGTGTCTTTCCTAATTGTTGTATAGTTAATGAAAGATTAATTAGCGAGCGAAGCACTTGAAGAAAAACGATCGAACACCGCGGAAGTGGCTGAAAAAATAAACTGATTAAATCAATTCTCATTGCTTTACATCGTTTCCTCGCTAAGGTTCTGTGATTTCATTATACAGTGAATTGTGCGGTCACGATTCGGCAGAAAATCCATCGATGAATAGTCATAATAACAATTAAGTCTGGCTTTGTGTGTGAAATGAAATACTGAAGGCAGGAAAAAGACCAACCACGTCAACGCAAATGATGGCAAAAGCTTGAATTATGCGTGAAATATGTCTCAAAATCTCGTTAAAGCATAGCTCAAGACCAATCTGAAATCGACGGTCACACATAAATAAGTTTACTTTATTATTGTTGGAATTCTCAAAAGCTAGCGTTCGCTCAATTCCGGTTTGAGCAAACATTTTTATCGATAGACAGCAAATTCAAAAGCGGTCATCTGTGATTGCTAGAAACTTATGAATGAAGTTCTTAAAGAACGAATCTTTTTTTTACGGTTCGCTTGACATTGTCATGATCATGTATAAAAATCGCTAAATTCTAAAGTCTAATGACAGTTAATTTCAAATTATTTAAAATCAGTTGAGCGGAAACGTGCTTGTTATAATGTTACTGATATTACTTTACTTGTTGGATTTAGTTGTAAGAAGAAATGTTTGCACTGTTGAAATTCCAGATACACTAATTTTTCATGTATTGTACACGTATGTCTAACTCAGCTCGATAAAAACGAGGTAGACAGGTAATTTATCTGGTCATTCATCTGCGCAGATGTTCTTTTCAAATCTGTGAGGGTCTCTAAATTTTAGATTAAATTATTGTGAATGAGCGCAGCTATACAATGTAGGATAAATATCATTAAGAAACCAAACTGTAATTCGACAGGTTATTCCGCCGAACAAATAAAGTAATTTTACGTTCATAAACTCAAATCGATTTGCTGTTAATTTTGTGCTGAATCAACAAAATAAAAAAATTGATAAGTAAGAGGTTGATATTTCAAAGATTGAGTCAGACGTACAGTGGCCGGCAATAAATTTTCGTCAATATCATTTGAAGAAGTGACAGAATTGTCAGAAATTAGAAATTTTTCCTGTTTGATAAGGGCGACTGTCATCAAAAGGTCTTAGTTCTGAACCCTACTTCCTAATAAACTTGTCAAGGATTCTAATGACAAAAATTCGTGTCATGCGTTTACACTTCAATTATAACTTAGGTATAATTTATACAAATTCATGTTTACATTAGCACAATATCCAAATCAGTAACAAATACTCAGTTTCTGGTTATCAAAAATTAATTTACGTCTTTATGTTGGAATAGTTATTTACCCAACAAGTTCGGAAACTTAATTTTCCCGCATGAGCACTTTGTTTGCAGTACGACTGTAAGGAGGGCCGCGTTTAGTGCGAATGCGGGAAAATTCTTTCCGATAGAGTTAGATACAATATTTTTTGTAACGAATATCGAAATACAAAAAATTAAGTAACTTAATTTTTAATTCTTAAATTAAACTTAATTCTTAAATTAAGTAACTTAATTTTTTATATGGTGGGTCGGTAACATGATCTGTAACTACCTAATAGATTTTAAAAATCTAAATCAGCTGTCAATTTCTTTTTTTAATTATTAACAAAAATTGTTTAAAAGAGTGACACCGAAGAACGTATGTGTACCTCTCCCGATGTACAACAATGTGCCAAGGAGGCCGCACTTACCAAAAATTGATTGACTGTGTCCTCAAAAAGTCGCAGTACCAACCGTATAACGTAAATATCCCTTGCCGCCAGCGGAAACTAAAAAACACCGGGGTGTGGGAAAACCGTTTTTCCATGCATCGGAATTTACCGGAAAAATTCTGTTTCCGTACAATGAGTACAAAAACTGTACACAAAACATGCATGCAACTTTTAAGTTGTAAAAATATCCCTAGCCGGTACATCCCGACACATCAGTTTGGTCAAATCTTATGTACAGTCCCAAAATTTGATCGAGTTTTGACTCAAAAAATGTCATTTACGACCAAAATTTATTACCGGAGAAATTTTCCGAAATTAAGTGCATTTAAAAAAAGTACAAATTGCACTCAGATTTGCCATTGTTTAATAATTATAGATGAAATAATCGAGAAATTCACCTGTGCCAAGCATTGTCAACAACTCAAACGTTAACGCACAAGCTTGTTTTGACCATTAAATTTACACTTTTAACAAACAAATACCCAAGCCACATTAATGAGATGCAAGCAAAAATTTTTTTGATGCGTTCAAAAAAAATGCAACTGGTAGATTAAAAAACGATTTCAAATTTCTCGCCTCCAACAACACCAAAATGTTTACTGCAGATATCAGTTTGTCTGAAAAAAGATTAATATGTGACATTTATAGGCTGTATTTTGGAAATTTTTAATTGTGACCCTAAAACATAGGCGCTAAATTTAGAAGTTCAAACTATGATAACTATTAATCTAATAATGATGCTTTAATGTTTAAAACAAAATTAAATTTTAGACAATGTATTTTTAGAACAATCAGAAATAAACACATTTTTCCTGCAGTAAACGAAAACATGATTATTGGTTGCACTACGTTCGTCACATTCTAAAACACAATGAAATGGAAATTAATTAAACTGCAAATAACTTACATCTACCGGTCAGTAGTCAAACTGAACAGAACACAGATCCGTGGTACAAACCAAAGCAAATCTGAGTTATGGGCATATTTCTTTCCATAATTAATAACATTTTAGTGCGATTAACAGCGCTATTCCAAACGATTGAGTTTATATTTTTTATATTAATTATTTTACCATAACACTTTTGTGGGGTAGCTCCATTAGTCCCTAGGATGCGCTTTTTATTACCAGTGACGAAAGTAATATTACAACACCCAGTATATTTTCTATTACCACTTCAAATTTACGGAGTTTGAACAATTCCAAACTATAGCATAAAGGTCAAAAATATTATCTACAGAATGACCTAGAGATGCGTAGTCAGTCCATAATTTTTTTGCTATTTAATAGATTGACAGGCAGTTTTCGATATCCAGTATATGTACAGTTATAAATGTCACAAAATAACAGTTAAAAAACAGGATATTATTGTTACAAATATATGAATTTTCAGAAAAAGTACATTATTTTATACAAATTTTAAAATTCATTTCGATTATAATGTGGACAAGAGAATATATTTTTTTGTAATTAAGAAATGGAATAGTTCTATGCTGATAGCTTTCGAAAGTAGGCTGCTGTCAATGAATTTTATAAGTCAAATGACAACTTATAAAATTCATTGACAGTGACAGCATTGACAGCAGCCTACTTTCAAAAACTAACAAATTTCCTTGTAAATAACAGAAATATATTTTTTTTAAATCTCGTAAAATATTGAAAATTGAAGTCAAACAGAAAGTACTCAATTGAATAAAAAGTTTTAAACGTTTTGCCTGTACAGTGTATGGGTGCTAAAAAACGTCTATTTCTGAAACTCCAACTTTTTCTTCTGCAAATTTGTCGGAAAATATTCATAATCCATTTCACAGTGACTTTCCAAATGTCAGTTCTTTATTACATTCCATTAAAAAAAAAACATGTTTGGTTTACCACTATGTAAAAAATATTCTGTCAATATACTAAATAGCAAAAAACTTTAGGACCAATTACACACCCCTGGAATATCCTGTATTTTGAGGGTAAAATGAAGTGAGGAAAAAAAAATTACTGTTAACATTAATTTCAGTTAGAAAATGCAACATTTTCATTTTTTCCCACTCAGTAAGAAAAGTAACTTATGATAACAAAAAATACTAAAACAAAACAGATAAAAACTTGTACGCGACACGAGGAAAATTAGTTTTCTTACTTGTACGCTGTTTACTATGGCAAAAATTCAAAAATAAGTACAATAAATATAATACACTGTGCTCAAAAAACGGTTAAAATGTTTCACCCAGTTATTATGGTTACAAAATTTTATACACGAAACAGATCCAAAAAAAAATGAATTTTATTAGAAAAGTATTTATTGAACATGTGGGGGGCAGTTAAGGCACATTACAGACCTTGAAACAAATTTGGCAAAATTCGTCGGTGCCTTTGTCATCGTAGTTTTAAAAACACGAATATAAAACATGCAAACTCTTAAAAGTACTTCCACGAAAATGTTAGTATGGAATGATTTTACAAAGTATCTCCTAACTAATACTTAATAAATAACTGTACAAAATATTAGCTAAGAAACTGCAACAACTGTATAAAAACGAATTAATTTTAAAACATTGTCAGATACATATGAATACAGAGATTATAGTGGTAAAAGTGATACATAAAAAAACAACACAATTTAATATAAATTTTCTAACAAAAATAAAATAAAAATGGCCAAATGTTGGAGTCGTTCTCAACACGGTAGAGCAGTCTTATTCAAAAATGATCATTTCTTTTCGGGGACGAAGAGTGGAAACTTTCATGTATTTTCCAGACTTGTACTTGTCTTGAATGGCGTGTTGTGGGTGAGCTGGAGCTCTCAGAAACATATCATATAAAAATTCGATACACGATTTTAGTTGCTTTAATGCGTATCCAGATTTTCTTTCTAGAGTTGAGTTCCAAGCTTCCTCACCTAATGTGTGTCTAGATAAAGCCAGAGCAGACGACGCTATAATAGAGGGTAGAAACTGCAAGTATGGCTCCACTTCCAGAAGTGCAATCTCACTTAGGTACTAAAAAAAAATAATAGAACCTTAACATCACTTAACTATAACATACCATAGCTAAATACATAGTCTTCTCGGTTTGTTTCGTGGAAGTGCATAACGCATTAATAAAACACAACGGCGTGGGTACAGATAAATCAAACCCTAAGACTCTCAGAATAAGATGCTCCATTCGCAGCACTTGATGCTTATCGTAAGTGTCATCGGTGATGTACACAAATTCTTTCACATCGGGTGGAAGAATCTCTTCGTATTTACTACAATTCCTAGAGTTAAAAACCAAAAAAAAATATGTTTAAGCAACTTACGAAGCTATGAACATGGCGGCAGTACCAACCAACTGCAATTTAGCTCTCACTACGGACATGTAGCTTAAAAAGCGATCGATGAAATTCACCGCCAAATAAAGAGTTTCAGTGTGCATTCGGTATTCTTCTGTGACTTCAACTAGCCAATCAACTAGAACAGCACGCATATTTTCGGTTACGTCAGGCTGTTTTACGATATAGCCTGGTTTGGGCCTGTGTTGAAGCTGAAACAGGAAATAAATTCTTTTATGAGAATCGATATCATACTAGTGAAATTCAATAATTGTGCAGATAAGCGAAGATTGGTGTATAACAACGGTTGGGGAGATATAAGACAATTAAGTGGTATTGCTGGATAGGAGATCATATATTTCGCCCTTGGGTGTAATGATTTGTAGTATCCCTTAAAATTGTTGACTAAACTGAAAATATATATATATGCTCGCTTGGAGCTGGTAGAGTTTTAGCGTTTTATGGGTAGCAAGCAGTAATTAAATCGTTTAATTAAGTTTTGCACGTTAAAAAACTAGAAGTGATCGATTAAATGTTATATCCTGTACAGTAAAAAATGGAATGCGAGTTTTAAGTTTGTCCGACACTTTTGGGCCGAGCTCTATTTCAAAACCAATGAGTACACTAGGCGGTTAAATTTACTTTAATCATCAAAATAAAAAGTGAAATAAAATAAATAAATATTTAATCATATAGTATAACACAAAATACTTTAATTTTTGCAATAGGCGATCGTTTTACTACATACCAAACATCTGCATTAAGCGTCTATTTTTTATAAAACTTTTTTTCTACTGTGCATTTATTGTTATCACACTGATCTTTTCTTTTTTACCGAACCTTTATTTTTTTACTGAACATCTATTACTATATACCACGTTTATTATAACTGAGTACACATTGTTTTTATTGTGTATATAATGTTTACTACACATCTATTATTTTATTGTACATATATTACCTTTACTAGTAATTCATTGTTTTTGCTGAACAAATACATGACGTTTAAATACAATACAGTGTAACTTATTAGTACGAATTTTTTATTTGTGATCCGTTCAAAATAATATTTGTGTTTTATGAAAAAATGTCCCTTAAATATATTATACGTTTCCAATATTTTTGTTACACATTTATAGTTATTTACTGGTCCTTTCCCTGACACTCAAGATGGGTGGTCCATTGTACTATCATTGGAACGAAGTTTTTAGCAAATATTGCCTTAACACCAGTAAAAGTATCTTACAGTTAATATTCTTTTGTGAGAAGATTATTTATGTTTATACTATTTAAAGAATGTTTTAGGTCTGTTTTTGTTTGTTCCAAAATGACATTCGGTGGACTTTTTTATATCTTTCCATCGGTACAATAAAATGTAGATACATTTTAAAGAAATCGTCTTGTTCTTAATAACTATTTACTTTCATATCAAACACACTATTAGATATTAAATGTAATAATGTGTTTCAAAATAAGAATTTGAATTATTATCAATATGTGTTGAAAATGAGTTAATTATATGCTAGTCTTAATACACCTATATTTGTAACGAGGCCGTAAAAATGCTGAATTTATTAAGAAGCCTACAATTTGGTAGAGGCAAAAATTGTTTTGAAGTAGAGTCTACAAAGTATACTTTCACAGATTAAGTTCATAAAATAAACGCTTATGGACTGGAAGCTAAAATACATTTTTTGTTTAAACTGTCGTTGGATAATGTAGATTAAACAAATAATAATATAAATTGACATTATTTTATTAGTGGAAACTCTTATGTAATTTTTTTGGTACTGTGCTCAATCTGTCGTTAAAGTGATTTAATTTGTGTAAGAATTTTAAAAATAGAGTTCGAGTAAAATTGTCTCCATGTCTCCAACACTGATCAAACAATTTTAATTTATTGCCAGAGTAAGTTAAAAGTCCTAATTTAACAAATTGCTATTGATAGAAAATGTCAGTAACGCGGTAGGTTAGGACCTTGAAAAGTGTGCATGCGCAAACTGGCAGCGATTTAGTTCGAATGATTCACAATGATCTTAAAATAAAGTGTTTATTATCAACAATGCAACAATGCAACAAAAATTACTAATGTCATCGTCACTAATGCCATATCCAATAGCTACGATCTTTTTCTCTTAATCCTCGCTTTAAAATTCTCTTGTTATAGCACTGTTTTATAAGAACAGAACTTGCAACATCATTTTTTGTTTGCCTGATATCCGGTTACGAAGATGTTCAATTAGCCAAAGAAAAGTTAATGTCGGAAAAACCATAGTTGGGAACATGTATTAAAAAAAATTGCAACTAGAACGGGATTATTGGAATTTATTGTTTGTTTACTGTATTTGGCTTTTGCACTGAACAAATATTGAATTCCGACAATCCATTATGCAATATGTATACTAAAATTTATTTCTATCCGTCCACTCCCTGGCGTAAATTTTTTAAAATTGACTTTTATGTTTGTTAAATAGTAAATTAAATGTAAAACTTGAAGTTTACAACAACCGAACAGAGTTGTCAGTTTACTACCAAGAAACTACCAAGATGTAGTAATTACCAAACTTACTTTTATTAAGCAAGGTATCGATACAAGCTATACCGTCGTTTTCAAATTCAAATTCTTTGCCAACTGGGTGAGCCGCATCTTACCAAACGCCTGTCAACTGTCGTTTCCAGGATGGTAAACTACATTGTCAAAAAGTCTTGTATTAAAAAAAAATTAGAAAGATATTAGGCCCCTGAAAGTGTAGACCACTAAAAACAATTAAAAATCGTTTTGTTTTAAGTATATGCGTTGCTCTCTAACTTGCAGATACATTTCCAAAAATATGAACCAGAATTTGATTTTAAAATAATCTATTATAAATTAATATCTTTAATTTTTCAACAGCGAACGAAGGATATTAAAGTTTAAGTAAATTTATTGTTTGTTGAATAATGATAAAAGTAATTGGTAATTTTAATAATGAAAAGCAATTAGTAAATGTTCTCAATTTTATGACCATCGATTGGAGAATTTAAAACTTCATATGGCACAGTATAATAAAATTTTACTTTTTTATAACCCAAAAATATTCAAAGTTAGGTATATGTTTCTGTTTGTGTTTTCCGTTATTTAATTTCCATACAGTTCAACAACCTTTTACCCAAAAAATTACAATAAAAAAAAATAATAAAAAAATTAGTTTGTATAAATATTTGTACGAAAATATTAATTCTCCAAAACATAAATTTGTAAACTGTTCACAACAATCTCGGTCAATTTGTAACACTCTTCAAAAACTCATCATCTTTATAGCTCGCAAATAAATAGTTGTTTTAGAATTAGTGCGAATGACGTCCAAATTATAAAAGCAAAAAAAAAATTGAGCTGACTTTAGATTTGACTATAAAATCTAATATTTCATCCAAAAAAGTTACTTATACAATACCTCATGTTCTCTCAAATAAGCATAAATATCATCTCTGTATTCCTCCATCTCAAAGAAAATATCTCTAACGTGGGCCCTCTTCAAAATAACTTCCTCAGCAAGTTGAGCATCATTTTCATCATTAACTTTCTCAATGCTCATAGGAGTTACAGCTTTCTCATAATCATCATTTTCTGCTACTGGAACTTCCTCCTTCACTTTCCCAATGTTCTTCTGTCTCTCAATTTCAGCCAATTCCGTCTTGGTAATAAACCTATCTTCAGCAGTCCCTTTGTAAACATTACTCTTACTTATCAACCGAAGTCTCTCATCAATACGAGCCTGTTGATCATCATCTTCATAAACCGTAAAAGCCTCAAACTGCGCCACCGGAACAACCACGTTTTTACGATTTTCGTTATTCTGAGCATTCTTCACACGTTCTTTCAGCGTGTTCACTTTTTTAGACGGTTGCAAAACCTTGAAAATTCGATCAAGTCAGACAAAAATGAAATGGTTTAAAAAACTACTTACCTGTTTTTCTTTCAGAAATCCCTTATTGACTTTATTGTGATCGATGGCCCCCAAGATAGACCGTTTTTGTTGAGCAGCCATTACGTTATTCGATTGTTTTTGGCGTAAATCAGGCACCCTGTTCTCTTGGTCTTTATGAATTCTAATTGATGCCATTCCTTGCCACGCAAAAAGTCCGAAAATTTGTTTGGAATTGATGATTTGCACTGGAAACCCCAACTCTCCCGACAAGACCCAAGCCACCCCTAACCGACAAAAACGACTGTTTTTAACGGCCGGATGCAAACCAACAGAGAATGCGGGAAACGAACAGCTGAGCATCAATCGACGGTTAAATTATTGAGAGCAACCAATCAGGAGTGAGAATTGGCGTGACGTCAGAGGTAGAAGGGATGCCAAATTCACAACATTAACGAAATTTTCAAGGAGATTAAGCGATAGAGTTACCAGAAGCGCGAAAATAGCGCATATTTTTTTGTTACTACCAAACAAGTTATAATGATGAGTTAGTTAACTCATCTCAAGACAAATAACTCATTACTGATTTCAAACTATTGACCAATCAGAGAGCTCCTTTGGCCTGTCAACGGTGTCAACTGTCAAAATACACAACGTGTTTTGTATTTTGAAGTTTATTTCGAGTTAATTACTTGATGTCGGAGCAATACAAGTAGTTTTTTCCTTTTTTTACTATAAAATGTATTTAAACTATTTTCTAGGATTTTGCACCCTGTTAAATACTATAGGGACTATTTGAACCACGGAATTCGCCCTGATGGCCGAGAATTTAACAAATACAGACCCATTGTCGTGAATTTGGGCTCAATATCCACAGCCGATGGTTCTGCAATAGCCAAAGTCGGAAGAACCACCGTGGTTTGCGGAATTAAAGCTGTAAGATCAACATAACCTAACTTTCTAAACATGACAATGAACCCAAAAATTTCATAGGAGCTGTGTCAACCGAAGGCTGAGACAGCAAATGAGGGCTTTTTAATCCCAAATGTGGAACTACCACCCTTATGCTCTTCAAAGTTTCGACCAGGCCCTCCCACAGAACAAGCGCAAGTGGCAACACAGTTAGTTGCTGATATCCTCAAAAATGCAGAATGTTTAGACCTAAAAAGTTTATGTATTTTCCCAGATAAATTAGCTTGGTGTTTGTACGCTGATTTAATTTGTTTGGACTTAGATGGAGCTCTCATTGACGCTTGTTTGATAGCGTTAATGGCTGCACTGAAATCTGGTATGCATATTGGATGAAGAAATTAATGCTAAATTATCATTTTAGTTACTTTACCAACGATAGAGTATGATCCTGCTTTGGACAACAAACAGGCAAATTTAGAAGAGAGGAAACCTTTAAATATCACAAACGTGCCAAGTTGCACAAGTTTTGCCAAATTTGAAGAGTGAGTATATTTGGAAAACACGATTTTTTGAAAATTTACACAAAAAAAATGTGTACTGCAGACTCCCTCTATGACAAAGTGCACTTTTTAACACGGTTCAGTTTGTTGTCAATTTTGGGGCATATTTGCTTTTTTTTACTGTAAAGTAACTGCTCATTTTGAAGGAAGTCTACTGGTTATTCAAAACTTTTTCAAATTTTTTGTTCCAGAAAAATCCTCATTGATCCGACATTGAACGAAGAAGATCTAAGCACGGCGCAGTTAACGATCGCAGTAAAACAAAATGAGCTCTGTTTCGTCCACACACCTGGTGGTGCCACCGTCACAGACGAGCAACTTCTTAAATGCATAGAAGATACAAAAAATCGCGGTCTTGTGATCGAGGGTGTGATAGAGAGAGCTCTGAAAAGTTTGTAATAAAGACTTATTTTTTATAAATGTATATCCTATATTATTAACTCAAATTTTTTTAACAGGTCATATTCCTTCACAGTACTTTTAAGTCTGTGTGATCATTTAATTGCATACTTAAATCATCACACATTTTGAAAAAATCTATTGTCTTTATTTTATAATAAAAAAAAAACTGGAAAAACGAAGAAAAATCAACACTTTACATTGTAACGAGTATACATCATCGGTATTGCCAAATATCTGTAACACGTGTTTAAATTTATTTACAAAAAATACGAAACATATTCAAATAATATACATTATTACAAAATACTACAGCTCACCACATATTATACAAACTTTTAAAGACTAAAGATGTTAGGATAGTTTTTACAAAGTATTTTACATTTACTTTTAATATAATCTGATAAATTTGAACAAACATGAAACAAGATAAATACTGTATGTACAGTTTGAAATCAATTTGTTTTTAGTACGAAAATACCAGGTCCGTTCGCTTTAAAATAAACGGGGACACTGATTTTGTTTACGCCTGATATCTTAATACTACTTGATGATGTAAGACAAGGAATTAAAGTAAATATGAATGTGAAAATACACAACCATAAATTGAGTAAAAAAATAAAACTACTTGAAACAATCATAAATTAGATTGGATAAATTTAAATCTATTTACAAAAATCATATTTACAAATCATTGAAATTTACTCGCATCCGTCCAACAATATTGCTAATGCACTTAGTGATAATTTTATTTTCATAATAATTATGAATCTCCGCGCTCATAAATAAATAACAAAAATTATACATTTATCTATTTTATGTACACAGATTTGCCTATTAAAAACTACATGAAAGAAAACTGCAATGAACGCACAGAATTGTTAAGACCATCTGAAAACCAAAAATGATTTGTACTGTTTTAATAAAAAGACGGCAGTAAAACGAATAGGCCTTGTCCCCACGTATCAAAAAAAATTTAAGGAAATTGGTATAGGTCCACGTTTGGCACCATGTTTATTTTTATGTAGGAACAACAATTGTGCAGTGTAATGCAGCAGATGAGATCAGTGATTATCTCTTTTTTTTTATTATTTCAAACAAAACACTCAAGCGATGAAATAAAAATTCAAACATTACACGTAATCCAGTACTATTTATTTTTCCATGCGGTCGTTGCAACATGAAATAAATAATAATACTGGTTTTGATCACAGAAATTGTGGGAAGAACTACAGAGGGTATAAATTAAGGATAAAGTAATGTGATGTTTGAGTTTTGACAATCGATAGCTCGAGTGCATTTAAAAACCACACTCTATGCTCGGCAGCTTAGTTAGTAAAGTACACGTTAAAAACAAAGTATAAAAATAAAAACAAAACAGAGGAGACTAGTATGATGAATAATGTACAGAAAGTAGATTACTGTGGATCAGAAGTATTAGATCTTCTTCTAATTTTTCCCGCGACGTTCGGCAGGTTCTTCTGTTGTTGGTTCAAACACAACTGTTGATACTGCTGGAACTGAGCTTGCTTTTGCAGACTTGTAATTGAAGCATTTGAAGGCAGCGTTGCTGCATCTAAGAAAATTTACTCTCAAAGTTTCAAAAAAGAATATCACAGAAATTACTTAATTATGACAGCAAAGCCAATTTCAAGGAATGAAAGCATGCATTAATTAATCAATTAATTCATTATTTAGAATGTCTTGACTCAAAAACTGATCATTTTCTATTGAGATTTAATTGCAAATCTGTCAACTGACTTGAGTTCTGGGTTGCCATCTTGAGGGTTATTGGTGTTCTTTGGATATTTTGTTGCATCCTCGGCCTCTGTAAAGGGGTCACTAGCTGATACGATTGCCCGCCTTGAGTCAGCGACACTGACGTGGCGCCTTGAGCCCGGATATTCTGTTGAGATAAGCCCTTCACTCCCGATGTGACTAACTGGGCTTGAATTTAAAGAAAACGATAATTTTATTTCAGCGAACAATTCAATTTAGAAATAATAGTCATTTAAAATAAAATTTTAGACGGATAATCAGGCAAATGAAGAAGACGTAAAAATCTTTTAAAATAAGACAGTTGACGTAATTTAATAAATCGAATTGGGAAGGTAAAAGTAGCAGAAATCATTCAAAAACTGCGGCACGAATCATGACAGGAGAAAAAGCAGAGATATAAGAAAACTACTGTAAAAACCCTGAACAAAACTTTCAACGGCCATGACTCTGCTACTTAATTTCGAAGTGATTTCCACCAAGGAACCAGAATATTCGGTTTGGGTTACAAGCTGTTAGGAGAGTTAACAAAACAATTAAGACCAAGCAATTAAACAAACCACCATCAAGTAAAAGTGAATTCTCACCAATATTAGAGCTTCCAGCGTTGGCTAGAACCACCGTTGGTGTCCCGACTCCAATCGAGCTAACTCCACTGTTCATATTCCCAGTAGTTTGCGTGATGGTATTCGTTGAAGAAGTCGACGTAGTGACCGGAAGTGACACCAATAAACTAGTCGGATGTCCCTGGATGTTCCCCGTTGATGACACATTTAAAGACAACGAAATCGGCTGTGCAAATCCAGGCAACTGAACTTGAAGATTCTGCAGCCCCGATATGCTTTGCAATTGTGAAAAATTGATCGTGTTGGTATTCTGCGGTGGAGGACTCGATAATGGTGACACCACAGTGTTGGCTTTCGGCGGCGACTGGACCATGTACTGCAATCCCGATTTCAAGCTCTGGATGAAATGGGTGGAATTCTGAGTACTCGAACTGCTCGTTCCCGACGAACCTGCCAATTTTTCCAAAAGGAGAGAGTTCGTATTAGGACCCACGATGTCGGGTCTGTCAGCAGCCGGTGTCCCGACTAACAGGGCCGAAAGAGCGGATTTGTTGTTATCACCAGAACTATTTGTGATAATTTGCTGATTGACAACTTGCTGTTTTACCGGGACAGTCGTGTAATTCGTGTAACTACCGCCACTATTCACTGAGGTTAATGTTATCGTTTGGCCCTGTGGTTGTGAACTCAATTCAGAAATGTTCATTCGGTTGTTATTGACGGCTATTAAGTTGCTGTGGTTAAACACTCGCGCATTTGCCACGTTAGAGAGAGTCATTTTACGAGCTAAAAGTTTTTGGTTAATAGTCTGAACTTGTTGCGGTAACAATGAGGAATTGTTTATTGCGTTCACCACTGCTGCACTTGCATCACTGTTTATACTGCTCGCTGGAGAGCTATTCAATAAGTTGATGATTGCGGTATTGCTTCGGTTTGACGTTACTTTCTGTGGCTGCTGCTGCTGCTGCTGCAGCTGCTGTTGTTGCTGCTGCTTAGCGTTGGCTAAATGAAAATATTTTATAAAATTATACAAATCAAACACTTGACGTACAGTTTTATACTCGTAAGAAATAATCAACAATTTCTATACTAATTACACAAAAAAAATGCACACCGATGACTTTTTAACATGTTTTGTTATGGCACCTTGGACAAACGAGAAAAGAACCATGCGAGAACAGCAGGATAACTTTTATTAAGATTAATTACAAACCAAAAATTTCCAAAACAAAGACAAATTTTGAAAGCACTTCAATTTTTAATTGTCCCCGACAGTTCTTACAACCCGACAAATTTAAACCAAAGTTTAAGTTGAGAATAGCACCAAAGTTAAAAAACTAAAACTGAAAAACTCTACAACCAAAACAGAAAAATTCACTGGTGGAATTCAAGAAATAAACACTCAAAATTTTCTACTTCTTCTATGAAATGACGAAAGCTTCAAAAATTCTTAAAATTCGACGTGACCTATTCTTTAGAATCCATGCAAATATGGAACAAATAAAAATAAAAAATCAAAATTTACAACAAACTATTTGTTCATACCTGCTTGGAACTGTTGTCCCATGTTCATTAGCTTAGTTGCTAAAGCATTAATTTCTAGTTCTTGATTGGAAATCTGTGATCCCGTCTTAAGTTGAGTGCCCCCTTGTAGGTGGCTCTGCTGTAAATCACTATTTATGGAATTTATTCGACACAAAGTGTGATATTACCAAAATTGGAACATTTGAGGTATTCTGAATACTTTGATTTTGTTGCACTAAACTAATTCTAGAACTGACAGTTCCATTAACTAGTGGCGACGTCACACACGACTGATTCTGCAATGTTTGACTTAACTGAGTCAAGTGTTGCTGGGCTAGATTGGTTTGAGCGGCATTCTGAGCTTGAATCTGAAACCCACTGTAATTCAGAGTTCTACTGAGTCGTAATAACTACCTGTGCTTGTGCTTGCGCCATAGCAACCCGTTCTTTATAACCCGGACTCAAACCATACCATATCCTAACAGATTTGCGCCCGCTTTCCGTGAAAATCTCCGTAAACTGATGGATATATCTATTCGCATTCGCCCGAGATCCTAATGAAAACCTACAAGCTACGCCATTTCTCTCATTCTTCTTGTGGTCCCTATCTAAGTAAAGCTCTCCTAAATATTCAGAATTTGACGGCCTTTGCAAAATGGACAATTTGATATGATAAACCCTCTGTTTCCCTTTCTCTTTCGACGGCATATTCGTCTCAAGAACGTACTCTTCGATAAGCTGTGGTAAACAATCGCTCGTCTCTTTCGGGCGTTGGTACGTCTTAAATTCATTAATGAACACGCCTTGTGAAGGAGGACCGATTGGTGGTGGATCAAGATTAGGTACGGGAATCGGTTTTATCTCATCTTGAGTCTTTTTCGTTTTATTCACACCAAGTGAATGTCCAGTCTTTGGTTTCGTCTTTGCTCTCGTCAAAAAGTCGTATAATTCTAAACCGGGCCTGTGCGTAAATTGGTCAAGTTTTCGTTTTCTATTCACTGTTACTTGAGAGAATTTACGCGCTGCCCGCCGAAATCTGTGGGTGTTCCACATCTGGCGATTATGGTTTATTCGCGATTGTAACGTGCTGACTGAATTGTCAGGATCTAGGCAAAGCGAGGGTTTATTTGCTAGTAAGATTTGGCTTTCTAGTTGCTGTCTCTCTTCGGTGCCCAAATCAACGCGGTCGTCGACCAAGTTGTTGATGTCAGCAAGAAGACTCTGATAAATAAACAGAATTAGAAAAATAATGCAACAAAATTAACAGAAGGCGCAAAGCTAACAAAATTATCTTGGAACCTACTAACCAACTAAACATTCTACAAAACTTTATGTTTGCACTTTTGATATTTCACAAAATTAGGACGAAAAAGTGCATGTGATAGAATAACATGTATAAACTGTAAATTTTTCAGTGTCTATATTCTAAAATCTTAAACTTATTTTACGATTAAGATCATGAATATAATTATATTTTTGAAGCTCATTTCAATGATTCTAATCCTAGATACTCGACGCTCAAATGACCGATTCTTAAATCCTTAATTCTAAGTTTCCCAATTTCTCAGCTCTGATACTTTTAAACATGACACGTTAACAAACAAATGCTAAGTCCTTAGTTTTTTTTTACACTCTGATTTTTCAAATAACTGTTTTTAGCTTATCAATTTTTCTATTTTGTGTTTTTAATACAATTTTAAATTTCTCAGGTTCTGCATTCTGAGATGAGATGGTTGGAAAGAAATTCAGTTTTGCAACAGATTTCCGTTAGTTTTAACGTTTTTAATTTTTATTTTTGATTATCTAATTCAGAGACCCTAAAATTCCCGAAATACCCCAAAAATTGTCAAAAAATTCTAATACCTCCCTTCAAAAGTTTAGGGATCTAAAATTTTTAATAATTAATTTAGTTTTTTATTCCAGTTAACCAACAAAACTTCTAAAAATAATAGTTAATCAATAACAACCATGAAATTGTTTCAGTGTCTCTCCCAGAATTATCATTCGGATTCTAAAAACGATGAGACCCTCTGATCATAAATAAACTCCGGAAAAGACGATAAATTAATGCCACTGCTATCAGAATGTTATCCAAGTTACACAACAAACTTCTCCACGATTAAATGATTATCACTGATAGATCCTAAAATCTAAAAAAAGAAATGTACGCTGAATTTATATGAAAAAATAAAAAATAAAAACTGCACGTACTTTAGAATTCAAAAAAAAAAACAATCAACACGTTTAACAATTAAGAGTATGTAAAAATTTTAATCAAATGCGTTCTCATCGGAAATCCAGGAGCTTCATAACCGTAATGTTGGTAACTCTTATCTAATAGTTTGACATATCAGAACTGAGCATATTCAAGTTAAAATTGCAGAGCTACCAACAGATTTCTAATTCCAAACCTTATTAAAACTTTACCCATGTCATATTTGTATATCTTACAAATACCACATGTTTACATGACACCGCGTTTTTTTTTGCTTACATTCTGTTATTCTTGTTACCTTGAGAGTAGGCCTGAGTAAAACATGATGAATATCACACTTGGAATCAGGATAAGATTGGCGGTAATCCCTGACTTCAGCTATAATGCAACCACTATAAAAGAGAAAACTGTAATGAGTTTCCAGCAGTTCTGTGAGGTATGGGGGAAGTTCTTCATTATCTATGTATCTAAGAAGTTCGTCCTCTTCATAAGGCCACTGTTTAGTTTCAATCATGTTGGCAGTATCATCCAAAACTTGGTTAGTTCTTGACACAGTTCTGAAAGCCAGGGAGTAACCTTTATTTCCAGGATACAGGTTTAGAATCAATGTATTCAGTCTTTCTCTCGCTACAAGTTTTTCTAAAATGTGTGTATTTCTTTTCAAACCCTAAAATAAAAGTCAGTAGTCAGAAACTAGAATAACAAAAGTGACTTACTGCTCTATTCTCACTGATGTCTTTAGCACATTCTTCCCTGTGTAATTCAAGGAATTTTGTGAATATACAGAAATTTTGTGAAGTGCAGTTGAGAGTTTCTGATGATTCCTGGTGGTGAAGCAGAGGCAAGGAGGACCGACTAGTCTTAATTTTCTTTATAGTATGCTGAAGCATGGAGGTTAAAAGATTGTTTTTAAGGTTAGATTATGAAATACTTACTTCACCCTCCTCACATGCTCCCTCCAGGCTTTGCATCTTTGTGATAACTCAATATACACATTCAGAGTGCCACATTTTTGTGTCGTACAATTGGTGGAACATTTGAAAAGAAATAATCTAGAAAAAATCCATACAATCAACACACAATAAATGAAAGCGACATGAGATATCGTCGTCATTAATTCCAACGTTATAGCCATCATCAACTTAGATATTAACGTGTAATTATAATAAAATTTCTGTTTGAAATGAATCTGACAAGTAGTTGAAACATGACATTTTGTAAAAGTTTCAACCCTAAATTGTCTTTTTATAGGTCATCTTTGAAAAATATGCAAAGTTCGAGTCATTTACCTGATTTTTGTTACGGGAGACATGTAAAACCATACTTCTTACATGTTGGAAACTTAGTTCTGGTGAGCACACTCATATCTTACGGTTTCAATAAGGCCGCAAGGGTAACCTAACCCCTATTGTCAATCAAAAAAACTGAAATGTACACAGGTCACATTAAAAAATATACTGTTATTGACCAAAACAAAGCACACGAAAAAGAAAAACGATTCTTTACAAGTATTTTTACAACCGATTTCAGTATTTTCACAAAATTATAGAAAAACCCAGTTTACAAACATACTGGGTGCCCATTACGGACCTCTATCGGTTGACTTTCAGTGACCAATTAGAACACTGGAAATTTACGCGGAAGTTTTTAAATTCGCGGTGACGAAATTCTGAGGATACGAAAGCATGCATTGTTTTATTAAATAATAAAACAAAGCATGGTCTAAACAAAATTTTACTGTTTTTTAATAAATGACAGACACAAATAAGTTAGAAAAAAAGTAAATGTTAAATTTGCTAATTGTAAAAAGCGCCAATAAAAATTTTCATAAAAAATATATATATATACTTGTAGAATATTTTTTTTACATACCTTTTTGATGTCTGTGTGTGGTAAAAATGTATGTTTTTGTTTAAAATTTAGCATTCATAAATCTCGTGAAACTTACTTTCAGGTTCTTAAAACGTTAAATCTAGGACCTACGTTTACAGGCATTTATTTAGTATTTCTCTTCTAATTATATTAAAATTAACAAATTCGGTATAATTTATTTTGAAAAACTGTGCTCCTTTACGCAACAATTTTACCTAGCACCAAAGCAAAGGCAATTATTAATCAAAATTTTTTAAACCTATGAAGAATCAACACATGAATTAATTAAAATATTCTTGTATCAATCATCCATAAAAATCAATTTGATAATGGTTATGCAATCAAACATACAGAGCGACGACCTCTGACTTTGAATCAATTTTCTCATGATTATACTAGTTCGTTAAATACTAATAAAAAAAAAGTGTTGAACTGTAAATGTTTCTTAATACAACGAATAGGCTGGCTTGTCATAGTTAAGTTAGAAGTTCTTTGACTTTTAGTATGTTTGGTTGCCTATGTTAGAATTGCAGCAATTTTAATGACCAATTAATGAAAACTAATAATTAATATTTAACTTTCTTTTGTACGGTTGTTATTATGGGAAAGCAAATTTTGGGGAAGTAAACTATCAATTTTTATGGACAACGATTTTTACATGTAATAAAGTAAAACAAATCATTTCATTATAAATCTTCAATGTTTAAGCAGAAAACGCAGTAAAACATCATTAAAACATATTAAGCTTTGTATTAGTTAATCATTAAATTTATGTTAATAGTACAAAATTTAAGAATTATTGTAACAAAACACAAATTTAGAAAAATTAGAAGAAGTTAAAAACAGATAAAAACTAAACTAAGTTACAATCTTACAAATGCAAAAAACTTCAAAATTAGACAATAGAGTTAAAACAAAATTTAGGTCTTGTGAGTAATTATATATACAAAATAAATAATCTACCTATGAATCGTGTTTTTTTTATGTTCATTTCACACAAAAAGTTGGTTCTTTATAGAAAACCTTTTGTTTAAATAAAACTCAAACCCATTGTAAAATTTCAATTTAATTTTAAAATCGTTAGTGTCTAAAAATTTAAAAATTTTATAAACTAATTTTGCCAAGTCCAAAACGTTTAGATATTGATATAGATACCAATTTAGATATCGAAGCTTTTAGAAAGAGCCTGGTACTGAAATTTTCAGTGTTTCATTTAGTAAGTGTCTTTTTCGTTGGTAAGTGTTACAAACACCAGCGTCAATATCTTTCTTAAATTTACAATTAGATATTTAAATTTTTCATTGAATTAGTTTAAATTTTTAAGCAAAACGTCAGAATTTTTGTATTTTAGAAACTCCATAAGATTTGGAAGTCTTCCAATTTTTATAAAAAATACATTTTTTCGTAGAACCAAAAATAAGAAGTCTTCTTTACACGATCATCCATGGACATACTATATAGTTATCTAGTTAAGTAAATATGTCTCTTACAATTCAGTAGATAATTACTGATGCAAATAGATTGGCAGGTCGTTTAAAAGAAAGAGATTCAATAACAGACACTTTGTTAAATGAAACTAATTAACAAAAAAAAAATGATGCCATGAAGCAGTCTCAAGAAATTGATCAGTTGAATGAAGTGGCCAACCACTCACAGTTAAGAGCAAATATACAGAAAGAAAATAGACACCTGAGAGAGATCCAACAAGAGAATAGAGAATTGAGAGCACCTTTAGAAGATTACCGAACATATTATTACTAAATATAGACAACATACTACTGAGGAGATTTATAGAACAAAACTGGATTTCAAGTCTTTTCAAAATAAGTAGTATGATAAAATTATTAAGCAACAAGCTGATAAAATACAAGAAATGATTGCTGTGATGACGATAGATGAGAATCGAAGGCTGGGTAATCAGGAGGTTATTGCAATGCTAGGTAAATTTATATATCATTAACTTGTTCTTCAGAAGCAACCCAAAATACACACTTAAAATTTTAAGGTGTATTTTCAGTTGCGTTTCAAATCAATAAAATTCAGTTAACAATTATTATTGTAAATAATTTTGCATTTAATATACTCAAAGCATACAAAACCGTTTTCTTGTTTTAAGATCTTTTTATCAAAATTTTTTAACCTAAATTCAAATTACAAAATAAGTATTTTTTGAGTAGTTAGCTTAGATTGAACTTAAATTTAGTTATTTAAATTAATTGTTACCTTTTTTTCTTTCTAGAAACTCCAGTCATACAACTGTTCAGTAAATAAATATTTTAAAAGTGAGAAACTTATTATTATTCAAGTCTAGTAATGTTGGCTGTCTACACACAAAACTTCTTTGAGAAATTAATAAATTTTGTTTTATTTTTTTTGTTTTTTTATTATTATTTTTATTTTATTTATTTATTTATTTTATTAATTAAGTAAGCCCCTTATAGTCTTTTATCCAAACAAGAAAAAAATATATAAAAAAGAGAACTTATTTAACACATTGTATTTTCCCATCTGATTTACATACACAATGGAAGATTGAAAGTCACTGAGTTTTTTCACGGATCTACACTATAAATTAGACTTATTGTCAGAGTCGATGTTTACAGCAAGATGTATTTATGAAACTTATTATCAAGAAAAATTTTAATGTTATTGTGTCTTTTTTTTTAACTTAAAATAATCATGTAAAGTTTTCTGAAAACTGAAATCTTAGACTTTTAATGTTTACTTTGTTGGGTACTTGGTCAGTATGGTTTATTAATATGTAGGTTTTTTAAAATTGTATGTTTCTATAAGTCTATGCAACTAAACATATAAAAAAGAAAATTATTAGTTCTATTTTAAATGTATTTAAATTTGTTTAAATAGTAATATTTAATGTTAATTTTAAAACTATAAATTTTAGTAAACTCACCAAATGGATACATTTTCAAATAAATAAATAATTTCAATTTAAGTATGATTGGTTGCCTAAAATACAAAATTGCCAAAACTACTCTATATGTGTCAAACAAAATTAAAACCAACATAAGTTTAATTAATAAAACTTAACATTTAAATAATTCATGTCTTTTAGAGTGCCCAAGTTTTCTTTGCCTCGGAATTTGATTTAGTGTTTTTCACCCAACTCCTTCACTTAGGTTGGCCATTACTAATTCACTACTTTGACACTTGACATTTGATTTTCTAATTTATTTATTATTTGTCGATCTATCAAGTCAAATTACCATTTATGCAATAAATAAACGTATTATATATAACAAATCGAAGAAGAAAGCCTAAGCATGTCAACTAAATTGTGTTAGTGTGTTTTTTAAACGTATCGTTTTAACAATAGTAGTAATAAAGGTAAGATTTGGAATTAAATCTTAATTAAACCTAATATTTACTTCCCTTTTTTAGTTATCTAGTAAAGTAAATATGTCTCTTACAATTCAGCAGATAATTACTGATGCAAAGAGATTGGCAGGTCGTTTAAAAGAAAGAGATTCAATAGCAGACACTTTGTTAAATGAAACTAATGCAATTACCAAAAAAATTGATGCCATGAAGCAGTTTCAAGAAGAAGTTGATCAGTTGAATGAAGTGGCCAACCAGAAGCCCCACTCACAGTTAATAGCAAATATACAGAAAGAAAATAGACACCTGAGAGAGATCCAACAAGAGAATAGAGAATTGAGAGCAGCTTTAGAAGATTACCAAACTACTTTGGAACATATTATGACTAAATATAGACAACATACTACTGAGGAGATTTATAGAACAAAACTGGATTTCAAGTCTTTTCAAAATAAGCAGTATGATGAAATTATTAAGCAACAAGCTGATAAAATACAGGAAATGGCTGCTGTGATGGAAAAAGCAGCAATGATAGATGAGAATCGAATGGTGTGTAATGAGGAGGTTATTGCAATGCTAAAAGCAGAAAATCAGGTAGTAAAAACGGAAGTCTGACGACCATTTATAATTGTTGTTGTAGGGATTGAGAGAAATGCTAGGTATTGCATTTAAACATGGCTCACTAATTAACAAAATGGAAGATAAAACCATACAAACTGAGACTTCTAACTGATATCTTCACTAAATTTTAACCAAGGTGTAAAATTTCGTTTTATTTATTTATGTGTTTATATACTTTTGCACAGTCATTAAAATGATATTCTGTAGAAGATTTTATTGGAACAAACTTATTCCCACAAACAACAAAAATTAAATTACAAAATTACATTTTAGAAGTGGTGTATTCATCTGGAAACTTGAAGGAGTGCTGACCATGAGCAAAAATATTTGGCAGTAATCCAGCATTTGGAATTATATTCCAAGACAATGTTAAAGTTATATTTTTATTAGCTCTGAAATTAAATAAATTTACACCATGGTACTGTAAATTAGAATTAAGTTACCTCAAACCGTTGCCATCGTCCCAGAAATAGTACTTTGTGTTCATATTCTTAAAGTCAAGCACAGCATTTTCACCACGTAAAATTATCTTATCCCACAAAACGACCTAAAATGTGCTTATTATTAACAAATAAACGTTTTTTCCTCAGAAACCTGATTCAGTTTATTGTTAGGCGTCTCATATTCGGCTGTAAGGTACAAAAACAACTGTTTAACATTCCAGTTGAAAAGATCTGTCAAGTTTGTTTGTAAATCGAAAGTGAGGAAACCCAGGTCATTTTTTTCTCTTGATGCGCTATAATCTGGTACATTCTTTCTGTAAAAAAAAATGGACGATAATAACAAATAGAATGCAAAATTCGGTACTTACACTACAACTTTGACAGTGTTCATTCCAGCATTTGTGCGATAATTCAAGAAAACGGTCGAAATAAAACAAGCAAATGTGAGACATGCTAAAACACTTAAGGCATACGCTAAAATTGCGTTTCCTCTTTGTAATACGGAATGCATGTTATATTTTTTAAATACACGTAATCTAACCTAACAACATATGTCTGATGGATACTGACACGTCAAGTTGAAAAATCGAAACACTACCAACATGGAAATGTCACTAGGGAAAAGTCTCTATGCACTGGTAAAGTTGGTAAAACCACGACTAGGTGGCGGGACGAATATTAAATTTAAATAAATGGGTTTTATTTTTGCTCCGAAAATAATTCAATTATTAGTAATCAAATTTGAAAACTGCTGCTCAGCCCAGAATTATTACTTTAAAATAATCGCTCTGGTGTTTAAAATACAAATAAATACAAATAAACCCGTGTAAAATATTACCAAAATCAAAATAAAAGCAGCAAAAATCGGCTAAGTTTACTGATTTTGATTTTATTATGATTACGATGCTTATAAATTTTGGATTCTAATTGGCAGAACTTCTGAAACAGCTTTTAATTACTAATTTTACATCAAAATTGTTGTAAAATTCAAACATGAATGTTAAAAGATATTTTAGGCAGTGGCGTAACTACATACTCATAAAAGAGGGAGCAAGCGACGAGGGAAAAAAACTTTTGGATGTTTTTAAAATCGTTCGCCGAAGAACATTTATTAACGAGAAAAGAATATGAGTGTTCAATTTCCAATCACAGTTTCATAAAGAACAAAATAATGTGATCTTGAAACTTTTGTTGTTAATATTTAGATTTCTCTGTGGTTTGTCTGTCTACATAACAGATTAAAAAATTGTAGTTATACCATTGGAGTGGCTTCATTTACAGAAGAATTTGAAAGGTAACGGAAGAATTATGCCTAAAATATATTTTTTTTGCAACTGCATTATTTACTGGCTTAGAAAACGTTTAATATTATGTTTGATGTTTTTTTAGATTATATGATTAACTTGATACCATTAAATAATATTTCTACACTATTTCTTGAAATTTGTCAAATATAAAAAAATTCTGTAATTTCTAGAATTCTTGAGATACTTGTTATGGCATTATATGGTCGCTAGATTTCGTAAAATTTTTAGATCCCTTGGTAAATTTTTGGAATTTTTATGCTTCATAACATTTTATGATTTCAAAATTATTTATTAAGGTATTATAGTTCCTATATTCCTAGAATTTCTAAAATTCTTTGTTTTTATTAAAAATGATAAGATAATCTTTCATTTCCAAGTTTTCTAAAAAAGTTTTAAAACTGTTAAAATTTCAGGCATTAAAATAATCTTCAGTAATTTTGAAAAAATAGATATTCTTGAAAACTGAATAATTTCAAAAAATACGAAATTGTTATAACTTATGCAAACTCTGCGATTTTCTGTATTTACAAACCTACAAAATCTTTAAAATAACATGGTTTTAGAGTTTACAAAAACCCAAACTTTTCAAAGTTTTAAAATTGTTAAAATTATTAAAATTCCAAAGTTTCAAAAAATCCTAATTCGATTTTTTGGGATGTCGGATTTTTTATAGTTTCCCAAAACTTAAAATTTAATTTTCAAGTATTAAAATTGCTAAAATTTACACAATTTTAACATTCCTGAAATTTTCAAAAAAATTTAGATTTTAGAACATTTGTTTCAAATTTTAAGATTTTAAAGTTTTTCAAAACGCAGAAGAAGAAAAGAATTAATTGCAAAAAACGACATAGTTACGTCGTTTCTTTCAACTAAAAAAATATATTTCTAAAATGTTATTTTGAATAAAAGCGACAAAAGTTATTATTTTCTGATTTTCAGAAAATATCCAGAATATTAAATGAACATCCTAACTCATTTATAACCAAATTCATAGTTTAAACAAATTTTTAAAAATTGACATTTAACAATAGAAATTACGTCAAATTTGTAAAATAACTGAATATAGTCTAGTTATCATGTTTCTAGGCTTGTAGTCTTTTTTAGAGCTGCTTCCAAACTTTAATAAGGTAGCATTGATCCGCCAATTTAGGGACATGCTCTATAAGATTTCCAGATATATAATATTTGTGCAATTTCAAATGTTTAGGATCCAAAATTCTCAGAAATAATACATTTTTTAAAGCTCTTAGATTTTTTAAGACTTTTATGTGTATCAGTTTCTTAAAATTGCTAATTTTTTCAACTTCCTTAAAGCTCTTAAATTTTGCAAATATTCTAAAATATTTAAATTGTTAAACACTGGCAATTGCTCCCAGATAATTAAAATTCTCAAAGTTTCTAATATTAAAAATTTGGAAAATTCTGAGTTTCCAAGATTCCTATTTTAGGATACTTATCCTTATTCCTTTTTTTTTTGAGTTTTTTTGCGACTTTAAGTTACTCGAAAGTGCAGAGGTTCCTGAAATGTATACGTTCTATACAATAATTTTAATACACAGAAAGTCAGCTATTTTCTTCTACAAAGCTAATGAAGAGAAAAGGGCAAATTATTTTATTGTTTTGCCGAAACAAAATAAATTAAATCTTGACGGACTAAAGAATTAAAAATTAAGAGATATTCTCTGATATATAAAAGTATATATATATAAGTATATAAAAGTTCTTATATCTTTGAGGATTTGACCATCACTTGGTATAAAATCATTCACATCATCCACAGGAAATGATTTAAGAAAGTTTGCATAGTACGAGTCATCTTTAGCATTGGCCTTGCTTCAAGTACCTTGATTATTTTATATTTGTCGCCACAATTACAATGCAATGTGAATCAGCCTTTATCTTCATTATCAGTTTCCTTCGATATCTATCAGTATAAGTATTTTTTTTTTTTTTGATAGCACATTCTTATTTATCTAATCAGAGACATTTCGTGAATTTATAACTTCAAGACTAAACCTACAATGAAGATTTTAGCAACTTTAATAATTGCCTTGGCTTCATTTTTCATTCTAGTTTTTTGTAAGTGTTTTTATTTTTTTTAATACCTTCTAACTTATTTTCTACAGGTCAAACTACAGAATTAGTAACAACAGTAAAACCTGATTCGGACTTACCCGAGGAGTGGTCATATTGTTTTGAATTTACATGGGTTGGTCCAGCTTATGATAACATTACTCGGTTTAATAGGACGTGTGCAGATTATTTGGATGAGACAAGAGCTACAGGTGTGCCATGTAGCCCACCAATTGTGATAACAGGCAAGTTGTACAAAATTTGAGAAGTGCACAAATCCATTTTGGTATTTTTAGAGGATGGAACACCTCCTGATATTAATTACCTCTACGAAAAACATACGAGGAGTGTTCTGTGTAAAAGAGCTCCCAGTCAAGTCTGTGCCACTTATACTTACAGGTTTAATGGAATTGGTAAGATATTTACGCCTGTTGGAAAAAAAGTAAAATTTTATTTTAGTGACTAATTCCACGTACATGTGCACCAAAGTCCAGGAAGTCGGAGGAAGTGCTATAAAGTCGGGTTGTTACACACAAAAAAGGGATAGTTATGACGTTGAGCTCTGCGTTTGTAAATCAAACAAAGGATTATTCAAACCCTGCAATGGAGATCTTGTGGATTATTGACCTGAACTGTTTGTTATTAATTTATTAATTTATATATTTTTATGTAGGTACTAAACATTTACAATAAACTGATTGGTTGACGATTCGTTTTAAAAGAACTTTAAAAGTCATTCTCGTCCAACCACGCAAAGGGAAGATGTATAAAAGCCGGCTTATAAACCCAATCAGTCGTGTGAGTAGTTCCCTTTAGAAATCATGCTTTTTGATATTCTATGATAAGCGTGGAAGCTCTTTACCCCAGGGAGTAAGGCCACCCTCTTCAAACCGCGGTTGCGAACACAAACCCTAGGAAAGGCCACAGAAATACTGCTCTTTTATTTTGCAAAATACGCCCGCGAGAGTCAAGTTTTAATGGACGAAGAACGACTATGAATAACAAAATAAGATAATATAATTTTTTCTTTTTATTGCTTTGATACGTTCTGTGAGCAAGTTCCCGATGTGAGTGTGTCATTTATGTATGCGCTTTTAGCACTTTTACTTCAGATTTAATTTTATTTTTGTTCTCCGGCCCGCTTTAGCCGGAAAATGTGGAATAAGTTTACGTGTTGCGCAAGTAGGAAATATGTATATCAGCAAAAACCGCTGAATAAAACCGCAGAGTTTTGAAGATAAATAACGCAATTTATGATTAAACATGAGATTGTTTGGGAGTATTAAATCCGGCAAAAGTGGACGATGAGTTGTTACAACTGGATTGTGGTGAAAGGGAAAATTTTTGAGGAATTAAAAAATTGCAGAATTCGAAAGATGCCTTACACTTGTTTCTGGAATAAGTAGAGCCTATCTGTTGTAATTATATTTTTTTATAACAAATTATTGGTATTTTGTTTCCAATAGATAAAATATTAGACTAAAGTTAAATTATTAACAAATTTCCAAAACAGTGTCTAGCGTTAAAAGTATTGTTTTTAATATTTGACTCTACAGGATTTGTTTGCTCTGTCAATGCACATGCCTCATCTACTTTATTATGCTTTGTTTAAAATTAATTTGTATTGAAAATTCTGTAAATAAATCTACAATGAAGCTACCATTTCATTGTTTAAAAATCACAGTTAAATAAATGAAAATTAAAGAGTTTATTGATTTCTAAATAAAGCTGAACTAAAATATTTGTTTTATTGAATTTTAGTTCGACAAAAATATTTAAGCATTTCGTTGAACCTGCTCATGATTTATTACCAGACTTAATAAGTAAAATATTACAGTTAAATCAGACACTGGACGCTTTAAAAGTTATCAAAATTTAATTGGGTATTTTTTATTCAAAACTGTATATTAAAAATTAAAAAGGTTTTAAATATGCGCGTCTTGAAATTATCAGGACCGCTATTATTAAATTCATTATGGTTCCAATGGAATGGTAAAAATAGTCGCTTTAATGATAGCTTATTCTAAAATTTATGATAAATTATTAATATGATAACTTAAATAAATTAAAGAAAAAATTTATCTTAGCATGGGCCTAGCCAAATGGGGGCAAAAGCAGAAGTGATTTTTTTAAAACTTACAATGAAAGGTTTCATTTTTTTTTTGAGAATTCTGGCGCATATACTCTTAAATACTTTTACCTCTGTTTTTATTTTTAAGAAGCCCTGAATGATTCTTTATATTTTTTCGATAGAAAAATCAGGTGGAACGTTATTTGAACCGTGATTAAAGCTAAAAAAAGTCAAAAACAGGTTTTCTCAGTCTGAAATTTTTGAGATCAAAAGTGGATGTGATCTGAGAAGTAGAACATTTTTTATGACATTAAACACAAACTAACAAAAAAATACATGTTTTTTTTGCTCTTTTATCACAGTAAGAAAGAAAAAATGTCTCAGATAATTTTATGAGATTTAATGCTTTTAAATTATCCAAAATTTTATTGTTATAACATTATTATGGTATGTATTATATTATGGTATATTTTGTTCATTCATTTTTTTTTTGCCTATTTGACCATTGGGGGGCTTTCGGGTCACATTTTTATGCAGTTGCTGTACAAACTTACAAACTCAAATGGCCATTATGCCCGCGCTTCCCCTACTATATTTTATTTGCTGTTTCCATTTTGTTCATAGCTTCCAGCTTTTCTCCTCTTAGTATATTTTTGTATTTTGTTTGCTTTTTTTGTTTCCCTGTTGTTAATTATCATTATTTGGCTTTTGCGTGCGTTTATTTCCCGTCTCATCTTCTCTCTCTCTTCGCTTCATTTTCTCAGAATTGTTTGCATTTAAATTTTGTGTCTATCATTGGCACTATGTCGTCGGCATATAATTATCTTTCTTTTTAATTGCCAATAAATTTTAATTGGCAATAAATGTCTATACCCTTTAGTTATTTTTATGTTGTTGCTTTTATGTATTTCTAGTTATTTTATTTATCACTATGTTAAACAGATGGAAATTGAGGGTATATCTCTCCTTTCTTTCTTTTCCCATCTTAAACTTGCCTGATTTGTGGTCATTTATTTGTATCTGTTACCTCCTGTATATGTCTAATTACTCTTCTTAGGTGTTTTGTTGTTTCTTCCAGACAAATCGATATTGTTTCTGTATTAATGGTGTCGAATGCAGCTTTCAGATCAATAAATGTGATTTATAATTCCCCTTCTGTCTCCATTTTCCTCTCGATGATATTTCTTATTGCAAAGATATTGTCAGTTGTTTGTCAACCACTCCTAAAAGCTGTTGATTTTTCTGTAGTTTATATTCCACTTGTATTAATCTACGTTCTATTATTCTAGTGTATATCTTAAAGACTACAGATGTTAAGCATACAGTTTTGTTGTTGTTGCAATTTATATTTTCACCCTTTTATATATTAGTATTAATATGTTATTTTCCCAGTCTTTTGATATTTACCTAGTATGTCACACTTCTCTCATTATTTCTAATAACCACACCTTTGTGTTTTTTTTTAATATTTTACCATTTCTGTTTCTATCGGTTGCCTTTCCTAGTTTAATTTTAGGTAATGTGTTATCGAGTATATCTACGCTTACCTTGTTTTTTTCTTCTTACTCATTTTTTTGCCTTTTTTTTGTTACTATTTCTGAATCTTTATCTTTTTCACGGTGTGCATTTTTAGAAATAGTTTTCGCCATATCTTCATAGCATTTTTTATTTTGACTTTTAACTGGGTTGGCTCGTTTTTTATTTTTCCTTTCCTTTGTCTGTTAAGTGGTTTAATTTCTTTCCAGAATATTCTATTGTTTATTTTGTTGTTTTTGCTTATTCTTTCTTTAAAATTTTTTCGCGCATCTTTTTTATTTCTTTGAGTTTTTCTTAACTACTTACATTTTTAATTTTTGTACATTCTTTTTTTTTTATTATATTCTTGTTCTATCGTCTGTGTGATTTATGATAACCATCTCGTTTTCAGATTTTATACATTGTTTTGTACGTTATTTTTCTAAAATTCTGTATTTTCTATACATTTTTTTTATTTTCTTGTTTTTTAACTTTTGTTTTGATTCGAAAAAAGTTTTTTTTTATATTAAGTATATTATTTTTTGTATTTGCAAATATTTAGTTTACTTAATTTTTAAATTTACTCTCCTATATTTTTCTTCATGTTCTTGTGCTGTTCCTTTTTGATTTCTTTTCCTGAACTTGTCGTCTATTTTTTTATACATTTTCTTAGTTTTATTTAGCCATTATCATTATCATGGTATTATCTGTTTATTAAATTTAAATTTTATTTCATTTCCTTTTTTTTGTCCTTGTTAACTGTGTTACTTGTGCTTGAGTTTTCAATTTATTCTTCCTTAGGTTGTGGTTAAAAAATATTTGTTGTCCTGTCCTTTTATTGATTTTAGTTTATCATCGTTGTATAGAATGAAATCCTTTCTCTTGTTTATTTTCCAGTTTTATAAAGAGGTTTTCTCTCCCAGTTTAATAGCTTCTGTGACCTTTACTTTTATTACAAGTTTTTATCCTCTTTTTCAGTATTTTTATCTGCCCTTATAGCGTTACATTTTTATTTATTATCTCGTTGTCTACTTTTCTAATTTTGAATTTAGCATCATTTAGCGAAAAGTTAAAATTTCTTAAATTTGTTTCTTCTGCTCTACAGTTTTGTGAACTTATATCGGAAATCGGATTGTCATTTTTCAAACTATGGAGAATCCGCTCCTGTAACGGTTCGTTCCAATTTAAAAAATCTATTAACTGTTGTGAAGATTAAATAAGGTTTTAGGGTCCTTGTAAGCGCATTGGAAATATTCCAGACAACCACTTAATGAAATTAATCAAAAGTAAAATAATGATAAATATGAAATTTTAAGTTTATTAAATTAGGGTAATATCAGACACGTCTGCACTTCTGGTGTTGCTTGCTAAATTCCGTTCTCAGTGTTACGCTGCATTAGCATGTGGGTGTTATGGAACTCGAGGGAGTTATTTATCTTTATGACTATCATAATCTCTCTAAGCTGACAGTTCAACTGTTGAAAAAATTAAAATATTGTCCGCATAATATCGTGTTAATAATTGATAAGTCATTGAAAACACGTCCGCGTGCTGTGTGTTGCCGTTAATTTTTAACTTGAATAGCCACACTTAATGAATTTGCCCCCATGTTTACACTGAACCACATAATTTAAAAGCAGCTATAGAATGCAAATCGCAGTGTCGAAAGCCAGTCAAGGGCAAAGAAAAATAATCACATGTAATAGAAAGGAGCTTTGTGAAAAATAAATCAAAATAACACTCTCTTAATTGAGCAATTTGATCTATATTTTTAAAACAATCGATCGGATTGACATTTTCTGACATGAGGTAATTAATCCGGTGGTGAATTTTAAAATAGGAGCTCGATTTTAAATTGACATGCGACATGACACTTCCTAGTGTGATACAAATTTTTGTCTTCTTTATCCTTTCAGTAATCCTTCAATTCAATTTGTAGGCAGATTGCGGCATTGTTTTATTGGCCTCGGGTCACACCTAAGTTCACTAATTTAAATTTTAACCCTAACTACTATCATTATTGTCTTTGCGAAGGTGCATACTGACATATCGTAATTATATGTGACTGAAGATCAATATTCTGAGTTTTCATCATGAGTTCATTCGGCCAAGGTTGAATTAAAATGTCATCAAGCGAATGGATGTCCGACGCGAACAATGGGCATGATAATTCGAACCTTGCCATAATTTCACCGATTTTTTTCTAAAGAGACATTTAACATGATTGACGGGTGTTTGCTGCGTGGTTGGATCTACATATTTCAAGGATTTTAGCCCCGATCACGTTGTAAAGGATTTTTGAAAATTTTACGAGGGAAAGTAGGCGAAAGGGTACAATTATATAATTAAGTGATTATTATTGTTTGAAAAAAAAACTAGGGCACGTTTTATTGTTCTATGCATTTTATCAATAATTCCAGAACAGATTAGAATTGCTGCTGTCAAATGTAACATGATAAAGATTATCTCCTGCCACACCCTGATATAATAACTTCACGCCACAATTTTTTGTAAATTAATATTCATCAAAATGTACTTTAGTAGAATCAAAATTGGATTGTGGGTTCATCCAAAATTTGACCCATGTAATATATTAAAAGCACCCAGCTTCGTCAAATCCAAGATTGCACGAATTTCGCTTCGTTCTAAATGAAGCAGCTTATTTCTTGTAATCTCTGGATTTAAGTTGTCATTGTCACATAATTTTGTATAAGTATGTGACAAAGGCAGATAAAGCAAATTATTTTCTATTGTTTGATCAAAGCTTTTCTACCTTTCTCAGTACTACGTAGGGCAGGTTTTAAATTTCACAATGTCTGCCGTGAGCTTATCTGCGCCGGCAACAATTCCTGAAACTGTAGAAAATCGGTTTTACAATTTTTCACTTAAGTAAGTCGGAGTTTTTTAACTTTTGTTATATTCTGCCGTCTTGGTTGAGATTTATTTTGGGAATTAATTTTTGTTGGCGGGCACTACGACGCCGTTAAATTAATGAAGTTCAGGTTGAATGTATAGCAGTCACAGTTATTATGCCTCACAAAGAATACAGAATATTGTGCTGCGAACCGGGAGACTGTTGGTATTTGCATAATATCACTATATGCATACCATTTCGCAGCGAGATTTACATACGTTTTTAGATGTCGTAATCATGGTTGGGGTGACTCTTTCAGTTGCATTTCTGGGACTTAATTTCAGATTTTCACACAAGCATTTAAAATAAGTCGACGCTATTCAGTGGAATTTCGTATTTGCATATGTTTCATTTCAATTCAACGACACATGTTTAAATCCTATTCATTTTCGTTTCTATTGCTTGGATTTAAGTCCATTTAACTTTGAGCCATTGAAGTTTGCCAACAAAAATTTTCTAGCTCGGGCTATCATTTAACATACGATTAAAGCTGTCTCAGGAACCGGAAAACTATAGTATTAAGTTACTGAGGTTCATCGATCCCTTTCTTATTTTATGGAGCTATGGAAATGGTTTGACGTCCCCTACGGCATTAATTTTCAGGACAACTTTGACTTTCTATAAAATTGGACGAGCACTAAAACTTTGCCTCTTTCAATAAAATGTGGCTGCAAGTTTTAACAAAAGTCGTTCAAAAGTCGGAATTAATTACTTTTTAAATCTGAAACCATTAAAATAATATCTAAACTATGCAAAAGTCTATTTGTCGAAAGAATATGAGTGGGATGAGTGCATTTTTTGATCTACTTTTGTCGTGAATTCTTCAAGTTTTATTAGTGCGCAACTAGCTTTCATTTCAGTTTTATTATGCGGAATTTAGAGCAAAACTTTACTACATACTCTTATTAGAAACAGTTTTACCTTAATGTAATTAAAATAGTTACGGGCCATCACAGGTAATAAAATTCTTAATTCATGAAAAACGAGCTTCGAAAGCTAAGTTCGAAATCTGCCGGCTGAAATTTGTCTATGCAGCTCCTTGTAGTCGCTCCTATCAAAATATATGTACAAATAGTTATTAAATAAGCGAAAGAGCAAAAAAAGTACAGCCTAAGAGTCGTTGTATTAGGAAAAAAAGAGTTAAAAGGCGAGAAGAGCACTATTAAAATGTAATACAAAGTAAAATTTTAGTCTGCGACGCGGGTAGCAGTTCCATTAAGCAAGTTCCAAACTTCCGGAAGAATTCTGTGTCTCGATGTGGCCTGTTAAATTTATATAATAGCACCCCAGCCTTTGTAATTCTTGACCAATTTTGGCCTTAATAACCCTCTTCCACGCGGCATCAGAAAGTAAACAGGACCATCAAGAGATAATCCAAGTAGTTATATAAATGCGAATGTCTATCCCGTCCCATCAATTTCCACATTTAGATTAGTTTCGGTACGTTGGCCCATTTTCCTAAGATGCGATCCTTGGAAAATGACCATTTTCATCAGAGTGACGGGCAATATTAGGACAATTCTCGCCCTATCTCTTCTACGCTGTCTTATTATTTTCCTCACGGACAATATGACCGGCTTACAATTGACGCCGTCATCTGATAACAGACAGGCAGATCCAAGTGCAAATTCCTGGGCGTCTCTCTTAAAATGGACTAACACCACAATTAAGCTGGCAATTTTCTTTCAAATTGGAACACGTGCATGCAAATTTAACAATATCTTGTTTCGAGGAGTTATAAAAAAGAAAAGAATCTTTTCCGTGCAAAAGCTGAGACCACAACGCCAGGTCTTACTTTAAATGTATTAAATTTTAGTCGATTTAATTAGTTACTGTTTTCTTTAATAAGATGAAAAGTGTTTTTATTAGACGACATCGGTTTCCTACTCAACATTAATTTCTTAGCATATTTGTAAAGATTATAAATTCCTCTCTCAAATTTAGCGTCTTGAAATATAATTAAATCTTAATTAGCTACCAAAATGAGCTTAAATTAAGTATAATTATGACAAAGTAATAAAATTTATAATTTTTTTTACCCTTGTTGTGTTTTTAAAAGAAAAAAACAAATTAAGTGAATTGGACCAAATACCCTCAGATGTGTAATTAAGCTACTGAAAGCGTTAATTTGCATAACAATTATATCGAATTAGCTTTTGAAAAATTGTTTTTTTATAATTAAAATTAATTAACAGAATACTTGACTCACCAAGCAAGTGAGAACATTTTTTAATTAATAAGAGAGTCTAACAAACAACTGTAGAGCTCGAGGCATGCTTGGGGAGCTTTAAACCGGAAAATAGTGTTTTGATCATATTTCGTAATAAAATTATTGCATGAGCAAATTAATTAGTTTCTTTATTGTGACTCTCATATTGCTTTTTAATGTAAATACAGCGAGTACGCGAGAAGAAAGAAATTATAAATACATTAAAAATACCTAGAGGAATGGTTTGAAACAATAAGCAGGTGCCGAGAGAGCGTAAAATGTGAGAATGAGCTTGGAGGTATTATTCGAAGAGACGTGTTTTCCATTTTTGCCAATTGATACGAAGTGTCCGCGTTTGATAACACAAAAGATGAACACGAAAATAAAGAATAATAAGTCCGCGCCAACACGTCTAGAAGTTGCTCGTGACGAACTTCAAGATCCCCGAATTAAAGTTTAGCAATAAAAGTCTGTTAGTGCACCGTATCATATATCGACAGAAATTTCAATTAGAACATGGATGACAGCACCAGATAGGAAACGCCAAAACCTCATTACTCGTGCTTCCTTGGATTTTATGGGAGTCGTGATCTCCTGCTTGAATGCCAAGCGAGGTGTCGACAACGTGTCCTGCCATGTAACATCTGAAACCGACTTCCTTCTAATGAACAAATTTGACCTGGGGAACTAACAATGTCCGCCTTTTCCTGCAAGGCAATGTAGGAAAAAACCGAACAAAGGAGGCTCAACAAGTAAACCCAAAAGCTGGACTCGTCTGCCGGAAACTCCAAAAATAATCAACTAACCGTCTTCCTCTTCGTTTCTCTCACGTAGTACTTTGATTTGTTCGCAAAGTCGGATGAAATCCGCTTTTTTGTGATTATTTCTTTTATTATGAGCTTTCGTTCGATATTACTATCATTGTCAGAACGCGTGTTTCTTTATAAATTTCACTCAAGCTAGCACTAATTAAAATATATGGAAGCGAGGAACACAATTGAAAAAAGCAATCACAAAGTTGTGGAAGAAAAAATCGGTTTAATCTTGAATATGATGAATAATTGAGCACTTTTACAAATGAAACAAAATGATAGCATCTTGAGTAAGTAATCTTGTCAAGTATGCGTGACAATGGGCATTAGTCTCGTGTTACCGAGTGTAGGTAGAAATAAACTAATAATTTGATATAAAACGTGACAGAAAACTGAGAAACGTCCCACAGTTCAACTTTTACATATCTATCAATATCAGTGTGGCATAATTTTCTAATTAAGCTATTAGTTAATTTAATGCGTTGGAACGACAATATTTCTGCCACATTTAAAGCTGTTAATAGTTCATAATCACTAATTTTCCACAAATCTGACAATTACGTGATGTCAACAGGCATTAATGCAACGGTGTTACTAACTTTCAAGAGGAATTAAGGGACACAACCGATGCTGATAGTTAGGAACTTATAAATAAAGTTTAATAAGCGGCTCTTGAAGCTTCTTAAATTATCCAACAAGGTTGTCATAAAGAAAATGAAAAAACAGCTGCTCACAAAATTTGCATTGAAAAGTTTTGATTCTTCCATAACAAAAACATACTTGTAAATGCTGTTTTCACCTAGACATAGCTCAAACATAAAATCTTATGTTTCAATGTTTCAAATAAAAAAAAAAAAAATCTAAAAATGTCTGGAAAAAAGAATAATTTAAAACTAAATTACTTTTTTGAACGTAAATTCTTTTATTTATATCTGGGAATTTAGGGAATTTAGGAAGCTTTTAAATGGCATTTTATTAAAAAATGATCAAAGAATTTAAAAAAAAAAAAAATTTCTTAAATCCGCTCACATCTCATTTTTTCAAATACAGATCTATTTTTTTTTGCATCCATAGAACCGCTCGAATTCGAAGTCTTTGTAAATTAAATAAACAAACTCATTATGTTGTCAAGTCTGATTTATTAAAACTAATTGCATTCATATTATGGATTAATACGTCGATAAGAATCTCGTTACAATATGACATTTTGGTGCACAAAAATCTCTTTAATACTTGTTCTTCCTTGTATAGAGCGCATTTATTTGAAACCTACAATCAGATATTATACATAATGCTAACAATGCCTGGAGAGATAGTATCAAATAATTATAATGTAATTGCAGAGACAGTTAATGCGTATACTTAAGGCATCATTTAAAAGGACAATAGAGAAGGATAATCAAAGCAACAAGTGGTATATTGAAATGTTGTCTTCGGTTTCTTTCTTAACTCAATATAAAAACTGGAATCAGTTTATTCTGTCGATTTTAGCTTTCTTGCGACAGATCATCAACGTCAACACGCGAGACCATAAAAGTTTGAGTTATTTTATGAATCGAGGGAGTGCAATAAAAGCAAAGACAGTGTATAAAGAATTCAACAACTATATTTATTGTTTTGTGATTTACCCGCAAATGGCAATGGCAAGGTTTCTATTATTGATAGATTTATCGTCGATCTAGTTTAAAAAAAGCTGAAGCGTCTCATACGATAAATTCTCAGTGTCTCGTAGAACAAAAATAATAAATCCACGTGGTAGCTAAAAGAGGGTACGATAGTGAAGGACATAGTGCGAAATCGTGCTTTATCTTACTCACAGTTTCTTATTTCCTTGACATACCGTCCTCGTAAATTTCTAACTATCACATTCAGCAATCTTGCCATGTTGTACTGATGGATGAGGTGGAAGGGTACTATTTGCTAATCCTTCCCGTCTTCCATCCACAACATCCTTTTAAAACTGATCAAGTTTCGCCCTTACTAGATCTAAAAGACCAACTATATTAAGTATAAACTTGCGAGAATGTAACTGTTCCCATTCAAGTTTAAATGAGGTTTAAATTTATAACACGATGGTGACAAAAGGATTACAGTCTCCGAGACCGCTCTATAAATATGTCTTTACATTTGCAATGCTAATATAGCTTCATCTTGCTGCTCTCCAGGCACGCATATTGCTCGACGAAATAGTAAACCCGTTGGGTGTCCTTTAAAATCTTATAGCCTCATCGTATTTTTCATATCATGGGGATCTAGAATCTTTTATAATCGCAGAGTCTTTGAATTTTTTTAACAAAATGTCAAGACCGAATTTATAACTTTAGATACACCTCCCTTTGGGTAATTTTTTATATTTCATAAAACACCAAATACAAACTGTACCCACCTTTTATATTTATAGCTCCCTACAACTTTATACGTTTTTAAATGCGACGTGGCGTATACTTTATCCGGGCGATATTTTAGCTACATCAAATAAGCACCGTCATATTTCAGCTCGTAATACTTAACATCAAATAAAAAGAAAATAATTACCTCAATTCGCGGAAAAGCGGTTTCACACTAATCTTACATTAAGCACAAATTAAACGCCTTGAAACGTTTTTACGGCTTTTTTAATTCCTTTTTTAATCAATTTTGACTTTTACAATCACCACCGCTTTAAATATACGTCTACAAATGGATAAATACTACCCTCACGACTTTTAACTTTCACTCCGATACGCCTTTTTCTATTTTTTTACAAACGAACGCCTTAAAACCTAAGAACCTAATTCTTCATGGTTGCATTATATTATTTCAACAAAAATGTCCAGTTCACTTAAAAAGAAAGTGATTCTACAACACATTATGTAAAATATTAATTATAAATTTAAATCGTGTTTATCAAAAAATATTCTCCACACAAAAATTGATTACTCAATTCCTTGTGCCCCAATTACTCGTTGAGTAACACAACTAATTACAGTCGACCTCTGTGTTTTTATTTATAAATGAGAAAAATTCGTGCCTGACAGATACTTGAACCGGGATTTGATACAAACCTACACTTATCATCTTCTAACGACGTAATTATTCCTCCGCAAAGATGAGATAAAATCGAAGACCTTGATCCCATCGAATGTGATTATAACATAGTGATTCACTAAATTCGGGACACAACAAAATGAATTTTACTTTGTTATTATGTGAAGATTTCACACCTAACGATCGTTTCCATTTTTGGTTCCATGCGTTACGAAGCGTAAAATGAAAAAATTAAGGTTTTATTGAAGCTATAATTTTCGTCTATGAAGGCTGAATGAGAGAAGCATTAGGATGAGTCACGTATTAGAAATAATAGCTATGCAATCATGTGTTTTTTTTTGATGTTTGTGTATAAGATTGCATGTAGACATATTGAAGCCCATAAAGTGTCGATTTTTACTATTGTCTACCAAGATGTTGCGAAGATGTATCTGTTCCAGTTCCTTTCCATTATTGCTTCACAGTAGGAGTAGCAATTGTTAAGTTCTTTATTATGACACGAGCGCAAACAAGACACGATATTGCATATTGTTGGGTCTCATTGTTTGGCGCGTAGGAGGAGGTTGTACAAGAAATTATTTGAAAAGTTTTCGTTCATGATGCATGGCTAAGCAGCAAAAACCAAAAAAAATTTACCAAAGGACAATTACTGGTCTATTTCCAAATAAAAACAGGAAAAACGAAATTATTTTACCGCATGGAGAAAGAGATCTCTTCTTAACTGTTTTAAATTTACAAGTATGCAACCAAAAAACTGCCTAGAATGTTTTTTCCAATTTTTATATATGAATTCGAAAAAACATTCAAAGCTTTGATTTTTTTATAATTTTTTAAATATTTTATAAAAACATCAGAGACATGAATAAGAAGTGCTCTAGTGATTGGCACAGTTTTTTTAGAAGCTATGTACCAAAGAGAAAGCACGAGGAGTTTTCATCTGTATATTGTTATTTTAAACACATTTTTCCACTTGATATTATCTTAAGTTTCAAAGTTTTAAATTAAGGAAGAACAAACAACAAGAGATTTTTGTTCACCAAACGAGATTCTTATCTTCATACTAAACCACAATATGAGTGCAATAAATTTTAATAAATCGGACTTGATAACCTTATTAGTTTGCTACTTTAATTTACAAAGACTTTGACTTAGAAATTGTGTTCCATTAGGCTCCACAGTTGCGTTTTTATTTAACTTTTATTATAATTTAATCACACACAATCTCATATTATTGCATGTTTTCTATATTTTACTTTCTACGCCATCAAGATTGTTTTTTTTTATTTTGAAGTTGACAAATTAACGGCACATGAAAACAAATAAACTAATATCTAAGATCGTTCTACGAGTTCAAATAATTATTCAGCGAACAGTTTGAAAAGTTTATATTTAACAAATTACAACTTTACATGATGAGTTTAAGGTTTAATGTTTCAAGCGGATTTGGTTCCGCTCTTAGGAAGATATTTCATAAATAACTTTGAACAAAATTGCAATGGTGCTTTTATGTTTGACTGTTTCGATTATCGAAACTTGAAATTAGATCTGTATCGCTTTCTTTGTAGTTAGCGTAAATAATGACCATGTCAGGTAAGTTGTCTTGTTTATTTGTATTAGGTAAATAGTTGTACTAGATAACTGTAGAGCAAGAACAAATTGAGCTTGATGGCTGATATAATTTCACGTCAAACTGCCCCTGTTGCAATATCTTTTAAATAAGTGTATAGTAAACGTAAAAATGTACAGAATTACAGTATTTTCCCACATCTCTGCAAATAGCGTTGATAAATTCAGCTCTTCTTAATTACATAATGCATCAGGTACGTTGTTGTGTCCATGTAATAAAAACCAAACCAAATAAAACCGTTTCCATTAAAAGCTCATTTTCTTCAAAATTTATTCAGTGTTTATATAATGATAATTGCGTTCCCTAGTCAGATTCCATACATTTTCCAAATCCGGTGAATTTAGAGCGGGTTTTGTTTTTGTTTTAAGAATTACAACCGCGCAGTATGTTACCTACAATAGCAATTTTTCTTTCTGTCTCTATTTTTCTTTGTTCACTTTTGATCTTTTTTTGTGTGCGTAATTTCATCTCTATGCAATTTACCGAGTTTTACATACTCGTTTGTTATATGCTAATCTCTTTGCATTGTTTTTATCATTAACAACTCTATGACATAGTACGAAAAGTTTTTTATGGGAAAACCTCTAAAAGCTCCATGAACATCCTCGAGCACGATGATCAAATTTCTTTAAAGTTGAACGAGAGCCCGAAACTGATTTATTAGGAAGGAAACTTCGACAATATCACAAGAAATTTAATTACTGATGTATTTGTTATGAGGTAAATACATGAAACTTTTGCTGCTTAGCTTGTAAATAAACTTTGTATCAATAGGGAGAACTTTCTAGTGGTTTGATAATTTGTTTCTATAGCGGATTCGTAACAAAGGATGATATATTGTACTAGTTAGAACTTGTTTGCAGGTACACCATGAATTGTAACAACGCTGGATAATTCACACAAACGTAAAAAATTTACACTTGTTTTAAAATATGTGAGCATAAATGTCATATTAAACTTTAGCTTAAACACAACTTACGGTCTACAACGTTATTTATTGGCACTTTTTAGATGAGGTGTCGCTTTATTCTGCATTTTTCCAGAACAGTAATTTTAATTCGTTTCTTTCTGTTTTATCTTTTCGCGAAACTCCAGAAAGAATCATGAATAGTCCGAAAATATAACTCAAATAATGTATGCAGTGCATTTATTCTAGAAATGAAGAGAAATGTATCCACTTTGTACTGCTCCTGGAAAAATTGCTTTCTTTACGCAATTGGTAAAAATAAAGTTTATCGGTTTGAGCTTTCATTGCTATTATTCGGCGAACAAAAGAAGCAAGAAATGTTATTTGAAAGAAATTTAAAATCACGGCGCTCCAGTTATAGTCGTGAATTTGAACAAATAATTTTAATATGTCACAGATGAAAGTTTCTTTTCCACAAAACATTATTAAAATACAGAGTGAATGCCTTGATCATTAGTCACTGTAAAAGACTGGAAAAGTAAGGAAGAATTGTATGCAATTTGTCATAGAAAATCACATTCAGTTTAGATTGTTTCGTTTGCTCCAAGTGGAAAGTTATTTCTAAACACTTTTGTCTTCTTGAACAATTTTGCTATTTCTCTAATTAAATTTTGTCTCGATGTTTGAGAAATGGCGTCTGGTAGGCTCCAAGCAAACACACGAGACAGATAAAAAGTCGAGATTATAACGGATCCAACGACGCAAAAACTTATTTAGATCTAGATTAGAGATTATCTCCAGAGTATTATTATCCAGCAGTTGAATCGTCTCCAAACTGCGATTCGATTCAGCAACAAACAAAATTCATATATTCCGATCTAGTTCCGGATGACCGAGCCAGTGTGAATTAATTATTTTCCACACGCAATATCATCGTATTCGTTTTGAATCGTTTAGAGAAAAAAAATGTCGAGTCGTGTTATCACTTTTCTGTAGTTAAAAATTGCGTGTTCTCATTTGACATGCAGATCGAATCTACAATGAGCCTATGGCAAAAGTAAAAATGTCATGATAAAAAGAAAAAACCACATGGTTGAAAATAAACAATAAATCCTGCGCAATATATGGAAATTTTTACCAATTTTTCACGAAATTCAGTTTGCAGGCATCTTATTTAATAATTGTAGGAAATTTCTTTGAAGGTCGTGCTATATGTTTAAATTTTTAATAAATAAGCTACTGAAGCTGCATGTTTATTTTGTGAACTCTTGCAGAAAGGCGCAGAGATATTTATTTAACAGTTTGTTTTGCGTTTATTTTCCAATTTTCTTAAAAGCGTCACGGCAAAGATTCAATAATTTAAACTGCCTTCGATATAAAGATGTCAGCGGTGTCTGCCGTTAATCCTCATCGGGTTAAAAGAAAGATGGTTTGCATATCAAATAGTTTTCTTCGTTTGTATATCTTTAAAAATAACAAAATGAAAGTTGGAAATCAGTCATATTGGTATGTTTATTAAATAGTCTTTGGGAAAAGAATCTGATGCGTTTTATAATTTCCCGTGAAAATGATATTTTTAGGACGAACAAGGAATGTACATTTCCTCTAAATTCTCCCACTTTGTTATCTACAGCGCCACAAAACAACATTGGGGAGCTCAATAGTTAGATCTTGTACTAAACGGCAAACAGAACAATTTTTTTAAATGCTGTAATTTTGTTATCTATAATACTGTTAAAATAACATTTAAAATTTGGAGAGGTTATCAGTAACTGTACCAAACCGCAAAATTATGAATGAACGAACATATTTAAAAAAAAAAGTTTTAAAAGTAGCCATTTTTATTCCTTTTCTAAGTGCTGCTATATACAAAGCTGTAACGGTAAAATCAAAAGTTATTATTTTGAACTTGTTATAGAATGGCTCAAATCGAAAAATTATAAGACATGAAACAAATTTGTTAGAAATTGACGTTTTTAAGACAAATAAAAAAAAAACAATTTTTTTCAGTGCTCTAGCTTTGTTTACGATAATTCTACAACAATAAAAATTTAGAAGTTGTTAGTTTGAAATTGTTAATTTATGATACTTAATTCCAAGTTTATCAAAGTTCAAAATTTTTATTTTCAAGACAAGCCCAAAATTTTTAATATCTTTCAGTGTTTTTCTATACAGCTATAACAATAAAATTGGAAGAAGTTAGTGCTCTAAACTTGTTTTTTAATTGTGATAAACTGGAAAATTATAACACAAGAATTACAAAACTTAAAAATTTTAATTTCCAGAACAACTCAATTTTTTTTTAAATGTTGACACTTTGTTATCTACAATGCTATAACGATAAAATTTGCATAAGTCATTAGTTTTAAGTAGTTTATTAACGGCACTAAATTACAAATTTAGAGAACTTTTTTTTAGAACAAGCTCAAAATTTACATTTTTTGAAAAGCGCTATAGCTTTGTTACCTATGTTACCTATTACTTTAAAGCCGATTATTTGCTGTACTATAAATTTCTAGATTGAAGAATAAAAAATTAAAAAAATTTTTTTTAGAACGTGTCAATTTTTTTTAAATGCCAAAACTTTGTTATCTACAATTTTATAACAACAAAAAGGAAGGTTATTAATTTTAACTTAATAAACTTACCAAATTGCAAACTGAGAGAATTAAGGCCAATGCCTTTAAAAATTTGCATCTTTAGAGCGAATCAATAGTTTTGACCAATTTTTTCAAATGCTGTAACTTTGTTAACGATACTGATTAGTGATGAGTAGTTTTAGTTTTTTAGTTTTAGTAGTAGAATGTTAGTTTTATTCTGTTTTTGAACTGTATTGCGAATTTGTAAATTTTCAAAAATTTTATTACTATGATCAAGCTAAAGATTCACACTTTCTTTTTAAAATCTGTAACTTTGTTATTTACAAAGTTAAAAAAAAATAGTGAAGGTTACTATTCCACACTTGTTTATTAGTTGTAATTTTTATTTTTAGGACAAATTATTACTTTAGACCTGTTTTTTAAATCCACTGCGTTACAAAAATATGGAACCAAGAAGACAAATATTTAGATTTTTTTGTCCAAATTGAAAAGCATTCATTAGACAATTTACAACGAAGTAGTTTTATTTACATACGACTAGCTCACTACTTTATCAACTATTTAGGTCAACGTAATTTGGCAGAAACAGAAATTGCCAATCATGGAAACAGGTAGTTAAACTGTCTAAAATAACTGGTTAGTTTGTTTGTTGTTGAAATATACAGGATGGTTTTAACGACTGAACAATAGTTTATTTAGCTTGGGGCCCAAAACGTCCATTAACAGAAAATTGATTTTAGATTACATCTTGTAAATTTTGCCAATAATTTAAATCGAAATTAAGTCCCCTTAATAGCTAAATGCTTATATCCCTATAAAGTTGGGTATCTGAAATATAGTCATAAAGTGTGTGTGCATGTATTAAATTAACTGTTTATGACGAATTTGCATAAATTGTGTAATTAGTATTGCAATGGTTCTTGCAGGAAATGCTATAAACTAAAACTTTTTTTATTACAGAAAAATGCCAGCTTGAAAGTGTAATACTCAAACATGACACGAGCAAATGATAACCATCTGAACTTACCGTCGACTGATCCCATTTCATGTTGTTCTAATCAATCCACATGATAAACTTCCCAATGACATTTTATTCCCGTTTAGATTATATATCTTAGCTCTTTCTGTATTAAACTTCAAAGCTCTTATAACCGTACCTAGTTTCCTTTGTAAACTTTCAATTTGCCTGCTGGTGGCAACAAATTCCTTCTTTATCTCCACAAAGACGTCGCCTTTCATCTTCACGAAGCGATTCGTTACCGACACTCTTAGATGTGTGCGAATCCAATGCAGCGGAACTTGCTTGACTTGCACAAGCTGAGACAATTAGACTAAGAACAGGGGCGGATTTGCATACGCGATGGTGTGAAATACCCTAGGGTTAGATCTGGCGGATCCAAGTAAATTAACATTCAAACTTCTAAACACTTTAATTTCTACCTTAGGGTGTCTGGATCTTCCTCGAATCTGAGAAAATTACTTTTGGGAGATAAAAAAGTAAATATCTCGTTTTAAAACATGGAAGTGGCTTTGGTTGTATATAAATTGGAACAAATGCGAGAAGAAATGTCAAAGGTATACATGTGAATACAAAACAAATGCGATTTGTTCTTGCTTTTGTTGAGATCAAAGCGGAAACTCTATTTAAGTAACCACAATATATGGGTATTTACCAGCCTTGCGGGAGTAGTAAAATTCATATTAATTTTTGCTCCTAATTTTGGAACGAGGACAAAAATCCTATAAAAGCTTAGCTTCCCCGTTTGCCTGAGTGAAAATATCTTAATAAAGCCAAAAACACTATAAAAATCTATATTATATGAGCTTTTACGTCGTTTAGAAGCTTTAAATTTCAGTTATCTTTCTTAATTAAACTTTAGTTAGACATCTATATAATTTCGGAATAATATTAAAACCCCAAAGAGTGTGATAAAAATTTGACGTGTATAAGATATCTCACGTGTTACGTTCCTTTTTGTTGTCTCAGGTTATTCAAAGACACAATTTATCAACGAGAATAGTTGTGAAATTAGCTAAGTTTGTAGAAGAATGTTTAACTGAAAGTCTAGGAATTTCGTTACGAAAAGCTTATTGTGGATACTATTACAAATGAATTTGATAATGGAGATGTCACCGCGTCATTGTCTGAGATACGTAATTTTATTAATGGCTTTTTGCCTAGGGTTTTGGATTTTCAACACCCTTTTTTGGTGTAATTAGATTTCATACACATGCTTAATAAATAATTGCTTGACCTGCTCTGGGAATCTTACCAAGTTATTCACAGAAACTACAAGTATGTGCGAGTTATTTTATCATGATTTATTAACTGTTAGTAAAGTAATCTTTGTGTTTTCGCTCCATTTTCATTTAAAGCAGGTACATTCAAGGTTTTTCTGGAGGGTGTGCAAAACTTTATGGTTGGGTGTTATCTGTACATTTATAATGTTAATACAAGGAAGTACAGTGGCATTGATATTATTTCAACATATATATAGTTTTGACTGAGATTAATAGTTGATTAAGTGTTAAGTATATTTTAACTGATATGTTGAGTTTGTATATTAATAATATGATCTGATATCAGCAAAACTTGTTTAAAGAAATGTTACGTCGGTCATGGATATGAATAAGGAACTAATTTAAGTGATGAAGTATTCACTTCTGGATTTTTCCACTGCTCGGGGAGCTTATTGCGAGGTTTCTCTCAAATACCGATCGATAGCGGAATTTTTGCTATGTAAATTGAACTTTTTACAAAGCGTATACAAAGTTTTCGTTTTAATAAATTCTTACTCTTTCCACTTGTCCTTTCTTTGTTCCTTTTTCCAGCCTTTTTCATATTTGCTGCCATGTTCTTTTCTCTTAACATTTTAAACGGCCGCTACATACTCGAATTCTGAGGTTTTTATAACGTCAAGAATTGCAGACATTTTTAATGGCTTTACGAATTTACAACATTTAGCACGTTACTAAAATTTCAAAGATTTTAGGATTAAAAATGATTGAGATTCCTCCAATTCTTCAATTTTTTGTGATATATTAAATTCCTAACATTAATAACACTTGACGTACGTACATAAGTCTGTTATTAAAAAATCTGCTGCGGCAAAAAAAAATCATCTGAAAAGTTTTTAGAATTTGAATAAAAAAAACATTGAATTATAATTAAAAAATGTTTTGTTGCGTTTCATATTGAAAGATTTAAAGTCATTGCATCGCAAAATCGAAACTTTTGCACATTTTTATCGAAATTTTTTAAAATTGTCTGCGAGAAATTGACAAACTTGAGAAGTTACGACTCTAAATTTTTAAATTTCTAAATTTTACTTGTTGATTCTAGGTTGGAATTGTTTGTTTATTTTTCAAGAAAGAGACAAACTTTCACGAATTTTAATTTTTAGGAGAATACAAAAAAATAGTCATTAAAGGTACTAGATATACTTTAGAACAGGAAATTTGAATTCCTTTTTTAAAATTTTTGAGATGAAGCAAAAATTTTCAACATTTTTTTGAAAATAGTGTAATTTTTTTGTTTAAAACAAAATAATGAAATTAGGAGAGGTGACTATTATCGACTTGTTTATTACTTACACCATTTTAAAAGGTTCTAGAAAAAACGCGAGTCTTAGAAATTTTACTTTTTTAAAGAATCTGATTCGTTTTGTGCTCTATAATAGTAGAAAAATAAAATTTGAAGGTGTTACTATTTTAGACTGTCTATTATTAACACCAAATTGCTTATGAAGCAGGAAACTTTCTTTTAAAATGGTGTAATTTTGTTCGCTGTAAAACTATAACAATTAAATCAAAAAATGCCTTTATAAAATAAAAAATCAAATTTTTGAAATTTTTATTTTTGGGGCGGGCCAAAAATTTTCCTCATTTTTCTCAAATGTTCTAACTTTGTTATCCTTGATAGTTCAACAATAAAATTGAAAAAGGACCCTATTTTGAATATGTTAATTTGGTACAGAGAGCACATATTTAAGAACTTTTCGATTTTAAAACAACCCAGAAATTTACCCTTTATCAAAAATCCTGTAACTTTGTTATTAACGGTGGTATACCAATAAGATTTGAGAAGGTGGCTATTCTAAACTTATTCATCAACTGCACCAATACATTCAAATTTTCGAAATTTTTATTTTGAAAAAAAAACTTATTTTTTTATCTATTTTTCTTTAAAATTTAGAAAATTTACTATCTTGGACCTGTATACTTGTAGCTACACCAAGTCACAATTTTTTTTTAATAGGGAACACAAATTTTAGTCATTTACATTTTGGGAACGAGACAAAAAATTCCACCATTTTGATTAAATGAGGCAATTTTAAATGGCACAAAAATTAAAAAAAATGCTAATTAAAACATGTTTATCGAGTGTACCAATCTAAAAAGTTTTGGAAAAATGGAATAAACATTTCATACAAATACAAAAATTTGAACAATTTCTTCAAATTTTCTTTTGCAAAATTATTTCTAACGCATCTACTCATTATACTAAATTAGCAAATTATAAAATTGATCGTTGATTCCGTCAATTGAAAAAAAAATTAGAAATTTTTAATTCCAGAACGGATTATTTTCTTTAAGTGATTGATTTAATGTTATAAAAATATTCACATTTTTTACCGGAATTTTAGAAACTTTCTATAATGACACAATTTATACGATTTTTATTTAAACAAATATGATTTCATTTCAAAAAAAAAAAAGATTTCTTGTTTCAGACATATCAGTTTCCCTGCATCAATTTAAAGTTTTCTTCCACGCTGTTATTATTATATTTACCAGGTCACGATTTAATTAAAAAAATATAAAATCGTTACCTTGATATGCATCGTACTGGAAATAAAGTGAAAAAACGATTCCACAGCTTAAAATGTATGTACTTTTTTTTTCCACGCGTATGTTGCGGAGAAATATTACAACACATGAACTGCAGCCACTTATATTCTTTAAAATGTTCGCTTTAACCTCAATGCATTTAATTCCGTAAACCGTACATTTTTCAGAAAATTTATACGGCATAAATTAACATAATCATAGTTGGTTGCATATGTAAGTGTAGTTTCTTTTCCATTTCTGCAAATAATTTTCACGCACTGTGATCACAGATTGTGATAAACAGCCTACGTACATTCATCAAGATTCAATCTGATTAAATAATTGACATCTAAATCTTTCTCTGTGCCACTAACTGCTGCTGTAAATCGTGTAAAAAACAATAAAACGTTCATACAAGAATGATAATTACCGTATTTATATGAGCGCAACGCCCAGCTCTATCCTCAGTTTCATGTTAATGGGTTTGTAATTTTTGAAATTGTGCATGAAACGAGGCTGATTTTTTTTCTAAATGTTAACAACATCTAGATTGCGTGCTGAATTATGTTAAATACACCCACAGGTTTGATGTTTTAACACCTCTATCAATTTATGCGGTGTGATGTGAGCTTTTCCATGGAGAAGCATTTTTTATTCAAGTCAAACTTAAATTGAAGGCGTTCGTCTTGAATGGATGTGGGTCAATTTTTGGGTCCATCGCGTACAGAATGGAGAAGTTTTTGTCCTGAAAAGTTTAAATTATAAAGTCAGAAAACTAAAAGCGTTGTAATGAACGTCGGCAGCTTTATGGAGTTTGCTCATATTGCATTCTCTGGTGAAGGAATTGATATATCACTATAATTATATGGTTTGCTCGCCTTTACAATATTAGATTCCACATGGATTGAAATTTATTAGATTACTATCGAAGCGCACCGTACTTTATGATTTATAATTTCATATAAGTTTGGTTTGACTTGACCTTACTATCCTGAAAGAATAGTTTAATTTTATTGACAGCGAAAAAATATGGATATCTATCTTGCTATTATCAAATTCTTGCAAAAATGCATACTCATACAGTTCAGCAATAATATTTGACCTTAAATGTAACACATGTGTCACACTTTCTATTGTCAGGACTAGGTGATTGCTTGTAATGTGCGTTATTTATTAAACTTTCAGATTTTCAGCTATTTTCGATCACGAGATAACTCGTTCCATTTTTCAACAATCATTGTCTCTAATTTATCCCACAAAAAAACTAGACTTTAGCTGTAAATCAATCACTTTTTTTACACACTTTTAACGAAATTACAACATTTTGCACTAATCTAAGAAAGTTGTGAAATGGTGTCTATTTTTTAAGTTATTCGACTACATTTTTCAATCGAATTAAAGCGATAAACTGTAAGTAATACCATGTCTTGACGGTTACTAATGTTCCCAAACTCGACTAATTTGACAGGTCGTCTGAGTAAAATATTTATTATTCGCATCAAAAGTAGAAATGTGTCTCCACACCGCGGAGTTATTCAGCTAGTTATTGCAACTGGGAACCTCCCACGCGCTTCCTTTTGCAACATTCATGTCAGATGTTCGGCAGTAGAATTATTGCTGGCGGTTTATTCATTAGATTAGGTGTATGTATATCTAGTACACAATAATTTATTTCTCTTGGCTTTGCAAAACAATTTGTTATAAACATGACAAAATCTGCAACATATACTACAATTTTAATAAACTGTTAACGTAGAAGCCCAATTAGATTGGAAGACATGTTTTTTTTAAGTCTAGACAGTAATAACATAATTTTGTAAATTGAATAACAATGTGGGGGCGGATGTTTGAATCATAGGACACATATTTGTACAACGAATTAGTCAAACTATTGTTTGTCAATTTGTTTGTTTGCTATAATTTATCTAGTTCAGTCGGAATATATTTAATTGTGGTTTCGTGATCACAGAAACCACTTATTATCCAAGCTTTCATTTCAGTGATACTGTCAGTAATTTTCGATGAGCGCAGATATAAAAAGTATTCTTTCTATTTTTTACCAAAAAAAAACAGAAGATAAAATCATCTTTTTGATTTTTTTCTTAACATCATTTAATTTTTTTTAAATCCGATCGATAGATATAAACATTTCGAAAGAATAACTTTCGATTCAAATAACTTATAAAGCTTAAGCAAAGCTTATGAATTTCCAAAATTTTGTATAATTGTAAACACCCAAAAATCCGAAACGTTAAAAATGCGAGGTATTTTTTTGATTACAGCAATTTCAAATAATTTTGAGTGGTGTGTTGTCGGAAAATAACTTTGTTTGCAGTATAAATCAAATTGAAAATGGTTCATAGAATACAGCAAATATGTAATTTCGTTCGAAGTGCGCAAACCAATTGAGAGAATCAACAAAGCTAATGAAGCGAAAGTGATAATTATACATTATTATGTAATAAAGAAGATAAACCGGAAGCAGAGATTATAGAGTTTAGCAAATAATATTTATCTTTACTATATTTCCTTTGGTTCAATTACTTCTCCATGCATTATTTCATAAATTACTTATTAATGAGCTGAGCATATTATTTAATATTTCCATTTGTTGCGTGTACTGTGATTTTCTCAACAGCTTTGCGTCATTTTATACTTTAAATAATAAAATCGTGAGAACACAGAAAAAATGGGGCACTTATTATTTCACGATTCAATTTTTTGCCTCTCTCCAACAAATACTGTTTTGTGACAACTCTTCGTTTGCTTAATTAAAACGAACTACTTGAAATGCTTTTAATTTTCTAATGAGCTACGGGAACATTTTTTCAAGCATTTTTTATTGTCTTACAGACGTTTGTTGATTCTTATTAAATGCTGGGATTTTTAATTATAAGGTGCAGCGCAAGTAATTAAGATTTGGTTTTCTTTCAAAAGTATTCAACAAAACGTTAAAAAATTTAAAGACGGTTTCATACCAAGATTTACCAACTAATGACGTGACGTTAAAAGGAAAATAAATGCTCTTTAGTACTAATTAGATCTAAAGAAATCTCTTGAGAGCTCGTCTGATAGCTTTAAAGTTTCTCTAGCCACTATGTGCCCTCTTCTTAGTACTTCAGTGTTTGGCGACTAGAGTACAGGAAACTTTATGGTTATGTATAAAGTCGGAGCAAACTATCGTATGTTACCTATATTCTTCTTGCAACACATGGTCGGAGCATTAATAGGGTAAATGTTATTACCTGTTCTCGAAGCAAAGTTTCGTTATGTAAAACTTAAGAAAATTTTTGTCCAAGTTCGACAAACCGTGTCTAAACCATAATAGGAACTTTGAGAAGTCATGCATGATGTTTTATAAACTAAAAGTAAGGAAAAGTGTACTCATAAAGATGTCAGGGCGGGTTATCAATAAATCAATAAGTTTTACAATGACAGGGTAGTAGAAAAAATCTGCCACAACTTGTGCGGGTTCGAGAGTTCTTTTTAACAAATAGTCGAAATAATATGGCTAGATTTGGTTAGCAGCCTTGGTGATATGAAGTCACATATAAAATAAAATGACACAGTTTAGTTAAATTGAGTCGCCACATCCAACAAGGAGTTCATGCGTGAACTCAACTCGAGAGAGCATAAGAGAAAATATAGGTTTTTTCAAGACTAAAAAAACTAAAAAAAATGATTTCGCAGAAAAATTTAAATCTGCGGAATTTTCAGTACAAGAAATCAACAAACTTAAATAAGCATATTTCGATTCATTTTTATTTATGATTTTTTTTTGTATGCGGAAAACCTTAGCGCCGTCGATGAGTTTGATGAATTTTTGAATTCAATGAATTTTTAATGTTAGGTAACAAATATTCTTTTTACCTCGCGTATGAAAGTGTGCAATGAACGATTCAAATGAAAAAAACGAAGCGAGAAATTTTTAAAATATTAAATGAATATTAAACGGTTATTAAACAGAAATATTTTTTTCTTTGTAGTGGCTAACAATTTGCTTCAATGTTAAGAAAAAGACAGCAATTTTATTTTGGCCCGTGTGGCGCATAAATCCATTACTAGACACGACGCTCGTAAACATAAAAATGTCGACTTACTTTCACCTTTTTTGAACAAATAAATGCGAAGTGCAGTAAGCATTGATTTTTATTTTTATTCGTATTTACAAGTATTTGAAATAAATTAATAATTATAATTAAATTAAATTAATAATTTGAAATAAATAAAACATTCTTTCTTGAGGAATTAAATGGCGTACTCAATTCTTTCTTTCCAAAAGAGATTTTTTTTCTCACGTTATTCTTACTTTTTTGTATTGGTATTTTGTTTTTTATTGTTTATTTTTTATTATTATTAAAAAATATTAATAAAACAAACAAAAAAACTTCCAAAATTTCAACTTATAGTTTGCATTTCATAATAAATTTTACGGCCGTTTTTAGAAATAACTGTCTCATGTTGGATTTTTGTGTTATATATATATATATATATATATATATATATATATATATATATATATATATTTCCTACGTACATAAGTAAAGTAACAAATTGTATTTGCCATATTTTGGGTTTTTCAGCTTTTCTTCTATTTATAAATTTATTACCAATAAAACTGATTGAGCTAATGTTAATAAATTCTTATGTTATTCTACTCGTCTTTTGCCTTTGTTATCAAAATAAATTAGTACATCCTACAAAAAATTAAAATTACAAATAAATCAACTAACTACATTCATAATTGTTCCAAGGAAGAACACCTATCCCTGTTTTTAATTCATAATTTGTGGAAGCGAAAAAACAACAACAAATATTGTATTTTGAATTATACTAATACCTCAAAAACATTTTTTGAATTATGCGTCTCAAATAAAATCGGATAATATTGGAGCAAATTGTACGCTACCACATCAAAAATTTCTCGACGCCTCTGCTTAATAATCATTCGCGAAGTTAAAAAATCAATATTCATCAATAAATGTATTTCTGCCAATAACTGCAGAAATGAGTCTGAACAAAGAACTAATTTAAAATCTAAAAAAATACTTTCTAAATTATCATTAGACGTGTCATTACAACTAATGAAAAATGCTACCGTTAACATTTCACAGACATTTACTTATTAACCGTTACGTACTTGGATTATTCTCAAGATTAATATAATTTAGTTTAGTACTCAGATATTAATATAATAACAATGTACGGTTAATATTAATCCCGTATTAAATAAAGATTGCCGAAGATAACAAGAATGTTGCCACTGCGGGCTTCACACGGTTGCCTTGAAACAGTTACATTATTATTTAACTGCAACGATGATTTATTGCCTCTTCTTTTATGGTTATGATTATTGTCACACTGTGTCATGTTTTTAAAGAATTCTGAAAATCTCATTTAAGAATCTTTTTATTTACTAGTTTTTCTAAAACACGAGGACAATTTCAGCGAAATCATGTTTCACCAGGTTGTAGACGCCAAAAACCATAATTGTCAACATTGATAAACGCTACATTATTTAGTTTGATGCAGGAAGGGTCACTATAAACAAAATATGCCTGCGAGACATTTGTAGACGTTCTTGCAGTCTCACGTGCAAACTCGCCTGACTCGCATTCTTAACAGGTGAGATAAACAATACTGATCACGTTTTGTTGCGGCGCGACCACCTTCAACAATGCACTTTTCGCTTTTTTATTTTCTAAATGACGTACACTTTTACTTTTCTAAATTAGCATTTTCAGGATAAACGGTATAATTCTTTCAGTAACCTTCTTATATTACAGTTAAGTGATTGTTAAAAGTGATATCAAACTCTAATCGTAAATCATGCGGTAAACGAGGACATAAATTGCGACGAAAATGGTTATTAAATAATAAGGAGCTAATGTCGATGTATGTTTATGACTCGGCGAGAATTTACGAGTTTATCCACCAACATCTATAATTGTGGTAATTATTTGTCGGATACGGGCATGAGATAACGTTTTTCCAATAAGGGCAAATCAAAGGTGCTGAATAAATAATGGGATTATAAAGAATAAGACGGTTTAGGAAACTTGCGGGTCTAGAATAGAAACGGGTGAATGACTGAATGTGGTTCTGCAGTTTTAGATTGAATCCGCAATACTTTGTCTCAATTGAGTTTATGAAATTTGATTGAATTCACCGGCAGCTGCACAAATTTTGACATTAGCATTTCTAAATAATTTAATTGTTAGCAAGAGTGTCAAAGTAATTGAAGTTCGAGTTCAATAAACTAGAGGTTAAAATGTAATATATGGTTCTGGCATGATTCGTTTAAATGCGATTTACTAAATTAAAAGCGGACAAAAATACCCGCAACATAATTTAATTTTTGATTAATCTGAATGAATTTAAAGATATTTTTACCACGATACTGACATAATAGGATTTATTGTACAAATTTATTATGTTTTTTTTTTCAAAATCAATGTTGTTAAAATTAAGCTTTGGTCAGCCATAAATCATATTATTAAATATTAAACTTTTACAATCTTTAGTAAGCGGACCAGATATTATTGCTTGTAATAAAATTTATCCTTTATTGTCGGATATCTATCACAGATATGATTTTTTATATATGAATTAAAAAGTGCTTGCTAATTACTTTTCAGTTAACTTTTAGTGTTGTACCGCTATTAATTATTTAAAAGCTGATTTCACGAGTTTTAACAACAAATCTATTTGCCAAACATTTTTTTTTAATCTGAGAAACCATGTTGTTTCTCAAAGCAGCATGTTTTTTGCTGAATAACAAATTCTATTGAACAAAATTCATATTAATCAGTCATTTAATTGTCTAAATTTTTTTGTGATAAATTGTCAGAAAAAAACATCAACTTATTTATTTTGTTTAAATTATCGATTTAACCGTTGTACCAAATAGTTGAACTTTTGTCTGTGACATGCTCATTAGAACACGTTTTAGTTGTTTAGTTCTAGCATGCTGGTAAGTTTAACACAGTTTGCAAACACCTCTCATTACGAGTTCCGTTTCCCACTTTTATTTTGACTATAATTTCTTTGGTTAGTTTGGTACGTTTTTATTTTCACATTCTGTAAAGCTTGAACCGTTTCGTGTCCTTAAAAAAACGCTGTGCCATCGTGGTGGTAAATCTCTAAATAAAAGGATGTGATTTTCTTCGTTGTAACATTTCACTTTTGCCTCGATTGTTTTTCTTTTAGCTCGAGAAAATTGATGATGTGCAGCATGTTTCAGCAGTTTATATATTTTCTATACAAAAACGTAAAGTACGCAATATAGAAAAAGTTGTGTGCTTTTAGCTTAGCGATAAGAAAACGTTATAAAAGTAAAGAGGGATAAATGTCAGGTAGATAAGTTATAGATTCGAGAAGAGTAAAACAAGCACAAAAAGAGTGAATTTCTGGGGCGAAATAAGTCTCTGAATGTGATATATTCAGAATAATTCTCCAAAATATTTCCTGCGAAGAACCAGACATGTAAACATGTCTTTTTATAACTCTCAGCTCCGATCGATGTTCACATCTTTATGCTGCTTCACTCGACATTCCGCTTGAATAAATTCGAATGGGCATAAAACTTCATACAGAAGAGGATTTCAACTATATAAAAATCCTTAATTAATGGATGAATGCCCTAAAACCTTCCCCACAAGAATTGTACAAAAACCCTTAATCTGAAAGAAAATTAATAAGTTTTCCAGTAATCAAGTCCAGGGGTTGGTTATAACAGAATAGCCAGATTTGTTGCTTTATTCATGACGTAAACAGAGAGAATTAATTATCCCACAAATTAAGGACAGTTTTTCCTTGCTGACAGCGGCATTTCTCAATAGCTTTCGCCGATATCACGAGGTTGCAGGCCAGTTTTACCAACTGTGCAATTAAGACAGTCAACTTATAACAATAACACCCCGGGTCTGGAATTAGAGTTGGTAACGACGGGCGCACATTACATGGAAATTAGAGCGAGTGTGTTGACGCTTTTGCAGGAATTTAAATTGTTACGTTACCCCTCTAGAAGGAAAATAACGACGCGTCGAGCTTTTCTCTTTTAGTTATATAGTGGTGGTGGTGTACGGTAGATTGCACAAAGTTCATCTATTATTACACAGATTTAGATTAGATATTCACCTCGTGCCACTTTATTGTACCTACGACTTCAAGCCAGGTTATTTCGAATCTACGTCTTCCTGAATTGTGTGGATCAACGCTTTCCACAAAAGAGTACATTTGAAATGAATGTGCACTTGTTAGCTTAGAATCAATAAAACGGATTTCATTTAGTAGGTAGCTGTTGAGAGCCTACAGACATTTATTACGTTGTGCTTATTTGCTTATTTGTAATCTTGGAAATGCAAGAGAAAGGCTGGCTACTTATTTTGATGATATTGAAGCGTAAAGTAAGTGAAAATGTTAATTTATTTTATTCTCTATAAAATTTATACAAAAGCGAAAAGTACTGGATATTTTACTTTTAAACGGGCAATACCACTCTGAAAGCGGCAGTTTTCGGCATTTTTTCTTCTTCACTTCGGAGGGGGAATAGACACAAAGTAGCGTTTGCAACCCTAATAAGATCCCTGGTAATTTGGGTTTTCATTAATCTAGCAAAAATTACTAAAACGCCGAGCAAAATTCTTATGGGAATTCTTCGACAAAACAGACTCCCCGCCGGACTATCGTATCATCAAAATATTTTATAATATTTTATCAATAGTTTCTTAATTATCATATTGGAATCGATAAACAGAAATGCTTTAGAATTTTTCACTGTAGGAGATCATGTTTTTTCCCAAAGAACCGGTAGATCGCCTTTTTTATCCACTAAATCAATAAATTAGTTAAAATTATTCTTTATTTTTAGACAGTTATTATCAAATTAATTAAAATCATTAAAAAAATTCGTTGGATAAGCATACTATAGATTTAGAACTGCTTAAATTGTTACATTTGCTGAGAAATGTTTGCACTGAAATTTCTTGGTAACAATCGATTTCTTAAATAAAAATTTATTTACAAATACTAGAATACTTAAATGTACGTTGATCATCTTGGAGTTCTTGGAAATCGTTTCTTTAATTCGTCGAAGCTACAACAATTTTTCATAAAGAAAATAATGCAGGGGAATTATTGACGATACAACACATAATTTGGGAGAACATTACTAAAAATGCAACAATTTTGTAAATCGTCTAATTTTGACCACAAGATTTTGTCAAAGGACAAGCTCAAAAATATGTAACTTGAACTATGGCGAGTGTTACTTTTTCCACTGAGTCAGGATTTTGTTTATTGATAGTTATTGAAAGGATGCGAACACATCGCAACATTTTATCTGTTTAAAAACTCATATCGATAGGATGATTGTTTTAAATGGTAATCTGAGCTGGTACTCGTATATCGGAACATTTATGATTCCATCTAAGCTTTTCATCGGTGGCACGTTTTTGTTCACTTAGCATAATAGGTAGTGGGTCGAACAGTGCAAAAATGGTTGTGGATTTCTCCAAATTTTAGTTTTAATATGGGTATATAAAATTTTAATTTTAGTTAAGTTAAAGATTCATAAATAGTCATGAAAGAGGTTTTAACGATCAACCTAAACCACCATTTCTTAGCTTTTTATAGTAAATTTTGGAAAAATCCACTAGGCAATTTTTACTAGAGTTATCACTGGTATTTTATTTATTACCAAACTGAGACAAAATTTAAAAAAATTATAACAATTTTTTCTTAACGTGTAATTTTTTTTGCTCCAATAGAACAATGTCAATCTCTTGGCTAACGAATGTATAATAAAATTACACCCCTCCATCCCCACAACTATACTTCTATATATTTAAAAAAAATATATATATATAACATTTTTTTTAACGTGCAATTTTTTTTTGCTCCAATAAAACAATGTATCTCTTGGCTAACGAATGTATAATAAAATTACACCCCTCCATTCCCACAACTATACTTATATATATTTTTAAAAATTGTGGGATATCTTTGATAAGGCATTAAAATGGAACTTATGTCCAAGATCCAAAGCGTTAAGGTTACTTTGACATCATTTTTATTGAAAAAATATAATGCTTTATGCATTATTATGCATTACACATAGATTTAATAAATATAAATTGTTTTGCAATTTTAATTTTTATCAAGGAAATATCTTATATTAAGATCATTTTAGAATAATTTTCCTTTTTTTTTAAATTAACTTTAGTAATTAAATTCTTATAAAATAAAAGAAAAAACATCTGTATCCTCCCTCCCACACCATACACACGAAGGTAAGATTGGTCGAGCCTTTGTTACACATTCCGCAGACCCATTTTTTTTTTAGGTGAGGCAACATATCCAGTCTGCGGCATGGTGGTAGAACCGGAAGTCATACATACAGATGTAACAGAGGTTGGTATCCTTTTTGTTTTTGTTTTTGCCCTTTTTTTGGCGGACCAAATCACTCAAGGGTACATCTTCATGGAAAGATGTCTGGTGTTTCGCAGGTGGTGCAGAAGAAGTTGAAGAGATCGGTTCGAAGGTCGTATCACAGCTTATTACAGTGTCGGGCTGATGAACGACTTTCTTTCCTCTGACTGCTATCGAAGATATGTCCAGTCTCTGCTATGTGATCTGTTGGAACCTTTTTCAAAACATCTTCAGAATCGAAAGGGTAAAAGACTGTATTCGTTATATTGGAAGCAAAAATGCATCTATCAATCTCTTCAGAAACATGGGGAACTGTGGCTTTGGAATGACGCCCCGAGTTCTTGATTCTTTTCTTCAATTGTACAGGACCGTCCTCCATTATTTCTTCAAAGGACCATAGAAACCGACGTCCAGAGGTTGCAACATGTGAGTCGAGTTTGGTGTTAGAGTCGTAACTGCAATCTTGATGATTTCAGGTTAAAAATGAGAATCTAGACTATCACCAATGGTAATAGTTTTTTCATTTCTGTTAAATGAAAAATAGGGTGATATAAAAAAAAAGTCGATTTCGAAATTAGAAAGTTTATGTTGATATTCGATAAGTCATTCATTCATCAAGTCTGTTAATGAAGTGATTCCCGTAGTCGTCTCCCGTGCTCCCGTGCTCCTGCAGTACCCGCTGGCCGAGGCCGTGCTCCGATGAGTCCCGAATATTCCGGCCAACGCCCTGCAGCAGGATCGGACTTGGGCGACTTTCGGGTACCAACTTGTCTTTTCAAATTGATGCTAACATTCGGCCATTCCTGACATTGAGAGTGTCCTCACTCCAAGCCCAAGGGTGGACTGAAACTCAAGCGAAAGTCTAAAAGATGTATTCAAATATTTTAAAATAATAATGATAAAAAAAATGGTTTAATAAAGTGACTATCAGCACTGGATCGCCTAGGGCCTGGCATAGTGTGCCACTAAAATCCTAAGAGAAATAAGAACAAACTTGGCCAAGTTTATTAGTATTAAAACGCAAACTATACTAATTAAACCAAAATTACGCTAAAATACTTAAAATTAAAATTCTAATTACGCAAGCGCCTTAGCCTAGTGACCACACATGTACAAGTACAACCGGTGATCCCAGGGTAACACATCCTCTCACATGGTGGACAATTTCCCCGGTACACTGACAGTTTACCGCGAACCGCTGTCCGAGCTTCCCCGTATTCCGCGAATTCCCAACTCCTTTTCCCGCGGCCTACAGGCGCCCCCCACCGCTAGTACCATGCCATCTCCTATTCTCACGATGGGCGCCCGGGGACCAGCTCCAGCTTCGCACTGTCAGCTCCGCTGCCACACCCAGAGACCGGAACCGGTTACCCTGACCAGGGTGACCTTACAACCACCCTGCCACGGGACGAACCCGCCACGTAGTGCTCCCGGTCTTCATAACGGATCCGTGGCCACACATTGTCCTTCCCGGCCACTCCGTTATACCTCGACCCCGAGCGACTACTCCCAGGAATGTCGGATACGACAAACTCGCCACTTAGTCCTCCCGGTCTCCATAACGGATCCATGGCCTCATATTGTCTACTCCGGCTACTCCGTTATACCTCGACCCCGAGCGACTACTCCCAGGAATGTCGGACACCTCATATCTCTCGTTGCCCAGCTCTTTGACCACACGATAGGGACCACGCCACCGGGGCAACAACTTGTGACTCTTCCCTGTTCCTGGAGTACTCGTCACCGCCTTTTCTGATCAGCCTGGTACTGCTCAGTGAACTGCGTCATCCTTTCCCGCACCCTCGTCACATCCACTATTTCGTCGGTTTGCAAGTGGCCCTGTGAACTTACACGAAAACCCATTAGCGCTTCGCTTGGAGTAACATTAATGGATTTATTCAATGTACCGTTTAGGCCAAGTTGAATGTTCAGTACGTTTTTGTCCCAGTTATTATCAGTATCGTTTGCACCCATGGTTGCCAAAGAGTCGAGAATCGTTCTATTATACCGCTCGACTTGACCGTTTCCGCGAGGCATAGCCACTGCATTCAAATAATGTGCGATACTCATTTCTGCACAAAAAGATCTAAATTGGTTACTGGTGAAGGAAGTACCGCGATCGGTTATAATGCGCCGTGGCGTCCCAAAATTTTTGATCATATCTCGCATTGAATTGATTACATGTTTGGTTTTTGTGTCCTTGACTGGATAAAGAAGAATAAATTTTGTGAAAGCATCAATTATGACCAAAAGATAGGTGTTACCAGATTTACTTCGGATAAATGGGCCTAAATGGTCCGCATGTATTGTGTGAAATGGTTTCGCAATTTTTGGAATGGGATGTAGGGAACCTTGCAATTTTCCTGAAGGGTTTTTGAAGTAAAGACAATTTAGACAATTTGTTACGTACTTTTTAACAAAACCACGCATTCCTTTAAACCAATATTTACTGGATAATAATTCTAATGTCTTTTCGCAAGCGAAGTGACCTGAATCATCATGTATCATTCTTAAAAGTTGAAATCTAAACTCGTGAAGTACTTGGCTCCAGACAACCGTCTTAATTGCTTTTCGATAAGGGGAAGGGGATACTTGTCGGGTATGGTGATTTTGTTTAACGGCCTATAATCAACACATAAACGTTTATCGCCACTCTTTTTATTTACTAACAAAACGGAACTAGCGCACGGGGAGTGCGACTCTCGAATAATGTTGTTTTTCTTTAAATCTTCAATCATTGTGCGAATTTGTGAACGTTCATGATCAGAAAAAGTGCGGGGTCGGCGAGCTATTGGTTTAGAGGAAGTTAAAGTAATTTTCATTGAAGCTGCGTTTGTTTTTCCAACGTTCGTTAAAGAGTCTGCAATACATTCCGGGTACTTATTTAAAATATCTAATAAATTTTGAACGCTTGAAGGGTCTGAGACGCCAATGTTTACGACACTTTTTGTGAGAGTAATGGAATTCGGTTGTTGATTAGGCGATTCTACTTCGAAATTATCACGAAATAATAAACAGTTGCCCTGCTTGTTATAACTTACGTCGTAAAGTTCAGAAAAATTCTGACCGATTAACAAATCAATTCCCATGACGCAACGTTCAACAACATAAATATCGATAGGGCGTTTGACACCATCGACACTTAGGACACTACGACAAAAAGTTTGAGGTCTAATGGGTGGACCATCAGCTAAGGTAATTAAAGAAACTGACTGTTGTACCGGTAATTGTTTCAGACAAAGTTTTTCGGCTGCTGCCCTTGTAATTAATGAACATTCGCTTCCTAAATCTATAAAACATTGGATTTCCTTATCGTCTAAATAAACACCTTTGCAGAATTTGTTTCATCATAATTCCGAACTAATAAAATTGACATTTTTAAACGTTAATTTGTTTTTGGGGCAATGTCTCCTTTGATGACCGTTTTCTCCGCAACCATAACATCGACCATTTTTACGACTGTTATTTTGATAATTGTTTCCACTTGAACCCGGGACGGCCCATGACGCCTTTAAATCACTATTTTTAATAGCAGCACGTGCACCGATATCATTCACCGTATCCAGAGTTTTCAAGTGGCTTGCAAGAAGATGGGGATTTCGTACGCCGGCTGTTTCTATTGAAAACTTCAAATTTTCGTTTTTGATGTCTCCAACAATGAGTTTGACTTAATCTTCGTCCGAAATCGACAATTTTAATTTATTAATTAAGGCTAATTTTTCGAAAGTATATTCATACAGTGTCTGATTTGACTTAGGGGTGCATGCCATCATTTCTTTTAACAATTTGTGTAAATTGCGCTTTGGTCTAAAATTATCGTGAAGCTTCCACTCAGACCAAGTAAAAATGCGAGTCGATAAGGAGCGGTACCAAACATCAGCAGGGCCTTTTAACTTATTTAACGCCAAATGGGAGATTGTTTTATCATCCCAGTGATAGATGGAAGCATATTCATCCACTGAACTTATCCACTCATCGATATTATCCTCCAAGGGATTAAATTCAGCGATAACCTTATCCAAATTTGGAACGGTACTTACCCTTTGGCTGCCCTCTCTTACCGCCAAATTGTCCGTAAGCTTACTCATCCCGTCTACGATAGCTTCCCCAAGTCGGGATACGGTCTCGCTCACGGTGTCGCTAGAGAATCCACGACTCTTCCGGCGACAACTCTTGTGCTTTGGCACCTTATCGGAAATGCGTCTGCGACGATGACCACCACTTTGACTCCGGCTGCGGTGCCGTTTCTTACGTCTATCGTCCTCCAGACTCCGAGTACCACTTCGTCGGTGACCATGGGTTTTGTCACTTCTCCCAGACATTTTTTTTTTTTTTTGCACTCTGAACACAAAACTAATGCACACTACTTAGGTTTGCTAAACTAAACTTAATTAAACGTAGTTACACTTCGAGTCTCTTTATCCCACTTCTGATGTTAAATGAAAAATAGGGTGATATAAAAAAAAAGTCGATTTCGAAATTAGAAAGTTTATGTTGATATTCGATATGTCATTCATTCATCAAGTCTGTTAATGAAGTGATTCCCGTAGTCGTCTCCCGTGCTCCCGTGCTCCTGCAGTACCCGCTGGCCGAGGCCGTGCTCCGATGAGTCCCGAATATTCCGGCCAACGCCCTGCAGCAGGATCGGACTTGGGCGACTTTCGGGTACCAACTTGTCTTTTCAAATTGATGCTAACATTTCCTTGTGTGTGTTTCTGGATGTGCGGTAGCAATATTTTAAAAAACAGATTCATGTCAAACCAGCTGCTACTACTGTTCTTATAAATTGTTTTAGGTGGCCCATCTTCTGTCCAATATCCAATTCTCGTAAAGATGCTTTGATTAATACACAACCATGGGAGGAATAAATTTGCCTTCAGTGGTGCAACAGAATGTGATGATTACTGATGATTTCGAATGCTCCTGAACTCGCTACGCCAGCGTTTATGCTTTATTTTGGGTCTTTATTGAAGTAGCCCCCAAAACTAAGTTAATTTAGCTCCTTTTTACGGTAGTTGCTGCGATGAAAATCGAACAAGTAAAGAAAGAAGACGAGTGTGATGGCTGTTTTCTTTCGATAAAAAATAATTTTTATTGAACAAGATGTTATTTGATTGGATGAAAATTTTGAATCAGTATTAAAAACGTTTTTTATTTACATTTTAACAGAAATCTTAGGTTTGGTAAATCTTTTTGCAACTCTCCGGTTCTACATTCTTTAACAGATTCTGATGGTAAGCTCCGTATGAGAATTTCAGGGTTAAGATATTTTCAGCTTTTGATTCGTAGTTTGTCCAGTCCTAAGGTTTTTATTTTTTCATCAAATAAAAATTGTAACGCTACGTTAGAAAATTTATCTTAATAAATGTATAATTTTTTGATTGTTTAAGCGATATTTTACAGTGAGTTATTCTACTTGTTTTATAAATAATTTTGAACACGCAAGAAAAGTTACTACAAAAAATCAATTTTATGAACTGCGACGTTAATTTTAAAACCTGTTATATAAAAATGGCACAAAAATTGTTATTTCTATTTTTAAAAATACAGCAGTATTATCGATCAACCCCATAAAAATTTTACAGGAAAAATAATTTGGTTTAGTTGTTTTATCTAAAAATGAATTCAAGATAAGTAATGAACACCTACTTTCTCTGTAAATTTTTGAAATGGAACTACGGAAATAGATTTTAACTTTATGTTTTAATATAATCACTTTGCTTCGAATAGACGAGTAATTAATTAGTAAAATAAAAAATGCGGCAGAGTTTTATTTGATATAATTTTGCAAAATCACTGTCTCTAACGCAGATGTTTAATTTTATTGCACTTGTTGAGAAGTCTTAACATTTTATGTATCCTTTTAAACCGCAGACTTTTTTTATTACTCAGTTAATTACTAAAGTAGTTTCTGACGTTTATGACTAAGTGCCTTGTTGACGATCGGTCAAATAGTAATTCATTAATGTTAGACTATATAGTGTATTTCGAAATGTCCATGTACTCATAAACAACCCCATAACACAGAAGCAGTTGTTAACAACGTTCTAGTGATATATATTACGACATACAATAACTGTACCTACCGTAATGTATGGTTTCTGGTCCATTTAATACATGGGTGGAGTCTCTTAGGTAGGTGTGATACGTAAAGCTCATATAAACGTTCCTCTAAATTATTTACGATTATAATAATGTCGAAAATTCTCCAAAACACATATCACGCTTTAAGATCTTTGTTTGCTCTAAGATACCATTAAATTTATGTCGTCGTTAAACTTTTGATACAATTACACAATGTAACATAACTCAAATTAATTACTTAGTCCTTTATTGTTACCGCAATCGTTAATACTAGAGCGAATTTGATTGGATACATTGTAATCGACCACTCATTGTTACCTTTGCGTTAATGAATTCGCCGCTTCTAAGCCTTTACATGGGAGGAAATGTATGGATTTTGGAGGCGAGTTTGTAAGCCTTCATCTAAGTTCAACGAATCACCTTGAATGCTGTCTTATCCCGCCGAGAAAGCGAGTCGATCACAATCATTAGATTATTCTCACACAATAGAATAATTTAATCAGGGATGGGGTACGTACAGATTTTTTTTTTCAGATACTCTCAACAATTCAATTTCATTCAAGAACATGCTTTGCCCATTAACGCAATTCATGAATAATGAAGCTCAATCCTTTGAGCTTTTTGTCTGATTTATTCGGAAAAAAATCCAATACATTTTACTGATTGGGTTCGTATAACGCGTAATTGTTTAGCTTGAAAATAAAACACTGATAGAAAAATGTATCCAGGTTTGACTTTGCGAAATGGCAGTTTTACACTAAAACTCCCTGAAAATTTACGGAAAATGTATTTAGTTTTTTCTCTTTAAAATTGCCACCTTTTCAGATATGGCAAGAGTGACATGGTCTTGACAATGTAATTCTTTTTATTTTCTAACGGATTTCAGACGCGTCTGAATGAGCGTTGCTCTTTCACAGCATTGAATGGCAGACCGTGAACTGGCGACCTACTGGAACTAACCACACCTAGATTAAACCGATACTTAATAAATCTCGACCGTATTTAGTAACATTATTCCAATTTGCAAAGAAAGTGTTTACACTGAGTATTTTTCTTGAAATTCTCTGTACGCTTTATTACTTACTCAATTATTTAGGGAATTTTATTCAGAATTTTAACTGGATTTGAAACAAAAGATTTTATCCTGTTATCTCGACATTTTTAACAAAGTTGTAAATTACTTTCTGCTTGATTAACTCATGCTGATGAATATATTAAATTATTTAGTCGGGTTTTCCAATTAGTGTTTTAAATGATGAGCGACAATCCGACTATGTGCTTTATATAATCCTGGTGGGTGGGAGGAATGAAATTTTCAGTTTGTTCGAAATTTTGGAACAGTTTATTTAGCTGCATTAATACACCGTCTAAAGTTAACTTCGCCACTGACAGGATTGAATTAATAGAAAATAAAGTTGGTGTCTGAAGTTAGCGTTTATTAGCAAAAAACCACTTATTAATTCAAGATTGCATGCTTACAACACTTTAGTTAAGAAATTCTAACGTTTTATGATTATTGTTATAGTGTAACCAGTAAAATATCACTATTATCTCATAACTCGTAACAAACGGGGATAAATCGATTTGTGTAGTTAAAATAAAGGTGGTCCAAGACCGAGCTTTCAGTATTTAATTCTGTTCTGACATTTGAACTGTTCATGTCAAATAGCAAAGTTAAAGCTTCAGTTGTAAATTTCATTTTTTTTTTATTAGTTTTGAATCAAATTAAAAAGGGAAAAATTATTCGTAGAGTGGCGGTTGTAGTGCACCAGAAAATATTTTCGGCGTTTGTTTGAAAGCTTTTGAATTACTTTTAACAGATTTAAAAGCTTTCTAGAGCTCTCAACCAGAACGCGTTTTACATATAAATTAGAGCATTGTCTTTTGTAAGACAATAAATAGGCAGTTTATAAAAATCAAACTTGTTTAAGTTGGTCGTGTGCTTGATAAACGCAAGCATTTTTAACTTTTAAAACTAAGTAATTGAAAAATTGTAGAATAATAAAGCACGCTATCACGCTACTTGTCAACTTTGCGTCGCTTTATCATTTGCATACAAATTGAATTCGTAGGCAGAACTAGGAGCTTTCCATGAAATTGTAAAGGTGATCGTTTACTAGCCCTTTTGAAAAGCGCTCATTTTCCATGCAATCATGACGACTTGTGCGCAGTTTAGCGAAAATACCGTCGTCAACAAGATTTCTTTTTCGTTGTGTTTCAGAGAATTTAATGAATAATTAAGAAAGAACGGAAACTTTTTTCGATTGTAGCGTAACATCCAATTCAATTTCTAAACAGTTTTGAAGGAATCTTCTTAATGATCGGTTCGTTAATTTTCCACGTGTTTTTTCTGCTTTCTCGTCGCGCTGATCCTGATTGACTCGCCCTCCATGTGTAGCCAATAACATCAAAGCAAGAGATTTAGAAAAGAGGATTCCTCCTGGTCACATTAAATTAGATCCGGGGTTTAAACTTGACGTTTTCCTTAGGTTATCGTCTGCTCTTTCTTCTTTAACATCGACGCGCGGTTCATTTTTGCATGCACAGCTAAATAAGAGGAAATCTGACGCACTGGAGTGAATATGACATTGGAATTAAATAAAAGTCATCTTCCATTATATTTTGAAACCTTACAAGATAACAAAGACTGTACCAAAACAAACAACTAAGAAATCTGACGGAATCTCTTTGAAAATGTCATGGTGAATGATGTACTCACGCTGAAAATGATGAATATCTTTGTGTGGGGTGGCCCATTACGCATTTTTCGTACGATGAAAAAGTGGTTAATAGCGAGGTAAAAAATAATACAAAGATGAGTAATGACGTGTATGTTGTGTCAACAGCAAACAATTATTTGATAACTTGAACAAAAGCTCTCTGTCAACATCGACCTAACCTAATTCCACGACCGTTCGTAACTTCTGGCGACTTAAACCAAATAACTGAACAAATCGTTCAGAAACGAGAAAAATAGTTCATGTGAAATCAGCGTGTAATTTCATTGGAGCTATTGAGGAGATCTCTAGCATGAACTGGCTGCTAGTTCCAGCATTGTGATCGACATTCATGTCAGGACATCTTTTGCTATCTAACTTTGACCATTCACATCCAACTATCTTGTAGACTTTGCCAGAACTCTTCAATAGAAACGACTATTCAAGCAGAAAAAACATTATTCTGACACGTACTTGTCTAAGAGTTGAGAACTGTTATTCTGAATCCACATGTTATTCTAAATTTCTCTCGGGGCGAGGGAGAAATATAAGGGTCTGCAAACGACCAAACATATTAGAATCTCAATGGGCGAGGGGAAAATCGACGATTCTTACAAATCCGACGATTTTATTTTAATTCTATTTACGACGCAACTTCGTACACGACAAAATTTCAAATTCGCTTCAGGCACGTCAACTTGTTAAATCTCGATAAGATATTACAGTAGCACTCAAAAATATTAAATACCGTCTTGACTAAATGTTCTGACATTCTTAAAGGTAGCTTTCAGCGAGAATACACGTTTTTTGCTCATGTTTTTAAATCTCCAATTAAAGTCGAACGGATCAATACATCCATTGCTTTAATGATTCGTTTAAACAACCCTTTGAAAATATTCATAATGAGCTTTTCTCGAATGAAAAAAGGGAGCATAAGGAATTAATCAAATAAATTTACGAGTGAAATTAAAAACTTGGATCGTTGCCAAAATCATTAAACAAACGATAACGAGGTTCGTAAATCTCGAATTCTTGCAAGTTTACGTTAAAATCACAAATAAAAATTAAAAAGAATTATATTCTTTTTAAGAAGCAAACTTTACTTTTGAAATTTTTGAATAGTGGAAATTGATTAATTTCTTTTTTCGTTTGTACTTGGAGCTATTGTATTACCGAGTGCTCATAAAAGCTCTGTTTACTTTAAGCAGATTAATCCGTAATGGGTTTTAGAAAACTCCCTGTGGTTTCTAAACGAAAAACCTTGTACTTCATAGTCGTACAAATCTTTAAAACAAACAAACAATTTAAAATTTTGTGTGTACATAATTCACGTTTTAGTATTTTAATTTAAACTTGGGCTATACATATACCCGTCTCATTTAAGGCACTCGTTAAAAGTTTTCTAATAAAATCATTTTACGTCCCAGTTCGACTAGAGCGAACATTTCACTTTGTTTTCCATAATAAAAGACGGAGACTGCTTCCTCGACGAACTACGATATTTTTGTCCTGGATTTGTCCACCTTATTATCAGGTTCTTGTAAAGTTTTCACAATTTATTATTATTGCAAGAACCCTGGAAATGCAATACCACACCACGTTGGTTGCCTTTACAGCGAACGCTTATAAATAATTCAATAACACCTGACCTATAATTACCTTAAACGAAGTGAAGCATGTAACATTTAAAGTATATCTAGATTGTTATTTTCAGGAGGGGCCTTAATGTCAGACAATTTATAATTAAGGATTTACACATCTGAAAATTTAACATTAGACTGATTTATTTTCTCATCGGTCGAAACAAGCAATTATCGAAAAGAATTATAAATACCAAGCATTTTCAACTGGCACTTCTTACAACATGCTAAACACCCTGCTTGTTTTATGTTTTGTTTTACTGCCACTTGTGTTTTATTATTATTAGGTAAATATTGTTAATATAACAAAATATCATCTCCAATATTAACTTTAATGTTGTTAGTTTGCAAAAACAAAATATTAAAGTGTCAGTGGGAGAAAAAATATTCACTACGAGGAAGCTTTAGACAGATATGAGAGTTTCAGGTCATTGAATTATGTTAAATTACATACAAAGTTAAACGCTTCGAAGTCCTTGGATTTTTAAGGCTTTGAAGAACGGGATGAAATTAATTTTGTTGTTTGTATTCACAGTGTCGCGTTAAAATTCTGTAGAAAACACGTTTTCGCCGCTGGATTATGTTTACTGCCGTAATTATTGTTAATAACATGATTATAAATTGTAGACGTTGTTTGATTTATCATCTCTTAAACACACAGTGTTAATAAAAACAATAAAAAAGTAACAAAACAACAACAATATGAATAAATTTAAGGCAAAACTGAACAATAATTTTAGTTTTTTTTATCATCGTGGACTGGTAATAATAAAGAGTTTGTTTTTTAATTGTTGTGGGTTAAACAGAAAACCATAATAGCTTCTCTTTTGATAAACCACTTAAAACTACAAAAAAGACAAATTTGCAATAAAAGGCTCTTTATTAGTCATTGTTCGGCATCATGATTATAGCCGACTATGAAAAGCTATAATGCATCGTGAATTGAACTTACAATGCAAATCCGATTACGGCGTAAATGCTTTATAGCTGTGTGTGGAAAACGTAGTGTTTAAAATGACTATATTGTGAAAATACTGATTAACAGAAATTAAGTTTTTTCTGTTCATTAAATTTTCTGTTCACGTTGCTGTTTCTCATGAAATCTGTTGAAATTGCGATTTCCAATATTCAAACTGTATAATTCATTAAATCGTGGTAGTGAAAGAAAACGTTTAGCTGATCTGGATTTTCCATTTCTGCATCCCAAATTTAAAGCAGACAAAGCTTGCAATTTATGGGAAAACGCAACAACAGCGGTTTCCCTTATTATACAACAAGAGAAGTTTCCTCCTTCATGTCCCTCTTCCCTTAAAGAAATATGTCTGTTTGTATTGATTTTTGTCATTTATTTTCCTTTCCAGCATTCTTGAAAAGCGACGGGATGAATCGAACTCTACTCGATAATAACTCGGCCACAATTTGTGCGTTATTTTCTATTTTTATTAAATTATTTGAAAATAACCTCAGATTTTGCACCGCAATGATTACGTTTTGAAATTGACACAGTCGTGACCTGCGATTTTTTTGAAAGAAAAACTAATTAATCTGGGCTTTGTCGAGCATTTCCTTGTAAATAAAATGTTTATCTTGGCGCGAATCAGAATGTTAAAAGATAAATAAATCATTAATGCGAGGTGTGGGCGGCCAAATTCGGTTTCTTTGACCTTAATGCGGTGTTTCCCATACAAGATTAAGTGGGAATCCAAACAATGCAAACTTCTGTTTTAATTAAGGAAAATTGCTTAAACATAATTATTTTGGTTCTCTTAAACGAAGGCGAGAGTATGTTAATGAGCGCGTTATTATTATTAAAGTTACTTAACAAGTGGTGTTATGTAGTTTCTGTGCATTTTTATTATCCTGGTTTTATTTTTGTTGGAAAAAAATCCAGGAAATTAAAGGCGGGCGTGTTTTCTAGAAATGTTCGTTTTGTATTCATATTTATCAACATAAAGATTTAATGAAACTTTACACCCAGCTATAAGCCAGTTTATAGGGTAATCTAATTTAGTCAAAATTTCACTGAAAGCAATCACATCCATAAAATGTGAGATCGGACGTAAAGTGTAAAATTTTCAATTAAAAATCCTGCAATAAAGCTTCTTCTAAAGTTCTTTGTTTTCGCGCCCTCTTTCGATTAATTTCAACTTTTTAAGATTAAATAATAAACCTGACAGAATCGAGCGATAATTGAGCGATTTGTCAGTCACAAAAACCGGAGCGTTATTGTTTATAGTTATCCTTGCGTGTGATATAATTATACGAAACGTTATCACAACTGAATACTTGACCTTGTCAGCACATTTCACTCAACAAAAATTTTATTTTATTAGGATTTTTTTTAAGGACAAAGAAAAATGTGTAGGTGTGTTTCACGTCGGTGAAACAGGAAGCGTTCTTGAAAGTGCTGGAGAAATATAATAAATTATGAAATGTGTCGAACATGTTTTAGAGCATTTCCATTGATTGATCGAATTCGACTAGTGTAAAAATCGTTTTTGCTGACAAACTCTTTTCATTTTAATCAGAGCGTAATGAAAATGGAAAATGTTCGGAATGAGCACAAAGTGATGAGTTGCATCCACAATTTACAATAAGAGGAAAAATTGATCACAAAAACAAGTGTTTCTTTACAAAAGTGTAAAAAGCTTTATTCGTGAATAAACAAAAGTGTTTGTATGTGCGAGACAGAAGCTAAATAAGAAAAAAAGTCTTTGTGAGAGATTTAACGTGTTGTTTGCAGAAATTACAACGCGAAATTAAGAGTTAACGAGAGAATGAAACAGACAAAAGTTAAGGCGATACTCCTTTTATTACCTCTTGCGATTGCTATGAGAATTGTTTTGAAATGGTTTTAGTAAAAAGCTGAATTTAGTTGAGTAGAAAATAATAAATAGAAACACTCCGTGATGGAAAGTAATTCGTTAAACCGAAAGGAAAAGTGAAGATAAATTGATAAGTGAACGGAATTAAGTAGGTTGCAGAAAAATAATGTAAAGAAAACAGTGGAGATAATAATTATGCATCAACTTGAAAAATTGCAATTTAATTTTTGTTTACTTTTCATTGAATTTTAGTTAATGTTGAATAATTTTGTCGTTATTTGATTAAAACAGAGTCAACAATAAAAGCCATCGAGTTTGTGTAAGAGTAAACAACCGGAGTTACCACTAGTGTGTAAACATTTGAGAAATAATCATCGTGTTGAATAAAAATGAATAAAATCTTGAATGAGTTTGTGGAAATGTTTGGAATTCATCATGGGTGACATAAAGTTCGCATTTGCGGATGCCATTTTCAGTCTCTTAATACAATCTCAAATATCCTGAAATCCTTTGGGAGTCCCTGTGTGCAGTTAGAGCTTCGTCTGGCCACGAACCATCTCTGAGGTGAATTTTCCAGCAAATAAAGCGTATCGGACTGCGCCCCCGTCTGCCAACTATGCAATCTCATCCCGGAGCTGTTGCAATATCTGACATTTTCAGTGGGCAGGTGGAATGATGCAAGTGAAAAGGGACGGGTTCGGAGCTCAGCAGGCGATCCTGCCACAATCGAGTCCTTTAAACGGTGAAATGTCAATCAGAAGATAGCAAAGACAAAGTTATTGTTTTCGGGTGTGCGGGCGTCAGCTCATCCCCTGTATTGGTCTCTGGGGATCCGGGGCGTGAGTAACAAGGCGTGACGAAACTGTACTCCGGGTATCTAACTTACAGGCCGACAATTATTTTACCTCACTCACGATATCCGCCGCAGGAATCAAAATGTTAAATGTTATATCACGCAACGGCACGTCTTCATTGTAATGATCCAACGATTTCCTATTTTTATCGCAAAGAGGGGCTATCACGACCTACACCTGATTTGTGGGCGCTGCCAGCACGATGCAAAGACAAAAACTGTACATGCATACCGAAGAAGACAATGAAATGCCAAACGAAATTGAAGGTGTGGCAAAAGACACGATCTCATTTGCGGAATATCGATGGAAGCGACAGTTTTCTTAGCAAAATGTGGAACTCCCAGGATTGATGGATAGCAAAAACGGAAAAAAACTCGCCAACATTTACATCGCGCAATCCAAAAAAGAAATCACCGCATCATAAAAAGGGATCAAAATCTGGTGTCTAGATACGATTTTTGGAATATGTAGTTCTCCGTCCATGTCGTTAATGTTTCCCATGGAAAATAATGAATAACTGCTTGTATATTTATGATAGAAATATTTACAGCAGTTCACAATTTTATTACTTTTCCGGTAATTTATAATTACAACAGCTACGAACACGACAAACATTTAATTCACAAATAAATCGTTTATTGTTTAATCAAAGCATGGATAATTGTGGTACAAATTAACATAATGCTAAATTACAAAACAAATATTTATTCAAACCCAATTTTGCATTTGTTCCTAATTTTCAAGCACAGGAAATTTCGTTTCGGCTATTAAGAAAAACCAATATACTTATTATTCAAGTAAGTCGACTTACAGTAGAGACGATAAAATAAACAGAATTTCTACTTATGTGAAGCTGTAAGTTCAAAAGTTACATAATTTGCATTAAGCAAACATCCGCCTTTTAGTAACAGGTTCAAGTTTGTCAAAAGTACTAAGATCTAACACTCTAGGCACTTGCAAATTGAATTTTGCATAATACAAAAGCTTTAAGTGAGTCTGTAATGTCAAAAAAACAGCAAGGAAACATGAAGGAAAATGTGTCTTCAGTATATCTAAACTTTATAGTATAGCATAAAATTATAAGTGGTGTTCCGCATTCTGCAGTTTCACACGATTGGTTTATACTGCTAGAGCAGAAGAAAGTCAGGTGACCAGCTATAAACAAACCCAATAATAAACCTTCAAATCAAATTTATCGACTGTATTTTCTGATTTCAGTAAGTGGTAGTTTATGTTTATTTTCTAGATCTTTCTAAAGTATTTTTGAACTCTACGGAAAAATAACACTATTATATTGTTTGTCAGAGATAAGAATACAAAGAATAATCTCTTTTATCATATATGTGTGTTTCACAATTGCACCATCTGAAATAAATCTCTGAATGGGAAAATGCGGTCACTGCAATAACAGCATTCAGACATAAAACTTTGACATGTAAAAAGATAACATGTTAATTTCTTTTATCTTATGCGTCTATTTTTGTAAATTGCACTTCAAAGGTCGCACCTTTCTTGCTTGGTGCTATTAAGATACTACAGATTGTGAGAGAAGAAAAGTTTTTGTTTCGTTCCATTAGATCGTAAAAATACGAAATAATAAATAAAAGGAAACTTGATTAAAAAGTCAAGTTTTTACTAAGACACTCAATACCATCTAACGTCAAGAAATTTTCAAAGGATGTGCTTGAAGTTTGTTACATACAACTTAACAGATTTGATCAAAGAAAAATGTTTTCTACTTGTTAGTTTACAGCCAATTTGCTTTGATACCGGCATGTTTTCAGCAAAAGTAAGAAAAATTTTTCATATCAGCGATCACTATAGAAATTAACCTACTTCTACAATTACAGCTGTGACTTTGAAAATCACAGAATAGCAAATTACTATTAACTATAAATTTCAGTTTCACTCATAACTATAAACATGTGCAATAAATTAATTAGTTAATGGATTGGCAAAGCAATTTCTGTGATTATTATTATTATTGACAGTAAACTTTATACATAAAGGAAGTGCCAACGGTGTCATATTGTAGAAACTACGTTTTAATGTCATTGAATTTATTAGAAATAGCTCGTATTCGAGGATTTCCAGTTGTGATGTCTGATAGAGAAAATTGATTTGAACATTTAGAGACGCACTTCAATAAAATCCAGCTTTTCGACTAGTTGGAAGTTTATATTAACTTTGGGTAATACGGTGGAGTGTGTTGTTGCATTATTGGATTTTGACTACATGCATACTTCCACGACCACAACTGATGGCGACAAATTAAGCTAAACCGATTCTGCTGACTGAAGCCTCTTGAAGGAATTACCTGTTAGTTTTTATAAAATATAAGCTGATGGATAGCTTTAATTGCTTGTTACGAAGTTTACATGTAGACTACGTCTCTTTCTATTTAGATTTTATGACTCGGTTAAACTTGTCAACAGGCCTCCTACGTAGAGACATTCAAGTTTTTAAAAAATAGAAATAATTATTTGAAAGCTCCAAGAATTGTCTGAACGTCTTAGTGGCGTTTTATTTAATCGATTTTACCATTAGACGTAATAGGTTTTAGCAAAAGTCCCACTCTCATTTTTTGCTGGTGAAAGCTTAAGAAACCTTATTAAAATTGATTTCTGATTATCGCTGTCTTGTTTTTAAAGTCTTGGAATGATAAGCATTGTGAGAATGTTGTATGTGATTTTTATTTCAGTACGAAATGTCGGTTCTTGTCTCGAAACGTACGTCTCCTGTGAAAAGTGGCTATTCTCCAACACGAGCAATTTGTGCGTTTCACGTCGCCGACGCCTGAAAAATGCGACATTAACAGCATTCAGCTTGAGGTTATAGTGTAATGACGTTATTTATGGCTCGCGTTGAAGAACGATTGTTGCTTTTCCTGCGGTTAAAAAATACGACCGTGTGTCTTCGATTGATCGATGAAACAACAGTTCCGCCCGAATATCATCGCTACTATTTCTTGGCTGTCAATTATTTCAAGGTGTGCTATAAATCGTGGTTTAAGGTGACGTTTCCATGAATTTTACATCAAGCCAACGGCCGAGCCACAATTACGTCCGCCACAAGGGAGTGCAGCCACCCTTTCCCTTTCGGATTTCCTTCTCGCTAGATTTGCAATCACACGAATCCGTTATTCATAGCGTTCCTTTGATTTTCCAGCGCTTACCAACCAATATGTATCGCGAATAAAGGGAGAGCATAAAGCCCATTCGCTGCGTCTCTTAGATTGCGGACATCAAAGGACTGACGTCCTTATGAAATCTTTGTTTTTATGAAGCCAGACTGTTTGATGGAGACTCTTTTCTTCACTATTGAATCTCCTCACCTAGCCAGGCAATATGATCAAAGAGTTCACCGCTTGAAAAACATTTCTACCCATCGACTAAGACAACGCTACTGAAAACTTTTGCAATAAGAAATCTCTTATTATCTCGACATTTTAATTTCAACTGATTGATTGATTGCTAATTCGGTGTCAAAACATTTGATGATATTAGTAATATAATGGTTCATTTAGCACATATTACTGACTTAAAAACAATCTGTTAGATTTAATAATCGCTTTTATTATATGCTTTGTGGTTTTGTGATTTAAAACTGGATGAAACATGGAAATTATAGTTGTACATTATAGAACATATAAGCAGGAATATAATACGGACAGATTAATTACTACACACATACATATGTCTGTGTTATATATGCACATGCCATCTGTTTCGCAAATTATTTTGGTTGGAGAATTTATATTTGTGTGCAAATTTCACAAACATATCCATTTCAATACAAAATTGTGTTCATATTATATGCATAATTATTAATATCACTCATATTATAAATAGATGACAGGTGAAAACTAATTTTGGGAATTTATCCATTCAGTTCATATCCGGTTTCTCCACAATAGAACACAGACATATTTTATATTTTATCCGAAATATTGATTTAACTGTCATACATTTGATACCTTAAATCTACTCTTCAACTGACTCGCAGCAATATCAGAGAAAAGTACCAAAGAGTAAGTTATTCCCAATTCCCAAATTCCCAGTGCGCCTTTGTACAGAAATTAAAACAAAAATTTCTGCTACCATTTTTTGGTTTTGATATTTTTCTGTTATTACTTGAGTAGACCATTTTCTGACTTGTAACTCAAGAATAATATTGTACATCATACACTTATCATATTTAATAAAGCTATCAAAGCTTGTGAAGCAATTCTTGATGTGCTTGAAAGTGGTCGAGTCACGCCACACATATTCTTCGTTATTATCTTGAACTTCTAATTCCAAGCACTTTTCTGAATAAGTACTTTATTTAATATACAGTCGAGTATGCCTGTATTGTTATTTAGTTACCGCAGATATGAGCTAATTAAAGACATGACTGGCAACTTTCAAAGTTTATAGTTTATTGAATTTTTTATTGAGAAGGTTGCTAATAAGTCCCTAAGGTTGCATGCAATATTTTCGTGGTAAAATTCAATTAAAACCGAACAATTTCGTCGGGGAAATTTCCTACTACAAGAATGGAATAATTGCTATCAATTGCATTATCACAGCGTGGTGCTAATAAGTATCTGGCCATGTATCGATCTACGGTTTTGAGTTACATTGGATTATGAAAAATGGTGAATGTAACAGTAATTTATTCGATGTATTAATTATGAAAGTGCAGCTAAAAGGTCTAATCAAACATATTTTTTCTATTGATGAAAAATGAACAAATGTTTGAATTATGCATCGTCTGTAAATAATAGTATGTTGATAAAATCTGATTGACAAACTGTCATAAACATCAAACATTGTATCATTTTAACGCAGTGACAAACTAGCGTTACCGAACGTGGATTTGGAGTCACTATTTTATTTTTTACAGAATCGTCCATAATATTCAGAGCAGCTCCTGATAATAAACTTGACTTTCTTTTGTACGATTTTATTATTAACTTTTGTGGGGGCAATTTGTGCGTCACGTTGCTTCTTTAAAAACGTATGTTACATTCATTTTGTATTAAAGCCACCTTTGTGAATTCTTCTCTGGTATAAGACGGTTTACGTTACCAAGTACCGGACTCAATGATGTATAAAATATTCAGGATCAATAATACCTCTACCGAAATAGAGGCATAAAGTTACTCGAAAATTTCATTAGCCGAACACAATAAAAATTATTTATCGTCCATTACCTCATTTAACGGTGCTGGCAAACAATTTCGGCAAGACATATTAATTAACCTATCAATTTTTGACAGGTTTCACTTAAAACTTCAGTTTAATTACAAGTTAATTTCGTCCATAATTAACCTGCCGGGCACTCTAGTATAATAATAATTAAAAATCATGGAAACAACTGCAGCGTTGACGTTATAATGAGTTGGTTTTGTATCGTTTTTAGGATTTTATGCAAATGAGAATATTTCATTCGTTGACTTTTAAAGTTGTGTGCGCTTTCAAGGTTTATTTCAGTGATCTAATAGAACTATATGTCTTGTTTTATTTTACTGTTATAACCTCTTTATAGTCAGCTTTTGAAAAATTCATTAAATCTTTCTTTGATCGGAACTTTTATAATTGGTCGTTGAAAACGAGATCAGGTTCAAACGAAACGGTAACTTTGAAATAAGCTCTCGTATTTTTAACGCACAAACAAAATTAAAAAACGGAAATCAATCGTCTCATTTAAATTCGAACCGTATTTGATTACCTCTTTTGCCCTGCGTGTTCTTGTTAGCATCGCACCCTGGGACTTGTTTGCTTGCACATTAAATATATCGCCCCTGTTACCATTTATTTTATGTTTTTTTACGATTGAAAGCAAATCCAGAATATGGTAATTCCGGAACGTGTATCTCACTGAATTCTGATGTTGTATTCTGCAAATCCCTTTTCCGTTCCATTTAAACGATAGCAATCCAGCAATGGCTACCTCGAGCATGACGTCATCGAAGAAAATTGCCACCACTAGAATCAAAAAAGGTTGAAAATAGATGCAGAAACTCTTAAACATATGCACCCCTGGAAAAGCCTACAGATATGTACGACCATTATAAATCAGGAAACAGTGCGTGAACTCGTGACAATTTTAGGAAATCCATTTCAATTTTGGACTCTTTTCAAGAAAAGAAACCATTAAAACTTGGGAGAGATATTTTATAAATTTTTAATTAAAAAGCGCGAAATAAGTTATTCATGTATAATGGCATGTTTACGATTCTTTAACGTCTACAATTTGAAAGAAAATTAATTTCCGAGGTGTTTTTCACACAAAATAATTAATGTAAGCTGGTTATAAAGCAACACTATATTGCGTTTGTCTGTTGTAATTACCTGGAAAACCAGCTGCAATTTTGTGCAAATTTTGACGTGTCATTCAAATAATTAATTGGTTCAAACGCTGTTCTTGGTCATTAAAATAACAAAGCAAGCTTTTGCTTAGGAAAACGGTCATTAAGCAGCAACAGATGCAAAGATGCTATTTACACAGCGCTAAGACTTAAAATAATGGGACCCGCTATAGTTCTAAACGGTTTTTGAGGGAAAAGTGAAGAATTTCAAGCAACTGTTACCTCCAGACAGAATGAGGCGATACACTTTATGGGACAGAGAACATTAAAAAAACAAAGTGTAGATTTATTTTCTCTTTAACTGTGTTGATTTTTCCTATATATTTGCTATAAAATTGTAGCACAAACATCAAGTGCTTAGCATTTATTTACAAGAATGTGGCTTATTTACGTACGTTCCGCTGCATTTAATTTAATCTACAACATAAATAGTCGTTAGGTGTTCTGTCTTAACTTAATGCATACCTATTAAATTAAACAAACACAAATAATAGATAATTTACTTTGTGTTTGGATCAAAGAACGATGGTAATATGGCATTAAACAGAAAAATTAACGCTTAAATAAATTGTTTATTTATTAATGTATAGCTAAACCAACATGTGTTTCTTATATTTTATTTCATACTCTACAACGTAAAGTTTTTGTTATGTAACTTTGGGAATGACTGTATTTTTTTATTTAGTTTACTTGTATACTTTAGACGCTTTAGAACTCTTTTTTTAATTCTTTAGAATTTGGCTTTTGATACAAATATCAGATTTTTCAACTTCTTTTTTTTTGCAACTTTCCCACTTTTTATACTTTTTTATAAAATGTTTTAAACTTTTAAAACTTTTTGGATTTTTTTTTTGGACTTTTTGAAATTTCACCTTGTATGAATTCTTCAGCTTTTTACAATTTCCTAGAATTTTGTTTTTTTTTTAGTCTATATGTTCTTCGATTTTACAATTTTTTTAGATTCTTAAAAGATCTTTAAAATTAATAAATCAAATCAATTATTCATTATATTTATTAGTTTTATCACTAAAAACTTCCAGACTGTATTTTTTTAAATTACTTGCATTTTTTAATTCGCCGAATTCTGTATTTTAGATTATAAATTTTTTAATGTGCCTAGGTTTTCGTATACCTACCTATCAAATAGAGTTTTCAAAGCATGTAAAAAACTCAATAGAAACCAATAATTTTACAAAACCAAACATTTTAAATTTTTAAAATTATTTAAAATTACAAAAAAAAAATAATTATTACAAAATTTACAATTTTAAAATGTTTTGTTTTAAAATTGCAAAATAATTTTAAAATAGATGATTCTTGAGAGACTAACAAATCTACAAAGTGCAGAGAGTTTAGAGAGTTAAGAACAAGAGTTTCTAAAGCATGTAAAAAAACTCAATGAAAACCAATAATTTTACAAAACCAAACATTTTAAATTTTTAAAATTATTTAAAATTACAAAGAAAAAATTAATTATTACAAAATTTACAATTTTAAAATGTTTTGTTTTAAAATTGTAAAAATAATTTTAAAATGGATGATTCTTGAGGGAGTAACAAATCTACAAAGTGCAGAGAGTTTAGAGAGTTAAGAACAAGAGTTTCTAAAGCATGTAAAAAAACTCAATGAAAACCAATAATTTTACTAAACCAAACATTTTAAATTTTTAAAATTATTTAAAATTACAAAAAAAAATTAATTGTTACAAAATTTACAATTTTAAAATGTTTTGTTTTAAAATTGTAAAAATAATTTTAAAATGGATGATTCTTGAGGGAGTAACAAATCTACAAAGTGCAGAGTTTAGAGAGTTAAGAACAAGAGTTTCTAAAGCATGTAAAAAAACTCAATGAAAACCAATAATTTTACAAAACCAAACATTTTAAATTTTTAAAATTATTTAAAATTACAAAGAAAAAATTAATTATTACAAAATTTACAATTTTAAAATGTTTTGTTTTAAAATTGTAAAAATAATTTTAAAATGGATGATTCTTGAGGGAGTAACAAATCTACAAAGTGCAGAGAGTTTAGAGAGTTAAGAACAAGAGTTTCTAAAGCATGTAAAAAAACTCAATGAAAACCAATAATTTTACAAAACCAAACATTTTAAATTTTTAAAATTATTTAAAATTACAAAAAAAAATTAATTGTTACAAAATTTACAATTTTAAAATGTTTTGTTTTAAAATTGTAAAAATAATTTTAAAATGGATGATTCTTGAGGGAGTAACAAATCTACAAAGTGCAGAGAGTTTAGAGAGTTAAGAACAAGAGTTTCTAAAGCATGTAAAAAAACTCAATGAAAACCAATAATTTTACAAAACCAAACATTTTAAATTTTTAAAATTATTTAAAATTACAAAGAAAAAATTAATTATTACAAAATTTACAATTTTAAAATGTTTTGTTTTAAAATTGTAAAAATAATTTTAAAATGGATGATTCTTGAGGGAGTAACAAATCTACAAAGTGCAGAGAGTTTAGAGAGTTAAGAACAAGAGTTTCTAAAGCATGTAAAAAAACTCAATGAAAACCAATAATTTTACAAAACCAAACATTTAAAATTTTTAAAATTATTTAAAATTACAAAAAAAAATTAATTATTACAAAATTTACAATTTTAAAATGTTTTGTTTTAAAATTGTAAAAATAAAAAAACTCAATGAAAACCAATAATTTTACAAAACCAAACATTTTAAATTTTTAAAATTATTTAAAATTACAAAAAAAAAATAATTATTACAAAATTTACAATTTGAAATGTTTTGTTTTAAAATTGTAAAAATAATTTTAAAATTTTTAAAAATTATTTAAAATTACAAAAGAAAATTTAATTATTACAAAATTTACAATTTTAAAATGTTTTGTTTTAAAATTGTAAAAATAATTTTAAAATTTTAAAACGTTTTGTTTTGTAAAATTATTGGTTTTTATTGAGTTTTTTATATGCTTTAGAAAATTTTGTTCTTAGCTCTCTAAACTCTTTGCACTTTGTAGATTTGTTAGTCTCTCAAGAATCATCTATTTTTTTACAGACAGATCTTCTGGATTTTTGAATCTTTCAGATCGTTCGACCTGCTTAAATTCTTAATTTTTTTTGATCTTTAGTTACCTTATCTGATTAATCTAAATTTCCTGAATGTTTTAATGCTAGATAATAGATTTTTCTTTGGTTTGCTGTTCTGACAAAGCTGTTAACGCACTCATTTAGAATGCGTTAATAAGCTACTACCAAACCTAAAATCTAGGAACTTTTTTTTGGTCTGTTACACATTGTACGAAATGTTAAATGCCAGTGTGCGTGTAAGGTTACAGTTTCAAGCCAAATACAGAAATCTCTATTTCCATTTCTATATTTTTAGCGGAGTGCAGAAAATTTCTGAATTCATTAAAACACTAATTTTGAAAATTTCACTTGGGAAAATTACATTAATCTACTTGATTAAAGTTTAAAATCATTAATCTACTTGATTAAAGTTTAAAATGTTAACTTTAAAATAAAGGTTTTACCAACTGTCACAAAATTTCCTAAATTATTAAATTTGATTTTATTTGAAAAAAAAATTAAATAAAATAAAAATTAAATTTAGGAGCACTGCAAACTTAGACTCGTGCCTTAATATAAGTTTTATAGAACTAGTTCTTTAATATACTAATACAGATCATTTACATTCCTCAGATATCTGTAATATTTTATGATTTTACAAATTATATTAAAATTTTCAGCTTCTTATAATAATTTAGATTTATCTTTTGAGCTTTTGAATTTCTTATATTCAATTAGTAGTTTTCATTTTTCTTAAATTATTAGTTAAATAAAAAAATACAAGGTTTTGTATCCGTTGCTTATTTTTTTTATTCTTCATATTATACGAATTGTTGCACCTTTTTAATGATTCAGGTTTTCCAGTCTTTACAGGTTTAAAACACTTCAAACTTTACTTAATCCTTATATTCTCATTTTTTGATGCTTTCGACACTTTCTTAAATACTCTTCTCGTTCAGACTTTTTAATAATTTTTTAAAAAAATCATTCTGATTCTTTGTTTTTCGTTTTTTTTTTTAATCATGTAAATCCTCTAAACGTGCCAGGTTTTATATACTTTCAGATCCTACAGACAAATTATCTATAATTTTTGTATTAGTTACAATAATTTGCCTCCAAAGTGTTAAAACTGTCTTTAAAATTCTTGCATCTGTTGCGATGTTTAGAGCCGTTAAATTTTTTAAAGTTTTTGGTTCATACCGGAACAGAAAATCTTAGATTCTTGTCCCTGTCTGAGCCCTTGTCAAATGTCTGAATGTCTGACCTCGTTTTACCCGCCGCATACTCCTGATACCTCCTTCCCTTGTTCTTTAAAATATTACTAATTTCCACCCAATCCAGACCTGTGTCTTCCAATCATCTGTTTTAACGGTTGCACAATCGTTCCCATTTCGTATCAAATCTAGTTTAAATGATCGTAATTTCTTATTTAATACTTCTTTAATTTAATAAACTTAAAATAAACAAAATTTTACTGCTGTTGTTTAATGACTTTGACATACGGAAAAGTGGGTGTATTCTCTTTATGACTAAACCAATTATATCAAGTTTTAATGACTGTTGCAATCTGATCTGTATATTTTTACAATTGTCACGAGTAAGAAAATGAATCCTTGGAAAGGATAAAAATTTCTGAAGAAAGAGAGATTTATTGATCATTATTATCCATTATGAAGTAATTAGTAAAGAATGCACAGCTTTAAAGATTTTTTATAAAGCAGTGGGTGGGGTTATTGTTATAGCAGTTACAATGTATCGAAGCCAGCTTTTGTTCTATCTAACTTTTCATTAAAGGTTGAGGTTTCCAAGAATTCATTTATGCACTTTACAGTTTTCACTTTAGTAACGAAAGATAATATAAACTGGAGTGCATTTGTAGAATAATTAGATAGAATGACTGCCGCCTAGTTAGTATCAAAATTTGTGTTCAAGTAAGAAATGAAGCTAATAGACGTATTATGTTAGTGCATCACTTATAAAATTTATTTTGCCGTCTATTTGAAGATTTGAGAATATCACGCTTTTGTAGGCTATAATAGTAATACGTGACGCTCTCCCGCAAAACTACTTACAGAAAAGTTACCGTTTCTATATTACACTTTAACACTGGATCTTACGATTTTATCAAAATGCAAACCCTCACTTTTCCAGCAGAAAAGAGCATCAACTAGTAAACTCACTTTACACTTTTTGTTGATACTAACTTTTGTTTAACAACTTAAAGAAAACGCAGGTTTTCCGAGTAAAGTATAACCGTTTCTTTCGACCAAAGCTTCACTTACATAAACGAGTAAAAAGTTTTAATACACTTTCGGTCTTTCCCAAAAAAATGCGGCGAAAAAATAAAAGAAAATCTGCACTTCATGAATATAAAGCTTGGTGCGGAATTTCAATTCTTTAATGTGTAATAGAGGAAACGAATTTTGGGATAATGGAATTAGGTTTAACAAAGATGTGTATCAAAGTTTGGCAGGTGACAGCTATACTCCATTAATTATTATATTCTGGCCGTTACCTGCCGACCGACAATAAGCCATCATTCATCGCGGACGTTCTATTTGATATCAGGAGGAACTTGTTTCGTATGCTCCCTACAGTGATTGATTCTCTCCATCTATCGAATAATTTGGTAAAATTAATTTTGATCAGTGAAAGCCATTAACCGCGTTTTGTACACGACTAAGCTGGCGAAAATTAATTATTATTTTCTGCAAGATTGCTGCAAAGTGACCAGCTACGGTATTTTCCGAAGCCCCCGACAAGTTAATCTCTGATAAATGATATTAAATGTCGCAACTTATCGCATTTATTTAGCAGATAACCGACGCTGACGAGATTATCTAATCAATACTCATCAAATAGGGTTTCAGATGAAATCCATTTGTGTACCATCCCGGACCACCTATGTTTACCTACACGAGGACAATGTATCGTAATTGCGCTTTCATATCGTACTGCTGCGGGGTACACAAGGCGAATCAGGATAATTGTCAGGAAATAATTTGAAAGGGTAGGAACAACCGTGTCTGGGATATAATTGATGTCGCTATAATTTTGGACGCCACCTAAAGCAACGCTTACAGCTATATTATTACATTTGCGTCCCAACCGGAAACATGGAAAAACAAAATAAATTTTGCTAAATTTTTGAGTAAATATGACGAGTTTGTTGGAACCTGATGAGATACCACGTCAAAATTTAAAAGAGTAATCAAATTACATGTCGAGTTGTGTAAATAACGGAATAAAATGTAAACAAGACGCTAATTTTCCACAGGAAGATATTTTTCTAAGACTTATATTGTTTTTAATTATTTTGATATGCTAATTGTGAGCATTTCCGGCGACCTTTAAATTTTTCCTTGGTAGAGTTTTTACGAATATAAACTATTATTAGACCTGACAGAAGATGTCTATAAGGCTGGGTCAGAAATAGCGCCACTTTTAATTTCGCTTTTAATTAACATTGGTGTTTGATTACAATAAGTATATGTTTTTCATCCATTGGGCTCGCCCGGTATTTTCAATCATAAATCAAAATTAGTAATTAATAGATGCCTACAGTCTGTTTAGCTTTTGTTAATATCACCATCTATTGTTTAGACGTAATTATTCACATTATAAAACGGTATGTTTATACATAATTTCACTACCTAATCATTATGGTAATGGACCAAAGAGATAGCCCATTTGTCTTGCGATCACGATACGCATATTAATTACAGACACTGTAACTATTTCGAGGTGGATTTTAATTAGTTGAAACACGTATCAAATTTATTTTTGCGCTAATTAATGAAATTTCATTATTAGATGAAAACAAAAGTAAATTTTAAACAGTTCAAGGTAGACTTTTAAACTATGAGCTTTGTTGAGGAAACATGCCTCCGGCCATCAACTATAATGATAATACGAACGTGAAATATTATTTATTGGATTATCTAATACTACCATTTCCAGGTACAAGCTATCAATTTTCTTGATTTAAGTTTCACCCAACGGAAATATGAATAAAAGTTCCGGAACTTAAGCTCCAAACTGGTTTTATTTTACTATTGTAGCAACAGTGTTGGACAGATATTTACGAGCTATGGTAGTAAATGGAAATTAGGCGACGAAAAATGTGATAGTATTTCATAACAAAACAACAAAAATTCTTGGAGGTGTGGTAGCTGTTATTTTTCCTTAATAGTTCATTTAATGAAAGCTTTGTCTTGTCTTGTTTCTTCTTGTGAGGTTTAAATTTCTAATTTTATTGCTTACATTTCAATGACACTCTAAGAGTTACTGATTAATATCGGACGTCAGTTATAATTCCATGATTTTATAGTATTTGGAATTTTCCGTTTTATTCTTTCCAACAGCACATAAAATACATTGCTGTCATCGAAAAACTCAGGACCAAAGTGTAAGCCAGTTTAAACTGAAACAACTCTTAATTTTCCCAAAGCTAGGGTAAATTTCGGACGGTTAAAAATATTTGGAGCTCACTTAAAATGTTTAGAAAATGTTATGGTACTTGTTGGATTTAACAGAAAATTTGAAAAAATGCAATTAACTGTCAGGGTCCAAAATTGTTCTGAAATTATGTTCTATTTTAAAATTAGTACAACAAAGAAGTGATGTAAAAAATTATAGGAATAAATTAATAAAATAATAAAAGATTAATTTAAGATGAAACATAAGTCGTATTTGCCTAGAAAAAGTTTATATTTATAAATAATCTAAAAAAAAATCAAAGACTATAAATTCAAAAATCTTTAAAATTGAAACAGTTTTACAGGATCTAGAATATTGGTTAAAAATCAAAGGGTTACCGAAGAAAATCTTAAGAAAGTAAAAAAATTCAAAACCTGAATAATTTAAGCAGTTCGAAAAACAAAATCAAGAAAATTATAAATGATTCAAAAATTTCAAAAAATTTAAAAGTGTAAGAAATACAAATAAACCAAAAAATTAAACAATATGAAAGTTTAAATTAATTGAAAAAAGTGACAGAATTAAAAAAAAATAGAAGAAATAGGATAGAAAACCTAGATAAAAATGAGAGTAATTCGGATGATCTAAAAAATATAAAATCTAAAGTATTATTAAAAAAAACATAGAACATTCAAGACGTCATTAAAATTCAAAAGAATCTAAAGATTGCAACTGAAAAAATAAATTATTACATGACCTAAATAACATAAAAAATTAAAGCATTTGATTAGTGTGAAAAAGAATCCCAATGATTCATTCAAAGAACCTAAGCAATCGAAAAAAATTCAGAAGAAATATGAAGATTTCGTGTAGAATCACATTACCAAAAATGTATTAAAAAAATTAGAAAACATAACATTATATTAGAAATAAAAAAAATAGAACTCCAAAAGAACACAGAAATCCAAAAAATACGAAACACAAAAACAACACTCTAAATTTTGAAAAGATAGGTAATTTGATAAATTTAAAAAGATCAAGAATGAAAAATTTGAACATTCTAAAAAAGGTTAAAGTGGTAAAAACTTTATATAGAAAATTTTTAGATATTTGTAACATTGAAAGATTTTAAAGATAATTTGAAAAAACAAATTGATCTATCAACAACTTAATTTAGAATTTAACGAGTATAAAGTATTTAAAGTATGTAAAAGTTCTTAAAACAAAAAACAAACCAAAATTTGTAATAGAATTTTAATGCAGATCTTTTCCAAAAAAAAAAATGTGCACATTATATATATATATATATATATATATATATCTTAATAACAGTTTTAAAATAGTGTTATTTGTACATTGGAATTTTTAATACTGATAGAGAAACTTATTTTTTTTTGAACATTTAGAAACGTTTAAGCATTTTGAATTTTTTAAAAAAAATCCAAGAAATTTGAAGAATTATCATAAATACAAATAGTTGTCATTCATAGAATGTTAAATGTTTTTAATTTTTAAAATGTCAAATGATAAGACTTCAGACTGACAATAAATGTTTATGTCGATCCATATCGACAGTCATTCTAACGTTTTGCGTTTTGTACATATGAAAATTCCTTGTCGATAAGCTTTTCCGCCATACAAGTATCAAACAAATTTTTACTTTGTGTATCTAGATTAATAAATATCACTGTCACTTTTTTCAAAGATCAAATTATATCTGTTAGATATATTTAACAACTTTCACAGTAAAGTTCATAGTCGCGACTGAAATTACTAGTAAATTGCATTCTTGAATTTTTTCTCTTTCCTACAAAAGACAGTTAATGTACAGCTAAGATATGAGAATATATTGCAAGTCAGGCTAATGCAAAACATTAAGTTCTGACAATGAAAGTAAGTAAATACCTGTAAATTTATTAATTATTAATTTAATAACACCGTGACTCAACATTTTACCACAAAAATGTCTATCTGAAAGTAGTTCTACAGTAGGTTTAGTAGTTTTTAAAATTAAACTGACATGAACAAAAATAATTTTTCTAGAAACAGTAGAAGCGCCCAAACATTGATTTCGTGATGTCGCTATCTGGATGAGAAAAGTTTGAGTTAATGCTCGGGAAAATATTTATTTTTCATCTTAATCATGATTATTAATATGTTGCTACTCCGAATTAGCATTACTAATTAAATGAGATGTGTATGTAAAAAACAACTCTACATACATATTTTTTACTAAAAACAATGGAACATATTAAATTTTACGCAAAACGGAATTACGCCATTTTGAATTGTCCATTTTTAGGATTTTGTTGACACTCCATTTCGCACGTGAAATGTTGACGCTTCATCATTTGCATTAGTCGCGACCACTTTTCCAACAATTCCTGTTTAAATCACTGTGAAAGCAGTTAAAACGCTGAAATGCATATCTCTAATGATTATTTTAATATATATTATTTTGAAGTGTCAGACAATTAACACCGGTGAACTAGGAAGTATAAATTCCAAGCGAAAAAAGTAATTAATTCAATCTAAACAAATTTGACTTAATCGCTGCAAAAATGAGAGAATGTTAATTACATGCGCATGTGAAACAGACCCCATTACTTTATTACTTGTAATTTATTTCAATGACGCTGAAAAAGCAGAATTGTTCACTATCGAAATTCTGATACGTCTTGACATGGCGAAAATTAAATTTCAAGGTAAGCTCACCATAATTACTAAAGGGATTGTCTCAGATTTAATTTGTGACAGTAATTGGAGCACTAAAAAACCGCTAATTTGTCAATATCATTGTAATAAAGCACTCACGCTGCTATTGATTCAGTTTGACATTGGTAAGTCTGTCTAAGTGTTAATTTTTAACCATCGATATCCTTAGTTTCACCAGCTGAGGAAATTCCACTAATCCAAATTAATTCCGGTAAAGTTACACAGAAAACTTGTAATGATAAGCAAATATTTGCAAAAACTCATTTAGGTCCGCCAGATAGAACAAATTAATTAATGTTAATGTTGTTTGTTATTCCAATTTTTTTGTGAACATTTCTAGCTGGTTCCTGCGACTCCTCGTGCAATTTAAGTTTATAGACATCGCTTCTGTTTGAGTCCAGGAATACAGGAAAGAGCTTGATGAATATTTATTTGTATTTGGTGTAAAGAGGATTGACCAGCGTCAAAGGACGATTTGTACATTTCGGAAACAATTACGTGTTTGGTAATTCGCTGAATCGGTTAAAAGCTTTACGCGTGAATTGTTTGATTGGTGGCGTGGCTATCTAAAGAGCCATCAAAGTTTAACAATAGTAAAGTGCTTCTTCATCTGATGTTCTTAGCAGTAAGGATTTGTGGTGGTTTTAAAAATAGCTTTTATAGGGAGGATAACGGAGAAAGCTTTTTATTATGTGAAATTCATAACAAAATGGTTTTGAAAGAAAAATTTAAGCGAAAAGAAAGAACGGAATACTACTTTTTGTCCGATTAACAAATCTTTTCTGTTGCAACAATATCATTAAAAATCGATCAGAATGAACTTTATCCTTTATTTACAACCACAGAAAAATGATCTCGTATTTCAAAGTCTCACGAAATGTCATTTATTCTGTTCTATTATTACTATATTCATAATAAAATTCCTACTGATATGAAATACGCTGCAAGCGGAGATGTTAAATTCATGTTTCACTGAATATTTGTGCCAATAAAAGATGCGTCATTACCAACTAATTTAATGTAAAAAAAATGGGAGAGCATGTTTTTATTCATCAATTAGCAATTTTTACCAAAGACTGTAATTGACCCTTTATAGGCAATGAAACAAAAAGTAACAATCGATCGTAAAAAAATAATAAAGTAGTTTGCAAATGCATGTTTACTACTTTTAGTTGATAAAGTAAAGCATTCTGTATTAATTACTCTATGAATATTTATATTATATTTCCTCTATTTCCAAGTTCGCGAAAAGTACGCTACGTTTAAAATTAAACCAAATAATTAAACTGGGAGAAAAACTTGTCCCGATAGTTGTTACAGTGGATTAAGACTTCATCACCTTCTTGGTACCGTAACAAATCCATCGGAATTTTTAATTGTAGGCATAGATAATCGGTAAAATTTATGGTTCATGCCCACTGCCCCACCCTATTTGTTCTGTTTTTATGACATATTAATTTGCATGCGTGCAACAAAAACTTACATCACAATTTTGTTTGCATGACGCGTATTATTTTCTTGAATGAAACAAGAAGTTTCCCGTTTGATATTCCAAGTAATCTAACACACAAATAAAATGATTGTGTTTGTTTGGAAAATATCAAAGTACCAACTGCAATAACTTAAACCACTTTAACGCAATCAATATAAGTACGGAAGGCGCTAAATAAACAATCTAAGGAAAGTAAACAGAAGTCGTCCCTCGTAGAGAATCAAGGTATTGTCAATTATCTAAACAAGCAATGGAGCTTGATTTATTACATACATCGATCCGTGCCGCCCAAATCAAATCGGAATAATTTTAATTGGTTCCAGCAATAAATTAGGTGTTTGTGTATTTTATCAAACTGGAAGCATAAATCTGCTTGAATTAATTACGTTGATTTTATTTACACTTTTATTTGTTTTAGTAATTTAAACAATCAAAAACGTTGCGATAAATTTCCCCGTTAGAAGTGGGCGTAGAAGTGGATTAATGTAATTACTTATAGGATTATTTACCAACAGACGAATTAATGAAGACACCTTTGATGGAGAAATCTGAATAGATACGTCTCATGCACTTCAATTATTGCAATTTGTTTGATAAAGCCGCGAAACTTTGTCTGTAGACGAAACTCGACATGTGACAAAGGTTCCTTGTCGCAGAAATTAGGAAACATCTATCTGTATCCCTTTAACAATCTTGTTGCTGGAACAATAGCTAACTAATTACTAAACTCCAAGCAAAATCGAGGTTCACGAATCATTCATTTATCCAAAGATCACATACAACGATTTTTAAAAGAGGAGACTCAAATCCAAAAAAAATCAAAATTCGGGAGGTTTACATAAGCTGACTTACTCATTGACTAGTCATGCATACTTTATAACATACATTCTTATTTTTTTTTAAATCATTATAGATTTCACGCTTTTTTCATTTTTTAATATTTCAAAAATATTATGTTAATCAACGGCAGCGTTTGCCAATTTTTGCGCTTGAGAGACCAACGAGTTATAAATTTTATTAATAACTTTTCTTGCTAAATTTGTTATTAGATAACAGTCAGTGGGCAATGGATGAATATCAGGTTGAGGTAATTTTTATATATAAGTATACATCGGTAATCAGAAAAAAAAACTAAAACGTTGAATAAGAAATTAGTTTTTTTTTATATCGATAATTTTTAGCTTCTTATAATAAAGAATTTTAATTTTACATAAAAAAATCTGTGATTTCCGAATGAGTTACGTTTTGGATCCAATTTCACAAAAGCAAAAGTATTTTTCATTTTCAGAACTAAATCGTTTGTAGCTCTAAATGTTATTAATAACTTTTCTTTCTAAATATTGTTATTAGATGACAGTTAGTGGGTAATGGATAATTATCTGGTTGAGGTAATTTTTAAATACAAGGTGTTTATAAATGTTTCTGGTATCCCAGTTGGTCATGGAATTTTAAAAAAATGTGCCGCTTCCTACAAAATGGTATAAATTTTTTTCAAACGACATACTCAAGGACGTTGTTTCAATTTAAATTTTGAACTGCATTACTGATCACATAACTTGTAATAAGGTTACTTTTTTCTCGGCAATGTCAACTCCCCTGGAAAATGCAGCACAATTCAGCTAACTTTCACACAGGTAAAAATTGATTCATCCAAGTATTTTGTCTCATTTATACTCAGAACATTTTAAAAATGCTTGGAGTTTCGTTAGCATAGACGTTTTCGTCTGAGTGAACTTAAGCGAGGTCTTTCTATTGCGATGTGAGAGGGTGGTTTATTAGCAAAAGAAATAGCATTGTTAATGGGATATAATGCTGGGTTACACCGTTGAAGAACATGATATGAAGAAGAACGTTTTGAGCAATGTAGAAGATTTGAACCACGCATAGAGACCATCTAAAAAGCGTGCTTAAGAATTTTAGACCTCAGGGAGAGATTTTCTACAAAAAGAGCTATTGGAAATGTATAAAAGGAAGTCTGGATATCGGCTCATACAAACTTTTAGTTTTTGTATAATGTTGTTTTGTATAAAGTTTTAAACATTACAATGAATAAAAAAAGCAAAAACTAGAAACAAAATTTTAAATGATGCACTGTTGACAGATGTGACATAAGTGACATTTGAATAGTTCGGTTCACTATAAAAATTATGCGCTGAAATCATTTCCGACACAAATTCCATAGCCACCCTTGATACCAGAATCATTTATAGACACCTTGTATATAGTTCTAATCTCTAAAAATCGAAGGTCAGTAATAAAAAAATTCAATGTTAATAAAATCCGATAATCAGAAAAATCCTAAATTGCCAAATAAAAAAAAAATCGAATTTTTTAAGAAACTTTGTGATCTTGAGATCAGATACGTTTTGGACCCAGTTTTACAGAAGCAGGAGTGTTTTTTCTTAAATTTTCAAAACAAAATTCTTTCATATTCAGCTTTGCCTAAACGGCCACTTAATAATTTTCTTAAAGTTTCTCATTTTTTTAAATGCCTTATAGAGTTTGAGTAAATTTTAAGTTTTACCAAACGCAATTCTAAACACCTAGGAGCATATTCTGGAACTTTTCAAAGATCTGTTTATTTTTAACAGGGTTAAAATTGTATATACTATAATTTAATTGGTCAGTGCCATGGTTACGAATTCCAGTCCATTTATATAAACAGGAAAATTACAAAATAGACCGTGTAAATTGTTGCAAGTTATTATTTCTAATGTTATCATTACTTATAAATATTTAAAAAAACTTTGATGTTTATCACGACTTTATTTTATCTAAAATCTGAAGAAATTTTGAAAATTTATGCTATGCTCCAAAGAGTTTAGGACTGTAAGTATTATATAAAAACTGTTTTTGGCTTTATTGAAACTAATTATTTTAATTAACAGACTTTAAATTATTGTAAAAATTTCAAATTTCACAGTTTTCTAAAATTTCTTAGTTTTTAGATTCTCGGAAATTCATATTATTTCAAATTTTATCTCTCCGAATGAGACAATTGTGTCCACCACAAGCGTTACGACGTTCACATTAAAATAACTCAATTTACAAGACTTGAAATATTTTAAAGTGTGATGACGCCTGGACACAATAATGCAAAAGTCATGTTCTAGTCTGAAAGGGTACGAAAATTTTATTACTGAGGAAGTGACGGTTGCATTGCAGAAGTCTGCATCTGGTGCAATATTCAGTGACGTCAAAAATGACAATGTTTCACTGCAGTAACATTAAACTGTAATTTTGCACAAAAATTTTGTTTTCCTATAACACATATTTTACGGCACGTGTGAAATTGACAAATCATGACAAGAATGACTGCTTCTGTTGGCAAATCATGTTCCGCTTCATTTATTTGTTTCGAAGGAATAGGTGATAGTTTATGTTTGTAACTGTAAACTGAAACTGAAACTAAGCTTTGAGAGTGATTGCGCCATAAAAGATTTATTTAGAAATGATTGTCAACCGCCGTTGTGAATGGAGGAAATCTTCGATAGAGCATCTGTTGTATGTGAAAATCTAAAATTATGTAAGATGAAGTTAGAGAGTTACTTTATGGCGTGTTATGTAAGTAAATTGCGAGCAGTAGTGCACTGATACTAATCGAAAGAAAAAGCATAACTATACAGTTCCGGTTGAAATGCAATTTTCTTGTAAATTATTTACTCGGCAAGTTTTAATTAAAATTGTTGCTATTTATAGTGAGAAAGTCTTAACAAAAACGGTCGCCAAAGACTCCCAGTTATAAATTTTATCGAATCCTACAATTTTGCAATTAAAATTTCTCAGATAGCAAGAATTTTACGGTTTTCCCTCCACCTAAATTATTGTTTAAATTTCTTGAACTTAGAAATTATTAAGCTTATTAATTCCGACTTTAATCTTTTTAATGGTAGTGGTGCAGTTATTTATTCTATAACTGGAACAGTTAATGGAATTACTTCCTTGGGCCGAAAGATGGTAAATAAATCAGCCGTAATCTGAACACATTCTTTTAAGAATTTGATGTAAAAGCTCTATAATAAATGGATTTTTCGCGGTTCTTTGCATAACGTTTACTCATTTACATACATACATGCAACGTTTTTTTATTTTCTGTTTGCTTTAATTGCAGTTTACACATGAAAAGTTACGTGAGCGAATGTGGAATTATTGAAAATAGCTAAAATAAGTCAAATATTTTCATCGGTGAAATTCAATTCAATTGTTGCGGCAGTCATGCGGTTTTTGTAACACAAAATCAGACCAATAATCAACAATTTGAAGAATCAAATGGATTTAAAATTTTGAGTTTTGTGAGGTTTGACCAAAATTGAAAGTCTCAAAATGCTCAGTTTATTTATTTATTTATTGCATTACAAAAAGTCGGTTTGTAGAGCGAGTGACAAAATTAAACCTGCAGCATGATTCTATTGTGAGATATTTAGATTTTAGCTATAATTTAATGGTAATTAATACACATATCTCGATATGGAACGAAAGTGGAACAAACATGAATTTAAACATTGACTCACTTGACGGCTGCACACAACAAAGTTTAGAAAATTTCTCCGTACCCATTTTATCTTTTGCTAAAATAATACAATGACAAACTGCAAAAAAACAGAATAAAACTCAACTCCGGTAATCCGGTTGAAATGATTGTGAACCAGTGCATTCCCTCTGCAGTGTATCCCTGTCAGAAAACCCGGTTTGAAATTCCGGTTGTGGATTATTTCAATTTTCAACACTATTTCATAGAAAATGAACGGTTTGTGTGTGACAAACTTGACCAGCACGAATTGTAGATTACCCGAATCTACGATCACTTTATGTCATAACAACACATCTTCTGCAGTTAGATTACAATCTGCTGTCGTGAATAACGTGGGGCCCTAAAGCAACCACCAGATGAGTAAATTTTGCAACGAGTTGTTAATCTTAGTTTGAAATTTATCCTTTTGACTGACAAGTTGCGTAGTAAAGTGAGATGGTAAATTCCTTCACATTTATAGTGTTTTTATTGTCTGCATGCATGAAATTATTTCCGTGACATTGAGCTCGACTTATGAATTTAATAAATCACTGGGCACGTTCATGTCGTGGACGCCACATAAGATTTTATTAGAAGAGAGAAAAGTAGATTAAGAGCAAGGATATACATGTATTTATGTACATCATGCTAAGAGCTGGAAGAATTATGGCCGATATGGCGCCCTTGATGCATACCAAGCCGGCAGACTCCTACACTTAGATGAAGGATCAAGGAAAATTACAATTAGACTTTTTAGCTGTTTATTAGATTTTTAGTTTTAGATATCTGCACGTACCAGAGAATTATAAAATTGTGTTTTACCTCCAAAGCACGTTAAGCATGAATCCTGTTTTCCAACTTCCCTCTGTAAAAATTATAAAAATAGTGTTTCCACATAATCCCGGCACGGTTTTGTTGGAAAACGTGGAGATTTTCAGGTGGCTGGCATCAGATAGCGTTGCACATCTGTGAAATCACACGACTATCAATGCAAATTTGGATTATATTTGCTTTGCTAATAAAGTGCGGGAATCAGGCTATGTGTGTCACTGATTTGAGATCTGGGATCAAATTAATTTGGTATTTGCGTAGCAATGGCGAATCCACCATGTGTGTTCTCTATGTGTATCTTTATCCAGTTTGCTTCTAGCGTGATTAGTCGATTTTCTGCCTCACCAATCCCCTTGGCGTACGCCCCTGCTAATGGCAAGTGTTGTTAACTTTATAGTGGCAATATTTGCCTACAGACTAATTAACGTCTTTGTGAATTAATTCCGGACAGAAGATGCCTGACATTTTCATCGGTTGTCGCAAAACGCAAAACCGAAGGATGAACACGAAAAGGAGAGAATAGCCGATGTAGGACAATCCCAAACAAAGTGGCTATTTGAGGGTGTATTTTTTTAAATAAATTAGGGAAGGGACCGGGATTAAAGCGCCTACTCAAATCGGAATTTTGCGATAATAGGTTGAAGCAAATCAAATCGATACGTTCTAAAATTAAATATTTTTCATTGGTTATTACTAATGAGCGCATTAAACTTTAAAGGGTTTTTCACATGTACTTATAATATATTAATTATATTTGCCGCTATATATATTTGCATTTTACATTTTTGGTCATTACTGAATATTTTATTATACCGCAGAAAATAATTGAGTAAAAATAGATCAAATAAACAGAACAAAATAAAAGTGTCACTCATTCATTTCTGATTAAAAAAAATATAATGATAATTTTATCATTTTTAAACTAAATTTATCAGCGTTGTTACATATTGAATTTCAGTATTATAATATCGTTTTATTAATATAAGTGGTTATCTATTGTACAGATGATAAAGGATTATTTTAACCATCAAGTGACAATTGGTAATTAGTAGGTAGGTATCGTCGTATATAACGCCCATTTTTTTTTTTGATAGCAGATTTTAGAGAAAAACTTTGATTATTATTTATTAATTTAAAAATTAAACATTTACTCATTGTGATACCCAAGATTGGTTGCCACGGAATTTTGGTTATAACGAATTATAATTGCCTGCAGTTATAATAAGTTATTGCTTATTGCTTAAAAAAAAAACGTTTAATATACAAAAAAAGGTACAACGCATCTCGAAAATGGAAAAGTGGACTTAGTGAAAAAGTGCTACTCTTTATTGTTTCCGAAAAATCTAAGAAAATCTTTGAGTTTGTGGTTCTACTACGCAATGATAAAGAGCACATTGAGTGAAGTAAAAGCTCTAAGCATAAAAAAACGAAGATATTGGAGCAGAATGAAATCATTAAATTTTTGATAGACATTCCAGATGACGATCTTTTGTGAAGGTTAGATATCTAAAGGATAGCAAGGTTTGGAGAATTACATTTAAAATGAGGTTTAAAGTTACTTGTTGTTGCTGAAATGGCTTTGCATAGTGCTGGCAGAAGGGACAAATTGTACAAGTAAAAACTGGAAACTTTGTATTTACTGACGTTCGACAATCGATTATTAAAACTTGAAAAAGACCAAGAAAGATCGGTTATTTTGATTTTCACAGGAATTCTTCGTCAACTACAGACAAAAAAAGTACCATTCAGCCTGCAGGAACCAGTGTATAAAGTTTCAAGAATGATTGCTTTTGCCGCTCTGCAGCTACGATGATGTCAAACACGGTGTTGATCTTGTCACCGGTACAGGAATAAACCGATGAAAATCATCTTCGTAGCAGAAAACTACACTGAATGACAAAAGTAAAAGAAGACCAAGAAGTAGTCATTCAATTGAACTGATTTTTATAATATCTATTATCTGTAGGTGGTCAAAATAAATAACCGATCAACATTTGTCACAAAACAGAGAAACAATGCAGAAGTTAACATTAATAATGCGCTGCCCCACCGTAGGGCTCTAAGATTCTCTAAGTCGTGGCATTGAGTTGATGAGGATATCAATTTCCTTCTGGGGTATTTCAACAATGTCATCTGTATTTGGTATCGAAGAGCTTCCAGCGTCAGCTCCACAGCACGAAGTAAATTGTCAATCGTCTGCCGATAATATCCCAAAAATGTTTGATAGGGAATAGGTCAGGAGATCTTGGAGGACAAGAAACGCCAAAACTTTAGGTTCTTCAAAACAAGCCAGAGCAACCCTAGAAAATTGTGGCTGGACATTATCTTGTTAAAAAACAGGGTTTGATGTGAAGGGTCTGAAGGTACGAAAGAAGATGAAAGTCTATACTATCCGCAACGTATCGTTGACCGTAACGATATGTTAATAACGTTAATAACGTTAATAACGATATGGCATGCGTAACGAAGACCAAGGGTGACCAAGAGTGATTTACAACTATATGTATTACACCACACCACCCACCACACCCTGACTCCAACAGTTTGGTTTACATGGCGTTCAACGAAGAGCAGTGAACATCTCCGTTCTCCTCATCGTCTCCTAATCTTTTTCCGACGATCGCCAATATCCAAGCAAAATCGAAATTCGTCGCTAAAGATCACTTGGGCCAAGTATGATAATATTTCGCTACAACTGACACCGTTCTGTTTCCACGGGCTGCAATCTGACGAAAAGATAAATTGTCTTTTCGAAGGCCAACTATTCGATCTCGCTCAAAATCACTTAATTGATTAAAATCGTTGGTGGAATAAGGTCGTGAAACGTTCAGCACATTTTGGTGACTCTGCTCTATATGAACTCATGACGTCTAATTTGAATCAAATAATAGAGAATTAAAAAAAAAACACTGAAAATTAATGTTAATAGAAATCATTATTTACCGCCAAGTTGCCAAGAACGTCAAATTTGACAGACCTGTCGAATGTTAAATTCAGCAGCCACATTAACCAGTCAAAGTTCTAGAAACATCATGAGAATGTTTCACCACCTTCTACACCAAGACTAAACTCGGGACGCCGACGGATTTTAGACATCAAACATATCAAAGTGAGGAAGATCATCAACGGACTCCCACATCCAGTGACGACTTCTTTAGCATATAAGAAATCTTTTTTTTTGCAGGAACTGCTAAAGAAATAGAGAAAACTTTAATAAATCTTTATTTTATTCACCCACAACTCAATTACAAAATTGGGTTCAAAAATAATTATTTATTTTTGGTGTTTTTTTACTTCTATATGGAGAAAGACTGGCGGTTCAAATCAGATTGTTTGAGAAAATCTCGCTACAACAAGCTCAGCTACGAGTACAGTATAGTTAAGTCAGCTGTGCCATTAATATACAATTAGACTAAAATAATAAAGTACTACAGTTAACTGAAATTTAAAGCATTTTATGTATTATGTTAAATCATCACTTTATCCTTCCCAGAGGTTAAAGTGCGAGCTATCCTTGCATTTTTGAGTCGAATAAAACAAATTTTAAAATCTGCTGGAGAATAAATAAATAGAACCGAATAAAAGTATCACTTATTCTTATTTACCAAAAAAATTAATAACGATAACCTCATCATTGTTAAATTAAATTTAATAGCATTGTTACATTTTCAAAGGCAGCATCATACTAACGTAGCATTAATGTACAAAGTATATTAACTTTATTCAAGACAAAACAATACTTACAGTCGGTATTTTTCGTGACGAAATTAACTTAATATCTTTGAAACTCCCATCGCTAAATTACAAAATACTGAAATGTGAGCAAAACTGTAGTTAATTTCCTTCGATATTACTTTACAACATACTGAAAATTACGCCTGTGGGCGAGACTTTTAAACGATCTTTTGCATTAGTTGTTTTATCTCTTATTACGAGCAACAGTACTCACATTGGTGGAAAACTCTGGTTCGTATTAATTATGAATATGCATCAAGGGATATTAAGTTAAGTTTGAGGAAGCTTTAGCAATATAGTCTTGTAGCGAACTTTGCTAAGTAGATTATTAGTGGTTAGAAGAGATACAACGTCAATTTGTTGTATTAGATTAGAGTAATAAGTAGAAGATATCATAATTCCATTCTAATTAGGTGGTCTGGAACAAAGATCTGTACAACGTAGGTCGCAAATGTGTAAAAACGACCTCGAAACTTATGGTAACCATTAAATTAATTGGTAAAAGAAAGGAAGAAATATGCGAGTACAAACAACTGCATAAAATTTTATGATTTTATGGCTGAATCGATTATATCATTTGATGACACAGTAGATAGAACTTCGCTTTGTCATTGTGTGGATTATTCCTCGCACCTAACGTTCGGAATTGCGATTTCCACCATATAAATTGTTTACACTTTTGTGATCAAAGCCACATGAAAATTCTAACGTTTGTATTGCCTTCATCCTTTTCCGCTAATGAACTGGCATTGTACGCTATATCACGATATATCACAAAAAGGAAGATATTTCACTCGTGAAGGTAATCACACCTTCTATTACAAGGTACATAAAATTTTTTTGTCCGCAAAAGTAATTAAGCTGCTTGTCATGATTTGCTTTTGTGTCATATCATGAGTTTTACATTTTGACTGATATCAATCGGTAACAGTCCATTTTATTTAAAACAACGTGACACCGAATCAAAAGTGACGGTAGGTGATAGCGACAACCACAAAATTGGTGATTTAATTTCCGGTTAATCCGGAAGAGCCAAACTAATTGAAAATGTATTTCTCCGGTATGTTTTCTAAACTGTGGTCGCTAAAAAACTGTATTTTGGTAACAGTGTTTCTTGCTTAATCTGGTTACAGTTAGTTTGCCATTTACAAAAGCAATTCGTTTTTCTTAACCCTGAAGAACGCGCGATTGTTGGTAGCGATAAGACATCGACATTAAGAAATTAAACGATGATTCAAATATTACAAAACGTATCAAAAGTTTCATCTGTTAACCTTGTGTGCAAAACTATTGGTTTTATTTAGAGTATTACAAAATGTACTGGCTTTCCCAATAAAGTCTTTTTGTTTCAACATGCTCGACAAAGTGTGAATAAATTTTCTAGAGAACTGCTTGCATATTTTGTTGGAGACATATTTTATGGAAATTATAGAAAAAAAACACGCTAAACGCGAGAATTTAAACTAGGACCAAAATCAGAATCGCCTTTACAAACTATTGCCATTAAAAGACGTTTTATTTTTTACTTTTTCTATTTTTTTTTATGTTGCAAAAAAATTGAAAAAAATAACAATACAACGAGCAGTTTAATGTTTTTAATTTATTTTTACTTGACAAGACGTTAGTTTTAATTGTAATTAAAATTTAATTGTCATTAGCAAAAAATATAACTTTTATGAGTGTGATACTCATAGCAAAAAAATTTAAGTTTATTTTATAAAAAAAACAACGTTGAGTAATTTATATAGTTTAGACTTTGAAATACTTACAATTTTTTTTTAGGATTCAAAGCAATAAAATTACATTTTTTCAGAGAAGAATTATAAAGTATTAGTAATTTTGTATGCTTTAAAAGAGAAAATTTCTTATAAAAAATATCGACGTTAAGAGAAAAAAGATAAATATTTTTACAAAATAATTGAGAGGGTCTGTTTTATATATTTCTTTCGTTTATTGCGAAATAACTTTCTTAAAATCAAATACAAATGAAGAATCGTAATATTTTAAAAAATAAAATCTCGATGGAAAGGAAATATTTACCCGAGAGAATTTGCGAAACGTACTGAAATTTTAGATAATTCCGGTGAACCGGAAAGTTGTATTTTCTCGTTTTTTCATCATTTTTATTCGGTAAATTATAAATTCAAAGAAATATGCAAAACTGAATTGTCACTCACTAATCACTAAACCACTGTAATTTTCACACTGACACATCCACTAGGATCTGCACCCATCAAAATTCCTTCTTTTGATCTGCAAAAAAGAAGTAATTCTGACATTTACAACAATTCATGTCTTTTGAAGCGAAACATTACCTGAAGGTGTTGCACCCATTCTTTAGAAAAAAACCTTTTGGAAGTCTGTTGCGTCCAGTACGAAATCGTGGGTGCGGTGGGACCTTGCTCTTCAAATAATTTCGTTCTAGTGTCGAAAAATTGCGCAAATCTTAAGCGCCTGACGGCTGGTAAGACAATAGCAGCGGAATTCTTATTGCATGACCTAGAGAGGAAATCCAACGTTGGGATTGGAGCGCCTCTTGTGAGCTTCTGAAGGTATACGTTGGTGTTCAGTCGACCAGTAGACTTCAAGACGACCACTTCTCCTGCTGGTGTTTCCCCGTGCTCCTCCACCGGTAAGTACGACATTTTACCCCCCGATGTATCCGCTGACATCACCCTTGACTGCTCCCTTTTTACTTTTTGTGTAATTCAGTGACAAGGTGAACGGACGAGCATAGAAAGTGATACGGTCGCTCCGGAAGAATACCGGAGATGTCGACGCTCGGTCAAGATAGTAATCGCTTGACACTACACTTTCGCGAACTCTAATTGTACATCCTGTATTTTGTCGCGGGCTATTCTTCAGTTGCATAACTAAGAAAAATTCACTTCCCAATTTTTTATACAATTACTCTCACGCTTAAGAGAAAATGATTGAAATTTTACGTTTTTTTTTTGTGTCGGAATGTGAGTTAGAAAGTATTGGTTCCAATTTTTAAATTAAAAAATGCTGCATTTATAGAAATTTAATTTCACAGAAACATGGAATAAAACTCAATTTAAATTTGTGTTTTCATAACAGGCACACTAATTACACACTGTTTCATTAAACTTTTTTTTATTTATTGTTTATTGTAGTTTAATCTATTACAGCTCAATCATGTTCAGTAGTCTCTTTTTTCAATTTAATTATATCAATAATTATAACCAAAACGTTTTTATTCAATCGGAAAATTAAACTCTATAATTTCAAAAAATGTATCATACTCGGTTTGAATTTTATTTACTAAATTTACTAAATATCTACCTATTTTGAGTTTTTAAGATTTTAAATTATTTCCACCAAACCTCACCATGACAGAAACTGAAAAAAATCTCCAAAATTATTGGTACCTGAATTTGGCAGTCAATTAATTTAAACATAAAGATATTGATCTGACGCTTTATTACCTCATTTTTATTAAAAGATATCCGATAACATTACAAGAACTCGTCACTAAATTACCGATTCAACACCTTAAACGTGTGGTAAAATAGTTTCGTTCCCCGTTTCGGCAATAGAAGAGGAGTAAACTTGATTATCCTCATTTGACCTGAGGCTATAAACTGTCTAGTGTTGGCGGAGAGAAGCTAACAGTCTTGACAAGTGAACTAGAGACGCAACGAAACCGTTTTAACTGTTAACTCTCCAAGGCCATTTCACATAATTATTTCACATTCCGTCTGATTATAATAGAATCTTAAATAAGTGTAAATTTTGCATTTTTTTTACGAAAATTAAAAGTTCATTATCCCACTGACCTACCCAACATTTTTTTCTCTAATCTGTTGTGGTGATTTATGTATGAGGAAGTAGATGCCCCACCTGAAATAATTACTCCTTCCTGAAACTTGACTGGCTGTTGTGACAGCTGCTCAAAACGGATCAGACCTTGTTTAGAATGAAAATCCATAAAAAGTTGCAGAATTTCTAACCTTGTCAAGTTTTCAGGACAATCCATGTAATTTAGGGTTTCTGTTGGCATTTTTATTTGATGTGAAATGTTCGTGTTGTGGTAGCATGCATAAAACAATTGTCAATCACTCTTTAATTACCTTTTAAGAAAGGTTATGAAAATAACTATCTACCTTAACATAGTTTCTGCGATTTAAGTAGAATTTTCTATTTGTCCAACCTTGAGATTCTCGGACTATTATTTATCAATTTTCTTGCTTTTTCAGAATGAACGATGGAGGTAAGAGCGTCGAATTATTATAAAACCATATTTTTTAATGATCAACTCGTAAAACTGCTATCGAAATTTTATCGGACAGCCATTAGTTTGATAAAATGGCTGGATCAAAGTACCGCTAACGGGCTTACACAAGGCTTTACATAAATCTTTCACATCCTGAATTTAGCTATCAATATAAAAACGAATATTCTTGACATGATCGGCGCGACTTTCCACCCCATATTTCAAAGATTCTAATTAAAACAACAAAATTTGTGTTCAAAATACCTTCGCTCTCGAAATTCCAAATTGTCTCTAATAATTTCCACAGAAATTAATGATATAATTTCGAAATTCCTCATTTTAATAATGATTAATTAAAATGATCCTGCGAACTGCCTTCATAAATTACTCACTGTGATTTATACCAAATGTTGCCAACTGTGAAATAGGTAGATAGAAATGAAATACTTTCTTTCTAAAAAAAGAATTTTTTGTTGTTTCATTTAGGAAAGTGTCCGTTGCGTGTTCACGTCGTTTATTTAAATAACTGGGAGGGCCTCAGAGAGTGATATGATTAATACTTTGGGGCGTTTTAATACCACAAGCAGTGCAACAATCACTGAAGATATTTATCATTATTGTCTATGGGAATTCAACATTTGTCGTAGTGTGAATGGCGGATTAGGTCAGGTTTATGCATCATCTGGTATTGTCGTCAACGTTTTTCTGCATGGGTGCATCACATTTTTCAGAATAATAAATAAGGACAATTATACTGCGTTGACCTACAATAGAATCAAAAGGTACCCTCCCAGATTTTAATACGTTATTGTAAAAACACGTAGGAAGTAAAATGTACTAATAAGTGATAATTAAAACTCTAAAAAGATATATACATATTTATTATAGCATGTACACATATTTAATATCTTACTGCTCATTGCCAATATTACTGCATATAAATCTATGAAATATTATCACAAATAATTCAGGATTTGCGATTGTATAATCGTGTTATGTTAAATACAAATTCGTTGAATATTAATACGTTTATAAATGGTAAATAATGATTTCACTTTGGGTATATTTATCGAATTTTGTACCGTTAAAAAGATTTTTGCTTTAATATGTAATATTTTAGGGCGCGGATTTAAAAAGTTGAAAAATGAATTTATTAGAGTTTTTTCTATTTTTATGGAATTTTTTGTTTTAATCACATTTTTATTTTTGAATGTAAATCTCTGATTTTATTATTTGTTATACTTTTTAGGTTTTATTTTCCATGTTTTTGAAATATAATTTTTTGGTTTAATAAGATTTATGGTATAGTTTTTTTTGTGAAGCAATCTAGGTGGTCCCGTAATTTACAGATTTACCTCGAAGTAGATTTATTATATTTTAATATAAGAAATTAATAGTTTGAGATATTCTAAATATACCAGAAATTTTTATAAAATGTTGAATGATGTAAATCGTTCAAAAAAACTTTCTATACTCGTTTCTCAGATTGTACAATTTTTGAGATTGAATATATCTTTGATGTTTCTTGTCTTCTCTTCTTTCTATTTTTGAAATTATCATTTGTGATTTTTTTATGTTAAATTTTTGAAATAAAAAAATTTTCTTAAATGTTTTCTATTCTTGAAATAGCGATCTGTGGTTTTGTATACTTTGAAGAATTAGACTTTGAGAAACAAAAATTTACTAACGAGCCACAAAAATTTGGGGCTGTTGTACAATTTTTTATGAGATTTTAAATTTTTGTTTTTTCTAAATTGTTTCTGGAGTAATTTTTACATTTATTTAAGATTTTCTCAAAAATAAGTATATTTAAATAATTTATTTTATTTATTTAGTAAACAACTAAGTTTTCTTAGTGCATTTAGTTGAGTACTGTAAAGGTGCAGATACTTAATGATTACTTGTAGGTAAACGCAGTGAAGGTTCTTATTGTCGATACGCCTTTACAAATTTTATTATCTTGTTGATCGCTTGATAGTTATAACCTTTCTCTAAAACTCGGTCACATTTCTTCTCCTTGGAGGCTTTTCTGTGTGGCCTATAAATACATATGGCATTTCGATTGTTTGAAAATAAAAGTTAAGCGTACTAAAGTAGGAAACGTAAATAATTAACTATGCCGACGTAAATTAATAGTACTTTATTTTTTGGGAAATCGTTTTATGAGTAACTTAAGATATCTTAAGAACGTTGTTTGTTCGAGTGCTGAAGTTTGCTTTTAATTTCCATAGTAATAGTCTCTTGTCTACTTTTTATAAGAGTTAACTGCAGGTTTACTAAGCAGGAAGTGCGTGACTACTGTTATGAGCGCATATTTACTTGATGTTGTTGGTCTTCCGTTTCTCCGATCATTGACCATTTTCAATTCCTTTTGCATTTTTTTAAGTCTTCGACTGAAATAAATAGATTGATTTTCTGCCATTGGATAATTTTGATAATAAGAACAAATCCATAAATAAATTTTTGTTACGCGATGCGCGAGTTCTTGGAAAGTGTTGAGCCTTTGTAACGATCACTTCCGACAGCACGCAGATATGTATGTGCAGCATCTTATTCCAGTCACGGTCCACTTTCTATCTGAGCATCTGTTGTTGTTGATGCCAGTTTTCTTATTGCTCTGTCACAAACGATTGCCTTATTTCACGTGTTATCAAACTATAATCGGATGTCATCGTTCCAATTCTTCGATGGTTGTCGATAAATTTCAAAAGCAGAGATTTAAATTTTGTTCCTTCAGGCTCGGAATTTCAGTAATAAAAACGAAAAGAGTGTCGTGTGCTCAATGTAAAAAGCTTTCTCAATTCGAGCCATCAAATATTTCGCGAAAATCGAAACGCTAGGAGGAAATGATACGATATACTCCTACAAAATCTAGATCATTTTATCAAATAAAAATATCCAGTTCGCGATTTGAGAATGTATAAATCAAATTTACACTGACTGAAAGGTTAGATGAAATTGTAATTCGGAAACAAGATTAGATTCTTTTGGAGAAAAATTCGCGTATAGCGCGCGAACGTTCAAAATTAAATCGACGGAGCAATATAGGATGTTTGTGACAGAATCATTTATATTTTTTAAGAGATATAAATCTCGAGCATGTTACGTGAAATGCCATGATGGGGAAATAATACTTTTAACGAAAAGCTCTACAGACGAGCAAAAACACTTTATTATCGAAGATTTGCGGAGAGAGCAAGCGACCTCTTTGCGAAATTAGCCACCGGAATTTATAGAGGAAATATTCGGTCGATATTTCCAATTATCTGTATTTTTGACATCCCTGAAAAATTCACGGCATCCACACAAATAAAATACGTTTCAGCAACACATTTCAACAGTGCCACAAAAATTCAATTATACCATCAAATTACTTTTGTGTGTGCCCAACACTTTTCTATTATAGACTTAATTGAACAATAATAGTGCAAATTTTGATCAATAAATTACGAAAGTATCGGTGAAACCTAGGATTATGAATGTTATGCAATCATAATTTCCTAACAAAAATAATTATTTATGCCTGCATTGCTGCAAAAAATTCAATAAGTTTATTTGCCTCGATTGATATTTGGGTGTATTAAAATAATAGAGATAATAAAAGAATGCAATAGTTTTCTAAAAATTGCGTGTTTTTTATAGCCTAATCGACTTGAGCAAGAAATCTGAGAAGTTGGTCTGTGGTTTTGTATATCTAAATATCAGGCTTGAGACATACTGTAAAGAACAAATGCTTGCAAAGATCTGGCTATAATAAAGTTGAAAAAGTCGCCGATGCGTAATAAACAGATTTGTAAACTTAGTATATCAATATTTACACATAAATCTACTAAACTACAGTGAAGTATCTATATCAAGTCGAATATTCAGTTTAATTAAATACAAATAGTTCCGTTTCATCAGATTTCGATTTGAGAAACTCTGGGTTACTATATATAAGTGGCTCGTAAATTTGTGACATTCAGGAAAGCAATTTATTTTGTGCAGATAAGTTTTTGGCTTTCTTTGTTTCTTTGTTAGTGTGTATAAAGTTTTATCGGTGCAGTCGCATGTGCGAAAAATTTGAATTGCAAACTTGATAATTTCGTGGTTGCTTTAGAGTCATAACTTTCAACCTGCGAGTCTTCTAATATAATTTGGAAGTTATCCAATTCTGGCAATGAACTTTAATTCAATACTCGGCGTAGTTTCCACTTCATTTCGCTTTCATTATTCATAGAGATTTTCGTCCGTGCGAAAATTTCGTGACAGTTTAGTGCTCTTTAAAAATTTTTGGAAATAATGTAAAAAAATATGGCTCTGTCGCCAGAAAATAAGGTGATTTATAAAGAACGTAACTCGTGTATATTATGTATAAAAATATGAGGGTGTTATTAATCATGGCGTGGTGTTGGTGAGATAAAAATTTATGTTAGTGCGGCATTACGTTTTTATGATTCGGTTTTAAAAGCAGCGCGATTTAAATAAGTAATTATATGCGTGTATTCCGTCGACCCACATCCTGCCAAGAACTGGAGAAAGGTAAAATGAAAACGACACCTCTGGAAAGAGAGAGTTTGAAGAAGATTGAGATAAATGGTCTGTAAGGCGTGAATCGCTCTTGTACCGATAGAGCAGTACGGAGTTGCTGATGAATTGATGGAATATCAAACAGTCGTTAAGGTTCTGTAAGCCAGAAGGCGATTGATAAGAAGAGCAGTATATTTCTGAAGCATTTTCCAAGTCGCAGCGATCAATAGAGGCTCATATGATATAGAGGCCTACGCGAGCCACATGTGGCCTGGAAATGGAGGATATAAATGATGTGTCGGCCTTGTTTCCGTCTGTTACAGCTCACGCGGCTCATAACGCTCATTGACCTAACTAAAACTCCTGGCACGTGACTTGGCATTACGCAATTTTTACCGCTGAAATGGCACAACTTGAGAGTTTTCATGTACGGATGTTATGTCACGGCCCAAAGTTATCGATAGTCGATGCAAGGGAACGTGCACGAGAACCGCTCGAGAGCGATTTCAGTCACTATTTTCAGAATTCACCGTTGGATATCCACTTACAGTCCCTGCGAGCTCTACGCCGACAACAAATAACCCAAAATTCTCTCTTGTCTCATTTTACCACACTTTCAATGCAGCGCGATTAATGGAGAATTTTATGTACAGCGCTTTTGCATTATAAGTGCAAAGTTTTGATTCCATTTGCAGAAAAAAAATGCTCTGTTGGGAGACCAAGACCGAGTTTGCATCTCGGTGTTGGCCAGCTTCAACTTTAGTCCTGTTTTGTGTCTTTTATATTTTTCACATTGCGTCGTCAAACTAACTGTAATAAATCAATTCTTGGTATGTTGAGACTTTTTGCTTTGTAGTCAGTTTTAATCACTTAAATATTTCAGAAGAGTCGTCTATAAGCTGTTGTAACTATTTGTTTCATTCTCGTATTTTTACCGCCAAAAAACAGCTCCTTTGTGGTTCGCCAACCCATAAACAAAACAAAACTCTCTATTGTCTCATTGTTATAAAGCTTCCCGATCCGATTAATTTCAAAACTGATATTATTAATGATACTCGGACAGATGTGGCTAAACCTGATGTCCACGGGGATTTCAATACATCCCTGGTATCACAATCCTCGAATTAACGAGATATTCCACTTTAATTGAAAAAAGCAGATATTTCAAAGCTCCAAGCTATTATTGCATTTCAAATACAACTTTTTATATTCGATTAGGTTTAAAATAGCACGCTCGGCTTAGTACACAGTTGCCAAGAACCCCAATGTAGATCATACAACAAAATAACCGTTTTTTTAGACCAAGGAAATGAAAGGAATTTATCGATTATGTCCCGAAGGAGATTGTTTGCCTCTATCCGTGAATCAAATGAGGGCAGATCAAAGCAAAACGTGACTACCGTTAAAACAATTACTCCAATTGGTTGTAAGCTTTGTTGGAATCCCATATGTAGTCCACATTCGGCATTGGTTGTGACGAATTGAAAGCGACAATTTTTTAATCGAAGTGAGACTAAAAAAATATAATGATACTTTTTTTAAAAGTGACATTTGCACGAGATTATCGCTCTAATATAAAGTCATCAATATTCAACAAAGATCAACAACAAAGTTGTTCTTGCAAAAACGGGTCAAATCCTATTAGCTTTAATTAGTTTAATAACAATATTTTAGCTATTTATGTTACAGCTACATTTGAATTTAAAATTACATTCTTTCTAATTTATTTCAGTCTAGAGTAGTTAAAATTTTCTGCATGCAACTTTTTTTGTTTTAAAGGTCTTTGGATTAATTAACAGGAACTGACACTTTGTTCTGATAAATCTGATACTCGGGCTCGCCTAAAACAGCATGTTTTTTTCTGCTTGTAATTGAGTTCATTACTTGTGTCTTAAAGTTAAAGAAAATTGATACAGTTTGCACAAAAGAGGGTAGTTAGTGAACTCTGTTCAAGGTAAATTGTTGGAAAATAGTAAAATATGACAGAGTTTGTTGGATTAGTAAAATATGACATTAGAAAAAACAGAGGTAAATCGGGACATTCATTTGTTGACACAATTTTATTTTTTACTAAAATCGTGAATGGACCGGAAATTCTATTTTTTTGGAAAAAAACCTGAATGACAATTTCATGGATGTTTAAATAATAAAAATATAGGAGTTTAATTAAACTGTGTTTTCTCCTCACAGGATATAGAAAGTGGAAAATTGAGATCATGTGTCCGATACCCATTTTTAAAAATGTACAGCTTCCTTACCAGAAGTATATGCGAAAGAGCATTCCAAGTCCCAAGAATACCCGTGAATAACTTTAGAATTATTCTAGAAATTAATTACACAAAAATCCAACTCAGACCATTGTAGTGCTACTCCAGCTTTATTAATATTTCATTTTAGTTCAGCTCTTTGTGTTGATTTCTTCCGTAACAAGATGTTTTTCATGAAATCTCAACAAGGCAATTTATATCGTACACTGAATAAGATGCCATAACTTCATGGAAGGATATGAATAAAATTCAATAGATAGCGTTTACGAGAAGAATTTGTTCTTGGTCTTGTTAGCTCGGTGTACGTATTACAATATCGTGATAAGAAAAATATGAAGCTTCTTGGCAGAATAACGGTCATTGTTAGTTGGAGAAAATGAGAATTGTCCCACAATGCATAAGAAATGCGACACGAGAATGTTAAACCCACAGAACGCACCCTAGTATATAGAATTAATTTATGATGTCACAAACCTTCAATTAGTCAACAAGTTTGTTGTCTCATTATAACGTGGAAAATCCCATAAATACTAAATATCATTCGACCTGGCAAGTTTCCATGCATGCGTATACATAATGTTTAATTATTTATCACGGTAATATATTTACCCTAAAATACTACCAAATTTCCCGCATAACTTTATATAATGTAGGGCAAGCTACATTTTTGGTATGTCACCACACTCATTTCCAACAAAGTAATTGCGATTTAATCTATTTGCGTGCTGTTGGAATTATTAAAACCACCATTTATATTACCACCCTTTGCAAATTGGATGTTGTTAAAAGTTAAAGGGTTTAAATGAACACTTTGTGAGACAACCGATACAGACTCCCGGATTTTAACGAGAAAGAATTGAACAAATAAAGGTTTTCCTTTAGATCCACGATTTATTTTACACAGACGTGCTTTAATTAGCACAAATTGAATGTAATTTCCTAAACCACAACACCAAATTCGCCGAATTCAATACTTTTCGGTTCAGTGACACTCATTTAGTCACCCTCAAAACAACCTCATTTATTCTCGTTTTAATTAGGTCATGAATATATTGATTTTAATTTGATTATGTTATTGCAAAACTGAAGAGAAATTATATTATTTGATTAAATTCGTACAAACTAATTAATTTCGTTCATTTTCGTTTTTCAGACGGCTTTGAGAATTTTAAACTATCTGTTTTAGAAGTTTAAGAAATGAATGAAATTATTAATTTCTCAATTTAGCTTTTTTATCGTCTGCCTCCTTCAATTATGTTGTGATTTCGTGGCCTGAATCTAAAAATGTAAACTGCCGATAATTGCTTTTATAATTTTTTGTACAATTGCTCGCAATTTTTTAATTAAAATTTTCTTATCAAAACCATAAAACAAAAACGCATTTTTTACAAGAAATTGTTTGTTTTAGCTCGGGGCATTCAAATTTGAAGGGACCACATATTACAAGGTGGAAATATAAAATTACTTTTGTGAAACATGTCCCTTACAAAAAAAAACAACTTTATCGGGTATTTAATTAAAACCACGGTTCCATTTGTAAGAAATTGAAATTTTTAATATTTCGGGCCCGTTTTAGTAAGAAAATAAGAGATTTAATTAGTCTGAGGAGTATTAAATAATATATTTACTTGGAAAATTCTAAAATTTCAAGTTGTGATTTTTGTTTACAATTTTGGGAATTAACTTGAAAACACGCTTTCATGTGTTAAAGAATAAAGCTTCTTCGGGGTGTTTTGTTAAACAGGAAGTAATTTAATTTGTGAACTTTGCTGCGAGGTGGTTTATTTTTGTGGTTGTGAGAAATTGTAGAAACAATTAGAGCTCACGTATCATTGAAAATTTTCATTAAAATTTCATTAGAATGATTATGAGGGGTTGCGTGGTCGTTATTAACAGTAATTTCGGATGTCTGCAAGGTTGTATTTCACAACGAGTGCTATCAATAAGCGTCGCTGTCGGCAACAGAGCTTGGCTTCTTGTGACTTTTCGTAATATGAACTCCCTTGCCAACCTCGGCTTGAAATTACGGTCGTCATATAGAAGTAATACAACTCTTATGGTGCGAATGACACTCTTAATATAAGAAAACGCTCTCATTTTATTATATATTTGTGTCTGTAAAGAATATAGGAGATCCTTTGTGATACGATCCGAGCTACAAGACTACACTTTATTAAGGGAACCGTACAGAAATTCAGTCAAAGGAAAAACGCCGTCCTGGCTCTTACACGCCTCGTAAATAACTTTCAACAGCTAAACGACGTGCCTTTAATTTCTGAAGTCCTTGTATCCGACAAGGACAAAAACACCTAAATATCCGATAAATTTCAATTTCGAGACCTCAAAAACTGCACATTTTCTGTTCGATTTTTTCTTGAGTAGCCTTGAACCTGACCGTAGCCACGGCAAAACAACCAGTCAATATCTATCTGCAACGCAGCGACTACTTTCTCTGTAGGATTTGCTTAAGATACTATAAACTGGTTCCAGTTTAGCCTCAACCGTGACCTTCGCCACCTGTGCACTGCGTAAGGTGAAGATGACTAAAAAGAGGAAAATTTGAATGACGATGACACAACAGGTAGCCTTCTGGTGGTAATTAATCCAGGAAACGTGTGCCGTTTTTTACGGTTTGCAATTATCCTTGGAACGGAAGAGAAACGCTCTAGGGGGCGGCTAAAAACGAATGGTCAACAGATGCCGTAAGATTTTACTATAAATTCTCAAAATCCACTTTTTCTGGAAATTTATTTTGCAATTCCACTTTATCGCTCTCTTGAAATTTCCTTCTTAAAAGAATTTATTCCGAACGCAAGTTCATAAATACGACCAAACTTATAAAGGCATAATTAAATTATAAATTACTTTTGCCAGATGTGGATTTTCGAAGTCGACAACAGATTCGGCGTCGTTACGTTTTTATCGACAAATGATAAATGTTAATAGGTGAAATTGAGCAAAACGTGGCTAGATTAAGCATTCCGGAAACGTTTCACACTTTCTTCAGAATTTCATTAAGGTTTTTGTGTAATTATCGCCAGCTGAACTGGAATATTGTGTAAAATAAACAGTGTACTTATTTAAGCAACACCTTAAAACAGAAGATTTTTTCATTAGTGATTGGTGTTTTTTTTTTCTAGTGACATAATAGTTCCTTTCACCCGATAACACTTTTTCAAATCGACGACTCGATGATTGCGAATTCGTAAACATGGAACTTTGCTAGATCTACACTCGATGTGTTTACTTAGAGACTTCGTGCTGCAGGAATATAATTCCCGTTGTTTTATTGTGCTTGTGTGTAGTGCCCGGATCAAGGATCCGCGCCAATAGTTTGTACACATTAGAATCTTCCGCTAATTAGTGACGCCCAACTTGTTGTTTGCAATTTCAACTTACACATTGTATTCAAAGTGGCAATTGGCAATGTGGAACCAGATCAAGAACACCGTCAAAAGAAATATTTAGCAGTTAGTTAGTTTGAAGAGGTGAAAATATCAGTTAGAGACAAAGGTTCTTTATTTCTGATTGTTACAGAGTTTAGTTCAAATTAAAATGATTGAAGAGTTAAAAATATCCATGTAAATTGTTGCGAAGGTTGAACTATTCAATGTTGTTTCAATGTCACGGATTTGTGTTTTTTGGATGAGAATCAAATTGATTGTTGATGGTTAACAGGAAAAATATCAGCGTGAAAACGAGTTCTTGTTTGGTTGTATCAGTGTTATTAAGGTTAACAGAGTGGCTATTATGCAAGTTAATTGATGTGTAAAATTTACCAATTTGGAGCATTGTACCATGTTCGTGTCTCTAGGCAGGATATTAATAATAATAATTAGTTATCAGACAGGGTTATTGTTTAATTCAATTTCGACGGAAATGAGAGCATTTTCTCGATGGATTCAATACCGTCCCAACAATTGGTTAATATACGCAACACTTGCTATATTTCATCACACGAATTGCGTTTGTTTCACGCTCTGTTTAAACAATTGTCGTTTTTCTCAAAATTTGCTTCCCGCAAGCACATAGATTATTACAAAACGAAAATTCCCGTTATTCATTTTTTCCCTCTTCGTAATCTTCTCAAACATACAAAATCAAGTTGTTGAAATTCGTGTTGGTAGCAATAAAGCTCTTTCAGCCGTGTTTATTTTCCTGAAACCTAGCACATTTCGGTAGGCTTCAGGCGAGTTTGTTTAAGGGCCGATTTAAACGCTGCATTAACAGAAGTAGTGTCAGCTGGTGGGATGTTAAATTAAGGACTTTTTGTCGCCTCGGGAAATGTAAATAAGTTAAAAGAGCACGTGAGCATTGTTGTAGACCCGCGTGAGTGGAGAACTAGGTCGATGCCGATCAATTTTTCCTTCTGGAAATGCATCGACTTATGCGTTCATGTTGTTTAAAGTTGAAGGTCTTTATCTGCATGATATCTGCAAATCGCGTGTTGTGAAGCGTGTCTTTTGTAATGAGAGGATAAATTGTCGCGATGTGAGCCCCGTGACTTTACGTGAAGGGATGGGCATCAAGGACGAAACTGAAAAGGGCAAAACGGTTATTGTTGTAAAAGTTTGCGGGTTGTTGTAACTCTTCGCGGGAAAACAATACGCCTCACTGACTCAACTTTTTAAGTTGATGCTTGAATTGCTGTAAACGTTTGTTCGTGTTACTGCACCCACAAAAGTCTACAGTTTTTACAGTTAAAAAGATGCTAGTTAAAATAAAATAATGACCATCGTACGAATGAATGTGCACCGATCATCAAACATAAACCGTTACTTTAACTTTATTTTATTTACTGCAGTTGAACTAATTATCCTGTCCTACAAATTAGCATACCTGCACATCTTTGTAGTTAGGAGCCAACGGGTACTTACCTTCTGTAAGCTTTATTTTATGTAGATTAGCATCAAAATAAAAACTAAGCTCTTGAAAAATTGCCCTTCCTTTGTTAAAACATGCACCATTACCATTACGAAAAAACTCGTCACAGTGCTCCTCCCATTAAATTTCTAATATGATTAATCTTGCGAAGAAATTCTGTGTTATAAAAGAGTTAAACTCGCTTTTTACCAGAGCACTAATTATATGGAGTGCTCATTGTGATAAAAATAAAGATATATACACATAATGTATGTAAATTATTGTAGATTCACGTTATGTTTTAAGTAGCAAATGGGTACAAATGTTGGCACTATCTCTTGTGAGTGTTGAGTTACATGCCACAAAAATTTCTTGGAATATTCAAACGAGTTTTTATGAGGCATTAAATATGCAGACCAGAATTGTGTTAATTCGTTATTGTAATATACGTGTCGTTGTAAATTATTAACATACCTATGATACGTATAATTTAATCATAATCTAGTAGAAAATTAATGTGGGCACATTTATTGATTATAGCTTGTTATTGTATGAGGTTTTTTTAAGTATGTGTGACAGTTAATTTTAGAAGTAACCAAGCATAAAGTATCCAATAAATCAAATAATAATAAACTACACTTCTAAATATTTATGTTTCCCAATAATTTTATTAAATTCTTACAAAATGTATTACATAAATAAATAAAGCGCATCTCATTAAAGAGGTTGTTACTTTTAGACAAGTCACTGTAATATTATAACACGTAAACTCCAAGTTAGCGATCGATATCGAGGATTACATTAACTTAGAAGCCATGAATTTGATTTAATTATTTAGCAAGTTCTTTTATTCGATGTAAACGAAGGGTTTCGGAAATTTCCTGTCAAGTGAAAACGTACGTGGGCACAGAAATCATTCATTCTGTTTTAATTCAAATGAAGCACTGTCCTTTCAATATTTTATCTCTTCAATCTTCATTTTCACACGACATCTAAAACCACTCACCGTATTTTAACCCTCTCTTATGAACTATTACCTGTCAATAATCCCTCTGTTATTGGCAGATCGTAGTCATATTTGAAAGCCTCCTATAGCAGAGCGTACGAAAAATAAAAAGTAATGTTGTCGATACTGGAACGTTTGCGTGATAGCTTTTAATTAGATCTTTTGTAACTACCCTTAAACTGGCAATAATCAGAGTTGAATTGAAAGCTCCCTTTGTCGTCTACATGTTCTAAGAGTATCGTTATTGTTGATTTTCTTAATTTACGTGCCGTGAATTTAACGTGGCATCGGTTTCATCAGACCAACGACATTTTGGTGTAATTGTGTTGGAAACCAGAATGTCAACAACTCAATTAAAGAGATGTTATAGTGGTTGGCTTTCGACACTGTCGTGTATGAAGCTCTTTATAGTTGTTTGCGGGCATCCTCCTCGGGGAGAAGGTTGAATTTCCTTTCGAAGAAACACCGTTAACGAATCACTCCTGGTGCAGTTTTAATTGCTTCCGAGTTTGTTCATCAAGAAATGTAACGTTTTACTTTTATTCTGTTAATTAAAAATGCTTTGATTAAATAATATTCATTCGCTGAAAAATTGAGAATCCCCCATTAAAAATTTAAGAGAAAAATCTCTTTAAGTAAATATTTATCAACGCCGTAATTTATCATAAATGTTTTATATCTGCTAAACCAGCCAAATGCGCTTTTGAACATTAAAAAGCAATTTACAGTAATGTAATCATCTACGCGCTAACGCTACGGATAGAGCTTTCGCAATCACCTCCGCAAAAATTTTATTTTCTGTAGGTTCACGGAACGTAACGTAAGGCTTAATGATCTGAAGCCAAGAATTATGGCTCTTTTATTCGTGAGTTGCGTTGATCGAAAAAGGGTAAGCACGTACTGCTAGCATTAATCATGCTGATAATAAACGAGAGAAAAATAAACACAATTTTAAATTAAAATAGCTATAAATTTTTGCAATATTTTGCTAAATTACCTGATAATTCCTAACAGACTGTTTAATATTGTAGTACATTTTAAATGGGATAATTTAATCAAACTTGTTAAATTTAATAATTACATTTTCAGCCATTCGGTTGCTTTCAATAACACATTTTACAAATTTTAGAATCCTTATTTAATATTCTATTTGTTTATTTTAAGATTTTAAAATCAAAAAATTTTGTTGAAATTTAAATTTAAGCCTTGAGCTTGTATTAATTTAAAATTGAATTTGTAATATGTTAATTTTTATTTAGTCAAAAACTTCATTTGAAATTATCCATCAAAATAAAATGTTTGCCTTTTTGTTATAAAAATTTCAAATATTCACTCATTCATATCAATATTTTGAATTCATGAAAGTGATTAAAAAATTGCAAATTTTAGATGTATAGCCTCAAAAAAAATATTTTAAAAACTTGTATCTTATACTCGAAAATACCTATACTTATACTCGAAAATTTAAAGTCTAATAGTTTAAGCTAACAGAAATTTTCGCAGCTTGAATAAATATTGATACTAATAATCAGAAAAAATAGGTAAGTAAGCAAGTCAAAAAAATTCTAACAAAAAGCTGTGAAGAGAAAACCTTTATTTCAAAATATGAGACTATAGTGTAGAAAACACTTTGAATTCTTGTAAGAAATATAGAACATTTGTTGTATCGCAATGTTTTCAAAATATGAAAATAAATATCATTATCGTACAATATTTTTTACAAGTGGTTTTTTGAGCAGCTTTTAACTGAAATAAAACGAAGAATTACCCGAGAACATTAGTTTGGCACCGTAAAAACGGCGTTACAGTTTGTCTAGAAATTGCAGAGTGTCAGACATAAATAGCCTCACTGAAAATCTAATTTTAAGTGTAAGTCCTCACTTATATAAATCACTAAAACAACAAAATAAAGTGTTGAGATTGTTGCGTCCGTAATGGTACAGAAATGATAGTCTGCGATCTAAAGACTTCCTGTTATTTACACTTGTGATATAATATTAAAAGCATACTATAAATTAAAATGGTGCCCTCATTCAAAATGTGAGTTTTATAATATTTATGTAACGCTTCTGTGTTTAGTTTTAATCGCAAACTTCCTGTGAATATTTTGGTGACTATCTGTTGCCGTTTCTCATAATTAAATGCCAAAGTTTTTATCCAATTAAATTTAAATTCTGAATCATTAGTAGCAACAATAAAGAACGTCTTTCATTGACGTCTAAATCGCAACTTGAACAAGTAACATTACCATTAAATTTGACTTTACCGCACTTTAGAAATAGAACAAAACCCGTTGAGCAATTTCTTATTTGCAGCAGCTACGTCTGTGCGAAATTGCTTCAAAGCAACGTATTGATCCTAAATGTTCCAATCTAGCTGTAATAAACTAAACATTATTCGTCTGTTATTAACAGGATAATTTACAGAGTAGATTCATCATGACCTCATTATTTCTTTACGCACGTTTAACACCTCGAATCGCACTAAACATTTGAACAGAGTAATAATGACTGTGGTGAAAATTAATCATCTAAACACTAAAGCTGAACATTTCACGTCTGATTTGAATAGATATTATTACAATTTTTCCGTGAACGATATATTTTTTGTGCATTTTAACACGAGTGTGTACTAGTGCTGAGCCATCTGTCGATGCAATTTGTTACAACCGCGGCCTGTTCAACAATCAGACCGAAAACACAAATAAAACCGAAATTTCTCCTAAATCACTCGTAACGTATCAGACTTTTCGGTGATTTCGTTTGCGTGGCATGAACGAGCGCCGGTAATACTTTCAATCAGTTGCAAAAGCTGATAACGAATTCGAAGGAAGTTTTTATTATTTTAGTATTTTTCCGACAACGTTAATGTCAATTTCTCAACGGATTTGTTGCCAACGAGTACACTGCATGAATCCTAATTCTTCGTTTGCGGGACATTACACGGTCTGTTGTAATCCTCCGTGAAGACATAAGTTCGTTTAATTGAATCCTAAGTCATTTGCAATCAGTCTTCTTTAATTCTTGGCGACAATTGTACCAATTTATGCCTCATCAATCAACGATTCTACATCACAATCAAGACGCAAACTTCCAATTAGTTCTAATGGTCTTTAAGTAATTATTAGACTTTGCCTTTATCGAAAGATAATAATGCATTCGATGTGTGTAACGTTCTGACCCCGTTTTACTTTCACGGCAATGTCAAAGTCGCCTTAACTTACGTTTACATTAAAATAATTAATAGAAACACAAATACCCAAATTCTTTTGAAATTAATTTTGTAATGGATTGTGTGAGCTTTCATCATGCCATATCGTGATTAATGATCCACGTTCTTGTCAATCGATACTGTGTAACTCCATTGTTGGGCGGAAAAAATAAACATTCTTCCGAACACAAAAATATGTTTGTCCTATGAAAGGGGGCGACGGGTTAAATCCACACAGAGTTCTATATTCATGAAATGCAGATTTTATCAGTGTTTTCTTTTAATAAAAAATCTTTTTCATCGCAGTTTTGTTGCATTATGATGGCTTTTTTATGCACGTTTTGTTTTTCTCGCAAAGATCGGACTGGAGATGGACTATGAACGAGATAAAGGAAAAAGTCGAGGAACTAGAACAAACAATTTTTTATGATTGTTCTGCTTTCATAACTTTTACCTTTTGTTAATATTGTTTCTAACATTTTCTTTTTTCAGATACTAAAGTCCACGTGCTAGTACAAAATTTTTGGACCGCAAAATTGGTGAGTTTGGCAAGAATATAAGCATCGGTTCAATTTATGAATGAAAAATCTCTTTTAAAGTTAATATTAATATGAAATTGAATAATCATAAACTAGAAAAGATTGCAGCTAACAATGAAGATAATGAATATAATGTGCCCATGATTTTGCAGGGACTGATACTGTTTCCGAGCAACAATAGTATAATAATTGAAGATTTTCTCTTCTGGGAATTATACCATCAAGACAATAGTGCAAATTATAATATTCTAAATTATAATAAGGTATTTTATAATAATAACGAGAATTCCAATCTTCAACATTAAACAATTTAAAGTTTCAATTGTAGACGCAGTGAAGAAACACGCATAGATTCCAACGTTTATTACAGCGATTCGCAATAAATTATTATTTGTTAACAAAGCCTTAAAGGTTCCGGTATCCATCGTTGTTTATTCTTGGCGATTGTCTTCAAACAAAAAGAGGAAACTGCTATTCACCGAATCGTCCTAAATAAATGTTAGCAGACCCAAAAACATTTTTTCATAAATAATCTACATCCCAAAATATGCTGAGACAATGGAAAAAGAATGCCAGTGGTCTTTTTCAAAACACTTAAATAGTGCTTTTTGAAAGGGAGCTCGGTTTTTCCTTGAAGTATTTGTTTTGGAAATTAAAGCTTTTATGTATTAATCAAAAAGTTTGCTTAACTCTTTTATAGCAAACGGACGTAATAAGGCTCTGGGCGTTCTCCTGAAAATTGTTATTGGGGTCGATAAATCCGCACAATCAAAGCTGTGTAATTGACCGGATATCCGAAATCTTAATTAAACCGTAAAAGCAAATTTTCGAGTTGAGCTTGGAAAGCAACGTTAAATGTTAAAGGGAGATTTGATGAGTGATTGCAGGACTATACGTGGATTAGAATAAATGTTTCGATGAATTCAGTGGTTGTTTGAAAGGTGAGTGTTCAAAATCCAGTGCGCTTTTTGCAAATTATGTTTAATTTTGAAATTAATCCAAGAGCGGTTTCATCTGCTAATATAAAAATTTGTTTGAAGTTGCAGGGATAAAAATCCAATACAAGTTGAAAAGAATTTTTAATATTTGTAAAATAGTAGTCCGCAGAAAATTTCCAAATCTCCTGGGGAATTTTGGTATTAAATTAAACAAGAAGTAAAGGGAGAAACACGTGGAAAATACAATCATTGCTTTTTTACTTTTTGCTAATATTTGGTAAGAGCTTAACGCTCTGTTAGTTTATTTGATTCGATGGTTCGCTTCATAATCTAATATCATCTACCGCAAAGGCAAACCGAATTCGAATGTTAGCCGACCTAACAATAAGAGCTTTTCATGGAAACCTTGTTAAACAATAAACTTCCGTGTTTGAAATCTTAAATTTCTAATTGTTCTTAAACTATAAATAACGTTCTACAAGTCGTTCAGTCAAGTCTCTCCACATGCATAATTCATTTTGAAATAATTTCACTAATGATGTAACAAGAGCAATGAATCATTTTGCTTGTTTCGATAACAACAATAACATAACCATTTGTTACGTTATCATTGTTTTACCGGAATTGATGCGGTCTGAAAGAGCACCTTTGAAACAAAGGCAAACCAAGATCTTATATTGCTGCAACACCGAAATCCTTTAATGATCCTTACTGTCTAGCGTATATTTGTATCTTTGGAAGCTATTATATTGGCAAGATAGCAAACACACAATGGCAAGAGAGGCACAAGGAAAACTACATAGCATATCAATTTTCCTATTTTCGAAATTAGCTGGGAGTTCCTGCATGTGCATGGTAGTAGTAAGACATCAATCGATAAATAGATAACAGTAAAGTTGTTACAAAATGTTGCGAGTGTTTTCCGTTTTGTTGCAAGGTCTGTAGTACAAACGAAATCAGATCAATACTTTTGATTTTTTGCAATGTTTGTTTCATTTCATGCAACAGATAAAAATTGCATTGTAGAAATAGCACGTTTTTATTTTTTTAGTGGAATCGTTTTTATTGAATGTTACGCCCTGCCGAATTTGTTCATCCAAACCCGAATTTCGGAATTTTGTGGCAACAATGTTATACGTGTGACGTGAAATTCCAATTTGCATATGCGATTTGTCAGTGTTTGTGGTTAGACCCCATTGGATGCACTGATAACATTAGAGATCAAAATGATAAAAGCTTTTCTGGCAAAGTTCAGCACGCAAGCCAGCTGGAATTTATCAAAAACATCAGACATATCTAATTACTAAAACCGGGAAAGCGTTGCTGTATTTTTGTCTAACATTAATTTCAAATAAAGCCGAGCTTTTAAATGCATTCGCCGTCAGTATTCAGGGTTTATTAAAATCCGTAAAACTAAACTGTTATGTTCTTTATTTACGACTTCGCGAAATAACGTCGTAATTTTCGAGCAAAAACGAGGACAATAGCGAGAGATATTACTTGGGCTTTACTGAATAATAATTAAAACGGTGGTAGTGTAGTTGAAGCTTAACTTTAGGTAATTTCAAAGGATTACATTTTTTGATCGTGCTTAAATCATAGATACACATTTTTTTTAATAAAGATCTAACGAGCCAGTCAAGAGCGAGAGGGTGTTAATTTATAAACGGAGTAGAGGAAGCGGATTAATCTGGTGATTATGTTAGCTAATTAAAGTGTAATTATATTTTGTAAAACACGACATTGTGTCACTTTACCCTGCAAATTTAAAAGTCATTGTAGCGCTGACAGAAAACCAATCGATTAACACTGATCGAAATCGTGCTCGGTAAAAAATAAATTTCAGACAAGTTTAATGAAAAAACTTTCAACACGAATGATTGTAGTAATATTGTACGTAGAACCCTTTGATCTTTTTTGGTGCTTATTTATTATTAATGCCTAAATTATAGCTATGAATCAATTCAGATTTTCCAAAATTCTGATTTCATGCTTTATCGAGCACTCACATGAAGGGTTAATAATGGAAAGCTCTTGTATATAAAGTGTTTATTCACCACATATTATTTATTAAGGCTTCTTGTTTTAAACTGAACACTGTTAATGCTGTGATTTCAATTCCAGGAAAATCAGAGTGCTTTCAATTTAAACATGCCGATACGTATGGGAAAATATTTGCATTTGTTGCTAACATACTAATCTTTATGTAACCGGCGTTATACAATTGTTACACATTCACATTGACAGTGACCTACAAACATGTTTTTATAAACAATTACATTCAATGTTGTAAGTGATTAATTGACTGAATATAAGCAGCTAATAAAATATTGAGTCGTTACATAATTAGATGTATTTTTCTCTACTTTCAAATTTTTTTAATTAAACTGTAAGTCTGAGTATTAGATCGAAAAAAACAATGTTCAAAATTAGGAAAACTGAAATACTCGTCACGGAAATGAATCTGGAAATGTAACCAGTTATGACATTAAAAAATCACACCGGCTACTAATTTTGGCGATATTCGTGTTTACAGCGTTTATTTAAACATGATTGCCCTACAGCAGTGTAACTTCCGATGTGGCGTAAAATTATTCAATTGCTGTTTTTTGGCATTGTCTTTAAATATTTTTTACAAGTCTATGAAAATACCAATATATTTAAAATTGATTAAACTCTTTTGTATTTTAAGAGTTTTTTTCTGAAACGTCAATTTATTTCTGAACTTCAGTAAACTAAAGTTGCATTAACTGAGTAAACTCAATAGCAACAAAAATCAATCATTTTAGAATATTAGAGCTTTCAAAGTTATAAGTCGCGTAAGTTTTTGATCTCGTTAATATGATATAATGGGATTTAAGTTCTTAGTAAATTGTTGGCATTCCTGCAGTTTTAGGATTTGTTGTATAAATAATATATTTTTCATTACGTCTAACTTTGTACACAAATCGTGGTGTTATCCACGAAACGCTATTAAATTGCTTGCATAAAAGAAACCATTATAAAACGAGCTGCATACTTCCTGCTACATATTCTACGGTTGCATAAGATTTTAAATAAAAGTAGCTTGAATATGCATGAGTTTTTCTAATTAAATCTATTTTAATGCAACGTTTGGTGAGATATAAAACAAAAGCATTGTTGCTGTAACGTGACTGAGAATAAGCGCATATCGTGGTTTAATTAATTACGGAATTGCAAACCAGATTATTGCTTCAGGTACATGGTGAGAAGATGCTGATTATTAATGACCATTTCTAGTAGCTTGTAAATGGTGACAGAAACTTAGCAAGCAACAATAGAGTACATTATCGAATCAAGTGTACCCTCATGTTTGTTCTATGGTGGCACCGTTTTCCACTTTGTTCTATTGTGAGTGGGCTGTCAGAGTCTACAAGACCATGTTGCTTGCTTTTTATGTAAATCGCACTTCCTGGACCTTTGTTTTATGAAGCTGCCGTACGAACACTAAGAAGAGATGAAAAAAGTTTTGTAGACGTCCTTAGGGTTCCACAAACCCAACGAATAATTACAGCCATTTGGACTGGAAAATCTACGCGCAAAGAATGCAGGGATTTTAACATTGTTAAAATTATAAATCGCACTAAAGCAGATTTCATATGTTTAATTTGATTTTCCAAATACATTTAGAAACTTTTGACAGTAATGAAAATGCCACATTCGTGAAGTGTAAACGAGTAAAAATAAATTACTGATTACTGCTGAGCGTGTAATTTACTTTGACTGCTTTTAATTGAAGCAAGTAGAAAAACTCAAATTAAGCCAAAAGGTTTTCAAATTTTTTTTGGAAGTTTTAGTCGCTTTATTTGAAGATGTCCGTTATATAATGTTCGAAACATCGATAAACCTCCTCAGTAAAGTTAATTTAATGTATTTTATGAATTGCTCAGCCAAATATAAAAATGGTGGATGCGCCGGGTCAATAAATATTAATCTTTTCTATCGTCAAATTTTCCAATTAGAATTAATTTTTTTGACCTATCACTTTTGAGTTTCTTGTGGATTGTCTAAAGCTTCCAAAGACTTTCAATGCGTGAAATAACGAAAGAATTATAGTAGGATGGGTCTTACGGGAGTTTATATTTCGCTTCATATTTATTGTGTCGTCCGTTTTCACTCTAGCGGAAAATGTAGTCTTGTTTAAAACTTCAGTTCCTGGGGCCTTTTCTGATATTTTGCATCCGAGACCAGGTTGAAAAGCTTGAGAAAGCCGCACATTAAATTTTCCTGTGATAAAACTGTCATAGTTAAGACCAAACAACGCTATAAATTCCAAGCTCATTTATAATTGTCTTTTGTCCTTTAAAGCGTCTGAAATTAATAAAATTTAACCTAACGTGTTGAATGTATAAATCAAATGATTGCTCAGCAACAATTCAGCATGTGTTAAGTCTTCGATATAAAATTTATGACAGAAGGGCGACTTTTTCAACTCCGTGACAAAGCATTTAAATTCACCCGTAAAAAACGTTGATTTAGCGAATCAATTTTTCACGTATAATAAGTTGTGAGCTCGAATTTAGGAACCGGCTGTAGAGTGATGATAAATTCGCGTTGGATTGGAAATTCTCCGAGCTCTTTTATTAGTGGTAAATCATTTTAAGCTCAGACGTGACAGAATTAAAATTAAAATTCAATGTAGTTCATCAAATTGACGTAAAATGTTGTGATCTCTATAAATTGAGAGAGAATTTTGTTTTGATACCCAGATTTTAGGTACAATTATAAAAAGCACGGAGCCACTGAAAAATTCAGGAATCGGATGATTCGTTTATGGCTGCCATAAATCACGCTGTCTCATATGACTGAATTACGATTGTCAAAATGTGTATAACCTAGTGATCGTAAATATTACTTTGGATATGCATACGTCTATAAATTTCTATGCGTTTTATATCTTACCCCGTCATATTTCATGAATATGCGCGGATATTTTAGGTCCTGGACATAACAGCTCTTTTTCCGCATCAGAAAATCTGAACTAGATTTACTAGAAAGGACTCCGTTTATCGACAATTACGAAAATTGACGTACTTTTGGAGGAGCGACTCTTTTCGACACCTGTACGATTAATTTTATTAAACAATATGATATTTTATGCGGCATTAAATATAATGGGGTTCCTTTTTCGCTAAAAGCGTTATATTAAAGGACATTAATCATCCTCGTACCTTCCTGAAATAGCTGTTATTGTTTTCCTCGAATACCGTTTTCCTTTTTATGTTTATTGCTCTATAACGTAGGGGAAATAATGTGATGGAATATCCTGGTGGTAAATTTTCGTGGTTTAAATGACGGCTACTTGCCTTCATAAAACGCAGTCACAATATAAGCGACAACCTCACGTATATTACATGTTTACAAGTCCGAACTTTGCGGAAGGATCACGTGTCAACCACATTCTGACTGAAATTGCGACAGGACTAGTTAGAATTCGTACAAATCTTTTAATTCGGTGTTGGAGATATTGCTTGTTATCAATAAATAGCTGTCAATGGTAGCAAATTTCTCGCATTTTTTGTTAAAATCTTAAAAACGGTTCAATCAAGCAACGATCAAAATGTATAAAATGTTGATGTGAAGAGCTCCCAGCCAAATTCTGATTGGCCCTTGCATCCCCGCGTCTATTTTCGTCCAGAAAATCCCAAAAGACTATCGTAATCAAGTTATAATCAGAATCAGTATGTGCAATCAAGATGACGACCACTTAATCGAATCAAGATTAACTCCGCCGGTATTAACTTAACTCGATGACAAGTTACAGGATCCACAGATGCTTCTAATCGAGTTAGCCGAGCCTGCAGTCCTGCTATTATGAATCTTTAATTACTGTTAGACCTATGGCCAAATTGTATCTACATGGCAATTTGCATACTGTAACCGATACTGCATTTGCCTAATAATTACCAAAACTGGCGTTTACAAGACCCTAACAGAATATTGGCAATCATATAAATTTTAGATTGCCATATTGCCAGTACACAAATTCGATTAATGTCGCAGGCATTGCAATTTTTCGTTTACGGACCCAACAGTTTTATAGTAATTTTATATACGATTGTTTTTATTTTATGATCACGTTTTTAAATTTACACCGTGAAAGGTAGATAACAATGTCACAGCATCAAATAGATGTTCGCTTTCGAGAGCATTTTATTTGACAAGATCCCGCTTATTTGTAGCATATTTTGTTGCATTATCAAAACTTTATTCCATTCACATCAAAAAGGCGTGGATATTTTTTTATTGTTCTAAAACTTAGAGAACTTTATAACAGTATACTCTGTTTTGGATGCTTGTTATTTACTGAATTTCCACATGAATTGTTAATTCCGCTCAATTTATTTTTTGATTTTGTTTCTGTTGTAGTTCTCTGCAATAAACGGGTATACAAACTCGTCATTCGCGTGCATATTAATGGGAACTCCAAATTGAAACCGTCAGTCTTTTTAACAATTCATTACTTTAATTTTTTTTAAACAAACGTCACAACCACAAACTATGATTTTTCTGAAGTTGTTGAATAAATTAAACGTTGAAACTTCTACAAACTAGAATTGAAAACATTCAATTCCTAGCATTGCAATAAACGATAATTCGTTTTCCACAAAGTACTTCGTCACATTTAACTTTACGTTTGCGTTAAATGGATGGATATTCGTAGTATTTTCCAAACGAGAAATTAATTTCCGTTGCTTATGTAAGCTCAGAAAAGTCTTCTGTTAGTAGGTAGGGGTATGAGATGAAACTGATAATTTTAAAAATCATTCTAATTTTGGTTTAAAAAAAAACCTTTTCATTTCATTTATGGAAGAACATCCCTACAAGAATTACAGTTCGAATCGTTCAATTCGTGGCTTTCCAATTACGTAAATGTTGCTGTGTAATAACGATAATGAGTTTTTCAGAAACTGTTCCTAGTTTTGTTAAAATTTTACCGTTTGCACTGTAGTTTCTAAAAATTTACGCAGAGTGTTTCAGTGAGTTTCATTCGTTGCATCTGTTGCTCCAACGTTCGCTTATTCACATTCTGCAGCCGGACATTCCGCCTTTTTAACGCTTCTGATTTTATCATTTCGAACTTGCCCCGAATCTTTATTATGTAGTTAGATGTAGGATTTAATTTCGAGTATTTACTAGCGCCAGCGCATGATATAATTTGCATATTTCAGCTGAAACGAGCTAGCACAAGTGCAGCCAATTAAAAAAATTAGCTTTGCTGGTCCCAACGAAATTGGTCAGTTGTACGAGCGAACAGGCCGGCATTGGTTTTATGCAAATTAATTGTGTTTTCTGGAAATAGTACAATCCTCTCGTAAATACGAAAATTTGATGCGAGTGTTCTGTAGCCATAAAGGAAATGTTCCGAAGTTGCTAATTCAGGAGATGCATTGTTAGCGGGAGTTGCATCGGAATTCACGTTGTTACATGTTGGGTTGTAATTAATTAGATGAGGGAGGAAGACAAACCATTACGATGAATGCGATTGGTCTGCGGGAAAACAAATACACTCGGAAAATTATGTTGGGGAATAAATAAAGATTTCTTAGCCCCGTGGTAATACTATATGGATTTAATTTTGATGCCAAAGTTTATTAATGTGTCACTTTGATAATTAAATTTGGTGATTATTCGATGGTAGTGGAGATTATGGCGAGACACAAAGAGGACATAATGAGTGCCTATGCTGTTTGCTGTGACCGATATTGTTGGCGGTTTCGTTTCATATGTTGTGTATAATGTGTAGGAAGCGAAGTGAATAAAGTGCCAGTCAATGAAAATTGGCATGAGTGCTCCATAATTCCATTTGTTGCATGCTCCATTCATTTGGAGAGATGGCAGGCAGCAATTTCCAAACATATTACATATTCAGCAGGACAAATCTGAATCACTAGAGGCCAAAGCTTTCAGTAGAAGGGTCAGAAATTCAATTCAAAGCTCAGAGCTTTCAAAGTTGATGATGGGTTCTGATTTAGATTAGTATATTACATTATCGAGGGACTCCTGACATGTAATCGCATCAAGAACGATGCAGCCGTTCGGAAAGAAATAAATTACGGATAACATCATCATCACTCGTTCGTAAATGTCACCGGTGTAAGTGATTCCGACTCTTATGACGCAACGCTTTTGATTATTTTATGTGATCTGCATGAGAATTACACAATTCACGAGAACCTCCTCGACGTCACAGCCACGTCGTTCTCATGCGCCGAATCCTCACTAAAACAATATACAACATCCCGACACTCGTTTTCTCATCAACATATACCTATCTTGATTATGCAAACTTGCCAAGTGCCTTGTTAAAACGTAATTAGCCCACAAATTAATTTACAATTCTCCGCTCCTGCCGCTGACGAAATTGCAAAATAATGCATTGTTGATTTGCTTTTTTTGCTGTACGAGCTCCAGAATCTCTGTTTAATTCTGTAAACAAATCGAATCTGAGTAATTTCAAAAAGGAATGCAGGAACACGTCCGTCTTAACGTTCGGTGAACCATGAAAGTCGAAGGGATCCTTTCTCAAACACAAGGACACTTTGCTTCCATTAGATACAAGAACTTAGGCGCTGCCAAACAATAAACAGGACTATTGTTTCACGCCCCGATATCTCGGGCGAAATGTCTGTATTGTTGTACTACACTTTCTGACTTGTAAGCTCGCTGAAGAACTGTTTTACTATTACTATACTGTCAAAACTTAATGGCTTTTGCAGATACAAAGCGTAATGTAACTTTGTAATACAACTTTTACACGATTTCACAGCAAAATCACGAAACATCTAGCTTTGTCCAAAAGAGCCAACCAAAAATTCTCATTAACAAAGAAGCTTTTTGTTACCAACTACAATATTGTTACTACAAATCTTATTTCATTTGCGTATATTTTATGTTTATGTCACGACAATAAGAAATAACCTCGCATATTCTTCTTAATTTCGTGAAACTGTTAATAAAGAAAATCGTGTGAGCATTACAGAAACCTTTAAATGTCAAGTCATTAAAATTTTGATCCACCTTGACTGGTAGTAGAACTGACTGTCACTCACGCATTCCAACAAATTCTGTGTTTTTCTTAATTTTTTTAGAATCAAACCCGTAATCAGACGCTACATGATTTATCACAACCGTGAATTAAAATGGTTCTGTTTTTTGTACTGTATGTTAATATCCGCAATGAAAACCACTGCACCAACAAAAAATGAAATAATTGTGACCTTATAGAAGTTTTTGTAACTCTGCTACGAGCGGTAAAATATGCAGCATCAAATACTGCGGTACAAACGGTCACTAGTAATTAATTATTTAATACATTAATTAATTATTTATTTACATTTACGTTGACATTTACTCTTACAAATTGCCGTCATATTTGAATGCCTAAAAAATTACAGCTACAACAGCGTAAATTGACCTCTAATTCGGCTGGTAAGCAAATAACACACTATTCTTTTGACAGTAGTGACAAAGAATAACATTCATAAAAATTCGGTTGGTAGTATGTAGCGAAGGTGATCGCAGTTTATTTATTCTCTTTTTTAGTACATTTAAAATGTATTTTTTAATCCACGCAATTAAATTTTGCAAACATAATTGTAAGATTTGATAAAACAATAGTGGAGTTTTTGTAGCGTTAACAAATTTAGATTTTCAATTCACAAATGGATTTTTCCAACTTTTATTACCATTAATACTGCATACAAATCCAATGAAACCACAACGTAATAAATAAATTTCGAAAAATTTGTGACGATATGTATTTTGCTTGTTTTTATGTAGTGGAATCCAATTCTAGTAAATTTTTCAATTGACGCTACAGGAACTAGCAACAGTAAAAAAAGTTGATTCAACAAAATTTTAAATAACAAAATTTTCTATGGAAAATGTAAACAAAGACATGGGTGGCATTTAGAAAAAAATTATGTTATTTTTTTTTTAACATTTCTGCTTGGTCGTGTTAACCAAAAGTTAACATTCACTGAAGATAATCGATGAAGTGACAATTACGTATTTACTGTAAAATTTTGACATATCAAGCGTGTGCCGAATATTTGAATAACTGTACAAAAATTATGTCAAAAGTGAGTCTCGGCTGTGCAATAAAACTTAATTGTTTGTTCTAAATATATAAATATCTATTAAATCAGAAGGTCCAAAATGTTTTACGAGCTAAACGTTCTCAAATGGTGAAATGGTTTAATAATATAATTAGTACGAGTGCTTGACTTTGTTTAAAGTTAGCTTTTCTCTCACCTTTGCATAAATTATCAAAATACGGTAGCTGCCATATTATGCAAATATCGTTTTCCTTTCATATCTATGAGTAATCTCTTTGAACTTGGCCTCTAAAATAGTTCATTTAGAACAGCAGCGCAGAAATCTCTGGCAGCTATTAACATTTACATGATATTGGTAACAAGAGAGTAAATAAATGACGCCAGACAGCAATAGCAGGAAAGCACGCCAAAGCCCATTCCTGCCGAAAACGATGATAGAGACAGATCGTCGTTCTATTAATCACAAAAGATTCAATACAAATAGCGCAATTCAATGTCCATGGGGCGAAAATCAATCAAGCTAATCTGTATTTTAAGCATGACGTTCCGCTCGAGTTGTTGGGTAGTGTTTCAGCATTTAAATAGCCTGAAACTTTGAAGGGGTAATTTATGTTGATAGTGGGGCATTAAAGGACAGGGTGTCGGATATTTAAATCTCCGGTGTTTCGTTCGTTCTATGCCGCTGTCGCTATTATGCTATCCCTAATCTAACTCACGCTCAGTGATTTGTAACGTTGGCCGGTATAATCTATACGTCCAAATACTTTATTTTAATAGATGGTGGCGGCGCTATCGTCCAGCAGCGGCGGCAGCAGCCTCGCTTGGCGTACAATGCACAATACAAATGTCAACGAAACAATAGGAGAGTGCTTGTATTATCATTTATACGCAAAAGGATCGGTCGGAGGCTTTGCATTCGCGTGTTAACGCAAGCCTGTGATCTGATAATGGTACAGGATTTGCGGGCGTTTGTATCACGTCTGTCGACTATTTGTGATGCGCATATCTGATCTACTGCTTTACGGAGCAATTATCTCATGTATCCGGAAATTCAACAGACGTCTTAAAAAATATCCGGGGTCTGACTTGTTTTTGTTGGCTTCTATTATTCCAAGATGAGCTGCTCTAGATAGTGCTAGATACCATTTCCTATGCTAATGTCGGAACTACGAGTTTTTAAATACGCTGGCATTTTTAAACTTAAACTTTTTAGTCCTTTGTTTAAAATAAAACGCGATAACAAGATAGGTTCAATTATTAATAACTAAACTACCTGAAAAATTACACTAATTTTATTTTTTAATAAAAACTTTATTTTTGATAGTTCAATGTTGGAACAGCTCGGATATTGTTTTGGGAATAAATTTCATCAACTTATTATTTTCTGTCGTGTTGTAAAATTTTTATAGTCTCCAAGTTAGGTCAACCCAATAAAATGTTCTTATCCGTTATCTGGATAAACCAATATCTTGAAGTTTATCATTATTTTATTTGGTTAGCAATAAAGGGGTTGTAAGGGTACTGCCAAAATTTTGTGCCCGTTGACCAACACTTTTATATCACTTAATTTAATTTTAGCAAGACTTTTCTTAATTTTTATATTATATAATACTGACAGTACAAATTCTGTTAAATAAAAATTTTTAGTTCTTATACACTTTTTTTTTTCAAAAAATCAAGTTTTATATATATATGAGACCCTTAATATTCTTGATATATTATTTTCAATTTTTAACAAAACCTGCAAAAATAGAAGACAATGAATTTTACACCACTGAATCATCCTTTAATTTTCAATTTGGTGTCTGTGTCCTGCTGTTACTCAGGCTACGTAATTTAGCAACTTCACAGCCTTTAACTATCGTAAAAAGAACATCAAACGAACTAATAAGGTAGCTCACCATAACGAACTTTGAAGTTTGAACATAATTTTAAGTATTTAAAGTACAAATGTGGTTTGCTACAAAAAACAACTTGAAATTACTTCTTTCGGTGTCTCGCAGTAGTATGAAAATTTCACGTTGCTATTAACTGTGCTGATTTGCCTCGTTTCTACTATTGTTAAATTAAACGAAAACAGCTTTTACCTTTTTTTACTTTTAATTACATTACGGTTTTAATAGATGTTTTACTCGTTTTCCTGAATTTATTTCTGGACATCATTTTTACAGCCGTGCTCCTGTTTAATTTTATCTTAATGGAGGACATAAAATAAAATATTTGAAGTAATAACTGAATGGTAGTAAAAGTTTGGTAAAGGAAGAGACCGCACTAACTAAAACCGCAATAAATTCTTTTATAATTAGCGAGTTTGGAATTCTTTCGTTCCAACATGAGATTCTAGCAACGTGCGTCATTTTCTTCAAACAATGATTTATTTAAAACATTCAAAAACGAAACTGAAAAATTTGTTTGTCTTACGGATACGTTTACACCTTTTTTAGATTTGTTTGTTAACATCGGGATACTCTTTTCCGCCCCGACAAATATTCCGTTTTCCCGTCACGTTTACCAATCGATCCACTTCCATTTTATAATAAACACCAAAGAAGAGATCCGGTCGGAAGAGCATCGATAAACACGATAAACCTTATCACAATATAAAAAGCGAATATTTAATCTTACCCAAGTGGTTCCGTTCCACGCCATTTCGAAATGAAAATATAAAAATATGGCGCATTTGTGCGATCATCTTTGATAATTTCTACATAAGACAAATTGACTTTCTTTTGATGCAAATGGAATTTCAATGAGACCCACGTTATGCTAAAAAGCTCCAGGAATTTAAATTGATACGCCCACTTAATAGATGCTAGTTATAGACATTTTTTTTTCGCTTTTGCTTCATTGAATATGGAGGTATTTTGCACACAATGAGTTTGAGTCATCAGTTATGTTCATTTTGACAGTACAAAAAATAAACACGTCTCAATTTTAATAATAGTAGTGTTATGTAACGCAATTAGTACAAAGTATTAAAAGCGACAGTTGCTTTTGTTATTAATTGAGTTATGTTAAAAAGGTGTGTTTTTTGTTTTTTAATGTACACAGTTGTCAGGAAAACTTGATCTTGATATCTATATGTTAATTTGAAATTTTTGTCAGATGAAATTTGCACAACAATTGACACAAATACTTGATATAATATGTAAATATTTTGAGCAAAAAGCGTGACACCCACAGCTAAAAAAAGTGTCTCGTCGTAATCGGCAAAATTCTGAGACTGCTTTATTTATGTGCAGTGATAGTATGTGAGAGTGGCCATTCACCTCCGTAAAAAGTTCGGCTAAAACGTTTATTTCGATTCTGACTTGAAATTTTGCTTAGTTTTATCTTTGTTTAGTTTGGTCAAGAAATCGATAGATAATATACAGGAAAAATAAAGCAACGACTAATAAATTGATAGATGAGGGTACGATAGTTAGTTATGTTTAGTGGTAATTAAGTGTAATTAATTGTTGTGGAGTTTGGTTCACAGAAGGCAGATGTCTTTGCTCGAGAGGAAATAAATTTTAAAGAGAAAGCGTCCGTGTTCAAGTGTAGTAAAAGCCAAAACAATTTCTCTGCATTATCTCGAAGGAAATCATAACTCAGAACAATGTTTACAATCGATTACGCTTTCATCACTAAATGAATTTTTGTTGCGAAATAAAGTTCCCATATTGATGACGCTGGTTAAGTTTTTCTTTGAATTTCCGTTCCGGCTCGTTGCCTTTCGAGATATGAAACGGTAAGAAAATTGGTGATTTAGATTCGGGCTGATATCAAGTTTGCTAGAATTAGTCCCTTAGTCGGTGCAACGATCCATGTTATTCGAAATTCAATCCGCCTTGAGCAACTTCTCTATAATTGTTAGAGGGTTGTTGTTAATTTGCCAAATACCTTCACCCTAACATTTTCCATCTGCAGTAGAAGATCTGCCTAATCCCTTCCGTCTCAAGAAACCATCAGAATTGTTACCCAAATATTTTCCTGATTCTGAAATTTAGTGGGTATCAACCATTCACAAAAGACGAAACGATTTATCATCGCGGTCCTTCCAAACTGACACATTATTAATGCTAAAGTTTAACCTACAAATACCCAGCGTGTTGGGCTTTTTCAATCCTCAATATTATAATTGATTTGAGAATTCGCTTTGTGCGACATTCGTATTTTATGCGAATGGAAATTCAAGTTCATTACCTGTCTCGATACTCTTTAGTCTGCTAGAGTTCATGTCGGGATTGTAATTGTGTCCTTTTGTCGCTTAATTGAATCTATGCGATGTTAGCGATCCATCATTCGCGAGCTTTTCTTTTTACTAAAAGTGATTGTAAAACGAAACAACATTGAATTCCAGCAATAAACTCCAAACAGGTGTCCGCTTTGTATTTTTTGCAGCTCGTTATTTTTAATGTGGAAGCTGCCATCACGGTCTGAAGCGTAAACAATTCAAATTAAGCAAAAAAATTGACAAACAAAACATGCGAAATACTTAATTAACGGTACATCTCCTGTTTAAATCAAAACTAACCTTGAATTAAAATAAACATTCAATTTCGATAAAAAGAACAAAGCTCTTATTCATTCGAAAATTCTCTTTCGATGCTCAGGTATCAATAACCACTGTCGCAAATTGCACTTAAATTATTCACAGAATAAAAAAACAGATTTTAAAATTTTGAAGAGTTTCTTGGAGCTGACACTGAATACTTGCGTATTTTGCAAGTGAAATCAGGCTATATTTAAAATATTTCGCATTGATTTTAAACATGATGTCATATTTTAATAACAAATCTACGCCCCACACTGTCATGTAGGTAAATATGAATAGGCATGAATGGAGAAGTTCCTGTTTAATTTCAATGGAACATTTTATGTAATGTAATTAAGGCGTGCAGACATGGATTATAAATAATTATAGGATTTGTTACATTCTTCGCTGGTGGCACATTTGAAACAACACGCAAAGCAACATCCAAATTATCTTAAAAAAGCTCACAATTTAGTACGTAATTTACTCACGATTTTTTTGTGGATATTGATATTCAAGGCTGAAAGCTGCACACCACATAATAGCTAGAGAATGTAAGAAAAACCTTCGGTTTTAACATCCGTGAGACATCACATGTAAATGAGAAACTAAGAGGGACCTGACGAGTGATTTTTATTTCTGTTTACTTTTGATTCGGTTTCAAAGACAGTGCGCAAATATTTGCACCACGAGAATAAGGAACGACAGCAAATTCATTACTTTCTGTTAATTAAGCAATAATTAAGTCTACATCTCTTCACTTTGAGAACACGGGTCAATTCGTGTTTGTTTTATCATGCCGTTAATTAATATTGTGTTTATTTGTGATAAAGTATAAATCGAAAACGTTTGAAGGATTTGCTTAAATTAACTCAGAAGCCTTGCAATTTACTCAGGATAAAGAGAAATTGCTAAGCATATTGGTTTGAGAGGATCTATCGTATTTGCCAACAAACACGATGTTCGTTTTTTCTGGGATAATCTAATTGTATAAGGAAGCAATTTGTGGGCTTGGTGCATTAAAATGATTAAAAAACGAGACCGTGCGGTTATGTAGAATTATGAAATTGATCTAATTGGTTAGTTTAAATAGTCTAATTCCGCATTGCTTTCATTTTTTCTCAGTCGAGATAATTGTGATATTTATCGGAAGTGAGTGAAATCAAAAGTTATCAAATGTTTGGAGGGAACAGTTCTGTTCCTAATTCCAATTTCAATCCAACCAATAGCTCCCCGACTGCGAGATACCATCTATTACATTAACTTTAGTTTACTGCATATTCCTTTAGGATTTCGACAGAATTTGCATTTTAAGGACCACACTCCCTTTATGGGTAGGAAATGCTCGACTCTAATAAAAGCTTTTTCCTATACTTTATCATTTTAGTATGTTTTGATATTTCCAGTGTTTCTATACCCGCAATAAATCTTTACTACAAATATCGCAATAATGTGACAAAAACTGCTTTTAGCATCAAAAATACGACCGAATCTGATTTATTTTTTTACGAACATGATGAATGGGAAAAAATGAAACCAGAAATTAATGTCTGTTTGTGTATTCTCATTATGAAAATTTTGTTAGTAACAAGACGATTAATTGGCTGAACTCTGACATCGACATTTTTTAATGGAATGAAATCTGTTCACTCTCAACCGAAGACCCAACCGATGTGGATCGATATGTGACAGACGTCGTTTAATTTTCTATCTGTTGACAAGGATGAATGACTGATTCTTGCAAAAACTCTGTGTGAAATTAAAAAAAAGGGAATTTGTTGATATCATGCTTTTTATGGCCAAAATGGAAGATTTTGAAGTCTCTTAGGAAAATTACATCCTTAATATTGTAAAGCAGACGGCAACGTTGTGTTAAAGCTCATACTTTGTCGTAATTACAGGACTAAATTAGCACTGTGTTAAATGACCGTAATGTTTGTGCTCTACTAGTAGTACTAAGATTTAGATATATTACTCCGCAAACTGTTGACTACAGCTTACAGTTCCAATATGTTAACCCCAAAGGAAGCAGTTGCACGTTACTCATAAGCTTGGTCTTTGGTAACTCGCTACTTTATAGATTAATAGTAAATTACTCAAATGGCGAATTTTTTACATTTTCCGTTGGAAACAATTAAATTTTTTTCGCTAATATGATTGCATATTCTGTTTTGCGGAAGTTCATCCACAAAGCTTTTGCATCTCTTTTACGTTGTAACATGCTAGTATTGTTAATTTAGCAGTTAATTAGAATTCACTGAATATTAATAAAAGTATACAGTAAAAGTGGTAATTATTGTTGGTTTATGAATATTGCTGCAGGAGGGACAGTCTCGTGGCCTTAAAAAGAAATAAAACTAAAATTCAGCAATTATGTAATAAAAACAGAACATGCATCACAATGAATTCTGCACGATATAACCGCTAGCGAGATGATATCACTGCATTCACTGCTTGTGCATCAAAATGTAAACTTATTCACGCAATATCAACATTTTAATATTATGTTCCGGAGGCTAAATGTTCACAGCGTAAATTTTAGGAATTAATTACCGATGGATTTATTATTCTTATTTAATATACAACAAAATTATTACACACGGGGTGTTAAAGTTAATCAACCTGTAAATGTTAAGATTTAATTGTTTAGACATTATAGTTGACAATAAAATTCATTACGTACTTATTATTAAATCTGTTTGTTACTACTCATACTAGAACATTAATCAAAATTACTTGTTGAAAGATATATTGTAATTTATTTTAATTTTGGTTTTATTGCCTCGAGACATTCACAAATGGAAAACAACTAGACGTAGATTTAACTGTCACGAGCAGGGAACTACCAGTGAAGGGATTTTAAAATCTTCTTCGGAATACGTAAGATTCACTCTAATTGCAGAGAAATTATGGAATATATAATGAAACCATCATAAAAATACCATTTTTTAACTTTCTCTTTTCGGATTTGTAAATCACAGCTTTGTTGTTTATCTAAAATTACAATTATCATACTTCCGACTGTGGAAAATTGAAACTGTTGTGCTTACAGCATCGAGCTCTTGTCGCTAGTTAAAAAAATGTTATTAAACTGTAAACCACTCGTAAATAAATTCAGCTTTTAATAGAAAGTGCAACTGAGCATATTTTGTGATAACAGTAAAAACAGAGTTTTGTTGCAATGTTCGTGGCGCAGATAATGGAACATCAATAATTTAAATATGTTCATGGTTTCACTTTTAAAATGATTCAGGCGTGAAATCCCATCCTAATGCAATCACATTATTTCAAATTTTTTGTTGCTCAAATCTGAATATTTAATTTATTTGAAATCAGATTATGATCAGCGAAGCAGTAGACGCAAAAAACTAAAATTTAAGACCGAATTAGAAATTACCCTCAACCCTGTTAAAAAATGTGTATTTTGTAAAGAAATAGAAATGAGTCTGTCTAGCCGCCCGTTAAATGTAAATTCAATACGACTTGGTGGTAAGAAAAATTGTGCTTTCAATCTAATCAATTTTATTCCATCCAAACTCATAAACGCGTTTCAATCTTTTTTTTTCGAAGTTAAAATCTAGTGTTAAACAAGATTTATTTTACTGAACTTCATCGCTGCAAATCCGAACTAATACAACAATGGTGAATACAATCTAAACCTCTATTAGTTTAGATTCGATCATTAAACTGAATCGTAAACGTGCTACTGGATGGAATAACGATTAAGAAAGTTTGATGGTTAGAGTTCTGTGATAACAACAACAGAGCCATTGCGGTTTCGCATTTTTCTTTGAAGTTGGCAGTTCATTTCCTAACTCGATATTGATCAGCACAGCGGCCTTCATGGAATGAATTTTAATTCCGTTGTGTAAATTATATAAAAAAGTCATATTTATACGTCAAGAGAAAGTTACACGTGCCAAGTCTTTCCTAACGTATTAGCTATGGAAAATTATGATAATGATAGAAGATTAGACCCTTGTGGAAATAAAGCATAATTTTTGATTATGAGTGATTTGAAAAATGAAGTGGTCAAATGTCAACGGTTTTGATGCATGATTAGGAAATTGTTGTGTATTTTCCTCGGTGTTTTTGTAGATTTACATCACTTCCTTTGTTGGTAGATTACCGGTTATCGATGATTGATGAGCGATTAGAATAGCAATTAATCCTTCTCGGTGTTAAAAATTACAGCTTTTAGTTTCTTTCCTTTATCTTGTTCTTCAGCTCAATAAATTCTCAATGAATGTGATTTGTTAAATCGAGAGAATCATGGAAAGTGCGTCCATCTTCCTCATTTCATAACACCCAGCACAGACTTTCTATCCACGAATTACCCTCACATGGCGCAACGAGAATTCTTCTCTTTACGTGCTATTATGCCATTATTTTATGTAAAAATATGGAATTTAATACAGAACCGGCCGCAGAAATTGCGCAATAAAGTCACGCCCGATTTTCCTTTTTTTCATTGTTACTTTTATTTATCAAAGTGACCCACCCTGAATATGTTAATGGCCTCGCCTCGCCTTGAACTTGTCAGAAAGCAAAAATCAGCGATTTATTTTCTGTGCACATTGAACGCAACGTGACTCCTTCGTATGCTCTAAGAGTACGCCTAAAGGATGTAATTTGAGCAATTTGAAATCCTTAGTGATTAACTTATCCGGTTAGGACTAATAATCTTGTTTTGATTTGAGGAATTAGTAAACTTCAACCTTGTTTACCCTCCAAGACGCTTGTGGATCTTCTGTATCCAGCGTAAACGAACATGTTAAAGCAAACCGTCATATTGATCGCAAACGCAGCAATCAAACTCGAGATAAGAAATTTCGAGGCTGTAGCATGCAAATTTTCTCATAAACAAAACGTTTCCATCACGTCGCAACTAATTATTTTGACTTTTATTCGATGCGAAATATTAATGATTACAGAACCTATTCTGTGCAAAACACTTTGCAATTTTCCAATCTCGTCTCTGAAATTTACTTTCAATTGAATCTCTTATTATTCATAGAGCAAACTCTTCGCCATTCCAAGCATTTCAATATATGGATGACTATCCATCCCTCTTCGATAACAATTTCACGTTATATTTATCGAAAACCGTTTGGTTTTATTGACAGATAGTTTAAAGTATCAGTTCAATAATCCTAGGGCACGTAGCATTTTTAAGATGGCTTGGTTTGCAACGCCGCTGGCGCTGGAGACTCTTAAGAAATATGAAATATTGTTTTAACGCTCCTTGGAGTAAAAACTTTTTTCTTTACTGCAATCATTAAGTTTTACGATATGATGCTGTCACATTCTTTTGAGAGCTCCAAACTGAAGCTGCTTTCGGTAAAATATTTCAATCAAATGGATGCCTTGTTATGGCACGTGTCGAAGAATGCCAATAAAGCGAAAAAACGTAAATTGGGAAGAGTAATAATGATTGACACTGTTTGTTGTTTTTTTTCCAAAATAAGACGCTTATTCATTATTTGGGTGCTTGGTAATGAGGTGTAGGATAACATTAGAAGAGCTTGTTATAAAACAGCACCGAAAATACTAACAACCTCGTGAATGTATGAAAATAACAATGTGACGTGAAAAAACAGTTTATTAACCACTCGCTTGCTACTAAAATAAACTGAGACCTGGAAGTTGTAAACTGGTAAACTGTGATTTTATGCACAAATAAATTTGCAATTATGCATAACTTTATCACCCGCGACAAACCAGGAAACAGTTTATCTGTGTTTTGTAAATTTAATTCACTTTTTTACATTTTTTTTATTCTAGCACTTGTTAGTGTCAATTTAAAGAACCACGTTAAATTGAAGAAACTACTTTAAACATGTAAACACTTTTTTTACAGTTACAAATCAATATTGAAGTTAGCTACTTTTAAAGCTTAATTAAAAACGGAACATTAATGGAGTACTCTATTTCTAGAAAGTTTTCCTAATTGAACCTCATAATGGAATTCCTAAGTGCCTTCCATAATAAAATAAAGTGGCATTAACAATAAAAAATTGACGACATTATAAGAATATTTCGTATTTGCCTCACTTACGTCACATTGATCACAAAACACGTTGAAACTACACTTCTAAATATGCATAAACGCAAAGTTTACCTGCAAACCATCATCTCCAGAAATGCTAAGAATCTGCAAGTTGTGTGCCAACTATTTTGCAATATATGAGTTCTAAAGTTTCGAGAAATGAAACTGTTGCACCCTATTCCTCAGCGAAACGTTCTTAATTTACTGCAAGAAGTCGTCAGTTTGTTAATTTCGTTGACGTTGGAAATGAATTAAATGTAAAGTTTATGTGAATTAGCTCGAAGCAAGTTAAGGAAATTGCTTTGGTTTCAATCGATTTTTTGTTCAAGTTTCACATGAATGGTTATTGGTTTCAGGCATTGTGGAACATCCCACCGACCAAATCGTCTTCAGATGCTTAAGTTAGCGTTAACATTATAAGGTGTTAGAATGGATACCCGCCGCCATCTCTCGTCCCTAGTTTGCTGTTTATTTACGGGTGAGTTGATTTCCACACTTTTATCCGCTATTTCATATTAAATTTTTGTGCGTCGGAAAATAGATAAGTTACTAGCTTGTTGCTTTGCCTTACAAATACACTTAAAACTGTAAACACTCTGGACATAAAAACATGAAAACATTTTATTGTTAGTGGAAATATTAGTTGAGGGTATAGGCTTGACGCAATTAATTGCGTTACGTCAAATCTACAGTCACGGCATTTAACTCCAACACTGGAAAGCTCATTTTATGAATATCATTTTTCATAATTTTCACCGCTGCCTTTATCCCCTGGTGTGTGAATATTACGTATTTATTTTATGACCCGAATAAATTGAGTCTTCATGTGCATTTAACGGTCGCGGTTTTCGTATTAGTCCCAAACAAGAATGACATCCGTTGAAATTAAAGTCGAGCATATCAGGACGTGGAGGTGTATTTAATTTAAATATTGTTGCATAATTTTGAAAGCTCAAGGGACCGATTTGAAAATTTCATACTTTTATTGACAGAAATATTTCAAAAATTAATAACAAGTTTTATTCAATCATTTCGAAAAACTTTTTTTTAGAACTATGTGTGGCTAGAAACATCTGGTTTGCAAAATGTTCTAGTTTTTGTGCGCTTGCGAAACGGAACTAATATCATTATGATGCTGTTTATAGTAAATAAAATAAATCGAGTAGAATAATTTAAGCAACTTCATTATATTAGGTACGCTCTATATCATTTAATAGTAGTGTTAACGATAAGCTGAAACTATAAAAATTCTGTTCAAGTTTATTATAAGTTTTGAACATAAAATATTAACGCTTTACAAAATATTCATTTTATACAGCGGGATTTACTCGTGCAATAGCAACCGTTGTATCACATTCTAATTTTCTTTATATATTTTAATCAACTAAGAGAGAGTGTATTTCGGAGGTGAAAAATCTCCACTTAACTGTTTCGTTATTAAAAATGTAAATTATTTAATTTCTATATGTTATTATGATGTTAATAAACACGTTACTGGCCTTATTTAGCTGCTATTAAGTTCATTTTTAGTGTCGAATGAACAAATAAGTAATTATCTGCCACTCAATACCCAGTAGAAATTAATCGTTTAATGGTCAGAAAATTTATTGCTGACGCTATTAAACTGTAGAGAAAAAGCTGCAACAAAAAAGTGAAATGTGAGTTAGGTACTATATTTTTACACATAGCACATAGCTCCGAATAGTATCCAGACTTTTTGCAGCCATCAGCAGCTACAAAGCTCGTAAAAACGTTATTTGTTCAAAATCGGAGCTATAGATTTTTTTTATTGCATGGTCATGCAGATTTTATTTATTTACTTTAAGACAGATTTGTGTGTTAACCAGATATAAAAGACATGGAAAAAACTGTGGAGTTTCTTGAGGCGTATGAAAATCGTGGTCCCAAATTTAATTTCTTAGAGGCTGAACATTGGGATTCTGCGAACGTTATCCTAAAAGGTTTTTTTTTATTAAACTCGTGAAAATTGTCGCGATTTAAATAAAATCATTTATTCGGGGGATAAGGGAATTGTTATCTCGACGTCTTAACACGTAAATACAAATACGTAAAAACCAAAAGCTCAAGATTTAGCTTCTCCTACTCTTACATTATTTACTATCTCATAAATCTAACCCCACATGTACGTAAGATGGGAAAGTTTACCACGACTTTAGGGAACTGCAGAATTTATAAATCATAAAAAAATCTAAAGTTTTTACCAAGCATAACCAACTTGCTTTCAACAGAATAGATGTTGGAGGATTAAGTATAAAATTCAATTTTCTTCTTCCACTGAAAAAGTTTAGAGAAAAGCTGGAAATTCCACACACTTCGCTTCTATAAAACATTTTAACTCGTCATTTTTTTAGTCTATCGTTTCACGCTTCCGTAATAATTGCGTGAGTCCGATTTTAAGATATGGAGTGTCAAAGGAACTCAACCGAACTAAACTCTGTGCGAAGTGCCAATATCACGCTTTTGTAAAATAAAAACCTGCGACAAGCACATATTTTATTGTGAGCTATTGTTCATCGAACATATTTCTGCGTCTAGACGACAATAAAAACAATACGGTTGACGTGGCAAAATTGATTGTGATAGGAAGGAAATAACTGCAATTAGAAAGCAATAAGCGTGAATGTCATTACTGTTTTTAAATGCTCTAAAATATATAATTTTAATCACGTTACGGTGGATTACTATTGATTTTTATATAGTATTTTTATGAACGGTAGGTTTTATGTTTGCTGTTTACAACCTGAAATTCTATGTTATTAACTTAAAAAAAGATTATGACGAGAAAATATTTAGATGAAGAAATTTACATAATATTAATTAAATTTTACACAGCTGTACTTTATTCTGACATCCATAAAACTGCGACTAAATGTGAGATAAAATTTTATATGATTTGAAATTCTAGCTCTTGTTTTAATGCTCATTAATGTTAAAATTAGAAGGTAATTTTATTTGTCCTGCCAATTTATTTTGTCGCGTAATTTACCTTTCGTTCCTTTTTTTTTCTATTGAATCGCAAATGCAGTTGTGAGTATCACGTTGGGTAAAGTAATTAGATTGTAATGAGGACTCTCTGGATGTGCCTGTCCAAATACGGCTGGGACTTACGTGGATAATTGCCTTATTATTCAACCATAAATCAATATGTTTGGCTTCAATTTAATATGACGAAAACCCTGCACGTAACATGTGTTTTTCCTCATCCTACTCACCACCTCCATTTACATTTTTCACCAAAAATTTCCCACCTTGAAAACGCCTTTTGTTAATGTTTCATTAATAAAACAAGCGAAGCGTAAGTTGTTGTAACGGTGTATGTCGTATTACCGTGCAACTTAGCCAAGGTTATGTCTGTTTATGTTCCTCGTATAAACCATATGGGATTTTGTTACAAGGTAACGGGAACAAGGTTGCTGCAATTTTCTGCATTACGCTCAAGTTGCATTTTCAAAAAAACTCACTAACAGGTTTCGTCTGACAACACTCTGTTTCTCGTGGAAGAAATGGATTCCCTTGAAACGCAATATTTTAATCATCCATTTAATGGTAATGCTGAGATCTCCGCAGATGACAAAACAAGAACTTTCTGTGGAATTTTTATTAAAAGTCGAGCAAAGTGGAAATCATTTCGTAAAGTAGTTGAGAGTCGTCATAACTCAGTTTGTCTTTTTCACGAGTCGTATCAATTCTCGAATCACAAAGTGATGAAATAGAAAGATGTAACCTTTGCGCAATGAATCATTAATCTTTCCTCGCTAATTCTATCGATTTGCTAGAGGCAAAAGAGCTTTAGCGGTGCAGCTTTCTTGTTCTGTTTTTTTATATTAGTTTGTGGATTGATGCAGTTTTAAAGTGGCTGCTTTCCACATCAACGCTATTAATTAATCTTCTTTAGTTTGAGAACTAGTTATTTCTGTCATAACACGAACTAACTTTGTAATAACTAAAACACAATTTAGAGTTGAATTTCGAAATATCCTTGTAACCTTGATTAAAATAAACAATGCCAAAAGGTGTATTTCATAAGAGCGTATTACAAAAAATATTATTAAGTGTATTTTTGAATTTGTTTTGTTTTAACCAACTCAGATATTTCAAAATTTTTGTGTATTTTTTTTAAACCAAAAGTGCTCTTAATTCCTCTTAATTATTTTCAGAAATTTTGTTTTTGTAGCCTTATCTATAACACAGTTTAAGGATGCTAAAAATTGAAGAAATATTCTTATTGAATCCTAAAATAAAAATCGAAATTAAAACTCTATTCGTAAACTGGCGCTCTCAGTAATGATGCTAAAAACAGTAACTCGTGCGAATTGTATTACAATAGCCTCATCGACAATAGAAATACAAGTTCTTAAAAAATTGTTAGACAATTTTTATCAGTAATTTTTTTTCTAAATCCCTTGCTTTTATTTATTTTTTGTTTAGCACACTTAAGCATTAAAAAATAGTGATATCTGGTGTCCAAAATAAAGTTTTAAATACTTTTCTTTTGTAGCCAACTTTGTAAATCTGCAGTATCAATACGAATACTAAAAGTGATAACTTCCAGAAATCGTATTCTTGTAGTCTTACAAATGCCAGAACTACAAATCGTCATCAAAAAAAAAATATAAAAATTTTTCATTGGTCTTCAAATTTGAAATATCAAAACCTGCCGCTTTTCGTGTATTTTTGTGTAAGCTAGCATCTTTGGTAAAGGATAATCTTAAAAAAATGTATTATTAAAGCCTATACATAAAAGCTACTGAGTGTTAAAAAATATTGGGACTTATTTATTGGTCCCCAAAGTAAAAGTTACTAAAATATATTTTTGGTGATCTAAGTTTATTAAATTGCCATGATAAAATTTATAAAAATTGTGTTACTAAAGCGCCAAACGTAAATGGGTAGAAGAGTTAGTGTTAAAAAAAGTGTAGGAAATTTTTTCGCCCTTCTAAATGAAAATATTTTAAACATGTTTCTATTATTCGTTTATTATTTATAAACCTGCAAATTTAATTGTCAAAAATAACAATCCCTGAATAAGTTACGGCAGCCTCACTTTTTTATGAAAACAATATAATTAGTTATAAGAATATAATTATATATAAATCTATAAGAGAGCTGGGAACTTTTGCTACTTCTCGTTATTTTTTTTTTTTTAAATTAGTAGCTTTTAGTGTTTTTTTTGTAAATTAGCGCTCTTAATAAAGTAATAAAAATTACAAAAATAAAATTTCAAAAGATTTCGTCGCGATTTTTTTCTTGGTCTTCATAATGAAATTTTTTAAAATTGTTCTAATTTTGTAAAGTGATGCTTTAAATAAAAAAACTAAGAACAGTAATTTGGCTGAAAAAAGTTTTTGGGCATTTTAAATGTTTTATCTAGTTTTTGTGAACTAACCCTCTTAATAGAAATAAAAATATTGCTAAAAATGCTGCAAAACCTTTGTCAGCTCTCATATATTTCGCAATGTGTTCTAAAATCTAGGGATAATAAAAATTTAAGAATTGTGTAATAATAAAGATAATCAATCATTAAATTTGTTACAAAAAATCGTACTTGGTAATCAATGCTCAAAAAATAATATTAATGTAGCTATAGACAAAAACTAATACGTTTGTTTTTAGAATTTTGTTGAAATAGTTATAACAAACAAAAGGTTTTGTATTTAACTCAACTTTAATAAAACAACATATTTGATTAAATTAAATATTAAAATATCTATTATTATTGGAAAACTACAATGTACATTAATACTAGTATCATTTCATTTATTACTTTTAAAATGAATCTTTCATTTATGTTGCTTTATAACTTAGCCAATTATTTATTTATAAGGACAAGATTAACTACTTACATCAACTAAACATAATATAAAGTTTACGTAGCGCTGCTTTCTCTAGAGTTCTTTTTTTTGCAACTATATTTTTCCCTGAACATATTTACAGCGCAGTAAAAGTTGGCTTGATGTTAATGTAGTCGTTTTTACAGTTTCGCTGATGCGAGTAATCTGCAATTTATTACATGGTTAACCTATTATTTGGTGCTCTTAGCTAAAGTTAACAAAACATTAACTACTTTAATAGTTTGGTATGAAATTTTTCGTTAAAGTTAAAAGTTTGTTGAGATTTAATAATAACAATCCGAGCTTTACCTGACTTATAGTGCTCCTGTCAACGTTTTTTTTTGTAATTAAAAAACGTCTAATAAAGCCGATTTATTAAGATTTATTTTTCACGTCGAAAATGTACAACCTACTTCCCATTCGAGTATTTAAACGATTTATTGCTATGCACTATATTCCACTTTGCGTAGACTCTAAATGTGGATGTACCTAAGCGTATACTTAGGATTTTTTTTTCTGTGTATAATGTGAATTTTAAATAGATAAGGGTGGTTTTTAATTAAAATAAACTAAGCTGTTTTAGGAGAAAACCGTGGGAGTGTTATATGTGCTGTAATTCCGTGGCACCTGGATATGAATAGCGCCTTAAATTTTCTTTATGATATGATCCAGATAACTTGTGGTATCTTATTTATGATGCAATGTTAAATTTAAATGGTTCGAGCATATAAATTGTACCATATTCCGGGTTCGTGCACTTGAGACTAATTGCACTTTATACACCGAAGAGAATTAAACCTGTTCGGGTAAAATGCAATCTGTTTCTGGTTTATCGTCTTAATTGAGTAACACTGTCTTCATATGTCTTAACCTGTGAAACTAAAACACAATCAGTTTTCTCCTCTATAATTACATCTTCATTAACGGTTAACAAACTTAATCTGATTAAAAATTCCTGCATTGTCTCGAATTCATATATCAAGTTCAGGTAAGACTAAAGAACGAGGTCTTAATTTAATTACGACGTAAACTTCCACAAACGTATTAACCTTAATCGGTCGGAACACGTTTTGCACAGGGTGGTTTAACCAGAACTACATTAATAATTCTGAGTATTACCTCTCAAACGGTTGTCACCTGGGGGCGGCGATCAATTCGAATATATGTTCAGTTCACTCGAACCACATTAGCGCAGGTACACGGTATGGGAAATTTCTCGATGGAATATTGGGTTGATTAGAGATAGCGAAAATGTGATTTTCGTTCCATATCTATTTAACAATATATTAATTGGAAACGTCGACCAACGAAAGAAGTCTTAGCAGGAAATTAATGGCAGAAAGGCCAGCGAGCAATTCAGAGTTCGGCGATCTCGATAATTCCGATTCAGGTGAACTCATACGTTAACGAAAATTGAGCTCGTTATTCTTAACTGCACGAGGACAGCCTATTTTTCTAAATATATATATTTTTTTAATTATACACTTAGAAGCTAAGGAAGTTTTTTTTTATACTATTCTTATGAATAGTTTTATTACCTATTGTTTATAATAAATTGAAGGTCTTTTACATTAAATACGAGGAGTAATGGTCCGAGTGCGAAACCTTGAGGAATTCTATGGCTTACGTGCTAAGTCATTAATTTTCAACAATAATTAAGCACTTGTATTTTGGTACAACGAAGAAAAACTTCCCGGTTCTAAATCTTCTTTACTTTGTGGTGTTGCGGTAAAGCTGGATATAATATTGCGCCTACAAGTCGTAAGATTTGTCAAAAGTTGCTAATAGTAAATTGTGAACAAGCAAACATTTTCCAGCAGCGAGATTTAATAAATTGAATTGTAGACAGTGACCTGAGCTCCATAGGCTCTGGCTGTGACATTCTACACGACCATGTTATTAATGTCTACGTTTTATACGGTACCCATATTACTTTCTTCTTGTTTTCATTAATTTATGACTGCGTTCCCGTTTTGCGGATATTGGCATTCCTGTGAGAGACACAAAAGGTGAACAGGCTGCGAATATATCTCCATAACCTTAAGCCGTATCCTCTCGACTTCCACATTTTTTCGTGACAAATGGGCTAGGCTTAATTGGACACTAATGAGATCACACTTTGAAAAAATGCATTGTTACGGTGGAATACCTAGTGTCAATATTAAACGTCGAGATCAATTATCCTTAATTGATTTGACATTAGGACTTTAAAAGCGTCGAATTCTGAAGAGATTGTTGCAGGCGTGACTCACATTGTTGATCTAAAGTTTAAAAAAAACACAAAGCTTCGATTGTAGTGGAATCAAAACAATAAATGCGGTTAAAAAAAGTTCAAAGAACTAAGAAGGTGGCTCAGTTTGCGGTCTCAGCCTTGAACGCGAAATGAAGTCATCTTATTAAAATTCTGTGAAAACAAATATTGAAAATTCTAACCGTTTGCAGCAACGGGAGTTGAATTTCGCAACAGCTTCTGCAACCCACAAAAATTATTCGTTACGGTTTTTGTATAAACAATTATAAACAGAATTCTCACATTGTTTATAAATAAAAAGTTAGCATGATTTTTTCAAGGTAGTGGCGTCTATTATACTAATTAAGACTGCAATAATTGTAATTAAAAATCTGAAAAAACACGGAACAGAATCTCGGTCTAGTTTCTTAACCAGCAGTTAAATAATCTTTTTAATTACATCGACAAAAAGTTAAGTTTCGGTTAGTGTAGAACATTGTATCTAATTTCCACTAACCTGTTTTGCTGCTAACCAAACCACACTTGTAACAATTACAACCATGACCATCATTATCGACAATTACTTGTGCATCGGTTGTTGTGATGTAGGTTGACAGTTTGAAGCAAAATACCTTACCATAAACTCGTCAACCACAAGCTCTTTGTTCTCGTTTACAATGATCTAAATGAACGTTTCCACCCCTTTGTAATATAATTATTTTGTTTATTATTTGTAAAGATTAGTTTCGGTTTTTGCACGCGCGGTTAGATGCAATATTTTGTTTAACGACACAATTCGTGTCAAATGCGTTATTGTTCGACTTTAATTTATGCATTTCACTTCTGCGTTTGATGTTAAATTAAATAAACATAGGGTGTAGTTCAAACGGAGCTGACTCGTGTGTATATATTTTATTTGCAGAAAGAAGCATATGTGGGTCATAAATATGTTATCGTTCTTGTGAAAAATTAAAACCGGCCTTAAATCTCACCTAGGACACTTTTCAAAGCTGGATGAAAGTACTCCATAATTTTACAATGAAATGACACGAAACAGTATACGTACCATTTCCTGTTCCGTCTGCGTCGGAACTGCAAAAGTATAGAATATTCGGCTAAAAAGCACCGGAAAAAATCTCAAGATTTATTTTTTGAATTATTTCAAGCGACAGAGCCTGCAACAAAAAACCGCTTTCATATTTTCACTTAATCCGATTTGAAATGGGTTTAAATCGTATTATAAATGCGGCCCTGCTTTAGCGTACCAGTAAAATAAATCTCATATTTACCCTCTGCGAAATTTTTGACAGGAAATATGATGTTGTTTAAATCGTGGGATTCAAAGTAGCTCCGTGTCGTGTATTTTGTGACTTAAAGTATTAACAAAATGATGAAGTTGATGGAACTGTGATTAAAATGGAATATTGATGGGGTTCGTTAGATTATTTTTAGGAGGGCTAGATGTGAGCGTAATATCCAAATTGTGATTATATTCTTCGTCGACATTATGTGGATCAAAATAATTTCTGAATGACAAAAAATAAATAAACTTTGACAAACTTGGTTATATATAAAATATAGCTAGACTTAATAATATCAAACCTAACGGCAGATGATGCAATAAAGTGGTACTTTCTTGGGACGATGAAATTATTTATTGTGTTTTTAAAATGTGTATTATTTAGCGATGATTTTGTTTAAATATTTACTGTCCATTAACTAACGCAGGAGCTTTAAAAATGGAAGTGTAAATTTTTAATAACATTCTTTTTATATTTAAAAAGTTTTAATAATTTTAGCTGGTATCGTTATGAAGAAAATTGTAGAAAGTTGGAGCAAAGAAAACGTGAATCGATGATCTGTACGTAAACTTGAATATATAAGTTTAGGACCATAAAAAGTGTAAAAATAGAGCAGGAGTCTTTGTGTGGATTGTGTGATTCGATTGGTAGATAAATATGTTCGGTAGTGGTATTGGTTTAACTACATGGTCCGATGCAAAACAATGGATTGAGACGTATTTTTCTAGTTCTTATAGGAAACGAGGCACATAAGTCTCTTGCAATATGTGATCCGGATTTCAGGCGCCGGCTGTCAAGAGTCGGCTGAAAACACGGCTTTCGTACCGCAGCAAGACCCCACGTCTGTGTTTAATTTATAACGCCACCTCTGCAACGTCAGTCTGAAAATTATTGCCCTTCCTATCGCCGGCGCTGCTGAATAATGATTTTTGTTTTATCGCCACTAAAAACGGAAATGAATATTCATTCTATCCGAAAACAATTCCTATTTACGATAAGTATGTCCAGCGGACCCGGATTAGTCCGGGCCGATTTTTTTCTCACAAAACATCAATCTCCACAACAAGTTAAGGTATTAACACAAGCTGCTATTAATTATAAAGTTCATGTCTTGCTATGGTATGATGTTAGGGAACTTTCAAATTTAATCAGGCGTGCTTGCAATAAAAACCGTTTTACTGACATGGGTCAGACATCTGTGTTGGAAAGCTCAGATTAACTCTAATCGCATGATCAAAAAGTAATTGATCTGCATTGTGGCTCTAACTTTATCCCAAAAATCGGCGACCCCGAATTCGGGATTAAAAGGGAGATAAATTACAGAATTACTTTCGCGGAATATTAAAGAATTCGACTTGACTAATGTAATGGACATTACAGAATGCCGACGATCGACTCTCTTTACAAGAATTCCATTACTTAAATGAACAAATATCAATTGTGCTTCTCGTATTTATTTTCTTCAAAGCGGGCGCCCTTTTTATTTTCCTTTTGTCCTTACATTTAGCGTAATATAGTGAACGATTAATTTATTCATTGTTGTGGGAAGCTTCGTGAAAAACCATTCGTTGGATGAGCCGCTTCTAAACAAGCTTCGCCTTAAGCCATAAGAATTTTAATTATTCATATTCCCACATGTTTACGTTCTAACGTACTTTTTTTTTGAATAAATTATTAGGCGTTTTATCGTCGTAAGCTTCTATGATTCATGCTTTGTTACACCTTGACTTGTGACCTCACTAATGTCAGTCTCCTTAACTTGTGACTTACTCACGTGATTTATTCTTGAATCAACCGTAAATTGGTAATTGTCAAGCACATGTTTCAACCAAATTCTAATCAAGATCGTGGTAAAAAATTACTTAACCCCCCAATTAGGTATTCACATTTCCACCCGGAATTAAAATATCCCTGCGGTTTGTACGAAACGAGGGTCGCTAAAGAAAGTCATTGTTTTTTTGGCGAACTAAATTCATGCGCCAATTTAGATTCATCTTTTTAGGTAGTTTGTGGGCGGTAAATGCTTTTAGTTTAGGGTAATGCTTTATCATATTTTCCTTCATGCCGCTCTATGGAACGGCATTAATCTGGATTATGACTTCGTAATAGCAAGACCAAAAGATGAAAATGTTTCGCATAAATTTGGCTTTCAGCTTACTGTGAATTTCTTTAATTAAAACGGAAACCTGAAATATTTGATTAAGTTTAATCCAATTTGCTTAAGACTAAATTACCAAGTCGTGTTTTCGCTCCTGCCATATATATTGTCTTGAAACGAAGCGATGCAGAAGACACAATGGCAGAAGACATTATTAGTTTCAGCAAGGTAGTCTCGACACACAATTATTTTCGAACGACGAAGTTCAAAGCTTGCAAGGAAAACAACAATATATTATTGGTGCGTATTAAAAATAATTGGACGATTCTTTGTCGTTATTAGCAGTCGATAATGGTGAAAATGATTGTCCAACTTGATTTTGAGCGAGTAAAATTAAAAAGCTTCCGAAAGTATTGTTGATTGTTACCGACATGAGCAGCAATAATGTGCTTGCTTCCGGTTGTTTCCCATCAAAAATTGCGGAGTTTGTCATTTAGCTCTCAGTAAAGAAGTTCAGCAAAAACTTCGTCCTTGCCACAATAAAAAATTAGAAGCGCTGGTAATTATGTTGGCAGGGCGTCGATAGTAATTAAAAATAGATCACATCCTACAATTCAATTAAAACTTGTTTCTTCTATAATTACGGAGTTACTTACGGGAGTAATTATACACTTGTCCAACCGAATGAGGGAAACAACAATACACTTCATTAGTAATGACGAAGGTTAATTTTTTCTGAATAGCACGCTGTTCAAACGTCCAGAATAATTTTACATTCACATTTCCTTTATCGTAATAAGCGGATAAATTTACAAATGAAATTCTAGCTTTGAAGCCTGTATTCCACAATGATACACCAGATAAATTATACATTAATAAAACCGTGGAAACGGCATAAAAGCTTAGTGAAAACAGACGAAGCAAATACTTTTATATTTAAAATTGTCTTAATTACTGTTTTATTAAGGAGTTTTTGCTCCGAGTTTTATTCGCAGGGCTGTTAAGTACATTGTACGCACCACTTATATGTTTACTACTTAATCACAGTAATCACAAAAAAAACTAAAAGAAAATTTAGTTTTAGCTTCACGTATCGATTTAACTCAGTTTTTGTAGGGTCATGAAATATTCATGTAAAATTATTTTAACATAGAAATGTTTTTAAAATTACTTGGGGTGGTTTTAACCAATTTGTTATTCATATTATCAACGTAAGGATCGTGTCCAAATATAAAATATTAATACCGTTTAGTTACAAAATTCAAACACAGAGACTTGCATTATTTATTTCGGCTTTCCACCATATTTGTAACGATGACGGTTTATCTATATTTTTCTTTCAGCACGTTTTTTCTAAATTAATCAAGAAAATGCGTGAGTCATTTCGAAGGATGGCAGTTGCAGCTATCTCGATGTAATCTATTTAGTGGTATTTGTTAGATCGCAAGGTCAAGAGAGGCTTTCTATTACCGATGAATGAAATTGTGAATCCGGTTGTGACTACGGCAAGTGGATATAACAAAGCAATCAATTTTCCCGATGCATCATCTCATCGATTTTGTGGAGCAGAAATAACTTAATTTAATGAGGTTTCCAAGTGAAACGTGACCTCTAAAATCCGTTGCCCATCTCTCGAAAACTGGTCATTATCGCTATTCCAGAGCCGGCATAATCTTCATTTCTCTCTCACACCAATTATTCAGCTTTTCCCCATCAGTTCCTAAATTCAATTATTTGGTTAAGCCCATAATGCTAGCCACCCCTCGATTTTTCTAGTCGAGTGATGCCACTCAGGAGTCGCGAAAATGATAAAACTTTTCGTTTTCTCGCTTTCTTCGCTAAAAGCTTTATTCATCCGTGATTAAAAAATTAACGATTTTATTTATCTAGTCGTTCTTGCGGCGTTGCTTTTAATGGTAATCTTCTAAACTTTAAACCTGGAAACTAATGGTTACGATAAGAACTATGAGTGTAAAGCATTAAAAACGAAAACTCCCAACTTTGTGTGAAACTACTTGAATGAAAGTGTGGAAAAGATAAATCAGCGACCTTTCCATCACGTGAAAAAGCACGTGTAAACAAATTACAACGTGCATCAATTCAACCTTGCTTTAAATGAGATGCAACGAACCGCCAACATGAAAGAGTAATGGGTTTAATAACAGAGAGTAGAAACAATGGGTGTATAATTCCGAATCAAAAATTAGATTGGAGTTCGAATATGCCATTGCACACAAAGTCAAAAGGGTTTATTTATGCACGTCGCGATAAAATATATGAAAAGTCATAAAACAATATCTGAAAGCCGGATTTCGTTTTGCTCGTCATAATTTGTTCCATTTCACTAGTGAAAGCTTAGCTTTGATGCTTTTCTTGATTGCCGTTCAAAGCGAAAAATAGCGGCACTTCTAATAAATATTTTACAAATTGAAGATTTCATATTTTTAAATTCTTTGCTTGGCAAATTACACAAATTTTATAAATACGTTTAAATGGAAGCAAGGTTTGGTTTACTGAGTTGTGTACATACCTGCGTATACAGTTTATTGGCAAAGCAAACTTTATTTATTTGTTACCGATGTAACATATTTATTGCTCAATCTAGATTTTCATTTATTATGTTCTGTATCATGTTTATTTTGAATTGCTTTAATATAATATAAATATGGCATTTCTTAAAACTAAAATTTGCTCAACGTTATTTTAAATGGAACCCAATTGATTTTTTTACATATTCATTTTCAAAATTTTGTGGAAAGAATGAATTATTTGGCAACCTAGCATTTAAAATTTAAAAACAAGATATGCATTTAAGACATAATTAAGACATGTTATTAACATTGCTATTAGCAATTGATAAATGGAATTTGGTATGAAGCTAAAAAAAATATTGTTTTATCGTATGGAACTAATATTAATTGATGCTATCATACAGGTGTTCACTAAAAACATTCAATTTGTACAATACTTAAACAACTATAACTTTGTTTTTTTTTTAATGGTATGCTCTATATCTTCTTATATCATTGGATTTTTTTTTATAATTCCAATTTTCCTATGTTTAAGCCGAAAATGTATACTTATCTAAAATTCATACTTTCTAAGATATTATGTTTTTTTTAAACTGTGACAAATCTAACATTTTTTTTAAACAGTAAGTTCTAATTAGGTTTTAGGAACAATAGAATTTATATATGTACGCAAAGTCTAAAGAATTCAAAAGCTTTAATGCATCTAAAGAATTTTTTGTATCCACTAAGGAAAAGGTAAAATTCGAGCAATTCAAAAAATGTACTAATATTTTAGCATTTGAAACATCTAAAGCATCTAAAGCATCTAAAGCATCTAAAGCATCTAAAGCATCTAAAGCATCTAAAGCATCTAAAGCATCTAAAGCATCTAAAGCATCTAAAGCATCTAAAGCATCTAAAGCATCTAAAGCATCTAAAGCATCTAAAGCATCTAAAGCATCTAAAGCATCTAAAGCATCTAAAGCATCTAAAGCATCTAAAGCATCTAAAGCATCTAAAGCATCTAAAGCATCTAAAGCATCTAAAGCATCTAAAGCATCTAAAGCATCTAAAGCATCTAAAGCATCTAAGGCGTCTAAGGCGTCTAAGGCGTCTAAGGCATCTAAAGCGTCTAAAGCGCCTAAAGCGTCTAAAGCGTCTAAATCATCTAAGGCATCTAAATAATTCTAAGGATCTGAAGTATCCGAAAAATAACGAAAATTTTAAGAATCTGAAAAATACGAGACTCAAAAACATTTAGATTGAATGCCGAATGTTATGTAAGACGCATTCTGAAAATTACACGTTTCAGAAAATCATTTTTATAAAGTTCTTGGGCCAACTGGATATATGTAGGAATATGTTTTCCGTATACAAACTCTATTGTTCCAAAAATCTAATCAGAGTCCACTTTTAACGAATAATTATTATATTTATGTTACAATTTTTGAAAAAATATAAATCTTAGGTATACCTTGTATTTAACAAAAGATTATAAAAAAATAAACCCGATGAACCAATAAGATATAGGTAATTCCATTTAAAAATAAATACTTTTTAAATATGGTAGAAAATAAGTGTTTCACAAATAACCAGCCTGTATCATATTGTCAACCAATATTAGTGCCATATGAAAGAGCAACGTTTTTTCTTTAGTTTTATATTAAAAATGTATCTCAATTGAATAGCATTTTCAAAATTTTGTAAAAAAATAAATAACCTGATAAACTTGGATTTTAAATTAATTAACAAAATATGCATTTAATGCATTTAATCCAACAAATCAGAATATCTAAAAAAAATATAGCGTTTCTTTTAACTTAAGTACGGTCCCGGACTAATAAAACACTCTGTCTAAGGTAAAATATTTTTCCAATATGCTGTTTTTTGCTTCATGTATCATGATATATATATATATATAAAAAAAATCATATTATAAATGCGAAAGGCAGAATTGACCGATATCGCACTATTGACTCAACCTGTGTATAAATAGATTTAATAATTTAGTTAATAATAAATATGGAAAATCTGCTGATCTAACTGTTAGTAGATTTGAGTGGATGTTTGAGTTGTAAATTAAAAACAAAAACTCGCATTTTATTGAAGTATATCGCATCAAAAATTTGGAATTTTTGAAAGCACATTAAAAAGAAACTATTTTTGAAAGTTTCATTTGTGAGAGCACTTAATTTAATTATTTAGTTTTAAAGTCCACACAATGAAATTTCGAATTACGGGAAATCCCAGTTTAATTATGGAATTTTTCGAATTCATTGTCGATAACAAAATGACATCTAAATAAGGACTTTGTGCGCATACACGCATTTGTATTTGAACGAAACCCACACTGGAAATTCCGTCATTTGAAGCTCAGGGAGATTCACGTATTAAATTCTTTTATAAATGGACTCTGTGTAATTCAAAAGGGTCTCTGCAAATTTAATGAAGTGTTAATGTTTGTGAAAAGGTCACATACAGTTGCGTCACAAGGGGTATTTTAGCAACGTAAAAATATTTAATAAAAATAGAACCAAAACATTTTTTGATAAGCACACCTCATACAGTGAGTTTTTCTTGTTATTGTGTGGAGCTTATACACAGTAAACTTCTTTAAATGGTTCTCTTGAGCTGCGAGAACGGCCAAACTTATGAGTCATTTTTCATAAACTTTTGCTGGGGTTGAAGAAGTATCTCGCTACATTTCAACGAGAATAATTAGCGAAATGTTGTTTTCAACGCAAAATTGATACTCCTACACACATAGCGTGGAAAGTTGTTAGTAAGTTTTTTGGATTTTCAGCAACTTTGGTTTCGTCAACAGCGGGTCCAGTGTTCGTTAATTCTGAAGTATCTTCTGTCGTTCCGCAATCGTCCTCAGTTAATCAGGGAAATTACGTCACTCAAACTGTCTATGGCTTTCTCGACTTTACCACTACAATTGGAAACACCGTCATGGTTTTCTCGCCGCAAAGTGCCGCAGTTTCAGGTATTTTAATTTTATTATTAAGATGACGATAAAACGAGAATTTCAGAGCCTCCGAAGGAAGTAAACGTGGTGTCTTCTAACACGGTAATCGATACGAAACCGTCAACTCCTGCCGTCAAGCAAGAAACGACTATAATAACACCGAGCAAGACGCAAGTAAATCCGAAAGTACCGGAGTCCCCTAAGATTTCTTCAGTTGTTCAAGTACAGTCGAGTCCTCCTTTAATCCTATCAAGTAAGGTCGAAGTGAAGGCGTCCCCTTCGACCCAAGTTAACGTGATTGAAGGAAAAGCGAGCGTGGTGTCGAAGGCCATTTCAAGTAAAGTAGAGGTTGCGAAGGTGGCTCCCAGTAAACCGATTTCGAGTCAAAATATCATCACCAAAGTGGAAATTGTGAGTGGGCCCCCCGTAATCTCCAGCAAAGTAGAGGTGGTGACGAGCTCCAAAGAACCGATCGTGAGCAGCGTCGTTAACGTTGAAGAAGAACCAGCGGTGATAATAGGCAACAATATCGGGGAGCCAGAGTATGATTTCCTTTCCAGACAACCTTCGGAAGTTGTGGAAGAAACTTACAAAGTAATAAACTTAAAACCGAGTTCGAAGTTCCATTTAAAGCCGCGGTCGTCAGCCGAAGCAAAAAACAAAGGCGCTACGAAAAGAGCAGACTCATTACACCCGACGGGATTAGTTACTAAATTAGGAGGAACTGTCATAAAAGATGGAACAACGACGATCCACGAAACTAGTGTTATTGGGACTTACATTTCCGGCAAATACGCGCAAGTGTTGCAAAGCACTTCTCATATCCACAACGGTCATCAAAAAGCGAAAATTAGCCCGTCACCTACCTTGAGGATTCTTAAAACGGCAGCGCCTTCATTAGGCAAAGGAAATAAGCATCACCGTCACTTAGAACCTACACCCGCGGGCTCTATAAACGAAGAGACCGCTCTCCCAGCTGAAGCTCAGCTTAATTCACAAAATTCCATTAAGTCCACGAGGAAACCGACGGGACCTGCCGGGTCTTCTTTTAAACCGAGATTTAAAAACAGACAAAAAGAAGCAGAAGCTGATGATGAAAATAACGAACAAGATGTCCCGACACATACCAAGAACAAGAAATCACAGCGATCTAGGGTACAGACGCAATCCGTTAGGAATTCCAAGTAAGTTTGCTGAAAGAATGTAAATATGGGAGGAATTGCAGGCTGTTACAGTTTAAATACGTCTCAATTTATTTACTTTGATATTATTACATTGCGAGCGTATTCGAAACGTTTATTTTTAAATATATAGATCAATTTAGTTTGACAGATTGTCGGTAATATTGCAGCGACATTTAAACACACAAAGAACAAATCAATTTAGTAAACAATAGCTTACTTTTTACTTTCGGGAACGACAAAAAAATTAAGTTTAAAATTTGCATTTTGAAGTTACAGGGTTTTTTAATTAAGGCAGCGTCTTGTAAAAATAAATCGTTACTTAATATCTGTGCTTATAAAACTGACGTTGATAAATGCTCCTAACTTTAAAATTAAGCTTTTCAGAAAAAAATCGGTGTAAAATGCGACTTATAAAAATGTCAACTAGTTGTTGCAACTTACAGATTTTTTAGAAATTTAGTATCTCAATTGACGAAAAAATTGAAAAAAAATGTCCATAAATTCTGTAAATCTGCGGTATTGCTTTTCATCTACTACACTGCAATAACAAACCAAATTTAATATTATTGACCGCAAACTGATTCTATTGATATAAATGCACTAATTTGACCCATTTTACCTTTGTGAGAAACACATTTGTTGTTTTGAACAAAAACTGTTTTAAATAATTTAGCTTGGAATTGTGTTCAGTGAAAGGTTTTAATTTGATTCGACCATCTGAATAATGCAAAACACTCTTAGTTAAAAATAAAATCAATTTCAAATTATAACCCTCTCAATGACACCCGCAGAGAACTTGATCAAAATCAATTCAAATTATATAATAAAAATAAATTAATATGGAATTAATTTGAATATTTTTCATTAAATCTCAGCGATGGGGTATGTGTATGACGTATAGCTATTGATAATTTGCAAATTAAATTGTACGCTGATACAGCCTGCATCCGAAAACATATACGTACATATAAGAATATAAATTTGAAATATTCAAACGTGGATTGGATTCAAGTTTAATTCGTGCTAGATACAGGTTTGAATATTTCAAATGCATGCGTTGCATGGGTCAGCAGCGGCACACGAAGCACTAACACTTGTAAATAAAATACAGACACAACACCTCACACAGACCTCACAAATTCGGTCGGAGTAGCAGAAAAACAACTACAACAACTCGACCTGTATCTGTACACAGTGAAGAAGTAACATCGGCGCCTTCCTTCGTTTCTGGAAAACGCTATCAGTCACGAAGAAATAAACAACATCGAACTAGCAGTTCCAGTTCAGAAGTCAGCAACAATAGCGGCGGCGGGTACAGTCGTAGAGGCTACAAACCCAAAGTTCAGACTTCGACAGTAGAGCAGATTTCGGCTTCGACTAGTTTGTATAAGTTTAAATTAAATCGGTCTCCAGGCAGATGGCAGTACAAGACAACACCTAAGCCGAGGGTGACTATCAGAAAGCAAAACGACGACGAAGAAAATGGTAACGAGACGTCGGGAACGACGCCGACGACGCTGCAAGACGTGTCCTCAGCGCTCAACGACGTCGTTACCCCTCAAGCGAGATCGGACGACGTAGATGGGCTGGAGGGCTCCGAATCAATTGCTTCAATTATTGACGATCAAAGCTCCACGGAAAATAAACTCGACACTCCTTTCCCGCTCGAAACGCTTAAGGTGGAAATTTCGACTCCTCCCGATTTTAAGGACATATACTACGAAATTGCCACCATCAAGTCTCCCTACACGTTCCAGGTAAGTGGAAATGGAACTTTTCTACCTATATTGCCTAAATTCTCACATGGATTGTTCCCATCAACTGCGATATTGTAGCCTACAATTACATTAAAAACTTACACTGTTTTTTGGTTGATAATATTGTAAAACCACAAACAACATGACAATCAATATATTGATATTTGTTTTAATGGTAGGACCTTGCTCAATGCAACAAAATAAGTGAGCTGAATTTAGCGAGTTTGATTATTGGTGGATGCGCCGGGTTTAACAATACAGCTTTGTTAAAAAATAATATTTTTAGTTTAATAAACACAGAATTTAATTGACAACTAGCTTCAATACAAGCAATAACACAAAAATATTTAAAAGCGTAATTAAAGCAAAATAATTATTTTGTTTAAAAGTTGCAAATTTGGTTTTACTAAAAACATTAATTATATCATTATTAGTAACAATTATTACTGAAAAAATAAATTTTTATAATTAAACACAAATATAGCTTAAAACTGGAAAAACATTTGACAAGTTGGCAGTTTATTGATGCTTTTTAAATTTCAAGTGTTTCTAAAATAAACATTAAACTAAACAAAAAAAAAATCACACCGGTTGGAGCAACAATTTTTAAACTGATTATTTACGGGTAAATTTATTTAAGGTGCATTTAGTAAATTTTAATTAGTTAATAAAATGTATGTTAATTTTGTTGAGGTTATTAATTAAAGTATATAAAATTACAGATTTTATGTTCGTGTATTTACATTATCAGATGAATGACTTGTGTTTTGCGGTTTTTATGAAAACTGTGAAAAACTTTATTTCTTTCTAAATTTCATTTTGTAAGTTCGCATTTTCTTTCAGGCTGGCAATGTGAAAAACACAAGATATATAACTGTCACGTCCACATTCGAAAAAAGTCTGGTGAATACGCCCGAAGCGACGATATCCCCGTCGGGTTCTGAGCCGTTAACTGAAAATATTTTAGCCACTTCAAGTAATTACGGCAAGGACAATAACTTCTTGGATTCGAGTGTTGCCACGTTACCACCAATTTATCTCGCATCAGACATGCAAACTCCGCCTTTAGAAACACTCACAGAGACGTTCAGTACGACACAAACCATGTTCAAGACGCACATTCTCCCCATTGTTCATAGTGGCAACGAAACCGCCACTTCAACCCTCGTGCAGACCTATCTTGTTACCAGATTAGTCACCGCCACTAAAACGCTTCCTCCCATGGACGCTTACCACTTCATCCCCAGCAAAACTCTTAAAGAGTTTAATAGTCATTTGGATGAAGCTGGGTCGGAATTGCATCTAGAACTTGAATTTGGAGACCAGAATGATAATGAAGAGGAAGTGAATGCTAAAAGGGCATTCTCTGACTTGGATCTGGCGAAAATTGGATCTGATTTTGACCTCTCGGATGTTGACAAAACGCATATTCCCGAAGGACACTTGCGGCTCAAGAAGGCCCCTAAACCGGTCCTTAATGAAGCCACGCCGCCGTCTAATCTCAATCCCGACCAACTGCAGCAGTTGGCTCTTTTGCGGTTCCTCAATCCCGCAGCGCAGGGTAAGATATTTCTGAATCGGTGGCGGTATTTTTGCAATATTGACCGATAATCACGTAAAATGTTGATTAAACTTTGTTGTTGCTTCCAGGCCAAGTTATCACCACTTCTAAACCCGTTCTGAAACTTGAAACCGTCTACGAATCCCACGTGATTCCGGTCACCAGTGGCGGCAGCACTGTCCTTACCACCATCTCTAAAGTCTTGGGCACCGTTACGAAGACAGATTACGAGTTCGGCACCAGCACAATCGCCCCCCAACTACCCCAAATACCCCAAATACCCCAAATACCCCCGGTTCCGGTCAACCCCCTATTTCCACAACCACCCCAATTCGCTGTCACTTCGTCGCCCGTCATCCAAAGCACTCTTGTTACACAAACTGATAGCAAGGTTCTTAAGTTGACTTTCGGGGCTAAAACGGCTTACACAACCATTTTCTCGACTAAAGTGGTTCCAACTTTACTGACAACGTATATGACGGCGTCGGTGCCCGTGCAGCCTACTGCAGCTTTCCCAGGATTCTTCCCGGCGCCCTATCCCGCTTATCCTTTTGTCGGTTGACGTCATCAGTGTTAAATAAACTTTTACTGAAATTGACTGAATGCTGATGGGCGAAGCGTTTCGAACAGTGTTGTGCTAGTTCACGGACAGTGTGTAAATTTTTCATCTTGTAAATAATGCATTAATCATCGAAATAGTTGAGAGTTTACTTCCCAAGGTTTGATGTTTACGTGTAAAGTTGAGCTTTTGTCAGGTAAATCCATCTTCTGTATTTATAATGCTCATAAAATTTCATTGTGCTCACCTCAACTCACAGAAAAGATTGTATTGTAAATATGATAGATGTAAGCAAAATATTTTATACTTATATTTTTATAGTATAAGAGTGGTCAATAAAGTCACATTTCCACCAATGTACTATTTTTCCCAATAACACAATATCCAAGAAAGAAATTAAAAAACATAAAATGGAATGAATTCACCCAAAGATGAAAAGGTTACAATTTATCGCTATTGTTTCGTAATTCTGATAAACTAAAACGTAAAAAATCATCTGCGACAATTCTTACTTTTCTTTAAAAAAACATGAAAATTCTTTTACCTACATTTGAACAGTTTTACAATTTTCCAGCGTTGCTTGGAGCCTGGAGGCTGTTTGATTTTCCCCACCTCGAGAGTTTTTAGCGTCACTAAAAATCAGATTTTATTGAGGCTCTTCTGTACATTGTAAGTGTGGTCAGTAATGTTTCTACAATTCCAGCTTTAAAATATTTTAGATCTGCCACAATAAACTCAGTTAAATATGGATTTTTACTGTAAATTGTGCTATAAAAATATCATATAGCCACTAAAAGGTGGCAATAATATGTTACACATCCGTAGAATGTGCCTCTATAGCTTTTTAATAATTTATGACGCTATAATAAGCGGTCGGTCGAACATCTCATCATATCTGTCATTACTGAAGTAATGAAGTTTAAAGCCGTCTGGTTCGAGAATGTTAGCTGTATCGAAGTCTGAAAATAGAAATCAATAGGCGAATCAAAGCGCTTATCTTCAGCTAGATAAGAGTAAGGGAGTCGACAAAATCAAGAATGCGACAGTTTTCTCCGTAATGTTTCCCTTCGAGCCATCTCATTATTCTCAAACTGCTCTTTTCGCTACTTCACTCAATCAATAGCAGAGCTCTGATAAACAAACAAAAAATCTTGGAAACTCCGCATTTCCTCTTCCAATTTTTTAATGTTTTAGTGAAAAAGTTTTTTCGATAAAAATCAGAACTGATTTAAGGAAACGTATAAAGCGGATGTTTATTTGTGCACGGTGGGAAAATCTCGGTTCCAATGCGATTCCTGGATTATTTTCAGTTGGCCCGGGGGTAATGTCTCGATAGACTCCCTTATCTACAATCCAACTTTACAGTACTAATTCCTGAATGTCTCTGAAATGGACAAAGTTTTTCGCTCTTATTGCTGTACATCACATTACAATTCGAGCCGAAACTTTTTTATGTAAAACGCTTCCATTTAGTATGACTTTTGTCAACGGAATTGCGTTATAAAAGTAAAATTGCAGCGATAGAATCACAAATACGCAAATTAGTCCGGATCCGATAAAAATATCAGTCTGAGTGTGAGACGCGCGCTGTTTTACAGAAGGCTGCTTTTGTATTCATTCGTATAATTGAACTTCTGCATCATTCATCCTGAAGGATTTCTGATCGCAATCATACAGCTTGCTTGTTATAACTCAACATCTCAATTAAGAAAGCAGAACGTGATGTTCGCGTATAAAAGGGTTGCAACCAGACAGGTAGAAAACGTGATTTGAATAAAGTTTACTCGACTGTTTATTTGAAAATTCACAGATTTTATAAATCGACATAATCTAAAAGTTGATACGATGGAAGTATATCAAAAATGGATAACTCATTTCTTCAACAAACTTTGTAAAAATCGTGGTGAATTTATGGCTCTCTTGAAACAATATCTTATCGATGCTAAAGTTTGCCTAAATTTTCCAAAGTTTGTGTATTCACGACTGTGACATGTAATTTCGACAAGAACATTACGACGTAAATATTGAAAAAGTTTCATGAAAACGTAACGAGACATTTCTGATGTGTGTTCACTCTTCAATGCAACTTTATAAACTTTTCAATTTGGAATTTACATGCGAAAATTGTAATTACACATAAGCACCAACAATTCAAAGAAAAACTCATAATAAATTCCATTTGAGCGATTGCAATTTATTTCAGAAAATATTTTTCCAAGCTATTAATATTGACTTTCTGTCTCATAGCTTATACGAATAACCGTAGATATTCGATGCCGGCGACCCCTATTACGAGGGGCTCATCCCCTCATCGTTTTCTGTATGAAAGAGACTGATGTCACACATTCATGGAGTTATTGCCGGTTAGATTTGTGTGCAAGGATCCATAAACATATGATTTTTTTAGGTGTCCGCATCGATTTACTTTGTGTGTTTTTTAATCTACTTCCCAAACACGAACAGCTTCCATATTAAAATCGCTATCGAATACGTAACGCTAATGGAAGATACAGTTCCATGCATAGATTGTAAATGTACTCCACTTTTTAATCAGGAAAATCCGCAGAGGCGGTAGTGTTATTACGCTGCAGTGTATTTTCGAATCATATATTGAACGCAAAATCGGTTATTTGTTTTCAGTTCAGATCTCACCCAAAAAAAACTCAATATACTTAAAATTAACACGAATTTTAATCAACAACGTATTTGATTGCTTTCATGCTTTATATCAGATGTTAAAATGCACTTTCTTTACCTCGAATTACGTTCTTAAAACAACACTTTTCAGCCTCAGTCTGTGATAATGTCTTTTCAACGTCTCGTCTGAGAAAAAAGTTTGATCTGTATTTGAAACAAGTCTTGATATATTTCCTTTCAATACCGGAGAGTTCTGCCAAGTTGTTAATTCAATAATGAAGATGTGAATAATGTATTTTAATACTCTGATCCGAATAATAATAATTGTAAGCCGGCACGAGTGGTAGTCGCTAAATTAATTTAATGAAATTTAAGGAAGTTGTGAGACGGTGACCGAGCGGAGGCGAATTATGTAAAGCCAAATCCGGATTCATCATCACAAAAGTTTTGTTTGGCTTGATCTTAATCTGAATGTAAAAGGAGTTTATGAGTTGGGCTTTATATATTCAAGTCACATCTGAGAAACTCGCCTCTCTTTGTATTGAGAAGGGTTTTTCTCGTTAGACCGTAATTAAAATAAATCTACCGCTAGGAAATACGAACCAAGTTTGTTGAACGAGCTGCCAAATAACACCCCAGCTAATAACCTAAACTAAAGTTTTTTCCCGGACGGTTTTCTTAAATAGAGAAGATGGGAAATGAGGAACTTTAAAAATTAAGTAATTTGCCAAGAATAAAACCAGATTTTCAACTTTGTTCAACTTTCAATCTTTTTGTTCAACTGACAATGAAATTAAAGCTATTGATTGAAAAAGTTTTGTTCTAAAGGTTTTTAAGCGAAGCCGCGTTTCGATTAGATTGCTCATAAAAAAATTCGCCACTTTATATAAAATATGTGAGTCTGTTGCGAGACTACGACGGAAGCGACGCCAATTCACATCCGGACTGAAGCCACAGATAAAAAAACTTATGTGTCTTGAAAAAATTTTATAATGCTGCCACCAAGGTTCTTTATTGTAGTACACAGAGAAAAAACTCTTGCTTTATTTATCATTAAATTGGAAATTAAATAATGGATAACTACTCGTTTGGTAATTTCCCAAAGAGTCATTATTATTTAGATGTCCATTTTATTGACAGCTTAAGTAGGGTTTTTCAAATAATCGATTTTAATTTAAAATATTGATACGTGATAGCCTACACTAAACCAAACACCCTTTGTCCTGTCAGTTTCATTCTTTGACTACTTATAAGCAATTTATTTTCTCGTTTACTGCTTTATACTTTGTAACCGAACTGTGAGTTACAACAATAAAAGATTACTTGAATAATATTTTTATATATGTTGTTGGCACATAAAGTGAGATGTGCTAATAAATATAAAATTTTAAAGCCTTTTTTAATTTTTTTTCATTATACTCGTAGCTAAACTTGTTGTTTCCAGATTTTAGAAAAGAATCACATTTGAAACGGCAATTTTTCTCGATATTCGCATGTTTGCTAACATCGTAGCTCCAGAGCGGGGAAAGCAACGCCCAGTATACGTTTCAAAAAATTGGCAATCATCTTCGAAACTTTATACAATTAATTGATTTCTACAGACTGAACGATACACTTTTTCACTCTGTAGTCGACGGAGAATTTGTTGTGAGGAACGTTTTCAGGACGCAAGCCTAAATATTTTCGTACATCTTCAAAAAAGTTAACTTCAGTTACACAAAACGACAGATCTTTCTTAGTCTTAGTATCAAGAAGTGAATTTTCACTTGATGGTGAAAGTGTTCTTTTATCGTCTTGTATAATAAATAACTGAAATTTTATAGAGTTGGGTAAATCCAAAACCTTAATGTTGAATTTTTATATTATCGTACGGTGTAAAGTTTGTTGCATCTATTTGTGTTAGGTAACAAATATTTGAATAACACTTGCTCCTTTTAAAACGGGCATTTCAATATCTGATACGTCGCACTTGTTCATTTCTGGAATGCTTATCATTTCCACAAACAAGAAAAAAATACTATTTATCACATTATTTCTCCGTAATAACAGCAAGTGATTCAGGTATTGTTTAAACTAGAATATTTTATCTTATCAGTACAAATAGGTGCGATATGATTAACCCAAAAAACTTTCAGTGTACCGTTGTATTTCAAAACGAAACAATAAAGTAAGAGTGTAAGTGTTCTGTTTTGTGCAAAATGGCAGGAAAAGGTGACGGTGAAGGCGAAGGAATCGTTCTCAAGTTGGAAAATCAGATTTATGTCATCAAATATGTGATTCTGTTCACGAACATCATTGAATGGGTAAATTTCTCAATTTGAATTTTCATTTAGAATGTTATGAATGTTTTAAGTAACGAAATGTCTTTCAAAGTGCAAAACTAATTTTTTATAGAAAAATTCCTTTGTTGGGCAAAACACCAGTTGGCATCTCGTTATCGGTGACGAAATGATTAGATATAATATTAGTCATGGTTTATTTGAGAACCGTGAGCGCAAAGCCCTTGCGCAATTTTATTATAATTAAATTTCATAAATAAGAATAAATTTTGTGGTAAAGGCGATAATAAGCATGCAACGTAGTTAGGAAGAAAGCTCCGTAAACTTAATGCAATCTTTATAAACGACGTCCAAAGCAGCATCATTTGCATATTTAGGCGTTATCCGCGAGGCTGGAAATTAAAAATACCCGAGAGCACATTACACTAATTGGCCTTACGATCCCTCGAGCTGAAATTTTCAAATTTCATGTCTAGGTGCTATGATATATATTAAACGCCTGCGGTAGTGGCAACACCCCCACCAAATCCAACCCCGCAATATATCAAACTGCAAGCCCAGGCGGCCATATCGCGTGCTGCTTCTTTTGCACCCCTAGTCCGCGCTGGATCAGAGGTTATGTCGCCATAAATGTCGCTCCAGTCGCGCAATATAGTCCACTTCCAATACTTATCTCTACCGTAAGCCGCTTATGCCGGCCCTGTGTATCAAACGTGTTTACTCTTGGCGACACGGAACACCAAATTATATTCTCTACCGCCTTACGTCAAGAGAATTCGCATGCACATGCAAGCTTGCAATTAAGAGCCTAATCGATCAAGTATAACTGATGTTACAACTATTTGACTACTATCCCAGATCTTCCTTCCTTCGGTGGGAGTGTCGGAAGCAGTTTATCACCAAACTTTATCTATATGATATGAGGTGTTAGTTAGCAAGTATTTCTCAAACGGTGATGTCGAAACAGACATGGTTGAACTATCAGATATGAAATGAAGTACGTGGAACAAAATTTCAGTCGGTAACTTCGTGAACATTTCTAAACGATTTATTGTAGCTATGAATAACTTTAAAATATTGAGTTTGATTTTTCAGAGCCACCGAAATGAATAAATCTGTAAAATTAATTCCAACTATAAAATATAACTAAATAAAAACTCCAAGTATTAAACTTTCTCAGAGTTAATTAAAAGCAAACTAACTATTTCTTCTATACTCAATAATCTAAAGTCAACATTGAAGTTAAAAATTACAAACTTACTATAAACTCCCGTAAATTAAATATTGAAGCAGGTTAGACCAAACGTTAATCAAAACATTATAGATATTTTGTTCTCTGTTATAAACCAGACAGATATTTAGCATTTGGGAAAATTGGTAAATTTGTAATCAGCATTTAATTTGGAATTTAGCAATGCATTTTAGGGGTTAGTAATGTTAACAGTTCTTTTTATTTGAAACAATAATTCTGTAATTAAAATGAGTAGTTAGTTTGTATTTATTTGAGCTAGCTGTAGCTTTTACAAATGCCAAAAAACAAATTTTGGCAATAATTAATTGAATTATAATTTATTATGGTACAATTAAAATAAAGCATAATTTGGCTATTTTTAATAATCATAGTTAAAATATACTGATATAATAGTTATTAAAGCAGTTTAATTTACATTTTTTGATAATAAAATCTCAGTCTTAGCAAATAATTTTAATTTCATTGAAGAATTATTTGTTTAATAGCAAAGAAATATAATTTTCGGAAACGTTAATTAACAATTTACATAAAAATATTGCACTAACTAGCTTACTTTACAATATAATAGATATTTTCAACGGACCATCTGTTTTTTTTTTAATCCTGTGATCAACAAGACAAAATTGAATTTTCAAGATTTTACGGAAAACCTAACTTGAACGTCTCAAAATTCCAGAAAACTTTTTGATTCAAAAAAAATTTACCAAACTTCGATGTTTTGAACAATATTTTGCTCGAGTAACTTTATTCTTTAAGGCAGCATGTAAATTCATAAAAATTTTATAAGATATCAAGTAAACAGTTTTTGTGTTAATTAACTTTTTAAGCGCCAACTTCAAAGAGCAAAGAATAAAAAAATTATTGTGATAAAAAAAAAATATATATTTTTCCTATATATAAGGTTGACCACACTATAGCGTGGTATGCCATTTTTAATACACCCTGTATAGTTATAGTTCCCTAGTACCATAATTCATTAAACTGTGGCTAGAATATGTATAATTTGACGATACTTTTTGCGTTCTATTGTTTATTAACTTTTTTTGTTTATTCCTTGTTTCATTTTGAAATGTTTCACTTTAGTAAGAGTTTCATAAGACAGTTGAATTAACGATTTTTGATTTTTTTTGTATGTCTGATAAGATTGTATTAACTACAATTCGACTCAATGTATAATTTACAAAATAGAAAAAAATAGTAGAAAAAACAAGTATTATTATAATTAGATTTAACTTTTCCGCACAATATCGAGAATGTTTTGCATAAAAAGCTGTAAAAATGTTCAATAATCAATTTTTTTCATTTGTCAAGAATGAAATAGAACGAACATTAAGTAGACATGATTTTAAAATACATTTGTAATAATGATACATATAAATGCCAATTTAAACTATTAAACATCTTACGAAAATTTAGAATATTCATTCAGACTTATTAAAATATCTCAAAATGAACATGAAAATTGAACGAATTATGATGAGTAATTGAAAAGAGCTTTTTCGCATACTAATAAAAGAGCCTGTAAATAGGTGAATTTTGTCAGGAAAACTTCGTTTGTGCAGGACGCCAGCAATGAGTTTTAGTCGTAGTTCAGGAATTAATTTAATCTGGTTGAAACGTCACAGTCACCGCATTTTGCCCAAATAAGAACATACATTGAGTCAAACAATTCCAATTACGACTGTTGTGTGATTTAATGGCGATCATATACAAAATCCCTTGTAGCAATTCGACGCCTTTTTATTGCGAATTGAATCCGAAAGCTCTATTTGGCAATTCGACTGAGTTCCACCCGATGACTTTCCACAAATTGACTAGAATACAAAAACAGAAATGTACATAAAGAGCCAAGTTTATAGGGTACATTTCTACATCAGCGTAATTGAAAATTTTGAGAAATCCGTTTAATTAAGTAAGTTGTAGTTGTAAACAGAGAAAATGGAAGGTTAAATTACATACGTTAATGTAAATTCCGACGAATAGAGTTTCGGGATTCTTCAGTGCGTTTTCGTACATTCTTGGTTTTAGTGGGGCGCGATAAGTTCTTGTTAAGAAGAGTCCAGTTAGGTGGTATGAGCAGCTCTTTGGTGTTATTTGTGCGGTCTGAGCGTGTCAAATTAAACTGCCTTAACTTCAGGCAAAACCGCTGATCTGTGGTTTTGTCTACAATTCGGTTCGCGCTTCTGAAATATTGCTTCGTTCTGAATAATCTATTAAGCCCCAGGCCAATCGACCAAAAACATTTTCTACCAGTTAATCGCAGTTTGCGGAACGCTTATCTTGTATATTATCCGTAGTTGGAGGGAGTTGGGCGCTAATCGGTTAAACCTAACGGCGTTTTTGCATCCCTAATTGTGAAATTGTTCCGATACTCGAATCGTGTCAGACTTCAAGAGTAGACCCGTAAATTGCGCAAGGTAATAGCGTTTGAAACCCCCCTTGGTAATAATAATTCAGGGTTAATGATCCGGACACAAAACACAAACATCACGTTGAAACCGACGTTTTTATCGCTATTCCTTGACCTACACGTGATGGAATGCATCTCCGACACCCTCTGAAGGGCCATTTTTCGACACCACTCGATTTTCTTTCCCGATTTTATTATACGTAACCATTGAAAGCTGGAAAAAACAAGAAACTTGTTTCTACCGGAAATTAGAAGAGGGGCAAAATTACCACTCGCTTCAACAATGAGCGGCCGATAATTGAGGGAAATTGCACCAATTAGCACGATTTTTTTCAAAAACTTGCTCTATACAGGAAATGGGAAATTGATGGATGCAATAACCTGAACTGTTAGATACGGAAACATGACTGATAAACTTCAAAAACATTGACATTGATAGATTGGTGGATCATATCGCGGTAGTTCCATTCAGTGATTTTTCATTTGTGCCTGCCAATATGAAAATTTATCTATGAAAAAGGGCTTATCGCAATCCAACGGAGCGTACATGTAATGAAACTGTAGGTCAAAATATATAGGAAACGGCCTAAACATAACTACTGTAGATATTAACCACAAGGGTCTATGAAATTAACATAATTTCACGTTGAATTCAATTGTTAATATTTGCAAACACAGAAAATGCAAGTGGAATGGGAACAACGAGAAGCTTTCTCAGTTGTGGTTGATTGGCAATTTATAACGAAAAATATCCGTCAAATATTCCTAAGATTTTCTATTTTCAAGACCACTGAAAAATTAATGATGTTTGGAAGTATTTTTTTTTAAATATTAGCAGTTGCTAGTGTATTAAAGCAGAGAATTTATTTTTAATCCGATTCAAAATCATGAAATGAAATGTGGATTTTATTAACTGAAATTTTGTGTAAGTATGAATAAATTAAATAAAACACCAATCAAATTCATATTATCTGAGCAACAAAACAAGTTTCATCAAACCTAAATTATAATTGATTAGTAGAAAACACAAACTCGGGATAATTTTTCTGGAAAAGTTGTAGAAACTGGATTCAAAGTTTCTCTTTCTAGAATGAATATATCAAGTACTTAGAATTTGAGTGTGTTTATTGAGTTTCCCCGGATAATGGCAGGAACTGATTCAAGAAAGATGTGTAATTTATTCCGTTTACGTAAGTGCGTACCATCTGCCACACGCAGATTATTGTGTTCTCGGGGAAAGTGCTCCGCATGGCATCATCGTGACCGTGAGGTTAATGTGAACGTTTTCTGTTTTGGAAGTTGAGTGGCATGAACAAGAAGTCATGTCATCTGGCACACAGCAGAAGTGGTTGCAGTCCGTGGCGGTGAGTTCACGAAAAGACATTTCCGGTAATACCGCGTGAGTTACAACCGAAACGAATGGTAATTCGTGATAAGGCAAAGTTGCAATTTTTCTTTCAGCTTGTTTTCTATGATGTTGATTGTGATCATTCCGTCTGAAAAAGTTACATCAGTCGCCATTTTCTTGAATCAAATGTTGCAGTCGTCGCAGTGTTATATTTTCTCTTTCTTTCAGAGCTGGAAGTTCGTGTCATTGAATGTGAATATCTTTATTTTATTCAGTTATTTATGCGGTTCATGACGAAGTGAATGTTAGATTCGTGTATGGAGATACTGTAGATGTACCTGCCAAATCAATATCTACTTAGGTAGGCAAAGTTATTCGCTTTATCTGCGGAGCTAAGCGTCTGCTGAATTATTCAGTAGTGAGTGTTTAAAGTAGAAATGAACTGTTCGGGGGTGTTGGGCAAATAAATTCTACGTATTAATTGTGCCTTGACGTATCGAATAACTTTGTGGGCGCTTTGAATTATTCATTTCATTACTGTTGATTATTTTCGAGGTGGCATGTTCAATGCGTGAGCAGTTAGTTTGCTGCAACATTATCAAAGTGGTCCGTCCGGTTCGTCAATACCCTCGGTATCAAACATCATATCATCCCTCGGTATCTCCATAAACCCCAATACCTTTCTGACGTTCTCCTCATCCTCTCTCATTTGGGAAATGCCCTGAGCAGTCGACAGGTCCATAGCGAGCGCAGCTTACGTGAAATTGATACAATAAACATCCGAGGGCGAGTTCGTGAGTGTGCGTGACACGAATAGAGCCGATATGATATTTCTGATATGGAGAAGGTCCTTTTCCTTCGAGTCACATCGTAAAACCGTCTAGGATGGCGATATTAAGGGCCCGTAACCCGATAGCTTGCAAATACTTGCCCAACGATGATCGGTGCACCAGACTGTGAGAAAAGGGGTAACGAAGTGAGCAATAGGGGACTAGATGGCGCTGCCTTGCGACGATCGATGCCGAGGGCAGACTGGACCGAAGGATCATGCATAATGCGACAAATACACTACTGCACCAGACGACCATTTTACACTGGGACCATTTGCCACCTGCGATATTCAAATCATAACTTTGACGCTCACCTGTGGTAAAAAAACTACCCACGACGGTGATAAATCCACAGACAACAGAAAATGCACATACAAAACTTTCAAACATGAAACATTTAAGCACAGAGAGATTTACAAAATCTGACTACAGCATGTGTTGTTTGAACAACATTACCTCTATCTACAAGAAAAAAAAACATCTAGAGAATTTTTAACGCAGCCTGAAATGCACAAATGGATTTCAAATACGAATAGATTTTATTTAAACGTGGACAAAGATTTTCTTCAGCTTCTTTTCTTTAATCTCATGCCATATATGTTACCCTCAGTAGTCGTTTTCGACCAGAGCTCTACAGAGTGCATAGTTAAGCCCATTTTTGCAATATGCTCCCAATTTTTGAATATAAAAACTATAATTTATTATAGTACCCATTTGTCAATTTTTACAAACATTTGTTAGAAACTTTTTTTTGGTTGGTAACAGTCATTTAGTGAAATGTCAAATGTCATTTATGTATAAAGTTACAATTTTAGTCCAGATACAGAACATTTTCATTGAAAGCAAATTAAATTTGACATTTTCTGCCATTTCCTATTTCTCTAGGGGAGTGAAGTTAGAACATGAATTTTGCATTTTCACTTGGGAAAAAATGACAATTACGTTAAGTCTATTTGATTCAAGTTTATAATTTCATTTTTGAAATAGAGGTTTCACCAACTGGCACAAAAATTCTTAAACTATCAAATTAGATTTTATTTGCAAAAAAAATATATTTAATATACAAATAAGAAAAAATAGCATAAAAAACGCGTAAAAGACTCGTCCTTTACAGGGACTCCTGCCTACGGTAGTCGTGCTGCAAACTTGGACTTCTCTCTTAACATAAGTTTTAAAAAAGTAGTTTTTTACGACCTACTTTTAATTTTTTCAGAATTGATCGACATACATTTAAACAGATTAAATGTTTGCAGTTATTCAAAACTTGATAATAAGTAGGCATTTCTTCTCTTTGGTTGTGCTAAAAACAGTAGAAAAAAAATCAGTAGCTAAAAACTTTATAAGATTTGCTCGCAGCATCAACTTCTTCTTAGTAAAAAGAAAAACGCGTTTATATTTGAACTACTCTCGTAACAAAATTGGTTCCCGAATTTACCAAATAGCTGCTTGTATTTACAAGTCACGAGTATTATTAGTTTGAACTTCATTTACATCAGTGGGCACTCTCCAATGATTGCGCCAAGTGAATATAAACATATAAACTGATGTGGCCGGTTGAAAAGGAGTTGCAATTTCGAAAATTAAAATGAGATTTGTTTAGTTTGCGGAATGCATTCAGAATAATAAGACCGATTAATTCCATAGATAATTTAAGGTGGCGCATCTACTATTTTTTTTTTCACTAACTGATTATTTTACTCACATGTGAAAACAAACGCAGGGAACGTATAAATTTGGTAAATTTTAATTAATTTCAATTATTGTCGCGGATAATTAAAACAAAACGTAACAATTGTGTCCTCCTATGAATCAAATTGTGAATTTCAGCACAGGAAAATTTATGGCACGTTTTCAGTGAATTCATTTATTATTCATTAAGAATATCGTTTCTTTGCACCACCGGTTTCAGAAAACGCTAAACAGTTTTATAAATTATTCAGAGGTGTTATTTAACCCTATCTAAACTGTTAGTGTATGATAAAAAATTTCCAAAAAGATCAGCTAAAACTTGGACACTTTGAAAAAGACATTTTTATCTTCTGTCACGACATTGTCAACTTTGTTGCCGCTTTCATTAGCAGCATAACAAATTACGAAAGTCCTTTATAACTTTATGAAGGATGTTTTACGCATTTCTTGGGTTTCCTAGTTAGTAGTTATATTTCTGGCGCTGCATAATTACAATCTAAAAACTTTAAGAGGATTTTACCCCAATTCCCCGGCACATTAGCATAACCCACTTTGAACGACTATGGTTTCTTGTGCGACTTTTTCTTATCTTAAAGAGGATATGCAAATAAAAGTTGCTTAATGTTAATTTAATAGGGATTGTATTTAAAAGAATGTTTAATGAATGATTAAGCCAACGAGTGCGTTTTGAAAAATTTAATGTAACGAGAAAAAACAGTCTGTTTTAAATCCAATTAAAGTACTAGGGAAAACTAAAATAGTAAATTACAGCGCATTAGGTGTAATTACGGAGATTTGTTCATCTGTTACACAAGTAACAAAGTGTGATCCACATTATCCGGCAATTTCTTCCTTTAATCATGGGACCTAATTAATTACAAGCTGTCCCAAGAATAACTGTAGAGGCCCGCGAAAGACCCTCAAGCAACAAAAAACGTACTACCTTCCCATTTTACTAAGTAATAAATTACGAAACGTTGGTTAAATACCCGGCCTCTTTTGTTTGATGTGTAATAAATAAGGTTACGGTCTGTTTTAACGCCGCAAACCCGTAAAATGTTTAGAACTTTACTTGGGTTGGTTCGATTTTCTATTTTTTATTTGTTGGAAATCCAATTACAAGTCTACTTTATTGTGCTGGTATTCAAATACATCTAACCTATTTTGACAACACAATTATCTCGTTGTCTCTCCAAACATTTGTTTTGAGCAATTAAATTGTTGACTTTCGTATTCCTTAACTTGCACACAAATATGTTGCTTACTGACAGTAGACACAGATCTATAACAATTCCCACTGTATATACATCAATTGATTAAATTTTTAATGGGGGTAAGTATGAAATATTCATGAAAATGTTTGGGTGTAATAGACAACATCCGCTAACAGTTGTCATTATTCTATTAAATATTAAAACATTTTAAATAACAGATTTGTTGGTGGTATCTATGTACACAAGCGACTCCAAGGTAGCTTAATCATTACTTGCTGGCCAAGACGAAAAAAGTAATAGCGTAGCCGTCAAACTTTTTCTTATTTCCCCCGGGAAAGCTCGGATAAATGCAGCATTTAGTTGTCTGTGATGCATTGTTTTGGGAAAATGGGCGCAGATATGACAGAAAAATGTAGATTCGACTGATTTTCACTCGACTACGCGATAAATTAAACGAAACATTTATCAGTTCTATTAGTTTTTCTTATGGACAAGATATATGGGAGTTGGCAGAGCTTGCATGACGATTTTTCAAAGATTTTTGTCTATATTGTTTTCTTCTAGAGATACATTGAGATAGAATGGAGCAAAATAGAAGAAGTCAGCTGAAAATTGAAACCAACGAGCGTAAAATACGTCGCGGTAATTTTTGAAGCTTTTTGTCCTTTTCTTAATTGGTGGATTGATATTATCTCGTTGAAAGACAATCCGGCTAAAACTAAGCTTCGGGGCTTTCTGTACGGATATGCACAAAATAAAGCACGTATTGCGGAAGCTTATTTTTAATTATAAAGTAGCATTAAAAAACTTTTCACATTGAAGTGGTCGGAACATTTTTAAAACTTCATGTACATAAACTGAGTATTCTGATTAAGAATTTAAGCTCTAAATAAAGTTTCAAATTCTACAATAAAATTCTTGAATATCTTAAATTCTGTGCTGAAAAAAATGTTAATTTGTTTAATTTCATAAGGTTACGTATTTCTCGAAAACTAACGAGTCGAGAATGCCTAAGAAATTCTTTATTTATTAGGAAAATGGAATTTAGGTTTTTTATGCAAGTCGTATATTTATCAAGTTTGAAGATCTGACAACTTGATAACTGTACACACTTAAAAAGGTACACGCTTAACATACTATCGCGTAATGCTTATAATCGAAGTGAGTCATAAATCAAACCTTGACACGAAATTGTGGATAAAAAACGGAGAACTAATTTGCAATTGCAATCGCACGTACAAAATTAGTAGCAATTTATTACAATTTTAGCTATAACAAAAGTATTTTTATTCTTTATGACTTTTGATCTAATAATAAATTTTTGGTTGAAGCGATGGTCTACAGATCTGGAATACTGGAAAGCAACAGTTAGATTTTTATACTGTTCACTCACGCAAAGATAAATATGTGCAAAAAAATAGTTTCTTCTTAATTCTACAGGTATCCAATTATAAGCAAACGTGTCAGTTGATAGAAACGATGCAGACGTTCGCTGAAAGTCCCCAAAATTAATCCACCAGTTTGTGAGACGAATGAAACTTGACATTTTATAAAGTTCCAATATAAATCAAAAGCACGTGTGCTCAATGTGTGCTGGCTCAGTTCCGAACATTTCCTTTGATTGCTTTGATGAAATGCACAATCCTGGCATATATCCACTTCAGTTTGGTACTAATTCGAGCAAACTAGGATTATGGTATTAGCTATGAGCGTGCAGGTTTGGTTTTCATGGGATTAAAAAACTTGAGATATTTAATCTTGAAACGCATGCAGCTCGCGTCAGCACTGCCATAGCGATATTGGATGAACTGGACGTCGAACGAGACTTTTTTACTTTCCAAATGAAACCTTTTATGATTGATGGATAGACAGGCATTCCTCCGATATAGAGTTGACCGCAGCGTCGGGACGTCTGTTACAGAGAGACGCTATTTTTTAACATTTTTCACTACTCTCAAAGGACAAATTATCCTACGAAATATAATTTTGTTGAGAGGGAACTGTCTATAAAAAAATTTCTTTGCTTCGCTCACGCATTTTCTAGTCGATTCGTTGATGACGCGAAGACCGCTTTGTTAAATTTGGTTATATTTTATTCGTACGCATTCCAGTCGAGTTTTCTGTCCCCAATTTAACGCGATTTATTGGTTCCAAGGAAATATTTGGGATGGCAGTGCCGAAATATTAGACCATTTCGACGTGATCCAACAAAAAAGCTGATGTATTTATAAGTGGAGACACATGCTGTGGGATATTGCAAGTTTTCCACAGCACGCAATTAAAGGGTCATCAAGCTGCCACGTTTTCTGAAAAACCAATTGACTTCCGGTAATCACCGTATATTATTTCGTAATTCACACTTCTTACGAAATTGAAAAGGAAGTTGATGAATTTCTTGCGCAATGAAGTAATTCCCAGTTGCATATTTGTCACGACGAACGAATTAAACAGGCACATTTATTGCGAATTATTTTTAACTTCTGTATTTTATGTTACAATTAAACATAAACACGAATAATGTGTGTACGGGGAAATATAATAAATTGTAATACCTATCTAAACGTCATGAAATGCTGGATGTAAAATATTAGCGTTGTTTACCGCACTTACGCCATTACACATATTATTAAATACATACACATGTTATTAAAATTTAAAATACAGATTTAACTCAACTAGCCAAATGAGGTTTTATAAATAAACACTCGTAATTTAAACAACTTCACCTCAAACATATTACGGCTGGATCAATAAAAAGACGGCCAGAGCCTCTACCATATTTTGTAGCACTCCTTGTATTTTCCTCATCAATACATTCATTTATAGTTTTTAATTTTTTTTATTAGTTTGCAATTTATATATTTTTTAATTTATTTGTAAAACCACGTCCTTTATGGAATATTTTTGTTTGCGAAAAATAATAACTAAAGGAAAACCACGCTATGTTGTTTTAATTCAAAACATTTTCTGTGTTCTGTTTGTACTTGTGTATTATTAGAGCAAAATGTAAAAACATGGATATTTCTGTTTTTTAGAATAAATTGTTAATTTTTATTCCTGCAGCAACCACTAAAATGACTTTTAAATAAAAAAAATTGACAATTATGTTAAAATAATATCATGACAGTACTATTTTTGACTTTTTTATTTATTCTGCAAAATTACAACATCATAGGGCAAAATATTTTTTTATTTTTTAGAACCAACCACAAATTTGTAAAATTTCTTACAAAAACTTGTAGTCATGGCAGTTTTAAAGCCACCGCAGTTAAATTTATGGAGAATACTTATTCATTAGCTATGTCAAATTGCAAAATTAAAGAGCTAAAAAGACAATTTTTGGAAATTTGGATTTTTAGGATGAAGAAAATTTCTAACATTTTCTATTAAAATCCGTAATGAAAAGTGTTTAAAGACTATTGCAATGAAATTAAAGTAAGATACTATTTATGACTCGCTATTCTAAATTACAAAGCTATAGAGCAAACAACATTTTTTTTTATATTTTCTTTTTGGAATTATTCAAAAAAAAACACTAAAATCTGTAATTTTAGTAGTTTTAAGTCTTCAGCAATTAAATTTCCGGAGACTACTGCAGTTGTCTTGTTTATTAGCTGTGTCAAATTCCAAAACTGTAGAGCAAGGAAAATATTTTTTTTTTTTCTATTAAAATCTGCAATTATGAGCGTTTAAATGCTATAGCTATAAAATTTAAGAAGAATCCAATTTTGGCTCGTTTATTTACTGTGCCAAATTACAAAATTGTAGAGCAAACGACATTTTTTTTTAATTTTTATTTTTAGAATCAACTAAAAATTTTTAAAATTCTTTACAAAAACTTGTAATTCTGATAGTTTTAAGCCCACAGTAATAAAATTTGTGGAGAGTACTACAGTTACCTTGCTTATTAGCTGTGTCAAATTGCAAAAGTATAGAGCAAGATAGACAATTTTTAGATTTTTTTATTTTTAGTATGAAAAAAAATCCTAACATTTTATATTAAAATTTATGATTATAAGCGTTTAATTGCTATAACGACGAAATTAAAGCAGAATACTATTTTTGACTTGCTCATTTAATGTACTAAATTACAATCTTATAGAGTTAACAATATTTTTATTTTTTATTTTTTTATGAATCTCCTAAAAATTTTTTACCAAAACCTGTAATTTTGGTAGTTTTAAATCTACAATAAATAAATTTGTGGAAAGTACTACAAATACCTTGCTTACTAACTGTGTCAAATTGCAAAAGTATAGAACAAAATATACAATTTTTAGATATTTTTATTTTTAGTATGAAAAAAATTTCCAACATTTTATATTAAAATTTGTAATTATAAACCTTTAATTGCTATAACGATGAAATTGAAGTAGAATACTATTTTTGACTTGCTCATTTAATGTGCTACATTACAATCTTATAGAGTTAACAATATTTTTATTTTTTATTTTTTTATGAAGCTTCTAAAAGAATTTTACCAAAACCTGTAATTTTGGTAGTTTTAAATCTACAAATTGTGAAAAGTACTACAGATACCTTGGTTATTAGCTGTGTCAAATTGCAACATTATAGAGGCAAAAAGACAATTTTTAGAAATTATTATTTTTAGTAAGAAGAAAATTCCTTTTTTTTTTTGTTAAAATTTGTAGTTATGAGCATTTAAAAGCTATAGCAATAAAATTAAAGCAAGATACTATTTTTGACTTGCTCATTTAGTAATTTTTAGAAAATTTCTAACATTATTGATTAAAATCTATGATTTTTCTAGTTTTGATGATATGGCAATGAAATTTAGGCAGAGTACTATTTTTGAGTCGCTCATCTACTGTGCCAAAATAGAATGTTCTACAACAAACAAAGTTTGTATTATTTAATTATTATTTTTAGAACCAAAGAATTTTTTATGAACTGAATATTACGGTTGAATTATTAAGGATTCGCAATTTGTAGGGCTTTTTAAAATACCTTGAGATTGCTGAATTTATTAACTACTGCAAGGTCCTTAAATCACACCATGTACCCAGCATTAGTGATTTAAATGTGGTGCAATTTGTGCAGCGCAGTTTATGGCTACAAGCTGAAACAATTTATTTTGCTTTATTAGTCTTGTTGCAGAGTTCTGGGACAATTTCTTAGAGCCCCTCTTCGATAAAGCAACTTCTGCAGTTAAGCCAAAATGCAGATGTTCATTTAAACATAAGAATTCGAGCATTCTAAAGGCCGCAGTGCCTTTATCAATCTCTTAGGTCGTAACGAGCCAACGGCCCGTTCTCTCGCTATTACGTACTTCCCTCAGCTCTAATGGCTTGGTTGTTTTAGACTGTAACCCCTGTGTCGCCGTGTTCTGTATTTCCTACTATATCTTAATTCCTTCCTCTCTTCCTCCATTCCTTCTCATTAAGTCCGCTTCGTCGCCACGGTTTCTCTATAAGCGAACTCGGGTTGAGGTGCAACCCCGAATATCAACCTCACGAATCTGCAACGCAAATCGCTCCTCTTGCTATCGACTGCCGTGTTATTTCGTTCTCTTAGCGTACATTACTTCGCAAAGCGATTGAATTTTCCGACAAAATCTGAAGCGACACTGATTTATCACAAAAATATTAATCAGCTCGTGTTTACGGGGTTCAATTTTTTTAAGAGACCACGGCCGAACGGGAGAATTCACAGAATCAGCTGCTTATCTTTCGATGAGCTATTAGACTGAACTTGCATAATTCAGCGAAATTTTCCGTTGAGAGGGGCTCTGAAATATGCCTCTGCTTTTGTTTGTTTTGGGAGAGTTCAGTTAATTACCAAATCTTTTAATTCTTCGCTTCTTCAAATAATTTATTTATCGTAAATGCTATCTCATTTGGTAGGAAGGATACAGAGTTTAACGGATTTAGAACGTTAACTCGTTTTGCTCTCACTGCCTTCAGACATTAATGGGGTACGTGTCGGAATTGTGCAAGCCGTCACTTTTTCTCGTCTTCTTAAAGCCGTTAGGCTTAAGCCGGCCTCGGTCAACGCCATTCTGCGTTCATTACGGTCGAGTCTAATGTCACTCTTTATTAAAAAATGAACCCAAATCACGTTATCGTAATGCTAATAATTCCGTAAGCTAACTGAAATCAGTGAATCTGTATTGTCTTCCTGTACATTGTCAACGAGAATTTGAACCAGAAATTAGGACAGACGATGTGTGATGATGATAGCTGTCTGAGCAGGAATTACCTATTTTAAATTATGTCAAAATTTAAAATATATTTTAATGATCAAGAAACAATATTTTTATAAAATTTATATGTGATTTCCGCTCTAAATGCAAATTTTTCAGTTAGTGGTGAAATGGTCTTATTGGAGGGTATTGACTTTTCAGCTTAGCGATTTCCACTTCGCACTTTTCGTCATTATTTTTCTTAAGCAAAATTAAAGTAACATAAATATCATATCTCAAATAGGTGGATTAAGCAAAATGCTTTTAGACGAATGATGGGACTAGTCTTTCATGATCTCGTCTATCGTTGCAACTTCATCCACTTAAAAAAATTGACAGTTTTATTTATAATTTATACATCCAGTTTATTTGTAACACTGTGGACAGTTGATCAGAAAACAATACGTTTAGTTAAGGACAGTAATGTCACAAACGAACAAAACATGCATATTAATGAGAACTATCATCAGCATCAACATGAAGCTGCATTGAAATGAATTGTTTAGTGTTATTATTGATGCACTTTTGGAAATACAGCTGACAGGTGTGCTGAAAACGCAGTTTGCAGAAAAAACCTCAAGAACATAGAATTTCGCTAAATGTTTTATTACTTAATTTCATGTGTGAGGTTAAAATTTCGTGTCAATGAAAGACGTCAGTTTTCGGAAGGACTTTATCAGCTACCGCATCTTGGTGAAACTGCGGTGATTCCCCGATAAGGCCATGGAGAAATGCCGATTTGGTCAATTTCTGTCAGTAATTGTAGGTGAGTGACGTCGATACAATAATTAAATTCCCGAAATTGTTGGGTAGAGGCGCGAATTCCGGCGGCAATAGGCGTTCAGGATTTGGCAGACGACGTTTCCAGCTGGGGTCATCACTTTCTCAATGCGGTACAGACATGGAATGTCACGATTCCAACCCCTGGGGTGAAATATACGAAAGATAAATCGAGTGTGTCGCTGTTGACATATGACAATGCCGTTCTCATCGCGTCCTTGCGTGAAGAGGAAGACGCCTGATAAGGTTAGCTTGATTGTCGACGCTACTGCGTTCCACCGCACTCCCACTGGAATTCCTGACTTCACAACCCTTTCTTTGTATTCACAGGTCGAACAGCTGCGTTTTCACACACAAAATTGACGGTCTATCGAAAAGTTACAAATTGTTACTTTATGACGCGCGTCAAGGACGTTATAATCCGCGTGGAAACTCGGAACGTTGCATTCGAGCTTCACAATGGAGCTTTGAAGCGATGGATAACCTTTTGGGTAATGGGGAACCTGTAGCTGTTACCGGAAATTCAATTTTTAATACCTTGTTAGGCACATTCTCTGCTAGATTACTTGCTAATTAGGAAATAATGGCGAAATGTGTTCAATTCCTCATTTCACACGACGGTTTTATTAAACACCACTCACGATACTAACGTTAAAGATTAATATCACTTATTGACCAACGAAAAATATTCTGGTTAAAGTTTCGATCACTCCAAATCTATTTAAATAATCATATATCGAGCGATAAATTTTCAAAGTTTATACAAAAAAACTCATTAACATCATTTTTAATTACAGGCAACGCTAAACTCTTCCTTAGTTATTTTAATAGTCAAGGAATCAATTTTTTTCTTTTTAAAAATTTATGACTCACGGAAACGAATTAATTACTTTTTTGTTTCATTTCCAAGTTCATGGTGACTAGCTTTCTTCTGGCTAGCTTTCCATTCAGTAAAAATTCAAACTAATTAATGAATTTATTAAAATGGAAATAACAACAACATAACGTATTGAAACTGACTTAATTATGGCAAATTATTCATAAATTCTTTAACTTATTTAAATTAATGATTTTTTATTGCAGCTTTTTAACAAGTTGTGTATATTGGAAAATCTGAACAAAAAGTGATTTAATCAAGTCCAAATCTTTACAGCAAGCGTCTCGTTAAAGTTAATCAGTTTCTGATTGAAGAAATAAGCACTTATGCTCTCTGGTATTGGTATAAGCAATTTTCTCCACCAGTTAATTTTCCAAGATATTTCCAACCGAATCGTCTGAAGTAAAAGTTGGATTAATACAGCAGTGGCTACAATTTACTGTTCATGACATTCTGCGCTTACACAAGTTGAAACTGTCATTACCAAACAGCGATATATAAACTATTCCTATTTTATCCGAGCCAACATAATGATGTTGTTTTCTTATCTCGGTCCAGTTCTCTTTAGAGACGACCGAATATACTATATTTCCCATGCAGCATATCTCATGTATAGTTGTCTAGAAAAGTTGAAAAACTTTCGTAATTCAATTTCGCGATGGTTTTCATCTCACGAAACTGTGGTCTTGACTGTGGAATTAGGTAATATGCGCTAGCAGCTCCAGGGAAAATATCCACAGAGAATTGATCTGAGAATCGGAAGGAATGGAAAATGATGTCCGGTCAGCTCCGGGCTTTACATTATGAAAGTAAACAAGTCGGTTTTGCAAACACGCTATAACCAAGATACAGTTTCCCAATAACTGAGGACAAGAGATAATGCGAATTATGTAAACTAGTAAGCTGTAAGTAGTTTTGTTGGTTTATTATAGCGGCAAAATTTGTTGAACGGAAACAACTAAACTGGAATATTAAAATCAAATTATAATCAACTATGCGTATTTTTCAACGAATCGGCAGTTTTTTAATGCGAAACTTAATATGCAAAAATGAAAATTCGAAGTGCTTAAAAAATGCTGACTTTCACCCTTGACAATTTTGAAGTTTAATATCGTTTTACATTTGCGTGGTCAAAAGTGCACGCACCTCTGTGACAGCGAACAAAAGTGGTGCAGTTAGGATCACTTGCCAACTGGTTACACTCGAAATCGCTGGAATTTAATTACGACATTTTGCGGTCTAAAAGGCAGAAGTGGGTATCTGAGCAAACAGCAAATTTTCAATTTCCGGCACGTTTTGTTTGTTAATTCACCGTAGCAAGTTAATTTGAAAGAAGAAGTAAGAATTATAAATCTTTACAAATCATTTGTTTCTTTCCCGTTCGCGCAGCCAATAATTTCATTAAGTTCCCCCTTGGAAAGTAATTAAATGATGTCTTCGGGGTCAAAAAGAAAAACTTTGATTCAAACACGTGTTTTTCAGAATTGATTGACGAATTGCGACGCAAAAAGTAATTTAGGAGATATTAATAAATTGACGTTATTGTTTACGTTGTGTCTGCGCTTAACAAAGAAAGCTCTTTTTAGATTAAAGTGGTCGCGTATTCTTGACAAAGCTTTCGAACACAAAAACCTGCCGCATCAGCATTCTGCAAGGAATGAAAATAAGCAGACTGTCGTGTTGAGTGAAAAATGACGCTAGACAGGGATGGTAATGTGACGATAGATTGACAACACATCAGACGATACCGACATTCAGTGAAAAATTCTTTTATGCCTTTGTTTACGATAAATGGACAAGGATAATCAATGGATGAGTTTTTCGATGAACATCCTTTCGTCCAAAAACACACTACACGGCTTTCAGTCGCCGCGCTTTTTGTCACAGTCGAATTTCCATTCTCGTTTGTCTGCTGTTCGACCTGGTGAAACCAAACTCTGTTTTTTTAAAGAACGATTTCATCTCACAATCATGTACAAAGGCAAATATTTAATATCGCTCCATTAAAACACAATAATAATAAACGTCAGGTTGCAAACTCGGGCAAACTTTTTAATTTTACTGTCAGAAATAAACGCAACTGGGAATTATTGCATTTTTAAATTTTACGTGCAGAGTTTCGCGGTTTTTAAAGCTTTTCTCCAATGTGAACGTTGAATGGGATTTATTTCGACTATATTTGTGCATAAGAATACGAAATAAAAGAATTCGGTCTTTTGAACAGCGACGATTTTTGGTATGCGACGAAATCAATACTTGCCGCAAGTATCGGTATCAAACGTGCTGTACGGTATACTGTTCAAAAAAAAAACTAGACTCAGAACCGAACAAAATAGTTAAAAAAAGTCTCTCTATCAATTTTCAGTCAATATTTGTGATCGATTCGATTTAAAGATTTTTGATAAGTACGAAGAAATTGGGTTAATTTGCTCAAACTACAAACTTTGGTAATTCGTAACATTTTATAATAAAGATAGCCGAAGTTTTTTTTTTAAATATGAAGATAAAAGTTTTCAAGCCAGCCAGATCAATACTACTTTATCGGTCTCCATTTTTAAATATTAAAAATTTTCTCTAATTAACACACTTAATTGGGTTGTTAAATTTGGTACTTAAATTAATTATTAATCTTTAAATTTTAGATGTCTGGTGGCGACAAAAGCCTTGAATACTGGAAGAATCCTTAATTAGTAATGGCAGTAATTAACAGTCTTTACAATCAGTAGAATCCTCAGGTTTATAATTTTCTGTTTGTCTTTTCCGTGGAAGTGCTTTTCGCAGCAACAAAGTGGTTGGAACTGAGTATGCTGACAATTCTTTTGAATCCTTTGCGTGCATTTTTAAAGAATTTTACTGTTCAACAAGTCGCAACAACAAAACACACTGTTCAGCTTAATAGATACGTGAACACAATGAAAACGCAATCTTGTGCAAGTGCATTAGCTAAGATAAGAAGATCAGATAACTACATTTCAATTCAGATCCAATTTAGACTTGTTACTGATCACATTATCATCCATATAATGGCCAATTTGCCACAAGTTGAAGTTTAGTGATGTTATATTGAACTGAGCAGGCAAATATTGATTCGTCTTAGTGGATATTTCTCACAAATGAAGAAACAAAGTCTCCTGTTCCCCAGTTCGGAAACAAATATTGTACGAAAGAGATTGATTTTCGTTGGAAGTAATTTGAAACTCCGTATATATCAGAGTTTTATGTACACTAGGAGATAGACTTGCATCCTGTGCTTGCATATCAGGTTATAGAGGAAGCTCCCTTATGAATCATCGCAAAATTCGATGACGTCAGTGATGTTTGCTCCGATCTGGTCTTAATTGAGTGTGGTCTTTGCAATCAACACGTATCGGTCTTTCTGATCGCAGATGGGCAGTCATTGTGCTCTGGATCGAGGTGTAATTACTGCACGTAGTAATAAAGTGTGGTCGTCCAAAGTAAATGAGCTGCACTATCTCGATATCACGGTAGTCGTGGCGTTTGGCCGTAGAATCCATCAGCTGTTATCGACTCGAAACCCAATCGAACGCCGCATCAATCCGACGTTCCTAAATCTAATCTTGAAACACCAGAGGCTCCACCACCGACTTCGTCTTCCATGAATGTTTGATTTGGGTAGACGCGTCTCTATCACGTCCCGTCGACTTCCTGCAGCCTAATTGCGTGTTGCGGATCTGATTAGTCGAGGTTCCGATCCAATTTTTCGCTACAATTAAACGGGAATTTGTTTTAGCCAGTCAGCTGCGAATGCCGATATAAAACACACAATAAACAAACGCTGGAAAAATTGACAGGGTCATTCGGACACTCATACAACGTCTGTTGACAATGCAGTTCAATGGAATAGCAAAAATGATACAGCAAAAACAGATCCGTCACATACAATAACAAAGCTCCGTCAATTATTCTGAGTTATGCACGGGTTTTCCAAATGAAAAATACTGGTCCACTCGACAACTACTAATGGGAATTTGTTTTCCAATGGCTCCTGGCCAGGTGCGCATTTGCTGAATACATCTGAAATCATCAATTCACTCACGCAAAACCACACAAAACCACTAAAGTCTGTGTTCGAACGTTGCTAGAAGAAAACTTGCTCAACGTGAAATATCTTGACTTGGACATTTATTTTTTAACTGAATGGGATTTATAAATCTTCCAGCCACACTAGTTTTGTCTCTTCTGTCAATTCGATGTATTTATTACTCCTGAAAAAAATCCGCACCAGATGCCACTAAATTGTACAGTGGATGTAAATTCAATGAAAACACAAGAGATACAGAAGAATTCTAATAAAAATTTAAGATCGTGGCCATTTCAGTATGTAAAAGTTTCAAACGGGTTATGCTCGTACCATGAAAACTAAGAGGAAAAATAAAACTTTAGAATGTTATTGTTGCTAGAAAAGTCTTTAGAAACGTGCAGAAACTTAAGAAAATTGCTAGTTTAAACTGGAATTATTGGGAGCCAAATTTTAATATTGGTTTTTCCGTAGTCGTTTATTGCTACTTTTAAAGTAAAGAAGATTTTGTATTTAAGGTCCAAGTGCATTTATTTAGTTTTATGCAACTTTTACTGTATATTTACTGTCTGACATTCTTTTTTATTATCTGGTTATATTTTCTAATATTGCTAAAATGAAGACTGTCTAGAAGCAAAATAAAAAGACAATTGTAGGACTTGACTATTGTTATAGCTAAGCTGTCTAAAAGTATTTTAAAAAACAATGTTAAAAATTATCAAATTTTTGCCCCTCAGAATAAAGTTTTCTCGAATTGATGTATCGAAAATCTTTTGAAAAAAAGCTGTTAAAATGTTCAAAAATCAACAATTTTCGTTTGTCTAAGATCCTATTTGTTTTCCACTAAAATAGTTATTTACCTAACAAGCTCGGAAATTTAATTTTCCGGCGTGAGAACTTTGTTTGCAGCACGACTGTAAGGAGTTAGCTACAATATTTTTGTAACGAATATCGAAATAAAAAAATTAACTTTTTTTTTTTTTTTTAATGGTGAGTTGGTAACATGATCTATCTACTGTAACTACCTACTAGATTTTAAAAATTTAAATCATGTCATATTTTTTTTAATTATTAACAAAAATTGTTAAAATGAGTGACAGCGAAGAATGTATGTGTACCTCTCCCGAAGTACAACAATGTGCCAAAGAGGCCGTTTCGCGTCTGCTGCCCAAACATTGATTGACTGGTGTCGTCAAAAAGTCGCAATACCAACTGTGTAACACAAATATCCCTTGCCGCCAGTGGAAACTAAAAAACACCGGGGTGCGGGAAAACCATTTTTCCGTGCATTGAGATTAAGCAGAAAAATTCTCTTTGCATGCAATGAGTACAAAAAAGTATTTTTTACAGCTATTTTGACACAAACTTGACTATGTTATACTATTAATTAATTTTTATCGGAGAGGCAAAAAATTGAACATATCTGTGACAACACAAATAAACAGCTTAGACGGTAGCCAGTCCTTTAAGCACTTTAAATGCTCTTTTAAAGAAGCTTAAAGAAATTAGGCAACAAATTGAACACGAAGGCGAAAAATTCCATTTACCAGCAACTTTGAAAGCTGACAGTAAGTAAAATTTGCCGTTTTCAGCGTTATATCTTTGCTAGATAAGCTGTCTATAACTTTTAGAATACCATCTTGCATCACAATTTGCATAATATGCGTGATTTCCGGTTCGTTATAAATTAACCTCAATCATAATTTCATCCGTGATACCTATTTAATACGTCTAACAAACCCGTCGACAGACTAATTATCCAAATTAATCACTTGATCGGCCTGATTTCCCTAAATTCAGTAAAACCCAATAGGTCAATCAATATCATGCTAAAAGTAGAATTCGCTCGAATTGTATACACTTCGATGCATTTAATTAAATTAGGAAAGTCCCCATAAGGCAGTTTTTCGTCTCACCCCGTCTCCTCTTATTATTCTCGAACATCTGAAAATTATTCCGCGTTGTATTAAATCAACAACCGTGCAAATACAGAAAAGTTATGGAGGTTTTCTTATCATTTTTTTTTGTTTCAGATGATTGGAGCCAGCATATTTGCTTTGTGTCTCTGGCTTCGATTTGAACCTGGTATTACCGAATTTCTGGAAAAACTGAACGCAACTTCTTTCTATGCTGGAGTCTATGTGCTGATCGTTGCTAGTATCATCATCATGATAGTTGCATTTATCGGATGTGTTGCTGCTTTACAAGAAAACGGAGTCACTCTGCTTGTGGTAAGTCAAAATAATCCAAAGATAGACGCGGTTAGTTTCTGACATGACGTGCTCATTCATTATCACTTGTTTGGTTAGTTCGAGCTAAATTATTAGCATATGCACTAATTTGAATGAAAGTTTAATTGAAAATAACAATAATAAATAATTAAAAGTGCCAGTTCAATGCCGCACAAATGTCATGCTTGTTGAAATAGGTTGTCCGGAACAGTAAGAGCGTCCAGTGGAATTTTAATATCAAAGCTTAATCGCCATGTAAAAAGCTCTCGTGCCTCCACTGTTATTACTGAGAGTAATTTTTCACAATGTTACAAACTTAGACAAGGAGTGCGTATATGCAAATCTAATGGATGTACCACAATTGAAATATAGTTGTGAATGTCAGATGAACGTTATCAAATAATAATTAGTGCATGTCAGTGACAGAATGTTTGCACAGCCGTAGCTATAGATCATGGTTATGTACAGTTCCTAAAATTGTTTGTACAGCATAATACATGACACGGCTTCCGATTCATTAATCGAACGGTAGTCTGCTTTGAACATTTTATCTCGACATACGCTCGCCAAATAGCATCAAGAGTCTACACTTAGTATTCATAGATTCGCAAGGAAACGTCAAGTTTATTTACTTAGCAATCAATTACACAGTCATCTTTGCAAACACACCTAACGGTTAGGCATTATACAGCTTCAAGCAAAAGTCCTTTTTCTCTTACAAATATGTTCATAAAACAAGTTATTTATTTTCTAGACAGTGAGTTTGATTACATACAAAAATATTTTTAATACTGTACAAATCGGTATTAATACTATATTATATCTCCCAAGACATTATTGTGTTAGATGTTAGAACATACCATGGTACGGTGAGTATTGATTTTTTTTGTCAGATTGTTTTAGTGCAAAATGCATGAAATAGTTGACCTACTTTTTCTAAACTTTGTCGAAATAAATTTGCGATTTGAGACTAGTATCTGTGATTATTTAGCTGTTTTCAGTTTCAAATTTTCAGGAGCGTTGTTTTTTGAAAATTCCGTATTACTTTATTATTTTATACAATTTCGTTAATAAAGTTAACAAGGCAAATTCGGAATTTGTTCAAAATGTTTATTTCAAAATAAATTTATAAATGATTAACAATGAGCTTCCTTTACGTTTTAAATCCAGTCAAAAAACAACTGCAAAACAATTCAATTTCAGTTAAAATTTATTTGCAGCAGATAAGCCAGTAGATGAAAATTGTCAAGCATTTTTCATTCATTTTTTGTAAATATAATCTATAAACATAAAAGCGAAATACCACTCATTCACTGATTCAACATCAAGTCACGAAAATTATAAAGCCTACAAACTTGAAATTTGTAGGATACGTCTCTTATAGAACGTACGAATCTGCTAAGAAAGGATTTTGAATATTTAACACTAAGGGGTTGAAAAGGGTAAAAAACCGTTGTAAGGATACTTTTAAAGTAAGAGACTTGAAAATATGAATGTACACTCTAAATAAATAATACTGTGTTATTGTATTTTTTGAGAATCAATTCTAGAAGGGGTGAAATAGAGGATAAAAATTTGAAAAGGAGTGTAATCAATTTTTAAGTTAGAGAAATTAAATTTGATATTAAGGTTCTTGGTTTTTAAACATTAACCTTTTAAAAGTTGAAAAAGATGAAAATTTTTGTGTTTAAATTCGATACCTTCGAGTGCTAGAAATTTAAAAAATAATAATTTGATATCAAGGCTCTTTGTTACAAATAAGAAAACGTTTTTAGCATTTTTAAACAGTCAACCCTTAAAAGGTTCCAAGGGGTGAAACAAATTACAAGAAAATCCATCTCCTTTGAAAATAGACTTGAAAACGTCGTGATTCATTATTAGATATAAATAAAAAAGTGTTTCAACTTTTGAAATTCGATACTGTTAAATTTAGAAACTTGAAATTCCTGTTTACACTGTTTTAGAAAATAAAGTTTAAAGAAGATGAAGTAGGAAATAAAACTTTGTATGAAAATCTCGTGAATTTTTAAGTTGCGAACGTGAAAATTCTCAAGACTTTTGGTTACAAGGAAAATAAAAAGTTTTCGAATTTTTTTAATTTTCAACCCATAAAAAGTTGCAACGAGTGAAAAATTATTATTTGACTCATTATTATTAAAGTTTTACAACATTTGTCTAAAATCATTTCAAAGGGGTTAAATAGGTGATGTTGGTTTGTTTTGAAGTCCTCTCAATTTTTAAATTAGAATTATGAAAATTATTAAGGTTTTCGGTTACAAATAAAAAAATGAGTTTTTTTTTTAAATGGGTGCATTAATCCACTCACTAAAGTTTTGGACTATTAAATTTATCGCATTCACAGAGCGAGGCAGAGATAAATAAATAAACCTGATCATTCTTTAAACAAAGAAAAAAACTAGAAATGGTGTACAGGACGATTGTGGAAAATGATTAATTTCAAAATTATTAATATTGATCATTTGTTTCCATGTGGATAGAGTCGCAGACATCAACTAATATTATATAAAAAAGCTAAACGTAGATAAGAGAAATAAAAGTGTTTATGCTTCTAAAGGGCTAATTTTTAACTGCTTTAGACATGAATTTTTTAAGCATGCAAAAAATAGTGTGTGTTGTTGGAGGTCAAGGACATAATGTCATGAAACGAAACCGTTGTTCATAAAAAACTGGCTGTTTAAAATAAAGATAATTTTTTTTAGCCATGTACACGTTTACTGTGAAGATATTTGCTTTTATCTGTATAAAAGATGACTCACGCAGTTATGCGAATATTTTAACATTTATTGTCAAAAAAGATATGTAGCTTAAAACTTTTGGTCAAAACCATTTAAGAAGTATTGTTATCGTGATAAATTATGTGTTATTTTTTTTAGTTCGTTGCAAATTTTGGAGCACACGACATAAATCTGATAAACATATAAAAATGACATTTTCTAACTTATCCGTAGAATTGTAATTTGTGGAAGTTGTGGTTATTTATTTTACAAATATGATTTTTGTAACAGTTCTCAAGAACTGCATTCAAATTATAAAAAATACAGTGTTATTACGAGATTCTTGTTTGTTTTTGCTAAAATTGCATGTCAAACAAAAATATAGTTTTAGGTTTCGTGATTATTTTGTGAAGACAACTTCAACTTCAAATTTAGCTTCTAAATGCGAAAAAATAATTCTTTAAATATTTTATAATAAAATAAATAAAGAAAGATATTTTTTGCAATTTTTAGGGTTTGGATGCTTAAAGCACCCTAGTTATTAAATCTATAGTTTGAAAGCACGTTTTATTTTTTTTATTTTTTTTTTTGTGTTGCGGTAGTGACCACTAAAAATTTCTAAAAATTGTATATATGTTTTCAAGTTGATAAAAAACAAATTTTCTATTGAAGTTATGAAATTATGTAAAAAGCGTTTGCACACTGGTGATATTGTTTTATTTGTTTTGTGATTTTTAAAGAAATAAATTCCGTAGTGTTATATCTCTGTTTTTTTACCGAGCAAATATCCTTAGGTGTTCAATTACTTTTGTGCGGTAGTGTACTCAATGCGGAGGAGTAACTTTATTCAGCCGTGATGCAACAAAATCTCCGTTAAAAGCACGTATGAAATTCTTGTGATCAATAAACGTAAAAATGTGGAACATATTTACCTCTTTATTTCGGTTCTAGATGTTGAAGTAAAGCAAATAATGACAGAATAATCAGTGGTTCGTCGATAATTTATATATCATCAAATCATTTGACGGGATTTAAATCCCAGACATTATTTAACGGCCCAGCGATATCAGCTGGAATTATGTGAGATTTACTGCCTTGCAATTTGTTGAGTGTAATTAACATCCAGAGCTGCAGTTTATCATTCAAAGTGAAACGGCAATAATTAATCGCATCTTGCTTTAATAGAGTAGGTTCGAGGGTGAGCTGGTAAAAAGATTTAGAAAGTACTCGTCGAGAAAGTTGTCGACAAAAGTGTATTGTTCTGTCGTTGCGGAGAAACCCGTGCCCAATACAGGGTTCTTCACTCAACGGCGGCCACAGCCGGCACCATAACACGACTCCCAGGGCACATTGTAATCGTCTCTGTCTCTCGTATTTTAATAGACTCCTAACAACTTGATGGCGAAGAATAAATGAATTCCGCCCCAATGGCACCGAACGCACTGACGACATATAAAGTGATGTGATTTTTGAGAGGCAGGGTGATTGGAACAGGGTGAACAGAGAGGGGAGAAAATGCTGCGTACAAAGTTATCAAACACATGCACTTGAACAGGCTTTTCATCTGCAGTTTTTTGTTTTAGGCTTTGAATACGAGCGCTTTGTGCATACTCTGTAAAAAAAACGGTTCAAATACAAAGATCACAATTTAAGGAAATAAGTCACGATTCTTAGTTCACAATCAAATTTTATGTCATCAGTATTTAGAAAATTTATTTCTGTTTAAACTTTGCCAGGGGAGCATACATAGTTAATAAAATTTGATGATTAAAATTTATCTAAATTCCAACCGACATTTCAGGTACCAACCATTATCCCTTATGCATAAATAATTTTGTTAAGAAGTTGGTCTCTTCTAGGGATTAACCCTGGGCAAACTTCCTCCCTGCTAGAACAAAACTCTTGACATTATTAATGACACTGACCATCCATATAGGCAAATAAGTAAAAGCGAAACTTCTCAAAAAATCTTTCTGTAGCATTGAAACATATTAATATGGTCACAATTTACAAAGCAGTCAATTTGAAGATTGACAGTTTGTCAGTAACGTCTTATTAAAATTAGGCTACTTTTATAATAGAATCGATTTGCTGCAGGTCGCATCTGGTTTAACAAGCTCTTATTTACCAAAATAAAAATTGCTTTTTTCTTTTCTTTGTAAGGAAACAGCTTAATTTAAAAAATTCACATTATAAAGCATGTTTTGTTTTAAGAGTGCATTTTTTATCTTAGACTCGAAATGTCAAAATTTTTGTTCACAATGAATGGCAACGAATTGGTTGCATAATGAAAATAAACAGCCGAGCTTCATATTTTTTGTACATTTTCTTTGTTCTACAGAAAGATGGATAACATTTATAAGCTTCGCTTAATTCGAAACGCCTGCTTTTCCGACCATTCCGGATTACCATTAGTGTATATCATTTGGCAAAGTACAAATTCATCTAGAAAGCAGGATTACTATTATCGATCGCTCAATGTTTGCAGTCATGACATTTAATGTTAAAAGAAGGCTCTAGTTAATTAGCACAACGCGATCATCCAAGTGAGATTTTCTGTATCGCAAATTCAATTAATAAAAGCTAGTTGTTTTTATCCAGTTTCAGCAAAAATAGTTAATAAAAACGTTTTAATGGAGTTCCAAGCGCGCTCTCGGTCATATACACTAAAATCGTGTCGACCTCTGCACAGTAAAATCGTTTGTTTTGTTTAGAAGGTAATTCAAAGGTCGGAAGTCCAATATTCCGCATAATATTACCTAATACAAGAGAGAGAAATTTGCTTCATATAAGAGAGCAGTCAACCGACGCCAACTAAGACGTTTGTCTTGTTTGTTCTATCCGGCGGGTACAAACTTCTCCAGCGTTGTTTTGTGTTCTTAACTCCGCTTTGTCAAGATAAGAATTCCCAAGCAATTTACAATATTTCTGGCCGTCTAGTGGAAATTCGACGGCGTATCTCCGTGTTTTCCGCAAACTCAGCCACTGGAATTGCCCGGGGGTGGCCGTTTGTAGCGTGCGTGGTGGTTGTCGCGCTGCCAAATTATCCCTTATTATTTGCATCTGGAGCATTTTCGAGAGACATCCCAAATTTAGACTGTTAGTCATCTGAACGACAGAGGCTAGTTTGAAGGGATGCAAAATTGGGGTTATAAAATCCCTGTTAGTTGGGATGATCAAGCCGCTCGCGGCGCCGTTGGGGCGGAATTCATTTATTCTTTACTGCCGTGTTGCTATGTTGTATACAAGGGGATAATACAGGCTCCAGTAATTGAGAAGATGTCTTTTCGGAAAGTCGATACCGCAGGTACTAAAAAAATAAATTTTGAAAATATGTAACTGTGCAAAAAAAAACAAACATTTTTTGTATTCTGACCAGAGAGAAACAAAATATGACAATTTTGTCTTCCGTTAATTTGGCTACTTTAGCAGGTGAAAGGTAGACGAAGCTTATGCATTACTAGCAAAAATGCTTCAATTCTCTCCAGTTTTGTTTACAATTACAAAAACAAAAACATTGCAAAGTGTGTCAGTAGCAGCACTACCTTCTAATTTATGGATTTCGACCAGAAAGAAACAAGATATAATAATTTAGTCTTCCGTAGTTTGAATAATTTAGCAGGTGAAAGACAGTAGACGAAGCTTATGCATTACTGTCAGTGTACAGAAATATGCTCCAAGAAGCTACAACAAAGCCTGTTCTGGTTTATTTTTGCATAATTTTAAATTTTTTCCAGTTTTGTTTACAATTGAAAGTTTGAAGGTTCTACAGTTGTCGTGACCCGGTTGGCTGAAAAGCCAGTGTCCTAGAACTACTAAGGGATAAGTTTAAAGTTTACAAAAGCCACAATTGGCATGTGACCTGTTTGGCTCGGAATATACGAAGCAAAGAAACGTCTCGTAATAAGATAGATGATCCCTTTGTGGATGTCTCGTGATTAAAGATTCGCGTTTTGTGGAGCTGGTTTTATTGAAGTTGTTGTTGAGGGTTTCATTTTTGCGAGACGTTTAATTGCGTTAATGCCGGGATTTTTATCCTCAATGGTGGTGTTGCGGTTAAAAACGTGGTCGTTTAGATAAGACGAAGTAATTAATAAAGATGAAGAATAGGATGTAATTAAGGAAATTTCATTTTTAGCTGAGATAGTTCGGTACAAAGGCATTTGCTAAATGGATCCGAGAACGTCTAGAGAACTTTATCTAATAAACTGGAGTAATCAGGGAAGATGTATAAGGAAGTGCTCTTCGTACTGTTTCCTTAACAACATGCCGTTCGGGCAACAATATAAGTGACATACACTCAAGTCGGACATTTGCCACTTCAACATAATTAACTTGTGGTGTTGCGCTATAGTATGCCGATATAGATCGCAACCCCAACTGGGATCATGCACCCTCCACTCGAGTGTTCGTAGTAATCTAATTTCCTTCAGGCACAAAAAGCTTTTATGATTCTTGAAAAATAACATTAGACGCCCCTAGAAGATTTAAAAACCCTCAAGTGTCCGCATCATTTATGGCGTTTTATGTTCTACTTCAGCAGTTTCTACAGAACGTTTTCGGTAATTTTAAATTTATGGTTCGGTTCAATTTAGCCATAATGCTTTCTCATGTTTCTCATTATCTACTTTCATATTTTCACCACCCAACATTCACACCGATCAAATATCTCCCCGTTGCATCGTTACACTATAAAACTCAAAAATTTGTTTCCTCTTTTCAACTTTTATTACAAAATTAAAAATTTCTGTCGATTAGTATCATTAAAAGATCCTTCTCAAAGTTCCTTCTCTCCCTCTGAAGTTTTAATTTCTCGGTGTGCTAAATTAGGTAGGAAACTGACAAACTCAAATTAACTAATTAAATTCCAAGTCAACGCTTTCAGGTCAAAATTGTTGGTGTTAGAATTTTAGTTTATAAATGTGGCAACGTAGATTGCAAAAATTAAAATTCATATCTTTTCATTGCTGACAGTAAAAGGGTGATTGAGTCATAAAAGATACATTTCAGATTGCTATCGACATTACCTTTAATTTACATACTTAGGAACAGACCAGTATCGATTATCATTTAAAAAGTTTGTTTGAACATTTGTCTGCTCGGTTTTTTAGTCAAATTCTTATTTAAATTTCGTAAAAAAGTAGTCCAATTATGTCAGTCACTAAATGGACTAAAAGCTATTGATATTCTTTTAACTGTAAAATTTTTAGTAATAGATGCTAAACATAGATTGCACTTCACATGATAACACGTATTGTCGGTTTAATGGAAAACTCTGGTAACTATTTCGAGTTTAATTTAAGTTTATTTAACCGATCTCCATCTTATTTTCTTCGTGTCAATAATAGATTTTTAGTTGTATTTTAATTTAGTTAAATTTAATTAGTTTGTTGATTATCTGTAGCCTAGATCGTCAAATTTAATTAGGAGTTATGTCTATCCACAACACTAATTATGCCGTATGTACCATATCCAATTTTAATAAAGGTTCCCGTAGCCACATTTGCCCAGAATCTGTATCGGTTAGTATTAATTAAGATGAATCTTCGTTTCTCCGTAGGTACACTTAATAGATTTCGTAGTTTTGGGTCAGCGAGAGCTTTAATTAAGTCGCTATTTAGTTTAGTAATTATCTTTAAGCTCGCCCTCGCTTTTGAACGGTCCAGTAGACATCGGATAATTACGTTTGCAAACATATTGGTTACGTTTTGAAAACGACAAACAACCACATATTTTTAATGATTATAACTTTTACCCAGAATTCCTTTGTCACGTCGCTTTGAGAATAACCTTTAATCCTATGAGAACTGAATATGGGTTTAAAATCTACACATAATCCTAAAACTATAATTAAAAGCCTAAGGATGATTAAATTGGCAAAGACGATTATAATAATTTCCAGGGACCAGGTTGGGTATTAAAGCAAGAGGGAGCTGCGCCGCTTCCACCAGTCTCAACATCAACCATTTAATTGCGACCGCCGTTTTCAAAGCGGCCCTAAACTTCAAAGTGAAAAACATTTCAGCTTAATCGATTTCTCCTGACGCCTCGCCACTTAAAGTTCTCTCTGTTGGCAGGTTCAGGACTTGCGCTTAGAGTGCCATTATTTGCCGACATCCGCCGTGTGTATTTAACAAAACAAATCACTATCGAGTTGTTAAACTTTACAGATTGATATTGTCTCGACAAAAGGGTGTTATTTATTTCAAAATTTGAGGAAAGAAAGCAGTAATTTCATTACTTTAATAACCAAAGTAAAAACTCCGCAGAGTTGGGCCATAAACAAAGCCGCATCCTCAGTTTAGACATAACTAATGGTCCAACAATATCGATTCAAGGATTTTCTTTTTATTTAGAGCCGCTTCTTGAATAATCTAAAAACGAAATAAGTTGGAAACTAAAGACCATGAGAAGTTTCTATTAGATAACGGGTTTACGGAACTATCCAAGTGGATAGAGACACAATGCTATTAGCTTGGACTGTAACGATATGAACTGTCTCGTGACCTCTTGCATTAGGCCTTGGTGCAACCTTCTCTTAGCAATTATTTGAAACTCTCTGTCGTCCTTTTGATAGCACACAATTACACTCGACTAAATGTTATTGCCGTTTGTTATCTTGAGAAATGGGAATTTGATGACTGCAATTAGAACAGAGAAACCGGAAGTATCTTTCTCTAACCGCACGGTTTTTTCTTCCACCTCAATAAACGCTTCGTTGCTGAGTTATTTTTATCAAGTGATACGTCCAAGCAAATTTATTTAATTTATTCCTCACATGTTCATTGCTATGCAAATTAAATTCAATTTCATTGTACAGTATTATACCCTTCGCGTGTTTATTATCTTTGATTTTATCTCGCCCACGTTAAAAAATAAACAAACTACTGACACGGACCTTACCATTATGACAAATTAACAAGGATTTAAAGGGCTCGGCCTTGCAATAATTTACGAGACTTAAATAGTGCTTGCATAAAACTCAACGTCAAAATATGTGCACTCCTGAACGGAATTGATCAATTTTTAATAATTCTAATTTTAGTGTATTTATTTATAGCAGAAGCTTTAAAAATTCACGTGGTTTTCTCTGTTATGCCAACTTTACAAGGGTCTAAGTGCCCACGAGACTTGAAACCGAACAAAAAATTAACTCTTGGAATTTATTAATTTCTGATAATCGTGTTTTTCCCTTGTCTGATCGTATCACAAAACGCTGACAAACATTTAAACATGTCACTAAAAGTTGGCCAAGTGAACTTTGATATTTAACCCGGCGCATCCACCAAAATGAAATAATTGGCAAAAATATCAAAGCTGTGTACAGTCAAAACTACATCGTTACTGTCAAATTGCAATCGATAAAACGTATCACGTTCTCTTCCGATGCTCATAAAAACAGTATCTACGCTTCTAATTAGTTCCAGTTTATTTTTACGCAGCGAACCGTTTTTCCAATTTCTTTCTTCCAAAGGCCATTTAATAAAAGAGTAAACAGCTTACAGATAAAATCTCAATCGTTTGTTACTAGCTAATATCCTCACAAATCCGTTCGTCTTTTAATATCGTGCAGACTTTGGCGTTCTAACTCTTATAACCTGCACAATTGCTGTAACTTTCTCGTCATTCGACAACCGATGGCCACGTAGAGCTTCCTTTAATGTCCTGAATAGGTAGTAATCAGATGAAGCGAGTTCTGGCCTATGTCGGGATGAACAAGAACCTTAAAGTTACCGGAGTTTAACTACAGTTATATAAACCAAGTATTGTCGTGAAGCAGTAACACACCTTCATAAAACCCGAAAGGATTTGGAGTTCAACCTAGTTATTTTTGCCTTAATTGGATACTGCATTTTATTAAAAGTTTATCATATTTCTCCGTTCTGTCCATACGGACGTTGTTGCTGCTTTGTCGATATTAGTGTAATTAGAACGACTTATGCAATTTTAAACACATTTATTATTCAGCGTCTCGGACCGTGTAATTCCCCCTTATTTTAACCCATTGATTACTTGAAACATTTAAGTACTTAAACGAGACAACAAATTAAGTCATTTTGAAATAAAATGATGTTTTTAATAATAAAAGGAACACTTTAGTTGCTGCAAAATTATAAAGACATTTAATGATATAATAACACGACAATAACACAACTCGTGGCTGAATTTAGAGCTCCATATACTTTTAAAGCAACAAAGATAAAATTGTTAGTTTATAGAGAGATTATATTTTAAAGCAGCGTGATGCGCTTGCTAATTGAATTGCTAACATGACATCATGTATAGCCAAATGTAAATATAGCATGAACACAACCAAGATATTACCCGGGGTTTGAACTCAATATTTAGGTGGATATAGCTGAAAGTTTCGGTGTTTTGTTCTTGTTAGTTTGCGAATTTCACACCAATAGCTAACAGGTGTGCCTACAAAATCATAAACAGAGCTCACACTAATCCAAGTTTGTTTACTTATTGCAGGATATTGAATATTTAAAATAATTATCTTTTAAGAGAGAAAAAGTACTTTATCTGACTAGGTTAAAAATTGTAGTTTTTTTATCTGGACAAATGAGAACAATACCTCCAATTATTAACTAACATAATCTCGTCAAAATTTTGGTTTCTATTAAATTGTGATCGAAATGTCTTTGTTAATCGTATTCATAAAATTTCACTGCATTATTAATTGGTAGTAATAATTGTTGTGTAAAATTGGAATGCTACCGAACGTGCTTTAATTAAATATTGTTGTTATAGTTAACTAAAATATAAATTATTGAATAAAAGATGGTTTACCAACAATGATGTAGTATGTAAAAGAGTGCTCGTGTTGTTATTTTTTCACATTTTGATTAAATTTAATATTAAAATTAAAAAAATACCTAATTGCACTAATACGGTTTTACCCTTTGTGTTGCTTTTTTTTAGATGTTTTGCTCTCACCCTTAACACCAGTAGAATTTCCACAATTTTGTTATTAGATGATGCTATGTGCAATTGCAACCAAAAGCATTACATTTTAATGAACTAAATTAATTAAAACAAAGTTCTGTCTGCTTCACCGAATAACTTCGCGTTCAGTAATAACTCTATTTCAATATAGAGCACACAGACGCCAAATTATTGCTAAATATGGGTATTCTGGAATAATAACGTTTCCTGTTAATTTTAACGAGAATTTGGGATGTTATTTTTACGTTTGACTTGTTTACTCAGCAAACTATTGGAAAAGTAATAAAGACAGATTAACCATTATGATTACTTAGAAAAACAAAAAATCATCATTTTAGTGGGAGATTCTCTTTAATGCGTGCGAGAGCTTTTAGATAACGAAACTTGGTAAACTGTTTATTATTTTTTGGGAAAAGCTTTGTTCAGCGTTTTTTAAAGCTTGTAGTTGAGAGACTCACATGGTGACTCATGCTTCATATTCATGGACAGTCAAAGACGAGGGAAAGAGAAGCAAGGAGACGTCGTCACGTGCATCAAAGTTTCACTTGACTTAAACTTATGTGTATTGAGGCTTAAATTATTTATCTATTCCATTACGTTTAGTAAGACAGGTTTATTTGAAGCTGCGGTGTGTGTATTTTGGTTAACGTAATTAAGTGCTTGAAACTATTCAAAATGTCCTGGAAATAAAAAAAATAAGAGAAAGCTTAATGTAAATTAATTATACGTAAAAAGAAACCTTTCTTGTTCTGTTCTGGAAAAAGTACGTACATCCGGTTTCTTTCTAGGCGAATAAAGGCAACCTCAGTCAAAATGGGCGACATCCGTAACTAAGTAGACGCCCGTATACTTTCCGTGTCTACTTATTTCACGGGAAATATATGAGTTACTTTATTCTTCAAAATAACTAGACGCTTCATGCATACGAATTACGAGCTAAACACGGGTTGTTGAATTTGCTACCTCGCATCCAAACACGAGTTTCATGCTGCATAAACAGCAATTTTATTACTTATTGCTTATTCGACTTTTTTTAAGTTAAGTTTACAACTTCTGCGATTTAATCTTGCGATAAAAAATTCAGCTGGATACACTTAATAATTTTTTCTTGTTGGTTCACGCTAGATGAGAGGTTTTATATATCAGGTGCTTTTTTTGTAGGACATGAGAGTGGAAGCTTTTTTCTGTGCAATATGCTTGTTTCCGAGCGTTCTCTTGGGAATTTAATCTATGTAATATATGTACAAAAATTAATTTTTAAATTTATTTATTTAATCACAACATTATTATTCTGTTCTGATAAGTGCATTCTTGTTGCAAATTCATACGTGTCTGGCAAGATCTATCAACTCACATTTAGAGCTCTCTATATTTAAATAGAATGGTGGTTTCTTGCTTACTGCATTCATCGCTCTGTACACATTTTCGATAATACATGAAGTGACAAGTTGAATTTCCTTAAATCTTTAATAACGGCTTCAACATATACGTGTTGCAACTGTGCATTATACATAAGATCTACATTTGCAATGCAGACTTCGTAAAATCTCACTTAATGCTTAAAAAATATGAAAGTCTGCAAGGAAGTCTAAAGTTGTTCGAACGCTTACTTTATTGTAGAATGATCTTCGTACGGTTTGTTTGCGGAATTTTTGAGTAGTAAGAAGGGAATTTTTAGAGTTTAAAGATTCAATGGCTGGTAAAAACATTTATGTTTTTTAAGAAAAAATTGTCCCGGCGCATCCACCATTTTTGTTAATTTTTAAATGCCCGTACCGTTAACAGTTTATGATAGTTTGAAATCTCATTTTTAACATCATATAAATATTTTTGTACAAAACTTTTAAATTTTGTAACAAAACAAGTAAATAAACTCATTTGAAATATGATTAAAAAAATTACAAAAATTGAACTAACTGCTAATTAAATACCACAGGAAATTTTAAATAAAGCCATTCCGTAACGTTTATTTTAGACAACATAGGTACACCAAAACAGAAATTCGGTCACCATAAAAATAAACATTTTTTCCAATCTAAACAAAATGTTTTCGAATGCGTGTAATTTTGTATTTTGGATGCATTTTTTTTTTAATCGTGTATTTATTATTTTTACATTTCGTTCCAAAACAATACAACGTAACAAGTGCTAAAGTTATAATTCGTTGCTAGTGAATATAAATCTGCAGTTTGTTTTAATTATTTATAAATTTTTAAATATCTCTAAAATAACATTGTAGTTTACTGGTGCTAAATGTGAAAGTTTTAAAATGAAATATGCAATAGGTTGAAAGGATTTTATTTTAGACCGTAAGTTTTTTATTACTACATTAATCAAATTTTTATAAAATGCATGCAGGTCGGGTTAATTCGCGCAAAATTGTGTGTGTAATTAGGAAACCTGTAGACTCTTCCATTTAAGAATGTGCAGTCCCGCCTCCACAATCTTTCAGTTTCTCATATTCATTTGTAGTATTATACGTTGAGAGTGGCGGAGGCGGTCGATCCCGTCTACTTTATGTGTTTACGGCACAACGAAAGAAACTACGGGTAGTACAACGGCCACATATCTGAGTCCCCGAAATCCCCAGGGATACGATCCCGAGGTGCGAACTCGGATCCCAGGTGTGTCAGAGATACCTTAAAGTGGAACCAACAAACTGATCCATTACGTCAAAAATTATCGTGCCGGTAGAAGCACGACACCATCTTCTTGGTATAAAGTGATAAATTAGTTCTTCGCCTGGATTCGAATATATTACGACCGCATTGTCGCTACATTAATCCTGACCCAGATGTCGTGCATGTTTTCAGTTACGCATCCTGGAATTGGGGAGAACGCGTGTTGTCTCAGATGTGCATGGAATCCATTGTTAAGGTTTCGAATAGTGGTGGCTGCTATGCGTGTGTAATTCACGTCATTAATTTAATTAAGCATTAGCGAAACGCTGGTAATGCTTTAAATTATTCCGATTAGGGAATAAGCTCATGATTGACTCTCCAACGATTACCCAACGGTAATCAACCCTTTTCTATACAAAGTTTGTAAAAAATTCATGAAATTTTGATAGATATTAGCGCATTCGTCTAGACTTGACGCCGTCTCTTAAAAAATACATAAACTTAATATTACCGGAGGAAAAATTTTACCCTTGTTTTTAATTGAGGCAGTGTTTTTCAGCACCGTGTTCTAAAAATATCAAGACCATCGCAGGTCTACATTTTTAATCTAAAAGGCGGTACAATAACACGTATTAAAATGAAGTACTGGTATCATTTTTTAAAGTTTTCATGGACAGATTTATGGTATAGACTTTTTTCAACAGGTGGCAATTTTTTTATCAAAATACAAAGCAATATAGCACAACATTTTTAAATAATTAATCGCGAATTGTGGCGAAACAAACGTCAAAGATGTAAGACCATAACACCTGCAAAAACTATTAAAACTCGTGAAGTATATTGTCGGTGGGGATATTTAATATAGAGGATACCCATCAATTTCTTTGACGCTTTTGCAGTTGAGTTATTTTGTTACGGAACTATTGTTTTACACCTCAAGGAGCACAAGTTCGGTTTGCAATTAGTGCATAGTTGCACATTCCAATTTAATAAGCCAACAAATATTGCACAACTGTGCAATTCTATACAAATTAATAGTAGAAATCGCTCAAACAATAATATATATAATTTCAAACAAACCTGTATCATTTTTGTAAAACTCAAATACGCAGTGTGGATTTTTGTTTAATCGGAAATGGTAATAAATATGATTTGTTATTACAGTCAAACCATTAGAACCAATAGACAACAATTGTACATTGCTGAAACATAAAAATTCAATTTGAAAGTAAATAAAAAACAAATTAATTAATCAAAACCAAAGCAACATTTTGTTTCATTTTTCATTCAGTTTGATATTTCTAAATATCAAAGTTCTCGGGTTTATCTGTTAAATATTTGAACCAGCAGACTCTTCTTGCTTTTTTTTCTCGAATTTAGAAGTTTATGGTGGGTAATAATATTTACACACTGACTTTCAAATAAAATGTACTACCTAGAAGTAAAGAGAGAAGGCAAAAACTATATGAGTAAAGCTCTTGCGTATAACAGGCTACATCCTTCAGTAATAAGAATTTGGAGAGGGTGGCAGGAAGAGCACCTGCAGGTTAGTCGTGTTGGTACAGGGCGTCCCACAATAACCGACAATCGTGAAAATAGACTTTTAAGTAATAAGAAATCTTTGAAAGTGAACTAGGTACGTGCTCTTGGTCGCAATCTCGATGAGCACTGTTTATCGCCGTATTCAGCCTTTTGGCCTAAAATGTTATCGTCCAAAATCTCATCTTCTCTTAACACAACACAACCACACAAGCACAGTACAAGCACAAAGCTGCTAGGCTTCAGTGCTGCCAAAATTTTGGACTCTCAGATGGGCGTGTGCGAGTTTGTAGACTCTGGTATCATGGTATCGGGTAGTATATACATTAGAGAACGGTCTCCTCTAGATTTCACACCAAGCACCTTAAACACCTGACGTTCCGTTGATACTGTGCTAGAATGCTAGAACTTGTAGTGTTAGCAAGATAATGCACGTCTTCATATGGCCAGGCTTACTTTACGATTGGTTGTACAACACAACGTTTGCCCTGGCTTGCTAGATCAGATTTGTCTCCCATAGAACATTTCTGAGCTTTAAATAGCCTGGGATGAGCTTCTTCAGGAAAGTGTAGACCATCTGATTTCAAATATGCCCAGAAGTGTGGCGGCTTGTATACGTCTACGAGGATTTTTTTAATTTTTCTTTCAAATTTTAATTACACGTTTGTCTACATTCAAGAGCTTTACTCGCATGGTTTCAGCTTTCTGTGTTTACTCATTGTGGGTGGTACATTTTATTTGAAATTTAGTTTCTTTAAAGTAATTTAAGAGCTTTTTGAATTAAAATTTGAAAAATGTAATAAAATGAAATTTTGACGAGGCGGATTTACCATTGCTTACAAATTTTAAAATATGGGCAAATTGTTAATACTTCTCAACAAGTTTAAATCGCATTTTAAACATTACATAAATAATGTTATAGAAAAGCTCCTCAATTGTGAAACAAAACTAGTAGATAATTTTATATGAAATATGATTTAAAAAAAAAATCAAACAGTTTAGTAAATACCACAGGCAAATATAATTAAAGAGATACTGTATTATTTATTTTGCACGACACAGGTACACCAAAGCAGAAATTCACAGTTATCATAAAAATAAATATTTTTCCGATCTAAACAAAATGTTTTCGAATGCGTGTAATTTTATTTCTTGGACGCGTCTAACTTAGTTTGTTAGATTCGTAAGTTTTTTTCTTTAGTCGTGTTTACTATTCTATATTTCATTTCGAAACAATACAAGGTATCAAAGGTAAGGTTAAAATCAAATATCCACAGAAAAAACTCGTTACAAGAAAATTACCATTTTCGTTTGAGTATATTCCCACATTTTGGTTTAGTTATTGTTAAATTTGTAGATATTTTTAAAATAACTCCGTACTTTGCTAGTGCTGAATGTGAACAGTTTGAATCTTTTTAATGTTTAGAACCATAAACTTCTTTTCCAGTGTTCTCTCATTTCTCTATAGTACACACGACCTTTTGAATTCTAACCCTCACACTGATGAACTTCAATTTGAATACAGTCCTGTTTTTGACAGTGTAAATTAATAGTTAACAAGGAAATTTTAATTGTGATTATTCTGGTGTCCAATTTACTTATTTAGAAATAAATTAAGTTAAACATTTGCGGTGGTCGAACATGTTCTGCAGAGAGGGCGGATGGCTTGATGTAAGCCTAGAGCTGTTCCTGACAATGGCTATATAAATGTGTGCTTGGAGATAGATGGCTATTTGTTCCATCGATCATGTTGATCAGTCTGGACCTGATCCGCCAAGCTCATAGCTGCAAACGGATATTGACTCACCCTGTATGATTTATAGAAGGTAGAAAATAGCAACACAGGAGATTTTTGCGAAAGAGTACCGGCTGTGAAAGTCAACTGACGTACTTGGCAGTGAGGAAATTATTAAATTTCATGAGGCAGTTAAAGTGATAAATGTTTTTTTTTTGCATATGTGAGTTTATTTTTAGTTTCACAGAGCATGGATGTGGGGATTTGAGGTAAAAATGTCGCCGGAGTAAAAAGTATCAATTATAAACTATCGTAATTAAATATTTGTTTAGATAAAAGTTCTGGCACCAATGAGTTCATTAGTTCATTACTAAAACATCTCACATATCAGAAGTCAAATCAGTGGCACGGTCTGCAGTATATTTATTTTTTATCTACAAAATATTTTTGGAAGTGACTTAAATAAAAAACTGAAAGGTGGTTACGGTTACCATACTCAAAATTTTTATAATAACTTGAGGGGTCGGACTTTTCTCAATTCGTCAATGGACGAGTCAAGTCACTGAAATTCGGCACTCATTTGTAATTGATGATGAGCAATAGTTGTATAACTGTGTAAAAAAAAATAAGGCAATACAAATATCTCGCGTTGGATGGTATTTCTCGAAAGAGATTTGCACAGTTTGGGCTGCACATGCAGACGCCAATTTGTAATGCGAATGAGTAGTCACGATTATTTGAGGTAAGGAATAAATACTACAATTGAGCTATTGAAAATTTTGTATAAAATAAAGAGTAAAAAAAACACTAAACGCACCATTGTTTCATCGTAAAATATCTTCAATTTCCGCAATATTGCTTTCCAAAGAGGATATTTTCAGTCTGAAATTATAGACAAATAAATAACTAGCGCGCTTATAGATTTAAGATTCTTTACTTTTTCAAGACAAAATCCAATAAATGTCCACACCATAAAATAGTAGTACTTTGCTTCTATTATGATTAATTGTCCTTGCTGTTGGAAAAAGTAGTTATGATTTTTCTCAACTTGAAATGTTACACCCTTAAAGCTTACTAATTATTTCTCTCCTCTTTAAACTTATATCTCTTACTGACCAAAAATACTTAATTTCTAAAATGTGTTTATGATCTATTATTTCATCAGGACTAACATTAAATTTTTTTGTTGAAAAAAGTTAATTGTCTTATTGAACATTGTTGAATGAAAACTTGGATTATTTTTTTTATAAGTTTTCTCCCTTATTAAAAAAAAACTAGTAGTTGAAAACCTAACAGTTAATAAAAAATTCTTTCTTTATTAAACAAATTAGTAAATTTATTTTAGTTTAGATTTCGTAAAATTTGACTACTCAATTAAAAATAAGTATATTTTAATTATGTTATAAAAAACGGTACAAAAAAATGTGCTCAAAAAAACTAAAAACATTTCAGCCACTATGAAAGAATCTCTTTAATTCGGTAGGCATATTTCTTCTGTTAAACACTCAGTGGTTCGATTTTTATTCTCAGAAAATTTAGAAATTTATGCCAAGACATTTGCTTTAATCATATAAATTAACTAAGCTTCTGAAATCTTTTTAATAACGACATAAAACGCTTGAAATTTCTCCGTAGCTTTTTCATAGAACTTTCTGAGAACAAGCATGACGTGTATTCTAATTAAGTATGTTTACTCGTATCTTCCTAAAACGAATGCTTGGAGGAAAAATCCTCCTATTTATATTCAGCAAACATGGCCACATCTAAAACAAGAAGATAATTTAAAAATTACATGGAATATAAAACGATTCGCATCACCTTCAGGCGTACGTATATATATTTATATATATATATGTTTACAAAGTATTGAAACGACAGTACATTTTCATCTGAAGTTGGCACTGCAGTCATGCGATGTGTAAAGCTCGCGTGACCAAGCAAGTGGTGGAGTTTTCCCCTAGGGAAATGTCAACATCTTTTAGAGTAATTGGATCCCGGTCTTCAGTGACCGCGTTACAGCTTTAACGTACTGAAAACTCATTTGACATATGTCCCTGGACTCACCTGATGCCATTATCATCAGGTCCGGCAGTTCCGTTTTTATGAAAGCCGAGAGAAAAATTAGAACAAACCCAGCGATCGCTAAAATATGGAGCGCTTAATTAAAATAAAACTGGGGCGCTTCGTCAAAATAAATAACCTCCGAACTTTAACTTCTACATAAATTTGGGGAAGAATTCAGGTAACAGCGAAATAATTAAAAAATCTTCATGGGTATAAATTTCCATCATCATAAAATTCGTTTATAACCTCAGTAAAATTTCTTGTAAGGTGAGATATATCTAACGGTGTCATATCGATCGCAAATAAAAGAGAAGTTTGGTACTTTACCAACGCACTAATTACACAATAAACTTACTTTATTTCGCTTTAATTAAAGCGAGGGTGATATGTCACGCCGCGCCTTGATATAGGTGTGCCCTTATCTTTTCACGACGATTTCATACCAACTCTGACCGGTGATTTAATCAAGAATGAACTGTGGGAAATTTATTTTCATATTGCTTCTATTATTAAAGCGACTAATTAAAACAAAGGCAAACTTATTGAGGTTGTTGTAAAATACTTTATCAACAGGAAATTGTGGTTCGTATGTAACAGATCCAACACTAGATAATTAAATTTCGCATCGATAAAGGATGACTTACCTTTGATCTTATAAGAAAGACGATAGCGAATGTTTGATCATAATTTACTTACGCATCATTAATTTAATGGTACTGCCATTATCTCCTAAACGACAAATCTCGAATGGAGAGTCATAGCAAATGACATCATTGAAAGGCTACAAAAAATTTATTACAATGTAGAAGGGTGCGCTTTGAGAAAAACAAGTCATAGATTCCACGAGATTTAAATTTATAAATAAAATTTGTATTTTATCTACAACTAACAAGTTGTCCTTATTGTCCTTGTAATTATCAAAATCAATATATATTTTTTTTTTGTTTCAGTACATTGGAACGCAAGTCTTGGGCTTCATCTTCGGACTGGCGGGTTCCGCTGTTCTTCTAGATAATAGCGCAAGAGATTCCCATTTCCAGCCATTGGTCCGAGAAAGTATGCGACGTCTTATCATAAACGCGCATCACGATGAATCACGACAGACCCTTGCCTTGATTCAAGAAGGAGTAAGTACTTCGTTTGATCGTATTGTCGTCCGTTCCTTGGTCAATTAAGACCATAACCAAATACTCGTTGTTTTTAAAACAGAAAATTGAAGGTTGTAAGTGAACTTCATTTAGCTTCTCTCGGGGTTTTAGATAGAGCAAACAAGGTCTTCCGGTATATCACACACTGTCAGAAGCCTAAGCCGTAGATAAATATTGGTTCTTGTCGGATATTGTGACAGGGATGGTAAAGCTGTTTTTTGTGTGTGTGTTTGAAAAAAGGAATTCCGCACAAGTCTTCCAATACAAATATCGTCGTTATTATAACGCACTTGCTTGCTTCAAGGTTTAAATTTCAGTTGCTTCGAATAAGGATTCTCAAATATAACTGGTATTTTATTTACATTTTTCGGATTCTTTTACGTTTCTTTAATTTAATGTAAATAAACTCTTGACATAGATAGGTCAATTTTGCCACTGCTTCGAAAAAGAATACAGACAATCAGAAACGATAATGGTATCAGAGACCCACAAATTCATTTCACCGCAATATTTGAGATTGTGATAAAGACGCTTTACACAGCTTCCGCGAGAATTTCCACTCATTAACCCACTGCTTGGTTATATTCTGTTTGAGGTAATATGTTCAATTACGTACCTAATGTGTAAACAAGGACCACTAAATAAATATCACCCTAGAGAGGAAACCTGCATCTAAATCTCAATTTGCTGAATAACCACCGGAATATACATTATCCACGTGTACATTTTGCAATGCAACCACAAAACTGACTTCCTGAAGGAGTATCAGACAACCACATTAAGGTTTTCACAGACATTAGAAAGTGTTTTTTATAAAACTGATTTTAACGGATGTGAATATAAAACATATATTTACACTTTCGTACATACTGTTTTAAACTATCAGATACATATAACAGAGTTTCCGTTTGTGGTAAAGACAAAATCAAATTGTTTAGCACTGAGGTCATGAAAACCTGACAATGAAAAGTGGTTCCGACAGTTTCTGTAGTTTACCACATGTTTTTAGTTAAAAAATACACCAATTAACTTTTAATAAATTTCTGTCTACTATTTTTTTTAATCGCAAAGTGAAAACAAAGTTTCAGAGAAGTTAATATTCTTATCTGAAAAGTTTTGAACAAAACACTTAGTCACTCTGTTGTATGAAATATAATAAGTAGGCAGATAATTTGTAAACTGATACACTATTTTAAAATTGTGTTGGAATAAGAAGTTTCTCTGATAAAAAAATTAACATAATTTTTAAACTCACAAAATTGACATTTTATACAAGAATGAAAAAAATAATAGTGGTGTCCGCTGTCCAAATAACTAATAAATAAAGCATATAAATACAGGCAGTTTCTTTTAATCCTAAAAAAACATGTTTATCAAACTAGTTCAAAACAGATTTTTGAAAATGTGTTAACTTTTGAAAATTATTAGGTACTTAATTGTTCATTGATTTAAAAATAAAATTGTGGTTCAAAAAAAAAGTATTTAATAACGTGGTATATTTTCCGAGTTTGATTATTAATAAACAAAAAAATTTAAACAAAATTTAAAAAAAAACGGATCAAAATAAAAAACATCAAGAAAAAAGTATGTAAATAAATACTGGAATTTTTTAGAATTTTTTTCAATACGCTTGGATTGTTTATAGTTTCTAAATCTCTAGAGTTCTTTGTCTTTTTTGAAAGCTTTGATAGATTTTTTTTAAACAAAGTCCTAGATTTTTTTTTTTGTATGTTGTTACAAGTATTTGTTTAATGTTTAGAATTTAAAATTACATTCTCTTCAAGCTTTTCACATCAATCTTCAATCTTTTTACATTATATTTAAAAAAATGTTTTTTTTTATTTTTGGAGTTTTTTTGTGTTTTTAGACATATTAAATGCTTTGGATTTTTGATTCTTTTAGTTTCGCCAATTATACTTTTGAATTTTCGATAAACATAAAGTTTTTAAAATATTTCAAAAGTTTTCTAAATATTTAGGCTCTTAAATTTTTTTGAATTTTTAAGGGTCTTATTCACCCTATATATTACTTAAATTCTTTAAATTTTTTAAGTTCTCTCTTTAAAACAAGATTTTCAAGAATTTTTGTTTTTTTTTTTATTTTTTAACGTCTTTAGAATCTTTAGAATTATTGTTATGCGTCTATGTTTAGGTTTCATTAATTATGCAGATTCTTTATATACTTAGATTCTCTTAATTTTTGGTCTCTTTATTTCTTATGTGTGTTTTTCGTATCATTTGGATGCATTGATTGGACGCTAGACTTTTTAGATTTTCTCAAATTCTTTACTTTACAAGCTTTTATTATTCTGAATTGTAGGTTTTTTCCTTTTTTTAATTTTCAAAATTTTCGGTTCTCTGTTGATCTATTAAATTTTCCAAATTTTATATAAAATATTTAATTATTTTTTTTCAACCCTATACATACAAGTTATCTTATTTTTTATATTTATTGAAATTTTCAAATCTTTTTCAGTTTTTAATTTTTCTAGACTTTATAAATGGGACTTTTTAAATTATTTAGAATTTTTATGTCCGTTGTAATCTATTGAGCCTTTGAGTCTTTTTCGATTAATTGGATCTTCAAACTCTTAGATTGTTTGTATTTTAATGCGTTGAACTTAGAATATGTAGATTTTTAAATATCGAGTGGCAAAATTGGAAACTAGTGGCAAATGATAAAAAACTACACCAAGCTTTGTTGTTAAAGTAGATCCTGAGTTCATGACTAATAAAACATGGAAATACGAAAAAAAAATACCATTGTATATGTTAACATTCAGTGCATAATTTTTTACCTGTTTAGTGTTATTTCTAGAAAAGATCACAGAAAAAAGCATCAATTTAGTAGTGGAACAACCTACAGAAGCATGTAATAAAAATAAAAATACCGAATTTAAATAAATGTAATGATTTCCGCGACTCGCCTTCGTGTCGTCGTTCTGTCGATGGGTAAAAAACATCACAGCAAAAGTAAATGGTGTGTACAGCGTGTTTGGACAGATTTATTTAATGTTAAGAGCGTGTCGATGCGTTCTTTTCATCTCACTTGTACCACCTCTGCGAATGCTCGATTCAATATCGTCTCTTAAGGTTATTACCTTTCCAATCAGTGTTCAACTTGGTCTTGATGAGGTTTAAATTGCATTAGAATACCTATTTTGGGGGAGCAGACAACGTTATGGCTGCTAATTGAAAAAAAGCAATATCCATACATCAACGCTCCGCTGATAAGTTTCCGCGCTGTTAAAGACTAAGGGTTGTCTGGTAAAAATGGCAAAGTTTTCGCAATTATGGTTACTTTACTCTTTTAAAATATCGATCGAACTGTGAATTGTAGCAATTTGAACTTGTTGACAGATCGCCTGCTGCGGTGCTGACGGTCCAAGCGATTTCTTAACCTTGAAGCAACCCCTTCCCAACGAATGTAGAGACACTGTGACAGGAAATCCTTTCTTCCATGGATGTGTGGACGAGCTCACTTGGTTCTTCGAACAGAAATGCGCCTGGGTAGCCGGACTTGCCATGACAGTTTGCTTCTTTCACGTAAGTGTTGATTACCTGAAAAAAATTTATCTCTCAAAACCATTTCTTTGTTAGCTGTGGATTTATGTTGCTTTTTATCTAGAATCCTTGCAAACTTTATATAGTTCGAGTGATTAATTGGTGGGGATTAAGAATTGTCGTGGAACTATTCTATGTGGGAGCTAGAAACTTGTTGAGAATTCGAATATATGTTTACATTGAAAAAGGTTCTAACAGTTCTTCTACGTCTGTCCCTCCTTCGCGGGGAGACACCAAGGCATGGGAGAAAGAGAAGGAAAGTTTTCCGAACGAAACCCAACGCGGAAACTTTATTGATCTGTGCCTGTATTCGTGTTAAACATACACGTAGTTACATGTTAATTTCTGTGAGCTTTAATCTTCTCTTTAATCTCAAACGAGCTTTTTTCAAGAATGAACTTTATAATTATTGGCGTTTCCCTATTCACTTGTTATTAGCATTGTAATTACACTGTTGGCTTATATGTCATAATTTATCTACAAGCAATTTGCTTGTTAATTGTCCGACAACTTCCAATTAACGACAAATTAAAAATAATAATTGTAGATTTGGGACTACAATAACTGCTATTTAACTCAGCGCGCGCTCAATTATGCAAAATAAGAACGAACGGGTCATTTGGTTATTACTGCGCCTATGTTAATGATTTAATAATGATCACAATAATTATTAATATAGATCGACATCTAATAGCATAACGCAGGACGTTATAGTTAAACCATCCATTAATTGCTATCAGAGTGTAACGGCAAAATAACAATACTAATGATGTTCGATTATATGTAAAGTAATTTGGTGAGAAATAAATCAGTTAGTGACGCAGTTCTCGCACAAAAGAATAGATTGTTACAATTTTCATGGGTTGTTCCCGAAAAGAACCCAAACGTGTGTGACGAAAGTGGGCGGTCTCGGGGGTATAAAAGTGGCTGGTAAATTTAAACGAGATGCGTGATAAGGGATTTAAATAACCACCAAACTTCAACATGCTTACCCACAAAGCTTCACTTACAACAATCAGCAAATTACTCAAACGACCTCAAATTCTACGATGATTAATCGGACACGCAGTTTTTTGGCTTTATTGGTTATATCTACAGCCAATAACACCATTCAGACAAATAGATAACTATTTGCTACCAAAGACCGTTAAATTTATGACCACGAAAACATTTCCGAATAAGCGATAACTTTAGGTAATATCGGTGGTGCAACATTATTGTCTCGGTTTGCTTCTCGCATTCAATTCATTTCATAAATTTCCCATAATATTGATTTAATGTCCGACGTCTATATAGACAATATCGTCAAGTAATATCCGCCTTGAGCATGGATTCTCTTGATTAAAGCACGTAAGGGATATACATTACGGGATAACCAGAAATCGCTACATTCTGATCTTTTAAGGAAAACATTCCCTCCCAGCAATCTTATCATACCGCAAGGAATCTGCAATGCATTTATCCTAAACCTTTTATCCTATGTTAACGAAACGAACTTGATTAAATTCCACCGATTCTACTTTCAAAATATCACCACTAATACTAAAAATTACCGAAGAAAATTCACGTTTCAAATTCAAATAGCGTTAACGATATTAATTTTTGAAAGCAAACTCCGTTAACATATTATAATATCAGCAATATAAATTTAGAAATTAATACATGATTTAATTTCACAGGAAACAAAGCTCTAACGCTTTTGATTACATTTAATCATAAACACGTCCGATACAGGAAAGCTTTCATAGACATCAAATAAATGTAGGAATTTTCAGTGAGCTTTTATCAAAAGTACGTAAACGGCGTCAGGTGGTTCGACGTAAGCACGTTTTTGTTTGTATTGCGGTGTTTGTGGAGAAGCTTTTCGTGAAACGCCATCCATGACTTTCAGCAACTTCATTGTTTAATTTGATTGAGTTACATCCATTACCATTAGTATCATTTTGTGATGGAAGTAGTCGCTCTCCGAGATGCAGCAATTTTGTTGTATAGTTGGTCGTAAAATATGATGTAAAATCGATGGACCATTTGGATAGGGTTTGTCAAGCTTGACACCACGTCACTCTCGTCGAGCGAAATTTAAGTAGTTAATACTAACGTGAAGCTACAATTTCATGCAACATGAAACCGATAATAGACATAAAATTTACGTCGGGATCAAATTATTTCAAATCCGCCACACCACAGACTTTTGATTAAATTTTTTCTCTACAGGAACTCGGAATAATCATTGGTTATTGCATTAAGGGAAAATGTCACACCTGAGAGATTGTGCCAACTTATTCTTATTATTTAATTCGTTTCATCTCTTTAAAGCAGAGAAAATATTACCCCTGCGACAAAGAAAGACCGGAGCTACTAAACTTACAAAATAAAGTTCCTAACAAATGGACATCGTTAACTGGAATGCAAGCTTACATTATTAGCTTTGTTACGAACAAGCCTTGTTCGTTGAACAAAAGCGCGACAATGACACAATAAAAGTAAAAGCGAGCAACTTAAGGTATTTAATAAAAATAATTACGCACTAGTTAATTTGAATACAATTTCAACGGGGGCGCCGGAAATTCTTGAAGAAAACAACTCATCAACAAAGTCGGTGGCGCTCTTTAATTTACTTCAACACGCCTTTATATACAGTGGATTTAGTTAATGATACAAACACTAACTATTTTCGGGCCAATAAAAAGAATTAACTTAAGAAAACTGTGTCACATTGTGGGCGCGGCTGTGTTGCATTAACGAAATAGCACATCAACAGAAATTTGGGCATCGCGTGCACCAATGATGATTTTTATTTTGTGAGTCACACTTTATCAGTTCCGCAATGCGTGGAATCGGTTATTTTTAGATTTCAATTTATTGCATTGATTGGGAGAGACAATGAAACAATGATTCGGAAAGTAGTGTGAATTTTGACGGCTGCTAATGAATTGGCAGCTTTCAATTTACAGACCGGAATTGACCATTCATTGCACTCGTGCGAACAGAAGGCTCAAGAGCAAGAGTGCACACACAGCGAAATTTGTACTCTGTTGATTTTGTATTAGTTCAGAGCTCCGTTAAAATGTCTTCAGGCTCTCGTTATGTAATAAAGTGCCGAGAATGAATAATGCATTTAAAGTTACATCAAAAGATTTTTCCTGTAGTTCTGCTATAGGCTAATTATTCCATTACAGATTCAAGAGAATGTATAAGGCGACGACTTAATCCATTCAACTTCTAATTCGATCAAAGTTTTGTGTTTTTATTACCTCTTCAAAAATGTTCTCTCTCTAGTAACACTAAGAAATTATGACTCCATTAAATTGGAAATTGACGCCATAATGCATTTAAAAACATATAAATTAATTAATTCCTTCCAAATTGCAATCAAATTACCTGACACTAGAATTTATCGACATTTATCGTGACTTAATGAAGACATAAACCCTAGATGTGTTACCAAATGCACAGCGAATTTCCCCTGGGACACCAGTAGATGTCTGAAAGTTAAGGTGTCTCCGTCGATCTGGGGCCCAGACTACGACACAGGTGTTGTTAATATAAATGTACTGTGTCAGCACATCCTTCCCGCTGTCACATACGCAAAGGACTAATGCCTTAATCCTGCTTATTTCATAAAACATGCAGCTGGTCTAAATTATAACTGTTCTAGTTTTACCGCGTCACTATATACTACCCTAAAAGCTGATTTTCATACAAACTGCTTTCCTACATACTATATTACAAAAACGGCCACAGAAATGGAACGGCATACGACAGGCAGATTTGCCCTAAACCTAGCAAAAATTCTAAACCGGCTGTGGTGTCACCGCACAGGAAACACTAGGTGCAAATCATAAAAGCCCCGTTTAATTTATGTTCAATATTCTTAGTACAGTCCTAAATTTATAATCCTCTTCAATTATAATTCTTTAGAATTCCCTGCGCTCTAATTTCCCGGCATCCACTTGAATGCTGCCAGGATTGCAGAAACAAGTTCTTAAACTCAATGCAAGTTATCTCTTAGAAGATTACTGCCTTCAGGTTACGTCGTAGGTAATAACACGTAATTTTATTCGGTGTAAGTTGATGAAAGGAAATTAAATTCTGAGCCGCCTGGCGTCAAATATTCTGACGTTTTTAAGTAAAAATATAAATAATTCGTTCTAATTGAATTTCGGTTACATCAACTCCAGTCGCTTCTCCGTCATATCATTTCTTCAATTTCCGCTTTGCAGTCATTTAAAAAAATTAATTTTCCGTAAATGATACAAAACATTTTAGGACGCTTTCATCCACTGTCAAAAAGCGTGATTTAACGCAAAGGTTTTTTTTAATCATACAAAGCTTTGCCGACACGAAATTAAAACAAATAATGGGGAAACTGCTTCGGTACGTCGCGACCACTAACTGAAATAATATATTTCAGCTCAAACTTTAATATTCGCGAGGCACTGTAATTGGATTACATCTGTACCTTTGTTTAGTCGAAGCAGTGGCACCACTCTAAGAAAATGAAATATTCAAGAACGCGGTTTTGCAGATGCTACAATTTTTAATTCCCCCCGATTTTTTTCAGCTTAAAGTAAGGAAATTTTGTGATGTGAATATTAATGAGTGTTTTACATATTTAAATTGAAACGTTTAGACCAACGACGGAAAACAACACAAGTATTACATTAACTTGAAGACAAAGGCCGAAAAATGAATTTTCCTCCCACTGATATATTCGCAATTTCATGAGCCATTTACGCGATAATTTCCGTTTTAGCCACTTAACACAATTTGTTGGCAAAAGAATTTTATTAATTGGAGACGATTTTTCTAATTTCAAAAGGCTTTGTAACAAGACAATCTGAAAACGGGCACAGATGTAGCATTTGTAACAAAATCTTTAATACAAATTGATAGAACACATGAAAATGATAATTAAATTAGAAAAATTTGGTTTTCACCTAAATTTTTGTGGTCGGCTGACCACCGCAAATCCTGAAAGTCGTTTGAAAGTAATTTATCACGGCCACAGCTTACGCTAAAATCGCACTTTAGAGGTTCCATTTTTGCGAATGCATCGAGCCATATTACAATTCAAAGTAGTTTAAAAGACCCTATTCGAGAACCGTATTCGGCCGGTTAAAGCAGCTTCCCTGCAAAAATATAGGCTCTTCAAAAGCTCCAAACTTATTTTTAAAGCGGTGAAATCAATGGTTGGACCTGGACTAATGCGACAACGATATATGTAGAACTAGACTGTTTTTCCTCCATCAGAAAACTAGCTCGAGGCTTTGTGGGTTCTGCTCCTATTGCCGTGTCGACTGAAATTGACTTTTTATTGGAGCTTTCGTGATTGTTAGGCGCGAGCTTTATCCCTCAAACAGTCCCGGATTATTCATGTCTATCAAAAAACTAAACGACCTGATAATTGTGGCTGTGGTAAAATGGAATTGACGTAACTGAAAGCGCAGCTATCGTAGGCGATATGTGAATGTTCCTTTTTATCGTTGAAATTCGAACGATGTGAAAAAGAAAGCACAAGAAAGATGAGTGCAGATTGGAAAATATAGAAGGAAAATTGTAACTGAAAACGTTTGAACACGTGTAAAGAATCTGTAAATATATACAAAAGAACTGCCAAGTCTGTCGATATTTTAAATATGATAAAATGTAGAAACTTGGATGCTTCAATAAAATCGTTTTTTTTTCCTTTGTACAAAGTTTATGAAAAAAGTACATGCAACCAAGTATTGTAAAATGTCTCAAGAACTCATAAAACTGCGTGCATTACCTTTGAATAAAAATAGTAAGTACCTACAAAGATATTTCGCTGGAATAAATCTGCGTTAAAAATTCAAGATAACGATGATTTATGCCCTGTTAGTTCCCGTAACGACTTGACGTGAAACAAAGGCGCGATTTTAATCAGCTTTGACTCAAAACCAATGAGTACAAAGTCGAAATTCGACAACTTATTAATAGGTTTTGTAAATTCAATTAGTCGCCAAAGTATTAAGCCGGGCCATATTTAAACGTTAATTTCGATACCGAGACGTAACTCGCAGTAAATTAAACCTCTATTTCGTACTTGAGAAACGTCAAGGTGATGACATTACGAGTAAGTGGTTACATGGAGTGCATTTTACTTTCAACAAACGCTGACTCGAGCCCATTTACAGAAAATTTACTCAAACCCCTGAAAATTGAATTCTTCCCAGAATACTATAAAATAGAACGAATATATCGGATTTTGCCATTTCAGATTACTTGTTTTAACTGAAAAGCTAAAGCCAAAAGAAAACGTAAATATTGTATGTCAAAACGAAATTTGCAGTGCAAATTGCGGCGAGACTCGTTATACCTTTGTCCCAATCAGGATTAAAATTCTGTGGCGAGACCGGAAGAGACACATTCCGGAAACTGGCATTGTATTGCATGTTCGCCAGCCCGAAGTCTTACCTCCAACCTTATGGAGATTAGTACGTTGGGTTCGAATTAATTCCATCGGAAACTGAAAGCCGCCTCGCTCTAAAATTTAAGTTTCACGCTTTTGCCATTAAACATGCCATCGAGGTGTTTATTAAGTAGGTCTTAAATGCGCTCGCGTACGGAAGCGAATGTAAGTTGGATCTTTTACGAAAAACCAAAGAAGCTTAACATATCAAAATTCATGACAAAGCGTTTTACTTTCTTCTAAATATTTCATTAATTAATTAGGAGCAACCTTCAATTAATTAGACCCGAGACAGAATTTCTTGATAAAGTAATGAACGGAGAAGTCCTAAACGATAATCTAAAGTCGCAGTTTTGTGATACCTTTTTCGCACGCAAACGAACCATTGATATCTTTAAGCACGGTTTAACACTCCTATGTCAAACAAATGCCCCCGTAAATATATCCAGATAGAAAATACCAAGCGCGATAGAATAAATTTTACGAATTTATCTACTCAGCGGTAGTGATTTTAAATTCTATCTATTTAAAAACGTTCTACGCTTTTACAGAATTAAACAGGGAACTCCAACGTTGCGAAAGTAAGAGATTTATCGAAAAATTGAGTGACATTAAAGAAACATTATTTGACAAAATATTGACATTATAATCCTAAAACATTTTACTGTTAAAAGTTTTACAGACCATTAGGCGGGAGAGGATGAAAAAAAAATTACATTAAATTTAAACTCACAAAAGATTTGATGCCGTGTTTGTTCAAAGGTTGTTTTATCTCACTTATTTCATTTTACTATAGTTTTTGATTATTACACTACAATCACAAATTGTGATTACTGCTTAATTAATGAGCATACAAATATACCATAACGAGGTTAGTAATTTATTGAATTTTAATACCAAACATTATTAAACAATAATAGCATGTTTACGAATACATTTTCGAATACAGGAAATGTTTAAATTTGTTTAAAAATATACAATCACAAGTTAAAACAAATTTATGTACTGTATAGATTATGAGTAGTTTTGTTTTCATTTTTAGGTTAACAAACTACCTTTCAGGCACTTAAATATTTTAGTAATATGAATAATAAATAAACGTGCTTGAATTTTATATAAATATAAAGTAATAGCATATTCTGGGGATCGAATCGAATTGGACAGAAACTAAAAATAAAAATCAAGTATTGATTACCCTGAAATCACTTTTCAATTATTTTTTTTTGCAATAATTAAGAATGAGAACATTGATCAAACTTGTAGTAGGAAAAAGTTTCTAAAATGGGGTTTTGAATAAAGTTTTATTCTTCCTTAAGGCCAGTTTTTTGCGAAAGCTTCTTCTGTAATAAAGTTGAAATTGATGTAGTCGTAAATAAATTTTTTACCTTTTGCGATATTAAACTGAAACTGATATCACTTTTGAGTTCATACTTGTAACATTGATATATTTCGAAATTTTATTCATTTTATGACGAAATATTAATCGGAACTTTTACTTTTAAGTCTTTATTTTTTAATAAATCTCGCATGTCAATATGTCTTCCTGACAAAAAATATTTTTCAAGTTTCCTAATCTTTTCCATTTCTCGTCCATTCGACACATGTTGACACAAAATAACTACAAACCCTCGTCATAAATCCAACTCTTAAACACTGGCAACTACTAGTCTTCAACAAGTTTCCAAAATTTAATCTTTCGTATCATGGCATAAAAACTCTTAATAAAACTTTGAATATTACATAAACTTATTGCTTTTTTGTTGTAGGTCATAAATATCGTCTTGGCGACCATCCTGAAGGCAGCTTTGGAAAAAGAACAAGAACAATCCGACGCTTACCGAAAATAATTTGTAATTTATAGTAAACGCAAAAAACGAGATAAATGTACCGGACGGTATTTTTCATTTTCAGGAGTAAATATTTTCATGACATTGATGCTTTAATTAGTCATTCTGTGCAGTCTCGTCGGTTTCGACCGCATTTTTTGCGTTTACACTTTCAGAATTCTTTAGTTGTAGACTATGATATAATGCAACAAGCAAAAATTTTATACATTTGTATTAGATAAATAGATTAGAACTTATATGCTTACATTATATATACCTTTGAGATAGATCAAATATGATGACAATTGTTGTTCCGAAACGTTGGATTGAACGTAATAAATAATATTGGTTTTGAACTATTAATTATACATGGTGCATTAGTTCGTATCTTTGTCATGGCAAACGCATTTATAATGTTAACTTAATAATGAGGAACACATTAGTCGAAATTTAACAACGTAAATCACATTACAAGTAGAGCGAATTGCGTATCTCGCAAAATTCGCATAAATATTGGCTGTTACATGCGGTTATAGAGGTTTGGAAGCGAATATAATCTACAGCGACACACGAGGGTAGATCGCTTATATCTTGTACAGAGCAGGGTTGTGGAGCAGGAGTGCTCATTTATATCCATGCCTTCAACTGCAGACCCCATGCTCGTATTAAAGTTGATACAATTGTACTACAACCTTCTTTTCGGTTGCTTTATGGTGCTAGCATTTTTCCGTCTAAAATTTATGACTCTGCTGTAATAGAAATTCACCGATGGAAAATCTACTTGTCTAATTATTCAGCCCGTTTCGATATGAGGTGAAGGATAACACCCAAATACCTACATCCGCTCCCTCAAGTCATGAAGCTTAGCATGCATGATCAAGATATAAATTTAAGTTTGTAATTATAATGTGGCCATAAATAATAAGGGTTGTTATAGTTGGAAGCAAACAAGAAGCACAAGTGTTACCTCCTTTAATTGCACCCCTATTTATCCCGAACAAGTTACAAACTTCCGAAAGCTGTATACAATGGATATCGACAGATAAGTTACCAACGAAAATCAGTGCTTGTCTTATCTTTTACTTAGGGTTATTGATAACGAAACACCCTGTTTATCACGTTGTATACCGACGATTAATTTTGCGCAAATTAGGGTTGCTAAGGTCTGTCTGTTGGGATTCTGAAGCCTCTACCGTTCAGAAATCAAAAGTTCAAAGGGTTTTTGGGAAACTTAAACTTTACAACTTCCCTAATTTACATTATTTGCAAAGCTAAACACGTTCGCTAGACGTGTTGAGATGGGGGTAATATCCAAAATAAGAAAATACATTAAGATAAGCTATTTGGAAATGGAAATGTGAAAATCGAATTTGTGGGACAAAGAAATGAGAGAAACAGAGGAAGAAGAACACATTTTTTTCAATTTAAAATGTCTTACAAAAGTGCCAAGATGCGAGTACTAGTGTAAAATTTTAATATAAACAAAAATCTTAGAACACAAATGTAAAAAAAAATCTCATTAGGTTGAGATTATCTTATAACCACCATAATCATACATAATGAAAAACTAAAGAATCAAAAATTTCTAATAAGTTGAGATAATGTAAAAAATATAAAAGAATCAAAAAAAAGTACCTTAGTATATCTATATAAACATTAGAACACAATTTGAAAAAAAATATATAAAAATTTCTTAAAAAAAAAAAAATTAAAGACTTAGGGGACCAACTGATTACAGCGGATTCAAATTTTTTAAAGGCAACTCGACCAAAATAGCCTTAAATTGAAAGAATATAATATATTAAGATTAAAAAACACCACATCCAAAGTGTCTATTAAGTAAAAAAGGAAAAAAATTAAGATTATAAAAAATTAAAACATTGAGAACTTTACTTCTACGCAGAATCATAGCGTTTTAAAAATTTTAAACATTCAAGAGTTTATCACAAAATGGCGAGGGCTACAAAAAAAAATTAAGATAATTATTCAAAAAAACAATGACATTTAAAGCAATTAAAAGCTCTAAAAAAAAACAAAACTTTTTATAAACAAAACATTTTATAAAACAACAAAAATATAAGAGACTTAAAAAATAAATAAAAGCCAAGAATTAAAGAAGTCAAAAATGTAAACGACCCAATTAAAAAAAAAAGTTCAAAAAACGATAGGAATACAAAAAATCCAAAGCACTCAAGCATCGACTCAGTGAAAAATACAGAAATGTTTCAAGAAATCTAAACTGTTCAAAAATCCAAAGAATCTAATGGTTTAAAAAAAAATAAAAATTTAAATACAAATAATCCAAAACATCTGAAAAATCTAGACAATCGTAAGAAACCAGTAAAATTATGTTAAAATTAAAAATTTTACATGTGCCGAAATTCTAAAGAAAAACAAAAAATCTAGACAATTATAAAGAACGTAAATAATTTCATAAAGGCAATGACATTTAAATAAAAAAAATCTTCTTCCTCAGTGGGTTGGGATTACATTATAACTACCACGAATTTATTTATATTATATATAAAATGAAATAAAGGATCTAAAATGTCTATAGCTTACATAATCTAGAAAATAAAAAAAATCAAAAGATATGATGCATTTAGAAAATTTAAAACATCTGAAAACATTTAAAAATAAGAGTTATGAAAATAATTTTAAAATCTAAAAATTACGAAGATTTAGAAGATCAACAGATTGCAGCAGGTTCAAAGGTAACTTTCAAAGTAACTAAACAAAGTAGAGTATCGATTTAAAACTAGCACGTTGAATGTATCTATCAAGTCAAAAAGTACAAAAATTCAAATTATAAAAAACCTAAAGAAAAAAATTTGAAATTTTCTACAGTCTTACCCAAAAAACACAAGAGCTAAAAAACATCAAAATAAAGTTTAAAAAGAATATGGTAAAAATGTCAGAAATTTATAAACTTTAAGAAGATCGAAAACACAGCTAAAGAATAAAACAAAAAATAAACAGATTCTAAAAATAACAAAAAAATGTAAAATATTAAACAAGGGCTAAGCGATAAATACAGCCAAAAAATGCAAACAATCTACGAAAATCCAAAAGAACAAATGAAATTATAAACAATTAAACAGAATTTGAAAAAGTGTAAAGTCAGAATACATACAAAAGCAAAAAATTTATAAAATACAAAGAATCAAATCATTGGAAGCATTAGTTAAATAAACAACAAAAGTTTTAAAAAATCTGAACAGTCCCAAAATCTAAAATATCTATTTAAAAAAATAAATCTATAAAATTTAAAATGCAAATAATTCAAAGCGTCTAAAAGATCATCATCAATAAAATTTTACGTTACTTAAAAATTTAAAAAAGCAAAAAAACTCCAAAAAAATTAAATAATTTAAGAAGGCCAACAACATCTAAAATATCTAAAAAAAATTTGGCAATAATCTAGTATAGAAATTATGGACATACGTAAATACTACTGCATATTAATGCTCACTAAAAATTTATAATTCCATGGTAGAAATTAATAATTGGCAAAAAGTACTTTAAATAAATAAGTGCATTTACGAGTTCACTTGACACACTTGTGAATGGACTCGTCCATAAATTTTTTATGAGGCGCAAAGATAGTAATTTTCCTAATATTGATCTGGGAAACCAGTTGTTGCATTTGCCTGAAACCTCTTTAAACTCACCTTCGTAAATTATGTATCAGTTTGACTTTTACCTGAGATTAATACAATTATGGATCCTCCTAATGTTGATTCACCTGAGTAAATAAGTTTCATATTTACATAAACCAAGACTATTCTTTTGTGTGCATAATATTTCAGCTTTAACGAATTGTTCACATGCGAAGCGATCGTTTTGTAAGCATCTAAATACATTCAGTAGCAATTATTTTCATGCAAATCACGAATAGAAATAAAAGTTGACATTTACTGTATTTTTAATTCTTTGAAAAGTCTTATCGGCCGTAAAATTGGGAACTTTTGTAGAAGTAATAATAGCACGTTTACAGTATATCGTTTTGATGAGCGTGGACGTGAGATATTTTCCAATTTCTAGCTGTAGATTGTCCAAGGCAGTCTTGGTAGGTCAGGTAAGAACGCCAGAGTCTCGGGACACTTAAAATCTAGAAGGGTCGTGAGGAGATTGATGTGAAAAATTCCGGTTTAAGCTCGAGAGTGGATTCTTTTGCATAGGCCGGAGATCTTTCCGAATCCGTAATTTGCGAAGAGAAGTTAAAAAAGCCCACTCTTTAAATATTTAGGGTTAATAATTCGGCGGCAAAGCGGGAGTGTGTTTCAGAGGGTGTCGTTCTGATGAGATCCGGGGATTAGGAATAATTTCGCGTGGAAAAATTGGGGGGCTTATTGAATATATATCTCTAGAATTGAGGTCGTTAAGTTCTATAAGAGCGTAGATGCGGAAGAAGTTTTATTTCAGCATTACTGTGGATCTGAAGAGGCAAGAAGTGGTCGGTGTTATGTATACTTATGTAAAATGGATTCTGCAAGAATCGCTTAGGTCGGGATTTTTAGAAATGTGCTCATAATCCGTCATATTATGCAGAGTGGGGAAACGGTGGGAAAAGCCTCGTCAACGTTCCGCTCTTCTGTCTGTCATACTTGACTTGTTATATACGAGATTTAATCCCATATTTCGTATTTTACCCGAAAAAGACATTATAAACCGCACTTTGTTTGGAAAAACAGCAATCCGAACGTTGCTCGCCTTTACGAGCTAACATGAGAATAAAGCACATGCTACTCTTTATAACCGTCTTAAAAATTTGTGTGGCTTCAAATACATCCAGTTGAAGAAAAGTCGACATGCTTTTAACTTTTATTTACTCAATTTCGCCACAATTTTTATAGCGCACAACCAAACACGATTTTCCATCCAAGGTACGTTCGACTAGAGCAAATATATTAACCCATCACCCGACGGAGTAACCAATACCCGTTCATCATAGACCTTTTAACCAAGGAACAATAAACATCTCGAGACGACACCTTAATGGAGATAATATTTATACTCCCAACAACATAAAAATGTTTCAGAGATTAATAAAGAGTTATGGTAATGCAATTTTTATAGACCAATAAGATCAGCCAAATAAAAAAATACGCGCAAATAAAAAAACGCGACAACGTAAAACTTTATTTATACTTCATCTTTCCGCTTTATAACCATCATACATTAATTATTTAAATTTTTCCTACTTTTATCTTGCATCAACATTTGTAGCAACAAATAGGTAATTATCATAAGCGACGTTATCATTTTGCTCTTACTCCATTACACGAAGCCAAATTGAAAAATAATTTTAGAAGTAGCTTTTTAATTATTCATCAAAAGACATTAGTACCCCTAGAAGTAGTATACGTTAATTAAACATAACGCTAATGAGGCTCTTTTACTAAATAATTCCTATCACAACTGGAGTTCTTTAGGTTTATAATAAAACGTAAATCAAAATAGCGACGATCCACTACACGATATCTGTTTTACTTCATTAATATTTTATTAAAAACGATCATTTACAGCGTAACTGCCTGGTATAGGTTGAGCTTATAAAAAAAACGCAGAAAAACATAAATATAGTTTTTAAAAAATGTTACAATTACTAAATCACCCGGACGAAATTTTAAATTGAATAGATAAATAAATAAATAGATTTTTCTTTGTTAGATCAATATTTTTTTTATATGAATACAGCGCAATATTGTTAAACTGATTATAATATAATCATTCGTATTCGTTTCAAGTTCAAACTTTTCTACAATTGTCAAAAAATCAATTTTATGAAAATTTCAGCAGCAGGACTAACACAAAATATTTTCCTACTTACCTACTTACTAAAATAAACTGATTTTGAACATAAAGAATTTCTTGTCCGTTTAGTTTTGATTTTTCTGATATATCTGTCCTAAAGCTGCTATCATTTTAGATTGAACCACGGTTCTCCAAATTATATCATCTAAAAAATAACCGATTTATTTTAGCTCAGTTGTGCCAAGTTTTATATTTATACTTATTATGCTAAATTTTATGAGGAGATCAAAATCTGTGAGTTCCAAAATTATTTTTGTATTTGATATTTTAGAAAGTCAGTTAAAATTTGTCAATTTAGCAGATATCATCATGCGATGAAGACGAATGATTTTTCTGAGGTTTTACATATCAAGAAATTATTCAATGAACTAAAAACTCCCAGTTGTTTCAGAATTTCGTTCGATCTTTTTAAAATATTCAACCGATTGGGATAAAATTAGTTAGTCCCACATACTATTAAAAGTGACCAAAATCGATCACGTATTTTCTTCTGTGACAGATTTTATTATGTAAATTCTAAAAAGTTTTTAAAATTTGCAAATTAACATTTACAGTTTTTAGTTTTTGTTTGTTTTAGAAGTCTTGTTTCTTCAAACATTTTGAGGTCTCTAAATTTCTGCAATTTTTTTTAAATATTTATTTAGATTTTTTGTAGCCTTTAGCATATTTAAAATTTCTAAATGCTTTAATCGAACCCACAAATTTTGAAAACTTCGATTCTTTAGAGAAACTTCTGAATTCCTTATTTTTTTTATAACCCAAATTTTTGTACCTTTGATTTTTTTCTTTATTTCTTTAGTTTGTTCAAGATGTTTTTAAAAATTTTGAACTCACCCCAATCTGTTGATTCTCTAAATCTGCTTAATTTTTTGGTTTTTAAAATAATTTTTATAATTTCTTTTTTCTTGAATTCTTCTCAGATGTTTTGAATACTTTAGATGCTTCATACTTTTTTTTAATTTTCTAGATTATCTTAACTTCATAGACATTTTATATTCTTTATTTTTTTCTTATATATAATATATGATATCTGTGATAGCTACAATATAATCCCAAGCTAATGGAAAAAAATATATTTTTAATTTTTAATGTTCTTTTTTTTAATAATTTACAATTTAAAATTATTTAGAAAGTTGCTAAATTTTGCAATTAAACAACGTATAAAATACAACCAAGCGAAAAATCGATTTAATTTAGTTCAATCGCGCCAAGTATTAGATTTATAATTATTATGACAAATTCCCAAAATTAAATAATTTCAAAAACTGATCAAAATTGATTAATTTTAGTAGATATCCATGATGCGATGAAGGCGAACACTTTTCTGATGTTTTAAATGCCAAGGATCTTTTCACCTAAAAATTTTTAATTTTTTTAAATTAGTTCAATTCTTCTAAAACACCGATTGGCATAAAATTAGACCCACTTATTATTTTGACATGCACCAGAACCGCCAACGTTTTTTCTCCCGTGGAATATTTCCAGAATATAAAATCCAAAAAGTTTCTAAAATTTACATACCTGATCAACGAAGTTTGGTTGTATTATTATCATCGAAATTTGTTGGGTAATATCTTCCAAACTAAAAGAGATTAAGATTTGGTAAACACAAGCATTTTTCTGAAGCCGAGATGCTAAAAACCTAAATTTTAAATGAGCTAAATGTGTTTATTTTTTTTAAATCCTTTTATCTTTTATAAAATACTATACCAATTGCTATAAAATTTAGCACACTCATTTCAGTGCGGTTTTTTGACTGAAGTCCTATTTAACCAAAGACAACCACAAGTTCTAAATTATGATACCAATACATTTCTATCAAAATATTAAGAATATTTGGTAGTATTGATTACGCTAGATATTATATTAACAAAATATTAAATTACCTTTGCATTACGTCGCATATTAATTATATGTTTTCAAAATAATATTATTTGGTATTCATTATCTAAAAAAACAACTAAATTTATGTTTAATTGCAACGCTCGGGGTCTGTTTCTTTTATACTTGCGGTTGGAAATATAGAAATATCTCTCTTTCACCGATAATTACATTATTTTTATAGAATTTATATTGTTAATAATGAATTTCATACTAATCCCAAAGGCAGAGATGGTACAGAATCGATATTCTAGGCTAGACTTAATTTTTAACAAGCGATGTGCGTGCCTGCATCTAAGGTTATTAATAAATTATTCTATTACAGACAATATATTTTTTACTAAAATATTTTGTGCAAACACCAACATGTTTTTTCAGTAATAGTATAAAAAGTGAAAGACAAAACAAATATTTTGTTGATTGAATATGCTTTTAAAAACACGACTGTTTGTTATTTTTTAAATTTTAATGTAAGCGAATATGTAATATTGTTTTGTTGGCGTCATGCAATATTTCCATATTTTTAAAGTTTTTCGATATTGTAGGAGTATAAGTAAACATGGAAACATATTTTTATGATATGCTGAACCGTAAATATCTGTTTATTTGCTTCCATGAGTAAAAAATCTCTTTACGGGCTAGATCGGTAATGTTTTTTACCCGGCTAGAACTTTTTTTTTACTCAAAAACAAATTTAAGAACAATCATGATATTTACACATAAGTGAGAACTGTGCAGTGAGAATTGTTGTTATAACTACACCAGTAGGGGTCTCAGTTTCACAAACATTCTCATCAGTAACAGTGTCCTTTTTTGAAGATGATACAGGGGAAACTTTGTTTAATGTTGACTGAAATTTGCCAGCACCCGTCGAGAGTCTCCCGTTCGCGACTTCTATTTTGCAATTTATTGACTCTTCTCCACTTTGGAAGATTTTAGGGTGGTCCAATCCAAGAAATTTGGCTACTTTTCGTGGTACACTACCGATGGTATGCATGGCAGCAGACTGAGCAACACACTTTTCATGTTGGTACCCCAGAGAAGCGCTTCCTTGTAACATGTCCAGGACGCAATTTCGCATATTTCTTGTAAATCTTGTATGGATTTAAAGATTCTTGTGCATCAGGAATAATAAATGACCTAGTTGTGTGTGTCTTGGTATCTTGCAACTTGACTAGAACGTTCTTTTTATGATCCGTAATATCATCTACAGTTAGTTTGAGTAGTTCATCTCGGCGACAAGCACCATACAGTCCAAAGACATCCACAATTTTGCACAATAAGAAATCTTCTGAAGATTCTAAAATAAATTTGCGACACTCTTCAACAGACAAAACTTTAGATTTCCTTGGTACCTAATTCATATTTTGATTTTTCATGAATGCAATAACCTTACAAAACCTACGAAACCAATGTTAATTACAACATAAATGCTTACAACGAAAATAATCATAACAAACCTAGATATATCAACATCGCCATTAATAATAAAAGCCTTCTTCAACATAGAAAATTTAGTCCATAACTAGATGCTTTCAACTTTTTTGATAAACTGGAAACGTATGCCAACATAACAGTTTCGTTTAGGACCGTACTGACGCCTCCATTCGTTAAAAGCTCTCAGTTCATTTTCATATCGGCTTTGTGACTTCTCTGGCAATAATTGTCTGGTCGCTTTTTATGCTGCTTGCACTATTTCATCAGGAAGATTCATTTTTCACTAATTTGAAGAAAAACGACCAACAGCACCAAAAATTTTTTTTGTTTATACACAAATTTTGTCTGTTGTCATGCTAACATTTGTCGAACATGTTCAAAGGCTATTGTGATTGAATATCGCAACTGAACGGCTTACGACTTATATTGCTCCAGAAAATAGAGGAATTTTAATAAATTATTCCAGTATATTATTAAACATTGTACAAGGCTCGCCCGTTGTAGAACTTTACTTGCTCGCACAGATAACAAGCTCGTTAACGTTCGCTCGTTAGATACTGTGCTCGCACGTAAAGTTCTATACAACGGGCTTGCATCGTAAATAACTATAACATTTGCTAAAAATGTTGTACAATTTTGGGGTGATTCTGTTCTGAATACGATTACTTACAATTTATATTAAAATTAGCCCACATGGTAATTATCTGAAGGGCACTTTAACTTAAGACAATTAAAATTCCTATTGAATTAGACTTACTCGTTGGTGTGTGCTTTATAGTTATTCTCTTTGTTGCTTTTTTATACAACCAATCTGTTATCGACGTGATTTGCTTATTTGTGGAGTAATTTTTTGTGGTAAACGTAAATAGCATTAAAAAACCTAAAAGCTTTGTTGTTAAAAGGTTTTTAAAAGATTTCCCGCAAACGATTGCATTCTTACAAAAGTATTTATTGTAAGTATAGGCAGAAAACCCATAAATATTGCGTTTACTTTTGACGTGTAGATAGCTGGATATCGAAAGATATTCATACGCTATGCCAGAATAATTGATTGATCGCGGTGCTTTTTTTTCTTGTTTGTAAAAGTTTCTCTCGATTCCTCTCCAAAGCTAGTATATTTTAAAGGTGTGTGCGTACATATTGGATAAATCAATACAATCCTGCGAAAAGCTCTGAGATAGCAAGAAATAATTATGGAAAGGCAAGAAGAAACCTGAAAAGCTCCTACCGTCGATTGAGTCAGTTCACGAGAGCTCCCCCGTTATTGTGGCAGGTTATAGTAAATACGCTCTAAAAAATGTATACATCGACGACGCAGCTTTTAAAATATAAGATGAGAAATTCTATCTTGAGGGGTAAATTCACGTCAATTGGTTTGCAGCGTAATATAAAATGTTTATCCCCGTCTATTTCTGAATTGAGGACTGAATTTCAACGGGGCCATCCGGTCTGCGCCTGAGCATAGGCCACCAACACACCAGTCACGTGACGAACCGACGCAGTATGGCAGCCGAAGAGTCGTCGCTAAACCAGTTCAGTGCTTGCAATTTAGTGCTTTCGAACAAACAGTAGGGTGTAGACGTGCCCTTATACTTTGCAATGCACACTGTACACTTACGTGCAGAATTAATAGTCCGGTTTACCCGAAACTTTACTTGAAATGTTGACACGTTGCGATCGTGGTTAGTCGTGCAGTGAGTTCCAACCGTTCAGCTTTCGCACCCTCGCGATCTCAGAGGGCGGCCCAGCTCGCTGGGCTCTCGCGCTTCAAGTTCAAAATGCCCAGATGAATCTTTAACAGGTTGCATCGGCGGAAGTCTTCAGGTGCTAGTTGCTCGGTAGTGGTCAAAAACTCTAGATGCTCCACTAACCCAGTGCGGCAATATGGCACTGAACCATGCACTCGGTGCCATCGTGGTCATCACCTGCGTTGCCTGTTACTACAACAGCTGTTATTGTGGCTTCGTTTTCGACGACATCAGTGCCATCAAAGACAACAGAGATCTACGTCCCCATTCACCACTTATCAATATTTTTTTCAACGACTTTTGGGGCACCCCCATGCACAAGGTAAGCCTCGATCCACCCACGAAACGGTTCTTTGACACTTGAAGCGATGAGTGGAAAATTGACGACATTTCTCCTTACTTCTAGACTTGTTTTGATTAATTACTTTCTGTACGTAATGAATTAGGAGAAATAAATATCTCCGTTTTTCTAAATTGCTGACTCCGTTTTACTTATTTTATGTTTCTGCCGGTGAGTTTTACTGCTCAAGCCGACATTAATTCACCACTTCGCCAGCTATAACGCTTTGCCAAACCTCATTTATAATTGGAATTTGAACAGGTGAATTATCGCCTTTTTTTGGTTCAACGGTCAAAACCAGGGTTAAATCCCATTGATCTTCCACGCGAAACTGGACTTTGTTATGTATTCGGACCACACTTAAGTTCTCATTTAACATATCCGACCATTTTTTCCTTTTTCTAAAATTCAGATCCCCTCTGTGCATTCACTGTGATGATCATTAATATATCAAGCCAATTGGGATTCAAAGTGGCCCTTTTCAAGGAAAGAATATATCAAGAAAAGACATTCTCTCTTTGTATTCTTCGGCGGTTTTATCCAACATTTGTCCTTTTTGCAGTAATTGGACGGCCTTTGGGCTCTATCTAGAATGTAATTCTTTTTATCACGATCAGTTTTAACGATTCAACTCTATAATCTCACGGATTATCTCCGAAATGGGAAATAAATCTCCGAAAACTACAAAATATCAGTTTATCCACTTATCAGGTAGTGTTGTAAAACGAGAATTTCCATTTACAAGGGACTTAGACACGCACAGGGCTTAAAGCGACCAATGCACTTCGCTCTTTGTTCTAGTCCAGTAATCCTTTAAGTAATCAAAATCGGATTTTATCGTATGAGCAGGGCAGAGGGGATTTCGTCGCGAACATTAACAATTGGTGGAAATACCTCTCAGAACCACATTTCTGGGTTAATTACGGTCTCGGAAAAATTTCATACTCGTTGCAGAGGCAACCGGTCATAAAAGAAACCACTGTTGTAGAAAATTACTTTTTTGTAATATTCGCGAGCGTGGTATGTAGAATTTAAAAAAAAACACACTTTTATTACCTTTCATTACAGACATTTTTCACACGTGAATATTTCACCGATAATTTTATTTTTCCGAATAAAATTTTACTCCCGGCAAGGTTTGCTGCACTGCAATATTTGGCAAGCCACCAATTTCGCCTGATTTAATGATGAGGTACTTTTTAATTTTTTTGAATTAATGATGGGTAGTTGGCTGCATGAAGTTATTGTCGGGGTTTGGGCAATAATCTGTGTAGGGGTGCTACCACAACACAACGCTGCGGCGTTGTTAAAGCCCTAAATATATTCATTAGGGAAGGGCGCATACAAATGTACACCCTCTGATAAAATTTGCTGACTTTATTAGATATTGCGGAACTAGCTTAAAATCAGCCGTCACGCCGAAAAATTACATTCGAATACAAAATTCACTTTTCTTTCGTTCTTATGATAATTGCCTGAAAACTGTACATGCTCGTTGATAGGGGGTGAAATCAGATAACGTCTCCACGGAACCTCTTTACGATCGCGGTTATGTTTTTAGGGTGTTATTAAGTATTCAAGAGGTTTCGTACAACGGAACCACAGAAGTTTATTTCGGTTTTTATAGATATGGATATTCTTTCGATCCGTCGTTTTTTGTCAAAAATACATTTTTTTACGTCTTCACACTTTCACTTACAATAGCGTAAAATGTGTCTCTTTCTTCTTGTTAAAACTCTATCACGTCCCTTAATATTCTTTCTTCCAATTCCGCAAACGCCGATGCCAGAGGAATATCTTAAAAGATTGTAGAGAATTTTTTAGCGTTGAGTTCTTAAAAGTTAGTTCTTGGATTTAATGGGATTCTCGGAATACTCTAAAACGCTCGAGGGATTGCGGAATATCATTAGATTTGTTATTTTTGTCATTCAAGATCTTTCTTAATCCCAGTGATCGTCGATATTAACAAATTATAGTCTCTTTAAACTGACGCGATAATCAGTGCTTTCATTACAAATGACTACAATTAGATTTGGTCTCGTCTCCAGGCAGATGTAATGGAGCGACGAAAGAAATGCGCGATGTATTACCATCCATTCGACGCAAATTGTTGAAACTTAACAAAAAGAAGCGTTCCCTTTGAAAGCATTAGTTGGTAGTTGCCCTCATTTGGGCTCATGTCGTTTAACAAATTGTTTAGGTAATTAAGGCGAAGAATTGTTTTAATTTGTTGACATAGTTGATGATCTTACATTTTCCAACCCTCAAGTACCAAACAATGGGCTCTCTGATCTCGAAATTCACCGCCGTAAAACACGTACCCTCTTAAAAATGTAATAAAAGTTTACGTTTGTGACAAAAGTGTTTTTTTTTTATTTTACATCCCATCTTGATATTAAGCAGATTTCTAATCTAATAAGTTGAGTGACTACATAAAAACTTCTTTACGATTCGACAAAGCTCATTTAATGGTAGGCACGAAGGACGTGTGTCTACAATTAAAACGTTTGCATTCGGAATTAAGGCATTTGCATCGAAATTACGAATGAAAACTTCGTGAATAAATAAGCCGGCAAGAAGTGGAGACTCTGAAAGAATTATTGGTGATAAAAGGTCACCGTTGCACTAGTGGAAACAGTTGGTTTGTTGAGCACTATTTCACCCTCTTCGGACTTTGTACGTATCTTGCTCCACTTATCCCAGAAAATCGATGGAATTATTGTGGAACGGCTCTTGCCAAGGGTTTTCAATACGATTCGTTTTATTTCGCAAAGCAAACAAAACTTTTAAATAAATTTACGAGAAGTGTAGGAATTTATACGGAATTCGAGTTCTGTATTTTAAAATGTTACCAAGTTGTATGATCGGAGTAACCAAGGATAATGCAGCATCCAATTAAAACTTTGGCTGTGTGGTGATATTATTTTAGAAGCTTTGGTATTTTAACAATAGCCATTAATAAGCAACTGAAACTAAGTTTATCAGACTGTAAATTAGACCTGCCACTAGTAAATATAAATTATTTTTTCCCATTGAAGGAGTTTTGGATTATGTGCTTAAAACTCGAGATCGAGAGAAGAATTAAATTTAAGTTTTGAACCAACGGAAAGTTTTCTTTTTCCAGTGACACTTTTCTCACAAAAGCTGAACAGGAAAGCTTTGATCTTTATCGGATGTAATTTAGCTTGGGATTCGTAGTTTGGAAATCCGTCCGGATGAGGTGGATATGCAACTTTTTATTAGACGACCCATGGACGTTAAACGGGATTAAGGTGACAAAATTACTCTCAAACCATCTTAGAAAAGCACATGCACGGAACTTCTAGAATTACAACATTAGTTTGAGACAGAATTGAACTATAACTAGGTAAAAGATTCTACCGGCACACGTGAAAGTGTAGAACTTAAACAATGTTATAGTTTATGAGATTGTGTTCACATAAAGTTCGTGTCACTTTCAACTTTACCGTGGAATGGAGTATGAGCTTATGAGAGTCTGTAATTTATAAGACTCACATTTAGTTAAGTGAAACTTACAGGATGTTTTGTGTTATAAAATAGTCCTTTCGCTGTTCTTCCACCTGAGTAGCTCCAACGTAATAATGGTATTATATATCACGTAGTCTCTTACCATTCATCATTCACTTTTTCTTCACTTTTTTAGGCGACATTTTTAACTTTGTCGCTGAAAAGGAAAGCATCCCTTACATAAACAATACGAGAATATCGACATCAAATATGAATACCGTTATCACTACAACAAATGTTTGTTGTCTACAGTCGGCTGAAATTAAAGCAGAACTCGAGGGCGCTCTGCATTTTTCATGAGCTCGATGCAATCATATTGGAACTAATTACTAAAGCTAGCTGGCGGAAGCATACATCAGCATCTAGTGACGAAACTTTTATTCAACATTTCTGACCTTTCGGGCCATGTTCAGTAATCACAAATTCATTTGACTCCAGGAAAGCTTTTTAGTGAAATGATTAACGGAATAACAAATACATGTCGTGCTTCGCTTCGATCATTCTTACCAGACTTGTCAGTTATTGCTAATGTTCGGTTAATGGAGCTTTGCAAGAGCTTTATTTCTTCAATTTCAAACGGTGTATGTAATATGCCAGCTGCAAAATTAGAGCGTAAACGAAATATAATTGTGTCAGGTCCAGAACCACCAAGTTTTTGTTCCCGCTCTCCAAATAGTTTCTGTCAACATGTTGAAATTTGCAATTACTATAGCCACGTTCCCTTCAAATTAGAATTTACACCATTGCACTATGTAAATATTGCTATGTACTTGAATTCCAGGAGAAACGTCGAAAATCACGTCTGAATACTGAATGTAAAATCATTGTTAATGTTGGGAATACGTCACTTTCTTTCAGTTGTCGTCAGCACTTTGGCTAAATTTCCAAACTTTAATCAATACACGATTCATGGATGGCAGTTTTTAATAAATTTCATAAACGTGATATTCTATTAATAAGTGAAATATGTTTAATTAAATTCACTTACATCACGTTATTTATTTGTCATTTGTTATCCATTTCAGTTATTTTAATTTTAAATGCCGTCGCATTTAACCAACGCTATTATTAATTAAAACGCATTTGTATCTGGTACTTCAAATAGACTATACGAAAAAACCTTTCGTGGCGGCTAAAAATAACCTGAAAATATCCCAACAACCGAGTCCAGCCTGTACAGGGTTTCCAACACTAATGTCCACTCTCAAAAACTCCTTTAATTATTCATTTATCAACATTTTTTTTTATGGAAACAATGTAGCCCTTGAAAACCAACCTGTTCATTTTTTTTTTCAATCATTAATACTCAAAAATTAATTTTTTCAAAAGTTTTTTTTATGTTGAAACATGAATTAAAACATATACCCACAAATTTAATAAAACTTTAAAAATTTGTGCTTCTAATAACATTTATGGTATCGATTGGTAAACTATAAGCTATCCGCAAAATAGTCGATAACACTTCTAAATGAATGGATAAGAAATAATAGACTACCTACAAACAATAGCAGCTGTTAAAAGTGGCATCAGTTTTATTATCTCCTACTTGATTAATTGGAGGTTCTAAATTATATTTGGGAATAAAATATAATTTAGGTCTAAGTCATATCAAATCTGACTTCCACACATGAAATTTAATGACTCTGCTGTGAAAAAACTAAGTAAACGGTTTGTGAGTCTGTATTTACATAAATTCGTATAAATAACATATTTTTTGCGTCGCGACGCTCCATTTTAAGCAATAAAGTTTTTTTAGTTCAGTTGTTAGAGAATTAGCAATTATATTCGTCCGCCGCAACTCGTTTTTATATCTGTAAAATTGTGTTTTTTTTTAAACATGGGTGTTGGCGGACCCCGTATTTACCCTTTGAAATATTTGTAACCTCTAACGTCACGACATTGCTCCACTCTAGCGACTATGCGTAACGTAATCATGAGCTGTCGTTCAAGGGGTTGCAACCCGTCGGGAATAAACAGCAGAGATGGAGGAGACTTAAAATAGTTGCCCACAAATCATCCAGTATGAGATTGCAAAAGTTATTTTCTAAACATGGAAAACGACTTTTAGGTATTACCTGCACTACCGCTCCTCGTAATATTGTTCTGCGGCAGTTTTCATTCGATTGTACCAAAAAAAAAGACGATGTGAAGCTCTGAAAAATTCTGATATTACAGTTTGTTTGGTTTTATTGTAGATTGTCTTAAGAAGACCGTCTCTAAGTAAGGTAAATAGCTAAAGCGTAGCAAGTTTTAAGGATCGACAAAGGATTATCTAACAGCAAAATTTAATAAAAGCGTTGAAGTTCAACTCTGCGTTTTTGTTGTAAAAAAAACTCCAAGTCGTTAGGTATTTTCATATACACTCAGGTAAACTGATATTGACAGTGGTTGTTGAAGACAATTTGACAATGAACAATTTTTAACTAGTTTCTATAGTATACAATGAAGTAAACTGTGACTGAATAATTTTATGGAATGGTACGGTTGATGACAAAATAAATTACTTTTTCAAGCATTTATAGGTTAAATGTTCCATTTTTTAAATTAGTTTTTCGTGGCATTCACTTTCTCTTCCAAAGTATGAACTTCCATTTTATGAATTTTTGTTTAAATTGTTCACTATTTTGGCAATTCTTCATTGACTGCTACCCATTTAATTGTTCATGAGCTTGATAAATAACACTTTGAAAGAATCAGATAATCCCGGGCTTCAGATATCCTCAAAATCTCCACCTTTAACATATAAATGTTCATGCCCAAAATCACTTTTTGAACGTGCTATTTGGGAAATGACCAGCTAGTAAAATTACAAAAGCTCATTTGTCCTATCCCGTGTAACTTTTTGATGAAACAACTGCGCTATCTCGTTCCGGTTAATCCCGAACAGCTTCGTTAACGAATCGAAAATGTTGTTATAGAACAGTAGAGGGAATACCAGAGATTTTTAATCGAATTTTAATCGACAACTAGTTGCCGATGTTTTATGTTGTGAACTTGGCGGTGTTTCATTGCCGTGGGCATTTAATTTTTCATTGTATTGAAATGCCCGCTTGTTTATAAATATTCATTTCTATAAAGAGAAACATAGTTTGAAACTTTTAATTTCAACAATTTAGTCGAGAATACAATGCGTTTACATTGCTGAGACTTGTAAAAAGTTAACAATGCACCAAGGCTTGGTAATTAGCTAAGATGTTGACTAGCTAAATAAGAAACTGTTTTATTAAGTTTAGAAATGTTATTAGGAGAGTTTTGGAGCTAGAAGGCGAGTTTAAGTTTAATATAAAGTGTCTGTTAATAGGCAATTCGTGATAAAATCAAAGTTTGTAACACAATTCGTAATAGAAGGTACATTCTAAATTAAGTTTTCAGTTTAAGCTTTTGTAAACTTACGAGTTAGAATCGAAATGTGTTAAAGGAGTTTATACAGGTTTAAAAGAAGGCTTTTATTTGGACGTTTGATAATAAATAAATTTATAGTATATACGTGCCAACAACCGTTTTACTGTAGTAAAATGATTTTAGGCATTCCCAGTGAATTTGTGAAAAGAATTTTGTTCATATGACAGTGGCAAGATGTTCAAAACTGGGTTGACACATCCTTTTTGTTTACATAAGGCAGGTTTTCCACTGGAAAAAACAGCAAAGATTTAGGCGACTTAAAATTGTTTCTCACAAATCATCTTAAAACTTACTCTAAAACTTGTTCTAAATCAGAAAACCGACTCTTAGTTATAGCTGTAATATCATTTTTTATTACTATGTTCCATGCCAATTCTAGTTCGCATTTGAAACAGGTTTGTGTGATTAAAGAATTTATCTGCAAAGGGATTTTTTCGCCTGTAGGAAAGCGCAAAGTAGTATGTCACACTTGACAAAAATAGACAGCAACAGCAACAAGCTTTAAATTGAAAATTTAAAGAAGCTGGCATGACTGTCACGTAACGCACTTCTGTGAAGTGAAATTCTCTGCTTTGATAGAATCGTTTAATTGAAATCTAGATAACTCTAGCTTACGAATTGTAACGTACAATAGATCCCAACTAATTTAATTTAACCTGAAGTTAATGGTGATGACACTCTCTCCCCTAATATTATAATGAAATTAATTGTAATGGAAACCTTGCCGTCAAGATTTTCCGCCTGCGAAACAATTCGAGTTTTGTAAAAGTAGAAAATTCAGTTTTGTTCCTTTGGGCTATTTTAATTTTCCCTGAATTAAAGCTGGTGTTTTGATAAATATGCATTTTCATGAGCTGTAACTTTAGTAATTTCAATCGGACTATTGTGTTTTGATGCTATTGAATGAGATTCTGAATTCCACAGCATAGGTTGATGCTTTGGATATAACCGTCGAAATTTCTATGCATAATTGGATTTTCTCAATTGTAACATTCAGCAATTCGATGAAAAGTTTCCGTGTTTCGTCCTGTCTCGCTTGATCAACCGTCTCGAAATTGTTTGCCGTTAATAATACTGTGAACTTGTTTTATATTGTTGCTTGGTGCTATATGCATTTGTGATGGAAATTAGACGACCGACATTGGAAAATTAAAATGATTAAGGGATTTGTTTTGTTTATTTATTTGTGTCGCTGTTACAAGCTTTATTGAATCAGCCCCTGACTGATTGCCAACGACATACAAATGCAGGTGGATTTATTCAATTCGAAGTTAACCATGAACAACGCTACATTAGTTCTTTCGTGTTTATTCAGATGATGTATTGAATTAAGTAAATTACATACTGTTCGTTTAATGTCACTTTTGTGCGTGGAAGCTCACGTGTAAATGAAAACCAATCTACCATCGATGTCCACTCATTTAATTATAATGATTAATGGTGGGATATTTTCTATATTATTCACTTGCATGTCTTCAGTATTTTTAACTTTATATCCGCTGTGACGACTTTTGTCAGAGTTTTAATGTAGAATTGATTGTATTGCTATTGATTAGTAACTAAGTTGTAATTTTCGATACAAGGTTGTAATTACGGATATCTTAGCATAATTTGAATGATACAAGTGTCCGGAATGTCGTGCACATTCTCGAAGATGCATAATCAAGGCATCTTTTGAAGCACGAAAAAAATGTTTAAAAAAAACTGGCTTTTTTTTCGTATAAATAATAAATAAATAATAAATGTTTAAATACGTACAGAGACTGTTACGATATGTATTTTACTGTAACACCAGCAATGGTGAAACTTTGAACATTTATTGTAAATAAGTTTTGATTTCGTTTTATGATTACCATTTTAAGTTTGTACGTATTTTTTTTGTGAATCAATAATGTTTGGTGGAACCTTGACAATAATTATCACAGTAACAATGTTTTAATTAAAATTTTCAGGTTTATTTTCCAAAATGTCTGTTTTCTTGCTTTTAATTTGCTTGTAAACAAGAATAAATGACGGTGTGCTACACCGTTTATTGTACCTCCGAGGATGTGTGTGCATTCCGGACACTCTGTATTTACTAGGTGAATAAAATAAGATTTTAAAAAGGTGCTACAATTTAGGTCGCATCTAAGTAAATGTTATATTATTTTTTACTAATAATTTCCAGAATTTACACTATGAACAAGTAAGGTTCGATTTAATAGGCCTTAGTTTTTCTATAAAAAGACAACTAAAAGCATTTTTAACGGGCAAGTTTGATAACTACGAACAAAAAAGCAATTTGTGGATAATGGAAAAAAAGACAGTCTAATTCCAAATTGGTTACTTCCTGTCGAACAGTAGTTTAAGGTATTTACCGATTTTTCGATTAATTTTTTCAACCTAGATAGTCACAAAATTACGTTAAAAACAGACATCAAAGTTCGATGCTATAATACAAAAAAATATAATAACCCCACAAAAAATGGCAAGAAACACTTCCGTGATATAATAAAATACAAATTTAGAATTCTCATCTTGTCAACATTTGCAGCCGAAGTAACATTTCATGTTTCCGCTTAGCCATTTGCATTAATAATACCACCTACATCATTTATCGGTCATTCGGATTCCAGTTTTTATAAAATTGATGTAATTGAGGTGGACGAAAAACTCGGCTGTTAATGGAGAATATTTGAGAAGCCAAGTATTGATAATTATTATTTATTCCTTTAATTGAATTAACCAACCTATCGGATTTCGGGATGAATTGATTAAAGCCTTAGGTTACACGTCGACCGTAGCTGACAGCGGCATTTTTATTAATATTTGATGAACCCATCTTTTATTTTATTGGATAAAAGGAATGTACTAGCGCACATTGGTTATGACGGATGAAAATACACTGATATCGAATGCATAAATTGTAAATAGTACTACGGGCAACATTTTACCAAGGTTTTTTTTTTGCGAGTTCTCATTTAGTATTCCGCTTCAACAACATTCTCTTGATGGATTTAAATACGATTGAAATAAATTTAGTGGCATGTTCAATTACATTTTGACAGTGGGGAATGAGGTGTTTCATTTTATGGTAGCATTAATTTTGGCACAATTTTTGTGTTTTGATGGGGTGAGTTTTAGGGTTTTACCGGCTGGTTTTATTGCGTGGATAATGCTAAAATAAATTATGTTTGGACAGTTTTTGTAATGGGAATGTTCTAACGGGCATAATTTACCTTATAGCTCTGTATAATACAAAAATAAATTTTAGACTAGAAGCTTAATCGTAAAACTTTGTCACTGAAATAAAATTTTTCTTTATACTGAAAATTCCATTTTTATCTGTGACATAAAGTAAAAGGACATCGTTTTTTGCCGAATTACTTTGATGTGGGTATCCTATATTTAGCTTCCTTTTAGTTGCACATCAAAGTGAAATAGACCTGCATTTAAAACTGAATTTTAGATGTTACGAAAAATGTGTAGGCTTTCAGTAGGACTTTTTTTTCAACGACGTAAAAACACAGTAGTAACGACAATAGCTGAATGAAATTCTTTTAAGTTATTCGTATCACGTGTTTTGCAAAATAACTGATGGATTCTCTATTTCACGAATACTGGCATAAAATACAACTGAAAATCAACATTTTTACAGGGAATTTCAGCATTAGCGGATACTCTTGTCGGTTTACATCCCACATTTAGCCATTAAATATGAATGAAAGGTGCACGATTTACATTATTCGTGTGTGCTTACTTTCGTTACATTTCTTTATGGTAATACTTTTTCTTTTTATTGTTTCAGGAGCAAAGCCACAAGTCGTACCGACCTTTGTGTGTTTTGACTTTTCGATGGAATTATTTGCTTTGGCAACTGGAACCCATGGGGTATCATCTTGTGAATATGCTTTTACATTCCGTAGTCTGCCTCATGTACTTCAGGTTAGTATATAATATCAAATTACTAACATCTTGAACTGGGCTAATCTTCTTTTAACATGCGATAGCGTTGTTAAAATAACTTTAACGTGCTTTTCTACCCTTCACTCTACGCAATATCGACGAGAAAACCAAATTTACACAACATTTCATCTCTTTATTGTCTCTGGCTCTTTTACAAACAATTAAGCTCGCCGGCCTTCTAATAAAATAAATTTGTTTCCACTTCGATACACATTGTTAACAATGTTTTCCTAATATTGCATTTGATCATTTCAAACCGTGGGAAATGACATGGGTCCACATCATTTTTCCTTTCTATATTATTCCAGTCTAATTTTACCGAAACAAAACTGTTTTCCCGTTACAGACTAATAAAGCACCGAATTTTTACATTAATTTGGGTACATTCAGAGTCTAATAAAATGCCTAATAAAGGCACGGAATTTTTATTGTTTTTTATACATTTTTAATTAGTCTGTTGAAATGACAGTAAGGGCGATACATGTGTTATGTTTATTAATTGTCATCATCATGTATATTTTAACAATGGAACTAAGAATAGAATCTCACAATTATCATACCTGTCCCTAAATTACAAATTACTTTAGGAGAGTATGAATAAATCATATACACGGTACGCGATGACGTGTCATCAAAAGTTTACGATATAAAAACGACTAATCGATAATTGATTAGGTTTTACCCAATTTCTTAACTGATTGGTTATGGGTTTCAAGAATTTTTATTTAAAACCAAAATTAACGATTAATTAGGTTATCATAGCAATCTATCACTGATTATCATGCGATCGAATTAACAGATAATTTTGAGAACGAATCTAATACTATTAATAATAAATACACAACTACAGAGATTATTTCTGGAGGTAACTACAAACTTTATGGAAGTTTTTTTTACTTTGAAGCTTGGCGATTTTATAATAACTGTTCAAAACCAAGGATTTGTACCTTTAAAACCAGAAAATACATTCATTTGAGCAGCAGTTATTTACATAAGAGTCAGGAAAATGTACGGTTACTGCCGAAGAGATGTTGAAAGACGAGGCACTTTGTGCCGAGTCTTTTAAGACTCTGAGGCAAGTTTCAACATTTTCCTGACGAGAAATGTATTAAATTTTTTCTGAAACCGTTGATTTTTATAAAAAATTACTAATTTTTAATTTAAGAAATAATTTTCACAAATGTGAAGTACGTCAATCTTCTTCGTTTGAATTATTGAAGTCATATTTTTCCTTGACGACGGCGTGGAATGGACTTTACCTGAAGACGGCAGGGAAATGATCAAGAAGCTCCGGTTTCAGAACAAAATACTTTTCAGACCATTTTTCCAGTTAATTTTGAGAGAGTTCTGTAATATTTGACAAATAATAATATCATACTGTAACTCTAATTGAGCTGAACATGCCTGCATATAACACTGGAAAACTAACATAAAAAAGCTGCCCTGCGGCTGTAATCAATGTAATAAATCAAAGCATCTGACAGTTCGAAAAATTCAGAAAATATGTACGTCCCACAGTTCATTTCTATGTACTTTTTGTAAGCATGTTACATTTTTGGCCATGAATTATCGTTGTATTTAGAGAGAGCTTGACCCTCTTTGTGTATTTATAGTTGTTTAATTTTTCATAATATAATAATTCTTCATAGTAATATTGATGTTTCTCAAACGACCTGAACCTGCATTGAACGCTGTAATAAATTATTCCCATCAAGTATTACAAGAAACCATTAAAAGACATGCGATCATAATGCATTTTTTAAGACATTACACGTGTCTCGTGTGCATGTTATAATTTTCTTGCACAGCAGTATACATGCAGAGTTCACGTTTATTGATCTTTAAGTTTTAAAAAGATCGTAGAGATTGTCCCTTTTTAAAACGATGAATGCAAGTGAAGTCCTCTCAAAAACAGGACTCGATACACGTGACTTTATACGAAAAGGAAATGATTGTGATAAGCGGAACGATATGGAGAAAGAGATTTGGTCTTTTATTATTAGCTCGCACAAAAGCTTGAAGGGTGCTCGTTATTTTTGCCGTATATTATCGTTATCAATGTCTTTTTATGGGCGAGTTGTATTAATAAAGTTATGAAGCGTCTCTATTGTTACGTGTTGTCTAATCATTCTTTGTATTATTAATTTTATCTTGGTGCACTCACAATGTTTTATACATTGAAACTGCGAGTGCTTTGAAATTAACGACGGATCGTGTAATTGAAGCGTCTTAACGAAGCCAAGTTTTGCAGGTGTGCTCTTGCATCATCTGCTAGAATCAAAGACGAAGTTTTCGTCTAAAATGTCAATTTACAACATCGTAATTTCCAGTATGAATATCTCGCTAATTAAGAGAATCAACTGGAGGGAAAGTTAATACAGCTTACGTAACTATGATGTCCTAGGATATAACTATATCAACTTCCGTTTTCAGGATGTGCTCGATGTTCCTACCAGAGTTGTCAAGTTTTGTGGCGGCCATGTTGTTTGCAGTACACCCAATTCACACGGAAGCGGTAAGTTCAACCTTAAAATGCTTCCCTTTCAAATATAATCGACATGTGAGTTCACCTGCATCGAAAACAACCGCAAAATGTAAAACAACGCATTCAAAATCCGTCTTAAGTAAATTATTTAACTAACTATCTTCAAGGGTGTTTTCGCAGAGGAACCTCGTTTAATTAAATTTGATGGATTTATGTCAGAGCCTAATTTCGAAAGGGCGTACAAGTTGTGTAGCTGAAATTCAAACAAATCGGCACCGTATTAATTCTATTCAAATTGCAGGTGACGGGGGTGGTCGGCAGAGCCGAAACCCTGTCGTCGGTCTTCTTTCTGGCTGCTTTCATGTTGTACACAAAAGCATCGAGAAGCAAAAAATACACAGGTAATTTTTTCGTAGCCATCTTCCGGTGAACCAGTGTCCAGATTCACAGTCGAAATGATTCATAAAGAACACGACAAAGTTTTGTTTAACGTTACCTATCATAAAGCTTTGTCCTGATGGATCCAGAATCTAACTTTTATATTATACGGGAATGGTATTTGTTCTGAAAAACACAATGTGGTTGTGTTCTGTGAAATGTTTCGTCCAACTTTTTCCTTTGTTCTTTCATAATTAGAAACGAAAAGTTCAAAGAACCATTACATATACCACGTTCAAAAGAAGAATGTTTATCAATTTTGTTTCCAAGTTTTTCCAACACAACGAAACTTGATTCGTTGATAATTAAAGGACACAAAGGTGACTAATTTAAATTCAACTCGTTACGATGACTAGAGTTATTGTTTCTATTTACTTTAACTTCAATGACACATTTCTTGTTCAGTTATGCGGGTGTAATTTTGTTTATTACCGACGTTGTCTTATAACACTAGAATAAACGTTAACTACTCGGTTCCGTTTATTGTTCAATTTCAAGTACGTTCGTATAAAATAAAGCTTTCAGCGAAGAAGCCACTGCTTGCCAAGTTATTTGCTAAATAAGTTTTTTAATATCATAATTAATCATAATGAACGTCTGCCGTCATGATTATTAAAAATGAAAATTCTTGAATACCGCCATAATCCTCACATTGCACTTTCAATTACCCAAACTTTCAACAGATTAAAATTCTAATTTTTAAAGTTTTATCGGATCAGTAAGTTAGTTTTGAAACTTTAGGAGCTTAGCTTGTTACACCCGTTATGTTGAATGAAAACTAAAACTAAAAGGTTTCGCGATCGAACGTAACTTTGTAAGAGTTCAAAAAACCACTTGGTAAAATAGTTTCCGCTAGGAAGAACTAAACACGACATGTGGAAGTCTTTCATTCAATCAATAATTGTGCAAAAGGAGTTGCAATTTAAGACTTTGAAAATTAACTTAGGACACGGTTCATCAGACACAGTTTTTGTATTGATGCAGAATTTTGCAGTAGATTTAGGACGAATTGTATTGATTCTAAAACTAAATTCCGTTTTGAACTCTCTCGGAACATGTTCAAATTTTCCTGAGGGAATTTACTTATTTACGACTATTTTTACAGAAATTAATTATTTACAGTTCGTCCCTTTTTCACTCAACCATTAATATGAACATAAATGTTTCAGTTTTAAGGAAAAACCCATCACTTCCAATGTTTACTATTTCGGTGCGAAGAATATTTTATATCGACCTGTAATTAATCTTTAATTTGATGGCTAGTTATTACCCATCATCTTGTCGTATTTACAATCTTATTAATACATTATCATCACCACATCAAAAGCAAGCTTCAGGTAATTGCCAATTTTTACGTAATAGATATATTGGAAAATAAGAACCCCTAATCGTTCTGATTTTTCACTCATCAATAATTTCATATTTCGAACTTTTCTACATTGATAATTCATCGAGATACAAGTAAATGTCATAGTGAATTAACGCTGGTCGATAGTACTGCGGGAAATTTCACCGAATGAAAATTTAATTAGATGGAAATTATTTTTAAGATGTGAATATATGCTGTATTTGAAAATAACATGAACAAAGTTTTCACTCGCTCATTCATTCCTTGATGTGAAAATTAGTGTTGGCATGTAATTACAACTCCTATTCATGCCAGTGCTTGTGGAGAGCCTTCATCTGGAAATATAGATACATGTTACAAGCGTTTGAAACTTTAAAGTCCATATGATTAAAACGGGTCTTTTAATTGTCTCGAACTTCGCTAATTAGTTACAGTTGAAGGTAAGGTGATCGTTTGGGTTCTAAAATGATCAGTTTCGAACGCTAATTTAGTTTAAGTTTCTCCACTTAACGTCTATATTGCCTGATTTAAAGTACTTTATATTTTATAGTAGTAAAGTTGAAATTAGAGTTTATTGTAATTACTCTTTGATAACTCATAAAATATAACGGTGAATAATGGGAGTTGCGTAATTATATTCAATCAAGAGGTCGAGTTAACGAGTCGAGATATTTCTAGAGCTTAAAATTGAAACTTAAGTTTATCTCGATACAATGTGTTTTGTTGTGAGACATTTTAATTAAAGCATTTATAATTGATCGCGTGAAATTCTGCAAGATGAACAAGGAACAAAGAAAGTATAAAAAACAATGTTAGAATGATTGAATTTTTCTTTGTTTGAGAAAAGTTCATTGATACTAGGAAATATAAATACATTTACTTAATATTTATATTTCTAATTCTATTACATTTTAGACAAATGAAAATATTTGAATATATGATTATATTTTATATGTGGCATTTAAAGGTGCGATCTTGGGCTAAAAGAGGCAGGAAATAAAATGTCCATGTAAACGGGGAGTGGCATCACTATCTTGCATGACTACATTTCAGAGCCAAACATGGGCAAGATATTTGATAAAATTACAAAAATTGGCTACTGTTGGAAAGGTAAAGAATATGTGCAGGGCATGTGCTATTTTTTATTGCAAAATGATGAGTCTAGTGGTCAAAAAATCACCATGGCATTTTGGTTAGTCTTGAGGTTTGTAAATTGTGTACATTTCAATGTTTTTATTAACGCATAAAATAGAAGTAAATAAAAAAACTGAGACATACAAGACCTTTTCCCAAGATTCTACGACATTTTGCTGTAACGTTTTAAGTGATTAATGTAACGGTTTTGCCATTTTTGGCTCTGAAAAATTCTCTTACATTTTTTTTGAATAGAATTCCTTGGAGTGGCGTTCGTGGTCGAATATGGTACCACAGTTGTTCAGCTTCTGTCAAAAAGAGGGCGCGCAAGCATAGGGTGCCAAATTTTGAATTTGCGCTTTTCTTGACTGAATTTAGACCTCAACGGTTTGATTATTAAATCAAAATATGAATAAACTGTTTACCTTTTACGAAATTTTTGCGAAATGGGTTTTCAAATCATACGTCTTATCAGAAAAATAAATTATGTAGTGATGAAAAAAATTATATTTGATGTATTTTTAGATTTATAATAAAACAGCTGGCATGTCTAGGGATGCCGTTCCTATCGCAATAAAAGTTTAGGTAAATAAACCCTCACTAAGTATTTATAGCTTTTTTTTAAAAGCTGTTTTGTTGTGGTAATCCGCAAATTTTAGTGATTTTTTAGTTGGACTGTATATATAAAAATAAAATATCTTTAAGTTTCGAAGCATTTTAATTTCATAAACAAAATCATAAATTACAAGAAAAGCTTTTTAAATTTTTTTAATCAAAATTTTTTCCCGTTAATGTGTCGTTTTAGAGTTAAAATTAAAAATAGATAGGATTCAAAAAAAGTCACACAAATAAACATAAAATACGTTCGCTAAAAATTAATCATTACAGTAATGTATGTAAGTAGTAACTAATTACTAGGCGATGAAAAAATAATAATTTGTTTGATTCAGTTAAATAAAAACAGTTTAAGAAGATTTTTCCAAAACTCCAAAACCGACATAAAATAAGGTTTACTCAAGTTTTATTATGCTAATAAATGCCTAAGCAATGTGCAACTCAAAAGTTTGCTCAGATTTTGACTAGGAATTCACCAATAAAATTAAGTGCAATCGTATGAGTCACCACGTATAAACTTTTTAGATTATTAAAGAAATCTAAAAATCACAATATACTTAGCTTAGCTCAAAAACTACTCTGTTATTGTAATGAATAGTGTTTATCTAACTTTTCTAACGTGGTAGTTTTCATTAATTTTCTTTTTAATAAATTATATATATCCAAATATAATTTATACTTTGTATAAAACAGAGAATCAACATTTAACTAGAAAACATTCTGCTTCATGTTTTTGGTTCTGTTTTAGATTCGTCTCTGTTTTACATTTTTTACTTCATTTTTTTAAACATTTTAATGCGTCTCATTTCAACTCACTTTTATTTTGTTTTTCAGTTCGTTCTTCTGCAATTTTCGTTTTTTCTAATTTCATTTTTTATTATTCCAAAATATTGTTATTTTTCAAAACTGTTACTAATTTTCTTAATAAATTCCGTTTTGGCTTTTTTCTATAAGCACTCTGATGCCACATTCATGAATTCTAACGTCAAAATTTCTTCAAATTGATACTCTAGACACATTTTTTTTGTAAATTCTACAATCAATAAAATTAATAGTTTAGATAGTTTATTTAAAGTTTAACTTATTGTAGGCTTAAGAAATTCATAATAAAGTAAAACTTTTCAGAATGTAACAAAAAATAAACAAAAAAATTTATAGAAAAATAGAAACGAAAAAAAAATCGTTGATGTTGATTTTTATGCAAACCTTTCTTGATACGTGGATTCTAAGTTTCTCAAAAAGAATTTTATCCTAATTTTAATAATCACCGATTTTTTTTTAATTCTCAAATTCTACATTCTATAGAATTGTATATATTGCAATTTTATCAGGCATCACAGTCAACGTTTTTTTTTATCTATTTTTTGTTCTATTATTTTATGAATAGTTCTTCAGTACCATAATTAATCAAACTGACGATTTTTTCCTTTTTATTGTTTAATTTTTTTTTCTTTATTCTTCCGTTTATAAATGTTTCACTTTGTTATGAATTTACCAAGTTTACAATTGTTTAAGCTGTAAATAAATTATCTATAATTTAATTGTTTGAGGCATTTGAAATCACGATTTTTTCCTTTTTTTTGTTTGTTTGTTTGAATATGAAATCTTCAATATTTTTTATTTTCTTCGTCAGAATCATCACATTGTTGCGACTCACAGGAACAATGCTCTCCAAAATAGCCACTGAGAAATCGAGGGAAGATTTTTACATTATCCAAAAAATTTTTATAGTTAAAAAATCATAAAAGAGTTGTAACATGCGAACAACAGCCGACAACACGTTGCCCCACTTTGTAATTGCATGTATATCCGATAAGATTGAATTAAATAGAATTCTACTAAATGTAGAATTCACAAATTAAAAAAAAACATCCATTACTATTATAATTGTATTTAAACTCTTTTCGAACAATATCGAATCGATGTATCTATCGAGAACACTTTGCATGAAATGCTCTTAAAATTTTCAAAAATCAATTATTATCATTTGCCTAAAATGAAATAGAATGAATATCAACTAGTCATGATTTATAAATGCATTTGTAATAATGATACATTTATACCACTGAATAGCGTATTAAAAATGTTCCCGATTGTTTTCCGCTGAGTAAGTTACAGTAATTTTGAGACCAAAATAATTATTTTATACTATTAATTTTTAAAATTGATCATCTCTGTTATTTCCGCAAAGCAGAGTAAACAAATAGTGTTGAAAGAGTCTCCCATAGTCATTTCAGGTATTTCTGCAAATTTATAGTACAATACAGTTCGTTAGCTGTCCATTACAACTGATCCAATTGTAAACTTGCGAGCACGATTCATAAATTAAATCGAGAAAAGCTTTGAGAATTTGTCGTTTGTTGTTCCAGGTTGGAAATACCTTTCGTTTTCCATGCTGTCTATAGCAACCGCCATGCTCTGTAAAGAACAAGGAATCACAGTAGCGGGAGTGTGTGCAGCTTATGAAATATTTGTAACTCAGAAGGTAAATAAAACATTATCCTTTACAAAACGCAATAACAAGCTTGTTTACGACATTTCCAGGTGCGTCTTCCAGAGATAAAACACGTCGTAAAGGCAGCCATAACAGCAAAGTCTTCGTACCACTTGCCATGGTCAAACGAAGCAACCAAGAGACTGCTTGTGCTCACAGCTACTACTTTATGTCTTTTACTAGCACGCTTACAGATAATGGGTTCACAGTTGCCAGTTTTTACGAGGTTTGATAATCCCGCATCTGTTGCACCTACGCCAGCTAGACAGCTGACCTACCATTATTTAATCAGCGTCAATCTTTGGTTGCTCCTGTTTCCGTGTAACCTGTGCTGTGATTGGACGATGGGAACCATTCCTCTGGTAGAATCATTCGTCGACCCGAGGAATCTTGCCACCGTAGTTGCTTACACCTTCTTCATGGCTTTGGTCATTACGGCCTACACCACGGAGAACCGGCAACAACGCCTAATCATACTTATGGTAAGTCAACGAAACAAGAATCGCAACAAGATACTTCATCACACGTTCTTTGAGATAATTGATAATTTAAAAATACGGTTTAATATGGAAAGGGCACGGGGAGGTCAACGGACAAGGCGCGGCACAGTGGAAATTGGAACTAAAACTTGTGATATTGCATCTTACTTGTTTTCTTATAAGATTCTTATTCATTTTTATAAATAGAAAACTTTTTGAAGAACATCTAATAACGATTTTATATATTCTGCAAGCTCTAAATTAGTGTTAGTTTTAAAAGTTAAACTTGATGTAGACGTGCTTTCCACTTTAATACTCTGGTAATTTCATTATTATTATTGTTTTCTTAACGAATCTGTACGAGAATATAAGAGCCTCTGGCAACGCTGTTGCCCAAACATTCTCAGAAGATACGTCTAAAATAAATTTGAGTTTTTTCAATAGAGTATTAATTTGGAAACTTCAAGTATACACTGTTCATAACAATCAAATTTCAATTTTTATCCAGCAAGAGCGAATTCGAGCATAAATAAACCACAAAACTAAATATACTAGTTTCTTTTAGAATCGTCGAGATAAAAATTCCAATATTCCGGCGTGAGCTACAAAAAATGCCCAACGCATTTTACGTGAATTCAAAATTAATTAAAAGTCGGTGTCATTTCTTTCCGTATTTTGCGCATTTAATAACCGAAAGCACGAGTGCCGTACCTTTTCATGCTTACATTTACCGAATGACTTATTAAACTCATATCTTGCTTGCTGACTATTCGCACTTGCTCTAAACTTTTCATACTTTCAGACACTTGAGACAGTCTCGGTGTTGCTAATTAAAAAGTAAATTCCCTTAGGGATAAACAGGAAGTATTCTCTTAACTTAAACGCAAACTTGATTTACTGTAACTTTTCAAGTAATGGTGCTTAAATATTCATACACGTAAATAAGAAACTAAAGAACTGCTTTTTAGAAACTAAGTTTTTGAGCAATTTTAAAAATATGCGGCCAGTGTTTGTTACGTGAAATTGATGATACGCGAGGTGATATTATTTCTATAAATATATATCACCCTTACCCTGAAACTGTATCATAAAAAACAACTTATAACTACGTGAGCTTCCGCTTGGGCTAAAATAGGAGGAAAAAACTAAATTATGCAAACTAAGCAGTTTTTTTTTACCTCCAAATGATCGTCTACAGAGGTGTTCACTGTTTGTACTTGTTAGTTCAGTCTGTGTAATCATATACAAGCAAACAACTAGAACAGGCGCGTCTGAGCTTGATTTTTAATTAATACAAACGTCGCTCCAAGATTCCATCTCAAGTTAATTATCATTGTAACTACATTTTTAAATCGGAGATTTCAATGAAACTTTGCATATTGTTATGCATTCTCTAATATCTCATTAACCCATTTGATTATTAAGTTATATATACGATTTTTTTTACATATAGATGGATAGATAGAGCTACAAATTGACCCAATTACATTTTCTCTGTTGTTGTTTCAGAAAAATCAATATCAATAAAATGAGGACAAATTGAACGTACCTTGTTCTTTTTATAGTAAAAAGCATAAAAATGAAATTGAAAATTGAAATTAAATCATGTGTGTGCCGAGAAATAATTAAATCTTTGATCTTCACATAAGATTTATGGCCCTTAATAGCTATTTATTATACAAGTGTCTTATGAGGCAAATAAGCCAACTAAAGAAACGTTTAACTTGCTCGAGTGGGCTAATTTTTCTTGAGTGACTTATTTGGTATTAAGGCACGAGCGTAATACATAGTTTTATCAACACCTCTCTCTGTAACAGTTTTTAAAACATCATCAAAATCCAAAAATTTATTATTTGAGAAAAGTTTTAAAAAACTGCTTCTGACTCGTAATATTGATCGAAATGGAAAGAAAAAGTTCTCTTCCTGAAAAACTTGCGAAAAATGTTGAAGAAGCCACATCGACGTTTCTACCGAAGAAATCCAGAGATGCATATTACAAAAGCGTCTTCAATAACTGGAAACAAATAAAGGCGTTTCTGGAATCAGCGAACATGTGTTGTTGAGTTACTTCTTTAACGCCAAAAAAAGAGTTGCTGCTTCTTTTAATAATAAAGAGGTGTTGGATAAAGTAATTTTTATTACTCAATATTTTTACCTAGTTTGTGACAAGGGTTATCCCATATCTAGGGTACACATAAAAACTATTTTTGGTCGGGTATTGTTTATTATTATTACTACCTGCAAAAAAAGTTTTCATCCCAACCCTGGATTTCGGGGACTACTATGCTAATGAGGGTAAAAATACTGGGTATTGTAATTAATCTTTTTTAAGAGGCTGTTAGAATCTTGTTAGAAAATGAATTGTTACTATTAATTAATTATACTTCTCACCATAAGAAGAACATAGTAGGTTAAGATTACCTCCATTTCATTGCTTTGATTTTTGCATATATCTCACATATTAACAATAGAGAAAATATCTTTCTGTTCCTAAAGTTACATTGCTTCTATAACTGAAAAAAATGTATTTAAAACTTAATATTTAAATGAGTTTATATGCCGGGACATAAGGGTTGACGGGCCCTGTGCAGTTAAATAATTTTAGTTTCTTGTTTGCTACATATAAACTAAAAATCTCGATGTGACACATTAATAATGGTCGCACGACAGAAAACATTTTGAGATTAGAAATTTTGCTTTTGCTGATGGCTTTGTGATATTAAACTGAGTTTCGTACCGCTGACAGCAAGAACCAAATGCAATATCTGAATCTGGATCGTCTAAAATTCTGGTGACTAGTAGAAGCCACTAGAATTTCATCACTCTCTTTGAGTCTGAACTATGTTGTGCAGTATCAGTGAAGTTTATAACTCCTGCTGAGTTTTGGTTTATTCCTGTTGGCTTTTAATCAGCATGGAATTTGATTTTTCGTCTTTTGCATTCAGCTAACATTCAACAAAAATTGTTGAATGAGATATGAAAATTTAATCTCATTTTATTGTCCACTATTTTTTTTATTGTACGTGGCAAATGTTAAATAAAATTTGCTTTAAAATTTCAATTTTTTTATGTGCAACGAGTTGCTCGAACTTTAATTGTACTCGCAAATCAACATGTAATTATTATTATGTTTTTATTGTATAAATATTTTAGTACATTTTTAGTACACATGCGGCAATCGCTGTACCAATGTTAACTTTCATAATAGCGTCATCGGCAGGACTCGCTCAAGAGTCATATCATGAGGTCTGCCGAGGATTTTGGGGAATAATTTTCATTAGTCTCTTGCTTGCAATTACAGTGTACATGAATCTGCAGAGCTATTGTGGCACTCCACACAAATGTATCAACAGAGTTACCAAATGTAGATGGCTGATCAAGTTAGAGATAGCGTATAATAAAATAAGCGGTAAAATTTAACATGAATTTCCCTTGCTCAATCGCGCAAAGAAAACTTGATGTATAACGTTTTTTGTTGTTGTTTAAACTTCATATTCATTTATTGATTATTAGCGTTTAGGAATTTAGCGATAAACGTTTAAATTTTTGCGGTAATTGCTCCGTGAAAATAAAATTTTATCACCGAAACTATAAACCACAAAAGCCTTATTGGCGTGTATAAATTCGGGATCTATGTGTTAATACTTATACTAATGTAGACAGATCTGTTCAATACGTGCAAATTCAAATATCACAGTGGCAAGTACGATCATTGTTTAATAATTACACGTTTTTCAAGTGAATTTTCATTTAATGCAACGTTTCGTTTTAATGATCCGTTTTGTTGGCGTGCCAGTTCTTGACCTCATTCCACAGAATATTGAAGTTATAAATGTAACTATTATTACGAAGAATTCGTCTTTAATTGTTTTTAGGCAGTTACTCGTGACATGAGAGGAAAATATATTGTGCAGCGCGAGGAATCATCAAATGTAATAGTTGCGTTTAATCTCCACCCCCGGAGACTTTTGTTAGACAAACGCGGGCGTCTTTTGAGCGGTCAGTAAATTTCATTCGCATCCTCTCGGTAGTGATTTTCTTGTTGACATTTAACGATAACGGTCGACGTTTCGTCGGAACTTTATAAACATAATTATTGGAATGGAATCTTTCTTTTCCAGAGCGTGGCTTTAATGGCGCTCCCTTTCTTGCCCGCTTCGAACCTCTTCTTCCCCGTCGGCTTTGTAATAGCAGAAAGAGTTTTATACATGCCTTCGATGGGATTTTGTATGCTCGTGGCGTACGGCTGGAACGTCCTGGCAGAGAAAAGAAGTAAGAAACTCGCGTGGTTTTTATTAAGTATCCTACTTTTAACGCACGGGACGAAAACTTACTTGAGAAATTGGGATTGGGAGGATGAGTACTCGATCTTCATGTCGGGTTTGAGGGTCAATCAGAAAAACGCCAAGTTATTTAACAATGTCGGACACGCTCTCGAAAGTCAAGGCAAGTACGAAGAGGCGTTGAAGTTTTTCAAGACTGCGGTGAGTGTACAAGAAGATGATGTTGGAGCCCACATCAATGTAGGACGGACGTTCAACCATCTTAAAATGTTCAAAGAAGCCGAAGAGGCATATCTCAGAGCTAAATCTCTCCTTCCCAAAGCTAAGCCCGGAGAATCCTACCAAGCAAGGATCGCTCCTAATCATCTAAACGTTTTCCTCAACCTTGCCAACCTGATATCCAAGAACTCGACGAGATTAGAAGAAGCCGACATGTTGTACAGACAAGCCATCAGTATGAGAGCCGACTACACACAAGCTTACATTAACAGAGGAGATATTCTGATCAAGCTAAATAGAACCAAAGAAGCTCAGGAAGTGTACGAAAGAGCTTTGCTTTATGACAGCAACAACCCCGATATTTACTACAACGTAAGTCTCTGCTTTAATTTCTGCCTTTGTTCATAACAGAATGTTTAATTTCAGCTCGGGGTGGTGTTTTTGGAACAAGGAAAAGCGTCACAAGCACTCGCTTACCTTGATAAAGCTCTGGAATTCGATCCGGAACATGAACAAGCTCTTTTGAATTCAGCGATCCTCTTGCAAGAATTCGGCCGACCTGAATTACGGAAAATAGCGCGGGAACGATTGTTAAAGCTTTTAGATAAAGACAGCAACAACGAAAGAGTACATTTTAATCTCGGAATGTTAGCGATGGACGAGAAAAATATCGAAGAAGCCGAACACTGGTTCAGGAGAGCTGTCCATTTAAAAGCCGATTTCAGGAGTTCGCTTTTCAATTTGGCGTTGTTATTGGCTGACGATCAAAGGCCATTAGAAGCTGCGCCGTTTCTCAATCAGCTCGTCAAGTATCACCCTGATCACGTTAAAGGCTTGATACTCTTGGGAGACATCTATATCAATAATATCAAAGATCTGGACGCTGCCGAAAATGTAAGCTTATTACCGGTAATGGATTTTCTTACCAATATTCTCTTTTTTGTAGTGCTATCGAAGAATACTCGAATTGGATCCTGAAAACATCCAAGGTCTCCACAATTTGTGTGTGGTGCACGTGGAAAGGGGAAAGCTCTTGGAAGCACAAAGCTGCTTAGAGAAAGCGCATTGGTTAGCTCCAGGGGAAGATTACGTTCTGAAACATTTGCAGATAGTGCAGAATCGAATCGCCAAATTAAAACTGAATCCGAACGATCCAGAAAGCGAAGAAAGCGATACTAATCCGAGAGGGCGCAGTCAAGTCGTTTCTAACAAAAGTATAGACGAGAGTGATAGAAAGACACGACCTGTCGTGACAGGTGACTCGGAAGAACAGAGATATAGCAGTAGAGTTGTTAACACAGAACCTATGTTTGTGAAAAACGTTGACAATATCGACTATATCGACAACGACGTGGAAGAAGTCCATTTTCCCGATGACACGAAAGATCAGAATCTTAGTAACAGGTGGAACCACGGTAAGATCATCGGAACTGACAATGACGATCCTTCTTCAGGCATGTCTTAGCATTAAAACCAATTTTTAAAATCAAATTACTGTAATTTTAAAGATTCCCATTAAAATAGAGGGGTTTAATATTATACTCTATCTAAGGACTTTTTTATACGAGCCATTAGATGTAGTGTCCATTCTGTGATACTCAGAATAATCGTTTTTAAAACTATTTTTAACTCGGATTAAGTTATCTAAGACCTACTGCAGATGTGACTTAATGTATACAAGAACGTTAGCACCCATCTGATTTTCGTAAACGCTACTGACTCAGTTGTGATGTTTTAGTATTATTTTTCAGGCCTTTCATCAAAATAACGATAGATTTAAGGATTTTATTTCAATTTAGATCGGACAAATTCATTATGAGATAATTGTCCAAACCAATCAACTTGGCAAATTGCATCTACAAACTCCATTTTCCGAACTAGTGATTTCTGTGATGGTTCGATAAATTTTGATTAGGGCCTGAACACGTTTGTGATCAATTTGTGATTTTATTGCTTTAGCTTTATGTTGTAACAAGGTGAATGGTTTTTGTCGCTTTTTCGTGTTGATTTTGCTTTTAAACATTACTTAATGTGATTTTTAATTTTTATCGATTGTTTATTCATTGTCGGTATGTGGCATATCTGTACTATGTTAAATTAGTAATATTGCTACTAATATAATCAATAAAATAAATGTATTGATGTAAGGCTTTTTAGCCACTAGTTTTAGAAAATATCCACGTGGCCAAATATTCAGTAGTTCTCCTTAGCACTTCTATATTATTTTCCGATTTTTCAAAAATTGTTATTTTTGCTATCGTGGATCTTTATTTATTTTGTATTTTGTAAAGGTGCCTTGAAATCGTTAATTAAGGCAAATGATTTTGTAATATAGTATAATAAATATTTTTCTATGTTGTCAAACTGTTCATAGATATAAACATAAGTCTATATTGTGTAAAACTAATGTGAGAGGTATATTTATCCTATGACTGATAAGTTTTCGTGTATTTTCTTTCAAAATTTTCTAAAAGTTGTTACCCTAATATACACTTTTTTAATAAAAACAGTTGTGGTATAAGTAATCAAATTTCTTCTTTCACGGCCGCAAAACCTTTTAATTATTCTAGGCCTACTTAAACATAACAACGTCTAAATTAACGAAAAAACGAAAACGTGCCCTGAAAACCCCAAACTTTTAGTCATTTCCTTGTTTTAACCAATTTGTTTCCTCGCTGATTTGCAAATTGCTTTTATTGATTGAATTCAAATTGGTTTATTAACGAACTCATCTTCTGATTTTACACAAACGAACTAAAGACCATATTAATAAGTAGCGGAATTCATGAAATTCGATCAATGACCTAGCGCACACAACTTTTATAAAAGTGCAAATTGCAAACTTGCGATTAAATGGAAACCGCTCAATTTTTCTGTCTTGAAACTTTGAAGATAGCTATTAAAAAGTTGCACAACTTTATTAATTCAGCACGACTCGGCAAATTTACCGAGAATGTTTTTACATTTCATTAATTTTTTTTGCTCGAGCAAACCGGGAGAAAATTAAAACGTTCATTTTTCAGTTAAGGATTCTCTAATGTTTTAATTAGTGGAAATTCGTGTCGTTACCGACAGTTGTGAAAATTGCAGTAACGCCATAAATCGTTTGTTCTAACTTTGTCCTTGATGGAGAAACTAAAATGATCAACATTGGGAGTGATCGGCGGTGAAGAAGTTTTCGCGACACTCTGAGAAGCATTAAGATGAATTTCTCGTTTAAGGGTAATTTTTTGCGCAATTGGTTCATTAAAAATTGATTTGTTGCTGTTCGCCCTTCAACGTCTGCGAAGTCTCACTGTAGCTTTAGCAGAAGGATGCAATTATATAGCTGACAAACTATAAATGCAAATGTTGTATTAACAAATGTCAACGAATCACACTGGCGTACAGTTATAAACTCAATTTGTGTTAGGCTTTGTAACTTGGAAATCACGTGTGCTCTACTAATTGCATATGTACCTACTTCTGGGAAGTGATTAAAAAGTTACCAACAATTTATATGTAAATAAATTACTGCAATGGTGCTGCAAAACGATCCATGGGGAAGGAAATACAATTGTTTGAATTTCTCAGAGATATTTGTTGAGACCTCAGACGATGAAACCTTTAGAATTAAAAATTAGGTAACACCATTTATAATAATCCCTATAAGACATAAATTTTACAAGTTGTCAAGGTTCGATATGTATTTGTGTTATCAAGGTAAGTAGCTACGTTCAATGAGTCAGGAATAAAATGTTTACCGTTATTACCTTGTTTATTTTAATATAGATAAAAGGAGTCAACGGTTGGAGGAAAATTCTAATTTTTGTCTATTTTCGCACCAGCTACCACACCAAAAGTATTGATTTTCTCTGGTGGTTCCATCTGTAGAAAAGGAAGCGCATGAATTTTCCATCCATGAACAGAAATGTGTAATTGTAAGGATCTTTCTGAAAGATATTTTGCAGGATGACTTATCAACGACTGATAGATGTCCCAACTATATCTTTATAGCTATTTTTCATTTTTATTTATCAATTAAAATCGTTGGGATGAAACTTATGACAATTTAATGTAATCATTGTAATCTTTGCTTTTTATTACAAATTAAAACTAAACTGTTGAGAACATTTTGTAGAGTTAACTGAATTACAAGTCAAACTGGCATTTCTTCGGTAAATAAATATTGTGATTTTTTTTTCGAATTAAGTTATAAGGTCGATATAAGCTCAATAAAAAATATAAAGTTATATCCCGTTTTTATAGACGTTTGAGCAGTGCCAATTTACGAAAACACATTTATTAGTTATAAGCATTATTGTAAAATATTCAAAGTTAAAGAATTTTTGCAAAAATATGCAGCAGAATTTTTCGATTTCTTAGTTGCTGTGGATTTTTGTATTTGTTTAAATTAGATTCTCTAAATTTATTAGATTTTTATTTTGCAAAAAATTTTAATGTACTTTATATTATTTCAATCATTTACATAAACTATTTGGATTTTCTTAGATTGTTTGTTATCATATGAAACCAAACGAACTGAAAGTTAAAATTACAATTAAAATTAAAATTTTGATACTACAAGTTTTAAAACTCAAAGTCAAGTTTTCATTTTAAGAGTATGCTCATTTGAAAAGTAATCATAGATTTATTATTACCAGATAAAGTCATCCTATTAGAAACGTACGTCTGCTCTTAAAAAACATATCAAAGAAATTGGTACATCTCTCCATCTCTTTCTAACTTCAACCATGCCAATTGTTTATTTCTTTTTATCACATTAGCATGTGTCGTAACTCGACGAATCGGTCCAAATCGGTCAAGACAAGAGACTACGCGTGCTCAATGTCATTTGAATAATTGTTAATTTTACAATTATTTGGTAATGTTTCGTACTAAATGCTTCGAATAAGTTATACAGGGATGCCCGCAGTTGTTTCGTTCACATTTCACGATACTTCGAGGAGATTTTGTATCATCAGTGGAACCCGTCAAATTTTAGCCAACAACGTTAAAATGAAGTTAATACTAAAATCGTAAGTAGAATTTACTTTTTGGACCACAAGAATGGATCGTCTTATCATGCAATTAGTAAGAAAATGAATAAAAACTCATAAATTTCAACAAATTCGTTTGACAGTACCTCTCTAAAGGATAGCGCTATACAAAATGTACGCATTGATAGAGACAGCGATAGAATGGACGTCTTGCTGAACCTTTTGCCGTATGCCTGCATCTGGTAATAATAAATCTACGAAAGTAATGCTCTTGTGGTTCCATCTGTGGCTGAAAATTCGCATTTTTGTGCTAAGAATAGAAATGTGTAATTTTAAAGGTGATTTTTCTACAGAAGGTTTTAAAACGACAAATAGATGTCTCTACTCTGCAGTTTTCTAGCAATTTCGCTGGCGCACATTTTCATGTCGAAACTAATTTATGAACGATAATCTAAAAGCTTCGCTGCTTTTAATAAATCGGAACAAAAACTCTTGTATTTAACAGTTTAAATTTAGCTATTTTACAAAATAAATCTGGCACTTTCGGACAAACATTTAAAACTATTGCAAATTACTCTAGCAGTGAATTAATTCAATAGAAGGCAGATTTATTTTTGATCCTATTTTTAATCTGAAATGAATGCCGACATGAAATATTGACTATAAAACATCAATATAAGTTAAATGAAAAATATAAAAAACCGCTTAAGGTTTTAGATGTTTTATAGTGTGGTAAATGTCTTATGGTTCGTAATTATAATGAGAAACTTCTTGCTTTAAATTGAAAAGATTCACGCAAAGCTTGCTCTCCGAGATAAAATTTTCGCTCCAATTCGGTCGGGCTTAATAAAAATGACGATTTGTAGGTTTTAGGGTGAAACGAAAAATACGAGCATAAAAGTTATATCATTAAAATATTGCTTTTGCGCTTTTTCCTTTATATCCCACACCAATTTGCAATTCATAAGCGAAAAAGTCGTTTACGTTCGAGTAGCTCATTCCGTCGTAATTTACCTGGGTTACTTTTATAAAGCTATTTCAGAAATAAACGTGATAATATTCATTTAAAGAAAGAAGAAAAGCGAATTAAAATTTCGTGCTATTAGCATGCAGATGGGAAACGTGATATATTTACTGAAAATTCTATTCCTTCGATCGAAACTGTGACGGTTTGGGCAAAAAACCTATTTCTAATAAAACTCCAGATAACGCCTCGAAAAGGTTCATAATTCTGGACGAATTGCAACATTGTGTGGACAATAAACGTACAGTAAATTTGATAAGTGATAGGGTCAAACACCCCGAATATTATTTTGGCGTTGGTCCAAACTCATAGGGAAAATTATGTCATTTCTCATCTGCAAAGAATGCATTGGAAGTTGATGTTAAAGAGGCAGATAACTCTGTTACTGTTCTTACGGCACCACATTTTCCGTTTTTACGTATTATGAATGAAACAAATCAATAAAGTTTTATTATTCTTAGTGCCGCAATTATTTAAGAAACTCCACGATAAGCTACATGTTCTGAATTTTGAGACAGTCAGCTAACTGAAACGATTGCATCTAATTTGTTGGATCATGAACCATGCTTTTTCTATCTTTTTCTATTCTTATTTGCTTCCAGATCCAACAGAACTTGTAGTTTGAAAATAACATAAAATCTTTATGGATTCTTGGTACAACGGCAATTTCCCGTCGTAAATTGTTTTTTGGCGTAATTAAAACGATTGCTTTGATAAATGTGATTCTTTGACCACTCTTTTATTTTCTATGCTAACATGCGATGTGTTAATGTTATCGCTTCAAACAAACCACCGAACTCCGTCTGAATTACAAGTCACTGTAGAGTGGCATGGCCTGTTTCATGCCCGACCGATTCACAAACCCTTTTCAATCATTCTGTATAAACAGCGATACAAACAAACGATCCGTTCTTGTATGATACACAGAGATACGGTTCTAGTGGCTTCTGTTGAAAGTGTTTTTATTTAAGGCATATTAAAACAAATTTCATCACAAATGAATGAATAGAAGCGTGTGTCTATGTTTTTGCAAACTCACCCTCGAAAGGTTGTTGGAAAGTTTTGGGTCTAATAAACCCAAATCCGTTTATAACTTATAAACGATCTGGTTTACCCCCAGGAGGGATGTGACTCATGTATGCGGATGTACACTTCACGTTCGAAATGTGTTGGGCGGTTGTAACATCCATTCATTTTTAATCTGAAATGGACTATAAACATGCAAAGTTTTTTTAGTTGAGAATTCGCACCATTATGGTGAGAGAAAAATATTACACGGGAAAATCTCAAGTCATTTCTAATTTTAACCAATCGCTACGTCAGTGGCAAGAAACTCAAGAGAATGCTTTTCAATATCGATAACCTTTATTTTTAAAAAGACTTGTGTGTAGGAATGGTGGCAGTGAGCTGACAATGATTCCGTGGCAAGAAAGTCTAGACCACAAGATTGAGGCAATAACAGTGAAATTTTAAAGTGGTTTCTTGTCGAGTAAGAAACACAAGAATCGCGTCTTTTCTGTCTGGTTGCATTAGAAATAAATAAATTACGAAGTCAGTAAAGATTATTACCAAAGCAAAAAACTCCGTCTGACGTAATTTTAAGCATGTAAGTAAACGTGACTAACTAAACCAGATATATTGGGTTACATTTTTTTTTCATTTTCCTCACCTATCAGGATCTCATATTTCAAAAACAGTTTTTTCTTAAAATTGCTTTTCCTGTCTATCAAGTACATACATTTTTCCTGTCCTCATAAAAAACTAGGTGGAAAGAGGAAAATGTAAACTTTCGTGAAAGTTTGGCATTTATGTTTTTTTCAAGATGCACCGAGAAACTTTAAGTCCATGCTACAGAGTTATTAAAATTCGAGAATATTTTAATAAGGTTTACCCTTATGTCTTAATTGTGGATATTTTAACTTTCTCTTCACGCCAAGTCAATCTACTTCTTTTAAACACGTTCATTCGGAATATTATTACTTGTGTAACAGTGCAAAGTACAATTATTCATTGTGGTGCCACTCTAACAATGCTTCTTGTGACTCCAAACACGTCTTTGAAGTTGTTACCTTAGAAATTACAGGGTGTAACAAAAGTTTTTGGTAAACTTTAAGACAACGAGGGTAATTAGCACTTTTTAGCTCTTTCACTCTCATATAATGCAGCATTTGCTACATTTGCAGTTGATACTCAAAACCATTGATTCAAATTAATAATTTATACGCTGAATTTTTTAAGATTGAGCTATGATAAACATCTGGCTTTGTAGATCATACGCATCACTATTTTTCATTTTCCTGCTCGAAACATTTAGAGAATTACGTTGAAATGTAATTAATTTAATACTTTCGCTCTCGCTTTTTTCCCTACCAGATACGCAACTTTCGCCGCATGCTTTCGGAAGTAAAACCAACAAAGTTTTAAAGGAATGAAAAAATGATGTGTTTATTTTTTACAAAGACTTGACCTTTTCGTTTAGATATAATTTAATAAGTAAAAACAAATTGGGTCTTTTGATGAACACCTTTTTTTTCATCAAAACTTTATCTTCATTTCCTTAATGGACAGACAATTTTACGAATTAAGTAGTAGTTCGCGAAAAACGTGTGCACTTTACAAGAATATACTTCACTGAAAGCAGCAGTTCTTTTATGAAAATATCCGATCCTTGAAGAACTTCCGTGCTGCTCTGACGTTTTTGATGACACTAGCAACATTCGCTGACAGTGAATGCCTCGCAGAATTTTTTGAGCAAGTGAATTTTATATTTGCGTTTCTCCTTTAGAAGAGTCGACTTGCTGTAGAATTATCCCGGAATTTAAAGAGTTGTTATCTTAGAATTTCAGCGCGTATTATTTTAAATTTAATTAGAGACAGCTTCGAGACGCACGAAAATGACTTTTAATAGGTGTAGCAAATATAACTTAAATTTTGTAGTTATGTTGCGAAAAACCCAAAGCGATGTTGGTAATCATCAAAATGGTTTTGTCTGAGCATTTAGATGCAACTAATTTAATTTGCAAGTGAATTACTTGTTATGCGGTTGGGTGAACATTCAAGTTGACCACACCGAGATTGCATGAATTTTCTGGACGGAGGTCAAAAAACAATAATGATAATGGAATTTAACAAAAGTAAACAGACATTCCTAAAATTTGAAGATTTTCCGGCTGTTTTAACAATAATAGATATACAAAATATTGTTAACAAAATGAATGTATTTCGTAAACCTGCCATGATTCTCAGACGGAGAATTTAATTGGGAACTACGTAATAGAAAAAAAAATTAACTACTAAAAACACACTCGATAATAATTAGTTTTGGTCGAACTACGCTACCACGTTTTTGATTAATTTTTGACACAGTTGAGAAAAATAAGTAAACATTAATACCCAGCACACAAACTTTTTAAGAAAATAAGAAGGTTCTCAACGCTGCGCTGTGCTCTGCTGCATATAATCCGATTAAGTGTCGCTCGCTCATTAAAGTTCGGTAATCATTTTACTTCTTTTTACTAAAATGTTCGTTCAAACAAAGCAGCTGTCACGTTTTTAGCCAAAACATTGAAAATCTGCTTATTTAAGTCAGCCATACAGTTAATAAACTTTTTTTTAAGCAGATTAGTTGATGTAATTTCTACATTGTTTCTCCACACTTGATGAATTAGTTTACATGCCTTATATGACGTGGGGATCATAAAATGGTTAATCGGAAGGTTAATTTCACTGGGAATACTTTATCACAAAGGCTTTCTACAAACTATTGATCGTGCCTGGAGCACGTGGCCGACAATGGTAACCTTACGAAGATGTTAACAGCAGTAATTTGGGGCCCGGTTACATTTCCGGATCGTGGTATCCTGCCGGTGATGCTATGACTTGTAGTCATATTACCAGAAATGAACACTAAAGCGTCCCCATTTCCATAGCGAATGGCGCCTCAAGCCGTAACTCCAGGTGTAATGGCAAATGCACGTGCCGTGGTATGTCAAGCCTGAAGGATCACCCCCATGGCTTGACGTAAACAAAAGCATGTTCTGACTTGATGATATTGGTCTAATTTGTTAGAAAATGTGAGGAAATCTTAAATTTATACGCTTTTGTCCCGGCTACATGTCTTCCGGGAAAATTTAAAGCTGCCGTGATAAGTTCTTAGGTTGTAAATATTTGTTGACGCTTTTAAAATCACAGGAGAGTAAACTTAAGAATGTACGAACTTAAAGGTTAATAGAAAGGTAAACTTTATTTCGCAAGTGGAAAGTGCAGAGCAAAGAAAATAAAAATGTCGAGAGGAAGTAATCAACAGCTAGCCGAGTGTTTACTGCATTTTAATGCGGCCAGAACGGATTTAGAATCCACCAAATTGTAGTTATGTTGTTACCGATTTAAATCCAAAATTCGACACACTAATAACAAAAAAAACAAGTTCTCTACTCAAATTTAGATTTTACTGCAAATATGGTGCCATTGTTGGACAGTTTGTTAAGCGTTTGTGGGTAGAATAAAATACAAAGTTAATAAAACTGACGAGTACAGATAGTTTCAAACACCTCAGTGTACTTGCAGATTGGTGGAGAAAAACTTCAAGTGACATACAGTGTACGAAGATTACGTTTTTTTTCTTAAATTCGACTGAAATGAAAGCAGAGATTTTTCGCCGTTTTACAACGTTGTTTTGTTTTATGTTAATAAAGCTATATCAGGAATATTAATTAGGGGTCTGATTTCAAGTTGACTTGCGCCATTGCAAATCAGAGTTGCACCATAGCAACATAAAATAAAATGATGCTGCCTTAGCAACTGAGTCGACGCAACTTTGTGCCACGAACTCGAAATCTCGGTCAAAGTTTCTGAATTTCGTTTAAATAATTTCCTAGTAGAATAATTTTACACTAGTCAGTGACGAAATGTTTTCTCTTTTTGATTTAATCTAATTAGTGAATATATGGTTTGTCTAACAAAGGCAGACAGTGCAATTAGTATCTACGAGGTGTTGCACGTGGAATTCACTGACACGTTAATTGACATGAACATTAAAGCAAAAATTTCCAAACGCACGTATGAGGCGCTTCTCACACCAAAAAACTTTTTCAATCGTCTGATGAAAAATCCAAAATATGTTTCTATAACCACCACAAAGCTCTAAACAATTTAAAGTATTTCTTGTTGGAAAAATCCTGGATTAAAACCAATGAAACGTTGATGAAACAAGTCTGTAAATAATATCCACTGTCGGAATTACAATTTGATCGGAATCCACGAGGCTGTATAAAAATTTAATTATCTTTTATCAATTTTGAAAACGTGAGCTACAAATCGTAGAGAATTCCAACACTTTGTGTTCCATAAAACGGCAGAGATCGCGCTACAACGGTCACATAAACGAAACACTGATCCTCCTAGATTAGAAGATGTCACAATATGTCTACCACAATGTGTCAAGAGCTAGCTTTTGTGGGTAAAGTTACTGTGACGTAGCGATCAACAATCCAAAACAGTATTTGTGTTGAATGGGGAGAGACAGTCATCAGCAAAAGAAACTGGAAGCTCCGAGCCACGCCGCATTGCAGGCAATTTCTCACGTTACCGTGCTTTAAAACCTCGAACAAAGAGCTTAAAAAACTATCAAGTACTCACACCCACTCTGTTAATTTGATTGGGTCATTGGATAGATCTTCCTCATTTCGTTTTAAATTAAAAGTGGCTTTTTGTCTCTCTTGACGTTTGGATTTGGATGACCAAGAGATCGATTTATAACGGGATTCTTTGGTTTTGGTTCATTTGTTATAATAATTTGGGCGGATCGAACGGTTATTGTGATTGGGTGCTGGAAAAACTGTCATAAAAATAGAGACGTCAATAACAATTCGCCGGGCTTGAAAAAATATTAAATAAGATTGCCTCAACATGTTGAGAAATATTCGCATCGATCTGAAGAGTTTAGTGTTAATAAAAAACCAGTTTTATTGCTCTGTACTAACTTGCATCATCGATCGTGCAATCAAGGTATTTTTAACTCAGGAATTTTCCGACAAAGTTGCAAATTCTGCAAAAATTATAAAATTTTGTTAAAACTTTTATATTTTTTTATTCGGGTTTAATTACGTTTTTATGCTCTTTCTCTTGGAGCGCGGAGTGAATTTTTATCACAGCGAGCTTATCATCACTTTCCTTAGTATTTTGTGCTTATTACAACTTTTGCTGTACCTCCGGAAAGTGGATTTTCTTTCGTTCTCTTTATTCCCATTTTTCAGTCTGAGTCTAAAGGACGGCATCAAATTTCAAACATTTAACCCACTGTCCGCATAATCGGCTTAGTCCATTTAGATTAGCTTAAACTAATCAGCCTAATCGGACTCTACACTTGATGTTTACATTAACAGTAATCTTATAAACATATCGCTTAGTTTTACTACGGTTTTTCACGAGTGGTGCACTTGCTCTCTTGGGATTATAAGCAGCAGAGGCGGAGACACTCGGAATCGCCTCAACAAAGACGACTTGAGCCTTCTGTTTTCTGGAAATTATCAGCAGCCAGTTAGTGTGATTACCCCCGAAGCTAGTCTTTCTCGTTTCTTTTACGCCATTTTCATGATAATAAAAGAACAAAGAAAAAACACGATTACTTTATGATTATAATCGTTTCATTTTATTAAACTGTTCTTTGGCGAGGCGACAATACATTTTAAGGTCTTCTAAGCAGCCATTCAAGGAAATGACGCCAGCCTTGTCTTTTACAAGTATATTTAAGAAAGACGATGCTGAAATTTGTTACACACAAAAGATGATCATTATTCATCTTTTTGCGCCGAAAAAAGTTTTAAAAGTGTCGTTCTGAGTAAAAATGATGTCTATTGAGGTGCCCCGAAACTCTGAAAGAGTTAGATGACTGTTTCTAAAATTAAGTTTATTGGGCGAAAATTTACCCTTTATTAGACGGCGAAAAAAGTAGTAGAAGCTGTGAACTCGACTTATCACTCTTTTTAAAACCAGCAGAAATATTCTATATAAAAGCATAAAAAAAATCTCTTTTAACCGCGTTCGCAAGTGGAAATTTCTAAGTACATATTTCAAGAGAGCAGCAATCTTTCTTTCTATGGCAGTCTGAAGCCGTTAGTTGTAAATCTATTACGTCAGCGATAAATTATGCGCGCCGCGATTTTATGTGTCGTAAATTAATCTGTAGGCATTCTTACTAAAGGCATGAATAAGTAATCGCAGCGATAACAAGGACCGACATAGAAAAAACTAGTAGAGCTCTTGAAGAAGAAGAAGAAACCTTGCCCGCTCAATCCCTTTCATTCGTCTTGCAATCGCTGATAGGGTCGTAAAGTGAGGTGGTAGAATCAAACAAGGAATTATAGTCCTGGTGGTGATTCCCTTCGGGAGACACATGAGCGATGTTACCACCGGCCTCACTACGTTGAATAATTCATAGCGCGTGCCATCTCCGGTGCAGTTAATGGCCTTCGACCTGGTCACGTGGAGATCTATCAATTAGGGTGCGTCCAGTTAATGTGGCACACGCAACATGTCTACTCCGGAAACAGGACGTTCGTCCTGGATATCGCCGATCTGATAAGAGAGATAACAGCTACAAGGCATTAATCTGTAGATGACCTTTACTGCTTGGCATATTGATGGTAGGGATCTTCAAAAGCTTTTTCAGCTTCATCACTCGAATTTCTTTATTTTTCACGCTTAAGAATCGCTTAAAGGGTGAAAATACCCTCGAGAATTATCAAGAACGTATCATTCTTTGCTGAAAGCGATTTAGAAAACGGTCTTTAAGTATTTTGTAATTAAGCTTGTCTAACATATTGCTTGAAAAGAACCCTTTCTTTATTAAATTGGAATAAGAAGCAGCTTGTCCTACTTGGCTATATTTATTTTCTTTGCTTAAAAAGTCGACGAGAGGTTGCATTAAGGCGAGTTTATAAATAGCAGGCTAGAACAAACAAAAGTACATTTGCTTAATGGTGCATTATAAATAAAACTACATCTGGAAACAGGAAATATGAAAGGGCTGAAATATTTTTAAAAAGTTTAGATTGCTTTATAGTTTAGTTTTTTATTTATAAAACTAGATAAGCTACTTTTGTAACCTTCAAGATGATGTTTAAATAATGCTTTTATAACCACTTTTATTTACACTCTTTGGCAAAAAATACACTTTCCGTTATTACAAAGGTAAGTGGTCTAATTAACTATTTATTCTCTTATTCTTAAAGATGCTTTTTTTTCTTGCTTGTAGCTGAAAACGGAAAAACTGCAAATATTTATATTTTTAAATTGAAATAAGTGGAGTTTATAGCGTTAGTAATCTTTATTTACATGTAATAAATTATACCTGTAACTTATTCTGGAAATTATCTCACAACAAAGTTCTCCATATTTTAATTTCACTTTCGATAGTTAAGTTGTGAGAATGGCCATCACTATTACTAGCTAATATTGTAATAATTAAAATACAGTTTTTAGAAGTCAACTTAGTGATACTTAAAATCAAAATCGTCACTGCAGAATTTCTGTATTGATTAATTTATACTTAACTAATTTATGAATATTTTTAATTAAATGGTAAATTGGCCAAACAATTAGTTCTTTATTCTATCGATGCATTTGTAGTTTGTAACTTACTTTAATTTTTACCTTTTTTGAGAAGACTTGAAATGTTTGTAAAAGGATCTAAAGATAAAATTGATAATTAAATTATTGCGTTTAATCAACAAACAAATTGTGTGTAGATAAGAATCAACAAAGTACCTCATTAAGATCAAAAATAAACGTTACAATTTATGTAAATATTTTACTTTTAACTTATCCTTAATTAAAATAAAAAAACATCTTTCAATTTAGAAATTGCCACCCACTGTATACCAATTTACAAATGCGGAAATTTTATTATTTATTCATCTACGAAGTCAACTTTATTGAACGAATCTTGAGAACTAAGAACAACCTAAAACAAAAATTAGGCCTTTTTATTCGAAAGTACTCTTAACAACGTTAGCTCAAAGAACCTTTTTGCACTAATATTTTGACTCATTTAAATAAAACTGTAAACTGCTTTAAATGAAAATGGATAATGCGGATAAAATGACTCGAGAGAACTTCTAAACCTTTATCATTTAGACGGATTCAGATAATACAATTTTGTTTTAAAGTTGTTAATATATTAAATATCGCTCCAACAGTTTATCTATTTTAAAATTGAAGGCACATTTTGGTATGCAATTTTATGTAGAATTAGTAGCTTTTCTTACGGAGACAGGATTTACATAAAATAAGTGGCAACTTTTAGTGATGGATTTCCAATAATCTACAGATAAATCCTCTCACAAATATCAGCAAATTTAAACAAACCGCTATGAAATCGTTTTATGGTTGTAAATTTCAAAACCAGCTTCTCGAAGTTTCGACAGTTTTACAGTAAATGAGCAATGTAATTAAATTGTGCCTATTACAGACGAATCAATATCGGAAAAAAATCAAAATGATTGCACAAACAGAATACAAAACAAACAATCCATTATTGTATGTAGTGGGTTTGCCTAGGGCTGCAATATTTAATTAACTAATGAGAAATTGATGGGTTTTCTAAAAGAGTGAAAAATGTCTTACTGATAGCTTCTAAAATGTATCTGTTTGAAGTGCGGTTTCATTAAAAGAAAAAGTAAATTCAAGATATTTTTGGAACAATTTTTCTGTAAAGAATTTTTGTTAAAAAAGATGGCAGTTCTTTAAATAAAATGTGTTATTTTTCAGGCTAACAACGGGAGCAATTTTAATTACCGAATCAAAAGTGTTTGGGTCTTAAAATTGTGTTGGCACTTCAAAGATAGCTTTCATGGCCTAAAACACAAAATTATGTTCTCTTTTTGTAGGACCTAACCGACCCTTGATGCGTCTTTTATACATCTCTTTTATTTAAAATCGCAAAGTTCGAAGAGCCGTTTGCATAAAAATAAAAGTTGGGGGAAAGAAGGCCAGAAAGTGTTATCTGCGTTAAGGGATTCGGAATAAGAACTAGACCAACGTCCAGAGGGAACAACAATTCTAGGAGAGCGCAGGAACCAATTACAGCAGGCAGAACCACGTCTCCACCGACAAACAATCGCATAAATACATGTCGGACCTTGATGGAGTGAGCAGACTAGCTTTGTTATCACCAAAGCATCGGAAACAACTGCAGAATTATCTGAATGCAGTGGCGACTATTCCGTTAAATTTATTCCGATCTCGTTGTTTCCGACCGAAATTTGACTTTCAGCAATGCACTGTGTTTTTTCGTCGTCGAATTTCCATGATTACGAGTGGTAATTGGTTGGGGGACGGAAATGGAAATTTATTATTTAGGTTTTTAAGGAAAATTTGTTTTATTCGAGGATTTTCTGCAAGTATAATTTAAGATACGGGAATTATTAGCAATGCAGTTTGCCGTCATGTCTTTGCTATAATTAAACTTGGAACACGTAGACGGAATATTCTCGGATTATGAAACTGCAAGTGTAATTTCGTTATTAGGAATCTCTGGGGACATTTTGTATCTAGAATTAGCAAGGTTTTTGTTTGTTATTTTTTCTACAGTTTGTTGCTTTAATAAAAACTTGGTTTGTATTTACCCAACGTGTCAGTTGTTATGTTCTCTGCTGATTTTCGCAATTTGCTGTTTAAATAATTTATCTTCCATGATAGCGGTTGTGCTCAATATTTTTACAATTGCTAACAGAAGCTTCACTCTCTTTTTGCATAATATTACTAATTTATTCCGTGGGCCCAGAGATAAATTATACAGAAACAAATTGTCCAGGGACAATTTGACTGTAAGCCCTGCGGTATATTTACAAAATTTGACGATTAAATTCAGGAACGTCTTCATAAAATTACAGAGTCAAAAATAATAAAAAAATAGTTTTGTTTGTTGCAGTTATTTTTTTTTGTTGTTCAGTATAGGCCAATCAGAATGGCACGTTAATTATTTCAGCTAAGTAACTGAAACAGGTAATTTAACGTCTCTAAAATCAGTAAAAAAAATGACAAATCAAAAATATATCTTCAAAACAAAACAGATGTTGTTGTTGTTGTTTTGTTGTTATCGTGTCCTTCGGCATTTTCTCACCTAAGTTAGTTAAAGTGACAGTTTATCCAGTTTAGCGTTGTTGTCGAGCAATTAGTTAGGCAAATAACGTTGGACTAATGAGTTGAAAATTATCCAGCTAAACAGTATGTGTGTAAATCTCTCGACTCTATTGAGCTATTATTCTGCAGCACATAATTCATCTTCGATCATAGGATATAAACGATGTCTGCAGCACATACCGTTGTCTGAAACGGCCTGCACCGGACGTCCTGTCTCTACTAAATTAGAGAACTTAATTGAATTTTGGGGAAATGCTGATAGCGTCACATGCGATAAGTCGAACGTAAAAATCCGCAAAGATGACTCGCTTCCAACGCAAATGTATTGTCAAAACGGATAAACAGAGTTCTATTAAATCCTTGCTATCAAAGTAAACTCGTTTTCTGCTTAGAACTCTAGTTTGCAAATATCATGAAAAATACTCGGAGAGGCGATTATGACTATGTATTCTCATTTATGGATTTATTTAATAATGCACCGACACACTTTAGGATAATTCCTGTAGCATAACAAACTGGTCCTGTCGGTGTAATTAAAACTAGTAAACTAGTGAACAGCGAACCTCGACAACTAGCTATGGTAATTGAATTGGAAAGTAGAGCGCATAGAACGCACATGATGCTGATGGGCAATTTTAAACTTCTCCACAAACGAACGCGATAAATTTTGCTTACAACAAGCGACCTGGCAAATCTAAAACGAACCTATATTTCATTCACATTTCCATAACGAATCAAACATGACATGCATACGCATTATAGCGTTGGAACGATATTAGCAATTTAGGTATGATGTGTAAAAAATTGATTACCTGCATGGAAGATGGATATCGTCGTTCTGTTTTATATCTGCATTCCCCACGGGAAGAATATAATGTGAAACAAAGCGAGTTTACAGGCCCGTGTTTGTAACTAATTAATTTATAAATTACACAAAATGGCAAATTTTCAAACATCGCAATGATCGGAACTGGGCTAACATAGCCCAAATTACCTGCTCCATATTGTGCTCAGTAACAAGCCCGATTTTGTGGTTTTACTAAACGCTACAAATGTAATTTCAATGCTAATATTTACCATGAGCTCAAGTTTTTGTATCTACTATATATGCAAACAAAAATTACACTTACAATAATACAATATGTATTGAGCTTTTAATTTAAACAGTGATCGATATCAAAGTTTACGGATTAGACAAGTAACTAAAGCGTGGTTTAAACTACAGTTATAGAAACAAGCAACATCCATACATAATTAATATCGCCAATTAACATAATTAAATCTAATTACAGACAGGCGGAACTAAACCGTGATTTTCTCAAACGATTTGAATAAAAGAACTGAACTGGTTAAAAACTTCAAGTATTATCTTTCCGTACTTGCCCTTAAACTTATTACGTTCGAGGAAAATTGGTTTTCGTTTTAACATTTATACTCCTATACTGAGTGACATAAAAAGTGACCTAGAAGGGGTTAAACTAGTTCGCTTAAATTTGGCACATCGACTTGATATCAATAAAAATAGGTGTGATAAAATTTTCAGAGTTGTATCAAATATGGTTGCTAGGTTTTTGTTGTTTTTTGGTTTTTTGTTTTTCTTAAGTGTATACCGTTTATTAACAACATATTTATCATATTTTTTTTCTTGATTTGAATATCCTTACTTAAAACAACATGCCTCGTGAACGAATGCTTCAACAGTATCATCAAACAGATGAATTTGAGAGAGGTCGAATTATTGCCATGGGGGAAGAAAGTCTTTTCGCGAAATTGGTCAAAATTTAGGTCGTGATGTCTCCAATTTGTCGAGCCTGGTTCGTGGGGAGAAGGAAAAAACGTAGAGAAGCACACAACAGCTCGTCAAGACCGGCGCTTAAGACAATCAGCTCTTCGAGATCGTTTCTCCACTACCAGGCAAATTGCGGATCAATGGTGTGTTGAAGATGGGCGGAATATTGGAATGAGATCCGTTTACCGCCGTATCCAAGCTTTTGGACTACAGAGTTGTCGCCCACATCTAGTGTTGCCGTTAACTCCACAACACAAACATCAACACGGTGTAGAAATCATCAGCAGTGGAATGATGAATGGAAGAATATCGTCTTCAGCGATGAATCTCGCTTCTGTTTGGGGACACATGATGGCCGTAGAAGGGTGAGAAGAAGGCGAGGAGAACGACAGCATGTGCAGTTTGTAGTCGAAAGACATATACACCGCACTGTGATTGTGATGGTATGAGGTGCCATTATGTATGGTAGCCGGTCGCCTTTAGTGTTTGTTAGAGACAACATGACAGCGATCCGTTATATTGATGATATTCTTCGACCGCCTATGTTACCATATATACAATAGCTTCCAGAAGCCCTTTTTCAGCAAGACAACGCACGTCCTCATATTGCACGTGCTACAATGGACTTCTTTGCAACGTCTAGCATAAACCTCGTCGTGGCCTCCGAGATCTCCGGACCTTCGCCCATTGAACATGTGTGGGATTTGATGGGTGTAAGAATATCCTAGTTAATTCCTCCTCCACAAACACTAGCTTCTCTGCAAGATGCTGTTCATGCAGCTTGGGATGCAAATCCTCAGGGTGATATAGACAATTTAATTTTATCAATGCCAAGGCGAGTAGCTGAGTGCTTAAGAAACAGAGGTAGTGCGACTCATTATTAACATTTCGTCCATAGTTTGTGTTCCTTTTAGGTTAAAATGTCAACCATTTACTTGTTATGCGTTGTTCAATGTATTACTAAAGAATGATCTGTATCTTAGGTCATTTACATACAATGAGGTAAATATCTATAATTACCTACCAGATAGTTTTAAGACAATGTCTTTGAATCGATTTCGTACCTCCACTAAAGAGTTATTTATTAGCAATCAATAATGTTTACAATTTATTGTTTTTCTATCTTCGTAGCTTTTGCTTTTTTCTTTTTTGTTCGCCTGTTTGTACCTTTCCTTTCTTTTTGTTTCAATAAAGGCCTTGTTATTGTTATTATTATTAATTTAACGAAATGAAGTGTAAAAAAATAACAAAAAATGTTTGTTCAAAATGTTTGAATAAGAAGTCGTCAAATTAGAAGGAGTGTTTTTTAAAAAAAGTTTACACACCCCTTAGATCAATTATGCTGAATTTGATTAACATGGGAGTCACCATCAAACGTGATTAATGAAAGTGGTAATGTTAGTAATCTCACCTAAATCGTTTTTATAAAAGTGTAAAGAAAAGTGCCCTACTCATTATATCAAAACATTCAAAAATTCTTTTGAAGTCAAGTAAAGTTAAAGTGGAAGCAGTAACCATGTTAGTGGAGCTAAAAATGACGTAGGGCGGCAACAGGAGGTTGGTTTAGCTGGCGCTTTCGTTGGATCAATGAACGACACGGCGTCTTTTTCTTCTTTCTGTTTTTTTGGAATTGGCGCATTAGTGGTTGTGGTAATGAGAACCCGGCTAATGTAATTCGTGTATGGCCAGAGGGGAACATCCGCACCTTTTTACTTTCCCTTCACCCTTCGCGTGTAGTCAAGCAATAAAGCACCAATCGAATAAGATAATTAAAGGGAACATTAATATAGTTAATGAGTTCCGGTAATTGCTGGCGTTGGTGTCGCTTCTGCACCCGAAGCGATACCGCTTGGCTTCGTTTATCAATCGGTCCAATCGCAAAAATATGACACCAAAATGAGGGTATCTAAATTGGCTGCAACCCTTGTAATAGTGGTGTGGGTCAACCAACGGCCTCGTAACATCGACTCGTATCAGCCGGAGAAGCCAATAAATGAGAAATAAAAGACTCTTCCATATCACCGAGAACACACCGGGAGTTTTAAAGCCCAACTTTATACGGCGACTTTTTTTCATAGAGATAATTAACTTTTGAACAGATGGAATTGTGTGCCGTGAATTTGAACCGAGCTATTTCGCTTAATGCAGATTTATAAAGCGGGTAATTTATTGATTCTGAAACTGTGACATTACGATCGCCATTTCTCTTCCCATCGACCTATCAATATCATACCCTACGCTTTGGCTTAAATTAATTTACACTAATCGCTCGCTTTGAGCTCTCTCTTGCTATTCTCATTTTTCGCGATTACCCTTCAAATATTCATGTGGAGCAGAGTAGACTGTTGCGAAACCGAACTAAGGAAGACAAGCAGCAAAAATAAACGGTAACTACACCCTGTAGACTTGCACTTAAAAACTCTTAAGGTCACTCTGTGAAGCTTTCTTGTGAAACGTTTGTTGAGGGGTTAACACCATACTTTCAACACATTTTACGATTTTTTAAAGATACTCTTGAATTGTTGATCACAGTTTTTAGCACATCTTTCCTCAATTATGACGTCAAAAATATGCTGTAACTAATAAATATCAGATTGACCTAACTACAAACATAGATAACAGCTTCCTTGCCAAGGGCTAAATAATCTCACGCTGATTTGAGACCAATTAACAATTTACCAACTTTGTATAAACTTCTTGAGAAAGTTTTAAGAGCCTATTACATACGCAAATGTACGGATTTGTATATATTTTCCCAACTACATCATTTTCAAGACAATAAAATACTAGTAATATAGGGCACGAATAAATGAAGATGCAAAAAACACTACGATACAATAACGTAGAACTAACTTTCCAATGTGATGCAAAAGCCAGTTGGTCAGTTTTATGGGGTTTAGTTTAGAATTTCACTGGTCAAGCGACGGTTTACAAACTAGTTACGGCATAACTTTGTTATTACGAATTCACGTTCATTTAGTTTGATTGTTATCATTAGAATGTTTGCAATTGCCATTTATATAAGCATTGTAAAACACATTCTAGATTCAAAACTACATTTGAAAATCCCCTGCAAAATTTAAAAAAACTAAAAATTCTGAAACGACGAGCATGAAATTCCACCAAATAAAAAGTAGTTTAAAACTCAGATATCATCTAAAAGATTCATCCTCGCGCACGTGGTAAATCCCGACGATATTCTTGTAGAAATTTAAGTTTGTTAAGACAAAACTTTGATAGAGTCGAGAAGTTGAAATTTAAAAAAAGTTTCCTGCTGAAAAAGTTTTCCATGTTTGTAAACACGTTTACTGTGCTACGTCGGTTGAAGTCTCTGGCAAATAAGTGGCATAAAATGATGGCCATGCGAACAAACCCGGAAGTTTAACTCGTCGCTATGATTGCAAAAATTGCCCTGTAATGTTAGTCGGAAATCCAATTGCAATGAAATGATATTTTGGAGTTGTTAATTTAACGTATAGCGCTTGGAGTGTGCGAAGAATATTTACGAGTGTGTTTAAAATGAAATTAACGATTATCGTTTTACAATGTAAACACGTTTTTATGTACAACTATTAAAAAATCGTTGATACACTTGATACAAAATCAAGTAATGCACCAGCAAATATGAAATCTCATATTTATTGGGGCTTAAAGGGTCATCTAAATTTTGTCTTCAGCCCTATCATATGTTAAAACCTGTTGAGTTTAGAAGGGCTATAAATTTTCCAATTTATCTTTAACGCCGTTATCGGAATCGTTTTCCAATCCTGTCATATGACGGGGTGCATTGACAAGAAAGTTACCTGAGGAAAATTTCTATGTAAAGTAACTTTTATGAGATTTGCTGGATTCTGCCTTATTATCTTTAGAAACATTGTAACCACTTCTTTCATACTTTGATAAAGTTACAAACAACGAACTTTTACGATGAGATAAAATGACGGCTAAAACTTTTGGCGTCTTGTAATATTCTTTATTTTTAATTAGAAATAATTAATAACATCGCTAAAACCGGTAAACTAGAACTGACAGGTCGTACAGCAATAAAGTAAATTTTTTCTGCTTTAGAAATGACAAAAGCTTCCATAAAATGAGATTTCAGCAGGATGAGATGTCTTGATCATAGCAATTTTTTATGTTGGATTAGACATGCTTCATGGAAGAATTAAAGTTGATCGGATCACAAAAACTTGAGAATTCTTAAATAAATTTCTTTCTTGCTTTGAAGAGCATGAAAAATCATCTTTAAAGTATACTTTAAAAAGAATTTTAGTTTGATTTGGTAAATTAAATTATTTTTAAAAGAAATTAAAGAAAATTAGCTTTAATACAATTTAATCTATTATGAGCATATACGTGAACGTTACAATTTAGCAATCTTGAAATAGTAACTTCGTTCATAATAAATAGTACAATAAAACTGGAAAACTCGACCTATAAAAGCACATGACCCATAAAATCTCTTGCTACTTCCAAAGACAAATGTCCGCCAACGGCTCAGCACATTTAACATATTTTTCTTTCATACTTATTGCAACAACGACAATTATTTGGCATATTTTGGACACTAAAGCTATGTATTGATTATACCAAGATTTGCTGAAGATATCTTAAGAATTTTTATTTTACTTTTTTCTGCTTTGTCGCAACTCCAAATCAAATTCTTTGGATCTTCGCTTCTTTACCGAACTATTTATTTTGAAGTTGCAACGTCAGGAAATGGTGGCTTTGTAAATGTTTACCTAAAAGTGGATTGATTTTATTTACTTTGTTTAATTTGGTAATCAGTTCATCCACTTTAGATAATTATAGAGATAAGAGAAGTAAACTTCATGTTAGGAAGACAATTATAGACATTACACCAAGTTATTAAAAATTTTACTTATTTACATCGGAAATGCTCGACTTGAAGAATGTACTCGAAACATATTAAAGTTCTTTAGTTTCTTTTGGTTGGTATTGCGCACCGTCGAGAGCAAAAGTTTTAAAGTTTAATGAAACGCAAGAGAAAGGAAGAAATCTGATTAATTTATATCTGCAGCTGAACGTCATGAAGTGTACTTCTCATCCCAACGTTTTCGTGTTCATTTCAGGTAAAACAGGATAACAATGTAGTTCTTCAGAGATTTATGCTCGCCTAGCTGCAATCTTTTGAGGGGTTAGAGCGTCTTAGTCGTATATAAAAGACGCAGATAAAACAATGGTACTTGAACAATGATAAATCGTCGAAAGGCAAGTTTAGCACAAGAATGCGACGAGACCGTTTAATCTCCGGAGGCGGCGGCGGTGGCGGTCGATGGAGTTAGGTTATAACCGGTGAGGCGGTGAACCAGGTGAGTGAAACCGCATCGGCCTGCAGCCCCACGCAGTCATAGCTGACAAAGGGGGCGCCGAATGTCCCCATTTATCAACGTCAGGGCCCAAGCGCGGAAACCGCGATTAATGGAACTTACATGAATACCAAGGATGCAGCATAAACAACCCTAATGGAAAACAAACCTGCATGGCGGGTTATTAAAACTCGAACAGCCATTATTACCGGCGGCGATCGTCAGCCGCTTATAAATACAGAGAGCGGAATGACGCCGCCGCCCCATTCAATACGTGGACATAAATCACATCGCCTCCTCCCGCTCACTCGTTAAATTAAAAACCGCATTCGGAAAAATGCCACCCGGGCCGGGCCAAACGAGCCCCTTGTATCTGATAAAGCCATTTTAGAAATTTAATGGCTTCATTAATAACGCTCTCTCTAAGTTTTTGTTGGCTGGCTATATTTAATCTCGACCAGGTACGAAACACACTTTGTTTGCATAATATCGTCACGTTGCCTATCTACAGAATTCGGGACTGATATATACAGCCTCATAACCAGCTTCTTTTACAGACTTTTCATGTAATGCACTCGTTCTTATTTGAAATTTACGGTTTTATTTTATTGATCTAATAGGCAATGAAGATTTTCAAACGTTGCTCTTTATAAACACGACCAACTACTTTATCTTATTCAAAATAATTCAGATTATTTACTCGGCGTTACGACTGAGAACACAAATTCCTAAGTTCATGTCTCTATGTGTATTATTAGATTCCCGATATACACTACAACTGCATCTTTATTACATAGTTATATCCACACTCTAACACTAGACATGCCTAAATGCAATTACTGTACGAGAAAATACAATATCCTATCATCATCTCCATTTACAACTATTATCAACACTTTGTATCCTCCTATATTGCATTGTTCTGTTACAACTTCTTACACATGAAACAGTTTTTAATGCTTTACTGCTTTCAACGTTTCGTCTAACTGTAATTCCAACGGGAGATTGAAACCATTTTCCTTGTGTGCAGTATTGAGTCTTTTCATTAAATGAACGTATAAACTGAACTTATTTCAAGACGCGTTTTCAAAAAGTGCTACAATACATTTTGCAATTTTTTGTAAAAATCTGCTTCTGCATTGTATCAAGTTTTAAAAGAATTTCTTTTTATACTACCAACTCGTATAGATTTCACGTTTTCTCTGGTAGCATCTATCCAAATAATCGCTGACACAAACCCCATTTTGTCCTTAAAAAACAAACGTAACACGTAGCTGAAATAAAAACATCGACAAAAATTCACGCAGAGTTCGTAATAAGATCTCGATTTATCACAAAAATGAGAACCCGCAGTAGCGCAAATTTGAAACCTTTCGAAATAAAATTACTTTCACAATGTGAAAAGAAAAAATAAATCTCGTTAAATAAATAAATAAACAATTGTGGAGTTCGACACTATTTCTGTCCACCCAAAAAAACCGATCCGTCATAATCCTTAGTAAAATTTAAGAAAGGGCTGATGAAAATTAACCGTCACGACATAAAATCACGGGATTTACACAAAAAACAATGTTAAAAATAATCGAATTTTTGTCTATCTGGTAAAAACTGTAAAAACTTATTTATTTAGCGGAAAACAATAAGAAACAAATTTTAAATATGCTTTATCATTATTACAAAATGCATTTATAAATCATATCTATTTAATATTCCTATTTCTAATTCTATTACATATTAGACAAAAAAAATAGTTAATTATACAAAAATTAATTTTTTCGTTTTATACTAGATCGGAACGATCAGATTTTAATGTGTCAGATAAAGAATGCTCTCCAAAAATTATTCAAAACTATTCAAAAAGCTTCCAAAACCAAAAAGCTATAAAAATGTTGCCACATGCAGTAGCAAAGTGCATATTGTCTGATAGATTGTATTAAATACAATTCTACTGTATGCAGAATTTACAAATATCGATTATAATTTTGATTAGAATTTAACTTTTTATAAATAATATTAAATTGATATATCGAGGATATTTTACATACGAAGCTGCTAAATTGCTCAAAAATCAACAATTTTTATTTGTTTAAAATTAAACAGGATGAATATTAAGTAAACATAATTCATAAATACATCTGTAATAATGATACATTGATACTATGCAATAACATATTTAAAAAATGTTCCCAATTGTTTTTCGTTGATAAGAATTTTTTACAGTTATTTTGAGATCAAAGTAATTACTTTATCCAACACATGCAACTAAAACGATCATAATTGTGCTGATTCGCAACAACTAAAGTGACAAATAACTCACTAGTGAATTATAAATTTAAAAAGAATCACTCTAGAGTCAGATAGAGATTTGTTACTAAAAGTACAACAAAACAATTTGCTTAATTAAGTTTTACATTAATATTGAACGTAAATGAAACTGATTACTCACTTCTCTTTTCATTCAAAACATTTGAAGTGTTTTCATCAAAAGAGACAGAAGCTTGTGGCTTATTGAAATTTCTTCATTTTATACAACTACAGAAGAGCTTTGTTGGATTTTTTTGCTAAGTCAATTTTGCTGAAAATTGTTTCTTCGATGTATCCTTCTGCGATTGAAGCTGATTTCCAACGTCCGAGTTGTTTTACCTTTAGGATGTAGCCTGCGGCATTGGCCAGTACAGTAGCAGAAGACCGTCTTATACAGTGACCAGCATAAGATGCTGAATTCTGCAACTTCAAATATTCGGCGATTAAACGTGGTGTTTTTGAAATAGTGTTGATTCCAACAGGCTGAATTGAACACTTTTCATTCATGTAGAATACAAAAAATCTGCGATGTGGAGTTTATTGAGGCTTCAGCGACATATATGATTGTATCAATTCCACTGGATTCACTGGATATTCTTCCTCAATAACACCAAAGTTTCGAGAGACACATCGGCAAACTCCAGCAATTCCCATTACTAATGCAACCTGTAAATAACACAAATATTGGTAAGAGTGGAAATTATTTTGTATTATAAAAATCTTGGCTATGAAATATCTATTATTAGCTGCTTCTAGTAAGAATTTTTCGATGTGCTCTCTTTCCCATACCATGGATTTTTTCGCCTTGTACCCTTTTGAAATACATTTTATAAAAGCTGTTAATTTAGCATATCTTCCTATTTCGGTGCCCTCATATTGCCTCATTGTAGATTTTAACATTGAATATTTCGTCCATAGAGAAAAAGGCGCTACTTTTTTTGACATCTGCAGGAAATAAGCCAAGAAGATGTCTTCTTCCAAGTCGTTTGTCGCTACGTTTTGTTTCACACCATTTCTTGAATTCTTTATATTCTTTGACGTATAAGGCTTTCGATTTTACGGGAATGATTCTCTCGCAGGCGTCTTCTCGAATTTTTTCCATTTTAGCACGTTTAGAATTGCACCTTTTGCACAAATTTTCACTTAGTTTACGTTGCTATCAAAAATTTTCGTTGGTTACCGCACTTGCCTTCTTCGCAATGAATACAGACAACTTTTTACACAAAACATTTTCTAATTTAACTTAAAAGGGTTTTTTGGATGGCGATATGAAGACTTTTCGAAACATATTTGTATCTGTTTTCCCACCATGTCAATGCAATGCTTTTTTAAAATAACTATGGTTTAGAAGTGCAAGTTATTATGGTCCCTCGAAGATATTTCTGTATTACCCTACCATGTGTTGAATAAAATACTATATGCAACTCGTGTGTTATGGCTATAAGTCACTTAAGAAAATTAGTCACTGGCTACTTCGTCACTCGTGACTAAACTTTTTCTTGCGTGACTTATTAGCCACATAACACACTAGATCCATAAATTACTATTATACAACTAATAAACTTTTATCAAATGAACAAAAATTCATTTTTATCATTGTTTCACCTATTAGTCGACTCATGCTTATATTTTTGGAATTACAATTGGAATTAGAATAAAATAAATTTAAAAAAATGTACATTTAAAATGGTATCAAAGGCTCCAAAAGAATCGGATTTTTAATTTAATAATTAAGAGTTTGGTGGAGGTATATAAAAAATAGTGGACTTTGTATGCAAATATTTTTTAAGGTTTCCATTTTTGTCTCTAGATACTCGAGATCATTTAAAGATATTTACAGCTGCTTTTCTACAAAACGTTTTGTTTATTCCGTCGATCTTAAAATCCGTCACTTACATTTTCTTTAAATATTTCGTGAAGTTCTTCCTTGTTGTCTAAGAACAGCACTTTTTATGATTTTTGTTAGTAATTCTCTTGAAACTTATATTTCACATTACGTTCGCTAACTTTGAAGCGATTTGCTTTGAAATAATTATAAACTGTAGCAGCATTTGTAAATTATAAATGCGCTTATTATGTTAAACTCTACTAAACTCAATGCAAATATAACAAAAAATAAGAATTTATTTATTTATTTACAACGCAAAGAGGTTGCTTCCTCATTTTATTACTTTTAAGTTGTATGAGTTTTCTATATCAACAACATAAACAATTTAGTTTGTAAAGAAATCAATGGTTTTAATACTTTTTTGCTAATGAAAATTTCGGGTCAACGCACAAAATATTATATGTTTAGGTACGATGAAAATGTATATTAGATATTTTATAAGTTTGATACGCTGGACCCCGAAGCACTAAATTTTAAAGCAATTTTAGTTTTTTTTTTATCTCTGGGAAACTGGTTTTTACTCACTAAGCTCGGAAACTTATAAACAATTCAATTTATTATACTCATTTTAGTAGAAGATTAATAACACCCACAATTGCTTTTGTAAGCATAAATAGTACTTGGTGGTTTACTTATAACATGATGCACATTCTTAATCTTCTATTAATTGACGTGCAGCACTTAACCGACTCTTGTGCATCCCGGTACTAACATCCTTAATGCAACTAACCGAAAGCTCTCTGATTATTCAAGCAAAGCGAGAATCCTCAGTTAATTGAAGTGAAGTACGTGGGTTGGTGTGAGGATTTAAAAATTTATTTGTCTGATTCAATTGCGTGAAGTTTTTCGTCGGCGATGTCGCGAGTTTTCGAGACGAGGTTAATGTATTCAACTTGAGAGAACCGCATTTTTGTTTAGTGAGTGAAGCCAATAAGACTACCTTTCGCATGAATTTTTTATATATTGAGCGTCGTGTCAACAACGTTTTTTATAAAAATGTAAATATATTGCTATATATTTCAATTTTTAGGGCATTGCTTTATTGGAATGCAGTCAGCAGAGGGAGAGCTTGTTTAAAATGTCATCGTCAGCAAAACTTCACAGCCGTTGCCAACATCTGCAGCGATTTTCCGGATTTTGCATCGACGTTTGGCGATTCTACCCCAAACACTCTGGAATACAACAGACATTATTAAAGAGAGGGTGTAATTTTAGTCGATCTGGCTACATTAATACACTCTCTGAATTAAATATGAAGACAACAATATCCACGAAAATCGGAACATCTTCGAACAGCATGCTATAAATAAACTTTAATTTAATTAAAACACACTGCTTATTTAAATTTTAATTAGTGGGAAGATATAGATTTTCTAAAGTGATTCTAGATTATGCACCCCTTCAACGCTTTAGGCGCGAAATAATGGTTTTAAAAAATTAACACCTTAAACTCGCTTCTCGCCAAAATATTTACAAAATAGCTTCAAGAGCATTTCGCGGTTCTTGGGCAGAGGAGCAATTACGGCTATAATGAAAAAGGCTTTAAAAATCATTATCGGGGCTTCTTTAAGATCTATATGAGGCCAGAATTGTGCCGCATGAGCGCGCCGTTTCTATTAGAGGTGATATCGGGGCAATTTATGGGGCTGGAACAGGACGGCGCATCCACCACTTCAGCAAATAAGACGTTATCGAATTTTCGCTCTCAGCTCCCGACCTAATGTTTGACAATGCAGTCTGTTTATGCAAGAATTGGACATAAAAATCAAGTTTCGATTTGAAATTTGAAAATTACGACAGAATCTTAGAAAATCAAGGTTTGTTGAAACAAGCAGATGGCTCTAGATATCCGCTTGTCTTCATTAATATTCATGATAACCAAACACCACTTAATTCCTTACACGCCAAATAATAGCAATTAAACCAAACATTAACCAAGATCTCGCTATCAGGGAATCGGAAAGTAATAAATTTTAGATGTAGCTTACTTTTAATTAAAGTTAAGGTCATCGATAAAATATTGCCAACTTACGACAATTTTATTGTGACAGTAGGTAGCTGAAATTTCATACAAAATTCAGCCATAAAAAAATTAAATTTTAAAAACTTCCAGTTTTGTAGCAGTTTCCTTAACTACGTATTTTGGGCAGAAAATATGTTTTTCTACTCATGTAAAAACGATCATCTCTAGTAGTGAAAACATTTTCATTTGACAGAAATATTCTTCTTGTGTTACCGGACAAAAATTTGACTCGTTTTAGCTCAGTTAATTTTTGTATTTAACATAAATGAAATATTCAATATGTAGAAATTGATTCGTTTTCGTTCGGTGAAATTGCGACACTCGCTACCGCTTTGTGAAAATTTATTTTTTCCTCTCTAGAGACGAAACCACTTTTATCTCTAGTGGTGAAAATATCTTCATTTTACAGAAACATTCTTATTGTGTTAGCGCACAAAAATTTGACTCGATTTAATTCAGTTAAGTTTCATTTTTTAACATAGACATCTAACATAGAGTTTTATAAACTTACAGAAAAAATCGTATTTACAGCTCGATATAATTTTTTTCGTTCGGTGAAATTACCACACCCGCTATCGCTTGTGTGCAACTTTCTACCTTATGGAACACCATATTTTCATCTCTTGTTATAATATATACTATATGACAGCAACCTACAACGTTTGTACACCATGATATGTATGTAAGTAATGTCTTTAATTCTTTAAGTTAGTTGTTTAGGAGCAGATAACTCCCGTTAACAATAGATAAACTCATTTACTTTCTCTGGCACGTTTTAGAGGAATTTTCAGTCGCATTGTAAACTTTTGCACCTCGTTAATTTTAAACCTCCAAGTTTCTTCGTTTAGTTTTATTCAATGCAAGCGCTAATTTCAGTATCTTATGCAGAAACATGGTCGGCTACCAAATAAACCAAAAACTTCAAAATTTATTGTTTCATATTTTAACTTAATGGGATTCTTCCTTACGTGTATTAAATATTTCGATATTTTACTAAAATGTTAGAGAAAGCATATTTTCAAACTACAAGCAAAACAAATAATAAACGAACAAACACAGGATGCATATTTAGATTCTCTACGGAATAGTATGTATGAACAAAACTTTGAGCTTTTGTTGCAAACCGTTCATTAATAATATTTTAAGTATTTACGTCTTGTTAACGTCTTCTAGTTCAATAAGATTTCTTAACGACTGCTCCGAACGTAGAACTCCCTCAAACATGAATGACTAGCGTAACATACAATTTATGCACGGAATTATTGTTTGTTGATTCATTACTGCTCTTTCGCTTCAGCGAAACTCCGTATTATTACAAATTAGTTTACACAAAGTTTGCTTACGCTAAGATTGTGATACTGAATAAATAATTGATCTTCGATATGTTTACAGAAACTTTACTTTCAAGCAAAGTTATATTTTTTAAAATGTTTGAAAGAAATCTTTTACACCGGTTAGATTGTTTAAATGCTGGTAAATTTGACAGAATGTGGCCACAAGGCACAAATTTACTTGGCAATAAAAAATTATGCTTTCAGATAAGAATTCCTTCAGGAAAATGCCGAGGACGCGTAAAAATGGTTTTAATAAAAACTTCTCGGTAAGTAGGGAAAGAGGCGTAGAAGTCTAATCGCTGGCAAAGGACAAAGATTCAAATATTATGTCGGAAAAAGTGTCCTTATCGTAGCGTCCACGAGCTTTTTACAAAATAAATATCACAACGGTGCAGAGCTTTTCAACATTGTATTGTTTTTTATACACAGAGGCTAAGCACACACGATTGCCTTCTTGAGATTTTAATAGGAAAAAACGGCTTTTGTTATATTGCTGAAAAAGGTTGCCAACTCAGAACGTGTTATTGAACAATTTTCATGAATTTGGTAGTGTCGCGTGAGTAAAAGTTTTCCTTACTTTGAAAGCACACCATTCATGCGTCGAATTTCATAATTACTTTCGTCAGAAAAGATATAAAATATTAAACGAACATTTTCAAACAACTTGGAAGTTGTTATAAAGTTTTCAACGTACCTACATGATGTATCAAGTTTTGGCAGAGACCCTAACTTAATTTTCCGTTTTATTTGTTTCCATGCAGAGTTTTTTTTTGTGGTAATAAGTCCTTTGAGCTCGACCCTAGGTCCTTTCGATCTCCAAATTTACAATCCATTTATCAGAGACATGTTCGTATTCGACATTAATGCCTCTTGATGGATGAGTCCTGACCATTTCCCCTCAGTCGATAATTAGCATTCAACCACAAACAGCGGTCGAGCAACGATACAACGTTTCTCTAAAGACCTGTTGGAACCAGAAGGGTTGAAACTCGACAAAATAAATAGAATAGAAATATTACGGCTATAATTCATTCTGTTTGCATCTCCTTAAAAATGCACTTGTTATGAAATTGTTCAGGGACTAAGAAATTATTATTGTTCATAATTTTGTTGAGTTCTAAAATACGGTTCTGAACCTGATCCTAAATGGAAGGTATTTGTAACAGCACCCTTGAGTGCAATTTTCTCTCGGAATATAACGTTTGGAGAAATTGTTCTGCTTTATGCATTTTCTAGTTCACCGAGTTCCATTTTGATTAATTTAACAAAAATTAAAATCCTAATTACCTCCGTTGAATTTAGAGGAAAAAGTCGCGCTTGTGCAAAAAGAGGCTTAATGACAAACGTACAGTTAAAATTGTTTAATTTAAAAGTTTCAGACGTGACCTTTTCTAACATAAAATTAAAAAAAAAGTAGCAAAATCTACAAAGCACTTTAGTAAAATTAAATCTTCACTTTATAAAAAAAATCGGTTTTATCTGAAGGTAATTATAAACCGGTAATTTGAGTCTCTTTGTACCTTACAACTAATTTCCTGCAGTCAGTTTTATCTTAAATTTTTCCAAACTTAAAAGTTTGTGATTGTAATGAACCATTTTACCCAGTGGCAGTACTGAACTGAAGGTAACTTCTTCACCAATTACAATATAAAATTTATTTGTCTAAAAAAAAAAATAACTTAAAAATTCTAAAACACGTATAACTAAATATGACAAAATAATTTAAATACCCCCAGCGTATTATCACAAATACTTCAGTAAGCTTGCGCTCCAACGCTCTCCATGATGCCATTTAAATTAATTAACTCAGAGAGTCCCTCGAACATAATGGGAACACGAATGTTCTGTCTGTATATTCAAACGTACTAATTATTTTAATGTGATACCTTCTATCACGATGCATCATTTTAAAACTAGTCATCGTAGCTCGTTTGTAGTCGAAGCACAAATTTACTTGTCAGAGAACATAATATTTTGAAAGTGACCGCTGTTTGGGGACTTTTCCAAACGTAAAGTTGAGATTGTCACGTAACTTGAGAAAAGCCTGAGTTGGAAGAGTAACTCATACTCTATCCTGAAACTTTAGACTTGTAGAGTCCGTGCATTGATTGCTAATTTAATCAAAATTTGTCATATATAACATTTAGCCGGTAATTAATTAATTTCCACAGTGGTGGTGTAAATGTAATAATCTCACAGGTCGCATTGTTATGTTTTCAATTATGGAGGGAATTTCAAGCGCAAATACGAAATAAAATATAACATAGTGCCTGCTAAATGTGACGCAAATGTGTATCTGATAGCTTATCAATATTTACTGAATTCGACTCTAATGTTCACTGAAAGTTGTTCCAGTGCGGATATTGGACATAAATCCATATAATTCACCATTCAAAATTTCAACGTTTACCATTTCTATGGCAAACTTACTGTACATAATGAAAATATATTGGTTTCAATTTGATGCCACCATTTGACAAAAATGTGAAGCTCCTTATAGAAGTTTCGAATTCACAAATCATTTTATCAGACAGGAAGTAAATTCTCATTTAAACATTCTCAAATGTTCTCAGGTTGGAGCATCTGAATTAGATAATATAAGCAGCAATCAGGCTAATGTACCTCAAAGTCAAGCTCCACACAATCCCCTGAATGCGCTTTTATTATTTACAGTAAATTAGAAACTACTAGTTATTATCGACAAACCATAACAATCCGAAAGCTAGCAATCGCCGCACCATTATTTTAAAACCGGAAATCTAGCATGTTTCACATGATAAAAGTGACGATTTTCCAGAACAATACAGCACATTTTTATGAATTATTGATGTACACCAGCTGTCTACACAAAAACACTTTGTTGAGCACTCTTTGATATTTTAATATTTCTGAGCCTATCAAACATTAAAATTCACTCTCGTTTGTACCTACATTATAAATTTTCAAACAATAAGCAACGCTGTATTGTAAAATCAAACTCGTAAATTTATGAATAAATTTTTTGTTGCAAAATATTACTACTGTCGCCATTCGAAATGAGCTGAACCGGGTGTAAGCCAAAGTTATGTCTTTTGTTTATTAACTTGTTTCAATGAAATTCTGCAATATTTATGCGATCGTAAGCTGATGTCGCAATAGACAACAAATTTGATACAATGCAATCGCACGTTTCATTTATCGGTCGCAAATTTTTAATATAGACGTAACGTCTTTTTCTCATGTGCTAGTGGGTGTCAGAAATCAATCATCATAATATTGTCTATTGTTAGTGATGGCTCTTTATCAGGTAAGTTATAAATTTCCTCTTCGTAAAAGCTTCGTCGCTTTGAAGCGATAAAGCGTCGATATATTTAGGGATGTCATCAACTTTAGTAATGTATGTATCTCATAAACCGCATTGGAACGGTCTGAACAAATTGCAACCGAAATGTGTTCAATAAAAAAAGTCTAAGTTGTTTAGAAGTGTCGTGGTAAAAGCAATTTGTAACATATGAAATTTATTTCGAACAGTAACTCAGAAGTTTTGTAGTACCTAACAACTGTAAGACTTTTATCACATTTCAATTACTTAAGGTACAAGCATTAAAGCTTGAAAGGTACAATAGACAATAGTTTTAGTACATTATTATTTTAGATTAATGGTACAATAGACGTTCTCAAAATCGTTTACTCTAGCAATGAAATTCGCATTGATAGTTTCATGGATTAATTAACTCGTAACTGAACTTGTTGTGGCCAAATTTTTGCTAACAATCGGTAATTTTTTTCGACATAAAATTCCAATATATAGTGTTCGGCTACCCATGATGGGCATCACGATAAATAAGTGTTTATTTTTCAAATTGATAAATTAAAATCAAAGTTTCTTTTCAAAACTTGCTATAAAAAATGGCGTATTACACACGACGATAAAGGATCTTTTAGATGAAATTAATATAAAACCGTAGTACGATTTTAAAAATGTTCCTCAATATTCTTTTTTGGTAGGTACGTACGTCGCTATGGCAGATATATGCGCAAATTTTATGATAAATAAATCTTTAATCATCGAGCATTTTTTAACGGCCATGAAAGAGGCAAAAGCAAATCCATTAAGTAAACAAATTAATAACTCCTACCTGCCCGCAAAAATTTTTACCCAAAGGAAGCAAAGTTTTCAGTTCTTTTAATTTACAACAGTATGCATATTTGTTTAAAAATAAAACTACATTAAACTTGAGCGCTCTCTAAATCTGCATATTACAGCAACTGTTCATAAATTTTCAAAACGGTCTAAAACTGGGGCAGAAAGCTACTTCTAAATTAGGAAATATGTTATTTTTTTACATTTATATCGTTATAAAGTTATGACTGAACACCGAACAGCACCACCCACTTGACTTGATTTTCCAATATTCGATATTCCAGTTCAAAGTTGAGATTATAAAAGCAAGTTATTCACTACAAAAACAACAAACCCGAGGATGTGTTTTTAGTATTAAAGCCTCGTGTTGTATTCTTTGTGCTAAGGACTCCAATCATTTTGATAAGTTAACTAACCCCACTCACTGTCAGCGACTGACGCAATTTTGCATTGACGTAATTACTGCAGAAATTTCAATTCCGTCGGTGTTGGGTATGACGTTATGCTGAATTGCAATTTGCTAGTTTGACGACTTCCCACAACTGAAAGTACAATTTAACAAGCATGGTCGTGAGTGATCTTTCGATCAAAAAATAAGCAGGCGTTAAAGCAACTAAATTGTTCGGTTGGATGCCTAATGGGGTAATGAAATCAGGATTAAGGGCTGATTTCGTCCTTGCTAACGCAGCACCGCTTTTTAAAAACGGAATGATTATCATGAGGTTGATCACAGGCTACGTTTGTGTAATATTATTTAAATTTTCTTAACATTTTCTCATTGTTCGTCTGCGTATTGAGTTTTCATCTTGTTTTGTACAACTAAATTTATCTTGTAAGAGGAGGGCTGAAAATTTTTTTGGGAAAAAGCACTACGTCTTCATATAGGTATGAAATTAATAACTTTTTTCAGACTGCCTATTACAATTTTACTAAATTTATTGTTACCACTCGCGAGTAACCTGATTTACGTCTGAGGTTAAAATTGCAAAATCCCAATAAAAATTCTTTGAGTGTGAACGGTAACGAATCTATCCACCGCCCGTAGTCAAACAATTAGGTCGGCTGTCACAAATTGTCGGTTGGCTTGTAAACAAAAGCTTTAATAATCGGTTTTAGTGGTAATGAATTAAGTCGCTGCTACGTTTTTACGCTTTTTTCATCCTCAATTCCGCTGAAACGGATAATTAAATACAAGACAAATTACGTAAAGTTTTCAACATTACTCGCCCCAGTGAATACAAAAATATTTACGATGTTAGATACTTGTAGCAAATACGTCTTTTTGAGCTCAAAGTTTTGCCGCATAATAATTAGAATGCACTCGCTTTATAATGAGTGAACATCTCTTCCATGGCATAACAGAATGAATTATGGTGCTATTAAGGCACGGAGAGTCAAAGTGCTTTTAGCAGAGGTGGGTTATCTTATTACTCGACTAAATACAACAAAGATATCCGCACGCAATCATGTTTTGTATGTTAATGCAGTCGCTGAGAATTTAACGTCTCGCATTTCATGGAACTTCACAACATTCTGACAATTTAATGAGATCCGGGGCAGCAATTATAGATTTTAACCATGAAATTTGGATTAAAACCCAGAAGTTTACAACATTTATTTGCGGGAAGCCAACATTCGCGGAACAACGGGAATGTCACAACTCGCCATTATTAGAACGACACAATTTGCTGATTACAACAATGAATTTATTTTTAGTGTAATTAGTCAATTTCGGTTTGTTTTCACAACGAGACGATAAATGACGATTTAATCATCAAGTGCAGCTAGTTCAAACAAATTTTATGTACAAATCATCAATTTTTTTATTTGTAGTATTTATGTTTGCCACCATAGAAAATTATTTATTTACAAAAACGTAAACTATGCAAATTTCATGAATATTTTAAGCTTTTGTGGAAAATAATATTAATTTTCATCTAGAAAGTTGTAAATTTTACCTCAGCACATCCATCAGTTTGATTACTATCATCTTTGTTAGAACTTTAGTACGCACTTTGTAGATCTGGAAAATTAATCCTACTTTTTCAGTTAAAATCTATTTTACCACACGGTAACATGGTAACATCGTAAATGTTGATTTGCAAAGCATAATTTTCTTAAATTTGTCGTATGCAAGTTTGTTATAGAAAATAATTTATTTATTATAATTATTTATTATATTTATTTATATTATAATTTATTTACTATCTATTTTAGTTCAAACCTATTTTACCACATGGTATTCGTCATTTTTAGCTTGGACTTGTTTTCGCAGCGTCACAATAACGATGTAATTATTATCTGCTAGTAGTTCAAATAAATTTGATCTATAAATTATCAATTTTTAATTTTGTAGTATGCATATTTGCTATTATACAAAATTATAAATTAAAGTAAACCAAGTGTGTAATTAAAGTGGATTTTATTATTAACTTTCCTCTAGAAATCAAATAAAAAATTTACTCCGATGCATCCATAATTTTAATCTCCGTAACGTTTGATAGATTTTTTGTAAAATACATTTATAATACGTTCATACGTTTAAATACGTTATATACTTAGAAAACTGATTTTGCTATTTTAGTGTAAAGTCGTTTTACCAAACCGTAACAGCCAATTTTGGTTTAAAATTGTATTATCAACTTGATAATAAATGACTATTTATTTATTATCTGCAGGCAGCTCAACCAAATTTTTGCTAGCATAGAAAACTATTTATATATAGACTATGCAAATAGTATGACTATTTGCAGCCTTTGATGTAAATTTTATCTCGGTGCATCCACCATTTTCATTTCTTTAATTTTTAATAAATCGTTATTAAACATGTTGTATATTTGAAGAATTGATCCCATTATTTAACTTTAAACCTATTTTACCACAGTGTAATAATCAATTTGGCTTAGACTTGTTTTCACAACGTGACAATAAATAATGATTTAATCATCATCTGCAGCTAGTTTAAACAAATTTAGTCTACAAAACATTAATTTTTTAATCAATCAAATTTTTGTATACTTACTAATATTTAATAAATTCTCTCTAAAAAATTGATGTACATTTCAACTCGGCGCATCCACCATTTTCACATATCTAATCATTGATAGATTCTTATTAACTACGTTGTATCTTTGGAAAATTTAACCCATTTTTTTAGTTTAAACCAATTTTATCACGTGGTAATAATCAGTTTCAGCTTGTGCTTGTTTTCACAAGATGATAATAAATATATTATCATCATCTGCCCCTATCCTAATCAAATTTGTTTTACAAATTATCAATTTCTCAATTTTGCATGTTTGCTATTATAAAAAACTTTAATATTAATTGTTGTCTGGACAGTTGATGTAAAATTTATGACGGCGCATCCACCATTTTGATCTCTATAATTTCTATACTCCTTAGACAATAAGCAGCATATTTGAGATATTGATCTCACTCTTTCAGTTTAAATCCATTTTACCACATTGTATTGGTCAATTTCTGCTTAAGCTTGCTATCACAGCGTAACGATAAATGATAATTCAATCATCATCTGCAGCCAAAAAAAATCTATAAAATTTAAAATTATAAAAAGTAAGTAGTGTAAGTATGTTCAGGTTTTGCAAAATATGATACTAATTTTCTTTTAGAAATGTTTTAAATTTTACCCCGGCGCATCCACCAATTAGATCTCTATTATCTTTGTTAGGTCCTTGGTAAGTACGTTATATATTTGGAAAATTAGTCGATTATTTCAGTTTAGACCTATTTTACCACATGCAACAACACTACAATAATGCCAACTTATCTCCACTAAAACTTGAAATTGCTTCAGAGACATTCAAACAATTTCAGAAATTTGCAGCAAAATTAAACATTTTAAAATAAAATTATCTAAGGTACGTTAATAGTCTCTGAAGTAGTTGTTTTGTATGCGTGAAGCTTCAGATAGGTCAATTCTTAACTCAACGAAACTGTGGAAATTCAAGCGCAAATCTCTTCCCGTGGGTAGTTTAAAGCAATTAATACTGAAGCTCTGGGACAGGTATAATTTGAATAATATGGTAATTTTAAATTTCAGGTTGTGTTCATGTTTATAATTTGAACTTCACTTCGAGCAGAACTGTTAAATTGACTTATCGATTTTGGTTAGTGTACACGCTAGTGCTCTTCTCTCTTTTCTGCTGTTAATTCGAATTGGGAAAAGTTCGCTGACGAAGAACGTGAGACGGTCTATGAAAATGTTGTGGATATTTATTGAATTTTAGTTGCCTGTGATGAATTTGTGAGACGCAGCTTTCAAATTTATTCAAATTCTTGTAAAAATGTGTCTGAGCTCACCCGCTGTGTACTCTAATATATAAAAACGAAGCTCTCACGAAAGTATGAAATAGCCAATATTAAATTCTCAGTTGGATGTTGATCACTTTTCTAGTTTAATAAATTCTCATCTTGAACATAAAATTTTATGACGAAGTATGTTTTATTGTTGGATCCAGTTATGAAAGCTATAAATTATAAAAGCAATCTATGATTTAAACTTTATTGCACTTTTTAATTTATAAATATCCCACAATATCAAAACAATGTCAAAAAATTAAATTTATTATAGACCGTCATGTAAACGTGCATGTATAATTTATTTCACTTCTAGACTGTTTGATAACTTTTTAGTATTTTAGCAAACTTATTATTTAATGCCATTCAAAATTTAATAAGGATGTACAAGCATAAAGTAACATCAGCTTTAGAAACGGTATCTCTAGCTTTTGCAACATTAAGTTGACGCTTCTAACCATTAATCATCCTTGCACCTTCGTGCATCTATTAAATGGCGTCTCTTGGCAATTTCAATATTGTGGTAGACACTTTTTAGATCAAAAATACAAGTGATGAAGAATGTGAATTTTATTATGGATCGTGTTTTGAAGCGATGATATTTTAAGATGATACAGTTTATTGTTTGGAAAGACTTCGCAAAACTCGTATATTTTTGGATCAGGATAGCTATCAGCTAAAATGTAGAATATTGATGGGGTTGCATAAGAGTGTCAATAAATACGCGTATGAAACCGTTCGTAACGACAACGAAGGACGTTTGTAAATTTTAGAGTAACGAATGGAGTCGTGTGCGAAGTTGGAAAGCAAAAAGAGAAATTAGATGTAGATCTGTTTTAGAAATAATGGAACTACAGTACACGAATCGAAATATCAACAAAGCGAAGTAATAGAGTAACCGCATTTAATTAGCAGGTATATTATTGCTTTGAATTAAATTAATTTATAGAAGCTTCTGATTCTACAGCGCAGTAAAGTTTGTTGATATTCATTCAAACTATTTATTTGTTAGTGTTTTATTCATGTAAACGCAAGGTGGGACTTGAAGCCTCCATAAATATAAATTCTTTCCTCCCCGACATGATATGAATGTTTGAAAAATGTTTAATTTGCATAGAATGAATTTTTCCACAATGATTCCGACGTAACGTTTGTCTGTGGTGATTCATGAAAGATATTCAACGATATTTCTTGTTAATTACCAACAATTACATATTCTTTGACAGGGCCGTTGAAGCGTCACTACGGGTCATTAATTTGGCTGGATGAAACTCGGATATAATTTCATTTAATACATTTTAATAAATTTATGACACGGTTTTGAAGATTAAACCGCTATTATACGGCTCATGCTTCACTCCTTCCTCGTTCCAGGCAATTCTCCTTCTTAAAACGATCCAGTCGACCATTCGAGATGCAAATTAGCCTCGCGCCGTTAAATTTTGTTACTAAAACCGGAGCTTTTGCACGTGATAGCGGCATCCTCGCACGTCTCACTTCATAACCGTGGCATTTTGGCTGTCTGATAAGTTCGCCCAAATTATTTTAATTATTGCACTTCTTTAAGTTTAATATGTCGTCGCTACTAATTCACGGAAAATTGCATGAGCTCTTTTTTCAGCGTTATTACGGATTTATAAGATGAACCGACGGCTTCAGAGGGACCAACTTTTTTTAATAGCTTCTAATTAAGGAGTTGATTATGCGCGACTTTTTATACTTGAGTGTCACTCTTCACAGATGGTGCTGACGCTTTCGTAAAACTTTTCACGTTGTTACTGAGGACTAATCTCCGAGACTGTGACATGTTTATTACTAATTTTACAGCCACCGTGACACGCTCTTCTTAAACTATTAAAGTTCTCTGTCTCACTACGAGACTGATAGTTGTAAATGCTGGATACTAGCATGTGATCCTTCTTGATGACGATAATTTAAAATCCTCTTCTTTTATTCTTTTCACTGAGTTTCTGCACATTCCTTTTATCCAAGCCAAAAACGTCTTATATAACTTTTATACGAAACCGTATAATTTTATGGATTGTCTGCTTAACTATGAAATGCATTTACGTACAAATCACGTCCTCCAAAAACTAATATAAACTGCATATATTTTTATACCCACATACCTACATACATAGATAATTTTATTTTTAGTATTTTCGCCAACATTATTGAAGTTTCCTTACAATTCCACACAAATTTAAAAAACAAAATCGACTAATTTCGAATCTTCAAATGATATTTCTTGCAAGAATAAGAGTTTTCAGACCGAAAACATGACAAATATACATTCGTACGAGCTAACAAGCACATTTTCCTTAATATTTATTTTTCTTATTTTCAACAAGGCATAAATCTTGTCTGTATTTGTGAAGAACGTCTTTATTTAAATTTCAAATAGACAGAACAGCAAAAAATTACAATAACAAAAATGGTAGATGTGTCGAGTAAGAATGTGAAAAACGTATGAGCACGTATTTAATACACTTTTTTTACTTTTACTTTTCATTTTGTCACGTCTCCTATGAACTAGACCAATTACAAAATAAATATCTTTTTCTTGGTTTTTATTTTAATAAGTATGGGCGTCTAGCAAACGTTGCACACCATGAAAAATTCACAGTTTAATCAAGTTAATCAAGAAAATGTTAAGCATTGTTTTGTTGAAGTGAAAAAAAATCTAAATCCAGCTTAACTTTTAATCAGACAAAATATTTTGGAATGAAATGTAAGCTTTACAAATATTTCAACAGTATTACATACCAAGTTTTGTTTAATAATGCAAATTTATAAATATAATCCAGAAAGTGAGCTTCGGTACAAGAATGAGGTAGTTTAGTACAATTTATTACTGTTAATTTATTACCATAAAATTTATACAATTTAGGACGAGATATCCACTGTAAATTGTTATCTTCTATTGTGAATTGTTTGTTCGTCTACTGATATAAATTAATCTGGTAACCATCTGAACAATACTCCATTCAAACAAAGCAGTTTTAACTATTATTGCACAGTACAATTCCGGATACTTACCTATAGACACGAAGTATCCGTAAATTAACCCGGATAAGGGATATTTACAGTAAAAATGTCTCCCTTTAGCTGGAAACGGTAAAATATGGGTGTACTTTTCGAGGTAATCTTTTTAATAGAGCTCTTGCTAATTACTTTTAATTTTAACGATGGTGATAAAGTTAGAAAAAATATGGCAAAATATTGTTCAGTACATCGAAAAAGTTTCACTAATTGCACTATTTACTCCGTGACCACTGAACTATATTATTTAAACCTTTGTACCTTTTCAAAACTAGCTTTTGCACGCTGGCACTTAACAGAGATTTATTTTGCAACAATATTACCAGTCTGGCTTTTATCTATGAAAACAGTGAACTTTATTGATGAATTGCTAACGCTTTATTGTGATAAATCATAGGAGTAATCCTATTATATAAATCTATTTTTGTTCTACTGAGATTTTTTAAATTTAATATTACGCCACAAAGTATATTTATCTCGTATGCGAACAGCTGCGCAATTTTCAACTTTTAAAACAATGACTTCTGCTAAGCAGAAGTAGTACTTGAGTATCTTTACCTTTTCTAGAACGACTATTTTTCTTTCGGTGAAAAAGGTAACTGTACAAAGAAATATATTGTTCATTACGTTGTAAAGCACTAAAAAACACAACGTTTGTCATCTTGATTGAAGCGTTCTTATTTTGTTGCTTTTTTCGCGGTGGCTGAAATTTCTCTAACGTTCACTTTTCTGTTTTATTTTGTAAACTGATGTAGGATAAACTACAGACGCATTTACTTCACGGTATTTTAAACGGTATTGCAGTAAAAAGCTTTCAGCTTGACGATTTGATTTCAACTGAGGTTGCATAGTTATAGTGTGCTTTTATCAATTCATACTGTATCAACACGTTCAATTTTCTGTTATTGCAGTCACAGGAATAAGATATGCATAATTACTTTCTTCTGGAATAACATGAAAGTAAACTTTGTTAGGAGTTGAGGAAGTCTTGGTCAAACCTTAAACTTGGCTCTTAGAAACTTTTCCTTGTTTCATATCTTCTCGTAATTATTGTTTAGCAATAAAATCTGCTCGTCCATTACATAGAGAGTGTTCGAAAGTTATACGTAGACCCACGCTAAGTTATTTACCCATTAAGATCTATTGTTCGAGGTGAAGGCGAAGCCATTAGGACGCAGCAAAACCGGAAGGACATGGACGGTATGTATAAGGTTCCGTAATCCGGCAACACAATAATAATTTCTTGATACGGTGAATAGAGAGGAAATAAATTCCTTAATAAGAACTGCACCCAACTATTCGTGACCTGGTAAGAACAACGAACCGAAGACTTATGCCGAAACTGTATAAGCATTATAATTAAGAGTAAGTGAGGTGTGAAGCTAACATTGGTCCGGGTCTCCGAGGATCTCATCTGGTCTCTATATTGGAGATAAATGCCGACCTCCCCTTCTTCCAGATTGCAAGCTTGCCACGTTTATTTCCGAATCCTGAAAACAAGTCTTGGTGTCGACCGCAAGTCCGGGTTTCCGCCTCCAATGGACGTCGATCGTTTCTGCTAATTACCCTGCTAAATGACGGTTTAAAATGCTTAAATTGCCACGGTCCAACTACCATCAATTGCTCTGATTCACATCTGCATAATGTGCTCATTTATGTATATGTCTGCTAATGATGACCGAGCTGAAACGGAATGTGCACCAATTCACGGATCAAAATTACGCACGAAAGTCTGCTGAAATAAGTTCTCGTTTACTTGCAGTGTGTGTCCGATAAAATACGGATACTGCAGAATTATTGAGATAGAATTCTAGCGCCGAAGAGAATTGCACTCATCCAAACCAACAGAAAAATTCATTGACATTATAAATTTACAATAAGCTACAAATTCTGTTTATCGGATGTTGTTCGTTGATTACGTCTTGAACATGCACCACCACTGCCACCACTTCTTTCTTGCTTTGGATGAATAATTAATTCGGATGGTTCAGTTTAGCTAAACTTAGTCTTTAGCCGGCTTTCGTGGACATTGCTCCTATCAATTAATCTTATTTTCTCCAATTTAGTTCAGAATACTCTGATCTACATCGAAATTCATCTGATTTAGCCTAGTATTGCGCTATCTCTATTAACAAGCCCAATTCTATACAAGAACAAATACAGATCTACAAATAAAACTAGAATTTCGTTCACCACAGTCTGATTTGCTAATATTGAAAAATTTAGAACTGCTGCTACTTTTTATCTAGGATTTTATCTAAGTATCTATAATAGTCCACTTTTATTCAAGACGCCTTCAAAAAAAAAACAATTTAGTTTAGCACGCCTTGGTGGACGTATGTCAGTTGGGACGGAACACTTTAGCATTCAAGTAAAGTACTTGTATAGAAATTAAGCAGTCTTCAGTTGGATCACGCATAGTTACCGCCCACTGATAAAGGGGTGGATAATTAATAAAAGTAACTTCGGGTATAAAAAGAGTCATTTGTAATTTTTTTTATTTGTAAGTTTGCTCCTCATTCAAGTAAAAGTAAGTGATTTTAAGTTAAAAAAGAAATTTTGCAAAGCTCATGTAAGCAAGTATAGAAAAAATTGCTAGAAATAATTCAGTAATAAGTGTGTTGCTGTAATATGCAAGGTGTTGTTTTGCAATTTTAACTGGAGATAGAACTCCTCAAACGGAGTGAAAATTCGAAATAGATTTATCCCAATAATGCATCTCCGCCTATGAATTATGGCTTCAATGGAAAGAAAGTGAAAAAACCTTATCTACTTTTTGCCCGAAAAACAATCAGGAATGTTTTTATCTGTTGAAAGTATTAAAGGAGGATAAAATAAAATACCAACAGAAATTTTCGTATAACATCACCATGTCTGTTAACTCCGCATTGGTATACGTGACCATTTTGTCACTACTTGGTACACTCAAAAACTCGAAATTGTGACCGAAACTTGTGATAGCCGACGTGGTAGACTTTTAACTGACATGACCCGATAAAACAGGCAATGAATTTTTTGCCACAAAAAATACGATAAGATGTTTTTGTGTAAAGCCAGTGTCATTCACCACTGCCCTATTACACTACTACACCTACGTCAGCGAACGACTCGTAAAAATCAAAGGGGGGGGGGGCATTAACAAAATCAACACGAGATTTCGACAAAATGTTATAAAGAAAAGTTGTTCATATCGATGAGTTATGTTTCTGGTTAAAATATTTGCACTCATTTCCATAACACCCTGTATATACTGCTACAGTAAGTGAAGATCAATTGGTTGAAAAAAATAGTAGTCATAACCACGAACCCTCGACAACTATTCAAAGACAGTCGCAAGAAATACCATCAGCTATCCGTCCAGCTAAACTTCTTCAAGTGGAATTTCCAAAAAAATGACATGAGGGATGTTGGCTGTATCAAAAAAAAATCTATATATAGCCCGTAGGGAAATTATGTGTCCACTTCCAAAAAATCAAGAAGTTTTTAAAACAGTAAAGTGTACGAATTTAAATACTCACAGGGGTGAAAATTTTGTGTCAAGTGTAAAAAAAAATAAAAAATTATATGCTATTATGCGCTACACCAAATTAAATTTTTTGTGTTTTGTTGAAACAATGTACATGGATGGTACATTTCCCTATTGCATCTATTTTTTTACCAAATATTTACAATACGTGGGTTCAAAGATGGTCACTATGTTCCCTTAATGTTTGCGTTATTGCCCAGAAAAGAAATAGAAACATATCTTAATTTATTAGAAATTGTAAAATTCAAAAAATTTGATCTAATTTTAAATCCTGAACAAATTGTATTAGACTTTAAAGTAGCCATTCATAACGCTTTTCGACTAGTTTGGAAAAATAGCAAAATTATGAGATGTAGGTTTTATCTGTCTGAAATTTGGTTTCGCATAACACGAATTGGGACTGACCTATGAATATAAAAATAGGAAAATTCATTATTGTATTCGGTTTTTAGAAACTGTAGATGTTATTTTTTTTTTTAATGTTAAAAGATGAAAGAGTAAAAAAAATATTTTAATGATTATTTCAGTTATCTCAGATAGTGCGCAATTTCCAACCATGATTTGGTGTGGTATTAAAAAAATTATTTATAAAACAACACTTACATGTAAATCAGTAAATTCCATCAAATATCAAATATTAACATTAAATATTAAATTCAATCAAATTAAAAATAAAATTGAATATAAATATTGAAGATGCGATCGAAAAATATAAACAGAAATCAATGTCTTAATATAGTTGTAAATAACTTCCTTTGTAATTTTATTTTTGTGCATTTCTTTCTAATTGTTCAACTCTTTAGCACACATTTGATTTATATGTTTTTTTATAGTTTTTCATGTTCAAGAAGTAAAAATTTTTAAAATCAAAAATTAAATAATTCGATGTTTTTTTCTAATTTTTATTATATTTGATGAAGCAAGTCGGCTCTTAGCAAAACCAGATACTAAATTGTCGGAGATTTAAAAAAAATATAAAGAAAAGCGGAAGCACAACAACTTAACCGACAGTTTTACATGACTTTTCTTACAATAAGTGTTCAAACTGTTTTTTTTTATAAAGCGAATAAAACTTAACCTGTTCCTAAAATGTATTTTTTTACTCATTACACGGAAACAGAATTTTTCCGCTTAATCCCGATGCACGGAAAAACTGTTTTCCCGCACCTTGGTGTTTTTTAGTTTCCGCTGGCGGCAAGGGATATTTGCGTTATACGGTTAGTATTGCGACTTTCTGAGGACACCAGTCAATCAATTTTTGAGAAGTGCAGACATTTAGAAACAATTAAAACCTACAAAAAATTATAAAATCTAAATGTATGCCAAAAATTATTTAAAAATATTTATTAGAAACTCTATTAGCACGGTCAAAATTTTATAGCATGTAAATCCCTACGATGCGATTATAAAGAATTACGCTGTGTAATATAAATTGTACATACATAATTATTTTGTAATTTATTTAGAATAAAATAAATTACAGTCAATAAATTATTTACGAATAAATTTTCACGTTAATCCTTTAATCTTTAGTTCTTCAACTCGTGGTCAGTTGAGACCTCTGGGATTATCGAGTCTCCCGCTGATGTGGCCCAACTGACAAACACCGACCTTGGTATGCTATTTTTGTTTATTTTTATTTAATACGCCTATAAAGTAAAAGACTCCATTAGAGCAAACAAGAATGAACAAAAAAACCAAGGCACTTACATTTCGATCACTTAAAATTACCTCAAATCATGCATAGTATTATACAAGATCTTTAATGCCAAAGATCTTTTTTTCAATTTTTAAAATTATCTGTAAATTTTAATACCAATATTGCAAATAAAAATTCAGCAGAGTAAGTTTTTTTAAATTAAAGATCAGTTTTTTTTCTGATTGAATAATCTCAAACTCAGTTATTGAATAAATTAGAAAAAATTTCACAAAAAAACAATTTTTTTATCTACTTTTTTATCTTCAAACTTCGATAGATCAAAAAAACAGATTCTTTTTAAATAATGTTATTAAATAAGTATTTACAATTATTTGCTTTATTACTTGGTACACGCTGTGTGTAAATATTTATTTACATTATAAAAAACAACGAACAATTATTACAGTACACATCAATTTGCCGTGAAATTGTTTATACTACGATGATTAAAAAAATAATAACACATTTGAAATGTGGTCATTTCTCAATTTTATACTTTAAGAAATATTTATGCGCAATTTTCGTTACAGAAAAAAATATAATAGGTTGTAGACATTTAATATCAGTTAGTAATTGTTCTATAATGATCATTTTATCAACATAATGTAAAATAATACTCTTCTAATTATATCACGCTGGCATGTCAGTTAACATTTTCTACTAAATCTGAGTTTGACAGCGAATTTGCAGCTCAATTTCCGAAAATTAATATTCTATTGGTGTAGCTATTAAAGTGCATTTTGTGTTGATCTCAGATCGTTTTCTCTACGATGTTTTTAATAATTTCGTTGAACCTCAGATAATATATTTCTTAATAAAAAAAAATATATAAATAGAACATCTCTCTCATTTTTTTCTGAAAAACAATTTAAATCGTGAAATATAAATCACCGTCATGAGCATCCTTCTAAAAACTTTTAGTTTGAACGGTTTGTTGTAATTTAATTAAGGCGAAAAGAACCTCCGTTATCTTAAACCTTGATTAAAACGAAGAATGTTGAAGCAAGTCACTAGAAATTAATTTGTGAAAATTTATTTTATGGGGATTTAAAGTTGCTTAGGACCCCAAAAATCGTGTTCAATGAAGGGCGAGAATCTGTCGCCTTTTCCCTTGCTACCCTGGTTTTCTGTTCCTTCAGTTAAAAGAAAATTGAGCCCGGGAGCTTTTTCAAATCTAATGGCTTTTCCGGCCATGATTTCTATGAACAATAATTTATTTTTGAGCTGGAATCTGCATATAACACGTAATTCGGGTCGCTTGTTGCAATCCATCATTAGTAAAAATCTCTTCTTATGAAGAAAAAATAAAAAGGAGTCGACGCGGAAACGGCTATTATTGGAAACGCTTGGCTTCAGCTGTGAAGGCGTCAAAAAGTAATAATAATGGGGATTTAGGCTAGCAACTTTGCCTTGTTAATTTTATGGCGATGGCGTATTATCTCGTCGATAAAGAGATATTATCTCGGCGGGAATTTTCTTTTAATGGAATTGGGCCAAGAGGAAGTTACTTGATTTAATTTAAGGAACAACATTGATGTTCAACGTCTTCATTATTTTTAAGTTACATGTTTGTTTTAGTTAGATTAGACTTGAATTCTTTGGATCTTGCGTTAAAACAACATAACCCTTTGACACCGTGCTTGTAATTACAGCGCACGTACAACAAAATGTCTTCAACATTGTTAGCGAATTCATGCATATTTGTGCAGTCAAGACAGGGAAATGTGCAGATTTGTTATTAATTCTGTTGATGCCGAGTGGGGAATATGTTTGTTTGTTGGAAAATACACACTAAAGTTATTAGATGCTAGAATGCAGTGTCTAAAATTTATATCTTTAGCTGACTAAAATAAAAAACTATATATAAATAACTCTTAATTGCAGGTTAGTTATGGCATTCTTTTTATAAATTCAAATAATTTTTCTTTATTATTCATTCTAACACTTTTCAGCTAATTGTTTACACAGCGTCTTCCAAAGTCGTTATAATTTTCCGTCAAGTCATTTATTATTAACTAATGTTTACATTTTAATTTATTGCCAGTTTCCTTGCATGAATTTAAATCAACGTCATTTTCATGAACTTCGATAATTCCTGCTGTTTTAACTTCCTAAAGCCGTGAGTAAAATAATGATCGCCCAGACAAAAGCTGTCTCTCTTTAAAATAATTTTATTCAGGAAAAATCTTCAACTTTATATTGTTAAATCCGTTTTTAATTAACGAGGACATACTTTTGCATATTTAATTATCATGCATCAATACGTACATAGTCTAGGATGATGTCTGATAATTAGTTGATTCAAAGTGCTATCGCGTTGCATGACATTAGGTCTTGTCGCTTCAGGATCTGAAGCGCGAATCTTAGAGCTGTTTGCATTCACCGAAATTTATATTTACACTTTCAGTTAATATACAGAACTAAGATCCCTAGATATATCGACCTAGTTATGTGTACATTTCAAATTACCCACTGCTCCAGGGATCTGTGTTATTGGTTTGCATCCTTTGAATTTTCTTCTACAAGCGCATCGTAGTCGGGGTAAAAACACTATGAAAAATTTAAAAAGAACTCTGACTGAACTGCAAATGAAAGATCCAACCGCAAGTGAACTTAAACTTTTATTGGGATCCATGTTTACAGAACAAAAAATTTAATGAAATCACAGTCGTGGTAGAGGCAAAAAAAATATAACGAATTCGCTAAAATTTGTTTGTATTTTTGAAATATAGCTGTCTCCCTGAAACAGCAATTAACGTGTTTCACATGTTGGTAGCCGGATCTGTCAGAATTCTCTGGCGAAATTCTAAGCAGTGTTTTTAATTGGATTGTATTGTCGAGACGACTTAGGGAATTTCTCTGGATCTTCGAATAGAATTCGCTTAGTCATAATAAAAACGAAGAAATGTGTTATTTTATCTCGCAGTTACCAAAATTCAATTTAAAATGCACTTAAGGAAAAAGCAGTCGAGTGTATGAAGAAGATCTTAATGGCAAAAACAAAAAGTTTTAATATTCACAGCGATATTTGAGTTTCTAGAGAATAGCGCAATGCAGTTGAGCTTTGATTAATTTTAATTTGTAAACAGTAATTTCAGCTCAACATTTGATTAAGAGGGAAGTGGCTTAAGTTAAACGAGTTCAAGTATCTTAAGAAATTATCTTGGGTCTCGACGGGCTGTAGAGACGACTATTTTCGGAAGATACACGACCTTATTAGGTATTATCATCATTACCCCAATAAACCTTATTATAACTTTGCTGTGTAGAACTGCCACAATTCCAAAGCCAGAAACAAGGAAAATTGGCCCTGCTTTTGTAGAAAGAGGGCTGCACGTACAAAGACAAAAAGTAAGGATAAAAATACCGACATGAACCAAATTTCATGCCAACTTCTCCATTGAAAAATGAAAAGCAAAAGTAAAGAAACCGGTAAAGAGCAGTTTTCGAAACAATATTGTTCTTTTAATTATCTGATAATAAAGAAGGTACTTCAACTTATAGGTTGCTTTAATATTTTATTAATCGATTTATTCTAAACCTTAAAGCTCTGGGTATTAAAATATTAATTTTTATCTTTGAAAACTACTTCTTAAAAGTTTTACCGAAAGAAAAGTTATAATTTCAGCTCGTGTTTCAATGGCGTTATTTAATTTAAACATGTAATTTAGGTGCTAGAGAGTTGAAATTATTTACCTTATTGGAGATTCATTACACTGAAATACTGCCGTTATCTCATTTTGAAGAATGTATTTTGCGCTCACAGAACATTAATGAATACTTTATTTTCTTGTGTTCGTAGAAACTTCCTGTTTTTGAAATAAAAGTAACCGTGTGTGGCTCTAGGAAACTGTCTGACTCATATTCTCTTTGAGAATTTCGAAGCTGTCGTTCAACACAACAAACACGTTGGTATTTCTTTTTTTATTAATAATTTCATTTAGTTAGACAAACATTCGCTTGCTTGTATCTGGTATTTTGATACAAGAAAACAAGTTTTCTACAAATTTAAACATTTCAATCATTAAAGACTTTACCATTTGATAATAAAACTTATTTTATTATTTATTTAAACAAATGTGCAAATTATTTTCAGGGATAAACTTCAATCTAACAGCAAACACATTTAATTAAATTTAGTTTTGCACCCGGACTTTTGTTGAAGTGCAGGTTTTATTTGCTTCCTCGACAAAATGGTTTTCTCAAACTTCTATATATAATAGAATCTACAAAAATTGAAGAAAAATATTATTCTCTCTTTAGTTCTAACGATATTTGCGAGTCAAAACACATGTTTTACCACATAGGTACATACCTATGATGTAAATCAATACCAGTCTTTACATGAAAATCGGATTAAACTTTCTAGGAAAATTTCCTCTAATTAGTAAACAAATTTTTAGATTTAACTGCATAGCTTCCGCCTTCTCATCGAGATCTGTTTGTGGCAGCGTATAATTAAAGCAAGTTATACAAAATTTCAAAATTTATGAAATGATTTGAAATGTTGAGACAAGTAGTATTGTGTTCATGAAAAATAGAGACTATTTTTTTTAGGGTTGAATTTTGACATGAACAAACATTGTAGATTTTTCTATTTTAGCTACCTTTATGAATCAGAATTTATTCTCGCGAAGACTTGAACTTTACGCATATATTATTCCATCGACGACCTTCATTCCGTCTGAAAAGTTCATGTTGATTTATCCACATTTTCAGTCACCGATGAAAACTATTTTCGAGAACATTACATAAAATTTAAATTAAGTATTCCACGGTCCAGAACTTCGGCTTAAAATGTTCCATTATCTGATACCCTTGTATAATCTAAGCAACAATTTCCCAGATCAATATAATCTCAGTATGTAATTCCTTTCTGTTTAATAGTTACAAATCGCCCCATTTAAATCTACAAATTACGTTGGCATTGTTTCAAATAACAACACAAACACGCTTAATCCTTTGAAAATGTATCCGATATGGTTTCGAAACCTAGTGTGGATCAAGCGTTGTGAAATATATGTTGGTTCCCTGTTACAATAACTTCTCTCCACCTGAAATTTTAAGACAATAACAACTCATATCTTCCAGCGTTATAATGAAAGCGTGTACACCTAGATTTATACAAATGCAAATTCCTTTAATGTCGTTACAATGAGTTTCCAAGTTGGGAGCGTAAAGCAGAACCATTCGAATAAAACCAACTGAACCAATGTAAATTCTGTGCACAGACCATTGAACTTTCCTAATATTTCGATGGATATTGTTGGGAGTAAAAGCTCGGGTTTACAAATCAGACGACAATAGTACTTAAGCTTAACTTCAACCTACACGACGCGTTTAGTCATTTTTCAAACTTTTATCCCATTTCTATCAATAAATCTTTGAAAGAATAGACTGGCACTAGCTCTAAATCAACGGTGACTTCAACAAATCGTCCCAAAATGATTGGTTTCTCGACTGCCTGACCTATTTTATATTTTCAATAAGTTCATGCGCTGATGTACTCTAAATCTGTGGCAACGAAGCATACACAACTTTTTGACAGAGTTTCGACTAATTTCAGGCTGTTGTTTCATTGAAATTCCTCAGAAACAACTTCTCAAACCGTTATTACATTTCAAAACAGGAAAACGAGTGAATTTTAATTAATTGTTCATCGTGATGGTTAGATTTTTAATGTCTGAATATTTTTAAATATTAAATCATCAAGTCCACTCCTTTTACGCATTTCGGGTAAGATTTATTTATCAAAAGGAAGCGAGCTTTAATTTGAATTTTCTAATTGATTAATCCGTCTAATTAAATGGAGTGCGTTAAATTCTACGCCCTAACACTCGTAATATGGAATTATTCGGAAATGCTGTCAGTGTAAAAATTTATTATTTTTTCCAGGATTATTCATGAGTACAGCGAAAATAATAAAAATATTTCAAACGCAAGCAAGTAAGTTGCAGTAATACGGTAAAAATTGATTTATTTAAAATACAGTTTGGAAGACAAAGTAGACCAAAGTTTGATGTAAAACTTTTAGTTTAATTTGAATGGACAATTCTTGTTTAAAATCAATTTTTTGATTAATCGATTAATCAAAGATAATTTTTTAGTGCGTTCTTAAGAAAACTTTGACTTATTAAGTTTCTAGAAAAGCTATTACATTAAAAACGCATAAAATCAAATTTTCTACCATTTTGACCCGGCCATGCAAAAAAGCTGAATCAAATTATTCGCATTTATTTAAAATTCCATTGACCTTATCTACCTTGGAGGATTCAACAAATGGTAAAGAAACAATGAGAACGGTGTTTTTTGCTGCTGCAAATCCTTTCGGTTCCGTTAGACTAAAAGGATCTCCTCCGCTCCCCTTTCCATTAATCAACGTTTGATGGGAAGCGAAGTGAGAATTGATAACAATTAATTATAAAGAACCGAAATCGAGTCCATTAATATTTTTTGCTTTTCTTCTATCCGTTTTTGTTTTGATCTCTCATACGGAAACGGTGAGCATGATATGAAATCAGCGGAAGAGTGATAAAGTCACATAACAACGTTAAATCGGGTCGGACCGATTAGGCATAATTGAACATTATCTGGAAATCTCCACGAACGAAAGACCCGAACAATGGCAGTGTGTAGTGTTAATGTATAATGCCATTGAAAGTTATTAACTCTGACTGAAACAATACGGCTGAAGTTGGAATTATTTTGAAACAGTTTAATGTGTCGGTTGTGCTATTTATAGCAGTATCTTCGTGTTTCCGACAATGCCTCCACCCTGTCATTGTTTATTCCTTGTTACATATGGCCAAATGAGATGTGAAGTCTATTCGTCGGGATAATGTGCAAACAGATTCATGATGTACAACAGAGGTTGTAATATAAAAATATGACATGTACAACACCTGCACTTTTACGCTGTTGCCCGCTGTTTTCAAGTTTTTATTACGTTTCACTTAATTATAAAACCTTAATGTCCTGTTTAATGGCGGCTTTTTACTCTTAACGTCCCGTGAAAAGTATAAAAGAATTTTCATTTCATATATCCACATAATCCTTTTGCAAAAGTTGTTGCATTGTTTGAACTCAGTCGACAGATTTTATTGTGCCATCTTGTTTAATAACAATGCTTTTATACCATCATGAATAAATCTAACAAGATTCGTCGTATTAAATTACCACTGTTTCCCTGCACATGCTTGGAAACGATCTCTGATGTGGTCGTTATATATCTTTAATAATTCAGAACTGATTGTACACGAAGATAATACAAAAGGTTAGACTAAATTCCATGTTTTACCATCTATCAACAGGCGCTCCCACGTGTGAAAGTGACATTTATGTGGGTTAGCTAATGGATACACAAACCAGAGCTCTGTTTTTAATTTTTAATTCCTGGAATTGTGACTGAAAGAGGAGCTATACTAATTTGAATAATGTATATAAAAAGCTTCGTGAATTTTGATTTGTCAAACAAACTTTGCACGTCAAGTCCAAGAAAAGATTTATTGAAAATTAAGTAATGAAAGTGGTTAAAAGATCAAATATGCGGGAATGACAAACTGTGATGAATTTCTGTGATTCCAGGTAAATTTATATTTTGCGGTAGCTAATATTTAGCATGATAGTTTGTAATTCAACTTTATGTAGCGCTCATTGTTTGGGTTGGAAGGCTTGTTAAATTTGTTTTCAGCAAATTGCTCGTAGCATTAAAATGGCATTTTTTGTACTCGTTCTATCTCAAATCCTTTATTGTCGCTCATAGATTTTCATACAAAAAAACTAGTCAACATCATGAAGTGAATAATCATCAACATATTAGAATGGGAAAAACATTAACTTGATGAAACTTTAAAAAAAAATAAACGTGTAAATATTATAATACCAGTGGTTATCTCAAAAAACGAACTGTATGATGCAAACAATGAAGTAGAATAACATGTACAGGGTGAGTCAATAGTGCGATATCGGTCGTTCTTATTTTATTTATGATATGAAATTTCTCAATACATTATGATACATGAAACAAAGAAGTGCATATTCTAAAAATATTTTTTTAGGCAAGGTGTTCCTATAGTCTAGGACAGTACTCAACTTAATGATTTTAAATAGAACTCTATTTTTTTTACATATCCTGATTTGTTTGATTAAATGCACCAAATACATATTTTGTTTTTAAATTTTGAATGTAAGATTGCCAAGTTATTTACTTTAACATTTTTTTTAACATTATTATTAGCAACTGGCTACTGAAATTTAGTAAGAAACTAAAAAATATTACTTCTTTGCCCTTTGGCACTAATATTAGTTAATACTATCATACAACGTGTTCATTAGAAACACTTATTTTATTCAATATTTAAACAGCTTCAACTTGGATTTTTTTAAATGGAACACTCTTTATCTTCTACACATCGTAACTTTTTTAAAAATTGTGATATAAATGTGTTTAAATATTAGTAACAAATAAGCCCCGATTAGAATTACGGAACAATAAAGATCATGCGGAGAAAATGCGGCGTATTCTTAAATCCACCCAGTTGCCCCAAGAACTCTATAAAAGAATTTTTAATCTCTAATGTATATGCAAAATCAAAAAAAGTTTTAAAGATGCAAAGAAAAACAAAACATTTGGAAAAACCGGACTCCAAACGATTTCAGAATTTTTTTTTTAAATCGGGAAACTCAAAAATTGCACTAATATATTGAAAAGTCAGAAGAATTAAATAAGCATTAAAAAATCAAAACCAATCGCAAGATAAATAAGAATTTAAAGCCAATAAATTTATAAAATCAGAAGCATCTAAACCTAGCAGAAAGTTATACAATACCCATTCTGAAATTTACACTTTTCAGAAAAACATTTTTATAAAGTTCTTCGGTCAACTGAGGATATGTAGGAATACTCCTAATAGATTTTTTGTGTAAATTAACTTTAAATTGTTTCTAAAATCCAATCAAAGTCCACTTCTATTTGTACTAAACAAAAATAAAATATTATGAAAATAGCAGATATAGGCTGTTCTATTTAAAAAATCGAAGTTATAGCTGTTTGAATACTGTACAAAACAAGCGTTTGTAGTGAACACCCACAGCATCAATTAATATTAGTACCATACGAAAGAGAAACATTTTTTTTAGCTTCTTACCAAGTTTTAGTAATCGATAATGCTAAAAATGTACCTTAATTTAACATTATGCATTTTTAAAATTTTGTAAAAAAAATTGAATAACTTGGCAATCTTGCATTCAAAATTTACAAACAAAATATATATTTGGAGCAGTTAATCCAAAAAGTCAGGATATGTAAAAAAATCATACACCACAGTACAGAAGTATTTTTTCTTAGCCAAACAGTATTGTCATCCCGAGATGCGCAGCATCGAGGGGAATAAGTTGTGAAGCTAAGAAATGCTTCTGTACCGTAGTTCATATATTATTTTTTCCACTACTAAACCATTTAGTCATTTTTCAAATCATAATTTTTGCATTCCGTTTGTAACTAAAGCGATTCAATAAGTATCAAGATATCGATAACAAACAATTAGCACTTGACATTCTTTTAATTTTACTGAATTTTCTGCAAATTGTAGAAATGTTAGACACTGACGAAGACGGTGATTGTACTCTTCCGGAAATACGAAATGAAGCTGGGCAAATCCTGTATGACAAATTGCTGCCTGAAAAATCGAAAAATTGATTTTAAGATTGGTGTAAATCGAAAGGTGTTACCAAACACTCCAAAAACGTCCTTTTCGCCTATTTTGAAGAAAGGGCTAAAATTAGATAAGCCTTTAGTTTATGGGTCACGTTTTCTATGTTTAAAAAAACTTTAAAATTAAAAGAAAACGTTGATATATTAAGATGTTGTATAAATTCATTGTTTTTTTAAAAGGGAAGAATGATTGCATAATTTATCACTAAGGCACCTGATACAGTTTTTCTTTCGCATAAAGTAACTCGTTTCATTTAACCATAAAGTTTTATGAAAAACCATCAATTAATTTTTAGATAATTCTTATAATAGGTATTGCAGGAATTTGTCGGACAGATGAGCTCTGACATAATTAAAATAAAGATACCTCATACAAAAACCAAAACATCCAGAAAATTTGTAATTACAGAACCTCTATGGATCGAAGTGGTAAAGAGATATGTTACGAAAAGGCCCTCTCCAGACATGGAAAGACTTTTTATTGGGTTTAGATCTGGAAAACCAACACGGCAAAACATGAGACACAACACTAGAAGCTCATCTAGTAAAATAACTGAATACTTAAACTGCCAAATATTAAAAGTTACACCGATCATACATTAAGGCGGATGTCGGCTACAATTTTAGTAGACAATGGGGGTGACATCTTGTCCCTTAAACGCCGTGGCGGATGGAAAAGTTCCACAGTTGTAGAAGCATATGTCTAAAGCTCCCTTACTGACAAAAAGATAATTGCAAATATGGTTCAGGGAACACGTTGTACAAGTGACTTACCCAGCACAACTAATAATAACATCAAAAACTCGTACCTCTGGTATTAACATGACATGCAATATCTGCATCATCAATTATTATTTCAGTTCTAAATAGTTTTCCGATGTTATCGTTGTTATGTAATTTCTTAATAAACATTTTTTGAGAAATAACACAATAATTATGGTAGAATTCATTTTCTTAACTAAATAATGACATCTTTTAATACTAGTAGTGGAAAAACGTACTTAGTACCCACTAGACACCGAATACTATCAAAAATAGTGTATTTGCTGTGAAAACTGCGAAAGTAACAGTTTATTAGAGCTAGTTCTCAAAAACGGTCGCTTTTGCGAAAAATGACTATCGTTGCTGTAAAAAAATAAATAATAAAAACTCTTTACTTTTTGTTCAGAATAATAAAACCCACAAAGTCGGCTACATGAAAATCAACTTTCAACTTTTTTGTGTCTATTTTGACTGGACTTTAGGATGTTTGTGGAGTGCTATCTGAGAACTGTTATACGTCTCGTTTATGATTCCTAAAAGTAAAAATATTTTATTTTATAAAGTAATTTTAATTTTATAAAGAAATGTAAACTGTACAGTTCGTTATATAATGAAAGAATTTAATATATTTTTTAAATAGACATGACAGATTCAATGTTCTAGTGTTATCTCATTTATTGTGATACCAAATTACGTACAAAAAAATCTAAATTGGTGTACATAAGAACAAAGACACAAATCAATTGTTAACTGTTCAAAATAATAGAGGCACCTAATAATCTGATATTTTGTTGTTTACACTCTACATGATAAGTCATACAATCAACTAAATAATCTTTAAAAAAAAAAACGGATTTAAAAATCGATGATAAATTAAAAAACTTCTCAAAAAAATTATGGAAATCGAAAATTAAAGTTTTTTAGGCATACTGAGGCACCAGTACTCCAAAATGCTTCAAACTCTTTAAAAAATACAAACCAAAGTTATCGGAACCAAAATTTTAAAATTGATGAGGCTACAGTTTGGCGAATAATTATAAGAATTTCTCACAATAGTCTCCAAAAAATTATTCGGAAACCTCCTTTAAGGCGTAACGTCAAACGTCTACGTTTAATTTTGCAAGAAACAATAGATAGATAGATCTCATAGATATTATAGACGTACTCTTTTTTTAAAATATTATACAACCACCATAAACCTTATTACCCGTAGTTAAGACCGTCTATTGTAAAAGTATTAAGACCCATGCGCCCTTGCAATAAATCACTTTTCGAAGATTGGTTATTTTCACCGGTCAGGTCCGGCTCTAAGGTGGCAACTAATTTTGCTTTTCTCAGGAAAAAAGTTAAATTATTATGTTCTCTTAAAAAAAAGTCATTTACGGGAACTTATACGTATATATTATACATACAGGATGAGTCGATATCGGAGATCTTACCTTTTGCATTTATGATATGAGACTTATCAATACGTTATGATACGTAAAGTAAAGCAGTGCATATTCTAAAAATACCGCATAATCCACAAAAAAAATATTTAGGGTGGACTGTGCAAAACAAAATTTTTGAAGACGTATGTCGTAATTATTAAAATCACGTTTCGTTTCCGTACCTCCATTCGCCGTTGTGATCTTGGTGTCCATTGCGAAAATACGATTCAATCATAAAAGTTTTTTGTTCACTCGTAAAAACCATTTTAGCCGCAATTAATGAAAGCCATGACAGTTCAATTGACATTTATTAATCCAATTATGACATATGTTTTCAGTAGGTTTGTTTTTTAAAGCCTACCCTAAATAAAAAAAAATGTGGATCATGCGGTAATTTATTTTGGACAGGGTGTCCTAGTAGTCCAGGAGCGCACTCAACTCAATTATTTTAAATGAAACGCTATTAATTTTTTACTTATTCTGATTTGTTGGATCAAATGCTTCAAATGCATATTTTGTTTTGAAAGTTATTCAATTTTTTTTTACAAAATTTTCAAAATGTATATGTTCAATTAAAGTATATTTTTAGCATTGTTATTCACATTTACTTATTGAAATTTGATAAAAAACTACCTAAATCATTGTTCTTTAGTATGGCACTAATATTAGCGGATGCTATCATAGAGGGTGTTCTTATAAACACTTATTTTGTACAATATTTAAAATAGGACATTTAAGAAAACAAAGTTATAGCTGTTGAAATATTGTTCAAATTAAATGTTTCTAATGAACCCTCCGTATAATAGTTTCAACTAATATTAGTGCCATATGAAAAAAACTATGATTTTTGTAGTTTTTACATGTCCATTTTCAAAATTTCTCTCCCTTCTTTTCTTTCTAATTTATATTTTTCACAATTTTTTTGGCCGGTTGGATATGGAATTTGGTTAATTTACTAGTCACTTTTTACTATTTCACAAAGTCCTTCATAAACAGAATTTTTTTTTTGTTTCTAGCAGCAGATGTTCCCGCGTTTTCATTTTTTTCAGCATCCACATTTTCTAGATCACTAGACTAGATATGTACTTTATAGGGAGGTGCTTATGGAAATTACTTACAAAGAAAAATAATTATAAAAAAATAGTTACTAAAACTACAACCAAACATAATAAAATATCAGTTGTTCATATTATGTGGCTTCAAATTATTTTGAGTTCTGTCATGGAAGTTATGATAAGGGTAGCAGGCACAAATTTGCTTGAATAATTTAGGAGTGGGATTTCTGTTCAATAGAATATCCGTTACCTTTTGCACAATAGGCTAATGTTATGATCGCCATATAATCTTAGAAAAGAAGCACGACTATATACGAGATGATATCCTAAAATAAATAAAATTAAAACCGTCTTTGGAGTTTAATTTTTTTGGACTTTTAAGGTGTGTTTAATGACGAAAAAAAATTGAATTTAGATAGGCCAGATGGCAGTAAATAATACTGGCACGATCTAAGAAAAGAAAAACAGAGCTTTGGCGGCGGATCAGTAATGGTTTGAGAAGCAATTTCATTAGAGAGTCGATTGCAGGTGGCATTTCCTACGACTCGTGAAAAACCCCAAAATGTTCTGAATTCTCGATTAATACATTTTGGAGAAAACATCTTTCAACAAGATAGTGCTTCAATTCACAAAAGTGTCAGCATACCGATTTGGTTAAATAAATCAGTAAAAATTCAGTTTAGCACCCTGAAAATGTAGCTGACATTTTTGCTAGGCGTTCGGTGAGATTCGGCTTACGCGGTTTGAAAACAACAGGATATATTGCATAATGGGTTTCCTGGATTCAATATTTCTTTGATGCCAAAACGAAACACAACGATCAAGCAACGAATTCCATCAATCCCATTTTGATCGTCTTTGTTTTGTATCGATTTAAATACATGTGCACAAAACTGTTTTTCCAACATCAACTTAACTGTTTTTTACTAAACGACCAATTTTGTAACCGACTAACAGGCAAACAAAAAATTATCTTGCAAGTTTCTGCTCCTATAAAACAATGTGCTCAAACAAGAGATAAAATTGAAAGTAAGAGGTTAACAAAGTCTTTTTTATTAAAGTTTACGTATTATTAGATTAGTGACAGTAACAGTAGTTGTTTTTGAGCATTTTTTGCACATAATTTATACTCCTAATTAACAATTTTCTTTTAAAAATGCTTTTGCTTTATTTTTTAAGTCATCAACTGAAGTAAAGATAAGAACACAATCAATAATGTTTAAGTAAAATATTAACATAAGTCCTACACCACGTTATAATAAAATTTATAGAAGACTTGAATGATTTTTTTTAACACTCAGTATACAAGGTGCGTGTCCCGTGCATGCTCGATGGGGTTGAGATCTGGTGATCGTCTTGGAAGTGCTAGATGATCAATTTCCAACGTTTGCAATCGGTTAATCACACGTCCTGCCTCATGAGGTCGTGCATTATCATCCAAAAAACGGAATTGGGGCTCTAAATTGTAACGATGATTTGCGATGATGTCTGTAACATAAATGTGAGATGTTATATTCCCCTCAAAAACATGCTGTGCGACCTCCTTGAAAAATTCCTCCCCACATCATGATTGTCCCTCCGTGAAACGGGTGCACTTCTTGGGTATATCTATCATATAGTCGCGTACCAGGAGGTTTCCACATGCGAAAGAACGTCTGCCACTATAAAGACCAAATCTGCTTTCATCCATAAACATTACAGTATTCCATTCATTTCACCAAAGTACAGTGAGCTCATGGGTTTCTTGGAGCTTCACGTAGAAGTAAACGGTCTTCTCGTACAGTGCTCGCCCTAGGTCTGTCTTCTCTTAGGCTTTCCGCAACAGATCCTGTTGCTTGGAATCGTCTAATGAACCGCGAGATAACACTTAGACATTAAAGATTTCAGCTACCTCCGCTTGACGGACACCATTTTACAACATGCCGACTGCTCTATTGCGGAAAATAGGCACTTCACCACTATGCATCTTGTGAAAATTTTTACTTTCTTTAATATCTCGTTAGTAAAAAAAACAATATATTCGATAAAAGTACACACAAAAAATAGTGAAAAATAGGAATAACAATGGATGTATTTTCTATAGAAAACTCGAAAAATTTTCAATATCCTCAAGTTTTTTCGACCAGTTTATTATATACCCCCATTTGAAATGAAGCTTGTTTCTGTTACATTTATGCATTTAGCGATGGGAAAATATTCATGTTGTATTTTATACGTTGTAGCAGACTGTTCTATAAGCACCTAGAAACTAAAACTTCTAGGTGCTTAGGCTTAGGCAACCTATTATGACCGAGTGTCGAAATTGATGATTAAAGAACTTGGCAACGATGTGAGCCATTCGGCCAGATCGCTGCCAGTTTACGCACGTAAACTTTTCAGGGTGCTTGTTAATTTTGCTAATTAAAGTTTACAAGAACTATTTTATCCGCAGTGCATTATTTTTGCAACGAGTGACAATCAACTTTTGATTCTCATTAATTGCATTAATTTTATGCAAGTTTTAAAATAATAAATAGTATGAGGCCGCCTTTTATTTTGTTGGACTGTTTTATAATTAATTCTATATATAATTAATTTTAATTAAAACTAAACAAACTTGTAGTCTAAAAGATAATAAAATTTTCTACAACGTTAGCATTTATGTAAAGCGAAACAGATTTCCTTTTTAGAACATTTTATTTTTTATTACAAAAATTGCATTTTCAAAAATTGGCTTCGTAGCCTTAAAGATTTATGTCATTTATGTGTACGTATATCGTATGACAACAATAACATTTATTATTATTGGTCGATTAATTTTTTTTTACGTACGAACAAAATATGGTGGTGAGCAGCTTAGAAAGCTCTTATTGCCTTTACTGAAATGACCGAAGTAAATCTATTGAGTGGTAACAAAAACAAAGTCGTGATGAAAAGTAAAGCACTTGGATTACATTTCGTTCAGTGTAGTCAATTGCGAATGGTTCAGGACCAAAAAAACAGGAAGCACTTTGCCTGAAACTATAAAAACGACAGAATGTGCTCAGTTTAAAAAAAAAAAAAAACTGTTTTCATAGCAGATGAGTAAAATTTATATCAAGGTGTTAAAAGTTTGACTTTTATAAAAAAAAATTGTTAACGGTTTTGTGTATATTTAAATTAGCACATGTGAGTAAAATTTTTGATTAATTAACCAGTATTATTTTAGAAGCTATTGAAAAATTGAAATTAAAAACAAATGTAAATGCGAAAGGCTTGTTTTTATCAATCATACACAATTCTAAAAACAAAAGTTTGCCTTTTTTTTATTAATTCGAAATAAATGAAAACCTGATTTTATCTACTTTTAATTCAAAATTGATAAAATTACCAAAATAGGTAAATGAAGCTAAATTTGAGGAAAACAGATATAAGTAAACAAAATTATATTTTAGAAGGCACGAAATATTCTAGTCTCCAAATTTCATATTTCTTGTTTCAAGGATTTGGTTCAGACGTTGATATGTCCGTATTATCCGTCTAAAAGTTTGTCACTTCGTTTATCCTTTTTCGATCATTTCAGCAAAAACGTGAAATGGATGCTGGACACTATATTAATTATTATTGACAGCAGTTTCCCAACAATGCACCTCTAATAAAATCAGAATGATGGAATTTTGAATAAACAGCAACATATTAATGAGAATGCGCTGCACACATCGTCACAATAAAAGCTGAAATTTTGTCTAAATTAACAAATTCGTAGAAACACGATGGAAACAGTTTTGTGAATTTTTTCAAAGCACATTAAAATAGTTTACATTTCCAACATAACATTATCAAATAAAATATGAATTAAACGTAAAATATTTAATTTCTTCAGTTATGTCGGGTCTGGATTACAAAATTCCTTGCATGACTGACCTGAAATGAATGCGGACGCAACTTCTAGCGATGAGTAAAGGAAAACTAATTTACTCGTCCGCAACACATGCCACAGGAACCGACAACATGCTGTATGTATCTAGAGATGAACAAGTCGATAAAGGTTACATAGAGCGGTTGATTTTACCAACCGCAGTTTCTATTTGGGTGAACCCAAAATGCCCATAAATATCTATGAATCGAGCATTAAGTATTAGACGAAGCGTAGGTTGCTTTTAAAGGAAATGTGTACTAAGTACATCGAAATTTACGGCAGACATTATTCAGTTATTTTTAATAAAGCTCTTAAAGTTGTTGTGAAAGCTTCTCACTTTTGTAATTTATACAGTAATTTATTGTCCACACCAATACCGTATTCTGTTAAAGGATTAAAAAAGACAAGTGTTTTACTTATGTGATAAACGACGCGAATTATCTCGGGACGCAACAGAGCTGTCATTCAAATTACGTGCGAGCTTACGGACACACCAGTTATTTTATCGTACGTGTGAGCAGACATACGAAGAACTAGAAAATCTAATAATAACAACATAAATAAGTAAATAAGTAATCTCGTAGAGTAATCCCAGGCCAATTTTCGGAATTAAATGACAGTGACCACGTTTTTTATTGGCTCAAGTTTGCTGTTGTATAAAATAAGAATCACACTCGGACATGTGTCGTATTTTTAAAAGTTCTATAAGCGCAGTATTGTTGCAGTTCTATGTATTGATACAAGTCCCTTGCGAGCCAAAACATGATTCAACCTGGATTCTGTAGTCACAGATTGTTTTGTTCACCTCGATAAGGAAAACGATGTGGAGGGAATTTTAAGCTTTAACTATGTATGATATTGCCTCGGTGTGCACCTCTATACAGATTTGAGTGAACAGATTGAAACATTAAAAAGTATTTTATATTTAATGATTTGCCCGACAGGGGAAAATCCAAATATTCAAAAGCTTAACGCTTTATTTAACAAAAACAAATATCTCGCAGTTCTGTTGTGAAGTACATCAGTTTTGCAATATTCATCTATACTCTAAATTTTAAGTTGTTTTTTGAATCATTTAAATGAACTTAAACTTATCTAGGAAGATATAAAAAATAGAGAACTTAATTTTCCTGTGCATTCAAAAAAGATAAAAGCAGTAGATGTAATTTCAAAATTAGAAACCAAAATTGATATGATCTACTTATATCATTAATACATTAATAATTGCATCATAATCAAGAATTGAAAAAAAAAACTTTTTTTATTTTATGGACACCATTTCCGTCTTTTTCATAAATAAAATCTTTTATTGTTATTAATAATTTAATTCAGAATTAAAAATTAAAAAACGTAGATTTTTTCTAGACACATAAAAATTATATTTCACTAAAAAAATACTTATTTATTATACAAGACGATAAAAGATCACTTTAACGTGTGACGTAGCTACATTAATTTCACGAGCTAGTTAAAGATCTTTTATGGTCGTGTATAATTTTTTTTCTTTAGCAGATTTTAAAGAGAAACTTTAATTTGAATTTATAATATTCAAAATAAACACATGTGCAAAAACGAATTAGAATTGCCTGCGGACGTAGAGATCTTTCCAAGACGGTGCATAAGTTTATTGCCATAAAACTCAAGCTGAATACACGAGAAAGAGTACAACGCGTTTCAAAATTGGAGAAGTGGAAAAATATTTGTGGAGCTATTGAAAAATGCTTCCCGCATTTTTTTCTAAAAAATCTAAGAAAGTCAAGCCTTCGAGTTTGTGGTTCTATTACCCAATGCTAAAGAGCACATTGTTGGTGAATGAAAAGTACTACATTTCAAAAAAAAAGCTTTAAAATACTGTCAAAGTAAATATTATGTTAATTTTCAGATACAATTACACTGTTGAAGAAAGTAAGTGAAGACTATAAGCCTAAAATACCAGTAGAATGAAATAATTAAATTTTTAGTAGACGCTTCAGCTGTGATTAATTTTTAGCAAAGGTTAGATTAAAAGATCACAAGCTTTGAAAAATAATTCACAAAATGAAGTTTTAAACTTACAGATTATTGCTGTAAAGGCTTTGCACGGGGCTTGCAGAAAGAACGAATTGTAGTTAGAAGTTTCCAGTATTTACGATCGACAATTAGGAATAATTTATTCACTTATTGATACCAAGACCAAGAAAAACCAATCGGTTTGTGTAACCGATAAAAATTGTGAATTTAGTTTTTTAGATATTGCATAGAAATATTCAAACTTGCGTGCTAAAGACGTTTCCAATAGCAAATTCTTTCTCAACTACAGAGAGAAAAAATGTATTATTTAACCTATTGGAAACAATTCTTTGTATAATTTTTAAAGCTTTTTGAAGCTTTCACATCCCGTAGCGTATACTTCGCCGCTCTGCAGCTACGATGTTGGCAAACACGGGCGGATGGAAATCATCCTCGGTAGCAGAAAACTATATTAAAGATTTTTTAAGAAAATTTGGCCACAAGTTCAGCTACGAGTAATTTCTGAGAACGTCATTTGTATAATTAATGTTACAATTACTCCAAAATAATAATGTAGTAAAGATATATAAAAGTAGAAGTAATTTATCAACCCTTAATACTAAAGTATCACTTTATCTACTTTTGAGGTTAAAGTGTAAGTTAGTTTTCATTGTGAGACGAGCACATTAAAATCTACTATAGAAAAAATGTAATTTTAATCAGCATTTTTTTTAATAAATTTACAAATATGTATTAAAATTACAATAAATATTTGTTGAGTTTAAAACAAATTTCATATATAAAAGCAAACAGTGTAATTTCAGTTATTATTATATAAATATGAAAATGTTATAAAAAAAAATGTTATATAATTGATTTTTGGTTTCCAAAAAAATTATTTTTTTCTCATAGTTTTCACTCTTATGGCTTCTTTTTGAACCATTTAAAAAAAAAATTGCGAAGTCATGTCTGTGCTCAGTAAAATTCATAATCGTTGCGCTAAAAAATTAATTACTGTTAAGCCTGGCGGGATTAAATTCGGACTGCTGGACAGAATAAATCCCATTTATTTACTCGTTCCGTCATTACTAATTTACATTTTGTAGTCCATGACAATGATGTATGGTAATCAGAGGATGCAGACTATTAATTATTGAATTTATTAAATGCGCGTCTGCCAATATGAAAATTAAGCCGTTTGAAGAAAATATTTGAAAATCTCTCCCAATTACCGGATACTAATGGCCGTCCATCATTCACGTCTCATAATATCGGTTCAATATAATCGGTACGTTTAATGGTACAAAGCCAGTGCGGTAACCGTAGGACGTATAATACAAAGATAGATGCATACGTTACGTATCCAGTTGAGCAGCGGAAGAAGACAGGAGATGGTGCTATTTAGTAACTGACCCAATTTCCGGTGTCAGATGGCCGGAACAACTCACTCTGTTTTCCACTGCGTCCATTGGTCATTTGAATCGAATTGTACGTTAAGTCGGATCCACAAAACCCACCTAACTTGTTAATGGGAAAGGAAAGCTTTAAAACCTCCAATTTAATTTAGATCACATGTTTTACAAGACACGTTGTACAAAGCTTTAAAGCTTTGGATTCTTCTATATTTCCATCCGCACTAAACTTTACAAACAACTTTTTGCTATAGGTCTCAAAATTGATTCGTTCCACACTTAGGGCTCGTGGAAGGCAAACAATCAAATATTTATTGGAAAACCATTTAGGGAGTCCCATTTGTAATTCGGGACATTGAAGATAAACATCGGAATGAGCTTCAATTCAGATTTATCGTAAATAGTATTGTAAACGATAGTCATTGTTTTTGCCGGGACAGAAATTATGACTTAAATTAAGCCGTCCTACTGAAATCTCAAAAATTCCTCTGAATAAACCATAATTAAAACGCCGGGATTACTCGCTTGTGCCCGCTTTTTTTATCACTTTGAGAAGGCACAATATCTTAATTTGCATAGATTAATATCAAAGATTCCGCTTAAAAATGAAATTGAATTGTTTTCTCTTTTTAAACCGTGTTACCATTTCTCTTTCCTTCTAAAGCATTTGTTTTACCGCAATGATTTATCACAGAGGACTATTGATTAAAGTAAGCAATCTATTATAATAATTTAATGGAACACTGACAATGAAAGGTGCTTCTCTTGAGAGCAAGTGGATCAATCTCAAACAGTCTGCATCATACGAATTCATCATCATAATAATGCTTGAGCTTTACTAATAATTGTTGTGTACCAAGCGATTATGATAAACGAAGGCTGTATACATATCAAGAAACGATTTCTACAATTATCTAGATATCTACAAAACAACTGTACACTGTGGTTCCGAGCTAACACGCTAATCACATAATCAACAAGTGCAAGATATTGAAAATTACCCTATTAAATATTATTGCTTGTACTACAGCGATCACTACACTAAAATTCGATAAAATTAGTTTTTAACCTCTAAAATTTGCCAACAAATAATTTATTTACTCGAATTACAACAGGACATTTAAATTTATTACATGTTTTGTAGTTTAGTTTAGAATTAAAGAGACAAAAAAATCGTCTATAAAATGTCAGCGCAAGCCGATAATTTATTAGATCTTTTTTTTCGAAAGCTGAACATTTCGAGGTATTGTGAATTGTTCCATTTCCAGTATTCTACCCACATATATCATTGATTGCGGCCATCTTCAGGCAGCGCTATGGCTTTAACGACTTTATCATTGGACACATTTCTAGAAATCCAATGAGAGGCACATTTACATCGTAAATTTTTTAGTGATAAACAGAGTAATTTGACGTCGAAGAAAGCATAGATTTTGTGACTATAAAATTTTGTTTATTCACGACATAGAGAAAATTTTGATATTTTAAAGTTACATCAAATTACTCTTTGTTAGAATACTGTGACCGACAATCTATCGTTTAACATCATATTTGTTGTAACATATGAAATATCCGATTTTTGGTTTCTAACTTTGGATTTTTTTTTTTTTAAATAAAGCTTTCGATATAGGCGGCTTGTTATATGTCATTTTAAAGCTAATGTCATGCTCTTTTATATCTAATATAGATTTTTTAAAGTTTTCTTCATTTGTCTGTTGATTTAGTTGCTTAAAGTAGAATGGATTCTCGTGATTTTCGCTTGTTATTTTTGTACGAATGGAAGAACCATCACAATGCTGCGGTAGCTGCTCGAAACATCAACTCCGCATTTGGAAACAACACGGTAAACGAACGTACCATACGCCGTTGGTACGAAAAGTTTGAATCTGGAGATGAGAGCCTTGCAAATGAAGACCGAGGAAGACCTGAAACGGTTGTGGACGATGACGTTTTACGAACCATGGTAAAGGCCAATTCTGCAAGTACTGTTAGGGAGTACGCAGGACAACTAAACGTAACTCCCACAACAATAAGCCGCCATCTAAAGTCCATTGGAAAGGTTAAAAAGATGGACAAGTGGGTTCCGCACGAATTGACCGAAAATCAAAAAATTCGCCGTTTTGAAGTATCGTCGGCTCTCTTTTTGCGCAACAATAACGATCCATTTCTGAATCGAATTGTAACGTGTGATGAAAAATGGATTCTATACGACAACCGGCGACGTTCCGCGCAGTGGCTGGACGCTGGTGAAGCACCACAACACTTCCCCAAGCCCAAATTCCATCAAAAGAAAGTAATGGTGACTGTTTGGTGGTCAGCAGCGGGTTTGATACACCACAGCTTCTTGAATCCCGGAGAAACGATTACATCGGAAACCTATTGTCAACAAATCGACGAAATGCACCAGAAGTTGCGGCAAAAACAGCCGGCTTTGGTAAACAGAAAAGGCCCAATCCTCCTTCATGATAACGCACGTCCACATGTTTCAATGATGACGCGGCAAAAACTGCATGAGTTGGGTTATGAAACTCTGGACCATCCACCATACTCACCCGACCTCTCACCCATCGATTACCACTTTTTCAAGCATCTCGACAACTTCTTGCAAGGGAAATGCTTCAAGAACCAAACAGACGCTGAAACGGCCTTCAATGATTTCGTCGCTTCCAGAAATCCCGAATTTTACAATACGGGAATAAAAAAACTTCATAAACTTTGGCAAAAGTGTGTTGAATCTAGGGGATCTTATTTTGATTAATAAAGTTTATTTTAAAGAAAATTATGCCCCATTAAACTTCACTGTCAAAATCGGACATTTCATATGTTAATTTTACAACAAAGACTTACACGTTGCAGATGCGCAACGGTAAAGTCTTGTTTATTCATATCTAGATATTGCTACTTTAACTCAAATAAATAAACGAGTCTCACAATAATTTAATATGCTTAGTAAAACATCATATATAACATTTGTTGAACGTGGAAATAAATATGTGTACAAGAAAATAAACTGAAGCAAGCAATAACTGTGTACATAGGAAAACTCATAAAAATTCATTCATTGAGTGACTGTTGTAATGTAGAATATAATTCCGACAGGTTAAGATCTTTATTTATTTATATTTATCTTTAGGGGAATAAAAATCCAAGTATATCCACAACATTTTCCTTTTTATTTTGTTTACTTTTTTAATAATTAATTGCATACTTAAAATTTTTATCTAATAGTAGATTATAATGCCCTATGAATTGGTTGGCGGCATCTTGCTGTCAAGTAAACGCAATTAAGTGACACGAACTATAATTTCTAATCAAGTGTAATGAAACTGCTGGTGCAAAACAAGATTTGAACTTGCTCGACGAAATTTATCGAAGGAACTTTAATAAGAATGGATATACACACCTCCGCGATAATTAAATTTGTTCTAAATGTGCAATGTTCTCCCAGATACGATCAATATCTTCTGAATAGATTAGTGCGATTGCGGATGTTATGAAACTTCACATTAATGTATAGCAATGTAATTTGGTGGAAGATACTTTTATTTTATGTAAATTGTGGATTGTGGAAAACAGTAATTTGGAAGCATCTAGTTAAAAGCTGCGGTGAGCTCACAACCGAGTCACCATGGAATATTGATTGTCTATACATGTACTGTAATCTATATGGGGAAGCCAAGCAATACCCTCATTGAAAATATTGAACCTGAATAGCAGTGCATTAATTGGAATGTAGTTACAGTGTTGTATAGCGGAAGCTTACACTGTTTGTTATTAGCAGTACAACAAGATTTGCCGGCTTCGAAACAGTGGGCAAAGGGCCAAACCCGCATATAGCTCAGACTATGAATGGATCACGATCCTTGTTCCTGAAATTACTTTTACTCTGTTTATGTTGTGAATAACCAAATTATTGCTTTTCAACTCTGTAAACTTAACATTTACATGACGCATTGCAAAAGACTTCAAAAACAATTTGTTTTTCTCATATATTTGCAAACCCTTGTCAACTAAAATTTTATTTTCAACGGAAAAAACATGCAAAACTCAATTTAACGCGGGCGACGCAATTTCTCTGATCAATTTTTCCCGGAGATACCGGCTGGGATGAGATTAACAGAAACTGTGAAGCTTTACCTACTTTCATAAAACTCGGGTTTTAAAAAACATGAGTAAACAGCGCATGTTGTTGTCAGGTATACGAACTACAACGGCACATATACATAATATACCATAGCTATTTATAAAGAGCATAATAGCAGTTCCAACTTGTTTAGAAATGTAAACATGCATAGCTGGTTCTATCATACGCGAGACAGTTTTAACGCTAATTTTCAAATGTATAACGCGGTTTACGCAGATTGCTTTTAAGAAAAAAGTTGAGAATAAAGCCGAGAAATACATATTTGCAGTTTATACCTGCTAAGACTCATTTCATTTCCATTTATTTTTATTTTAATGTTAATGAATTTTCTCGTTTGTTTGTGTACATCAACATTTGTTTTTTCTTTTTGGGTTGCCAACATGTAGCCAGCTCTTTACATTACAGCGTGTAAATGTTGGTAAAATGTGCAAAGTTAAACACGGTCTTGGTCTGTTTTCAGTTTCACGAAAAAATTTCAGTCGACATTTTCAACGTCTCTAAAGTCATCAAAATCCTTTTCACATCAGGTACTGCATTTTGTAAAAACTCATTAGGAGTTCTATCAGATTACTATACTTTCCCACATTTTCTAATTTTCGTAGAACTTAATGCCTTATTCACCCTTGTAATTACATTTTTAATTAATTTTTTTTCAATTAGTGAAAAATATAGCATCGTATTACCTGCACCGTCTTAGCTATTTTCAAGCAGTTCATTTATTTGTTCCGTGAAACAAGCTCATCCGAGCGACTATTTCTTAATTCGATTCTGTTTTTTTAGAGTTATGGTCACGGAATAAATGAAAAAAGCGTTTTCCTTTAAATCTCCAATCACTGAACACGGATGGAATTCCAACGATCCATTCCGAATGACGCCTGAGATCAGAAAAGCCACAAATTATAAAGAAATACGAACTTGTAGGAACTGTAAAAATAAAACGATCGCCAGCATCAATATCTGATAAGAATGTTTCCAAATGATAGGCGCACAACCTTTCCTAACTTTTCTTTTCCTACGTATAAGTGACAAGAAATCGATTGAGGTAGTAAATGCCAAATCCTCCAAAAGGAAAACTTCTTAAGGCGGCACTCAACAAAAGACCATACACAAGAAACCATATCCATTAAAGTTAATTATTTTCAATGTACCGGAACTTTTCAGTTTTTCTTTGTACACTTTAATTGAACTTTGGCTAAGTTTGATACGATATCTTCCATTTATTTAATTCGTAATTTCATCCACGTATTTGCTGGCTCGAAACTATAGTAATTGTCAATTTTGGTTCAAATACTAAACCACATTGTAACTTTCTTAGCCTTCACGACACGAGTAATGATTTATGGGATATAACTTTGCGGGAAATTGAACCAAAACTTGAACAAAACACCCGAGTATAAACATTCTTAACAAGTATTTGACTTACAATGTATTAGAAATAAATTTGCCGCGATACGACAGACGAATAGACGTGATACATTTATAACGTGACGGGTTTATAATATAACTTTATCATGTATAATGTATATATGTCGCATATGAGACTTACAAACCTGACATGAACAATAAGGTGGTTTTACACATTGTGCATCCACTTTTAACATTTCTTGAAAAATAACAGAACGACTTGAATGTTGCACCGCCTCGTCACATTTGCATCAGAAAATTTTAGATCTATTTTTAACATTCGACGCATAATTTTAAAAAGAGAATAACCGAAGAGCTAAATTCACTTATAAATTCTGTCGTAATTAGACACATGAGCGCCATTTATAAAATGTATGCGAACTCCGTTTTGTTTTTAATAAAGTTAAGTAGACAAAGCTACATGTTTATTTTATTACTTTCCGGACGTTTAGTTTGTCGGAAATTAATAAATTTATTTATTACGCATAACAAAGCTTTCAAAAGCTAGGACTTTTAACTTGTAAGGTTTTTAAAAGCATTTATAAATGATTAAGCTTTAGGTATGACAGAAAGCAGCTTTTATCTTCTGTTTCCGTGTGATTAAAATTTACTGAATTATTAAACTTTTATTTTGCTCTTAAGGCTTTGATCGAACTTTTAGCGGTCAACAGTTAGCCGCCTCCAATTAATTTTCAGACACTTTCGTTAAAACGTCGTTTATTTATTGATAACACGTTAAATTTAGATTTATTTCGAGTTCAGTGTAGATCGTCGCCCTGAATTGATTTTTAATCAGAGTCAAGGTAGGTTAATATTATTTATGTCAGATAAATAAAACTTTGATTCATAATTGAACTATTTGGAATTATCTGACCTTAAATGTAGAATTATACTTAATGAAATACTTTTTTACTTCCCTTTTACCATTTTACTTGAAAGAAAAACGATTTCAATCAAAAAACAGTAAACCCGGATGTTCTCCAGGATTATGTCCATAGCCGCGTTAAAAACCGTTCACTTTTGTAAAAAATTGATCAGAATTTTTTGCAAATAAGTCACAAAAATTCACTTTATCCACTGAAAAATTGTTCACTAATTTCAAATGACGGAAACACGTTATTAAAAGCCTTTTATATTTTTTTATTGGTAAATATTTCTTTCAAATTTTTATAACTTTTAGTGTTTTGCTTTTATGCGATTTACTCATTGAATTCGAACATCAATTAAAAACAAAATTTTGGCTTAAATTTTTAATTATTTTCTGCGTTCCTATGAATAAACATCGAGCAAGGGTAAAAAATCCATGTTTTTGCATTCATACATGTATAAAACCAAAATTTGTTGGCATTTTCTGTAAAAGTTGCATGTTTTAATTTATCTTTATCTAGCAAACAAAAAGAAAAAAAAATTGTAGCCCGGCGCATCCACCATTTTCAACATTAAACTTCTGTTTAATTACCGAAATCTAATCTTAGTACGCGTGTAAAATTGACTTTGAGTTTGCTTTGTGATAAAACTCGTGTCGTATTAAGCAGTCCTTCACTTGTCGATCTTTATCCGACCCTTGCTTAGTAAAGTCAAGCAACATCCGGCAGTGTTCCAAAGTCGTGAAGAGGAGTAAAGCCGAGTTAATAATACAGACGCGTACCACACATACAAACAAACAGCGCCATTATGGTAGGTGAGAAAATAATCTTTTATCCCGGCCATGGCTCGGCATGCTTTCAGCTTAACTCGAGAACGCCTTTATCAAATCAATCTTTCGCAATAGCACTAAAAGTGCTGACGATGTAGCACGCTATTCAAGTAGCCAGGGGAGCGCAGCACAATGAACGGGCTTTGTCATGCTCTATTCGAGGACTCTCTTGCTTCTATAGCTGTTCTGAATATGCAGGCTATTAGATCGCCGCGACGACGCTGGGATCGCTTCTAGCTCTGACCAGCTAGAACCTTCTTTAGCTTATCTAAATCCTAGATAAATACGACAGGATGTTACAGCGTGTCCCTTCTTCTATGACTCGTATGACCGTGAATAAATCACTTTACAAGCCATTCTACGACCACATTGAAGCGCGACGGCGGGCAAATGTCCTTTACAAAAAACGCCACAATGTAAATTCGACCAGCGACGCGACGAAAATAAACCTTTTGCTTAAATGCATTTGAATAATTGAAAAGGAAAAGCTCGGCCTTTTGGGTGCTTTGTTCGATGGGAATGTATACACTGCAAATGAGAAGAAAATAGGATTTCTGGTCATTTTAGCTCGCATCGAAGCTCCCATCAACATCCACGCAGCTTCCTACTCCACTCCAACCGGGATGGATTGCCATGATAATAAAAAAGTTGTCAGTTAAAAGCTTTGATGAAACAGGAATTTCTTTTTATATGGTAATAAAACCTTAGCTTTACTCGTTAAAGCTTCGTGTTTGTACTAGCATTAAATCTAATTTATTTTTTGTCGGGTTAATGGGTTTGTATTTTAACAGCAATAGTAATAAAGACTAAGTTATTATGCATTTACGCTTCAGCATTACAATTATTTGCTATCTACAGAAATAATTTATTCGCTCTTCGCAGCTTTGAACAAATATTATCATAATAAAACTTTATTCCAGTTTCAAATACTTTGTCACCTAGAACGACAGCCATTCATGAATATTATTCCAATTAGTCACACTTTATTACATTCACTGAATGTACTCTAGTTTGCAAATAAACAAGCTCTAAATCTATCTGTCATCATTTTAAGTACATAAATACATTTTAAAGTCTCTAGATGAACAATTATTAACACCACTTAATTAATATCAAGCTTTGAAAAACACTTTGTATGTACATATTTACAAAGCAGCTTGATTTAAATAAGCATTCGCAGCAAAGTGCATCAAAGACCATTTAATCGAAGCGTTATACCAAAATCTACTCTGAAAAGAAATTCTCTAAACCTTTTTACCACAGCAAAGCCTCAAATAAGTCCGTTAAGGCAAACATATTAAAAGCTGTAAAGAAAATTATTTCCGGTGGTTTCGTTGATTTTTCACGCTCCGTTGTATATTTCTGTCCGGAATCAAATTCGGCTGTCCTGGTGAACATTCCGGCTGTTATTGACTGTGTTTATTTACGAAAGTAAACAACTTGTTCGTGAAAGTTATTTCTCATCCTGTTAACTTTTTGTTCTCGTCTCTCTTGGCCTTTTAAACATATATTTCGCGATTACGGTGTTATATATTCTTATTTATCTCATAACGTGGCATCTTTTTTACAATTTTTTAAGAGTATCTTTCCAAGTTTTCACCTTAATGAATTCTGCATATACAAGAGGGAAAAGGATCATTAATATTTGCTTATAACAAGCAAGAAAAGGTACTGTCAGATATTGTGTGATGAAGGTTACTATTATTTGTGTTCCATTATTAAACTTTGATGTAACACGGTGTAACCTCAGCAGCGAGATTACGGAAGCTTAAAGTTTATAAACAAGAAAATTTATCTAGAGAGAAAGACGGTAAAAAATCCACTTTCAGTTCTACTTTAGAGATGTACATTTTCATGCCGATACAGTCTTTGAGTTGATATAGAAGTACATTAAATAATAACGAGAGTTGCTTAAGCATGCAAAATGCTTTTAGAGTGAATAAATGTATTTTTATGATAACAATTATGCAAGATATACTTGTACTGTAACTGGGATGTCGTATGTGATTCTAATCGTAACTTACATTAAAATTAAGATATTACTTGGTAACGAAATTTTGAGCTTCTTTGCTGCGTTTTTCCCAACCCACGAACATAAAGTTTTAGTTACCACCACTGCCAGCGTTACATATTTCATGTTCGATCTGCAACGATTCCTTATATATCACTTTCTGGAAACCGGCCAGATGTTTTACATCTTTATAAAATGGATCATCTTTTAATACTGCCCCAACCCTCTGAGACAAAATTAAAAGGAATAAGTACATGAAAATCTGATTTAACAAACTTACTGTTCCAGAAAGGTTAATTGAAATTTGGTTTTACTCATTCAGTTTAGTTATTATGTTCAATAGCAAATCTAAAACATATTTGACATCCCTGATTGTGATATTCTACTAAAAGACTTTTACTACTAAGCTACCATAAAGTCTGCAAAACTTGTCGTTTAAACCAATAAAACATCGATAAAACCGGGTCAACATCCGTGCTTTATAGATTTCGAGTTTCCTCAGTCAGTTCGTGTTAACTCAGGGTCATTTTAATTGAATCTGCGAAAATATTAAATTCTTTTGTGTAAACTAACAATGGGCTGAGGTAAGTAAATAAATTTCTCTTTCAAGCGTTTCTTGGAAATTGAAATATAACAATCCTTTCTCGCCAACTGCAGCTAAAGTTTGATTCGGCTTTACATTCTTTTTTTTTGGTAGGGAGAAAGTTTGTGGCAGCAAGCAATTAAAACAAACAATGTCAAAGTTGGTGACATATAACCATTCATAAAGCGAAACATTTTGTTGTAATTAAACAGTCAGTGTTTTCTTTAAATTCGCCTAACAAATGGGTGTAAAAAGTTGCGCTATAGGCGTGGAAAGTAGACAGGCGTTATTTGTCAAGAGCAAGAAAACGAAACCCGGAGTAATGTTACAAAATTAATTAATTAAAAGAGAGTAAATGGATGCGCAGTGGTTAACGCAGAAGTAAGAAGAAGTGTAGCGGTAAATTAGAAATAAACTTTTAATGCTCGTAGTTTCAACCTGGTAAATGAAGAGTAATTGTTAGTGGTATTTTGGCTTCGAATCGTTGAGTTTTTCAACCGCATTGTCATCACAAAAACAGACTATCTTGAACACTTTGCAACAATGTGATTACTCAATTTAATTTTAAGCTCCATAGCTGTTGGAGCGCTTTACGTCGTTCTATGTCCAAACTTTCAACATATCTAGTACGACATCGCATTTTTATTGCTCACGATATGGCAAACCGAAATTGGGACTCTCGTAACGAAAAAATATTGCGCCGATTCATGTCAGTTCTAAGGAAATGATGTTTATCGTAAACAGCTCCCTCAGAATTATTACACACCCTTAATTGCCATCCCCCATTCGAAGAAAAAAGTTGTGTAATATTTAAATTATTTATTAAGCTCGTAGATGTGTGCACCAGTTGAAAGCGACGATAATTGATGATGGCAGATTTTAAAAGCTTTTGACGAAATTGAGAATAATTAAAGCCTTCGGTTATCGATAGAAGTTTGACGTATCGACAATACCAAACAAAATGATAATGAAAGAATAAATTATAGAGGGGTTTAAATTCCCCGCAGTGATTCCCGGTTTTTGTAAATACATTTAGATACAATCGAAAAATGCTTGTTTCCAACTCAATGCTCAATTAAGTCAAGATGACCTAAAATTGAGATAATTACTAATTGATCTGAATCGATTGTATTAATTCCTTCTGGAGTTGGTAAATAGACATGTTCCGGCAAGATCAATATTAAATAAGTTTGAATGTTGACCGATGAATTCGTTTCATCGGCTAATTCTGTCAAGCACACATTACATTATTTTCCCATCACCCTTAATCCTTAGCCCGCATTTTTGTTATCGTCCTTGCTTTATTTTCACAGCCATTGGTTTAACTTGATTGGATTTTTTTTTAATCTGAAATTCGTTGCAAATTAATTCACTTCTAAATTAGTTCGCACACGAAACTTTGAACAAATTCGTAATTAGCTTTTTTAGATAAGGATTGTGTTAACATTATCCTTGTCACGGAACCGGCGTCATTAGAGATTTAGCGCATGTTTATATGTTTAGAAAATCTGCAAACGTACGAGTGTTGTATTTGCATATTAGACTAAAGTGACATACGACAATAGTACGTTTTTTCTGTAAGCAAAGCCTGGTGATGTTGGTATACCATTTCATGAGATTTATTAGGCGAACCCTGGATCTTGGTAAAACACACACATTTCGAGTGCTACGAGCTGTTCTTTATGTGTGAGTGGTTTGTTTCTGTAGGCATGGGAAGTCATCAGATTGGGGGAAACAAAATAACGCAAAGCTTACATGCCATTGACATCTCGTTCATAAATTTTCTAAAGTGAAAAAAACAGAAAATTGTGCACAAACTTTCAATCAACGCTGACGTCCGTTGTAACAATAAGAAACATTTTAGTAATGTAAGTACATTATTTTTCGAATAATGCTTCATTTTTAAACATGTATTTGTTTTGGTTGTGAAACAAAGAAGCTTTTACTTTGTACCTGTCTGAAGCATTTAAATTATGTATTGAAAGGAAGTAAAACTCCGTAACATTGTTTGTTAAACTCGATAAAACAATTTTAAATAGATTGTTCTTTAACTGTTCTAAAATTTGTTAATTATTTCATGTTAAGTTTCGTAGTGTTCGTTACGTCAGGTTAATAATATTGATTATAATGTGGCTGGTTTATTCGAAAACTTCCTGTCGAAATTCTTGCAATAACTCACAGATCAGACATGGGTTAATAAACAAATTTGTCCCTGAACGGTACTAATTATACAGATAGGTCATTATCAGCGCGCGATATCAAACTTTATTACTCCACCAAGCAATATTTGAAATAAAAGATCACTTTAATTAGATCCTATTTTTTCTTCAAAGTTCTCTATTAAATAGTTGGCAAGAAACGATGATATTCTATTTATTTTCTTCATTAACAAGATAAATGAAATGATCTTTCCGTCATCTGACTGTCATAAAAATATGCTGCAAAAACGAAGCGGAAGTAAATGACTTCTCATTTTATCGAGAACCACGCACAGTTTTTTTCCTCTAGTCGAGCCATATTTCAGAGTATTATAGTTATTAAAAAACGTAGTGTTTATCTACATTAATCAGAGATTAAGTGTAGATAACAAATATATAAGAAGTTTTGTCTGACAAGATAATCTCTGACACAGAAATGGAGCAGACTCGATTATTCAGTTTTTTTCGCCTAGCGATGTCTGGAAAGTTCCTGCCGAAAACATCTAGAAAAACGACTGCTTTAATGAGTGTAAATGCAGACATATATTACTGTGAAAGAATGCTTCGTGTTGCAATAGATTAAGTTAATCATACTGCACGGCGCAAGAAAAGTTACGTTATAAACACAATCGTATTTTGCGTCGAATTTATTGTTGTGTCTATAAATTTATGTCTGCACATAGGAAATATGACAATAAGCGTGTGAGCAAATAGCGCAATAGTAAACAGAATAAAATTTCAATAGATTCTAGAACAGTTTTATAAGATAGTTTGGTTGTTCTGTCGACAAGTAGTTTGTTTAACAGAAGTTCTACCTAACTTAAACTAACTCAATTCAATTACTATGGCTCTTTGTTTTACCTGAGGCTAGATCTAAAAAGAAACAAAATTCCACGTTAGAGGGTAGGATCGTAGACTAATTGTCGGTTTAATTCAGGTAGTAAAAATTTCATGGTTTGCATGTTCGCTTTACTTCCGGCTTGCCTGGATAAAAATTTCAGTAAAATAATGCTTGATCTGGGAGCAGTGACGTTCCTCGTTGTGGTAGCCCAACAAAATTAAAAATGATGGTAACTCTTCAGACTAAATAACTATAGCGTAATGAAGTTGGTAGTCGTCGTCCTGGGTGCGCTATACATTCTGCTTAGGTCGGACGTCCAGTACATTAGTTAGTTGAAATGACAAACTGTAGACGTAAGCATTCCCCGAGTTATAATCAGAGGTTTAGTTGCTCTTAGTCGAGGCCGATATAAATTTGGACGTATTTGTGGCTCAGTTAAAAATGTACGGTGTTCACCTGTGCGGTTGGTCGATACCGACGCACGTCGAACAGGCGTCCTGGGCGTCTGTTGCGGCCGGGAGAGAATACCATAAAGAATAACGCCATTACGGAGGTTGCGGTAAGTGGTGGTGGAACAATGTCTTTGCAGCTGCCTCCTGGCTTGTACCTGGGGAGCAGCTGGTGCGGTCGTAAAACACACTTAGCTGCGGATACACCCTTGCCACCACCAGATTTTCTACTGAGGAGGTTCTGAGGATCCAAGAGTAGGCAATAGCTACCCATATAAACTGGATATTAGGTAAACCGAGGAAAAAATCGACGGTATATTGCGTTTTCTAGCACGTAGGCATATATTTCCCCAATCCTTTCAGCTATGTTCATTTACAACGTCTACAACCAGCCAGCCAAAACAAGAATGTATTCTGAAAATTTATATAATTCATATTCACTATCTCTAGTACTAAAACTATTAGGTTTGATCCAACAAAATACTAATTTTTGGCTTAAACAATTTCGTTTAATATTAAACCATAGATTTCTATACATGAAATTTACCCACTCTGGTTATAGCAGGTAACTTAGATACCGATTGGAAGCACAAAAAGACCCTTTTTTTCAGTAACCCAATATACAAAAACAAAGAGATTTCTACGTTTGATTTGGGATAAAAACACACTAGAGGAAAGTGAGGTGCGATTATTCGATTGACTGCACAACACAAGAAAACTGAAATTGCATCAAGAGTTGAAAAGAGCACAGAGGCCTGAAATCGAATTATTTTACAGGTTTCGAAGTTCAAATAATTTACTGTTATTTATTTCGTAAAAAATGAATTGCGTATACATTCTAAAAAAATTGCTAAAGCTTCTCACGGTATTAAACGATATAATAATTACATAAGAGGATCATTTTAAATTTACGTTGAAAAAGTTGAAATTTCAAATACTTATACGGTAATTTTTAGAAATTGAAATTTGTGTTCACGACAGCGAAGTGCTTCAATTTACAGCAACAAGTTTTTCATTCTTCTACACACTTTTTTAATTGTGCCAGTGTTTAAATTATTTATTCTATTTAATACTGTACAAAATTCGTCAGCACTTATGTCAATATCTAAAAAAAATTAATTACCAAGTTTTTTTTTAATTAAAAAATAATTAATAATAAGTAGTGACAAACTCAATCTATGTTGATTTTTTATAGCGAAATGCACAATAATGATATGAATTTAAACTTGGTACCAAGAAATTTAACAATGCTTAAAAGTTTTCTCAGCTTTCAACTAGACATAGGCCGGTGACTGATAAACCATAAGCTGTGTCTAAAGTGATGTATAATGCCCAATATTTTTATCCTGATTAGGACGAGTTTTTAAATCTTAGCCGATATCCATAGTCGGGATATTAACTTTTTTTGATAAAGTTGAACCAAAGATATTCGATCTATTCTTGATCACTTGGTGTTTTTAAGATTAAAAAATATATTAAAAAACCCCTACACCAAACACACACTTTTGAAACACAATAACATATGTTTCGGTATCCATGATACCATCATCAGAGTGATGATTAAACTTATCTACCCTTAAAAACTAATTGCTTAGATACTAGTTACCTATACCACTTTTTGGGTGGTATTTCACAATCTAAAAAGGGGAGAAGAGGGGATGGGACTACCATTATCGGCATTCATAACAAAGGGCTTATTCTTAATTATTTCTAGACTTTCGTAAACGTCTAGAATATTACAATTGTTTACATTCTTAACTAATTTTAAACAACTTTCATCTATACGATGATCTTTGTCAAAAATATGTTGAACAACACTGGATTTTTCAAACCTGCCATATTTGGCGTGAGCTACATGTTCTTTGAACCTTGTCAAAATTGACCTCCTTGTTTGCCCAATATATTTTTGCTCACAGTTCTTACATTTAATTTCATAAATACCCGACTTTACTTTGGGCCCTACTTTATCTTTCGGGTTGGCGAGAAAACATTGGAGGTTTAATCCAGAGGTGTAAACCACCTTTAGATCAATACCCTGGAACACTTTTTCCAGCCCCTTTGTCACTAAAGGTGTATAAGGGATCATGGCAAATCTTGTCTTTTCTGGCATTGAATCATGAAAAGTCGAGTATTCTGAAATTGATTTCTAACGTTCTAATTTGGACACTAACCTGTTGACAATTCTAGGGTCAAAACCATTACACCTGGCTACATTTTTGATTGTTGTAAATTCCTTGTTGAATCTAGTCCGTGTTAGTGGGAAATTTACTAACCTGTGGACTAAGAAATTGAAACTCGCCATCTTATGTTGAGGACAATGATGTGAGTCTTCTGTAATGTAGCCAAGTGTACTGGTCTCTTTTCTATAATTCGGCAACCCGAAAGATAAAGTAGGGCCCAAAGAAAAGTGTATTTATGAAATTAAATGTAAGAACTGTGAGCAAAAATATATTGGGCAAACAAGGAGGTCAATTTTGACAAGGTATTAGGTATTAGTATTCAGCTCCGCCTTTGCTATCATTTCCCCACGAAAAATGCACCCCACCTTCCTATTTCGTTAAAGGACAGGAGTGCCAGCGACGTTCGTTTTTTCGGACTAGTTTAATTATTGCTATGTTGGAATGCTATCAAATTAAGCTAAACTTGGAACGGACATAATTGGCTGCTTGGCTGGGTGGACGAGATTAAACTAAAATTCCACAAGCTGTAATATTCTTCGTGACCCATATTAAATGTCCCTGAGGGTGATGGCTTCCGCTGTGTACATATTTATACATAAATCTCCGTTTTCTAGTTTCTTTACCACGTGCTACGTGTGAAAGAAATATGTACAAAACAGCCGAAAATTATGATATATCGAAGGAGTCGATTCCGCTTCCCGCACTTTCTCCTGATTATGACGTGAATGGAACATTCGATTCTGGGGTTAATACGTTTAGAAATCTAATTTTCGCTTTCGTTTTTTGCGTCAATAGAATTAACAACATAAAACAGACAACGTGTCACGCACAAAATACTGAAACCTCAAACGCCAGGAAATATAAATATAATATTCCACATAACATTAAAGATTTAACATTTCATGTGCGTTTTTTTCCTAAATTGATTTTATGATACAACGCACTTCCCTCGCATAATTCTCTTATATAAACAAGTTTCAACCTACACGGAACCTCGCTATAATATATTCTTCATGAAACAGAATAATTAGATGTGTCTACATACGCTAAATTTCACAACGTCAAATTAAAACTTTGGCCTTTGTAATTTTTTCATGACGTCGTCTTAGATGTTGTTTTTGTGTTTGCCTAACCAAATTCCGTCTGTTTTCTTGTGCTGAAGCCGCAAGAGCTTCTCTCATTATCATGATATTGATCCGGAGAGCAACAGTTATTTGACAGATAATTACAGTTCCCACCTGAATTGGACAAAATTCCGTTTGGTTGGCAATTAGCAATAACGCAAAAAACTGTTTTCAAGCGAGCACAAAAATGACTACAACATGCAGTGGCGATTAGCGCTGAAGTAGGAAATATGTTTTATTAGAGATCGGGATGAAATTTTAACAGTTCGATTACCGCTTTGTAGAAGAGTAAAATAATATCCTTTTTCAATATTTCAATTATTTCAGCAGTTTTTCACAGTATCTGCCAATACAAACGTAAAATTTATGAAATAAATATTTAAACGAATACATAAACATACATTTTAATAAATTCGTTTGTTGTGGTTCGATGTCGAGATTTTTCGTTATTGGTTCCAAACATATCACTTTTATTGCGTTAATTTTTAAACGGAACTCAACGAATAAATGTTGCAAACTAGATTTTCAACGTGCTTAATGTAAGTAACGAAATCGGTTGAAGCACCAACAAAATTTTTCATTTTAATTGAAAAGTGTCTCATTTTGGAAAGTCGTAACGAAAATCTGTGAGCATATGTGTAATAATTTTATAATTAACCATGTGGATGTGCAGCTCGAAGTTTTCGTCTTCGCGCTTGGAGAAGCTCACAAGAGCATACAATGGCTATAGTTCGCCCAGATTAGACAAATTTCGTCAAAATTTCGCAGATATTTAGCAAAGCAGCATGGCAAAGTTATTCGTGCAAGACTGTGGATAATCTCGTATAAGTCCCGCGACGAAAGGTTTAGTACTGGCACCAGTTGAACAGCTAAAATCCCTACGTTCCCCTTTTGTTATCACCGTCGTAATATGTCTTGAAACTGCGGTACATCTTGTTTCGAAACAAGAAAGCAATCTGAAAGAGAGAGAGAGACGAGGATTATTTAAAAGCCTCCAACAAAGATAATCCAGTGGATTCATATAAACCTTGAATTATAAAAAGGATGTACTGTCCAAATATTAAAATAAGTATCAAAACTCAAGGGTATTAATTAATTAGAAATTCGAAATTGTGGTGCATCCCTCTGGTTTTGTTATTTAAGCGGAAGCTTTGTGTACATAAATTTAAAATTATTTAAATATGTTTTCTTAGGCAAATTATTTACTTACCGTAAAGCGAAACCGTAATACCCTCTGATAAGCTTTAACTTCAGAATGAAGCACCATAGCAGAACAACAAACAAATTTTATTATTCCCACTGAGCTCCTACAAATTAGGACCGCAATTATGTGATTCGTCTCAGATAATACATTTTCTCCCGGAAACTTATCTAAAATCATACAGTTTTAATTCGTTTAAAATCTCAATCCACAGACAACAAATTAAATTACGCCGTATCCCGCTGGATTTTTTATTTAAAAATTAAATGAGAGGAAAAAGCTCGGTTATTTACACCCGGTTCATGTTTGAATTCAATATGAACCGAGTTGCAATCGATCGCTCACCTCTGCAATTGGCTTGTTTCACCAAAATACTGAAAATAAAATCCGCTTGCATAAAAAAAAAAACTTACATCAACAAGTGCTCGCAGACGCGGTGTTTTATGAGGCGTCTTTAAGTCTGCGTTAGAAGCCGAAGACTAATCTCATTAGCTATTGAGATACAAGGTTCTTTTTACGATAGATGGGGTTATATATTATGATACCTTTACAAACTAAAAACACGACCGCTTAACGAAAACCGGCTGGTACTAGGTAAAATGTTAATTTAGTTTTTTGTCTAGTTAATTCTCAACAAAATTTCTTGCTACCGCTTTATACTGTCAATTAAATTTAAATTGCACGAAACGTAAAAGTCTACTCGAAAATTTAATTAAAATTACGTAGGAAACTTTTTATACATGAACATTAAAACTGCATTAACACTTCATAACGACGGTCGGCTTTTAAATTAAAGCGATATGTTTGCCGATAATTCACGCGTTATTGAGATCAATAATTTTGTAAGAACATACTCTAACTCTTCCACGGCTCTAGATAATTGGAACCAGAACAATTCTCCCCGGGACGATACATCTCAAGACAATTCGTTTCCCATCTAGAGAATAAATTACCATGCATCCTCTTATACAAGCTTGACTGAATAATGCTTCGAAAATTATTTACAGGTACTTTTAATTGCTTGAGTTCTCAGTCACTAAAAACATAGTTATTTGGAACAAAACATACTAAAAATAAATGTTTAACTATTGGTAGACTAAAACTAAAGGAAAAAATAGGCAATCAGACATTGATAAATTATTAAATGATACTTTTTTCAATTTAATAGCCCAGAGCACGTTATTGTATTTCGTCAAATCTAACCTTGTCCCTGATGGAGCTCTTTCTTAAACTAATATTTGATTGGTTTAGCGGACAAAAACAGTGGAATCTCTGCAAAAAACTGGTAGAATAATAACAACGCAAAAAAAAACAAATCTGCCAAGCATTTAAACACGAAGACCCACCCACGATCTAAAGTCAGGCACATATGACTGGTATACTTTCTCAATATTTGGCACTAGCATATACTTACCATTTCGTGTGGGTGGTTTACTGGTACAATTATTGGTCACTGGTAGCTACTGCTCATTGTCCCATCATTTGGCGGTAAAAAGGACACGACTCAAAGAGATCCCAAGTATGGTCAACTCTCGCCCATTCATTCCACCAACATTGTAAGAACGTTGGCGTACTGTACGCGTCGTGTGGACGCCTCTACTTGTTACTGGTCCCTGTGAGCCGGTTTACCAATCGTCTGAGCTCGGTTTTAAGGGAGTTCCAGGTACAAACACCTCCGAGACAACCCCAAATCGAAAGCACAGTATTACAGGATGATTCGATTCTTGGCTTATAATTACTCATAGTGACTCGATAAGGATCCGAACAAAAAAATAACGGCAAAAAAAATTTAAAAAAATAAAAAACTGCTAAAGGATGAAATAGTTATACTTTGTAAACCACAGAAAAATTCAATTTATTATTAACCTCAAAAATTATAACTTACGTTTTTCATTGAAACACGATAGAACGGTTTGTGCTTTTATAGCCTACAATCACGTACATTTTAGTGCCACTTTGTAAGGACTTTTTTTAATAAATTTTAGTTAGTACAATTTGTTACTATAAGTTTAATTTTCTTCTCTCTGGTGGTTTAACCGCAGCCCCGTACATTTTGACTAAACTGACTAGAACAATAATTAAACAATTTTGAAATCAACATTATGGCATTTTGTTCCCTAGAAGCTGTCGAAAAATTATCAAAAAACAAACTGCTGTGTTGTCATTCTTGCTTTTACAGTAAAAGTCACTTTTAAAGTGACAAGTTTATTTCATAATGCTAGTAAAGCTTACAAAAACTCATTAAGTTTAATTTTACTAAAATTATAAAACAAAAAATTTATTAGAAAAGCTACAGAAGAATTTGTTAGAAATTTATTAGACAACGGGGATTATTTTCGAAGATTGCGAGCAGTAATTAATGACAAAGTTATTGATTTTTTGTTATATTTGATTTGTTGTAAAATATATTTTTAACAGACGTAGCGTGTTTTGACAAGTTTAAATGTGCCACTTTATAAAAGCCAAACGATTATTAATGGCGCTACAAAATATTAATCTGTTGTTATGTTTAATTTGTTTTATTTTTTAGTTTTTTAACAGACGTTAAAGAAGTTTAAGTTTAATTGTGCCACTTTGTAAAAGGTAGAAAGCATGACAAATATTGCTAGAAAATCATTGTTATACCAAACAGTATTTGAAAACCTTCACATTGCTCAAAAGTTAGAGTGTATGAAGTTTCTGCAACTTAAGCTTAAAGATTATTTGAATTATTCAATTGATCAACTAGAGCAATTTCAGCATTCTCAGCTGCAAAATACGGGTGATTTCATACAAAATCCAATAATGATATAATTCTCTAACTAGGTTATCTCATGAAACAAGAGAGAATTTGAAGTGGTGGTTCTGTGTTATTAAATCAAATCGGTTCAAAAGAGACTTTTTATATTATTTTTTTTTTAAATACGGATACAAGGCTGTGGCTCTGGGGAAGCTCATTGTAAAAAAACACAGATAGGTACACGGCCGGTAATCAAAAAAACAAAAATCCAACAATAGCAACTAATTAAATCAATACGTGGCTGTTAATTATCAGTCACGTAATACATAGTGATCAAAAAGAATTCACATCGAAGCTGGCGTTGTAAATTTTTGGATACGTCGTAGTGAAACTTGCTTGAACGAAAGCTCAGATTCATAGGCGCCGACAACTTGTGGTCTCAAATAGTATTATACTCCGTAAATTTCGAATGTGGAAATTATAACTATTCGCATCATTATTATTGTTTGACGATGGTACATATACGTACACATTCCAAACTAAAAAAAGGTTTATTATCGACTGTCACGCTACTGTCACGCAGTTGTGACATAACACTAACCTCAAAAAAAATAAAAATAAGTTCAAATCAACAGCAAATGTTGATGCAACAAAAAAACACACGTTTTGATAAAATAAATTCCTCCAAAGCACACTCTATTTGTTTTCTTTTTTATTACTATGTATCTATAATAAAAGTATTATTTAAGGTTAACAACAAATCCATTCTTTTAATAAAATAGATAACGTACAATGCCCAACATTTCAACGAGAATAATTCGCTAGTGGTGTGAACAAAGAAAACTGGACTTTGAAGTCATATACAGGTCCATAACGTTTTTGCTATTCAATATATGGACATGCATTTTTCGACATCTAGTATATATGCTTGTAGTGCACATTTAAAAAATACTTTTATGAACACAGAGTGGTAAACCAAATATATTTTTAAAATAGATATTTATATTTTTACATTAGTTTCTACTTAAAAAATAATAGAACTTTATTATTATGAGTTTAGCTTTTCAGTTTCGGAATTATTTAACTTTTTATTATAAAAAAATCGACACTGCGACGTCAGCCATAAATATTTTCCCACAAATTTGAAAAAGAAAACCTTAGAATAACTTGTAGTTTTAGTAAATAGTAAACTTTTGGTCCAAGCACGTACTAACTTTACAGAATGTGCTAATACGCAAAAAGTTGAATAACTTTTTTTTAATGGAACATCTTGTATTTGTTTACTCGTGTTGATAACATTTTTGATAAGTTTTCTAAGGATATGGGGCTTGTATAGTACAAGATAGTCAAAAAGACAAAAGTGGTTCAAGTGTCCACCACTAACAAGACGTATGTAGTTTAATACTATTCATCGTAACAGCAAATAATATATATTATCAGTAAAAAGTTTTGGCTAAATAAAAAGAATTAAAGAGCGGTACTAGCTACACTTAAAATAGAACACGTACCTTTTAGTACCTCACGGCTTGGTGGTCGTTTGTTGGCTGCTTTCCGTTGCGTACTGTGCATTTGATTTGAAAAGTTGTACTATTTCACATACTGAACTTAATTTTTATTTTAGTAGGTAACAATTAGTATCGTGCGTTAAAAAAAACAGATCATGTTACACTAGCCACAATTTTGTTATTGTAGTGATATGTCGCAACTTTATTAGTGATAGTGATAGGCATTTGAGTTTTGTGTCCTACCTGCTTGTTGTTTTTCTGTTAAAATTTTTATTAATAAGATTAGGAACATAAGAAACATAAACCGAAATTAGGTACAGAGATAGTTAAGTGACATTTCAATATAAGCCCTACGACATGTTCCAAAAAACATTTTGTCTTTCATTAGGCCATAACTTTTTACCAACAGCATATGTTTAAAGTATCCATAGTATTTGCTCAGTATGTAGTAGAATATTTACTTACGTAAATCGCGTTAATGGTAAAAATTTTAACCAAGCTCCATTATTGTCTTTTTGAAATATTTTTCGAGATTTAAAAACATCTTTTTATTTACAAGAAAGTTAATATGATAAGCCAAACAACAATCTCTCAGTATCGTGCTATTCTACTTCCTAATTACTAAGAAAATTTCCTCCTCGTGTTCACACTAGCTCTAAAATAAATTTTAATTTTTTTTTAATTTAAATTTATATTTTAACAGTAGTGACATTGACAGCATTGATGGCAGCCTTCTTCTAAAATCTAACAAATCTCATTGTAAATACATATATATATTTTTTGTAAATCTTGATAACTTGTGCTAAATTTACTATACAAAACGCATATCACTAGAAAGCTTATCAAAAACGCCATTGACACGTGAAGGCAAATACAGAGTGTTCTTGAAAAAGAGTTATTTAACTTTTTGCGTGCTAACATAACCTGTAAAGTATATGGGTGCTTGGACCAAATATCGACTATTTGCTGAAACCATAAGTTATTCGTTTAAGTTTTTTTTTGCAAGTTTATCCGAAAATATTAAGACCCCTTTCTTGAGGTGTACCACTTGGTATAAGAACACCTTATGTATAATATTTTAAAGTGTGCACTAGGAATACATCTACTCTATGTCGAAAATCGCATATCAATATAATAAATACCAAAAAGGCTATGGTCCGATTACGCTCTTTTGGGTCACTCTGTATATCATATCTGATTCTAAATATAGAAAGCTGTCTTCAGAAACCGACCTGGAAATGTCATTTAGACATCTAGACATAGCTTTTTTTGTAAAATTAAAATTAAAATATGTAAATTAGGTCTCTTGAAAAAATTCCTATCGCAACAGATGCATTTACGATACCTTGGTCAAATTTCTTCTTTTATAACTTCTCTCAATTTAGTTTAATATTCAAAATTTTTAGCAAAATCAAAAGTGACAAAGCAATTACTGCAGTATTCACCATCATCTCCTCGTTAGCACTATCCACACTTTTCCACTTAACTCATCTCTAAAGCTTTAGTGGAAAATCCTTTACCTCTAACCGTCACACGTCATCAAATTTTTACAATAACGTGTATTCTCTGTGACACAATTTTTTATCTGCTTTCTTAGGTATATTTTGCTCTTGCATTGGCTCTTCCTGAGGATATATGTAATGGTCTAATACAATACTTTTTAATAGAAAGCCAAAATCACAATTTTTAATTATCATTTTAAAAATTATCTAAAGAAATAGTAAAAAAATGATACTCACAAGCCAAAAAATTCAAATCATTCCAAGAATCCCTTTTTCAGCGATACGACGTCTACAGGTTGCCTATTAAATTTTCATAGTAGACTCTATTAAAACGTCAAGCCAAAGAGACGGCATTTATGCCTAAATATTCCGTTTTTACAAGCAACTTTAGAATATGTTAGGAAACGATTTAATAACGGAAGACATGTCCGTCAGTTCAGTTCAGACCGAGTGGAAGGATCTTGTTCCAGTGCTCTCCTCCGAAAGCCACCAAGAAGACGTTGAGTCGTTGGGTCAAACTTCACTGCTATTCAGCTCGGCATGCTTTAACTTCATCAATTTAAAAAAAAAAAGACTAAACGTCGATAGTCTCTTGAAGACAGAGAGCTGATCAGAAACTTTTAAATATTTTGAGAAATTTTACAATTGATTTCTTTCTCATAGTGAGCATTAAATATAAAAGCCCACATCTAATTAAAATCGAACTCGAAATTTATTTAGTTTTGGAATTGGAGCAAAATTGTTTAGTTTCCATAAAACAACTTCGTGTCATGTCTTAACTTAGGTAATTAAATTTGAAATGCAATATATCATACACTATACAAATCCTGTAATCCAGACTTAAATTTGTAAACCAACGCGAATATTGTACTGAAATGGTGTAAGTAGCAACAACTAAAATCCTTCACACTTAATAATTCTAAAACAAATAAATGAGTTATTACTTGATAACGGTTTTCGAACTTGTGTCTGCCGTGGTGTCAATAATGTAGTTTGGTGGACAAAAGGAGGTCGATCAATTGCTTTATGACTAATTTACAGACTACAAGACGTAGCAAAATAGAATTTTTATTGTAAACTATGAAAGTTTTGACAATAATTACAGCTGTGATAATTTCAATGTCCACGAAATTTAGTTATTATTTGTGAAATAAATAAAGTTTCATTTACAACAATGATTCTGTTTATGATTTAAAAGCGATAATGATGATACCTTGAATTAGTGTTATATAACAGTTAAAACGCTTCAATTTATTTAATACTGTGATAAAATCCTTTTCGAATTATTTACGAGTGCTTTAAAGTTTTATTGACACTTTGTAAAATCTCTTATAAGAAGAATAAAAAATACACTTGCCCTTCAACTCTTCTTTCTAAATTCCATGTATTTTGCAAGACAATGACGGACGATGGAAGTTTAGTCTAGTGCAGATACATTAGCGTGGCTTTCTAACATCGGATGCAGGGCTAAAGTTGAAAGGGCGCGAGGGTAATGCATGCAAGAACCGTTTTATCTTTATACCTCTCAGTGATCGGCATCACGGGAAAATGGGCTCCTTATCGTTTCAGAATGTAAAAGCGGCTAGCATTGAGTTTAATCGTAAACCCAGAGAGATGCGGTCATGCCGATGTCCCACACCAAATATTAAGTTATAACCGCTTGGAGCAATGCGTGTTATCGGCCCTTTTCGCATCCACTTGACTGCTGAGAGCGCTAGGGAAAACATAACTTCTTTTTACAACAAACTATCAGCGTTTCGAGCAATTTAAGAAGCAATATAGACGAATGAAATATTCTCGTAAAGAGATAGTTGTTAATAAAATTGCTGTTTTTGGCCAATAAATTATTGATTGAGTTTAATTGCGTTTTAAAGTTTTATGACTGAGATAGAAAGACGCCTCTTCCATTACGATATTGGATCTTTTCAGATTCTGCAATTGAAAAAATGTGACGAAATTTCTAAAAATGTAATTTCGTTAAAATCAAGTTCGTTGCGAAACTTAACAGGTAGAATTGAATTTTATTAACGTACTTTACAAAATCGACTTTAAATACATTTCTGGTACTGCTCTTCTTGCTTCTTAGCATTCATTTTAATTTTCGCCCGGCGCATCCACCATTTTTGTACGTAAAAATGTTTATTGTTTGATTGAAATTAGTTAGTTAGTCAGTTAATTAGTTAGTTAGTCAGTTTATTTTTTGTTCTAGAGTAGATTTGCTAATAACAATATATGTTGTTCTCATTTTACATTTCAAAACAAAGATAATGGCAATTTTCTGCTAGATTTTCAATTTGCTTCTACTATGAATTTGTAAGCGTTGGTTTAGCTTTGAGTTTATTAATAAAATAAACAGGTAAAACTGCTTGCTACTACTGCTTTTCCTTTAATTAAAATTACATGTGGTTTGTCGGCTTGTATGTGTTTAAAAGAGAACACACGACTAAAATTTTTTCAATTTTAATTTTTTGTTAAAGCACATTACATATAAATAATAACAAGTAAGCTGTCAAAATCAGTGCTTTTTTAAAATAGATTGTTTATATTATTTGATTAAAAAATCTTGCAAACTTATGACGCAGTGGAACTGTCGCTATTTAAATAATAAAGTTTTGAATTAACGGGATGTCTGGAGAGTCCTGTGAAAATTTGTAGATGGTATTAATTCATTTAAAACTTTAATTAAATTTTTTTCACCTGGAGTTATAACGTCCCATGCAAATGAACTTGCCAGAAATATACACGTTCGTGTATAAAATATGAAGGTATGAAATGTGAATCTGGGACCTTCATTATGTAGGCAATGTAAAATTCGCACACAAAACACGAGAACATATTAACCTAGTTAGCTACGACGTTTAATTTTAGTTGAATTTATAAACACTGAGAAACAATGCGTAACGAAAACTAATATTTAAATTTAAAGGTTACGTGTTTATACCGACTGTCGTTTCCATGAAGGAATATTTTGTAATCTTATATTCTCTATGTTAGAAACTTTTTGTTTCAACTGTATTTTCGGTAATTGAATACTAATATAAAACGTTTTTGTGCGTTAGTAAATTATGCATAAAAAAGATCATGAAACCGGATAAATTTAATAATGAGCGAGCGTAAAACTTCCGATATCAGTTTCAGAGCGTAAAGTGCTGAAAAGTTCGGTGTAAAACTGCATAATAAGGTGATTGATAGAACCGGAAGCCACAAGCTATCGCACCGATGATCCTTTTGTGCTTTAAAAGCTGTTGCCAGAGACCCAAGTGAAATTTTTTGTTGAGGAAAACCGTTAAATAAATTCATTTCTATTCATTAACTTTATTGCGTGTCTTTGTATTTACCACTTCAACACATCGAACCGTTCGATTTAATTTATTGGAAGGATCTTCCGACCAAATAAAAGGCGACGTATTTTCTCGATTTTCGTTTGTCGGGAGCTTTTTCATTCATTTTGGGAATAAAATTCTTTATAGAAATTATTCTGCAAAGACCAGATTTATCTGACAAACTAAAATTAAAAAAAAATCCGGCTTCAATTGGTTTCGACATCAAGGAGATTTGCAGTTTTTCAGAAAAAATATTTTTAAAATCTAATAACGACTTCTATGACAATTTTTTTTTAACTTTTGCTTAAGTGGCTTTTACAAATTCGCTGTTCTTTGAGTAACCGTATTTTTTTTCGTTTACTTGCAAAAAATTATGAAAAATTCGAAGAAGACGTGAAAAACTTAATATCGCTGGTTGATAATGATCTTAAGGAAAATAATCGGCGATGATGAAACGTGATGCTTTTTGCTACTAAGTGAAAATCGATATCCAACACCTTTATCATCGGAAGAATGTCCGAGAAAACAGAAAACACGAACTCCGATAAAATTTAGTACAGAAAATGTGTTTGACGAAGTGAAAAATACATTCAATAAAAATCATATCTGAAATATTAATTGGTTTGTTAAGAAAACAGCGAAAATGTTTTTTTTCGACCTAATTAATTAATAACATGTAGTCGTTTTAAAGTTAATTTATATTCTGTTGTCTGAGTAATAAGTTTATGTAACCGTCAGTTTATTTCGCAACAATGTTAGTTTTAATGACAGAAAATAAGTAAATGTAGCCGTGTGTTGTTGTATCTTATGCATTTCCCATTATTACTTCTCCAAACTCGTTACTCGGTTTCCCATTTAGTTGTGACGTAATCTCTCGTTGTAACTTCATTTTAAATGATGTTCTTGATTGTAAAAGAGCGACTAAGTTTAAAATTGAATTGTGTGATTGGAGTGTTAAAACATGTGGCACGTAATGAGATTTATGTGAATTCTTTCTGGTGTACGTCGAAAAGTTTCAAGATCAGTTCGGAAATAAAAATATAAGTATAAATCACAGTAGCGCGATGAAAAAATGTATAAGACGAACACAGGTAAACCAGGAGAAAGATGCTTCTAAAACAATTGATTACTTCCATGTTTGTGGATCCGGTTAGCAATAAACGAAAAGTTTATATACGCTTGGGAGAATGTCTTCCATTCGCGTTTGACTTATACTTTTATTAAATTTCCCTCCAGAGAGGGAGTTTGGCGTGGGTCCGATATATGCAGCATGATTACGGGACTTATTTCCAGCGACAGGGCTTTGTAGGGAGCGTGTGAACACGGAAATTAATTGCTTTCAATGAAGCTCTGTATATTTAACCCTGTGTCTGTAATAGTGACTACTTCGCACCGGGACGGCAATTTACATAGTTGTATTTGTGGTAGAAGCGCACAATGGCTCACTTCAAACACGAGCAAAATGACCTTTTGTTGCAACTTTTGAATGCTCGCTTCAACTTTAGCCATAATTTCGGCCCTTTTCTAAGACGTAGACACTTTTGTGCTCACTCGCCTTCTAAATTGAACCTACCGATAATATTCAACTTTGCATTCTCCTTTCATTCGGCAGTGAAACATGAGAGGTACTATTATTATGATGATTTAATTCACCCTGAGAAGCCCTAAATCATAATGTGATAGTACCTCACATTTCATGCAAAAACTCATTTGGTTTGCGATGATTTTCACTCGTCGAGGATATAAAACTTCCATCTTTTTGATGTTCTTTCGGTTCCAGTATTTAAACTTAAACGTTGGGATTCACACTGCGATAAGAGTTTTTCGATTGCTTTCAAACTTTCAACGGCAATATTTACACCCTCTAAACGAGAAACCGCTATTTACGATCACCACAAAAAAAAGAAAATTCACATCAAATCTCTTTTGAATGCAGTCACCTTATTCCCTAATCATATTACTTACCAGATTTACGTTTACAATTTTGAAGAAAATTTTACCACGTCGAGTTACCAAATAAAACAACAATATAAATGGATCCAAACTCCGATTCCATTCACCGAGAAAAACAAAGAAAGAACATCGAATTCATTTAATGTAATTCTATTTATTAGGATCGGGATATCATCTCGTAAATTTACAAAACTAATAAAAATGGCCCGTTAAATCTCATACCGTCAAATTCGTATATCGTTCTCTAAAACTGCTTAATCTGCAACGGAAAAGAATTCAAGAGCGCTCTCTGAAAATGAAACATTCAGTTCCGCAATACCAGTATACCGTGGTTTAACATGAATTTCTCTATCCTTTGATGTGTACAAACTGTCGATGCCAAAAGAAAACGCCCAATTCGCGGCACTTCTTTGAAACAGAGCACTGAATAGAGACACTTTTTAATTAAATGAAACTCGAAACATTGTTAGAGACGCATCACAATGTAATAAGCAGCTGCATTCCTAACCACTTTTTTAACCGTAACAACGTAAATCCCTCTCTGATTTTGCCATTAGTTTTTCAATAAAGAGACTTAATTTGCTTTTAGGCTTTGTTAAAATTCAGTAAGTAAACATCGAAAGCCCAAACTAAGCCAGAAATACGTAGAAGCAGAAAAATCAGTGGAGCAGCAGACTGAAAAAAAATAGGAACCCCTCGTAAAAATTAAACTAAATTAGTTCCGGTCGAAGTTTTGTAAAGGTGTCCAAGTTTGTTTTCCTTTGATGTCAATTTTCGGAGATCGATAATTTTAGACACTCTTTTAATCTATTGGCGCTACAAACAATTTAGTAATAAACGCCTTGTTCTCGTGATTTACATTTACAGCGATAAAGCCTAATCATTATCAACAGGTTAATCATTAACGACAATAAAGGGTCAGGCAAAATGATTACACACATGAAATACACATTACTGGACTCAAGTGATGGTTATCAATATCGATATTATTTGTGGGTGGACACTGACCTTAAAACAATAAAAACCCATCAGAGGCAACGGATAATACCAGGTTTGTCGTGACTCTTCATAAATAATTTTTATTGCATGCATACAAAAACGCAAAAACAATGACTGTAGGACAATGATTTTTGATTTAATTCAAAAACATAAAAAAATATGTGAACAAACCACATTTTTATATCGAAATTTTTAAATTTTAGTTAAATAGACATTTTACATAAATGGAAATGGAAATACAGATTATAATATGACAAAATGCCAAAATAAAAAAAGAAAACTTTTGAAACATAGACATTTTTTTAATTTTATTTTTTTTACAACAAACAAATAGCTGTCAAACTCAACAAAAATTAGAACGAGCAACATAGAAAGAAGTATTTACTTTTCAAAAAAATATTTTTACAGGCGTCATTCCTTGTACATATAAATTCTATTAAAAGTGAGCAAGTCTGTTAACTTTAGCAAGTAAACAAACTTGAAAAGCAATTACAAAAAGAAACAGTTTCAACATTGCTTTACTTAGCATCCACAAAGATAACAATAATCAAATTAAAGTCTACTTTCAGTATAAACTACTATTATAGCTAGCGGTGAATTTTTAACAATTGTAAATCCAGCAACAAAGTCTGACGTGATGTAGTTCACGTAATGAAAATTCTGAAGGAAGTAATTTAATTAAGTATCTTCTGTAAGAACAAATTGCAAATTACACCGTTTCAAAAGCTGAATATAGAACACCTCTTTTAATATAAAATGAAGCAATCAGAGTTTTATGTAATCAGTGCCAAAATTGCAGTCTGTCGATAATTCAGTAAAATTTTTATGTATCATGAATGGAATGGTTTGAATTGTAATATGACGTTCATAAAGGAAAAATTAAGCAAAAAACAACCATTTTAATCATACACGTTTACGGTTGGAGCTCTTAAGCCACACAACATATATTAATCGTAAATACTTCCTAAAAGTCAGTCTTTATTAGCAATTTTACGGCATTTCGCTACCATAAAAGATCCGGGAAGTTATTCGATTGAGCAGTTTTATTCTCGACCACTAGGTGGCACGTGAAATAATAATAACCTCGAAGATTACCTGATCTGAAAGCTAAAATCAATCATAGTTATAGAGAATCACCACAAGAAAACAGTTAATTCCTAGCCTTACAGACCAAAAGATTTCAGAGCCATTTATCTTTCACGTAATAATGAGTCATGCTTTGTTTAATTGTAAATTTAATTTGAGGTAAAGTTAATTTTCAGGCCACTAAACCATCCAAAATTGTTAGTATCGAAACTTCATTTTAAAATCAGTGTGAAGCTCGGGGTAATTCTATCATTAATCAAAATAAATTGCCGTAAAATCTATAAATCAACGTTAAAAATAAAATGCCTCGTTAGTTTTCATATACTGAATTCGGTTACAATTTGTGCTAGACGTCCTTTTTTCGGGCCATCACCATGAAATATCACCGTCACAAATGAACAGTGGTGGTCTTTTATTTTGTGAAATTGTTTGATTCGAAAGCCACAAAAGGCGCTGTTTGCATAAAGCTCCAGAAAGCAATAGACGGAAAATTAGTGGCCGCAAAGTAATCCTGACCCAAAAGGCATTTCCGTCATTACGGACTCCAGACGGAGGTCCTGTTTCCTAGTTTTTTATTGCTTTATTTTTGTAAAATATTGGACCACAGATAGTTGAAAAGTTATTTAGAAACTTTTATTATCAGAAGTTGCCGCTTTATGAAATTCTATGACGACATTTTCTCCCCGCACCTACCGGAGGTGATCAGATTGCTAACAAACTAGAGACTTGTCAACTTCGGAAAATTTCGGGTTGTTGATGTTTACTTCAATGTGGAGTCCATCACCTATGAATTAATTATTGTTTGTAACGTGTTAACAAACATTTGCTTAAATTTGTAACGTTACATTTAACAGACAAATTGTTGCAAATCAATATTTATGTTGGTTGTTTAATCATTATGCTTGTCACAGCTCCACAAACACCGGCGAAAATTCCATCACGTTAGCAACGAAATGAATTAATATAAATAAAAACGACTGTCATGATTTAAGAAAAAACAATTACCAAACTCAAACGAATTCGCTTCAAACATTTGCTGGGAATTGGAAAACGTAATGGTGAAATAAAAATGAACTAATTTATATTTAATGATACATACTTTCTCATTGGGAATATTTATGAAGGGATGTACACGTTGTACCTACAGGTTGCCAAAAAAGGAAGAGAAAAAGGTGTATTAATGTATTTTTACATTTCTAATTGTCGTATACTTGGCGCATCTCTCGTTAATCTATATAGATCAGTACTTCTTCAGTATCTACCTAGCTACGAAGCCTTAAGGGTGCGATCCTGGACTAAAAGAGGCAGGAAAAAGTCCATATAAACAGGGAGTGGCATCACGATTTTGCATGACTATTTTTCAGGGCCAAACATGGGCAAGATATTTAATAAAATGACAAAAGTTGGGTACTGTTGGAAAGCTAAAGAATGTGTGCAGGGCGTCTGCTATTTTTTATTGCAAAATAATGAGTCTAATGGTAAAAAAACACTGTGACATTTTGGTTAGTCTTGAAGTTTAAATTGTGTACATTTCAATGTTTTTATTAACATATAAAATAGAAGTAAATCAAAAAACTCAGATATACAAGCCCTTTTCCCAAGATTCTGCAACATTTTGCTGTAACGTTTTAAGTGATTAATGTAACGGCTTTGCCATGTTTGGCTCTGAAAAATTCTCTAACATTTTTTTCGAACAGAATTGCTTGAAGTGGCGTCCGTGATCGAAATGGTACTAAAATAGTTCAGCTACTGTCGAAAAGAGGGCGCTCAAGCTTAGGGTGGTAAATTTTGAATTTGCGCTTCTCTTGACTGAATTTAGTTCAAATAGATACATATTTTATTAGCCAAATAATATTTGGTACGAAAACCTTACCTGGCCTTTTGAGACTTTTCAGAAGATTAATGTGGTACTTGCAGCGAATAAAGTACCAATCGTTTTTTTTCTGTTACAGTTATGTATTATCTCAACGGTTTGATTATTAAATTAAAATATGAATACATTGTTTAACGTTGACGAACGTTCTCAAATCATACCTCTTATCAAAAAAAAAATATGTAGTGAAGAAAAAAATAATATTTGATGTATTTTTAGATTTATAATTAAACAGCTGGCATGTCTAGGGATGCTGTTCCTATCGCAATAAAAGTTTAGGTAAATAAACCCTCACTAAATATTTATAGCTTTTTTTTGAAAGCTGTATTGTTGTGGTAATCCGCAAATTTATGATTTTTTAGTTAGACTATATATAAAAATAAAATATCTTTAAATTTCGAAGCGTTTTAATTTTATAAACAAAATTATAAATAACGACAAGAAAAGCTTTGTAATTATTTTTAAACATAATAGTTTACATTTTGGGGTGTACTTGGAGGAGATTGAAACCAAGACGTCTGACTACAAATAGAAATACAGTTGTTATCGCAACGGAAAACAGTACAATGTGCGTTTACAAAGTGCACCCCGGTGGCAAAGATAGGTAACAAATTAGAAGACAAGAAATTCCTCCTAATACTAATGTGTCATTTTTGAGTTAAAATTAAAAATACATAGTACCCTAAATATTGTACACGCTTATGATTGTTTTTCCAAGGTAAAGAACAAAAAAGTCACAGAAATAAACATAAAATAGGTTTGATCAAAATTAATCAGTGGAGTAGTCTATGTAAGTACAAACTAATTACTAGGCGATGAAAAAATAATAATTTGTTTGATTCATATTTCATTAAAGAAAAACAGTTTAAGAAGAATTTTCCAAAACTCCCAAACCGACATCAAAATAAAGTATGCTCAAGTTTCATTATGGTAATAATTGCCTCATCAATGTGCAACTCAAAAGTCCACTCAGATTTTGACGTGCGATATTTTGGGACACCATGTATAAACTTTTAGATTATTACTTTCTTTTGTGCCAGAAATGGTGTTTGTGTCTAGTAATTTTTGTATCAAAATGTTTAAAAAAAGGTTGACCAATGCTACATTTTTTCTCATAAAAAAATGCTTAAAAAATACCACTGCTAGAAACATTAAACAAATAATTACTTTTTTTCCATCATTTATAAACTTGGATTTAATATTCATTATATCTGTAAAATGCAAAAATTAAAGAATTACATTTTAAAGCAAATAGTGTGCCGAGACCTCTAAAGGTTTATGGCTTTATTTATAGTTGCACCCCAGCTGGGATATTTCTCAATTCGACCTTGGAGGGTTAAAATTTGTGTTAAAAAAAAAAACTATTGGCATAGGCAGGTACATAAAAGTATCCTCTGTTACAAAATAGCAAAAAAACTATTTAATTTATTTTAGGGACGACAGTAAGCACCACTTCCCAAAGGCATATTCAGTGAGTCGAAATTTATCTCGAGATCGCAGCCTTAACAAAAACGATAATCAAAAATTTTCAACTTTTCTATTATGAGATACAATTAAAGTAAAATAAACTAATTCTTAACCAACATTTAATATTAGAAGTTAACGCTGTCTATATTTTGAACGGACTCGAAAAGTTGTCGTTCCACTCCGAAGAATAGTTTACGAGTTTTAGATATTTAAGAAACCTCTAGTCGAAAATATAATGAGTATAATATGAAAAAAAATTTATTCTGTAACAACGGAACATAAACTTTGTTTTGAACTCAAACATACAGAATGTAGGAGACATATTCTATTACAACAAAATACCATCGTCAACTCTTGTGTTTTCAGTACTTTTCTGAATCTGCCAATCAATGGTATCAGATTTAATAATGATCAAAGTGTTTAGCAAGTGTCCCATTTGCTCTCGAATAAAACCAAAATTTACTTCAGTGAACGACAGTCATAAGAGGATTAAAATACATGTTATTCACTCAATGGGTTTCAAAGTACCTAGAGTTTTCTTTTTTAAGTGAAAAAAATTTGAATGTTTCTGTGGCTGGAATTATTGGTGAGCGTTTCTGCACAACTGTAGAAATATACATCGTCTATAGCATATAAAAAAGGTTTTCTTGATAGTTCTGCCATAAAATAAACATTCAAAACCAAAATTTCAAATGTTGACCTCAAAGCTGCTATAAAAACATAAACTATAAAACAAACTTTCGATTTATTGACAACACGATGCTCACATTTATATGTTTGTACAGTTGCTGACCGCGAGATTTCATTTATTTATTCCGATGGATTCGATGAACATCGTGTTTGCGAGTATAGATTTGTATGACAAATTCCTTGGTCTATACAATGTTAAGAATTTTTGTTATTTTATATTATTTTAATATGTTAATAAATTTTTCAATCGTAGGCTATGAAATTCTGCTCCAAAAGACCAATATGAAAACGAAAGCATTTCTCGTCTTACCAAACCCTGGCAAAAATTCTTGAAAGTCACGTTTTAGATGTGTTTTGTTAAAAGTTGAGCAGTATGATTTTGCTTATTTCCTCACTTTTGGCAACGATCGAAGAAGCGACAAAAAAAATTATTGCACCTGATGAGCTGTGATACTTCCTTTATGAGATTCAGGCGAAGCGGAAAGCGGCATAGACAGCATGGAAATCACCGACATCTCTAGTTCAACGTGACAAATTGAAAGGAAAAGTTACGGTCATTCTTCTGACAGTTATTTCTTTGATCGACATCCAGATACTGTGTTAACAACGAAACTATTCTTTCTGTAAAAATTACCTTGAGCCACGAACATCGTACAAAATAAATGAGCCGCTTGTCGAAGAGCTTCTCTGCAACGAACCGGAAACGTGCCAGCATTTCAATACCAAATCTTTTACCGTAAAACAGAAGTATTGTTGGTTATTTTATTATCTTATTGTTTTAATGTCCGTTTGGGTACTTATTCATTTTGAGACAGCAAAAAACATCTCATTACGTGACAAGCCTCCATTACGCAGAAACGTTTAAATTATTGATTGCTAAGTAAAAAAGCCAGCTCGTTTACCATTAAAGTTTTGCTAACGGCGCAATTGCTTGGAAAATTCATTAAACTTCGTTTTAATTAGCATATGTTGCAGTGCCAAGTGCGATGGTCTTGATTCGACAATATAATCCAAAAAAGTTTTTCAATTTCTTTTTTTCAGCACATTATTCAAGAAAATGAAATCAATTACAAAAGTTGTCTCGAACAGACTCGATTAAGCTAATACGATTCATATTTCTTTCAGACGTACATGCTTCCATTTTTTATTTACACAGGCAAAATTAATTTTAACAAATCATCAAATATTCAAGATATTTTCTTATTAAGCTAATATTTTTTGGACTGTAACGGAATAGGGGCTATAAGTCATTGTTCACCGCGTTCATAACTCGTATTTCGAAAATAATTTTTATATATTACTTTCGTGCCAGCGTCATATCGGAAGGTAAATATTGGCTGCAAATAGTGAAAAATATTTTCCACATATTTACAAACAAAATGACGTCTCGTTTCGTATTCAGATTTGCTCCTGAGAGTTTTCAATTTTAGATTTAAAACGCCTCCGGTACAAAATTCGATACGAGAAATTGGTATTCGATACGTCAAGCTTGAAGACATAGCAATCACAATAAAATAACACGGCTTTAAAAATGTTGTGTAATTTAAATGTCATTAGGCCAGGGTTTCCCAATTTTTCCGTCTAATTATCAAGACTCGTAGGAATTTGTCAGAAGATGTCGGGAGAAGTGGTAGCTTGCGTGTTAATTGCGGTAAATGATCCCGGCTAGAGAGAGTTTACAAGATTTACAACCACCTCCAAGAATAACGATTTTAATATTTCACCACAAAACCATAATATGTAGGCTTTCATTCGCAACAACTACTATTATAATTTCACTTGGGCATTGCCAAGCTTAATTAAATAATATCGAACCTTCAGAGCGTAAAAGCACGCCATTAATATCGGTTAATCCCGAAATGTATATGTAATTAAATTTTCTTAGTGTTAAATTAGCGAATGAAATTTTCAAGAATTTACTTGATTGTCTTCGCGAGCTTCATTCCTTCACAGGGAGCTAAAGATTAATTTGTGGTCTCTAAGGAAAACTGGATAACGAATTGTGAATTACTTCATTAATTTGAATTATTAGTGCAGAAACTTGGCGTAATTAATGATAATTACCACTAAACTAATATCCAAATGCTGATGTAACGCTCCGAAAAAAATCTTTTTATAAACTCTTCTTTACTTTACAAACATTTTCCAGCTATCCATGGAATGTACATTTGTGTATTAATACACAAATTAATAAAATATTATTTACCAAGCTCTGAACGTATTAAAATTTAATGCATGCTGGTCTAGCGTACCATCTGTCTCTGACGGGCTGTTTATTTTGTATAATATTTCACTAAATTTTCTAGGTCCGTCTCAGCTAGAGAAACGCTGGTGATTAAAAGCTCAAATTAATCTAAACTCAGCGCTAAAAATAAACGGACAAATATTATGTCGTGAAAAGAAAGATCAATTTGGTATTTGCACTAAGTAAAATAGAAAAATAAGAGAAAAATCGAGCTAATTAATCTTAGGATGAACAGTTCACACAGGAAACTGGTTTAAACTGGCAATATTTTTAGTTCCTCATTTAAACAGTAATAAATTTTGCATTTAAACTAACTGTTCGAAACGATAATATTGTCTATTATTTTCAATCCAAGTTGGACGTTTTCAAATTACTGTAAAAATTTTGTTATTTACCAAACATCTAAAATTTTATTTCAGTTTTCTAGATCTTCTGATTTTTGTAGATTTTTACAATTTAAAAAATATATTTTTGTGTTTAAAACTGCATTTATCGGGCAATCAAAATAATTTGTAATTGAGTCATCCTTGAAATCAAAATGTCTTTTACATCTGATACGATATGTTGCGATATTTATAATTGTGAATCAAAATAGTATATTAAAATACAAGTTTGAAAAAGTATTGATTCCAGCACGCGTTTGAAATTACGATACGAGCCGCGTAGCGGCGAGTGGAGAAACAAACAAGTGCTGGAAGAGCTTTCTGAACGTGTGTTTTATACTATTTTTTCTATTTTGCACCACTTAACTTCTTTTTATATAAAAGAAATAAAATTTTGAAATTTAGGGAATTTGATCAAGGTTGGGTACAATGATTTAATATTATTTATTTCATAACGTTTGAGGTTAAGTTATTAAACACATTGCTCACATTCGAATTTTGACATTTCAAGGATGACTCGATTACAAATTGTCTTGATATGAAGAAAAATGGAATTTTTAGAGCATTAAAATATGAGAAGTATTTACGAATAGGTTTTTTATACTTAAAACTAAATATTTAGATTTTCTTTTGTTTTAAATTCATAATAATAAATAAAAGTAGAAAATTGTAAAATAATTACAAGTTTATGTTTTAAAATAGGTATCTGTTCTAAAGTATTCTGATATCATTACGAATGGAAAAAAAGTGGTATTAACAATACAATTTTATATTGCGTCAACGTCACGTTCACAATCAGTTTTCCCACAATTACCCAGTGCGTGCTAAAACAAACATTATTCATATGTGTACATTTTTTTGAATAATATAATTATCTACTTAGTATCCGTCCATTATTCAAAGCATTTTTTTCATTTTTACAAACATATTATTTAAATAATATGGCGCAACTTTTATGTTTCTGTCACAGTGAAATTTTTGTTTCTTACCTACGGCTACATATCTCCAGTTACTTCAGGTCATTAATTCGAAAACGTGGCATTAAAAAAGAAACAGAGAACCAAAATAATTAAGGTTACGTTAAAAAAGGGATTTAAACGTGCGGCGCCTAAAAACGGAATGAAATACTTTGAAATAAGCTATGGTCGTAAGAAAATTAGAAACAGCTGTGGAAAATTAAAACGAGAAGAACACCGAAGTCGAAAAGCACCGACGGAAAACAACTTTGATGATTAGGGTATGTAAATATAAGAGGGATAGCAAATGCCTACGAAACGTCTAAAAAGACTATAAAGAGGAAAATTTAGAGAACAACCAGAGGCACTGACCATCGAAATTGGGAAATTGAAAAAAGGTATACGAGGGCGGTGACCGACGATAAAAAGGAAAGGATTTTTATGGTCAATGCAAGGAAAAATGTATTTAGTCTGTCGAGCCACTTAATTTAAACAACCGGATTTTCCTAGCACGCTATTTGAATAGAAAATCCTAAAAAGCGTATATTTTGAATAAAGATACTTGAAACGATATTACTTTCCACGCGACACAAACCTTTTATTATCCTGTCATGTGAAAAAGTAGATTTATAATTTTATTGACATTCGCAGTAGAGCTAAAAAGTTTCCTGGCCGACATATTTACATTGATTAAATGACACATCCTTTTTGTTACAATGTGAAACGTTAAGGGTCTTCGCAATTTTACTGCCGCTCTGGTTGTTACACAATTCGTTGAAGGCTATGCGGGTCTCAGAGGGACATCTAAGTATGATAGGCGTGTTGTATACACTTTCTCAGAAAAACTTTGAATCAAGAAAGATAATGTCGGAACGAGTTTTTTTTTGAAAATGTACTCCTATTTTTAACATTACTGTAATAGCATGACTGTTGTTATGTCTATCAGCGACAATATCACGTGTAAACCTCACCTTCTACTTACTGACAAATCTCTTGTCAAAGCTCTAGAAATATATTTTAGCACGCAACAAGAACGAAATGGTTTTTAAATAGACATATTTTCAGGGCTAGATATCTAGTCGCTATTTAATCACTTTTACAAAGTTTTGCTAAATAGATTATCAAGTTAGAGTAAGAACGTACCAAAATAAACTTTGATGGACATTTTGACAGTTCGGGTTTAAATTAAATTTGTAGTTTTGCTTCACGGTGATCACTTTTAACCAGAAATAATTAATAACGACAAGGAAAAACTTATGAAGTTTCTATTTTTATATTGAAAATCTAAACGCTAGCAAAGAATTCTCGAGGTCAATACATTTAACCAAAATAAGAACAAGAATTCTATCGACAAATAGTTCCGCTTTCCGCATCGGTTTCACGAAGAATGTACGGATTTCAGTGTTAAGGATTAATACCCAAATAAATAAAGCATTGTGTTTATTCAAACTGCAAGCGCATGTTTAACAAGAGGTAGTCGTTTTGTTTTCTTTGTAGCTTTGTAAGGCAAACAATTTTGCTAATCGCGATAAATCTATTGTTTTCGCGATAAAAAGTAACAGTTTTAACTTATGAAATAACTAATTTTAACTGACATGCTTATTAAAAGTATTGTTGGTAGCACATCTGTAAATTTTATTCGTTTATTGCACTATTATTGGTAGCACAAAAGCACTGTAAAGATTTACCTACGAACCAAAAGAAATTAAAAATCGATGAATAAATCAAAAAGCGGAAATCTGCTTGAACAGACAAGTGGTTACTTTTTTGCTCGTTATGTGCATAGAGAGCTGTTCAAATGTTTATCAATCGGTGAAAAATACTTGTATATTAAAGCACACTCATGAGTTTTCCATTCAATTAAATAAAGTGATCATCATTCTTCGTTTTGGTAATAATCTAAATTGAGTTACTTGAATAAACAGGGAAAAGTTTGTGAAGTTACGTAAGCAAACTATCGTAAATAACAGAAGTAAATATCTCTAGAGAGTTGTTCCACATTTGCTCTCAATTGGCTATTAGAATGTGGCTGCACGGTTGTGGTTGAGAAATGAATTTGATTTAACAGACGGAGTATAGTTTGTATTCAGACATAAACTGGAATGATGTGGAATTGATTTCTTTGGTGCAGGATGAATAAAATATGTATGCAAATTGCAAAGTTTAGTATCAGATATATTACATGCAACACCCTCTGAGTTCCTACGTTTTATGACAGTCATATATTGTTTTTATTTCCAAGAGGCTATGTTTTAGGCCAGCATGGGGTCAATTTTGTTCCTTATTGGTGTTGCCATATATATGGAAATCTTCTTTTGTCAATAACTTCGGAAGATATTTCCACGAGCCTGATATTGATACCGTCGCTTTAACGAAAATTTTCAGTCAACGCTTTGTTTATAAAATAGTTTCCTTTGAATGATAATTCGGCTTCCGTTGGTGTATTTCGCGACTTTTTCCTCGCCTGATAATGCTTAAGCAGCTGCACGACTCCAGCATATTTCAGTGACAAAATTGCTGCTTTGACGTTCGACTTTCCACAAAAAGACGCTCATGCATAAACAGTGCATTACTTTTGACATCTTTTGTGTCAAATTTAAATCTTGGAGACGGTAACTAACCATGAAGAGTAGAAAGAACTCTTATTTTATTTCGTTTCTCAAGACAAATTCTGATTCGCCTTTCGGCAATTCGTTATCTCAGGACAATAAAATACTTTTGTTTCCAACAATGCTTCACTTTTACGGGAAGACATGTTGCACCTAGGAAATATCATGTTTTCACTTATCATCACTGTCGCTTTTCTTGCGTCATCCTAATCCTCTTTTAACGAGAATTTCCAAGCGACTTTCAACATTTACTTATTTTATCGCCTTACGAGATAAAAGACTCCAGTAATCAAATCATCACAAAATGATTTTTCAAATTTTTATTAAATTTTGACAACTCTTGAAAACTACTCGGTTTTATTCTTACATAGTAAATTCCATCAACAGCTTGCAAGACAAGTTTTCCATAGAATTGTAAGAATATTGATTAAGAGAGTGTGCTTTACAAAACCTGTTTTATAAAATGAAACGAAACAATTTACTCGGACAAATACCAAGAAGATAGCTTATAAGACTCAGAAATATCAACTCCATTATGTGAAGCGGAAGTTTTAATTTAATCTTATATTAAAATACAGTGGCTGACGATATTTTGCATTATAATTAAATGCTTCTGAAAACTGACACAAAAGTACAAAAGAAGCTTGATAAATTATTGCGCCCTTTTTTGCCCCAATATTACAAAGCAAATTTATAAAACTCAAATAAAAGATTAAACACAAAAGGTTCCAGGCTTTGACGTTTGTCAGAAAATTCAATATTCTTGCAAGTTTTACAAATGGTTCACTTGCGTTAGTAATGATTGTAATACTCTTATCGCTCTGAGTTTATCTATGTGGGCCAAGCCGGGGCTATTTAATGTCCAGATTAGGCGGATCCTGAAGGAATACCCAGCAGAATACTGACGAACGGAACGATCTATGAACTTTCGTTTGAGTTTTCCGCAATGCGCTAAACTAGAACTGTATTTAACACCGTTAAAAGTAATTTATTTCATTTTGTTTAATGTTTTATACCACAACACTGATAAAAACAAGCTAAATTGTGTTTGGTTAATTCACTTGCGGTATTCCTGGTTTTCCGCGCTGTTGGGCGTGATTAGCGAAGTTTATGCCTACTGAAGAATTTTGCTACTTTCAGTATTTTTTCAAAGAGAAGGATGATGCTGAATTATTCAAATTAGAAACGCTCGGAGTTTATTTCATTTTCATGTAGGACGCTCGATTCTACTAATTATATAACCGGTTTACCTAGCCTTCCACCCAGATATGATTTCTCACAAATTATAAACTCCTATATTAATGCTAAATGTTAATTCCCTCATATACTAAAGTAAGTTGGTTATTATAATTGAGTCGGGAAAGTGCAGAATTTAACAAGGTTTGGGACACTGTGTTATTATTTTCTACCATTTTTTACAATTTTTGTGAAAAAATGACGTACTAAGTGGCTCAATAAATCAGAGTTAATATGGTGAATGCGCCGGGAAACAAAGTTTTCAGTTAACTTTTAGCTGCAATTATCGCCTGTCTGTATTAACTAACAAATAAATTCTTTTATTAAAACTTTATTTTCTGTCACTTATAACTAAAAATTAAAATTTGTTTAATTATAAATCATCAAGTAAAGTCGTGTAATCCGAGCACAAGTATGTCGTTAAAACTTTATTACCGTCGTTGGTTGCAGCTCTCTTTTAGAATTTAATCTGATTGTGCACCTCACCATGACGAAACAGTAACTAAGCTTTTGTTGCTTATTTGGGTTCCATACGAATCATTTCACCAACATACTGGAATAATCGATGCGTTCAGTATAAGTAATTTATGCAAAAATTCCGTGCTTTTTAAATGTGTATGTATACTTTCAAAACAAAGTCCTCAAAATTGAATACAAAGTTAGAATTTCAATATGATTTTTTTGTAAACACAAGCCTAAAATTGTGATGAACGTTTTTTTCTTAAAAGTTCTTTTCCTTCGATCGTCGATGATTTCGTGCCACTCATTTTTATTCCAAAGCAATTTGGATATTTTTATCGTAAAATGTCTATAATGTAACTTTTATGTGATACCTATAACAACTTCGCCTTTTCATAATTCAAACAAATAATGCGCAATATTCCACCGCATTATTTACATAAATATCGCTTCTACAGTTAAATAAAATAATGTTTATAGCCAATAAAACCAATATTATCTGTCAATAAAGGATTTAATTCAATGACAACGCCATATGTTGCAGCTAAAACAAAAATTATGTTAATTTTAGATAATAGCCGTCATGAAGTAAATATGCAAGTAATTGTGGTTTATTGACAAAATAATTCGGAATATTACCAAATCAATTAGTTCAGAGTCACTTGATGTGATTTGGGGCCATCATTTGAATGAAAGTGCTATTCAGTTTATTTTGTAAAACGCGTTATTATGGAAAACGATACTCTCTGCACAGCTATAATCATAAAAAGTAAAAACCATGTCGAATATCCCAAAATCAAGGGAAAGCTGTTAAGAGCATTAAAATCAACCGGACTTTTCATGCATGGTTCTAAGCTTCAGTAATCCCGAATAGACCGGTAGTTAATGTACCATTTCTCGAAGAAACAACAAACCGATTTTTATGGATTTTTCTATTTTTATTCCGTTGTTTGACGACTTCTATAGTTGCTGTTTTCAATAACTGTACGAATATTGAAAACTTTTCTTAAAATAACATTGTCGTATTTTCTCATTTCATCATATGTCAGTCTAGATTTACACTTATTGTGAAGCAGATCTTCTGCTAGTTTCTACGCGATTTAAATTTACGAAAGCTCTCACATGTTGAAACGATATCTGCAGAAGTGTTATAAAATAAAGAAGAAGGGCAAACCTAATCAATCATTTCTCAAGGTGGAGACAAGCTTCTTAATAATTCATTTGTCTCTGAACTGACTAAGATGAATTGCCTATACTTTTCAGACAATAATGATCAAAGTGTATGTACGGCGGATACAAGAACCATTTAACTTAAAGAAAAAATACGAAGTTTTGAGTAATTAATAATCGTAATACAACCATTAAAACATAGGATAATTTATTTTAATTTGTTTTTTGTAGGAATTGAAACCTGAGAGTTGTTGGTTTGTTTTAGTATAAAAGCACCAAATATGAAAAGAAGGGAAAGTAAATAACGACAGAAATCAATCACTTTGTTGGTGACAGGACAAAGTTAAAACGAGAAGAAAGTGTGCCACTAAACGTATTATCTACAATATTACTCATATTTAGGATTATTTTTAAAATTGCTCAAAATAAAAAAAAACAAATTTCGATAAAAGAACTTTCAAAAATAAAGAAATTCAATAAGAGAATAATTTAATATTTTTGCACTCTATTTCAAGGGACCGTTAAAGAAAAATAGGCAGCTTTTGTTGGAATTTTGATTCAAAGATTTTAATGAAAAATACTACATTGCCTTACAAATCGTCATATTTCTCTTCTGAGGATAATTAAGATGCCGATGTGAATTTTAGAACGTTGCTCTAGTCGTTCTGTTTACATTTATTTATGTGACAAGGCAAGATTCACAGAAACGTGACATTTTAAAGTTTGGATTGCAATAAAAATTGAAGTTTTCTAGCTATGTTGAAACAAGCTTTCCTTTGAGTCTTGTCGATTAAAAAAAAATATTCTAATAAAAACTTGTTATGCAGTTATGTTGCATCAATAGAAGGATGCAGTAAACAAAACTTTAAGGTGTTTAAATATCAAAGTGTTATATCTTCGAAATCGCTTCATTTACAATCTTGAAATTCTTGATCTGTTGAACGATACTGAATGCCAAGAAGGTCGAGGGAGAACTGGATTGAACACATTAATATGTGAGCTTTTAACGAAAAATAATTATTGTCGAAAATGACAGGAGTAATTAAAAGGCAACGAGAACATCATGCAGAATAATGTTTTTAGTTTTGACCCGGTGATGATTTGAAATTCACTTTGCATTAACATTTAATTCTTGGAAGCAGTATGAAATTTATAATTCTTCTCATCAGACGCCCGTGCATTATAGATAACCTCTTAAAGTTTTATAGTTACGCTAAACAAGCAAGCTTAACCTGGCTAGACTACAAAATATTAATAATCCAAAGGAGCAAAAAAAACGGAAAAAGGAAATTGCAAGCTTACTTGTAACAACTGCTACAATAATTAATTATTACACTTGGTTTTTAGAACGGTCAAATAGTCTCCTCGTACACTCATGCGTGTTTAATTCAATACCACGACAGAACAATAACAGTAAACTCGACGCTATCGCACCGTCGCTAAACAACATTTCCACATGATAGTGAACGTGAACATGGTCGATTTCCCAACGAAAAAGGACCGTTAACACAAAAAAACTAATAAAATAAAGAGATAAAACTACATCGCGCCCTAGTCGCATGATTACAAATATAACATTAGTGGCTAGCCCAACACACGCTAAAACAGACACTTGATAATTGAAATGTTCTCTCCTCCCATTATCTGGGCAGACAATAACTTCAGCTTTTCAACTAGTCACGCGATTTTAGCTGAAAACTTTCAACGAAGCTCTTTTCATGCCAAAGAAACTTCACGCACTATCCTTCGACTTTTCTGTTTAATTTCAGTATTAATTTTCAGCGACAAAAGCTGCATTTTAATTAGAGAGAACTTCGTAATGTACAAGTCCGCAAAGAGAACCAATCTAAATATAAAATTCGGTTACGAAAAGCTCCGTTTCATTTTTAATACTAACACTTTAAACCAATAAACATGATGTTTTTTTACATTCCCCAATCTTTTTTATGGTATGATTTAATGGAAGAGCGCTGAAAGTAACCCCTAGGGCGTAGCGACAATTAGGGGTGTTCTAGTGACGATAAAGTGCTCAGCCTGCTGCAGGTTTCCTGTTAAAACGTTTCATAGTTAAGGAAAGATTTACTACCACTCTTTTAGTGAAGTGATCTAAAATTATTTTATTTGGAATTGTTTTCTCTACTCACATTAGCTTTCACTACAATAATTTCATTACGTACGCTTTGTAAATATATAGGGGTTGTTTAATTTAAACTGTTGTTGACTTTAACGGACGGATAAAGTTCACGAACCTATTGTTGAGGTAGAGTTGATTTGTTTAAGTCTAAGACAATAGTTTATAGACACAAACGGACGAGGACAGGAAACCACTGACTCTCACGTAAGCTGTTAAAGAAAGGGTGGATCAACTATTCACTCAAAGACGTTGGAGGCCTGTTTAGCGCTTTAACCGAAAAACTGCAGCTTTAGGTCTTTATTTGTGATGCTTCAGCAGGTCATTTACGAAAAGCAAACCTACAAGAAAATGAACAAAAATCTTCAGCAAGCAGTACAAATCCTCTGTTTGCACAAAATTAATTAGTGCAATTTCTGAAGCATCATAATTGAGAAAATGCAAATATCAGTGACGCGTTTCTGTGCTAGTACGGTATTATACTATTCTGCAAACATCCACTTTTTTTAATTAAATAATAATTTATAACTAATTAAAAGTACAGCAATATTGAGATTTAAAACAATTTAATAAAAAAATCAAAAACTAAAATTTTATTTTAATTGGCAGTAAAACAATGTTTTCAATTTAAGCTCAACTGACTACAAGTTGCTATATCTATAAAGCTTAGTAAAATACAGAAAAAATTCACTAAAAACTTAATAAATGTTTAATAATAAAATGAACAAGAATTGTAACACTTCATTTTTAATTTTATGACCATAAAAATGGTTTCTTCTTTTACTCAATAACTAGCTCACGACTTTGTCTATAAACACGTTACTAAAACCTCTCCTGGTCTTAATTAATTTTTCAGAATTCCTCTACACTATTTCTGTTTTTGTCGAGATAATAACTAGTTTTTTTTATTTGTCTATGTATTACAGTTTGAATGCGATAAACGTTATAGGTTAATAAAAAAAAAAAAAACGTTTGTTAGTTATGTGGCGGATTAACCCACTTTAGAAAATTATCAAGAGATGGTTGAAAAAAGCTAAAACATTTTTTTTATTTCGAACCACAAACCTTAGCAACAATCTTTATAACATTACTTAAAAATTGACGAAACCAAACAAACGATCATTACCTATTTCTATTTCACCCCCTCTAGAGTTTATTTTCAAAAAACAGTGTAACACAAATTTAAAAATCTCTAATTTTTAAAGAATTGAATTGTTTCTCACACCTTTTATCAGGGGTTGAAATGAGAAAAAAACTAAAAACGTGTTTTTGTAATTTATTTCTCTAACTTAAGAACTGATGAAACACTTGTAATCTCTAATTTCATCCCCATCAGAGCTAATTTAAAAAAATGTTGGAAGATATTTTTATTTATTTCGAAGAATAAGCCGTGACATACATTTTTAAATCTTAACTGTGAAAGGTGTCGAGTTTCAATAAAACAGATTTTCATCATTTTTAATTTTTATGCGTTGGATTTTTAAAGAACGCTAAAAACGATTTTTATTTGTAACTAAAACCTTGAATCCCAAATTTCATGTTTCTAATTATAAAATTGATAGGATTTCTGTATAAATTTTCATTCCTAATATGACATCTTTAATGGTTGAGTAAAGAAATTTAATAATTCCATTAAAAAAAAGTTAGGTGTCATATATCAAAGCCAAAACTTAAAAAAATATTAAATTAAAATACAGAATTTTTGAAATTATTTTGTGTGACGTATCATTTTATAAAATCCGATAAAAAATAAGAAAATTACAACACAAGGCTTTTTATATTCCACGCGATATATAGATTTACAAAAAACAGAATATTAGGATTAGAAATCTAAAATACGCATTTTTTGTTTTCAAAAATCATCAATATCTATCATCATCAAGGCGATACAGTCAGTCAGATACAGTTTCTTGCTGACTTACTTATTTATTTTTTGTTTAATCACTTTGTTTGATCATGAAAATTGTCACCGAAACGCGTGTCGGTAAGAAATCTAACAAATTTTTAGTATGTGGGAAAAATTAATAATTAAGTACTTTTAAATCTTTTTAAAATTCAAAACAGATTTTTCAGTAGATTACCCTGAAACTGAACTTTTGTAAAATTTTGTAAAAATATCAGAAAGATTAGTTCTAATTTGTAAATTTGGGATACCTAAAAATTAGAGAAATTGAGAAAATTTAGAAGTGAGAATTATAGAACCATTTTTTTCCACTTAAAGATCTTTTCGATAAAATCATATCAAATATTTGGAAGTAAAACTTTTAACTCTGATGTCCTGGAAATTATACTTTGTCATCTGTGTGCGTATTTGCTAACTAATTTTCAAACACGTTTTAATTTATTTTTAATCTTCATTTATTAAAAGTGATATTTTGAATAAACATTTTTCACAAAACAATGTAATAAATTAAAAATTGGTTGAAAACCTTACACCAAAATAAACCCATCAATGAGAGCTAGAACATTCTTTAGGTGCTTCCACTTTGTCATAACTATTTACATTAAAATACATTTACCGTTTTTAATAATTATTTATTTCTAACAATAACTATAGAATATATATAATAACTAAGAATAACTAAATTTAAGATGCTGGAAATCTCAACTTTCCTATTAGCGCATGTCATGCAATAAACTAATTTTTATTCTCACTTAATAATAAATATCCAGTCTATCAAAATATTATTTTTTTCATAAAATGGTTTTAAATTTTTTATGTCAAGCAGCCTGAGCAGACGCTGGCAACAATCGCTATTATTTTCAAATTAAACATTTTGTTTCGGATCGCACGTTTTCGCAATAAATATCTTAGAGCATCCCGGGTTTGTTTACGCTTTCAGAATGGAGAAAGTGGAAAGCAATGTTTATCCCTTTCTTTATAACATGTTTAATTGTAAAAGTATAGTAACCTAACTTAAATGAATTTGAATAAATCTTTAACAAAAAAATTCGAGGGTAGGTAACGATTTTTTATCAGTACCAAGACGCTTTTGTAAATTTGCCTACCAAATTTGACAATACATGGAAGGTCGTGCGAACAAACAGAGCCGCGTTGCCATTTCACTTTTTGATCGGCACCGTGAGAGTGAGTAGTGAAGTCATTTGGAAGTTACTGTAAAGTCAATTCAACCCCTAACTCGGTGTTCCAGTCCAGTAGACGTTCGGTGTGTTCACAACCGGCCGCTTTGCACTAACCACTTTCTCACCCCTACAATCATTTGGTAGTAAAATTTATTTCTTCGCTCGTTTTTTTACGATTCCTTTTCAGAATTCTCCTTTTTCAAAAGAAAAAGGGCGGTTGACGAATAAGGTAAGATAAGATAATGGAAAAACCTTAGGAGCTGAATCTTTGAACAATTCCTTTCTCTTCATTAACCTTTTGTGATGCTAAATAACGCTCTTCGAAGTACACAATTGCAGACTGCTGTGTTGGTTCGTAATGAAATTTTAACTTTGAATGCTAAGTTGTGCCACGCTTATTTCTGAAACCATCACGCTACATACATTCAAATTTACCCACCACATTAACTTCGAAGAAAATGAATCGATGAATATGTTAAAGTCTTATTCTTGACTTTCACAACATTAAGCAATTATCAAGAGAAATTACGACTCACATTGGCGTGAAACTTTAGGAGTCATTACTAGAAATAAGCGTCTCATTATTTTTCTGTTAATAACTCTGAAACATAAAATCTATAATGGAAAAGCACTTAAATCGTGAATTCTTGTGAAAACAATTTCTGATGATAAGCTACATCGACAAAAAAAATCCCACTCCCAGATAATTCACTCCATCAGTAAAATGAAACAAAAATTAGTCTCTGACAAAACGAGTCGCTCCGTGCCAAAAATACTCATTTTCTTTTAGGTCAGGATAATCATTTGTTTCTTTGAAACGTTATATTTACTTGGGTTAATTCCCGGAAATAGACTGATTTAGAGCTTCATTTACAGCTTGGTGTTTAGATCGACTTCCGTCAAACAAAACAGTTGTGATAGAAACCAACAGCACCTTCAAACGTAAAAATGCCACACAAAAGCATCTACAAATAAACAATTTAGAGCGTAATTAATTATCGAAAATCTCTTCTCGAGTTTTATTATAACAGTGTCGGTTTATCGTGTTTGTGTTATCGCAAATACAAACTTTATTCTTGGTAACGGAAGCTGAAAACATTAAAAATAAGAAACAAGCAATAAGTTAAAGTCAAAGAATGGGGTGAAAAAGCACGCTGAAAACTAGATAAAGCTTAAAATATCTTGAGTTACATTTTTGGAGTCCTTGTGAAATAAACCGATAGCTCGATCAATACCCTCGAATTCCTGAACACAAACTCTGCAAAAAATCCCAATTAAGTAAACTTTGTTCTATTTTTTTCGGGTCAGCCTTGGTGAAAATGTAAATTTTGTTTGTCGTAAAAAACGAATTCGACAAATATTCAATGAAAATTAGGGAACTGTTTATACATTCAACTTAGTTTTATTTGACTAATTAACTCGATATATTAATTTTTGAATAAAATATTAGTTTCATTATTTAGTGATACCACCAGATATTGACAGGTTAATGAAATTAATTTAGTTAATTTAGAACTGGTTTATTCGTGGTGCTAAATCTAACAGTTAATTAAATTACAAATTAAGGGAAAACCTTTATTCCGAAATATAATGTATGTAATTTTTTTTGTGAGAATTCAAACAATAAATGAACGAATATAGACCGCTCTGTAATAAAGTTGCAGCGACTGTGACATGTGTTTCAGGCAAAAAACTTAATACTGTCGTTTATGGTTTCACATTGAGACTTGGATTAAAATTTACTTTTCCTTGTTACTTTAATTTAAATGTCACTCAATTCTTGGTAATGTTTTCTTGTAGCTCAAGACTTTTATACGACAGATTGAATGGGTCTTCAAATATTTGTATTGGTTTTGGTTTATCTTGAAGCGAGCTATTTTAAAACTAGAGTTTTTATTTACTAAGCTTTTGGGTTGTCAAATTTTAGATAGTTATCTGGAGCTTCAAAGACGCATCAAATGGTTTCCACTTGTAATCGAAAGAAATTTAAGATTGAAGTTAATTTAGTTTTGCTATCGTTTTAATGAAATAATTATATGGATAAACCAGCTCACTTTTTAAAACCCTCGAACTGATTATGTAAACTTAAACTGGCTATTGTTATAAAACTTTAAACGATTTTGAATTTTTTTATGACTTCAAGTGCATTTAAGATTTTTATAGAACACCTGCAATCCATTATCGGTGATTTTTACCTGCATAAATTCGTCGGAGACATGCAAGGAGAATTTTTCATTCAACGCAATCGGTTCTCTTTTTACAAATTTATAACTTTTTTTTTAAGTTCTTTCAACTGAATATCAATAAAAGATAAAAACTGTACCGTCTTCGCAAATGTTTCTTTTTTCAGTAGCATTTATTATACATCCCGGAATCCCAAAATATGTTCTTGTAGTAGATACAATTTTAAATATCATATATTGCCTAAGCAATTAGGACAACCTGAGATAATCTACATCCACCAATTACTTGAACCATTCAGTTACACCTAAAATCCCTGTTTGTTACCCGACGGTTTACGTATGTATAATTAGTTATAACACAAGCTACTGTCAACCCAAGCATAATAATTATAATCTCATCATTATTACCAAAGGAATTACTGATTGATCCGGCAGCATCTGAAACATTGATCTTAGTATATATCTGAACAAGTAGGTACATGGAAATTCCCAAGTCATAAAGTATTTATAACGTTAATTCAAACACACATTTAAGTTAATTTAGGTTTCCGTGTTTGTATAATTTCTTTGATATTAACGTTAGTAAGTACCATAAACAGCATAAAATATGATCTTCGAATAAATATGAGTTTTGGATTTAATGGTACAATAATAGTGAGCCACGTAAAAAATAATCTTCATCAATATTTTATCTAACAACTAAGACGATCGAATATTGACCGACCACTTTTTTTCTAATAAATTTATTATTAATAAAGTATATGTTATGTCGACATTCGAGAAGATAATTTGGTGAGCGGACAGTTGTTTTGTCGAGTGATATATGCTGCTATTAAATGTCTAGACATAATGTAAAGAACATTTATTCCCAATCGAATCGTTAATGTCTCAATATTGAGAAACATTAATAAATTTTACCAATAGATTATCCGAAACTAAATATGTATTGTAAAATTGGTTTCAATATTGAGACATTAATAAGCATAACGAAGAAAGGAATGTCACTCTGCGGTAAAATACCCATTTTGCTCCATCGTTGTTGCAAGAAATTTCGTTTTAAAGCTCTGGTGATCAAATTGTTAACTGCAAGCGGGCGTAATAGTAATTTGTATAACGAGGCAATCTTGTGTGTGAAAGTTCTAAATCTTGCCTTGGCGGAATTGTCTTGTTGTAAACCTCGGTGTCATAAAGCGTTTTTATATTTATTCGCCCTATAAAGTATAGAGGGAATCAGGACTCTAGCGAGTTCTCATTACGTGTGAGAGCAATAAGGAAGTAAAGTAGCTCCCGGTAATATGCGATAATAAAAGGGAATTTAGATAGCATTCGGGGAATGACAGAGAGAAGTAATCGGACGATTTGCCTTGACATGCACGAATTAATTCAACTTACCCGTGATGAGTGGAAATTGGGAATATTTTTCTTTCCACAAAATGTCCGCTCGCAATTTCCCTCAGGGTTAATATTAACATGGCGCGCAAGTTTCATCTAATTAAACCCCAGTATAGCATAGTTCAACTACCTCGTCAATCCCCGCAACGAAAAACACGAATGCCTCAGATTTCGAATCCTTAGCTAATTAGTGTTATATCTTTAAGTACCGAAAATTCTTCGCGAAATTCGCGGTATTATACCATTTTTTCCGAGACTGAAATCGGTGGGTAAATAAGGAATAGACAATTTTATATTCTTATGCAAATAAGCTTAGTATTTCAATTTCGTCTTGAGCTTTTTATGAAGTGAAAATATTAAACGGAAATGCGTCCATTTATTTTAGACGGTAAGGTTATTCGAAATGAATTGTCGGTTTAAATTATCAAGTCCGGCGTCTTAATTTGATCGTTGCAGCGTTTCGGCGGTTACTAGCTTTCATTACTCACCAGGAATCAACCCTGACGGTTTTAATTAACTCACTTCTTTACGATTAAAACGCACCACTTCAATATCCATATCTTTTTTCCTTTGTTGAATAATGCCATTTCCTGTAACCACTGTCAGCGCTTTAGATAATAACATTACTCCCACTATTAAAAATATTCTTAGCCAGCGCTTTTTCTCGTTCTTTAGCCTTCCAATTTAATCTCGAGAGCTATGCAATGGCTTTATCTTATTTTAGCAGTTCCTGCAAAATGCAAAACGATACATAGGGGAAACCGAGCTACCCTGAAACGTGCTTCAAATGTCACCTAATCTAATTCTACATTTTTACATTTGCCATCTACCACTACCTCTAGTTTAATGAATACAATTACTGATGCACTTTGGAGAAAGAACGAAAAATTTCAAGAGTATTCAGGAAATTCTTCATCTCTGTATTTACCACCACCAAGGAGCAGCGTTTTCTTTCACAAATTTTGTGATTTTTTTTAATGTTTACGATGAGGTAAGAATTTAATTGTAATAAATAGGTTGAGAAATAACCATGGAAGGATTTTAACAAGAGCTCTGTGCACAGTTTTCTTGTACTAGATGCTTATCGTAATGAACACGATCTAGTGTTCTAATACTAGTTAGAAACATTAAATAAACATCATCGAATGTATCAGCGTATATTAGCAAAGATCTTGCTAGAACATGAACATATGGTAATTTGAAATATGAAATATTACATTGGAGTAACGCGCAAACAATAATTCGCGAAACATAACATATGTAGAAACTGTATTTGATGTTTGTAAGCTTCTATTTATCGAAAACTCATCTTGCCAAAACCGTAAAAAATTAAGTACGCACATTCTAAGAAATGTAGCTTCTACCAGGAATACATCACTGCCCAATAACGGAATAAACACTAAGATCCGTAAATCAAACTTGTCGGATACTGAGCCACATCCTATGTATAGAACATCATGCAAATACTTTGCGTGGTCCTTCGACCATAGATAACAAACCGTGCCATGCATTCTGTTATTGCCAACACGGACATAGACGAATGCACCACTTCACCTCAACGCACCCGGTAAATTTCACCATTTTTTTTACCAACAGCGGCAGTGATGTAGCAAACATATTTGTGCACTCTACAAAAAAAGAGTCAACAAATTTTCATACTCATTGTTTATCAGGTTTATATTCCTTAATGCATTTTTAAAAAAGGAACAATTTCCAGGAATTCTGTAACATAAATTACAAAGAACGAGCACGATTTGCACAAGTTCGTCTCTGTGGTTTAGACCACATGTGTGCGGCCACATAAAACAATGCACTGATGTAGTTTTAGAAAACTGATTGCACATACGAGGATCTTGTATCGTTTGAATTATGTTTTCCATTTATGATCGCTAGAGCTTTTATGAGCTACTTAAAAAGAAATAATTGGGAAGCTAATGGAGATCATTAGCTTTCATATAAACTCCTAATTAGCAAGAGTTCGATAACGTTCGAATAATATTACAAATAAAGTTTAATACGCCACAAGAAACTAATGTTTAATTTATATCGAATCGATTATTGTTGTTACGTCACATATACCAACACAATATGCGTCACTTTATTATTTCAATTTTTGTTTTCTTCAAGCCTCATAGGATTACAGTTTGACAAACTGTCCAATATTTGTCCAACACGATTGTAAATTTGTAACCATATTTTGTAATTTTGAGATGCTGCTATTGTAGTGCACTCAATACTAAATTAGCTGCTATATTGAAGTTTAATTTTAACAAGCATTGTTAATTTTCAAACCATAAATTTCTCTTTAGTATGGTAATAATTAATTAATGATTAAAACAAAAAGTCAGACTGAAAATGCCTAAACATTAAAATATTAATTAATTAACCAACATGCTGTACAAAACTATTATATAAACTAGAAATTCAGTTACAGCACCCGCTTCGCATTTTTGCGAGCTCTTAGAGGTGACTTAAATAAAATTAATGCTTTTTTTTTTACCATTTAGTACTTTCATGTATGAAAATATAAAAATTGAGCATTTATAGTTATATAAATATTATGAACTGATTTATAAATATTAGGAGTTAAATTTGAATAATTTTAATAATAATGATAAATTTTCAGTTTTAAAAATTGAAACCGAGTTGTTATGCAAAAGTTTGCTCATACAGATGAATGCCAATTAAGCAAAATTTCAAACAATGTTAAAATCAAACTAATAAACAAGCTTAAATTAAATATGTGAATAAAAATGTATTTATCAATCGACATACTTGTTTTTTCAAATTACTTTCAGTCCGTGTAATACACACATCCATACTGAAAAGTAAATATCGTACTAATATATTTGCTGTTTTTGGTACCTTATTGTTCAAATTGCGATATTTAGTAAAAGCGTTGTCAAAATATCTCTGAGTAATTATTAGCATCGAAATAAAACTTTCAATATGAAATATGAAGCTATTTATAAAGTTTCGTGCATGTAACTTTACATAAATTTTGTTTGGTAACAATTACCAGAATTTGTAGTTTTAGACCATTATCAACCCGAGATTTACACCATGTCACAAAAATTTGAAATAATTTAGAATATCCATATTCTACATTTCGCCAACATTTTTTGACGTGTTTCACATTGAAAACTGCAGTTTGATTATCAATTGTTTTAAAAGCACAACTGAGCGTTCAATTTTCCATTTTTTTGTTAACACACAATAATAAATTTAACATTCACAACAGCATGTATTGGAAATGCACCACATGCATCAAAGTTCATCTACTGCGGTCGACTAGTAGAGTACGATAAATCCGAAAGCTCGCCGACTAAATCGACAAATTCATCTGCTTTATTTTCGTAGTAATTTAACCGCAAAGTTATCATAAAGGGCAATAGCAGCTTAAATTAAACAGCTGCTATTATTTTACAACAAGCAACAGGCCCATCAACCGTCATAGCACAGATAAAGGCCACAGTGAATCGATATACAAATACAGAAAGTATTTCCCAAGCGACTGAAAAGTGTGAGACATGGGACAAGCATAAAGGGCCATGTTCATTCCAATTTGGTTAAGGCGCGAACAAATTACTTTTCTTTTGAATTGTACGGAGCTTTAAAGATGGCGTCTTTGTATTCAATATAGCGTTTTGGCTTGAGGGTCAAGAACGTGAGAATATCCCATTGACAACTTCGGCTCTCTTTGAACAATTTTTCGTCACCGTGAGAAAAAAACAAATTTTATTATTCTTAGACGATAGAACCGTCGCGACGGTGAAAGAAACCATCTTTAGAATAAGATATGTGGAATTTGCACCGATTTCAAGCAGAATTGGGCGTTTTAACGAAAACAAATTGTTTGGAAATATCTGGAAAACGAAACGTCAGGATGATGCATGAGAAATAGGTGTTACCCAATATGAACCAGATATAAGAGAGATTTATCGATTTACGCTCTAATTTTCACCCTTGCACCGAGCGCACACATCAAAATTTCAATATAACGTCATATTCGGGCATGTTGCGAGTTTTGTCCAAAATTTTAAACATCATAAAGAACGAGAGAATCGTTCAACCAACGAAATAAAATTTCATTACAAACGGGAATTTTATTCGGAATAAACATTGATAACTTGTGAATGCACGTTTCTTTTATTAAAATAAATAATGTCTTCATATGGGAATTCCTTTACTGCTTCATTTCTAGTCTGTTACGATTCCTTAATATACAGGTATAATATAAGAAAATGCTTCCTTAGACAGCGTTTTTCAGGATTTTCTTTAATAAATGGCAGCTATATTGCAGTGCCGGAATTCTAATTCTCTGAGCTGCTGCCTGTTTTGTTGATTTTAATTAAGGAAAAGTATACCAATGACGCAGATGGCAAACTAAAACCTTGCATTTCCGCCAAACAAGGCAAATTATTACACAAAATGTATGCTTACTTCAAAAAAACAGTTTGGTTGTTGTACTTGTCATTACGGATCAATTTCTAAAGCAATTCGAGCAGAAACGCTCTTTTTGTAAAAATATTTCAAAAAAAAAACAGTCTGCAATAAAATACTTAATAATTTTTGTAATAAATGTTACGCGATTGTGGTGTCTGGACGCCTATTATGAGGTTCATACAAATATTATCACGACTATAAATTAATTATTAACATAAAACCTCAACATTTATTCATAGAATAGGAATCAATTTCTTTTTTGATTAATTGGCAATTACTAGGTTTACATGGTAAATATTTCGGTTTTGATACAATAAATTTGCCTCCTGATAATTTAAGTATTGACTGCTACAAAATTTTAGTAAAATCACGCTCCTTCTCAAATTTTCTCAGCAATTTTAAAATCATGACAACTGCTCGACTCTCGCATTAGCGTCCAAAATTTATTGCATCAAGTGTATGCACGTGAAACATGTATAAAAGTGTTTTGAGTTAATGATTAATGTTTTTTTTTATTTAGACAATTTTTTGTGGTATGTAACCAAGATAAATCTATTATGGAAAATTAATTCTTGATTTGTGTTGTTGATCAATTTGAAAGAGAAAAATAAACCTAAAAACAAAACATTGAAAGTCAATTACTGTCACACATTTGTTCCAAAACTCTCATGCTTGTTTAACTTCTTTGTTTCCCTACAGCTATTAAATTTCCATTTCATACGTTTTTTTGCATATTCATGATATATGATTGTCATTCACAAAATTTGTGGTTTTACAAAAGAACCAAAAAAATAACAATTAATAAAAAAGTTCTCCATTATCGGAAGACAAATGCGGCATCTGAGCCTAACACGTCACGTCAGTCTTTGACAAACGGAAGTAATAAGAACAAAAATCTCACAGAAAAAGATGGCATTGATATATCATCAAATGAAATTTTTTAACGCCAAAATTGGAGTAGAATATCTATTTTCAGAGTCGTACAAAATTTCAAGCAGGTCAACTATTTTTAACGATTATTTCTTTTTATCGATTTAAGAAAAAATCGGAAAATAATTTGATCGCTTTGAACTTGGCAATCAAGCATGTTGTAGCCATACTTTTGCTTTTTCGGTAGAAAACTCTCACTATTCTTAATTAAGGTCATTTCGGCGTTAATCTCGAGAGCTTTCTCACATAGTTCATAATTCTGCTATCTGTACAAATTCACACGGGTGCAATCAAGAAAAGGGTAGTTAAACAAACTTGACACGCGATGACCTTGAAACTTATTACGTATTCCACACGAGATTAACAAAGTTATCTGCTTCAAAGAAAGAGAGGTTCCAAGATGTAAGATTGCTGTAATTCCGTGGCTAAACTTTGCTCATGACCTGTAACTCTAGCAAGTAAACTACTTTATCGCTAATAATTCTTTTAGTCTGATGCTGTAATTTGTCTTGGCTTGAACTTAGATGCGAGCTTTAGAACTATGGGCAATAGACTACTTTTTATTTATTCTACCTGATTAAGCACAACGGCCTATAATTCTTTTCAGTGGCGCGGCGGCGGCGGCGGCGTAACTTTTTTACGTTGATTTAATGGAACGTTACATAGATTTATCTTTATTTATGTGTAGTTCAAGGCTATCTTCGGAAAAAAAAAATGTAATTTCTCGTCTTTAAAAGAAACAAACAAATGAGGACTCTTTATTGTTTCTTTTTTTTATTCTACAACGTTTCGTGACAAGGTCTTGTTTTTTTCAAGCTTGAATAAGTCGAAGACTTGGAGTGGTCATTCGCAATTTACGAGTTTGCAGTTGTTTCCATAATTGTCTAGAAGTCAGAGACAAATTACAGTAGTACAGAGCGCTCACACAAGAAATAAAACACAAATTGCTAATAAAAACAACAACGAACCAATTTCATCACACTTCATTTATGATTTTGTTGACTTTTCATTTTTCAGGATAAAATTATCTAGTTTTGATTTTATTGTAGTCGGACCGAACTATTTTCCAGCGAACTAATTTAATTACTCACAATGAATTATAAACAACTTTTTAAATTTGAGTACAAAAAACTTTAATTTCAAGTTACTGTAAAAAATAAACTATGTAACAACAGGTTTATTTTTTGTGATCTAATAAATTTTAATTCATATTTTAAATCAATAACTAGAAAAATAAAACAAAATTTATGCCTCAACATAAATCATTATAGTGATATTCTATATTATGTGACATTTAGATCAGCGCGTTCGAAATTTAACGATAAATTTTATCTCGACCAACTTTGGAATAATTGTGTGTAAAAAAGGAGAGTCATTTCGTCTAGTCATGCAACATGACGTTAATCTATTTTAGTACAAAGGTAAAAATGGAGAAGAATGTTAACAGTTTTGACGAAAAATGTAAGATGTTAGTTTCATTACCAAAATAAACACAAAATCTACCGGTATTGTAAAAAATTGATCAGTATATTAATTTTGCAGCAACTCATCCCAAGAGTGTTTAAGGATTAAAGTTCAGCTAAACCTGTACGAGAAATTCTTTCTTTGACCTACTGACGGGAAAATCAGCAGAAGCTTGCGCCGCCAAACCAATTTGCTGTTAGTTACAAGTAGTAAAGTCGGAGAAAGAAGCACTAATTTCTGGAAAAAGTCGACCAACACTTCTCATCAAGTTTCGATGGGCGGACATAAGTTAATTGGATTTGGTAGGCAACATGAGGTAATTTATTTGTGGTATATCGAATACAGCCGTTAGATTATCGAACGTCGCGTAACAGTGTGGAAGTGGTTCCGCTATCAACGAGTCTTGACAGATTGCAGCCGGCTGTAGAAGTGTGGTCGGCGGGGAATTGTTTATGCGCCAATTTACCCCGTTAGTAGTTTGATGGAATCCGAGTTCAGCGTGACGCATTGCAGCTGTAAGACGTGGTTTATTGTGTCGGCGAGAAAGATAACGTTATGGCAGATCATGGGGATGGAATCAATTTTCATCAACGTGACAGGGCGTCTAATAGCTACACGTTAACAGACGCCAGCAATGGCGGCGGCTAATGAACGCCGCCTGCTCTTATTCAAATAAGGCCCTATCTGTGAACGCACCGCTGCTTGCCAACATAAGACATCGGCCAAAATAAACAAGCCAGTTGCCATCTGATCGACGGAGACTCCAACCCTTTCTTCGATCTCTACCAGATAATTAGCGATGCTGGCGTCAACTGCACGTTTTTACTCGACAATGATTTATTTAACACAATCAAACTCCTGGGAGCTTTGTACACACGACACTTTGGGGCTCATACACGCAATTAATGCGCTAACTCAAGACCCTCATTCTACTTAATGACAAAAAATATTCATTGTCATAAACTCGAGACCGCACGGTTCACATAAGAAATGGCTCTGCCGCATGTTTAACGGGCGATTCAGACTCCACGAAAAACTTCCAAATTGTTATTAACTACCCTTACATGTTGCTGGCATTATTTATTTTATGCACTTGTTCCTAACTACATTAGCAGGAGCAGTTAATGATACTATGGCGCCTCTTCAAACCCTCGATCTGCCAAAATGACTCCCTTTAAAGTCATTAACGTATTCAAAAACTGTTACCCAAACCATGAATTATAATGGATTCTAAATTACTGTGTCTACTGGCTGCAAGCACATCGTTCTTCAGCTTATCAAAATTATTCTTCGATCGAGAAGATACAGAAGTAAAAACATTTTACTGCAATGTGTAGATTTTAGTTGCACGCATTCGAACTTTTTTTCTTAAAATTTATAATCATAGTTTATATCGGATCTCGTATAAAATTACTGCATTAGTATATTTTACTACAGTTAATAACACCAAATCAGATAGAAATAGTTAACTTTAACCCAGATCTAAGTTTTGTGCATACCTACTGCAACGTTTTCCATTTGGAAAACGGAAGAATATTTCGTGACAAATATTACACATCAAATAAAACCTTCGATGAAATTTACTGTAAAATTATACGCACGAAAGTTTAAAAAAAATGTAAATAAGTTCCCCGTTTCATTAAAAATAGACATTTTGAAATTATTCATAATCCAAAAATCATAAAAGCACGACAACAGAATAAATAAATAATTGCGATAAGCAATACTGAACCACATGCCATTTATTGCATGTGGTAACATTAATAGATAGCATGTTGCAGGCATTTAATTAAAATTTTAACGACGTGTTAATGAAAATGCGAAGAAGATTTAATTTTTTACGCAAATCTGGTGAAAGTTAATTAACTTTTCTGCGCAAATTTTATCTCGTTGTTGGGGGGCTATTTTCTTTTTATCAAAATCTCTCGTTCCTGCGCATTCTAATCTTACACGTTGATCAGCTACTGACAACAAAATCTATTTATTTATCAAAAGAAACAGAACGACTTGCGGTGCCATCGGGTGATTCTTCTGATAATAAATAATTCAAATAAAACCGAAATAGGTTCCGCATAATCCGGTAATTTGTTTTTATCAATGTTCAAAAATTTTACTTAATTTGGGTTGGTGAAATATTTTCTAATATGTAAATATTGTCTAAAAGCTCACTAAGCCAAGTTGATCCGAGTTGAAGTATAATTCCGGAATAACAATTGAGGAGCTTTGGAAGGAAAAAGACGCACCTCTCTATGGCAAGGATCAGAACCGAGGATTGAACTTACAAACTTTATCTGTCTCCAGTATTTACATTATAAATAAATTCATTTATTCCAAGTTTGATCCCGTTGACTTAATAAGGCTTAAACCCTACACTTCTTTCATGAATAATAACAGTAAAAGAATATAACGTATAATTAAAAGCAACAAGTTTGCAGGTATACCGGGTATAATGTTACCGAGAGCAAATTATCATTTTATATTCCCTGTGCTGTTATTTATTCAGGATTTCAGACCAATGAGTTGTTCTTTATCTCTGGGAAAATTTTTGAGGGTTTGTTGATGAAGGCTCTTCTTCCTCAGTACGAAAGTTCTTCAACGTCTAATTCCAGTTCGTGTTTCTTAATATCACCTTAAGTGGTTGACGCAATTTATGCCGACTCCAAACGATTTTGAATAAAATTAAAACTCTACATTGCGCTATTAACTTTTATTACCATACTACACAAAGGAAGTTCAATGTCTGTTTTAATTTATTTCTTATTACTGCATTCCAGGGGATTCGTTAAGCTAGATATAAAACGTTTTTTCAACGATTACAAACGCAATAAATTTACATATATTCGCGAATTAGTTGATGCAATTAAATCTGGTGAGATTAGTTTTACGAAGTACTTACTACTGAAATTAGTTCCATTCGTACCTACAGCGTTTAACAGAACGAAGACGAACTTTTTATAAGAGAAGAAACGCAGTTTGAACAGAGCACGAACTGTCCGAAGTGAATCGATCTATATCTAGATTATTCAGGACTAGATAATCCAGGTACAAATTGTTTTCTGAAATTCCCGTCTGATTTTATGACAGATTTGGACACGTCCTTAAAAAAGCTACTTCGGTACAGAGTTGTCTTTTTAATTCGTTGTTGAAAACTACAACCACAATAAATCAAATTTTTACCATCGTAAAAAGTTTGCTACCGGATGCCCCTAAAGTGTCACAAAGCAAGTATTTTCGTTGCATAATGAAGATTAAGCGCTATGATAAATAATGCAAAGCGCGCAAATCGTGGCTGGAAAACCACCGAAAGTTGTAGTTTATTTTGCACGTGCCGAGGATTTGCTTTGGCTGAATAGCAGCCTAAAAACGTTCTTTTTTAAGAAATCAACCCCGAGCAATCTACCAACTACCGGCGGCGGCGTCGTTTCCTTCGTAATTAGCAAAAGAGGCGGAATTTCAAAACACACCCGTAATGAAGCAACATTCAAATCGTGCGGTTGCAATCAATATCCGTTGAATTCAAGTAATTTTAAATCTAGTACATCTTGAGATATTAAGAAACCGGTGAAACAGCGAGACACGTAATAAGATTTTAATTGCATTAATTCAAGACTTCATTTGAAGGAGTTGTAAACTTTGTTATTTACAGTGCGTAATAAAAGAGATGATTTCAACGGAATCGGCAGTGCAATGTGCAAATAGTTTCGAACCACAAATTCGACATATTTGTTTAATTCGCGAATCTGTAAATAAAACGAAATGGAGCACACTCAAAGTAAGATTTATTTATTTGGATGTACAGCACGAATCCGGCTGTTACCGCACTCTATAAATAAATTCATTAATTAAAACAGCGTGATTCCAGAGTTTTCGTTGGCCAGTTTGTTGTGCAAAAACTTTTTATTCTACTTTTTTTTATTCTTCCTGAAAAGCATGTCATTTTTCTTCAAAAATACTGGTAGATTTATTCATATTAAATTTTATTATTTTCCTCTTTGAACTGATTTATATTTCCATATTATTCCAGGAATTTCACCGACAATGAATACACATTTCCTCTGCTCTGTTCTGATTGTTCAAAAATTGATTGAAGCTGGTACCTACCTCAAAAGAATTTATTGAAACGGTTCCTGATTTGTATTCTGGAGGACTGGAGTCGTACAAGATCTATCCACGATGCCACTAGCATAATGCAGTTTTGTTTTACATCATTTTTCTTTTCAAGATTAATATTTGCTTTCAGGGTCTTTTTTGGCCATTTTTCTTAAATATACATATGTGAATCTAATTTTAATTAAATGACCCCCGTACTTTTTTATAAACCCATAGACAATTAACGAAATGAGCACACCGGTGAAATAAGTGCATGAGGAACGAACATTTGGTAGCATCCGCTGACTTCTGCACGGCCCAAAAGGAGTATAAATCATGAAAGCTGGCCAGTCATGCAACAGAGAAAAAAAATCAGTTTGTTATCATTCATCACTCATTTAATAAACGTTACAATGTAAATAACACAAAAGCTAAAATCAATTCAGCCGTTTTGATCGGTTTATCTAAGATTTACTAATTTCATTATTACTTAGTATTGGAAATTACGTTAAATACACATTTTTAATTGTATGTTTATTTGCGTGGAAATAAATTTTATGTTTTTGATCTAATTTAATCTTGGTTGATTGGCTTTTAAAGCATATCTATAAGAGTAACATGTATTAGCTTGATCTACAATTTGTAATAAAACAATATATGTTGTTTATATTATTTTTTCTATTTTGCGTCGTTACTAGAGCCAGTAAAGCACCAGTTTGGGTTCGTTACTGAGAATTTGGATGCTTTACTACGGCTGGTGTACTTTAGTTTTGTCGCGTTGGCGACACGGTCGTAAAACGTCAACGTCAAATGTCAAAATGTGAATGTGAGCAATGTGTTTAATAACTTAACCTCAATTGTCATAAAATAAATAATATTAAATCATTGTACCCAACCTTGATTCCCTAAATTTCAAAATTTTATTTCTTTTATCTAGAAAGAAATTAAGTGGCACAAAATAGAAAAATTAGTACAAAACACGCGTTCAGAAAACTCTTCCAGCAGTTGTTTGTTCCTTCACACGCCGCTATGGGGCTCGCAAACGCGTGCTTTAATCAACGCTTTCTCAAACTTGTATTTTAATATACTGTTATTCTATTGTTTTTCAATTTTGCGAACAAAATACTACACACCGACTTTGTAGAATTTCACAAAAAAAATAATAATTATCGTCTTTAATGGTGATTGATTCCCGGATCTTCTCAGTTTTCACTTTTTCCTCTCTAATTTATGTGGAAGGTGGTTAAGTGTGTGTTCAGCAACACGAGTTTTCTGTAATAAATTGAATCGCTCAGTTCACGCTTCAAAAAAGCGACAATTCAGCAAAAACAAACAAGATATGTCGTTCATAATTTTTGCAATGTGTCGTTAGACGGATATGAGGTCGGAAGTTTGTGTGAATAATTTACTATAAACAAGATTAAGACAATGAAATATTAACAACCTTTAAAGTTTCCAACTCTTTTTCTTCTACAGCAGTTGCATATTCAATGGTGTGGAAGAAATCGACGGTGCTTCTGTATAAGATGCGATCTGTAACCTAGCCAGAATATGGCGCGTTGTAAAAAGCCCGAACTTTCCGAACTATTTATCTTTGATATGGATATCTTGAGGAAAATCGATAAAAGTTAAATAATGCAGAAACGAGTGGAAAATTTTGCTATTCGCCTGTGTAGCCAAAACATGTAATAAATAGCTATTGTGTATAGAATTGAGGAAATATCTTCCATGTATTGTTTCAAAATTCACAAAACAAAACAATCCGCTTTTAGATCGTTTTATGTTTATTTGGTGTAGTTTTTAGGAAATATCTGTTACGAAATCCCAAATTGTAATTAATTCAGTACCAGTTACATTGAAATGTTTAGTGAAATAACCACTCTCTGAAATCACACGGTAACGATTTTAATAGAAATTACGGTTTTTAATATTTTATCGAATTGAGAAATACAATACCCTCCCTCTCAGTTATGCAACACAAAAATATTATTAAACTAATGTTATTTAAATTTTGTCGAATGCCAAGTAGGTCAAACAAACACCCGAAGTCACTTTTATCACATCAGTCCACTTAAAAAAAATTTTAACGTTCGCAAGTTTCGCTAGAAATGTTTACCGCTAGATAATAAACTTGCAAAGTTTATTTTCACATTTCTCGCCAAATAAACTCCCGCAAATAACATGCAAATGTAACGTTTGTATTGATATAAAGCAAGCCAAGTGTGTAAGCTAATACAAAATGAAAGATAACAGTAAATTAATTATTTCAGTTATCTGGTCCCACACCCTTACAGTTTTCAGTAATCATGAGTTATAATTTCGTGTAACCTCAGAAACATAAACTTTACTTTCAGTTTCATAGATTACTAAGGTTAACGTGGGGTCGAGTTGGGTTAATTCCGGATGGTAATACCTTACTTGGCGATGATATGGGAATTAATGCAGCGAACAAGTCATCTGAAAACACGAAAATTAGTTGCCCAGAAAAAGTGATTATGTTTTTTTTTTTATAAGACAAGAAGATAATGGAATACGTTGTAAGAGGATTCATGTCCCCATCCGACAAATCTCAGGTTATGTAATTTCATTGTGAAAAACGACACCTGCTTGTTATTAGAACCCAATGTAATGTTTCTGGTAATAAGTAACCTGAGGATAAATGGAGCTGTTTTTCTCTTAGTTAACGTTGGCTCAACGAAGCAGAATTAAGTGACTAGATGGTGGATACGTAGCAAGAAGAATTGTTGCTGAAAAACAATTTCCTAATTATAAAAGATCCAGAACATTTTATTACCTCCAAAAAAGTTACTTCGATGAATTAAACTTTCACAATAGGATTCGTTAATGTATTTGGGTGAATAGATGCTGATGAGGTTTAAACTGAGTCAGTTGCCAAGTCAGCACTCGACTCATAATTATAAAGCTAAAAGCTCACTGATCTCATCGACACCGCTTTTGGGGATCTCTTGAAAAAAGCGATAATATCCATACACTAAGAATGCTGATGAGATTTTTTTAAGAGATGTCGACGTCCTCCACTTGAATTTTAATATTTTAAGCTCATCCTGTCAGAAGCAGAAATGATATGTAGCAGATGCAAATTTAATAAGTCCCATTGAATTTATTAAAGTGGTTACTTATTTAAATTTCCTCCTTGACCGAACGATATTTTCATTATATTTCCAGCTTTTTACGACCCTCTCATAAATTCACATCTTTCGTCAAGAATGTTTTTGCAATTTTTAATCATTATCGCGCTTAAGCACATAAATTTCAACCAACCTTGCAGGATAAATACATAGAAAGATATGTGCGAAGGTTTTCTCCTCTGCCTTTTATTCACGTTCATAAAGCGAGAGAATTGCTGAATCTAAGTACATAAAGCATAGGACTGTCATTCAATTAACGCCAGTTTCTATTAAACGTAATGGAGAAATGTGGAACACTTAACACAAACTCATCAACTGTACGTCTCAGTGTGTTCTGACTTAACGAGTATTGTACAAAAAAGACAAACACAAATCTTTAGAGGTGTAACGAGATTTCTGTAACAAGTTCATTGGCTGTAAGATCGTGTATGTGTATTTGAAGCGAATCCACCCAAAATTAATTTGCAAACATCCATCATGTATTTGCATAATTTAATCGCGTTCCACAGATTCGCTTCACATAGTTTCCTACATCGTGTTTAACAGAATTTTCCAGGACATCTTGAATTAAAGTTAACTGCTATGACACAAATTACCTCGTTCAAATATTTACTGAGTAAATAATCAGATTTGTTGTATTATTTTCATGTTTAAAAGCTATAATTTATTATGTATGCAATTATTATTGAGTTGTGATTATGCCAAAAAGGTTCTAGATCAACAAACAGAAAAACACTATCTTTATAATGTTATTCCCATTCTTGGCTTTTATTAACAATGAAGTTATTTTATACAATTCAATATTATTATCTTTCAGATACTAAAAACATATAAACTGGTTATAAACCCATTACCCATTATTTTATGCTTTTAACTTTATTACAATAATAAAATATAGAATTAAATATGTCCATAAAATAATAATCTTACAATGCATAAATTTTTCATTTTTATTGCTTTTATTTAATTTATTCAAGTATTATTGAACTAATGAGAAAAGTTTATGTCGATGATTTAAAGCATTAGTCTCTACCCAAACAATAGATTTTTAATTGTAAAATCAATAAAATAAAACTTCAAACATCTACTTATTGTGTTATTATGGATGCATCATTGCATTGTTTTTTTTTTAATAAATAAATTACAGAATTTTTGTAAATTTAAAATTAACAATTTTAACAACGCATCTATAATGAGGAAAAATGAAGTCACAAACAGTTTTGTGCATTGTGGTAAACAACTCTATTGACATAAAATTTTGTGACTAAAAGTATTTAAAATTCTCTATAATTTTTTACTCTTTATATCCGTTACAACTTTGCGATTCCTTCATGCTTTATATTTTATGAATTTTGAATTTATTGGTGCTTCTGCATTATTTGAATTTTATGTAATTCTTTACGTTACTTACATTATCTTTAAAATTTGTGTATTTATTACATTCTTTGGATGCGTTAGATATTTCGCATTTTTTGCTGCGTTGTAGCTTTTATGTTCTCTGCATTCATTGAATTTCTAGGATGGTGTAAAGCATTAATTTTTTTTGAATTTTCTCAGGGCGAGGCTCTCAGTTTCAGGCTTTTAAATCAATTGAAACTATGATTTTTAGGATTTTTTTATAATTTATACTCTAGGTCTTTTAGTTTTTTTATTAAATTATTAATTTTTTTTATTAAACAATACTTAGGCTTCTTTGGCAGAATTGTTATATCAATAATGTCGTTAAATTTCAATACTTTAAATGCTTCAAATTCTTTAAACTTTTGAATTATTCGTGTTTTTTTCATTATTCCTACATTCTTCCTAATTTTTTAGTTCTTTGCATGCTATCTATGTTATTTTTTCTAATTTGCAAATTAAACACATACTTTTTACAAATAAAATTAAATTCGAGAATTTAGAAATTTTTGTGACAGCATAACGATCTTTATTTCAAAATTGACATTTTAAACTTGAACCAAGTAAATTAAACATAATTATCATTTTTCCACAGAAAAATTACAAATTACAAATTACTCTGTTAGAAATATGGTAGATTATAAAAAATGCCAGGGATAATTATTTGGCTGTAACTTTAAACTCACACTGATGTTTGACATTTCATCCAATGTGTGCTAAAAACCGAAAAAAGTTTCTAGATTTTACGTTTGGTAACGGCTTAATAACGCATTTAAATGAAACAGTTTTCTTATAACAAATTAAAAAAATATTTTAAGATATTGAATTCTACCTTTACATATGTTGTAATTCTTTAGATCCTTTTGAATTTTTGGAGTTGTTGAACTCTTTGAATCTCGTGGAGTCTTTAACTATTTTGATGTGTTGAATTCCCAAAATTTTCTTAAATTTTTTAGATTATTTGGATTTGGATTTTTGTTTTTTTTTTATTTAATTTAAATACTTATATTTTTGTAATTTTTGAATTTCCCGGATTATCTGCGTTTGCCAATTTCTTTACGTATTCCATATACTTTAGACTGTTATATCTTTTGAATTTTGATATTTCTCATAAATTTTAATTTATTACTATTATTTATTTAAGAATTTTAAACTCTTTATTTTATTCTTAATTAATACTAGATCCTTAATTGAAACAAGCTCATATTGTCCACTATATTTGATATTAAACTAAAGATTTCGTTCTCTCTTAGTTGCTAATTTTGTTACCATCACAGTCAATAAAAACCACAACTTTAATTAAAAAAGTGTTAAAAAATTTAATGAAAAGAAGAAGGAATTTAATATAACACAACTTTCTTTGTACGTTTTCATTTCATTAAAACATATTTAGTAAACTATAATGACAAGGTTTAATATAAACCAGCTTTGAAAAGTAGCACTTTTGATGTTGAAGACAAAGCATTGAATATAAGCATCATTTCTAATAACCTTGTCGTTTTAATTAAATTAATTTTGAAATTTGCCCTGAGCTATAAAATTCAATAGTTCTAAACTGTGTTAAATATAATAATTATTCTTATTTAAAACGATTTACATTAACGTGAGAAAAATAACTTGTAGCTGGAAAAAATAATAAAAACATACAGATGATAACAATTTAATTTTTTATTAAAGTGTAACTATCTTGAAAACTTTTTAATTTAGTTTTGTAAACTGTAATAACATTTAAAAAGTGTAGAAACAAAATTTAAGTGCTTTTATATAAGCTTCAATTCTTTTTTAAATAGCGTGTGTTTCTAACATTGGAACACAGTTGCTATAAACGTACAAAATTATGCAAATCAAAATAGAACTGAATCAAGCACTAAACCAAATCAAACTTGTCTGAACGGTATTTTAAACCAACAACTACATGTTTATGACGTGCTTATAACCTCGTTCATAACATGATAATAACGAATTTGGAATTACAATAGCGGCGATAACACGCTTATGATACCAATAAGATAACTACTACAATATAAATAAAATTACAGTTTGGTTAGAGAGAAACTGTGAAACAAGCAAAACGACATTTCCGTTTATTCACAGGTTGTCTATAGGGTTTTATTACAACGTCATACATTAAACACGTATTATCATCAACGAACTTCTTGCAAAGCGATCTTCACAACTCAAGTTGTAGGTCTTTGTCTTCTAATGTAAGTTACTACCTATAAAGTCTACACTAATAACTGAGAAACTCACTTTATTTAATGTCGTTAAACTGTCACATACATGTAAAGTTCTTGAGCACTTCATAATGGAAATATCAAAGTTTTGACACCTACTTATTCTAGCTGAAGATAGTTCTGTAACCATATAAGTAAAACTTAAACTTTGATACAATGAATTTCGTGAAAACCATACATTTATTCGCTTGCTATATTCTGGATATTACAATAGCTTCTCCACAAAACAATGAGGTAAAAGCGTTCCTTTATAATTCTGAAGAAATCGCTACTCGGGCGAAAAATAAAAGCACAGTGAACGAGAAAAACCTGTGAAATTAACAATGAAACAAGGCCTGATAATGAATCAAATTATTGCCACTTATGCCCTCAGCCATCCTTGTCTACAAGACAAACCAAAGACTTCAAAAAGTAACTTCGATCGCTTGAGACGAAGCTTACAAAACAGGTATCGCACCCGATAATTACACCAAAGTGTAGTAAAATATAATATAAATATTTTGAAAAATTTTGTGATAAAAGACACTCTATTATCTTTCAATTTTAAAACAAAACATTGATTGTTTTTAATAGCGAATTATTTTTCTGCTATCTACAGACGATTCGACTGCTTTTATGTTTATTAAGTAAATACTATTATTTGCGTGGAAATAAATAGTACTGAAATGGTTGCCTCATAATGGCAAAAAGGAAATTGTAAATTCTATGCAAATGCGCCATCTCAAAGGTAATGTATCGTAATAAAACACCATCTTTATGCATTTCAGTGTTTGATTCATCTTCTAAATTACAATCTGGTTTTAATGGGAAACTTAGTTGAGTACGGCTGCGAATTTATAAGGAAACAGTAAATGGACCTAGGTATATGTGGAAAACAGTAGTGAGAAACTCGGGAACATTCCGCAATGTTTCCCATAAGGTAATAATTTCTACTCAATTTAACGAATTCTTGGATTTGCGGAACAAAAATAAAATGTTTACGAGACGACAAAATTTTAATTTCAGTAGAATGTACAAAAACGCAACTTTACTACCTGAGCTACATCCGGATCGTTTATGTACGTCGGGAGGGTGGTTTTAGATAAAATCGTAAGCGGATTTTAGATGCCAATGTAGTTTAACTGATTAGTGCGCTAATGGCGTAGAAACACTATACAATAAAAACCAGATAAAGTTTCTTTAAATTGATATTCTGAAAACAGGGAGAGTTTTGGAGTTGAAGTAAATGTGTATGTTAAATCTAAATAAAACTAAAACAATGTAAAATGTACAGAGTAAAACTTCCATATTTCGATTTTTCAAAGTGCTTTGAGAATTTTTGTATCAACTGTGCTTCATATTCTTGGATCCTTTCTTTTCTATTCTTTGAATTTTTAGATTTTTTATACTTTTATTCATTTTATTACATTTCTTAGTATCAGATGAAACCTTTGAGCACGTTAGATGCTTTAGATTCTTTGACCGCTTTGAATCCTTTGGGTTCTTTAAAACTATTTAATTCTTTAAATTAAATATTTTAGCATTTTTTGTCTTTATTTCTTCTTTTTTTACATATGTTAAAATCAATATAAATTATAAAAACTCTCTTAATTATGCATATGAAACATATTTCATTTCTCAGGTCACTTTCATTAAGTTACTTTATTCAATACTCCAGTCGCAAAAGTTTGTCCTACAAAGTTTGAAGAAAATTGATGTCTCATAGTTTCGTTATTCACCACGTCATGTTACGTTACTGCTTTTGACCATGTTCTACTTATTTTTCATAGCTTCGTACAAATCAAAAATTACAACATTATTCAGCAAAACACAGATTTTTGTCTCATTTTTGCCCGTGTTAACACAATTTACAATGAAAACTAGAAAGTAAAATGTTATCTTTTCATCAACTGTGTATACACCATGTATCTAAAAAAGAAATATTTTTTACAAGTGTCGGTTTTTTCTGTACGAGTAGTAAAGGGACCAAACGAATAAGAAACAAAGTTAAAAAATTGGAAACATACTGTTAAAACAAAGATACTAGACGGAAATACGAGTCCTTTTGTTTCTTGTTTGTTCAATTTATTAGCATACTAGAAATCGGTAAAGTAAGATTGGGAAAAACTTTTCAGATGCTTTGTATCGATTTTCTGTTTTGTTTCGACATAGATGTACAATGAAAATAAAACAGTGAATTTTCCACCCGGTCACACAAAAGAAAATTAACTTATTCTAGATAATAAAATATAAAGTAATTTACAGCTGACATAATGTTGGCAATAAAAATATATCAAGACGAAGAATAAATCAAAGTTATATTGTATTTAGCTTTTACTTTTATCTTCTGTATCTAAAGCACTCGAAAAGTTTGTTGTTTGTTTATTGAATCGCCTATGTAATATAATAATCTAACTTCTCAACGTCCCAAAATTTCGATTTCCTAAACAAGGCTGCATTAACAGTTTTAAGAATCCTCTTTGTGGCAGTTGCTTCAATTAGAATCCTACTAAAAGTCCAGTAAAGGTCCTGTTACTCCAAAGCCACAATGGTTGTAACGGCGGGTAAATTAGCTGTACATGTAAGCGATATATACACCCTCAACTCATCCAGGTGCACATATCTTTAATTTTAACGCCACAAACTACACCACCGTGAACAATGTGGTGGAATTATCGCCTCAGCAAAAATAAAATAAAATTTTCCAGCGCTTCGACAAAATAAAGAGTGTAATCGAGAGTGTGAGATTAATTTGGTCGGTTTGCATTCCCAATTCATGTCCAGCTGCCGACATTCTCAACCGTTTCAACAGAATAATGGAACAAGGATTAGAAATAACAGTAACGGAAGAAAACTGCATGACTCGACTCAACCGCAATGGAGTTTCAAAGAAAATCGTTTTTTGCAAGGATTGTGCAGTTGCAGTTGGCTTAATGCAATTTAACTTTTCAGAGCTTTAGGCGGTGCCGTTGTTTTTGTTCTAGTTTGCACATTTATTGATTTAATGACCAGAGATGGTGCGTTTTACGGGCGTCAACAAAAGCATAACAGCATGTTTTTAGGGAAATCAAATCAGTTCGTTAAAATATTTCCTGCGGTTTCGAACATCGAAGGGAACCAATCAATCGGAATTAAATTGCTTACATGGAATTAGATTTATCAGCGTGTGTTACGTCATGTACGGCTATAGGTTTATGACGGGGATGCTTTTTCCATCAATTAATTCCTTGGACTTGATCGACGGGAGTGAAATTCGATTGTGTTCTGATAAAAAGTTTCGATTTTCAAACTTATTGTGTTATCGCCAAAAAAACTCTAAATAAATTTAATTGAATTTCGTTCATACACTTTTCGAGCACACAAAAAGATGAGCGAGTTGTGGAAAATAAATGAAATTTTGGTCATTTTAAAAACGACAAACTTTACTTCGTTGCCTGCATGATTTTTGTTTTTGCTGGATTCGAGAGTATACAAGCCCTGTCATAATTGGAGGAACAGTTTGTGAGGATTCTTTCTTCTTTGTTAGTGGAATGCTCGTCAGCCACGGTTTCTTTGAAGGCGCTGCGAGAAATAAAAGTTTCAATGCTTTTCTTTTCTACGTTTATCGTTATATCAGAATCACTGCTCCCGTTTAGGTCTTTCTTTTATTCACTAATACACTGTTGGTCATCGACAGAAACTTACCTTATGATGTTTAACTCTTCCATCGAGCAGTTAGTTCACCATTTATTACTTCTTTTTTAAAAGTTTTAGAATGTGATAATCCGACAGTATTGTTTGCGATAAAAACGGAAATAATTTCACTTGGATAAAAAGAATTCACAGTGAACGTTACATTATTAGATTCCAATGCGTATAATATAATATATAAATTAATTTCGAGTTAATCTAAATTCTGTCGACTTGGAGTTATATTTTGCAGATTGTTGCTTTAGCCAATTCTAGAAAACATCACTTTTCAATAAGAACAAAATGTCAAAATCATTTCAACAAAACTCTAATCAAAAATTAATTAGTTACTAAACTGTTTTAACTCAAGTCAAGAATAAAGAAATTACGCACTGCATGACTTCTGACTGACGTTCCTCACGTGCAAGTGGCATAATTAAATTAGAGTTTGCAAATAAACATCAAACTGATCCGGATGACGCAGCTTCACAAACAATAGGTGTAATTTATAACATAATATCTCCGGATCTTTCTGACATTCGAGCTGGTAAAATAGAAGCTTTATTTTGGAACTCGACGCTGCAAAACCCAAACTGATGAAAGGTAAGTGTGTTAAACACAAGAAATTGGTTGGTACTCTATAACACAATGTTCCCTTGTTTTACTAAAGAATTTACTCAAACATTGGTTGTGAAATTGGTACAGAACATAGTACACCTAAAAGCGCTTACAGACTGAGAGTTCGCTCGAAAAGTTCGATTACGACAGATTTCTGGGTGACGCTGAAAAAATAAAATAAAACTGAATTCGATTCGGGAATAAATTGTATTATTTGTGGTTTACCTATTTATAACATCTCTTGAGTTAATAAAATCAGAAAGCAAACTAGATAAAGCCGTTTGGGGATTTTATTTGTTGCCAGGAAGTTATTACTTGTAAAAAAATTGAATAAACTTCAGAAAATCTACAAATTCTTCTATCGGATGATTAAATAAATTGTCTCAAAATTAGAATTAAAAATGGTGGAGGCGCCGGGCACAAATACCATACTTGTATCTCGAAGCTTTTCGTATTTTAACAAAATACTCAATAAAATAACAAGGTAAAATAAAATTAAAAGAGTGGAGAATTCTAAGAAAAGTCGCTACAAATTCTCACATCCGCTCCTTAGCAAAATGTTGTTTTGCATTTTCTAGTTAACTACGTAAAACTTATTCTATCCAGTTTTCAATTGTAACACACGAATTGTTTTACTACAACTTCATTTATTATTCTCTGTCTATTGTGTCGCTTATACATTTTTTATATTGCTTCTGTTGTTATCAAAAACAAGTGCCCTAGAGCAACGCAAATATTCGTCAAGACTTTAAATATAAACCGTCGTCGATTCAAAGCGTTAGCAAAAAGGAAAATATTTTTAAAAATTTTAATTTAAACTGTCAGTAAAAATTGTTATTTTCTTGCTTTATGAATTCAAAGCACGTAATTTTCTCGCTATACAATGTTTCCTTTTAGTTTACTTGTGGGCAGTCTCGTCGAAATTTACTTTATATTCACATATCTTGTTAAAAGAACTTTCTGTCCGGATAATCACGAAAATCCCCATTAAAATGCGATTTTCTCAGGAGCCAGCTTTCTGAAATAGGATATTTTAGCTCTACACGTTAGGGCTTCTTCTTATGTAATGGATTTAAGTTTCGGATACTTGATATTCAAAACAAAAGGAAAAAGGATTCAGATGAAGTTCAGAATTAAGTTACTGGGTAGGACAATAACAATAATTTTTACGAGCCCTGTTGTTGTGGGTTCGCACGTATTTCAGGAAGAGAATCACGATTACAATCGTTGTACCTTTCTTGTTCCAGATCGACATAGGTTTTAGGGATTGTACGGATTATTTGGACCGGCGTTCACGGATACAGAGGTAATAGAAATCATTTTTTCCCATCCTACGTTTAATCACGTTTCAACAAAACAACAGTAAATCTCCGCAACAATACCTACAGAAATTTCATTAGCTGGTTTAATACTACCTTTTTTAGGGCTTTGTAAACGACATTTTATCCCTACGGTGGTTACGGCATTTTCTTTTTCATATATGTTTCCAGTTTTTAAAGGTCGGATCTGCAAAAACATCCTATTTTTTAGACTTACACATGGTAAGCTGAAACGGAAATAATTTCGACTTTATTAACATTTTACGTTTAAGATATATGACGGAGATTCTGTGATAATAGTCGCACTTTTCGCTCTCTCCTTGTTTGACAATCGAAGCTGTTTTGCTGAAGAAAAAAACGTAAAAATTTTTATTCAAACAGACTATCTCCAATCTACCATAAAAGCCGATTTTATGCACAAATGTCTGTAATGTAAAATAAAATGGGGCCGCTTTTGTCATTTTTACAATACACGCTTTTCCACTAGAACTCACACTAACGTTTTATTTCTTTTCTTCTACATTTATCTGATTAAGTTTGTTTAAAATTCTTTAGCATAAATTTCTTTGTGTTAATTTTTTTTATTACATGCTACAACGATTCGAAGCAAGAACAAAGTTACGTTGACAAACCGAATACGGAAAGTTGGGAGACAATAAGTTACTCTTGTTAAATTGCAAGTCATTTATAAAAATATAAAAACTAGCTGAGATCACAATAAATCGTTGGAATTCTAGATAAAAATAGTAATAAAAATTCTCCATAATCCTCTCGAAACTCAGAAGTGGGTAATCTCCATCTTTAAAGAATTTCTGGACAACCATCAAAACTAAGTGAAATGTAAACACAATGACATGCAAAACAATAATAAAAACTCCGATCAACAAACATCAAAACAGTTTTCATCAACAAACCGTGACAACTCACGAAAAAGTAATGTTAAAAAACCCACATTTTGTTAATTTGATTCGACACAAGATTATAGTGTTCGAGCTTGAAATACTTAAGGTAATTTGTGTATCAAGTCACAACAGGGACCACATTCTTTAATTTCTTTTTCCCTCTCTACGTTTGGCAAAAAACGAGCATTCCATAGTTAAGGAAAAGAGATAATAGCTCGGACGCTGTGAGGCGAGGCATTAACAAGTCCATACATCATCGATTTTTCTTTTCATAGCTATTTGAAATGCATGTGTACTTCATTAGACTACAATGTGGGGCAATGTCGAATACATTTTGCAAGTCAAATGGGACCACAGCAACATGTGCGCGGATACATTCTGAAACTCATTATGCAAATGTGAATATTTGTAAGAATCGTGTGACCTATATGTACCCTCAATTTTGAGATAAATGTGTTAAATGGAAAGACATTTAAGTCTCTCAGCTATTCACCTACGAAGCACAGTGCTAAAAAGCGTCGGGTTCAAAGCTCAAGATAATTTAATTAAGAATTAATGAGCAGCCTAATTAAATTTTTATGCTGAAACTTGTTGTGGAATAAAACAATTTGATTATAAAGTCATCACGCTAACTGAAAGACTTTAATACGAGATAAGTATAAGAATTATGTTTAAGACATAACTAGAGTGAGTTCCTTTTCGTAATTAATAATTTTGAACGTGAAAAAAGAACAAAAAAACGAACTTCTGCTTTCGTGCAAATGACCACTTTGAGGTTAACAAGTTAAAGGAATAACAGTTTTAACAGCATGCGATAAAATGGTTAAGAGAATTTGATTTTTTAGATGATGCAATTAGGTAATTAACTATGATTTCAGCAGTCCAACATTTTTTGCAGAAATGAAATAATTCTGATAAATTGTGTTTAAAGGTATTTGTACGAAGTTTGCGCCTCGTTTCAATACGCAATAAATTCTGTTAATGTTCGGACATTTTCGTCTGCCGCTGTTAATATTCTTCTCAGGATGATAAATCCTTTTCTTATTCGCGAATGAATGATAATGGAAAGTACTTCAAACAGAAAGCGAGATATTCTAATCTGGTCTCAATGGATTCTAGCTGAGACAATTCGGCGCCCACAAAATTTGGTCATATCAAGAAAAACCGACATGTCAAATGAAACTGGAAGGTAAATTAGCTTTCGAGTCTAAACTGAGAAATAAATCACATGAGAATCATGTACGCTGTGTCTGGGCCGCTCCTCTAGAGATTGCTCGCCACAAATCACACTTTTAAGTTAATAAATTTTCAGTTTGCACGCAATACAGTACATCGATTTTTCAATTATTTATTTACTGTATTGTTACCAAAGTGTTCGAACTCATGAAATGAAGTTGGAAAGGATTGTTTTGAACAAACACAAAATTAACTAACTTTGAATGTGTTTTGTCTTATCTTTTATGGGGTTTTCAACACCGCTCCTGAAAGAAAATCTATTAGGAAGGAGTTTCAGTCTCATAACTTAAAAGGGAGAGAACAAAGGACAGACGCCAAGTTGATGCGGAAAAATTAACAAATTAAACTAAAATGAAATGTTAGCAAAATATTTCAAAACATGTTTTCTTTGTTTTGAAATAAGCGACAGCAAAATTTTGTGAGAAGGTTTGCGTGTTTCCTACTACATCTATCTAGATCATGAAGCTGTCTAGAGGTAAATGTTTTGGAAAAAAGTCCATCAGAACTGTTGAGATGTAAATAGGATACTTGTGTTATAATAAATTGACAAAAATATCGCACATCAATGCTCGTTCTGGTCATTGCGTGTCATCAAAACATTAAAAAACCTTCAAAAACAAATAAGATGTATTAGATTAGATTAGAAATTTATTTATAACAAAATTACAGTAAAGCCTAGATAAATACAAAATTAACATTCAATATAAACAAATTCTAACTGGAAAAAAATTAATGCGTAATACGTGTCGAATGCAATTTGCCCGCTGCCATAACTCAGTGGTATCGCATGAAATGTTGCTTTCACAATAATTATTCACTATAAAAACGCACTTTTTTACACTTGTTGCATAATACACTACACATTTGCTTATAACTTGATTATTTACTTTTGTTATTAATTTAAAAATAACATCGCTTAGTGTTTGCACCCGCATCTCTTGGTGGAGTTAAAAATATAAAAATCTAAATTAATGATTAAGTTCATGCAAAATTTTGATTTAAAATTTATGGATGTTAAACAGTTTTATAATAATGATGACTGAAATTTTTAGATAAATCAGAAAGTCTTTAACTGTGCCCAGAATTTAAAAGTACAAATTTTAAGAGTTGATGCGAAAATAGTGAATGCGCCAACTTGCGTTATTCTCATATAAAATTCATAACTTTTGCTGAAACCTGCAGCTCAAGAAATGTGTGGAAATTTTCTAGTAGATTTTATCTGTTTATAGCCAAAAATGAAGAACTTTCCTGACATCCGAAGAATTAAATAAATGGTATTTTAAAAATAATGTTTTAAATTAATCATTTTTAAATATGGATGATTTTGTTTAAACATTATAAATTTAGACGCGGAATTTAATGTGCATAAAGTTCACCTTTGTTTATTAAGATGTTTTGCATTTAAAATTTTAGAAGATTGCATTTTGCATTTAAACGACTAAAATTGGTCGATTTCGGCCGTTACAGGGTCTCGTATTTTCCAAACTAGGGCAGACATGCAGCGAATACCATCATATTTCTGAGATATTAAGTACTAAGAGTACAATTTTGCCTTGCTTTAAAAAAAATTGACCGAAAATTTTACTAAAGCAGTACACAAAAAAAAATGGTTTGTAAAACTCCAGAACTGTAGAATCGCAAATATTGTTAAAACTATAAAGAAATAATTTTCGCTCAATTACTATAAGTCTTCGCTCATCTTATGCAGATATCTGGTTACTAAGTTATTCGCATATTTAATTTTAGAAAGTAGCATTTTACGTCGAAAAATCTGGCGGTTTCGGTCGTTTCTGAAGCTACATAATTCTCAAACTAAAGCATATATCAAGATCCGCTAAACGCCATCGTAATTCTCAGGTCTTACATACCGAAAATCCGGTCTTAAAATTTCTTCTTATATTTCTTATATGGACCTCAGAAGAGAAACTCTTCGGGTCATTATTTTGAGGATGTGTAATCAGGAACCACTGTATGCTTTTCTCCTAAAGTTACTATTAATGGAGACCGGCAAGTGCAGAAAATCAAAGAAGACCGTTGATAAATAAACTTAAAAAGAAAACATTTTCATTTTGTTTATTATTCAGCACTTCAAAAGTGCTGAAAGCAGCCGGTGCGAAAATTATTTAGTTACATCAACGAAGTACCTTTTGTTTATAACCGTTTTCTCTTTATTGTTTCACTTATTATTTTTATATAATAATGTTTAGATTTAACGAGAAAATTACTAACCTTTCGAACAATTTTTCCACTCTTTGAATAAATGATATTGTGATTAAATAAAATTTTTATAAAAATTTTCATTAAGAACAACCAGTTTTTTTACGATTTTACGTCTTTAAACTTTTACAAAATATGGCATACGGAAATACACACGCTTCCACCCCGAAAAATTCATTCTTTATAAAGTCAGCCTGAGGTTTAAAATTAAGCAAGCGTGTTGTCACTTTTCTAGGTCACGTTCGAGTAAAAAAAGGTTGTCGGGTTAAAATTAAAGAATAACCTCGTCCCCTAGTACGTATCTATAAACATAATTTGTAGGGGACCACTGATATCCCACAAGCTTAACAACTCCAGAGTTCAAAGGACCCTCGAGATGACCTTAAAGAGCTAATCACCGCTGAGATCTTGCGGATATATAACATTGTACACGTGTAGAGGAAGACTTGGATTACGCCGTGTTAGACCGGATTTAGTTACTTCAGGCGTGTTCAAAATAGAAATTGTTTACTGAACAATGCCAGTGTTTACTGCTTCTAAACAAACGAATGTATTTGCGCTCGGTAAATCTCTTGTTCATTCTTGAGAAAATATAGCTTCTTTAATAGCTTTAATCCCAAACAGGATGCTAATACTTGGATTTTTATTGTTTCTATTATTAATCAGAGCGATTCTATCTGTGCTTCATGTTGTGTCTTTCGAATCTATGAATTTCTTAAATTGGCTTAATTAAACTGAGATTAAAATCATACCGACGCTCGAAACTCTTATCGGTTCCGTTTAAAGTACTTAATTAATTGACAAATATCCAGACCGTTTCTCGTTTCATTCCGAGCTAATTATTGTTTGATGTATTTCCTTGAAGGCCGTAGTTGATCGATAACGTTGCCGGTACAAAAGTGCGTGTAATTTAAAACTCAGAACAGATCCATAATTTTAAGTCTGACCTCAAAACAAAATGAGTTTATTCCGACCCACATGTTTCTTTGAGTTAATCCTAAATGCCAAGATTTACATTTGAAGCTCGACGATGAAAGATTGATAGCAAGAAGAACAAAAACGGTAAATTCATTAGCTTAAACTTTGTTTAATTACAAACGAACTTTCCATCGACTGCGACGAGAAATGTAACGAATTTTTAATAAATCACTACCACAATTTCCTGCCAGAAATAATCAACTTTAATGTACTTTAGTCCCGTGGTGAGGACACTCCTAAATAATGCGTTGCATGTTTGGGGTACACGTATGATTTTGGTTCATTCCTTTTTATTACTCGTCATTTCCTATTTTAATATACATAACATGCCGCATCGTATCATTAAATAATAACGAGTCTCAAGTTGGTCAAAGCTCCAGACATCACTTACCTTGACCCGAAAAAACTTGGAGGGACCGATATTATCGTTTATTTTATAAACGTATGTTTCCATGCTATTAAGCAACGGAAACCACTACTTCCTAATAAATATCTATCTAGGATTGTTATCGTCCTAGTTTATTTCTACGCTAAATTAGCTGAGTGAATCTGATTACAGGTTAAAAAGGGCACGTGTTTATTAACGTGAGTTTAGTTTAGGCCTATTATGGACTATTTGGATGAGAAATCGGAGTACAAAGTCTTGTTAAACTTGTAATTCCTGTTTCTGTGATTCTACTGAACTAATTAATCCTCTATTTGACCCTCCAACTATTGAATAATTTAAGCTATACCCAAAAGCTTTGTGCGGACGGTCTTGATTATGCATACTTTATTTTCAGTTACAATTTGCTTAAACTTTAACCACAAATATGAAGCTCAGGGAGTTCAAATGGGATTACTAAAAGCAATACGTAACTCTTCGAAATGAATGGGTGTCATACTTTTTAAGTTAAACAATAAAGCATTCTTATCTACGCTCTCTTCTATTTTTCCCTGTCTTTTATCGTCGTCTTCATCCAGTTCTTTAAGTCTCTCTTATTTATTATTCTTAACTTAACTTTATGATTTTCTAGAAATCAATTTTAAAGAGAAAAAGCTCCGTTGCCTTAAAACACCGTGCGATAAATGCTGTGTAAATTTCGTTTCGTTCTTGTTCTTGATTTATTAAAGGAAATTTCCTCTATGCAAGATGTATTTCAAATCTTTGCGGAAATGCAAACTTGAGCTTTACAGACATTTGCAAATGTTCTACTTCCATGAAAAATGCGCACTGAATGGATCACACAGACGTACTAAATGTAGAGAGCAAAAATATGATAGAATGGTCTCATAAAATTTCCTTAATTAGTATTGCCATCGTTTTACACCTCGAATTATAGGCTATTATTCCACTCTTGTTATATTGTTGCCTCACCTTTCACAATAAAGCCGACAACAGGTAATTTCGTATTACACAACCAAACTTAGAGTTTCCAACAAAGTGGTGGATATTAAGCTTTCGTACCACAAATAACGTAAGCTCCAGTTTTGAAGAATGAATGTTAGTGGATAGCAAAATGAGTTGCTAATATGCTGTCAACTGTCGTTTCGAATGAGAAAATCTGCCCTTTTAATTCAATGTTTCAATGAAGTTACTGCCTAATACGTAAAGCTCATTTTGTTGATGGTTTCCGGTAGTCAGCTCCGGTCACACCGGAAATGCAAGGATTCACACTGCTTTTCGCTTCGTCTTTGTTACGGTTTTTCCTTAATTTCACGAGTCAGGTCAAATTGGGATCTAAAGTTCAAATCGGAGATTTACAGCTACTTCTTTCACGGCTTTCTTTTATGCACTGCTCTGCTGAGCCAATAAATTGACTTATGTCATAGATTCTCATCTTCGTTTTAAATTATCGCATGAAAAATATCCACGCCGTGTATTTTCTCCTAATTGTTAAATAGCTCTAAGAGCACATGGTGTCTTCTCACGTACATTCCGAAACATCACGTTGTGTGCTTACATGTAAACGTGAAACGGCGTGACTTCAACTATGTTAGACGTAGGCTGAATAGAAAGCTTAATGTCAACACGTTCTCTCTTACTCACCGTCAAATAGTCACATTTGCTTTTTGAATATACTAAGTTAAAGCCAATTTTATGCGGTTGTTTAACTCTAAAAAGAATTTTTATCAATATAAACGACTTTGAAATGAGTTTACGAAGACATCGTCATGATACAAAAATCAATACAAACGTACTTTACATTTAAATTTAACTCTACTGCTCAGATTCATAAGAGAAATTCAAAGCAATTTTAAACGGTAGCTTCCGCTCCAGATTGCTTATATGCGGAGTGCAAACATGGAAGAAAAACTACAAAACTGGGGAAATGAAGTAAAGTAAACGGGCTAAAATGAAACTACAACAAGGCGATATGAGAAACATGCTATCATAATAGAGTGTAATAAGCAGTTTGTATAGATACATGCAAAAATAAATTGTTTTTTAAAAAAATGCTTCCAAGACAAGAGTTCTGTAAATTTTGTCGTGTTAAAATCTGAAAAGTTATTTTCATCTGTGCTTTTTTGGATTCTCAATAGTAGATTAAAAACGAGACTAATGGCAGGTTCATATAAATACACCTTTGATCTTCTCTACAGTATTTTCAGCAACTGTCTTACAAAATTTCATCATTAAATTAACATTTAATAACAGAACAAATAAAAATATCTAAATATAGCTATCTAAATATCCGATGCTTATTTTGTAAATTTTAATTAAAAAGTTATGAACATATGAATAATAATTTAAATCATGAGTTGTTCTACGGTACTTTTAATGTATATGAAATTCCATTGTCTGTGGCATTGTTGAAAAGCAATAATTTATTATATCACTGAACAATAATTAATTAATAATCATAATTACTAAACTATATTCGATGATGGTGGGATTATAAGCCAAAAATCTCTTTTAATTCCTTTTAACTCGAACGAGCAACAACAACAACAACGGCTCCGATTTTCAGAGAACGAGACAAATTATAAATAACACACAAAATGACACCCAGCACAATCAAACAAGGATCAAAATATCAAAAGCTCGAAATAATATTCCGGCAGACATTGATTTATTGTTGGATTTTTGCAGGGACATAAAGACACAGCAACATAAATATTTACTTTCATCGTAACCGTTCTTTTTTCACGTAATTTTTTTTTCGTTTTGTTTTTATACCACCGGTCTTGCCTGATGGCTCCATAAAAAGTGATTATTTATTTTTAGAAGTGATAGTAAAAGACGGAAAATTCAATAAATCCGGTCGTTGCCGTTGATGTCTTTTAGACTTTTTTTATTAAATTGAGTAAAACACTGCCTCAAAAATTTCATACGTTCCGCGAGAGAAAAACCACAATCTTGTCTAAATCCTGCGACATTTCAATCACATGAAAGGGAGAAGTTTTCTCATAAAATTCATTGTATTTGACTGTATGTTCTCACAAAACGAAACTACAGATCGTTTCGGCTGAAATGGTGGTCTATTTTGAATTAATGATACACAAGAAGGAGTATTTTTGTACGTTTTCACAGGAAATCGACACTTAATTGAGGAGAAAACACGCCGAGGGATTTATTTTAATTAACCTAGATCTCTACGTTTACAAAAACGTTTTTCACAATTGTTTATAGACTGATAAAATAAACCTTAAAGTGAAAAAACACAAGTTGAATTATGGTTAGAGTTAAGAGGGCCTCTGTCAAATCCTTTTAAACCACCTGCACACCCATTTCGGCATCTATCTACATGTAATTTTGGATCTTCAGAGATCTCCCACAAATTCTGTCACGAGTATAACATGCATAATCAAGTTTTAGTCGATTATCCTTCGAGCAACACAACACGTGGATTATAAATTAATATATTTGCTTGTGTGCAGATCGAAGCCTGAATTTCATAAAACTGTAAAACCGAGCCACTTTAGCCAAGAACATGTGAACGAATTGGAAACTGAATAATAAAAATTCCAAATCCGAAATTCTCTTCTTTATGCACAATTGAATGAATTTTGTTTGCGTTAAATTCTTTCGCGCCCTCGACGAATTCAATTAATTTTTTCTTTGCAAAAATTGACAATGTTCTAGAGAAGGCATCGGTTTCTTTCACTGGAAAAGAATGAGATAAAAAGTAAGTAGAATGTAATTTAAAATTGTCACAGGAGGTTTAAAAGATAACAAACAAACGAGAAGATTTATGACCGAGGAATTCTACGCTATTTTTCGTGGTAAAAGAGATTTCTATTATTTATTTTTACAAAGTTGTGAGACAATCGGGCCGGGGTAATTTTAACAATTGTTTGGAAGCTAATTTTGCATCAAAAAGAAATTTAGGACTTGAAGCAAACAAAACAAGTTGATTTTCCTACGCCCAATTAACGAATTTGTGGAAAACCTAAACATATTATTTTAATGAAATTCGAAGCAAACTAACTCTGGAAGTTTGTGAAATTGTTTTTGTACAAGTTTTAATTGCGTAATGGGATTTAGATTACATTCTGAATCAATTTACGAACAATGGACTTTCTAACGCAAATTCGGGATTTAGAGAACAGGTGAAGGGATACTATCTGGAAACCCAAAAGTTGTTTTAGATTATAGTTTCAATAAGCTTAAGTTAATTAGGCTTACATAGATCAACTTCTTTCAATGCACGTTTAATATAAATGAGATACAAAGTGGAAATAATGGGTAAGAAAGTTATAGGACCCTCCTGAGCGTGACCAGATTGTAAACAAGATGCGAATTCCGTATAGATTTCCCATAAAGTTAGATAAAATAGGTGAAGGAGAAATTTCATTCAATCCTTTTGATAGAATTGCGTCAGTTAACATACTTCTACCTGCTTTTACAAAAGCGTAAATGAGATTTATAAGAAAAACGACAACAAAGTTTATTGCCCGTTGTGCGGATCTCGGGCTGCATTACTGTAAATTATAATCTTAGCTTCTCTTCCATCTGCATAATTAACGAGAATATATTAAGAAAATATTTGAAACAGTACTTATTTAATTTGCTGGTAATTCAGTAATTATTGTAGAATTTCAGACAAAGTTACTGAGGCATTGAAGGCAGGTACGTCTGTAAATTATAAGAGTATTTAAATTTCCATTTCTACTCATTTAAAACGGACTCGCTTCAAACTCCTGGTATTAATTACCATAACTAATTTATGAATAATTAGACTAAACACATTTCAAGTTTCTTCATAAATATGCAACTTTCGTCGAGTAAGTTCTCTCCGATACGAAAAAGTATCCTTCTGCAATTATCCCTATTTGCTTGAAACTACCCCTCATGAATACGAAGTTGCGCATATCTTAATATGTACGAAGATTAATTTCTGAATTTTTAATAATCCTTATCTTGACACAACTATCCTGCTATAATAGGTCGTAGATATACACTGTCCTATGTACATACATAAATGGCTAATGTCATAAATTTCAGATCGCTTTTCCACCGAACAAAGGGATATGATATTGCTTTGTAGAATTAGCCGCTGAGTCTGTCAGTTTGCTAACATTTGAAATGCAGTTTTTGTTAGGCATTTAATGTCTCAGAATATAGAGACAGGTTCATAAACACTGATAGGGCTTCTACACACCATAACATCCAAAAAAAAAATCTATATATATTTTTATTCAAGTGAAAGCCAAAACTAAAAAGTACAATAAATACAATAAGAAGGCCTCTAATTAGAAAATATACATTGACGAAGCTTTTCATTATGTAAATGAACACAAAGCTTTTTAGAATTTACTGTAAATCTTCTCTTTTCACGATATTATATACAAAGTTGCGTATTGAGATAATTCTAGAACATTATAATCCAGGTGCACATATTAATAGTATGTTATTGGTTTTGACTAATTTGGCGCAATGTGCTCGGGCCATTAGAATAGACTAAAATAATTAGGTTTATGTATAAATTAAATCACTTAAACCAAGTACCGTACCTATTTGCAATGCAGCAACAAAATTTGAATATCTTCTGTTTTCTCAACCCCTCTCAAAAGTCGTATTTTGTTGATTAATCAGAATTTGATAAATTTTTCACTTCTATTTTTAAATAAATTTAGTATACCAGAAAAAGCTGGTATATTGGAACGTTTAGTAAATAGTAGGGATTTTAGTATTAGTATTTTAAAATAAATAAAGCGTAGGTATTGTTTTCAATTAAAAAATATTGTAAAAACTCAAATGTGTAATTTACAGCAAAATCTATAACAAGTATGTAGTCAGATCTATAATAAAATAAAACATGCAACAATTAATTTGCATCAAATTATAAATTCAAATTTTTGATATTGTTGCGAAGATTTAAACATGTCTCTCTTTTTGTGAGTAAACAAATAATACCTGCTTGAAAATTTCATACAAAATTAAAGCTTCTAAAAAAATTACAAATTTTATTTGTACATAACACATACAAAACATCCGTTACTTTTCGTATTTTTGTACTGTAAATGCATTGTTTTTGTACTCGTATTCAGATAAGAGGCATCAACAAGCAAATAAACTTGTTTTAAAAATATCAAAAGGTTAATTTGAAACATTTTTGAAAGTTTGTACTTCGTAAATTCGTAGGTATTTGACAGATTTCTTGTTTTTATGTTGGGATAAATAATATATGTGAATAAAAATAAATTTCATGAACCTTTTCAAAACTCTTAGAAAATGAGCAAACCACCATTTTTCCAACAATTTTTAAAGTTCTTACTTTTGTTAATTCTGAGAATCTTTAGAAGATTGTTCCATATTTACAAAAACGTAATATGTAAAAAAATACTGCTTTGCAAAATAAAGCTTGTAGTAATTTTATTTGGAGTGGGCCATATCACATCAAATTAAAAGAATGTGTAGATAGATTTGTTAGTTTTGCTATGATACTTGGGAATTATCTGGTTTTTAAAATAAACAAATAAAATGTACAAAACTGGGCTTATTTTGTAACATTGGAGGTTTTAGCAAAAATTATAAGTACTGTTTGGAAATAATAAATATACGTGTTGACCACTTGTTTCATAACATTAACACAAAAAAAACAAAAATTTACAATATTATTTAAAAATAACAAAAACAATTTTACAACAATGTAAAAACTCGTATTTTTCTGCTCTGTAAACATTGGTAAAATTTGTTCTTTTATGCTTAGGCAGATAGATAGATCAATTTTATAAAACTGAACCTTTGAGATAAACTGGAAATTTTATTTTGAGGTTTTAAATTTAGAGAACCTTTAAATGAATTGTTGTTTTTGTGTTTATAGAGCCTTATCTTTTAAAATTGAAGCTTTGAGCTAAAAAATAAATTCTAAAAGATTTTATAAACTGAAGATAAAAATATTTACAAGAAAAATGACATTTTTATATAAAACATGATTAAATAAATTGAGACAATTTCAGACAACTATTTATTACACCTAAATTTTATGCAAGCCTTCTGCTACAACTAATAAATCAAAATCTCAGTTTGCTTAAAAATAAGCACTGTTCGTGGTTACATGGTATTTTTTCGTTATTATGGCATTTTTTGCGCTACCAACATACAAATTGATTGATCACTCGTCCCCTACTTAAAGACCTTGGAAAATATTAATTAATACCAACGACACATACATAATAATGGAAATCTCTTGTAGTGAAATTCATTGTTTCTTGGTGAAACGTAAATGAACAAAGCTTGACCAATAATACAATAGCAGCCTCCCTACATCACAATAATAATTTGTTTTAACTGGGACAAACTTGATAACAATGAAACAAAATTTAATTAAACTTCACGTTGAACAAAATCAATTAAATGTATCGTGTCAAGCTTCAAAAAAGCTTGTTTACTATTTTTGCCGTCCTTTAATCCCAAAGCTTTAATTGAATTTTTTCCCTCGAAGAAAAGTCGCCAAATCGAAAAATAGCCTTTTCTAAACGAAGTGGTTGCTCCCGTAAACATACACATCTTTTCAACCGGCTATAAATAATTTATAAGTCATTGTAGAGATGTGTCCTTGAAAACTTTGTACTCTGTAAGAGTTATGAATCCACGAATTGGCCTTTTACATTCACTTCTTTAATCAAACTCAATTCTCCCTTGATAGGACGGAGCTTTCTTACGAAAATAATCAATCTGATGGCGGGTTTATCATAGAAATGTCAGACGAATCAAAGGTTACACCAATAAAGCAAGTGGTGATTTCGGCACAAAACCAGGTCAGGCAGATCCAATTAGCTGTCTTTCTGTATCCGAGTAGGAAGACCCTTTAATAAAAATACAATTTCGCTCTTTTAATGATGACGGAAGTAATGCGTGTACGAATGATATTGAATCACCGGTTTAATGATGTTGTCTGAAAAATCGAGAAATTTCACAAGAGCGTCGTATCCAAGGATCAAAAGAACGAGAAAAAAAAGGATTTTTTCTTGTGCTGCATGCAGTCTGAGACGAGCACTTTTCTTATTTCACACGGTAATTCTGCACCAATTGTGAGCTTTAATTACTTGTAAACTATATGCGGTTTTAATAAACATTTATCTCAAATTACCTCACTGTGAAGCACTTTTAGTAAAAAACTGCTCTACCAAAAATGGTTCCATATTGTAAGAGCCTCCGCAGCGCCTTTCCTCGTCGCCACACCCTTTTCACACACAAGTTAAACCATTAAAAGACTTGCAAATTCATGCTTTATGTTAATTAAAGAGAATTATGACATGTTTTTGGTGAACTTACGAATCTTTATGGCAGCAAAAATTTTTATAAATTCATAGAAACGTCGACTAGGAAGTAATTACGAAAAGTGGCGCAATTATTGGAGAGCACTTTTTTAAATAATGTGACGCAAATGTTCTTACTCCGACCGGATTCTCGTATGTGAACAAAGCTTTTTGCCTCATGAGCTTCCGGGTGATTTCGATTTTTTTCATGTAAGTTAAGCACAACGCATTGAATGGAGGTTCGCTATGATAACATGGGCTTACACGTTTTATATTAATTAATTATTCTCGCAGGTAAAATTTATGTATTGAGTAATCCTTTAATATGGCAATAAATCTTTCTAATAATCACACACTTAGACGGCCCTTTTAACCAGTTTTACCCTCAGTTTCAAGTCTAACTGGGTTAATACCACCAACCATAATACACACATAAAATGTACAGATGGCGCTAAAATTAATGTCACAACTGAAAGCTCGACACTAGTGCTGTACATGCAAACGGCTTCAGGGTTCGTGAAACAATGTTGTTTGTAAAGTTTGAGATTTTAAACAGTAATTTATTTCTTGTAATATTTTCATCGTGACATGAAACTTAAAAAACTTTAACCAATAGTTTTTATGGAGTGAGATTTTTTCAAATTCCTTTACCAAGAATGTTTTACACTTTATTTTCTCTTCAATTTAAGAAATACACAAATGGAAGTTTACGGTTTATAATAAACGTGAGCATTATCTTTTGCGGTCATAGCGCTGGGTCTTATTTTCACGACAGTTTTACTAGATTTTTTAAATACATTGTTGGTAACATTGAATAAATTGGTGGATGCGCCGGGTCAAAACTTATATTACTATCAAGTTTTGAAATAGAACTTTTGTTTTAATTTTTAGTATTATGGATTTGTTCTAGTTGTATGTCAAAAATTTTGATAGCGTTCAAATAATGTAGCTCGTTTAAGCTAAATATGCTGCAAATGTTACATATCGATTAGACAAAGGAATTTCACTATGTAAATAGCAAGCGCGTTGATTAAATCCAAAGTTGTACCGAAAAGTTTTATTTTTAATGTGATTTTTAGTTAAAAACGAAGAATGTTGATATTTTTTAACAACCAATTTCAAGAGCGCTCGAGCTATAGATAAAAAGTACCTAATTAATAAAACTGATATTGATTGGGCAATATAAATCAGGGCTCGTTTGAACCGTGTTTGTAATGTTTCATGAGGTAATTTCAATGATGTTCTACAATAACAAATCGCTTGTTCATCACAACAATTGATCCGTTAATCTCTTTGAAGCGCTTCGTCGCTGTATTCCACACATTGCAAACCCCTATGAAATTTTTCTCTACAATACTTTATCAGAAACGTTACACTTTTTTTCGTTTTAAGCAGGAAAACAACGTATTTTCGCCCACACGTACAGCCTAATTAGAATTAGGACATCAACATGAAAGTTTTTTGTCACTATGACAAACAATTCAACAAAAACATTTTATGAAAACTTTAATAATTCATTCGTGATTTATTATCCCCAAACTTTTAAAACCGCGTTCCGCTATAAATCTGATACTCGCCTACATATGAATGAAAACGTACTAATCGTTTTATCTTATTATTAATTAGGATAACTGGTTTGGTTTCTTTTACACGACTTGTTGCACTCCCGGTACTTTTTGCAATGTGGGAAAGCTGGTTACAGTTTGAACAAGTGCACACCGGTACACATTCGAAACAATACAACAATTTCATCCAAGTTAGTACAATGGGTATACTAATAATTACATAAAAGCGACGCTGGTGTTTGACAGGAACCTAATCTCATTGTTCCAAACAATTGTTTATTTTCAAATATGGTTTTCGTTCAAATAACTGGGTTAATACGAATCTGTGGCAAAATCTTTCATGACTTTAAACCATGTAATCTACTTGAGCAAGTAAACTGATAGAGCAAAATTGAAGTGGACCCATATTACAAATATAGTGTGAGCGCGAATGCAATTACAAGGCAAATATGCTGACATAATGTAGTTAAATCCACAAGTTCTGTTATAGCAAACGGGGTGTTTAATTGCTTAATCTATAAAGAAAACTCAGCTTATGCAGAGATATTAGATATGTGGAATCAACATTTGCGTTAACTGAACCAAAAATGTTTACGAAATAAGCGCCATTACAGACATCAAAAATAACAGTTTAATAGCATTGGAAAAACATTTGTTGCATCAAATATATTTATTCACGAACAAATAGGTTTAACAATAATTTTTGCAAAATTTTACCTTCTAAACAAGGCATAAAACTCGATTTATTTTCACATTAAACTAGTTTAACTCATTTAGACAGCTGTATTTTATTTTGTCGGAAATTCAAGCACTACCGAACAAGCTACAAATCTAATGACATAATAATAGCAAACAGTAATAGGAATGAATGAATAATTTAATTCTTGGCATAAATTGATATATTTACACGCTCATTTCAGCAGAAATAAGTTGTTTAAAATGCAAATTTTTTGTTATAATCAGTAAAATTAAATGACAACTAACTCAAATAGTTAGAAATATTAACTGTTTTAACATGAGAAATGCGCTATCCCGGCGCACCCACCATTTTTAATTTATTTTTTAAAAAGTTGGTAATAATCAAGTATGTATTTGCATTTTAACCACATTAAGTGTGTAGTTTCATAGTGAAAAGAAAATTAAAAATAATTGTAGAATTAAATTAACATTGAGTAAAATATCACTCTCGATTGTTTTAATAATCTGGTGTTAAAAGTTCAAAAATGAAACCGCCAAAACCCACATCAAAACCAATTTAATTGCATTTAATACGTGTTTATAAATTAAATATGCCTTGGTTTTTGTTTGTAGGTATCCACGCTTCAATTATCCTCTTAATTGGCACAAATTAAATACGCATCACCATGTGCCTCGTGGAATAAAAAAACGCCGTTAAATTTGCACAGTATCGTGTCTACAAATCATATATTATCTTTTTTCTCAGTCCATTACTTTCAATGAGGCCTAACCGGTACATTACCGCCACTAAATTGGTTTTCGTCTAATGGAACAATCTCATTTTAAAAGTTTTAAATGGTTTTCCAACCGGTAATACATTGTGTGGGCGTTACGTAATCTGCATGACGCACAACAAAATTGATATCATCTCGAATAATTCATGTAGTAAACAGTAACAAAACCGCAATGACCCTGCAACTAGCGCACACTAATACGCCAATTTTACGCCATTTATTTGTCCTTAGAGACATTACACCACAACCATCTTTCATGAGAATAATGTTTAATTCTTGATAATTTAGGTGGAGGCTTTGGATACTCATTGCGCCTCTGTTCTAAAATTCACAACATTTGCCCTTGTGGGAACATTCTGATTCGATAGGAGCAATTATACAATTTAGAGGGCTTTCAGTCTTCAATAAGAGGTAATTAATCAAGAGCGTTTTTCTTATTGTTGAATATTTAGTTTATGAATGAAGGAGAAAGATTCGAGGCTACGGTTTAGGCACACTAATGAACTTTTCAAAATTTCAATATCAGATCATCAAGTTGACGATATACCCATTTGTGGAGCTTTTTATAGCAATGTAAACAAGCTGACCGTCGTTACGTATTTTGTTTCATTTGAGAGTAAATTGTTTGTTTATGTTGAGCCACAGCAGCAAACTAATCGGCAAAATAGATTGTGTTATGACTAATCAGACTTTTATTTTTATTCATTCTAAATTCCTTTTATTTTATTATTACGATTTTCGCGCCTCATGTGTTCTTTATTAAAAAAGTGTCAGTTTCCAGATGATGTAATCCAATTATAAAGACACAAAATAAGAACGTCCTTTACTTTTTGTCCGATTGCCTGCTCAACAACCCTTTAATGATCTCAAAAACTTTGAAGAGATTGGTCGTAGTTTTTTCATAGCTATAACTTGGTAGTGAAAACGAAAGAAAGGGGATGAGTCGAGAAACGTCGTCACGCCACTGATTTCACGCAATATATCCAGCGGTAAAAGAAATGTATGGAATGAAATTGTAGCTCATCGGGGGTGAGAATCCATAAGTGCGGTGCGTGCTGGATACACTTATTACATTTGTGTAATATAACAGGGGTTGAAATTTCGCCGTGGATTGGTATAATAAACATCACGCGACAACTGAACTTAGTGTTATCGAAAGTGAATTTAAGGTTGGTTCAATTTACGTGATTAACAATTAAATTAAACATACCAAGTTTGAAACTGTGAAGTGAGTAGACCAAACGAATATAAAGTAGCTCGGATGTATCGTGCATATTTCAGGAAAACCTAGCGCTATTTGTCTAGCTGTTTGAACTCACGCTGTGATGCCCTAAATGCCTTCGGATCTGTTACTTCTAACCGCATATGAATTCTTTATTATTCCTCTCTGCCACTGCCATGAAAGCTGCTTACATACACAAAAGTGAAAAAAATGCAAACTCTTGACTCTTATCAAGTCATTTACATTAACAGGTGCTAAAAAAAACACAAAGTTAATAAGGTTGTATAGTTAGGCTGATACTGGCGAGAAACAAGCTAGAACTATGTTAAAACTAAATGTTAATTAAACTCTTCTCGTTATAATGAAGCAGTTTAGCAAATGTTAAAACTTTAAACATGGCCACCCGAAGGCAAGCAACCATCATCAACGAATTTAAACGACGTAATTATAAAGTTTAAATAAGCCAAAACAAACTATCGCAAAATATGTAAAAAACACTTTTAACATCTCGAACCTTCCGATTTAAAATTTAATTTAATTTACAAAACTCTAAAACAATTATCAAAGTTTAAAAACACACAGCAGGAAAAATGTTATATCAAACAAAATGTTATTGAATCTAGATTATTACATCTGTTTAAATCGCATTCAATAATATTCAAAAATTTGTTCCAAGAATGTTTGTACTTTAATAACTGTTATTAACCGTGCCTATTGAACTGTTTGGATAAATAGCAATTTTAATTATAAAAGTTCAAAATTTAATTGAGGCGCTTTCTGTTTAGTTTCATTTATTTATAAAACAACTGTGAAATTTGGGAAATTTTGGTTTAATTTGTGGGAACTTTAAAACCTGTGGCGCCAGTTTTAAAACGAAAGAATGCTAGAAAAGTTAAAAAAATGCACTAAATGAAAATTGTCGTTCTAATGAAGCTGCCTCAAGCATCATCCCACTTCCTATTTCCGATTTCGAATATTTAATAATATTTCTGTTGTTTGCTAAGATCAACAAATAAAAAACTTTATTATGTAAATGAGGTATTTTGTACCAAAATAAAATCAATACTGAATAATTGTGTGCGTATACATTAATGATCTATTTAATTCACTGTCACATCAGTTTACTCTCCAGATTGATACATGCAATAATGATAAACTGATTATTAAAAAACTGAGAATTATTGCAGTAGGGAAAATTGCACGCTGGAGAACTTTTAGCCATTTTTTTAATATAATTCTACGATACCAAAAAACTCACTTGAAAACTTCTCTCTTGTGTATTTTTCGCTGACCGCAGTGCAGCAACTTAATTAAGTAGTGCTTACTTAATTCCTTAAATACACATTTCTAATCCTATTTTGCAAAATTAGCAAAATAGCTCATAAGAGACCATCCGAACTTAATACCTCGCAATATAATACCCTTTTTGGCGCTGAGCTGTAAAGTGGAGCACGGGACACATCTAAAAGGTGTTTTACTTTTTTTTTTTAAATTACGTATAATCGAATAAATCAGATAATAGGATATTCTGAAGTCGCGTTTATATGCGGGAATTCCATATTTTGCTCCCATAAATATACATGGAAGAGCCAATATAATCTTTCCTTTGTTATATTGGCCACTTTATGGCTACGGTTCTGAAATTGCCCGACTTCCATGTAATATTATCGTTAAACACAGTCTAACGCTTCTACATTTATTGACAATAGCTTGAGAATCGCCCAGTTCGTCAATTAAATTTTCATTACTTTCGCCCGGTGCTAAAATCGTAGTTTGCACGCACAGCCAGAATTTAAATCGATTACGCCTTTATTGGATGTGGTTTTATTAATTTGGAATAATACGTATTCATTAGAATGTAAAAACATCAAACCTAATTAACGCATTATGAAATAAGACCAGTCAGCATGTGAAGCGAATTCATTAAAACTGAACAAAACGAAGAATCATCGGAGTTTCATTAAATCATAACAGGACCCATCTTCCAGAATTTCTCTTTACGTTTTTTTTTACAGATCATTTATTGTTGTGATTGATTGATTCTGTTATATTTCAAACAAAATCAAATTGAATTCCAAATCAATTGAGTTTAAAATTGAGAAAAACTGAGCTTAAAGTTGAGAACTTGAAACACACAAAAATATTGTAAAGACACTTTGGTCGAGTCACGCACTAAAGCTAATCAAATTTTAAATACTATTCCCCTTTGCGTGTAACTGAGTTTTTGGAACTTAAACAGTTGGAAAGCATGAGTAAAAGGTGGATAATACATTTTAAAGAGCCCACTCAAGATATCAGGATATGAAGTGAAACTTCACAAACTTACGTACCTAACAAGTATGTCTTTATAAAATTAAAATTGCTTTTAACGAAAGTTCCAGGAAGACAAACATACTTAAACAAACAAATTAACTCTAAAATCTTTTACATAGTTCGTCAGAATCTTTACAGTCACAGTTTGTGGAATATATTAGATGAGTTTAAGTTTAATTTAACTTGTAGGTATTAAATAACTGTCAGTGTCAGGGTGATATATTAGTTGAGTTACATGAACTGCATCGTAAATCCATACTTATGCATTCTAGACTAATTGCACTAAAAGTCAATATACCGAGTGTAATAAACCACGTACCGTATGAAAATGCATTAATTTTGGTGATGTAGGCTAAAATTACGAAGTGAATTTCGATGACGAATCAGTTTAAATTAATTGTAACTTTTTAAATTAAATGGTCTAACATACCGGAAGCAAAGTATTTTTGTTTTTTCCCATTTGTAAGTTTTAATATCTTGCAATTTTGGTATTAAACGTCAGGACTTTTAATGAAACAAATCCTAACCGCAGAGCTGAAAGAAAAATTATCCCTGATTGTCCACAATGCAAGTTGAGAAATTTCTTAAAACCTCAGCAAAGTTTGCCAGGACTCAAGCGTTCAAAGCTCGGTTAATTAATCACGTGTTAACAACTTGCAGCTTCTGGGATAAAGTTAATATCTGTGATGTAATTGATAAAAGACATTAGAGAAATGGAAGATTATTAGAAAAGTTTTTGTAGCAAGACACAGCATCTATCTCCAAAAATCAATAAACTTGATTGTTTGACCAAAATTCGGCTTTCTAAGTTAAATTTCAAAGTTAGACGTAAATCCGCATCACACCATGTCGTGGTATTTTGCAGAGATTAGAGGGGAAGCACTAAACTTCGATTACTTACGCGAAATCAGATCAGTGAAGACTTCGAGTAAAATTGGAAAGAGGATATTATTAATACAAGACGGGTTCACACTGAATTTAATATGTAGAGCCAAGAAATTGACTGAACAAATTTATAATAAGTTCAGACCTGCTATTATGAAGGCCTGCCAACAGCTCTTCGAATATTATTTAATATTAAACTGATTTTAGGGAGAGAGTTCGCCAATCAATATTACCTCCCAAAGATCGTTGACATTGTATTAAAACAGATGGGAGTAGAGGCCGAATATGGCCGTCATTAAGACTTTAATGTGCGCACTTCGTAGATGAGTTTGGCAGAATAGGCCACGAAGAACGTGAATGGACTTTAGTTAGTACTGCTCTCAATTCACCGGACTTTTGAGTTAGGTTCGCTACAAATAAGTTCATTTTTCGATTAAATTTAGTGCATTTTATGAGATTTTTGTCCAATTGTAAACATCTAATATTGAAAACTAGTTTTACTTTATTGTTGTAAATGCCGAAGTCGAATTCAACGCTGCAGAATTGTGGAATTAAATGCGCTCTTCCGATTTCTTTACAAGAAGCTCTCTGGATTTTCAAGTTAGTAACAAGAGAAGGTGAAGAAAAATTGCTTGTGATGGGTTTCTATAACTTTTAATGGCATCCGCTGTAATCACAATGGATTGAAATCCAATTTATTTTTGTTGCGTAACAATGTTATTTTATATTTACTTGGTTTGTCTTGTTATTGTAAAAAAGGATGAGTTGATACACAAAACTACTAAATTAATCGCAATCTAAAACCAACTTTTTCTCTAGAGTAGTTTAATTCAAACTTTACTTATCATGCTGCTTTGAAATTTAATTATTGATACCAGACAAGCGGTTTTTTTTCAGCAGTGGTTTAAATTCAAAATTAATAACCCTCATATTCACCTTGCAGTCAATACGCACGTACTTTCTTTTGACAACCACGAAATAATAAGACCCCATTTCCTCCACATTTTAAGATTTTTCAAAGGAATCAAAGCCGGTGACAGTGACGAACATAGAAAATGTTTCATCGCGATCTATCTGCTGTGGAAAAACGTTACTGAAGAAGACATAAACCTTAAATATACTGCAGACCTTCGATTGTTGGTTTTTGATCAAGCACGAACAGCTGTCAGTTAGAAATTGGGAAATTTATGACGGTTTCGAAAATTTTATTTAGAATAATTTCGCCACAGGTATGTCACAAGTTGAAATAAAATTTTATATCCCATTTCTCGAAACGAAATTTTAAACTCGAATTTAAATTTGGCACATTCACATTCACTAGAATCACCTGTTCTCAATGAAAGGACAGAAAAAAAATTCAGTTTATCGCGCATTGTAAAGTTCACTGATGTAAAAACGAATACATTTAGAAGAGTAACAAACACAAAGCTGATGCTGATAATACTCTGCAAGTAACTTTTATACAACGGACAGTAAAAACTCGAATTTCGTAACGGTACATTTAGCTTATAAACCGAGCCCTCCGAATAATCCGCGTTCACAATAAAATAGTTATTTATTTTTGCAAAATAAACCTGTTTTGATATGGTAATGGTGCAACTCCAATATTTCGATACAAATTTTCGGGAACTTTTGTAACTGCCACATTTAAATATTCTGTCAAACGGTGAAAAAAAAAACCTTTACGGTTACCTATTGTGAACATTACCACAAATAGTAGGTACTTCTGCTTACTTCTATAAATTGAAAACAAATCAAAAATTTATGGACATTGCAGCCACGGCTTTACTGAGCTTTGAGCTTATTTTGATTCTTAAACTCTTTTTTATTTTTATTTCTGAGCAAAAACACAACAATTTGGGTCTTTCTCAACACAAAAGTGTTAGGATAAAGATTTCGATTGTTTACGATAATTATAAAGTTTATTTTGTTTTGTTTCCAACAAATTACTTGCCTAGGAAACGTCCAAACAAAATTGACACTTTATTGAGTCTTCTAAAACAATTATGAGAATACACAAAGTTCTGTTGTTAATTTTTGTTTTAATCTTTGAAATCCACCATGTGATGGCCAATTTAGAGAACGATCCTTCTATTCCTACCTACATAGATTTAGCTTTTCTCTTCTTTATAGTACTGATCGGCACGATTATCAGACAAATTATTGCGGTAAGTTTTGAAGCAATCTTCCTTTGATCTAATTAAATTTCTAGAAATTAAATGTTGGAATTCCTTGTGAAGGCCTAATAATACTTGTTGGCCTAGTTTGGGGCATTGCAGCTTATTATAATTCACATGTTCGTGTTGTGTCTAAAATAGTTTACATAAATACTCACGAAGTTTTGTACATATATTTCCCCGTTGTTATATTTAATATGGTATTTTGTTTGGACAGTGTATTGTTTGTAAAGACTTTTCCACTAATTTTGATAATAGGAATACCAGGTACTGATGTAATTTAGCCAATTTGTTTGTAACAAGCGCTTTTAGTGGCAGTATTGACTGGATGCATTTTTGGCTGTATAATGAGTCTTGCATATTCGTCATGGTCAGTAATAGTTGGCATAATGTTTGGTACAATATGTATGCCTCTGTCTTCTCCAAGAATAATTTATTTGCTAAAAACTCAATCGGCAAAAACCAAACAAATTTGTGTTATTTTGGAAGGAGAAGCAATATTTACTATCATCATTGCGTATATATCATATAATTTGGTTTTAAGTAAGCTACATGGATTTGTCGAACATTGGTATCAATTTGTAGCCATAATTACACGATTTGTTGTTCTTGGTAAGTTGAAATTTATCGCCAATATTCACACCTAATCTAATTTTTAAATAAAAATTTGTATTTGTAATAGTCCAAGCGAAAATTGACTCCTGTGACTTCTTACTCTGACCGTCTCTAATTATGGTCAGTCATAAACAGTCTATGGTGCTAAAATATTAGTAACTGACGATTTCCACTCCGGCTCCGATAATATTTTGATACTCATGCTATCAATACCAGTAAATTATCGGCTTTTCTTGTGGACCTAGTGAGAATTTTTGAATGTTTAGTGTTTGTTTTTATTTGAGTGGATACCCGTGTTACTGAAATTAGAACTGGTAATTAATATGTATATATGACGATTTTAAAATTTTACCTGGTCTGGCCATAATTAGAGGCGGTCAGAGTAAAAAGTCACAGGGGCCAATTTTCGCTTGAAATACCTAAAAGAAAGTGTTTTAGGGTGTTTGGTAGGATACCTGTTTGGTATTCTAGGTCGCTACCTAATCCGCAAAATGTACACAAACTACATGAGCATCTTGGCTTTCTCCTTTGCAATGCCTTTCTTTACATACTTGTTATCAGATCTGTATCTTTCCGGCTGTGGTGCTATTTCTGTGGCAATAATGGGAGCCATGATGAGTGTTGAACGTGCAGCTCTATCAAAAGACGCTGATAAATATGTAACAAACTTATGGCACACTATCACTTTTATCTATGAAATAATATTGTGTGCTATTTGTTCAATTTTCATTGTGCTAGTGTGCATGGATAAAATGACATGGAAGGAATACGTACTCCTTGTAATTACATACCTCATGTATTATATCGTCCGATTTGTTTTATATTTGATATTTACTATCATGCTTAAAAATGTTGGCTACTACATAGATGCAAAAGTCATTTTCGTTTGTGTTTTAAGTGGTATAAAATGTCCCTTCAGTATAATCGTAGTGAGAACCACAATAAGAAATGAAATCAGACATGAGATCCTCGAACAATTCCTTTTTTATATTATGGGTTTCTATCTTTTGTCGGCTATCATAAATGGCGCACTTATAAAATCACTAATAAAATTTTTGGGCTTAACTCGGATCTCCATCGCAAAGCAAATAAACATGAATATTTGTATGAGACATATCTTTGCAAAAAGAGAGAAAACTATTGCTATACTCAAAATGGATCGGTAACAAGACAAAAATCTAATTAAACACACTCTAAACGATAACAGATTTCTAGTCGATACAAACTGGTCCTTGGTTATTGAAGCTACTAACATACAACATCCATACAAAGCTGAACTGGAAACTGAAGAGGAAGACAATTTTTTGACGCATCACTTGGCACAGTGTCCGGACTGTAACAAGGAAGTTCAACCAGAGCCAACACTCATGCAAATGATGGAATTAACCAAGTAAGGGGTAGACGGATAGATTAAAGGTGCAAATTTTGAAACTTTTTTAGAGACGCTAAGCTGAGAATTTTAAAGGCAAAGAAAATGTCGTATTCAAGACAGTTTGAAAATGGGATGATCTCGAAAGAAGGAATTCGAAACCTAATTTTAGCTGTTGATATAGCAATCGATTCGGAAGAGGCAGAAGTACAACTAGCAGAATTAGAAAAAAAATTTACCTCTGAGGTTCGTAAACTTTTGAATATTAGTTCTTACAAACAGAGAAACGTGTCAACCTTACTTATAAATATTTAATAGTTTTGCATTCACGAATTTGATAAGACTACAAAACTTGTTTCAATACATCATTGATTATACTCTTTAATACTTTTTGAGCCAAACCCTTAATTTTGTTTAACATACAACCGAACACTCACGCTGAAATCAAATAAATCAATCGTCAGAAAAATATCAATTTATAGGTAACAAAAATACAAAACCCCAATTATTTTGTTGAATTTGTTATAATGATGATAGATTAGAACCATTATTTTGATTATTTTGAGATACATATACTCTACAAAATGGCAAGCTTCATATGCAATAATCTTTTTTATAAACTTCTACTCTTTTTATTTTTAGGACTGGCTTCGCCGGTTTATTCGTAAACGAGTCCAGCTTCCCAAAAAAGGAAGAGGTACTACTCTGAGAGTCCCACGCAAATTTTTCAGACGCTGGTGTCACTCAGTCGTTTTGAAACAAACCTGGGAAATGTACATGTTGTGGCCTATTTTCTGCAACATAATTTTGTATGGAGTCGATTTGATGTACTTCAGTTCTGAGTATGAAAAAGTAAGACCAGTTTTTTTCGACACCACAGCATATATCTCCATCTTGATGGGAAAAATATTTTTCTTTCTCTTATATTTTTCCGAATTTATAATGAAAATAATGGCTTATTCTTGGTATTACATTTGGAAGCATGGATTTTACACGTACTTTAGGTAAGGAAAAAACTTGAAGGGATAAATATAAATACATAAATTTCAGATCATTCTGGAACATCACTGACTTCATCGTGCTAATTCTCCTTGCAGGCGATCTGATTTTTGAATTCAAGTACACAATAGACAATGATATAGAAGACTATTTTTTATACCGTCCGATGGTGGAATATTTAAAATGGTTCCGTGCTATAAGACTCTTACGAGTTATAGAAATCGGTTATCCAATATTCTTGAAATTTTTAGATAAAAAATTCGATGCAAAACTAGCTTTTAGCTACGAACTTGGTAAAAGTTACGTCACTGGAGAAACCGAGGTTTTAGAACTACTTCCTTATATGATTGATAACTTCGAAGTCAGAGACGAAATTAAAAAAAAAATCGAAAATGACAAAATTTTCATTACAAGACTTTTAAGTACGGTTCAGAAAGAAAAGCCGTGGGTCGCCATCACTGTTAAAACAAAACAAGCCATTCGAACAATTCTCAAAAGCATGAACGAAACAATCAATCAACTTAAAACTGCCGGTAAAAAATATTCATATCAATAAATCAATACTTTATATATTTGTGTAGGATGGGTTGATCCATACGAACAAAGTATGTTAGAAACAGCAATGTTTAAACTATACAGAAAAGTGAACGCAATAAAAACAGTACAACCTAGTACCCCGAAAATCATTTTTAGAGAAGTTCGATGGATGGCGGCAGAAGAATCTTTGATAAATTTTCTCTTCGATCATGTTACAGTGAAAAAATTTGAACCTGGTGATGTCGTTTTTGGAGACGGAATTTTAGCTGATGGGATCTATATTGTAGTCACAGGTTCACTAAAAATTGAAAAGTATTTAACTTTGAAATTGTCGTTAACAGGACTTTTTTCGTTATATTATAACCCGGAAAAAAGTGTACTTCTTCATCGTCAAAAATACGGACAGTTACCTATTGTTGATTATCTCACTAGTACGAAATGTGACGAACCATTTATGGACTACATAGTTTCTGGGAATTGTATTGGTGAACATAGTATTTTGACCAGGAGACCTTATAACTGTACAATAACAGCAGATGCGCATAGTCAAGTTTATTTTATAAGTTATGAAGTGTTAAAACACGCGATGAATATAAGTAGCGACCCAATCAATGGGTTGTAATGAAAAGAAATTTAAACAGTGTTCAATAACTACCACTTTTAGGTTAGAGTGTCGAATTTGGAAGGAAGTTGGAATAAGAATAGCGGTTCCTCTTTTACTGTCTGTTCCAAGTTACCAAAACTATACGCAAGAAGAAATAAAATACACACTCGAACGAGGTTTTGTGCCAAATTTAAGCAAATTTAAAACGTTTTCCATAAACGACGTCGTAGAAGATATTATTTTAATAGAAGGTGTAGTTAAAAACTTTCACAGTGAAGTATACTATATAGCACCATGTTATATTCCAAGGTTTGTATAAGTACAGTATTTAATAAAATTTGAGAAACTTTTGTTTTTTAGAACTGTGCAAAAACTAATCTTTGCTTCAAAAACAATCACTAAACTTCTCGTCATTCCCGAAAAAGATTTAGATGCATATGACGTGATGGCAGTTACTGAAGAAGCCGGAGAATTGGTAAATCATAAATTTATGTAGCAAAAAGCTGATTATTTCTTAGGTGGGAGCTGGATCTCAAGTTCAGTGTTTGCAACACGCTGCCAGGGCTCGTATAAAAATAAAAAAGAAATCAACATCGACTGTGGAGAACAAGCACATCAGAAAACTAACATCAGTAACATTGCATGATGTAACTAAACTTTAGTATTGCTAAAAACATTTTTGTAGTATATAGACACTAATAGACTGAGGTCCAAAGACGAAATAGAAGCTTCTTAAAAAAATGGAACAGAAAGAAAGTCACGTTTGAAAAATAATTTGGTTTTCAATAAAAATTGTAATGAACTAAGAATTTTAGTTTTTTTAACTCATAATTAAACACATGTATGGTTGATACTGGTTAGAAACAACTCTAAACCGTGTACGTAAAATTTGACGAAGTGGATAAAGTCGGCAACAATTAAGATATGAAGACCAGACCAAAAACTAAACCATTACAAATGAGATTCTTTCAATCTAATTATGTCATTTTACACAGCGACTCACACTTGAACTCACTTATTTAAATCATGAAAATTGCAGAATAACAATTGTTTAATAAATGGAAAAATAGTAGGAAAATGTTTTGTAATTTAACCAATCAAGTTCTGTTGACGTATCCGCTTTTATTTTCCGACCTTCTCAACAGCGATCGATGCCGGTTGCGTGTTAAAATAATTTCTATCTACAATAAACTGGCTGTTAGCATTCAGTATGTGTTGACCGATACACTCTTGCCTATTCCAATAACTTTCCAATTATTTTTATTGTGTCGTTGCGTTATAGTTATTGAAACTACGTTGCGAGCTACACAATCATGATTTGTCGTCTTAGAATTCCAGAAATAAGTAGCAAACATTTCCAGGTCACTACAATTGCATTTTATTATTTTATTTCTTTGCAAACTTCTTTTCCGAAACTAGAAGAGCGAGTGTAATTTATAAAGAAGCCATCCAAGCCGCATTTTAAAGTCTACCATATATGTTCAGGAAAGTCGTCTACATATTGCATTTTTATGAATACACAAAAAACACCATTTTCCGGAAATGCATTTCAGCGTCGCATTACCAGTTGGACGATAAATAATTTTATTGCGATGCGTTGAAGCGAGGTAAGAAACTCCATTAGGTTAAATCGAAAAAGTCGGAAGTTGATGAAATTGTCATCACACTACTTTTTATGAGGTTTTTGACCCATAAATTTTTTACGGCTTCTGGGCAAAGATTGCCTGTCGAAATCGTCATTGTTGATGCTTAAGGATAAAAAATTTCCTAATACGTCAACCTTTAAGCTTTTATTGTGCCGGAAATTGCAGATGACAGATAATTTTTAAAATAAATTAAAACAAATTAAGATAAAGGGTTAGTAAAAATGACCGTAACATTTTTAAAAGTTAATTCGGTGGTTGTGGGATTTATGTCTTTAGATATTACGATCACCTGTTAGAATCTATTTGAAGTTGCTATTATGCACATTACTGTAAGTATATTGTAAGAACATCACGGGAAATTGGATATCCGCTCCTAGAAATACAATTTCTGGAAGTTTGTAGTCTTAATTATATTGTTGATGTGAAATTTCCCGCTTTTGCGTTAATCTGTTGCCTCACTTTCACACAAATAAGAAAAAAAAATTATTTTCACTGAAAAAAAAATACAAAATTATGAAAAGCAAAAGATCTTTTTCAGAAATTGTTAAGTACACGATTTATAGTTAAAATAAGGTTTTTAAGGAGCTAATAACAATAACTTTTTATATCCTTAATGGAAAAGAGCCATTTGATTAGGTACAATTCAAAAAGGAATTGTTTTATTTAAATTAGTAACACTTTACTAGTTAGTAACACTTGATTCGTTAGTAACACAACCATAGAAACAAATAAATATGACATTTAACGAAAAAACATATTCACTATTTTTATTTCCCTAAAAACTGATACCACTTTCATAAATAGATACGATTCACTCGAAGCGTCATTCAGAATTTTCATAATTTGTTCAAATGTCATTGTTGATTTTTTGGATCTCCTTCATTTTGTTTTTTCAGAAATGCATTTAATTACTTGTATTTTGAAATGCCATTGTCTTCATATATTTGGAACGTACTCTTCAGCATCGTTGACCACAATGACGATGCCTTAGATTTTTGGGCTAAAAATAGAAGAAAAACTAGAGATTTATTTTTAAAAAGCATTAGCTTCTTACCTTTTCAAAAAAAAATGCCAACATAACACTTTCACTTTTGTCGGAATTGTTGTTAAATTTTTCTTTTGACTTATACGGAAGCAGATTTAAACTCGCTTTTCCCGCGGCTTCCAAAATACCCTCATTTTCTTCATAAACACTTTCACCGCTCATCTTCTAATAAAATTCTGTTTTGTTCAATTTGTCGTCACGCGTTGCTACGGCTTACTCTTAATAGGCCACCATGTTTAAGTTTAAGTTTGTATTTTTGTTAAAATATTCTTAGGTTTTCCACGTTTTCTATTAATTTCTATACAAAAAAATAGCATGTTCAACTCGAAAGAAAACTGGTAATTTACTATCTCATGCAAACTTAATTTATTCAATAACGCCACTTTTCTTTACTTGTTAAATAATCTACTATTAATTTTTATTTGATATTGAAATAAGTAATCGAAACTTTAAAAATCGATTATTATACATCAAAATTGTGAAATATTGAAATATTAAATAATTTTTATTTTTTTATCAGATAAATGTGTAAATTACCCTTTAAAACTCTACAATTACTTCAACTTTGCACAATATTTTTCGATAAAATTTTTTTCAGTGATTTTCTACAATAGAAAAATTGTCTCTCAGCAAGAAGCACAAGGCTTTTAATTTATAATGAAAGTGGTTTAAATGTAATCATAATCCAAAGGATTAAAAATGTTTGTTCTTAATGACAAAAAAATATTTAATTTAGAAAATGACAAAATTACTCAGGTTGTAACAAAGTTCACCAGCTAAAACAAACCTGCTCCACATATTTCAGTTTTCCAAATCTCTCTGTTTTTAATCACTCACATACGAATTTTTTTAAAAAACACCAAATGGACAACAAAACGTCATGCACTACATTAATAAATTTAAAAACTCGGTGGACTAAAATAAAGTAAAGATAAAACTCGTAAGCTAATTACGTTTTATTTTTCAAAGTACAATAAGTTTTAAAAAATAATTTTAATCTTTTAAATCATTTGTAGCATAATGGAAGTGCAGTTCGTTGCAACCTGAAACTACTAATGTAAATTAATACCTGTTGCCACTTCTGATTAAATGAAACTATCTATCGGGCACTGATAACATCAACTAAAACAGCCAACTCTAACAATAACTGGAGATTCGAACAGAACGTACCTCGAGCTTAGATACAGATACTTGTAATTATCGATATTAATTAATTGATTTTAAAGTTATGACTGTTTGACAAGGACTAAAACAACAGTTTGTGTAAACAGAATTAAACTAATATTAATATAATTTTTGTTAGTAAAGTTTTCCACGTTATGCATTTATTGCTTTCCACTTAATTAAACAAATGTTTCACAGAATGCACCAAATGAATGTAAACATACATCAGAGATGACGTATCATGCTTTTTTTTATTGAACATTTCTATCCAACTTTGATGATTCGTCCAAATGTCGCAGACAAGTAAAACTTAAATTTTTTTATAACTCTGAAATTGAATTCCCAAGATAGTTACGGTGCAAAAACCATTTCTTTGTAAAATAAAAAACGGAAAACAGAACAAAAATAATGCTTCCTGAATTTCATTCCTAACTTAGAAAAATCCGGAAATACACACATTCCACCAGAAACCGGTCTTACACACATTTGTACTTTAATGTCCTTCGAGGTCGACCGGCTTTGTGACACGTTCCAAAATCGCACTCTTTGAACACCTGCAAGACGAGGCGAATTTCTGTTTTTTAGATCACATTCTTTCTCGACTTTGAAAGTGGACCTAATTGACAAGTGGTAACATTTCTCAAAATCAATGAAAATCTGAAATTGTAAATAAAACAATGGTGCGTCAACTAGTTACTGGTTCTATTTAAAATTGTATGCACCTGAAATAAAATTTGTGTATGAATGTTTGCCGGGAAAAAAGTTAACAACATGTCAACGTTCAAAAAATCACTGAAAAAAATCCTGTTTGATTTTATAAATTGTAGAAAATCGAACTGATGCTTTATAGTTATCCATACTTTTAAATTGACAGGTTCTTTGTATGTTTTCTAAATCTGATCCTCCGGAAAATAAATTCCTCTTTAAAATAACGAACAAGGCAATTTTCTCTAGCAATATAAATCTACCTTGCACTAATTGAGGGTTACCTCACTATTTCATTATATTTAATTAAAGTTATAGCAGATTATCCTGCAAACAGCTGAAAATTGTCCTAACAGAAAAAGTTCGTTACAATATGCTCTGTCGGAACCGTCGCGTCGCATTAAACTACACCGCTTTTCAATGGATTTTATCTAGGTTAATTATGCATTCAAGCCACTAGACTTCCAATTTTACACATTGCGAATATCTGTGGCGGTAATAATTAAATGTAATTTGAGTTTATTGCAGCATTAAGTGCTCGTGAATCCTATGCTTATTTTATATCAAGATCAAATTTTATACGCTGCTGAAATTTATCACCTTCATCAAGTTCATTTAGAAAACAAACGCTAAAGGAATCACTGGCGAATAATGCTCTGTTGGTAATTTAACGTTAATTTAGTGAGGCGCTGAATCGGATTGTATTAATAGTTAATGGCGAATTCGATTAATCTTAGGCATTTCGGAGTAGTAGACGTGGAATTCCATGCATCACTTTCACGTAGGAATTTACTTACGTAAACAATCGATGGAGAAATTGCATCCAACAACTTTATCATAATTAATTCACTAGTTTCCAAGTACACTCTAACTTCAGAGTTCATGTTGAAAATTTCCAAATCATGTCTTTTGCTACTTTTGTTGGATGTTTCTGTGTTTTCATTTCTACTTTGTGCCACAAGAGAATTGCGTGAAATATGAGACAATCTTGTGGTTGGCTGACCGCTTTTATTCGTCGACTAACTTTGTAACTAAATGCCGAAAAAAATTGTTTCCGTTCTGCATAATCGCTCGTCTAACAAAACTCCCAAGAAGTTTTTCAGTAAATGGAGATAAATCACGGATTATCAGCGACAACGGCAACAAACTTCAGGTCGTTTAATTTATTACTATTCCGCAAATCTCTTTATGTTATTTAGCGCAACCACTTCCAAATTTTCCCTGCTTTCCACTAATAACCCTAAAAGCGAAATCGGGAACAAAAACCAACTGAGCGACCAATCAAATCGGGGCACTTTTTGTTGCAAAGTGCATGTTCATGAAAATTTTATTACTAAAATGATTTTCTAATTAAAAATTGAAAGCGGGCGGACATGTGGCGCGCCATGGGAAAATGTGGCTACGATTTGTGCGTTCTTTAAATTTAACATCACCATTTGGTATTTAATTAAATCTAAATTTCGCGCGTTCCACTCTTTGAATTTACTGAAAAAATAACAAATGTTATTTAAATTTAATTGTTAAAATTTTTGCCACTTTTCACTTAGTTGGATATTTGAAAGCTAAAACTCAATAAAAGTGATCTCTAGCTAGTAAAAAATTCATAAATTTAATAATTAAAAATTATCCCGGCGCCTCCACCTTTCTTAAACTTTTAAAAATTAATTATTAATTATTTACCATGCTTGAAAGATGGTATCAATAACAGTTTTTGTATAATTAATCTAAGCAACTGCAATTGAAAGTTCTTCCCGGAATTTATCAAAATCAATTGAACTTAGTCAGGAAATAAAATAATCGATAAAATCCTTGAAACGACATATTGTCCTCTGCGTTGAATTTTTCAACAAACAAAAATGCACTAAATAAATATAAGCAAATTTGCCACTTGAAAAAAAAGAGAATAAAGAATCAGTGTACTCAGCATCATCAGTCTCTTGCGAATCCTTTATTCATCCGATAAACAGGATAAAAAGTTAAAAGTATCATTAGAAAAATTCCCATTTCAGCCAGTCACTGAATGGAGATAATGGAAACATACTTTTTATGGCCTCGTTAATTTATGGTGACAACGACGTTAATTTGTTAATTGTGAAAAAGATCGCTTCATGCTGAATTATCAGGAGACAAATTTGTGTTTTGTGTATTTAACAATTTTCGTAACACAATTGAGACGCTAATCCTTTTATCATTTTAAAATTGAGCTGAAAATGTAGCGCCAACGATAAAGAAATACAAACTGATCGAGGCGTCTTTATCATATTTTATTACAAATTATTCTTCTTGTTAAGATGATAAAAATACGCAGTGGAGGCAAATAAGTTTTGATCTTCTTAACGGTTCAAATAACAATCCCTTCATAATACTCTGTTGGAATTTGTACTTTATTATGTTGGCACAAAATATACTTTGAGGCGCAGTAAAAAGAAAATTTCATGGTTTTGATCTGTTCTCGCGTTAGTGGTTGTATTACGTTAAAAAGATTATTAACTTAATACACAAGGAAATTAATTAATTTAGAAAGGAAATTTGACAATTTTCTTAATTAGGTTTAAAAGCGCATTGTTCCTTATTTCTTGTTTCTTTTGAAACTGTGTGAAAGCACAAATTAGGTGCAAGCTTATTCTGGATTCTTCTTTGTTTTAACAGAATATTTGATCCAGTAATAATACAGTCCTTTCTATCCAAAACAAAAAAATAAAACTACACTCACGAAGAGAATTTAAACCGAAAAATGACTTGAAACTTGAAACTCTTAAAACTTATTCCCGAATTTCCTTTTTAAAATACGTTTTAATTTAAAAACTTAATAAGATTCCATGAAAAAAACAAAACTAGTAAAATTATTAATTCCATGTATAGGTACCCCATTTTCGCTGGAAAGATTTTCCACGTGAAATTTTATACAAAATGTCATTCTTTTGTTAGCGTTCATTACAAGCGCAACAGTGTTGCTGTTGCTATAACAAAGCATTTCATGTAGCGTCAAGTAGAGCAATTAAAGAACGTTTCGGCGTCCTGAATTCCTAAAATACTTCACATGTAACACAAGAAAAATATGTCTTCTCAGTTCGTAGAACTTTCTTACGTAAAAGTTTAAGTAAAACAAAACAAATCGAAGAACTTATTTTTTATTCCATGTTCAAAAATTTTTCAACAGTTTTACAACTACACGTGTAACTTAATGTAAATTGAAATAATCTGTTTTAAAAATATCTGAGATAATGTTTCCTATATTTTTGCACCTAAATGAAATGAAGAATAATAAATCTAAAAATGTGATAATGGATTGTAACCTCAAAATGCATTAATGCATAAGTTTTAAAGTTCATTACGTTTCATTTAATGTAGCCACAGCTCGTAAACTCAAAAAAATGTATTTATCAATAATACGCGAATTTTACGCGTTTCTAAAATAATTACTCGTTAAATTTGATAATTGATCTACGTATTCACCAAATCTCGCTTTTGTATTTTGCGTTATATTTCATGAAAGAGAAATTGGTAATTGGTATTTTAGTAATTTAATCCAAAATTAAACATTTGATTAAAACCTGTATTTTTCATAATCCTACAATTTTACAACAATGTTATCAATGACATATTTGAAGCTATAAAATGCACAAAATTTTCGAGATACCTGAGCACAAAACACGCAAAAGATATGCAGTTGAAGTCACGATAAAAGACGCTGTGAGTTAAAAAATTAATTAAAAAAATGATATACGTCAACATTTAAACGCTGTAATTGAAAAAAAATCTGAATGTATTATAAATGTCGTAGAAAGAAATAACAACAAAATCGGTTAAGCAATATCATAAATATGCGTGCTTCCGCGTATTATGTTGACAGTTCATTAAAATTATTTATCAAAACAAATCATTTTGCGGCGTTTTTAAAATTTTCTGCTTCAATTTTTTTTGCGTTATCCAAAATGTTAGTTCCTTATGCAGTTAAAAAGTCAGAGAAGAAGAATTATGTGCTGATTAAAAAAATTATTTTTTCAAAATTTATAAATATTATTAGATTTTAAAATACGGCTAAATTCCCGACGCCAGCAACATATAAACAAATGCAAATATACCTAACAGATGCGTTTACTGTACTTTCTAAACAAAATGTGCCTCAATTTCCAAAATTCTAGTTCCATTCTGATAGTATATTAGGATGCCCAATGGGAAAGATTTCTCACTAAACGTTTTGTTGTTTTTGTTCTCTGAACTTTGTAAAAAGAAACTTTTAGAGAAAACAAACAAAACAGATCAATTTCTATTTTAATCCGCGAACAAAAATTTCATTGGTGCTAAATTTTGCCCATAATCCTGCAACGTTGCAATGATGCAATCGAGTTTTATGGTAACTGCTACGGAAAGTTTGCAATTGTAAAAACCATAAAATTGTCATTTTTCAGATTACCTGAACACGGATCAATATGGCGCCGTTATACAAGGGTTCAATTAATTCCCAAGTTTTCAACTAAAAAGTTGATAAATGTTGTACCTGAACGAGTTCGAGTAACGGTAAACCCAAACGCCTCCCTTTTTTTGGTTAAAAAATTTAAAATGTAGGTATTAAAAGCAAAGTTAAACTTTATGTTGAACACAACAAAGACCGCTATCGATTCTTAAATTCTAGTGTAATTTAAGTAAACGTGTTTTTAATCGACAGTCATAAACAATCACGGGTGTTTTTTACAGAATAACATGACTTTACGAGAGAGTAAAAAGATGCGGTTTAACCCACAAGAAACGTGACGTGAGTGTTATTTATCTCTTGTCATTTTACCGCAATCCACTCATAAGATCGTGCAAATACAACGCGATAAATCTTTTGCAACAGAAACTGTTTCATTTCTACTTACCTTGATGTTAATTCCATTTCGACACTCGCTTCTTTTTAGTTTTACGAACAGATTGTTGCAGCCCTTGATGTAAACTAATTATGCAGCACTGCTATGTTACTGTAAAAGTTTTCCGGTGTTGCTGAAAAGCGGGGACCATTATTCATAAAATTCATGGAAAAAAAGTTTCAACTTTGGTGGAACTAAACTGAAGAATTCTTTAATGTTGTTCCGAAAGAAGGCCAATTTTACTCACCTTTGCTCTTACTGGCATAAAAAATTATGAAAGGAAATTATTAATTAGAGGACGTGAGGGTACATTATAATTCCATTAAATTCTCTTTTAAGCTGTAGCATATTCGCAACAAATTTAATTTATCACCTAATTAATTAATTAATGCCCTAATTAAGTGGAGATCAGAACTCAATTACCGTTATTGCGTAAGATTGGAAATAATTGGGTTCGATTTTAAATCTTCAGCTGGTATCAGTGTACAGTATGCTTAACGTACTAAGAAAAGGTAACGACTTTGACCAAGAGCCATAAAGCAAAATAAATTTTTATTTGCGTATAAATGGCACCATAAATCTTCTTTACATAAAAGCAAAGATAAGGACTTTTATATGGAGTGATTTTTCAAGTAACAATAACATATTTATCATAAAATACCGCGATACAAACTGTCTATCGCAGAGGCAAATCCCGGAATATGCCTTGAAGAAAAGCGACATTTTTAAAATTGCCTCTTAACAACATGCTCCTGTAAGGGCGTTCATTTCTCGGAAATAGCAATTTAAACTCTGCTAAATTTGTACTCTTTTAAAGAAGATCAGTTTATTTAATTTTCGTTGAAATCGAGACCTAAAAAGTTGAAATAATTAATTTAACTCCAGATGTTACAATATTTCGAGACTCATGAAAAACAGTAAAAAAACTGAGTTGAAATCTCACAGTAATTATGCATTCAAAGTTATATCACGCTGAAAAATATGATAATAAAACAAAAATAACACATACTGCACAATTAAAAAAAATAATTTAAAACAAATAATCCCGGCGCATGTACCATTTTTGATTATCTTAAAACAGATTTTCATTTATATTTTCAATGTATAGAAACTGCTCATAGTCCTAGTGAGTTTTATCCATTTTAAAAGTGAGATCGCAAAAGTTGAAATTAATTAAACTCCAGATGTAACAATATTTAGAAATCTGCAATTTTCCCTCATTTAGCCTACCACATAAAAGCCTGAAAAAATAATGTGCAAACAAAACTTTTTAAGCCTGTTTTGCATGCAAGATAAACAGGTTTTTACGATCGTTTCGGATTCCAACATTTTAAATAATATCGGAAAAGTTTTTATGCATGGTGACATAATAAAATTCATGGTAATAAAACAAGAAAATGTGTATAAAATTGCGAAAAATGACCTATTTCCTAATCACGACAGATGTACATTGGCGTGCACCGAGCGAAATTAATTCTACTCTAAAATTTAGCTTCATAACGTTATTTTAATTCGGTCTGCCATTTTAAATTATATGGACAGTCGGCCACAGGAATAAACATTCGGTTTAATTGACGAGTTTACAATGGGCTTTATTAAATTTGCGCCGGCAAAATTCCCCTCACTAGTTTGTTAAATATTATAAACGTAAAAAGCAATTCCGCACACCTCTTCCGTTTCTGATTTACTTAATTTACCTTCAGATTCAAAGCAATTTTCATATGCTGTGCTCACCCTTTAATTAGTGACAACCAAATAATATATATTTGAGGGTTTTTAAGTGACTTCCCTCCGTAATTACAACCGAAACCTGTCGTGGGAAGCAGCGAATTCGATGTAAACTTCGACTAAGCATTTTAATAATTGAAACAAGTTGAAACGTTCACCTCATAATTAATTGAATGTTATAAAGCAGAATTCGGGTGACTCTGGCTGATGGATAGAAAGAAAGATAGTAAAACTCGATCGTAGGCGTATGACGAAACTTTTTTGATGGAATTAGCGTGTACGGTTTTTCGGATTGCGCCTGGAATGCGTTGTGGCGATCGCTACTCCGCCAAGTGTTCACTGACCCGGAACCTGAATTCTCGCCGATTCCTGTGCCGGAGAAGGCCTGTTAGCGGTGCGGTCGACACGAATTTATTTGTGGCTTCGACCAATCTATCTTTATTTGTTTGCTTTTGTGCTGCATTCTGTTTTAATTCTCTTTGAACAAGCTGCGGCCTTCGAAACCTACAAAGGTACAGACGCAATGCGTATTCTAGGGTGTAAAAGACGGCGCTTTATTGATTTTTGACTTTTTAGTATTTCAACTAAAAGCGTACAAACTAATTTTTTAAAAGTGTATTTGATACTTTGCTTTTGCTTTAAATTCGATCTTCTCAAAGAAACAACTTCAGATTCCTTTTCAAAAATAAAACTTTTATTAAAGAACATAATTACCGTAACTAAACAATGGCTGCCGTGTTTATGGCGAAGACTTGTAGTAATTTTTTTTAAAAAAAGTTTATTTTAATTATCGCCACTTTATTCAATTTTAAACTTTAATTTTTCTGTTTTTACCCGACTGGAAATTGACTTGTATACAACAAGATTGCATAAATGCAAGAACCGTGAGATTGTGTCACGCAGCTATTATATTACACTTATGTACGTCGAATCTGATACGTTATCCCCTAAAAGTGAAATGTTGACTGTCAGAAACCTCTGTGAAATGTCGGCTATCGTAGGAGAAGTTGGCCGCATCACATGTCAAACTGATATAATCATGGCAATGGATCCACTCAGATTAGCATAATTACCCTTCCCGAGTGTTCTAAGTCGATAACGAATTTTCACTCCTATCAGGATTAGACACGACGCATTAATAAGGAGAGCTTTCCATTAAGCCCGTCGGTCTGACGCTTTGATATTGAAAAATATAGCTCCGGTTACAGTTATGACATCCGCATTTTAAAATAAAAACATTAAAGTTTACGAGCGACCGTTAGCAGAGATAAGGACTCACTTGGTGGCATATCTAACCCTGTTGATACCTGAAGAGGATTACTCGGCTAACGCACGCAGCGACTAAGCAGGTTGTTTGAATTCCGCACGTTTCTTGCCCGGAATATCTGGCGAAGAGACACCAAGAGAAATACAACGACAAGATCGACAAAAGATGTCGCAGGATTTGAGTGTCCGGATACATTCGAGAGAAGCTCACAGGATTCTGTTCATTATCTCAGACCGTATCAGTCATTTTCCGGGGATAACAATGGTCACCGGAATCGACACAACATTGGTGGCTATGTTGAATCTATTTTTGTACAGAGGAGTCGCACTATTTCTGGAATTGAAGAGATTGGCGAGAAGGAATATCGAATTAAAGTCTGATATAAGGTACGGAATTGATAGAAATGCCCGGGATTTTTCTATTGACGCTGTCGAGATTCAAGATATGACATTCGCGTTATAATATTAATTGTAAAAATTACAAATTTCGATTTTTGTCGAGTTGCTGCACTGTTTAGGTTACATTTGCATGTAATTGTATACATTAAAAAACTTATCCACATTTTTTAACAGAAACAATTCCAAATTAACCAACCATTAACTAATTAAATTGCGACAATATTTATTTCTCTCGCATCAAATTAATCGATCATTTTGGGTATCACTGCTTACATTACCATGGCAACATTAAATTTCCAGTAAATGTGTGCATGTTTTAAAATCACAAAATATAATACACCAAAAATTCGATGAGTTTGGAAAAATTATATGAGCAACAATTTTTATTTAATTAAAATTTCAATAAATTGTTAGTAGTTTCTGTTTAAACATAACATCACGTTTTAGCAATAACTGCGGTTATCTACGCTTCCCAAAAATTTGAAATTTGAAAATAAATAAGTTAGAAAAAATACTAGCTAGCATTAGACAAAATCAACTACTATAATTTTTAACTCTGCATACACGAAAAATAATCAAATGGTAAGACCGAAATACCTATTAAAAATCTCAACCAATGACATAAAAATCTAAACATGCATGTTCAAAAATTAATAAATTATTTGAAGTTAGGTTTTAAAGAATCCAATAAAAAAAAATTCAATAACATTTATAAAAAACACTAATTACAAGTAAATGTTTACAAAAAATATTTCAGTTAGCTTTTGTTTTGGCCCCTTTTACACAAAATACATCCAATTTTATTTAGAAATAAAAACTTTTAATTGAATGTGGCTCTTGTGAAATTGCAGACATAACAGTAGGTATATCAAATTATAACATATTAAATTAAAACTCTCCGAAGAGAGGCTTCAAAACAACACAGAGTTTAATATTTGCCTACAAGCAGATTTTGAAGTATTTTTTTTTAATTTTGTTGGTAAACGTTATTATGGACGACAAAGAAGTTCCGGGGTTAAGTTTTCGGCTTGGCAAAAAAGGAGTTCCGGGGTTTTAGTGTTTCTGTACATTTGACGATTAATTATGTCGGTAATTAGCGTGAGATCGGACCGTCACAAAACAACTCGCTTCCAGAACGGGAAGTTATGATCAGTTAATTTCGCAGGAAGTGCCGCCTGCTGGACAGAGCCAATTTATTGTTCGCGCTTCTAATTAAGCATACTGTACAACGTGCATTTAGTTAAATTTTCGTGACATGATGGGCGAGAGAGAGAATGATGGCACGTAAAGTAAACAAATCTGTTAATTACAAAGATTAATTTATTTAATTTATCTAACAGATCAACAATACGCAAATAACAAAAGATTAATGTTAATTAAAATGTATACGGTCAAAAGTCTTGTTCTCGTGTGGGCATCAGAATGAGAGCGACGTCGGTCAGACAGATATATCTCTAAAAGGTTTTGTATACACATGTTCGACAAACAGTTATAAGAAGTGTGGAATATGGAATACACACTGAAACAACATAGAAACAAAATCGAACAGACATAACGGTAGTCGTAGACATAAATGAGTGTGTTGATGTGAGCAAAGGCACTAATTGAAGATCAACCACGAGGAGGTTAGGTTAGAGAGAGACGAACTCGGGGGTGAGCTGGGGAGCGCAGCTGGGAGGCGGCGGAGGCGGGGGCGGCACCGGCAATTCCACAGCTGCCGAGCCGGGTAGCGAAAGTGTTGAGCTACCGCCGGCGGTGACACGGGGACCCATGTTGTCGTAGTGGGGAATGGCGCAGGGCCTCCGTGGCAGAGTTGCCATTCCGTGATACACCGGCTTGGCCCTGTGGGGCAAGTCCAACAAGTCAGGACACCTGGAAGCATCGATCGTGGGGTCTCGACTCACTGACACTGAGATAAAGATGTTGCCGTAGGCTGCCGCCGGCAGGACGTTGCCGGAGAACTCCGGTGGCGGCGGATAGACGGCCAAGGGCAGCGGTTCGCTCTCGATGGTGATGTGAACTGGCGGTTCCACCAGCTCCAAATCCGGACCTAAAGCTTCGCAGCTTCCGGTGCCACGATCCGTGGTCGTCGCTATGCTTACGTCCAACAGCTTCTTTTCCTGATCGGTGAAGCTGACGCTCGCTTTCAAGTTCCTGCGATGGTGGCGGTTACGATTTCGAACACAGCACACTGCGATAGTCGTAATCACAGCAGCACAACCGAACGTGACACTCACTATCACTAGACCCCACCACACTATGCCGCCCTCCGATTTACTGACTGTTGTGGCCGTTACGACTTCGGGAAGCACGAGAGTCACGTTGAGAGAAACCGTGTCTAGAATATTTCTAGCTATACAAGTATATACACCGGTGTCTGCATCACTCACGTTATACACGCTTATATTGACCCACTTGTCCAACAGTCCCTCTTCGGCTTCGATGACTAACCACGTATGATTGATGGGGTAGCCCTCGTAAAGCCACGAAACTTGGGGTTCCGGATCACCGGTGACATGACAACCAAAACTGACGTTTCCACCCGCTTCAGCCTGAACTTGAGCTTGAGGTGACACGTACACTCTAGGTGGACAAGCGAATTCTTCAGACGGCACATTCTCCCACAACCGATCTGCAAGTCTTTCGGGTTCCGAACACGTCAGCGAAACGGAATGCAATTTACTCAAAAGTAACCAATCTCGAAAACCACGCAATTCACAGTCACAACGCCACGGATTACCTTCTACCACCAGAGTTTTTAAATGAGCAAAGTTCATGAAAACCTCTTCGGACAAGTTCCGCAACAAGTTCTGTTTCAAACTAAGCGTTTCCAACGCACCCAAGTGAATAAACGCATTTCTGTTCACGTACTCGAGTTGACAACCATCAAGTTCCAGAATTCGCAAGTGAGGAAGTGAAGGAAATTGCTCCTGAACCAAACGTCGTAAAGGATTGCCATTAAGGTACAGCACACGCAATCTCTCATTACCACGGAAAGTCTCCGGGTGCAAACTCGTAATGTGATTATGAGACAAATCAACCTCGACGAGTATTATCAAATCTCGGAACGCATCTCGATGTATCTCTTGCAAAGCAGCGTTCGACATAAAAATACGTTGTAGATTCAAAAGACCCACGCTTTTGAAAGCGTCTTTTCCCAACCGGGAGATGTAATTACCCGACAAATCCAGCACTTGCATTTCTCCGTCTAGATTGTCGGGTACCGTCGAAAATCCACCACTCTTGCACACCGCCGTTTTCTTGCCCGACGACCACTTGCAGCGGCAAGGTGTCGGACAATCCATCCAGTCGGGGGCCGCAAAGGCCAGGGCCGTCATCAGCATCAGTAAAGAAACCACCGCCATAACATCTGTTCATCTTGCCGAATCACCCCTTCCTCGCAGCATACTTTCAACAAACACCAACAACTCGGTCTGACCCAAAAACTCCACAAATCACTTTAAAACGTCAAATAAAAAAAACATTTTCTTGTTTACTCTCGAACTCTCGATCGGCAAACATCCATCGCACAACAGTTCTCCACTGGAACGTCGACTCACTTCTGGTTTTATTTTTAAAACGCCGACCAAAAATAGAACTGCTGCAATGTATCGTGTATTGTAAATCGCGACGTCGCATACGAGCGTCCTCTCGGAAACTTCGTTCACCGCACTATGATGTTAGTCCGCAGCTTTATGGGTCGCGGCGCCCGTATTTGTTGCGTCGGCGTCGTCCAACTTGGGATGCGCCGCCCAACCCTATGCAGCAAGAACCTGCTGTTGTTACTGCTGCTGCTACTTCTCTGCCAACCATCACCCAAAAATTAATTTAAACCCATCATTTATTATCTTCAACTGTGTGCTCTTCCTTTTCCTCCAATCACACGACGACGCTACGTGACAATATCTCGCAATTGATCGCCCACATATCGCAGAAATCACCTCCATATGCCTTCGTCTTCAACATTTATACCCGAGAAAAGCTCAATCCGATAATGGTGACAATACCGATCAAAAGAAATCACCTCTTCTGTTGAGCTATTCCGAATTTTCAAACTGCTCTAGTTGCGTTATTTTTATCGCGCACCTTTTGATGTCAACGTAGATTATTAGATCTGCGAATTGACCTGTCTTGAATCTGAGGTGAGGTCAAGCGTTTTATCTAATAAAATGAAAAACGAGTTCGTTGAGGAAACCGGGAAAACTCCCGAACCATGCTACGACCACACTCATGAATATTGCAGTTCAAACTACTTTTGCTTTACAATTCACAGACTTAAAATTCCTTTAATATATTGCGCTTTAAGGGGGGTGAGCCCGAACACAAACACTGGCTGAGCACAGGGGACACTTCACTGTACAAAATAGTCGAGTTTAGCAAACGATCCGTGTTTGTTTAACACCGACTATTCAAAGGATTCTGAAACAACATGCGGTACTCGAACTTTTGAACAATTGCCCGTAATTTCGGTATCACTAACTCAGATATTTGCTGTTTCTCTCCAACATAAAAGCTTTTGCGCATAAAGTTAAGTGATTTATATGTTACGTACTATTTTAAGCACTCCGCGCTTATGATCTACTTACTTTGTTCCAGAACTATTTGCATTCAACTTCTTTTTTTTTTCTTTTAATTGTGATATGTATACTTTTCATTTTTGATCTTCTGTCATACAATAAACAGCAACTTTTTTTTAAATCTGTCTGCGTTTGCTTTATAAAAAAATGTCACATTTTCTTTTCACAAAGAAAACATCAATACGTAAATACAACAGCTTACTGCAGCCCATTAGCTTTGACAAAGTTAAAAAATCTTCAACAAAGTTTTTGCTGTTTCTACTCTACTTCATATAAACTATAAAGCCACTACTATGACTGCAGAAATACAAAGTACATGTTTTTAAAATATAAAAAGAAATTGAACCGTGTTCCAACGGAAAATATTTTGGTCTAGAACGAAAAATTTAAATACATTTTTTCCAATTTCATAAGTGAATAGAGTTTTCAAACCAAATTAATAGAACCCTCTTTAATCAAAAAATTTTTTAATGAATAATATTGATATTGATATTTTTTGATTTGTAGCTCGACCAAAATGTTTTTTTCTTATTTAAAAAATTGCTCATTTATACAACATGTTTTAAACATTTTTTTATTTTGATGTACCCTGCTCATATTCAGCTGCATTCTATAAATACAAAGTTTTTGTCTAGTGCATAGCATTATTATAGCTTTAATTAAAATAAAGTTTGTTAAATATATTCCGCCAACGAACATTTCCGTTACAACTGTATTAACAAGTATTCCGAATATACACAGAAATTCAAGTGTGTGCTTTAATTAATGATGTTCTTGAGCCTCAGTGTAAAGGCATAATAAATAGATTTTCAAGAGCGAAACCTAGAGCTAAATAAACCTCTATAATGTAGCAAAAACCGAGAAAATAAACTACACAAGAACAGACATCGCGAATGCATCTCATATTTAGCTTCCTATCTTTTTTAAAAGCTTTATATTTTCGTCTTTACACGCTCAACACATCTCCCCAACTCTCACTATTTTTTAGCCTTGAATAATGACTTTCTCTCGACATTGAATAAAAAAATTTAAAAATGTCCAAGTTATAGGCGGCTGAACAGACTGATCGACCGAAACAAGCTATATTTGGATATAAACAAGCCGTCATGCAGAATAAATTTTATTCTCGAACGATACAGAAAAAAATGTTGGCCAATTCTAACTGAAAGTTTTTCAACGTACACTTTTTATCATTTCCATGTTATGTTTAGATGATAAAGTAAAAGCTGTAATAGGAAAAAACGCTACTTTTTATAGCAGCGTGTAAGGATAAAAAGTTATCGGTTTTGAATAAAACAGATATCTGCTTATTTACGAATGACCGCAGGATATTGAGTTGAAACAAAATTTTAAAAATGGAGCTGATATAATGATTATTTTTGCATAATTAAATTAGGGGTGCAATTGACAGCTAACCAGAACAACCTAATTAAAATATTTAATTTATTGGATTGTGATTATAGATATTTTATTCATATTTGGCGGCAAAAACTAAAGATAATTTAGAATATTTTCAAACATTACAACTGTTCGTAAAATAAAAATCATATGCGTTGTTAAACAACTTTTTTTTTGTATACAATGAGTTTACAATTATTATTAATTTATAATTTTAATAAACTTTCTTTTGGCGCCTACCAGTTATAACAAAAATTGTGTGCATCTTGCTGCTAATTTTATTACTCTTTGTTTCTGTCGGAACTAAGTTGTAACTTAATTCACCAGAACGTGCAACTGGTCTTTGGTCAAGACTATCACATCTTCTCCTCATATCTACGATTTATTCTACCATTTATTACAAATATTTTTATTCTATGTTTGTCCAGTCTTTAAAACCAGTGTCTTCATCATTTATATATCACAAAATTTTAAAAAATATTTTTGTCATGCAAAAATCATTAATCATAATCTACTTAAAAGTTTTCTGCAACCAACAAATCTTTCTTAATATGTTTGCTTCTATTTAATCTTTAATACACAGGATTGGAAGCGTGCCATCAAAAAAAATCCTTTATCGTCTAACATATATTGCGATAGCAGTTAGATGTTAGTTAAAGAAACCCAGTAAAAACATTGCAAAAATCGTAAAAATCTCGCAGGTATAAATCGACCCATTTCTTATAGTGGCAGATATAACCCATATTTTCTAGATATTTTGTTAACACTATTAAAATTGGAATTGAAACTTATTTCATGAAGTTTAATCATCAAGCAGGTGTAGTAAAACAGTGTGAGAATATAGAATGCTGCATTTAAGCCAACTTCAAAAGCCATAATTTACTAATGCACATTGTAAATACAGCAGTACTATTCGTAATGCAAACCTACTCACAATTAGGTATGTATGTACACCAAAGTTACACAAACATTATAACATATTTTTCGAAATTAATATTAATGCAAGCGAATTTTGTTATACCTGTTGAAAAAGTTGTATTAGAACAGAATCGCACCTGGACATTTTTTCACATGTTGGTAGCACTTTTACCGATAAATCTGTCATTTTTCTACCAGCACATTTCATATTCTAAAGACTGCTTATTTTTATTCGTTCACACGATATGAAACAATGACAAACAAAAAATGGAAAAGATTTTTATTTAAATTTAGATTTTTTTTCTGTCAGACACATTATAAAAACATTATAAAAAATAACATGTTTACGAAAATTAAGATAGAAAATTTAAAAATGTATTATTGTAAATTAATGTTGAGTATAACATTTAATCAAAAATTTACAAAATAATATAACAATAACAATGAGAGAAATTAGAACTGTACGTGACCCGGATATTTTTTTTATGTTGTTTTTAGCGTCATCTCTGTACCACTTCATGAACCACTAAGGACAAAATTTCAAGACATCTGTAACAAGCATTTTTTAGTGCGAATGAAAGAAAATTAAATTTTAAGGACAATAAAGACTGTAATTAGGAATTTTGTGTTTAACTTTTTATTTTTAAATAAAAATTATTGCGAAAAAATAATATTATGTAGATCTAAATTATTTCTAGCAACAAACGCAAGATGGCACTGACATCTGTCAAATGAAGAAAATGTCTTCTTTATCTAGTGTGAATGTAGGACTCAAAGCCACCACCCATTTTTTACTAAATAGCTACAATTACACTATAGAATTTTCTAAGCAATTTAGTAATAATAATACTCATCATGTTTAAAGAAACGGCAGTAAAATATTCATTCGTATTTTACTTTGAGAGGTAGCAAAACTGTGCTTATATATGTTAATTCAACGCCATGTAAATTGCACCATTTTAAAAGAAAAGCAGATTAGTCAAAATTAGATTAGTCAAACTTTGACAAGAGTTTGACAATCTAACAAAAAATGTAACCTTACATTATTTTTTCCTATGGATGTTGGATCGTTGTAAGAAAAAACATAAAATTGTTTTATTTGGTAGGTTTGAATTTATTTAGTAAGTTTATTGAAGCAACCAACTATACATACGAGTTGAAATTTGTTGGGTGTATACTTGATGATTGATTTTACAAAACGGGTTATGACGTAAGCTTTGTCTTTGCCAGCTAACTTCACAATTTTAAACCATGAATCCATGACTTTATTGTGTTAAATATTTCCATGCAAAATAGTGTAAAACTCGTATTGTTATCGTTAATCAATTCTTGTGCACATTTAAGTTTGTTTAACATTTCCCTGTAACGCATAAAAAATTTGCATTCTATTTGTCATTGCAAATTGGCATTTGCCCAATTTAGAAGATACGGAAGTTCACGGGTCAAAACTGTTATTTTTTCTACAAAAATACGTCGAGACAAGATTGAATTTTCAAACTGACTAGTGATCTGTTAAAATTTGAAGTGCCACAAAATCCAGAAAACCTTTGAAGTATCGTATGTTCAAGGGCTTAACCTTGATTGCAACTCTGATGAAAGGTAATTGCGTTTCTTTGTGTTAATAATACTCGTCATCTATTTTAAATTTAATTGTGGTGAGGTTTTGGCAATTCACTTTCACGTGAAAGTTGAGCGTGTAGTGTCTCTGCTTGGTTGCTTTTACTTGAATTCCCAAAAAGTCGCTTTTTCTGGTCTTATCAACAGTAAAATTACACGACGTAGTAAGTTTTTTATCTTACGTAAAATGTGCTGATTATTGTTCATTCTTTTCATTTTTAACATTGAGGTTATGGCAAGATTACTGAACTTGTTTTATTTTAGCTGGTATGACATCATGGATATAGGCGATGAGGAAATGTACAACAACGACCCCGCAGTCTCGGAGGATGAAATCGTCGAAGAATGGTTATCATTGTTCTCCAAAGACGCATTGACAACAACCCACTTTAAGCAACACTGGAAAGAATGGGTGCCGAAAATCTACAGCCCCCCTTTGAACGAAAGCTGTTTGAATTGGCGATTTGACGAACAACGAGGTCAGAAAATTCTTTTTAAAACCCTAGAAGAGTTTATTTGTAATGGAAATCCAACTTCTGTTTTATCAAGACTGAGTGAGATGGACAAGCCCCCTTCCGTTTGTGGAAGAGTCTTCAAGCTAGGTGAACCAACTTACAGCTGTCGAGAATGTGGTATGGACAACACTTGTGTTCTTTGTGTTGATTGTTTCAAACACTCTGAACATCGGTTCCACAAGTACAAAATGGGGACGTCTCAAGGGGGCGGTTGTTGCGACTGCGGGGATGTAGAAGCTTGGAAAAAAGCGCCATTTTGCGAGATCCATATTGCAGGTACTAAAGAAAACGCCGAATCTAACCGTAGCTTACCTGAAGATGTAAAAAAACGTACCCGTTTAGTTTTTGAAGCCGTCTTATGGTACGCTTATAATTTACTCAACACCGGACAAGTCACAGATATTCGATTAGGAGATATTTCTGATAGTTTTTTTGATAATGACATGTACTGCACCATTCTGTATAACGACGAAATTCACACTTTTGAACAAGTTATCGGGACTCTGACTCGTGTTTTGAAATGCAGTCAAAGAAATGCCATAGAATTCGTCACTAATATAGACAGAGAAGGAAGAGCCGTTGTCAAGTGTTCGTCTTTCCAACATTGCAGCGATTTGAAATTAGACATAGAAAAATACACATCGAGGCACGGAAATAAACCATTGAAAGTTTTAGTCAATCACGCTTACATCATCGGTCATCAAGTCTACGCGATGAAACTGCTTACGTGGTTGCAAAATTTTTTGGGACATGGTGCTGGTTTTCGTGCCATTTTCGCTGAAGTCGCGCTAGAAACACCTCAAAATGAAAACTCTATTATAAAGGGGATTCTTCTCAAAGACTCCACTCTGTGGAAGAGTGCCAGGTCTCAATGGCAGCGTCTTCTTATTTCTGGGATGCTCCTGGAGTACGAAAACAAGAAGGAATTAGCGAAGATCTTCACAAAGAACTATGGTCCAGTAATGAAAGATTTTATCAAAGATGACCATGATCATTCTTTCTCTATTTCTTCACTTTCGGTGCAACTGTTTACAGTCCCCACGTTAGCCCACCATTTAATCGCCTGCGACGATGTTTTATACATACTTCTCAATACATTCATGTCTGAATGTTCGGGAAAATGTAACAAAGCTGGGAAACTCGAGTTCGAGAGAAGTCCCTCGAGTCACACCTTCAAACGCGCACACTTCATGCTCTACGACCTCAGATATCTCCTCAGCTCTATCCCAGAGAACTGGATCGATGATCTACGAAAGAACTTTCTTCACGGTCTCTTCATTATGTTAAATTTATTCACAAAAATGCAAGGAATGGATGCAGTGACCAGACAAGTGGGTCAACACATGGAATACGAACCAGAATGGGAATCGGCCTTCAATTTACACATTCGGTTAGCATATTGCATCTCACTGGCCATCAAATGGTGTAGTACGGATCGAGTTGTCCTTGTTAAGAGCTACAAGGCTGTTTTAAAAAAACTAGATGAAAATCCTTGTTACGATCCCCATGACCGATGGGAGGCTATCGAACTCGTTGATCATAGCGCCTCGTGTATTATGTACGACGTCGCTTCAAAATCAGTTTCCATTCACTTACCCCTTTCTCGTTTTCTTGCTGGTCTTCACTTGTACCTCGAGAAATTTGATCTTCATTTTAACGAGATGTCGGCGCCCAAACCAACGCCCGTTGAAATCATGGAGCCCGTTTTACGTGCCCAAGTTATGATAGCTCAAGTCCATGCAGGAATGTGGAGAAGAAACGGATACGCTCTTCTCAACCAGCTTTACTTCTACCATAATGTAAAATGCAGAACGGAAATGTTAGACCGAGACATAACTCTGCTCCAAATGTGCGCTTCGTTGATAGAAAGCAACGAGTTCCTCATCCACGTTTTGCACAAATTTAACCTCATCAATTGGGCATCGGCTGACTACGAAGTGACCAGTTTAAAATCGCCTGAAGAAGACAGCATGAGACAAACTATAAGCCTCGTTGAAGAATTTCTACAACTTCTAATTGTCATCATCGGGGAGAGATACATGCCTGGTATCAGCAACGTGACTACTGAAGACAGAATCAAAAAAGAAATTATCCAACATTTGTGCATCAAACCCATGCCCCATTCCGAACTCAATAAAATCATCACCGATGATATCGGCCACGAAACAGCCTTAGATGACGTCATAGATGAACTTGCTGTTTTCAAGAAACCGACGCAAACTTCTGGGAAGGGTGTCTACGAACTCAAAGACGAATACTTTGACTACTACAACGTGTTCTTCTATCATTACACCCGTGAAGAACTATCAAAATCCGAAGAGGCTCAAAGAAAGCGACGGAAAACTTTAGGCGACTTAGAATGCTGCCCGCCTCCAAAACTCTTAAAGCTCAACGAATCTTTTCACATGTTGGTTAATTTATTACAATGCGATGTAATGCTCCACATCATGCAAATCGTTCTCGAGCGTTGTATTAATCTGCGAGCCCGAAGCTACTCAGAGTTACAATTGCACAAAGTCCTACATTTAATTGGTTACGCCTTACAAGAAGAAGAATCAAAGAACTATCCGTTCTTCAAATTCATACACAACTCCGCAAAGTTCAACATCTTCAATTTAGTTACCGAACTTCTTGACTGTCCGAGAGTGGATGCCCATAAAGGCCTAGTCAAGTGGGTCTTGCGAAAATATAAGGACATTGCAAATCAGAAGGATAATGAAGACAACAGTGAAAAACCTGAGACTTCCACGTCCGCCAACGTCGACAACGAGAAAGAACGACGTGCTAAACTCGCCGCTGAAAGACGAGCGAAGATTATGGCACAGATAACAGCCATGCAGAAGACATTCATGAAAGAAAACGCCGAACTTTTCGAAGAAACTCACATTGAAGGGCCGTCGACGAAAACGCAAAGTGACTTGATGGATGTCAGTGAGAGTTGTGAAGAACAACCGGTGGCATTAGGTCCTAAACAAACAACAAGAGTGGGAGTTGAAAAGACCTACGTTTGTATTTTATGTCAAGAAGAAGAGAAGGTGACGAATAATGGTCCGACTTTGGTTCTGGCGGCTTTCGTGCAACAGAGTACTGTTTTATGTCAACACAAAAATAACGAGCTTTTAGCGAACTTGCAGAATCCTTTATACTTGAGCTCAAATTTAGGGCCAGCACCCCATACTAGCACATGTGGCCATGTCATGCACGGCGACTGTTGGAGGAAATATTTCAATAATGTGATGATAAGAGAGCACAGAAGGCCATATAGATTACGACATCCTGCTAGCTTCGATGTCGATAAACAAGAATTTCTGTGCCCCCTTTGCGAGTGTCTTAGTAATACTGTATTGCCTTTGGTACCTCCTTTGAGTATTCTCCAACCGAGCTACCCAGCAAATCATACGAGTTACGATGAATATTTGGACTGTGTGGATGTGATTTTGAAGAAGAAAGTCAAAGTTTGTCACGGCATCCTTAAATGCAGCCCTGCTGACTGCTCCAATCTTCACTGTAGCGCCTGTTTGAACGGATCCAATGGTACTAATCTAGATTCGAGGGCGATCTGTGACGCGAACTGTTTACTGCAACCATACCAAGTCTTTTATTCTTGCGTGTTCGACAATATTCAGGAAGATTTTGGGGAATTGAAAAACATATTTGAGTCTTTATTCCCATCTAGTTATCCCGAGTTAGACATGGATATACGAGATATGGTTCAGGTATTTGTTCAAGTCACATATACTAGGGGCCTGAATGTGAATCCACATCCGTCTGATAAGAGATTAGCACCGATGGCGTGGAAGTCGTTATCATACACCACCCATGCGATTGAGGTCTTACTGAGAGACCTAAATAAACCGCTTCTTGGACACTTGTCGAGTAGGCAACGCGACTGCATTGAAAATTTAGTTCGCATCGTTGGGGTTTTAGGAACGACGTGGCAAAATAGTGTCGTCATCAACAATCACGCTTTAAATTTATTATCGATCTTGCACGAGCATCCTTATGAAAGTCCTTCCATTTTACAATGGGATTCGTTCGGGTTTTTGATTCCTCTGACCTTTGCTCTACCGAGTCTGGCAGATAAAGAGGCACCAACGCCTATTCCCACGGGTGGTGCTTTGGAATTGCACACTCTTCGAACTGTGTTTATCTCACACATCGTTAAAATCCTAGTTTTGATGGATTTAAACCAACTGAACGACTCGATGGATACTGGCTTAACTGAAGATGATGAAATTCTGGAAGTCTTGAAGCTAATGAAGAAATACAAGGATGGTTTAAGTGGTCATTCAGTCTGGAAATACGTCCAAGACGCGTGTATACCGTTCTTACGGTGTTGCTGTTTATTCTACCATTACTTGACTGATGTACCTGCGCCATCAGTATTACTCGAAGTAGGAGGTGATACTTTTGCTAATATGTGTACATATTTAGATTTGCCACAAACTCCCAAAGTCTTGTTTTCTTCAGAGCGAGTCTTGAGCTTAGTTGAAAAGTGGTGTCAACATGAAGAAGTCAGACAGTACCTTGGTGGCACCGCTCTTCAAGTGGTTCATGAACCTTTGCCAGTCAATCGTTTGATTGATCTACCAACGGATTACAGCGAGTTGATCAACACCGTTTCGACGTTCACTTGCCCAAATAGTGATGAAGATGCCAGAACACCCAGTATGTGTCTCGTCTGTGGTGAAATTCTTTGCTCACAAAGTTACTGCTGTCAAATGGAACTCAACAATATGCACGTTGGGGCCTGCAATTACCACGCCCAGATGTGTGGAGCCGGTGTTGGAATCTTTCTTAGAGTCAGAGAGTGTGAAATTTTGTTCTTAGCTACTCCGCTCAGGGGAAGTTTCGTTTCTCCCCCTTATTTAGATGATTATGGAGAGACTGATATGGGATTGAGAAGAGGAAATCCTTTAAGGTTGTGTACAGATAGGTACAAGAAATTACAAACGCTATGGTTGAGCCATAGCATTCATGAAGAAATTGCAAGAGCAATAGAGTCAAATAATCACGTGATTACAACGCAATGGCATCATCTATAGATTTTTATCGAATTGTGATTTTTAATACTAACTATATAGAGATTTGTTGACATTTTGTGTATCAGTACTAATTTATTTGTTACGGCAGCCGATTACAATGTTTTAAAGAAAATTTCATTTTAGAAGAGTACTTACTGTACATTTTTTTCACTCTCCCACAACCACTGTTGTATAATTTAGTAGATAAAATTACTATTTATTCTAGCAGAGAAACAGTTGTATTATATTAAATGTAACAATACAAAATCCTAATAAGACTTCATTTTCATTCATAAAAATGCTGTGATCACCCATAAAAAATTACCAACAACATTTCCATGATCTTGAGGTTTCTTCTGGAGTTGTATCCACCCTTATATTGCCAATAGCTGGTAAGAAAGGTTTTTGATTTTTTAACTTATGTGCTAAAGTTAAGAAAATAGCTTCAATATTATCACATTGAGAGTCCAATCTTGCAGAAGTTTCAAAGAGCTAAAATTACAACACTGTTAACTGTTAAAAAAAAAAAGCAATCACTTACAGGCATGTTATATTGATCTGCAAATCTCTGTGCAACATTTGTAGTTACTGCTGCCACACCATCACATTTGTTACCAACCAAGATTCTTGGGACATCATGAAGACAATTTCTATTGCACTCTTCAACCCATTTCTTTAAAGAATCAAAGCTTGCTGCATTTGTCACATCATATACTAAAACTATCGCGTGGGTGTTCCTGTAATAATGTCTAACCATGGAAGTGCGAAATCTCTCTTGCCCTGCTGTATCCCAAAGTTGCAGCTAAAAAAAAATATTATTTTATGAAATAAGAAAACATGCTAGTACAAAACTCACGGTGATTTCTTCCCCGTCTAGATCTAAATTACGACTTCTAAAATCTACGCCGATTGTCGCTTCCGCATGTTCTAAGAAGGCTCCTTCGCAGAATCTGTATGTTAAGGAAGTTTTTCCTACATTAGAATCACCAATTACAATTACTTTGAAGATTTTTTTGTAGGGTTTTGGTTTGTCGACTTGGGGCACTACAGCCACAGCCCCACTATTAGAAGGGTTTTCTAGGTGTTCCATTGAGCACTAGAACTTCTTACTTAAACAAATGCGCAATTAATTTAACTCTAAGTTATAATAAATTTTTATAAATACCTTTATCATTTTATAACACCCCGTGCATACTTCCTGGTCATGAGGACACAAACATTGAATTAAAATCAAAATTCGAAAGAAGAAAAATAATGTGACAAGAGGAAATGACAACTCGGGGCAAACAGCTGACGTATTTGACAGCAATCATCTGTCTTGTGTTGACGTTATAATGCAAAGCGTCTTTGCTTTTCATCACTTTAAATTCTTTCTGTGACCGTTTAAATATTAGAAAATACTACATTTTATAAAATTTGACTTAATTTAGCTCCTCATAAATTTAAAACAATTTCATTTTCAAAATGGCATAGTGGCGCCCTCTAAAATGACAATGACAGAAACTTAACCTCAAACTTTTCGAAAACAACGTGGTGTTCAAGTTTAAAATGGTTCGTAAAAAAATCGACAACAGAATCCGCGTTTTGATTGAAAATGGGGTGAAATTGGGTCACCGAACTCTGTTCGCTATAGTGGGTGACAAAGGGAGAGACCAGGTACTTTTAACTTTTTTCCCTCTCAATAGATATTTTACTGTACAATTTCAGGTCGTGATTCTTCATCACATGCTCGCTAAAGCTGAAGTAAAAGCGAGACCTTCGGTCTTGTGGTGCTACAAAAAAGAATTAGGGTTTAGTAGTCATCGTAAAAAGCGCATGAAACACCTTCAGCACAAAATCCAAGCTGGGAAACTCAACGTGAACGAGGACGATCCTTTTGAACTCTTCCTGTCTTCAACAAAAATTCGATATTGCTATTATTCAGAAACTCATAAGATCTTAGGAAACACCTACGGAATGTGTGTTCTTCAAGATTTTGAAGCTCTTACTCCAAATTTGTTAGCTAGAACTATAGAAACAGTAGAAGGAGGAGGTTTAATTATTATTTTATTGCGTTCAGTTACGTCGTTAAAACAGTTGTATACCATGACCATGGATGTGCATCAAAGGTTCAGAACAGAGGCCCATCAAGACGTAGTTTGTCGCTTTAATGAGAGATTTCTCTTATCTTTAGCGTCATGTAAACGCTGCTTAGTTGTAGATGATCAGTTGTCAGTTCTACCAGTCTCTTCACATAACTTACATGTAACTCCTGTAGAAGCAAGTCAAGAACCTTCTAGCAATGACATGGAATTAGAAGACTTAAAAGCTCAGCTAAGAGACACACAGCCTGTAGGAAACTTAGTCAGTTGTTGCAAAACATTAGATCAAGCCAAAGCTGTTCTTAAATTTATTGAAGCTATTTCTGAGAAGACTCTAAGATCCACAGTGTCATTGACTGCCTCAAGAGGTAGAGGCAAGTCAGCCGCTTTAGGGCTGTCAGTAGCGGCAGCTGTAGCTTTTGGGTACTCAAATATTTTTGTGACTAGTCCTAGTCCGGAAAATTTGAACACATTTTTTGAATTTGTTTTCAAAGGATTTGACGCACTTGAGTACCAGGAGCATATTGATTATAGTTTGGTGCAAAGCACCAATCCTGAGTTCAACAAGGCTATTATTAGAGTTAACATCTTCAGGGATCACAGGCAGACCATTCAGGTAAAAATAAGTTAAAATTAGAGATAAATTTTTGATTTGATAGTTTGTTTCATTCATTTTTAGTATATACAAGCAACTGACAGTCAAAGGCTGTCCCAAGCTGAGCTGTTGGTAATAGACGAAGCCGCCGCAATTCCCCTTCCATACGTAAGATCCATGCTAGGACCATACTTAGTTTTTCTAGCATCTACTATAAACGGCTACGAGGGCACAGGGCGCTCGCTTTCCTTAAAACTACTACAACAGTTGCGAATTCAGGCTGTCCCAGTAGGTGCCAACACAAATGCAGTCAAGAAAAAAGATTCAGGGGCTGCTACAGGCCGCACTTTACATGAGGTATTGTATTAATTTGTAGTTTATTGTCTCTTCTAAAATAATCTATTTAAGGTAACTTTAGAAGAATCAATTCGTTACAAACCCGGTGATGATGTTGAGACGTGGCTTACCAAGCTCTTGTGCTTAGACGCAACGTCTGTGGCTCCAATTCTTTCAGGATGTCCTCCGCCTGAGAATTGTGATCTCTACTATATTAACAGAGATACTCTGTTTTGTTACCATAAAGCATCAGAAGAGTTTCTACAAAGACTTGTGGCTCTATATGTAGCATCCCATTACAAAGTATGAAACAGAGTTCCCTCAAATTAAATTCTAGTGTTTTTTTTTCTAATTTCAGAACACACCTAATGATCTGCAAATGATGTCAGACGCCCCCGCCCACCATTTGTTTTGTCTTTTAGGCCCCGTAGACCCTAACAGAAAAACTCTCCCTGAAGTTCTTGTAATCATACAAGTGTGTCTAGAGGGTGAGATATCAAAAAGTTCAGTTGTTGAAGGTTTATCTAGAGGTAAAAGAGCCTCTGGAGACTTGATACCATGGACTGTAAGCCAACAGTACCAAGATCCAGATTTCCCAAGGCTCTCAGGTGCTAGAATCGTTAGAATCGCAACCCATCCCGACTACCAAGGCATGGGCTATGGAGCCAAAGCGTTAGATATTCTCAAACAGTACTATGAATTCAAAATACCAAGTACCGACGAATGCGAGAATGTTGAGGAAATTAGTAACGTTACTGAAGAAGAAGTCGGTTTGTTAGAAGAGACGATTGAACCAAGAAAAAATCTCCCACCTCTACTTTTGAAACTGAGTGATAGACCCCCGGAAAAATTAGATTATTTAGGAGTATCTTTTGGGTTAACTGAGCAATTACTCAAGTTTTGGAAACGAGCGGGTTACGTTCCGGTTTATTTGAGACAAACTACGAACGACTTGACTGGAGAGCACTCTTGTATTATGTTAAATGTTTTGAATAATGACGAAGCAAATTCTGATGACTGGCTCTCAGCTTATTGGGTTGATTTTAGACGAAGATTCATTAATTTGTTGTCATTTCAATTCAACAAATTTTCACCAGGTTTAGCCCTCAGCATGCTAGTAAATAAATCGCGGAAAGTCACCTCAAACAGTAAGTTTGGTTTGCGTCGTAGTAATTTTCTACAACGTTGTATTTCCAGAGTTGACCAGAACCGAGCTGGACATTCACGTCACGAACTACGACATTAAACGCTTAGAAATGTACAGTAACAACTTGGTGGATTACCATCTAATCATTGATTTAATACCGATCCTATCCAAACTCTACTTTTTGAATAAAATGGGAGATGTACAGTTGTCCGCAGTTCAGTCAGCGATACTACTAGGTATAGGTCTTCAGCACAAAACTGTTGATACTCTCGCATCAGAATTGGACCTACCATCGTCACAACTTCTCGGTTTATTCAACAGAATGATCAGAAGATGCGTCCAGCATTTGAATTCGGTGCTCGAAGAAGATATTGAGCAGAGTTTGATTCCTAAAAGAGATGTCAATATGACACCAGTCGCTAAGTCTATGCAACAAGAATTAGATGAGGCAGCTCAAGAATTACAAAAGTTGCAAAAGAAGGAGTTGCAGAAGTTAAAGAATGAGTCTTTGACGCAGTTTGCGATAAAAGGATCAGAGGAGGAATGGGGGAAAGTATTGACAGGGAAAGGAAAGAAAAACATAATTACAGTTAAAAGGTGAATCAAAGAATCACGATTAAATAATTATTTTTAGTGAATAATTGTTTTGCAGTGGGGAGAAAAGGATGCACGAGAACAAAGAGGATATAACCCAGGAAGAGGTACCCAAGAAGAAAAAAAGGGACAAAAGAAGGAAAAAACAAGAGGTGTAAAAACTGTTTTATTCATTTGATAAAAAGATTTAATAGATTTTATACTTGTTTCACTGAGTATTTGTTGTCATAAAATTCAAAATAAATGCTATAACACGACAGGAATTGTCGATCTTGTGTTATTGTAACTGACCCTTTATATGTCCCTGATAAAATTGAAGTTTCCTTGGATAAATCAATCGTGAGAGATGGTAAAATTGTATAGTTTCCCTAAGAGAACACCACTAAAGATCTAAACGATGGCTATATCTACCAACCTTTTTAATGGGGCATCTGCATGGTACATTATTTGCCTTAAAATCTTCTGGGCAAGTTTCATTGGATGGATAACCATAATCACATAAATTACTATAAGTACATGATCCTACATTTTCTGTGCACGGTACTGGAACCCACACGCCCCAAATTCGTCGTTTTAAGTAAACTGATGCCTATAAACCAATTAAAAACCTCAAATCTCTTTTCTAACTCACCTCAACTGGTCCAACTAAATCAACATTAGTACTTAGAGTACCACTGATCTTGACACGCGGTTTTGTACCAAGTTGTACTGTAAGGTTATTGACTGTGACTGGATATTTTTGATTGGAACATTTAGCAATGTGCAAATTATCAATTCTTTTTGAATCCTGAAATTATTATATCACTTTTAATTATTTAAAACGGTGGGAAAAAACGTACATAGATTTCTACGATTAAAGTCAGATAAAATAAAGTTGTGAGGAGGCACCCTTTTTTCATGATTTCATCAACTTGGAAAAAGTGCTACCTACTTATAAGAAATTAGAAAAGATTGTTCTAATTTATTATTAATCAAAACTGCATTTCAACATTAAGCCCCACTATATAAAGGTCAAATAAATAATGATTAACACAATGCTCATAACAAAGTGAATGACGTCACTTCTACTTAATAACTTTGCTTAAGTTAAGTCACTGGAGACGTTAAGTCACGTCCTGGTTCTTTTCATCGCTTATCGAGTTGCTAGCCACAGTAGCGAATCGAGGTGATCTGGAAGGGATTTATGGTTTTGCTATTTGCTCTATCAGAATTACTGCGCATTCGTGGAACCAGTCCACCAGTTTAGGTACTCTCAACTCGTGTTTTCGTACCGGTTTTGATAGTTGGAGTACACGTGGTTTCAGTTTCTACGTTACAATGAATCAGTTCGAAGAAAAACTCAAATCCTTTGCTGTAGAACTTCACAAAATAAACGCAGTAAAATTCGGAGAATACAAAACGAAAGTGGGGCTCATAACCCCCGTGTATTGTGATTTAAGAGTCATTGTAAGCTACCCTAATGTTTTGGTATGATAATTATTTTTCATCTCACTCGTTTTTACAACCGTTTTTGTAGGAAACTCTCGCTGAATTGATAGTAGAGTACATGAACCGTTTACAAAAATTTAATATTATCTGTGGCGTTCCTTACACTGCGTTACCCATTGCAACAGTTGTCTCCGTTAAAAATAAAATTCCCATGGTTATGAGAAGAAAAGAAGTTAAAGATTATGGAACAAAAAAATTAATAGAGGGAGAATTCCAAGAAGGAGATAACTGTCTGATAATTGAAGATGTAGTAACTTCAGGGAGCAGTATTCTGGAAACTGTAAAAGATTTAAAAAATTCGGGAATCAACTGTACTGATGCAATCGTGCTTCTAAATAGAGAGCAAGGGGGAGCTCAGTTACTCAGCAAAAATGGAATAAAAATGCATGCTTTACTGACACTCACACAACTGATGAGTTTTCTCAAAGAAGCCAACTGTGTGAATGATAACATGGTGGAAAAAGTCAAAGTTTATCTAAATAGTACCCAAGTAGACCCCAACGTGCTCATAAAAGAAAGTCAGTCTCTGTCTACATAAATATTTACTGTACTTAATTTTCTTCTTTTGTAGATAGGCTGAAGTTATCGTTCCTAGACAGAGTCAAACATGCAAAGAACCCTGTCGCTAAAAATCTTCTTCAGATCATGGCCTCTAAAAAGACTACACTATGCGTTGCTGCTGATCTAACGTACGCCACAGACTTGCTCAACTTAGCTGAGCAAGTTGGCCCCCATATTTGTCTCTTTAAAACACACATAGACATAGTGGAGGATTTCCATCCAAACTTTATTAAACACCTTCAAGAAATAGCAGAACGCCATAAATTCATTTTGTTTGAAGACAGAAAATTCGCGGATATTGGTAACACCGTCCAGCTCCAATATAGCAAGAGCATGTACCAGATTTCATCCTGGGCGAGTTTAGTAACTGCACACTCTGTTATGGGCAAGGGTATCTTAGAAGGTCTTGAACAAAGCCAAGGTTTAAAAGAAAGGGGAGTTTTTCTCCTAGCTGAAGCTAGCTCTGCTGGGAGTTTAACTGACCAGAACTACGTCCAAGCGACGTTGAAGTTGGCGCAACAGTTTGGAGATTTGATCACAGGAATTGTTGCACAGAATGCGCACTTAATTGAAGAACCTGGTTTAATACAATTGACCCCTGGGTGTCATTTGGAGTCTGTCGGCGACAGATTGTCCCAACAGTACAATAGCCCTGAAGCTGTGGTATTACAAAAAGGAGCAGACATCGCGGTGGTGGGACGAGGAATAACAAAATCTGCAGATCCTGCGGTTGAAGCCCAAAAGTATAAGGAGGTTCTGTGGGCTGCTTACGAAAAAAGAATCATTGGCTAAACCATTCTATATTATATTATATTGTATTGTACTGTTTTACAGAATAAAATTTAATTTGCGTTGATTTTTTAATTGATTTTAAAGTGGGTGTGGCTAATTGAAATTTGAATTTGGCGCCCATGTAAACCACGGAAACGCCCGAGTGATTTTTTATTTTCATTTCAAATGTAAATAACAAATTGAATTTTTAACAGGGCAGGAAGCGTCATCTTCCACTTCGGCTAAAAAACTGAAGATAAATCGGTTTTCAGTGCTAAAACCGCACACATTTTTCCCTTTTTTTTAACAACAATTCTCGGAACAGCTACAAGTCAAGGTAATTTAAGGTTATGTTTCTTCAATTTTTTCATTATTTTTGTTTCAAATTATACACTTCTTTTTTTGATTCTTGTTTTTAGTAATGGAAGGTGGTCAAGACACGCAACCCAAAAAGACCAGAGTAGACTTAGGTTCTCTACCAACTCGCCAATATTTGGATCAAACTGTTGTGCCAATTTTGATGCAGGCACTGTCTCATCTCGCTAAAGAACGTCCTCCAGAACCAATTTCGGCGTTAGCTGCATATTTACTTAAACACAAAGCTACGTATGAACAAGGTCCTGAAAACTCTCCACCCCCAGAGCCTGAACCCAAAAATTAGGACGCTTATATCTAGAAAATTTATGTTGTATATTTTTTTAAAATAAATTATGTGTGCCACTTTTTGGTGGTAAGTAATAGAACGTTTTGATGCGAAAACAATTTATTGAAAGATTTTGCATTCATGATTGCATTTATTTAAAAACGGTAAATAACTCAAATAAAGGGCTAAGTACATTCTAAAACAGGAAAATATGAAATATTTGGTAAAATATAAACTAAATAACAATGTCATAAAATATACAACAATTAAATCAAGCTGAAAACAGTGTCAAATGTAATTAAATTCAGTGGATGGAAGAATATATCAGTGAAGATTATAATATTCAAACATTCTTTGGCATTGACGTTCTGAAGCAAATTTATTTACACGTACACTTATTTTTGAATTTAAAATTTACATAGAAGTATTTACACTTATCCAAACAATAATATACAACAAACTAATAGTATCAAAATATACTTCACAGCTCAAGAAATGTTAGTCTAACAAACTGAAATCAGTTTTATATTACAACTTATTGCAACAGTTTTGCACTTAATTTACACCACGTGAGTAAACATTACGGATCGTAATTATGGCATATATTTAATATCCAAATAAACTAGAGTAGTTCAAACTGTGCCAAAAACAAGTTTGAATAGATATCATTGCCATGAAAACACCAATCATATTCCACTTGAATGAAGCCTTACACAACTTTTTTAAAACAAGCGCTAAAGAATAGCGAAACGGCTACTTTTTTTCACATATAAATAGCAACTACTTGATTGAACAAAGACTGACTAAACTACCACTATGTCTTTTTAACATTAGAGCAGCAGTTTGTACAGTCAAAACAGCATTGCTATCTCTTACTGATCCATGGTCTGTTAGTAGAACTAGCTTGACTCTTAAGCTGGTTTATTTCCTCAAGTAGTTTCTTCTTTTCCTCCAAAAGTCGCGCCACTTCATCTTGTGCGGATGCTAAACACGACCGCAAAACTGTAGTCTCCTCTTCTGATTTCCTCAGCGAGCGATTCTCTTCAGAGACTCGTTCAAAGGCCGTAAGTCGCCTCCGTAACTCTTCGTTGTCTGAAGTCAACTGCCGATTTAACTTTGAGGTACTCTGATCTTGATCTGAAGCGATAGACGATGTTGATGACATCTGAATTGGCTTTGTCGGTAGTATATTAAAAACACCGTCTTCTGATCGAGTTATGTACAACTGTGTTATATTCAGATCAATAGGAATAGGGCCTGGAGAAGTTATATTAACAGGAGGTCGGTCTTCATTCAAGTGCAGTTGAAGATTTTCTATAGAAATCTGCATTGGCATGGGCACTGGAATAATCTCATCTTCAGCTAGGTCAGCCAAACCAGTCACTGTACTCATGGATAACTCCAAGTACAGGTCAGCGACTTTGATGGTTAAAAGATCTCGGAAGAGTTTCTTCAAGTTGTCTCGATCTCGAAAGTCTAACTGCATCATGGATTTAGAACTTGGTAATTTTAAAGTGTGGTCTAAGCGTAGTTTAACTTTAGGCGACGTCGTGTTGCTTGAAGGATTTTCACTCCACGCTCTTGCTCGGGAACTAAACTTGCTCTAAATCAACAAAAATATTCGTCAGTTTAGTGGCGGCTGAACCAACTCACAGAAACTACAGACTACTTAGTCTACTTGATAGTGCTGATGTGAGTACACAACCTTCAACATCCACTAAAGGTCGTGTACATGATGGTGATGAGTGGATAATGAGAAAACAAAAGACTGAGGTGTTGGGATTAGTCTTACCGATCGCACACGGATTTTATGACAGGCTGGTAGCAACAAGAGGAGAAATGCTAGACTAGTATAAATCTACAACTATTCTAAAACAAATCACGTGCACGTCAAGATGCGAAATGACTGTAAATGTTCCAATACCTTCATCTTAGCCTGTGCCACACACAACATTCAGATGCATGCAAAAAGAAAATATAAGAACTTTCATGTGATCAAAGAGTCCTTCTGTACAAGTGTGTGACTGATAATCCTATCAGTATCAATGTGTTATAAAAATCGCAATATTTACCAAATTTTACAATAGTCGTATTATTAAAACATTCAAAATGAGAAGTAGCCATGAAAAGAAGAACTAAAATGTAACTACCTGAAATTCGTCCCATGGAATGGAAGTGCAGTCTTCACAGTTGATGTTGCCTACTTGGACTTTAATGGAAGACGAATATCCCATCGACTGTTGCAAAAACTCGACTTTATTCAATTTAAAAGTGGAAACTGAAATCTTAACAAAGGAGGTATTTTTACTGAACAGTAGTACTGTTCTTACCAAATCTTTCCGTCTACAACTGCTCGTTAAGGAGTGATCACTTGTCGTGGTGATGGTGCTCTCTTCTTCCAAAACTTCACTGGCTACTTCAACTGGTCCGGAGTTTTCAGAAGAAAACTCTTTTACATTGAACATGAGGTCGGAATTCGCAGCGTCCGACGCTTCCATGCTTATCATAACATAATTCTCAGAGTCACTAGACGCGTCACTTCTTATCGACGCCGTATCACTTGCATCGTCAGGACTAGGTTTTAAAGCACTATCAAACGACGATATAAGGTTCGAAAAACCTTTCTTCATAGTTGAAAATCCTAGAAATAAATCAATACAACAAAGAAATTGTGGTTCCTTAAACTTACCAGCGTTGAAATTGTTTTGAATGTTCATGTTGGTGAATGGTTGTTGAGAGCTCTTGGTCATCGACTTAATTTCTGGCGAACTTTGTGTCAAATCCATGGAGTGACTCGTTGATAATTCAAGAGTCCCAGATCCGTTAGCCAGTGCCTTTTTCATGTTATCTTGTTGAGTAATCGAGAGATTGCTAGTCTGCCAAACTGTCGTAGTCGAACCTACAACTATGTCATCGGCTATACTTGAAGAATCAGGAACGAACGATTCGACATCTCCACCGGAAGACTCTTTTCCTGGACACTGGGACGGCATCACGAACGTAACTTCAAGCTGGGGAACAAGAGCACCCACAACTAAAGAACCGCTACTCTCAACCTAAAACTTGCGGTTATAAAAAAGTTATTGTAGAAGCTAACGTTACTTTTAGAATCCGATTGGAATCGATGGATAAGAAAGTCACCAACTCTGACGCATCTTCCGCTAGACGCAACAAGAACAGGTATTGATAGTGATTCAACTGAACACTGACAAGATTAGAAATGTGAGCCAGGGCATGAATGTCAGCATTCAAGTTAGAATCTTTAATGGTGGAGTTTGGGTCCATATGAGTGTGTAACCACACGGTTACCGGAACGGCATCCAAAAACGGCACCGGTTTCCCAGTACCCACTGCTCTAGCACCGAGAAAGTCGCCCCAAACTGGATCCAAACTAACACACCATACGTCTTTGGCATCAGTCCATAGTAACTCTCGACTCAACTGTTCCACCTAGTGATCAAAAGTTAATAAAAGTTTGTCTTTGAACACACCTTTACCAATGTTTCCAACGACGAATAACTGAACTCATTAGGCATACTTCGAATATTATCACTCGCTGATATGTGGTCCAGAAACTTCTGAGTTACTACATAAAAATCAGTCGTCTTAGAAGGAAACTCCGATCCGAAAAACAAAGATCCCATGTGAAACGAATCAACACATTTCGCCAAATCAGCTCTTGAAGATTGTTCGAGACTTCTGACGTTCGTTATGGTAACGCGGGTCACTTGGAAGTTGAGAGATTTTGGGCGATCTCTTTGAGTTGGATAATCGATCGCGCTCTCGAAACTTACCTAAAGAAATCATTAGTTTGTGGTTGATGTTTGTACTAACTTACTCGAGGAAGAATCGCCTCGATCTTTACGTCAATGTAGGTGTAATTTAACGCAGAAGTTTGTTGTTTTGATGCCATCAACGACTGGTAAAGATTTAAACCGAAGGAGTTGAGCCAGAGACAACTGTCAACATCGAAGACGATTTGGACGGGATTTAAGTGAACGTAGAATTTTGGAGGAGGCACTGAAAGGAGAAAAAATCTATAAAATATGTGCTACAAAAATATAGTTCTTTTTCAAATATAAATGTTTTTTAACTAATAGTGGCCGAAATTAAAAAAAGCTTAAAAGTTCAACAATTTTATAGGAATTTACTTCACATAACACTTTTAAATTAGCTTATCTTTATCGTATAGAAATAAGTACACCACTTCCGGTTTTTATTGACCATATTTTCCTGTTGGCAAAGAATTAAATAGCACCTTTTTTTGTTAAATATTATATTTAAAAAAAAAAAATAATCGAACAATTATCAATTGAACTATTGACATTTTACTTTTGATTCTTGAATGGTTTAATAATAAACATTGTTATCCGGTGTCGACACGAAAAATTTCTGCCTAATAATACTTTAAAAGCAAATGCTTATTTTAAATGGCACAAAATCAGTCAACAAACATTCTATGAAGTTTTATTTGAAGACATATTTTTTAATATCCTGATGCTGGTTTTATATTATATAAATTTTATGATTTTCAAAAGGCCGGTATTGAAACAAAAAAAAACAAAACTGATTAACACACAAGTGAGCCGAAGCCATCAAAAATAAAATTGTCTAACGGAATTTAACAAAAGAATATAATTAAGATCAGAAAAAAACAAAAATTTGCATGCCGTGACGGTTGTGGTATGTAATTTGTGTCTGTTACTAATTTCAATTTAATGAAATGTTTCAACATATTTAAGAATGTTTCGAGTCAATTAGCTTGGAACCTTGCAACAGTATGCTAATAACTATAAAAAATAATCAAAAACAAATATTTATGTTTACAATGAACGATAACAAAACAAGTCCATTTTTGCGCTCTTTTATTACTTCATTTTAAAAGTTGTAAGAACCACTGAATGTCGTAAAATGTTGCATAATCTAAGTAATAAAGGTGTTTAACCTACTTACAGGGAAATGGAATATCACTTGGGTAGTAATAATATATAAACTCTGCATGGACTATACTCGCATCTTTTGGTAAAGACATGTGATCACGATCACCTAGAACAGAAAAAACGTCTTAAAAACAAACCAAACTAAATTAAAACTAAAATTTTTCTACACAAAAAGCTACAATTGAATACCTGATGCTGCATTTTTATCTTTCCTTTTATGTTGCGCTATTGAAGAGAACGCAGTTTATTTCAAGACAGTTTTTTTTTTTAGAAACTTACCGGCGATAAACTCTTTTAAAGCCTGTTTTTTTCCGGAGGTGGTAACTTTGTATAGGGTGAAATCCTCGATTCGCATGATGACGCACGTTGTCATTAATTTATTCAGTTGTACTTCAATCCGTCTTTTGACTTCTTTTTGATGAGGGCTTACTGGCTTCTTCTGATCAAAGGATTGGGACATTTGAGGTTCCTTTTGATGGGGACTCACTGGTTTCCTCTCAGGATACCAAGGAATGGGCTCTGCCATCTGATACAACAACAATTAGTTTAGCAAAAATAGTAATCACACTCACCTCTGGGCGTATAACATCAGAATCATCGTAAGTAAAAATCTACAACGAGAAATTTAGTACAGAATAAAACCAGATTTTTTTAACCAACTTTCGACGCCCTCGCTAGTGGAGTGTGTTGAACTTTACTGCGATCAAGCAGGTCCAGAAACTTCGTTTTGAAGTTTAATAAAGCCTGTTCTTGCCACATTGTATGGGGAACAGCAACATCATTATATTTTGGCCAGTGTTTCCTGTTACCCTTTGCCAAGTGATAAGGATAGAAATCAATCTGAAATCTCCTCACTGCAATTTGTAAAGCACCCCCGTCTTTCAAGTTAGGATGAGTGGATCTCCCAGGTCCAGGATCGTCACATAAATGCAAAACAATCTGGTTTGAAAGGAAATGGTAGGAAGTTTCCACGACATCATAGAAAGTAAAAATGTTAGGTTTGGTGCTGGTTTTTGATCTAGCTTCTTGCGCCAACTGTGCTTGATATTCCGGGAATTCTTCGAGTTTGCGCGCAGCTTTCGCTTTTCTCGTAATTTGGGTGGCTTTTTGAACGAGACCAGCTAGAGAATCAAGAAAGTGAAGAGCAGCTTTTAATTGGGAGTCAGTAAGCACCCACAGGAGGTCATCCAGAATTATAACTAAGCGTGAGCTCATTATGAAACAATCTGAAAAACATGTTATAGCTGAAGGAGAATGAAAGTTGGTGTTCACCTGATAGTCGTTTTTTGATGACGATGCGACATCTCGCTTGGTTCGTTAATAGTCTGAGAGGTGTTAAATTCTTGTCTACTGTTGACTTTGCTTCAATTCTCACAGTCTGCCATTCAAACTCTTTAAAAATTAGTAATTGGCCTTTCTCTGCATCTTTAAGTCTGGTCATTCTGAGGTCAGATTTACCCCATTTTGGAGTTTTTGATTCTACTACTATTCTAGACAGCTGAAGTAGAAATGATAGTTTTGGCAGTGATTTGTTAAGAGACAAACCTGAACACTTGCAGTAAATGCTGGACTATTAAAAAGAATGTTAACAGTGTTCACTGTAACAGTGATACCATCAATAACTTTGTGAATAAAACTATATTTCCCTGGTATGGCGTAGGATGATAGCCCCCCTTGAGCAGACATTGATCTCAATTCCTCACATGTTTCTACAGTAATGTTGACTTCATCTAAACTCTAGAATTCTACAGTCAGCTTTTATCTAAAATTGATAAGTACAATACCAGATGAATGGGAACGCTTTTTAATTTCGTCCACGGTATTCTAAACGACACTTTATTGCACCATGCTTTCGTTAAGCGTAGCCACGAAGGGAGCTCCAATAAATCAGTCAAAACAATTTCATTCAGTTCCAAGTTGGAAAGCTCTCCCTCTCCTTTAAACGTACTTAAATTGATTTTGTCAGCTGATAAATTTTTCGTAAACCTAGTATTCAATTCATGAAAGAAAATTATAGAGCAATATTTAAAAATTTACCTAGATAGATGCTTCAACAGTTGGTTTTTTATAATAGACACCATCTTTTCTCACTTTATTATGTTACTACAACTACTAGGACACAACGTTTCCACGAGTTTGTTACATGACTAGAATAAATTAAGGAAACAAAACTTTAATCCGAAATTAATTTAATTAGAAAAACACAACCGAACCCCACAGTCCGAAAAATCTGGGACTTTGACATTTTTAACATTCATTGACAAAGGTGGGGCATGCGCAGACGATATTTCGTAGTGGAAGGAGAGATTTTTTGAATTTCAAAAAGAAGAGGGAACATTTACGACATTGTAGTGCGATCATAAATGTATGGGTATAAAAAATCAAAATCGACAGATTAAGAATAGAAAGTATGAAACACTATGAATAAAAATAAATTAAAAAATGCAATAGTTAATTTATTAAAAACCCTTTTAGATATAAAAGTTTAGTCCACATCCAAGCACGTCTAAATATTACTTATTAATTTGCTTTATTGTTATTTGAGATCATGTGAAATTTAAGCTCAAATAGAAGCAGATGTTCTTTTATATTTACCTATAGTAACATATTAAGCATTAAATATTCTATAAGTGAACATGATTTCTACAAGAAGGCGTATAAAATCGATTTTTCAATGACTCCTTTATTTTCCTGCTAGAAATTATTGTTTTAAAATATGTAGTTATTTGTATTATAAGTAAAGAAAGTATTGTTTTTTTTTACAGAACGCGATGAGTAAAGAAAACTTACTTTGCTTTAAGAATAATACATAAAATTTTAATAATACATTTTATAAAAAATCATTCAAAAAATACATGACAAGCGCGAGAATCAAACTGGCTTTTCCATCACTGCAGCAACCAAATAAAAATAAGTAAACAAAAATTTTCTCAACTGTGGTCGCCTGAAAATTTGTGAAAATGGAAATCAATAATGAAAATCATTCTGAATTATCGGCATTAGCGCTTGAAGCTGTCGGTAGTTTATTAATCTCGAAATCACGAGGTAGATATGAGAAGATCTACAATACTTCCATTTTCTAGAAAACTTCAAAGAATGTAATGGATATCCACGAAGAAGTTGTGCTTGCTTTTTTCATGAAAAGGTTTCCCTGAATACATTTACAATATTTCAAATTTTATCTTTATATTTTATTGCAGGCTGAAAGACTGAAATCTTCCACGCTGTGGTCAACATACTCCATATTGAAAATTTCGTTGAGAGTGGAAGAAAACGCCCATATATCAAATCATGGGTATTTACAAACTCAAAAAGTCTATCGCGGGATAATGTGTCAAAATTTTTGCTAGAAGCACCTGATGATACCTTTTTGTTGATGAAAGTTGCGTTAATTTTTGGTGCGTCGTAGCTAAGAAAATTAAATGTGGAGGATATTGAGGATACCGGCTCTATTTTGACTGTCACCCTAGACAAGAAAGAAATGCATATTCACCGTTATGACGGAAATGAAAGAAATTAATAAGATTTAGTTGAACAGGAGATATGTCCATATGCGTCTCAAGCATAACAGATTTTTCGTATTCTATATGAACAATAAATGTACAGGGTAACCTGCAGATATCCACCGTTTCTACAAGATGCCGAAAAAAATCGTCCATTATTAAAGGACATAAACAATAAAATGACGATTTCGAAAATGATTTTTAATTAGTCACCATCGCCAAACAGTGGATGCCAGAATCTATCACATTTTGTCCTAGAATCTACTGAGTTACAGTTGGCTCCTGCTTGTGGCGATCTTCTACATCAAATGAAAGAGTTCATCAGGAGGTTCTATCAAAATCGTCACTATCATTCAATAATTTACTATTACAGCAGTGTACAAGTATAACTTTTTCTAAACTTAATAATTAGACGTTTAATATTTATTCCAATAAATAATAATTAGTTATTTTATTGCTATAAAGAAAAGAGACACTTTTCTATGTACTTATGTACGCGCAAGAAAATTGATTTTTTCTGACTAGACCGGTAAAGACTTTACAAGACACTTTTACTTGATTTAGAATCCAGGTAGTTATTGTAACAAAATAAAAAAACACCTAAAAAAAGAAAAAATATTCAAAACTAATGAAATAATCCCAGACAGTGCTTTATGACCAAGTTTTAAATTTTTATTAAAAGTCCGAGTACAACAGATTTCAGATAAATTACTACTTGTAGAGGGATCACTGCCGATCTCTATATTATCTATTATTTTTGATAATTCGTTTCATCGTTAGGCTGCAGACACAGCAAAAACAAGCGCGACCTATAATAACATAACAGAAATAGATTAGTTTGGAGAATTTTAATTATTATAATCAGTTACTTTCATCAATATCAATTCCTTGTTGGAAACTTCGAGAAGAAATTTATCAATCTGGTCACAAGACAAGTATTTTGATTTTTTTGTTGGTAGATAGCTGATTTTCGTTTTAGGTAAATAAGTAGTTTACAAGATTTGCTTACATCTAATTTTTGCTTCAATAAAGGCTGCTTTCGACATAGAGTAACTGCTCCAAAGACTTATAAGAACTTGCTTTTTCCGTAAAATAAGCAAGAAATACGTCCTTAAATAACTTTTTTAAGTCTGCACCAATCTTCGAAGATTTTGAACGCCTTTCCATATCGCTCTATCGATTTCAATAAGAAATTGATCTTCAGTAGCAGCGGTCGTAACTTCACTTTCATAGTTTTCGTTTTCTTTCATCATTAATTTATGAAGTATGAAGCAACAATTGATACACAGTCACAAAATTTATAATTTTTTACTTTATTTATTTGTAACTATGGAGGCAACAAACGTGATTTCTGCTTAATTAAAACATTGCTCAGTGAGTGTTTTAAAATCACGTTTTTTTGTGATTTCCGGAAAAATTTAATACAAAACATGTCAGTAAAACGTCTTACTTGACTCGGCACAAAGTGCCTCGAATTTTAATGACTTTTATGTGAATAGCTACATATTTGCATCCCATTTTAGAGAATGACATCTTTTTGAAAATAAATTGCATAAATGTTTTTAAAGGTTAAAAGGGTGACCTCTTTGCTACGTCGTTTTATTGTTTATGCATTTTTATTGTGTATTTTACCGCGTTACCGTCATAAAAACAAACAACTGCTTCCTGTAAATAACAAAATTTATTAAAACTGAACAATCTTCACACCCAGTTCTGAGGGCTTAATAATAAGCTCAATATGTGTATATAGCATCAAATAAAAAAATAAATAATTCAAAATATTCATTGTAACAACTTCAAGACTATATTTTACTCTGATGTTTCAGTAGAACTGACTAGTATATCATAACAGGGTTTACACACTGCAACATTATTCTGATCTAAATGCCCTGGAAGAATAGTCTTTTTCGTTATACAACGCATGCAAAAAATATTCCCACATCGCCGACAATGAGTCTTTTTACTCAACTGATCAAAATATGAGGAGCAAATGCACTCCTGAGTGTTACGTAAAGGCTTCCAATCAAGAGCAACAGAATCTAAATCTTTTGACAAGTTCTGTGAAACATGTGCTGGTGTTAAGTCCTCAGCTTTACTCGTTGTTGAAACTTTCAAAGGGTGATCGTGGTCGGATGCTTCCTTGTTTTTTTCATAATAGTATCTGTTATCCGTTGGTGTGTTTCTACTGCGAGAGTCGTTCATTTTGTTGAATTTGTTTTCAACGGCTTTAGCAATGAAGGATTTCATGGAAGATATCCTCTGGGAAAACAAAATTAATAACGTGGTTTTTAGACTCAATGTTTGAATACTTTGGAAAGGTACTTGATGTGGTCATCAAGGGAATGTGTGTGGTTTACAGTGGCAAGAAGCAGCTCGGTTTGGGGCTCTCGGGGGTGTACGCCAGATTCGAATCTGCAGTACATGCCGCGCCAAAATCTGGAAATGGGAAAATAAAAGCTTAAAGATTTGCACAAACTAAATACGTAGGAAAACTCTCCTGAAAATTAGATAATTCTGTGAGAAATTGTTCTAGAAAAGTAATTATAATTACGTTATGTTTTGTGGGATTAAAACAGGCACCAAAACTCCTGACGATTCGCTTGCATTATACAACGGATTCTCGTATTCATTTATATAATTGGCCATGTAGCCCCACAACGAGTACGTTCTTTTAGCCAACTTCAATTCAGTTTTTTCCTTTTCGCTATTTCCAATAAAAGTCCCAAATTGGCATGAATGAACATGATCATGCAAAGTAACTAGGAACTTCTCATTGAACTGGAAAGCAGAAGGAAATTGCTGCATCAACTGCCAAGTACAATCTAACAGTTGTGTAAAAACGGGAGAAACCTCTTTACTATCACTCTGAATGTGGCCACAACGCTCAGAGAACTTGTGGCCAAAAGCCAACCAGTCTTTTTCAATTAAAGCCTTGAAAACAACAGTCACTTTATGTCAATACTAATGTAGGAAACATACTTGAAAACCTTTGATGGTTCTGTAATATGGGTCTAGTAACAGTGAAGCTAAGAAACAAACTTGTGCAGTCCTGTCCCAACCATCTGAGCAATGCACGACAACGTTAATTCCATCGTCAACCGCTTGAGCAATGAACCATGAAGTGTCTAAGATTGATTTTATGTGGCGTAACCAGCCACTAGATTCTAGGCCGCTTAGAAAGCTGTTCATTGTAGGATTTTTCTGTTCACAAGCTAAAAAAAACACGTTATGCGACGAATTACGGTCATGAGTCACATACTTTCAATGACTTTGGTTAAGCTGTTTCGCATCACGTGGATGTTTTCAACGCCCAAGAACTGGAACTTGATGTTTTCATAGAATGCCTCGTTTTCATAGCCTTTTCCAGCAGCTCTGTTTGCCATTGCATTAATCTAAATTGGAAGAAAGCCTCATTTAACGTGAATGTTTTTTTTTGTATACTTTTGTATACCTTTGGTCTAGTGTCCACAACATACATAAAATTAGAATTAGGATTTGTCTTCAAAACATGATTCAGCATCTTCTCATCCTCCAAACATCTTGCACTAAACCCAGATAGAGGTTGGCTGCATCTACTGATGCTAGCTTTATTATTATGTAAATAAGACAAAACAGGCAAGCGTCCTTTTGAGCGGAATTTGGAACTTCCCATCAAAGTTGAGATGTTGGCAGAAGCAGGTACAATTAGATATTTAGGGTATGTTTCACACAACTACACAACAATAATCAGTTAAATTAAACTAACTAGAACCAGCCTTACATCATAGTCTGAATTTAATTTGGTTAAACACCACTGTTCGTTTGGAACTCCTTGTCTTTCATACTCAGCTTGAAGATTAAAGAAATCCCACCCTGTAGTTTTAGCTACATCTTCAACTGGTGATGTATATGTAAAACAGTATAAATCTTCAATATTACTAGGTTGTGATAATTGTTGCAAAGATACATAAATGTCATGACAGTCCCTTTCTTTTGGGATGACAAAAGTTACAGATAGGAATGTTTTGGTGCGAATCAAAAGAGGTGACCCAGTTGTTGTCAGTGTCAGCTTTTCTACATTGGCAATGTGCATGTGAAGAATCTATGAATAAACGAATTATTTAAGTACATTATAGAACGTTTTTTTTTAATTGATAATTACCCATGTTTCTTTCTTGGCATCTGGATCAACAAAGATAAGATGTGTTGCTGTTAGATAAAGCGTGCCCAATGACGGTGTTTTAGAAAATCGGTCCAACATTCGAACATTTTCAACCTACAATTGAAGAGAATTAGTGTGGGTGTATTGAGATTAGTATTTTACCGTATTTACTTTTGGAGTTTTTATTAATTCCATAGTTCTTATAAATATATGTTAATTATATTTATATAGGACTTTACAAATTCTTTGTTGACACGTTTTATCTGATCAAACCTTCCTCTTATAACTGTGAGGTACTGTCAAACTGACATATGGTTGTCATAGATGACAGGTGACTTTGACAAGTAAACATTAAGGCTCGTTTACACGGGTGTGGGAAAAATAAAGGCGTATTGTTGGTTGCATGCATATATTTTTTTAATTAATTTTTGAACTTTTAGTTTTTACTTCTGTTTTTATTGTTTGTTTTGTAATAGTTATAATTTAAAGTTATTTTTGTATTATAAAATCTATTTTTTATTAACTAAAGTAAATTGGAATACATTTCAAAATATTGCTATTAGAAATATTTAAAAAGAATTATTTTGTTACAATTTGTACATAATTTTCATAAACGACTGTTATAACGCATTGTTTATAGTTTGTCAAACTTTTTTTTTACATATTGACATGTATAAATTCTTTTAAATACTTCTCGGAATTATAAAACACAACGTCTTGTGCGTTTTTTTTTTTTTCATTCATCCTCTTTATTATTTTTAGTAAGTAAATTTTTGAACCTGTTGACTTTTCACTTCAATAATGTTTTAGGCAATTAAAATTTTCCAAATTCTAAGTCAAGTTGTTTTTTTTCTATTCTAATTTTCAAACCGGTTGGCTACCGAGAACGACTAGAGTTTATCAGGTTTACCTTCTTTGCCAAAGTACAAAAATATCTTTGGCTGTGAAATCTAAGATAAAGAAAAATATTAAATAAAACACTTCAAAACGTACCCGTAACCGTTACACGAAAAGAAGGCAAAGCAGTAAATTTTGAAATTGTCTTTGTTCCACTTTGGTTTTTGATAACTCATTTATAAAATATGATTAGTTTTTTTAAAACTTTTAAAACCCCTTTGTAAATCTTTTCGTTTTATTTTTTTTTAACAAAAGTTATAATTTTTTAATCTAAAATTCTGAAAAAATTAATTAAAATTTTGATTGTTGATCTTTAAATAGATATTATTTTTGGAATTGCTATATTTTGCTTTTGGTTTACTATATTGCGCACTGCTGTAAATAAAGCATAGATTAAGCAAATTTTGGTCTTATGAAAAATTTCTTTGGATAAAACTGTACAAAATAAGTACTGTGCTTGTGCATGAAAAGTAAATACGAATAAATCCATAACAAACAGTTATTTTAAAAAATAATCAACGAAACTTGGCGGACAAAAACTTTTAAGCATATTTTGAATGACGGGGAATTTAAGTTTTGTGGTAAATGAAGTATCTTTAACTACTATAAGTATTATTTTTTGTAAAAAAAATAAAAGACACTATTTAGTTTTTGTTTCTAATTTCAGAACACCTATTTATAAATAAATCTATATTTACAAATCTAATAAAATCAATGCGAAATAAAAATAAAGTAGTTACCAATCAGGTGCGTTCTCTAGCAATTAAAAGATAATTAAGGTTTAGAACAGTTTTTATTTTTGTTTAATTACTATTTTTAAAAGTGCAATGATTTTTATGTAAATTTAAAAAATGACTTTTTGAGGCATCCAAGTTTTTGCTTTAAAATCAAGTTTTTGATAAATAATTTTTCTTTTTTTAACACCAAATAATTTCATCTTTCTTATTATCCAAGTTTTCGGCTTCAGGTCAAGGAACTGAAGCCTGTGAGCTTTTTATCCTTTATAAAACCGCGCTGCTTTCTGCCATTGGCAGGAATTGTGTTGTGATTTTAGAACAGTTATGTGTAAGTGGAGTGCAATGGACCAAGTTACTGTTGTTGGATTGTGGTAAAAACATTGTTTTTCTTCAATTAAATACCAGAATTTTATTCTTAAAAGTTAAACGAAAAGGTTAACTTATTAATCTCCCGAATTCGTGAAAAAATAGCTTTGTTTTTCCCTGCAAACTCCCAGTTTTGAGGTTAAGTTGTTGATTTGTTGTTTATCATTGGTTTTGTTACAGTATGTGTTGTTTGTTTTACAGTTTGTTTTATGGACTGATAAAGATGAGTTTGTTAAGCAGTATACACGTTCATTTCACCATTTTAGGTTAAGAATATGATTGCAGATTTGGGTGCATGAAAGACGATTCTCTTTTGCATTTACGTGTGAATTGTATTGAAATTTTCTTAGATAAGAGCTCAACATAACTTGAATGATCTAATTTACAAACCAAATTCAGTTGGTTTACGCCACAAACAATGACTGTTTACTTTTAGTTGCTTTTTGACAAAATCACCTCAAAACTGGGGTCTGTTTTAACAAGTTGGCTGTTTTAGTGTTCAGTGCCCTAATTCACGAAAGCATTGAATTGAGTTGATAAACATATGTAGTGCCATAATTTTGCTGTGTTCAAGCTAGTCCAACTTTTACTTATTTCTGCTCCAAACTACATTCATCACATTCTTTTCTACTCTCCCAGAGCCCAGCTTCTAAAATGAACGAAAATGAAAACCATGAAATCCCCAATTGTAAAGACTTCCTTGCCCAAATGGGCCCCATTGAGACACTCCTGGGCTCACTGTCTTACAACGACGTTGACAACGCAGATGGTAAAACCCAACAACTCCGAACGAGTGCTCGTGTTTTTAAGAAAATGAAATTTGATCTCAGTCACAATGCAGCTCTTGAAAAGAAAGGTTGGTGGCTACATCTCAAATCTATGGTTTCTCACATTAGTTTAGCTGCAGAAAAGAAAGAAGAAGTGAAGCCTGAAGAAGTCAAACAAGAAGTTAAGAAACCTGTTAACCCACTGTGGACTTCTGAAGAGAAGAAGATGTTTTTCGAGGCTTTAAATGAATACGGAAAAGATTTTGAAAGCATTCACATGTATATCTGCACAAGATTAAAAAAAAAAGGTGTTCTTGATGACCAGCTCAAAACCAAACACCAAATTAGACATTTCTATTATAAGACTTTTCACATGTTGTGTGGCAGTATAAAGTTCCATGAAAGTAGGTATCTATCATTTCAGAACTTCAGCTTATTTAATTGGTTGTAGAAATTCCAAAGAATGTTCAAGAGCTTTACTCTCTCATTAACTACGGCGAAATGAGGAAAAAAGTTGGATCTGTACCTAAAAAGAATTTGTCAAAAATTGGCGAGCTTGTAGCTAATGGTTTTGTTACTGTAAGACTTAGAGGTAAAACTATCAAAGTAAAAACACCAATGTGTAGAGCTTTGAGAAGATTGAACCAATTAGATGGTAAGTTTCAAAATGAGTAGCTTCAGTGTTAAATGTTATATTTTTAGAAAAATATGATGATTTGAAGTTACCCACAAGAGTCCTGGTTGAGTTAAGACCGAAAGACATGGTCACTTTTTTGAAAATTCAAAGTATGGCGCAGAACCCACGGATTAGAGTGGCATTGTCACTTCAAAAAAGGCTGAGTTCACTTATTACGTGCATCAATACGAGGTGGAAAAATACAGAAGCCGTTGTGGTATCCTTTGATTTTTTTCTATATTTTGTCTCGTTCTTGTGAAATTGATATTGATTTTTTTTTCAAATTTCGTGCCTTACGGTTTCAAAGCAATAAACATAAAATCACTAAAATTGGCCCTTGCCTTACATTTTACAATGCCGAACGCCATTGATTGAATTTGTCATTATTGTTACGTGCTAATGATGTTGCTAATTTAAATTTCACCACTCTAAAAATTGGGGGCACGAAATTTGAAATAAATAAAAAACAACAAGTCATACAAAATCAAGTCTCCGATTTTTTATTCTCTAATTTTTTTTCTTAACTTTGGTCAGTACGACAAGGCTGTGATTTCTGTCAACCCTATTACAAAGGATTGTGTACCTGATAGTAAAACTATTGATGAAAATTCTTCATTGTTAACTCCTCAATTAAGACTTTCACCCTCACCAGATGCACACGTGGAATTGCCTTCAATAGACATAAGTGAATACTTTTCAGGTCAGAGTATATCTCTGAAGGCATTTGAAATGCGGAAAGGCGTTAAAACACCAGGTTTGTTTTATTCTGTGCTTTCACTATTTATTTGTTGGTTTTCAGAAGAAATAAAAAAAGAAGAAGCTGAAGTCACTATCAAATCTGAGAAGTCGCCAACTAAACAAGTCAACGACGAAAGCGCAATTCATGAAAACACGAAAGGCACTTCAGTTAACAAAGTCGTGGATGAGGCAGTAAATACAATTTTATCATTACAAACGCAGGATTTGCACAAATGTGATAATAAAAGTGATGTTGGTAAAACTAAACAAGAAGTGTCTCTTGAAGAGAAACAGAACAGAATCGCGCAAATTCGAGAGGGTTGGACTGTGGAAAATTGCGGTAGTTTAACAGTTGGGGAGCTCTATTTAATGGTAACTGAAGCGAAGGGATTAATAATTTCATTCTTTTTTTCGCGATTTTAGTTTGGTGCTGATTCCAAGTTGGTCCTTGAGTACAGCTGGGATTCTCTGAGGATAAAATCTCCGATAGACGAAGTCAGAGAGGAAACTTGTAAAGAAAATGATCTTACGGATTCGTTGAAAAAATTATTGTCTTTAGCAAGATTGCACTGTAATAAAACTGTGATGAAATGTACTTGCGGTCATGTCTGTGGTACTTCTACAAATAAGAGTACTCCACAATTCAAAAAGCCGTTAACCACCAAAGTTGTGAGGAAAAGTCATGTAAATCATGAGGTAAACAAAAGTTTTCATAAAACTTGGTGTAATCACTGTTTCCAGAACACAACTACTGTTGAAGAGAAAACGGAAGACACAAGCGGAAATCACCGTGTTGCCCAAGAACCAAAAGTTGAGGAGTCGCAAAATGACGAGCAGTTTATGAATTCAAGTACTTCCATGGTTCAGTTGATCAACCAAAGAGATGTAAAAACAAAAACTATTGTGGTAGCCAGCTGACTTTTTCTTTTAGACCATTCAGAGGTTAAATCCAAGAGTCCGAACTAGAGGACGAGGGAGGTGTAGGCAGCTAGTGGTCGAGCGGAAATTAGTTCCTAACAAGTCAGAAACTGAACATGAGATCGTTACTATGAATATTGTGTCTCAGGAAAATGCGCCAAGTGAAGAAGTGGTCAAAACTACGAATTCTAATAATTTATTAAACAATGCAGGGCTTCCATCACTTTTATTAAGTAACAGTACTAATAAAATAAATGAGGATACGTGTCTCTCAAATAAAAGTTTTAGTGGTAAAACTGTGTTTTGCGTACTTTTACCAGCTTGATTTACGGGTTTTGTAGGGTTGTTAGAAGAGAGTCCAAGTTCAAATATGTCAACGGGGATATCAAAAATTCTAAATGAGAGTGAAAATCAATGGATCAGTTCCGATGTTGCAGATTATTCGCTGAGTAGTTTACTCGGACATTTAGATTGTACTACAAAGACAAACGATGATACGCAGATGTCGCAACTATCTCAGGATGTGAGTAAAACGTATATATTACAAAGTAGTAGAATGAACGTTGTACCAAGATTATTACGTACAATTTTGGACTGTATTTTTAAATGGTGTTTGAAAATCAACGGTCTCTAAGTATCAAACTGTGTAAGAAAAATTGCACGAAAATATTATTGATCTATGATTATTGGCTACTAACGGTATTATCGTCGCAGCCAAACCAAATTATTCTTTCTATTGGAATTGGGGGTAACGTTTTATAGAACAAAGCGATGAGTCTTTTGTGCAAATGTCAGAAAGTATACACACATATTCATGTTGATAAATGACCAATTAAAGTAAAATGAAAATCAAACAATGTCGCGTGATTGATGTTCCTTAATATCGATGACCTTTTGAAACATTTTCGTTTCAGGTTGATGCCCAATTGAGCACTTTGCTAATAGAAACCAGTGTTGATTACACCGCCAAATTCGCAGACTTAGCAGCTCAAGTTGTTGATAATAAAAAATAACCGACCAACAGCACACTTTACTATTATATTTTTAATTTACTATACTTACTGTTTTAATTTGCATGTAAAATCCTATTTTATTGTATAGAGTTTTATATTTGGTAATATTGTATACGGTTTGCAATAATCCTGATGTATATTGAGTTTGTGATAGAGATGTGTACTATATGTATAATAACATTATTTTTTAAAAATTTGATTCTTTTATTGTACCCTCAGATCGGGCTCATTGAGACCACTAAAATAGCACGATTTAAATATAATATAAAACGACGTGACTACCGTTTTCATTGGCTCAAAGCAATCAATATATCAAGCTAGAAGTTAATGTTTGTAACGGGGTTGGTTGCTATAACCAAGGAAAACGTGACGGTATCACAATCTTCACACTCCCATCATGTCAGTGACTTGGTGCAGAATTGTGATTAGTGCAAAATGATTGATTATAAAAGTACTTCAGGAAATGATTCTCTCATTGAGAGGGTCCCATCAGCTAATCTTGATGGTCCAATTTCGCTCACGTGGTTGTGGGAGGTTATCGTACGCACAAAGCGTCTACCAGGTAAAAAACACGCTTGTAAACATTGTAATTAACCAAAAAAATTACTAGATGACTTAGATCGGAAAGTTTTATTCATTGTCCTTCGAGATCGGTTAAGGAACCCGGAACGTGAAGTCCGACAACATGCTCTTCGAGTTCTTGCAGATCTCATTCCGGTAATAGACCGAAATAATTTAGATAAACACATGGAGTTTCTTCTCTATGATTTGATAATCAACTTATCACATGTGGCTCCTTCCGTACGTAAAGGAGCAATTGATGTTCTTCGTATTTATTTGAAGAACAGCCCACATCCTGATGAAGTGCTAACAAAAGTGATGACTGTCGTTCCAGAGGAAAATCATCTCATGCAGGGATTACTCATGGCGGTTCCTTATTTTTCAAACTACAAAATTAGCGAAAACACTTTAATTTTCTTAGTTCGCCGGTTGTTTTCGGGTACTGAACACGATTTCCTACGAGAGACTTCCATTTGTTCCTTGGTGAAAACCAGAAGTAAGCTTGGAGCAGATCGTTTTAATATTTTGATAGGTTCCGAAAAGGTGCAAGAGTTCCAAGAGCTCTGTAAAGAGTACAATATTCATTTAGAAGACGACAATGTGATTCTAGAAACTGAGATTACTTTAGAGACTGGCCCGGCAATAACCATGAAGATTCATGAAGAGGACGAAAGTCCTTTGTATGCTTCCAATAGTTTTTCAGATGAAAGGTAAGTCCTCGTAATTTAAAAAGCTTTCATAAATTACAATGCATGCAGACATGAGCATTCGATGAATGACGACTCGGAGTCTGAACTGATAACTCGAAGTCCTCGCAAAGTTCATTTCGGAGGTGAAGTCGTGAAAATGCGCACCCCGGAAAGCGACAGCAATAATCAGTCCAGTGATGATAACGACGTACAAACTTCTGTGATTATAGACCGTCCAACTAGTATAAAAATCACAGTGAGTGATAATATTGCTGCGATTAAAACTCGTCATCGAAGTTTGATTCCTGTGAGAATAACAACGGGTTCGAATCCTTCAACGCCACGTAAGAAAATCAAAGCGAAAAGACTTCACAAATCGGCACCGGATTTGGGAAGATTACAAGTGTCCAAAATACCATTGCCTAGTAGTGTCAAAAGTCCTCCACAAGCCAAGGAACCTGAGAAGAATACAGAACAAGTAAATTACGTCGCATTTAATTGAATATCGATCTTAAAAATATAATTATAGAATGAAAATAAAGATAGTAGAGGAAGGAAGCACGGACGTAGCGAAGATCCACGTAGCCCTATTCATATTCACAATCACATCGAGATGTTCCATAACTTGACCAGAAGTCCCGAAAGAGAACCTGAAGAAAGTAATGTTGAACTTGTCGCTGAAGAAGTGAAGAAAGAACCTCCAGTGAAAGAGCCAGAAAAAAATACATATACCAGTTTCCAATTGTACACCGAAGAAAAAGAAGAAGAAAAAGAAGAAAAAGAAGAAAAAGAAAGTAGTTTGTCCCCTTTAGAAACTATCGTGCGTGATCTTACTCATAAGGTGAGCAGCGTGTCAAGAAAGTGCCAGGTAAACTGTTAAAGTAGGTCAAATGAAATACGAGTTCACTGAATAAATTAACATTTACTGTTGGGACTGCCAAATATTTGCATCTGGCGGGGTTCTAGCGTGCCGGACCTAATTATTTATAATTCATGTTATTCATAAAAAAGTTATTTTAGTCTAATTTAAAAATATAGAATAAACCGGCGCCTCCACCATTATAAAAATTAGTTCTGTTTGCCAAATTTTGGTGTAATGCGAACCGTAGATGTCAATATTTATTGATTATACCATTAGAGCTCCGTTCTATTTTTTTTTTGATGCAGTCGCCCGATAATGACATGAAACTAGGACGTTGACTTCGTACTCGTCATAATAAGTTCATAATTCATATTTTTTGTAGGACACTTGGACTAGAACTCGGGCCCTAGACGACCTCGTTACTATTTTACGTAAAAACTCGGTATCTTTCGATTCTATCACACTTCCGCAATTGTTGCAAACGATATTTTCATACGAGAAACAGCCACGTCTGCAGAATAAGGCTCAGGTGATTACTTCAGTTTGATAGTTCTAGTTTTTAACTGTGGTGTTATAGGAGGCTCTAGCTGTTATTATAACGACGATTAGTCCTCAAACTTTGAATGAAGTTTACAGTCAGTTATGTAGTGACGTTATTAAAGTTTTACCACCTTCTGGGGTTCGTTTGGCTCTTTTAGTCATGAAGAGGAGTTCACCGAAGAAGTTTTTTGATACTTTGAAAATGGAACCCAGTGATCGGGAAGCAACACTGCAAGCGTTAATTGCAGCAACCCGCACTTTTCCTAGTCCTGAAATTGATTTAAATAAAGGTATTCAGTTAGCGTTTGATGCTATGAAAGACAATAAGAGAGCAGTGAGGCAGGCTGCTCTCGAAGCTTTAGCGAGTTTAGCTCAGGTTGCTGGTAACACAATGATTTTAAGAGCTGTAAATGAACTATCTAAAGGAGAAGATCATGATCACTTGATGACTATCATTAGAACTCGGTAAGTATGCTTACCATAAGTTCCATGTGGTGACCTAAGAATCTACAGATTGTCCCGAAGACAGTTACCGACTGTAGATTTGGACGGCAGTATTCGATACTCAAGTCCTCGAGAACAAGAAGAGTTTGATTGGCTTTGCGGGGGCACTCCAAGTCTTCACAAGACATCTTCTTTGAACTCTATTAGAGTTTCAAGCAACAATTATTGGAGACATAATTTGCGACACGAAATTGATCTTCCGGTTATTAAGAGTCCTTCGTTCTACGACTCGTATGTAAGTGTGACTTTTTCTGTAATTACGATTAATGGGGGAAACGTTTTTACTGGTAATCTACATTATGGTACAATTATTGGTGACGTCAAACTTTGTAAATCATGCAATGTCACGAACAGCAACGGCCAAACAAAGTATCGTGTACAGTTGGTGCCGGCTATTGATCTACTGCTAAGTCTTTACTGCAGACACTTTATAGTCTCCATTTTTCTATTCTTTTTTATAATTACAGCTATGTTGTTGTGTCGATTATATGCACTCCGCCCCATTTCTTTGAACAGTTTTCTTCTGGTTTGTGTATTAATAATTCAGTGACGTTAGTGCAGGTTATTAAAAAATCAATTTTTTACAGGAGGAGAATAACGCAAATAGAGAGCAAGTTTGGGCAATCGATGCTTCTTCTTTCCCAAAAATTGACAATGGATCTGTAGAAAAAGGTACGCTATTTGAACCTTTTTTTTCTATTTTATTTTATTATTTTATTTTATTTTTAGCTACGCTCTGCCCGGTGTATGTTCTCCATCGCGACTCCTCTCAAGTTAATGGTAGGACTTACAGAAATTATGACAGAGGAAGATCTAATTCTCCTCCAAATCGAAGAAACCAAGAACCAGAGAGCTTTACCGACGTGAATGGAAACAAAGCCAAACGATTTTATAGACAAACTGAACAGTTTCGAAAAAGTTTTTCTTCCGAGCAACTTTACCATGGTAATGCTAAGACTTTTGAACCTACCTCGTTTTCACTTTCCAGTAGATCATCAACAACATCTACAGGTGGTATAACAGACCTTGATATTGTTTGTGCTTATGTATGTATTTAGGTTCCTCGACTAGAAGTGGGATTTGGTTGCGGGAATTTCGGTCAGGAATTCCGATTCCAATTAATCCAGACACGAAATTAAAGTTTCGATCACATAGACAATCCGCGGAGGCGTTCACGGGGCCTCTTATCGCTCAGGAGCCTATGAATAGGTGAGTGGTTTTAGAGAACATCCGATGGACGCATTAAAGAGTTTCAATGCATTTATTTTGTGTTATTAAGTTTTTATAAGTGTACAGATAAATACAGCAGCATTTATATCTAAATTCTGTAAGGCCCTTTGACCGGTGTCTTCATATTTTATTAGAATTGTGTGAAAATATTTTCTTTCAGATTACCTATGCTAGGTTTTTGTGATTGATGATTATCATTTTGTCCTTGATATTAGTGTGTCTATAAAACGTGGCATTTATCAACATCACATGCAATTTGAATACGTTAGAAGATTGATATTTCACGCATATAACTGTTTTATTATTAAATATTTATGATAATATTTGACATGCTATAACTATATATAAAATATTATTAGTGTTGTTCAATGCAAATTTAGTTTTATTTAAATTTAAATAAGTTTTTTACTACAAAAGAATTGAACTTTTATAATACCTATTGTCAAAACTTTTATTTTTATAAATTATGTGTGAAATACAGTAAATTGTTATTTTTTTGTAACTAAGTAGTTTGTAGACGGTACAGTTATTTTCCGTTATTTTTACAATTTCTGTTTGAGTTTGAAAGAGTCTCATGAAATTTGTTGACGTAAATGTAGCTTCTGAATAATTGAGGTCTGTACACCGCGTTGCAAGATTTGGTACAGATATGACAAGTAAAATGTTAATTTTTAATTTGTTTGCTTTGGCTCACTTGTTTATTTAGGTCAAATATTTTTATTGTTGATTAGTCTTGACGGTTTCTTATCGACCAGTAAAGCTATTAATACCTAAAACATTAAAACATTAAAAAAACTATAATTTTTCACTTCGTCTTTTAGTTTTTATGTGGCTTGAGAAATAAAAAGGAAATACGAATTGTTTTTATTATTTTACCACTTATCGGAAATGCAAAGATTAACAAGATTTTTTTAATTAGAAAATAAAACCAGCTTGTCTTCTTAGGACTCTGCAAAATTATTTTTTTTGTCATTTTCTAGAACTCGGAAACCCAAAAGTGTTCTAAAAAAATAATTGTATATAAAATCTAGGAATATTTTGTTTATTTTCTTGACTTTTTAAAAATAATATTTTTTTATTGTTGTTTTTTCCGTGACGGTTAAAGCTGCTTATTTTGGAACTGTATTTTAAACTATTTCTTTTTTTTCTGAAAACAGTAAAGATTTATTTCAGTCTCTGATACCACACTGATGTTGTTAATCAAATTTTAGATTTATAATTCTGTTACTTTTGTAAAAATTATTATTATTGTGATAACACAAAATTGAATAGATGTTACTGTTAAAAATTAGGTATTTTGTTAACTGCAGTAACTAGACTCGGTTTTCATCTTGCTGTGTAAACTTGTTATTTTTATTATGCAGTCTTAGTTTTCTTGTAGATGAAGAATCAATCTTTTTAACTGCTGGTAGTTTTATCAACTGATTGTAACATAGTAGTATTTAATTTCAAAGAAACTAAAAATTAAATAATATTTCATCATTTTTTAATTTGGATTAATTTTTATTTATTTCTGTATTTTGTACTGTTTTTTTTTTTGAAAAAATTACTCAGTTGCTTTTTTCACATTAAGTTGTGTTTTCTGTTCATTATCTTTTGTTTGTTTCTATTTTACCACTATTTTCAGTTCAATTTTTTGAAGTTTCTAATCTGGTAATTTTCTTTTGCAGTTTAGCCACTTTTTTCTAAGAGTTTTCTCTGTTGATATTCTACTTACTATTTTCAGTTCTCTTTGTTAATTTTTTCAAGGTTTCTTATTCTGTATTTTTCTTTTATATTTTAATCACTTTTCTATAAAACTTTCTTTTATTTCTGTTTTATTACAATTTTCAGATTTTTTTCCCTTTCGTTACTTTTTGTTCCTGTTTGTTATATAATTAAATTCTCAGATTGAAGATCACAAGTAATTCTTCTCTTTTTAATTTGGATTTATTTAAATTTATTTCTGAGTTCTGTGCTGTTTAATTTTTTGGAAAAATGACAGCGGCGCTTTCTTTCACATTGAGTCGTCATTTGTTAGTTGTATTTTCTTTATATTCATCATCTTTTGTTTGTTCTTATTACCACTATTTTCAGGTCTTTTTTTTTGAGGCTTCTGATCTCGGAATTTTGTTTAGTTTAGGCACTTTTCTCTAAAAATTTCTTAGTCCCTATTCTACCACTATTTTCAATTGTTTTTTTCCTTTTTTTATTAAGTTTTTAATCTTAGATTTTTCTTTTAGATTTTAACCACTTTTCTAAAAAACTATTTTCAGTTTCTCATCTTGTATTCTTTTACATTTTTTACATACAGTTTTCTTTCTGATCTTTTTTCTAATCTTTTACGAAACTTAAAAAAATTCTTCTTTAATGACCATGACTTTTTATAGCGTTTTCTTCTCGTTTCTTTGAGCTTGTCCCTCAGACATCTTCGTCCACTTTTGGGAATGAAAACTCATAACACTTTATTTCTCAAATGCTTGCACAACAACTAGAGAATTTCACGATCTATCGATAATAATATAAATCATTGATTGTATAAGATTTTCTACTAATTAAGTTATTAAGTTATTACATCATTACCTAGTTAATACACCAAACTTAATACTTAAAAACTTATTAAAAACACAAAAATTGAGTAATTTTTAAATTCTAGAACAAGTAACAGTAGTACAATTTCTTCTATGAAAGATTTGCGTTTAATAATTTGGTGGAACTTAGCACAATGGATTATTAACTTCGTTATTCTTTATGGAAAGATCAAAATTTTACTACGAGTTAAGTTTGCTGAAAGCACATGTAAGGTGTAATCTACACAATTCAAACTAAATGTCAGATATTGCATGCTTTCAAATTGGCTACAGGTATTGATTTTATCATTATAAGGTCTTTCAAACGCTCTTCTTTTTGCTTTTGTAAACATTGCAATTAGTGTTCGTTTTATGCACTTTCTTGCAAGAATTGCATTCTGACTTTTATTGTGTGTTTGTATTTTTAGGTGTATTATTGTAAATTTTAAAATTTAGAACTATTATGTTGCTGTTTATTTAAATATTCACAAACAGAAAAACACATTTTATTTACTTGGAAGGCAACATAACTTTAGTTATTTATTGATTTATTGACATTAACCATTATTAGTAATGCTTATTACACTAAAAACTGGGTTATCCTTAGGACTACTTTTTATTGTGGTGCATGTATTTGTTTTTTATAAGGATTGGCAACATTTGATCATATTTAAATTATAAACTACCAATTATGGTATATAATTATTGCTTGTACCGGAAAGATAATAATTCTTGATTCACACGCTTATAATTACCATCTTCATGTGAAATCAATATTTCTTTAGTTTCTAAGTAATAACACGTCACATTTTTTTCAAAATTATTATTATATAAGAGCAGCTTTAACAATTTTTAGCAGATTGTTTAAAATTGTATGCTTTTTGCTGCATCCGTGTGATAAAAATAGAAAGAGTGAAAGTTTTATGAATGAAAGCTCATAAAGCACGTGTAGCTTCAGACATGTGAACGTTTTTGCTTTAACATTAAAGCGTCGCATTTATCAACGTATCGAGGCGAAACTTTGTGGAACATAAACATTACAGTATAAACCGCCGAAAGAATCGATTTTCCAACACGGTTACCTATGTGGGAGAATTAATTATGACAATTATCGATCGCCTTTGTGTGAATTTTAAAAAGGCCATAGTAGAAGCTAGCGAAAATCATTTTCCTGGAACTAACCCGGTTGCAAGCAATTATCCTTATCGCGCTAACTCAATAAAAACGGTCAATCATTTCATTATTTACCATAAAATACACCGTTCCAAGTCGATATTAGTAACGACGCATTCTGCCATCGACCTATGACCGTCTCTACTTGTAAGGACGATATTTGAGGCCAACTCGCGGAGGGGTGGAGGTGGCGGTCAGCGCAATCAATGCGACCATACTAGAGTGTAAAATTAGTTTGAAAACAAGCTAACGGAAATTCGCACCGTTAGTGGAATGTTGTGTGCGAATGCCGCGTTTTTTGGAAGTCGCAATGAAAAGAATAAAAGCAATCCGTGGGGTTTACAAAACGAAAAGTGGTCCTTGTGGACGTGTTGCGTTTGCTTTAGAAAAGGACATGTCGCGCCTGTTGAATTGCCGAAAAATGACACGCCGGACGTGCCGGTCAAAGTTGCGTTCGAAAACGAAGAAAACGCTGAGTGAGTGGAAGAAGTCTTTATTTGAACTTATTGTGACATACCAATTTTATTGTTTTGTTACAGAACCAAATTGGAAAGTGCTCAGACTACACCAGTAATACGACGATCTTCAGCGCAACAGTTCACCCAACTGCTGCCACCTCCATCTTCGGGGTCCGAATCTTCTGGATATTTCACACCTCCTGCAGAACATCCTCTGAAAGATCAAGTTATTGAGAGATTTATTCCCGATGACTCATTTGAAGAAAACAACAATTTTTCATTAGAACCAGAACCTAACTTCCAAGTAGTTGAATCAGAGACATCTGAAACGCATGAACTTGTAGTTGAGGTAAGTCATAATCATAGACCATGTAAAAAAATTGGCAACAGGATCTTCTACAGGATAAAGGCAAAGAAACGTCGTAAGAACGATAGACGAATTGTCTTTTTCTAGATAATTCTAGAATTTGCTCACGTGCAAACAGGTCATCCTAATTCTCAGAACCGAATGAACTGACCTCATTCTTAATGACCAATGCAACTCATTTTCATTTGGATCAATACTGGGTTACTAATTTGAAATTCTTCCAGCAACGACAATCATCTGCAAGTTCTGTGGAATCAACCAGTAGAATTGAAGATGTTAATTTTGAAGAATCTGAGCAACCAAAGGAAGAATTGAAAACATACAGTCCGTTGGACGAAGTAGACTTTAGTGAAAATCGAACATTTTCAGAACATCGGAGTAAATCCCGATCGGAAGGAAACATAAAATCTAGCCTTCCTGAAATCACCGAAAGAAAAAATGTCAACTCAGCTCCTCCTCTTAACGACATTCTCAATACCGTGCCTTACAGTTTTGTTGAACCTTCTGAAATTAACCCCATCAAAGCGTCATTGCCCGGTTCAGTGGCCTCCAGTGATAGTACGCCAACGAAGGCAAACTCCGTAAGTTAATAACGTTGAACTTTTGGATTTTTCTTCAATGAAATTTTGATTAGGGTCAATCACCAAAACGTTTGATGAGGAGAAGTATCAGCGTGAAAACGCCATCTGTGAAAAGCTCTGGAAAGTCGATTAAAACCCTCGAGACACGCTCCACAAGCCGTCCAAAAGAAATGTTAAATCAAGCATTAGCACAAATGGAAAATGGTGATTGGGAAACAGTAATAAAAGGCCTAAACACTTTAATCCGTCTCGCTCGCAATTATCCTGAAGTCTTGGAACTCCAAATGCACTCAATCTGCTCCGCCCTTGGAAAAAACATCCGCAATTTACGTTCACAAGTTGCTAGAACTGCCTGTCATGCTTCTAGTGAACTGTTTTCCACCTGCAAACGAGGCCTTGAGATGGTAATTCTTTCTTGTTTCATTCTCACGTATATAAATAATCACACGTTTTTTCAGGAACTGGAGGAACTCGCCGCCCCTCTTCTCCAACGAACTGCGGATACGAATAAGTTTCTTCGAAGTGATGCCAACGCAGCATTAGATGCTATGAGTCTTAATCTTTCAGTGCCTCGAGTGGTTGCAGTAGTCGCCAACAAAGGATCGACTCATCAGAATTGCGTGGTACGGGCGGCAGCAACTCGATTACTGAGTGATTTGGCAATGAGAATAGGGGCTGAAAAAGTTTTTCAATTACCAAAAGAAACAAGAGATAAGTTTTTATCTGTTGGTGCCAATGGTTTAACTGAAGGAAGTCTTGAAACAAGACAACATGCCAAAGCTTTGATGGGGACGTTGGCCGGGCACCATCACTTTCAGAAAGCTCTTTTGGAGGCTGTGCCTCAGCATACAATGAGGCACATAGCAAAAATTATCAACTCTTTGAAATAGGAGGTATTTTTAAACTGTGCAGGCACAAATAAATGAAGACTTCACCTCTATTTTGTTATGGTGACATTTGTTGCACTTATACTTGCATCTTCCATTTCGTTTTTGTTATATTTGTTTATATATATTTATTTCGAAATTTAAATTGTAATTGATAATGATATTTACGTTAGAACTAGGCAATAAAGTATTTCTATTTAGCGTGTCTTTTTGTTAATCTACATCCAAAAAGTAACTGTAATTCTACAATCAAGGCGGTGCATTCTTGCATATTTTATAACTAAATTTCACAGTATATGTAGAATAGTGAAGATTCTAGAGCAGTAATTGACACATTAATGTTACTTTATTATCTAAGGAGCCTACTATATTTATTCTATTCTATAATTTTAATAGATACATATTTATAGTAACGGTTATTGATTCCTGACCTGGGTCAATATATTCTAACCTTTCGTTGTATAAAAAACTAGCAAATTTCAATAAAACATATCGGGATTTTTGCTCTGTTAAATTTTCCAGAGAACTAACAAATCTTTACTTTGAAGGGGAAAACGAGATAGAAGAAAGACGTCAGAGGAAGTAGTAGCAATTTTCCACTTGATGTGAAGAAAATTACTAAGTTTTCTAGGCTACCAATTATTTAATTTTAATACATCATTTGCAATAAAGACTTGAATATAAAAATGTAAAATTACTAATCTAGAGTAAGAAAATCTATAATTTGTTAGATTAATCACATAAATTTATTGCTACGCTAATGAACTGTTACGAGAAATTATTAAATTTCATGATTTAATAAAATCCGATGGGTATTAGTGAAGAAATTTGAATTTGAAATTTTATTGTCACTAAATTGCAAAAAACTGTGATTTTCAACTATTTCCGGGATCTTATCTTTCCAGAATTAATTAATTCTAAAATTTAGTAAACTTATAGTTTTCGTAGCTCCTTTTTCATCGCCAAAAAGTGCACAAAATTTTTATATGGTAATAAATTGCTTCTAAACTGAGAAGAACAATTACTTAAGATTTCTTCAGATCGAAATTCTACAACGATTTACGAAGTATTTTGCTGTTTTCACTGTTAGCAAAACTCTAAATAATCAAAAAAAAAAGTTTTTGTCGAAAAAGGTATCCCAGAATAAAATCCAAGAGTAAAATTTCTTCATTATTGCGTAACAAAGCTACGTCATATTTATAGCAAAATTGCTTAAGATGTCATCAAATTCTACAACGATTTTGCTGATCTCATTTTTAGCAAAGCCTTCAATAATCTAAATTTTCGTTTTTCTGAAAAAAATTGATTTCTTTAGCGAAAAAATGCCAAGAGTGAAAATTATTCAAAATTCAATTTTAAGTAACATTTTAATAAAAATTTCTTTTCTAACTCTTCAAATAATAAAGTTACGTCGTATTTATGACAAAACTGCTTAAGATCTTATCAAATCGGATTATATAAAGATTTACGAACGATTTTGTTGTTTTCACTGTCAGCAAAAGCTCTCAATAATCAAAATTTTGGTTTTTTTCGAAAACGATGCGTCTTAGCGAAAAAATAACATTTTTTAGAGCTGAAATACTCAGAATGTGTAACTTTAAGCGCGCTTTAGTGATTGATTATTGGTTCAACCAGTTTCAATCACAAATTTCAAATTTGGGCTTTAAGCAGGGTTGCCAAAATCTGTCTAAAACGACCGTCTAATCGTCTGAATGCGTCTTTTTAATGACTACATAATTATCTGTTTCGCCGCAGTATACTTGGACAAGAGACGTTAAATATAAATTTATTACACTATATATAAAAATTATCTAATTATTCATCGTGTTATTAAATGTTATTTTGATTCTAAATAATCGCTATATTTCTTCGAACACCTGTAGTCACCGCCACGTACCAAGGGTCAATGCATTTTTACAATTCAAAAGAACTGTAACAGATGGCGACTCCTACCCACACAACTTTTCTTTCTCCCCAACATAAAATATTGGTAATGTGTAAAAATAAATAACAATCGAGATCACGTCGCTTTACAATTACATCGATCTTTCTGAACTCTCTTTCTGGATTCAAATCAATAAATGTTAGTTTGCTAGAATGGAAAACTGAGTTACTAAAATATGAAAATCTTTCTTCACTAATAGGTTACATATCGCAGCAACAAATCAATCGCATCATTATATTATTACTGAGGCAATAACATAACATGCAAACAAGTTAACCCCATGGAGGAGGCGGTAGAGACCGTGGGAGATCACCAGCTGGAAGAACCGAGTTTGCCCTAGGATATTTTATTCATGTCTGTTATTACACAAGGTTTTATTTAGTTGGTAGCACTCTCATTCGTCGTTATGTATGCATTTTAGCTTACTGTAACTAACAGTTTTGCGTAAATATTAATGGATAAGTGATACTGTTAGGTTGAGGTAATTGGAGTGAATTAATAGCAGACAGTCACATAAATATCAGGCTTTTGTCAATAAATGTTTTCCTTTTTGATCTTCGTTCACACCAAGCGTTTGTATGGTTTCCAGTTTTTTAACAGTGAGACAAGAAGAAGAGAAATGTAATTTTAAAATATGTATATAATTAGCTGAGATAGTTTTAACTGAACTGAAATAAAATGGACCGCTTTACATATTTTTTTTGGTACTTGAAGAAGCTGTCCGAAAGCAAGTAAGGAAATAAATTGCGCGAAATCTCCTTTTTTATAATACTTTAACGTCCCTACTAAATGAAACCTCTTTCGGCGTTCCACCTGTATTATAATAAAATGGATTTAGGCGGTTCGCGTGATTAGAGGCCTCTTTGTCGTCTGTGACACCGCTGCGAGTTCAGATTTCTGCCATAATGTGTGTACGACAATATTAACGCGGTCTGCCTTCAAAGCGTCTCAAAGGATTAAAACGTTTTCAAAATAAGAATTGATATGAATAGGAGCGGAACCATCAACAAAGACGTTCTGTAACTTGAGACATTCATTATTGGCGTAACCTTAGATGGCGTATAAATATTTTATTAGGACTGGATATATCCAATCATGTTTTCGCAAAAATTGGAATCAAGCTGCCAACTTATCATTAGTGGGTACAATGAAAAGAAAGTGTTGTGATAATGACTAGGTCCACTTTGAAAAGGTGGTAGCGCCGTATAATAAGACGTGTCAAAGATGTGATCCACCATTGTGAGCGGTCTGCAAAGTCATTGCTCACAATGGACATGTAAGGTGACTATGCTATCATTATGGCAACAGTATCACATGTGTTAACAAACACCCTCTTCTTTAATTATAAGATCCGCCGGCTATTTTAGAGTGCGATGTGCGGATAAAAGTATGCCATTTTGGAAGAGAATTCACAATAAGCGGGCTTATAATGCCGATGCAGATGGAGAAATTGGGAAATAAATTACATGTAATAAGTTAATGTTGCATTTTCGGAGAGAATTGCGAGTCTAAATAACATTAAAATTGCAAGCAGCTGAATCCTGTTGCACTTACTATACTTAACTTGCTTAATGTCAAAATAAGATATAAACGTTAGCGCTCTGCTAGGTGAGCTGATTTCCTTCATAATCCGTTCTTTACGATATCGATATTAGCTTCAAAAACTTGGTTTACCAATTAGGTACAAAAAGTTCTTTAAACATCTGGTTGCTATTTCCGTTTGGTTTTTAAATAAAATTGACGTTACTTTATATTCACATCTTTCTCTCTTTTGCTGCCTCGTAAGTTTTATATTTTTATCTAAAAAAAATATTTCTTATTTTCACACCTCTGTTGGATCGCTGTATTACTTAAATTTAATTTAAAGTATATTTTTGTGAACCAAAGAAACAAAATTAGATCTAGTCAACTTGTGTCTTGTTTTTTTGTCTCTTGTATTACAATTTTGTCCTGTAGTCTCACTTTTTATTATCTTAATTTTCTTTTTTATCTTAAAAAAATTGAAAGGCACATATAAGGAAAATGGGGTCATCTACAAAAAATAAGACAAATACACCTAAACTAAAACCTCAGATATAAAACAAGAACAATACATTTGGAATAAAAAGTTAAAAATTTAAACAAAGAGACATGAGAAACGAATAAGAATTTAAAGAAATAATTAATTTAGTTGGTTATGAAAATAGCAAAAAAAATTGTTAAAATTAGAAACTCAAACTTAAAAGAAGCAATAGAAAGCTCCACTTCAAAAGAAAAAGAAATGAGAAAACCAAACAAAAATTGAAATGGAATAACAATAAAAAATTACAAGTAAATCGAAACATATACACGAAAAAGTGAAATGAAAATTGAAACTTAAATCCAGAAGAAGATATAAATGAGAAGAAGCTGTAATAATAAAAAGATAATAGAAAAAAAAAATACAAATTAACGAGAGTAGAAATAGGAGCAAAATGCTAGATTAAAAAAAGTTGGAAAAAAGAATAAAAAAAAAATACAGACAAAAGTTGAATGAAAACAAAAAAAACAAGAGAAACACAAAAAGACATAACTGTGCAAACTGAGAAGTTAAGATTCTGATCAGACAAAAATCTGAAAAACTACAAAAAAATTGAGAAAAATTTAAATGTTAATAATAAGAATAAAAAAGTTGGTAGGAAAGATATCAGAAAAATTCTAATTTCAAAAAAAAAACGCTTAACACCGACAGTCAGATAGAAGCTTGAAAAAAATATAAAAAGATTTCTAAAAAAAGACAATATCTACATTAATGCCAGAAAGAGTTCAATAAAATTAAAATGAATGCATCTAAATAGGAATAAAAAAAGAAAACCGAAAAAGATGTTAGATAAGGTAAAACAGAAATCAGAAAAAAAAATTTCTTTAGTAAGCACTAATTTTTTTGCATTTTCTATAATTCACAAAGTGTTTTTTTAAGGATTCTAGTAACATTTTAGTAAAACTATAATAATTGGTACTTAATAAATAATTTTTTTTATCTTACTAAATAACAATAAAGCTAACAAATAATGTTATACTTCTATTCTTCTTTAAAATTTGTGCAACTGAGTGCTGTCAATTAGCAATTATCTACAGCATATTTGAGGTAAAAATTAAAATTAAAAAAAATTATTTTATAATAAAGTATGATATTGAAACTGCAACTGTTAAAACATTTGATTTTTTAATAAAAAATTTCATCGTTTTGAAAGTTTTAAGACGTTTAACGTTAATTAATTTCTTTTAAAAGACAACAGCGTGGGTTGTAAATAAAAAGTTTTCATTATCAAATCTACGTAGGAAGATCTTCGGCTACATAATTGGCTTTAAAAACATATTTGCCCACTGTATCATTTTTTGATTTATTGTTTCTTAATTAAAAGCTTGGTGTGTGATGTGAGTAGTCAATTAAGATTCAGTAGATTTTGCTGTTATGTAATTTATTTATTATTATTTATTAAGCATGTAATTAAAGTGGCAACAACTAGTAGAAGCTATTGCCACTACATTGGGCGTGCTTCTCGCAGTTTACGCCCAGTCATTTCACAACACCAACAGCTTGTGGGGATAATCTTTATCATTATTTAAATTTCTTGAGAAAATAAACATAACAACGAATTTTCATGTTATTGTTTAGAATAATAGAAAATCATCTAGCGGAACTGCGGTAACAACCTGATATTTTATCGATAGAAATATCTGATGTTATCACATTAAAGAACATGAAATGATAATTAGAGAAACAGTAAATGAGAGTCATTATCAGTAATTTAATTATCTTTCTATTAATGGACGTGTGTCATGTAGGCTTTATAAATTTTGAATGAATTCATATGTTCTAATGTGCAAGTATTTCTTGGTTTGAGTTGGACATCGATTTCCTTTGTTGGAGCTTTCAATCAACAGAAAGAAAGAGAAATAGTTGCATGTCTAGCAGTCTATCATCGCTTGACAACTGAATTTTATTAATTTTCCTTTTGTACAAAGGAAGAGTAAAAGTAAAGAACGAAAAAACAACAAACATCCACCTGTCACCTTGTGGTCTTTGTACTCTAATTTTGTATGGCTTTTACTCTAATTAAAGAAGCAGAGAATAGAAAAGTAATGGCGGGTGTGAGGTGCGGTACAATGATGGCCGCCTTGACGTCTTCTCGACATATAAATACGATTAATATAATGCAAACCGTGAACATGAATCCCCTTCCGGTCGATGACGGCTTTCAGCTGCCAACATGTTACCACAGACCTGTAATTTACACCGAAACCGACCATTGTACTCGGAAAATCGACAACAAAGCTCTATCATAGAGTTGTGTTTGGGCATGAACTAGAACCATTTTCCATTAACAATAATTTTTCCAGATATCGAAACATTTAGTAACAACAAAATTTAGGTATCACGACGGACGTGACCAATCTTTTAAGGAGCTGATGCCAAAAACAGAAAAGCATTTTTTATTAATATACCACCATTGAAATCTCTGCATCTTTCGACTCCCCGAAACACCCAGTTTCGCACGTCCTGCAAAATGCACTTACACATAATCGGATTAAAATTTAAACGGTCACCTATTCACTTTTGATTGAAATTTGTATTCCAAATGGTTGAACTTGAAGTGTCACTTTGATGAAGGAATACCATAGGTGAGCACTGGCATGGAAAACGCAAGCGACACACTTAACGCTTGAAAATGAATGCTGGTTTTTTCTTTGAAGAACGGGACACTTAAATTTCTGCGACTATGAAAGACAGAAACTTTTGTCACGGTGTGAATGACTTTACATCTTGTTATTACCTGAAGTTTGTTCCTTTCTTCCTGTCAAGTTGTTACCATTTTTAATAACATAATAATTACCTAGTTTCTCTTTTGGTACGAATTTGGAATAACAGAATTTTTAAGTGCGCGCGTGAATTTCAATAACAATAACTCCATTTTGAAATTTGGTAATGGTCTGAACGTTATCCTTTCTCTGTGGCGGCGGCACTTCTTTACGTCTTAAATAACATCTAAAGTATAGGCACAATACAAGCCTAATAGCTCGGGCATTGATACAGAATAAAACGGATCAGATAAAGGCCAACCCGACTCTCTACAATTAATAGAATTTGATATACACGTCGATAAAGTTCATCCGATACATCGACATTCGACAATAAATCCATCGGTGCCGCAAAGACTTTTTTAGAAAGCGAACTCTTACATTTCTTTTTATGCTTTTTCATAAGAAATATTAAACTTGGAACGGGATACCACCACTAGTCTTGTAAATAACAGGAATCCCTTTCAATTATTTTTACACAATTTCTTTGAATTTATTATTTAGAATTGCAATAACATTAATTGAGTGCTCATCGCTTTCAGATCGAACTTAACATTCGATGATATGATTTTGCTTTTATTTCGAACATTTGTATGAAACGCTGCGTGGAATTGACATTTCAATCTTGATTGTCTGCGGTTCTCAAACGGTCTTCTGAATTAGAGAATTAAGGTGATAAAATGTCAAATAACTATTCGAATGTGATGTTTTTACCTTAAGTAAAACAATAAATTTAAAATTATTAAAATAACAAAGCAATATTATGAGTTCATAAATAATTAATGCATGAAATAATTGTCCATATCTTCGTTATTTCTAAGAAATTTCCTTAAACTATAAATTTACCTTCAGCTCTATATTTAAAGTAAACAAAAAATAATATTTAACAATAGTTAACATATATTGCATTAAAAATAAATTCTAAACAATTTTTGAATTTTAAGAAATTTTTAACAAATACTAAAAAGAGGTTTTTTTATTTTCTATAGCTTTGCTTATTAATAAATATTAAATATAAACTTTATTACGTCGAGCTGTTTATACATTTTATTATTTTACTCATACATTCATTGGAAAGCAGCGGTGGATTTACACTCGGGGCAGTCGGGGCTAGTGCCCAGGGCGGCAATATTTGGAAACCGAAAAAAACATTTTCCAGTTTTATTACGATTGCTCAATATAATTAATTAATTCTTTTGATTAATCATTTTTTCTTTAGTTGATAATTCAAGAAATTCAATTCATGCATTATTTAAAATTATAATTTTGGCACTTTTAGAAAAAAATAAAAATCAAAATAATTTAATTTATTTATTTCCTTGAAGATTTGAAGTAATATTCGTTTTTTTTATTTTTTGGAATTAAAGAAATTTAATTAGTAGTTTTTCCGAAAAATTAAAAATATTTTGGAGTTATTTTTGCATTTTTCAAATCATAAACTTTAATCAATTAATTCATTTTTAGAAAATTCCATAATATATAATACATAACAAATTAGTTATCTTATTTTTGAAAATTGAGATATATAAACTATAAGATTGAGCGAAATTTCAGTATTGGGGCGGCATTTTTTTCAGTGTCCAGGGGCGGCATTAAGTTTAAATCCGGCTCTGTTAGAAAGATTTAACATCATTTTTAAGAACAATGCTGACAATGCTAGAAAGGCTGAAATCAGTTTGTTTTATGTAATATCAAATAAAATTGTCCAAACTGAAGACAAATCTGACCTTAATGTACTTAATTAAATTTAAGGACATTATTTTAAAGGCTTTTAGGTTTTAGAAAATTTTACTATAAGTTTTCAGATTTAAGATTTTAATAATAATATTTAATAATGTGAATTCTCAGATGTATATTTTTTCAATTTTCTAAACCAAATTTTAAAATTAGTAATTCACATCGGAATCTTCGATTTTAAAGTTCTTACTTTTATATATTTTGTGTTTATTAAAATTTTGAGATTATGAGGTCTTAAATTCACTAAAATATTAATTGCTTATATAAAAAATTCTAGATGCTCATATAATTTCAAGTTTAAAGTATTTAGGATTTCAGATTTTGAATTTTCAACTATAAGTCTAAATTAGTTAGTTTATCTAATTTAAGTTAATTTTTGCACGTTCTTTAAATAATAAGTTACTTTAATCTTTTAAAAAGGAGACTAAAGTGACACTTTTTTATCGTTAAAATAAATTTGGATAACATCATAGTAGTTTCAGCTAGAATTTGAGAAGAATATGTAAAATACTAAAATATGTTAAAAGTTACATAATAACCTCAGAATTAAAGTGAATTTTGAAAAAAACGTAAATTTTCTACAAATGTATTGAAGACATTGAAAATCAATAATAAAAAATATTTTATGAAATGTCTAAGCTGAGTTGTAAGATATGATTCATTGCAAACACTGAGCCACAAATCGGAAAATCCAAACAAAACGAAAAATTTTAATTCTATTTAGGTGTCAGTTTTGATAATCAGTATAATTTGAGTGATGTGCTTTTGAATGTAGAAAACTTGGACATTAGTTTGATTCATCTGACCTTAATATTAAAGAATAAAGAATATTTATGAAAATTATCTCTACGTCGTCGAGCGGGCTCCATTTGAACAGTTTGGTGGTCGTCGGTATGCAGCAGGGGTCTGTTGGTTCCCAGCAGGCGGGTGCGATGTAGAGACATGTTAACACCATATTAATATGCACCAAACACGATACAATCGTCCTCTGACCGCACCATTGGAATTTCTCTCACTGATCCTGTCCGCATCCTTTCTTTGATCCCCATTTCACATTTCACATATCATTACTCTAATTATACTGCAAATAAACCGTAGGTATAGATGATATCATTTTAATTATTTAACACTGAATATTTAATTTAAACGACGATCGTGTTGTAGTACTTGTTACCGAGTTATTGCGGTCAGAGGCCAGTAATCAGCTGCTGAAATATTTATATGGTGGTCGACGGTAACTATCCGCTTGGCATCTGCCGGCTCTCACAGCATAAAGCACACAAACACGGAACTTTTTACATAATCCACTCTAAACAAAGGGGCTCTAGCCACATTATAAATTTATTGAGGACCATGGCGGCAATTTTGACCGATTAATGGGAGACACCCTGAAAATTGAAAATTTGATGTTTTTATGTCAATAAACAAAAAACCACGTAATGGAGGAAGTGTAGGGTGATTTTAACCCTTTCATCATTTTCGTTGAAAATATTTATTATTAAATTCTCAGCTAGGCAAGTTGAAATTGTGAGAAAATCAGTTCATTACTCTTGCCTGTTCATTTTTGAGATCTAATGTGGGACTGAGCATGTTTGTTAACAAAATTAATAATGGTAAAACTTGCTCGCAGATAATTAATGGCTCTTTCTTTCCATTTTATGGTTTCTATCACACATTAGTTAATAATAAAAATAAAGAGAAAATAAGCTATAATAATCACCTGTAAAAAAGATTTATTAAGTAGAAACGCACAATAATTTCCTAACTTGCATTTTAACTTTATGTACATATTATTTATCATATTATTATTTTGGATTAACTATAATATTAATGATACAGCTAACGTTTTCAGAAACGTATATTTTTTATATTTTATTTATTTTCCTTTCATGGTGACAAAATCAGCATCCGTATTTGTTAACATCGTAGCTGCAGGGCAGCGAAAGCAATGCCCACTTGATGTTTCGAGATGTGATAAAAATTGGCAATTAGCTTCGGAACTTTATACAATGTTTTGATTCCTACAGGCTGGTACACATTCTCTGTCTGTAGTTGACGAAGAATTTGCTGTGGGAACGTTTTTAAGACGCAAGGTTAAATATTTTGGTGCACTTTCTAGAAAAATTGCTCCACAATCTTTATCGGTTATTCAAACTATTGATTTTTCTTGATCTTACAATTAGTATCAATTAATAAAACAATTATTTTATTTTATTTTATGCTTTTTACTATAAAAAGAACAAGGTAGGTTAAGTTTGCTTCCAATTTCGTGCCGTTGCATTTTCCAAAAAGTGATTAATTAATAATAGAGAAGTGTAATTGGATCCGTCTGTAGTTTGTAGCGCGACATTGCTTCTATATAATATAATATATATATATATATATATATATATACACAAACTACAATTTATCTATATATATATATATAAATAAAATAGTTCATATAACCTAATAACTAACTGATTGTGAGTCTATAAGTGTTGGCGAACCCTGTACAATGTATTGATTCCTACAGGTTGGATAGAACACTTCTTCAGTCTGTAGCTGACGAAGAACTTACAGTGAGAAACGTATAATTGCAACAACGTTACAATTATTAAAATCTAACTTCACAATCTTTATCGGTTGTACAAAACGATGGATTTTTCTTGGTCTTAGTATCAATAAGTAAAACAATCATTACAGATTGTCGATTGTCAATATTAGAAACTTCTAACTTGTACAATTCGTTAGATCTGTAGATCTGATCAAATCCATTACAGCAACAGTCTGTAAGTTTAAAACTTTATTTTATATATTATTCTTTAGACCTTGCAATTTTTTAAATATCTAACCCCCACAAAAAAACCATTATCATCTCGAACGTTTACCAAAAATTTAGTAATTTTGTTCTGTTCAAATATTTTTTATTTTTTAGCCTTATAGCCTTCACTTAGTTTATGCAACAGTGTTATTTATTAATTTGATGTAAATGAAAATTAACATGATATTTACTTTGACAGTATTTTGAAAAATTCTTACTTTGAAATTTCACAGTCTACATTCACTAGCCCTTTAGCATTGAGGGTTAGTGAATGTAGACTTTCTTACATTTTTCGAAAAAATATTTGCGAAACACTTTTTCGCGAAACGCGTTGTAGGTACTATTGCTCGCATGTTAAGCGTGATTTTTGAGACAATAGCTTATTTACTGCCTCGACAGCCTTTTCCTCTATGTCTGATATTGTATTTTCAGACACGAAAAATTTGTTTATAACAAAAATTTTATAACAATCAATTTTGGGTATTACGATAAATGAGTGCTTATTTTTCCAATTAATAAATTAAAATCAAAGTTTCCCTATTATAAAAAAAGTAGTGTATTATTTAACTTTACAACAATAACAATATAACAATTTTCACTTGATAATTAAAATAGTCTTTTATTGTCTTGTATAATAAATAATTATATTGTTTAATTTATCTTATTGTTATATTTACAAATCATTAAATTATTGATGTATTTATTGCTAAAGCAATACTCTTACAAACTTTGAAAATATAGGTTCCTCCAATTTAGCTTGTTCTTACTTCACTCATTCATAATACTACAGAGAATATCCTTGTGTACCGATTTATAGATTTCATAAATATCACATTTTTTATAACTACTTTAATCTTCAGCAATACATTGCGTGAGTAAAAAATGTAAATGGTTTAAAGTTTTCTCTTACTAAAAATTTGTAGCGTTTTTTACAATAAAGTAAGCTTTCGTTTTAAAAGCTGCTTTTAGTAGCGAGGTCGTTTAAAAATTTTTGCTTATCATGCACATCGTCATTAGCAGAAAAACGAGTATTAGCATCAACAGGTGTCGTTCAATCAAAACGTAGACGCTTTACTATTTATAAATCTTATTATGAATCGAATTTTGCATTTGAGTAGCATCTAATCGCCTTACGTTGTAATAAATGGCTCTGGAATCGGATAAGGGCGCAAAAGAAAGATTAAGTCTTTCTCACCCTATATCAATGAAGGTGTTGATGCATCCCGCGATTCCTTATTTTGGATTCGTCGAGTTTGCCGCTATCGGCAAGCTCTTTGTGTCACTAATAAAGTCGTTGTTTAGCTGGGCGGCTGTCTCTCTCTTTGAGTGCCCATTCACTATAAGCAGATAATTGTAATTTATCGGCCGACCTGGCTCCGGTTCTCACCCATTGCTGTCTGTATACACGGCTGGTGCCCACAACAACTTCATCTCGCTTTTTCAGGACCGGATCAAGCAATAAGGATCACGTTTCATCCGAAGCAGTGGTGTTCGAAAGAAGAAGTCCTCGTTGGATTTTACTGACTAACACCGTCCAATTATGATTTAGCGTATAAAAATACGCGGCTACATTAAGCGGAGATGTTTCCTTTTTTTTGTCGTAAATAAACTTGTAGTTGCCGCTTTTAACCGATCACTGATCTCTTTATATATTATCTCTGAATCTAGCCTGCTGTCAACGTGTCATGTTTCACCCCTTGCCTCTCACACTGATGATGATACATGCTCGTTTTCACCCTTCAAGTACTAATTAACTTAAATGCCAACTCCCACGCGTTTGTTTATGGTTTACTCTGAAATTAATTGCCGTGTTGAGAAGCCAGACATTGGATACTACAAACAATCAGACAGAAGCCTCTCAACCAATTCCGATAACCTAATTGAGATTAATGTTTTTATCATTACTTGCACATTTTAGATCTATTGTGATTGCGAGTAACAGATTCTAACAAATATTTGGATCACTTAAATTAAATAAGTTTGACTTCTTACACGTCAGATGAAAAGAATCAATTTTCATAAATGAAGAAGATTTTCGTAATTATGAAGATTTTGTAGTAATTCTTAGCTACACACTTTTTAGTAAAAACAAAAAATATTTATCAAATTTAGCGCAAGTAGCCTTCCGAGTGTGCTTTTCTTTCGGTAGCAATGTTTGTTTACAAAAACAAAAGTAAATTTGAAACATGAAAAGTAAAAATTTTGCAAGCGTTTTTTCTACAATTGGTCAAAAAATTCTCTATGAAGCAGCTGTAACGACTCAATATTACTACCTTTAAAAACAAAAAGTAGATACGAAAAAGAATATGAAAATAACGAGCTGTTAACGAGGAGGTTTTACTCTAGTTTTTGTAAAAATTGACAAAAACTTCTGCTCCAAATAGTTTTTTAACTAAAATATCAATACTGAAAACTTGTTTAAAGCTCCAGGCAAACACAGGTAAAAGTTTAAACTTGAAAAGTATTTATCTTTCTGAAAAGAAAGTCGAAGTCTTACAACCCTAAAGGCTAAAGTGTTACCAGCCGAACAAATTAAAACTTTTTTTGTGGAAGCATCGGATGAAACTTCTTTGTTGGTAAAAGTAATTTTGTTGTTTGGAGTTTAAGAAAACTTGTGAGACTGTGTATTGATAACATTCAGGATACTGGTAAAATTATAATAGTCACCTTGGAAGACACGAAAAACAAAACTTCAAATAGATTTACAATTACGTCATTCAAGGGCTGTGGTTTATATAGAAAATGTGCAGTGCTTAGACCTTCTGGTTTGGAGAGTCGCCGGGATTTTGTCGATTATAAAAGGAAAATGCACTAGACAATTCGTAAGAGTGCATAAAGTGAGAGGGATTCTAAAAAAAGTCACGAAATTTTTAAATTTGGAAAACTCCGAAAATTTTTTTCAGAGATCTAGGCTAAGTTGGCAAAAAACTTGGCGATTTTTTTACATTAAAACAATTTGAAGGATATTTTATTCTTTATATTTATTCTTCAGCGGTAACGGAACAATACGTCAAGAATCTGTCAATAAGAAAATCAAAATTTCTAAACAGTTTTTTAGTTCAGTATCTTAAGATGCAATAATTTGTGTAAGTCATAAAAAAGAAAATACAATTCTGGCTAATTCGTATTTTCTAAAATTCGAATTGTACTTTTAATATTAATTTTTGTTCATTTTAGTTTATTGGAATGCTATATTAAGTATTTTCACTATCAACGAATAAAATTGGTAAAAAAAAACATTGTTACTCATATTAGTGTTATTAATAAATAACTGTTCCTGCCGTTATCGATATCTTCAACAGCCATGGAGACATTACAGATATAATGTAATAATAATCAAGTATCACAAAAAAATTTGTATATGATCTCAGAGTTTAAATTCTAAAAATGTTAGAAGAGAATCTTTCGCAAAATGGAAAAAAATGGGAACAAAATTTACGAAAATATACTTGTAATGTATGGACCAAACTATTGCAAAATATGTCATAAATTTAAACAAATAGCTAAAGAAAGTCTTAAAATTAGACATTTAGAATATCTAGTTTATTATTTAGAATTTAAAAAAAAAAACCTTAGATTTAGTAAACACTGTAGATTCTTCAGATTTTATTTTTTTTTAAAGAATTTTATTTTTCTAAATTTTTAGCATTTAACTGTTTTTTTTTTGTTTGAAATTTTCTAATTGTTTTAAATTTTCTGCACTTTTATTATTTTTTTATTTTGGATTATTTAGTTTCTTTTTTGTAATTTTGTACATTTTTGATGTTTTAAATACTATGAATTTATTGTATTTTTAAATTTTTAAAATTTTTTTAGGCAATTAAGATTTTTTAGGTTTTATACATTTTCCAATTCGTCCTAGAAACTAGTTATTTTTTAGATTCTTTTAGATTTTATTGATTTGTTTAGATTTTAGAGTTTTATAGCTTAGATTTTGTTTATTCTCTAAATAATATTAGGTTTTTGTTAAATTTATATTCTTTGAATTCTCTAATATACTTTCTAGATTCTTTATACTTTTTTGTTCAGTTTTAGAAGGATTTCTACAAAATTCAAAATTTTAATAATTTAATTTAAGATTGTTTGTTTCTTTTTTTTTTCGTTTTTAGATTGTTTGAATCTTTTAACGTTTAAATATTTTAGTTTTTTTGTTGTTTCTATATTCTTAAAGTTTATCAGTTTCTAAGAATTTTTGTTTATTAAAAATTTCAATATATTTTTTTTAATTTTTAAGTTTGATCTTTTAAATTTTTTGAATAGTTTAGACACGTTTACTTTTAAATTTTTTAGATTTTATTCAAGTTTAAAACTTCATTTTTTTTATTTCTCTACAAAATCTTTGTATTCGGTTTTTTAAAATATACTACTATCTAAATAAATAAATAATTATTTTCGAACTGCCTAGATTTTTCATATTTTTCAGAATTTTTGGATTCTGTATACTTTTTTATATTTTTACCTTTATTTAGATTTTTTAAACTTCATAGACTTTACTTTTACTCTTTTCCAAATTTTAGTCTATTTCGATACTTGATTTGGATATGCATTTCTTATAAAATTTGCTTCTAGCAAAAATTGCTAGACTAAAGACTTTATAACCTATCATTTTAAAATGTAAAATCTCAAAATTTAAGGTTCAAAAATTTTAAAATTCACAGTCGAATAAATTACTAATCTGTACTTTTAAAAAATTACGATTTATAAATCTAGGAAGATGGATTATAAAACCAGTTGATTATAAAATGTTTAAAAATTTAAGATATGCTCTTATGCAAAAATTTTGATTTTGGGAAGATGCTAATGTAATATAACATTTGTTACTTCAAAATTTTAGAATTGCGAATCTTCAAATTCCATATATAATGAGAATTTATAAAATAATGTTGTCAAAACAGAAATAAAAAGCACGAATTTGTGTGTTTATTAATACCAACATTATTTTTTTTAAGCAGTCAGTCATTAGATCAGAGTAGCAAAAATGTTTGTTAGAAACACGTTTTACGTCGAAGAAGAAAATGAAAATCATTTATCATTCCTAACACGTGTAATTACTTGTAAATTAGACGTAAATCTAAATCTTTGAAACATAATTAGTAACTTTTTCTCTATAAATCTTTATTGTTTGTCAACTTAGAAACTCTAAGTGTACGTGTTTTTTTACACATCATCTTATCTTCCCGTCAAATGATCAAGCGATTGAAGAGCGAAAGATGTTAATCGTTTTTAAAATCCCAACAGTTCATCTTTATTTTCTATCATTTCGTACCTGTGTTCGAGCGAGACAAATAGAGCCACAACACACATCTTTCCAGTCGACCAGGTAACTATTTATATGGATCTTTTAACAATTGAGTGACAGTCAAAGAAGCCGCCAGATGTACATTTCTTATATGTTAAATTTTTTATTAATGATTTTCATTTTAATCCTCTCGCTGAATGTGACCCTTTTCACCTATCAACGAGTCAAATGCCTCTACAGCCAATAAATAAAAATCCAATACATTTTTTAAAATTATTGTTAAATATTGATCATCAGCGATCGAACTATCGGTTTATCTTGCTTCTTTTGTTGTTGTTGTGATCCAGTTTTGTAGAACTCACTGTTTGGAAGATAAAAGATAACGATCCATCGGGATCAAGGCAGTTCAGCAATGTGGTGCTGAAGATAGAAGCGATAACTTCAAATGAAGAGAGCGACCTCATCGATCTCTTTGCTTGCATACTTTTACATGTACCGGCCGTCATTATCAGCCATTAAATGCCGCTGACAGTTGGAGGGACTATCCATCAAACTACGTTCGGATTCCGAGACAATTGTCATCAGATAGCGATGCGTGGTAAGTAATTTTTTGATTATCTTAAACTGGTTTAAAAGAAGGATCAGGTGTACAATAATCAGATTTCTTTGTGGTTTTTGCAGAAGATGACATCAACAGTTCGATGGCCGAGTTCTTTAAAATGGTAAGTGCATTTCCTCTTTTTTTCTTTTTTTATTCAATTTTTTACTTAATTAACATCTGGAAGTCGCTCAAAAATATAATTATGTTATATATTTAAATTTTAAAGTTAAAACATTGTTGATTTATGTACCTTTATCAGTAGATTCAAGATAAAAAAATTCTATTTGTTAGGCTTATGTCAAGATTTTAGCATAATGTTAATTATGTTTACAGTATAATTTCAACATGCAAAGAAATTCACAAAATATGAAACCAAAAGAAGTATTTAATTATAAAACTGATGAAAAGTACAGGTGAAATGTACAAGTAAAAGAGTGACAGTTATTATTTTTGCATTTTTTTTTGTTCATATGCAAATAGGGTCAGATATAAATTTGTAAGTATGTCTAAACACAAAAGAGCTATTAAGCTGATGAATAAAAGAAGAGGTAGACTCTGAATGTAAATTTACAGGAAGTGGAAGTTCCTAACTGTCTTACTTCTTGTACTTGAACGATGTTGATTTCATATTTTAGTTTCTGAAGCATACCATAAATAGAAATATTTGTTTTCATTTTGAATTCAGATTGAATAATCTTGTTTTCAAAAATTGGTTTTTTGAACGGCTAAAATCAATTCTAAAAAGAATCAAATTTTTGCGCTCTTATGAAGTTAATTGATGATATAAAATAGATCTTGGTCTCAAAATAACCGTAAAAAATACTTATTTAGCGAAGAACAATCGAGAATATTTTTTAAATATGTTACTCCGTAGTATAAGTATATCATTACAGTAATACCCCGGACTACGCTAGACTTCAAGGAAGAGCCCACTTCTGCTACAAAACGGGAAGCAAAAAAATTGTTAGCGTGTTACGAGAAAATTATGCGTGGGAAGAAAAAAATCTTTAACTCCAGACAGCTTTGTTAGATTTTATGAACCCTTCTACGTCTAAATAACTTTACACAATAATATAATTTGTTGTATTATTTAAGATTTTTTTACATATTTTTTTTTATATTATTGTTTTTTTTTTTTAGTCTTTGATCCCAGTAAGACATAATTAATTTGTACGTATTTATATACAAAATTGTACTCCGATTTACGCGAATTCGACTTCGTGGTTATTACCTACTACTTAATATTTCTATTTCTAACTCTATTCTATTTTTGACAAATGAAAATAGTTAATCTATGATTTTTTAAATTTTAATGCAAAACATACATCGATTCTAATTTGTTCAATAAGAGTTTTGTTATTTTTTTATTCTTATATTTTACTTTCAATAGAATTGTATTTTTTACAATCACATTAACATCACAGTCAACAATTTTTGATTACTTTTATTTCTTTATTTTTTTTTTGTTTTCCTCTTTGCAATTTTATGTAATACAATTCTACTGAATGTAGAATTTACAAATTAAAAAATAATGTTTCGATTTATTATATAACAATTAGAATTTACCTTTTTTCGAACAATATCGAATTGACTTATCAAAAACGTTTTGCATATTTAAAATGTTCCAAATCAACTACTTTCACTTGTCAATGAATTTTTTTGGATCTTACTTGGTGTTCACAACACTTTACAAAAGCACTTGGTAACACACCAAAAATTCGCCAGAAAAGAGCGTTTCGGCAGCAAAGCTACCATCATCAGAGCGATGATTAAACTGAGTTTCTGACAAATTTTTGGTATGTGGGTTAGCAAGTGCTTTGTAAGATATTTTTATTTATCTAAAATAGAATGAGTATTAAGTAAATTATCAATAAATTAGAATTTATAATAATAAATTGGGATTTTAGTATTTTAAAAATCATGAATCATACAGATATAAAAAAACGATGTAAAGATTGTATTTTTCAGAAATTAATAGATTTATTTTAATTATAGATTTAATTCTGCTTTTATCCTAAAAAAACATTTAAATACGAGATACAAGAGAGTCTATAAATTCTTTTAATGACAATAAATAAATAAAACGCTCGTTCGCTGTAAATCGAAATCATCGTTCACGTAAGATTTTTGTTTGGATTTGTAATCTTAATAAATTGCACAACAAAGTTTGATATTTGATATTTGAAAAAAGTTTTTTAAGTTAAAATAATTTGAAACAATTATTTATATCTGAACAATTTAAGTAGAAAAAACTTTGTAGTGATCCAGAAAGTAAAGAATATATTTGTCTAGAATGACTTACAAAATCTCAAAATACAAAAAAAAAGCTTTAACAATATAGAATTTTTGATAATTCTTAAATTTTTAAAATTAGCAACAAATATGAAAAAAAAAAAATTAGATGCGTATTTTCCAAAAACATTAGATTTTCAATAAACTGAATGAATGAAAATTATAATTTATATATATTTCACAAAATTTTAAAAAGCTCACAATATGCCTTCAAAAATTTAATACTTTATGGAATATTTCAAAATTCTAAAAATTGTCCATTTTTCTATAAAGTTAAGAATATTAAACCTTAAACAGCCACGAAAATTCTAAAATTTGTAAAAATCAACAGTAGGAAATAATATGATACTTTAATTAATGTAACTATACAACAATGTAACAATATAATAATCAAATAAAATTTTACAAAAAAGAAAAGAAAAAAAAAAGAAAATGTTTAATTAAAAAAATAGGTACCTAAGCATTTTAAAAATCTTGAAAAGAATAAAGTGAGAATTAAAAAAAAGAAGTGAAAATCTTGAAAGGGAAAATCTTGACTAATTCAGTTTCATTCAAAAATTATTAGAAATTTTAAAGAAAGATTTTGAAAGTTTGCTAAACGGATAAAAAATTAAGATGTGACCATTTGTCCATGTGACCAATAATTTTAGCCCTTTTATATACTTACCAAAAAAAAGATTTTAACACTTTAAAAAAAGAAGAACTTAAACTTAACTGGTGTTCTAAAAATTGAAACATGGTAAAACATTGTCCATGTTTATGGTGGGTTTAAAAAAAAAACAATTTTTTTAAAGTTTGACAATTTTAAAGTACTAAAATCAACAATGTAAGAGAAATAATTTTTCCAACAGATCGAAGGTCATGATTTAAAAAATCTAGAGATTCTAAAGCACTCATGAAATATAAAAACTACAACTAAATTTATAAGTAAATTATCAATTGCTATCTAAAAAGTGTTCCAGATTGTTTTTGGCTAAATAGTTTTTTTACAGTTATTTTGAGACTAAAATATCTATTTTATATTATTAATTAACTTTTATCAGAAGACGAAAAAATCGATAATTTTTTACATTGTTTTTTCTTTGAAAAAAATATTTCTAAGAACTAAAAAAGTCTATTTTATAAATTTTTAGGTTGTATATTCTAAATTTAAATTTTAAATTTATGGGTTTTTGAAACTTATATTTTTAAATTTACACTGTACAATTCATACGTATATCCCTAGATTTCCTGGTTCTTAGATTTGCAATTTTATCAAAATTTTAAACTTTTTGTTTTTAAAATCGCAGATTATTCAAAACTTAATAAAAAGTTAAGTTCTTAATAAAAGTTTCCAAAATTTACACTACCAGATGCCTGGTATCTTAAATCTCATATTTCTTTCTTGGAGTTAATTCTCTGATAGTAGTTTATTTTTGTTAAATTCTCACCTAATCGTTTTTTGCATTTTTGAATTATACAATTTAACGGATATCGAACAGATTAGTATTTTTTTTCAAAATACACATTTTTTTTTCATTTTTACAATTTAACTATAGAAGCTTCAAGACTTCCAAGGTATTAAAAAAACTGCAAAGTGAAATTGAGAATTTTTTTATAGTCCTTGAGAAACCATCACGTATATTTTAATTCGAACTGGAATTTCTTTAACACTCTCCGTGTTAAGTGTTCCCGTTTACGGGTGTGTATAATTTCTAAATCAATTTATTTAACACAAAATTAATTATGATTAATGTGTTTGTTGTTGTTGATTTGCATTAAATGATCGTATAGCATAGGAGTATAATGTCAAGGTACTAATTACAAATTTTATTAAGTATCGCTGAATGAACATTCTAAAACGTGATCGGTAATGTCAGCGGTTTAAAGTGGATTTTACAACTGAAATGAACTCGATTTAATGTATTCACTCATTAATCGGGCGTGCACCCAAATTGCCCAAATCTGGAACGTATTGATAAATCGTGAATGCTGTTAAGTATGACATTATAAAATTAGAAAGTTGAATAATATAATAATAACAGGATTAGATTAACAATATCGTCAACATAAACACGAACTTACCGACAAGTTTTTTATCGAAATAAATTATTAATCACATTAATGCGGTATAAACCTTTTAATTACTGACATATTTTCATACAACAAAATACGATTTGAAATTATAATGATTGGGAACAAGTTTTTTATTCTCGGGTTTAGTCAGTGGAGAAATTAAAGAAAAGAATGATAAAAATGATTTCAATTGTGAAAAAGAAGTAGGTGGATGAGAATCGTTCAATATTTATGCCGCGGTGATAATTAGTGAGAAAAGCTTTTGTAATTTCGCTAAATTATTCATTCGTCGAAACTTGATAAAATATCTATTATTGATGGGTTTCATAAAAAAGATAATGCGACATTTATAACTTTATTTACAATTTGTACATTAATTACTGTTTTTTAATTATTTCTAGTTATCACAGTGACAGGTTTGAGAAGACCTTCTGTGGTAGCCGTCCCACTTTCCGACGAGCTACTCCCACATCCGTCTCCACTTTGATGTACCATCGGAATCGGTATTTGTAAAGGATACTGAATGGGTGCTCCCAGTCTTAAATTATTATACATTTCTACCATCGATGTCTGCCTTAAAAAGTTGGATGGAACTTCTAATCGCTCTAGATTAATTGGATTTTGATGTAGCGTTGGTGGTTTCGGTATCAAAGACTGTTGTAAATAAGGATTATATCTTTGATATACTGACGCTGCTAACATCGACGGATAAAAGTGTCCAAAAGGTGACGCAAATGGTAAATTCGGATAGAAACCGTTTAGAGCAATCGTTCTTTTGAAAGCAGCTAATCTGGATCTCGACGCGACCGTTGACCGACGGCGGAGCTTTCCATTCGTGCTTCCAATGAAGACGTCTTCGGCTGAAGGATCTAACATCCAATAATTGCCTTTGCCCGGATCGTCGTAGTGTCGGGGAACTTTGACAAAGCATTTGTTTAAACTGAGATTGTGGCGAATTGAATTCTGCCAACCTTGTTTGTTGTCGCGGTAATAGGGGAAGTTTGAGATAATGTACTCGTAGATTCCGTTCAAAGTCAAGCGTTTTTCGGGGCTGTTTCTAATTGCCATCATTATTAAGGCGTTGTAGCTGTAAGGGGGTTTCTCGCTTTTCTTTTTTTCTGCTTCTGAAAACAAAAAGACGCAATTTAGATGTGTAGTAGGTTTATTAGTTTCATTTCAAACCAACATGACCGGTGAATAGACATGAGTTACTAATCGCGCAATATATCAGTCACAAGAGATGATTAAAAAGTAATAACCATTCTTTAATGTAGTTTATTTTATAGAGTTTATTGCAGGTTTCTCCAAATTTATTTTCAATAAAAATTTAATATTCTTAGATAGCAGCAATAATCGTAGAAAAAATATTGTTTTCATCACAAGGAATTTTTTTATTTAATGAGACGCATGATGGAAAAATTATGTAAAAAAGTCGTTCTAAATTACTAACCTCATTGTTATTAGTATTTTGGTCTAAATAATATTTTAAAAACCATAGACTTAGGAGCAAATAGATTATTATTAAAAGCTCGAGTTACCGAAAATCATATATGTGTAGCTATAGACTGTAAAAGAAAATTTAAAAAAAAACATTAAATAAGTGATGTCAAATTTGGAGGAAACTTTTTGAACTACTCTAAATAATATTTAGGTAAATAGAACATAACTGTACATTCCCAACATTGTGACAATTTTTACTGAAGAACTCTTTCGGGTTTAAAAATAAATTGAATGATGACAGAAAATATGAAACTTTAATTTTCCAGTGTGTGTATTTTGTAAAATTACATTATTTCTACTAAATTTAAATTATACACAAAATAATTTAACGTTTTGTAAATACAAAAATAGTTTACTTAATTCTTCCGTCGATCTTTTAGAAAAACTGTATAATTTCATTCTCAAATACACATTTTAAGAGAAAAAAAAAAGATTTGTGAAAACCAGATTATATTTTTTCGATTTTGTTTTTATTATTTTCAAGAATAAATAAAAGTAAAAACAAAAAATTAACATATGTAAAGTAATTATATTACAAAAAATGTTGTGACTGTGTAGACTTTGAGTGATTGATAGAACGAAAAAAAACATTGAATTTGATGTACTTACTTATGAACCAATTTTCTAGACAATTTTTTTATATGTAAAATCTAGGTAAAATTTTGAATACGTTCAATTTTAATTTAAATACTTTTAATTAAACTAAAATACAGCAAAATATTTATCGCATTTTTTAGATTTAGGATTTCGCTACAAGTTTTTACTCAAAGGAAAGTTATTCAGGTATTGCATCACTTTGTAGGCTAATTGTTGAAATCAAAAAAAAACTAAACAACATAAATGTAATCTTCTTAGAAAAGTTTCTTCTAAGAGCAAATTGGACGTGGTTAGCAGCTATTACCAAACTTAGCCACATGTGTGTTTTTTTTTACTAGTTTGCAAGTTTGCTTCATTTAATATATTTCCATCGATTAGGTCAGAATTTTTTTCCCAAAATTTAACTTTTTTCGAAGTCGAGATAACACCGAACTCTAAACATTTAGGGTCCTTTAATATTTATATTTAATTTATGTAATTATAATCGATGATGTTTTGGTTTTATAATAATGATTAAACCATAAATTATCTCAATAACAAAACGATATATCTTATAATAAATTAAAAACTTTCATAATCGACATCGACATAAAGAAGTAGCTAATAAATTAAAAACAACCTTATTAGAGCAACATTTTTTCGAGACAAATGTTTAATTTTTGGGTTTTAGGCATATTTTAATGTAATTGTTTTTTGTTGTCAATTGATTCATGATCATTAACATCAATTTTTTCTCTAGGGCATTTTATTTTCAGTAATTGTTCATTTTTAATCGACAGAAGGAATGGTAACTGACAAATTTACAATTGGATTAATAGTTTGCGAAAAAAGCAGAATTTTCTTTATTTTCTCAAATTTTTTAATTGTATTAAATGCTCACCAAGGAATTATCAAGACACAAAACAGAACAGTGCACAAAAACCAAAAAACCACCGTTTCTACCTATTAAACTGTACATGATTAATTAAAGAGAGAAAAAAACATTTATTATACAAGATCAATACATGTTATACCGGCAAGAGAAATTCACATGCGACGGACTGATTTTTAGAATCGATACATTAAAACTTACAATAAATTTGTTTTAATGGATACTTTTTCAAAATGGCATCGAATTGTAATTTTGAGAATTAAGAGTTTTGCCGCAGAAATCGTACGTTTTCAAAAACAACTAAATTGAAAACCTGAATGAATTAATCTGCTAAATGCGACAAATATTTCTACATGCCAAAACATCGAACTAATAAGCGATTAAAACATTAAACCTTGATCACGAGCACCCACAGTTGCAATGAATTTTTAATCATCAAGAGCGAATCTAAACCGTTCAATACCGTCCTGCTAAACTTAGAAAAATCCATTTACACTCAACTTTTCATTCATCACTACAGAAATTAAATTATTAATTTCTGGTTAAAAAATTTAAAGATTCGTCTCTACTTAATCAATGTTGGGATGGTACTTACTATGATAAAGTTATTTCTTGTTGTAAACTAAAAACTTACCAGCATTTGCCTCTTTGTTTTCCAACGTCTTTTGCGAGCAGTCCAGAGGTGGCGTGTCGTTTCCAGTGACATCTAAATCCGATTCACAATCACTCTCTTCTTGCTCACAAGTTTCCGGTTCTTCAGGAATATCCTTGTCACAGTCTGTTGCACTTTCGGATAAAATAGAGTTAATGGTAAACGATTTAATGGGTTTGTGAGCCATAACAAGTTTGAAGAAAGAATTTTTATCGTCCAGACACACCATATTTATTTACATATTTAATCATAATAACTTATTAATGATTCACATTATATGAATGTCGTCGACTGTTGCAGTGGCGTCGTTAACTGGCATGGTAGATAATCCTTAGTAACTGTGTTCTTCATTTATTCAGGGTGGGCTTATATAAAGTTTAAGCTACGCCTCTCTCGTGTTTTGTGTTGTTTCCTGACCAATAGAACGAAGATTTGAACGACCTGTTGGCCAGCCTACGGACTCTTTTCAACCGTGTTGTGTGAATGTATTGGCAATACACTGGGTGTGGTTACTGTAGCAGATGTTTACTAAAGTAATTTGAGAGTTACAAGCCAAACATTAGTCGGTAGGTAAAGGCGTCGAGCATTGGCGGAGGGAGGATTTGAAATCGATTTTTCTAGGCAGAATAATTCAGGATATTTATTGATGCTTTTAAGGGCAATATAAAGAGATTATTTCCAGTGTATGGTCTTATATTTTAAGACCTACATACAGGAGAAGCCAGCTCTAGTCAGAAAAAACGCAGAAAAACTTATCTGTTAACCCAACCTATAGTGTTCACTTTGTGGCAGATTTTCAAGTGTAGGTATTTTATGAACAAAGAAAAGCTTAAAGACGTCTGTGGTTTTATTAAAAACTTAATAAATGTTACAATTTAGCAAAACTGTATGTAACTAATTGTTTTTTTAATGAAATAATAATCAATTTAGTACTAGAACTTGACTTAATTCCCACCCATAGAACGCACTAATAAATACCTACGATCTAAAAGGTTCTGCCCATAGTAAACTTTTATAGTTGTTAAAAAGTCTCTAACTTCTTTCTCAGTTTTCTATAACTTATAATTATATCTTCGTCATATTAATGTTTAACACGGACTATACCAAAGCGTGGAAACTCATTCCTTATAAAAATTCGTCCTGTTAACTGTTAACCACTTGACTTCTAAAAATGACCATAAACGATTTTCTATCGTTCTCTGTCAGTTTAATACATGGTACCGGCTTATTTGCTAGTAGCACTATGCTACGAAAAATCATTTCCACCAGTATTTTGTTGCCAACAACTCTAATCATCAATATTTTGGTCGCTATCAATTTTCTACATACTCAAGGAGATATTGTGCTAATAGCACAAGCGATAGAATCTTTATCTACATATTCCCAGGTAAGTTACTGTGCTCTCAACATGTTCTTGACTGTTAGTAAAAGTTGACAGTAAGAAAATTTATTTTTCTCCTCCATGGTTCTCTCATCGACGATATTATAAAAGACTGCGAACATGAATGGCAGTACGACTTATTCGGACCACAACTAGAAGCAGAGATCAGGAACAAAATGAAATTTTGTATAAAAATTACAAAGTACTTTGCTTGCACTGGAATCGGTACCATTTGCATGTTAGGTATTACAGCTCTGATTGACGCTTCCAAACCAGTACCATTAATGGTTTGGATACCAAACGTCAAATGGGCGGCAGAAGTTATCTTTTTTAGTGAAATGATTATTTTATTGGAAACGTTATACTATGTATTGGCATCTGATAGTTTTTATCTTCTCGTGAGTACAATTCTTCGAGTACAACTCAGGTTGATGGGTGAAACTGTAAAATCTATTCGTTTTGGAATTGATGACGATGCAAAATGTGCAGAGGAATTAAGAAAATGTGTGCAACATCACAGATGGATATTGAGGTTGTAATTAGAATTGTAATGGTCATATTTTTCACACTTTTGCCTTCAGGTTACATAACAAGTTAAATAAAGTTTTTTCAGAATATTTTATTGTGCAATATGCGATTACAGTGGCTACTGTGGCTATTCAAATATATCTTGCAGTGTACAGGTATGTAGTCATTATTATTTGTTTTATAAGTAATTTGTAGTTCTAATTTATAGCAATCAGAGTGTGGATATAAAGATTAAAAGCGTATTTTATATTATCTCATTAATGTTCCAAGTTGCTTTGTACTTCATAACTGCAAGTAATGTTGAAATTGAGGTATGTCAAATATTATTTTTCAAATTATACGGAATTTTTTGTAGGCTGAAAGTTTTACACGGAATCTTTATTTGGCATCTTGGGAAAAAAATTCGAACACTGAGCTAACTAAAAATTTAGCATTCATGATAATAAAGTCTCAAAAACCATTAATTGCAACAGGTGCTAAAATGTTGCACGTTACCAGACCTATGTATCTTGGAGTAAGGTTTAAATTTCAATGAAATCACAAAATTGTGAATTTTATTTTTGTAGATCCTTCGTTTTGGGTTTACAATAGCAACTATATTAGGAGGTTTAAAATAATAAAAAAAATAGTCAAATTTGAAGAAAAGAAGGCAGATCTCTTGGTTAGTTAGTTTTATTAGTTGATAGGAGTTGCAATTTAATATATCTACAATCCTTTCCCTACTTAAGTTTGCAAATAATTTTTAGATTATCTAGGTAATCATTATTATTATTATTATATAAGTATAAATTTTTCAGGTTTTGTAGTCTTAAACCTTAAATTTGAATATTTGCGTTTCTAACATTCTAGATTAACAGATTGGAAAAATAATGCTACGAATTTTTTGAAAACCCTATTCTGTGCTAAATTTTTAGAATATCTACTTTTTGAGCTTGAGATTCACAGAAACCAATTTTGAACATATATTTTTTACCTATAGTTCAGGTTTTTAAGATTTTTAATTATTCAATTACTAGCTAATGATATTCTAGATTTGATGTTTTTATTGCAAATTCACAAATTTTAGATTTTAAATTCTCAGATTTAAAGTTTCCAGAATTTATTTTTTACAGTTTTTCGATTTTCAGATATAATTTAATCTTGACACTCAGCAACAACGATACTTTAATTTAGATAGTCAGTTTTCTTTATCGTCATATAAGTTGTTAAAGATATAGAAAAAATGCTAAAATACTAAAAACAAAATTGCTATGAAAAATGCTGAAAAGTTAGATAATCTTGGTAAATTAAATTATTAAAAAAATAGAATATTGCGAGAATATAACACTAACACTAAAATGTAAATTATTAAAAATTAAATGATGTAACGAAACAAATAAAAAACTTGAATAAAAACCTAGAATAAAATAACAATTGATAGTAGTCCTAGAATGAAAAATTTAATAAAACAAAGTGCTAAAACTGATTTAAAAAAAAAATTGTACGATTTAGAACAACTTTAATTACTTTAGATTTTGTAAGTTTTTTTTCATTAGGTATTTCTATACACAACAAAAATTAAACCCATGTTATAATAGTACAAGACATGTTAAAAATTAAGATATAAAAAAAGTAAATTCACCTTTAGAAAAAAACGCTATTTTTAATTTTTTAGTCGTCAGACTCCAAACTACCAACTCAGTGTCAGAAAAAAAATGCAATTTTTTTGATGGACAACGTACTTTTAAAGCTGTAAACTAAAACTAAGTACAATAATTTCTGTTTAAAATACTTTGATTTGTTTCATTTATTTATGTATTAATTTTTATCCTAAAACTTTTTTATCTTAAAATAAATAAATGCTAAGTTATTTGTCTGCTACTACAAAATTTTTATAAATTAGAGTAGAAAGCAATTTTCTTACTTATAAATTGTTAATTTTTTAAGGGCGTTTTCAACTAACTTCTCAACTTGACATTTATTTAATATGAACATGCTAACAACCACCTAAAAAACTAGTCAGAACTTTTATCATGTTATTATTAGCAGCTTTCTCTACTTCATACAGCACGCACTAACAATTAAACCATTTGCTTGTGACTCTTAGTGAAAACACAAGCGCCGTTGAATATCTTTCTTATTCGATCCAGCTTTTATAAGGCATAAGTCTAAATTGAAGCAACAGTTTTACAAAAAAAGTGCTTTCATTTTTTTTAAATTTTTTGATTTTTCTATAACATTTTTTAACAACACAAAAGGAATAATTTTGTTTATAGCTGAAGAATTCGAATCTCTATCCACCTACGGACAAGTAAATTCAACAAGTTCTAAATTTACTTTTTCTCATTTTTTTTTTTTTTTTTTTGGATGATAGTAAGCATTTTTATATTTTTATATCATGGTCACCTGATCCAAGACAAAACGAATGCGACTTTCAGTGGGATACAACAGATGTGGCTCACTACTTGAAGCAGATCTTCGTAATATATAAAATTCACCATTAGAGAATCAAAATTTTTAGGTTTTGCATCTTTAGGAACTGTGTTTATGATGTGTATTACTTTTTTATTCTACAAATCAAAAGCAGTTTTTTTAGCTTGTGAGTTCCTAATTTTACATAGGCAACAAAAAATGTTTTTATTGCAGAAGTGGTACTTTTACAACAAGCCATAAATGATGAAATCATATAGTTTGGAACACACAATGAGGAAAAGAGTTTGGAAAAAATCAAGAACTGAATTGGAAATTACAGACGGTTATTAAGGTAAGATAAAGGTTAACAAAACATGTAACCAGCTAAAAATTTTAGTATGTAAAAAAATTAAACATGGTATCCTCGGAGTATTTTCTTGTGCAATTCACAATTACAGTAGGTAACTGCATTTGCCATTCAGGATACCTTGTAGTGTCTAAGTAACTAGAATACATTCCTTAGGACTGTAAATCATGTTTATTACTCTATGCTAAAAAGTGTAATTTATTTCTACACAATTATGTTCTATGTCGCTTTATATTTCATACCAGCCAGGAATAAAGATTTTGAAGCATGTAAACAAACTTAAAGCACGTGAAATTTATCTTGTGTATTTTTGGCAGGCAGAGACGTTTTCACCTGAAATCTATAGTGTCAACTGGAAGGTCAATAAAAGCATAAGCGTTAACAAACATCTTCTTTTCATGCTGATGAAATCCCAAGAAACGCTGAATATGAAAGGAGCAGAAATGTTACATATTAAAAGACCGGAATATCTTAGAATAAGCTCTGTATTTTCGTAAGTAGGAATTTAGATCATGATTTTCAGATTATTCGTCTAAAATTTACTATCGCTACGATTTTAGGCTGTTTGAAATAAATGTATTGATAGCATAGCGTGTTGATTCATCCTACTATTGATACCATATTTGTAAAAGTCATTACCACTCCTAAATATCCACATTACAATCGAACGTAATTTAAAATACACTTGTTATTTGTAACCGCGCAATACAAAATTACTTCGAGGTAGTCAATTATTTGTAATTATGTAGCGTTTCCTTCCAAATTATCATAGTTGGTAAATCATTAATAATCAAGTAGAGCCACGAAGTAGATTCAATGAAATTACAGAGACCGGAAATTATTTAGCATCTTTCGTATTTTCGATGACAGCACTTCCCGAAATGACCATGATGACAGCCATCAAACTACAAATGTTAGTAAATGTAATAATAAGAGAAAAAATATTCCAGGAAATTTTATTTATTTGACTTTCCAGTGTTTCTCCATTTTGTTTATTATTTGTAACGCGCTCGTTCGTTACAGCACTTCTTGAAAGGTTCACTTAAATTATTCATCTGGATTTAAATAAAAAATTCTTCGAATTGTAGTTAGCCTAGTTTTACATCGAAACAAAAACTATCAGTTTGCATAACATAGTTTAAAATCGATTTTAATTGCTTTAAATTGGTCTCTAAATAATCGTCATAGTTCTAAGTTTTGGAATCTTATTAATATTTCTAGTCTTCGATGTGTAAGTTGCGCACCCTTTCCAATTAACACTGTTAAATAATTCCTGGGTTAACTTTCTCGGGAAATTGCTGTATCAAATAATGATGTCATTTATGATTAGCTTTAAAACTAATTTTCCATGCGCGATAGTTTTAGATCGCAATGTCAGCGAAGAGAAAGAACTACCTCAATTTTGCTATAGGTTTTTTGGAAGGTAGTGGCTTGAGCTCTACCAGTAAGTTCCATAGAAAGTTTATTTCGATATGTGTTTTTCTTCCCATGACTTTGGGGCTAGTGTACCTGATCGTTTGTAAGTTCTGGGATAAAGAACGAGATGTATTGTTGATTGCAGAACTGTTCGAAGCTTTAACAACTTGTGCACATGTAGCTTCCAGTAGTGGTAAAACCCTTTTACAATATATCTTTCAGCTGCTACAAAGAAAGTATGTCCTGTTTGCCCACAGAAAACTTATCAAAGATGTAATTAAAGACCGAGAAGAAAACTTCTGGAGATACGATCTCATCAGCGAAGAAATGGGAATCAAATTAGAAAGAATAATGATAGTCTGTTCTTGGATTATAAAAATTGTGGTTTCTGGAGGCGTAATAACCATTCTTATGTTTTGTATGACTACTGTTTTTGACAGGACAAAAGTGGTACCTCTGATGTGTTGGACACCGGAAAGTAGAGTTTTCACTACGGCTATTTATGTCATGCAAGTGTTGATTATGTTGGAAATTATGTACGCTTTGTTAACAGCAGACTGTTTCTACCTTTTGATAGCGTCAGATTTGAGGATACAGTTTATCTTGTTGCGAAAACTGCTAAGAACTGTTAAACTGGGAGAGGGCTACGATATGAAAGAATTAAACAAAATAGTTAAGTGCACCCAACATCATGAATTTCTGCTAAGGTTCGTGGTGCTATGGTTATACAAAAGTGTAAACTATTTTGTAGGTTCCATGGCAAAATCAATACAATTTTTTCTTCGTATTTTCTTATGTTGTATTTCGTCACTGTAGCCTGCGCTTCTATGCACTGTTACATTTTATTGTTCAAGTAAGTTGTAGGATAAGAAACTATAAGTTTTAATCTACTTCTAGGTCGCCAGGTTTAAGCGACTCTATTAAGAGTGCGTTGTACTTAAGTGGAATGTTGTTCCAGGTTGGTCTGTATTATGTTATCAGCAGTAACATCGAGATCGAAGTAAGTTTTAAAAAAAAAAATTCTATAGCAGATTTTAAAGTGTGCTCAAAATGCAATTTAACCTCAAGGGTAGATAAAATACTTTTTTTTAACTATAGTACATTTTTATTTCGAATTAATTGTGGCATTAATGGTACAATTGACGTTCCCAAGAACATGAATTTTACGAATAGAACTTAACTTAGCTTCCTTGTTCTTTCTATAGTGAGAAACATAAAAATGAAATTGAAACATGAATAAGACATCTACTGTCAAGAAATGAATAAATATTTCATTTTCTAACAAGATTTGTGGTATTGACTGGTAAACTATAGTAATTTATAGTACCCAATTTATCTACCCTCATTAACCTAAGTGGTCCCCAAAATCCAAGGTTGGGATGAAAACAGTCAATATCAAGTAAAGTTTTTATGCCAAGCCTGGGCTCACAAAATCTTTGTCACGAACAAGGTAAAAAATTTGGGTAATGCCAATTACTATAGAAACAGTTTATGATTTGCCCGTCAAAACCATAAATTCTATTAGAAAATAAAATGTTCATTAATTTTTCGTTAGCAGTGTTTTAATTGGTGTTTTAATTTTACTTTTATGCTTTTTTCTATAATTTTTAATATTCACCGATTCTCGATCCTTTAAATGTCTAACCTTCACAAAAAGATAATTATCATCTCAAGTGTTTATTAAAAATTTAATTATTTTATTCTATTTAAAAATTTTGGTATTTTTGGGCTTATAATTTTCACTACGTTTCTTCAACGGTGTAGTTACTGAAAATTAACGTGATATTTACTTTAACAGTATTCTGAAAATTTTTCACTTTGAAATGTTGCAGTTTTCATTTATCAGAAATATGCTCTTTAGCATTGAGTTGAGGACCACAAACTGGAACTTGACTTTCTTAGATTTTTTGGAAAAAAATTTGCAAGAAGCATTTTTTCACTAATTCCAATGATATTTTTCCCATTTCTCCATTTTTGAAATGCGTTGTACTCTTTCTTGTACCTATATCAAGCGTGATTTTTGAGACAAAATTTATTCACTGTCTCTGTAGCCTCTTCTTTTACGTCTGCAAGTAATTTAATTCGTTCTCGCAGTATTTTCGATACTTTCTAAAATAAAAATATGGTAAAAATTCTATAACAATCAAATTTAGGTATCACGATGGCAGAATGTTTATTTTTTAATAAATTAAAATCAAAGTTTCTCTTTAAAATCTGTTATAGAAAAAGTAGTGTATTATACACGACTCCAAAGGATCTTTCATGATTAAAGTGGCTCTTTATCGTCTTGTATAATAAATAATTGCTGCTAGATGTTTTTTGGTCTTTAGGCTGAATATCTGACTGAAGATATTTATTACATCAACTGGGAAGCTAGTGATAATATGAAAGTCCGTAAACACATCCTTTTTATGCTCATGAAATCACAGAATCCTGTTAGTATAACTGGTGGGGGAATGCTGCATGTTAACAGAAACGAATATGTTGGGGTAAGGAGTGAAGTTTTGATTAATATTTTTTAGAAAATTTGGTTACAGTTAGTGAGGCTTGCGTATTCCATTGCAACCATTTTAGGAGGAATGTCGTAGCTTTGATTATATTTAGATAACTTGTTTGTTTTTTGAGCAAAATAGTTTAAAAATGTCAAGAACGTACTGCAAATAAATAAATTTGATAATAACTGCTTAAGAACTTAAAACATTTTTTTTTAAACCGAGCTGTAGAATAAAATAAAAATTTGGAGCACTAATATTAATGCAGCAATGATTTCTCTATAGAATAATAATGGTATTGATCATTTTGAAAAAAACATGCCAACATTGTTTATTATCTTGGTGTTTGTGGACATTTGAACCACTCTTTTATTTTACGTTATGATTTGATATTTCGAATAAAAACTAATTCTGCTATATTATCAAGTTGTTTTAATTTTAACTATTTAACGGAGTGAAAGCTCCCTATCGTGTCGATTATGGTCCTATTAAGCGTAAAAACGCGTTGGTTTTCTAAAATTGTCGCCACATTGATGTTTGAAGCGTGGGTCGCAGGGAATACAAGCTCTTTTGGAGTCAGATTTAATGAGGTGTCGGATTATAAATATTAGTCCGGTTGACGGATTTCAAGTTGTTATGACGAGGACAGTCAACCGTCACGTCGACACACCTGCGTCCTACAAGGGGTTTTCTTCAAATCTAAGCCCCAAATATTTCATAATCCCTATTCACCAAGCAATCCAAATAACTCACGGTATCACCAAGAAATTAACCCATTAAATATTCAAAAAATACGTTTTTTTACATTAGTGTTGAAAATCTGTACAGTTCCGGCTACAAAAGCGCATCGATATTATTACAAATTGTTTGGGTATTGTGTCACAACAATAGTAACTGTAGTTGGTCTGATGACTCAAAAGTGTGAACTGTGTGATGGCGATGAGTGTAACTGGGATGGTTGTTTGTATGAGGGTTAACTACCCTGGCAATAGCACCAGTGCTCGAGCACAGCTGCCAAATCCTGCTATTTATTAAACATACGTGTTAATCTCGGGCAATACCACATAAACCATTTCAATGTGGTCTTTATGGATAGGGATTGTAAGGATAATATGATGAGTGATTTGTAACCCATGGTTACAATATCTCTATTATTGTGTTTGAGACCGCTTTTGTGATTTCATTGAGCGGTCACATTTGGATTAGAAATGATTTATTTGGTTGGAGGATGATTAGGACCTATTGTTGGTGCGCAATTTTTTACTCATTATCGCCATGTTTATAATTGGAAATATTACGGGGATTAGTAACGTGGTTTAGTAACCGCACGTAACATGTGGTACAACCAAAAAAAAATTGTAAAAAAATAAACCAAATTTTCTAGCTAAAACTCTTCTCTGTAATCTGTTAAAGATTAAACCTAATACAATAGGCGTTAACAACACTAAGAATATTGTTACCTTTTATGACTTTAGAAAAGTCAAAACTTCTTTGAAAGTTTAAATCCCAAATAATTTACAACCGTCAATAATGTCATCAGCTGATATTTTACGAATAATAAGCTTTTCTGAGTAGATATCTATCAACTTTTTATCTTTTTATAGTTGTAAATCTTCCTTTCGGCTAATAAAATCGTCATTTTCTCTATGAAGAATCTCAGTTGCGGATAATCGGGATCCGTTTGAAGGTAACCGCATCCGTTTCCCACCGAATGCTTTCCCAATCGAATTAATTAATAGCACCAAACACCTAAAATATTTATACGAATTACGGGTAGCATCGCTGACCGCATGTTTGTAGATAATATCTGCCGCTAAGATAGCTGTCAATTACGGTACCATGGACTTTGCATCAGGTATATCATAACCGCCCGTCTGTCCATGTATCCGTCCGTCAATAATCGTTTATTACGGTCGACGACCAAACTTAATCAGACTGTTTTAGTCTCGGACATTTTTCGATATAAAAATGAAGGATGGCATGTTTGATTACTTAAAAGCGCCGATTAAGTCTTTTATCTTCGGTAAATAAACAAGAGTCCGTTTGAAGCGTAAAGCGGGATTATTTTGGCACACTATAAACACTTAGTAGAACAAGAAACCATCAAAGATGTTTCCTACTATCAATAAATATTTTAATTCCTTTGAAAACGTAAATAGATAAGCAAATGTAACACGTTTCCGCTCCACTCTACACCAAAATAAAATCATACGATCTAAACTAAGCCAATTAATGGAAAAACTGTAACACTGATTTGGAATTCTTGGAAAATTTGAACCATAAAATCCTCACCCAAGAGGAACTTCTGCTGTACCTCGCCGTTTATTTCCACCGCGACTTATCTTGATGCAATGTAATTTTGAAGATTTCGAAGATTGGAGAATTAATTATTAAATTTTAGAAATGGTTTAGAACTCATTTTTAAAGTGTCGACTTTTCCAGTTGTTTTCGAAATTCATATTAGTGCGTAATTGGAACTCAACTGCTTGATGGCGGCAGCTGTTTTGATTGAAGTCGTGTAAAAAGTAATTAAGACGTGTAGTCAACATTATCCGGTGAATTACGGCCCTAAATACCGTCGCCGCTTATATTTATACATACAAACTACTAATTAGTTTACCTGCACCGCTATAGCCCAGCCCCGAACAGGTCCCATTTGGGCATATAAATATTTTTAATAAATTAATACACCGTGAATTTAAATATTTAACGCGGCATGTATATTAAACAACCAACAAATTACCGACGTTAACGTCTCTTCGGGTTAATAAAGGTTCGAATTTACGGCCGACACGATAATATAGTTATCTTTTTTATTGTTTTGATACTGACTAAGTTGGTTTCGCTCAGAAAGATTCGATTTGAGAAATTTTTACCCATCAACACCAACAAACCTCAAAACATTCCGACAAAAATGCCGAAAACATAAATAAGCATTTTGAAAGAAACGTACAATAACACAGATGCGAGACGGAGAGTTCTTATTATGTCCATTCGAGCAGGGATTTAATCATTTGTGCTTCGGTGGTAAGCCGTGCAATTAACTCAGGTGATGGGTAATGATTTGTAAAAGGCGGTGTATGAAATGCCGGCAGTTATTAAGAAATCTTTTAAACTCAAAGTGCCAACAAAAAGGATGAGTATTATAAGATCAAAGACGCCGATATTGTACATGAATGAAACGTAAACAAACATGATAACGTTTATGTATACAATTTAAATATTCGTGATTCATGATCGACATTCACAAGGAAATGTGGCCGAGTCGCCTCTTCATGAAAATAAATACCAAAAATCGCACAATAAACTTAGTCTCAATAAAACAAACACCTAGTATTCTTCTCTTGTTCTACGAGGAAGAGTTAGCACTATGTTTAAACGTAAACTGATTTATGACCATCCTCAAGAATCCTCTCTATTATCACCCATAATGCGCTTGTGTATCTAGCAAACAATAAGATGGTAAAAACATTATTTCAAATTTTACAGTACGAACTTCCAAATAATTTTGTGCTAAATCGCCTTTCCAATGGGCAGGAGTTTATGGTCGTTTTGTTGTCACCACTGTTGGAGACCAGTAGCTTCTCAATGTCTCTGTTGGTCTCATGTTATACCGTAAAGCAATTTAGCTTGAATAATTTACAGCACTTCTATTTTCGAGGAATTCGTACACTATTCCACAATGTTCTTTTTGGGGAGTATGAAATTTGGTACACCAGCAATTACTGATTACACGTTGTAAATAACGCAAGAAAAGAAAGTGCCATTTGGGAAAAGAAATAGATTATCGTTACGCGTTTTCAGAAAAGAAACAACAGTTGGACTGTTCAGTAGCAACGATAAATTTTGTTTGAAAGTAATAAACTGAGAAATTGGCATTTTCCACTGTTTCTATGACAAAAACATCAAAATGTACTGATTTTCATCTGCACATTTTTAGGTCGTATTGTTTTATATACAAGTTTGAGAATTGATTAAACATAATAATCAAATAAGTTCCGCTTTCAATACTTTGAGAATAAGGCAAAATATTGCAATTAAAAACAATTTTTGATTATTATTTTATAACATGTGTTCTGGTGCAATACTGAATAAAACGGAAAGAAAACAAACTGCCTCGGAATTTTACCTCTCATTCACGAAACACGTGGTTGCATATGAATAAATTTAAAGACTGTTTTTCCAATTTGAGCTACAAAATTTTTTAATGTTCACATTTTTGGAGTTGTATAACGGGAGCAGAGTGAGCCGCAATAATTGTCTGTAGAAACTTCTTCTTTTTTTACATTTTAACATTTTTGTTTATTTACGTAAATTTAGACATGTTTTTCTCTTAGTTCTATCATCGTTTTTTTTACTATCAACATATAAAAAGTAAACATTCTGTTTTCCGTATCCGCCCACACTCGTATTCAATTCCATGACATCCGAATTACGATTTGCTCTAAAAAGCCAGTGGATGAGTTACGTTTCTAAAATTACACCGTCCAATTAACTATTTAAGAAATAATAAAGAGAGTTAGTGAGTTAGGGCACGACGAATCCCACGGAAACGACGTGTGGGTCACATTGTATACAAATATTGACCTCTGACAGATAGACACATTCCCATAACTCGGACTACCTACACTCAATTAGAGCTTTTAACTGGACTTTAACTCATTTGGATCAATTGAACTTGTTTATTCCGTTTCATTCACAAAAAATTAATAGACACCCTTCACGAATTTAATCGATCGATGAATAATTCTCACGATTTTCTGATTGCTTTGATCGATTCCTTTTTTTTTTCGCTTTAAATGGCTGGCGGTAAGAGCGTTTAGTGTTGATGCCATTAATGATATGTAGGTGTAGTGCCTTGGGCCTGTTGGCCTGCGGGTCAATTAGGCATTAAATAAATGTTGACGTGCCTTCTTTGATGCGACACTAAATGTGACTCATCAAAGTAATGGAATTTTTTACGCAAGGACGCAATTTTTATTTACGTCTCAAGCTTTTTAAAACTAAAACTAAAAATTCACCCTAAATTTGCCAGTTAAAAAAATGCAACTTAATAATGGAGGGGTCGTTCGAGTATCGCCTGCGAGCACCCGCTGCGCTCCCAAAGAGTCACCAGACTTCGCCATTGTGCTCTCGTCATTATGCTGGATATCACACAGGGTAAATCACAACAAGCATTTACAAGGAGCTTTACAATTTCAATCATATTCGTAAGCTCAGTGTTTTTTCTATTGCCGAAAGCTCAGCAGGAACGTTGTCGACTAGCAGATCTACACTGTGATAAACATGATATTAAGTGATTTGGGCGTTCTCACGACTCTTTTATGTGCAACTTATTACACAATCAATTTCAGTCAAATATACATAATTTTTTCATGACTTTAAGTAGGTGGTATTTGAGTTTTCTCATGCTGACTTGATGGTTTCCCAGTCACTGAATTGGACGAAGTAGAAGCTCTTGAATAAAATTCAAAGCGAATTCAGATCCTACTACCCAAAAATGATTTCTAAGAATTCTGAACAGAGAATGTTCATCGAAAGTACGTGGTAATAATTTTTATGATTAATTGACCGATAATTTTTTAGTATTTTAAATTTGTACACAGATGAGGGGTGAAAACTTGCAAAATGGAAGCCAGTTTGATTCCACTAAACCCTTTAACCTGCCTTTTCTTGTACCAAGATAAATGAAAGTAAATTACTCATCTTCTTGTTGTCAGCGCTAAGTTTATGTTCTTTGTGTCATTTCCAGTCAATAAATCCCCGATATTGTATGGAAATTTTTTAAATATATTTAATCAAAATCACTTTGGTCTGTGACATCGAGTCCTTATTCAATATTTCCGGTTCTGAATAGTCCTCGAGAAGTCGAGAACGCAGCTGAAACAAAGGCTCACGGAATACTAGCCACCTTCTTGTGCTTAAACAAGAAGCTTGATGATTTACAAAACAAAGACACAAAAGTCGAGAGGATCACAAAATAGCAGGTACGTGAATAAACGGCATTATCGGAAACGCTCGGTCGTGTTTCTAACAAAAGGACAGAAAGTTTGAGTGTTTTTACGATTAGCTGCGTCAAAAAATCCTGGCTACTGATAATAATTATTGTCTCTTTGAAAGACTGGATAGTCGTAATACATACATCAGTACAGGAACATTTGTTTGATTAGAAACGGACTTCTGTTGCTAAAAGGCACTAGTTTCAATAGGACCATTGCGAATGAAATACCGTAGAGACATGTCATGCTCTTCAGTGGTGTAACAAACGTCTCCCACCAAGCTAATGAACGATGGTCCCGCTGGGACCATTGGGCTGTTTGCTAGATAAAGTGTTCACCAACCTTGATTTAAACTTGCAAGTTCAGTGTTGAAATTGGTGTTAATCATAGTGAATTGTTTCCGCTAGCCTTCCAATTTGTTGCAGAGAGTATTGTTTAGCGTTTGCCTCGTCATCCACCTCAAAGATATCTTCAGGAAGCTCGAGATGTACCCCATCATTACAATACCACAGCACGAGTTGTTGCAACTCGGACTCTAACCTATAATTAACCCAGCGTGCCGACCTGAACGATGAGAAGGTCCTTCATTATCATTTTTCAAAATTAATTTCGCTTACGCTTACATTTCGACAAATTCGAGGAGGTCCCGTTGCGTCTAAATTCCGGACGCAAATATTATGGTCGAAAAGCACACAGGCCATGGCAAAGTTTGAAAAGAACACCATTAATCAAGCGGTAAAAGCGCCAAAGTAGAAACGGTGCTGGGCGGAGCAGTCTTTATGCCAGCGGCAACTACAAAGTCTACGAAGGAAACACAGTAGCTATCCACGACTTTGATGTCTTTATATTCCGTCACCAATAAATGACAAAGCTGCATTGACTTTGAGCGTGAGAGTAGCCGACGCGAAAAAGGCTAAAAGGCCAAATAGGTGGAATTTTGGCCAAACATCACAGAAGCGAAAAGGACAAAGCAAACATTTTGTTCGAGAAGAGAAAAAAATTCAACGCTACCGTTAAACAAACTAAGAAAGTAAAAAAAAAAAACGAAACTATAGGTACTAACTGTATCCGTTAAGGCAATTTACAATCCTCATTCTATGGATAATAAATCAAGCACAAAACTGTAAAAAAATTAACTTTAAAGCCATTGCCAAAGGTTCGTAAATGTAATAAGACTGCCGGCAAACGTTGGTCAAGATTTGATTATACCTTTGGCCTACACTGACCTACTTCCGACGTCTAGCAATGGACTTCTGATAGAAATTTTTTTCTCAAGCTTCACCTATGAAGCAAAATTTTTTACATCTTTTGTGTATGTCTGTTTGCTCTGTTCGACAAAAGATTACGAAATTTGTGTGGTCCCAGTTTGTCGGTACGTTAAAAAAAGGCTAATAAGACCTGACCACGTTGTTGTCAACAGCGCTCAACGTAATTAGAAACTGCCGTTAAGACGGATGTACCATTTCTAGTTGTCTCCGTGGAGGTCCTCTAAGCTCCTTATCCTCTCCGGTTTATCCGCACTTTAAGCAAGCTTTTATTGCTCTACCATGCGGTCGTCTTGTAATCTTTTTATGCCCTCCCATGATTGTAAACATATTTGAATCAAAAGCCCAAGTTTAGACAAGCTGACCAAAGCTGTTTGGGATCATGTGGCGAAGAGGGTCGGTTAAGTAAGCCGTTTAACTTTCAAAAAGATTCCTAATCTTGTCCGTTTTTCGGAATTTGAATATTTTCATTTACGTGTCCAATCAAGCTGATAAAAAAGCTCTCAACGACATGTGTCCTTTTATCATAGGACGCCGCTCTATTATCTCGTCACGTGGCGTAATTTTTGTTTCTCATTTGTGTTACCCCATGACACTATTAAATTCGCACGGATGCCAGTTGAGACGGGATCGGTGTAATTATTGATACAGAACACAGTCAGCAGACGGTTTTGCACAGTTGACAAACCACACGATGAGACGCTGGAGTTTCGTGACGTCGGCGACGCTACGGACGCCCGAGTAGAGAAATGAGGCCAATCAACGCTTCGGATGTCGCACGATACCATTTTGACAACGACGCAAATAAGGCACTTGCAGGGCGTGGAAAAATACAGACAATTTACAAACATCAACGAAAAGCTGAAACCGCCAAAAGACTATTTGTTCTTATCTGGATAAATCTGTTAGATAAATTGTTATTTATCTGTATTATTTTTAGACCAGTAGCATTTAAAATGTTTATTTATTTTGTACATATAAACATACGCAAAGCTTTTTTGTTCTGGGTCCTCTAGGAATATTATCATATTTTAGCAGTTAATTATTTGGACAATTAGAATTTCAAAAGTAACACAAGTTTTTAATTTTTGATAACGCTAAGCTGTTAAGTTAAATTTTTGAAACCGCGAAATTTGCATAACGGTTTAATTTCAATGGTAATGTAATTCAGTAGTTTCACATTAATTTAAATTTATGACTACTTCAATTGAGTTGGGTGGGTTGCGCTTTTATATCAACTTTCTCAAAAAAAGATAAATTTTCCTTGTCGTGTGATTCAGCAACAGTTTCCCCAATTTTAATTTATGCCTATATTTGTACAATCTCATCGAGCGTTTCTATTTTCCCTGTTTATTTGCCCAACTCTTTTCCCGGTCGCCTAAGCTTTAATCATCGCAATTTGCATTCCCGAGTAAGTATATAATACGAAACATTGATACAAGGACTCTTGAAATGCTCCGTTGCGTTTATAGGGTGCATCCTCCCGCTTATCCTTTGTCATGTCACGTCCGTGATGTCCGCAAATCTGATCTACTGTTGAAAAGAAGGAACAAAGAACACGTGCCTTAGTTTAAATAAACATTTAATAAGCGCACTCGACGAGTTGCATGCATGTTGGAATAAAAACTTCTCATGCATGCTTTGTCATCTCATCATCACCACCAACAGCACCAATCACCGAAAGGAAAAACTGTCCTTGCATGAACGTGCCTTCCAGTATACGCGTGAACCGATTTATCCGTTACGGTTAAGGCACCTCACCACAATGGATCCTAAATATGATTTATGAAATATTTTATTTGAGGCAACAACGGCCGCTACCCCAAACAAAACCAAACACATAGAGATATCTTATTTGGGGGATGTTTTACATGCGTACACCCTGTGAACATAAGGTTACGTACATACGTTGCGGCACCCCAGCGGTTTCGCAGCTTGTCATGGTGGTGAGAAATGTACCCTTATAAATCACGACTTAATCGAGAGAATTAATTGTTGCTTTTTCGAACCTTTGATCAATGTGTGGAAGAACTAGAACGCGTTCTAAAGAAATAAATATTTTATTAGAGAATGTGGGAAAATTGAAGCTCATCAGTAGGATTTTCGTAGGAGGTTCCTAATTGTCCTGAACTATTAACATTTTATTTTATTTTTATTAATAAATTGGTTGTTTTCTAATTGATTTATAGCCCAGTGAAATTGCCTAAGACACGTTTATAAATCTTTTTATTTTGTAATAGTTATAAGGTGTGCAAATTTGATAAAAAATGTTTGTTACGTCTCAAAGACCCCGAAGCGAAACCGTTGCAGAGTGCTGTTAAAATTTATAAATATGCTAGACAAGACATCAGACAATCTGAAAAGATACTCCTTTATCATAACCACTTTGTTGTTTGTCTAAATCTACGATACAATATGAAATTTGTTAAGGTGCATTTAGTCAACTGGTGCGATTAATGCGAACAAAAAGCCTTTTTGGAGCGATCGTTCAAACGTCAAGGGGAAAGGTTTTTAAGACCAGCAACACAAAACACAAGCCGCAATGTAATAACATTACTTTAATAGCGTAGAGATCAGATAAACAAACGCAACCTATTCAAAGCTTGAATCAATCAAGCGGCTCTCTAAAACGTCTTTAGAAAGCGGCCAATCAAAGGCATGCGAGATTGTTCACTTGATGGTTAAAAAAGGTAAAGTTTGACACTCTATACACGATAACAAATGTGTGTATAGATTTGATTTAGTTGTTTGCAGCTACAACTGGTCGAGTTCTGGATGTAAATTTAGTTATAAATGGGACAATCATCCACAGACGTGTCCGGGATCTCAAGTATCTTCTCAATTGGTCCTGAATTGCGCTGTTGACTTCACATTATCATTCCCTACATCCTGCCTCGTTTGTCCATCTCCTTTATGACAAACAAACACGTGTACCGACCACTGGCCGCATTTTTTCAACAAGAAACAGTCAAAAAGTCAACTAATCGATCTTCCAAAGAAAGATGGTGATAAATCAAAGTGTCATTCCACACTGACTAACTTCTACCTGCTTCTGTTTCACAAAAATGATGAAACCGAGTTTTATATAATTTCTAAGTTTTGGCTTGTCCAGCTGATGAATGGGCGAGTAAACATTTTGAACTCTTTAACTCTTTAATAAGATAATTGAGTGCGTTGTGGTCGCTCCAGCTGCCGAAGCAGTCTGTATTACAACGTTCATTCATAAATATCTTACAACTTATGAACTTCATTAATTACTCCCTACAACGGATATGAATCATTGCATCAATCTGTCGAAATGACCCAAACAATGAATCTACTTGGAACACGACTCATCAATAAACCGAATCATTTTTCTCCTGAAGATATTCTAATCCTTGCTTCCGTTTAGATCAAATGATAGATCAAAAATGGGAAGTCAAGAAGACTTGACCTCGGTCCAAGAGTTCAAATCCTATGTTCGTGTTGTTTAATGACGTAAACGCTTTGTTTTATTTTTTATGGTTGTTTCTTTACTTACCCAATTAAGCGAGTGGCTAGAAAGGAAGTGGGGTCATAATATTTATTATAACTCGTGCCTGTTCCATTAAAAACTACCAAATGCCGTTCAATTTAACCCGAATTAAACAATTGACCGTTGCGGTCCATCTTTTTCAATCCGGTGTTGTTTTTGTGCATTATGGTGAGCAGCTAGTTGAAGAGCACGAGACAAAATTGACTTTTGACACAGGATTTTGGAGTTTTCAACGAAGAATATCAAAGCTGTGCAAATACAGAGGCTGAACCAAAATGTTTCAGGAGACACTTCAGAAATGTCTCGATCACTGAATTTTTTAGTAAGAATATAGATGTCAAATTATTAATAAGCAGCAAGGTAGTAGGTATAAGCACTTGGAAAATCATCCAACAAACTTGAATGATCCCAAAATTAATTTACTTAAATTTATTTCATCATTTTACCACAAACTGTTGTATCTCGGAAACTATAATTTAAAACATTTTTGAATACTATAATAACAATATCTTACATGGTTTTGAAAAAAAAAAAAATTTTCAACTGTAAAAAACATGAGATACCTTCATAAAGTTTTAGTTTTTAAAAAATATGTATTGTAAAAATGAAGGAAAAAAGTTTTAAAGGGAAAAAATCAGACTGTCTTGATTTTTAAGCAGAAAAATTTAGTCCTGATCAACGAAATATCTTCAATATTTGCAAATTTGCCTTTTTTTCTAAAATACACTACCAATTGAGATATTTTAACAGTCAATTTAATCTCAATTGTGTGTTTTTTTGTTGAAAAAATGCCAAAAATGGGTTCCAAAAAAGTTCTCAAAATATTCTCGTGGTTACAGAAGAATCAATTTTAACTCGAATTTTATTTTAGTTTGGAATTACCTATTAGCATAAAATTTCACAACAAAATGCATCCACAAATTAAAAAAAAAAAAAAAACAAAAAAAACAATTTTGGTCATACATCTTGTTCTTAAATTACAACGAGATAAAAAAAGAGATTTCTGGCTCAATATTATTCTCGTGGTCACAAAAAGTTAATTGTTGCTTGAGTTTTATTATAAGTTTGGCGTTATTTACCTAAAATTTCACGAGGAATTCAGTGGTGTGTGCAAAATCTATCTGCAGCTACAGGTTGCTGAGATATTCACTTATCAAATTAGTAGTATTTTGCTTCAAACAGGTAAATTTTTCAGTTTGAGCATTTTGCGTCGAACCAAAAAAATTAATTTATGGCTTCATAGGTAGAAAAAAACAATTTTTGATTTCAATCATAAAATAGCTTTTCTCAACAAGAATTGGCTCATTAATTCTGAAATACCGCTTCGATTAGAACAAATTATGCATATTTCTAGATTTTGTTTTCATCGACTTAACTAAATTTGTTCATGTTTTCATCGCTCTAAAGAAATTAAATTGATTAGTTTTAGCTTAATTTTTATACTTTTACGACCACTGAATGCAAAAATATTTAGTAAGTAGCATTTTTCAACGGAAGGGCCAAAATATTTCAATTGGATTTCTCCAAGACCGCATATCTCCGAACCTACGACAGATATCAATATGTGATAAATCTAAGTCTTCTTCTTAAGCCTTAAATGCCTTCTCGCAACTTTACAAATTTCAATTTTTTTTTATTTCAATCGCTGTCAATTTTCTATTTCCGGAAATTCACTTCTAAAAATCTGCACCAACTACGGTTAAATTTAGCACATTTATAATTTTATTATTTTTATTACGGCTAAATTGTCAAACTTTTCACCATAAAAAAATTATGGTTATCAAAACAGAACAGAAAAATCTTTGTCAGTATCACTCTTGTTCTTAGCTTAGATGATCTAATAAAACCAACAACTAATGATTAAATTATGTTGAAACTCACTTAGATATGCAAAAACATATCTTCCGTTTATTCACGCTCGTCTAGTCTTCTGTTATTTTTCTAGTTTATACCGGTTTGTTTTTCTAGAAATTGCAGATTATCCAGCAATTTAAACGTAACCAAGTGGCACTGTAGGTTGAAAATTCGAGCAAAGCTAACCGTTTAAGTGGATTGCTAAATTAGATCGTTATTTACATTGTAGAAATAAATTCAACCATCCCGCTGAGACATTTATGATGATTACAAATGTAAATTATGTATCGGTATCTGTTCACAGTTTGATTGTTACATCTTTAATCGAAACGCACAGAATGGTGATATATTCGCGATCCACCTGGCTTTATAATCGAAAAAAAAAAGTTGTAATCGTATAAAGGTCGGCAATGATTGTCGTGTAGGTGTTGAAATCGGTTCTGGAGCCCAGCTGAGGAATGCTTGAGTTAGATATGGGACTATATCGTGTTTGGTGTAAATTAATACACTGTTAACACGTCTTGGCCTGCTGATACTCACAATATCCCGCTGATTGATACCAGCGGCCAGCGGTTTCCAATTTTGTTAACCATCACACTTGTATAAAGTTATTCGTTTCTTTTTTGTATTATTAATGCCGAGCAAATCCGTGCAATTTACTACAAGCCATGCCACTATCCATCAATGCCCAATGAATGCGCTATTGTTTATGGGTAACAAAGTAGCTTTCTAGATCAACAATCAGCCCCTTACATTCATACAATTATGTTAAAAATATCGAATTACTAGCTACCTTCGCAAAAAGATACATTCACAGGCTTTTTTACCTGATTGGGGCTTTCAGAACTAGTTTCGCGCTGTGAAAGAGCATCGTTTTTTTTTCCTTCGTTTAAATTAAGACCCCTCTACACGGTTATCAGAAATTTTCAAGTGGGCCACCCACTGGAAATGACATATTTCTGCATACCATATCGGTGTCAATTTAGTTTCAGGAATGCCGCCCCGACTTCAGGGTGGTAAAATAACGATACAAACATCACGAACAACCACCAACTCTGAAACTCAATGTTTTGACACAGCAGCCATGTGTTCACTGTTAAATAATCTAAGCTTTTGATCTCGCCGAACTCTACTTCCACATGCCGAAAACTAAATATAAGGACAGAAAATGAAAATCTCTAGGCTTAATCCTTTACAGGACGGACACATTCTTCCGGTCTGCAAAAGTTGCCACTAAAGTAAATATTTATTTGTGGTTTGCAAAACCCACAAAAGGTGCTAATAAATCCTGGTTTTGTATTGGTAATTTGAAGCGAATTTTGTTCACGTACGACATATCTTAAAAAAGGTAACTGAATATCCTAATTCGAGGTTCAAGATAATCGGACGGGACCAAACACGCTAACAATGGATAAATACAAAGTATTATGTTGCTTATTTTGTAATTTTACGATCAACTAGACCAGATAAGGATGTAAAGGGAAACATATGCACTGGGTAGACCCACTTCAAAATAAATATATACAGTTTCGTGGATTTACCCACCGGAAAAAGTTACATAGCCTAAACCAAGAAGCTCGTGAATTACCTGCTTAAAGAATGGAACTCAAGTTTTTTGCTTTTGTAAAATAGCTGTGAAATAGTAAAAAGACTTTTAAGTATTTACTAGGTTGTAGTAAAGGAGTTAATAATATAACCAAGACATTTTAGTAGTCTACAAAGAATTTTATAGCTCTAGGATGCTGGGAGTTCATTAAAAATGTCACAATTGGAATTACACAGTTTTACAATTACAAATTTTTCTATGTGCCGGTATTTTTGCTTTTCGTGCATTTCGTTTTAGTAGCATCAAATTAACAAATAGTATAAAAATATGTTTGCAAAAAAATGTTTTATGCTAGAGAATTTGATAACTATTTGAAAAAAAATATCCAAATAACTTCTCAAAGACCATGGCTAGAACAATTTTGTGAATTTTGAAAGAATAAAAATTTGTTGTATTTTTTTATTTGGTTTATTAAAATTATATAATTCAAGTGCAAATGTTTTTGACCTAACAAAGAATAATAGCAGATTTCAAAATTTTTAATAGAAATCTTTGACTAAGCGTATCTTCATATTTGAAAAAAGAGTTTTCAAAAGTTTAAAGATTTGGTTCCTTCAAAACATTCTAGATTACCTACCTGCATTTTTAAAATTTCGAAAATTAATAAAATAGATATTAATATTTTAAATATGAATTTTTGATTTAAAGACTACACTAGTTTTAGAAAAAAAAAAAAATTGAAGCCTCAAAATAATGATTTAAAGATAATAATAATTTTAGTTAGAGTTTTCGCTTTCTGTGTCGTTATGTACCTGGCACAAATTAGTACAGTGACATTTACAACATTATTACTTTTTTTAGTCTTTTAGCGTAGATATGAATTCATGAATCCATATGAATTCATATGAATTTTATTTTTTACACTAGACAATAACAGACCACTTAGCTATCAAGTCGAATTGTTGTGAAATCTTACGAGATGATTAGATTTTTTATCGTCGTGTATAATACACTATTTTTTTTTGTGATTCCCAAATTTAGTTATTATGTTTGATATAAACATTTTCTTATTTTTAAAATACAACGTACGAGAACGAATTAGAATTGCTTGCACACGTAGAGAAAGAGCTTGCAAAGGCAGTGAATAAATTATTGCTCCAAAAATCACGCTTAATAATATAATAGACTCAAGTCTTCGAGTTTATGTTTTTTTTACTTAATGCTAAAGAGCACATTCCTGGTGTAACATTTCAAAGCAAGAATTTTTCAAAATATTGTCAAACTAAATGTTATGTTAATTTTCATCTGAACAGTAAACAGCAGTAAACGATAGTAAACTAATTACACTTTTGAAGAAATTAAGTGAAGGTTATAAGTCTAAAAAATCGAAAATATTTGAGGAGAATGAAATCTTTAAAATGTTGGTAGACGCTTCAGATGATGATTATCGATTTATGAAGGTCAGATATTTAATAGATGGCAAGGTTTAAAAATAATATGTAAAATGGAATTTTAAAATTGCATTTTGTTGCTGTAATGGCTTTGCACGAAGCCTGTAGAATTGTACAAATACAAGTTAGAAGTTTTCATTATTGACGATCGACAATCGGTAGTGATTGTTTCACTTATTCACTTATTGATACCAAGGCCAACGTTTTGTGTGACCGATAAAAACGTTCCTTACAGCAATTCGTCAACTACAAACAGAAAAAGTGTACTCTTCAGCTTGGAGGACTGTATAAGGTTACAAAGATGATTGAGAAATTTTTGAAACTCTCACATCCCGAAACGTATACTGGGCAATGCTTTCGCCGCTCTGCAGCTACGATGTTGGCAAATGTCATCATTCAATAAATAGGCAGATAGAAATCTCTCTGTATACAATAAAACTATGTGTAGATTCTGTACCGAAAAAATTTTTTGTTTAAAATCAAATTCTTTGCGAAAATCTCGCTTCAATAAAGTATTTTATCTACTCTTGATGTTAAAGTATCATTTTATCTACCCCTTAGGTTAAAGTGCGAGTTAGCTTTGCACTCTGAGGCAAATAAAGCAAAAGTAAATTTTTGAAGCTCTCACGTCTCGAAACGCATACCTACTGAGCAATGCTTTCGCCGCTCTGCAGCTACGATGTTGGCAAAGACGGTGCTGATCTTGTCATTATTAAACGAATAGGCGGATAGAAATCGACCTCGATACTAGAAAACTATGAATATAGAAAAAAAATTAAGGTACATAATTATACGCAATAATTATACCAAATCCTAAATCAAGTAAAAAATATTTCGTATAAAAAACACACACTTTTAATACTTTTACTAATTTTTATTAACTTACTTCTAGAAAAAAATACTACATGTCTACTAAGTTTTTTTAAACCAGTCCAGATCCATTTTGTTTATTAGTGTTAACCAAAATAATTTCTAAAAAAAAATGCTAGACTTGTACCCTTTGGTTTGAAATTTATGTCACGCCAGATTTGTGTTAACCAAAAAATTTTGTATCGAAAATATATGAGAAATGGCCGGGCCCACAATTTGTTTATCTTATCTAAACGTGTCGGTGACGATTTACTGGATTCTGAATTTTTCCATTTTTATGAATTTAAAATTAAAAAATGTTTACGATTTTTCCTTTTTAACATACTATTAATCGTCTTCTTTTGTTGTTATAATTTAATTTTAGATAGGTATTTAAGTTTTTGAGGTGCAACTTCCTTGCTGTTTGCCGGCTTTTCTACTCCCCATGGAAGTGTTGAACCGAAATTAAAAAACAGGACTTGAGGAAAAAATAAAAGAATTTCGCAAAAATGAGCTCTAGGTAACGGACAGCTCTGGAAATACGTAACAACAAAGATGTAATACGCTTCCAGAAAGAACTTTTGTCAAAACAAATGTTTTAGTTGTTTTCACAAACGTGCTAAAATTAGGTTTCTATATTTTTGTCGACTCTACTTAATGACTTTTAATAATCGTTTGAATTTATAAACATATGGAAAAGATTAAGAAGAAACAGTTTTTTTAAAACTTCGAAACTAATTTTACGATTTATGTTTGTTAGAGTATCTTTGAAAAAAAATATTTTCTACATATTAAAAATATTTTAAATTATAAGCAATATTACATAACTTTCAGCTTTTTTCAGTCAATGAAAATCGAATTAGAAATAATTAGAATCTCATCTTCCTATATTTAAACGACAAAAACTTGCGACCATTAATCATCAATGTTTTTGATTGGTATTTAAATGTCTTACAATTATAAACTCTTCTTTACTGCAACTAACTGTACTTTTCTTATTAATGTCATAAAAAGTTATTAAATTATTTTTTAAAATTACAAACTGTCTGAGAAAGATTAATTATACAAATTATTTATACCTAATCAACAAAAACATACCTCAGAAAAAATAAAGTAAAACACAGCACGACTAAAAATATTATCTTTAAACACGCATTATTAAATTTATAATTTAGTCGTTCCCTTTATTTATAATTATAACTTTCTCATAAAAGATTTGTTGAAACAACATCACGTTTAATATTCGATTTATAAAAACATTTTTAAATTAGCAGCTCCAACGAAAATAAATTATGCTAAAATTAAAAAACTAACCGGTTTATGTTTTTGAATTTCACATTTATAAAAATGATAAATATTCTAATAGTGTGGAGTGGCGATGTGATTATTAAGCTGCTCACATAAAATATAAACACCTAACATTTAATTAAAAATACCGAAATGGAAATGAGTTTTAGTTTTCGAGGTATTAAAATTGGGACATTATGTCTATGCATACTTACCGTTTGTATTTGCTTTCGATAACCAATACTGTCCGTCGGACAGTAACTGTTGCGTTGCTTGAAATAATAAAACCCCTTGTAAGATTTGGCAAATATATATTTAAATATTTCATATTTATATATTATTACACTAAACAATAACTAGACATAAGGTACATCACATAGTTTTTCTAATATTTACAAACATTTACAATATATACAATATCTGCACAGCAAAAAATATTAAAAAAGTGGACGTGTCTAAATGAGATCAAATTAACAGTTTGAACACAAACCAAACATCTGTCCGTTAATTAAAGCTTCCTCTATCAAACTTTTTAATCAGTATCAACTTTGTCTCGAAATCACTGTCACTGGTTTAAATAAACTATCCGGGCTTCTTCTCGGTTCCGGTGAACTCGACGTGCTCGACGGAGAAAGAGTAACTGGATGTTGTAAAACTTGAGGATGTTGTGGTGGTAGTCGGAAATTATTGTACAACTCCAGAGGTTGTCTGAAGAAAGGCGTCGAAGAAACCTCAGAAGACGGCGCCAGTAACCGTTCCATATTGAAGGACTGCTGTGGCATCAAAGGAGTTGGTTTTGGAAGCATGGAAGCTGCTTGTAAATACGGGTTATATCTTTGGTAAACAGACGCCGCTAACATCGCGGAAGTTCCGGGGTAGAAAGATCCATATGGAGTAGGGAATGGTTGAAGAGGAGGATAAAAAGCTCCCAAAGCAATCGTGCGTTTGAAAGCAGCTAACCTAGATCTGGATGCGGCGGTGGAGCGTCGGCGAAGCTTTCCAGTGGTGCCACCGATGAAAACGTCTTCAGCTGAAGGGTCCAGCATCCAGTAGTTACCTTTTCCTGGATCGTCGTAGTGACGGGGAACTTTGACGAAACATTTATTCAAACTCAAGTTGTGTCTGATGGAGTTTTGCCAACCTTGTTTGTTTTCACGATAATACGGGAAGTTTCTCATGATGTATTCGTAGATTCCGTTCAGTGTTAAACGCTTTTCTGGACTGTTCCTGATGGCCATCATAATTAATGCGTTGTAACTATAAGGAGGCTTTTCTTTACATTTCTTTTCTTCGTTGTCTTTACTTTCTTGTGAGCTTTTCGAACAATCAAGTGGTGGTGGAGTTCCAGTAACGTCTAAATCACAGTCGGAATCGCTCAATTCAGTTTCCGAAGCTTGAATAGAAGTTGTGTTCTCTTCAGGTGTCTTGGGAGCTTCAAGTGCAGTTTCCGGTAAAATCGAACTAATAGAGAACGACGATTTCAACGGAGTTCGTGCCATTGTTGGAATAACCAAAATAGTTTCTTCCCTTTTCACCATATTTACATAACAACACAACAGTAAACACTTGTCGAAACGACGATCTTGTCTCAACCACAAGCGGCTAGCGACTGGAGCAAAAACATCAACTAAAACCTGTTTTGTAGCATAGAAAGCTTAAATAAGTTCTATAGATATCAACCAATCGCGTCTGGCCAATCCTGCAGTCTGAAAGCTCCAGGCTCCGCCTTGATTTGTAAGGACAAACCCAGTATTAGTGGGGGCTTTCTCTGATGTATTAACTTGTTTGCTGACACAAGAGGGTTGTTTTGTTTGTTTTGTAAATTTCACTGGTAACATTTGGTAACAGTGGATGGTGGTAGATGAATGCGGGCTTCTCACATCCCAGCTAACTATTATTTGACGGTTACCACCTGGTTCTTCTTGAACTTATAATATTATTCTTCTATTAGGTCGTTGGTGGTAACAATATAAAATTGATTTTTAACACTGAACTCAAAACTGCAATAAATGAATTTATTGTAACATCGTTGGAGGGAACTGTGCACAAAAGAACTTAAACTTAGATTATTTTCATGTATTGTGTAATGTACTTGTGTTATATATCCACATTTTACTTCAAATTATCTAACTAGTTACAAAGTTCGTATTATAACAAAACATTTTTTAGTAAATAGGTACATATATTTAAAAGTAAGTAAAAAACAATTCGTAATTATTAAATATAAATTCTTGTAATCATATTTTTGTAATAACCAAATAGTAATCAAATTAATAATTATATATTACTTTATAATATTTTATTACAAAAATTGTAACTTTTTCTTAAAAGTGAAATATTTTTTTAACATTGTAAAAAATTATATTAGGAAAGGAAATTCTTTTTCGCATTCCACTAAGAACAACTTGAAATCACTGTGAAAAGTTTTAGATTTCTAGTTTCTCGATTTGAAGTCAGATTAGAACTCCACTGTTACCATGAATTTGTAGTTAAAGTTGGTCTCTGCCGTATCTTCTAATGTGAGCTTTTGGATATTTAATGCAATCGAACTCGGGAATTCGCTAAACTACTTACATTAAAACAAATTTAGAAAAAATGATTGACAAAATGTAACTTTGGGAAAACATAAATGTTTATAAACATTTCTGATATTTAGGTTACCATTTGGACAATTTTTAAACAAAACTGTTGTGCTATCATTTACCACTACTTTATTTTGTCAAGTTTCCAATAGGGTTCTGTCTATTTTTGATTTACTTTACTGTCAGTTATTTATTTAGAAGTGCATCTTTGCAGTTGTGTATCTGTAATATGCTTGTCCAGGCTGTTTTCGCAATTATTTTTAATTAATTTGTTGATAACTGTCTAAAAATATCGATCTTAATAGGTAGTTAATTTCAACCAACTTCAAAAATAAATGAAAGCAAAAATAATAATTTTTGCACAAAAAAAAAATACAAATTTAATTATTAAATTTCACCCAGGCTCTAGATACTCCTTAATATTTCTCTATTTTCTTTGAATTCATAGAAGCGCCTGAATTTAAAGCTTTATTGCAAGAAAATAGTCAAATTTATACATTATTTTAAACAAGTAGATACCTAATTACATATACACAAATATTAAAAAAAATCTATTAAATTGATTTTTAAATTTAAGACACCAGATTTATTTGAGATCATAAATTTACGATCCAATTTCTCCAAAACTCAAATGTTTATAAATATAGAGAGAAATTTGATGTACCTATAGGTTACAGGTTTCTATGTACAAAAAAAAAAAATATGTAAAATTAAAAGGTGTTTTTTTGAATCATATTTTGTTTATGAAATTATAACCTGTACTCATGATGGATCTAAGTAATACATTATTTAATTGAAAAAATAAAAACATTATTTTTACTTCACTTGTAAATCTTCATAATTTTACTGGAAAATGCTAGAACTTTTAAAAACTAAACTAAACATTTTGACCTACCTACTTTATGAAGTGCAGTAAAAAATTGCATTTTTTATTTTAGCAACATTTAATTCCTTATTTATTATATTTATATTTTTCATATTTTTGGGTTATATAGGTAACTAAATATGTTCATATTTTAATTATCAAACGTTGTAAACAACTATCATGTAAGTATCTTGATTATTATTTTTGCATTTGTGAAATAAATCTCAAAATATGAAAGACAATCGAAAAATAGAAAACATGGTACCAAAAAAAAATAGAAGAACATCAGAAAAAAAATCACCCAAAGGGAAAACTCATTTATCTAAAGTTTTAATTTTGTCTTAATTTAGTAAAAAAAAAAATATTTCTAATTGTTTTCTTTTTAGACCAAGTTGACCAAAAAACTACATATAAAAATTTGTTATTAAAACTTGACCTAAAAATCACAATTTGAAATCAGTTTAAAAGTCAGAATAAACACAAACAAATGCAAATTAACAATCACAGAAAATAGTAACATTATTGATTATATTTTTTTTTTCATTTTTATATAGGTAGTTGCTTCTATTCCGCTACACTATATAAAAAATTAAGTTTTTTTAAAAACTGTTTCTAATTTTTTTGAAATTGATAAAAGGACCTAAAATTAATAAAAAAATTACACACAACGCTTATCAAAATCATAAAATTTAAAAATTAAACCGAAAAATATGTCTTTTAAATTAATTTTTAAAAGTGCATGCATATTTTTTATGCTATAAATCAAAACAGAAAAAAAATGAAATCTTAAAATAAAGTATCTACCTACTAAATTTGTGAATAGTTTGACTAGTGTTTTCGCAAAATGAGCCATTTATCTACAAATTCATTTTTCTTTCGATTCAGTTTAACTAAAGAAAAGCTAGAATCAATATATCTAAGAACAATGTAAAAAATCATTAATTAATAAAAAAATATATTATAAACTATACATAGCTAAGTAAAAAAGCAAAATAATAGAAAATTAGTAAATAAAAAATATGTAAATATTTACAAAAACCTAAAAATTTTTAGAATCATAGAGAACAATCAAACATTTCTCCGAAATAACAGTGAAATTCCATAGATTGAAAAATAATTTGATAACAAAATAAAAAAATTAAAAAAGTGCCAATTTTTGTTTCAAGAATCACCCTATTCTGTGATTTTCAAAATATTTGATTTTAAAGACAAACTTTTCCATTAATAATTTAAAAATATTGCCTTAAATGCATTAATTTATTGAATAAAAACACTTGTATTTTTGAAATTTTATAAAAATAAAAACTATATTAAAAAATATTTACGCTATATGTTACCTAATAGGTAGGTACAAATGTCGAAATAAAATGCGTTATAAGCATTACATAAATTATTTTGCATATTTTAAGATTTTAAGACAGTAAATTTTTTTTTTTTAAAACTAACGTATACTAAAATGAAAAATTGTTTTATGTAAAAAATAAAAAAAAAGATTAATTAGATTTTTGCCTATTTGAAACTTTAACCAAACTCCTAGCGCAACAGGAACCATAGCAACTCGAGACGAAATTTTTAAATCAAAACCGTATCTCCTCCCGTAATAAATAACGAAATTCGATCTATATCGCGTATCAATTTGTGAATAATATTTATAGTTATTGGCTCCACAGGGACGTCTGAAATCACCTAACAGCCCTTATTTGGTGACTTCAGTGGGGTTGTTGAGTGTACTTGGACAGCTGTTTAGCTTCTCCAGTTCAACATCTAATTGACATCCGACTCCTGTGTGATTTTATTATCATTTTATTAAAGCTTCTTTATTTGTAAGACACGCTCAACCCATAACCACCCATATTAAAAAACTTTTATTGTCTGGATTCCTCACGGATCATAATTAGGAAATAAACTCAATAAAACTGTCGGGTATAAAACCAGCCAACCTCTAGGCGTATTGTTGTAATCAACAAAAATCGCATTTTTGATTTAACGATTGTTTAACACCAACAGACTGCAAATGCATCCAAATACAATCGTAACCGTGCGGTGGTTCCCAAACTTTGCATTTAATCGATTGGAAATAAGGGTGATTTCATAAAAAAAGCACTCGCTTACACTTCATTTAAGAACTTGTGGTGGTAAAATCGGTTGGATTATGGGAAATGCATGTAAGGGTGGCTCGCCTAAATTGGGTACGAAAATATTACGCTGCTGTTTACAATACCGAAAAAATGGGTCAGATCTGACAAAGCGTGACAATTCTCTAGAGATTTCACAATTCCTTGACCGCATGCGGTCACTGAAATACCACCACCATAAATTATAATAAAATCCAGTACACGACGTTTGATTTTATTGAAAATCCAGCGATGCAATAAAAGTTATTGCTCTCAGAGAGAAAACTGTCATAAATGGTGGCCAACCTTCCATTTAGCTCCTAACCGTCTTCAACAAGACAACGCTATTCTGTACAGGCAATAAAAACAAATCGTAAATTTACACAGACACTATTTGTTTAGAAAGTCAACAATTAACTTTACAACTTTGACGGTTTCGCCTTCGGAATTTCGGTGAACCAATTAGCCGAAAAGTAAGAGTTGACTCAAAAAATGCTAATTGGTGAGGTGGTGGAACTCATCATGTTATTTGTTTCAAGTAAATATTTTGGTTGGAAGACACTCAATGCTAGCCTTGTATCAACATAAGTTATAGGGATTTATACGAGGACAGAGACACCGTCATTTTATGTTTACTGAAAACACTTCAACAGGAAGTCAGGATTAACTAAATTGATGAGATACAGGTACCTTACTGAAGCTTTCAGCTCATCCGTTAGTTTTGATTTAATTAGACAGTTTGTGGTTTCTTTCAGGTTTTTAGAAAGTTCACAACGCAGAAGACCTACAATTTTTTGATCTTTCACCGCAATCATTTACAGTAACGTATATCAACATGGGAGACCTGGGACGTTTACGACCAGGCAATAAATTAAATATAAATACGAAACTAACAGATGATCTAAATTTGAAATATGAGTAAAGGCACTATTAGAAACATTAGACAGTTTATTTCATTTTTTTAAACCTCGTTAACACCAACTTCAAGACACCGGATTTTCAGTAGTTCGTGTTAACGAAATTTGTCTTAACCGATGTTATATGAAATGAAGATATATACTTTAACCACTAAGTAAAAATTTTGCTTTTCTTTCAAAATATGAAGATTCTTTGTCGTCGTGTGTAATACACTATTTTTTACAGATGATCTTCGTTTTTGAAAATGGCGAAAATATAATGTGCGAGAACGAATTAAAACTGCCTATAGACGTGGAGGAACCATATCAGCGAATTATTTAAAGAAAAAAAATATGAAAAATTATACAAGTAAGAAGTTTCCAATACTGACGATCGACAATCGATAAAAATTGTTTTACTTATTGATGCTTAAACTAAAAAAGATCGGTCGTTTTTGTGACCGATAGATTGTGGAGTTAGTTTTTCGAACGCTAAAAATATTTAAACTTGCGTCCTATAAACATTCCTCACAACAAATTCTTTGTCAACTACAGAAAAAGTGTACAAAGTTTCGCAGATGATTGCCAATATTTTGACGCTATCACAACACGAAATGTATACTAGGCATTCCTTTCGCCACTCTGCAGCTACGATGTTAGCAAATATGGTGCTGATATATATTGAATATTCTGTATCGAGAAAAATTCCAGTTTTGGGTAAGATTCTTTACGAAAATGTGGCTACAACCAGTTCAGCTACGACTACGTTACAGTTAACCCACAAAACTATTAATGCGTGTTCTATTCCTAAAATAAATGTTTCTAGGAACGTCCGTTGTTTATTTTGGATTAAGTAATTGTAATACAACAATGGTTTATAATGTACTAAAGTTAACTAAAAGTTAAAGTATTTTATCTATTCTCTATGTTAAAGTACCACTTTATCTACCCTTTAGGTTAAAATGCAAATTAACTTTACAGTTGGGACAAATAAAGCACACTTTAAAATCTGATATAGAATTTTTTTAAGGTAAATAATTGTACTTAAAATCAAAATCCTAAATCAACCAAAAAAATATTTCGTATAAAAAATGCACACTTTTAATACTTTTACTAATTTTTACTAAATCACTTTGGGAAAAAAAAATACGTACCTACCAAGTATTTTTTTGAACTAGTGCAGATCCATTTTATTTTATTCGTGTTAACCAAAAAGAGTTCTAAAAAAAATGTTAGAATGATACCCAAATTTGGTTTGAAATTTGTATCACGCCGAATTCGTGTTAACCAAACAATCTTGTATATAAAATATGAAAAATGGCCGGGCCCACAATTCGTCTTTTCTGAACGTTTCAACGAGGAGTTACTGTATTCTAATTTTTTTCATTTTTTTTTAATTTAAATTTTAGATATGTTTACGATTTTCACGACTTTTGCATAACTAGCTAATAATTTTCAGATTTTAGAAAACTGTTTAACCTAGACGTATATAGGATATGTTTTTCAGGTGCAACTTGCAGGCTGCGTGTCGGTTTTTCTACTCCCCCAAGAAAGTGTTGAACACAAATCAAAAGACAGAACTTCGGAAAAAATAAAAGGATTTCGCAACAATAAGCTCTAGGTACCTGAAAGCTCTGGAAACACGCAACAACAAAGATGTAACACGCTTTCAGCAAGAACTCGTGCCAAAAAAGATTATCGGTTTTTGTTCAACAGGGCATTTCCTGTTGAACGAGCAGCTGTGGCGCAAACAATCTCCACAATTACCGTCTGAAATTCTTAAATTGGTCGAGAATGAAAACCATTCATACAAACATAGGTCCTAACACAAGTCAAAATATCGTGAGAAGAGTCTGGCTTATGCGGGTCCGTGAATTAAACATGAATTCTGTGATGGAAATATCACGAATTATGAATGAATCAAATGACCCTCATCTTGGTAATTTAAACCAATATGATTAAGTTCTGTGGGGGGTAGTTTTGGATTTTCAGTCTCGCTTACAAGTGGCGAAATGATTCTGGGTTCTAATAGATCTGTCAGGAGACAAGAATATTGTTTTTAAATAAAGCAAACGTCTTTGAGAGGACCGCTTTAGGGGCGGAGAACGGCCAGAACTAGGCCGCTCTTTATTTTCGAAGACAAGTCAGACATTTCAATATGCTGTTTGTTGTTTGGCTCGGTCTGTTTCGAAATATTTGTCCCGAAAACCTCTCAATCATCACAAATATTTTTTTCAATTTTCGTGACATTTGGCTGGTTTCGGGGTGAAATAATTCGTCATACAGTCGTTGCCGTGATAGATGAACACACTGGCTTTCCGTGACAAATCTATTTTAAACTTTATGGATGTGAACACACTACCACCATCATAACAGCTGAATTTATTGTTTGAAACAAAAGATTAATTAAAATAAATAGGGGTGTTTTGAAAATATACCATTTGAAAAGTTAATGACTTAACAGCGAGGGTGTCGCATTTTAGAGGAAGTTCCTACTTCACTGTACAATTTGATGAAGATTGTGCGTGTTTGTACATCTCGGATGCGGGTCTATTATTCACTCATTTCTCTAATAGATATACTGCACTATACTTCAATTACTTCTTAAATGGCACACAATACAGTTAACGTATGGATACATCCGAAAACATTTTTTTAGGATTATATAACAATGACGTTATTGTCAGATGCTTCGTGCTATAAATGTACTCAATAAATAACAATTTACCACTATAATGGTCATGTAAACATTATTATTCTATTCTTTAAACGAACAACCAGTCATATTTTCAAGAAATTTCAGGAAATCAGTAAACAAGACCATTGACCTTAGTTTAATCGAACAATATCTCAGTACACGATCTACAAGAATCATACAAGACAGTGAGTGGCGAAGAATAAATATTGTGGGAATCGTCCGCCATTATACATAATTTAGCAGGTGAATTAAGTGTTTCGGAATGATTATGAATTGTTAATGGCTTTTCCCTGAAACGGACATAAGTCAAGCTGATTTACAGTAGAATTTTATGTGTAATAAAACATTGTTGGTTTACGCACTATAATTATGAGTTTATGTTATTTTTATCGATTTCCTAACAGAAAATAGTCGGTCGTAAAATGGCATTATTTTCCGTGAACGTGTAACAGTTGTTACTTTCGGAATTAGGAATCCGTTAGTGTAGGCCGATTTGAAATTAACTCTGTCGAAAATTCGTGATTTTCCTACATCAGATTAAGACGTCTCGTTAAATTTCTGTGTCGTCGGCGAAACACAAAGTCCGGACAACAAACACCTCCATTTATTTCTACTTAGTGACATTTCGCATTGGCCACGGAGATTACAAGAAAACACGTGGCGTTGTTCGGTGTCGCTTTTGTTAATTATTACCTTTTCAACGCATGCAACCTAAATCCTAGCCTGGTCACCTAACACAATGACACGAAATTGCAGAGTCGGCGGCACAATATAAGCCGAAAAGTCGATTTTTACTGACAATGCAAACGGCCTTGTCATGTAGTAGGTACATGTCAATTTTCAAAGAAATCGCTCGGAAATCCTCTTATTTCCGATAATGAAAGTTTGCTCGCTTTAAAAGGTTAATTTTCGAACTATTTTCGCACGTCAAAAAGGTAAAAGAAATTCGATAATCCGCTAAAACCGTCTGTCTTCAAAAAGTTGAAATTGAATTAAAAAAAACATCAAACAATATTAAAAAAAATATTTACTTATTACAGAAACATCTACAGTGTCGCCCAAAAATTTAAAGGTCCGACTCAAAGAATCAAGTGATCAAAAAATATCCGCAAAAATCATTAGAAATCAAATATTTTGTCAGGCGTTACAGTAATGCCCTCGCCGCCACTGGTTTCGCCTGAAACTCGACTCACGTTTTGCCCGGCTTATCACCACGGGAGTTCCCCCAATCTGGGGTCATCCGTAATTATTTGCTATTTATTTAGATTTAGATCTTTGTAACAATGAAGTAACAAGAACCGAAACGTGGATAGTTTTTATGTAACCCGACAGTACGTTGTTTGCGCCGCGTGCCAACTGTTTTCACAACGTGCGTTCTTTTTCTGTAATCGGACGTCATTTTCGTGATAATTAATTTAATTATTTTTGTCATAAAGAAAAAAAATAATTAACGAACAGGTTGGTATAAATCTTTTTTTGGTTTTGTTACAAAGAACACAGCCGTCAGCAGTTTTCGTTAAACACACGGGTGAGTTTTTCTTTGTTTTCAGGGTTTTCAGTATACAACTTGCTAACGTTGTTGCCAACCCTTAGCGGACAATAATTGATTCAATAAGTGGAAAAACACGCTCGTCTAACCCAGACATCACCAAACATACCGATATCGCAAACTACAATAAAAATAAATATCAAATAGAGGGTGGGCTATTTCATTACTCTTTTTAGATAAATAAAATGGATGTCGCTTCATTTAGTTGGTTTCGCTTGCACATGTTCGCACATGCTTTTCATTTATTTGCAAATTGTTCTCATATTTACTTCAACAATATGTACAGTTAAAAGCACAAGAAGGCGCCGACGTCATCAAAGAAATACTTTACTTCCATACTGTAAATTGAAAAAAGATGTTTACAAAAAGTCTGAATTTTTCGAAATAAGTGCGACAGAGATAAGAAAAAAATAACTATTACTGTGTTGCGTTTTTGAAATTTTCTGTTTCGATTTCCTGTATGTTGTGTTTCAAAAGATCAAAAACAAGGTCAATAGAAAAATACGTATCAATAAGATGTATTTCAATATTTGTACTTAGTTTCATCTTAATTGAAAAATCAATAGGGAAATGGCTGAATTTCCAGTGCCAGCAATGCACTAATCACATGTCTTTGACACGCAAGGTAACGAAAATCCTTTAACTATTCTTTGCTTTGTCAAAGATGTACAAGTTTCTTTGTGACTACAAATTTGGTTTTTTACTAATTAAAATTATTCTTTCAGCTTGTTAGCTTGCGCCAAACATTGATGTAAATGCCTGTAAGTATTTAGAAAAAAAAATTGTATTTAAAACCCGAAGTTTAAAATTTCAATGAGAATGTCCAAAATTAGATAGTAGAGACAAAACTGAAGAGTCAAATTCTAAAATAATCATTATTTAACCAGAATTATAATCAGTAGTGACAGTTTTCCAATAATTTTTCACTTTTGTTTGCAGTTTAAGATATACGTCTTTTGATTAATTATTACCAATAGTTATTGCTGTGTTTTTATCTAGCTGATACCGCATAGAAACACGTTATTATCCTTCCCCGGTTTTTAAGATAGTGTTTTCAGAATCTTCCTGTATACTATTCCTGGTTTGTTATGTCTTAAAGTTTGAATGCAATAAACTTTATAAGTGAATAGAAAAAAAAAGACATTTTGCGAGTTATATGATGAATAAACGCTAACTCAAAAATTAATAAAACAAACAAACTATCATTCATTATTTCATCCCCTTCAAGGCTAATTTTCGAAAAATGTTGAAACACGTTATTATTTATTTTTATTGAGCGAAGACTCAATTCAAAGTTATTGAACTGTTTTAACCTTTCAGGCATTGATGTTTTAAGTAGTTAAAAAATTTCTGTTTATTTGTAACCAAAAGCTTTAATTCCAATTTTGATATCTTTCATGCAAACATATTTCACCCTCTTTAGAGTTGATTTTCAAAAAACAATGTAAACACGAATTTTAAAGTCTCTAATTCTAAGGGTATCAAATTTCCAAGCAACAGTTTTTTACCTTTTCAAAGTTTGGTTTTAAAAAAATGTTAAAAAGAGATTTTTAATTAAAACCAAAAACATTAATACTAATTTTTGTCTTTAACTTCAAAACGAATTTAACTTTTATACAAACTGTTGTCCCCAATTTTATCTCATTTAGAAATATATTCTTTAAAACAGATTTTTATTTAGTTTTAATAATAAGTTATAAATTTTTAAATTTTGAACTCCGAAAGGTATCAAATTTATAATAGATTTTTAAAGATTAATTTTTTAAAACGATTTTTTATTTGTTTTATGCCTTTAACTTGAAATTTTAACAAAACTCTTATACAAATTTTTATTTTTTATTTCATCACTTTTAGGGTTAATTTTCCAAAAACACTATAACACAGTATTATTTATTTCTCTTATAGAATATGTGCACAAATTTGCAAGTCTCTTAATTTAAAGGTATGCCCACAACAGTTTCTCACCCTTATCAATCCCTTAGGAATTAACTATCCGCAAATCTTTTTTTAGCTGATTTTATGTTCCATAAGAAATCTATTCTATAAATTTTGAGTTTTTAGCTTTTTAGTTTTCGAGATTTGACGTTGAGTCAGTATAGATTTAGCTTAATACAAATTAATAAGTATACTAAAATCACAGTTAGCTCACGTTTTTTAGAAATTTCATTATTAACATAAAATTTAACAATTTAACGCTTTAAATTTAAATGCTTCGAATTTGGGCATAACTGATCAGTATATTTTTCTACTCAAGAATTCAAAACTTCAAAATTCAGTAGATAAATACATGAAAGTAATCGAGTCAAAATAGACATACAACTTCGAAATAATTCGGACAGAATTAAAGAGTGGTATAGAGGTTAAATACATCATTACAAATAAAATATGAAAAATCCCCATCGATGCCATTTTGGCTAAAAATTTTATTCAAGGTCAAAGATAAAAAAATCGGTTTTCCTCAAATATCTCTTTAATAATCAGTATTATCGTAAACTAGTTCATAAAAAGTTTGTAGGTTATGCAATTCGGTATGAAAAATTCTTTGCACTTTTCTTTCTAGAATTTATCATTTATAAGATGTCGAGAGTTTAATTTGATTCACTCGTCTAAACCTGAGAAACAACTGCCTACTACCCCATTATTTAAATAATTTTCCAAAAATGCCAAAAATTTGCTTTATTTGTGGTAGACATCAAATTTTCCATAATATGCTCCTTTTTTTTCAAAGTAGTTTTTTTTGTGGTTTCTCCGACATGTAAGTAGTAATTGCCACTACCAGTCTTGCTCCAATGTTGCCTCAAATATGTGCAACAGATGATCATTTTTATGATACCAATGAAAAAATATCTAATCCTTTTTTTTCATAAAGCGATCAATAACAATCTAGCGACAAGTTAAGAAGGAAAAAAGGAAAAAAAGAACATTCAAATTTAAAAATATTAATTAAAACACAAAAAAAAAGTTTGTGTTTAGTAATTATTCATAGCATTTTTTCAGTCTATTTATTGTAAACAAGTTTGAATTACACGTGAAAAAAAAAAAGTACTTTACCTCGAAGGTGGTGTGGAAAAGAGTACATGTCACGAAGAATATTACCTTTCCAATTTTAAAAATTAAAAAGATGGTTATCAGAAATAAAGCAAACTTGTAACACTTTTAGAAAACTATTAACTGAAGAAGTAGCAATCAGTTTTTTGCAGAGAAACAAATAATCTACAAATTTTGAACTATTTTTATGATAACGCTGACCATAAAGTGGTGAAATCAATGGGAACTTTTGACATTTAATTTTTGATGTGTTTAAGGTCCGTACCAATTTTCAGCTTTATATTCCCGAATTTTTTTTGTCTATTTTGACTGGACTATAGTCTAACCGACATGTTGTGGGATTCTGTTTATAAACACTTAATTTGTTTAGCCTAGTACTTTTCGGCTGTAAACATTTTTAAAATTTTACAGCGTTTACATAAATACGCTTGCATACATTCTCATTATTTTGCAATGAGCACGTCTCTCGTGTCGTCTATATCCAATTACGTCCCTTTTCGTCCAGTTGCACCAACTTTACTAACGATGTCCTTTTGTTCTGCGAACTGAACACTGCCCGAGAACTTGTTATCGTAAACCGCTTCACTTCGACAGTAATTCAAATCACTTCCGTCCCGAACCGTATAGGTAATAAATAAAACAGAACTAGGTAAACCTCAAAAAAACGTTTTGAGTGACATCTGCCCTATTTTTATTAGCCACATTGTTATGGACGCACCCAACTTTATGGTGCTGTCATAAATTATACTGTTGCTTTCTCGGTGGGGTTACTAGAAGATTTTTGCTTTAACATCACTAAATTGAAAACGTAAATATTTGATACAAAGAGAAGATTTTGTTACTACAACGTGAATGTATTCTGTAATCCTCTAGAAGTATGGAAGGTGTCGAGTTGTCAATGTTGAGCCTAATTTACGGATTCAGTTCGACACGAGACCAGGTGGTTTTCATCCGCGTAATGAGAGGCTTAAAATCTCCCCATGGAGTGTCATGTGAAACGCCATCAGGCAACAATCCTACATTAATATCTATTAGCTTGGTGAGACACATCATTAACATCAGATTTGTTACCTTTTTTGTAACTAACGATTTTTACAGTGTCTATCTGAACGCGTGCTTGTAAAAGCTCGGAACAAAATACTGATATTGATTGATTGATATCAGATTATGCAAACAGATTATGAAGTCCGAGTCCAATGCATATAAATATTTTAATTATGTTATTCTTCAAAAAAACTAGTATTGATTAAGAAAGTGACATGAGTTGCAAATTTCGGATCGTCTTAATCAAAAATGATATTGCTGATAAGATGACATTTTTGCATGTGCTAAAAAATCGTCATTGTGCTTGTAAGACCAATAATCTAAAAAAACTGATATTTTTTGGCCAATTTTAAATAAAGCAAAGTAAACACCAAAAAACATAGTTTTACAATTTCTATTTAAGCGAAAATTCACCGAATTGTTGCTTATATCTTAAAAACATAAAAAAAACTAGAAATATTTTTACAAAAACAAAAAAATGTGTTCATGTTTTATGATAACTTCTATACAAGCTTAAAAATAAAAATTTCACAAGTTTAAAAACATTTCAGAATCCATAAAAAGCAGGAAAACTTGAAAAAAAAATTATGTAGGACGGGGTACCCTATTTATATTTAAAACAAAGTACAAAACACGCGAAACAGTAATAATTAAGACAATGGATGACTCAACCCTTCTCAGTCATTTGACTATTAGTGAAGTAATTGGCCTAATTGTAATTTTTTTTGACAATTTTGGATATTATTTTCAATAATTTCACTTAGGTGGCAACAAATTCAAATAATTGGATAATTACTGAGAATTTAGGTCTTACGAAAAGTTTAAAAGTCAAGAATTAAAATAAAAACTGAAAATATTTTTGATGTTATAATTTCATTTTGTAAGTAAACATCCAAAAGGACTAGACGGAGCATAACTACGAAATCAAGGAGCAACAAGATAAAGAAAAAAGCATCTAATGTTTATATACCTCTTGCCCGCATAAAGCAGAATCAGAAGAAGAGAAAAATAAGAAAATAAAAGTTAAAAAAAAATTAAAACTGAAAAATAAGATTTTCATTTTTTTAGATTGAAATTCCACACACAAAGACAAATGTCAAAAAAGAATTTGCTATAATACGTGGAAAGTTTGACGGTATGGATTTATTAAAAATATTTAGAAAGTACTATTCCCTACGACCTTCACGAATTGAAAATACAAGGTTTTTTATTGGCTATCGTAATGGCAGATGTACAAGACAAGCTATGGAGATCAACACCATTGCTGCAATACCACAGGAAATTGCAGAGTTTTTAAAGCAACGAAATTCTTCTACGTATACTGGACATTGCTTCAGGAGGACTTCAGCAACACTACTTGGTGACGCAGAGGCTGACATCACTCTTTTAAAGCGTCATGGAAATTGGAAATCTAGTAGCGTCGCTGAATCGTCGAAAACTCCAATGAAAATAAATTAGAAATAGCCTCCAAAATAAGTGGGGAGCCACAGTCACAAGATTGTGGCAAACTACTGCATTGTGATGGCTCCGGCCCTTTGGCCGGATTAGAATTGGGACAGAAAACACAGGAACAGAACAACATACTAAGTAAAAAGTCTGATGATAATTCATTTAATTGGCTTTTTGGAAATTGTTCTAATTTTGTAGTTGACATATATAAAAAATAAAGTTTGTATTGATTCTTTTTTGTCTTATTTTTCCATTCTAGTTTGGAAAAAATCATCTTTTCCGCATCATTGAGTATTGAAAAATAGAAGAATTCCTAACCGGATTTAACACAAATTATTTTCCCTTTTCTTTAAAAATGTGAATTTTATTCAAATTAAACCTTAAGTATCCCGTCTAGCCCCACTCTACCGACTTTTCCTCACTAGAAATCCAAAAAGGGACAGCTTTTCCTTAACGCCTTTAATATTGCCAAAACTTCTAAGCAAGCAATTTTTTTATTAGCTTCAATATATTAGCTTCGATTTTTTTTTATAAATTATTTATTATCACTTTTAATTTTCTGTTGGATAAATTATAATCTTTTAGCAATTGGCAGCTTTTAAAATAATACAATCAATTTTTTTTAATGCCTTATTAATCAATTGCTTCAATTTTCATACAGTGATAACAAATCTCGTAGTTTCTATGATTTGTTGAGTGAAAGGTGTCGTCCCACACAAATCAAACAAGTTTCTTGCTTCCTTACTGGTTCTCTCCTATCTACAATCATGTTTCCGCAATAACTCTAAGTAAATATTAATGCAGATATCTGAAGGTTTACATGATTTATGGAGGAAAATACGCTTTTACAGCAATATTTTTTGAACTCAGAATTACGTAATTAGGTATTTTATATTTGGGAATTCATGGCTCGAGGGAGAAAAATATTTCCTAGATGATTAAAGAAACATTTTTTAAAATGTTGTTTTACTTACATGATTTGCAAGAATAAGAAAATTCTTGTTATGATTTTAAACTAACTGTATTTAAAATTAAAAATAAAAATGTACAAAGAAGCATGTATTTCATGGATAAAATTATACTTGTGCACTTAATCATTTTCTGAAACCATAATCATGTTAATTGTTTATTAAATAATCTCACTTTAACTTAACTCCTTTCATTGATTTGTTAGTAGTTTCCAAAGGTTAAAAAATAATATACATAATGCTATAATATTATTAAATATTTTTTTATCGAGGCATAAAAAAATTCTTTTTGAATCGAAATAAATCCTTGGCCCTTGCACACAAAAATTGAACATCTAAGTTTAATACTTTTAATATAAATTTTTATACTACTCGTGAAAAAAATACTTGGAAATAGTTTAGTAATCGCGAAAACGCAAACAATAAATGAATTGGGTTTCCACGATTCATTGTTAGCCAGAGAGATTAAAAATTAATGTTGAAAACTTAGATTAGGTTTAAAAACTTTACATTATTTCAAAATCTCCAAAAACCTAAAACAAGTTTGAAGAATCTTGAAATTATAAAATACTTTAGAATACATGTTTAAAATTTTAAAATCCTTGGATGATGTCTGATGAATTTTGAATTTTATCGTCTTCAAATTTGTAGTGTTTATGTCAAAAATTGTAGATGCTCAAATATTTGAATTATTGTTTTACTCATTTTAACGCCCCCAGAATGCCGGAAATTAGAAAATTATAAAATATTTTAGGATTTTCTAATGATGTATTTTAAAAAATTAGAAAATTCAAAAATTTACATTTTTTCGATCTCTTAAGTGTTGGGACTTTTGGTATTTTTAACTTTTACAAACTGTTCAATTAGCAAATTTATGAAAGTGACTAATAGTACATAAAACGAAGCAACCAATAAAATATGCAACCAGTAATATACTTCTCTAATTTCCGTTTTACAATTTGTATCACACTTTAGGCATTTATAAATATAAACATATAGTTAAACACTAATTATCTAAAGCCATAATTCCCATTTATTATTTTTTTATAATCTCCATTCTAAAACAGAAAAACTGTTACAGGGAAGGATTTGTCTAACAAAAGTTTTATTTCGATGATAGTTAAGAAACTGCCAAAAAATAGTCAGTGGAGATGTAAAATGTAATCACTTTTATTGGAAGCATTCGGATTTACTTACAATTTACTAACATCACAAAATTGTCTTGACTGCACACAGTAACTAAAGACGTAGACAATTTTATTAATATATAAAATTACAGATTTCAAAGGTAAATGTAGCACCAGTGTTCCATAAGTAAAAGCAAAAAAAATAAAATAAAAAAATAATACTTTTTATTTAGGAGTCAAAACAATCAATAAGACATTACAATATAAAGAATAAAAACAAATAATCTACAAAGTACACTATCATTACAAGTCTTCGAAAATGAGATGAGCTGACATATAATATTACTGACTTGACTTGGGGCTTGACGTTAACATGTTCGAACCCGGAGACTTACTCGGACACGAATGTCCTTCAGACTTAATTTTAAAAAACCTCAAAATGGGACTCTGCGAGGAGGAACTTCTTTTTGGTGTGGTATCCAATTTTGGCAGCTTTGCAGCACTTGACGTAGGCGAACCATCAAGAAATTCGCGTTTGAGTTTCTTCTCAATTCTGATTTTAGTCAACCAATCTTGGTCTTTCCGTTTGGGGGGCGAGCAATTCAAATGGGGTGCTATACCATCTATTACGAAATTCGGTAAATTTAAAGTTGGAACTTTGTTGTCCCCTTCTTCTGGGATCGTTGAGTCGTTATTGTCATGGAGTAAATTGTGAAAAAGACGACGAGGTCCTAACTCTGTATGAAACCTTTTTGCTTCGTTATGGAGGTCTTCTTCATGTTTTCTTTTTGTACTGCAACAGTTCTGGCAAAAATCGTTTGTAGATGGACTATCACATTTCTTGCAAGGTACAATGTGTTTCTTCGGGAGGACTGTAATGTCTTCGTTTGATCGTTTGAGTTTGGATTGGACAGGAACGAGAGGAACAACTTCAGCTTTGCCTTTGCCGATAATCTCCCAATTGTCGGGTAGGTCTTCCGGGCCAATCCTCCAGATTCTGTGAGACATGTCATCGGAACACGTGACGAGAGTGACGTCGTCTCTTTCACACCAAGCCACACACGTAACCTCAGCCACGTGTCCGGTCAGCTTGACCACAGGACGAGAATACTTTGTGTTCCAAATGTAAGCATTTTCATCGCTGCTGCCGCTAATCAAATATAAACCATCTCTACTGAGAGACGACTTAATATAGAAGGTACTATTTTGGTGCCCCATGTACTTCATAACAGGTTCAGGATTATATGTGCCTATATTGTAACAATATACTGTATTATCTAAGCAGTTAGCATAGAGCTTTAAGCCTTCTTTATCCATAATTAAACTACTGAAGCCATTCTTTGTCGTGGTGCCCCCATACGGAATTTTATTTTTTGGTATAGGTTCATGTTTATAAAACAAGTAATTCTTACGTAAATCCCAAATTTTTATAACCCCATCACCCGCTCCACAAGATATTAGAGTGTTATCATCTTGAAAGACCAAACCTGTGACAGATTTGGCACTAGAAGACCTTGAAGGACTTAAACACGTGTATTTTTTTCGAGTTTTGCTTGGAGTACTATTGGTATTATGGGAGTTAAAAATTGTCCTATCTACTTTACCAATAAAACTACCACCTTGTGTCCTTGTATCCCATACTATTATATTCCCATCTCTACCACCAGTAGCAAAGACACTGGGATCCTCTTTTCGAAACGCAATAGTTTTAACTGAGCGTGTATGACCATAAAAAGCCTTAATTTCTCTTACATCTGAATTAGACACATCAAAAAGTTTCGCTGTGTGATCGCCTGAAGCTGTGACTATCTTCATGTTTTCGAACATCCAGGCCAAGTCAAAAATAGCATTGTTATGTGCGCGTATACCGTAAGGCTCCTGTTTTTTCGCGGTATCGTGTATTGCCAATTTACCATCCTCATTGGCTAAAGCCAGAAAAGTTTCATTGCTTTTTTGTTGAGCAAACTTACATGCAAAGATTGGGGTATCACAAATTACATCTTCTGATGGCAGAAGTTGCGTGTATTCTTCTTCTTTCGTGCAACGAAGTCTCTTAATAATATCGTCATAATATTTCCACCTCGCTGTAAAAATTAACATGAATTTTAGGATATCACCACTTAAAATGACTTACAGAAACCGCATTGTTGTTGAAATAGCTTTCTTGAACAGTCCATGTTGTGCTTTGGTGCAGAAATTACAAATTTGAGATCAATGATTCCGATTGTTGATGTTTCTAGAATGTTAGGTTAAAGCGGGAACTGACAGTTTGTTGCTTTTAGGTTACCTATAGTTCACTTCACGTGGTTAATCTCGCTATCTCTGTCGGTCGTATTTTGAAAACAAGAAAGTAAGTGAAATAAAATGTAAGCATGTAATAACGTAACCATTAATTTTTAAGACACAAAAATTACAGAACCCTGTAAAGAATCAAATTTAAAAATTAAAACAACTCCTTTTTACAAATTATTAAAATATGTTTTTTTCTACTGCAATTGTTTAAATAAAAATTGTGTAAAAGAGTGTAAACAAATGTGATTAAATTTTAAAAAACTATATTAAAATAAAAAATAATTTAAATTTGCATTATGCAACTATTGTTGAATTTCCTGTATCGTCTGCTGTCCTCGTAATAAAAAGTAAGGTTAGTACTGCTACATCCTAGTACTTTCTCGGTTGTAAACTGGTAGCTCTGCTGGGCTGTTTTAAACTCTAATTGACATTTATTTTGTATTGAACAAATATACAAAAACAAACTTACACCATACCTTGATGTGACAAATGACAGATTATTTCCGTAAAGACACACTTACACCACTCAATTTTGAAAAAAGTACACTAGGGGGTACACGGATAGAAATAAATTTAATAGTAGTAATACATAACACCGAAATTTGGAATTCTAATTAGTTTAGTAGGTGAGCTGCAATAAAATAAAAAGTTATTGGTTGATTTTAAGAAAAGTCTAATAAAAAAAATCAACATTATATTGGTTAAAAAAGCATTTGCTTATAAATATTATAAATACTATGCTTTTGAATTTTAGGTTGAAATATATTAAAGTTAAGTAAGCTTACCATTCACCTATTCTTTATCAGTTGATGGTTATGGTTGACAGTGCTATGAAAATTTCGGCATAGGGTGTATATAAAAGCTCAGTGTATAGTCATTAGCGAAAGGACCTGTCAAAATTAATTTGTTTATATTAGCACAATATACAAATAAGTAGCAAATATTCAATTTCTGGTTATGAAAAGCAATTTACGTCTCATTTGATAGAAATAAATTAGTAAATAACCTTTTTTTGTCTTTTAAAACATTTTTGTTAAATGGCTGTCAACTGTCCACAAAACAATGCATCCAACTCAAACGTTGTAAAAAATCCCTAACTGGTACACCCCGACACATAAGTTTAGTCAAATCTTGTGTGCACTTCTAAAATTTGGTCGAGTTTTGCCATTCGGACGTCAGGCTTAATATAAACAAAGTATATTTTATTAGTTTCATTTTCAAAAATACTTTCAAATACAAAAAAACAAATTAGTAATGTTTATGTTTAATTGAGATAATATTTTTAACATTTTTAAGCGAACATAGCGAATCAACCGGGATTTTTTGTCTTTTGCTTTTTAGATGATTACAGAGTATGTACTTTTGTTTTGCTCAATTAAAATGAAAACTGGTTGAAGCTATAATTAAGTTCTACTATCGTTTTTAAATTTACTTTTAGCGGCAAGTGGTTATTTTCAAAGTTTAGCCATCGGCAGTTTACAAAACGTGTACTTTCATACAAACAAAATGTTATTATATAAACCCTCACACCAAAATTTCAGTTAGTCAATTAATTAATTAAAACTCAATTTTAATCATCGCTCTCTGCTACCGAAACGCGCGTCAACTAATAAACTGACATTTTGGTGTGTGGGTTTATATAAAAACATTTTGTTTGTTTTAAGGAAAACCGAGTTTTGAACCAATAAATTCTCATGGTGTACTTTCAGAATGAAGAAATTTCTGGAAATTCCCTGTGTGTACAAGAAATTGAGAGATGATAAACGTCTACGATGTTTTTGTTTGGAAATGGAAATTTTTATCACTTGCTTGTAGATATATTAAATTGATTTTTTTTCTCCATTTCGCTTCAATTTCCACTAGACTTAAAATTACAAAAAAAATTATCTTCAATAATTGGTTGTTGTAACGTCGGGGTACTAGGTGTATTGTTGGTTGCCTACAAGTTGAATACCGGCGCAGTCTTTGTTTTAAAACTTTGATTATTTCGAATAACAAAACTTCTTTTTTCTTCTCAAACTTCTTTTTCGAAATAACGCTATCTGAACAAAAAATCATTGAAGTTGAAACTTTGTTTGTTTATTCTAATAATTGATTTGTTTGTAATTTTAATCTAAATGTATAAACAATTTTCAACATATTTTATTGGTTAAGTTCTAACAATTTTTTTTTTCCTTCACTAAAAATTTCACTTCGTTTTCTGTAAATCCAAATGATTCAGAAAAAAAATGGGAATCCAAGAAAAATCGAATTTGAGTATTATTTGGTCCAAGTGATAATAAACCTCCCATTGCAAATTAGGCCATGAGCAATGCCTTTTGCACAAAAGGGCACGATTTCAGAATACTGCGAGTCCAAAGGCGAATAAACGTGGAAATGTCATCCTTCTTTCCGCTTTGAAAGATCATTTCACAAACAAAGGCATCGAACTCGTCAATAAGTAAAATAACGTCTTTTCCAGTTTCTTCAGTGTGGAAATACAAACTTAAACATTTGGCCAAAAATGGCAGGCCATCTATCAGAAAGAGTTCCTTATCTTCTTCAGTTGTATTAGACCAATATCTATCGTTCTCTTCATCTTTGCAGTACTTTAAAAACACAAAGAGATGACAACTACCCATGTTTTCGTCCTGTGTGCTTGACCACACCTTTTTTCCATTGACTTGGGTTACCAAATATTCATGTTGTTGAAATGCTCGTTTGATTACCCTATTCAGGCTTCCCTTCACCATTTTCAATGATTTAGTTGCAATATATCCAAAATCTATTAAAATGACAGGGAGCTGTCCACAGTGTTCGTAAAACCATTGTTTACATTTATCGCAACTTTTTACAGAAGACGAACAATGGTACATTTCAAAAATCTTCTTTGTCTTAAATATTTTGACATGTTGCTTAAATCCTCAATAAATAACCCTAACCCCAGAGCTGGTCATACGAATTCCAAAGAATTTCTCGAGCATCTTCAAGATTGACGTTTGACTAAACCGTGATAGAGCACGGTGGCGGCTCCTCAGGGGAGGCAAGGGAGGCTAAGCCTCCTCTAATGTTTTGCTAATTATTTTGTAATTTTTTTTGACTATGATTTTCCTTTCGTTTCAATATAAAGCAATCCCATATGCCCTCTCTTTATCTTTACCACTCCAATTCGACTTCAGTTCGTGCTTGAAAATCGCCCGAGAGTGGGAGGCCGAGGAGACTAGCGGCCTCTTGTATCTTTGTTTTACATACTGAAATCGATGCATAGTATCTTCTCTGTTACCACTCTAGCGAAAAGTTCGGTCTTCTATCATTGCTTTATTTCTCTCAAACGCGAAGAAATCTCTGTTGCACTTTTCTCTTTTTTCTCCGTCTTCGCCGCTAGCTTCCGATGCGTTGTTTTTGTCTGGCATGTGCAAACTTTCTATTTATTTCCTTTTCTCTTTCATTTATATGTTTTAAGAATTTAAATTTCGTCAGTTGCAGTTTGATGGGTGGTAAGGAATGAATTAAGAAATTTCACGTCTTGTACAGATTTGGTTGATTATATTTTGAAAAACAATTTTAATAGTTTTAGTTATGATCAGAATCATTGAAAGACATAATCAAGAACATTTATCGAGTTGTATCAGATTTGAGATGCTTAGTAAACAAAATAATATTATAAATCAATTGCATTCGGCAAATAACGAGAAATTGGAAATTACAACATGTTAGGTATTTATGTATAAATAAGTATATAATAGTAGCCTCCTCTTCTAAAAATGTCACGAGCCGCCACTGATAGAGCAGTAACTAACAGCATGTCATCAGGATCATTATAAAAGTGCCAAACTAACAAACTTTTATCTATGAAGTCTATACATCCATGTATCACATCATAATCTGATTTACCCAAGCTGACCAGCCGCTGTAAATAATAAGAAGAATAACATGGTTATCCTAACAATTTTTTTAATTGTTGTTAAGAAAGTTTTTATTAATTGTAACTTACTTTTTCATTGTGAGCGACCACTTCTTCAGAGCAATTATCACATATTGTTGAAGGCGACAAAATGTGATTTTCACCTGAACTGTTTAGGACATTTTTCTGGCAATCGGATGCCTCTTGAGCCTCAATATTATTCTAGGTAAGAACAACACAGTATTATTATATGAAACTAAGATTCATTAAAAAGAAAATTTTCTGGACTTACCATATTATTCAATGTATTATCACCAAGTCTTATTCTTTTAGATGGTATTTCATCCATTTGTTGAGGTTAATTTTCAGTTATTAATCTAAAAAAAAACAGTTTCTATTAGTGAAAGGAAAAAATTATGGAAATGGAAAAGACCACTAAGCGCAAAATTTTTACTGAGTATCACAAACGAGTATCTCATAACAAAAACATTTAATTACATAAAAAATGAAAGATCAATGAATACACATAAAATATCACAAGCCCTTAAAAAACGAATAAACTTTACGCATGGTAAATGGATCGATCCATAATTATAATTTATTATAACTAACTGAGCATTCATCGCAAGCCACACGTCTGGGCGATAAAAGTGGGAAATAGAAACAACTTTATCATTATCTTTTCAATTTTTTTAAGCTGATTTTTCTGAAAACTTCGTAGCTGCAGTTTTCTGCCAATTTTTCGCCTGACGGAACCCAAGCTGTAAATTAGCTTCGAATACAAATAAATCCTCAATAAAAATAAAAGATAAGACAATGAAAGCAATTCTTGCCCTCCAGTTACAGAATAGGTTCTATTTGAGGAGATCAGAATCAAAACAGTATATTAAAATACAAGTTGCAGAAGGCATTTATCTATTCAAGGACAAATTTGAAATTCCGAAACGAGCCGCGTAGCTCAAGTTCGCATATTTTTTAATTAAATTAATCCAATCTGGATCGGTTATTAGAAATTGTCTTGGAACATATTTTTTTGTTTTAGGTATGGATACCATGACGCAATCTGATTTGTATTCAATATCTTCAATGGATAAATTTGTTAGCTCCTTTCGCCTACAGGCCCCGCTATAACCCATTATCAAAATAATCCAAGTGTTTAAAATCACTTAGTTTACCAAAATGTATTTTTGCAAGTTTTTGTGCGGCACGTATATCATCTACTTTTGTTGATTTTGTGAAAGAAAGAGATAATATCAAATAACCTATAACAAACTGATGAAATCCTTAGTGTTTTGGTATTTAAAACCTTTTTCGTGAATGAAATAAGTAAGTAATTGCATACTTACCACCGCATTGCCACGAGAACTTTAAAGACTGATATCTTCTAAGAAACTGGGTGTTTACCTTGCAATATTATCCCATAGAATGAGAATTTAAGAACTATGAATAATTTTAAGATGAACGCAACCTGAATACGTATGTAAATTATTATCATCCAAAAATACATAAAAAGTACTTTTAATAATTACCGTTGTACAATATTTCGGTTTGGAGACTACATGCACATTCAGAAAAACGAGTGTCAAATGAATTAGTTAGTATATTCCTAGTGGCTTCGCGTTTAAGCATTTGATGATTTATAAAAACTCCTACACAAAATTTCTTAAACTATACTTCTAACGGTTCTCTGCTTCTTTCACATTAACAAATTTGATTTTTAAAAACTAAACTCAAAAACTTAAATCTAATGAAAGGTGTTCTATATTAATCTTGTAATAGCTATTGTAAGATTAATAAAGAATTTTTATAAGTAAAACTCAACAATATATGTCTCTCTCGCACATCTAGTTGATTAATTGCTTTCTTTTATTTGTGTTGATTTATTACGTTAACTGTTTGTTGGCCAAAACCTGCTCTTGTTTTTTTGTTGGATATACTGTAGATCCTAACTGTTTTTAACAATCTCAGCCTAACTTAAAAAAATTAAATTAAAATTTTTGCAGTTTTGCTGACATCTCAGTTGTACAAGGCAAAACTTTTAAATCAATACAATATGAAAAGATCTTAAATACAGTAATGGAATTTGCAAACAGATATTATAAAAATAATAATAATAAAATAAAAAACCAATAAACAAGTCAAACATATTTATTCTTTGAAGAGAAGAATAAACTGCTGTGGGTACATAACGTCACCAAATTTATAAGCATTTTCATTTGCCCAAACCTCCACCTGCTAAACTAGCTTTAGCTGCACTGGAAATTGGTACGCCTTGTTCATAAAGTTGATATAAAATGAATAACAATAGTGAATAAATGTAGTCCATTTCTGAAGTATTTGAGCAAAACTGAAAACACAACAATAAATCATTATTGTTAAAAAAAAAAACAGAAGTACATAAATAGAACTAAAAAATAAAATAAAACTGTTATACCTTAATATTTCACTAGTAACAGTAGAATTATATTTTTCGCTACTGCAGTTTGCTATTTATACAAAAACAAAATTCCCACCTCAAAGACCTATTTTCCTTTTATCTTAATAGTTCTACTTAGAATTCATAATTTTGCAACCTTGTAATTTTTTTTATGTCCGATTATATCCATGTTTCATGATATCGTTTAGCGTCCATAAAGTGGCTCCGACTCCTATCGATTTTTCTACATATTCTTTCACTAGCTGAGCGCCATTCTCCAAGACGCACGATATCACTCATACTTCTTCCAGAATTGGCCACAAGAGTTGCAAACTTTCTATTATAAGAATGACTTGTGTAGAGAAGACCAACATTGTGGATTCCAACTGGTTGAGCAGTACATTTTCCTTTCTCATAATTAATGAAAAATCTGCGATGGGACTTTATTTTTGGTTGAATCAAAATATATTTGCGGATTAGTTCCACTAAGTTAATTTTTCCTGGTAATATGACAAACAATCTATCAATTTTGTACTGACGAGTTTGACCAAAAAAAAAACCTAATTCCTGGCGTTACCCAAAAAGGACACCAAAAATAAGAATGACCTATAAAATAAATGGTGTGCGTCTTGAGCGTTTAGGGTTCGTCTACAAAATTTACTCATTACATAAATAATTATTAGATATCAAATATTCAAGGTGATGTTCTACAAATATTGTAATATGCGATGGTCTCCAGTATAGGAAAGCCAAGTAAAAAACCAAAAAAGTCTTACTGTCAGAAAAGTTAAAGCCTTAAAATTTTCGTCAAATCCATTTGACAATCGCTAACAATGTTACTGAGAAAGTTTGAGAAGATTCTTTCACGCCGGGTGAAACGTTTTTGCAATTTTTTACCCAAATTTGTTGTATTTTTTTAAATTTTTAATATAACAAATTTTAAATATACGGGATTTAGTACAGAAAAATGTGCAAAAAATACTTGAATAAGAGAAGAAATTAAATTCATAGAAAGAGAAACTCCCAGGTAATTATAATAATAAGCGTAAAAAAATAGCAAGTTTGACTCAGTTTGTAAATTAAGACAACAGATCCTAAAAAAAATTCTAGCTCTCAAAATTTGAATAAGTTGATGTTGGTGTATCCGCCTGTGGACGTTGTAGTAACAATTGCTTTCTAGGTGTTAGTCCTGATAGAAAAACGCAACGATAAACGATAAACACATTTTTGAAATTAAGTGTTCTTGATCAATAAGAGATATAAGTTCACGGTCACAACACACAGTTGACTAATCTATATTGGTTTTTAAGAAAGGGGATGCCAAGTTGAAAAATAAATCATAACTACTTGTAGCAAGTGTAGGGACATTTAGCTATAACAGGACCAAAGTATTGTTGTTTTATGGTGTGGATTCTACTGGGATTTCAGTAACCCGCTTATTGAAAAACTGAGTCGAGTTCGACGAATACCATGTGTTAAACAAAGTATGTACCTATAGTAATATTTTTTTGACACATATTTTAAGATATATTTTATAGGTCATCTTCATTTTTGATGTTGCAGGAGCCTGTAGACGCCAGGAATTAATTTCCTAACTGACAACTAACGTTAAAGATCGTAAAAGACTTTTTTTATGCAAGCTCGTCGATAAGAGAAGAAGAAAAAAAACAATTTAATGGCAATAATCGAAAAATATATTTTGATTCGACCATTTCTTTTTGCACATTTTTCAGTACTACATACCGTCATATCCCAGTAATTTGTATAATAAAGATCAGTTTTGTTATTATACACAAATGGCCCTGCAATGCATTGTATTAGAGAACTGTTTTTATTAACAAAAATATATACTATTTAAAATTAGGGGGCAATTACATTTCCAAGTTTTATTGCGGTCCTAAGCTTAGAAAATTATGATTTTTTTTCAAAAGTGTCAAACATCAGCTCTGTTGTCCGCTATTAGGCTCCACTTAATATCAATATTTGTAGAACATCACCTTGAATATTTGATATCTAATAATTATTTATGTAATGAGTAAATTTTGTAGACGAACCCTAAACGCTCAAGACGCACACCATTTATTTTATAGGTCATTCTTATTTTTGGTGTCCCTTTTGGGTAACGCCAGGAATTAGGTTTTTTTTTTTGGTCAAGCTCGTCAGTACAAAATTGATAGATTGTTTGTCATATTACCAGGAAAAATCAACTTAGTGGAACTAATCCGAAAATATATTTTGATTCAACCAAAAATAAAGTCTCAACGCAGATTTTTCATTAACTATGAGAAAGGACTGTTCAACCAGTTGGAATCCACAATGTTGGTCTTCTCTACACAAGTCATTCTTATAATAGAAAGTTTGCAACTCTTGTGGCCAATTCTGGAAGAAGTATGAGTGATATCGTGCGTCTTGGAGAATGGCGCTCAGCTAGTGAAAGAATATGTAGAAAAATCGATAGGAGTCGGAGCCACTTTATGGACGCTAAACGATATCATGAAACATGGATATAATCGGACATAAAAAAAAATTACAAGGTTGCAAAATTATGAATTCTAAGTAGAACTATTAAGATAAAAGGAAAATAGGTCTTTGAGGTGGGGATTTTGTTTTTGTATAAATAGCAAACTGCAGTAGCGAAAAATATAATTCTACTGTTACTAGTGAAATATTAAGGTATAACAGTTTTATTTTATTTTTTAGTTTTATTTATGTACTTCTGTTTTTTTTTAACAATAATGATTTATTGTTGTGTTTTCAGTTTTGCTCAAATACTTCAGAAATGGACTACATTTATTCACTATTGTTATTCATTTTATATCAACTTTATGAACAAGGCGTACCAATTTCCAGTGCAGCTCAAGCTAGTTTAGCAGGTGGAGGTTTGGGCAAATGAAAATGCTTATAAATTTGGTGACGTTATGTACCCACAGCAGTTTATTCTTCTCTTCAAAGAATAAATATGTTTGACTTGTTTATTGGTTTTTTATTTTATTATTATTATTTTTATAATATCTGTTTGCAAATTCCATTACTGTATTTAAGATCTTTTCATATTGTATTGATTTAAAAGTTTTGCCTTGTACAACTGAGATGTCAGCAAAACTGCAAAAATTTTAATTTAATTTTTTTAAGTTATGCTGAGATTGTCAAAAACAGTTAGGATCTACAGTATATCCAACAGAAAACAAGAGCAGGTTTTGGCCAACAAAGAGTTAACGTAATAAATCAACACAAATAAAAGAAAGCAATTAATCAACTAGATGTGCGAGAGAGACATATATTGTTGAGTTTTACTTATAAAAATTCTTTATTAATCTTACAATAGCTATTACAAGATTAATATAGAACACCTTACATTAGAATTAAGTTTTTGAGTTTAGTTTTTAAAAATCAAATTTGTTTATGTGAAAGAAGCAGAGAACCGTTAGAAGTATAGTTTAAGAAATTTTGTGTAGGAGCTTTTATCCTAGGGCTAGCATCAAATGCTTAAACGCGAAGCCACTAGGAATATAGTAACTAATTCATTAGACACTCGTTTTTCTGAATGTGTATGTAATCTCCAAACCGACATATTGTACAACGGTAGTTATTAAAAATAGTTTAACATTTTATGTATTTTTGGATGATAATAACTTACATACGTATTCAGGTTGCGTTCATCTTAAAATTATTCATAGTTCTTAAATTCTCGTTCTATTGGGATAATATTGCAAGGTAAACACCCAGTCTCTTAGAAGATGTCAGTCTTTAAAGTTCTCGTAGCAATGCGGTTGTAAGTATGCGATTACTTACTTATTTCATTCACGAAAAAGGTTTTAAATACCAAAACACTAAGGATTTCATCAGTTTGTTATTCACCATGCATTAATATTTACATACATTATGTTTTGTAGGCACGGAAGTACAAGTCATCTTCGCTTAAAGCGCAGTATTCAATGGTTAAAACCTCACTAAAGGTTTATGAAAATGTGGACATAGCGCAATATCACAGATTGATTGCATTTTTGAAGAGACAGGATGTGGGATACGAGGCGAAAAAGTCGTTGATTTTTTCACGAGATGAGATTGACAAATTCCTTAAAAATGCGTTTGATGACACTTTTCTATTAATAAAAGTACGAGTGGATCTGATATGTCTTAACGGTATATAACATTTTTGTATATTTTTACAGCTTGTTGCTGTTGTCGCAATCGCGGGTGGATGCAGGTGTGATGCAGTTGGTGAAGATGGACCTCAAGGATGTAGAAGATAAGGGGGGTCTTCTCCTAATTCATTTGCCGTACACAAAAACCCATAAAAAAAGATCGTTTACTATTCTTAACAATGGATTTGGAATTAATCCACTAGATTTGTATAGGAAATATATTAATTTACGTCCTGAAAACGGAAAATCCACACGACTCTTTCTACGCTACCGTGGCGGGAAATGCACGGTCCAAACCATAGGTATTAACACTTTTGGAAAAATGCCATCAATGATAGCAACATTTCTGAAATTAGAGAATGCTAAAATGTATACCGGGCATGCATTCCGAAGAACAGGTACAACTTTGCTAGCCGACTGTGGGGCTGATGTAAGAACACTAAAACGTTTCGGAGGTTGGATGAGTGATAAAATTGTCGATGGCTACGTCGAGGACTCCCTTCAAAATAAAGTAAAAATTGCAAAACAAGTTCTTGGGGAGAGAAACAGCACTAGTACAAGGGAGGGAAGCAGCAGCTCTACTGTTAATCAACATGAATTTGTATGTCTGAAGAAGGACTTGAATTGCAGCGATACTGGAATTTCTTTCAACAATACCAATTGCACAATTAACGTCACAGTTTATCAACATACAAAATAAATGTATAAAGTGTAGGTTGTTAAATCTTGTTACATATTACCTTATTTAGTATGAGCATAGGCAACCAGTTAAACGTAGTTGTAGTCCAAATTGCAAAAAAGTAATACTCTTAATATTTTTATTTGTTTGTACTTATTTTCAATAAACAATTAAAAGTAAAATTTTCAATATTTAGTACTTATTGACAGTTCTACTCATTAGTAAGTAGTGTCATATATTATTACACTAGTGAATAAAATTTGATTTCTGTCACTTAAAACAGAGGTATAATGCATGTCAAAAAGTACACCTGTAAGATAAAATATATTATAAAGTCTATAACACACTAGTGGAATTATAAATTAAGCTGTTTTTATGATTAAACAATTTAGTATGAATTAAACAGTTCAATAATTGTTCATGTTCATATTCATTCATATTCATTGTTCATTGTTCAATTCATTGTTCATCATTTGATGTAAGTTAACATTTATATTAAAAGATATAAATAACTATAAAATTACCATTATTATGACTTCATAATAAAGAGGTGTTGGACAAAATATTTTTTTGTGAACATACCATAACAATGAAAATTAATCTTATCTGTAATTTCATAGTTTCAATATTTTGCCAGCTGTCTTAATTAAGAAGGAAGTGGTCGCATTTTTTAGAACCATGTCAGATATCATATGCTCATAACAACAATTATCAACAATAATCTACTCTTCTATTTATCTAAATATAAACAAGGTAATTCAGAATGTAATCTGTTACTACCTCAGTAATGAAATGATATTCTTAGAAAGATGAAACGATTATTTCGTTGGTTCGTATACGTATTCGTAATTTTGTCCTCGGTATACACAAAAAATAGTAAAAAAACCTAATTTAAGAATGAAAACTGACAGCTTCAATAATTTTCTAGAATTTTCAGCCGCTCTGAATCACATTAAATCTAAAAGTAGCCCTCCAACCCAAGCGAGTGCTGTTGAAGACCTGATATCCAGAATCCTTCCAGAGTCTGCTTCTTCTTTTTCTGTTACTGTCAACCCTGAATTAAACGATATCGATGAATTCCAGGTAAGTATCTCTTCATATACGTACTGAGCGCAACAATGTCGCTGTAGCTGGAAAAAAATTCCGACGGTACTATCCAAATTACTTCAACTTCTGGTGTGGCAGCAGCAGCCGGTTTCAATCACTACTTAAAATATTTCTGTAACTGTCACATTTCATGGGAAGCGTCTCAATTAAACCTGCCAACAAACTTACCAGATGTCAACCTTACAGTACCATTCTACGACAAATTTCGATACTACCAAAACGTCTGTACAACTAGTTACAGTTTTGTTTGGTGGGGTTGGACACAATGGGAAAAACACATAGACTGGATGGCTTTAAACGGTTTTAATTTGGTTTAAGCTTTTAACGGCCAAGAGGCAATTTGGGAGCGTGTTTATCAAAAATTTAATCTAACTCAGCGTGACTTGTTGGAGCATTTTGCGGGACCAGCTTTCTTGTCTTGGTTGAGAATGGGAAATATGCGTGGGTGGGGTGGGCCTTTATCCAGTGCATGGCATACTAGGTCGATCGCTTTGCAAAAACTGATTCTGGGTAGAATGAGGAGTTTGGGGATGATTTCGGTTCTGCCGGCTTTTGCTGGTTAGCGTTTAAAAGGTGTCTTTAATCCAGTCAAAATAGACATTCAACTTCGGAAGAACTCGCGTAGAAGAAGAAATTGGTGCACATTTTAAATACACCATTAACAATAAAATGTCAAAAGTCTAATGATTAAAAGATCAAACAGATATTCAAACGCTTTCTTCTTTTTCTCCTTCTTTTTTGCTTTTTCCTTCGCTTTTTCGCATTTTTCTTTTTCTTCTTCTGATTGCTGAATTTCTGTTGATTACTCTAAGAAAAAAAGATGGATCATATATCTCTTCATTGATATCATAAGCATGATCATCTATTGGATTTGATCCAACATTACAGCAAGATTGGCTTTGACAATTACTACATACTACTCCTAGTGAACAAAATAATTTTTTACAGCCACAGTTATAATTACAACTCTTCTGTCAATTACATAAAAAAGAGCTTAAGAAGTTTTTCTAGAGCAGAGTCTAGGGAGCCTTCCCCAGTCTTCAGTGTTTAGTTAGTTACCTAACGATAATTGAATTTCAAAGTAGATACGATATAAATGTTGACAAGCAGCAGCAAATCTTGAAGGAGGACATGACAGCCCCGCAGATTTATTGTTCCGAGTATTTTTTACAAACTTTAAATATCTATAATTGTCTACAGAGCTACATTTATTGCGATAAGAAATCTAATTACACTTATCAAAATGGTGTTTGGAAAAAAGTTGGTCTTTGTAAATACTTCAGTGCAATCACTTAAATCATGATGTCTTACAAATAATGTAAATACTTTTATTTTAAACAACAGACAACTCTCTGATCAAACAAGCTTAAATAGACTTATTATACCTCCAGGAAACACCTATTAATAAAATATCTACTCTACCTAGAAGGTGGTGTGGAAAAAAGTGTATATTATGTAGACAATGATTTTTCTAAATTTTGAAGGTGAAAACGATTTTGTTTTTGATTGAAGTTTTACTACAAATAAAGTAAACTTATGACATTTTTTGAAAAATTATTATTAAAATGATGGAGTGGCAGGCATTTTTTTTGTCGAAGTTAAATATGCGAACGAATTTAATCTCATGAATGAAACTTCGTAGGAAAAAAGTAAAGACTTTTTTGTAGTCACATAATCTACAAAATTTGTATTCTAAATCATTTTTATGATAACACTTGTCGCAAGGAATATATGTGAAAATTGATTTTTTGATCGTTGATCCTTTTTGAAGCATATTTTTAATCGAATTGGAATAACTGGGAACTTTTGACATTATGCACCAATTTTTTGCTCTATGCGAGTTTTTTCGTTTTATTTTTAGCCTATTAATGTAACGTTGGATTTTAGATTGTATCCTGAAGTCAGTATGGCACAGGTGGAACCTTGGAATGGATTCACTGATAATAAATATTGTGGTCTTTAGTTCTTGGATCCTACTGAGAATCTCTTCATTGACATAGGCTCTGCATTTTTAGAAGAAGTTTCTTTTGGAGTACCGATTGATACTCAGTTAACACTGTTTTGTAGCTAATTGCAGAGTTTGGAACAGACCATGTGTATAACTGTGATAGTTTTAATGAAAATCGACTTTCCTCTAGCGACTTGGAATTCTTATTGAATTCCGGAACATTGATCTGTAAGGCGATGACTAATGTTGATCCTGACGCTATATGGTACTTTCTCATTTTTAATAAACATTAACTTATTTCTTCTACAGGTTAATGCAAAACTGGTTGTTTGCAAATTCTCCAGACTTCTGGACTCATGAAAGTTCCTCAGTTCCAATAGTAAATTTCCCCACCAAAGTCTAGCTAAGTACATCTAACCGTGTCTTTCAGGGTAAATGATAGTTTTGGATCTACAATCAGAATTGTCACCACAATAGGAAAAACTCAACCAGTATTTTGGACAACCGTACATTTGGTGTATGCTACATAACTTCGGTGGTTATTGGGAATGTTTGGTTCTTCATCTATAATAAATGAGGTACTAAAAAAGCGTTGTTGATGCAAATGACTACTTTGTTAGGTTCCACACATTGCGAGAAGTTTGGAAAATAGTACCATGATTGGAACAGGCCTGACACCGGAAGGAATCAATCAAAATTATTTTATTTACGAGCTAATGACGGAAGCTGCTTGGAGAACCACTCCAAGTAATTTAACTGAATGGACTGAAAATTATACTACGAGAAGATACGGTTTATCAGACGACAATGCACAAGCGGCGTGGCGCATCCTTCAAGTAATTGAACAACACGTAATTATTGAACTGTCTTTGATTTTCAGAGAACGATTTATGATGTTAAAATGATAACTTATCCCCAATATATGATTGTCCATTTTCCGAATTTCCAACTATCTGTAGAGGTACTATCAAACTTTTAGCTTCAAGTTTAAAACTTGTGCTTTGACAGAATTTGGACAACACTCAAGATTTATTCCATGCGTGGTCACTCTTACTAGAAGCTTCTGATAATTTAAGGAAAAGTTCTGCATATTTACATAATTTAGTAGATGTAACAAGCCAAGTTTTTCAAGTTTATGGAGACATGTTTTATAATGGAATGCGGTCGTCATATAATGGTGGCGATTTTCACTCTTTTGAGTAAATAAGATGAAATTTTGAAATAGAAGTACCAATGTTTTTTTTTTAGTTATTATGGTATAACTCTTTTAGACATGTTTATTGATTTAGACCTAATTTTATCTACTAATGAAGCTTTTTTATTGGGACGGTGGATACAATCAGCTAAAGATGTAGCTGCTGATGTTCCCGAAGAACAACAATTTGAATTTAATGCCCGAAATCAGATCACTTTATGGGGTCCCGCAGGTGTACTTCGGGACTACGCTGCAAAGCAATGGGCAGGTTGAAACACAATTTTCTCTGAGAGTTTATGGGTAAAATAAAAAGTTTTTTAGGTATTGTTTCAGATTATTTTGCTCCTAGATGGCAGTTATTCATTGAACACGCAAATATGACTTTAATCAGTGGACAATCCTTCAACCAGAGCTACATAAGTGAAAGAATCTTTGAAGGTATTGAACGCCCGTTTAGTTACGATAACAGTACGTTTGCTACCGAATCAATAGGTAAAATTTTTTGGGGAAAAAATAATTTCTTCACTCACTTAAATTTCCAGGTGATGCTGTAGAAATTGTTCCGGAACTTTATAAAAAGTGGAGCCCTACCTTGAAACTGATACATGATTGAATTGTAACGAAATGATGGCAGCAATTATAAATCAAAACCTTTGATTTGTGTTTTATTGGTTTCTTAAAAAAATATCCATCTATACAAATTTGGAATATGTATACATAGAAAAACGCCTTGCAAATAAAAACAAGTTATAAAACTCAAATTATTAAAATCAACAAGACAAATCAAAGCGGTGTAATATAATTTAATTATAAAACATTCATATTATCATTAAAGCTGCAAATGTACAAAAAGGAGCAAACATCGATGGGATTATCCCTTCCTATTTTACATGTTTTTGATATTTACTCATAGTGTAAGTATTTTTACAAATTTACGTAAAGCTTTATGTTTACAGAGATTACAAAATACGAGTCGAATAATAAATAGCTAATACCTAAAATGTCCCTTTTTAGCACGTCCGTTGTGATAGACTCTTAAAGGTGTGTATGACCCATTTCCGTTCATACCTAAAAATAACCAATCAATACAACAATTTCAACATTATTGTTTGTTTACTCTGGACAACAGATGGTGCAGGGTACGGTGGAACTTGTAGACGCTCAGGATAATATGGTTTCAAATATAAATGATATATCGCGAAATATATAGCGGCTATGATAGCAGCAGCAATGGCAAATCCTGCATAAACTGGTCCATGATTATCGGGATATTTAACTTTATCTGGATATAGAGTGTAGGCACACCTTCCAATCAAAGCCCCGAAACACCGACCTAAAACAATACTGTAGACTCTTGTCTTGGAAATATTAAGACGTTACCTAAACAAAAGTGAGCAATAACTGGCAGTGCTTGGCCACAAGCAGTGAATTTCCTTGGAACTAAATGTCTCAAGTAAAGAATGGCAGTAATCCACATCAAATGTAGAGTGAAGATTTCCAGAATTTCAAAAATTAGTAATACGGAAGCCTCCGTTGTGTTCGCCAAAGCTACATAATGCAGGATGTAGCTGACAAAACACAATATGAGAATATTCGAATGGTTGCAATAGTCAACAACTTTCTCTGCGAATGTGAACAAAACTGCTGCTGGGATGGCCGCCATAGTTAAAGTTAAACCAATTATTAAATTGGAGCTGCCAGTCATCGTGGCCGCATTCCTAAAGTTAACAATTAAACAAAGAAATAAACACTACGTTCAATTACCATGGCAAATACGCATCTATTGCGTTCCACAAGATTCCAAGAATAAATAGAACGACGCTCACAGCTATTATTTCGTTTCGGTATTTACGCACTGAAGACATTGGCAGAGCTAGCAGTCCACATCTTGTGTGCCACCACCATTCAGGCGGACTTAACGGCATGTTACTGTGGACAAAAATAGTAGAATCCAACATTTTAATTAGATTACTTACTTATCAAACAGTAATATTAAAATGGCAAGAACGATTAAGACAGTAAAGCATATCATAGCGTCCCGCAAGTTTCCATCGGCGCACCCTCCAATGATCGGCGCGAAGATAGCAAAACCTAGCGCACCTGCTGCAAGTTGTTTGCCCACATCGCCTCTTCCTGTTGACGTTTCTCTTGTAGCTATTACCACAGCTGTACTCAACAGTGCCACGGCAGCTGCAGGAAAAATGTCAGCTATCGATCTTATTATTAAATACAGCCAAAAACTGATATTGTTATAGCCACACTCAGACTTTTTCAATAAACTGTCTGTATTTTTAACGGCATACGGGTCATAAATAGCACATAAAACAATAGGTTGGCAATCGGGGTCTTCTTTTTCTCTCAGTTCTTTAACAATTTCCTGCGGCATTCTGCAGCGGAAGTAATCAGCTGGAAGTAAGAATGTGAAGCAGTGTGAAAAAGCGTGTTTGAAGGTATTCACCAACTGGATACGTGCAAACGTCATTGTCGGTTTCATTATCTATTGCACGCGTTATGGATGGTTTCAGTCCAATGTTGAATTCCACGTTTTTAGAATACTTCGTGTAAACTTCACAGATCGTGGCATCTTTGTCTTTGTAGCACATGTGGGGGCTTAAAACGATACCTGGGTTAGTCTTAGTGTAACTTATAGGGGCAGACGTCGGTAACGTCGTGACGACCTGAAACGGCGACGTTATTAAGAAGTTTGAAAGTCTGTTTAACATACATCAATCTCCGCCTCGTTGTTAACAACAGCACCTTCACTGACGTCATCGTAGTTATAATCTTCAGTAGTAGACTCGTTACTTTCTTGAGCTTTGGCTGTTGGTAAAGTCTCAGCTTCTCCGAAATAGGATGTCGTTGCGTTACACGTGAAGACACAGTCTTTCAAATAGACTGGACCTGTCTGAAAAATTCATTAAAAAAAAGTAGACAGTTACACACTCTACTTACTTCACCGTTCCAGTTGTAACAAGTCCTCTCGTGTCCGCACCTATTTTGAAGAATGTAACCACCCTCTTCGTTACACATAAAAGTGACATTTGGGGGGCTTCGTTGCTGCAAATATCTTCATAACAATCGTCTCACTCTTCGTTAGATACTTACAATTCGCGGAACAGTCAGAAGAAGCCAATAAAGAATCGTGGCTAAAGCTAAACATACTGAGATCATAACCCTCAAGTATCGTCCAGTTTTGCTACGTGGTGACCCCCCAAAACCCCCCGCTAGTCTATCAGCCAAAGGTGCAGCTACCAAAGGTCCGATCAAAGCCACTAAAGGTGAGACAATCGAAATTATAGTGAATTCATCTCTGGATAATCCAACTGCGTTCATATGGTTGGGTAAAAATGGGAAGAGACTCCCCAAGCCTAGAATTCACTGGTATTAACTCGATTCTAGACTAAAAGTAGACTTACCCCCGAAAAACAGAAACAGCACACATTTCAGTGTTATTAAATTCTTGTTGACTTCGCATCTCATTGTGGCTGGTTATCTACTCTACGAATTTTGAACTAGCTTCGTTTCTTCTTTTTTCGGTTCATCTGTCGGTTTTCGTCGGAATAGTCATCTGCAAAAAAATGTTGACTTAGTGCCTTTAGCTTTCAAAAAAAAACAGTTAAGTAAACGCTAACCTCGTCATAATAACTAAAAGATGTGACTGGAATTGGCGAGTTCAATAAAATTTTGCCACTTTGGTGTTAACGCGGTGACGTAACTTTACAAGTTGATGTCCTTGTGTCCTAGTCTACTTAATTCATTCTTGTTCTTAGATAACGCAACTACTATTGCATAAAATATGACGTTATACAGGAAGAATTCTTAATTTCTGGAAATGTGCTTGAGGAGAAAGGCCGATAAACATGCAAGGAGAAAACAAATCGATACAGGTATGATGTCACGGTTTGTAAATAGACATGCAGTCAAAATGAGGACTAAGTTGCAACACAAGTTTACGAAAAATAGCCATGACAAAACCTACAGACGATTTGAGTTGATGATCTCAAACTCTAGCTGTTGTACGTATTCAGAAATGATCTCGTCTTGTCTTGACCGGCATTATTTCGCTATTACATCACATAACCCAAGGCTACGATAAAACGGAAATAATTAATTACAATAGTAGATACATCTAAGCGCCAAAAGTTCCAAGGAGTTTATAATCGGTTTGTTTTGGTAAACATTGGCAAACTTCAGAGCTGTAACCACAACGAATCATCCGAGAAAAAAAAGTGTTAGCTAAAAGTGTGAAAAGCCAATTTGTGCACATACTTAAATTAATAGAGCTCATGAAATTAAGTGCAACGATAGGTCGAGGTTATCTATTTAATGTCAACGTACGTATTATACTAGCGGAGTTAATAAGAACTCAAAAAGTTTCTTTCTGTGGTAACAGGTGGCACGTATAAAGTCTTGTATTATTTTCGTACAAGAATATCCTGCTATCTAATTCGAGAACAGAATAAAATTGAAACGACGCCTGACCTGTTTACGGGTTTCGTAAACACAAAACGTTACGACGTTGTTTATATTCCTGAATTTACGATAACGCAATAATTTATTAATGCAGCTGTTTAATTACTGTCGATACTACTCAATTGAATAATTGATTACGATATTTTAAATAAAGTTTGCGTGTTTACAGAAGAATCGTCTCGACGACGACGACGACGACGTGATATTTAGCGTTATTAGTTACACTGCATGCTCTTGGAGAGATTTTCATTTAGATAAAACTTCGAAATGAGAATTGCGAGCATAAAATTACACAGGAATTTATAATCGACTGTACGAAGGGCAATTTGATTTTTAGCAAAACGTTCTGATTTTTATTGAATCACAATTATCATTTATTTTGACTTTAAAATGTTTTCAGTGAAGTGTGATCAAAAATGTTTTTTGTCAACTTTAGTTTGATGTTACTGCTGTTTCTAACTGCACAATTTTATTTTTGAACTGCTTGGGACTGGTACCAAAATAACAAAAATTTTATTGGTGCTAAAACGCTGGGAAATAATTGTTTTTTGTTACGTGTAGATTTTCAGTTTTCGAACAATTGTTACAAACCTGGACTAGGAATTTTAAGAAACTTGGAAGCAGCCAAGGTAGCTAATTAAAAAATTAAAATACAACGCTGATATAACTGTAGCATTTCCCAGAAAAAATTGACACGTTTAAAAAAAAAGTTTAAAAATAAAAAAAATATTTAGGACATTTTCTAAAAATGAAATCGCTAGGTACGTGTTTTTTACTTACCTATAATGTGTTCGACTTTAAATATGCACGTTATAAAGTTTACGTTTGAATCATTATTTCAATAGCTAAAAATAACTCTGACTGTATTATACTTTATTTTAATTTCTTATCCCAATCACTTAGCAACTGGTTTAATAAAAATTTAATCTAACAAATTACATGATACTCCAAAAGGCTGTAAATAATCTACAGAGCCGCTATAATGCATGTAATATTTATCTAATAAACATGCATCGAAGTAAAACAACTAATAAATAAAACATGACGAACAAATCGTTTTATTTCTAGTCCATTTACTCATCTCGAAGGACTTGTATGAAGCTTTCTATAATTTGCACAGCAAATTGATACATATTTATGAGCAATAATAATGAACCGTATTATTGCATTGGAAGCAATTTTATGTCTTTAGATTTTAACAATCCATTAAAGTTATAAAAATCATGTTTTACATTCTCAACCCTACATCAAATCGCCTATTAACATTAAAAGAGAACAATGGTGACCACAAAGCAATTAAAATGTAATTAATACACGGCCATTCGTAATCAATAAATTTGCGTCAGAGTAAAATTATGTGGACGAAAGTGCCATCAAAGCGAATTTAACTTTAACGACAACAGAACCATTAAAATTTTATATTTTGCAAAAATTGTTGCAGATTGTTATGTATGCTAACCAGGCGCCTATTTATGTATGTTTGCTACTGTTTATCCACATTATGTGTGTTTATGTGCCCACAATTTTTGTAAATTTTGTATTTTATTTACCACATTATCAGCATGTTGAAACAGTAAATTATTTATTATGACTTCCTGAATATATTTATAGAACTTACAGTGCTTTATTGCACAAGTTTGTTTTAGCGTCTAAACAACAAAATTGGCAGTAATGCCCATAAGTATTTCGCAAACTTTCAAACTTTTGAGATTTTACAAAAGGCACAAGAGAAAGTAAATCTCTATTCTATTTTCAAATTCAATAAATTTTCAATTTCCAAAATCTAAAACTAAAAAATTTAAAGTCTGCTTTGGTTTTATACTTTTTTGAATGAAATTTTGAAAAACACCAGATTTCTAATTTAAACCAAAATGTTGAACAATTTTCAACGAACTGCATTTTCCGTTCTGAACCGGAAACACATTTAATAATTATTTCAAAATGAGCACATCTCTCTTTCAAGTGCCGGTCTCCTTCAGTGCATAAATATAAAAACTTGTTCATTGCTTCAAATACACTTAATAGCTTGTAATCATCAAGCACCTACTTCTTAGGACGCCGCGCACTTGAAAAAAGAATACAGCCTCTGAAAATACACGAGAACGTCCGTAACCATGAAGTCGTTTATGTAAACATCAGTTGACTCATTTATAAATGTGAGAATGATGCAAAGTCATTTGTATGCATGAACTATCATGAAAGGGTTGTCTGTCGAGTGTAACGGAGATTGCACACATCAACGCCCATACTATGCCTGACCTCCACTTCAGGTGGGCACCGGTAACATATCAATCCATGTGGTGATTTATTAGGATACTGTCAAAATGGAACGTACAAAGATTTTTCACGATTGTGAAGAAAAATAAAACAATTAAGTTTTTGCCAACTTTGGCGAAAATTAGGATCGATGGATATTTATTTGTCGCTCGATTTTCCAAGTCTGAAAGGGTGAAACCCTCTCTTATGTACAAATAAAAGCAATTACGAGACCGACGGTTCTATGACAAACAATAGGAAGATTTATTGATTTTGTCCCTTCTGAAGTCTAATCTGGCCTGTCTATCACGACTAGCACCTTCGTCTTCCGACTTTATTTTTAGTCTTAGAACTCAGAATATCTATTTCCTCTTTACTCGGAGCATCAACCGGAAGCCACAGTTTCAAGTGACTAATTTATGATGGATAATTCGTATTAGTTTGCGGTTTTATAATATAACAACAATTAACCATGCGGTATTTTCATGACGTCGTTTACTTTAAGCCTCTTCATGAATCAACAAGTGGTTCTTTTTTCGAGAACCATTAAAAACCAACTGTACCATCGTACGTGGCCATGGTCATTCAATGGAACCTGTTTAATGCGCCCATTACGTTTTATACATTAAACAAGGAGTGGAAGAAGTCATGAATTATAAAAACTTTCAGGATAAAAGCTTATCCACATCTTGGTTTATAGTCCCAGTTCATGAAGCTTCTTGATGTCCCACCTGCGTGGAAAAATGAAGTCTTAAATCGTCTCCATTGTCTGCTTTTGTAATGCGGCTGACTATATTTTATTGAATAACGTCCGACTTGTCTGGGATGAAACTTATGCAAGTCTTATCGAATTAACGGGAATTAGCGATAATTGGCTGTTAAACCTAAACACGGTTCTTAATTGGTTTGGAACGGCTCTTAATTAATCAGAGTGCATCAAACGTCATTTCCTTTAAACCAATTTAATTAGAGAAGATCATAGAGCGAGTTTTTTGGTTGATCAAATCTGATTCACGTTGGAGAACCTTGACGATTTATGCAATTGACCTCGACGATTGTATACTCCATATACCAACTCCTACAATTTCCTCAGTTCGGTAATTGCCTTTTGTTACTAACGTGATTCGTTTACATGTTTTTATACCTAATTTTATTACAGTCTTCAATCCAATAAGTTACTGGTTTACGTTAAATGAAGATTAAACTAGCGGCCTTCACTTTGTCTTCTAAACAATGAGGTTGGGCTTAATCAAACCTTTAAATTACACGGTTCAGTGTTATTTTAAATCACACTGTCACGTCTTATTAGAGAGTCTAACTTGATTAAAAAACTGTGAATTTAAATTGTCATTGCACCGGTTGAGGACGAGTAATTATGGAGTTTGTGAAACCAGCTTAGTTCCTCAAAAACCAATTGTTAAAACGCAGCGAGTTATGCTCACTATAGCGTATCAATAGTGGCCCCTTTATCGCCATGAATAGATAAATTTTATTACCTTTTGAATCCACCGTGCGGTCAGACCTGGCAAAAATAATAAAACTGAACTTTGGTTAATAAACTCTCTAAATTAATTCTAATAAATGAACTTTGCAAATGTCACACGTAATTTGTCATTTAGGTCAACGAACATTGTGTTTGACTATAAAGACAGGTCATGTAATTGTATTATATCATCAATTTCAGCCAAATCTAGCTAAATTGACTCGGTAATTCACGTCATATTTCTAAAATCACCTGTTTGAGCCCAATTAATCTTGTCGTGATTGATATTACACGTCATCCGCAATTACTCTTTTATTTAAAACTATGACATTAAAAGTGGCGGTTTAAAATAACCGTGACAACAGATGTAAATAAAAATAACCGGGTTTCAGGAAATACCTCGAATTAATTACTTGGCCACGCTGAAATTTATAGCTTCTGATGTGAATCAGTCACCCGGTATAAGCTCATCAATAACAAAATCTGACCTGATTTAGCTATAGGTGCAAGGATTTCAAAATCGTGACCATTAGATACAACAAAGTTCTATAAATATTCGTTGACAGTAACACAAGGGTCAAATGCCATCTTACATTAGTCCATCGCTATTTTTAAGTCGAAATATAAACCTAAATAAATACGTGTTGCTGCGGTCTTACAGAACTTATAGTCATTAAAATAAAATTCGTCCTCGTTTCCGACCATAATGCGACATCCAGCAATTGCATTTTTACTGCCAGTGTTTACATTTAGGTCATGAGCGCGAACTCATGAAAAGAATTATGTTTGTTTATTCGGACATCACAATGCAAGCTCTATCCAGTTCTTGGAACTAGTACACCGGTAAGCATTAAACAAGGTGTGACGCTTCTCAGTAAGAAACAGAAACCAATTAAGTAGCGAGCAAACTCCGGAAAAAATAATCTCATCCCAAGAAGAAAGAAAGTTGGAAATCATCAAGGTTCAAGGCTGTACAAGTGATGGTCAAGTCTCACTTGGGTCTAAAATGCCGAAACATTCGTGGTCAACTTTTTTCGAGATGTAATCGCTCTCGACGAACCCCACTGTTCAATTTACATATTTCAAACTGTTATTGCATTTAAATAGCTGTCAAATTATTGAGCACTTAGAAGCTTTCATGTTTTTGATTACATCGTGATTTGTAGTTTCAACACTTTGAGTACAGAGTGTGTGTTATCTATCTCTCGGATTTTTCTGTTTAGACAGTTATAGTACAAATATAAAAGCAGTCTTAGTTTTCAATAAAATTAGATTATAAATTTCAAAACATTTCATTCTAAATTGCTCTAAATGCCAAAATTCTTGATGTATGACTAATCTTAAAAATAACTTTGTTTTTTATATTCGGATTAAAGTCAGTAACAATTTTGGTTCCTACAATACGCGGGTCACTATTGTTAAGCTAATAATGTTATTTACATGTTTATAGTATGGTAATGGTCTTTTTGTCAGGTTTGTTTGGATAGTAGAATGATAAGTACAAATTGTAGTGTCTGTAAGCTGGTGTGGAAAGAAACTATTTTTAATAGTTTTACTCATTAGAGCTAAAAAAGTAACAAAAAAAGAAGTCAATTGTACTGCCATTGTTTCAGTTTATGTTTGTGTGAAAATTACTTTCTGTCTTAATTGTGGAATTATTAATTTTTAGTTGTAATTTACTCTAGAGAGTTATCATCATTTTTTTAATTAAGTGTCAAAATTAGAAACAGGAAGGTTGCTCCCTCTGTCGTAAATTTACACTTTAGTACTATAGAGATACTTTTATTTATTCGATACCATTAAAACAAAAAAATCTGCAAACTTTCTTATAGAAATACAAATTTTGAAGAACTTGAAAATTCGTACCGAGGTATATTTTAAAAAATCACATTTATGTAAAAAAAATAAAAACTCCAGTAGTTACACGACGTCCAATGTAAATGATGCAATGACCCTTTAAAAAATATCAAGCTGATATTAAATTTCCAAAATCTAAATAAAGACAATAAAAGACCTATAAAATAAAAAAAAATTGAATGTCAACCTTCAGAAGACACTTACAAATTTTGATTTTCCTTATAATAATATCTAGCAAAGATACAAAATTACATCAAAAACATACAAGCTAGTGATTTGTTAAAATTGTTATTTATATAAAACACGTTAAACTTTTCACAATTTAAAAAATATTTATGAAGCTTAATTAATGATCCAAAAAATACTAAAGCTCTTTCTTATTGCAAAGATACGAAATGAAATTATTTTTTTTGTACATGTTCGTACAAAAACAGATGATTTATAAAAAAGGTACTACTAGAAAATTTAAAAGCTTTTCTGAAACTTGTAATTTTTGAAAACAGAAGTTATTACACATCATAAGTTACAGAAAACAAACGCAATTCTTTAGAAACTACTCAAAATTCCAGTCTTGAATGCGTGCTCGTCATTTTTGGAAAAAAATTGGAAAACTGTCTAACAAAACAATAAATTCTTAAAATATAGTTATTCCAAAAATATCAGTATGATAATTTTAAGTAAAAAGATTTTTTTATGGTCTTTTTTTATAGCTTTATTGAGTGTATTATTGAAATTAAATTAAATTAATTTATTAAATTAAATTATTATTAAACTAAATTAAATTTAAATTATCTAAATTAAATAAAAAATGAAAATGCTATTTAATGCAATAAAATTGGTAAAGTTCACTTAAACATATCAACACATAATAAGAGGGCTTGGAATAAAACATTACTGTTAGATGAAAGGAACAAATCTGCATTGTTCTTTTTATAGAACAAAATAATGCTAATTTGAATTGTTACGTAACATTTTCACGAATATCTCAAGGATTTTTTTCATATGAATAGATTTAAGCATTTTAATATTAATAATTGGAAATTAATACAACAAACAAGAAAAATGTTTCTATTATTATTTATATTCATGTTTACCCTTTAGATTAAAATTACTTGGACTTATTTATTCGCATTCTACTTCAATACAACTAAAGATACTTTGTTTGTACAAAATAAACTAGTTTTATTACCTCGCTACATTTAATTGGGTAATTTGCGATATTACTTTTAATTTTATTTGCAATTAAAATCAGAAAACAAAATAATAACATGATATTGCATTTTATGTCTTCATCCATGGTGGTTTCTGCACTATTCGTTGTGAGTAAAATTCAAATCAATGACTCAAAAATATTACTGTTTAAAGAATCTACATGGATTGCGAAATCGTATGCCTTTCCGATTCCAATTCAATGCTGTTTGAAACAATAGTGATTGTTAATGTTGTTTATTAAAAACTTATAAATGGGAAAATTATTTAAAACTTTTCAATACTTACATCATCTGTGTCACTAGTTATTCCGGCCCACAATTCTGTTTTAAAAAAATGTGTAGATAACTTTTAAGAACTCGAACTTTTTTTTTTCAAAAATTTTTGTACTTAGTCATCTTTATTCTTAGTGCTCAGTTGGGCGTTGTATTAGCAATTCTTCGGTGAAAAATGTATTCATTCACGGTCAGGATTGCTCATACGAAGATTACGAGGAAATTCAGTAAACTTTGTGGTAACTTTCACATTGACGTATTGCTCATATAGTATTAAATAATACCATTTATTTATAATAAAAGGGCGTAATCTCTGAGTCATCTCATACTTCCCAAGAGTAATATAATACAACATAAATAGCGTTCTTTAACATGAAAATGCCACTTAACATTTATCATGTTACAAAAAATATATAGTCTACTCTACTCCGATCAAATGTGATGCGAAACAATTGTTTCCTTTATCGATCATCGTATATGGATTATGAATGTGTTGTAACCCGATTAAAATTCTGTGACTTGTAGCTTACCTGGAATCTAACGTACATCCAACCGTCTCGTAAAAAATAATCCAATAACTTGAACACAAACAAAAAGGTTCGTTGTTACTAAAACAATCAAAAAAATAAACACTACACGTGAATCGTTTAAATCTCGAGTACGGCTCTGTTCGAACGGACTTTTCTCGGCCAAGTTGCGCCAGCAACTAGTGTGTAAATGCGAAGTTGTATGAGAATTCTGTCAGCCGCGTCGTTTAGACCACATGTTTGTGCGCGCCGTCACCTGGCCCTAATAATGGGGGATGAAAAGGGAAGTTTTATACCCTTTCTACACTCTCATGATGTAAAACAAAAGAAAAAACAGTCCTACGAGTTCACATATGCGAAAGTCGTAAAGCTGCCCACAGTTGCCCAGAGTGATACAATAAAAATTTGGATTATTTTCGGACAAGTCATCAAAATATATTTTTTCTGATTTGAGTCACTCGTGGTGCAAATGACCTAAAACTGAATCAAAAGAACGCATGGTTGGCCGGTCAACAGTCCATCAGTATACAATCTGGCCAGGTAACTTGCGCCTTACCTTCACTACTTCAGACTGTTCCATTGTTGCTGTAGTTTCCATTTGCATGAAGATCTTGATGAAGAATCCTCGGCTTTTGTTTCTTTGTTATAGTTTCTCCAAGAATCTCGAGAAAAAGTGAGTGCAGGATGTGAGCTTTATATGGAGAAAACTTGTTCTTTAATCGACAGTATGGAATAAGTTGATTTTAAATCTTTAATTCATTAAGTGAAACGGGTTGACCAGAAGAAATGATTTAAGAGTCAGATTAACTAACAGTTCGTTAATGGTTTCGGTTGTTGGTGTCATCCATCTTAGCACAAAAATAAGCATCTGCTTTATCTATTATTGTAGTGACAACAGTTTACAAAAGTGAAAGAATTCAAAATGTTTAGACGGCATGTTTTTGTGTTTTTAACACTAGGAATCTTACATAGGGCAGCCGTTTTGAGCGAAAAAGCGAGAAATAGGTAGCTAGGTCCTGCGTGGAAAGAAGCGTACCAAAGTAGGATTGCAATTCGTTCGAAATAATTTGTAGTTTGACCTGACACATTCAAGGAGCTCGGAGGAGTTAAATTTTACCCACTTTTTTGTGATTGCTCGAAAAGAGTTGGCTTGTTTTAAAAATATACATCTAAAAGTAGCTCTTAAAAACGGAAATCAACCGTTAGAACTTATCGAAAAACCGAGGCGGAAGTCGACTCAGCTTTCCTAAGAATGTTTTTCTAAGGTCGATAAAATTTTAAAAAATGATTTTTTTGTATCTAGAATCGGTTTTTTAAAGCCAAACTTTGGTTGTGAATTTCTGGCTAAGCTGGTTGTTCTACAAAACCTAAATATTCTAAAGACTTACCTAGAAGTTGAACGTGAAATGCAAATTCAAACCGCAATTATCAACAAAAATTATGTATCACACTGAACGACATTGAAATTTTCTACATTTACGTTTGTCCAACTGATAACAAACTTCTGACACAAAAATACAAACGTGGCTGCTTATTGTTATTCATTTGGGCACGTTACATTATGAACCGTGCGGTGGTAAAATTATGTCATTTTTTTTACACATACCGATTAAAATAAAAAAGTAATGAGTCATAAAGCACAAATAACGGGAAGTGTATTACATTACAAAGACAAGTACTTAACTGCATGCGAGTTAATTGTTACTTAACTGCCACAACTTTTATAGTTTGCAATAACAAACCGATTTAATTTTATCTGTCATTAAAGGCGACGACCATACTTGAAAATTCCATAATTATCGATTATTCCTTAGGAAGCAACATTTTATTCAATTTCAGTTCATATAAAACCGACGCTACGATGGAGGAAATAATTTTAAGAAGCCACAAAATGGTAAATTCACATTTAATTATAAAATAGTTGTTAATTTGAATTCCATTTTGGAGTGCGATACATTTTTTTAATGTAACAGTTAAATTCGCCGTTTCACAAGGATTTCCCCATCACCCTCAATCATTAATTATTTGGGCGAAAAACAAGATCCCCGTTCAATATTTCCAATCCACCCCTCGTTCAAATAAAAATCAATGCTTACTTATAATCCATCCCGCTTTGATGAGAATTGTAATTTAATTAGGGAAATGTATGTATGTGAGCTTTTGTAAAAAATTAGAACGCAACTCGAATAACTTTAGTGTGGTCACGCAACAGGCAACTTTAATAAAGCAACCCACACATCGCCCTATTTTTCATATATTACCGCAACAGTAGACACGATGATGACATAAAAAGTTGGACATTCCTGGGAGATCAGAATAACCACGCAAAATGCACTCAGTTTGTCGTAACTACTAAATATAAAGACACGGGGGTCTTTTTGGATGAGAACCGAGTGTACATTAAAAATGAATGTAAAAAGAAACTATTTGTTTATTAACAGAATAAGAAAGAGAACGATAAGGGTAACCTGACACGCAAGGGAAATATTTCCCATAGACAGAAGAGCCTTACTCCCACAATGTAATTACGTGGTATATAATTGACCTCATGGAAAATTGAACCAGCTCAGTTGTTCTGTGAACAAGAATCAGAAAAAATCCAAGACCTAAGAGATATGAGGAAAATGGTTTAATAACGTAGTATGTTGTTTTACCCCATTTCATGTCAGCTTCCATATATCTAACGACGAGTTTACTGATATTAAAGTTTCTTCCGCTTTCTGCATCATTAACTCGTGAGATAACATGGTGAAAAAACTCGTGTAAGTACAATAACAACAATTTCCATAAATAGAATGGTTCTCATGTCGATACTACTTGACTTTCTGTTTAATGAGATATAAGTGCAACAATGAAGCTGCAGTACTATTATTGAAAATTATTACATTGTAGATCATATAAATCTTGTAATATATCTTTATCCATGTCTATAAATTCACGCCCTTACTGCACAAATGGTTCTTCTTTGACAATCTAGTTTTGTATTACGTTATTTAAAGATTTTGATACTTCTTTACCTAAAAAAATGGAAATGTTTCCTAGGCCCACCACTGGGACTTTTGTTTTTAAATAAAACAATTAGTATGCTCGGTAAACATTTTATTAATAGTTGCATATCACCTGTCGGTAAAACAGTGCCAATCAAAACAAAAGCTTTTATAAACTAAACAAGCAATAATCTGGCAATAATAAATTCAGTTGTATACATTTTTAAATTGTACACAAGTTAATTGGTGAAAAGGAAAAATTTACCTAAAATGCCTATTTTTGTAATCATTAAAATGATTATGTATCAATAAGACCATCAAGAATTGTAGAAGTAATTTAGGTGGAAAATGTGACACAAAATTTCCGATTTTTTTTTGTAGGTTTCATATTCTTAGAAAGTCTTGATATTTTTCGCATCTGTTCTATTCTCTAGATCCTCTAAATTTCCGATAGTCTCTATTTTTTGGGTTTTTTAAAATCTCTACATTTTAGGAGTTTTTTTTGAATTTTTGTGTTTTTGGAAATTTTTGTATGTATTTATCGTGTTTTTTATGTTTAATTTTTTATGTAATCTAGGCCTGCAGATTCCATAGATTTTTAGTACCCTCTTTTTTCTATTTTTCGAATAACATTTTTTGTTTAATTCTTAAATTGCTTCGTATTCTTTAGATCCTAAATTTTTCAAATTCTTTTCATTCTGCAAATTTCTCAGACTGTCTACAGTCTCTGAATTCCTAACATTTTTCAAATTCATATAAAAGTTGTATTTGTTTCAGATTTTTTTTTTCTGGCAGCCTAAAAATTTTTTCAAGCTTTATATTTTATATTCTTTATATTCATATTTAAATAATGGTGGCAATTTTTGTAGACTAATGTATCACTTGTTGATTCATGTTTGGTTAGGGTTTGGCAAAAAGGAAGTACCATTCTGGTTGGATGAGTCTGTCTTGAAGTTCAAAGGAAAAATGCAATGCTCGAAACGTCGGTCTTTGACAACTTTAATTTTAAATTTGCTAGGTTTAAATTTAAAATTAAAAAATATATTGAAAAACCCCTACACCAAACACACACTTTTGAAACACACTAACATATGTTTCGGTATCCATGATACCATCATCAGAGTCATGATTAAACTTATCTACCCTTAAAAACTAATTACTTATATACTAGTTACCTATACCACTTTTTGGGTGGTATTTAACAATCTAAAGAGGGGAGAAGAGGGGATGGGACCATTATCGGCATTCATAACAAAGGGCTTATTCTTAATTATTTCTAGACTTTCGTAAACATTTAGAAATTTACAATTGTTTACATTCCTAACTAATTCTTCTTTGTCAAAAATATGTTGAGCAACACTGGATTTTTCAAACCTGCCATATTTGGCGCGAGCTACATGTTCTTTGAACCTTGTCAAAATTGACCTCTTTGTTTGCCCAATATATTTTTGCTCACAGTTCTTACATTTAATTTCATAAATACCCGACTTTTCTTTGAGCCCTACTTTATCTTTCGGGTTGCCGAGAAGACATTGGAGGTTTAATCCAGAGGTGTAAACCACCTTTAGATCAATACCCTGGAACACTTCTTCCAGCCCCTTTGTCACTGAAGGTGTATAAGGGATCATGGCAAATCTTGTCTTTTCTGGCATTGAATCACGAAAAGTCGAGCATTCTGAAATTGATTTCTTACGTTCTAATTTGGACACTAACCTGTTGACAATTCTAGGGTCAAAACCATTACACCTGGCTACATTTTTGATTGTTGTCAATTCCTTGTTGAATCTAGTCCGTGTTAGTGGGAAATTTACTAACCTGTGGACTAAGAAATTGAAACTCGCCATCTTATGCTGAGGACAATGATGTGAGTCTTCTGTAATGTAGCGAAGTGTACTGGTCTCTTTTCTATAAATATCAAATTCTAATTTATCTTTATTCCTAATTACAAGAGTGTCTAAAAAGAATTTAGAATTTAGATTTGATCAAGAATAGCTCTAGGTTTAAATTTGAAAGTAAGCAAGCCAAAATAACAACCTAACAAATATAGTCACTTGCTAAAGGCTGTACACGAAAAAGATTGGCCTTTTACAAAGTAAGTAGCCAACAACATTTGCTCAGAAAACTAATTTTGTGCAAATGGAATGAAAATTGTGAAATTTCTTATCGAGTTTTTGCAAAATCTCGAGGAATAACAAAGTCAACAGTGTCAAACGTTCTAAACAATTTTAAGGAACGTTTAACCATAACAAGAAAGTCAGGTTCCGCGAGAAAGCCAATTTCATAATGTCAAATTATGGAAAGACGAAGTCTTAGCCTCGTTTACACGAAATCCAAATGTACCAGTAAGAGATTAAAAAAGTTGGAACATCTAGTTCAAATATTCAAAAAGTCAGAAAGATAAATAGACCGAAGAGTCTGTAAAGTACTGTAAACGTCGAATACCAAGTTTTAACAGCAAAAAATAGGGCAAAAAAAATTGTATAGATTTTTTTTAACAAAGTTTTATTGTATATTTTTGGAAGATGAAACATACGTCTAAGCTGATTTTCAACAACTTCCAGGGCTAGGGTTTTTTACTTGTAAAAATGAATTTGATGATTTGGAAAAAAATAGGCAGAAATAAATGGTAAAATTGGTGATTTTTTTTAAATTTGGCAAATCAAATGCGCTTGCGGAGAAACATCTTAAAATTCTGTGACGAAAGGAATAATAAATCTCAACCTTTATTTGGAGGGGTGCCTGAAGAAGAGATTGCTACCATTTATAAAAAAACACAATGTCTACTCTCTTCTGAGCCGAATTTAGCCACGGTACACTACGCAAAAACTGTAATAGTAAAACAGTGACATTTGTGTCGAAAGACAGCAATCCGCTAAACTGCCCAGAACTGAGATTTATTGATAGTACTGGTCACATGTAAAACAAATACTAAGAAAATAAAAAGCCAAGCTAAATTTTTTGACGATTTTGAAAAAAAAGTGGAATAAAGCGTCAGCAACTTCCTGTTAAACCTGCACAAGATCTCTTAAATAAAAAAAGTTTGAGATTTTTGTTACGACTTGGTTTAAGGTAAATTGGTTGTGAAAGACAAGATTGTATAATTTGTTGAACTAAAAATTTTCAAATAAGTTTTAGTTCAAAGTTTTACATTTTGTTATATGTGGCCAATTTTTTTCGTGCAGTCTTTATTTTGTTTATTTTACTTATTTTGTCGATTTTCTATATTTTCCACACTTTTTTTAAAAAAACGTTTAGACTTCCTTTTGAAGTTCTTAGAGATTTTCTACATCATTCTTTTGATATTTCTCACAATTTATAGTTTCTGACTTGTCAAATGCTTTAAACTTTCTAGATTATTTTGATTCTTCAGCATTTTACATTTTTTCAAATTTAATTTTTCGCGTGTGGATGTCATAAAATTGTTTTTTTTCTTAACATTTTTGTTCCGGACTACAAGTAGGTACATTATTATAATTTTATTATATTACTTGAAACTTGTCTTACATAACCCAGTGAGTTTTTTTAATGGAGTATAAGTTTTTGCTCTGTTTTGAAATACGAGTATTGTGATCCAATTCTATACAAATTTAGTAGTCTCACGATTGAAGACTTTAACAACTTTTTTTTGTACCTAATTAAATTTGTTGTTAACATTTTTGCGTTCCAGCGACAGGTAAAATAGTACATGTCAAATTAACTATAAAGGAGTTATAAAACTTCTTGGTTCAACAAGACGCTCCCAATAATTTTTATCCAAGTATAAATCAGAAGACAAATCGTCACAATTTGTATTCACTCATCAATCCATTTTTAAACGTTTCATATCGAAATGTATTAGAAAATAGGTGGGTAACCGACTCTCTAAACGCACGTTGTCTATTTTTAGTATACTTGGTGGTTTTATTTTAGATACTACGAATTCTCCAAGTGATCAAACGTACCTTAATTTATAATTTTTTATTTTTATTACTGTACTAACTTTGTTTATTTTAACACTTCGTGGTATAGTATAATAAATTTAAGTGTTCAATTCTAAATACCACTAAAACACTCGGGACATTTAATTTAAAATTCACAAACATGTGGTTCACTTCATTTCCATCTTTAACTCCCATAATGTGAGTAATTTTATGAAACATTTTTATAAAACTGCATTCAGCGGACTGTACATAAAAACGTTACGCAAGTGATTTGGTTAACGCATCGCGTCGTTCAACACATGTTGCTAACACTGTGTAAACTTTTTGAAGAAAAAACAGTGTGTGCTCTGTTACCGGAATTTATTTGAATTAATCTGCTTTCACACTAAACCAAGATCATTCACGTGCTTAGATTTTTTTGTAGCTTCGGCGTCCGACTGTTGTAAAACGTAATGATTGCATTGCGTGTAGTAACACACTTAAATGTCTGAAGGAAGTTTTTTTGTCCTGTCGGCAATTTAGCCCATGAAATAATCAAAAGCAAGTTTTTACTTATTTATTGACACCACGATTACAAGAGTTTATATTTCCTAGCTTTGGCAACGAACTTGAATTTCCTGTAATTTCCCGAGACCCACTTTTTATGAATCTTGCGAGCGACGTCGATAGTGTTTCCTGAAACGTGAAATTTATGTTAGTGCGTAATTTTCATAAATTAATTTGAACGACACTCCCTGATGGGCCTGGCAGGTAATACGAGTGTTATTTGCTGATTAACTTATACCTCCGACTCTGACCTAATTTCGACTCATAAACAATTGTAATTAAAGCCATAATAACAGGTACTTGAAGAATTTAAAAAACTTACCGGTTGGTTCGACAGGGAATTCAGTTCGATCGAAAGTGAACGGTTCTTCAACTTCTTTAAACATCTTGTCGTTGATAAAACTTTGATTAAAAGCTTCTCCAGACTCTAATGTTTGGTTCATGTACTCTATAAATAACTGCCATCTTGGAGCGAAGAAGTTTGATACAACGCCTGAAGGGTCAAGACTTAATTGTGATTATGCAAGTGTGATAAAATTACCAGCCCATTGTTTGTTTGCATAATCCATGATTTCACCTCGGGGTCCCCATAAAGTGATTTGATTTCTAGCGTTATATTCAAATTGTTGTTCTTCGTCGGTGCTGTTGGCGGCCCTTTTGGCGGATTCCAACCAAGGACCCAACAAGAACGCTTTGTTTGTGGAGAGAATTGACTCGAGGTCGACAAAGGCCTCTAGAAATATTCTAGAGTATGTTCTAAAAATAAAAAATGAAATACGAGCAATCCGATGGGTATCTTACTTGAAATTTGAAACGTCTTTATTAAGGAAGGCATCTAGCATTTCTTTGTAGTAGATATCGGCATTTACTTGAAGAGCTTGGCGAGTTACGTCCACTAAATCGTGAAGATAACCAGAATTGTTGCCTAGATTGTCAGCTGCTTCTAATAGACTTGACCAAGCGTCCATAAGGTCGTTCGTAGAATACCAAGTCTACAATTTGATTGCTTTAAAAAATACTAAGCGCCACTGTCCCATTACCCAAATGTCTATTTTGAGACTTGGAGTTCTTGTGATCGCGTATTTTCCACGCATTTTCTCCAATCCTTTGTAATCATAAATGCCGCTCTAATAAAAACTTGTTTTCAATCAATGCGTTTGTGACTAGATTAATACCTGAAGAATTCTCCACGCTTTTTTGGCGTTGTCATCAGTTAATCCGTATCTTCGAGTGGAATAGTCTTCAAACCATTCCGTTAGATTGGCGGGCGTTTTCCTCCAAGCGGATTCGGTCATCAAGTCATAAATAACGTAATTCTGATTAATTCCTTCTGGCGTTAAACCTGTTCCAATCATGGTGCTATTTTCCACGCTCCTTGCAGCTATCGGTGACTGATTTAACGTAAAAAAAGGAAACAAGATCGTACTTACTTCGTTAACAATGTTTGACGAGCCGAACATACCCAAAGTGCCACCAAAATCGTGCAGCATACACCAAATAAAAGGTTGTCCGAAATATTCGTTGAGTCTGTCATATTGGGGCCATTGTTCTGATTGCAGGTCAAGGACGATCATTTTTCCCTTAAAAACAAGGAAGGTAAAAAATAATCAAAGAATTTTAGACAACACAATAGCATAACAGTTAACGGTGACAGAAAATTGCTTATGATGAAGAAAGACAGAAAGCAGAAAGACCTCCACCAAAAAATTTTATTTAGACCTACCAACTGTACACTATTCAAAAATGATTGCACTCTGTCTGTGTTACTCCAATAGTTATCAGAATGAAACATCCACCCTTGTAGCAGCCTAAAAAAAACTTACTTTAGGTATCGAGGTTAAAATCGCCTTAGCCCTGTTCTTTGTCCAGAAAAACAGATCATGAACAAATAACCAGTTCTGCATCAACCTGAAGCTCTACCGGTAATAAGATAGCATGGAAGCATTAAACGTACCAAATTGCGTCTGGGTCGGTATCGGTCAAAATTTTATAAATCGATTTTCCAATGTTGGCCAAATAAGTTAAATCTCCGCTTGAAGGAGTATTTTCGTTAAAACTGTCACAGTTGTAGACGTGGTCTGTTCCAAACTCTGTAATCAACTAATTTTCACTACATTACATTGTTAAAATTTTAAGAGTTACTTCTTCTAGGAAAGCTTTTCCTATTTGGTTGAAGAGATCTTCAGTTGGATCTAAGAAGTAAGGACAGCAGTAGGTCTTATTGAAACCATTCCAAGCACCCACCTCGGCCATGTTGGCGTCTGGATAGAGTCTTAAAAAAAGTAATCAATTTTAGAAAACACGAATTAAGTGTGTACCTTTTAAAGGCTCTAGGTAAGTGACCAGCGAAAGCTGGCAGAACTGGGATCATCCCGAACTCTCTCATTCTTTTCAAAATTTGCTTCTGAAGAACTATAGATCTAGAGTGCCAAGCAGAAGAAAGAGGTCCTCCCCATCCTCTAATGTTACCCATTCTTAACCTAAAAGACGATTTTTACTGTCCGACGTTGCTACAAAATCATATTATACCAAGCCAAAAATGCAGGTCCTGTAAAGTGTTCATCTATATCCTCATCTGTCAAATTAAATTTTCTATAAACTCGCTCCCATATCGCTTCTTGTCCATTAAACGCAAGAGCTAAATTAAAACCATTGAGAGCCATCCAATCAATGTGTTTTTCCCACTGACTCCAATCCCACCAAACAAAACTATAACTACTCGTGCAAACATTTTCGTAATATCGAAATCTGTCATTTAGTTCGATGGTGATGTTTACTTCTGGCAAGTTTTCTGGTAGATTCAACTGAGAAGTTTCCCATGAAATGTGAGAGTTGCAAAAATACTTGAGATAATAGTGGAAACCAGCTGCGGCTGTAACACCTGTGGTGGCTGTTATTTGAATGTTTGTTGAGGTTGTCTCGATCTGAAATAGATTTTTTAAGTTTTGACTCTGAGTGAAGGTGGTTAGGTCACATGAAATGCATCTTTAGAGTTATCAGTGTTGGCTTCGATTTTAACAGAAAATAATGATGCTTTGTCCGGGATTATTCTTTGAATGAGGTTCGTGACGGCATCGGCTTGGGTGTCGGGGCTAGCACTCGGTCTAATATGACCTAGCGTTGACGAAAAGTCTAAAAACAGTTAATTAATTCGTAGTTATGATAGGATAAAATACTTGATAAACACATAATCAATAATGTTATCGAAATGACTATAATTATACCAATTCTCATTATGACCTACCAACTGAAGTGACATCATTAAGTCCTCCAATTAAAACCACTACACAAAATAAAATAGTTTTCATTGCACTTTTATGTCAAATTTTCTACTGCAAACCGTAACCGTAAACTAGTGTCAGGTTTCTGAACTCTGAACTTACAGCATTCATTCTTTTGATAACGTAGTTAAGTACTTATTCACTTGATGTGATTATCTTCCAGTTTTATAGATAGAAACTGAAGTATTTGTTGCTATTCAAACTTGCCTTAAAAATCTGTAAACACCAATGTTTGTTGGGAAAACATCGTCGTTTTTGTCTGTTATTGTGGATATTTTTTGAAGATGCTGTTAAATGTACCAAAATCTGGGAAAACGGAAAAGCCAATGATATTAATTTTTGATGTATGGCAGACCAACAAGTAAATATCGTAATTGTTTTCACAAACAAAATTTAAAAAACATTCAGCTTCCGGAAAACACAAAATTGGTTATGCATAATAAATACAGAATACTTAGTACAAACTGGGAAGTTTTTTAGAACCAAACTTTATTATTATTCACTGTTGTAAAAATAGCATTTTGTGGGAAGTTAAAATATTTGATGGTTTTATTTGAGACTTTTATAATTTGTTCGTTTGGACGTGTTTTTGGAACATATTGTCGCAGTTTTAAATACAGAAGAGCACGTAGTTAAAATTAATCACCGATTATATTTTAGTGTTTAGAAACTATATAGACAACCAACAATACGAAAGTAGTTTTATTAGTTCAGTAGATTTATAATTTCACTGTAGTAATTATCATTGTGTGCTATTTTTAATTATTTGAAGCATTTTTATTAATTTACAACAATGTCAGCTTTGCGTAACATAAAACATAAAAAAAGTAGTGCTTATCTGGAAATCCGAAAACAGATATTTGGTAAAAATAAATTGAACAATTAGATATATTTAGAAATAATAAATTAATCGTTGTAATAAAAGTAAATATTAAAAAAAATATAAAATAAAAACAAAAAAATAAAGCATTAAAAATATGACCATATATTTGTTTCTGATTACAAAAAAATGCAAAAATGGTAGTCAGTACAGATAAAGACATAATTAAATTAAACATTGCATTGAACATTGCTAATAATTATAACAAATAAATTAACATTTGAATAAATAGATTATTACATTCGCATGGCTTTTTCCACTACGTGAATATAAAAAGCGGGATTCTCAATATCAACCAACTCCTTAAAATCCCCATAAATCTGATACCTGGATCTTTCTCCGAAAATATTGGCTAACATATCTTTAAAAACTTCAAGTCTGTGTGGATAATACGACAGTCGGAATTCACTAAAACCCAAAACATTATTTTAATTTAATTTAAAGATTTTTGTACCTGATACAATCCAAATTAATTTCGTCACTTTTTCCGTACACAGAAGAGGTATCAATTAAATAATCCAAAGTAACTAATGCTGGTCTTCCACCGACGTAAAGTACCGACGTCTTAATGTCAGTCATGTGCTTGCTCTACCAAGAAAAAGAGTTAATGTTTCTAGTGCAATAAGTCTAAGATCTTACATTATAGTAAATGCATTTTGCTGGAGTACTTCCTTCGTTGATAATGTAGTCATAATTTCTATGATCAATCAAGAGTAGTCCTCCAGGTTTCACACACTTTTCGAAATTTTTAATAGCTTGCCTAAGTAATAGTGATAAGAAATTACGTTTTTTTTTTTGTAAACTCACCTTTGCTCACGCTGGTCACCGAAAGAATCCAGTAAATGTGCAAAGGAATTTCCCAAGCAGATTACAGCGTCGAAACCGTTACCAACAAGTTGTTCAATGTCGTCATAAAGGGTTAGCCAGTTAGCTTCTTCGATAACTACAAGAAAAATCGTTAATTCTATTAACGTTGCAATGTTAATATGTACCCCAATTATAGAATGCGGGTTCATCACGGCGATTCCATCTTGCCTTCAAAGCATATTTTAACATTTTATCGGAAGCATCTACTGAAACTACTTCGAAGCCTTCTTCTAACAGCATTATAGAGTCAATCCTGTATGAAATTTTCTCGCTGATGCAACTAACTTTAGATTTTTTTATGACTTACCCGGTACCGCAAGCCACGTCTAGAATTCTCTTGCATCCTCTTTGTCTCAGGAGGCGGATTAAGAAATTTTTGTAATTTTGGGTTCTTGAGTTTTTGTCGCCGATAAAGACTTCCCAGACTTTGGCGGCTTTGCCGTCAGCGTACTGGTCTTTAATGCCTTCGACGGCTGTTCCCAAGGAACGCGTGTGGAAAACACTATCTGCCATTTTTTACTAGGAAAAATAAATTCACGACTTCAAAGCAACAAGCAAAAAAAATTATATTTGATGTTTACCTGGAGGAGTTGAGTTTTTGGAAGTAGAAGTGAAAGCAGCACGACAATGTCATGTGGCTGAAACTGGAGGGTTTTTATATGTTAAAGGGAGTGGGGACTAAAATGTTTTCATTCGGGTTGCATCATGCTGTCAATAATAAAATTTTTCGTGCTTCTTAGAGATTTTTGTTTAAAATTTCAGTTGCTATTATGGTTAAACATCGTTATCATTCTGTGGACACTGTTTTTAATTGTGTAATTTTACTTGATTAGCTACAAATTGTTTTTCGACGTTGCAAAATTTTTGAATGACGAAGATGTCATTAAGATCGTGCATTCGTTTTCATAAAATTAAATATTTAGATCATTTCCACACTAAAAAAACGAAAAATCTTTTTTTGTTGAGTCATTGTACTAAATAATTACGCTTCATAGAAATAGATAAACAATTATTTACCCTACAGAAATGCTGAGTCACAGCACATATAAATAAATGCCATTTATAGAAAACTTATCAGTTCAAAATGTTACCACATTGAACCAGTTATATCGCTATCTTTTTGACCTAGCACCTTAAGAAAATTATATGTTGTTGATATGACTTTTGTTTTAAATTATTCCAATTTTGCCTTTCTTTTTGAAGAGATCGTGACCATCACTCAGTTTCGAACGTTAAGTGAATGACATTGCATCATAATTTTTATTAAAAATGATTTTATCTCAACTTTGTTAAGTTTATTCCGGTTTCGAAGAAAGGTTAAAAAATTCTCATGCAATTTATAATAAAAAAAAACATTAAACATTTTAATTATTGTAAAAAAAGTTTCAGTACATATAAAGGAATGCAACACACATTTAAAAATACTTTTACTTTCTAATGAAGTGATGTTTTTGTAATATTTTTTATTCAATAAAAACACAATTTTGTAAATATATTAAAACTCACAGTGAGAAATTTTGGAGATCGACGTATACATTTAAAAAATTACATTCAAATAAACGTATGTCTTTATTTCGAAATTTATCAAATGCTATTAAAACTATATTTGTTTACATATATTTAATTACTTTTTTATAAAATGATATGTTATAGATTTTTGGTAGAAATTTCCTTTGAAATGTCGATGAATCAGGAAAGATAGCTTTGTAACTTTTAACTCAGCTTTTACCTACAACTTCTAGATGGCGCCTATTTAGTCTTTACGATTAAAATTGTACCTACTGTGCATTTTTCTAGAATTGGTCAAGAACTTACAAATTATTATAAAAATTTTGTGTTAAACTGATATACTGCTTAGCTTCAAATTTTTTTCCATCACTAATTTCAATAATTTGTTAACTCACAATTCAGCCAAAACTGTTTCGTATTTTTTGTTTTTTCTCGTTAAGTGATCAATATACAACACAAGGATATTTTTTTAAATATTTGGGATCTAACACTAACATTTTAATATCTACAACTTCAAAAATGTGCGTTTGGTAAGTAAATATTGTAATAAAAAACAACGTTAAATATGTTTACTCATTATGTTTATGTTTAAATGAACTTGACAGGATGTGAATGAAGTGTAGCCCAACAGTTTCCTGAAATTTTTATCTGTACAAGTTACGTCAGTTCAATAATGGGTACATAATTTAGATAAAGTAAATAATTAAAGAGTGAAATATTTTTGAATTTGCGTAAAGTGTTGAAAAGTTTAAACATATTCAAGGAGTTATTGGGGTAAAATTACTGGAATTACCTTATAATTTTATTGATTCTTCAGGGAAAAATGTGAATCTATTTCTTCTTATTCGCAAAGATCCCAGTAAAGTTTTTGCAATAGGTTTGAATAAAAAGTATTTATTTAATATTTAGTGATTGAAAAATTCATATAAAAATAAATATTGAGTATGAATCAACCACCATTGAATTGTCAATCATTTTTATATACACATACAGACTGTTTGTTTTTGGTGCGTAATTATAAGACAAATATTTTTTATGACACGATTTGTACGACATTTTTAAGACAACGTGACTTCTTAGAATGACTTTGAATTTGATAGTCTTTGACAGTTTTCTTTTTATTCAATTTTCTGAGTTTTTGGTTTATTGTTCATTGAAAGAAAAATAAACAAAAATGTTAAGTGTATTAGCATTTTTGCTCATGTTATTTGCTAATTCCTTAATGACTTTGAAAGTTATTTGTTTATCTATCAATTTAGCAGCGACTTTCGTCTTCTACACGACCCTTCGTGGGCGCTCGTGCTGGTCTGTTCCTGTGCGGGAGTAGACCCAGCGCTTTTAGTGGGAGATAACTCGTAGAAGCTTACCTGCACAGGCCTCGAACTCTCAGTGTCGGCTCCGCGGTCCACCAGCCAGCATCCAAGAGCGCGAGAGCTTGTCGCTCTCGAGACATCGGAAAGTTCCGCAAATAAAACATGCTCGAGTACGACGACGAACTGTCAGAGCGTCTGGGTCTTCCCCTCGACGCTTCTTATACCGACTCCAACAACAACAGCGGCTCCGACAAATCTTCCCGAGGTGACAAGTATTCCTTACGCCCCCGTTCAGTGCGGCGTCGCGGCGCCGATGACAGCGCCAAGACACGACAAGGGAAGTCCAAACCGAAACCGGCACCTCTCAGCAAATACCGGCGTAAGAATGCCAACGCCAGAGAGCGGTCCAGGATGAGGGAGATCAACCAAGCTTTTGAAGCGTTGAGGAAGGCTGTTCCCCAGATGTCCATCACGCATCAAACCAACGAAAAATTGACGAAAATCACCACGTTAAGGCTCGCTATGAAGTACATTTCCGCGTTGAGTGCAGTGTTGAGTAATGAAACCCCTCAGGATTTGCTGTCGGATTGTAGCGAATTGGACTGCTTCTTATTGGAGTCTGACGGTGAATCTTTACCTTTACAGAGTGATTTTTCTGATCATTCGTTAACGCCAGCTGACTTTTCGGTTGATTTCCCGGAGGATTCGCTCACTCCGGTTGATTTCGCGCCGTTATCGCCGGATTTAGACGACCATTTGAGTCATTTTGACCCGTTTTTAGCGGGGTTTAGCTAGCCGTATTTGAGGAATCCGATTCCGTCCATGTAAAAAATTCCGTTGTGTTAATTTATTTGTGGTGGCATTTCTTGTAAATTCGTGCCTTTGAGGACTGTATATATGACTTATTTTTATATTGATATATACGACTGCAGTTGCAATATTGCAGCATGACATTTATTTAAAGCCAGTCATGCTCATATTTATTTATAAGTAGAAGTCGCTTTTATGTAATATATCGAAATCTTAGCAGATAAATATATTATATTTCTGCATAATTGTCGTTTTATTTATTGGTTTACGATTTATTGCCACACAAATTGCGACAATTCCAATTTCCACCGACACCGTTCCGGCAAATCGACTTTTCACGTTACCAGAACAGGTAAGTTTATCAAGTTTCATATTTAGCCTCACCAGATGACACACTTTATCCACTAATTAATTCACTTACGATTTCATGTTCATGAATTCAGTTGCTTAATTAATTGCATGCAAGGTTCATTTTCTCCGCCTTTTTATTATAGATAAGCTAATTGTAACAGAAACAAACAGTTTAATCTATTTTGTGGAACAGTCCCATTATTTCTTCCGTCCCACCTAACAACCTATCATTATTCACGGTTTTTCTACCAAAACGATCTATCTTCCAACACCAGCTAGGCGTTTCTACCGATACTACTTAGCATTAGTTTCCGTATCATTAAAGTTAAAATACCTGCGGTAAAAAGAACAATAAATCAGCACTACTCCTACAAATAACGGATGAGAACGCTTTATCTTCCAGTTTTACCATTAACAATGAAAACCTAAAGTTCATAAGTTCGTAAACTATCTTCAAACATCATAAATTTCCATAAAATAAATTGCTGCTGCAGAATCAAACCCAGATCAGCGACAAAAAACATAATGCGTGCCTATTACTAACGTGTAACTGTCATTATTATGACGATTCCCTTTATGCAAATAAAGCCCGAAGAAAGTGAAAACTTATCCTTTTCAATTTATTCCGATTTAGCTATTATTGCAATCTTTTCGGTCCATTGATTTTGATTGTTTCAAGTCTTCTTCTAGTCATTTACTGGACGTTCAACTAAAATCATGAATAGAAATGTTTGTAAGAAGTGACAAATTTTACAATCCATTTGTTGTCATTGAGATAACTATAACTAAATACTTGTTAAATTTCGCATAAACATTTATATTAAAACAGTTAAAGATAGTTCATTTTACAAGTTTATCAGTGGTTACGTAGGTGCAGTACAAGTTACAACTTTGATTTTTCTTCCCGCAGTAAGCCTTTAAAATGCAAATAATTAACTATATTTAGCTAACTCAGATTGACGATAACACGATTTTTGTGGCTTAGACCTGTTCGCTCCTTTTCTGAACACTGCTGCGAGCTTGAATTTAAGTTTCAAAAAATTGAATTGCAAGAATTATGTATATCTATGTCTAATGTGTAAAAGCAAATCACATCAATTTATTCCCGTGGAAACTCGTAAGATATCTGGTTTTTACAAGATCAACATATTTGAGGTAGAAAATATAAAATAAACGCACTTTGATTAAAATTAAGTTTAGTGTAGTTGTAACGGTGAAAAGTGGGTTCGTCTGTCGGTCAACTAAATCGATCAGAAAAACCTTTTAATATTGACCGACGATTACGTAGTCAAGGTGAGCTTAATCGCCGGTTAATAAGGTTCTAATTACATTTCTTCGATGTTAATGACATATTTTGTGCTCATCTCAATGCTTACACACTTTGTTATCAAAATCTAATCTGTGATCGCGAATTTATGAAAGAGCCTTGATGGAATTCTGGACTGGCAATTTCACAAGAAGTATATTCAAATTATGACAGTGAATAGGCAAGAAATTGTGTAACACAATGACAAAAAAAAATCAATTATAACGTACTTATTGTAACGATGTCAAACTATAACGGCTATAAATATGTAGCGTGGAGATAGGCATAAATAAATACATCTGCATAAGTTGGGGCTCGTCCTTGGAAGGCCAAAGCATTACAAGTTAATATCTTTAATTTATTATTTATAATATTGTAATTATATGGCAATATGGATAATGATATTAATGAAGTCGGAACGAGATGGAGAAAAGGCCATTGTCTAGCGAAAATCTCGTCTTGTTTTCTTATGCTAATACGCGACTACACGACTTCAAAATTTCTTTCTTCTGTATTTTAATGACCACGCAGCAGGTGTCGCTGTGCCTTAATTTTATTCAGAGATCCAGATCCGGGGTTCTTATGCACAATTCTTCGCTCGAAGGATAATCCGATGATTAGATACGACTTCTTGTATCTACATAACTATAATCCTCTCATATTAATTAACTCGATGATGTTCGAGTAGTGGGCGAAGACTACGTGATTGGTACCAAGTTGACGGGATTTAACGTTTGATTGGTTGAACTATACCGCCTACAGGTAAAGTAATCTTACTGTAATTTTTGTTAATTTGCTTATAAAGTCACGAGAAAGTCGATCTAGGTGATTGGCGCTGGCGCCTCAAAATATATCTGTAACGTCACAAATGCGGTACACGTTGACATCCTCTTTGTATACGTTCCTCCTCATTAGAAAAGAGCGGTCTTCGAGACCCATTGTTGTTAGCGACTATAGTGTATTATGCATATTGCCAACATACGAAAAAAGATGTCTTCAAGTCGAATGCCAACAAACAACGGAAAATAAAAATGTCGAACAATTGTGGATACTGTATTGCCCAAGCTGGAGGCAATTTGTGGACCTAATGGTATGGAATGCACGTGTATTAGTATCGATGCTTTTCAAAATATGTAAGTTGAATAATGCGCCTAAGGTAACACAAGAGTTATCGGAAAACGTTATTTTGTTAGTTTTAAAATCATCAATTACCCGGAAAATTTTGAGTGGCTGATTTCGAGCCATAATATATTTTTGTTATAATTAATCATAATCAAACAACGTTTTTCTACATCACACTGTAAGTTTGACAAGTATTCCCTGAAAGTTCACTTTTCTTATTACATTTTTTCAATTAAACTTCCAAAGGCACATAAATTCCACAAACAACGTCACGTTTCATTGTTAACAAATTTACGATGTTGCTAACATGAAATTCTTTCAAAAGAATAATTCATTAAATTTTAGTGGTCTTTAAATCTTCCCTAAGAAGCGTTATTGTTTAATTTTCTACCAACAAAAATACCCGTTGCACTGTGGGCTAAAGAAATAAAAAAATATTAATCAGGGAGAGGTTATTCCTGACTGTGAACTGGTTTAAATTAAATGTCCGATAAACGAAACGGTAACTAATGTTAGACCACAATGGCACCTCTCACCAGATGTAAATATGAAAAACTACACCGCCACTGCTCCTCCTAACGACCATAATACATTATGTATGTCAATTATTAAATGAACCCGTGCCAGAAGCCACAGATCTCCACAAAAAAGATTTATATAACAAATGTGGCCTCCTGGCAAAACTAACATGCAACATTACCCATAACAAAGCTTTCTGTCGTCCAACAATTCTAACGCTCATTAAATTTTTAAAAGACGTAATTAACAACGTTCGTCTACTTTCTCACGTGCATTATCGTCGGCACTCTTAAGATGTGCCGAAATCTCCAATCCTTTTTTATAGTTGTAAATAAAAATAGTATTTCAAGATCTGGAATTACACGCTAGTGATAAATCTAGGTTTATCGTAGCGTTTATGTTGAACAAAGTGAATTCTTGTTGGTATCTAAATGGTCGCAATGCATTAGTTTGAATTTATACATGCTTCCCCTATCACACTTAAATGTTTTAATTAAATACCTTCAAGTTGTGTTGCAGGGAAAGTTTGTTGATCATGAATAGAAATCGGTGATTAAGTCTGTGCATATCTGCTGAATACTCTGCTACTGTAACATTTTAAGAAAAAATAAAAGTGTTTTTTTGACACTTGGTTCAAGCGTGGTAAAAGTTTGATTCTTCTGGTTAAGAGCAGTCGAGCAGCTTTTCGCTATTTTTTTCTACTCAGTCTAGACCGTTTTTGATTAAGATGCTGCTGGTGCAATTTATTACACGTAAACTAATAAAAGTGGTAAAAAGGGCCCAAGCAGGGATGCGGTTCTAATTAAAGAGTTCCTTAAGGTATTATTAATCTGGCGGCGATATCAGTAAAAGATGGTAGTCACGATCTGGTCGGTCTAATCTTGTATAGATTGTTCTTCGGCCAATTAACTTTACTGCTGCTGGTTTAACAGAGATTTATGCTTCCTTAAGGTGGTATAAATGTTATACTTTGGACAATTGATTTCGTTCAAGATCAGTTTTTACATGATCGACCATTTCCAGCGCTTCCGACGTAACGAAATTTATATTTATTGTTTTTACCTGCATCACGATATAGATGTACCCGTAAATTAAGTTTCCTATTAATCACGATTTTTTTTGGGCGCCCAGGATGGGTGTGGCGGAGGCTACTATTACGCTTTTCCATCTTGGATCAAGAAATGAATGAACTGATGAGCGGTATTGAGTTTAATGACGAACCACTTAGCAAGAGCTTTTAAGATTTTGATTTTGATTCATGATTCAATAGCGCAAATTGCTCGATGATTGATTGTGTGGAGAAAATGTCAGGAAATATCCGAATTCTCGATGATGGAAGCCACAATGGGGTAAATTGGTAACAAGGTCACAATTTGAAGGAATTGTTATTTAGTATTATATAGTAGAACTTTATTATCTGAATTAACAATTATAAAAAATGCGAAATTTTTATAAAAAAATATCATCTTGATACTATCTGTAGTTGACAACGTATCTCTTGAAATAATTGATTGATTGACTGTAGGCAACATGTAAATACTTGTAGTTCTGTCACCTTGTAACGTTTTTCCTTATTTTCGTTCCTCATTGCTTTTTAAGGCGCCCTGGTGCCAGAAAATAGCGCCTCAATCAAAATCTATTTATTTATTTTTTTGGAAACGTCGTAACAAATTTTTATGACTGGTATTTACAATCTCTTTGCTCTTTACCTTTTCTGTCTTTGGCGACGAGTCAAGGCTGCAAAAATCGACATTGGGATCTCGTTTGAAATTCTCGGTCAATTACTGCAAGTGCATCTGAAATGTCTTTAAATCATTTATGTCCATAGGAATGTTTATTTATAAATGCAAATTGCAGTCGGCAATTTATTATTATTAAGTAAATGCATTTATATTTATTTGGATTAAAGTGAATCGCCTTTTTCAGGGTGAGTCGTAAGTACTTTATTCGAAACCGATGAAATGTAAATGTATTAATCTAATGATGTAAACAGGACTGTCCGTGCATAAAAATTATATGAACGGAATCTGTTTATTACGGACTTAATTAGGTATCTCGAGGCAATCAGCTGCCTACTGACATATTTACGTAACGTAAAAATAGTAACTCTTATTTAGCCATTAGTCAAAATATAAATTTAATGAATAAAATAAATATCGTAGGAGATTTCAATGAATGCTTTCCGTGTTCTTAAATGTTTATTATTTAGATTCTATTCAAAGGTCTGAGCCAATTGAACTGGCGTAATGGAGTTTTATTTAAATGTAATAAAAAAAGATTAGCGTCATTGTGTGAGGATTTCTCGATTTAGTGGCCTCAATAGACCACCAAACAATGTAGCAAATCGTAAAGCTGAATCCATCACGATCCTTGAACACTTAATTGTCAGCCCTTTACTCGCTCTCAATTAGTTCATTATCGACGCAAAGAAACGAAAGTGAATAATACAAATTAATTCAAGCGCCATAAATCCTCTTATCCACTCTCGGTTTGACCTGAATTTGCTGGGACAATTTGCAAAATAGAACTGCCCATATATTACTCTGACGTTAAAGTATTAATCCACGGAGAGACCTTTACATTTACATCGACATGAACATATCCTATGGTTTCTATTTTTGCCCACAGCCCAGGATTATTTCTTTGTCGACTATGTAATAAATTTATTGATGTCATTTATAGTAAAGTACTTTTGCACGATCTCTCTTTGTAAATATTTATTTAATCGCTTAATAACTGTTGCAAAATGTTTACATAATAATAAGAAGAGGCGTCGTTTTCTCGGTTTTTATTGCCGTTTCCGGACGATCGTTACGTAATGTCGATATGATCCAGGGGCGGCGTTTCGCGGGGTCATAGGTGTACACGCGCCCGCGAGTTTGACCGTGGTAGACACCCGCAGAGAGCGCACGCCGACATGCTCTCAGAGTTATACCATTACCAACACCTTCTAATAAACACCTGACTTATAGTTACACCTCTTGCTCTAAGAGATGTTAAATTATCCGATCATTATATGCGTGCATCATCATCTGCGAACTGGATAACTAATCATGTCTGTTATGGATGGGATTGCTAATGTATTTTCAAATTGTATTTCTAAACGTATTAACCGGTTTAATCTCCTAGCCGTTGACTGCAGTGAAAAAATTGGTTTTATGTATCAATTGAAAAAGCGCATATATTTGATGACGGTACTAAAGAACGGAACATTTGTAATAAAATTACGATCATATACCTTCCAATGCACCAAATTTTTGTAAAATATAAGAAATTAAAAAGGTTACAAAAATGTTCATTCGAATATTGTGGATTTAAATTTTTTTGGGTTTTTTATGTAATAGACGATCGACATTTTAATACAATTTCCAGAGTGATTTTTCTATTTGACACACTCTATTTAACATTATTTTCTCACGACGGGCGTTTATTGTTATAATATAATTCTTCAAATAATAACACCTGGTACTAACACATGTGTTAATTTTGTACTTGAGTTGTAACTCTCAAAGTTAAACTAAACCCTTTTATTCAATCTCATTTTTGATTATTAGAAAACGGAAACAAACTCACTAATTAGTTGTTTTGTCATCAAATTTTACATTAAACAACTTATAAATTATTACACTTCAAAAGCAGACAAAAGTTTAGTAAGAAATTCACCTCTGATTTCCGCTATTTTAAAACTGATAACTATCAAAAAAAAAAACTAATCGTCTCTTCAAAGCGAATTGAAGATTAGATATGCACAGCTCTATTGGCTTTTAAATGTTTTTTTTTTACTAGAAATTAACCGTAAAGATTTCCACAATTTAGGAATCAGTCAGACGAAAACGGCTTTCATTTTATTTATTTAATTTGGAAAATGCACAATTCCAAAATCACAATGTTACATTTATATCTTTTGTATTCCTTTAGAACTTTTGGATACTTGTGTTGATTCTTTAAATTTATAAAATTTTGTATATCTATAAAATTGTTAATACTCATTTTTTCAAAAATTTTTACGTTCTTGGGAGTTTTTTTATAATAGATTTTTTGAATTCTTGGAAAGTTTTTGATTCTTTGTTTAAATTGTTTAGTTTGTTAATAAAGTAAAATTTTTCAAAATAAATATATTTAGAATAATTGTAGACATTTTTTAATTCTATCAATCTTTTTTCATATCTACTTTAAATCTTTTTGTTTTTTTAAGTTTTATTTCCTTTTTTTAAATGTTTAGGTTTGTTCAGGTTTTCTATATTCCATATTTATTGAATCCCTTGGGGTTTCGATATGTTTTAAGTCTCTATAAATTTCGCAGATTCTTTGGATTTTTGTTTTTTTTTGACTTATTTAGTTTTTTGGATCGTTTGAAATTTTTGTATATCACAGATTTTTTGGATCATATGGGTGTTTTTTTTTTAAATTCTTTGTTTGACATTTATCATGTATGTTTTTTTTGATTTTGAAGTTTTTTTTTAATTCAAAAATTGTCCTTACAATTTTTAATTCTGCTAAACTTCAAATATTTTTATTTTTTTAAGAGGATTATATTCTTTTTTTTTAATTGTTCAGTTTTTTGAGATTTTCTATATTTTATATTTTTTAGATCAGTTGGACTTTCGATACGGTTTAATTTTATTTTAAATCCTGAACTTCTTTATATTTTTTTTTTTTGACTTATTTAGTTTCTTTAGATTTCATTCATCTTTAGATTATTTAGTTTCTTTACACTTCAATTTTTTTTTCATTTTTTTGAGAAATATTACTTTTATTTTGAATTGTTCAGTTTTTTTTTTCAGATTTTCTATATTCTGTAGTTTTTGAATTTGTCGGACTTTTGATACGTTTTAATTCCCTTTTAAATTCGCAGCTTTTTTGATTTTTTTTTGACTTATTTGTTTCGTTTTTTTGTATACCACACATTTTCTGAATCATTTGGATGTTTCGTTTTTTTGTATTCTTTGTTCGACATTTACAATCTTTATTTTCTTTAGTTTTTGTATATACTGTAGATTTAAAAATTGTCCTTAGCAGTTTTGAATCCGCTATACTTCAAGCTTTTTTTTTAAATGAATTATTTAGGTATATAAAATATAAAATATAGAAAACTTAAACGTTTTCTATATTCTATATTTTTTAAATCCATTAGGCTTTCGATACGTTTTATTTTTTTTTTAAATTTGTAATTTCTTCAGATTTATCGAAACTTTTTAGCTCATTTAGTTGGATCGTTTAGTTTTTTTGTATATCGCAGATTTTCTGAATTATTTGGCTGTTTTGCTTTTGGTATCTTTTGTTTGACATTTACAATCTTTCTTTTATTTAGTTTTAGATTTAAATTGCCATAATTTTATACGTAAATGTCTAAAAACTAAAATTTATCTGATCTCCTTATCTCATTTTTCAGTTATCGAGAAATTAAAAATAAAGACAAAAATATCTTTAATAAATTGAAGAAAAGAACTCAACTATTTTTGTCTTTTAGATATAACTTTTAATGTTGATTTTCTAGAAAGCTCAGATCTGGAAATTTTTCATTTTGATCTAATTTTGTTTTTGAGTTATCAGAAAATATTTAGAAAGAAAGTTTCTTGGTCATCATAGACCAACAGATACTCTTCCACCATTTTTGTTTATTTAATTTAAATTGCCTTAATTTTTGATCTAGGAAGGTCAAATTTGGAGCCTCTACTTATTTTAAATTTCTGATTTTGTACAATTATAATATAAAAGCATGGCTAGGCACATATGTGTAGATTGCTGTAGCTTCTAAACGATAACTTCTAGAGCGCTCAAATTTGGGAAAGTTACCAATTTTACTTCATTATTTTATTTCTATGTCTACAATAAAATAAAAAAATTAAAGAAGAAAATATTTGGTCATTCTTATCTTTTGTTTTCATTTCCGAGTCGATGACAGATCAAAAAAATCTAAAAAAAATGAATGGTACTGCTCCTTAGGCAATTCTGTCTGTTAGTGACAAATTGTTATCCTCGAATAAAACGCAATGGCCTTTCTGCAAATATTACTTCGTTACTTAGCAAGTATTTAGCACTGCAGTGACGTGGGACTGTTTTAAATCCATGCCAAGTATTTACGTTACGAAAAACAACAAAAAAATTGTTATTGGTGTTCATTTATATAAACTATTACCAGTAGTTTACTCAATTTTTTATGTCCTTTCAAAATCCAAACGTCAAAATACTTCAAACATATCAACCTACTATCAACGAACTTCTGGGAGCGAGTATTTGCATAATATTTTACAGAAAAAACGAGCGTTTATTCGCCTTCCTTTGAAACTAGTTTTGGTGTATTGATACAAGTCAGCCACATTAATTTTGACTTAATAATTTTTTCTACAGTCAATGATGACCTTAATACCAGTTTAATGAACTATATACAACTTAATATTTCATATATGCAAGATTAATTATCTCTTCATTATTGTCTGATTATTCAATGAAATCATTACTAGTTTTACACAACCGCAAACAAGGTATTCAAATTTCAGATGGGTACTCTCTCATTGTCGAACTAAGCATTACAGTTTAGATCTTTATTAGCGAGAGCAAAAAAAAGAAAGCTCACGATCGGAGTTAATCATCGTCATTATATAAAAGTTTGATCTTTAGTAGACGCTAACATCTTGTTACCGTCACTTTGCTACTTTTTAAGAAGGGCAAGAAGAGCTCTGTCAACAGAGCAGTAAGACGCGATTAACGTCAACAACATTTTCTTTCGTAGAGTGAGAAATCACCCGATTAATAATAAGTCAACCAGTTTTGGTATGTAGTAGCGCTGTTACACCCCGTCGATTTCACCGGCATCGAACGTGACCGATTTATTTCGATGAAAAATTTTGCTCTATTGCAAGGGACAAGATAAATCCGAAAACATCAAAAATATAAATAGTTTCGGGGCGATTACAAGTTCTATTGATTGAAATCAACAAGTTTTTACATGTTGAAGTGGTACTCTCTAGACAGTTGCGCAAATTAAAAGTTTCATTGATTGCTGATAAATAGGAGTGAAAAGTGTTCTTGACAATAATTCATACAGTTATTGTGGAAGATGATAATAATTACGGTTGTACATTGAACAGTTATTGCAGATTACACGTGATTTGTAACCGAGTAAGTACCAGAGTATTTACTGGGTTCTGTTCCTGTCCGTTTGTATTGATTACATGGCTTTATGTGGTGTTCCATTCTTGAGTCTGAATAGGAGCACTGTGTTGGAGCTGAAAAAAAACCCGACAATGGTACTTACGAAAATATTGTTGGCACTACTTTTCTCATGAGAGTACTAGAGCAGTGCTGTGTCATGAAATTTGTACTAGAAGTCCATTCGCCTCAACAGGTGGCCAAACAGTACTATTCAGCCATATCACGTAAAAACTCCACAAAGGAATAACAATCACCAAATTATAAAGTCAGCAATAAGACATAAAGTTGACACAATGATGTTACAATAGCCATTCCGTTAACGCGTTGAAACTTAATCCAAGTATAATTAATCAAAATTAGAGACCCAGGCGAGGATTTAATAACACATTACTGATTCCTGCAGCACGCCTCAACAGAGTTTTACAGTTGGTAAAAATTTAACGACATATGTTTCGCACGTTTTTTTCGACCCCAAGATATTAGCTGTGTTTTTAAATAGCTTGCAAAGTGTCCAGAATTTAATGCATTATTAATATGGAAGAAAGAAAACGCCTTTTGCGCCACAGGACACCCGCAAACTTGCTGGTCCAAAAATCGCACCGCGGTTCTAAAGTAATTATATTTTATTTTAGTGCCAGACACCCTGTCAACAAGCTAACAAAACGACAGTGTTATTCGCTAAAAATGCTAAGTCGAAGCAGCATAACAGTGTCGTATTTTTTCGTGTTCAATGTTTTGTACGCTTATTTATCGATGGTTGGCGTCGGGGGTCGCAGCAGCTATTAGGATGATGGAGGCGATTATTAATAACTTTATTGAGTAAAAAGTTCCAAGGGGGTATTTATGTGTCCGTTCACTTCTCCAAATGCAAATTTCAAATCGTTATTGCAGCGTTTATGTGCTTTTTAAATATATTGTTGCGTTTAATGGTATTTAGACGATGTTAAATATTTCAAGTTACGACTTTCTGATATCCAGAGCGATGGGCGATCGGATGGTAATAAAACTTAACACGATCTCATGACTTTATTACCGCTATAACTTTTGCAAGAATTTACTCTTCGAGCTCAAAACGAAAGGGCGAAAAAGACAAAATGGATCAATTATCGGCCTATTGATTGAAAGTGCTGGTTGTTAAGCTTGAGTATTTTGATTTTATGGCTTACCTTGTTATCGTCGGTTAACTTTCTAACGATAATTGAAGAAGTTCAGTTTTCACAGTTTTGTTACAATTTTATCTCACTATAAGGTAAACAACAAAATTGTTCTTCTCTCTTCGGCAAAACTTAACGCACCTCGAATTTGAAGATTTTAATTTCTAAAATTCTAGACAGAGATTCTAAGATTTAAAATGAAAAATTTTCATATTCTTAATTCCAAGTTCTCAAATGTATGATATTTGTGCATTTAAATAATTCTTTCATTTCAGCAACGATAACATAAACGTTCTTGTCCCTTTAGCAAACTTATCAAACTTCAGATTTGAAGATTTGGGATTTCAAAATCCTAGATTAACAGATAGATAACTAAAATCAGGGTCTTAAATATTTGAAAAGCTTATTTCAAAATTTTATGACAAATTTTCATATTCCTGTTTCCAAATTCTTAAATGCACTTGGAATTGTCAAAATTTTGAAAACCACAAATTTAATAATCTTTGATAATTTAAGCAGTTTTAATTATACCTATTGGATTTTAGGTTAGTTTTTAAATTTGTAATTTACCAAATTTTAAATTTCTCAAACTCTATTTAAAACTCAGACTTTAAAAATATAGACCGTAAGACGCTAAATTATGAGATTACGAGATCTAACAGTATTAGAAAAGCTTTTAACAAATAGCTTTAAATTTTAGAAGCTTATAATTTATATTTAATTAAAATAAAATTATAATGGACGAAATAAAAACGAGTTACATAAGCTACTGTTTTGACTCGACAAAATAAAAAAATCAAAAATCAGGAGTCCAAATATTATTCATATTTATTATTAATACTGGCATTAATATTATTTACTGTTTTAATATTGTAAAAATGAAAATTTTACCTTTCTCAGTGTTGTGGGTTTTTATTACTTTTTTTTTAAATAATTTAAAAGTTCTAACATAATTATTAAAAGCTTTGAAATTTGTTTTATTAACGTTTTAATGTTTAAACGTCCCTAATTTATTTATTTTTTAAACTTTTGCTTCCTTTTAATTTGATAAACTAAGTGCTTTTAAAGACATTGCATTTTAGACGTTGTTTGAAAATTAAGTATAGGTGAATTCATTTGTATCTGTCTACTTGATAAGAACACAGTTGGTAATTATTATATCCTAGTGATCAACAATGACTGAGTCTGTTGGTATTAAAACAATTGAAAAATATGGAGGTTTTTTTGCGTCACAATTGGCGACCTTGGTGTTTTAAAATCAAACAACGTTAAAATGACAATGTCAAAAATTTTAGGTTATGTTTTAAAGTAAATCTTTAAGGGAATCTAATTAAATGTAAAAATGATTTTAAGGAAAGATATTAGGAAAAACAAAAACAAGAATGAGATTAACAAAAAACACAAAAGGAAATTAAAGTAAATACGCTACAGATATTGTTCAAATTGTGCCCCATTGTGATCCAACCATATGTCGACTCTCCTTTTTAGGCTCTCAAAAACATTAATCAACATTTGAGGAGTGATATTTGCAATTTCCTGGCTAATGGCAGCTTCCTCAGTTCCTCAACTGTGTGTAATTTTTTTGAGAAAACGTTATTTTTGAGGTGCTCAAACAGAAAAAAATCCAATGGGGTGAGATCCGACGATCTACTAACTGGCGCAAGTACTGTGCTGTGTGTGGTGTCGTCGAATCCTGTTGAAAATGGCCATATTGGAGCTCAGTATGATTTTCGCACTGATTTTCGAGGGTTTTGATCCATTCTATTTCGAATGTCTTGGACTACTTCTTTTGTGAGTGTCGATGGTCTGCCAACGGGTTTTGCCTTTTTTACGTCACCTGTTTTTAGACAACGGTCAACTAATTGCATGCAATACTGTTTAAAAATAGGCAAGGTCACAACTTCTTCCAGGAACATGACCCGAAATTGGTTGTACGCATCTTCCAAAGAATACTGCCAACCTTTAACAGCATCCTCAATTCCGGTGCGAAAATACGCCATCCCAATAAAAGTGTCATGTTCCAGAGTAAAAACCATGTTAAAATTGATAAATTATTACAAAAATGAAACTTTTATAACAAAATTTAAATTTGCTTGTCAACACTGTCAAAATTGACAACAGGAAACAAAAGTGACAGCTGCACATACGTTTAGGTTAGGGAGACACCAGCATCCTTCAAATTTTCATTGTTACCACCAGACTCAGTCATTGTATCACGCTGTACTTTGTATGTGTTTATTTTGGCAGCTCTGCTCGTCTGTTTTAAACTACCATTTTTTTAACATTTAATTTCGTATTTAACAAACATAACCTTACGCCATGTCTTGAACTGACAGATGACAGACTATTCCTTAAACTCCGTAAAGACAAACTTACACCACTCAATTAAAAAAAATGCTTTAGGGAGTGGACGGACAGAAATGAATTTTAGTATATAAAGTATCCGAGACGGTTTAATATAAACATATTAACTGTTTTAGCTTGTGTCTGTCGACAGTAATCCCATAATAATATTTTTTAAAATTTTACGAACCCTAATTTTTAGCTAATCTACATAAGTATAGCTAGATAAAATTTCGTCAGTCGAAATAAGCTAATTAATTGGTTGACGAATGTGACGTCAGCTATTTAGTATGCAGTCCGCTGTCGTTCTGTTCGCTAATTGGGCCGCGTTTATGTAAAGGGCGCCCCCAATTTAAAACGAAACGCAGATACACCTGCAGAAAACTTGTCCTGCTTTCCATAAAATTATCATTTGAACACACATTTCTGTCGAGACAAATAACGCAACGAAAATAAAAACTTGCATGGACAATATCTCTCTCACATTGCAAAATTCCATCCCGTCGATTTGTACATAAATTATTTATAATACAGCAAAAAAGCTCGTATGTATAAACATGTCATATAATAAATATATCATTAATCATGACTTTGTCTGACGTACAAGGTATAGGGATACAACTGCTTGAGGATTCTATGAGCTTTCTGCTTCTTCTAGAGGCAGTTCAATGAGAACATCGAGATGCTATCTCGTCTGCTTATCTTTTTTGATTCGTATCGGGGACAATATTTATTTATTAAATTTTTCTTGGTTCGACTGAACCGTTATGACAAATTTAAAACGGGTCCGATGTATCGGAAAAAGTCTTGATTAACGATCTCTGCGTGATGTTTTAATTTCGGTTTATTAATCGTGGTAACGCCAGGCAAGATCCTGACAATAACTGATTGCTAAAATTCATGCCCAAAATGTCGCCGGAAAGGATGCTCTCGTAATAAATTAATGTTGGAGTTTGATAGTCTCTAAAATACTCAGAGAGAGTGAAATATAAGAGCAGGTACCAATTAAAGTAGACACGGAACACGCTGGAGCGGCTAGGATGAGTTATTGCCGTTCATCATGAGCACTCTTATCAGTGTTATCTGAGAGCAATTAGTGGCTGCGATGCACGAGGCCGATACAAGACACGAACTGTCAGAATCGCGCCACTAGACATGTCCCACACCGACGACTAAGCGATCAGAAATATTGTGCCGACACGTGGGAAAGGACCTTTCGAGAAAAATTTCATCCTGACAGGAAAAAAAAGAAAAACAGAGTGTTCTGGTCGCAGTTATTGATGAAGTTACGAGGTGACCATGATGTGAATTGATTGAGGACTTCGAAGTGGACACTCAATTAATAATTTCCGAGAGTTTGTAATAATTGTGGCACGTAGTTAACCTACATTGAATAAAATGTGACGGAGGAGCTTGATACGTATTAATCATTATCTCACTGGACATGGGAAAACGCAAACTATTCTTTAAGTCACTTGTTACGACAGAAATTACTTTAAACTTTATATCTTTAAGGATAAATCATCTAAGTTATCACGTAATCATGATGAAGAGTATCATTAGAGTAGCTATGTTCTATAGTTCATGACGAGGTATTCCAGTAAATTAAGCAAAGAATAAAAAAGCAAGAAAAACCTAAGGATATCTGTTCATCAAAATTGTTTGCATTGGCAACTTAAGAGATAATAACTATCTTTAAACGCAGCATAATAATATTTTATGGAGATTAGTGATGAGGGATTCCTTTCTTTTGCATTGTTAAATAAAGTTGAAAAAAATAAGTAAAATCAGTTCATTGAAGTTTATTTGTATGAATATCTCCTGCCAAAGAACAATTTAAATTTTTATACCTCGTTATTAACAAAATGATTTACGTTTATTATCTTTTCTTATCTTGTACACAATCTAAGTAATCAGAATTTTGCAGGATCTTGACGCAGCATCCTGAGGCGACTGCAAGACTACGACTAAAGCCGGCCCTGCAATGCATTTTAAGAATACTACGGTACTTTAATTAAATATTTGCAGACTAGCTTATTAAATGTAGACAAGTTTGTATTACAATATGCAAACAATTACAAAAAATATACTCAAATAAAAATAAATAAAAATCGTTAAATTCAAAGCTGAATGTGAACATTTTTTCTAATTAAAGTTAATGTATCTAGTATGTATTATATATATTTGTGTAAAATTTGTAAATTTATGAAGCTGGTGCTAGGTAAAAAATTAGAATAGCATTTTTTTAAAAAGTTTAGTTCCTAAGAATATTTTTTTTTACTTGTAAATCTGAAATTTTTAATCATCCTTTTTAGGTTAATCAATTTGAGCGCCATAACAATTTTGGTTTCTCTCATTCTCTTAATTGTTTATTATGTACGCTAAATTTGAATATATAGATAAATAAAGATTGATACTCCAAATTTTGAAATTTATGGATTACCAAAATTTTTGGTTGGGCCTTCCTTATGTCATAACTGCGGTACTTTTCTATAGATAGGTGTAAAATTTGGTAGAATTACTTCTTTTCAATTCTTTAGTAACAGGACCAAATTCAAAAATTATAGACAAATGAAAACTTATTCTACAAATTTATGAATTACCCAAATATACAAGACCATAACTGCGGTACCTATTAGTCAATAAGTTTTAAATTTGGTAAAATTGCTTCTTTTTAAATGTTTATAAGGAGCATCAAATTTTTTAAATTATGGATAAATAAAGACATCCTACCAATTTTGAAATTTATCAATTACCAACAATTTCGATGGGACCGCTCTGAACTCCATAGTTGTGGTACCATTCTCTGGATAAGTATGAAATTTGGTAAAGTTACTTTTTTTTAATTGTTTGTTAAGAGAGCTAAATTTACAAATTATGGACAAACAAAGACTCATCCTACAAATTTTGAATTTTGAAATTTATGAGTTACCAAAATTTTCGATTGGGCCACTGTTAATATTATAACTACGGTACCTCTTGGTCAACAAGTTTAAAATTTGGTAGAATTACTTCTTTTCAATTCTTTAGTAACAGGACCAAATTCAAAAATTATAGACAAATGAAAACTTATTCTACAAATTTTGAATTTTGAAATTTATGAATTACCCAAATATACAAGACCATAACTGCGGTACCTATTAGTCAATAAGTCTTAAATTTGGTAAAATTGCTTCTTTTTAAATGTTTATAAGGAGCATCAAATTTTTAAAATTATAGATAAAGACATCCTGCCAATTTTGAAATTTATCCATTACCAACAATTTCGATGGGACCACTATGAACTCCATAGTTGTGGTACCATTCTGTGGATAAGTATGAAATTTGGTAAAGTTACTTCTTTTTAATTGTTTGTTAAAAGAGCTAAATTTACAAATTATAGACAAATAAAGACAAATTTTGAATTTTGAAATTTATGAGTTACCAAAATTTTCGATTGGGCAACTGTTAATATTATAACTACGGTACCTCTTAGTCAACAAGTCTAAAATTTGGTGAGATTACTTCTTTTTAATTGTTTATAAAGAGCACCAAAATTTTGAAATTATAGATAAATAAATACTCAAATACCCAAATTTTGAAATTTATTAATTACCAACAACTTCGATGGGACCACTCTGAACACCATAATTGCAGTACCTTTTGGTAGAAATGGTGTGAAATTTGATAAGATTACAATTTTCTAATTGATTATTAAAAGCGCAAAATTTGAAAATTATAGACAAATAAAGACACATCCTACAAATTTTAAAATTTATTAATTACCAAAAATTTCAATTAATACCACAATTGCTGTATCTCTCGGTCGATAAATGTGAAATTTGCTGTCAATTTTTTTCTAATTGCATATTCAGAGAACTTAATGTAAAAACTCGTAGAAAAATAAAGATTTATTTTGCAAATTTTGATTAACAATAAACTAAATACCAAAACCTTTGACTAGGTCACTCTAAATTAAATTAACAGTTTTTACCTCTTGTTATTTTATGATGCAAATATTGAAATTTATCCATTACAATTTTTTTTTCTTTTAAGTGTCATAATTCTAAAATTTTTTGACCGATCAGTGTAAAAATTAGCAAAACTACTCGTTTTTTTCTTCTAGTGGCAAAATTATAAACAAATAGAAATAATTACATATTTTGTAAATGCTGAAATCTTGCAAAAATTTGAAAATTTAGCAGTTTGAGCAAAAAATCTCAGCTTCAACTCCACTGAATGCCACAATTCTGAAATTTATCAAACTCTAACTGTGAACATTCGCAAACATTTCACATTTGGCATGATTACGAAATTTTAGTTGTAAATTTCTAAAAAATCTAGAATTCATCAAGTACACTTGGCTGTTATCATAACTTCAGTATTCATTGGCCGATGGGTCCGAAATTTGATAAGAATTGACAGGAGCACCAATATCAAAACCAACAAGTATCTTGTTGTTATTTACTTATTGTTTCCTACACAATTTTTAACAAACTGATTGTTTCTGCAGTTTCGTTATAGTCCTCCATTTAACAAATTTTGTTAGGTAGTTTAACACTTTTAAAATTTTTACTGCAGACTATAAATAATCACCAATCATTGGCTGAGCATGCAACTAACTAACTGTTCCTAATTTAATTAGCACCTGAGTAGTGTTAAAACAATAAAGAGTCTTCTTCAAAAAAAATATGTTAAAAATTTTCTCGTAAAATTTTGTGTTATTGTGATTAAAACATGGACATTTTTAACAACAGGATAATTATTTTTTCTTGTAAAACATTATTCAATTTTTAATAAAAATTACCTTGGGGTATAACTACATTTAATGTCGTGCAAAAAGATTTTCTTTCTGCTTTTTTATGGTTTTGTTGCAAATTTTATGTTAACAAAAGTTTTTTTTGGTTATTGTAGTGTCACTACAATGAAAATTGTAATTTTGGTGCCGTTACATCTACCAGAAAACGTCGAAGGAATCTACAAAATATAGTCAAGCATTAATGCAAAGCTGTCCCTGGCTTATTGTTATGAACGAATCGATTCGAGCCGAGTGTCCTTTTATATGAGACGTGTTCCAAGTGTAACTCCTGCGATATTCTTATCTGAAACCGTATTAACATAAATTCTCGGGTGGGTTAAGGTTAAGACCGAATCATAATAGTAAACTTGGCTGCTACAAGTTATTGTTACAGCTCGGACGACATGAACATGTAAAATGAAATCATCATAAACGTGATTTGTATGTTTGCGTACCGAATCACGAACACCAGATCTCAGAATGTCGTACGAGATCACTTCCGACTTGCCTCTCCATACACACTTGACCTGAAACACAATGATCTAATTATCTCGCACGAGAATTTTACATCCACGCTTAATGCATTTAAATTTATTCAAGAAAGCAACAAAAATTTTGGCGCCGACTCGCCACTTCTATCTCCAACGCAAAATCCACCGATTTGGCCTCAAAATTTCTGATGCGTGGGAACGGTCACTTTTAAATGGCTATAATACAACATGTGAAAATGTAAACATATTCTAATAACACTTGAAAATTTAGAACAAGGTGTTAATGAAGAGCTTATATAGGGAAAGCCTATTTACTATGTGTTAAATAAATAAAACAAATATGGGCGGTATTTCCACTCACTGTTCTCATCGGAACTTTTTTGAATTATTAAACCCTTGTTGACATGAGCAATATCCAGATTTGTGCAAATTTAGTGCGAGCAGTTACACGGTTTTACTTCCTATGTCTTTCATGGAGTTCTCACATATGTGCAAAATATCGCAGTGAAGCAGTGAAGATGGAATTTATTTTATGCGAATTTTATTTGCCAAAAGTTTACAGTCGCAGCTAATGAGATTACAAACTTTGTAAAAATAAATACTGTAGATAAAATTTAACTATAAAACAATCATCGTTTGTTTCATGTTCTGTAAGACTGAAAACTCTTCAGTTTCGCAAGAGTGTCATGTTTCGAGTTCATAAAGTGACGTCTTTGCCTAGCCCTGGCGGAAGTGGCGGTCAAAAATTCGTACATGACTACTGAAAAAGAATGAATCTCACGTTTCGGTTCATAGGTTAAACACTGCTAGGTCAATCTGTGTTGTACACCTCTGAGACTAAATGACCGACAGAGAACTATTCCATGTTGCAATTTTCTTATCTTTTGCGGATCGCCACACTATGGCAAGTTTCTCTAGCGCAATTTCGAACGTCGAGATGTTTGATGGGGTTTCGTAATAATTTTCGTATGGAAGGAATAACGCAATTAATCGCCCCCGACACGAAGCTGGAAAAGTATTCACGGAACGGCACAAAGTGAAGTTTTCTAATAATTGCACGTGCAGAGAACCCGGAAGGCGTGTCATTTATCTATTGGTAAAAAAGGACAGCACTAAAAATGTTTATAAGTTCACGGAGCTAACCTTTGATCTTGCAGATGTTGCGCATTTTTGCAAATTGTAAAATAGTTGCTCTCTAATTAAGTGAAGTCATTGAATAGTTTATGGATACCTAACGGTAAGCACTATTCAATATAAATATGACTTTAATTTAATCGAGCCGCGATTTCCACGACTAGGTGCTCAAGGACTAAACACCGCGCAAACGAATTTTCTACGGTTTATTCAAAAGAGAGGCAGATATTCTGTTTATTGGCTCTATAAAATTCGAAACCTCCAGTCGCAGAATAAAATTCGGACAAACAATGATTTCATTCCAAATGTTCTTGAACCACAAATGTTATCTTCTGAGTAACTTTCCCCAACAAATCTCTCCGAAATTATGATCCAGACCCGACATAAATAGAGCGCCAGCAGAAGTAGAAACTCCTGCGGTCATGAGCGAAGAACCAGAAGAATCAGACAGAACAAAATGCCCTATTGTTCTGAGATAGTATCGGTTTTGTGTTGTGAGAGCCGGTTGCCGTAAACTGTACCAAAGGCTTATTATTTTTGCGGATCTCGATTAAAAGATTCCTCTTCGTTAAAGAGACCATCGACGTCTCACGATTTGACTTCAGATTGAGACGATAAGGAAATGCGCGTCGCTGTTCGCGTCTACGGTTCGACCAACGGCCGCCAAAATATGGTAATGTCGCCCCAAGTGGACCATCCAAAGGGCCGAACCACAATTTGTTCAACACGATACTTTTATTTTATAGCGACTTCGCCGAAGAAAATTAAAAAAAAACAAACCGCTCATCATTTAGCTATTAATTATTTTTAATTTAATATTTGTCATACACGTGAAAAACCATGATATCAGACAAATTTATTTGAAAATTTATTTGCAACTTGAGTATCCCACAATAAGTAATTCATTATAAATAGCTGCTTGGAAATTATGTCACGATTTAATTAAAGATATTGTTATTTCTGTCAGCGAGTGTAAATAAAAATATGCAAATGTGCAGTTTTGAGATAAATGCCTTGCAATTTACCTAGCAATTTAAACATCATAAATAAATGAGAGCGACCCTCTGGGTCTCGCCCATTTACTGACATTTCGAATGTTCGCCGATTGCACAGGCGTTTTCTTAGGAGTCAAGGCTCTGACCCAACAGTAATAGATGGTCAGTTCTGTTATGAATAATTATTAATTTGTGCAATAATTGCCATCAGGGTATCAAATTAATATTAAATATTTGCAAGCGTGAGAACAGTGTTTGAAGAAACGACCTCGTTAAAATGATTTATTAGAAGGTTTTATGGCGAAGAGGGCATTTATTGTTCATTTGTTGCAACTTATCTATGATCTATTCCAAAATGACAATTAAAAAGTTGGAACCTTAACCTTTAGAAAATTGGAGAGGGCCTATAGTTGGAAATAAATTAATATTTACTAGCCGTGCGGGATCAATAAATATGGTTTGTTGTAAAACAATTTTTATCTTATTGTCACGTTAACTTTAATTTTGGAAGCAAATTAGCACACTCAGAAAACATCTCTAAGTAACGACGGCAAAAATTGTAATTGGATTATCACAGTAAAGTTATCAATTCTATGATACGATGTAATCTAAAACATAAATGTAACAACGTTTGTGTGATTATTGATAATATCGATATATCTAAATATCGTATCTTTTTGAATTCAAGTCACAACAAACTCTGTCGACTCGTTTGAATTTACTTTGATCGACATCGTCACTGCATTATTAATTACATTGACATTTAAACTGAATTGATTAACATTCATCACCGACAATTAGAATAAAGCGATGAAGACATTACGTCTACAAAATTTCGTCTCGGGTCAAAAATTTCTATTCTCTTTTGAACGTATTCAGTTAACCAAGTACTGATTTGTTTTGATATCCGTAGATCTGTTCGATAACTGGCAGCGGTTTGTTTGATCTGAATTGAAGTCAGACCACCCAAATTCGTGAAACGTAATTTTTTCCATCGTTTGTTTTTTACGTTATTTTTGTTGTCTTACAAGTTTGTGTTTGTTTTTTCGGGCTACTGGGGATTGTTTCAGCTCAATACGTTTGATTGATTTATGTCTAACTAATTATCCGGAATGATTGATAATGCTGTAAGAATTTTTAATTGTTGATGAAACCGAGTCGAAAAATTACGGGTTTGGTCTGGATGGACATAGACAAGGACCACATACGAAGTGTTAGGTGATTATGGTAACATAATATCACGTGTCCAAAATGGAACTTTATGGAGTCTTCCTTTGACTAGCCGTGTTGTTGCGGATGTCGAAATAAATCGCCCAAATTAATAATGTCCACAGTATTAGTTTGAAAGAGAAAAATTTGTCAAGAGCGATGTTTTGACAGCAGTGGAATTTATTTAAAAATTATTCCGTTCATTTAAGGCGGTATGCTCGGGCTATTAATAGACCGAAGAATATATTTCTCCAACTGTCGTGTGCCGTACTTACTTTAAACTGATTATTATCAGCTATATCGCAGCGTCTTAATTAATTTTGATTTCACTTAAACTTTCCACCCAGTTGGTTGTCTCCTTAATTTTAATTATTCCAGATTAACTGATTGAAATTAAAGGTAGTTCGAGCTGGGATGTCTCATTAACTGTATTACTTAATTTGAAAATAAACATATGAGATTTATCATTAATTTTTTAAAAAATTTGAAAGTAAAAATGCAATTAAAACAGTAATATACGAGGCATCGTATTACAATAAAACTGTCGTAACCAGCGAATATCATTAATAGAATTATTAATGACTCGGCTTCATTTCTGTAATGAAAGAAATTTGTAATATTATACAGATCCATAAACGTAAACTACCAACTTTTATTAGACTCCCCACATAGAAAAAGGCGCCTTTACTAAAACAGAAATTGACGAATTTAGAAGAAATGCGTTTATTTCATTTCGTTTGACGTAATTTGTGCGTAAATTGTAAACTGAACTTGCTTGACCTACTAAAATATACATCCACTCAGTGGCGGAACAAAGCTTCATATTTGATTTTTGATAGCCCTTGCCTAGTCAAAAAGGATAAGAAATTCATTACAATTTAATATAAAACAATTTTTTTTATTTCTTTAGGTACCCCTGATTGGATTGGGTTATCTGTCTTTTTGAATCTTTGGAATATTGAAACGTACTAATTTCTATGTATTTTTTAGATTGTCTAGATTTTTTTTTGTTTGAAAATTTTATATTGATTCTTAATTTTTTTTGTACTTTTTATTTTTTTATTCTTTCGCACCCTTCTGTCTTTGATTTTTTGTATTATCCGGATTTTCAAAATTCTCTAAATTCACACATTCTCGATTGTCCTATATTTGTTTTCAAATTCCTACATTTTTTAGATATTTGTATGTTTTCTTAAATTGTTTTAATTTCTTGATATTTTTAGAAATATTTAATTATCGATATCTAGAAATTTTTCAGATTGCTTTCAGACATTGCTACAGGAATTTAAAAATATTTTATATTCTTTAAATTTTTTGGATTATTTTTTTTATTATTTAGATTCTTTGAATCCTTTAAATTGTTCACATATGTGTATTCTTTTTCAATTTGTCGCTTTTTTGGTTCATCTGGAGACTTTGAATTCTTTAATTGGAATTCAAGGTTGTTTGAGAAAGTCACAAAATTGTCATTAAGATGCTCTGAATTTAATAACTTATTTTTTTTTTTAAATATCTACTTTTTTCATATTTTTTAATTTTCTAAAATATCTGCAATCTCTTAAAGTGTAAAATTTTTTTTTTTTAATGTATCAAATTTTTATTATTTTAAAGATCTTTATGATTACGATATGCTTTCTTAGTATTTTACCCCTTTCTACTTTTTTATTTTTAGCCAAAATGTAGTAGAATTTGATGTACTAAACGAATTCGTAAGTTTATAAAACATGATTAAGCCAAAAATGGATTTATGTTTATTGTGGGAATTTTTTTGTCTCATTTAATAAAAATTCTGTTAGAATTTATTTAGTTTTTGAACCCACGACGCCCAAATACGTTAAATGTTTAAAGCATGGTGTATGTAAGATTGTGAAGCATTATCATGACATTTCTAAAAAATGATGATAATAACAATGACAATGACAATGACAATGATGATAATAATAATAATAATGATAATAAATAGTTTGTGAATTCAATAGTGATGAAGTTCATGAGTCTCTCAGCTCCAATGAGAGGGTCAGGCTCGTTTGCGTATCTTATGGCGTGAATGTCCACGAGGTTTTTTTTTTAAATTTTCCATTTTGATACAAATTAGACATTTCTTGGCAGTTCGGTTAATTTATTTACCTTTCATTTTCCTGGATCATCGTTCCACATAGTGACGTCATGACAGATAGCATCGCTTTACAGGGCTAAATTATTCAATAAATTTATACCAATACTGTCTTGCCTCTTACCCAAATAACACGAATTAACAATTACGAACAGATTTCGTTTAGTTCGTGACGTTTCTCAATGCTATTTCTTCGAAATAAGGCATCCTAGAAAGCGGAAATAATTTTTTAAGACAGCCTACAAGAACCTTAAAATATCTTAGATGCCGAATAATGTGCTAATCATTGTGAAGAACATTTTGCAAGTTTAAGTGAAAGTGCAGAATCATATTTTTTGTAGCAAGCACAAAAGATGTTATCTATTAATCATTCTGTAGTTAAAATTTGTTAAAACAGCTTGAAATTAATGTAAATATGTTACAATTTGTTATAAAGGTACAAATATGTCCAGCCGTGAAAAAACTAAAGTGTTGTGTACAAAATAAATAACGTCAACTTTGTGTCACCAAAGCTAATATAAAATTTTGTTTCATTTCATATTCCTCTCAACGTAATTTTTTATCGCGTATTAAAGCGGCATAAAATATGAATAAAATTTATTAGATTATAATATACATAAATTGTATTTTTATCCAAACAGATAATTAATAATGCACGGCGTTTATTTGTTGACCTTTTGACCGTATCGTCGGATTAGTCAGAAAAATCGCCGTGCACGCCTCTGGATGGCCTTTCGTCGTCGCGTAATGAATGCTTAAATAATGCACACGTCCATCCCAACCGTTTAAGTTTTTCGAGTAATTAATTGAGGTGCTCAAATTTGACGTAATCAAACAGGTAATTATGCCGTAAGTAATTAATAAAGATCGGGCCACCCAAAGAAAACGTCGCATTACGGTATCTCACTGTATTGATTATCCGGAAAGTGTAGAAAGGTCTTCTTTCTCGAGCCGCTTGAAAGGAACTAAAATATTGCATCTCGATGTGGTGTTAGGGTGTTAAATGTCAAAGCTTTGCAGAGAGAAGATTTAAAATGTCGGAGGTAGATGGCAGGACCAGAGGCAAGAATCATCACCGACACCTGTTCTCTGTTCTTTGAAGCTGAGAACATTAGTCACCGCCGACAGGACAATACCGAAAGTTAATTTGCTTCTTCAGTTAACACGCACTGTAACCTGAAGTTATCTTTTCGAATAAACATACAATACTTAAATAGACTTGAAAATATAGGTTTGTGTAGTGCCTCGATGCTTGTACATTGTCTAAATGTCTGCTTGTTTATTATTATTACAAGCAAATAGGTTGCGCTCCGGGCTTCGAGTCCCGGATTTTTCTCCAACGTACATAAATTACTATTTCGGATAAGTTAATTAGTTTCACTCGGTCTAAAACGAAACTAATTTAAATGGAATCTGAGCGCGCATTAGGCAACCAAGCATTTCGCATCTTTAACCCCTTAATTGTGATCTGAACATTTTTATTTAATATAAATGGGCATCAATAAATCACATTTCTAATTTCTCACTTGGCTTATCCTCGGTTTCCCACTGATCTCACCGATTTCATCTCCATATTTATTGCGGATAATCAGTTCCGTTCTCTGAAACGGACTCTTCTTGTCCTATTTAAAACAAAAACTTGTCTAGGCAATAAATCAATATCAAGTCGAAAGAAAGAAGCCGAAACTTCGGCGAATGACCAAACTAGAATTTAGCATTTCGTCTTGTTTTACATTGAATGGTCCAGTGTGGCCCATAAATTCCACTATTGAAATGTATTCAAACTCGCAACGAGCTACATTTAATTTTCTGGTCGTCGTCGTCGTCGTCTTGTAAATTCGTATCAGCCACAATTAATAAAAACTCCCGCGTATCCTATAAGAACCCGCTTCGAGTTAAGGCAGTATTCATTTTATTGTCAGGAGGTGTCGTTTTTTGTCTTTTCACACATCAAGTGTGACTACAAATGTTTCGATTACTGGAAACACATTTTTTTAAGGAGATATCTGCGACGATACGCATTCCGATCCAACCAAGGAATCCTCGATATCCAACAAGACAAATACAAAACTTTGCGCTCTTAAAATAACTATCCGCTACGATAAATTTTTACAAATTTACACGAAATTTGTATAAAACCAGATCGAGCGCATTCCGATACTCATTTTCGGTGGAATGGCGTCGAAAATGTTATTTCAATTTCCAAGTGATGATAATGAGGAATTTAATATCGCATAAAAAGGCGAGTTGATGGCTCATTATACGAAACTGAATTGGGAGAAAGAGGAAACGTCTTTGCTTTGTCAACGGGAACGGGGAACTTATGAAGCTTTCGTCCTACTCACATAGACCAATACAATTTTCAGACTATAAATATGTTAATTTACGTCTTGGGATTAGTGAAGCACATTATCTGTTTTACTGATGTTTGTTTAACGATTTTTCGATGATTTATCGTGACTCTTAAACATTAGTAAAAACAAGGGAACATTAACTTGGATAAATTACACACGATGATTGAATAAGTGCCTTGGGTTAAGACAACGCGCTTTTTGCCATAAAACAAATTTGCAAACTCCACATAAAGACACAATGTCTACATTAATCTTTAAAACTAACACGTGGAAATAACATTTATTGATTTCTCCTTCGACCATTGGGCATTCAAAAGGTCGTTAAAATGGTAAACTAACAGTATTTGAATAACCGCACTTGCTAATTTTATTGATGAATTCCATACATTTACAGTGTGATGAAAGAGAAGTTAATTAGCTGTTATAAAACTGTAATGAATGAAATCATTGTATTAAACAACTCAGTTAAAAATTCTACACTAGAAAATTTTTTTGAGATATTTTTTACGACGCTTTGTCTATGCCATAAATGCCTATTTTACATTGTCATCTTGTTTATGCCTTTATAATACTTTCATGTGTGTGGTAGTGGTATGTAATGGTTCGTTTAGCGCCATACGCGACGCAGAGCAAGTTGTCACGCCATTATCACCCCAAGTGGGTGGGTGTGCTCCGGCATTCCCGGACTATTATAACCGGCGACACGTCTCAGTTACGCGATGTTTGCTCGTAAATAGCGCTTTTAGCATAGCTCGGATCGAATCCGGTGCGATCAATTCAACGGAATAATAACCACATGAAGATGTAAAACTGCTGATGCATTGATCCCTCCATTCAATTGACAGATCAAAGCAGATTATTAAATTATCAGTTCTGACAATAAAATTACATCGAAATTACACCGTCTTCGACAATTATAACTCCCCCAAACGTTCTCCTTTTAATGACTGAAGAAACTGCGATTTTAAATTTCAAAATTAATTATACGGTTGCTTTTTTTTTTATTTACAAGAGAAAATAAACTATGGGAACAAACGGCGTTAAAATGAGCATTGTGGATTCATTTTCTTCGACGACGGATTAACACAAAACTAAATTATGTGTTGAAAAACTGTTATTGTTGGTTTTGTAATGTATTTGACAAGGAAATGAAACGTATAAGCTGCACGTGTTATTTTCGGTGATTAATCACAATTTTCGACGGTTGGTCTTTGCACATTCGCTCCGGCGCGGCGTTTTGGCCCGGTTTTCTCGAATTTATGACTAAAACTTGAAAAAATTTTCCAAAAGGTCTCTAATTAGCGTCAAGTTTTTGGTATAATTTGCATCTAGGCTCCGGGCAGTTCTAATCTGACGCGCTAAATTGGATGGTTAACAATAATAAATTCCAGTTTCGGATTTTGTCGTAATCTAGCATTAAATTACGAATCCAGAGCCGAAGACAGCGGGAAAAATTTTAATGAATAATAACTATCCATCTTCCTTTGCATCATCATAATCCACGAGTGTGTGTGTACAAGTGGGCGTAGAGTTGCGTCTTGTAGTTTTCCCCCCTTAGAAATCATCCCACTTTTCCTGGTATTTTGAATTTGTGTACCAACGGGTTGTAATAAATTCTCTATTTACGACGGTTTGATGGTACTTATATTTTGATATTGCCACATCGACCTGCTCGCTTGTAGACCACGATTCAAACCAATAATTCCGCAGTGTGTGATATGAATTTTCCTTCACAAGAGAAGCATCTTCTCGTTTTTCTTCTAGCAATGAGAAAGAGGCGAACATAGAATGACAGGGATTGGGAAGTCCTCCGATGACAGTGGTGCATTGTTAAACCACGCCTGTTTATAGAAATCCAGGCGCAAAAATATTTGTATTGCATTAGTTGTTTATTTTATGCAAGTTGGAGCTACCGTTTTCCCGCTGCTCGGATAATAAAACTGAAGCTTTATAATGGCAGATTGTTGCGTTGTTTACTGCAACAATAAGAAAACGAAAAGGTGAAAAAAAGCGCGGTGATGCGATAAATCCTAAGAAGCTTTCTCAACTTGACAACGTGTCCAATATTTGCCTCGTTAATAGTAGGATGGGAACGGATGTCGTCCAATCATCCAACAATTTTAATTTCATCCAGACTAAATAGACGGCAGCCTCTCAAATTGATTATATTTTTGCTAACTATAAATTGCACAAATTAAAACGCAATTTAAATGTCAACTCGTTAATGTTTCACTCATTCACTCGTTGAGTTTTTGCCTGCTGGACTTCGTCGACTTTTCCAAGTCTAATTGGCCATTTCCAACTGTAAATCATTTTTACTTTTTCTCACATCAGGTTGCTGTTATTCTCTTAATTATTAATTGTAATTGATTCGAGACGAAGGAATTCCACATAGTTCAACTTTTGAAGTGGCAATGCATTAATTGCATTTGACGCGATCCGACGTTGGGGCCATGTTTTCAGTTTTTGTTTGTCATGTTTTAATATTATACAGAACAGAATCATTGTAAGGGAGATTATAAATATACGACCAATCGCCGATAAAAGACTTCGATAAGGGGCCGATATGAAATAAGCAAAGACACAAGTCACTAATGATGCATTGATGGGCCAGATTGCGTTGCGCTACTGGTTATCGAGCCGTGGTTACAAAGACGGATTGCCTTCTGGGTAACGCACAGTAACAATAATTAATTTTAATCTCGAAAAAATTGCTACTGGCGACAGTTTACGTAGCCACGGCGTATTAATTTTTTGCTTTAATCGCATGATTGGGATCTCGATTTGTAAGCACAAGCTCATGCTCTCCTAAGAGATCGAGAAACTCTTCCCAACGTATTTACACTTCAATAGATTTTCCTAAAAACACGATGTTTATCTTGAGATCACGTGTCTAAATTTTTCTTGCTTTTTATTGCGTTTTCCGTTTTCAACTTTTGACCCAAGAAATTTGAATCTGAAAGTTTTACGCTTTAATGAAAGGCGTCTCCTAACGACTGCACTATTTGCGTTTATGAGGTTTCGTACCACTGCAAGCTTGCAATTTTCCGTCATTATCTCATCACGTTTTCTGCTTCTAACGAAGAAATGAGTTAGAGATATTAATTTTCGTCAGATTTTCAAAAAGAACCATAATTTGTGCATTTCGTTGTACTCTTCTTAAATCTCAGAAAATGACAATTTGATTCCACGCACGTTAGTTTCGGTTACAGCCTCTTTCCAAAGCGTTTAGAAGCGTAAAATCTAGACGTCTTGTATGTTAAACGTCCGTAATAAATAAAGATAAATAAAACCATGTATAAAACCTAAATATAGTTAAATGCATTTCGTAGGTCTTCCCAAATGAGAATAGATTAGTGGGTGTGCATAATATGTCAGTGAAGGTGTGTGTAGTTCCTTCCCGCCCACAAAATGTTACGGGCGTTTAAATTATTTATATGTTATGTATAATTTTAGAAATCGTTCATAAATTACAACGTTATCCATCGTTTTCTCCATTAATAAAATTTTTCGTAATGATATCGCGCATCCGATCTTATCACAAGACAAGCAATTATTGTGGGCCGACACCCAACAAATATTTATTAATACTGTCCCGTAAATAGCTAGAAAGTAGTAATTATCACTTTTCAAGCCAAATTCTTATCCGTAATCATAAGTTATACAACTTCAGCCATAATTTAAATCCGATCGTACAATAAAAAGACAGAATCGTGCGACTGATTGAAAGTTAGTAGTTCTTTCATCGGCCGTCACAAACGAACAACGCTGCGTGCAGTCATTCTGCATTTTTATTCGGTTTCTTTGATTCAAAGAAACGCGAGGTAAATTAGGAGGCTGCCATATTTATGTCTGTTTGCTTAGAACGGACAGCAGCAACTGAACTCGAGAAAGATGGATTTCTTGTTAAATATTAATCACGAATTTGATTTGAAACTATCAACCAACTATGTGATTATCTTGCATAGAAGCGGTTTCAAATCAAACAAAAGTTTTATGATCTAAAGTTAATTTGTTAAGACTTTTATAGGTGTCATGCCCTTTTAAAATATTGCTGCAAAACTTGTTAAACTATGGTCAAAGGGTCAGCGATAATACTTTGTCGTCGGGCTCACCAACTTATTTACCTGCATAATTAATTTTTGCATTAGTAACTTGAATTTTGTTATCTCATGTTCATATTTGTAGATATTTATTAAACAAAATTTATACGACTTTGTAACATTGTTTATATAACAAAAATGATAAAATTAATATCAAATGTTACCTTCAGGCTACCCCAAGTAGGATACTTCGTTGTATTTATTGCCGGATGCTTGCTTATTGAAAATCTTCTTATCATGTAAGTCTGTTTTAAATTTATGTTTCATGTAATTGTTTCGAAATTGCATTTTAACTATTGTAATTACAAAAGTGTGCAAACGTAAATTTATTTAGTTTTTATTGAATTTTCTTATCATCACTTTGGTGATTCTAAAAATTGAGTATCTGATGCCCTCTAATGCTAAAATCGATCCCGAAATATCTGTCCAAAATCGATATTTTTAACAGTATAGGCAAAAAAATAATCAAATTTGACGAATTTGGAAGTTTTTACAAAAAAATTGACATCTTATTTAGAACAAGGTCGATGTAGAGCACCCATTATTTTATAAAATCGTTTAAACATTTATATTTATCTTGTTTTTGCGGATAATTTTTCGTTTCTGTGTTTATGCAAAGACAATTTACCAGAAAATGAACACATTTATTGTAACAGAAAGCTTTAAGCAAAAGTAAACAGTTTCGGAGTCCACATACCAATTTTAATGTTTTTTTTTAATTGTGTGGATAGACATAAAACTTCGAGTTCTATGTTTAAATAAAATCTATAAAAAATGAGCCACCATAAAATTAAAGCTTATAAGTATGAGAATTACAATTTTCATTTTAAAATTCTATTAAACTTGGAAAATTCATCAGTTTTACAAAAGTTAAAATTTTGTAGACATAGAAATGCTTTCGTTTCGGTGTTTAGACAAGTAAAGGAAACAGGCCCATTTCATAAATTTGAAATTTTAACAAACATTAGAACTTCTGTTCGGTAATAAAAAACGAGTCAGTCATGTTTACAGTAATTTTAAAATTTCTTAGTTTTTCTAATTCAATGTATGTTTGAAAAACTTAAGTTTGTGTTTGAACAAATAAAGTAAAGTTTTTAGAACCAACTAGAAACTTTGTTTGAAATTATTTTAGTACCATATAAAATTATCATATTTTTAAATACTTATATATATTAGAGTGGGTCAAAAAAATCGCCAATTTTTATTTTGACTTCTGATACTGAAAAACTGATTCCTAGGCATCTCCAGAAAATGCTCTGCAACGATGAGCTTTTAATTTTAATAGGGAGATCACTCTCATTACAGTTTTGCATATTTTTCTCAGTCTCATACAAAAAAATTCATCTCTCACCATTCGTTGATCGTAAAAGGTCTCTTGTTGTTTATCGATAACTCTAACCATTCAGAAGATATTCGCATTGGAATATCAATGCATACTGCTATTCTTAGTTTCTTAATGATTATTTTCAATCAATTCGTTTATCGTTATCGATAAATAACAACAATAAAATTTAGAAAATCTTGCGTCTTTCTGATTGGGCAAATTAAATCCATAACAAAATAGCCCTACTTAGAATTAAAAATTTTATGTAAAAACAAAATTTAAAGCGTCCATCATTTTATACAAAATGTTTTATATTTCTGTCAATTTTGTAGCTAATTGAAAATTTTGTTGTTTGTGTGTTTATGCGACTTAAATGTGCATGAAATTTTTATGACAACTTTTTCTTAGTTTTATTTTTGTGAGGAAAGTTCCTTGCTTCGGCGTAGAAACAAAAAAATTAAATTGTGTCATTTTTTTCCAAAACTATTCCAATTCTAAACTTCCCTAAAAATAATTATTTATAGTCATGTCATAAACATTAGTTAGATCTATAAAATTGCCGACGATTTTTCTACAATATAATTAGAAACATTTTCACACGCAATTTGACGATGGACTAGTTTTTGAAAAAACTTTTACTACAACAAGCAGCTACAATGTATAAATTTTTACATGTTTTAGTGTTAAAAAATTAGAGACAAGCATCGAGTTTTAGTGATAATTTTAGTGAAAATTACAATGTGTTGATTGGCTGAAAATTTCTGAACGCCTTAGTTGTTTTAATTTTATCTTCGATGTTTTGGAAGTTGGTAGTTGAAGAAATTAAAGTGGATCGCAGCAAAACCCAATCTGTCGCCGAGAAAGTAAAATAAAGCAGGACGTCTTTACTCCTGACAAGCCATTTAACAGCCCTGTTTCTTATGTAAATTCCCAAAATATCCAATTACTTAGAACAATCCGTGTTATTTAAACGTTGTACACTTTCCTCTCTACGAAGACCGTAATAAAAATGGCAGGATTCTGCCTTGTAGCTGAAGCTCGTAAAATAAACACAACAAATTGATACTATGATGAAATTGTCCGTCTTTATATCCTTACCCTATTTTGATTGGACCGTGTTCCATTTCACTACTCTTTATTATCTCTGAGATTTTTTAACATTTTCACCTGTGTTTTATGTCCGCCTACACATCCCAAGTTTGCCACCATGATAAAAATTAATTGGAAGCAATCGTGAAACAGGTCGTGAATAATCGCTGACTAAATATTTCTGAAATTATCTGGACAAGATTGTGGTCTCGATCGTTTAAATTTCTTGGGTAAATTTCTCGAATTGTGTTCCAGCACGGCAATTAGAATCATCTGATTTAATTAAATGTAGTCAACATCATTAATTTGTGGAATTGATATGGAGTAAATTTGCATAAGGTCAGGTATGCATATTCAAGAGAATTTTTATTGTATTCATCTGTGCCAAAATTTGGAAGCATTGCGGAGTAGCAGCAACACATTACTGTACATCACTGCCTACGTCTCGTCGTTGTAGTTAATTCATTGATCATAAAGAAAATCGATGAGATGTTTAGCTTCGGACCAACTGTGTAATTTTCAACGCTTGATGTTTCATCAACGGTATGAATAAAATGTACTGAATTGCTACTATTCATTTTAATGTAGTCGTTTTATACATCTTTTGGTATTTTTCGATCAATAAATAAACCGACAGCTAATGAATGAATATTTATAACTTTACACTCTGCCTACTTAGTATGTATGCGTTTGTCTAATAAATCAGGAAACCAGTTAATATTATTTATTATTATATAAGTTAATGTTTATCTAACGAGTATGTGAACACACGATTTTTGTAGAGCGACTGAAGGAGACCCATCGGAGAGATAAATTTCGCGGCTCAAGGCCGTTTTTACTCCTTGGATGATTATAAATAAAGTTTTATTATATTTTTCCTTCTAAAATTTAGAAAAAAGATATGGGCAAAACCAGTTTTTAATGATTTGGTAGATTTAAGTTTACGTTTGGAGTTTTAGAGACCGCTACTAGAAACTACTAAAAATTATCAGGGAGACATCGACTGCTAATGATAGTTTATTACAGAACAAGCTTCGTGTTTATTTATTATTTTTTAATAGACCACACAAGCGTAAAGCGCTGAATTTTTATTAATCCATATATCACAAGAAGTGGCAGCAAGACTCAGTTTTATGCCGGGGACGTTCATGCCGGGCATTATTGTGTAATTCCATATAGACAGGCACAAGTCTGGGCCACCGTAGTGCAGCGTTCATGAACGCATGAGACCCCATGCAGTGGTCAGGACAGTACTTGACTTTAATAGCCACAGTAATTTTTCTATGGAAAGAAAAACGTGTCGATCATATCAAATTTCGTCAAGCACTCCAATTTGTTAACTGCTCGTATTATTTCCTTTATCTTCAATCAGCAATAACACAAAAAGGCATACAATTAAAATCGCCCTGTAAAATAAATTAGAGTGGAATTGATGTTTAACCGAACGATATTCAGACAACACATGTCAAAGAAGAAAAGATCTGATTGAGAAAGTTGTGACTCATGGCAGAGATCGTATCAATGATCACTCCCACAATGTTAGATTAAATTTATTGCGAGTGTTCGAAAATCATCGTGAATTTATTTGGGCAACTGTAAAACAGGACCTCATTAAGCGACTTCGTGAGGAGGATCACGAGATGGTGAGAAGGGATCTGAAATTTTGCAGGTCATATTTTGCCTTAATGATATCTGAATTATTATACAACAAAAGTCGATCGAGAACGATTAAACTGACCTGAAAAGTAATTAAACTTGTTGATTGTCATCTTTTCAAGACTTATAATGTTGGTTTAGTCCACCATACAATGCATTCAACTTATAATAATAAATAATTTCTTCCCGCCTCGGGGTCTCTCATGGTTCTTGTTAAAATATTTCAGCCGACACTTATTATTACTATATTCTTAATAACTTAATCTCATATCATTTTTTCTATGCCGCTTTCTTCTAATGAGACTCATGAGTTCACTGAAATTTAATAAATGCTCAATAAGATTACTATTTTTATAATTTATTCATAACTCGGATTACAAAATTTTGAAAAATGATTCGTCAACCTGCACCAAACTACTAATTTATGCTTTATTTTCTTTACCTAGATTCATCAGAAAATTCCTTAAATAATCTGATTTGACCATCTCGATTTTCCAGATTCCGCTTATGATGAATTGTTGGGTGCAAATGAAGTTATTAGTCAGATGACAGAGATCGCAAGCAATAAGTAATAACAGAATGATACGCATCAATAGCAAAAACACGTCTAAATTTATTCAGTAATACATATTTATCGTTTCAGAACTATAATTAAAGATTTATTTCAGTGTGAATATTGAAATGTAAAATGTAAATTTGGTATTAGCAAAAAATGGAACTCTTGGGGGTGAAATTTTTTTTTTTAGTTTTCTGAGAAGTCGATTGACACCAAAAGCTCCCAGCAGGTTATAATTTGAAGTAAGTGAACCAGTTTTCAAAATTTCGCAGTACTGTCAAATAATCCACGGTGATTTATAAGAAAATTTTGAGAGATGTTCTGAAACAGATGGATATTGAGGTCGTTTAATTATCCAGCGCCATATTCGTTGGTCTCTTATTACCGACAATTAAATAATTTTCACACGTTTGTTATTTATCATAAATATTGGTTATTATAATAATTACAACAAAAACGTTCGTCAGCTGGGTTAGCCGAAATTGATAATTTACATACTTTTTTGGCGAATTTGCGTGTAAGAAATTTCAATATGATCCAAAGGAATAAAAGCTCGCCGTAAAACGGGGTTCGAGAAATCTCACGTCCCATATATTGATGGGCAATTTACCCATCAACAACTTGTCCAGGTGGCCGATAATAATAACCGAGCATTTAAAGTGTACCCGGGTCCCCGATTTATGTGTGGTGAAAATTGGCTTTTTCTTTAATTACGTCTTCGGTCCAATAAGCGGTTTGTATACGTGATGGATGTGCGGGTACACGCATGCCCATGTAATTTGCCTATAGTTGAAAATGAATTATGATGATGCAAATTTCGGTACGCGCGAATTTAAACTGCAATTATACACGCTGATGGTGCGCAAACTAATTTTTGCGCAGCGTCACTCTCGTAAAGAAGATTCTTGGAGAGTATGCTCGAGGATGTTTTATGATCGGGCGGGTCCTCAAATCGAGGAAAGATTTAATAGAGAACGAAGGATTCTTTTTTTTAACCTTCGCGGACAAGTGAGTTATTTCCTGTAATTGCATTAGAAGTCGACGCTGTAAATCGTGACTGCAACTTTGTATATCTCGCAATTTATCATCGATCCGTCCACATGGAATTAATTAATCGGCATATAACACCGGTAAACTGGCGATTCCATTAGAAATTGAAATAAATTCCGACCGTCGAGATAGCCAAATAAACTCGAAGACCGGTTCGACGTGTGACGGGGATATTTAGTATAATTTTCCGCACTAGTTGGTTCGCGTGCATCGGTTGGCAGCACCGCATTTCCGCTCGGGCGGATTTTCAATTGTTCAACCTTATTTATATTCATAGTTCCTTCTGACTTGATAGCGATTTTTACAAACTATTTGATGCTAATGCTTCCACTTAACTATAAATTAAGAGATATTCAACCTCCAACATCTTCAAAATAGTCTGTTTAATGACCACCATGAAGAAGTATGTTTGTTTAAGTTCTTAATGCAGTATTCCAATAAAATGACGAGGAATCCTCTTCGGTGGCAGGAATTTCTGCAGCTCTGTTGAGTTTATAGCAATTCCAAGCACGTGTTTTCCCTGAACTATCTTATTAAACAATTAAAAAATAAATTACATTTGTTTCTATTTTCCATTGAGAATACAAAATTGTAATTCCTTATAAGTTGTCCTAGTAAATGTGCAGCAAATATAATTACATCCAGCTTAACAAGGCAAAATAAACGGTTCTTTGTTTCAAGCATTATCCGATTTCAACACCCTTCAGGAGATTGTCTGCGTAAGAATAGTGGAATACCAGTTTTCGTAAAGAAATAAAACGTACGAAAATATCCTGAAGCTTGTAGAGAAATGAATTAAAATCCCGCAAGATTTTCAGGTCAAAACATTTTTAATAAAAATCAGCAATTTATCATGTTTATGTATAAAATTGTTGTAAAATATGCAACAGGTTTAAGACAATATGCAAATTATGCAACAGAATTTTCAAGTTCTTTAACTACTTTAAATATATTTTTTAACTTATATATTTTTAAAAAATTTTGGGTTCTTTGGATGCTTTCGATGCCTTCAGTTTATCGAGCTCTTCAAATTTTTTTTTTATTTTTCAAATTTTGTATTTGTTAATTATTTAGTTTCCTCCTTTTTTCTTGATTATTGCAATTTCAAGTACTTTTTAACTCTTTAGAATCAGAATTAAGATTTGGTGTTTCTTAGATTGATTCTCAGCTGCCCTGAATACCTGAATATCTTGTCTTTTAAATTACATTTATACAATTATAAAAGTCGGAAAAATCCATGAAAATGCTGTCTTTCAAATATAAAACTTGTCATTTTTTTTAAACATCAAAATTACATTTGTTCGTAAATTATAAAAAAATGAAATTATAGAAGAAAAAAAATAAATTTTAAAGATTTTACATCCTTATTTGATAAAAATTAAATAAAAAAATATTGTAAAAAAAAAGTTCCTAACATTGATGGGGGCAATTCTTCAAAAAATAGATATAATTTACACTAAAAATTTTCAAGAATTTTCCAAAGAAAATTGTAATTTGTATTCTTTGAATTTAAAATCTACTTTTTTTAATGAAATGTATTGAAAAAAAAATAAGAAACTATAAAACATCGTATAGTTTTTCCTATAATTTTCAGAGGTGAATTCTTTAAAACATGAAATGAAAAATCATGAAGAATTAAAAAATCTCTAATATTTTGAAAGTTATAAAAAATGATTTTCAAAAATTATCTTTTTAAACGTTTGAGAATTTGCGAAAATCGTAAGAACATTTGAAAAACCACGATAATTTCAGAATATTTGTAATTTTATGTGCAGTTAAACTACAACACAAAGATCTAGCATTTATAGTCGAAATATTTCATATTTAAAATTTTCAATTTAGTTTTCGGTTCTTTGAATTTTTGGTTTCTTTTTAAAATTTATTCTGTTTGAGAAATTCTATATTTCTTTTAAGTTTTTTTTTGAATTTTTGGATTCTTTGAATTTCATGAATTATTTGAATTTTTTGATTCTTTAAGTTTTTTTAGTTGTTTTACATTTTTAGGATCTTCTTGAATAGTTTCCTAATTTGTTTTTTATTCCTGCTTTATTTTTTTTAGATTTTTGTAATTCTTTTTTTAGATGTTTTAACTTATTTGAAGCATTTACATTCTTCAGATTCCCTGGATTCCTTCAATTATTTATATTTTTTAAATCTATTGTTTTTTTCTACTCTTATAATGCTTTATATTTTAAATTCTTTTGATTCTTTTGTCTGCATATTATACAATATCCTTTAAAATGAAAAATATAAAGGCTTTTAAGACACAGATTTACCTCAAATACGGAAATATATAAGTAGCACTTTAAACATTTGTCACAAATGCTCTTTATTTCTTCTTAGTTTTAAATAGTGAAATACTTAAGAAATTAAAAGTTTACAGTTTTTAGACACTAAAGATTTACCAAAATTCTTAACAACAAAAAAACTAAGTGGATGAAAACCTAGAAATATTACTCTAGAAATGATGAGAAAGTAGAATCCTAATAGGTCCATAAGAATTGATAACTGTGATAATAACAAATATAATTACTAAAATGCAAATATTCATTCAATAATTTTGAGAGTTCAATACAGATTTTAAAAAGAGACTTTTTTATTATTTTTCTTTATTTAGATTTCCTAGATTCTCGCCACTCTCTTACTGTTTTTAATATTCTAGGCGTATTTATACTTCATTTTTGAATTTCCTTGATTGCTTGGATTTTTTGGAGTCTGATTTTCTAAATTCTTTACATTTTCCAATTTGACTTTGAAGCAATTGATAAATAAACCATGCACATTTTCCTCCTTAACTTTGTTAAATTTTTAATCTTCCTGCTATACCAAAAATCTTCTGACGAACTTGAACCCTTTGCTGCTCTAGAAATGTTTAATTTGATATCCCTTTAAACATTTTTATAATTCAGTGAGTATATTATATGGGAACACACACCCATGTTCTTCACATTAGAAAAAATTCAATCCACGTGTGCACAATGGCCATGAGGTTTCAATCCTTTCGCATTGTATTGCATCTTGCTGATCCCTTTCTTAATTTGATCGCGAATACCAGGGGGTATATTGCCAGTTGGATGCTGACGCTGAGTTAATCCCATTGTTAATAATCGGTTATTGTCCAGTTACACAATACACCAACACACAACATAATAAATAGTCTCTTCAGTGAAATTGTCGCAACGACCTCAAGATGACAATGTTACAGTTATTATCTTTAGATATATTGTTTTATGTTGAAGTCCACATGTATAATAAAAGAACCTAGCCGCCTACATGTGTATTCTTGTACCAATTAAATGTACTAGATTATATACGATCATATTACCACTGAATTACGATGTTGCCTGAGGTATCCAGTAATACACCGATCTGCTTTATAGTAGAATGCTACTAAATATAAAGCAGCTTTAATAACAGTCGAACACGACCAGCTTTCTTGTAATTACAACATATAGACGTTGGGATCACTTTATGGGGTCCGTTGAAAAGCGATTCAAAAAAAAGACATTGTTTTTGAAGGTGTCGATAAATTATCTTATGGTTTAATTGTTTGTTATTCGGAGTTTAATTGACCTGTTCGGAATTAATAAATAGGGAACATGGGCGTTAGTACAAAAATGGTTCAGCTACCTACCTACTTTAGACCTGTGGCATAAATAAATCACGAAATATTATGTTCCTTCGACTTTTTCACAACATGAGTTATTCAAAGAGTTTATAATTTCGACTTAATAGTTTCTCTCATTAGCCTGATTTTTGTGTGGTTCTAATTGTTTGGTCACAGTTTTTTCGGTAGTCGTGACGTGGCCGGTCAATGGTACCGGTTAAGAAGAGTCGGAATCTCATTTTTCAGCCGCCGCCGGTTTGCTGAGCTGTATAATTATCACACGTACATTCCGTGCTAATAAGTCCTTGTTGATGGATGGCTGTAGACGGGGCCTTATCATCCAGTTCCGACCAAAATGAAGAGACGCTAACTGCCGAACAGCCTCTCGATCAAATATTTGATTTACTTTTAATCAAAAATTCTTCGGTGCTTTGATGTGGGCGGCCGAATTCTAGATCAGGACGCGACATTAAACGCCCTTAAAAGAACAATGCCGCCATTAACATATTAATAATGCCCGTATTGTCTATGGTTTGTCCTGAGAACAATACTCGAGACATATTATGGTCATTAAAAGAGGAAATTGCAGATTAGACTTGATATTAAATTGATTCCTTACATTAATTACGAAGCATTATCCGATTAGTGGTAATAGAAGACTTTCAGGAGGTTGCGGTTGTGCTTACTTTTTACCGTCAACACACACAATGCAATATTTCTGCCTATTTGAATATGCAAATGCTTGGCCGAGGGGCATTATAACTAAATCAGAACTATAATAGAATATTCCTCCACAGTGCAACGTGTGAATAACCTCCGATTGAAAAACCAAATTTCGAAGACAAACTGTTTTCGAATCGCTCACTGTAATGTATCTTAATCTACTTAAAAGATTATTCGGATTACCAATTGGAACTACCAGGAGGAAATTGTGTATGATATAAGCATCTCATTTCTTCTCCCGTTATCTATCTTCGTATCTCTCGCTACTTTTCCGCTTCTTTTGTGTTCGACATAAAAAAATAATAGATCGATAGATGCGTCAGCGGGTGTCAAAAAGTCTAATCCGCAGCAGATTTTTACAGATTATGTATCGAGTTACTAATATTTTTTTCTAGATTAACGTCAACTTTATAAGCTTCTTATTTAATTAATGTACAGATAACATCAAACAACTTCGAGATCTCTAATTAATTTTTCCATTAAACCAAATCCTTCCGCTACCAAGACATTTCAAAAATCTAGAAATCCGGGATCTAGAAAAAATCTTAAAATTTCAATGCTGAAATACGAGAAAGCAACACTTCACAAAGAACAATGTTAAAAATTAGCAAATTTTTGCCTCTCTATTAAAAGTTAATTAATAGCATAAAATTGTTATTTTGGCGGAAAACAATCAGAAACATTTTTTATATCTAACATTTTACATATCTACTTAATATTTCGATTTCCGATTCTATTATATTAAGACAAATGAAAATTGTTGATTTTCGAAATTTTAACGGATTTTTATGCAAAACATTCTTGATACATTGATTTTAAAGTGTTCAAGAAAAGTTCTATTCTAATTATAGTGATCATCGATTTTTAATTATTTTTTTAATTCTAAATGTTACATTCAGTAAAATTGTATTTATTACAATCTTATCAGAGCAAAGTCAGCGATTTATTTATTTTATTTTTTTTTATTTATTTATAATTCTTTTGTTGTTATATTATTCTATAAACAGTTCCTTAGTACTTTTTTACTTTTAATTTATTTTTTACTAATTATATACAAATTATGTACAATAATTTTTAAAATTTTCTACTAGTTATTTTCTTCGTCAGAATCATCAGATCTTGATCACTCAGATGAAGAATTCACAAATCTTCCTTAACCAAAATACCATAAAAAATGTTGCAATGTTACAACACGCTGTGTGTGTCATAAGACTTTATTAATTTGCATTAATATTAGCTAAATTTAAATAAAATGAACTAAAATTGAGTTAGCTAAACGTAACAATTGTAGGATTTCTGAACTAAAATATTTCATTAGAAACATAATTTTTATGTAGAGAATTAAACTGAACTTGTGATATTATTATTATTATTATTATTATTAGAATTAAACTTTTTTCGAACAATTAATTTTTGTTAATTGTTAATATTATTAATTAACTTATTTCGCAGGTCTAAAAATTCGATCTTTTTTAATATTGTTCTTCATTAAATAAGTCTGAGCCGAATAAGACGGAAAGCAAAAAATGTTCTTTAGTTCCAAGTATTTTAACTTTTCGACTTTACAATTTAAATTTGAAATTTTATAACTGCAACTGAATGTTTCAAAATTTTGAAGTTCAAAACATTGAGATTCTGAAATCATAAAAACAATTTCTAGAAGAACTGATGTCAAGGAACTAAACCTGAAAACTTTTGAACACATTTTCACGATGATATATTAGCTTCCAAAGTCCAAAAAAAATATTTACAATATAAAAATTAAGGATACAAAATTTATAACCTAAAATTATGAAATTTTGCGATCCGCAATCGAGAAAAATCATTTTAGACTTCAAATAGAATTCAAAGTTTGAGATAGCTTTTTGCAAACAAATAAACAGTTTTCAGATGAGTTTATAACTTAAAGTAAAAGTTACATAAATTTGAAGGAATATGAAGATCAAAAATCTATACATTGATATCGAAGAAAACAAATTCTAGAAAATCTAAATTTCAACGAGCTAAAGAATTTTAACATTTAAGAATTTAAAATTTGAGAAATAAAACAACATTTGAGACTTTGGAATCTGAAAACTTGAATCGTTTGAGGTAGACTTTATCAGATAAGAACGTATTTCAAAAAAATGAGATAGCAAAATTTAGGCCAATTTTTTTTTGTTTTTGCACGAGTTTCAAAAATTTGTACCTGAAACTTTCACCTGATATTCCGGGTTCTGAAATTTAAATTCTAAAAATCTAACAAGTCAAGTCATCTTAAACTGTAACTGTAACTGTAACTGTAACTTTTTTAATATGAAAATTTAGAATCCACAATTTCAATCTAAAAGTTAGAACCAGAGAATTTGAAACAACATTTAAGAGTTTAAAATCTAAAGAAGTAAATCTACAACAAATATGAAGGAACACTAAACAAGACTTTTCCTCCCGAACATTTTTCAATTTTTAGCCAAAACAATCTTGCAAAATTCACTAGTTGATTACCTAGAAAAAAAATACAAGCGTGATAGTAAATGACTGGTGAAGTCAAAACAAGTGCAAAAATAAAGCTTTTAGAAACAAAGGAATGTGTTTTTTTGAAAAAATTCTAGAAAACTCGTTGAACTGACCGCCTGAAAAAGCACAGATTCCGCCCATTTGTCTCATCTAATGGCAACAATGTGACTCTCATTACCAGGTGCTCAGTTCGAGTGCAAGTTGCATTCGTACGTCACTAATTAACTGTGAGTAATTAAATTCAGACCGTGCATAAAATTTGCTCTATTTACACCGCATGGCGCGGCGCTAACAACATCCGATGAGTAATTGATTCCAGATCGTTAACTCGCTTCATCAATGCAAAAAACATTCTCCATCTGGTCGTTTTTTACAATTAACGCTCGGAATTCATATATTGTTCTTAATAATTATGAACTATTGTCCATTATTGCCCAATAAACCCATACCTATAGCTTGAAATATGATTCTGTATTCATCACTGTCTGTAAAGCAATAACCGGCCTTGTTTATTCTCTACACTGAAAGTAATGACACTTTGACTTGTCCACTGTTGTTGTCCAATTACGCCGATAATTGTGTAATTTAAACAAAATTAATGTTTTAAAGCCTCTGCCCATATTAGTTTTACTCTTGCCCATGATGGTCTATAAACGTCTAATATATTATTAAAATTGCTCAATGCTGTAAATAATGTGGTCTCCATCTAATATTGCTAGTTAAGTCATGTCTAAATTTAAATTTATCACCTTATAAATTTCGTATTATTGTTAATAGTCTGTTCACATATTATTATCGGACGGATTTACATGCACAATGAGTTCTATAAACCAGCATCGGGAATTTAAAAAACATAATTACTTTTATTACGGTTTACACTGTGTAATTGCAAGACAAATAAAGTAATTAATTTTTAATGCTCGTCTACTGTAATGAGACAACTCAATTCCGTGCCAAGAATTAATTTTAAAGTGAGAAAGTGTGTACTAACACATTTCATACCAGATTGATTTTCAAAAGTGGCCATTATAACGGTGCCAACGAAAAATTGAGCAATTCTTCGACAAGATTTATAGCAATCAATCCACGACGGATGAAATATGGTTATTGCTTAATAAATAACGACAAAAAATTTGATTTGAATTTTGTATCATATCAGATAAAGCTTCCATCGAGCGCTCCATTTTCAGTTCAACAATACAAAAATAATTTAGCCAAAATTGGATACCACTCGCAGATAACATAAAAAAGTGATTCGTGCTATAAAAATGACACTTACAAATTATTTCATGCATTCGATTATCCTGTGATAAAACGAAGCAAGTACCAGCGGAAAAATATGTTTTATAATAATTATGGATATCAGCGATTGAGTCAGCTCTTAACGGTCGTAATACTATGAAATACGAGTAGGAAGTGCGTACAAAATCTGAGAAAACGATTTAATTAGTGGGAATCGTGACATAATTCAAGCTTAACTAACCATGGTGAATACTTGAACGGACATGGGAAGTAATCCTCCCACTTTCAACGTGATGGCTTTTCTGTACCTACACTTTGTCAGCAACTACTATGAATATTTAGAAACTTAAGCTAACGGAGTGTCACATGAAATATTAACTAGCTAACTGACATTTTGTCGCAATTAAATCGTTGCTGCTGGAATATATAATATATAAAAAGAGCCAATTAAAGGACAAAAATTTAAAAATAAGCGGGGAGGAGAACATAGCTTTTATTTTATTTTAAAGAAAAAAAATCCTCTGTAATTAGACAAGGCGATAAAGGATCACTTTAAGCTTTATCGTCGTGTGTAATACACTATTTTTTCTATAGCAGATTCTGAAGGAAAGCTTTCATTTTAATTGATTAATTTGGAAAATTAACGCTCATTCATCGTGATATCTAAAATTGGTTTTATGAAATTTTTGTTGGAAACAAAGTGTCAAAAATTCAAACAGCAAGAATAAATTAGAACTACTCACAGACGTAGAGGAGAAGGCTGCAGAAGCAGTAAATAAAATATTGCCTCGAAATCAGGTTTAATACAATAGAAAGACTACAAAGCATTTCAAAAATAAAAAAGTAGAAAAATATTAGAGTTAGTGCAAAAATGCTTCTTAACGTTAAAGAGCATATTTCTGGTGAATAAAATCTGTGACATTTCAAAGTAAGAAGTTTTCATAACCCTGTGAGGTGAATGTGGTGTTCGTTTTCAGATACAACAAACTAATTACACTGTTAAAAAAATAAGTTAAAAAATAAATATAAATAATAAATAAATAAAAAAAAGATATTTGAGCAGAAAAAAATCATTAAATTTTTGGTAAACACTTCAGATCTTTTTATGAAGGTTAGATATAAAAATTGCAAGTTTTGTAGAATAATACGTAAAACGGGGTTTTATATTTTAGGTGGCTTGCAAAACAAACAAATGGTACAAGTTAGAACTTTCCAATATTGACGATCGACAATCAATAGTGATTGATTCACCCTAAGACCAAGAAAGATCGGTCGTTTTGTCGAACCGATAAAGATTATAAAGTTAGGTTTTTTTTGAAAATTGTGTGGAAATATTTGTCAACTGTAGACAGAAAAAGTGTGCTACTCAGTCTGTAGTAATCAATACATTGTACAAAGTTGCCAAATTATTGCCAATTTTCACATTTCGAAACGTTTACTTGGCATGCTTTCGCCGCTCTGCAACTACGATGTTGGCAAATACGGTGCTGATCTTGTCATTGCTAAAGGAATAGGTGGATGGAAATCATCTTCGGTAGCAAAAAACCGAAGATCCTCTATTATTTCAAATTAGATTGTTTGCGAAAATGTGGCCACAACAAGTTCAGCTACGAGTAGAGTAGAGTACTGTAGTAAATTCACCAGATGAATTGGAGAAAGAAATCAGTTGACAAATTGATTACTGTTACCATAGAACTATGTCTATGATAACTGGATTCACTACATTTGCCCTCCCCCACAAAAAAAAATTATAAGGGAGAATTTTTGAAAGTAATTGGAGTGAAAAAGCTAAAAAACATATCGTTTCAAAGCTGAAATGGATTATGTGATGTTAACAAAATGTATGTATTTCAGCTACAAAAACCACTCATCTTTTCAATTAAAATTAGTTTACATGGGTTAAATTTTCCTAATTGAATAACAATAAAAACAAGGGCTAATTTTATTAGGGAACACGAAAATTCAAAAAGCATACTTTTGACTTTTGTTTTGTGTAAAATGTATTTTTTATATTTATTTGTATGTATTAAACAAAATAGGCTGGTTTCATCCTATCTAAAGACACTATTCCACCGCTTCCATAATCTTCTAAGATAAAATACTTTTTATGGCGTTGTAATATTTTAAATGGACCATGATAATTTGATTTTTAACCAATCGTTTTTGAATCATTTCTTACAAAGACCTGGGTACAAGAATATAAATTTTTATTTACATGAACATGAGGATTATTATGTGTAGTTGTATAAAAATACTTTGTACCTGTCATGAATGATTTTAATTGAGAAACAAAATTAGGTAAATTATAACAATTAAAGTTTCGAGTTTCGAAAAAATCTGATGGTAATCTCAAACTAGTTCCATATAAAATTTCCGAAGGAGAAACTTGTATTTTATGATTTACTGATGATCTTACACTTAATAAAATCCAAGGAAGTTTCTTTCTCCAACTCATCTGGTGAATTTACTACATTTTGGTGACCCCGACGTTGACTATTGCATAGAAGAATCTTCCTTTTGGATTTACAAGCTCCTGGATCTTGAAATCCTGCAATTTTGCTGGTCTACGCAACCCGGAAGTTTTTCCAAAGCTAAGTTTTCTTTTTAATTTACTTTATTTTAATTTTAATTATTTAAATGGATAACGTTCGACCACATTATCCTTTTCCATCATTTACCACGGAGCTTCCTTTATTTTTTCACAACTTAGAAAATTATTTTAATCAATTTAATTAATTATTTAAAATGTAGTAAATTCACCAGATGAGTTGGAGAAAGAACTTTATTTTGTGAAATCAGTTGACAAATTGATTATTGTTACCATAGAACTATGTCTATGATAACTGGATTCACTACAGTACAGTGCAGTTAACCCACGAAACTATCAACGCGAGTTCTATTCCTAAAATAAATGTTTCTGGGAACTACTACTATTAATATTACAATTAATTCAAAATAATAATGTACTAAAGTTAACTAAGAAGTATTTTATCCACTTTTGATGTTAAAGTATTATTTTGTCTACCATGGAAGTTAAAGTGCAAGTTAGTTAGTCAGTTACTTAAAAAATAAATTTAATTTTCACTCTTAGTATAATAAGACTTTTGTTATAAACTTTCCGCGGCCTATCCTTTTTGGCACCAGGCAACAAATCCGCCACCTCTGACCCCAGACTAGCCAGAAGTACCGCCGGTAATTATTACAGAGTTCTTCGACTGGAAGGAATGTTGTGCGTGTAATAAGATTTATTCTTACATTTTGTTTCAGTTCACAGTTACAAGAAGTTTTCTTTAGAGGCGTTTATTTTATCGCACGGTTGCTCATTGTGCGGAAATTTATTCTCCTCTATCGGTAAATTATTGTCCTTTTATAGACATAAACTCGAACTTTTTCTTATAGTTAAATTTGAAAATACGACAAGACCTTGAAGATTACTTATAGGTAGAGTAAAATTGCAACGTTTTTGTGCAAATACTGACTAGCCTGGACAAGGACATGTAAGGATATCTGTCAATAATCGGTAATTAGAATCAGATCGCTTCCATCAAGAGTCAAGAGTCATTTTTACTTTGAAAAGATTTATGTGTGTGCGAATGCGACGAGACAAGAATAGGCGAAAATCAGAGTTTTCATTGGATATTCGACCAACCACGAAGAAGACACGTTGCTTTTGTTTGCTCGAGATTTATGTGTGCTTGTGTGCAAATTAATTATGTAAGATACCGACAATGTTCAAGTAATCTGAATTAAATATACAGACAGTGCTGCATTTAATTGCGTTTCTTATCAATTTACAATGGCTCGGTTTTGCGGTCATGTGGGATTGGTGTGAGCAGACACATTGCAAAATTACTAATAATAATAAATAAAAAGATAATTTTACGATATGTCAGTGTACGAAAACATGTTTCCTGGGAAGATAATGTAGGATTCCAAACATGACGTTTAACTGCACTTCTTTCTCCCAGTCCGAAGAATGTTAGGAAATCCAGAATTGACCTCGAAAACGACAACTACATTCTTGTCACCTCCACATTTCGAAATAAATATTTTAAATTTACATGAAACTATAGAGATAAATCATTCACCTTAAATGAAGTAATAACTTCCAGAGGAAATAGCGTCGATATGTGGGTAGAAGTATCACGTGAATTCCAGCAACATGCATTTATAATGTAGCGCAACACATTGATACCATCACGAAAGAATTGTTTTGTTTATAAATTAAAATTACTGTCAATATTCTTTATTGATGTATAGTCTGCCGGTACGGACTCTTATTTTTTTGGCTACTGGATCATCTACTGGGTGTGTGGCAAGCAATCTTGATTAATAATCGAATTATAGTCGAGACCACCTGCAGGGATAAAAATTGAAAATTGTTTTACGTAGTTCAATGAATTTTGCGTAATTTTTTGTATACGAGACAATGAAATTTAATAGCTCTTCAATTCGACCCAACGAAATGAGGAAGCCTTATATATGGTGGCGCATAACAACATGTCATAAGCATCCCTGCTGCGACAGTTATTTCTTTGGTGTTAAAACTGTCAGTGTGAGACTTAAGTGTCCCCGTGAAAGATTAAAATTGTCCAAGGAATTAATTATAATGTCTTTTTCGCGCGAGGGTTTTTGTGCGTTTAACGCTCCTTTGTAGGACGAATTATGAAAATTTGTTGCTCAAACACTGAGAATTCTTCACATTCTTGATGCCTGCCAACTGGTAATCTCGTTAATATCAGCGCGTCTTTTTGAAATTAAAATAAGCCATCTTATATTTATGTCTTTTTTGTATCAAGTTCTTTGCGTCGTTAAGTAAGAACATGACTTTATTAATATGCCGGGCGCGGAGCGGTCAACTTGTATATTTGCTAATATTTTCTCTCGTCTCGGCTATGTCATCATTGATCAAATGTCTCCAATTCTTTTGCCAGCATACATCTAATATTTGTTCTTTTGATTGTTATTACGATTTATAGTTTTCTCAACGACTCCCGGATTTTTGTTTGCTTTGCCGGCGCATATTTATGTTGTAGTATCACAGTTTTGTAAATTTACTGAAATCTTGATTGTCATCAATATCAATACTGTTGATCTCTGCTACTAGAATCGTTGCTGCCTCTCTTGCAGCATTAGGTAAACCTTTACTTTTCCCACGGTCATCGAGACCGAACCAAACAATACGCGCTCGCAACTCACTATTGATCATAGCTGTCCATTATTCTGCGCTCCTCAACATGTCGTCTTCGCCGCCTCCGGTCGAGGGAACTCACCATCATTATCGGAGACAACCCGAAGCCAAGACACTAAACTTCCCTAACGAATTCGCATTGCTTACGCTGCCTTTTTATGCAGATACGACAGAGAATACGAAAGCCATCACCATCTTAACAAATATGTGCTTCGAGCTTGATTGTTACCTATTCCCTAAATTATTCCATCTTCTTATTTAAAGGAGCTCCTTCTTTCTTGACTTGTTTTAATTTAGACTATACTTTTCATCGTTTCCTGCGTATCTTTTTGCGATTTATCAATTCTGCTCATCGTGCCCACCTCCTTGTAGTCGTCCCACTATTCGTTATTTTTCTATTTTTCTCCATAGACGCCAATTTTTGTGTCGGTAGTGTGGCATTCCGTATGTTAGAGAAATATTGCCATAAAAAGTGGCACGCGGCTCGCATCTTGATCGTTTCTATCATCAGCCCAGTCTGACGCGCACGATGACATCTACCATTGTAAATCATAGCCCCACTGCTCGCTTCATTGCAGTTTATTAACATTATTATATGTTATTATGGTTTCTTGCATCAACAGATTTATTTCTAATGTCGAAACGATGTTTAGAAACTGCTTTGATATTTGTCGGACTTCCTTTTGGAGGTAGTTCAAAAAAAAATTCTTCAGAAGTAGTGGAAATTTAAGATTTTATCAATATGACATGATCTCGTGTTTTGAAATCAAACGCGTTAATGTTGCTAATAACATGCTGGAGTATTGTGCAAGAAAAACTGTGATATTTGAGTACGACTAAGTTGTCATTATCATGTCATGACAAGTTTAAATCAATAACGACATTGTTATAATTTTTACGCAATTCTTGCTCCGAGTATTGATATATTCCGTTGTCTAACTGACACTGGACTATTTATTGATTTAATTAAGTGAAGTGACACGCCGTGGTATTATTAAAAAGGTGCTTGGAATTCTTTTCTCAAGTTCACTTTTGTTGTTTTCAGTGCGCTCTCACTTCTTTGAGTTTTGTGCATTGTTTCGTTAGATCGAAATTTCTCCTTTTATTTGCGAGCAACATTTTTGTGCAGATTCCAAACCAAGCAAAAGAAAAAATTAACAGTTAAATTAGCATGAAAACACAGTTTCTGCAATATTTTGAGATAATAAATTACATCAAAATTAACTGTTAAATTTGCTAACGCATGTTGATCTAGCGTAGATCTTATCATTGCGACAAGTAGTAGAACAAGTTATTAAAAATAAAATCGCTGATTTACAAACCGTGCCAACAAAATTCTAATAAAAATGATACGTATCTCTTTTTTAATTTTCACCAAACATTACTTAACATGAATTTATATTTTAACGGTTGAATTTATTCGTGAATTGATGCGTTTTATGATAACACACCAGCTGAAGCTTGTTTTTACCCTAGATCGCGTTGTAATATTTGCGAGAAATTAAGTACATGAAAGTTGTCAGTTATTGCTGTCTCCTTCGTCTTAATCTTTAGAATCTTGTAAAAGCAGCGAATTTATTTCTTTTACAAATAAATGTTGGCGACAGTCTCGTTATTAAAAGTGATTTTATTACTCATTGAGACAGTAGGAGGTGTATTGCTACACACGGTGGTTACATGTAAATCATAGAATTTAGTCGTTAGAACGAATTTATGGCTATAAATTTTTAGAAGTGCGACAGAAGTGTTTTTCTCACGATGTATATTTAACTAAAACTGTAGACTATGAACGTTAAGGGTCATATTTTTGATTCAAGTAGAAGTACCATTTCATTTTTTAAGATACAATTTATCTAAATCAGTGGGCTTTTTTTTCACCTATATTTTGTAGCCACCACATTTTGTTAGAGAAATATAATGAGATTTTATAAAAAATTATGGTTCTCGAAGCGGTTTATAGATTTTCGAAGAAAATTTATCTTAGTAAATGCTTGTTTTTTGTTTTTTAATTAATTAATTCAATTTAATTTAATTAGAAACAATTGGTTACTGTTTAATAAAATGGGTAAAACGCGTAAATCGACGATTTAGGTAAACGGCAACAAGTAGCTATTGGAAATGGTCGGCAGCATAGAAGAAGTCATCAGGCTCTAGCTGAGCAATTTGGCATTTCTAAATCCACCGTAACAAAATTCTTCTCGCGTTGGACGGTACAGGCAGGTTACGTTAAAAACAAAATAGATGGTCAACCACCTTGTACCACTCATCTCATTGATATGAATATCATTTGAAATTGCCAGAGAAAGATTCACTCCCGAGGAACCTGCACCATCCATACGGACCATACGCCGACGTCGTCAAGATGTGAGACTAAATGGACGCCAACCTGCAAAGAAACCATTCATTTCGCAGAAAAATCGTAAAGCCCGCGCCGAGTGGTGTAAAGTCTTTTTGACGCGGCAGTAATGGTCTGAGGTTCTTCAGAGTGACGAGAGTAAGTTTATTCTGTTTGGTAGTGATGGTATAAAGTGGATTCGTCGATCTGCAGCAAAGTAGCTTGATCCAAAGTACCAAATCACGGAGGGGGGTCCATAATAGTGTGGGGTGTTTTTTCCGCAAACGTAATGGATCTGTTTCACAGAATCGACGGTAACATGGACCGTAAAATGTACACTGGTATCTTAGAGAATGTGATTCGTTTTTTTTGACGTGGCTTTGTATTTCAGCAATACAATGATCCGAAGAGTCGCTCAGCGGATACCAAAGGGTGGTTTCAACATCATCGGGTGAGACTCATGGCATGGCTAAGCCAATTAGTAGACCTAAATATTATTGAACCACTGTGGAACGAATTAGAGAGTCGCTTGTAATATAAAAAGGCGAGAAATGCGATTGAAAAATTTGCCCAACTAGAGCAAGAGTGGAAGAAGGCAACAATTTGATGTTTTTGTAGACTTGACTTAATTTGTTATAAACTAGTAGATTTAAATCTTGTGAAATATCTAACATAGATACGGGAAGAGCGGCCATAATGGCCGGTGCGAGTATTTAAGTTTGTACTGCAATCGGGCAGCAACTGCATAAAACTATCACCCGAAACTATTCGGTCATTTATGGTTACTAGAAGAAGCTAGAACATTGCATTTTCTCGTAGTAACATTTTTTAAGGTTTTGAGCCTCTTTGAACTAAAATAAGCCCTCACTTCATGTGATTGTAATTTACCTAAGAAATTAAGTTTCTTTTACATACCAACTTTTCTAGAATGGCGTCTAGGCGGGCAAATGACCAGCTTGAACTAATACTACTTTTTGAGGTAAATTTTTTTTTTTAATATACTAACTATATTAATATCGTGTGGTAAATAAGAAGGCAATTTAGTTAGTTATCTACGTAGCCATGAAAAAGAAATCACAGACTTAGAAAATCATTTTATTTTTCTATATAACTCTCTTTTACAACAACAGTATTTATCACATCTCTTCTTCAGCTGCGCCATTCCGTCAAAATAATAACTTTTTGGAAGTTCGGCAAAATACTCATCCATAGCCATTTTTAGTTCCTTATCTGAAGAAAACAACCGCAATCTCCAATCATCTCTTTAATTTTATGTGCTTTATGAACTTTGCAATTGTCGTGGAACAATAAATTTTTCTGCCAATAATTGTGGGGACAGTTTTCAAAAAAGGTTAATTTGAGCTACTGGATAGTACTACGGTATACCTCTCCATTTATTGTACTCCCTTTAAACATATATTCAATCAATAATCTTCATTGCCCCAGAAAGTGGTTCCAATAACATTTTTCCTGGTGCTTCGATATTTGCATTCTTCGGGGGTGATCCCATTCCATCGACTTTTGTTTTGTAAATGTGTCCCAGTGGCATACCCAAGTCTCATGACCTAATATAATCTTAGAAAAAAATTCACAGTTCTCATTTACTAAATTTAAATTTTTCTCCAAAAGTTGCTCTCTGGATATTTTTTATTCAGGTGTGAGCAATTTTTAGAATAATTTCACTGAAAAAGTATGGATTCAAGTAAATCTAGCGGAAGCCTTTTAGAGCTTGTAAATGCCGAACAAATCAATAAACAAAACGATGAATAGCAGAAAGCCGCATTCAAATGTTGAAGAATGATAACTGCTAGTGCGCAAACAGAGAATCGTAATATTAATTGAAATTCTTTGATGCTATATAAAGATGAGGAATCACGAGTTAGGAATTAATGGTTACACGGATCTTGAAGAAGTGAAATTTTTGCAACGAGCTGCGTGGAAAATCTTCTTGAGGTTGCTGTGACAAAAAGCCAAGATTGCATAGCGATAATGAGGCGCCACGGAATGTACGACTCATTGCTGCTCGCTCATTAACAAAGTTCTTGAGTAGTTTCTTTATTAATTATTATTCCGTACTCCAAGTCGGAGGTTTAAATGCGTCTTGTTAAGTTAAATGTTGCGTGAAAGAGGTAAGAATTAAGCCATTACGCACGGCTTGCGCATAATTAATTTGTACTAACTTGGCAATTACGGAATAAAAAACAGTGTCTTGGTGGGCAAATTCGCTGCAATTTTTAACTTCTGCCATCTTGCGTCTTGAACAAATTAAGCATCGCTGTTAAAATAAATAACCAGCCTAATCTCTGGCCTTCATCTAAGAGTGCATAAGCTAGTTTTAGGAACTAATGGAAAACATTACGGCCATATTACATTCGTTTAATCGTTACAATGATCAGGTTGTAGCAAGCATGAGTTATGTACGCAACATGTACGTACCTTATCTGTTCACGGTTACCAACTAACATACACTCGTAATTAAATTTTAACTGTGTAAAGTAATACCACTAGTCTCCATCACGTTTTCCACGCACCAGTTCTATTTTTTTTTCTTCAAACCCTTCAGGCTATTGTCGTGCTGCTCATATCTTCAACAATGAACAATCCAACAAATAGTTATCTTTGTTAATAAGTTAGCAGGTTGGTGCACACCTCCGCTTTTATCTCCAGCGCATTAAACCGGCTTCCTAATGATAGAATACACTTAACTCCCGTATTAAACCATCCTGTCTTATCTTCTGCCAACTGGGCTATCTCTTCGCAGCACTCTATGGGTTTGTGCCATTAACAGCAGCTATAAATACTAATCAACAATGTCAGGCTGCTGTTAGTTCCACGCCGCCTAATAAAACTAACTTTAAATGATTAATAAGGAAAGAGTTACTTGTCTGACCCATCGTTGAATATGCGTATTTCATTAGAAAGGCATCCGAAGAAACGGCGCGAATCAGCCGGCTCAATTTTTCTTTATTGATGTATGTATGCGTATACATTGCGGTATTAATTTAGCTTTAATTAAAAACTGTTCTTTACAAGCTAGTTACAAGCGGGGAAAAATTATGTGATGTTTCTTCTTCACCGATGAGGCCAAGTTGTTAGCAGTCATCTCGAAGACGTGCGCATAAGTTCTGGCTGGTAGGAAAAATTTGAAAAAAATTTATTGGTCATATGTTTTGAAAATTCAACGTTTATTCCTTATTTTTGTTTTTCCTAAAAAGCATAGACTTTTCTACAAACTTGATACAAAGTTAAACATTAAAATATTGCGATTCTAATAATTTAGAGAATCTGACGGATTGCAATATTAAAGTTCTAGATACAATTTGAGGGATCTAACGCATCTAGAAAATGAAGAGGATTTGAAAAAAAATACAAAATCTATATAGGTGTACTGTAAAATTCAAAGGATCTAAAGAAAATTAAATTTAAAATATGAAGAATTTCTAAAAAAAATATGTAATAGATACAACAATTCTAAAAACGCTGGTAAAAATTTAAAGAATCTAGAGTATCAAAAGAATTTTATTCTAAATAATATCCAAAATAATCTAAAAGCTACAAATTCTAAAAAAAAACTCCTAGAAAGCATCAAAATTTAAAACAAAAAAATGCAGAAATTATGAAGAACAAAAAAAGTACAAACAATCTACAATATAAATTTAAAAAAAAATGCAACTAATCCAAAAATTAAAAAAATGAGTTTAAAATTTTGAAAAAATCTAAACAATAGAATTTAAACAATCTAAAAAAAATAATGAATCTTAAAAAAAAGATCCTAGAAGTTCTAAAAAGAATTTGATAAATCTGAAGCGCTAAAGAGTATTGAAAATTTAGATTATGTAAAAGATACAGAAATTCTTAAAAATTTAACCAATTCAAAGAATTTAAAGAAATTAAAAAATTTTGATAAATCTACAAAAATTCAAGAAATAAAAAAAAGTTATAAAAACTACAGGTAATTTACGAAATTTGGGGAGACCAAAAAACCTCAAAGAATTATTCACGAAATCCACAAAATCTAAACGCAATCCAAAAAAATTGAAAAAAATAACAATTCTGAAACGAAATTATAAAAATTAAATCTAGAGAATTTGATAAAAATGAAAAATTTAGAGAATATTTAAAAGCTTACTTGTTCACAACACTTCAAAAACACTTGTTAACACACACTAAAAATCTTTCACAAATTTGCTGACGTGCGTTTCGGCAGCAAAGCTGCCATCATCACAGGATTAAACTGAGGAAAGCAAGTGCTTTTGTAAGGTAAAAGTCTCAGTTATAAACAAGGTCCAAAAAGTCAAGAAACTTCTTATTTTAGGATTCAACATTTCTACTTATTAATATGGAAAACTAAAAAAATCAAAGACAGTGTCGCATATTTTTTAAAACTTGTTGAAAATTTTGCCGTTATACATAGATAGTCTATTACGTGATGATATTTTTCTAAAATGTATATGTCAATAATATAGTTTATAGCTTAAAAATGCCAAACAAAATATCCATAAAGGGTACAAATTCAACAGAAATGAAAATTTTTGTAAAACTGTTTTGCAGATAAACACAAATTTTCTTAACTTCTTAACTGGGATTTTTAGTTCTTATGAATAAACTAACCCAAGAAAACTTAATTACAATTCCATTAGCACTTCTTTGTACCTGATGATCTTGGACCTTTTTGATTGAAAAGGTACAAACTGGCGATCTCTTTACCAAACGTTGTAAGCCGACTTCATTACTTTTGAATGCCACTCCATTAACATATAAAAAACCATCATTTGCTTTATTGCCTAAGAAATTAATTTAACGGATTATCGTCGGTTGGTAAGTTTCAAGCCGATCCATTCCCAAAGTAAAGTGATCATTGTGTGCTAATATGTTCTTCAATATTTGAGTGGTTGGCATATCAGAAACAAAATATTATAAAGTGTACGTTTGGTGAGGCGTGCTGATGTCTTGTAATTGAAATCGTGACTTACCATCATTACGTTTAATTGATCATTTACCTTCTAGTATTTTATGAGGATGCCGTAATCTGGACTTCAGCGACGATTCGATGGTGGTTTATACGAAGGAAAAATGTTGTTTCTCAAGCATCAGTCGTCTTGTTGGGAACAGCAATCAATTCGTTCGGCTATGTCTATTTAGACGTCAATCTTTAATCGACACGGACCATAAGTCTGTAGGGACGAGGAAACAAACTTCGTCTTGTCCCACAATTGTATCCTGTCGAAGGATATTTATTGCCATTTCAAACGGCAAACAATAAGCTAATCCTTGTTTCTCTAAACACTTGGAAAGCAAAAGCACGGGGAATTTTTAGCTCGATAATGCGAAACGCCGTGATTCATCATTGTTTGCCTGTCTGCAAAATTAACAATGGTCTATGGGATGTATAGTATGGTAAACAGTAATTTACACCTCACATGTGTGGGCGGATGTTATTACTCGTACAAGTCTTCGGTATACTCCGAGACATTATTGAAACTTATATGATATGTGTGCTAAATAAACCCGGAGTCAAGATCAAGAGAGGCTTAACACACTTTATGATTTATATTCTTACCATGGCGACGGCAACATCATGTCAGTTATGGAAGATTACCACTTGACAAAATATGGGCTCATGATTTCACAAACAATATTTCTGCGAAATTCATGTGCCGTGAAAGTTCGCATTCGTCGACAAGGGGAAATGTGATACGGAAAAAATTTAAATTGTTGTTGGTGACTAGAATTGTAGACGATTTCTTCATCTCGTCGACAAAGACGTTCTTCTTCGTATTTAAAAACCAAATCCAACGTTATCTACAATTTTAATTTGAATTTAGACAATAGCTTGGGATGAAACTAGTACATGTTCATTGATATGCAACTATGTCTTTTATTAAACGCACGCATTGGTGAAGCAAGTAATTTATAAAAATCGTCAACTTCTAAATGACAAACACTTGCCTCTCTATTGTTTTATTATAGTAGGTGTGCCGCTTCATTTCTTCATTTCAAGAGCGCGTGGGCAGATATTGATAGCCAAACAATATGTTTAATTTGTTAAATAAACCATCGTCTACAAAGCAAACCACTGCTTATTTTTCAAAGCTTGAGCGGCGGCGACAACGCTATAAACGTCCACATTAAGCCAGTGTGAAAATAACTTTTAATAACCGGCGTCAGGCTAGAAATATTAACCAATTAGTCGAACGAGAAAAATTTACAGTCGCTAACTAGTAGACGTAGGAGTGAAGAAGAATCTTTCTTCTATTCTTATTTCTAAGCCGGACACGACAAGTGTTCGCATAAATCACACATGAATTAACAAACCACAACAAAAAGTCAATCAAAGCAAGGTAGTACTTATTTGAAAGTCAATTAACCGCAAAGCTATTCTGTTTAGACGGTGATGCAGCTGCAGCGAAGGTCAGAAGGGCTTCACAGCCTAAGTGATGCAAAAACTCCAGCACCACGTTTACATTAACAAACATTGCATTAGTTGAGATACGGTCGGCGCAATGTAAATCAGAAAATTAGCAAATGCCCACGCCCTGATATTTTCATATTGTATGTCGATTGTACTTTGCGATAATACGCTGTCTGGCAACTACTGCTGAAAACTGTTTTTTTCCAAAGAAAATGCTGCGCAAATTTGTGTTTACATGCTGACATGACAAACGCGTGTCTTCACTTTAGGAAATATTGTCAGAGCTTACAATCGACCGTCACTCAACAAATCACCGTTTCCATTTAAGCTGACTTAAATGATTTTCGATAAGAAAGCGTGGAAAAATCTACTCGCCGAAAACCACCATTAAGGAAGACATGTGTCCGATTGATAATCGCGCGATGTTGATCTGTTTCGAACACTGAACGTGTCATTTGAATTGGAACGTGTCGGGTGATTTTCTCAAATGTTTTTTTCGATGAAGAAATAAAACGAGGGAACACATGCCAACTTGAAAAGAAAGAAAGGGATTTGAGGATAAACAGGAAATAAGAAGGGTCCCAGTATTGGCCCTTCCATGGATAAAGTGTTTTGTCAAGAGTTTTGCATGACCGTTTAATGGCTTTATCACCCGTACTTCTGTTGACGTTCAACGGCAGATCTGATGGGCCAATTCCAAAATAAGGGCCGTTATAAGGCATTAGTGGCAGTAAGGATAAAGAATGGCAATAATCCCCTGCCGACCGCAGACTTCTAACTGATTTATACTGATTTTTAAGTCTGATTTAGGAAATATTTACGCCCGGGATATGTTAATCTACTTTATTGTGTTTATATGGAGCTGCATTGTGAGTGTTGACGTAAATAGAGTTGTTTGACTAAATGCTGTTTATGGACCATGCACAGTGAATATGTGTGTGCCTTAACGGATTTATGGCTTTAAGTACCTAAATATTATTTTAAGTGCCTCAGTAATTTGTTTATAAGCAACCATAATTTCCGCGATTAAAAAAAGGTACAATGGAACCGTTCTGCCACCTACTTCAAAATTACAATGTCATAATTACTTACACATACCAAGAAGAAAACATAAATACACATAAATTTTATTGTGTGGGTAATTGATGAATAAAAGTTGTTTGTTACAATTTAAATTGTTACAACCGCCACTTAATTATCCACAGGTTCTTACCAATTAATTGAAAGGCTAGTCGTACCGCACTAGTAGCGGCGGCATTTCAAAAGCATACTTTGTTTATTGGTGAAGTTAAAGTAAAATAACTTGGATAGTTCAGGTACTTCTGGTACAATTTGATGACCGCTATCGAAAGAAAAGTGTTTAATATCTTACTCCACGTTCATTGGCATTGGCTTTAACTACTTAGGATAATACGATGTGATCGTTTTTTCAGGCTTCAAATGGCTACGTTCCTTAGACGAGTAGACGACCTTCTGAGCTATGCAAGTGAAAGCAAAATCTTCGTGTTAGTTTCAATGGCTGAAAAATGCAAACGATCTCGACACCATAGGAGATTTATGTCTTGGACTATTAAACAGGATTAATGATCCACATAAGGAAGTGTTTTTTGTGCCAGTTCAAAATTGGCTGCATTGTCGATGTGAGTGTGTTTACTTTTCACACGAAATTCTAGTTTTCGGTACCAAATTAGTAGTCGCGCGGCGTTTTTCTTAAAATTAATTTATGACGGGGTCATGACAGGTCAGGGTCCATTTTATTATAATTATTTTAAAAACAATGAAGAAAAAGCTAAGAGCGAAAATTGATTATGAATGCGAAGGCACGTATTTTTCCACATTTCGATTACCGTGAGAAACACGTTTTACCAATTAGGAAAAGCTTCTTTATAAGTATTAGATTCCTTGCAGTAATGCTTTTTTGGAGAGCATTCTTGGACTTTAAATTGTTTGTTTTCACTCCAGAAAAGACTAATGTTTTGAAACTTGATGGTATTGACGATGTCTTTTTACAGAGTGATCTATTTGTCCGTTGTTTTATGCGTCGATCTTAGTTCTAGATTGATCGAATAAATGTGTCATTAGAGTACCTTGGTTAATGCATGGGAGTTAATATATTAAAAAAGCAACCGTGGAGAAGTTATTGGTGCTGAATGGTGATAATATCGGTACAGCATCGAATGTGTTAACGCCCATGCCGTTCCAAAGCGATAGATGGTGTTTTTCTGCCTTACACCGGCAGAGATCTACGAGATCAATGTAGCAATTTAAACAACGAACATGGTCCGAATTTGTTATTGAGATCAGATCAGGTACAGAGCCTGGTACAGAACCAGATAAAATCTCGACATCGCGAGAAGACGTCATCACTCCCTTTATTTTTTCCTCGACGACCTTAAGAAAATGAAAATATCTTCTCAGATGATATTTTACACCAAGGCGTGTTTCTGGGAACGATACCGAACGATCTCTTAACACGAAATGTGTAATTTTTGACACGTCGAAAGGAGAGATGAGAAAGCATTAAAGTCGCCGGAGGGATGGAGCGACTAATAAACCATATCGTTCGACCGTCAATAAAAATATATGTATATACACACATAACGTGGATATTACCCGTAGGCTATATTAAAGCGCACTTTCTATTCAAATGCAGTTCGTACGGAATATTTAATGGTCAATACGCGGACGAGCTACATCTCCTACGCGGCTATAACGAAGACATTGAAGGGCAGAGGTCACCCGGACGCCCTGTTAGCCCCTCGGGTCCATCAACACGTTCCCATGCATTGTATCACCTAAGTAGGGAGTGTCCTAAGTGACATTGTAACTGAGCAGTTAAAAAATCATTAGTAGTGTTAGCATTTTGTAACACATAAAATGGATGAGGCACTAAAACCGAGAGCGCAACTATATTGCCTATTACCAATAAAACAAAACACTCCACTGCCTTAACAGATTTTATAAACCACAAGCACGATTTTTTCAAACGCTCTTACTCTTAGCTCGAAGCAGCAGTTATTCAAATTTATAAACTATGAGTTATTACAAGTTAACTATATTATTAGTCTTTTCGTCTACGACTGTTGATAATCTGCCACGTCAGTTTTAAAAGTAGGCGTAAATCTAGACGCTTTGTTTTCCGACTAAGTAAGCAAAAATTTTAAGATCTCTTGATCTTCTTGACCCCGAAAATTTTAAATGCAGATTTCATGACCTCGGCAAGCTTTCAAAGATGGAGTCTAGCAATAAGTGTTATATAACAATTGTTTTGTAGTCATATTATTTTAGTGCTCTTATAGATCTTCTTTCTCTAAGTAATAAGTTCAGACAACTTATGTCTCTGAAAGGTTCGTTAAGGGATTATAGTATTTTTTCTTGGCCAGGTCCGTGAAGATAAAAATGCAAAACCCATATAATAAAATTCATCGTTGCTCTAATAAATATTACATGTAGCGATCGATACCAATACCAATACAGCAAGCAACCAATTGGCTGAGGTAACTACCGCCATGTATCACGATCGGGACATACGTAACACAATACGCCGTATATTATACACCCCATAAAACTAGTTACTGCAAGCTCGGTTACAAAGTATCATTTACCGATATGCATTAAACATACAAATCCGGACCATCGACTCACTATATTTTAAACCGTCGTGTTTGATTTCGCCGCCAGGGTGCTATAAAACGCACCTCTTCTCTGCCGGTCACGCGATTATATTTGAATTCAATGTGGATTTTATTCATGCTTACTGACAAAGAAAAGCAAGTCTGATCGAAAGCTTTTTACCAGTAACAATACTCTGAGAACAAGGAATTCTGCAACACCTCACGAAGTAAAACGAACAAAATAGTCGTTTTACATATTCATATTAATGTTGTTATTAAGAAGAGAAGAGATGCGGCGGTTTTTAAGAGAAGGCGTATGTAAATCAATGTAAAAATAAAATGTTTTACAAGCGCGATTAGTAAAAAACAACAATGTTCAATGGTCAACATAATTTTAGACTTTCTCTTTGTTTTTTGGTTCCAAGATTTACCACGGCTGAATGCAGCAAATTATCCCATCTTTAAACTTCAGCAAGCACCATTAATTTTGCCGTGACCCACACTGTGGTCTTCAGAATTCACACATTAGCTAATGATCTCAACTTGGTAATTACTGTTCACTTTCAAAGATTCGGTACCCAGCCGTCATGAAAAAGCCATTAGCCCCCGACCAAGCTGTTAGCCGTCAATAAAACCACCAATAAAAGCTGGAAAAGAAGCTGTCGTATCATTTTTCAGACGCGATCATAACTTAATCCGTCCACTGTTCGAAATTGGTCTGCTGAAGGTGGGTGCTGTTGAGATATGTTTCAAGTTGCAATAACGAGAACAACTAAATAGGCTACCAGATAAAAGAATAAGAAGCATAGTTAAGCTGATTCACGAGCGTGTTCCTGCAGCCGCTGCCACCATTAAAGCCCATGCAAACGAACAGGCGCCAATTATACACCACCTTATAAATCTCGGCCGCCGAAGGAGCCAACTGCCATACCGCCACATATCGAGGAATTATTCAGATTGAGTTATTGGCAACCGCGTTTTGCCATAAACCACATGTCTTCATATTTCATGTCGATCGATGGTTAGGGATCTGTTCACACCTTTACCCAGTGGGGGCTCTCTTCAATGTTGCGGGAAAGCAGAAAAACGTGCCACTTTTCGACCATCATCAAGTTTCAGAGAGATAATTTCAAAAACACGAATACTGACTAAAGCTATCCTCCGAGAAACTAAGTTTGTGTGTTTCAGCGTTGTTTGAAAATATTGTATGCGGTTTTCAATGTTTTTAGCTGAAGTTACACAGGATTATAAAAAATCTTCGCTCATCTATACAAGTATTTTAATTGTGAATTTAATATTAATAATTCAGTTTTCGGTTTCAGACTGTTAGTTAAAAAACAGAGCAGCTACATTTTTACAGGAACAGCGCCGAGTCTCGCCTTGAGAAAAAAGTTCTTTTTCTCCTCGACGGTCGCAGTCACTATAAATCGCTACCAAATCCCATTTGTGACGTAACAATCAGTGAAAGCGACCATGCAAGTTGACAACAAACATTTATCATTTATTGATGGCGCCTTCACAGTAGCCCATACAGCCAGAATATGCCCTTGACAGATCGTCGACATGGCAAGTAAGCAAGATACATTTTCCTAGTCGTTAAACATGTTGTTTGTCACGATTAATTACAGAAAGGGCGACAATCTGACAGGCCCTACCTCCAACAGATTTTGCTCTTGATTAAACCGAGTGACTTTGACGAGACAAAGGATGGACTCCACAAGCAATACACCGGTTCAATTACAACGTTACTTTCGTTTTAACATGTAGTCGAAGGTATCGGACACAACAGTACCCCGAGGGATAATTTGAATTTGATTAATTGAGAACGGCCACGCACTATAATTACTTCCTTAACTATTTTTGTTAATTGATAAAGCTAGCGGGCTTTCATAACGCAATTAGAGTGTTTACTTTTACTCAGGTAATGTATGTAACGGTGGATGGATAGAATCTGCCGAAACTAATTCGTTGTAGCTTCAATCAGCGATGGTCAAATTTTGAAAAATGATGGTTAGAGTGTCGAAAGCAGGTGGCTACTGTGGTGAAGACAGCGGCTTCTGGAAATTTGCTCCAGGTGCATCATTACCAGTCATGCAGGAAATGAAAATTCGATGGAAGCACTTTTAAAGACAATCGTAAAAAAAAGTTATTAACTTCTGCCGGCGTTCTCCGCGTTGGAATAGAGCTCAGAAATCCTGTAGTTTATGTGGAACAGTACTTACAGGGTCGCAGACAGTTCCTGCTGCAGCAGCATAAAGTCCACTTGTTTCGCAATGTGTAAGAAGTAATAATAATCATCCCGTATGTTGTCCTTAAAAGATGCCGTGTAACATGGAATGACGTCCTTGTTCCATAAATATTCGACCTACACGGAAAAAATAGCACACGCCTTTGCTCGACTGTAATATTCATGGACACCTGTGCCCGATTAGATTACTGCATGTAGATTACTTCTTCGATTTGAGCGTATCTTGGTCGTATATATCTGTAATTTTTGCTATTTTCCACGGCATTCCAAAACTAGGCGCAGCTAGCTGGAACAGTTAACGTTAATAAATTGGAGAGAGATCATAAGTTCAAATCGGTTTATTGCGACCGTGGATAATTCACCGATTTAATTACACGATTTAAATTTCAACGGGGTCGTGCTGCAATTAGTTGGGATTACCAACAAACAGGAATCGATCAACCACTACGTGAAACTTCGAAAAAAATCCGACCAGAGATTGTTAAATGTAATTATCTAGTTCAATGATCTTGTCGACTTGCTGTAAATATAAAAATAAATAATTCTCAACTTGACAATGTTCTCAGGCTGCAAGGTGATGCCGGAAAGGTGACACCATCACCTGAAGATCAACAAGAAACACACATTTCTACACACGAAAACACACTCGTTCTATTAGAATCCTCCAAAGTTTATTTTTCGCAAATCTTCTGTGTACTCTGCAGTCTCACATCTGTAAACTCTGAAAAGCACACCTTCCTTGTGGATTCTGGCTGGGAAGACTTGAGGATGCGGTATTTAATAATTAACACGTTCTATTAGCAACTCGTTCGCATTTATTTACTTCTTTTAATTGCGACCAAAGAAATTGAATTGATTTCTGTCTAATAAAACGCAAAATATTGCTGATAAATTCCGTTTCGATTGCTGATATTTATTTGCTTTTTCTATTATTCCTTTTTTTGTGAGTGAGCGAACGGTAGTTTCTTGACGTTAGTTGGTTACATCTTATCCATAAAGTGCCCAGTTTCGATTTTTATTTATGGTAAAATTATCGGGTTCTACAGGTCGAAAGCTTCTTCGTTAACCGAGCAGTTTCTGGTTCCGATTTTTTAACACTTTTACGTTTACCTGTATGAATATTAAATACATAAATAAATTCTATAATAAAATACCAAGGAAACAACATTTATGCTCTGCATGCAGATTCTACTTTAATCATAATAATTAAGAAAACTAGAGGCATTTTTACGGTTACGCACTTGTAACTTACTTTACTAATTTGTTACTATGTTAATAAGGAAGCTTGTGTGAAGATACTAAGCTTGTAATCAATTGATCGTCCTCATAAAGCTGAGCTTTGAACAAAATGTCACCGTGCTTTGCAAAGAAATTGCATTTTCAATACGAAGTATTATAAACTCTTACATAAAAAAAGTTCTGAAAAAAGTTGTCCCAAAACACAGTAAAGTTTTGTTAAAATTAAAAGTAACTAAGTAAGTAAACTAAACGTAAAGTTTATTATAATTCCCAAAAATTTGCTGCTTATTTGTCGAAAGCAATTGGGAGCGCATCCTGCATGTTAATTCGTTGTATGCATAGGCTGTGAGAGAATCGATCAAAAGTGGCCGTGCTCATGCATTTTTTAATCTGGTGTTTATTTTGTTGATTATAATGGTAGATATTTTAATTATTATTATGGGATCGCTACCGCGCGGCGAGCATTAACAGTTTGTAATTTATTTATAATTAATAGAGAGGGCAGGGCCGTCTTTGCGGGAAAGTAATGAGCAGTGGTGTAATGTTATACTGTTACCTCTTTGGAATCTTAATAGTGTCTGTCTTCGGATGAACTTTAATAATAAACCAAATTATGAGTCCGGATGAGCTTGATTTTCGGGGAAAAAAACCCGAAAGCGGTTAAATGTCGCAGGAGAATGCAGTGGGTAGAACGTTTAATAGTTAATTCGCGACGACCTTACTACCCACTCTGCAAGTCTCAACTTAATTGTACACAACAATAAATTTTGAATTGATAAAATACTAACACGTACACAATTAAGTTTCTTGTAAGGTGGACTACACATACACATATAAATGATACGAGCTTTGACAGGAATATATGTCTTTTCCTGCAGGCGGCTGTCATATTCAGAAAGGCGATTTTTCGAGAAGCAAGAAAATAAAACGGAAAATTTAATTTTGTCGCGCTGCTTCAACTGTGAAGCAAGATTTTATTACTTAACTCTACGATAAAACTATCCACATTGCAATAAAATATACAGAAATGTGACAGACACGGCATCAAGGTGACCGTCGGCGGTGTTCTAACAGCGCTTACGAGTAGCAAGAATCTGTTATAATGGTTTAAATCAAATAATCAATTTAATGTGGAAGACACCTTTATTACATCACATAATAACGAACGTCTTAGATCTCATACGAAGACTGCATGACTAGTCAGTAATTCAAGAACTAGTTGATATTCATGTTGGTAACTTTACTCCGACAATATCATTAGAATAAAATTATTCAAGTACTTTTTTGCCTTTTCTACTGATGCTATCAGGCTTATTCTACGATCGTTAACAATGTAGCTATTTTGTAAATTTAAACTGTCAGTAAAAAGAGCCCTCACATGGCGATACTTCCTTGTTAGATCCAGACAACAATATGTTGTAACTCTATAAGTCAATGTTTGTTCCATCAAACTTAAAAATTTGTTTTTGTCATGAAAGAACTAGATGACTAACTTACTGTCTATTGTACTGTTGCTTAAAACTGTGTAATAAAATCAAACCAAAGCTAAGTTTATCAACATCTGATGTTAAATTTCTTTTGAAATGGACAAATTTAAAAAAAAGTTACAAAGACAAAAATTTTAGCAGCAACGAGAATTGGAAGTTTTCGAATTCTGCGAACAGCTCCAAAATATTTCCTTCGTCTAGTAAAAGCGTAGTTAATGCAAGTAATAAACACTTACTAACACTAATAACCAACATAATTGTACATGGAAATAGCAGATAAATAAGTGCTGAGCCACGCGTAAGCTAGTAAATACATTACCTTCATGTCGTAAAACAGAAAAATCCTTTACACATAACTTTGCTTTGTAGTTTTTCATGTATTTGCATAAATTGTTGCGAATTTATAGCGACTGTAAACACGTAAAACTTTGCATTTTATGTTTATGTTCTAAATATTTTCACTACTATTACCTTGCCAACCTTTCACAAATGTTAATTTTTTGTTTGACAAATTTGCACACAGGGCGTCCAAACTTTGAACATTTATTACTTCCTTCTTCTTCTTGTCACTTCGTACGTTGGTATGACAATATTTGCACTGTTAATAAAATTTGGCATGTCGTGCTGTAGGTTGTTAGATGCTATTCTCTGTACGTCTAATGGTGTACCTATAACCTGTAAATTAAGCAAATAGAACCGGGTTTATAGCGCCGAAACATCGTTATGCGGAACTAACTAGAAATTACACAGGTTGCTTCGTATTCATCTTGGCTGATTAAATAATGATTGAAGAATCATCACGTAAAATAACCGACTGATCTTAAGCATAAGTGGTGGTCATTTGTCATTTGGTTTGTGCAAGATCTCCAGGAATTTAAAAATTTCTTAAACAACCCAAGAGTGCGATAATGAAGTGGCACTTACATACCTTGAGTAGGCTGTAACAATAGCATTAGAGACACAAAATGGGCGGATTCTTGCTTAAATTAATTATCAACATAATGCACGTTGTAATGTAGGATTTGCTCAACAACCAAGTCCTTGACTTATCTATGGAAAAAAATTAGGTCAACGCTGGGATTTATTTTTTATACAATTCACAATGGACTCAGAACAATAATAAATAAGTATTATCCTTATAAAGTCGGGGCGTTTAATAAACAAACGGACTTAAATGAAAGTTTCTTTTGTATATGGTAAGATGAGAATGAGTCATGCGCCAAATTGAGTAGCAATAAGTTTGGGTAAGGTGTCGACATTTGACCCCACAATTAGAGTGGTCCTGAACAGCTTTCGACGACAATATGAGAAATGTAAACATGGGAATGTTTAGTCTTCAAAATCAAGGTTGGAAAATTAAAGGATCGGGAATATTTTAAAAGTGATTGAAATAAATTGTGTTTTGAGCAGCAATTACGTTACGATTAATGAACTAATGCGATTTTGCTGGAAATTCACCTAAGGCGACTCCTTTTACAACAAGGAACATGAGGATTTACACTTATAATGTTGGTAACAGTAATAATCTCTAATTTGTATCTAACGACACTGATTACCAACCTCAAACATGACGTGCATTTCACAACTAGCTATATTTTTAACTAAAACTGCTCCAGATTGAAATAAGTGTCGCTAATCGGTACAAAATTGTTGAAATCTCCAGGGAATAAAAAGGCATAAATTGGAGGGTCTTACAAGGTCGACGAACTGAACTTAAAAAGTAGCAAGTGAGATTCAAATTACACTTCAAATGTTGCAAAAAATCAATCTATACTCATATTAATTTTTTTAAACACAGTATCTCTAATCAATCAGCTTCTATAAGCAATGGAAATATGATTTCCTTGCTCAAGGCAACTATATACCTTGAACTGGCCTTAACTTGCAGGCTATTATCCTATATCGCATAATTGCAATTAAGGAAGCATAACAAAAAAAAAGAAATGTGAAAAGAAGAAACTTAAATAGTAAAGATAATGATGATAGGATTGGCACTACTTCAACGTAAGAATTCAAATTGCTGTTTACGACACAAGTGTGAAAAGTTAATGTTAAAGTCAAGCAGTAGAAACGTTCGTACTGAGAATCTAAGTGTCGTAAACGTATTCTTCACACGTATCTCCCAACATTTTTTCTAAAAATATTTAGACTTCAAAGTTGGTTTACTACAACAAAAAGTTTTAAAATTGATTGTCAATATGTTTTTGAGTGATTTGGTATGACGGTGGTTATATGTGGCACCTTCGTGGGTGTGTTCCTGACCTCCGTGACGTATTTGGGACATCCTGCGTTGCGTCATCTCGAGAGTTTTCAATCAATCACTCTGGACAATGCAAATCTGGCTCCGATATCATGAAGCAACTTACCGTTTTAGTGCTTATAAAACGTCATTTCATCGCTTTCTATCGTGGCGCCGGTACATTTTATTGCGTAAGTACACGAAACTTGGTAAAAAAACAGCGCCATCGAAGTACTCCAACTGGCCGATAGGTGAGTATTTATCTATATGTCACTTTGTACCTTCTCTTTACGTTGTAAATTCTACAGAAAAGGTCGAGTGGCATGCAAATTTCACATAATAATCTTGGCGGGATAAATATGACGTACAGTGGGACGTCGAGCTATTGTCACTCTAACCTTTGACATGGGGCTGCCAGCGGGACGCAATAGACTGTCATTGACGATGTTCCAGGATAAATCACGGCCGAAGGAATCTCGACTCTGCTACTAGAATCCAATTATAGGAACATAATCAACTTTGGAAAAAAATGCCCTCGAAAATCGCATTTAATTCAATTTCGAATCGGCATAGATGAGCTTTCGGTCATGGCTTTTTTGTCGGTATTCTTCGAAACTGATTTGAGGAAGGCTACTTAAATAATTTCAACCGCAGCAGCCTGACGACGTCACGCGTGACTTCCTAGCTAACTATCTGTAACAAAACGTCGACTGGTTGTTTACACGCCGAATCATCTTTTTGCATAGCGATAACTCACGTTCTTATGCTGATCGAGGCTGCTGAATATCTCAAGAAATTAACCTAGATCTGAATTTGCGATAAATGGTGCTTCTTCTTGTTTCAGTGTCGGAACAATTTCGCGATTATGCGATATTGTGCAATTACATATTTCTTGTACACTTATTTTTGCGCAACCTTAAGCTGTATTCCTGGAAAAGCAGAAGGTAGTTTTCCCAAAATCTTATTCTATTTTAATAATACGGCCAGAAAATTTAATTAGTTGCGGATTTTCAACTTTGCGACCTCGGGAAAATTCGTATACTGGGCCCACTTATACGCCGACATTTCACCTCTAATTTAATTCCTAATAAATCTGGTGTAACATATTTTTATCTAATCGTAATAGAGGAATCAATGGCTTTTTGAGGTGTCTGATGTACATATGTACAGCTGGAGGTGTCGATTAAACTAATAATTTTATTGATTGCTTTCGAAAAAAAATCCATCAAATCGCAGCCGACGGATGGAATCCAGCCTTGAGGCTCTTGTGGTAATTTAATTTTTATTTGATTCTAGGTGGATCTCGTCTAAAACATAATATTTCTTTTACAAGAGTCTAATAATAAGATTATGTCCGATAATAGACTATTTCTGTTTAATAACAGAGATGTTCAGGATGCAATAAATAAAGCGCGGCTGCCAGCTGAAACACTGAAGCGCCATTTCGCTGAAAACTCATTTAATTGGCAGACGATTAATTCGCCTTATTATGATAAAATTAGCCCGTAAGTTGTCTCTGTGAGTATTAAAATTGCAGCAACATTTAATAAGTCTTGTCAGGAGTACCTTGCTAAGTACCTTCCCATGGAAAAGTATTATTTAAATAAATTGAGTCGATGTTCTAGTTAACGACTTGCAGAGTTATGTAGATAGTTTTAATGTCGCCCCTGTTTGTTTTTCATGAGTTATTGAGCACCGAGCAGTTGCCTGTTAACTAGCTGGTTTTCGGTTTTTTTTGCAGACTTTTTTCAAAAACTTTCCAGTGCTGTTGCGTTAAATGTAATATTATTAATATTTAATTCTTTGTGAGTCCTTGACACGCTGTATTTAATAAATTAAGCATGTATTTCGGTGAAGCCGCGATACTCATATATGGAGTGAAATTTTATTACAAAACATCACACGTTGCTGTACAACACTTGTAAATACTTATCACTTCTTCATTACGGTTTCTATAAGACTAATTATAAAGTAATTAGAAATACTAGTAATGATTTTTGTTGATGACGGGATGATATGATGACTGTTGAGAAATAAATAAATTATTTTAATTTCTTAGAGTGATGAACTTGTTTATTACAGTATCGCTGTCAGACTGTCAGATAGAATTTTTTATGTGGCTCCTTTTCGCAGTGCCTTCCTCTTCAGAAACAAAAACTATAATTAAAAAGCCATAGTGGCAACTTGATCTAAAACGTAAGGTCAAATTTGTAAAATTTCTAAAAAAATTGGTACTAGTTCAATTTTTAAATCATTGAGCATCAAAAAAATGTTAACTGCTTCACTTGAGAACCGTCATTTTCGCTTGCTACACAAAACTTGTTGGTTGCGATTATCTGCTTTCAGCCCTGGCAAATTAAGAAAGATCTTCCTAAAAGCTTTTAAACAGTAGAAGTTTTGCTATTTTTCCAGCATTTATAGAGGAAAAAATTCTTCTGATTTTATTGTTAATAAGCGACTAATAAACATTATATCATCTGATTTTATCTCGCATTACTATTTTGCAACAACCTTGAAATTTCCAACAAGGATCAGATCATTTTGAAAAGCTACAACTGCACAATTATGTCATTTCAATCTGATAACTTCAGAAAAGCTAGAAAAAAAATGGAAAAAATTTTGAACTTTATGAATCGAATGGAACATTCATAGGTTTAAATCCTTATCCCACGTTGTTCCAATTAATAGCACGGTCGTAAGCTGCGGAAAATCAAAGAGTTAACGTCTATATCTTCTATCTTTGATCGCATAGGGGCCGTTATGTGTCGAGTGTGTCCCATAATTCGGTAGAGAGAGTGCGATAAATAAGAGGTAAACAAGTCCGTCGATGGACTAGCACCACATTAGAAATTATGACGGTATAAATCCTAATCAGTATAGAAGTATTGTATGTACTTCTACATTATGCAGTGTTTGTTTATTCAACGCGATGCCTTTGGGGATAAGCGGACATTGTTCGAGGCATTAATTGCTTTCGTTATGACGTCACATATCTGGATCATGGCGATACTGTATTAATAATTGGTCACGAACGGAGGCGACTTTAGCACACAAAGTGAGAAGCATCGACTTTGCAACCTTGAGATAGCTGCAGACCGTTTACTTTGTTTCATTCTCTTTTCGCGATGTTTTGTTGCAAATTGAATGCATTTTTGAAGAACGTGTGGCGAGGAAAAGTAACTTGAGAGGTGCTTTCACTCTTTGGATATTTTTTTTAGAAATGTTGCCATCTTCTTTGTTTATACGTCGTTAGTGTTAGTTTTCAGGGCTTCTGATTTTAATATAGATTAGATCAGACTTCAGACTTCAGTGATTGATGTTGGCTAATTGATCTCAAGATGCCGACACATTGTTCGTTTTGCAGTTTGTTATTCTTTGACTCATTATTCTTTTTATCCACAAAGTTTTTTATACTTGCACGTGTTTGAAAATTTCCTTATTAGAATAAATCTGATAAGAATGGTTATGGTATCGAAGGATGGTAATAAGGAAGCAGTCTTTGCGTTGTTACTTGATTGATTTGATTTTTTTCTAGTAGTGTAACATTTTAAAATTTTATTTTAATAGATATTCATGAGAAAAATTTGACGTGAAAATTACATTTCGTTTTTTATTTATTACAGTCACGCTGCATATTAATTTAAATATTATACATCTCACTCATAATTACACAACCAATGACTTTCAGTTTTAGGCATTTATGTAGGTAAAAGTGTGGGCGCACAAGGTCATTTCTCTAGAAATTATGTTATATAAAAACAGAAATCATTTTATTGAAAATAGTTTCCACGCCCACTCGCTTAAGGATTCGCAATTTTTACGGTACCATCGCTACCGTATTACCTCGTTCCCATGTGCACGTGTATGTTGGGTTGCCGGATTTTTTCAAGTCGGCCAGTAACATCAAGATTTTAGACACCAAGGGATGAATTTATTCACGTTTGAATAAAACAAAATGCAACAAAATGAAGTATTAAAAGTACAATAGCTAGGTGTGTCTGACAAGAAACTGAAGCGCGCGTGTAAAATAAAAGTCACCGGATGGTGTAACGTATGGGACCACCAGGACACAAGTTCACCTGCTACGATAATAAATTATATATGAATCACACCCTTTATCGTGTTCATAGAATTGTTTTTATGTCTTAATGTTGCTATTTATAGGCGAGGGTCATCTTGGATCACACCTACACCCATCGATGTGACCATAAAAATAATAAATACACATATATGTCGATTGGATCGGTGCGAATAAGAAATTCGCGGTGTAGATGGTAATTCCAGACGGTGAAGATAAAATGGTACACAATGGGAAAACAGGAATTCGGAAAAAATAAAGATGGGAAAGAGTACTTGCTCCTTATGGTATGGCAAATTGATTTGCGTTGCAAAGCCATATTAACAAGTGGTATTTCCACTTTCGACTTCTCTTAAATGACTGCTAAATCTAAAGACAAAAAAATTAAACTATAAAAAATTTAGTTTTTTAACAGCCATTTAACAAAAGGGCTCATTTGGTTGCTCACTTGATTTGTTCCTCAAATTGCATTTCAATTACAGAATATAAAAATATAGAAAAACTGTTGTACATCCCACTCAAACGCCATAAAGAAATTTTTAGTGACTATTCCATGAAAGTCTTGAGTTAGAATTCGTTGGAATGTTTTCACCGTGTATTTTCCCAGAACAGCAAAATATAAGGACAATGTTAGTAACATTCAATTAACTTAGTTGTTAGTTTAATTTTAATCCCACTTTTTCACAGAATTTTAGTTTTTTGACTGCTTCATTTTGAATGCAAATGAAGGCCAGATAAAAGCTTTTATCAGTTTGTTTGTTAATTAATCAGTTAATTAAATTTATTTTTACCTCTCAAACATGACACAATTAGTGCGTTACAATCTGTAAACCCACGTCTGCCGAGAACGTCTTTGAAAACAAGTGTTATTTATTCTAATGCTGCTTCCAGTTACTAAGTGGACTACTTGAATGTATTGTAGGAACTCAATTTTTAAGTATTAAGTAGATGCTTGCAGATAAAAGTACGCAAAGTATTCTGATTCTGTTTTAGATGCTACAATTTTTAATTTGTAATTTTGAAAACTTTTTATTTATTTTTAAATTTTAACCTACACAATTTACGTTTTTTTTTACTTGTTTAGAATTTAAAGTTGACAATAATGTTTTGGTTAAACTAACTTTGACTTCCGTATTAGACTTCTAGTAATTTATAAGTTATTTCAGATTTTTAAACTCTAATTCTGACTTCCGTTAGGCACACCAAAGCCGAAATTAAAATTTTGTGTTTCAGGACTAACGAAAAATTTGTACTTTTGATAAATTCTGTATTTTTTTAAACGGCAATCTTAAATGATTTTCATGTTTAGTAATCAAAATGAAAGAAATATAGACTATGATTGCAAAAGATTTTAATGACTAACAAAAACGCGTCTTAAAATGTTCAAGATTTCATTTTTTCTCACATAGTTACCAGTTAACTATTCTTGCCTACGTAACTAAAAAATACGAATTTTAAATTGGATGAATTTAGAATATTTTATTTTCAAGATTGCCAAAAATTCGGCTCTTATTTATAAGCCTGTAAAATTGTTATTCTTGAGATTTTTTGAATTTATTAATTTGACTTCAATTTAGTGTTCAAATTTACAAAATTATAGTTTATAGATCATTTTTACAATTAGCAATAAATTAGCTCGTGTTTTTTATTTATAATCATTTTTTTTATTTCTTAGAATTATATGCATAGTTTTCAGAACTTTAAAGAGTTAATTTAGTTTTAATTTTAGGTGTTTCATATTTTTTAAATTTTACACAGATTCTTAAGATTAGGATTAGGGTTTTCACGAAAGTTTTAAAATTTTTATCATTTTTTTTAACTATTTTTTTAAGTATCAGCTTGTTAAATCTGTAGCGGATAAAAAAAATTAAAATTCTATAATTTTTAATAGTTTAATCTTTACGTTAGAAGTCTACTTTTAAGCAAATAGTAACTTTAGAATTAAAATTTTAAATTGTGGGTTGAATTTTAATAATTTAAGTAATTTTGAAATTTTCAGAATTTACTAATTTTGACTTTTAAATTAAACCGTTCAAACTAATAAGAAAATTGTATGTTAATATTTTATTCTTTCTTTTGAAAACTTAAAAAAAGTTTTCATATATATTTTCATTTTATTTATATTTTATTTTCTGTTTTCCGTCTTTCAAATTCGCATTCTGAATTCCACGTTAGCTTTAGTATTCTGAAAAAATAGATTTTTTAGTTTTCTAAATTTTGTTGTTCTTCATTTGGTTGTAAATTCTGAGATTTCATTTTTTTTTCATTTCAATTTTGCTTCAAATAATTCATTCTTTTATTATCTGTTCCAAATTTTTTAAATTTTTAATTTCAATGATTCTAAAATTTTGATGTTTTTTGTTATTATTATTATTTTTTAAAGTTTCAAAGAGTCAATATTTTTTTTGGTTCTTAACATTTTTGTTTTTTTGTTCACACAGTTTCTTAAATTTTTTATATTCTCAATTTCCCTTAGTTTTGTATGTAAGTAGATAAATAATTTTCAGATTATTAGTGTACAATTCTCAATTTATTTCCGTGTGAACTTTTCAACTTTTTCAAATTAAAATATTCTAGTATTTTTACTTTTAGAGTGTTTCATTTCCCCAGATTTTAGATTTTTAAGTTATTTAATTTCGTGAATTTATGAATATGTCAAGGTTAAAGTTTTACGAATACTGTTACATATGAAGCTTTTGCAGATCTCTGTTACTTGAGTTTAAGTTTTCAGATACTCATCATCATACTCCCAATTTATTGTCAAAATTGAAAAATTGTGCATGTCATTTTTTTGATCTACTAAAATTCTCAGAACCTAAAAAAATCTAAATTTTGACGCAAATCTTAAATTTTTTATAAATTTAGGGAACCAGTTTTAAATTAATCACGTTTCCTAAACTTTCTGCTTCACAAGGGAATAATATTACAAGAGACCACCTACATACCTTCCTTGTTAAATGCCAATCGAAAGTGCACAAAAACTAAGTATATGCGTGTCATATCCATATCAGTTATCCGTGGTAAGATAAATTAGTAAAGACATAAGCAATTGTTGTATAAAATGTAAAATAGAAACCTGATCTTCGCCGTTAATTAAAACGAGTAGTTCCTTCTTATGAAGCGATTGTACCATGAACACATCAGATAATTCGGTATGAACCTGTCTTCAAATGAGTGTTTCGCAATGGTCGTGGCACCATGAATGAAACTGAGCGGCTATAAAATAGGAAATCACAGTTCAGAAGTTGTTTTCCTATTCAAGTGATTGTGAAAGCGTTTTGCGTGGGCTCATTTTGATGAGTCTATGAGCTGTTAGTGTTGCGCTATCCAACTGATTCCGCAAGACATTGATGGCGCCTACAACCGCCTCCAGCACGATTTTAGCATATTTTTTCTCATTACAGATTACCGCGAAATTCGTCTGCGACAAGCTAATTAAATATTTGCACTTTTACGGAAAAAAAAACACGACACTCTACAATTCCTTCCATTTAAAAGACATAAATAAAATTTCCCCCGGTGTCACCGCGGTTTGAGTTCTTTTAATTTCTGCTGCCGCTATATAAATCATTCTTAGCTTTGCTTTTCTGTTGTCACCTCTGATGGTGGTGAGGAGCTTTCGGAAATCATTAAGGTTACATTCAGGATAATTTCACAACGGTTTGTGGACGATAAAAGGACGTAATGAAGCGAGATCTGGGTTATAAACTGCACCTAGTTTAAAGAACATAAACTTGGAAGAAAAAATAATGACATATGTGACAAGTGGACGGCAGGTTGTAAAGCTAATTGTGAATGGCATTGTGTTGTCGAGGCGCGCGTGCGCCACAGACGACCGCAAACACCAACGCAAACGTACGCCCACACACGTCTAAAACCTCCTTAACGATCGGTGATCTAACAAATATTGAAATATTAAACAAACAGAATCGACGATAAAACTGCCATTGATCAGCGCGCCATAAAGTGGTGCGGATGCGCTTTCGTCTTCATTGCTGCAGGATAATAAATATTTTATCTGAGAAGCTTACAGCCTTTTATTCTATTCATGGTTCGCAGAGCCTTTCAATATTTTGTAAATTACAAGGTTACAAAGGTTACAATACTGAAAAGACTAACAAGTTACTAGGAAAATTCGTATTTTGAACTGCAATTGACTCGCCTATAAATGTTTAGTTTATTTCAATTTATACTTGTCCTATATCTTTAATAACCACGCAAGCTCTAAGGTTAAGTCCTTATTTTTGTACTTTATGTCGATTGGAAATGTATGCAAATTTGCAAATGAGAAGTTTATAGTAAAGTGGTCAATATTACTTTACTATTATGGAAATTGAACAAAGAATTTTATGGTGTTCTGTAACCTGTATTCGACGTCATAAAAGCCTGGAACAATATCTTGGATGTGCAATGTTTTGCAGAAATATTAAAATTTTTGCCACGTACTTGAAGCAGGAAATCTCGGTGACCTTACAGTGGGCGTAGGTTCCTCCAAAGGTCTACTTTTTTGTGCCCACATTAAAGATTAAGTTGATGTTCTGCAATCATGTTGTCGAGGCAGTGGCACAGGTGGTGACGTCATGACACGGGCACAGGAAGTGCCGACCTACACGTTGAGGAGCGGCCCGTGCCAATGACGCTGCCCACTATTCTGCCACCAACGGCCTTTCGAAAGCTGCACGTAGACGAACTCTATATATACAAAAAACGATAAAATCAAGAGGATTCAACTTCTTAAATCGTCGTCGTTCAGTCTTGATTCAAAAATTTTTGCCACATCTTTTCTTTGGCGACGTGAAGACGCTAATCTTAACCGACGAATTTAACATGTAATAAATTAGAAAGCGCCAGCAATCAGTGTCTACATCGCCTTGAATCATTCGTTTCGTCGTAGGATTGAATGGTTTTATGAATCAATTTCGGTTAAAGATTTTTTCCTTGTATTTGTTGGTTAAGGCCGAGCCTTTCTAGTCTAAGCGAAGCTGCACACTAGTTTTGCGTGGGTAGCTGCATTCAACAGTTACCATTACGTCACTGTTAATACTGAAATGTCAAAGCATGGCAATAAGGATTACGAAACTCATTGATGAGGATCGATCGCGTGCCTCCGCCTAGCGCGTTTCTTCAAATTAGAATAATTTCATGAATGAATGAAAAACGTACGTAGGACGACGTCATGTTTCATAATCTGCTTTCCATTCACGTTCTTCTGGTTTTGAGCAAAGCACACTAATTCACGGACGGTTGCGCTAATTACGTTTTACAGCCCTTTTATTTTACAATCCAATTTGCCGCTTATAAATAAGAATCAGAGACTAAGTGATTTTGCTCATATTTTTCATTTATGGCTTTTGGTGGCGATTTGTCGTATTTTGTGTTAATTGGATGGCGATATCGCCATTTTTCTTGACTAATTGTGAATTATTTGTGCCGCAAATTCACCCAATCTAGGCGTATTTACCATTAGGTACTGTCAAGTATTTAATTTGCGTTGCAGTAAATTTCTGGTACGAATGTCGTACGTCGCTACTGCACTGAAATACCGGTCAATAAATTTAAATTATTTTAATTTTCATATTTATTATTCCAATTATGGGTGTTTTCTTTATAAGGACTTCGTTTAAGTTAATGCCCTCATGTATTATTTATAGGGGTTTAATAGTTTCACATCGTTTCTAGAAAAATCGCTCGGTATCTTCATTATAAAACAAGTCTGCAATATAAGCCGCCTATAGGACATTCATATTGATCAATCTAAGCGCATTACCACAATAATACCCTCAATAAATTCCGTTGCGACCGATACTAAACTTACGTCATCGTTGAAAAATTTTCTAAACAAACTCATTAAATTACGATAATCGCCATTTTTAGTCATCTATTCCGACAATTCGCGTTTAAGGTCAAATATGAGGATGACTTATTACTGTTGTCTATTGTAGATAAATCTCCAAATAAGGCTGCCGCCACAAGTAGACGCCAGGCAAGAGACAGGTAGCTCGTGATAGTAACTTACAACTTTGCAAGGTTGTATGATGCGTAGGCGGTTTGGTTTACACGCACTTGACGATTTATAACCGTCGGAATTGCTACATTATGCGGAAAATCGATGCGACGGTCGCGTTTCTATTTTCTGTGAGAAATTGTCGGGGATCTCGATACTACATCAAGCGGGGAACCCAACTTCCTTATTTATTGTAGCTATGTATCATGCTACAATGCAAAATCCTGATGTATCTCGTTTCAACAATAATTGTTCAAAAGTGTATCAGGTATTAGTTTTGCTCTTTCGATAATCGTAAATCTTAAATTTTATAAGGTTGTCAAATGTAGGTCTTAACAAAAAAATAATTAAATACGACCTACTCGCTTTGTCGTCGTAAACAATTACGTCAAATCCTAGAGCCTTTAATGGTGCGCTAAGCGACAAAACTATTATTTTGTACAAAATTGGGCGTACCCATAAAAGCCCACATTAAGCTTTCCGAGTAAATCGGGTAAAAAACTACTCTAATTCGAGTCATAACCATAAGCAAACGAAATTGTCTGAATTAAGTGAAAAAGGTCAGAATAACTGGTGCACTTAAAACCCACATCCGTTTCGAAAATGGCATAAAAAAATATCAACATGGAATAAAAATCAGATATAATAACTGTGATAGGATATTTCGCAAGTAGTGTAGGAAGTGGAAATTTGACGTAGTAAGTTATATCTAAGCGATAATCATCCCACACGTTGACTTTCGCCTGTAAACAATTTCGTTTACCTACGCCACTTATTATAGACGTTGTTATCCTTAACCTTAGCGCCTTATTTAGTCCATTGCACTTGCGCATTGACATCGTGACGTCACCAATGTTCTTCCAAGGATACTAGAATCGTAACAAACTAGGGTGAATTATTTTTCGTGTGGGCATCAGGACTTTGGGCGTCAGAATGTGCGTTCAGATCACCTTAAAGTTAATTTGTTTGTTATTACACGTATTATGTGGGAGTTAAATTACTCAACAAATAAATTATGACCAACACTAAATATTTTAACAACTTACGGTGAAATGTGCTGCCTCAAGAAATTCAGAGAAGATGACTAGTTATGTGGACTGTAAGCCATTATTACTGGTTCGTCCTACGTTGTAGTATTTTATGTGTGAAATTTCTAATTAATCAGCAAAAACATGAATTTGTATTCTTTATTGACTTTAGTCACGGTAGACACGTTTTCTGTCAGATTTGTCCGCAGTTCCTCCAAGCAAGATATGTTAAACTAAAGTATACTGTTTCAACGAAGAAATATTAACAAGTCTTTAATTTTCAACAGTCGTAATTTGTAAAATACATTTACTATTTTAACGGCTACTGACTGGGTACCTATTCTTGACACTTAGTTACCGTTAAACGTGATATGTAACCTGATTTTCAATGTTCACAGAGTACGTAATGTGGAGTAACTCAAATTTTACGCATTTAAATTAGGTACTTATTCTTGCTAAGTTTATGTTATAGGTCAGCAATGGAAATGCACCTTCTAGAATCACGTTATAAGTATGACTTTATATCTGCTGCTCTTACTTTAATATATGCACCTACTTATTCTAAAATGAGCTACAAGTTTTTTTGAAATGCATCACAGAACTGTTATTTTTTATTAATGAAAATAATTATCACATCAACGCCACTTCTATGTTTGTCAAATTAGTTTTTAGGACACCTAAAGGTGTTGTCGTTCTTTTGACAGTTTTGACATACTGTACCTATATCTAAAGCGTCAAAAAGAATATAAGAACATATAAAATCTACGATGAACAAAAATCAAGATCAACATCAAAATTAAGAAGACCTAGAAAAACAACAATTAAAAAAGTTTAAAAAACAAAAAAATGGAATGGTTGAAAACATCAAAAATGTTCAGTTGAGGGAAACAAAGTTTTTAAAGAAAATCTAAAAAATTTAAAGAGTCCGAAAAATACAAATACAACAAATCTAAAGATTTAGAGATGCAACAAACTCGTTGCATAACAGGTACATAAAATTCAAATCATGCCAAGCTTAAGATATGAAGATATTAAAAGGATAGAACTTTTAAAATTAAAGGCTTTAAGGTTTATAAACAACATGATTTTTTTTTAAATATAGAAGAAATTTATAGCATATTAAGTACGGAGAACGGTAAGGAATGTTTACCGTTCGAAGACAATTGTTAGGAAGAGGAGCACAGCGACGGCTCCAATTATTGTCTGAAGACAGTATCCCTTAACCTTCGACGTGCTTATAACGTTTCTTGCACGATCGGAATTAAAAAATACTGAGAATTTAAAACGAGAGAAATACATCGAAATGATCAAAGTAAGTGATGTAAGTGCTATGATGTATATCACTGGGCAACCATTTGGTTGTTCATCAATCAGTGAAATTTTTTTCATAAAATTGTGCGCGGTTTTGGGCGTCTTTTGATTACTTTGTGCTTCAATCATGAGCGATTTGGAAAGTGAAATAGACGAAATAGAAGAGGCATGGGACATTGGATGTTCAGCGGTAATACCTTATAAGTCAAGAACCCGTTACGAGAATACCTACAAAATTTTCAAAGAGTGGTGCAGTGAGAAAAACGTAGGTACTACTAAGAAGGTTTTTTTTGGCTTACTTCGTTAAACGAAATAGTACGCTGAAGAGCCCAGGAAGCTTATGGGCAGAATATTCCATGCTCAAAAGCACTATATTTTTGTATGATTCCGTTAATATTTCGACATTTTCTACGCTTATTGCCTATCTTAAACGAAAGAATGTTGGTCACAGGCCAAAGAAATACCAAGATCTTCACGAAGAGTGATATAATTAAATTTTTAAATGAAGCACCGGACGATATATTCCTCATCCACAAAGTAAGTTAAAGAACAATTGTGATAGGTTATTCGTTTATTTTTTTCGCATTTATAGGTTGCCATGATTCTTGGCGTGGCAGGGGCTTGTAGGAGAGAGGAGCTTTATAACATGAAAATGGCAGATATTGAAGATGATCGTGGGGCATTGTTATCGTAAAAATTCCCAACTCGAAGACCAATGTACAATGCACATTCACTGTAACAAGTAAAGCGGATGACAAGTTTCATATTTGGACATATATCGTAAATTCATCAAACTTCGACCCATCAATGCAGTTTTGACACATCCGTTTTTAAATTACCGTAACGGAAAATGCACCCAACAAGGGACGATTGGGAAATGGCCATCGAAAATTGCAACATATTTGAAATTGGAGGAAGCAAACAACTATACAGGTCATACATTTCGGCGCACTTCAGCTACTTTTCTGGTTAATAAGGGAGTTGATGTATTAGGTTTAAAAAGGCATGGCGGATGGAGGTCTTCGACGGTGGCCGAAGGCTATGTCGAAGATTCATTGCAAAATAAGATCGAATTTGCTGATAAAATTTTATCAACTGGTAGTGACGTCGACGTTCGCTTGGATTGTGTTAATGAAAACGAAAATCCCAATGCATGCATCAGTCTCTATTGCTTCCAGTACAAATGAAAAATGTGTAATTTCCATTGGAAGTAATAGCACGAATTGTACTTTTGATATAAAAATGTTCACCAATAAAGATAAACTAATTTGGATTGCTATTTGAAAAGGCGTCGGTAAGTATTTTTGTCGTTCAGTTTTTAGATCGGTAAGTAATCTTACCGACGCCTTTTGGTAAACTCCACTTACTGTCATGGAAACACCCACGGTAAACAATCAAAAATGACAGATCGTGCAACAGAATATAAAGAAAAATTATAGAATTAAAATTATTAAACAAGACAAATTAAAAAAAAATATACAAACTACAGAATCTAAGTATAATAGACACAAAAAATAGACTGTTTTGAAAATTTATAGATTCTAGACAATCTAATGAATTCAAAGAATCTAAAAATTTTTAACCATGTAAAGATGATTGTGATTTCGACGCTTTTAGTCCAGAGGATCAATATAAAAAGAAAGTCCAAAAAATCTAGAGGATTATAATTTAAATAATCTACAGTGTATATTTTTACAAACATACTACAAATTTCCAAAGAATTTGTCGCATACACTAAGATTTTATCATATCTTGTGGGTTCTAATAGTTTTTCTAATCTAAGAAGTAAAAATGCTCCAAATAAAAATAAAACAATTTGACACTTTTTCAAGTTTTTTTATGTTTTTGATAAAACTAGTGCCTTCTACCATTTTTACATTTATTATTTATATTCGTAAATGCAAACAACATTATAAAATTAGAAACGTTAGTGTATACCAAGAAAGAACAAATTAATTTATGTTTACGAGCGATATCTAAGAAGACAATTAAGTAAATTAACACTATTAACAGATTCGTTCAGTTATCGGGCATTAAAAGAAGAAAAACACAAGAGTTATAAAATCATTGCAAAAATTATTAGATACATACAATTTGTCACGAATGGAATTTTGCAAAAATTAGAAAGAAGTAACGAAAAGTTTTATTCTCATAGTAATCGAACAGTTAAATAATTTTTAAATCGAAACTTTTCAAGCACGTAAGTTGGCCATTTTGATTCGTTGAAATGAGCAGCCAAAAATTTGGAGTCTTCTCTTTCTTTATTGGAGCTATGTTGTGACAGAAGTGGATAACTCAAAATTGCTGTGCGACAATTATAAAATGTAAAAAAAAAATCTAGAGAGGCAGATTAGGTTACTACTATTATTTTTTTTACAGTTTTTTGTTGCAAAATGATTATTGTTATCATAAATTACTATTTTTTATGTATAATTTTGTTTTAAGTTGTTTTGTTTATGCTTAAAGTATTTAGTTATTTATTCAGTATTTAGTTTCGCTTAAATGTTAAACCGCCTAGCTTCATAAAAAATATTTAAAAAAATTTAACATTTTTACTTTTTCGACAATAAAAACTATTAGAACTAGCAAAAAATGATGAAACCTGAATGAGTGGCAAAAAGAGTTGAAGAAACGACGTTAAATGTATTCCATGTAAATCCCTACGACGAATACATAAAAAAATGCCCTCTATAAAATCTCAAAAATTCGGAAAATACTCACATAGAATACAAATAATTTAATGATCTAAACGATTCAAACAGACAGCCAAGTTTAAAAAAATTGAACTAACGAAATAACAGAATATGGAAAATTTTAAAAACGTAAAAAACGCCTCCATAACTGAAGAAGAAAAAGACACTGAAAGGGTGCAAGAAAAAAACAAATTTAAATAATCTGAGAAATCAGAAAACAGAGGAATGTAGCCGTAAAGAATATAAACATTCTGAAGATCATTTGAGCAAATCTTAGAAACGCAAAAATGCTGAGGAATCCAAACCATTTTGAAAGTGAAAGGGATTCAAAGATTCTAAAGGTTCTATTACATACTTGGAGGTTGGTTTGCAACTATTTGATAATATTTTTTGTTTGTTAATATATTGTCTATTGATAATAATAAATAAATTGATAATAAACTACGTCGCTTAAAATTCAGAAAACGTGTGAACAAAAAGTTTGAACGAAAATGAAGCCGATTACAACGTTTTAGTCTTCAGAATCTCGTAAACTTAAAGACTAAAATTAGCTTTCTGATATTATGTGTTAAGAGGACAAATATAATGCCAGTAATAAATCCAGTTGTCTCTTAATCAGCACCAAGAAAAACTCTGAATTAATCTCTGTAGTAACTTAAAATTAACAGCAAACTGGCTTTCGCGTGCGACCTAATGCCTAAATTGCACGCACTTATTAACACGCCAAGCCCCAAAACAATCTTTCCATCTTTAACAGGTGACAATACAGACCATTCAAGATTTATTGCAAATCTTCGAGAAACCAATTGAACATTTCGTAATCTAATGAATTTATTTGACTAGTAAAAGTATTAGTATTCCACGTATTCTTTTTGCAGCGCTCCAGAGAGTGGATAATAACATAGATGGCCCAGTTTCCATATATGTCGTACCGACCCAACACTCATACGTCTACAGAGCTCAAATCGATAGATTAACAACGAGACGAACTCCTACTTCCAACCTTCGCAAATCTATTTTTATCTCTTTGTGAAATACCCAACGAATTTTCTGGTCTTTGTGAAGATTCTCAGCGTGTCCAAGATTGGATAAATCGAGATTTGGAATCGTGAATGGCGATCTATTGGGTTGATGTCATGGGTCCACCGATATATGGCCTTCTCAAGGCAACTACATTTCTCTCACCTGTTCGTTCTAGATAAATAATAAAAATCGATGCGTATGCCTGCGTTTGATAAACACTAATAAGTCGTGATTATTAGAACCAGAAATTTGTGGCGGTGAAGAGTTTTATTTTAGTATCAAAGTGTGTGTTGAGTTGTTAGATATCATCTTCAGACTAGAGGAGTTATTTTACGGCCGCAGTTCTAAATCCGAGCTTTAAAGCTCTCTGTTTAATTGGTACAATTAAGTCTACCGGGCACGTGTTTACGCTTTGATAATTGCTTATCAGTTTCTAGAATCATCTCCTGCTTTTATAACTCGTTTGGTGTAAATCTACATCATCAATAAGAGGCATAAAGATCTTCGATCAGTTTACGAAAAGTCGCTCGTTTTTATAACCTCCACAACCATCGACACGGAATCTTCTTTTTTGTTGGATCGTGCGTAATAACGAAATAATCATTCTTTCAAACATCTTACTCTAAACACGACACGTCACCGACGTGACAGGCGGTTTCTATTGAAATTAAACAAATTGAAGGCGACGAGGTCAGAGTGCATTTTGCAGGTGACAAAGGAAACACAATCCCACGACTGTAATTTTCTATCTTCTCTCAAAAAATCAAAACGTGTGCCGCAAAAAAAAACTCGTTTGGAGTCATACCACCGGATGTAGTAGGCGCTATTCAAATTAGCTCAGCTTTAGGAATCCAGCTTTTTTCATTTAATTTTTTCTATGAAACCAATCAGGAATGCGATAACTGCTCTGTCGCTCCCAGTCAATAATTAAATGATACTTAAGCTTATTAGTCACATTGTTGTATGATGATGGCAATAAATCATAGATTCGTTTTAATAGTTCGCTACGCTCTGTTTTTCGTGAATTAAAAACTTTCGGCAGCTAATAGCAGAATTTTTGGAAAGCGTTGTTACGGATTACCAAGAAATAATAAAAATAAAGATCGTTAAAACTGATGACACACCTCTAGAAACGGGAGAAATTTTACGGCTCCCATTTCTTATCTTCTTTTTGTGATTTTATAACCGTTTAGATGATCAGATGTATTTTATAGATCTTTAATGCGGTTATGGCCGCTGTGATAGCTGTTTAAAATTCCTAGATTATCTTGGAATAATCAAAAGTTGACATTCTTTACTGGCAAAAATTACGCGTCGCGCGAAGGATGAGGCAACAAACAATAAAAGTTATTGAGCCATCATGCAAGAAAAAAATTAAATATACTCATAAAAATTTCATTCAAATTAATTTTCTATCGCGCAATAAGGTGATCTATAAACCGAGCAAAAAACGATTGGAAAAACTGAAATGCCAATCAGGTTTAAAAAAAACGTGCCTATATTTTAGAAATGAGCACTTCTTTCTACGACTGATTCTGATGGTCTTAGATGGCTATATTTAAGATTCGAAGTAATTGCAGTTCTGTTTATGCCTACTAGGAAAATACGGTACCTGAACCTGTGCTTTTCCCAGAGGACACCTTCAACAAAAAGCGGAAAACTGTTGTGGTTTAATAAAAATTATTTTCCCACATGTATAGTACAACTTTGTAGGTTGTTTTTGTCCAATCCATAATTTACCGAAGCAACGATCAATGTAGCTGTAGCAATGCTAGGAAACAGTTGATTAGCCACCTCATTACCTTCCTTCTTTCTTAATCGTTTTTCATCCTGACGTGTCAATATTTGATTGACGTGCTTGCCATTTAATAAGCCTAATGATTGATTCGACGTTTCAGTCTCAACAAACTCACAATTTTGTTTACATTGTAGCAAGAAAAAGCGAAAAAATCAACGTTTTCTCCGTAAATAGAGTGCAATTTTTCAGCGAGTGTGAATTTATGCATTTTAGTGTAACGACAGTGCATTGTTCAGTTTCCCTATTAATCTTGCATTTTATGCGCGTAGGTGCTTAGAACAGTGGGTACCACTTTCAATAAACATTTGCCAACGTGTTGACTACTGACCGGTAGTTTACACACTAGTAAGGAGATTTGCAGTCGTGGGGGCGGTCCAGCCACCCTCATTACTTTATTCCGTCGAGAGATATGATCGCCGCGCCCTCGAGGATATGAGTCCATTGTTCCGCTGAAAAAGTTGCACCGTGTAATTTTTGAGATTTGCGGGTGCGGAAGCAACACCAGGAGCTTCACGTGGAACTAATAATGTTTTATAGAGGAACCCCCGGTGATTATATGGCGATAGTTTATATAAACGACTCGTGGTAGCGATATTATGAACTGTCAACTGCTGCAGAGGTTGTTTATCATCCGTGAGTTCTTATAATTGCCGTGTGAACACGTCGATGCTACTTTACATTTACCATATTTGATAAATTAGTCGCAATTATTCTTAAGGGAATCTAAAACTGTATTGGTATTGCATACATGTCGATAATGATGTCAGTGATATTGATTTTCTTTGAAGTTGATTAACCGCCATGCTACCTAATACATTTATATAATTTCTTCATTTTAAACGCTAATTGTGCTGCCGCATTGCAGACAGAAAAAAAACTTACATGAAAAAACTGCAGAAGGAAGAAAATAGGTTGTTATTATGTCAGTCGTCAATAAGACTCCAATCGCACAAAGAAAAATTCTCAGTGATATCCAGTTTTACAAAGTTGGAAATTAAATTTTCAATTTCATCCATGTTTCGTTAGAATTCTCCTATGCTCTTCCCACTCTTTGTAGTTTTGCAGTTTGTTTTTCAATATCATTTTATTTCTATAAAATTACAGATTTACTGTTGCCTCTCCAGATTTATTTGATAATACTTGTCCGCTGAAAGCATTTCAGCAAACCGATCGTAATAAATAACCCGACCTGGTTCATGCAGTCATCCTGTCAACGAATTTAAAATTTATAATTGTTTTACTTGAAAGCCGTGGTCCTCTCTTGATTTAACTCTCCACAACACACTAAAAACTCAAAGAAAAAATCATTATCGCCTGAACTACAAATTGCGTTCCTTATTAAAAACAATAACCTCCATAACTCAATAGAAGGAACCCTTCGGGACACATTTTCGGTTAATTAAAATAGATGAAAATTGAATTGGGGACGTGTTGGGCATAAATTACTGAGAAAAGTACGTGCATTGATTTATTGGTACGTTGGTTGGTGGGTGCTTATTTATAAAGAGAAAAAGTCGCGTCATTTCACGATTTCTTTAAAGTGATCGAGCTTTAATTGAGTACGGTGGCAACAATCAAGTTTGATTGCAATTATGCACAATTTATCATATTACTTTGAAGTCAAATGCAATTATTATGTAATTTATTGCGATGTAAAAAGCGCAGCGATAACAATTAGTCAACGGCGTTGCATATTATACAATTATTTTGTAATTAATTCAGTAATTTATTCGCGTATTGAACAGTTCAACCGATCGAAGTCGAAGATCAGATCGTGGGAGACGAAACACCTGCTGTTATCATATTTCATTTTTAAACGAGCTCCATGTTCTTCGCCGATGGGGTTTTCTAGCCAAATTTTACTATTTTAATTAAACCACTTATCAGTGATTTATTTTTGGCCTGATTTTTTACCAAACAATTTGTATTACAAGAATCTAGAATAAAACGGCATTTTTGATCGTTAATTAAGACTTGTAGCTTTGCGACACCATTAAAAGATACGAAAAATTTTTACATGTCGTAACGGTCAACAAGTGCACTAAAATCCAATTTCTGGTCTTATTTTGGGGACTCTCGTCGCTGCTTTCTTTGAAGTAAAGCAGAAATGTGAGATTTCATCGGATTATTACCACAATATTTTTAATGGATTCGAAAATATTTTCAGGTCCAGTTGTGTGGTTTCTTAATTAAGTTTTAAACTCAGGTCTTTAAAGTCATAAAACTTGTTAAATACTTTTAATTGAACTCTCCTCGGGTGGCCGCTAAAATACCGAAAATCCAACGATTCCAATAATGTTCATAACTGTTTCTGTCGACGAGACAATGCCGAAATGAGTTAACAAATCAAATCCGGAGTACATTTTAATTATAAGCCTTTTGTTCCAAAACTCAGTGACTTTTTAACCGATGATTGATGGTTGTTTAGTGGGACCTCAACAAAAGCCACATTTGCATACATATTATTTGTAATAATGAAGCACCGATGTAATAGAACAAATTAGCATGAACGCGCTACGTGGTCTTCGGGATTTGGGGTCTGAAGAGGCGTGGCCGTCGAGGATTTTCCGGTAGCCGGTCATAAAGTTAAAAATTTAGAAGTGCTTCAGCGTTTAGGCTATGATAACGCTCCAGGACTCGCCTATTAAAAGTCAACAATGTCAAAATAAAATTCTCCCAACAGCGCGAGAAGAATATGTCGTATGCAAATCAGCTGAAAATTTTTGGAGTTTGGATTTTTTTTGGGCGATATTTTATTATCATGCCGCGTAAGTCATTTGGATTTTATCTTAGTGAACGGAGAAAATGTTTACGATGCCATAAACAAAATTCTGATTTTCTTCCGATAGTGTAAATAATGCATAAAGTATTAGATATTTAAATTCTTCGAGATCATTTTACATCATATTGATATTATCTCTTTGTTGATGATGATATTATAAATGCCGCTGTTAATGCTGTCAACTCGAATCACATTTATCAGGTGAAATAATTATGTCGTGAGCCGTTTCCAAAGACAAAACATACAATTAATTATTCACACTAAAAATTCCTAAAAAATCAGGAGAGGTCGTCTTATCCTTTTGGTTATCAGCGACTTGTGTCCCAGACACATTGTCGCAGGTGTGTCTAACCTAACTGATGTGTAATCATGTTTTAGTGCCAGGAAAGCAAAGTTCTTTCGTTGATATCATTGATATAGAGAGACCGAGACCGAGAGTGTCACCCACTCACCTCCATTAAATTTGTGTTATAGCAACGTTTAATTTATCAATCCTTTACTATCTGGATCGCCTCTCGAGAAACGTTACAGCATCTCGACCATAAATAAGACCTTCACTTGTACTATCAGCGGGGACCATTCCAATTGTTTAACTTGCATTTACACTATCGCTTATGTCGCTTTTTTAATTTACACCGTTCTTGTCAACTCTGACAAAAAATTCTGAGAAACTGTATAAGAGAATGATTTATTCAAGTGTGAAGCAATACATTGTCTTTTTGCCACATGCAAATTTTTTCATGCATATTTTGACGCCCGAAACGAATTCATTACTTTTAAAACGGCACGCCCTCTATACAAGTCGTTAAAATATTAATGAATGTGAAATGTTTTGACAAACAACCCTTAGGCTGGCACACATTTGCTGACGCGACTACCATCAGTTGAACAAATTTTAACATATCAGCTACTTACGTTGAATTGTTAGAAAAAAAATAATTTAAAATTTAAACAAAGTGTGTAAATATTTACCTAAAGACTCGCAGTAGGAAAAAAATGACAAACCAGAAATTTTACACTTACATCATTGTTCTCAACCTTACCGTTACATCAATAAGCATTCATAATCGAATATTTTGAAGTATTTCCCATTCATCAACAAAGACATAATTGACTAATAACAGCACGAGCAAAGCATCTAAAAGATTTGAAATACAATAAATAAAAAGCTTGAACAGCTAAATTGTTTTTTTGAAAGTTTGTGTAGATTAGGATTTCACAATTGATTAACTAAGGAAATACTTTTAAATGATCTCGCCACTTCTTCGAAAAATTGCGCACAACAAAATAGTAGAGAGCCGAGTTTGTGAAAAATTCTTCTAATAATAATTTTAAAAAAAGGCTTTTAGAAAACGTAAGAGAAATCTAGAAAATTTAGAAGATCAACAGGCTGCAGCAATAAAAAGATTTCAAACCAAATTGAACTATCCACAAAAACCATAGGATATAAAGAATTCAAAAAATCCAAAAATGGAAAGAATCTTAAAAAATAAAAATGTAAAAAAAAATGATAAACTTCATATGGTCCAGTATGTCCAAGGAAAATATCAAATTCAAAAAAATAAATTTTCTCAAATAATTTAGAATCTATTCCAAAAAGATTGAAAGTATTAAAGTATACAAAAAAATTCAATTATCTATAAAACCCTAAACAGATACTAAAAAAAAAATTCTAAAGATCATAAAATCCGTAAATGTAAAAAGTTTAAAAAATATAAAAAATGTAGAAAATTCGAAGAATTATAAAAATAAAAAAACAAGAAAAAATCCAAGTCATTCAAAGCTAAAAAAGAGTCCAGAGTTAGAGAATGTAAAGAATTCAGAGAGTACTGAGAGTCTAAAGTTTCTAGAAAATCTGAAGAATACAACAAAATCAAAATATGCAAAGGAACTAGAGTCTCCAAAAAATTATGAATTTCAAAATTCCAATCAAAATTTGAAAATTTTAAAAATAAAAAGTATGAAGGTGTTAGAGGGATCTTAAGTTAATGATGAATTTAAAGAACTGACCCAGTCCCAAAAAGTCTTATAATTCAAAAAAAAAATAAATTAAAAACTCAAACGAATATAGAATGTATCAAAAATCTAATTGAATATAAAAAAAAGAATATAAAAGCATTTAATATGAAATTCAGAACTTTCAAACTGTAAAAAAAAAGTTAAATTAAGATAATCATATAGTATCAAACCATCCAGTAACACCATATATCTGAAAAATCAAAAAGTTGTGTTACATACCCACGCATATTTCTTAAACTTGTAGCATATTCCTCCTATTTTCTGTTTTTTAGATAATACATTTCTGTGCTAATCCAGAAATAGCCCAATTTTTGCTTTGAAAACACAGTGGAGAAATATGTGACAGAACAAAGTTTTCTAGTAGACTTATATATTATTATTATTATTTGAGACACTCTTGTTTTCAGCACAATCTACGTTCTGATTCAAATTAATGAAAAAATTGTTTTTTGTTGAAAACCATAATTTTAGTTTCGAACGAAAATTTCGTCGGTCAACTTCAAGAAGTTTTCTAGAAAATACTATTTGTCTTTGATTTATTTGAAACATATTACTCAGAAAATATGTTTTAGAAGACTTAGCTTCTTTTATTAGCGTAGAACATAAAATTGGTTTTTAAAAATTTAATAGAACTATATTGCTTCCATTTTAGGCATTTGAAAAAATTGTCAACGAGTTTATTATAATCCCGAGGTATCTTTTATAACATATATAATATTTTCTAAACTCATTAAAAATGTTTCCTACATTTAAAATTAAATATCATTTTGCTAAAAATGTTTATTGTGTTTAAAATAGACACATTCTTATTCTTCTTTTTTATTGAGAATAAATTATCTAGATCCAGATGTTCACGCTCCGCAATCCTTCTAATTGCAAATCATCGCATTATAATTCTACGTCTTTACGACCATGCATACTTATTTAAAAAAAACGCAAGTTGTAAGATGAGTGTTATGAATATTATAATGAAACAAACCCTTCAAGAATAAATAACATCTAAGCAGGATGGTAATAAATTACCTCAAAATTGAATGGTAAAAGAACTATCTCAAATTTTTTATTCATGTTGTAAAAAAGTCTCTTTAATTTTGTACATATACATGGTGAATTTTTAGTTATAATGTACCAACAATACGGCTCCTCTGGATGTTGTTTTTTACTTCTAAAACCGGCACTTTCTTCAGTATTTTCAAAGTGCACGTTTCTTTGAATTCATTACGGTTTGGTACTTCACGTATTTCAATTGGCTAAATTCCATGATCGATGATCGGTATAAAATCAAGTTACAATTAATGTTCAGTTTTTAATATTTCTTAATGATCTGGTAACCACAGTTCTGTTATATAAGCAGACTCATTTTTTGCGCTTTTTAATTAAAGTAAATTCTTTCAAGTAATTATATGAATTTTGAAAAATGGACCTTCATTTCAGAAATTGCAGCCTTCTCTTATGACATAATTGCACTTGATTTTATTATTTAAGTAGCTTTTATTAATCTCCAGGAGGTTTTTATGCCATAGCTAATCCATACCCACGTAGTACTTGGATTGCAGTTTTCAAATAACTTTAGCAGTTATCGGCGATTGTTGCTGGTTGTACTCTTGTAGTAAGTAAGCTGGAGTTGTATTTGTACAAAGGTAAGCAAACACTGTGTAAAGGATTGGCGCCATGACAAAATAATTCGCACTTACAATTCTTGAGGAGGAGAGCTAAAAGTCTGCTTGATGTTGATAATAAAGATTGCCAGTGACGTAAATTAATTCGGATTTTTCTGTATCATTACAGTCACATTCAATCACTCTTAGTTTTAATTAAAATCGATGAAAGTCCCAATTTTCTCTTGAAGTTCGCACGGAGCATGCTAATGAATCCGATTCTTCTTTTAGAAAGGCGGCTCAAAATTGGGTTAATAATAGGGGTTTCCATTTCTATTAGTAAAACTAGGAGCCAAATATGGGACCTGCGTAATTACAAAATAGAATAAAAATTACACCGCGAATGAGTTATGTGGAATACAGTTAGTAAATCAATCATCTTCTATTAGACTCGTTATATTTCACCAGTGGTACCAATTACGTCACAATCGAGAGCGAGTCTTGTGTTATATCGCCGCTTTCAAAATTTATTTTAATGTTAATTAGCAATTCTGAAAGTGAGACGTGCGAGTTGTAGCGGAATTTTTTTATTAAATCTGACTTAGTAGCTCGGTGAACGTGCTATCTTGGTTCCTTCGGTACCAGTCTGAACTGCTTCGGCACGCGTATGATACTGCCACTGATGCTCTTGGAACCCGTGGTACCAGAGTGAAGGTTCGCGCTTCAGCCGTAACGGCAGCACCTTCCAGAGCTTTCAACAAATTAACGAATTTCAGAAGAAAGTCGGAATTAGTATGCGCGTTGTCAAAACATCTACACCCACGCTACATTTCCCAAGTATTAGGAAATAGAGTTGTAAAAGAATCCTTTGAAATAACAATCGCCCAGTGGTGTAATAAAGTCATCGTGGATCTTAAACCATGGAATTTATAGTCATCTAAATGGTCGAATCATGTCGTCCTATCGTTGGTATACCGAACACGGATGATTTTTTTCTTTGGAGTTTTTGTGTGGCACGCCCACGTCGCTGGAAACGACTCACTTTCCATCGATTATTATTGCTGTTGCATTTTTCCATTGGTGAAAACAAACATTTAACACGCATAGTAATGAAGGAAGATAACACGTACCAACAACAAATACGGCGTATCTTTCGATGCAACCGTGGAACACGGTAAACCACTTACCCGAAGGAGTTAGAAAAAATTTTGTACGTGTTGCGATCTCACCTTTGTTCTTTACCGTCAAACAATACGCGTGATTATGGCGTGCCCTCGACTTCATGGATGAAATATGGACCACGATCTCTTCAAATTACCTGCTACGTTATGACGGTACTTGAAGAGAAAAATCAATTGCATCCACAGCAAAAACCCTAAGACTTTGGTGTGGAGAGTGTCGGTGTTTTAATTTATTAGTCACAGAGTAATTTAAAAGTTTTATTATTTAAGAGATTTATAACTGGCAATTAAAGAACTAGACAAGAAACGTTATTGTTTTTCGTTATTAAGTGGGGAATCACTTCTTTGTCTGGAAGTACCGTCAATTAAACGGTTTTACGTTACGATGAAAAACATAGAAGTTTAATTAAGTTTGTTGGTTTTTATTTATAGAAGTTGTAAAAGAAAATGTTGTTATTAGACACTTCGTCGTTAAGTCGTAAAAACTTGTAGTTTTGCTAGTGATGATTTTGGTAATTTACTTAAAATTATCTTCACTTCAGCCCTTCACGCGTATATTTATTTAATTTCACTTATTTCTCCAGGGGTCAGATATTCATGACGGTGCAATTACCAATGCGAATTGGTAATCTCCCTCGTGTGAGGCCCTCATTATTTCCTCAAGGTAAGTGTTTTATAACCAAAAGAACCTTATTTCAAAAACTGCAATTCCGAACGCCAAAGTAATTGTTATTTACCGCAATTTTCTGCAAATTGCCTAAAATTGATTTTAATCACAATAATGCCTGAACCTAGTAACTTCAAATTTCATTGCTGTAGCGTTAAAACTACCAGTTACATAGTTTTAAGTTTCTAAAATTTTTGTCTTTAATTTCGTAATTTGCGACAATTACTTTGAAATTATAAGAGTTCTAGGTTTTAACAAAAATATCGGAAAATTTTCGCGCGTCTTAAAAGTGAAAGTTTTTTTTTTAAATCATCTTTTTTTTTATATTTTTGTAACATTTAGCACAGCAAGTGAAAAACTGAAACTATGGTGTAAAATTACTAAATATCCAGGTGGGATCCCAAAAGAAAAAAAAAAAGTCATAATTTTTTAAAAATTTGTCTCTTCAGTTCTATGATCTTGTAATTTTTTAGCACAAGTAAATGACCCAAAACATGTTCATTCTAAATATGAAATTTTCTTCTCTATTTTATAAACTTCGAAGTTAGGTAAGTCAAAAGTCGTAACTTTCCCAAATTCTTTTGTTATGACCTTACAACTACCAAAGTTCCAGATTTAAAAAAAAAGATTTAAGATTTTTTTCGTCTTCAAAATGTTTTTTTTTTTAATTTGACGTTTTGCTTTACAATTTTGTAACTTTAATGTAATTTATAAGTAAATCAAATAATGAAACTTTATAACTATAGACGTTGGGAGTTTTAATAACAAACAATTTTTTCATATAGGATTGTTCCAAAAATAAATAACACTAAAGTTTGTTGTCTCCACTGTATAAATTTGTAATTTGACACATTCAATAAGTAAGTCAAATGTGGTAACCTCTTCATTTTTAATGACCTTACAACCACCAGAGTTCCAGGTTTTATAAAAAAAAGAAACAGAATTTTTTAAAATTTGTGCTTTTGCCCTAAATTTTTGGGTTGTTTATTATAACTAACAAATAAATCAAAACCAATAATTTTCCTAAGTTTCATTGCCTCAAAAGTCCGAGATTTTAACAACAAATGTAAATTTTTAGTATTCCTACATTTTTTTTTTAATTTATCTTTGCTCTTTAATCTAACCTAATTATATAAAAATTGACGGAGTATTAAAGCAATTCAAAAATAATTTCATCTCTACATTTTATTGCTTAGGTATTAAAACGATTAGAATTACCGGTTTTAATAAAAACCTATGGAAGTTGTTCATTTCTCCTAAAAATTAATTAAAATCTAACTTATATTATTAATTTTTTATTATTTTTTTTAATTTAAATTTTAATTTTTTTCCTCTCTAATTTTGTAATTTTATTATAATTTATAAGTAAATCTTAAAAAATTTATAAATAATTCTAAAAGTAAAAAATTTAAAAAAACTGCTTCAATTAATATGATCTTAGTTTATACAAAAATGTTGCTATAAATAAAAGAGGCAAAAACAATTATCTTTGCAAATTTCATTGCTGTTGCATTAAAACTACTAAAATTATAGGTTTTAATATAGAACTTTAGAAATTGTTGATTTGTTCCAAAAATAAAAATTATTAAAATTTGATATTTTTTCCCTATAGTTTGGTAACTATTAACCGCAGATTTAATTACTGTGACGTTACAATTACCAAAGTTTTATGTTTAAGAAAAAAAGTTAAAAATAAGGTAAAGCTAGTTAAAGCTAAAAATCACATGTTTTTTTTGTTTTGAAATTTTGTAACTTTTATTATAATTTATAAGTAAATAAAAAATAAGTATAAAGTTTTAATGCTTTAGAAGTTTGAGATTTTAAGTTTTTGGTTATTTCTACATTTTTTTTTAAATTTGTTTCATTTGCTCTGATTAATCTCATCTATTTTAGAAAAAAAAAGGTACAGTATGTAACCAAGACAAAAATAATTTCCTCCCCAAAGTTGAGTGGCGTACTATTAAAACTATTACAGTTACATTTTTTAATAAAATACTGTGAAAATTGTTCATTTTTTCTAATATTGAAAATTTTCAAAATTTGTCTTTTTGCTCTATAGCTTTATAATATTAATATAATTTTTAAGTAAATAAAAGACAATATTATATCTAAGGTTCATGATTATAATAACATATAAAATTTTTTGGTTAGTGCTATTTCAAATTTTATTTCTGTAGCATTAAAATTACTAAAATTGCAGGTTTTAATATAAAACTGAAAATTGTTGGTTTGTTCTAAAAATGAAAATTCCAAAATTTGTCTTTTTACTCCACAACTTTATAATTTCAATATAATTTATCAGTAAATCAAAAACAATAATTTACCTCAGGTTCATTGATTTCGAAATTGAAGCTTTTAATAACATATATAGGTATATAAATTTTGGTTTATAATTTTGTACTATGACACAATCAATAAGCAAATCAATAGTAGTAATTTCTATGACGTTAAAACAAAAGTTACAGGTTTCCAAGGAGTCCTAAAATTTTTACTCGGACTTGAAAATAAAAAAAAAGTTGTTGTTTCTGCTTTATAATTTTGAATTTTGGCACAATAAGCAAGTAAGTATTAAGGACTTTTTTTTCTACGTGCATTTCTCAACATAAAGCTAGTTACTTTCCCGCTGCTTTGGTTGCATATAATAGAAAAACGTCAGTCAACATTCTTATAACAAATCCTTTTTTCGTGTCTTTCGGAAGAAATTTGATTATTATGCGTAACATGATGTAAGACAAAATAAGTAAGCATCAAGTTTACTGTTTTAACGATGCCTATAATCGACGTCACATCCTCTGTGCACGTCCATCGGGAAACGATTTCCGTAAAAGAACAAAATTGTGGTCGATTCATCAAGTAGTCCGAGTCCAGTAATGTTCAATAGCTACGTTAGTAGAATAATCGCTGATCAGAAGAAAGAAAAACTCGCCGTCGTAAAGTGAGGGAAAAATGGTCATCCGTCCCGGGACTTGTATCATCAAAAAAAAAAAAACATCTAGGTACGATAATATTCGGTCTGTGTAAGTTGTTTCCATATTCGTAAATCATTTCAACAAGCTGTAATTTCACTGAGGAATTAAACGTAAATTAAAAATATAAACATCCACGACAAGGCATTCATCATAAATTTTAATATTTCGTTTTTATTACGTACACATTATAAATTGGGTGGTTTTAAATAAATTCCCAACGGGATTCATAAATTTCCTCGAGACTTGTTTCGAATGTGACGTCATGTTGTTGAATTATGTCTCTATATCCCTGGAATTAAACGGTTTGGTTTGTTAATTAGCAATTATTTCTAGAGCGTATCATTAAATTCATAGTTGAATTCAGAACGGTTTTATAGGTGTTCCACCCAGGTATCTCGCAGATGCTATTAAATTATTCGAACACTTAACAAATCAATTTAAAATTATTACGCGATAAATTCAATTCAACTTCTATTTTAACGGCAGCTACATTAAACGCACGGGAAATAAAACTATTCCAATTAGAGTCATTATTCAAATTCTAAATTCGAGATCAAAGACCACAACTAAATCAAAAACTCGTCATTCTTCTTTTATTACCTCTAGTTACGGGTCCAAAACTACAATGGTAACAATGACAATATTTCATACCGAGAATTTTTTATTATCTTCTCTGGCCAGTAATTTCTATACAATATTTCACTCTGAAGTGGCCTATTGAAATTTTAATTTTATAACACTGCTTTTCAGCTTTATCTATATCTATACGTGAGTTATTTCCGTTTATTTTATTTGACCGGGAATTAATTGCTCTGACTAGAATATATCATTCTTAACATTCCGTGGATGCACCGAAAATTTATTGTTTGTTGTGTTATGAAAGATCTCAGAATTCGTGCACCAATTATCGGAGAAAATTTCATAATATAAGGATACAAAAATTTCTTGTTGTAGAAACTACAGTTATTTGGCGTTGGTTTCATAATCTTCATAATTTTCTTGCTACAATAATTATTTTCTATCCTCATGGGACCCTATTACCACGTCCAAGAAAAATAGGTGTGAAACAGACGATTCCTAGTAGACATTTCCATATTTGCCTTAATTGGGGTGTTATAATTGCCCAGTCGTCGATCGAAATTAATTTCATCTCAGAAGAAAACATTGCGTTCGCGCAATTAAACTAAAAATACGACGGCACTGGGAAGCTATTGATTGAAACGTCATTAACTCTAATTAGACGCTGGATAATTTATGAACCCATTAATTTTAACAGTGACATTTCTACTTTAATATCAATCGTAATTAATGATGATTTTATGCATTTATTACCCTCCTTTTTAAAAATACAATACTACATAATAATTACAACATCAATAATTTCCTTGTTTTGCTATCGTGATAAAAATTAATGATTTTTTTTATTGGAAGAAAAAAGCTCATTGCTAATGGGACAAGATTAATACCTAATAGCCATGGGTTTATGAAAAAAGACCGAAGCGAGCGAACGATGAAACCACAGACCACAATTTTTTTCTCGTTATAATGTTCCAGCACGCTTCAATTTCGACGTTAAGGAGATCGGATCAAAATAAATCACGTCCAGATGTAATTATATTAACACCTCAAGGGTCAGGGGGCTTACGATACGCACATATCTGTATTATTATGGTGATTGCTCACGGAAATCGGGAGCAATTTGAAGGCAAGTATCGAATAGGCGGAACCAATCAAATTGCAAAACAAGCTAAAAATACAAGTCTGCACGTGGTAATAGTTCAGGTGATGCTTAAAAATGTAATGGCACTAGACCAATTACTGAAGGAAAAATGGGATTCAATAACAACGAGCGAATTATTAATAAGTGGACTAAAATCTGTTAGGGCTAAATCGAAAACCGCTCTGAAGTTCCGTTCCGAAATTTAGTTGTGAAAAACACAAAGAAAATTATGATCTCCAATTACCTCCGAAAATTTTCCTCGTCTCTCTAATTTTTCTCGTATAAAATTGCGAGCCCCAGGGCATTCCCATAAATTTAGTTTCTAAAATTCCATTCAAATTAACTTTACAAAAAACAGAATTTTTCAAAATTTTTGTTTTTTTTATTATAATTTACAAATAAATTAAAACCAATAGTTTTCCTAAGTTTCATTGCCTCAAAAGTCCGAGATTTTAAGAACAAATGTAAATTTTTGGTATTCCTACATTTTTTAAAAATTTATCTTTGCTCTTTAATCTAACCTAATTATATAAAAATTGACGGAGTACATAAGCAAGTCAAAAATAATTTCCTCTCTACATTTTATTGCTTAGGTGTTAAAACGATTAAAATTACCGGTTTTAATAAAAAACTATGGAAGTTGTTCATTGCTCCTAAAAATTAATTAAAATCCAACTCTCTAATTTTGTAATTTTATTATAATTTATAAGTAAATCAAAACAAAAATTTCACTAAGGTTTATTGCTTTAAAAATTTTTGATTTTAATATCATATATAAATTTTTTGTTAATTCTAAAAGTGAAAAATAAAAAAAAAATCGCTTCAATTAATATGATATTAGTTTATACAAAAATCTTGCAATAAATAAGAGAGGCAAAAACAATTATGTTTGCAAATTTCGTTGCTGTAGCATTAAAACTACTAGAATTATAGGTTTTAACATAAAACTTTAGAAATTGTTGGTTTGTTCCAAAAATAAAAATTATTAAAATTTGTTATTTTTGCTGTATAGTTTACTAATTCGATATAGTCAACGAGCACATCATAAAAGAAATTTCCGCAGATTTAATTACTGTGACGTTACAATTACCAAACTTTTAAAATTAAGAAAAAAACTTAAAAATAAGATAAAGTTAGTTAAACATAAAAATCACATATTTTTTTTGTTTTGAAATTTTGTAACTTTTATTATAATTTATAAGTAAATAAAAAATAAGTATAAAGATTTAATGCTTTAGAAATTTGAGATTTTAGGGCTAAATCGAAAACCGCTGTCGCTGTGAAGTTCCGTTGCGAAATTTGGTTGTGAAAAACACAAAGAAAATCATGATCTCCAGTTACCTCGAAAATTTTCCTCGTCTCTCTAATTTTTCTCCTATAAAATTGCGAGCCCCAAGGAATTCCCATAAATTTAGTTTCTAAAATTCCATTCAAATTAATTTTACAAAAAACAGAATTTTTCAAAATTTGTGTTTTTGGCCTATATTTTTGGGATGTTTTATTATAATTTACAAATAAATCAAAACCAATAGTTTTCCTAAGTCTGATTCCCTCAAAAGTCCGGGATTTTAAGAACAAATGTAAATTTTTGGTATTCCTACATTTTTTTTAAATCTATCTTTGCTCTTTAATCTAACCTAATTATATAAAAATTGACAGAGTATATAAGCAAGTCGAAAATAACTTCCTCTCTACACTTTATTGCTTAGGTATTGTAACGATTAAAATTACCGGTTTTAATAAAAAACTATGGAAGTTGTTCATTGCCCCTCAAAATTAATTAAAATCCAACTCTTTAATTTTGTAATTTTACTAAGGTTTTATTGCTTTAAAAATTGTTGATTTTAATATCATATATAAATTTTTTGTTAATTCTAAAAGTGAAAAATTAAAAAAAATCGCTTCAATTAATATGATATTAGTTTATACAAAAATCTTGCAATAAATAAGAGAGGCAAAAACAATTATGTTTGCAAATTTCGTTGCTGTAGCATTAAAACTACTAGAATTATAGGTTTTAACATAAAACTTTAGAAATTGTTGGTTTGTTCCAAAAATAAAAATTATTAAAATTTGTTATTTTTGCTGTATAGTTTGCTAATTCGATATAGTCAACGAGCACATCATAAAAGAAATTTCCGCAGATTTAATTACTGTGACGTTACAATTACCAAACTTTTAAAATTAAGAAAAAAACTTAAAAATAAGATAAAGTTAGTTAAACATAAAAATCACATATTTTTTTGTTTTGAAATTTTGTAACTTTTATTATAATTTATAAGTAAATAAAAAATAAGTATAAAGATTTAATGCTTTAGAAATTTGAGATTTTAGGGCTAAATCGAAAACCGCTGTCGCTGTGAAGTTCCGTTGCGAAATTTGGTTGTAAAAAACACAAAGAAAATCATGATCTCCAATTACCTCCGAAAATTTTCCTCGTCTCTCTAATTTTTCTCGTATAAAATTGCGAGCCCCAGGGCATTCCCATAAATTTAGTTTCTAAAATTCCATTCAAATTAACTTTACAAGAGCTTTGAATATAATTAGAACTAAATCATGTCTAGATATGAACAGTAGCGCAACTTTCAAAGAAACCGCCCAAAAAGTTCATTCATTATCGATAGTAGTCTGGCATTGCCCATCTATTTCGAGGCGAATCGTCGCCCAAAACTTACTTCTTCGTCTCCAGGACTTATTTTTTTCGAAGCGAACTCATTCTTACGTGATAAATCTTATAACTAATGGCTAGAATGAATCAAATCGTTTGAATGTTTAAACAAACGGTATCCAAAATGGGCGGACCGGGAATTATCTTGGGATGAAGAACATGGGTCAGATTACAACTCAAATTTTCTCTCTTTCAGGTTGTAACTTCATAAACGTCTCGCAATATTTTGAAATGTTTATGGAAATTTCAGTTTCAACTGCGTCGCTGAATTTTATTGCGAGAGAAACACGTTACTCAAAACGGGTTTCGGAGGGTTCGAACGTATGTCACGACCAAAAGACATTTAATTATAGCAGCCCGGAAATTATTAACTCACTCTTAAAGTCGGTGTGAAATTTAGGTATAGTGTTAGTGCTGCAAACCTGTCTACTCCACCTCTTCGAAATTTATTGCTAATGCACTGTCAGTATCAGAAACTTGACCTTTTAACGAAGTTTCGGTCATTTGTCAACGGCTGATTAGGAGGTCTGAACAACTAATAAATTTCGACTATTACGCAGGAGGTAATAAGAAAATCGGTTAATCGGTCAGTAATAATGTCAGATTAATATTTAGATAATCTTTTTATATTATTTTAATCATGCTACGATACTAATTTATTGCTTATAATAATTAATTTATCGGTTTAAGATTTTCGAAAACTGATAATCGAAATTTAACAGTAGCGGGATTTTAATTACAACTTTGAAACCACATAAAAACCATGGAAAAATTAAATCTTATGTAATTTGGCGAACGACTATTAACTTTTGATTGAGTTTTATTTGACTTCCTGGCAGATTTTTGTGGTTTTCAACTGGAAGTTCTCTACGAAAGTACACCATTTATGGTTGCTATCATGCCACAGAATGCATTAACTGTCGTATAAACCAGATAAAGTATTGCATAATGTTAAAAGAAAACTGATTTATGAGACAAAACAATGCTACTTTTATGCTACTTTAATTTAAATAATCTAAATGTGGCGTTTAGACAATTCCACTAACCAAACACACGTTTTATGGGGCATTTTAGTAGTTAGCCTTGGGATAACAGTATTTATACTGATTACATCTGATTGAAGAAAAACAAACTAGAAGATTACAAAGTTGCAAAAATTGATCAGTGTCATCGTTTTATTGATCTAAAAAAGACAAAAAGTTTGCTGTTTGAAGCTAGTGAAAGAGAACGCAAAACTCCTCTTGCGACAATCCCGATTGCAGTCACGATGTTGTAGCCGCAGTGTTTATTTCTTCATCTCCTGATTTTTTTTGTCCATATGTTTATTATAATGGCCATCAAGTTAAGGCTTAATACCGAGTAACCTGATAGGTCTTGCATGCAGTAACAACTCTCGCAAAAATATTTATCGATGATCGGAACAGAGGTAGCATGCTAAGTAGCTATATTTAAAATACAATTAATTCCCTTGACAAGCTCATAGAAGACGTTCTTTTTGTGCGGGCTGTTGGCTAAAACCTTAAGTTACCTGTGCGAAACGATCGTCTGAATAGCTCCGTGTATATGTTTCTGGGCACTTTAAATAAAATTACATTGGTAGAAATCTAATGGAACATTTATACCTTATAAGATGAACGTAATAGCATTAAGGTAGTCGAAGCTTGAGTCTACTTCATTCTGTTCTTTTGTTAACCAGTGCCGACTGTATGTTTGTCATGATAATGTCAGATCATTCATTTCGATATCTGAAATAGTTAAGATATTTATGAAATGGGCAGTAACGACGCGGCGTAACAATGCAGGAAGATGCCCCGGGACAAAATTATTGGAGAGAAATTATAGCTTGCTCGGTTAGAAGGGAAAAATCATTCTCTGGTTGGTTCGATTCGTAATTTGAAAAATACACATGTCTGTTAATTTGCCAAGGATCTTTTATAGTTGCAGTAATTTACGATTTTCACGTTCACTTTCAAAGAGAATCACTTTGAATGCGGGTTAAGTTGTTATGTCCCTTTTTAAACATATCATATTGACATTAAAATAAACCGGCGTTATTCAACCAGAAAGTTGCATTAAGTAAGTAACGGCGCCGTAAATTTTCTTATTCAAGACACTACAACTGACAATTTTTGAAAAGTTATTACTCTTTTAAGAAAGTTGTCAATTTTACGAAAAATCAACTCCACGATTGCACAACTTTGCTTAAAGTTACGATTTATTTAAATACAGGTTAATACGCTCGTATCTTATTATAATTCTCCAGTTCAATTCAACTGAACGAGGTCTTTAGATGTTTCAATTTAAATAAATTGCAGAAATGCGTAATTGAATAGCACTCCTACATTAAATTGTGTATCTGAACTAATAAAAGAAGGCCGATAATTAGTTTCTCTTAAAACAAAATAAACAAGTTCACTTTTCAGCTCGGACCACGACTGTGTAGACAAAAATGTCATGCTTTGGAATGTCAAAATCGCTATCTCGACGATATGTATGTCAGAACATGTTGTAATTAAGACACTGAGAGGATTTAGCGGATTAACTTTGGTATAATCTAACATTTTACTAAGAATTTAAATTAGAGAAGCAGACGATTATTGTCGAAACGTGATCTCGTTATTGATTTTCTGGCATGCATTATTTTTATAGGAAATGTGGGCTGTTACATGGTAATAAATTATTTTATAGTTAATCACGATAACAACTAAGCTAACATTACGATGCAGATTTAACAACCAGAAAATTTTATCTAGTTAGAAGTAAGCAACAGCTGGCCAGCACCCAAGATTTTTATGCTTCTGGTTATTCAAAATTCAACAGCTATAAGTACGTAATCGACTCTAACATATTATCTATATAGCAGAAGATATTAGCATGTTAGTGGTAAATTTTCTTCGGAATGTAACTAGAGAGATTAGATAATTATATAGAGATAATTAACCGAATGGAAAACAGGTATCATTAAATACTGAGCAAAAAAATAAATTGGAAATTTTACTTTCGACATATAACATTTTGGTGTGGCATGTTCGTCGCTCTTGAGAGCTTTTAGTACGTAATTGATGTCCACTATTACATTATTCGTTTTTTCAAAACAATTGACAATACGAACCATCCGATTATCTATAAATAACTTTCCTAAAATTAAAAATTTATTTATCGTAAACTCAATAGGGTAAAACAAGTTAACAATTTGAGCAAATGTGCAACAATTTTAAAAAGTATATATGCAAAAATATTAATATTATTTTTTATTTTTTTAAAATTTTTACGCTCCTTGCAACTCGTCAATTCTTATATTTTCCACTCTGAGAACTCTTTAAATTTTGCGCAGTTTGAACGTTTCTTTTTTTGAATTCTTTAGATTATCGAAATTTCCCAATATTTTTAAATTCTTCAGACTTTTTATGCTTTCAGATACTACTTTAAAATCCAAAATTTTTAAACGTTTTAGTTTTTTTTTATGACGATTATATATAAGTACCACATGAAATTTTCAGATTACCAACATTTCTTCAAATTTGTTTAAATAATTTGTTTTTTTGGTTTTACATCGACAAAATTTGTTCTTACTAAAATTTTTATATTAAATTGGCTAATTTTTCATATTCTTCAAGGTCTTAATATTCTATAATTATACTTTCAAGTTATTATATATCATATAAGTATTAGTTCTTTGGAAACTTTTAGAGTGTATTTTTATCATCAACATCAAACTTAAAAGTTAAAAAAAAACTGAAAAACCAATTTTTTGTAAAACGTTTGAACTAAATATGTATGAAACCAACAATAAAAACATGTTTGAATTATTATTGAAATTTGTCATAAAATTTAAGTGAAAAAAATCAACAAATACATTTTTTAATTAATTATTTTTGAAAAATAAGAAAAGACTTTGAAATATAAACTTATAGTGTGTTATGCCACCACAATTTTGCAACACTTCTTCAACTCATTTTGGCATACTAAGAATTAGCTAATTCAAAGCGTCTTAATCTAAATTGTCCCATAATATCGGCAGTATAGCACGCAATTTGGTAGGTGCGCCATTGCCCGACTAAGAATGTTCCATGCATGCTCAATTGGTTTGAGATCTGGCGAACACGCTGGAAGAGGAAAGTGGTCAATTTCCAACATTTTCAGCTTTTCTACCACAGTGACTAAAACTGAAGTCCTAAATCGTTGCGATAAGTGTCCACGATATCATTAATGATGTTTCTAATAAATTTGGGTTGTCATATTTCTTTGGCACACAAAGAGTTCCGCACGGCTCCAAGAAAAATTCCACCTCAATTAATAACTGTTCCTGCGCGAAATGGGTGCATTTCTTAGACAAATCGGTCATAACTCTTCTACCTGGAAGTCTCTAGATGCGACGACTGTTACTCTAGAGCCCAATTTTGCTCTCGTCTGACCAAATCACAATTCCCCATTCTTCTCGCCAATTTACTCAGTTTTCGTAGCAAGCTACTCTAGGACGTCTGTGTGCAGGTGTCAATGGAATCGTCCTTAACGGTCTTCTGCATCTTGGTTCGGTCTCCTTGCAGCGTTCTAGCTGTGACACTAGCGTTAGTGACGTGCAATAGCTTCTGCCTTAACAAATTGCAATGAGATCGTGGGTTTCACCAAACACGTTTGTGGCTCTTGGTCGACCTTGTCGTGGTCTTTCCGATATAGCTCCAGTTTCTCTATATCTTCGAAGCAATTTCGCAATACTTTGATTTACATTAAAAAATGCTGCCACATCCCCTTGTCGAACACCACCTTCTAACATTACGACGACTCTGTTGGCAATATGGGGTCTTCAATGTCGTCTTTATATTTTAGCCCGCGTGTTTTTAACGATAATAGCGCAAATAAAGACAAAATATACAAGTGCTTGCTTTGCATTTTGTGAAGTTTTTGTTTTCTTCTAGATACCTTTTAATCATTGTCACTGTACTCAGATTATTTAAAATTACTTTTTCTGCAGTTTTAGAAGATTTGACTAAAAATTTAGTAATATCCCATCAGTTTATTTCCAAAGGAACAGTTAACAGAATTTTTAACAAATGTATCAAATGAATCATATTTGCTTTCAAAGGTACAATTTCAATGTGTCAAAATTTTTGTCATAAAACTACTATTGTTTTAGATGGTTACCATTTTTTTTTGGGGCCTACAGAAAACTAGAATTTTACAACTTATGTGTAGACGACGTTAAAAAGCAACCAAAATTAAAGACAACCAAAATATTTTACGGAATTCGCGACCAAAACATGTTAAAATTCAAAAGTTCTATTTATATTATAATAACGATAAATACACCTAAAATCCCGTAGAAATCAACACTTTTGGGCAAATCCGGAGAAAAATTGCGAGCTACTTGAACTTCTTCCGGAGGACATCTGCCACAATTTTGGCGGATAGTGACTCCGAGATTGGAACACTTTAAAGACACGGCGATTGAAAAAGTGATGCTGTTGTGGAGAGATATGGGGCGAACACTTGGATCATCGGTTGAAATTGCCAGAACATTTGAACCATCAGCTGGAACTACTTGTATTTCTTCAACAAGTGGATCTCCCATCAAAACCACAACTTCCGGACCTACAATTACCAGAAATTTAAATTGTACATTTTATATTAATAAACATTGGTACAAAAATGTTTATATATTCATTCGTACTATAATTTTTTTTTCACTTTTTTTTCAAACCAAAACAGAAAACAAAGATTTTTGGCTAAAAATTTCCACTTTTGATACCAAATTTCTCTATTTCCTTATCTGCAATAAATCTCGTTATTAAAATATAATTCCAGAGTATTGCCGCAACTAAAAAACCTGCTCATAGGCGTTGTCGCTAAACCTTGATTAGAAGCTGTCTAAAAAACAAAACTATAGCCGTTAGTTATAGCTAGTTATTTAATAACCACAACATTAAACAGACATCTATAAATCAACAGCAGAGCACCGCTCGACAACACTCCTGCACCAGTTTTATTGCACATGGCGTTATTTTAATAGGTGCACGAAATTAAAAACACACATTATAATAGCCTTTGTTAAGGTTTTAATTGCGTGTGATTAGTTTTATTGAACACCTACCGAGATTCTGATTATTTTTGTCTCAGAACAATTATTATAAATACTAGAGGTACTAGTCCCACGGTACAATTTTCAGACAATAAGATCGATAAAAAAAATTAGACAAAGAACGTCTCAGGTCAGATTCTTTTAATGAGAGCTCTGAACCGAATAAGAGAAGGTTAAAGCCAGCACAGAAAAGTGGAAAATTATGACTAGAATTACAAGCCAAGTGGGCGGACTGGCTGCTATTTTTTTCTTGATCACCTACACTTGTTGCAAAACTTTGGCTTTGATAATGTTAAGCTGAATAGTTTTCCTTGGCGCCAGTTAGCCCAGCAGGTTACCCATCGATATTTGTTTTAGTGTCTCTCTTCCGATTTCGTCACGACTTGGAACGAGATTTTCAATATTATAAACACAATATGTAAATTAATTTATTCGTACGCTAATGAAACTGTAAGAAGCAAGCATCGAAACTTAATGATATCTGTCTGTGATCTTTGATCTTAACGATTATTTTAAGGTGCACGTGTCAATTAACAACTCTTCATAAAATATTGGTTTGTTTTGTTATCGCCACAATCGATTCTTAGTTAACCGTCAATCTGATTTACATAATCACTAGTATACGAGGAGATAATAATCGGGAGATCTTTTAATTGGGTCGCTTACCTGTACAATTTTCGTGAAAAATTCAACTTACACTTTTTTTAGCATGTTATTAATCGATTTATGCAAATCACAATTGCAAGATTGATTGAATCGTCTTCTAGCATGATTGAGTCATTAAGGTGGTAATTAAATATAAGTCAGAGGTCGCGTTTCGAGCACCAAGGTCATGGAGAAAACAAAAAGCTTCATCTTAAGCGGACCTCCCCTAGAGGATTATAAATATTCATAAATCGTCGGTAATAATGGGTACAGGATCAAAGACTCGACATTAGCAAGTCTGAATGACTTGAAATTTATTCCTTCGATAAAAGTTGACGATTACAACACCCCAATGATGAATACCAACTGAAAATAGCACACATACAATTTTTTTTCTTTTTTTTTTCCCAAAAGCCCTTTGTGTGAGGTCCAGTGGATGCTCCCATCCTTGTACAGAGGTGCTTAATTGCGACTACTGCGCTTGTCCGACGCGTTGTTAGTGGTAACTAACTCCGAAGAGTCGCATACTAATGGATCACTTACCGCCAAAACAGTTTCACTCAGGTATGAGCTTCAATTAGGATAATTTAGATTGATTTGCTGTTGAAAATCGGCCTCATTTGAATAACATTCTGAAACGAGCTGAATAAGTAAACGAGTTTAATTGCCGCTTGTTTTCACAACGAAGAAGTTTTTCTGGTCACATTATCTTTCGTGATAATGAATGAAACAAAGACATCAGTAATTGTGACAAGGTGAATGTGCAAGTGGAAAATTTATGAGAATTTAAATCGGTACGAGGATACGCTATATTCACATAAATTCCTGCTACTTTACAATAAAGTTCAATTGATAGAGACACTGGATATTTACATAATATCAACGTTTATTCGTGTTTGACTTTCGAATACGACATACCTCATGCAGAGACGGACTCTTCAAGATGCACATTACTTACACGATTTTAGCAAATATAGGAGTGAAAATGCTATTGCGAAGACGTATCCTTTGCTCACATTTCCAGTCAAAACAAAAACGTTGAAGAAAGTTTTCACTTTCTAAAAATTACCGTCGTGGATTTTCACTGATTCATAACTTTTCTCGACAATTTCTTTCTTTCTCAGAAACTTACTCATAACAGCATAAATAAATCGTAAAATACTTAGATCATTATTGTAGTGACAGTGATTTAAGCCCATATTTTCGTGTTTATAAGAACTCTATCCGAATAACAGTCACATATTTTTTAAAATGTAAAGTAAGACATTGTTGTTTTCACGGGCTTATTTTATGGTTGTGTAGTATCTCAATAAAATTTTACATCAACATAAAAAGTTAAATAGCTATTCTGTAAATGCAAAAAAACAAAACATAACAAAATAGTGTTCCCCACTTTCGACTTAGAAAGTTAGTTGGCATAGGCTATAGTTGTAGCAAGTTACAATGGGCCATCAGCAACTTTTCGTTTCATTCCAAGCAATAGAAGTCGTAGGTTTAAATGTTTTCTAGCGGTACTAAGAAAATAAAATCATCTTTTTTATATATTCACAATTCTTTAACCCATAAAACATAATGGTACACAAATAAATCTGTATGAAGTTCAAACATGCTGGAATTTGTATTTTAACATGTTTGGAAACTTTAGACTGTTTAAAAAACTTTTGCACTTTAGAAGATTATAACTTTTTTATTAATTTTTTTTTATCAAAACTAACTCCTAATATCTTAAAATTTTCAAATCCTTAGAATTTATAAAATATATAAAGATATTGTAATTTCTAAACTTGCATGTTTTGAACTGTTAACTTGAGATATTTAATACCTAATTCTTGATTCTACAAGATTTTTTTTATCCTTGGAGTAATCATTACTTTTTAGTTTTTATGCGGTTTAGAACTTTAAATTAAAAAAAAATCATCATCAATCATCATTTTTTTAAATATTAAAATATTAGAAATTTGAAATCTTATTGAATTTTTTTAAACAAAATAAGACAACCAATTTTTAAAAACACTAATTTTCAAATTTAATTAAAATCAGCTTGTAAAAACTTTACAAAATTGAATGATTAAGTGATTAAATGTGATCAAATATATAAAAAATCTAGATTTTTCTAACTAAGTTCATAAACAAATTATAAAGTTTAATCAAGCACACCGATCAGGATGAAATTTTGTTCGCGCTATTGATCAGTACTGAATTTACCGAATTTAATTACATTTTCATCGAGAAATAAATTCTCAAAATGTGAGATCCAAAAAATCACTAAAATTTTTCCCATGATATTAATTGGTTTAATACAAACTCATTGAAATCTTAAATTTATTCAATACAACACTATGAAAATCTTACACTTACACCAACGTTTTTAGCTTTAAGCCATACTTAAGTTTTTTCACTCCTTTCACTAAACTTATTAGATTAATGGCTACCTTGAATGTTATAAAATACTTAATTTTAAGTGATTCCTAAATTGTGGGTGCAAGTGGACATTGGACATGCGCAAAATGCATCTATGGCCTCTGTTTGCTGGAAAAAAATCTGAAATTTGCATTTTGCGTTGAAACGCCTAAAGACAGACAATTTTGGATAATTTTCTATTTTTGGAGTTAGAGCAGATATTGAAGTGCGATAAGCGCCATCGTATTTCCTAGATCTTAATTGCCAGGGGTCTCAAATTCAAATTTTGAAAAATTTGAAACTTTAAAACTTAAAAATTACTCAATAGGCCAAAAAACTTTATCTTCTAAATTTTTAAAGTAAATATTTATAATTCACGAAACTTTTACAATTAATATTTTATTATTTATTCCATTATTTGTTTAATTTGACAGTCGGTTTCTGAAAATTATTTTTTTTCAGTGAACAAGAATTATTGTGTTTTCTTAAAATGGCTTTTTGTGTTAATTTCTTGACGTATTAGTGAGTGCAAAATTTAGTAATCTTTAACTCGACAGGATCCTTTTAAACTTTTTTCTATAAATAAAGTTTTCAGTGACAATTAAAATTTAAATATTTTCTAAACATGCGCTTTGAAGTTTATATTTTTTCTTTATGTTTGAAAATGTTTAAATATAAATTTAAAACATACTGAAACTTTAAGATAAGAATTTGCGTAAAAAAATTAATAAATAAAATTTTCGAAAAACCTAATTTTCATTTAGTTTAAAAAAGTGATTCAATCAGCAAAAACATTAATAAATTGGAAAATTACTTGAGAAAGACGATTAAGTAAGGGTAATTAGATATAAAAAAACTAAAACTTTTCAAAGAATCTCATGAACAATGTATAGTCTACTTTTTAAACTACCACACCAATTTGAAGGAAATTTTGTTTGATTGATTTTCCGATTAATACTGGATTTAATCACGTCTTCGATGAAAAAATTCTCAAAACATAAGGTCAAAAAAATCACCAAAAAAAGTTCCATTTATTTAATAAGAATCTTAGTAGTCCTTAGTACCAAACGGTCCCCGCCTAATCACAAAATTAAAAATTTGAAACTTTATCAGTTTAATTATTTTTATTAAATTATTTTTTAGGTCAAAATCTTCATCTAATAAATTTTTTAGGTAAACATTTATAATAGGTGAATAAGTAGTAAAAATTGGTACGTAGTGAGTAGCTGGTAAATTAATAGACAGTAAGTGTAAAATTGCGATTTTGTAGCATGACGTGTTCATGGCCATTTTTCAATAAAGTAAAAGTGATTGACGAAATAGAGAGAGTGAATAGAAAATGCTTGAAAAGGTACTTAATTCATGAAGACAGAAATATTAATAAGAATGGAAAAAAGAGAAAGAATAATAATAACAATACTATCTGCAATTCAAAGAGCAATGCAAAAAATTAGAAAGCCCAGAAATTTTAAATGGAAGAAAAATAAACTTTACACTGATAATGCAAGGATGAAAAAGATATTAAAGAAGTGAAAGAAAAACAGTTTTCTGACGTAAATAATGGTCTATTTGCCGTTTCGAAAAATATTACTTTTTTTATTGTTTCTCTTGCAAAGTAATTTTCCTCAATATGGCAATTCTCTAGTACACAGTAAGTCTTAATAAATTTCACTAAATACGATTCTAGACGTCACTGTAGCGGTCACTGTCAAAGGTCAACTCGTGCACCAATTACACTAACCCTCCCATGTAAGGACAACCTGCGCGTATTTCGTGGTGGTTACATCAATTAAACTCCTTCTATAACCACATAAAATTTGAACGCAACATTCCGTGAACCAAACCGCATAATATCCATTTTATTGTCCTTATAATTCATGCGGTTTCACGTTTGGCGTGTGGCTATCGTAAAAGTTTGTGAGGTGCTCCCCCGCAGAGGGAGCCCACCTTTATAAATCGTCATGTATTTTATTAGTGTACTGGGCGATGTTGTCGTCTTCGATTTATTGTCATCTCGAGGAAATTTTCTCCGACATCGAGCAAAATTAGGATGACTCATCGCATTACAGCGATTTGCATTTAATTTGAATAAAGTGAGCGTATATGCAGACTATTTTGTTCAATTTTGAAATGAATTACAGTGATTTCGTGACTTCTGACCTGATATTAATATGTTTCATTTCGGTCATGCAGCCAAATATAGATTTATTTATGCAATGATCATAAAAAAGCGTACATTAAATGGTACGAAAGATTATACATTCACCGTGTTTGTCTTGTTTTGTAATAAGAGAAGTAAGTACCTCATGAAAAAATGCGTTGCATTTACATAAAGACGAATAAATGTGAATGAAATATTTAATTTAATTTTATTGCCGCAATAAAAACGCGCTTAATCATAACTTTAAGTAATTTTACAAATTTTATGTCGTTATTACGAAAGCGCAATTCGCCTCCCCACAAAGAGACAATTAATCCGTTCTCTATCTCTCAGTTTACAACCTCACGCTTTGTAATGTAATGCACACTCTAACATTGTCTTTCACTTAACTTTATAGCAGATCCCGTTTAAAAACGCTAGACAAAGACATAAATTTCTAATCAGCACGAAAACTTCGATGTTCCTCGAAACGAATTAAAATTTTTCAGGCTCATTTCCTACCGACTTTTCTACTTTCAGTTAATTTATAATTTAGATGCGAATAGTTATAGCGTCTTTCCAAGCTTCGCCGTAAATTGTCCGCCGTGTAAAAGCTCACTTCTTACTGAAATTAAATATATACTCTCCTGCGTTAATATCTTTATTTAAAACGGAAATTTTAAACGTCTCGTTTTTCTTCGTCATTAAAATAAATTGCTACCGTAGCTACTTAAAACTACGAGCTCCAAGTTAAGCTATAAAAATTAAGTATTATTATTATTATGATTGGATCTAACAACTGAAACCAATCGAACTTCCAATAAATACATTAGCAGAGCATGAAATGACCATTGTACACTGATAATTAATTTGTATTAATATTTAAACAATAGACATTTAAGGCTTCGTAAGTTGATAATTGACGAGGCGGTATTCTTTGTTCTTTTGAAGAGCGACTGTAAAATACGGTTTGAGCAACATAAAGGCGGAACGGAATAATAATTTTCTAATAGCAAGCGGAACAAGTTCAATTACCAACTTCATAAAGTTGGACTCTCAAGGGTTACATGAACGGCGAAATACACTAAATGTGAGCTTTTAAAGAAAGTGAGGCTCAGAGTTCGTTCACACGCCTGTAAAAAATCGCACGAAAATAAACAATTTTTTTCACCGATCATTAAATCCCGATGCTTTATTATCTATCAGTCGGCTTAATTTGACCGCGGCGCCCTCTCTGTCCAAAGACCACACCTTGTCAGTTCTATAGCCACCATTATTCTTCTATGGACTGCCTTTCAAGCTGTGAATCTCTGTGATTTAGGTAAATTTTTGGTGATACGCTCCAGGATAGCACGCGATATCAGTTTTATATTGTTTAGTGCGGCTATAGATCAAGTCTTCAATGATGGTCGCACATAACTTAACCGTTTCCACAAGGTGGATTGCGACGACGTTCATCGATCACGGTGTGCACAGATCACACTGACATAATAGAACGTTCCACATTGCCAGCTTTATCAAAACACCATCCATAATTCAAGAGCAGCCCAGGATGCTTTTGCATTCCCACGATGTTCTGCGCTTGGACCCATTCTTTATTTAGTTTTTTCCTTTGGAACAGAAGAAAATTGAACCCGCGAATGAGTGCTATAATATCTGGAGTATCTGGAGAAACACAAGAAGTTGAAGAAGATTGTCCTGCTCTGGGCAAAAATTCTTCTCTGTGTCACACTAAACTGCTCTCATTCAAGACTCCAATTTGTCGTCTTCACTAGTCAAAGAAAGAGTTAAAACCGCTTCGGGCTTGGTGAATACAGTGTGTTCGAATTTTGGCATGTTGGTCAATCGAGCGGTTTGGCAAGGTTATGAGGAAATACCGCCCGAGGTTCTCGTTGTGCCGTCGCTATCGGTAACGGCGTGTTACGCAGCAGGGATGTCCTTATAGGGTAAGAAGTTTACCTACTAGTGTCCAGCGCCTTCAGCGCTTCCTTTTTTCGACGGTTCAGTCAATTTAGACCGCTTTCGGAGGTGCAAATTTAATTATTTATGAAATAGAAAGCGCTAGTTATATTTTTTATGTTGTTGTGTACAACTTAACACTTTCATCACGATTTGATAATAATCGACCTCATATGGAAATCCATTTTATAATACAAATATATTTAAACGTTATTGAGAAGTTTCTAAACGATGATTGAAGATTCGGAATCGCATCACAGACACCACCTTGACCTGCTCACCAGGACCATTACGGTAAAGCGCGCGGCACCAACTGCGAGCTGCCGATAATCTGTTACCGATACTTATCAGCAGGATGCGACTGATAGCTGCCAACCGGCGCACTTGCCTCCAGATCGGTTTCAAAACGTTATTAATTATTCGTTGTGAAGCATTTCGGCACAAGACAACTGCTATAAATCCAATATATGACTAATTGTAAACACCGTTTCAACTGGCTGCGTTAAACAATAGACAAAAAGAGTTATTTAATTTTGTTACGGTAAAGAGCTAACACAAACAGTCGTATCTCATTGTGAATGTTTAAATCTACTATTTTCGTAGATGACGCTGCATAGCGTCTTCTGTAAATAGAAGAAATTTATTTCTTCATTTAGTTAAATTATAATGTTGGTCACCCACAGGCTCACACTTTAGTTTATGTATTCAAACTTCTTTATGAGCGGAAGAAATATTAGCGTAACACCTCGAAAAAACCCAATGGCAATATTTTCAAGAGTCTGAAATGTTTCTTGGAGTGTTTTACGACATTTTTGACAATTTGTGTTGTCAGAGGGTCTACAAGAAACTCTTAAACTTCTGACTTATTTTGGAGAGAAAGCTGGATGAAAATGAAAATTTGCTATTAGTGTTGTTATATAAAGAAATGTTATTGTTACCAAACGTAACACTAATAACTTAAAAAGTTGTGCTGTTATGTTGGGTCTCTTCAATTTTGCATTTTAGTAACTTTGTCATTTATTATTTTGTTACGCCTGCTAGTTTAAAACTGCCTGGAGAACATAAATCAATCAATTTTTAGTACCGAACTGTCAATCATAAACTTTAAACTGATTTTTCACCTTGAAAATATTTTATACGCTGAAGTCTTTTGGATCATGATTTTACGATCATATAAGCATTTAGAGTGATTTAAATGTTTCTAAAATTTAATAGTTTAAAAGTGGTTTTAAAATTTTCTTTTTCAAAATAACTTATAATATATTGTTTTTTCTAAAGCTTGTTTTGTGTCATTTTATTTTATTTAACAAGAATATTGAAGAATTGCTACCTTTTATTCCTAAATTCTGCGCTTAACCGCTCTTTTTTATGAACTCAAAAATTTATTAACGTTGTGAGGCTGATAATTGGCAAATGGTCGATAACACTGAAGACGAAGTAGAGATTTTATAATAAAACGTGGCTGCTATTTATGTAGCGGCTGTACTTTTCATAATACTCCCGGCAATATCAATAAAAAATTCTAACTTGTCTAACTTCGTAAATTCGTAAAATCTAACTTCCTAAATTAAGTTTATATTCGTTACGTTAAAACAATTATTGTTTCTAAACAACTGACGCTTTTATTATAAATTTTTTTTTTTTGCATTTTGAGATGTAAAGTGAAAATTCTAGTGCTTCTAATTTAGTACGAGTTCCAGTGTTTATTACCCGGAAAAACCTCTCCCAGATATGGAAAGAAATAACAAATTACTTCATGGAGAAGAAGTCGTTGATGGAGATATTTTGTTGGCGTATTTGTTGGACCAAGTTTACACCAAATAGTTTATGTGGGTAAGTGGCTAATAATTTCACGAGTTATGTGTCATAATTTTACATTTTGCTTTTTAGTTATGGGAAAATTTTTATTCTATTCTATTCTATTATTTACTCATAGGCAAAGTCGGAAAATAGGTTACACTTCTAACAAAGGAACAAATAACAGGAGGCTCCAGATATCCAATTTTTGATACTGCCTTCAAGAGTTGTGATTTGTTTAGAAAATATGCGTCATTGCGACCATCCAAGTTCGAAAGCCAACGATTTTTCTTGAACCATAGGAATAGTAAATTTATTGTACTCGAGAATTTGTAGGCATTCATAACATAAAAGAAGTTCCAAGAAAAATTGCAGAGTATCTACAACTGCAACACCCTAAAAAGTATACAGGTCACCGTTTTAGAAGGTTCTCTTAGAAGTTAGAAAATGAAGTGATCTTCTCACATTGAAAGAGTTTGGAGGTTAGAAATTTTCAGCTGTTGCTGAGCAATATGTCAAGGAAATTCAAATTTTCCAATAATTTTTCAAATCAACAGTAGGGTTTGAGTTAAAAGTCTCGGAGCCTTTGGAACAATCAGTTTTCCAACTTTTAAAATCGCAATCTGAAGGAATTGCAGAACAAGAAAATTTACAGTGTTTAATTTTTTATTGTTGTCATGTTTTAGAGTAATAACTTTGTTATAAATTAAGATTTTCAATTTTTGATTTTAACAGAAGATAAAAAATTACAGTCACATTAAATGGATAAATATTGACTATAAATTTCCTCCTGTTCTGCTAATTTCTATAAGAGCTCCAACTGTCACGAGTGACTTTTTATCCATGCTAAAAGTTTTGATATAATGCAAAAGCAGGTAGGCATTAGGTAGATTGATATAATGAAAAAATATTTAACAGGATTGAAAAATATGCAATGAAATGCAATCTTGATATCTTGTGATTTTTAAAAGGTTTTGACTTTTCGATTAACTTTGATAGGTTTGAATTCTTGTTTTTGAATCCGTTAAAATATTTCAAAGTTTCTTGAGATTCTTGAGATTTTTGCGTCTGAATTATTTATATTTTCAAACACCTCTAGAGCTTTTAGAATTTAAATTCTGTTTTAAGTTTTAAAAATATCTACAAAGTACCAACGGCAAAGTATGCAAACAAATCACAGTAAAAGACAAAGTTTTTCCACTTTACTGTTTCAATGCTTTGGAGATTTTGGAGATTTTTTCAATTATTTAGAATTTCTTAATTACAAGATATTGATGGCTATGGAGTTTTTTTATTTTTTTGATTATCTTGATTTGTTATATCTTTTAAGATTTAAATATTTTTGTTTTTACAATTCTTAACTCTCTTTAGATTTAGTTCTTTGAAAACATTTGGATTCTATTAATTTTTATGATCAATACGGAACGTAAAAGTAAGGGGTATTTCAAAAAACGCGAAAAAGTTGGTTTTTAGGAATCCGATATTTATTATCATAAAAGTTTTTATTATGATAACTAGAAACCTCAAACTAAATACTCCAATTTTAGCACTGATGTGTTTATAGAGTAATAAGATTTTTGAAAGTTTTAGAAGTATTATAGAATTAGAAGTGATAACTAGCAGTATGCAAAAAATAATTAATCTTTGGTTTCTTTATTTAAATTATTCATATTCAAATTGATCTTCTAAATACTTCAGATTTTCATGAACCTTCTGAATTTTAAGGTTTTCAAGATTTTTTAGTAAGCAATATTTTTTCTGAATTTTTAGTCCAGTGTTTTCTTGCAAAACTGTGGTTAGTAGCATTAATTTCAACCTGGAGACCTAGAACGCAACTTTCAGTTTTCCCTTCATTTTCGAAATTATAAAAGTTACATTCTGTAAACTGTTGTAAATTGCAAAGTATTATTAATTGTAGGAGTTAGATAATCGGCACTTTTGTTCTCTGACAAATTCAATAAATAATCACTTTCAGTCTCTATAAAGAAATTCAAGTTCCCTTTTTTGGTTTGCACATCACTTTTTGTGAGTCATAGCATTTATATTGTTTACAAAACACTTCTTGTAATTAGTTTGTTATTTTGTCTTATTTATAAATTACAAGCGCTTTACTTTTGTATTAAGTTGTTCGAGTGACTTTAAAATATCGTAGCAATTAAAATTGTGCAACAGTTTTATAGATAGATGAAGAGTTGTAATTACTACTTGACTCCTTAGTCGTCATATATAAGATTTTAACTTTGTTTAAAGAGCCTACCCACGTAGAACATAACAGACACCAGTTTTGATTGCAGAAAAATTTGCAATGCTAATATGACATTAAATTGCAAGAAGGCTGAGTAAGTACCTTGTTCATTAATTCCTAATTTGTGAAAGCTAAAAACTGTGTAAATTCCAAAATTGAAGTTTATCGGAGATGACCATATGTTATTTACATAACTTGAATTTTTTCGAGTCTCTACCGCATGCCATGACTTAGTTTTAAGTTTTTAAAAGTATAAGGAATGACCGCGTAATAAGTTGCGGTTTCCGGGTAAACTCCGGGCTCTCACGTCTCGTCGCCTCCTTGACATGTTTATGGCAAACGAAGTTCAGTAACTTCTGTTTGTTCTTTATCTCTAAGAAATGATCATTCACGAAACGCGGTTTTAAGAATCAATCAATCATTGCTCATCGTGGCACTATCATTTTTGCTGTCGGCAAAATATAGAAGCGCTTAGAAGAGACGTCTAGAGAAATTGAAGTCAACCGACTTAGCTGTGCCGTGAGAACAATATTTTCAGTCCCTAATTGGAAACATTGAATATATCGCTTAGATCTTTTCTTTAATAGCAAACAGACCGTTCTACCTTCCAGATTTATGATCGCCTTAACATCCACGGTTATTGTGCATCGGCAAAATCTTAATTCGAGTATTGAGGCTATAAAAATCAAATCGTCAATTTACGCGTCCGGTAACCCGAAATTAATGCATATTTTGACGATTTTACACCCCGATTGGCGTCTCACTCAATTATAAAACATTGATGTAGGAAGTATTATTATAATTTTCATCTCCTCTCTTATTAAAAAACAAAAGCTTGTGTTACCTTTTGGGAATTTACGGTGACTTTAACTGGCCTGGACTTAATTAAATTTGGAAACGAACGTTCAAGCGGTCGGCTCAGTCAAATGAGAAGCGATAAATAAAAAACCCAAACAAACTAATTTTCATAATTAAATTGTCTCGATTTATATGAAATTTACACGCAAATATCTTCGTGACGGATTTTAAATTGTGATCTTGACCAGGGCGTGTGAACACGGGTAATAGTGAGACTCTAAAATCAAAAACGTGACGATTTTTCACCAGTGGAATCCACCAAAAGTGACAAAATCTGGAATTTTCAGAGCAGCAAAGGTTCCGACACTGCACCTTCTCCCATCACTCACTATTTCTAATGGCAGGTGCTGACCCGACTGTAATTTTTATTTCCTCTCTCCACATTTATCCTTAATTGAATTTTTGGCCCGGTTCGCACTAAAGAATGCGGGATAAAAATCCGAATAATTTTTCGCACCGATTCATAAAAGATTGGCAGCGATCCATTCGGAGACAATTTATTTTTACAACACGGCGAATTTCAAAATTATAATACAGTTGTGTCTGAAAGATTCCATCGCCTTAATTGCAAATACCGAGTCCAATTAAAAATACACGCGCTAATTTGTAAAAATCGAAAACCACGTCTGCGGGGACCACGAACTAGACATTCGCGCACCTTAATGAGATTCCTAATTAAACCTTAATGCGCCCCGTACGAATTTCTTTTTTATCTGATTACAAATTATCGAACGCGTTATTGATGGATTTTCAAATATTCTGCGGTGATTCTTTCAATTAATCAAACACTCACTTTTCGGGGTTTTCGCCCGAAGTGTTGCCATTTTCGTCTCATAGAATTTCGTCGATGAGAAAATAACAAAATGGTTTTATTAACCTGAATTCATTTATGTAATAACGAGAGCGAAAGTAATTATATTAATGACGTGTGAAATTAATGGCCTACATCATGTTTGAAGAGTACTCGCTGGAATTGTTAACATTGAACCACATACTAGGGAAACACCTACAGGTCACATAAATTAATGATCTGCAGTAAAAATAAGTCATTATTGTGGGATAAGAATTTATGAGTAGGTATACAGGATATAAGACGTATTTACATGAAAATTCAACAAAAAAAAACTTGCATAATTTTACATTAATGTCGAAAAACCGAAATTGAAACCTTTATTCAAATTCTATTAACATAACAAAAAAACTGCGAAATTTGGTCATGTCGAATGGTGTAATTTATGCTTCAGTATTACCATTTTTAGTTAAAAAGACTGAACTTTAAAGTTACATCACAATAATATTTTGCGTTTAAAGTGTGAATGTTCAATAAATTCTCTGAATAAAAATGTGAAAGTTACAACATCATATAACAATGTAACTGACATTTTAAGAATCACGGTTTAAGTAACATCTGATGAGTAATACTTTGCAACCCTTTTTAATTTTTGAAGAGTATTTAAATGCATAGAGGAACGAAAACCAGTTTATAATCTTCAGTAACATAACTGTGCTCATTCTGACAACAAGTTCTTGATGCAAATATGAGTCGAATATATAAATTTCATAATCTCAATGATACACATTAAGGTTGAAAAGTAACATCGAAAAATAATGGAAATTCAATATATGATTGATACATTTGTCCCCGGGCAATTTGTCTTTAGACAATTGATTCGTAAACATATCTATCAACTATGTTAATTAAAATAAAACGTTTTTCCGTTACATTGAAAAAAGAATACTAGAAAGCTGGATCTTGCTTTCGTTTCTACATGTCTCGTAATCATCTAGCTCCTTCATTTTCATTGCCACTAAAATCGTTATCACACACCATCTTTTTTTCCATAAAAAAATTATTTGCGATCGCCATAGGCTTTAGCACTCATATCTATTTAATTTGTGGTTAAATAAAAATTATCTGATGTAAACCACAGCTTGCAGCCACATAATGTCAGATCACATCACAGCACGATGTGTTCCGTTTAAATTACCGAACACTGTTAATTTTATTTTTACAAACTCTTATCGTTTATCTTATGATAATATAGCGTTGTTCACACCTTCGAAATAGCACTAAAAAAGATAACGTCTTGACTGGAAAAAGTGCTCTAATAGATTTCTTTCGAGACAGTTCACATGGTATATTACTGTCATTACTTAGACTAAGTATAGGTTTTCTGCTTTTTCTCAAGTCAATAACATCCAATTTGCTACTACGAATTATATTCCTCATTTATAATGAAAGTATGTTAATATATGGTTTGTGAGGATAAAATTAATAATTAGGATCTAATGGATGTAGGAAATTGCGAAAACTAATTGGGCTTTGTAGAAGGAAGTGTATAATATCTAACATTTAGCGTTGACTGTTTAAGCTACAGTGATCTGGTTTAGGTTTCCTTAAATGGTGACTTTTTCTTTTGCTTAATGCTAATGGCGGATTAAATTTCTCCAACTACAGAAACTATTTCACAAATAAATGAATCACAATAACAAGGTCTAAAAACAGAGACAAAAACGATGGAGCTTAAGTTAGAATGAGCTTAATTTGCGCGGAGAAAAATATTGTTTGCAAATAGCTGAAAAATCAATCAAAAATCAAATTAGTTTCTACAGAAACATTTACCAAAAGACAAAACTATAAGAGGTAAATTTTTCCACAGACGAATTTGATAGCACCTTCCAACAACGTGGACGATGAAACAGAAAATGAGTGCATGCAGTGGTTGAAAAATAATACCATGGTCAACTGTAATGGAATATTGGTCAAAACTTTTCATCAAAAAAAATCTTTTGAATGATCACTTTTTTTTTTAAAAACCTTCTGGCTCTTAAACAAGCCTCTTTTTTTTGCTTAGTGGAAATTTATTATTTTTAAACTTTAAACTGGAGTTGAACTTTCATAAGGAGTATGGAGATTATTCCAACAAATTAATAAAAACTAGCATATCGCAGTGAAAAAATTAATTGAACTTTGCGAAAGAAAAAATGACAATACAACCGTGACAAAATTTTTAAAAAATTTATCATTCAGCTAACGAAATTATGTTTTATGTGATGTATTTTGTAAATTAAGAGAAAAAATTGTAAAACAAATTTCAGGGTTTCTCATACTACCTGTTCGGAATTGTCCGCTATTCGGAAGAACTCGGTTAGCGAACCAAGAAGGGGGATTGTCCCGAAAAATTTACCTGGGTTCTTCCAGAAGGGTGGGACGACAGAATTGTGTAAGAGTCCAAAAAGACCGGTCGCCTCAAATAAACCAGTTAAATCATTGGTCCTTCGAGCAAACACACACATCTTCAAACCTCATAAACATTTTGAACCTGCAAAACGGATACAGTCTCTAAACACTACCATTAATCTGCCAAACTGAGGTAAGTTTTATACAAGTGTCTATAAAAATTCTGGCATCAAAGGTGACAATGGAATTTGTGTCAGAAATTATTTCAGCGCATAGTTGTTACAATGAACAGAACTATCCAAGTGTCCTTTTCGAATGTCACCTCTTTCACTTCTGTCAACAGCGGATCATTTGCGATTTTGTTTATAGTTTTAGCTTTTTTTATTCTTCGTAGTGTTCGAAACATAATACAAAATAGTTTTTTTTTCAAAACTATTTGCGTTGTTGTTCTCTTTGCGCGTGTGTACGCACTATTCAAAGTAACCCCATGAACTAGCTTTTTTGTTTTTTTAGTGTTCATTGTGAAATAACAGTTCAAAATGGTCTATTCCTTGGAGCAGAACACTTATATTGTAAGTTCTTATTATCGAAATAGTAATTTAATAAATGATGAATGGAAATACTCAGATGCAAAGATGAGTTTTTGGCAAAATATCCAAACTTTGAAGTCCAAGAAAAAACTCTGATCACTCATATTCAGGATGTGGTCAACTGGAAATGTTAACAAAGGCATGTCAACAAGAAGACCTGAAATAGCTCATGAAATAGTTGAAGATTTGCGTCAACGAATCGAGGAACGTATTAAAAGTTCTGTGACAAATTTATCCAAATAGTCCGGGATACCTACAAACACGTACTACAAGATTCTTAAAAACAATTTACATTTACATCCATACAAGATTACCACTGTGCGTCAGAGGTTACCCATTCATCCCCCATTGGTCATTTCCAGCAAGATGGTGCTCCAGCACATACCACCTTGAACTTTCTAGAGGAATTTTATCCGAATCGTGTAGTTTCTCAACGACGTAATCCAGTACATCCTCCGCGCTCCCTGGACTTGACACCATCAAATTTTTCTGTATTTAAAGTAAAGTAAAGTTTTTCAACAGAATTTTCATAATTTAAAAGACCTTCAGGAAGAAATTACACATTGGTGTCGACAAATTGATCAACAAATGCTGCAAAATATTTTTGAAAGCAAACTACAAGCTGTCCCAGAAAAAGTGTAGGAGCCGTCAACTACAGTTTTTGCTACGTTAGTTAATAATAATATTGAAAGAATAAATGTTTAGGGTCCAATAACAAGTGAGTTTTGAAGGTTTGAAACTGACCAATTACGAACGTCTCGGAAGTACTTTGCTGCTACATACATATTTTTTGGTCGCTAGGAGAGAGTAAAAGAAGAGGTAATTTAAAGCCGTGGATGTTTGTCTGGTCTAGTTTAAAATAATATTGTCATTGAATAATATAAATATAATTGAATAATAAATATAGGCATAGCTTTTGGAACATGATTTTTTTATTTACGATTAATAATTTTTTTTTTGTCAAAAATTGATACCTACATAAAGTCTAAGTGAAAAAAATATGAAACCGTCTGAGTCCTTTATTACACCTAATAGCTCTTTTAATGTAGTATCTATAGTAAAGTTATTGTATTTTAAATTCTGTGGTTCAGGTTTTGTGTCGTGGATTCAAGATAGTGGCAGAATGGTACATAGTGAAATTAATCAAAAATGAACATCCGAAGCTACATCACAATAACTCTAAATAAATCTACACTATTCTGTAACATAAACAGCCAAGAACTTTGATAACTCGAATAATTTAAAACTTCTTTTTGTATTTTGCAACATCAGGTGTAATAGTAGCTAAAGCCTCTACTAGTTTCCCGTCAAGTTCTTCCAAAGTTGCGATTGGCTCAGAATAAATGAAATTTTGCATATGGCCCCATAAAAGAAATCAAGCGGCGTTAAGTCTGGAGATATCGCTGGCCAGTCAATAAAGCCTATTTGTCCTATCCATCGATTGGGGTACACGTGACAAAATATCTCTCAGAATTCTTGCAAAATGTGCAGGAGCACCATCATGCTAAAACCACTGTGGCAATCGTTGCAGGGGGACATCATCGAGCATGTCTTCTAAAATATGTAGTAGGAATTCAGCACAGTTTCCCCAAAATCACTTTATTTTACCATAATGCACATAACATTGATGCCACTTATCCTTACTATGCGATCGCCTAAGACGCCAGCCCATAAATTTATGCTAAATCAATGTCGAAAAGCTTGTCTTGTAGTATAAGGATTTTCCCCAGCCCACACGTGATAATTACGACTGTTGAAAACTCCATTGCGCGTAAAGCAATTCGTCAGTAAACATTATTCTGTCTAGAAAGTTTGGATTCTCAACATGTTGTCTCAATAACCACTGACAAAATTCTACTCTTGTAGGATAGTCTTGTGGTTGCAAGTGTTGTACTCGTGTTTAATGATATGGATGTTGCTGATTTTCCTTCAGTAGATACTCTTTGTACGGAACTTTTGGCCACGCCCTGGAGTCGCGAAATCCTGCGACTAGTTGTCGGTTCTTGTAGGCATAAAATAGTTACAGTATGAACGTTACAAATGTTAAACATAAACCTTCAACCGTGTAAGCATGACCGAAGTTTCCGCCGTTCTGACACCTTATCAATTTTCATGAATTAAATAGGAACAATAAAGAACAAAACGACTTCATAACTTAAAGCACCAACTCAGTATAATATTGTTTAAACCACATCCGAACTCCGAGAACATAATTTACAATGCGTCCGATAGCTGTTCCACCCGTGTTTGTACTTGCCACTTCTTTTTTCCGTTCGTACTCAATTCATCATCTAAATTCATAAACCACCGAAGTGTATGTACTTGTTACGAAATAAAATCAACAAGCAACAAACAGTGTTCGCGATCGCCAACGATTAGTCACTGCCAAAGCGGCCGGTGTGTACTTTTTTTCTTCGTTTAAAATTTTTGTTAAACAAAGAGCCGAAGGTATAAAAAATGCAAATACCGCCTTTCGGCGAATTTGCAAAATCGCTCCGAAGCGTCATGATGATAAATCAAACGCTCGGTGTAATGTTACCTAATAAATATTATTTTAAGTACACGCGTGTTGCAGACAGGAGAAATCTGCAAGTATGTACAAGTACACTAATGTGTCTGTAACATGGTGATATGCGTGTGTGCAACTTGCTAGAACGACCAAGCCTGCCCTTTAATTGTTATGGTAATCGTTTACAGGAACAAGGTAATGTATTGGAAAGAAAATGGTTGATAGCAGACGTAAAAGCTTCGACGGGCTGTAATTTGCAGGAAATGGTGTCTCAAGTGAAATATCGCTTTACGCACAGGTAAATTAGCGCAGTAACAGCACTTTTTTGAAAAATTTCCAACACTAGAGCGTAGACAAAATACTGTGTGCGACATGAAAACAGCTACGAGCGATAGTTTACGACCAAGTTAAGGGTTAGAGGTCATTCGGATTGTCTAATATCCTCATAGAATTTCAATTAAGAGGCAACATCTCGAGCGACAAGTATAAAGTCGTCGGGTGTTCATGAAGACACCATCAATTTGTAAATTTATGTCTAATACTTAATTACACAAGTATAAAATTTAGCCGAGTTAAAATATTGAAAGTTTTGACACGCGACACGCCGAGTAAGTTCATATGCATGCATAATAAAAACGATTTAGTGTTGTTAGTAGACGATAAATTATGGTGTTATGTCATTGACTAGATTTATTCAACAATAAAGCGTATTGGAGAAGCGCGTATAAATAAAGAATGTGCCTTTAAAGTATTTAAATTTATTCCTAAACAAATACTGAAGGATGGGCCTAATAATATGTAACTCGATACCACTTACTTTGTCATAAATCTCGTCCAAAACCGTCGTGATCCCGGTCCTGATAAGGTAAAGAAGTACCCCAAGTAGTACGGTTGAGTTTTGTCCCCAATCGCGATAAATCAATAGAATATCGGATAATTATGGGTGAATAAGCGACCGTCTATTATTAAGAAATAATATACACAAACAAAACCTATTATTTGATAGCTGGGAAATGGGTACCGCGGGGTAATATTTACAAAAAGATATTATTAAAAAAAATTGCCTCCGCCTCCGGGATGAAGCTAGATATACAAAGGATAGCCGGAACGACATAACCCTAGTGAGATTTCCTAGAACGATACCGGTCCATGAATTGCCTCAGGCCAGAGCGACCTATGACCTCGTGTCCGTGTTATCTAAAACTTTATTAATTTTAAAATTAAATCTCTGGACGTTGTTGCGATCTCTCCTTCATATTTCGTTCATGTATAATGTAATATAACAAATTTATTACTAGAATGAGTTTCAACTTCGACCAGGAGATTACGGCTAGGTACTCATGCTGCGAAAGAAATTACTCATAGCAGTCCAGATTTAAAAATCAATCACATATCAACCGTAGAAATCGATTGTAATCAAACCCATATCACTACATCTTGTGCTTTATGCTGCAGATCAATCACCGTGTGGTTATAAATTATGGACAAAATTTTATTGTAATTCTAATAGCGTTCCGTCTATGATTTGATTATTAGATGATTCACGTTGTAAACATTGATTGCTTGGTGTACAATCCACACTTAATCCTCTCTTTAACCTACCCTATCTGGCATTCCATCTGCTTAAACTCAAAATAGAAAGATTTCTCTTTATCCCAATTTTATAAAGTAGGAGATAAAGTTTAAGGACAAGCATATTTAAAAGTAGGTTATAACTGTGATTCATAAAGATTGTCTAGAAAAGTTAGAAGAATTACAGGATCGCAAGATCTAAAAATTCTAAACAGGGGGAGGATTCAATCTTACCTTTCCAAGAATGTAGAGGAGAGAGAGAATCTAGAACATCTAAACAATTAAACAAACTATCAAAAAAATATTGAGGATTTAACATATAGAGGGAAAGAACTAGGATAAAACAGAATAATATAAAATTTAAGTAAATCGAAAACTAATTTAATATGTAACAAATTCAAAGAATCACAAAAATTTAAATATTTCAAAGACTATAATAAGAAATAATGAAATAATTCTAGGAATAAAAAAAAAAACAAAAGCTTACAGCACATCGAAAAAATAAATATATAAAAACTACACAATTTAAAATTTCAAAATAAATCACAAAAAAAAACTACAGAATTTTCGATAACCTAAACAATTCAACGTATACAAACAATCCAACGAATAGAAAGATATAAAAAATCTGAATAACCAGACATTTTATAAATCTAATATGAATTTGGAAAATGTAGAGAAGTTTTGAAAATTTTCAGAATTTAGAAAATCTAAAAATTTACAATAGATATTCAAAAAATCTGCAAACTAAAAAATAGAAATATATCAAACCCAAAAGATTCAAAAAATCTAGAAAAATCAAGAAATACGTCAAAAATTATTAATTTAAAAATTTTAAAAATAAGAGTCCAGAGGGTCTAGAAATTAAATTAAAGAACTAAAAAAAATCAAAAATTTGAAAATTCTCAAAAACAATTTAGAAAATCCAAAAGGTTTAAAACAACTAAAAAAAAATACAAAAATATTTGAAGATTCTAAAAACTGCAAATACCTAAAGTATGAGAAATTTTAAGAATCTACAATAGCAGAAAATATAACAAATTTAAATAAATTAAAGAATTCAAATAATTCTAAGAATACAAACTAAAAAGACAAGGATTGAATATATAGAGAGAAAAAACAACAAACAACAAAACAAATAGAAAATTAAAAAAAATAATATTCCAAAATTAATTTAAAATGTAACAAATCTAGAGAATTAAGAAATTAAGGAAAAAATATCAAAATAATTTTAGGAAACCAAAAATTTAATCAATCCTAAATATTCAAACTATTCCAAAAATTTAAAAAATCAAACAGAAAAAACTTAAAAAACTTAAAAATCAAACAATAATTTAATTTTAAAATGAATTTAGAAAATGTGAAGAATTCAGAAAGTTTTGCAAATTTAAGGGATCTAGAAAACAAAAATTTGAAATAAATATTTAAAAAATTTACAGGTTGAAAAATATAAGAAGTACAAAATTCAAAGCATTAAAAAAATCGACAAAATTTAAGAATAATAATAAATTAATTAATTAATAAAAAATAAAATTTTTAAAAATGTTAAAAATAGGAGTTTAAAAGGAATTAAGGAACTAGAAAATTCCAGAAATATTAATATTTTAAAGAGTATCTAGAGTATCCAAAAGATTTAAAATAATTAAAAATTGCAAAAATATTTAAAGATTCTAAAGACTAAAAAATCTAAATTATCGAATCTACAAGAAGCAAAAAATGTATCAAATTCCAATAATCTGAACAATTCAAATTAATGATAAAAATACAAACTAAATAAAAACGATAATTTAACATATAGAGAGGAAAAAAGAGAAAAAAATAGAACAATCAAAAATTTAGAAAACATAATATTGCAAGATTAATTTAAAATGCAACAAAACCAAAGAATCAAGAAAATGTAAAAGAAAAACATAAAAACTAAACAAATTTTAAAATGAATTCAATTCATAGTATTCATAGTATCGAAAACTTCTTGCCAACCTGAACAGTTCAAAAAGAAAAAAAACAATCTTAAAAATTTATTTATTTTATTTATTTATTAAAAAAAATAGAATTCAACATATAGAAAAAAAAAACAAAAAAAACTCAAAAACTATAATTTAATTTTGAAAGGAATTTAGAAAATGTAAAGAATTCAGAAAATTTTGCATATTCAAGAGATCTAGAAATTGTAAAAATTTATACTAGATACTCAAAAAATATTCAAACTAAAAAATAATATAAATTTATAAAAATAATATAAATTATAAAAATAATTAAAAAATGCAAAAATATTGAAAGATTCTGAAAACTGTAAAAACATAAAGAGTAAAACATCTAAAAGATCTCTAATAGATCTAATTTAAATTTTTTAAACAATCCTAAAAATACAAACTATAAAAATATTTAAAAGTGTAAAATTCCAAAATGAATTTAAAGTATAACATGTAATTTAAGTAAAATATTCCGAAAATCAAGAAAATTTCAACATTCCAAAGATTATAACAACTATCGAATTAACTCTAAGAATCTAAAAATCAAAAGGATACAACATATACAAAAAATTTAAAAACTAAACAATTTAAAGTCTAAGAATCCACAGAGATTCATAGTATCGAGAGGTTCTAAGCAACCTAAACAATTCAAAAAATATAAAGAATTCAAACAATCCTAGAAAGAAAGAATTAAAACATTTAAAAAAATATGAAATTTAAAAAATTCAAAGCATTTAAAAATCTAGAAAATCCTAGAAAACAAAAAATTGCAAATTGAAAAAAAAATCTTTGGGTTTGGAAATTAAATTGAGGAACTAGAAAATTTCAAAAATTTGTAAAAATACAAAAAAAAATCAGAAAATCAAAAATTGCAAAAACTAAAAAAAAAGTATTGAACATACTGTAAAAATATAAACAATTTAAAAAAATGCAAAAATATCTAAAAAATATCTAAAAATGTTATTTTTTCTGTTACATGCATTGCAAAACAATATGCCATTAAATTTTAAGACCTCGCCCAAATATTAGAAAGGAATTTAACTCCAAGCTTCAAGCGGTAAATTATGTTTTGGAAAATATTTTCCTAGCAGCACAAAACAAATAAATGCCTCATTTGATTGCTGCAAAAAACATGTACATACCTTCATAAAATAAACTCTTTAGTCCTTCTCTAGTTCTTCCTTCCGTATACTTCAACACAATAAACATCGTGAGCCACTACTTAATATCGTCTTCTGAGTCCTAAAAGTCGTCGAGTGTTATTCTACAAAATTTTCTCTCACGAATCTTGTTAAGAAGAAATTATCCTATGATAACACTTGGCACGATTTGTTGTTGAATGTTTACTCTCCTCTGGTAATAATGCGTTTGTCCATTCTTAGCACATTTTTCACCTAGAAAGTTCCCATGACGCTGAAACAATCTTAAAAATGCCAACAATCTAATCTAATCCCAATCTCTATTTTTGCGACCAGATCGTTCCATAATTAAACCTAATAAATCTTATAATTATTAGAAGCAGTTTAAAAAAAGTTTTTCCGTTCAGCTATTTTAACCATATAATTTCAATTAATAACGAATCTATTACTCTCTATTATCCATAATTTGGGTTAGCCATATCATATAAATAACCACCGGAGGCTCTCATATGATGGCGGTACGATTAACGACATGATTTTGTAGCAGTAGCTGGTTAAGTGGTCTACAATTAGCGCGTTTTTTGCCCCCTTTGCTCCCCGGATTAAGTGATGCGTCGTTTTTATTAGGCTGAAGTGCGTGAACCAATTATTTTGCAAGCAACAAGGTGTTGTTACCAGCTATTATCTTATCATTACATTTTTACCATCAATCTTACTTGAAAGTCTTTCTTTTTCAGCATGATAAAAAGCGCAACATGTATTTACACGCTAAAATATTGAGGCATATTAATTTTAAATTTAATCACCCGGACGGTCGTCGGCCATGAAAAAGTCTTCTTCACTTCACCGAGACCTGCAATGTAATAAAACGCCGAGCTTTTTTCAGATTCCATAAATCATTCGCTGGCGTAAATACAAGTTTATTGCCGTCGAATCACTTTATGATTTTGGTAGTTTCAGTGTAATTAGGGAGTCGAAGGTGCACCCGGAGGGTAGAACTAAAGAAAAACGTTGAAATGAAAAGTCGCGGCAGCTTCTCCCCTACTTCGTGAAAATCGTAAAGCCGTTAACGTCATTATTAGGTATTTATGAGCAGTCGCATTGTTCTTGCGCATAGGCAAAAGGATGTTTTATTTTGTTCAAAGTCTTGTTATACAAGCGGCAATAAATAAAGACGTATTCAAAATAAAGTTGAAACCAATAAACATTAGGACCGTAAAGGCATCAGACTCTTTTTCAGTACAAAACAATATAGAGGTAAAATCGAAATAAAAGGGTAATAAAAATTCCGACGGCGACTTGTGGCGCACTAAACAAAGCCGGTGTGTTGCTGCACCGCAGCAATAATCGTTAAAGAGTGGTGCGGAGTGCGCCGTGATGCGATCGTATGTCAGACTCGTGTTCCGCGTTGGTGCCCCGCAGGGGCCCGGAGCCGCTCCGGAGGACGCATATCCTAAAGCTTTAACTATTTCTCATTTCGCAACAGGACTTCGGAATGAGGAGACTCGATTAGGTCAAGGTTTTATGTGATTAATTGTGCTGGATTTCCCGAAAAAGTGGACTTATTTCGGGTTCACTCTATTTAATGATTTATTAGCAACGGGTGACGGAGACTCTGATGATGATTTATTTTTAATCGGTAGGTTGCTAACTGAAGCAATTTATAAAATCGATGAGATATTGTGAATGTGAACTCATCTCTTTTTTCACGTGTATTTCGACATGGATAATTATTCATATTTAACAGTTTAATGGTAATCGTTCAGTCAAATATTGAGAAACTGCGGGCAGCCACGCCGTTAATCTTACAAATCGGGATAAAAATAGATTAGCTGAAATTAACATACAATTGTGGGTGTTATATTTGGTTGTCTAAAACAATTCAAAGTAAGCTGCTTGTGGTGGCTTAGTACAACAGCATTTGTCAATTACTTTAGTACAATGCGAGACAAAACACGAGAAGGTGGCCATTAATTATTTTCTTGCTTTTCAGACGAGCTTTAATAACAGCTCTCAAATTCGGATCTGCATTGTAGGTGTAGCTATGAATAAAAGGAGGTTCTTTGTGTGCCCTGCTAAACAAATAACATGAATTTTGCTACAGAGGAGGGGCACATTTTTTAAGATTTCTTCTATACAATTAATTAGTAACTTTAGTTTTTTTTAACAATTTCATTATCTGTTAATAAAACTCCAACAGCTCAAACGACTGTAAAATTATTTTTTCACAAAGACAATACTCTCTGAATTATTCAAGAAATTAGATTTTTTTTTATTTTTAGAATCTGTACATCTTAGGAAGCTTAAATTTTAGAATTTCCACACGGACTTTAATTTTGAAAATAGTTAAATTTTTGAACATTTTAAAATTAGACAGTTAGAAATTATACAACATTTTTTAAACATTAAAAATAATAAAGTTCTATCAGCTATATGAGTTTTAAAAAAATAATTCTAGAAGTTCTAAGTAGTACCCAAAATGATTCAGATTTATAAAAACATGAAATACAAATAAACTTTGTCAACGTTTAGGAATTTCTAAAGTTTATATGAGGCTAAAATATTTTTTCTGCTACAGAGTTTTCTAGAAACAAACATAATTCATTTAAACACGTTTCAACAATTTTCCGAATTTTCAGAAAAAAATACGAATGTTGAAACTTAAGAAACATTTTTTTAAATTTTTGAATTCTGTAATACAAAATAAGTTAAGCATTTTAAAAATTCAAGGTCTTAAGAGTTTCATAAATTTTAAGATTTTTGAAGTATTATATTGACATTTTCTAATAAATTTTCCATCTACATTTGAAACTTTATATGTTTATAGACACTTCTCTTTATTACAATTTTGGAAAGAAAGAGGACAAACATATTTAAATGTAGGTTTTAACCATGATTCATAGATATTGACTAAAAAAGTTAGAAAATTTAGATAACGCGTCATACACAGAAGAAGGAAAATCTAGAAAATCTAAAGAATTCAAAAATTTATGAGTTCGAAAATTTTGTGAAATATGAAGAAATGCCAAAGTTGCGAAGAGCTAATACATGTAGAAAATTAAATAAATTTAAAATTCAAATAATTAAAAAAAATTCTAAGAATTCAAATTATAAAAAAAACTCGAGTATTAAACATATGGAGAAAAAGAACGAGAAAAATATAAATTTGCAAATAAAAAAATCTGTAATGAATTTAAAAAAAAAAAATATTTTAAAGAGTATAGCGAGAAATAAGAAAATAATTCCAGGAATAAAAAAACATGGGGAAAAAATCTAAAAAATAACAATTTAAAATCTAAGAATCATTTCAGAATGAGTGATGTATAGAATCAAGAGATTCTGGATAACCTAAACAATTCGAGATATATAAAAAATTTAAATAATCCTAAATGTAAACTAGATGCAAACTAGTCAAAAAATTTGAAGAATTCAACATATAGAAACAAAATAAAAAATAGTTTTGAAAAATGTAAAGAGTTCTGAATGTTTCGCAAATTAAAATCTAAATCTTCGGAAAAGATACTCAAAGAATCTGTAAACTAAAAATTATTATTAAAAATCTTCAAAATCCAAAGAATTAGAAAAATTAAGAAAACTATAAAATAATTTAAAAACTAGAATCCATGTTTTAAAATTAAATTAAGGAACTAAAAACCTCAAAAATTTGAAAACTTGAAAAGATATAAAGTTTCGAATATTTAAAAAATCTACAAGAAGCAAAAAATCACAATTCTAACAAACTTAATTATAGAAAAATGAAAAGTGTAAAATCCCTCAATAAAATGTAACAAATCCTGAAACCAAAAAAATTTAAACATTCCATCATAAAATTCTAAGAATTTAAAAATCAAAATAATAGAGATCTAAATATAATATAATATATCAAAAAATATTAAAAATTTAAAGAATCGAAAATGCAAATTTATGTTAGATTTTTGAACTTTTACATTAATATTTTCTGAGAAATTATCTGTCTAAATTTGAAACTTTAGATGTTTAAAGACACTTATATATGTCAGGAATTTTAGCAAATTTAAAAAAAATTACATAAAGAACAAAGTTAAAAATGCCCTTATGATAAAAGTCAATTGACAGTGTAAAATAGTTATTTTGGTTCAAAAAATACTAAAAAATACTCATTCAGCGGACAACAACCGTTTTTTTTTTAATATGCTATTAAGCAATTCAAACGTATTATACCAATCTATTTATAAATCATATCTACTTAATATTTTTATTTCTAATTTTATTGTCGCCAAATAAAAATAGTTGTTTTTTAAACATTTAGCAGATTTTTATGCGAAACATTCTAGATACATCGATTCTAAATTGTGCAAGAAGAATTTTATTCTAATTATAATAATTACCTTTTTTTTTTCAATTCTTCACTTCTACATTCAGTAGAATTGTATTTATTACAATCTTATCTGATATCGCAAATAACGATTTTTTATTATTTTTCTTATATTTTTTTTATTGTTGTATTATTTTATGAATAGTTCCTTAGTGCTATATTTCATAAAACTGTGGATATACTTTTTATTTTATTTTTTTTATTTATTCTTTGTTTCATTTTAAAATGTTTTATTATCTCGTTTTTTAGAATTTTAATCAACATTTTTATAAACTTATTACTAAACTATATACAAATTGTGTACATTACTTTTTCCGGTTTCAATTAGTTATCTTCTTCGTCAGAATTTTCAGATTTTGAAAAATGCTCCCTAAAATAACCATTGCAAGATTAAGGGCAGATTTTTATATTATTTAAAAATATAAAATTCCATAACCAAAAAACCATAAAAAGTTGCAACATGCAAACAACGTTCCACAGTCCTATTTTGCAATTGAATGTATGGCCGATAAGATTGTATTAATTACAATTCTACTGAATTAAATAATAATTAAGGAAAAATAACGACTATTACTAAAATTAAAATTAAACTCTGCTCGAACAATATCAATGTGTCGAAAATGTTTGACATAAAAAACACTTAAAATGTTTAAAAAAGCACTAGTCTAAAATGAAATAGAATAAATAATAAGTAAACATGATTTAATAATGATACATATATGTAACAATAACAATAACAGATTTAAAAAATGTTTTCCGCTAAATAAGTACTTTTCATAGATACTCAGAGAAGCAAAAATTTGATTAATTTAAATATCGTTTTTTGAAAATTTTTGACGCTGCAAATTTCAAACACTGTAGAGTTCTGGGGGTGACAAAAGTCTCGAAAAATAAAAATTTATGTGTTTTAAAAAATTTGCACAAATACTAAATGAACTAGAATTTCTTTTAAGTGTTTGTAAAAAAAATTGAATAACAAGAATTTTTAGGTCTTAAAGCTCTTTAATAATCTAAATAAGTTATTAATATTAAGTTTTTAGTTTAGTTTTTTAGTTTTTTTTTGAAGAAAAGCAAACTTTAAAAGAATTAAACATTTACACAGTTCAATTTCAGAAAATTTAAAAAGTTCCACACAGTATTCAACAAAATTCTGACTAAATTTTATCGAATATACCTAGATAACTATGTAAAAAAGTTTCTAAATATTTTGATCCATTTTCGGATTTTGAACCTGGCAGCAGTATTATTTAATAATCAATTAAAAAAGTGAAAATTCTTATACACTTTATACATTTTAACAATTTGAGAATTACTTTGGCAAAGATTGAAAATTTTGCAAAGTTTAAACATTTTAGCTGTAAAGGTTTTTTTTTAATATAAATTTATTTAATTATTTTTAAAAACCAGACTATTTTAGAGCGCCAATTCTGAATATTATTACAACACCAATAAAAAAAAAACGTTTAAATGACAATTATCTTAAATAGTTTAATTTAGCGCCAAAATGAATCAGAATTAAAACTGAACTTATTGTTTGCAGATTATAAAAAAAAATAAAATTTAAAATTTTCACTGATTTGAGCCTCAAACACCAAATTAAAAACGACAGAATTTAAAAAAAAAGTTTTTAACAAATTAGAATGAAAACATTTCAAAATTTTTGCGCGAAAATTGGGCGACACCGGACGAAGAAAATTTAGCGGCTACTGTAGATTGCACCTAATATTTCTAAAACTGTATAATGCAATAATTTATAACATAATACTGTTGTTTACTCTTGTTAACAGAAAAATATGTTGAAACGAAACAGCTAAGATACCATCAGAAGTGCTTATTTCTGACAGCAGATCTTTCTAAATTAAATTCTTAAGTATCTACGATTCAGTAATATGCATCTTGACATGTCGAAATCATCTTTCCGTACCCAATTGCTGGGTGTTTATCTGATAAATCTCCAACATAATGATGATGTTTTATTTGTGAGTGTTGGTGCGCATGGCGGCGTGTTTTTTTTGTTAATTGTGACTCATCTGACCTATGAACCTGTGAAGTTGCGGCGCCAACTCTACAGACCACTTCAGATAACCGTAAATAGTTTCAGACTTTTCAAATCGAATCAAACGGCAATTGTGACACGGTAATGTGAACGAGCGATCTAACGTGTAACCCGAGAGAAGCACGTTGGCATTTTTATTATGATTTACCATCGAAATCTGGGAGATTCCTTAAGAAATTACTGTTTATCTGTTAATTATTCAATTACGGAATTTAGCATAAATTTAACGTTTTCTTTGTGCATATTAATTTCTTCACGCTGTTAAAGTAAAATATGGCAACATTAAAATTTAAGGAATGGTGCTTTGTGCTAGGCTTTTGTTAATTTAGTTGTTGGTGTGGGTTATAATAATAGTTTAGAGGTTTTATTGTGCTTTCCAGCTTTCTAGTTGGAGAATTCGTCGAAATTTGAGACCGAGATGTGTAAGCAGCTTGCTGAAACCATTAGTAAGACGATCTGAAACCCTGACGTAAACAAATTAGACTGAAAAAACAATGCACATCAAGCAGACCATTAAATTTCAGTATCTCTTCAATCTTATCGTAACAAGTCCATTAAGATAGCGTAGCAAATCTCGGTTCAATCACGAGATAAAACCCGTGTTCACACTCTTGTCAAGATAAGTCCGGTTCCATTTAGCATTTTGGAGCAAACAAACTCCAAGAAAAACAATTATTGTGACTGGTTGATAACGATCATCGTTCAAAAATTCAGCCGGGTCAAAAGCGATAACATGATTGTAAATCAAAAGTAAAATGTCAAATGAAATGCCACAAAGAGGTTGTTTGCTATGATTCATGGCCTGTAGAAGAAGATATCAAAATTATGATTGACGGGTGAATGTTCCGACCTCGATCTTGATGAAAGAATTCATACTGAAAATTGATCTTGTTCCAGGGCGTACTAATTTTAATTACGTTCCACGGACAAGAAGTAGAATCCGGAAAAACCGCCGATAATTTATCGACATTCCAGCGAGTATTGCACTAGATGGAAGGATTATCGCATGGATGGAACAAGACAAGCGGTCATCACCGTCATAAAGTGATGCTTTATAATTACAATAAATATGAATGGAAAGTGCAATTACTTTAAATGTCCGTATTAAATCATCGGCATTGTAAAGCGATAGCAGTAGTGATGATCTTCGCTTACCGATGCGCTTCTTCTCGTCGAACGCGAGCCTCTCTCTTTATAGACACGCCATGTAAATCAAATCGGTATCAGATATTAATAAATCCAATAGTAACGGCCCAACAGACGGCGGTTTCTGCGTTAACAACATGCCGATCTTTTGAGATGGACGTTCCGAACAACAATTTTTATTGAAAATTATTAAATTATCTAAAATCGTAACGAAAGCCCACCGTCGAACTCATAAAAATTTAAATATATAAGGCACAATTTGACTAATTGAAAGAAATATGGCTCTAATAAAGAAGGTATTTCTTGACTGCATTGGGTGGATACCGGTACTTTATACGACAAATAAAAATTCCTAAAGACGAGTTTAAATGATACGAAGAATTTTATTCATAATTTTATTATTAAAAAAAAAGTTTTAGATTTTAACGATAAATACTAATTTTATTAGAAAATTATTACCTTGAATTTAGTTTACAACGAAATTTTTATTCTTGACACATCTAAATAATATGCATAAATTTTAAGAAAAAATAGGTAAAACGGATTTTGAGTAATTTTCAATTTCTTTATGTTTTCTTATGATTTCAAATTATGCAGAGAAACCAAAAAATTGCAAATATTTCAGAATTTTTTTATTCTTTTATAAATCAATATTTAATTAATCATTTCATTAAATTTGAAGCCTGGAAAACTCAAGATTCAGGTGTGGCATGTATAGTTGCCACATTTTCAGACAATTTTTGTAATTTATTGAGATTTTAGGAATTTTGGCACCTATTAACGTTTTTGCAAATTTTATAAAGTATGGAAATTTTTGCCGCTATTTCAAAAATTTCCAGAATATCAGTCAATTAAAAAAATTACCATTTTACAAATTAAACTTTTTACTACTTTGAAATTTCAAGGAAAAAAGTGATATACTTCGGCGTTTTAGAATTGATTTGAATTTCTAAGTACAGATTTTTAAATTTTCTTAGGGCTTCAGTAATTTTATTTTAGTGATTTTAGAAACAGTAAAATTGTTAAAAATATTGAAAATTTTAATGATTTTAGAGGGATTTTTTCCGAAATTTTGTAAAATTTCAAAACTTTCTAGGTTATAACCTTTTTAGGATTTCAGAGAGTTCCGAATAAAACGTACGATATTTAGAAAAAGTTTTTCTGTAGCATTTTTAAGAAATTTTATAAATCTGGAATTAAAAAGACGTATACAAATATTGAAATTTTCAGAACTTTGATAATTTTGAGATATACATTATTGATTTCAAAAGCCGCTATACAAGTTTTGAAATTTCTCATGACATGGATTTTTTTGCAGTTTAAAATACTTTAGTAAAATGCAAAAAATACAGGTTTCTACAAAATTTTGAAATTTTCGGCATTAAATAATAATTTTTGAGATATTTAGAATTAACAAATCATTAAAAAACCTGGATATTTTTTAAATTTAAGATTTTGATTTAGCACTTTGTTTTTGTTTTTTAGTATATTTGAAGATTTCAGATGTTTAATTTATTGGTAAAATCAATAAAACTTTATAGTAGAGTTTAGAGATAAAATAAGACAAAATTTATAGAATCCTATAAGTAACTTTAATAAATAAGAAAGACCAATAGCATTTTTAAAATCTTAAAAATGTTTAAACACACATTTATCAATAAATTTAGGATTTATACTTAAATATATGTATATGGTATATTTTAAAATTTAAACCTTAACATGTCTAAAAAAAATTAACATCTGCTCGCATCAGATGGTTCTTCTAGAAATTTTCAAGAAATATTTAGGATTTCAGAAAGATTTTCAAATATTAGAGGTTTTATTACTTTCAGAGATTAAAAGATTTTTTACAATCTAAGTTTTATACAAATTGTTTCACGGATTACATAGAAATATGCAGATAATACACGGAAACTTCAAACATTTAAACATTTTTAAATATTTATATATTTGTCTTTTTGAAGATTTCCAAGATTTTGGAATTTTGGAACAGATTTAAATATTTTGATAATTTTAAAAGTATGTAAAGCATATATTTAGGATTTTAAAACTTCTACAAAATTTTGAAATTTTAGGCATTAGATAATTTTTGAGGTATTAGAATTAACAAAGCATTGAAGATCCGGAATATCCTTGAGATTTCAGCATTTTGTAGAATTAAAACAATTCTGAAAATTTTGAAGAATTGCTGGATTTTTGTACTACGAAATTACAGAGATCGGGAACTTTGTGAATGTTTAGAAATCCTGTTAAAAACTTAGAATTTAAAATAAGGATCAAAATCTGCGAATTGAAAAAAATTTTGAAAGATTTTGTGGTAGAAAACCCATTGATATCAGGAATTTAAAATTACAGAGATTTACAACATAAAATTAATGTGATATTCTGGAAACGTTATTTTTTTAAATAATGTATTCAAGATTTTTAATATTTAATTTATTACCAAATAAATTTTCAAAATTTTTGATATAAGTAAAATCAATAAAATTTGACAGACATTATTTAAATAAGTCACTCAATAAACACTATAAATTTAAAAATTCTAGAAGTAATTTGAATTAAAAAAAATGCTGACATTTTTGAAATCTTAAAAATAATTAAACAAACATTTATTCAAAAATTAAACTTAAATGTGTATTTATAGTATGTTTAAAAATTTCCAATATTTAAGCCTCAACATTTCTAAAAAATGTAAAAATCTGCTGGCTCCAGAAATTTGAAGGAATATTTAAAGACATTTCAAGATTTAAACATACTGAAGGTTTGAATGCTTTCAGACTTTGAATGCATTCAAATTGCAAGTTTTCACGAGTTACAAATTATACAGATAATATACAGAAATTTCATACATTTAAAAAATTAAAAAGTTTTTAAATATTTTTGCTTTTAAAGATTTACAAGATTCCAGAATTTTTAGAATCATGAGTTTTTAACGAATATATTTTTTTTGATATTTTTTGTACTTTAAAGATTTTAGAAATATAAGAAATATTTATCTAAATTACGTTTCGATAAATTCTTAAGCTTCTTGGAAATTCAGAAAACTTTAGAAAAAAATTTGTAACATTTGTAAAGTATTGAAAATTCTGGTGTAAAAATTAAATTTTAGTTAGAGATTTTACAGTTATTAAATATAACTGTTGAATATAATAATTAATTTTGTCAAAACAATTTAATGTTTTACTAATTTTAAACAAGTATAGCTTTAGAAAAATTATATTTCAGAAATTTTGTATATTTTTTAGAATTTTAAGACTTTTATTAAATCTTGGAATTCTAGACATTAAATAATTTTGGAGGAGTCTAAAATAAACAAATTTATCAAAATCCGTTCTTAGATATTTTTGGATTTCAAAGTTTTCGATTTTCTTGGATTTACTAGACATACAGAGATTTATCACTTTGTAACATTAATTAATTAATTAATTAATTAATCAATTAATACGATTCTACAAATTTCGAAAATTTGATGGACTCCCGCGCTAAGAAAATATAGGAACCTTGGAACTGCGAATGCTTATAAATATTAAAAATTTTTGTATCTAAGAGATATAAATTATTTCAAAAATTAGATTTAATGCTTTGGTAATTGGAGATTTTAAAAAACTAACGAGTTCGGAAACTCAATTTTCCCTCATGAGCACTTTGTTTCATTAAGGGCAAATTCGGAAAAATTCTTTCCGAAAGAGTTAGGTACAATTATTTTTCTAACAAATATCGAAATAAAAAAAAAAGTAATTTAGTTTTTTTTTTGGTGCGTTGGTAACATGATCTATCTACTGTAACTACCTACAAGATTTTTAAAATTAAAACCATCTGTCATATTCATTTTAATTATTAACACAAATTGTTAAAATGAGTCATAGTGAAGAATGTAGGTGTACCCCTTTTGAAGTACAACAACGTGCCAAAGCGGCCGTTTCGTGTCTGCTGCCCGAGAAAAGTCGCGAGCAGTATGAACGCACTTTTCAAAAATTCATTAATTGGTGTCGTCAAAAAGTCGCAATACCAACCGTATAACGCAAATATCCCTTGCTGCCAGCGGAAACTAAAAAACACCGAGGTGCGGGAAAACCGTTTTTCCGTGCATTGGGATTAAGCGTAAAAATTCTGTTTCCATACAATGAGTACAAAAAAATTACAACTTTTAGTAATTACTGGGAGTTTGGAAATTTTAAAATTATGAAAGAAATCTAATAATTGAAACATTAAAAAATATACAGAAAATATAATCAGTTGATAGCATTACAAAAATTGTGAAATTTTCGAAATTTTGACGATCTTGAGTATTTATTAAATAGAAATAAAAATGAGACATTTCGACAGTTTAATAGGTTTTATAAATTGTAGAGGAATTCTACAGATTTTTCACGGAGTATAACAAATCAATCAATTCTGAAGAGATATTTTGATAGATTTAAACTCTGATCCTGCCACATTTATTAGCGTCTTCATTTCTGAAGTCCACTACATCAAAGTAGAATATTCTGTATGTGTACACTTATCAAACGTAACAATATAAGTGTTTTAAACGAAAATTTCAACACTCCCCGTTAGATAAACATCCACATCAAACAAAAACAACAATTTAGGACCATAACAAACAAGAGCGAGCAAGAACACAGAATCAAGTTTTGTCGATACCGGACCTGTCGTCTTGACGCGACAAAAAATTAAGAGACGTGGACTAGATACGTAATCAAATGAAAAATTGAATGAGTGTTAACTATATTTATAATATCAAGCATTAGAATGGAGCGTGAATAAATAAATCTATCGAAAAGAACGGCTCGTGTCAGTTTGATATGTAGACTCAATCTAGTAGCAGCAACCACTGTAGCGACCGGAATTTATTCCGATAGATGAAAGATATTTGTTTCGAAACATCGATCGTCGCTATGTAAACTTTTACGAAAAGTGCATTCCATTATGCACAATACACTTTTAATGAGCTTTAAATGAAATTTATTGACACTGAAACGGTGTTGCTACCACAACAATGGATGTTTCGAAATAATTACAGCGTAAATAGTCGCTGGTTATTAACAATTAACAATTTAAGGTCGTGCTTAGATAAATTAACCAAACCATAAAGTCGAGTGGACAGTATTTTATAGTGCCGAGAAATGTTCAATGGTGAGTGGGCCTTTACATACTCATTTAATGAGAGTAGAGTGTACAATGTTTACGTTTTTAATCTTCGTCAACTTTGCATGTTGTAGTTTACGACGTAAATTACGCTTGCCCTTTGTTTGAATGATTTATTACTCATTTTCTTAAAATATTTTAATTTTTGACAAAATGCCATTTTCCTGAACTTCCAACACGGTCATAAATTACGAACCGTGTTTTTTCACTTTCTTGGAATTTGCATATTTTTCCTATATATTCTAACAAAGTAGCATGTTTAGGTTAAGTGAGGTAAAATTGTTCAAGTAAATAAAGTAGATTACAGTCACAACTTCCGTTCGCTTTTGCCGTCCGCTATTAAAAATCGCAACGATCACACTTGTAACATAAACCAACAAGAGTTTTATTTTAATAATTTCGATATGTTATGAGCTAGGATATGAGTACTGTCATAATTTACCCTACTTCATTATTATTGAAACAGCCATTATGTAAATAACAGATAAATTTACGTAGAGCTTTTGCAAAAACTCTGAGCTTTAAATTGGATTACAGTAGTCATGAGAGTTAAACAGCAGGTGTTTTTTCGATTAACTCTTTGGAATATTTAAGACCGCATGAGGTCTGCAAAAATCGTTTAAAATGAATATATTAGTTGAAAAAAATAAACAACGATAGGGGAAGTTGAGAGAATTCGAATAGAATCACGACTTCCATGTTCACGTATCCATGTTGTACATCACCAGTGAAAGGTGCCACGCAAAATAGTGGAAAGCTCAGCTTGAATTCTGATAAAATCCGACAGGGTAAGCTCCCGTGATTGGTAAATGGCTGACGTCACAATCTGATAGTGTTGCATTTTCAGGTGCGTTAAGTCTTGATTAGAAGAAATTTTTAACGTTATTGTAATAAAATAAGAACCACCACAAACATCGAAGAATATTTCTCTAATTTATACAATTTTTATAGTGATAAAAAAAAAACAATTCGAGAATGCCATGGGGTAATTGTTTTATCAAAACGTATGTGTTTTCTTGTTGCATCTACATTTTACACACAGATATTTTAACAACATAAATAAAAATTCTTGAAAAAGGCCTCCTCATCAACCCTTCTAATCTCCTTTCCATTAGTTTATAACAACAATCATTAATAGCAAAAAACAGAAATAAACTTGTTGAAATGATCGAACAAGTTTTTAATCTGTTTTTAAGAGTAGCGTTACGACAAAATTGCCAGGCAGCGGCGTCGCACTTGGGTGCAAAGTATATAATAAGCCCTCTCTTGACAACGGAAAATGTAAGAATTATATTTTATAAATGTGTGCCGTCAACAAACAATGAAAGTGTAGCAAATAGCTATAACTTCAACATTTGAAAATCACACAGTATAATTTGAAGCTTTTCTTCAAGAAAACGTGCACGAAAATTCACAAAGCCTGCTTCGATTTTTGATCACTTCTAGATCTATCTATCATCATGTATCATCTTCTTGATCTATATAAAATTTCTATAGTTTACCATAAGTTTTTAAAATTTTGAAAATCTGAAATTACAAGAGCGCTTGGAAATTTTAAAGATTTGAGAACTGTTACAATTTTGATATTCATTTATTTATTTCAGAAACAATTTTTGCAAAATTTGAATTGTTTATGACATGCATGGTTTAGTAAACTAACAATACAAATTTTAGTGGTCTTATGGGAGAATTTTGTCGATTTCAATGTTTTATTAATTTTAAAAGAGTATATCTATAGAAAAAATATATTCCACAAACTTTGGATATTTTTTAGGAATTTAAAACTTTTATAAAATCTTGAAATTTATATTTTAGAAAAATTTGGAAATGTTTAAAATTAAGAATTCTATGAAAATTCGTTGTGAAATATTTTGGTTTTTCGATTTTCTTGACGTTTCGCTTATAAGACATACAACGATTTAGCACTAAACTAAATTTTACAAATTTTACAATTTTTTTTACAAATTCTGAACATTTACTGGATTTACAGCGCTGAGATAGAATAGATAGAAATATGAATGATTTCAGAAATTACATTTTATGCTTTGCCAATTGGAGCTTTTAAAAAACCTGACAAACTCTTCTAAAAATTTAAAGAATTTGGTGGTAAGAAACCTTTAAAAATCTTAGTGATATCAAGATTTTATAAAATGTAAGTAATGTAAAATTCTAAAAATTTTATATTTTTAAAATGGTATATTTTAAAATTTTTGATATTAAGTTTATTAAGTCACTTAAATAAACAGTTAAATAAAAAAATTATAGAATTTTAAAACTAATTTTAATAAAAACCAAAAATCAGCTGTCTTTTTAAAAACAATTTCAAATATGTGATGATGTGTAAACTAAAATATATTTCAACCTTTCGAAATCGTGGTAAAAAAGTAAAATTAGTTAATTACTTAATTAGTAAAAAATTATAAAATTATATAAAAATATAAAAAATATAAAATTTCTACAATTTATCAAATCTCTGAATATTCGAAAACCTGCAATATTTTTGATTTTTTGATTTTTTGGAAATTTAAAATTTTTCTTTTTAAATATGACATTCATAACTTTAAAATCATCCACCTCTGTGGTAACCTTGAAAATTCCTCAGCTTTACTAAATTAAAAAATAAGCCTTGCATTTTGGTAAAATCTCTGTAAATTTGAAGGTCTCTTAAATCTTCTTTTCTTCCACAAGTATTTTTTAAATTTTTCTACTTTTAAATATCAAATATCTTAAACTATTTATACTTTTCAAAAAATTTCAAAACTTCACATAATTAGTTGTTTTGTAAAATCGCCGAAAACAAAAATAGCTAAAAGATGAGAATTTTAACGCCTCCAAACCCTCCAAAATCTTGAAAATGTGCGACATTCCAAGACTTCATAGCAGTTGAAAACTCTCAGAAAATATGTTTCTAAACCTACAGAATTAAAAAAAAAAATTTCAAAATCAGTAATTTAATTACAATTCATGTAGACGATCTTTTCAATCTTCTTAAATGTCATCTTACAACGTCCAAAACAAAACAAAAAGAATTTGAAAGCATTCAAAGTCACAAAAAGTTTATGTTCTGCAAAAACTGCAAAATTAACTCTCTTCTTAAACTCTAAATATTTTTAAACCACTAAAATCACTTTACTTCTTTGATTTTCTTGCAAAATTTGAAATGTTTTGACTAATCTCTAATACTTTTATAATTCGTTACATCTACAAAATTCAACACAATAATAATAACAAAATCAATAATATCTGACAGCTTAAATTTAGATGTCAAGAATGCGTAAAGTATTTAAAGTGTTTCGTGTGTTTAAAAATTAAGATGTAAAATCTAACAACTTCCTAAATATTTAAATTACAAGGTTGAGAACTCTGTAGAAGCGATACATTTTCCGAAATTGTTCAAATTTCCAAATCATCTAAAATACCACCAAATCAGTTATTTTTCTAAAAATTTCAAGAAAGTAGGAATAATTAGAATTTACGAAAAATTTTCGCATCTTTCACAGCGGTGCGTCTAGTAAACCGCTTGTTGGCGCACATTTCGCATTCTATATTGTAATTCAAATTAGCTGAATTTCGGGGAAGCTGTTAAGACATGGCGAGACATCAACCATGTAAAACAGTTACATCATGAATAAATTATCGCCAAATCTTGATATTAGCGTCTTTCAATCTCCAATCAAGCTCAAAAAATCTCTCATAAGCCATCAAAATTTATGACATGTTCGAATACCGTATTTACGGCGATTTATGTTATGGTAAAAGTGCAGAGCAACATAGGGCCCGAGGGTGATCCGGCATGATTAAAGACACAATTACGGCCTGGTGTGTGAAGTGCGTTAAGCCATCCATCGATCAGGACTAGTCATTAGAGTCGGCCATAATCTAACTGATGTGATATATGAGGCGATCGTTACAATTCTCACATTAGGCTTTTCAATTATTGCTTGAATTATGACTAGGTAGTACCGTACGTCCTGAGTACGGTCCGTCGTTATAAACGCCACAAGCAAATAACGCCCATTAAACACCTTATTTAAATCAGGCCGCAATTTTAACACTAATAAGCGTAAAGATGCTCATAAAATAATCCATTTACGAAAAACAGACCGTCCCAGAACCTGATCTATCCATAACCGAGATATACGATATTGCTGCTTGCTTCGATCGCAGCAACGGGAAGCAATCAGCATAACTTTTGTGGGGCCATCGTTAATTACTGTGATACGATATCTGTCTGAAAAACTGAAAACGTTACGCAAAGCTACTTTATACGATAACAGCTTTATCTTGAAAAATTATCTTGGCATATATGCATAATTCTGAAAGAATCACGAAAGTTGCCCAAGCTGACAACCAACTAAAAAAAAATAATCCTCACGTTCTGTTAACCCTGTTCTCATCACGAAAATATTCTTAGTCACACCTACCTCATAAAATAACGATTAAACTTCATTTGACTCAATCTAAATGAATCTTTAAATTATTTATCAGAAACTAATAAGATTGCTATTAATCTTCTCCATGATTTCGTGCATCTTATCACTTTATCAATTTCCGTTCTAAGCATTTATTTACGCAGATCATTACAATTATAATAGTAGCTCGATTAGATCGAATCTCGGCAAGGAAATTAGTGTCAGATTGATACGAGTCATTTAAATCGATAACGTGTGGACTAGTTAATCACAGAAAGATATCGAATGCAATTAAAGACGCACAATTAAACGTCTAAATTAAGTTGCTATCAAATCTTTCTGGACGTTGACTTTTGGGGCGAAAGCCGTTTTCGTGTTTGATCAAAAAGATATTTGAATATATTCAATTAATTAACGATAAGTAATGAGTTTTTATCAATTAACACGATCTTAAAGCCAATCAAGACATTGTAAGACATGTCCGGCAAAAAACGGGTTAATAAAACAATCAAAATTCCCACTCGATCTGGAGCAACCCTATAAGTTATCAGCCTCCCTTCAAGACCGATTTATAAGAGACAGTCACGCTTCTGGATTTTATCGTCGTATTTAAATTTTAAATGTACGCGACTAATTTGATTGTTAAAATTGATATATGCGTTTTTACGGCCTTAATGGCGCTTTCTAAATACTAATTAGAGCGATATTTTATATACGAACGCTGGCGACACTTTGTAATTTTTTTTCCTGAACCCATTCGCTATGATTTATCGGGGCTTTTAGGCCATTAGCTGACAGGAAACCGTCTCTTGGTTAATAATAATTGATTCTTATTATTGTCTCATTGACAAACGGCTTTCTATTCATTCTAATATTTCCTAATTATCTAGAACTTGCATGTTACAAAATTCTAAGGGACCATATTCGACATGGCTTTCTGTAAACCTTATTATACTTCCAAATTAGGCGACCGATTAAATTAGATTTCAGAAATAAATCTCGGTGCCATTTTTAGACTAACCGGATCGCGAAATTGTCAATAAATCATTTTTTGTGAAAGCTCATAACGTTTTCTATGCGCACTTAAACACACATTATTGATCCAATCGACGATTAATTGAGGTGTTAAATCAGATTTATACCTCTGAAAAAAATACCCGTCAAAATAATTGGAAACGGTTTCTTAATATGTAATTAAATCCGTCACAACACTAATTTGGGTCAACAAGAGGTGATGGTAGTCGCATTAGGGGCTAAAATAATATTTTCTTTGGTAACAAGGGACTTTTCTTTGCATATTAATCAGGCTATAAATTATACGTAATGGCTTGACTGGAAATTAAATTTTCGTTATCTCTACTGCAACACGTGAAATATAAGGCAGCTCATTATATTTAATCGAACACAATTAGAATCAATTTTCGAGCTTCAAATCTCATAATCGATAAATCTTTGAGTTGCGCCATGACGCGCTTGCTGCAAGACATCCCTGTTTTTTAATATTAGTAGAAATTTTAGGAAATGTCGTAAATGTCGTACATATCATTTTTAAAAGTCAGAGGTGAAAGATACAAAGATATGGACTTGTCGCAAGAAATCTTAGAATGATTGGAAAAATTTATTAGCAGTGACATTTCAAAAAAAAGAAAGATTTTAAATATTTAATTAATGTCATTTTTAAATCAAAGAAACGGTAAGTTCAATGAAAATAATGTACAAATAAAAAGAGCAACCTAAAAAGTGTAAAATATCGTAATTTTATAATGTAAAAAAAAAAAGTATGAAATCCATGCAAAAAAATGCAAAAATATGATTATATAGTTTACATTTTTTTTAAATGACCATGTGTTTGACATTTATTACTTTTTGTCGTAATTTTTATATTTTTTCTACTAGAGGGTTCTTTGAATTCAATGAATCTCTTAAAGCCTTTAATTTTATTTTGTCTTTAAAATTTATTTTTATTGTTTTAGTTTTTTTGAATCCTTTCGATGTTTTTTTTTAAATGTAAAATTTTTTAGATATATGTTTTATTTGAGTTTTTGTAAAAAAGACAAAACTTTCAAAATTTCTGAATTTTTGGTTGCCTCAAGGACCTCAAAGTCTTACATGTAATAATAAAAGGTCTAAAATGTTCTAAAAGTTTTCTTAAATCTTAGAATTTAGTTGTCTAATTAGTTTGCAACTTTTTGGTGCATTATTAGAAATTTTAATAACTTTAGAATTTTTTCATTTAAATATTTCAAAAATGCGACAAGCAAAAAGCGTGAACTTTTAAGTTTTAAATTTCATAATCATAATTTTTAAAATTTCAGTGCAAGTTATTTACTAAAAGATTTTCTGAAATTTGAAAATCTAAGACATTTTTAGATTTCTAAGATCTAATTATATAAAAAAATTTAAAAAAACGACTTAATTTCTATTAGAAATTTGGCAGTTAATTAAGATTTTTAGAAAAATTAAATCTATTTTTTTATAAATATGAAGATAAAAATATATTACAAATGCAAGAAATTTTGGAGTTCTTAAAACGTTCCCTTCAATTTTTTATTTAAAATTTCTCAATTCTTAGATAAATTTGATAAATATTCAAAAATTAAAAAAGCAAATCTTAATAAATAGATTAAAATCACAAAGATTTTTTAGAATTCTAGAATATCCTTTTCCGCAATTGTGGAAAAAGAAACATTTGAAAAAAAAATGATTAATTAAATTATTATTTCAAAAACAATTAAAAGCTCCCAAATTACAAAAATTTATAAAAATTTCTCCCGAGAGAATTTTCAAAATGTCAAAATTTAAAAACATAAATTCGAGAAGTGTATTAATTGATTCGAAAAAAAAATACCTGAAAATCACAATTAATCACAATTAAAAAAAAAAAGCTGATAAATCGAAAACGTAAAACACATAATTTCCCAAAATTATAATTTTTGAAAAATTCCTTAAAAATTTGAGAATCACAAAATTACTCGCATTTAATATTTTTAAGTCGTAAAAACTATCAAATTTTTGATATGTCAAATTTTTTAAATTTTAAAATTTTTAAATATTTTATTCTTCGAAATTTTTCAGACTTGTATCAGAAATATTTATTTTAAAAATTTACATAAAAAACAAAATACGCAATTTAGTTGTAAAATATGGACTTATTAACATATTTTCTGTTGAAAATATTCTATTTAAGGTAGCATACCTAAAATATGTAGGATGGCACCTCAATTTCCTCTCAAAGGAAATCTGCAGTATTGAACAGATTCAGTTGATTATTATTTAGATTTTTTTTTAAATATTTTTTGAAAATTTTTTGTTGTAAGAAAGTTGTTAACGTATGTATTTATTTTGAATGCGTTAATAAGCCATTACCAAACCCAAAATCTAAAAACTTTTTTTCGGGAGGTAACACACATTGGACAAAATATCAAATGTCAATGTGACAATTCAAGCCAGATACAAGAAATTTTCATCAAAAACAAAGTCATTTTTTGCATTTTGCCGTATTTTTAGCAAAGTACAAGGTATTTTTGAATTCATATTGGAATACTAATTTTACAATTTCACTTGAGAAAAATGTTTAGTCTACTTGATTTCAATTTAAAATGTGAACTTTGAAAAGATTCATCAACGGTAACTTGACTTCCTAAATTATCAAATTTGAATTTATCTGTATACATTTTTTACACAAATTACAAAAAAAAAATAGTATAAAAAACTTGGTTTATAAAACTAGTTATTTAATATATTATGTCAGTGCGAATTATGCACTATAAAGTAAATGACCACGATTGTAATGCATCTGATATGTTACTAAAAAAACTTCACATCTTGAAAACGTCTTATGTTAGTGGAGATGCAAACTGGTGATGCCATGCAGCTCTTGGCAGACCTAGTCCGCCCCTGTACAGGGAGTGGTTCAGTCTCACCTATAAATCTCCGGAATTAAAATCACTTCTGTTATTTAAATTGGCTTTAAGTGGCAGTGCCATTACAAATACCAGTGGCGGCTTAGTGTCTTTTTTAGGCACGTTCTAGTACAGAAATTTTAAAATTGCGGGGTCTCGTCATCGACTGCCCTCGGCATCATCAAAGCGTCACGTAGAGATGTGTGCGTGTCGCGCCCAAGTGACCTTTGACAGACGGTGTACGCCACAAAGAGACAAATCTGCATACCATCCACTTTCGTCAACTGAAACACCACCATAGTTCATCCGCTATACTAACAAAAGAAGCGATAATGGAATCTCAAAATAAATGAAACCATAAAGTTTCGTGATACAATGGCAACGAGGTCCTCGGAACCCATTACAAACCGCTAATCCGTTAAAATACTTAAGTAATAATCTGAAATTTATCACGTAATAATGTTGTAATTTCAGCGGTAGTAGCAAAGGGGTCTGAAATAACGATCGTGGATATAATACAAGTGAACGAAATCGAGTGTGACAATAAAAACGATCCTTTGGTCGTTTGCTTGATTCACCACGCTTTTCAACGCAATGGGTATAAAATACATTGACATGTTCATTAGTGGGAGAATCGTTACTCACCTGCATACTGTTTTTGACTTGACTCCCCTGGCAGCATAAAATTTTCATTTTACGGCCGCTTTGTTCCATTAGAACACCAGAAGTACTGAAAATTTTCATCTTTCTTGAAACTGAAAGCTTTCTCCAATACCAAAAAGTTTTTTCACCTCTTCACCTCGTGCTCAACGGCCATGGTATAAGATAATTACCGACGGAATACTATAAAGGATGAAGCAGCAAAAGAAAAATTCTTAGCGTAATATGAGAAATATGATAACACCAGAGATACTGTAATTTAGATAAATTAGTAGAAACGTAATTATTTGTATTCCTGGTAGAGATATAATTTTCCGTTTAACATTAAATTATGTTAATGTAATACAAGATTTTTCATGAATTTATGACATTTGAATTTACTACAAAATATCTAGATTCTAGATTAAATCCGTTATTCAAGGGGAATATTAATACGAGAGATGAAAGACGCGCGGATTCGAAGAAAGATAACGAAACTGTAACCACTAAGAAAATTATTTCTTAAACATTCAAACGGTAAAATCTCAAACTTGCTCTAAGCAACAAAGATTTTATAACATAAACGTGAGTGATATTACTGCATGCGTTCTGACGTGTTGAATATAACGTTATGTGTGAAAATTGGCTGCGATGTCACAATTAAGAAAAATTTAAAATGATAGATGATAATGATAGATACTTCGCAATAAGAGGGCACATTTCGCAGCGTACTTAAGAATGTTGATATATGTATTGTGCTCAAATGGTTGGAATATCTGCTAGAAAATTTCCTGAAACGGTTACCTGGATCTGTCTTTCAGTACACCAAGCAGAAATTATTATCTATAAAAATTTTCAAAAAAATCAAAGCAACTAAATTATGTTCTCTAGGCGCTGGAAGGCTTTAAAGTTTTGAAGTACCAACCTATAAATTAGAAATTAAATTATCAAAATCTTATACTTATAAGTAATTCTGCAATTATGTCTTTATTTTTATAATTATATTAAATGTTTTCAAAAATTAAAAACCTTAGACTGATACCCTAGACTGATAAGCATTTCTGTGTTTTTATTTTTATCATAAAATCAAAAATTTTTAAAAATCCTTTTAAAAATTGAATTCTGTGGAAATTTTGTTTAGCTTTCCAAGCTCTTGGTCTTCAGTGAAGGCTTGGAAACCCATTAAATTATCAAAATCTTGGACTAATAAGTACTTTAGTTCATTTTTTATGTTTAGACTCATTCTGCAGTTCTGTGCTTATTTTTGTAAATGAAAAATTGTCAAAATTCTTTTTGAAAATTGAATTCTGTAGAAATTTTGTTTATCTTACCAAGCTCTTTTCATTGAAGCCTCGGAGGTCCATTAGATTAGCAAAATCTTTAACTGCTAAGCATTTCTGTGTTTTTAGTTTTATAACAAAATTAAAAAATTTTAAAAATCCCTTTAAAAATTGAATTCTGTGGAAATTTTGTTTAGCTTTCCAAGCTCTTGGCTTTCAGTGAAGCCTCGGGAGCCTATTAAATTATCAAAATCTTGAACTGATAAGTACTTTAGTTCATTTTTAATGTTTAGACTCATTCTGCAGTTCTGTGCTTATTTTTGTAAATGAAAAATTGTCAAAAATCTTTTTGAAAATTGAATTCTGTAGAAATTTTGTTTATCTTACCAAGCTCTGTTCATTGAAGCCTCGGAGGTCCATTAGATTAGCAAAATCTTTAACTGCTAAGCATTTCTGTGTTTTTATTTTTATAACAAAATCAAAAAATTTTAAAAATCCTTTTAAAAATTGAATTCTGTGGAAATTTTGTTTAGCTTTCCAAGCTCTTGGTCTTCAGTGAAGGCTTGGAAACCCATTAAATTATCAAAATCTTGGACTAATAAGTACTTTAGTTCATTTTTGATGTTTAGACTCATTCTGCAGTTCTGTGCTTATTTTTGTAAATGAAAAATTGTCAAAAATCTTTTTGGAAATTGAATTCTGTAGAACTTTTGTTTAGCTTACCAAGCTCTTTTCATTGAAGCCTCGGAGGTCCATTAGATTAGCAAAATCTTTGACTGATAAGCATTTCTGTGTTTTTATTTTTATAACAAAATCGAAAAATTTTAAAAATCCTTTTAAAAATTGAATTCTGTGGAAATTTTGTTTAGCTTTCCAAGCTCTTAGCCTTCAGTGAAGCCTTGGAAGCCAATTAAATCATCAAAATCTTGGACTGATAAGTACTTTAGTTCATTTTTGATGTTTAGACTCATTCTGTAGTTCTGTATTTATTTTTGTAAATGAAAAATTGTCAAAAATCTTTTTGGAAATTGAATTCTGTAGAACTTTTGTTTAGCTTACCAAGCTCTTTTCATTGAAGCCTCGGAGGTCCATTAGATTAGCAAAATCTTTGACTGATAAGCATTTCTGTGTTTTTATTTTTATAACAAAATCGAAAAATTTTAAAAATCCTTTTAAAAATTGAATTCTGTGGAAATTTTGTTTAGCTTTCCAAGCTCTTAGCCTTCAGTGAAGCCTTGGAAGCCAATTAAATCATCAAAATCTTGGACTGATAAGTACTTTAGTTCATTTTTGATGTTTAGACTCATTCTGTAGTTCTGTATTTATTTTTGTAAATGAAAAATTGTCAAAAATCTTTTTGGAAATTGAATTCTGTAGAACTTTTGTTTAGCTTACCAAGCTCTTTTCATTGAAGCCTCGGAGGTCCATTAGATTAGCAAAATCTTTGACTGATAAGCATTTCTGTGTTTTTATTTTTATAACAAAATCGAAAAATTTTAAAAATCCTTTTAAAAATTGAATTCTGTGGAAATTTTGTTTAGCTTTCCAAGCTCTTAGCCTTCAGTGAAGCCTTGGAAGCCAATTAAATCATCAAAATCTTGGACTGATAAGTACTTTAGTTCATTTTTGATGTTTAGACTCATTCTGTAGTTCTGTATTTATTTTTGTAAATGAAAAATTGTCAAAAATCTTTTTGGAAATTGAATTCTGTAGAACTTTTGTTTAGCTTACCAAGCTCTTTTCATTGAAGCCTCGGAGGTCCATTAGATTAGCAAAATCTTTGACTGATAAGCATTTCTGTGTTTTTATTTTTATAACAAAATCGAAAAATTTTAAAAATCCTTTTAAAAATTGAATTCTGTGGAAATTTTGTTTAGCTTTCCAAGCTCTTGGTCTTCAGTGAAGCCTTGGAAGCCCATTAAATTATAAAAATCTTGGACTAATAAGTACTTTACGTCATTTTTGATGTTTAGAGTCATTCTGCAGTTCTGTGCTTATTTTTGTATAAGAAAATGAAAAATTGTCAAGAATCTTTTTGAAAATTGAATTCTGTAGAACTTTTTTTAGCTTACAAAGCTCATAGTTTTCATTGAAGCCTCGGAGGTCCATTATATTATCAAAATCTTTGACTGATAAATACTTTACTCTATTTTTTATATTTAGACTTATTTTACAATTATATGCTCATAATAATAATCATGTAGAAAAATTTTCTTTAGCTTTTCAAGCTGTTGATTTTCAGTAAAGTCCAGAAAGTCCATTAAATTATCAACACTTTGTACTGATAAATACTTACCTTTATTTTTCATATTTAGACTCATTCTGCAATTCTGTGTTTTTTTAACTAAATCAAATATTTTCATAAATCGGTTTCTGTAGAAAATTTTCTGTTGTTTTTCAAGAATATTCAAAGCATAACAAACATAAAGTAACACCTTTAAAAATATTCAGACAGCACTAGATCTCTTCTATGAATTTGTGGTTGTCTGTCCCGCACGAACATTTTGAGAGCCGCTGGTTCGAGAATAAAAACCGGCAAAAAGTAGGCACATGATAACTGGCGCTTTTAAGCTGACTAGGCTATTGTTAACATCAACATCGGCAGTATTCATAAGGATGTGCAGCTAACTAGGGAACGTGAGCGGCATACATTTGGCGTGTGCATGTATAATGACGGCATTGTTGCAGTACAAATAATGTCACATATCAATTTTTTAAACCCTCACCAACGTCGTCCACAATGCGTGAGGCCTTTCCATGTATTATTTATATTTCTTAATCAATTTCTATATTTGTCTTGGTCCGGAGAATGGCAGTTTTACACTCTTTTTTCTCATAGAGAAATCTTTTCCGCTTTAGGACTACTAAAACGAAAGTGATAAATCACCGAATTATACTCGAGCTTGTTCTGACTAATATGCAACATCAAAAATATAATTAAATTGTAAATTCAAACAAATCGTCATGAGTGTCGCGTTCGTGTTTTTCGACTTTTGAAACGTCAAAAACACAGCGGGTTTTCACGCTCTTGTAACGAATTTCTTTTATCTCCGCTAAAAAAAAAAGATATATCACAACCCGTTAAATCCCAACAAAGAAGAAAATCACTTACGTGTTATTAATTGAAATATTATCCAGACACAAAAGTATGACCTGGAAAGCCGGACTCTTATGCAAAATTTTAATTAATACAACCAAATGGGGATTTTTATTCATATCCATACAGGTTAATTACCACGGACAATGTTTGGAGAGAGTTGGGCGGACCCTTTGTTATTAAAAGTCGTTATTTACAATCAGCTCGCCAGGCAAAATTAATTTTGAGAACATCTAGGCATGAAAATTTCAATTCTTAGCCTATAATGAAGTCCTAATTATCCCGGTGCTTGCTGACATCTGCCAGTTTTTACAAATTATTTTCTCCCAGGGACGGCTTTCAAAATGTTTATGTAATGATTCAATTACTTTGTACAAAATGCTTCGGGATAATTATTGGGTTGCAATTTCAGATTTGAAGCGGGGAGCCTCCTGTCCAGCGTGCAATTTACAGAGATCTACCTTCGTCAACGAGTTGTCAGGAAAATAACCCAATTACAGTATGGGCTAAAATTCCAACTTTATTTTTGTTGTGGGAAGCAGACCTTAGCGATTCTTGTTGTGTGAGATATGTGTAAAATTTCAACAGATTAAAGTTAATTTTGTGTTTTTTAATGAAGACATTCAGAAAACGATCGGCGTAATAAGCCATCGGCGTCGTAGCAAATTTTTAGTCTTTGAGAAAAAATAGGTAATATGAGACATGTTAAATGAAGGTGTGCGTCACATTCCAACGTATAATTTAAGCCTTTAAAACAGCAAGATTTCACTGTCCTTATATTTTATCTTAGCATTGCGATTTTAATAAAGTCTACCTACAGCAGTGTCTAGCACTTAAAATAACCAATCGCTAGACACCAAAGATATAGACTCAAATCAAACATTATATAGCCCTTATGAGCAATAATTCATTCCATGAAAACGTTGGACACATCGTTAATCAGATCGTCTATAAACATGGAAGAAAGACTGCGAGCCATAACCACCTAAAATTTATAGTAAATATTCTTTGCGACTGGGCGTCAGATGAATCTTATCCCATCGAAAAAAGTAAAAAAGCACCAGATCACACCGTTACATACCCATAAGAAAACGGCGAGTTTCAAGTATCGTTATTTGATATTTTAATAAACCCGAAATGAAGAGTATGTGTGAATCACCTGATCGTAAATTTCCTTTCGTTCGAATATTGAGGGTATTTGCACATTTTCTGTCTCGGTCACTATTTATAGGGATTGACATGTTGTCAAGCAAAGTAGTGGTAGACGATGCACACTGACATTGCATCACGTATCCTACAAGTAAAGATCGAGTTTGAGTTCATGTATGTCGGTAAGCGGCAACCGCCCATAATATAAATTCAATTAACGCAGCTTGTATTTCACATAATACCACCCCATACGAGGCACCTGCTGATGAAAACGATTTCGCAATAATGTGGTTTTCTTCCTCGGAACGCAAGCACTATAAGTCAACAATAACAAAATGTCGTTTGAATTTTCCAAGAAACACGCGTCGGACACATCAAAACCCCCAACACGAACGGATTACATCGACGAAAGTAAAAAATGAAATTTTGAAGAGTTGTCAGACCCATTTCTGTCAGATGGTGGCCGATTTGCTTCGACTTGGTCACTTCGAAGGGGTAACCTGATTTGGTAGCTGCAAAGGTGGTCTTGTCGGTCTTGCTGCAATGTAAAGTCTACTTAGTTATTCTTATGAACATAAGAGCCCCGTTTGCATCCTGTTTCTGTCACTCTCCCGATTACCGCACACATTTGGATCGCAACTGACAATGCGATTAACTGGCGAGAGTTTTGACACCGACAAAAAGGATAAAAGGAGACAACTTCTCAAAATTCGTACAAGAACGAGGTGTGCATCTTTAATTAACTATACGGTAAAAAGCAAGCAAAAGAATTTTTAGCATGGGAAAGTTGGTACCGTCACCTTACAAAAAACTAAAATTTTACTGGAACTAGAAATTTTTAATTGTAAAAATTTTTCGATATTTTCCCTTGTTTTCATCATATGTTTTTTTCCTTTTTTAACACAATAATCTCAAAACAGAACTCAACCACTTAACGACTCATCTTTTGTTTTTCTTTCTTAAATTAAATATGTTTCTTTTATAACAAAAAGTGCTAATAAAACTGCTAATAAAAAAACATATCTTAAGAAACTCGGTTTTAGTAAGAAAGAAAAATTATGAAATAAATTTTTATAACAATTCTTTTCTCGAAGAAAACGCGATAGAATCCGGGAGCATTATCGTTGATCGATTGCCCAGAGCTAGATCTATAAACGTGCAAAATCTCAAATTCGTAGGTGCACTAGTTTAGAAATATGAACGAATTTCTAAAAATAAACAATTTTCTATCGATTAAATTAGATTTTTTTTTAAATACAGTGGCGTTACCGCATCTTGAAATCTGTCCTAATTTAAAAGTTAAATAAATGCCGAAAATCAAAATGTAACTTTTCAATCCGGGTAACTCTATAACCCGGAAGCGTACATCAGTTCCGGGGACATTTTTCAGTTCCCCGTGAAATTTTATATAACTTAGAAATTTATGGCGATAGATTCAAAATTAAACGATTTATCGCATCAATCGTAAATTTTCATTAATTTGACCCATATTTTAACTTTTTTTTCTCGATGGAAACGTGATAGAATTTGGGAACCTTGGCATCGATCGATAGCCCGGAGCGAGATCTATAAGCATGCAAAATCACATTCTCCTACGAATTTGTTTTAAATAAAATTTGACCTTTTTATCTAACTTACTAGGTACTAGTTAAGTTTATTAGTTAAGTACTATAATTTTGTATACTTTTGAAATTTTCAGGTCTCTAAAGATAAATGTTATCGATTTAAAAAATAAGGAATTTGAATAAATTTCATATTTACTTTCTGAAATGGATAATCAAAGAATATAATAAGAAGTGAAATTAAACTAAAAATTTAGTATTTAAAAATTTAAAATTTAAAGTTGACTTAGAAAAACTGTGAATTTAAAAATTTACATCTAAAATGTTCTCGAAATTATAAATTACATATAAAGGCACTAAACCGAAGAATCTGAGAATTCTAAATCTGACAATTCATAATACAGAATCTGAGAAGTTTTCGTATTATAATACATAGAATTTAGGACGCTTTATTATGAGCTGTTTAAATATTACTGGATTCAAGACTTCACAAAAAAATCCAATCTGGAACATATGTATAAATTTTAATTTTGCAAATATAAAAAAATATGAGATTCCAACAATATTTTAGTCTAAAGGTTAAAAAATATAAAGATATTTTAAAATTGACTTTTGAGATTCTCATGTAAAAATATATAAATTTTCATAACGCAATCATATGAGAAGCTCGATTATATAGACTTTAAATCTATAAATTTAGAATTAAACAGTTCGTTATATAACCATTTAGCCGAAAAGTATTGTTAAAGTTTGATTTAATCCAAGCTTTTATGATCTTTAAGATGTAAAAAATTTAAAATATCATCCAAAAATTTTATCACAACTGAAATCACAAACATTAATTTCTTTGATAAATTGTCTTTTTAATATTTTCAATTGCCTTTAAACTATATTTATATAAAACTTTATAATATATAAAACTAAATGTTAAAAATACGTGCTCGAAAAAGTTATTAAACAACGAACAAAAAATTAAGAATGCTTTCTATAAATCGATATTCCAGTGGCATAGATTTATTTTTACAACAAAATTTAAAAAGATTAATGCATTGTTACGCTGACGCTACACCATTAAAAAGATTTTTTTTAAATTACTGCCTGAAAAATTACATTTTCTCATGTGTGGTCACGTAAACAATTTGTCTATACAACAATTTTATGTGTAATAACAAATCTATGAGAAAATTGCTTGTCTTGTTTTTTTGAATTGTTTCTTTAGACAATAAAAAAATCACAAATTGTTTGAAGCATGAACTAAATTTGTGAAAATAAAGCCTTCTATCTCTTTCATAAACCGTTTCAAAGTTCTTAAAAGCTCAACCAATAGAAATTAAAAAAATAATTAATTAATATTATGATTTTTAAAGCAAAGAATCTTTTCAGTTTTTTCAATTATTTCAGAGCTAGAAAAGAGTCAATTCCCAGATAATTGACGATTAAATTTCATCACTTTGTATATAAATGAATTTTATTGGATCTCACTTGGTGTTCAGAACAATATGACAAAAAAAAAGTTGAGGAAATTGCTTGTTTTTTTAAATTGTTGCTTGAGACAATAAAAAAATCACAAATTGTTTGAAGTATGAACTAAATTTGTGAAAATAAAAACCAACTTCATAATTTTTCTGTTTAATTTAACCATAACCACTTTTATCCATGTTTGGATTATATGCCCAGGTGTACCATTCTTGAACCCATGCAGTTCCTGAAGCTCTTAAACTTTTTCCATTTTTTCTTTTTTAATGACACCGAGTCGATATTTTCGTGCTTTAATAACACGTTGGAACAAAATCTGAAAACTTGCACTTTGTTGCCTCAGACCTGCTAAATTATGTACGTTAGAGAAAACGTGAATAAAAAGAGTATCGAGGCCACCCTGTAGGCCAATTAGACGAAATCGCCCAATAATTATCAATTAAGGGAAATAAAACAAGCGCCGACACTGCACGGCCGTAGGCAATTATGCCGATGTTAATTGAATCGTACACCGGGGGCAAAAATGCAACCAAGATAACGTCGGCCATAATTAATTATTCGACTCAGAATTGCTGATTGCTCAATTACCATTGCGAATTAGATCCTACCACGATGTCCTAATTATGACATGGACGACACCTCCCTGCATTTTCACGCAGAGGTGGGCCGAGCCAAAATGCCAAATTTGAACACGAGGTTTCGTGGTTGTTATTGTCAATCGGTGTAATCAAGCGATTTTTAGCAAAAAACCTGAGACATTTCAAGAATATGATATATGGCGCTGGGAAACCATTTAGTGTTAATGCGAGAATAATTACAGGTATCACGACATTGATTGCGTAGTAGGTATATACCGCACTCTACTTTTGTGTTTTGTCTTAGTAATTATTCCTTTAAATTGTTTTATAAAAGATTGATTACGTTAATAGTAATCAGGTCTTTAATTACGCCGGGCGGGGCTCTTCAAGCTGACAATTTACGTCTTTCTTTTTTTAAACGATCGTAACAATCCTGAAATTGCAGCTTCTTGTGTTGATTCTGGGGAAAAATTGTCCGTCAGCTTAAATAATTGGCAGCAACACGGCCCGCTGCTCGCTGACTTTATGAATTATTCTTTTTCCAATACTTAAATGACAGTTCAATAACTTTTGATTTGATTATGGGAGAGATAAGTCCGCATCACAAACGATGTTGAAAGATTTATTGTTTTTTGTTGTTCTCAGCAGGAATATGTCGATGTGTCGCTGCGAAACTGCCAAATACTGGTAGGTCCATTTATAAAAGTAACTCGCATTCAATTATAACCGCATTTCTCATAAACACGTTTTATTAAAAAAAGAGGGTGCGTTATTCCAATATGGCGAGGTGAGCTGAATTATAGTGCGAAATTAGTCCCACCATGAAATTGGTGTAAGTAGGTCCTCCAATGAAGGACTTCCATATCCATACAACCAATACGTATGAAGCTGGGGAAAGTGTCTCGAGATCGACTGGAGGGGTTCTATGCCAACATTCTTTAAGTAAGCAACAAATAACCATAATCAATTTTAGTTATGCTAATTTGGAAAATTATGAATATGTTAGTTCCGGCGATAATTAATCATAATTACCACGATTGCTATTCGTCAACACTGTTTACATTCCTTGTTTGTAATGATCACAATCACGAGTTTTTTTTTTGTCTAGTTGCATTATTAATCTCCTGGCAGGCATCTGTCGATCGGCAATTTGAAGGCCTTGAATTAATTCAAATTGGTTTAATTAAATTAAATTCTTGAAATTAAAGATATGTTGATATGATCGCATGTTTCAATTACATCATGTTAGAGATGTAAATTTATGGCTGAAATTTCTGTGCTTTTGAGATCTAAGCAAAATTTGAAATGATGCTTTATTCAAAAATTAAAAGTTTTACTTCATAAAGCCTTCTATCTATTTTGAAATTCAGTTCATAAACCGTTTCAAAGTTCTTAAAAGTGCAACCAATAGAAATCAAAAAATTAATTAACGAAAATTATGATTTTTAACGCAAATAATCTTTTCAGTTTTTTCATACTATTTCAGGGCTAGAAAAGCGCCAATTCCCCGATAATTGACGATTAAATTTCATCACTTTGCATAAATATTGTTATTTATTATTATTCATTTATTTTATTTATTATTAACACCATAAATTGTCAAAAAATTTGCTCGAGCCAGTTTTGGTAGCAAATTTTTTTGCCAATTGTTTTGTCAATTTTTGTGTTTTTGTAAACTATATATACACTAAAGAACTTTTTAGATTTATACAGATTAGTTTTTAAAAATGTTTTTTAATTTTTTTTTTAAATTCACATGCTGACTTAAGTACTTTTCACTATGACATATTTTATGCATTTATTGATTTTAATTTGAATAAAAGCAATAAATGTGACTTTAAATTTTCTAATGCCGACTCGAATTTCAGTTTTCTCAAGCCACGTCTACTTATGAAATCAGTTTCCTACATTATACGTGGGTGTTGACCTTTAGCAAGAGATAATTGAATTGTCATCTCAATTTGCCTCAGCACTTATTCGTCTATTATCTCAACGACCAATTCAGCTTTTCTTGTTATTGAACTATTCATTTTTTGGATTTAATCAATGGAAATCGTAGGATAATTTGACAGTTCATCATCCGTCTTCACGAGAGGGGCCCCCGATTAGCATTTAATTACGCTCCAGTAATATTAATGTGTCACATCCGACGTGATTTTTGAAATTCTATTAAAGCATGCAGGTGGTCCCATTCATCATATTAATTCTTGTAATTTTATAATTATACCGTGCCGAACAATTTAAATATACGTTTGGGAAATTTAATCGGGCTAAATTGAAAATTAGTCTGGCAGTTTTTGTCATTTAAGTTAATGCCTACTTAGTGGAGGAATTTGGAGTCGGCGAAGACCTCCGCGGTAAATATTCAGGGTTGAGGGTTGGCACCGTCAATTTGTACGGTTTCCTCAGTATTCCATTGTATATAGTTTCACTTTTTGTTCAATTACGGAGCATGAAACACCCAAAGAACAATAAAGAAGACATTTTTTATCTCAATATCTGAATATATAATCAGGCTGTGATTGTCGGCTTGCGGCTATATGGGTTATCTCCACCCAACGCACGAGCGAAGCCTGTAATTAAAATAAAATAAAACCGGGGAAAAAAAGGCAAATTTCCACGGGAAGATGATGCTCTTTGACAACCCGTCATTTATTTTCATTACGATGCACATTAAAAAATTATTATCGCGCCGGCAAAATTTCACGTGTACGAGAGATGATGCGTTTATTATTTATTTTGGCCGCGGCTTCGCAATTTAATTTTCGAACACACCTGACCCCTGAACTTATCACCGCGATAAATAATTTGCATCGCGGAAAATTTATCGTTTTAATTCCGCGACCACGCCGATTCCAGATATATCCTGCCATGAAAAATGCCTGTATGTAAATTGCGCTTTGACAAACACCTCGGACGATTTGTCCGACGCTGATGTCGTCCTGCGGTGATCTACACTGCGCGGCAAAATTAACGCACAATCGTGAAAGTCGCGCATTTAACTTGTCTTCCTAAATGTGATAATATTAATTGGTTTGCTTCATTTGAGATTTTACAACACGTTGACAGCAAGACGATGTATTCCTGACCAGAAAGTCACGTGCTGCAGGAGATCGTCCGCAGAGTTCTCGCCCACGTGGACAATTAGTAATTCGAGTTGACATACAAACACCCACGTCTCATCAATCATCGACACTTCCTATTTACCTTCGATTCGGATTTGAATTTCCCCATAAATAACCCCATTCGTAAATTAAGTGTTCATATATCACAGTTACGTGGCGCCCACACACTTTGCGAAAATCACAACACAAAAGGATGAGTAAAGCGCATGCGTTCCTGTAATTAATTACAGCTCTGAAATTAAAATTCAGATAAGATCAAAAGCTACGTGAGTTATTGAAGAAAGCTGAAAATTATTGCTGTAAGACGATGCGCCACAATAATATCATTCAAACATTGTGACGAAGAAAGTCAAACATTGGCACTTCAATTATCCTTTCCTTATTTACTAATAAAGTTATTTATGTTTGTTTAGGTAAAAACGGCGCTTTTCCTTACCCACGTTCGATTTCCAAGCGATAACTTCTCTCTATTCTTTGTTCAAAGACATTTAAAACCACTAAACTTACTAAGTTGGTTATAGAAACTTAAGGTTAAGCAAATCGCCGCACAACGCTTGTCAGAAGCTCGTGATGAAGTGCCATTAAATCACTTTACGACTGTCAACCCCTAATATCCGTGTCTTCTCGACTATCATGCTCGTAACGTCCATCGAAAATTCAAGGTAATTTAAGATGACCTGAGGTTCTTATTTAGCTCTTTATTCAAATTAAATTAGTAATTAGTAAAATAAATAAATCCTCAAATACCCACTATCTATTTTTTATATAGAGATAAGCACTGCCTTTTTATAAATTTGAGCGTTTTATTTATGGATACACCATACTGGCCTCAACTTTGCATTTAATTTTTTGTTAATAATTTATTCATTTTATTTAAATTAATGCTAATCATCTCTCCGACAATGTAGCTACTGATTGATTTTAGTGTAAAGATTACGACAGTCATTCGTAAATATTTTTTTTATTTTTTTTAATATTACAAAAACAAAAGCAGCCTTCATGTTTATTTCAAAAGTGTGACACCACTTGTCGTAAATAATTTTCTACAGCTTTTTAATGAAACTGTGAGGTATGCAGTTACTTTTTAACGAACCTTGCCAATCTTTAATTACCTAGTTCCAACGACGTGAATAAGTTTGTAATCATACTTTATTCAAAATTAATAATGTTGTTATTTAACAATGCTTCATAACAATGCTGGTAGACGTGTTTATGACTACAGACAATCAAGTATACATTACTAATTGTTTGGGAAAAAAAACTTTAAATTTTTGCAATAATATGATAAGTGGTGGATCTGAAGAACCAATGAAATTTTGTATTTACTCATCGGTGTCGCTTTTTACGAATTTTGGCACGCTTTCTCGAAAGCGCCTCGTCACCAAAATTAAACGATACAAATCGCCGGCTATTGAGCTCTTCGTGGAATTCTTGCGTCGCTAAAGTGCTAATGATACGTCTAAAGCATTTCACAATAATCCAAGCTCTTAATCATTTACGCTAAGATCTTTATCATCATTTATTCCTCCTTCACAATGATCTTCCAATTCATCATTTCTCTGCGCCTGACGCATGCATTGTAATGCGGGCGATCTCGCGTGTTCAGGTGGGGAAGCCGCCAGTACTTGGGACCACAGACTCCGACAAGAACCAGTGACCAAGTCGAAGTCCAACAGTCTACATCATAGAGTCGTCCCACGCACAATCGCGCTGTTTGACACGAGACTACAACGAGCGCATAGACGACGAACCCAGAGACTTCAACGGTCGAAATGTCCCATCGAATCGTAATAAAAATACCCAAAAATAGAAACAAACTTCAATTTGGTTAGTGAGTGAAGTGCCTCAAGATGGATTCGCTTTTACAGTTTGACGGGTTAACCGATCGGTTGACGGAGGTGGCGTACACGGACCCCAATAACAACAACAATGATGAGTACAGCGCGGCAGTACCCATCAAGGATAAATACTCGTTAAGGCCTCGATCGATGAGAAGGGCTACGGAGGCCGTCGCTGAAGATCCCAAATCCGAAACAAACAAGCAAAACAAACCCCACAAGCAAAAACAGAAACCTGCACCTTTGAGCAAGTATCGGCGCAAGACGGCGAATGCAAGGGAAAGAAATCGCATGAGGGAGATAAATCAAGCTTTCGAGACTTTGCGCCGAGTAATTCCTCACGTGCAAACACCACAAGTGCCGGGTACCAATGAAAAATTGACTAAAATTACGACGTTGCGACTCGCAATGAAATATATCTCGGCGTTAAGTGCAGCTTTGAACAACCCGGAACCGGGTACGTCTCTGTCTACGGAAACTTCATCGGATTACAGTGATTTGGACTGTTTTTTGTTGGAATCTGACGGCGAATCGCTACAGCTATCGGATCACTCGCTATTAGCATCCCCGGATTTCCCGGAGTCGTCGTTAAGTCCGGTGGATTTCAGCGATCCGTGTCTTCCGGCGCTACTACACACGGATTTCACTGAGCACACGCTGGAACCAGACTTCAACGAGTTCTTTTTCGCTGACGTAGCGATCAAGCACGAAGCATAAACTAAGTATTTTTGTAAATAAAAAACGAACTGAAACGTCTTGCCTCATAGTACGTAAGTCTTGTGTATATTATTATGTATTATTGTTACCTATAGAGATTATTTTATGATTTATTATTTGTATGCCATGTTTCGATGTTTTTTCTTTTCATATTATATAAAATAATAAATACGTTGAAATAAACTGCTTGCTTAAGATTATGTGACAAGTCGTTTAAAAGAAAACCAGAAATTCAATACGTGATCTTTAAAGTGCGACTGGATAAAAAGAAGACTTGCAGAGAGAGATGGTACCAGATAGGCCGTGTGGAACCACGGCGGGTTCATTGGAACTGGCCCAAACAGGACCTGGAATTATTGAATTAATTGCTCCTAAAAATGTGTCAAGTATTAATGGCTAAAGTAGCCGTGTTCTTGCGATAATCTTGTACCGATCTTAATTACAGAAGTGAAACATGTGTATCCTCGAGGTAAGTAAAATTTCAAGATTTTCTTCTCGTTATTTACAAACTGAAAAAATCACTCGATCCAGTTTTCTAATGAGCTTTTGTTGAAAATTCAAAGTAGGAGAAACGGACATTTATCAATTACGTGTTTAGAATATAATATTAATAACAATAAATTATTGGTATTAAATTAAGTGTGTCGGTGAAATTTAGCCGGTAAAATACTCGCAGCGACACCTGTCCTCTCAAAACAGAACTATGCGCACCGGTGTTTAGCAATACGTAAACATGTGCTAATTATTTCATTCTTAAAAACCATTTCTAACGTTTACGAGAAATGAAAACATGTTATTAAATTATTAGCGATTATTGCAAATTTCGCCCTAGAGGAACGATGAAAATTCCAGCGAGTGCACGTAACAATATTAACATATTCCACGGTTTTTATCAACGTGAATTTGTCGACCACCTACGAACGATACCATTTTAGTCGCGTTGATTGTAAATAATTTTTTAAATTTATTAATATAATAGAGTTGTCGCGAAAATCCCCGGTTCCTGCTACAGATAAATAATCGAAATGACAAATAGTGGCGGCGCCGACAATAACTCGCTGGAAATTTATTTTCTCATTATTAGCGCTAAAATGCCATACAATATTTCCAATCATTACGACTGGCGATTTATTTTCAGTCGTATATACAACTTTATTTATCGATGTATGTTCATGCGTTTGCTCTTTTATAAAAATACCGGACAATTTATAGTTGAGCAAGTTTCACTTTCATAATAATTATTGTCATAAATAATGCGTTTTTTGCGAAACGTTGATAACAGCGCCGATTTTCAGGGTTCGTGGTTTCGTAATAAAAAATAATTATGGCACCTTATTCGGATTTATCGCAGCTTTCACCGAAATGTCAACTTGTTGCGCGCGCCACCCTGTGTATAATGCAAAAATAATGTTATTACAAGCGTCTTATCGTACTATCTTGTTTATAAGCGAGTTGGCAATTTCACCTAACTCTCGGATTTATCATGGTGTGATTATGTCGTCAAACGAGAAACGTCTCTGATAATGGGCGATTTTTAATGGCTACTTCTTATCTAAATTAAGTGTTGAACATGAGTCTTGGCAATTTACAGCTCACGATTTTCAGATTTTTTTTATTAAAGTAAGAGACGATCATAAACCATTGGCTAAATGACAAAATGAAATTTATTCGGATTAATAAAAACTCACCCACGTGGTTTATGACAACAAATATGTGACAACTTGGGGAGTCTGAATTCATCTTCGATTCGTTAAGATGTTTGTTGAATACATGTTAAACAATAGGGACGTTCCAGTCAACAAATATTTAGTTTGTAAGACATTTTATAGCGCTGTGCCGTCAATACTAATCATTATTTACGGCCGTTAGATTTAGTATTAGATTCGAACGTTCGATTACAAACGGCCTTTTCCCAATAAAACGAGATATCATATTTCAAAATTATTCTGAATGATGAGTCCATAAGTTCGGATATCTCAATTGTGTAGTAATCCCAGACGCCAAAAATATTTTTTATAATCCTTCCATTTGCAAAGACAATGTTATTACAGCTAGTGGTATTTAACATGTAACCTGTTTGTACAGCCTTTCGGATTTATCTGCGATGTAACGATGCAATTTACCTCAAATAAATTAGAAATATAAATAATTTTATTGGGAAGTTTTGTCTTAGCTGCATGCAAACTTATGCATTCAAGATGTGGAAGCCCACACACTCCTCCTACTACTCCCACTAAACAAAAACAACAATACATCTTGCAAATATTATATTGGGCGTTCTTTTATTGCCAACTTATTACAAATTTTTAGCACGGACCGGTTAATGCGAGTAATTAAGGAATTCTGCTTTCGAAACTTTTAGTTTGTTTACAACTCAATCTTACTGTTTGCCGACTGAATAAATTTCACATTTTAAGATTTTCACAAAAAGACGATAATTAAACGCTTCCTACATGCGGTTATGGATAAACACTTCTACTTGCGGAAATCGTCTTCTAAGACTTTAGAAAATAAACACAAAATATGTTTTTACTACGTTACATCACTTACATTACGTTACGGCAACGTAATAAATCCGGACCTGTAGATTACATACATTATGTTCTGGACTACGTCTTCCGTTACATTCTCAAACAACTTGGCAAACTTTAAAGTAATCTACGACTAAAACTTTATTTATTTCATGTCTTGTGTAGATTGTAGACATAACTAACATGTTGCAAGGACTTTTTGTTGTTAACTGGGAGGTAGATAAATACATACGTCTATATTTAATTTTCCCGAGAAAAAAGAGATACAAGTCTGTTCAACTTTAACGTTTTCTATAGCAATTTTAAAGTGTGTTATTCGTCTGAAACTGCAAGGGTAACTTGCACTTTAACCTCAAAGGTATTTAAAGTGGTACTTCAACTTTTTGATTAATGCTCCCAAAAGCCTTTAATTTTAGGAATGGAACTCGCATTGATAGATTAGTGGGTTAACTGTCCTCGTAGCTGAATTTGTTGTGGACAGATTTTCGCAATGAATCTGTTTTATAACACGATAATTTTTCTCCATACAGAATTTTCTGCTACCGAGTATGACTTCCATCCCCCTATACGTTTCGATACTTTCGAAAATGAAAACTTTGTTTTTAACAAAAATTCCACAACAACCACTTTTGGGTATCACGATGAATGAGTGTTTATTTTTAAAACTTATAAATTAAAATCAAAGTTCCTTTTGAAAATTTGCTGTAGAAAAAAAAAATGTGGTACACACGATGACATAACGGTATTAGGCTGATATGGATCGTATAACATACGAATAAGTTTGGGGCCGAAGCGATAGCCGAGCTCTAAATTATCCAAGACTTTTATATTCATATCGGCCGTATGTCGTTTTATAGTTTTCGTGCTACTAAAGGATTAATTAAATTAATAATTGGCAGAAATTATTTATAATCATTACGGCAAATTTGGCGCAAGTAGTCTTCCGAGTATGTTTTTGTTTCTGTGGCAACGTTTGTTTACAAGAACGGAAGTAAAGTTAAAAGTTGGAAACTAAAAATTGTACAAGCTGCTACAGTGACTTAAAATTTACTGCCTTTGAAAATAAAAAATAGATACGAAAAAAATATGAAGAATTAATCAAATGGAGGAAAAAAAGAATTGCCGATGTTAACGAAGAGGTTTAACTCGGTTATTTCTTAGGATTGGCAAAAAAATTTGCGCCAAAGAGTTTATGAACTAAAATAATGCTGAAAACTTGTTTAAGTAAAAGTCATGTTAAACTTGTCATAAAATTTATTATGCTAAATTTCAAGAAGATTTACAAATTCAGAAGATAATACACCATTCAAGGGCTGTTGTTTATACAAAAAATATTCAGCCCTTAGACCTTCTGGTTTGGAGAGCCGCTGATTTGTTGTCGATTATAGAAGAGGGAAGTGCATTGGACGATTTGTAGGAATGCATAAAATGGGAGGGATTCCGAAAAAGATCGCAGAATTTTTAAATTCAAACAACCCTGAAAATTTTACAGGACATTGATTTCGGAGGTCTATTGCTGTCATGTTACATTACATTACATTAAAACAATTTGGGGAATGGAAATTTTCAGCGGTAACAGAACAATACGTCGAAGAATCTGTTAATATGAAAATCAAAATTTCTAAACAACTTTTTAGTTCATTCATTCATTCATTTTAGTTCAAATTCGTATTTTCGCAAAATTCAAATCTTAGTTTGTTTGAAAACTTTATTAATTATTATTAATTGTCAATAAAAATTGATATAAAAATTGTTGTTACTGTTATTAAAGTTAATGTTAATAAATAACGGTCACGGCCGTTATAGCCATGAAGACAGTACAGAGATAATGGAATAACAATCAAGTGTCACGAAAAATGTTTTTTAACCGTCTCGTAAAATTTTCACTTAATAGTTAAAGTGGTCCTTTATCGTCTTGTACCATAAATAACTAATAACTACCAAAACTTAAAACTATTTTTTGTACAATTTACAAGCATTGCCACAGTAATTCTAAAATTGATAAAATCTATAAGGTCTCTAAAAATCTACAAATTTTGTTGTTAAATAATAATGCTATGTCAGGCTCATAGACCAAAAACGCTAATGAAGCAAAATATTTAGAAACTTTTTTATGCATCCAGAGAATATTGATAGAAGTTTTACAATTTTTACAATTTTTTATTTAGTGAGATTTTTGTTGGGAACCTTATAAAACTTGTTTAAATCTTTTAAAATTTACTTTTTTTTAAATGTCTAAAAATTTAATTTTAAATTTTCATTATATTGTAAAATACATAAAAATTGCTAAATTTTAATATATGTAGATGTGTGCCAAACTTTTGAAATTGTTCTTAGGACCGTTGATTTTTCAAGATTCTTGTCATTTTCGGAAGTTGTCTGAAATTTGCAGTGTTGAAAATTTACAAACATTGATAAAAATTATTATTAATGTAAAACTAAAAAAACCTTAAATATGTATAAATCTCTACAGATCTTGAAGAAAATTAGAAAATTAGATAATGAATGTTGTAAAAAAAAGGAGAAGTTTTCACTTTTAGAGCTTTTTTAGGATCAATTGGTCTTCAAATTTGGTGACAAATTGATCAGTGAACAAAGCTTACTCTATGAACGTGAATTCGTGAATGTTATTCTCAAGAAAAATGTTAATTCTAAATATTTTTCCGAAGATGAAAATGCATATAAGTTTATTTACACCCACATGTTTGAAGAAGGTTATCTTCTCGTTCCCCGTAAAAAATAAACGTCAGATGCTTTTATGTCAACTTTATAAACTTTCTACCATTAAACGTTTCTCACTTTTGAAAAAAATCCGTGAGAACCTGAGTCCCATATACAGTGAGTGGTCGTTATTAGCGAATAATGATCTCCATAAACATGACGAGACACCTACAATAAATTTCGTGTTTTATTGAGCGGGGGTGTTCTCGTGTTATTGATCCTGATTGTTTTTAGGTGATCCTGGCAAGCAGTCCCACACTTGACTCAAAACAAAAATAAATAATGAAATAACAGTGAACATCGAGGGTATCACAGTTTAATATTTGTATAATTTGGGCGTAGGAGTCCTCGTGGAGGTCCCCAAGTGACAGATTCAACAATAGACAGACTATTTTATTGTCGAGTCTCGACAATGCAGTAGCACCCAACAATAACAATAATAACAATGATAATAAAACTTCTTATCTCTTCGTGGATCAGAGTTCCGCCCATGAGACTCCTCCAATTTCGTACAGTCGAAAAATTCTCGTGTAAATTGTCAATTATTCAACTTCACGGCGAGAAATAACGACTTTTAACACGCCATTACTCTTGTTTTGTCCAAAATCGATATATTACAGCTCTAGTACCGTATTTATTTCCAACTTAATGGTAGCTGTTACTGGGTCTTTCCATTTCTGTTGTACCAACAAATTGCAGGAGTCCCAATCGTGAGATGTGTCACGTCTGTGTTAGTCGCGAATACGAAAACGCAAATTTTTCAGTTCCAAACCGAAAATCCTCCCGGTTAAAAGAGAATGATGGATGTGCTCCTCTATAATGCGGTTTTCTTTACTCGCACGCGTCCAGACTCTCAATCAACATTACCATAATGTTCCGTTCACGTTGTGTAGGTGGTCTTGTTGTGGGGTCTGGTCAAAAGTGCCATCAGTGAAATGGCGGAAATCACTTCTGGTACCAAGGCGAGGGCACAATTAAACCGTCAATTTGACGATATATGCATCAAAACTCGTTTCCGTGGATTAGATTACCTATGATTTGTTTTCTTTGGGTCACTTTCAGGTGACAACGTTTTTCATTAAATTCAATTAAGTTTTTCGGGCCTACCGACACTAACGAACGTAGACGTTTAACCAAAACAAACACTTAATTACCTAAAACACTCACTGGAGGCATTTCAGTCACTTTCTTGAGGGAGCGAAAAGAACCAATGATTAGTTTCGAGATATCGATGACGACGGATATTTTTTTAAACGGAGATAATGCGCATAATGAATATCCTAGTTAAATTTAAAACTTTATAAAGCGATTTTTCGGTGAAAAACACCAAACTCATCTGGAGCCCTCACAGCATCGCTTCATTCGTCTTCCCGAAAAAAGCCACTATTGACTGGAGATATCCAAACGGCTATTTTTCAAAGTGAGTCATTTTTTTGAATGGAGATAATGCCCATAATAAATACCCTCGTTAAATTTAAAACTCGGTGAAATCAAGATATGAAGTTTTTTCGTTCGTGTTTAATGATATTAGCTTAAAAATTTATGTCAGAAGTATTTTAAACACCTGTAAACTAATTAAGGAATTCCTATGCTCGATATTTCTCGCTGTCATTGTGAGAAGAAATAAATAAAATGAAAAAGAGGCGACGCTTTTAAGCGTATTCAAGGCACCCGATAAAAATGCTTTTAATAATAATATATCTTCAATTAATTACAGATCCCGAGAGTTTTATTAATGTTGCTTATCCCGGATGAGGCGCCGGCAGAGTATTAGTGTCTTCGGATTTATCTAGACTGCTACCTGTCCACAATTAAACACGTGGCTTATCATTGACACTTATGCCTTGTTTTAGTGATCACCTTCTTATCGCGAAACTTCCTAATTTTGATGGGTTCTATCCACCGTTTCAAGAAACGTAGGTGGTACCTCTTCTTTTTGCTCCAGCAAACCAGAAGGAAAGTAATGTATAGTTTAGCTCATTAAAAACGCATTACTGTAACCAGTAATTTGTTAGTCGTAATAATTTTGTGAGTTACCGCCCTCTTTCCAAATGATATTTTAGCTGTAAATTGAGGACTCAATTAACTAAATGCAAGTTTACGATCGGGCACCACCTACAAATTAAAGAAATTTTTTGATAATTCTGTAGCAATAATGACGCGTATTTTTAACGGAAAGTATTCCTGCGACCATTAAAACGGTCACTTTCTGAGGTGTTGAAAGCTCGAAATTTAACGGCGCACCTGTCCGACGTAATTTTTGAAAAATTATTAAACCATCTTGGAAGTTAATGAAGTTTTGATTGATAGTCGAAGACACCGCTGGGTACAGTTGAAAGCAGGATCTTAAGATTCTTATCGGGTCCCATAGGAAATGGAGTGCGGGAATCAATTTAAATACAGAATATGAAAAACTATAAAATATTCTTGTTTCTGTCTCAAACAATGTATAAAATCAACAACTCTAGTAATAAGTAAACATAGAGCGCGGAGCTTATTAATAAAACTCGCAAGTAAACAATTTGCATAAATTGCAATTATACGTGCAGTTTAACTAGCGCTCCGCTCCTTGTAAGGCTAACCATAGTAATGAGTCAATTAGACCTCCACAACATTGTTTATGGACCGCAAGTCTTTTTTCTAGCCGCCGTTTGAAAGCCGAAAAACCAGCAAAACTCGGACAATTGATTGATATATTTTAGTAATAATTCACCGTATTACACGCACGACTTTCCCTTGATTTGTATTTATGTTGAAAGGCCACTGATTGTACAAACATATGAGTCACCCACGCTTTCAGTGTTACAGAATTTTTATTGCGTTTGGAGTAGCACGGGGACAAGTTTTCGAAAAATATTTTGCAGGTCAGGTTATCCACAAATGTCGTAATATTATGCAAGAGTATGTTTTTAGTAAGTAAACGATTTTTATGTGTTTGATGGAAAATTATCCTTGCTTGAATGGAGAGCGAATTATAAAAATAAGCATGTAACAAATTGAGGACAGCTCGTTGCCGACAAAGGCAAAAATGATTCTAGACATGTAATACGATATTCACAGTTTGCTCCACTCGAGTGTGTGATTGTAATAATAAAAGCCGTTTCAAACAAATGCGACCGAAGTTTGCACCCACGAGGTTCACCACACTTCGAAATATAAAATGATTCACAAACTCGTATTTTCCATAAAAACGCTCGAAAATTTCATTTAAAGTAGGTCTTTACTTTTCCTTCAAATTCCAAGTTTATGCCGCTAATATTAATGCACGGATAATAAAACCAAGTAATGCATACACCTTCGCAACCAATTAATCCATCACTTTAAGATGATTTACACTTGCTGCACCCAGACATTGTCGTTAATTACTGATCCCTTCATCATATAGACACAACAAGTAAGTTCAAATCATAATAGAAAATGAGATATGTAAGTACGATTTTACTTGTATGCTCTATTGTGAAACGGAACAATTTAGTAATATCCTCTTACGAAGACTGCAAAGAGAATTACCACTATAAAACATGAAAAGAATGTGAATGGAGCTTAGACATGCCAAGATATTAATTATTAATTTTAAACTTGAGTTTCGTCATGCAATTATGAACATCGTTCCCTTAACGTTTAAATGCTAAAGAAATAAAATAATGATGACACAGTTCTGCAAACGATCAAATCAGTCTAGCAGTACTTTTGAATCGAAATATTTTAAACGTAAAACCTGCAACCTTGTGGGACTTTAAATATTAAGCAAAAAATGTTTTGAACGAAGTTATATAATTGGAATTATATTTAAAAGAAAGTTGTATAAATTATATTTAGAAGTTTCGGTATATCAGATTTCCAAGTGTCAATTTTTCAAAAACTTAAATTTTCTTCTGATGTTTCTAGTTAAGATAGTTTTATATTCATTAGGTTCCATGTAGGCTGCAAAGGCAAACAAATTCTTAAAAAAAAACTTAAAGTACTATCAAATTCAAGATACTATAAAAACACAAAATATAAAAAATCTAATGACCATATATAAAAATTTGGATTCATAGAATATATAGATTCAAATCTAAAACATCTAAATAATCCAAGAAATCCTGAAAGAACTTGGATGATCCAAAATCTAAACCTTGAAAAAGTAGCCAAAGATATCGAAAAGTTCAAAAGCAGTAAAACAAAAAAAAAAGAGCCTAGAAAGTTCGAATAATCTAAAAAAAAAAACAAAAATTTTATAACTCTTACAAACATTCAATTATAATTAAAGAAAACGTTTCATATTTTTTAAATCTGTTGGTTATATTAAAATAATTTGATGTATAGAGATTATGTTTTCTGAAATATCGCAAAACTAAAATTCTCGTGGTACCTATTTAAAATGATCTTAAGGTTATAGGCTACTAAAACCGTAAATTTCAAAATTATCCTCCCAGGGCTAAAAATATAAAAACTGTGAACATCTAGCGGTAGGTATTTTTATTAATTTTCAAATGTTAATAAATTAAATGCAAAACTTCTCGTACAATCCAAAATGCAAAAATCTAAAATTTGAGAAACAAAAACTTATAGAAATAACTTAAGACTTAAAAAAGTCAAAATAATAATTTAACATAATAATTTAAGAACTACTGTGGATTTTAAAAACTGACAGGTTTAGAACTCTGAAAAAAGTCATATATACGGATTCTATATCCATAGAATATAAAAAATGAATAAAAATCTAAAGCATCTAAATAATTCAAAAATAGCCTAAAAAATATCTGAATAGTCTAAAATCGAAACAATTAAAAAAGTTTTCAAGATTCATAAAAATATAATATATTTAAAAAAATAAGAAAAAAATACTTAAGAAAAAATATTTAAAAATCCTAAAAATTTAAAAGTCCTAAGAATTCAAAAAATAGATCCTTTATCAAGAATTTTATAGCTTCTAAAAATAAAATTCTTTGGATCCCACTTGGTGTTAAAATTATAAAGAACTTACAAATCTGGAGCATCCAAAGGATTCTAATACTGGATACACAGAATACATAAACACAAATCCAAAAAATAATAAAATAATAATCCAAAATCTAAACCATTAAAAAAGTTTAAAATATATCAAAGAATTCAAAAAAATTAATAAATTAAATTTCCATAACATCTAAAAATCTTGGATATTTTTACCTATACTCAAATATTATTGCCATGAGAACCCCTACATATAACCTAGTACTAACTTTAAACATCTAAAGTTTAAGAAATTTAAAATTAGAGTCTTAAAAGCACTGTGATACTTATTTGGACAATTTTAAATTCTAGTAAGTACCTACTTAAGGTTTAAGGCTACAGGCTATAAACTCCGTAAAATTAAAAATTAGCCTTTCTAAATATAAAAAGCAACACTCAAACACAGGCCAGATGCAAATAACCATCGATTTGGATTTCACGAGAAATCTAAAAAATACTAAGATTTTCAAACGTGGAAGGCGGGAAAATCAAATTTAATAGCGAGCGAAGCGAACGCTGATTTAGCATCAAGAACAAATTGCAAATTTTTCGAAGGACCTGAGGTTAGGGCCAAGTTTAACGAGAGTTTCAAAAGTTGATTTGACTTATACATGGGCTGGCTTTAGGGGAACAAAGAATAAATTCGGAAATAAAAGCACGCAAAATGACACTTTGATACTTAATCCTTCAGTTAATTCTAGATTTCAGAAAACGAGAAATTCGAATTTAATAGTTGGCGAAGCGAGCGCTGATTTGGCATCAAGGACAAATTGCTTGTTTTAGAAGGACTTGGGGTTGAAGCCAAAATATAAAAATAAGGCTAATTAGTCTTTCTAAAAATATAAAATCTGAGAAATGGAAGAGTTGAAATTTTATATTGCAGAAGTTGTGGAGTAAAAATTTAGAACCTAAAATCTCAGAATCTCAGCCAAAAAAAATCTAAAAAAAAATATATAAAATAACGATTAAAAGAATAATCAGAATATTTTTATATTTAAATATATTTGAATATATTTAAATAATTTGGTACATTTGATTATTTTTTCTAGTCGCTGCATAGAATTTGACTATTTTTTATTTATTGGAAATGCCAAGTTAGAGCATTAGAAAGAAATCAATAAAAAAGAAAATAAACATTTTTTTATTTATGCTGTTTAGGTTTTGAAATCAAATTACAGTTACCGACAACAAGTGGGTATGGTTTGTTGCTTATAGAAATGATACAGAATTATATCTACAAATGCATAATACGACATTAAATGTACCGAATTATTCCTCTAAAAAAGTAACTGTACTTTTTCTTACAGCTTTACGGCAAAAATAATAGCAATTTAAGGCTAACTGCTGCATAAATTACCTCATTATAACTCACCAAATTATCCAATTTTTGCGTTCGGCGTTTTCGAAACGCTGATTATTTTTAAAGCTACCGTTTGGGCGTTTTTTTTTCTTCTCCATTATACTAGACACATTCCTCGGTAGCAATCAACGAACAATCTCTTCTGTGCGCGTAATCAGAGCTGTCATAGGAAATCAAAGTGGGCTACAGCGAACAATCAGATATTCCACTGAAATCATCTAGGCGGCCGTTTCAATAAGACGCCATTGACTCAATTGATATGTATCGGGCATAATGGATCTCGATTGACGGTCAGCCTTTTTAAATAATGGAAATACACGCTGCTAATCATCAATATTAAGTTTGAGATGCACGCGGAAGCGCCAACCGAAGGATATTAACACCGAGAATTACAGCCCAATAAACACAACAAGTCTTCTTCTACAAAACGTAAATTATACTTCTGCCTTCTGCTAATTAAAAGAATGGACAAAAAAATGTAATTGCCGCTTTGTAGTGGCAAGAGTGTTAATAACTCACTTTGTCTCGGCAAAATTACCATAACGGAAAGTATTTAAAACAATTTATTATTAATTGGCAGACGTATTTCTCGAACTAGGGGCACCGAAGAAAACGACTGTCATAATTTCAAATGTCACTCCAGGACATCGTCGTTCTTTCTTATCGTGCTTGTCGCATTGCAAGTTTGAACGTCGTCTCCTTTCTATCCCACTATTGAAGTCTCCACTGTTCTATAATTAAACAAGAGCAACAAAAAATTCGAGATTATAATATATTGAACACGTGCCTTCATCGAGATAAATAATCTACGTGGACGCGATTGGAAATGAAATATCACAGATAACTTTATCTGAGCACGTACCTACATTCGAAATTCCAAGATAAAAATCCCGATGTTGCATAATCCAACATTGGAAAAAATTATCAATTAATCAAAATCGATAGAAGCGAGTGTCACGTTTTTTATATAAGTAAATAAATTCTCGCAGTCGTGGCTACATTTCATAAAATTATACACAGAGACACCTTTTTATCGAAATTTATGTGTCTCGGAAAAATACATTAAAAGTCTTTTTGTAACCTGCTACTTGATTATGCTTTATCACCTATCCTGTCACAATATTACGCCGACGAAAGAAATCCTTTATGCGGACCGGTTGACCGACTGCATTGTCCATATTAGAAACTACCGACGACAAGATTTCACTTATTTGGACAACTACACTGGAGGTATCTAGTTGGCGAAGAATTATTAGATTCTGATAATATTGCTGCCTTTGTGATGTACGGGATACTGGACTTAAGCGGTTAACTATCTACTTTCCAAACCCTTATCGACACAGTGGGCACATTACTTAGGAGCCGCCTTTTAGGGCTCCACGCATTAATCAAAACGAAAAAAATCTTATATATAACTACAAGATGTAGTTAGGTCCAAAAATCTGTCTCAAAACTTGGACCTTATTAAAGCTGATTACAAAATCGAAGTCAGTTTCTCTCCAAATCTATGCCAAACACACGCAACGCAATTTTTTCCCTCCTCGAGCTAACTGCAAGCAGTGATTTAGGAGGTTTTGCAAGTGGCGACACCTGTCATTAGTTACAGGCGTAACCTATTAGCACCTGTGACCCCGTCTAAGCTTGTGCGAAGGTGACAAGTGTGTATTTATGGTAGTAGTTGAGGTAGCTGTACGTCTTTGGGAGACTGAGAAGCCGCTCACAGCAGGACATCTCGAAGCGGAAAGCTTTGACGACTCTTCCGCTAAGGCGAGCTTTCAACGAATATTTTCCTCGACATACGTGGATATTAATAATCTAGCGACAACCCCGGAATTTCAACGTAATTATGTAATCCGACTAATTGAAATTTTCAGAATCTGTTCACGAGTTGGCATTCCGGGTATTTCAGTCAGTGAATGTCTTTTTGTGCTTGTCGCTGGAATAAAATATATACCCATCGGATACTTCAGACTGGAAAGTGAATTAATGGTACCAGAAATCCTAAATTAACAATACACACTTAATCAGAGAAATATGTCGAGACGATTGTCAACATGACACCTGGTGACCATGTATGGTACCGGGCCAAATTTGCAGCTTTAAGCTAATTTTACTGAAAGCGTGGCGATGTGTCAGGACAACCTACTTTTTTTCAGGGAAAACGGCAGGCAACAATAAGAACATGCGAAAAATTTATCAATCCAGATACAAGAAGACGGTGCCGGCGCCAATAATGCAACAGTGGGCAATGGAAAATGTAGAAAATTTTTGGCACCAGAATGGCTAATTTTTGCCTTCATTTTTTTTTTTGATTTTTAGAAGGTTTATATATTTTTCTCAACTCGCTAAATCCTTTAAAAATTTAAGAACTGAAAATGTAATCATTTAAAGATCCAAAAATATTCTATCAAAGTCCTAGAAACGTTTTATAAAACTTGTAGATTTAAAAATTTAGGAGTCTCAAAGTTGCAAATATAAGATCTGAGAACCGATGGATTTAAGAGATAAGATTCTAGGAACTTTGGGTTTAAGAATAAGCAACTAGCAACTAAGAATCTTCTATTCAAAATTTAAATTTAAAAACTGAAAATGTAAAATTTTAAAAAAAACGAAATTCTAGCAGAAGAAGTACCTTTGCTTAAAAATAATTTATCACTGTCACTATTTATAGACGTCAGATTTGTTGTGTGTTGCGTCTGTTTTAACAAAATGAGCAGCCAACAACATTTGCTTAAGAAACAAATTTTGTGCAAAATCTCTTGGAATAGCAAAATGAACAAATGACAAATATTCTAAACAATTTTAAGGTACATTTAACAATAACAAAAAAGCCAGGTTCAGCCAGAAAGGCAGTAAAGTAAGGCAAGAATATTGTATAGAAATTTTTTAAGAAAGTTTGTATAATTTTGTACGATATAAAACATACGTCACAGCCTACTTTTAACAACTTCCAAGCCAAGAGTTTTTTACTCGTAAAAATAAATTGATGTTTTGGAAAAATTTAAGTCAAAAAAAAGAAAAAAATTGCGAAATTTTTGTTTAATTGGCAAGCCAAGTACTTGCGGAAAAGCATCTCAAAGTTTTGTGACAAAATGAACAACGAATCGAAACATTCATTTGGAAGAGTGCTAAGAAGAGAATACTACCATTTATAAAAAAACACAATGTCTGTATTTTCTTCTGGCCTGATTTAGCCACGGCAGAATACGCAAAAACTGCAACAGAGTAGTATCAATCTAATACAGTTACATTGGTACCAGCAATCCACCAAACTGCCCAAACCTAAGATTCATTGAGAAGTACTGGCCATATGTAAAATATGTACAAAAAAAATCAAAAAATTAAGCTAAAAATATTGGTGGTTTTGATAAAAAATGGAATAAAGCGTCAGCAACTGTTCTTGTTAAACATGCACAAGATCTCTTAAGTAGTTTAAAAATAAAAGTTCGAGTTTTTTGTTGCGGCTTAATCTAAAGTAAATTGGTTATAAGCGATGTTAAGGTTAAGGTTTAAAGACAATCTTATACATATGTAGCCAATTTTTTTCATGCACAGCCTTTATTTAAAAAGGTCTTAAGATTACGGACTATAAAAACCGCGAAATTTAAAATTAGTTTCTCAAAGGTAAATCTATAAAATATTAGAACTGAACGATTTAAAAATTTATATTGTTAAAAGATATGTGAAATAAAAAATTTAACAAACTATTTCAATGTATTTCTAGTGTTATAAACTTAAGTTTTCTTCTGGTTTTAGGTTTCTAGGTATCAAATTCTAAATTTCAATTTTTTTTTCACGTTTTTCTAAATAATTTTTAATTTTTCAGGACCCATGAAAACCATATAGAATGACAAAAAACCTCAAAATTTGAAAAAGAAAAGAACTCAAAACTTAAGAATACAGGTAATCTGAAAAATTAAACAAATTTAAAAATTACAAACGATTTAAAAATTTACAGCATTCAACAAATCTTTAGAATTTAATAACAATATATAAAAAATCTGAATATCTAAATACAAATTTAAAACATCTGAATCTAATCTAAGGCAAAAAAAACTGGATAATCCACAATCTAAACCAAAAGTTTCAAAGATATAAAAAATTTCGGAAGATTTAAAGAACAAAAACTTTCTATATTTTTTAAAACTCAATAATCTGGAAAGTCCTACAAATCTAAAGAATATAAAAACAACCTAATCAAACGCAATAACCTAAACAGTTCGTAAAATTCAATATTTTCAATACATGTCAATGTATTTATTTATATTTAAATAATTTCATGCATAGTGATTATATTTTCTCAAAGATTAAGAAATTTAAAACTGGAATCCTTAAACTAAAAACGAAAGATTTGTAAAATTTAAAACTTAAAATTTCCTAAAAGATCTGTAAATTTGTTGTAGATGTGCAAATTTAGAAACAAAAATCGAAGAATGTATCATATGAACGAGTACCAGTATTTTTATCAATTTCCAAATATTACTAAATTAAATGCAAAACGTCACATACAGCATCGTAGAATCCAAAGTCAAAAAATCCAAGGTTTGAACAACTAAAACTAAAAATTCAAAATTAAATATACTACGAATTTAGAAACTAAACAAAAAATCGAGAACCTAAAAATTTACAGATACAAAAACTGTGAATTTTAAAGTGGGGGGTTTAAAATTTTATGTTGTTTCTGAGTCCGCAAATATGTAAAAATTTGAATTCTAAGAATTTTTTACACGAGATTTTGTCAAATAAACATGTAGAATCTTTCTACGGATAATTTAAAATGAATCAAATTTTTAAAAAAATCAACAAGAAATGTTATAACTTTAAATTTTGTGACACGGCAAAAGTTTTTAGATTTTTTATTTTACAATGAATATAAAGTTTTAAAGTTATCTTGAGAAAACAACAAAAAAAAATTAATTAGGAAAAGAGAAAAAATATTAAAAATAAATTATTTAAGAAAATTTCACATCCGTGGTAGAAAGTAAAGAATAAGTCTTGGAATTCCTCAGTAAGAGTGTATAAAAAAAGCATTGAAACTTGCACAAAATGTCGATGACGACAAATATGGATTCAAGATGGTTAATGAAACCGGTCATTAATGTCATTATCGTGGTCCGAATGCCTATTCATATGTTCCATAAAAAAATGTATTTCTTTTTATTCATTATTAAATTATGTGAAACGAGAAAGGTTGTTTTAAAACGTACAATATTTTTCACTCCATTCCTTGTTTTTTCTATTTATCCCAGTGCTAAATTTTCAAAATCTATTTTTAACATTTAAAATTTGTATTTTTCTTTCGTTATTTTCTTACTGGAGTTAATGTTTATAAATGCTTCGGGGTATTTGCAATCAATATTCTTTAATTTCATGGCACAAAGTGCCGACAATAAAATTATTACTATTTTAATTAGCCATTTTAATACTGCGAGTACCCGTAAGTGAAAACATTTAAAACTGGTTTTAATGACGCACATAAAAAACTCACAATTGTCACGACAGTTAGAAAACCTTTAGAAAGTTCGTTGAAACCACTTTGTTTTAAAAAATATTTTTTAACTAAACATCAGAGAAAACTTGTTGGCGCCTCCGAATGCTATAAATAATGTGTCTAACAGTACTTGTAAAAAATTATAAATAAATGTATAACGGGTTGCCTGATTCATTTGTTCCGTTTGTTATCTACAAAGTCCGGCTCTGTCCTTATCGGTTTCGAGAATACCTCCATCGGAAGAGAGATATAATCTGGAGAAAATTTCACACGATATCGCGCAATTTGTCGCACATACTAAGCGCGCAAGTGTAAAAGAATGTGGTAGGATAACAATTTTTTCCCTTGTTGTAATGTGCCGTCTTGTACTTATAACAGAAACGGGGCTTTAAGTGCGCTTTTGCGCCAGTTCGTAATCTCCACATTAATCTAACAACGTCTGTTCGATTTTCGCCAATAAATAAAGTGAACGTGCATGCACGGTTTCCGCACATCTAGATAAATGGTGGGGACTTTTAATTAGCCGTTGATTTTATTATCTCATTCGAATCTCGACGTCTCAATTCGTTTATCGCCATGTTATCGCGCTTTCTCATTATCACCCTATAATAGTTAAATTGTCGGGGCGGTAACACGCATTTGACATTTCGAACGTTATTAATTGCGCCTAAAGATGTATCAATCTGGAGCGTTAAAACCAAACGCGGCTCAGACTCTTTGATTAAGAAAGAGCTCGCAGGAGTTGTTTGAGTGCAATTTCAAATCGCCTTCTTATCGATATAATTAAATTTTATCTAAAAATGTTCAATCTTCAACGGGTCGAAACGTTCACTTCGACAGGTTCACTCCGGATGACGACCACTTTAACGATATCTTATCGTTTTATTTAAGAATGAGATAATTTAAAACGCGCTATCATTCCCAAATACAACTTAATGAATCAAGATGAATCTTCCTCTAGCACGCAATATTTGTATTTCTAATTACTGCTCTTGACCCTCGTCATCTTCACGAGCAGCTAATGTGAGTAATTCCGGTTATTTTTAAATCGTGCGACTTTGAGACTGCGTATTGGTAGCAAGAATGTTGTTCTATTTGCATACAATGTACCCTTAAACAACACACTTTTCTATCAGGTTTTTACGTCGAGCTTTCGGACGCACAATTGCGACTAAATAAATAAAAATTTGTTTGTTTTTGTACTCGCTGTACGGTGAAACTGTAACAAACTTTTTTAATTTAGATCGGCAACGATTAAACGGTTTACTTTTGTTGGAATCGATTCCAAAACGTGTTTCGCTCGGCACTCCAGAGACGCATTCTCGGCAATTCAGGCCTCGACCTGCATCCTGGACGATTCGCAGGAATGCTATGATTGACAATCGGTGTGTGGTCAAGTCGCTAATATCATCGGTACTATAATGCACTTACAGACATTCCGCCGATAGCGTTCTTACCATTGTTTTTGCCGGTATTTGCGGTTAATGGTAATCGATTCGGTTAATTCCCATTATTCGTTTTATTAGGTTGGAGCAACGGAAACGATGATCTGAATAATGATTGCTTCAGTTCCACTTGGGAGGCTCCAGAAAATGGCAAATTATCAGCGCGTAGTCGCACTTACTCTCCACACAAACTCTAACTATAAAAAATCCATTAACTTAACTATAATTTTTAGGAGCATTTTAATAATATGTTATTATGTAGGCAATAAACCCATTTAAAAGACTACCTTTCAATTTTATTGCTCCTTGATTTCCACAAAATAAAAATAGAACATACGACAAGAACCAGGGTTACAAAAATCCTCAGAAAACAGTTTTGATTGGTTAAATTAAAATAAAACAACATCAGATATTCTGTGCTGTTGTTTTTACAAATTACCACTATCAGTCGTGCCATAAATCTTGATAAAATTAAAGCTTCTTTCACAACCTGTCACGACAATTAAAGCAATAATAAACGCAATAACTAATAAACAGCACACCTTATCTAAAGCTTTCATAAAAATTCCCAATAACCCGTTTCCGAAAGCCCATCTTTATCTTTAATTTTCGAATCCCCATTTCATCTCTTCCTTGACAATCAGGGAGAAAATCCAACCTCATTTTATCGTAAATTTTCACGGTACATTAGGCATCGCGGCCAGCGCAGCAAATTTCGATTTAAATTAAAAATGCAATACGATAAATCAGTCTGGTACTAGTTCGGTAGTGTTGCTCGGCGGCTGCATTCTCCGTGTTCGTGATCGGCCTCCGAAAACACACGCTCCGAATCTCTTTTTTGACGGACACTCCGTGAGAAAATGCAAACATTTACATGAAATAAAACCCAGCAACGCCAGGGTCGGATTTCGAAGTGGACACGTGCTAAGGGAGTGCTAAAGTTTATCTTGTACTCACGAGAAAACTCGGAAAAAATGATCTATAAGCTTGAGAACGAAGAGCTATAAAAGCGATGGTAGGTACATGGTACTAATTGCTGATTATAGCCGCTTGGTTTTTGAATTTTAATCCTGAGAACCGGAAATCGCAACACGTTTGATTGAACGATTGATTGCCGCGGTGGTTCAACAAATCGATGATAATTGCTTACTTTTCATTGCGTTCATAAAATACAATAAGCGTTTAATTGCATAATAATGATGTAATTAAGCAAGAAACAAACGAAGCGTTCGGGATTGTTTTCAAAGAAATGCAGTCGATCGTGATGTTCGGCTACTGGATGTCGATATTGGTCTAAAATAAGAAGATAAAACGTTAAGGAATTGTCCAACCGACCTTCCAGTACGTGGACGGCGTCCTAAAGACAGCGGTCACTGTCCAAGACAAGACCGGCAGTCTTGTAGACTTCTTGCAGGCTCACACATACATTAAGACCAGGGGCGGACTGCGGCTACTTTCAAAAAAAGCAAACAATGCCACACGGGAAAACCATTAATTGGAAGAGCCAGATATATTGTCCATAACATCAAACGTAATTCCTCGTCGCTGACCGAACGATAATATCGGATTATTCAGACCATTTTCTTTAGACCAAAAGAATTAGTCCCTTTATTCTCTAGTTTTTGTCATCCTTATTTTTAGTTATAGTATAGATCTCTAAAATTCCTTAGACTACAATTTGAAAAAAATTATTCAAGAGGAAATTCAGATTTTCTGACTCAGAATTTTGAAGTCTTCCTCTAAATTTGGAATCCCATTATCTATAAATATACGATCATATTATTAAGTACTAGAAATACTTTTAGTTATTAACGTCATAAGGCCGATAACTAGCAAATTACAGACAAAATTTTATAATCAATCGCATCTGTTATTTGGGTATCGGTCGAATGCCGTTCAATGCGTTTCAATATACTTTTGGCAATACCGACAAGACTAAATTATTTAGCATAATTTAAAAAAAAAATACGTTTGCGTTGCGCTAGAAACAGTTATTGTTTATAAACAACCGACTTTTTTCATACTTATTTTTCAATTTTTGTGCTTTTGTGATGTAAAGCGAAAATTCTACTGATTCTTATTTAGTAATAATTCCTAACGATCTATGTGAGAAAGCTTTTGTAGCGATTAAATCTTTATAAACCAGAAAAACCTCTCCTTGATAGGAAAAAGTCTATCAAGATTTTAGTTCATGAAGGAGAAGCCGAAATGTAAAAAACAAACGTCTCTATGTTGAAAACCTATTTAAAATTACACGAAAATGTTAACATTTCCAGGTAAGTGCTACGTAATGTCACAAATTATGTGTAGGAAGTCGTAAGACTATAATCTAAAAAAGGCTGCAGTTCTAACAGAGGAACAAATAACAAGATTTTTGTTGGAGGCTCCAGATATTCAATTTTTGTTAGAAAAACTTATCTTGTTGTTTGAAATTTTTAGTGCCTGTCGCCATGAAAAGCTGGTTAAAATAGTCCTGGATAATATTAAGAATAGAGGAAAACTTTTATTAATAACATTAGAAGAACAACACAAAAAGTAAAACATCTAGAAAATCTGCGATTTTTGAATGGTAAATGTACTCAACTGTAGTCCAAGAAAAATTGCGGAGTATCACCAACTGGAACACCATGAAACGCATACGGGTCATTGTTTTAGAATCTCCTCTGCTAATCTTTTGGTAGAAAATAAAGTAGACCTGCTCACATAGACGAAATTTGGAAATTGAAAATCTTCAGCTGTTGCTGAGCAAAATGGCGAGGAACATTAGGATTTGAGTTGAAAGTCTTGGAGCCTTTGGAACAACTCGTTTTCTAAATTTTAAGATTGCAATCAAAGTAAATTGCAGACCAAAAAAATTTACAGAAAAAATGTGTTATCTGGTAATTCTGTGTTCAATTTTCGCAACTGTTATCATGTTTTGAAGTAATAACTTTGTTTTGATTTAAGATTTTCACTTTTAGATTTCAATAAAAGATAAATAAAACTGTGGTTGATATTAATTGGTTAAATGTTAAACAAAAATTACCTCCTGTGCTACTAATTTGTGTAACAGTCGTGACTTGTGAGCCACATGGAACAAAAGGAATAAAAAGTAGACCCCGCTCTTTTTTCTTGTAGATAGAAATTTACCATTTACACGTAAGATTGGAAAAGTGAATGCAGTAATGAACGTTATTTAACCTTGATTACCCTTTAAAACAAAAATAAAAGAAATAACAGTGTGTAAATGTAATTACTGTTTTACATAGAGAAATTTAGAACTGATTCATTTTGTAATGCGGAACCTACACCAGTTTAAGATTATATAAACGAATCTAGTTTTCAAGTCACAGGTTCAAGTTAATTCACAGGGTACAGTCGTGAGTACGTTCTGTTCATTTAATAATTAGTTCTGTAACTCCTCATAATCGTTACAGTCATCTATCTCAGCCTTACAACATTTGATATTGTAGTATTGATGTGTTGCAGTCACCTTTATGAGTGTTTCAACCTCCATTCAATTACATACTGGTTTTATCTCGATGTTCTTGATCGATGTTGCACTTCCATTTCATCTTCAAAATTTTCTAAATGCTTATTGAAAATTTTAAAAGCAATTAAAAAAAAATCTGCTAATGACAACAACTTTGTTATAATTAAGAAAGTTAAGTTTAAAGTATGTGAATCAATTTTTACAGCTTCCCCATTCTCTAAACTTCTTACCAACATCTACATATACTAAGCTCTTATATACACTTTTTGTCACTTAAAATGAGACCTTTTATAGGTTTTAAACTGAAAGTGTTATGAAAAAATTATATAATAGTAATTTATGGGACTAGTGTGTTATGTGGCTAATGAGTACGCAAGAAAAATCGCTCCTTCGTCGCTCGTGACTAATTTTCTTAAGTGACTTATAGCGATAACACACGAGTTGCATATAGTATTTTATCCAACACATGGTAGGTTAATACAGAAACATCTTCGAGGGACCATGATAACTTTCACATAGTTATTTTTAAAAAGCATTGCATTGACATGGTCGGGAAACAGATACAAATCCAATGGTTTGTCTCGAAAAATCTTCATATCGCCATCCAAAGAACTCTTTTAAGTTTAATTATAAAATGTTTTGACAAAAATTTGCCTGTCGTCACTGTGAAGAAGGCAAGTGCGGTAACGAACGAAAATTTTTGATAGCAAAGTAAACGAAGTGAAAATTTCTACAAGAGGTAATTCTAAACGTGCTAAAATGGAAAAAAATTGAGAAAACGCTGCCACAGCCTGCAAGAGGATCATCCTCGTAAATTGAAAGCATTATATTTCAAAGAATATAAAGAATTCAAGAAATGGTGTGAGAAACAAAACATAGCGACAAACGACTTGGAAAAAGATATCTTCTTGGCTTATTTCCTGCAGATGTCAAAAAAAGTAGCGCTTTCTTCTCTATGGACGAAATATTCAATGTTAAGAACCACAATGAGGCAATGTGAGGGCACCGAAATAGGAAGATATGCTAAGTTAACAGCCTTTATAAAAACTATTTCAAAGGGTTACAAACCGAAAAAATCCATGGCGTTGGAAAGAGGGCACATCCAAAAAAATTTACTAAAAGCACATAATAATAGGTATATGATGGCCAAGGTATTTATGATACAAAATAATTTCCATTCTTACCAGTAATTGTGTTATTTACAGGTTGCATTAGTAATGGGGATTGCTGCAGCTAACAATAGATAATATAATCGATAAAGAAACGTACTTTTATGTGACCTTATGTCTCTCGAAAGTTTGTTGTTATTGAGGAAGGATATCGAGTGAATCCAGTGGAATTGATACGATCGTACATGTCGCTGAGGCCACATCGCAGATTTGTTGTGTTCTACATGGATAAAAAGTGTTCAATTCAGCCTGTTGGAATCAACACTATTTCAAAAATACCACTTTTAATCGCCAAATATTTGAAGTTGCCAAATTCAGCATCATATACTGGTCACTGTATAAGACGGTCTTCTGCTACTCTACTGCCCAATGCGGAAAGCGACATCCTAAAGGTAAAACAACTCGGAGATTGGAAATCAGCTTCAATCACAGAAGGATACATCGAAGAAACAATTTCCAGCAAAATTAACTTAACAAAAAAATCAAAGGAAGCTCTTCTGTTATTGCACAAAAAGAAGAAATTTCAATGTCACAAGCTTCTGTATCTTTTGATGAGAACACTTCAAATGTTTTGAATGAAAAGAGAAATGAGAAATCAGTTTCATTTACGTTCAATATTAATGTAAAACTTAATTAAGCAAATTGCTTTGTTGTACTTTTAGTAATAAATCTCTATATGACTCTAGAGTGAGTTTTTTTTTATTTATAATTCACTAGTGAGTTTCATGTGATAGATAAACATTTTAATTTTATTTTTAGTTTTGGGGTTTGTAGAAAATTCTACTCTGTTTACCCGCTTGAAACAACATGTAAAAATTTTCAATACGTGTACGCATTTTTATAAATATTCACTAGACTTTATGGCATCTATGATCTTTATAATTCTTATGCATTTTTAAGATTCCTCGGCTGTTGGAGATATGTACTTGTGTACTGAACATGAAAAAAGACAGAATTGTCTACGTGTTTAGAATCCCAATAACTTTCATAAACGAATCTGAAAACCACACAAAAATCAGATCTTCAAAATTTACGATTTAAAATTGTGAACCCAAAAAATGGTCATTTTTTTTTTCAGACTACTACCACTAGTCCGGATGGTTTGTTTGTGATTTAATGAATCGAAAGACAAAAAATTTTGTTTCCAAATATTTAATCGCTCAAGCTCTAGTGTCCCAAATAGCCACTAGAAGAATGTGTAAATTGTAATGTTTGCGTTTTAGGCCTATGAATGAATGTTGACCCAAATGGTGGGGAGAAGGAGGAGCCCATCCATCGAATTACTGTTCCAGATAAAATCACTCCTAATAGACAAAAAGGTCGTGTTGGTACAAAATGATTTATGGACGTCTCAACTTAATCATTATTTTTGAACGTCAAAACATCCGCGACAAATGGGCCATTTAGATTGGAGCAGCGATATATTTGTGATATTTTAAATTAAATCGTCAGTTTTGACATGATGCGACTCAATCGTAAAATTTTAATCGACGATTCATCATAAACTCGGACACTTTTAAATTCTAATACCGAATCGAATCAGAACGATCGGTGATCACGACTGAAGTTGCACCAAACAAATTGACAGTTCACGGTGAGATAAAAAATTAATTAAAACGTTGCTTTTCAAGCATTATAAAATTCTATAATTAATTTGAAATCATTTAATTGACTATAAAGTTGCGGTCGCGCCGAGCATATTCTTTAATTAAATCAATTTGTTTCGATCTGACGGTCGGCAGAGGAAGTTGTTCCAATTTTAATAAAATTTTAAGTAGTGACATGAATATTTCGGTTTTTTTGAGATTGCATCACGAGGAGAAATTCGAAAAAGTCGGATTAAGTACTGAGAGTACTTAGCACGCGGCTCGTAAAGATGGTGGATGATAAGTTCAGAATATCCTGTAATTGGGTGAAATTATGACCGGCTATCAAGTTTTATCTTTTATTATTCTAGAGTGTGCCTCGAATTTTTAGCTTGTTATGTTTTACGAGTCGCTCAGCGTTGATAAAATACGGCCGAGCTGTTCGGTGACGAAAAAATCCTGCAACTGAATCTCATTATCAAATCTAAAACCGCAGACGTTTACGACCGTTTTCAATTTTTGCACCTTTTACTTTATCGCTGATGGTGTAGGTCGAACGAAATTGGACTTAATTGCTTTTAGTCGAAATGCCTTGCGGAACGATATTTATCTACGTATGAGTGTAATGCGAATTAAAATTTAAATGCCATTTTTATGAACGTCCCAATATATCAAAATTGATGTCAGCTCGCTTGGTTATTGTTTTGATTTTTTTTAAATGTCGCTTACTAGTCAGAACTGGATGCTGTTAAGAAGAATCAGGGGCGGATTAGGTCGTCTCATGTTATGCGACTGGTGCACCAAGGCCACATGCAGGCGCCGCCACAGGGGACAATTATCTCGGATAATTGAATTTACTTCATCAAGACTTTGAGCATTCATGGCGTTTACCACAGAATAAGAACTAGCGCATGTCAGCAAATGTACATTCCAGACCGTTACAAAAACATTAAACAGTCAATATCCCTAGCGAAATAGGATTTGCAGCTTCCAGCTTGTTATTGCAACTACTTCACTCATAGATTGTGACAAAGTATAATTTTCACGTGTTTACAAGGTAAGTAAAGTACACCTGGATGTGATTCAATGAAAAAATTGTTTTATTACTAACTTGCACACTATTGCAATCTCTTTATATATATATAGTAAATTTGAGATAAAAACAATCTGCTTTATTTTCATACGCACATCCTCTTTACACTTGAAGAATTTTGATGAATTTCGATTATGCAGCTTTTTTTCATTTTGACTGTCAATCATTTATGTCACAATTTTGACTACATTACTTATATGATTGATTTATTGATACAGAGATTCGAAGACAGTGCTGACGAGTTTCTTTTTAAATCCTCATTATTCCAATTAATAAAGAACTTGTTTCCATCTGCTGATCAATTATGATAAGAGTTGAAAGATTTTTTTCCCTAAAAATTTTAATAGAACTTCTAAGAAAAGCCCACATACTTTTTACCACGCTGATCGTAAATTGCGTGGCACAAGCTCTATTTAAAATTGTAAATAATGTTATTAGGCCTCGGCGTCGATGTCTTCTACCGCAATTTCTAATTTTCTTCGCGTCAATTTAAATTCATTAAGTCCATTAAATTATTTTCGTTGATAATAGTGGCTGTAATTACTTGTCGACACTAGAACTGAAATACGAGTAGTACAAGCTAATAAATCGAGCACCGTGCATAAGTCAGAGCTTGCGCCGGTTTATAGCGAATCAGAATTCTGGTTTAATAAATCGCGGTTAAACCGTATAAACCCCGAGGCGACCCCAAAACGCTGTAAAATGGTGCGAATGCAAGTTCTGCGAAGAGCAAACAAGTCGTTTTTAGATCGGAATGAGGTTTTCCCTCGATTGGGAACGTTGCTGTAAAATGAAGAGTTGCGGTATGCGACATATACGCGGAACATCTCGTACCGGACAGATCGCACCTGAACAGGTACCTGTTACCGCATATGGGCCTTCTGGTTCATAGTACCAGTTCCGCGCACAACTACGCTGACAAACCGTGAGACCATCGTCACGCCACGGGAGGGCCTGGTCGCCTTCCTGATCCCTAAGCGATTCGACATCGACATGATGATTGCTACACAACTGCCATCACTCAGGTTCTTCATATGGTCTCTGACAATTTTCGCTAATTTTCAACGTGAATACAACAAAGTCGTCCGATCAAATCACGGCGATTTATACAGAAATGGTAGTGGCATTTTGCGTGCTGAAAGCATGGCAGCTACACACTAGAAAACATGTGATTATAGTCAGGAACAAAAGCGATGCTTGGGACTAATCAAATGAAAAATGGGACGAAATACCAAAAGATAGTTTTACGTTAATTTTCATTAGGAAAATAATGACACTAATGAGTGGCATAGGTTTTGGTAACGACAAAAGACTAAATGGTCACATACACAACAAAAGACAATGTTTTAATTACACAATTACCACATTTTGATTTTTAAGAATAAAAGAATAATAAAAAACGTCATACTCAGGAGTTTTTGAATTTTTGATTTCCTAGCACCTACATTTTTTGATAATTCGGGACTCCAAAATATAAATAATAAACGAGTAACTTTCAATGAGTAAATCAATATTAGTAGGTTGGCAACACTAAGAAACTGATATTGATGACATATCACTTGTTGATTCATTGTTTGATTACAGTTAGGTGTTACGATTAATCGAAACTATTGTAAATAAAAATTTATAAAGTGATCGTGAAACAACGTTTTACTACGATGAAATGCAATCAACCAAAAGGAAAACCATGCTTAAAATAAAACTTAAAAATTGTTGCCAACCTAATAAAAAGAAACAATTATTTATAGTCACTTGGTATGATAAATTCTCAAATTCTAGATTTCAATTCTCAGTCCAAATGGTGAGGTGGTAACGATCAGCATTTGAGTTTAGAACATGAATTTTATCTTAAATTCGGGCCACATTTGTAACTGTTAATTATAAATTTAAAAATGAACCAGCTCCGTAGTGAAAATTTCTAGCGTCTATCAGACAATGAAAATTTTACTAGAATATTTGATAAAAATATTCACAACTTACACTTGAAGCCTTAGTAATAAGTTCACTAAGAATGTTCTTAGTTTCGCAAATTTTCAAATTTCTCTTTCTAGTACAAGATGAAGTAGGAAATTTCGATTACAAAAGGTAATTTTTTATTTTAGATTGTAAACAGTTGCCCAAAATTTGATACGATCGATATGACCTTAGCAACAATAAAAAATTTAACGTTAAATGTGAAGAAAATGAGTTTTCAGTAATTTTTTCCTTTTCTGTAAATCTGAGGCCAATTTAGGTTATTATATAAATTATAGATCTCAATTTTACCTACAAATAAGGTCCTATACGAGTTTTATCTACGACGCAACGTTTTTAAGATATGAGCTAATAAAACATCAAATACTCACTGTATTGTACACGCAATATGGTTGCTCTTTATTTTCTGCATTCTCTAGGATACTAGAAGACCAATACAATGGATCTCATTGTCTGTTGTATCCTCGAAACTGCAAATTTTTTACATTGTGTCCGACCAAATTGATCTCCTGGCAAAGACGTAGAATGAGGACGAACACTAATGCAAAAAAGAAAAAAAAATAACGCAATTAAGACGATTTCGCAGCGGCAAGGAGGTCTACCAGGGAAATCATGTAAACCCTAAAACTACGAAAGTGGGTACAATGCATATTTGAGTTTTATCACTTATCAACTTCATATCTTAAAAACGGATCGTCATACGTGAAAAACGTATGGGATAGTTTTTAAATATAATTGAGACTCATTATATAACTTATATAATAACCTAAATTGACTGTAGGTCATATTGATCAGAAGTAAAAATAAAAAAGGAAAAATCTTTCATGGTCAGAATTTTGCACTTTGCTTCTGTTCTTATCTAAAGTAACTAATCTAGTCCTAAATTCCCAGATTCTAATTTTTTGAATTTTTTGTATTTTTAGCTTTTAAAGTTAATACATTTAGAGTTCCAAAGTTTCAAGGCTTTGGGATTTTTTACAATTACCTGATTTTACAATACCGGGTGATCAATAATTACTGTTGACAATAAAAACATAGGAACCTGTTCGCCCACCAGTTGGTTAAAATTCCCATCTAACTAAAAGTGAGGTGTAATGAGAATGTTCTCCAAAACTTAATTATATATTTATGTGGCACCACTAAAAGGTTAGTAACCGGAAATACCTACGCAGTTTCGTCAATATTGAGAAAAAATCGTGTTGCCAACTGAAACAGTCTTGTCAATCACTCGGTATTAGATTTAAGTCAAATTTTGAATTAATTTTGTAGTTTAAGTTTACCAAACATTTAATTTGTCAGAGTCCCTTTCCAGATTATTACATTATTAAATTCTATATATTTGGACTTTTAAGTTCTTAGTTTTCAATTTCTTAATTTTTGAACTCCCACAATCCGAAGCGTACATGAACATCCAGGATCAGTTTTTTTGGTTCTCAATTTCTATACTTTAAACCCTAAGACCAGCTTCAAAGTAAAATAAATCTAATTTGTACAAATTTATTTTTTAAATTTTTTACACTTTCAATTCTTATATTTTTTGTGACAAATGCTGAGGTAAATGAAAAGAGCAGAATTTAATTTTAAAAAAATAAATGTAGATAGAAATAATTAGTGTAATCAAACAGCCATTTAGACAACGCGGTGGCTGTCTTTTACCGATTAATTATTTATTTTGGATATCAAGCTCATTTATACATATTGAGACTTTTAGTCCTGAACAAAATGGAAAAAATCACGATATAATTTTCACTTTTAGATATGTTTTACGTCTCTACTGTAATATATGGCCTCCATATCCTTAGGTTACAAAACACAGATTAAGATATTTTTATATTTTTATTTAACAATACAATGAAGTGTATCGTAGCTCATAACATTTACTTTTTGTCTTCACCTCTGGAGTTGTAATATTCCTTGTTGTTAGGGTTACGTTGGTCGGCCCTGTTATCCTTATAATGCTGTTCAGAGTTATACCCATGGGTAACGCTAAAAATATATTTCAACATGTATACATATAAATTTATAATTATAAACTTACTTCCAGCCTTGTACGATGGATGATTTGGATTCATCTGGTTGGATCTGTTATCAACTCCGTCTTTGTCCATGATGCTTACACAAGTTAATTTTAACTGTTGCTTGTGCTTGTAAATCAAGGGTTTTTATAGTCGATTGACACGATTAATACGTATATCGGAATTTTACCCGTAGATTAAATGGATGACAAACAAATAATGTAATAAACTTAAAGTTATGATAAGCCATTGTTTTTCGAAGTCACACCAAATCTTGAGTCAATTTAAATCAAGTAGCTTAATTCATTAATGATAAAAATAAAGTATCGACATAAATTACCCACGCAACACTTTCGATACCTATCAAAAAAAAAAAAAAAAACACGAAGATAAATAAATGAAATGTATTAACATTACAGAAGTGTTACAATTATTCTTGAAACCTAACTATATTAATACTCATGAATATTTTTTCGCTACACCGGTGAAGTCCCTAACTTCCTGTACTAGCATCGCTTATAAAATTAACTCGCTGTGGTGAGAGTCACCAGTTAACTTTTAGCATCAGAAGAGTGAAAGTGTCGGTATGGACAAAGCAGCTTTGGACAACAAATCTAATCAAATGAATCCAAATCATCCTTCGTATAAGGGCGGAAGTAAGTGTACAAAGTTTGTTTGTAATCTTCTTTCTAAATTATCAATTTCAGCTGTTACACATGGATATACCAGCGAAAAAGCTTACCTTGACAACAGAGCAAATCAACTAAATCCCAATAATCCTGCGTACTGGAGCTCCAGGCAACAATCGTCAAATACTGACGATGATGTTGCAAGTGAAGTTACTGGTGGTAGTTCAAACTCTTCGTGTGCACTTGTCTGAATTTTTGTATTTAATTTTTACCATGAAATTTTGACAGTAATCTCAACTTGTATTTTTTATAGAAATAAAAGTGAAAACAGAATTTTTAATTTTCTTTAATTAGTAAGTAAGAAATTAACGTCGTTTTTCTATTTAAATAAGATGAAATTTAAGAAAAAAATTACAGATGTGCTCGTAGTTTATTGACCTTTACCAGATATACATAATCATAAACTGGGTTACTTCCATATTATCATAATCAAATATTATGAGCAAAGTAGGAAGCATGGGGATTCCCCGACATTATTAAATACTTATCTATAAAAATATCATTGCTATTACTAATTTTTGCATAATAATCATGATGTGTCAGAAATTGTGCAGTCTCCATGTGAAAACAATTCGGTTTTATCGTAAATTATGAATCAGGCAATTGTAAAAATTACACTAACCAATTACTTCAAAATCTGCTGGGTACCGAGAAAAGTACGTGATGGAGTTTTTAAATTTCAGTTCAAGATAGTTTCAAGAGAAGGGTGTGAATTAATCTGATAAAATCTGCCTAATTTAACACAATACTAAAATAGATAACTCGAGCAGGAACGCAGGTGATATTTTTCGACACAAGAATGTTATCATATTTAAATAGTCCTTACAAAGCAAAGTGTAAACAAAGCGAATTAGCCAGAGGAACATCGGTATTTCCCCGAGTATGCAAATAACGTTACATTGTCAATAAGTAGGTAAATTCGAGTTAGATCATTAGTTTATTCCTAAACCTTAGTTCAAAAAATCACAATTCTATTAGTTCAATTTAATTAACTGCCTCTCAACCTTAAGAGAAAATTATTTATTTTCTAAAATAACGCACAAGAACTTCTCTAAATAGAACTATTCCTTAAAATTTTAACGCTGACAGTATTCGTTTTTTATTTTACCAGACAGAAGTCTCCAAACAATGCTTACAATGAACCTTAAATTAAGAAAACAACATTACAAGGAAAATTCAACTAAAAATTGTCTATTTGTGGAATTACACGACATAAAATAACGCAGCAAATTTCCTAATGTAATAAAAGCCTAGTAAAAATTGTAATTCCGCCGGTATAAAAAAAGTTTCAATGCCTCGTCCAATATTTACAACATATTCATGTGTTTACCAGGTATTCATTGTCGTAAAATTATAGTCTTTTGTTTTTCTCATACTTAATTATTTGTTAAAAAATGAAAAACCGTAAAGAATTTTTCACAGGTGCCGACGGAAAAAGTCCGATAAGGAACTTGGCGTATTAATTTGATTGTTGCCGCGAACACCAAGCAACAGCTAAATTAAAAATCAAACTAATGCTGTAGAAATGAGACCCCTAAAAATTTTTACTAGGGAACTAATTTCCACTATACCCCTAGTTAAACAAACAGATAGTGCAACCAAAATTTACCAGTTTTGTTTACGTGATAAGATTAGTTTTCACCGTAAAATCACCGTATTCATCTCGGTCGTGACTTTTTGAACCTGGATAATTATTCCGGAAAATTCCTTGTAAAGCTCAAGTGAATCCCCTTTTTACGGAACGAACTTTCGGTTCCCTATATAAAGCACCACGTTCAAGCAGGCGCAAGAAGTCAGTTCGTGAAAAGTCTTGTGTTAACTCTAACATCGTTATCTCACAAAAATGGATAAAAATTCAAGAGATAATCGTGCCAACCAAATGAATCCAAATAATCAAGCGTATTATTCCAGCAGAGGGTCAAATTCTTCAAGTAAGTGTGTTTTTATATAAAATCAAGCGCATTTTTCCGTGATGATAAAGAGTGTCACCATTATTCTAGATTTCCATTTTTAAACTTGGATCAATCTAACGATTTAACAAAATTAATCCTATTCATACTTGTCGATATTATTATTTTATATGATATTGTATTCCTATCGAACTCTTTGATAAGAGAATAAAAAATGTCGTTGAGCAAACAGTGAGATATCACACAGAAATTATTTATTTAAGCCATTAGGCGTTAACTTTCTTTGTAGGTAAATATGATGCTGTCTCTATCATGGGTGTTTCGATTGGACAAAAATACTGTGATATGATGGCTGATAGTTTGACATTCATAAAATTCTAGAATTCTAGACAATTCTCGAAGTTGTTAAATTCTTTTTTTTAGGATTAATAAGACAGTCTTGTTCCAGATTCGTCTAAATCAACATCGTATTCAAAATCTGATTCTGACAATCGCTCAAGACAACTCAACCCGAATAATGATGCTTACTACACAGCCAGGCAAGGGAAACAAGGGAAATAACCTTTCACTAATCAAGAATCTCTCTGTATCGAATACGTTATCAAATATTTAACACAATATGTAAAAATAGTAAATTTAGTAAGTTGGGTATCGCATAACATTTTGCAATAAAATTAGTGTTAAAAATAGACCCGAAATTCAACCATTTCCTTCGTTCAAACTGCAGTGTACGTGACTCTTGAAGTTTGTTTGAAAATTATTTTTTTCGACACTCGAGCTTTAAATATACAAGACGAAACATTAAACATTTTTACTAAACGATTATAAGTAAGCAGACTCAATAAACTTTCAACTTTTGCATACAGTTTTTAAGCAAAAATATATGCTCACAAAACTAGCTAGCCAAAAAATGCTGCGAACTTTCCAAACGTAGCATTATCGTAGTTTAAAGTAGAAACTTCCGTATTATATACTTCCTCCGTCCAGAAATATGTGTCCAATTTTGATGTTTTTCTTGTCCAGAAATAAGTATCTGATTTATTTAAAAAAATATTTTATTGAAACTTAACTACAAATATCGTTTCTGAGAAACTTTTAGGAGTCATTTGAGGCATTTAAACTGTTAATGGTGTCTTTTACACGTTGATAAAACCCAAAATCAAAATTTATAGTAATTAAAAGGCTACCGACTCTTTATGAATGTTCTTTTTTTATACAACGCAATTTATAGTTGTTACCTTTATTTACTTTCAGTTCTCACTAGTACAGTGCTAATGAGAAATAAAAGCCTTATTCAAAGTATCAGAATTCATTTCAGAAAAGGTGTTTTCAACAACGTAAATCAATTCATCTACAGTCTTGCAAGCCAATTGTTGCTACAATAAAAATTGGACTAAAAAAGCCTAAATCTAAGACTTTTGTATCGGGACTATCAGGTGGTTGACAAAACAAAATGTCATCAGGAACAATATGTAGTTTATCACTATTTTGTTGCATCCAAATTGTTCTACTAGAAGCTGATCTTGGCCAGTTTTCTTGAATAGCGAGCAACAATTTTTCAATAATTATGTTCTTGTAAGGTTCTCTTGTGACATTACTGCGATTTTTACTGTTCCGTTTAGCAGGTCCAGAAACAACAAAAGGCCAAAGGCTAAGTTTTCCATCGAAGTTCTTATTTTTAGAATGATTCCAACTTAGACGAGCGACAGTGGCTAAAAAAATCACTTCTGTGAGAAAACGTTTCATTTTGCTGGTCCTGTACGGTTCATTCGTCTCCAACCACATAATGTGTCTCAGCTGTTTTGCTAATGTAAAACTTTTTTTTGTCTACATGAATTCGATGAATTCGGATGTTGTTGCATTTACACTTTTCGGTTTCAGCATTGATGAGCCTTTCAATTTTATTAGCATCGCTGAAGAAATATTTCACTGTATTTGAGTGCCGTCGTAATATTCCTGATTTCAACCCATTATCAACCGTAGATTTTGGTACGTTGATAGCAGCAGCCAACGAACGAATAGTACGGCGGTTATTTAGTGGTAGATACTGCTTTAAAAGAACATTTTCTTTTATTCTTAAACTCTGCGCTTACCCGCTATTATTTGTGAACAAACTCAAAATAGTTATTAACGTAATGAGGCCGATATCTGCCAAATAACAGCAAGATTTCATAATAATCAATCACGTGTGATACTTGTGTATTGACTGAATATTGGCTCAATACTTTCCATAGTATTTTCGGTAATACCGACAAAAATAATCGTAATAAGCATAATAATTTATAAATCAAGTTTATTTATGTTGCCCTAGAAAAAAATATTGTTTATAAACAAATGTTTTTTTCATAAACAAGTTTTTTTTTACAATTTTCGTGTTTTCGTAATACAAAGTTAAAATTTTCTTCATGAAGGAGAAGCCGACTCTAAAAAAAAGTTGCATTTCTAACAGAGGAATAAATAACAAGTCTTTTGTTGGAGTCTCCAAATATCCAAATTTTGTTAGAAAAAATTATCTTATTTGGAATTTTTGATACCTGTCGCCGTGAAGAGCTAGTTAAACTGGTACTGAATAATATTAAGCACAGAGGAGTTCTTATATTATGTAGTAACATTAGAAAACACAAAAAATTAAAAATTTAAAAAAATTGTAATCACCCAACTTAATACTTTTAGGAAAACTTTTATTAGTAACATTAGAATAACACAAAAAATAAAACATCTAGAAAAATTGTGATCTCCAAACTATTACTCTCTTTAAGGGTTTTAATTTGTTTAAAAATTATGCATCATTGCAACATCCAAGTTCAATAGGCAACGATTTTTCTTGTATTATAGGAATGGTAAATGTACTTGACAGTGTGTAGGCATTCAAAAAATAGGAGAAATTCCAAGAAAAATTGTGGAGTATCTACAACTGGAACACTCTGAAAAGTATACGGGTCTCTGTTTTAGAAACTCCTCAGCCAGTCTTTTGGTAGAAAATAGAGGAGACCTCTTCACACTAAAGATGTTTGGAGGTAGGTAATCTTCAGCTGTTGCGGAGCTATATGTAGAGGTATCTATAAGCAAAAAAATCAAAATTTTCCAAGAGCTTTTTAAATCTACATTAGGGTCTGAATTGAAAGTATCGGAGCCTTTGGAACAACCAGTTTCCCAAATTTTCAATCTGTAGAAATTGAAGCACAAGAAAATTTACAAAAAAATTGTAATATCTGGTAACTCTAATTTTATGTTTAATTTTTACAATTGTTTTCATGTTTTAAAGTAATAATTTTGTTAGAATTAATGATTTTCACTTTTAAATTTAAAAGATAAATAAAACTACGATTGACATTAATTGGTTAAATATTGAATAAAAATTTTCTCCTGTACAAGTAGGTGTTATGAAAAAAAAAATACACAACAGTCCATGAACGTTGCTATTATTAGAACCACCTGAATTTTTTTCTAAAAACATGATTGCTCCTACTAAATTTAGCTGTGGTAAAAGGTTGACGTTTCTGATCCCAGTCTGAATGAACAAATTAACAAAAATCTAAATATTTTGCGAGAAATAGATTTATAGTTTCCATTTTTGTGATATTCATCCACGTATTGTAATCAAAGTAGAATACAATGGATCATGTTTTATTTATAGGCTATAATTATTTTTAAAAGTGACACAGGACAGCTTTGCACAGACTAAACAACATGTTTTTAATCTAATTTATACCATGTCCAGTTTTTTATGAAACATGAAAACAACATGCCTACGCTTGTAAAATCAAGTGTCTTTTCTTATAAATAATTTGTAACAATAATTTATTTGGGCGGTTTGCACCTGTATTTTGCTCGAAAAATAATACGGATTTATTCCAAATACCGTTTTTGTAAACTTTATTTATCACTAAAACTTTTGATAATCTTGTGACGCCTTACGTGTAGAACAAAACCAATGAAGTATAATTTGCGATTATTTTTAGCACGCCGTTGGCACTTTTGTAAGGGTTTCATATATTTCCATCGTAATGTTGGCAACCTTACCGACTTTCTAAATAGTTAGTTTTAAATTCAAAGTTCCTCAAATGCGTCTTTAAAATTTTGATTTCGCCACTGTCTCTAGTATGTTTTATTATTAGATTTTTTACAATACGGAATCGAACTTATTTTTATTTTTTGACATCTTTTTAAGTAAGACTTATCCCAGCATAAAACAAACTGCTTTATATTCTGTTTAGACTCCTTTAATGTGTTATACATTTTTATTAGCTGTCTCAAGAAAATTATACTCTACGGTGGCGTTCGCCGTGTAAAAGTGTGTTTTGAAAAACTAATGATGCATTAGACCCTCTTAACTGTAATTAATAATACAAAACACTCGTCTGACTTATCGTATGTCACAACGCTTAGATTTTTATCTCCATGCATATCGATAGTAGCCTTATCCAAGAATTTATCGACCTATCAACGTCAATCAAACAGGATAGATTCCGATCAAGAAATAATTATGGCATCCACAAATTTAAATAAATTTACTTTAAGAGAAAGGCTTTTTTTTATGGCGTACTAGTTAAATTTTAACGATTTTACCTGATGGGATGTTTGGTGTTGCCATAATTCAATTAATAAAGTCAGCGCTCTAGTAACCGTGGATAGATTATTGCATGTCATATTGGTACTAATTAGTTGCTTTGGAATGGCGTCCTATAAATGTGCGTCGTATTCGTTGAATAATTCCAGTAGTAATCTGTTTTATGTTGGCAAATATAATTAATGATTTTTATACACATATTATGTAAGGTTTAGTTAAATTATTTCATCCTGGGTAATTAAGAGGAAAATTAAGTGTAGCAATATTTCTTTGGATTATACTTGGAAAAACAGTGAAATAATAAAAACTCATCGCTTTCACGCACAGCTATTTTACAATAGCTTTATTTATACCAATGTTGTGAGAGTACCACCGGAATGTTTTCACCCCGCTCTCCTCCTTAATTTCACCATGATTAATGTGACCGGCTGTCCACAGAAGCCGATTTCTTACCGTCAATTTTCGGGATTGACTAATGCGTGTTATTTAAACTTCTCTTCACGCTCAGTCCATGTAATTATACGTTCGACTTTTATTATAAAGCATTAAAAGTGACGGGGAGAGCCTACCACGTAATTACACTTAATATCAATAAGCCTCGGCGGAATTAATTCGAAAAAATCACCCAACGCGACATTTAATGCTTCACTATTAGTTGCGGTCTTCCGCGAAATATTAACCAAATATTCATCAGAGAAATAATTTCAGAGCACCACAAAGCATCTGCACTGCAAGATAAATGATTACTTTAATAATTATTATTGAGCCAATATTGCTTGCTTGCAATCTGTAATTACTTTAAATTAAATACACCGCTAACTTCTAAGGAGTCAAGGTCAGCTCGCTAATGTGTAGTTTGAAGGTACTAATTAAATTCATTAGTTTACAAATATTTGTAGGTATTATACATTAATTACTTTTCAGATGAATACCCGTCATGTAATTCATTCCCCTGTGATTGATTTCATAACGAATTCTTAATAATCACCTTTCAATAAGAAACCAAGGGATTGTTTGTATCACATTAAAACATCTTCTCGAACTAGAATCTTTATTTGTACCTACATTAACAAAATTAAAATAATATCACAACACTTACACTCTCTTGACTGAAATGGGCGGTCTCTGAAAAAAATCCCAAATTTTGCAGCGTAAGTATCACAAAAACTGACTAAAATATTCAATTAATATAAAAATATCAACATCTTGCAATTGAAAAAAGCCGAACATTAACACTACATTTAAACTTTGGTCTTTCTTTATATACACATTTGTATGAAAATAACATTTCGATTCTTCAAAAAATAAAACCAAAGAACATGGAATATAATACACGTATTTATAATACAATAAAATAATACAGGTACCTAACTATATTCGATTTAACTAAAAAACTTTGCCACGATATGAACTGGCTTTTCAAAATACTTCCAAAATACCATTCGATTTTTTGGCTCAAAGAGGATGTCTACTGATTAAAATATGAACAGTTTAAGGTCACGTTTAAAGCTTCTCATTAACTAGAAAAATTAAGACAAATCTGCTGAGTTAGTAGATAGTTTGAACGATGCGTTGTCGGAAATTGAGGGATTGTCCACGACTAAAGATATATTATCTCCCCCTTGAGTTTCTTCCAGTTCGTTTTCTTCAAGTAAGGGAACACCTGGAATAAATAAGTTTTACCAAGAATTCTCTCAAAATACAAACAAGAGCGATCCACAAAGAACAAGTAGGAGTATAAATTTTTAGAGTTATAAATATAAATTTTAGAGACACCGTTTGTAAATTTTGATAACCGTCCAAGGTTTTTACAACAAGTTATGATAAGAAAAAATCATTTTCTAGTTAAATCCTATTTTTTCGCTTTAAACGACAATTTCTTTGCCCCAGCGTCATAGTACCATAAATATGGCAAGCTAACGCAAACCGTAGCCTTACCGCTGACCTACCTTCGGTATTGACAACAGAACTGGTGTCAAATGAAGCCAAACTCCCGCAGTGCACTCTGCAAGAAGCCGGCTGAGAGCCACTGTACGAAGATGCCGTGTCCAAAGTTATGTTAGTCGACCCTTCGGACACTGCGACAGTATCCGTCGACCCCATCGAATCACCTGCAGATCTGGTACTCGGAGTATGAGAAGCGCTGAAATAAGAAAAACTTCCAAACACCAAGCTTTCGCAGAGAGCGCAATGACGTTTTATGATACGGCGCGCGCCCTACATGGACTTCCTCCATTAATTATCATGATCGTAAGCGGCGACTTATGAAGTGTGACACAGTAATGGGAGTCAATTGCTCTTGTAGGCACAATTTTTTTATTGCGAAACCATAAACACAAACACGGAAATTATCATGTTGTCATGTTGTCAACCTACGATTAATTAAGTGTGGCCAATTTGTTGAGCGAAAGCGGAGGACTCTGAGAATTTTTATAATTAAATCGAAAAATTCGGTCAATTGTTGGTGAGAATTGGAATTTACTGCCGGTATATGCAGGCTAGACATCGATTTTCCCGGGGCGAAATTCGAAAAGCTAAAATGTTTAGTTCGACGTAATTTGTTGACGTTTTGGTGGATGCCTGTAATTCGTTCGGCTTCCATTAGACGTCTACGCGTTAAGGTATCTCATCGCAGATCTCATTCGAGATAAATGGGCAAGTTTCTCACACTCAATATGTAAATCGATTGCTATTATTGAGAAATCCGCCAAACGTACTGTGGTTATTTACGATCACTTGGTGGAAACTTGGCAAATGTGAGGGAAATGAATAGACGGTGGTCTCTAGATTGTGGGTGCTTTTCGTTACAGTTTTCACACGCTCATCATGAGCGATTTACTCGGGCTCAAACAGGCGTATCATTTACAATAATTGAGAGATCGTTTCGCCTGGAATACGTGGCAATGATTATATGGGTAAAATGACTAATGGTCGTTAAACGGTCTCCGGTGTATGGCCTGTCAATATCGCGGTGCCGCAGGGTATCGGTCTTGTTAAAATTCCTCGCTTTCTTGGTGCAAAAATATTCGACAAAATAAAACTATACGAAACTAAATAATACAAAAAAATTAAATCGCAACCGGCGAGTAATTGTGTGAGCGAAATTATTGTTGCACGCAATTTGGCACGGCGAACGAGGCCAACGACATAAATGCATTTTTCATCATTAGGTTAATCGACTCAATCGATTCCGAATTTTAAGAAAATTATATTTTTGTCAACGACCACTTACTGGAAAAACGACACCAAAGTACCGCGTTCATTATCCCAAAGACGACGTTGCACCGTCGTAATAATCGGTAATAATTTCTCCAAGTGCTTGCGTTTTATGAAATTTAAAATGCGGCAATAAACGTAAGTTTAATCGGCTCACTTCAAACTGTACTATAAAGTTGATAAGTCGTCCGTGGTCCACCGTTACCTCTGAACGGTTTTAAAACCAGAACTGCTAACAAACTCACAGGAATTAGTAACGACACATTTTAGTGTTCTTAAAGAAGTTTCGCGATGTGTTGATTGGTTATTTGTAACAGTCACGAAAAATACAACATCTAAGCTACAACATGACTTTCAGATTTCTGCGGTGGCTTTGATGTAAATTCTTGGTTAACCGTTAAGAGAAATTAAGCATTAATTTATTTACTCCGGCGCAAAACAATAATGTTTAAATAAAAAATTCACGAATGAAAGAACATCGTTAATCGACAAACAAATGTGTTTTACATCACACGCACGACGTAAACACATGCGCGACAAGATTTTTTCGAGTAATCAAAAATTTAAGTAATCTGGTAGCTCTCTCAGCTTTCTACATTGTTAAAATTTTTTGTCGGCTTTGTGACTGCGATATTTATTGGTTTTTATTTTATTCAACTGATTATCGAGTCCACATCCCATATGATAGCCATTGTTGTGCCACCATTACAATAAATTCGTTTGGTTCGCCCGAGGACAATGGATTGTATGTGCAGAAATGCAAAATTAATAACGACATCGTATTCAATGGTACCCATTAATTTCATCGTACAAAACTCAATACTCTCCGTGCCGTATCTGAATAAAAATAATAATGATTCGGATCATTAAAGCAAATAACTTAATCGAATCCGTTGCTTGCTTTCTTGCGGGCACATAAATAACGCGAATGTTTAAATATTAAAACCAATTAGTTCTGAAAGTCCAACGGAGAGAAAATGCACATTCAGTAGCCGACTCATAACGTAATGTTTGTCGTAAATTAAAACAACATTAAAAACCCACCCGGTGATAAATCGGGATATTAAACGAAATCTTAGCAATTATATCGATATTAATGTGTTTTGCCGGCAAAACGAAATCGTCAACGTCCGATGGATATTTACGTCGATAGGGCGGAATCAATATTCGAGACAGCGTACAGCGGGGTTCTGTTTACTGCACAGCTCAACGTAATTGCCGTATTAATTAACGCTAAACACGGCCTGCGTGCTAATTCACAATATCATAATTTTCATAAGTCCGATTCATAAAATATCCCCATGGATATGTTGATACGCCGAACTCGGGCGATAGATCCTAGTAATGGGTCGTTTAGCGACTTGTTTGGTTTCATATTCAAGTAGAACGTAGAATTCCTGAAGACACTCACAAAGAACCGTGACGAGTGGCATGCACCATGTCTGCTGGATTCGCTGTGTTACGCGACCTGCGACCACCTAAATTCGGCCAATGAGGACGATGCAACCTGTTGGACGTCAGATTCGGCGCCCGATCCCGCGTCGCTTCGTCGTAAGTTGGTAACGACGCCTGGAAGAAAAACAAAACTAAATATTCGACATTCTTTCAAAAACTATCACAAAAAACATACAAATTTAACAAGGTTTTGTTTGACAGTTCTAGCACCCTGTTTACGGAGTGCACCACGTCAAACAATAATTAATTAATAATAATAACGTTGCAATTGTAAATTGCTCTAAAATGATAGAACCAGAACTAATCATTATTGTTTATAATCCCAGTTTATTACAGCAGTGATGAAATCACAGTTAAAATAGTAAATGTAAAAAAATCACAAGCTCTAAAGTAAGTTTGTTGTATGTACTCATTATGAAGGAGTACAACATCGAAAAAAATATTATTATATACTTAAGGGCTAGAATTGTAGTCCGTTTCTGCACCGCAATAAATATTTTTTTATGAACTTTGCGGTTAAGTAGCCCTACGGACCTCTTGTAAAAACAAGTCTATAAAACTTTCTAAAGTAAAAATATCGGGTGATCATTTGAATTTATAATTAGAGTAGGCGCTGATTTTCATTTTATTATTGGTAACATCATAAACAATTGAATTTATGTAATTGTCAAACATTTTATTTGTCATTAAAAATGTTTGAATTATTATACAAGTTTTTTATGTAGCAGTGAGATTGAAGAGAACTACTTTAAGCACCTTTTGTAGGTAGTTTGTAGCAATGTGTATAATGGAATTAGTTCTTTTTGTTAATTCAATTATTGCTACTCTGGCTCTAACCTTAAAAACCTGTAGTGACTTATAGGATGATTATCAGGGCTACCAACAAAAATTATAAATTCTAAAGATCAGCCGGCATATCAAATTCATATTGCTCTCACAAAGAAAATCGAACAAAAACAAAAGAACTGAACAAAATGATGATGGAAGGTGACGAAAAATGAAAGTTATAAGTAGGAATCAGAAAATTTCTTAAATTTTCGAGCTGTAATGAAAGTTTGCAAAACAAGCGCCTAAAGTTTTAACAAAACTCTAAAAACTAAACTTGCAATCTGACACTTTGATTTCTAGCAATAAAATTGTAGAAACCTACAATAATAGAATGGAATTACTTAGAAAGAAATTCTTGTTTAAAAAAAAAACTTCTGACTAAAAAAAATACAGAAGTATGCGTGAAATTCAGAACCTCGAAAAATACGAAACAAAAACGTGAATCCAAACAATTCTAAAAATAAAAATCCTAAATCTAAAACTTTCAATTATAATAAGAACTAAAGTCGTACAAAAATACTATTAATTTGGAAACATTTAAATTTACAATCAAAATCGAAACAAAAAAACTGTACCAACTTTGTAATAAAAATAACAGCAACATAAAGATGACGATATTAGATACTCAAAAATTTCCATATTCTAAAAAACTGTAGAAGTAAACGTTAAATTCGAAACCTCGAAAAAAAACAGAAGTATTCGTGAAATTCTAAATCTAAAACTCTCAATTATGATAAGAATTAAAATCGTACAAAAATATATTAATTTAGAAACATTCAAATTTAGAACCAAAATCAAACCAAAAAAAACCTGTACCAAATTTGTAAAAAAAGACAACAGCAACATAAAGATGAAGATATTAAATACTCAAAATTCTCAAAATTCTAGCACAATAAAACTTTGAGAACTTAAAAAAAAACGCAAAAAATCTTGACAAAACAAAAGCTCTAGATCAAAAAATTTTCGTATTCTAAAAAACTATAGAAGTAAGCGTTAAATTCGAAACCTCAGGAAAAAACGGAGCAAAAAATTAAAACCAAAAAAATCTGAGAATAAAATATCCTAAAGCAAAAACTCTTGATTATAAGAACAACCAAAATCGTCTAAAAATACCATCAATTTGGAAAGAATCCAATTTACTACCCAAATTAGCACAAAAAAAAAATTTGAACAAATTTGCAAAAAAGAGCAAGGTAAAGATGAAATCAGTATACTCAAAATTCTAACGAAATAAAGCTTTGAAAACTTGTGAAAAAATAAAATTTCGCTAGATCGAAAAATATAGCAATTCAGACTTTCAATGTTTGGAAATTCTTAAAAATGTATAAATAACAATAAAAAATTAAGATATATTTGCAAATCGAATAGAAAAATTCATAAGTAAGCTTAAAAGAAATACCTGAATACTGAAAATCCAAAAGAAAATTAATATATAACGTGAAAATCCGAAAACTAATATTTTTAAAAAGCAAACGTCAAAAAATATATAGAGAATATAATAATTATAATTCATTAATTTGATCACTAGTAACTGGCTTTCAGAACCTTCTTTCTCAATTTCTATCAAGAGGAAACCCGTCCATTGCGTGAGGCTTTTAATAAAGTAATACCTCCAATCTTTTCTACAAACTGTGCTCACTAATACTCGTAATACTAGATTTTAAAAGCTGCTATTAGATAATATCGGTGTTTAAAACCTAAAAACACTTTTATGATATTAAGAGGACCTCGAGCGCTTCGTGTTTTTCAGAACGGATGAATTTGTCAAGCTTAATGTTCACGTTAAACTCTTGTAAGTATGTATTTAAAGTCAAATTATAGAGGTTATACAAATTACAGTAATTAATAAATTTTTAACAGGTTCGCCTATAAACCCAAGCTACGTCTTCAAATCCTTTGCCAAAATAAGATCAAGGCAAATTGGAATCAGTTATAAATCTGTATGTTTCGACGTAATGAATGATAATTAGGTAATTAACCGTAGCATAACAGCAAATGAGCAAAATTCAATTAAAATAAATCCTCCAAACAATAAATCGCAATTAGTTCAATCGAACGTAACGACATTCGACTCGTTTTCGATTACGTAAGTCAGAAGCGTGACCAATCGATGCAGAAGATCGAAACCAACAAGTTAACAATCCGGGAGAGCTTCCCAAAATTCGATCGATTCGATAAAATCCACGACGAACACAAAAATACACAACGGTTTCGTAAATCACTGCCACTCCCCCCGATCAAAATATCCAAATAATAAATTAATCAAAAAAAGAAACTGGATATTGAGTGATTGATTCAGAAATTAAATAATGTAAGCTACCTTTTCGGCACTGAAACAATGGACTTGCTTGAAACCAACGGCAAATGCTGTTCCCAGTTAATAAATAAGTAAACGGCTGATTTTACTGTTATTCGTTTCGTACTGACATCAATCTGTCCGAAAAGTGATTTTTGATTCCGGATTGACGAGATTAAGTTCACCCTTCACCGATAAAACCCTGTGTGTGGCCAACATGTTAATAAGCAATTGTTTCCTTAAAAACAATGCTATAATTTGAGTCGTGATCGAAATTATAAGACAATTGGAACGGAAATTCTAGATTTGGATCGTGGGGTGCTGAAGAGGATTGGCGCCGGAGTGCTGCATAAACTAGACAGAATTTGGACTTGTCGCTCGAAAATAATAATAATAGAAATCAAGACGTCAACACTATCAAACTCGGTTTGAAATTAATAAACGTTCTCGAGTGAAATGATGGAAAGTAGCTGCACGCAACGAAGATAATTCCCGCTCTTAACTCATATTAGCGACTATCAATAATAATTACCGCGCGGCAAACTAGGCAAACGTCTTCCCTATAAGGCGATAGTTTTCTGTACCACGGCCACACAATTCTAATCAGATATTATATTATATATATTGAATTGTTATCGTCAACTTTCATAACAACCATAGAGCGACAGGTGAAACCAGTAGTTACAGACAATTTAGGGCAAATTCCATCGTAATTATCAGCTGATCCTGCCAGTTCGGCAAGGTAAGAGAAAAAATACAACAAACACCCCTCACTTTTATATCGGACGAATTCACTTGCTAATTGTAATTCAATAATAAATCTTACACAACGTGAAATAAGAAAGCTGTCGTGTGGTGTTTAGATTTACATTATTTAAAGGTGATTAAACAATTACGTCACAACATTCTACGACACAAGATGTATTAATCCCATTAATAACACGTTCATAGAAAATACGGCGAGCCCTGACCCAATTCTAGAAATAACTAATGTGATATCTAATCCCGAAGAAAATATTGCAAAACTCTACTTCCCAAAAATAACTATAATTTTTAACCACTAACAGAAAATCAAGAATTGCATACATTCACGCAAAAGAAAGTGTAAAGTTATTTTAAATTCCACATTTGCTTCGTCTCAGCTTGAGACCAAACTTTCCTCTGCAGTTCCGTTAGAATTGCACATTATCCTTTTAAATTATAAACCACAAGAAATCTGAAACTGTTTAATAAATAAGCTACAGGCACAAGACCATTATTTTAAGATAAAGCATCCAGCACTGTACTTTAGAGTTTATGAGAAATGATAAAGTCTCCAATAGTAAATAACACAAACGACGTGTACGTATGAAATTTATATATTTTTGGTATCTGCAACACTGATAAATACCATGGAAAAACTGTAGAAAGTAACAACATATTTGCAAAAATTAATGGGGTATTAATCGTGTTCCATTCCTAAACATTTTAAGAAAATTACAAAGGTGCAATTTGAACAAAACGATAATGAAGAAAAGCTAAACCCAAAAAACAAATACAAGAATGAAGAAAAGCAAATTCTTTAAAACACACAAAACTGAACAAAAGCAAAAACATTATCATTAAAAACTTAAAATTTTAGAATAGCATTTTACAAGTTCTAAAACACAAAATCTGAAAATTGGAACGCATAAACTGAATGGAGTAAGGATCCAAAAACCACAAACAATAAAAAAAAATAGAACTTGTGATAAATCCAAGGGGCCTAAAAATCGTAAAAAAACTTAAAAAGATGAATAAAAATCAAGAATCAAAAGCTCTAGAGAATGCAGAGAATGAACGAACAAAAATTAAAACTCAAAAATTTATCTCAGTACTCAGTATATTCGAAAAATCATACGAATTTAAAGCATCTAAATAATCTAAAAAATCAAAGATTGCAACGCAAACGAAAATTTTCAAGAGTTCTAAAACCATAAAATTTAGAGAATTTAAATATTTTAAAGAAATAAAAATTACAAAATGTTGACAGTCTAAATTATTCTAAGGGTCTAAAATATTTATAATACAAAGCTTTAAATTAGAAGAATTTTTTTTTTAAATTTAGGGTGTTCAAGAAAACGAGAGAATCAAAAAAATCCAAAATATCAGAGATCTAATGAATGCAAAGCTTGCAAAGAATCAAGAAATCCAAATACAACAAAAACAATAACACGAAGTTAGAGAAAACCAAAGATTTTTTAAAATGCAGAAAATTTAGAAAGTATACAGTAAAATAGTAAAAAAAAAATCCGATACTAAACTAAAAAAATAGACGGTTTAAGATTCTAAAGAATTCCATAATCCTAAAAATCTTAAGACATAAAAGAATCTAAACTAAATCTCAGTATACAAAAAATTCAAAGGTTTCAAGGAAATCAAACAGGTCAAAGACCTAAAAAATGAAAAAAATAATACCCCAAAAAATTCAGAAAATATATGAAATAAAATAAATCCGACAGAAATTTCAAAAAAATCTAAAATATCTAGCGCATTTCAAGAATTCAATCAATTAAAAATCTCAAAGAATCTAAAAAAAACATTATGTATTTAAAAAAAAACATAGAATCTAAATCCTGGAGAGAACTTATAAAACCCAATGAAAATATCAGAAAAATTCAAAAGAATTGAAAAATTGTAATGGATACAATTAAAAAAAACCTTCAAAATTGAGAAAATAAAAACCAATAATGAACAGGTGTGAGAAAAAAGTGTAACGAATATAAGGAGTCCTAATTAAAAACTAATTTAAAAAAAAAAGAGTCTCACAAATCCGAAGAATCCAGAATAACGCAAAAAATTAAGAAGAATCTAAAAAATCTTAAAATGTAGTAAACCCATGAAATTAATAAACCTTGAGATCTAAAACACAAAGATTTAAAAAATTTAAGAATTCCAAAGAATCGATTTGATATCCAATGGAACTGATCCAAGCTGCTAGTGAACAAGCTTATACTACTTTAGACCCTAAACCTGCCATTTTTTTGTATTTACCAAAATTCATCCAACGTACCTGTTCATTCTGCATTCCATCAGCGAATGCTATCAAACCAAGCCTGTCTGGATGGTGGAGAAGAGAAGCATGATCACTCAAATCCGACCTCTGTACAGGTGGTCCAAGTGGAACAGTCCTAGTTAAAGGTTTTCGTCGTCGACATATCGTAAACAAACAGATCACAAGCAGCAAACCCAAAACTCCCGCTCCTGTTGCTCCAGAAATCAAAACAGCATTAATACTATTAACCTCAACTGCAACAACAAAGTTAGCAACTTCACGACTAGTACACAACAAAATCTTACGAAAATAATTATTACTAGGAGAATGATAACAAGTTGGTGGTTCCGTTGGCAGCCAGCAACCTCCAGGTGAACACGCTAATATCTCATTCCCTTGAAGAGTGTATCCCGGTAGACACTGATAAGAAATCTGTGATTTTATCGGGTACTTGTTAGTAAAAGAAACATCATGAAACTCCGGATTCAAGTTGTAGATGACAGCGTAAGAGACAGCTGGAGGTGGATCGCATTCATGTGCAAGAACTAAAAATACAATATAAATTTATGATGACACACTTTGTGTAATTTACCGCAAATTGGAGTGCTTCCCACCCATCTTCCCCCAATGCAGCGTAACTTTCCAGGCTGACAGGGAGCTTTTGTATTTCTATATTTACTGAAACAGTGTATTTGCACCACAGTTCCAGATATCGCTAGATATTCAGACTGATATCCTTGGACAAGGGTTGTGTAACTGTGAGGAACTGTAGGCGATGCTGGACATGGATAACCAGACGGATCATCTGAAATAAAAAGAAAAACTGATTTAATCAGGCGTAAACACTCAGGAATTTGATGGGAATTTCAGCTTCATTATAATCTCATTAAGCACTTGATTAAATTTGTTGTCTCGATAAATTCACCTACCTACCTACAATAACATAATAAAAAACCGGCAATAATTACTTATAAGCGATTTGCACAGAAAAAAAAAATTGCCAAAAACTGTGTGTTGCCGGCCGCCATCACAATCCGGAATTTATGGAAGTGTCTAGATATAATTCAATAAATACATGTATGAAACAGGAACACTTCCAGTACTGGAATATTAATAATGAATATTTTGGGCCCTCCCACGTTGAAAATGTATCGCAAGCGGCGGTATCAAAGAACCAGGCGGCGCTTATAAAGCAAACTCAAGCAAACTTAGAGACTACAACAGCGGGGGCGGACATGTTCCTTATTTAAGAACAGAGCTGTTTTTACAGGTAGATCGAGATTAAAAAGGTGCGAAAAATCATTTATAGTTTATATCTTTCGTTGGATGCTTTAAACACGAAATTTGAAATGTACACGCCAAAAAAAAACACATCAATTACAGATGTAACTTTCTTTTTTGGAGAAGTCTGCTAGTTTAGTTCTATTACAATGAAAATTGGGAAGATTACAATTTTGAATTGCTTATTAAGGATGCCAAATTACAAAATTTAACTAATTAAAATTACAAATACACCAAAAAAGCAATTTATAAAAAAATATATATTTTAAGACGAACCTAAAATTGCTAACTTTTTTCTCAAAACCTCTAATTTTGTAAGTTTGAACACTATAGCAATAAAAATTGAGAGGGTTACTAATCAAATGTGCCAAATTATAAAAATTTTGAGTAAAAGACAAACTTAAAAATGAAATTTTTCGGACAAACCAAAAACTTATACCTTATTTGTTTAAATAGAATGTAGAACCGATAATCGATTAAGTGACAATTTTAGGTATTTCACACTATTATTTTATTTATGCAACACTTTTTAGGACACGAGCGTATGCGAATGATAGCTGTCAAAAATATGTAATAATATTTATTTATTATACAAGACAATAAACGACCACTTTAACCATCAAGTGAAAATTATTAAATTAATTACACGAGATGGTTAAAGTTCCTTTATCGTCATGTAATTATCTATAATACCCATTTTTTTTCTATAGCAGATTTTAAAGAGAAACTTTGATTTTAATTTATCAACTGGAAAAATACACACTCATTCTTCGTGACAGCTAAAATTTGTTGGATTTTTTGTTATAAACAAATTTTTCATTTTCGGAAGTTTCGAAAATACAATGTACGAGAACGAATAAAAACTGCCTGCAGACGCAGGGAAAGAGGCTAAAAACCTAAGAAACCTTCGAATTTGTGGTCCTGTTAATGGTAAAGAGCACATTGCGCTGCGACACTCCAAAGTGAGACAAAATAAATGTCATGTAATTTTCTGACACAACAACTAATTACACAGTTGAAAAAACTAACTCGAAAATACAAAATCGAAAATGTTTGGGCAGAACAAAATCATTAAATTTTTGGCAGACACTTCCGATGATGATTATCTTTTAAAAGGGGTTTTAAATTTACAAATTGTTGCTGTATTGGTTTTCACGGGGTTTGAGAACGGACGAATTGTACAAGTCTAATATTGACGATCGACAATCGGTAATAATTGTTTCACTTATTAATACTAGAACCAAGAAAGACCGGCCGTTTTGTATGACCAATAAAAATTGTGGAGTCATTTTTTTGAAAATTGTAAAAAATTGCAGGAAATATTCAAGAAAATATCCGCAGTCAACTAAAGACAGAAAAAACGGTACCATTCAATCTGCAAGTATCAGTACAATTTATAAAATGGTGAAGATGATTGCCTTTTTTTAATCTGTCATTTTCCGAAATATATAGTAGGCACTGTTTTCGTCGCTATGCAGCTACGATGTTAGCAAACACGTGCTGATCTTGTCACTGTTAAACGAATAGGCGGATGGAAATCATACTCGGTAGCAGAAAGCGATATTGAAGATTCTGTATTAAAAAAAAATGCCATTTCAAATTAGACTCTTTGGAAAAATCTGGCCACAATAAGTTTAAGCACGAGTACGGTGCAGTTTAACCCACGAAAAAATCATTGCGAGAATGTCTAAAGCTTTAGTTACATTCTGCTTGGGGGAAATATTGTTCCCAGAAACATTGAATATTTTATATTAAGTGGGCGGAAGGGCAATGGCTAGTGAGAAAACAATGCTATTATAAACATATTGTGCCTTTCAATTCCCCAGTAAAATTAATTTTCATTTGAAACACTCTGAAGATTGTTAATTAAAACCGCGTAAAAATATGTATTGTTTGAATGGTACTTAGTGCGTTTTAAAAATTATCTTGTTAGAAACAATACCAAACAACCGTAATTAAAAAAAATGACCTCATTCTAATGCTATACTCATTTTTCCATACTCTGACCCATAAGAAGTTCTTGCACATTTGATACAAACAACTCGATGGCGCTATGTGGGGGCAGACAGTCCGCCCTCGTTAACGTTTTGCTGTGACAGTACTAGGTATAAAACAAGGCAGTTAAAGTGCCATGAAACATCAATTTCGCGCCACAACATAATGAAAATTTATAGCAAATTTTGTACTTGCAAATTGCGATATCCGTTCAAAAGCACTATTAGCATCGTCAGTTGCTCTGAAAGGCATTAACTTCATGTACGAAGTAATTACAGCATTATACATAAACAAATAGGTTTAAACATCCCTCGTTCCATAAGACTACTGAAAAAAAGTGTCAAGTGAAGAAACTGGAGTGTGTTTGTCAAGGAAACACTTATCAGTTATGCAAATCGTAATTAGAAGTGCCATTCAAGATGTCAATTAACCTGATGTTAATTGGTACCATCGAGTTTTTTCGTCGCCGGAGACGTGCTCGAAAAGTGAAAATCATACATTTAGCGACAGGTACTGAAGGGTCACCAGCGAGATGAACCTGTTTTTTGAGTAAATAATTTCCGAGTTCGAGTTGTCCCGGTTCGCTTAATTAATTTTTTATGGCTGAACTGGGCGTACGTTGTTATTAGAAAAAAAATTTGTTGGGGTTTATTACTTACACACAATGCAAAATGTCCCTCGTGGTAATACGCATTCCATACAATGTTGTAAATTATTCCTTGTTAACAGTTTTACCATTATATGCAAATGATTTATTACACGTTGGTTAATTATGGGTCATACGGTTCAACGGAGTCACTTTTAATTGATTTCGAAGTTGTCTTTGAATTTAGATGAAAGGCTTTAATTTTCGATCTTAATCAGTGTGATACGACACGTTTTGTAATAAAAGTGAATGCGCATATGAAGTGATTTCAATTCGTATCAAAAAATTCGTGTCTTCCATTGATGTCATTCTTTCACAAAGAATTATATAGTATCGCTTGTTCGGCTCAATAGTCAGTAATACAAAAGGTGCAAGATAATCACCATTCTTTTACACAATGAATTGATTATGTAAGGTCATCATCAACTCTTGTGGACTCGCGCGCTAAAAGTTTTTGTCCTCATCTCGATGGCTATCTACAGTGGGAAACATAATTAGACAATGTAACTTGTATGTCATCTATTAAATACTCAAACTTCAAAAGAAAAGCCATTACTTCATCGCTTTGACGATTTCGCTAGTGTCTCACAAAAGGACGATTCCTTCTACTGGTACATAATGGTAATTAACTCGATCCCATGAAGAGTGAAAAGTTCCATCGCTAAACTCCCACGTATGGATGTAACCATCCGATGATCATCAATATGTTATAGAGACGCAAGCCTTAATTAAGTTAGACACCACGTAATTACCACTCATTAGATCAAACATGTCAACGATGAACCAAACGCTCTGTATAATACAATGAGGCCAACGTTTAGGCTGAATTGTAATCAGTGGGCTATTGTTTGCATTCCAGACACTGGATATTAATATTTCGAATTTTATTTCGCCACAGCATATTTAAGTTAATCAATCTTACAACGATAAAAATAACCAAGTTTCAACTCGACGACCAAAGCAGAAAAAACAAAAATAAACCAACACAAAGAAGAAAGCACAGAAGGACTGCCAAAAATCAAAATTATGAACATATAAATAACAAGTTCTTTGACTTTTTACAACTTTTCCATTGTTGATATAAAACAGCAGCTACAATGCATACGTTCTCCCCATAAATAACTCATTAAATCACGTCGTCAAACTTTGATAGGCACAGTTATTGCTTAGGAGTATAAGTCTGAAAATAACACAACACTGTGTAAAAAACCTACATTCTCACGGCCCGTTGAACTGGCAAATGAACATGTAGGTGATAAGAAATAAACTCAATTGCATTGTCCGAAATAAGTCGTTACAAAAATTAATTAAATTGTAGGTAGTTTTCACATAATGATGAGTCAATACAAAGTGCCAAGGTGTTGGGTACGTGAAAACAGAGGCGACAAACACATAAGCATAATTTATTCAATCCAACAGCTTTTGTCTTGTTTTATATTGTCACAATTGATTACAATAATAATACAGATGTTGCTAATGTATAAATAAAACTAAACATCTAAACCTAAACGATGGCTACTGATATTTGGTATCTGATACCTTGCATTGGGTAAAAATCAGTTATTTAATAAACACGGCTCATTACCATGTGAAATCGACATTAAATGCTCCTTATGTTCTAGCGTGTTGTAATCAGTACATGAGTCAAAAAAAGTACAGTTTTTCGCCATTCTGGAAGAATCTCACTAATCATCATAATGCAACCTAAATACGATAAGTCTTTTGCATTTAACAATAACACTTATACAAGTAACATAATGCAACTGTATAGTAGAGCCATTTTTAACATTATGTACACAAACTTAAGACAAATTAATAAATTAAACCAGGAACAATTCGACATATCACTTTGAAATTAAAAATATATGCACAGACAATGGACTAGCTCTAATAAGTAGAAAAATAATATTTATGTTCATTATATTACAAACTTATAATGAATATTACAGATCTCATCTGGGGAATGTACAAGTTTTGTTAACGAAATTAAAGCCAACCAAATACAGCAAACACAGAATTCAAAAATTAAGTGCCTCTCTAGATCATCTTTTAATATCGTTATTTTACATTATGCATTTTTGAGTAAATTTATTTACTTAAAATTAAGTTTTGAGTACTAAGACATTGCACTTTAAGTTCGCTATAATATTTGTTCTAGCACATAAAAAGACAATTTCTTATAAACAGAACAATAAATATCTTCATATATATACAAAAGAGTACCCACATTTCCAAAAAGTAAACAGTTGAAAACGTAAGCAAAGGTTAAAAAACATTAAAAACCCAATAAATAACACTTTGAAAACTATGTTATATACAAAATAAATATTAAAAATTCGCTAAAGCCTTAAAGATCACTACAGGTCTCCGAACGGATCAAAGCTGACTTCTTGCTTGGCAGGTTGTGGTGGCTGCGGTTGAGAATTCACCATTTTGGGGCTACCCTGCACAGGAGCCTGCATTCCTCCCATGGGATACTGCATCGGTTGTCCCATCATCATCATCGGTTGTCCTCCCATCATAGGTTGCGCCATTGGTCGATAAGACGCAGCCGTTGTGGCTCCCAAAGGTTGCGGTTGCCATCCCCCTGCAGATTTTGGTTGGTTCTTTGGAGAATTCCATTGATTCGACCGACTTCCAGAATCCATTGTTAAATTCTCAACGAGAGAAGTGAGACTGGATTCGAGATCACCAGTCAATATTTTAGAAGGAGGAGGTGGCCTCTGAGGTTGCACGGCCGGCTGAGCTACCACTTGAGGTTGTTTAGGAGCATCCATGCCTGAGATGGGATCAAAAACAGACGGTTCGTTAGTATTAAACAAACCACTGAGATTGTTCGCAGCGAAAGTAGTCTGAGTCGGGGGAGGCTGAAATGGGGCGTTGGATGGAAAACCATTAGCCCACATGTTTGGCGCAGTCGATACTGGGGGAGCCGTTGATGTTGGTGCTCCAAATAAATTTCCATTATTAACAGGTGCCGTGGATGTTGCTGGCGGAGCTGAAAACTCAGCAAATGGATTACCTAACGATAATAAATCATCGAGTGCGTTTGTTGACTGTGTTGGAGCTGGAGCTGCCGAGACAGTCTCAGAACCGAATAAATCCAGTATTGGCTCCGTTTTGATCGTAGGTTCTTCGCTTAAGAATGGATTGGTGCTGGCCGCTGTTGGTGAGCCGATATTTGCTTTGTACTGGTTGAAAGCAGCTTCTTCTTCTGCCACCGCGGCCTGTTGAAAATTATCGTCAACTGCTGATCCGAAAGCGTTGCTAGTATTGGAGAGCACGGAGACTCCCGATTTGAGATTCTTTTGGTTGCTTGCAGCCGTTGGTGTGTTACCTTCTAAGGAAGCTAAGTGCTGTTCCAGAGCATCTAAGAGACTATTTGGTGCTCTAGTGAGATCAGGAATGTCGCCTTTGTCAATACCGATGTTCTCGGCGACTTTAAGAAACTCGCCCACGCGATCCATTCGGATGAGGAACTTCTTATATAAGTCTAAAGCCTCCCGACATTGTTTTTTGTTCATTTCAAAATATTTTTCTAATAAATTAATAATACCATCGTTATAGCAAGCAAATAATCTGATGAGATCACGAAATAAAAGCATGAAACACATATTTATGACTCCATTGGTGAGATCGTTTGCAGTACAATCAAATTCTAAGAGAGCATCTAGTTGATTCTGGAGAATTGGCAAGGTTTTAAGGAGATTCTCCGAGTTCATGGTGCGCAAAGTACCTTCTTCTTTTCCTCGTTTGACTTTACAGAAATCGAAAGCCACAGCTCGGTATGACAAGGCTTTTTCATTTAAATATCTAGCATATCGCCGAATAAAAGGCGACATGTCGTATCCGGTCCTGGCCCCCACTGCACTCTGTACGCCCGTCTTATCAACAAAATTCGATAATTGAAAAGAGACATTACTAGAAGCCAGATACTGAGTAAATCTCTCGTTTCCGTAACACATCAAGTGGTGGGTTGTGATCAACGATTTGTATACTACCACCCAACTCGTATTTTGTGACCTTTCGATGAGCAAATTGGCCATTTGTGGTATCGACACGTTAGGCTCATTTGTGCAGTGAACTAAATAATCTAAATGTTTTTTCTTAGGGCCTAAGAGTTCTTCAGTTGTGGCTTTACATACCGATTTGGCTAAACCCTGACCTGCTAGACTGTGTTTCGCTGCTAGTAAACGATCGTTTATTGTTTGACCCGCCATTATTATTTGCACTAGCACTTGCACACACTAATTTTAATGATGTTCACCTAATTTTTAACAACTCAAACTCGCTTAGTGGTTCAACAGAAAAGGACGGGTCGATCGTCAAAATCCCACCGGCAAATCAATAAAATGTGTAGACACAAAATGGAGACACGACACCTAGTGGTGGCCACTCGAACGACAGGCGATACCGTAACCACTTCCGCTAATACAATTTTTGATTTTTGGCAGACAAAAAATGCGTTAATTTCAATACGAAACAAATACGAAAGCACAAAACTTGATCTCAAGTTTTCGTATAGTCGTAGCTTTCTTAAAGACAGTAGTTTGAAATTCAAAAGCTAATCGGTCATCTAGTGAGAAGCGCTCGAATTTCAACAGAACAGAAAACTGTAACAGTGACAATAAATTTTAATTTTTCTTATTTAAATTTGTATTCAAGCATTCAAAATTATTGAACGACCTACCTCCAATAGCCAAAGAACAAAAAGGTGGAATTTTCGGAGACCAACTTCCGTCTTCTACACACTGCTGGACAGGTGTTCCAACCAAAACATATCCAGCCTTGCAACTGTAATGCAGTCTTAAACCAACAGTGTACCCCTCAAAATCCCCAGTGTTTTCATGCACAAAATATCCATTGTAAATCTCCTTGGGCGTCGGACAACTTGTGATCTTCTTCATAGGTTGACAAATGGCAGTAGCCCCAGTCCAAATCCCTTTTTCACAAACCCTATATTTACTCTCTTTAGGTCTTAACTCAAGGCCTTCTTCACAAGAATACGTTGCCAAAGTACCCTTGTGAAACAAGCCATTTTCATCTTTCTCTCCATCAATTTCCATAGACCCATTTTTAACGTAAGGGGGCGGAAAACACCGTTTGCTGCACAAAGGACGATGAAGACGCTCCCAATTCCCATCAATACAATACACATTTGGAGCCCCATCCAGATCATAATCGTCATTACATTTCACAATAGCAATTTGTCGTTCTGCATCTTGTATTATTCTGACTTCAGCATTTTCTATTTCTCCAAAAGGAGGACAAACTTTTAGAGCATTTACTGTTGAGTTAATTACAGTTAATTCTACAGGATCACCTCCTGTGGTTTTCAGGAACACCACAAATGTAATTACGAAGGTCAGGAACATGACGAGTGTTGAAAGCTGCAGTTTAAATATTCACATTACACTTACTTTTTAGACACAATATTTCAAACAGAATTATGATTTTTGTAAAATTATAGTTTAGTTTGTGGTTAAGACCACCATTGCTGCGGAAAACAAACTTTTTTGACAGATAGAATCGATCAGCTGTTTGCTAAGGTCGTCCATTGTTTGTAAACACAGGGACGGAATACACCAATTTTGAAAAAATAAACATCAAATATTAATATAATCAGTAACCACGTTCCATATTTTTGATAATACACTTGTATAAAAATGTTATTATATCGATTTATCAAAATTTAAATATTTAATCTTAAGAATTCTTGGTTGCCTACGTCAATGTTTGCTGATGATCCAATAGGTCTTTTTACATGATTATTTTTTACGATAAATTAGTCATTAAATTTATTGCAATCTTGCAATATCAATAATTTATTTGTAACAACCTTTTTATACATTAAAATTAACAACAAAGTTACAGAACAGACTATTATTTATATAAAAAAAAGCTCCAACGCTTTAAAAAGATCATCTTAGGTATCAGGTACGGATCTAAAGGAATTATGAATCTTAGAATCATCTTAAGTTCTAATTTTCTAAGACTAATAATAAAATACTATCCACGTAGTGCATTTTTAAATTGATTTCCTTCTTGCTCCTTACTTTAACAAAGATAATGATTTGTTCCTCGATTTTTATTTTTATTTTTCTGCACATTTTTATTTCAATCATTTTCATTTAAATGAACTGACCCAAGAAAACAGATTAATAAAATTACCAAAATGTTTTATTTTTTTTACATTAACTTCCCACGATTTCTAGGAAGTATTGTTTATACACGAACAAAGAATTTCTTTGCGTACAAACATTCCGTGATAAAAATTATTCAAATTAAACTTCCTTGTTTTCATTCACTTACCAACAACTGATTTATTTTTAACGTGTTCTTGTTATTCTTTTCTTTATTAAGCTTGCAGTCAACACCTGTCACTTTTATAAGAACTTTAAAAGTCTTTAAACAAGTTTTCGTTCGTTAGTAAACTTTCTAAGACTTTTCATCAAGTCTTCAATTCGCGCTTTATTTTTATTGAATCATTAATGATTAATCAATAACAGTCATTACGAATCAACGCGCATTCCACAGTCACAATAAAAGAATGCATGTTATGCGGTTGATAAACAACAGTCGAATATTTACAGTACCTAGTCTAATTATCATTCCCGTGATCACAATCAAGAAGTTTTTGTGAGATAAGTTTGGTAATGACTTCAAGTTCACGCGAAAAATTTATCATGACCTAAATAACGCTCTGTGATATTCTCGATGATCTTCCACCTATTTTTCATTTTTTTTTGTAGACTGAAATAATTTTAGCCTAAAATTAAAAACACTACCTTCAATCCAGTGTCCCTTGTGACTATCTTGTCGTCTAAACAAATCTTTTGCAATCGTTTTTCTCTGAATCTCGAATCCACCGAGAAAATTGTCACTTCTAAGATTTTGTGGATGTTGTACTGATCAAACAAGTTCGCAGTCTTATTAATGTTATTTAATAAGCCGAGGTATTTAATATTATCTACGGTTTTCATTTCTACGAGGGTTTTTTCTGTCATTTCTTTGCACAATTCCGTTTGAAGCAATCCCAGCTATCTGAAGAATGTCATTAAAGTGGATGTTAGACAAATTCCGCTTCTGAACTACATAAGGCTTTTTATTGCTTTTATTCCGATTAAAAAACAAAAACTCTAAAATATAACAACAAATGCACCAAATTACTGCTCGCAGTAATTTGAAGTCATTTTTTTCTTTGTTTTAGAAGCCAATTGTGAAGAACCAGACGCAAAATCCGTGCGTGATCCTAATTTCTTTTATGTGCTAAATTTAATTGCGTATTTTTTTTAGAAATAAAACATCACTACGTGTCCACATTTTTGAAATGCGAAGTTTAAAAGCATTAATTTAAAGTCAAGAGGCCGAGTTTATGATTATTATTAATAACGAAATAATCCCACACCTTTTTTGTTCATGTTACCCCAACTCTTATTGAGTTTGATGGGTAAGTGTGTAAAATTTGACGACGTGAAATTAATTATCATATTCGTTCGTATTCAGCCAAAGATAGTGTTTTTACGAGCAGTTTAAAAAAAATTTAATGCGTGGAGCAATATTTTATAACTTTGTTTTTATAAACATTCGTTCAAAAAAACCTGTCAATTAGCTAACGTTTTTTTTCGGATACTTAATGGAAATGGCCTACATTTCCTTATTACAAATCGTTGAAAAAAGTGTCTCTGTTCTTTTAGACTAACAAACTAAACAATTATTAATTATTTGTTGCTTTTTGACACATTCAATTTTTTTTCTAATTCGTCACATTATGGCACGATTTCTTATTATGCACGAAAATGGTACACCTTAGGTAGAACGACAGTACCTATTCCCTTACCTAGGGTCAAAATTTTATACTTGTTAGGAACAAAATAAAACAGCAATTTATTTTGTACTAATGTGTATTAATACAAAATGTAATACCTGGTCCAAAAAGTGCACAAGTAGAATTGTTCTGTCACAGTTTCCACATTTTTCAGTTTGAACCAAGTGGACAATTTTTCAAATTCTTTGGTGTATACAATTTCGGATTTTCTATGAACTAAACTCGGCTCCGCCTCTGCAGCCTTTTGATTAGTTTTATCCATTGATGATGATGCTTTGGGGAACAATTCATTTTTCAAGAGACAATTGAATTGTTTGAGAAAACGTCATAGAGCCACCATGGCATTTGTATTATTTAGGTGAAGATAAAAATGAAATTTAGAAAGAACTAATGTTCTTTTCCCTACTTCGACCACAATATAGCACATAATGTTCGTTTATAATGCGGAAATATAGCACTCATAAAATTGTTGCATTTGCTAAGCTCATGCGTTAAGCTTTCATTAGTGCCATAATTCCTTCCATTATAAACTAATATCATAATATACCGTTATTGGAATAAATATTAAACGTACAACTATTAACGTTTGAGAAAGTTATACTTGTACACTGTTGAACTGTGAATCATTAAGAGATAGGAACAGTTTTGATAAAAAGCCCTGATGACTCCTGCATTTGATGTAGAAGATGACGAATCGCCAGATGAAGGAGCCAACTGTAATTTAATAGGTTTTAGGACAAAATCTGATGGATTCTGGCAATCGCTGTCTGACGATGATGGCTGATTATTAATTAATTCGATATATCGACGATTTCTTTCACTCTCAACGTATGTTGACCACAGCGTGGAAGATTTCAGTCTTTCAGCCTGTAATCAAGTATAAAAATAAAACTTGAAAATTTATAAATGTATTCAGGAAAACTAACATTTTGATGAACAAGGGCAACCATTACTTCTTCGTCGATATCCCTTAAATTCTTCAAAATCCTCCAGGAATCGAAAATGTATGTCTTCTCATATTTATCTCGTGATTTCAAGGATAATAAACTAGCAACCGCTTCAAGCGCTATTGCCGATATTTCAGAATGATTTTCATTATTTATTTCCATTTTTACAAAATTTCACGATACCACAATAGAGAAAATTTTGTTTATTTATTTATATTTGGTTGCTGCAGTGATGGCATTAGCAGTTTGATTCTCGCGTTTGTCATGTATTTTTTAAATAATTTCCTATAAAATGTAATTCATATGCATTTTAGTGTCCGAAAAATTTTTCATGTATTCTTTTAAGGAAAAAGTTTTTTTTTACTCATCGCGTTCGCAATACTTTTCTTTACTCATAATACCTACAAATAACTATTCCTTAACAAGTGATTATTAAATGTACGCACTTACTTAACTACCGACTTAGTTAACTTTTCTGTAAATTAAAAATTAGTAGTAATTCGTTAAACGCTCCTAAAGTATAACATTTATTTTTATGATCTGAATAACAATAAACTCAGAACATCTTACTAAAGCGAAGTTAATAAAAGATCAACATTGGATAAGGTAAATTTTGAAACGGACCAAGCGTGGTTCCAGCTTTCATGCAGACTTTTATTTTTAACCAAACTTTTCCAACATTAACAAAAACTGCATAAGAAACTCTAGTGAGAATCATAAATAATAACATAAATAATGTGAGAATACAAAAGATGGCGTCTCCAGGGCCTATGTTTGCGTATTAAAAGTGTATAAATCCCATAATAACACTCCTCGTTCATAGATAACAGCACTAGCACAATTGGGGATATGCGACATTAATAATCTTTTCAAACAATTGTATCTTATTTAATCATTCATTTATTTAATGTTACCTAAAAACAAAAATATTTATGTGTAACATAAGCAAAAATTCACTACTCAAATTCTATATTCCTTGAGTAGAACAATGAATATCAAACATATTCACCTGAAATTCACCAATCTTATAATTGGTTTAAAAAATTTATTGTAATCGAAAAAATGTATAATTTTGAAAGATATATAACAAACCATTTGTGTTCCTAAAAGCATTATTTATCTCTGATCGTAGACCTGGCAATAAATCATAAATCATTCCGTGTGTTTTTGCTCTGTATATGCACTCGTCTAATTTTAGAAAGTAGGAGTTTCCATAGAATTTAAAAAATCATCCAGTAAGGCTCTTAAAGATGCAATTAATTTTCTTTTCTGGTCTCTGATAAATATGTGATATCTTATTTGGTGTTAATCCATTTCAAAAATACCATTTTTCTAAACCATCTACGTGTATTTCTCTATATTTATTAGGGTCTGTGGGAAAGTAAGAATGCCCTAAAACTTTTCCACCTTTATCAAAATTATAACGATAACGATAATGATTTCTATATGTTGTTCAACCGCTGGAAAATACTATTGATATGTCCAGATTCACCAAATTCTATACTTTATTTATTTTGAACTAGAGGTCCAAATATCAAAACACGATCAAATTTTAGTGTGTACACAACATTTCACCAAACTTATGTGTCGGGATATACTGGCTATGGACATTTTAACAACTTATGAGTTGGATGCATTATTTTGTAGACAGTTGACAGTGTTTTAGAAAAACAAAGTTATTTACTAATTTATTTCCATCAAATGAGACGTAAATTGTTTTTTGATAACCAGAAACTGAGTATTTGTTACTGATTTGGATATTGTGCTACTGTAAAAAATTCAATTTTGACAGGTCCGTCACTCTTTTAATTTACTACCAACATTCGCTAATAACCCTAAAAATGTACATAATGCCACTAAAAATGGCACCTTTTATAAGTTCTAAATGGATTGTATTCAAAAATTAAATCAGACTTCTCTCATTTTGTATTTAAATTAAATTTTAATTGAAGTTTCACGAGAAAAATTGAAGAGCTTGTTAAAGTCTTAATTGTAACGCCATATGATATACTGACTTCAGCATTTTCTCCTAATTAGTTAATTCTAGATCAGCTCCTGTGGACTCTGGAATACCAGAAATGCAATTAAGAGGGTCAAGAACATGACAAGTGTGAAAAGCTGCAGTTTAAATATTCACATTACACGTACTTTTTAGGCACTATGAATAAAATAGAATAATATTTTTTGTAAAATAAGATTTTAGTTTGGGATTAAGACGACCCAAACTTTTTTGACAGATAACTTCGATCAGCTGATGGTTGAGCCGTCCATTGTTGTAAACACAGAAACGGGATACACCAATTTTCGAAAAAAAAAACATTATCTTATTTTACTAGCAATATGGTGACTAATTTTAATGTATACTTTTAATATTACTTGTATTAAAACTTAGTAGACAGATTTATCAAAAAAAATAAAAGTTTTTGAATTGTTGGTTGCCTATCTTCAACATTAGCTGTTGATCTTTTTCACATGATTATTTTGTATTATTAAATGGTCATTTTATTTATTGCAATTTAGCAATCTGAGTAGCTTAATTACAGCATAAATACTTTTCGAAAAATTCTTTTATATATTACCATTTTATAACTTCTTAACAGTGTTAATAGAAGAGTCACAAAATAGACTCCATTATTAAAAAATAAATTAATAAAAAAGCTCAAATATTAAAAAAATATAATCAAACTGTAGATATTACGTATTTAGGAGCACTGATTAGTCTAAATTAAACTGTCTAAAAACAGTTCTAACTATCACTGATATTTAGTACTATTTAACTGGCACTATTTCAGATATGTTTGTATGGATTTTAATGATTTTTTTTGACAAACAACCAAGTGCAGTGCGTTTCTGTATTCGAAAATTTGTCTTTGTGAGATTAGTAATTACCCCAAGAACATTTTTAACAATTTGTATGACAAATATTTTCGGTGAACGGACAAAAAAAGTGATGTACCATTTTAAATCAAAAATTCTCGAACACGATATTCTTTGAATGAAACAAATCAGCACCAGAACCTTACTTAGTTTAGCTGTAATACCAACAATAATGAAGTTTTTTATTTGGCAATTTAAATGTGCCTGATTCAGTTTTTCATATTGATTTTAAATGTAATATCAGTTTAAGATAATTTAGAAAAATGTTTTAGATTTTACTGTAACTTTCCAAGATTTCCAGGAAAAAATATGTCAACAAACAATTTTAATGTGCCTAACCACATTTCGCGATAAAAATTATTCAATTTTTTTTTGTTTTCATTCAATTACCAGTAACTGTTTTTTCAACGTGTCTCAATTATCCAATTAATCTTTTCTCTATTAAGTTTGCAGTCACCACCAGTCACTCTAAAAGCCTTTTAATAAGTTTTCGTTCGTTAGGCAACTTCTCAAGACTTTTCATTAAGTCCTCGGTTCGCGCTTCATTTTTATTTTATCATTAATGATTAATCAATATCAGCCATTATGAATCAACGCACATTCCATATTCAAACTGAAGGAATTCATGTTACGCGGTTGATTAAACGACAATGGAATATTCATAGCACCTGATCGAATTATCAGATTCCGGTGAAACCAATTAAGAAGTTTTTGTGAGATGAGTTTGGTAATGACTTCTAATTGAAGCTTCACGCGAAAAATTGAAGAGCTTATTAGATTCTTGACCGTAACCTAGGTAACGCTCTATGGTATTCTCGATGATCTTCGACCTATTTCTCACCGGATGTATGGATATACAAAAAGTCAAAATTATTGTCTCAGTTTTATTAGACGTGTCTCCAAGTCATGGATTGTTTAAAAAATAGCCCTTATTGACAATGATTGCCTCTGTATATTATGATATTCGTACATGAATATATAGTGACCAGCACTATCTGAAACAAAATGTTTAATTCTGCATGGCAGTGGCAGCATTAACATTTTCCAAAAATGGAAAAATTAAAAAACCATAACGGAAAACTTTGCAGCAAGTCGTTTCAACCGTCGCTCGTTTTGTCAGAGATCAGTTTTATCATCACTTTGTAGTAATCGTGGGGAGATTTAGTATCGTAGATTTTTTGACCATTCTCGTCTTTGTAGTCACCATATTTCACGCTTTTTTCGACGGTGCAACCGATGCATTCGGCGACTCGCTGAGTGAAGAGACTCGTAGCGTCCACTTTTATTAACTGAAACGAATTAAGAATTAACTATCAAATTTTTCCTCAGCTTAGAAGAGTCAAATCAGATTTATTTTTAATTTGTTTACTGATTTATTATTAGACTGCTGTTAATCTGATCTGTAAGGTGTTCAGAAAATTTTTTGACTACAATTTAAAACTACCTTAAATCCATTTTCTCTCGCAACTATCTCGCTCTGTCTAAACAATTCTTTCGCAATCCCTTTTCCTCTAAATCTCGAATCCACCGACAATATTCTCAATTCGAAGATTTTGTCGACGTTGTACTTATCAAACAAGTTCGCAGTCTTATTAACGTTATTTAATAGGCCGAAGATTCGTTGGTATTTAATATTGTCGATGGTCTTCATTTCTTCGAGGGCTTTTTCCACGTCTCCTCTTCGCGCGATTCCGTTCAAAGCAACCCCAGCTATCTGAAAAATGTCATTAAAATGGAAGTTAGACGAATTCCGCTTCTGAGCTGCACAATGCGTTTTATTGCTTCCCATCTAGATCTATACGAATTTCAATAAAACGCTTTGTTGTGATGAGAAAATTATTTTACGCACTTCGCCGCTTGCTTTGTCTATGGCCATTACTGAAAGCCCATCCTGCATGGTCAATAAATCGTGATGTTCCAGGAGCTCGCAAGGTTTTCCATGGACGCAAAGACCCACGGAGGCATTTAAGGGTTCATCGGGAAAGTTATAACGCAAGTGATGAATCACGTCTTCGAATTTTGATCTGGGGATCGGAAGGTAATCCATTTTGAATCCTGCACAAGTTAACAAAAAACGATTACAATTAATTGTATGACAGATGAAAAAATGCGCTTTTCAACAGCGTCGTTAAAATGTAGAAGGAAACGAGTAGTTTCTTTGTCCGAAGCATTCAAGCAGCTACATCATTATCCACGGTATATTCAAACCACCTGAATCACAGAAAGTCAATAAATTAAAAGCGGCTCACTTTCAAAAGTGTTTCCTTCATTAATAAAAATATTATAAACAAAATAAATAAATAATATCGAGTTTTAGTTTTTGAACTAAAATGGAGAGAGTCAAAGATGAAAAGAAAACATCAAACAAACAAACAAACAATAAATTAAAGCTAAAGAAAATATTTAATGTTCTATTTTAAACTGGGCCTTTTCAAAAATTATGAAAATAATATTAATAAGGAAACAAGAGGTCTCCTCTAAAACATAACAGCGGAAGTACCCAAAAACTTCTCCCCGCAATTTGAAGGCTATTTTATATGTTATAGAATCCAAATTTTGAAGAAACAGGACACGCAAATTCCGTTCGCGATGTGCTAAAATTATTTTTAGAAAAAAACGACACCATGTACCCACGTCTTTGCAATGCGAAGTCTAAAAGCAATAATTTAAAGTCACGATGCCGATGTTTGTGGTTAATAACGAAATAATTCCATAACTTTATTGTTTGTTCTATCCCAACTGTTTATTGAGTCTGATGTGAAAATGTGTAAAATTCGACCACGTGAAACTAATTACCACATTCGTTCGCATTCAGGCAAAGATCTAGTTTTTTGCAAGCAATCCAAAGAACAATATTCTTCTATTTTGTCTCACTAAACCTTCGTTAGAAAAACGGTGTTAATTAAACAATAAATTTTCCTTGACAAGTGATGATTAAATGAACGTAGTTACTTAACTACCGACTCAGTAAACTTTTTAATAAATCGTTGTTTAATGCTTCTACAGAATTACATCTTTTGTAGTCTGGGCAACAATAAATGCACGATTAAATCCGAAAACATCACACTAAAGCAGAGTTTATGGAAGATCAACAATAAAGACGACAATTCTTGTAATTCGTAAGCGCTAACCGTTTAATAATGGGTACATTTCTTTTAAAAATCGCTCAATTTTGTGAAAGAAAACTTCCACATTTTTTTAAAAACTGTCTAGTTTTATCAAAACGAATAAACTACTTAAAAAATAAAATACAAAATTAATTTACCAATAAAATTATAAAACCGAAAGCTTAGACATTTTAAACTCATCGATGTTACATTTGGTAAAAGTTTAACAAACTTCACTAACCTTTGATGCAAGAAATTTCACATCTGCTTTCAACGAGCTTTCGTATGGCACTAAATTTACTAAACGTGATTTTCTGTTCTCTCTTGGATCCTGTTGCTTCTAGCAACGCCCGGGAATTGGTTTCCAGGCCCGGATTAATCCTAATTGGATTTTGTGTGTGCAAAAAGACAAATAAACATTTCCAACTGGCTTTACACAATCTTATTTGGCCCAATTAGGAGTATCCCATCACAGTTTAAAAATGGGAACTTATAAAAAAAATGGCGTAGACGCACTCGGTGATAATTGGAAAATCAAATAATACGGACGTTGGTGTTTCTTTAATTGAAATATTAATAAACATCTGCTGTCCTTGTTCGGAGAATTTTCCTCGTCTTATTAACAAGTGGTCATTATGAAAACACTGCAATGAAGAATTGAAAAAATAAAAGCAAAAATCAACGTGAACCTACGTTTCTTCGATTTTTTTTTAATGAAGATTGCTTGCAGTCATTTACAGTTACAACAATTTAAATTTCTTGAAGATAAATCAATAAATTTACGTTTGGCAGGTGGTTAGTGTTTAAATTACGGTTTTCATACCATGATAGTATTATTTGTTTTTAGATAAGAAATGTTTTGTAACTCTTTTATTTTTTATTAAAATCTGTTGTCTATCGTGATATCAGAACTAATCCTAAAACATGTGGAGTACAACTGTAATAAAAAACTATCACTCAATTATCATCTCATCTTTTTTTAAATTTTATGGGAGTAAATGAAAAATACAGAGCAGATTTGTTTGCCTTTTATAGTACTTCAGTGACGAAATAGATATTTTTTGTAATGTTTCTTTTAGCAAAAGCTATGCGAGTAGGTACTTAGAACAAAAAAATGGAGTGTTCTAATTGATTATAAAAAATGTGCTCTGAAATTACCGGGTTTTGTTTGTTTTAGGTTCCAATATTAGACTCAAGCGGTCATTATGGTCTTACAGCATTGCAATCAAATAAATAAACGAAATATTTGTCAACTAGAGCTTTATTTATAACTTCATATACACATTTTAAAGCACAACTGATTCTTAAAATCAACAAAAATTACACTTACAACTAAAATAATGGAATTTTCACTTATTGTTCTAAAATTGATACCGCAAAACCCCTACGCTAACAGTTTACACAACTTTTTACATCTGATCTTACATTTAAAGTAACAATAAGCGAAAATAAAACACAACGTGTTTTATGCAAAATACTGTAAAATAAAAAGATTGATTACAGTTTGAGATATATCTATACAGAAAATTTAATGATTTTACATAAAAAAAGTACATGAAGATAGGTTAGAAGAGAATGTCTTCATCTCCTTCATCAAGAAGATTTGCAGCGGCTTCTTTGCGCAATTCATCTTCTTTGTAAGCTGCCCTTATAGCTTCAGTTTTAGCCTTGGCAATTTTCTTCTTATCTTGGATTTTCTTTAAGCGGTAGAACTCCTCACGTTCTAGTTCGTCCAGTTCAGAAATAATGTAGGCCAATGTGCGCTCGATTCTGGGAATGATGACTAAACAACACAATAAACATACAAACTCAAGATCAGTGTAATTCATTTACCATGTTCAATAGCGTTGACTCGTCTGTTTGTGATTTTAATAACTTCATCTAAAGTGACGAAAGACGTTTGTAGTGATGCTAATTCCACAAGGAGTTTCACAGCGCTCTGGTAATTCTTCTTCAGTTTGGCAAGTTGCTGACCACCACGAGCTAACCCAGCAAGTTCATATGTATCACTTCCATCTTGGTAATACTCAAAGACCGGTAAAGTTACACCTGTAAGCATCAAAAATTTAAAAATTGATAATCAGGGCTCACAAATTATATACCTGCAACATTGTCTTTTTTAGTTCGAATTTTAATCTGCGCTTTTGTGACGTTCTGTAGCACAACTTGATTGATATCACCAGTTGCAAACTTCGCCTCAGCTAAGGAAAATGCGGCTTCTTTCATTACTTCACCCATGAGGGTTTTTGTCTACAACGCAAAAAAGATGTAAATCAAATCTTAATTTGTTGATAACCAACCTCTATGATCTTGCTAAGAATCATACGGAATCGCATTTGTAAGGCATCGGCCTTCTTCTTCAGCAAACTGTGTCCCTTCTGGGCCCCCTTTAGCCTCGCTTTCATTAACATTTGGGCCCTGGAAAGAAGCATTTGGTCACTCCCATTTTTCAGTGGAAAATTTTAACGAAATTGTTTTCTTGGCGGATTTAGAGTAATTTTGATGTTTGATGGTTTTTATACATACCCTCTGGAGGGGAAAATTGCCAGCTTTTCTTTCCCAGACATTTTTTTACACTATTTTCATGCACCCTCACGAGTTCAGTCAGCTGACCAGGTTGACATATAGCAATTGTCAGTGTCATGACCCGATGCAAGCGTCCTCTCGTTTCAAAAATTTGAACTGATCTTACAGAATTCTTTAATATTCTACTTTGCTGCTGAATGCTTAACATTGAAAAATTAATTACTTTTACATAAAAAGTAGTTATAAATACAAAAACACGTTTACTATGCTCAGTGTGTTTAATTTGAGTATTTTTTCCATAAAGAAATAGGATTTTCTTGTCGATAATTTAGAAACTGACAAAGTTGACAAGTTGGGATGTTGATATGTCAAACGTCAAACCCTAACCTAACCTTATTCTTATGGTCAACATTTTTACTATTTTATATTCTTAAAATGTTTAAGGAAGCATTTAAATATTACAAATCCAGAAATCCACCGCCAGAATTTGACAATGTCATAGATTTTGACGAAGTGAAACGTATCTCAACTAAAGTAATTAACTCATGGCTGGAAATTTAATTTTTAAATTTGACTTCCAGGTAAATAAAATCGAAGTGAAAGCCACACAGGAATTAGAGAATTACGGACTGAAAGCTTCTAAAACTTGGGAAATTTACGAACTTATTGAAAAACCTGGTAATCATTCTTTCTGTAAGTGATGTCACAGTTCTAACCTCAAATTTTGAAGGACTAATTTTTATTAAAAACCCATTTACCAGCATAGGACATAGATATTGGACGGTTCGTTGTCTTCAGGACTATACAAAAAGACCAAATAGGACGAATTTAGATTCTTTTAAGTTGGTACCAGATGGAAAAGATTGGTGGCATACTTGCCAGAATTACAATGATAAACTTTTAATGAACAAATTGCGATGGGTTACGTTGGGTTACCATCACGATTGGGATACCAAAGTAAGTTTAATAGAAAAATAATGAGATACTTTAAAGGTGTTATTTTAGGTGTACAGTGAAGAAAATAAAGGAGAATTTCCTGAGGATTTAGCAGAATTGAGCAGACATGTAGCTTTAGCATTGGGACTTTCTTTTACAGCTGAGGCAGCGATTGTTAATTTTTATCACATGGATTCAACGTTATCAGGGCATACAGACCATTCAGAGCAAAATCTTGAAGCGCCTTTGCTATCTTTTAGGTAGGTCTCTATAGAATTGATAAGGACAAACTAAATTTATGTTATCATGTAAAATATCAAAGTTGATATAACTACATCAAATATCAACAAATAATAACAGCTCAATTATTCATATTACTGTGGAAGATTTGCTGCATAATTCATTTGTCTTTTAATTTCATATAAAAGGTCAGTTATTTCTTATTGGAATTCTTCTTATTATTTAAAGTGTTAAAGACACACCTCACAGTTACTTTTTAGATTTATTCTTTTAGTTTTGGTCAAACGGCAATTTTCCTGTTAGGAGGCAAGACCAAAGAAGAAAGCGCCACAGCTATATTTATAAGAAGTGGCGATATTGTAATTATGAGCAAAGAGTCGCGTGTATGCTATCATGGGGTCCCTAAAATCTTACAATCAGACACAAAACCGTGGAATGACTTTAAAGAAAATATTTTATTGAATAAAGAAGTTGTAAATTCCTGTAAGGAAGAAGCGCTCTGGAAACCTTTTTCCGACTACCTGGAGACTTCTAGGATCAATGTTAATGTAAGACAAGTATTAAAAAGAGGCCAGAAAAGACTGTGTTCAGATTGTGATAAAGAATAAAACTATTTTTATTGTTGTAATTTATTAAGAATTTTGCTGTTCATGTACAAATAACTTAGTTGTAACTAATGTACGGTTTGATCGAATGAATAGTACCGCAGGGGAAAATGTCCAGCAGCCCAAGAATGTCCCAGAAATTCACGGAAATGCTGTACAGCTTGGAAAAGACTTTAATCTTTCTGCTGCGTGGTTTGCTCAAATCATATGGCCGTAAAGTCGTAGTTAAATCGGCAAAAATGTCGTCATCCAGTTCTGTTGCATCAAAATTCGTGTAAAAAGTTTCTCGTCTCTTATTTTTTTGTGGGCATGTAGTGCTTGTAGGGATCTTAGTTAAAGACATGATAAACTTTTGACAGTTAAAAAAATTGTCACTATTGTCAGATGTAATGTGAAACAAAATTACTAGTGTTTTTAGCTAAGATGTTAAACAATGATCTATATATTAAACACATTGAAATATCGACAGGATATATCCCTAAACAATCTAAAAGAATTGAAGTTACTGATTGGAGCTACAACTCTTGGTTGGCGATCTTCTTAACTTTACTGATATGGGGAGTTTTTTACCAGTTACTGAACTACACACTCCCTGCAAAAAGCCGAGAGTATCGTTGCCGTATCCTTAGTTTCTTTCACGGTCTCGTCACTGCGTTCATTGGAATTAATCAGTGTTTTTTAATCGACTTTCCTTTCGAGCATCCAGAGTGGCGAACGACGTCCAGTCAAAGAATTTTGATGGTTTGCAGTATTGGATACTTCATCCACGACCTCGGTTGGCTTCTTCTATATGACAGAAGTTCGAAGGTGATGCTTTTTCACCACGCTTATAGTGTTTTTGCGCTGTACAAAATGTTGTATAAAGACAAATCTGGAGCTCAAACAACTTGTTCTTTGGGTTGTATGGAAATTACGAACCCTTTGTTGCAGATTCGATGGTTTCTCAGAAGTGAGGGTTTTTATCCATCTCCGTTGTATACAGCAGCGGAAATCACATTCATGTTTGTTTTCTTTTTGGTGCGGATTGTTCTGGGAACATACTTTCTTATCGTCATTACGTTGCAGCCTAAAAACGACTATGATTTTAAATTATTGGCTGCAAGCATTTACGTTATATCGTGGATATTCATGCAAAATATTATCAAGTATTTGTTTAACAAATACGGTTTAGTTCGCATAGACCAAGGTAGTCGTTCGAAAGAAGGTTAAAAGTGTAAATAAATCGTTTTGATGTAAGGCATTTTTATTTATAATATTCGCTAATGCAATCTTGGAAATGGATGTCTGTAATTCCCTCTTAAAAATTAAATTCCATGCGGGAGAATAACAACGCAATTTAGATTAATGAAAGATATTAATATGCGTATGATCAGATGTAATTCATTCCGCGGAGTTGATTTAAGAAGTAACGTCTTTATTTTTCAAGATAACTCAACCAATTTGTAATTTAAATGGCACAAATAATTGCGGAATCGTTAGAGGTGACGCTGTATTGGATTAATTAATCTCTTACTTCATAATAAATTCAGAATATAAATACAGAGAGAGCAGTTTGCATATCTTCGTCATTCTTTGAATAATAAATGATGGAGTGAGAAGCAACCTGGTTGGATGACTCATCCCTTTAGATTTAGTGTGAATAAAACAATTTAATGTCTAGTTGATTGTGATTTGTGATTATTCACAACGCAGCACAAATCGAAATAAATTTAAACACATAATATTATTTATAGTGTTTCTACAATGTAAACATTTTTGTAGATTTATGATTAAACTGTTTGACTGCGATCACTTGCTGAATTTATTGCTGATAGGTAACTGATGAACGCTTTTGTGTTTTAAAACATCAGCAACTTTGAGCCAATTTTCCATTCTTAGTTGCAATGCGATTGTTCACAATGATTTAAAATTTCCACTTAGATCTACAAAGTTTCAGCTCTCTCTTGCATAAGAAACAAGTGACCTATTTTTCAAGAAAAAAATACAAGCTTTTGATGCAGCCCACGTCTTGATATTATTGAACTTCGAGTCTTCAAAATTTTTAAGAAAGACTTCCTTACAAGCTTAGAATTCATTACGGTTAGCGGTGATGTAATTAGAAATCGCTAATTACATTTTATGTGTTATCAAGACTGAAATTCTCATGTTCTTTTGTTCATCGTTCCAACCTGTGAGAAAACAGTGACCCTTGTCCAAAACAGAAGTCGATGTGCTTCATTAAGTGGCAGTGCATGTACAGTGAATCCAACACAACACTGAATCCAGCTTCTTTACCAGGTTTGTATAAAAAGCCGTGTGTTACAGTAGAAGCCAAGAATGGAAAGAATTAACGATCCATCTCGGTACAGTAGAAAAATCATTTAATTTGTGGGATGTATTGTGCGAGTTTTTTGGAAAATTAGATTAGCACGAGCAGGCATTGGCTTCGTGTAATCTCGTCTCAGATGCATCTTGATAAGACTACAGTGGGTGTGTTCACGAATCTAATTAAAAAGTATTTTTTTTATATTCGTTTTGTATTCAATAATTATTGTCAACGCCAAACACAATTATTTCCTTCTGCCATCGACACTCAATTGGATTTTCATCAAATGGAAAATTAAAATTGTTAATCACAAACCCGTGCAATTAATCAATGCAAAACTAAATCTATTTCGGGATCTGCGTGCGTTCTGGTGTAATTAAAATTTGCATTTGTTCGTATTTTTCAGAGGGAAAATGTCACAAAGTAGTAGACTAGACGTAAATTAATCAGAGGGAGCGAGGTGTGATTTTAGCTGTTGCAAGCTGCGAGATCAAAGTTGTTCAAGTAGCTAAGAACCGACCGAGGCCCGGTTGTATTATGCAAACCGATCGTCCCAGAGCAGATTTGCATAGATACACTTCATGAGATACAAGACCCTGGTTTCTCATTTTACAAGGGAAACATTCACAAGGCTTTCATCGAGATTTTATATCGAATATTAGAAACATTCGAACGTGGAATAACAGCAGGGACACCTATCGACGCTTGTCATATATATTTTTTTACTTAAGTGTAAATTTATGTTTGGAAGAGCTTTAGAATCAACTTGTATTTACTTAGTAGGTGCTTATAGTGAAACATTAATAATTTCTCTACGACGGACGTGAGAAGAAGTGTCGCCAAATCCATTCATTAAAGGATTGTCCGCCCTCTTCGTGTTCGTTGTAGAGTACAGTTAGAGATGACATTACACAGTATATCAAAATACGTCCTTTGAAATTTCCTTCTGTTTCTTAATTTTTTGTTATCACTATATTTGCATAGACTCTATGTATATTTTAACATCTTGTTTATGCTGCCGATGTAAAAACTCTCTTTTTGACCAGCCCTATACGTAAGAAGCTGAAGTGACAGATTTTAAAAACGCAGGGATATGCCTATGTTAACGTTCTCAAGAGAAACTCTGTTTTGCTTGAAAACTTATTCAGTATCTGGTTTTTGTATAGCAGTGCTGATAAATCATCCGAGAAGTCACCCATTTATCTAATCGTTCCGCACGTTTGTCAGCGCAAATTTGAATTTCTGGAAAAACCGTGACGGTCCTCGATAAGGGCCCTTTCCGATGAATATTCATTTCATACAAATGCAAAATCTCAGTAGTATATAAAATGTTATATGCTGATGAGTCATGCAAGTTAGAAAAAAAGTTCGTTTTTCGGCTGATTTACTAATGAAAATTTCATATTTCATGGAGATTTCGCACGAATTAAAGCAGATTCATGTGCAATTTTGGGCATACAGTTGAGGTCGCACTGTTTAAAGGGAACCTGATAAAATTGAAACTGCAAATGAGAATTTTAAATACAGATTAGTGGTTTACTTCTGGACCAGAGTGGACCAAAAAGAATATGAAACAACCGAAAAGGATCGAAAATACTATTACTATAGTGATATTTAAGTTATATTTTATTCTTTTGTTTTATAATAAAAAATGAACCAAATATTTTAGGTTTAGGTGCATGCAAAAATCATTGAAAAACAGCCCAAAAAGGGCATGAAATAACCCAGAAAATTCTTCAAAAATCACAAATATTTATGCACTCCAATCTAGACCAAACTAATTGGGGCTTGCAACGTCCAAAAAAGAACCAAAATTCTTCGAAAATGACTAACTTTTTTGCACCCCAAAAGTACCAAAATACCTATAAAGGCCCTTAAAGTTTTAGAACCAGTAGTTATTGAGAAGTATTTTGATTATTAAAAAAAGTGAAAAACATCCCCGTTTTTGTCCCTAGAAACGGAAGCCGGAGTGGCATATGGAGACAAGGAGAAAGTGGAAGAACAATTCACCACCAACCCCTTGAAGAACAGGAACTTAGAAGAGGAAACGTACCACAACGTCAGGCATCACCAACGAAAGAAGAAATTGAAGGAATTATCAAGGAACTTAATCCAAAGAAAGCACCTACGAATGACGGAATTTCGAGCATGGCAATAAAAAAAATTGCCGCAGGCAGGTAAATAGGCACTGCAAAAATGAAACTTGGAAAGAAGCCCGGATCATTATGATCCATTAACTAGGGAAAAATAAAAGCGATCCAGCAAGCTACCGGCTAATAAATCGGGTTTCCAGTCTGAGCAAGGTAACAGAACGAGGAATCCAAAGAAGTATTCTGGAAGCCATCGAAGGAAAAATAATCATCCCGGATGAACAACATGGATTGAGAAAAGGACACGGAATAATACATGAAACGACCACTGGAAACTTTCAGGACATCGGAAAAGTCTTCGACAGAGTCTGGTACCAAGGATTAGGAAAAACAACGCCATCATTTTTGAGGAAAAACCCAGGAAGCACAAAACAGAAGAAAACATCAAACTGGTTGACTTCCAGAAGCGCATCACCGACGCAGGAAACTAGGTAAAAGGAATTAGCCAACATTTGTATCCGCTCCTCAACCGGAGGAGTAATGTAAGTATCACTATGGAAAAACGTATTTACACTTCAGTCATAGGACCGTCATGACGTATAGAGCGCCAAGCTGGAACCAAGTAGAAGAAATAAGACTGAAAGAACTGAAGAACAAGATCCTGAGGACAACCATCGACGCTCCATGGTACATAACAAACGAACAAATTTACAAAGATCTGAAGATACCACTCATTGAAGAAATTGTTAAGAAGATTGCCAGGCAGCGGAACATGAAAACAAGGCTCACGATGTGTTTGCGCTTGCGCCATGTTGGGGGTACCACCCCTCTTACTTCCACCCCCACAGTACCTTTTTTGTACAGATAGATCACTGTCTTGTCAAGCCTCGTTACGGCAACTTGTGTAGAATTCGTCAATATATTATACATCAAAATAAAGTTTATCCGTTATTTGACTCTACCCCAAACGAGAGAGTCTGGTCCTTCGAGAATACTAAAACCATCACATCGCGAACACAAAACACGATGGAAGAAGGATAAGAAATCAAAACAAGGAAAAAAAAAGCATTCAACACCAACGCGAACCAAAAAACCCTCTGAAACAAGGATCAACGATGAAGAAAGAAGAAGAACACCACCGAACCAAGGACCAACGATGAAGAAAAAATAAACGAAAACCCAACGAAGAAAAAAACTACTAAGGGAGGTGCACGAAAACCAACAATCTTAGATTTAGAAGCGATTAAACTGGAATAGCGTTAGAATATTCGGGTCATGCTTTCAAAGTTAAACTTTTTAATTATAAGTTATGAAACTAAAAATAAAATTATTGAAAAATAAGCACATATCGTATTTATAATAAGTAATAAGTACAATAATAAGTATAAGATTATATATAAAATTATTACTGCTAATTTGAATAAGAAACTGAAATTTCATCATGTTTTTTGAGCGATGTTTATGGATTATAGGAACGTTGGAAAACCGACCATGTTATCGTTTACTAGAGAGTAAACCAGTAGAGCACTCACTCGGCAATTTGCTACTTTTAAAATTAGCATAGAGATTATATGTTGAATTCAAAAATACTCTTATAAAATCCATCATAGTTGGTAAAACGTTCACATTCTATTTAAGGAGACTCAAATCGACCATTTTATTTTGTCTGATTTTATTATTCAACTTTCGTAATATTGTATAATTTTATGTTATTATAGCCGATTAGCAACTACAATGCACAAGACTCAAACAGCTGGTTCGGAAATTTTAATGACCTTATAGTATTTGGGTATTTTTGGGGTGTATAGAAACTAGTAATTTTTGAAAAAAATTGGTTCTTTCTTAGTTGTTTCATGTCCTTTATGGTCTATTTTTCAATGATTTTTTCATTTCATTTTTCAAACAGGTGAAAAACTTAAAATATTTGTTTCTTTTTAATATAAATTAACATAATAAAAGTATAACTCAAATAGTATTATAGTAATAGTAGTTTAGGTTTTTTTTGGATTGTTTATTCTTTTCCATATGGTAAACACGCTGGGTCCAGAAGTATCGTTTTATATATCTACTACTAATCTGTATTTAAAATTCTCATTTGCAGTTTCAGTTTTATCAGGCTCTCTTTAAACAGTGCGACCTCAACTGTATGCCGAAAGTTGCACATGAATCTGCTTTAATTCGTGCGAAAGCTCCATGAAATACGAAATTTTCGTTAGTAAATCAGCCGAAAAACGAGCTTTTTTCCTAACTTTCATGACTCATCAGCATTTAATGACTAATCATAAAGAGATTAGATTACAATTTCATCTTATAATTGGCTACGGACAGTCGAGAAAACGGCACATTCAGTTAATTATGTTTGAAACCGGCTAAAATTGGCGCGTGTGTCATGTGCGAATGACGTACCATGAAATCGCAAACGTCACCGGCAACTGTCCTGATCAAAATGAAAAAGATTCGTACTGGTTTAATAATAAAAGTGCTGACGGAATTTGACGAGGCTTGGAAATTAATTAGGGCGAAGATTTGTTTATTGAGCTATCTTGTGTCCAATGATGAGGCTGCATCAAATGGTATTACGGCTCTGTTTGCTCATTTCGACAGGATTTTTCATTTGATGCGGAAAGGAGAATATAAAGTAGTTTTTAAATGTACCCCTAAAAGCTGCCACTCTTTGGATATTAAAAAACAATTGTTTGCATGGTCTGCAGTGTGAAAAGAAGCCCAAAAACTAAACTTTTAAAATTCTTAGATCTGTAAAATTTATAAAAGAAGTTATAATGTTTGCAGATAAAATGCAAACTGACAAAAATAATATACTAATAAAATCCAGACTTCAAAGCTGGTAAACTAATAATTATTACCTCTTAAAAACTTTAAAGGATTCTTCAAGCCAAATAAAAACAGAGATAGAATAAATATGTACTTAAAAAGTTTTAAATTTAGCAAATCTGAAAGCAGGGGAGTTCGAGTTTTTAATAAATAATTTTGGACCTCTTTGTAAGCTGAAATTTTGAAAGTAACCGCACAAAATTAAAAATATAAGATCTAAGATCTAATAATTATGAAAAAATATCAATAACTTCAAATTAGGTTCTACTTTATTCAGAACCTCCCAAGATATTTACTGGTCGTACGAGTTAGAGAAATTTTCGGTGCATTTTATTTCAAAGTAACCAAAATTAATTTGTGTTTTTAGCCATTTCAGGGCGTCCAATCTTTGTAACTAGAACACAGATGTCGAAAAATAAGTGAAACTATATATATCTGAAAAGCTATGCTTGTAAAAAATTAAATTGTGTACAGATATAGTTCTCACAGAATCTGCAAGAACGGGGCTTCGTTTCAAAGAACTGATACTATTAATAAATTAGGACTTTAATTTTGAAATAATGAAACTGGCGCATCCAACGTTTTTAAAACACGGTTCTCTATGATTTAGTGTGTATATTTAATTACAGTTTACGTTAAAGCCACATTATGAAAGTAATGAATGAATGGAAGTAATATTTTTGCTGCCACAGCAATCGTTCGTGTAATAACTAAATTTTCCTGAAATAATTTTACCGTCCGGTACTCGTATTACGTAACGTGACACATTTTTAATAACTGCAGCGTTCGATCCTTGCAGTTTTCAGGTCGTTGAAAGTTGAGAGATTTTATTTCAAGACTAGTTGTTGAGGGAGCGAGCGCTTAAAAAGTATAGCAGTTTGCAAATGAAAGAACCGACTTTTGCGAGATTTAATGCATTTTTGGGCGGCTAAAGATGTTCGAAATAAATAAAACGTGGAATAGGAAGTGGAGGGTTCCGCAGTTTTTCGAGGGCGAAGTTTCAGCACAGTAGGAAAGTCGCAGATTAAGATAAATGCGTTAAAAAACCGCAAACTTCTGACTTCTTGATTCAGCATTGATGACGGCGTGAGTTACGACCTACGTGTCGATGTCGATGTTGGAAAACAAGCAAAAAGAATTTCCATTGCTGATTTCTTCGGGTAAAGTTCAATAATCAAATAGGGTTTTATTCAGCGATTTCGTTTTATTTCGAAGCGTTTCCGGGGATTAAGCATGAAAGAGTTTCCTTTGAGTTTCTTTTAATTCAGACTAAATTATTGCGAAATAATATCGAGCTTTGGGTTTTAGTAGTCGAGCTCTAGGTCGCATAGTCGATGAATGACAAAGTTGTGTTATCTCTTTGATATTCCACTGTGATACTTCAAGTCCGATGTCTAAAGGATATGGAATCTTAGTTTGACAAATAACTTCTTTTAAGTTTCTTATCATGTCTCGGGGCAAAACGTTAGGTATAATTCATTAAAATAAGGTCAGCTGGTATTGATCTTCAACTTCCAGAGTTGAATAATAAAATTCTCGAACACTGATTTACAAAGAGTTCCAATAGCCGAGAGATGTCGTTTTGTATGAACTTTGTAATTTAACAAGTTCAAAGTTGGAATTTTGCATTCAAATGTGTCCTTCGATTCACCATTTTGCCAACTTGACAAAGTAATTAGACGAACGAGAATTTAAATAAGAGTCGTTATAGGTACCTTGTACACCGAACAGTCAGTTTAAATCAACTCCTTGGGCAATATACAATCATTAACCAACAACTTTGTCTGCTTCTCCATGCCAAATCAGGCAATATAAAAATATATACTTTATAGTCGCGACACGCAGAACATTTTAAACATAACCTATACATAATTTAGAAGCTAAGTCGCTTTGTGTACGCGTACCTAACATACCTAACGGCCTCCACAACACCTCTCCGGGAATGCTACTTCTTATTCATTGTCCCGGTGAAAAGCTTTAGGTCGTGCGTCAAAAAACGAGTACATTTTTTTGAAAGAAATACATAAAATTTTTTGTAATATTAAATATCTCTACTATTGTTCCACCTGCGCAATTTTCGCACAATAAACTCTGATGCAATTTTGAAAATGTTATTCTCCCGAATCTCTTATTACTCCTGTTATCATTTACAAGAAAGGGGGTGCCGTTCTTAATTAAACCGTAGCCGCTGTAACTGATAAGCCACTTTCAGCGGCTTTTCCCCCGAGGGTTTCTATCTATCTCCAAAATGGGTTAGTTTCAGCAAACGAAGATGTAATCGCAGACTCCTGAATAGTGCAGAAACTTTGCCACGACACCGTTGAAAATGAGTCCTGTTGCTCTTGTTGACCCCTCACGAGACGTCAATGTAGCCTACATGCGAACGGGGTTGTAGTTAAGACGATGACGTTTGGTAACACAGTGATGCGCTCGAACCATAATTAAATTCAAATTCCCCGTTCAGCACTTACCTTAATAAACAAGCAAATTGGCCCAAATGTAACAGACATATACTGGAGGCAAGTTTGCTTCCACTAATTTGGCGTGACGCCCTCGTTTTACATGGTGGTCTGAGCGTCTGTTTTCGGTAAATTACAACAAGGGGGCGTTCATTTCGCAATTCTCAAACGCACCATTGCACTTTTGTTTGGACGGTACCTCCCCTCGTTGTTTATTTATGTGGTCAATTTAGGTAGGACATAAAATACCCTCTAGGCTCGTGGACTATGAATATATTTTGAGATGGAAAACCCTGGAATAATTTTTCTTATTACGGAGCCATGAGCTATTTACTGAGAGAATTTTATGCAAACAGAATCGACATTGCAAATATTAATTAAATTAAGTCTACAACAAACGAAGAAAAGGGAGAGAAACCATTTGTTTAAATGTTTGGAATTGTAGTCTGTCTGAAGTGCACACAAATTTGTTGATGGGATCGTTTCTTCTCTGTTCATATAATTAATAGACATACCTACAGCATGTTAAAATCAATTTTTTGTCACTAGTTAAATAAAAATTTCTAAAAACTGTCACCTAAAGTCTATATTTTTGTAACTTGACAAGTTCAGCAAAAAAGCCAAAGAATGCAGTATCAGTTTTCAGTTTCATTACTGGAGCTCTGGAATTGTAGGATGTTAAGATAATTTCTGACGATTTTGATGATTTTTAAAATAAAACAATTCTAGAAACTGCCCTCCTAGTTCATTTTAGTTCATAAGCTAAAGATAGTATGTAAATTTTCAAATGTTATTACGGTAGCCCTATAAATATTTAATAAATAAACGAAACTAGCTTTTTATAAATATGAAAATAAATTTTGTTTTGGAGCTCAAGATATATATTTTTTTAAACTGTTTATGCGGTGTATTGTTGTTGTCAATTACTACGTTTATTAAACAAATGAAAAATATTAACATAAGTTATAAATTTCAGCATTATAACGTGTAAAATTTTTTGTTATAAATTTTATGGTAGTCTGCAAAATAAAAATTACTGAAAACTATACCCTATGGGCTAATTTTTGTAAGTTAATACTTTTAGAGTAAAAAAACAAAAAATAATTATCTATAAAGCTCATAACACTAGCTTGATAAATAACAGAAAAAAAAAACATTTCCGTTTGATGTCATAAGACAATTTTAAAAATAATTTTGTAAATTTTTGATAGTCTGCAAAATATTTAAAAAAATGGTCCTTATATTCTAAATCTCTCTAAAATGTCTGTTTTAATAAAAAAACGGAGATTGTAGTAATAATTAATTGCATTATGGTTGGTTTATAAATAACAGTGTTAAATTTTTTTTTTTTCATTTTCGTTGCTTTTCAAAAAAAAAACTAAGAAAGTGTTTTTTGATCATTTCTATGAAATTTGTAGGTTTATCTTCGTTCCTTAAAATTAAAAAGCTGTCCTGTTTCAAATTCAATTATTCAAATTATTGAACCAATAAGCGCCATTACTAAACAATTAACAAATAGTAACATCTATAAATTTTATTGTTGAAGCTCTATAAATAATAGTTTGCAAATAAAAATTTCTAAAAATTGTCTTCTGTGGTCAAAGTTGTTGTAAATTAGCAATTTTAGCAAAAAATCAAAAGATTGCAACTGTAAGTTTTTTTTTTGCTCTTTAAATAAAATTTCTAATACCAGTTTTTTTGTGGGTTAAATTGTTGGAAATGAATACTGTTACAAAACAATAAAAAAATAGTATCATATGTAAATTTTATTGTTATAGCCTTATAAGTTGAAGAATTACAGCAAGTTGCAAATCTAATTTTGTAAATTTTTCGATAGTCTTCAAAATAAAAATTGTTAAATTTGTCCCCTGTAGTCTAATTTTTTGTAAGTTGGCATTGCCAAAAATATAAAAAATAGTAACATATATACATTTAATTACTGCAGCTTGACAAGGAACAGAACTACAGCGTGTTAAAATAAATTTTTCGCAAAATAAAAATTCTTGAAATATTTTCTGGTCTCAACATAATTTATGGTCTTCTGTGGTTTAACTTTTTGAAAATTAGCACTTTTAATAGATAATTTAAAAAAAGTAGGTATTATGCATTAATTTTATTACTGTAGCTCAATAAATAACAAAATCTTGCGTGTTATACCAAATTTAGGAAATTTTTGGCTAGCCTGCAAATAAAAATTTATAAAAGCTGTCCCTGTGGTTAAAATTGTTGTAAATTAGCAATTTTAGTAAAATAATATCTATAAATATTACTACTGTAACTCTACAAATAATTAAACTTCAACGTGTTAAAATACTCAGTTAGGTTTTTTTTTCTAAAATAAAAAGTAAAAACTGTCTTTTGTGGGCTAAATTATTACAAATTAGTAAGTAGTGTTAAAAATCAAATAAAAAAAAAAGCAACAATTATAAATTTCATCGCTGTAGCTTTATATTTAACAGAATTATAGCGTTTTAAAATATTGAATTTTGAAAATTTTTCGTTAGTCTTTATAATAAAAATTTCTAAAAAGTCTCCCCTGTAGTTGAACATGTGTAATATGGCAAAGTTACAAAAAATTCTAAAAATAATAACATTCATAAATTTCATTACTGCTACTTGACAAGTAACTACATCGTGTTACAAATAAGTTTTATAAATTTTTCTTTGACCTTCAAAATTAACACTGTAAATTTCTTTTAAGATCAAAATTCTGTAAATTATATTTTTAGTAAGATGGTCAAAGATAGCAATATCCATATTTTTTTATTGTGGTTCAATAACAGACAAAACTACAGGGATGTTAAAATTAATTTTGTAGTGTTCGTTGCTTCTCAAATTCGTCTGTTTTTGTAAATTTTGTGCTTTGGTTAAAAAATAGCAACGTTTATAAATTTGATTACTTTAATCTTCTAATTAATAAGACTTACAGGGTGTTAAAGAAAGTGATTTAATTTTTTTTAAATTCTAATATCCTGTTTATGTAAATTTTGAGAACATTGAAGTAAAATTATTTAGATGGTTTCTTTATTTGGTCTTTTATTTAATTCTGTTCTAGTTTGACGAATTTGTCACACGTCAAAATGTATGTGACCTTTCCCTTTAGATTTATAAGAATAAGAAACATTAAATGCTATCTAAAACTTTATTAACTTATTAAAATTATTAATTATTAATTTGTCAGAGATATTCTCCCTAACTCCCAAAATTAGAATCTTTTATAAGTATTACATAATTTATGAATGTCTTCCGTAATATCCTCCAATTCGTCAAGTGTTTGTCGAACCGAATCTAATGCAGAACTCAAAATCTTGCAGCAATCATTTTCTTCCAATCTTTCCGAAACTTCAACACTGACTTCTGGAAAGACAGAATCATGTTCGTCGTCATTTGCTTTCGATCTGGTATAAAAATTTGAAGAAAATTCGTTGCGGGCCTTCAAGTCAGTAGATCCGTTTGTAGATTTGTTTTTTCTGATCGGGAAACATGTTGTGTATCTGTTAATGGGTTTCCTAAATATAAACTTAATGAAATAAAAGGAAAAGAATGTATTTTAACTCACTTATAGAAACTTTTATCCATCTTGCAACCGACCGAAACTGTAAAACCTAAAAACACCGAGAAGAAAACAGAGATATGAGCGAAATAAAAACTGGGGATCTTTAGTTTTGTGTGACTATGAACACTGATTCGATTTAAATTATGGCGCTTAAAGAAAATTGATGGTTTGATTGTTCGTGTTGAATTTCTGCTTCCCTTTCTGCTGTGACAGCAGATTTTGTTTCTTCAACTGAGAGAGAGAGAGATCGACTAAATATTAATAATAATAAAAATACCAATTTTATAGCGCCCCGAGCTCTTATTGATTCCGAGATGATAAAAGTTATTACACCCCAAAATCACCACATTCTTTGGTAATGATCTCCTGGCGCCCCCTTCAATCAGTGATAATGAGGAATGAAGCAGCCTGTCATTTGATCCCTCAATAAAATTGCCGATCTATTGTAAAAAGATGGAAATTGTGTCTCCGAGAATTTGATCGAAAACACAAAAACGTCAGATCGATCACTTGTAATTTCGTCGAATTCGATTGCACCGTAACAATTAAATACGTGTAATAAAGCCCCTCTAGCATTACAAAATAAATGGGCAATTACATAAAATTACATTGCATTACTTCATCCCGGTTTAGTGGATTCTATTATTGTGACGTTGTAATTTTGTGCATCATTGGTTTTATGCGACGTTGGATGAGAGGGATTGTTTGGTCCTTACACGGTTCTACATTCGCGTTTTATTACCTTTAAAACATGTCTATCATTATCGTATGCAGTAAAAAGTGTTAACTCACTTTGTATAAAGGTGACTTTGGAAAAATCATATTTTTGAGAGACGAACCACATAAATTCCTTTAAGCTTGCTAGTGGCGTGTTATTTTGATTCTCATCAGTTTTAATTAGAGGTGATAGTGTACAATTAGCATAATTAGTAAGTGCTGGTTTCATCATAACCACTCCCGCTGAAAACAAATATCGTGTCATCTAAATGTTGCCTACCATATTATCAAACTGAAACTACAACAAAAGCTATTATATTATGCAAATCAACTCTATTACAATTGTCGCTCGAGTATTTTGATACCGACAGAACATTTCAGGGAGGTGACTTGAAATAAATCGGTCTTATTTCCACATTAATTAAACTTTGTGCAAATGTATTGCGTCACGTATCAACGCAACGAGTGTTATTATCGTAGTTTTTATGAGCCTTGTAAAACATGAATATCCGAAATTGTGATTAAAAAGTTCCGAAAAAATAAAAAGTTTAAGAAGAAATTTCAATCAAAAGTTGAAAAAGTCATAAGGGTGCCGGTAAAAATATTATTGCTACAAATTTTACTCATTCAAAAATTTAAGTGGAGAAAGAAAATAAAAATCGCAATATCTTAAATAAATTTTATTCTGACTGTGCAAAATTCTCTTGAAATTGGGGCTAATAAACAGCCAACTTGAAGATAATTCTAGGTAATTTTCTCGCAAATTATGAGCGCACTTCTAAATTGTTTTTTCAATGGATGCGCGTCTGGTCCATTTATTTGCCGTTAAGAATATTATTTAAGACATTCCTTAGTCGGAAAGCCGCTGATAAAATTTTCAAAAGGAAATCGAGCGCAAATCAGAACAAATTGCACGGAATTTGCCGTTCGAGGACAAAAGCTCGGTGCGTTGTTGTTATTCAAGTCTGATAATCTGACAGCTTTAGAAAACACCCTTATTTCGTCCAAGTAACAAACGGCTTTGCATTTTTTGCTTTTAAAGCGGAGTCCGAGGGTGCGATAATCTGCACGCCCTTTGCACCGAGTGAATTTATGTACAGCTTTTACCAAAAGAATGCCACAAAAACCGAAGACAATGTGACAATGCAAATAGTGCGCTATCCGCAAATCTAGCGAAAAGTTTGCCAAAAATGGTGAAAGTTGGGTTTGCTTCACCGATACGTGCTAAGAAGAAAACTAAATTCCAATTTATCTTTGCGTGGAAAAAGTAACATCTCGCAACCTTTAGAAACGGCCCGGATAAAACGAAGTTTCAAAACTTCTAAAACACCGTCGAGTACGTGATATCTGCGGAAGGAAACTGCTAACTTCACACACGTGCAAGAACTGCGTCGAAAGAATAATTCACCCGAATCCGATGTTGATACCACTGAAAGTTTCCGCAAATTAAATTCCGGGAGCCCGCTAATTCCTCGTCGTCGTTATCGCGATGTTTGCGCAATTTATAAATAATGAAACGTTCCAGGTGTAAGCTTCTTAGTCACAGACTTTTGTCAACAAAGTTCGAAAAAATACGGTGTTTACTAAGCGGAAGCGCTATAAATTATTATTTGTAATAATTAATCAAGCACGTTTATCATTGCAGCGAGGATCGCCCTCTGAAAATTACAGCTTTGTGTGAATAAATATTAGCCAATGTCTGTTGGAAAATTTATGGTCCTCATCTGTAATGGTGATTTCGACTAGAGCAGCCTATTTGCAAATCATAAATATCGTATAAATGCGCGATGTGGATGATGAAGAACGGTTACGAAAATTACATGCTTTATGAAAATTTCAGATTGGTTCTGCTCGAGAATGATTGACTCGCCTAGATATCACTTTCGTTTCCCAAAAATACGTAATTATATTAAAAATGGGAACAGTATAACATTGTAGCATTCAAATAATGAGGTGCCATAAAATTCTGTTATTACTGTAATCATCGTGTTTATGGCTCGGTAGATCTTTCGAAAATAACGGGCAAAGAGAGGTATGTATTTAAAACAGTTAGATCTCTTTTTCTCAGAAAACAATAAATCATTTTAGTGCTAATAATGAAAATTTTACGACATTTTGTTTTTTTACAAATTTTAAAGCGTTACAAAGTTATAACCCCAACGGAATAACTAAGCAAAAAATAATTAGACTGATGTAATGATCATTGGTTTTTGATACTCGTGAAATTAAAGACTGCAATAACTTTCAGAATAATAACTATTATAAAGAACAAGGTACTAAAAACTGCGGAACATTTAGAAAACCAGTAAAGTTAAAACATTCATTGCTTGGAAATTATTGATGTTTTTATTTTACAATTAAATTGTTCATTAGTAAGTTAGACTAATTGACGGTTTATAGTAGGTCTATTTAACGATCCTAAACAACATTTTTAATTTCTTCTAAATTTTGTAGTTTTAAGAATTTAGCTTCAATTCAAGCTTCAAGATAAGATGTGTAGGTAAAGTAGAAATGTTATAAAAAATGTGTTATATTTACAAATAATTTTTTTGAACATGTCCTAACTTGTCGAGTTTTAACTATACTAAGAGAATTTTCTATAGAAACAGTATACAATAATTAAACATTTGTGTCTACAATGATTTTCTTATTTCTGTCTTCGTATTTTCAACAACTGCTGGTTCACACACCAAAATTCTGCTTTTCGCAATGATTAAACTCGATTAAACAGTTAAAAACTTTAGAATTTCTTTTTTTTCTAAAGCGCTTTCGAAGATTTCGTAGTTTGTTTAAGATTTCTATAAATTGTATAAATCCGTTATATAATACATTATGCACAATTTTTGAGATTTTCACGCATTAACAGTAAAAGGAGTGATTTTCTGGTTTTAAAATTTTGTAGGTAGGTGTTCTAAACTAATCAAACTTTTTGTTTTAACAAATTTAGAACTTTTAGAAATTTTGATAATCTTTCGTGTTATTTTAGAAACCTTCCGAATACTAGATGTTACCTGAATCTTAAAATTTTGGTGTAGAAAATTCTCACATTTTTATCAAGATTCAGAAATGTATATAATACGAAAACTTCTAAATGTAAGTAATGAACAATTTTAGGGTTTTTAACATTTTAAAATATTAGGAAATTGTCACATTTTTTATTTTAATCTTATTTGATAATTTTGCGAATATAGGAACGAATTAAAGCTTCTACTTTGAATGTTTTTGTTGAATTTGAACTAATTGTACCTTAATTTAAAAGTCTAGATTACAAAGTAGAAAGTTTTTTTTTGATTTTTGAATTTTTACAATTTGGAAGACTTATACTTATCATTAAAAAAATTGAAGCACTCTAAATACTCTAAAAATCTTGATATTTTAAAGCCCCTGAACGATTTAAAATTACGAAATACTTGAATTATTTACAATGTATCTAAACTCTAAATTACTAATTTCGACCGCTTTAGAAAACCTGCAGAATCCAAATTTTGTGAAATTATAGAAATTCTATAAACATTAAAAATAGTCATTTAGAGTCAGTACATGAAAATGTGTCAGAAGAATATACAGGCAAATTTTACAAAATTCTATAAACCTTTGAAAGTGTTTTAATAACAAAAAATGTTTTTTTTTTAAAGAGAAAGTGATCCTAAATATATATTTAAGCAAACAAATTCTAAATATACAAAAACTGGTCAAAACTTTGACACACCAGAAATGGTTTGATATTTTTCCAAAATTTAAGAATCTTTGAAAAAATTGTGTAAAACGAAAGAAAATCCAACAAAATTTCCATTTTTATCATGGAAACTTATGTATTTTTCAAATTTGTAGATTATTTAGTTTGCATTATTCGCAGTTTTTTTTTAAGTATTTAGTGTTTTTTATTAAAAAAATATTGCTCAGTTTCTTTGCATAGTTTGAAACTGATGTATTTTTTATTGTCTTTTTTTAAAATTTCCTAGATTTGTTAAATTGTTCAAATGAGCTTCATAATGCGTTCTAAACATTCAAATGCCTTAATTTTTTTAGATTTCACATAGATTTAAAAAAATCCAAGCAATGTATTTAGTGGTTTTAAAGCAGTTCTCAATTATATAGAGTAAATTGTAAAAATCGTATAGGTTCAGAACCAACACAATTAATTAATGAACCAACAAAAGATTTATTAATTTCTTATAGGAATTTTAGAATTTCAAATAAATAAATATAAAATTTGAATATTAAGACAACTTTTAGAACGTAAGAACGAAAAAAATGACCTGTTAGATTAGAAATTTTAGAAATTCTGGAATAATAACAATAATTGTTTAAACTGCAGATATCGTAAAAATTATCATAGAAGGTCCAGAGCCTATAGTCAATATTTGTACATTATTTCTATAATTGAAATTAGTGTACAAAAATTACAAGAAATGCTAAATTTCTGAGTCTGAGTCTGAGACTTTAGAAACTTGAAGTCTACAAATCGAAATACAATATACATAATATACAATTATCGGAAATACAATAACATATTCAATTTACAAATACTACAAATTCTAAATGTCTAAAACATATCTAACAAATTTTGTATTTATTTTAATCCTTTGAAAAAAAAAATGTAAAATTTTGGCAAAAAATAATTTTAATGTGATCATATCTTTTCTTGGGCAGTATTCTTAAAAATTAGGATAATAAGTGCAAAAAAATGGTATATGTTATCTGAATTTCAAATGTTTAATTATACAGTTAGAATATTACAAAAATATAATAAAAGTGAAATAATCCATGATTTACAAAAATTAGGTTTTCCACAAATCAAAATTTTTAAGAAAAACGTCAAAGACAAATTAATATTTTGAAGTTTTAAATTTTAAAATTGCAGAACGTGAATTAGAACGTTTACTTGTGGGATCAAGTAAAAGCTGCTCCTACTGTTGGCAACCCCTCTGAATAATAAAGTAAAATATTCTTCTTAAGGTTGTCGCGATTTTGTTGTTTTGCAAATCACTCAGAGTAATTGGATTTTTTCAATAACAGCATAAGTACACATACGAACATTTCCCCTCAGAGCTTCCAACTCATGTAAGTTTCCTCATGAATTTTATCGTCTGTTACAAGAAGCTGCAAGTGGTAAGTGCTTTTCGTCTCGAACGAGGAAAATTAATAACGTCGCATCGAGTGAATTATTTATTAATCTAAATTGCGCCGAGACTTGGGAATGCGAGGTGTGATATATGTGGTGTTAATCCCTGAATTGGTAGTGACGTGAGGCTGCCACCATATAAAATTAATTTTCGTTTCCCACAACACCCTATCGGCGATAGGCACGTGCCGATGTCTTTTATGGGAAAAGTTCGACCACATTTCGCGCTTACCCCAAATTGTTTTCTTTCATTTACTCCCTAAAATATTTGACGCTGAGGCCGATTTAATTAGGTAACTTGTGCAGTAATCGGAGACAACGTTTAGAGGACGCGTGTTGAAAAAGTTCGTTTCGTTCCATGTTGTTGTTATATGAGTCGTGAAGAGAGTAATTTGCTTTGTTATATTTTGGAAAAGTGTTTTTCAAATCTGCGCTCACGTAATTTGCAGCGAGATTCTTTTGTTGGCGGAGAGCTTTTTGCTTTTCTCGCATTCGTTAGTAGACTTTCTTGCGTTTGGGTTGCTGGCTTTCAAATTGTATCATTGAAAAAATGAAATGTAAATTGTTGTGGCGCTTTCTTTCTTAATGGAAGCGAATGTAAACAAACAAAATTGTCCGGGAAATGGTACACACATTTAATTATACTCTTTGGAAATGAAGCCCTTTTGTAAATGTTAATAAAAAAATGTCTATTCACGAAGGAGAAAAAGTGTTCAAATTCAGAATTTTCTTGTTTTGAGTCTCTTCCTGTAAAGTCTAACTGGTGGAAAATTACACCTACCCGTGTTTTCGCGTTTGCAATCAAGCGACAAGTTTCCAACTGTCATGTGAAGCTTGTAACCGCGTGAAAAACGATCGGAAGGTAATGAAAGAGAAAGTAAAAAACGGTCTTGCTTATTGGTGTTTGTTTTCCCGAAGATTGATCGTATAGGTGAGGAATTATTGGGTATCGAACAACAAAGTCACCGTTTCGTTTGAAGAATAGCAACGACGTCGTACGAAAGTAAAAGGAAAAATATAACGTCTCTGATTTAGGGTGAAAAAATGTGTATACCGCCAACGAAACCGATCTGTCGAGTCCAAGAGTGGAGCCTATCAAAATCGCCTTGACGTCGGTCTACACCTGCTTAAAATAAAAATATGGCCCAATATGTGTCAGGCGTTTTATAAACGAGAATCAATAACACACTTGAGTGAGTCTGTCGACTGAAATCGAGGGCAAGTTTAAAATTTAGAACAGTTTTTTGCATATTTTCCATAAAGAACGGTGGCCCGACAGATATCGTTACTTTGAGGAAAATGTTATCCTCGAGAGATTCAAGTTTTGTTCAAAGCTCATAGGCGTAAAGCTGGTAACAAAGCGTGACAACGAAAATTGGCAGCATAAACATGATCTCGGAATTGTATTCGCAAATTCTCCGGAGATTATAAGTTTTATTGAAGATTGGTTTTTGCATTGCATTGAATTTCTATGGAAAAATTTCAAATTAGACGCCCGTTGTTTGTTCGAAATAAAAACACACGTTTTCCTTTGAAACAAACATTATATAAAACGTGTAATTTGTAAGTTTGTTCTTGATTTTGACGTACAATTCCTTTTACACAATAACAGTAATCGTAAAATAAAATATTATTGCATCATTCAGTAGCGAAGAAACTTTAAGGAAACATGTGGCACTTCAATCAAACTTAATATTTTAGGCAATGGAAGGTAAACTCTTATTTTTACTCCCGAAATTTTTGTGTTTTCCGGGGCAAACAGGTTTAAACTCCAACTTCATTAAAATTTGGCTGTTACCCTTCTCGCAAAGAGCCCTATATTTTTCCAATGGTATAAAGGTAGTAACTACTAAACGTGTTTTATGTGGTTGGGTTGCTCTGTATTTTACTTTAATTTAGTACCCTTAGATGTACGCTTTACCCTCCTCACTTCCATCCATTTTCCCTTATGCAAATTTCGCTTTAATGAATTCTTTGAGATGTAAAAATCTCTTAAAATTGTAATTTTCTAACCTTGTCATTAATAATAGAATAAGGAAGCTAGAAACGATTTTTGTACGAAAAATCTACATGAGTCTTGTGTTTATTTCTGTCAGTTCAAGTATCATGAGAATTAACAATCGAGCAATGCAAAAAGTGGTCGGGCTTAATTGAAAATCGACGTGCCTAATGAGGAATATATTATTCTTAATCAACGCTGTTGACGATGTTTATTTTTGAACTTGCACTGTCACGGTGAATTAGAATAAATGGTGGATGCAGCCTCACATCAAAAATGTTTACATTTTTCATAAACCCGTTTATCATGACAAGTGTTTTTATTTGTTGTGCTGAAAAGTGTTATGAAGAAAAATATTGGGCATGGCTTTTATGATTCACACAAAAACTGTCATTGATTTTTTGTTCTATTTTCAGAATTATTCGATTTCAGCGAACAATGATAGAAAAATCGGTTCGAGTCTCATAGACCAATTCTTATACAATAAGATGGCAATTACTGATAAGGTTACTACTTAGATTTTATGTCGATTGATTTAAAGTATTTTTGTTCGTTCGATCTATTTTCTGCTTTGATGAGCGCAGATAGTTTCGCTGATTGCATTGGAAATTTAATTTCTTCCAAGAAAGTAATAATTTTTATAGAAGATGTGCCGATGAAATTTTAATTCGATAATAAAATGATACGCTAACTATAAATAGACTTGAAATTTAAAAAAATTTTTAGTTCAAACTTATGATCAATCTTTGAAACAAAATAGTTCTCAATCGATTAATGACTACATTCTCGTATGTAATGATGAATTTCCCATTGTTGTTCTGACAGTGTAACAACATCAAATTTACGTTTTGTATTGTCACTAGTTACATATAATTCACATGTCTTTTCCATTTATTGTTTCAAAACAAACGAGCATAATTCAATTACAGAATCATTCATCAGAATCGAAGCAATTTTCAATAAATCGACAAACCAAGTGGACATAGTCAGGAAAATAGAATAAATGATATGTTTTAAGGTGCTGAGAAAATTACCAGTGTGATAAAAGCAGCCTTGAGTTGTCGCCGGTTGCGACAATAACATACATCCTTGCAGGATAAAAACTCGAAATGATCTCCCATTTTTGCAGACAATCTAAATGATGTATTTCTTATGGATAAATAATTTACGGCAGCATAAACATATTCAGACCTGAAGGCACTTATTTTGTATGCATTCTGTTAATAGTACAGCGATCACTCAAAGCGTTTTTCGATTAAAGGAGCTACACGTCGTCGCCGTTGGTCCTTTTTGCATCTCTGTTGTCGAGATTCAATTAACGATCTTCGATGTATGTTTACTTTTAATTATTTATATCCCGTTCTAACAAATAAGGATTTACTCGCCTCAGGCCGGTTGTGTATTTATTTAAACGAGCTCAAACGCTGCTGTCACCCTATATTCAGTTTTTTCTCTTCGTTACGTTGGAAGCGTGCACGCGACAATTGCGAGCATAAAATCTGGCTAAATGCTATCGTTTTCTAAGTACGTTCGGAGAAAAATCGTCAGATGCTTGGCGTACATATAAAAGTGATACACAAAATTGCTTCCATTAAAACCTTAATTAACTTTCCGCCTCACCATTAGTAAGAACAAATGAAGGGTTTAAACGAATGAACTAATAAAATACGAAATTCAATTTGTGTGTCGAGGCACTTAATGTCCGGTAATAGAGTGTAATAATTCGCGAAATGCATCCCATGTCATCTTAATTATAACCACCGATATAAACACGGCTCGTAAATTTTGTCGGAGATTTTTAATGATGAAAATTACAACGATAAATCTCGTTGTCGTGAAACATTGGGATCTCAGACATTCGATCTCTCTGTTTTAATCAACGAAAAAGTTAAAAACCGTGAAATTGGACGGCACCGGAATATTCGAAAAGCGCGGCAATTAATCCGCAAACTCACCATACCATCTTTGCCGAACGGGATCCCAATTTTCCGTCCTAATGTTTGCCGGCATGACACGGAATAATTTCACGATATGCGTAATAATCATGTTAAATTTACAATATGTAATGACCGTAAAAAAAAACTGCCTCCGGGTACCACCGGTTGAAACATGTTTTTAATTAGGAAATGAAATTGGAGGATTTGTTGGCACACTTTAATCAACTATTACTTGTATAATAAGAAAACTAATAAGTTTACAGCTTATTAACAGAAAGTATTTATGACCCACGGAAAGCTGTTAATAGCAAAGTAAATTTACGTTATTTGAATTAAAAACTAGTGGTGCATACTTTAAGCAACTCATGTTAGATTTTTTAAATTGTTTATAATAATTAAAGAAGTTATACGAGTTTCAGCTTTATACGGATTTGAGCAAGATACAATTTTGAAAAATGTGTTGAACATAAAGCTAATCAACTTGATGCTGTTTTTTTACTGTTTAATTTTGAAGCTCATTTTTATTAAAGCAGTTTATTTATTTAATATATGTTCGATTATTGATACATTTAAACTTTGTGATTTTTTTTCTAGCAGACAAACGAACAAATCAGCAGATTCACGAGTTTTCGAATTTTGTCTTATTTCTAAATTATAGTTGTTTATTATACAAGAAATAAAGGACCAATTTAAACATCAAATGAAAATTGTTAATGCACGAGGTGGTTTAAGATCCTTTATCGCCGTGTATAATACTTTTTTTTTAGAGTAGATTTAAAGAAAAAAAATTAATATATTAATTTGGGAACACTCATTCATCGTAATACCCAAAATTGGTTGTTATGGGCTTGCGTCTTAAAAACGTTCCTTACAGCAAATTCTTCATCAACTATAGGCAGAAAAAAGTGCATCATTCAGTCTGTAGGAATTAATACATTGTATAATGTTCTGAAAATGAAAAGCTGTCACATTCCGGACATTTCGCCGCTCTTCAGCTACGATGTAGACAAACACGGCTGCTGATCTTGCCACCGTTAAACGAATAGGAAATCATTCTCGGCAGCAGAAAATTGAATATTATATATCGAGAAAAATTGCCGTTTCAAATCAAATTTTGCGAAAATTTGGCCACAACAAGTTCAGCCACTAGCACAGTGCAGTTAACCGAGGAAATTATTAATTCTATTTCTAAAACGTCAGTTTTACCATTAATGTTGCCATTGACGTTAAAATGTAAGTTAACCTTTAAAGCATACTTTAAAATCTGCTATAGAAAAAAAGTGCTTTCATAGTAAGCAAAAATCAACCGGAAATCCCTACACTAAACAAAAGCCATATCTTATCGATACGATTGGTTAAAGTCCTATTTAAAAATTCAAGGATATTGCTGGAATTTTCAAAAAGTAGAAATTTTTAAAGTTACTTCATTGTCATCATGATTTTTTGATAGGTACCTAACTAAACTGAATTTTAGCAGAAACGACGAAAACGTTGTAAGAACACCCAATATATTGATTTCAAGAATTTCAAATTTCTCGTTTTTATTATAGCAATTTATTAAATTGGCTCCGTAAAATATTTTGAATATTGTAAGATTTTGACGAGCTCTTTCGATGGATAAAAGATCACATTGATCACATTTGAGAAAGTCATGAAAAGCACTGATTAAATGGGAGAATTCTTCAGTTTTTTTTTTAATTCTAATTATTGGTTCTATAAACATGTAATTGTAGGTATTGTATACAGTTAATCTCTCCGGTGGTAGTAATCACAATAATGCATTTTATGTATAATCTGCTTTGTTCATTTACATACTAGTAGAATAAATGGATTTCGAAATGGATTTAATACATTTGCTGTTAATGATTGTATCTCGAAATAAATCCCTTACCTACAGTTGCGAGCTAAACCTTTCCATGATGTGTATTGACGCGTATTATCACTGAAACGTTAATTGTAATTGTATTGTCAGTCAGACACTATTATCACCTAAAAAGTTTGATAATGAATGCCTGGAAATTATACAAAAGCTATTATATCCTTCGAAAATATATATTATTTGTTCTGCATACCAATGAAGTCGGTACATTTTTGGTAAAAAATTATAGTGCTCTGTTTTTCTCATATAGTTCTGTCGAGACCACGTTTACAAAAAATACAGCAATTTTCTTAATGCGTATTAATAAAAACATTAAAATGCACACCCGGTTCCTTAAATTTCACAGGAAAATATCGTATGCATAATTGCATATTCGAATAACGAATTACCAGACTCGCAAGTTCGTAGCAAATTACGTAGGATCCGAACCCATTTATCGTCATATGAACAGCGTTAGATAGCTGTAATTTAATATTTTTCTCTTCCTAACATGCAATTAAAATATCCTCGCCGTTAATAAGTTTAAACCTACTACCAATCAACAGACTTGTAACTTTAAATGTGTACGACTACATAAATCAGTCGTCCCACTGGAGTAAATTTATTAATTGCCGTTTTCAATAAATTTCATGCCAGGAATAACGTGAGTTTTTTAGCTAGAATTCCAGCTAATTGTTCGACGAAGCAAACGAAATTAATTATTGAGGGGCACGTGAGCTTTATTCGGTCAAATACCCATCTATTTCTGATGGTTTTAATTAGGAATTCAACATCACACAACAGGTGGTCGCTTCATAGAACAAAAAAGTTTATTTATTGTACGGAAAATAACGTCACGTTTAAGTACAGATATTAATATCATTCGGGGAATGATACGTTCATGCATTTGTCTTGAGACGATATTGCCTCTACTCGTTATGCAAACAAGTGATTAAATGATTTGGTTAAGCTCTGGACGCTATTGATAAAATTACAATTATTTTTACAGGTTTCTGTATTTAAATAAAAAAGTCACTGATTACTGTTTTTTTCCAAAGTACCATCAAAATCAAAATTGGTTACAAAATAGTGTATTTACTCTTCTATAAGACACAATTTTCTCACCGTATATATTTTCTGATTTTTTTCATAATTTTATGATTTATCAGGAATTTCTATAAACAACTCTGAAGTATGTACTACATAATTTTATATGTTCACAAGCGAACGTAACTTGATACAGTCACTGCAGCTGTCTGTTATCGTAATTTAAGTTAGTCTAATTCAGATTTGTTTTCATAAATTAACGGTGACTGAGTGTTTTGATATGAAGATTACTATAAATTTGTTATTATAGATTTATTGAAGATGACCAACTGGTGAGTCTATTCTAATTATTTTAAAACTATAAAAAGTTCTAAATACGACTAGATAAAACATTTGAAAAGTTCCCAAAGTACTTTGATAAAAGTCTGACCACATCTAGGCTGTTAAAGTTGATATCGATGTTGACAACGTCAAATGAGTCTTATTTATTAAGCTGCCGTCTTTCCATGTTTTCCTGCCTGACAGCTGAGGCAGTATTTGGGTGGTACTTGACCACTGCACACACCCGTTACTATTGAGATTACAATGAGATAAGATATAAGTTGAGTTTGTCAGCGGGATTGAGTTAACCTCATTGTCTGATGTTGAACAGTAGCGAAAGGGTGCCCAGCGTGATTTCCTCGCACCGTTCCGACTGTTCCAAAGAAAGAACTGTCACAATACAAATGTGGGAATTTGGTGGATAACAAATCAGCCGTTCGGGATGCTAACGTTCATTGCATATTTTGGTGGTCCGCAAGACCTATGTCAGTCAAAACTTTTCATCATAAAGATCAATTAGGGCATTGTTCCATTGCACGTGTCAAATACTGCTGTTGCTTTTGCACTGTGTTAGTCGTAGGGGTCCCAAATGATTCAAATATTTAGAGTTGATCAAGTTGATCCCCGAAGTTGATTAAGTTGACCATGCAGTAACGAGTTGTTACAGGTAATGAGACTAAATCATAGTCAGCTGTTAATAATGTTGATAAGTAATATCATAAGAATTATTTAGGGTGGATGCACATTCATCAATATCTATTATTACAGATGTAGATTGCTCACTGTCTTTTCCCTCCAACGGGAAAATTTTCCTGTAATTATGAGTCACTCTGGCTGGCTTCTTCGACACCCAACGTTGACATCTTGACAGGCCAAATCCTGACAAAATCAATCTGGTAAGAGGCATTAAAAAATTGTAGCGCCCTAAAACATGTTCACGTGTTACATTACGCGACAAAATTGATGACAATCTAATTTAGATCTGTTTTTATATAAACCTGGTAGTTTCATAATTTATTCCATTATTAGGTATTTAGATTTTGATCAGAAATTAGTCTTAGATTTATTGTTTATTTCTGTCATGTTTCCAATTCTAAATTTTTTTTAGACATTACATTTGTAGACATTTTTTAAATGCAAACTTGGTCGTTGCTGACATTCATTTCCATAGCACTGGGAAGTTCTATAATTTAGATTCAATATTTTCAAATGTTCAAATGTTCAAATGTTCAAATGTCAGAGTTTTGATAAATTTTTTGTTGTACTACATCCTGGCTATAAACTGAGAGGATATAAAGTTTTAAATTATTATGATCTCTAGATTGTTTATGGCTTACTTGATTTTCAAGTTTTTAGGAGCTAGATTAAGCTTTAGATTTTTTTAGTATAAGAATTCAAATCTTCAATGGACATCAGATTGAATGCTATATTGATTTTCACATAAGACTGGTAGTTTCCTAATTTTTTGCTTGCAGATTTCTAGATTTAGATTAAAGAATATGGGATAGGTTTTTTATTTGAGACTGTTTGGGTTTAGATTTGTAAATTTTAAATTTTATATTCAATAATTTATATTCTCAAACACTGGGCCTCACTTATTTTTGCAAATCCCAGTTTTCGTTTACTTCTTGAATTTTAAGCTTCCAAATATTAAAACTATTAAATTTTAAAGTTCAGATTTTACATTACGAGGGGCAAACTAATCAAATTTCTTTTTTTTGTAATATTAGTTGGAAACTCATTTTAGATTCTTTTTTTAAAACTTTAATTCATATTTTTTATTTCTGAACTGGGATTTTTTAGGTTTTCAGAGTTCTTATTTTCTGATTTTGGATTAAAATTCCTGATTTGGATTTTATGATTTCCAGATCATAACTTCTAATATACATAAATTTGGGTTTTTTTGTTTCTTCAGTTTTTTATCGCAAACTGTAATTATGAAGTAAAATTTTTAGACGCCACGATTTCAAGGACAACCCTCCAACTCTCAACGGTTAGACTTCCGATGATATATTTCAGATTTTCATGTTGTCAAGCTTCAAGCTTACACTTTATAGAATTTTAAATTTGTTCATTTCAGATGAATAGATTTCAAATTCTTAAACTCCCTAAACTTTTAAGCTTACAGGTCAGATTTAGTTTCGGGAATTTCTGGAGTGTAAAAATTTAAATCGTTGAATAGATGACATTCTATTTTAAGTTTGGTTTCATAAAAAATAAATTCTATTCTTTTTAATTTTTAGATTTCAAGTTTCCAGATGTTCAGATTGTAGCTCATATAATTTAAGGTTTTTTCCCTTTTATGTTGATTTTCTATTTCCTTCCATGTTTCAGATTCTAAAATTCTAAGATGAAAGCATCTTATCCGCATATAATTTTTTTAGCTTTTTTTAACTTTTAATTTTAGGTTCTCTAATTTGAAAGTTCAGGTTTTCAACGTTCATACTACAAAAAGTTTAAAATTTTAGTGTTTTTCGAAAACGGTACGTCCTAGCCTGAAAATGCCGAGCAAAAGTTGCTTAGAATTCAATTTTGAGTAATATTTACTAGAAACTTTGTCAATAAGTCTTAAAACAACAAGATTGCAACAATTTTTTCACAAAAATACTTACAATTTTTTTCAAATTTGGTTTTAGAATTTAAATTATAGATGGAAATTCTGTCAAGTTTTTCAATTTACATTTCAGATTTAAAAAGAATACTAAGTGACATAGTATAGAAAAAAGAACACTCAGTAATAATAAAGTCATCACAACAATTTTTGGTATACATGTGTATGAGGGTTAGATAAGTAATCAATCAAAATTTGGGAAATATCGAACTGCTAGATCAAGTAAAAAATTAATAATGCGTTGGGCCTCCACGATGTGCTATACACTCATTAAAACTTCTAATCAGATGATCAATTTTCTCCTGAGGTGTTTCATCTCAGGCTACCTGTAACTTGTGCCGAAATGCCGCCAGTGTTTGTGGAGGGTGGGGTTTTAGCAACCTTCTATCCATGATAATCCAGACGTATTCAATAGGGGAAAGATCAGGTGATCTTGGCAATAAATCTGTCTTCATGATCCAAATGATCCAACGTACGTCTGTCAAGATGTGGTCGCGCATTATCTTGTTCTTTTTATCTTGTGGGTTGGGAAGCGTTCGATGATAGGATAGTACATGTGGTTCCACCACCTCCTGGACGTAACGCACGGCGGTCATGTTGCCTCTGATACAGACCAAAGGTGACCTACTTCTATAACCAATAGCCCCCAGTGTAGTGTACAAGCCTTTTTACTGAAAATTGCGGATCTCGTCTTTCACCGCGTCGCCTTCTCACTCTTGTACGGCCATCATGCATTTCCAAACAGACTCTGGACTCATCACTGAAGACAACCCTATTACATTCTAGGTCCCAGTTTTTCCGTTCTCTGCACCAGCCCAGTCGATTACGTCGGTGTGTAGGAGTGAGAGGTAACACAAAATGAGGACGATATGAAAACAGTCCAAAACTTCTGATCCGGCGATAAACCGTTCGCATCCTGATAGGCCTTCCATGTTCTTCAAACCACTGGTCCGCAATCGCCCTTGTGGAAGTGAAGCGGTCTCGTAGAGATAAAAGTCTAAGGCGGCGATCTTTGCGTTGTGAGGTTCTTCTGGCACGTCCTGTACCTCTCGCTTTTTGCGTACGGCCTTCTTGGTTCCATGCCCGACAACAAACTACCACCGTGTTTAGGCTCCTTGGCGTTCTTGTGTCAATTTCTCTGAAAGACAAACCAGTCTCTCATAAGCCCAATATTCGCTCCCTATCAAACTGACTAAGTTGCCGAAAATTTTGGCGTCTTCTCGCTCTAGGCATAATGAACAGATTGAACAAGCGTTTCACGACACTCAAATGGCAACTGTTGCTACAAAAGACCATTATCGCTTACGAGACTTTTTTTTTTAAAAAAAAGGACGATAACACAAAACCACTAGATCTATATGGCTGAAAAACTGATCGTTTTCTATATTAACTTTGCCAAACATATTTCTGAAACATGTTCGCAAAATATTCATTATTACTGGGTGTTCTTATTTCTATGTCGCTTAGTATATATTGTTATTATTTTGTTTAGATTATCCGATCTTGGCTACAAATTCTTACTACCTATCGTCCTATGTTGGACTTAAAATTCTCTGATATTTCAATTTTTGGATCACAGATTTTTAAATTTTGGATCTCATTTTGCATAAAAAAATATTTTAAGATTTCAGACTTTCAGGCTTTTCTCTTCGTTCTCAGATATGACTTTATTTAATCTCAAATTTTTTAGATTAATAAACAAAAAGAACCTTCATTAAAAAGCTGCGTCTTAAACTTAAATAACTTGATCTATTTTTTTTAAAGCATCATTGTGTCCGGACGATATTCTGGTTAAAAAACACACCAACAACGTTTTCCTGGGACGAGTTTATCAGTGTAACTTTGTTATCCACCGTTTCATTAAAGTTAATATCCGAATTAATTATTAAGCTACAGAACAGGCCCATTTAATAACAAACTCGAACAACGTAATAACCGTTTACAGCATCTCTAAAAAGTCCTGAAAGACTATTTTGTAAATGAAGCGTGTTTTGTTGGTCATTGGACGCAACATTGTTTGAATTTATCTAGTAGAAGCGCGATAGTCCCATCATTTTCCTCGCGAATATGACAAAATGTTCTTGATAAAATACAATGCAAAAGTAAATCGCATTGTAATGAGGGTAAAGCATGCGCTTTTATAATCGTTAAAATGTCCACCGGAGTTGTTTAGTACAGAATCATAAGGTTTTATGCCAAATATCGCCACATGCGGTCTACTATTCTATTACACGAATACGCGCATAAAGAAACTTATGGCTACTTTAACCCAGTGGGACCTAAACAAGTCCGACCGTAACCATAAAATACCATTATTTTCAATTATTTTCGTCTTACTTTCGTTTTATTTTTTACTCTGATTTTCTTGATGGAGGTCGCTCACACGTTTTATACAGATTTCTTCTATGCACACACGTGTTTCGATTTAAAGGATACATAAACATCATCCAACAGCCCTTGTATTGACGCATTATATTCGTATGCCTCTCACAATCCGGAACGATGCATCCCAGACGTTTTCATTCGAGAATAGAGGGATGGATATTTTATCTGTCATTGATATTGGGAAATATTTTTTTATGTAAATGATTTTCGGAAGCTGAATTTCAAATGCCAGTTGTGGGGTTGAAATGGACATGTGTGAGTGTCAGTTACAGACGTCGCTCGACAAATTCCAACAACAACAACATCACCAATTTCTCGACTCAAAACACAGAATGGCAATTAGCAATGCAAAATAGACAAACGGGTTTGTCAATAAAACATTTCTTTAAGTCTAATTTTTGTAATTGTGAATGTTTCAAAGATTTCCCACGGGTTTTTAGTGCCGCTATAACTTTATAAATTAAAAGGAGTTTTATTGCCAACCCGCAGGACACAAATCGATATAGTTTTAGAGCTACTTTGCCTAGATTAGTTAATTAAAGAACACCCATTTATTATTTATTTATTATTCTGCCCTCGGTTTTACTGAGATCTCTCCGTAGGCTTTCGTCACATTACATTTAAGTTTTTTCATTTTAAATATCAACAGACCAGTATTAAAAACAAAGCGATCGCCCGTGTGATATTTATTACCGCTACACGTAAATCAGTTTAAAGTATCGTAAAGCCGTAAATAATACACGTGAATTTTAGTTTTCCGATAATAATTTTATGATGAGGTTTATATTTCCGACGCAAAAAACGCATTAAAATTTATAACAAAAATATTTGACATTCAAATTGCTTTTTAATTTTTAATTCATTAGCGACGTTGGATTTTCATTTTAAATTTATATTTTCCATCAACTTAATGTTATTATTACAACGATCAACAAAATTGAAACTGTTGAAAAAAATTATAAGCTGATTGATAGTCTTAACTTTTGATGACACAAAGCAGATTTCCGATAAGCCAAAGTTATGAATTTGAAATGCCATTCTAATAATTAAAGTAATTTATTTAGTATTGACATTTGTACGCATTCTAGCTACAAGAGATAATGCGGGATCCCGTCGTTCACATATTAATTCAGATATTAATTGACATATCAGATGTCAAGTTTCCGTCTCCAAAGTCATGTCCATAATTCATATCTTTGCAGAGATAAATTTAATTGTTTCATCAGAGAATTAATTGACAGTGGCGGTGCTCTCGGAATTAAATTAACCATAATAAAGATACGTGGTCTAAGTAGTGTGACATTTTCGATTCGGAATTTTTAAAAATACGTGTTAACGAGGGTGCTTGAACAAAGCTTTAAAAACTGTAACAATCATCGTCGCTTTATAATAGTCAACAAGTTGATGAAATGCCTTAAATTTCAGCGACACAAAGCCGAGCTTTGCCATCCGCAAAGTTCATTATGAAAAAGACAGTAACGAATGATCCGCCCGATTTTCGCGTTATTTAATCAGTGAAATATTGATTGATGGAGTTTGAGGCACACATAACGAAAAGGCGGCAGTTGCAATTGAACCGTAGTTATAATTAGGGAGAATTTCTGGGGATGGTTTGGTTTATTAATCAGTCGTTTGATTTATTAACGATGTTGTTGGCATGTGGGGCGCTTATTAATTCATAAGTTTGATGAGTAGGAGTCGATTCATTATTAAGTTATTTAGCGAAATGCATCCAATATTCATTGAATGTTAAAGCTATCCACGTCCAAAGTCGATTTCATTTTTTGAATGATTAATGAAGGCAGGTAAAATGCGATATGCAAGTCTAACTCGTCTAACACAGATGTTAAGTGGAGACCAACATTATTGAATATGAAGACCCCAGTCTTCTGATAAAAACACCATTAGGGAATGCATTTATTTACTTTATTAATTGCGAGACGCAGGGCTTTCTGACGGCTTCAGATAAATAATTTATCTTCAGAAATTTAAGAGAATTACTCGAATGCCATGATCCAGATTACGTTCAGTAATATAATTGGAACGCTTTATCAACTTTATGAAGACGTTTATACTTAAAACCAATTAAAACGAAATATCGGTTATACAGCGCAAAAAATTCCTCAACGATTGGGTCAAATTCGCTTAAATTGAATAAACTTTATACATATTTATAACTCTCTGTTTAAAAAGCAGTTTCTGTTAATTACTCACGTTAAAAACGACCGACTCGATCTTGATTTAATATGGTGGCCACGTTGTAAGAACTTGTAACTGTCGCATTCTGTGCCTTATCCTGTACTCATCTTAAAATTTATTAATGTTGGACTTAAATTCGTATCGAATATTTTGACTACCTGGACACAACTGGTTCTTATCCCACTAATTTGGGAAAGTTGAAGAGGAAACTGAACCATGCGGATGTCACTGTCATGCAGATGGTTAGACAAATTATTTTTACGGTTATTTCGGAAAACCAATCATACCATAAGTAAATCAGAATTTTCAAGATGTAACGAGAAACCATTACAGTTCATTAAACACAAACTACTATTATTATTTCTATTTTGTTTATTGTGTGTGTTATGGCAAGAATTGACGTTTCCGTGATGGTTATCAGGTGAAAGACATAAAAGGTTATGATAATTATCCAACGTTATTCAATACTGGTTTGGGTGATTTAGCCATGACTTTGGGTTTCTCAGTTTTGTTTAGCCTAATACCTAGAAATATGGTGAGACGCAGATTCTTGGACGGTACTTTATTCTGTATTATAATTATATTTTGTTTAATTCTGTTAGCTGCACGAAGTCTTTTGCTTTGATGACTGATTCTTTCGACCTTTTGAAGCTGAAAACATTCGTTGTTTTTGTTTATAGCAGATTTCCCCCTATTCGTATACGGGTGACAAGAGCAGCACTGTTTGCCAACATCGTTGCTGCAGAGCGGCGAAAGCAATGCCCTGTATACGTTTCGTGATACATTGAAAAAAGTTGCAATCATGTTTCCTACAGGTTGAATAGTACACTTTTTCGGTCAGTAGTTGTCGAAGAAACTGCTGTTGAGGAACGTTTCTAAGACGGAAGCCCAAATATTTTCGTACAGTTACCAAAAAACTATTTCAATAATCTTTATCGGTTCCACAAAACGATCTTTCTTAGTCTTAGTATCAATCAATAAGCGAAATAATTATTGCCGATTGTTGATCGCCAATATTGGAAACTTTTAACTTGTACAATTCGTACGTTCTACGAGCTTCATTCAAAGCCATTAGTGAGTTTAAAATCTTATTTTACACATAATTTTTCAAATTAATATACTGAGTGACAAAAGTAAAAGAACACCGAGAAGTAGTCCTTCAATTGAACTGAATTTTATATTTTATATGTAAGTGGTCATTTGGTACATTTGGAACAAAGCAAAGAAACAATAAAATTAACATTAATAATGCGATGCCTCCTCGTGGTGCTCTAAGCATTCCTTAACATGTAGTGGCATCAATTTCCTCCTAGGATATTTCATCCCATGCTACCTGTCATTCTTGGGATTTTCTAGCGTCTGTGGAGGACAAAGTCAATTGCCCATTCGTCTGTCGATAATATCCCAAATATGTTCGAAAGAGGATAGGTCAGGAGATCCTGGAACCCAAGAAAAAAGAGTGACTTTAACTTATTAAAAACAAACCAGTGAACCCTGGCAATATGCGGTCGAGCATTATCTTGTTGAAAAACAGAGTTTGGTAGAGTATGAAGGTATGGAAGATGAGGCTCGATAATATTTGCAACGTATCGTTGAGAACTTATGGTGCCCCTAATAAACACCGAAGGTGATCTACAGCCATACCAAATTGCCCCCTATACCGTCACTCTAATACTTTAGTTTGTATGGCGTTCTACGAAAAGCCGTCCTCTACGTCGTCTCCTATTATCATATCCAAGTAAAATCCCTTCTCGAAGGCCCACTATTCTATCTCGCTCAAAATTATTTATTTCATTAAAATTGGGACGCCGACGAATTCTAAGCATTTTGAGCAATACGTCAAATATGTCAAAGTGGCGAAAATCATTAACTGACCTCTACATACCGTGACGACTTCTTCTTTAACATACAAGTATTTTTTTTTTGCTGGAATTGCTAAAAAATATAGATAAAACTTTAATCAATCTTTATTTTGGTCACCCACAACTCATACAAGATTTAATGGAAAATAATCATCCATTATTTTATTATTTATCATCCATTTTATTATTTTTGGTGTTCTTTTACTTTTATCACTCAGTATGCATTAAAATCAAAGTTTTTACTCAAAATCTGCAATGGAAATAAAATGAAATAAAATGAAATAAAATCATATTAAATTGACAATTTTCACTTAATGGTTGAAGTGGTCTTTATCGTCTTGTTTCACAAATAAGATTTTTTTTTAGATTATCAATTTCTAAGTGTACTTGGAGAAGATTATAGAACACATTTTTGCCAACAGTTTTTAGATAGTAAATTTATAAAACTATTTGTCTTAGTATACACTTACTTAATTAGTTACTAGTGTAACAGAAAGATTATATACCTACTGTGTTTTGAAAGAAATAAACTCTATTTCTCTAACACCGGCGGTATTTCGTATTAAGAATAAAATCACTTCTCTCGCTAGGGGCAATGTTCGGAGATCAATATAGGGAGAAAGCTATTTCGTACGTGGGGAGAAAGAATAATAATTTGTAATAACTTGAAAAATCTTGAATTACGACCAGAGTTGTATCGTGCAAAAGATATTCCACACGGACAAAAAGTTTGTTTGCGGCGCTGAAGGAAAAATATTGCGAACTTGTGTTCGTATTTCTTTTTGTAAAAAGGTTGTTATAGAAAACAAAGCAGAGACAAACGTCTGGACCCAAAAGAAGCTCAATTTTTTTGTAATGTTGTCAAAACTTTTTGCAGTAGGACTTTAACACTGAAATAACATCAATTCTGTATTTTTCATAAGGCAAAAGGAGCACTATTTTGCAGCAGCGTAAACGTCTAGAGTGATATAAGCGCTTTTTTGCGAATGTAGATGAGAAAGGCGTAAGTTATGTTCCAAAAATATTTCCCCGAACACTCGATAACCGGATTAGCAGAATATAAATCTTGAAAGCAGGGATGAAATAATATTTAAAAATTACTTTATCCGAGCGAATAAATGGTGATTTCCGGTCAGTTTGGCGTAAAACCCTCCATGGATAATGTTGTTTACAAAACTCTTCATTTGGGTAAAATGTTTTAAGTAAAATTGCGAATTATTGAGCAAACCGAAATCCCAGTCCATCGGTCGTGGATTTATTCAGTGGAGAATTAATTAACTGAACTGCAAAAATAACAAGTTCAACGAGTGTAAAATTTGATGGCCTGAGTCGAAAATAAAAAGCCATTCATTCATTGCTGCAAATTAACTATAATTTTCGTTGAAGAAGGAATGTAAAAGGTCAACGATAAATGCACTAGAATTCGAATATTAATCGAAGATGGGCGTTGTTAAAGTGTAATTAAGGCGCCAATGGGTAGTATAAAGATCATATCTTTTATTTTACCATCGAAGTATATTGAAAGCGGCCCTATTTATAGAAAAGTACTAGGATTTATGTTCATTAGAGGGAGCATAAAATCGTTCATCACCCTGGATATATCACAACAACTTTATGGTTCAATATATAACTGTAAATTTATTAATGCACTCCATGTGCTCGCACCATTTCAGTTACGCTCTAGAAGGATAAATTGCTTTAGTTGCGGCTCACAATTATAAATATATCTACCTAGAACCGGCAGTCTCGCAAGAAACTGGAAGTTATGTACTTGTTCGCAACTCGTTACAACAACCGATCGAAGGACGTTCGTCGTCCAGGAAATAATTAGTTTATAGGATCAGCTCGTGTCCTGGATTGCTCGCGTTACTAATCCGGTGATCCTGCCGTAAATTTGCTTTTATCGCGACAACCACTATTATTCCTCTTAAATTATATCCTTGTATCGGGTACAGGAAAATCTTTCTGATACGGCCCTGACGGTCTTGACACAAATTTATCTCAATAAATTACGTACACGAGGCAAAAATGTCTTTTCATTATTCAATTTAGTATTGTTCCGATTTATTCCAAGGGCGGGTTACAAACGGGAACGCAACATTTGCCTATCCTTTGGACATCTTAGGATCATGGAGAAAATTATTTACAACCTATAAAGAGTCCCAGGAATGTGTGTTACCACAGCAGGATGCATCTGATATCGTCCGTTTCTTGGCAATGTGCGCTTTTTATTACCGCAAACTTCTCGTTCGTGTTAATTTTTAATTGTAAAAGGGCGCGACGTTTCACACTACCTTCAGTAAATTGAATACGAAGGGTTTCGTTTCTTGAAAATACAACGTTTTGAGAAACATTTCTATGGTAATTGGGGGCCGTTAAATTTTATTGTAATGTTTAGTTTGCTTTGTAGCAGTGTAGGAGTAACCGAATACGACCTATAAATTAGAAATTACGTACGGAGCCGTGTACTTATTTTATCCGGGGTAATTTACGGGTGACATTCAGAAAAATAAAAGTTGGAGTTTTGTATAATGAAACCATTGGATGTTACGATTATTTATAGAGTCTGGAAATAATGTTCAATTACACAGAGTCCACTTTATTATGAATTTTCAGCGGTTTCATTTAGTTTCATTCATTATTTAACGACAGTGGTATTTTTTAATTATTACTAACATCGTTGTTTTCCATTTGTACTAATTTAATATTAAACGGTTATGGAAATTTTAATTTGAACTGTCACAGCACAAAAAGGTGAAACGAGTTGACTATTTAGTTTGTTAATGCTGCATAAAGTGATTTTTAATTTTTAGGTACAATCGTTTAATGCTTTTAATTTTTTTTAATACTGTGTCTCTGCTAATTGACTGAAACTGCTTGCGAGGTGTAATAATCATTTCGTGTTCTGGTTAGTAGATAATTATTTAGCGATCGTTTATTACAATGTTATTTATGAGCTTTGAGTGCGTCTAAATTGGAAAATAATTTTATAATCACGAGCTCTCATTTCCGTCCAATGAATAATCAAGTATTTTGAATGAAAGCATTACTTTAATCAGTTCTCATCTGTTCTCTTCAATCCGAACGACTCTTTTAGATTAAAATAGTTGAAATTTCTGAACTTTTTCAATTAATTCGCACCTCGAATCACGACTGCAACAATAAACATTCTTCTCATCTCACACAAATTGCAAATTGGCTCTGGAATAGAGTCAGTCTGATTAAAATTTTCGATTAAGTAGATTAATTAGAATGGAAGCGTTCGAAATTTGAAAGCTTTCCGTAATTCAGAAAACTCCCATTTCCGGATTCACAGTCCAATTTTCCCTTGATTAGTGCAACTAATCGCGATTCCACCATTTCAATCATAGATATTATTGCTGTTCCTGCTATTATTGTAAACCGGCGAGATCAGTAGTCCGAACCATCGAATCATCCCTTCTGCGATTCATATAAATCAACATAATTTCCCAAGTCGAACTTGTGCAAACACATTGGCATCGTGTTTGCACTTGTGACAGATATTTATTAGGGCGCGCGTCGAGTAAATTTCACTTATTTAGCCAACTGCTGAAGTGACAGACGTTCAGACACGTCAAATAATCCCCTTTTCTCAAAGCGAATATTTTGGCGTTTTGCCCATAACATACTTGTCTACAAGCGACAAGTTTTTATTGTTTGGTACCAAAAATGTTTGGCACGTCTAAGGGAAAATTGGCGAAAGGCAGAGATAGAAAGAATAAAACAATGTGCTTTTCATTAGCGAAGAATTTCACTTCAGACATTCCTAAAAAGTAAGCGACCTTATGTCAATCACGTTAGTTCTAAGAAACGATGAAGCGGCTTCGCACTTGTGTGCAAAAATGTATGGGAATTGTCACAAATATTTCAAACGAACTCTTAGAATTTATAAGTAATTGTAAAGTTATTGCAGATTCAACAATTAACAAGTAGTTGAAAATTTGTGATTTTTTTTTACCACAGATTCTTGATACAAACACTACTATTCCATTTCAAGTTAGAAATTTGATATTTTTAATGCAGTAACAATATTCGTGTTATCCTATCAAATTAAAAACTTTTTTTCCTCAAAATAAGGATTCATGTTTTTGGCGATCTTTCAATAATTTCTATTTAACTGTTTCTGGTGTGATTATCATTGAAAGAAAGAAAAACGTTTTCAAAGATTGCACAATATTTTAAAGGCTTTCTATGCACTGATACCAATAATTTTTCAGCTTAGTGAAAACTAAGGATTTTTTTTCAGCTGCATTTGGACTTTGATAAGGAGTATGAAAATTATTCTAACAAATTAACAAAAACTTGCGTATAAACGTGGAAAAAATGATTAAACTTTGTCGAAGAAAAAATGAAAATAGTGATAAACATAAAAAACTTTTTGAAAGATTTAGAAACTTTGAGATTATTATTTATTTAACGAAAATGTGTTTTATATATTTATACATGTATTTTGTAAATTAGGAAATAAAATTGTAGTTTTTATTTAAAGCAAAAAAGAACACTTTTAGATCCTTATACTACTCTTAATGATAGCGCTTTGTTCAGTATAATCGAAGAAAATAGATGAGAAATACATACTCCCAAAAACTGTAATGCAACAATAATCTTGCTGTCAAATTGAGGTTCATACTATTTATATCTTTATATAGAGTCTTTTTTTCTCCCTACTTATTTATTTCAGTAAGAATATAAAACATTAATAACCAACTAAACCAATTATATTTGCTATATTTTGAGTTACAAAATTTATAAAATTTAGTATTTGAAATATTGTCAAATCTGTAAATATAAATTCAAATTGATGCTCAAATCAAAACAGTTAAAGATGAACTCTTTAAGTTTTTAATATTATTTAACAAAGCAGTTTTTGTTTATTTTAATAATTTGGAAAATGGAGAATTTTTATCAAACTTATAAACAATTTTCTCACTGACGAAGAAACTGAAGTAGTTTTTATTTCATAGTCGCTGATGAAAAAATTGCAATTTAATTTTGAAAAACAGTGAAAAATCTTTTAAAAATCACGACTGACAACTCAACATTTGATTTTTGAATTCTAAATTGTAGGTAGAATAATGTTGCCTGAGATTTTTTTTCCTCAAGAGAAATAAAAGTTCAACTTTAGTCCCTGTACTGAGAGATTAAAGTAGTAGGTTATTATTTATGTGTGAATTTTTTTTATATTGTTTATAAGAGTTTGAGTTTGAGCTTAGAGAGTTTGCAGAAACTCGTTCTTCATCGTGACACTAAAATATTGTTAAATAAAATAACTCCAGATTTTTGTTGGAATAAAATCAATATTCTTGGACAAAAATTCAAACCTAAATAATCAAATAGTGGACTCTGGGAGAATTTTTGGAAAATCTGGTCTCTTAATTTTACTGTGCTCAATGAGGATTGAATCAAAACGAATCAAAAAAGTGAGATAAATATACTGATAAGTGATTGACGAAGATAACAAATATTTAAAGCTATTTGAATCGATACTAAAAATTCCTGTTCATTTTTTGAAGACTAAACTACATAAAATTTTTGTTTTTGTAGATATTGTTTTATATCCTGTGTAGTAATGTAGTGATTTTTTATGATGATAATAAATAAAGTGTATTAATTTTTTTTATTATCATATTATTTTCAATTTATTTCGTATCAATTTAAAATGTTTAGACTCAAGATGTTTGTCTTTTAGTTTATGGATAATCCAGTCATAAAACAGTTACGGTATTAACCTTACAAATGTATAACATAAACCAAACTAATATTTACACATTTAAAAAATTGAGATTGTCACAGCAATTTATGTTTGTCGTAACAAAAGTGTAGCACTTAATTTTAATCGGAATTCATTGCCAGTATCACCCACTTTCTTAGTAATTTAACAAATAATTTTCTATATGCGATAAATAGTCCGTACAAAAAATGTTGTAACAATACGGTATTGGTGTCACGTATTTGACCACAAATTTAAGTTGTATTGTATCTAAGGGTGCATATTCTAAAAACTTTTTTCGTAGCAAATCGTACGACATCAAAATTAAACGTTGATCTCTTCATGGCAGCAATGTTCACGAAACGTTGTAAAAAAGATAAATTTCCATTAAACAAAAAAGAAATAAGTGTAAGCTTTGAGCTTCGGCTCAAGTAATGTCACAAACTCAATCCTTTGCAATGACAACGTGTCTTATAAATCAGTTGTGGTGGTAGCATCGTCACCCGTCAAATAAAAGCTAGTTTAGTCGTTAGATTTTGACTTTATTACGTTTTCTCCCCGTTTGTACAGATTTGCGGATGTTTTTATTTTTGTCGCGTAATCCCCTGCAAAGCAGTGGAGCCTTTCATTAGTTGCGACGCTCTAATTTAGTCTCGGACTTTGTGGTCCAATTAGATACATGGGATGGACTTAAATTATAATACATGCTCTTTGAGAAAAGCGTTTGCACAAGTCCTTTAACTAGACTGCAGTTAGGCTTAATCTTGTTGTTCCAGATAGGGAATTACAACATTTATATCCAATTTAATGGTCCTATGTGTCGTTTTGGCAACGCAGGAGTTCCGGTCAAATGCCCGTCTTTTACCGGAGGTCATGCAGTCAAAATGCGTTTAATAGAATTTCTTGGCTGTCTCTCGCGCACGTATAATTAATCAATCAAGCGATTCGAAGCCAACAATTAAGGTTTCATTTTTGTGTTCAGCTTGTTTCCAGCGTTTAAGATGTGTAAATTATAATTAAAAACATATGCTCTTTATTTATATAGTTATGAGCACTACATGATTAATCTTCTGAAACGGTTAATGTAGTGATTGCTGAGTGAATTCCAAGAAAGAGTGGATATGATAATCATCATTTTTTACTTTTATTAATGAATTCATCGTGGTTTTGCAAAAGGAGGATTTTATTAAAAAAACTAGTAGCAGTGTCTTCCAATTTAAATTTGGTCTGAGGTCTGATTAAAATACAAGCTGTGGATACGATAATGATTATCATTTTTATTAATTAATTCATCATGGCTGGTTTTTCGATGCGGCGATTTGTACAACTCTCTTGTAATTCCATGTAAAATAATGTGCGGTAGTTTATTTTTTAACCGCAGAGTGAATATCGAAATCGTTAAAAGTCGCAACAGGCGGCTAAGAGCATATCATACGTTATCCTCGAATGCCAGTACAAGTATTTCACTCGTCCATTCTGGTTCTGCATCTGTCCTTCTCCCTTTATCAGAATTTATTACAGTTTTATCTAATATTAAAGCTATTTAAATGTCCATGGTGGTTTTTTCTGGTCCAACCGGTATGTGTTGAGAGAGGAGCTGTCTATGGCCCACCGCTATTTATTATCAGGTATCCAAGCTAAGTGCCCACTTACATGCAATTGTGTAGTAAACATGAATTTTCTTGAGTTATTAGCGATGGTTTTCTCTCATGTGTTTTTGCCGATTTTTTTCGGTCTCACATAAACATAAATATTGATCAAGAAAAAAATCCGAGGCCCCCTCCGACGCTCCATAAATAACAAATTCACCGATTAATTATTGAACCCAAATCAAGATTAGCAGCACTTCAAATGCACCAGAATCCAGTCTTACGTGTATCGGTTCCTCGAGGCCAGCTCATAATCACCGTATGAAATAATTAATTATATGCCTTGCACATGTACAACTGCCGTTTTGTGTTTTTCGCTTCCATTAAACGAATTCCGCGGACTGTCCGTGTGATTCTGTGTTTTTAATATCGAAGTTTGAGCCTTGAGGGCTTAATTGCATCACGGACTCATCTCCCAAACATCTGACACTTAAAAATTGAATGCCGATGAGAGAATTTAGTTGACGACTTAACCGGTGGTCACGATAATGAAAATGATGTCCCTAAATTATACACTGGAGATTGCTTGCTTAATTTATTTTAAGTTGTTTGCATTTCAAATTTAAATCTGACGTGGTTAGAAATGGCAATTTTCATCGATATTGACCGGAAGCTCGGTTATTGATAGGTGATGCGGAACGGTATGAAAAATGAGCTTTTTTTCTTCTTCTGTACTCCGTTATGTTAATTACAAACACCGGAGGAATTATCATGAGAAGCGACAACGTTATGCCTATCATCGTTGCAAAAGGTAATCTTTCTTATGACGGTAAATTGAAAGCGGACAAGTGTTACTAAAATGGAATTATTACTTGCTCGATTTGCTGTTTGGGATGCGACAATAAATCTTGCACAAAAAAATCACATCACGGTTAACAGAAAACAAAAAAAAAACAGTTTTTTTAGCGCAAAAGTTGTAGCTGTATTTTTCATGATTTTTTGATATAAATTACTAGCTTAAAAGTTAAATCTTACAACTGAATGAACTAAGAAACTCTAATTGATATGCTGAAGTTTTTTTACCTAGTGTACATTTTGTTTCTGACACGAAAAATGGCTATTAATTTTTAGACACTTATTTCAGGTCCTCTCTTTATTTAATGTTTAGTTTAGTTTGATTTGTGTTTTTTAATATTTTATATTAAAACCTGTAAGGTCTATTTGTAATTTTTGTCGATTATCCTTTACGAAAAAAATTCTAAGTTTCTCTTTTGCTCTATAATTGCGTGATTTGACACAATTAATAAACATGTCAGAAACAGTATTTTTTCAAATTTTATTGGTATAGCTTTAAAACTCCAAGAATTACAGGATTTAATAAAAATGTAAAAAAATAGCTTGTCTTGAAATTTTAGTTTTTGCTGAGTTAATTAGTGCGCCACAACTTCCTATATTCCATTGCCAAACTATTAAAAGTATCAGAATTACAAATTTTCATCAAAAAAATAATTTTGTGATAAGTTAATAAACAAGTCAAAATTAGTAATCACTCTAAAAGTTTGTTGCTATAGCGTTAAAGCAAAGGTGAGAAAAAAAATTGGAAATAATTTTGTAGTTTGGTTTAGCTAATTTACTAGTAAGTAAATAGCGCTGGAAAGTAATTTACTAAGTTAACTACCTAGCCATCTAAGAGAAAGCACCGACTTAGAATACCATTTTATTTTTCTGTACAACTCCTTTCTACAACAACACATTTATCCCATCTCTCCCATCTCTTCTTCATCTGCGCCATTCCGTCAAAATAATAACTGTTTATAGTTCCTCATCTGAAAAAAATATTCTTTCCCTCAAATGTTTCTTCATATTTTTAACTAAATGAAGTCGCTAGAGGCTAAATCTTTGAACTTTATACGCTTTCTGTACTTGTCGTGCAATTGTCGTGGGGGAATTTTTTTTTTTCTGCCAGTACCTAGTTGGAGAGACGCTTTTCGACGAGGGCTAATTTGAGCTGCTAGATATTATTATGGTATACTTTTCCATTTATTGTAGACCGTCTAGACATATATTCAGTCAATAATATTCCGTTATTGTTCCAGAAAATGGTTGTCAAATTTTTTTTCCGATGCTTGGGTTTTTGTCTTCTTTAGAGGTGGTGATCCCTTGCAAACTCATTAAATGATAGTGATGATTTTGATAAAATCTCCTGATGAGCACTTGCATTTGATGTAGAAGATGACGAATCGATCGTCAGGCGCTTCTGTCAAAAATTTTGACATATCATTTTGCTATAGAATTTTAGATTTTTTTGCTTCATATCCCTCACTTGGGCAATTTAAATATAACTGTAACTTTCCATATTTTGATATATCCACGTTATCTTTCACTCTCAACGTAATTTTTAACATAGAGTAAATTTCAGTCTTCAAATTTAAAGATAAAACTTGAATATTTATAAATGTTTTAAGGAAAACTATACTTTTCATGAAAAAAAGCAAGTATAACTTCTTCGTCGATATCCTTTAGACTCTTTAAAGTCCCTCAAGAGTTGAAAATATTGTTGGTTTTCTCATATTTATCTCGTGATTTCAAGGGTAATAAACCATCAACAGCTTCAAGCGCAGATGCCGAAATTTCAGGATGATTTTGACTATTTAGTTCCATGTTTACAAAATTTCACGCGACCACACTTGAGATTTTTTTTTACTTATTGTTATTTGGTTGCTGCAGTGATCGAAACGGCAATTTGATTCTTGGATTTTGAATATATTATTTATGAAACGTAATCCATTTCTATTTAAGTGTCCGATTTTTTTCTATGTATTATTCTTAAAGAAAAGTTCTTCTTTACTCATCGCGTTCCTAAGATTGCTATTCGTTAAGAAAAACACTTTTCTTTACTTATAATACAAATAACCATTTTTTTGGGTTAGTTAAGCTCTTTAGATTTTAAAATATTTTTGAATTCTTTAAATCACCTTGTAATCTGTTGGATCCTTTTTAATGTTAGAAATTTTGGGTTCTCTAGATTACGTAGATCCTTTAAATTTGTAACCGTTGGAGACAAAAAATTCCGTACATATAAGTTAGTTCCCCTAAATCCTCTAACGGATTTACATCTGTGACAAACTTCTCCACAATTAAAAAAAATCCTCGACAGGAAGCTTGTTCATTTTAAGCAGCTTAAATCCCGTACGTCAAAATAATGAAAACGTGCATTTTATATAACTTCCAGTGTCCTTGTTTAAACTGCTCCTTAATTTAAAAATGTTTTTTTTAAAGAGCACTAGAGATTTAAAACGTAAAAAATTCAATCCGTAACTTAACGATTCCAAAGTTTTAATTCATGCAATTTATCCATTTCGCAATTAAAAGTAAGGTCTTGGTTGAGAGATGGCCTCGAATGATCAAAGCCGGCAAGATTAAAATTTTTAATTGTCATTCATGCCCAGCACTGTAATCAGTCAGAGGACCGAATGGTAAAAAGCAAATTTATTCGTTCTTGTTAAAATTAGAAGTTATAATTCATTGGCTTTTTTACCATTTCTTATTCAAAACGAATTCCGCTGAGATTGGCGCCTAGCATAAAAATCTCGTGTTCCCTCGCCAAGATTGTAGATGCCTCGACAAATCAATATCTAATCAAAACTGTATTTGTAGCTTTAAATCAATGTTTATTCAACTAGATGGGTTTGATTGACTGCTTTGCAAGTTCATTACCATGGATAAATATTGGATGGTTGTGTTTTGGGATATCGGTTGCAGTTCCCGACAAGACATTCCAGGAATGGAAATTTAGCGCCTTGTTCTTTTAATTAAAATGGATGAAGTGTCGATATGCTAATTAACGTGTACAACTGTATTGTTCACGTATGTAATCAGATCAGTCGAGTACTTTATTTCGGACACAAGCATTTAAATTAACCAAATTTATACCAATTAAGTTAACAAGACATCCGTTAGTGTATCTTGAACTTATTTATCGTCGACCCTGGGACGTATAAATCCCCTTATTTTATTACTTAACACCTCCGAAGTCCAATTAAATAGGAAACAGTATCGGGTTCCCCAATAAAACTTGAATTTACATTTGTAATTCGATATGTGTGTTTTACAAATCAGGAGAGAGATAAAGGTTTCTGTCTCGTATTTTGCCATAAAACGAGGCGATTTTAGGCGTGTACACGACCAGACAAAACGAATACATTTGTTGGACCATGTTTCACTTGACTTTTATAATAATGTGTGAAACGTACGTGTCATTACATGACTTTATCGGCGCGATAAAGCTGAAACGGCCTCTGAGAACAACGCTTTTTTCAAAAATAATTTTATCATTAGAAAAGACATTGTTTAATGGACCAATCATTTTAATGGTGATATTTTTTTAATTGAAATAACTACCGACAAAGTAATGGTCCACGGAACACAAATAAAAGAGCACCGGTAATGACAACGAAATAGTCTTTGTTTAGGTTCAATTTAGAATGCAGCCCTGCTGCCAGCTGGGCACCTACATATACATACCAGTCATGTTTCACATGAGTTATTTCACCCTTTTATCGTGTTAGGGGTTGATTCGTCAACAAGACGAGGGTATTTTAAATATTAGTAACTCTTCGTCGTTAAATACTATAACAAGAAAATTGTGAGTTGAAATTATTAAAAGCTTATCTGTGGCCCCGAGCAGCTTTCACATTCACACAATTCGCTGTCCGCCTCAAAAATTAATTATCATTGTTTAAATAAAACTCAGCAACCATCAACTGTAAAAAATATTCAAATATTCCTACCGCCATCATCAGATTAATTAACCTCAGGCGCCGGCAGAAATTCCGTTTAAAAATCAACAGTGCTTTAATAAAATTCAATTACACCGCGATGCGATCGTTTGTAAAAATGTGTATTTTGATCGTGTTGATTTTTTTTGTTGCTAATGGTAGGAATTTGTCGCTAGCGCCTCTCGGGATCGCGAACAAACAGGCCTGTCATTTTTCAGGTCAGTTCTAGGGGTTGCGGATCTTTTTGCAGACTCATCGGACGGAATGGGGCAAAGCCCCGAACGCATTAGGCGCAATATCTGCTAAATTACAGGGCCGCAAGTAAAAACAGAAAGGTTCTCAACGGGAAACTGAAGCTAGCTAAGTAGCAGAGAAAACGCCGATTCATTAAAACACCCAGAATTCCCATTTGATATCCGTTCTTCTACCTCGGTTTCCTTTTATAATGAAATTTATATTATTCCAGCGAGGCGGCTGGGTTTGCGTTTTGCTTTATTAAAGAATGTTCGTTTGTTAGTCGAAAGCTTTTATCAGGTGACCTCAAAAGCCACCCCCAACTCCCAAATTAATAATAACTGTGTACCACGGCTAAGTGGAGGGATGGGGGTACTGAAGCGAAACATTTGTTATTGCGCAACTGCTTTATTCGCAATCGGAATGGAACAAAGAGTCCAGGATTATAGAGGCTTTTAGTTTGCTCTTTCAAGCAGTTTTTCGACATTTTCAGAAACAAGCAGTATCTATTAATTTATGAAGCTCTCTGTACGTGCGCCAAAGCCAGGCAAAAATTTTGAACCGATCTGTCTGAAAGTTTCATTTGGATAATTTCAGCTCGGAGTTATCCTTCAGCCTGTAATTTCCAGATAACGATATGAAAATAACGTTTTATGTCGAAAAACCGTCAAGGTTTATTGCTTACTTACCAGCTTATTTTTGTACCTGTGAACAACAACTCAATATCCTGCAACCGATAAAACTATCGTTATTTTAGTTTTATTGTTGGAAAGTTATATTCTTTCATCACGAACGTTATTAACCAATTATTTTACATGAGAATAACTTAGATAAAGATCGCATTTTTGGTTTTACGACTATTAGCAAACGCTATGTACTTAGTCACTTTAATGAATAAGGTAATTAGTTAGGATTATTTTCGCCGAAAGCACATTTGAAACTTAGTAATTTTGTCATCCGTTGTATTTATCAGCCCACTCGAGCTTAAATTCATATAAAAAATAAAAGTAATAAAATACTCGCTCTTTTCACGCGATGCTGATTACAAGCAAACCACCAACCGCCACGATAAATGGGACGATGTCAAACCTTGTTCCTTTGGTAATTATCCGTTAATGAGACGATATGGGATTGCGACCCGGCGAACACCGATTAAAAAAGAAAAAATCCGGGGAATTATTAAGAAAGCGGTCATAAAACGCGGATATTTATCGGTATTTAAATGACGTCCTCTTCTATTAAGAGTATAATTCTTGGTTCATTTTAATATGAATCGGACCGCTTGAGAAAAAACGAGCCGTAAACAACAAATTATTAAAAAAAAAAAAAAATGCTGTACCACACGCAAATTGGCAACATCTGATATTTGTTGCATGTCAAGTGCATGCACGGCAATCGCAAATATTACGCTTATATTACGTTGTAAAATTCATATGTTGGGAAGAGATCAACGTCGTGTCCTGTTATGGCACATTAAAACCAAACTACTTTTCATTTTAGTGTTGCCGTTCATAATTAAAGAACGTGGTCTTGTATTAAAAATATACTTCCGTCCCTGTCGACGGATGCCTAATTTTAGTTTGTTGGGGTTGTTTTAGGCGTGTTTATGGCCAAGACACGATTTCACTTCATTAAACGAAATGCGCCTTTCCAAATTAAACTGGACGTATTCGAAATTTTGATTAATTAAATAAACGACAACTCCGTCATCGCAAATTGCTCTTTTTTAGTCTTATTGTAATTAAAAACCTCCGGGGCGGAGAATCTATTACCTTTCTAATTATGCCGCGAAATCTAATTTATATTAAATATATCGAAAATTGGATTATAAAATGCCGGAGTTTAGTCTAAATCGTTTATCAAAATCACGCGCCATGAAATTATACTCGCTCTTCATATAAATTATTCACGTGTCCTTTTCCCTTTTCGGACTGGGAATTTATGACGTTCCAGATGAGAAGGGAATCATTGTTGATGTTATTATGAGAAAAAAGTCGCGTTTCATTCGTGCGTATAAGGCCGCAACCTAATATTCAAGGCTTGTTTAAATGCTTCCGCAAATGTACCGCGAATAGCGTTTGTATTTTGATTTCTCTAGGGAAATTATGGTGTTGAATGCACGACTGTTTAGCAAAAGGACCTTGTAAACTACTTCTCAAAAGAATATTCGTCATCGGAAGATTGCATTCGGATGCGTCCTCAACGGACGACGATTGATGGCTTTTTTTCTTCGAAATTGAATTGATTATTTCCCGCTGTATTCTAACAACCAATCAAATTTCGAGTAATGTGAAACTCAACCAATGACAGCGGTATTACACTGATAAAACGGCTCCCAACTTTTGCTAAATAAAACTGATCTTAACGTTTATTACGTGATGAAAAAAATTGACCGATCGGACTTACTACTAAAAATAAAACGGCTTTGGAAAAAGCAACGTTTTGGCGACGCAGATAACAGTGAAATTGATCAGAAATTGAATAAAACAAGAAAACTGAAAAATCTGATTGAAATCGGTTCCGTACATTTTATAAAGAAAAATACGTTATAATTATAAAATTTGAGTATAGGTGAATTAAGAAATTAAGGTTGGTAGTGCAACTTTTTAAACACTCTCCTCGTTGTACGATTGGTAGCTCTGCTCCATTATTTTAAATAGCAAATTTTGTTTCACATTTAATTTATATTTAAAAAACGAAAAAGAGATAACTTCACGTGATGCGTTAACTGATTCAATTTTTGACAAATTGGTAATTACCTCTATGCTCCACACATTATTGGGCGTTTATAACATTTAACATATATGTATTATAAAATTATTTAATTCCACATTTTCTATAATACTACATTGAAAATTGAATTTAAAGTTGAGTGTCGTCCTATATTTTCATGACCCTTATACATCAACTGAAAATTTTGCGAACATTATGAGAAATTACTTAGAATACTTGGCGTATAAGTACTCCTCGATCTTTAAGTTTGATCACGAACAATTTGGATATTTTTTTTTTTCAAATTTTGCTTTTAGGAGAATTGTTTCGACTTAATAATTTAAAGGTAAAATCGTCAAATTATTTAGTCTCAACCGTTTTCCAAGCAAAATTTTGCAATAAAATATATAGATTATATTTAAATTTTGCAAATATAATCTATATATTTTCAAGAATAATTCATTAGTTCGGCGTTGACAAAATGTTTTATTCTATAACATCAAACTTTTAAATTTCATTGCGGGTTTTTAGTTAAAGCAAAAATCCTGCATAAAAATGTAATTTATTTCTTATAACATTTTTGTCCGCGGGTGTTCATTTTTGCATCATGTACATTATGCTCAAAAATCATACAGCACAAAGCATGAAACAACAAACAGAAGAATTAAGGTGTGTTTAAAATATGCTGAATAAAAAGTGATTTATTTGATATTCTGCAAAATCAAAGAATTTCAAAACGTAGTTTTTTTTGAGTAAGATACTTCTACATACGCAAAATTTACCTAATATTTGAAACGCAAGCTTAAATCAGAAAATTTTTGTCTATTGAATGAATTAAACTAGCAACAACTTTTTAACTGTTACTTCTACAAATACCTCTAAACTTTGTAATTGCTAATTGGATAAAAGTTTCAATAATTGAGGCAAAGCTGTGTGAGCTTCCATGCAAGTTTTACGAGTTCGGAAATCGTTGAGGAAATTTTCTAATTTAAAAAATTACCGTCATTTTCTCGAGATTAAAGATATAAAATTCAGATATCGTAGATGATAAGTAAAACTTGATTCACAAATTACAGGGAACCTCTAATTTCAGACTATTTAAAAAATGTGAGATCGTAAAAATTCGAAGCTACCGTAGATGAAAGGTATCTGTTATCTTTCAGAGTAATTTTTATGGCTTATTTGTGGAGGTTTATCAAGTTTTTTAATAGTTGTTAGTATAAAAGTTTTTATTTAATAACTCCATTAATTTGATACTTAAATTTGGACAAACTTCTAGTTTTAGTTTACCAACCTTTTTTATCGTATCAGGGTCCAATCTTCTTTTTTAAATGTTCAAAACGTTCTCGAGTGTATAAAGCCGGAGTAAATCTTTCAGAAGAATGTAAACATGACATGTAAAGTGAAGAAGTGTTACATTCTCATCATCCCTAATAAATAAAAAAGCGACCATGGTAAAACCAACATCCAGATAGGGATACCGCAGAGCCAACACATGGGTCAAGGGTCGAAAACGAAACAACAATGAGTTGCCGTCGCTCAAGGCGCAAACCCACTCCGTTAATAAATTAATCTCCAGAATTAATTTATGATCTTCTAATAATGAACGCCGGAGAAACAAATACTCGAGATGAGAATGAATAAATTAAGCGTTGCTGAATTTCAACTACAGCACGATGGCCGTGAACAGGACTTAAATTAATTCACTGTCAAAACAAAAGCAACGTGAATGGAAATGATTTGCAAATTGTTTCAGCCGCTTTATTTATTGCACTCGACTAATTAATGTCAACGTGATTAAAAATTATTACGACGAAAAATTTAATTGTGTTTGGATTCAATTAATGCTGGCTGCATTGCACCACCGTGTTGCACACCCTTTAGTTACGCAAATTTTTACGTAGCGGCGCATACTAATTCTTCTTCATGCATAAAAGTGAGTTTCTTTTTGTTTGTGAATTTTTGTATGAATTTCTCTTTATATCCTCACAACAATTAATTTTAGTCGTATCGTTCGCCTCCATTTATTGCCATGAAGACGTCTGTCGATTAAACTCCGACCATTGTTTATAGCTTCAAACCCGCCACTTCTTTCCTGCTGATCCGTCCCTGAGATGAATGCCACTCGATCAATCCCTTCCGATCTTCGGTCGCTCATTGTCTTGAGGTCTTGACTTCAAATCGCTCCTAATAAGGGACAAAACAATGCAATTATTTCACGGTCCTGGATAAATACACACCAAAGTGGCCATTACACATCTATCAATTTTTTTGCTTATTCCTATAAAAATTTCAAAGAAAATGGCAAAAGAGAACGAAAGAAGTAATCAAGTGATGAGATTGTGGGGGAAAAGTTTATATAAATGAACATGACAAGGGTGCCAACAAAGATTAATAAAACTGGTGTTATATTAACAGTTTCTACACATAGCCAATATCCAGAGGACAATTTGGGTGGTTATCTGTTCGTTAGATGCTTTCTCTTGAAGGGAGAGGAATGGTATTTCTCGAGTTACTACAAAAAGAAGAGCTGACGCTCATTATACAAAAATGCTGTGTTCATTTTTTTAAGTCTGTATACTTAGTAAATTACCATAAAATAGCTTAGAAGCTGACTGGTTGAAAACCGTAATTTTTATGCTCTTTACATTTTACTGAAAATTATAGGTTGTTGATTCGGCGATAATATACCTAATGCGTAAATAAAGGTATGTGATAGACTCAGAGAAACAAAATTAGATGATATTGTATACCAACACAATAAATTCATCAATAAAGAGGTGTAAAACATTTGTGTTCTAAATTGACAAACAATTTCTGTAATTTAAAAGTGTACGTATTAATCATGCAATAATATATAACAGAAACCACATCAAATTTTAATTGAAAATTATACAGGTAGATCCATGTTATACATTACGTGTCTGCTTCCCTACAATTTTAGAATTAGGGAACCATTTCTGCTACTAAATGATTCTTAATGGTTTAGTTGACCGAAAATTACAACTAATTTTGTGTAGATCTTGTTGTTTTTTTGTTATTTGAATTCTTGCCACGCGTTTTCTTAACCAATTCCTTTACTGTTGTGCTTTAAAATTTTATTTTTTATACTGTCGTGATTTATGTTTTTTTTTTCATTTTTATTTGGTTGTCTCGTTCCACAATCTCTTTCTGAGACTAATGATAGTTATAAAAAAATACAACAAAGACTAGATAATGGTAAAAATTCGAAAAATCAATCAACGAATCCGTAGTATCATTTTTTAGGTTTCAGGATTCTAGTTATGAAAATTAGAACTTGAGTAATAACAAGATTTTCCTCATTTTAACAACTTTTTTGTTAAAATTTAGCTTTTTTACATGTTTCAAAGTAGTACTAAAAAGTTTTCAATTCCATAATTTTCATTTTGATAATGAGCAATAAAACCAATATTTTTACCCTCCTTGGGACAAGTATTTTCCGATTACCAAAGTCGGCATGAGAACTTTTCTAGTTCTGGTTTACTAGTCGATACTACAAATCTTATTAAAAATTAAAATATGATTTTTTTCCATACCAGATTTTCAAGTGCGTTTTTTGTATCAAATAATGTGTTCTAAATTGCAGTGTAACCTCAAGAGTGGTACCCAAAGTGATACTTTAATATCAAGAATACATAAAATGTTATAACTTTTGGTTAACTGTAGTACTTTATTATTTTGGATTAATTTTAATTAATGGAAATATTGACGTTTCTAGAAACATTTACTTAAGGAATAGACTAGCTTCTTGTTGTAACGAAATTTTCTGATTTGAAACGGTAATTTTTCTCAATACAGAATATTTAATATAGTTTTCTACTACGGAGGATGACTTTCATCCGCCTACTTGTTTAACGGTGACAAGATCAGCGACGTGTTTGCCAACATCGTAGCTGCAGAGCGGCGAAAGCAATGCCGGGATGTCATAGCTTCAAAAATTTGACAATCATCTTCTGAACTTTATACAGAGTATTGATTCTTAGAGGCTGAATGTTACAAACTTTTTCTGTCTATTGTTGACGAAGAATTTGAAGAATCTTTATAGGTTAAACAAAACGACCGATTTTTCTTGATTTTAGTATCAACAAGTGAAACAACCGATTGTCGATCGTAAGTATTGGAAACTTTTAACTTGTACAATTCGTCTGTTCTACAAGTATATAAAGCCATTACAGCAACAACCTGCAAGTTTAAAACCCTATTTTACATGCAATCCTTTAAAATTAAAATTTTTACAAAAAGATAATCATCATCTGAAGCGTCTACCAAAAATTTAATGATTTCATTCACCTTAAATATTTTCGATGTTTGAGGCTTATACCCTTAACTTAATTTCTTCAACAATGTATATAGTAGCTGTAGTTCAAAATTAAGATGACAATTACTTTGACAGTATTTTGAAAAACTCTGAAATGAAATCTGCGGGAAGGACTTTGTCACTAATTCCACTGATATTTTTTCCATTTCTACATTTTTTAAACGCGTTGTACTCTTTCTCGTATGTTAAGCGTGAATTTTGAGGCGATTACGTATTGACTGCCTCTTCTTCTATGTCTGCAGGCAGTTCTAATTGTAGCACATTGTGTTTCACATTGTATAAATCCCATCAACCAATTTTGCACATCACGATGAATAAGTGTTTTTTTTCAAATTAATAAACCAAAATCCAAGTTTCTTAAAAATTTGCTATTAGTATTTTTACGCAATTCGTATTCAATAGTTTAAATTTTTTGAATTGTTTCTCACTTCTACAATTTTTCACTTAATTGGAGTTTTCGTATTGTTTGGTTTCTTTGGAAATTCTGAATTCTTTGGAATTTAATTTTTAAATTATAAATAAATATACTTTTTTACATATATAAGTAGGAGCAATACAGCGCTACAAACTAAATCAACCACTTTCTCTCTAAAAAAAAAATATGAGATGGTTTATCGTCGTGTATAATACAATTTTTTTTCTAAAAACACATTTAAAAATCCAAAGTACCTATCTAGAAATCAAAAATATCTATTGCACATAACCTGTTGCATATTTTGCAATAATTTCTTACATATATTTTTACTGTCATATTTTTATAAATTCGATAAATGTGTTCTTGTGATTATTTTTTTGTAGTTAAAGACCGAAATTTTTTACGGTTACAATAAAGATAACATGTTGTTGACATGCGTTGCTTATTTATTATAATAAAAATAACAAGAACACTTATCCATTTATGTGAAACTTAGGTGAGTAAATAACTTTTTGAAACATTAGGCAAATTGAATTTGCATATGCATGTGTGAATTTGAATAACATCTAATTACCTGGGTGCTGTAAAATTAGATGCTGTAGTAAACAATATCCCACTTTAAAGTAACTGTTTAATTTTTACTGAAAATTACATAATACTATGTTTGTTTCTTCTAGACGAAACTTCGAAAGAAGTCAACATTGTTCTATCAAGAATCATCCAGTGTAGAAAAAACCGCCTCTAGTGATGACACTTTTATGAGATCACATCCTCAGAACGTCTCAACCCTACGAACTGGTATGCCACCAACTTTCCTGAGAACGTGGGGGAGACAACCAGAGTGTTGTGGATGCCGTGTGCGTGCTATACCCTCAGGGACTGTCAGGGGGCCTACACACGAAAGGGGATATTTTATAGAACGGCGAGAATCTCAAGCGAATCAATATCACTAGTTACAATGGACTTGGGTCCGGTCTTTCCTTAATTGGATTTCATTAAACCGATAGCCTTTAGAAATGAAAATTGTCCAGAAAGTTTGCTAAATGAGTCAGTTGTGAAAATCTGAATATCTAAGCACAAGCACGGATTTTTCCGGAGGTCAACGTAATTGAATTTTTTGGCCTAAGTTGGTGTTCGAGACGCCTCGAATTTTAATGAAGAGAACTATTTCGTTGGTCTAAATATTTCGCTGAAATTTTGGGTTAATTATGGTGAACCGAACCTTCAAATGTGGGCTCCATTTAATCAACATGTGTTTATTTCGGGATGTAAACGAATTAATGTGATTATTGTTAATTTTCCCATATGAGACTAATGGGTTCTATCATATTTCATGTGGAATAATGTGCAAAGTCCTCCAGTGAAACCCTCTCACGTAATGGAAGTGTCCATTCCAATTCAATATCAGATGTAAAATTACCTAATTGGTGCCTCGTAGCGACAAATGTGGCACTTACCTAATTCATAACGCACCGATGCGTGCATCTGCATTGCAAATACTTTACACTTACTTCAAAGAAGATTGGCTAGTAATAACAATCTTAACACTTCACCCCTTGTCTATTATTACGGTTATTTTTTTGTACTATACGAACAAATTACGTGATGTTATCATCTTTCAAAATAAGAAGAGTGTCCGCGCCATATTATGTGCAGACTACTTAAATATCTGCCCCTGTAATTACGGATAAGGTAGCCTGCAGGGATGATCGCATAAACCCTAACTGGCAGTCGCCTGTAATTGCACGGTTCACACCCTTAATCATGTGGGACGCTTTTGGCCATAATAACATTGGATGAAATGGTAACGTGGCCGTTATTATACTGAAAGCTTTACATTTTCAAGGGTTGCGTGCTTTATAGGTTCATGAATATAAAAACTTAAATTGTTAGACGATAGAAAAGAAAGAGGTGAGCCTAAGGCCCTGGATGCTATGTTAGAGATAATCATACGCACATGTGGCAGGAGGAGCTTTTTTCAGTAAACATAACTATGGGTTTATCTGTTTCGTGCTTTACCCAAAATTTGTTGTACGTGGGCATGGATAATGCAGGACATTAGATGAATGTTATTTTTTAGCAGATTTTAAAATGTGATACTTTAATATAAAAAAAAAAAAATTGTTTAGCTTTTAGTTAATTTTGGTATATTATTATTTTGTATTAATTGTGACATTAATGGTACAATTGGCGTTTAAAAAAACATTTACTTTGGAAATAGAACTCGTGTCGATAGTTTCGTGGATGAACTACATTGTTCTCGTAGCTGAACTTATTATGGCTAAATTTTTGCAAAGAATCCTATTTTAAACGGCAGTTTTTCTCAACACAACTCTCAATATAGTTTTTTTCTACCGAGGATGATTTCCATTCGGCCACTAGTTTAAGAGTGACAAGATCAGCATCGTGTTTGCCAACATCGTAGCTGCAGAACGGTGAAAGCAACCAGTATTCGTTTTGGGATGTGATAGCTTCAAAAAATTGGTAATCATCTCTGAAACTTTTGTTAATTCCAGTAATGAATTAATACAATATATTAATTCCTATAAGCTGAATAATACATTTTTTACGTCTGTAGTTGACGAAGAATTTGCTTTTAGGGCCTCAAGCTTGAATATATTCGTACAATTGCCTGAAAACATTTTTCAGTCTACCGATTTCACAAAACGATCGATATTTTTTTGATAAGTGAAACAATCATTGCCGATTGTCGATCGTCAATAATAGGAACTTCTGACTTGTACAAATAATCCCTTCAGCAAGCCCCGCGCAAAGCCATTACAACAACAACCTGTAAGTTTAAAATTCTATTTTACATATTGTTTTTCGAACCTTCGATTTTTTAAATATCTATCCTTTACCATTTACTGAAAATTTATTGATTTCATTCTGCTTAATTAAATGTCTTCGATTTTTTAGGCTAATAGCCTTCACTTGGTTTCTTCAACAGTGTGGTTATTTTGATGTATCTGAATATTAACATGACATTTACTTTGACAGTATTTTAAAAAATGTTACCCATGTAATTAAGAAATTCTGATTGGTTCGAAACCGTCAAATAATGACCATTACTCACTGGTGTGTAGCAAATGATCTATGTGGTCCATAAAAATAAAAGTCACATTTGTTTTGACAACTTTAAAAAGTCGAAAAAAAAGGTTACGAGTAGACAATTTGAGAAATGGAAGACGGAACAACACATAAACTAGTAGTCGTAGATAACATAAAGTATTACACTCGCATGTTACTAATTCAGAATGATGTACACCACTCGCTCGCAAACTCGCTTGTGGTAAACATCATCCTCATAAATAATAGCCATTATAACATGGTCGCATAATAATATATTAATTATCTACGATATGTTAGTTATTTGTTTATTACCTCTATGGTTTTAACCAAATGAAGATAGGCGTTAATGGGATCTATGTAAATATAAAATTCCTTTGAGAGCCCTGATTGGCCAAACCGTTGAATAATGACTATTACTCACTAGTTCGTAGAAAATGAATTATGTGGTCCATGAAAACAAATGTCATATTTATTTTGACCACTTCAAAAAGGCGAAAAAAAGAGGTTACGTGCAAACAATTTATGAAATGGAAGAGGGAACAACACATAAATTTGTAGTCGTAGATAAAATAAAGTATTAAACTCACATGTTATGGCTCTTATTCATTTGGAATCATTTCCTCATACTCATATAATAATATACTAATTATCTATGACACCATAGCTATTCGATTATTACATCTATGGTTTTAAACAATAAGGATTAACGCGAATGGGACCCATGTAAATATGAAATTTCTCGTGAGCACTGATTGACTTCAACCCGTTGAATAATGACCACTATTCGCTAGTTCGTATTAAATGAATTATGTCTTCCGTGAAAACACAAGTCACCTTTATTTTGACAATTTCAAAAAGTTAAAAAAAGAGAGGTTACGTGTTAAAAATTTATGAAATGGAAGATAAAACAACACAGAAACACGTAGTCGTAAATAAAATCAAGTATTAAACTTCGGTTGATTTACACCACTCGCTCGCAAACTCGCGCGTGGGTAGAGATTATCTTCTTGAATAATAACCACCATAACGTGATTGAGTGCAAGATGCACTTTTTCACTAACACCATAGATATTTTTCCTACTTTCCCACTTTTGAAACATGTTGCATGAAAATGAACAATTTGTTTATAACAATAGTTTTGTAACAATTTATTTTGGGTATCACGATGAATGAGTGTTTATTTTCCAAATTATTAAATTAAAATTGAATTAATTTGTACACGATGGTTAAAGTAGTCCTTTATAGCCTTGTATACTAAATAACTATAAAATAAAAAGACGTGAACGATTGCAAAAAATGTGTAATATATCATCGTCGGTGCCGTTTTTGATAATTTTTGACGTACATTTAAGGCCGACGTGAAATCTGACTTATCAATCAATTGTTTCTCGTGTCTGCATTTGAGTAATGTGTGCTACCTCTTGGCAGCGTCCAGCCCGTGGGGGTTCGAACACCGCGGTGTGCCTAAATGTTCCTATAACATCTTAGAATCGCGTTATGTCGCACACACACACACTCACATATAATCTCCGACAAGCATCTAACGAGAGTTATTACGACTTGCATGCGATAAATGATGGATGGTACCGGTAGACCCTTGTTAAAAATAATTGGGCTTCATTAATCCATACCGAAATACTCCGATTTTTCATTCCGTGATTTATACCGTCTGTCCGATTATTTTGTATACTTACTCTGCATAAAAATTATAATTAATTTCGTAGCAAGGATTTGAATAAATCATCGTTATCGCTATGTCTTTGTATTTAAATTCTGTTTCCATCCAAGAATTCGTCATGCACTTACAGGATTCAATATCAATACCGATTTAATGAAAAAAATCGGATTAGTCTACGCCATGCTGGTCCACATTAAAATTCAACGTCTTCGAAAATATTATAAACCACATTACCGACACCGTGTGACAGTAATCTGTAACGCATTGTCGAATAATGTTATGCAAATCTAAAGCGATATTTCTCCGGGTGATACAGGAATAAGTCAATTCCAGACCGACGAACATATTTCTAAATTTAATCTGAAAACGCTCTGCATTTCAATCTCTTCGATGATTATATTTTTGCAACAGGTGAGGCTATGCCGACCGTGCAAAACTAAAATTATCGTCAAATAAACGAGCATTCCACCTTTATGCCGGCACTTTGTATGATGCTCCATACGCCACTACTACCACTGTAAAACGCTCGCCTCCATCCATCATCCGACCAGAGGCGGCTCGTTATGTTCGCACATATTTGCGAAGCAAATATTTTGTTAACATTGTTTTTAACCCGCAGCGTCAGGTAAACGCAGAACTACAACAAAACAAACTGAAACACAAGAAACGATTTTTTCCTTGCTCAGCTTTGCCGAGATCGCTAAGAAATTAAGTTACCGCGTAAATTTTAAATAAATTCAATTTTTTAGTTGTTTAAACTGATTTGCGGCGTTAAACAAACAGAAACATAAATAATACGAACCTTGATGGGCTGCTCATAGTGGGATAGGTCAAACATAATTACATGGTTGTAAAATACCGATTTAAGGTAATTTTAGTCATTTTTGTGATTAATTTGAGGTAAGTTTATTATGTAATAAGTTATCAATCAAGTTCCTGATAAAAAATACTGAAAATAATTGTTTGAAGTGTTAAAGATGAAAGAGCTTGTTCGAACTTAACACAAAATTGTTATTTGAAGAGTTAGACAAGAAAATTCTTTCAGTCGTTACTCAAAATTAAAATATGTACTAACTTTTACTCTCGGCATTTCTTGGTTAGCACTAAACGTTTTTAAGAAATATAAAAAACAAGACCTTGAAACCTCTGCTAATGATGAGAAAGGCGAAACATACTCAAATCGTAATAAAATCCCGATTTAATGAGATTTTAAGCATTTCAGTGCAAAACACGAAGTAATTTTGATGTTAAAAGTACTAAAAAAGCAAATTCCTGTTAAAAGTAACGTAACTAAAAATAGTTGTTTGAGACGTTAAAGAAGAATAGCTTGCTAAAATTTAGACACAACTGTTATTTAAAGAGTTAGAAAGGCAAGTTTTTTCTAAATGTTACTCAAAATTAAATTGATACATTCGATTGATACTCGATTGTTTGAAATTTTCTGAGAATATTTAGTTTAGATCCTTAGAATTCCCGTATTTTTTGTATTCGTTATATCTAATGTACCCTTTAAATGCTTTGGATTCTGTTTTTTTTTATTTTTTTAATTCACTAGACTTCTCTTTTGATTCTGTGGCAAATCTTTCAACTGCTAGATAAATCAAACTCTGCTTTTTTTGCTCTTTTTACATTTCTTTAATGTTAGATCTTTAGATTCTTAGAATTATTCAGATCTTGCATGTTCTCTACATCTTTCCATTCTTCATTATTTAGATTGTCTTTATTTTATAGTTTTGTTGGATTCTTCGGAAAAACAGAGTTTTCTAGAATTTTTATAAACTTTTGTATATAGAGTAAAAAATTTCTTATTCTCCTTTTACCTCCTCTAATTTTTCAATAATTACTTTTTTTTTAATTTTTATATTTTCAGTAATAAAATATATTATGTAAAAATACCCAATCGGATTATGGAATTCTTTAGATGCATTAGACTGTTTAAAATTGTCATCATATTTAGTTTGAATTCTTAGAATTTCCATATTGTTTCTATTCGTTATATCCCATGAACTTTTAAATGCTTTGAATTGTGTATTTTTTTTCAGATTCTCTATATTAAACCTTTCTACTGCTGGTAAGTCTAATTTTGCGATTACTTTGGGGTTTTTACGACTCTTTGTTCAAATCTCTGTTCAAAATCTTATATTTTTTTAGATTTGTATATTCTCTACAACCTGTCACTCTATTTCTCTCTCTTGCTTTAAGTTTTATTAAATTATTTACATGATTTATTTGATTTTTAGTTTCTTTGGAATTCTCTGAAAAATTGTTTTTCTTTAATTTTTAAAAAGTTCTTGTACCTGGTATAAAAAATTTTCTACTCTCATTTTACATCCTCTAAACTTTCGATAATTCTTTCAAAAGTTTTTTATTCTTATGCATATGCAGTAAATTATGCAACATGCAAAGTATTAAAATTTATGGAAAAATATGAAATAGAATTATTGAATTCTTTAGATATATTAAATTGTTTAAAATTTCCTTTGGTTTAGATCGTTAAAATTCCTGTATTGTTTGAATTCGTTATATCCAATGAACCCTTTAAATGCTTTGGATTCTGTAATTTTTTAAAATTTTTCAAATTGTTTAGATTCGTCTTTAGATTCTGTGGTAAATTTTCCAACTGCTAGATAAATCAAATTTTTTGCTTTCTTTGAGGTTTTTTACATTTCTTTAATGTTAGATTTTTAGATTCTTAGAATTTTTCAGATCTTGTATACTCTCTACATCCTTTCAATTTTTTTCAGTTTTAATGAATTATTTAGACTGTCTTTATTTTAGAGTTTCGTTGGATTTTTTGGAAAAACTGAATTTTCTAGAATATTTATAAACTTTTGTATCCAAAGTAAAAAATTTCTTATTCTCTTTTTACCTCCTCTAACTTTTCAATAATTACTTTTGTTTAAATTTTTATATTTTCAGTAATAAAATATATTATGTAAAAATACCCAATCGGATTATGGAATTCTTTAGACGCATTAGACTGTTTAAAATTGTCATCATATTTAGTTTGAATTCTTAGAATTTCCATATTGTTTCTATTCGTTATATCCCATGAACTTTTTAAATGCTTTGAATTGTGTATTTTTTTTCAGATTCTCTAGATTAAACCTTTCTACTGCTGGTGAGTCTAATTTTGCGATTTCTTTGGGGTTTTTACAACTCTTTGTTCAAATCTCTGTTCAAAATCTTAGATTTTTTTAGATTTGTATATTCTCTACAACCTGTCACTCTAATTCTCTCTCTTGCTTTCAGTTTTATTAAATTATTTACATGATTTATTTGATTTTTAGTTTCTTTGGAATTTTGTGAAAATTTGTTTTTTTTAATTTTTAAAAAATCTTGTACCTGGTATGAAAAATTTCCTATTCTCATTCTACATCCTCTAAACTTTCGATAATTCTTTTAAAAGTTTTTTATTCTCATGCATATGCAGTAAATTATGCAACATGCAAAGTATTAAAATTTATGGAAAAATATGAAATAATTATTGAATTCTTTAGATATATTAAATTGTTCAAAATTTCCTTTGGTTTAGATCGTTAAAATTCCTGTATTGTTTGAATTCGTTATATCCACTGAACCCTTTAAATGCTTTGGATTCTGTATTTTTTTAAATTTTTTAAATTCACTAGACTTGCCTTTAGATTCTGTGGTAAATTTTCCAACTGCTAGATAAATCAAATTTTTTGCTTCCTTTGAGATTTTTACATTTCTTTAATGCTAGATTTTTAGATTCTTAGAATTTTTCAGATCTTGTGTACTCTCTACATCCTTCCATTCTTTTTTTTCATATTTTTTTAGTTTTAATCAATTATTTAGATTGTTTTTATTTTATAGTTTTGTTGGATTTTTTGGAAAAACTGAATTTTCTGGAATTTTTAGAAAGTCTTTGTACATAAAAAAATTCTTATTTTCTTTTTACCTCCTCTAATTTTTCGATAATAATTTTTTCAAGTTTTTATATTTTTATTATTAAAATATGTCAAAATATCCAATCGGATTATCGAATTCTTTAGATGCATTAGATTATTTAAAATTGTCAATATATTTACTTTGAATTCTTAGAATTTCCGTATTATTTGTATTCGTTATATCCCATGAACTTTTTAAATGCTTTGAATTCTGAATTTTTTTTGAGATTCTCTAGATTCGTCTTTGTTGCAAACCTATCAACTGCTCGTTGAATCTAATTTTGCAATTTCTTTGAAGTGTTTATGATTCTTTGGACTTAGATCTTTAAATTTTTTAAATTTTTAAGATTTTGTATATTGTCTATATCTTTACCTTTTCTATTTCTCATTTTCTTTTTTAATTTTATATATTTTTTTGATTCTTCAAAAAACCTAAATTTTCCGGAATTTTGAAGACTTGCAAGCATTGTAAATAATTTTCTATACTTTTTTTATCTTCTAACTTTTCTATATCCTCTTATTCTGTTTAAAGTTTTTACATTCTTTGAAATCTTTTTTTTAGATTTTAATTGTGTTCTTTTTTAATATTTCTTTATTGTTCATTGTTTTTAGATTCTGTAGATCTTTGATATACTTTCGTCGTAAAGATGCGACAACAACATCTTGTAATAATTTAAGTGACATAAATGTAAATATAAAAATTAAAATAAAGTAAAATTCAATTTTATTGAAAAACAAAGAAAAATATCACAGAAATCTATGAAAAAAGCTGTAATTTATAAGTAATACAAAAATAGCAATACATTCCTCGAAAAATATACGTTTTTTTTTTCATATCTACTTTATTTTTGCACGTAAATATTTTCGTCGTGCTGAATATTTAAATTTTAATTGGCAGTTTGAAAAATGCAGGCAAGCCAACCGAACCATCATAAATAATGTTTCATACCAATTAAACTGTGTTTATACACGAGTATATGGTAAGAACAATTAAATTTTCGGCGAGTCTTGGCTTTTTGGTTACCTCACGCTCAGAAAGACGTCACACTGCGCCATGCAAAAGCCACAAAGCCAGTTGTTGTTAATAAATGACTCACACATGCGAGATTTCATACCACTAAATAAAAAAATGATTTAAGAGTCGCTTTAAAAATTCCCTATATGCACTGGCAATGTATAAAAGAATATTAACGACCACCATGAGTTGTCATTCTTTTGCCGGTATTTATTGCCAGCAATGAGTGAAACGCATAGTATACATAATTTAATTAACTTAAAGCTGAGGTTGTTGTAAATGCCCCTCTATATTTTATAGTCGACGGGGCGTCGCGACGCTTCCAGCGTCGAGAATCGTCAAAATTAACGGGTATTTAGTGGTGCAGGTGGGTTATTTATTGGCCAAGAGCGTATCAGAAGCTTATAATTATTGTTATAGCGTTGATATATTTCTTACACTATCTTCTTAATTTAGGATTTATTGTCGGTGAGATAACGAGAATTAATGGCAAATATCTCGGGCGGACACCAAACGCGTCTACTTTGCCAGATCTTATCCTTCTTTTTTCATAATACGCTAATAAGTAGTTGGGACAACGCAATTGTAGTGATAAGGAACTACATTAACACGGACATAATTGCGCTTAAACAAAGGTATCCTCGAGACGCTGAGAGAATCACAAAAAGGACATTCCGAAGAAGTAAAACTGAATTTTCTGTAAAGTTTTAATTGATATGTATGGAGAGTGGAAGACGTTTTTGAATTAAAACAAATTGGAATTAACTGGGCGATAGAACGTTAGTTTTCAAAGGAACAATAAAAGCAATCTAGAGAAAGTGTTTGCTATTCAGAACGGAGATTCAGTAGTGAATTTAGAAGAAGTGGAAGCTTTTAGGAAACGTGACGTTAAAGTATCTTTCAAATTTTCGTTTGGAACTAACGAAGTTAAGGCTTTACTTATGAAAAGTGCTTCATCAGAACAGAATTACAATTTCCACTTTTAGCTAACGAGGATGATAGTTATATAATTTATCCGGTGCTAAACTATTATTATTTTTACAAGCTGTCGTACAACACATGGCGCCAATTCACCAAAAGCAGCAAAATAAATTATTCGTCTTATAAGGTTCTTTCCCCGATTTAAATCGAGAATAATCCTCGGTTGTCAAGTTCTGATCAAACCGAGATGATTTTTGCCACCATTCAATCACCGACTCTTTATACTCGTTCTATTCACAATCATGGTCTATTCAACTTCGATATTCGAAGCTTCTGTGGATACCTATAGCTAATTCAATATCTTCGACTTTTGAGGGTTGGCAGCGACTGACTGGACAAAGCGGGAGAGAAGTATTTCGGATAAGACAAAATTTAACAAAATTCTACTCTTATAGCCGACATTAAATCCGTGGAAAGATAAAAAAAAATGAAGAAAGAAAACGTAGCAACACGGTCCGTAAGAATGAGAGAAATAACAAAGTCGTATTTATGACATTTGCAACGACCTTCGGATAAATTTAATGGTAACAAGTCCTTCCAGTGAAAAATTCCGGTCATTTTCCGGCGAATGCGGCACAAAGATGTTTATCTCGTCCTGTTAATCTTGCTCTCTATATCTTCGTCCGTGAGTTAATTTTGCGAGAGACGTTTTCCAATCAAGATATTGTGTGACGAGCCGCCTCTGTCCAGAGTTGAGACCATTTGATTCCCGTTCAACGATCCGTGCACTTATTTCGCAGCATCATTTATCGTTTTAATGTGTTTAAGTTTGTTTATCTGGCATTGTGTTTGTTTTTCTCGTGAAAAGTTGTCTAGTCCAGTAGAAAACGGGACAATCTGCTATCAGTCCATTTTTGTTTCCTTTAGGTGGTTATTGAGACGGTTATGGCGTTGGTGCAAAACTTTCGAGGAAGTTGGTGATGGACGATTTATTCTTGGCAAAGCATAGAATGATGAAAATGGCGGTCGTTTGACTGGCATAATCGCGGATGCGGCAAAATACTAACTTGGCATAAATATGGCGGTTTTTATCTGCGTTTTCCGTGTACTTTATATTCGAAATATTATGATACGGAAAACGTCGTAAATTTCAGTAGTGAATTTGTATTCAGGGATATGATAACCAACAATAAGTCGCAAGTTTTACGGGACTCGTCGACATTTTATGGTAATGTTGTCCTCGACCACCGAGACACTTTCAATGTTCGCAACAAAACGTCGTTTTATTCCGGAATAATTGCGCTGGAAAGTAGGACAAGATAATGGCTATGGCCCGGTGTGATCCGGGCTTTCCTGAGGGCCTGAAAAATCGCGATTGCGAGATACGATTCAAGAAGGCTTCTCGGCCGCGTCACATAATGCACCGAAGAAATTACCATATACAAACTTCGCCCAGATTCTGGAATATTCATAATAGTTTCTCATTTCCCTCAGCAGGCATTCAATCTCAATGCTCTACGCAGATACAATGCAACTCCAGGACTCGGCCTACTCACCGGATAGATTTATATTTCGCGTAACGTATATTTACGTTGCGAAAATGAAAGCGAGCGTCCTCACTTCGCTTTACTCCAAATAAAAATACCTAAAAGCGAGATTTTGCCAAAAGAACGAAACTTTGCCTCAAGCTTTCAAATTAACTCTACCAAAAAGCCTCTAAAATTAATGAAAAGTTAAAAATATGCACGGTTGTTAGTATTCGCTCTGCTTCAAAAACACATTACGTCACGCAAAAATGGAAATATATTTTAATATTACTTTTATTATTCGTTTATTTAAAAAAATATTATGCGAATTGAATTTGTTCAGCGGCTTAGTTGAATAAATTATCTAAAAAAATTACCTCATTGTTCGGAGCTATATATGTGCTAACCACTGCTGTAGTTTCTGCTATACATATACCGGGTGTTTCACAAAGTACAGAAATTTAAACCACGGATTCTACAACCCACAAGCATATCGGTAAAAATGTCTAAAAATTTTAACGCTCACAAGGGCTGTTTAATAATTCCCTACAAAAATAAGGAAAAAAAATCTCCTATGAGATTTCTTCAACTCTTTAAAATAGCACTGTATCTGCTCAGTAACGTCGTCATTTGACGGAAATTTTGTCCCAGCAAGATACTTTTTCATAATTCGGAAATAGATAATAGTCGGAGGTTTAATTTCGTAATTCCAACAATCTAGTAGAGGAATGAACCGGAGCGTTATCGTGATGAAAAAGATTTTTTTGTAAATGCGGCCTTTTGTTTAACTGGTCTAATAAAACAGCATAATCTTCTGCTGTGACGGTTTTGCCCTTTTGTAAATAGTCAATAAAGATGATGCCATCAGCGTCCCAAAAAACCGTGACCGGAGCTTTTCCTGTAACTGAAAGCGTTTTTGTCTGCTTGTTTCTTGTTTTTGACAGCTGGTTGGTTTCAGATTGCTAGTGATGTTTTAGCAACTGTTACAAATCGACGCAAAAATTCACTCACTCTTGGAAAGAACTTCTTATTTTATGTAGAAGTGTTCACTCATTCACGTTTCTGGTTCGCATAATAATTGTCAAGCTTGACGTAGTTTCCGCGGTTGTTTTGTGTCTTAAAAAATAATATTTTATTAAGACTCGAAACTTTTCTCCATTGTGCACATCACATCAAATTTTTCGGCACTTTTTGGATTTTGCATTGACTTATAAAACGAGCCTCGTATTAATTAATAGTCACAATAAACGACTGAAAACAATTTGAAGGTTACTAACAACAGTTTGTAAATCAAAATGGCCATCCGCAAAAACACTCGCAAGTCAAAAAAGTCATAACAAACAACACTTCTAATTTAGATTGTTAAAATTACGTTCACTTTCGTTAAATGTAAACAGCTTACTTTTCTACAAATCCACATCTTATTTAACAAAAATTGTTCGAAATGTCGATTTTCATTGTCTATGCAGGCCCGGCCGCGACGTATTTGTTCAGCAGCATTGGTCACTCTCTTCATATCTCAATGGTATTCTCAAAAGTAGCGTTCACTAAATATTCCATGCCCCTCCACACAAAAAAAAAAATCACAAGGGCTTAAGTCCGAGGAACGAGGAGGCCACAACACTGGTCATTTCCATTGAGAAAGCAGATTCATCAGTTGTCAACGTTGTTTGAATGAAGCGAGCATCACCGTTGGGGTAGTAACAACCGAAGCAGCTGCCACCAGGTCCAAGACATCACTTTGTATGCGAATGTCCATTTTTAACTCCCGAAGACGTTCAACAGTACGAAAGTTTAGCACACATCGATGAGGGAATCGTTCAGAGTAGAGGGTTCACGCCGCGGCCACATTACCCTCCGTAGAGGAGCATCATGTTTACATAGATCAGAATTCGGTCGATTGACAAAATTGTCAATAAATTATGCATTAGTAGCACAAAAAAGGGTCTAAAGGTGTAATCCCTTGGCCTAGCGATAATGCTTCCCCACTTTGTCTAGTTTTCGTCTCTGGTGGATAGGTACTCACTTCTAGTGGTTCTTAAACGGTGTCACTTAAATGTGAAACACTCTGTATATTAGTTGTGTGTTGATTGTGACCAATCGGTAATTTGTGATTTGCGATTTGAACTCAATTTTGCCGTTTAACATACGACCCATTTACTTCAACATTCTTTACAATAAACTTTAATTTTCAATTTGAAAATCTCATATACATTCATATTATTATAGCTTATTCAATGATCCGTGCTATAAGTCAGTTTCCACATTAAATGGATTTTAAGTACAAAATCTACTATATATTGCAAATCGTTTTACGCGCTCATAAAATTACACGGGTGTACTGAGGAAAGTCGTTATCAATTTCTTTATGGTCTTTAAATCTTTTCACAATACTGCGAATGATTAGATACCGTCGCAGCTTGATTTCAGTGGGTTCCACATCGTATCACTAAAAGACAGACTTTTTAATAATTTTTTTCATAGTTTTGTAACTTTTCTCGCGCTGCGTAATTTATACACTCCATAATCAATTAAAATTCTTCCAACTATACTCCAACTCTTCTGAACTTACAATCTGTTTCATGTGATCCATTATCTTGACTGGTTGTCGGATGGGATATTCTTTCCTTTTTAATAGAGCCATGCTGAGACAAGTTTGCCCATCCCAAGGGCGTCGTTTGTTTTTACGATGCACATTTTATTAGCACAATATTTTTTGTCTATGTAAAAGCAGCAAAGTCTCTATATTTTACTAACCTCTACCTCTGAATCATTGATGCAAAAGCTGAGCTTGTGCGTTGTAATTGGTTCAGCGAAAATAGTTTAGTCTGTATAAAATAAGTTATTCATTATCGTTATACAAAGTAGCCGTCTGCCTATTTGCATTCCATCTATAATAAATGATACAGAGATCAGATGTGTAATATTTAAAAACAATTTGCATGCGGTATGCGCTTGGAAAAGTGGCCGTTCAAGTATCCGGGAACGACTTTTTGTTCTTTCGTGAAAAGCATAATTTAAATTCCTATTGTGTCGTAAAACATAATAATGGGCCATTAAAAATTAGATCATCACGCAAGATTCGAAAAAAATAAGAATGAAAAACGTCAAATTCTCACACCTATTTATTAAAAGCCGGACTTAATTGCATGAACCGTACAATTTAAAACAATTTTGAAGACGTCTTCAGCAGTGCAGCGAGTAAAATTGAATTTTTTTCCATTACAGCCAAGAATTGAAGTTTCCAGTTTTTGCGATGACTCAATTTAAAATTCACATTAACATAGACGTTACCGTATTTCATCATATTTTTTGTATCTGACTGGAAACCGCTATCCTTTGAGCTCACCATATCAAGATATTATGACAATTGAATGCTAAGTAAGTGCCAACAATGCATTATGTATAAGTTTTTCTTAAGAATTTTGAACAAATCGTAGAAATGTGATGAGAAGAAAACGTAACTTGTACAGAGATAACCTTGTTAAATAAAACAAAGATTAAAGTATAATTAAGTTAGCAAGAAATGAAACACCACCATTAATCATCCGCCAAGTTCTTATTATGCATGTGCACTCTTCCTAATCCAACGCTGCATCACATAACAAACAAAAAATTAATTAGTTACTACCGGGCATGTATTCTCGGTTAATCGCATACGATACTTAATTAAGAAACCATTATAGAAGAAAAAGTTTTCGTGAGGAGCTGAGAATAGAGCAGAAGACGACCGGAACTTAACCAATTTCTCGAAAAAATTCAAATTAGATAACACCAACATTCAGAAATAACTACCAGTTTGTGTCCCTGCTATTATAATAATTAAAGTATGTTTAATTTAATTTGAGTTAAATTGCTGGTTATTAAATGTACAGTTAAAACTGATTGTTTTAATCTAGTTTTTGACCACGCTCCATTTTAGTTTTTCAGAAAAAAAGAAGTTCTGTACAACAGATAGTTAATTTTATTTATAAAATGACGTTTATTTCGAACGAAGTCTTTTCTTTATAGAATGAAGTTCTTTATACAAGAAGTGCTGGATATATAAATTATATTGTTGCCGTACAAAATCATAACGACCTGATCATTTTTGTCTGAAAACCTTTTGGCGGGACAGCAACTAGCGACATTCCAGCTTTCAGAAAAAACTGTTTATTTCCAGACGCGTAAGTGAGAGTAAATAATGCCTTCTCCTTTCTGCCTATCCATTTCACATTTTATAGCTGAGAAACGATCTGTTCCAAGTTCTTCCAGTTTCTATTGCGTTGTTGCTAATTGGCCCCGTCGAAAGCAATAACTCATACAATAAACGCACGAACTGCAGTCCTGCGTTAGTCCCATGAATTATCTTCTGAAGCTCACCGCTTTTTTCCATCTGTGACTTGTCGGTGTAATTTCAATGCTCAAAATGTCTGAGATAAAGAATCGTGGCTGCCGTTTGTTGGTGCAACCCCCCGCTGACAAATAAAGATGTCAAAGGCAAGCTACTTACTTCATGGACACTTCTTATTTATATTTTCACCTGAATCAAAGTGTTTTACCTTCGACAGAAGAAACGCAAGCACGTTAATTTAAAGTTTTAATCAAGAAGAAGACCGTTGTAAGTGTCATGCTGTGTTTGCACGAGAATCGCGACACGTAATATTAGGTTTCTGAAACTAAATCCAGTTCCTCGTTTTGGGAGCGTTAATTTACATTCCTCTTGAATGACAATTACGCAATTGTGTCATTGCTGGACTATATTACGAAAGTACATGACGCTACATGACAAAGACATGACAGTACATTGGACCTAACAATGACACATGATTTGAGTGGTTCGAATTTCAAAATTATGCATAAACCAGAAATAGCTTGTGCGTGAAGTGAAAACTGGTGAATTTGGTGAGGGAAGCAATTTACATTTCATTCACCGGCAAAGTGGAGATTTTTATTTACTTGCTGGTTAAATTTCACTTTTCCAGTAAAAGTTTTTTGTGGGGAACGTCCAGCTTGTTATTGGCGATAACTGAAAAGTTCGGTTTTCATCAAACATCTTTGTTTGGAAAAAAACAGAGAAACACTATTTAACCTGATTGCTAACATTTTTCTTTGCGCAAGGATTTTTAAATGTAAGGTAGTTTAACAACGGCGAGGTGAGAAACTTGAGAAGCTTGTAGGAAAAGGTTGAAATCTACTTCAAATCGTAATTATAATTTTAATAAGAAAACTTTATGGTCAAAATTACTGAAGACTAAGCAGGGAAATAAACCCAACGAAATTAGAAAAAAATAAAATGTGCATAATATATCAAAATGTTGGAGAAATGTAATTACTTTAAGCAACAAATTGCAAAGGTATGTAAGATTTTTTAAAAATATTTCGACTACTTGAATTCTTAGAAGTAAGTATATTGTATTTTATATTTTGGTATAGCTTTTTGGATATCTTGGATACTGTAATTTTTTTTATATTACTATTATAACAAAGCTATTGGCGCACTTTTTATTAATGCGTTAATAAGCCATTACTAAACCTAAAATTTAGAAACCTTTTTTGGTTGGTGATCGTGAGCTTAAGGTTCCAGTTTTAAGTCAGACACAAAAAAATAACCTTGGCATTTTCTGCAATTTGTCGCATTTTTAGCGGAGCGCAGGTAATTTCTGAATTCATATCGTAACACTAATTTTGCAATTTCACTGAGGAAAAATGACAATGTTTAGTCTACTTGATTTAAGCTGCAAATGTCAACTTTAAAAGGTATTACCAACTCTTACAAATACCCCTGAATTATATTATAATTTTTGATTTTATTTGTAAAAAAAATGTACTTAATATGCAAATTGGGCAATAAATAGCCCGTGCCTTAATATAAGTTTTATAAAACTGTTACAGTTTTTTAATATACTGTAGAATATTTGAATTCTTCATATTTTATCTATCTTAAACTTGCAATTATTCTATCTTTTGGATCCTTGTCTTTTAGAATTTTTTTTGATCTTTTGCATTTTTGATTTTTTAGATGTTATGATTTCTTCGGACTTTCTCTTTTCAGTAAAGATTTTCTACATTTGCAAAATCTGCCAAATTTTGAGGTGTTTCGAATTTGTTTAAAAAAATTGTATTTTTTTTTAATCGATTTTTTATTTTTTTATTTTTTTTCTATGTATTTATTCTCTACAATAAAATATATATATATTATATTCTGTTATATATTTTTTTATTTTTGAAATGCTATATAGGAGTTTTTAATTTTTTGGATTTATTTTGACTTATTCACTTTATTTATCCCTTAGTATGCATTTAGTGATTTTGACAATTTGCATTTTATAGAGATTAAATTCTTTAAATATTCTAAAGCTCTAGTTTTTCAAGATACTTGGAATTTTATAGATTTTTTAAATTGTTTGTCGATTTTTTCGTTTTTGCTTGAAATGTTTTGGAATCTTTGTACGCAATATTTTCTGAATTATACACGATTTATATATTTTCTAGATCTTCTAAATCTCTTAAACTTTCAAATTTTTTTAAATTTTCTAAGCTAGTTGAGATGATTTTAATATTAAAGAGTTCAAAAAATCTCTCTTTTCTGAAAGATATTGTGGTGGTTTTAGCTGCGTAATTTTTTGGTATGTATAGAAACATTAGAGTAATGTTAAATTTATTCAAAAACAGTGTTATCATATGTATTCAGTAAAATCGTTAAAAAAAATTCTTAGAAATGTAATCTCAAATTAACAGTAGGTGCTAATTTTTTTATTAATATGTAAAATTACCATTCCAATTCTTTGTGAAGAAATATTAGTTAAATTTTTCCAGTAATATCGAATGAATTTATATAGCAACTTTATGCTTTCACATTTTTCTTAAACAAAACCATTTTTTCGACCTGCTCCTCTTATTTCTTAATAAAGAAGCAGTAGGCGGATCCGCAAATTTTGGAATACCCTGAGAATTGTCTACAATTAATTTAACTTATTTATTAGTTTCTCAGTTATTTCATTGTTCTTACAGATCTTATGGCACTTTTTTATTTTAAACGGAATTACAGAAAACGTAAATCTGCTCCTTTGAGAAGACAGTTTTGTAAAATTAGGTTTTCATAAATTGAATTTTAAGACTTATTTATTTCAGATATGTTTGAGCACAGTATTTCGACACATTTAATATCTTTTTACCCGGCGAGAAAGTTTTTTGAACAAAGAAATTGGATTGTCTTTCGAAGAAATTATATTTTATAATTTTCCAATCTCATATTGTAAATATTTTCTAAACTGTAAATACCAATAAAATAGTCCTCTGATTCTATCCAATGCCAAATTAACTAAAAAACATATTTTTTAGCAGTATTATTGTTTTTGAAGTCGGCGATGTCAATATTTAGAGATAATTGTCAGTATGATCATGAAAATTATGAAATAGTTGTTTTTTTACTTATTTAAAGATTCGTAGTTTTGATTAAAAGTGGGAAACAATAAACAAATATTTATGTTGTTTTTAATTTACAAATATAATTTAATAAACACGGCATTGAGATTTGTCTGTTTTATAGTTTGATATTAAACATTAATTGATATGCAATGTCACTGTAGGCATGTTTCAAATCTGATGGATTCTACCAACATGTAGAACAAATATAAAGCCTACCAAGGTAAAGTTTCCACTTTTTTATGTAAGTAAGCTACGCAGAAAAAAAATTGCAGTCAGTAACAATAAGCTTTTCACTTTTCATTCTGAAAACTCCCTAATTTCGTATATTAAAAAATATCGTTACCGGTTGGGTTAAAGATCCTTTTATTGTGGTTAAGAGAACATAATGCGAAAAAACTGGTGGATATAAAATATTCAAACTTGACAATGCAGACATTTTTCTTTCTCCAAAATTTAATAAAATTTTATAATATAAAATATCCTGTCGATATTGTTTATTTTCCTCATATTGCTTTTTGCTTCTTATTTCATTTCCTTGGAAAATAGCATGTTTTTCATTCTCGCATGTGTAAGCTAGCGTAATTATTATAAATTGTATCTTACATCTCTTCGTACTTTGTTTCCATCTGTCCTCAACCTTCTATGCTAATAAAGTTTTAAAGCTATGCGTATACTCGCAGTCGCTATCATTTATTTGCCAGTGTTTGTAACATTTATAAACTCTGAGAAATCCATGCAACATTCAACTGAAAGTTTAATGTTTAATAAATTTCCAGCATTATGTCTCAAACTAGAATTGTACACGCCTTGCTGCCAAATAATTTAACGCTTTATAATTTCCATCCCTTTCCTTTCGGTTCAACACTCTCAAAGAAAAATTTACGCTTACTGCATAATTCTTTCTGCACTTCCAAATCTTATTCCTTGCCCTTTTTCCACGAACTTTTCGTCGCTGTGAGTAAATTCGTGTATCCCCTCATCTCAAATGATTAACGCTGAAGGCGGGAAGAAAAGCAAGTCCCACTTTTCATCACGTCGCTTCATTAGTACGTTTTCAGGATTAGATTCGACTGTAAAATGTCTAGTCAATCCGCAGCTTTACTATCGTGGAAATAATTCAAGAATGTCGCATTAAAATTCATTGCTTATTTGCTCGTGTCTCTCTAAATATTGCTCGAGAGTGTGTATATTGTTTTATGGCTGTGTCGTGATTATGCATTGGAAACGGTATTAATGTAATCGTTCAAATTTGAATTTTACCTTCATAGGTAACCGATGGCTGGGGACAAATAGGATCACGAGCGAGACGCGGAACTCATGAATACGATTTCAGACAAAACTGGATACATTTCTCTTCTAATTAATTGTGGCTCCAAAACACACACTACATAAAAATCAGCACAACTCTGGCGTGTTTTAATTTCATCGATTACAAAAAAAAAGTATAATACATCTAAACGTACACATGTTTTCCTTTCGTCTTTGTAAAAAAATTTAATTATGAAATAGATTTTTCCGTGTATATCCTTAAGCAAACCATTTGATCTCAGTACTGGAATTACCCGCCGTAAGCTTTATCGGTGGATGTTTATTTTTATAAATAGCGCAATTTTTAATAACTGTTGTGATCGCCCGTGGCGACAAATTTGTCGTCACTTTTTCCTCGAGTGTTTAATTTCGAGCGCGCTAACAAGTAGAAACTAAAAAATTCTCGGCAATAAAGTGTAATACATCATCCCAAAAAGTAATACATCAAGAAACATGACTAAAGGCAGGCATTTTCTAATTTATTCCCTGCATAATGAGTTCTAATACTGTATGATCTGCGTGGGGTCCAATCCGTCTTCGCTTTGGCGTTGCTTCATCGTAATTGGCGCCTTTAGCCAACGTACTTCTTTCAGTTTTGAAATTGAATACTGTTCTTTACAGCCCGTGATGTATTGATCACTGTACAACTATTAATATAATAAGCAATACGAGGAGATCATAAATTATTACGTAAGGTTTTATAGTATATGAGGTGCCTAATTATTTTTGGAAATATGTGCATGGGGGAATTTGATAAAATATCCACATATATGGGTACAGTTATCTTAATTAGATATTTAATTCGGTGGGCTTGGTCAAAGCTGTGCTTTTTGTGCGCGCTGTTTTCAGGAATTTACGGACGATTTTAACAATTTTAAGATCTTTTCACACTAACTTGTCTAGTTTTTCACTCGATGCCGTTGCCAAAATTTCGTTTCATCGTAATATTTGTTTCTACATTCCGGCGCGCTAATATTTCAAATGGCATCGCAATTAATACGGGAGTGCAATTTAGCAATGCATCATGCTGCAAACAAGTGCATATAAATACCGAGCCGGTTGACACTACTCGCTATTTTACAGCTATCCTCCCGTATAAATACAGTTCCCGTGCAATATTATTTGCACATAGTAAATGGAGGGATATTAATGTATATGTTTTATTGCGACGGATATGAACGCGTATATACGACAAAAAAAACCTTTATGGTGTTTTATTTCACATTACATGGGACATTTTAGAATGCAGGGAAATAACAGGCCTTTTATGTGCGTTTCAGACCTGAAAAAATGCGCAATCTGCGAACTCATAACGAATTTTTCAGCTGAAAATCGTTCTCGTGTCAACGAAAACATAAAAATACGACGCTCCAGGTAGCCGTCGCCAAAAATAAAAAAAGGTGTGAAATTCTTTCGTGTTTACAAAGCGTCGCTCAGAACAGAAATAATCCGCGGAGTTTTCAAGCTGATGGCACTAGTGTCTCTTAAGGGGCCTTCACACCAACGTTCCGTCACTAAAAACAAATCGTGAAACCCAACGACTTTGCAAACAAATATCAAAGAATTCCACCAAACGAATGGCTTCGGGAAAGACGAATCTTGATGTCAGAATTATTATAAATGCGCAAACTTTGCCATGGGAATAGAGTATTCATGGAGCTCTCCTGAAAATTATAAATTATGTAAATCGAAAAATCTACAAGAGCTAGTAATAATGAAGACGCCCGTTTGTTCATGCAAAATTAAAAGAATTATCGGATGAAGTCGCTCAAAATTGTTGTTTTACGCACCGTGGGCTCGTGTAATATTTCTCCTATTTTTAAAACCTTTTATTTTACGAAACGTCCATATTTATTCCAGTAAATGTACGTGAAAATAAACATTTTATCAGGTATTGCCGTTCAGTTTGCTTTTGTTATATTATGTTTCTATTGGGTTTGTTGTCTTTAAAAATAATGAAGCAATTTTTTCACGCCGGTTTTTCAAGTATTTTCTTTTATCTGGGCTCGGATAGACAAGAAAATATTTTGTTAGTCTGTAGTTGCACCAACAACAAAAACAACTTAAGGCTTAGAGCAATTTTCAGCTCCGTAATGGTTTTTTAAATTACGACCACATTGCCCTTTTCCATTATGAAAAATTTTACCAACCACGTCCGTGTTTGCAGATATTTACTTTCTTTCAAACTCTGGTCGTAAATAAAACGATTGAGTTTTCAGGGATTTGTTTCAGATAAAGCTTTCCGATCATACCGTGGTAGGTTTTTGATATTCGCAATAAAATTTTACGGCGATTTTCTGATTGTGTGTTTTTGCTAAATATGTCGCTTTTTCTTACCTGAAATTGCGCGTCAACGTCAGCATATCCGTCTATGCGAATTCTTATGCAAATCCTATCTGGAACAAAGAGATAATGTTATATAAACATATATTCTGCTTTAGATTGATTTTAAAACGACGGAAACGCTTGATGTTCCTTGAAGTCTAAGATCTCTCAAATTCTCAACATTTAGAAATTCCCTTTTAGACTGTTAATTTAAATTGTTTACAGAGAAAACTGGTAAAGTTCGAGAGCGCAGGCAAATTTCAAAATCCATGATATGAGTCGCTAAAGTTAGTAATGAGAAACTTCACAAATGCGAATAATAATTTTCAAATTGTGCTTGGACGTGTTTGCATATTTTAACCATGCGGTCCATTGCTTGGTTTTATGCACCTTTACGTTTTGGAGCCAAGCTGAATTATCGCGCATTGGTTTTGTCGCAGGTACGGCGTTTTTTAATTATACTCTTATTTATAACCCTCATAATTTCGAAGTAAATGGCTCAGGTCGAGTCATTGGGTGGTTTTTTAAAATTTAATTTCAAATCGTGCAATATCCAATTAAAGGTAAATTATAGTAATAAAATCGTTGCACGGTGAGACCGACACTCTTATTCTCGGTATCACAGGCTAATGATATTGCCCGTGAGCATGTGCTATATTTAATGCCTGACAAGTTAGTGTCAGCGAGAAAAATCGGTGCGAAATATTTCGCAATTAATCAAAGAAGAAGAAATCGAATTCTGCGACAAGTTTTTATGGGTAATGTTTCTTAGTCACATGTTTATGGTGTTTAATGGGATGATATCAAACGATTTAGAAGTGCTAATTGTCGTCAAAGACGTTCGGTAACAAAAGTGAAGTTTGTTTTTACTGCAATAAAATCGCTAGTTTAGTCGTCAAATAAATGCGCAGATCTTGAAGTTTATAGGTTTAAGTGCAATTCATTTTATCTTGGCGATATCTTTAAATGTTGCCATCACTTTAATTTTCTGTCTGCATGCACCCTTTTTGTCTAATTTCAAAAGTTCATTTAGTCTTCCATCATTATTCTTAGGTTGAACACGTTTTATTTTGTCTGGCATTGTTTTAATTTCGCTGTGGAATATCGTGCGACTTTAATTTTTGTAATCAAAGAGAAAAACCGGATACTTCTGACTCCTCCATTTACGTAAATAGAGTGTTGTTATGTTTTATTTGCATTTACAATGTTCTGACATGTTCCAATTTTAGTCGCTCCAGACGGCATGGCATAATAAGCTTTATAAATTCGCATGTTAACAGTGGGAGGGTTCTGTCACATCCGGTTATTCTAATTTTGATTAAATAAGAATGATATTTGATAATATAAAATTGAGTATGAAAAGCTTCTAGTTTAACAGCATCTGTGGTAAAAGAAATAAAATGACTCATTGAGGAACCGACTGGTAATTTGCATATCTGTACGTAACCCTATATTTGAAGTCGTCATAAATCAGTTCTCAAATTTTATGGTAATTCATCAGTCGAACTACTCGTTTCCCGTTCTGTGGCACATAGTAGTTCGTTTATTTACTCCCGTTGTGCTGCACACATGTGGTGTTTTTGAATATAGTGTGAGGTAGTCGTCACGTGACAGGTATTTTTTCTCAACATCGTTTAATTTACAACGTCTTGGTAATAATATATGAAGTGTTAAAGGTGAACGTTGTTCACGTTACAGGTGAGGGAAACGTTCGGCTGTCGCACTACTTAACAAATGTCCTAAGAATTTCTTGTAGCTCTTTAAATTCATCTGTGGAAAGCGACACGCGTTCACTTCAGTTTCCGATAATACGATATTGTGGAGTTTTATTCGAGTTGAGTTCCATTATGCAGGAAATTATGCAACGACGTTAAATTGAACAGAGAAAATACATTTGTGAGCTTCTTGTAATGCGTATTGCTGGTTGCGTTTTCATCATTAATGCAAGATGTTAGCAGTTGAGGAAATGAGAGGATTTTGCTGACGAAGGACGTATGAGATTTATGTGTCAAGCGGAAAGCGAGAATAGGGTAATTAAGAAACGGTGGTGAGTGGATACAGAAAAATTAAACTTCGGCGTAAGTTATCAAAAAAATTTAAGCACGTAATTATCAGGCTTCGCGAAAAAATGTACTGACATGAATTAGGTATTGGAATAATTAAACTGTGAGTATATTCGTATTTTTCTATGGATATTTGTAAAATTTACTCATCCCGTGCTGAGGCGGACACGGTTGAAGCTTTTAACAAAATTGGACTATTTTTGCATCATTTTTAATAATTTCAAATTTTGCCAAATATTATGAATAATTAAAAAAAATTCATATCTATGTTTACTCAGACAAAGCTTACTCAGACACTAAGAATCCGCATCTTGATTTCAAAAGTCGCAAATTTTCAAAAAAATTGTTACAACTGTTCAAAATTTGATTATTTTTAGAAATTCTTTCACATTTTCTTAACTAGTGCACTCACCGAAATGAGAGTTTGCATACTTATAGACTCCGCTCTGGGCTAGTGATCTATGTCAACGGTTTTTGGATTCTATAAAGTTTACATCGAAAAAAAAATTCTCCAATTATGAGTCTTAAACAAACATAAAAATCTAAGTAACGGGATAAATTGTTTAATTGTGGTTTTATTGTCTTAAATTTGGTCCTATCCTACGCAGCTTTTCATGAGAAATTCAACGGTGTCATTAGAATTGGCGTACGATTTTGGGCTCCGGAGTTATCCCCGTTTGAAATTTTGGAAAGTTGCATTTTTCGTCAAAACGGTCGAAGTTCAACGATTTCGCGGATTTTTTAACTTCTCAGTTAAGACAGATTTTAAAATGCAGTCAACGCCAGCGTCTTCTTACGGTCTTAAATACCAAAAATCTGGTCTTATCTCATTTTCAAAAATCGAAAAATTAAAAAAAAAATGATCCAATCGATGAAAATTTGTTGATTTTTAGAAATTGGTTCATATCTTTTAAATTAGTGCACCTACCGAAGTGAGATTTTACTCGCTTGTAGATCAAGATTTTACTCGCTTGTAGATCAATTATCTAGAAAAAAATGAAATGTGGGTTTCAAAAAAGTCATAAATATCTAAGAGTGGCAAAAAACCGTTCAATTATGGCGCCATCGTCAAAAATTTGGTCATCTTACCCAGGATCTCACAAGGAATTCAACGATGTCGCAGAATCGTACGATTCTGGGTTTCGGAGATATCCATCCGGATTTGAGGTTTTGGAAAGTTGTATTTTCACTCGAACCGGCTAAATTTCTTCGATTTCGCGGATTTTCCAATTTTTTAATCAGTGCAGATGTCGACATGTAATAAACGCCATTACATTCCTAGAATTTTAAATACTAAAAATTCGATCTTATTTCCTTTTCAAAAATTGCATTTTTTTAAAAAATCTGACAATTTAAATTTGGTTATGTTGAGAAATTTTTTCCTATTTTCTAAACTAGTGCACCCACCGAAATGAGATTTTGCATGCTTATAGACCTTACTCTCGACTATCGAGAACGATGCCAAGGTTTTTTGATTCAATAGCGTTATCATCGAGAAAAAAAATCAAGTTATGGGTCTCAAACAAATCATAAAAATTTAAGAGACGCCTTCTTTAATTGTGGCTTTATTGTCTTAAATTTGGTCCTATTCTACGAAGAATCTTACGAGAATTTGTTTGAAATTTTGGAAAATTACATTTTGCGTCGAGACGGCCGAAGTTCGACGATTTCGCGAATTTTTTAACTTTTCAATTAGGACAGATTTCGAGATGCGGTAAATGCCAGCGTCTTCTTAGGGTCTTAAATGCCAAGAATCTGGTTTTATCTCAATTTGGAAAATTGGTTTGGTTTGGAAATTAAAAAAAAGATCCTATGGATGAAAATTTGTTGATTTTTACAAATTCGTTCATGTTTTCTAAATTAGAGATCCTATCGAAATGAGATTTTGCGTTCTTTTAGATCTCGCTCCGGGCCATCGATAGACGATAAAATGTTTTTGGATTTTATCGCGTTATCATCAAGAAAAAAATTCTCAAAATATGGATTTCAATAAATCATAAAAATCTAATCGTCTAATCGTGTAAACTGTTTAATTTTTGTTCTAAAACTCAATGGCCTGGTTTAGTTTTAGTTAACAATTTTGCAAGATTCCCTCTTTTTCTATTTTTATTTCTATTTCTTCTTTTTGAAAATAAGAGTGAAGTAGATAAGAAAAATAAATAAACATTCGACTTCCTGCAAAATCTGAGGATGTCGAATATATCAGGAGATGCGTGCTCTATATGTGTGTATCAGTATTTAAATGTAAATGTGTAGTGGCGTATAGGTACTATATATTCAACGATAAAATTCGGATATGGCTTCGTGCAGTGAATTTTCTTTTTTTACATTACAAGATGATCTCCATTTTATACGCTCCGTTTTGTTGCATTCATATTCTATTTGCGTAATGCGTAGTCGATTTACGTGCGCTTTGTACATTTAGCGGAACAAGCTCCGAAAACCGTCACGACTTATTTTATGAATGTGAGACGTGTCTGTATGACTTTTTTTCCAAAAAAATCGAATTATGCGGAAGACGGCGTGTTTTATAAAAATAACACGATTTATGATCAGCATGGAGACCATTTTCTTCGGTGATTGACTGAAATATTATTCTCGTCCTAGCCGAGATGATATATAACCAACAATATTATATTCTAGTGAAATATTATCCGGTATTTTTATAGGGTTAATGCAATTTCAAATCAATATGTCATAAGTCAAAAACTACATTTGTAATGGTAAATCCAATAAGCGAGATATTGAGTCCTCTAATATTAATTGCATCGGAAACGCAATTTTTCACAATTTCGGTTCCACTACATCGCACTCCATCCGGACTTTCTGGTACAAGGCCAGAATTAAAAGCTTTCACTTTATTTATCTAAGGCGGAATTTGGCCAAAAATGCGGCAAAAATAGACACATGAATAATTTTAATGTGGCGGAGGATCTGGAAAAATCAATTTGGAGCTTGTCGAACGACTTTTCCGGAACGCAAACACGATTCATCTTTTGTTTTCACACGAGTTTTTCTTTGTTATTTGTGAGAGCACAATCCTGAATAACGTTCTGAATGGTTCGCTGATTTGAAAGCAGAAGGTTTGAAACAAGCTGATCATCCCTTTTCATATTCAAATCAGATGTTATGGCGACAAAAATAGAATTGTTTCTGGTAAAGAAAAATTCAAGGGAGAATTAATTTTGTTTCCGGGGGCTCGTTGCGGAATCTCAGACGGTGCATGCTTTATGCGTATGCTGATAAGTACTCATGGAAGAAACTGACATCGAAAAATTTATTTATTAAACTTATTCAAACCGAATTTGGTATTTTTTCTGACAACTCTGAATTGGGACATAAAACGTAATTTAGACTTCTCAGATATAAATTGTGTTTTCATTCTTCTTATTTAATATACAAAAATAGGAATTCACTGACCCGCAAATGAAAATATGAATTTAAATCTTAGAACGGGCGTAATATTTTTGTTCGATTACTCGTTTATTACAATTTCGAAACCAGCGACTCGAAAACCTTGAAATTTTACTTATTTATGTACACTGATTATGTACACTCTATTTTTCTTTTTGAAGCAATAAACGTAGTAAAAGAGCCCCGTCAAAAATATTAATTTAAATTTTAGAAAAAGTTAATTTTCATGTTTATTGTTCTTTACTGTCTCTGCCATAATTTCTAGATTAGAAATTTTAGAGCGTTGAAATTTTGTGACTTCATGTAATTTGACTTTTTTTATTTGTTAAACAATAAAAATGCTCTGGACTCTACAGACGAAAATAGGAATTTAAATTTTAAAGTAAACTTATTTTCCCCATTTATTCCTGCTTTGTTTTTTACAATTTTGAACTCCCACATTCTAGTATAAAATTTTGTTTATTTGGAAATTTTAAAAAAATGGGACACTAAGTGCCGCGGGAAAAATTAAAAACAAGCTGATCGTCCCTTTTCATATTCAAATCAAATGTTATGGCGCCAAAAATGGAAATGTTTCTGCTGAAGAAAAATTCGCCGGAGAATTAATTTCGTTTCTGGGGGCTTGTTGCGGAATTTCCGACGGTGCATGGTTTATGCAGCGTTAGCTAATAAGTACTGGTGGAAGAAATTGGAAATGAAGAATTTATAAGGGGTTTGGTCGGACTAAAATCTTCGGGTGTACTTTGAAGTTCTCGGATTTCTTGGATTAAAATACAGTAATTAGTGGTAGCTGAAGGCTTTGGATTTTCTGTGTTTGAAGCACCATACTTTAATGAACAGACTGTGAGAGCTGGAGTGGAATCGGGCTACAAAGGAACAATTAACAAAGAAGTAATATCTGCTAAAGGAACCGCAACGTCTGAAACTTCCGCAATGTCCGTGTTTTTATGTTTCAACTTTAATATACCCCAAGTTGTCGTTTTTTTATTTTACGACGAAAGTAATTGAACTTTTGGGCTTCGAATGAAGTTTGTTTAGAGTTAGGTGCACTTTGCATTTACAACTTAGTTGTGCGGTTGTAAACTAGGGTTTCGTCCATATTTTCGATTTAAAATTTCATCTAAAATCCAGGAGAAATAAAGTTGGAAATAAAAGTACGAATCCGAATCAATTTTCCACGATTCTTTGGTCAGTGAGTCGAGTTAGATACAGTCCGATGGTCGTAATGGAAATGTTGCCTTTCGGAATGCTTTCGTGCAACCCTCGAGCAAAACCGTCCTAATAAAATTAAATATAAGGTTACTGTGTAAGTCCAATATTGTTTATTATTGATGCTAAGAATCTGTTAATAGAGACTTATCCAGTTTTGGCCGCAATCAGTGCGCGCAGTCTCCCTCTGCCTCGATAAAATATTAATTTCCACGGAAAATTGAGAACGGAAATTGCGAATTTAGTGGCCATTGTAGTGGTAAACACGGTTTTTAAAATTAAAATGGAATGTGCACCGGAACGTGCCTAAACCGCTGTGCGCTAACGGAATACATGCACAATACACCCATATTAAATTGGCATGCATCGGTACGGATTAAGCTTATTTAATGCCGAAATTCCAGGGATTAAGCAGCCATTTGCCCGACGCGCCATTATTTACCGGAAGAGATTATGACGAAATTCGCGGTTTTCCAAATGAGCTTTCGACGCATTTCTCGTCTCTTTTGCTAATCGGTTTATGTTTTCGACCAGAATTGAATATTCAGAAAGCGAGCGGTATGTAATATGTATGGAGCATTCTGTTTGACTGCACAATGGCCCCGGACTACACAAGTGCACGACTGGTTCATATTCCAGGTGCGACTCCGGGCGGTAAAGCCACTCCGGTTAAGGCTTACGTGAGGTCACTACACAACGGCCAGAGTGCAACCCGAAATACAACAAAACAGACAAGCGGCGTCATTAAACGGGAAATGGACGTTGCTTAGAAAAAGTACGCTCTATACGTCTCCTCGCTTAAAAGAAATATTACTTTTCTAGGATTACGACCTAGGAATACTTATCCAAGTTTGTCTTTCTTTATGTGCATCCGTGCAGACTGACTTAATGTACAACAGGTGAGGTTGCAGATAAATATCTGCCACAAAGTTAACTTTACAGAAAATATCCGCACGAGGAAAAAAGTTGTTGCGGATACAACAATTTACAAATAGATGGAAATCTGTGATTCACTTTAATGCAGATTCTTGATGCAAACATTACAACTTTGAGAACATCAAATTGGTTTCGGTAGAAATATTTACCAATAGACAAACTTGTGTATGGAAGTTCGATTTTCCAGTTTCGGTTTTGTCTCTTATAGCGCCAGTTTGTATCGTCAGGAGATGACTGTTTTAAGTTTTAAAATTGTATAAGAATAAACCAAACTAAACTAAATAAAAATATGATGAGCCAAAAAACCCTATTAAAATTGTCTCGAATAATTTTTGTACGTGCGGAAACTCCTTAACGTTCGTACATTTCTGTGTTTCTCCAACTAACCAAACTCAACTGCAGACATAACCAACTTCTCTCAACTTCCAACTAACCGCATCCCGTGTCATTTGCGGAAACATCGGAACAATTTAATTACAGTTTCTTTCATTGCCAGCTTCCCTAAATTGTTGCTTTGGAAGTTTTTTAAGTGGAAGTTGTGACCATCTACTGTTTCTCTATTGCAGGGGCTTACCAAAACAATTACAGAATTCCATCATCTGCATCATCCGATTAAGCAGTATATGAATAAATACCACCGGCGGATCTAATTTACATTTAAATAACATCACCGTGATAAAATCCCTAAAATTGAGAGCAGACCGATAGTGCCTAATGGACGCTGTAGGAAACATAGATCAATAATAAATTTAAGAAAGAAAGCTGCAAACTGAATCCGGTTGGTAATCTGATTTTTATATTACGAAATACGACTGCACTGGGGTAGCAAGAAAGGATAACCGGGAGAGACAAATTGAAAATGACAGTAAGCTTTTTATTTCTCTCTGCGATTTTTTCGAGACGACCGATTGAAAAATAATTTTCAATAAAAACGTCAAGAACAAACGGTCGATCTTGGAAATATTTCTCTCCCGTTTTCTATAAACTCAATCTCGCCGGTGCAATGATGTACAGCTTCTTCGGATACCGGATTCGGTCGCTTTTATATTAAAACAATATTTCAGATTACGAGCTGTTGGTACTATAAAATTTCATGATTTCAATTTTTTCAATCAACTCCATTAAATAAATTGCTCATCATACAAATTAAACGTATGGACCTTCTGAAAGCGATTTTACAGTGTTTACAAATGGGGAATCATAGGAAAATATATATAATTTGTATTACCTGTAAACAGTAACTGTAAATAAATGAAATTTAGATTTAGAATTTAGATTTATGTTATTGCACTCTAAAAATTATCATGATTGGTGCTTAAAAAAATGAAAATTAAAATTAAGTTTAGTTGCAAAATTTTCTGGTTTGATGAGATTTTACGTTTCCCATTGCATTGTCTCTTAGAAAGGATTTACTTTAATTAGCTAACAAGAATTGATTTATATTTTATTGACTTTTATATATATAGATTTTTATCTTAAAAAACTAAGACGTAGGTTATCTAAACCGAATTTATAACTAACAACTTTACTTCGTGACATGAAATTTAATTTAGAGTTCTCTACAAATATAAATTGGCTTATTTATGTATTTTCAATTTCTTTTTTAATAAACCAAAATAGGAATTATTGGTTTATTTGAACTTTCATGTTTCAAGCAGTAAACGTATACAGAGATCTATAAATAAAATATGAATTTGAATCTTAGAATAAGCGATAATTTTTGTTCATTGCTGGTTCATTTACAACAATTTTGAAAGAAAAGTTTGTAAAACGTTAAGAGGTCACTTATTTATATACTTTGACTCTTTTAAAGCAATCCACGAGCCAAAGGAGCCACAGGCAAAATAAAAAAATTAGTTTTAGAGGCAAATTATTATTGTATTAATTATTTGTCATAATTTCTAGACCAGAAATTTGTGATTTATGAATGTTTGCTACTTTATTTACTTAACTTTTTTTTCATTTTTTAAATAGTGCAAAACTCAAGTAGCTAGAGATGAAAATAGAAATTTAAATCGTAAAATGAATTTATTTTTTTCTATTCATTGCTGCTTCGTTTTTCACAATTTCGAACCCATATGTTTTAGAGCGTTGAAATTTTGGTTCTTTACGTATTTTGTAATTTTTTAAATTTTTGAAACAAAATACATTTTGGTAATGAGAGTGCTACAGAGAACTGTACGAATTTAAATCTTTCTATTAGAGTAAATTTAGATTTTTCTGCTCATTATTGTTTGATTTAGTACTTTTGCAATTAGAGACATTAGAGCGTTAAAAATTTGCTTTTTTGTTTATTTTAAATTTCTCCTCTTACTTTTAAAAGTGAAATAAGCGTAGAGTAACAGACAAAAAATAAGAAGTAAGAATTTAGTTTTTACGTTTATTACGCTATATTTGCAGTAATTTTTAGACCAGAAAGTTTTGAGAATTGTAACTTTTGTACTTTATCTGTTTTGTTCTCTTGTTTTTATATGTATCTTGAACAGTAAAAATTCTCAGGGAACCGCAGACCAAAATAGGAATTTAGATCTAAAAATAAACTTATTTTTCTCTAGTCAATGCTACTTCGTTTACCACAGTTTTAAACTCAAAAAATGCGCTCATTTGTAGATTTTAACTTTAGCTTTTTAGTTTTGAAACAATCAAAGCGCTAAAAAAGCCATAAATAAAAATAGAAATTGAGATCATAGGATAAATGCATTTCTTCTGTTTATTACTAATTCGTTTACCACAATCTGGAAGCCAAAGATTTCAAAACGTTAAAATTTTGCTTTATACTGCATTATGGTTGCTTTTTTTTGTTTTGAAATAATTAGGTGCCTAGGAAAATAAGAATTCAAATTCTATAAGTTTAGTTTTTTTTACTAATTGTTTTTTTTTATATATTTTGAACTTATTCTTCGTCTTTTAAAGTAATTGACTCGCTGAGTGTAACACACAAAAATAAAAACTTAAATCATAGAATGAAATTAGTTTTTGGTGTTTATTGCTGTTCCATTTGTCATAATGTCTACTCTAGGAATTCTACGGCGTTGAAATTTCGTTGTTTTATGTATTTTGACATTTTGTTTCTGAGATAATCAAAATGCTCAGGAAGCCACAGACAAATACAGGAATTTAAATCATAAAATAAACGAATCTTTCTGTTAACTACTGATTTATTTATCATAATTTTTAAACTAGACCGAAACATTGATAACACGCACGTTTGTATATTTTGACTCACTTTTCTCAGTTTAAGACAATCACCGTGCTAAGAGAGCCACAAAACCAGACATTTATATTTTAAAATGAATTTAGATTTTCTCTTTTCTTGTTGCTTTATTTACAATATTTACAAAGTTTATGAAGTTGGGCTCTGAATGTTAAAAATTTTGATATAAAAGGTTTTAGAAAAATTCTTTATTTTAAATAACATTTAATGAAATAAACGTATATTATCTGTGTCCATTTTTGAAGCATTAATGTTTTCCAACAAAGTGATAGTTGGTATATTGGGAGCTTGTTAACAGGACATGACTTTAATTTGTAACAATGACTGAATTATTAACAAGGCTATTATTACAATGGTGTGGTTAGCTTAGTTAATTCTAGATTACAGAAAATGTATGTAGAGGGCAAAGAACTTTTTAGATTGACTTGACCTTAAAAATCTGAATAATCTTAAACGTGATTTAGCTCGCCACTATAAAAAACGTCATAAATTAATGAAAATTGAACTCATAAACAGAAAATTTATGGGATTTATAAAAATATTCAATTACATGAAATCAAGTTCAATAATTAGAAACTTATTGTGTAAACAGATTTTATTTAATTACAATCATGCCGTGGAAAATCAAAGCAAAATAAAATTAGAAATTTAGTGATTTTTTGTAGCTATTTTTGCTATCTGTTGTACGAAGTCATCAAAAATTTTGTTTAGATAGAAAGTTGTTGGTTTTTTGAAAGAGTGAGGCATTTCCGTTTGATGTTTTGATTTTTTGTTCCCTGCACATGTACACGCGCGGTGTTCGATTTGATTGATGGAAGCTTCTTGCAGCTCTTTCCAGGTCCATTTGTTTAGCGGGTTTAATTTAAAGTGATGTTCCTTGTGGTATATTTATAGGGCAAAGTTCGTTGCGACGACGATAGTTTCAGTAGGACCATTAATAAATGTACAGATAGATAACAGTAACAAGAACATCCCGAAACAGGAAAGAGCTGTCTGGATGCAAGGTGAATATAAGTTAGAAGTTTTGACAATAACAAATGCGTGAGACGACATGAAGATGATCTATGCGTGTGGCCGCTCAACGACGGTGGGCGTCGCGTCGCAGACCTCCGTCATCCCCGTTTACTTGCTAAACTTAGCGTGATGACAAAAACAACATGCACACGTCATATTCTTGAGAGCGTCAAGCTATAAATCCCGAACAGAACGAATTAAAACTTTTTACAAGATGTCGCTCTAATCTCTCCTTTTTAGAAAACGTACGTAAATCCCGTGCGGGCGCAGATGGGCGTATTATGGTAAAAAAGATCGTCCATGACAAATCACGGATTTGGTTTGTCAGAGAGAGAAATGAATTTTTTGTCACCGTTTGATGGCTGATTCCTGCAATTAGGCGTTGCGCCTGGACTGGTTAAACGTGCAGACATGCATCTTTCATCCACTTGTCTGGTTCGAATTTGTCTTCCACCCACTTAATTCTCTGTTCTACCTCTAGCAGAGCCGACTCATTATTCATATAGCACAGCTCCTCCCGACTGTTCTTCTACAGGGTCGTCCTTCCCTCTTTGTGCTCTTCTGCATACATCTTTCCTGTCTTCATGCATCTACAACACGTGCACGGATTTCCATATCTGCTCGCAAATTTTATTTCTTCCAGATACACGCTAGCTATTTCACGATTAATTGTGATAACGACCGAGCTGGAAGACATGACGAATTCGGGTTAGATGAGCATTCGTTACCCTGAAAAAAAAGTAAGAAAGTGAGAAGGTTCTTGGTAATATTTCTAATTTCCTGACATCAACCGTGCCAACTGGCTGCTGTTAATTGAGCGGTAAGCTGCTAAGAGTAGCGTGACTGAACGCAAGACGCATCCGCAAATAACACTCTTGCAGACTGTATCTACTACTATTGCACCCAATAAATGTTTTCAATTACTTGGTTAAAATTAGACTTCGTTAATTAATAATCGCTCTCTTTGAATATACGTCTTTAACCACCTTTATTGTTAAGGAACGCTCTTTTCACGCCTCATCAATACACGTATTATATGAATTTAATTTAAATTCAGCTACTAAAGTTGATAAAACAATTTGTCTTAAGCACAAGTATTTGCCGCTACTGCTAATTTTAACTAAAAGCGACCACAAACGAGTGTTTTAACCCAATTTTTAGATGATTTCAACCGTAAACTGAATGAGTTTCACTCCGATTTAGCACTGTTAGTAAGGCTTATGGGTCTACCACTAAACACTTTTCCGCTGCTGTACGTCGAAAAAGTTAATGAAAATACAAACCAATGCTTTCAGGTTTATCCAAGATAAAGAACGCTCCCACCTAGAAAAGTTTTTGAGAATTAAATTTTAAAATGGTGAGTTCGCTTTCTCTAGAGCTACAAAATCAACAAAGTCTAATTAATTTAATAATAAATAATTTTTTAAGAACAATAGACGTAAGTGTCATTGTTTGCCAAATAACTGCTGAAGAAAGAAACGACATGACTCTAGCAATCTCGGAGTCACAAGTTTATTACCCAACGATCATCAGCCGGTGATACTTAAACTTAGAGCTTAGAATTACAAAATCACCAAAGTCGATTTTTTTTGAGCAATAAATAGATTTTTAAGAATAATAGATGCAAAACATGTTGGCGTAAGTGTCAATTTGTTGTTTGTCAGATAACTGCTGAACTAAGAAACGACACGAGTTTAGCAATTCAGTGCTTCTCGCTATCACAAGTTTTATTACCCAATGATCTAAAACCTCCATTAATCAGCCTGTGATACTTAAAAATTCGGCAATTTCCTAACTCGTGGTATCTTGACGGGCCCATCAGAACGCCTCGACAGCTGAGAGATCGCAGGAGGCCGTTCGCAAACCAACATACACTCACGCTTGAGTAATGTTAGTTTAGAACAGCGCTTAATTACTTGTTCGGAGGCGGGCCAAAGCCCACCCAGTCGCTACTTATCCCAAGTTTCCTCTCTCGAATTTTAATTTATTCAAGAAATTATTCTAGGTCACATTAAAAAGTGTCGCAAAAATTATTCAAAAATTTCGATACGATAAGTCCAAATAAATGTCAGCCGTTGAAACATGACTTTGTAATTTGGTTATTTCGATTCGGTTAGGGGAGGAAATTAAAGCTGACATTTTGCGTTTACCTCCAGTAAAAAATGTTGTGGCGCGTAAAAATGTTGCGGTCATAATTATAGTGGGGGAGTACTGTCAAAAGCGAATTCAATTAAAACCTGTAATGCATGTAATCTAATTGTTGTTAATGCAATTTTCATCGCTGAATAAATTGGATTGGCTGCGGTCATGTTATCTTTTAATGATGTATCAGAACTGACAACGGAAAAGCCATCGCATTGTTGCAATAAAAGCAAATCCACTTGAACGCTATTTCCACGATCTACCCTCATAACATCAAAAGCTTGATTTTGAAAAAAAAATTCTTTTTGTGGAGGAGAAATAGGATTGGACTGACAGGTTTTTTATTTTTCAAAACTAACGAATCGTGTTGACCTAAACCGAAAAGCCGTTGTGATCGCGTTTTAACACAGAAAAATAGAGCATAGAGTTAGTTATCAAAAAGTTGCTCTCTTTTGCTCTCTGAATGTGTGTTTTAATATGACCATTCCCTTTTACGTCTTCAGTTCCTGAGCATTACCGTTTATAACTTGTATAAAGTCTGATGGTTTTCTGTAGCGGTCAGATATTATCGTTATGTTCGCAGCTATTAAAAGCGTCATATCTGAAAATTGACTATCTACTTGTAAGTGTTATGTAAGTTTGAAGAGTCCATAAGCCAGGGCGAGAAGGATAAATTTCCCTTTCCCTTCAACTTGAACTTCTGAATAGCCTAGGTGTGTAAATGGCTTTTCATAAAGAGGAGATTTCACTTAGGTACGAAGATTAGAACCTTGGTCAAGAGTAACTCCTAAAGTCTGAAATTGGTTTCAGTAAGTGAGTTGAGTAAGGACGTTCCCTTCAAAGGCAGTTATTTCCGATTCCTATTGTAGGATGATGCCCCTAAAGGCCATAATGATCCGAAAAGCATCATGTCATCAATCTTATTGCAGTTTAAAGCCCTTGAACTGTCAAGAAACGACAGGAGCTTGCTACTTTAGAAAGTTCCGTTAAATTTTTATAACGCAATTTGCTTCTACAAAGTGATAAAATATGCTTTTGCCTGGCGATATTAAAATAATCGTTACAAGAAATTGCTTTCGTCTATAATATTAAGTGTTTCGTCTCGGAATTTCCCCTTGGGGTATAATCGATTTCCAAAAATTCTCTGGACTTTCCTCTTTGAGCGAGTAGATTAGAAATTGCCCACATCTTATTTATACAGAATTAGGAGCTCAATCCTTTGATTCGCAAGTAATTGCAATTTAATCGGAGAGTCGTGACCGTTCTTAAGGGCAAGATTTATAGAGGGTCGCAGAAAGGGACGCCCAATCAATATTACAGGTAGATTGCTTCATCATCTCAAAAAAACCTGTAACAAAATCCACAGTTGTTTCATAGATTAATATACATTGTAATATAGAATAATTATTAATATGCCTAGCGTCCAGGAAGATAGCAATCATTAATCAGCAATGACCCTAAAACAAACTATGAGGAAGTGTGCTGACTTTCTGTAATTTAACGATCTTCTCATCAATATGCAAATCGTTCAAACAAAAACCCGCTTATTAACACGTAGTTAAATAATTCCAAAGCAATAAAACAGTCGTTATGTCCAAACGGCGCAAATCTAATCTAAACTTCAATTCAATTGTAATTACTGCTAATTTATCCAGCTCTACCTAACTAAGTTTAGCTTCGACTCCAGCATCTGGTCTATCTGACAATGACAGCCGTAACGTATATATGATTAGAGCGTCGTCGTGCAGGGGTGGTTTCAACATTTAGCACCAAAGTTCACCACCAACCCTCCATAAAATTGCCCAAGTTTTTCTTCACAAAACCTCTAGAATTTCATATCGTCCCCTTAAAAAACTTGGAAATGAATTGTAAAAGAAAACGGAAAAACGTGAGTGAATTCGATTAGATTGCACAAGAAGCGCGCCTATAAATACCCCACGCAATGAGCCAAGAATTTTCGACAATCTCATGTTGATTTAGAGCTAATCTGTTACACTAATTGAAATGGATGGTCGTGTGTTTATTTATATTAAGTTGAAATAAGTGGCTGAATATTTTTAATCTAGGCGTGGCCACCGAGAATAGGTTTGTCCTGTCGAATCCGATCGCTCTTGGCTGTTGGAACTGGTTCAGATGAGAAAAGTCGTCTTTTGACTAAAAAGAGACGCGCTAAATTACGTCAATTTGGGATTTAATTGTTGATTAATGATCTGCACTGGCGTCACATTTATTAATTATCCGTTAGAGACGTTTCTATGGAATGATTAAGTGGATGACGTTCGCTTGTCGTAGATAAACAGGGCCGTGTTTACTCATTAGAAGTGTTTGTTTTGGGATCTATCCAATAATACCACTCCAAGAAAGTTGACAATTCCTTACACGTAAGGCCGCCCACTGAAACTTGCACGGGATCGTTGGAACGTATGTAAGAAAAAAGTAGAGCACATGTCGGGCGATTTTTATTGGAATTGTTTCACTCGTAAATAATTTAAGGCGGTTTTCGGGCGAGATCTGTCACTGAGGGAAAATTACATGATTGGAGAAATTGAGCCTCTAAATCTCTGCACCAAAGCCGGGAAATGGAGCAGGTATTAGAGGAGCCAGCAAGCTAAGGCTCTACGAGGTCAAAGTCTCTATCTTCAAAACAGAATTTCACACGAAAGGTAAACATTTTGTGAGAAATTAAAATATCAAAAATAAATATGAGATTGATTAGGTACGATACGACTTGTTCTTCTGTATTAAATTATCCGTCAGTCGTAAACTTCCAAGGAAGAAATTAAACCGACTAATTTGTGAGAATGATTTAGTGTTTTCAAAGTTGTTTATACTTAGATGTTCGAATCTCCGGACGCTGTAAATTTATTATGTCCCATGCATTCCAAAATCAGCCGTTAAATGTGATTCACTTGAGCTGATTTACCCGATGTGTACATACTTAACCAGATTTTAATTATTCCAGTATGCTTATAGCTGAAAATAGGTCTGCCTGCGGTGGACGAGGAATTCGGACGCTATAAACTAAAGCTCGTATAAATGTCGCTATAAAACCCTCGATTTTTTTTTAAGTAAAGTTGGAAAGCGTGACGTCGTCTCTTCTCAGACCCGGGAACAAGTTTAAAGCAACTCCTTAGCTTCGCTAAGTAACAGCTTAATCTCATTTTGAGTAAATAGAGAAGTTTGGAATTGAATTGTATGAAGCGAAGTTCGGTTGCCGATAGTTAGACACGAGGAACTAAGATAACCGAATTTTTGCCACGTACCGTCGAGATAAAACAAAAATGTTTTTAGTTGCGCTAATTTTCAGAAAACTTCGGGGACTATTCCCTCCGCTAAAATATACTATTGAACGTGTTTTGGCAAAGTTAACTCCGCAGGGATTCGCCACCTCGTTCTGAAGTTCGCAACAGTTTCAGTTTGGGAAGAAATTTATTGTCGCGTCGTAATTATTTGGCACTGGTTCCAGCGTTTTCTACAAGTTTCTTCTACTAGTCTGCATTATACACCAGACAATTTGCCGGTATGCAGTCGCATTACCATTTTTCTAGAGCGAAAACTAACGAAATTTTCCAATAAAGACGCTCACAATAACTAGAACAAACTCGGGTTAATTTAGATTTTATACATGAGTTCGTGCAGAGAACTAAGCAAGTTGCGGCACGTTATTATTAAATCCATTAAGGCTTTAAGTTGTGACTAAAAATCCTACAAATGAGCTTTTTTGCGACTGCAGATAAAGTGGTCGATGTTGTAATTTTGCTTTAAGTACGACACAAAGATTTGTTCCACGCTCTTTTTCAATAACTTTTTTTCTGAAATGTATTTTCTGCGCAAACCAAATGCAGCCAAGCAACAAATTTATAACCTCGGTAAGAATTTAATGTTAATGGAATGTGGTCTTGGCGAATTGAAAAACAAACCCTGAGTTTTAATGGACAATAAGATGGTGCTTTGAACCAGACAACTTCTTATGGAGACCAACTTGTGCAACAACGAGTAAGTTATAATTTATAATAACGTCACTCGCAATGAAATTAAACTTCGCGTTCGGGTTTCTTTACAAAGACCATTCTGGATAGCCCGGGTTTTTCGACGGTTTACTTAATTGCTTGAATCCAAACGTGGAAACTGGATACAACACCATATACAGAAACCAATTTGTTTCTATTTTATCGAACAAATCCCGAGTTACCGGGACTAGCCAAGGAAAATCCAGTTCTGGACAGTATTACTTTTATCGGCTAATGTTTGAACACGCCGGATTTAAAGCTTCTGTTTACGAGTATTAGCCACAACGATACACAAACGAAAATAAGCAACTTTATTAAAATATTAAAAGAAATCCAATTAGGTGGATATTCTACTCGTTACATTCACCGGATTTGCTTTATTTTTGTTAATAAGTGTTTGAATCGTAGGAAAGCTTGACTATACATTGCGAGCGAAGCGAGCGAGTTTCCTGGCAGCTAAACAAAATATTTTTGTTTATAGCAGATTTTAAAGTGTGCTTTATTCGTCTCAACATTCAAGGTTAACTCACACCTTAACTTCAAGAGTAGATAGTGATACTTTAACTTTTACTTAACTTTAGTACTGTACTCGTAGCTGAACTTGCAGATTTTTATTTAAGACGGCAGTTTTTCTCGATATCGAATCTTCAATATAGTTTTTAGTTTTCCGCTACCGAAGATGATTTCCCACCGCCTTTTTGTTTAACGGTAACTAAATCAGCACCGTATTTGCCAATATCGTAGCTGCAGAGAGGCGAAAGCAAGTATGTGACAGCTTCAAAAAATTGGCAATCTTCTTCGAAACTTTATACAATGTATTGATTTCTAAAGGCTAAATGGTACACTTTTTCTGACTGTAGTTGAGGAAGAATTTTCTGTGAGGAGCGTTTTAGGACGCAAGCCTAAAGATTTTCGTACAATTTCCAAAAAATTAACTATATTTTTTATCGGTTACACAAAACGATTGACCTTTTTTGATAAGTGAAACAAACCATAACCGAGAATTTTTTTTTTCAGTGACTCCACTGATATTTTCACCACGTTTCCATTTTTGAAACGCAATGATTGTTTTAAATTTATAAATTAAAATCGAAGTCTCTCTTTTAAATTCTCTTAAAAAAAGTGTATTATGTACTACAATAAAAGAACTTTACCTATCTCGTGTATTTAATAATTTTCATTTGATGGTTAAAGTGGTCTTTTATCTTCTTGTGTAACAAATAATTTTTGTTAAATCCGGTTAGGAATTTTTCGATTTTTCAATATTCAATTCGATGTGGAAAAGTTGATTTTTTCCAAACTAGAATGAAAAAATAAGACAAAAAAGAATGAATGCAAGCTTTATTTTTTATATATGTTAACTACAAAATTAGAACAATTTCCAAAAAGCCAATTAGATGAATTATTATCAGACTTTTTACTTAGTATGTTTTTCTGTCTCTGTGTCTGTCCCAATTCCAAACCGACTGAAGGCGCGGAGTCATCCACAATCTTGTGACTCCGGCTTCCCAACTATTTTAGAGGCATTTTCTAATTTATTTTCAATGGAGTTTTCGATGTACGATTCAGCGAAGCTACTAGATTTCTAATGATGTCAGCGCTGCGTCTGCGAGTAGTGTTGCTGAAGTCCTCCTGAGGCAATGTCCAGTATACATTGAAGAAACAAAGAATTTCGTAGCTTTAAAAACTCTCCAATTTTCTGTGGTATTGCAGCAATGGTGTTGATCCCCACAGCTTGTCTTGTACATCTGCCATTACGGTAGCCAATAAAAAACTTGTATTTGCAATTCGTGAAGGTCACAGGGAATAGTAGTTTATAAATATTTTTAATAAATCTATACCGTCAAAATTTTCACGTGTTATAACAAATTTTTTTCTGAAATTTGTCTTTGTGTATGGAATTTCAATCAGAAAAATGATTTCATATCTTTCACATATTTTATATCCAAAAATGTTATCTCTTCTCGACGCAACCCTCCGCTAATTCCTACAAGCAACACCACCTAAAAATGCATGAAGGTTTTAGTATGCAGCACCAAATTTTGTGGTAACTTTTATCGTCATCAACAAATATTCGTTATCATCCGTTTCCTTCAAAAATTTCTCTACCTCCAACTTTGTAAAGACACTAGACTTTTTTGGGGTAAGGCGGGTTGACTTCGTCTTAATTTCTATCTTCTCGTTCACATTAATTGTAGCTCGTGACATTGAATACAGACTCCATAATGTAGAACTCTTCAAAGTTCTTGACTTCTGTTCAAAATATGGTAATAATACCTCTTCATTAATATCTTTAACATTCTTTTCCAAACACCAGTTTTCGAATTCTGTGAACGCCTTTTCGTATTTTTTTTGACCTCTGGTAACAACGAATTAAGGGTCAATCTTGCAGACTCTTCGATATCTTCAGACATTTTTCAAGCAATTAATTGCACATTTACACAAACTTGAAAAAATGTAATTTTTTTTGTTTACTTGTCAATTCCATAGCAATGACATATTCATTACCAAAAGAAACTTGATCGCCGTATTTAAAATGGAAAACAAAATATTAATAATAGTTAAATAATGAATCAGTTTTTGCCGGACTTAACAAAGTCTTGTGTACAATACTCGGCTAACGCCTCGAAAAAAATCTCACGTCTAAAATGGAAAAACATCACTTTTTCCAACTTATTGTACAAATAGCTATTAGTGTCGTATCTGACTTTATTTTTGAGAATTTTTTGTTCATGTAAGATGTAAGTAATACTGTCATTCTTAGCAAGCAAAATATCTCACGCATTTATTGATAGTTTGATCAAATTTAATAATAACATTATAGACAGAAAAAAGATCATAATCTACATAAAAAAAATATATATATAAGAATTTTACTTTTTGGTGTTGACGATATTCATTTGGACTGTTAATAATAATAATATTTAATAAATTATTTTATCATTTCAAACTTGTTTGAAAAGATCTGCTGTTTTACTTTCTTACGTTAACAGACCTGTGCATTCAAAAAGAACTGTTTTGAACTCTCAAAACCAACATTTTTATACCAGTTGCAATAAAATAGTCGGATTATGTAATACCTTATTTTTATATTATACAAGTGCGCAAGACTGCCGCTGGAGATATGATGAGAATTTTCTTGCACCCTGTAAATCCGTGAGTGTTTTCGTCTCTGCAGCTTCCGCTTTATTGAAACCGATAACTCATAAACTACCAAAGCACCCACTCGACGCAAAACTTTCAAAAATACCGCCACTAATTACACAGCTGATAAACTTTCAGTTTTAGAACCGTCTTTGCTTTACTGAAACATTAAGATACGAGATAATTCAAAAGGACTTTATAAGAACTTTGAGAAGAGTGTTTGACTTGGTCTAATCTCAAGTGTTTGCAGGCGATCTCTAAATATTGGTTGTAATTTTGAGTTTATCAAACTCAGAAAACAGCGAACACCCCGTATTTCGAAGACAAAACAGATTTGTGTTTTATTGATTTTGAACTACCCACATTTTATACTTATCGGGTGACAGTCTCTTTGTTTACTTGTTGTTTCGCGTAATTTACGCAGCGCGAAGTGCCGCCCCCGTACATCGTTCCGGACATTTTCAACTGAATGACTTCACCAAATTACGATCAATTAAATGAAATCTCTCTGGTATTGCGAAACGATAGCGAACTTGCAAAGGCCAAACTGGAAACTGTTTTTAATGAGTTGCCGATAAGTCGAGTGTTCTGGTTAACGAAAACTACAGGAGCTTTATCATTATGGCCACAAACAAATAACTCTTATCCAAAAACTTGTTTGGCTAATGCACGGGAGGTTGAAATAGTGCAGACGACTTATTACGGGAACAAGGGTTGAGGTGACTGCAGAACTTGTAGGGCAAATGGACTGGCTCCAGAGGGAGAATGCTAATTAGAAACTGTTGCCAAAAGTTTTGTATTGGACGAATTGTGACTTCAATATGCAACTTTGAAAGGTTATTAACTATGTTCACAAGCAGGAAATTTATTTGCAAAATAAGTTGGCGCTAAATTAGAATTTAATGTTCAAAAAATGAGCCTAGAAATTTCCAGTTTGCCAATGCCACACAATGAGATTAAATTGTCTTAAGAGGATTCTTTAGGCTCAGTGAATCGTTTTTAGTTTCTTGGGCAAAATTTTTGTGTACTCCTTTGAATTTTTAATGTAACATAATTTTAGTTCAACTTCTTTTGATTCGGATAGTCAAATTTTTCAAAATCTCAAAAAAAGGACAATTTGTTTAATAAAATGAAAATTAAATTTGTTTTTGCAACTTATAAATTTTCTAGTATTTTTTTTATTAATTGTATGACTTTCAGTTATTCAATTTTTTCAAATAAAAGAGATAAGTTGTAAAAAACTGATTTAACTTTTTTTAACTTTACGGAAGTTAATATAGACGAGGAAGAATTTATCAAGACAAGAATAGAATTATAGCTATTTTTAAAAAAAGAAAGAGAAGAAGAAGAATTAAAGTCAAAAGAAACTTTTCGACAAAATTATAATAATAAGTAGAAGGAAAAAAAAAACGCATTGACTGACTGTATTTAAGTTTGGCTGAATCTGCAAATTATACCAGATCTGAAAAAACGTATCAACACAGAGACACACAGAGAGTATAATGAACTAAAACAATTTAATAAAATCACAGAATTCAAAGGACGTCAAAAGTTATTAAATTATTTCTAAAAGAATCTAAAACGTTCGAAACCTCAAAGAATTTGCATTTTTGGAACCTAAATTTGAAAATTTTTGTGCTCTATCCTTACCTTTGTTGGGTTCTTCAAATTTTTAAGATTCTTGAAATTCTCTAAACTCGTCTAGACTCCTTATATTAGGATTTTTTGATTCCTTGAATGTTGAAATTTTTTATTTTAAATTCTTTTACATCTTTTAAAATCGTAAATTTTCAGATCTTTTGTTTTTTAGTATTTCTAGAAATAGTTGATCCTCTAGATTTTTTAAACTGTTTCTATTATTGTTCAAATTATTGTTCAAATTTTCTTTTTTGTTTACGTTATTATTTTAAATTTTTTGGATCTACTTTTAATAGTTTGTTTTAATAATCTTTGGTTCTTTTAAAATTTAGTTATCTAAATTGTAGTTGACTTTTCTAAAAACTATTTTAATTTTAAGAACAAAAAATGGAAAATCTAGGATATTTATCTAGAATATTTGACTGAAATTGGGTGATCTGTTAAAATAAAGGAACTGCAAAGTTAGAATTACAAATACAATTTGGTGTTTTTGTATCCGACTATGGACTTTTATTGACAAAAAAAACTGCTTTCGAGGTGCTAGTTTCTGATGGAAAAATAGATTATAAACAGATTTTAGAATTTAAGTGTCCTTGGTCAGTAAGAGAAATACTTGTAAGTCCACAATAAGCAAATTATCTAAGAAGGGACATAAGTATTTTATGGTGTGCACGTTTATGTTGAAAACGTAAAGAACTTTAATTTTATTAGCGTCAGTTATTTATTTGTCTATAATAATTTTAGAATGAAAATGATCCTTAAGCTTGGTAAGCAATGTTGGCGAAATTTACAATGTTTCTTTTTTGTAGAAAATTCTTAATATATCAACTACAACGAGCCCACACATCTACATTACAAATTGTCATCTGCATCTGCAGTCTAAACTGTGTTAATTTATTGCTACCAGGTCTTTCGGCCAACAACACCGAACTTAAAAAATATTTGCATACATTTGGATTTCCCTTTAGCGCCCATTTATGAATTGAGAATTAGTAGACTTTGACGAAAAAATTGACAAAATCATAATTTATAAATGAAGAAGAAGTAAAAAATAAAAAAGTATTGTGCTACTAAGGCTATTAGATGACGAATGCCAAAAGGAGATGGCACCAACAAAATTTCTGCGACGTTAGTTCAGATCTTCAGTCTGTTAATTTTATTGCTTGTGCTGACAAAGGGTTTCTTGTCAAAATTTAGAGTCTTGTACGCACAAGGCCAATTAATTTGCGTTGGTGTTCGTGACGTGCTACGGAACAGTCAGTAATGAAGAGATCTCATTTAGCGGGGGACATATAGATATGCCGGCGGGCCATGAGACAATACACTCAGTCAGTGCTAGCAAGTAATGGAGCTGTATCCCCCTTATTAGACCTGTAATGGTGGTCTTTATGGCGGCTATGATGGGGGACTTCTTATTTAGTGTGTGTTTCATTGTGTCCTTCGCAGCGAAGGATCTGCAAATTAGCATGCCTGCTGCTAAAGGATCTCGAACCATCGTGTTTCACGGTATTGTTGCCGAATTATTACGGTAGTTCTGCTTTGATGATATTTGCCTGCCGGGCTTTCCCTGTGTACATGTGCAGACGCTCTACTCCATGTTTGCTCGCTGCTAATACACTAACGCAATTACCATAAGATATTTATTAAAGCTTTACTTACTCTTGCTACTTACGTAATTAAATAACGCCAGCTCTGGAGCCGAGAATCAGACAATACCGAGATAAATCTTTGTTTTCCTGGGAAAAAATCTACAATTCTCTCTCGTTCGTTAATATCAAAGAACACAGACTCATCAGCTAAATCACATAATGAGGCCGTTTGGTTGAAGCTGAAGAGAGCGATCCGCCAATAAAAATACCACGAGAATAAAACACTTTAATATCAATTACTTGCATACCGAACCATCATCTCTTCATTAAAACCATGTCGAGTGTGAAGCGCTTCTGTGTCCAATTATGTTTGCTTTTCAAAAGTCTAATTGTAGGTGTTCCGCCAGATTAGATGGAACAGACTTCGTTGGCAAACGCACTTTCCAAGAATAAACACGAGATACACATTGTGTGGTCTCTTTGGCGTACGAGCTCATCTCCTACCATATTCGCGTTTTTGTCAACACTCGATGCATGACAAATTTCCGCTGCCTATGACGACAACACGAGCTCCTAACTAAATCATTCACGCTTTCGGATGCGACGGGCAATTATGGATTATAGACGACCATTCAAAAGAAGCTCTCACTACCAGAATCGCTACGAACTTGTTTGGCCGAAATTGGGAACAATATGCGAAAGTCACAAGATCGCATGCCTCCCTTTTGTTTTATGTTTCTCATTTCTACCTGGGCAGAAGTCGTTTGGTGGCAAATATAACCAATAAAAGTGCGCACCTTTCCGGTTTGCCTGCAAGAGAACCAAAATCTACGTTGGTGTCTTTCAACATTTTTCGGCAAATAAGTAGAATTTTTATTCTTTTACTTTAAGAGACCTCATTTATCTCTCTCTTAACGATGATGTAGTAATGCCGTCCCATTTATCGCGACCTCCAACGTGAGACAACATTTAATTATAAATTAAGGAAATTTGTGATGTTATTTAGAGCCAAATTGCTTAATTTAAAATGCACTAGCATCAATTGTTCCGATTTCGTCTTAATTAGGACCGCTTTAAAATTAAGATATTCCAAGCAAATCACATTAGAATTTCAATTAATTATTTTGTTTTTAGGTGCTTCACGAACCTTGATGTTTTTAATTAAGACGTTGCCTAATCCAAAGCAAACGTACAGATGCACAAACGGACTTCAAATTATCTTATTAACACAATTAACCATTTTACGGGGCAAAATTCGAGACCCAACTGAAAATAAACGACTGACCCTTTCATGAATTCACAATCAAAAGAGCGAGTCGTATAAATTATTTAATTGTACAAATATCTGTGGTATTATCTTGTAATTTCTACAGAAAGCTGTCGCAGCCGATAACTGCGCAATTTTCCAAGGGTTTTGTTAGACTGTAAATTAAAGTTAGTAATTTAAAAGCGATTCGCTCAATACCCGCTGAAGCTCATAAATCTTAAAACAATAAAGCTTGCATGTGTTTATGAAATTTTAGACGAGTTCATCACCACAGTCCTATTAGAGCAAAATACACGGCTTGTCAGAATCTGTCCTTTCTAATTACCGTAATCTTTTCTCTAATTATGAAAAAACCTTGGTAATAATTATGGACAATCCTGCGCAAAATTGCCCGGCATACTCAGCTTTCCATCGTAATTAGTTCCCAGAAAAAGTAAAAATAGTCTGAATAGAAAAATAACGGCTCAATAGCCAGAGAATCGACGATTGTGTCGTTAACAAAGCTTCATTGCGGTAAAAAAGACAATTTAATTAACACAATTAACAAGCAAGTGGTAATTCAATATAATTAACGAGCATACTTCGTCTCAGCTCCGAGTATTCACCCCGGACGTGTTCTGGATATAAAATGGTTTAAACTGGCGGCGCGAACGACACATTGTCGGGCATCAAACTTCCCGACATTTTTTTATCAATTAAGCGTCTAAACTTGGAAATTTTTGTGAGCGATGAGGGGAAACTAAAATATGTGAGGTAATGGAAATGTTATGTGATTGCTTCCAGGAATGTGAAGGGAAAAAATATTAACAAAATCGCAAACCGGCATCAATTTCCGTCATAAGACAAATATCTCTAGTTAAACCGTTATTAGATCCACAAATAGCGCCGAGTAGTTTAAAAAACTGCAGAAGAAAGCATCGAAAGCGTCCATTATTTCCGAATCCGGCTCGCTAGAGTTTTTGCTCCGCCACCAGCAGAGTGTTTTTCGTCTTGATATATGGCAGCGACAGTAATTTTTTGGCTTTTATTGTTAATTCCGATGGCGTGTGTATCAATCCGCATGCACCTCGTTCGATTAATGTGGCTAAAACGAGATTTTTATGTGAACATTGCTCCGAAAGCTGGCTCACGCCACGTGATAACGCGGATGACTCGTCTTCGTCAACCGGAATCTTCGATGTCTTGTCTTTTTCACGTCGGGAAGAAAAACTCGCCGCTAAATTGTTTATGCTGGGAAGATCGGTCGAAGACCTCCGATTATTCAATTTAAACGCTGGCCGCGTGAAATATCGTCATATTCCTGAGGCAATTTGCGTAAATTGTACATTCAAAATTAGGTTTGTTCCCGGAGCGACAATACACGGAGATAATGACAATAGAGGCAGTCTAAGTAACGAAATGAAATGGGGCTTTTAGTCGTTGCTGTTATTTCTCTCTAGACGGCTGTATTGCCGTTATCAGAAAGCTGCAGGCTTATGCTGTTGATAACAAAGCTTAAATGTGCTTTGAAGTATTGTGTATATTTTTGTCGACAGTCATTGGGGACTTTAATATTGCGAACTACTGAAATATTCAGTCGGGACCAACTAATATCACGTCCGACCAACAGAAAATCTAGGGCCGACATAAACACGAACTAGTTCAATTGACTTCTATTTTCCCGCTCTTTCTCTAAACTTTTAACACAATAACAATTCTAAATTGTGTTGTGATAGTTTGCGAGTCTGCGACACCGAAAGATTTTTGCTTGAGAAGCAACTCTGCTCGGCGCGATAATTCTTGAAAAGTGACATCGCATTCTCACAAATGAAAAGAGTAAAATCGTGATTAATAGCGACTGAAATGTGAAAATGTCCCAACATTTTAAATGAAATTTTATTGTTCTTTGTAAACCTTTACAGCATTATAACTTACAATTTAGTTATACAGAGTGTACGCTTGCCGTCATAAAAAAGACACAATAAAACCGATCCGTGTAAGCTGGGTGTAGACGCATTTGCAATTCTCCACTTTATAGTGACAGTAAAAATGTATAAAAGGACGCTTTAATTATCATCCCACTAACAAAACAAATTAATTTTACTTCACAATTTAAACGTCACTCTTATATTGATGCTCTTTTAACAATCTGTTCTCTATTATCTTTTCACCCATTGTTGATTTATTATTAAACTTATTTTGAAGTTGGAGACTCTTTAGAACGGTACAATTTGTGTTTTTTTTTTTGAGAAATTATTTTAGCACTTTCTGTCATAAAATAAGTAGATCTTCACATACTCTTTTATTAGGAAAACTTTTGCTCTGGATGGAAATGGGCTTCGCCTAACTAAAAGTTTACAGTTGTAGTTTGCCTTCAGAATAGCAACGAGTTCGATGGAATATAAATTATCAAGCAATATACGAAAAGAGTTGCTTCTCTGTTCCCGAGTTCTGTTGCAAATTAAATTTGATTTTTTATCGTGTCTACCTCAATCTAAACTGGGAGAAAACGGACACGTATTTAATCATACCATAAAATTAACTTTATTTTAAGCTTTCGTGGTAATTTAGTTGTCATTATTTCAACCGAAAAAACCGGCAATCTAAAATTTGACTGTTGAACCGTAACGGAATTTCTTAATTTAGACTTTTTGTCTGTCTTAATGATCAATGGCTGCTTCGCAATCGTCATTGTCATCTAAGCGAATCGAAACAACTCACTCGGAAGGAATTCAAATGAAAATTTTCAGATATAACAAGTTGTTATCCGAATAAATGTGAGAATCTAAATTCCAAAATGTAATCAGAAAAGCTCTGGATTTTTTTTTTTTAATAAATCATTAAAAACCCGATGACCTCCGTCAAAATGTGAGCGGTCTTTATTCCCTCTAATTGGAAATTCTCCAAGATTGATTCACCCTTAGCTCCGAACTCCAGCTTCGTCATAATCAAGGGAAATTTTCCCTGGAGTACAATAGCGTCACTTGTCGAGAGGTGTCGAAGAGTTCTCGAATTAAATCCATCTTTATACAATTTAACCACAATTAAAGCAAATCTCATCTGAAATTGACAAATAATGTAGGGCTTAGAATGAAAGGGCGGCTTGTCTGAAATATGAACCGATGAAGAACGAACATCCCTTTTCAGTGTGAAGACAGTGGCGTACCGCAACGCTTCCTATATAATTGAGAACCGTCTGGCTTCGACCGGAAATATCGGATGACGAGGCGGTCGCAATAACGATTGAACTCCTTCCGACTGACGACTTTGATCAAGCTCTCGGCAAAGGAGTCGGCCCGCTTCTATGCGAATTATTGAACTCTCGGCAAATCGGCCGGCTTCCGCTTCTTTTACATCGATGAACGCATAAATTGATACCGGGCTCTTCTAATATTGAAATGTGTGCGGTTAGGGAAAAATATGGCGGAGGCTCCGCAGCAACAGTTGACATGGACGGACGCGCATTTTCGGTACACACTCTGTTTTTATAATACATCAGCTTACGTCTGAAAGTTCGCAGGAATCTGACCGTCTGAAAATAATCGCCGAGTTAATCCCGCAAACTTTTAAGTCGTCTTAAGCCCAAAGTTTTTGTGGGACGGTACAACAGTTTCACTGATCCGTCTCATCCCTTCATCCTTTATGAATTATAGATAACATTTTTTACCAGATTTATCCTTTTTCTCAAGCTCCAAAGAAATGTCCGTTTCCGTTATTACTTTAATCATAGGAACCATTTGGCGCAATTCATCTGGAGCTTTTGATTTATTATATCGAAAGTAATCCAACACTACACGAGAAATTCTTTCGTTCGTTCACCGCGAAAATCTTCATTGTGACACGCGATTGTGACCCCTTCAACTTCCAATCAAATTTTCTTAGGAATTCGTTCTTTGGGTGGTGTCGTTCCCGAGCCAATCTACACTGATTGGTTGTTCGGGAAACGTTGGAGTGGAACTTGAGTGATGCAAGAGCACCAGGACAAAGCTCGCTAGTAGGCAGTAGGTGTAATTCAGAGTCAGAATCCGAAGGATTGAACTGTGTCGTAAACAGATCGTGTCTCCAATCCTCTTCTTGCCAAATCCCGTCTGATCCTCTCCAGGAATAGGGAACAGGATCAATTCCTAGTTTAAAGAAGCGTTTAATTCGTGAATACATCCACTTTACATTTACAAAGACAGATCTAGTGCAAGTGCTCGAATTCTTCTGTTCCTGAAAATCAAACTCGTTGAAAAACTCAATAAAACAGATTCGATTCTGATTTAAAATAATGATTAGTCCCTTCTCCTCGCACTAGTATGAATGTAACCACAGATTAAAGTTGTCATCAAGAGGATTCCCTCCTATATTTAATAGGATCGATATAACACTGAAGGCTACCCGAAAATCCCAATTTCATAATTTTTCTCTTAATCCGTCTACGCATTCTCGCGATTATCTGAAAATCCTTTCAGACCACTTTCTCTAACTTTGAAGAATTCCGAAATTTGTGGGGACTTTTCTAACGACCAAAAAAAACTCCTACACAGCGGTGTAGTTATAGGGGTTGATGGGACAACTCGGGCGTTCAATTTTATTCACATCACATCAAACCGAAATTGACTTTCAGGCCAGCGAGCCGATAAAACGTTCTACATTCTGAATATCCCCGCGTTTGGGAGATTTTAAAATAAAAATATTTTAATACACGACCAGTTTCGTATCCCTGAAATTAATTCGCCTTTTATTAGTAGCCATTCTCGGTTCAGTTGGCACAGAGTGGTGAAACGAAAGCAAAAAGTTGTTTCAATATTTCCATTTTTTTCACTTTCGGTCGCTGTAATTAAAGCATATTACACATTGCAATGGAAATGAAAAACAAACAGGGGTGGCTCAGAGGTTTACATTGAAATAAATTTACTTTTGCCGTCTTTTTCCAGAAAATAAATTGAACAATGGAATTTAATTACTTGTTTTGTTAAAGCTTGCTAATGAAGTGTTTCCTTCCCGAAAATTAATGGGTGGCTTGAATAATAATAGCGATTGATTATGGGATCGTTAGTGCAGGTGCAAAAGGAAAGCAAAACAAACAAAATTTTGCAATCGTAATTAACATCCGCCACCAAATCCACTTTTCGCTAATTTATTTGGACAATAAAATCTAATTAAAATTGTTTTGTTGCATGATGAGTTTAGACAAAAATTTGTATGTGGATACTCGTTTCGGGTAATATCCTCATTAAATCCGATACTTGGCTCAAAAACAGGACGAAACTTTTACTTCTTTATTAGCCAAACTTAAATTTTTCAAGCCTAATCCTTGTTTGCCATGCAATAAAACAATTACCCTAATTTGAATACTTTTAATTTTTCAACTCATTAACTGATCTGGTTTCATGTCTAATAATACAGTTTTGCAAAAAAACATGTCAAACTGGAGATCGCGCACCTGATTATTTCTGATAAGGTTATGTGAAAGCAATATGTAAACTGTTGATCTGACGTTGATTGTAATAGTGCATGCGAGAAAATATGGTTATGTTTTTAACTGAATAGAATATATTACTGTTATCACGGAAGAAAAACAATTAATTATAAGTTAAGTAGTTGTCAAGGTGGTGTGTGGTATTTGCATAACGGCAATTTGACTGAATACGCATAATTTATCAAACGTTAATATCAAGTCGTTAATATCAAGAAGTAGTAAAATATGTCGATTTTAAACAAAGTTGTTAAATTTAAGTAATTTTTTGTATAGTAGATTTTAAGATGTGCTTAATTCGTCTGGTGCAAGGCTAACTTAAGTGTTAGTTAAATGATACTTTAACTTCAAGGGTAGCTAAAATACTTTAACAAAAACTGCACTGGACTCGCAGTTGAACTTTTTGTGGTCAGATTTTTACAAAGAAACAGCATTTTTTTCTGTACAGAATTAGTGTAGTTTTCTGCTACCGATGATAATTTCCACCCGCCTATTCGTTTAACGATGACAAATTCAGCATGCGTGTTTGCCAACATAGTAGCTGCAGAGCGGCGAAAAAATTCCCTGTATACGTTTCGAAATGTACAGCTTTAAAAAATTGGCAATCATCTTCGGAACTTACGTATTGACTCCTACAGGCTAAATAGTACATTTTTCTGTCTTTAGTTGACAAAGAATTTTGCTGACAATGTAAGCTTAAATATTTTCGTAATACATTTTTTACTAATTTGTAATCGAGTCATCCTTGATACCGAAAACTAATGTCTTTTGCGATTGATACGTTATATTGTGACGTGTCATTGACGAAATTAGACGAAGGGCTCGTTGTTGCTTGCAACAAAGTGGAGCCCATTCCCATTAATATTATAACATTCGAATTAAATAAATGCAATTTATTTGACATATGAAAGTGTGAATTAAATATGGACATACATTTTTGGTTTTAAAAATTATTCGATTACAGATTATTTTGATCGTTTTAAATATGATTCGTTACACTTTCGAAAGCCGAAAATTTATTTATTTAACAAAAATTTCATAACAACCAATTTTGGGTATTACGATGATTGAGTATTTATTTTTCAAATTAATAAATTAAAATCAAAGTTTCTCTTTAAAATCTGCTATAAAAAAAATAGTGTATTGTACACGACGATAAAGGATCTTTAACCATCTCATGAAATTGATGCACTAATGGCTAACGCTTTTAACTTGATGCTTATAATGGTCCTTTATCGCTTTGTCTATTAAATAACTATTTTTGTTTGTTTTGTGATTGTATAAAATTGTTAAGCAACTAAACACGACTCTATTATTAATGATATTGGAGGCCCATTTTGGCAATTTTAATGTTAATTATACTGAAATACAAACATTAGAATTTGTAGTTAGAAATAACTATAGAACTTATTACGCAAAACAAACAGAACAATTTCATGTTTTCAGAAACAATTCTGGTTCTAAGTTAATTTTTTGATAAAATTGTAAGCGAGTGACAACAGAAGTCTACTAATTTTTTTTTCAATGCATATCGCTTCCAACCGTTTTTTTTTATCAATATCAAAGAGTTTTTATATCTGAAAGAAATTCTGAAGTGTCTTAAAGAGACAATGTCTCCAACTCACTTTGTTACGAGCATGTCTTGCATTTTTACAGTTCAGATTCTTCAAGTAAACATAAGAGCGAAACACCCAGACCGTTGAACATAAGGTTTTTCCGTTTGAGATTCCAGCAGTGATCGAGAAGTGCTTATAAGTCTGAAAGCCACCATTGCAGTGAAGTGTAATGCACGCCTGAAAGTCTCCTGCAATTCTTGCATGCTTCAGACGTCTAAAGCTCGACGACTGCGGTCCAACTCTACCTTTTCCCCGTATCCACCGTGCGAAATTCCAGGAGAAACGAAAATGCGTGAAAGATGCGTATGGGTGCGTCGGCGCTGACATCGACGTCGCGCACAGATGGCGTTACCTCCGTTTCAGCGCAATAAATCGCCCCTTTCTGGTGGTTGTAGTGCTGTACACGATCCGAACTTGAGGAGCGCATGGTGGAGGCGTTTTATGTAGCAGTAAATTCAGTAAACTGCTGGTCTGCGCACAGTTTGTTTACACGAATGCTGAAGCACTGAACCATATGTAACATAGTGTGGCTAGTTCCCACTTACGGTTACAATGGCTTGTCCGAAATATAAGACACTTAAATAAGATTTATCGCGACCACTCCTTTGTATTACTAAACTTAAATGCACTTTATACTATTTTATAGCAAATTTACCGGGGAAGTCATAAATTACTTTGTTTTTATGATCTTCAAGTAAACATATTTTTCAGACAGAAAACTTCCTTGTGATCGTCCCATTTTGTTGCAGCTTTTGAACGGCAGCGATCGACTCGCCAACCTTCATTACGTGCCATAATAAAAATTTAAGTTTCCTAATTAAATTTCATAAATAAGCAGGGCGAATACGATCCAATTAAGAACGCGCCACAACTTTTTAATAAGCTTCTAATCGTGGACTTGAGCGTTCGTAACAATAATTAAATTTTTTGTGTAACTCATGCTAGGTACGCATACTATAAATGTCTCCAAAATAGACCTAGATATGGTTTTATTTTGATGAATTTGATGATAGAATAGCTAAGAAATTAATAGAAGGTACCTATCAAAAGAATATCTTTAATACTGCGGAAATAGAAATAAGAAGTAGGAGCATAATAGCTCCAATGATTGCATTATGAAAATGTTTTTGTGGTAGCGTAATTCATCATTCCTAGTTAGTTATAAAAAAGAGTTCACCTTCACAGTACTGTTAGATTTCTCGTTTAGTCCGTTCTCGTCGTATTTCTCGTCGAAATTACGTGCATTATAAGCTACATCCAAACATAGAGCATTATTCTCATCCATTTGATCCCAGAACAATTGCAGTTCTTGTTACCAGTTGCATTAAATTATAATTACACTCTCTTCAAATTCCCGGTATTCTCGACTTAGTGCTTCCCGAATAATAGAATTAATTTAAATTTCCACGATTAAATACCTCCGCCAGATTCAATTTTCATTCTGCAGCTCGCATGAAAAGTTCAAGAGCTCCGGGTCGGCACGGCAAAGCAAACTTCTCTCAGTGATAAATTACTAAAATAAATTATAATATAGGCTTACAAGTTACAGAAAAACGTGTTTGCGTTGCCGCGCCGCGCCGCCCGAATAAAGAGCTACAGAAGTCGGAGAAGAATTATTTTTGCGATTCCGGAAACTCCGGAGCCCCGTAGGCGACGGCACGTGTTCGAGAACACACGCCATCAGCATAATCCACAAGAACAGACAAATAATAGCGCGAATAATCCAACTTGGCTGAAACAGAATAACCAATCAGGATTGTCACTGCAGATGTTCACCGCGCGATCTGAATATTCAACATTGGCTCTGATGGAATGTTTGCGGATTGCCGAATTATCATTCGCATGAGTTGACGAGATAACGGCCGAAAGCGCAAAAATTAACCGGAAATCATTTGTTTAGCCGCTCTAATCAAAATAAAAAGCGGGGTTTAACGGGGCATTGTTCCAGGGAATCGATTCGACCCAATTTCTACATGTAGTTTCATATTAATTAAACGCGAGTAAACTAACATCTAGATAAATAAATAATGATTTAAATGGAGGCGGGGATTAGTCAGCTAATTGCTTTCCTTTTGGTTTGGAATTGAAATTGCAAATTGCTAATTCTGCATCAATGCCAATTTTGCTGGAAGTGTAGCCTGCCAGTTTTAAAACTAGGGTATTAGTTGGGAAATTTCATTAGTTCAGCTTTTAGAAGGAGGGAAAATGGAAATGCACGTTCAATGATAACTGATAACTTCCAACGCGCGCCATAAAAGTTGCATATCAACGATCTAGAGATGGAAAATTCAACTTTTCGCAGGACATCTAAAACTATTGTTCCATTTCTACTCTTTCAAACCACCAACAGACGCTACAACGTGCTAAGTATATTACTTAAAATAAGGCACGTTCAAGTGTTTTATGTAGGTGGTCTAAGTCTAATGACCACAACACCTACATATCAAAGCGCAACACCAAGGAAGTAAACCACAACGTAATGAAACCAGTAGTTTATTGGTTGAAGCTTCCAAAGCACGCAACTCGTATTAATTATTGATTAATGCTAATGGACTGAGCAAAATGTAATCTTTAAATTATCGACTACATTTCGTTATAAACATGAGAATACACTACCCCGACCTCATTTGAAGCAGCGCCGACGTGTAAAACAAGAAAAGCGGGATGAAATTCTTCAACATACAGCAGGAAGCACTCCTTTTAATTAAAAACTTCTCAAAACTATTTGACATATCGAGCAAATGCTAAAAGGATCAAACGGACGGTGTCGAATATGCAAATAAATCTTCTTCGCGTGAAATTCATTACACCTACGGAAATTTTGATATATTTTCTAGATGAACGTGTTCAAAATACGAGTAGGAATATTTTAATTAGACTGTACGTTCTGTGTAACTTTCTAATACGTTCCAATTTAAAGCATAAACTCTTAATCCTTTTTATTGACTGTAAACATTATACAGGGCCTGGTATGTAAAACGTGTAGTTTTATGGAAATGATGGGAAAATAAAGGTTGTTCCTTATTGGGGCGTTTGCTACACGGTCTCTTTTTATAATAGGGCGTCGAATGGTCTGCAAAAACGCCAGAAATACGGTTGTTCTCATATATTTCTTTAACGCGCATAAGCAAAAACCGGTGTATATCCAGGGAACTCGATTCCAATCCCTTAGATAGCGGATCCTGGTTTTTACTGCCCTTTTTATAGACACCTTTGACATTTGCACTTTCCGTTTTACTGCTGACTTGGGCCGCACGTGGCTACTTAAGTATCACGAAAAACCATAAAAACTCTTAACTCATCAGGAGCGACATATAAATACCTTCTTGGATAATAATTCGGTGACAATTTTTCAGGATTAATTTACGGTCAACTGAAATGGAAACAGAACCGAGTGGAGTGAAAGCGTTCGAGAGATATAAAGGGACGATAAAAATATAAGAAGACTTTTTCGAGTGGTCCGACAGTGACAGTTGTCTAATAGATTTTAGTCTCACTTAATAACGTTGCTCCTCGACAGCAGCGTTAACCATTAGTCAGAATTGACACCAGAAAATAATGCTACAGAGGTCCAAATGAAATATATCGACAACCATTCTACACGACACCCAAGTCCATTACGGAGGACCTCACACAATTCAGAGGGTCGAAACAATGATAACATCAGTTTCTACGTTTAATGAGGAAAGAATACTCATTTTTTCCATAAAAATGCAATTAAGATATTTGAAATAATTCGACGGTGTGGGAATTGGAGGAACGTAATGAAAAATTTATCAAATTTCCGATTCGTTACAAATAAATATCCCCTTAAGGTGAGTAGAAAAAGTAATCAAAGTTCGCAAATTGCTCATTGTTAAGTTTAGAACAAACTTTGCTTGTTTTCAAAAGTTTAATCGATGAGGAATAAGACCCTCAAAGGTAAGGCTTAAAACGCCAAACATTAAAGAACAATTTATAATCCTCTTTAAACGCCGCCCCTTTTTTCATCATTTCGTCGAAAATTAGTTTTAGATAATATTGAAAAGCGCTTTTTTATTTAGACAATTTTCCGTCTCGCTTCGCAAGGTAAATATCTTGAAATTTGTTAAAGTCCCCTTCGCATCCATCACGAGCGACTTTGAAGTGACCTTATCAGGCGGATGTTGATTTGATACGCTGTCTGAGCTTACGCCTAATCGAATAGAAACTATTTACTTCATATTAAATGAACGTTGAAATAAGATCCTGAAAATAAAGGGACGAATGCCACCAAAACGAACGCACAATAACGAACGTAATCGAAATAAAACCAAACAACCAAAATAAATCACGACTAAACGGAAATCGACACCCCATTCCGTTCTCACGGGAAAAAGTAAACACAAAACCGCAATTATGTAATAATATTAAAGTTCCCGAAAAGTCAAATTGTTATTTCTTACGTGCTCGTAATTTTCGGAGTTGGAAAAGATACATTGCACCTCACCTGTTTGAACATTTCGTAATTTTAGAAATAATTTATAGTGAGCGAAAGTGTCTTGTTTTTGAAACTAATGGAGGAAGTCTTTGAAGACCAGGAAATATTATTATTTAAAATTTCAGTTTAGTGTTCCGAGATTAAGGTTTTTTATGCAGGAGCGATCCTGTACCAGAAATTATGATTTAAGGCTCGCTTGGCGTCTCAAGAGAGTAGAAATAAATCTAATGTTAGCTACTTGAGACGGTTATAATTCTCTGGAGTTGATCCGAAGTTGTATTATTGCATTTGTCTTTTTCGTAACAACTCGTGGGATTTTATTTCGGTGTCTTGTCGAGGAACATTTGCATAATTCCAAGCATGCATACAATGTTCTTTCAGCGTTTATTCTCGGCCTCTCGACATGAATGTAAGGATCTGTGAATCGTGCCAATTGACTTTTTCTTTTAATTTATAGCAAGGTTCATTGAAACAACTAAAATAGTAACGTTTTTCTGTTGTGAATGGCGGCTTTATTTTCTGACTTGTTGCAGAGCCAAGATAAAATTTTTGTTTAGAGCCGGTATGTATTAAATTTATGTTTATTTTTAGCTATCTTGGGAGGAGCGGCTGTGTATGTTTACTTTCGCTGTAAATTTCGTGCACTTAACCAAATAATAATTTACCGACAGGCATAATTCGCGCAAGTTCCGGGCTCATAAACAAGGGGTCGGTAATGCAGTACGGGCTTGTAGCGGTAAAGTTATTCCCTCCTACACTATATCCGTATATGTATTAATTATTGCATAGCGCACGTGTACATTATTCCATATAAGCTCACAGGTGACACTAAATAAGCCATCGTTGAAGAGTAGCTCTAACTCGATGAATAAACTATGCACACGTAACACGTCTGGGCTTGAAACAAGAACAATGAAGAACAGTGGTAACAGCTAGTTAGTTAAGGGATGATGTAATTTGGCATAATCTGATTGCCACAAGCAGATTTGATTATGATAATAGGGATCCGGGGGCCTTGCAAGACCCAAGAGATTGCGCTGTCCTGAAATTTATATCTTATCGAATTATGAGCGCTGAAACCTTCGCTCAAACCAAAAACTATTTCGACTAAATTCCACCCACAAATTTCAGGGCGTCAGACCGGGCAAATTTCATCAGCTCTTATAAAATTAAATAAGGGTTTACTCTAATGCCTGGCTTATTTCAACTAACTGTTACTTGTCCATTAGGAATATTAGCAAATATTACCCTAACTAATTAGTTAATAGTTTTTTGCACCACTGCCTTCTATAATCCAATATACTAAAATAGGAGGTAACAGTTAAGGAAAGAACAAAAGAAGGAATCCGAATTGTTAATCTGTTAATGCAAAAGACGAAAAACTTCGATCAGCAAATAAAATCTCACAAAATTCTGAAAGGATAGAAGCGTTCACGTTCCTATGTACCTATTTAGAATTTTTAAGATTATAAAATAAATTGATAAAATGATAAAAAGTAGTATTGTTTTTCTCACAATTTTAAATCTGAGTTTTTTCAGATTATTTTGCATTGTCAAATCATCCAAAAACTTAGAATTTAGAACGCTTCAAATCGTGTAATTTTCAGTCAGAAGAAAAAATGTGACCATTTCAAAATATTTTTAAACTGAAAAAGCCCAAGACTTTTTGTGAGCTTTAGATATCTCCTTAGTGTTTGATATTTTAAAAATAAAACCAAAATTGGTAAAACCGTCCAGAAATGAATTTAGCAGATTTCTAAAACAATTCAAAAATAAATTTAAGCAAGAAGTTTCCACGTTTAATCCAATATCTGTACAATGTCTCAATGTTCAAATTTTTAGAACTTGAAAAACTGGAATGTAGAACATTTATGTACTCTTTTTTATTTTTTACAATTTATGGAACTTAAAAATCTAAATTAAGTGAAGGGTTAGAACAGTTTTTGAATCGTGGGAAAAGTTCAAAAAAATGGACACCGTGGAAAAGTTTCTTTTAATTTTTAATTTTTTTGACAACTAATTTCCAGTATTTAGAGTATTTAGAATATATGAAATTGTAAAAACGTTTTTTATCTTGAAAAGTGTTAGAACTTTCTGAATTAATAGGTACAATTTTTTTTTCTTCAGGTTTTCTAATTTTTTTTAGACATAACTGTACTAATAAAAGATACTTTATAAGAAGCTTAAGATTAAATTTCATCTAATATCTTTGCATGCTTAATTTAGGAAATTTTGCTTACAGGTAGTTATTTGTGTCTCAAAACTGGTTTCCAGATCACTTTTTTTTCTTAACAAATTAAGGGTAGCTAGAACTTTGAACTTCCTTTCTTTTTGAGATTTTTTAGCATGAATAGTTAATACAACAAAAAATAGTAAAACTATTTTGACTCAATTTCACCCACAATACCTAGCATATTACAATTAACTGATTCTTGTTCATTAGGAATATTAGCAAATGTTAGTCTAACTAATTAGTTAATAGTAGTTTTTTGCACCATTGCGTCTCATAATCCAGTGTACTAAAATAGTAGCTAACGGTAGATACATTTTCAACCTTCATTTTAAATAAAGCTGCTAAATAGAAAATTTATAATTTTTTAACCATTTTTTCATTATTAGTCAATTTTTAGTTTAAATTCACGAATGAAAGATTCAACAAAAATTCCCAATGAACTCAAAATTTTTCTTAAAGATCTAAGGGTGTCGAAAACTTAGGTTTTCTACCATCTATGAATAGCTAATACAACGAAAAAATTATTTCGACAAACTCATTCAACAAATTGCAATAATAAATAATAAATTTCAAAGGCTTTACTCTAATGCGTAGCTTACTTCAACTAACTGTTACTTGTTCATTAAGAATATTAGCGAATATTACTTTATCTGATTCGTTAATAGATTTTTGCCCCATTGCGTCCCATAATCCGATGTGCTAAAAATAGCAGCTAACAGTTAATGAAGGAAAGAAATAGTCAGCACTTTTATCTAACATTTATACAAATACGAATTTAGCCGTTTAATTTGTCGAAAAACTGGACTTGACTTCTCTAATTGCCTTCTCCTGGATCTTATTTTAGTACTAACCTCAAATAAATAAATCACCCATTTCTATTGATAGTATTTTAACCGCCAATCCGGTGCCTCGTTATCGCCGAATGAAATATGTGTATGTAGATAATACGGATAGACCCAGCCTCTTATCCTATTTATCTACAACGTTAATTTTACGATAACGAACCGTTAAGCAAAACGAATTCGATATTGATCAAGCAGGTCAGCAATTGATTGGACGATTTTTCACATTTTTTAATCGATTTGTAGCATTACTCAATCGTGGCCCACCCGAAAGAAAATTGATGTCATCTCATCATGGTACATGTCAAGTATGTGAGTTGGCCAGTGACCCGTAATTTGAATAAATAAATCGGAAGAGACAATGACAAATCAGACAGAATCGTGCGTGCCAACATTTTCTCCATTAAAATTTTTCCGCTTTTTTATTTACGGTCAAAGTTTAAGAGATCACGATTCGCGTCGAGGGCGCCTCTTCTTGTTTGTTCGAATAGAAAATTGCTAAACTTTAATTGGTTATGGAGCACGGGACACGGCTGTGTCCAACTACTTCGAAAACTACCTTCGGGTCGTGGTTTAACGGCCGTTCTTTTTATTATCGCTTCTTTCTTGTTCGCTTTATTTATGATTAGAAAATTAAATGGATCGCGGTACGTCGTTATATCCTTTGTTGTGCGTAAAACAACCCCATTACATCTAAATTACAAGCCATAAATCAGTGACAATTCGAATGAGTTCGAATTAATTGCACCTTTCATATAAGAACTAAACACTTTAATTTGTTTTTGCATCACTCGGAAGCTTTGATCGATCTTTTCGTTGGTTCTCGCAGAAACAATAATCGATGACTTGATTACCCATGACGACAATAATCGTTTATTTAAACATATCTATCTAATTCTCTAAACGTAAAAGTTTATTGCACTTAAACCCGTTTTAGCACGAGTCTTATTGATTGAAATAAACTCGAACGACTATTCCTAAATTTAAGTTCAGCTTTTACAGATTAAGTTCGGAAATGACAGAAAAATTTTCTTGCTATATCTTTACAATTTTTCCTTTTTTAAACAAGTCTTAATTTAGAAATTACTTAAAAGAATTTAAAAGTTTTATAAAATTGTTAAAAAGTGTAAATTTTGATTTTAAATCTATAATTTTTTTAGAGAAAATTTATAACTTGACGCAGTAATAATATTGTAAAATCAAAATGTTCAATAACTTTATTTTACAACGTTGTAAATTGTGAAATCTTTGATCTTTAAGACTTAAATAATATCAGAATGTTTCAGGTCAGGAAAAATCAATTTTTATTAAAAATATTTTTGAATCTACAAAACCTCAAAGTTATTTTTTCATATTTAAATACTTTCGCAGTGTTGAATCGTTGAAATTGAAACCAAAATTTGTAGAACTTTCAGGATGTCAGAATTTAAATTAAATATGAAAGTATAAAAGTTTAATTTTTAGTATAACAATAGGTCCAAAATATCTAAAATTTACTAAATCAATTCTCAAACTTTCTAAAATCTTTAGAATTTCGAAACTGTCAAATGTTTTTCAAGTATTTTTTGAACATTTTTAAATTCTAAGTATTCTAAAAATTTTAGTTTAAATAATTATGACGTTTATCAAAATTCAAATTTTTTAACAATATAAAAGAGGTCTATATATATATAAGAGATTATGAATATAACGAAAATTTGGTTTTGAAAATTATACGAAATTTCTTCAATCTCTAATTTAACAGGCTAACTATTTATAAATATTTCAAAAACTGTGTTATTTATTTTAGATTATTAAAAAGAAATTATTTTGAAAAAACTATTTTTTTATAGTTTATAAAATTTCTAAATGTTGAAAAACAGCGTTAAAAATTAAAAATTTTAAAAATTAACAGCTAACCAATTTTCAAGTTTCACAAAATATAAAATATTTATGTATATTGTTTAAAACAATAAGAAAAAATCAATTTTTAAAGTTTGATAACTTGTTAGGCTTAAAAAAAATAAAATGTTAAATTTTCAAGTATTCAAATTTGTTTTTGGATTTCTAAAATTTATGGAACTTCGAAAATCTTGTAAATTAAGTAGAAGGTTAAAACAATCTCCGAGTTGCGGAAAAAGCTCAAAAACACGGAAATGGTGGACGAATTTCTAGAATTTAATTTTTTTAATAACCATCTGCAAAATCTACAGTATATAGAATATTTAAAATATATCAAATCCTAGAAACGTTATTTACTTTAAAAAATATCAGAATTTACTAAATTACTACTAAAATTGTTTTTATTTCTAGATTTTCTAAAATTTTTTAAAAACATTTCTAGTTTTAAAAAAAAAACTTTCTGAGCTTAATACTACTACTAGACAAATTATTAAATTCTTATACCAGTTCAGCTTTTACAGATTAAATTTTGAATAAATGTGCATACTCTTGTATCTTTAGGATTTTTAAACCTGGTTTAAATTTGAAAGCATTTGGAAGAATTTTGAAGTTTCTCGAAAATTATCAAAATGTGTAAATTTTTATTTTCTTCAGACTTTTAAACGTGTGGATATTTCAGAGTAATCTAAACTTTCAAGAAATTTATGACTTCAGGTATTATAGAGAAAATATTTTGCAATGTCAAACTACCAAAAAGCTTAGAAACGCCTCAAACTGTGTGACCTTTGGAATTATTATTTTAAGAAATATCATGTTTCAAATTAGGAAAAGGTGTTTCATTTTTTGTCTTTTTTTAGACACTTCCATGGTGTTTGAATCTATTAAACTGAAACCAAAACTTGTAGGACTCTTTGCCAGAATTTGAATTTACTGTAAAAATATGAAATTTTGAGTTTTAGCATATGTCCAAAATATCTACTATGTTTGAAAAAATAAAAAAACGCAATTTTCAAAATTAAAAAATTTGAAACAAAATATTTGAGTTAGTACCCTTTTTTTTAGATGTATACAGTTTGTGGAACATCCAAAATCTTGGAGATTGAGTGGAGGAGTAACGTGGAAAAAGCTCAAAAACATGGAAATCGTGGATGAATTTTTAGAAACTCAAGTTTTTTTAACATTTGCAAAATGTACGGTATTTAAATATATAGGATATATGAAATCCTTTGATTAGATAGATTAGATAGATTATCTAACACAACTAGATTAAAATAAAACTTTCCGAGAAGCTTAACACTTTTCCCAAGAATGACTTGTTAGAATTATGCTGCCCTATTAATTAAACTAATTCTAAGAAAGCCCATTTCAACACACTCTCAGACATATTTGTCAAGTTTATTTTGACACTTTCTTGGTCTCGTACCCGCAGGACCTGTCACTATAATGTCCTCCTGTTCGTCTAGACGGCACCATATTTTTTCTTCTCGTCCCAAATTCGCGCAAGCTATTTTTTACCTCTTGTACCTCTCAAATAAATGGACTGTACCTACCCATTCCGGTATCTGCCCTCGCATCTGGCGGCCTGCTTATCTGAACAATGCCAGTTAATTACCGAACTTGCTACCTGGCAGGATGACGTGACCGCCGCAATGTTTGCTCAAGTCCTTGTCTCGCGGCCTCCCTCAGGCTGTGTCCCTCATGGTGTCCGTTGGCCTCTCGCCCACCTTCACAAAACACATGAAATAAAACCGCTAGCACGAACAAAGCTTTTGATTGATATTACATTTAACCAAATTAACATGACACCTCTTTGCGGCCCACTGTCAATATCAATTTGCACCACAGACATTTGAGATACTTTTATTAGATCACCACAGTGATGGGGTAGAAAGATTAGTGAAGGGGTGAACAAATGAGGGTGACTTTTACAGGTGTCGAAAAACTTGTTTCAACTAATTAAAACTAAGACGTAGTGAGAACATTTTGTTTGAATTGGTTTAAATTTAGGTAAGTAAATTTCAGACTAATGGAAAGTCAAAGGAGGAATTTTAATTGCATTAGGTTTGAGATGATTTCTTGTTTACTTGAAATCTAGTCTTTTTTACACGTCGGCAAAATAATATAGATACATGTTTAATTAGTATAATTAATACTAAAATAACACTTAAGTGGTCTATGATAAAAAAATTGATTTATGTTCTGGAAATAAAATTTTCAAAATATAAATTAAAAATGTCAAATAGAATTGTTTAAAAACTTTCTGCTTTCTTAATTTTTTTATTGCTCAAAGCTATAAAATTAATGAAAATATAAAAGTTTATAAATGAGAAAATATATAAAAATTCAATTTAGCTATACATAGTTATAACTGCAAATTTTCTAAAATATTACTTTAAAAATGTAGCGGTTTCAGTATTCTGAAGCACGTAAGATATCTAAAAATTGCATGCATATTTACGATTTTCCAAACTGATTGAAAAATAGGAACGTGAAAGAACCTTGCAAATATTTTTATTGAAAATTTTATTTTCTAAAATTATTTAAGTTCTCAAATTTTTCAAAATTTCGAAAATTTATAAATGTTGAAAAAATACATTTTACAAAATGTGCAAAAGCTATAGAGGTTAACTTTTAAGAATTAATAGCTAATTAAAATTAATTACATCTTTTCAATGTTATGATTTTCCAGAATCTGTGAAGTATTTAGCTTCACTAATTCTAGAATCCTAAAATTAGTTAAATATAAAAAGTTCTGGGAATGTAAACTTTTGACAAGCAAAATTATTTTTTTAGTTTTTTAATGCCAAAAAAACAAATCTTTTATAAAATTGCAAAGTTCTCGATAATAGAAAAATGTACACTATATATTTATAATTTTTAGAATTTTTAAACTAAAAATTTAGAAAAATTTTGTTTTTTTTTTATAAAATTATAAAAAAGTGTAATTTTTGTGTTTTTTTCAGAGTTGTAAATCTGTTTTTTCAGAGTAATTTAAGTTTATATGAAAATTGTAACTTGAGTACATAGTAAATATGTCACATTTCAAATTTATCAAAAACTTTAAATCGTTTAATCTTGGAGTCTTGAGAAATATTTGAATGTATATAAATTATAAAAATGATTTCGGTATGTTCTGAAATTTTCAAAAATCTCTGTAAACTTTATTAAATTAGACATTGCAAAAGTTTACAAAAACTAATTCTAACATATTTAACACTAAACTTGTCATTTGTACGAATAATGCAAAATTTTTAAAACAATATTTTAAAAATCTAATTATTTCAAAATACTGTTGAAACCAGAAAAACCCAAAGTTTTTCGTGTGTATTTGTTGTTAAAATTTGTGAAACTGAAACCAACATTTTCTAGAATTTGAGTTTAGTATAAATACTAAATTTTTAATCCAAAATTTTTAGGTAAAATGTGTGAAAAAATAAAAAATGTACTAATTTTAAAAACCTTAAAAAATTCCTAGACTATTTATTTTTTTATTAAGAATTTATAAAGTTTCTAAAGTTTTGTAAATTAGATGGAAGTTTAGAGCAATTTCAGAGTTGCTGCAATCTCAAAAACCTTGAAAATCGTGAACGAATTTTCAAAAATATTTAGGTATTTTTATAAAATCTATAATATTTAGTGTTTTATTATTTTAGTTTAAAACGGAGCTTCTTTTCCTTCCTTTAATGTATTCCAAGCAATTTTTTTGTCGATTTTTTGCTCTTTCTGTAATTTTTATACGCTTAATTTAAGATTTTTTTTGTCCACCTTATTTAATATGACTGTGCGCCATCAAACGTAAAAGCATTAATTCTTAGAAGTTCACTATACATCATTCAAGGGTAGCAAAAACTTTTTAACTATCTCTTTTCAGTATCTATGAATAGTTAATACAACAAGATAAAAAATAACTTTAAACTCAAAGTGCAAAATGGCAAATTACCAAAAGTCTGCATTAATAACTTCTATAAGTTATTAAATTTCACTACACTTGTTCAAATCTGTTTCGAGTCAACCATTATCTAGTACAAAATGTATTCATACTTGCAACAAAGACTTGAGAAAACTTTGAAATATTTAAGTCATTGTTCGTTCGTTAATGAAAAGGTTTCTTTTAATTATTCTCTCTTTCAAACTAGAATTTTGTTGAAACGCAACCCAACTTGTTGCTATTCAAAATGTCATTTGCAGTTTTTCTATTCTCCTCACTCCAATAATTTGTGAAGTATTGAATAGGATCTCCCACACATCAATAAATGTTTTCCCCAACAAGATTCAAGCTGTTCGTAAAATATTTCTATTGCGTGTTTACAATGAACAGGTGTAGTGCCCGAGGAAGATCGTTTCCACTTGAAATCTGCGGTGAAACTATGGTAGACATTGTGGGTGTATCTCAATATTTGGCATCGATACAGCGACCCTACGTTTTTAACTAGTATAAAATTAATTAACATTGCATCAAGTTAACAGTTAGTTTAAGATTATAGTCACGCTCTGTTTGTTTAAAATTACATAGAAGAAAAAGAATGATGCATTGTTCCAGTCACTCGATGAGATCATTAAACTGACAAAAAACCATTAAACTAGTAAAACATTCACTCGTAGATCTCTTAAGGATCAAATCATGTTATTTAATGACAATGATTCATTTTAGACGTCTAAATCGTAACGGCTCCTGTTCAGTTTTACATTATTCCATCGCACCAGCACAAGAAACTTCCTTATCTCGTTCTAGATTCGCTCGGCGACTTGTCTATTCGACTAGAATTCATCACAATGGTTGTCTACTTCTATTTATCATCTAAATGTGCAGCTACCAAGCAAGAACAACGCATCGACTTTTAATAGGTTTATTGATATCGGAACTATTGACATTCCAAACGAGGACGACGGTTAGCTGTCAAAGAATTCGTTGGGTGCATCACACCTACCGGTTACACAAATTGGACTTGCAATGCGTGCGTCAGACAAAGAGCGGTTTTTGAGGGTTTCGGTCCGGAAATTTCGAAAGACACGGAGTTTAATTATTTATTACAAGTACGTTATAAATTTTATTTTTCACCTGATTATATTTATTCGTTGGTAATGGCTTGGATACGAGATACGAGTGCGAATGCATCATAGGGATTTACAATGGATTTACAATGTAAATCCCTATGATGCATTTTTTTTAAAAAAAGGAATACCATGTAAATTTTACATGGTATTCATTTTTTAATCGTGGTTTTAATGGTTTTTCTAGTGAAATTTTTTTCAATGAACGTCCAATTCAGATTATTTTGCTAGTTCTGATAGTTTTCAATGTCGAAGAATTGAAAAGTAAACAAAAAATAAAACAATTATTATTTTCTATGATTTTTGATATTTTTGATGAAGCTATGCGGTTTTGCATTAAAGCGAAACTAAATATTAAGATGTCAGATAAAAAGTTTTTGTCATTTTTAAAAAAAAAGTATTGACAAAACAACTTAACGCACAACGACACAATAAAAAATAGAAATTTTTATTAACAATACCAATTTTGCAACACAAAATTAAAAACTATCAATAATAGATGTTCAAACTGTTTCCCATGAGCCGATAACCACTAACCTAATCTGTCCCTAATTTTTTTTTTTTACATTTTATAATTGTCTCAGTAATTTTATTTGAAGCTTGCGTTATTCAGTTTTGCAATTTGTTCTGCGGTCTGTCTCTAATATTATTTCCATTCAAAAATAGTCGGACTGTTCGATTACTATGAGTATTTGAGTTGTGGATATTTCGATACTGCTATACATCCAGTTTAAAAAAATCCCATTTGTGACAAATGGTCTTCTAATGCTCTACTTCGGAAAACTTGAACCGGATCAGCTAATGGTATAAATTTACTTAGATATTTCTTTGATGTAGGTCTTAAATATTTGAATTTTTTCTTCAGTTTTATCCACTAATATTTTTAATTTTAAAATATTGTTTCTATTAAAAATTAGCTAATGGCTACTGCCACATATGCATCTATTATTTTTAATTTTTATTGTAGTAAAAATTGTATTGTAGTAAAAAAAAACTTTTAGAGAAAGAAGCACTGAATATAATATCACGTTTAAGTGAAAAATTTCTTAACTCTACCGTTCCTCTGAATAAGGATACATTCGCCTCGGACATCGGAGTTCTGTCAACTCCAGCAATCATTCGAAATATTTTATTCTTAGATTCTACACAATTCTCTATATATCGTGCTGCAATCTTCCATATCTCTTCAGTATCATCATGTCGGCAGCGGCATTCACTAGAAGAGTTGCCGACGTTCGGCTCACACAATATCTGTATATTTTTTAAAAGTATTTTGCAACTTTTGAAGTTATGCTCCAGAACATATTTATATCATTTACTTTGACGCAAATCTATAGATTTTCTCTACAAATTTAGGGCATTCATTTTATTTCCTCCAATAATTGTAAAACTTTTAGGACCGCCAGTTTTTTTGTCCCATATTGTCACTACTACAACTGCTTTTTTATCAACCACCTTCTCAATTCTCTAAAAACGTCCATCACCAGAAAAACCTAAATGAAACATATTTCATTTTTCATAAAACTCGTGTTTACACCTTTCCAAAAGATACGCTTCGTTTGAAACATTCTTGAAAAAATTTAAGACGTCTTCGCGTATTAAAATCTTAGACCTTTTTCAAAGCGCATTTTTTTTTTGAAATCTATTTTAGAAAAATGCGCGGCCGGTTATAACTTTCTATGTATATTTTTTTTTTGTGAACTAGAAAGTCGTTTTCATTGTAAAAATTTTGATCACGCTGAATTTGGGCTGAATGTTTCCCTTTGTAAAAAATATACAACGATTAACATAAAACACTTAAAGACTACAAAGATCTAATAGGCATAACAATGCATTTAAAACGAACTCCTCAAAATAGCTCATTACAACTGCAGAACATCAAACGGTTTTGACGGCATTTTTTTTCTTCAGTCTTCAAATTTGTGCAGTTTTTGCTCGTACAGTATCCGTTTTTATTGGACGTAACTCCTCATTAGCTTTCAACGTTCGTTCAATTACTTCTTCAGAAATATCTTCTTCCATCACAGGCGTGCAACACATTTTATGGGTTTTACAAATTAATAGTTATTTATTACACAAGACAAAAAAGTAGCACTTTAGCCAGCAAGTGAAAATTGTTCATGCATGAGTGCATTAATTTCACGAGATGGTTAAAGATTTGTGAACGATTTTAAACAGGAAATTTCAATTTAATTTATTTATCTGAAAAATAAACACTCATTTGTGTTATTTTCACCTGTAGGAAACAAATTACACTATTGAAGAAACTAAGTGAGGACTCTAAGCCTAAAAAATCGAAAATATTTGCACAGAATGAAATCATTAAGTTTTTGGTAGACGCTTCAGGTTATGATTGTAAGGTTTGAAAAATAATGTGAAACGTGAGGTTTTAAACTTAGAGATTGTTGCAGGCTTTAGGAGGGGCTTGCAGAATGAACGAATTGTACAAGTTAAAAGTTCCTATTGACGATTGACAATCGGTAACGAAATTGTATAAAATATTCAGGCTTGTGTCTTAAAACGTTCCTCATAGCAAATTCTTCACTTCAATTCTTGACTACAGTCAGTAAAAGTGTACCATTTAGCTTGTAGAAATCAATACATTGCATAAAGTAACGAAGATGATTGCCAGTTTTTTGAAACTGTGACATTCCGAAACATATACTAAGCATTGTTTTCGCCTCTCTGCAGCTACAATTTTAGCAAATACGGATGCTGATCTTATTACTGTTAAACGAAAAGGCGTAACTCAGCCTTGCATTTTGGACGAATAAAACACACTTTAAAATCTGCTATAGAAAAAAATAACAAATTACGTCATTGCTATAAACACAAAATAAAGTAGATACATAAACAAAGCAGCTCTGTCTTTAATTTATGCAAATTAATTTAAGCTTTAAGCTTTTTGAATTGGCTTCAATATTTTAACCAATATGAACCGTGGACATAACTTAATATAGTATAATCGGTCAAAGATCCTCAATTTTGTAATTTGGTTGTCCCCGAACACAAACATTTTATTATGCCCTTATCTATTTAAAATCATTTATTTTTACAACAAGAAAATTGCAGCAGGTTTTACTAATTTTTAATTTCTTCGTTCACGTGTCAATCTAATTAATAAAATGTTAGTTTCAAATTATTTGAAAAACAACATGTTGCATGTTCGCTTTAAAAAACATCTTTTTGTAGTCTCAAAAATTAGCGTTATTAGCGATAATTTTCTGCACGTTTTTACAAGTAGGCCATTTTTATATTGCAATTGCTTTTTTTTAAAAAAGCAAGTGAGAGAAAATAGTGAACATCGTAATTATGTAGCGTTGGTAATAAATAACGGCTTGATAAATCGTCCACAAACATTATATAGAGTCTCCCCCTGAAAAGCGGGCAAATAACAACGTTCGCACGCCCGATATCAATTGATATTTTGAGGCGCAATTTAATTGAGCCTTCGAGTCCGGTGTTTACTTTAAATTGCTCTATATAAATCATAGTCATTGTCGAAGATGGTAGGTAAGTTATCGCCAATTACAGGGAAATATTTGCGTAAGTATGTGCCATGTTAAGACCAACACAGCCATGAACATCCAATGAAAAATTGCATATAAAACGACCCGTCATAATGTGTATAATATCACGCTTAGATTGCATACTCGACGTGTCCTACCTGCAAATTTATTTTTATTACGGGGTGATTTAAGCGTTTTATTTATAACTCAATTGTTGTCGGTCGATCATAAACCCTAAATTATCCATTTAACCAACAGACAACATCTGATTAATTGAAGCCGTGCATTCAGATCAACGGCAATAAAATCCATAAGAGGCAAGCACTGTCTTTCAAAAGCTCACATTCAGAGGGGAGACGCTTCATTTGTCGGAAAAGAAAGTAAAAGACGCTTGACGACGCGGTATAGCTATGTTGAAGCAGATGCCAAAGCTACACAACGGTACACTAACAGCGCAAATTGCATTTCACGTGCCACTTTTTATTAGTTTGAGAGTGGCATTGCCCGCTGTTCACGTACGCGGCTTGAATTACTTTGCCTCTATCTCCAGGCAAGGGGCGCACTTGAAGTCTTTTCTTTGCTACCAAGAAAATTGACGATACTTTCTATTTGTTCACACGGAAGCAACTCTTAATAGCTGTACCTGGTGTAATTCCATAAATTCTGGAAAATTGCGATGTTATGTTATATTATTTGCTGAATACCGAGGTGTGAGGTGTCACGTACCACCAAGGAATTTATACGAATAAAGTAAGGAATATACACAAGTAAAACTATAAAAAGCTTATCTTCCAGAAACGCAAGCGTAGAGCTTCTGTCGGATCATCTACTACTCAAATTTGAATTAGACTACAAAAAATCAAATCTAATTTTCCACCCATTTGAATAGGTATTAAGCCAGCATGTTGTTTTGTCTCACCTTTAAGGCCTTTTTAATTATCGAAGCAACTTTTATTACATTAATTTTCAATTACAGCAACCACGGATGTAATACAAAAAGGTTATTTCCCGAGAAGATTTAACTCATCGTGGAAGGTAAAACCTTAACTACACATGTTTAATTCATTTTTAATTAATTAATTAACTTGCTTGTTATCGATACGAAAAATTATTCATTACAGAGATATTTTTATCGGGTAATATAAATCCCGGTACCAATCCCAATATTTGGTCGAGATGAGAAAAAAAATAATGATTTGAATGCGTGCCGCACGCAGTTGTCACCTTGTTCTTGGACGAAAATTACAAATTATGTCGTAATAAAAGTCATCTTTATGCTGATTAGCATACAAAATAAACTAATTAACCAACGATATCCTCGGAATAAGACATAAATCAATTAGGCTCAGTTTTAATATCAGCGATTTGAATGGAAATTCGTTTAAAATAAGCCGAACAGGTGATTACGTTATTTTGTACAGCAGGTGTTTGGCCTTTCCATGGTTGAATAGTTTTTGACGGAATTGCTTCTAATTGCAAAACGATTTACTTGGAAGAAAGAAAATTATGTTTAAACAGGTGTTTGGAATTGTCGCTTGAAGAAAATACTTAATTGTTTAATTGAATTTGGAATTTTAGGACCAACTCATCAAACCGTGTAGTTTCCGAAGAATAAAGCGAATAAGCTTGTCAAGACTTCATTATTTACTGCTTTGATATTTCTTTGTGGCATCATCTGAATTAATTTGCGCCGACAATAAGCAACATAATCTTGTTAGTGGCGACTTTATCGCAAATTTCATTCAACTCGCGAAATCCTTTTTAATTGAAAGCAGATCGAAAGGTCGCGAACAACAAAACCCGACATGTTAACTCCGTTTCGGCAATAAAATATGTCGACTTTTGGTTCATGCAGACCGTAAATAAACCGAACGCATGATTTTAATTTATAGACTTGTTTCGTGTGTTTGGAAGTTTTCTCTTTTTAATTCGTTTGCATAAATTTATTTTAAATAAAATAAAAAACAATCACACACCAAATAAAATTTATTTTATCCGTATTCCGATTTATGGCTCGCACAAATCTGGGTACGTCGCCTCTTCTTTTCGCCATTTTATATCCAGGGATTAATTGTTTGTTATTGGAAGTCCGGTTATGGGGATTATTTATTCGGAGCTATACATCATTTCAGGACCTGCGATTGTCGCAGACTTGCGATGAGGGCCTTGTTTGAACGCGCGCACCCCAATAATCTGCAGAACAAAACTTCTGATTTATGAGTTCAAACATGAGGACATCACTTCACCTGCATTTTGTTCGCCGGAATCGCGATTTATGAGTTTGCAGCCTGGATTCATCTTGCCTGCGCCCACGAGATACGAACGTGTATTGCAAATTTGTTCCGCAAATTTGTTGACTCCTCTTTCAAGAGAGAATGCGTTTTTGCATACCTACACACACGAAATCGCTGAAAAATGTTCAAGCACGACAAAAGTTCGACGTGGATATTATTTGGCGATAGAATAATTGATTTAAAAACGTGTTCTTGAGGTATAGAGCAGACTTTATAAAAAATGCATACACATATGTTAATTTCGTTTGTTTGTAGCTTGTAGGTCACTTACTTTAATTAAAAATGTTGCTGACTAATTTATTAATTTGCATATTTGCATATTACAATGTTACGTTCATATTTTACAAAAAAGTGTGACAACAACTCCGTTAGAAATAAAGATGTACACACAAAGAACTCATAAATTAGCGAAGATTACGACATAAACGATGATTTGCTTAAAACTAGTAAATAAATACTTTTTATCTGTAGAAATTTCTTATGTTTACAAGAAATCTAACCAGAAAACAAACAAAAAATTATAGGCGTAAAAATTCAAAGAATCTAAAAAATTTAAATATAAATACAAGAGAATACAAAATCTAAAGATAAATCTAACAAACTAAAAACTCTAATGCAAAAGTTCGAAGAAACGTAAAAAATTTGAAAACATGTCACCTAAATATTTTGAAAAGTTTAACGATTCAAGATTTACAGATTTTTGAGAAATTTTCAATTTTTCATTATCCTAAAACATTCAACAATTTTAGAATCCTTTAGATCCTAGTAATTTTCGTTATGAAACAATTTTAGGTGAAACTAGCAAAGTTAAAAATTTCAGGGTTTCTAAATCCTGTTAAATCTGATAAATTGTAACTCTTTCAAAATCTTTCTAGTCCTTGAGAAATCTTTCTATTTACAAAAGGTTTAAAGAAATATAACTATAAGGTCAAAAAGATTCAGAACAATATAAAATTAATAGAAAAAATATAGAAACCCAAAGAAAAATCTAAGAACCTAGAAACTCAAATACAAAGATTCAAAGAAGCGAAAAAAAAAATCTAAAAATCTAGAGTGTCTAGGTATTTTCAGTTTTGATTTTTTTTTAATTTTTGAACTTTTTAAAATATTTAACAACCGTAAAATATATATAACTTTTCTAAAATTTCAAAGTTTTTGTAACATGATGCATGAGTTTCGGATATTCAGATATTTCAAATCCTCAAAATTCAAACTTTTTAATCATTTTTAGAACCTGTAATTACTATTATTTAAAAGAACAAAATATTTAAGTTTTTTAATTTTTGAATTGCCTACATACACTTTTGTAATTATTTCGAGATATCCAAGAGCTTTGGGATTTTATAATTCTTGAAAATTGTAATTTGGAAGGAATTTCTAAGGTTTGTAATTAAATTGTAGGATTTTGTAATTTTTAGTTTATTTATCAAGATTTAAAAATAAAAGCTATTATTTTATAGTTTTGGTACAAAATACATTAAACTTTTTGATTATTCGATGCATTAACAGAAATAGAATTTGAATTCTAATTTTGATTTTATTTAATATGATTGTTTTAATATACATTTATTTAGAATATTCTATAAAAATCGAAAAATCTAAATAATTCAACAAATTTGAAAAGTAGCCGAACAATTTATCTAGAATAAAATAATTAGAGACCAGAAAGTCTGAATGATTGAAAGAATCTAAAAATGTCACATCTAGATATTAAAAAATTGATAAAAGTCTAAAAAAAATTAAAATCGTATACCTACATGTAACAGTTTGCAACAGATAAAAAAACAACTCGTTTGAATTATGTACCAAATAAATTCTATTCTTAAGACATAAAATATTAAAAAAAAAGTTGGAGATTAAATTGTAATTGTTGGACATATTCGAATATTGTATATGTCACTTTTATATTTTATACATAAACTGCACATCATACAAAACTTAAAAACAGTTTGTAGAAATTTTAACTATAGTTCTAAAAGAAATAAAACAGTGCCGACAAAATACCGATAATAACATAAAAGAAAATTTGCACACAACTAATAAATAAATCGTTTTCGCTTTTAGAAAGACTTACATATTAACATAGAATATAAAGAAATCGAAAAATCTCTTTTATTCAAAAAACTCAAAACATCCAAAGAATTTAGGAAACCAAAATAATATCTAATGAAAATATATGCCAGTCAAAATCACCAAAAGGAAGAAAAGTCGGAAAATAGAAATATTTTTAAAAAGAATAAGTGAATATTAAAACTACTTTAAAGGATGTAGATGGTAAAGAAAATGTATATAGTTCTGAAAAATATAAGAAAATTAAAAACTATGAAAACCTTTAAATGTATCCAGCAAAAAATAAGAACACCAAAAGCATCCAAATGGCTCAACGAAATAAAAAATTCCTAGGCTCAAAAGAATCTAAAAAAATCAAAAAAAAATCTATTAAAAGTTTAAAAACGTGGGAAACAGTCAAAAAATTCAAAGGAACTAACTAATTCATTCCAAAAAAATGAAAGCAGGTGTCCACTGTGATTACACATTTTTATACACATTTTAAATCTCTCGCACATTTTGCAATAATTTGCTGCATATATATGATCATGACTACATTTTTGTTTACCTCAAACAAAACATCTTGAAATAAACTGAAGATTTCTATTACTATATATCAATGTCTTCCGTGAGATGTAGAGTATTATTTACTTGCATCACAATTTACATCCTTTGCGTAAAATGTTGCAAAACGCAGGAAATACCACACCCAAGTTTTTCACTTCAGTGAGTTAGAACATTTTTCGGTAAAAACTCCGAAACTACTTAATTCTTAAGAGTCATGTTCCACATACTAGCTTTTGTAATAGTTATTCATGTCATACATCGCATCGATTAAAGAATCTATTGTGTCAAAATGAGGCATGAATGTATGGTAATTGAATATCTCCATCGTCCATGCTGAATATTACTTCGGTTTGTGTTGGAAATGATGCTGTCCATCCAATGTGCGGGCAACCATCGACCCAATCACCTTTTATCCTGAACAAGCCAGCGTTGGTGGTTTACGTGACATCATATCAGAGCGAATTACCGTCAAGCAGGATCCAGCAACGTCCACAGCCATCATCTCCATGGCTGGTTAATCGCGTAAACACACACCGCCGATAAGACAATAACGACTCACGTTCACTTCATTGAATTTCACTAAGATATCAATCGATTTCGGCCGATCTCATCACTATACTCGAATCATCCATCAGCTGTAAAATTTTTTACTTCTAGGGAATCTTCAACACGAATGGTCTAACGCTTGTCACATGACATTGGAACCAAATCCTGCAGGAAATCAGGAATAGGAATTGCCAACAAGTTCACTGAACCATTCGATTTTTTTTTTGTACTATCTATAGATGTAGTTTAAAGATTAAGCAAATATTTCCGTGGAGGTTTCCTGGTGAGCTGAATTTTTAATTAATACTTCTCGTGTGAATTCTTCGGATTTATACAGACGAGAGTATTTACGTTAATCGTAGTTAGAATGAGGAAATGCGTGGTTAATTCGAGCGGTGAAGATATGACCACCTGCCGTTCATTTTTTAAATGAAGGGACAACACGAAATGAAGGTCTTCGGGGCGTTATTTTGGCAGGGAAAAGGAAAAAATGCAGAGTCTGCATGGAAACAAAATTCGTTCAAAAACCTCAAAGGATTATGTTAAAAATGATTGACATTTTATTGATTCTTGAACACTTTAACAGCTTTTATCTAAAACATTATCGATACATCGGTTCGATGTTGTTCGAAAAAAGTTTAATTCTAATTATAATAATAATTGAAATTTTTTCTTTATTTTTTTTTCAATTTGTAAATAAATATTTTTGTGGTCGTATAATTAGATAATTGCATTTAGACACATTCAAATTTATATATAATCCGTCACATTGTAGCACGATTTTTTATTATGCACGATTTATCGTGCCATAAAGTCGTCGTTGCAAAAAATGGTACATCTCAAGTAGAACCAAAGTACCTATACTCGTATGGTGGATCAAAATTTTATACTTACAGCAGCAAGTTATTTAATACTAATGTGTATTAATATAAATTTACGATTTAAATTTCAGGTAAGTATACGTAAGTGCGGAAGTTGTGGTCTTGGTGGGAAATTCACCTATTGAAGAAATACAAGTCATTCCAGCTGATGATTCCAAGGTTCGGACAATTTTCTTTTTATTTTCTATGAAATCTGCTACATATCTCCCCGCAACAGCATCACTTTTTCAATCATCTTTGTTTTAAGTATTGAAATGTCAGCGTCACTATCTGCCAAAATTGTGGCAGACGTCCTCAGGAAGGAGTGCTCGGTGAACTGGTCAGCATTGGGTCGCTTCAAGTAGTTTGCAATTTTTGTTGGCATTTGCTCAAATGTGTTGTTTCTTAGGAGATTGCAAAAACGGCCACCACCGAAACCAAAATTTTACGTCAAACTTTGACACATAGAAATCATACCCCCAAAGAAATTATGTTTCATTTCGTCCATTTGTTAAAAATTCTGTTATTGCTTCTTTGAAAAACTTTTGACCTTTCTAGTGCATACCCAATCGAACGACTCTTTAAGAAGGCAATCAATTTTTGGGAAATTGGCAATATTCACGTTATTTTCTGTTCGTAGCATACACTTTAGCTTCGAAAAATACGCCACAATGATGAAGCTTTGTATAGTCTTTCGTAACACCTGGTCTAAAAAGTATACAAACAGTTTTGTTCTGTCACAGTTTCCAACATTTTTCTGTTTCAACCAAATGGACAATTTTTCAACTTCTTCGGAATATACAATTTCGGATTTTCTAGGAATTAAACTCAGCTCCGCTTCTGCAGTCTTTTGATTGATTTTATCTATTTATGATGATGGAAAAAAAAAATTCACCTAGACAATTGAATTGTTCGAAAAAACGTCATAGCAACCACGGATTGCCATTTGTATTTTTATTCAGATAAAGATAAAAATAAAATTTAAAAATTCGAACTAATATTCTATTTTTGCTACTTCGACTACAAAATAGCGTATGATATTCGTTTATAATGTGGAATTATGGCACTTATGAAGATATCGCATTTGCTACGCTCATGCGCTAAACTTTCAGTAGTGCCATAATCTCTTCCATCACAAACTATTGCCTAGTATAATTATTGTTCCAATAATGATACTAGGCAATACCATATTTAAATAATGTTCCTCATTGTTTTCCGCTAAAGAAGTTTTTTTACAAAAATTTTGAAACCACAATATGTATTTCACAATATAATTTTAACATTTTATAACTTTAATCAGAGGGGAAAAAATTCGATCATTTTTAACATTGTTTTTTGTTGTTTCCATGCTCGAAAATACTTTTTTCTGGAATTCTTAAAATGAATCAAATTTTTTTCTGAATTTCTCAGAATTTTTTCCACACCTTAAACTTCAGACTGTTGCTTTGTAGCGTACTGAAGTCATTATCTAAGAACCCGATTTTTTGTTAGTTTGCGCCTTGTCCTTATCATTTAACACCATTTAAGCTCCCTCTTGTTCGCGTCAACCTTATTGAGTTCCTTAATACACTTTTTGCGTCATTTTTTATGTGCTATTACACAGAGCTGAACTTCCCTCCGATTAAGAAAACATCGTTTTGGGACAAAAAAGAAAAGGAAACACTTTAAAAACCAACATGGAACCCCTCGCTGCGTCGAACAATAGTCCCCTATTTACCAAACAAAATATTCAGGTGCGAGCTTTTAAAAAACAAACAGGGAGTTATAATTTACACCTTCGAATCCTTCCTAGTAGAGAGAAAACAGCAGGGAACAAGACCAAAGAGGCATTCTCGGCGTGTTTCTTTTATTGTTGAAGACTGAGATCGCTACGACGGTTAATTAATTTGATAGGAGCGTAATACACTCGGTTGGTAGTCTTGTCGATAAAAAGAATGCACAGTTAGAATCTAAGTTGCAAACTAAAATCATAAATTCTTCAATAGCTTCAAGTTGTCTCTACTTTATTTTATCTAGAGATAGCACCGATACGTACAAGAATTATGCAGCTGTGATGGCCTTGGCCGTGTCCAGCTTGACTTATTTATTACTTTTATCCCCCAGAATCTGATTTATATCGCTCAAATTGTGAAATAAAGCGGCGACCGCCCTTTAGGTATACGTCTGGGTGTTTAACAAGAAATTATAATTTCGCGATAAGAAAGTCTTATCGATCACAAAGTACTGCCCGTATTTTATACACAGTCGGTAGAAATGATCTCAAAACACCATTTTCGCTCTGTAATTACTTTGCTTATTTTGCAACAATCGTAATTAACGTTATTTATGTCTCCGATAAATAATTGCAGTACATTATGCAATTTGTTATGTTAATTAATGGAGCCGTTTTTAATATTGAAATCTTAACTTTCTCTTAACAATTTCAGAGTCTGAACGGACCTTTAGGCGACTTTGAAATGAACTTCGATATCTTTAAGAATCTGGAGCGGCGACGCTATTCTTGCAGATAATTTACTTTAATTCATTTGTGGATTCTTGCAAAGTGAGTTTATTTCAGTTTCAGACTAAAAATTTCAAAAATTTCGAATCTAATCTGCAGTACTCCAAAGACATGAAAATTCAAATCTCGAGTTTTGCAAATTGTATTATTTAATTCCCACACCCACATCTCCTAGTTTCACATGTTGAGAAATATTTTTTTTTGAGAGATCGTAATTTATTATTGAAATTATTTGTAATAACCCATGATTAATTAAAAAAAAGCCCCGGGCGTCTGCGAAACTACAAATTTATTGAAAATATTTGCAACAATTGTTTGTTATCAATTTTAGTAAACATTAGTCGAAATTAATATGAGCTTGACCCAGTGGAATTTATCATACCGAATTAAGTCTGTTCTGTTTTTTCGTGACTACCACAAACATCCAAAGGTTAGCAGACGATTAATTTGAGTTTATTTAATTTGAAAATAATTTTATTAAAGCTGGTCGAGTATAAGTCACTTTAATGCAATTTCGACGTATTTCATGGTAATTAAATTCGAGCTATTTCAGTTTAACTCAAGTGTCTAGTCCTCAAATTAGAAGTTCCAAGTCCTGAAGGAATTTGGATCACATGTCGCCGAAGCATTTTTTGGAGATGCATCTGCTACCGAATTAACTCGATTTATTACAAGTCGTTAATGTCGGAAACTTAATAAAGTTATAAAAAAGAAATTATTTTTAAAAAATTTTGAAACTAAGACCGTATTTTGGAGGAATTCTCATCAAGATTTGACCGAGAATTCCGAGAATCTTTGGGTGTTCTCTGTTGGAACTTTTGGTCAAGTCCAGGTGTTAAAATTTTGGCTAATGCTTCGGGTGGGTAAATCTTTTGATATTCCGGTTCGTTGGCGCTGTCAACTCCATGAAAAGTGCATCACCGTCGATGATATGATAATCTCTCAATCGAGTAAAACCAGTCTATCAAGTAAGGTGACGTTCGTTGGACGAAAATTAATTTTATTTGCCGCAATGCAGTTTCTTTAACTTTAATTGAATGAATTTCCGTGATGTAATTAAAGAAACAAACATGCAGTAATTAGTTGAAGACATCATTATGTGTGGTATAATTGGTAATTTTAATATGAAATTCTACAAATTAGTCGGAAGAACGAGATAATTAGTAAACCGCAAGCAAACTGTGTTGTTATTAAAATATGTCTGCTAATACAAATTAAGTTCTTAGATGTAATAAAACATTCTTTCAGACGTGGTGGCAATAAAGAAATCGTTGCCTTGCTATAAAATAAGCACACTTTATAGTCGTTTTAATTGTGAGTAAGTCGGTGAGATTTTATCATTCATTAACCAGTCGAGATCACGGATTTTACTTCGATGACACTGTTTGAATAGACAGAAAAAAATAGCCCGTCCGGCATCATACCAGAATCCATTAAAAACCATGGTCCGAGACAATGAATTATCAATCTTCCTCTTCACAATGTAACTGATTACGGTCCGACATTCATTAGTGTTACTTTTTTTCCAGTTTCATTCAATCTGCTACTGAAATTTTAATCCGCCGTGTCCGGACCTAATTAAGATGGAACAGCGGAATTTGTTCCAGTACTCGACGTAAAAAATAATTAATGTTGTTTATGTTGTAACGTCGACATTTTTCATGGGGGCGCTCCTCTCGAATTTCATTAATTTCCATAAGTACACTGAATAATTGCGCCAAACTTAACTCTATTGTTTAAATTCTCCCTTGCTTTTGTTTGGTGACGCGATAGACCTAGACATGTCCATTATCAAAGACAACAACACCACATGACCCCGATTTAGGACTTTATGGCACATTTAGACCCGCATTGATGGGGTTTGAGCAGATACTCTAGAAGCGGCCAAACTAATCTATTGAAATTAAATTAATCCACTTTTTTGTGACCTTCGGCGGTAATAGAGGCCATAAAAGGAAAAAGCGTGTAATCTAGCTTGATTAAAAGCCACACAATTAAACAATCGCAATGTTGTTGCAAATAATGCCGACCTTTGCATCAATAAACCTAATGAACCGATGATTATAGTTATTAAAGAGAACGCAAGCTTCAATTGCTATTAAAATACTTTTGCAATGTTAACTCGTTAAAAATTATACAGAACAGTAAAAATGTAATTTGTGGTGATTGTTTGCCATTTGTGGAATCAGCAAAATCAGTTTGCGCAATTAATCTTTAAACTAGGATAATAAATGATTATCCTGCATTCGTTAATTTTATAGTAAATAACAGGTTTTGTGATGAATTCGCTGAAACAAAAATCTCGGTAACTAATTTTATGTTTGTAATTAAATTAAAAATTAAAAAAAATAAAAACTGTCAAAATGCGTCTAGATCAACAATTAAATAAAAAATTTAATCAATAATATGTGCAAAAAAACTAAAAGATTTTGACAACGTAATTAATTCAAATGGACCGCGACGAAGATCAAAGTTTAAAGAGGATTAAAAAAATGTGGAAAACCAATAATGAGTAATCTAAAATTTCAACAAAACCCTAAAGTTTTCAAAAATAAGTTTAAAGGGGCAGAAAAACGAAAAGGAATTTCAAAAAATTTAGAAGATTAAAATACAGTAATTCAATAAATCTTAAAGTCTAAGAATTTCTCTCGACAAGCAAACCAAAAATTATTTTTTTTATCGAAAAAATTAGAGTATTTAAAGAATACAAGAAAGAGGGAAAAAAACAACGTGTTAAAAATTCAAATTGAAAGAATGTAAAAAAACTTAGACTATATAAAAAATACATGAATTAAAAAATACAAATAATTCACAAAATTTGAAAACAATATAAGCAATGTATCAAAAGAAAGACGAAAAAATGTAGAGACTCCTCAAATTTAAAATGATATACTTAAGTTAAATGAGAATTAAAAAAAAAAACAGAAGAAATCGAAGAATCGGACAAATTCAAAAAATTTAAACAGATTGAAATAAATGCATAAATGTTTAAAACGATGTGAAGAATTTAAATAATAATTTACAATTTTCAAAAAATTAAGCCAAGGTTCCAACAAAAAATCTAGAGAAAAAATACAGAAAACCAGAAAAAGAAGTATAAAAGTCCATTTAAATGAAAGATCAGAAGATTACAATAGATACAAAATCGTAACCAATTAAATAGATTTATATGTACAAAAAAAGACAAAAATCCAAAGATTCTCTAAGGAAGCTTTTTTTACAGTTTTTGTCTTGTTTCCCTAAGAAACTAAATAACAGAAAGTTACAAAAGCAATGACATTAACTAACCAAAAAAATTTTTTTTTTTTTAATAGCTCAATAAAATGACGAACCTTCTAGGAAACTAAACCAATTTTTTTCACAATGGTACACTATAATTTGCTATTTTTATTTCAAAAAAGTTTTTATTGTTATTTAGTGTAACCTAAGACTTCAAAACGTTTAAAAGGTGGAAAGAGACGAACAAAAAAAATTCAAACAATTTAAGGATCTGCGGAATCGCATCAAGTAAACCAAATTTAAAAAGATAAATAAATACATTTAATTTTCTATAAATTTCTTGTTTAAAATTTTAAAACTTAACTTGCTTTAAACCTAAAAAAAATCAAACAGAAGCCTAAAACTTTATAATATTTTACTTATAGTTTTCAAAAATAAGTTTAAAGGGGCAAAAAAACGAAAAGGAAGTATCAAAAAATTTAGAAGATTAAAATAATACAGTAATTCAATAAATTTTAAAGTCTAAGAACTTCTCTCAACAAGCAAACCAAAAATTTTTTTATCGAAAAATTTAAAGTATTTAAAGAATACAAGAAAGAGGGAAAAAAACAACGTGTTAAAAAATTCAAATTGGAAGAATGTAAAAAACTACTACATGAATTAAAAAAATACAAATAATTCACAAAATTTGAAAACAATATAAGCAATGTATCAAATAAAGCCTAAAAATGTAGAGACTCCTCAAATTTAAAATGATATAAGTTAAATGAGAATTAAAAAAGTCCAAGAATCCAGAAGAAATCAAAGAATCTGACAAATTCCAAAAATTCAAACAAATTGAAATAAATGCAAAAATGCTTAAAACGATGTGAAGAATTTAAATAATAATCTACGATTTTCAAAAAATTAAATCAAGGCTCCAACAAAAAATCTAGAGATAAAATACAGAAAACCAGAAAAAGAAGTATAAAACCCCATTTAAATGAAAGATCAGACGATTACAATAGACACAAAAATCGTAAGGAATTAAATAGATTTAAAATGTACAAAAAAGACAAAAATCCAAAGATTTCTCTAAACAAGCTTTTTTGTCTTGTTTTTCCTAAGAAACTAAATAACAGAAAGTTACAAAAGCAATGACATGAGCTAACTAAAAAAAAAGTTTTTTTAATAGCTTAATAAAATGACGAACGTGCTAGGAAACTAAACTAATTTTTTTTTACAACGGTACACTATAATTTGCTATTTTTATTTCAAAAAAGTTTTTATTGTTATTTAGTGTAACCTAAGACCTCAAAACGTTCAAAATATGGAAAGAGACGAACAAAAAAAAAATTGAAACAATTTAAGGATCTGCGCAATCGCATCAAGTAAACCAAATTTAAAAAGATAAATATACATTTAATTTTCTATAAATTTCTTGTTTAAAATTTTAAAACTTAACTTGCTTTAAACCTAAAAAAAATCAAACAGAAGCCTAAAACTTTATAATATTTTACTTATAGTTTTCAACAGTCAACAAATTTAAGCGTATTTAAGATAAAATTTTCAGGCTCTTACGTTTTCTTAATTTGCGTATTGTTCTTTTTGATGCAGTTTTATGAGTTTTTAAGTACCAAAAAAAAACAAAAAATCAAAACCCACTTAAAATATTTGTTCTTTTTTAATGAAAATTTCTTGGATCCAGAACTTGGTGTTTTTAAAAAATAAAAAATTATAGTTAACCCGCCCACCAAAATGTCAGTTTATTAGCTACCGAACTTTCAGTTTGTATCATCGCTCTGATGATGGTAGCTTTGCTACCGAAACGCGCGTCAGCTAATAAACTGACTTTGTGGTGTGCGGGTTAACTATAATTTTTTATTATCTTTTTTAATCAAACGATTTTTTAAAACACATCTATTTTTCTTAATTTCCGGTGTTTAAATAAATCAGCCTTGATTATTATTTACGCTTGATTGTTTTATCCCAATCTAGCTTCTTGATTTGTTATTTACAAAACTTTGTAATATTTCGAAGCACAAAAATTTTTTGTTCTGATAATTAGGTATTTAAACTTCAAACATTGTAGTTTTATTCTCAAGGTGTGTACTATTATCTCAAATCTAATTAGTTTTAAAATTTACCAATTTTCAGTTTATATTTCGATACATATTTGAATACAAATCTTCAAGCGCCTGAGTTTAGCGTTTACGAAACTTGGCGTGCCTGTAATATCTATACAGTTTCCACAACACTAATCCTTTTTCCCAACAAGAACATTCCTTGAGTTCTTCTTAGTTATGTTATTACTTCGATAAAAATAACTATTTATTTGTTCCCACCGACCTATACAACTACGCGCAGCTTGATTGTTTATTTAATTCTATAATTGTAGTGAAAGTAGATGCAATTTATCTTATTTTGCGCAAGCTTTGCACTTGTCCGAACGCCCGACACTTCGTAGATAACTACTCTGCTGTCCAAGAAAGTAATCCAAGGTTTCCGCTTGATAAACGCCACATATTAATTAAGTTAAATCGGTGCTTTAATCGGATACCTATTGATATATCAAGGTATTCAGTTATTTATAATAGTTTAATTGCAGTGTAAGAAGAAAATATGCAAATTGTACATTACGAAGATTTCACAATGTCCTGATTCAAACTTCTGTTTTGATAGTTAACATAATTAAACCATGGAATGTGCAAACAAAAATGATAAATAATTTAGAAAGTAACATTATTTTAAACGACCAGGACGTAGTTATTACGAGAAGGTGGTTTCCGGAAAGTATCAGCTTAATTTATTATAATAGCGCGGTTACATATAATGTCCATTAGATGTAACAATGACATCATCTTTTTCTGTGATAATTTTAGACGACTCGTTTTCGTTTTTATTAATGGCAGCTGGAAATAGAGTTGTCAATTTTGAGCTTTCTCTTTACTGTTATCTTATCAGTACAAGTTTTAAACTAACATGTCTTTAAGCTACTGTATTATAGAGTTGTAAGAACTCGTTAAATTTATTCTAACTACTCGGTTATCTATAGTGAAACCCCACTCTTTACGTCATGTCATGTTAATATTTCTCCAGCCGAAAGTTACAAAATAAAATGAACAAGAGATGTTTGGCGCCTTCTCTCATATTTCATTAGCTATTGTCACATTTTTTGTGGGAGTCTGAGAGATTATCCTCCCTTTTATATTTTACCACACATGATGAGAATAAAAAAAAGTGCCAACAGCACAATCCAATCAAATTACGTGTGACAAATATTCTCCCATTCCTTAGCTTAAACTAAATCGCAGAACGCTTGACACGAATTTATAATGATGAATACAATTGAACTGTGTATATGTGTGCTCTAGTTTCGTAGCAATGAATAATTACAGTTATTATTCACACTTGTTTCCAGTTAAAGTTGTAAAACTTTCATACAATATGAATCAAGGATAAACACATAAACATCTGGAATAAGCTTAAACCGTCGGCGCGAACGAACACTTTCCAATGTACGCGATAATTCAAATTTTTATTGTAGTGTAAAATATAGTATGTCGCACGCTATTATGACATAAAAACGCAAAGTATAAAAAGCGTCAATAATGAAGGCAGTTATCCTTTTAACACCACACGCCCCCTGGAAATTATACGAAGATTCTGATTGTAAATTACTGAAACATTTCAAAGTCGCTTTCTTTAAAATTAATTCAAAGACTTCGATCACGGTAAAAACAGTAAAAAGTGTGACAGCAAGTTTAATTTCAATGCTCCTATTTGAAACGCGAGGAATCAAAGATGGTAACTTTCGACTGATTGCGCTGGGAATTTGATATAAGAGCTTTGATATTGAGTTTTTTATTTGGAGGATTGAAATTAGCCGATTCTTTCGTGTAGTTTTTCAAGCAGAAGATTCATCAGCACATTTTTAATGAAACTTATTTTCTGGAATCACAAGAGGGTCAGTTATTTCCTAGGTTTTTTGTGTGAAGGAAAATGTTGATATTTCCATGTAAATACCGAAAACGGACTGAAAACTTGGAACAATGGCAAAAATGGCCTTAATCCCCATATTTCAACGTGACATTCCTGTACGACATGTTTATTAAAATCGTACCACGTGCTTTGTTAATAATCGCAGCTTTGAAAGATTTAAATTTTTGATTGTCCGGCTTTTATGACATTTCCCTCGTTCTGTTCGTTCAGTTCAGGTCCGGGTCGTCTGATTGATGTTGTAGGGTAAAAGCTGGGCGCTGGGGCGCCTTAATCCAATTATCCATTGGCTAATTGCCTGTCAAAGTAAACGTACTACTCCGGCTCTGCGGTGTGCGTCCGATACATTCAGTTTCCTAATAATACCAGTGCGATCTCAATTATTCATAAACAATTGTCGATAAGCATTGATAAATGTCAAGGACTGGCCAATGCAATAATCGCGGTTGTCAGTGTACTCTCTGCATGTATATTTGTCATGTAAGAACTCGCATGTCTCTGCCAGCTTTTTGCTCCTGCTATTTAGAACATGTTTCACATGCTAACTCCGATAACTTGTTAGTTTGTATGTGGAACATGTCAACTGCATTATATTTAGCCATAGGTTATGTTCAGTTTAAATACGTATATTCTAGGTCTCTGCAAACATCGCCACGATACGGGGTCGCACATTTGTTGTTATTACCTCAGGCGCGATTTCAATCGGTATCTGCATTCTGCATCTACTGCAAAAATCGTTTTGCTGATAACAGGCAACAGGAAGGTACTATGTCATTAATAAATATTTGTTCACTTCGCCAGCCACTCTAATTACTACACCTACAGGAACGCCAACGACTTTCTGCCACGACTGTGCTTCTATGTTAAATAATTACCTGCTTGGTGATCAAGAGAAGATAAGTTATAGCTAGCACGAAGAAGTTATAACACCTTGCTGAGGACACAATATGTAATTGAAGATTTTAGCCACAATTACAACTGAAACGATTATATTACTTACAATAAGAGAAAAAAGGTTTTTAGATAAAAATGTTCTATTAGCTTCAGTCTAGAATGTATGAGCCCAAAGGCTTTGAATGAAGTGTTGTTAGATAAGAATTTTTTTTAGCATCAATAGCTGAAAGTTAAATTATGTCAAATAATATTAAATAATAACAAATATAAAACTTTATCGTAAAAGCACTACACAATTAAATTTAATTTTTTAATTTGTGAAGCAATTACTTTAATAAAAGATTTCCAAGAGACACCCAATACAAAAAAAAAACTATTGAATATAAGCAATCTAATAAAATTAAAGGAATTTAAAGAACCTCACGCATTAGTTAGAAGATCTAAAGGATAGAAAAAATATAAAAATAAAATAAGAATCTCAATTTAAAGAAACAAAAAAAATTAAGGTCTTAAAAGAGCGCAAAAAAAAAACAAAGAAATGGTAGAGTATAGAGAATTTATAAAATACAAAAGTCGTTTGTCAAAAAAAATACAAAAATGCTAAAGACAATAGAGAAAATACAGAAAACTGAAGAGTTAAGAAAATAAAATTTAAGAAATTCAAGGCTTTAAAAAATGTTAAAAAAAAGATTAAAAATCTAGAGAATTTATAATATGGAAAAACATGTGTGCCAAAATAATAAATTGAAAAATCCTAAAACAATGTGAAAAATTTAAATAATATTTTAAAAATTTCAAAAACATTCTATCTAAAATATTCAGAATCCGAGAATTAAAAATCTAAAAAAGCTTAAGAAAATTAAAAAAACTAAAAAATGGAAGAAAAAAGAAAACCAAAGAATTAAAATAACCTACAACATAAAAAATTCAAACTTTTTAAAACATGCTAAAAATATAAATGGGGCTAGAGAATTTATATTATGCAAAAGTATGTGTGCCAAATAATAAATGGAAAAATGCTAGCGTAAAGACAATGTAAAGAATTTAAAGAATAATATACAATAATAGTTTCAAAAAATAAATCTATCTATCTATTCAAAGACCACAAGAATCAAAAAATAAAAAGTTTTAGAGTTTTAGAAATTTAGAAATAAAATAAAGAAAGGGCATAGGGAGATAAGAATGCTAAAATTGCCCCCAGAGCGTATCTTAACGATACTTTCAGGATATGTTCGTACTATAGAAGCACTTTGATTCTGAAGTTTTTAGATCTCAAAGTTAACTAGATTTTGAATAATAATAAAAAAAGGCAAAAACAGAAAATATTTTTTTTCTCTTCATAGACTAAACCGATTTAAATAAAATTTTCATGGTAATTTAATATCTATAGAGGTACTCTTTTGATAAAAATTTCAACTATATAGCTCTACATTTTCATAGAGAAAAAATTTTTTTTTCAAGAAAAATTGATTTTTTATTATAAAACTTAAAAGTACAATTTTGAAAATATTTTTTTTGAATTCCCTAGCAAAAAGTACATAAAATATATTTTTTTCAAATTTTTTGTAATGGTACGCCATATTGAAAAAAATTAAAAACTGTTCTGTTTCCGAAAAAATGTTTTTTTCGATTTATACTCTCTTTCTCTCTCTCTCTCTCTCTATATATATATATATATATATATATATATACACATCTAAAAAATAAAATTCTGAGAACACATTAACTGTTTATTGCTCTCTTAACCTCCCAGCCACCCCTGACCAGTAATAACAAAAAGAGCATGATTTAAGTGTAGTTACGCTTGAACATTCCCAACGTGAATATGAATATTAATTTTTGAAAAATAATGTAATCTAGATTTTTATTTAACATCATCATTGCTTTCTTAATTAATTGTTACGTTAATATTATCATCATTAAATAAAATAGTTTCGCATTTTCCTAGAAAAAATTTTTTTTTAGAGAAAAATTGTTGAATTGTGCAATTTTAATTTTTTTAAATTTTTTAACAAAAAATACAGAAATTTGTTTCCTTTTTTTTTTCTAATGGTACGCCATATAGAAAAAAATTGTCTTTTTTGCAAAAAAAAATAAATTTATTGCTTTGATATATATATATATATATATATATATATATGTGTGTGTGTATATGTCTTTCAATTATTTTTGACAAAAATAAATCAAATAAATATCTCAAATAAAATTATTTGGGAGAGAAATTGTTATAACATAATTCTGACGTCTTAGCTAGATGACTATTATCTTATTGAAAAACGCACCGCTATTACTAGAATAACACCACGAGGGGGTGACTTCCGATTCAGATTTTTCTGATTTAATTATAGAGAGAATGAAGTTCATTAAAACATGTAAAAACACGTTGGCTGATGAAGTGAAGAAAAATGGTCGGCTTTGTAAAAAACTTTCTTTTCAAACAATTTTAGTTATTGAATTAACAGATTTTCCAGAAATGACAAAAAAATTGAAAATCCTCTTCACTGGTTCAAATCAATATAAACAATCGATGTCATACCTATCTGAAATGATGGATGAATCGAACAACATAAAAATTGAATATGTAAGACGAAAGTAATATAGTCAAAGTTAAAGTCTAAACTCGTCATATTAACAAAATAGAATATAGACTTTTTATTTTTAGTTTTGATTACAAACCAAATAGTAGAGAGTATATCGGAATAAATAGATATTGCTGTGAATGTGCAAATGGCAACAGAACGTCAATGAATGAAGACAGCGATTATGTTTAAATTATCTTTCGTCAAATTTAAAGTTCCTTATTATTTGCTTAACACACTGTTTAAATCTAAATTATATTATTTTAGAAAAATTTATATTAATATTCACGTTAGGAATGTTCAAGCGTAACTACACTTAAGTCATGCTCTTTTTGTTATTTGTGCTCGGGGGTGGCTGAGAGATGAAGTGAGCAATAAACAGTTAATGCATTCTCAGAATTTCATTTTTTAGATGTATATATATATATAGAGAGAGAGAGAGAGAAAGAGAGTATAAATCAAAGAAAAACATTTTTTCGGAAACATGACAGTTTTTAATTTTTTTCAATATGGCGTACCATTACAAAAAATTTGAAAAAATACATTTTATGTACTTTTTGCTAGGGAATTCAAAAAAAATATTTTCAAAATTGTACTTTTAAGTTTTATAATAAAAAATCAATTTTTCTTGAAAAAAAAAATTTTTTCTCTATGAAAATGTAGAGCTATATAGTTGAAATTTTTATCAAAAGAGTATCTCTATAGATATTAAATTACCATAAAATTTTTATTTAAATCGGTTTAGTCTATGAAGAGAAAAAAAATATTTTCTGTTTTTGCCTTTTTTTATTATTATTCAAAATCTAGTCAACTTTGAGATCTAAAAACTTCAAAATCAAAGTACTTCTATAGTACGAACATATCCTGAAAGTATCGTTAAGATACGCTCTGGGGGCAATTTTAGCATTCTTATCTCCCTATGCCCTTTAGAAAAAAATTAGTAAATATGCAGAAAACCAAAGAATTAAAAAAAAATAGATAAAGAATTGCAAATATGCAGAAAAAGAAAAATCTAAATTGAGAATTTAGAATATGAAGATAGAATATAAAGCAAGAAAAAAGAAGAATCGTACTATGAGAATAATAATTTGAAAAAAACTAAATAATAAGTTAAAAATTAAAAAAAAAATTAAAAAGTCCGTGAAAAGCAAAGAAAAGAAGTTCAAGGACTTACTAAAGAATAAAAAAAACAACAAATGTATTCCAAGAATCTAAAAATTTTACACGCGTTTCCATGTTGTTTCAAACTTTTTATATAAAGAATATAAGGTGATACGTTAATTTTTTCATAACAAGATTTATTACCCCCAAACAAAATTCTTTCATATTTTATATCTATCGTTAATAAAATTTGAAAAATGCCAATATCAGTAGTTTTACTTAGGAAAATTAAGTAATGGTCGGTTAAGATCGACTTATCGTTGTAATAAATTGTGACTTTTTGTTTTCTACATTGTTGTCATCGCTGATCGATCAAAAATCACATTTTTTATACCGCCGTAGTGAATTTTTAGTTGTATTGATATTCGGTAAGTTTAGCTTTGATCTTTTGTTGAACAATAAAGAAATTCCTGTCGTATTTCATACATCAAACAAAACACCTTTGCGTGGATTTGAGCTTTTAATAAAAACAAACAAGTAGCAATTTTCATGCGACTTTTATTTAACTTTTAAGATAGTCTTTGTTATTTTACTATTTTAATTAAAATTAAACAATATTCACAACTAATTAGAAATACAGCATATATGCAAATACATATGCATATGGTAGCAAAAAATTAATTTACTAGATATGTAATTTTAACAAAGCTATATATTTTGTATTAATTAATTAAATAAAGTCATTAGTACAGCTCTTAGGTTTAGAAGTCCATAATTTTGCGAAATTGGAATAATAGTGAAATATTTGCACTGCTGTTAAATCGTGTACTCCTCGAGCTCAGCATGCAGTTAGAAATCAATGCCTTTGTACGGTTTTATCGAAACCGTAAAATTTATGTTTTTTTTTTTGTTGGAAAGTCGTGCTTCTCCGTAATTAATAGAAAACCGGGAGACATTTTTACGTTGTGAATTTGCCTGTGCACTGTATATCACGGTGTAAAAAATAAAAAACTTCTCTCTAGCTGAAAACGTACTTGCAAGGATTGAGAGAATTTGGAGTTCACTTGAGACGAGACTCCGCGGGGACAAACGAGACCAAAAAATAAGAAATAATTATTCAAGTCGTGATTTTTATCCCAGAATGTAAGAAAGTAGAATCTGCTTAAAGCTTGCAGACTTTTTCCCAGTTTGAGAATTTCAAAGTTGATTTAACGGCAGGAGGAAGCGGGTCATGATTAATTAAACTAGAAAACGACGCCCTAAAATAAAAGTCATCCTGAAGCCCTACACTCTCATTTGACAAAAACAAATCGTCGCAATCGGGGCCATGGAAGAAGCCTCGCGAGTTTCCCAAAAAGTGAATTTCTAATGTAATCAGATTAAAAAACGTCGCGCTTTGTTATTGTGTTTCCTGTTGAAATCCAACACTGGAACGGTGTCGAAGACCCTCATCTGCAAGGCGACCATGTTTTTGGGGCACCAATCGCCAAGAGGATGCCGTCACTCGATATGCAGACGACGTCAACTGCTTGATTATGTGGGGGCCGCATTGTGGCCCCCGGAACAACTCAGCTGCCACTTGATCTGATGGGTACTCGACTTGAAAAATCCACCATTGGTTGATAGTCGCATCCTGTTGGGAAACAACCAACCACGTTCTGGGACAACCATTGTTTTTCCGTTGTTTCTAGCTGGGTAATTAACCGGAAGTGGCAGGGCGGATCAACCTAGCCATGCATTACATACTCCACTCATTATAGTTCCTACGTCTGGGTGGAGTCGTTGCAACCCCCTTGCAACCCTTCTGTGCAATTTTTAAAAGTGCTCATCTTGCATCGACTCCGTTATTAAGGCTCTTGTGTCAACACTCACAATGACATATTACGGAGATTGAAGAGCTTTCTTTGTTTGATGGCAGCTCCTCTAATCAGGATCCGCCTCACAATGGAGTTGTGCAGATAACGCCCAAGAAGAAATAATAACATGACCAATTAATCTACCGCTAGACTCACACACACTAACTTTTTCATATAATGTAATTTGAAAACTTAGATGAACACTTTTTTTTAAATTAGTTTTTTCTCTTTCGCATCAACGCAATTTTCCACCTATAATGATGATTCGCTCGCAGGTATATAAATTAAGTCACGTGGTTTAATTGTGTAATTAAATTTACCAATCAACATGATAAAGACTATTTCCATGAAAAATAATTAAGACTTCACGTTTTATCGCCGGGCCGAACTTCTACTTTTACTGCTAAATTAGACACTATAAAATACACTCCCGAAGAAGGATGATAGGTAGAAACTAAATAATTTGTCAGCTGGTGAAGACTTGTACAACAGAGGGCTTTACGTCGAGAAAATGTATATTAATTAATACCGTCAAACTACTGCGAGAACTAAATTGGGAGTAAACCCATCAGTTTGGTTGATACCTACAATTTACCTTAAACGTAGTTTAAATAAACTCCTTTGTGAAATAAATTAGCAGCAACAAGTGAAACATATTGAAGATTTACAAAGCTCAACTTCCAAACTTAATTTAAATTTTATTAACCTGAACTCAAAGCCAGTCACGATAAATAATCTACTGATTTAAATATAATTTCAAACAATATTATTTTAAAGCTGCTTATCAATTTTTATACCTAAACACATTTAGTGAAATAATTTGAATAATTCAAGCTCACTTCTTCAAATTATATTTCCACAATTAAATTAAATTGGGTTCATCTGTAACATATCCGGCGTTTCAATTAAAGTTAGATAACTCGATAATTACAGGAACTGCTAAGTTCTACTTATCAAAATTAATTACAGAGAAAATAATAATAGCTGTTATTATATTTTAATGAAAACACAAATGCGTCTAGTAATTGCGTGTTATGATTAGCTGCATTTAGTTCAGGTTGGTTCGCAAAATTATAATATAATGAAATAAAAAAAAACTATTAAATGAAAGAACTTTTTTTTCTTTTATTTTGGATGCAATATTTTGAGAGATTAAATCCGACCAATTATTTACTGAAATGTGACTATCACGATGTGTTTTGAAAACTTTTAAGTTTTGCTTCAACGTAGAGAGAAAATTGTTACTAGAATATATGTAAAATAAAATTGTTGAGCTTTTAGCTGTAAATTTTTTTAACTTAGCTAAAATCTAGATTCTTTATTTTTCTGTTAAACTCTAATTTTAGGTTATAATTTTTTTGCAGTCTTAGGTTTCTATATTCTCGTTTTATGCCGCTTTTCTTTTAAAATTCGTTCTGAATTTTTAGTTGTAGCGACGTTCAGTAAGTTTAACTTTGATCTTTTATTGAAATTCCTATCATATTGTATACATCAAACAAAACACCTTTATTTGAATTTGAGCTTTGAGTAAAAACAAATAAGTAATAATTTTTTATGAGGTTCTTATTTAACCTTTAAGGACTTTATTGTTTTAAATTTTAGTTGAGAAAAATTTACAGCTTATTAAAAACAGTCTGATAGCGAAAAAACATATTAATTTGAGGTCTAGTTTTAGAGAACAATTTACGTGTCATTGTAGCTAATCAATTTTGGCAATTAATGTCTGTGCATTCCAAATTTTTAAGTTCTCAAAATTTAATTCTCAAACTTTTAGATTCTTAGAGAATTTCTGGCTTTTTTTGTTCTAGGTGTTGCTTATCAAATTTTTGCTCTTTAGGTTTTTTTTTGGGTTCTAGAATTTTTTGATCTTAATATTTAGATTTTTATATGATTCTTATAGTCTCAGTTTTCTATAATATGATCAAATTGTTTCTATTTTATTTTGAGGTTTTAAATATTTAAAGTCGTTTCACGATTTTCTGGATCTTAATTACTGAAGAACTAAAGTTTTCAGTTTGTCGTTTGTTAAGGTTTTTCCATATCTCCGATTGTCAGCTTTTCGGATTTTTACGTTTTTAGTAAGAAAATAGTTTGTGGTTTTTTTTTCATTCTTAAATTCTAATTAATGAGGTCATAAGATCTCAAAATCTCATGTTCTCAGGTTCTAAGCAACTAAAGCTGCCAATTTGTTGGAAAATCTGAGATTCTTCACATTTCAGGCCTATGATTTTTAGGTTTTTACATTCCAAAGTTTTATTCTAAAACTTTTAGATTCTTAGAAAATTTAGATTTTCAGAACTTTTTTTTTAGAACTCTTAGTCTTTTATATCTTCAAATTTCAGCTTTTACGTCACAAGCTCAAGGACTTCACAGATTCAAAAATTCTGCCATTTTTTGTTCTAGGTGTTGCTTATAAAATTTTTGCTTTTTAGGTTTTTTTGTGTTCTGGAATTTTTTGATCTTAATATTCAGATTTTTATCTGATTCTTATAGTCTCAGTTTTCTATGTTCAAATTGTTTCTATTTTATTTTGAGATTTCAAATATTTAAAGTCGTTTCACGATTTTCTGGATCTTAATTACTGAAGAACTAAAGTTTTCAGTTTGTCGTTTGTTAAGGTTTTTCCATATCTCCGATTGTCAGCTTTTCGGATTTTTACGTTTTTAGTAAGAAAATAGTTTGTGTTTTTTTTTTCATTCGTAAATTCTAATTAATAAGGTCATAAGATCCCAAAATCTCATTTTCTCAGGTTTTAAGCAACTAAAGCTGCCAGTTTGTTGGAAAATCTGAGATTCCAGGTTCTCAAACTGTCAGGTCTCTGATTTTTAGGTTTTTACATTCCATTAATGTTTTAATGTTATTTTTTTCATTCTTAAAATCTCAAATTTGTTTATTCTGAGAAATCTAACATTTAAAACTCTAAAAATTCCACGAATGCAGCAATTAAAAAATTTAAGAGTCTAAGTGTAAGAATGTGGGACATCGGAAACCTATAAAACTGAGAATTTAAGAATTTAGGAACAATTTTATTGTCCATTCATTGAGTTTTAGTTGTGAATGGTTTCTCGCAGGTATTCCAAAAATTGTCAGACCTGCTTGATGATATCTCAACAAGATATAGAATATTACAATTAACCCGCACATCAAAAAGTCAGTTTTTTAGCTGACGCGCGTTTCGGTAACAAAGCCACCATCATCAGAGTGATGATACAAACTAAAACTATCTATGTGTAACCTAGCTTATATGTAATTTTTGCGGACGTCTTCCTTTTTTTGTCGAGGAAAAATTGTACCTATAGAAAAAAAAGTACAAAAACCATGTCTCGAAGTTCAGTATTTTCTCTTGTATTTTCAACAAAACTGAGAAATATAATATTATAATGAAAAAAAAAAATAGTAAAATAGTGCAGTAATAATCCAATTAATTTATGTTAGTTACTTTGGAGTTACTCAGTTTTTACTAAATTGAGCATATATTTTTTTTCATTGCTTGTTTAACTTTTTGTTTTTTAAGGTGTGAATGTTGGAGACAGTACATTTGAAATAACAGATAAAAGATATTGTGAGACTAAAACTTTAAATTTAAAATAAAATGGACGACGGATCACAAAGTCATAATACAAAGAGTGCTAGAAGGTATCATTAAAAAAATTAAAATTAGTTATTCAAGTCAAAACTTGTAGCAAAATAACTACAAGTTGTTTGTAAAAGCTAAAGTAGAGTTAATAGTACCTGCCCACTCTACAAAATAATTTGCCTGCGTTGCTACAAGCCTCTTTCCATGTGAAAAACGATATAATACACTGTGATGGTTGTTGACATTGCATAGAAATAAGTCTCCATTAGAAACGTGCTATTAACTAGTGATGATACTTATTATGAAAAAGCAAATGAGATGCCATAATAGTATCCGTCGATAATGGTGGATAATGATATCGCTAAATTCGAGTTTGTCTTATCCTTAACCTATACTTGTTGTAAATGAGACGAAACTATCAATTTGTGAAAATTGGGTAAAATGGGTGCGCCTGAGATTCACCTGTCAGAACAACCACGCGATATTATCCCTCTGAAAGTTCGAAAATAAAATCGTCGCTACAATAAGCGTTAAATTATTCATTTCTTTAATAGTAGTATATAATTTTCTTTAATAAATTCCACTTGCTGTTAGATTATCTTATGCATATTAAAATTTCGATTAAACGTATTTGTATGTAAAACAGTAAATCGTGTGAAATGTGAAGCACGGACATCCATGACAAGGCGATTTTTCCGTCGGTTGCTTTCCTAAACTAAACGTATAAAATTACATGAGTGCCGTTCGTTAGAAATTCCGTGGGTACGACTCATTGTGCAAATCTCTTATGAAATTTGCCGACAAAAAGTAATAAGAGATCTACAAAGGATCCGATTTAAAAGGGGTTTGACCCTTCACTAAGCACGGTAGCCTTTGCCCCCTTTGTGCTCGTTGAACCGAAATCTGATAATTTCCCCCGTAAAAAAGAAAGACTCCCTAATTAATTCTCCTCCTCTTTATGAAGTGTGGTCGGGCACAGCGGAGACGCTATTTACTCGCCTTTACTCTAATGAAGAAATTTGCATGAATACGTGGGCGTGAGCGATTTAGAAAGGCGCCACTTAATGCTATCCGATAGTTGTATAGATTGTGTACTTTTGCGTTACTACGAAAAATCTGATAAAACCAAATTGTGTTGGGTTTTTGCACGCAAACGGTTATGCTGTAGAGAAAAACCCGGCTATGTCTAAATTAGCGGTTGCAGCTAAGCCGATGGGTTCTACGAAATGACGCGACGACACGAGAAAGGACCACAAAACCTTTATCCTGGCACTTATCCCAACTATAAGTGCTCCATTATGTTTATGACCTATTTTCTTAACGAAGCAAAAAACCATCAACGAAAATCTATAACTAACTAACTCTGTTTATTCCCAAGCGGCCGGAGGAGATGATTTCCGCCGTTTTTGCATTTCAATTTAGGATAAATTGTACGTGATTACAAGAAACTTTGTTAAGTCTTAATTAAACTTGAGCAAATATGTATACAGATGCTTAAGTTTAGAAAATAATTTCATTAACTTCTTAGACTTGGCGTCATTCGTATTGAATGGAAGGACAATTAAAAGAGTTGTCGCTGTAGGAAAGTTTCACCCTCTTTTACCAACTTTCTCAAAGTAACCCTCTATTTTCGTGTTTATTGCTACATCCCTTGACCACCACTTTTAGTCATAATCATTAATCTTGTAACTTGTAAGTATAGCTTCTAGCCGAACATGCATCACTAGATAAATTTTAAACAAATATAAAACGTGTAGATAACACTTTTGTTGGAACACATTCATTTTCCTGTTTTTATATTCGGGGAGAATTTAGCATGGACGTGCAAAATTTTTAGATATCTGCTTTGGTTTATTTCTGCATAATTTCGCGACAAGTTTAAGTAATGCAGCAGCAAGTAATAGGTTTCCGCATATTTTATCATAAAATTGTGTGACGTCAAACAAAAGCAAAACAATTTAACTCAAATTTTATTAAAGTAAAATTGGTATTAATAATAATAGAAATTGATATTCAACTAATTTCTATTTTGGTTTTTATCTTTGTTGCCTTTATAACTGCAAATATGATGATTTTTCTACTACTTCTTGTGTTCTTCGTCGTTATAAAATTTAAATAATGGAAACAAATATTTGATTAAATCCATTAAAGAGAATAATTTATGTGATGTTGCATTCATACTTCTTTGTAATTAATGTCTGCGCATATTTTTAATTTTTTGGGCTCTCAATTTTGTATTCTTCATTAAAAAATATATTGAAAAACCCCTACACCAAACACACACTTTTGAAACACACTAACATATGTTTCGGTATCCATGATACCATCATCAGAGTGATGATTAAACTTATCTACCCTTAAAAACTAATTGCTTATATACTAGTTACCTATACCACTTTTTGGGTGGTATTTAACAATCTAAAGACAATCTTCATTAACTAAAATTTTTAGATTCTTAAAAAATCTGTGGCCTTTAAGTTCTAAGCTCTCACTTTTAGATTTTTAGAGTGTAGCTTCCAGGTTTACAAGCTCGAATTCTTAGCTTTTTAGATTGAAAAAATGTTTCTAGGTATTAGATTTTTCGTTCTTTACCTTTTTTAATTCTAAAAATTTTAGATTATTAAATCCTGTGTTTCTCAGACATTCAGTTTTAAAATTTCAGGATTTCATATTTTTAAATCCTAATTAATGGGGTCATAAGCTCCTAGAATCTCAGGTTCCCAGGTTCCCAGTTTGTTTGAGACTCTGAGATCCTTTACATCTCAAGTTCTCAGGTTGTGGATGTCTAGTTTCAGGTTTTTACAGTCTGAAGTAGAAATTTTTCTAATCTTTTAGCTTTATTTTTTCCATTCTTAGATTGGATTTTTAAATTCTTAAATTCTTAGACTCTAAAAAATTTTCCGGACATTAAAAAATTGAAAAAAACAGTAAATTTAGAAAATTAAGAGTCTGAAATCTGAAGATATTGAAAGTTCAAAAATGCAACACTAGGTAATTTAAGAGTCTGGGAGTTTGGGACATTTAGAATCTATAAAACTGAGAAATTAAGAAGTTAAAAACAATTTTATCTTATTTGTTTTAATTGCAAGTTTTCTGCAAAGTTTGTCAATGGAATTATGAAATGACGTCAAACGAGTTCTAAACTATTTAACTCAAATTTTCTGAATATGAAATGTAGATTAAATTGGAATTAATACGAATAGAAGTTAAAATCAATTTTAGCAAACGAATGGAATTACTATTTTTGCTTTTCATCTTTGTTATCTTTATCATTGCCGATATGACGATTTTTCATGACTTGGATAAAAGTGTTTTTATTCAAAAGCACTCTTTATCGTTATCAAATGCAAATTATGGAAACAAATATTTAATTAAATCCATTAATGCACAAATAGCGTTAAAATAAACATTTTTAAATTGCATTTGGTCTACCCGTACAGATTCCAAAAAAAGTTACAACTAATAAGAATTACACCGTAATTTGATAGCGAAAAAACATTGCATCCACAATTTTGCATAAAGAAAATAACTTATGTGTTATTGCTGTCATCTTTCATTGTATGATAATTAATGCCTGTGCACTATATCTGTTTTCGTATATAAAATTTTTAAGCTCCTAAATTTCTAGATTCTCCATTGACTTAGTTCTGAGTTTTTATATTCGTAGAAAATCTGTGTCTGATTTTTGGGTTTCAGGCTCTTTAAATTCTAGCGCTCAGGTTGACAAGTTCTTAGATTCTCAGAATTTTAAACTGAAAAATTTTTCCTAATTATTAAGTTATTTCTTTTTTTCTTAGTTCGAAAATTCTTAGACTATCAACGCTAAGCTTTCCACACATTTAGTGTATCCGTTTTTTAAAGTTTTAAATTTTTAGGTTATTTTATTCTTAAATACGAATTAATAGGGTCATAAGTTCTCCGAATCTCAGGTTCTCAGGTTCTAAGGAACTAAAACTGCCAATTCGTAGATTCTCATATTCTCAGGACTCCAATTTTTAGATTTTAACATTCCAAAGTTTGAATTTTCTAGAATTTTAGCTCCATGTTTCCTATTCTTGAACAGATTTTTTTATTCTGAAATTCTTAAGTTCTAGAAATTCTTCTAGGGGTAAAAGAAACAGTAAATCTAGAAATATAAAACTTTAAAAATTGCACAATCGGAACATATTAAAAGGTAAAAATTTGAGCAAAATTTGAGTCTGTAAATTTGATACATTGAAGACCTATAAAATTAAGAACAATAACATTGCAATTCTTTTGCTAGTTTTAATTGTGAGTTTTCTGGATATTTTATCAACAAATCTGCGAAGTGGTGTCAAACAAAGGTAGAGTTATTTAACTCAGATTCTATGAATATAAAGTAAGAGTACGTCAAAGTGTAACTAATATCAAAAAAAAGTTTATGTTCAATCTGAGTGAACAAATTAAATTTCTATTATTATTTTCATTTTTGTTGTCCTTACAACTGCAGATATGATGATTTTTTTGTCCTAAATATGTTCATATTTAAAACTCTTCTGCATCGTTATCAAATTCAAATTATGAAAACAAATATCTGGTCAAATCTATTAGAGCAAGAGTGGCATTTATTTAAAATATACAACTTTAAATTACATTTAGTCTACCCTTTGTAAATAAAAAAGTAATACAACCATATAGAATACAGCGTAATACTGTAACAAAAAAAACATATGGATTTGAGATGTAGTAAATATATTATATAAATCACTTAAATAAATTAGTTCAACTTTCAGTTTTAGAAAAGTAAGTATCGTAATTAATGTGTTACTGCAGTGATCTTGTGTTAAATTTTTAGTTTCTCAACTCTCAATACGGATCCTGAGGGTCTAGCTTGTACAAGTTCGAGGCCTTTCAGATCCTCAGGTTTTTAGATCATAGAGTTTGAATGATAGCCTCCTTTAGTTCCAAAATTCTAAGACTATCAAAATTTTTCAAATATTTAATTCATCGGCTTTTCCAAGTTTAAAATTTTCGGGTTTTTATATTCTTAAATTCTAACTAATGGGGTCACAAGATCTCAGAATCTCAGCTTCCCAGGGTTTGAAGAACTAAAGCAGCCGATTTGTTTGAAAATTTGAGATCCTTCACATCTCAGGTTCTTAGGTTGTCAGGTCTTCAATTTTTTAGTTTGTACGTTCTCAAGTTTGAATATTTCTAGATTATAGCTTGATTGTTGATTGTTGAGATTTTAAGCTTGATTGTTCCTATTCAAAGAAACAGTAAATTTCGTCTACAATCTTTAGAAAAGTCCAAGAATGCAGCACTTAGAAAATTTAAGGAGACTGGAGATTTAGAACACTGAGAACAACTTTATTGTAATTTCTTTGGTAGAGCTTCAAGTTTCAGTTGTGTTTTCTGCAAATTTTATCAATAAAATTGTGAAGTGACGTCAAACAAATGTAACTAATAGAAGTTGATATTCAATTTTAGTGAACGAATTGAATTCCTATTTTTGTTATTCATCTTTTTTGTCTCTATAACTGCAAACATGATGATTTTTCCATGACCTGGATAAATGTGTTCATATTTAAAAGCGTTCTCTATCGTTATCAAATTTAAATTATGGAAACAAATATTTGATTAAATCCATTAGAGCAAAAATGCCATTTATTTAAAATAAACAATTCTAAATTACATTTAGCCTACGCTTTCAATATTGGTAAACCATTCTCTATGTCAACTAATAGTAATAACGGATGCCGTTACCACAAAGCTTTTATATTGATCGAGTTATAATTATTTGATTTTCGTAAATTTATGGGGTGGACAGCGTATTTCAAAATTGTCATTGAAAATTCCGTGGCCGAAAACATCAGTACCTTCTGTACGTATCGCCAGTTATAGATGATAAAGCACCTTCGAACACGACGCACTAACCTGTCCATTCCGTACCAAATTAACAATGAATCATTTAATAACCAACATAAAACATAGTCCCATTAAGCAGGTCTTTCACCGGCTTTATAGAGCTCATTATGTTCCAAGACGTATTAAAAAGCAAGCGTTATCGGTGATTCTCGGTCCAGATGCAATCAGACATTTAGAGAATATTTCTAGCGGAATGATTAAAATTTATGGCTTCATTAGAAGGAGGCTAGCACAAATCTATATTATCATCGTCTCTCTATATCGAGGTCTTATTCATGGAGTAATTAAATAATTCAATTACGGGGAATTTTTTCATCGCGTTTCAGTGGGATTATTTAATTTAAAAAGCTCTTCGCTTTTCACTGAAAGAATGTTAATGCGAGCTTTATAAATTTCAAAAGGAAATAATAGTAATAAAAAAATACAGCTGACAACAACAAAAGCGAAACCATTTGCTTAATTGAATAGACTGCGAAAACTTTTTCACTTTGAGCATTACGCGCATTTGATGGCACCAACTTTGAATACAAAACTTCATTAGTTGTTTTTAATGTAAATTAGGAAATTAAGACATGCTCTATAATTATAAAAAAGAATGCTTGTGGAAGCCACTTTCTAATTAGTGGGGTGAAAACAACTAATGAAGGTGTGATGTTTAACGACCTATAATTACGTTATTAACACGAATAACTGACTATCTCTCGATCGAAAACATAATTTTTCTGACAGGTCACTGCTAGGACACGGTTTCTAATCAAAAGGTGACTCGGCTTGGGTGGCCCGAAAAAATGTCAAAATTATATAGACATATCGAGCAACATGATCTGAGCTAGGATGTTGCAAATGATAACAAAGTTTACACGTTTATTGCCATGTTTATAACAGAGGTAAGTTGCTGGATGTTATAATACGAAAACAAAACTGTTTACCCCGTCTTACACTTGAAGTGATTTCATCTCTTTATAACCTGTGTTTTGTTCGTCCTCGTTAAACTTCACCGAAAGAATCTTTTTACTACTATTTTTACAGCTTACCACACACGTAACCTAACGTAAATATTTAAGGCCTTCATCAGACTATGTTACCAAATTAAAGCTCTTCTAATTATATACAAGAAAGGTGGTCGTGTCATAGATCATAATCTTTGATCACGCTGGAGTTGGAAATGTATTAGTATTAGTGTGGGTAGGATTATTTAATTCGGATAAATTATAACCAGCCAACCACACATATTTACTTACATAAATTTTAAAAGGCTGGCTTTATATATTCGGTTGATTTATAAAATGATTTGTTCCAGGCCCAATTTTTTTACTTATATTACGGTGTCTTCCAAATAAGTTGTTTGTGAAATTAATATTTAATCAGATGAAGCATGAAAATGGAACATATTTTCAGAATTACATAACATTGACGGAAATAGTTACGTATGTTTTACAATTTGGGATTGTATTGCCATTCCTTCCAATAATAAACTCACGTATTTCGGTTTTATGAGTTTCAGTTAGAGCATTATGGATTATCGATTGCATTATGTAATATCCACCAGTAATACGTCTAAAATACAATTTCAAGAATGTGAAAAAAAAATACAAAAGAAAAAATCTTTATTAAAATTAAAGGGACAATGTTAAAAATGACATTTTTGTCCCTCCGATAATTTAATTAATAATTAATAGTATGAAATAGTTAATCAGTTTTGGTCCAAAAACAACTCTAAATTCATATTATTATAATAGTTTATAAAAAAAGGGATTATGACACTAATGAAATTTTTGCACATGAGCGTAGCAAATGCGATAATTTCATAAGTGCCATAATCCCGCATTATAAACAAATATACTTTGCTTTGTGGTCGAAATAAAGAAAATACAACATTTTCAAATTTCTAAATTGTAATTTTATTTTCACTTGAATGAAAATAGAAATGGCAACCCATGGTTGTTGGTGACGTTTTTTCAAACAATTCAATTGTCTCGTGAAAATGAATTGTTTTTTTAAAGCATCATCATCAATGGATGAAATTAATCAAAATTAATCAAAAGTCTGCAGAAGCGGAGCTGAGTTTTGTTCGAAATTGTATACACCAAAGAATTTGAAAAATTGTCCACTTGGTTGAAACAGAAAAATGTAGAAAATGTGACAAATTGCATACTTTTTGGACCAGGTATTACGAAAGAGTAGATAGTTGGCTACACTGATATTAATTTTGTTTTCTTATTCGAAGATCTACAAAGCTTCGAAATTGTGGTGTACCATTTCAATGTTAAAGTGGATGCTGCGAATAAAAAACACCGTTGATATTATGTACCAGATTCCCAAAATTTATTGCCTTCTTCAAGAGTCGCTCGATTGGGTATGCACCAGAAAAGTAAAAACTATTTTCAAAGGATCAGTAATAAATAATGGAATATATTTGCTTTTGAAGGTACGATTTCAATGTGTCAAAGTTTTTGTCATAAAACTACTATTGTGTTCAAAATTTTTAGCTTGATTTTTTCCATTCTTAGATTGAATTTTTAAATTCTTAGATTTTTAGACTCCTAAAAATCAAGAATCAAAAAAAAACAGTCAATCTAGAAAATTAAGAGTCTGAAATCTGAAGATATTGAAAGTCCAAGAATGCAAAACTAGGTAATTTAAGAGTCTGGGAATTTGGGACATTTAGAATCTATAAAACTGAGAAATTAAGAAGTTAAAAATAATTTTATCTTATTTGTTTTAATTGCAAGTTTTCTGCAAAGTTTGTCAATGAAATTATGAAAAAACGTCAAACAAATTCTAAACTATTTAGCTCAAATTTTCTGAATATGAAATGCGGATTAAATTGGAATTAATACCAATAGAAGTTAAAATTCAATTTTAGCAAAAGAATTGAATTTCTATTTTTGCTTTTCATCTTTGTTGTCTTTATCATTGCTGATATGACGATTTTTACTGACTTCGATAAAAGTGTTTTTATTCAAAAGCACTCTTTGTCGTTATCAAATGCAAATTATGGAAACAAATATTTAATTAAATCCATTAATGCACAAATAGCGTTAAAATAAACATTTTTAAATTGCATTTGGTCTACCCGTACAGATTCCAAAGAAATTTACAACTAATAAGAATTACACCGTAATTTGATAGCGAAAAAACGTTGCATCCATAATTTTGCATAAAAAGAATAACTTATGTGTTATTGCTGTCATCTTTCATTGTATAATAATTAATGCCTGTGCACTATATCTGTTTTCGTATATTAAATTTTTAAGCTCCCAAATTTCTAGATTCTCCATTGATTTAGTTCTGAGTTTTTTATATTCGTAGAAAATCTGTGTCTGATTTTTAAGTTTCAAGCTCTTTAAATTCTAGCTCTCAGAATTTTAAACTGAAAAATTTTTTCTAATTATTAAGTTATTTCTTTTTTTCTTAGTTCGAAAATCCTTAGACTACAACGCTAAGCTTTCCACACATTTAGTGTATCCGTTTTTTGAAGTTTTAAATTTTTAGGTTATTTTATTCTTAAATTCGAATTAATGGGGTCATAAGTTCCCCGAATCTCAGGTTCTCGGGTTCTAAGGAACTAAAGCTGCCAATTCGTAGATTCTCATATTCTCAGGACTCTAATTTTTAGATTTTAACATTCCAAAGTTTGAATTTTCTAGAATTTCAGCTCCATGTTTCCTATTCTTGAATAGATTTTTTTTATTCTGAAATTCTTGAGTTCTAGAAATTCTTCTAGGGATAAAAGAAACAGTAAATCTAGAAATATAAAACTTTAAAAACTTCACAATCGGAACATATTAAAAGGTCAAACTTTGAGCAAAATTTGAGTTTGTAAATTTGATGCATTGAAGATCTATAAAATTAGGAACAATGACATTGCAATTCTTTTGCTAGTTTTAGTTGTGAGTTTTCTGGATATTTTATCAACAAATTTACGAAGTGGTGTCAAACAAAGGTAGAGTTATTTAACTCAGATTCTATGAATATAAAGTAAGAGTACGTCAAAGTGTAACTAATATCAAAAGAAAGTTTATGTTCAATCTGAGTGAACAAATTCATCATACGATTTCAATGTGTCAAAGTTTTTGTCATAAAACTACTATTGTTTTAAGTGGTTGCCATTTTTGGTTTGTTTGGGTCCTGCAGAAGAGTAGAATTTTACAACGTATGTGTAGACGACGTTGAACAGGAAAGTTTGGTTTTAGTTGTTTACTTTATGGACATCAAAACACATCGACCAATAACTTTTACCACTGGAGAAAACTGGAGAAGTTGATCATATTAAACTGATTAAACAATATAGAAATTTGCGACATGCTAAAATTTGAAAGTTTCCTTGTATTATTAGGAACGATAAATGCACCTGCGATCTCGTAAGAATCAACATATTTAGGCAAACCCAGAAAACTAGCAAAGCACTTGAAACTACACAAAGTTGACCAGTTCAACAAGTATTCCTTTCAGAGGATGTTTGTCACAATATTGGCAAATGGAGGCGCTGACATTAGGACACTTAAAGGACACTGCGATTAAAAAAGTGATGCTGTTGAATTAAAAAAAATTACCTCAACACTTGGATCGTCAGTTAAAATTGGCCGAACGTTTGAATCATCAACTGGAACTACATGTATTTGTTTTTCAGTATCTGAATCAACACATTTTTTACTTGTTATTTATTTTTTACTAAATTGTATACAAATTATTGACAATATTTTTTCCATTTTCTACTGGGTATTTTCTTCGTCAGAATCATCAGATGTTGGTGACTTAGATGAAAAATGCTCTCCAAAATAGCCATTGAGAAATCGGGGGGAAATCTATATCAAGCGATCGAGTCATCTCTGAAATCAAAAACGTATATGTCTTTTGCGATTGCGTTATGTTGCGACGTATCATTGAAGAAATAAACAAATCGTTGTTTGTGCTTACTACAAAATAGACTATTTATTATAAGAGTGGAATAAAATACATCTACTTTTCTTGAAAAATCTGGCATTTTTCACTGTAAAATCCAGTTTTTTAAATGATATTTTATTTGACATTTATAAGTGTTAACCAAATATAGACATACGTTTTCTGATTTAAAGATAACTCGATTACAAATTATTTTGATCGCTCGATATTATTCAAAAATTTTCCATGACCCAAAAAACATAAAAGAGTTGCAATATCGGAACAATAACCGATAACACGTTTTCCCACTTTCCAATTGGTTGTATGTACGGATTTACAATCTGAAAAAAAAATTGCGATTATTGTATCAATCAGAATTACATTCTTTCCGAACATAGTCATAATGTTTGGCATGTTCAAAAAAACTGTTCAAATGTTCAAAAACCAACTATTTTTATTTATCTCAAATGAATAGAATGAATATTAAGTAGACATGATTTATAAATACATTTTTCTATTTTGCGTCGTTACTAGAGCCAGTAAAGCACCCGTTTGGGTTCGTTACTGAGAATTTCCATGCTTCACTACGGCTGGTGTAGCGGTGTAGTGAATGTGAGCAATGTGTTTAATAACTTAACCTCAATTGTTATAAAATAAATAATATTAAATCATTGTCTCCAACCTTGATAAAATTCCCCAAATTTCAAAATTTTATTTCTTTTATATAAAAAGAAATTAAGTGGTGCAAAATAGAAAAAGTAGTATAAAACACGCGTTCAGAAAGCTTTTCCAGCAGTTGTTTGTTCCTCCACTCGCCGCTACGCGGCTCGTTTTGTAATTGCAAACGCGTGCTGGAATCAATGCTTTCTCAAACTTTTATTTTAATACACTATTGTAATAATGATATATTTATACTACGCAATATCATATTTCAAAAATGTTCTCCGGTATTTTTCGCTAACTAAATATTTTTTACAGGTATTTTGAGACCAAAATAACTATTTTATACCATTAGTTAACTTATATCAAAGAGGCAAAAATTCATTTTTAATTACATATTTTAATTATAATGTGGGAGAAAGAAAAAATAAGCTACACTTCTACACAGTATTTGGTGGACTTTCCTCACCTTCCAGTGGTGTAGGGACTATAGGCTTTCGGGGGTTTACTTCTTGAAGTTCCTGTTCTTTGTTGAAGTGACATTTTGTATATTTACCATCAATAAAACAACTTTTTACGTTAATTACAGAAATGTTATTCTTACAATTAAAAACACCCGACCTGTCATAAAGTTATAAACTTATTATCTTGAAACAAGTTTAACATGTGTACAGTAATAAATCAGTACTTTTTTGAATTAATATGCACATTTCAGAAATTGTAATTTATTTTATGTAACTTTAATTTACATGTCTTTATTACAAGGTGATGTAGAAAGACAATTATTTTCGGACGTTTATGATCAATATAAATTACACATCAATAACATTTTTTAAATAAATATAAACCAGAAACGGTGATAATGTGGTTGTATTCGGACCGTTAAACTGAGACTGGTATTAACAAAACGGTTTAATGTGTCCGTTTATATAGTAATGATCTCAATCTATTGCCATGCGTAAATGGCAATAAATATCATTATAATAAGAAAGCCTCAGTACATATCTGTGCAATTAACGTTTGTACACGCAATAATAACAATGATTTGCGTGAGAACAGTTGTCATTATGTGACTAATTTTAATATAAATAGCATGTAGCTTATTACTTCTATAAATCGTGCGTCAAGCAACACCTGCTAATAACTCACCAAGAAAGTTGATTTGTGGTGTCTTTCTAAAAATTCACAAAGGCGCGTGCGAGTAATGAAACCCAATACGGCATAGTGTGTGGCTCGAGGAATAATTTTGAATTTTTTTATAGACCCAGCCCGGCCATAACGTGCCTAAATTACGATATAAGGTTTTTTAGGAATTTGTATAGGTGCCAGGTACAGCTACGGTATAACAATTCCTTCTTTATGTTTATAAGCAACATAAATGCCTACACTTAATTTCGCCATATTTATGTAAATTCTCTACTGAGATTCTCCCTCGTCGCCATAATAACGAATATAAAACTAGATACATTCTTTTGTGTGTACAACCATATCTATCCATCATTTTCTCATTTCTCGTGCGGCTCTCGCAAACATGTCAGAATTTAAACAATAACGACTCGACCCAAACGTGTTTCATCCAAATTTATTGCTAATAACGAGTCTTCGTTTTAATTACGCCGGAGACATAATTTGAATTTATAAATTTCCATCAGAGCTCATTTGTAATGTTGCTTATAAATAGCTGATAATTACCGGTTAAATGGCCGTTTAATTAAATCGAAAGGAATAAACTGATCCTTGTTGAAATTTTGAATGCGCGGTTCCTGACTAAAAAAAGGACTAACGAGGCTCGGGTTGGGTCTCGCAATTTATTTAATTAATTTCAACTGTCGTAAATTTCGACGAGTTTATGATACTTAGAACTGCAAGTTTCGTCGAAATAAACATATTTCAGTAACCACTTATTAAACATGTCGCAGCAAAACTAAATTAGTATTTATGAACATATTTCGGAATTCGGGCAGAATTCTAAACAGAAAAGATTATTATTTATTTTAATTTAAACAAAGTCTACCTACCGTGCAGTATGCTTTAGATTCCTAAGATTTTATCAGTTTCTCTAAAATTCACATATTTTTTTTTTAATTTTTTTAGTTGTTTTGAAATTCGTACTTTTCATACTGATCAATCAAAAAACTACGATACATAATAATTTATACAGACGAAGAATTTTCCTTTATAGCTAAGGAAATATGAATCAAAATTTAAAAAGACTGAATTTTCTTCTGAAGTTTCTTTGAATTATTTGGATTTTCTGGATTCTTTAGGTTTTTTTGGATTTTTTGATTTTTTTAAATTCTTCGGATTCGTTGGATTTTGTGGATTCCTTGGATTGCTTGGATTAGGTACTTGGATTCTTTGGATTCTTCGGAATCTTCGGATTCTTCGGATTCTTCGAATTTTTTCAATTCTTTGAATTCTTAGAATTCTTTGGATTTCTTGGATTTCTTGGATTTCTTGGATTTGTTGGATTTCTTGGATTGGTTGGATTCCTTGCATTCTTTGAATTCTTTGGATTCTTTGAATTCTTTGGATTGTTTGGTTCTTTGGATTCTTTAGATTCTTTAAATTCTTCAAATTCTTCGGATTTGTTGGAATTCTATGGATTCTTTGGTTTTTTGGATTCTTTGGATTATTTGGATTCTTTGATTTTTTTCAATTCTTTGGATTCTTTGGATTCATTGGATTTTTTGGATTCTTTGGATTCTTTGGATTCGTTGGATTTGTTGGATTTCTTGGATTTCTTGGATTTCTTGGATTGCTTGGATTCCTTCCACTCTTTGGATTCTTTGGATTCTTCGAATTCCTAGGATTTGTTGGAATTCGATGGATTCTTTGCATTCTTTGGATTCTTTGGATTCTTCGAATTCCTAGGATTTGTTGGAATTCTATGCATTCTTTGTATTCTTTGGTTCTTTGGATTCTTTGGATTCTTTGAATTCTTTGAATTCCTTGAATTTCTTGGATTTCTTGGATTTCTTGGATTGCTTGGATTGCTTGGATTGATTGGATTGATTAGATTGCTTGGATTGCTTAGATTCCTTGGATTCTTTGAATTCTTTTGATTCTTTGAATTCTTTGGATTGTTTGGGTTTTGGATTCTTTAGATTATTTAGATTCTTTGAATTTTTTCGATTCTTTGGATTCTTTGGATTCATTGCATTTTTTGGATTCTTTGGATTCTTTGGATTCGTTGGATTCGTTGGATTTGTTGGATTTGTTGGATTTCTTGGATTGCTTGGATTCCTTGCAATCTTTGGATTCTTCGAATTCCTAGGATTTGTTGGAATTCTATGGATTCTTTGCATTCTTTGGATTCTTTGGATTCTTCGAATTCCTAGAATTTGTTGCAATTTTATGGATTCTTTGTATTCTTTGGTTCTTTGGATTCTTTAGATTCTTTGGATTCTTTGAATTCCTTGAATTTCTTGGATTTCTTGGATTGCTTGGATTGGTTCGATTGATTGGATTGATTAGATTGATTAGATTGCTTAGATTCTTTGCATTCTTTGAATTCTTTGGATTCTTTGAATTCTTTGGATTGTTTGGTTTTTGGATTCTTTGGATTCTTTAAATTTTTCGAATTCTTCGGATTTGTTGGAATTCTATGGATTCTTTGGATTCTTTGGATTATTGGAATTTTTTCGATTCTTTGGATTCTTTGGATTCTTTGGATTCGTTGGATTTGTTGGATTCTTTGAATTTTATAGATTTTTTGTATTTTTTTGCATTCTTTGGATTCTTTGGATTAATTAATTCGTTGATTCTTTGGGTTCTTTGGTTTCTTTGCATTATTTAGATTCTTTGGATTCTTTCAGTATCTCTAGTATAATTTTTATAATAATAACTTTAATTTTAGTTTAAGATTATGTTCTTTGAATTTTTTACTTTGTCTTGAAATTCTTGCTTTCGATAGAAATTAGAAATATATAGAGTTTAAGTTTTCCACATTCGACACTTTTAAGGTGTTTTAAAATTTTCCAAATTTTTTGGGTAAATTAAAACTGTAAACTTTTAATTTTCTTTAAATTCAGTAAATTTTTCAGATTCTTTTAATCTTGTTAAATTATATTAATTCTGTAGTCCTACCTTGAACTTGCACGGACTTTAAAGACAATTTAAATTTGTGACATTTTTTCGAATGTTCTGATTTTCTGTATTCTTTAAAAAATTTATGTTCTTATTTTCTTCAGAATTGTTTGATTCTCTCAAGACTTTTTTTAATTTGTAGAAAACGTACCTCAGATATAAGAAAACTATTAAATTGTTATTTTCAATAAAAATACATCTTAATAAAAATTAGACATTTTAAATATATATATATATACATATCGCATTTCTTAAAGTGTTTAAAGTGCTTAAAGTTGTTGTGTTCTTACTTTTTTCACATTTAATTCATTTCTTTAAGAATTTGTGGATTCAAATATAAGCACATAGTTAAATCGTTTTTGGTCGATAAGAATACAAAAAAATAATAGAAATTTTAAACAAAAATTATTAATTTCTTACAATATCAAAAAAAAAAAAATCCATTCCTTTAAAAGTAATGTAATGTAAGTAATTTAATCACATTTCCTGGTTTTTATTTTTCTGCAATTTATTTTATTTTATAAATTTCGCAGACTACAGACAGCAAAAATAACTATTAATATTATTTAACTATTAATTAAAATTAATAGCCACTTTTTATAAACAACAAATTAAATTTTGACTACTAATTTGCCAACCATTAAATAATGTTAAAATATATAAGTGGAAAATTCTATAAGAAAAAAATTGAAATGAGAGTTAGGTTAAAAAAAACGAAATGCTCTTCTTTTTTCCGTTTTTTACTTATTTTTATATATCTACTTATCTTATGTTGATTGCAATGATATTTTAATTTCACAGAATCTGAGTACAATTTCATCTAAAAAAAATATTTTGAAACACGGTCGCCAAAATCAATTGCAATAAAAGGGCCAATTAATCAATCGCTGTAAATTTTGACTCATCTTACATTAAATTTGACGAAAAATTAAGTGGTGTGTTCAAACCCAATAAATTACAAAAATGTAATTTCCGCTATTTTTAAGTTTGTCTGAAACCAATTTAAAAAAAAATCTAAAATACTGATCTGATTTGGGTGAATTTTTGAAGACTTGGTCTTTTAATTGGTCTCACTTTTAACCGGATCTAAAAGTGCTCCTTTAAACCTAAAAAGAGCGGCAACAATATTCGTTGCGATAAACTGATTAATTTGAGCGCAATTTGCGGCCAGTTTACGCAAAAACGGAGTGATGTAGCCAACCTGAGTGATAACTGAGCTTCTGAGTTTTGTGAGTGTTGCCAGATAGCAAATAAAAACATTTTAAAAATAAACAAAATTAATTTAAACTGTAATTTTTTATTCAAGGGATTTAGTCTCGTGTTATTATTAAATAAGTGATCCTTCTAAATTGTCTTCATTACCGAAAACATGTAATCCACATTACAATTTAATTTTGTGTCTTGCTATAGTTAACAGATGATTGCACTTTATTGCACAGCCAAAAGATAATTTCTCCGTCTGCCCAAGAAAAAAACAAAAACTTTCTGATGATATGTTTGCGTAGCGCGCGTTCTTGCGCAATCCCAAATTAAATTATCAAAAGAAATTGGCAAAGAAGTTGGAGGGCAAAGACGTTCCATTGTAACCAACATTACCGACAAGGCTTAATTCAACAACAAAAGCTGAACAACGGCCATTCAACGCGGATGACGTTCGCGTTATACCTCGTATTTCCTACATTGTTATCGCGAGAATATGGCAAAACCGCACTTAATTTTACTTTATGTCTTCATTTAAAAGTGCTCCGACCAACTAACGTACAATTACATGCATAAAAGCTCATTGTCTACGACACTGAACGGTGTGAGGTGTGCTTAGGGTTGATTAAAGTACGCCAGGGCCAAGAAACCTTCTTCCCATAACAATTTCTTCCAACGTTATTTAGACTTATGGTACGCTCACCTCTGGAGGCAATATCTGACAACGGCGAACCATCAACGACAATTTACAATGTTGCTTTGCACTTGGGGCGAACTGACCATTAGGTTCTTCAGTAATTCATTTCACAAGCTCAATTAGAACGATGTGTGAAAACGTAATAAAAAACGCTGACAATGTTTGTCGATGTAAAATGTTTATTTAATGGCCACCTGACAATACGATGTTCACAAATCGTAAATCACTATGACCAATATTCAAGAAATATTGTAGCGGGTGTGTTTGTTCAGTTTGTTGTACCGGAATGATTAATTGTGATTTCACTAATGCCGATCGAAATTGCTCCGGATACTTATAAACGTTCTACTGCACCTGTGCTTCTAAATAATATATTGTATTTTGGATTAGCTTCCCATTTTTCATAAAACATATGCTTTAGTTATTTTAATGTATAAAGGAAGTTCAAATTGGTTCAGTTGATTATAAAATATTTATGATGCCTACCCAGCGTGGATCGGTGGTAATTAAATGAATCTAATTGTATCGTGTTTGAGGCTCATTAGGCACATCTTTGAAATAAAGTTCTATTTTCTTATTTATGCTCAGTCTTTTCATTAAACATTCACTTTCGTAGGCTGTGTCACTTTTGCTGTAGGTGTTACCTTTATTTTTTTCATATCTTCCGCATCTCCCAGCTGTACCGTTTTGCAACAGTAACTACAAATTCAAATCTACATGTAATTATAACTAGGAAAAATTATTCAACCTGAGGTATACTTATGCTATTCTAGTTGCATTGCATGTGAATTCAGATCACGCTAATAATTCAGTAAACACCATTTTCATATAGAAAAACTAATATTTTCATTTCCTGTAAATATGCAGCGAAATCGTTGACGTATTGCATCAAACTTATCTAAATTGTACATCGGAATTTCAAAGGAAAAATGAAGTTACCGTCAAAGCTCACAACGAAATTGGCTATTGATTTATAAATTACAATCATAAAACCGAATGACTCTGAAACATGTTGGTGATGATACAAAGTAGCAATAGTGGTACACCCGTGCAGCGGTTATCACGTGAAATTATCCGGTAATAGGGTATTATCTTTCGCTATCATTCGCTATATCGCTTTCGTCATCCCTCTGGGCTCGTTTGCTTATATTAGATGGATGTTTAAAATATCTACACGACGCGGTTTATGACGTCTCTGCATTATGCAAAAAAAATCGAATAAAAAAACTACGACACACCTTTATAGACAAGGAAATATGTATCAAAATTTAAAAAAACTGAATTTTTAGATTCTTTGGATTATTTGGATTTTCTGGATTCTTTAGTTTTTTTGGATTTTTTCAATTCTTTGTATTCTTCGATTCTTTGGATGCTTTGAATTCTTCGGATTCGTTAGATTTCGTGGGTTCCTTAGATTGCTTGGATTTCTTGGATTTCTTAGATTTCTTGGATTTCTCGGATTGCTTGGATTGCTAAGATTCCTTGCATTTTTTGAGTTCTTTGTATTCTTTGGATTTTTTGGATTCTTCAAATTCTTCGGATTCGTTGGATTTCTTGTATTCTTTGGATTCTTTGGATTCTTTGTATTCTCTGGATTCTTTGCATTTTTTGGATGCTTTGAATTCTTCGGATTCGTTGGATTTCGTGGATTCCTTGGATTGCTTGGATACTTCTATTCTTTTGATTCATCGGATTCTTCGGATTCTTCGGTTTTTTTTTTTTTTTTGGATTCTTAGTATTCTTTGGATTTTTTGGATGCTTTGAATTCTTCGGATTCGTTAGATTTCTTGTATTCTTTGGATTCTTTGGATTCTTTGGATTCTTTTGATTTTTTGGATTCTTCGGATTCTTTGGATTTTTTGGATTCTTTGTATTCTTTGGATTCTTTAAATTTTTTGGATGCTTTGAATTCTTGGGATTCGTTGGATTTCTTGTATTCTTTGGATTCTTCGGATTCGTTAGATTTCGTAGGTTCGTTAGATTGCTTGAATTTCTTGGATTTCTTGGATTTCCTGGATTTCTTGAATTTCTTGGATTTTTCGGATTGCTTGGATTCCTAAGATTCCTTGCATTTTTTGAGTTTTTTGTATTCTTTGGATTCTTTGGATTCTTCAAATTCTTCGGATTCGTTGGATTTCTTGTATTCTTTGGATTCTTTGTATTCTTTGGATTCTTTGAATTTTTTTGGGTTCTTTGTATTCTTTGGATTCTTTGAATTTTTTGGATGCTTTGAATTCTTCGGATTTGTTGGATTTCGTGGATTCCTTGGATTGCTTGGATATTTTGATTCTTTTGATTTTTCGGATTCTTCGGATTTTTCGGATTCTTTGGATTCTTTGGATTCTTTGGATGCTTTGAATTCTTCAGATTCGTTGGATTTCATGGATTCCTTGAATTGCTTGGATACTTCAATACTTTTGAATTCTTCGAATTCTACGGATTTGTTGGATTTCTTCGATTCTTTGAATTCTATGGATTCTTTGGATTTTTTAGATTCTTTGGATTCTTTGAATTATATCGATTCTTTGGATTCGTTTTTATTTGTTATTGCTTGGATTGCTTGGATTTTTTGTATCCTTTGAATTCTTTGAATTCTATGGATTCTTTGTATTTTTTGGATTCTTTGAATTCTTTGGATTTTTTGGATTTTTTGGATTCGTTGGATTCATTGGATTTATTGGATTCGTTGGATATGTTATTGTTTGGATTGCTTGGATTTCTTGTATTATTTAAATTCTTTGAATTCTATATTCTTTGGATTTTTTAGATTCTTTGTATTCGTTGAATTGTTTGGGTTCTTTGAATTCTTTGGATTTCTTGGATTTCTTGGATAGCTTGTTTTGCTTGGATTGCTTGTATTCTTTAAATTTTTTGTATTTAATGGATTCTTTGGATTCTTCAAATTTGTTGGATTTTTTTGGATTCTTTGTATTCTATAGATTCTTTGCATTTTTTGATTACTTTGAATTCTTTGGATTTTTTAATTCTTTGATTCTTTAGGTTCTCTGGTTTTGTTGTATTCTTTAGATTCTTTGGATTCTTTCAGTATCTCCAGAATAATTTTTATAATGATAACTTCAATTTTAGTTTAAGATTATGTTCTTTAAATTTTTTACTTGGTCTTGAAATTGTTGCTTTCAAAAGAAGATAGAAATATATAGAGTTTAAGTTTTTTACATTCGACCTTTTCTAAGAATGTTTTAAAATTTTCCAAATTTTTTGGATGAATTAAAATTGTGTAGGTTTTTCAGGTTCTTATTGATTTCGTGAGATTATTTGTTTAGATTCTTCAAATTTTTTTATCTCTCTTTAACGTTGCTAAATTCTTTAGCTTTTTTAGGGCATGATCCCGCTTGAACTTTCAAAACATAGCAAGTCCTATAAATATTCTCAAATAATTAGAATCTGTAATTTTCGTGTTATTGCATTCTTAGTCTCCAAATATTTAACGCTTTAAGTTTCTAGGTTTCTTAGATAATTTTATGATCTTTGGATTCTTTGAATTTTCTTAATACTTTGGATTTTTTAGATTCTTTAGTTTTTCTAGAGTTTTCGTTTTCTTAGGTTTGTTAGCACTTAAAAGTTATTTTATTTCTTACAGTTTATGTTTTTCAAATTTATTTAGTTTTATAAATTACTTAAACTACGCACTAAAAAATTAACGCATTGATTACATTTTAACCACTTTAAAAAAAAACAAATTTTGAAAAGCATGTTTCTAGATAATTTATGAGCCATTAAATGATGTTAAAATATAGAGTACAAAATTCTATAAAAAAAACGAAGCAAAATTCTTACCTTTAGAAAATGGCCATGCCTTTCTAAATTTTGGAACATTGGTTGATGTTTTGTTAAACTTCATAAGTAAAAATGTGAAGAAAAACAAAAACTAGCCAAAATCCCAATTTTTATAAGTCTTAAATTAGTAGCATCATTTTTTTTTAATTATAGAAACATAAAATTTAAAATTTACAAAGTTGTTCAACACTTATTTCTACAAATATCAAAGGTTTCTATATTTTTAAAATTATGGTTTTTACTAGAATTGGAAGTATTTTGTGACATTTTTTATGAAATCTGATTTCTAAGCATGTATTTATGGAATCTGTAACTTTTCAATGTGTTTATCACAAGATTTACAAATAAATTTACAAGCTTATTGCAATGTATTAATTAGTATCTTGAGGAACATTAATTTGTATGTCATAATTGAATTGTTTATTATAGTTTGTTGTCAATGTTTTTATCGTTGCTTCGCAAACTGCAATTGCCACAAGTCGACCTTTGTGAATTATTCCTCAATTTATTGAACTTTGCAAGTTAGTTATGGAGCTTCGTGAATGACTCCCTTGAAAATTAATAGTCTAGAATGTGTTTGTGTCTTCAGATAGATTTCGGTACATATTAACACACAATATTAACACGTTACGTTAAAATGTATATGCAAAAGAAAAACGGTGGAAACGTAATATGGAAATATTCGTTGTCAATTTTCAAAATCGATAAAAACATTTTAAAACCATTACATTTTTTCTTTGTTTCAGCAAAATTAACGGTAATTCATTTAAAATTATTTGTTTCTAATCAGAAATGGCTTGTGTTTCAACTTATCACATATAAAAATCAAATTACTATTACTATATTTTTGTATTTATAGTATTTTGACGTTTGTTTGAGAAATTTTAACGTTTCTCGATGATGATATCCGTCTGATCTTTAAACATTGTTTGCACACGTGCTTGGTAACGTGTGCATTATCTTGACGATAATTTATTACCCCTATTGTTCCAATTAGCGGTTTTCCGTAATTACTTCATAATTTGTGAAATGTGTTAATGCGCTTTCTTGTGTCTGCAGCCGGTTGATAGTTTATACCATGTACCCGCCCTCTCTCTGTAATTCGTGTGTAGAAGTTAAAATATTTTGTAGATAAGACAACTCGAGAAATATTATATCAGATAAAAACATAATTAACACAGAGGAGAACAAACGCGGATATCCCAGTAATAATCTTTTAGAGAGACGAGTCCACAACGTGTAATAAAGTCGTAAAATAATAGGTTACCGCAATCACATTTGCAGGTACCTTCCACACCGACACCGTTAATGTTGCGCCAGATTAAGGACTCATTACTGGAGATTATCAGAATGCCGATACATATTGAAACTGTAATATACTGAAATCGATGCATCCCGGACTCATTACCATAAAATATCGTAGTATAGAGCTTTTCTGAGCTGAGAAAACATAGTTAAACTATAGATATGGTGAGGCCGATGGTGCTAAAGTGCGACGTTTATTGATCGCAGATTAAGATTAAACTGGCAATGTAACACATACCTTTGCCTGGACTCTGGCACACATACGCCTCGATAGCGTGCTTAGAATTGTTTCAACCGGGAAATCGCCGACATCCAGGCTCGAGTGAGTTCCTTACGTTGCATTGTTCAGGGACACTTCCGCATCCTCATTCCGGACCAGTCTTAGTTTTTATGATTATATTGCTTCCACAAAAGGGCGCAAAACTTGACAAACTCAGGATTTAAATCTCAAGAAACGACATTAGAATGGAGAATAGAGAGCGGAAGCGGCAGTACCAGTTTTAAACCTCAATCTAAATAACAAATAATTTTGTGATAACAAATGACCGATTGTCTTTCGAAACAATGGATAATTCTCACACTTCGAACAAGCGTTTACCATTCAAATGGTAATTGCTTAATTATCGTAAAGAAAATAAAATTATTAAAATTACGCTACAACCAGTCACTATAAAGGTTTTGCAATTTGTTTATTTTACTAATTTACTCATCTAATAGAAATTTAAGAACAACATTTTGAAATAAAAAAAACAAGCACTTTTTTTTTAACGATTCGAAATAAAAAAGTTCTAATCTGAAAATAATTAAATACATTCTAAATGTTTTTTTCGGTCACGCAAATCATGGAAGCTTAATGTTCTCTTTCAATTTATGCGAGTACTCTTGAATTCATATCTGTCGTCAAAAAAAAGTAGCAGGTTCAATTTTCAGTAAATAAATAAACAATAGATTTTAAGGTAAGGCTAAGTTTTTAAACAACATTTTCAATTTACAGATATTTGGATACTGATTCATCAATTTCTACATAGTTTGATTTTTAAATTCTAGATTTCTAGAACTGGTATTTACACAGATTCTACGTTTTCGGACGCTGATTCTTAATATTCTAGATTTATAGATTTCGTAGTTCTAAGTTGTTGTCAATTTTCATATTCAGAATTCGGAAATCGTACATTTCTAGCATTTAAGCTACATCAAATTTTTTTTTTTTTGACTTTTTGAATTTTTAGATTTCAAATTTTTAAGTGTTTCAATTTTATGTACTTAGGCTAGCAAGTTTCTCAGATATTTAGAATCTGAATTTTTTGTATTATTGTATTCTTAGACTCTAGATATTGAAAGTTTTAAGTTTCTAGATTTCTTAATTTCTTACATTATTAGATTTTTCGATTTTTGGAATACATTAGCTCCATTTTTTTTGAGAACCTTCAACTGACAGATTTTGCGATTCTTTGGATTCTTTAGACTTTTTTATTTGTATTATTCAATTTTTTTAATACTTTGGATTTTTTAGATTTTTTAGATTGAAGGCTAAATTTCTAAACAACATTTTCAATTTAGAAATATTTTTAAATTTTAGATTCTTTAATTCTCAGATTTGAGATTTCCAGAACTTGTATTTACACAGATTCTACGTTTTCAGACTCTTGCTCTTAACATTCTAGATTTATAGACTTTGTATTTCTGAATTGTTGTAAATTCTGATATTTGAGGTTCAGAAACCAATATCTTAACTTCTAGATTTTTCAGCTTGGCTGATTTTTAAATGTTAATGTTGTAGATTCTTATGTTTAAAATTGCAATACCTTAAATTTCTAGAATTTATGTTTTCCCAAATTCATCATTTCAATCTCATCAATCATTTTCAATTCTCAGGTGCTGAACTTTTTCATTTGATAACCTTAGGTTCTCACGTCTCTTATTTGAGAATCCCAGATTCTAAATTATAAGATTTTATATATTTAGAATATTAATTTTAAAATTCTGATACTTATATTTTCATGTTTTAGAATATTCTTGAATTCCATATTTGAGATTTACAAATTTATATAATCTCAATTGTAGACAAAGTTTCAAGTTCCATAATTACAAGCGTATCAAATTCAAAGTTCTCCTATATTAGGTTCTCATAACTTATTTTCAAATTTTATGCTCTAAATAATAATCGTTTAGTTTAAATGCTAATTCTCATATTTTAGAAACCAAAATTTCCAGCCTCTAGATTCTCATCACATTTATGATTTCCAAATACTAAACATTCAAAATTTTAAATTCTAAAGTCCAGATGTTTTATCCATTTTAAATGGTGACAAATTAATATATTTATAAATTTTAAGATTTTAAATTTTCAGGTCAGATTTCACTTTCAGATTCACAATTTTGAAATAATGTAAATTCTAGATTTTTAGATTCTATGGTTCAAAAATCTCATCTTTTACATTCCGATATTTGATAATCTGTAATTTTATGTTGATCCAGTAAATAAACTTTTAGATGCTAGTTCTTCAAATCCTAGATTATTAGGTTCTATAATTTTTTCTTTCAAATATCTTAGGATTTTGACGTGATACAAAAAAATTAAAATTCAATTTTAAATCAGCACGAAAAAATAGATAAAAAACTAAATAAAATAAATAAAATTAACTAACTAAACTAAATAAAATTAAAAGATTCTATCGAATTTCTAATCCTAGATTTATAGATCTTGTGTTTTCGAATTTTATATTCTAAATGCTGACAATTTTTTTTTGAAATTTTAGTATCCTTAATTCCCAGGTTCTAAGCTCTCAGATATTAAACAAAATTTATCGAAAATTCTAAAATTAAACTTGGATGCTAATGCTTTAAATGCTAGATTATTAGATTCTATTATCATTTCTCTGTGAATATCCTAGATTCAATCAATTTAATTTTAAATCAACACAAAAAAATAGATTAAAAACTAAATAAAATAAATAATTCATTAAATCATCAATTATTCATCAATCAATTATTACTAAAAAAGTTTTATTTTTAAATAGACATTTCCATACAGTGTTTTTAATATTGACAATGAAATATGCATTGTTTGTGCATTTGTTTCTTTCAAAACAATTTTAAAATCAATATATAATTTTAGAATAAAACAAAGTAAACTGCTAAAAACGAAAAAAGTTTAAGAAATTACATCCCAAAATCACAAAAGCTTTTTCTTGTTATTGAATGTTTTATTTTTCCTTATTTTCTTGTATGTTCAAAGAAAACTCCCTCCACATATACTTGAGAAGTTTAAAAAAAGTTTAAATTTTTCACATTTTTAATAAACGCTTCCTCTAACTTTTAAATAAAGCCAAATGCGATGTGCGACGTTTATTAAAATTCAACACAAGTTCGCATTGACTAAATAATTCATGATTTGTCTTTGTCCGCCCCCGTAAAAGAATGATACAAAAGTTCGTTGCTCGTCGTACAAAACGTTGAAAGCAGGAGCAAATTTCCGTCACAAACTTCCGGAGATCCAATGTTGAAATGATCTTAGAAAATGTTAACCGGACCGAATCAGATAAATCTTTGTATCTCCGTAAACAACGAATCTCAGCCTGTATCAAAAGTAGTGATGATGCAAAATCCCATTTTTTTAAAACTGTTGGTATACAATTAAAAAAATATGTAACAATGGAGATAATAAATTTCTGTCATGATGGTCGCGATAATATTATTCAAGTTACAGCCATATGCTGACCGAGAACCGTGGAGTTATTCCGCGTCAGCACCCGCAAAAACTTGAATTCAGTTTACTTAGCAATTCAATTAAAGTATAAAACGTAGACATCCGCAATTACCAACGAAATAAAACGTAACGGGAGCCACCGCGCCACAAAGAAGCAACTTCTTCCGCCACCAAATCACGTAAAACACAACCGCTATACTTGCTGAGCCAATTTCAAATATATCTTTTTGACATGAGCACCTCAAAGCTCGGAAAATAAAAAAAGTTCGAGTTACAACATGTACAAGACAGTCCTCTTGATGTTATGGTTACTAGATGATTCCAGACTTTTAGCCCGCAGTCGTGCTGAAGTCCTGTGTATTTTCCATTCCAGTGCATTATCATTTAGAAGTCTGTCCCCAAGTTCGCTTATTAAAACCGAGTTGAAATTTTCATGTAAATTTCATATCCACTGAGAAACTTGTACTCTGCTAATTTTTTTTTAAGTATTTGACAGAACACATCATCTCGTTGAAAAAGTTTGGCAATTACTGCACTTTTATTACACGGAACTTTATAATTATAACATTCTTTTCCTCGTTACACCTTTACGAAATGTTTTAACTTTTTTAAATAGCACGCTAAAACCTCGTGAATTGCAAGAGTTAAAGGATCAGCTAATGAGAAAAAAGTTGGGTCATTTTATGTTCATTAGGGACTTCAAATACGTACGTACATACGCAATCAATTCAAATTCGATCGCTTCCTGCGTGCTAAAAAAAGATAGAATCTCCTGGTACATCCACCGGAAAAAAATCATTTTTAAATGAAACAGAGTTCGCTTTCAATAATCCAGATTAAAGCCGGCGTATTAGTAAACATTGCATAAAAATGAATATTTTTACATTTCACGCAGTGCATATATTTGTAATCGTTAATTATACTCATTCTGTTAAAAAGGAAAACGGTAATTAAAAAAAAAAGCAACAATGTTCGAAGCATTCTTTTACGCCAAGACTCGGATCTGTCATAATCTCTTCATGTGTGATAATTATAGATTAGAAAGTTAAAACCAGTTATCATCTCTACCTCTATATTAACAATCGTAGTACGCATCAGTTACCTGAAAGCAAAAAAGGCCGATCATTCTTGATTATCTGATAAATTCCACGGATCGCAATTATCACAACGGTGATAATTCCAGTGTTTGAACATATTTCAAGGCAAGTAACACTTGTAACATGCAATGAAAATAATAAAAGTTAGGTTTATGGTTGTAAAAGTTATAACTAGGAACGCGTGCTGCATCCCAAGATTTTAGATAAGATCTTAAGAGGACTTAAAGTAAAACAGCAACTAGAAGTTAAGATCTTCTTGTAATGGCCTGACGGCAATAACAAAAGTGCAAACATTATAGAAAATCATCTGTGAATATTCAGAACTTTTACGGGAACAAAAGCTCGGATAATTTTTAAAAGGTCTAGTTTTTGTTGAATATTATGAATAACGCACCTATTAGCTATCCTTTAAATCGCTTGGCCTACATATTAGTAAAACCAACAACAGACCATTAATCTTTGCGTGGATGTTAACAAGACAAATCAATTATAGGTAATGATAATTATGTACAGTATGTATTATAAACCTCCGCAGCAGCTGGAATGTTACATAAATGGCCATCATTGTTCGTTTTTGTCTACGCTGACATCCAGTAACCGCCCTATATTTTTCGATTGACAACTCTTTCCAGTTGAAGAGAACTAGTACAGACAACTATTACTCGATGAATCCGTCGCCGTCCATTTCAATAATAAATAAGTTCCTTTTGTCAGTAGCAGTACAAACAGGCGATGTCAATGCTGCCAACAGAAATCATTTGATTTTTTCGCTTACATTGCGCAATATCAAAACAATTCACAGCAGATTGCATAGCTGCAGAAAAACCTATCGCAATCACGTCGCGTTTAACACAGACAGTGTTTTTAATTAGGTGCCGAGGCTAAAGCCCCGACCGCATATGAATGTTTAGCACGTCGCTCTTATTGTCTCAAAAGTGGCTTTTTGTCAGCGTCAAGTATAATCGACATACTTCTTCGCGACGTCTGGCTTATTAACTGCGCATTTCTAAGTGAAACCGACCACAACCAACAAAACCTTCAATTAAACAGGTGCGACAAAGAATCGGCTCAATTCCGCAATTAAAGTAACTTTAGTTGTTTTGAATAGATAAAGGCCACTTCTACGTTTGTTTCGATTGACAGGCAACGGTCATTAGAAACTGGACTTATTCAATTATCCCACTAATTATCATAAGTGGCGATAAAACAAGAGATAAGTTAATCGGTAGAAATGAGCTTGAGACTTTCTTATACAGATTTCGATAGGCAATTAGACAAAAAACAAAATCAACATAATTTATCGTTGTGGTCGCCACTTGAGAAGAACCAACTGTTGATTTCTTTTGCTTTTCAGACTTATAAGGACGCTCTCACTACCCTCACGCAGAAAAAAAGAAAGGAATTAAATTAAATTTTGTTTGGGGCAAAGCTGAGGCTTGGAGATGTGATTTTACAAATCTTGGAAATCTACGCTTCGAGTGAAATAGCTGAACTTGGTGTTTTTCACATATCAAAGAGGGAACATTTCTAAAAGATAAACATCTGTTTGCAGTAACCAGAATGGTGAAGTGTTTTATTAGAAAAACTATCACATTTAATGAAGGAGCGTATTCATAAACAACATCGAGAAATATTCTATGATTTTACATATGAATTTCAAACCTTGGGTGAATAACTGTTCGTTCAAAGACGGAAAACTGAGCGAATGTGAAAACAAAAAAAATAAAAAATGGATGTATGAGAAAAGATTGATTGATATAAACCCACTCTGTAAGATTAAATTTGTGTACAATACAATAATTATTACCATGGGCTTTTTTTACAGTTGGACTTTTTCAATTAGCAGATTAAAAGACAGTTCTGACCTGGTAGCAATCAAACGCAGTTTGGGCAGCAAATGCAAATGACAACAACAGAAGTTAATTATGTTTTTTTTAGATAAAGCACAAATACTACAATATTCAAGATTTTGTACAAAAAAAAACATTGTAAACGTGTCACGGTTCGTAATAAAAGGTCTTCGATTGCAGCAACATTGCATTTCTAATCTTAAATTATGGACGAAAAAATAATTAGAGCTAATAAAATTAGTTCTTTAGGTTTTCAATGAAAAATCCAATAAGAGTAACACTTTAACAATTTTTCTTGATATGTTGCGTCTTCAAAACGTCATAATGATTTTTTTTCTTCGACTTTTTTTGTGAGCTTATATCTCTTGTTGGCCAAAGGCACTTGATTTCTATAATCAGTTAATAAGCCATTACCAACTCAAAATCTAGAAACTTTTTTTCAGTTGGTAATCACAATGAGCGAAATGTCAAACGAGAGTGTATGTTTTAAGTTACAGTTTCGCGCCAGATACAAAACAGCAAATTAACCGTTGCACTTCTCAATAGTTGTCTTAATTCTAGAAACATAAGATTATCTAAATCTCAAGATAACATAAAATTTTGGACCAGAAAAAAATTACAGGCCCCAGTTCAAAAAACAGTCAAGAAAACAGATCAAATTCAAATCAGTTTAAATTCTAAAATCAGTTTTTCAAGTCATTTTAGAAGGTTATTTATATATACAAGAAAAAACTTTTTAAATACAATAAAAAGGGACTGAATTCTTAGTAATCGAAACCTCAGAGAATTGCTCGAGTTCAAATTTTTGCCACCTATCATAGTTTCAGAGAGATGAGACCCAACGGTTCCCAAAAACCGCGCAAACCTAAACGCCTAAATTTTTTCAATTTGTTCCACATAAATTTCATTTCAGTTGAAAAAAAGTATTATATAAACCAAAAGTTCAAATTATAAAAAAAAAAAACATTTTTTGTTGTTACTTTCTAATTTGCTGTTGTAATAAATCTGTTAACGCACTCTTTTTGAATGCGTTAACAGCTCATTACCAAGGCCGAAAGCTAGAACAGTATATTAAAATACAAGTTTGAGAAAGCAATAATTCCAGCACGGGTTTGCAATACGAGCCGCGTAGCGGCGAGTGGAGGAACAAACAAATGCTAGAAGAGCTTTCTGAACGCGTGTTTTATACTATTTTTTCTATTTTGCACCACTTAATTTCTTTTTATATAAAAGAAAAAATTTTGAAATTTAGGGAATTTTATCAAGGTTGGGTACGATGATTTAATATTATTTATTTCACAACAATTGAGGTTAAGTTATTAAACACACTGCTCACATTCACATTTTGACATTTGACGTTGACGTTTTACGGCAATGCCGCCAACGCGACAAAACTAAAATACACCATTCGTAGTAAAGCATCCAAATTCTCAGTAACGGACCCAAACGGGTGCTTTACTGGCTTTAGTAACAACGCAATACAGAAAAAAAAATCGGTTGGTAACTGACATTCATGTCAGTATGAGTTTTAGATGACAGTTTCAAGCCAGATCCAGTTTTTTTAACGCATCGACAGCAAATTAAGCGTAGCATTTTCTGCAATTTGCCGTATTTCCAGCGAAGGGCAGGAAGTTTCTGAATTTATCTTAAAACACTAATTTTGTATTTTCATTTAGGAAAATTACATTTACTTTTAATATACTTGATTCAAGTTTAAAATGTCAACTTTGAAAAGTTTTTATCATATGGTAAAATAATAGATAAATGATAACCAAACCTTGTTTATATAACATACAAAATAATTACACACAAAAATACTAATACAAATTTTAGTTTCTACATTTAGAAATGTAGGTAGAAAATTATAAAAACTTTTACAAATTCTAACAACCTCAGAATAATCTGTATGCTGAGAATTCCAAAGAATAAAACTTGCAAAAAAAACAAATTTCCTATAAAACAAAAAAATGGAGAATCTAATGTTTGAAAAAATGGAAAGTTGTAATGTTAAAAACATGTTAGATCTTTATGCATATTAATATATTTATGCACATATTTTATGGATATTAAATAAGCATCTAGAAAGTCTAAAGCGTCTAAAGAGTCTACAATTCCTACAAAATTTAAAGATAAAAAATGTAGTAAATCAAAAAAACCTTAAAAAATCAACAAGAAAAAAAAAACAAAAAAATTGGAAAACGTAATGAAATTTAGTGCATTTAACAGTCTGTTCAATTTAGAGAAAATCAATAACATTAATAACTAAAGCATTCGAAGAGTACAAGTCTAAAAATAATGTGAAAAATAGTAAAATTTAGAAATGATCGAATGTATTAAAAAGGTATAAAAATCTGAAGAATTTTAAGTTAATCAAGTATATAAAGAATTCAAATAAATATTTAAATAATTTCAACCCCACCTGATTTAAAAAATACAAAAGTTCACATTTTAGGAATATTAAAAAAAAATCATAGAAAAAGGAAAGAAGCAAAAAACGAAAAAATTCAATGCGTAAGAACTCAATTCAAGGATAATAAGCATACCTATAAGCATATCTAAAAAATTTAAAGAATTCAGAAAATCCAAAAAGTAGTGAGGAAAGAAGGCAGACAATTTACGTATTGATTAAAAAATGAAAACATTTTCGGTTATGATCCATTAAAGGTGTCAAATTGTATTTCCCTGGATTTCACGTTGCAATTTTTGCAGTTTTATAGATTCTCACATTCTTAACAACTCAGGTTAGAATGTTCCCAGTTTTACAAATTTTTCGGGACTAGGTGTTAAAAGATTTAAAACTGCTCGTATTTTCACGTTCTAAGTTTACTTTTTCAGATTCATTTCAGATTCATAGTTTTTAGGATCTTTGGTTTAACCGCTGTTTGTGTTTAGTTTTTAATATTTTAAGTTAATTTGTGTTTAATTAATTGTGTTTAAATGATACAATAATCTAACAAACCAGATAATTTAAAAATGAATTTGGGTAATAGTACAAAATTGAGTCTAAAAAAAAGAAGTGCAAGCAATTTAAAGGGGTCAAGAGTTACCGTCAAAGAAACTGATTTAAATATTTTAAAGAATTCAAAGACATTTACTTTTAATGTACCTGAGTTTAAAATGTCAACTTTGAAAAGTTTCACCAACTGTTACAAAATTCTTTAAATTATCAAATTTGATTTTATTTGTAACTAAAGTATTTAAAATACAAATTAGAAAAAAATGCATAAAAACTCGTATAGAACTTTAGAGCGCTTGTCCTACACGAGCACTTCTGCCTACGGCTGTCGTGTTGCAAACTTTAACTCGTGTTCTAATATAGGTTTTATAAAACGAGTTTTTTAATACACTATTTTACACCTGCAATGTATTTTATGCATATTTTAATGGAGTACGTCTCGTCATACTTTTAGCCACTGTGAAAATAAAATTAAAAAAAATTGCCTCTCATATTTAAAAACAGACTATGAGCATTCTGATTTTAAAAAAATTATATATCTGAAAACCAAAGATTTAATAAAAAAATAATACTCTAGTGGAGAAGCTATAATTTGAAAAAAATAATAATAAATTTTGCAGTTTATTAAACAAATTATTAATTTTATTTTGTTTGAGATAGTTAAAAATACAAAAAAAAAGAAAAATGTTTCACCTACCGTAAACGAATCTTTTGACATAAGTACTAAACAAATGACAAACATTTTTCCATTTAAAAAAATTAGCTTAATCTAGTTTTACACTATATTGATAAGATAATGTAAATTATGCCCAATTACCAGAATTATTTTTATTGGACTGGTTGTACGAAATGAAATAATTATGTTGTAAGCTGGCATGTCGTGACTTCATGACTAAAAGTAATTTGGTTATCCCTGCAGGACGTTTAGTAATATGTTTCAGGCATGATTTCTAAATTATTGTCAATTTTAATACGTAATTTACTCTGAATGATTAAAAGAGTTACCATAAAGACTAAACGATATTATCTAATGAGCAATTTATTGTTAGAAATTGGCTATAACTCGATTTTATGTTATGGCTACCAACAAATGGTTTAAGTAATTAACAATCACGTTATATTTAATTATAATTAAAACCATCAATCATATATTTGCAATGACTTATTACGAACTTACACGGAAAGTCTGAAGAGAAATGGCCGTTAAACATATCGACAAAGTACGTTGCGTTTTTCAAATGGTATTAAAAAACTTGTGCATATCATTATAAAACGAGATCTGCGGCAATATGAACTAATCCCACACCATATTGCTTTTTCTCACGCAACAAAATGATAATACTAATGATCTCTTCCAACACTTGTTTTCCCCAGGTTTCCTATTCTCGTATTTATTTTATCATTACTATGCATAAGTTTATGTGATGGCAGAGACTTAATTATCGTGCTCCAGTTTCCACTAAGATAAGTAAATGGACGTGCCTTTAACCCGAGAGCATCATCAAACGCTATCACACAAGACCTGATTGTTCCATGAGGCAACCCATGTGGGTTTTTTTTTCTAACAAAGAATGCGTGTTTGCGTGATATAAGGTAGTTTCAATTTTATCAAGGAAGAAGCGACAGGTACCTCAATTACCGATGTTAAATGAGTTACCCGTATACAATGCACTTTAAACTTGGACTTTAGCTCAGTAATTTATTGTTGGTAATTACCACTCTTACACCAAACGTGTCGCAGAGATCCGTATCGGTTTAATTGTTTTCATTCGACAGGAAAATACGAATTTCGTAGAGGGCTGGCATTCCTGCAGTGCAATTTTAAGGCACTTACCACAAGATACTTATAATTTTATTCGCAAACGCGTCATTAACGCATTTAGTTTTATTTCTGTTATGATGTACTAGCAATGTTTTGCTTTAATAACGTTATTATTATAATGCTATTAAAATAAAACCAGAATAATTATGTATTCAAAAAAGTTGTTTACTCTTTGTGTATTAATATAATGTGCAATCATGTGAACACTTTAACGGTATTTAGGCTGATACTAAAATTGTTATATCCGTGTAAATTTTACAGTTAATTTCAAATTTCAGTGTCGAGTTTTGCATAAACGTTTAACATTAACATATTCATTTGCATGTCGTCTTGTAATAAAACATATTAAAAGTGTGAAGGCTGTGTTTTTCTCTATCAAGCATATCTGTGACACTTTTGTGCGGCAATGTCACCTCGTTGTTAGGGTGAAAAATGTGGTTATTTTATGCAAAAAGATAAGGAATTTTAAATTACAGACATTTTTAAAATTACCGGGCCGTTTTTGTGCCGCAGCAATTTTCTTCTATTTTTTTTATGATAAAAATAACGTAAATATGTACCCAAGAATCTGATTTTTTTTGTTAAAAGTGGTGCCTCAGGAAAAAAGGAAAAGCTTCCTTTACATCTGACAGCGAAAGCTTTGGTAGAAGTTGCCTGATGATTACATTTTTTGTTAGGTAATTCAGTTTTTGATATTCATAATCTGTATTTTTATTGAAAAATTACAACAAATTTGCCTCATTTAACGAAGAGTAAATAATAAATAAATGTTAAAAAAAAGGTTAGATTAAAAAATAAATAAATCTCAAATTCTGAATTCAAATAAATTTCACTAGTAATTTTGGACAATAATAAGTTCTAATTTCTAATTTCAAATTACAGCTATTTTAAAAAACTCTTTTCTATTTTTTTTATTGTTTGTATTTATATAAATTTAACTTAAAATTTAAGGTAGGAAAAAAATTTAATGAATCTGTATCAGGAAAATTTGATGTGTTGCCCAGTTTACTTGTAATACCAATACTTTCTAATTTGAAAAATATTGATTGATTATTAATAAAAAAGTACCAATCAAAATAGAATAGACAAAATATAGAAGATCGAGAAACCATATAAAGCGGAATTCATAATTTGAAGAATGTATAAAATATAAAGATTTATCTAAAAAACAAACAGGTAAGTATTTGAAAACTCAAAAAAATGTAAAGCAACAAAATCACTGAGACAATCCTAATAATTTTTTTACTTAAAAAAATTCTAGATAGAATTTCAAAAACACTATTAGGCTATAGAGTAAATAAAGATGAGAAATTTGAAAAGTTTGCAGTACACAAACGAGCTCGACATTTTACAAATCTAAAAAATATATAGAAAATCTAAAAGATATATGGAAAACAATGAAAGAAATAGAAGATTCAAAGAATATAAAACGTGGGGAAATTGAAAACACGATAGATATAGTATGCAGAAATCAAATATTATAGAGACTTCAAAACTACAAAAATAATAAAAATAATTCTAAAAATCCAAAATTTTAATAACTCGAAAAATCTAGCATATCTTTGCATATTTTGGCTACTTAGGCAATTTGCTAGCTAATTTCATAAATTATGGGCGATCACATTTTATCAGATTTCTTAAATTTTGCCGCCGTCTAATTTTGCATATTGTTCCATATTTTGGTTGAGTTGGTCGCGTATTTTGCAATAATTTGTTGCATTATGCGCAATCACATTTTATAAATGTTGCATTTTTCCGCTACCTTAAGTGTTTTTTAACTTCATAACTCCAGAGAATTTTTGTATTGAAAACATGACTACGAATCGCAGTAGATTTTCTTTTGTGTTTTAATCCTACTTTTTGTAGAGGACCGATCAACTGAAAGATTTAAAAAGTTAACAAAAAAATTATAAAAGTTTACTGGATTTTAAGCAATTTTAAAAATTCTTAATTTTGTAAATTTCGCATGCAAAAAATTTTAAACATTTTAAAAAGACTTTGATGAGTCTAAAATAATAAAAATGCCTACAGAAGGTCTACATCTAAAAAGGAAAAAAACAAAAAATCTAAATCCAAAAAACTGAAAAATCAAAATATTCAAAAATTCGAAACAATCCAAAACTTGAAAACACGGAGCTTCTAGAGAATCATGAAATCTAAGAATAATCCTAGAAATATAAAATATGAAGAGTTTTTAGTACACAAAGAATCCAAAATCTGGCTCATTAGAAGAGTGAAAAAAATCTTAAAAAATTTAAAAATGTCGAAGAATTAAAATATGTGCTATACATAATAAATAAAAAATTAAATCTAGAAAATTTTAACCTTCTAGAGAAAGCATCTAAATAAAACCTTTTAAAAGGTATTCAATTTATGTTCAAGTTCTAAGAAGTTGCGAAGTTGCGAAGACACTAAAGAACTCAAAACGTCTAGGAAATATAGAAGACTTAGAAGATATTAAAGTATCATATCTTGAGTTTATAAAGAATTTAAAGCCTCTAGATATCAAAAAAATCTAAACAACAGAAGTGCTAAAACTCAAATCAAAAAATTTAAAGAGTATCTGCAGAACAAATTTGAATAAATAAAAAAAATCTAAAGAATCCAAAGTATTTTTAAAATAGTGTAATAAAACTAATTAGCTCATTTCTAAATAAAGTACTTTTTAGCCGACCTGACACTTTTGAGATATCTTGTATTCTTAAATTAGTGACTTTTTGGTCTAATACAAATTTTTTGAAAAAGTTGTTTTTGTGCATATCTTAATAAAACATTCAAAAAAAAAATTCACGTAATTTAAAATTTTAAGAAAGTCATAATGTATGACGCACTTTACGTGTGCGTTTTTGAAAAAATGGCTTATCGCATTGTTCGAAAAAAATATTTTTAAATTTCGAAAAGAAAAATAGAAAAGCAAGCGTTTTTCAACGCTCCCAAAAAGAAAATAGTGTTTTCTTCTTAAAATAACTGAAATTTGTTTTTCAACTAAGTGAATATTTAATTTTAAAACAACCAAGTTTACGCGCCACAGTGAGCGACTTTTCAACTTTTCGCCCTCGTTGACTTTGCATGCATGAAATTACCCCAGTTTCTCTCAATATTAAAATGATGCATCTCTCGGGAACGTAACATATTGAATTTATAGTATCGATACCGCCGCGTTCATATATTCCACCACTCCAGGTACTGAAAGCATTTTTGTTTCGTGCAGAATTCTTAAACTCCGCTTAAATCAATAAAAAATATCGACGTTTGTGGGAAATTCGCATTACTATCGGCCATAAAAAGACAACATCAAGTCGAAAGACCTGATAGTTTTCTATCAGTTCCGCAACGATGACGTCACCACCATTACTGTCAAATTCCTTTTAATATACGGCAATTGTTTCCGGCGTCGGCTACATTGATTTATAGCAGGTAATTGTGTAATTAAGTAGTGATTGAATTCAGTGAGTGCACTTTATGCGTGTGTAAATAATAAAACTGATTTTAATTTACGGATTGTTGCTTTTATGTTACGGTGCAGTTCCTGGAGCTAGTGATTATACTAGTTAACCGCGTTTAGCGCAACAACTTAATCAAATTTACTGAACGCAGTTTTGATGCTGGCTTGAGTACATTTCCATGTTCTTGCGAGTTACTTGTTAAATTAGACGACAATTTTCATGCGAAGGGGGAAGAATTATTTGTCAACAAAGTAAAGAAACGACGAAGCTGGAATATTTTGCATAATTGCTTTGTTTACTGAATTGTTTTTACTGGAGTAATCCGGCTGTAGGGTTGTTAAATTAGTCGTCAAAGCAAAGAACGAGATTAACAAGTAAAGAGATTTTCATTTCGGTCGCTTTAAAATAACACCATACCAATCTAAAACATGTTAATCATCAAAATCACTATAAGTATATTAAGAGATAATAGAAATCTAAACAGTTTAAATAAATGCAAAAAAACAGAAAATGTAAAAAGTTTAAGAAATTTAAACAATCAAAAATACAAAACTATTCAAACAAAAACCTAAAATTTTACAAATCTAAAGAATATAGAAAAAAAAACAGAAAAAGTAGAAACTTCAAACTTCAACTTTAATTATAGAATCGGAAAAATAAGAAAAATACCAATGAATCCACAAAATCAAAAACTTGTACAAAAGATGTCAAAAATACCTAAAACTTCCTTGACAGTAAGAACAGCACATAATTTTGAAAAATTTAAAGTATACAAACAGTTCAAGAAATCCAAGCAAACCAAAAATATTACAATATATTATATATATTTGACAACAAATCGAATATTTTTCCATATTTTGGTTGAACTGTTTGCGCATTGCAAGTTATCAATTTTATTGCATCTTTTTTCCTACTTAATTCTCAGTGTTTTCAAACTTCATAATTATGACCAAAAAATTTATGTGATTAAAAATATGACTACGATTCGAAGTAGAGTTTTTTTTGTGTTTTAATCCGACTTTTTCTAGAAGACAGATTAAATGAAAGATGTTACATCCATTAAAAAAAATCTCACTTTGCTATCATTAAACTGCCTGATATTCGAAAAACTTCAAGAAGAAAAGCTTACGACCTTATTTGTAATAAATCTTTTTCGATTTTTGAAGCTCATTTTTTTAATAAAATACTATTGAGGTGACCTGCCAATTTTAAGACATATTGTATACTGCAATTAATGGCATAATGGCAAAATAATACTCAACTCTTAATGTAATTCAAAAACCATAAACAATAAATACCATACCAAAAACAATACTACTTTGTTAGTTTTAGCTTGATTTTTGCAGTAAATTACCTATAACAGATCTGCTGAAAGAAAAATTATTTCACTTATCAGTTTCCATCTTTGCAGCAATAGTTTCTGCGTCCTTGTGATGAAAATTGAAGTTGGAGGCATGCAGTGCAGTTGTTCCAAAGGGAGCTATTATAATCTAAAGAATCAGAATCACTGTAAGCATATTAAGAGATAAAATAAATCTGAACAATTTAAATAGATCTAAAAAATTAAAACGTTGTACATAACATGTCAAAAATATCTAAAATTTTCTACACACCAACTACAAAACAAAAAGCTTAAAATTTTACAAATCCAAAAAATATAAAAAGATTCAGAGTAAAGAGAAACATTGAAAAATTTTAAGAATAGGAAAATTGGAATTAAATATTTATTTAAAGCATTTACGGTTTCAAAAATATCCAAAGAGTTAAAGACTGCAAAAAATACCATTTAAAGTAGTCGCGTTTTTATAAAAATTTGACACGTTTTACTCACATTTCATAAAATTTGTTGCATTTTTTCACTACTGAATTTTCAATGTTTTTAGATTTGATAATTATGACTAGAAAGCTTCTGTGAAAAATACATAAATGAATAAATAATTTATTGTTTCCAAAAGACATATTACCTATAGAGGATGAGCTCCAAATATTACAAAAATAACGATAACGACATTACAGTAAATTACAAGATATTAGATATTTGACAAAGTATATACAAACACAAAAGCATAATGATAATAATGATAAAATATGACTACTACTTGATTCGAAGTTGATTTTCTTTTACGTTTTAATCCAACTTTTTCTAGAAGACCGATAAACTGAAAGATTTTACACAAGCTGCAAAAAAATTTCAAGTTTCTCACTTTGCTGTCATTAAACTGATATTCGGGGAATTTTTATTTTAATTTAAGAAAAGATATTTTTCGATTTATAAATGATAAATCTTTTGCTAAATCTAGTTAGGAATTCTTCGATTTTTCAATACCCAATTGGATGCGGAAAAGTTGAATTTTTCCAAACTACAATGGAAAAATAAGACAAAAAAAATCAACGGAAACTTTATTTTTTGTATATGTTAACTACAAAATTAGAACAATTTCCAAAAGGCCAATTAGATGAATTATTATCAGACTTTTTGCTTAGTATCCTGTGTCTTCTGTTCCAATTCCAATCCGGCAGAAGGCTCGGGGTTATCACAACACAGCAGTTCGCTACAACCTTGTGACTGTGGCTCCCCAAATATTTTTGGAGGCTATTTCTAATTTATTTTCAATAGAGTTTTTATGTACGATTCAGCGACGCTAGTAGATTTCTAATTTCCATGACGGTTTAAAAGAGTGATTCCAGCCTCTGCGTCTGCAAGTAGTGTTGCTGGAGTCCTCCTGAAGCAATGTCCAGTATACGTCGAAGAATCTCGTAGCTTTAAAAACTTGCAATTTTTTGTGGTATTGCAGCAATGGTGTTGATCCCCACAGCTTGTCCTTTCCATCTGCCATTACGGTAGCCAATAAAAAATCTTTATTTTCAATTCGTGAAGGCCACAGGGAATAGTAATTTCTAAATATTTTTAATAAATCTATACCGTCAAAATGTTCACGTGTTATAGCAAAATCTTTTCTCACATTTGGCTTTGTCTGTGGAATTGCAAACATATTTTCACATATTTTATATCTTGTAATGTTATCCCTTCGTTAATTGCTACAAGAAACACCACCTAAAAATGGATGAAGCTTTTAGTATGTAGCACCAAATTTTGTGGTAAATTTTACCTTCATCAACAAATATTTGTCATTATTCGCTTCCTTCAAAAATTTCTATACCTCCAACCTTGTAAAGACACTAGATTTCTTTAGAGTAAAGCCGGTTGACCTCTTTTTAATGGAGGCTATCAATTTAGGATAATTCTACTTGTTCACATTAATTGTAGCTCGTAACATTGAATATAGACTCCATCATGTAGAACCCTTCAAAGTTCTTGACTTCTGTTCAAAATATGCTAATAATACCTCCTCATTAACATCTTTACAGCCTTTTCCAAACTCCAGTTTTCGAATTCTTTAAACGCCTTTTCGTATTTTTCTTTTGACCTCTCTGGTAGCAACAAATTAAAGACCAATGCTGCAGACTCTTGGATATCTTCAGACATTTTTAAAGCAATTAATTGCACATTTGCACAAACTTGAATAAAATGTAATTTTTTTTTTGGTCTACTTCTCAATTCCACAGCAATGACATATTCATTACCAAAAGGAACTTGATCGCCGTATTTAAAATGGAAAGCAAAATATTGATAATAATTAAACAATGAGTAACTTTTTAACGGATTTAACAAAATATTGTGTATGAAAGGCATGATTTTCCGTTTAGGACGTGATTTTTTTTTCCGCTAACGCGTAGAACAAAAAAAAATAACGTCTAAAACGGAAAAATATCACTGAGCTGGCTTGCCAATTTTGCAACATCTTGGATACTGCAATGTGTGACATAATGGCAAAATTATCAGAAATAATAAAACTAAAAAAAAATAAAAAATAAATACCATATTACTAACAATATGTAAGTTACTTAGGATCTCATAAAAGAGAAGTGATTTCACGTATCAGTTTCCTCAACTAAAATCTTTATAACAATCGTTATTGCGTCCTTGTGATAGAACTTGGAGGAATGGAGAGCAGCTGTTCCGAACGGAGCTATTCGATTGTAATTAATTTCGACTGTCCAGTGAGACCTGATGAGCAAGCATTATTATTAATCCACTTTGAGCGGAGCGCCGACGATGGCACTCCACATAATAACCTCGTACTGAAACTCTACCCAGGATACCCATCATCATGCTAAGTACACGCCATTATTGAATTATTCTCTTAAATTACCTGCAAATGGTCGCTGTAGTGGACGATTTGTAGTCACTTTTCAATCTCAAAGTACAAAAAGTCTTTTCCCATTCCCGGGACGATCGTCTAACCTTGGACGATCTTTCCTAAATTTCATTTATCTCTAATTTGATTACCTGAAGTTCGAATGAAGAAGGAAAAATTTAACGAAAGGTCATTGTGCTTGAGTGCAACAGAATTTTACAATGTAGTCTCAACGCACAAAGGCGACGAAAAGTTAAAAAACCAAGCGTGAAATCGGTTTAAACCTAATCAAATCTCTAAAGTAAACACTATTGTTTTATTACTTGTGGCTGTTTTATTGGCTCCAACTTGTAGAAGCTTAAACGTGGTGTTGCATTTAAAATCGTTGCAAGTTAACTAAAGGTCAAGTTGCTCGGATCGGCTTTAAATCATATTACCACTACACTAATTGAATGGAGAAACTGGATAGTTTGAGCAATTTTTTTTAATAGACAAGTACCCGCGAAGAAAAAATAACTGCATAAATCTAACATTAATTATTAAATATACAATACTGTCATAGCTATAAAAAATTGCGTTCTCACGACATGAAATATAATTAAATTTGTCCACCGAACAAATGTTCTCTGAAAGATTCCGTTATCTAATACATAAAATAGCTTCAAACAATGAATAAATCACTATGTTAATAATATTTTCCATTGTAATTTACAAGCTGTTTATTGTTTCCCGTTCAAGTTAATTTGACAATGACGGGTAATCAAAAATTGAAGTAATAAATGTAACAGTAATTTACGAATTACGGCACTGTTTTATATTATTATTTCTTTGCGGGCGTAGACGTAATAATAAATAATGCATTAATCAATTTTATCAATTGTTTTTCTTGCTTTCGACGTATTTAGGAGTTTAACCTTTGAACCTTCGAGGAAAAAATCCATAGCCATAAAAATGATAAAATATCTGTATGTAGAAGTAACGGCGGAAAATATTTCACATTTATCAGTAGTTTTTTATACACTTTTTTTTCATGAAAAATTTTTGGAGCTAATATCTTAAAAAAACAGCAAATACAACCAATAAATCTACAAATTTTTTGTTACAGTACACAGTATTTTCGAGCTTTAAGTCACCTGTATATATGCTTCTACCATTTTATTTTTATCTGCTTCTTACATCTTACATCTCGTCTTTCCGAGATCATTTTTCCTATTTTGTTTGCTACGTTAGACAACAACCGTCTCAATTGAAACATTGTAAATTTCATCTCTGAATCTCCCCAGAGGATTTTAGAGAAATTTTCTCGTAAACCAAGCAGGTTATTTTCCGGTCGCTTTGTTTAGCTTTTCCACTACAAAGAACGAGTTATATTACAAAACACATTTCTGAGCGTAATCGGATGCTTAAGAGTGCAAAAACGACAAATTCATGGCTAAGCCTGATATGACCTAGTTTGTTACATTTTTTGTTGTCTCGATTTCAGATGAAAGAGTCTTGAAGGTTTTTATATACTAAAATGTTACCAAAACTTTGCGAGTAAGGAGAATATTAAATTTTTAGATAGGGATCAATTTTTATAATGGAAACAAATTTTTAGAGTAAATATACTTTCTAATTCTAAAAATCATTAAAAAAAAATTGGATTATGTTTCAATTCGTGTTCTACATTTTACCATATTTTTGTATTTTTAGAAAATGTAATAGTTAGACTTATTGTAAAATGTCTGGAAATAGCAAAATCAGCAATAGCAAACGTTCTAAATAATTTTAAAGAACGTTTAGCCATGACAAGAAAGACAGGTTCGGCGAGAAAAGCAGTTCTTAAATATGAAATTGTGGAAAGCACAGAAACAGCTAAAAGTAGGGCAAGAAAATTGTATAGAAATTTTTAAACAAAGTTTAACTGTAAGATTTTTGACGATGAAATATACGTCAAAGTAGATTTTCAACAACTTCCAGCCCAAACGTTTTTTACTTGTAAAAATAAATTGATGTTTTGGAAAAATTTAGACAGAAAAAATAGCAAAATTTGCCAAAAATTTTTAATTTTGTAAGCACTTTCGGAAAAACATCTCAAATTTTTGTAACAAAAGGAATAATAAATCAAAACATTTATTTGGAGGAGTGCCTGAAGAAGAGACTGCTGCCATTTATATAAAACCAGAATGTTTCTACTCTCTTCTGGCTTAATTTAGCCACGGCACACGACGCAAAAACTGTGACAGGTCAAACTACTTACTTAGGAAGTTACATTTGTGCCGAAAGACAGCAATCCACCAAACTGCCCGGAGCTGAGATTCATTGAGAACTATTGGTAACATGTAAAACAAGTACTATAATATAAATCAAAAGAACAAGCTAAAAATATTGCTGCTTTTTGAAAAAAAGTGGAATAAAGCGTCAGCAACTGTTCCTGTTGAACCTGCACAAGATCTCTAAGTAGTTTAAAAAAAAATAAAAAGTTAGAGATTTTTGTTAAAGGTTAGATTATAATTGTTTATGAGGGACGTTCAGCTTAAAATTTAAAGACAAGATTGCATGTATTGTTCTTCTCAAATAAAAGTTCTACATTTTGTTATGTGTGGCGATTTTTTTTTCGTGGACATGTTTAGTTTCAAATTTTATAATTTAAATTTTCTACTTCAGAATCATTTAGCTTTTAGAGACATTTTTTTCAAATTTCAAAGTTATATATAGTTAAACAAATTATCAAAATGATTTTGGTTAAAAGTTGGGAATACATATTTTTCATTGATTTGCTTAACTTAAAACAAAATAAAGATTGGAATAATGACAAATATAAAACCCCCAAAACTGGGAATTTCAAAATAGGAAGTAGGAATGAAAATTGGAATCTTAAAAAGTGGCCATTTTCAAACAGCAGTAAAAAAATACATTGTTTTATAAACTCTTTTATTTTTGAAAACCTAAACGAATTAATAATAAAAGAATTAAAAAATCTGGAAATTACAAAAACCTGTTTAATCCATAATTTAAAACTCTACATTTTTCTTTGAAAATTAAATTAACAATAACTTTATTTAAATTTCAACTTGAGAAAACAAAAATTACTTAGGTTTTTGACACATTTATTTAAATCCACTAAAATCTACAGTTTTGAATTTTTTGAGTGTTTAATCACTTGGCTTTTTTAAGTGGCAATTTATTTAAATTTATAATTTGCCTTAATATACTTCAAGTTTTTCAGATTTCTCCGCCTAGATTTGATTAGATTATTAACATGCCTCTTTTTTTGTATTTTAAAACTACAAAAGTATACACGTTATTATACATATTTCGAATTCACAAAAAAAAAATACAAAAAATTTTTTGATTCAAGGTGTGAAGTGAATATTTATTATTTCTACCGCAGTAAATTTATTCTTTTGTATGAAAATATGGAGAATTACAAAACTAAACATATATAAAACCTAACACATTTGGGTACTGTTTATTAATTTCAAAATTAAAAACTTCGAAGTAGAAAGTATTTAAAAAAAATTTTAGTTATTAAAAGAATATTTTACATTTGAAACGACAAATCAAAAATGGAAGAATTTAAAAAACTTGAAATTTAGAGAAACTTACTAAGTAATTAAGGGAAAACTTAAAGACCATAAATTTAAACTTTACATTTTTTAGTCTGACAGTTTATTAATTTATTTGAAAAATAATGTACAACAATTTTAACTTTACTTCATTATCATCTTGTAAAAACTCCTTCGGTTAATTTAATTTCAAATTTTAAACTTTAAATTGCTAAAGTTTTTGACACATTCAAAACCTCCAAAATTAATTAAATTTTGAATTTTTTCCAATCAGCTTATTCGACTGACATTTTATAGAGATTTGTAATTTGTCTCGATATACTTTGAATTTTTCAGGTTTCTTAGCTTTCAGTAGCAAAATACTCAGATGGTATACTTTCTTGTTGTATTTTAAATAAAATGTACAAAAATATGTAGAAAAACAAACAAAATTTACAGTTTTTAATGCTTTAGATTTCAAAATGTCTAAAATGTTTTAAATATTAAGCTTACCTTCAGTTTTTATGTTCTTAAAAGTTCGATTAGACAGAAAATTAACAAATTTAAAAAAAAAAATTATTGATCAAACTACATCAAATTTAAATTTAAATTAAAAACTACATTTGTTTAGCAAAATTTTAATCTTCAAGTTATTAGATACAAAATTTTAGATTATTTATCTAAGCTTTCGGTTTTAAAGTATGCTGAATGCTACCTTTTAAAAAATATATTTTATAATTTACAGTTTTTTGATTCTCATTTATTTTAGATTCCTTTTTATCAAAATATGCAAAAAAAATTAATGCATTTAGATAATAATCTGTGAGTTTAAAACCGCAAAATTAAAACTTCCAAGTAGGATGTAAAAGAACCTTTGGATTTAAATAAAATATTTTAAATTTGAACACAAAATTGTTTTTAGAATTAGAAAAAAAAATTTGGTTATTTCGAGAAAGACTGGAGGAATGTGTAATTTTCAGTTTTTCAGTAAACTAATTTCCATTTCGTTTACTTTTTAAGTGTGTTCTCCTTTTCCACTTAATTTTACTATTTTTTTGAGTAATTTACGGGTTTCAATAGCGCCAACTTTTTCAATAGATCAGTGAGCAACGGATATATGAAAAATATATTTTTTGTAAATAAAATTTTTTTGTGTAAACATTTATGGAAATCCTTTTTTTGTTCCCTTCCCTAAGTGTTCCACAAACACGAGGAACAAAATGATGAAGCATTCGGTTTTTGTATCTTTTATTATTTGCCAATAATTCTCCGAAATAAGCTTGGTTTAATCAAGTTTATGAGTAACAGTCGAGATGGTCGATATGAATAAAATTAGCATTCGCAACCTCCGGAATGCCTACGCATTTGCATGGCCGCACTGTATGACGGATGTACTTCATTACTCACAGTTAGCCCTATGTGTGTGACAGCCCTATTATTTTCCTTGATTAAGTCACTTTGCTTGACAAAACGTCTTGGCACGTGACTCAAGTAAGTAAATTGAAACTGGATCCGGTCCTGAGTTAAGACTAGTACAATTTTTGGTATTGTATGGCTCATTACTAATCTCGTTACAAAGCACTCCATCCAACCGTAGCTTGATTATTCGAATTGCCCTGGCCCGGAACAACGTTCCAGTGATTGGACGCGATGGCCCATCCGACTATAATAAACACGGCGATGACCCCAAATTTGACAAAGTACGGCCCTTGGCCATTTGACTTCTTCGCTTCGAATACGTCGGTAATTCCGCTTGAAAACCAGATCTATTACACTATGCAAACACGACAGGATGCTTCATAGGCATCCACTAATTAAAATATTATGGGGTTAATTACTTCAATCACTGCGGTCATTAACTGAGATATCTATTTGCTTTAGCGATCGACACGAGAACTCCGAGGGCCGCAGCTTTGAATTGAAATCTTGATAGGACGAAAACAATTTCAAAATTATTTTAAACGTGATTTTTGAAGTAAGAAAATTATTTATAGTAAGAAAATATATTTTCGTCGGCATGCTCTTCGTGAGCCAGCCCCCCGAAACATGAAAGCTAATTTTGATCACGCTTAGTTTATAACAAAAACAATTTAATCGTTGGTGAAAATGTAGCCAAGCGTCAAAAATCTGAGTGTCTTCAACAGTCGCTACCGTAACCAGAAATTGTCGGGGAGACGACCTCGTCAAAGACAAAAACAAGCTAACCTCATAAACGAATGGGTAATTCTGGTCTCTCTTTGTTCAAAATAACTCGCGCCATCCTTGTAATTTTACCACAATCGCTGGGTTTTGTGCCTGTGAAGATCATTCTCACTATTCTCATTAAGGCGATGGGACCCTTAAGCTATTTTCAACGAAATTGTTTCTGGCGACGAACGTTCCGCTACTGACTTTTAACAAAAGTTTAAATAACGAATTTATAAAACAAACCGACGGAAATTTATGATTCTCTGTGCTTGGGTAGTCTATGAAACAAAAGGGGCGAACAATGCGGTTGGTGTTTTAGCATTAAACAGTACCGAATTGCGAATTATGGGAAAGTTTAGACACGGAGAAGTAATTTTATTAAAACACACTTTAAAGTAGATTCATAATTCTAAAAAAATGCAGAGTTTGAAGAACCACGTCAACGGACCTGTTAAACACTAAATTGAAGATGAGAGTTTCCTTTTCCACCGCGCTTCGGGGCAGCGAATGGAATTTACCTCAATTATTTTGTCATTAAACAAAAAAGAAATACGAAAGCATGGTAAATGTAATTAAAAAGAACAATAGATAATCAAATATGATTCATTTTTCCAGGAAATTTTAATTAAATTTTTATCTACGAGCATTTAGAAAATTACAGTAATAAAAGTATTAAGACAATTCCGTGAAGATTTTGTCTTTTTTAATCCAAATGGATGTCTAAAACTAAACTACTCTGTTGGTTCTTTCAAACGGAATCTCTAACTGTTTATTAGGACAAATGTTATAATCTTCCTTTTTTAAGTTAATTTACTTCTAAAATTATGGATGAAGAATTATATACGGCACAGTAAAAAAAAATGGAAATGATTAGTGCCGATTTGCACAATAAAAAAATAAATGTTCAGTCAGCAAAGGCAAGACGACATTACCATTTATATTTTTACTGAACGTTTATACTTTTTACCAAACATTTGTTATTATTTTCTGAACTTTTATTTTTACGCCTATCACAAAAAAAATTGAAGTAGGATCACATCCGATGAAACTATGCGAAAAAAACATGTTCTTTACACATAGGTAGCGTTTTTTTTGCTAGTTTTTAAAATATATTTTTCTATCAACGGAAGTTAGGGTAGTTAAGTAGTTAACAAGCTTCTTGATAAGAAAAAATATTAACTGAAAATTTTTGCTCTCACATATTAATAAGTCTGCTGTTATTAATTTTGCTTTTAGTTAGAAATTTTTCTTGTTCTATTTTCAGACGCATATCTTTGTCAAATATGACTTCAGTTAATCATTTTTTTGCATTTCATTACAGCGATTTTGTGCATCCGAATCCCACAACTTTTCTAGCATAATAATTTGAAACGATGCAATAACATCTTTTCATCAATCACATAAATGAAGTTTTCAATATTATTAATATTGTGAATACTGGAAATAGAACGCTGGCGTCTGTATGTTTCTTATTTTACCATTATTAAATTGAGCACCAAGATAGAGAGCTAATTTAAAAAATATATGTTTTTATTTTTTTTATTTTTTTGATGCACAAATACGCTGAAAAATTCGATGTTAATCTTGTTGTTTACCGACAATGAAGAAATAACTTTATCTTTTCTTGTTCAGTTTAATTTATAAACAAAGGTTCCTATAAGCCCTTTTTGTGTACCTGGGATCTCTAATATACCTCGCATACTAAAATAATTTTACTTTAGGAAGTGAAATTAAAAACTACATTAATCTATATTAAAAAAATGAACATGGTAAATTTAACTAAAAGGAACAACAGATAATCGAAAATGGTTAATTTTTCTAAAATTTTTGATTAAATTTTTATCTACGAACATTTAAAAATTACAGTAACAAAAGTATTAAAACAATTTACTCAAGATTTTTTTTCACCGAAATGTCTGTCTAAAACTGTCGCTTTCAGGTGTTCCACCAACAGAAGTCGTTCTAACTGTTTACTAGTTAGAATTTTATAATTTTTGTGTTTTCTTTTAGTTTGTTTAAAAACTCAAAAAATTATTGATAAAAAATTATTCATTCTGAATAACTGCAAAACTTCCAGTATTCTAAAAATTTATTTTTACACCTATCACAAAAGTCAGTTTCACATCCGGTAAAATTTAAAATTTAAATTTAATTTTCCTACCGTCTCAAGTTAGGGAATTTAACAGAACTAGTACATCGATATCATTAGAATTTCCAATAACATTATCAGATTCTATTTTTATAGCTGTTTAAACTATTAACGCGTCGGTATCAACTTGATAAGAAAAATATTAACTGAAAACTTTTGGCTTAACATATTTATAAGTCTGCTCTTATTAATTTTGCTCCTAGCTAGAATTTTTTCTTGTCTTATTTTCCGAGGCTATGTAATCCATTTTTTGCAAGTGGTGATTTTTTTTTCAGAGGCTTTTTGCAATCGAATACTGCATAAACTTTTCTTCCTTGACTGCCCTGAAATTTTCTTCTAGTGGTTATTTGCAACGATACAATAACATCCCTTCCTCAATTACATAAGTGAATTTTTCAATATCATTAACATTGTCAGTTATGGAAATATTTTATAGAGCGATGCCTTCTGGGTCTTTCTCATTTTACAATTATTAAATTGAGCAACAAGATAGGGAGCTATTTTACTATACAATGGATAGTAGTAATCAATTCGATTTTGTTCGACAAAAAAATGGAAATGATTAGTGCCGATTTGCACAATGAAAAAATAAACGTTCAGTCAGCAAAGGCAAGACGACATTACCATTTATATTTTTACTGAACGTTTATATTTTTTACTAAACATTTGTTATTATTTTTCTGAAGTTTTATTTTTACTGAACATTTATTACTTTATGTCGCGTTTATTATAATAACCGAACACACATTATTTTTATTGTGCATTCATAATTTTTAATGAACATTGTACTATATTAATTTTACTGGGCACTTACTGTTTTTATTGAACTAAAACACCTGACGATAAAATACAATAGTGTGCAATTAATTTGTCCCGCAATTAAAATTCATGTATGTTGTTAATTCTTCTTCTGATTTTTTGATGCACGAATGCGCTGAAAAGCTAATAACGAGTCTATGGAACTACAACGTCCTTTAATCACAAACAGTAATTTTTTTATTAATTTTAATTTTCGTAGAAAGATACTTGTCAATTATTTTTGTGAAGCTAAGACCTCAAATGTGCTTCGTATACTAAAATAACTGAGATTTTAACTTAACAGTTAAAAAATACATGTACCTATATTAAACAGATGAACACGATAAAAGTAATTAAAAAGAACAAAAGATAATCAAAATATGAGTCATTTTTCTAGGAAATCATGTTATATTATATTAATTTTTTATAGAAAATTACAGTTATAAATAAAAGTATTGCAATTCACTTAAGATTTTCTTTTCTTGTAATCCAAATGTGTAAAACTGTCGTATTCAGTTGTTTCTATTAAACGGAATCTCGGTACTAATAAACGTGCGTTATGAGATTTTAATGCCTCCTTTAATAACGTCCGTGGGAGTAATTGAATATTAATGTTCTTTATGTTGTCGTTTGTAGATTACATCTCGTATGGAGAAGATTTGACATGATTGATAAAAGATGTCGTATTAAAGCAATCACGAATCCAAAACAAGCTTAAAAACTTAATTCGAAGAAACCTACACATTAAGTAATCTCGAGCTTAGCTCTAAAATCTAACTTTGTTATGTAATCGTTTCCCACCGAGACAACATTAAAAATACAGGAGAAACCTAAATCCAACGTCCTAAACTAACCCATAACTCACCCAAGACTAATAAAAATGCTCCACGGTTCTTAAAAATGAAAAGGGTTCCTAAAGTGATCTTATAAAAACCTCGTTTATCTTAATTAGTCCGTCGATTTCTGAAGCTCTATAATATATTGAAGCTTAGTAACGTGTTCTTGCCATGAACCAATTCCAGACAGTCTCGAAACGGCTCAAATAATGATGTTAGATATTAACCTAGTTTAAATGATGCGAGTTTAAAATGTTGATAAAGTTAGAACTGAAACTCCAACGGCGATATTAACTAGAGATGGAGGAAATGTCGCAAATTTGCGATATTAGAAGCGATGTCTGTTGATATTTATGCAGATTATTCGAAATGAGGCTGTTGATCTGTATTTTTCCTCGTTCTTTGTGGTGCAAATAACGTCGGTTTATAAATAAAATTTAACAGAGCACTCACGTCATAATGCGATTATAAAGTTGACATTAAAGCTGTTTTAATCCGATACCGATTTTTACAACTTCAAGCAGAATTTATACTTGGCCGTCGGAAGGTACAATTTGCACTTTTAGGGTTACATGCAAATGGACGCCATGTTCATCAGCACAAACACAAACAATTAGCATAAATAACACGGAGCCTCCCCCTCTTCGGACCATCAATCGGCGAGGTTTTAGACATTCGCGTCACGTAGAACAAACATCATGACCGATGATAAGTAACCGGGTCGGCTTAACCGCCGGTTTTATGTTATTAACTGGTTGACAAATGCGATAATAGCCAAAGATGATGAATTAAGTGACGTGACGGGGGTGATCGATTAGGGGCAATTTTGCATAAGTGGAGTCGCGAGTTGATAGGGATGTTGCGCGCTCTACTTGAGACAGGTAAATTACCGCTCAAAGAAGTTATCAATTGGCTGTCAAATAGTAATTGGTCGTGGAGTGAGTCTGCAGACAAGCGTGGGCGGCGAGCATTATTATGCGACAACCGCTAGCCATCGTGAGTGATTGCGGCTACTTTGTTTGCAAGCAGTTCCTACATAATTACATATTCATTTGAGCATAAAACACAAGATTCGAATTATTGTCAACTGAATTAAAAGGAGGATTCGTTTCCAAGATGAACTTTTCTCTCGTTTCGCCGTGAAAAATGCTACGTGGTTGTAAACTAACAAACATAATTGAATTATTTTATACGTAGTTATGTACAAAGTACAAAAAACGACGTTCTCTACATCCACAGCGTTCTACCCTGCACGTTTTAATCCACATTTTGCACTAAAAGGCGAAACAAACAGGCAAAAAACATACCCGACGATTTAAATTAAAATTAACGAGTTGCGTCTGTGAGAATTACAGAAAATTTACTCGGTAAATAAATTATTTGCGCCAAATGAACTACGACTACATTGTTTTCAACTTTTAGAACTCATCTCATGGTAACCCGTTTCAAAAATTTAGTACTCTTTCCTTCTCGGAAATATAAAGATAAGTTTTATAGATTTAAGGAAATGTTATTCAATTCTACTTCTATTTTTAGATTTAAAATACACTACTTCTCATGAATAATACCAATAAAAATGTCTTATTCATAATGTTTCCAGCTCCGTCTGTTATCTGCTTCCGTCAATTGTCGGGATCCCGAAATTAACATTTCAAAATTATCACAAATTCTGACGCTAATGCCACTGGTAATTAATTGTTTAGAAAATTTTATTGCTTTTGTGATTATAGAGGGCTGACAGTGGCCTATCAATATTTATGACGTCTCAAGGAATACCAGTCGTATATTATAAAATCAAGGAAAATGGTAAACAAAAAATAGACTTAAATCAATTTTAGTATTTTTAAGACAGAGATAAAGTGGAGAGTCAGCCGTAAAAAATAACAGATGCCAAACGAGGTCACCAGTGAAGAAATTTTTAGGGCGTTTTTGGAACTGTTTTGGCGTTCAATTTTTTTAGTAAAACTGTAAATAAATGATTACCGCAAAGTAACTGCAATTATTTTGGTTCTATGTAATAGTATATTAATATTAGTTTATAATGGAATGTTTAGCTAATGAAAATTCGCTACGCTCATGCGATAATTTTGTGAGTGCCCTAGTCGCGCATTATAAACGAATATTATACGCTGCTTTGTGGTTGGAGTAGGGAAAACAGTACATCACTAAATAAAAATACAAATACAAAAATGTAGAAACTGTGACAGAACAAGACTATTTATATACTTTTTGGACCAGATGTTACGAAAGAATAAGTAGTTAGCGACTACTATTCTACTACTGGAGATTTCCAGTTTCTCAAAACTAATTGCCTTCTTGAAGAGTCGCTCGATTGGGCATGCACCAGAAAAGTCAAAATTATTTTCAAAAGAGTAATTAACAGTGTTGACAAATGCACCAAATGGAGCATATTTTCTTTTGAAAGTACGATTTCAATGTGTCCAAGTTTGCGTCATAAAACTACTATCGTTTTCGGTGATCGCCATTTTTGTTTTGTTTGAGCCTACAATTTTAAAATCTCTATGTAGAGGACGTTAAAGAGGAATTTGTCAATTTGTGAATTCCTTAACACAATTTTTCAATATACTTTTCGATTTTTTTTACCAAAAATCTGATTTAGTAATCAGAAAACAGAACAAAGAGAAAAAATTATCTGTGTAAATTACTGTTAAAAGATTATAAGATCTTAAATGCAAATAATATTAAATCGTAATAGAGAATTTATCCCAAATTCAATTTTATATTTAACTTCTACCTCTTAAAACTAAATAGATTTCCCAACACGAAATGCTAAGAGAAAAAAACAATACCTAGATAGAATATTTAACAAATAAATCAAGAAAATAAACAAAACAACAAAAAACATAAAAAATCACAAAGGGAAACAAATGGAATGGAGTACAATATGGTTAACATTCAAGAGAAAACGACAACAATATGATAGAAGAAAAGAAATAAGAAGCAGATAGCATAAAATTTTTAGAAATTGACAGATACAGGACACAGGGTAAGAGGAGGAAACCGATGAGAAAAAACTAAGATAGAATATAGAACCAATTAAAAAAAAGAATAATTAAAAGTAATAGGAAAGCTAAAAGTACAAAATCATCAGAGAAAGACAACAGAACACCTGAAATAACAACATATGTGGAAACACAATACAATAACTAAACGATTAAAAAGAAGAACAGTAAAAAATATTTATAAAAAAAATTACATTAATTCAAGGAAAATTATTGACAAACATATTAGAAAAAAACAAAATAAAAGGAAAGATCAAAGTTTTAAAAGAGAAAAAAACATACAATTCATAATATTTGTGAACATTTTTTTTTGCATACTAGTAAAAAAAATACTGAAATTTGTGTAAGTATTAAATTTGAATATTTACACAAATGCGAATAATTTTCTTCAAAAACAAACAATATTGTCAAAATCAATTTTTTTTCGGCTCTGTGGATTTTTTTAGCTTTCGGTTTACCAGAAACGATTCCTATTCGACCCAACTTTTACCTACAGAAGAAAGGAACAGTTTTTTTTACATTGGAAAACATTGGTATACAGACTAGTTGTTTGAATCCGAAAACTAGTGCTGCTATTCTCTAATTCTTAACATTCTGTTAAAGCTCTGTTACTGTAAAAATTACGTGCCGTTATTAACAATGTATCAGTGAAAGTCTGTAAAATTACGGCGAAAGCGGACTGTTATGCTTAACATTTCGTGCGACGCCTGCGCTCTGTTAATTAGATTAATCTAACCCAAGAAATTTTGAAGCTCAGTTGATTTTTTTTAAATTTTAAAATTAGTTCTCTCTCAAATTTTCTTTTTTCAAATTCCAGCTTTTCCCTTTCAAGTCCCTCATAATTTGACTTGTATACATTTAAAAATTCTTCACCAATGGACTTGATAGATGTGTTGTTGGTACTCTTCCAACAATTATTAATATATTCCGGATCAATGGATGGATTTATTGTGCCAGTCCTGAAAATTTCGTCCTCTTTCATGATCCGTAAATATTCTTTATACTGGTTTTGACTTGTTTTTGTCAATCTCCTTCTTTTGTTATCAGTCATTACGAATAAATGAACTAAACGAACACAATATAAGTACGTAATAATAATAATAATAATTATCTCGAAGAAACACTCACAACGTGATGAAAGGGTGAAGACAAGTAACGAAATGATCAGTATTGTACCTACTAAGCAATTATCCGCTTAATGTTTAAATTCATAATTCCCATTATCCCTAACTTAACATTTTCGAAGAAATGACACAAATGTTATTTGGGTCTTAACAGAACCCCTTACAGAATTGCAAATAATACAACTTTCTAACAGTCTGTTATGGCTGCTGTAATAGAGCTCTGGTACTAACAGACTCTAAAGATAACAAAATGTTGGCGACATTTTAGAGAATAAGCATATAGACTCGTTTGAATCCACAAAATGCCACTTTAGCGGTGTAGAACCGTAAAAACTACTTTCACGGACTAGTACCTACGTTAGTAGATTTTAACGCAACAGTTTCGAACACTGTTTTTCTCATTGTTATTTTTTCGGTCAATAAGCGAATCATATTCTCCAAGACTTCGCCGGATGCAAATTTAGAACCATGTTTGCAGCTTTTATTTAAAACACATTTTTATCAATAAATACCTTGCCATAATCACGGCACCTACTATATTGATAATTTTGCACCACGAACGCAAATTTATTTTTATACATAAAATACTGTTAATTCTACATTATAAAACAATTTTCTCGTTTGTAAGATTTTTAATGATTTTATTTTAAATTTCACTTTTTTTAAAGAACAAGCGAATTTGAGACGGACGTATCAGATATTCCATTTTCTAATTAATTTGTGACAGTGATAGCTTGTTATAATACCTTTTCTTTTCTATTTTAAGAATTGACAGCTCCTTGTAGACCTACTTAAATTATAGAAAAATTCAAACAGGTCGTCTCCTTTACTATATCGATTTTTAGTAATGTAAGTTAAGCGAATTCTTTTCTGGATGAAGCAATAAAATGTGGAAGTGATATTTGAGAAATGTTTAAATTCTGTTTTAGAGCCAGAAGTGTACTCTCATTGTATATAATAATCTATAGGTTTTGTTTGTGAGTATAATATACCGATGCTGCCAACTTTCACCTAGGGAAAAAAGGAACTTTTTTTTACATTTTCAAACATCGGTAAACAGACTAGTTGTTTGAATCCGAAAACTGGTGCTGCTATTCTCTAATTCTTAACATTCTGTTAAAGCTCTGTTACTGTAAAAATTACGTGCTGTTATTAACAATGTATCAGTGAAAATCTCTGTAAAATTACGGCGAGCAAAAGCGGTCTGTTATGCTTAACATTTCGTGCGACGCCTGCGCTCTGTTAATTAGATTAATCTAACCCAAGAAATTTTGAAGCTCAGTTGATTTTTTTTTAAAAGTTAGTTCTTCCTCAAATTTTCTTTTCTCAAATTCCAGCTTTTCCCTTTCAAGTCCCTCATTATTTGACTTGTATACATTTAAAAATTCTTCACTTATAGTCTTGGTAGATGTGTTGTTAGTTCTTTTCCAACAATTATTAATATATTCCGGATCAATGGATTGATTTAATGTGCTAGTCCTGAAAATTTCGTCCTCTTCCATGATCCGTAAATATTTTTATATATGGTTTTGGCTAGTTTTTGTTAATCTCCTTCTTTTGTTATCAGTCATTATGAATGATTGAAGTAAACGAACACAACACAAGTACTTAATAATTATTATTAATCCCTTACAGAATTGCAAATAATGCAACTTTCTAACAGTCTGTTATGGCTGCTGTAATATAGCTCAGTTATTAATAGACTCTAAAGATAACAGAATGTTGGCGACATTTTGAAGAATAAGAATATAAGAAATAAAAAAGTAAAGTTACCATAAACAGGGAAGCTTATATTACCGGCATCTCTTCTAACAACATCGAAAAAAAATATTTTATTAATTACCTTGTTTTGTTGGAAATCTCACAATATCCCTAACTTTATTGGCGCAGTGTACGTTTGAATTATAGACATGATAAATCAATCGAGGCCACATTTATTAGATCAAACATAAATACCAACGTAGAATTCTTGTTGAAATTTTCTGCCCAACTCACAGAAAACTTTTACGTGTTTACCCCACAGCCACAACTCACTTTCATAAAAATTTGAATTTGTGAATTTTGTGGATTAGTCCAATAGCGTACTTACATCCTTTAATTATATTATTAATGCGTGAGTGAAGCTGCATGTTTGCTGAAAATAAAGGTTCATCAGCGATATTTTCGGAAATAATTACGGCAAAATTTCCAGCCCTTGTTGATCCTAAATATCCTCAAACCAACATAAATCCGAGCTCATCTTTGCTTGCAATTACGAGGGAAGTTCGTGTTTATTATTATGACACGTCATCCAACACGGCCAGCCCTGAATTTAGCGCAATAAAAACGGTTTGTTCTGTAAATCAGTAATAATTGCACATATCTCTCTTTCCAGGGACGTGGAACATAACAAATTAGTGCTCTATTCACATTTCACGCGGCCATCATCGTCCTGCATCAAGTCCGGTGTACGTGCCGAAATCCAATTATTAATTTAATCATTATATGGGAATTATAAAATATTTACCGCTCGGCTGCTCCATATTTCACCAACAAAGCATTATTAAATAACGATAACCATAAATAACACTTATTCTAAAATAATAGCTTAGGTTAAAAAAGGAACAATCCGCAACAATTTAGCATTTCGCATACCCGAAAGAATCAGCAGTTCGTAATTGTGATTTATGCTATTTACTATGCCTTACTACGTGAATAATGGAGTAATACTAATTTATTGTTGGTCGTGTATGCAAATCACATAATAAGATTATCGTTTATGGTCCGTATACCAGCGGCAGATGTATAGAAACGAACAGAAACTCTTTGAATTATGTTCGATTATTATTAAATTTCCTCTCACAAACGTATTACTCTGGAAAAATTCAGCACCGAAATCCCACCGAATTAATCACGTCACTTGCATTCCCTCGCTTTGTAACACGTCTTCGGGGGAACCCAATTTGACTGAATTTGGTGTCTATCGAGTGCACGTAATGCGCTTTCAAAAGCTCGGTACACAGACGAAAACTTTTTGAATCCATTTAATGCGGCGCTTTTATTCTATTTTAATGATGTACTGCTGGCTTAGATTAGCACACATTACGCAGGCATTTAAAATTACATTTGGACTACTGTTAGCTTTTACTTACAACAATAAATTCATTGTAAAAGATGAACATGTAGAATAGATTTTTGCTGCGTCATTTAATGACCACAAAATATCTTTATTTGACGAAATGTCTACATAATTTGTGTTGGAAAAATACACAGGTCATGGCGGTTTCACAACGAGAAATGAAACAAAGTGATGGAAAAAATAAACCGTCCGAAGAAAAATCGCATTTTCTATTCTTGTTGTTTAATTTATTAATCTTGTTATTAACAACAAATTTAAATCTACTGCTTTTAAATCAACAAATTAAAAGTAATAAATTCAACAGTTAAAAATAATTTTGTTGATAAAAGTTGCCTATCAATTTTGAACGAATAGGCTAGTCAATTTTTCAGAAATGTTAACTAAAGCAATATGCAATAAACAACTCAGTATGTTATTAATTTTAATATTGTACACATAGCCCAAAATTTGTGAACCTGCTCAAAACTGCCTTATTACGAGATAGTAGAACAGTTTGAAACAGCAGTTTTTCGATAAAATAAAATATGAAGGCTCAAAGTTGCGCTTTTAATATTAATTTGATTTCCTGTAAAAGATTTTATTCTTTTTTTACAGACCATAGAATAGTAATTTGAGACACTTCTATTCACGGAAAGAATGCTTTTTAACTGACTTAAATTTACATTGTTTCTTTGGATACAAGAAAAAAAGGCTCTGTCTAATTTAGTTAGTTAAGTTGTTAAAAATTTTCTTGGATTTCTTGAACACTTTTTTATAAAGAGGTCTGGGAATTTTGGGATATTTTATATTATAAGTTAATGGCCTATTTAATAAAACAATAATGTTTAAATACTTTTATTTTATAGACTTTTATAGACATCCCAAGCCATCTACAAGGACAATTTTAATTTGGAAATTTGTAGATTGAAAATAGATTTTCAGCATGTTACTATATATTTTTTTATATCGTAGAAAAATGTATTTTAATAACTTTTTTTCTAACTACATTAATTTTTTCTCTTGGAATCCTTCATTTTATTTTAAAAACATGCAACATACACATAAACTTATTCGATGTTTTTTTTATTGCTAATATAATGTGTAAATAAATAAATTCAAAAAATCAAAAAGATAATTTAAAGAACAGAATGTATGTATATAATAAAAAATGAAGTGAATAAAACTACAAAATTATGCAGAATTTACAATTTAGTTTAAAAAATTTTGTTTGACGAAACAAAATTGTTGCAATTCTAACTTTGTTTAGTTCATAACTTTTAAAAATTTTACGCAAAAAAAAATTAAAAAACCTTGAAATTGTTAAACTTGTTGTAACCATGAGATTTTTCTAAACTTAAGAGTTTATGCAATTAAAGTGTTCCAAAATTTGTACATATAAATGTTACCATGTATAAAATCTTGCAATATCTTGCACATTAAAAGTTTAATTTATTTTGCTGTTGTTAATTCTACTGTTCGTTTTGCATACTTATAATCTTGGAGATTGCTTAATTCTTATTAGCTATAGAATATAATTTTTTTATTTGTTTTTTAACGTAAAACGCCCATTAATTTATTTGCAACTCTAAATTATACGTTTTAAATTATAACAAGTCAATTTACCAGCTTTGGAGATTTTGCTTAGTGCAGCAGAATAATAGTACACCTAAATGTTTTTTTTTTTAATGTGGCAAAAATAACAAGATTCTTACCATTAAAAAAATCTTTAATTCCTACAAATTTTACAATTTATAAGTTAAAAATTCATCTAGAAATTATCTAGAAATTATCTAAAAAATCTACGACACTTAATTTAAAAATTATTACGTAATGTTTTCACTACCAAATCTTCAGGACGTAACACAAGGTTTAGATAAAATTTAAACGTTTCTCAAAACAAAGTCTAATTATTATTTTTTTCATATATTCACCAAAATTCCCAAAGATTTTCAAATTTAAACATTTAGTTTCATTAAAACTTGTTATAGTTCATTAAATGTTTTAAGTTTAAAAATTAAAAATTTTAATGTTAAAATAAAATTAAATTTAAAGCTTTGCATTTTGTGGAATTAAAAAAATCTAACTTTTTCTTCTAAGCAAATTTAAATGTATTTTTTTTATTCTTTTATAATAAAATTCTTTATCTGTTGCTAAAAAACGAATGTTGTTGCTTCTTTAAGTATACTTTTTGTGTACAAATTCCAGTGACAAAATGTAAAGTTTTGCACAATATGTAAAAGCTTTGCACTGGCAATAAAGATTGTAATTAATAAATACTTTTAAAAATGCAAAAATCATAATATACATTTAGAAGATTATAAACAGATGTACCTATCCAGTAGATAGATGAATCGAAAACTACTGAAAACTACAGTTACTTTTTCTCAAAAACCGAAAACTAGAAACTTGTAATTACTTATGAAATAAAAAAAATTCGTAAACCAATTTTTGTAGTACTCAATAATATAAAACTTTGAAAAATTCTAAAACTATAGATTTTCAGTATTTTAGTCCACTCATCAATCAAAAATCGTGGCTGAAAGCGTTAGAATTGACATTTTATGAAAAACTTCAAAATGAAATAAAAGTTAGTGAGAAAAATATATTTATAAGCATTAAATAGCCCTTTTAAAACATTAATTAGTTCGGTGTGATTCCCGGTTACAGTTGGCAAATTCAGAACCACTGAAAATTAAATCAGAGTAAGTAACTTTATAGGACAATGCTTTCACGTATGTAAAACACATAGTTTATTGACCACTATTACCACATACATGCTATTAAGCAGATAATGTTGACTATTTAGAAATACTACCTAGGGATATCATATGACATACAACTTGTTCCAGTTAAACCTCGTTTCCTGTGCACTTTTACGTTGTTAACATTTAATAAATGCAATTTTTATCCATTGTTCTAGAATGACCTAAAATTGCATGACATGTATTAGTATATTTTAAAATATTCATATTTTTATGCGTACTCAGATCCATATCTTAGCCTTTGCAAACGAATTTTAAACGACACGTGCACCTGGCTGTCAGTAAATTACGTATTTTGTTAAAACATCATAAATTAGTTTAGTGATGTTTCGACACAGCGATAATAAAGTATTATAATAGTTTTGTTTCTTTATGGTAACTGTAAGACGGCTTTTGTTATGTTGACGGTTGCAGCCATCATCAGTAATCAAGCAAGGACTGTAGGTGAAACTTCAAAACTTATTTTAACAAAGTTAGTGAAGGGTATCTCTTTAATGACTGCCAAGCCATGAGGCAATTAGTTGGGTATAAAATGAAAATTTCTCAAAAGAAAATTGAAAGGGACCAATTTGTAGGGTGCTATTAATCATAGCTAATTAAAATGTTAATTGCGAAAGCGCAAACAAACTGAGCTTTTTATTACCTGATCCTGACCTGTTCGGTTCTTTTGATTGTACTGGAAACCCTGTCGGCCATATGGTGGCTCACTCCTGATGGGTTATTTTCGATTAAAAACCCGAGCCTTATTCGACATAGACCTGATGTATCGAATTGCCATTATTCGAGGAAAAAAAGACCTCGGTCGATATATCAAGCGTGTATCCTATTTCTCTATAAAAATTTACAGCCCTTGTTTAGATCGGAGATAGGCGTGACATTTATTAGTCGAATTGGAAAATATCTAATGGCAGGAGACGGAAATGTGATTGGATATTGGGAGATTTTCGTCACTTTATTTATTTATACAACAGGTACAGCGTGATTGAATGATCAAGTCGGACCCATGTTAGCCAGTTTTATTAAATCATAGGTGTCCGTTTAACACCGTTGTAACTCAATTTCTTGGCGTTTATCGTATTGTGTTGTCGCCGCCTCTGACGCAGACATGGTATTAAATTAAAGAGGACACGCTCTGTGGTCGGGGAATTAATAAAAAATTGCTCAGAAACTGTGATGGTCTTTGGAAGGGGGCGGACATCGCGAGGAACCGTCAAGATTCCAATCGCATTGTTCGGCATTCACCAAGTGTTGTAATAAACATAAATGAACGATGGTGAAGTCCGATAGACATGGCCCAGTGCTGCCCATATTGTGGCTAATACTCCACACAACTAATTTCATTTTAATTGATACAATACATCAAATGTTCGTGTTTCCGAATGGCGATGACTGTGCTGGATCACATGTCCGACCTAGTACCATGTTTATTACGGGTTTATCACACTGTCGACTTCTCACAACCGACGTATTATCCTTGACTAGAAGGCGGACTTTTGATAAAAAAAACATCATTTATGTATGAGGATAATGTAACAAAACAGAGGATGAATTTTTTCAGAGATGCATTGTTGTGGGTAATGCATTTATAATAACAACTCTTCATTTTTTTCTTCTTCCTGCGTACACAAAAGTGTCAAGCAAAGCATTCAACGCGTTTCCAACTGTGATTATCTACCAACATTTTCATTTTCGTTTCTGGTTTTTCTAGCTTGTTGCCGCAAAAATACAAATACTGTAAAATGAGCAACACGCTAGAAAGAATTTCTAAAATTAACACTTTTTCAAGGAAAAAATTTATTCATTTGATGCAAAAATACTTGGTGGGATTTCACATGGTTTCTCTTTGTGGATTCTAATGCGTTTTTAAATGCTGTCAAACAGTAGTTTATGCCACAGAAAGATAATTGCTTCGCATGTTGAGCAAAAGAGACCCCAATGATCGTAGGTAATTTCTTCTAAAAACGGACGGTTTGCAGTTTGGTACTACTATAAAAAAGAACAGTATTAAGAAAAATATGAGTAAATCAAAAATTTTGTTGACAGTCTCTCGAAAAAAAAACTGCATAGAATGTAAAATTTTTTAAAATTAATCTAGAAAATTTAAAACTCACAACACTTGGACCCTTTACATTTTCTTCTAGCTATTCAACTTAGTTAAATACTGAACCATTGGAAAGAACACGTTAAGATCTAAATTTTATTTTGTTTGGTTTGGTATTTTAGAAAACAACTTTTTTTAACCATGAAAATAGAAAATTTTTCGATGGAGAAGTCCCTTTAGTAAGCCAAACCTCAAAAAAAAAATCACATTGTCTACTAGCATAAGCCAGATATGAAACCCTAAAAGTAAGAAAATTCTAGGCTTTCAATTATGTTTTCTCGAAATTTTAAACCATCGAGCTACGTCTTTTTCAAAACATTTATTAGCTACGCTAGAAACAAAATTAAAATAAATCGAATGAACAAATAAAAATCTATTAATAGACCAAATTTAAGCTCAATTAGTACAATAATATAGAAAATACGAACAACTTTCTAATTAGAACAATTCTTTAGACCACCACCATTTTTTTGCAAAACAAAATGTAAGACGTTAAAATCGGACTGGGTTTTAGTAAGTGAAAATTTAGAAATCCGCTTGAGTTGATCGTTTCTTGATATCTGTTAGATTTTAGAGTTTAAAGCTCAAAAAATATAAAAACCACATTTCCAGTTTAGTTTAATTTAATTTAATTAATTGATATAAAAACCACATTACAATCTATTACCATAAAATATCCCTTAATTAGTGTAGTTTTTTTCAAGTTTTTAAAAATAAAAATTTTTCAACCCTTGAAGTAGACATATTTTGTCAAGAAAATAAAACTGGATATGATGTAGTCAAAGCAGAACCGGTTTCCTTGTAATTGAGACCCTAAAAATCTGCTCAAATTGATTATTTTTTTTATTATTTTATTATATATATTTTCTATTACTATTCCGAAAAAGTGAAACCTCAAATTATTAGAAAATTGACAATTTAAAAAAAAAACTTTTCTCGTTATGATACACCTTGGCCTGAATTATAAGAGCACATTAAAATCTATAAAAACACACAAAATTTGACCTCAGTTGGTGCAGTATTATTAGGAGTACAACGAATTTTATAAAATAAAATTTTAGATCCACATATTTCCTCGAAAAAAAAAAATTGTGTAACATGTGATCAACAAAGATGTAATTTTTTGGTAACTAAGATCTTAGAAGTCTGCTCGAGAATAACATAATTGGATAGAATTTAGAAATATGCAGTGTAGCTAATGTTGATTTGTTTAAAAAGACGCATTAAGTTTTTACAAAAAAAATTGATCGGTTTTCTTAGTGGAAGCTACGATTTGTTCCCTGAGTGAAGACAGTTCTGTTTGGAGAAAAGTGATGGAAGACGATTTTTCTTTTAGTTTAAGACTGAGATCGATGACTTGACTTGATGGAAAAGTTCTTCATTGGAAATCGTTAAAAAGTCTTCAAATCTGTAAAAATTTTACTTCCATGTTGAAATATGTTATTAGTTCAAGAATTACTCACTTGGGAACTGTATCTAATTTGATCTTTGGTTCTTCTTAGGTTTTTAAAGATGTCTTAGTTTTATTGAACGGTTTTGAAGAAGCTCCTATCTACCTCGTCTCAAAATGATAATTCCCTGTCAAAATACTAATTAGGCGAAATTTTAACACCTGGAAAATTACCTATAATTTGAAGCGTGATCATTTTTAAACTGAAGTTTTTAATTTTAAGGGGTTTGAAAGATTCAAATGGCAGGCTGAGATTTTAAATATTTGGGAAACTGATTTAAGTCAGAAGAAACATTCTTCTGCAACTTGAGAATTTGCTTCATGGTTTGCATTTGTAGTTCTGTAAGAAATTTGTTACAAATTAAGAAGTAACTAAATTCAAAAGTTTCCGAGATTTTTTGTCTTCGTCTTCTAAGACTTTTAAAATGGCTGCGATATTAGTATAGGTGGGACTAGGAGGAGTTGTTTCCACATCGTGCTGCGGAACATCTTGAGAAATGTCAACACCGCTGAAAGAAATCGATTTTTCTAAATCATGAATGTTGTCTAAAAAATCCAGAAAATAACTTTTTTTTTCAACTTCGGAATTCTTGGTTACCCACGTTTCTACTTCTTTGGTGGAGGAAGGGTCTACTTTGATAGGAATTGCTGTGAATTTCACTTTTGGTTTTGGTGGCGCCTTTACTTTTTTTTCGGACTTTCATCTTTAACGCTTTGAAAAAAATTGTCAAACTTCTTATCAGTTTAATCTTTGAAAAAATCATTTCCAAATCACTCAAATTTGGTATTTGCTTAGGATCAGCCCATTCAGGTGTTCCACTTATTTCCTCAATCCAGTTCTGGATTTGCAATTTTTGAACATTTTCTTTCTGTTCTTTGAACTTATAGCAGAATCGTAATTTGAATTTTCCTCAACCTTAATCTTGTCTTTACTGACTTCAGCTTTTTTTTTAAGACTTGATTTGTGCTTCAGAGTTAAATAATCGTGGATCGCATTAACACTAGAATCCTCTTTGTATTTTTCTTCACAGACGGTTTCAATTCGCTGTATCTATTTGAGTTGACCATTTCTCGATAGGTGTCATAATTCTGGAAACATAAAATCTTAGAAATCTCAAGAAAACACAAAATTCTGGACCAGAAAAAAAATGTCAAGCACCAGTGAAAAGAAGTAATTTTAATCAAGAAAACAGACCAAATTCTATAAAAGGATCAATCTAATTTCTAAAATCAAGTAATCTTAGGTTATTTTTATAGAAAAAAAACATTTTGAAATACGATAAATGGAGAACTGGATTCTTAGCAGTCGAGACCTCAGAGAGTTGCTTGAGTTGCTAGACTTTTGACACTTATTATAATTCCAGAGAGATGAAACTTCAACGATTCCCAAAAACTTCACAAACGTAAGCCCCATTTTTTTATCTGTTCCTCATGAATGCTATTTCCTTTGAAAGAAAGTGTTATATATACCAACATTTGTCCCTATTAGTTTAATATAAAATAAATTACCAAATTTCTAAAAATCTAAAGTTATCAAAAAAAAAAAAATTATGGAATAAAAAACTACTTCCAATTTGTTGTTGTAATAAAGCTGTTAACGCACCCTTTTTGAATAGCTCATCAAACCCAAAATCTAGGAACTTTCTTTCGGTTGGTAACACATTAGATGAAATACCAAATGTCAGTGCGAGTTTAAGATTAAGGTTTCATTAAACCAGATCCAGATTTTTTTTTCTCATCGAGGGCAAATCGACTGTGGCATTTTCTGCCGTGTTTATAGCGAATTCATGTTGGAACACTAGTTTTGGATTTTTACTTAAAAGTATGTTCACTCTACTTAACTCAAATTCAAAATAAAACTTTAAAATAGAAGCTTCTCCAACTGTCATAACATTTCCTATATCATTAAATTAGATTTTATTTGTAAAAAAATGTATTTAGTACGCAAACTAGAAAAAATAGCATAAATAACTCGTTTTGTAAAACTTAAGACTTAAGACACTTACGAGTGCTTTAAAATAAGTTTTATACAACTAGTTTTTTCAACAATATAAAATTCTAGAAACACAAAATTCAGAGAGATTTAATTTGAATAAATGTCCTTTCAGCAACAAAATCTATAAATAATCCTAATTTTATATCAATTATTAGTAGTAAGCTCCATTTCTTGATCTCTGTTATGCCTCCGAAACTATAATTTCTTGAAAAATATCAAAAATTCCATCTTTGCACTACAACTCTATTTTCCCTCCCGAATACTCATAAACTTGAACCCAGGTGTGCATCGCAGATTAATCGCTTTCCTAATATAATAAAATTAATAATTTTGTTTCAGTCTATACTCTCAAAACTAACTTTATCAAACTTTACTATGATGTTAAGAACAACGTACATTATTAATAAATAACGAAAACGTCTCACGTCCTCGATCAATATAGCCTACAGACATTCACATACACACACACTCACAAAACGAATTATTTACCTCCCTAAGGAAGACGTGTCCTATTGATCAGAGGCCAGCTTGGGCACAAGGCTATTTTGGCAGAAATTACGTGATTATACCTCGACAAATCCACTACCCCAAACATTAAAAAGAAATAAACAATAAAAATTATGCGACAACCATCGACCAATACACCACAAAATTAGCAGCAAATTAGAAAATCCGATAAAATTATTAAGTCATTTTCGTGATTGCACATAGTTGTGGTGTTAACGGTCATCTGTCACGCGCTAACATGTTTATTGTAATTGTAAATTGCGTTCCAGCAAGGCGTCGGAGGATTTTTGACAAATTACCTCATTAATAATTTACAGATGGTTGAATGCTGGAGTTGTGTGAAAATTACGAGTTTTAGAACAAAAATGTTGATTGGGGAATAAAATTTTAGTACTGGTCAGTCGAATCAGATTTTTGTTTTTAGAGATGTACGAATCAATAAATGTTACGATTTTTTTACTGGTATGAATTTGATGAATATCAACAAAGATGAATGATGAATGAAAATGCTTGTATTGGGGCTGCTCATAAATATAAATAATAAATTTTTATTCCGGGGCGATTTGGGTCGAATTTATTAATAAATCTGAAAGGATTTCAAGACTCCTCTTGTCAGTCGAAGCTGATGCGACTAGGACAAATTTGCGACACTTCTGAGAGAGATATTCCTAGAAAAAGTAGCATTCGATCACACTTTTCCACAGATAATTGGCCGCTTAATTACTATAATTGCGGTTTTGCTGTTATAATTCGCTGTGATTTATCGTTTTCTGCTTGCCAATTAGTTATTCCACATGCCTCCACAGTAGCAGCGGCAAAATTTTCGTCCTACCCTAGAAATTTCAAAATAAAGGAGGGGCATTTTGCGGGACTAATTAGTCGCGTAATCAGAAGGTGTAGCAGTGGCGGCGTGTTCAGAACTATCTGGGATCACCCGAACCTGTAATAAATCCGACCCACACTTATTGTTGTTGGAAGTTTTGACCTCGGTGGTCGGACAGGCATGTGCTATGACTTGTGTTCAACGCTTGCCTTGATTGCGATTTATGCCGTTCCGTCTCGCGTACGAACTACTTTTGAACAAAACGTGCACTTTTTTATATCCAAACATCAATTTAGTTCAAGCTTAGTTTAAATTATATGCCTCTGACGGAAGGATGTGGTCGATTCTATGAACATGTTTCATCGATTCTACATTACGTGTATCTATGAAAACACTTTAATAATCGTAAATGGGTATTTAGAATGTACATATAAAAGTTTGTCGGATTTCTAATGAATAATGAATCAAGGATAATGACACTCGCCGGGTATTGTTTAACAAAGTGGAGTTGGTGATTGGTTCTTGAGGATGAGGTACCGGTGTGTCGATACTGTTTTATTGATTACATACTTGAACCGGCTTTGTTTCCATTTCGATAACTGTATTATAAGAATAACAATAAGCTATAAAAACAGTTGTGGTGAGATTTGCGTCATATTATTTCACCGGCTTCTGGTCACTGAATAACAAACAAACTTCGTGATTTCCGTACTGAACTGTTTTCTGATCCCGTTTCTAGCTCGCTGTTCTTTATACATTCTTAGAAGTCTAAATCACACATGCGAAAATTTTTATTTCAGAAAAACTAACTTGCAAACATGTATCTTCACACTGTGTGTTTGAATGAGAAGTTCATTTGCATGGTTTGCAAGATCAATAACTGAATACTTTCGACACATTTAAATGTGCTGTACTCCAGCGAACAGATAGCATTTGTCTCCAAAGAGAAAAAAATATCGTGGTGATAATTGATGCACCCTGTAGAACAGTTTTCACAGAATTTATTTCTTTACTAAGCGCATTCCGACTTTGGCTAGAAAATTGTTTTTTATTCACAATTTCCTTTTAAAAAGTCTCTAGATTCTACATATTATTTTAAATACAATTGTCTTATTTTTAAAACGTCGCAATATGAGTCCTATAAAAGTTCATATGTAGTTTAAAAGTTGGTATTAATATTATATCAAAAATGCCAACTTTAAAAAGTTGAAATTCTTGAAATGTTTGGAGTTCTGAAGATTTCAAATCATGAAATTCTAAAAACCATAAATCTCAAGAAATCAATAAACACAATCAACAAAGAGTCAAAGTTTATGAACTTTGGATTTTGTTTTGAATTTAAACGTTAACATTCCAAAAGTTCTAAAAATATTTTGGAAAATTCTAAAAATGTAAACATTTTGAAGAAAATCAAAACAATCCGAAAAGCTCCGAAGAATCAAATGAATAGACAAAATCTGAAAGACTCAAAGACGCAAAAGTATAAAAAACGTCAGAATCGTTTGATGAATACAAAAACTGTAAACAATAAAATATAAAAAATTAACATGAATTTTAAAAAATACTGAAAATTTGGAAGATTTGAAAGAAGTGGAAAATTTGACCAATTACGCAATATGAACATAAAAATTCGGGAAATTCAGAAATTTGAAGAATCAAAAACGTTAAGAAAATTGAAAAATTGTGATAGGTATATACAAGAATTCAGTTTAAAACATGTAAATTATTTTTTAGGAAGTCTAAGGAATCTTAAAATTTTTAACTATTTGAAAAACTGTTATATAACAATTAAACAAACAGTTTAGAAATAAAAAAAAACACGGAAATTTTCAGAATCTATAAAATATAGAAAAACTAACATCCAAGTAATCCAAGAATTCAAGGGATTTGAATTCAAAAAACTCAAAGAACAAAGTCCAAAAATTTAAACCGGTTTCTAAACTTGCATCTTTGATTTTTTGCTATTTTAATATCAGTAAAAGCGTTCCAAAATATCGACAATTTCTAAATTAGTTTTTGGTATTAATATCATATAATATAAAAAAAGCATAATTAAAAAAGTTGATTTCTCTGAAAAATTTGGAGATCGAAATTCGATAAATACAAACAATCTGGAAACTAAGCTCTAGACCTTTAGATTTTTGTAAATCTAAATGTTAACAATTCAAAAATTCTAGAAAGATTTTGAAAAATTCAAAGATTACAAACATTTTGAAGAAAATCGGAACAATCCAAGTCTTAAAGATACACAGACAAAACTACATAGACAAAATCTGAACGATTCAAAAAAGCCAATTTATAGAAAAATTTATTCAAAAAGGTTTGAATAATGCAATAAAATTAAAAATTAATTAAACAATAAAATTTCAAAAAATTAACGTGAATTTAAAAAAAACTGAAGATTTTAGGGAAATTGTAAAATTTAGAAAATCTGAAAAATTACTTAATTTAAAAATTACAAAAATTCAGAAATCTGAAGAATCCTAAACATTAAAAAGTTGAAATATTGCAGCATATACAAGAATTCACTTTAAAACATATTTAAATTAAGAACTTTTATCTATTATTATTCATTATTCATTATTCCTCTATTCCATTTTTTATTTAAAGAAGAAACAGTCCAAAAATTTAAACCCGTTGCTTTTTTAATATCCGTAAAAGTAGTCCAATTTTAAAGACTTTAACTTTTCTAAGCACAAATTGGAAATTTTACAATAAATTTCTAAAATTCTGAACTACCAGCGTTTTACAAACTTTGTTATTTGTGAATTTCATTAAAAGGAAAACTGAAATTTTGGAAACACTAGAATGGTAAAACATTGTTGGAAGGAAAAACAGTTCCTTAGTTTTAAATTTTTAAATGTATTAGAGTGAAAATTTCAGGCATTTTTATTTTAATGGTAATACTAAAATTAATACTCTCCAATTTTCAATTAATAGATTACTTTTAATTTTTAGTTTTAATAATAGATTTTGAGAAAATTTTTTTGTTAACTATTTCTGATTCATTTAAAAGTTTAATCTTTCCAAATTTTGAGTTTTGAGTTTTTCTACCTATCGTTATCAGTTTAAAAAGATTTTAGAATTTTAGAACTTATAGTTTATTTTAAAGTTCTATGTATTTAAGAGATTATGATAAATTATTGTTGATTTGTTGCTAATAAACGTAAACCAAACTACAGAAATTTTTGTAAATTAGCTTCAAATTGAATATTTTTTTAGAGGTTAATTAGTGAAAATTCGATACAACTAAAAGCAACACTAGAGGACAACCAAAACCGACCAAAACAACCAAACCTTCATATTAGAAATTTAATCAGAAATCACTAGAAGCAAACTTTGATTTCCTTAATTTGATTTAAAACCTGAAATGTTATAATGAACTGAAAATGAATTAAAAAAATTGTCATCATAAAATCACTTATTTTTTTAAGTCAACATTGCGGAAACCGTTTAAATTAAGAGTTGAATCTCAGTTCCTCCTTTCGCCTGCAAATTTCATACTCCTGTCTCAAACCGGCTCCGCGATGATGTCAGTACAAACTGTTTTATATAATGTTAAGATGGGTCTAGACACAAAGCAAATAAAATTTCTGTTCACCGCTTTCAACTAATTACAACGAAACATTCCGAGTTCACTTTTGCTCCTAAAATATTTCCCGTCCATAACTTTGACCTCAAGAGCAAAGTTCCTTATCGCCGCAAAAAACAGCGCGATTTACGAGACTTGCATTAATTCAAACTGACCGGCTAACCGCTCATTCGTTCAAGACAGTTACCTTCGTGATTACAGATATTAAAAAATTACATACGATAATTGTTGCTATTCTTCGTCCTGTTCTCATAAAACAGAAATCACCCCACCGTAAAAACACATGAAACTGTTATTTGCAACCCCTGACTTCGATACACCACTTAGATAGTTACATTACGACATAATGACTGTTGAAATCCCATAAACTATCCCCATAAATGTATGACTGGTGGTGAGAAAATATCGGGGGATGATTTTCCACCCTAATGTTCGTGGGAGGAGAGCACGAGTGATTTAGCAACGTGACAGATAACCGATTCACAACTCTGAAAATTTTAGTAGTATATCTCAATAACGTTAAAAGATACATAATTTTAGAAGCTCAGAACGATAGTGAAGATTTATAACTCCGTATCTCAGGATTTTAAATTTAAACAGACTCGAACTCTATCCGCGATAAATTAATGTACAAAACAACGTTCGAGAGTAACGACGAGTTATAGATTTGTTTACGTTTGGCGATGAGTAATTACGCGATTTCCAGTTGTCGGTTTTTTTTCTGATATTAGCATGAACGTAAGATAATACAAACGCCTCTCGACACCGCTTATAACAGCTTAACATTGCGTGATATTAATTTGCTATCATTAAATGCACGCTACTACGAAAATGTCCACTGACCACTCATTACACTCGTATTTTTTATTACAAATATAAAAATGTCGTTATAAATAACAGTGAACTCGCTTCATTATTCAGAACTCGTTTCTGCGCAATTTCAAACTTTGACAGGGATTTTTGGAGCAGGTGACAACATACGCAAAGTGTCTCAAACAGAGGAACTTGGGTCGATATTTGAATTTTTTCAGGAACACACGGAGCAAAGGATTACATTCAAATTCATCATCGTGAGTGACGGCAGCGTTTAAAATCTGACATTTTAAATGATAAGAAAACGGCAGAACACGAGATAAATCGCCCGGATCAAAATATGCCGGGAATATGAAAAGGGATTGAACTTTTTTTGGAGATAAAATAATCTATTTTCCTTATTTCTAGTTCTTATAATTAGTTTCATCCGACTTTGTTTGTTTCTTTTTTCGCGAAAGTGCATTTAATCTGATTCGCGACATTTTGTGGTGACTTTTCCTGCAACGGCGCCTGAACTTTTTACATGTCTAAATTCGTGACCCGGAAACTCGCATAGGAAATTATGCTCATTTATTAACTGAAGGTTTTCGTTTTGTACGGTAAATGAAAATTTATATCTGTCCTAAAGACTTTCTGTATGCTACAATTTTTCGGAGCCAATGCTCGCACTTTATTGAAAGAAATTTCATCGAGCGTGTTCGATGAGAACGCAGAGCGAACAGGTGCAAAAATTCGAGCTGTTACAAATAATAATAATTATTATTAATTGTTTGCATTTCATTGGTGGGCTTCCGATCGTGATAAAGACGTCCGATGTGCGAAGGGGAGAAAGTTATTAGCCCTGGCGTTTTCCTTAATTTTCAAGCTTTAACGACCACAAATTCGTAGTCGACAAGAGCAAGCAAAGGTGAAAATAAATCGCAGCAATTAAAAGCGTATTATTATTATTTGCTTGCTAGAACACGACGTCGTTTTAAGAGCTGCCACAAAACGTGATCCCACGACATTTTTTTAAACAACTGGTTTAAATATCCTGTAAGTGAGAATGAATGACGAAATAGCGGAACTTAACCTCAAAAGATTAAGATTTTCTCTGAAAATCTAAGAAGTGTAATGGTGAAATAAGTGGGTTGTCTGTCATGAAAGTGGGTCGTAGTTGGTAAATAATTCAGCCCCAATCAAGGCTGTTAATGAATACAATCCCGAGTCTGCGAGCAAACAAGCAACGTCCCTCGAAGAAGAACAAATTATAAAATAATGGCGCATGAATAATTAAAACCGTTTCGGGACGGGTCAAATGCTGCCTTCTAAGCCAAAGTTTAAACATTCTTCGACGAGATTTCGCCCTTGGTTGTGCGTGATTTAGCTTTGAAGCTGCGAATTTCATAAATTCCAAGGAGCTTATCAGAAACTTAGTAAAATTCTCATTGTCTGCCTCGCGGGTATTCTTCCGGGTACGTACAAAGTACCGGAACTCAGTGAAAACTTTGAATTTTGTTTATTCGCTCGCAAAAGAATCTCATCTCGTTGAATCTTCATTCCGGTTTAATTTATTAACCGGCACAGGACCGGGACACGGACTGGAATTGTTTCAGCTCAAGTGGAAATTCATGCATAATTTTTTACCCTTTTTACAATTACAAATTTAATTACAAAAAGTGTACAACCGGCATGATAAAAAAGTCATCTCTGGAGATTCGGAGAATCAGCATCGCGTTTCCCACGTCTTTCGGACAACTGGCACCAAACACGTCTTCGACATGGAACGACGCCCTGTAGACACGGTCTTCTTGGAGCGCAATATTTTAATTTCGTCGTGAAAAATGGGACGGACATCACCAACAAGATACAGCACGTCGCAAGAACAATGGCGCCTACGAGGAAAGCGTGATAGAATTAGACGTTTCATTTAGAATAATAACAAGCAATTTTCAACGAATTAAAAAGTGTGTTGTAAAAAGACGACATACGTGGGCTATTCGTGTCATGACAATGCTACTGAAATTAATGTAAACTTAATTGGTTTATTGCACGGAAAAGTATGAAATGACCTTAAAGAGATCGAAATCTTTCACCGAGTTACGCTTTAGCGCTCAGGGAAAATTCATTGCGACGCCTTCGAGACGCATGCAATCTACGATTATTACGAATGACGTGGGATAATTGCGGTTCACACCCTGTAATTGCAAACATACGAGCAAAAATTGGAAAGACTCATTTAAGACTTTGACAGTATGTAATTTAACTTTGAGAACAAACTTTTGTCTAGTGTAAAGACCCCACGCAAGTAAATGGGACTTTTAGCTACTTACTCTGAAAACACTTGACGGAAAGCTGATTATTTATTGACCACTGGACACAAAATTACTTCCTGAATGTAGAAAAAACGAGGTCTACAGATAACATAAAATATTGATTATGTTGATATTCTTCCCTTGATTTTTTAACGAAAACACAACTTTAAACAAATTCAGGTTAATGTAAACGTCCATTTGGTTCGGTAGAAAAGTTCCTGAAAAGCTATTCATATTAGACACAATGTTACTATTTAATTTTGTAAATAATCAAATATTTACGAAACAAACTGTTGAGCTAAACCAGTCTTACCTTTTTATAAATCAATACTGATATAGGATAAGTTTAATTGCAGTTCTTGTTAGAATCCCAAAGGACAAAATGTCAGGATCTCTCTAACAAAAACCTAACGAATCGTGTTTGTATTTGTTCCTACTACAGCTCAGCTCTTCACCGGTTTTTACCCATTTAGAGACATTTTTCATAAATCTTTCTGCATTTAGAATCGTTCACACACTTCTTTTCCTAAGTGGAAATATGTGCAGCACATGTACGATCTTCGCAACAAAACAGCAAAGAATTACATGCAAGTGTACAATAAAAAAGACTATAACTCATATAGTACATGCAATGGTCTAAGATCACGAATCTCTCTTCCTGTTCTTCGTTGAAAGAATAATGAAAGTTTATTTGTATGGTTAGTTAAATTACTAAATGAATACTTTTAACACATTTAAATATCTGGTACTCCAGCAACAGACCACTTCAAAAAAATTCATTGTCAGAAATATTTCTTTACTTAGCACATTCTTTGTCTAAAAAAATGTTTCTTTTTAATAATTTTACGAACTATAAGCAATTAAGAAAAACGTAGAAGAAAACATTGTTTTTCATACAAATATTTTAATTTTATGGTATGTTTTATGCTTTGATGAAATTTTGCCTTTATCATTCTTGAAACCAAAGAGAACTAAAAAATGGTTACAAAGCTTTCCGATTGTTTATTGCAAGCAAGTTTTCCGGCGATTTGCAGATATAATATTTATGCATGGACTCGCCACTAGCTGGAAAATGTTGTGGTTTTTCTTTGACAATTTTGTGAAATAAGTCTGTACATTTTAACAAACGTAACAAAGCCCTCCAACTGTTTGTAGTAAGCAAGTTTTTTAACACTTTTCTTTTGTGGATTAGTCTCTAATTTTGATTTTTTTAACAACCTACCTATAATTATTACCTAAAATTGATTATTGTACACTGCTTTTTCGGCTATCTAAAACGAGTTTTCTAGAAACTAAAAAACCTTTTTTTCACATAAATACACATTATTTATTCTGATAAAAATAATTTTGTTATTGATAATAATTTTACAATATCTAAAGTATAAATATTTAGAAAATACAAATAATGAAACCAAATAATGTTTTTCAAAAAAATATTGATTTCATTATGCGCTACATGATTTTAGATAGATTTTTCTTAACAATCTTCTAAAATATAAAAGAGAAAGTGAACATGATGTCTTTCTTTGATAACTTTTGCAAAATTGACAAATTAAATGTCACGATGAAAAAGAATAGAACACGTTTTAGATGTGTTGAGATATTTCATAAAGTCTCACTTTTGAGATAAATTTTATTTAATTTAATTTACTTTAATTAAATTTTAGTAGATTTTAAATTTTTTTTGGTTTTAAAAGATTTGTCCAAGTTTAATAAAAAGAGATATTTAAACTATAGATATATCAAAAACTCAACAGATTTAAAAAGTTTCTATTTGTTAAGGCTAACTTATGAACATTTTACTGAATTTTTTAGTTTTGAGTGTTTTCTGTATAATTTTAGAAATTTTTAGTCTGTTTTACTACTGCAAAAATATTTTGTACTATGTTGATAGTTTATTTAGTTTTGGAGATTTTAAAAATTAAATTATAAAACAAATTTATTAGTAAAAAACTAAACAGAAATAAAATAATAAGCCTCAAATTCGAGATTTTTATCTTAGAGGTAGCGGGATCCAAATTTACAATTTTTAAATGATGATATGAATATGATGAATATTTCTATAGGTACATGTTAAATTTACCACATACTTTTAGGTCTTAAAAAATTTGTATAAATTCAATTAAAGAAATGTTTAAATTGCAGAGATATTAGTGGTTTTACTGATTTTTTAAAATTTTTGTTTTATTTATCATCACAGTTTAGGCTGGTTTGTTACCAAAGTCTAAAATTTTCCATTAAAAATTGTCTGCCAAATTTTAAAAATATTCTGTTTTTCTAATGCAAAAATTTAAAATACCTACGTTGACATATTTTGACATTTTTTTAGTTTTATAAATTTTAAAAATATTAAAAATTTTGCACAAAGCTTTAGAATCCCTATATATTTATGTTTGTTAAAGAAATGTTGATACAGTTTTAATTTTCTTGAATAAATAATTTGGGGAAAATTTTGCTATTATTTTTAAATTTTTCAAGAGTTTAGTCTTGAATTTAAATTTTAGAATTTTAGAATTAGAATTTTAAAAAACTTGAGTTATGAAATTTTATATATTAAGGAGCTTCTTAACTTCTTCTTGTGATTTGTTGGCAACAAACGAAAATAGAGATCCAAAATTTTTAAACATAAACCTCAAAAATTGATAAGGGTAAAATTTCTTATAATTAGATGCTGTTTTAACACTTTTTGAGTTAAAAGTTTTAGAAAATTTGTCACCATATTCCATTTTTCACTAGGATTGAATTATAAAAATCTTCAACGCATTGTCTAATGGTTTTAAAAAGACACTTTTTTTTCACAATCTTATTTATAAAATAGTATCAAGTAACACTCAAAGAGAACCAAAAATATTCTCATATGAGGCATTTAAGCATAAATCTGTAGAAGTAAGCTTTTTGTAGCAAACGCAATGGTCTAAGAGTCACAAAATTCTCTTGCTGTTCATCGCTGAAAGAATAATAAGGAAGAATAAACTAAATTACCTTGTGCATAGAAATATATAATATATATATAATAAATATAATATATATCTATATTATATTATTAAGATATCTGTTAAGATATTATATTTACAAGTGGTTAAGTTTTTTAAACTTGAAGAACGTTTTCACAATTTATGGAATTTAAATATTTTTTGCTATATAAAGCTATAGAGCTTTTAAGGTTTTATTGTTTTAAAAATTGTTTCTACTTAACACGATATTTCTGAAATTCTTAAAATTATTGTACCATATTAAAATTTTAGAGATTTTTGCTTTTTGGCAAATTAAAAAAACTTGAGGGCAATTTTTCAAATTATTATTGTATGAAGATACTTAGTTAGAGTACTGAAGATACTTAGTTAGAGTTAAAAATATCCTCATATGAGGCATTTAAGCATAAATCTGTAGAAGTGATCTTTTTGTATCTTCGCTTTCTTAACAAATGACTATAACTCATACTTAGCAAACGCAATGGTCTAAGAATCACAAAGCTCTCTTCCTGTTCATCGCTGAAAGAATAATAAGGAAGAATAAACTAAATCACCTTGTGCCAAGCATTTTGAAGCATGTCTTTACAAATTCAAATGTAAAAAAAGCGTCGACAATGGAGCGGCTTGATCTCAATTGACCTCACCTAGCTCGCCTAGTCTCGAGCTTCAGAATCTTGATTAGACTGTTTTGAATAAAAGCGATGTGCAGTGTGATTGGAAATCACCTCGTTGATGACGTCATGGTGTTAATTGTGCCCACAAACTATAGATAAAAGATCGTGGGCGTCGGTTTAATCGGAAGATCTGGCAAATTGGCCATGTCGTAGTTTAAAAAAGCGTTTTATTGGTGAGGAATTCGCTTAGATGGCATTTCTGACTAATAAATGTGTGCCGAGTCATTCTTCGAGCTGGCAGAGCGCATAAGTCTTCGTTTATACACATTCGGTATCAAAATAAAAGCAACAAAACCGTTTAAGTGATATATAGAGCTCTAAGTAATTGAAATAAATTGTAACTTTTCGTCCATTTCCGCCGAAGTTTTCTGCAATAGTGAAAGTTCATGTTTATTTATAAGAACGACGAGCTCGAAATGGAAAAAGAGCATTATTTCCGCGCCTCTGCGGTGCTCGAATTAATGATAGAATTGAAAAAATCAATTAAACTCGTAATATATTAAAAACTCTTATGGTTTTAAGATGAAGCTCGACCGGTTGTGAACAAGGCAATAAATAAATTTTATTACGTTTAAATGACATTTGATACAAAATATTTCGGAATTATATTTACATAATTCAAAACTTATTTATAAGGCTCGGTACCCTAACACAACCTACTTTTGGACAAATTAATTAGTCGGCTTTCTTTCGTCTAATGCCTTCTTTCAAACTTATGCTAATGTCGCACCGGTGGTCTCACGATCGCCATCCCCGGTCTCAGGTGAATCCCCAATGTAAACACGTGTAATTTCCTTATTTTACGCCCACTTCACGTCAGAGCGTCTGAAGGGTGCGTCTTTTTTGTATGCAAATATGCCACGAAAACAAGAATGAATTAAGGGAGTAACATGAGGACCCTCCTCCACCATCTCTCGATTCAAAATAAAATGTGTGATCTAAAGCTCGGCGCACACCTATTAACGCATTTGTAGATCTTGTCTGATAGCAGTTTCATCGATCTGCTTTCATTGTGGTTTTATTGCTGACTTGTCGACAATACCAGCACATTATTAAAATCAAACTACTCTTATTAATATTTTCATTCTATTGTTAATGTTTTTTGGTTGTCCTTTTTTAAAAATGATTCACAATTCAGAAAATTAACTAGAAAAACAACATAATATTAATAAAACTAAAATATAAAAAAAATGGTCAGTTTTAAAAAATTCAAAACCCTAATGACTACAAAGTTCTGCATGCAGTTTCAAAATTTAGACGATATGATGAATTTAACGCTTCCAAAGCAACTGTAGGATGTAAAAAATCTCAGAAAATACAAAAAATCAATATAGAAAATATAAATAATTACAGATGGAGACAACAATACAAAGACTCCAAAGACAATTAGAAACATTAAAAAAAAATTAAAGAATTTGAAAAAAAAAACTATACGCTTTGGGATTCTATTTAAATATAATATTTATACAGATTACAGCGATTTCTGACAAGTAGGCAGTCAAAAAACTTCTTACAATTAGAATATTGTTAGCATTTTAATGTTTTTTAGAGTCTATAAATTAAAAAAAACCTACAAAATTTTCTGTCGCATTATATTTTTAATAAATACCTAGATTTCTACGTTTTTTTGAACATTTCATCAAAATATTGGATATGTTGAAGAAAAATTTGGCTTCTCAAAATCTTTCGCAGTAAATATCTACAAAAGAAAAAGCATAATAAATATTTTCCGAAAAAGAAAATTAAGTAAAATTAGTTTAGAGAAAAAGTACAAGTATCCTACTGTATCATTTATGTATGTCTTTTCGTTTTAATAAATTTTAAATAAATAATATTGTTTGCTATTATCTTTCTGTATAATAAATGTATAATAATAATAATAAAAATTATTCTACTTCTTAGGGTTTTCTATGTATATTTTTTTCTTTTTTTTTATCACAAATATTAAGTCTTGTGTGCTTCTTTCACTTTTAAAACTTTGATCTTTTCATTAATTTGGTTTTTCTAATATGTTTATCAATAATTTCCACGAATGTTTATTTTTTAGTGTTTTTTCATTTTATTTCAGGTGTCATGTTATCTCTTTCTGGCGTACTCCTGCTTGTAGTTTTTCTGTTACTTTTAATTATTTTTTTTATTGGTTCCATATTCTAAGTTTTTGTTTTTTTTTTCAGCAGTTTCCTTCTTTTTCGCTATATGCTACATCTGTCAATTTTCAAAAATTATATGTTCTATCCATAGGTAATTTTTTAGCATTTCTAAGAGCATGTTAAAAAATCTATTTCATTTTAAGAAGTAGTAGTTAAATGTTAATAGCATAAAAATATCTCGTCAGCTTTTAAAAAATTAAAATTCATATATGTGTAACAAAAATAATGATAAACATCAATCCACTTTTTTAGGGTTTTCTATATATCTTTTCTTCTTATTTACGATCGTAAATATTAGGTCTTGTGTGCTTCTTTTTCTTTTTACTCCCTTTGCCAATAATTTCCTATGAATGCTCAATTAATGTAATTTTTCTATAATATTTTTTTATTGTTTTTTTTACTATTCAGGTGTGATATTGTCTCTCAACACCGATAAAAATAACAAAACTGAGAAACTTAAAGAGTTAGAAGGATACAAAAAATTCTAACGATAGCAAAAGATCGATGGAATCGAAAACACTGGCTTTCAATAAATTCGCGTACACCTATTTTTTTCTAGACTGCTCAAAAGTATTAAAAATGTCAAGACTGATAACGAATTTTTAATTTAAAATCGCCACAAAGTAATAAAAAAATCGAAATAATCTAGAAAACAGTAGTTTGAAAAATTTAAAGAAAGTACTTTTCAAAGCAGCTGTGGGATGCAAAGAATCTCAGAAAATACAAAAAATCCATAGAGAAAATATAAATAATTACACATGCAGACAATAATACAAAGACTCCAAAGACAATTGGAAACATATCGAGAATGCGGAGAATCTGAAGAAACTATAGCGTGTAGTTTAAAGTAGAAAAAACTCAAAGAATTTCAAGAATTATTTAGATCTTAAGAAACAAAATATTACAAATTCATTTGAATTTTTACTTGACACAGCCTTTATGAGCTATATTGTGTTCACCCAGCGTCCAGCCTCCGGTGCACGCCTAGCTTAACGCACCTCTCCATAAAAGTATTACAATGCCCTACGCATGTAACGGCTGCACCTACGAACCTGTATACAGGTATTGTTTATTAATGTGTCATCATCGCAACATATGTATTCATGGTTATGATTATATCACGGCGGTTCTTCTTTTTCTGCCATTGTTATTGTGTTCTCGTTGGGGGATAATTGAGGTGTTTTGCAATTCTTAAGTGGGACTTGGGCACATGATGAATAATTAATGGTGAACTGATTGCAGGTTGACGCAAATCCGACGTGAGACGCGTGACAACCTCTTCTTTGGCACTTTTCAATCCGATGACCATCTCAAAACATATTTTTGGGATGATAAAATTTAAATTGTCTTGTAACTCGTGTGGATTTTGAAACGTATATCTTGAAGACACAGGTGGTTCATCTTATCGTGGGTAGATTATAATAAGATGCAGAATGTTAACAAATCGTTGCGATGTATGTGCTTCGTGCTTTACAAATGGAATAGTGGGCAAAGTGACGCTTGGATGTATTATAACTAATGATTTTTCGAAATGAGTGAAGAACACGAATGGCCAATTTGTGGCTGTTTAACCAGCCTAAATTGAAGTCTAATTAGATCTGAATCATAAAAATCAACTATTAAATAGTAGGCAATTTTTCTTTAGAAATAGACTGAAATATTTTTTGTAATACACTCATGTATGCATATGATTTTATCAATCATTACGAATAATTTCAGCAATTATTTACATATACGGCTTCCGCTCACATATGAGTGCTGCTAACAATCTTTTTTGTTCATTAGTACAAGTTTTTGAATCGGGTTGAGCAATTTTTCTTCATTAAAATATGTACCCGTGAAAAAAGTTAGTTTAAAATCAAAAAATATAAATATATATTTGTGGTCGGGTAGTCTGATAATTGTCTTTCGACACAAGTCCAAAAGTTGTGGTTTTGATGGTATATTTAATTGTTGAAGAAATACAAATAATTTAAGCTGATAATTTAAATGTTCGTGAAATTTCAATGATCCAAATATTTTGGGCAATTTTATTTTTATTTTCTATGGGTTCTGCCACATATCCCTCCGTATCAGCATCAACTTTCCTTAAGTGTTTTATTGTGGTCTCACTATCCGCTAAAATTGTGGCAGACATCCTCTGGAAGGAGTACCTCGTGAACTCGTCAGCATTGGGTAGTTTCAAGTAGCTTGCAATTTTTCTCGAGATACATTTATCGTTATTATAATACAAGAAGATAAATGGAATTTTAGTCACAAACTCTTATACTGTTTAATCAGTTTAATATAATGAACTCCTCCAGTTTCATTCAAAATGGTGAGAAAGTTCTTGGTCGATGTCCTTAATGTAAACCACTAAAACCGGACCTATGAGTTGTAAAATTCTAATCTTCTGCAACCTCAAAACAAACCAAAAATACAACCACCTAATACAATAGTGGTTTTATGACAGAAACTTTGACACATTGAAATCGTGCCTTCAAAATATGTTCCATTTAGTGCATTTGTCAAAAACTCTGTTAATTATTTCTTTGAAATTACTTTTGACTTTTCTGGTGCGTACGCAATCGAGCGACTCTTGAAAAAGGCAATAAATTATGAGAAAATGGCAATATCCACGTTATTTTTTATTTGGAGCATACAATTTAGCTTTCACACTGATGAAGCTTAGTATATATCTTTAACTAAGAAAATTAAATTAATGTCTGGGTAGCTATCTACCTATTCTTTCGTAATACCTGATTCAAAAAATATGCAAAAAGAACTTGTTCTATCACGGTTTCCACATTTTTTCTATTTCAACCAAGTGTACCATTTTTCAAAATTTTTGGTGTGTGTTTAGATTTTCTAGCAAATAAACTCAACTCCGCTTTTTGATTCATTTCATCCTTTATGATGATACTTTAGGGAAATAATTCATTTTGAAGATAAAAATAAGACTTTGAAATTAGAACTAATATTCTGTTTTTTTCCCTGCTTCTACCACGAAATAGCGTATGATACTTGTTTAAAATGCGGGATATGGCACTCATGAAATTATCGGATTTGCTACGCTCATACGCTAAACTGCCATTAGTGCCATAAACCCTTCCATCATAAACCAATTTTATAATATACTATTACATTAAATTATTAAAATGATAATTTTATAGAAATTGCCGATTGTTATCCCATTTTTACAAAAATTGGAGAATTTCTCATGCTTAATATATTTATTTAATGTTATTTACTAAAATATTTTATAACAACTCGTTATTTACAGTTGGCTTAGTATAAATGTTTGTTTATTTTCCAATTCAGAAACGTTGAAATTTACTGTAGTTTAGTGACCGTAAAAAAAAAGCGTTAGAGAGCTAAAGCTCAGAATAATAAACAATAAGTTCTGTGGCAGCGTCGGTATATTATACTCACAAACAAAACCTATAGATTATTATATACAATGAGAGTACACTTCTGGCTCTAAAACAGAATTTAAACATTTCTCAAGTATCACTTCCACATTTTGGTTCATCCAGAAAAGAATTCGCTTAACTTACATTACTAAAAATCGATATAGTAAAGGAGACGACCTGTTTGAATTTTTCTATAATTTAAGTAGGTCTACAAGGAGCTGTCAATTCTTAAAATAGCAAAGAAAAGGTATAATAACAAGCTATCACTATCACAAATTAATTAGAAAATGGAATATCTGACACGTCCGTCTCAAATTCGCTTGTTCTTTAAAATAAGTGAAATTTAAAATAAAATCATTAAAAATCTTACAAACGAGAAAATTCTTTTATAATGTAGAATTAACAGTATTTTATGTATAAAAATAAATTTGCGTTCGTGGTGCAAAATTATCAATATAGTAGGTGCCGTGATTATGGGAAGGTATTTATTGATAAAAATGAGTTTTAAATAAAAGCTGCAAACGTGGTTCTAAATTTGCATGCGGCGAAGTCTTGGAGAATATGATTCGCTTGTTGACCGAAAAAATAAAAATGAGAAAAACAGTGTTCGAAACTGTTGCGTTAAAATCTACTTACGTAGGTATTAGTCCGTGAAAGTAGTTTTTACGGTTCTACACCGCTAAAGTGGCATTTTGTGGATTCAAACGAGTCTATATGCTTATTCTCTAAAATGTCGCTAACATTTTGTTATCTTTAGAGTCTGTTAGTACCAGAGCTCTATTACAGCAGCCATAACAGACTGTTAGAAAGTTGCATTATTTGCAATTCTGTAAGGGGTTCTGTTAAGACCCAAATAACATTTGTGTCATTTCTTCGAAAATGTAAGTTAGGGATAATGGGAGTTAAAAATGACCAATGTGCGCAGTCGTAATCGAATTATGAATTTAAACATTAAGCGGATAATTGCTTAGTAGGTACAATACTGATCATTTTGTTACCTGTCTTCACCCTTTCATCACGTTGTAAGTGTTTCTTCGAGATAATAATTATTATTACTACGTACTTGTGTTGTGTTCGTTTAGTTCATTTATTCGTAATGGCTGATAACAAAAGAAGGAGATTGACAAAAACAAGCCAAAACCATATATAAAAATATTTACGGATCATGGAAGAGGACGAAATTTTCGTGACTGGCACAATAAATTCCTCCATTGATCCGGAATATATTAATAATTGTTGGAAGAGTACCAACAACACATCTACCAACTCTATAAGTGAAAATTTTTTAAATGTATACAAGTCAAATAATGAGGGACTTGAAAGGGAAAAGCTGGAATTTGGGAAAAGAAAATTCGAGGGAGAACTAACTTTTAAAAAAAAAATCGACTGAGCTTCAAAATTTCTTGGGTTAGATTAATCTAATTAACAGAGCGCAGGCGTCGCACGAAATGTTAAGCATAACAGTCCGCTTTTGCTCGCCGTAATTTTACAGAGACTTTCACTGATACATTGTTAATAACGACACGTAATTTTTACAGTAACAGAGCTCTAACAGAATGTTAAGAATTAGAGAATAGCAGCACTAGTTTTCGGGTTCAAACAACTAGTCTGTATACCAATGTATGAAAATGTAAAAAAAAATGTTCCTTTCTTCTGTAGGTAAAAGTTGAGTCGAATAGGAATCTTTCTGGTAAACCGAAAGCTAAAAAAAATCCACAGAGCCGAAAAAAAAAGATTTTGACAATAATGTTTGTTTTTGAAGAAAATTATTCGCATTTGTACAAATATTAAAATTTAATACTTACACAAATTTCAGTATTTTTTTACTTGTATATGACAAAAAACTGTTCAGAAATATTATGAATTGTATGTTTTTTTCTTTTTATAACTTTGATCTTTTCTTTTATTTTGTTTTTTCTAATATGTTTGTCAATAATTTTCCTTGAATTAATGTAATTTTTTTTATAATTATTTTTTACTGTTCTTCTTTTTAATCGTTTAGTTATTGTATTGTGTTCCCACATATTTTGTTATTTCAGGTGTTATGTTATCTCTCTCTGATGATTTTGTACTTTTAGCTTTCCTATTACTTTTAATTATTTTTTGTTTTAATTGGTTCTATATTCTATCTTAGTTTTTTCTTATCGGTTTCCTCCTCTTACCATGTGTCCTGTATCTGTCAATTTCTAAAAATTTTATGCTATCTGCTTCTTATTTCTTTTCTTCTATCATATTGTTTTGTCGTTCTCTCTTGAATGTTAACCATATTGTACTCCATTCCATTTGTTTCCCTTTGTGATTTTTTATGTTTTTTATTGTTTTGTTTATTTTCTTGATTTATTTTTTAAATATTCTATCTAGGTATTGTTTTTTTCTCTTAGCATTTCGTGTTGGAAAATCGATTTAATTTTAAGAGGTAGAAGTTAAACATAAAATTGAATTTGGGATAAATTCTCTATTACGATTTAATATTGTTTGCATTTAAGATGTTATAATCTTTTAGCGGTAATTTACACAAATATTTTTTTCTCTTTGTCCTGTTTTCTTATTTCTAAAATCAGATTTTTAATAAAAAAAATCGAAAAGTATGTTGAAATTGTGTTAAGGAATTCATAAATGCTTAAATTTCACATATAAATGATTGGATTAGCTCCGAAAATTGGATACAAATATCATACCTGTGCTTTTTTAGAACTGCATCTTGTTTATAATCTCACTGTTTACATTTTGAAAGAATGTCCACACACTCCAAAAATGTCTCGCGTCGCTAAATCTGCTTTTCACAAAATTCCAAAACAAATCAATACATTTATTGGCCCTCTTCCAGAAACAACATATAGAAGTTCTGGCTTTCTGTATGCCGAGACCGTTGCGAGAACTAACTTCAATTATCACAAGAACATGTAAAATAAAATATCCTTGATCCTCTTGCTCCTTTTTTGAGTATTGCTAAGCTCATTATCCCGACGAGTTTACAATAGAACCACTAAATTGTAGATGCATCGAATAAGTTAAACATCCCGATTTCAAGTGGTTAGCTAAACAGACTCATCTTCAACTCTCAAGTTTTGTTCTGGTTTACGTTTATGCTCTTCCGTGGTTTTTGGAATTTGCGGACAAATCTAATTTCATTCTTGGAAAAGTTCCAAGATTATACGGATTACCCCTGAGATATTGGTATGTCGTCATTTATTACGAACAGATTATTTCCAAAACGTACCACTAATTTACAAATGAATTTGTAGTGAGCTCTCATTCAAATAATTTTTATTAATCGGGACCAACATTGATACAAATGAACAAATACGTGTTCCGATAATTAAAAATGGATGTGGTGTATGAAAATGCACACAAATGAATTTATTTGTATTGTTTTTGAAAATGTCATTTTGGAGTCACATTTTTGTTGTCGATCTGTGAGTTTTGGTGTTTATTAATTTTTTTCCTTTTATCCTTACAACGATGGCCTGTTTCAGATGGGGTGAGAGGCCATTAGTCTATGTCAGAGACAATGTGGGGACACATGGCGACAACCATGTGCTACAAGTTCTGTGCCGTATGTCGAACCACACCTCTTGCATTGTCCAACTTGGCGCTAAAAACCACCTGAAAGATCACGCGTGATGGTGATAGGGACACCTGAGCACGCCACCGCAATTTTTACATTTTTTCGCAGTTTGATTTATGGTAGGGCCAGTGAACCGATTGCAATTAATTTTTTCAATTTTAATTGAAAAATTCCTAGGATGGTTCCCCACGCGACTAGATGATGTAACGAGAAACATCGTCGAAAATTTAAATAATTAAAATCCTCGGATTTCTTAATTTGATAAAGAGGCGGTACAAAGTGACAGCGAAACAAACCGAAAACATTCATCACATGATTTATACCGACCTAAGGAACACGTCTAGCCTATAAATAGTTCAATGGGGTACATTTAGACCACTCTAAACATATTTTGATATTCATTTGAGATTAGTTATAAATCAAAGGAGAAGAAATAACATTTTGAGAGTCTTGTCATACCGAAAGTTGCATTTTATTTGAACTTTTCTAGTAAATTACTCCCGGTACTCTGGCTGATTTATTTGCATGTTTGTTCCATTTTTACAGTTATATGTTATATCTTGAGACAGCGTATTTCCCAAAGTAATTTACATAAGTCTTTGCTAAATTTATTAGGAAACTCTAGTGAAAATCAGGGGCAGATTTATTTTACACACCTTGGAAAACATTACTAGCGTGATGTAAACGACCGCTAAGTTTATGCTGAAGAAAATCAGCTTTCCCGGAAAAGCTGCAATTTTGGTTTTATTAGAAGTGGAGCTTGGTAATACAATAATTATAACCTACTCCTTCATATTCTTAGCAAATATGTTTCTTTCATTAGTTGTGTGAGTTATCTCTAGACTAGTACGTACCAGAACAATTTTTTCAATCAATCATCTTTTCTCTTCCCCAATTTATTTCTCATTTGTTATGAATAAAGCGTATATAACAATGTACAATTATAATGATTTGTCAATCAGGAATTTTCTATTCTATGATATTACGCATTGTTCTTCTTTGTATTGTCCATTATATGCCGTATCATACTAATTAATCTATACTAAACGTGTGTAATAGTTCATTTCATGCAGGGATAAATTTTAAACTTTATTAACGAGAGTTATATTGATACGTTACAATTATGTATTTAAATTTAAAAATTGAATGCCGAAAGAAACAAAAAACAAGTTTTCTTTAGTAGTACAATTCAGCATTATACGTCTGCTGTCGTATCTTTGTTAAAGTCAGACAAAAATCAGAAGTATAATCTTATAGTATTCTAGATTAACATCAGCTAGTGTAATTGTAATTAAGAATAATTTTACTACAACACTAAGTCATAATCAACACCTAGTAATTTATTTCTGAAATTATGCCCACATTTTACGTTTCTTTTAACATCAGATCATCTAGCAGTATTTTTTTTTTAAACCTTCTTGGTATTATGTATATAGATAAATGGGCGAAATTTAAAAATACAAATGCTAACGATAAAAAATCATTCTTTATAATTGTGTTGTGAGTCGCCCGTAGTGCTAAAATGATTTTGTATTTAAATTTAATTTGAATAGTCTTTAATTATGATAATTGAGTAAAACAGTTCGACTAATTTTTCTAATTACTGTCTCACTTACAATTTAAATAACGCAACAAATTATTTATTTTCAAAATTTGAATTTTATACGAAGACTAAAAAGGTATAGAAAAATCGAATTGCTTTTTTTCTCTTTTTTTTTTATTGTATAACAAAATATTTACGTTGTTAAGAAATATGTAACAGATTATAAAAAATATACAGTGTAGTGTATCATGCTTATTTTTTGCGATTATGTTGCGACGTGTCACAAAGGATTCGTTTGTATCACAACAAATTCAAAAAATTTCGTACTTTGGAATACAAAATCTTGTTTTCGGTTTCAAGGATGATTCGATCATTTTGATCGTCCGATAGAATCGTTGAATTCTATTGTAATATGTAATTTCTTTGCATCTTTAGAATGCCTTGGATATTTTAGATTCTGCATGTTTTTGATTTGTTCAGATTCTCTGGGTGCTTTTCAACTACTTTTTTTTTTATTAAAATTATTACATTTTATAAATACTTTGAGAATTTATTATATTAATATTTCTCGGATATTTTCCAACCTTTAAGCTAATTAGACTTCTTTCTAGATTTTTTAAACTTTGTTTTCAACTTCTTCCACACTTCTTCTTCTTCAACTCTTATTCTCCTTATATACATTAATTTGGATTTTTTTAAATTTCTTTGTGACAGTTCTGTTGTAGTCTCTGGCATTCTTGGAATTCTTCTGAATTTTAAAAATATTTTATAGAATTTAAATTATGTAGGTTCTCTATATTCTGTAAATCCTTCTCCTTTTTTTAATAAAAAAATTTTATTGTATGGAGCGTTTGAATGCATCGCATTTTTTGTAATTATTCGTGGTTTAAAATTTTTGATCTATTTTAATACCACAAATTTCGGAATCTTTAAAGTCTGAAGATTTTAGATACAATCGTTCTAGAAACTTTTTTTTTGAACTTTTTAAGATTATTTAGATATTTGCGTTCTTAGGACTCTTTAAATGCTTTCTATTTTTTAAACTCATTAATTTTGATTTCTGCAGGTTTTTTAGAATTTTATAATTTCTCAAATTATTTTTAAAATCCTTGCATTTCGTGTAACCTTGTGATTTTTTGAATCTTTCGGATACTCTGAAATTTTTGCATTTCTATTATATTTAAAATAAAAACTTTTGGTATATTATGAGTTATTAAGGTTTTTAAAGCGTTTAAATTTTTTTATCATGTTAAGAAATCTTAAAAAAATCTAACTTTAAACTTATAACAATTAAAAACTAGACACATAGTCATAGTTTTTAAAGTATTTTTAGAATATATTTGCTGCAGATAGGCTACTTTAATGCACATGCACATTTCAGTATTTTTCAGTTTCTTTAAATTTTTACGCTTTTTATCCACTACAGATTTAGATATCTTCCAATAAATTAGATTTTTTTATATTCGGAAATTTCTTTCAGTTCTCAAAACGCTTTTACTTGATTAGGCGTTTCTAGATTTTTCTTTTCAAATTTTGTTTTTGTTGCAATATTTGTCATGCTCCGTTTTTGCCGTTTGTTGCTAGTATTCAAAAACTTTGTTATTATTATTTTTTATTTATTTATATTTTTTGTAACGCAATCTTTAGCATGTTTCGAATTTTTTCGACTTTTCGTCTCTACAATTATTAAATATTTTAAATCTGTGAATACTTCAGATCTTAAATGTTTTGTAACTTTAGATTTCTTTTTTACTTTTCAATGCTAACATTTTTTTTATTGAAAAACTAAAATTTTCAGTTTCTTTTTAAAATCTCAAGAAGTTTTTTAAATTATTTACATTCTTTACATGCTTTCTATTTTTTATATTCATTAATTCATTAATTCTTTTTCAAACCCTGTGATTCTTTGAATTTTTTAGATGATCTGGAATCTTTGCATTTCTAGAATTCTTTATATTTTCTGTGATCTTAAAATTTTGTGTTTTCTTTATACGCATTAGCCTATCTACAGATTTATCTTATCTACAGATTTTTCACGTTTTAAATTTTCTGTAAAAAAATTGTATCTGTTGTAATTTTGGCATATTTTAAACATTTGATACTATATTTTCTAAATTCAATTTATTTTAATTCTTAATTATTATTCAAATTTGTTATAATTTCTAGACTCTCCATTTCAATTTTTTTCCTCTTATTTTCTTTACATTTAGATTCTTTGTTTCGTGTAAACTCTTTAAACAGAAATAAAAAAAAGATCCTAAAGGAGCCAAAATATCTAAAAAAAATATGATTAGAATGAAATAAGTCATTAATATGTAAACTATCAAAAATCTACCAAATCTCGAAAATCTGAAAGATTCAATAAATAAAAAATCTACACTACTGAAAATTTTGAAAATCAATAATAAATTGAAAACTTCAACGAATCCAATGGGCGCCAGATTCCTTAAAATCCATCAATATTCGGAAGAATGTTGAAATACAAAACCAAAATAAGGACAACGTGAATATGGAAATCCAAAGAATTTTAAAAATCTAATATAATTTACATTCCTAAACTGAGAAGAATTAAAAATATACATAATCCAGAGACTATAAAAAATTTAGAAAAACTTAAGGAATTTGAAGATAAAAGTTTCCAAAGCCTTCCAAGAAATATGGAACATAAAAACCTAGAGCAAAAAGATCAGACATTAAATTCCCAAGCCGAATAGCACCCTAAACTCCCAAAAACCAAAATTAGCCCGGCCATACATCAGCATGTCTTCACCTTTAATCCCAATTTATTTTTTGTCGAAAGAAATCAGTACCGGTGATTTTAATTAAACTATTCGTTAAATTTATTGTTGTCAACTAAATAAATCAATTTTAAATAATGACTTGACAACACAGATGTAATTTATGATGTTGTTAAGTGACTAATCTAATTGTTTCTTGGAAAACGAACACGTCTTCTGCCAACTTTGTAAATTATTTGTAGCAACTTAGAACATATGTGCACTCAACAATCACAAAGTGCTTTTTAATTCAAATGAGCAACGTAACAGAATGCTTTATCATGTTGCTTCAAGAAGTTGTAACTTTATCTGAACTTTCCGTCGGAATTATTTCACGCATCTTCCATAAATGCAAAAACAGTGAATTTCTAAACAATTTTGCTGTTAATGTTGGGATGTTATTAGCATTTGCATAATTGTCTCGGAATTCGATAATAAAAAAGTGAATCTTGAGATAACTGCGATTAGAATAAAAGTTATTTGATTACTGTCATCAAAGAGAAGAATTCGCTGACGTAACGTCCGCCGTCAAGAAAGAAAAACCGGAAATATCTTATTTAAATTGTCGAAGTGATAACCAAACAGGATTAATTTAACATGCAGTTAGGAAAAAATGAACGCTGTCACAACACGACAGGGTTAGTCTACGCACGTTTTTTACCCAACCCTTCCATGCGTGAAGACGAGTACGTCATTTGTAATTGTTCCCCTTGCGGTGCATGAATTTTGACAACGATAGTTAATTCGGGACCTCGAACTTGAAAAGACCAGCGGGGATCCACATAGGGGTTCAAAAAATTTAACATTCTGTGAACAAATATAAGACAATACGGGCTAACCTGACAATTTGGAATGGATGCGTCACTTCATTGTTTTTGTTTCTATATATGGTTAGTGGTGATGAATGAATGCATAAGGGTCATTTGTATCCTGTGGACATGGTACCTCCCAAAATGTGGGGTGTAATGTATTCCACTATAAAATTATAAATTATTTTACCAGTGTGTGTGTAAAGAATAAAACTGATAATGATGCGGCACAATAGTTTACGAACCACCCACACTCCTTATAAATTCATGACGAACAAAAGAACGACTGTCACGTACAAAGGGCCATCGAATAATGAGACAGACGATTGACCCCCCCGCCCTAACCAAAAAATTTCACCGAGAGCAATTTCGCCCTTGGCGTTCTCAATGAAGCGAGGGGTAATAACCCTAATTTTGTAAAATGGATAAAGCGATTTGCGCGGTAAAGAAGTACGACATGTGGTGGACGGTATAGAGAAAACTGTAAAAACGCCGTGCAATTAAGCGGATTTCAGGATTAACGGAATCTTCCCGGACAAAGTGTTCCTGGATTAATAATAATAATAGATAATATTAGACGAATGTCTTTATTAGAGCGCTACAGAGGCAGTGTTTTTAAAGACCGCATATTTTACACTTGCACAATGCACACATAAACCTGTAATAATTGGCATACACAATACAAACGTAGTAAAGCGTCAGACTGTAACTCTTCATAACTAGCGCCATCGTATCTTTATAACTCTTCATAGTAACGCTCGTTTACCCAAATTTCCATAAAAAGAAACTCTCGCATAAAATAGACTCAATCCATAACCACGCCGTTCCTGCAACAATTCTCGACATCTATCGTCTCTCTAATCCGTTTTCGAGTCGTTGTTTCAACCCATTAAATTCAAGTCACACAATTCAATGTTTTATAATCCGGTAAGACTTTAACAGTCTTCGTAACAAACTCGCTTTCAAACCCGCGTTACTTCAGATTCTTGGAAGAGACCACTGCTATGCTACCTGATCTCTGCCTCTGACAAATACAAATTTATACAAATAACTTGACACCTCCGATTGATATTAATCGATTCCTTGTGGTTGGACCTTGCTTTTCTCATCCGAAATGGATTTGGCAGCGTCAAGAGGTAAAAAGGGTTGACCTCAAATTGGCGGTTGCAGCGAAATATCATCTGTGATGATGATGAGATTTCGTGGAATTTCATGATTTAAGCAATTGTGATTAATGACGAAGTCGCGCTTCAAGGCTCAGAGCGAGCAGTTAACCGGAAATTTTTTTAGATTGGCACTTCCCGAAACCTTTTTCCAGTCTTTACCTACCGATCCGTGATGCTCACTGGGAAATGACGCACGAACTATGACACGGGAAAGAGAAAAATTTACAAAAATTATTTAAATGAATAATCGTTTATTTTTGCATATGCCCTTTTTTACAGTTGGTGAGTCATTTCCGTTAAAGATGTATAAAAACTAATTTATTCTTTTACATGTTTGCACACAACAGATGTTTCCTTCGTGTTTTATCGATAAGCAGTACCTAATTAAATCGTACTCAACTTTGAAAAAATTTTATATTCGCAAAGGAACTTAAGAAATTCGATCAATGATTCACAAAATTATGTGGAGAATCTGAAGAATCTAAACGAAGAATTTACAAAAATATTTAAATGAAACACTATTTTTATATTATAAATTTTCAAGGATTTTGTTCTTATTATGTTAGAAATAATTTTCAAAACCTTAAACAATTTCTTACTTCAAACCCTGTTTTTTTTATTATTCCACTTTTTTTTTACCTATATCAGTTTGTTATAATTTTACAATTTTAAAACTAGTCACAATTTTACCAAAAAAAGACAAGCAATTCTGATGATTTTTATGAACTAAGTTAAGTTAAGAATGTGTTTGCTGCAATTTGAATTTTTTCAATCCTTCCAATTTTTTTTTATTTTTCAGTTTCTTTAAATTTTTTACACCTTTCAACCGCTACAGTTTTTGACGTCTTCAGATTTTTCTTTTTTTATATTTAATATTTTTGTTCAGTTTTCGCTCCCATTTTACTGGGCTTCCAGATTCTTCCAATTTTATTTTGTCTATCTATTCCTTATGCGCTTATTTTTTTTTATATTCTTTGTAATCCTTAGATTCTTTGTTTTCTTTGTAGTCATTAGTTTCTAAATTTTTTAATTTTTTTTTTTGAAATTTTATTTTTGTTGCAATGTTTGGCATAGTTTGGATCTTATTTAGATTTTTGTATTTTTAGGACTCTTTAAGTGCTTTCTATTTTTCATTCATGCTCTAGAATCTTTGCATTTCTAGGATATTTGAAATAAAAACGTTTGGTCAATTATTGAATTTTCAAGGTTTTTAATGCGTTTAAGATTATTTATTATGTTAGGAATAATTTTCAAAATATTTAAAAAAATCCAACTTTAAACTCTAAAATTTTTAGCATTTCAAGAATTTTGAAAAAATAACAATTTGTGATCATTTTAGAACTAAACACAATGATGATTTTAATAAACTAAATTATAGTTACCAAATTGTTTTTATAATGTATTTGCTCCAATTACGTTAATTTAATACTTCTACATTTTTTGTATTCTTTAGTTTCTTGAGATCTTTTAGACCATTTAACCGCTACGGATTTTGATATCTTCAAATTTTTCCAATAAATTGGAATTTTTTTATTCGTCATTTTCTCTCAGTTTTCGAAACGCTTTCATTTTATTAGACTTCCAGATTTTCCCACTTTCATTTTTTGTCTGTCTATTACTTAAACGTTTTGAATTTTTTATATTCTTTGTAATTGTTATATTTTTTATTTTCTGTATATTCATTAGTTTCCGAAATTTTCTTTTTAAATTTTGTTTTTGCTGCAATATTCTATGGATCTTGAAGTATCTTGCTAGAATTCCCATATTTTTTTAATTATATTTTTTTAAATTTCTTTACAATCTTTAGCGCTTGAATGAATGCTTTTTTTAAGTTTCTATTTTTTGTATACTTTTCCATGCCAAGAATTTGTTATTAAAAAACAAACAAAATTTTCAGTAATAGTTTCTTCTTATCCTTATATTTAAAATTTCCAAATTTTTTAAAAAGTATAAGATCATTTATTTTAAGAATAATTTTAAAAATCTCAAAAAATTTACCTGTTTCAAAAAATCTAAGGAGTTGTAGGATTTTGTGATAATTTTCGTAATTTTAAAGCTAGAAACAAATTTCTTAAAAATCACATCCCTAAAATTCTTACAATATTTAACTCTTATTAAAATTTTAAGGGTCTTTATTATATTATCTAATTTCTACTTTTAGTAATAATTTTCTAATTCTCAAAGATTTGGAATTGTTGGAGTTTCAAATTTTCAGTATTTCTCCAATTTTTATTTTAAGAATTTTTCTGATCTATTTATGTTTTTAAATCAAGTTGTTATTTTTTGGAATTTTAGATTACCTAAATTTCTTTTTGTATTCTAAAAATTATTTTAAGTAAACTACTTAAGAACGTGTAGTATTGGAATTTCCCAAATTTTTCGATTTTGTTACCTCAAAATATTTATTTTTCGATACTAAAATTCAATTTAGTGATTTTTTCAGATTTTTATTAGAATTTAAAACGTTTTAAAAGAGCTGCATTGTAAAAATTTTAAATTTAAAAAAATATATACTTATTTCTTTAACTTTACAAGTGAAAATAGTATTGTTTTTATTTTTCTCATTTTTTCATACATTTTTATTATTTAAATTAGTCAGTTTTAAAACTATGTTATGATTTTTTATTTTTAAAATGCGGATATCTTGATAATGCATATTTAGTTTTTTAATCATTGAATTAAGGTTGGAATTAAGGCAAGAAAATTCGAAAAAATCCAAAAAGTGTAAAAAAAAATTAAAAAAACCCAAAATATGAATATTTTGAAAAACTTTAAAGTGATACACAAAAAAAACAGCTCCAAGCATTAAAAGGTTGTAGAAAACTCGTAGAATTTAAATCACAATCACAAACCTATCGAAGATCAAAAATTTAAAACATGTAAAGAATCCAAAAGCTCAAAGAGTTTGTTGGATTCGCGAATTCTAAGGATCTGAACAAACTAAACATTTCCAGCAAACTTAAAACCATCGAAAATTAAACCTGTTGCGTATTTTACAATAATTTGTTGCGCATTTATGTACGGTCATATTTTGGAAAGTTTGGTTGAATATATTTCGCTGTTTAGTGTTAATATATTCTTTACATTATCCTTTATGTGCAAGTTGATAAACGGCGAAACACGGTCGGCAGACCGACTTGAAGCATTTAATTTTAATAAAGCTATGATGAGTACAGCTAGAGTTTAATTCAATTTAGCGCTTGGAAAACATTTTCAACACAGCGACTTCGTTTTATTTTGATCTGTAAATGTTAAAATCATATCAGATTTAGTTTGTTGGAAAGTGAGTTAAAGCACACAAAAAACCGCGCATCTAAATTAATTTATGTGCTTGTATAATCAAAACCCTTTGATCCCTTGTTTAATTTGGTCGATTAATTCGGTTTAAAAGCTTTCCGTAATACCCATCTTAGAGGCGAATTAATGCAGTATTTACTTTCGGTCGAAGTGTACACAAAGTTTACCTTCAAAGATTGCCGTACATTACACTTTCATAACCTTTAAACGGATTCACCTAAAAACCGTCTTCTTCTGTCGAGGATTAACTAAGTGACCTAATGTCAGCAGAAACCTTTAAAAGAATGAATTATTATTGGATTTACTAATGGCCGTGTTTGACAAGTCTCCGGTCACATTTATAACAATAAGCTGTGGTAATAAAAATTAAAATGAGACCTAGCCCATCATTGTTCTTTCCATTTAAAGGTCGGAGAAATTGGCACGTGTGCTTCGGGCTCCGGATTAGAAACTGTCAGTCAACATCGTGTAATAGCTTTCGATAAATCACGACATGCGAAGAAAGTGTTTTAAAACAAATTGTTTATTGTTATTAAGTTGGTACATGGGTGGTCGGATAAAATCGTGTCAGCAAAGACAATCGAAATGGAGTACATAGATACTGGCGTGGGTTTACGCCTCAACACTCATTTTTTTCTGAGACTGAAGGAAATTATAAATTTTAAATAAAGGTCTAGCATAAAGACTAAAGACTCGGAATCGTACGGAAAAAATTAATTACTTTCAGACGAAGGAAGTCAACCGTGTCGCAATATCAGAATAATTGCTTCAAAAGTATACTAATTGAGCATCTGAAGCATGCTATGCCTGCAGTGATTGCCATTCTGGAGAGGAAGAGATTCACCTCCTTCCATAGTACAAGTTAATTTTGTAGCAATTATAAAATTCTGTTTTTGCATACACGCATCAGAACAAAGAAACATTTGCTTTTAATTGTCTACTTCTGCCTGTAATAAAAACAATTTATACTCGTTGTGAGGTCCGCAACGAAAAAGTCAAATTAGAGCAATTTACTCATCACGTCAGTTGTAATTTTGTTTCATTTTTAATATTTTTTTCGATGTTTGTCTAACCAGGGAAGGGAACAGTTCCTTTGTATCTGAAAAAATACGTAAACTCTAATTAATTAATAAATTGTTTAATTTTCATTTAATAAACTGCTGTTGGATGACACGAAATGTTTATTACGGCAAGCTGAAACATTTCAAATGATAATTATTATTACTGGGAAACCTGAAATAAATCCACATAAAACAACAATGCTCGTATTGTGCATAAACAGATTTTACAGAAAATACATATAAATTACTACTATAATATTTATAAATCACACAACTAAATTGATACTGCGCTCCAATTATAAGTAATTAAAATTCTCACGAGCTTTTAAATTTATTTTAATTTATCACATTCTGTGTATATTATGGATTGATTCTAAGAACCTGAATGGCAAAATTTCATTTCATTTCAGAGATTTTTAGATCTTCGTTGCTTATTTGTCAAACTTTCAAACATTCAGGTTATTAGGAATGTCGACTCTTATGATCATATGCTTTTAATTTTCCACTTTTTGGGGATTTTAGACTTTTAAATGTACAGACTTATTCTTCCTAGATCCTGATATACTGAAATTCTTAGCTACCGAATTTCTCAGCTTAACATTCTACAAATTTTGAATCCAAATCTAATATTTTTAAGCATAAAATTTCCAATAGCAAAATTTCCCATATTTCTAGATTTTTGTATTTCGGGATTTTTAATTTGTAGTGTAGTTAATTTAGAATTTCTCAGGTTTTATATTCTTCATCCTTGGACTTTGAAATGCCGAATTCTAAGATGATAAGGTAGCGACTCCTACAATATCTGAGACGGTCTTAACAAAATTCTGTCAAATTCTATATTATATGTAAACTCTCAAATCTAAAGCTAGTAGAATTTAAACTCCTATATTTTCTGATAATTAGCCTAAACTTAAATTTCTAACCCCGAGACTCAAAATCGATCAAAGAATTTAGATTTTAAAGAATTGACACATAAAAAGATTTGTTCCAAATTTCAAAGTAAAAAAAATCTATCTTCTTTCAGGTACAGGATGACTGTTTTTAATATCCATACAATAATTAATTTGGTAAAGCCTCAATAATTTTTTTCAATTTTTTTAATTTGTAGAATATCTAAACAATAAAGTTTTTTGTGGTCGAGTAGTCTGATAATTGATTTTTGACTCAATTTGTTTATAATCCGTGACATTATGGCACGATTTCTTATGATGTAGGATTTATCGTGCCATAAAGTCGTCCATGGCAAATAAATGGTAGAACCAAAGTTTATCTGGGATTAAAATTTTATACTTGTTAAAATCAAAATAAAGCAGGAAGTTATCGTGTACTAATGTGTATTAATATAAAATGTACAATACAAATTTCCGGTAATTGTAAGTTTGAAAGTTGGAGTTTGGTGATAGATTTACTTGTTGAAGAAATCAACCGATGGTCCAAGTGTTCGGACAATTTCCTTTTTTTGTTTATTTTCTGTCTTTTGACCTGTTCTGATGTCGGCACCACTATCAGCCAAAACTGTGGCAGACGTCCTCTGGACGGAGTGTACCGTGAATTGGTCAGTATTGGATAGCTTCAATTAGCTTACAATTTTTTATCGAAATTATTGTAAATTATTACTTTTGAATTTTAACATGTTCTGGTCGCAAATTCCTATGTTGTTTAATCAGTTTAATATAATCAACTCCCCCAGTTCCATTTAATATGGTGAAAGTTTTTGGTCGACGTGTTTTGGTGTCCTAAATGTAAACAACCAAAAGTTAACCTTTCTCTTCAACGTCGTCTACACATAAGTTGTAAAATTCTACTCTTCTGCAGGCCCCAAACAAACCAAAAATGGAACCACCTGGTTTTATGACAGAAACTTTGACAATCGAAATCGTACCTTCAAAAACAAATATATATATTAACTATGAAAATATTTTTGACTTTATGCCGCATATCGAGCAATTCTTCAAGAAGGCAATCAATTTTATAATATCCACGTTATTTTTTATTCACACACATACACACTAGCTTTGAAAAAGTACACCACAATGATGAAGTTTTGCATTCCTTAGACTAAAAATAACAAAATTAATATCAAGGTAGCTAACCACATTGTTTCCTGGTCCAAAAAGTATGCAAGTAAAACGTGTCACAGTTTCCACATTTTTTTGTTCCCATCAAGTGGACAATTTTTCAAATTCTTTGGTGTATACAGTTTCGGATTGTGGAGGAGCCTAAACTCAGCTCCGCTTGGGCAGCCTTTTGAGTAATTTCATCCATTCATGATGATGCTTCAAGAGAATTCATTTTTACCGAGATCATTGAAGTTTTTGCAAACATTTTATAGCAACCACCATGATCGCCATTTGTATTTTTATTCAAAGGAAGATAAAAATAAAATGTAAAAATTTGAACTAATGTTCTGTTTTTCCTACTTCGATCGTATGATATTCGTTTATAACGCAAGATTATGGCACTCATGAAATTATCGGTATTAACACTAAACTTTCACTAGTGCCATAATACTTTTCATTATAAACTATAAACTAATTTGAATTTCATATTACACTGTTAAGATATTTGTGATGTTTTCGAAGTTATAAAAAGAATAAAATACGTTTTAGATGTGTTTGAGATTTTTCATAAAGTCGGACTTTTGAGATTTCTAAAAGTGTTTTTTCAGAATTTCAAGGCTTTTTGAAGCAGGATTTGAGTTCTTTTTATCAAAAAAAAAACAGTAGTTAAAATTGTCCAAGTTTAATAAAAAGAGATATTTAAACTACAGATATATTAAAAATTCAACAGATTTAAAAAATTTCTATTCGTTAAGGCTAGCTTATGAACATTTTACTGAATTTTTCGGTTTTAAAGTGTTATAGAGTTTTAAGACGTTTTTTTAGTTTTGATATCAGTGTTGAATGTTTTCTGTCTAATTTTAGAAATGTTTGCATTTTTGAAGTCTGCTTTACTACTGTAAAAAAATTTTGTGCTATGTTGAGAGTTTGTTTAGTTTTGGTGATTTTAAAAATTAAATTATTAAACATAAGTTTATTAGTAAAAACTAAACAGAAATAAAATAATAAGCCTCAAATTCGATATTTTTATCCTAGAGGTAGAGGGATCCAAATATACAATTTTTTAAATGATGCCCATTCAATATTTCTATAGGTACATGTCTAATTTACCACATATTTTTAGGTCTTAAAAAAAATTGTATAAATTCAATTAAAGAAATGTTTAAATTGCAGAGATTAGTGGTTTTACTGATTTTTAAAGATTTTGTTTTATTTATCATCACAGTTTAGGCTGGCTTGTTACCAAAGTCTAAAATTTTCCATTAAAAAATGTCTGCCAAATTTAAAAAATATTCTGTTTTTCTAATGTAAAAATTTAAAGTACCTACGTTGACATATTCTGACATTTTTTTTTAGTTTTATAGATTTTAAAAATATTAAAAATTTTGTACAAAGCCTAAGAAACCCTATATATTTATGTTTGTTATAGAAATGTTGATGCAGTTTTAATTTTCTTGAATAAATAATTTGGGGAAAATTTGGTATTATTTTTCTATTTTTCAAGAGTTTGGTCTTTGGAAATTTTAGAATTTTAGAATTAGAATTTAAAAAAAAATTGAGTTATGAAATTTTATATATTAAAGAGCTTCTTAATTTCTTCTTGTGATTTGTTGGCAACAAACGAAAATAGAGATTCAAATTTTTTAAAAATAAACCTCAAAGGTTGATTATGGTAAAATTTCTTATAATTAGAAGCTGTTTTAACACTTTTTGAGTTAAAAGTTTTAGAAAATTTGTCACCATATTCCATCTTTCACTAGGATTGAATTATAAAAATCTTCAACGCATTGTCTAATGGTTTTAAAAAGACACTTTTTCTTCATAATCTGATTTATAAAATAGTATCAAGTAACACTCTAAGAGAACCAAAAATATTCTCATATGAGGCATTAAGCATAAATCTGTAGAAGTAAGCTTTTTGTAGCAAACGCAATGGTCTAAGAATCACAAAATTCTCTTGCTGTTCATCGCTGAAAGAATAATAAGGAAGAATAAACTAAATTACCTTGTGCATATAAATATATATTATATATATAATAAATATAATATATATCTATATTATATTATTAAGATATCTGTTAAGATATTATATTTACAAGTGGTTAAGTTTTTTAAACTTGAAGAAAGTTTTCACAATTTATGAGATTTAAATATTTTTTGCTATATAAAGCTTTTAAGGTTTTATTGTTTTAAAAATTGTTTCTACTTAACACAATATTTCTGAAATTCTTAAAATTATTGTACCATATTAAAATTTTTGAGATTTTTGCTTTTTGGCAAATTAAAAAAACTTGAGGGCAATTTTTCAAATTATTATTGTATGAAGATACTTTCGTTTTCAATTTAAAAAAAAAGAAGGAAGTGGGAACTGTACATATTTATATTATTTATTATACATAGAATCAATTTTTCTTAATTCAGAAAATTTAAAAGGTTCTAAAGCTAGCTGACTAAAAGTTTCTTCAGGACTAAAATACATAAATATGTGAAATTTTAATATTTTTGAAAAATCTTCACTGAATTATGGAAACTTTGTTTTGGGTTATATCTAACAAAAAACCTGAATTCCATAAAACTAATACTGTCATTAATTTATATTAATGACTACTGAGAATCGGTAATAGTCCTTTTTTTTGTCATTTTTATAACCTGTTTCCTGTGTCCATAATTTAAGTTTAAATTGATTTACAGCTTAACAGCTTAAAACTAAACTGACACAACGATTCGAATAAAAGTACCCTTAAACCTAAAAATAGTTTTTTTAGATGAAAATTTGAGACTATCAGAAAAAATTTGCGATTTATATTTTCCCAAGCAATTCATAACAGTTTTTAAATTTTTGAATTGTTACATGCTTATTTGAGCTAGGTTATATTTATAATTTAATTCTATCAAAGTTGCAAAAGTGTAAACTGCATTGTACCTTTTAATGTGAGCGGAAACAAACTCCTAGTTTTCGTATTTATCGTCCCAAAACAGTGAAATTAGAATTTTTAGAATGTAATAAGTCTAAAGAAAACAAAAAAGGTATATTTTAGCAGCAATTGAGTTTGAACTTCGCTTTCACAAATCTATGAAACTGTCAAATTTAATGCACAGAGAAGTCGAAAAGCGCTGACCTAAATCATTGCCACAATTTGTACGGTTGACAAACCTAACTTGTTACCTTTTTGAAATTTCTCGCATTCTTCTCCTGCATTTTTTCAGAAATCCGTCATTTGAGCTATCTCCTGCTGTCCACTGACAAGCCCAACTAATTACGTGGTAAAAATAAAATAACATTGTTTTCCCCGTCTTCCAAGAAGCGGTCAGGGAACAGCGTTATTAATATTCCTGAAGCTAGTTATGTAAAATATTAACTCTGGCTCCGGTATTCGCTCTGAAACAATATGTCCGAGTACGCCTCGTTTAAAATGCATGCTGTTGCATACTCGTTCCACACTTTTTATTTTTCCAACATATCCCATATTTATTCAGTATTAACGCACTTAATACGCAGTGTGGGTTTAGGTTGTTAATTTGGACCTCGATCCAATCATACCGGCCGTAATCCGGTCATCACCATCACATAAATAGTTAATTGCTGATTGGATTCCGGCATGAATTACGATTGTCTTATGATTATTCATAACTAGCCCGCGTAGGATGCCTGTATAAATAGTAAATAATAAAGCGGCTTCAAGCTCATACGTGAGATCGTTAAGACCTTTTATTTACATGAAAGAAATATTAGCGCGAAGTGTGTTTTAATTGATGTGGACTGCCGTAAAGTCAACTTCTTGCTGGGAAAGTCGAGGCTTTCCAAATAGGTCCATGACAAATCGGTAACAAGTACCTCAAACATTTGTTACATATATTTAATGTGAAGGCTAATTATTCATCTTTGCTTTAAAGAGGGAAATCGGAGAGATGTAAGCAATCAGTGACCACTTAGAGGAAGATTAATTTACTCAAGAGAAATAATTAAACAGAACTGTGACTCTCGGTGTTGATAAAATTGAATTCATTGTCTTATGTTGTGTAGAAACGGTTAATTTTAATGCAAACAGTATCAGTGGGATTATGTTAAAAAATAATTTATTGCTTGAGATAACTTGAGGACATAAAAGCGAAAGTCCGAGTGGCAATAAATCATAACTGTAGTCTATATTCTTCCTCTGGCTAGATCGTTGTCGCTTGCAATGCATCTTAATTTAGAAACACCTTGTCATTTTTCTTTTCGTAAATGAGAATATTTGAATATCAGATTATCTCACCTTAATAGACACATTTTGATTTCTGAAATAGTTATTAACATATTAAGAAGATAAATAGAACCATTAGTTTAGAAAAAACTACTCTTTTTTGCTTCATATCCCCCGACGCGACGGAGGAAAAACAAAAACGTTCACAATTACTCGAAATGGCAATCGACCGTTTTCCAGTCCGAGGAATTTTTCTTAATGGTATTCTCGATTTAAAAACCCCAATAATTTGAACATCAGGTATTAAATTCCCTTTTTATTGATTTTAGAATTTCAGTAAGTGTTTAAACGCCCGAGACCTCATTGCTGGCATCCTTTCAATGAAATTAAAATTTCTTTGAGGCACAAACCGTGGCATTTTGTGGGTCCTAGCTATTTCCAATCGATTTGATGGAATTATGAGGTTGTTAATCACCGACTCCATTTCGTCCGGCATCATTTTTCCAAAATGTCAAGACGACTCGATGTCATCGAAAAAACAAATCGGTTTTGTCACGTTAAGTGGGCACGTAATTTCGGAATTCTTTCAAGTAAATTAATGTTTAGTCACGTATAAGATGGTCAGCGATCGACCCGATCCATACCTGGCCTTGTTTATAATATTTTATAATATTCGGTGGGACTTCATCTAAATGCATGAGGCATAGGAGCCCCTCCCCCGGTCCCCTTTGACGTATAGTGGAGACGGTTGGGGCCCCGCTGCTTTGTAAATAATCATTTTCTACTCACATTAATGTTTGTTTGACTAGCTGGAATCTTTGTAATTTCGAATCAAAGCGTCTCGGATATGAATGATGTGATTAACAAGCGGGTTATTATAAACTGCGGGAAGAAAAAATTTGGACGGGGGAATGATGTCGCAAATGTTAAATAATTTTCTCCGTTTACTATAAAATGTCGCAGGATAAATTCTAGGCGTGATTTTTTTTTGATGGAAAGTTTGTCGGTGCGGAAGACTTTCTTATTTCCCAAAGGGGCGTGTCCGTTCAATATTCAAATACGCGTTCAGTGTAAAGGAGATTCAAACTTCAAATGTTTAGCGTCGATATATCTGAATGGGGCTATTCTTATGCAAAGACAGGGACAAAATGGTCGCCATCGCCTTAAGAAGGTTGTTTGAATACAGCTCCTGTTTTCTTTGATTCCCAACGCGCGCACTCGTCCTATAAAGTTTAATGCAATATTGGATTTCATAATATTATTTGGCGGCGACATCACGCCATCTAGAGTAAAGCAGGAAGCATTTTTATTAGCTCAATAACGAAGAATTTATCAAAACATTAAACGGGCATCTCTTGCGTGTATTCAATAACGCAAATATTCTGAATTTTCCTCAAACAGCTAATAAAAAGCTCCTCAGACAACGAGCGCACAAAGGAAAAGTCCTCTCCCGGTTTCTCTTTGCATGTGTACAAAAGAAACTCCTTGTTTCATAAAATAATCTGCCGCGTTGTTATTCCGGGCACATCTTCAGTCAGATGCATCAACGGATAATCTAAAATAGAGCCGGGTTACGCCACGTAGACTTTCCGTCTTCTTCTACAACCGTAAGAAACAAAGACCACGCACCAAAATCAACCGAAACTGGTAATGCTAATGGGACCCAAAACGTTAAAATTCATGCAGGTAGAAAGAGGTGTGCTCTACTAGTCGAAAAAACGACGAGAATTCAAAATGAATATTGTTCTCGTAACGATTAGGTTTGTTGTGTTTGCATACTAATTCCTGATCATATCGCGGCGAAACGTGTCCAGGCTCCTATTAAAAAAATAACACTACATCTTTTAGAAGCTTAATATTCGATGGTACCATCAGTTTTAGGCTCTATCTGTTACTGTCTGAAAGGCGTTCACGGTTCTGATTTGACAAATCTTGTGTCGGAAGAATAATTGCCGTGGTGACGTAGAATTATAGATTAAAGAAAAAACATGGTAATGAGAGAAGGAATTAATAAATTAATGTGACAGCTGACGGGATTAGACTCGAATCGGGAAAGGCTAAGACGAGAAAAGGTCAAAAAACCGACAAAATATTGTAAAACTCCACTTCTCAACGATGATAAAGTTCTTTGCTTTTTATGAATTTAACTGTTTATAAAAATTATGTAGAAAAACTACGAAACTGATTAACGGAAAGAATGTCAATTACTATTTCCCTCCGATTGCAAGAAATTTTCTACAGACGACTAAACACATAACAAGAAATAATTACCAATTGAAGAAGAAACTGCCGCGAAATAATTCACTCAAATCATTCAGACCATAACAGACTTTGTAAATTACGGATCTAACAACATACAATTTAAACATGCATTATAAGCGTTTGCTTAACATCCGTGATATTAAACATCAAATGTAATTCTAAAATCTATCCTAAACGATTTTAAACTACATCCATTAACCACAAGAAACCTCAACAAAATTTAAATTACAATTTAATGTGTTTATAATAATAATAAAATACTGGTGGAGTCGCTAACAACATGTTTGATAAAAGCCTCTAATTATATCCAGTCAGGAGACAAAAAAATCTCTAATTCCATTACCTGTAAAGCACCCTCTTTCTAGTAATAACTATAAACGTAACTACTCCACAACTATTTAAACTTAGTTAATTCTCTAAGAGGGTTGCTCACGTTTCTCTCCAGAAGAAGCAAATGTTTTAGTCAGCACTTTCTAATTCAAAGCATCATCTTCACTTGATTATAATTTATGTGAAACGTCATTAAGCCGCCTGCGTACCTGCCGCATCTCAAACTGAATACCTAAGAAGGGCTGCCACCCTTGAAATGTTAATTATGTTGTGTTCCGACGAAAACGACGTATTCCTCTGCTGAAAACTGAAAAATCAACATCTGCGACATTTCACTTTATAAATAGAATTCCGACTGACCTTATGGCTTCCATCCCTACAGTTTCCTGGATGACCTTTCTTGGCCTCAGTCTGGAGATGCATTTGGGAAATACCAGAAATACAGCCGGGTGTGCAATCGTGCTTTTATTTATACGTGTCCTTTCTCTTTTAGTCAGGGGCGGAAATAACATAAATATCAATCAAAGGGTTTTTTGTCTGATGGCGAATTTATAGCTACTGATATAAAAATGACGCCCCTGAACATATTTTCACATTAGGGACGAAGAGGATTATGAGATTTTCCGGGGGCTTCTAAAATAAACTTCGATCGTAAGACATGTTTCTTTGTTCACCTTTACAACAAAATAAATTAATTTTGTATTTCTGATATTTCCCAGCGGAAATGTCGCCACCTTTTCTTGGAATAACGTTATTTTGTCTATACGGTAAGTAATTGAATTCCCATGTTTGTTATGTGTTTCCTTTATACATATACATTTAATGCTTGGTGTTGTGGGTTGGTCGAAAGCAAATAAAAATTGTTGTCTTGGGAAGGTGTTTGTGAAATTGGAAATATTCCTGGCATAAAAGCCAATGAACCGGAGTATATAGACGAAGCTTTCGCGGCAGCTTTTTTATATTGCTTATCATCAATTTGAGTTGCTTTTCTCATTTCATTTAATACAAAAGCCATAAATTTTGAAACAAAGATGGTATGCAATTTGTATGGTTTAGTTCCGTTGCAATATATCTTATTGTTAGCTATCCACCCCAACGAATGGCACATCCCTCGCTTTTTTATTTATTTTTGGGCTATCCACAGTGTGCGTGCAAAAAGACTGCGTCTTTATACTCGGGATTTATCCAAGTATACGAATGGGGTTTTTATTAAGACCTTTAAATGTAAAATACGTTTTTTATCAAACTAAAGTAATTTTTGCCACAGGTTAAAAAAATTCTATTCAATTTTACTCATTCTTGAATCTTTTTACGCGCGTGCAAATAAAGTTAAATTCCGTCGAAACATAGTAAACTTGAGAGATCAGGTCGAACTAAACCTTGATTTAAAGTTAAGGTCTTATTTTTTTTTCATATAAGAGTTCTAAAACTGTGGTTTAATAGCCTTTAACCTCAAGGGTGAATAAAATACTCGCATTGATAGTTTAGTGGGTTAACTGTTATTATACTCGTACTGATTTTGTTGTGGCCAGATTTTCGCAAACTTTGATATAGCTTTCTGCCACCGAGTATGATTTCTATCCGCCGATTCGTTTAATAGTGACAAAATCAGCAGCCGTGTTTACCAATACCGTAGCTAAAGCAATGCCCAGTATAAGCTTCGGAATTGGCAATCATCTTTACAACTTTATACAATGTATTGATTCCGACAGGCTAAATGGTACACTTTTTCTGCTTGTACGTAGTTCACGAAGAATTTGCTGTGAGAAACGTTTTTGGGACGCAGGCTGAAATATTTTCATACAATTTTCAAATACTAATTCCACAATCTTGACCCACACAATTTTTATTAATTCCACAAAACGATCTTTCTTGATCTTAATATCAATGTGAAACAATTATTATCGGTTATCGATCGTCAATATTGGAAATTTCTGACAATTTGTCCATTCTGCAAGTCACATACAAAATTTATTACAGCAACAACTTGGAAGTTTAAAACCTCACTTTACACATATCTAATTTTTATACAAAGACGATCATCATCTGAAAAGTCTACTAAAAGTTAATAATTTCATTCTGCTCAATTATTTATGTTTTTTTTTAAGCTTATAGCCTTCACTCAGTTTTTTCAACAGTGTAATTAATTTGCTCTAGCATTGTAATTAGTGCTCTTTAGCACTCAGTAAGACGAGCACAAACTCGACGATTTGAGTTTTTTAGATTTTTCTGAAAAATATGCGAAAAGCACTGAAGTCCACCTACTTCTCCATTTTTGGAACTTTTTGTACTTTTTCTTCTAAATTACACTTGATTTTTACGATAATAATTTATTTACTGCCTCTGCAGCTTCTTCTTCTACGTCTGCAGGCAGTTCGTTCTGGCACATTGCAAAAGAAAAATTTGGTTATAACAAAAATAACAACCTTTGGGTATCACATGAACGCGTGTTAATTTTTCAAATTCATAAATTAAAATAAAAGTGTCTCTTAAAAATCTGCTACAGAAAAAATAGTGTATTATACACGACGATAAAGGCTCTTTAACCATCTCATGAAATTAATAATTAACGCTTTTCACTTGGTGTTTAAAGTAGTCCCTTATCGTCTTGTACAACAAATAACTATTTTTACCGTCATTTAATAAAAAATTATGTTTTTTTTTCAGCTTTTGGTGATAAGAGTTTCGCATCTAATTTAAACACATCCTTGCCAAATTCAGTGTAATTGAACAAGCCGTGTCAGGTTGGATTACAGTTTTCCAAATCAAGATTACGTCAGAGCAACACCAATGAAACTGATGCCTTCTGGCAACTGCATCGAGCCACAATGTTGATATCAACTTGAAATTCGCTCTTGAACCAACAACAGTCTTCGATAAACACACGGGTTCAGAGGGTTTATAGATGTTCATTCAGATAGTTGAAACATCAAAACCACTTTAAAGAATAAAGATTTAAAAACATTGCATTTGCGAAGATTTTATAGTAAACAAGGAATAACAGAGGAATTCTCGAATATTTTGCTCAGCAGTGAGTAAAATTACAGTAATGTGTGTGAATTTTGTAGCGTTTTCGTTCATTCTCGACAGAAAAAGTGTGATAGGTACAATTCGAAAAAAGTACATCGATGCACTTGCTCTATTATGTAAAATCAACATAACGTGCGAAAACATAACTGAACGACAGATGTTTGAGAAATAACATCCGTCGAGTGTAGCGCTGCTGGCTACGAGGGCATTTTCAAAATAAATTACAATTTCGGTATCCGCTAACATTAGTGCGGCTGGCTATATCCATTTCAGTATTTGCGGTAGCTTTTTATTTTGTTTTAACTACCCTTTGGTGGAGCCCGTCGAAGTTTAAACGTAGACTGGAATAATGCATCTGAAACATGAAAATTTCAGATTTTATGGGTTCGGTTTGTCGTATATGAGGCTTCCGATTCGTTCATGGCGCGACAGTGGTTGTATTTACGGCAGATCGTAATAAAATTTTATGCAAATTGCAGTGAGTGATGTAGTGAAGCAAAGTAGCTCAGGAAGAAAAAAGTAATCTAAACAACTGGGAGGCGCAGCAACTTTCTAAATGAAATATGGCTCGGGCCGGGGGCGCGGAATAATGAGCTCCATGAGCGAAGGGTGCGAAATATACTAAGATACAAGTTAATTGAGAATCGTAAAGCTCCGAGCAACACAATTACGTTCTTTTGAGCCATTTCCAGAAAGTTACCCCTCCATGATAGATGTCCGTAATGCGAGCTTCTGTTCATTCTTCCGATAAATTTATGGCCGTTAGTGAGCGGGGGTTGCATCTTCTACGTGGAGTGTGTGGTGGAGCCTGCAGCCGCAGGCCAAGAAAGCAATTATAAAACGTGGATGGGACATAGCCTCGGCGCGTTTAAGCGAGTGCTCACTGCTCTGGATGAGCAAATACATCAGAAGGATCAAAAGATGTTCCGAGCACAAAGGGGTCCTTATTCAAACGCGAAACCCGATTTGGGTTATCTGCGCCAGCCATTCGTGCCTCCTTCTCCGATTTGGACGCCGCCGACGATACAACCCCATCCCCACTTCGCTTATACAGACAACATTCGCGCCGCGCCAACAACCGATTTGTTCCTCATCAAAAAATCACTGCTGAATTAATTAGCTGCGATGAATGCACAATTAATCCGCACAGGGAAAGAGCTTTGCGTTATTGGCTCAACTCGATTGGATGACACACAGTAATCGTGTTTGCTCTGGCTTTCAAAATATCCAATTTATTGTTGGAGAATTATTTTTAAATATTAAACGAGTCTACTGTAAATAATGTTCGTTCAACGGCACGTAGATATAAAATTCAATTCGCTAGTTAAAAAATAATTTTCGCTTTGTGTAGTCAAAAAACGGAGCCTGTCAAGCTTTCCGGTTCTATCAAATACGCATAATTAATATTCAGTTTTTGATAGTGTTTGGTTTTTTGGAAACTTTGCTGTTAGACTCAAAAAAATTGTAATTAAAATGTTTTAATCTTAAAAACACCAAGTGATCAAGAATAGATCTAAAAAAATTGTAGGCAACATTTCAAATTTTTAAATACTTAGAAGTCGGTCCTTGAAATTTTTGCATGGAACTCGAAATTTCACGGACTCTAAGAATTTAGATGCTGGTCCATTAACCTCTAGATTTTAAAATCTCAATTTCTGCATTCTCATATATTCTGAAATTTTACTTTCATATTCCCAGATACAACAATATCTAATTCTAGATATTTTCAAAATCAGATTTATTATTCTTATATTCTACATTTTCCTATTCCAAGTTTTAAGGTTTTTAATTCCTAGAATTTTTTGTTTTTAGATTATGATATTTAAAATTCTAAACTTTTAGATTTCATAGTTTCCAATTTTCAAATTCTAAACCCTCATATTTAAAAACAAACATGTTCTGATTATTCTTACTTGAAAATTTCAGATTTTGAATTCGTTTGAAAATTTCATATACAGAAATCAATAAGTCTTACACAGTGTTCCAAAATTCGAAGACCCTTTTAATGACAATTTATTAAAGAGTGGTCAAAGAACTGGAAATATTCTAAGAAAAATTTGCCTTTTCTAAACTCGAAGAAAATTGTATATTCTAAGCGTAAATTTCAAATCAATCAATCACTCATCAAATTTTTTCAGATACAATTAAAATTATATTCCTGTAAATATTAGTATAAAGTCAAAACTGTTCAAAAACGAGGTTGCCATATGTATTTTTAGGTGAAATCAATACAAAATTGAAATGGAAATGGAAATACTGCAAATTGAAATTAGCAGTATCAAATTTGTTCATTCGTGAAAAAAAGTCTTTGCAGTAAAATTAAATTAAATTCAAAGTGCAACATTAAGTTTCATATTTTTCTGAATCAAAGACAGATTTTTTTTAAGCTGCTTATTATTTCTTAATAGTGAAGCATTGAATTTTAGAAAATCAAAAAATTTCTTAATTTTATAGATTTTACAAATACTGTTCATTCTCATATTTAAGATTTTCAGGTATTTTAAATCCTAATTTTAGACACTGACTGTGGAAAGAATTTATTTTCAAAACACGGACTTAGATTATCTTAAATTTTTAAATTCTGGATTTTCAATTTTTAGGCTTTTCCAGTTTTCGATGCTGGTTTTTCAAATTCTAGATTCAAAAATTCTTTCATTAAAAGTATCACGTTTTGAGTTCTCGTTATAAATTTTCATTTTTTTTTGTATAAATATCCATTAATTGACGTGACATTAAGTACTTGCAAAAAACACTGTAAGTTTTTAATTTTTTAACAGGTTTTTTTTTATCAAAAGAGTATGCTTTATATTTGCTCTAAAAAAAATGAAATTTATGTTTTTAAAATAGAAAATATCCATACTTAGTGTATATACAACTAAACGTTCTATTTATAAGAAACTATTTATAAAAAATTCATATGGTATGAACGATGTTCTCAAAGATAGTAAAGTTTTCTTGAAATAGAATGAAATAAAAATTTAGGGAGGCCCACTTTTCATATGTTTTACACGTCTTAAATTATAAATTTTGTCACATATTCTAGAACGGAAGATTCTAGAATTAAAAGTGTTTCTAAATTCTCAGGTTCAGGTTTCTCACATTTGTATTTAAGTTTTTTAGATCCCAGTTGCCTAGGCGGTAAATATTTTCAAGTTCATGGTTTGATAGTTTTGAAGATTCTAGAATTGGGATGGCACATTTTAAGTTTTCATTGTCAGATATAAAATTCTCATTTTTTCAAGTTTTTAGATTCTAGATTTTGTGTACAAATTGTTCAGATTCCTGATTTTTCTCTTTTCTTTCCTTGAATGTCTTAAAATTTTAACGTTATAGCAAAAATGTAAAAAAAAGTTTGAAACCAACACCAAAAATAGATGAGAAACGGCATTCCACTGCTCTGGCACTTTTGGTGTTATTGAACACGACAAATGTAGCACCGAACCCTCTACAAAAAATCAACCCCTTCATTGCAAAACTTTCATAAACGCAAAACTTCTGGTGCTAAATTTAACACACATTCTCATGGCGCCTTCACGTCGTCTCCACTTCTTCCAACACTCTCGTAAAAACTCTAATTAATTTTAATTAGACCTCATCGAACCCGTACAGTTGGATAGACTTATAAAACCTCTCTCGATGTGAGCAGGTGGTTCCAGTAACAAATTTCCTGGAATCCAATAATTCTCTCATTTCCTTCTCTTCTCATCACAGTGTTTTGACAGACACGTCCTGGTAGGCAGTCATCGCGGTCAAATGTCCCTCAGCTGGTGACATATTTTACAATGATGTCGTCTCTCTTCATTAACGGTCCTACACATGTGCGGCTTTTGCAATGTCCGTTGTAAATTCGGGATAACAGGGCGGAAATGAAGAGGCAGCCGGGGCGTACCGGGGCGGCTGCACTAATGACCAGGGGTGGCCCCAAACAACAACCAATTAGTATTTTTTGTCGGCGGGAAATGCCGCGCTCACGAAAGCCGGTCCTGATTGAAGACTACTGACACAGTGATAGTAACGATATTAACTAAACTACTGCACTCTGAAGAAGGATCAAACAGGTAATTACCTTTGTGACGACGGGTGCACGCCAGGCTCATCGATTTATGAAGAGAACAGAGACACGCTCGTTTTTTTGTAAAATTTTGGTTTTGGAAGAGGCTACAAAATACCTTTATGTATTTATCGTGCAAATAGAAATCTTCGACGTTATTACAGTAATCAGTGCTACAGGCAAATCATCAAATTATGATCGATGGGAAAATAGCATAGCAGCAAATTATGATCCTCTAGATTGAATAAAATACACAAGAGTATTAATTCCGGTGTTCACGTTCTTTGTCCGTGAAAATGTGCACCGCGTTCCTGCAACCAGCACCGAGCTTTGATCCCAGGATTCCCTCCTAAATAATAGCGTAATATTTTGTCCATATAATCGTGAATTTCTGTCTATCGGAAGCCGGACCTGATTGAAGTCCTCAACCGCAATGGACAGTACATCCGATTCAACCAACTCGAAATTCATCCGGATTATTTGGATAGTGCTATAATTCAGGTCCTTCCGAATGGAAGTAATGGTTTACTCGTTCCCTTTTATTCCGGAAAAACGTCGATTCTGATGATGCCGACTTACCTAAAGTACATGTAAGAAATGACTTTGTTTCCGGTGAATAAAACGCGAGGATGTGACGTCAACAGCGATAGGGTTCTCGACCCTTATTAATTAGCGGTCATCAAGCCTCCATAGACTCATTAGTGGCTTGCACGAAACGGATTATTTCACGATTCGTTGCACCGTTTGCACATGAAATGCACCAACTGCAAAAGATCGAAATTTGATTAATACATCTTACGATTGTCCTGCAAAATTTAACCAGAGAGCAAAGGAAAAGAGAAACGAGAATTTCAAATGTTCCCCCAACACCTTCGCCTTCACGAACCTCTCTAGAGAAAACATTATCTTTCCCTGAAAGCGAGAATTTATCGCTTTTAAGTCGTTAAATGCGCATTTTCACCGAGTTGAGCCGAGGAGAAGGGTAAGTATGTTACAATTGATTTTCCTTACGAAACTTGCATAATGGTGAATAAAACAAAGTGTGGAATAGCTCGGCGGAATATTCTGGTTTAGACAACCATACAGTGATGAAACACAACAAAAGCTTAATCATGTAATATAACTCTACATATTCAATTATTTATAACTTGGAAAGTTACTTTAGTTTCGTCAGATTATCCGAACCAGCTAATGCGTGCTTCAAGCACCACTCAGCTCACAAAACGTAAGATGAGTTTTATGAATGTGCTGTTACATCCACAAACTTAGGCGGATTAAAATCATTCGACAACTTTATACGCATAATATACGCAAAATTACATTACTCTACCTCACTTTGGCCCTGTAACTGCCTAAAGTTGGCCTTTTTGCTCGAACTTATACATGGTGTCACAAAGTATCACTTTTGACGCTCAAGGCAAACTCATAAACATACTCCCAGTCACAGCGACTTCAGAATTATTCCTAAGCATTTAAACTAAGTAACTTAACTTATTTAAAGTTAATAGTGGAAAAAATGTACAGACTCAGTAAGAGAGTCTATCTGTTCCATTGTGATCTAACAATATGCTTACATTACTTCTGACGTTATTATTCTACAATTAATTTCTCTACGAAACGTCTGTCGAAAGTCATAATAGCTCCACATCGTAGAAATAACAGCAAGTTCAGCTTTTTTAGGTTTAATTACACTGCAGATCCAAAGAAATGAATATCCAATTTCCACTATTCTACTCTGAGAAAAGGAATTTATCCAATTTGTGTCTGAGTCTGCATATTTTAGACAGAAACCTAATTTTTGTCTTAAACATACTATTTTACAAATTACAGATACATAATAGATTCTCGATTTGTCTAAAGTCAGATTTCTAAATATTCGAATCTACAATAGGAGATTTTGAGACTTTGGATTGAACTTTAAATAGGAACTGTTTCGGAATCTCAAATCCTCAATTATCAAATTCTCAGATTTATTTTGCCGATAAGTTCTCACATTGTGAATTTTTCAGCTTGGAACTTATTATTTCGCAACGGCTATTTTAAGATTTTAGATTACAGAATCCTAGATTACTGCATTTTCACAATTAGATCAAAAGATTTTAATTTGTAATTGTGATTTTAATCCCAATCTCTGACTTTTTATAGCTTTGGAACTCAAAATCCCAAAATTTTGTAATTTACTATCTTAGAATTTTTCGGATATTATAGATTCTAAAATCCCGAATTTAAAATTCTTTTTTTTAGTTTCTACATTTTAAGAATCTATTTTTTAAGCAACTAAAATCCTTGATTCCAACTTGGATAGATTCATCGATTCTAAATTCTAAATTTTATATATAGATTTTAGTTGCTACTTTGGAAGCCTTGGGATCTAGATTCCGGGACCTAAGTATTTTGGTTACCAAAATAAGCTAATCTCAAGACTGGGTCAAAAATCTCAAATTAGTGTAAAGAATAAATTCTAAAAATTTCTTCACAGGTCTTCAAATTAAAAATATTTTTCAGACTTGATAATATGATTCTCTTACTTTTTGATTTTTAACTTTGTTCATTCACAGATCTTTATATACATAGTTAGATTATGCCATCTTCTGACTTTTAAATAAAATTGGTATAATTAACAAACTTAAAAATTTTAAGTTTCTAAGAACTTTTATCTAAAGTCTGAAAAAAGTAGGTATCTAAAATTAAAGAATTTTTAGTATAAACTTCTGAAATCTTAGTAGATTAAGCCCTTAAAAACTCTAAGCCCTCCAAAACTTAATAGAAGTATAAAATTTAAGAATCTAGAATCTGTAAAAATCAAACTTACATAAATCAAGAATCTAAAAGTTGAAAATGTGAGAATTTGCTAAAGTTGAATTTATTCAAAAACAATATTACCATATACATTTTTAGATAAAATCGACAGAAAAACGAATGTAAATGCAAATTAGTAACAGTTAAATTAATATTTAAAGAACAATATTAAAATTGATCAAATTTTTGTTCCCCCATAAAAGTTAATAGTATAAAATAGTTATTTTGGCCCCAAAATATTTGTAAAAAATACTTATTTAGCCGAAAACACTCAAATATATTTTAAAAAAGTGCAATTGCCTCATTTTAACAAATCGAATCAACTTAATATTTAATTAATTTTGTTTTAGACAAATGAAAATAGATGTTTTTTGTAATTTTTTCAAATTGTAAATTTTACAATCAACGGAATTGATCATTTAGATAGTTTATTTACACCTTAATCGATTGCAGGCTTACCAAATTCATAAAAAATTGAAACATTTCAAAATGAAACTAAGAATAAACAAAAATTAACCATAAAGATGAATAACAAAATATAATAGAAAGCAAAAAAAATCATGATGCATATATTTTATTACATAAAAAAATAAAAAATCTTTGACTGCCATGTGCGATAAAATTGTATTAAATACAATTCGATTAAATGTAACAATCACGAAATAGATTAAAATTAAAATAAAACGTTGCTATTATACCTACTTAAAATACAACTCTTCGAACAATATCGAATCGATGCATCCAGAATGTTTTGCAATAAAATCTGTTAAAATGTTCAAAAATCAACTATTTTTATTTTTTTGAAATGAAATAAAACGTACACAATATCTCATTTTAAAAATTTTACTGACTGTTTTCGGTTGAATAAGTATTTTTTACAGTTATTTTGGAAACAAAACATTTATTTTTTACAATCAATTAACTTTTATCGGAGAGCCAAAAACATTTTGTTAATTGAGACAGAATTTTTTGACATCTTTTTTTCGAGTTGTTTATTATACCTTAACAGCAAAGCATTGCGTATTTCTAGATTCTAAATTTTAGTCTAATATTTTTCGAATCCTAGTTTTTTAGATTCTAGGCTGTTCAATTTTCACTATTCTGGATTTTTATACTTGGCAGTTTCAGGTAATATATTTCACTTTTAGACACTGGTTTTTACAAAAATTGATCCTGGAGGTCCATATGTTGGTATTTCAAATTATAAATTGTCAATGTATGTATAAAATCTTAATTTTTAATTTTTCATTAAATTCATTTTTACAAAAAAGATAATTTCAATTTTTCCAACACCATGGAACATTTATTTTTAAATTTAGTGTCAAAGTAAAGTGTAATAAATGTACTTTTTTATAAAAGGAGACAAAAGTTGTCTTTTTTTATCAAAACTAAGTAACTTAACTTATTTAATTTTGCAAGATTTTTCTTAACTCAGACTCGGAGAAAATGAGATTCTAATTAATTCCGTCTCTTCCTTTATGATCTAAGAACATGCTATCATTACTTAGTACATTATTATTCCAGAATTAATTTCTGTCACAACAGCTTTGCAGCGTGTACAGTAGCAAATTCAGCTTCTAAGGTTTAATTACGCTGCAGTTCTTTCACCAGATCGAAAAAAGGAATATTCAGCAATTTCCACAATTCTTCTCTCTGAAGAAAGGAATTTATCTAATTTGTGTGGGAATAAGAGCACGTTTGCGTCGCTGTACGTGCCGCCACTGGTGCTGTTCGTAATTAAACGAGATTAAACAACTTGAAGACCGATAAACCGTAAAACAGGCAGCGTCCAGTAGTCGCGTTTTGCCATTAAGTCCACGAAAGATGACAAAGAATCGAATTAAAAAGTGATTAACTTAGAATTTTAAGTGAGTTCTAATGTAAAACATTTTTCAAAGAGCAAAAACAAAAAAATAGGGGCCCAGAAGAAATTCCATTTGTTGTTCTTCGAACGTTAATCCCTATTTAAATTTATAATGAACGAGATTATTTATTCAAGAAATTAATGAAATTTCTTATTGGCATCCTATTGATTTCGAAAATTCATAATTCAAATTATCCAACAGCGGCGTCTCTTTCAATCAATTACGAGATGTAAAAGTATTATTACACAATGTTTCAAACTTGTCATAGATTTAATTGGCCCGAGATTGACAATGTCGATAAACGAACTACTTCGTCATCGATCCTCGTTTTTGCCCACATGATTTTCCCTTTAGATTAAATATACGTCTTCTCAACTAATGTCTTTAATTAGCCAAATCAATTACCGGACGCCATATTGTGACAATTACGCAAAAAAAAGAAGCAAGACTTATCACCGATGACCATCGCATTTCTAGCCACTGGACTAATTGCGTCTAAACCAGAGACGGACTGGTTGAATACAAACTGTCATTGAAGCTTAATTAGACGAAATGGGTGTCGCCGCACAATCTATTAAACCTCGTTGTCCGACATTAACGGCCCGCGATATTTCACTGTCAGGGAATATCAATTTTTTAAAGTGTATAATAAATTATTCGGAAGGCTCCGTAAAAAATATTGAGCTGCCAAAGTAATAAATAAACAACGCAATTAAGAGAGCAAACAAGAAACTCGAACATCCGTACAAGCGATCAGGTGTTAACCCCCCTTTTGTTTTCTCAAATGGAAACGGCTTCTGAAAACTGACGGAGAGACCAAATACCAACAACAATGAAATTTCGCCGCGACAAAATGACGAGATTCGAATATTTCGTTTTAAATGCGTTTTTTATGTCTCTCGTAATTTATTCCATCAATTAACTTTATAATGGCAACGTCAATTATGGAAAGACCATTAATCTCGCGCTCGTTCAAATTCCTCTAAACGGGCAAAATTCTGGCGGACGTTGTCTTGTGGTACAATCTAACATTTGTCAATTATTTTCGAACAATTTCAGCTGAAAAAAACAACCACAAAAACAACTCGACACAATTAACTGAAGTCACTGACAAAGAACTGAAATTTTCTCTGAATTGTGATCGGTGTGTTCCCAATGTTACTTTGAATTTTACCGTAAAAAAAAGAACGACGTCAATCAAAGTATTCTCTAGAAAATTACCATCTGTGATTGCTAAGATTGGAAAGTAAGAATCCGCTCATATCTCTATTTGAAAAATTTCAAATTGTTGAAGAGCCAAAAATCTTTGCTTTTCTTTGATTGAGATCAAATTTCTAATTGATAAAAATTTCAAGGACATGGATTTTAGAGCAAAGGATTTATAAAGTCGAGGGCGCCTGGACCGTGATTTGTAAACATCAAGTTATGCCCGCAGTTCATGTTTTATTTTTTACTTAAAATGTGAAAATAAATTATTTATTTATTCATAAATAGTTATTTATGATACAAAACGATAAAGAACCATTTCAAACATCAAGTGAAAACGATTAAAGATATTTTACTGTCGTGTATAATACACAATTTTTTTCTACAACAGATTTTAAAGAGAAACTTTGATTTTAATTTATTAGTTTAAAAGGTAAACATCCTGATACCCAAAATTGGTTGTCATGGATTTTTTGTTATAAACATGAATTTCTGAAATTGTCGAAAATACAATCTGCGAAAAAGAATTAGAACTGCCTGTAGACGAAGAAGCTGCAGTGGCAATGGTTATGGCCTCAAAAATCACGCCTCATCTATGAAAAAGAGTGCAACGCTTTTCAGAAGTGGAGAAGAGAGAAAGATCAGTGGAATTAGTAAAAAAGTGCTTCTTCCATATTTTTCCAAAAAATGCAAGAGTCTTGAAGTTTGTGGTGAAGTTAATGCTAAAGTGCACATTGTCGGTGACTAAAAACTGCTACATATCAAAATAAGAATTTTTCATACTGTCAAAGTAAATGTCATGTTAATTTACAGATACAGCAAACTTATTACGTTGTTGAAGAAATTAAGTGAAGACTATAAGAAGAATTGTACAAGTTGGAAGTTTCCAGTATTGACGATCGACAATCGGTAATCATTTTTTCACTTACTGATACGAAGACCAAGAAAAATTGGTCGTTTTGTATAAGTAATAAAAATGGTGGAGTTACTTTTTTAGAAATTGTACCAAAACATTTAGGCTTGCTTCCTAAAAACGTTCTTCACGTCAAATTATTTGTCGACTACAGACAGAAAAAGTGTACCATTCCTGTAATAATCAATACCAAAGATTTTTTGAAATTGTCTGCAGCTACGATGTTGGCAAATATTGCTGCTGACCTTGTCACCGTTAAACGAAGAGGAGGATGGAAATTATGCTCGATGGCAGAAAAGCGAAAAATTTGTCGTTTCAAACCAGATTTTTGCGAAAATTTGGCATAACAAGTTCAGCTACGAGTATAGTGCAGTTAACCTAATGCGAATTCTATTCCTAAAATGAATGTTTCTGGAGAGGTCGGTTGTACCATTAATGTTACAATTAATCCAAAATAACAAAATACTAAAGTTAATTAAAAGTTGAAGTATCTTATCCACCCTTGAGATTAAAGTACAAATTAACCCTTACAAAAAAATCATTCACCTATCGATCACTATTTTCTTCATACCTTGCCCACAATTGCATGAAAACTCAGTATTGTTCACAAATTCAACCTATGACCTCTAATTACATATTTAGAAATGTTAGAAAGTGCGTCAAAATTGGCTGATTATTACCCTTTCTAACACAATAATCCAGATATTTGTTAAACGCCATGGTCTGAAGTGTTAAGATATTTAGAATCCGGTCCTGAAAAATTTAAATTTTGAGTGTTATCACAAAAACTCTCAATCAAAACTTTTCGTGATGATATAAATTAATTGACGCTCAATCAATGTGGGCTCATCTTATAACAAATTTCTCAGCCGGAGACTAGAATCACCGCTATTTTTAAATAGCCCTATTAATTTATGCATTAATGAAAAGATCATTACATATACATACATTTGGTTTACATAAATAATAATAATAAATATTTGTTCTATTGTGTGCATAATAAATTCCACAAATTCAACAAAACTGGATATTAATTACTTCAAACGATGAAAAAAATCAATTATTAATTCGTTCGACTATTAATTTTCTATCTTGGTACATGAAAAGACGACAGATGCGTTCATGTTTTATGAAAACTCACACATCGTCAACTTAATATAATCTTTAGGTACTTAGTAAACGAAAATTCTGATAAATTTAGAATAACATTCTTAAAACGAGCACCTGAGAAGAATTAATCATATGAGGGTAATTCCATATTATTCAGTATTCCTTCTGGCTACATAAAACCGATAGGGAATTAATAATCAAGCATTTGGCCTTTGGGATCTCCAGACTACCCAAATTCGCCCGTTTTTATCCGAATGCGTCGTTTTGTTGGAAGCTGGAAGCAAGTTGTTAGCGGTGAAGATCATCCCTTCCAGTAAGTGAATCTCTGGAGAGTGTCATTGACACATCCTTACCGCATGTGGCGCAAAGTTTTTACGAGTCGGAAGGCCCGGAAATAATTGTTAATAATCCAGCGGTTTTTCCGGGTGCATCATAAGTTAGTATACCCCGGAGAACTGTAAAGGGCAAATGACGTCATGACTGGTCCAGGGATTGGGATTCATCTCTGGGGATTATCTCGCGCCAGATGCGAGACAGCCCTCGTCAGTGCAGTCAGTAACTCGATATAACTCCATACGTGAGGAAACTTGGAAGCTGAGGGTCGACTTGCACTTTGCACTTTGCGTAGTTTTAATGGTTTCGTCAAGTTTATTTGTGATAAGTTTAGTACAAATCGCAGTGATTAGTAATTAACATAAGGTATGTCGCCGCTAAGTTAGGTCATAAATAATTCATGTAGTCATAGAAAAATAAAAATTGATTTACAAATAAATTATGCTTAAAACGTCGTTGTTAAAGGAAGGCAATCGGAGTTCTTGATCTAAATGGGGTGAAAAGAACAAACAAGTTTCGGCGGTAGACGCTTAATTTGGCAAGAGATTTTGATATTTTTACGAGTCGTCATATTACGGAATGCTTGTGGATCGAAAAAATGCGATCGAAATGACTGATACAAGCGAGTTAAAAGCCAGGTACTTTGTGAAATGAAGCCATCATTCCTTGTCACTTGTCAAAGGAAAGAATCTATCCGAGTTTCCAAATAAGCAATCGGTTGTCTGTGCCACCTCCGAGTCATTTAGATCCAATCTCTTATTACGTGTATAAAATATCGTCCGGTGGTTCCCAGGAAATGGCAACTGGACACGGAAGAGCTTTCCATATACTGCACCACAAACACACACACACACACAACTCAATCAGCCCAACGTCCGACAAACAGATATTATCTACCTTGATATCATTATTTTCGTGTAATTTAAATCGTTGCGTAATGGGTGTGTATGGAAATAAGGCCATTAAAGCATAGAAGTCTCCTTGATTTATTACTGCCAGGTAATGGAGCTTCATTTACCTTGATTAAAACGCACTCGCAGCCACTTCAAATTGCATAACTCGCCGAGAAAGCGCAACTCTTCTCCACGAATTTCCTTCTGTTTGCTTTCGTTCCCGAAACGCCAAAGCACTTTACGTTCCCGGATTATCACTGCTTCAATCTGGAGGTGTCAGGTGGTCGACTCGCAGGCATTTGAATCGTTCATTATTTTTATCGAGAGACAAAGCTGTACGCTGTATTTGTGACTCAAATGTTACGATTAAATCTCTAATCGAGATTTGATCTTCAGGTTCTGTTAAATTTCAACGAGTAACCAGTCGCTATCGAGCAGTGAATGCTGCTATTAAAATTTCACAATTAACACGTTCAGCCATTTAAAAATCATATTTATCGCAGCCAGATTACGCGATACCACTAATTATTTACATAAATAACAAATTAAAGTGTGGGCAACGGTTGGTAAAAAATAACTTAATCATTGCGCTAGTGATCACAGTTTTGCTTTTGTGAGATGGATGTGAAACCGAAATAAACACGATTATGAATGAAAGCTCTGTGTTTCGTTACACAGAATAATTGAAAATGGACGGAAGCTTTGACTATAAACATATTCATCAGCTCCGAATTCTATCCGAATAGTTACCTCACGGATAAGTTGTTAATACGAAACGATTTTATTAGCCAAACTCCGTAGATTGTAGAATTATTGGACTTGAAAAGGTCATGAGAGATATAGCAGGTCTAACTTCGAGTTTGTTGTGAGAGCTATATTATTATTGCACGTTAATAGCACTGCAGACACAAATGTTGCTCCGAATATGCAAAGTTTATCCCCAGTTTACCCTTAAATGCAGTACGCATTGCAGTCCTAATTTTAACGACACAAATTTAAACGAAGATTCCTTAAACAGAGCTAAAATTAAAAAAAGCCACTTTATTTCAATGCTTCATTAATTTGTTTTTTTAGCCGTTTGCCATCTGTGCTCTTATCGCTCAAAATCTCGAAGAATTACGAGAGATACAATTTGAACTCGTTAGGAGAAAAAATATCATGCTGGTACAATTCATTGTAAACACTCCCGGGTTCCCAGAAACATAATACGCAGAGATAATACAGTTCTCTTTTTATTTGGTCCGAAAACCCTTGGTATACGCTTTCAATTTTTTGGGTATTGTACAACCAAAACGAAATTCTAGGTGTGGATCCACTCAAACAAAAAGTTAAAATTCAGCAACGAAATAGGAAACGATTCCATTTTTTTGGTAATAATGATTTTATGACTGTTTTAAACTTTTTGTCGACAGTGAAGATCATAAAACTAATCACCACGGTTCCAACCATAAAGTCCATCATCGTCAGCCATAATCACTGGTTAAATTCAAATTAAGCGCTTTAAATAAGTTTAAATATCTCGCTTAACAAGCAGGTATTTATTTATACTAGTTCACCAGTCATTTCCCGAAACTTTATAATGGTCGTCAACTTTTTACTGGCACAGGAATGTAAAAGTTTGCCTCATAATTATCAGACGATTCTTTGATATTTTGACCTGGAGTTCGTATTAAAATCACGTAGTAATTTTGAACTGTGCCGAAAATAAGATCCATAAAATTTAAAACGATCCTAATAAAACTCACATTTCAACATTTATATTGCAAAGTCAAAGCTGAGATAAAAAATATTCGATGGATCAGTGTTTGTCAACAACTCGACAAAACAACGCACAATTTATTTTTGGCCTGTGGTTCCAGGTGGTTCTCACGATAAGTCTGAAATATTCATCCCAATTGATCGTGTATGACATTCTAATGCTTTAGTACGTTCACTCGAGAGTTCAGAAACCAGAAGTGATGATCGTGCAAAGAATGTGAGCTTGTGTGATCAATTAATATTCTTTTTGCGTGGATGTTTGCGTAAGCGTAGATAATACCGAACAAGAGTGCCTAAATCTAATAAGGTAGTTTAAAACAGTCTGACATCTGTTTCCTGTTTTTCAGCAGGTAGTTATCGCCAGGAAGAAAACTACCTGAAAAATCTTCAAAATTGAATTTAATATCCAGGAGATAGTAATGGTTGCTATTACCACTCCACCGTTAAAACACAGTTAAATACTGTTAATAACAACCTGAGGCACGTAAGAAGGATGTTTCAAGAGCTGATTTCACATATGCCGTGTTTACTTTCAAAAGAAATCAAAAACCGCTAAGATTCTCTATCCACCGTGAAGATAAGACACGTTTCATCGATCAGTGGCGGCGCGCATTTTAAATCCATCATCGCGGGGCTCATCAAGAACAAAATAAACAAACAATTAACGCTTGAAAGTTGCAATAAAACTTTGTTTACGTCATGTTTGATTTTACGATAGCTGTTTCCTTGTGTTTTTACCACACGTGCCTGTTTAAATTCGAACTAATATTTCGATCTCGATCCCTACTCAAGCGAGTGTATATTTTTCTCGATTTCCCAGCTAAACCGTACAATTCCATTACACTCAATACCATTTCCTTCGATTCCATCCCTCGACTGACGGTAATGATTGCAGATCTACACAATTTCAATTTCTTAACCGAGGAGCTTTTTTTTGTTTCAGAGGACAAGATTGGAAGTGTGGAAGTTTCGGCCTCTTTTTGATGGCTTATTAAGATTGATATTCTTTGAAGGAAGAGGGATTTTCGAAATAAAATGCCATGTTCCACTGATAATAATTATAATAATTATATTTACATTTAGCCATGGAACTGACTAAGACCATGTTTAATAGAAAAATAACTTATATGATATATAATAGATAATTATAATACAATAAAGTATTTACAACGAAATTAATTTAATGATCGGTTAGATGCGGACGTCGATGGGCTCGAGCTTAAATATTCATGAAATTATAATTTTATAGCTTTGGAATAGTAGGTCGATTAAGCGATACAGGGCCGGGATGTAAAATCTCGAGCACGACGAGGCCCGGTCGTAAAATACGAGACAAAGAGCACATCTGATGTATGAAGCTAACTAACCAACAATAACTACTCAGCTACTGTCCAAATATTGACAAATACATTATTGAGTTTCCAATAAGATTATCAGCAATTTACAGGTCTTTAAGTTTCCTTCACGAATTTTGGACGTCCTAAATTGGGATAAAATTTATGTACAAAAGTCTAAGCGTTAAAAAGTCTGTAAATAAATTAAAAAACTGAAAATCCTTAATAAAAAATAACACAGTCGTTCTCTCTTTCGAATCTACGTAACTTTGAAATTGCTCGTCTTGTCTTCTCAATACAATAAAACTAAATTGGTTTCACAAGAGTCCCAAGCAAACAAACTTGCACTTTCGACATTATTGGCGTAGTAAAATGTTCGAATTTAGACTAGTTTTTATACACATATACACTTATGATCATTTTATTAAAAAGTCCCGTTTCTTTCACTCGCGTTAACACTAGTCAAATTTTCACTCTTTCACATAAAACTTAGGAACTTTTTTTAATCATCCTGTTTGGCGCGAGTCGTTTTGATTGCATCACAACTATGTCGTCACACTTGGACTTCATGTCTCGCAGTCTTTTCGGATTCACTTAAAAAATTGCTATTGTGGGCACCTTGGAATGTGACTTCCGGCGTCTCACAGTTGCCGTATTTGGTCTCGTCCGCAGACATCACAGATATTATTGGTTGGAAGCCTGAAACAATACGACACTGTTAGAAAAATACACAATATTCCCAAATAAATCAACTACAAAGATTTTTAGGTATAATTCAAGCGGTTTAATTTATTTTATTGACTCGCCACTTTGATTTGGTAACGGTGGCAGATTTGGTTTTAATGACAATAAAAAAAAATCAGGCACTAAATAAAAATTGTAGTCATAAATGTCTACCAAATTTTCGAGTGATCCACCAAGTATGGAAAATTAATAATATTCAAATTGGTTAAAAGTTGTTTCATTTATAACTAATAATAATCATAATATTTTAATACCTCCATATAAAAAATCAATTTGTATCTAAGGCCGGAGCTTTACGATTCAGAAAAACTGGTATCCTGATAGTTAAGCGAATTCGAATTTTTAATGTTCTTGTTGTTTTTCTTGTCCAACGGAAATATGTCTGGTCTTTGTTCAAAGAGAAGTTGCCCAATTAGAAACAGATTTCAACTCAGCTTTGGATTTTTATTGAATAAAATCTCAACTTTGTGCTCGAATAACGTATGAGCTGCTTCTGTTGGAAATTATTCCGAAATTACCATGAAAATGTTTTCCATAAAAATCTCTTGATTGCCTCCTAGGGATTGGAGGAAAATTAAATAACTTTATTCAGCGAGTGCACCGGTGCAACTATCCATGCATCTCCACAAAACAAGCGATTTTTATTTGCGCAGAATACAAATTTCTATTTAAATGCACAATAATGCAACCGTGCATAACTTTAAAATTGCATGTAGAAACACATGTTTTCTCTTCACAGCACTTCAATTATTAGCGGTGTTATCGATCTATTACTCGACATGACAAGTAATTTAGGCCAATCGCCCCCGGTCAACAAAGTGAAGTCAAACAGAACATGCGAGGGGCGAGTAGTTCGATGTTTACCCGTCCTTAAGAAATAAACTTAATAAGGCGATTAATTGGCAAAGGGCATGTGTCGCAGTGCGGTGCAATACGTCAACGTAAATATTAACTTGCATGTCTCAGAGTGGAATCTCGGAGTTGAGTCGCGTGATTTAAAAAGTTTTTAGGATATGAAATTAAGAGGGAAGCGGCAATCACGATAAGAGGGGGATTAAATGAAAAGGAAACTATACTGCTCGAAAAAAACAACGCACGCCAGAATTGCCGAGTCAACTATCTAAAAGAGTTATGTATTATTGACTAACAATGTTACGACCGTGAACGTTGCTTTAATTTTTGAGTTGAGTGTATTTTTGCCGCGATACATGCATGAAAAAGGGCATCAATCTATCAAGTTGCGTGAACGAAGAGTGATTCCCTCTACTCCACGCATCTTCGCGTGTTCACGGCCATTACAGAGACAAGAACTAATGTTAATTGTAAGTTTACCTGTGTATCCGGTGAAGTCTTCTACGAGCTTGTGACTCCTAATAGACGTCGATCCCGTGATCATGTTGTCTATAGTGTTTCCGTACCTCCTCCGACACCTCCAGAAGGCGACGCCGATCACGATGGCGAAGAGAAGGACAGCTAACGCAGCGCCCCACATCGCATCACTATTGTACCATTTGGGCTTTGCGCTTTCCCCCTGGAACGCGCTGACTAGCACGGATAACAGAGGCGATTTGAAGTCGATGTCCTCCGGGATCTCCCCGGACATTAAATTCAGGTCCTCTTGACTCTCCGTGGAAACTTTCTGAGCGCGTCCGGTGTCCAGGTCCATCATTTCGGACTTGAGGTTTTCAACTCCGGGGATGCGCGAGACAAGTTCAACTTGTATGTGATAGACTGTATCGGGCCATAGGGACAAAGTGACGCAAGTCGAGTCCGTGAACAAGTTTCCTTTCAACCCGCCCCCGTCCACTTCCCAAGTCACCAAGTAAACGCCGCGACTGGCTTTCGGTTCCCAAGCGATCTCCCCAATCACCAAAACTTTCTGATGGATGAGGGACACCTCCCGCAACACCCACGGCGCGTCCGAATCGGTCGTAGTGCTTTTGCTGGTGGTAGCTTTAATTTCTGTATTGATGGTTTTCTTCTTTTTCTTGTTTTCGCGAACGCTCGCTTCGTCGGGGCTGTAAATGGTCACTAGGCCTTGAGGATCCACCACTAGAACTCGCAACATCGCGCCACGTTTGTCGGTGTTGAGCGGCACTCTCGTTGTTAAATCCAAGGTTTGGATGATCTGCCTCCAGACGCCCCCTTGACTTTTGATCATAACCACGTACACCAGCGGCGTCTTCGTGTCAACGGACGAAGGCCGAGGCCAGCGAGCGAGAGCGCCCGACACTTGGATCACTCCTTCGCCCTTGGTGTGGATGACCGGTTGGGTCTGTTGCGTTTGAGTGGAGGCTTCCGCGTGGAATCGACAGGCTTCCTGACATCCAGGGAACTATAATGAAAATTCACCATTAGTTTTATGGAAAAGATAAACATCGACAGCCTGACAATCAGTAATTATTGAACATCTAATTTACATTCGGACAGCCATCGAGGAATAATCGCGAGATAACTCCAGAAACTTAAACCGGTATAATTACCAACGTACACCTGAACTCAATTAGATGCGCGCCGGACGAGAAAGCAAGTTGCCATAAAAGCACGCCGGGTTTGCAGAACGTCGGTTTTAATATATCCAGACCGCCGTGAGTTGTAGTTATTAAAAAAGAGTATGACACTAACGGGGAACTGCTTCCTCCAACGCCCCCAGACGGAACTTAGACAAGCTCAACACATGAAAATGACAGCGAAATTATTTTATCTGATATTTAAACCCACAAGACAAACATTCAAAGAGAGACTAGTTCCCCCAATTCTATTTTATCTACAGCTGAGATCTCAATATTTTTGACCCAACATTCCAGTTCAAAATAGAGGTAATAAAGAAATCTGTTTTGTCGGACTGAAGTAGCTAGCTTAGATACAACTATCCAAAACCAAATCGATATCCAATTAATATTGAATTTTAATGGCTTTAAACGATTGATTTTTTTCGATCACTGTAGATACAAACGAGCAATAAATAAAAGCCTACCAATGTCGTGTTCCCTAGTTAAAGTGAAAACAATTTTTCTACGAGTTGAATTATTAACTCGTTCAATAAACGGCGTTACTTAAAAAACAAAAACAAATTAGTCCTCAATTAAAATATTTCCGTTTTATTAGCCGTTTAATCACGGAGACTATAAATGCATTTTTCGATCGGTGGCCGTAAAAGAGCCCACGCAATTTTCTAACATTTTTGTGCGTTCAAAAAGATAAAATGATTGATACTAAATTAACCATCTTTGTGTTGAAATCAATTTGTTATTTACGGCGGAAACGTCCTTCCTCTTTCCTCCTGAAGTTCATTTTCCGATCTATTTATTCTTGTATGCCAGTAAATGATACTTTATTATCCTTTGAACTTGATTTCCTCGCTCGACCATAAATCAAGTGTAATCAACTGTCAACTTTTCCGCCCTCCGCTAAAATTTGTACCTAGGATAATTAATCCAGGCAAAGCATCAGATATTAAAAATTCGCTTTTGTTGTTTGGCGTTAGTGCAAATCCTTTGAAATAGCAAAGTTTTTCATGCGTGTCCTGATCTCTGGTTTAATTGCGGCCGGATTTATCTGCGGGTTGCAGCCTCCTGTCGCCTCGTCCTTCATATGCATGAGGGCGGCTTAATTCTTCGCAACAATAGAAGCGTCGATCCCGAAGTTTGCGAAAACTGGGAAATACACTTTATTTGATTAAATGCATGTCTGGGATAGAGAAACCGCATTAGTACGAGAATGCAAACGGCTATAAAGAGCCCGAGAAAAATAATCCACGGACTGGAGAACACAACAAACGTTTTAAATGTCGCATACTTGCTCACACTTTTATGTGCTCTTAATTAAGTATACATTTAATGAATATAAAAGACTCTCCCGGAACGTGTGTTTCAGAGAAGAGTATGGGATTTTATCCCGAGATAATAACGCACTCGTACACATATTTTATCGCCTCATTTGCCGCACGATTAATTGCATAAAAGACTGGAATAATTATTGCCAACGAGTACTTTCTCTCGTCAAGAGCAAGCTTAATTTATTGTGAAACCGACTTACAAACAGATTGAGGTAATGACATAAGAAGGGATAATGCGTTTTATGATCTTGCATGCGGCACAATTGGACATTAACACATAGCTCCATATATGAAGAATTCGTTCAAAGTTTTCTGGCAGGCAATTATTTCCAATCAAAAGTGAAAATGAAACATGAGATATTATCAGTTAGGTAACGGTTAATTAAAAATTATGAAAGTGTGCCATCTAAACATTAACTTAAAAGTCAAGAATACGTCATTAACGATGATTGTCCGTAATGATATTTAAAATCAATTTACTTTCCTGACCGCAATGAGGATTTCTAGCAAAGTTTCCCAATGCTTTTTTCATGTTTGCCGAGATCCTACACTACACTTTACTTCAAGTACAGCTTAATACAGTATTGTATTCAGTATCTTTCGAAAGATACGATCGTTTAAATTAAAAATTCTCTCCCACACCTTCTTAAAGAGTACAGATGTCGTGATTAATTAACGCCTTGTCGGCGACCCTCAGATTGGTACACTTTCATTGCAAGAAACTGAATACAACTCGTGATACAGCAAACATAGAGTCAGATATAAATTCAAGATTACTCTTTCACTCGCTCGGATTATAAAGTGCTAAGCTCAAATTTGCACGGAAATATTTTCTTAGACCTCCTGTTGTCGCAATCATCGTAAAGAACACCCCAACGTCTTTATGCGGAACGGGACTCCAAACATATTATATAAAATGTCTTTTAGGTTATATCAAGCAGTAATCAAAAGTGCGTTGGTTGTACAAACGACTCTTTGAAAATTTAACAGACGGAAATATTTGTTACGATCCATTGAAATTGTCACATTTCAACATGCTGTGCAGGTTTGGTGGGTTAACAAAACAGACAGTTAGTTAAAAGAAGCTATATAAGAATGAAACGTAGAATTTTGATTAAAAAAAAAAAACTAAGAATGAGTAAATGTTTAATATTAATTAACAAAAAAGACAAGAAAAAAGAAAAATAGCTAAAAAAAATTGCACCAAAAATACAAATAGTAAAAAAATGGAAAAGAAATGGAATGGTGAAATGGCGAAACGCAAAAAATTATAAAAAAACAACAAAAAAACGGTTTATTCTTTTCAATGGAACTAAAACGAAAAAAAGTAGGCACACATTTTGCATTTATGCTTTCATTTTTAGCTTAGATAAAGAAATATCACAAAGATGAAGAACAAAAAAATTAGAATTAGATTAGCTTACAATTGTAAATAATCTAAAAAGTCAATCAATCAATAAAATTTAAAAATTTGTAAAAAAAAAAGAATTAAGAGGATTTAAAATATCTAGACGATCCGCAACGTCAACACAGAGATCATAGCGTATAAAAATATTTTAAACACAACTTAACGATTTTAGGATTGTAAAAAAAGTGGAAATTTAAGAAATAAAGAATTGTTTATTTATTTGTTTATTGTTTTCTTACGATTCCCTTTAATGGACTTTGAACGCTGAAAAATATATCGATTTTATTAATATTATTATTATTATTAATGTAACGGATTCAAGGCATCTAAAGAATCTCAGAAATATACAAAACCCAAACAATTTTAAATAAATACACAAAAAAATAGACTAAAAAAATAAAAAAATTAAAATCTAGAGAATTTAAAGAACAGAAATATTGGAAACCTGAAGAATTAAAAAAAACTCAAATTCCGTTAATTTAAAAATGAAAATGAAAATATAGAAAAAGTTACAAAGCCTACGGAATTAAAAAAATAATAATAAACAGATCAAAAAATATTTGTAAATAGAAAATTTTTTGCAACAATTCTACTACTGTTGACACTTTAAAAAATCTGCTCTGCAAGCTGAATAAATCAATATAAAATTTTAAGTAAAAGGTGCAAAGATCAGATGAATCTAAAAGATCGAAGCACTCAAAACGTCAGCGTATATGAAAACTGCTAAGGAAAAAAAACAATATTTTAATAAGCACAACAAAAATTTAAAAGATGATAACTAGAGAGCTAAAGTTAAGAGAGAAGAAGAAGAAGAGTAGCAAAAGATTGAAACAAAATCACAAATAGAAGAAAAGATAAGGTTTAAACTGGAAAAAGAGATTTTTTAAACATTTTAATTTTACTATTAAAAATTTAGTTTTCTATAAATAGTCCAAATATATAGTAATTCTATATTTTTACACTTTAAAAATTAAAACTGATTGTGCTCAATTTAAACTGAAATATTTAGGAGATTAAATTTTTATGTGACCTACAAACAGAACAGAATTTGTAGATAAATGATGCGAGTAACGTATCTCCTGGTTTTAAATAATAAAGATATTGTAAAACGATTGCGTTGTGAATTTTTTCCCAATCTCTCAAGCAAAAAATTCTAAAATCAGCCAAATGTAGAACTGAACTTAACATTAAAATTGCCGCGGCAATGAAAAAATGGCGTCCTGTTAAAAGTAGCTGGACTTTTTGAATTATCTAATTATTAAAAGTTTTATAAAATGTACTTAATAATTTGTTAAGAGGTCTAGGAGCAGAATTTTCTTGAAAAAAGATCTAACTTAACTAAGACTACCAAATTTCGATAAAAAAATTGAGTAAAGCATTTTGGAAACGTTCGATGGCTGATCTCTTGTTTCCGAAAAATCAGTTTTCCTGCAACACGAGCAGCTTTGGTAGTCACGGCAGTGTTTGAACGGGTAGGATGGCATGTTTTGCATATTCAATTGTCATTGTTTCGACGCGGCTCGAATGCAGATAATGGCTTTTGCATCTCAAAGAAAAGATTAATAGATTTAATTTAATATTGTCTAGTTGAAATGGAACGAGGGCTCCGTGGCGGGAGCCTGTGTTCCGTGTTTATTAACTTTGCGAGGGTATAGTATCGGAATGTTAAGGAGAGAGGGCGCGAGTGCTTTTCCTGAAGGGGATTTAAATTCTACTCTTGCAGTTCGAAATAGCTATGGTACATCTCTCACCGTCCGAAGCTCAGTTGAAATAAATAACTAATATTTATGTTCCCTTGTAATTAAACTTTCATTATATTCCGTTTTGTAGTTTTGTATCTCCCGGTGCAAGTTATCTCCCGGGAAACCTCACGAACATCGGATTTTAAACTGTGTAATGTAGACGGAATTAATCAATAATTCAAACACTTGCGTTGCATGACAATTCTTCATTATCGGCCCGGTGAATGTTCCATTATGTGAAGCGATACAATGCAAGCCATTATATTTGGGCAGTTATACCATAGAGAGAAACTCCAACTTGTTACGTTCCGTTTTAATTTATTTTTACGCCTTCGGAACCCCGCGTTCAATTCCCGTGATGATTAATGTTCTTTTTCTATCATCGTTTAATTCACAATATGTAACTGAATACTCACACATATCTCCTTCTCTTCGCACATGGCACCCCAAACTTGGAAGTTGGACTGTAACAACTCGCAGTTTTCCCAACACTGAAACAAGAAAAAATTATTTACGGTTGCTGCCAGGACATGTTTCACTTTTTATCGGTGACAACTGCGCTGCTTAATGACGAAAGTGGATATTAAACGACCAAATAAACACAAAACACATGACACGACTATACCAACGTACACACATGTTCCAAAAAATTACGACCTCATCACCGCAACAGGCGCACCATCTCATCAACAATCATTACGCTACGGAACACCCAAATCGCGCTCCCAAGGAATCCTGAAATATTAAAGGCGACCCGACGCGATTTTATCAATAATTCCATCAACGAAACAAATTGGAATCGAATTATTCCTCCAAGTGTATCGTTAAGAAAGTTAAAACTTTGTGTGTCGTATTCTTCCCCGCATGCGATTTTGTTTGCTTTCCCTCGAACATCATGAATTCATAATTACCTTTCCTATCCAATAAAAAGCGGGGGCTCCAAACATTTGAATTTATATCGAGTTTGGCAAACAGCCTCCGTCACTTTTGACTAAAACTATTCAATACGTCCGCGGAAATGATGATAAGATATGAAAAATAGCACTTTTATGACTTCTACCCATTTCCTTTATAACTAACCCCACAGTATTATGCAAATTGATATACATTTCTTTCACATGCTATGATATCTTATTTGGTCGCGACGCATGCATAAAACCGTTCCGAAGCCTATTCATTTCTTTCATACGTGTACATAAAAATCGTTAAGTCTGTCTTTTCGGCATCGTTCACAAAATGAATTGCCTGGAAAATACGCAATCGCAATCAGAAAGAGCATACAATTTTTGAGATCTCCAGATGAAATCCTATACGCAATTTGAACGCAGCTTTCGAGGAGCTTAAAGGAAACGGTTTTATATTTGCGATGGGGATTTTCTTACAAAGAAATACGCAGATCTAGAAATTTATACCTATTATAAAATGGAACAAACCTACAGTTTGTAAGTCTCTTGATCCTTTATCGATTTGTTTTCGTTCGTTCCCTTTAATTTAATTTAATGCTTTTAATTTCGTCTAATAGAAAGAACTAGGAGTGTGTAAACGGAGCGCCCCAATTACACATACAATTCAGCTGATAAAAAAATTTCACACGATAAATAAAACTAGCGGGAGTGTCTGGAAAGGAAACACCTAGTTGCGACATTCCCTCGTTACAAGTTGGAAATTTTTCCCTCCACTTTGCGCCGACAAAGACCCAAATGACTAACAATTTGTAAACTGTAAATAATAAGTGCTTTTGTCCGCTATCGTCTTAAATGCGTTTTTGCATTCCATTTGAACTTCGCGATAAAACATGCAAATGTGTTTTTTCTCGCCGGAGTGTGTTGGGCTTGGTCTAGTTTAGAGGTTTTTACGTCGGCCACAATCTCTTCATGCGTAATGGTTCAATTTTAAACACAATGTGTGTGATTGGATCGGCGGTTACCCGCAGCGAAATCCGTCCACGCTACCGTACTTAATAGTCCCAGCTAAATCATAAGAGTCTTGCAGCGACTCAGAGTATCAGGAGAATGATCTGGATAGGCGACAATACAATATGTAATAATCATAATCATATACATGGAATACATTATCTTATGCTGTTCTCCGATTCAAATTATAGAGCTTGTGGTTGGTCTCGGATTGTCATTGGGTTATTACGATTACAATTTAGATCCGTGCTCCTGGTAAAAGCCGCCTTCATACGACAAGTTTCTTTTCATTGAACGGCTCATTAAAGTAATGTTGACGTTTTTTTGATCTGACTTAGTCAGGGATTAATGTCCTTTCCCTCTCCAGTCCACGAAGATGCTCGTTTAGATGCACAAAGTGCATCAAACCTCTCATTATTCCATATTAAAGCCTGTATTTACCTAAACGTCTACATTGAAAGCTCAGAAATTTTCTGAAAGCCTCCATACAATATAGCATCTCATTGTGATCGTCGATATTTGCATTTTTAAGCGATCGCCTGTTTAGATAACTAGAAGCACAGACCTTTTAACCGGAAAAATAAATAAATGAAATAACATTTGTGCGGTTTGATTCTATTGTTGTAGATGACACTTAGTAATTGAGTTTTACCTCCAAACAACTCTTAGGACGACGGTTTTTTCGTCTGTCGGTTCCATGAAGTTGAGTACAGAAAAAAAAAATAAAAGATCGGAACAGCATTTATACTTTATCATCTTATTTAATAGTTAAGCGTGAAAATCGTGACGTAGTGATTCTATTTCTCTCTGTAACAATGTGATCCGTTGCATCGTTACCGAAGACAACTGTGACAGAAAGAACAAAATATTATTGATACAGGACCTAACAGTGACACTGGCACAAAAGACTGGCGCGGAACGGATTTAATTGACACAAGTACAAAAGACGAGAACTAATTGGACGAGGCGGATTCGCGAATTACTCAAATCGTAACATTTACTCTCGACGGAGTTTTTGTAATCCAGACCGGGCGTAATTGCAATAACTCAACTTATCTGCACCAACAAACCACAGAAACAAGGCTATCATTATGGCCCGCGAAAAAATCTAAACAGTACCTGTCTCAATACTTGGAGTCATATTTTCACGTTTATTTAATTTATGAATGGAATATGTACGCTACAATAATCAGCTAGCAGTGAATAATGATCGGTGCTTACTCATTTTAAAAGTCATTTTTCAAGCAGGCTCTTAGTTCACATTTCACTTAATTTGCTTAATGATCTTTTCAAAAATGCCCATAATCGTTACTTAAATGATTACGTAAAACAACATTTGTTAAGGTACCTCCATGGGTAAGGCTTCATCTCACTCGAAACATGTTGCAGTTTCAGGGTCGAAACTGGAACTAGTTGAGTCTGAGCAGTAATGTGATGAGCGTCTATAATAAAAGAATAAAACAGATGTAAACAGCTAATGAAGCAGTCGAAGATGATAGCTTTGAGCTCGCCGTCGGATGACTGGTCAGCAAATATACGAGCTAAATATTTCGAATGCGAGCTCGGGAAGTTAATTGAATTACGCTGATCTAATAATACCCACATTGTTTCAGAGATTTAACCCGTCTAAAAAGTGTAATTGAAATGAATTATGCCCACATGCGAAGAGACGGACGGAGTCTCCGCCCGCAGTGCTCCATCTTGGTTCGATCGGTTTTCTTCGAGTGTGTAGAGAAGGAGCGATCGATTACGTGAGTTATTGTTTCTTTAATACCGATCCAACAATCAATCTTTCACACATGAAGAGGTCGTGAGTCCAACAGAGAAATTAATCATTCAACTTTAGTTTATATTCAGTATGTAAAAGCTACCTACTGATCGCTTGACGGCTTTACGTATGACCCGAGGGGGGTTCTCTCCATAATGACAGACCCATCTATGATGTAATTCGTTTTTTTACATCTACTGGAAATTTAATTAAATTCCAGACGCAATACGAATTTGTCACTGTAATTTCTGATCGTGCAGCTGTTTCTAAATTTAATTCCGGTGGGTAGAAAATATTTGGACAGAGCGTGTAATCGGACATTTCTTGAGCGAAAGGCACAAAATCAGATTTAATTTGAAAAAGTGCAATTATTGCCTTCCTTACTGCAAGCCTCCGCTTTAATTGTAACTTTAGACTGACATACGACACGATGGCATTTGCAATTCGCCACCATTCACTTCTCATTATATAAACAAAAATTGATAATCCGGTTTCGCAAACTCCAATTGCATACTCACGTTCCACGAGGATTAAGAACTATGTAATTTCGACGGACTGCTCTTCGGCATTAATTAAAGTCGCCAGAATTGGGTTAGACGTCTACCTCAGATTTTATTTTTTTTTAAATCCTTCTGCATCGACCCATTTCATCCTCTAATCTGACAAAGACCTAAACAAGATTCGATTTCGCACTCCAAAGATCGAGCCGATCTCTTCACCTCGAATTCTTGCAACTCTGACACCTTTCTATTGAGACTCGTTTTTTCTTTGGGACTTTAGCAGCTATTGTCCGAGCGACACCTGGATTCCTATTCAAAGTATGTTTGGCACAAATAACGAAACTGAAGCGTTTTTCCAAAACACTCTGTCGAGCAGAAAATTGCAACGACCAGGTGTTCGAAATAATTGTGGGCATTTCTGGACAAATTGAACCAAAATATATGCCCTTTTACTGTCAACTGCGCCAGACAAATTGGGCAATTTATCGGAAAACATGTCTGCACACCGGGCAGAAAATTTTCAAATAGTGCATCGCAAATGTGTACTTAGTCCCTGAACCCTTCCAGGTAAACTCCTAAACCCAAACAAAGAGACAAGTTTACTTTATTACAAGATTTGACGAGGTTGTGTTCAAAAAACAGAAAATGTGATTACGCATTGAATTAAAATGATTTAGGATCAACTTCTTAGACAAGTGCTTTAGTAAGGCCGCAATAATTCTGCGTTAACTACTTACCGGTTGTAACAACTACACAATAACTTTAAATTATTATGACTGTGTTCAAAACAAAATACCAAAGAAAGCTTTATAATAAATTCAAGTTATGTAGGGCAAATTTAACGCTACTTTAGACACTTATCATTAGATTTGGGTCGATGTTAATGTTAAAAAAGTTTAATCTGATCGCTGATTTATTGTAATAACCGTTAAGATCGAGAAGTGTTGGCTGTGCTTAACTTAATCTCTTTCTATTGTGTAGGTGTTAATTGACGGGCTCATTATTTGCCATAGTGACGTTATCAACTGATGCTTTTTAGTTTTGGATTCCTTTGTACTTAACTGTAAAAATAACCCGATGAAAAGAAGTTCCTAGAAGCTCTTCATCAAAAGAGAATAAGTTATGTAATGTATCATTGTCAAAAACTGATTTGGAAACAAAATTCAAACATTTCATGTGTTCGGTTTCACTCTCTAATTTATTAACATCACATGACAGGAATCGAGAAAAGCAAACATTTTGTAACTCTTATCTCCAAAACAAACAAAAAAATAGGAGAGTTTACCGTTTCATCGATTTTAGTACAAAAATCTTGAAAACATGTGATTCTGTATCTAGATCGGAAAGTTAAAAATTCCAAAAATAGTGCCTCATGTATCAAAGTCAGAAGATTATTTAGGAAAATGTTTCAGCTTTAAATTCTTATCTCTAAAATACAACAAAATTACATCGTCTCGTTTAGTTTATTTTTTTGATATAAAGTGGGTGCGCAGACAAATACGTAAATGTAAACTTATCTATGTCTGGGAAAATTATCATTTCCGAGAAACTAATACTTCTTCCGAGCTTCGGTTTCGGTGAAAGTTTCGAAATTAGGAAAGTTAATTTGGGTCAAGCCGTCATCCCTTAAGATATATAGTTGTTGCACTCCTTTGAAAAGTGACCGTTCTTCGAAGGAGTTAGCAAAAAGTATTGCAAAGTGTGTAAATTTAAATCAGAATGGCTAGTGCTGCGTCATAAAAGCATCAATAGGGTAATATACAGGCCATAAAGCGTTTCTTGAAAATGGCCGATCCCGTCGTAAACGATTGTTGTATATATCAGTTCAACTCGAGTTATAAACCTATAAATCACGAAATTAGCGAAAATGGCCCCGAAGTGATTTACTATTATACGAACTGGCCTGTACACCCTTTAAACCGTGTTCGACCATATCGCAAACGTGCATCTAAAATTGCTGGGGCTGCATACACATAAAAATCGGTTTTAATCGTGACGAATTATTTAAAAAATTTCCAACAAGTCTCATCTGTCGAGGGCGGTACGTCATAAAAACGAATGTAAGACGCTGTAAAACTCAGTGGCGCAATTTGGTTAAAATTGCGGCTTTTAGAGTAACAACACGACGTAAACGGCGCTTTCCAATCCCTCAACTATGTCTTCGACTTTATCGACGTCGAAACTGACAAAAATTCTTTCGACCGCAGCAGCAATTCGTCTTTGACGAGTTATTTTCGAAAAAACGTCGATTGCGCGCTATTGTCGAGATGAAACAAGCCAGAAAATGCGTTAAGCGATGAGTAACTGGAGCTTCGGGGTAAAAGGTAAAACCGAATTATGTTCGCGAATAATGGAATTCGGCTGTAAAATTTAATTGTCGAACTTCCACATGCAATGATAAATTCGTGGTGCGAGCTCTAAAAAGTATTTAAAAGTGGCGGAACTTTGCAACTTCTAATGGAATTTAAGCATAATGAAAGTAACTTGGTATAAAAAAAACTGCTGCTGTAACCAAAAATAGGAACGAATGCACGTTTAAATTAAAAAGGCATCCAATTATTGCTCGAAATGAAACTGTGAAACGAAAATAATGGCGTTTTGCCCCCGGTTTTCATCGGATGCAAGACAGATTTATGGGAACCGCAATGCATCCACTCGAAATTTCAACACCAAAGCGAATTAATTTAATTGCTTTCGCAATATTTTATTCTTTGATCATGGAATGGATGGCGATAACTAGGAATTTCGCGAACGGAAGGAAAACTAAAAGCGCAATTAAATATGGATGATCCACAGAAAGCTCCAGACGGTGAGCTTAGCCGCGTTGCCAACTAAAAAAGTAGAGTCCGTAACGAAGTCAGTTCTCTTCATTTCATATATTTTGTTGTATAATCTGTTAATTATATTGCAAAACTCAAAATGAGCTCTTTTACCAATTAATATTAATGAACCCATTAATGTAGGCAACAGCAACAAGTGCCACGAAACAATAAACATTTTGCTATGCCACTACATCCCCGTCGGCTTTCAGGTTCAATTTACGCTAGTTTCTTGCGAATGACTCGTCGAATTATCTTCAAACCGGGAGGAATGATTTCTTTCTGAGAAACGTACGCCTTGGTTATCATCTTTGATATTGGGGGCGCATATTGGAAGAACGCAATATATCGCACGCCGATTTAGACGTCAGCTGCAGCCAAGTCGAGGCTAAAGCATTTTTTAATTATCTTTCCGTGGCACATCATTTAAAACACCTTGACGACCCTATGTCGCGGGGGGTTGATTAAGTCGGTCGAAATCCCGGTAATAAGCGGCGATAAATATACTTGTCGTGGCGGGGGTTGTTTGTACGTGAGCCCACTAGGGGATTGAATATTTTGGAGGCGACTTACCGTCGAGAACCTGAGAATTTGACAAAAACTATTTGTCTTGATGTCAGATTTGTCGTTGAGAGAAACGGCTTGGTTGTGTTTTTATCGCCTCCGTTCTCTAGAGAAATTGCAAATTTGTTTTTTTATGTAACAATACGATGCGTGTAGGCGTTCGTCAATTTATTTTATTTTTTTTCGCGCGCTTACGTTTAATATTAGAGGAAATGGAGGCGATCTACTTTTCAATTTCAGTTTATGGTGTTCCATATCCTGTTTGCACCGCGGAGTGAGTCGAGTCGGTTAGATAAGTCAGTCACAGCGGGGGTTAATAAAAAAATACAAAAAGTGTAACACCAGATTGCCCCAATGTGAGTACTTTCTGATATTAGATATTAGCGAGCACTTGATGGGGGGAGTTTGGAATAGAGTCGACCATTGTAATGTTGGTTGATGTCGAGAGTTGGAGCAAGTGTAATGTTGTAGTGTCCTTGTGGACTTAGCATGTGACTAAACCTCCGTATCGCCGAGGCGTTATCACGCGAGGATATGGGATATCCTGGCAATAAATTATCCTGAATAGTATATACAGGGGACTTCACCCATTCTAGACTTCATTATAGCATTGACACATGCGTTTGTCATGCTTAGACCAGACGGCACGCAATAAAAGATGCACACACGGGATTAAATCCTGTTCCCTTCTACGATCCCGAAAACAATACTGGGACTTGAAGGGATCAACAGGAAACGCATTTATTTAATTATACAGCTGGATGACTACTCGGCCGACCCTCAACATGATTCATTTCTATAAAATCGCGAAATTATCCAGTCTCTAATAACTGTAGATGTATTAAGAGATCTTGTTATCGGGGAACAATGCGGGCATTGTCTTTCTTCGGACCGAAACCTCAAAGGTCAGGAACGGCCTGCGCCTGGTTAGTAGATACACAGCGAGAGACAATCAGTACGGTTCCCACAAAGGACGACTCTGGAAAATATGGATTTATTGCACATATCTACGGTGGGTGGCACACCTCATGCCCCTTGGACGGATCGCGAGTGCTCATGACCGTGCGCAGACCAACTCGTGAGATATCGGCATTAAGTAATGACCACAACACGATCACGGTCACTGTAATTTGTTGAACCCGATACCTTGACTCGATTTAACCAGCCACTAATAAAAAATAATTTAGTTCAGGTACGCCGGTACAACCTACAACGCGTTAGTTCTGCCAGGATTTACAAGCTCTTCCAGCGATGACCATTACGGTAAGCTGACCCCGACACCCTCTTGGGAGCACAATGTGTGGGCGAAAGCACAACGAGACCTAATTTTTACTCATCTACGAAGTAATATCTGCTTAATTTCAAACAAATTTCAACTACTCCACAAACGTAGAATCCGACATTCAACAAGCACTCGTTTATTTCCCCGTTGGAAGTGGATGATAGATGGAAGACTTCCACTTCCACTCAACGTTTTAATTAAAAATAGACACATTTCTTCAGCAACTCCTCATAGTTGAATCTGATGCTTCTACAATTTGAGAGTAACTATATTAAATCCGTGTAGATCTGATCTTCCCGTCGAGGATAATGCAAAGTCGTGGCTGTGCCTCTCAAACTATCGCGATCGAAGCTAGCACTCACAATGCCACTTCTGTAATTAGAGAAACTTCCACTAAACTCCCGATAAAATATGGAAGATACCGTAACAACAATCTCTAATCAGTTCCAACATCAGCTGATAGGTGGATGAGCAGAACCGGCTCTTCTCAACCGGAAAACTCGCCACCATTAGTAATTATCATCGGTTCTAGAGCGAAGAAAAGGTCACTGGTGTTATGTTCCTTAAGGGCAACGCGAAATCAGACACTCCTAGAGCAAAACGACGAACAACAACCGCGGGAACGGACGTTTCGATAAATATTATGGTACAGCACCTTGTCACACAACTTTTAAGCCAACAGTTGGTTTAGCAAATTCTTAAAACAAGTTCCAATGATTCCATAACCGTTCACTTTAAATAAACATTAATTTGCTTGCACAATAAATCAAACGAGGAATTTATCTCCTATGTAAAGTTTCAAGATTATAGGTCTGAAATGTGAAACAATACAAGAACGTAGGTGGTGACGAGACAAATGCACACTTCTTTATTTATACCACCGTAATATACAAACCACGAAAAACACCTCAGACGTCAATTTTATAGTATCGGAAACACCAATACCAGACGCGTTGGATGTGACAAAAATACATTATGTAAATATTTACAGTCTTCAGGTGGCTACTAAACCGAAGTGAAACTTATTTACACTTCAAACGTAAATCATATTTTGACCTGTCATCATTACATGCCTGCTTACGGTGGAACTCAAACCGAAGACAAATTGCAAATTAAAATTAGTAATAGCTTTCCGTGTTGCTTCTTCATTGTAAATGTTAATAACGCAAAACTTGAAATTAATAATAATAAAATACACGGTTTATCAAGATTTACGCAGCAGAAGGTGTCCATTCATTTTCCTTTTAATGTCTCGCCAAGGAATTTAAACAAATTTTACTAAACATCGCAAATCACTTTTTTATTGCCTTTAAATTAGAAAGAATATAATACCGGACATACAGGATCAATAATCGTTGTGCTGAATACACATAATAAATTGTGGTCGCAATTTAACATCACTGATGCGATGAATTACTTTCCGTGGGGACTTATAATTACTTTTTGCACCAATCTACCGAACCGATTAAATGTACGTCAGTTGCAAATTCCCAGCATTCATCGATGTGATTTTAATCATTTTTTTTGATTTGCCAACGTGTATAATCCTTCGGAAATTTCAATAAAACTGTTATAAACAGAAAAATCTAGTTAAAAGTGTCACAAAGATACAAACCGATTCGTGAGCTGTATTGAGAAAATTACTAAATTCGATATTTCTCCCAGTTCTGTAGACATTAAGAAGTCGATTTGGCAGTTTCAGGCCGAAGTTCGTGGTGAACTCCACATCCGCACTATTATAAAGAACTTTCCAAATTTGGTAAAGATCAATGGCATGCGTCTAACAGTCGGGCGCCAAAAATTACGCGTCCGATTGTCGGTTCTTGAAAGCCAACATCTGATGACGCTCAAAATATTTCGCTGCGGAATAAATGATGAAGTGTCCTGCATGAAGGCAATTTATGAAGTACAAAAACAAGCGGCACTTAAAGTCGCCATAAAAATCGCCCGGAATAAACAATAAATTGTACAAACTACATTTTCTAATATTTATGGAAGTACAGATTTATTTTATTGCCGTATTTTACGACATCAAAATCCTGACATTTTTAAAATTATTATTTACAACCTCCCCAATTCATGAAATCAATCCGAACGTTGCAATAAAATCGAAAGCCCTAATTTATGAAACTGTCAACTACAAGGTAAGCAATGATCCTGCAATAAAAAATACTTACTTTTGCACCCCCTGCAGAACAGTAGTGTCACTTTTATTGCTTCGTTCCGTATTTAGTAAACTGACCATCGGGGGGTTAGTAGCCGCATCCCCCATAAATATGTCCGTTTATTAGGGTCCACACTAAAAATTTGTCATATTTACGACCGGGTCGAAAGTTCACAGGAAATATTCCTAAATTACTTGGATGACCATTGTTTCGTATATCGGCTCCGACAAATATTTATTAGGCACCATCATGATATTTTTCTCAATTTGCTGGTGCTGCGAGGCAACATAAAATTCCAATATACGTTCAAATTTGCACACCCACGTTTTTATGCCGAACCAGAAAATGCAAGCATACTATTCAACATCTGGACATGTGGAGTATTTTTGAAAAATTCATTGCGTTTCGTTCTAAATCCTATTAAGAGCCTCTAGTTACTATATTTGGATAAAGTATTCTGTCACTCCGATATAGAGTACGGAATGGCAGCTTCAAAACATGTTTTCTCTTTAATTGGTTAATGAAATTTCGCAATTAATTCATTGTAATAAATTATCTATAACTGTATCTGTCCATGCTTCATACTGGAAGTCAATTAGGAGATTTTTATCGGTAGAGAGAAAATGTGGTCTAGTCGGTACGTCATAATGATTATGGGATATTGTTACCATTTAGGTACGTAAAAAAAGATTTCTAATAACAGCACGGCGCAAAGTGTCAAGTCACGAATATTTGTACTTCTGATAACAAGAACAAGGCGGAATGTGGAAATTCTGGAACTAATTTGATTAGTGTTTTTCAAAAAGCCATTCAATGAAGAATTTCGTGATAGGTGGGTCATACAGAAGTAATTTAATTCACAACATCTTGAACTAAGTCTTTCTTCTGTTAATTTCAAGGAGGATCTGTGAAGTTTTTTCTCCACTTCAGATGGTCGCAAACAAACAAATTTTGTTGTGTGTTCTAGAAACGGTAGAGTCCTCTTGTCATATAAACACAGTGAGAGTCAAAACATGTCAATAATGATAAATAGCCTCATTACCGAGCACTTGCTGCAGATGTGACAGTTCGGAATAGAACATATGCGAAACTGGGACGACAATGGGGAAATTAACTCATGTCGGTTTGCACGTTAAGATCGTTATTTCGTGAATCATCATCCATTACGTCTCCATCAAAAGCGTTAATTTAGATTATGCCATTGAAACGCATGTAGAAGCAGATATGTCTGGAAAGCAAGGAATTTGCCAGGTCGTTAAAATTGCGAGAACGTTTCCCGGTTGTTTTCTATTTGTGACCGAGACCACCACAGAATTGAGCTAATACCCTAAATGTCACCCTCGAGTTAGCACACGTACGGTATCACAGAGGGGTTACAATTCTGTTATTAGATCCATAAATTGCATTGTACCTGCATTTCTCCACCCCAGGGCAGTCGATTCAGTGCACTGTACGTGACCTAAAAATGCCATTAAGAGTGCGCCGCTGAAATCATGAACACGAATTCGATCCGCGGTTTCAGGAGCGTACAATACAGAAAAGAAGACTCCATCCAATTCCGCGGCCTCTCTCGATGATAACAGAGCCGTAATAGTCTCGTGACTGTACCTGACTCGAGTCGCTGATATAAAAACGTCCTAATAAATCGTAATCCTGGCTTTAAATACGGGCCCCGATGAAAAATGAGATCAAATACAATCAATTCGCGGTTTTCTATATCGGATTCGGTTCGAGGACCGCACATTTATCAGTCCGACCCGGGCGCCCTAAGTGCCTACATTCACCACTGAAACAAATTTCCGCCGTTACGTACCGACTGCACTGCATGTGACACTAATAGTTCGTGCACAGGAAATACACCTTTTTATATTAAACCCATATTTCACTCTGAGCTTGATACATGAACAAAGAACTGATACCGCTGAAAAACTACACGCCGAGACGCTCAGAGAATCCTAACCAAATTTCCGCTCACAAGCCGAAATGAAAAGTGTTCGTTCTTTTCTAAAAGATCCCGAAGAATCGTAATTAAACAGAGCGAATTTAGCTGATAGTTTGGCATATGTTTTCATAAGCTGTAACAATCTCAGACGAGCTTTCCATCAAAAATAAAACCTTGATGAACATTATCTATCCGTATAAAATAACACGCCAAGTTAGTCTAAGGGCATCTTTGACGCCGTCGTGCATTCTCGCCAAAGTCGAAGTGGTAGCAATTGTAGCTATAGTTTGAAGAGGAAAGATATTCAATTATGAGTTTCCACAGATGCACTTTGTTCGTCACATATTCCAAGATCCGCTTTGGAGTTTCATAACAGCATTCAAGTTGGTGGAAAGAGACAAAGTTAAATTGTGGTGATATTTACAACAACCGGTAACATCAGGAAGTAGCAGCTTAATCAACTTTTCGGGATTCAAATGTGATATACTCCGAAGATGTTGTTTTGGGTGTCTGCGAGTAAATGAAATATCCGCGAAAGAGCCGATAGCGCTTTATCGAAAACAGATGGTGTTAAATGAACTTATCCTCGAGCAAATGAAATTATAAGGTGCAGGCACAATTACAGTGTTACTTAAGCGGTTCCGTCGCTACTGCGAAAAGATCGAATCGATAATGGCGACGATTGTTTCCCAAAGTATAGTCTTGTGAAACGGTCTAAATAGAGCCCAACTAATCTACCCATTTATCTAATTGAAGAAGCCACGAGCTAGCATGGCGCGATCCGTTATATCACTTCTTGTGCGAATCAAAGAAATTAATGAATATTGAGCTGAAGCACCGAGAAAAAGTTAATAGACAAACAGGTGTAAAATACGTAGAGCGTGAAAATCGAACATTTCGGAGGATTTAAATTCCTCGGACCTCGGGAAGAAGAAATATCACAAAAACAAAACCGACAAGTCTCGTATAAAACATCACGTTCCGAGACGGGAAAAATCATTACTGGACTCAACAGAGGTGAAAATTACGTTCTTCGTGAACGCTGCCAAACGCCCGGAGCATACTCTACAACCCGAAATTTTCGGTGTTCACTCATGGTAAAAGTCGAGGGTTTTTGTGTGGTACTCACCATGAAACAATCTGGACCCTGCAGACACATGGATTCTCCGTTGGGGCCGTCGTTCGAAAACTGCAAAAGAAGAGTCCGAAATTAATATTAATGTTTGGGATTTGGATGTAGAGATTAAAAACTTCATTAAAATTTGCATTTCAATAACATAGTGGAGTTCGTAAATCCGCTGCCACCAACACAATACCCGCCTCCGGGCCTCGGTACACCGAATTCAAAGAGCCACACATGCACGAACACTCAAATTGAATTCCTGTAAATGAAGTCAGCCGCGGAAAAAGCTGGTCTCATAAATATTTTATTGTGAGTTAAGTATGTAATTAGCGTCTCATAGCGCTCTGTTGTGATCGGATAAGAGCTAGAGCGCGGATTATCCAGATACCGATCTAAATGGTTTGAGATGCGCTGGGAGAAATCGTGATTACACCCAGAATTTGGAATCCCTGTTCTCTAAGCCAGCTTATACAAGCTTAGAACGAACTAGAGGGATTGTTTTGCTTGCCTAACACGAAACGTAATACCGAACAAACAACGAGTTTCACGTATTCTTCCACGAAGGTATTTTAAAAATTCCTTCTGTTCCAATAAAATACAAAACGTATAAAGGAATTTGAGTACGACTACGAAAAAATTCTCCTTCGATCTGCTTTGAGACAACCGGTGATGCACACCTAAAGCTTGGAAATCGTACACGTATTTTGTGCTCTTTCAACCAGAACATAAATATTCAAACACCATAATAATGCCTTAAATATTCATTAGTTATTATAAACATGTCACATAAATAAATAACCATTTATTGAAAACTCCGAGCGGTCGTAATTAAGAGCGCGCGGGGGACGGACTATAGATTATAAAAACCAACATTGCAATCATCACACCCAGAACCACCAACGCCAGTCTGACACACTAAATTCAATACGGACCTGGCAACTCCCGGAGAATAATATTGACTTTAAGCCCGACCAACCAAACATTTCTTATTCCCAGGCATGATTGAAAATTACGATTTCGTTTCAACGGTAAGAAGTACCCGGCCAGTTGAAGAAAAGCTACACAGAACAGATTTGACCGGAGATTCCACGATAAACCACAAATATGAAACATTTCCTTTAAGTCAAGTGAATCAATGGACAATTTTCAATAATCCCACACAACTAAATCTATATTTATTGCGACGGCGGTTCCATAAAAGTTCGGAGAAAACTAAAATTAAATGAAATTGGAGAATCTTCTCGCTTATTTTTTTACGGAAAAGTTTAATTGTCTCTGTAGCGATTCAAATGTCGTGTTTTAATGACCGATGTCTCCTGCAAAATATGGTCGATAAAGTTAGTGCCACCATGATGAAACAAACCCCTGACATAATGCGAAGACAAAGAGTACTTTATGGCTGGATCTAAAGATCCAAAGACATAACCGTAAACGACCAATCCATTTTTACATTTAAAACCTAATCTTTTACTTTGTGTGTTTATTGCTAGAACGAAATTACTCAATAAAATCAAATAGAAATCCGCATTCAAACTTGTAGCAAACCAAACAAGTGATTTATCGTCAGAACGTAAACAACGAGAAAAGGAGAATTGTCGAGGATAATATGTAACGGTTACTGATGTATATTGGGAATAAAAACAAAGCGTTATCTGATTGGCATTATTCCACGGAATGGCAGTAGAAAATAATGATCTTTAGTCTCTCGTTAGTGTGTCATCTCTATGGATTTCTCCCGGGTCTCCTCCTTCCACCGTAAAAAATATTTGGCGGCGTCGTAAACGCACCCTTTTTATGAGGTATGGGGACTTCAATTTTCTCCGTTGACAATTTTTACGTTTTTCTTCTCTCCAAGGGTCCGCAATAAGGCGTGAGGCAATCGAATTCGACTTGGAAAGTCACGATTCGTAGTGGCTCTCCCCCATTATAATTAAACATGTCTGTAAGTTTAATCAGTGCGAGTGCAGAGAAATGTCGTCATCCTTTTCGTCGTGGTTGGTAAGTCGAAGGTGTTTGTTAGCTGAACCATTAAGGCGATGGTTGCATGCCCACCATGACCATCTACGATCATACGCGCCGTGTCATTGTCGTGAGAAGAGGTTTTAATTGTTTTTAGCGGTCGGTCGGCGCATAATTACACACACCGACTTCGAAGAGAAAAATCTATATCACGTTCCGGAGTTGTCGCATACATATGGAAGTTATGCGGGATGCTATTTATTCACTACGATTATCTGGTATTGTACTGTAAGAATGTTCAGATGCATCGAACAGCTACGTAATTGAATTATTTATTCCTCCATTTAAATTGCCCATAGAAGTGCTGGATCTTCCGTGGAATGTCCACGTTCCCTCTTCATCAACATTTTTTTTAATTCACAAATAAAAGGAAGTACTGCGGACTCGACAATTAAGTACCAATCTAACACATTTAAATACCACTTAGTGTGTTTTAAAATCACATCTTTTGAAGGCACCGTTACTCATTTATGCACGAAGTAAAGACGCCGACACTATCAAATTTCAAAAACGTTCCTTTTTGCAACATAAATAAGAAATAATGATTTAAATGTGACGATAACGACTGTCCCACTCACTTCGTCGTAATTACAATAATTAATTTTATTGGCTAATTTCACCACGGCTTTGTGCAGAAACCGCTAAGATTTTAACTCTAAAGTAATAAATTAGTCCTTTATGGGCCATATATTTTTACAATCGCCACTTTCATCAAACGTTTACGTTGTCTTTTACTTACTTTTCTCAGGCTGACCGTTCACACCATTATAAAAATGAAAAATCAATCTTCATTTTTGAATAAAACAGGAGATCCTTCGGTGCCACTTGGAATTTGGATGAAACCGACCTCGAGTGTCATTTTGTTTTATTTTAGACGAGTTTCTCAATACGAAAAACATATTTTTACTGCAGGATACACGACAACATATAAAATATAGCATGCAGTAAAACAAACAAGGTCCTTTGGCATTAAACGCAAAATTTCATATGGGTGAACAGTGACGGTGACACTAATGATGATCATGCGCCCACATTTATATTTCTGTCGATAAACAATTGAAATAATTAAAATTAATACTCAAAATACGCAAACATAAAATGCGAATTCTGTCACCACAAAACCGCAATTTTTTATTGTTCAACTATGGGCGTCACCCACGTTTATCATGGATTTTTAAAAGTTTATTGATTTGCTATTAGTCCAAGCATATTTTATAAAAAAGCATTTTAATATTTTTATAGACAGCAGCGTAACATTTTTTTGTCTCAAAACATGCTCGTAAAACTGTTCATAAATCAAAGAAAAAATCTTGTAGTCACATACACGAAACGTATTTCGAGCTGTGCCAAATATTCAAGATTCTAGGAGGTAAATATAATTTGAGTGTATCGACTTTCTTGGAGTTCTCCGCATGCACTTTCCTCAAAACGTATTAACTGCAGCTTTCTCCAGAAAATGCTTCGAAAACGGATTCCCCTGTTTCGAAATAAGCTTAGACAGTTGTCACGACCCCCAATCTGATTCATGGCTCTGATAAAGGACCGTTGGGTGGAATCGGTCGTTTGATTACAGAACGATGAGGATAGAATAGTGATTTTTCGAGGGAGGGTTCCATGGTTCGCGTGAGCTATGGTTCCCGTGTGTGATTTTTGCGTTCCTACCGAAATATCGTCATCAATCAGTTTACGAGTATCCGCGAACGGTTTGTTAGTAACTTTGGGGTGGGTCTCCCTTTCTGGTCTTTGTACGAGGGTAACTGACCGTGCTACTCTTAATTCGGTTTAACGTCATGACTCACCTATGAAACTAGAAACTACAAAAGAATTGTTGGCCTAGTGCCAGTTTAATATATCTGTTGAAAACGTGCGCCATGTGCATGCACGAGGGTAAACAATCTCCGCAACCCAAACGATCGGTGAGCGCGAACTTACATCAATATCGGCGCGTCACAAGTGTTTATACTGCAGGGAACGAATTTGGCCGCCGTCGCCGAAGAGTACGGGGATGCCCCTAACCGAATTACGGGGTTCGGTCGTTGTCATGACAACGCGAGCGATTTCGTCACTGAATGCCCTAAAAATGGCCGGTTTGGATATACCTGACGCGAGTGATGCACAAACTTTCTTCGTTAAATGGATGCAATTAGCCTTGCGCAATTTTTAAACTCAAGAACCTTTGAGATGAATCAAAAGAAAAGCGATCTTTTTCACTCACCCCACGCTAAATTTTCTACTTTGCGTCGAAAAAGTCCATAAATTTCGTCCGCTGTTCCATCACGAAGTTTGTCGGTGTAAGAATGGATACGTCGCTAAACAAGCAAACATGTGTTCCTTTTGTGCGCTGAAATATGGTACGCTTGTTGGTATAATTCCCATTAAATGTTAATGATACAAAGGAATGTCACACAATTTAATGTAAACATGCGGTACCATTTCAGTGCTACCAAACTTTGTGTAAATTCGACAGCAAAGTACCGCGCGGATGGCTTTATGTTGCGGACGCTCTCGCCACTGAACATCCTTTAATCTAAATTCCTTTTAACCGATGGGAATTGTTGCGACCCGTTTGTAGTGTAAAAAATCCCTTGATGAACAGTAATTGTTCTTGTCAAGTAGTGTTTTGGAATTGGCGTACACACCTCGCCACAAACATAAACGCTTATGGTAACAAATGTTGCTTACAATTCTATAGTTTAATGTGTTCCGTTAACACCGCAATGCCACTATTCAAAGGCGAAATGGCTGTCTTTATCTGGCAATTGCAACTGGCCATTGTTGCGAACGTCGTCGGTCCACTGTTCAAATGACTCGTCCAGACCTGAATAGCCAGACAGTATTTTACCTTGATGTTCCGTATTTACTACAAGGTGGCACGCAACTCTGCATATGACAAATTCGAACATAAAGGTTTATGGGCGTCGCCAGACGTTTGGACAAGGGGGTGCCGGATTTAAGATGATTTACTGTTATTGAAGTGTGGACAAATTTACACCGTTTGTTGGTGGATTAAAACTTCTCCCATATATTTAGGTACACATAACGTTCCAAAACGAGAATGTGACCAAATCGACAACTTGAACACATTATCAGAACTCTTTTTGTTTGTGGTTATTGTTGCCCGGTAAATATTCTTATTTTTCTGCCTACATTCAAGGTGATGCAAAACAGCTTCGAATAGACTTCGCTACATTTGCATATTTTACCATTGTTCCATATTTCCGTTCTACTTCATTACTACACTATACCTAGAAAAATTCTTTTAATGAATTTTACACAATCCATTTGCCGCTTTCCCACCACAAACGAAAAAAATAAATATGATTATTTCGGAAACAAACACGAACCGAAACGATGTAAAATAAGTACACAAGAAAAACCGTAATTTACATATTGATCATAAATCACACGATTTTATTGGTTCCAATTCTCCAAGGAAAATGAATAATTGATTACATCGTGAACCCTACAATCACCTAATTGATCATATTAGATTCTATTGATTTTCCCTGAGCTGTACCTGAAAATGTCATAGATATTATATCTCCTGCAAAATATTAGATATTGATCAAATTCCCCGTCGATATTTCAGAGGACGATTTGGCCGATAAATCTACCGACCGTCGAGCGAATGGCCTGAAAAGATATCTATCCGCATCGATCTGATCTCTGATCTTCTGGTTGATAACCGAAGCATCGAGGCGATGCAAATAATGTACTGAGTCATCAGGAGCATCTTGCTTCTGCAATTTGGTTGTCCACTTCCATGTAAAAATCTAAATATTGTTTGTATCCGAGCCGTGCGGAAGATTTATGGTGGCAAGTCAGCGTTTTGTTGGATAATAAATATGGCATCCCTTGCAGAGTCCCGGTTGTGAACGCAATCTAAATATTAAAGTCCCAGCCTGACCTCAAGAGTGAATATCAAATGTAAGTTGACCTCCGACATCTCCGAGATATGAGACCTAGGCTAGATACGAGTCATTACCAATTCAAATATGTTGGCTGTTTGTTTAATGTAGCGCACAGTGGACTGCAGAGTACATTAATTCGGGGAAGAGCCAGATGCATGTCTGGAAAAACTGCTTTGATCTAATTAGATTCCCGGTTTCAAATATTGCCGTCGGAGCAATTTTTCAAACGAATTAAAATCTGCCACAATTTCCACACGAACTCGTACAAATACAAAAGCTTTTATAACATCAAAGCTCGGTGAAAATTATTTAACGTATTTAGCGCGGATATATGTATGCATTAGCACGTTATGTATGTCCGCATCAAATGCGGGTTAACTATAGGAAATCATCAAAGGGCCAACGCGACAGATGCGAATTATCCTTTGTGTCCCACACACACGACCAGATTTCACCCTGGGCCAACAGCCCTCTCTCTGTTTACATATTATTGAGAAGTTCTGTATCAATTTGGATACATTACCGGCTTTTCCCAAATATACGCTGCTTTGTCACGATCACACAGACCCTTGCTCTCTTTGAAGGTCCAACCATGCGCGGGTCGATTGTGGAATTAATTGAACATCTTTTCATAACAAACATCCGGTCAGATGTGCCACACCACGGCCTCGATATTACATCATGTAAATTACACATACTCTGTATACACTATTAAAAACGCATTTGATGATCCGTACAAACGTTTATAGTGTTGAAACATAATTCATAACAGGTCTTTTTCTCCAAAATAAAAACTGCGCTTTTATTCAATCTCAGTCACATTAGTATTCATATTTCTCAATACATAATGGCCGGAATAGTTTGGGCGTGTAAAATGTCACCCTAATGAATTCCGCGACCAGCTGTGAGCATTTTTATACATGACGCGTTTAGCTGCATAAATTTCGCGAACGACCGAGGTGCAATATGTAACATACCCACACGGTCCTTCGTCCTCATTATAAATAGTTTAGACGAATGGCCTCTTCAACCCTCTTTATCCTTGCGTTCCGTCAAATGGCACAACCACGACAACACGTCAAGATCCAGTATCCTTGTCTTTGAGGATCCAAACAGACCAGAAAAGAATGTTCAACTAAAAAGACGATGGCCCCCATCTTTTCGTGACACGTGGAACAATGACAAGTGGCGAAGATGTGTACACATAAATTCTTTGGAGTATATTTATAAATAAGAATAAAATCCTAAAAGAGTTTCCCTTCACAAATGATGCTAAACGAGATCCTCCGGACCGGTAAATAAAATAACCCCTCAAGCGCATAATATTCATATTCACGACCCCTTGCTGATAATTTTGGACTCGTATAAGAAAAACAATGTTCGGTTCAGTTCGTGATCTTCCTTGCTGTACCCCACACGTTTCAACCCTTCTACTCGACGACATTAAAATTATTGGCCGGGGTTTTAGAGCGGCGCCTGGTCTCTATCTGCTCCACAAATCCTTTGATCCCACTGTATAAACAAACGCAGTCGGTAATAAAGATTTTATGAATTTGTTTGATATCACACGCATCGCTTTCGTGCGAAAAGTGGCATAAATTGAGCTTCCAAACAATTCCAGTGGTGGTGAAATTCTTGAAAACATGACTGCTCTTTCTTTGACTCTTATTTATGGTACTACGAAAACACATGTGATAAAAGGAATGATTGTCGGATACTCTTACTATAATCACACGGTTTCATATATTTCGCGCTGCAGGAGACTAAATTGTAGACGCAGTCTTGTGCATGTGTGAATATGATCGTTGCTGTAATGAATGCGAGTTAATTTTGAGATGTACAAGACTCGGTAAAATACGAAAACCAACACGTCGGTAACTTACAACTTTTTTATTAAAAATATTCAACACGGGAGATGATGTGCACCGATGGTGGCCACGAAACCACATTTCTTGGTGTTTCTAAAAAGCAGTTCAGAAACGTTTTTCTGACAAACTTGTTGAGCGAGAGTCGTGTTTTGATTTTTCCTCGGTGAATTAATGCATGCTCGCAAAAACGAACAATTACATTCGTAACATTTTAACACTAACATAAGTGGTTGTTGTTCTTGCTCCAAACTGCTACTAGTGGCATTTTCATCATTCTATAATAACAACGTCCCGACGCGGCGTAAAATGGAATGCTGTCAATATTATAGCGAACAACACTCTAAAAACTGCCACCGTACTGGCAAATGCTTCACATTGATATACCTGCTATATTATGGACAATGCTTCAAGTTCGCGAGTAAAAGAAACAAATCGACTAGTGTTCGAGGGTTTCGGTTTTCCCCTTACAACGCATTTTCTCCCCTGAAGTAATCGACTATGCAAGTGGGTTTCAACTGTCAAGTTATTTGCTAATTTAAATCTAATCTGTTTTTGTTTTGGACATGATTCCCACGGAACGTGGTGCTTTCGTCTCGTACTCATTAATCTCAACATTAATACACCCTTAACCGCGTTGGAACCAGAACCACCTCCATTTAAATTTAGTTTTAGACAGGGGATTAAAGCGGGATGGGAAGTCGCTCGGTGGTTGTACGTTGGGTTCGTCGAATTTAAATAGTCTCTTAAATAAATATCCAGCCGAGCAATTACGTATGAGGCATGGAAGAGCCTATCATGCTTAGACCTCAGTAATTCCACTTGATTGTGCAGCGACATTCTTACGTGTAAATTAAGCAAGAGAAGCGAGAGTGACGTACTAAATTGGACGAAGCAATATAAATCCAATCAACGGGTGTATAACGTACCAACGACGTCACAATTGTTTAACTTAAGACGAGTAACGAGAATTCAAGCCCGCTTTGTTCACCGCCGATGGAATCATTTGTTTATGTTCCATGACTTTGCTTCAAGAACAAATTAAGTCGCAAGACGAGGTACGTTCGTTTTCCATTACCCTCCCGAAAATTTAAGGGTAAATTCATTGTGCGCTGGAGCGCAACAAGAAAAACGCAATTACTCGTGTGGAGGAACAGGAAGGAGTGCACCACGACTCCGCGTGTTCAGATTGAAGTACATATTTAACACGGACTAACCGCAACGATTTACGTCCAAGTCTTTGAATAAACACAAGCATTGTCGAATCGCGAACAGACGAGCAAAAAGCCAAGTCGTAACGGTCCGGCCTCGAGTTCAACTCGATGCAGATTCACTAGAAAAAAACTCAACACGGCAGGATCCGCAATGGCACGATGTCGTTTCTATAAAAATTCATGGCGCGGCAAAAGATCCCATACAATCATCGTGCTCTTGCTCCAATTACGACGGAAACAATCATGACGCGTTTTACACTTTTCGAACTTTACATCTGCTGAGAGAGGGTTAGACCGTTATCTGTTGCCGCTTCGAGGACTAGACGATGTTGATGGCCGCAGCTCCGCGGAGAATGCTGCTGTTCTTTAGCTTCGCCAATGACAACCATTAATCTGAGTTGTTGGAGAAAGGAAACAATGTTGATCTTTAGAAACGTCTTGTTTTCACTTCGTAGAGAGAAGGTGAAGGGCAAAAACTGGCGTATATTTGTTGATGAAATGATGTGTGTATGGTGGCAGAAGTTGAATTGTTTACATGCGTGAACTTTTTCAGTGTGAGACGACAATGAGAGAAAATTTCTTTATAGTTCAGAACAAACTTAAAAACTTGAAACATTAGCTTTCAACGAGAAGTTAAAGCGTTCGAACGGATGACAAAATTCAAATTAGATCCGCTTCCAAAACATGTTGATACAACGATTATAGGCTTGTATCCTGCAGGTTGTAAAAATCGATTATAACAACAGTAAAGTGAAATGTTTTGGAACAACACGCACATTTGTATTTATCCCCGCCGATCCCTGTTCTCAGAAATTAATTTTTAAAACTTCCCAAAACGGTATGGCGTTTGCGTTTTTGCGAATCCGTAAACCTCCCGATAACGATCTCTTCCTGTGCTACCACCGGCACCGTGGACGTGATCCACTGGCGTACATTCTGTATTGTTTATCATTTGAAAGCTCTAGGTTGTCGCGCCCGTGCGATATTTCACAGCATTCTCAGCAGTCTTATCGTATCGTTAACTCTAACGATCTCCTTTTCCGAGTCATTTGCGCAAAGTCGTTCTTTGTTGGAAGTGCGTGTGTCGAGAGCGCGCCAGTAGGTGCTTTCCTAATGCGTTTTGTGTGTCGTGTCGGTACTGTAGTACATACACACGCTTTATACATATTTACCCCTGGGGCCAGCGGACCGCGCTAACAAACGCTACCTGTCGCTCGCGGACCGTAATTTACGACTATTGAGTCCGGATCTGTCATTACCTCCGCCTATCGTCCATCACCGCCGGGTGCTCTACTACCATTCAGTTGTCCACGCGGCCATATCTCGAATCAGCCGACCACATTGTGCTAAATAATCTTACCCTTGCCGCTGCCGACGGTGGACGTCGATGACAAGAGCTTCAGCTTGAGCGGAATCCAACCACAGCCATGTTAACAGCTACAGGAAAAAATCTCACATCATTTCAGACAATTCAACACCGCTAATTCCCATTAAAATGGCCTTCTAGATGTCCCACTTTTTCCATACGTAAAGCATCAAGAATTAGCATAATATTTTGGCGAAATCCCCTTGGCCACCTTGAAGTAATGCATTTTCGAAATAATTCTACATTAACTTTAATTAGCCGATTAAAACCAGTAGTTCGGCGCCTTTAGAAATCCAAATCTATCTCGGCCTGTGGAATTGACAGGCCTGAATTTACGGGCAAAGGCAGCTTCTTTTCAGATTCGGGTTTATCAGTTCTCGGTTAATGAACGAGCTGTCGTCGCGGTATGGCTTTCATTCCTACTGTTTTTTTATCTGGAGGACCCAACAATCCGAAAGATAAGGAAGACGCTTATCGCCGTTTTAAGAGCGCTATAACAGTAAAAGTGTCATTAGAACTCGGTGGCACTTTTGATTGTTGCGTTTAACAGTTTCTGGATACTTTGAAGAGACCGTGCGCGAACTTGCATTAGTTTATGGGGCCATAAAGAGTGGGCCGGTCGTCGAGTAAAGCAGACCAGCCTGGTTGCCATACGGTGGCCATAAAGCAAGATCGTCACCGCCTCGTCTTGGGTGTATCTTAATTGGCAAGACGAATCAAACGACTTCGCGCGAGCCCACCTGATGCCTTCCCATTGTTAATGGGACTTTATGAGCTCTGGAGTCTACGAAAGAGACTTACAAATTGGAGTCGGCACTTTGTAGCAGGTTCCGAGCTAGATTTTATTGTCTTTATGGCGATTAAAACTATTGCTATGGAGTTTAATAATCCCAAAATAAAGTTATTCGAGCTCAAAATTAGGTTTTTTATTTGACCTACCCGCATGCAACGTTTGTTACACATGTTTGCACAATATTTTGTTCCACCGTCGTTATTATTTACGGCATTTCTTTTATGAACCACCCATAAATTAATACAACAATTCCCCCAGAAGTAGGAAGCATGGTTTAATCGCTTATCGTCCATCTCATTCCGCTGCAACTGCTCCGCAAGAAAAAACTTCCACAGCATTAAACTTTCAAATTAATATTACAAAACTTCAAGTTCTTCATAAAATCGCAATTCTTTAACGCCCTCTTTTTGGAGCAACAACCATAAAAAATAGACCTCATGTTACTTGTTGAGTCGTCGTTTGAATACTGAGCGCCATATTTTCTTTTACTACTTTTTTTATTCTTTACCTTCTACATTCATATGTAAATCATCGACGTATTGACATGGCCTTTTCGCAAAGAAAAAGTGTGATGAAATGGAACCCATTTTATAACCAAGCTAATGAAAATACCGCAAGTCAGTTACGGCAACATAATGAATGTGTAGTTTCTTCGCTTTTTGACCCTTTGGCACGATGCTTACTATTTCACCATAGATGCGTTTGATTTGATAAATGTATAAATTGTTGTGGCGGCAAAAAAGCAACTTTATGCACGGTGTAATGAATCCTGATTTGTTCTCTGGTCATACCGGAACCACATAAGCGCGGTATTAGGTTCTCTCGCATGTAAATGAATTTTCCCTGAGAACTTTCAAAGGACGATCGGGCATTTATGTGTACCGATGATTGCTATATGGAGAAACAACTATAAAATAAAGCAGTTAAAAGCAAACTCATGATCATTTAAACGGTTACTAAAACAGTTAAAAACTATGCAATTACCAGGCGTTTTTGTTCGTTTTTACATTAGCTGGGTTTGAGCTTGGGTGGAAATTAACTTAGAAAGTGAAGAAGTTAATTTTCTGTGCGTTACGCCTATTAGAACCGTTTCACCACACTGTTTATGCGATTATTAAACTTAATTAGAACATAAATTGACGTTTTCGTAATGGAAAAATGCCGCTCACTTTGAACGGGCCTTAGTAAACGAAACTGAAATCTCCAATCCTTCCAGTTTTTAAAAATTACTAATTTCATTTTTTTGAAAATAGAGTAAAGCGTACAACATAAATTGTTTATTTTAGAATACGGTTTCAGCTTATTCTTCTTTTTTCTGTTCTTAGGTACAAGCTTAAGTAACTTAAGCTAAGAGCAGCTTACTTTTTTGTTGCCTCGCTTTAATTATATAGATAGTTTCAATATTGAGTGAATACCAAATTTTTAACTTTAGTCTCTTGGAACTTTAGTTCACATTCTATAAATCTTCCAGCGACAAGAAATTCAAAATCTTTGGAGACATAAAGTGCTTTTGTTTGTTTTTATATAATGAGAACGAAGAACTGAGACTACCAAATAGCAGTGCAAAACTTTTTATTTTTCACCGAACTGTCATCTTTTTCCCTTTCTTCTATATACTCTGAACTAAAATATCTTCAAGTTTTATTAATTCTGTCACGTTTAAAAAAACGCATCAAGTCTTGCTACAAATATAGGTAAAAATCCAGTTCGTTACAATTATTTCACACCGGTTTACAGTTTTCTTGGTACTAATTCGCTGCTACATTTGGAAAAATCCGCTCAGATCCCTCTTTATCTGCATCAAATTTAATTGTTTTTTTGCATTACGTGAATTCAACGAAACTGAAATACAGAGAAATGTTGCTAATCTGTCACGAAAGCCTTGTTTGTCTTTATATGACACCACATGGAATGTCCCATTGGTCGTTATGTCCCCATTTTTGGACAGTAATGAAAGTTTCTTTCCCTTAGTTCCAGACACATTAAAATGTTAATTACAATAAAGTTCTAGTAGTAATTTACTAATATCACTTGAGGGACAAAGTCTGAAAATTCCTGAACAATTTCAAGCTAATTAACGTTAGTAAAAACGAGTTAACGTCGTAGACTTGTGGTTTAGAGAAACATATCGACAGAGCTTTGACACAGTAACAAAACCGCGTTTCTCGTAAGATGTGTCAGATAATTATCAATTTTAGCAGCAAGTTGATTGAGCTTTCTGAAAATTATTATTGTTTACCCGATGCGTGTAGTTGAAGAAAACTAGGTTTGTGGTCACTTCAAACACGAACATTCCGATGATCTATTTTGGAATGAGTGTCTGTGTCTTGGTCCATAATGAGGAAAACGGCGCCAGAGTCGTCGGCACCTCTATTGTACGTTGGCGGTTGGATCGTTCCGTTAATTCATTCAAAGTCCGTGTATATGTGGTCCGATATTCGTCCATTGTTTTTAGGACAAAGGCAGTTGGCCCTGTTATTTCGCCAAATAAAATTTCAATCGGCCTGTTAGGTTTGGATTCATATTCATGAAGGCCCCAATAAAATACAGTTTATTTAGCATCGCGACCAAGATTTATGTGTTGCGAATTTTCGCTGTTGCGTTCGTGTTCCAAGAAGATGTATAGCATTCAATGTAAATGGGGAGAAGAATAATACTGATTGCATGTGAGCGTGTGTGATGGCATTGTTTCGTCAAGACTCGCTTCTTGCCTCCGAAAGGGGATGCTCTGCGCAATAAGACGAAATAAATCCGACCGAATTCTGCCAACGTATTAATGGTTCGATTGCTTTGATTGATTCGTAGCAAAAGCTCGTTATTTATTCCTCGGTTATTCTCTTTGTGCACTAGTTTGTTTTAGACCAGGTGTTTCAGCTGTGATGAGTATTATTTATTACGGAGATCTGACAGGTTATTTTGTTCGCGGGGTTAATTAGATTTATGATGTATTCGGTTCTGTTGGTTTAAATGATTCGGCTTGGGTGTGGTAATGCCGGTCGCTGACGGTCGAACCTTTCAGGAAGGACGTGCTCGCGCTCTTATCTTGCAGCACCATCTACTCCATACTGAAGCACCATTACTACAACCTAAATATGATGAATAACGTGCTCTTTACCCAGATAGGTTACGTCACTGGAATGACATAGGCGCCACACCATTTCGGCGATCGAACCGGACGCTTTTTCCACGATGGATGACGAAGGCGATTTACCAGTGCAATATCGAGAGGTGAAGGCCGATGACGAACAACGAATCGTCTCTTGCGATTGATGGGAGTTCCTGCGAACGGCGCGAAGGACAAGAAGAGGTTAATGAGGCTGGTGCGTGCGACGGACCACACATGGATAGGGGAATTCGTCGGCATTCAAGATGGACACAGAGAGAATCGACCTCCGGATTTCTCTCATCTAATAAGATCACAAGATTTGGGGCACGCTTGAAAGCGAAACCAGAAATAAAACCCACAAAATTAACTTCTCGATTCACCTATGTGGAACCTGGATTTCTCTACCTATCGTACGTGTTTTCTTATCATTTACAAAAAGTGAGTAGGATGTTGTATCGGCTCGATGTTTGCTCTACACTAGTTATCTTTACATGAATGGCAAAGCAAATAGCTCTGACGATAAGAACGGCTTTTGATCCGCACTGCCCAGTCTTTCAGTTAAAAAATATGTTAGGATCTTAGGAACATTATACCATTCGCGTTTCTCGCTTCCGAAATGAATAAAATCCCAGAAATGTCACTGCGGTCCAGATCCTTATAATGAAAAGTGCTCGCCTTGATCCCGTTTCAATTAGAAAATAATTAGAGTGAGGTAATCAAATTAGCCGATGGGCTCCGAGAAAATATTGCTTAGTAATTTAGCAATTTAGTTTTTGTGTGACGACCGCAGCCGATACGATTACACGGCCGTAATGGGAAAAATCAGGCCGCCGCGTATTACCTATCTAGTCCGAAGTGTACAAAAAAGTTGAACTAAACCGCGAGAACCATCAATTTTCATCTTTCGTAAGCGTTTATTCCGAAATTGTGAAGGTTTGGAAATTTACAAGACTTGTGAGTATGCAAATTTACAACTGCATATTCAGTCGACCTGCAACGGCGTGAAATGGACTTAACATAATGCAGAACAAATTATAATCTCGGATATGTAAATATTTTTGTTGATTGCATGAATATCAAATACGACAGATACGATTTTTCGTTAATTATTGATATGAATCGACAAAGCGTGAATAAAATTGACAGGGCTGGGTATGAATAAAATAAAACATAATTAGCGCATGGAACAAAAATAGAAACTGATCGCAATTCCATGCAACTAATGAAATATAATTGACTCCAGTCGACTTTGGCGTGAAAAAGTCTCTTACTACCGCATGCTTGCGACCGCTTATTATGTTAAGTAGCGAATCGATAACATCTGATAAAGAATAAATTTTTAATTTCTTAATTGGAGCTCGCAGTGTGACCAGGATTCCTAACATTGACGCGCATCTCCCTTTTTCTGTACCTTCTGTTAAATGGTATCTTTGTACGCTGTAATTTCGCCAGCTTAATAACGCAAAAAGAGAACAAGAGCCATCAAATACCCATCTCGGTAATCGTTGCCCCCAAAATTACAGCATTAACGCTGGTAGTGTCTGAAAAATCCCAAGACTTGCGAGTATGCAAATTTTCGCCTGCATTTTGAGCGGTGCTGCAGCGGCATGAAATGGCCTTAACATAATGAAATTATAAAATATCAATGTTTTAATAGCATTACACCACTTCGTATCATTATTAGCATGAAATCTAAAATTTAAATTCGCATTCGGTGAGAATATATTTTTGAAATGTGCATAATTTGACGTGGAGTTTTTCTAAAAACGCTAAGTAAACGAACACGTGACAATTATTGCACTTTTGATACACGTAGTGAATAAAGCTGTTCCAAACAAGACAGACGGAACTCACAGGCCGTGCAAATTTAAATTTTCTTCCAAGCAAAAGCGTGCACATTAAGTACGTAGGTATGCCTCGCAATTTAATTATAAAATTATAAAGACGTACAACAGAATTGCCTTAGAAATTCAAATTTTCTTAGACACATGGTTTTGCTGTCAAACTCACTGTTTCTTTATTGTTCTGTTTAAATTGCAAATCTAGTTTACTTCATAAGATTATTTTCGCTATAGACATTCCAGCACTTAAACGTTCAGTCTTCTACTAAATTAATTTCGAATTCATTGTGAATTCCCCTCGTAACTGAAGTCCTTGGAGAGTGTGCTCCCCGCGCCCCTTTTCTTTTATTAAAAACGGGAGAAGGAGTCACGCAATAAACATCATTCAAAAGAAATAACAAAGTTTATAAATAATAAAAGTTGTGGCCGTTTTGCTCCAATACATTGCCGGATTAGCATACGAATTGAAACGTTTCGCCAACTGAAAAAAATTCCGTGATATAGTTAGTCGATACAAAAACCAACACGGTTTTCACAGACTTGTAGTAAACTAAGCCCATCTAACTAGTTTGTGATTTTTACGATTGACTCGGACTGAAAAATGTACGTACACGTTGTTGTATCATTTTAAATTATAATTCTAAAAACAAATGTTTAATTAATGACGACTTTTCCTTTTTGTACGCAACAAGTCAGCTCTCCGCGTCCCTCCATATCAATTTTTAATGAGCCCGTCCCTTATGTACGACCGCATTCGTAATAATAATTTAATACGCCTCAATACATTTTCATAAAACGCTCGTATCTTACAGCGCGTTTTTGCTGTAATTCTGGTTTACAGCTGTATTAAATCAGTATTTTCAAATGCGTCCAGATAAACTAATATACAATTCTACAAGTAGAGTCATAAAAAATTCAAAATCGCTATGCGAGTATTTAAATTTCAAAACTCAATAAATTCGAACGGATTACGGCCGACTTTAAATACACCGAGGATTAAGTTATAACTTGATGATTGAATTCCCTATTTATTGCCGGATTTCGGCGGTTTCAAATCATTATCGAAACGCGATTTAAAAAGACTAATATTTATTAGTCTACCTTTCTCAATTGTCACGATTCTTCCCAAGTTTCGATGACTTCGGCGCTCCTATCTCTCGGTTACACTCTAACGACTTCATTTACATACCAAAATTAACTGTCAATCATTATAACCAACAAAGAGAACAATAATTGTAATTTTATTAACGCGATTTATTGGCCTTTTTATCGAACGAAACGTTGGAAGTAACGGGAGCCATACCGACGTTTTATATTAGAAAACGAACTTGTACTAATTAAATCTTCAAACTTTGATTGGAAACTGCGACACCGAATATCTAGAGACCTGAATGCGAATTGTTGAATATGTACATGAGTCTAGTATCAATGTACATTTGGTACCAATCCGGATGTGGTTGATATTGTCATAAATGCAGTAAACACGATAACTAAGTGTGACGATTAAATTAGATGTTAGCTTCGATGCTGGAAGGCCCAAGTTTCTTGTGGGTTACAGCATCACAAACCATTATTCACAAAGACACAGACAATTATACAATAATGAGGACAGATCAACAAAAAAAGGGACAACAATTTTATATAGTTTAAACAAAAAGAAGAACGAAATTTTCGTTGCAAATACGTTACAATTTGCTCTTCTTGACTTCTAAATTTTAGTGCGTGAAGCAACGTCTTCAGCATTTTTTGAAACCAAGACAGTCTGCAAACAAGCGCCGCGTGCAGTGACATATGGTAAACATAAAAGTCACTACAAATTTGCCCCGCATTGGTTTTGCAGAATAACATTCCAAACCGCAAACTCGCCAAAAGGAAAATTATGATGACAGTGCAGTGGTAAAATTTGAGTTATACATTATAAATGTCTCAATTCCGGTAAAAATAAGCTGAGACTGTAGTAGACATCCAAGTTCGCTCCACAACAAGGTTACAGAAGGTAAAAACTTGTTTTTCAAACTAATCATTTAAACGGAAAATCTCGAAATTGTGCCTCTGGCGGCAGTTTTGGCAGATCATTCGAGCAAAAAAATTTAGCAAAAAGCTGTTAACAATGATACCTAGATGTAAAAATAGATCTAAAGGCACGCTATCGTGGTGGAAACCATTTAGAAACACGAGTTCTCGGTATTAGAAGTCTAAACGGCGGTTACGGAAAAACCTCAAACACAATGGTACCATCGTCCAAGTGCTGTAGTTACGGTAATCACTCTGACAATTCCACATTTATTTGCTTCTTTTCCATTAGATATCCTTTCGAATGTGTCTTAAATCGCATTATTAGGCGAGATGGAATGCCATTTACGTGACATCCAAAACGAAAAACAAATTGAAACGGGAGTCTAATCCAAAAACAATTTCCATTTTTTGAGTGTTTCGCCGTTGTAATTCTCGTTTCTCCCAATTTGCGTTCCAGCTGCGCCATTAAGCTGCTCTCTCGCATTATTCTTGAAGATTGTTACCGAGCTTTCCAAATTTTCAGATCGGTCTTGCCGATACAACCAACGTCTCAATATCCCCGAATTTTTCGTATTAGCCCGACCCATTTTTCAATCATGTGCGAGCAGATAAAATCTAGGACCTTCACATCACTCTTGTTTTTCTAATCTGACCTGCACTTAAGCTTCGAGGTCTGGAGCTCGAAGCGAGTTTTACCTGGGCTAAAAAAACAGCCGCGGAGCCAATTTTAATTTGTGTCGTATTTAACTGCAATTATTGTAAAATAAGGGGTCGTGCAATAATGAATTATCTAAATTGGCCCTCATCCCACTTTAATGGACGGTTTCTGGACCAGGGCTTTATGAGTGCATTGGGATTGCACGAATTTCGGCCGCGCTTACAAGAAACTGCCTGTATAATTATAGTTTCAACAAAATCCATAACCATCGATATCATGTTGCAAAAAATATGGTAATTTAATTATATATGCAGCTGGAAATTGGCGGTTTTGAACGGTTTGATTATCTCAAATTTTCGATAATCAATTTCTAACAATTTGACACGTTTTGTTAATATCATAGATTTGTCTTAATTAAGGATTGATTTTTAAACAGGGCCGTTTTGGTGCTCGGGAGGAGGGCTAAACAAATCAATTTTGTCTAATTTGACAGGTTTGAATAGAATCCACGTTATCGCGTGTTTAACTAAAAACGCACCCAATCAAAATGTAAATATTGCCGGGTAAACAACGAAATTCGAAGAGTGGAAGGTAATTAAGACCGGATTTAGGGTCGAGTTCGTTCCGACAACAAAAATAATTATCGATACTTTTGGAAAAGAGCAAGTCAGACGAAATATTCTAAAATGTGCTCAGACAGTCCACTAATGGAAAACCGACGAGTCATCGCCAATATATATTCAAATTTAAATCCCCTCGAAGTGGAGGGGACACCCCCAATGCATTTCTGTGCACGGAATACAAAGATCAATCAAAAGCACTTTGCTCGCACGCACTACTAATGAGAAAAACGCTTGTGTATTATACGAGTGAAGAAATTTCTCGACGAGACAAAATGGTTTGTTCTCTAATGAAGGTTGTGTAGCTTACTGGAAACTTTTACCTGAACTGTCTGTCTAAATTGCTGTCGGCTCAATTTGCTCGAGGCAAACCGATTAGGAACCCACCGATTAAGTCAATTTCGACGGAACTACACAACAAAAACTGTATCCAATTTTATATTACCCGCGAGAAAAACTCATACAAAATCAGGATTCCTAGATTGCCTATAAAAAATTAATAACTTTCTACATGATAACGTCGCTCGGACTTATTACAAATAGGCAATTTATCGTTTTAATTACCGGGAAGCGCGCCATTGCACGTCATTAACTCCAAAAACACCCCCACAAACAAGCGCATTACTCTCATTCCGCAAAATTACACCACTTTTGCTCGCTCCGAATTGCGACTACATTCAATATATCGAATAACGTATCATTTTTATAACTGGTTCGTGCCGACAGCTTATCAAGATGTAAATTCTCATTCAACGATTCAACGATTGATTTCACCTACTGTCCCCGGATTTGGTCCAACTCGGCCAAAATTCGCACAGTTGAGAGTATGAGATTACAAGGATCAAATACAAAGTGGAAAGTTGGGTCAGTGGTTTTTGAATCGTGAAGGGGTCGTTTGCATGTTGGTAACTAGATATCGGGATGATTCGGAGACCAATAAGAGCGGGGATAGTCGATCAAACAGTCTAACATTTCCAGTTGGACGTAATCTATATCCACTTAAAATTTATGTGATTGCGGCATGACACGCGTTGTAATGCAAATACTGCAGAAATGAGTGCATTTAACTTGTATAGTTTTGTGTTGAAATGATTTATTAATGCAAGTGATCCGAGTTCCTTCATAAAAGCGAGGTCCGTAGAGTGCGTCCCATTAATATTTATAGTTGGATTTTTCGGATTAAAGTTAGAATCGTGTCGTAACCCCTTGGCTATCCCCGGAGTTTTTCTTCGCTATCGTTTGATCGCGACCAAGAGATCTTTGTGCAGTTCGTGACTGTTACTATCAATGTTGCTGAATCATATCGGGCGAGCAGGTGCACTTTATTACGGAAAAATTGATTCCTTTGTCTCAGCAGTCTCGAGAAAAACAATTTCCACGCGAATTTCGGCTTTTATGATGACTTTGCGGTCGGTCTGTTTTTGCAGGGATGAGGATGAGACAATAAAAGTCCGGAATACAAATATGGCAGCTTACCCTTTCAAGACAAGTAGCTCTGCATTGTGCGACCCTTAGGGGACTTCCTACATCCTGCTCTCCGCCAATAAAAATCGCCATACACGACGTGATTGTCGCCAGGGTTAAAACCGAACGCCAGAACAGCGCCATTTTTTGCCTCCCAAAAAATCAACACAAAATCAAAAATCAAACAGAATCCGTCGCACTGAATACAAACACATTCACAACAAAATCAAACACTCCGGAAATCATACAAAAAAAAAAGAAATCACAGAACTCAAGCCCGTTTCGGATCTCGCCGCGTATCTTCAGCACTTTGGGGATGAGCAACTCGCGCGTTGGTGAAGAGACTGGTGCTCGAGTATCACACGACCATCTCGCCACGCGACCTGAACTGAACTGAATGTAAATCGGAACTACACTAGCGCTCCATCCAACTCCGGTTGAGTGGGAAGTCGGCTTACGTTCGGGCAAGAACGGTCCTTGCTCTTCTCTCAGGGGTTGTTGCAAAGGGGTTGATTTCGCCCGGCTCACAATACCCCACCCTCAGTATTTGCAGATCAACGTAGGCTCGACGAATGCTAAACCATCCTCATGGATTAAATGGTCGAAACGTCGTGGACACTGTCGCGCTACTACTGACAGTTACGCGAGATAAGAAGATGGATGGGACTGGACGCGATAATTCGAGGTCTTCGTCCACCTGGAATTCATAATAATTCGTTCAAAATTCTCTTGCTGGCGGAAACACCACAATCAGATAAAGGTGTTTCCAAAAAAGACCACACCCCTCTAATTTGATCTTAATAAATTACCTTTGAATAATTAAGCAGCGATGAAATCATCCACAATGGCGGATTTTTCTAGTTTTCGTGAAGACATTTATTGATTGTTGAATTCCTACGGCTTGGAGAGGTGACAGTGCGTGTTTGTTATTTTTCTTGAAAAGGTGGAACTTGAAATGCTTATAAACAACACTTGACTCCTACAACGAACAAGAAACATGTGAGCTTCACTCGATATTTCACAGTCACATGGAGTTAATTAAATGGAAAATTGTACTCGCTTTTATACAGTTTTTAATCTTTTGAATATTCTTCGAGTTGTGTTAATTGTGGACTCTGAAGTAGATGGTGATAAATCTTACGCCTTGCTGTTAAAGTTGATTTATGTCATCAAAACAGAAAAAAGAAAGGAACTAGTTTATTGCTCTTACAACAGGGCACAGGAACCCACTTGTTTAATAAAGTTTGAAACAAGTAAATTAAACTTTGAACGCCTATATCGGACCAACTTCATCAGATATTAAAATTGGCAAAATTTGAACATGTGCATAGTTTCAGTGAAAACTAGATAACAGAATTACTAAAACTTACGATTTTACCAACGAGATAATTTGCCGCTAAAAGTGGATAAAGTTTTACATTTTATAAAACTTGGCGACAAAGTCCGACGGTTTTGTTAATGGAAGGTATCAAAACCAAATAATTTTTACTATCTACAAAAATTATTAGAAACATTTGAAGTTTAAATTTATAATGAATTGTTAAGACAAACAAAAGCTTTAAAGTGAAAAAAATCTTTTGTGCCAGTTCTTATCTTGAACTTTTTAATTTGCTATCCAGATGTATTCTTAATTTCTTTTGTGTGTACACAATATGTGGATTATTTAAAATTGATTTATTGCTTTATTATTGTATTAGCTAGATTTTCATAGTTAAGGTCCTCAAAATTTTTTAATTTTACAATAATTTTTATTTCATTTGTGAATTTTAAATATACAGTTTCTTTAATTTTTTAGACCTTAAAGTAATTTAATTACGGACTAGGTAGATGAATAAATCCGTTTAATTTTCTTTGAAACTTTTATTAGTTTTTTGGGCGCCATTTTTAACCTTTTTTTATTTATGCTAGTACTCTGATTTGTTACGTTTATTTCGTGCTGTATTTTCTTTCGGAAATCGTTGATTTATCATTTTTGAGATTCAATATTTTTAGAAATTAGATTTTTGGATTCTTCTAGATGTCCTGCCATTTTTTTAAATTTCTTTCTTTCAATTTTTTATTTTCATCTTTTTTAATTTTCATTTTTTTGGTCTTTTTCAATTCTTAAGATTATTAGATTTCTTTTGTTTTTTGTGTACTCTGTGAACTGATTATTGAATTATTAAAAAAAAATGTACGAATCATAGAAAAATACATGCAAAAAATCCTTTAAACATATTAGATTAATAATAATATATATTTTTAAATTATTCAAATATTTTTGGCTATTTGAATTCGTTGTAATACTTGGATCGCTTAGATTTCTATAGAGTTTCTATACTGCGTAGAAACTTAGATTTTTGAATAATTTCCAAAATCTTTTAATTTCTTGAATTTATATATTTTTTTTAATTATCTAAGTTTTTAAAATTATTTTGATCTTTGAGGTCATTACTTTGAATCCAAAAAATTGACTTTTAAGGTTCTCGGTTTCTTCAAATTTCTGGTTCTTAAAGTATCATTAAAGTATATATCATGATTATGTTGTTATCGCATCTAGCCAAAATAGAATAATTTCATTAATCATTATAATAATTGGAATTTTTTCCAATTTTTAAGCATCTCTGTTACTTTTTATTTTTCTAAATTTTCATAAGCAATTAAGTGAAATTTGATGATTATTTAGGGTGTTTGTTGCATACTTAAATAATGTTTCCAAGTTTTGCTTTTTATTTATTGAGATTTAAACACTAGAATTAAACATTTTGTTCAATCAGTTTTTTTAAATTTAAAAAAAGTATTTTATATTTTTAAGACTCAATATTTTGTTTTTATTTTCAATTTTACAGATTTTTTAATCGTCTCTGAATCTCTTTTGATTGACCAGATTATTTCGTTGTTCGTATCAGTTGAATGTTTTGTTTTTATAGTTTTTGAACACTCAAAATTTTCTAGATTTCTTAAATTTTTCTATTTTTCAAATCCTTGTACTCCTTGTAATCTTTCGATAGTTCGGATTGGTCTACTTTTTTAGATTTCTTCGATTCTTTGGATTTATTCCAATTGGAGTAATAGATCTCTTCGATGTTTTAATAATTTTTTCAATTCTCCAGAGTCTAGATCCTTATCGGTTTTAGGATGTTTAAGTTGTTTAGATTCTTTAAATTGTCTCAATAATTTACTTCACTGTTTTTATTTGTCGATCTCCTCAGTTTTCTTAGAATCATTGGTTTATTTATCAACTGAATTTTTGTATCTTTTAATTTTTTTTTTCGTTATTTTTTCTTTCAATTCATCAGATTATCTGAATTTAAATCTATAAGATTTTTCTGATTTTCTAGAATATTTGGACTTTTCTGTCTTTAGAATGTTTGTATAAAAAGGTACTAAGGATAAAAATTTTTAGATTTATCAAATTCTCTGATTCTTTGGATTTATTCTATTTCGATTAATGAATCTTTTAGGTGATTTGGATTCGATACATTTTTCGGATTTATTAATTTCTCTATACTGTAAATGCTTAAGGGTTATGAGTTATGAGCTATTCAGGTTCTTTAGATTCTTCTATCTATTTCTAGAATTTATTTCAATCTTTATATTTAATGTTTTTTTTTTCAATTTTTTTGGAATTATGGTTTATTTATCAATTGGATTTTTTAATCCCTTAAGCCTTTTCGCCCATTTAGATGTTTTGTATATAAAAGATTTTTTTTAACTCATCAAATTATTTCACTTAAGACCTTCCAAATTTTCTGATTTTCTAGTGTGTTTAAATTTCTCCGTCTTTAGATTATTTGTATCCCAAAAAACGAAAAATTATAAAGAATACTATAAAAAAAGTCAGAAGAATCTAAAGAATCTAGAAGAAACGAAGAATATTAACATCTGTAGGATTTGTAGAATACAAAGAATGTAAGGAACTATATTACAAATCAAAAAATCTGAGACGTGTAATAATCTATAGAATCTAAATAATAATGAAAATTCAACGAATTGAAAGATTAATTTTAAAATAATGCAATGAATCAACAGAAAATAGTAGACTCAAAAAATGTTCTAAATACCTTAAATTTCAAAAATTTCCTCTCCTCGTTCCTTTATTTCTTTTTCGATTTCTAAAATTTAAATTAACTTTTTGGTTTTGAGCTCTACTAAGATTTTTTTATATTCATGCAACATTCTTACACAAATCAAGTAATTTATTTCATATTTTTTTAAACTCTTTTTACTTTAGATCTCTTACGGTCCTCCAGGTTCTTCAAATTGTCTCTAGAGTTTCTATTTTTGGAATTATTGGTTCATTTGTCAATTGGCTTTTTGTATCTCTCGCACCTTCTCTGCATTTAGAATGTTTGTATCTCAAAGAAGCAACAAACTGCAAAGAATACTAAAAACAATCTAGAAGACCCAAAGAATGTAAAAATTTGTAGAATATAAAAAATGCAAAGGATTCAAGTCCAATGTAACCATCCAAAAATTTTAGAAAACAAAAAATCTGGGGAGTGGTATTAAATCTAACAAATTGAATGTTTGAAACTAAGAAGATGCAAATTTTTAAATCTGCAGCAATCAAAAGTTAATATTTATATTTAATTTTTTTTTTATTTAAAACTTCACAAACACATGCAACAACAATTTATGCTATATATTTTCTCATTGATTCTTTTATGATTATTTTGAAACCTTGTCCAACTAAACTATTCGACTTTTCATTTTTAAAGAATGTTAGCTATCTAATCTTAGCAGCTGTCTTGACTCTAAATTTACATTTTATACTCCCAAAATCAATTTAAGTCTCCTGTGCCCATGCCGTAAAAGAATCATTACATTAAAAGTTTATTTTGTTGATTCGTTTATGATGACAGCCCCACAAATGAAAAATATTGATGTTTAAAAAACACAATGATGATTTGTGTTCGAATATACGATGTTATAAATTTGGAGATTTGACATTTTATGATAGGACTTAGTCTTAAGAAAGGACCCTTCAAAGATTTATTAACTGTAAACCACTGAAAACACACATGAGGATTTCTTACGTTAAATGGGTCTTTTTACATACTTAATGAAAACTAGAAAATGAGCTTAAACAAACAGAAGTTTGTTCAGTGATTTAAGTGACGTGGCTCTTTGTGTATTTGTGGCCAGGAATGTGGATAATCGATTTCGGACAAAACTTTATTGTAATTTATTAAGAAAATAAAGTGTGATCAAAGGAAGGGATCTCTGCCAAACGATGTAAAGAGTGTCAACATTAGCTATCGTTTACCCGCGATATTATTTCAGATGTTTGAAAGGTTGTTTTGTCATAAACCCAAACAGTAAAAAAATAAAAACCCAATAAATCGCGTGGTTTTCATCAAGTTTAATTTAAGACTCAAGTGCGAAAGATGTTAGACACATATCTGTCAAATGACTCAACTTTTATCTCCCGTCTTACAAAGTTTACCGCTTAAACCAAAGATTAAAGTGACTTGGTGCATATGCTAGCTGCACCAATAACCCGAAGCTCTTGGACTTTTTTCTTAGCCAAGTTAATTTTACCGAAAGTCGCAGGTGAGCTGAAATGGCGCGTCTCCATCGCTAAATAAATAAACTAATTTCGTCCCAGCATCCGTGATATAGTCATGTCTTGTCTGGACGCTGAAATGGACACCATTTTTATGGTCGCTCTATCTTATCAAAATGCAAAGTGGACACGAAGTTAAGCTACCAGTGCCATGCTACCAGAGAGAGAAGTGGGTGATGAATTCGATGTAATAAAGAACGGACGTTTTTATTTTTGATAATAATGCGAATACCGTGTCGTGCTTTGATACAGATGTGGCTGTCGCCGTTTCAATTTGAGTTATGACACTCAAGAAACGCGGGGAAAAGGAAATTGTCAATGCGAATATAAGATTCAAGAATCGATCTGATAGAAAAACGGGAGAGGCCGCGGAAAATGCTTCGTTAATAAGAGAACGGACTTAATTAATTAAACCACTATTACTTGCATAATTTTACCTTTCAAATTATGTATATTGCTGTAATTAATTTTTAAATACGTCGCTTGATTACATCTGACAAAAGTTACAAAGTAGATTGAGTTGAACTCATTCTTGCGTTTTCTTATTATCACATCCGTTATGCAATTTTTTTGCAATCAGGGTTCTATTTAAGATTATTGTTAGAAAATGCATTTTCTAGACATACCGAAGAATTTATTGCCATTTCCGAGGTGCGACTCACATTTTGTGCGCGTTTTTTAAATCTGATACCATCACTTAAATCTTAACGCAAACCACCCACGTTATCATTATGTAGATGCAAATATTGTTTTTGGTTTATCTTCTGGTCAAACCTACGTACATTTTTTACTTGTTTATGTAGCATTATCATTCGTCCATTACAGGGGTGGATCCCTTTTTTATTTATATTCCCTCAAACGTAAATGAATTTGAAATAACAGTGATATATTAGATGGGTATTCAGAAAATCGGTACAAACATTTAGTTTATGTTCAAAATCTATGGATATTGAAGCTAGAATTACATATTTAAACAACAAAACTGTTATGAAACGAAATATATAATTTGGAGTATTTTTATTGACATATTGATATATCATCATTTTTTGACAGTGGAAATGGAACTATTTCACCAAACTAATAAATAGAGTTTGATCAAAAACTGTTTTATGAAATATCAAGAATTGATTGAAGTGGTTATTTCAGTTTTATAAACAAAAAAAAATCTGGAAAAAAGAGCACATCCGTGTATTACTATGTTGACCGGGTCTGAGTTTATAACCACTTTTTCCCCATTTTTACAAGAAATTTATGGTGGTTTGTTATCAGAATTTTCTATTTCAAATGCAAAATACCAGCTTGTGTTTCCAAACATGTTAAAATGGTTAAATAAAATTTGAAATAGGATAGATATTGAGACGATAAAGCAACTAAAAAGTGGATTATTTTAAACGTCATAAAACGGTCATCAAAAGTACTTCTACATGTCTATGAAGGAACAGTCATAAAACTATGAATGCGTATAATATAAAATTAACAACACCTACGCGTTAAACTTTCGTGTTTTTAATTCTCGAGGATATTTTTTTGTGAAAAGCACTATGTTAATATCTTTCTATTAAATGACTGTACCCTTACGTTTATTTTATGCCGCATTTTGTTAGAATTGTTGTTTACTCATTACTCAGTTTTTTTGAAAATTTCTAACTTTCCTTCAGGTACCCAAAACATTTAATTTTATTTACACTGCATCTATTTAGAGTAGGAGAATTTCATTTTTAATAATCAGTAATTTTTCCAATTTGGAAGTTTGTTTTTTTTTCGTCGAATTTTTCATTGGTTCATTTAACTTCTTAGAGTATTTAAACTTCTCTGTCTTTAGAATATTTTTATTTTGAAAAATTGCAAAGGATACTTAAGATGAAAAATCTCAAGAATCTAAAAATCTGGAAGAACCGGAGAATATAAAAATCTGTAAGATTTGTAAAATATAAAAAATGAAAAAGAACTACATTACAAATTAAAAAATCTGAGGCGTGTTAATAATCTATAAAATCTAATTAATAATGAAAATGCAACAAATTAAAAGATTAATACTAAGTAGATGTGATCATTCTAAAGAAAATGTTAGATTCAAAAAATCGTAAAAAACATGGTCCAAATATCTCAAATTTCAAATATTTCCTCCCCTTTTCTTTCAATTTGATTTTTTTACTTTGATTTCTAAAATTTAAATTATTTTTTTGTTTTTGAGCTGTATTAAGATATTTTCTTTTATTTATTCTGGTGCAGTAATTTTTGTTTAAAAGTTAATATTTATATCTCCATTTTTTAAATTTAGATTTGACCAACATATATATGCAATCGTCAAATCAAGTAATTTATTTTATGTTTTTTCCCAGTGATATATTAGATGGGTATCGGAAAATCAATACAAAAATTTAGGTTTTTTTCAGTTTTTATTATTTTTTGCCAGAATGAAACTGTTTCACCGAACTAATAAACGGAGTTGGTATTTCATGAAATATCGGCGATATAATAATATAAACAAAAAAGTTCCTTTAATGAAAGTGCAAATCCTTGTATTATTTTAAATTTTACTACTAACCAGAGTTTATAACTCTAACCACTTATTTTTACCAGAAATTTATGGTGGTTTGTTATCACAGGTTTCTATTTAGAATGCAAAATACCAGTTTGTGTTTCCAAACATGTTTGCGCTTAAAATAGTTAAATAAAACTCGAATTAGGATAGATATTGAGACGATAAAGCAGCTAAAAAGTGGGTTGTTTTAAACACGTGCAATTTAGGGGTCATAAAACGATCATCAAATCTACTTCTATATGTCGAAGGTGGAACAGCCATAAAACTATAAATTCTAATAAAAAAAAATTACAAACACCCACGCGTTAAATTTTAGCTTTTTTATTTTTGTGAAAATTTCCATTAGTGATTATCGCTACTAAACGTTGAGATAAATTCTTTGAAAAACAAAACGTTTACCGATCACGAATGAATCATGAACTTCACTTTGACCGTGTTACAAAGACAAAAAATGAGTTGGCACGGCACCAATTGAAAACCTAAACTGTTTTATAATACTTCTAAACCGAATAATTATGTGTTGTTGGATTCCTTTGAAACTCAAACGAGCGTATAAATTTTGCGCCTGAATTATAGTTATTATAAATTGGAGTATCAACAGCCGCATTTAACTCAATTAATAATATTAGTGGTGTTGAAGCTCATCTACTGTAATTTCCATACAAGTGCTTATCTTATGTGTTATAAACAAATATTGGGTTACACATTTAGTTATGGGATCAGTTTTGCCATCATGAAACGCTTTTGCGGCGTTTTGGATCCTGTAGCATCATCGATTTTACACAAAATACAACGCGCTACTGCTTGCAACAGAAAATTAGGACAGAGGACCAATAATGCATAATTTAACGAAATGTTGCGTTAGCGGCATGATAAAAAATCCACTACCGGTCTAGTTTGCTACAGTCGGAAACCAACACAACGCAACCTCCTTTTTTTGCCTGTGTAAATAATAAATTTTTATCGATGGCAATGTAACACGATTCGTTTTTCGGAAACAGATTCGTAAATTTTTAAATCTGTCTGAATGAAAGAAAATTCATGGTTGTGCAAAGAAAAGTCTTGACGAATCGAAAATAAACATGATGAAATTTGTCATGTTAAAAATAATAGACTTTGTGTTTACAACATAAATCCGGGATTAAACGGAAAGAAGAAAGATGATATAATCAAAAATTGATAATGTCTCTAACGGGTAAGATAGATAACATTGTTTGTGGAGAGCAAGGAGTTGACGTTAGCGTTTCTGGAAAAGTTAAGGTCAGGATGGAAATATTAATATCAGTTTTCTTGATGAAACAGAACACAGATTACACGAGAAACTACTCGAAACGAGCAACCAGTCGAGATTACTTTTTACGACTTCTGGATGCTAATGCTACTGAATACATTTTGATCGATTTGTGTCGGGACAAGTCGACCTCTGGCCACACTCCTCGAAGGATTATGAATGTGAAAGTTGCGAGAAAAAATGAAGATGAAAACTAACTTCTGGAAAAAGTAATACGTTCATTAAAGTAAATTATTAGTGCTTCTGTGGGGGACCGTTATTCTGGTTGGTTACAAAACTGTCATTATCCAAATTAGTGTAGTCTTCCATCAAACAACTACAATTCAGAATTTTAATTCCCTATTAAATCATGGAATGCGGAATTACTTGTAATATTTATATTAATAAATAACTTTCTCGTCGCCGATATTGATATCTTTTAAAGTTGGTATATTGATATCAAAATTCCTTAATAAACGATGCGTCGAGGGTGGGCAGCGGTCGTCAGTGGCGTGCGGTGCGAATTCGCATCCAGCCGAAATTTATTTATTTGCGGTAGGTACGATATCGCCGAGCGCCTCCAACATAACTGTACACCCGACTAATAGCCAAGATATGCAAATTAAATGTACATAATTATGCAAGCCGTCAATACGCGATCTTAACCGATAACACGTTCAACTGGTCACAATTCCACAAATAATTTGTCACCGGCTCTTATCGACTCATATAATTTCTCGTAAGGGCATCGACGGTTTTATGACTCCCATACATTCAAATAAGCACACCTGTATGGTACGCTCAGAACCACGACAAAAATCGACCTGACCCGTTTATAAGCGATGATAAAACACGGCTATATCGATTTTATTTCTCTAAATCGAAAGCTTTAAGCAATTTGGTTTAAGACTATAAAATGGCGTAATTGCAGTTGCAGTTGCAGACGTAAAAGCACAACAAATGTAATGGACTGGCTTCTAGGAAGTCTCAACAATGGGAGTTTATGAGTCAATTTGCTTAATTAAGCAGTTTTCGTAAAGATGTAATTAATCGAAGAACCGTTGGATTTTTATTTAGAAGCGACGACGTTGAGTCAGTTATACACCCACGTTGTATTCTCCGGTTTGCAAAATTTTATCTCAAGAATGAGTACTTCCTGTAAACAGATTGCGAATGAAAACGCAGCTTTCGATTTGGTTTCAACTTAGAAGCCAGAATCAGATTATTAATTTTATTGCAATTGTTGTTCTGAAAGTCCGAGACCTTAAATCCAGCTTTAGCACAATTACACAACCAAATTGTCGTTTTTTATGCAGGCTGGAGGAATTGTTTGCAGTTCTTAAGTAGCTTTGTGGGATATAGTTAGTTCTCCAAAACCCAATATAATAAAAATAAAAAAAGGAATTCGTTCCTTTCTTTTTTCGAGTCGGTGGTAGAAACCGCAGACAGATTAAACCTGCAACGATTGAAAACACATTGTGTCTGTTAGACAGTGACGGAACAGGAGAGATTATCGAATTCAAGTCGGCAACATGCAAATGTGACCGTTTCGGGTTGCCCGTCACGAACTGGGCCCATATTAAAATCCGACAATTAAAACGTCAAAACCGCTAATTTGTGGGTAAAGTAGCGCAGAAATTTACATAATTCGTAAAACTGATAGTTATAATAACAGAAGCCCACGCTTTGTAAACTTACGTGAGCACGAAATTATTTTTTACCAGATGGCATAGGGAAAGCACGAGAACTTACCGATCATTCCACCCACAACACCATTGAAAAATTCATCTAACTGTATTTTCTATTGGTTTTTTTTAACGTGGGTCGCTTAATGCATACTAAAGTAATAAATTTGAACAAACTAATGAACTAGAAACACAATCAATTAACTAAACCAACGAAAATGATCGATGGCTAAATACCCTTTCCGTGAAATTTTTAAGAAGCAATAGAATTCCTAATTAACGTCGTCGTGGATTTCTCACCGTCTTTTTCGGTAGAATTACCATCGCGACTTTAATTGGACCAATTTATATTTATATCGACTATTAATTAATTTTACTGTGTTGGACGTGTTTCGCTTTGCTCTTGCAAAAATTAAACTTCCAATTAGAGATTTTTAGGTTCGGAGGTGTTGCCTTCTGTATCAAACAGCAATTAAATCAACTTTGGAACCAATTAATCGGATACGTGTGTATCTTGACAGTTTAATTGCTTTTTTGAGTGGGAAAACGGAAACGCGTCCCATCAACCTTTTTTCCGGCCTCACTTGAAATTTAGAAAGAAAAAACGTGCCAACCGAATTTACCTCATCCGCAGTGGAGCCGGGGTCAAATTCAATTTGGCCAGATATTTTCCTGATTAATTTATGGCAACAAACTTAAACCGGATCAGTTACTTCCCAGATAAAATACAAAGTCTTCCCCGAAATTCGTTTTGAAAACATTTCTCGATGTGTAAATCCCAGTTAACATTCTTTAAACGAATGTGTGGATTATGGTAAATTAAATGTGAAGACTATTCTACATGAAACAGAATGCTCCAACAACCAGTTGTAAAGTGTTTACGATCGGCTTTTTCCAATGCTTCCTTTTGTGTCTTGCAATCCCTAATAAGAAATTAAGTCGAACTTACCATGAAAATGCCTCAATCAGTACCTGTCATGAATTCAATTAAATCGGATTTGTACTTGGATTACATACCTCCAGGAAAAAAAATAGTCAATAAACATAAATCAAAATCTCGACTTTCATAATCGGTGGTCGCAATAAATTTTCAGCCGTCGTTTTAGAATTTAAAAACTAAAAATAATCGAAGGAGTGAAATTTGTCGATTTATCATTTAAGCCTCACTTTCGTTAATAAGTTAACAAGATCACCCTGACAGGTGAGTCATGAGACAAACTTAAATCTAACAAATGTTACAAATCTAAGCCTTGCAGCAGTTGGAAAACGATACCTCGATGTCTGAAATCTCTTTAAGCCCACAATAAACTTGGAAAATCCGCCTAAGTATGACTGCACGCATCGCTTCTTCGCTACCGAAAGGAACTAGTTTTTCAGTCAGCAGCCGCCATCTATGACGGGTTCAACGGACTATCACCATCCTGACAATCGTCCTTTGCTTGATTTTTTACGTCCGTTTATATAAAGACCACTTGTTAATCTAAACTTGAAAGGATTTAACGATAGTGTCGTCTAACATAGCACATAAAGCTGTTGGTTAACGGTCTACTTCTAATAACTTTTCTAAACTTTCGTTATAATATTTTAGACAAGCGAGCAACGGAAATGTATACCAAATGATTACGAGAAGGTCGCTAAATGCAGCCAGGCCCGTTATGGGACCCTTCAACGTATTCCCTGACATTTTCAATGCAAACAAAGCCACTCTCCTCCTCCATCACGACGTCCATTCAAATAACCGCTAAAAAATCCAACATTATTAACATAATAACTGTTAATTGCGAGTCTCTTTTCTTCATCCTTAATGGCTTTACGATGAATATCTAAGTAGAAAAAAACTGGTGGGCTTTGTTTTCGTTTTTACAAAGCGTGGCTTCACACTTAATAAGTTGCGCTTTTTTGATATTTTGTTTAGGTGAAGGAAAACACGAACTGACACGAAATTCGTCTCGTTTAACAATCGAATCGTGACAAATTAACAGAATTCGACAATTTCCCTTGTTGAGGTAAATTTCCTTAAACGGCCCTGAAGTATCAACAATTAGCCATCTTCTCCACACTATACTCCTTTTCCAAGAACATGTTTCTCTTTACGGAAAATTAAACGTTTTATAGTCACCGGGCGCGATATTTTGCCTTATTAAGCACGATCCTTGTCCTTAACAGCTCTATTATTATCTTTTTGTTCTACGAGGTAACTATTGTGCGCGCATTTTTATTGCACGTACCCATTCCTCGAGACACAATAATACAAGCCGCTGTTTAAATATACCGAGTCAACTTAAGCTATAACTTTCAAGTTATCACGCCCATAAAACTTTACCGGAAAATTACTCGCACTCCGTCTCGTTTTCAATTCCAATAAAACAATACTGATCAAGACCACAAACGAACAAATTTAGTGAAACACAGGCGACGGTACAAGCTCGCTGGCAAGTACTAATTGAGACGCTCCCCAAGGGTCCGCTTTAGGACCATCATTATGTTCAGTTGATAGATATTATCGTTTAGTCTCCGTATGGTGGATAATTTGTATGTCGCCACGATTTCCTGGCAGACTAGTTTAGTTATAACAATAATAAATTGCACGGCAAAAATATTCATGTACAGGAAGTAAGGAAAATATCATCATTATTATTTTATTATGCCGAGTGCTGAATTGGAAATTGAAGATTACCATTCCTTTGAGTCGTCAACGCGGCAGTAAACTTGCCTCAAAAGGTCAGTTTCTATAAGGATTTTATTCGCAGTTTGCTAAAAAAGAAAGACTTGAACTTTTATTAGCTATGCATGAGAAATATTGTAGAAATAGTTCTACATGAAGGTACTAAGCAAACAACATCATGTGCGCGTTCAAATTAAACTGATGCTACTTTAAAAGGAAAATGCAATTTATATCTGATCAGATATATCAAGAGATAAAATAAATTACCGTCGTTTACTGCTACGAAACATATCACACTTATTCCAAAGGAGCAGCCAAAAATGTATTTTTTCCATAACCGATTTGAAAGTGTGCTTTATTCATTTCAAAATACAAGCTAACTTGCGCTTTACCTCAAGAGTAAATAAAGTGATAGTTGTGGCCAGATTTTAGCAAAATATGTGATCTGAAACATCTTTTTTTTTCAATACAGGACCTTCAATATAGTTTTCTGATACCGAAGATGATTTTCATCCATCTATTCGTTTAACGGTGACAAGATCAGCAGCCTTGTTTGCCAACGTCGTAGCTGCGGAGCGGCGAAACCAAGGAACAGTATAGGTAAAATGGCCATCTTTGGAAATTTATACAATGATTGATTCCTACTACTGAATGGTACTCTTTTTTTGTCTGTAATTGTAGAAGAATTTGCTTGGGAGGAACGCAATCCTTAATATTTCCGTACAATTTCCTAATAATTTACTCCACAATCTTTACAGTTACACAAAACAACCGATGTTTCTTGGTCTTAGTATCAATAAGTGAAACAATCATTACCGATTATCGATCGTCAATATTGGGACCTTCTAACTTGCACAATTCGTTCGTTCTGCAAGCCCCGACCCATACCATTACAGCAACAACCTCTAAGTTTAAAACTCCAACTTTACGGTCCTATAAATATCTAACTTTCAGAAAAAGGTAAGTATCATTTAAAGTGTCTATCAAAAATTTAATAATTCGTTCTGCTCAAACGCTTTCAATTTTTTAGGTTCAGAACCTTCACATAATTTCATCAACAATGTAATTTGTTTTTACAAGTACCTGAAAATTAACATGACATTTACTATGACGGTATTTTGAAAATTTCTGACTTTGAAATGTCGCAGTTTTCATTCATCAGCAATGTGCTCTTTAGCATTAAGTAGTAGTACCACAAACCTAAAAAATAACTTCTTTAGATTTTTCAGAAAAATATACAAGAAGCACTAACTTCATTGATATTTTTCCCACTTCTTTATTTTCGAAACTCGTTGTACTCTCTTTCGTATGTTAAGCGTAGTATTTGTGACACAATTTTTTCGAACTCACAACTTGGAATTGTCTACAATGAAAATGTCTTTTAATCAGGTTGAACATGGTGTTTATTTGAAAGAGCAAATCGAAGTTTATAACCGTGTTAAATTTTATCTGAATCGGTAAAGTACTTTGGAAGATATACGACTTTCTTTAATTAAATTTTTTTAGTCCTCTGAAAATTTTACAATTCTAAATATGACTAGATTCCTAATTTCCAAAACTTAAGCTGCATCTACACTAAGCAACATAGAACAACATTGTGGCTGTTGTATATTGCCGATGGTTCCAAAGTATAGAAACAAGAATCAACATAAATAAACATTTTGTCTCCACCAAATCCACTAAAATAACAAAATAATAATAATTTTGTTTCTGTAGCGTAAGCAGAGGGAAGGAGAGTGTCTCCACTAAGTCAAAAATGTTTGACTGATGAAGAGTGATGAAGAGCAGCAGCTTATATAATTTCAAGCCAAAAAATAAGAGGAAAAAAGAAACAGCAAATATTGAATGCCACCCAGTCACCAAGAATTAATATATTGTTATGCACAAACCACTTTAATACCTCTGGCCCCAGATTTTTTCAAACTACCAAAATTTGTTTTTTTTTTGTGTTATCTGCTCCAAAAATTTCCGTTAACTTTGTTCATGTATCTTGCTTCATATTTCTGCATTTGTGTCGACTTTTAGATTTTCCCTCAAGGTGTACAACTTGTAGACAACAAAAATTTTTATGCTTATAATGAGAAAATCGAACACAGCGCAACATTTGATGTTTGTTGCGGAAACAAGAAGTTGCTCTATGTGACTTTAGTATGGAGGCAGCTTTAGCAAATCACAAGTGGTAATTTTCTCCAGAAAATACTATGACCGTCGTTATTCTCTTTAATTTTATACCCTTGATACATAAATATCTACAGTGGATAGCAAAAATACGAGGTGAAATTTAAAAGAATTTATTTAAAATACAACACGCGCACGTTCGTGCTTTCATTAAACAAAAATAAGTTAAATATAGTCCAATCAGACCGTTATATATTCATCTGTCTCTATAGGTAATTTAAAGTTTATTGAGTTAAATTACGTTATATTGTTGGAAATTTCACGAGCGCAAACACGACTTGTATTTAAAAATAAAATTTAGAAACTACACACGTGGATATTATCACTAATTTGACAGGTGCCAGAGTTTAGATTTACTATTCGCGAGTCTTCTTCAGTCTACCAGACCATTTCAAATAAAGCGTGAATTTCAAAGTTACAATGCGTTTCGTATATTTTGCGTCTTTATTTAAGCTAATATTGATATTAATAGATATCACGTTTTAATTCTCGTTTGCTAATTTATGAGGTACATGCAAAACAAGTTAAATTATACCTGGTGTTTGATGTGTTAGGTGCGGTTCCTGCCAACCAATATATCAAAGATTTCTCGAAGCATTTAATCCATAAAACATTAGACATCAAAGCCCGTGCATATACACCGATTATTTCTGCTTTCTCTCGGTTTATTTATTTCAAACGTAAACCAATCCGTGTTATCTATGCTTTCTCATTTACATAGAAATAAAAATTTATCGCTACATAATTCTGTAAATTTCAGTATTAATAGATACCTACATGTGAGTTAATATCGGCATCTACTGTATAATTATGTCAGACTGAAATTGAGAACGTTTATTATTGTGTCAATTTCATTGAATGTAGCGTCATGTGCACCTTGTCAAGTTTGAATAATTTGAAATTAAACAAAGAATTTAAACACATCAAATTAATAGTGTTCAGATTTGAACATCATTAATGAACGAGTGTTGGGACCTATCGTGGGTGTGTCTGGGCGTCATGTGATGACAGCAACCAATCATATGCTGATTACAGCTGTCATTTTTTGTACAATATCAACAAACCGTCATTATTTCTGTTGATCGTACATACATTCTTGTCTCTAAACTGTCGTAAATGCTCAAGTTTTCTTGTACACAAAGCAAAGACATGCAAGAAACTAATCAGTGCTCCATGTTGTGATTTTTTCGCTGGGTGCTGTCTAAGAAGTTCACTCCTTAAAAATCTCCATGTGAAAGAGACGACGTTTTTTTGAGGCGATCTTTATCTTTTGTTTCTTTCAGAAAACACACGCCTTGTTCTACTGAAAGAGTAAAGCTACTTGACAGGAACCGAGACTGCTAATTACCTCTTTATGCCGGGACTATTCTTTATTCCGGAGTAAAACTTTTTTGTCGGGTATCCCGTATAAGAGAGAAAAAACAGTCGTACACCACCCACCAAGAAGGGAAAGAATGACTTCTGACTAGTTCACAATCGAATGTTGCCATAAGAAACACTCCAGCGGTGATGTATTGTTGAGTGAGAAATTCATTAATTTCGTGGGGCGAAAAGGACTTCGGTTTACTTTGCAAGCACCTCTCCTGCTGCTTCAGACTCCTACAATCTTTCGTATTTATGCGTGAACTATTTATGTCAACAGAAGTCAACATGGTAAACATAAAGACAATCGCTGTCAAATGTGTCAAAAGCTGTTTGACACATAATATCGCTTTGTGCTGCCGGTGGAAAAAGACGAGGTCTTACTTCTTCCTGCATGCTTAAACGCGTAGAAATGTCTTGATTTATGGACAACCATTAAGAAATTTATATGTACAAGCTGAGAATTTATTGAAGCACCAATTGCCTTATTATTACAAAATGAAAATTCCATTCTAATTTGTCTTGTTAAAAATTAAAAATCGACAAAAACGTGCATATATTATAGTAACAAGCAATCATTTCTCTTGTCAATTATGTAATAATTGTCAAGCTTAAAAACCAATTTTGACAAATTAGTGAGACCTATGGCAGTAAAATTTGTCAAACCACAAAAATACTCATGAGTTGATACTTCTAACTGGCACTTGTCAAAATAAGCTCGCTTTCACAATGACAAAATTAGTACGTAAATTAGCGTCAACTTAACTTGTCTAGAGAGCAAGCTTTCATGTTAAGTAGTCTATAATTAGTCACTTTACACGCTCAATTTGTCATCGAGTTTCATACTTTTACATCTACTTATTTTTGGAATGTTCCAAAAGTCGCCTATTTTATCTATGAGTATATTTTTGAAACTGAAATTTGAACATTTCTGATTCTAAAACATATCGTAAGTTGTCGTATTCTGAGGTTTAGACTTAGAACAAATTCTCAGGTTTAGATGTAAAGTTCCAGAGTCCAAATTGTTAGATCAACAAAAATTAAATTTTCCACATTATCACATTCTAATTGTAAGATTTGTGCGAACTCCAAATAGCTACTAGATTTTAAAGCTCTTAAATTTGTTGTATGTCGGATCATAAATCAAATAGAATTTTATCAAGTTCTATATTCTTGAACCTTAGAATTTACAATTCTAAAATCTAAGTTTACACTACAAAAAGATCTAGCAATATTTAGGCTCATATAAAAGATTCTTAGATCCTAGATGCTATAAAAACCAATTTTAAGCTACTAAATAGATATATATATTCTTAGATTTAAAGTTTCAGATGCGAATTCTTAATTTAAAAATTGTTAAATTATCCAAATGTTAGATTTTTGAGCTTTTGAATTTTTCTAATTGCAGGTATCAGACTGATAATTTAACCAATTCTAATGTTCTTAAATTCTATATTGTTAAACTTTAGAATTTGAGATTCTAAATTCTTGGATTAGACTATAAAATATGAGGTCTTGAGTCCAGAAGTATTTATATAGGTAGATCCTCCTTAAACAAAATTTTAGATTCTGTATTATATATTCTTAGATCTAAAATTCCCACAATTCAAATTCTCATATACTTAGAATCTCAGGTTTTATATATTAACTCGCAAAAAACAACTCATATCTTTAAATTTTATTTTCTTATTTTTAGCTTCTAGATTCCTTGAATCTTAAGATTGTAATTTCCAAGACGTTAGATCATAAGATTATGAATCCAGCAAAATTTAAACTCATATGAAAATTCCTAAATCCTAGAGACCCATAAAACAAATTCTCAGATTTCAGTTCATAAATTCTGTTCTAAAATTTCTAAAATCTAAACTCACAGCTCTTTAGACAAATTTTTTAGTTCTTAAAATCTCATAGTTTTGAGTTGATCAATTTTCATATTTTCTGTTTTGCATTGATTTTGGAATTTCTTAGGTTATCTTGAATTTTGAAGTTCTACATTTTACGATTTTAGATTATAAAATTATAAGGTTCTAAATCCAACAATATTTGAGCACATATTCAAGATTCTTAGATCCTAGATGCCACATAGATACTAGATGCACTCTAGTGTATAAGTTGCCAGATTTGAAATTCCCCAGATTCTAAAATTGCTAGATTCCAATACTTTCAGATTCTAAAGACACTTTCTTACAGTTAATAAATTCAATTTCAGATTCTCAGAAATTTTAAATCCTAAATACAGTTTTTATAACTCATCCCAAGAATTCTCAGATTTTAAAATTTTTATTTTGTCAAATTTTTGATTCATAAATTATCTAGTATTGAATTTTTCAAGTTTTAAATTCCCAAAAATTACATTTTGAAGTCCTGCAATATTTCAAATCATTTCAAAAATTCTTAGCTCTTACACGATCATATAAGAAATTCAAGCTCTCAGAATTTAAACCCTTACATTTTACATCTTAAATGCATAACTTATATTTTAAAATTTCTCAGATCATGGATTTTCAGACTAGATTTTTAGAATGTTAAATTTTGAATTTTGAATTACAGGTTTATAACTCACCTCTAAGATTTCACAATTGATAGATTTTCAAACAATATTTTTAGGTTTTTAAATTCTTCAGGTTTATTTTGAAGTCTTGAATTCGAAAGTGATGAATTATGAAAGTATGAAATTTTAAGTCCAGCAATTCCAAATATTCTTAGTTCTTACATGTTCGTATTTTCAATTTTTGGATTCATAAATTATTTAGTATTGAATTTCTCAAGTTCTAGATGTCCAAATCTTTGATTTAGAAATTCTGGATACCAAAATATTAGATTATAAAAGTAATTGTATATCTAGTAATATTTAAGCTTTGTTCAAAGATTCTCTTAGTTCTTAAATATTCATAACAGATTCTCAGTTGTCAATTTTTTTTATTTTTTCTCTTAAACTCAGAAATAATTTTTAAGCTCACACTTTTTACAAAGTATTTCAGATAGTGATTAAATTTTAAGGTTTTTAAATTTAATTTTGAGGAAAAATAACAAACATTTCAAAAAATCCGCAATCGTTTTGAAGTCTGAAATTATTCATCAAATGCTCTAAAACTTCCAAGATATTGTGAATTTAAATTTTATTGTTGTTTTGGTCAACATCGAAGCCATAAAACACTGTTTTGAAAATGCAAAATCCCCATAACTTTAGCACACTGTTCTGAGTTTAAAGCGTCTACAAAGTGCAAATAACCGTTCCACGAAAGCCCCAGCTTGACGCTAGAACAATAACTAATAAGCTTTTTGCCATAATTCAAATAATAAGATAATCAGACCTGAGTATGCAAATTGAGAAAGAACTGCTCGAGTGCTCGTGCATTCCTGGACTGAAAGAAAGACAAAAATAATAGCACGGTGCGCTGTATAATTCATGGCTCGCATTCACATCCCAAAAAAAGAAATACGAGCGGCATATTAAATTTAAGATATTAATTTCGCAACTACCCATTTTGCGCGTTAAAACCCCAAAAAATATCGTCCTGAAAAATCATGACTCACTTCGCCGCCATGAAATAAATAAATAATTCAATTCCGGACTCCCTATCGGGTTCGTTGTTTACCTGATGGATAACGCGGTCTGGAATGGGGACACCAGCACTTCACTGCCGGAAGCAAACTCCATGTTCCGGTGAGAGTGGTTGGTAATGCCCATAATTACCCTTTAATATGGAAGGATCACGCTGTTAGACGCGGAAGTCGGTACAAGATGGGGTTTAAATAATCTATTAACAGAGGAATTTTTAATAATACGTCGCTCATCCCCTTAAGAGCCATCTTCAATCGTCAATTATTGAGGTAATAACAGCGAGCAATGAATGGTAATTGCGGCACGATAATTTCAAGTTTATGTTCTAAAGGAAAGAGGGTGGAACCTATCGGAAATAAACTTACTTTATGTTTTCCGTTTCGTGCCGTTAATTACTCAACTCGTTTAATTAACGGTTATCTAACATATATAAAAATATAACTTCGTCCAGGAATTTCGCCAAGACCCATGACTCTGTCATAAATTTTATTCGAATTAAGTCGTTGCGAAGTCCGTGGAAACGATTTTTAAGACTGTAATTAATAAGGTAATAACGAAGCAGTTGGTATTTTTTATTTTTTATTAAAGCTCGCATGGTTGAGACTATTACCGTTTTGTCCATATAATTTGATGTTGTTACGGTTATGTGCCTGAGAAATCGCGTCGTCTATTGGTAATATGATGGCAATGTACTCGCTACTTATTTATTGCTATTTTATTTATTAGACTATAAATAATAAGTTTCTCGTTGAGCCGGCTACCAACAGATCATTACTACTGACTTATCGATTCTCATGTTGTAAATAATAACTGTACCGGTTTTAAAGATAAAGATTTTTTTGTGGATTAACAATAAAATTCTAACGGAACCATGACTCCCATTGTGTAGCCATAATTTGATAATAAAGTAGAAATTTAGCTATAACGAACTGGGCAAATTTAAGACTACCTAAATATATGGTTCATGCAGGAGAATGGTTATTAAGCACCAGCTTTAAAGTCATGAACACATAAATTAGAAACGTGAATTTTTGTCAAAATATTAAGGAATTCGTTCAGAAACGTTTTTACAATATTTGGGCACTTTTTTGTACTTTTTTTTGAATTTGTAATATAACAAAATTTAAATATACTTTTTTGACACAGATAGTCAAATTTTATAAGGTCTGAACGAAAACAAATTATTTTTTTTTACAAGTTAAAGCTTTCCCGCTAGAAAGCATTAATTTTTTTTAAATTGTTTGGCTCCCAGTTACTCAAAAATTAAAAAAAAAATCTGCAAATTTCTCTTATTTTTACGGAATTAAACTGTGGTATAAGGCGGCGACCACTGGTTATGGGTGGATCCTGACGGTGGACACCAAACCTAATGATTAACAGTTTTAAGGAAAACGGTAATTTTCTAGACTTAAGATCGCAGTAAAATTAGGAGATGCAATTCCATAGACGAACCAACAAAATGTGCAGGACCTGGAAAAGATCAACGACCAGACATCTTGCAGATCGAGATCACGGAAGTCACGAAGAAATTCATGCTAAAAGTGGAAGACGAACTCAGCTCCAATCATAACCTACTCGTATTGATGTTGGACGGAAGCAGAAAGCGAGAACAGAAAAGCGTTCCAAGAAGTGATGGAATAATAAATGGCAAATACAGTCCAACATGAAATATCAACCAAAGCGCGGAATGAAATCAACGAAATCGTCAAGAAGAAAAGAAAAGCTAATATAGTGGAACAACAAACTCAGAAACATCTTTAAAGCGGAAGAAAACCGAAAATAGGAAAAAAAATGGAACAACTCAACCAGGAGGACCCAATCACCCTGGAAGATGGAGAGAACATGAAGGAAAATTCAGCGGAAATCTCCCTCCTGGCGGAACGGCGTACGAAGACGGGAAAAAAACGAAAGTATTCGTAAGAACACTGAAAGAACAGTTTACCACCAACCCCTTTGAAGAGCAGCTACTTCGAAGACGAAACGAGCCACAACATCAGGCACCACTTCCAAGTTTCGGAGTCGTACCAGATGGAAGAAGCAATGAAAAAGAATCTAACTCATTTTCAAAGATTTTAACCCAAAGAAAGCACCCGGGAGTGGCGGAATTTCCAAAATTACCAAAAGTAAGTAAACAGCCACTGCAAAAAATAATCAATGACGTTTTAAGTCACTGGAAGTTCCCGGGAAATTGGAAAGAAGCCCGGATCATTATGATTCACCAACCAAGGAAGACCATTCAGGCTGCTCTCCCGTTTAAGCAAAGTAGCTGAACTAGTCATCCAGAGAAGAATTTTGGAAGTCATGGAAGAAAGAAAAATTATCCTGAAAGAACAACATGGATTCAGAAGAGGACACGGAACCATCCAGAAGAGACCTTCGATAAAGTCTGGTACCAAGGACTTGTCCTGATTCTTATCGACATCGACGGTTAAGTTAATTAATTCATAATTTTTAGATCGTAAGTTTCAGGTAAAAATCAATGAAGAAGAATAAAGCATCAAATGGAGCAACACAAGCGGACGTTCCGAAGAGGGATGACAGTATCATCACGACGTTTGCAGACGGTACGGCAATCTTAACCCAAGGAAGAATCACAACGGCACTCAGAAAGAAGATCAACGTACATACGAAGGAAATGGCAAAATAGGCAGAAAAAGGCAAAATAAAAAATCAATGGAAAGCAGAGCAGTGCTATCATTTTCACTAAAAAATCCAGAAAGTGTCACACTAGACCAAAACTTGACTTCCAGAAAACCATCACCGAAGCAGTAAACAAAGCAAAAGGAATCGCCTAGCATTTGTATCCGCTCTTCAATCAATCAAAGGAATAAGGTAAGTATGCCCATCAAGGAAACCAAGAAACCAAGTAAAAAATAGAAGACTGAGAAAACTTCAAATCATCCAACACAAAATCTTAAGGACCGCCATCGACGCCCCATGATACATGACAAACGACCTGAAGATTCCACTCATTGAAGACAAGACACTCGCCAGGAGGTACAAGGATCAAACAGAAGAAACCACACTGACAAGATTTAAGAGACCAAGACTGCAATGAAAGAAGAAGAAAAAAAGAAGAAAACAAGAATCGACGATAAAAAAATAAGAAAAGAAAAAACCAATGAAGAAAAGAACTACTAGGATTGCCGAAAAACATTGGAAAATAAAAGCGCGAACAAATTGACTACCAAAAGAAGAGATGAGAGGCTGATTTTCAAGGTTTGATTTGGTTTTGTTATAACATAACTAATAATTATCTATAAAAATCTAATTATAATTATCTAATACGATAGATTGCCGCCGCATATATATTTATATAATAAAAAAGATGATTATTATTGTTACACAATAGACAAAGATATGACAGAGCGTAACCAGAAAAATATACAAAAAAAATACATTGAAAATTTCAATACAACAAAGTAAAAATGAACCCGTTTCTCAGATTTAAAAAAAGGAAATTCATAGCTCGAGCTGACAAAGATTACAAATTAATTTATCAAGAAAAATAACAAATTGTTGCTATTAAAAAAATTGAGAAGAAATTAAAGTCATAGAAAAAGAAACTTTTGAACAAAATTATTATAAGTGGAAAAAAAGATACAGATTTATTGCACGTAATTTTGGCTCAATGTTAATAAGAAAAGACAACAACACACTGAAAACACTTTTTAAAATATTTTATCTTCTGAATGTAAAACAAGTGGACGGGTCTGTCAAAAAAAATCGAACTACATAATTAGAATTTGAAAGATAATTTGGTGTTATATTCGCTATGGACTTTTTATTGACAAAGACAACTGCTTTCTCGGTCTTGGTTCTGAGAGAATAATTAAACTACATCATGGTCATAGAAATAAATCCACACTAAGTAAAAAGAGACATATCAAGTTGAAAAAAAACATAACATTTACCAAGTATAGGGACCATTAACCATAAAGAGAGCAAATATTGTTATTTTGTGGACTGAATACCTATTGAATTTTATACTGAAAACGCAAAAAAAAACTTTAATTTTATTATTTCTAGTTATGTTTTGGTCTATAATTTCAGATTAAAAATGACCCCTAATGTTGGGAGGCAATGTTGCCAAAATTGGAGACATTTTATTATTAAATATTAGCACGTTTACAGTTTTTTTTTTGCTGTTTCAATGGTAATTCTCCGATACCTAAAAGAATCGTTATAAGATCCATACGTCTGCATTACAAATGGTCATCTGCATCTGCAGCCCAAGCTGTGTTAATTTATTGCTACCAAGTCAAAAATGTCATTCAACAAATTACCTTTTAATTTTTGAATTATTTGTATTGCTTTCTTCTGCTTGTACAGTAATGCATCTACTACACATGTCTGCCGAATTTGAGTGACCCACCCATTGAGAAACTGATTAAAGTCCAACTGTGAAAGACCCCAAAACACTTGAAATTTCTTCGTTCTTATTACTCTAATTGACATCGTGAAACAAGATAAATCACTCGATGTTAGCTTTGCAGATTGACGTGAAAAGAACAGTAGTAGTAACAGAAATAAATACATTAATAACATACAGTCGAGCACACATCTTCATGTAATATTCATCTTATTACCCACATTCGTTTTAGAAATAAAGCAAATCGTTGTCTTTTTGATGCGACTGCAGTCAGAAGTATTTTTCTTAATCTTCAGGTTCTTAGACTGAAAAATGTTTTCTATTAACATTCTCAGCAACCGAGGTAACTGCGCAATTTATATGATATATTATTTCTTCAGTTTTCCACTTCAGCGTATCTGTAATTATTTTAATAACCATATATACTATCACAAATCACCCAGAAAAACTTTTATGAACTCAGCCGACATTAAAATTACCGCTTCAGTTTTTATACAGCCCTGTTATTTCAAAAAGTCTTCGACTAACAATTTCCTTGTGTGCTGCATTAATAGTTATTGTATATTCTCAAGTTTGCGAGTTTGTGAGCAAACTTTGTGCAACTTTGATATGACTTTTTTAAAAGTACAATAGTGTAGTTTGGTTGCTTTTATTTCCTTGCTCGTATTTAGTAGCGCAAGTGGAAACCACTCGCTGCAAAAGTCGTTGGGAACCAGAATAACAATTTAAAAACTCGATCATCTCGCTGTCAATAAACGAATTCAGATTTAATTTCTCCGAGTAATTCAAACGAAGACATTATTCCAATTGTGAAGCTGGATTGAAGCGGGAAGCGATTTTTTATTGTTGTGGGAGTTTTGCGACGAACGAAACTCGAGAAAAATGATGGATTTGAATTGATAGATATGGAACTTTTTCCTTTTGTTAACAACGGAATGATAGGACGGAGCTATGCAGTGTTTTCAAAGTTAAATTACAGACTCGGCAACATATTGCTCATGGAAGCTGTGCTGTATGAGAAACTGCTTTTGAATGACTTACAAACTTTAAAAATTTTACTTTGAAATTTATGTCAGACATTAAAATTCTTCTAAAACAAATTAATTTCGACTCGACTACAATTCAGAGTGCTAGAACTTTTTAATGAAACGTGTTCTATTGCCAATTTGAATACGCATCTCTCCAACTGAATTGAGTAGACATAACTGAAAAACTTTATTACAATCTTGTGATTCGAGTCCAGCTGAAAAATTTATAACATCTTTCTGTAAAAAATACCGGCAGTGCAGTTCGAAAATTGCAATTACATAGTCGAGTGACTATGGTAATGCTTCTGTTTTTCATCGTCGGCACGTCTTTCATAAAAAAAGCCTACACACATCGACAAAAAATCGAGGTAAAATAGTACCTTCCCTAATTATAGGTGCGCACTACTGGTTCTTTGTCTATACTTACGACTTTGTCATTCTTCTTAATGTAAAACGGTACAAAACTACCATTCCGCCCCTAATTACATCCCGCTCTCCAATAATTCCATTAATGAGGGGGCGCTCTTCCGCCTCCTGAACCCGGGCGAAAAAACCTTCGAAGGCGACACCTTGACTAGCCGTTAATATCAATTTAAATTTTTAAACAAACTAGTGCCTGCGAGCACCTATTTAATAGCCGACGATAATTTTAAATTTAAAATTATTCGGAGCATGTGCTACTTATTCTAATAATTTTTAATAGGTAATATTTCGGTAATCGTTTAATTACGGACTCGTCTAGACGCATCATAAAATATTGTTTTTTGATCATACAAAATAGCATAATAACCGTGTACGGACTCCTTAATTTTCGACATAATTGCGTCCCGAAGAACTTATTCAAATTTCTGGTAATAAGTAAATATATTCCACACTGATTATCGTAATTCGAAAACATCGAAGTCGGCTTTCTAAGAAAATTATTATTTAAATTAATTTGTTTATGCCGACGTGGACCAAGAATTTATGCTAAATATCGCGGCTTCTCAGCTATTATTACAATTATTCAAAAAACGCGTCTATTTTATGCGGCTTCATACTCTGACTAGTCAAAATCGAGAAAATATTTAAATTTGGCGAATTTTTATAGCTACGGGCAAATTCAATTCAACTATGCAATTTTATCGTTGAATTAACTATCGTGGGATTTATTCTGATTCGCAATTCACAAAATAATTGTTGTGTTTTTTTTTTTTTTTTAATTTGCATAGTTTTGCAGGTTATAATGGTACCATGGTATTATAATTAGATTTCGTGATAAATATAATGATATCTATATGATCAAGCACAAACTCATGCGGCAAATCAAAGTAGGAAATACCACTTTTTTACGGTTTCAAAAAAACTTTAAGAAATGAGAAATAAAGAGCTTTAGTTTTCTATGTTCCGGATCAAAATAGTTTTAGGATTATAAATAATACGTTCTTAGATTTAAAATTCCCACAATTTGAATTCTTAGATCTTTAAATTCGCAAATTTTATATTTTTAAACATTAAACTCTCAAAAAAATTACACATTTTCTTTAAATCATATCTTTAGATTTTTATGCCATCAGATTTTTATATTTTATGTTTCATAGGTTCTATATTTCTTGGATTTTGAAGTTTTTGGTTTTGCTGGATTATAAGATTATGAATCTTAATATATAAGTTCTTATGAAGATTCTAAAATCCCAGGTGCCTATAAAACAAATTCCCAAATTCCAGCTAAAAATTCTGTTCAGAATAAATTCAGAATTTAAACTCACAAACCTTATATTTTTGAAAATATTAGAGCCTAATCTATAAATTCACAAATTTTATAACATTTCTTAGTTCGTAGGTGGGCACACGACAAATTCTCATATACCAGTTTAAAAACTTTTAAATCAAAAAATCTCAAATTCAGAAAAATTATACCTTTAAACATTTGATAGATTTTCAAACGTTGTAATTTTAGATTTTTATATTATCATATTTCCAATTTCAAGTATAAATTTTATCTAACTTTAAATTTTAAAAAAAGTGATGAAAAAATTTGAAATGTGGAACTTTAGTATTTGCATGATTTCCCTTTTACTGATTCAAAATAATTTTCAAGATTTTTCAAGAAATTCTAGTCACAAAATAAAGTGAAGACTCTAGATGATAATTCTCGGATTTAAAGTTTTCTTTATGGAAATTCTTAGATCCTTGCATTCTCAAATTTTATACTTTTAAACATACAGCTCAAAAAAAAATCCACAAGTTTTTAAACGCATATCTTCATATACTGATGTTATCAAACTTTCTTATTTTTGTTCCTTAGGTTCTAGATTTCTTGCAGTTTGAGGTTCTGGATTCTTATTTTAAAGTTTCCAATTTTAGATACAAAATTCACTTAATTTTAAATTTTTAAAAAAGTTTTGAAGCAATCAGAAATAAAGAACTTTAGTTTTCGAGTGATTTCTCTTGTCCCATCTCGGAACAGTTTTCGAGATAAAAAGAGACTTTTAATGCTAAAACAAGGTATAGGTTCTAGAGTATTGGCTCTCAGATTTAGAATTCCACAATCTGAATTCTCAGATCATTGAATTCTCAGATTTTATAGTTTTAAACCTAAAACCCAAAAAAATATACCTATTGATATTCTTTTCAACTCACATCTTAGATTTTTGTATTATCAGATTTTTGTATTTTATGTTTTTTAGGCTCTAGATATTGTGGATTTTAAGTTCGTGGATTCTAAGACTTTAGATTATAAGATTATGCATCTAGAAATATTTGTGCTCATATCAAAGATTCTTATCTTCTAGGTGCTCACTTAATAAATTCTCAGACCCTAACTTATAAATTCTCAGATCTGTAATTCTTACATTGTACAATTTTAAACATTTTTTTTTTAGCCTAAGACTCTTAAAGACGAATTTTAAGTTCATAGTTATATAACTCAGATCCAAAATTTCTCAATTAATAGATTTCAAAAACTATTTTCAGAGTTTTTAAGTTTGCATATTTCCAATTTTAGATCCAGGATTTACCTAATTTTGAATTTTGCAGGCTCTGGATTTTTAAACTTTAGATCTTTAAATTCTGAATTCTAAAATGTTAAATTATAAAATTATAAAATCTTAAGTGTAATCTAAACTTTCAGGTTTTATATTTTAAATCCGAAGTTCAAATTTTATTAATATATATACTCTAAGATTTCTCAGTTCTTATATTTTCAAAGACTACATTTTTTTTTAATTTAATTTTTTTTCAGATTTCAGATTGATAATTTAATTTTCAGTTTTTTAGCTTCTGGATTTCTTGAATTTCATGATTGTAATTTCCAAGACGTTAGATCATAAGATTACGAATCCAGTAAAATTTAATATCATATGAAGATTCTTAAATCCTAGCGGCTTATAGAATAAATTCTCAGATTCCAGTTCATAAATTCTGTTCTAAAATTTCCCGAAATCTAAACTCACAGGTCTTATATATGAAATCTTTAGGCTTTAGAGAAATGTTTTTAATTTAAATTTTTCAGTTCTTAGATTTTCATATTTTTAAGTTGTGAAATTTTCATATTTTCAGTTTTGCATTTATTTATATATTTCTCAGGTTATCGTGAATTTTAAAGCTCTACACTTTACTATTTTAGATTATTATAATATTTGAACTCATATTCAAGATTCTTAGATCCTAGACGACAGGCATATACTAGATGTGTTCTAATGTATAAATTGACAGATTTGAAATTCCCAGATTGTAAAATTCCTAGTTTTCAAAATTTTCAGATTCTACATAAATTTGTATGGAAATTTTAAATTCACAGTCTTATAACACACATCTAACATTTTTCAGTTAATAAATTATCAAATACTATTTTTAGGTTCTTAAATTTTCACATCTACAATTCTAAATTCTAAATTTATCTAATTTTAAATTCTCCACTTCCTCATTTTAAAATGATTGATTATGAAATTATATGTCCAGCACCATTTAAGCTTATATCATATATTCTTAGTTCTTAGATGCTCATATGGTTAATAAATTCTCAAATTTCAGACTCTCAGAAATGTTAAATCCCAAATACATTTTTTATAACTCACATTCTATGATTTCTTAGATCTTACATTTTCAAAGACTAGATTTTTGAATTTGTAAATTCTACATTAAACGAATTTAGATGATAAGACTGTGAGTTTCTAGATCCAACAATATTGGAACTCATATCAAATATTCTTAGATCTTAGATGCTCATTCGGCAAATTTTCAGATTCTTAGTTTAGAAATTCTCAGATTTAAAATTCCCAGATTTTAAAATTTCAAACATTATGTTTTTAAGCCTGTGACTCTTAAAGGCAAATTGTATATCAACAGTTTTATAATTCTCATCACTATATTTAGTTGTGTAAATTTTCATATTTTTATTCCTTGATACAAAATATATCTAACATTGAATTCTCAAAAAATGAAGTAATCAGAAATAAAGAACTTTAATTTTCGCTTGCCCCGACTCAAAATAGTTTTCAAGATAACAAACAAATTCCAGTCACAAAACAAGGTGAAGATTAGAGCCCGTAACCACCAAACCACATGAGCAATAATCACGGTGCAGTCTTTTTGTTTTTGCATAAAACAAACGTTCCCTCTTTGAGCGTGGAGAAACAGAAACAAGCTCTATTTCGGCTAATGTCTATAAAAACTCCCGCAGCTGCTTGATGCAAGTCTTTAATCTCCCTCGGTTGTAATCCCCACAAAAACTGTATACGCACAACAAGGTGGTGTTAATGCTTCATTTTAAAATCAATTACGATTTAAAATTTCCCGATCTTCGCAGCTGGATAGACAACTTTATAGACCTCATAAATTAAACACCTGTCCATTGACTGAGAACAAAAAACTTCCTAATATAAATTTTAATGTTACAATCCCAATAAATCTCCAAGTTCGTTCCTTGAGCAATTATAAATGATGGGAAGTTAGTAGGTCTTAGCCTGAAGGCTTCTTTCTAGTGCACAGGACCGGACTTGCTAGTGTCAGCACGTCACTGGGAGGCAATTATTAAAAGCTGTTCGTCGACGGCGTTATTACCATAATTGTTTTCAATTCTAGCGGTGTGTAATTTAGCCCTACATCATCTCTGCGAACATGATACTTTACAAACATTGTGATTTTTAAAAATAAAGCAAATTATGTTATGTATTGTAATTTATGAGCGTGATGTTATTATTAATGCGGCAATTTACATAATTTACCCGACTTGAACAAAGTACCTACTCTTTTAAAGGGTGAGCGATTTCTTGGCGAAAGAAAAAGGTGAAAAATTATGCAAGACTAAGATTAAATGTAGAAAAGAATGTTTATTCTAGAAGCAACTCACTTATTACTTTTTTAATTAGCTTCAAATTGAATACTTTACAAAAGAAGACTCTAAGTACAAACACTCATTTAAACAATGTAAATTTCTTTCTTGAACAAAATATAATATAAATAAAATTACTCTCAGAAAACTTAAGACAAAGTGTAATTTGTTTTTATGCTGTTTATACTGTATCCTTAATGGATAGAAAAAAATGAACAATATTCATTCGTTTTAGATTAACAAAGTATTTTTTCAAAAATGTAGAAAGTATTTAAGCCTTTTCATTAAAACTTGGAGCTCTAGGTTCTATTTTTAATACTACAGCAACGAAATTTAAAAATTTGCTTATTACTTAAATCAAAAATTATAGAACAAAAAAAAAACAAATTTCAAAAATTTTTGCTTTTGGGCTAACCAAATATTTTGGAAATTTTTATTTTGAGAATAATCTAAGTTTTTTTTTTATTAAAACATGATTTTTTAGCGATTTTAGGATTGTGTCAATAAGATTTGAAAAGATTGCTACTTGTGATTTGTTTAATAACCCTACTAAATTACTAAATTATAGAGTAAAAAAGACAAATTTTAGGATTTTTTTTTAGGATAAATTAAAAATTTTTGTTTTTTATTAAAATCCTGTAATTTTGGCAGTTTTAACGTTACAGCAATAAAATTTGGTGAATTGAAAAACTTCAACTTTCTCAACAAGTTACAAAATTATAGAACAAAAAGACAAATTTTGAAAATTTTCACTTCGAAGACAAATCATAAATTTCTAAAAAAATTATAAATTCCTGCAATTTTAATAGTTTTAACACTATGTCAGTAAAATTTTGGGAGACTGGTACTTGTTAACTGTGCCGATTTACAAAAATGAGGAGCAAAAAAGACAAATTTGAGAAACTTATTTTTAGGCCAAATTAAAAATTTCGTGTTTTTTTGTAGTTTTGGTAGTTTGAATGCTATAGCAATAAAATTTGGTAAAATGAAAATTTTCCACTTTCTCATTAACTGTGACAAATTACAAATTTATAGGGCAAAAACGACAAATTTTGTAAATTTTTATTTCGAGGGCAAAACAAAAATTTCCAACATTTTGACAAAAACCTGTAATTTTAACATTTTTAACACTGTGTAAATAAGATTTTGGAAGATTGCTACTTGTAATTTATTTTCTTACTCTGCCAAATTACAAACTGATGGACCAAAAAAAACTAATTAAGGGAATTTTTATTTTTAGGCCAAATTAAAAATTTCGTTTTAAATCAAAAACCTGTAATTTTGGTAGTTTAACCGCTATAGCAATAAAATTTAGAAAAATGGAAAACTGTTACTTTCCCATTAAGTGCGACCAATTACAGAATTATAGAGCAAAAAAGACAAATTTTGGAAATTTATATTTTGAGGACAAATCAAAAATTTCCAACATTTTGACAAAAAATTGTAATTTTAACACTTTTAACACTGTGTGAATAAGATTTTGAAAGATTGCTATTTGTGATTTATTTGTTTACTTTGCCAAATCACAAACTGGTGGAGCAAAAAAGACTAGTTTAGGATTTTTTTATTTTTAGGCCAAATTAAAAATTTCGTTTTGGATCAAGAACCTGCAATTTTGGTAGTTTAACCGCTATAGCAATAAAATTTAGAAAAATTGAAAACTGTTACCTTCTCATTAAGTGCGACAAATTACAAAATTATAGAGCAAAAAAGACAAATTTTGGAAATTTATATTTTGAGGACAAATCAAAAATTTCCAACATTTTGACAAAAAATTGTAATTTTAACATTTTTAACACTGTGTGAATAAGATTTTGAAAGATTGCTATTTGTGATTTATTTGTTTACTTTGCCAAATTACAAACTGGTGGAGCGAAAAAGACTAGTTTAGGATTTTTTTATTTTTAGGCCAAATTAAAAATTTCGTTTTTGATCATTAACTGCGACAAATTACAGAATTACTATATAGAGCAAAAAAGACAAATTTCGTAAATTTTTATTTCGAGGACAAATCAAAATTTTGACGAAAACCTATAATTTTAACAGTTTTAACACTGTGTTAATAAGATTTTGGAAGATTGCTACAAATATTAAAAATCTCGCTTTTTTCTTAAAAACCTGTAATTTTTGGTAGTTTTAACGCTATAGAAAAAAAAAATTAAGAAATTAAAAAATTACATCTTCTCATTAACTACGACAAATTACAAAATTATAGAAAAAATGAGACAAATTTTGAAAATTTTTATTTTAAGAATAAATCAAAAATTTCCAAAATTTTTATTAAAACCTGTAACTTTAGCAATTTTAATACTGTGCCAATAAAATTTGCGGAAGTTGCTAATTGTAACTTGCTTATTGCTTATTACTACTTGAACCAAATTACAAAAATATGAAGTAGAAGACAACGTACTGCTTACAACATACTAAAAAGTTTACACTGAAAGTAGTAATTCGGGTATTTTGAACGGTAAAGCAATAAAGTTCGGAGAACTTGCTATTTCTGACTTTTTTTAAAATTGAGCCAAGGTACAAAACATAGAGCAGAAAAAACAAATTTTATATATTTTCGTTTTAGTATTTGATAATTGTGTTAAATCACAAAATTATATACCAAAAAGTGGGACCAAAAACTTTTAAAGTTTATATTAAAAATTCCCATTATTTTTATGAAAAAATAACATTACAGACACTGCATTTTTATCAAGAATTTATTAATTAAATGTGATACCTGTATAATTACTTTTTTTCCTTCCTACTCACGATGTTTACTCAACTAAATATAACGCACGGAAATAATTAAGTAAAATTTGTGGGAACCACAGACTCAAAAGTAAATACACGTCTGTTATGTCACGCATTTTTTGTTGTTAGACAATAAATTTGTAATTAGTTCATACACAGAAATAAAAAGAATGAAGTGTTACAAAATAAAAGCTCCCTAAAACCTGAAATAGAGAAATTTCTTAGATTAATTTTAAACTTCACTTTCGTTTCAATAACTAAACGACAAAAAAAAATTATAAAAAAAAACTGAACTTTCCACGAAATAAAATGAAAGCTTCCAGTTTTGTCTGTCGACTTTACATTTTTCTTACGCCACCATTCCAGCTCATTACTAATTAATTTTGCTTCATATTGACTTTACGTAAAGAAACCACATAAATTATAAAATTATACCATTAATCACAGTGTGGTGGCAAGCAACGCTTGGTTCATAGTAGCGTGACCTTTTTTAGTCTTTTAGCATTTAAAATATGCAAAAGTTCAAATTTGTTTTTAAGATATTTTACATTCGATGCTTTGTTTGATAGGTACGTCATAAACTTTCTTATTCGGCCGTTTTATCATTAATTAGTCAACAACTTCAAATCTAAATGGTTTTTATATGCAGATCAGTGAAAAATTTACGGTTTTAAACATACAGGGGCTACTTGAAATTATTTGATAAATATGCGTATGCTCATTCGAATAGACCGGTGTCAATTTTGTGTAGTATGACTTTATAAAAAAAATAAAGATATGCTGGAATTTAAAAAGGCTTTTGGTGTTGTGTTCACGTGCGCAAGAAGTTTTAGATTAGAAAATATTACCACTTGACCCAGTATATATCAATTTTAAATGAATCGTAGCATTTAAGGGATATTATAACACACGCAAGAGCGATTGACTTTTGACACCACATAGCGATGTTTATTTGATTTATCTTAGATTTATATTCATCAGCAATTTATCTTTCTGAAGGGCGTTCTTATCAGCTTCAGAGTGCTTCGTAGATTTTTCACAGATTTCTATTTATATTTTTAACACCATTAGCGAATTTTCTTTGTCGTATGTAAAAATGTTCAGATTGGAAACTCGCTTTGTTGCCGTTCGAGGGAGAAGAGCGAGCTTTTATTTATGGGTGTGGAAATGCAATTTAAGACGCGCGTTTCCACGTTGGCGGCCCGCATTTGCATAATTCACACCGAGACAAGACAAATTCCTAGCAGTTTTCATTATAATCCCATCCCAGTGAGCGTTTTCCACGGAAAACTTAATGGAGTCCGCGAGATGTTTACGGTTTCCGTCAGTTTTTATCCTTTTCCGACGACAGGAAAGAAATGTTATACATACAAATATTTCCGGGGGGCTCGTGTAAGGCGCGTCGTAAATCAGGCCCCTGCGTAATTTAACGGTAGCGCGAAAAGTGGGTAGGGAAAACCATTTTTTCTCATTTAAATTCGAGAACCCTCTGGTTTCTTTAGCTAATGATGAAATTAAAATTGATAAGAAGAATGATGCGCTCCTAGTACTCGGAGGTAATTAACAATAATTCGTTTTGTATGAAGACATTTAACACTCATCTTTAGTGTCGTTTTAAGAAAACCAAAAGATAATCTAGAAATTAAGGAAAAATTACTGCAAGAGGAAGGAAACTTTGTAAACTCCACTTTCCTTCCTCGTGTTATCTGAAGAGCAATTAAAATTAAAATACAAATAGTCGGTGATTTGCATAATACAAAAATTTGAAACGATAACCATCTTTGTGTGCTTTGTATATATTTCTTAAGTGCTTAGAGAATGACCAAGCCGTCGTCAAATGTCAATATCGTTAAAATTGAAAGACCCTCAACGCGTATTGGATTTGGAAAGATCAAGATAAGAAACGTTTGTAAAAACTGTACAGATAAAAAGAACAGATCTGAGTTCCAGACGTGCCTAATATGACATGTTTATCCATCTCATTTTTTATGTTAATCTTCTTAATTATTTCTTTTAAAATGTCTAGCTATCTAAATCTCCTTTGGTCAGACGAGAATAGTTATGCCGAGTTTCGTTACAGTATGTGAGTGAAAATAATGAAGTTTTGTGACCTCCGCGGCTCGTAAAAATTACACGTAAACTTCAATTTTAACGCTAATGACAGCGACGTAAATTATGCGGCCGACTTAAATCGACCTTAATGGTTTTAAACATCTCGAAATGTTTGTTCTGGGAACGACACCATCCGCAAAAAAAAGCAGTCTTGACATAAAGTTGGATTCACGCGGCGTGATGTTGCGTCCTACAACCGCAAATTTATTTATTTTTATTTTGTGTCACGTTATGGGTGATTATGTGCGCAATTGTTAAGCCGAGCCGAACTTCGAATAGCACGTAAACCCAACGCAGGACCAGCGTAACCGCACTGGGAACGAATCCGTCACATGGATGGACGATTACTGTCTAGTTTTTAGCCATTAACGATTTACCTCCAGGTAGACATAATTGGTACCAATTTTTAAACATTTACAGCCGGATGGTGTGCTTCGGGAAAAAACGCTCTGGGTATCATTACCGCAGACTTAAAAAGTGCCTTCTTCACGATCTAATTCGGTTATAAACAGCGGTGGCTTAATTGACGCACAAAGAGGAAAAAAAAGTCAGCTTAGGCCATACAGGCGATCCATCCTTGAGAAGAAAATTTCAAAAGCAAATAGGAGACATGAAAAAGCGTTTGATGGTTTTCAAAGCTATCAGATTTACTCGTTCGTGTTGTGTAACACAGCGGCAACTTTAGTTTCAGGAAAAAAGCAGGTGGAGATTAAAAAACTTACAAAGATATTGAGCACAAGGAACAAATTTCAAAAATTCTCGTTTCTAGATCAAACTAAAAATTTTAAAGTTTTTATAATCTAGTAGTTAGAACTAAGATTAGATTAGACTAAGAGGGACTTGTTTATTATCAATGCTAAATTACAAAATTATAGTGCAAGGACAAATTTTTGAAAATTGTGTTTTAAGACAAATAATTAAATTAAATAATTTGACAATTTTACTACAACAGCAATAAGATTCGGAAAAGTTACTTGTGACTTACCTACTAATTTTGTAGAATTACAAAATTATAGAGCTAAAGAAACAAATTTTATTTTTTTTGTTTTTGTACCAAATATTCCCAATATTTTTATTAAATCGGGCAATTCTGTTGATTTGCATGTTAAAGTAATAAAATTTTAAAATGTCAACAATTTTGAATTGATTATTATATTATCTTCCACAAATCACAAAATTGTAAATCAAAGGAGAAAAATAAACTTCGTTAGCTTAAACCAGACAAACAATTTATAGCAAGGAATCTAAACTAAATCTTGTGTGATGGATAAAAAATGCAGAAAATCATAATTAAGTAAGTAACGAAACTCACACAGAAGACGAAACACAAACAAGATAAAGACGAATAATCAGAAGGCGAAGAAAGAAGAGTTTATGACGTTGAAGTAGAAGAAGACGATGACTAGCAACTAACTTAAAAGAAAATCAATAATAGAGTAGATGAAAAAAGAGACTACTTAAGTCGTATAATAAATAAAGAAAAAGAAAGTTAAAGAATCTCAAAAAAGTGAGGCCCCAAAAAGGCCAAAGAATTTTAAAGTCGATTTATTTGGTGCCTTGGAAGATATACGAAATATAAAAAAGTAAAATACAAGGAGCCGAAACAAAATTCTGAATGCGACAAACAAAATCTTTGAAACAGACAAAATAAACAAAGAAGAAACACGAAACATGCACAGAAAATGTGAAAATGGCAGTTATAAAAGAAAATCGAAACTGGAAGATTATGGAGTGTATGAAAAAAAAAAGAAAAACACAGGGAAACTTGGGAAAGAGCGACAAATATTCTTAGTAACCTTAAAAAACACAAATAAATACAGGAATTGGAACATGGACACGAGGAAACAAATATCATGGAAAGATGAAGGTAATACTATCAAGAACTGTTTGAAGAAAGAATATATCAGATGCATGCGGAGAAAAAACATGAGAGGAAACTGAATACCCAAAAACAACAAAAAATGAGACGATAACCAGAGTAAAGTTTAAAAAAAGTTAAACTAAGCATAGCCTCTATAAACGATAAAATAACAAAGCACAAGAAAGAAAGGAAGACCATAAGTTTTTTGTACCTCTTGAAAAATCAAAAATAAGACTTAAAAGGAGATTACAACGTGGTATAAAATGTTTGTATAAGGGAACAAAAATTTAACCAAAACTAGATACAAAACCTATCAGATGTTTGAAAGGCAGAGGTGTAACTTGAGTGTGTTTCTATTGCCACTAGCATTAGATGAAGGTGGACAAACAGGAGACAAAACATGGCAAAAAATGTCATGTCGGCTACTGGAACAAGTACCTAACTATACCCGAAATCATTTACGCAGACAACATGGTATTAATTGCGAAAGTAGAAAACACTCTTAACAATAACTATAGAATCTATAATAAACATCTAGATGCATTAAGCAGGAAGATGAATGAAATTAAAGTACAAGCAATGATGGTCATTAAAAAGAACGTACAACGTAACATTAAGCTAAACGAAATTTCGAATACTTGGCCATAATAATAACATAAAACGATAATCAAGAAGAGAAAATTATGGAAAGAATAGGAGCAGATGGAAAACTGTTTAACTGCATGAAACAGCTAAATGAAAAAAGATCCACAAACAAATTAAAATCAAACGCAGTATGGATAGAACAAGATCAAGTACTATCCAATATACAGAAGAAAGAGCTAAAATAGATGGAGCAACTGCTGCGAACAAATAGAACAAACATGGTAAGAAAAGTGTCCAAAGCAAGGAATATCAAAAAGAAAAAAAAAGATAGTCCTTAGTAAAGATGAACAGAAACAGCTAGAAAAGCAGCTGCCAGAAGAGAATTTGGTTGGAAAGTAACTAAATCAAGATGCGGGTAGAAAAAGCTAAGTAGTAGTTAAAAAGAACTAAGTAAGTACGAACAGAAAAATTGCTAGAAATTAATCTTAATAACAACTATGAAATTAAACTTGTAATGATAAATTCTTTGTTAAAATCGGATGATGATTTTCGTTGTTTTAAGGAACCAAACAAAAAGTTTTAGATGCAATAATATTTTGGTCCACTTGTTCAATTAGCAGATTTTGATTCGATGACTGTTGCGTTTCTCAAAATATCAAAACAAATTCTAATGTTTTGACCTAATTCTACATACTAAAAAATTAAAGTTACACTGTAGTGTGTTCAAATTCGTCGTAAGACCTGATTAAAATTAATTTTGATGCAAGCTCAATTTAAATTTAAAAATTTAAAACTGTAATGTATTGCTTGGAAAAATATGTTTCCAGTTCTTTCTGATAGTCTTAAATTTTCATAAAAAAAAAAATAGTTTCAGGTTTAAGTGGTATCTTTTATTCGAGTCTTTGTGTCAGGGCAGTTTAGTTTTAAGCGGTAAATTAGTTTAAACTTAAATTACGGACACAGGAGAAACGTAATGAAAATGACGAAACCCTTGTAAAACTATTATCAATTTTCAATAGTCATTAATATAAATTAATAACAATTTTAGTTTTATCGGAATTCAGGTTATTTTATTAGATAGAACCCAAAATAATGTAAAAATTTCCAGAGTTCTTAAAAATATGATTTATAACAGTTAAGATTTTTCGAAAATATTACAAATTAATATTCAGTCTCAAAATTATTTGTGTATTTTCGTCCTGAAGAAACTTTTAGCCAGCTAGTTTTAGAAACTTTTTTGAATGAAGAAACATTAATTTTGACTATTTTTTAAATAAATACTTCTAAAATTCTAAATATTAGATATTCGCGAAATTTTTCTGAAATGCTGAAAATAATTTTAAGCAATTTATGTTTTTAATATCTCCAGATATGTCTAAAAAATATTACTGATTTTAAATATTGTATTAGATTTTAAAGTAAAAGTTAAAAAATTATAAATTGTAAACAAAGATTATAAAAACGATGAAAGCATCCCAAGATCTTGATTAAGATTATTTTTTTTTAAATAATTATATTTATCATATTTATTCATTATATTCAATTATTATATTATAATTCATTTTTTTATTAAAACCAACATATTTGTAATTTATTATATTAGAATCTTGATAAAAGACTGATTATTTCAAAAATTGTCGTTTTTTAATTGTCAAAAACCAAACCTCTAAAAATTTAATATAGTAAAATAAATTTAAATCATTTTAAAATTTCAAAAATCTCAGAAATCTTTAACGAACCAAAACGTCAAGTAGAAAAAAATCTTTAAAACATTAAAACCTTGTGAATATAAAATTTTATAAATATTAAAAAAGACTGAAAAGCTTTAAAATGCAAAAAATATATATATTCCATAAATTGCAAAATCTTAACCGATTGTAAATATAAAATGGATACTAAAGAGAGTAAAAACGAGGAAAAAAAACTTTTTTTTATACAGATTCTATAAATTGAAGCACTTTGAACTTCTGAAACATCGCAAACATTAGGTATATTATGAAATTAGTTCATAATGAGAGGGATTATGACACGATTAAAAGTTTAGTGTTAATAGCGATAATTTGATGAGTCCCATAAACTCGCATTATAAACTAATATCATTCGCTATTTTGTGGTCGAAGTAGGGAAAATAGAACATTAGTTCTAATTTCTAAATTATTTTTTATCTTTTCCTAAATAAAAATAGAAATGGCGATTCATGGTGCTTGCTATTACGTTTTTCCAAAAAACTCAATTGTGTCGTGAAAAATGAATTGTTTTCTTGAAGCATCATTATAAATGGATGAAATTCCTAAAAAATCCGAAATTATATCCACCAAAGAATTTGAAAAATTGTCCATTTGGTTGGAACAGAAAAATGTGCAAACTGTGACAGAACAAGTTATGTATGTATGTATACACCAGAAAAGTCAAAAATATTTTCAAAAAAGCAATTAACAGAGTTTCTGACAAATGCACCAAATGGAACATTTTTGCTTTTGAAAGTACGATTTCAATGTGTCAAAATGTCTGCTATTGTTTTAGGGGGTTGCCATTTTTGGTTTGTTTGGAACCTGCAGAAGAGTAGAATTTTACAACTTGTGTGTAGACGACATTAAAGAGGAAGGTTCGGTTTTAGTTCTTTACATTAAGGACACCAATACACATCGACCAAGAACTTTCACCATTTTAAATGAAACTAGAGGAGTTGATTATATTAAACTGCTCAAACAATTTAAAAATCTTCTACCAAAACATTTTAAAACTCAAAAGTTCTTTTTCTATTATACTAACGATAAATGCTCCTCCAATCCTGTAAAATCAACACATTTGGGCAAAATCCAAAAAAAATGTAAGCTACTTGGAGTTATCCAATGTTGATGAGTTCACGGGGCACTCCTTCCAGAGGACGTCTGTCACAATTTTGGTGGATAGTGGCGGCGACATTAAAAAAAAAAGTGATGCTGTTGAGGAGGGATATATGGCAAATTCCATAAAAAAAAAACTTGCCTGAACACTTGAATCATCGGTTGAAATTACCCGAACATTTCAATCATCAGGTGGAACTTAGGACTTCGATACAATTGCCGGAAATTTATACTATAGATTTTATATTAATACACATTGAAACTAAATAACTGTATTCTGTATTCAATGTATTCTGTTCTTAACAAGCATAAAATTTTGAATCGAGATAAGGGTACTTTCCTCGACCTACTTTAATTCTACTTGATGGCACGAAAAATCGTGCATAATACAATATAATGCCATAGTGTGAGAGATTATAAACAAATTTGAATGTATCAAAAGGCAATCATCAGACTACTCGACCACAAATTACTTTAGAGATTAATTTATAACGGATTTATTTCTGTTGGTTAAATACTACAAGTGTAAACAATGTGCAACTCAAAATTGAATGAAGAATTTACTATTAAAAGGAAATGCAAGAGTTCCGGGACACCGTTTATGTACCAACAATTGGTTCCTGAGCATTTCATCTCATCATCCGGGTCAGACGATGACAGAATTGTAGGAAATGAAGCAGTTAGAGATAGCTGTTAATTTTTGATACGTATAAGCTATTTACTACAATTTCTCATAACTGTAGACTTAATTCCTCGCTTGAATCCTCCTTCGTTTATTTCTCTTTCTCTTTCTGTTAATCCAGTTTTTTCTTTCACCATAGACTTTTCCTTCAACGCTCTTGAATACAAAAATCTCACCCGTGATTCTTCATCTCTCACTTCCTCGTTCTACTCCTTCTTCGTGACTTCTTTTGTATAGCAGTTTGGTCCCAATTTTACTTTGTTAATCTTCAGCTCTTTTATTGCTTCGTGTCGTTCTTTCTGAGTGGTTATTGTGACTTTTAATTAATTAATACATGTAGCAACACTTCCACTTAATGAAAAGGTGAACGTTGGTTTTAAGTTTACAGCGTGAGTGTCAACTGAACACAAAGTAAATGCATGTTCTACTGATTGAGTATTCGACCAGATTCGAAAACCGTAAAACGAATTCGATTTGTGGAAGCTGTGGCGGTTTAACAAATAAAGGAAACGCACGTAAAACCTAAAGAATTTGTTTTGATTAATTATCTTTGCGAAAAAACAGTACAATACTAGGTGATAAGGTAAATCTAAATTCTTCGTAACAGTTGCATTTAATCAAAAGATAAATGTCGTGTTGCACCTGTGATTTATTTTATAACATAAATATACATAAGTTCGTAAATTACCGAGTTTGAACTAAACAGAAAATAAATGCCTGTGTAACTCATACACTACAGATTGAGTTTGCGACTAGATTCCAAAACCGTAAAATGAATTCGATTTACGGGAGCTCCAGGGGTACAACGAATAGAAGAAAAACACATGAAACCTGAAGAATTATAGCAAGTACAATTTTATTTTCATTTTATAGCAATGTCATGTTGAAATGATTTATAGTAGTGAAAGCGTGCAACGTTCCTCTCTGAAACTCTTTATTTCAGCGCATTTCCAAACTCTGAAAAACAAGACTGATTACTCGTAATAATTGAACCGTGTATTCTCCTCCTAATATTTATGCCCTGCATAATTTGTTGAACACGCAAACACGACAAAATTAAATGGCAAACAGCGGACGACTGCATTATAAATTCCGACTGAAATGAAATTTTATTTTTGCGTCAACAGTATAAAAGTAAACACGGAAATAACTCTGTCTGTGATGTTTTAGGCAGGTTGGTACAACCGCACCGCAATCATCTCTAAGGGTTCCTCGGGGACAATATTGTCTACGTATGCCCACAAATAAACTCGGATTGTGCAGGAAACATCAGATCGATAATACTTTTTGGGGTGGGTGATTTGCTTGTTTGAATTCGGAACGGTGCCCTTGAGTATGGAATAATATTTTACTCGTAGTTTTCACGAGATTCAGTCGGCTTGTGTAGAAATGGGTCTCTTAATTTCGTTATTCTGTTGGTGGGCTGTTAATTTTATTTCGTGCATGCACGTTTTCTCCCTAGAGCCTTACCAATTGTTATAAAACTGCTTTCACTATCACACTTTGGACAGGATGGCGGCATTGTGCTCATCTGCTCCAACACATTGCTGTGTCGGCCCCGGGGTTCCTATAATTGCATAGTTGCGAGTCGGCAATAAGCGTGTTTCGAGGAAGGTTCTCTAACTACCAATAAAAATAGGAACAATCAGGAGGGCCAATCAACTATATGAAACCTTACTGGGCAACAATTTGGACGACCACCAGAACTTTAAAATATTTTCATAATATAACTGACAGCTTGACTGAAGTCAGCGAATTAAACAGTACAAGAGAAAAATTTTATTTAATATTTGACCAATTAATGTACACTACAGTTTTATTTATCTTTTGTTAAAGTCTAAAAGACAAAATCTTAAATTACAATAAAATTATTTCTTCACAAAATGAGAACAATTGAACACTGTGTTTTCTTGTTCTGCAATTTCTTCAGATTGTGACACTGGTTTTTCCCCAGGCTTCGAGATTTGCAATTCAGACCCTGATCTTGATTTGAAAAGCTGTTGGGAAATTTTAATTTTTTTGCTGAGCAACAGCTGAAGATACAACATACAAACTTTTTTAATATGAGTAGGTCTCCTCCATTTTCTACCAAAAGATTGAGTCCTTCCAAAACAGTGCCCCGTACACTTTTCAGAGTATTCCAGTTGTAGATATTCCGCAAAATGTTAACATTTTCTTGCAATTTTCGTCCATAAACTATTTGGTGCAAACTTGGTCGACAATTCCAACAAAATATCGTCATTAACGCCTTCTACCTTTCGGCTTCTCCTACATGAACTTATATCTTGATATTCCTTTTCATATCTAGGAAAGGTTTTTCCGGGTAATAAACACTTACTCGCCACAAAAGCTTCTTCACATATATCCTCAGGAATTCTAATTTTCACTTTGCAGTACGAAAGCAGGTAAATTGCAAAAACACGTTATGAAAAAAATGACAACTGTTTATAATCAATAATTGCTTTTAGTGCAACGCAAACAAGCATGATTTCTACATTGTTTAAAACATATATTAAACAATTTGGAGTTTTTGTCGGTATTGCCGAAGGTATTATGAAAAATATTGAACCATATTCGGTCAATACGCAAATAACAGATTATGAAATCTCGGCTTTGCCTCGATTTTACTAACAATAAGTTCAATCTTATCTGTTATTTGCCAGTTATCGGCCTCTTGACGGTAATAAATAACCAAAGATTGCAAATTATAGATCTGGTTACTGTGTATTTATGGACTCACGTTACGCAAAACATATGCATAAACTTTTTTTATTTTATTTTCTTTCTATTACACTGAGAAGCAAATGGATACATCTTTTCTATAAACCAATCAGTGAACAATCCATACGTCGTTACTAGCTTCAAATTGTCATTGTCATTGTCATTGTCTTTCTAGTGAAAAATTGTGTGAACTTAAGAGATCTATTCTTGATCACTTGGTGTTTTTAAGATTAAAAAAGTTGTTGAAAAACCCCTACACCAAACACATACTTTTGAAACACACTAACATATGTTTCGGTATCCATGATACCATCATCAGAGTGATGATTAAACTTCAAACTTGTTTAAACAAGAGTGGATCAGAGTGATGATTAAACTTCAAACTTGTTTAAACAAGAGTGGATCAGAGTGATGATTAAACTTCAAACTTGTTTAAACAAGTTTAATCATCACTCTGATGATGGTATCATGGATACCGAAACATATGTTAGTGTGTTTCAAAAGTGTGTGTTTGGTGTAGGGGTTTTTCAATATTTTTTTTAAATTTGAACTTAAGAGGTTTAGCTGTTATTCGTCCTATTTGTTAATTTTTGTTATAGAGTCTATTATTGAGTTTCCAGTCAGAAATTTTTTTGTTAGTTTTTTAAAGTTTTTAATCCCTGTGTTAAAAAATAATTAGTACGAGGTACGTTGTTTTCGTCATTTGAAGATCTCTTGCTAAATTTTCACAAATATAAAATATTTTTATCCTTGTACATTTCCATACATTTCATTCTAACAATTGCTAAATTTTGGTATAAAATTTATTCTTACTTGATCTTTCGAATTACCCAGAAGACTTTGGACGCTTGGTCCGTAAGTAAAAACTACTTTCAGATCAATGCCCTGGATTTTTTTTGCAGTCCTTTAATGACTGAAGGTGCATAAAGGATCGTGATAAACGTCTTCTCGGATGTTTTTTGAAAAATAAAACATTCATTTATCAATTTTTTAAATCTATCGTATCGACTAAGAGAGGGTCAAAACTCTTACACCTCGCTACACCTTTAATTATTTTCAATTCATTATTAGATTTGACTTTATTTAGGGGAAATTTAAGAGTCTGAATTAAAAACATAATATTCGCCATCTTATGTTGAGAACAATGATGGAAGTCTGAGGTAATGTAGCGAAGCGTACTTGTTAGGATATAAAAAATAATAATAAAAAATCATCAATCCTCAGCTTGTTGGTATCAAAAATGGCAAAAATGTCGTACACATATCTAATCAATGTTTTTAGAATATATTCAAGCACAGACTCAATCAAGTTTTTCAAAACAGCTCATAAATTAGCTATGAAAGGTGTCCATTACCGTACGAAAAGGAAATTTCCGCCAAATTAAAAAATATTTTGCTTTATAGTTGAAAGTATTCCTTAATAACGTTTTGGTTAAAGTTATTTTCAAGCAAAAATTCTTCTAACTAGATTAAAGGACTAAACTCTTTCGCCGAAACACGTAACGAACCCTTCTTCCATTTTTGTTAAACTTTACATTTTTTCTTCATGTGCCTTATTTGTAGCCAGTAAAGTTAGAAACTTTAGTCTCCTTAAATGACATAATTTTGACTTTTTCATTCTTCGGGACATTTTTATTATGCATTAAGAATTAATGCCTTATAATTTAAGGGTTCCTTTGCGTTTTCATAAAAAACAGTCTTGAATAAAATGGTGGTAACTTATAAGAAACATTATTTGTAAATGAAAAGTTTAAAGTAAGAGTTAGCTGACAGTTTAAGATATTTGCTAAAATAACAGATATTGATATCAATACTTTAATGGACTATACCATCAATCAATAGTATCTGTCTAACAATACGATAATTGTTGTTCTGATTATTGATCTGATGCTCTAAGTAAGTTTTTCATGTGTGACTTAATTTACATCGCAGTGTGGATCAATGAATCAATGCATTAAAATATGACACTTACGACACGTTATGCTTATCGCTTTTGATATTAAATTTTAAAATCAGAAAATCTTCACCCTTTCGAGAGAGATAATCATACCATACTTGAAATAATTAGCGGAGTTTTAGCCATTTCTTCCTATCTATTTATTTCAAATCTCAGGTAATAACTATTTCCGAGTGTCTGGATGTATTTTTGATGTTGTTTGGTTCTATTTGGTAATCACAAAAGTTAAATTATTCCAACTACGTCTGGTGCGCTTATATGAATATGTATGCTTTGCTAACACTGATAAATAACTTAAGTGTAAAATTTGAAAGTTTCTGTTACCACGAGACTATATTAAAAAACATATTTTGCGGTTATTTGCATGTAAATAGGTACTTTATGAAATACGGCAGCTCGAATGTGGTTATATTTTCTAGCCGTTTTTAAAACGTCTTCAGACCATTCACGCTGTTAGAAAATGTTGTCAATTACTAAAGTTATAACAAACTTATGCTGACCGCCAGGAACAATTCTCAAACTGAAATTAGCTATTAAACATTTATAGCGTCAAGCGACTAAAAAAGAAAATCCAATTTGTCAAGTTCCCGTGAGTGCTTTTAAAACTCGTCATCTATGCCCGCGTCTTGGAAGCTGTGATAATTTCAGTATACGTGTCCCAGAATCGAGCTTGAAAGCTTTTTCCAAAATTACGAAAATTACCGTAATACGGCCGAGTGAAATTTCAAAGAAACAAGTTTAATATTTGCTAAAGAAGAATGTTCTTCGTCGTTGTATGATTTGCTTAAGTAAAAGCAAGGAAGAGCCTGCGGAACGAGCTTAATAAAAAGCTCTCCGTTCTATCACACACATGTCGTCAGAAAACATCAATTGGAACGAAGTCTTTCAGGACAAAACCGCTGCACGCACGACATCAACTTCCACCTTTATTAATTTTATATGATGTCGATTGAAGACTCGATGTTGAACTATTTTCAGTGCGGGCCATGCTGAATTGCATTTGCATGTATATAGAACAGGCAGCGGCAAATTCCCTATGGACTCCGAGGTCTGAATATTCTCTCACATTTCCGTCTTGATTCCTCTCCACAACAATCTTTACGAGCCTTTTCTTACTAATATCGATCCTAATTCCGTCATTAACGAGGGGATGTGGTTGTTGCATTCAAATGAGAAAAAATGGCGTCTCTTGAAAGCCACTTTTTACCACCGAGGTAAAATTATAATGGTCGAGGGCGGCTGATTTACGGCTCGATCCTTGCGAGGTATCTCCGGAAAATAAAATTTCTAATAACGCGCACGCTGGAACAGGCCATATGTGAACAATTGTTATGACAAATATCTTGCTTCTTTTTGGTTTGCGCTTTAAATGAAATTGCGGAAACCAAAAATGCACGCTCGTTGCTAATATCGTTCAGATGTAATGTGATGGAGACTTTACAAACACAAAACTTTTATGTTTTTCTTCTGATAAGTTGTCTAAAAGGGAATAAATAAAAATATAGTAAATAAAAAATAGATGAAAAATACTTCAACCAAATATTGAATTTTGTTTTAAAAACTTTACTTTCTGATATCTAATATCGTCAGGAGCTCAGGTTAAACAAAATTAATTGTAACACATCTGTTTTGTTATTATTTTTTTTAATTTACGGAACAGGAAAACAAATGATAAAAGATCCAAAGCATGTAGCATGTTTTCAACAAATTTTAAAAATCGGACTTTTTAGTTTCTCGGTTCTGAGAGTCACATTCTATTAAATTAAAAATTACGAGTAGGTATAAATTATAATTTTTATTTAGAAAACACTGCTCAGGCGCAGGTTTTTCTAAAAATTATTTTATTAACCAGCTGAAATCTCTAAAAATTACACTTTGTATGAATCAAAACTTTTAATAAAAATTAGGTTTTTTTTCAATAATATCAAAATTTAATAAACCGTAAATGCTATAAACATTTAAAAAATGTTACATGCGCGTTTAAATGGCGTTCATCCAACATACTTTTAACAAAAGCTAGAAATTTTATTTAGAAATGTCAGATTAGCGAATCTACAATGGAGTCAATATTTAAAAAAATCTGCCAGAAAATACGGACATTTTATACAATTAAAGATTTTAGGAAAAAAACAACTTTTTATATTATATAAAAATTTGGACGGTTTCTTATTTCTACCTTCAAATAACTATAACGTATAACGCATTTTATAAAACAAAAATTAAAATTTTTACTTGCCACGTCCACTATTCTGCATAATTATTAAAATCACTTTTCATTGTCCTCAAATTTTCTTTTTGAGCCTTTAGTCAAATAAAATCTACAAAGAATTAGCACGCTTTATGCAATGAAGCTTTTAATAAAAACTGGATATTTTATTTAATATAGAAATAACATAATAATAATAATAATAAATTTTAAACTACTTATACAAACCAAATGTTTTTTGTATAAGTCATCGGTATGTGAATGTTAAAAGTTATACTTATACTTATGTTAAGTTATACTTACTTATGTATGTTATACTTACAAAGCTCTTTAATTTATGTATAAAACACCACACTTTCCCTAATTGTCTTAAAACAGCAGTCATAGTGCCAGTACATAAAAAGGGAGATATCAACAACCCTTCTAATTATCGACCTATCGCGCTGCTTCCCATATTTGGCAAAATATTGGAAACAATTTTATTTGAACAACTTTGCACTTACTTCGAATTATATACGTTGCTCTCTGACTCGCAATATGGATTTAGAAAAAATCGTTCAACCACTAAAGCTATTCAGGATCTAGTCAATTTCATATCTAAATGTTTTGAAGAGCGAAAAATGGCAGTTGCGTCGTTTCTGGATCTGTCCAAGGCATTTGATTGCGTCTCGCACGAACTTCTTCTCAAAAAGCTCGCAGCTTACAACTTAGATTCGTCTAGCGTCGAATTAATTAGATCATACCTGGAAGACCGTACTCAGGCAGTAAAATATAAAGATCAATTATCCAAGAGTCTTCCCGTTAAAAGAGGTGTGCCTCAAGGATCTATACTGGGGCCCCTTTTATTTATAATTTTTATCAATGACTTGTCTACTAATCTAGATTCAAAAGTTATTTTGTATGCGGTCGACACAACCTTAATAAATGAAGGAACATCTATCGAGACTATCTATGCTAAGAGGGAAGAGGCGCAGTCAGGTGCCGAGGACTGGTTCAGAAGCAACGATCTTACTTTGAATGTTACCAAAACCACAAATGTACTGTTTTCCCTAAAAAATAGTGGCTCTTCATCTGACTTTACACCCTCAGTGAAATTTCTTGGAATACATTTAGATTCAAAACTCACCAGGAAACCGCATAGTGAAGAGTTAGCTAGTAAAATTAGTAAAAATATATTTGTTCTAAGGAAGCTTAAGGATCGAGTGTCAAGTCGAGTGCTTCGAGCAGCATATTTTGCCCTATGTGAGTCGCATATAAGATATGGGTTATTAACGTGGGGCCATGCCAGTATAAGTAATCGTATATTTAAGCTTCAGAGAAGAGCCGTAAGAATCCTTGCTGGCATAGGTTACAGAGACGATTGTAAAAAACACTTTACTTCACTAAGAATACTAACCTTACCGTCAATATATATTCTAAATTCACTGTTACACGTTAAACTTCACGTTGACAAACATTTGAGGCATAGGGATATGCATTCATATGACACGCGACATAACAATGCACTTGTTACGGACTTTGTCAGACTAAAAACGAACCAATCGGTTGGTTTCTTCTCTGTCAAGTTTTACAACAAATTAGCGGAAAGCACTCAAAACCTTAGTATAACGCAATTTAAGCTACAAATATCAAATTATCTCATCAAGAATGCTTTTTATAATTATAATGAATTTCTTAGTGAAACCTTATAAGTCACTGTGCCTCCATAAAGATAATGTTTTATTTTGATTATTAATTATAACAAATTTTAAATAATTTATTTGTGTGTATGTAAAATTCTTGTTCTGTAGTTGTTTTAACTTTCACATACTGATGACTTATACAAAAAACATTTGGTTTGTTATGTACTAATAAAATTTATTATTATTATTATTATTATTATTATTATTATAACATATTTACCCATACTTGAAAATCGTTTCGTTTTCCATATTCCTACTGATATTTGGAAATTTTCTCGTTTCTGTATTTAAAAAGTATAAATCTATAAAACGAAAATCTTATTTCATATTGTAAAAGTGAAGTTGTTACCAACACACTAATTATAATTTACACATGTAGATTTGACGCTTTGATTAATTTTGCAACATTAAAAAAAAGTACTTTTCTTATTAGTGGCTATATTTAGAAAGTTTCTTTCGTATATTTAGTCGCGTAAAATTTGCAAATGAATAGGTACAGTTCGAGCAATTGAAGCCTTTAGCAAAAATAAAAATTTGAATTAAAAACGACAGATTTAGCTCAATTTAAAAATTCTTATTTTTCTTACTTCTTAGAAAATATCTCTTTTTTGTGTTTAAATAAATTATTCCTATGTACAAGAAAATAAGCGAACTTCATAAAAATGAAACTTTTACCAATAACCCGTTTTTTTTGACATTTTTAACGGTTTTTATTTTACATTTTTCTTACTATTCCAGATATTTGGTATATTTATCTTCATTATTAGTTATTTCTTTAGTTAGTTAAAATGAAGAGAATGTGCACTTTCTATAAAATTAAAGCTTTTAGCAATAACTTTTTTAAATAATAGGTTGGCGGCCGAAGCTTCAAACTTCTTATTTTATTAATTCCGTAATGTTTGGAAGCCTTCTCATTTTTGTATTTACATAGATTTAATCTTTAAGAAAATTGCAATTGATAAAATTAAACCTTTTAGTGTTTTTTAAAATAACAGCTTTAGGTAAACTGAAATGAAAATCACTAATTCTGAAAAATATCTCCTTTATATATTCAAATAACTTATATCAACAAGAAAATAGCCGAACTTCCTAAAATTGTAGCTTTTAACAATAACAATTATCTTTTTGAGAATGTTATTATTTTTGCAACACTTTTAAAAAATAAGATTTTCTTTACTATTCCATATTTTGGTGAATTTATTATTAATTCTGTAGATGTCGTTTTCGTATCTACTTAAATTTTATTTTGAAGTGGCGGATTAACGAACGACTTTTTTGAAAAAATCATGTTTTTTGTACAAATATAAATATTTGGAAATTTCTGCTTTCGAAATTTGTTCGGATAAAATTTACAAGAGAATAATCACATTTTATGCAACTTAAGTTTTTAACAAAAATTAGAAATTTGCCGATTTTTAGTTTTATTATTATTTTATTCTTATTTTTCCTAATTTTAGGGATATATAGCTGTTTGCCACACTTCACAAAATTGAAATTTTTAACAAATATTAGAAAATTCTAAATCGGAGACTTCTGTCACTTTTGCAACATTTTGAAAAAATCATTTTTTATTAGCGTAAAAATCTAAATCCAAATTTCTTTTTCGTATTTTATTTCTGATAAAATGAACAAGAGGATAAATTTCAACTGTTAATAAAATTGAGAAACTTGATTACAAAGCAACAATTTTTTTCGAAATTCTGTAGATATTTGTAAAATTTGACCATTGTGTGTCTAGATGAAGACTACAAAAAAAATAGCTGAATTTCATAAATTTTAAGCTTTCAACAGAAAATTAAATTTTATTGTGCAACGGCAATTTTGACACTTTTCCTTCACATTTTTCTGATGTTTGAAGAAATTCTCGTCTGTATATTTAGTCCGATAAATTCATGAATGAGCACATGCAATTAAAGCTTGTGACTAAACCCAAGATTTCTATTTGGATATAACACATTGCCTACTTTTTTCTCTCATATCTTTGATGTAATATCTTCATTTTTTTTTGTAAATATTTGTGAAACAGTTACCTAACAAATTTATAAAACCGCTTTTGCGGTCAATATAAAAACTTTCTGACCGTCGAGCCAATATTTTCTTTTTTGCCAAAAGATCCGATCTAAAGATGGACATTAAAAAAAGTCGGCGACTATTACGTTGCCTTAAATATTAAAAGAATCCCATAATAAACGTCCAATGGCTTTTTAATGTTGTCCTCTATAACTTAATTAGTGAAAGGACCTAGATTGTATCATAAACTTAAAAATTAGAGTCTTATTTTAGAATTTTTTGACAGCTTCATCGTCGAGCTCTTTAATTTCGCCAATTTATACCGTTGTACATGCTAATTCGACGCAGCATGCATACCTTTTAATTGTTTCTTAATAATTCCGGTCGTATTTATCATAAAACCGGTCTCATTTTCATCTTGATTAAACGCTAATGAGTGAGGAATACCGCTGAAATTTGGCAAAAGTTGAGCTAAATAAAACAGCAAAACCTGTCTTTAATTAAAATGGATTAAGCGTTATGTCATGAGTGTGATTTTTTATGAAGTTGATTCATTAGATTGTGACTCGAAAAGAGTCCTCGATCTGTTTTGATAACGCCGCGTATAAATCACAGTCATATAAATGTGATTTTCATCCTACGTGGACAAAGGACTACAGACTTTCAAATTGCTATTGTAATTGGTAAATCGACCTATCAAAAGATGATGGGACTTCATAAATTATATCAATTAGTAGTTGAAGACTAAAATTTTCCGATGATTGATGGAAATTCACAAAAGGATTCAAAATTACAACATTCCGATTTCGATGAGTCGTTGATTCGTCGAACTTTTTCTAACCAGCCGACCTTGCGCACTCTTCTCAAAGAATTTTCTCAAAAGCGAGTGATTGATGTAAATTCTTCCGCGTGAAATACGACCACCACCTGTACGATTTTTGACGTACAAGGCGATTTACACGTCACAATGACCGGATATGGACTTCTCTCCATAATGGGCAACAAACTTACCTGGAAAACCATTCAAATCAGTCATCCCTCGCGATCGTAGTGAAAAAACTCTGCACGTCCTCGTTTTGCGGTAAATTATGTCCTAAACGGCGTAGATAAACCATTTGACGTAGGTCGGAATGCATTATTGTAGTCATGTATATCCCGGTCACCTGGGATTGTCCCCCCCTTTTCATTCATCCGTTTTCCTTTATCCTCCGCTCCTGACCGACAAATAGTTCAGACAATGAAATTGTCCTTTGTACTGAGGTGTCGATTCACAAACGCATAGGAATGTTTCGTTTTCTTCGGAGTTATTGCTAGAAAATTGCTCTCGAGGTGTGGAAGGTACGTGAGGTGCAACGGAATTGCGCTCAGCTGGACCGGAAACCACCCTTTCTTTTATTTCAAGGAAGCGGAAAACTGAAAGGAATATGTCTGAAATTAATAAAACACTCAAAGTCTAGCTAGACAAAATTTTTCTTTATCCAAACACACTCGTGAAACGAGGTGATAATAAATACAAGTGTACATTAAGTTTATCTACAAAGTGACAAACGAAATTTATAGTTTCTCGGTTTTATCATACAGTACGTTGCTCATTTTTAGATTTTTATTAGTAGCCATAAAGGTAAAGCAGACGGTTTCAATAAACACACAAACATGTAAAAATTCAAGAATACTCAAAGACCTTCTAGGAATTTGAATTAAAACTTTGCATAAGAATATCAAGAACTGTTGCGGATGACAATTTAAGACAAGAAGAATGAGTTGCTTGGAGTGCACTTTGAAAGTTCAACAAAAATGTAATCTAAGTTTCCAGGATTTGCAAATACCCGGCTTACAATTTCTAATTCTCTAGAAATTCTAATTATAAAGCTAATTGAAACGGTGTGTTTATTGTGTTTCCAGTTTTTCCGAATCAAGCTTTCTAATTAACTGATGAGGCTCATTAGAAGTTACATTAAATCTAATTTGTGGACGCACAGTATAGAAAAAACTGTATTTAAAAGCACATGGCCTGCAGTAATAATTACGTTATCTTCTGGTCGTTAACCAAAATTTGATAACGTTAATCTTTAAGATGTATCATTTACCGAATGCTTCAACGATAGACTTACTAATGGAATTCTAATTACTCAAATTCTTGAGTTATTTTACATTTCAACCCATTACAGGTGACGTAAACAATTTGTTGAAAAATACATTAGTATAATTTTAGAATTAACAAAGTATGTAGGAAATTTGTGAATACTGCTTTTTTAATCGAAATAAAGATGATTCTTTAGTAATTACTATCATTATCACTATCAAAATTGTTAGCAATTCGTCTTCTTGTACCAGGTAAAAACTTATTTTTTCGGGATAAAATTTACTATTTCTGTTAATTATTGTTTCACAAATATACACGTTAAATATTTGCACTAGGGACAGTGAAAATACCTTGATAAAGAGTGTCGACTAAGCCCCTAAAACTTTAAAACACCGTTTTTTGTACTTATTGTATGGAAAGAGAATTTTTCCGCATAATCCCGATTTTTCCCGCACCCCGGTGTTTTTTGATTCCGCTAGCGGCAAAGAATATTTGCGTAATACAGTTGGCATTGCGACTTTTTGATGACACCAGTCAAGGAATTTTTGACAAGTGCGTTCATACCGCTCGCGACTTTTCTAGAGCAGCAGACACGAAACGGCCTCTTTGGCACATTGTCGTACTTCGGGAGGGGTACACATACATTCTTCCTGTCACTCATTTTAACAATTTTTGTTAATAATTAAAAAATATATGACGGATGATTTTAATTTTAAAAATCTAGTAGGTAGTTACAGTAGATAGATCGTGTTGCCAACCCACCATTAAAAAAAACTAAATTTACTTAATTTTTTTATATCGACATTCGTTACAAAAAATATTGTACCTAGCTCTTTCGGAAAGAATTTTCCTGCGTTCGCACCAAATGCAGCACGACTGTAAGGAGTTTAACAAAGTAACAAAGTCCTCATGCGGGAAAATTAAGTTTCCGAACTCCGAAGTTAGGTAAACAACTATTTCAATCGTTAGTTAATTTTCACTTGTAAATTTGTATCCATAACAACAATTATGTGTATGTAAAAACTATTATTTTGGAAACCTTCAAATTAATTTCTATGAAAATGATTGGTTTTTGGATTTGATATATCAACCAATATCAATAACATTAAAATTACCAAAATTCCTTAAAAAAAAATTAAGATTATATTTTTCGTATGCTTTGCATTATTTCGAAGGAGGAATCGGTTCTTTGGGTTTTTGGAACCGTTTTTCAACTGAAGATTTTCTGTATTGTTTAGATTTATTAAATTCTTTAAGCTCTTTTTTAAACCCTTTTTCAATGTTCTTGGAGAGGTTTGTTTTCTTTTAACCCTTAGACTCTGGATATTTTTATAATCTATGACTTTGATTTTTTGAAAAGTTTGGATTTTTAGTAAGTATATTCTTTAAATTTTTTGATATTTAAAAATCTATAGGGTTTTTTTTTTCAAATTGGTTTTTTTTCAATTTTTTGAATATACTTAAAGGTATTTATTTAAATTGTTCAATTTTTACGGATTTTGTATATCTATTAGATATTTTGGAATCTCCTTTAAATCTTTTGATTTTTTTGGATTCTTTGGGTTCTTTGGATTCTTTGGATTCGTTGGATTCTTTGGATTCTTAGGATTCGTTGGATTCTTTGGATTCTTTAGATTCTTTAGATTCATTGGATTCTTTGGACTCTTTGGACTCTTTGGACTCTTTGGACTCTTTGGACTCTTTGGACTCTTTGGACTCTTTGGATTCTTTGAATTCTTTGGATTCTTTGGATTTTTTAGTTCTTCACCTTTTTCAAATTCTTTTTTTTTAGATTTTTCCAATTCTTCTTCGAAATTTTCGGATTCTTCAATGGGTTCTTTAGCTTCTTTGAATTCATTGAGTTCTTTGGATTCTTCGGATTTTTCTAATTCTTCTTTGTATTTTTAAGTTTTTTGAATTCTTGGGATTCTTTGAATTCTTTAAATTCTTTGGATTTTTGGATTCTTTGGATTCTTTGAATTCTTTGAATTCTTTGGACTCTTTGGACTCTTTGGACTCTTTGAACTCTTTGGACTCTTTGGACTCTTTGAATTCTTTGGATTCTTTGGATCCTTTGGATCCTTTGGATCCTTTGGATTCTTTGGATTCTTCGGATTCTTCGGATTCTTTGGATTCTTTGGATTCATTGGATTCTTTGGACTCTTTGGACTCTTTGGACTCTTTGGATTCTTTGGCTTCTTTGGATTTTTGGATTCTTTGGATTCTTTGGATTCTTTGGATTCTTTGAATTCTTTGGACTCTTTGGACTCTTTGGATTCTTTGGATTCTTTGGATTCTTTGGATTCTTTGGATTCTTTGGATTCTTTGGATTCTTTGGATTCTTTGGATTCTTTGGATTCTTTGAATCCTTTGGATTCTTTGGATTCTTTGGGTTTTTTAGTTCTTCACCTTTTTCAAATTCTTTTTTTTTAGATTTTTCCAATTCTTCTTCGGAATTTTTGGATTCTTTAATGGGTTCTTTAGATTCTTTGAATTCATTGAGTTCTTTGGATTCTTCGAAATTTTCTAATTCTTCTTTGTATTTTTAAGTTTTTTGAATTCTTGGGATTCTTTGGATTCTTTAAATTCTTTGGATTCATTGAATTCTTTGGATATTTTGGATTCTTTGGACTCTTTGGACTCTTTGGATTCTTTGGATTCTTTGGATTCTTTGGATTCTTTGTATTCACTAGGTTCTTTGGACTCTTTGGACTCTTTGGATTCTTTGGATTCTTTGGATTTTTGGATTCTTTGGATTCTTTGGATTCTTTGAATTCTTTGGACTCTTTGGATTCTTTGGATTCTTTGGATTCTTTGGATTCTTTGGATTCTTTGGATTTTTTGGATTTTTTGGATTCTTTGGATTCTTTGGATTCTTTGGATTCTTTGGATTCTTTGGATTCTTTGGATTCTTTGGATTCTTTGGATTCTCTGGATTCTTTGGATTCTTTGGATTCTTTGGATTTTTTAGTTCTTCACCTTTTTCAAATTCTTTTTTTTAATTTTTCCAATTCTTCTTCGGAATTTTCGGATTCTTCAAATGGGTTTTTTAGATTCTTTGAATTCATTGAGTTCCTTGGATTCTTCGGATTTTTCTAATTCTTCTTTGTATTTTTAAGTTTTTTGAATTCTTGGGATTCTTTGGATTCTTTAAATTCTTTGGATTCATTGGATTCTTTGGATTCTTGGGATTCTTTGAATTCTATTGGATTCGTTGGATTCTATAGATCTTCTGGATTTTTGGGATTCTTTAAGTTCTTCTGATTCTCCGGATTCTTCCGATTCTTTGAATTCTTTAGTTTGTTTAGATTCTCAGATTCTTTTAATTCTGAGCAGAATAAATAGAATTTTAGATTCTTTGTGATCACACGGCATTTTCGAGAAACACAAATAATGAAATGTTCACATGTGTATCCAACCTTTTAAATATTTGTCCATGTTTGTCCCTTTGAAAATGTGAGACGCATCTGCTAATAACCTGAATATACTGTGACAGAAAAGACAAAATAAAAAATGACGAAAAACGCGTGCAACTGTTACAAGTAAATTAATTCTTTCAACGCTCGTATTAATGCACTGCTCGAAAACATTTTCTAGAAGAAACATTATTTATAACCCAACAATATTCACACGCTCCGTATGAAAAATGTGTAAATTCTGCTCTACCAAGTAAAATAAACGAATATATCTGCCGTCAAAATAAAAAATCCTTGTGATGATCCAAGGAAAATTAATCAAAAGTTGGAGCTGTTTAATGAAAAAAGTTGCCAGTATTCACATTTTGAAGTCAGAACAGAATTCGGGGGATGCGACTTGATAATGTTTAAATAATCTGGATTGGGACCAACTCCAGAAGTTCTTGAAAAATAAATAGCGTTGATTTAAATTTCTTTGGTGCATTCTGGATGAAATATTATAAATTATGCAATTATGATCCGCCACTTTTGTGATTTGATTTCAATAACAAAGGAAGGCGGTTGACACCCTCGACTAAAATGGGTGTATTTAGGAAATTTTATCCAGCAGCTGTGAGCAAAAATACGTCAATTTCCACATCAAATGAAGATTTATTGTTACGAGTAATTGTGTCGTGGTCTTTCGTGTCCAAGGCGTGACTGAACTGCATTTAAACGGTTTCCAGCAGAATATATGAGTTTTCTGTGTATATAATGTATAAACGTAATCCCCAAAAGCTATAAAATAAAGGAATTTAATGGTGAAACTTTGCTCCTTTTATGACAGCAAAACCCGTCGTCACTAAAAATTTTATACTCATCTTCGGATAAAAATGAAAATTCGGTTTCGGCAGCTTTTATCTCTGAAATTAAATGTAATTTTCACGCACGGCAGAATGTTGCTACAACTGTTCTAATATTTTATTTGATGTAAACGCGTAAAACATTTTTATGACGGTAGGAACTCTTCATTTTCGTTAACGATGCTATAATTTGTAATTACTTACATCCCCTGTGCATATACTAAACAGCCATTTTGTATTAACCCTTTGCGAAATGAATATTTTACGTTTAATGGGCTATTAGCTGATCCAAGCATCTTGCTGGAATTAAAATATGAGTATATTTCGTTTTCCTGTTGGCATTAGCTCGTGTTTTCAAGCTATTCACTGATGTTTGTGGGTTGAAACATATTCGATAGGAATTTCCTGTCTATTTAAGTGAATATGACAATAGAGAAAAAACTACCCCAATCAATCGAGAGAAGTTTGGGGCGTTACAGTGTTCTCTATTGAACTTTCGGTCCCACAATACAGGTACAGGATGTATAACTTTCCTCCCTCTACCCACACAGCAAGCTTGCAATATTATCACCGTTTCCCTTATGTAACAAAACTTTCATAGAAAATATGGGGGTATATCTTTCGATACTTTACACCAAATTCATACAACTTCTCGTGAATTTGAACAACATTTTCGTCATTTTCTTGTTTTTCTACCCCAAAAAAAATCACCTTTAGGTACAAAAAATTTTGTTTACACACGACTCGAACAAAAGCACGAAAAATTCTTCAGAACACTGATAATAATATTTTATGCAAACAATTATTATTGAAGAGGGTGTTTTTATATGTGATGCGAGTAAAATAAGGGATCAAGCGGAGACCGTTAGACCCATATAATTTTTAGAGCTTTTTGCATTAATTATAATCGTGAGGGGGTTTTTATAACCCTGTAAACGTTTAACAGCTGCTGCTGTTATAAAAGGTAAATCTGATCCTTAACTTGGGCTCTCGTTTCTTAAATCGAAGAGCAAACAATTTGGCGGTTGAGTCTCGAAACTAAAAGAACCTAACCAAACAAAACCGGCTTAAAGTTTGTTACATTTGTACACAAACTTTATACTTATAAATAAAAATTAAATCCGGAGATCCGGTCTCGGTCTGTCCTCTAAGAAATGTTTATAGTCATTCATTGTATTAATTACTGATTACTTTAAACAAGTAATTGTTTCCAATAAAACGAGCTATAAAAAAGACCTCACTTCCCCCTTAAATTTAAACTATCAGATCTTGTGCATTCAACGTGTGGTTCAAAGTATGTTTCCAACCGATCAGTTACGTACAAATTGTTAAATCGGTTGTGATATTGCATTCATTCCCTTTCAAGCTTTACGTGTTCCCCTGTAAAATCGTTGGAAAACTTTTTTAATAAAATTGCAAAAATCTTAAAAGCGTGGTGACAAAGGTGCAAGAACGGCTAACCGAAGGCGGCAAAAGATGATGAACCGAGCTAAAAGTGATTATTTATTTCAAAATATCTCAAGACTTAAAGTGCGGTTGTTTTAAACTTTCTTAATAGAAATATGAGCCTCATACATGTGCTTTGATTTTAACGAGAATATTTTGATAAGACGCGTCGGCCGTAATAAAATGAGGTTCACACGCCATGGGATATCTGAAAAAAGCAGTGACGCACATTTTTTCCTTCGTTTATAAAATATGAAGTACAAACATTAAATAACAGAGCAGAAAAAGTGTTTATTGATTTTATGCAAATAAACTAATAAAAGTTTAATTAAAAGCAAAATGAAAAGTAAAACTTGAGTTGACAATCTGTACGATCTCAATGATATTTCCACGTTCATCTTTACTCCTGATAATATCATCTGTTCTTTTTATGTTAGTACATTAATAATAAATTAAGAAGATCCGTACTACATACTTAGATAAAAATGTAAGACAAAATACAAATCTAATTGATTATAATTTTCCGAATGTTTCTTCTGAAGATAGCAATTTCACAAATATTTTTAGTTGGAGGAAACAAAATTGAGTTGTTTTGTCTCGGATTAGGTCGCATAGAACTGAAAATTGCTACAGACCTTAATTCCATCATTACAAAAATGTCGAAAGTCCCACTCGATCCTGCTTCGCCTAAAAAGGTCAAAGGTAAAAAAAATGTTTTTCTCAAATATCTTTTTCACAGTGAGTATTATCGTAAAGACGGTTTATACAAAGTTTGTAGATTATGCGATTCTTTATAAAAAAAGGTCTTTATACTTTTTTTCTACGAATTATCATTCATGAATTTCGTTCGCTTGTCTAAGCCTGAAAAACAAATGACTGTTCTCTCCCCGTTTAATAATTTCAAAAATGTCAAGTTTGCTTTATTTGTTGTAAACTTTTGGCTGAAGGCAAAATCGTTGAATAAAGAAGAACTTAATTTTGTGTAAAAATACTACATTTTTTCGGACACTTGGAAATGGATTACATTTTATAAAAAATTATAAAAAAACTTGACAAGCGCGAGAACAAAATTGCTGTTTCCATCACTGCAGCAACCAAATATAAATAAGTAAGCAAAAATTTCCCAAGGGTGGTAGCATGAAATTTTGTGAAAATAAAAATAATCATCAATATATCAGTTTATTATTAAAATTTTATGTAAGTTTTGTTTAAAGTTGGGGAAAAAATGACATTTTATAATCATAATACCGAGTTAGGTAACATAAATTTGACATAAGCTTCATACAAATTGTAAGTTTATATTAAAGTTTCAATCGCAATGATAAAATGTCAAAAAGTCCTGTCAAGAATGTCATTAACGTCTCGATTATTTTCATGTTGTATCAGAAGTCTTTTTCTGTTTAAGCGCCGACTTGTATTTGCAGGTGTTTTTCTAAAGTAAGTTTTCAGTTTGATTGTGTCAAAAATGCGACAATTACCAAAAAAGTAAAATTAGATATTTTCGGTAATTACAAATGATGACCGCATGTGTATGAATCATCTATGTCTACATAATCGATTAATTAATACTATAAGAGTAATCACAGGTAGGTATAATATTTAAACTTTCTGGGAAAAGAACAAGTTTTAGGTTTATAATGCAAAAGTAGTCTATTATTTTTTTATTTTAATGTAACTGCAACTATATGCATATTTTCTCCCGTTGGGGATGGTTTCCCACAGATAATTTCTTTTACCGTATCCCATGTAAAAAATGTTAACAATGTCAGATTTGAGGATGAATCTAGTGAAGCTGTAGCAGCCCCAGAATGGTTTTAATATTTGTTGTAGCTAGATCAAACTATAATTTACAAATTCATCTTATTGGAAGCACACTGTCTAAATTTAAGGCTAATTCTGCTAGCAACAAAACCATGTGAGTGAACAAACTTAGCATAATGTAGTTCCTTTAATTAATGATTCCTCTATGTCTTAGAAATTTTTATTTTAATTTGATTGAATTAATTTTATTTATTTTAACAAATTACTTAATAACAACTGAAACTAAAAGAATTTTACTTTTTACCCACAATAACATTTTCAACAAATAGAAATCCTCTCTTACAACTAAACCATTAACGACATTTCTCACAGTATTCGTTGACAATATTTTTTAATTGAAAGTTTAATAAAACGTATGAAATTTTAACGGGTTTATATCACGAATATTTTTTTTTGCACAAATAAACCAATTTTTGGAGGGAAATAGGTGTAGACGCTTCCAAAAATTCATTTTTTTTTCTTTTCATAAATCGATCGTAGAACCATTCAAAAATATGTTTTAAAAATTTCAACAAAATTCTACGCCGTTTAAGAGTTATAAGCCATAGAGTGAATGTCCCTCTGGCGAACAGTTGGAGCGCGTGGCATGTAGTACGGAACCATCGAGCAGCTAGTCACTCTAGAACTATGTGGAAGATATTAAGGATAAAAAACACTTTAGAAGATGATTTTTTGTTCGTTGGAAAAAAATTTTTAGAAATATGAAAAATTTTAAATTTCACACCGACTTTTATCGCAAGCGTTTCCTTAGGTACATAAATAAATGCGTTTTTCTCGAAATCACTTTTTTCGAATTTGTGTACACTCTAGCTTCTACAGTTTTTGATCATTCGTTATCAAACTCAGCACATAGTTGCTTTATATAATTACGCTCTATGTGAACCTCAATCATAAACCATATCTTTATTTTTACAAATTTTTTCATTGCAAAAATTGGTAAAGAATCATACTAAATTTTCACATTCCCCAGAAAAATATTGATTTTTGATATTTGTTGGGGGGATTGAGGTTAAAATAGAAGAAACACTTATAAAGAAAGTAAATTTATTTGAAAAATTTATTTCGGATGAAAATTGTGACCTCCAGGATGTACACAAATTAGCCAGCCAGATGGCGACTTACAATGCACGGCAGCTGACCTCTCCGAAATTTTTCTAGAAAAATGTTTGAAAATTTCACAATATACTCTTGAATATATGCATAACATAATTCCATAATATAAATGAAATATATTTATTCCTTATGTGTAAAAAAAAAACCTAAAATACGCCGTCCTCTACATTCACTTACACCTATTTCCCCCCTTTATATAAAATATAAACTTAAAACTTATTTTTGATACTATTATATTAAAAGTGATCAAGATATGCGATAATTCTCATATCTGTAAAAATCTGTAAAAACTACGATTTTTAGACGTCGCGACGCCACACTATAGGTGATAAGAAACAATTTTTTAGATGATATTCCAGTGCTTCATCAATGATAAGTAGTCCAAGTTTTTAGATTTGTATCTTTAAAAAAAAAAGAGTTTTTGAGGATGGCCTTTAGTGTTGAAGGACCCTGTATGTTGAGAGTGTAAGAAAACGTCGATATATCGAATTATGGGATAATTTGTCAATTTTTTTAGCAGAGGTGCTTGATGTGATATCTTTCTGCTGAATAAAGTTGCGTTAAGTTTTGGTCTGTATGGTGCATGTCGTAGTGAGAAGCTAAGAAAGTTACATGTCGAGGATATCGAGCATACCGGGTCTATTTTGGTTGTCACCCTCCATGGGTGGCACATAGACAAGGAAGAAGCGCATATTCACACTTATGACGGAAATGGGAGAAATTATTGAGATTGAGTTATACAGGAGATGCGTCCAAAATATATCAATCACTCAAGATTCTTCATTTTTATAATAACAATAAATGTACAGTGCAACTAGAGTTTCTACAAGATGCCAAAGAAAATTGCCCATTATGTGAAACTACCCGACCCAGACGGTTACAATGAACACTCTCTACGTCGAATGTCAGCTACTTTTCTTGCTGAGGGTGGAGTGGACATCAGGATACTCAAAAATCGTGGAGGATAGCTATCAAACAAGACTCCGGAAAGATATATAGAAGAAAAAATTAACAATAAAATGACAATAAATAAAATAAAATAAATAAAACGGTTTTGTATCAGCCATCATCGACAGACGGTCGATGCCAGAGTCCATCAAATTTTGTCCTAGAACCTATTAAATTACAGTTGGCTCCTGCATGTAGCAATTTATCATCTTCTAGATCAAATGAAGGTGTTCATCACGTTTTATCAATGGCGTCACTATTATTTAATGATTTACAGTTACAACAGTGTACAATAACGTTAATAATTCCAATATATAATTAGTAATTGGAAAGTCCAAGGGAATAATCATCAATGTTCAGCCCAATTTCAATCGAAAGTGGACTTTGATGGTTATTCCCCTGGACCCCACAATACTTTATTCTGCGGCTTTAAAAAAAGGTCTCTTTACGATTTGTAACAAGAAAATGTAGTCCATTTCCATTGAGTGTCTGAAAATAAAAATTTCCTCCTGTATTGTTAATTTCTCTAACTGCCGTGTCTGAATTTTCAGTCAAGTTTACAGTTTTATAATAATACAATAACAGGTGGGTATTATGAAAAAAATTAAATTTCGTGTCGTTAGATAAGAACAGCTCCGCACTAAAAAATAGTAAATTCCTACAAACATCAACATTTCTGGAATGGAAAGTACGCAGAATTTCCTAGCTATTCCCGAATTTCGTAACCTAACCCATCTACCTTGAACTCGTCTACAGCAACATTTCTCCCGTTTTCCTTTTCTCTATTTCCACTAGGATAATGAACGCATTCTGAGGTGTCTAATGTCGAAGTAGAGCAGTGAAATTCCGCCGCAATCCTTCGGGACATTATCGGCACTCGAACGGTCGAATTGCACCATAAATCCATAGGAGTACGCGTTCAATTCTTCGGCTAGCGGGTACGTTCAATCAGCTAACCTATCGCAACGGCGTGTAATTACTGAGACGCTGAACGGTTCCTGGCCGATATGCGCGATACGGGCCCCATTTATCACGGTGCAAGTTCTCGGCGGGCCTGGAAGGTGGGCCATTCATAAATCAAACACGCCACAGACTCGGGCCCTCAGCTCTCTATCGAGAAATAACTTGAAAAATAGCGGAAATATTTATGGCCGAAAGGGAGAAGAAAAGCGCATTTTGCATGCACAACCTTCCGGATTCTCGCCAACTTCCGGCCTGAAATTGATCAGGAGAGAATCCTGCAGGTGCATGGCAATGACAGAGGTCGCACTGATTCGACAAGAGATTCGACGAACGCGCTGTTATTTATGTACGATTTATAATTGGGGTTTGAGCTTATCTTTTTAGTTTCATTATGGCGTTACCGTTAATGCGGGGCCGTTTTTACTGGCAGCGAACGCACGATCTGAAGAGAATATGGAAGACACAACTGCCGCATGTTCAGAGGAAGAAATTGATTCTGATATTTATCATATTCCCCAGCTGTGAGAACAGGCTGCCCAACAGTCCCAAAAATTTGATTCAGAATTCTTTGTTAAAGCAATGACATGTTGTAGTGTGGAGACTGTTGGGCAACAATTCAAATTTTCACTTATTATTTCTAGTTACAACTCCATTTTATTACAGCGGGGATCGTATTTCTTCAGCGACTTATTAATTTGACCACCTTGGTACTACAACAATACAATTTGCCGGTGGATTAACTGCTTTTAAAACCGCGCTTTCCACAAATGTATTTGTAGCCTGTAAGTGACAGTTCTAGTTTCTTCCAATAGGTAATTCTTATTACAGTTTACTACTCTAAATCACTCCTTATTAACTTACTGTTATTACAGCAAGCATTTTTATTAAAGGTAATAAATGGTTTATTTTCCTCACTTTTCAGTTTTTACCCGCAACTGAAATACTCAAACCAATTATTATTAATAATCAGACCACACAGGTAAAATAATTTGGAAAATGACTATAAAACAACGAGTTGTTAAGTGTAGATAAACGAGATATCTTCATTACTGCAAAAAGTAAAAAACTACCACGAACTTGTTCGATTGAAATTAGTTTCCTCTTATTAATGAAACATACAACACTGCTACAAACGCGCTATTCTGAATCCGAAGTTTTCTAAACCTAAAGTTCGCATAATTCATTAAATTATTAATAAGTAAATTCCGCTTTATGACTCGCTAATTAGAATTTAATCAATTAATTATTCAAACTTGACAGAAAGCGTGTTATAATTTCAGAAGTGTGTTTCATTCAGGATGTCGGAAATACAATAAAAGAATACTGTTATGCCTCTCTGTACCGTTTTGAATTTCTCTACACTAATCCTAACATATGAATTAATGAAATTGTGTATTAGTTTGAATTACCCATTCTGGTTATGAGTGAATATGTTTAGTAAATGTAAACTCACTTGGATTTGATTCGTAGAACCAAACGCAAGTTGGACTGAATAGAAAATGGAACTAAGGATCACGGTATTGTTGGAAAAAAAATCTCAAAGCACACACGCTCGAATTTTACTCGAATTAAACAAACTGAATTGTACGGAAAAAACCGAAGAAATAATACTTTAAGAAGCAACCAAAAAGCGCTTTTTGCGTGGTCACCTGTAGGTGTTGTGTCAGACTAGTAAAAAAATTAGTTTATCCTATTCCTGGCATTAGATTTTGGTATTTTAAAAAGTTGTTAAAATATTCGCTAGGTTTTTTAAATTTACAGATTTTCGCGTTTACACTTTATAGAATTTTAAATGATTTCGTATCAACGGATGTTGATCAAATTTTTTCATTTCCAAATTCTTTGATTATCATATTCTCTAGATTACCAAATTTTTGGATGACCTATTCTGCAATTCCAAATTTCATATTTTATTAAACTGACTCCTGACCAGATTTTAGGTTTTTATTTATTTGAGCGTTTTTCTGGAACATTTTTACAACCATAATTGTCATTTTTAGAATTTGTATGGTTTGAAAGAAAATTTTGCGGGGCTGGTTGATTTCGATGCGCTTTACAAGATTTAGCAAAAAATCGCGAAAAAACTATAAATCTGAAGTCTCAAAATAGTAAATTTTTATGTAGTTAACTTATAACTTTGTTTTCATCTTGAATCAATCGGGTCTATTTGCTTAAAAAATTCCGCCAAGTTACATTTTGAGTTTTCTAAACTCTGAAACTAGGACAATTATTATGTTTTTCTGAGCTCTGCGGTACAGAATCCGAATTTATCTCGACTTCAAGAAAGACAAACTTTGTCAAAAATCTCACTCGCTCAATAAAAAAAAAAATAATTTTGAGAAATTCGCTTATTTCTTTTAAAATACAGCAACAATTGAAATAAAATTTTGCATTGTTAAAGTTTTTAATGTATTCTTTCGAATGATGCTACTTTCAATTCGATCCAATTATTTTTTCGCTGCTCAATTCACCAAATAGGAGATGTAAAAAAATAAATCAAATTTTCATGTTGCAACAAATCGATTAATTTTAGTTCAGATGCTATATAAATTTGGGCTCCTCTTAGGCTATTTTTATTCATTATTTTTTAGAAAACTGTATTATTGGATCATCAAAAAAAATATCTTTTTAAGTCTAAATTTTTGATTTTAAAAAATTGTAATTTTTTTATAATTCATTGGACAACGTATTTAAATGTAAACAAAAACAAGCATAATAATTGTTAGCTTTTATTCTGTGAACGGTGAATCTCATTTGTAGTTGATTTTTGTTTGTTTAATAAGACAAAATTCTGACATCTTAGATCAATTTGAGGCAACTTTTTCCAAAAGCCGTACGAATTTACTTTAATTGCAAAAGCTCTAAATATAACATGAAAATTTATCTACATTCGAAAAAGTTAAATTTTTGTTTAAAATTTTTTTGGCTGGCAACTAAGAAATTTCGATTTTAGGAAATTCGCTCATTTCTTTTAAAATACTGCACTGGCCAAGTTAAGATTTTGTATAGTTTTAGTTATTAATGTATTCTTTTGACTAATGTCAAATTCAACCCATTCCAACTCCGTTTCCATTGTAAAAAAAATTTCTAAACTTGAGGTTTCGAAATTTTCATGCCGCAATAAATTGATAAACATAAGTTTAAATGACATAAATGTGGGCTTATTCTACGCTGTTTATATTTATCACTCTTTAGAAAACTGTATTACTATACAAAAAAATATTTTCAAGTCCAATGAAATTCCGCCAAGTTGCATTTTTAATTTTCTTAACGCTGCAACTAGGACAATTATTATGTTTTTCTTGAGCTCTTAGGTAAAGAATTCGAATTTATCTCGACAAGAAAATCAAACTTTGTCAGAAAATTTCTGACTCAATCAAAAAAAAAAAAATTTGGAAATTTACTTATTTTTTCTAAAATACAGAACCAATTAAAATTAAATTTTACATAGTTATAGTTTTTAATATATTCTTTCGAATGATGGCAGATTCAACCCGATCTAATTCCTTTTTTGCATTGCACAAAAATTTGTCACACATGAGGTGTCAAAAAAATAAACCAAATTTTCATGGCGTAACAAATCGATTAATTCTAGTTCAGATGCTATATAAATTTAGGCTCATCTTGCGCTATTTGTATTTATTATTCTTTATAAACGTGTTTTATGGTTTACAAAAATATCTTTTTGATTCAAAATTTTTTACTTTAAAAAATTGTCATTTTTTTATAACTCAGTTTTATTCTGTGAACAATAAATTTTATTTATACATAGTTAATCATTGTTTGTTTAATAAAACTGCACTTTTTGCAAAACTGTCGCATTTTTGAACACTTTGAAGCAGCTTTTTTCAACCACCGTGCGCATTTACAAAAATCAAATTTTGTGAAAAAAAAAATTTTATCTCATTGTCAGTCCAATAAAAAATTTCGATTTTAGGAAATTCGTTCATTTCTACTGAAATACTTTACCGGCTAAGTTAAAATTTTACATAGGTTCAAAAGAATTTCTACATATGGAGGTGTCAAAAAAATTATCTAATTTTTCATGCCGCATAAATCAATTAATTTTACTTCAGATACAAATCTGGGCTTATCCATTAATTATAAACAAATATTTATACTGTTTAAACGAACAGAATCGTAAAGAGAAAACCGAGGAAATTATGGCAACCAGAGGGCGGCTTTTTGCGTAGGCACCTACAGATGTCCACTAATCTTGTGCAAAAACAAATAGAAAAATTATAAGGAGACACATTTTCCACTCGGATTGTTTCTTCAGTGAATATTAAATAGATTTTAGACAAACAGACATTTTTTGCTGGACTACGCGTTAGTTTTGACAAATTACTTGCAGCTGTGTCATTGTTCTTAAAACCATGAACGCGTAAAGCATCTGTGAAAAATCATGGTGACTGCTCAGTGAACGTAAAGTTACTTTCTTAGCAACGTTTTTCTCATAATTGCATGCTTACAATGCAAGCAAGTCGAAACAAGTAAAAGGTGTTACTAGAATTTTTGCCATTAAAAATAAATCACAAGCGTTTGACTTTACTTCCCTGTTCAAAAAGCTAAATTGTTTTTCTAGGTCTACTTTTGTTGTTTTTGGCAGAACAATGAAGGACTTGGAGGCAGCATAATCTGTGAAAACCAACAGTATCTGTAATTGAATACTTTAAAAGAATTACGCAGTGCGGAACTTTAAAGCAAACTCGCATTTTTCTTCTAAATTGATTGAGCTCTGAGTAGACTTTCCCGCTAAGTATGTAAAAGCAAACTTGAACTTTTCAAGACAAACTCTTTTCTATTTATTATATTTCAAGAATGGAAGTGCATTAGAATGTTGAATAAAACCCAGCGTGAATTAACACAGCTGTACAAATGATACCATCGTCAGTCCTGCATGTATGTCAACAATTTACCTTTGCATAATATTTCAACTTTACTTTTATATCACCATATTACATCATTCCGACATCCTAAACAATGTTCGGAGTTGTTGACCTACAAGTTAACAGCCTTTGTTTCATGTTTAATCACATAAACAAATTTTTATTACTCTTAAATCATGAAACGTTCCTCAGGGTGTCGACTTGAGTTTAGTACCTTAATCAAGAAAGTTTTATTGACCGGCGATACAAAAAATCTTATTAGCATTTTAAACAAACGGTCGCTTAGTTCTTTGGCAGTAAGCTATCCGATCGAAAATAAAAAAAAAAATAACACATGAGAGCGCGAAAAGCGAGGTATTTAGGTTCAGAAGCTGCGCCGGCCGTCGGAATGCAAGTTTTATTGAATTCTCGTCCCATTTGGTGCACATGTAATTTACGTACGGGATCCAAACCCCCGATATATCATTCGTAAAGTGTGGGAGGTCTGGGAACACTGTCGCATTGTTTTACAACAAAAAACTAGTAGCCGAGAACGGCAATTTCACAGAACTTCTTAGAAATAATCGGCTTGTTATTTAGGTTTTTGTCAGCGGCTTGCGCTCGACAAGACGGCGCTCTTCACGATTTGTCAAACTCTTCTGCTAAAATATCACCGCCCGGACCACCCCCGTTTACCGTAAACAAAGAATCACAACTATAGATCAATAAAGTCGGAGAGGAATGTTATTGTTAGAACAAGAATACTGTTGTTATTATTGCGATCTCCAATTATCGGTTCGACACGTTTCGTCTTTATCCAAGATTAGATCTTCAGTCTTGGACGAATGAAAAGCGATTTACGATTCCGAGAAAATCCGTGATTTATTAACATAAACGCTGTGATAGATGTGTTAAACCCGGTATCAGAACACTTGCCTCGGAATATATTAATTGAGGGGTCGCACATACACGGTCGGCGCTGTCAGATGGAACACGGGGTCAAACTCCCAGTACTATTTTAACATGGCAACCATCACTATTAATGTCAACTGTAAATATTTACCCGAGCTGTTACGTATTTATGTCAAGTGTTAATTTGATACAACGTGCGGTACCTGTCTTGCACGATAAGGACGAGGAGCTGTATGAATCCACCGTTGCCAATTAAACAAACACCAGCTCATATCCATAAAGATTTTATAGCACGGTTATTTTAAATCACTTTGTGATGAAAACTCATGGACAAACATCGAAGTACTACACGATTTTCGAAGTAAGAACAACCAATAATTAGGTGCTTTTATCTTTAGAGCTTTTTAAGAAACGTTCCACTTGCCGGAGCTCGGGAGATTTTATTAACATTAATTTTTGAATTCATCTTGATTTTATAACACATCATTTCCGTATTTACAGTGACAAAAAATAATGAGGTTTCGTTTTATGCACACTTCAACGCGTTGCTTACTGATGCGCTGCAAACTATAACTTTATCCCATTTCCAGCAAAAAAAAGACGAAGAAGTGGCAGTTTGTAAAAATCAATTTCCGTTGAAAGGTCGCACGAGGACTTGTCCGAGGCTATTCACGTATGCGGAAACTGTTTCATGATTAGCAAGGGGAAACTGCTATTGTCTGTAAACTGTAAAGTCAGTATGTAAAACCAGAAAAAGCAAAAATTGTAGTATTTAATTGTGTACTTTCCGAAACGAGTTGAAAAAATTTCATAAATCCATTTTCGTGGGAAAAAGTATACTTTTCCCAAGAATTTTTATTAAGAAATGTTATTTCTTCAAAAAATGATTGCTTTTCCCGCACTGGTAAAATAAACAAAATAAATTCTTTTCCAAGGCGAAAATAGATAACATCTCGATGCAACAGATAGAAAATTAACAAATGCGTAAGGAAATCTTCTATTTTTTCCACCAGTTACATAAATAGGTATTAACTAAATCATAATTTTAAATATACCTAGCGCACCTACAATTATAAAAACAAATTCAGTTTTCAATTTATTTTTGATGATTTTTTTTGTACTCAACGTAGGTTTGAAATTATACAATCTAAAATATAATATTTTTCGATCGCTCCAGCTTCTTTGCAATTAGTTTGTGTAAAAATCAATTGCATTTTTATGTTAATTTACAATCATTTTATTATTTGAAACAGACCAAACATGTTAGAAATTTGCCATATTAAAAAAATTGATCCAAATTATTGAATTATTGATTTTTTGATCAGCGTTTGTTAAATTCGTCAGATTTTTGTTCCAAGATAGCGGGCTCTTAGCTTTTCAAGATTTACGTGGTCAGATTATCAGATTTAAGATTCACGCATTTTACAGTATGAAATCGTTGAACGATGACGATGATTCAATTTTAAAATTGCTTTTATAAAAACTACTAATTTTTTTTAAGATTGCGAGTGGCTAAATTACCAGATTTCAAACACATTTTTTTGTTGTTACCTATTCCACATTCTAAGATAAACATTTTAACAAAATTTTTGAAAACCTTCAGAGCGCAGATTGAGAAATTTTTGATTTTTAAGTACTTAATCCGACCAATATTTTTTATAATATTGTTTAAACTCTTCGTTATTACATTCCAAGTTTTAAGCCTAAGAGTCTCAAGATATCAGATTCAAACATAAATTTTTTTATTCAAATTTAAGGTTCTCAGATTATTGTTTCTTGGAGTTTGTTTTTTTCGTCCATTTTTGGTATTCTGAAACGTTGTCTGTGATCAGATTACAAAATATTTCAATATTGGCTAGATTCTTTAGATTTTCAATTTTTCTGGTTTACAGTTTATAGAATTTTAAATAATTTGGTATCAATGGATGTTGATTAGATCCTTACATTTATAAACTGTCATTTGATTTTAGATAACCAATTTTTGTGATGATTTTGCAATTTCAGAGTCCATCTTTTATCAAACTGAATTCTACCTTTCAGATTTTAGATCTTTACTTTTTTTGACCATTTTTGTGAAAGCTAAAAAACGTTAACATTTTTACAAGCACAACTGGCTGTCAGTTTTAGAATCTGCACGGATAAAAAAAATTGTACGCTTTTAAATTTCAATGCGCTTTCGCAAATTCAGCAAGTCTCAAAATAATAAATTTGTATATGATAGCGAACAAAGTATAATTTTGTTCTCATCTTATGCAGAATTTCAGAAATAATAAAATGGCGTCTGTTCGCTTTTGAAATTTTCTGAAGATGCAGTTTGAGTGCACATAAAAATTTATAAATTTCGGCTATTTTAAGGTTTCCGGAACCTAGACAACTATCATGTTTTTCTTAGTTCCTTCAGTACTCAGAACCTGTCTTTATCCCGAACAAAAAATGTCAAAAAAATTCTTTCAGTTAACTGAAAAATTTTAATTTTTAGAAATTCGCTTATTTCTTCTAAAATATTACACTGTTTATGATAAAATCTTGGACAGTTATAGTTTTTAATGTTTTCTTTCGACTGATGCTAGATTTAATCCGATCCTACCCCTTTTCCATTGTGATTTTTTTTTTAAATATGAAGTGTCAAAAGAATTCAAATTTTCATGCCACAATAAATGGATTACTTTTAGTTCAAATGCTATAAATTTATATTGATTTATTTATTTCTATTTAGAAAACTATACAATAAAAAAAAAATGTTTTTTAGTCGAAATTTTCGACATTAAGAATTGGAAGTATTTTTATAGGTAATTCATCGAATTTGAAGCAGCAAAATCCGTACGCATTTGTAATAGCTATAAATATACCGTGAAGATTTATCCGTAGTTAGTTTAATTTACCGCAAACAAGCACCAAACACGTAAAGACCAATAAATTAGAAAAATACAATAAAATCAATAACACTCGAGACAAACACACGTAGGTGCTACTTTATGAATATCACATTTTTAACGTTCTCTGAGGCGGAAATACATCGAATTCTTTGAACACGTACTACAAGACGTATGATTACTTTGTTTGTTGTCTGTAATTGCATCAACTATGATTCTCGTATTCGGGAAGAATCACGTCATTAAAATAGACAAGGCAATTATTATTATTTTCGTGTATCTGTTGCGAAATTGAGAAAAAGATGAAAAAACAACAAAGCCTCGATCAAAGAGGAAATAAAGTCTTTGAATCATTCTTAGTTCATCATTCTGGGCGTTCAGTTCTCGTTACCATTGTGAATATGCTTCGGTCTGATTATTACCGGTGGGCGTGCTGGTCGGATCCAGGTGAGCTAATGACAAGATAAACGTTCGAAAAGCCGCTGGTCTAATTAGAGCCTGAGCGAATTAATTAGACCTTAATCGATAAATTCGTGATAATATTTAAGCGTGGGCGGGAACATCTCATTTGTTTCGGACACAATTTTATAATAATATTCTTGTGTTACAATATAGACAACGCGGATAAATCTATAAATAGAGACATTAATTCGGATAAAAGCCGTTTTAGAAAAGCATACAAAGCGCAACAAATTCAATGCAAATTTCTTCCAGCAAGAACAGATTTTACATGTGTTTACAGCGCGAACAACGAATACCACGTTATAAAACAAATAGTGCGGACGTTCCCTCAGGCTTACTAAAATTTTAACACTGACACATAGGGGGCAGTTAATTGCCAAATTTGTAACTGCCCGCCAGAGATGGACGGGATGATAGTGTCAGAAATAACCTATAACATTTCTTAAATTAATAGCAAGGGACCGACTGCACTTCTCTGGGGAACACCCACGTGGAAATGAGAAAATTACAATATTTAAGTTTAACATTTGTTTCACATTTCCAACGTTCCCTCTCATTACAATTTTTTCCATTTCCCTCGTAAATTCTGCGTTTCTGATGTTTTTATACATCACCGGAGTAATTCCGTTTATTTCATTTTAGCCGAAACGTTATCTCCCATGTCTAAACTCATAAAGTAAAAGATCCAGGAAAAATTCGCTCCCGAAAAAATATATATGAAACATTATGAAAACACCTCGGGAACGACTTGAAAGCGTGCTTATCTTAGCGTTCCTCCGCACTCACTGTGTGTCTAAGTTTCAAATTGAAGGTATTAAATCTCTGCTTCTCCGCCAGGATTTTAAGGAGTTGCTTGAGAAATTGCCTTGTCAACGAAGCGCTTTCAGAGAGTTTATAGCTAACCTAGACCAGAAGCACATTGCCAAAAACTAAACGGTTTCACAGCTTATCGCATTTTTTATAACCCGCTGTCACGATTATTAACCTATATTGCGCCGCTCCGGGAACAAGATTTTTTCTGATTTGTGGCAGTAATTACACTTTGCTAGTCTTGCGCTGCAGAACTGTGTAATTTAATAAAACTTTATGATAGTGAATAACGGGGAAGTTTTTTGGAAAATTGTTTTTAGATAAAATCTTGCTTCATTCGGTCGTAAGTACGTCCTTAAATTAAATTTAATTCTATAGATCTACTCATTCAATTATCTTCTCTTCGTTTTAGAAAAATATGTCTCCGCTTACATACGTGCAAGAAAAGCAAATTTCCTGACCAGTCTGGTAAACGCTTTACAAGACACTTTTATTTGATTCTGAATTCATGTAGTAATTATAACAAAATAAAAAAAGACACCTAAAAACAAAGAAAAAATTGCTCAAAACTATTTATGAATTGTAAAACGTGTCACATTTGAAATATTAATTCCATACAGTGCTTTATAACTAAGTTTTAAAATTTTATTAAAAGTCCCCCTACAACCGTAGAGGGATCTTTACCGATACCAGTTATTGTGTTTTTTGTTGGGCCGGATCATGTTTTTCCTGCAATATTCTTTATTCTAAATGGACTCTTCTCTATATCCTTTTGTTACCGAAATACTTTGCCATCCTTCATGTCTCTTCAAATTTGTTGTATCTCCTTCGGCGTCTACCAACAAAGTCGCTGAACTGCGCCGCATACAGTAGCTCGTGTATTCGAAAGGTGGAGGTAAGCCAAGGTACATAACAATTTTAGATGGAAATTTTCCAAAAGAATGTAAACCCATTGGTTCCATAGTACATTTCCCTTGCTTGTAATTACGAAATAAGCGAAGATGTGGAGTATCAGATCGGCGTAGTGCCACATAATCCCTGTGCATAGCAAGATTTTTCTCAAAATTTCCTCCATCAACAACCACAAAACGGTGAGGTTTATTAGTCTTAGAATCAGATATCTGTGCTTATATATCTTCAATGTCATCGAATAACATCCTCGCATCGACAGGCTCCAAACATGCCAAAAATTCGGGCGACCTGTAATAACATAAAAGAAATGGATTAATTTGAAACATTATAACCATTGTAATCATTTGTTTTTATGAATAAGAATTCCCTGTCGAGAGCTTCAAGAAGAAGTTTATCATTCCAGTCGCATTTTGATTTCTTATAATCAAATTTTACTTCAACAAAAACACTGCTTTCGTACTCCAATGACTTGACGTTTGTAGGAACTCTCTTTTTCCGCAAAATAAGCAAGAATACATCAAATAACTTTTTTCAATCTACACCAATCTTCGTAGATTTTGAATGTTTTTTCATAACTCTCTCGCGTTTTCAACGGTAATAGGTCTTCAATAGTAACGACCGCAGTTTCACTTCCATACATCGCAAGGAATTCCGTGGGCACCATCACAATAGTTTTCGTCCTCTTTCATCACTAATTCATGAATTATCAACTGTTAACTGTTAACTGTTATACAAACACAACATATTATAATATTTTTCTTTATTTATTTGTTGTTGTTTGTTTGTAACTATGGAATCAACGAATTGCGAAACTTGATTTTTGCTTAATTTAAGCATTGTTCAATTGTTGTTTCAAAATTTTATTTTTTACGATTTTAGAAAAAATTTAATACAAAACATATCACTAAAATATCTCACTTGACTTGGAGCTTTAAAACAGACTCGATGCAAAGTGCCTCGTAATTCAGTATAGTTTCTCTTCAGTAATGTAACATTTTCATGACTCTTATGTAAATAACTATTTTCTATAGTAGATTTTAAAGTGTCTTAAAATGCCGCAAGGGTAAATAAAATGATACTTTAACATCAAAGGTAGATAAAATACTGTAATAGCATATATATACTACTAATAGCAAAAAATGTGGTTTGAAACGGCACTTTTTCTCGATTCAGAATCTTGAATATAATTTTTTGCTACCGAGAATAATTTCGAACCGCCTATTTGTTTAATCGTAACCAGATCAGTATCCGTGTTTGCCAACATCGTAGCTGCACCGCGATGCCCAATTTACTTAAAAAAATTGACCACAATCTTCGGAACTATAAACATTTTATTGGTTCCTACAGGCTGAATGGTAAACTATTTGTACCTGTAGTTGACGAAGAGGAACGTTTCGAGGACCCAATCCTCAATATTTTCGTTCAATTTCGAAAAAAGAAATTGCACAATCTTCATCGGTTACACAAAATGACTAATCTGTGTTGATCTAAGTTTAAAATTTCATTTTACATGTTATTTTTTAAACCAACAGTGTAATTAGTTTGCTGTAATTAACATGAAATGAGTTTTACAGTATTTTAAAAAATTCTTACTTTAAAATATTGCTTGACTTTCTTTGATTTTTCCGGAAAATGTGCGAGAAGCACTTTTACTGACTCGAATGATATTTTTCCCCAATTGATTTTTGAGGCAATAACTTATTCCTCTACGTCTGCATTGTATTTTCCACACTTTCAAAAACGAAAAAAAAAATATTACAAAAATTCCAACTAAGTTTGAATATAAATTAGGACAATTTAATAAATTAAAATCAAATCAAATCTGCTATAGAAAAAAAGTGATTATACACAATAATAAAGAATCTTTTACCATTAAGTGAAAATTGTGAATGCACGAGTGACGGAACAATTTTCACTTGATAGTTAAAGATCCTTTATCGTGTAGTCTAATAAATAACTATTATTAATTTATATCAATAATATATTTTATACTTTATATATTTTATATTTATTTCATGACGGTTAGCAAGTTCAAAAAATGCTATTTTTTCTACAGGACCAAAAGAACAAAGAGTTGTTTCCTATTGATAAATACTTTATTTATGAAAGGTCAGAGACCCTAGATTTAAATTAAGTCATAAATAACTATTATTAATTTATATCAATAATATATTTTATATTTATTTCATGACAGTTAGCAAGTACAAAAATTTCTATTTTTTCTACAGAATCAAAAGAACAAAGAGTTGTTTCCTATTGATAAATACTTTATTTATGATAGGTCAGAGACCCTAGATTTAAATTAAGTCTCTAGAAATACTTAATTTTAGAAACTGATACCACTCGCGTGTCATATGATCCGTAGATAATTCCATTCACCCTCAATAAATCCAAATGTTTAAGTTGACACTTTATACCTGCTTAGAATTATGGTTGTATTGTTTCTATTTGTAGTTGAAAACTGCTTTAATTAAATAGTATTCATTATTATTACTTCTCCATTATTACTTATGACAAACATTGCAAAATTTTCCTTAGTGTATGTGCGACCACCAAAGATTATTGTTTTTTCTACTTCTACTTTGTTGTGAATTATGATCAAATTCTGAACAGTTCTGTAGTTATTCCCAAGTAAGTATATATTTTTAATATTTCAGCTCCCAAAATACAAAACTCTGTTTCTCACTAAACAAACAAACTCCTACGTCATATTGACTTGCTTTTATCCAAATTAATTAAATTTTCAGCCTTAAGGCAAGATTTTTTTTAAATAAAAGTATCAAAAAGTCGATTTTGATAACCAGTTAAAATAAAATGTTCCAGTTTTCTGCCGGAAATTTTTAATAATAATAAATAAATAAATAATTCTTCCACCAGTTTAGTATGAAAACGTTAGTTCTCAGTTTTCATACTAAAACTTTGAAATTTGTTGGTGAAAACAAAGCCGTGATAAATCCATTTGCGGCATTGTAGCAATAAAATTGTGATTTGCTGGTATTTAGTGCAAGCTGATAAAAACTCTCATTTAAAAACACATTAAATGAATTACTTTTTAAACAGAGAATAAATATGTGTGCAGCAGCCCTGTCAAAAAAAACTGTTTAAAATAAACAAGAAAAACTGTTTCTTGAAGAGGGTGGAGCATTGAGAGTTTGTTTTATTTTACAAAAAAACAAATAAAAAATAACGCACCTCCACTATAAAACCTTCATCTGGGACGTTTACCCTCGACAAAAAAACAAGTCGTAGAGGGGTGTTTAAACCGAGGAAGAATTAAATTTTGACATAAACCAGATGTGCCATAAAATTTAAAATTAATAACGCAATATTCGTGAGGTATCGTCCGATTTATTCAGCGCAGGTGAGTACACAAGGACTCGTCCACTTTCATTACCTGAACGTTTCCAAACATCCTGTACTTTGTGTCACAGAATCCGACCCTAATAAGCTGGGTATTCTAAAACCTTGCACACACAAAAGCAGATGACAAACGACAATAATGACAATTTTTATGCCTTGGACTTTTTTATTGTCGCGCTACTGTGGGGTCATATTTAGGATTTTTAAATGACAGTTCGAGCTATATGTAAGGGTATTTAGGAAGCTTTATAATAGATCTGCGCGAACACAAATGGGACTATTAGGGGAATGGGTACCAAATATCGGGGATTACCTGGCGATAAGTTTGGGTATATTTTAGAATTAAAGGGATTAGGGCGCCGATGATTTATTTATCCGTCTAGAGCCACAACATGACTTCATCGGGCAATAAAAACTATTGATACGTTCAAAAGAGGTGAATAATTTATCACTGCAGACAATCAACATTTTTAGTTCAAAAAAATGGGACGATTTTTAAAGAAGAGTTAATTTCGTAAATACTCGCAACTCCAAACTTTTGGCTTTTTATTAAACATTCTGTGCGTAGAGAAACAAAATCTACAAGAAAATATCTATATTCTATAAATTTTATTCTTTTAGGAAAAAGATTTATTGGAAAATAATAGATAGCTTTCACAAGATCTTTATAAATACATACTTTTGTTACTTCAGTGGATCTGTGAAAAATTTGCGACTTTTACCAAATTTTTTTTTTTTATTTAAATTTAAAAAAATGTCAACAAATTTTATAGTATTTTTGAAAATCGATATTTTGCTATAGAAATTCCTCGCTTATAATTTAAACAAACAAAATTTACAATAAAATAACCGCATTTCATAAATTAGAAACTCTAGAAAAATTCGAAATATTATTTAAAATTAATAGATGTGGAGTGAATTTCAAGACATCTTAAAAATCAATATTTTTGGTAATTTTCTGAATACATGGATAATTACTCGTGTCTGTGTTTTTATACAGAACACCTCAGATCTATAAATTTACAAAAAATAGACGCATCCCACAAACTGGAATTTTTTTGCAAAAATGAGAAATTTTATAAGACAATTAGAAACAAATTTAATCTACGATTCTTTAAAAATATATCTAAAAATATGTGCATATTTTCAAAACTTTTCTTTCTTGTGTTAAAGCAAATTCAATATACACACAAAATGTTCACTTTTTGAAAATTTTGTCTAATAGAAAAAATTTGAAATGTTATTTCGAAATATATCATATTTTCGTTGATTTTGTGAATAGATAAAAGATACTTCATTTATGTACAGAAAAATCTAGAAAATCTTATCACATAAAAAGAAAAAGTTTTATTTAACAGCAACAAGTTTGACATCGCCACGAATATCAAAGGAACTGTGAAAATTTATATTTTTGTTAATGCTGTAGATATGTGAAAACCACTTTTATTTTGTATGAGTTTAAAGCTTTCAGCAAAATTTATAAATAATATTTGAAAATATATTCAAAATTTTAACGAATACATTTTTTCAAATTCATGTTTTTCCAATTCCAGGAATATATGGAAAATTTGTCGATTGTGTCATTATACATATGAAATTTACATAAAAAAATCCTTGATTTGAAACTTTTGTTGAAAACAGATCTGACATCTCTTCTTTACAATTCTCTTTTTACAAAATTTTCAATTTTTTTTTTTTATTAATTCTGTAAATACATAGAAAATTCACCGTTTTTCTAATTAGACACACAAAATCTACAATGAATTAACCATATTCTAGTTTATGACAAAGAGTAGAAATATCATTGTATTAACTTAAATAATTTATATTACATATATATATATATATATATATAAAACCAGAAACAAATAACTATCCATATATATATATATATATATATGGATAGTTATTTGTTTCTGCGTTTAGAGAGCTTAGAGAGACCAAATCTACAAGGAAGTAGCCTGTTTTATGAATTTGAAGCTTTTAGCAAATATTAGAAATTTTATTTGAAAATTATTAAAATATAGTTATTTAAAATATTTTCTTGTTAAATTAGAAGAAATTGTAATTTGAAATTTTATTTGAAAGAAATTTGTTTGTTTAGACAGACAAAATCTTCAATAAATTTGTTGCATTTCATAAATTTGCGACTTTTAGCAAAAATTAAAATTAAAATCTTTAAAAATCCATGTTTTTGTTAACACTGTAGGAATTCCTAGTTTTATGTACTTAGATAAAATTTACAAGAAAATAACCGCAAATAACCATAAATTAAAAACTTTTAGCTTTTAGAAATATTTAGGTGGATAATTCCTTGTTTCTGCGCTTAGAAAAACTTACAAAAAATAACGCAACCTTCCAAAAATTTAATTTTTAATAAAAATTTAAATGGTGACAAACTTTAAAAACTTAACCTCATTAATTCTATCAAAATTTCTTGTTTCTAAAATTATAGAGACGAAATTGATAAGAAAATAGTTCTACTAATTTGGAGCTTTTGGCAAAAAGAAGAAAAATTTTACTGGAAATTTACGCCTGTCATTAATTCCACTATTGTTAAAAAAGTGTAGTTTTTCAATTTTGTGCATATTTGAAAAATATCTTCTTCTTGTGTTTACCTAGTTAAAATTTACACAAAAACCAATGAATTTCAACCTGTTTGAAAAAAGTAGAAATTTTATTTCAAATTATCATCTTTCAAATATGTATTTTTGTTAATTTTGCGAATGTATGGAACATTTTTTTTTTGTACTCAAACTCAATTAGACATCTATAAGAAAATAATCGTATTCCATAACTTTAAAGTTTTTACCAAGAAGAATAAATTTTATTTGAAATCAATAAATTTGCAATTTTGCAAATCAGCAAAATCAGCGTAACCTTTTATAAATTAAAAATTTTTGGCAAAAATGGTATTTAATTTTTTAATTTGATTTCACGTCTCATCATGTTTGAAAATTTTATATTTTTTCCTATTTGTAAATATTTCACAAAATTCTCATTTTGGTGTAAAAATTAAACAAAATATAATAAATACAGACCAGCGTTCAGAACAATTAAAAATTTTACTCCTAATTTTGATTACAGCTTTATAAATAAACAATAAATAATAATAAATAATAATAACAAATAAAATTTCTAATAAAATTCTATAGAAACCAAAATTAAAACTATTTCTCCACAGCTTTAATAATTCGTATTTTTTCTAAATCAGTAATTTTTTTTTATTCTTATGCTAAGACAAAAAATCTATTAAAAATAAATTAAATCGTTTAACGAAAATGTGGATAGATTTATAGATGGTTCCCGCATCTAGCAGATTTCCTTAATTCTGAGTAAAAAAATATATTGGTGTCTTATAAAAAAATTTAATTAATTCCCAAACTTAGCAAACCAGTTATCTAAATTTGTTCATTTAGTTCACACTTTATTAATATCCATCATAAAAAAATGCTGTCAGATTGGTGCGCTAGTGATATGCAAAACCCTCAAAAAATATATCAAATTGCTTTACGCTTTCACGGCGCATTGTCCCCGAAAAAATCATTATAATAATTGCAGCGAGGAAGAAAAACCTTCAGAAGCTGGCATCTGGCGACTGCTGCTTTTATTTCCCGTCCGCTTGTGCATTGGAGTTTTTGTATTAAAATTCACGTTTTATGATCATCTCCCATATAAATTAAGTAGCTCTGAAGCAGCGATTCCTGGGCACAATACCTGTTCATATACAAAACAATCGTTTAGTATCGCAAACAGGGCGAACGAAGTAGAGTTTGCATAGTAAATGCTTATTAGTTTCCCGTCTTAGCGTACCTGCAATCCTTTGTTAAGGAAATTTAAGACTTCTTTGTACCAGTTGGGAGTTTATTCATTCTGTATCAAGACGCTCCGCATGCACAAACTCATTATCAACAAAACTTATAATCAGTGCAAAGAAAGAGATTGTTATTACAGCACCTTAAATTTAAATCCAATATTCTGCTCCCGACATTTTTAAACCAATTTTGTTCTTAAGTCGCATTAGAAGCGGTATCACAAGGAAGCGCATGCTACAAAGAAAAGTGCAATGTATCGTGAAATTAGAACCGGCAAGAATAACCTATATAATCCCTTTCTTAAAATTTTCCAAGCGCATTATAAAGGTAACCTTCGACAAGGGTGAGCAAGAAACCAAATCAAACACAGAAGCCACCTCCATTGATCTCTCACCAAAACATGTTGTGTCGACTACAATTTTGATATCAAACAACGCGTAAAAAGCACGAACAAGACAATTTGAGGATTTAGCTTAAAGGAGACGATAGTTCAATTTTTCGTTTTTGTACAGGGCCGTATTTGCCGTTTAATTAACCGACGATAATAAATAACGCCAGTTTCACGCATGAAGGAACATTTGCAACCACACTGTCATAGAATTTTTTAGAACAAGACCAATATTTACCAGTTTTAGATATATCTGACTTCATAAACAATGTTATTTAATGACGCTTGAATAACCAACCAACTCCATCTTCTCGAAAGAGAAAAGCAAATAATCGTTCATCTGATGGTATATTTGCTGAATAAATTAATATTTTTATTTAAAGCGAGAGATATAAAATAAATGTGTACACAGCTCGGTTCGCGAGGACGTGTCGTCGAAAATAAATGTATTCTACTATTTTAATTAGCAATTAGCTAATGCATTTATAATTAATCAAAATACTACCTCGATGTGAAAATATTGTTGCAAACAAAGTGTCTTTGACCCAACGAGTGCACTCTGACTAACTTGTGTATTCCATGGGTGCACCATTGTTAAGTACTTAATGCGCCCATTGTAGAAATAAAACACCATACACTAGTGCATAATGGGGTTTGCTAAAGATTTCATCGAAACACCGTTTGAAAATGCCGCCGTATTTATTTCAGCTACCATTTATGCATTATTAATACTACTTTGCTCGCGGCGGCTTTACTTTTTAACGTGCAACCCTTAAACAAATAATAGACTTCCTAATGTGTACACTAAATGTTGCCAACTACTTATCTGCTAAAATTCAGAAGAAATTTCACCATGTTTGATTGTTTGATTTTGACATTTTAACACTCAACCCAGAGCAAACACCAGACGTTTATTTTGTATAAAAACCGACGGTTCTCGAGTATCAACAAACAGTAACCTTCTAGATACTATCACAACCACTGGATAGAACTTTGACAAACAAATCTAATCCCGGAAAATATCGGGCGATGTAAAAAAATAGTGCTTATGTTATTGGTAAAAAAAACGGAAAACACATTGTAAATTTATTGCTATTCAAATCTTTAAAATCTTTAAAGAGAGAAAATAATCTAAAAATCTTTTTTTTTGTCTTTCGAAATAACTTAGTTCCTCAGGTTTTATGTTTTTAGACTGAAAAACATTAAAATTTTGATGTCTAAAGTTGGCATTTTTGAGATTCCTGTTATAATTTTCAGAACATTTTAAACAACTAAAAAGCAGAAAATATGTAACGAAATAGGTTTAAAAAAAATATGCAAAAATATTCAGTACAAAATTCTACTCTTTTTAGAACCTTTTAGACCTTTCAGACGTTCATTAACTTTGTCAAAGTATCTTTAGGATTTTTACATTCAGTGAAATCTTTGGATTCATTGGATTCATTCCTTAATATCTTGATAATCGTTCGTTTCTATGCTTACATATATAAAATCTAAAAAATAGCTAATTTTCCATAATTAGAATCTTTTAGCAAAAATCTTTTTTTTTTATTTAATTTTTGAACTCGATTTGACGTCCGAATTCTTGAGCATCTTTAATTTTTGTTGATGTGCGAATATTTTTAAAAGTTCTAAACAATTAGAAATTTAGTTATATAATTTTAACAGATTTGATAGATTGCAAAAAGAATTGTTTTTATATTTTGACAAGTGAAATCTTCAAGAAAACATTGGCATTTTATACAAACCAAGCTTTTATAAAAAAAACTAAGAGATCATTTTTCCACCGCCTTAAAAATTCGTAGTTTTGTTTAATCTGTGAGTATTCTTCCTTAATTAAAATTTCACTTTCATATTTTTATTTCATTTTCTTGATTTCCTTGAATTTTCTCTCTTCACTGTTTCTGTTCTCATTTGAAATTGATTGAATTTGAAATTCATTCAAACCATAAAAATTTTAGATTGTTTATATTTTAAAATGTAATCATTTTGGATATTTGGATTTTTCTCAATTTTTTGAACCTCTTTAATGCCCAAATTTCTTAAATTTCCAGATTTTCACAGTTCGTAATAATCTGATAATGTATCGGTTGATCCTGCCATACGGATTCATGATGTGAGACTTCAATACGTCATGAATGATACATTAAGTAATGAAGTGCATTTTCTAAAAATATATTACTTTAGAAAGAATGTTCCCGTAGTCCAGGACCGTACTTAACTTAATTATTTTAAATGAAACGTTATTCATTTTTTGCATGTTCTGATTTGTTGACTTAATGCTTTACGTGCATTTAGGTGTTTTATAATTTTTAATGAAAGAATGCCAAGTTATTCATTTTTTTTTTAATTTTTAAAATGTACAGGTTTAAATAAGATATATTTTTAACATTATTATTATTAATGACTAATTACTGAAAATCGGTACTCTCGTATGACACCAATATAAGTTAATGTTATCATACAGGGTGTTCACTAGAAATACCAATTTTCTACAATATTAAAACAGCTGTACTTTTTTTCAATAGAACACTCTATATCTTTTTGCGTACCTAAAATTTTTAGGTACTTTTAGAGATATTGCAACATTTCTAAAAATTATGACCTAAAAGTTATAATTATTTGTAAAAATTAGACTTTGATCAACAACAAAATTTACGTAAGCAAAAAAAATACTAGGTAGACCCTGCATACCCAATTGGCCCAAAAATTTTATGAAAATGATTTTTAGGAATGTGTGGAATTTTCGAAATAAGTCTTATTTACATAACTTTTAAGTCTAGATTTTTCAATTTCTTGAATTTGTCGGATTTTTAGATGTTTCAGATTTTTTAAATGCTTTATATTTTTTGGATTTTATAGAATTATTGTTTTATATTATTGTATTTTGAATTTTTTGGAGCAATTTTTAAATTTTTTGTTTAATTTTTATGGTCTGGTTTTGTTTCCTTTGTCGATTCTTTAGATACATTGGAGGTCTAAGTTGAAAAATTCAAAAAACTTTATAAGATTTTCAGAGTGTAAAGCCTGGCCCAACTGGACGGATGTAGCAATATTCCACCGAACACTTTCCTATGTGTACATGAACTTTATTATTCCTAAAATCTAAACAGAGCCTACTTTTTATAAATAATTATTTCATTTATGTAGGAAACCGATAAGTGATTTCTAATAAACATCCTGTATGATTACATCAATATTAGTCGCAAGAGTAATGATTATTTTAGCTTCATACCAAATTTCAGTAATCAACAGCTATTAATAATGCTAAAAAAGTACCTTAATTAAAAATATGTATTTTAATGTAAAATTTAAAAACAAGATACACATTTAAAGTATTTAATACAACAAATTGAAATAGGTAAAAAAAAGTAATAACGTTTCATTTAAAATACTCAAGTTGAGTACGGTCCTGGATTAGTAAAACACCTTGTTTCTCTGTATTCTTTGTATTTTCTTCTTCAATGTATTTGTCTATACTTTCTGGATTTTTCAATTTTTCATTTTTTTAAGAAATTCCAGTGTTCCTGAATTCTTCTTATTAGATTCTCAGATTTCAAAAATTGTTTTCAGGATATTTGTATCCGTTGCAGTTTCTGGTAAGTACTTCAAAAATTTTGATTTTATAATTCTTAAGTTCTTTGAATGCTCTTCACCGTTTTATTGCTCTGTATTTTTTTCTTTTATTTTTGTTTCAATTCTTTAAAAGTTCTAGAATGTTCATTTTTTTCGGATTCCTTGGATCTTTGTCTTTTCTTGATTCTTTAAATATTTTGTGACTTCTTAAAATTTCATACATTTTGTAGACAAAGATTATAAACTTTGTGGACAATTCCTTAGGATCGTTCTAGTTCACAAAACAAAATTCGAAAAATCTAAATATAAAAATGGTTACAAAAAATCTAGAATTAACAGAATATAAAAAATTAAAAAAATTTAAAAAAATAATGAAGAAATTTTCCAAAGAAGAAAAAGGACCCACAAGTGTTTACTAAACTGCATAATTACTAAATTACAAAACCCTAAACAATGCAAAACCTAAAACATTGAACAGATTGCAAAAAAAATCTAAACAATTCAACGAATTTAAAAAACCAAAAGAATTTAAGTGACTGAAGACACAAATGAACTAAATAATCCAAACAAATATAAAAATCCAGCCCTACTTCATGTACATAGCTTCGCATCATTTCGTTTCTTTTTTTAAAAAAAAAAAACATCATAAAATTTCCCCATTTTTTACGCCTACGTTCATTATTCAGCAATTATATTGTTGCAACTTCATACTACATTAAAAAAGTGTCTATCCTTAGTTCGGCTCGTCTTGTATCATCATATAATCAAGTTTTATAGCCTCTACAAGAATTCATGAATCACGCTAAAATAATTTTTGAACCGTTCGGTTACTCTTTAAAAAATCCACATTTTGCGTGACATAAGAAGGGCAATATTGGTCGTTTCAGGCCGATAAATTATTATTTATAATGCCCTAGTAGTTTAAAATTCCTCCTGAGTCCGTAGTTCGCCATGGTTTATTGGCTACGACTATGGGAAATTAAACATCGTGAGTTATATTGGACGATAAAATCAGCAGAACAATACATGAAAATACATTGCTTTAGAAGTTCAAGTTCGCCATAATTAAAGATGACTAAATTTTTACCGACAAATATAACAACAGCATAATATTCAAATTGTTTAGATTAAAGTGGAGGAAACGAGAATTCGCCAAAAGGCTATTACCGTATTTACATTTTTATTGCATTTTTAATGAAAACGAATAAATGTGGTGATGAGAAACATTAAAAAAATAACTCATAGCTGCAAGAATAATGGGAGAATTATACCCAACGAGGGTCATGAATAAAAAGAAATTTTTGTGCAATTACGACTCACCTCGTCGGGATTTATTATCAACAGATGGAGTAGGAATCGAATGACTTAAACAATTTTAAAATTAAACTAGAGGGAAATCCGGAGGAATAAAAAGGCGTTTAATCGCTTGTTTAAGAAATATAAAACTCTGTTTATTTATAAATACTAACTTTAAATAACTCTCAATTGTGTTTTATGAGGGCATCATCGTCATAACCGTTAACACACTCTGTATCTGTTTCATTTAGTATCCATTTAATATAGAGAGAAAATTATTCACCAACCTGTTCTCGTAGCACCGAATGACTTCCGTTCCTTGGTCCAAAACCAGCAGTATCATCAAGCGGTGTGTTGTGGATTAATCCAAAAGGAACCATAAAAGTCTTCGCAGTATAGCACGAAGTCTCTGTTAGACTAAATGGTTATGACTCTTCCGGGATACATTAAAAGAATTTAACGTTTGGCCACATACGCAACTCTGCCTGTTACCGCGACACTTCGCATTTAAATATCACCGCATTCATAATTAAAAAAGTAACAAAAAGCACTCCCTAAAACCACTAATTATGTGAATTAGGGTCGCTTACCCCTTCATTTTTTAATTCCAAGCTAAAAGTCAAGCGCATCGTATACGTTATCCTTAGTTCTATTTCACGGTGGATTTTAATGAACAACGAAACTGAATTAGAGCAGTAAATTACCGACGTATCTTCGTAATTCTTTAAGTTTGTGCTTTTTCGGTGGGTTTCTATTGAATGCAAGATTAATGACGGTGAAAATAGAAAACTCAACAACAATATAGTGCAGGATTAATCTCGACATCGTGACACCTCTACGAGACAGGAGCGGACTCGCCCAGACTCAAAAGTTGAATACTGAGTTTGAATGGCGTGGGTGTTCGTGGGCGCCGATCTTAAATCTCAATAATTGTAAAGTTTGATTGAATCACGTGCAAATAATCCTATTTCAATAAATTTTACGCTGACTGGACAATCTGCATAATGAGATATCAGGAAATCATGCCAAAAGGTAAAAATGTAGGCGCACAATGCGAGAAAAATGCGTGAGAACGCCAAAAAGGGGTCATCGATTTACCTTCGCTGGCAAATAATTGTGGTAATTATCGTCTTTAAAGCATTCCGACATTTTAATCAGATCACATTTTAATTTACAGAGGACTTACATGCGCGGGATTCAAAGCTAAATACAAAATTTGTAGATAATCAATTTTTTTAAAAAAAGTGAAGAGTAAGAACTGAAGAACTTAAAACGTAGTTTCTAACAATCTAAGCTCCAAAATTTTATTCTAAAATAAATTAAATTTAAAATTATCTATCTATATATAAAATTTTGTTTAAAAGTTTCAAAGATGCTGATCACCAAAAGGAGAATTTAGATTGTAGTTTTTTTTTCCAGAAAATCCTAGCGGCGTTAACTGTAAAAACTGTCATCAGAGAGAAGATTATAATGTACTAAATGGGTACCAAGGTAAGTGGAATCATTATGTCAGCTGACGACATAATAAAATATAAACACTTAACATAAGCTTTTCAGAGAACAATAAAACTAGAATTTTATAATCTTAAAAGGCAAAAAGGTGTCGCTTAAAAACCAAAGGTATAATTTGCGTCAGCTTCGGAAAGGGTGGATCAAAATAGAGCAAAAACTGAAACCGACTTTTAATAAGAACAACATACCGAAATAAAGAAACTAAGCAAAACTTTTTTAGAATGACTGGATTATATGTTTTTTTTCTAAACTTTGCCAGGTTTAGACTTTTTTTGTTCTTCATATCATCACTTTTTATTTTTATAAATAATTAAACTTTTGGTATTTTACGTACTGGACTCTTTTGCGACCGTAAAAATGAATTTAATGGCCTCATTTGCTAAAATATACTTTACGAACTAAACCTCAATTTCTTACTTTCTCCATTTTGCATTTTATTAGTTTCTTATGATTGCCCAAAAAATCTTGTATGCACTTTTGCATTTCTTTGTGTCATTGAACTCATCCCTTAAAACGTCTGTGTGACCTCGTTACATAAATAGCTATTAAATTCTTTAAGATTTATCACATTCTATATTTACAGTTTTTGGATATTTATGATTTTTTCAGATTAATTTTATTTGTTGAATTTATTTATAGTTTCCAAATTTTCTGGATGCTTCAGATTTTCTAAGCCAAATTCTCAGATTTTCAAAATTGTTTTTTAAGAGTTTGGAGCATGCTTAGATCCTTATAAACTTATAAACTTTGTTAAATTCACATCCTTTTTCTGGGTTTCATATTTTTTTAAAGTTTATATGATTAGGCTTTATAGATTTTTCTCAAATGATCTAAACTCCTTGTGTCCATTACAATTTTTAAAGCTTTTAGATCTTCAGTCTCTCGATTCATTAAATTATCTTTAAAATCAATAAATCTTAATTTTCCAATTCTTTAAATTATTAATTCTTCGAAATATTTAATTTGCCTTAAATACCTTTTTTAATCGTCTTGATTTCCATGAATTTTTTTCTCAATTTTTTAGATGCTCTAGACATTAAATTTTTTGGATTTCTCATTTTTAGATGTTAGTCTATATTTCCAAAAAGTTGTTTTTAAGGTAATCGTCTCTACTACAATTTTTAGATAGTTTAGATTTAGACTTTTTGGATTTTTCTTTAGACGTGTTTAATACTTCGATTTCATGATTTTTTCACATTTTCACTGTTTTATAGATTCTCTGATGCTCTCTAAATTATCTGGATTTTACGAATTTTGTTTAGAATTTTTATGATAAATGTGTTTTTGTTTTTCTAGGTGTCATCAATTTTTAGATTCTTCTAGATTTTATAAATTTATTTACTGCAAGAATTCTGTACTTTTTTAAATTTCTTGCACCTTATTCTTGTCTTTTCTAAGATCATTTAGATTTTCTACACTCTCAAATTTCCAAATTTTTTTGTGTTACCTAAGTTGTTTGATTTTTTACAATTAGATTTTTTGGATTCTTTTAATTCTTTATATTCTTTGATTGTTTGCATTTTCTTTATTTATTGTATTCTCCATATTATTAAAACTTTTTGAATTTTGGGATTTTTAAGAGGACCTTATTAATTTCTTAAATTTTTAAAATTGTATTCCTTAAATTCTTAGGTTTTTTAATGCTTTCCAGCCTTTTAATGCTTTATATTCTTTGAGTTTTTAGTTTTAATTTAACTTTAATTTTTATTAGTACTTGTGTTTTTAGTGGACTAATGGACTTTGATGTCTACGTGTTTAAAGTTTTTGCACTGTGAATCTTTGGATTCTTAGAATCTTTTGAATCATCTTGATTTTCTTGAATTTTCTTTTTTCTATTAGATTTCTTTAGCTATTAGATTTTTTGGGATTCTTAGATTGTCTTCATTTTCAAATATTTGTTAGAATATTTTTCTCTTTTTTAGACTGTTTAGACTGTTGGATAATTGGATTTTTCTCAGCTCTTTAATAATTTGATTTCTTCAATTCTTTTTAATAAATTTTCTAGATATTGGCTTCTCTATAAATAAATTACATACGTTCTTGGTTTTTTTAAGACTTTTTATGTTTAGCTTTTTTTTGCCTTTTTGGATTTGGATTCTCTAAACTTTCTATGCAGACCGTCTTAAATCTTTTTGACTCATACAACATTTAGAGTATTAAGATATTTAATTTAAATTATATTTGGAATCATCCTAACTTATTTTTTCGGTTCTTCAGATTTTTAGTTGTTCGAAATATTCTAATTTGCTTTAAATTTTACATTCCTTGGATGCTTTAAAATTCTTCCAATTATTAATATTTCCACATTTCATAGTTTAGATTCTTGGATTTTTTATCTTTTAATTTTCTCGAGTTTTCTCTGTTTAATTTTTACATTCTCTAGCTTTTAAGATTTTTAGATGTTTTCAAATAATTATTTTTAGAATATTCGTATCCGCTACGATTTTTCGACTGTTTAGCTTAAATTCTTCACTCTTTCAATGTTTTATACTCTCTAGATTTTTGACATTCTCTACATTACCTACGTTTTTCACTTTTTTTGTTTGGCTTTTTTATTTACTTGTCTTTTTTGGATCTGGATTTTCTAAATTTTCTAGGTTTTTATAAGCTTTTTTACAAATTGTCCGTTACTTTTTTCGAGCTTTTAAATCTGTTAGATTCTTCTAATTTCTTCAAACTCTTGCACTTTGTTGGTAATTTGACACTCACATTCACACGTCATATAAAAATAGGAAAGTAACGTCGCAATAGTTCGGGTGTTACCTTCACTCTAAAACCAACAAACGAAAATTTGATCACATTTTTTTCTAAATACATAACAAAACCCAAAAAATTGATTAAATAAAAATATTGCTTAAAAATGCGTAAGAAACAATCGAGATTTTTTAACCAGCAAATCGACTTCATGATAAGCAATCTCTACAAGCAAAGTGGAAGAAAGAAAACTTTGAACCAACGCTACAAGTTATTATTTAGTTCACATTGCTGTGTATGAAAAAAAAAACAACTTTGCATGTGGATATTAAAAACATGGAGAATAAACGCGCAGGTATGATTTATTATGTCCATGCATCATGACTGATGATATGAAAAAATGTCATATCCCTTACGTTTCAAGGTGGTTGCTTCTAACCGGTACAAGAATGTAAGTGGTCCCCAGCAGCAGTACGGTTCTTAAAATGCTTGATTTCACAAGAAATTTCCATCTTTATGTCAGAGTAATTAATTTCTTACAACCACTTAACATTTAACCTATCAAGAACAATTTATTTTGCAAGAATTTTACATAACAGGATTTCCAGTTACTTAAATTCAATTGTGACAGTTTGTTTGTACTTTGAATATTCAATATTCAATAATACGGCCCTGGAAGCGATTTAAGTCTCCCAGATCGAAGTCGCGATAAAATAGTGTTGTGAATTAGTGACTGATTGTCGTTCCTTTTGGATTAATTAATTATTTCGGTAGGATATTTATCGAGTCAAAACTGAGAGAGGAAAGCTAGAAACTATTCTGAGATAAGCAAGCCGTAAAGAACATGTTCACTCCGTGTAAATTTTAATGGAGTGTTGTTTTTCTCTTTGGAATATTAATTAAAAAGACATCTAACGATAAAAAATCAGTACCCAATCTTGAACATCAGCAGAATTCATTGTGTATTCAAATTTTAATTGGATGTAGTAAAAAAAGTATTTATAGGCATGATTTTTGAGCACGCAATTTCAGATAAAACTGCTATTCTGTCTGGCTAAGGTTAAAAGTGTATTAAGGTCGTTAATTATTTATGGTCGTTTTATGTTATGGTTGCATAAAACACAGCAGGTCTTGATCATTTTTTTTTTCAAATAAATGAATGTAAATAGGATATCCGTGACCCGGAATTTTCTGTCAGAATTAATTAGAGTCAGAACGACTTTATTAAATAGTTTGAATATTTGCTCGAATTTTTGGAACGGCACTTTATGCACAAAAAGACTTACGCTTCATAATTACCGAGGTGCAAGAAACCATAAAACGAAGCGACATGTTTAAAAACTCCACATTTAATGAGCCAAGAGTTAACAATCCAATAAAACGTCTCGTAGTTTTTTGCGGTCGAAATGATTTACAACGCTTTCGGTCGACTTAATTACGAAAAACTATATATTAGAATATTACGTGCGCACCGTAAAATGTTGCACGCCACCCCCACGAATGGTGCAATTAAAACGACACTTCGAAATCTTTCCAAACTGTTAAAAATCAAAAGCGCAAATTAAACTCTCCGATTTCATCTTAGGTCAATTAAGGAAAACTATATATTATGATATTACGTGCACGCCATAAAATGCTGCACGCCGCGCCGCCCCCACAAATGAAACAATTAAAACAACAGTTCAAAAAGCCTCCGGACTAAACTGTAGTTAAACAATCCAAACTCTAAAAGCAATTAACAGAATTCCGGCAGAACTGTGTGGTCTAGAAATTAGTAAATGAAAACGGCGCGCCTCCGACGGTTCGTATTTACAGGACAAACATGGCGGAAGTGTATTTAAATAGGCCTTATTAGAGTCGGGACACGGGGCGCTCGAGTAAATAACCCCCCCGTCTTATTGTGTTTTTAGCGCACACAAGTTAAATATCGACGGAGAGCGGTACTACATACGGCGCAACTATGCATACAGAAAGCACACGCTAATAACGGTCATTCCGGTGCTGAGCAAACAGGAAGACCGGACAGCGAGCCCGGAAAAACCGGACCCGACCCTCTCTTACAAAGAGAAAACAACGAACTTGATAAACCAATAACCACCGCTTCTAATAAGTATTAATTGTAGCGCTGTAAACATAGAAAACCTTCTAAACGGGGTACGAATGCACAATAATTCAACAGACTGGATACTGCTAAAAGCCATGTTAAATCCGGCGTCTCCCCCTTTTGCTAAACTTATGACTGTTTAGTTGCTTTTATGTCGCAAGCAATAATAAAGTTTTAACTTTACAACATCCGAAAGAAACTGCAATTAATTCCCAACTACAAGAACAACCAAATCGCATTATCCTCAGACTACTATTGGGGTGTTCCATAATAAATGCTGTTTTCAACTTTCACAATTAGATTATTAAGAGAAATGACAGACATTGCAAATGATACGCTGTGTTTTTAGATTTTGCATAATTTGGTTAAGCTGGAGAGTTTTTCATTTAATATTCTCGCAAATGGTACTTTTTACTGCCTATAAAAAACGTAACAAGGTAAAACGAAAAAACTATACAAGCATACGAACAAGTTGAACTTTAAATGTCGACCAATTACTATAACATAATGGTGAATAACCTAAAACCAGTCAACTTAACTCAACCTATCACAGTAAACTTAAAAGCGTCTAAAAAACGAAGATGGCGTCTAAAAAACTAACCGAGTAAGTAAGAATTTAAAAAACTGAAACTAGTAACCGAAAATTGAAGAATGTAACTAATTAAAAGCAAGAAGGGAGAATGTGTGAAAAGGGGAATCAGAAAACGTCAAAAAAAAAATGAAAATTTGACTAACATTCGAGAAACTAAAACGAAAGAAACTAACTCTAATTAGTTAAAAATATAGTAGTGAGAGTCTGAAAAAAAAAACAAATAAACAAATGAAAATTTGATAAATGAGAGATAAATGATTGAAGAAAGTGACACCCTAAAAATTAAAACATCTGGAGATGGGCATTCTAACAGAAAGACAGCGTCAAAGATACAAAAACAAAGCATCTAAACATTAATAACCAAAGAAACTGTCATTTAAAACCAAAAAATATGAATCAAAAACTGCGAATCTGAACCTAAAACATCAGGAAATACTGGATATAAGAAAACAGAAACACCAAAACATCGGAAAAACTGAACATTAAAAACTGAAAATAAATATGAATAAAAGGGCATCCTAATAGTATATTATTATACGTGTTTCATAAGACGCTCTCTTGTGGCACGAATGGTTATTATACAAGGTGTCTATAAATGATTCTGGTATCAAGAGTGGCTATGGAATTTGTATCGGAAATGATTTCAGCGCATAATTTTTAAATTTAGTGAACCGAACTATTGAAATGTCACTTCTGTCAACAGCGCATCATTTAAAACTTTGTTTCTAGTTTTTGCTTTTTTATTCAGTGTAGTGTTTAAAACATTATACAAAACAGTTTTTATGTGACTAGTAATACAGTTCAAAATTTAAATTGATGACAATGTCGCTCACCATGTCGTTTAAAATAAAGTTTATACCTTTTTGTAGGAAGCGGCATATTTTTTTTTAAATTCCATGACCAACTAGGATACCAGAAACATTTATAGACACCTTGTACTGTTTTCATAAGACACTCTTTGTTTTGTGGCACACATTCTATTTTAGCAGAATGAGTGCCACAAAACAAAGAGCGTCTTATGAAAACAGTATAATATACTATTTTTTCTATTTTGGTGCTCGTAGTTTTACGAAAATTTAAAATAACTGATTTTTAAATATTCTAGGGATTTTTAAGATTAGGTACTGATTATGTTGGTATGTGTCATATGTCAACCAAAATTATTTTTAATTTCACCAGAATCTGAAATGAATGAGATAAATAATTGTGGTTATGTTTTTTGGCTGAAAAGTTGACAGTGTTGACATTTGGCTCGCCCTCGTTGGGCTCGTTGACCTTCATAAGAGCAATACCAACATAATACGTATCAAAAAAATAACCATAAACAGTGTCACAAAAAGTTCCTTTGTGACTGCTTTTAGACAGACAAAAATTCATTTGTTATACCAAAGTAGAAAAAATATTTTTAAAATTGCAGCATTTGAAACCATGAAAACCGAATAATTGAAAAATAAAAATACTAACTATTTTTTTTTTTTGGTGTGTTTTTATATTTTTAACTCCTCCCCTCCATTTTCTCCATTCCTTCCTGTCCCGTGTTAAGTCCTTCATTTCGATACTTGTTTTTCCTTTTTTTTCTCCTATTTCTTTTATTTGATGGTTCTGTCTTCCTTAGTTTCCAGTTTTTGTTGTTTCGAATATTTTCTTAATGAATCTGTCCATTCTACTTATGTGTCCGAAACATCCCAACCTTTTATTTTGTATTACCCTTACAGTTAGTTCATTTAAAACATAATTCTTCTTCTTATTGCTTCTCTTCTTAATCTAGCCATTTTTGTTTTTTCGACTATATTTTGCTACATTTATACTACTTTCGTGTTTTATTCATTCTGCTTGCTCTGTCCAAGGACAAAGGTAAGTGTTGAAACGGTGATAAATTTATATACTCTCTCTAATGGGAAATAAGTGACCGATTTTTAATGTTCCTTGAAATTTTGATTTTTTAAAGAGGCTTTCAAAATGATTATTAGTGACAGTTGTTTACGTAATAAATGCATCAGTAAGTACAGTTTAAATAATTGTTGTGATGAATTTCTTTGTTTAATAAACGTGTCAATTGCTAATGAGCCTTATCATGTGATAATAAATCTAGTTCAAGAAACTAAAAAAATAATATTAAATAAGTAGTTCAATTTTTGGTAAATATGTTTAAGATATAAATAAATCTGTTTTCAGACTTGACCACTTATTTTAGAACAAAAAAATTGATGAATCGGACACTTATGTCCGAACTAAGGGAGGACAACTTTTCATCGGTTTCTTTCTTTCCAAGTACATTTATTTGTTTTATCCTGTTCTGTTTGCTATTTTCGTGTCTATCTTCCCATCTTTTGTTATCAGTGTTATGTCGTCTCATTTCCAGCTCTTCTCTCTTGTAGTTTATTTTTGTATTTCCTTTTCTTCTAATTCCCCGACTTTGATAATAATTATTTTGCTTTTTCAGGCTTTGGTCGTTGTCTTATATTCTTTATTTCTTCTCTCCATGTATTCAGGATTCGTTGCATTTTAGTTTTAGTGTCTGTAATTGTCACTGTATCGTCGGCATATAATAATCCTTCTATTGTATTTGGTAACAGATTTCTACAGTAATTTGTATATTCCCGTTTCTGTTTTTGGCGTTTGTAGTTATTTTATTCATCTTGTTAAACAAGAATAGACTGAGGCTTTCTCCCTGCTTTATCCCTTTGTTCATCTCCATTTATTTATACTTGAGCTGTAACCTCTCCTGCATATGCTTTTAATTACTTGTTTTAGGTGTTTTATTTTTCCAAGTTCTTCCAGGCAAGTCCATGTTGTTTCTCAACAATGGTGCCAAATGCAGCTTTCAAGTCGATAAACGTAGTGTATAATTCTCCATTGAATTTCTTATTGCAAATATATTGTCAGTTGTTTGTATAGTTCTCCTGAAAACTGTTTGTTTTTTCTCTAGTTTATTGTTGCCTCAAGCTCTAATGTTCTAGTGTATATCTAAAAGACTACAGATGTCAGACTTATAACTCTGTAGTTATTGCAGTTTGTTTCTTTATCTTTTTTATGTATGCCTGCCATTCCATATCTCCAACTGTTTGTAGTAACCGCCCGTTTCCCTTTACATATTTTATCAGTTCTAGGTGTGTTCTGCTTAAAATGTGAAAATATGTATGATAATGTGAGAACTTGAAAAATGGAAAAAATTAACATCTGAAAGACTGGAACCCCAGAAAATGAAAATCGAAGAACATTACAATGACAATGAAAGTATCTGGAAAAATTAAGAATTTGAAGTAAGATCCCGAAAGTTAAAAAAAACTCAAAAATCTAAAATTTGGAAAACGTAACTACTTAAAAATTGTAAATATGACAAAATGAAAATCTTGAAACATTTGAAAAATTAAAAATGTGCTTCCAACTGGAATCTGAGAAACTTAAGACTCAAGAAAGTGGCTAATTAACAAAGTGAAAGTATCTGACTTTTTGTAAAGGTAATAAAACATGTAACCTCTGTGGCAAAATATAGCTTTTATAGTTTTATGTACAGTTTTGTTATCTGTTCAAATTTATGTTGCCACAAGTGACTTAATAATTATTTACATAAAAGTCAGGAAAATCTCACATTCCTGAAGAGGAGCTAAATTGAAATAGGAGGCACTTTGTGCCGAGTATTTTAAAACTCTGAGTCAAGTAAGAGATTTTACTGATGTGTTTTGTATTAAATTTTTCCGGAAATCGTAAAAAAGACAAAATTTATTAATTTTAGAAAAAAATTCTACAAATTCCACAAAAATCAAGTTTATCAATTTTGTTGGCAACTATAGTTACAAAGTAAACAACATCGAAAAATTTCATCAATTTTGTTCGTGTGTTCACGTGTGTTCTGAAAACATTGTTAATTCATAAAATGGTGATGAAAAAAGACGAAAATCTGTGAGGGCACTCCATTTGATGTGAGTAAAGCTGCGGCTGCTGCCACTGACGATCTCTTACCGTCTAAATCAAAAGATCGGTATGAAAGAGCTTTTCAAATTTTCGAAGATTGGCGTCAAGAAAAAAAAGTTCCTTCACTTACTGAAGAAGTATTTCTTGCGTATTTCGCGGAAAAGGCAAGATTGCAGAAACCCTCAAGTCTTTGAAGCAGAATTTGGACATTAGGAAGTTTTATAAGCTTATTGCACACTTGAAGGGAAAATCGACTGGTTACCAACCAAAAAAATCGAAATGTTTGTCCCGGAATCAGATTGATAAATTTTTGCTTGAAGCTCCCGACAAGGAATTTTTATTGGTGAAAGTAAGTTGTGACAACGGTTAAATAAGTACTTCAAATGAATTTATTTTTCTGTTGTATTTACAGGCGCGCTTATTTTTGGCATTTCGGGAGCTTGTCGATGCGACGAATTATCAAAGATATTATATTAACATTTCCAATAACAGTTTTGAATAAATTGTTGCTCTTTAAAGTAGTTATTTTTCTATTTTGCGTCTTGTAAAGTCTTTACAGTACTAGTCAGGAAAATAAGCAGAAAAATGTTGTTTCAAAGACGATTTCCGGAAATAGTTACTTACATAAGAGTCAGGAAAATGTACGGTTAATGCCGAAGAGATGTTTAAGACTCTGAGGCAAGTTTCAGCATTTTCCTGGCGAGAAATGTATTAATTTTTTTCTGAAACCGTTGATTTTCATAAAAAAATACTAATTTTTAATTTAAGAAATAATTTTCACAAATATCAAGTACGTCACTTTTCTTCGTTTGAATTATTGAAGTCATATTTTTCCTTGACGACGGCAGGGAATAGACTTTACCTGACGACGGCAGGGAAATGATCAAGAAGCTCCGGTTTCAGAAAAAAGTATTTAGTTAGAGCTTGACAGTAAAATCTACCATTTTTTTTTCTTAGCAATGTTCAATGTTCAAAGATTAATGAAATGACTGCAGCAAAAAAATAAACCAAATAAAGTCTTAAGCTCGAAAACTGAAATTTGAAAAACGTGGCTATTTAAAAACTGGGAATAAAAGAAAATGGAAATCTCGAAACATCTGAAAAACTAAGATTCTGATAAAGAAACATTCTAACAAGATTCATACTGAAATCAGAAACTCAGAACTTAAGAAAGTTACGTAAACTATATCAAAGTGAAATGAGTACCTCACTTTTCCTAAAGGTAATAAAATATGCAGCCCGTTGTGGCAAAATCTAGCGTTTATAGTTCCAAGTATTATTTTATTATATGTTCAGGTTCAATTTGCCACATTTTAAAAAGATCTTAAAAGTTTCTAACTAGAACTAAACAGTAAAATCTTCAATCTTTTTCTTAGCAATGCTCATTGTTCCAGGACAGATGAAATGACTGCAACAGAAAGGTAAATTTTAAAGTAGCTCGTACTTTGATAATATTTTTTAAGTTACGATCTCGTAAAATTTTTATTGAGAAGTCCTCTCTCCCGTAAAACTATGAGATGGAGTATAAACTTCTTTGACTCGACTTAGATCAAGAAAACATATCTACACAAAAAGACAAAATTTGTATATTGTAGAGGGTTTAACACTCCCGAGTGAGGGATAAATTCTCCATACGTTAACTCACCCTAGGTGGCCCCAACGACCAACACAACTCACAGTTTATCGCGATCAAAGCAAGTAATCTTTGACTACTGTTGTAAAGCTATACCTCGTATCTCGTATTCGCAGTTTCCGATTAACTGGTAATTGAACGCATCCCAATTGATACCCAATACCATGGTTATAAAGTGGAATTGTCGCGTTCTCAGCTATCGATGATAAATACTCTGTAATTAAGTGTACGCCTCCCACTCCATAAAATTCCAGAAATAAATCAACTCGTTCTTCATCTGCATACTTTATTTATCCGAGATGACTTCCAATGGATGCGTGGTCACGAACGCGTATTTTCTTTACTTTTTCAAGTGGGTTGTTGGTAATCGGCAGCTTATTTAGACGGTTGGAGGGTATTTGACTCGAGAGCTGTCACATCCTTTGGAATCTATTTAGATTTATTCGCCTTTTTTGAGTGAATTATCTGCATAAATCATGAAGGCGTCGCGCCTTATAATCTCGAAGAAATATTTCAATTAGATTTAAGCTAATAGAAATGATGCATCGTGCACGACATCAACCTCAAAATTGAATATTAACCTGTCTCGTTTTGATATTCTGCACCTGGTACATATGGAAAGTCAACTTTCATAAAGCGAATTTACCCTGCAGAAAGCAGCTCACTTTATTGTCTTCCACGAACATGACTGACCCTAAACTCGACATGGTAATAAAATTTTAACAAAGATTTTGCCAGCTTGTGCAACATAAAGTGACATTTATTTACCGGATCAAGCCGGGGGCCACTGCATAGGCATAAAGTTTTTCACGATGTCGCAGATCCCAGTTCGTTAAATTTTGCTTTGACTTCGTTCTAGCTACGAATTAGACATCCACACACGACAAACCCGTTCCAGAACACCTATAAATTTCTTACTAACGAAGATTTGTCTCCAACCATTGAAAACTAAATGGACATTTTTCTCCTTTCTACAAACTCTATCATAAATTAGAATAAATTACCAAGAATCAAATTCTTCGTATTCCGGTTCTGCTCATTCTCCACATCTACATTGAAACTGATAATGATAATTAATAACGCTAAGCTTTACGCTACATGAACAGTATCCGCGGTATAATTGAAAAGTTACATGTTCGCTTGAGATAATATTCTCGAATTATGTAAACAAAATTTAATCTGAAGTCTTATTACAAATTACTGCAATTATTTTTCATTCGTGCGGCTCTCACGTTTGTTCATTACAAAGTTTTTTTTTTTGAATGCTTAATTAAAATGTTCCCATGCTTTTCATTAGAAAAATTCCACCCGACAAATTGTGATAATAATCAAAATACGCGATGCTGTTTTCTGAAACTCGATTCCGAGTGGTGCGTGTCAGAGTGTGTGTATAGCCTGGTCTATAATATATTGCCACCACGTTGTTGGTTTCAGATTTCACACATTTTGAACAAACTTTGATAATTTACGATGAAAGGTCGGTTATTCATAGGCTATTTCTTCAAAACATGACTTAAATCAACTTGGAAGGAATTTCCTCAACGTGTGGTGTTTAGTTAGAGTATCGGATTTTATTACTTTTTTCCATTTTACTTTCGAATTAAACTGTATATTCAAAGCGATGTTTTGCTTATGGAAAAGTAATTTTCACTGAATGGAATAAGACGTAGTCCACTCCATTTCAGTTTATAGCTGCAAATACCTAAGACTTTATTGTTCGAAGTTTTATGGTGGTGCTTTATTGCAAGAGTTTTAATATCTTATTCAGAAATTCTCGGTGCAAACGACGATTTAATTACATCAGAAGTTATCGACTTTCACAGTTTTTTTTTACCACCAACACGAGATTTAAGAGTTCAAAAAAAGTTGTCATAACATCGAAGATTCTTGCATTTTAAAACATTGAGATATGCTACATCGGCCTTCACAACTCACTTGTTGTAATAATGTTTATGACTATGTAAATTGTTAATTTCACAACTTAAGGATGCACAATTCTAATTACTCTCTAATCGTAAAGTAAACATCAACTAACGAATTAATTACTTTACTGTATTTACTTTCACGCACAATTTTTTGCCACAGACGCTACAGAAATTTTATAAATGAAATGTTTAAGGTTTGCAAAATTACAAGATTCACGACACTACATACATTTTAAAATATTCTCGGAGGGTTTAATTTTTTGCCACTGTGTATAAAAAAAAGTACACTTGCTTTTAGAAAAAGCATTTATTAAGTTGGATGTAACTCTCTCCTTCCATTTTTCTATCTACTACAAAATGATTTTTACCCTGCTCTTGCAAGTCGCCTTTTCTCGCCTCATGTTTTAAAGGGTATTATTTATATTTAAGTTAATTTTGTTTCAAATTGTGCATCCCAATTTTAGGGCGGTAAAATCACATTTAAGTGAGTGTAATGTGCATTCCAAAGCACTACAAGATGAAGATAAAAATACCCCTCTAAGCAAACATGAAGAGAATTCAAGATAAACTAACGAAAATAAACAATGTTTACAAATTGGATTTATGTTAAAAAAATTTCTTGGTGATTCTTTACTTACCACTTATTTTTACTTAGTAAATTTTAGATGTTTTGTGTTTTCCCTAACATTTTATGCCGAAAAAAAAGTCAATGCAGATACTAATATGTACATTTTTTTACTTTCAATATATCATTTTGGAATAACTAAATTTCCATATTTTTGCAACAAATGATCTTCCAATATGTATCTTGCTCTTAGCCGTAGAAAAGTACTTTATAAGAAAAACTTACACAGTTCTTGATAGAACGAAACAATTTTTTCGTATTCGTCCAACATTTCTTAATTTAACAAATAAATTTGAAATTCTTATCCTAAATACTTTGTGCTAAATAATCACAAAACGTGTCTTAGAAAAATGAAACAAATTTCTTTTTAAAATTACATATATTCACATAGCTGTAACTTACGAAATATAAAGTTCTGAACATATAGCACTACATATCTCGGCGCAGCAATAGCTACGGAAACCTACAACTATCTGAAAATAAAATAAAAATAAACGCATTAAATCAAATAAAATTTATTCGATATACGTAAGTTAGTATACTTTGGGCAAAAAAAATAAATTTTTACATTTCAATAACCATAAATTAACACCAACCAAAATATAAACAATAAACGCTCTTTATTCCTTGTAGCTCAGAAATACAAAGCGTTTATTAAAAAAATCTGTACAATGAAGCTTAAAGAAGGATAATAAATAAAGAATCTGAGCACTTGCAAAAAAAGTACGTAATTGATTCAGAAAAGGATAACATACCACTTTCCGTTAAAAAATACCAAGCAAAATCAAAAAACGAGTGTAATTATGTAAAATAAAACGCTTGCTCGGTTTTCGAACTGATTTCGAACCAGTCCGTCGTTCAGCCAATAAGCTGCAATGCTACCTGTCACAGACCAATAATACCAACAGATACATTTTAGTATTACCAGTCTATATTATCTGAAAAATAAATAGTTTCATATAATGATAAAAGGGGTGGGGTAAGGCAATGAGATATGATTCTCGATAACCCTATGGCTATATTTATCACCTCGCGGCGTTTTAGGGACTTTATACTTTAAAGATCTGATTCTCCATACAAAGCTGTTGAGAAGGACATGTAGTCCAGAGCTCCAGGAACCGCTCCTGGACCTTTGAATGGAGGCATACGTTGGATACAGTATTCTGCTTGGTCTGGTGGAAGTTCCCTCCTCAGTTCATCGGGCAGAATGTATGGCTACAAAATAAAATCACACCTTTGAATTACATCAACTTCAACTCACCTTATCAGCAGCTAAGATGCGGAAGCTGTCAATAACTTGCTCGGCAGTGTCAGTATCTGTGCTTTCCCTGGTCATAAAGTCTAAGAAAGCATCGAAGTGAACATAACCGCTGCTATTGGGATCAACCACTGCCAAAATTCTCTGGAAATCGATATCTCCTTGTCTGTCTTTTCCGATGGAGTAACCCAAAGATACAAGACAAGATTTGAATTCTTCAGGGGTAAGACGACCGGTCCTATTCTTGTCGAAGTGATTAAACGACGACCTAAACTCATTGAGTTGTTGTTGTGTAATACCCTTCGAGTCACGAGTGAGAATTTGGTTCTCGACTTCGTTGATGTTGCGGTTGATTGACGTCAACAGTTGTTCCCAACCGACACGAAGAGTTTCCATTGTGTACTGTGTGTACCTACGATCAAATTCGTTACTACACCAACCAGAAGAAGATGTTAAAACATGTCACCTATTCTCGAAGATCATGCTTTCTTGTACCGCTTGATTAATCTTCTCCAATTCTTCAATATGTGGCTTGTACGCGTAGACACCCTGTTCGTATTCTTTGAGACGATGTAACTGATCTTCGAGAGTACCGTGGAGTCCCATACCGATCGCGGTGACAGCATCCAATTGACGTTCAATCCAGGGTCCAACGGCATTAGCTTTTTCGGCAAATTGACGTCTGAGCATTTCGTTATTTTGTTGCTTTCTGAGTTCTCCTTGCAAAGTGGCATCTCTTTGAGGCACCAACTGTCTGACTTCGCCCCACTTCCTCGTAAGATCCTACAAGAAGAACGATGATTTTGTTAAGATCTTTCGACTAGCAAGTGGATAAACAACCGACATTTTTACCTCAAGGTCACCACCAATTCCGTCCTTGCGTCAAGCAATCAACAAATTTTCAAATCATTTAAATCGAACGATGCGCGTGGTGAAATGGGGTGCGAGGTTTCAGTGGCGCACTAATGTCTAGGTTTGCTGTCAGTTTAATTTATTGACGTTGTGAAAATACAATTCTGTTCGCTCGTCCGCAACATTTTCCTATTTATTACTACATTAGTTATTGTTATTACCGGAAAACGTAAAGTGTCCCTTTGATGATGAAAGATTTACCGGTAATAACTCTCTTGCATGCTAAATATTCCAACATTCTCGTAGTTTATAAAATATTCGTGTATGGTGTGCTAGGGGGACATAATGAAGTAATTCCCGATGACAATTCGTTTACCATTCTGCCAATGACATCATTACGAAAAAAGAAAGCGCTACCCTTTATCGTTTCCAATTTAATTAACTCAATTACGTTTGTCTGACGCTCAATGCAAAGTACTCCAAATTTACACATTTACAAACGATCTTTTGTAATAACACGTTAAAATGTAAGGAGAATTTCACAAGGAAATAATCAATTTTCTCATTAAAAACCCATTAGGTGCGCCACTGAATTGTAAAATGAAAGATGACAATGAAGATGAAGCATAAAAAACGGTTTCCTCCTAGCTTACATGAGCAGTAAGAGTTGTGTACGGGTTCTGCAACCCTCCAGGTACTTGGTGTTGCTTAACAATAGCTTCAACTTCCCTTACGAGTCCGACAATGCTTTGATACTCCTTATCGGCCTCTCCTAAAGTAGCCTAGAAATACATTTATTAATAACCAATCTATATGCAAATCAATCAATTTACTTTGAAGTGGGAGTGGGCGTCAATAAGTCCTTGAATTTCCTCAACGGTGTGTACAATGAAAATGTCAACAAGATCCTCCCGTGTTCCGTCCAACCAGTTATTAAACGGAGCGGCACGTTTCGCAAACTCCAAATGTAAAATATCGATCTTTTCGAGGATCCTTTCTGCTTCATCCAGAGCTTGACGACGACGTTGCGTCAAAGCTCCCAATCTATCCCACTGGTCGCAAATGCGTTGGCAACGAGCGTTAACACTAACACTGTCATGGTATTCCAACGTGCTACAAAAAAAAGTTTAGTAAGATTCATAAGAATGACAGAAATACAAACTTGAGTTCTTGAGCAATGGCGGCGATTTGCTCGACACGATCTTGATGGGCGGCCAGGTCGGATTCGAACGCTTCGTGCTTCTTCTTCAAGGCTTTCAGTTCGTTGAGACGGCACTGTCGGAAGTCTTGGCTTTGGAGCATTTCTTCTTTGCCACGGGTCCATTCCTCGTGAGCGTCAGCCTTATGCTTGAATTTCTGGGCCAAGTGTTCCAAGCGTTCCAGACGCATCATTTCCGACAGGAGCCATTCTTCAAAGGTCTTCTCGGCGTTTTCGAGACCTTTCCAAGCGTTCGCGATATCCTAAGAGGTGGTGTTAACAATGCTTAGATAGTTACAAGCTTCGGTACTTACAGAAACCATTTTTCCTTCAGTGGGCATATAAGCAGGCCTGTTGGATAGACGTAGTTTCGTTTGTAAAGTGTTGAAGTTAGTTTCGAGCTTCGCCTTCTGTTCGACACGTGGAGGCTTATGTTTTCTTCGGTACGTACGGTATTCTTCTAGTTTCTTTTGTACTCCCGCTAAAGAATTGTCAGTTTGACGTGAAGCCAACCATGGCATGGTACGACGGATCCATTCCAAAAGCTAAAATCACCAAATTAATTATTCCAGGGACTGGGAAGAACTCAGTGCCAACTTACGTCGCTAGCAAGACGTTCGTACTCTTCCATTAAACGTTCATTCTCTTGGTTGACTTTCAGTACTTTACAGATCCTATTAGCGGCAGTTTCAGCCTAAAAACACAGTATTTCAATGGCGGACTTCTCCACGATGTGCGATACAGTTCATAACAAAAAGTGACTGTATCAAAAACTCAAAAAGTATTAAAAGCGACAGGTTAAGATATTATTACATACATAAAGAAATCACCTTTTGTGCACCTGAGAAGCAATGGTAGTAAGACGATACGTATGTCATGACCGCCCTTTCATCCGGCATAGCGGTGTTCTGTAAATCTGCATGCAAACAAGTAAACCACATCATCACAAGAATATTAGAAAAACAAAACAAAATTAAAAAAAAAACATTATTAGGAAATGTAAATCGCTCACTTAGTAAAGGCGTGAGTGTACTTATCGGTTAAGAATTGCTGCGAAATAACGTTGTTAAAGAGTTGGGTTAATATTTGACACTTTCGTACAATCGATACCTGTTGGGCCCCTTGGAAAGCGTGATAATAACATGACACGTAGGTCATGATGGCACGCTCATCGGGTTTAGGCGTGTTGATTAAATCTGGAATTTTTTTACGTTTTGAGCATAATTTACCTAGTCCAACGCGCAAAGGAGAGATAACTGGCGCTGATGACTGACCATGTGGGATCTATAGATAAGCGCAAATTATCTCTGATTTTTATACAAAATGCAAAGTCAATTCTAAGTCTGAAGTCATCCATTTCTGCTAATATAACTGCTTTTTGTGCAGGGAAGCCCTATTTCTAAAAGTTAGCTGAATCTCGCTATGACTACTAATTTTTAATAATTAAGATCGATAGTTCCAAAAAGGAGCGGATGTTGAAAACATCAAATTATTTCGAATATGAACGTATTGTTCCGACAACGTGTACACCTTTTTTAAAAATTTTACTACAATCATAAACTATAAATACTGTAATTTCCATTACCCGTAAAACAATTTAAAATATGTCTAAACTATTAAGCAGCAAGTCATTAATATCTAATTAGGTGAATACAAAAAAAAAGATCTAGATTTAGAGTTCCACTTTTCTTTGTCTCGTTTTCTTTCCGACGCCATAATGACTCACGTGACGTTTAACAGCCCTATTAGCCCATCAAACGTCCCTTGTGTTCCATCAACCCTTACCATCAGGATCCAACATCCTAGGAATGTCGAGATATTTCTCGGCGACATCAAAGGCAGTGTTGAGATTCTCCAGAGGGTTATCTTTGGATAATTTGCTGTAATCGATGAGATCAGGACGATGGCGATGAATAAGAGCACAGAAAGCCAAACCATCTTTGAAAGACAGATGGAAGTTCTGTACATTTACGTTCTTGTACGGTGCTGTCTTGCGTTGACACCACAACAGCAGACCTTCTTTGGCTGTCATTTCTTCCACGGAAATGTCTTGGATAGCGAAACGAAGAATGATGGTCCAGATCATACCGAGGGTCATTTTTAGATTACCATCCACGATTTCTTCGGCACCGATGGAAACCAGCTTTACTCCTTTACTAGCGATATAATCTAAGGCTTTGTTGACGTTGGCGATCTTATGGAAACGCATTTTGCCACGGTCGGGCTTGGGCAGGGTTTCACCGGAGATTACTTCGAGAAGAAGCATGAGTTTTAGGCCGTTGCGAAAATCTTCTTCGATGTTTTCGATGGCGGTTCCGGCCTTGCGCAGATGGCTGTTGCACCATGCTGTGAATGTCTGCAAGCAGAAACTAATTGTAGCAACAAATAGATTTATTTAACTGTGTGTTTTTACCGTCGGATTTATCGTGCTAAATGTACATAAATATACACCTGTACCTACGCGTTGAAAAGGCTAAAAATAAATGCTCAGTTTCTCAATTTAATGAAGATTTTTCATTATTGTTTCATTAAATAAAATGCTTCAAGCTTCACCCACACGTCTAGACTAACTGCGTAGGCTGAATTTCTGATAAGATTCTATCTTTAAATAAGCGCCGCCCACAGGTCCTTTCTGCAAGTCAGCTGCTTTTCTTTACAAATAATGAATTTCACTCCTAGTTTTGGTTATTAATTTTAAATGAATGCGTCTGTTTGAACGCTATAACGTTGGCCCAGGAATATAGATTAGATTTTACGATGTATTTGTAATTTTCCGCCGTACCTTATTCATTCTCGTTAAATAATAAATTACCTTGGCTGCATTCCAATCACGGTTGGAAGCCACCTCACCGTGAATATTGAAATATGAATTCTAATTACAGTTTAATTTGTAATCGAAAAGAAATGATCATTAAAAATTAAAATAAAGTTTTATTTCTCGAAATAAATAATTAGTACCCACTGTGCCGCTTTAGAAGAACGAAGAATTCGACTATGTGTATTATTGGTTGCATCACAATAATTGTTTACATCAGAATACACAACATTCAATTTATATCAATTCAAATAACACGCTCTCGAACAAAACTTTAAACAAACAAATCAATTTATCTCAACGATAATGTTATGTAAATATCTTAAGTGTCGTTAAATGTACGTTTACACGGTTTTCTCCCTTGAATAATTTGTCACAACTTCCTGATTCGACATTGTGCAAACGAACTCGCACAAATGACGCTGCTTTCTGTATTTCCGTAATAGGTCGTCATAATGAGACGTAAATGAATAAAAACTCTGTGTCCTTTAAAGGGAAAGCGATAAAAATCCAAACAGAACTCTCATTGATCTTCCCACTCGCTTCTACTGAGTACTGCATTTGGGTTTGAAAGAAGCTGAAAACTGAAGCAGAAAATTCATTTGTACGCACTCTTCACAGTCCATGAGCGCTTAATGTTTGAGAAAACAACCAAAATCGCACGTCGGTCGGAATTTATAATCGTTACAGATCACCACGAAATTGTATAAAATCGGTTTATTGGCCGCATCTGACTCACAGAGAAATTATGCAAAACGGGCAATGCGCCAAATTATATATAAACCAAAAGCAAGGTCCGTAACGACACTACATGCTTATAACACGATGTAATAATATCCTCTGGGCTAATTTGCCACAATACCAATGCCATAACGTATGCAGTAACAGTGGCGACTCGTCACCTCTCGTTACGACGTCACGGTAAATCAACATTTTCGCAACGATAACGTTTCGACAACGAAAGAGTCAAGGTCGCTGGCTTTTCCGAGCCCTCACCCGCATTCCATAAATATGAATGCTACTAGTTTTCAACAAACCGTCATCTAGTAAGTAAACGGAATAACCCACTTTCGCGATGCCATTAAAATCTCTTCTGTTATCTATTTCCGTGGAAATGCAACGGTGATCTAAAAATAGTCCGGATTTTTGGATTAAGAGGTGAACATTCTTGAATTAGACTCAAAACTCGTTAGCTGACGTCCTCATTACCATCACTGACGTGAATCGGTGTCGCTTTTCGAAAAATTAATTTGAACAACAACTGTCGCTGAGCTAAACATTTCAACACTATCTAGTTAATTGCTGTTTTGCTACCAATGCCCTTGCTTTTCGTAGCGTCCAAATACCGACCGAAACGAATCAATTAAATTGATTGGAAGCAATGAAGAGAATACTAATTGCGTGGGAAGTAATTAAAACTGACGCCAAAGGCATGAGAAAGATCAAATTCCGAAGGATTCCGTTCCGCTCATATTAATTATTGGCACCAAATCTGGGTCTTCTATAATTAGCGGGGACATCACCATTGTTTATATCCATCACAAAATACGTGTTCTCGAAAAGTCACGCGAGCAAAAACCAGGCTCTATTGCCGATTCCAGCGAACAACAGCTGACGTTGTGGAAGTAAACACATTTCAAAGGTTGAGGTTAATTACACTTTCCACAGGTGAGTCAATCATTTCCGAAATACCAAAAGATTGCCACATTTCCCCGGCTCACTTTAGCAACCATTATCATCGTGGAGTAGGTCACTAACATCTCATTTTTCTCAAAAATTTGTCGCTGGTTTTCTGTTCTGTTATGACATTCCGATTCGGCTTAATTAATTGACAGGAATTTGTGGTTGAATCAGACTATTATTAGTCATTGTTGTTGGAACGAAAGTTTAAATCAACGTCTAACTGTCGGTCGGATCGACAACTATAATTTACAGAACGCCATATGCAGTGCTTCTATGCTGACCTAAACGGTACATCAAACGTCCCCTTATATGGTTTGACTCATTTAGTTTAATAGTCACGCTCCATTATTAAATAACCCCCATCACAAACTGGATCAATTAACCGAACTTTACCGTCTCTCGGTAAAGTGTGACTTTCCCTGTTCAGTTTACCTACCATGCAAAATACATTTCAAGCTTGACAATTTTCTCCAGGAAACGGTTTCGAAACAATCAATAAACAAAATGCAGATCGCCGAAATACACCGACGTTTTTCCACACCGAGAAAAATGCAAGCAACAATGGCGGCGATGCTTACACCTACTCAAACTGTCAACATGAATTTTTCAATATACTGTAACTAGTCGTTGAACTCCTTTACTGTTGACTTTGACTCACGACGGATGAAAGGAAGCTGAAATAGTGCGAATTTCCTGAGAATCCTCCGTGACCTTTTCAGAGGTCGTCTTCTCACCCATGATCGTTTACGGTTAGTTCTTGTTATTTTTAATTAATAGCGATTTGGAAGGAAAAGCGTCACTTCTGTTTACATGTAACGAAACACCTTCAACCGTAATACCCATTAAAAAACAATAAAAGGTATCACTAGAATAATAAGTGAGCTACTTTCGTCACAAGGACACCACAACAAAGGTAATGTGGTTAAAAAAACATTTTGCAAAGAACGACAACAAAACAATTCCGATTAGACACAAAATTAGCAAGGCCAAAGCAATAAACGAAGCAACGAAATAGCGCAAATTGATTTATTTAAGCGTTACGATTTATTTAGAGGCGTTCCCCATAAGTGACTTTCTAATATTGCTTTCCATAATGACCAAGGTTAAATTATGTAATGCGTTACAATTTACAATTCTATTCTTTACAAGATTTCAGAGCGCCACGCCACTGATTTCTGAACGCCCACGACGCGCTGAAAAAATCACACGCATGGTATTTATTTGCAGATGTGTCGGTGGCTGTAAAAATAACGTTGCAAAATCTGTTTGCATTTTGATCCAGTTGATCAGCAACAATGCAGCGTTCCTCGAATCTGACACATTTTTCTGGTATGAAAGTGAACGATCCTCATTCGAAAATAACTGTTTTCGTTTTATTTGTTTTTTTGCGTTGACTATTTATAACATTCTTGGATATTAATTAACATTAACTGTGACTAGGCACATAGTAAGCAGTTGAAGACCTACTTTCTCAAATGAAAAATCGAAGTGAATTATTGTTAACAGGATTTGCAGCGGTATGTTATCGGCAATAATTCATAAAAATGTGCCATTGGTGCATTGTAAAAAGGCAAATTTCTATTGAGACTTCTACGTGATACTTAAGATAATACAAATAACTTTCTAACGACTTTAGACACGTCTCTGGCGAAATTAAAATAAGTGCAAGTAGACAGCTTTTGAATATTTATCAAAGCCAGTTTGTGATAGTAACAGCCAAATAGCGTGTTCTGCCAACAGCAGGGATAGAATTTACAGTTCCGATATTTATTTTCGTTCCGTGGAATCGTCTCCTGTTGCAAACTGTTAAATCTAATTGCGAACAGTTACGATCTTAATCGTACGGTTTACTGATAAAAAAATATACTTATTTATGAACAAATCAGATAATCCGTACAGATAATTTCCGAGAACTATTATCACGTAATCTTACCGGAATAAAATGTTTACAACCAATCTATTTACCTACGAGAAAACACCCAAAAGCTGTTAATATTAATCTCAATTCTAATTATGGGAGAATACAGGGCCGACGACCACGAGCATGATTCAAAATATCATTCGGGAGACACTGATTCATTCTCTAAATAAAAATTTAAATGAACCCAATTCGTATTATTGGTTTGGAAGGCACTGTTACTGTTTTTAAGACCCAAATAATATCCATAAAGCTATTTTGAACTTTACAATCTGACGAAACTATTGCAACTTCGATATGATCAAAAATAAATAGCGTCTGGGCGGCTTGCACTATTTTGACGTGTTGGTAGGACTGTGATCTGACAATTTCCAACCCATCAGAAACAACACTTGCATGTCAATTTATGTTTAACCTCAAACTGTCAAGACAGATGTTTTGAAATGACAGGAAGAGTTACCAGCATAATTCAAATTTCAAAGCTTGCTGCATTAATTCAATGCTGGTTACTAGTGAGATAAAAAAAAAACAGTCTGATTATAGTCACACCACTTACTAGTATACCGAACGATTCGGAAACTTCTAATGACAAATTTTATTGACGATCAAATATGAACATGGATTATTCAGTGAAAAAAAAACTAATACTAAATATTTTATTTTAATACCAAATATTGTGTAATCTGTATCCAGGAAATTGATATCAAGTTATCAAAAACTTAATTTTCCTCCTTTCAGAAGGATCATGACACTTTTGCTTATTAATGCTTAAAGTCACTGTTAAACAAAAGATTTGACAAAACAATCAGAGCTACCAACACATTTCAAATTTCAGAGCCTCCCTAACGCTATTATGAAATAATTGTTTTAACTTTTTACTGATAACATTACACCTTATTACAAAATGTGTTATTGTGCCAATGTCTTCTAATTAGAAGTACTCAATAATTTTGCATTTAATAACAATTTGTTATATCTAGCAAAAGTACTAATACTTAGTTGATATTACAAAAGCACATTTTTTAAAGTAGTAAAGATAGGTCATGATAGTCATTTTAATTTGGCAACACTCTTGACACCACTCACTTTAAATTGACACCTTTTGACTAATAGATATTTTTTCTAATGACCAATCACTACTTCATCAGTTCATTAATTCATCAGTTATTAACATCCCACATTAGTCATTTTTGAAAAAACCGAAAAAACTAATTTATTTGCAATTTCTCTAATTAGAGTAGGTCATGATTTCAACTTTCAAATGTTGGCAGAACTCACCCGAAGTTGGCACTTAAACTACCGAAAATTACGCAATGAGTATCGTCAATTTCTCGTGTAAAATTGTTGGTCGTAACTTGTTCTAGTTGTCGTTTTATTAGAATATGCCATAAATTTCATCGTTGTAAATATGACTTTTATGTCATGTTGGTAAAGTCCTATAAATGTGAACTATACTAGCAAAAACATTCATTTTGGCCTTGTCCTTATCCTTGAAACAAGCGCTAGTTATATGTGGATAACTGATACGTTCAAGCAGCGACAGACGTCCTCGTTGTTAGAGGCGATTTGAAGATTTTTTTTGAGCTCCTATACAGAGTTTGGTTTTTGGAACTTAGATTAGTTTATTATCAAATAATGCACCTATCGTAAACGAAAAATCATTAAACTTGATTTTGATAAGCCACTCAAAATAAATCAAGATCTAACCATTGCGTTTTCGTGAAGTTTTTGTTGGAATTACTAAATAACTACATATAAATAGGTGTAGAGCACAGAGGAAATATGAGAAATCTGATAGCAATGTTTAATAAGATGGGAATACACACTTTCGACAGTGTGCTAACTTTCATCTGATAACGTTACCTTCAGATACGACTAGATAAGACTACGAATTGCATCCCGCGAGAAAGCTTTAGCGAAATTGCTGTTATCGTCGCGTGGGGCAATTCTACAATGGTGTCTTATATTGCTAGGATTAAACACAGCGTGTCTCCGTGTGTGCTAACGATAATTTGTAACTGCCTGTTTGTGAGTTGGTTCCAATAACAATATGTTTTGAAACAGTTGTTCTAAAATTAATATTCGTGTCCAGAAATAAAAAAGTATCCAGTCTCTCCAAATGTTATCACCCCCACTGAGAGACATGTGGTTCCTTATTTTAAATAGTTCTTTGTAAACGTGATAAAAACATGTGTTGGAATTATTTTCTTAATGGTTTCATACACACCTTCGAAAAAGCTTGACGTGCTTAATAAAAAATGTAATTGAAGTAAATTTAGATTATCTCGAACAAGCACGTGGGTGTTGTTTAAAATAGAGTCTAGCTGGCGACGGCGACGCCGACGCTTTTTCATCGTTATTCCGAAGGCGTCGTTGACGCCGTCTTCACGGACCGAGATGGCTTACTTAACATTAGCTCAATATAAATCTGATTTATTGTCGACACATCGGGAAATGGTTTCGTGTTACTGAATATGAACCACGAGCCAATGTCCCAAGAACCACGAGTAGAAAAAACGGAATATCGCCCACTTCTTGTACGAGACCAGTCCTCGTTGGTTGTTTACGGCGGGTTTCCGCGGTGTTTACGGTATAGAGTTCGGTCCTGGAGTGTCCGAAACCATTTTTGGTAACGACGTCGGGAAATCCGACGCCTAATCACCTCTCTCACTCCCACCTATCCGGGCGTCGTCATCTGTCTTTCGCAGGCGTCCCTGTGCGCAGTTGCCAACCCGAACTTTTTGAAAAGTGATTTCGTGAACACATCAGGGATGGATTAAGGGGTTGTTTGGGACGCCGGTTCCCGGGACGTGGACCGAATGACTTCATTCATGGATTGTGTTTCACAATTTCGGTCTAAATTCGCGAGCAGCTGACTGTAGTATTTCTCGTACGGCATTACATCACGGCTAGGGCTACAGCGCCAAAAATAGTTGTGCGAGATAAGGTTACGTTTCGGGCGTTTTTTGAGGTTAGGTCCGAGGGTGGACACCCCATTGAAACTCACCTTTTTCTGCTGTTTCTCCCAAGCCGGGTCGAGGAGACCCTCGCGCTCCCATTCCTCCTCTTGCTCCATGTAGCCGTCTGAGAACTGATCGACGTTATTGTAACCGTCGGTACTGATCATTGTTACAAATGCACACTTTTTTTGCTATACTAAATGGTTTCGTTTTACAATGTTCGTTCGACAGATGTAATTCAGTCGTGCAAAAGCACACGACCTGACGCGCACTTTACCCCACTAGCCCGAGCCCGACTGCAGCTCGCCAGTTGCTTGTCTGTCCGTTAGCGCAAACTCTGAGGGGACTTGAGTTTCTAGTAGCAGGGGATATCTCAACAGAGCGGACGGCCAGACAGTCCCAATAGCCTATTGCCACGATTTCAATACAATTTTCTCCACGAAAACGATATCCCTACAACCAGTGACATTTAACGCTTGAATTTAAGACTATTGCAAAAAAAAATGTTTAAATAAAATGCAAACAATACAAAAATTTGGACACTTTAAACTAGCTTTGACAGTTTTTCAAAATTCAAACTTTGATATAAAAAAAACCCTAAAGTAAAAGGCTGTTTGTCATTAGTGCTCGAATTTTTTTATTAAGAATGTTATTTTCCCTAGTTTACATCTTAAATACATTTTCATAACAAATAAAATTAAACTTGATAATAATTTATGGATTTTATTCATTGTTGATGAAACCTTTATTTTAAAGTTGACATTTTAAACTTTAATCAAGTTGATTAAACTTAATTGTCATTTTCCCGAAGCGAATTTACAAAATTTGTATTTCAAGATAATTCAGAAATTTCATGCATTTTGCTAGAAAAGCGGCAAATTGCAGAAAATGCCACGGCTTATTTCCTGTTGATAAAAATTGCTTGAAACTATGTATAACCTTAAACTCGTTAACATTCCGTCCGATGGGTGTTGTCAACTTTCAAAAAGTTCCTAGATTGTAGATTTGGTAATGGTTTAGGTACTAGACCAAATTTGAAAAAAAAATGCATTATCGAAGAGTTGCAGGTCCGGCTTAAAATGAGACCCCCCTGACTGCTCGTCACACCGTGGTTAGCTTTAAAATTTCCTCGTCATATTTTTACATGACTGATTTATTCCTTATACATTTTACAAGTTTTATTTATTATTTTCAATACCATTTTAAAAAACCAAATCCTCTTTGCAATAACTAAAAACTGACAAGAAACAAGAAATTTTCAACATATACAATCGAGAGCAACAGATTTTAGTCGTCAATGTCATCTTTTGACACAGCGTAAATTACTCTATTGAGAATTGATCTTAACCTACAATAACTTAATGACAATAATTAATAAGTCATTGGACTTTTTTCACAACTTATTTCTGTTTTTTTATTGAGTTTCGCCGTTGAAAAAAAAATGTAATTTCTGACAATTCTGTCAAATTTTCAAATGACATTGACGACCAAAATTTATTACCGGCTACAGTAAATTTGTCAAGGAATTCTAATGACAGAAGAATGACACAATAGAGTAATTTTTCACCCTGTCAGAACAGCCAAAATTTGTTACTCGTAATTATACTATTGTATTCATGAAAACTTAGGACAGAAAAATGTCATAGTGATGATATATTTTTTAAATTTGTGATGTAAAAGTTTTAACGTAGGTACCAGCATATATTTTATGATATTGAATTAAAAACTGAGACTGCCTTAAAATTCCGTATTGAATGACATACGTCCATATTTGACCGTTTTACTTATTCCAATTTACACTATCAAAATTTGAATGTCTTAGTTTTTTATGAATACGATAGTAAGTACAATCGTGAGCAACAAATTTTGGTCGTCAATGTCATCTGTCGTCAATTATTCCATTCTGAACTGATCTTAACCTACAATAATTGCATCATACTTATTACTGTCAGGACTTCCTTGAAAATTTATTTTTGACTTTGTGATGGAGAGTAAACCGGTAAACATTTTTATAGAAAAATAAAAATGTTGTCTCTCCTGATAACTCCTGATAAGTATTTTGTTATTGTTTACTAAATACTGGAATGTTTATTTACAGTTTATTTATCAAAAGTGAATAAATAATTTGTAGAAAAACTGAATTGAAAAATAATATCGAGTTAATATTTGAATACGTTTCGTTGTGTGTGTTATACACGACATAGTTAAATACGAGAAAAAGTTTGCGCAACACATTTCTTTTACGACTCATATTGCAGTAACTAATCAAGATAGAGAAATATAACCAAAGTTAACTTTTGGATAATGTTTTTCTATAGCATATTATACAGAATGTTTTTAAAATGCATTACAAAATGAAGATGCTAATAGTCATGACGAGTAGGGTTTATCAAAATTGTCCGTCCGCTACTGAGATAATAAAACTATATTGTTAACTGAAAATGTGATAGGTTGTTAAGCACGTGTAAAATCAGAATGGTAGTGAATACAAATGTTAAATTAACGAATAGGGAGGAGTTTTAGATGCAGAACCTAAAATTTTGGATTATAGACCAGAAGCTCTGTATCAAGATGCTAATCAGGATAGTACTTCTTCTTATTTTTAGACATTTTTTTCAAAAGCACCTGCATATTTTTCTCACAATTTTTGGTTGATTAAATTATTTTAAAAATTGAAATAAATGTTACAATTATACTTAAGCAGTGGCACTTTTCATGTTTCCCATTATTATCTAACACTAATACCATTTTGGCCCGATTAAAATTAGTTTAATTTGAAGTCATTAGAAACACCTGCAGCAACCCACTCAAAATTACCTTCTTCGATAATACAATAAACTCGTTTCACTATGACTCACCCCCTCAACAATTACCACGTTCTTTATACGTGCTGGAATTTGCGCACACTAGATGGATCACCTGGTGAAGGTCGCATAAGACCCCACTTCCGGTTTAAAACTTGTTTTTATTTTGATTCAACTGTATAAACGGCCTACCTAGTGAAACTAGATCACTTTCACTAGTTGAAGAAGAATTACATGGTGTACAACTAGTTGCAACGCGGACAATTAAGGAAGTAATTTGTAGTTTAGTGTGTACAATATTTTTTACTAATATTGAATAAATTAACTATTTTCATTTTTACAAACGTTCAGATTTCAAAACCCAATTCATGGGTTTAATAGAAGGCGTGTAGGCTCGTTCGTAATTATTAAGAGAAAATGGTTTTTAGAATGCAATGGTAGAAATTAGAAAAATCTCTGTAATGCGCACGCACTTGGAAATTTTACGTTGTCTAAGTTTAAAAATGTCAATTAAAAAATAAAAAACAGATGATCTAGACACCCGATTTCATTCTATTAAAGGTCAAGATCGTAATGAGAAGGTATATCTATCAAACAATATTATATATTATCTACAACAAATTTAAATATAAACAAGACATAAACTGAAGAAAACATCTACTAGTCAAAAGATAGTAAAAATAGTTGGTTAAGATGATAGTTACAACTTTCCCGTCTAATAAACCTCGGTGCTTCGCACCTCGGCTTTATAATCGTGACACTAGGGTTATAATCATAGCCATCTCAACCTTGGTGGATGTACTATTATTTTTGTATTGGGGTGTTCATTTAATATTCTGGTTGTATTACCTACGGATTTTTTTGTTTACGTGAAGTCATGTCGTAACATCATTTATGCGTTCATTCTTTCTGTCAACTGTCAACTTAAGCTATTGCTCTTACTCATACTCGCATATATTTGCGTTGTTTATACTTTTTTACAAAAATCTGTTTTTTCAGGAGTTATTTACGTTGTTGTGATTACTCAAGCCTTGGTGTCATTTAATAGTAAGGTTATGTCTGTCAATAATGCGACATACGTTTTCCAAAACAAATTATTTTCACATACAGTGACGGCAAAATAAAGTGGTACAAGTCTTGGAAAGTATTTTTTCAAAAAAATTGTTGTGTAAAGCGGATGAACGAAATAGACATGATTTTTACTGTAGGTTTAACGATAACATTAATAAAACAAATGAAAAAAATGACATTCTCTAATTTTTCAAAAGGCACCAAAGTCAGTCGGTTGATGTTTTTTGTATTGAAGTACCGATATGTAATGATTTAACAAGCAACATATTATCTTATCTATCCAGATGGTGTAAAACAAAATGAAATAACAACATTTTGCATCAAGACATTTTCAAATGAGTAGGTACATGTGAACTTTAGTTTTATTCCAATTATACAGTGAACATTAAACAAGTGAACTGGCTTTGGTAGGTACAGTTGAATTATTATTAGTTCAATGTATTAATTTTCAAGCTGTACCACTGTATTTTGGCCGTCACTGTATAATGCTACCAGATTATTAAATGAACAGTCTATATATAAGGTAATAAGGGGTCTAATTTTTCCGACAAGATTTCTGCTGTGGTTTGCCAAAAGTAACAGCTACGAGTTTATTTTTACACAAATTTTGAAATGGAGAAAAGATTTTTATCGATCCTCGTCATTTAATCGGCTCAAAATTTTCGTGTGATCACAGCCACAAAATTTCCGACGTCATATTTTGACATTTTGAAAATTTTAGTTAGTCTATGCATGCCCACGGTAACACAAACCAATAAAATTAAAGTAATCGCTCGTAGACACAGTTTAGTTACAAGTCGTTAAATATTTATGCCATGAAACCCAATTAACTTTGTCGAAAATGCCAATGCTATAATCTAAGGTTAGAAATATATAAATGGTGCTATAGATACTGTGTGACAGGAATGAGTTTGATTACTCCATTGTGAACTACTCTTAACCTATAATTACTACATAAAACTAATTTCTATCATTAGAATTCCTTGACAAGTTTACAGTAGCCGACACTAAATCTTGGTCATCAATGTCATTTGAAAATGTGACAGAATTGTCAGAAATTAAAAACTTTCTCTTTTTGATAAGGGCGAATGTCATAAAAAAATCAAAAATAAATTTGCCAGAACGTCAAAAATGTTTTTTTCTAAAAGTGATCAAGATACCAACATTATTTTATTCTTGTTTGCAGTATTTTGTATCTACAGTGAAGTAATCATTCGCCGAGTTCTGGACCCTACTTCTTAGTAACTTGTCAAGGAATTTAATGACAGAAATTAGTGTCATACAGTTCTTATAGGCAAAGAGCAGTTCACAATGGAGTTATTTTCACCGTGTCAAAAAATGACATTAATCACCAAAATTTATTGCCGGTTACTGTATAATTTGTAAATTCTGTTTTCAGTTGTAAAAACTGAAATGCGTAGACCTGAAAAATGCTACCACCGTTTTGAACGAAATGCTGCCAGTGGGATACTTTCTAGAATCAACATCTTATTAGTTTACTACCAATTTACATCGTTAATTTTGTTCTTTGTTTACAGTATGAGAAAAATAGTTTCAGTTCATTGTGAACGAAATATTCCATTTTTAAATTAACGTTAATTGTTAACAACGTTGACGTTTTCATTGCAGTAGTTTACTGGCGTTTCTGAAACACGAATCGAAAGGCTAATTCCCATGAAGTCCAAAGTACTGACGTTTATAAAAAATTCTTCTGTTGCATTAGATAAAGAATAGAGAATAGAGCTATATCTATCGTAAGTAGTGTCTTTTTTTCGGTGGGGGGGGTAGCTTTGAAAAAATAATGGGTTAAAATGACAACCAAAAACATAAAGGATGAAGGAAATGATATACCTTTAAAAATTTTAGAAACCAGGGCAGATGGATCTATGGGTTTTACCATTGTAAAAGACGAAGGAATAAGTGCTTTGAAGTTAGTTAAACAACATGTGAAACCATCGAAGTTAAGAGAACAAACATTTTTCTTGGCATACAGAAATGACCTTTGCACAGCTCAGCCAGTTAGGAAAATAAGTAAAATTAGAACTTTTAATTGAGGCAGATACTTTGTTCTTAAAGGTGAATATGCATCATGCAAAATGGAACAGTACAACGATTGCAGAGGATACATGGTGGTCATCATGTTTTCAAAAACCAGATTGCTCGTTTAATTGAAAATTGTGTGGGTACATCTACAAAAGGTCCAGACCACAGATCCACATCTATGGACCGTTAATTATAGCAAGATCGTCATTAAATGAAGAAAATATAACCACAACCTCACAGTTTCATATTGGCACGCCTTTTTTTCAAGGTTTTTTCAAAATTACCAATTTTATTTAACAATTGATGTTTTGTTGTTGTTATTATGTTTAAATAAACCGCATCGTCTATCTTCATATTTTGTTTCACTGTGTATGTCAGTTTATTCATTTGGAATTATCTTTTATATTGTTTCAGTAATTGAATTGATTGTTATTAAACAAAAATAATTTAACGCGAGCTGGCAAAATCAAAACATTTATTTTATGGTTACGAGAAATGCAGGTTCCATCTTGATAGGATGATAAGGATAAGCGAGTTAATTCCACAATTAGCGTAGATTTATTGGCCATGGATTTATTTTGAAATCAACTAAATATAAAGTGTCTTCTAAATATCACGTAGTTGAACTGAGTAAGTGAATTTCGAAACGTGTTGGTGATGCGTAGATAACAGCGCTACCAACATGTAAAAAATGCAAGCCTGCTGAACAACGCTCAGTTCAAATAATCGGTGACATTTACACAATTATACCGCAAAATTGCTTTTCATAACTGCACTTTAAATACTTTTTGTTTCCGACCACACATTATCATAATTTTGCAATCATTATTCTACTTGTGCATAAATCATATGGTTCACAAATCATCGGTTAGTAACAAATAAATTAACAGTCAACAATAGGCAACAAATTCCAAACCCATTTTCTCTAATCAAGAATTCACGCGGCAGTAATGTTTTCCTTAAATATTTGCGCTGGTTTTACTAAGTGCGTAAACACGTAATTAAAGTGAACTGTCGTTAATTACTAACAATTATACAAAAGACTGTTTTCTAGAAGTAAGCTAACTTTTTTGTCTAGCAAAAAATTAAATATAAACATCTTCACGCTTTATTATTTTATGCGAACTTTGCTTAATTATATTTAAATTAAAGAATAAAGAAGCGGAAGATTACATCGGTGCTAAATGCAAAATCTGTCTGTCAAGAGCTGTCTGTCAAGATAATCGAGCAGAATTGCTATTGTGCATTGTAATTAACAAAATAACTAAAGTTTTATTTAACTTATCACAAAAAAAAAGTCACGAGGTCCCACCGAGATTTGAACTCGGATCGCTGGATTCAAAGTCCAGAGTGCTAACCATTACACCATGGGACCGTGTTGTTTGTTGGATAATCACAACACAATATTAGTCAAAGTTTACAATTAACATAAATTTAAAATTTGATTTATCATTTCAAAATAGATTTACATTTAAAATAAACTAAATTAAATATTAAATATATTACGTCGTTCAAAACATGGATTTTGCACCAAAAAAACAAATGCCGGAAAAAAAAGAAGTAATAAATATAACACTAAAAATTTACATACAGTAATGAAAAAATTAAACGTATTATGTAATAATTATTATTTAATTAATTATTTTGTATAAATAAATTATTACGTACTTTCATTTTCGCTTTTTCTGTCGTTCTAAACATTTAAACAATTTTATTGATTACGTAGTTGAAAGTGTTTGTAAAAGCATAACTGCTTTTTTAACAAAATATAAAAAAATTTGAATTGTTGAAAGAATTCCAATAAAAATGCATACGTCTAATATACCTAAATTTTCCCAAATAAAAAACTATGAAATAGGGAAAGGTGGGACAAGACAAGACAAGACTTAAGGTTTAATTACAATTTTTTCTATTCTTAATCTGTTTTTCTCTTTCCTTATTAAATCTATATATATATTTTTAATTTTATTTTTCAGTTTTGACTTTTGTTTTCTTTTTTTTCTCCTAATTCTTTTTTATTTAAATAAGAAGTAATTATTAGACGCTTTCATTTTTATCTTGTTACTTTTTTCCCTAGTCTTGTCATTTGGATGCTTATTTATAAAGAAAAATAATTATAAAATTAAACCATCAAAGACATTTTCTAAAACGTTTTTATCTCAATCCTTGACTTGTATTAAATATCTAAATTCACAGTAGCCAAGCAATTACTTGAAACAGTTAAACAGCCACTTAAAAATAAAACAATAGCCAAGATTGTCATTTTTTTACAGTTTCGACCAATTGCAATCTTTTGCTTTGATGAAGTATGTACTTAAGTATACACTGTTTTATGTGTTTTGTGTTTTGTTTCAAATATAAATAAGGTATCCCATCTTACCACACTACTCCGTCTTGCTCCAACTTCCACTAGATTTTTTTAAGAATATTAAAACCATATAGACATTATTATTAAAATAAATGCCTCTTAAAGAAAAACAATGATATTCCGAGCCTTCAAATGAAACCAACTAACTCCACTTTTAGATTATTTTTTTTTTGTTTAAATCGAACTCGACGACAAATTTGTATAAGGAAAATCCGCTAAGTGCACGGTAAACTTTCTCCTTGTCGGCGAAAATTCATATATTATTATTTCTTACAATAATGTTGGCAGGTAATTAGTATAATTGTGTTTTAAGATCTAGGTACATAACATAGATAAATTATACATTTTATAATCTCGATAGAGAAAGCAGCAAAAGCATCCTTTCGAGAGAATAAGTACTTTAATACATGAGGATCTGAAGGTTTAAATAATATTTTAAATATTTACTGTCAGAATTTTAAACTAGTTGTATTTGTATTTTTGGAAAAGCGAGACTATTGGCCTCGCCAAAAAAAAAAAAAATTACAAGGCTGCACGGCCACTAAACTCACAGAAAATGGCTAATATGAAACTGTGTGAATCCAGAGTGATTCAAAAGAATTCCATGGGTGGTACTATGTATTATGAAAGTCTATAATCCGGAACCATCAGTTGAAAATTCTAGAACCGATAATTTAGAAAGTTAATAAGAACTCAATTATTTAATAGGGCTGTGAAAATAAAGTGAGTTTTGTTCTTTTCGTTCCAAGCTGTAACAATAATAGAGGAGTAACTGGGTTTTTCTTGTACTTGTACACCCACGAATATAAGAAGTTCCTGTAAAATACAGTTCTATAATAAAAGTTATTTCAATTGTTTAATTAGCGGTACATTTAAAGTTGTTTTATTTGTTGTCAAATTATGAGTTATTTCTGTTCAAACATTTGAGGAATAAAAAGTCCAAGTAAGCTAAACTGTGAGTTTAGTTATTAACGTAAAGGTCGGAAAACAAAATAGATTTTATTTCTTTTGCAGTTTTTTTTTTATAGAACAAACCACAAAATTTGCGTTTTTAAACATAGCGTGCTAATTTTACTTCAATACTAATATAAATTTATATCTCAAACAAAATTCCAGTTACTTGATATCTAACTGCCGCTTATGATAAAATTAACACGATAATTCATAATAAAATGCATGTCACCACTTCATAAAACAATTTATTAATCACTGCAAAGCACTTATCTTAAACAGGACAAAAACATTTTAAATTAGTGATCTACTGATTGCTTTGATACTAATCTACTGATTGCACAAAAAATAGCATTCAAAAAGATAATAAACACTCTATGCAACAATTTTTGAAAGCAAATATAATTTCTTTATTTGCCCATTTTTGTGGGGTGTTTAAAAATTTTTTGGTGATTTTTGCACATTCGCAGTAAAATGAAGACTCTTGATAACTTTTGTGCGTGTCTTATGTGCCTTTTAAGCCTTGAAAACATAATAGTACTGTTATATACAATGTGGTCTTCTTTGATGTGTCACTTTATTAACACTTGGCGCTTTCTTCACCATAATCTGAAACGGTTGTTCTTTTGCAACACCTCCAAAATCGCCCAAGTACAACTTCGGTTTGTACTTTTTTCTCCCAGATTTCTTGACGCTTTTCTCCCCATATCTTGAAAAGAAAATCTCCAGAACATGGTAAACAATTTCAATAACACTCAAAATGGAACCACCTAAACATAGGCCAATCAAACCACCAACAGAGGCTAGAAATCTCAGATTAACAAAATTATCAAACATTTCTACTTTTTACCGAGAATTAGTTCCCATGTTATCAATACATTTCTAAGGAGTTTGGTACAGGAAACATGCCCAAAGTATACACGAAGGATGCTACTGTTGGCACGGATATCAGGATCGTCCGACCTGTAAAAATATTGTTCAAACTCTTTCTACTTAATCGATTTGAATTACTCTTTCAAAGGTTCCTGGTCCAGTTGGTAAGAATAAGAGATTTCTTGGCACTGAGGGTAACACAGACATTCTTGAGAATCATTAGTTCTGAATACAGTGTTCACTAAATAAAAAATTAATAATTAGAAAGTACTTAGAAGGGGGCAATTACCAGAGATGAGATCATTAGAATATATTTGAGAATGTTTCAGTCTACGCAAGTTTCTAGTAATGCACGGCATGTCTGAAAGAGTACAATAGCGTGTTCTTCCTAAAACCAAGTATGTGTCACAATTCCGTTACATTTTGACTAACCTTTTACTGGGTAATAATAATAAGGTACACAATGACAAAATAATTGAATAAGTTTAGCCCTACAGCGATTTACACACGTAGGGTAGCTGTAACGTGAAGTCCAATGCATCCGAACCTGTAAAAATGTAGAAATTATCTTTATAAGGTTTCAAAGAATTACCTCTTCAGTAAAAACACAGTCTCTTGTTTGCTTATCAATGCTCCTCACCTTATCATCACTTTCTGTAATTTCAGGTCGAACAGACAAAGACACATCATTTCCAGATCGAATGGTGGAACTATACGTTGACATGTCAGGATAATGAATGTTTTCATGTACAGACACCTAAAAATTTCTATGAAAAGTTGATACCACCACTAATGATTTTACATCGATCCCAACGCTACGTTTGAACGAAGAGACATACTGTCCTTCCTCGACGTGTAATTGAAGGTGAAGACCATAAGAACGACCTACTCCTGTCACGTAGATTTCCTGGGATTGCGAACTAGCTTTTTGTAAAGAGAATGATTCTATAAAAGAAATACTTACTTCTTTCTTCTGTAATTGAAAGAACAACAAAAACCACTGCTTGTTTTGACTTGCTGAAACAGCTGACTACAATTTGCTTCTTGACTGTTCCAGGAACAATCAGAGATCATCTGGGTGCAGGGATGTGCTAGCTACAAAAACAATTTTTGGTTCTAATCCATGTTGAAATATTTACTAGACCTCTGACATCAATTTTTCGCTGTTGTAGCCTGCACGCTCTAGTGCTTTAATGATGAGATAATGTTGTGACCACTTTACTTCCTTATCCATTTTGTAACCCAACACTAGTAGTGACAGATTCGCAAAAAAATTGTCTACTGCTTCTGACTTAAAGTTGGCTTTCAATCTAAAATATTTCATGATTTAAGCAACGCAACTAAAAACTTACTTACATGTTTCTAAATTTCTTGGTATTGTCTTTGTAGACCACATTAAAGTTACAGATGGTAACAGCAGGAAAAGGCACTTTCCACACGGGAAACGCGGTAGTCAATATCGTTGTGGTAATTCTGTTCGAATGGTAAGCCCGAAATTGAGATTGAATTAGAAGTATGCAAAGACAGGTACTAACTAAGCACACAAATGCCCAAAAATAAGACTTAAGTCTTGAGGACGACGGGTCTGTTATGAAACGAAAGCCGTGGAAGCTGGTTTCGTTGAAAAATCTTATTGTGCCGTCACGTAAACGTTTACGTACGATGTTACCTGAAGCCAAAAAAGTCATGCTCATCAAAGAAGAGAGAAGCACTTACATCTTCTGGAGAATGTCATATTTGTCTTATCACAAGTATGAACAAACACCAAATGGATTTGGAGTAATTAAGACAGTGGGAATCAAAAACTACATTTATTACTATTCCAATACAAAATGAAATTTTAATTATATGGTAAGAACTAATTAGTATTCATATTTTCTTCATTTGGTTCGGGAACTAATTCTTCTAGCTGTCGATCTCCAAACTTGTGTTTTACTGAAAGAGAATTAATTCATTATTAATGAGACTTTTCTCAGTCTTTGTGAAAAGTTTCCAAACAGTGATTTGTTTGTTAATGGAAATGGATATTGATCACAATTAAGTTAAAAAAAAAAAAACATGAAAAGTACTCTATTCTGGGTTTTTTCCTTTCCTTTTAAGAAATCAATTCAACAACAACATACCAACATCCAAATTCCTCACATCATGTACAAGAAAATTGTTTGACTTATTATCCCCGCCAGCTGCAATAACGAATGGAGAATCAGGGCACAAATCCAGACACTGTACTTGTCCTAAATTAAAATCTTTCTCTTGAACTAGACTGACTGCCTCTTCAGTATAGTCCCAGATTTTGATTATTCCATCAGGTGAGGCTGTTATCAACAAACCAGGGCACTGATTACTGACCACAATACCAGTTATTTCTTTTTCATGTGCTTCAACTGCCCACACTTCTCCTGTCATCAAAATAATGAATTATTTTACATAACTGATACCAATATTACCTTTTCTGCAATCAAAATATTGAAGGTGTCCTGTATCAGTTCCAGCAAAAAATGAGAATGGTTGCAAAGAATTCCACTGCAAAGTTTCAACTTCTCCTTGTACTACCCATGTTTGATGAGCATCAGGACTTCTACAGTCAAAGATTTTGACTTTCTTATCACAAGCCCCTGATAAATAAAACACTCTCTTTATATAATCAGAATTTTTGGTTGGTTTTACCTGCTAGTAATGTCTGTGCTTCCAATTTGTGCCACTGTAAACACTGAACTTTATCAGTGAAAGCTTTGATTTTTGTGTTAGGTGTTTGGTTTTCTAAATCCCATAATAAAATAGTTTTGTCAACAGAACCACTAGCCAAAACATGTTCATATGATTTATTCCAAGCCAGTGAAAGAACGGCATCCTTGTGACCAACTCTGGGGCGATTTTTCTTAACACTTGCTGTTTTTCCTAAAGTAAATGCAGGTTCTATGCTATTTATTACATCTAAATCCCAAACTTGGATAATGGGTGTCATTGAGCCAATTGCACAATAGCACCCTTTTGGAGCATTAGGTTCATAATCTAACCACTCAAAGCAGAGGGGGAATGCAGGTAAAAGAATGTCATGATGGACATAAAGAGATTCTTCTTCCTCGTTATAAACTAGCAACAAAAACAGTTAAAATTGTGATTTTCAATGAAAATGTGCTCACTATAAACTTCTAGCGTGCTAGCATCTCCTTCAATGTGTCCAACTAGAATTAAATTGTCAGTAGGCTTGATTACTTCATCCTCTTTATCAGAGTCATCAGATTCAGAAAAATTATCTTCAGCTTCATTTTGAAGATCAGCTAAGGAGCTAATTCCTAAAGTTTCTGCAGTGTTTTCATCTGAAATCGAGACGTGTGAATTAAAGCAAATTTTGATAGTATCTTACCATTTTCATCATCATAGTTCTCTAAGTTAAATTCATCTTGAGCTGACGATTCCCCCTGGGATCCTCCATTATTTGTACTAACTCTAAATAATCTCCATCACATCTTAATACTCTGCAACCTTACAAAACTTACCGTAATTTCTTCTTTGTGTCTTTAATCACTTGCACTAGCTCCGCTTTCGATAATTGAACCTACAGCGCAATAGTTTAATAATTCGGTTTAAAATTCTAGCATACCTTTTCTGGTTGACTTCTCGCTACTCCCTTTTTAACCCATTTCACACACGTGATTAAATTAACACGATTTTCGCTGTCATTCTCTTCCATTTTTGTGGAAAATTAAATTTCGTCTGGTGTTGTCACCACGTGTCAAAAAAGTAAGGTTATGTACTGCTTAGAGATTCTAAAACCTAACCTCAAATTTTGGTTTGTTTGACAGGTGTCAAATGACCGAAAAGTGGTCAAAAAAAAGTGAGAAAATGACTGAAAGGCCTAGTGTAGTCATTGTTAGTAGCAGCAGTACTAAACCGAAGTCTTTAATAAAATTGATCACAAAGACTGCAGATGTCGTGGAGGATCCATCGGGAAATAAAGTCTCCCACACATGGCAGATAGAAACGAAGTATTACACAGCAGAAATTGATATAATCGGGATTAATGAACACTACCAGAGAAGCCACACGTTCAATGATAACGTTGAAGCGTTGATAATTCACATGGACACCAATAAAGAGACAGGATTACAAGACTTACAAAAATGGTCTAATATAGAGGATGATTGCGACCCAGAAGTCAAGCTTTTAGTTGCGAATTACTGTACTAATGATACGAAAATCACAAAGTCTGCAGCAACTGAGTGGTGTCTCAAACACGGTTTTGAGTTGATTGAATTATATCCATCTCAACAAACATGTGATCAAGATATAATTGAAGAGAAAATTGGGGTTGACAGAGTTGTTGAAGCTCTACAGACACACACGTGGTCTAATATGAACATGAAGAGTCAAAAGAAAGAACAGGGAAAGAGTGAAGAGATAGAAAGTGATGAATTCCTGAATAATGACACTATGGATGATTTCAGTGATTTGTTTGCACAACTAAGCATGATGAAGGAGAGTCTTCAATCTCTACCTACAAACCAGAGGAAGCAGTGCGCTGAACAAGTTGTTACGGCGTTCTGGAAGGCCATTGGTGGAGATGAAGAGGAGATTTCCGACATATAACTTAAATCAGACTGTTGATAATGTTAAAATAGTTTTTTTTTTTCTCGCAGTGGTTCAGAATTCAAGAATTATTAAAGAGTGACACCTGTTTTATGGCTCAGACACAATTACATCTATTCAAAGTAGCGCTTTTTTGCATGTTAGTAACTGTATTATATTTTCAAGTATTTGTAAATAAAGGCTCAATTAAATAATGTTTTTTTATGTACGTATTTTATTATTCATTAAGTACTCTTCCTTTCTCTACTACGTGAATTGTTCATTCAATAATTTTGCCAGCTGACCGATTTTTAAAATTGACGGTAAACATTCAACATCTGGTTGATCAGCTGATCTGACAGAGGACACTAGCACCCGTGCACCCAGTGGTGGGGAGAAGTCGTTAACTCCGCATGTACAGACAAATAGAGGGAAAATTAGCGCGCCCGGCAAACCACTTGGGGTCTCCCAAGCTAGGTTATCTTTAAAACCAGTGAAAAATCGTGAAAAACCTCCAGGAAAATACATCAATGTTTCCTTTAACCCCAACCAAGTTCTAACGGCTTTTTTCGCACCCTCCAATGGCGGAAGAAGAAAGGAATGAACCAAGGCGTTCTTCTCGCCTTGCTTTAACAGAAATCAACTTTAATAATGAAGAAACACCAAACAAAAATGTAAGTGCTGATGAAATGGTGATTATTCAAAGAGGACCTAGGAAGAAGCCCATTATTTGGTCACCTGTTGATCAAGATCGAACTCCCGCGAGGAAAGAAAAAAGCCCATTGGAGTGTGCACCAAGAAGACCCAGTCTGAACCCGAAACTACGGCGAAGGCTTATTTTAAGCCCCACCAAGAATCCAGGGGAGTTTGGATGTAGTTTTGCTAAGAAATTAAGAAGTTTACCTTTGTTTGCCCAAGAGTTTGGTGAAAAATCGGCATGAGGAAAGTTTAATTGTGTAACCGCATGTTTTAGGATAACTTGTGTAACTGCATGTTTTAGGGTAACTTATTTTACTGTGTGCCTTGTAGGAATTAAGGATTATAAAAATAAAACACGTTAGTTTATTATGTTAAATTTGTACCAGACTAAGTTTTGTGTGCCTTAAATAAAGTTCAGTCAATAATTTGTACATTTTTATTCTTTTCTACATAACAAAAATTGCACAAATATCTTATTCATCCTTATCTCAATAGGTACCACAGACTTTGAATCTTATCAATACTTTCTAAGAGATTAAAATTCAGTTTTCAGAACAAGACTAGAAGAAATTTAATTACGAAAATAAGAAGGAGCCACCGTCAGTGTTACCAACGCTACAATGTGTTTCAAAAGCATATTTTCATGTTTTCCTGTTAAAGAACCAAGACTCGTTAAGCTCAAACAAAACAAAAATATTACTGCGTATAATACACTCTGTAATACAGAGTTTTGGACCTCCACAACGAATAAGAATTATCGAATTTAAGTAGGTAGACTCCTTGTCCTGGATACTGGTGAGAACCTGCATAGACTTCATTTTGGCAATCTCTTCTATATACTGGCACAATTTCAGTGAGGAGTGTCTTAGAAACGCCGTTGACGGAAACGGAACCCGCTTCTAGATCACCCGCTTGGATCGCTTCCTCATCGTAAAGATCTTCATCCACGTCTTCCATGTCTTCGTCGTCACTTTCGGAAACGTGGACTGAGACTTGGTCGCTGCTTGGAGTACCGAATTCGAAATAAACCCCAAATCCTGTAAAAGTAGGTAGTCAGTTCAAATGTACCGCCTTTAGTTTTAGGGTGAAATTAAAATCACTGAACCATGACACCTCGTCTTTCATTTAACGTCAAACTGAAAAAGTAGGGCATGACATTTGCAGCCATGCATTGACGACAATTTCGTCAATAGATGTTTTTTTGCTATTGTAACAAAGCTGTTAACGCCCTCATTTTGAATGCGTTAATAGAATATTTCCAAACCCAAAACCTAGGACCTTTTTTTCGTTTGGTATCACACACTGGATGAAATGTCAAATGTCAGTGTGAGTTTAAAGTTCTAGATACAGAAATTTTTTATCGACAGTAATTTAAAGGTGGCATTTTCTGCAATTTGTCATAGTTATAGCGAAGCGCAGTTAATTTGTGAATTTTGCTCGGAACACAAATTTTGCAATTTCACTTGAGAAAAATGACAGGTATGTTTAGTCTACTTGATTCAAACTTAAATCAGTAACTTTTGAACTAACAGTTTTCCCAACTGTCACATAATTCCCTAAATTATCAAATTTGATTTTATTTGCAAAAAATGTATGTATTTAAAATGCAAATTGGAAAAAAAAAACTCGTTTTATAAAACTTAAGAGCACTCGTCCTTTAAATGTAGTCATTTGATGTTATTTGCAAAAAATGTATTTAACATCCAAATTGGAAAAAAAAACTCGTTTTATAAAACTTAAGAGCACTCGGGCAGTCATGCTTACGGCAGTCGTACTGCAAACTTAGACTCGTATCTTAATAGAAATAGAGGTTTTATGTATATTTTTAATAACATTAATATATACCATTTTCTAATTTGCTGTTATAACAAAGCTGTTAACGCACTCATTTTAAATGTCTTAATAGATAACGCACATTGGATGAAATGTCAGAGATGTCAGTGTGAATAAGGTTACAGCTTCAAGCCATTTACAGATTTTTTTTATTGACAGCAAATTTACCGTGGCGTTTTCTACAGTTTACAGCATTTCTAACAGGATGCAGGAAATTTCTGAAATTACTGTCAAATTCATTGCTATCCGTCTACTTCCTAGTGTAAATTTTTCAAAATTAGGTGGTTTAAGTTTGTCTTCACGGAGTTTGGAGAATAATCTGTCATCTAACATATCAACGCATAGCATGAGGTTATGTTTATTTTCAATATAAACTAAAGGGGAAATAAAATTTGAAATGTAAAACAATTGAGCGCAACTACCAATCATACAACGGAAATATTACCAGGAAGTAGCAACCATATTTTTTTACGAGTGAACTGATACAAATCAATTTACCTATAGAACACTAATTTTGCAATTTTGCGAAAAATGACAATTATGTTTAGTCTAGTTGATTCAAATCAAAATGTCAACTTGAAATAAAACTGTCCTAAATTTTTATTTGCAAAAGAATGTATTTAATATGCAAATTAGAAAACTCAAAAAAACTCGTCCTTTGCAGGCACTTGGCAACTTGCACTCGTTTTATAAAACTAGTTTTTTAATGTACTATTATGGTTTATTTACCAATGTCATAATGGTCTGTGGCGAACTCCCAGAACAAACGCGAGCCTTCTGGATGCGTCGGTACCCTCACTGTAACGGTTTCCCCATGCCCAACTCTCACCACCCCATCCCCTTCAGCTTGTGCCACCGCCTGCTTAAAAACATCGATTCCAGACCGCGTCCACATACTTGCAGGCACCAAATTATTATCGGAAGATTCTGGATTTGTCTCGCCTATTTCTTCATTTGAATCATTGTGCTGAAAAAAATTGTCATACACAATAATAAAACATGATCCCAAAGTACCCATTCTGTGTCAGTCTTCTCATTATCACTCTCCTTTTGTATTTGCTCCCCTCTTTGTGCAGCTTGTAATTGTTGCATATATTGAATATAATGCTGATCTTGGAGTTGTCTAATTAGAGCACCTTGCTTTTCAGGATCCCCAGGAAATTGTTGCTCTGCATATTTCCTAAATTGGTCAAAAGTTTGTTCATTTAAAGCCTGCTGAATTTGTCTCTTTATAGATTCTTCTTTTGTTAGTTGTTCTTGGATTAGTTTCTCTTCCTGCTCTTTCTTTTGCTTTTCTTCTTCTTCAATCAATCTACGTTTTTCTTCTTCTTTCCTACAAAAGCAGACAGTGATTTAAGAGTTCTTCAACTTTAAACAGACAGTACGCTTTTCTTTCTTGCTCCTTTTTTTCTCGCCTGTGTGCCTCAACATAAGCGGAAAAAAGCGGACACCGGCGGCTTAAAAGTTCAACAAACCCGGCCCTTGCTTGGTCCTCCGATAGTTTCCCCAATTTTTGCCACGCCACTCGTCTATCTTTGCCTACAACGTCTAACGTTCCTAACGGTGGTAATTTATTTATAGCTTCTGATAAAGGACCATGGAGTACTTGTTGTGAAAAAGCTACTAGTTGTAATTTATCTTCGTAACTAAAATGGACAGCCTTGCCTTCCTTTTCTGGAAAAATTTAAATTAGAGAGAAGTGTTAACCTTCACACTTTTTATACCTTTATAAAAATTGAAGGCCAGCTTATAAACTTCCTTCAAAGGTAGGCCATATTCCAGGGTGTCTTTTGATGGATTACTCACTAAGGAACTTTTCCGTTTTACCGACTTTATATCTAATTTTGAGATTTTTTCAGAAAGTAATGAGCTGTCACTTTCTGTAGCCATGTTTCTTTTTGTTGACTACAAGTTTTGGGAACTTTTATCGGGCATGTTACACAACTGGCTGTCTATTATGTCACTGTCAAATTTATTGAGTTTCGTTAACCTCTAAACAATGGTAACTAAAGTAACGTTTCTGTAGCAAAAAACTACAACTTAACACTTTTAGGGAAAACACAAAGAAAAATCTAAGAAACACAAACACGAAAAAAAACACAAAGAAAAAAAGAAGCACCGTTCTCGCGGGTCTAGTTCAAGTTCATCTGACGAATGGGTGGAAAAAGCCAAGCATTTTTCCTCAGACGAAGAACCAAAGAAACAGGTCCAATCAAAATCAGAAAGAGAAGAATGGATGTCTTTATCAACGTCATTCGCATCTGAGTCAAACTTAGACAAGAGAAAAGAAAGGGAGGAAAACAAACGACTGGAAAGAGAACGTGAGAAATACAACCCCAGGGAGCACGTGAGGGAGTTAAATCCATATTGGAAGGATGGAGGTGACGGTTTACCCAAATTTAAAAAGCCCTCATTCGATGACCAAGGTCAGAAATATGAGCCCATCAACAGAGCTAAAACATCTTCAAACTGGAGAAAGAAAACTATAGATCCTGAGCAAACTGAGAAAGCCCCCGCTGAGCCCACCGAAGTTCTATCAGAAAAAGAGTTAAACGTGCTAGCTGCCAAACTAGTAAAAGCAGAAATAATGGGCAAAACACAGCTTGTAAAAGAGTTAAAAGAGAAGCTAGAAGCTGCCAGAAATCAACGTGGCAATTCTTGTCAAGATGAACACGTAATTTTAACACAGACAGACTCGCGAGGACACGCTAGACCTGTGAAACTCCAATCTGATTATGGGGAACCTTCAAGTAGTCATAAAAAGAAAAGGAAAGTTGAAACACATCAGGACGGTGAAAGAATGAGATATTTTGCAGATGACGATAAACATTCTCTTCAACAAATGTTTGAAAACGAGAAGTACAATACCACTGAAGATCAAAATAAAGAGTTTTTGAGAATGGCAAGTAAAGTACGACGAAACGACGATTTGGATGATGTTTTCGCCGATAACATAAGAAAAAAAGAGTCAGACAGTAAAACTGATAAGAAACACGTCGATAGAGCGATCAGTGAGCACCAGAGAGTAGCTAGAAGTATAGACAGTTGTAAAAATTGTATACAATCAGAAAGAATGGCAAAGCATCTCATGGTTTCCTTGGGAGAAACTGCGTTCTTGAATTTGCCGGTACACGAACCCCTGACTGATGGTCACTGTTTAATTACACCAATCAGACATGCCACCGCTTCCACGTTGTTGGATGAAAATGAATGGGCTGAGATTATGAACTTCAGAAGAGCTCTCACCAGAATGTTTAATACAAGGAATGAAGACGTTATATTTTTCGAGACTGCGAGGAACTTGGACAAGTACCCCCACATGTACATAGAGTGTGTTCCTATAGATAGAGAGTCGGGGGACATGGCGGCAATCTACTTTAAAAAAGCGATCGACGAATGCGAAGCAGAGTGGGCACAAAATAAAAAACTGGTGTCTCTAAAAGGAAGAGATGTACGCAGGGCTGTACCTAAGGGCCTACCGTACTTCTTCGTTTCTTTTGGTATGGAAGAAGGATATGCTCACGTCATAGAAGATGAAAAGAGCTTTCCATACAATTTCGCTCAGGAAATTATAGGAGGAATGTTGGATCTCCACCACAGCAAATGGAGAAAGCCAAGACCACAGTCGTTTGAAGAGCAGAGTAGGAGAGTCGTTGAATTTTCAAAGGAATGGAGTTCTTTCGACTGTACAAAAACATGATCACTTATACTATAATTTTAATTAAAAAAAATAATAAGAAAAAATTAGACTATCATTTCTAACTCCTTCGCGTATTCAATCGCTTGTTCAGCTAATTCATTTGACGGGATGGGCTCATACATCTTCTTGATTTCAGGCGCAAAATGAAAGAAATTATCGCGACCAAGTTTCCACTTTTTGTTCTGAAACAAAAAATCAATTAAAGATAAATTGGCGAACGACATACTTTTGCTCCAAAAGCTTTTGCTGCTTCCTCATTAGGCAAATACAACATTCTCGCGGCATCTTTTAATGAGATTTTTTCGTATGCTTTTTCCACACAGACAGCGATTTCACCACGAATCGTGTCAAGCAAAATGTCCATGAAAAAGTTGTAGTTCTTTGCAGGCACATTTCCTTTGGCTAAAAATATCTAAAAGAAAAACTGTGATGACTAGAATTTTTAAACAAAAGTCGAACCTTATTATAACTGCCTTCTATCAAATACTGTTCTATAGACAAAGGATGTCTAATATAGACATCGTTTTGAATGTTTTCAGCAGGTAGCAATTCAAGCTCAGTGTGGAACTCAGCGACTCGGTTTTGCGACAATAAAAACAACAAGTTTAAGCCCAGTAATTGATACTTGAAGGTGGACTCAGGAAGTTGGTCTTTGTAGTCGAAATAGTAGCATTTCAACTGTGCCATGTAGCGCTCAAAGGCGGGGATGTTATTACTAGCTATACTCCACTGAACTCCGATTTCTAAAACATCTCGTGCTAACAACAACTCTTGTTTGCTGGCCGTGGCGTTTGAAGTCGGCAAAAACATTAAATTCGTCAATTCCAACTGAAACGAAAAGCACAAATCATTGCAATCATAACCTCAAAATGACTTACTTTCAGGTCTGATAATAACTGCTCAATTTTGGCCAAATTTGGCTTCGAGCTGTTCCATTCTGACTTGAGTTGTTTGTAAAGAGACGCGACGTCGCTGATTTTCGACATTTTCGGATACTTTTAGAAACTGAAATGAGTTGTATTTTGCTTAGTAATTTTGACAGGTTGGCTGTCAACTGTCAAACGTAAAGTCGCTATCGGAGGGTAGATGGCGCGGTTGAATAGGCTAATTTTTTTTTTCCAATAATATAAATAACTTTTTTGGAAGTGTTCCAATTCGTGCCTGTTTCTAGAAAACTCTAATTTTACCACGTGTTGAAGTTGTAATTAATACAAGTGAAACAAAAACAAAGACATAAATTACAGGACACTGTAACTACTATCGAAATGGAAAGATTTGGTTGTTTTGAATTATCGCAAATTTACGATAGCTCAGGTGGGAGCTAATTTTGGTTAATTTATTATTTTCCACAAACAAAGTGATTGATTTAGTTGCTTTGTTGATATTGAGGGCGCTAGTTGTGCTAGTAAAAAAAGGATTGGTAAGGTGTGTCCCCCACTTCATGTTTTCGACCAATCAGAAACGTCTGTGAATGCCGGTAATCGACATAAAAGTGTTGGGTACACGCCGAAACCTGCATTCTATAGTCATACACGTGTGTAGCTGTTTATCAAAAGTGAAGCAAGTGCTTTTTTGTTTACCTTGGTCTTCAAAGTTCTTCAAGAAACCACAAAATGGCCTTCATGATGCCTGTTGTGAAAAACGATTGGGACATTTACAAGTCCAATCGTTCTAGAAGAGTATCTGAGTGTTCGAATCCCACTTCCTGTCGCTCCAGAAAAGTGTCAGAGTGTAAATCCGAGGGACCCAGCCTATCGACATCACCAGGTTCAGATTACATGGTTTCGTCGCCTACTCATCGCAGTGTCCCTGCGAACATGTCTCGTCAGTATTCGAGAAACAGTTCCAGGACATCTCAGAGCAGTCTTCAAAGTCCCATCAAGAGCACCTCGTCGTCTCCTCCAAAAAACGGGTCCCAGTCGAGTCTCAACAAATTCCACAACAGATTGTTGGATAAGTTGAAGAAGTCGCTGAGGAGTAAAGATTCAGAGAGCGAAAGAACGAGTTCCTGAGAAGGTGAGGAGCTCGGAACTCCACCTCCTGGGGAGTGAGGCTTTTTAGCACTAAGTTTGCGACCGCAGCTAACCGAACTACGACTACGTATGTTCAGGTATAGCAATTGATATATTGCCCTGTGATATGTAGGAAAATGTAGTTATTTAGAACCATGTACTCTTAGGGTTAATTGAGGCTAGCTCGGTCGGATTGTAATCTAGTGGGATGGCTAAATGTCATTCTAAATTAAACCAAACTTAGATTCACGAAGACGTTTGGGCACCCCACTAAGTCGAATTGCTTCAATTTGAAGGTAGTTATTTATACTATATTTTGTTTAATTGAAAGACTGTTGGGAGGAATAGGAGTTTTAATAGAATAAGAAAAATAGCCTTTATTGCTTGTTATGTCAGTATATGCATAGTTTATAAGTGGAGCCTTTTAAAAATGGGTGCTTTGGTGGCCTAATAAGACACTAACTAAACCCATGCTCTGCTAGTGGAACATTCCAATCGAAATAGTTTTGCAATCATATCTAACGAATTACACGTACAATAATTATATTGAGACCATTTGGTAACCATTCTGCGTACTGTGTACAAATGTGTTCTATGCAAATCAATTGTACTCATTTTTATCATAATTTGACATTATATGGAACCAATTTGTATGTTTATGGAGAATAAAAAACGCCTTATGGCCGTGTGTTGATACACTGTGATTTCCTTTTCCCGCATCATGAATCGAATGGAAAAGTACTGGCTCCACTCGATAAAACCGTGGCTTACATACATCATGTTGACTAACCGCTACTATAAATAGGCAGCAATAACGTCAAAGTCGCATTTTATTCTAATGAGGAAAGACATACCGAAGGGCTTGCCTGACAACTATCCTCAAGTTTTACTACCTTCTAGAACGTTGACCCAAAACATTACATAAATGCAGGTAGAATTAATTTCTCTTAAACGTTGAATGCACCGCTACGTCATCGGTGAATAAACCGATGTTCTTGATCTCTATATTGCATTTTCAAAACTCTGGCCAAGGCCGTGGGACAGGGTTATCCTGATTAAGCCCGAAATTCAAAGAGTGAAAGTTTAACGACCTTTTTCCATGAACGAAAATGACTGTTTCATCGACTGTTGCATTGTCGCTAGTGGAAATTTCCACTGCGAGTAATGTAGGCGCGACTCATAGATTCCTTTCTCTAGTTAATTTCGCTTTGTTTGATGTTTGTATTGTTTTTTTACGTCGGTCTTCTCGTGAAATTTAACTCTGGAAAAATTTCCTTAGTTAATCAAACTTTCCTCAGCGTCAACCTACCCTTTTCATGACATCGATCAAACAATATAACTTATAATGAAAACATTTGGCAGACGACTATAAAAAGCAATGTTTATAGATATCGTGTTGGGATTTTAGATCTTATAAACTTTCTTTCCACGATCTACGATGTTTCACAGGAAGGGAACGAAGAGACAGACGGAGGAAAATCGATAAGACACGCCTTCATGTCTACTCGGCGGGAGTTACAGGCAGACAACCTTCAACAGCCTTTCTGACCTATCTAATGGCTGTGTTTTGGCTGCACTTCCGGATGCAAACATCTGATGATCCAAAAACGTCGATATACTTTAAAAACCATCAGCATAAAGATCACACTAAAATTTTTAAAAGAAGGTGAAAGAATGTTTTCTTTCCCGTGTTTTTTTTTTCTATATTAAAAATGACGCATTTTTGAGTCCGTTATCGCAACTTTAGATAAGACGTTTGTCCGTGTCTAATCTTTATTACCGTAATAGAAATGGTTTACAGTCAGTTTGGTAATGTTTAAATCTCCACCGAGGACGTTAACATTGCACGTAGGCTCTTTCTCAGCAAATTATTAATTGCACGGTGCATCCCACGTCAGGTAAAAATATCACGAGGAAGGTTTAGGATTTGAGCTGCATTTCAACGGGTTTTGAGGTATTCAAAACACTCCCACTATTTTTAGTCAGTTTCAAAATAATCTTACACAAATTCATGCTGACGACGGCGCCGACACTGTTTTTTAGTCCAACAATGTGTTCCTTTTCGACGAGGACGTGTTTGTTTTTTTAAACGGTGCGGAAATACTTATGTAAAATAATAAAGAATATTTCCTTAATTTTCCATCAAACTTGGCGGAAACATGAACGGATGTAATTACATATTTTAGCAAAAATTACGTCGTAATTGTTATCAACTAGGTATATTATTCGGATTACCATGAATTGACAAATTTAGGTTAATCCCATTATTGAACAAATTGTAGATTATGCTCGAAATCCGGATTTAATTAAAATTTAGATATCACCGAGAAATTTGCACTCGACGGTCACGTGGTCGAAATCTCGAAATTGCAATTTTATTTTCATGAAAATTACTTAACGATGGCATGTTAAAGTTGATTGATCACTTTGCACGCGGACGCAAAATATGCACAGTCAAATATTTTAGTCAAAGTATCAGAGTCCTTTAATGTAATATTTCATAACTACGCCTACTGTAGAAAAAAATTTGTGCACAATTCGAGTGCAAAGTATGTTTGTGTTCTTGATGCAAAATTTTATCAAAACGAGAAACTGCTAGACACAGTTTTCCGTAACAAACTTCAACTAGTGACATAACACTGGTTAGGAAACGAGATTTCTTAATTTTGGCCAAAAAACATTTTTGGGCGATTATTGATAATCGACTCTTGGGACGGAAAGATGAATTTTATAGACTCATATTATTAACGCATTAAAAATGAATCAACAGCTTTGTTACAAGAAACAAAATAGAAGAAAAATATTTTACACTAATTTTTATTTAGGTATGTGGTAACATCACGAAAATCAAAACACCACAGCGGCCGATTTGTTGTTCTCGCTGCGCTCGTCCTCCAAACGTCAGCCTCTTCAAATAAACCAAACGTCATCGTCTTTACGGCCTTGTTTCACAAATAGCTATTTTACATTTATATTAATATTTATGTAACAAACTGTGAAAAAAAAAATTAAAACACCACAGCTTTACTTTTCTTGTGAAATTAATATATGGTTACGTGTCAAATAAATTAATTTATGAAATAATTATATGTTCGTAATTGCCAAATTTCAAGACTTACATTTTGTAAGCTTGTGAATAAGAATAGGTAAAATAAAAATCGAAAGTTTGTTTTTTGGTGTTTGTGTTAACAATAAAAAATGCCATTTAAAACAGCGCGATATGACAAATTTATTTTCAGTCTGTTGCTTACATTGGAAACCGAGTTTCAATTTTGTACTTTAAAATGTGCTTTTATCGACGAGCTAATGTAATTGGTATTCGTGTTTTTGTTTTTTTCCTCGAAAAATACGCAAATGAGGATAATGGATGGTAATTTAGAGAAACTTGATAAGAATTCAGTAATTACAGATGCAAAAAAATCTTTTGTTTTGCTATTATTTTGTAATATTAACTAAACACTTCCGGTTTGATTATCGTTTTTTAATTACTTTCCGTTTTAATCAAAAAAGCAGCTCTGCAATCTAGATTGTGTTGGAATCATTGCTTCAGGCGTCTTTGCTGGCAGTTTGAGGTTAAGCAGTGATGTCAAACGTCAACAGTATTACCAACCAAAAACCATGCCAGGCCTTCTCTAATGTGTTTATTTAAGAAAATTTCATTTGAGTTCGATTTAAAAAATATACTTAATCTCTGCGTATAACTAATAAAATATAAGAATGGTTTAATAAAATTTTCTGGCTCTATTACCGACACTATGTGGTATTATCTTTAACTACCGACACTTAAATCTAACATTTAGTGTATAAAACAAATAACAGTCGACGAATTACTTTTACTCTCCAATGTTATATCCTGGTACAAACACCTAAAAAAATTTCACGACCTCGACTAACGCATTCTAAGACCACCATCCCATTGAATATTTGCACGTAAATGCGTGGGACGTCTCTTCGCACATTACCTTGCATATTACATAGCAATTTTTTATAGTCATCCATAAAAATTGTCATAAAATTGGATTAAAGACCGATGGAAAGCTACTGGGAAGGTTGATGTATCCACCTCGCGAATAGGTAATGAATGGAATTTTTTCACACTAATAAGCAGAGGCAGATGTTGCCAGGTAATGCCAACGCGTGATTATCGGTGATTATGTTTGCGTTGACTAAGCGTTCAGGGAGATAACTTCCAACCGGCAAAAATCAGGCTAATTCGTCACATGAATGCAGTCTGAGTTTTTACAATCTACGTCATTAAACACAGTAATACAATGCTTAAAAAATTTCAAGGCTCTGCCTACATGGTAGCGTGGACAATAAAAAGTCTCAATTTATGTGCGCAGTGCGTCGAGTTTATGTTCCTACCCAATCAATTTATATAGTGACGGCAGATTTGAGCATGGAAGTGATTAAGTGACTGTTTATTTTCAATAATGAAGTAAATCTCCGTTATAACGAACGGTCGCTATAAAGAGTCTACACTGTATGCAGGGTAACATGTAGAATTTTACCCCGGAATTGATTAAATTGGGTTAACCATGCAAATCTCCGAAAGCCACGCACCACCCACGTTACTAAAGTCATGAACTCCACTAATTGTCTCTTCGTTGGTGATCCTCAGGTTGTCAGATTCTTAGTTTTAAGAAACTTTGATATAAATTTTAATATTGTGGGGATCTCAGATTCTGAGATTTTGAAATTGTTAGATTGTGGAAGTTTTAAGTTTAAGGTTTCTGAGACTTTCAAATCTTCAGCTTTTTAGTGTCAAATTCTGGGATCTGACATTCTTATAATAGATTCTTAGATTTTCCGGTTTCTTATATTTTTTAGTTCTAAGACTTTCGGTGGCCCAGGTTTTTTGGGTTCTTAAGCCCTCGGTTTCTCAAGATTATAAGTTCGCCGTTCTCTAAGTTTTCAGGTTTTCGTTCTGTCAGTTTTTTAAGTTTTTCAACTCCTAGATTCACAAAAATCGTTAATAGTGGGAGAATTTATGAAAGTGTGTATTTTAATCAAAATCTACAGTTTAAATAATTTAAATTTTAGAATAAAATACCTAAAAACCAGACAAATCTAAGAAATATTCTAGAAAAATTGGAGCCTTTTTTTTTAATATAGACAATGAGAATCCAGGATCTGAAAATGTATCATTAAGATCTTAAATAGATTATAGATTAAAAGATTGTTTGAATGTATCTTGGATATGCGAACAAAAAATGCGTGAAAATCTATGAACTAGAAACTAAAAATTATAAAACGTTATAAAGTGAGATTATTAAAAATTAAAAAATTGAATTTAGATTTTTAGATGGTTTTTGTTCTAATCCAATCACTTTATACAGTGATGGCCGATCTGAGCATGGAACTGATGAAGTGACAGTTTCTTTTAGTAAACGTTATAACGAACGTTCGCTCTAGAGGGTCTACAGTGTATGCAGAGCAACAGAAAAATGTAACCCCTGAATTCATTAAATTAACGTTAACCCCACAAATTTACAAAAGCCACGCACCACCTACGTCGTTAAGTTCATGAACTCCACTAATTATCTCTTCGTCTGTGATTCGCATATACATGTCCTACCTTTGATAGGATTTGTAAACAGACAAGTGTTATGCAAGCACCGCACCGCCAATTTTAGACGTCTTCAGGGCGCCAATTGCCAAACATAATAATTGAAGAAGTGCCAGAATGAATATGCGACACGTTGGCCGACACTCTTGTTTACCGTCTGGTATATTAAGGTATTTTCTATACTGCTTTATTTGAACATCTGTTGGACATCTATTTCGTTGCTAAAAACGAAAGGAACGACGGATTTCAATAAATCGATAACCTAGATTTTCAATGTTGACTTGGCAAGGAAAAACAGTAGGTTTCATATTTTAAACCTTTTACTGGGACTAGTGAGTGGTTTATCATTTTTAAAAGACGCAAAAAGTGGAAGAAAAAGGTAGGCGAATCACATTTGAGTAATTTCAGATAATTTAATTAGTCGGTCAGGCTCCGTCAACTCAGGTGAATCATTTGGATTTCTAAGAAAGTGTTAATTAAAATCGAATTTTAATACTCTCGCGGGTTTTCCGCTGGTGGTTTCTAATTAATTTTCCATTATTGGTTTCGGCACCAAAAAAATCCGAGATGTTCAAAACAATTTTCAACGACACTGCAAACGCTCAGTTTATTTTTAGTTTAAAAAACGAAGGACGAATTATGTAAACTTTACAGAGATATTTCCTGATGTGAAGGCACAAATATATTTTTTTTTAACAAAAACCGTGAAAGAAACGTTTCGTGAGGGAAAACCTATAAAAGTTAGAAACTACAAATCAATATAGTCTTCGTCATGGCTGACAAATATCGTCTGTAAACATTCGCCACTATTTCATTATCTGTATTTGTTTTTCAAACAATAAACTAAGTAGAGTGCAATAAATGAAAATTGATTAGGTACTTAAAGTGGGAAATGAGAACCAATGAAATTTTTATAAGAAGGCAAACTTCTTACTCATGTTCGCATATTCCTCAAACTAGAAACATTAGAGAGATTAATGGGTAATGAGTAATGACATTATAACGGTTTAGTTAGTACAAATAATTACGAGACTTTAACGACATTCATGCAATAGAATCTCTGCCTTAAACTTACAAAATGGCGTTTCTAAAGAAGGCCAAAAATTGTCTTCACTGCAAAAGTGCATATAAAAGTTTTTAGGCTATCACAAGAAATGAAATTCAAACAGATGCGTCCATAAAAAACATCTTTACGGCTGTAAAAGAGTCCGTAAAGTAATCATTTATAAAGTGGTCGCCCAAAAATTAATTAATTTTTCTAAATAATCTCAAAGTAGAACTGTTTCTAAACCATTGAAAACTCTATAATTTTGCACCTCTCTTCTTTGGGCTGGAATTTCTAAAGTAGATTTTTTCTACATATTAATATCTAACTAGAAGAAGTAAAACAAATAAAATAGTGGTGCACTAGTACTTTCTCGCAGCTACGAACAATTTTTTTCTAAAATAGAGCAACCGATTTTATCTTTAATAGGATTATCCGGCATTTTTCAATTTTCCTATTTGTATGAAGTTAATTTTCCATTAAGTGCAGGTGTTCGTCTCGTAACCTTGACATTGTGGGTGTACTTTCAAGGTATCATGGTGAAGAACACGCAAAGAAATTGAAAGGTAAATAATACATACAAGTTCTGTTCAAGAGAAAAAATATACGGGAACATCTGCATGAGAATCAAGGGAATTATTTTCTTTTTTTAGTTTTTGATAGCGCTTTGATTGCTTACAACACAGGTGTGAGCCCAAGAGTGTTATTCTCAGACATTCTTATAGTTTACAGCTTTGTTTACGAATTTTATGGGAAAACTCCTTGAACTTCGACAGTTATCAAAACACCTTTCCACTCGGCCGGTTTATTAGTTTAATAATAGATGTGGATACAATTAATTTATTTGAATTGGTAAACGGTAAATACCGACAGAATGATCTTGAAATATTCGACCTCAATATCTGTAGTGGACAGATAATGTGAACAAGTTTATTTACCTCATTAAAAGCTGTTCTTGTGGAATAATATTTAGTACCAAACTAGTTGGGGAATAGAAAGGAATACAGAATGTTTTAATAAAATAGAATAGAAAGAATATGTGACTAAATTTTGTTCTGAAAATTCTCAGAATGATAACAGCTTATGTTGTTTAAATTATTGCACCAATTTAGCTCAAATTTTACATATGAATAGTTTTTTTTTTTTTTAAGTGTTTTACACACTTTTCTGCCATTGAATAGGAGCGTCAACGTGACATTAATTAGAAGCCCCAAAATTTACAAAACGAAGTGATTCATAAGATTGAAGCTTTTACCAATAATGTGATTTGATTATTTTTTTTAAATAAAAAATTGCGCATCCACTATTTTTGTAATAATTTAAAAAAATCGTATTTCTACCAGAGAATCTCCCTATATTTTATAAAATTGGAGCTATAACATAAATTTATAATTTGATCTTAAAAAATTTAGACATTTGAAAACGAATTTCCAGAAATACATACTAAAATTTCAATAATACCTCTGTAAAAATCTAACAATAAGATATGAAATTATTATATAATTAAATTCTTAAATCCTATATAATGGGGGTCTTAGCTTTCCAGGCTTTTATATTTCCAGATTTTTAGGTTTTTAATTTTTTTTAATTTCTCAATTTTTTAACATCTAAGGCTTTTAGATTGTCGTTTGTTGAGTTTCTTTGATCTCAAGACTCTTAAGTGCTCAGATTGTTAGATTCTCAGCTTTTAGACGAACTAAGATATGAATTTTTATATTTTAAAGTTTTCATATTCTGAGATCCTTACATTTTGAAATTGTTAAATTGTAGATGTTTGAGATTAGGAGTTTCTGAGATTTTTAAATTCTTAGTTTCTTAGATTTTCCGGTTTCTCAGGTCTTCACGTTCTAAGACTTGTTGCCCAGTTTTTACAGGTTCTCAGGTTTATAGGTTTGCCGCCGATTCTGAAGTTTTCAGGCTTTCGATCTGTCAGTTTTTTAGGTTTTTCTACTCCTAGATTCACAAGATATTTTCATAGGGTGGGAATCTAAGAATCTATCAAAGAATGTATTTTAATCAAGATCTAGTGTTTGAACAATTTACATTTTACAATAAAATTCCTAAAAATCAGATAAATCTAAGAAATATTCGAAAAAATGGAGATTTATAAAATGTAGAAACCGAAGTCCAGGATCCGAAAATGTATCAGTAAGATCTGAAATAGATTATAAATTCAGAAATTGTTTAAATATACTTTCATATGAGAACAAGATCTCAGAATTTGCAATTAAAAAGTAGAAAACCCGATAAGGTGAGATTATTAAAAATTCAGTAATAAAATTTTTAAAACGAAAAATATGAGAGATTAGAAGCTCAAGATTCGTTAAGGTTCTTAGATTCTCGGGCTCTCATATTTTCAGCATATAAGGGTGTAATTTTTTTAAAGTTTTCATCTTCCGAAACTTTCAGTTATCTAGTTCAAGATTCTCAAAAAGTTTTTGATATTCTGATATTTTTGAATTCTAAAATGCTTCTTAAATTCTCAGACTCTTTGATTTTTAGATTCCTAGATATTGACATTCTGATATTGTTAAAAATAAAAATAAAAATTGTTTCTCAGACTCAGAACTGACATTCTCAGATTCTTAGGTTTTCAGTTTTTCAGGTTTTTAGATTTTCTCAGGTTCTCAGGTTTTCAGATACTCCCATTTTCAAGTTAACAGGTTTTCGGTTTTTAACTACACCGTCAGTTTTTCAGGTCAACGGGCTCCTACATTTAAAATTTTAAAGATTTTAGGGCTTTTTTCTAATATGATTCTTTTTAGAATAGATACTCTATGTTAAAAAAAGTTTTTTTATGAATATTTAAAGTTCTTAAATATTTATAGAATTTAAATGTTTTATTTATTTTAATATGTAATAAAAATATCTCAAAGTTTTGAGAACGAATATAAATAAATACATAAAATTTCTAAAACACTCAGATTTTTTATAAGAGATGTGTATGATTCTTTTTTTCGATTTAATTAGGTTTAAAAAAAAATCTATAGAACTACGTGAATTTGCAGGTGCTTAAGAAATTCTAAACTGAATAGGTCAGTTATGCAAACATAACGCTTGGTGGGGCACCACATCACTAGAGATGATTTATGAATCACTTCATTTTACAGGAATGTGCGTATTAAAATTAAATACCTACGTTTTCTTTATTTCTATAAATAAAAAAAGCTTTTATAGTACAGGTTTTTATATCTATCATGGTTATTTGCGATGTTTATAATCCAACTGAAGCACTACTGGAAGAATGTTAACAATTTTTTATTAACTACAGCGTCATATGCAGTATCATTTGCAAAACGAATACATTCAACACCATGACCTTGTACACGCTACAAAAATAACTGACTATAGAACAAAACTTCTAAATGCATTTCCATTATGTTGTTATTTAAATTCGCTTTATTGTAAAAACTGTGCGACACGCCGATTTGCAACGCAATTCGTGCCACAAAATGGGTCATTTAAATTCGAATTGGGTCACTGATTCCTTTTGTGTCCCAAACAAGGTCGACGAATTTTCCAGTTCGTTTTAATGACGTCACAAGGTGCAGAATGCGTATCCTGGCTGGAATACTCTAGGCGTGTCTACGTGCGATTCGGCATGGATGCGTATGAAAATCTACGCTGCAGAAGCTGAAGATCGATAAAATTACGTCGTTTGTGGAGCGCTAAAAAGCAGTGTTTTCCGGGGATACTAGCAGAAACGACGATTCCCGGAGGCTAGAAAGAACAGTTTCTTTCTGATTGGGAAAAATGCTTTCAAAATTAATCGGTAAAGGAATTATGGAAAGTTTATATTCGCGTTGAAAACACGAATGGGGACGTGGTTTAATTAATTTCATTGGAAGTGTAAACACGGTTTTAATTAATGATGAATCTGGAAAACGATATTTACCAAACAAATAGATTAAAGTACACTAGGTCAATGTTTGGTTACTTTGGGAATTTGGTGTAGAAAATTATTTCCACATGATTTTTTTAGCTTCGACTAACATCAATGAATCGACCTTCAGAAATAAATCGAGAGTGGCTATATCATGTAATAAAAAAAAATGTCGGTGTTCAGTGGAAAGTTACTGATATTGCTAATACTAATTTTTTCAGATTTTATCCACTTGCAGAAATTGGATGCCGATATTAATTGAAAACTTGTGATTGATAAGAGTAGCGATCAAGGATACTCGTAAATAATAATTGAATATAAACCATTATTCCAAATCTCAAAATTGAGGGTGGAACAATATTTAAATGAGAAATCCAAACGAAATCCAATTTCCTCTGCGGTAGGATTTAATTTGTTTCAGATTTTTTGAAATTGGACTTTTATCAAAGCAATGTAACTTATTAAAATAGATAAAGTTGGGAAAATTGATTTCGCTCGTTCTTTTAGAATAAATTTTTTAAACAAACAAACGATTTGTACGTTTAACCAATTTATTAAACGGCAAAATGTAGCTTTGTTTTACCCTCTCAAATTTAACTGGTTGATTAGCTTTTGTTTACCAAATCTTAATTTTCCTGCTTTTTAGTAAATTAAAACGCCGCTCGGATTATTTGATTTTGTAGCAAATTACATTTTTTTTAATTCTGTTTTTAATTTAAATTCAATTTTTCTAGATTATCAGATTATTATAATTTTAGTTCATGTTTTTAATTTTTTAGTTTGTTAAGATTTCAGATCTATTGTTATAAGGCCTGAAATTCCCTAAAATTACATTTTTGAATTCCATATATAGGTTTCTCAATTTCTCAAGATCTAAGGCTCTCATACGGTCGTTTGTCAAGGTTTTTGGATCTTTTTGTTCTCAAGTTCGTAGGTTGTCAAATTCTCAGTTTTTAAACCAATACTTCATATTTAAATCGTCTAAGATTCAACACACATTATTTAAAATGTGAACTACTGAACGTTGCATCAATGTGAACCTGAAATTAGCCCCGTGAAACTGTTTTTAGTGTTTTCTTTCAAAGAGTTCAGTCATATTGATAGCTGTTTTTAATTTTTTTTTAATCGTTAAATGTGTTATAAGGATTTAATTTTAGGAAATATCTAAAAAAATAAAATATGGTTTTGGGAAGCTTAATTTTCCTGTGTAACAAAAAATACTGATAAGTGATAAGTAACTACATGTTTATAAGAAACTGATAAATATTAGGAAGGATTTAAAATGATTATTTGCTCACGTATCGTAATAACGCACACACGGTGATCGTGGACAGATAGCAGTAACAAGAAAATATAAACATTTTGAATTTTCTTTAATATACAAAAAGTCTGAAAAATGCTAGCATTGTCTAGAAGAAATTATTTCATTTCTGTATTATTTATTCAGTAAAATCAATAGGCTAATTTCGCTTGCAAAGAATTCTTTCACTGTGAAATTTAAATATCTCTCAAAAATTACATTCACTGAGTAATTTGGACACTACACTTTAGTTTTCTCTTCTGAAGAAGACAATGAAGATGAATATGCACCACCGCCGCAGGCACTCCAAGCATTACAGACTCTGAGAGATTTTCTTTCATTTACTAGCTCAGTAGATTCATTGCAAAATGTAAATCAACTCGAAAGGGCATCGGAAAAGCAAGTTTGGGATGTATCTGTACAAACCAAAATTACTGATTATTTAAAAATTGATTAAATAAGTGCATAAAGTTGCTATAGAAAGTATTTTATATATATTTAGATATTATTACTATTATTATACTTTTGTTTATTAATTTTAATTATTTTTCTATAGTATTTTGTAGGATTTTTGCAAGAATATTCTTTTTTAATTAAATATTTAAATTTTGATGCCTCCGGATTTAACGCCTACTCCGCGACGGTCCCTTGCAGAACGTTATATCCGATATTTACTGTATTGTATATTTTAGTTTCTGTTTAATTGTAGACTGCAATTGTGCAGTGGAATTTTAGTTCGGAGTCATATAATGTTGCAGAAATACAAAAATTTCCATCGCTAATCTATGACGAAGTCCAACAACCTGTGATAGATAAAGCCAAAAAAAATGAACTGCAATGAAATGAAAGATAACGAGTTGATTCAATTGGAAAGAATTTTGTAGAAATGATGACGAGACATTTATTAAGAAGTGATAAAAAATCTAAGGAAAGAACAAAATCGAACGATTAATGTGATGGAGACGGAGCATTCTTCCATTTGAACTGTTAAAAATAATTTAATAATAATAATACTGCAAATTCATGATAAATATAAAAATTATCAACTTAAGAAGATTTAACAACGTAAACACGTTTGTATGAAAGTCCATTATGATAACTGTCAATCCCAAATTACTTTTTTTATACCTTAAATTAACACATGCTCCGCTATACATTCCCCAGTCTAAAATAAACTTTCCTGTTTAAAAACTACGCGGGATCGCTATTTAGATGTACCCACGAAAAACTACAAATGTGGTTGTTTTCAGTATCGACCCTTTTGGCGTGAGGCCATCGGGGTAGGTCAAGTGTAATCCCGACCTAGCCAGAATTAAATAACGGATTAGCCTTAAAAGGCTGATTTTTGGGCGCTCTGAAGAGATTAAAATAGCTTTGGCTTGTCTTTGAACGCTTGAGCCAACATTCTGACATTAAAAAAGACCTTGTGATGCTTATTGGCATTAAATTGATAGAAAGAAATGGGAAATTGATATTGATGTCAAATTGACCTTTCTTTTTTAACTGACCTTCTCAATAACTACGCATATTAATTCTTTCCGATTAGTTTTGAACGTCCCATTGATCGCGAGGGAGGAAAGCTAAAATTTACGACTTTCAGCTCTTATCGCGCAATGCTAAGTTTACGACCATGTAAAAATTGTTGAGTAACCCGTTGATTGTTGCATCCCATTTCGTAAAACCGTGAGGTAACGTGAACCTTACCCAATATAATTCACTGACGAAAAAACCGTCAGTGTTTATTTCTCGACGTATTAACACTTTTAGCAAGCCATTGGTAAAACCATTAATCAGTTTGAGTGCCAATTCCACCATAAAACGTGCTAATCATCGAACAAAAAATCGATAAATTTCTTCAAGGAAGTCGGGCTAATTGAAAAAATTCCGAGTATCGTGACAGATTAACACATCTTCCCTACACTTAACTATGGCTTCAATTTGAATCCTGTAAATACTAATAGAGAAAGTAGGAGAGAGAGAAGGAGAAATTAACACACAATGTAAACTTCACGTGTAAGGACCTTGGTGCATCGACTTTTTCGTTACGTCATCGGAGCGGAGTAACGGTAGGTCAAGGCTTCGATGGCCAAACTGACTGTTGAAAATTGAAAAATTATCGTCAACTGGGTCAAAATCGAAAAATATTTGTTCCGAAAGGGAATTTTTTCGGTAAACAAGCGGCGACATCGTTTTGTAATCGATTTGTTAAAAGTCGTGATGCAGAAATAAAGTACAAAACATCAGGCAATAATTATGCACGTATTGATTTTCATTGATAAATAATAGAGCACCCGGGGCAATGCTGGTGGAAATTTATTTATAGTACTACGATGTTTGATTTTTATTTTATTATAAATGCGGTCATTTTATTATTTCTAGTTATGAAATAAATCAAGTTGCATAACTGGACGTGGATGCAATGCATTACTACAAAGACAACGAACAAATCATTTTTCCGACAGATATTCCGTTCAAATATTGCATGATTTGTGTTTATGTTTCGTCGTTTCAAAACCGTTTGAACATTTGTAGGTAATTTTATTACTGAAGCTGGAGTAAAAACAGCGTCGGTAAACAAAATTCAAATATTCCAACTGTGGGTTTATTTAACAACTCAAAATATGTGTTAGTCTTAGAATGTTGTTTCGTTTCTGTTTACTGTATTTTTAATATTCTACTTAAAATTAGCGTGTGTCAGTTAAAAGCCTTTTAGTTAAAACTTTTTAAATGAAAATAAACACATCAAAGCATTCATTTGATTACATATTATAGGAGAAAAATTATTAACCCAAAGTGATCTTTTCAAGGCTCTTCATACAAAAATGCAGTAAGCACGCAGTTTATTTTTTTAAATAGTTTGAGACAGATTTATTGTCTATAAACAAATTACTCGTCATTATACTAACACGAAAGCAGTAGTGCAATTCACATAAAATTTAAGAGTTTGTAAACACATCATATAAACATTTCGAAATTGAAACCTGTACACAAACAATTTTACTATTTTTCTGTTATTTGTTTATTTATTGCTCTTTATATCCAATTTTCATAATTGTTATAATCGTGCCTACTTATCTGATCAAAAATCAACATTAAAAGAATGTCAGATCCTATTTTAATGGATCCGCAACTAAATTTAGGCGAAAATTAACCATGTAACATAAATATTTGGATAATGAATTTACAATTTACAGTGTTCACTACAAGAGCGGAAGTTATTTACACCGCGACTAAAATATTTGGCTCATTAGCTCGTAATAAATTCTTCCTTCTTGCTTCCAGTGAGTGAGAATGACCAAGGAATTTGGTATCTTCACCTAAGAGAGAGTTTTCTTTTAACTATGACTTTCTTTTTGTTTTTGTATTAAATTGTTTATGTTGCTACTAATGTTCCACACGAGTACTATTTAATTACTCGTTCTTTAAGTGATTATTTATCTCGTGTTTATTTATAGATCGGTCGCTGTTTAGTTTAAAGATGATTTTCTTTGATTACTTTTGAGTTATTTTTAGGAGCATGAATGAGTTCGATTAGATGTTACGTCTCTTATAAATAAGAAATCTTCCTATAGAAAATAACATTCCAGGAACTTTTGTCAAAACAATTTTTATTATTTCCGCGCAGGATGTAGAATTGAATGTTAATGTAGCTATTTGAAATTTACTATCAAAAACAAGATAATAAAGTCATCAAAATTTTATTAGAGACCAAATATCAAATATCAAAAACTGCGTAGACGAATGATGTAGTTATGATTTGTTTTACACTTCTACTAACTTTATTTAAGACTAATGAATTAGGACTTTCCTAACATTGTAAATACATCAGTATCAAAATCGTGATGATATTTACAAGCATATGCAAAATGCGTCAAACCAAAGTAAATCTCTTGGGCCGATGTGTACATTATTCTTAGAAAACAGTCCCGTATATCACTTTTAGTAAATATTTTTGTTAAAAATATGGCTCGAAATCTGCCACGACCACTAGCTTCGATTATAGTTAAAAGTGAAACGCTCTTCATATTTTTTTTTTTGACGTTTCGCTTTCAGTCAATGAAAGTAGCTGTAGGTCAGGAATCGCCACGTGAAACATTAATTTGTAATATTAAATGAAACCTAAAAAGCGTAGATTCAGGTATTACAAAGTTTATGCCTTCTTTTGGCAGAAACAAATACTGTTGTGGGCTTCTTTCGAAATAATCCTTCGTACTTTGAAGAAATAACACAATACAGCTGATGCTTTATTAGTTTGGAAGTTTGTTCCTTCAAGTTTTCAGCTAATGTCGGATTTAACGAGAAATGTGAGAAACTTTTTGAATAACTTGGGGTTGTCTAATATTCCTGGGAAAAAATCCAAGCTAATGCAAATGTGAAACTCGGACTTAAATAAGTATGAATATTAACTTCTCACGAGCGATTAACAAAAAACCAGTAATTATTGATAAAAACATTTAAATAAATGTACGGGATTTAAAAGTGTGTACATGGAGATTATTAACACGCCTAGAAACCCGTGGCTTACTCTTCCTGTTGATTATTACGTGCAGCTAAATAAAAAGTATATACTTATTGTGTTCTAACCTTGGAATAATGAATTTTAAAGAGAGCTGTTATCATAAATGTTTTAATTTTTCATACAGAAACAAAAATCGAGGAATATAATCACAATGAAAAACTAAAGATAGATGATTTATCATGCTTCCTAATCAACATCTTAGCTGCCAGATTTGTAGGTGCGTATAGGCATTAACAATCTCAGAAAAAAAGAACTTTTGAGCATCGAGGGTAATTTTTTATTTTGAAGTTTACTTTCCTGACCAAGGTGGAGTATTTTGTATGGATCAAGATTATTCAAACTACGTTAAACATATAACACAAAAGGGGTAAAAATAACAAAATTATATATATAATAATAACAGAAACTTTTTTTACGTTTTAACTCAGGTGCAAATTTTAGCATTAGTTCATGTTCGAAATCCCAAACTGACAATATTTTTTTATTTATGACAGACTTTTTTAGAAAAATCAGCTTTTAAAATGAGTTTTTCAGACTTATACCACATGGTAGGTACCAAATTTTGCAAATATGACTCGCTTTCGAAAAAAACATTACACTAATTCGGTTACTCAACAGCTAAATCAAGTTAAATAAATATACCTATGTGCAACGATTTTAAAAATAACTGCATTTTATGACTAACGTATCAGCACGTGTATAGTCCTGTGAAAAATGTATCATGACTGTAAACAATTGGAACAAATTTAGTCGGTTGGTATTTGAGCGGTTGGCAATATTGCGCATTTTTGTCCTTTTACATTATTTTTCCATTCTTTATTCACGTTAGGAGTAGGTAAGTAAAAATGTCAATTTAAAAATCAGTCAAACCAACATAAAAATATTTTTAATAATTCTATTTATATTGCATAAATTAATATTTTTGATATCACATGTTTTGAATTTTGCTATCAAAAATGTTTTCACGTCTGCAACCTTGCAAAATTTTAATTTGTTTTGAATTCAAATTTGTTTGTGCTGAAAGATTTATGCAACCTCGAAAATTATGCCTTTATTAGCCTGTCCCACATCCCTAATTTTCTTGTTATGTACGTTAGACCAAAAAACTAATTTAATTTAATTTCGAAATCAATTACAAGATGATCAATTTCTAGAATGTTCCGAAGCTGACATCGTGTAAAGTAAGCTTGCAGAGTAAATATTCTGTACACTTTAAGTTCTGAAACATTTCATTCATCATAAATTTTGATTCAAATTTCGAATAACTTTCTTTTCCGAAATGAAGGATGATGACGTCAAAACAATCAATGGCTCTGCTCCATACTCAATTGTAAATGCGCATCACGCAAGTAGAGCGTCACATTGTTAAAATGCCAATGTTCTATTAATAAACAAAATTCTGCAAAGAAGCCAGAATTGGTATACCCAATTCTCCCAACTATTAATTTACTGCGGATCAACAAGACACGCGTCGCTCGTCTCAAAACAAAAATTGAAACAAATGAGCCGTTAATTTTTTGTTTTCATCAAAACATGTCATTAATTAAAGAAGAGACATTAGCAGTGTTTGTTAATTTCGTATGTCCTTGTGTTGATTTCAAGGTTGTGAACTCAGATCAAGTTGATTGTAATACGAAACGCGAGTTTCGTGTCGCTGAAGGAGAATAATTGTAGATCGTTATATCGATCGATCGGGTGGTGAACCTCAAAGTAAAAATAATCAGTTAATTTGATACGTCTTTGTTTTTAATTATGTTTAACCGCAACATCCCCGGGTTGCCATGTCATCAAGTAAATAACTGCATAAATCCGGATCCGATAACTGATGGGTGATGGGTATTAATTTGCCAATCTTTATTGACAAGCCATGAACAGACATGACAATAAAATAGTGCGACACTGACAGCGACGACACTTTTTGTTTGATTTATCGAATAATAGGAATAATACTTGATCATTTAGAGTTTATTACAGATTTATTTGAACCAATTAGCGAGTTTTTTGCGTTTACTGTGAGATGAGCTGAGCAAATATTCTTTTTATGTTACCTACGAGGGCAATTATCGAAATTTCGTTTCTTATTAATTAACTGCTTTATAATTTGCTCTAATTATTAAGTAAATGTAAGTCTACGCGTGGTTCAATTAAGGAATAATTAGAACGGTACTTTACTTTCTTACATGACAGATATTGATTCATCGAAACCTTTGATACATTTTGTGTCAAAAAAAACGTCCACTTTTGAAGAGTTTTTTTGTTAATTAGGGCGCTGCAAACGAATAAATGTAATAAAAAAAGCGAAGCAGTTAATTGTTGGAAGGTTTTAAATCGTTTCTACCGACAATTATTGTTAAAATTATTTAATTTCATTATCAATCAAAAACACAACCAATTTGAGAAGAACTTGTAAACAAACGTATCAGACAGCCCACGCTACATTTTATCTACTCTCCTGTTCATTATTCATCATTTCCTCTTTGTTCCGTGTTTATCCGTTATCAATCTAAATCTGATTCGTCCGGTCGCAGTCTTTTCATAAATGTGATAGACCAAAGGTTAACAATAAATTTAAAACATGAATGTCACAGTAAACTATTCAACATTGTGTTAAAAAATTTCATACATAACCACAATTTATGACGTGTACTCAAATTTTTAAATGTTTAAACAAAAACACGTGTGATAATAAAATTTGTATAAATAAGTAATAACCAATTCTCGTTAAATTTTGCTCATTTTTAGGCAACAGGGCTAAACTGAACTAAATCAGGCTAGATCGCAAAAATTGAACTACAAAATTTGTTCGGCCCTATTTGCCCTCTTTCGCAACAACCACTATGTTAATAGGAATGTTGCTTTTGCTAAGAGGGCACAAAAGGGAATCTCGACACTTCGTCTCTAACTTCGTCTCCACCAATAAACTTATACAGTGAGAGTAGTACTGTTGTAGTTTTAATAAGTGTAAATAGAGTTACAACCGTTGCACTCATTTTGATGCAACCCAAAACACCCGTTGGGATCAAACGACAGGTTATCCCAACAAAATTGGACTTGTCTAAATTTGAATAGAATGACATCAAATTCAAAACTATGAAGCAAGTGAGACCAAATCTGAATATTTTGGTTAGTACTGCATCAGATATGACTAGATTAGTCACAATAAACAAGACAAAAATAAATAAAATCCGACTAAATTGGACTAAATTTATGATACTGAAACTAAATCTTAATCAACGATCAACTGTATTAAACTTGACTAAATTTAATTAAATTGAACTAGACGAGAATAATCATGAACATGTGTCTGAAATGAACCAAATCCGAATGAATTTATTCCAAAACGACCAATAAACTTAACTAATCTGGATCAAATCAAAGTAAATTAGACAAAACTGTACTGGGTATTCTCGCATATTTTATTCAACAAGTGAACTAAATTATCAAAATAGGTTAAATACTAAACTGAACTGGAAAATTAGACCAATTGTGCCAAAATTAATGAGACTAAATCTGATAGACTTAAATCAAGTAAAACTAAATTGAACTGTAAGATTGTATTAAATTTAAATAAAACGAACTTAACTAGTATAATAATAAGTATAATCCGCAAAAGCTCTCTAAACTAAATTAAATCCGGATAAATTTATACCATAATTGAGCCATTAAATTTGATTAGTTTCGACTACATTAAAATAAACAAGATTAAACCTCAATTATTTTTTTAAAATAGGACGAAATCGGTTTAGATACAAAATAGACTAAAATTAGACTAAATTAAGCTAAATTTGACTAAACAGAGATTGTGAAATAAATGAGAGTAAATCTGGTAAGTCTGGTTAAACCCACATAAAATAATACAAAATTTAACTAAAGTTGATTTTACGTTTGGTTAGAATTTGTTGTACTAAATAAACAAAAATAAATGAATTAATGAATTAAATTTAATGAATTTTGATTATCTAAATTTGAATTAAATTTGACCATACTGGACATTCGAAGAAAATGGAACAAAATCTACATGTTTCTAAATTTGACTAAAGTTAACTGATTGAACGAAAATCGGTTACAAAAGTTTGTTTCAACTGAACTGAACTCGAGCAAATTTATACTAAATTTAGCCAATAAATATGATTGGTCTCGACTTAATCAAAGTAAATTGGACGAAACCTTGACAAATTATGCTAAATTTATTAAAATCAAACTAAATCGGGCTAGATCGCAGAAATTTAACCTCAAAATAAGCAGTCTAATCTGTACAACTTTTGAACTCAGATTTTTTTCCCTACTTTTTTTACTCATGTTCCTATTTTGTATGCATTTTTTTTTCAATCCAACTAAAACATCAAAAAGCTCGTTGAATTCGACTTTTTGCCCTAATTTTTAATCCTTCTAGTTGTTGAAGTTTGTTGAGTTTGAAAAACACCCCGTTGAAGTCTTTTCAAAAACACAAAAAATTGGGAAAATGACCTGTTTTTAAGCCCATTTTATCTATTAATACATCCATTTTTTATGGAAACTCCCCAATTTTTTATGGTCTTTTCAAAAATGTGAGCTAATTTTTTATGCTTAAAACAAGGAGTCAAAAAATTACACATATTAGACCATCAAAATTGGTAATTGTTAATTTTAACTAAACAAGATCATGTATGACTAAATTGAGATTCCATGATTAAACTTCACTAAAATTATCATCTAAAAACAATTCACAGTGTTTTTCCCAATTTAGTAGTCATATAAAACTGAATACAAATATCGTTACAATTTTTATACTGGTAATTAACAACAGAAAGAAAATATATAAAATTTAAATTGCAAAATATGCAACAATTTAAAAAAAAGAGCAAATGAGGTATTTAAAAAAAAAGCTTTGTTAAATCCGGTTAGGAATACTTCGATTTTTGGATGAGCAAAAGTTGATTTTCAAACTAGAATTGAAGAGACAAAAAAAAATATGCAAACTTTATTTTTTATATATATTAACTACACAATTAGAATAATTTCCAAAAAGCCAATTAGATGAATTATTATCAGACTTTTCACTTAGTATGTTATTCTGTTCCTGTGTCTTCTGTCTCAATCCCAATCCGGCAGAACGACCGGAGTCATCACAACACAGTAGTTTGCGACAACCTTGTGACTGCTCCACAACTATTTTGGAGGCAATTTCTAATTTTTTTTCAATGTAGTTTTATGTACGATTCAGCGACGCTACTAGATTCCCAATTTCCATGACGCTTTAAAAGAGTGATGTCAGCCTCTGCGTCTGCAAGTAGTGTTGCTGAAGTCCTCCTGAAGTAATGTCAAGTATACGTCGGAGAATTTCGCAGCTTTAAAAACTCTGCAATTTTCTGTGGTACTGTACCAAAGTGTTGATCCCCACGCTTGTCTTGTACATCTGCCAATACGGTAGCCAATAAAAAAAACTTGTATTTTCAATTACCGTCAGTACCATCAAAATTTCCACGTGTTATAGCAAATTCTTTTCTGACACTTCAGAAAAATTGATTTCATATCTTTCACATATTTTATATCTTGTAATGTTATCTCTTCTCGACGCAACCCTCCGCAAATTCCTACAAGCAACACCACCTAAAAATGGATGAAAGTTTTAGTATGTAGCACCAAATTTTGTGGTAAATTTTACCTTCATCAACAAATATTTGTTATCATCCGCTTCCTTCAAAAATTTCTCTACCTCCAACGTTGTAAAGACACTAGACTTCTTTGGAGTAAGGCCGGTTGACTTCCTTTTAATGAAGGCTATCAATTTAGGATAATTCTTAATTTTTGTCTTCTTGTTCACATTAATTGTAGTTCCTAACATTGAATATAGACTCCATAATGTAGAACCTTTCAAAGTTCTTGACTTTTGTTAAAAATATGCTAATAATACCTCTTCATTTAACAGTTTTTGCAAACACCAGTTTTCGAATTTTTTAAACGCTTTTTCGTATTTTTCTTTTAATCTCTCTGGTAGAAGCGAATTAAGGGCCAATGCTGCGCAGACTCTTCGATATCTTCAGACATTTTTAGAGCAATTAATTGCACATTTTTTTGTTTATTTCTCAATTCCATAGCAATGACAGAAGTATTACCAAAAGGAACTTGTTTATCCTATTTAAAATGGAAAGCAAAATATTAATAATAAATTAAATAATCAGTAATTTTTAACCGGATTTAATAAACTCTTGTGTACAATACGTTGGGAAAAGCACGACGTTTCATCACTTGTCCGAACTTATTGTACAATATTCTCTGATCCTTTGAATTCCTTGTTTTCATCCTAAAAAAATTGATGATGCTGTAAAATGGCAGTGACAGAATCAAGGTGGTTTAAAAAAAATTGGAAAACTTTAATAAGCGAAGTAACAAGCAAAGAATAAATTACGCTTGGGAAGCTTTAGAACTTTATTTGTGGGCGGATTAGTTGATTACTAAGCTAAATTTGATAACTATAATACAATCAAGATTAAGTAATTATTTATCATAATTATTATTTTGCAGTTATAATAATGGGATTTATTGATTTTTTTATTTTACCAAACCATTCAAAATCAACACTTATATAATTTTTAACGTTAATGAAGAATTTTAATGTATGCTTAAATTGTGGCGGTAAAGCTGATAAACAGAACAGTAAAATACATTTCTCCACTGACAACAGTTACTAGCATGATAAAAGTGTGACGTATTGACGTATTCAAAAATTTAAACCAAGACCAGTAATTACAATTAATTTTTAATATATCCAATAAACGATTATTTGGATTAGATAGGTATTTTTAAGATACGATGTCATTGCTCAAGTGTCCTAGGTTGTGATAATTTTAGAGATCTTCACTGTTTGCCAATATTATGTGCATATAATTTTATTTAACTACCTACCTATAAGAAAAGAGCAGACACGCAAATTGCTATTTAGATAAGCATACATTTTTCCAAAATAATATCTAAAAATAAAGCCATAAACATTTTGAAACCAGATTTCCAGTTGTAGTAAAAATTGGCTGATCTTGGAAAAATTGTTACTTCATGTTTTTTTTTATTAATTTCTATAAAAGCACAATCATGCTTGCCGCTCGTTACCAACAAAATAAACTTGATTTACAGTAAAACAATTTTTAGATTTTAAAAGCTCCATCAAAAGCTTTAGACGGAAATTTTCCAAAATCGTATAAAATATTCCTAACATAAATTACTCTAGTAGTTTCCATTGATTTCTTTCCAACTATATTTTTCGTGCGTGCCGATAATAGTAAATTATAGATGACGACGATTATAAATTTAAACCTCTTTAACGCACATCCAAAATTGAACTATTTTGTTAAAAGAACATCACAAAAACGTAACCATTATTACAATTGTGATTGTTAATCCCCGCAAACTCTATCGTGCATTAAAATTCGTGTACAACAAATATTATCGTAATTACGTAACCGATAAAAGATAAGTTCAGGGATCTTTGTGAGCCCCAATTTTTCGTATTCTCATGCCATCGAGTGTCCTCCACGTGAATTTATAATGTTGGCGTTGTTTCGAAGCATGCGAGCATCTGGCGCCGGGAGTCCAACTGTTAACAATTTTAGATCACAAAAACATTTTTTAATGTTGTCTAGGAGCGTCATTGGTTCCCGCAGAGGACTATTTTTGACCACCAACAAGGAATCTAGCGGTGGTCAGCTAACAAGGTGAAAGAACGTCATCGGAATAACGCACATTTTCTCGTGATCTTTGCGGGAAACTCTAGTCTTTTTATCTGACAATTTATGATTTTACAGAATATCAAGTGTCACGCCTACGGCTTTGAAATCATTATTGTGTGGGCAACAAAATCAAACAAAAACTATTTCTTTGGAGCACAGGTGTGTGAGCAAAACACAGGAAGTATAATCCAATATGTCGTTTATGGACATCTACATTTAGATATCTGTTTATTTAGGCATCCAATTTTGCAATAAATTAACGGTGTCATATTGTGTGAATTACAGTCTGATGCTAATCGGTGTCAATTAGTTCAAATACGGTGTAACCCAAAAATTTAGTTATTGACGCAGATATGCATGCGAGACGTAATACTTATTAAAACGTGCAGATAGGATGTTCATCAAAAAATAATTTGTTTGCTTACGACGATTATCGTCATGTGTTGATGGCAGAAATTTATCTCGGACATGTTTTGGAAAATCAAGGTAGATAAGATATTATTACACAATATTTGTTTGATGGAATGTTCTTGATTTTTCAACAGGTTTAATTGACAACGTGCAAAAAATATTGTTTTACTAAATTCGATGATATTAGAGTAGATAGTAAAATGTTACTTCTGGGCCAGGGCATTTAGCGTCTTAAAAATCAAGGCAGAATCTTACAAATTTAACTGTTTTCCCAAAAGTCAACAACCGAGAAAGGTCTAAAAACCCTTCAAAAAGCATTAATTTTCATGCACCTCAAAAATACACAAATATTTGTAGACCACCAAAAATTGGGCACCCGAAAAAACCGTTGAAAATCACCCAAAATCATGCAAAATTATCTCAAGAGCACTCTGAAAAACTTTCAAAATCCGTTGTTTTTAGACATTCCAAATGGCTTTGTATTTCTGGACCAAACCAATTAGCGAATGCAAAGAAAAGGAAAAACAACACCAAATCAAAGAGGTATATTTGGCGCCTTACAAAACAAGGCAGGATCCTAAAAATTTATGTTTTCCCAAAAAACATAAAATCCTTCAAAAATCATAATTTTTAATGCGACCAAAAAATACCCAAAAGTTTCTTTTCTTGTTCTAAGTCAATAGCCCATCAGAATATGGGCACATGAGAAAACCGTTGAAAATCATTCAAAATCAAACATAATTCCGTTAAATGCACCAAAGAACTTCACAAAATCCTTTGTTTTTAAATATCCCAAAATGGCTTTTTACTTATAGACCAGTCCAGTGAGGTATGCTAAAAATTCACCAGTCGGAATAGCGTCCGTTAGAAATATTAGACAAATAAGAGCTCTTGTTTTTAATAAATAGTTCAAAATGGCTTTTTATTGATAAACCAAGTATTACGCTCCCCATCTACGATCGTGCATATTAGTTAATAAAAACCTGCCATCTAGCAGAAAATAATAGAATTAAAGCCTTGCAGAGCTCTGTGGCGTCAGCTGAAGCAGACTACTGTCTGCTGCGACTAAACAAACATGAGGCCCTCCAATTTTTTTTAATTTTGGGATTTGTTTTGAAATATTATTTTACAACTTGAAATTCGGACAAAGTCCTCATGAGCATCCACACAGTGGTCTAGTGCGAAGCGAATTTGTATTTTAGAAAATATTCTATCGCCATATAAAAGATTTTTTCTACGATTGCTATGAAAAGTGTGTAAAAAAACAGTAACTACAATTGAAATTCATTTATTTCACACATGTGAAAAATGCAGAACGCACGGTATAAAACCGTGTGAAAAGGTTTCACATGCTAATTTTGTGTATTTAGGCAACCAAACATACATTCTTGGCGGAACAGATGCCAAAATTTTAAAATCACGGACACACGATTGATTCCATCCAAAACAAAATACAAATGTCGAATAAAATTATTGCATCGGTTGAACCTGCCAGTGAAAATCTAACGATTGTAATATGATGATATTTTTATACATTTTATAATTACGGTTAGGATAAGTTCATTAAAAAAATTACGTAAAATGGTTGCGTTTTAATGGGTGTCAACGGTTGTTCAATCTAGAAAATAAAACTGGGAAATATTTCCGATTAATATAAACTTAAGCTTAGTCCATGTAGCTGATGCGGAGCTAATCGGTGAGATTTATGCATCTGTAACACTTAAAATTCCCGATAAATTGTAAACGAAGGGCTGGGAACATATGAGTTTAAGAAATGTTCGTCAGATTCATTTTGGTCACCTTCGAGTAAAGTGCCATTGTGTATGTTGTTAGAAAGAAATCTTTCTATATGTATTTGTTGGAGACAAATTATTGGTGAGTCCGTTCTAGTATTTCGAAATTATTGAAAGTTGTAATTACGACTAGTTGAAATGTTTAAGAAGATTTTTAAATATTTGGATAACCAAAGCTTAGTAACGTCTCGGTGTGAGAGCAATAAAAGTACTTGATTTTGTTTTCAAATATTTCTAGAAATATTTTACCACATTAGCTGATGATTGTTTAGATCTACCGACCTTATACTTTTCCTAAAAAATCTTCACATTTTTGAACCGTTTTTCCGGCGCCCGAAAAATAGCGGTTATGTTCTTATCGTCACCTTTATTAACATTAATTCCAGTTCTGAGAAGGATTTCTACATTGCGTAAAACTATCATGTTCTATGATCGATATGACCAAAACGTTTAAAGTTTTTCCTCCATAAACAGTTTCTATTATTAATGTGTTCTAAAAGAAGGTTCTTAACGATGACTTCTAACAATAAGATGTAACTGATTTGAATTTTTGGCAGCTAAATGCAAGAATCTCCAATCTGTATTTCCTACACCGTCGCCTCCAACAATTAATCTTTGAATAGTTTCAGTCTCGATGCGTAAAGATATTCGTATTGTAGAAGGTCCTTATTGGAATTGAAATTTTTTTGACTCTCTCAATGTTGTTTTTTTCACACTTTCCAAATGAAAGCTTTCTGGATGAGAACAGATGCTTCTGAATGGATTCGAGCTTGTTATCGGTATTAGTTTCTGCATTAGTCGTAAATTCAATAAATTGACAAAAATCAGTTTTCCATTGAACAAATCAATGCAAAATCACAACTGTTTATAAATAACGCAAAATTGATTTTTACTTTGATAATGTTATCAAAGGGTTTTCCTTAATATTACACATATAAAATTTAAATAAATATATGTTGCACAATGTGTACTCTTTACTTCACGGTTATTGTTTATTATTTAACCTACTTAGGTTATTAACTAAAATACTTCAGACCCTTGTGTACGAAAAATATCAAGGTATTTTATCTTTTGAAAATATGTGACTAGGATGTAATTAATTAAAAAATTAATATTTAAAATTGAATAATTAAATAAAGTATTTATATATTTAAAAATTACATACTACACTTTGTTAATAATACACAACACTTTTACAATTTGAAAATATCTACACATACAAATCATAATAAAATAACTGTATATGTTATTATTAATTATATCACACGTTTAATTTACTGAATATTTGCTTATGTATACTTTTAAAATTCTCAAAAACCGCATCAAGATATCAGTCTCCTTTTTTACGCAGATTTTTTAATGCGTATTCAATTAAGTGTAAAATATTTTGAGGTAAACAGAAAATATGGTAATATCACGTTTTAAACTTGGAACCTTCATTCAAAGTATTTTGCTCTTAAAGCAAGAATTTCAGCGAACAATTTCTCAACATCGCCAACAACCGGCGCGTTCGCCTTATCTCGCCTCGTTTTAACAACACAATTGATTCTTTTAACTGTCTGCTTGTCCAAATACATGTTCGCACAAGTCTCCGTACAAGAATCTCTTAAGTGTCTTCTGGGAGCTGCTTCAAATTCGCAAAATATTCTTCCATGGTTGTTAGGTAAAACGACCAACTCACAACACGAAGGCGTAAACAAGCAAATCCTTCTAGCTAAAGGTTTCAAGAGCGTGTAGCTCGCGTCCTTCTCTTTCGGAAAACAGCAAAACAAAGTGTTAAACATCTTCATCAAAGAAGTTGGCAAAATGTTACCAATAAGCATACTTTCAACGTAGTAAATGTGCTGAGCTCTTGCGATGTGGCCTACGAGTTCCGCATTGTTCTTGATAGCTTGAGTGTCACTAACAGCCAAACCGTTCAAAAGATTCAATAAGATAATAGTAATCATGAAGACGAAGAGGGAGAAAATTATTTTGCTGGTGATGGGATATGTGTAGAAATTGATAGAACCAGCATCCAACTCTCCTGTTAACATCACGATGGTCTTGAAGAGAGACTTTCCAGGACCTGTGAATAGATCGTCTTCTTTGGTATCAGTACCGTTGGAATTTTGGGCCGGGAGCTCCGTCCTTGCAAAGAGAATGTAGAAACTAAGAGCGAACGCGATGATCAAGAGGGAGTACCACAGCAACAACTTGAAGAAGTTGACAGAGACCGTCTTTAACATCACCACGTTCGTCGATAGTTTAGGGTGTTGCCCCACCATGAGCACCAACTCAAAAGCAGCCAAAAGAATCGAAAGTGAAGCCAATTGTTTCCTCGTATCGTTCGTAGGCGAACTTATGTACAATATCATTCCAGTTATAACAATCAAGACTGTTTCAACAAAATTTTCAAAGTTTCTAAAATAATTACCCGGAGATACGGCGATTTGAAACATTTCCCTTAAAACTAAGACCCAAAAAGTTAAGTTGAGAGTAAAACACGTGAAATTTGCGAGTCCTGTGCAGAAATCTGAACTCTCATTAGTAAAGTTAGCGTAGTACGTAAAGATATAAGTAATCAAAGACGATACAAATACAACATAAAACAAAAGATTACTGTAGAACAATAAACGGATCCTGTGCCACTTTATGAGCAGGAAACTTACAATAACAGGGTGTATTAACAAAGCCCGAAGTTCCGGTGCTTTACTCATGTAGTTTATTACTTCTGTCTCCGGTAGTATCTGAGGGCTCTTTTGCTGAAGACTTTCTCCATCCACGTTGTTAATTGAGTCGCTTTGTCGCGGAGGAACGAAACTGTGGTAGGGAACTAAACTGCGGTAGTTAAAAACAACCTTAAAATCTCGTTTCTCGTCGTTCCTATTACTAATGTCGAACTTGATACAGTCATCGAGGTGCCGCTCTAGCAGTTCGGGCCTGATGTCTTCAATGGGCATCTTTCCATATTTGTTCTTAGAAGCAAGAGACGCTCCAAGGCCCAGCAACTTTTCAGTGGTAGCATCGTTAGAGTAACGAAGAGAGTAATGGATTGGAGTGTTTGTTAATGCGTCTTCGCCGTTGACGACATTCAACTTTTGGTTTTCGACATCCAACTTTCGGTTTTCGACATCCAATTTTCGGTTTTCGACCTTATCTAAAATGATTTGGCAGCACTTCTCGTGGTCTATTTTGTCGAATTTTGGGTTGTCTGAGCGTTTGATGACCTCGCAAAGTGTAATAGAAGTAATTTCTAGATCTGGTTCCTCGATTAAGATTTCTATGATTTCGTAATAACCGTGTTCTATTGCTAGTTGTAGAGGAGTTTTAGGGTGGTTGATGATGGTCTTCTTAACATTGGCACCTCTGTTTAGGAGATATTTAACCACTCTTGGTAAACCTTTTTTGCAGCTGTATTGCAGCAGCGTCGACGTACCATCGTCCATGTTTACAAAATCGCTAGGATTCGTCAAGGATAAAGTATCAAAATATTTGATAAATTCGTCTTCTTTTGCCAGCTTAATCAAAGAGAAAATCTTGTCCTTGGGAACGTGGTGAAGAATCCTTTCAGGAAGTGATCCACAGTACAACTGTTTCTCCTTTATGAAATCTCTCGCACTTTTATTCTGTAGCTGATGACTGTCCAAGTCAACATCACAAACTTTCGTCTCGAGAATTGTCTTGACAACACTTTTAAGACCGTCCTTCGCCGCCCAAAATATAGCAGATAGATTTTTCCCATCACCTTCATTAACACTAACTCCAGCTTCAAGGAGAAGTTCAATATTTCCACAAAACTGTTCTTCATGTTCTTTGATGGCGTTACATTTAACCAAAGTGTGTAAGGCTGTATTTCCTTTAACAGTATCTTTGATGTGTCCAGAAGGAATGTTCTTGATGATAACCTCTAGAATAGAACTGTCAGGATTTAGCGCAGCTAGGTGAAGAGGTTTCCATTCAGCATTTCCTATAACATCGGCTCCGAGATTAATCAATGTTTGGATTGTTTCTGGTTTGACTCCTTTTTCGTTACAAGCTGTTGAAAGGATGGTCTTTGAAGTGAAAGGATATTCGTATTTTAAAAGATCTTCATTGGACTTGACGAGTGTTTTGATGGTTTCGGTGTCGTTGCTTTTTACACTTTCTAGAAGAACGGTTTCTGGAGGAAGGCAAATGCTATTGGTTCGGGTTAAGTTCTTCATTGTTCTGAAATGGAAATGGGTATTGTATTATAAACATATCAACAGCTTCATTAAGGCTGGGATCCCGAGATAAATTTCGACTAATTGAATATGCCTTTGGGAAGTGGTGCCCACTCTTGCCCCTAAATTGAATTAAATAGTTTTTTCTATTTTGTAACAGACGACGCTTTTATGTACCTTTCTTTTTTAACACAAATTTTAACGTCGAATTGAGAAATATCCCAGCTGGGGTGGTACTATAAATACAGCCATAAATGTTTAGAGGTCTCGGCACACTATTTGCTTTAAAATTATGTGTTTTAATATTTTTAGCAGTGGTATTTTTAAGCAATTTTTTATGAGAGAAAATGAGGCATTAGTCAACCCTTTTTTTTAACATTTTGATACAAATATTACTAGCTACACACACTATTTTTCGTACAAAAGAAAGTAATAATCTATAAGTTTATACATGGTGTCTCAAACGATCGCACTTAAACTTATTGATGAATTCCTAGTCAAAATCTGAGAGAACTTTTAAGTTGCACATTGGTTAGGCACTTATTACCATAATGAAACTAGAGCAAACCTAATTTTGATGTCGGTTTTGGAGTTTTGTAAAATTCTTCTTAAACTGTTTTTATTTAACTTAATTAAACAAATTTTTATTTTTTCATTGCCTAGTAATTAGTTACTTACATAGATTACTCTACTACTTTTAGTGAACTTATTTTATGTTTATTTGTGTGACTTTTTTTGTTCTTTATCTTGGAAGAATGTGCAAACCGCAACCATAAGCGTGAACAATATTTAGGGTACTATCTATTTTTAATTTTAACTCTAAAATGACACATTATCGGAAAAAAGATGATTCTTTTAACAAGTTCTCTTAGCAGTCAGAGTTCTACATATATTTCTATAACAACCTGTATACATGTCCTAAAAAAACTACTGCAAACAAAAGCTCCTTTATATAAAAAATATAATAAAATAATAAAATAATCCATTTGGGTCCATAAATACTAAAGGTGATAAATAAATGTCGTAGAAATATTCTTTGATGATAAAATAAAACCAGGTCCGACTTAAACGATTCATTTGCGTCTCCAGCAAAATTAAAATTTGAATAAAAAACGTAACAAAACAATTATCTAATTTATATGTTCAACCTCTTATTTCAATCTCCTCTAAGCTACACCCCAAAATGCTACACCTATACCCTACACCCCATTTCGACCACGGACGCCACTCCAAGCAATTGTATCCGAAAAAAATGTTAGCGAATTTTTCAGAGCCAAACATGGCAAAACCTTCACATTAATCACTTGAAACGTTACAGCAAAATGTTGCAGAAACTTGGGAGAAGGGCTTGTATATCTCAGTTTTTTGCTTAAAATAAGTTTAAGGCAATTGTGGAATAAATAAATAAGTAAATGAATCCAGTAGAAACTAGTATTAAACAAATACAATTTCTTCAACTTTTCCGTATTTACTCAGCATTGCGCCGATCGCTTAATTTTACAAAAAGGATGCTTGACCGGACTTTAATTGCGTAGCATGGTGAGGCGGTGTCCACTGGACCGGATCTGTCTAAATGAACCACTTGTTTTATTAGATCACCACAATAATACAAGTGATTCTAAAAACATTCAACGGAATCAGTGATAATTCAGCGCAATTTTCACCACAGATGGGCCACAATAAAAGTACTCACCCTGGATCGTGAGTCACTTTAAATTAAAAAAAAAAACACAAGACGCGTGGGAAGGAAGTTACCGGGGACTATTACGCGAAGAGGAAGTCGCATTGCGACGATAAGAGTGAAAAGCAAACATACTGGATGATCCATTTCAATATTAATCATATGCAAACTTTAGGGCATGTCGTATCTTACTTCGGACACCTTGATCTTGAATAGTCTTGATTACAGTAATCATTGTTAGTTGCATACCCAGCAAGGTTTTTTTTGAAATGCTGTTTGCAAAAAAGACATTTTGGAAAAATATGACCAAAAAAAAACTTTTCAAAAGTATCCTTATTCCTCCAGTAACAAATTAATCTGTCTGTGTTCCGATAATTTTGAACTTTCTAAAAATTCCTACAAAATCTGATTATTGTTATCCGAGATTCTGAACAACCAATACTCATCTTTCTTCAAGATTGGACATTAAATTTTCAGTTTGTCAGAACTAATCCTAAAAGTGTTTATGTCGATCCTAAATTAGTAGTTTTCCTATTGATCTTTGAGATTTGTTAAAATTGATAAATCAGTAATCAGTAATAATTGGTATATCCCGTTTAACTACCTTGTTCTAGCTATCTTTTCACAAAAACCGCTCAAAATGACCTCCGTTGTTTTCCTGACAAAGTCGGATTCGTCTTTTCATGTTCTCAAAAAAGTTTGTTAAACATTGAGGCGAAATTTCTCGACAAACTTCTGTGATTTTTTTAATTCTCTGATATCATTGATGGGATTCCTAAAAACCAAAAAGAAAATAATCCAAAGGTGAAAGGTCTAGTGATCTTAGAGGCCACAAATTATACGGTATCAAACGATCGTCGAAGAATTCCCGGAGATAACCAATTGTTGCGTTAGCCGTATGCGCCGTTGCATTGTCCTGTTGGAAGTATCCATTCTGCAACTCTTCATCGTCCAGTTGGTTCGCAAATTCTTCAAGAATGATCTGTTGTATCCTTCTGCATTTATGGTCTCGTCAATGAATATTGAACCTATCATACGTCTGCGAGACATCGCCACCCAAATACCAATCTTCTGGGGATGCAAACTAACTTCTGTAATCTGATGAGGATTTTCAACAGACCAAAGTCTCATATTCTGAGAATTAACAAAACCACCCAAATAAATCCAGGCTTCATCACTAAAAAATGTTAAATAAAGCATCTCATTGTTCAAATGTTGTTCAAACCATTGACAGTAAGCTATTCTTTTAGGAAAATCTGGGGGCTTTATTTCCTGGACCACTCGAACTTTATAAGGATACATGTTTAGGTTTTCTTCACAATTGGGCTTCACATAATTGGGTCTATGGTGACGAGAAGACCCAACAAAGATCTTGTAAATTTGATGGAGGCTGCTTATGTACCATACATAAAGATGCTAGGGATGTGGATATAAGAGGGATCATTTCTGATCCTATCAGTGAGATACTACAAGAACCGCTGTATCTTCAATCTTCAATTTTTTTTTTCCTATAGTTCCTGGTAAAAGACAACGAAGTCATCCAAAAAGAAAACATGCCGGTGGACTATTCCGCCGACTATTGGGACAAAAAGTACTCAATCAAACAAGAAAAAATCCCCAGGTTTCTAGAATCAGTCGCCGCAGATATTATACCCAAAGCCGGGAAATATTTAAACGTACTTCCACAAGCCCGTCAAAAATAAAATTCGTCCCATTTTGTACAAAATCGAAGGAAATCAGTACATTGAAGCTATAGAGACTACTTACAAATTCGGGAGTCAAACCCTGTTAGATTTGGTCATGAACGAGAAAGACTTATTTAGACGTCTAAAATCAGTCAAACCCTACTTCCTTTTGGATGAAGGTGATTTTATTATCACTTTCATAACGTTGTGCGAGAAAGAGCTGAGCAAAGATGTTGGAGACGTGATCCAAGGACGCCTCGAGTCCTTGATGGATTTAGCGTTGAGACTATCAAGTGCTTTAAGCGATCCGTACATGATTTACGAGCCGAGCTCTTGCCTTATGATCTGCAGTTTCAAATGATAAAGATTCAGATGTTTCAAACTAATCTTGAACAAGGTAAAACGTGAGTTTTGTTGGTTTTTCTAAAGTTATTTTTTTAAACTATTGGTCTTCTCATGATCATCAGAAGCTCCACGTTATCGACACTTTCGCTCTTAGTTACGAAGATCATTGGCCGCTATCGCTGATTCTTAACAAGAAGTCGTTAGCCCGGTATCAGATGCTTTTCCGACACCTTTTTAACTGTAAATATGTAAAAAAAAAATGATCTGCCAAATTTGAAAATGTAACAGGGTCGCGAAGAAGTTTCATTTTGAAGATGCGCAACACTGCAGGACTGCGTTTGCATTGCGCCAGAGGATGTTACATTGCGTTCAGAATTTAGAGTACCACATGATGGTGGAAGCTATCGAGTCGCATTGGTGTCTTTTCTTGCAGAAGATAGGAAAGGGATGAGAATCTTTGATGCCTTTGGATGTCTCATTTTTGGTTTCAGGTTAACAACGTCGACGAAATCTTAGCCTGCCACGGTGACTTTTTGAACAGTTGCCTGAAAGACTGCTTGCTCACGATTCCACCAATTTTGAGGACCGTAAAGAAACTTTTGTCTATATGTGTACAATTTTGTCAGTTTATGCAGGTGAGGACTTACCCACTCCCCCTTTTCAATTTTTTTGTTGTTGCACATTATGATAGCCGTTGTCATAATTACTTTATTTTTATTGAGTTCATTTGGTGTTTTTTCACTTGCTCTTTCATAGACGCTACGCGGATATAAATCTGAAAACGATATGGTTAGCGCCATCTAGAGCAGGAAGAACACATCGCATATCGAACGCGACGCTGTTTCAGTCGATAATACAGCTTGGATTTTCAATTTTCATCACTCCGTGATTCGCGCGGTCGCTTTGACAGTTGTGTTCATTTCTGGCAGTTTTTAGGTGGTAAGCAAATTTCTTGATATTTCAAATGTTACAAATAGAGCACGGATCGTTCCGTGTGTGAGCATAGAACGATAGATAAAATGCATTTGTCCGTCAAATTTAATCGTTATAAAAAGAACCCAACAGATTTACGTGTCTCTCCGCATTTGTATCGCATTAAAAACAAAAAGTAGTTGATAACAGGTGGTTTTTACCGCTCTCACCCCTTATCTTGTATCCACGATTGCTCTGTCTATTTAATTGTCTTGTCATACGAGTTTTTTGAAAAAGCACAAGACATCAAGACATGTGCTACGATCATTTCTAAGTAGACTTGAAGCATAATGGAGCACACTTTGAACTTCTGTTGTGTTAGTTTATTTGTTATATTGTTGTGGTTGATAAAATTAAAAATTAAATTAATCATCTGTCATTTTGACGTTTTCAGCCGCGTTTAATACCTACTTTTATTTCTAAAATAAACCACTTTTAATATGGTGGCAAGTGTGATTTGTGTTGTTGGTTCGTACAAAATAAATTCTGAAATACCCCTTACGTGACTAGCCCTGTATTTGGTACGAAAACCTTTACCGGCTTTTTTGAGACTTCTAGAAGATAATGTGGTACTTGAAGCGAATAAAGTACCAAACATTCGTTTTTTTTTCTGTTACAGTTAAGTATTATCTCAACGGTTTGATTATTAAATTACAATATGAATAAATTATTTAATGTTGACGAAATTTTTGTCGAAATGGGTTTTCAAATCATACCTCTTATCAAAAAAAAAAAAATGTGTAGTGATGAAAAAAATAATATTTGATGTATTTTTAGGTTTATAATAAAACAGCTGGTATGTTTAGGGATGCCGTTCCTATCGCAATAAAAGTTTAGGTAAATAAACCCTCACTAAATATTTAAAGCTGTTTGTTGTAGTAATCCGCATTTTTTTTTTGATTTTTCAGTTGGACTATATATAAAAATAAAATATCTTTAAATTTCGAAGCATTTTAATTTTCTAAACAAAATCATAAATCACAAGAAAAGCTGTGTATTTTTTTTTAAACATAATAGTTTACATTTTGATATTTTGAATAAGAGGTTAAACATATAAATTAGATAATTGTTTTGTTCCGATTTTTATTCTAATTTTAATTTTGCTGGAGACGCAAATGCATTGTTTAAGTCCTTCCATTTTTCGATGATAATAATTTGAAGCATATTGATTTTTCTAGTTTCGTTTTTTTGCTTGCGTTCCCTCAGATTTTGACTAGAAATTCATCAATAAAATTAAGTTCGATCGTTTGAGACACCATGTATAAACTTTTAGATTATTACTTTCTTTTGTGCGAGAAATGGTGTTTGTACCTAGTAATTTTTGTATCAAAATGTTAAAAAAGGGATTGACTAATGCTTCATTTTTTTCTCATAAAAATAGCTTAAAAAATACCACTGCTAGAAACATTAAAACAAATAATTAATAATAATTTTTTCAATTATTAATAAACTGATTTCATAAATTCATAATATCTGTAAAATACAAAAATTAAAGAATTACATTTTAGAGCAAATGGTGTCTAAAATTTGTGTTAAAAACGACAACTATTGGCATAGGCAAGTACATAAAAGCGTCCTCTGTTACAAAATAGAAAAAACCATTTAATTTATTTTAGAGTGGGCAGCACTTCCCAAAGGCATATTCAGTGAGTCGAAATTTATCTCGGGATCGCATAATTAATTAATTTATCTCGGGATTAATATTAGTTCTGTTAGTTTTCTTTTTTCTGCGTGGAACTCAAGGCGAGACGCAGTACATTGTTTAGAATGTATAAATTGTAGATCCATGGTTTGTTGTAAAAAATAAACTATTTCTACAATCGTGAAGCCTCTGGTTTTTTCGCTCGTTTTTTTTTTAAATTCAATTTCTAGCTTATGCTGTTATGAAGTGAGATATGACTAATTATATGTATTGATAAAGTATATTTGTTAAAAATGTTAAAATAAATTTGTAGACAAATACCAAATAATATTAGTACCTAGTTATCTAAAACTTACATTTCATATTCTTCTACAGATCCCCGTGTGAAATCGTACTCCTGTTGAATTTCTGATTTCTCGCAGATATTATGTATTATTTCTTTAACGATACCTTGTACAAACAGAGCAACATTTTCCTGATTTTCTTTTTTCTGTGTTATCTTTTCTTGCCGTTTCTGCTGGCTCTTGGAGCGAGAGTTTTTTTTTAATTGGGATTTTTTTTTTGTTTCCCATAATTCTATTCTACGAAATACACCTTTATCACTTCTTATAACTGATAATATTATTTATGACGTTATTGGTGTGCTGATAAAGTACATAGCAAATCCAAATTTTCGATTTATTATATAAAGAAATTTTATATTTAGGAGTAAATGAACTATTATTATATGTGTTGATCATACTGCTACATTTTATATACAAAGTAATCATTAAATAATTATATTTCTTGTCACTTCACTTACCTGTCAATCGTACTTAAGTAACTTAAGTAATCTTCGTTTATGTGAGCTGTTCAATATTGCAAAATCGTTAGACATCAAATATATTAGAAAATACAATAAAGCAGACTTAATAAAAGCTATTATTAAAGCTGAAGAGCGATTACATAAGGACATAAAAAACGGAAAAAAATCAATTATGTTTTTGCGGAATTCAAAAATATTTCCATTTGATGATGATTATTTGCTAAACCAAAGAAAAAGAGAGTTAAGAAAATCAAGTGTGACATATGTGGAAAATATATCAAAAGCAGCCGAATGCAGCTACATAAAGAGAAAGAAAACAGAAAGGACCTAAAAACATTTCAGTTTGATGACGATGTATTTGCTAAACCAAAAAAAAAAAAAATAGAGTAAAGAAGATCAAATGTGATATGTGTGGAACATATATCGAGAAAACTCGAATACATTTGCATAAATTAAAACATGATTTGAATAGTCGTCGAAAATTTGTTATCTTTGTGAAAAAGTGTTTTCTATAGAAAATCCAAAAGTAAGAGATCATGATCACTACAGAAATTTTCTGAATCAAAACTGCCACCAATAGATTAACTTTTATTCTTCGCTCACTAAAGAAGGAATTACTCAAGAAGAATTCAAACATGCAGTGGAAGTATGGAAATATTTTAAAATTAAAAACTTGGGCGAATGGCATGATTTATACTTAAAACTAGATGTTTTGCTATTAACTGATGTATTTGAAAATTTTAGCGATTTATGTTTGGAAATGAGTTATGGACTGGATCCTGTTTGGTATTATACAACTCCGGGGTTAGGTTGGGACTGTATGCTCAAATATACTTCAGTAGCTTATGGTGGAATTGGAATTGTTAACTGATTATGAAATGTATTTTTTTTTTTTGAACACGGAATTAGAGGAGGTATTTCACAATGTAGTAACAGGTATTCGAAAGCAGATGAAAATACTCAGATTATCTACATACATGCAAATAATCTATATGGATGGGCTTTATCTCAGAGATTACCAGAAAAATACTTTAAATAGTTGATTTGTGATGAAATTAAAAATGTTGACGGTATATTGTTATCACATAGTGATACGGGTTATGTTTTAGAAGTTGATTTGTGATTCCCTGTAGATTTGGCTATTCTTAACAAATTCAATGACTTGCCTTTGGCTCCGAAAAATAGAATTTCTCCGGGCGGAAAAGTAGAAAAACTATTTATTATTATCATTATCAACTTTTACCATGGGTAGTACAAAAATACTTTTTTTTTAACTACATCGAGAGTGTCTTATATTAGAATATTGAAATATTACTTTTAGATTAAATCCTGTTCATGGTTATAAATATATCATATGTTTCAGCAAAGAAAATGAGTCGAGTGACAAGGTCTTCCCGTAAGGATTTGGAGGTAACTTCGACACCGTCCAGACGAAGATCGATAAGCGAACCACCAGACCAAACAACAGTGAATATCACTATTCAGTTGACTAGTTGTCTATGCCTATACCCATGCAAAGAGTAAATATCTAACAAGAGAGATCACTTGAAAACAGTAAGATGTAGGCTGTCATCTCGATTAAATGGCCAGTCTATAGTTTACGAGTATTTACAGTATTACAGTCAGAGATAAAGGGAATAGATAGTCCACTCTCTCAAAACAAAATCCTATGCTAAGATTCAGATTAGGATTGCAAGAAAATTCAATTAATATCGATTCAAAGAAAAAAAAGAAATTTGATTCAGTGTAAACAAACTCAATTCAAATGGAACAATTAAACATGTCCACGTATAATAGAATATAATAAAATCAACAATAGAAACGTATGATCGATATTTTAAACCAAAATGTTTGTTTTTAAGAGAAAAAAGCGATTCTCATCAATTATATTGCAATCGATTCAAGATAATAATTTAGTCGCTCTCAATCGATATTCTTAGCAAATTAAAATAATCGATTCACACGAATTTGCGATTCGAACACCACTAATTCAGATCACAAATTGATTCAGATTCATTTATTCGTGTTTTCGCCGCAAGTTTTCTGGTTTAAAGGGTTAGATGTATTCATGGTCATTGAATAATTTTTCTACATATCGAAGTTTTCGATAGAAATGATCGCTCTTTACATATATACTCTTTGCCCTGTGTGTTCGTCTCCTTGTCTACGTCTGTATGGCTCGGTTTTATCAAAATCAAAAGATGCGGTTGATTAGGATGAACTGAAGTTATTTCAGTAATATTATGGCAAAACATGTTATATGTCATTTGTGTTATGTATATACACATAACTTACTTTGCCATATTAATTTCAACAGTCATTTTGTATATAGTATATAGCGATTGTCAACTTAAAGTATATTTGTTGTTTTTTTTTATTTGTGGGCATTTGATGTCAAAAATGCATTGTAACGAAAAAAAAGGGCAGATAACATATTTTACTATAATACTACTGATTGATAAAAGTCATTTTCCAAACCATGTTATCTCTAACTCCAAGATAAAGTGCATGTTATTTTAACTTGTTCTGTTAACTTTATGTTAAGTACATGTGTCCGTCAGTTTGAGTGTCTCTTGTCAAAAAGCTATGCAACATGAACTAACTATTTATTTGGAAAAACGTTCGTGACGGTAACTGGATTTTACCAGGTGATTAAAAAAATTTCATTCGAGTGGGCCATGACCGTTTAATTTAAACGAAATTTGGCTATGTCTAGGGGGGGCATTTTGGTTTAACTCGATTAATATTGTTAACTTTAACTAAAAACAACTTAACTAAAGCTCCGTATGCTTCTAAGTCCATTATTTAAAAAATAAACTTCATGGCTTGCCGCAAATGGAAATTATTTTTAAATGACCTGTTATATATATATTAATTAATCTTCATGTTTCTTAATGGTCAACCCGGGATGTCAACCTAAATTATGTAATTTTGTTAGTGCTTATTATTACAGGCGGATGCAATGAAAGCCGAATGGCTAGCAAGTTCACAGGTCGAAGATCGAAAAGGGCTTATTTTAAGTCGGTTTTTTTCAAGTATAGAAAGTAAACAGGACCTACTAAGAACGGATGTAGACAAAATAAGAACCGATGTAGAGCAGTTACCACATACCATCCGTTTGATAGTGCGGGAGGAAATACAAAAGGCAGTCCACGACGAAACACGAAAGCAGATAAGGAATGTTGTAAATCTGGCACTTGAAAATTTGGAAAATTGTAAAATCTAATTAAATTGTAAAATGTAGTTCAATTATGTAATGTAATGTATTTTGTAATGTAATTCAATTATTATTAAAATCTCAAACTGCGTTGTCAATATAAAATTTTAATTTTATTTTTAAAATATAATAGTATATTATATTATAAGTGAGAGAAATGCATTATTATTTGCGAGTGGGACACTTCTCACGAGCTTTATAATAGCATTTCGCTCACGTGTGATATACGTTTTATCTTAAGTGCGATTCCGACAAAAAAAAGAATTAGGGGTAAAAATTATAGCTGCGTTCTTTTTGCATAAAATGTTAGATATTTTGACTCACTTCAGATCATAACCTAGGAAATACAATGAAATTAACAATGGTAAATAAAGGAAAGGAAAGCGCCTTATAAATACAATATTAGGTACAAATCAAATCACAAAAAATCGCATCGTTGTAGGAACGAACTTCCGTAGTAACGATTGATTGTTTTACGAAGTAAACAGTGTAATTGTTTTTTCGGGAAAATGTTAAGTTGAAACATGCGTAATCAGTAATATAGGTACCTAATCTACGCACTATTAAATTTTAAGTTAATAAGGAGTTTTATGCTAATACAAAGTAAAACTTGAGGATAGCAAAAAAAACTGACGTGATGGATTTTTTTTGGTATTTTTTTCGTTTTTACTGAGTTAAAATCTATCAGAAAATGTATAAAAATTTTATGCAGTTTTTTTACTTGCAGACCTGTGTATTTCTTAAAACATAGCTGTTTATTAAAAACAAGAGCTCTTATTTGTCTAATATTTTTACCGGTTGCCGTTTCGACCGGTGAATTTTTCGCATGCGCCAATGGACTAGTCTGAAATAAAAAGCCATTTTGGGATGTCTAAAAACCAAGGATTTTGTAAAGTTTTTCTGGGTGCTTTTTTATGGGCCGTCTTCCAGGCGGCTCGTGACTAGTCGTGTACTTGTATTTTCGGCAAAGGGGTTTGTTGATTGATTGAAAATCGAATTTTATGTTATGTATTATTAACTACACTTATTCAAAATAAGACTAATAGGTAGTAACAAAAGGACTATGAATTATGGGTCCAACTTGACCGTAAGAATTTGTGACTAGAACTAGAGCATTTACAAAAATGTAGTTCTTATATAGATTAATTTTATCTTATTAATATCCATTCCCACGACCCCAGAATCAGCGAAACACAGATTAGTTCAAAGTTTATAGATTTACTTGTGAGAATTTTCGTCTTTATCTGAAATATGGGGTCCAGACTAATAAACAGAACATTTTAAATACATAAAAACAAAACTAGCGTGGAAACTTAAATCAAAGCATGCACAAATTAAATCTTAACAGCTTTTAACGTAATTATGTTTGATTTTGAATGATTTTCAACGGTTTTCTCATGTGCCCAATTTCTGATGGGCTATTGATTTACAACAAGAAAAGAAACTTGAGTATTTTTTAGTCGCATTAAAAATTATGGTTTTTGAAGGATTTTATATCTTTTTCGGTTAACTTTTGGGAAAACATAAATTTTTAGTATCCTGCCTTGTTTTGTAAGGCGCCAAATATACCTCTTTGATTTGGTGTTGCTTTTCCTTTTTTTTTGCATGCGCCAATTGGTCTGGTCCACAAATACAAAGCTATTTGGAATGTTTAAAAACAACGGATTTTGAAAGTTTTTCAAAGTACTCTTGAGATAATTTTGCATGATTTTTGCATAATGTTTGAGTATTTTTGAGGTGCATAAAAATTAATGTTTTTTGAACGGTTTTTAGGCCTTTCTCGATTGTTGACTTTTGAAAACAGTTAAATTCGTAGGATTCTGCCTTGATTTTTAAGACGCCAAATGCCCTGACCCAGAAGCAACGTTTGACTATCTACTCTAATATCATCGATACACTTGAGCTGACTTATCAAATTTAATAAAAAAGCAATATATTTTGCACGTTGATTTTCCAAAACATGATAAATTTCTGCCATCAACACATGACGATAATCGTCGTAAGCAAACAAATTATTTTTTGATGAACATCCTATCTGCACGTTTTAATAAGTATTACGTCTCGCATGCATATCTGCGTCAATAACTAAATTTTTGGGTTACACCGTATTTGAACTAATTGACACCGATTAGCATCAGACTGTAATTCACACAATATGACACCGTTATTTTATTCCAAAATTGGATGCATAAATGAACAGATATCTAGATATAGATGTCCATAAACAACATATTGGATTATACTTCCTGTGTTTTGCTCACACACCTGTGCTCCAAATAAGTAGTTCTTGTTTGATTTTGTTGCCCACACAATAATGATTTCAAAGCCGTGGGCGTGACACTTGATATTTTGTAAAATCATAAATTGTCAGATAAAAAGACTAGAGTTTCCCGCAGAGAACACGAGAAAATGTGCGTTAGTCCGATGACGTTCTTTCACCTTGTTAGCTGACCACCGCTAGATTCCTTGTTGGTGGTCAAAAATAGTCCTTTGCGGCGACCAATGACGCTCCTAGACAACATTAAAAAATGTTTTTGTGATCTAAAATTGTTAACAGTTGGACTCCCGGCGCCAGATGCTCGCATGCTTCGAAACAACGCCAACATTATAAATTCACGTGGAGGACACTCGATAGCATGAAAATACGAAAAATTGGGGCTCACAAAGATCCCTGAACTTATCTTTTATCGGTTACGAAATTACGATAATATTTATTGTACACGAATTTTAATGCACGATAGAGTTTGCGGGGATTAACAATCACAATTGTAATAATGGTTACGGTTTTGTGATGTTCTTTTAACAGGGTAGTTCAATTTTGGATGTGCGTTAAAGAAGTTTAAATTTATAATTGCCGTCATCTATAATTTACTATTATCGGCACGCACGGAAAATACAATCGGAAAGAAATCAGTGGAAATTATTAGAGTGATTTATGTTATAGGAATATTTTATACGATTTTGGAAAATTTCCGTCTAAAGCTTTTGATGGAGCTTTTAAAATTTAAAAATTGTTTTACTGTAAATCAAGTTTATGTTGTTGGTAACGAGCGGCAAGCATGTTTATGCTTTTATAGGAATTAATAAAAAAAACATGAAGTAACAATTTTTCCAAGATCACCGAATTTTTACTACAACTGGAAATCTGGTTTCAAAATGTTTATGGCTTTATTTTTAGATATTATTTTGGAAAAATGTGTGCTTATCTAAATAGCAATTTGCGTGTTTGCTCGTTTATTATAGGTAGGTAGTTAAATAAAATTATATGCACATAATATTGGCAAACAGTGAAGATCTCTAAAATTATCATAACCTAGGACACTTGACCGATGACATCGTATCAAAAAATACCTATCTAATCCAAATAATCGTTTATTGGATATATTAAAAATTAATTGTAATTACTGGTCTTGGTTTAAATTTTTGAATACATCACACTCTTATCGTACTAGTAACTGTTGTCAGTGGTGAAATGTATTTTACTGTTCTGTTTATTAGCTTTATTTGGTTTATCACATTTATGAAAAGACTGCGACCGGATGAATCAGATTTAGATTGAAGTTTAACTGATAAATAACGGATAAACACAGAACAAAGAGGAAATGATGAATAATGAACAGGAGAGTAGATAAAATGTAGCGTGGGCTGTCTGATACGTTTGTTTACAAGTTCTTCTTAAATTGGTTGTGTTTTTGATTGATAATGAAATTAAATAATTTTAACAATAATTGTCGGTAGAAACGATTTAAAATCTTCCAACAATTCACTGCTTCGCTTTTTTATTACATTTATTCGTTTGCAGCGCCCTAAGTAACAAAAAACGAACTCTTCAAAAGTGAACGTTTCTTTTGACACAAAATGTATTAAAAGTTTCGATGAATCAATATCTGTCATGTAAAAAAGTACGGTTTTAATTATTTCTTGATTGAAACACGCGTACATTTACTTAATAAATAGAGCAAATTATAAAGCAGTTAATAAATAAGAAATGAAGTTTATAACAATTGCCCTCGTAGGTAACATAAAAAGAATATTTGCCCAGATCACCTCACAGTAAACGCAAAAAACTCGCTAATTGGTTCAAATAAATCTGTAATGAATTCTAAATGATCAAAAAGTTTCTCACATTTCTCGTTAGATCCTACATTAACTGAAAACTTGAAAAAACAAACTTCCAAACTAATAAAGCATTAGCTGTATTGTGTTATTTCTTCAAAATAGGAAAGATTACTTCGAGGAAATAACACAATATAGCTACGAAGGATTACTTCGAAAGAAGCCCACAACAGTATTTGTTTCTGCCAAAAGAAGGCATAAACTTCGTAATATCCGAATCAACGCTTTTTAGGTTTCATTTAATATTACAAATTAATGTTTTATGTGGGGATTCCTACAACTACTTTCACTGACTGAAAGCGAAACGTCAAAAAAATATATATAAAGAGCGTTTCACTTTTAACTATAATGGAAGCTGCTAGTGGTTGCGGCAGATTTCGAGCCATATTTTCAACAAAAACATTTACTAAAAATGATATACGGGACTGTTTTCTACGAATAGTGTACACATCGGTCCAAAAGATTTACTTTGGTTTGACGCATTTTGCATATGCTTGTAAATATCGTCACGATTTTGATACTGATGTATTTACAATGTTAGGAAAGTCCCAATTCATTAGTGTTAAATAAAGTTAGTAGAAGTGTAAAACAAATCATAACTAGTCATTCGATACGCAGTTTTTGATATTTGATATTTGATCTCTAATAAAATTTTGATGATTTTATCTTGTGTTTGATAGTAAATTTCAAATAGCTACATTAACGTTCAATTCTACATCCTGCGCGGAAATAATAAAAATTGTTTTGACAAAAGTTCCTGGAATGTTATTTTCTGTAGAAAGATTTCTTATTTATAAGAGGCGTAACATCTAATCGAATTCATTCATGCCCCTAAAAATAACTCAAAAGTAATCAAAGGAAACCATCTTTAAACTAAATAGCGACCGATCTATAAATAAACACGAGATAAATAATCACTTAAAGAACGAGTAACTAAGTAGTTCTCGTGTGGAACATTAGTAGCAACATAAACAACTTAAATATAAAAACAAAAAGAAAGTCATAGTTAAAAGAAAACTCTCTCTTAGGTGAAGATACCAAATTCCTTGGTCATTCTCACTCACTGGAAGCAAGAAGGAAGAATTTATTACGAGCTAATGAACCAAATATTTTAGTCGCGGTGTAAATAACTTCCGCTCTTGTAGTGAACACTGTAAATTGTAAATTCATTATCCAAATATTTATGTTACATGGTTAATTTTCGCCTAAATTTAGTTGTGGATCCATTAAAATAGGATCTGACATTATGAAAATTGGGTATAAAGAGCAATAAATAAACAAATAACAGAAAAATAGTACAATTGTTTGGGTACAGGTTTCAATTTCGAAATGTTTATATGATGTGTTTACAAACTCTTAAATTTTATGTGAACTTGCAGTACTGTTTTCGTGTTAGTATAATGACGAGTAATTTGTTTATAGACAATAAATCTCTCTCAAACTATTTAAAAAAATAAACTGCGTGCTTACTGCATTTTTGTATGAAGAGCCTTGAAAAGATCACTTTGGGTTAATAATTTTTCTCCTATAATATGTAATCAATCGAATGCTTTGATGTGTTTATTTTCATTTAAAAAGTTTTAACTAAAAGGCTTTTAACTGACACACGCTAATTTTAAGTAGAATATGTATTAAAAATACATTAAACAGAAACGAAACAACATTCTAAGACCTCAACAAATATTTTGTGTTGTTAAATAAGCCCACAGTTGGAATATTTGAATTTTGTTTACCTCCAGCTTCAGTAGTAAAATTACCTGCTTATAAATTTTCAAACGGTTTTGAAACGATTTAAACATAAACAGAAATCCCTCAATATTTGTGCGAAATATCTCAGTCGAAAAAACAATTTGTTCGTTGTCTTTGTAGAAACACAAAATGCATTGCATCCATGCCCATTTATGCAACTTGATTTATTTTATAACTAGAAATAATAAAATGACCGCATTTGTAATAAAATGAAAATAAATCATCGTAGTACTATAAATAAATTTCCACCAGCATTGCCCCGGGTGCTCTATTATTTATCAATGAAAATCAATACGTGCATAATTGTTGTCTGATGTTTTTGTACTTTATTTCTGCATCACGACTTTTAAAAAATCGATTACAAAACGATGTCGCCGCTTGTTTACCGAAAAAATTCCCTTTCGGAACAAATATTTTTCGATTTTGACCCAGTTGACGATAATTTTTCAATTTTCAACAGTCAGTGTGGCCATCGAAGCCTTGACCTACCGCTACTCCGCTCCGATGACGTAACGAAAAAGTCGATGCACCAAGGTCCTTACACGTGAAGTTTACATTGTGTGTTAATTTCTCCTTCTCTCTCTCATACTTTCTCTATTAGTATTCACAGGATTCAAATTGAAGCCATAGTTAAGTCCAGGGAACATGTGTTAATCTGTCACGTTACTCGGAATTTTTTCAATCAGCCCGACTTCCTTGAGGAAATTTATCGATGATTAGCACGTTTTATGGTGGAATTGGCACTCAGATTGATTAATGGTTTTACCAATGGCTTGCTAAAAGTGTTAATACGTCGAGAAATAGACATTGACGATTTTTTCGCCAGTGAAGTATACTGGGTAAGGTTCACCTTACCTCACGGTTTTACGAAATGAGATGCAACAATCAACGCGTTACTCAACAATTTTTACATGGTTGTAAACTTAGCATAGCGCGATAAGCGCTGAAAGTCGTAAATTCTAGCTTTCCTCCCTCGCGATCAATGAGACGTTCAAAGCTAATCGAAAAGAATTAATATGTGTAGTTATTGAGAAGGTCAGTGAAAAAGGAAAGGTCAATTTGACATCAATATCAATTTCCCATTTCTTTCTATCAATTTAATGCCAATAAGCATCACAAGGCCTTTTTTAATATCAGAATGTTGGCTTAAGCGTTCAAAGATAAGCCAAAGCTATTTTAATCTCTTCAGAGGGCCCAAAAATCTGCCTTTTAAGGCTAATCCGTTATTTAATTCTAGCTAGGTAGACCTACCCCGATGGCCTGACGTCAAAAGGGTCGATATTGAAAACAACCACTTTTGTAGTTTTTCGTGGGTGCATCTAAATAGCGATCCCACATATTTTTTAAACAGGAATATTTATTTTAGACAGGAATGTAAAGCGGAGCATGAGTTGGCAACCTGCGTCATAAATAATATGAAAAGGGTCTTAAATTAAGCAGTGCTGATTATTTATAGTCATGTTAACAAAAAATACTTTTGAATTAAACAGGATTGAGTTTATTTTATTACGAATCAATATGGTTTTGTTTTTATAATTTGTGATGTATTGAAAATGAAGTCAGTCCTGGTAGCGACATCTAACCAGAGTTATACTAAGTGGAAAGGACGAGAACTGCGTTTACAGTAATCGATATCTTTGATTGTAGCCACTGTAACTTTAATTACGTAATTTTTATTCGGAGCGGCGGATTCGCAGTTCATTGGATTTCGACTTATGCAATAATTGATTAAAAGGGACTTATTAATTTAAATAGTTTTTTGCCACAGGAAGGACTGCTTGGTGTAGGAATATCAATACAAATATAACACCATAAAAAATTTGTTTCTAGACTAGTCTCTTATTCTACATTTCTCACTTAGGGGGCTTTTAAATGTTCAGGTAAACTCTGCAATTCAACCTACAACAAAAACCACAATAAATGCGCTACTGATAAATAAAAAAATACCTTTGTGGCTTTGAGAGCAACCCCTTCTGGTAAATTACGTTCAACATATTCTAATAACGTCTCAGCTGTGCTTCCTGTGAGATGTTTGAACTGGACAAAACTGAAATATGTTCTGGTTTCATACTGAACTTGGTGTTTTTTGTAAATATGGACACATTTTAATACACTACGTCGGTCATGGATTGGTTTACGTAGCGTCCACCTAAAATGAGGGTACCCATGAGCTTAAGCTACAATTCAGGGGGTGATATACGTTTTTGATTCTAGGTCCAAGTGATTTCCCGCTGTTGTCGCAAATTTGACGAAACTCCTCAAAACTGCCGGATCGTGCCCTCGAAGTTCCAGTTCAACGATTTTATATAATTTATCGAGCTCGCTTTCTTCAATCGGCTTTGGAAGAGTGCTCGTGAACCGTGGAGATTTTGAGGTTATGTCCACCACCCGGCGGAATACTCTTGAGATATTCTGTAACAGCTTGTGAAAACTGAGTTTAATAAAGTTACGTACAAACCATGGTCTATGTTAATATCGCAAGATTTTGGGGTTAACTACTAAAAAAAATAGTTTTTAAATGACATGTGACATTTTAAACCGTAACAACCTGTGTGACCGACTGAGATATTTTTGAAAATATTATTAATGGCTGTGAAAAAAGGACCTTGATGGGTATTATCCCGGCTCATGTAAAGACAATCAATTTGAAATAAAATCTTTGTTTGGAAACCGCACGTGTCATCACGTGGAACCGCCGAATTTCGAAAGTAGGTCACGGGCACAGTGGAACTAAAACATTATAATGTTGGTAACAACAATAAAGATTGGCAACAATTTAGTTATTTTTTAAAGTCGATTAATGACAGATAAGACATTACATTACTTCTCGAGCTTACGGTGCACATTATTATAAATAAACGATATCACAAATGTCAAAATGTTTAGGTATTCGATATCGTGGTATATTTTTGCACTCACATTATTGGAATCAGTAATTCAAACGCACTTAACTGTCCATGACGGCACTCATGGTAAGTCCCTTCTAGATTTGTGTATAGTAGAAACTTATCTTGTCCTTAATGACATTACCTGTAATTGAGTAATTATGTTATTTATGTTTTAGGATTCATCACAAACAATCAAAGGTATTTCGACAACGATCTCAACGTTATTCATGAGGTAAGGTCATTAAATTCTTGGTCTACTTTTCTAAACTTTTTCTTTTTACCATAGGAAATTACATCTGGATTGAGGTAGGTCTCGTTTAATCTACTCGATGTTTTATAATTTAAGGGATTTTAGGTCAGCTAGAATCAGTGATGCTACTCTAAAATTACAAATAAAGTTTGAGCCTGCATTTCTTGATTTTAAATATAGGTAAGGTTTTTAGTTGGTTCCCTGTGAATTAAGCGTTTTGTTGAAGGCCTTTAGGTATCCCTCACTTAGAGAAAGTCACTTTATTCAATGTTGATAGTAATAAGAGCATTGATATGACTTCTATTTCTGGTAGTACTGTACACTTTCACAGTTCTTTTTTTGAGGATAAAGTGAGTTGGAAAATTTTAAATCCTTTACATTTAAAATGTCTTTTCAGAAAATTCCTCCTTTAGGAAATACTTCTTTTAATGTAGTCTTCTTAGGAAGAGAGGAAGGTTTTGTGGAAAGCAACCTATTTATCCACACAACTGAAGGTCACTTTAAATATAATGTAAGATCTTTCAAACAAAAAGAAACAAACTAGAACTAGAACTTGCTTGTAGGTGAAGGGCTCTAGCATTTTCAGCCCCTACAGATTAAGACCTGTTGTAGGTATTAAACTACCAATCAACGCGTCATTCTCACCTCTAATATACATGCACAATCCTCACACAGAACCTATCCAAGTAAGTATGATTTAGAGAGTTGTTCTCCATTAAAACGTCCGTTTGTTTTAGATTGTAGAAGTATACAGCAGTGGTGGTGATTTCCACCTAGAATTACCCACTGGAGAACTAGAAGGTCCTAAAGACATGTGGGAAATACCACCTCTTCAAACCAAAGCTGTAATCCGTGTCAGATTTCAAGCAAAATCTGAGCAAAACCATACAGCTTATGTTAGGATTAAAGTCAATAGCAGTGAAGAGATTCTTGTGGTGCCATTAGAAGTGGAAGTCTCATCAGAAGGGGGGTTGTTTAATCCTCAAGGATCTGTAGATTTTGGTATTGGTGGTAGTTTGGACTCGTCCAAACAGGTGGATTTGTGTGTTTACAATCCTATGAAGAAAGCTGTTAGAATTCACAGTGTTGTGTCTTCTTCTGAAGCTATAAAAGTAGCTTTTGAAAATGTTAGAGTCATGCCTGGGGCCAAGGAAGGGAGGAGTGGCTGTGTTAAAGTTGCTACCTTAACTTTAGATTGTAAGTTTTAGCTGTTTGAGCTAAATTTATTAGTTAAAATGGGTTTTCTCATGTTTATTTATTGATTGATGGCTTGATTTATTTTATTGATAATTTAAATCAACTGCAAACATTGAAATCAGCATTGAAATTATCTTTTATTGGGAACTCCCATTTATACGATTTCCTTATTGTCATTTAATAACGAGACCGTCTTTACGACACAAGATTTTTTGGGCGATCACAAAAAACGATTTAAGATACAGGACGTGAGCAAAGTATATTTTAACAGATGAGTCAAAAATAAATCATTCTCACAGCCGCAAAAGTGATAAAGTAAACGTTTATAGAGTGGTCACCCAATTTGTTTTTTTATAGCGTTACGCACTTTCATTGCCATAAAAGTGTATGGCTGTTTGTACAGATTGTAAGTTGTAAGAGTGTATTTCCATGGTGATTTTCTAAATATTTACATTTATGGTAACGGCAATTATAGAAAAACATTCTGCTCATAAACTCTTTGTTATTGTCGAGTCAACTTGAGCAGTTAGCATTTTCTATTTTCAGGGAAGACCGCTTTCAAGATCCAAGACTATTCAGGGAAGATAACCGTGAAGTATAAAAATGGCAAAAGCAAAACTGAAATTCCCTACTACCTAACTGTGCTTGAAGGCGGAATATTGTACGACCCATCAATAACGCGCTACTTCATCAACGATAAATCAGACAATTTGTCTTCAAGGAGTTTTAAAATAAAAAACAATTTCCTCTCGTCGTTAAGATTGATTAATTGTACGTTAGCCGTTGATGCACAAAAATATTTTAAAGTGAGTGTTGTGTCTGGCGATACCGGAACTGATTGTTTTCGTTCTAGATTGAAAATTTTAAACCTCTTATCCTGAAGCCGCAACAGGAAACCACGATATTCAGCATCAAGCTGAAAAATGCGGTTCAAATATCAGATTTAAAGGTCAATTCGTTTATTACCATCCACACGAACATCTCGGATGTCACAGTGCCACTTTTGAGTTACAACGGGAAATTACAAGTGGTACGAATCTTCTTGGGAAACAACAAAACCGTTTATGCGTGTTTTTCAGTATTTGCCGTTCAAAAGTAAAGACTATTCTTTGGATTTGGGGCTGATTAGCTTCGATTCAACGAAAGAAGTCTTTTTGCTTGTCGTTAACAACAACCCAGTCGGCGTCACGATAAAAAATGTGAAAACTTCTATTCCTATGACCAACGCTAAGATGGTGGGTTGTGGAAACGGAGATCACAATCTAGCCCTGTTGGAGGTGACCTTCCAAAATTTAACGAAATGCGTAGGTAACTTGAGGATGATCATACTGAAAACTGCATTGTTCCTTTTGTAGAGTTCTTTAAAAACCACAGAATATGCAGTCATAGGATTGACTGTTCAAACTTTTAATGCTGAGAAGCAGATTTGGGGAGACGTTCAAATTGAAACTCAGTATGAAAACCTGTCAGTACCTGTTCATTTTAAGGTGGCGCCGGGGAAGTTGGAGATTGGGCCGGATCGGCTCGTATTCGATCAGTGCTTTCCGGTATGTTAAAAAAAAAAGAAAAGCTCAATGTAAGATGGTGTTAAATCATTTTTGTAAAGTTGAAGCCTTCTTACACATTCAAACAAAGCATGTTCTTAAGCGAACACTCATTGATGTGTATTTTATCTGTTGTAATTTTTTTGAACTAAATAGTATTTTACATCTATGAAGTAAAACATTTAGTTTCAACAGAGTTAATTAACACAATGAGTCTTCATTTGAGGAGGCGAATAAGGGGTTTCAGGCATGACGTCGGGAGAGCAGAAATAAGGCGGAATTTTTTTGAAAAAAAATCAAAAATTAAAAATCCAGTCGAATTCACAACAAAAAATGAGTTTACGTTTACGGTTTTTCAGAAAAAGTTATAGGTTCCTAAAAAAAACACAAGAATTTAATTTTTTACACCTAAATTCACATATTGTGGTTGATTTTTATTGTTTAATTTTTTGTATACATAAAAAAATCCAAAATGGGACACTTATTGAAAAAAGAAATGTGCAACTTTTTTGACGACATAAATGATTTAAGTCAACAACAATGCTCACAAACAAGTTATCAGAAATCATCTTAAATGTATTTCATAACATGCTTATGCTGTTTGCTTAGATCTTACTAATTGCAAGATGTTCCATGACATTTTGCTAAAAAAGCTCGAACATTATGGATTTGACAGTACAAGTGTGATGCTTCTTAGATCTTATTGCTTAGTCGCTATCAATATGTCAATTTTAACAACAGTCTACTAGTCAATTTGTGATGTATGGTGTTCCTCGGGGCTCAGTTTGGGACCTATGTTATTTCTGAGCTACATTAATTATTATTACCAAATTGTACAGATAAAACAAGTTTTGTTTTGTTCTGTGGATGACATTCTTTTGGGTAGTCATTTTGATGTAAATCTGCTAAAACAAACGTACTGAAGTTCAGGCTTAAGTCAAATTATGGTGTATGTCTAACAAGTTAAACATAAAAACTAAAAAACTTAGATTCTTTATTTTTATTTTATTCTTTATTCTTTGAATTAGAATGATGACATAATAAACTTACTTGGAGTGTTTTTAGATACCAAACTGACTTTTAAAGGACAAATTGGTTAGAACGTTGATTCGGAAAATGTATCTGTTCCGCCGTTTGCGACCAGTTGCTTGTCGAATGCCATTTTGGCTTGAGGGCATTCTCTTATTACATTAAAATTGTTCTCTGTGCAACAAATGTATACATATTATAGCAAGATTAGGTTATAGAGATGATAACAGAGAGTCATTTATACTTTTTATGTTATGACAGTTCCATCAGTCTGTTTTTATCAGTATTTTGCATGTTGAACGTAATATTAAAAAAAATCGGTAATTGGACCATGAACATGATACAAGGCATAAAAGCTGGCTTCTTCCAAATTTCCAAAGACTCACAAAAAGTAAAACAAGCCTTTGTTATTAATGCAGCATTTTTTACGTTCTTCCAATGTCTGTAAAAGAATGATCTGAATTTAGTTTATTAAAAAAAAAGTAAAACTATAATAGAAAATTCATTTTATTCTTTTCCAGATTTCCTTAACTTTAAGTTTGTAGATGTGTGAAAAATTTTGCAAATTATCACAAATTTATATAATTAATATTAATGATAGATAATAATAATAATAATAATAATAATATAAATAAATAAACAAAGAATTCAGTACGCTATTTAATGGCTTAAGAAGGAAGGTTAATTGAGAAAATAAGTCGATCAAATATTTCTGAATACGAATAAAAGTAAGTACCAATAACTGAATTTTGCATTTATTTGTTAATTTTTTTGCATAATCGTTTTTATAACGTGCGTCGCGCATTGGAGCAAATTGTTTACGACTGCAATAAAAATTTCTCCGCATTTTTGTTTAACAGTTGTTTGAGATTGATTATTTTTTTCAAACTCTTTGCTGTTTTTTCGTTTGAATGCAATGCATACTTTCACGTGAGTCAAAAAACATTTATTTAACATTCGAAATTATTTAGAAAAATTTGGTTTTGATCATCGACGACGTAAGCATTTTCTGCATGCAGATAAAATCGAACAACATTAATAAAGATGAACCGAAATATAAAACTGCAGATATCTCGTATTAATATTCCGCGGTTTTGCCTTTTCGGCGAAAAGTAACTTTTTATAAAGAACTAAAAGTAAACTCTTTTTTTTTATTGCAAATTTGACTAGATTTTTTTATTTTATCATTACTCAGTTTCAATAAAAACCGATTTAAACCTTCCAGCAGTGTCTTCAATTCTTATCCTGTTTTTGTTTTGTTTAGGGTAAAATATGCTCGCACCCTTTGCGCGTCCATTCCACCTTCAACGATCCCATGGTCATCGAAGAAATAACAAGTTTGCCACCGGATGTCCGCTTAAGCAGTAAACATTCAGGACACATTCTAGCCAGGGCAACCAAAATAATAGGTCATCTGTACCTCGATCCTACTTTAGGCTGTAAAAACGAGTGTTATACAGGTTTACAACACGATACTACAGGTGAGTAAAAAAAAAACACCAACTTTTTATTACAATTCCTGATTGTAGCCCAATGGCTCAAAACCTTGAGTCTCCCGAAGTCAGTTTCCGACTTTGACCTTAATCTAGTCAACGTATTTTATAATAGGTACCTTAACTTCACCGCCAACGGCTCGAAACGTTGGCAAAACCTGACTTTACGATTGGACACTACTGAAGTGCGAGGTCACATTTTCAAGACAAGAGTCAAAATGAGTTGGCCTAGTCTGCTAGTCGAGCAGAACCTTGAAAATAAATCTGTTTTTACGTTCCCTCTGACACAGATCGGGAATGTTTCGTACAGAAACATAACGATTCGAAATCCATCGAGTTATAATTTAGTTGTCCAGTTAGTTATGGACAGAGACTATCCAGATTTACAGTTGATGTATGAAGGATTACCATCGAGTTTCATCCCCAGCAGTTTACCAGACGTAAAAGAGTCTGAACATGGGTTCTTTTTCCATGATAGTTTTAAACGACACTGCGAGCATCTTGCTAACGGTTTAAACATCAAAATTCATCAAGAATCGCTACCGTTGTTGTTGGCTCCCGGTCAAAATTTCACTTTTACGGTGGGGTTTAAAAGCGAAGACACGACGCCGAATTCCGCGCTGATTTTTCTAAGAAACAACTTGACGATTTTAGAGGTTGTGAGATTGAACGCACAGGGGGCACACCCTCTTTTTAAGTTCGGTAATCGTAAGCCTGGGTCTCTGCAACCGTTAACTTTCGAGTTGACCGAGAAGCATCTAAAAGACTGCGAAAGAGAGAAGCAGTATAAAAACCCGGCACCGAATTTAAGCGTGAAGCGGTCGTTTACTGCACGGAATATCGGTGATGTCACTATTTACATCAACAGTTTTTTTATCAACGATCTACCGTGTGAAGGTTATGGTTTTAGAATACTCAATTGTGCCCCCTTTGTTTTACATCCGAACGAAACAAGAAAAATCGACATTGCCTTTACGCCGGATTTGACACTAGCAAAAGTCGTTAGGATGTTGATTCTACACACAAGTCTGAGTTATCCGGTGAACTATACTCTTTTTACTACGATTCCGCCATATTATCTTAGTCTCTGTTCAAGTTTGATCGCTAGACCGACTTGGGAGTTGTACTTAAGTTCAGTAACTGCGTGGTTAATGTTGGTTTTGGGACTTTTCGTTGTGTTTTTCGCCTTTTTGGATGCTGATAAGATTAAGAAGCAAACTCTCACTGCGTTGATGACACCCAGTAGTTTAGCTGCACAACCTGTTTTGGATTTACGGCTGGTAGGTCAGCAAACGAGAGCAGAGTTACGTTCTAACAAAAGCGAAGAGAAGAAACAGAGCGACGAGTGTAGAACGGAGAAAATTCAAAATGAGTCTAAAGCGAAACCAGAAGGCGAAAAATACACCGTGTTGATCCCCACGACTGGAAAAAGCAAAAAGAAACTAAACAAGAAGAACAGTAACGAAACTAGTGATAACGACGCACAAAAAAAGACAATTGAAATACAAACTAAAAAGAAGTTTCTCGAAGTGAAGAGCGACGAGAAGAAACTGAACGCTGTAACGAAAGACAAAAAGACAATTCCACTGAAGAAAGTTACCAAAAATACTGTTGTACCTGTTTACGAAGAAGAAACTTCGTCTACTACGACTGATTGTAGCAGCAATAATGACGAAAACGACAAAGAAATCGACCAAAGAAACTCGAAAGTTTGCTCAAAGAAGGTTGGCAATAACAAAATCGAAAATGCCCCGCAAGAAGAATTCCCCACTGTCGAAGTAAAACCTGTGGTTCATCAGAAAGTTGAACGTAAGAGATCCGGCCCTAAACTTCAAAAGAACAAAGAAAACGAGAAAGTCAATGAAAACAAAACACACGAGAAGAAGCCCCATAAGGGTAACAAAGAGAAAAAGGAAAAGCCGCATCTAACTAAAAAACTGTCGTCTGAGAAAAACAATTTCAAACATTGCGAGAAACGAGACAGTCCTCCTGTTCGGGTGAGCCCCCCGATCACTTCCACAGTTTGGGGCGAAAATCGCGCCACTTTTAGCGACGTGGTGGCTCGCAACGAAAACACAGTCAGTATTACCAACACACGCCCCCTTTCGCAGACTCAAACAACCAAACCGACCATGTATGTGGAACCTTACAAGCAAACATCGACGGAACTCGGACCGATCGGATCACGACCCATCGATTTATGGCAAGACCCTGACAACTTAGCGATGCATGATCACTCTAATAGTTACTTTTCGAATTCTTACGACTTACCTTCCGATAACACGAATTCGAATTTCTTGGACGATTTGGTTGGGAACACTGGCGAAACGTGGGGACAGAATCAAAGTTTGATGAATCTTTTAGAAGGGTCTGAGATGAACTTGATGCAAGGTGTGTTAGAAAAAGTGTGATATTATAAGTAACATTTCTTTGTAGATCCGTGGAATTCTAATTTGGTTGGTAACAATTCGAGCGTGCAAAATTTTTGGGGGAGGTTTAATTCGTTAAACGAAAATGTGACGGTTCAGCAGCCAAGTGTGGCACCACAACAGTCGGGGTATTTGTGGGGATCGTCGCCGGTGTGGCAGCCCTGGGCGCCGGCCGAGTTGCCCAAGACACCCACCAGAACGCCACCCGGTTTTGACACGTTTGCTCAAAGGAAGAATGAAGAGGTAAAAAATTGGCGCTTGAAACTGATTTTCTTTTGCTGATTTGATTTGCTTTTGACAATTTAGACAGATCGGAAAAATAACACTAATGTTTGGGCTATTTCTAATAGTTGATTTTGAATAATAGCTATTTATGTAGCACGATCGTAAAGACGATGATTATTTTAAGAGACAAAAAATCGTCTTCACGGCAGGAAGGGATTTCTTGGGCGATCACAAGAAACTAATAAAATAAAAGATGCAGGAACTGCTATTTCAAGGTTGACATTTTAAACTTGAATGTTTTCTAAGTGAAATTACTAAATTAGTGTTTTAAGATGAATTCACAAATTACCTGCACTCCGGTAGAAATTGCAGAAAATTGAACGGTTAATTTGCTATCGATAAAAAATTTCTGAATCTGGCTTGAAACTGCAACCTTAAACTCACACTGACATTTGACATTTTGCCCAATGTGTGTTACCAACCGAAAAAAAAGTTTCTAGTTATTGCGTTTGGTAATGGTTTATTAACGCATTCAAAATAAGGGCGTTTACAGCTTTGTACAACAGCAAGTTAGAAAAACAGTTTTAGAGTGGTCGTCCAAAAAAATTACAAATGAATCAGTGCAACTTAGTGCGGACCACAAAGTAACTTCTTATGTGAAATATTAAGTCTTTATCTGTTTAACAAAAACGCAAGTTTCTCCGATTTTTGCATGATTTCTTAGCTTTTCTCGTTCGTAGGTTCCGTCTCAGCAGAGAGAAGTGTACAATCCTTTCGGCACAAGCAACATTTGGACTCAGCAACAGCCAAATCCATGGAATTATCAAGGACAGTGATTTGATGTTTCACAGTCTAGGGTTCTTTGTTTTCGTCGTTTTTGTTTGGGCCATTTGCACTTAAATCACGTTTGATAGCGTGGTTATTTCCATTGTGTTGTAAGACTGTGCGTAATTTAATAATACTCATCTGTTGTAGGAACCCTAGTACAAGTTTTTGCAGAAAATTTCGACATTTTGTGAATGTTCAATACTGTAATTTATTTGAGTGTTCCTGACAGGTCTTCTAAATAAATTTGAGTTTCTACAAAAAAATTAAAAATTGATTGAATGTTAGCGATAGTTTTATTTCACTTCCTAACAAGTAGTTATAAAAAGGGTATGTGTTTAAGTGTTTATTTTGCAAAATAGTACAAAGAAATTTGGAAAACGAATCAAAGCTGAATTTAAACAAAACGATTCGTAATAGTAACAAGTAACAATTTGGACACAAAAAAATAAATTACACAATTAAAAGCTGAGTAGGAATACAAGAAAAAATTGATAATTAAAGCAACCACGAATTATTGTTGTTTGCAGTTTGCATCTCTGGCAGCCTTATCGTTATCCTTTTCGTCCGATTCGGATTCCTCGGTAGTGTCTGTAAGATCATCGTCATCTTCATAATCCTCATCTTCATCTTCTACAGCTTCACCAGTGAAGAACAAGACTGCGCGAGGAACTATTCTCTCCCTAATATAATGGCCGATTTCGAAATCTGTAGTTAACAACTGTCTTAGTTCATCATCAATATCTTCTCCTTTGGCATTTTCAGGAAGTTCAGGTGGCGCAAAGAAGTTGAAAAAAGAATCATTCTGCACGGTTTTAGTAACAGTGCGCACAACACCACGGCTCTTATGCTTCTGCTTCTTCTTGACGGTTTTCAACGTAACGTTCATTCCTTTGTTCCAGTTGATGGTACAGCCTTTACACTTGTAAATTTCAGGACCCTCAAAGTTGAAAGGATCATCTTCTTCAGGTTCACATTTCATAAAGTACTCTTTTGTTAACACTGAATTAGTGAAGTATTGGTTAGGTGAGAAGTGGAATGAAAGCGTGAAACTCTGAAAGTAAAACGTTAGTTTGTGATGAGAAATCTTGCTGCCTTACCATGGGATTTTCAGAGCAATCAACTTTGATGTCTTGAAGGTGGCCAAGAATGGGTTCATCAGGAGGTTGTACCATTTCTGACAGTAAACTGACGTTCTGGAAAATTGTTAACCAGAAATTGGGGATCCCTGACGGATCTGGTTTATCATTGTTCTCAGGAGGGTTCTTGGGGATGATTTCAGGAGTTTTCTTGGTCTCATCATCAATTTTAGCTTTGTTTTTTAGTTGGTTTCCAAGGTTTTCCTCATCATCGTCTGAAGGCCATTGGGATTCTTCATCTGTCGGTTCATAAGCACCTGTTACTATAGTGTGCCTCTTTTCGTACATTGGCACATACAATTTGTGGTATTTACATTCCAAAGCGTGCACTTCTGCAAAGAATTTTGCTTCAATATTAGTGGCTTCTAACTGTAACTTCTTCAGCGCTTTGATTCTTCGTTTAATCGCCGGAGGTAATTGACTGAGCTTGTCCGCATTGCGCTGACTTTCAAGTGATGCTAGTACATTTGTGAAATCCATGAACTTATTGGGGGGATTTTTCTGGTCCGTTTCCTCTTCTTCCACCGAAGAGTCCTCGAGAGATTCATCGGGTTGTTCTGGTTTCGTAGTTGCCATTTTAACTGCAAGACAAGTTTTTCTTAATTTTTTTCCAGACCGGCAAAAAACGTTAAATGTTTGTAATCGCACACTTTAATCACACTTTATTTCCGCATTTGGACTAAAATCTCCACGTTTTTTTCGTTTCGGAACATGTGTGGTTCTAACGGAAATACAGATGTCAAAAAATTTTATTACAAACGAAATAACTGAAAGAAAGTCGAAAAATTGCGTCGCAGCCGACTTCGACCGGCACGATGCGTTTCTCAGACCAATTAATGTGTTATTTATGTAAATTTTTCCGAGACACGTTTTTTGCGTTCACACTCACCTTGTGCCGAATTTTAAGATGGTGGTAGATGGAAGACGAGATATTCCACCAGTGGCAACAACAAGAAAGAGAAAAATTCACACGGCTACGTCGCCAACACAAATGAAATTCTCGCATCTGCGCATCGTTCAAATTTTGGTCCAATTACATGTGGCAACATGGTGCAAAAGTCCTTTGTTGTAAAAAGTACAGTCGACAAGATATTTGAGGTTATTTCGCGCGTTTTGTCGGGATGTATTGCTGGTTGCAGCTCCAGCGGGGGCTCTCAGAATTGACTTCTTAAATACACTCAAGAAAAAAAGGAGACATAGAAGAGACATAAAATTTTAATGGTTTGATAACTTTACGAAAAACAATTTCCAACAATTGTCATCAATCTACTGATTTAATCAATCGAAAGTATTTTTTCAAGTTGCCTTGCCGACTAAAGATTTCTCAAAATCTAGCTTAGTCAAATTTTAAAACACAAAAAGCAGCCATGAAACTCATTAAAATGTAGTGGCACATTGTTCTTATGTAAAAGCTGACAAAGGTAGCTACTCAACCACAACCTTTATCAAACAATTAAGATAACTCCTTTGCCAAAAATCATCACAAAAGTTTGATGATGGTGGCTTTGCAACCAAAATGCGTGCCAAGTTTTTTTTTGCTATTTTAGGTATGTGGGTTAACAAGTGTTTTTGTAGTGTAATAAACACAAAGTGAGATCCAAGAAAAATCATTTATCAAGATTTTCACATTTTGGCATACTAGAAATGAGGTGGTAAATTTCATCCTGTGACATCCTAGGGAGTGTAAATTTCATCTCGAAGGTCTTCCAGATTATTCGGATGCTTGTGTAAACGCTCTAATCTGCGCCCAAACGTGTTCAATCGGAGATTTAAGAGCGTAGTAAAATGTTGACGTCACTATTTTCGAAAAATCTTCTGCTTTTGCTATTTGTGGTCGTGGGTTGTCTTGTTGGAAAGTGATACTTGGAAAACTACAAAGATACCGTAAGACAACGAGCTCCAAAGTATCAACGAGCGTTTAAAATGCCTTGGGTGAACACCAACGATGAGCGGTTTTCATGGAAAATTGCATTCCACACCGTGACACTAGGTGTTAATCCCCACTGGCGTTTTTTAGAAAATTTTGTATTTTGTCGTTGCCCTATCCATCTCCAAACTCGTAGGCATCCATGCAATCTTCACAAAAAAATACGCGATTCGTCGCTGAAGACGATCTAGATTTATGCATTCTCCCAGTTTATTCTTTCAGTGCACAATTGCAGTGTTGCAGCCTTTTGTTCTGCAACTAGCGAAAGTTGACAATTCGATAATATAAGAGTTGTGTTCGTTCGTGATTCTTGGACATCCACTTGTAAGCTGTCCTGCTAAATTTGTACAACGCTGCGGTCCAATTTTCTGGTAATTTCCCGATACTGTAATCTGGCTTCATATATGATTTCAAAGGTGCTTATTTAAAGATAGGGTTGATTTCTACGAAACAAATAGACGAAAAGGTTTTGAGAAGTATAAATGGCAAATTAATAGAAGAAAACTAAAAAATATCATTTCCTCTCAAGTCCAATAAACATTAAAGAATGGAAAACTTAGACATTTCTTCCATCCAATTTTAATCATTATATTATCTTGAGGCTAACAAACTATTAAAATTTTATGTCTCTACTGTGCTTCCTTCTGGGTGCGCTGCTCTTTTTGGGAGCAGTGTAGTTCCATTCTGAGAAAAAATAGTGTTTTTGAGCTAGGTAATTGGAAAATCGCGCTTTCAGTTTGTAGGTACTGTTGTTTTTGCTGTAAAATATTAAGTCCTAAGTCTATTATAATTCAAATTAGATCCAATAAATTTAAAAAAAAGAATGCTGAAAGCTTTAAAATTTGTAAGCTAAACACAAAAAAATAGACTCTTAGAATTATTCGAAAAAGTTTCGAAAAAAATAAAAATTCAATCAACGGTATATCTACAAATTTTGAATTTTTAAAAATTAATGACTAAGAAATATCAAAACACAAATTCTAGAAATTGTCAAACGTATAAACCCCAAAAATTGTTCTATACATATTTGGGGGGAATTAATTTTTTTTGAAATATTTTAAATATTCAAAACTATAAAATTTATAGAATAGGAAAAAAGAGATCTAAAATTTAAACTATCAAAAAAGTTCTAAAAATAATTTTAGAAAATTAATAATTGATACATAAACCGTAAAAATCTAGAAATATAATTGAAGGGAACTAGAAATTTTAAATATCTTAGATATTTAGAAAATACATTATATTTATTAACAAATGGACGAACATGTTTTGAGAAGAATAAATAACAAATTAACAGAAAATGTTCAATATTCAAACTTTGCACCAAATTTTAATCATTGCTTTATCTTAATGGGGTTGCAAATCGTTAATATTTCGTGCCTCTACTGTACCTTCTTTTAAGTGTGCTACTTTTTTGTGAGCAGTGTAATTGCATTCTGAGTAAAAATATTTTTTTTAGGTAACTGGAAAACGCGCTTTCACTTTTGCCATAAAATATTAACTCTTGGCCGTCATGTTAATTTATATAATGGAAAACTTATTTTCTTTGTTTTCTTGATTTGTTCATAACAAAAACTTGTTTACAAAAATCAGCACTGGGGTGAAACTAAAAATTAATTTAATTTAGAAAACAGCCTCAACAAGTAAAAAATGCCAACTTTGCAACAAGAATTTCCTACGAATTTAACAACTATAACCGACAGATTGCAATTCCATACAATGTTGCACAACTTCCGCAATCAATTTTGCAACATGCTCTGCAGTATTGTAATCTTTTTGAAACCCTGCATCAATATGCAGCTCATACGTTGGTTGATAGCTTGTGAAAAACTGCAAAAAAGACTTCAATATCACCCTTTTTCCTTACAATTTAACATACCTCACTATCTGCAGGGATGTCATTGTCAATATCTTCATTAATAATGATGGAAGTTAAGTACGTCCATAATCTGGCAGTGTTTGCAAAGTTGTATCCACCGCCACCACAAAAAAGGGTGGGTAGGTTATAGCTCAAAACATCCCTAATACATTGACCCACTCCATTTAGTGTTAAGTTACTTTGGCCTATAGTGTCTCCATTAAGAGAGTCAGCTCCACATTGAACTACCATGGCGTCAGGTCTAAATGCAGCCATGACCTTAGGGAAGATACTTTGGAAGACTTTTAGGTAGGTTCTATCATTCACACCTTCTAGCAAAGGCACGTTCATTGTGTAATATTTCCCTTTTGAACTGCCTTTATCTTCAAGTCTACCAGTGCCAGGGAAAAACCCTGGCATGAGTTTATGAAAAGATAACGTGAGGATTTTATTACTGTACTCGAAAGCATTTTGAACACCGTCGCCTGAAATTCAAGACTACAGAACTAAGAACTAACTAAGCTAAAACTACCATGGTGTATATCCAAATCTAAGTATAAAATTTTACTAAAAGTTTCAGTTAATTTGTGGATAGCTAAGACAATATCGTTGACATAACAAAATCCAGATGCTGAGTCCCTAGAATACCTCTAATTAAACTTTGAATTAAACATTAAAAGAACTACCTCTCAGCATGGTGCCAACCTCCAAACCAGTTTATTGCAATTTTGCACTTTTTCCTTGCAAGTATTTTCGCTGCCGTCAACGAGCCCCCAGCCAGTGTCTTAACAAAATCATAATGTTTAGTAAGGATGGGGCAATCATAGCCTAAACCAAATTCCTCTTGTTCTTCACTAAATTGTTCAAAATTGTCAGCATTATTCACTCTTTTTAAGAAGTCTACAAAATTGGAAGAGTGAAATAATTTCAACTCTTCTTCGGTGGCATCTAAGCTCTGCACTACTAGAACTTTGTCGTTGGACATAAATCCATAAGATTTAATTAGATCTTGGACCATGGAAGCCTGCAAAGTTAGTAATGAAATAAATTTAAAATTATTATTAAAATACGAAATTATACTCGATTTAGCATTGTTGGTAACCGGTCACATTGCCGACACAAATTTTCACTGTAAATATAAACAATTTTGTCTTTATTAACAGTTTGCATGTTCAAAAATTTGAATTCAAACTTGAGGGTTATGTTTACGCGAAAGTTTTGTATTCCACTGGACTTGAGAGGGTGTGTCACGTCATTGGTCTACTCTGAAAATCATAGTTAAACGTGGCCGCCATTTCTTGAAACCGTTTTTTATTTATTACGTTATTAATTAATTTATTTATTTATTATTTTTAGCATAATAAATTTAAATAAGAAACTTTGTTGTTGTCTACTTAATTGTGGTAATGCTGGAGTTTTTTTTTTTTAATTTAATGTTGACATTTTAAATTACGGCGCGAAACTGCAGACCAATCAAAGGCCAATACCCCATACGTCAAAAATTAACACATTTTTGACGTTTGAGTTATATCAAAACATAACCTTTCAGTGATTTAAAAACGAAATTTCCTTTATTATTGTAATATTTATGGAAAAACAACACCTACAGACCATGAGAAAACGATGGATATCACGACTTCCTCCTTTAAACGCTTTTCTTGTGTGCTCCTGCTAGCTTTTGGTCTCGTCATCTTTCTGATTTTTTCCTGGAATGGTGTTCTCAAAGCGGGCCCTACTTCAAACTGGGACGAATTATCATGGAAGTCAGACTCAGACGAAGCAAATTTCTACAAACAACATAATCTTCCTAGAAAACTTTTTGATCTTGATTTTAAATATGTCTTGAGCCCTGATTCATGTGCTCATGATCTTTTAGCTGTGATAATCGTGACGTCGCATTGCAACAATGTGGAGACTAGAAGCGCAATGCGACGATCTTTCTCCCAAGAAGACTTAGTGAAGTTGAAAATGAGACGGGTGTTCCTTTTAGGTGAAACTCCAGACAGTGTTTACATGACCCAAGCTTCAATTCTCCATGAGAGCAAACGATTTGGGGACATCATCCAAGGCAATTTTCGTGAAGCTTATAGAAACCTGACGTATAAACACGTAATGGGTCTGAAGTGGGTGAGTGAAAATTGCCAGTCTCCAAAATATGTAATAAAAATGGACGACGATATTGTTTTTAACGTAAACAAAGTCGTTAAACTACTAAGTACAATTCACCTCCCGACGAATTCAATAGCGGGGTACATCTTAAGAGACATGAAACCGATTCGGGAGCCTGCAAATAAGTGGTACGTTACACAACAAGAGTATCGTTTTTTATCATATCCTTCGTTTGTCTCGGGGTGGTTTTATATAACCACCCCGAAAATCGCCTCGAAATTAGCATTGTTAGCTCATTTCTTTAAATATTTTTGGATAGACGATGTGTTTGTTACCGGAGTCTTAGCTAAAAATTTGAAAGTAAAACTGTATGACTTGCGGCTGTATTTCACAGCACATGTAGAATTTATGCAGTGTTGTATTGCAGACGTAAAAAAACACGTAGAATGTGATATTTTAGTGGGCCCAAATGGGGGTGACAACAATTTGTTCTATGAGTTTAATGAGGCAGTGAAAAATTGTGAATCTCAGAGTTGCAAGAGGCGAACAAAATCAATGAATGAGACGTGTGTCGCTGAAAAGAAAATTAATCTTAAAGGAGGAAGCGGTTTTATTGAGGACTATAAATTGCGTTGAAATTTTAATTAGATATTTTGTAATGGAAAACATTGAGACAATAACTTCTAATGTAAGAAATTTCAGTGGAGAGACATCCTGTGATTCTTGCATATTTTGTATTTTTCTAAATAAAATCTACTAACTGGAATACTGTTTTTTTTAAGACTGGTGTTTACCTAGGGCAAATTAAAACGACCATTTATCTGAAATAGGGATGAAAAAACGTTTTGATTTGTTTTGTAGGAACTCGAACTTTCACCATAAAGGAAAAGGCAGGTTTTATGAACAGAAGTCACGTTTGTTAATTTAATTATAATAATCCTAATTGACAACACTACATTATGGTTATTACGGTGAGTTATTGCGTTGAAATCTGTAATGTATTAACTTTATGCAGGAATAATAAAATATAGAAATTTAGAAATTTTAAACATTGTTTTTTTAATTGCATGTTTTAAAAATATTCTAAACTTCAAAGTTTAATTTAACAATTTCCAAGTTTTTATACGTTATTAATGTTAGTACAATGTGAATTTTTACTTTAGCCGCGAGATATTTAGTTGAAATTAATTATGATTTCATAAAAAACTGAAAAATTTTAAAAATCGTAGATTTTGAAACCGTAGAATAAAAAATCTCAACAAGCAACAAGAGAAAAGCGGTACAAATTTTTTAACATTATTTAAAATTGTTCATTAAGACTATTCTAATAATTTATGAAATATTCTGAAACAAAATTTCCAAGCGAGTACAAAAATTTCCTATAAAAACGAGTTTTTTAAAAATTAAATTATAGTAATTCAAGATAGATCCTACAAATTTCAAAAATTATCTTAAATTTAAAAGCTTTAAGTATTCTAAACTAATTACAAACGAAAATTTTAGAAATTTCTAAAGGAAACAGTTTTAAAAAAAAGAATCCCGATGCGGTGTATCCATAAATTTTAAAATTCTAAAAATAAATGCATTTAAATACAATTCCCAGAAATTTTCGAGTGAATAAATTCCAAAAATTGTTTTATAGATATTAGTAGAGCGCTCGAATTATTTGAAATATTTCAAATATATAAAACTATAAAATTGGAACAACTAGAAAATTCTAAACCTGATTAAAACCAGATAGTTTTGGAAAATATTATTATAGAGATATCAATATTTTTGAAGTTCAGAGATTCCTAAAAATCTTAATTTAAAAAAATATTTTCTGAAAGTATAAAAATTTAGAAATATAATTGCGGGAAACTAAAAATTATATTACTTATTAATTTTATTATTAATTATATTATTATAATTATAATATAATAATTATTAATTATATTATTAAATTACTATATCAGATATTAAAAAAAAAAAAACGATGAAATTCATAGAATGGGAAAATTATTTCTAAGATAAAAGCATAAAAAAACATTCGATAAAGGTCTAATAATAAGAAAATATTATTGTAGATATTAATATTTTTAAATATAATTATGGAGAACTAGAAATTTTAATAATTTCAAATATTTGAAAAAAAACTATAAAATAATAGAATTGGAAAAATTATTTCTAAACTTTAAATTATCAAAAAAAATGAAAATTAAAAAAAAAATATCATAGAGACATCAATATTTTGTAGTTATTGTAAAAATTATAATTTCAAAACAATATATTTTAAAACGATAACAGTCTAGAAACATATTTGTAGGGAGATAGAAATTTTGAATATTTCAGAAATTTAAAAAAAAACTATAAAATTAATAAAACTGGAAAAACCGCATATTATATGCAAACTTTAAACCCTAAAATAATCTCAAACGTTGACAAGGGCGTAACAGTTTAAAAAATATTATCATATGGACACCAATATTTGTGGACCGCTTGAAATTTTGAAAATTTCAAATATTTGAAAAAATCTATCAAATTCATACAGTGCGAAAAATAATCATTGAATAGAATATCCTGAAACCATAACCATAACAATCTAGAAATATAATTACGGGGAATTAATTTTTTTAATATTTCAGAGTTTTAAGTGGAAATATCAAATTTATAGAATTAGAAAAATTATATCAAAATTTTAAATCCGAAAAAATTTCAAACTTTGATAAGAGCCTAATAATTTAGAAATATATCAGACTTTAATATTTTAAAACCATAACGATCGAGAAACATAAATGCAGAAAACTAGAAATTTGTAATACTTCAAATATTTAAGAAAAATTATAAAATTTATGGAATTAGAAAATTATGTTGGATTGCCAAACTTCAAAAAAAAACCTTAAAATACAATAAGGGCGTAATAATTAAAAAAAATATTATCATAGAGACATTCATATTTTTAAACCAAAGCAGTTGAGAAACTTCTTTGTAGAGAACAAAATATGGGGTTATTTCAAATATTTAAAAAAATCTATACAAACTCATAAAATTGGAAAATTATATTTAAAATTTAATTCATCAAAAAAAAGTTTAGAAACTTGATAAGAGAATAATAATTCAACAAATTATAATTATTAAGACATTAATATTTTTAAAGTTTCTAGATACCCAAAATAATCGAAAATTTAATATATCCTGAAACCGTAACAATCTAGAAATATAGTTGCATACTAAAAATATGGATTATTTTAAATATTAATAAATGCATTAAATTCTTACAATTTAAAAAGCAATTTCCAAATTTTAAACTGAAAAAATAATAGTAGTATAAAAATTTGATTCTAACTTCTATATTTTAGACTTCTTAGATATCCTAAAAATTTGAGTACAAAATTAAGAACATCCTGAAACTATAACAATTTAAAAAAAATTCAATTTCATACAGAAAAGAAATGGATAAAGGGACGAAGAAATATAATGTGAGATAAGTTATGAAAAGGATTAAATAAATTTTGAAAAATGTACAGAAATATCCGTGCAAAGTCTTCTTGAAAAGCACAAAATTTGGAAGCTTAAAATAAGTGTAGAATATTGTTTTTTTTTCTAAAATAAAAAACCTAAAAAACTCACTTAAAATTGGAAACAAAAGCCTAATAATCGCAAAGAACTGATTGAACTGATTGATTTCGAGTTTAAAAATTAAAAAATAAAATACTCAAAATTCTAGAAAAAAAAACAAAAAAAATATAAAAATTTTTCTTTACATTTTTCGTCTAAGTTTTTCTTGAAAAGACTGAAGTTGAAAAAACGCATTAGAAATTGTATGCTGTGCGACATTAAAAATGACTCCTCTTCCTGCCAAACCCATAAACGCAGATATTTCACTTTTCACATAGCGAAGGTGAAGTTCTTATTGTAATACAAAGAAAAAATATACAGTGAATGTAACTGAAGATCGTCACGAAATGTTAAAAATTTAAATTTCTTAAAATATCTCGTCCAAATTGGAAAGATGCATATGAAAAGTAATAACAGGTTTTTGCATAGAGAAAAAGTTCCCGTCATAAAGTCAATTCACTTCGAAAGCAGCATCAAAAACCTGACCGACTTAAAAATATAATTTATTGTTTTTGTAACGTGCTGTAGCGATTAGGTTGACACGATTTTACGCTCAGATCTAGATCGAAAAATGATTATTTTTAAGATGATTTGACGCAAATTCCGACAAAATTGCTGGATGTTTTATAGCACTTGTAAATGTCGTGCACGTTTCTCCGTTTATGTGCTGTTGGAAATATTCATGATTTGTGAAGCTAATTGAAATGATTTTGTGAATTCAGTGTGAAATTTTACTACAAAACTCGCAACTTGTAGCTTCTTTTTCGAAGAACTGTTTTTTTTTTTGGCTGAAAAGTATTTAATAACGGCTCACTTTTTGACTTTCCGGAAATAACACCTGAGACTTTTAACTTATATAAGATAAATTACACGTAACAATTAATCAATGAATTCTCATCCACTTGTGTCGTAACCGTGCTTTCTTCCAAATCAAAGTCAGAGCATGTTAGAGCCGTCAGAAACTTGTTTACGTCTAACTCAAAGAAAAATCGTGCCATAGAATTCACCTCACGTAAAATTAATGATCAGAGACAAGCTGGACACTAGTGTTCAAAAAAAGTAGCTTTCACTGCCCGTGCTTTATAGTGTACTTCGTCATATTACGACGGCACTCATCCACGATTTACACCTTTTTAATTGCTTGCAAATGTAAATGTTTTCATATCCGTTCCACGCCTCAAGTCATCCTAGTGTTGACACAACAGGTATCACTTAAGAAAAAAAGTGGTTGTAACGAAGTAAATTAAGACAATGTTGAGCTTAGAACGCTGCAAATTAACAGTTTTAATGCAAAAACCAGTAATCACGATTGGAGAAAGTTTACGTTTTTCCACTTTAACCTTAGCCTTCATCATGATTTTTGAAACTTCAAGCATCTGGCATACGAATGTGCATTTAATTAGGCGAACCGCCGGTGGAAATCAGATTTTGGCGATTTTAACGCTCATCTGGAGACTGCGTTTCGGAAGTTTTCAGATTTCTAATATGTCACTGACCATTATTGGGACTGATTAGCTGCAGTAATTGGTACGGTTATCACTTTTGCTTTCACAAAACAATTTCATATCGCACGTGCCGTTTGAACTTCGACGCGTAAATGTACGCACACGAACTTACGTAATTTGTGCATTATTTGTTATGTAAATAACTTGAAAGTCTTTAGTGATTGGACGAATAGAGCAATTTGTGATAAACAATGTTGGGGCTTGGATTTGCATTCTCGGATGCATGATTGTTCCAACCGGAAGAAAGCATTGCTGCTGTTTTGGTGTGAGTATATAACTGGAGGAATCCGGAGGTCGCATGCTAGTCTGTTGAAGGTATCGGAGATTAGCAGTGGGTTGTTGGTTTAGTGGAGTGAGGATGAAGTTCATTGCAGTGGTAAGTGATCATGCGGGAAACTGGAAAGTTTAAGGGAGAATACAATTTCCTTCTTTGATAGTAAAATTTCTATATCATGTCGGTACTGCTAATTTACAAAATCGGTTTGTATTGAATGATTAATAACTTAATAACGTTCATTATTTTTGATAAATTGTTGCAATTTTATTAATGAGCGAGTTTGCTTTAATAGAAACATTACACATTCTAGGGCAATATTAAAGAAAATATTAAAGCCAAAGAATTTTTAGAACGAACCACTTTAATGCACTTGTAAGGCGGATGTGAATTTTGTTAATCATTTCAAAAGAATTTCTTAACTGTATCACCTTGAAACAGAAAGGTTATATTGTTAATTAAGCGAATTTAAACAAATGATCCACATAGTTATTGCATTTTTTAAAATGTCTAATAAAGCTTTGTAAAATGTTTGACGTTATGGATTTTTTCGAAAGTTTTTAGAGATCTAGAACATTTTGAATTTTACAGCATCGCGCATTCCATTTTGGATAATTTTTTAAACTTCACTGTTCAACGACTCAAATTTAAAAATAAATTGCCGTAAAAATGTTTTCAGTTTTAGAATTTTTGGAAATGTTGGTTATTTATTTGCTTTTTAAATTTCTGTGAAAAATATTTAAAAATTTTACTATTTAGAAAAAAAAATAATTTCCAGTTTTTGATAGAATTTTTAGCATTTTTTTTAAACGATTAATGTTTGAAAACTATTAAAAGTTATGTATTGAACTTTGTTAGGGTATTTAAAAATGTTGGAATTTTTCAGATTTCTTAGAATTTTCATACGTTTGCAATTATTTGAAAAGCTTTATCCAACATAAACAAATTCCCAATTAATGTTTTGAGATTTTAAATTCTGTTTTTGTAAATTCAAAATTACGGACAGAATATTTGGAATTTCGTAGCATTTCAATAATCATTTTTAGGGGTTTTAAAAGCACTGTAATTTGGATATTGTCCAAAACTATGAAAAGTTTCTTAGTAATTTTTTTTCTGATTTTGGAGTATTTAGTATTTTTTTTAAAAAGATTGTATTTTTACTAAAAATATATTCACTGTTTCTCTTTGAGTACAATTTAATCCGCAAGTAAACCTGAGAACTAGAACTTTGACGTGGAATTAATTACTTTATTTTTTATAACACACATGCATACAATAATTAATTTTGCATTGTTTATTGATACTTTCATATGAATTCATTTCTGTACTAAAATTGTCTTTTAATAAAATTCCTTATTGAATAGATAATAAAGGATAAATTAATATTCTTAAAGACACATTAACATTCTCTTATTATAAGCGGATTCAACAATGTTTTTATCACGAAAAAAAACCTTAAATTTTCTTTTAGAATTAGGCATATTTTACGCGGAATCTCATGAAAAATTGAGTGGAGTGCCCAAAATGTCCCAATGGCTGGTGGATACCGAAACCTTCGTGTCTAAAAGTTCAGTTGTGTCTAAAATTTGCTGATAGATTGGTTAATGGAGTAAATTAGTAATATGTTGTTTTTGAAATTTTGTATATAAACGCTTAAAATTTGATAATTTTGGCCATGTTTGGAAATTTAATATTTCCGAAAGTAGGACAGATTTCGAGATCCGTTTATTTGCTGTTATCGCTTCAAATTTTGGCGAATTTTTTTAAACCCAGTCGAAACAAAATTTCGAAATTTTTTCTTGGTATCAAAATCAGTCAATTTAGCTTACTCGTTATAAATTTGGGCTTATTTCGAGTAATTCGTGCAACAAAAATGCATAAACGCGAACGTTTTTCTTTTAAATCAGGTCTTATTTCGTTTTTGAAAATTGTAAATTTTCTTTATTGAATTACTCAAAAATTTACATTTTCAGAAATTTATCTTTTTTTCTAAATACTACACTACCTACATTAGGATTAAATGTGGTAAACTGATTCCTAAATAAAATATGTTTCAAAAATTTAATTTACTGAAATTTTGAACTGATTAATTAATAATTATTAATCTTTTATAGATTTATGCTGATTTTGAGCAGAATTTAATAAGGAATTGCGTAGTATGCCTAGACTTATAGCTAGTGCATGCCGAGACCTTCCAATTTGTAATTTTAGAATTAAATTTTTTTTGATAACGACTAATTTTAACCATTTCTGGGGATTTAATATTTTGGGGACTAAACTAGTACCGAAATGCGGAAATGTGCACGTTTTCTGAGCTTTATAGAAGCAGTTAAGAATCCGGTTTTATTTCTAGATTTCACCAAAAATTTCTTTTATTGAATGGATATTTTTTTTTATACTGCACTTTTTGGAATGATATGTGGTAAACTGATTGATTTTGACGCGTTCTTTGATTGAAGGCCGATTTAATCGTAAATTTTTTTTCACATATGAGGTCTAGAAAAAATGATCACAATTTTCATGTGAAGATAAATTAGTGGATTTTTGCTCAATTGCTGTAAATGTGACCTCATTTTACGGAGAATGCTACGAAGAATTCAGTGGTATAGTTGCATTTTCCAAAAAATCTATGTGAATTTATCAGTTTGGCCATTTCCGAGACTAATGTCTTTGGAACTAATAGTAATATCGAGATACATAGCCGCGAACGTTTTTTCTAAGTTAAAATTTTAATTTTTACCGAAAATTCCTTTTATTTAATTCAAAAAAAAAAAAAAAATCAGAAATTCACTTTTTTTCGTAAATACTACACCGTTTGGAATTATATTTGGCTTACTGATAAATTTCGAGCGGTTGCTTCGATTGATGGTCCATTTAGTAAGATTTTCATATTTCCAACGTGAAAAAGTTTTCATATATGAGCTCTTGAATAAATGTTCAAAATTTTCATGTTAAAAAATCGTTAATATTGCTACTAATTGCCATAAATTTGAGTTTATCTTACGTAGAATTTTATGAGGAATTAAAAAAAAATACATGTTGGATATTTGTCTTGAAATTTTGGAAAATTCTATTTTGCGGCGAAGCGATTAGAATGTCAGCTCATGCGATTTGCGGAACTAGGATTGACATTGAAATGTCCTAAATACTGCATTGTTTGGAATAAAATTTGGTAACCGGACAGATTTCGACCCGTTCTGTCGATAAATAGCCGATTTAACCAGATCTAACCACGTTTTAATTGTAAAAAAAACAAATATGAGGTAGAAAAAATGTGTAGAATTATCATGTGAAAATGAATTGCTTGGTTTTGGTCTAATTGCTACAAATTTTTGCTCATCTTATACAGAATTTTATGAAGAATTTAATGGTATATCAAAATATTACAATCCTTATACGCAAACGTTGATTTGAGATTCTAACAACCTGGTCTTATCTTAATTTCGAAAGTTTCAAATTTTGCCGACATTTTTTTCAAAGGCTTTAGAAATTTTCAGTTTATAAATTCGTTTAGACTTTTTACTCTTTCGATTAATGGCCAATATAATCGGATCTGACTAAGCTTTCATCTTGAAAAAGAGGTTACACAATTGAGTATTCAAATGAGTTAATTTTATTTAAGGTTCATTTTCGTATAATTTTATAAAAAAAATCAACTTTCAGAGAAGCCGTGTTCGAAATTTCTGAAAATTTCAACTTGTGTTGAAGAGACATTTTTTTTTAAATTTCTGCGAGTGTTTTCTCAATGACAAAAATTTTGTTTCTCTGTGATGTAAGAATTTAGCACCGTGAACAAATTACTTTTAACTCCTCTGCCTGAAATTTCAAAACTTTCAGGAAACAAGTACATAAAGTGGAACATACATAAACTTTAGTCATGGTTCAGATTTATTCCGATTGCTAATAATCTCTTACAAAACTGCATGTTTAACAAATTCCTATTTGTACTAATAGATTTAAAAATATTTAAATTAGCAAAGCAACAGCTGTTTGGTGCATATTTTAACATAATTTCTGGAGCAGCACAATTTATAACAATTGCACAAAACTTTGTGTCTACTCTGAAATCGTTTGTGCAACTGCGATATAAAAAACAACAGAAAATGTTTCATCTACATAGATTTAGAAAGCAGTGAGAACAAAATCTGCATATAAAAGAATTATGACGCGCATTGGAATAGGTCGTTTACGAATTTTCGTGATGAAAATAATACAAAATGTGCGAAAGTAGAAAGACAAATCGATGGAATGAGTATGTGCACGAACAAGCATCAGATTTATTCTTAGTTTTTTACAGATTCTGAAAGTGAGATTATGACATAACTGCTGTCATCAAAGGTATCGTCCTACTTTTCTTTGCTTATCTTAAACTTACTCTTCTTAGATTTTCCTTTGCGTAAGTTTTACTAAAATGTGTTCATAACTGATCATCCTCCGCCGAGAACCATATTAAGAAATATAACATTGACATAGTAACTAACAGGCATTTTTCAACGTGGTTACAGTAACGAATTTAATTAATATCGTGTTTTAATTTCTCATCTTTCAAGTTTTACGTCAGAACAAATGAGCAGTGTTTAAGTACAAAGGAAATTACTTAATTATGACGCCTCTCTTACATAAAACAACAATGCGATATTTATTTATTCTCAAAGAGCAGCACATCGACAACTGTTATTAACTCTTCGTAACGTATTTTTACCAGTGAAAGTAAATCATGGTCTTCAATAATTGGGAGGATATTACTTCTGTCGATGGAGACTAATGAGAAAATGCATTTTTAGTAAAGTCTTCTCACAATTTCTCTTCGATTTAATTGATAGGTTAATTGGATTAATTGGAAAAGGTTCACGTGATTTTAATTTTCTTGTTGGAACGACTCGGGGTCTCGGTTGCAACATTGGTGTGATCAACTAGTAATAGGACTGTAAAAAATGAGAGCACTTAAATCATTAGAAGAGAATTTGGCAATGAACATTTCTACTCAGGTGTATATTAAAAATCATCTTTCAATAGATCAGGATTGTAATTTATGTTCAAAATTGTTTTTATCCAAGCAGTGCAACTCTCACTTTTGAGAAGATTTATTAAGCCTATCAGGATATACCAGTGTTTGTTTTCATTGCGTTTGTGGAATTAATTATTAAATGTTTGAAGCACGTGAGCATCACTGTAATGTATTCTAATTAAAGCTGTGAAAGTCAGAGTTTTCATAGTAGTTATCCACCCTTTTAAAACAATTTTCAAAGTTCTAGAATAAAATCCTTGCATTTTTACATTTGTAATGGTAATTAATTCAAACCAAGAATATTCGGAATTAAAGATTTCGTAAGTGTTACAAGAGATTTCTTTAATTATAAAGAAGTTTAGTTCGATTATTTTAACGATATTTTGCGGTTAGTTTGACGAAACTACTTTTGGTACTGCTTTATTAATATTCTACATTTATTAAACCACATCTTAACCGCATATATAAATATGTTAACATTTGAGAAACTAACAATACGTACTCATAATGTAAAAGTGTCTTATTGTGAAATCTAAAAGTATACTTTTGCGTGGGGCTATCGAAATAATAAAAAAAATGTAAAAGTGTTTATTTTAATGAGAAAATTTTATGTAATACGTGCTACATATGTATTTAGGAAAGTGTAACAGTAGATTTTTTAACATGTTAAACAGTATCAAATTTAGTAACAGGGTCAATGTTAGATCACCAATTAATTTAAGACACATGTAGATTAATCTCGCTAGAAGGCTCTTACTTTTGGTTTATGAATTATATCGTGGAGTAAGAGGAAACTCTCGTGATTTTTTTTATTTTTGTTACTTTTCAAGAATCATTTTTTAGACATTTGAATGTTGAACAAATTCTAACGAACAGTTTAATGGGATAAAAGTGACCAATTTTAGAAATATGCAAATTAGTGTAAAATTTAGCACACTTAGAAATTTTGACTTGTGGGAGTGTCTGAAATCTGGTTAATGGCGTAAATTTGTGTTCACCATACGTAGAATTTTCTTAGCAGTTTGGTGTGATAAAATTCAATTATAAACCGGATGCCGAAATATTTGTTTTTGAAATTTTGTATCTAAAAAAACGCTCAAAATTTGATCGTTTTGGCCATTTTTGAATACTTAATATTTCCGACACTGGGACTGATATCGAGATGCGTTCAGCGCGAGCTTGCGAGTTTTTATATGCTAGGAATTGGCTCTTGTCATTTCAGATTTTGATGAAATTTTTTAAACTTTGTCGAACAAAATTTTGCCCATTTTTTTTCACACTTGTAGATATCGGTGCGTTTTCCTTAAATCTGACGTCTAAAATTTTGATAACCATAGATCAATTAATATTCTTAAAGACATATCAATATTCTCTAATTATAAGCGGATTTAACAATGTTTTCATCATGAAACAAGTCTTAAATTTTTCTTAGATTTAGGCTTACTTTATGCAGAATCTCGTGAGAAATTGAGTGGAGTGCCCAAAATGTCCCAACAGCTGGTGGATACCGAAATCTTCGTATCTAAATTTTCAGAAAGTTATGTCTAAAAGTGTCCATTTGGCGATAAATTGGTTAATGGCGTAAATTTGTAGTACTCGCTTTTGAAATTTTGTATCTAAACGCTCAAAATTTGACAATTTTGGCCATGTTTGGAGATCTAATATTTCCGACAGTATGACTGACCTCGAGAGCGTTTCGAATTTCGGCAAAAAAAAATCAGTCGATACAAAAATTCGCCAATTTTTTTCTCGGTATAAAATTCCACACCCATGTAGATTTCGGTGCGTTTTCTTCAAATTTAAGGTCTAAAATCTTGTTGCGAAAAATCAGTCAATTTTAGCTTACTCGTCATAAATTCGGGTTTATTTCGAGTAGTTCGTGCACCAAAAATGCAGGAACGCGAACGTTTTTCGAAAGAATCTGGTCTTATTTCGATTTCGAAAATTGTAAATTTTCTTTATTCAATGACAAAAATTTACATTTTTAGAAAGTTATCTTTTTTTTTTTCAAATACTATATTAACTGGGATCAAATGTGGTAAATTGACAGATGCCTAAATAAAATATAAAGTTTCAAAATTTTACTAAAATTTTGTGCTAGAGTGAACTGATTAATTTAAATTTATTTCTTATATATTTAGGCTCATTTTAAGTATAATTGTATAAGGAATTGAGTAATGTGCCCAAAATTTTACCTATGGCTCGTGAAAGCCGAGATCTTCGAATTTGTTATTTCAAGAAATTAAATTTTGCTTTGATTATTTTCAACACTAGACTGATATCGAGATGCGGAAATGCGCACGATTTCCGTGCTTTAATTGTTGAGAATCCGGTTTTATTTCGATTTCGTAAAATTTTAATGTCAGCGAAAATTTCTCTTATTCAATCTCTAAAAAGGTTTTTTTTCTAAATACTGCACGATCTGAAATAAAGTGGTCGATTTAGTAAGATTTAGTAATGTATTCATCGCAAATAAACTCAGATATGAAAAATGTTCACAATTTTTGTCAAAAAAATATTTGGCTATAATTGCTATAAAAAGTTTATAGTTATAGTCAGAATTTGATGAGGAATTTGGTGGAATACCAAACAAACACTCAAACTGTTAGATATTTGTACTTGAAATTTAGGAACATTTAGAGTTTGGCAGTGTTAGTTATTTCCGGAATAAAATGAAATGTATAAATGCGAACGTGTTTTTTTTTCTAAGAAATCCCTCTCGATTTCGAAAATTTTCCTCGATGACATTTCTGGAAATTTACTTTTTACAAATCTAATCACATTCTCATTATATAAAAAAAAATAAATGAAGTCCCAAAAATGTCCATAATTTTCATGTGAGGAGGCAAATGATCAGAATTTATCAATTTGGACCAATTCCGAGATTGACATCTTTGGAATTGGGATTGGTCAAGACAATTATTTCAATTCTTTGATTCAAATTTTACGGAAAATTTCTCGTATTCAATGAATTAACAAAACAATAAAATAAAAATTTGACAAACATAAATTTTGGGGCGTTCTTCGATTGATAATTGATTTAGCACGTGAAAAAATGTTTGAAGTACAAAGTTTAGAGAAAATGTTTACAATTTTTATGTGACATCTCACGCAGAATTTTGTGAAAAATTTAGTGGTAAATACTGCACTTTTGGGGATAAAACTGATTACGCACGCTCTCTTAATTGATGGCTGATTTGATCAGATCTAATCATGTTTTAATCGTGTGGTAAAAAAAAGATCAAGGTTCATTTTTAAGTCTATTGAACAGTCTAATTAAAGTACCTAATTTAAAAAAAAAACATTTAACTTTAAGTACCACCGCGCTCAAATCTATAATTATCTTAATATCGAACACATGAAATTATTTTTACGAGAAAATTTGCACGATAGAAGGACCCCCTCACTATAATTAACTCTTGATATTTCTCCGAACTGAGTGATCTCCACGTCAAGGCAGGATTAAGAAACTTTTATCCATTTTTTGCAGAAATTACTGCAAGAATTGGTAGTAAAAGTCAAAGAACTACTTATCTTACGATCTATTTCTCACTCGACATATTTAGTTAAAACTGAATGACACTTTATATGACTAACAATTAACAACATGAAACGTAATATTACACGCAATAAAATAATAGAAAGGAAGTACAAGAGAACAGTTCGTCTAATGATGGCACGGTTTGGCATTGATGGAAGAATCAGTATCTGTTACGTTGAATAGTTTGAACCTCGAGGCTCAGTTTAGTACCTTCACAAAAATTATAGCATCAAGAGCGACTTTCACGCATTAGAAACAATTTAATAAATTTCTATTACTTTGAAGATTGATCTTTTTATTGTGGTTACATTTTTATTACATGTGGGATATACCGGAGGCTTTCTCCGAATTTTCATAATATTTATGGTCTGTTATAAAGATTAGAGACCACAGATTATTCTAATCGAAATTACGCAATGAAAATATCCAGGGCACATTCAAATTTTCCTTTCATTTAAATCGTTGTTTGTTTTGATTTGTAATAAAAACTGAGACCATCATCTGTCACTTACCCCGGAGATGTATTCTAACGTTAGAAAGTACTTCGGTAGTGAAAGTCCGGCAGATGGCACTAGATTACATCAAGTAACGTGATTACCAGATAAATAGGGAATCCGGAATTATTTTCACTTTCTGCGTGCTTACCGGAGCCACATTTAATACGCATTTTCCAAGATGAAATGTTATTATGTCATTTTCCCACAATAAAATTTGTCTGCTCCTTTGTCTGTTGCTTCATGGTTTCATCACTAATGTTAGTTATCTTGCAGGTCTTTTTACTATACCTGTCGGTAGCGGATGCCAAAACCACGAAGAAATTCAAAGATGATTCGTCCATCCTCAACAAGAAACTGATCGGTAAAGCAAAGCCGCTCCCTCCTGCGATTATCGCCATTGAAATTGTGGATCCCAATGAGAATAAGACGTCGAAAAACTACAAAAGAACGATCGATTCTTCGTTGGGTTACGGATATCATCAATCACAACCCAAGTATCAAGTGTACAAGTACTCTCAGCATGATATCCCGCCTTATAGAGGTCCACCGACTATTTTGAGCGCTGGTATTAGAAGTCACCAGTATGATTTTCACAAGTCGGTGTCGTACCAAATTCCGAGTAAAAATTTGAACCAGTATTATCAACCAGGAACCACGCTTTATTCAACAGTGAACAACCGTGGTCAAGCTGGGAGTCTGAGTACCCATCTGCCACAATCATACGCTAACGAACCTCAAGTACCTGTTATTATTCTTAGAGTTTATCCCAGTCAGTTGAATGATCCTTCGGGATCTCTTCATGCGAATCTTCCACAGAATCATCCTTTAGCTTCCGTAGTCAATTCTATAGATATCCAAGGGTTGCTCAAAAAATACGTACAGAACGTGTTAGTTGATCAGAATCAACATCAGTACCAGTATCAACAACCTCAACAACACTACGAACAACCACCCCAAGAGTACCAACACTATGAACAACCACCTCAAGAGTACCAACACTATCAACAACCATCCCAGGAGTACCAACAGATGTATCAGTACATCCAACAACAAGACTATCACAACACTGACAACCTCCTAACTCATGAAAACTTCCCTAAAGAAACCCACACGAGAGTCATTTTCCGCACTGATAAAAACAAGCTCGGAATTAGTCCACCTACAAAAACCATCAAGATAGCAATTCCAGATGGTGCTTATAGCGCTGTTCAGGTACAAACTCCTGACATGCACTATGGTTATACTAGTCCAGGGGATGGATCAACCCAGCAATATTACTATCAACAACCTGAAGTGCCTCAACATGTTTATTACGAAAATATTCAAAACTATGAGCAAGCGGAACCTCAACAACAATTAACTTATGTTCCAGCTCCTCCTGAGAATGAGACTCCGTACAATTATCATGCTCATCAAAAAAGAAGCAAAAAACGGAGATATTCGAGACCAAAGGCGGAAACAAAAGTTGACGATGTAATTAAGTTAGATCCTATCAGGGCGTAGATGTGTTGTAGCTAGTTGATGTTATTTAATTGAATTTGTCTTATTTATAATAATAAACATGTACCTTGGGATTTTGACTCCATGTTGTTGAATAAGGGGAGCTGGAAGTACCTAAGATGAAATGTACCGTGCAATGTCAAGTATTATGTTATTAAGTGATCTGTACTAATTTTATTTTGTTTTGTAATTACACGTGTTTATTTTGGATGAGTTTTTATTTTTGTTTATAGTACGAGGCTCAATTTAGGTTATGATGAAAAACTGAAATGTCGAGAAAATTTGCTCCAAGATTTTTTTTTTAAATTATTGTTTTGTTTTTTAGGACTAATAATAATATAATCTGTAAATTCGTTTAGTTCTGAAATTCAACTATTATAAATATTATGTATATTATAAATTTAGGAATTCAGTTTGAAAATTTGTAATACCAGTGACAGGATTAATAGTCATCATGAATGGTGCAAAACTCAAAAAACTGAAGATTGAAATATAAAAAAAAATTCTGAAGTGCAATGGTTCTTATAAAAATATTACAGACTGGAAAATTAAAGGTCCTGTTAAAAAAAATGGCTGAATCAATGTTAAAAACATTATTATCTTTTTTTGAAAACGTCTTGAAAAATATCAGTTTGTGAAAAATTAAAATAAATGTGAATAAATCAAGCAAAAGACAAAAAATGGAAGACCTAGAATGAACATAAATCAAATAATTAAAGGATGAAATAAAAGTGATGAATCAAAGGGTAATTATGGAGATTTAAAAAATATGTAAAAATGTGCATCTTGTGAGTTTTTAGATATTTTGGATTTTTGCTTGAATTGTGTAGTTTTTTAAGTCGTTAGAATTTATTAATTTTCTAGAGTGTTTGCATTTTCTGGATACTTTGAAATCTTTATATATTTTTTTAAATTTTAATTTCTTTTTTTTTCATTTTTTACATTTTTAGGGTGTTCGATTCTATTACACTCTGAAAGTGTTCTGGACTTTTTAGATGTTCTGGATTCTCTGTGTCTTATGTTTATTATTATTATTATTATTATTTTGCTAACTTTGTATCTGCTGCAAACTCTCGATACTGTAGTTTTTTTCTGTGCTTTGAGCTTCAGAAATATTTTTAGAAATATTAATGAAATGATTAAAAAATGGAGTTATTTCTTGTAATCCAACAAACAAAGTGCACTGGTTGAAAAATAAATTATAGAAACAGAAATAATGAATTGAAAGGTGAAGAGTATGTAGATTTAAAAAATATTTAAAATTGTTCACCTTGTGATTTTTTTAGATCTTTTCTACATTCTCTAGATCCCACATTCTCTTAGATTCTTTTAAATTTTCTAGATTCTTTTACAATTTACATTTTCTTTTTAGATTTAAATTCATTGATATTTGCAAACGCTCTGAATTTTTCAGATGGATTAGATTCTTTGTGTTTCTCATATATTTTTTAAATTGTCTTTGCCATCTTTGTATCAGCTGCAATCTCACGAACCAGTAGATTTTCTGCTGCGGAAAAGATGCAGAAATAATATCCATCGGTTAAACGGTGGAAAAAATAAAAAAGAAGAAAACGATAGGGAAAGCGTCTTTTTACTGCCATCACTAATAAAGTGTGAAATCATCTGAAGAAAGTAAATAAGACGTTGGTGAAAATGTCTATGGAAGAAACGAAGAAGGACGTCAAACGATAACAAATAAAGTATTTTCTATTTATTATTTTATTATTATATTTTTGGTGTAAGGAAAGGGTGCTGTCGTTAAATGAAAAGTGATGAAATAAAAAATGGAGATTTAGATGAGAATCGACCAAAAAAGTTTAAACAGTAAAATAAATTAATACCCAAATGACAGTGTTAAAGAAAGTAAGACATTTTGTTTTATGATTTATTTTCTATTAAAAAAGCTGGTAACAACTAAAAATCATGATCCGATCGAAAATATTTACTCACGTTAAAATTATTCTGCAACCCAAAATACAACGGTGTAAGTAAATACAACGGTGGCTTGCTCAACTAGCTCACTGAATCTCGCCTAACTTTCTTCACAAAATCATAAAACATATTTGAATTGTATTTAGAAATTATTGAAAACTTGTTTAATTTTTATGTTAGACAAAATGATGATACAGTTTCGTAAGTCGAGTTAGTTTTTACCCCCTACAAACTTTACTCATTCATAAAAATTTAGGTTGACGTAAACAAATAAATTTAACAAAACTAAAATAGATTTATTATCATGTAATGCATAAATCCTGCCAGCTTTGCTTGAAACTTTTCATTTATTCTCGTTATGAAGAAAAAAGAAATAAAATACATTATTTGGCTAAATATTCTGTTATCTAATTTTCACCTGAAAATTTTCTCTGATGTGTTTTTAAACATCAATAAAACGAGCTACTTGTAAATTAGATATGTATCTATGTTTTTGGATTATGATTTTATGATGTAAATATTCATGATAACCAAATAAAATGCTGGAGGTTCTAGGAAGCTAATTTGTAGTAATTTTTCTTATTGCTTTTGTGTTTAGAAAACGTATATTTTTTAAAAATTTGACAGACGTGGGGTTTTAACTATTTTTAACTTAAAGAAAAAATAAACTAATATTTTTTTTTAGTTTTAAATTACAGTTACAGTTACTGCACTGTTCTAGATGCAAAAGGAAACTCTTTGGGTAACGTTCTGTAAAAAGTGTGAATTAAATGTTTTCATTCTTTTTACGTGATTACGTTATAACAGCTCCTGGCGAAGATTTAAGTTTCATTCAACAGCACAAAATAATTGTAAATACACATGGCCAGCTAACCATAACAGTATTCCCAACTACTGTTGTAAATTGTACGTATAAAATGTTAATAGAACCAATTACTTTGCAAATAAAGTAGACTAAAAAAAGCATAACATTTCGAAAATGTCACAAAATCAGAATTTCCGTTATTTTTCACATAGAAGAATGTTGCACGAACTTTAACCTCCGACACAATTTATTCCTTTTTTAAACTACTTTACTCCTGACGTGGTTTTGCTAGCTTTTCCATCTTTGACGAATTTATTATTGTTCTACAGACATAATTTTTCACATATTGTACTCGTTAGAAAAGAAGGAAGCATTAAATTAATTCTAATAAAACCCACAAATTTTATCCTTTGTAAAGATGAAGAAAGTGAAACGAATTTTGTATGTGCTCTTACACTTAATTAAATTTTATTACAAAGGTGTTGCAACAAAGAATTTAACTCAGTGTATCATCTGGACAGTCAATAGCTATTCTATTAAACCACGATAGATAGTAATATCACGCATAGTTGTTTCGCTTGGATAAAAAGTGCGAGACTATGTTATTAACGCGTGGTAGTGAATAAAACATAGGTTTCTCTTAAATTGGTATTTCACCTACTTGGCGGAAAAATTTAGAAAAACGGTAGACATTAATATTTCATTGTAGATAATTGGGACTATAAAATGTTTTTAACATAAATTCAATGGTTCGAAATTGTAAAACGGAAATGTTATTCGAAGGAAATGTATCAGTAACCAGCTGAAATTGTGTGCCTTCCTGTTAAAAAAAAGGGAGTACTTGATGATTTTATATAATCACGCAAAAGGAAAATAAGAGTGAACTAAAATGTGTTCAGAATTGTTTATATGCTAATAGAAAGCGAGCTTTTTACTTTAATTAACGAATAAATGTGAGGTATAACAGATGTTTCAATACAGAAATGTTATTGTTATTAATTCAGATGTCTTGATGCAATATCGAAATCATTAATTTTCTAAACGATAGTCTTCAAAAGCATGTTGTTTATGTTAAAAACAAATTTCCATTTTCTTTACGCACAAACGTTTCAAGTTCAAAGTCGATTATAAATATTGAAATTACGTTTATAATAAATTTATTTAAGGCAATTAAAGCAAAATTGTATAAGTGAGTTAATGAATTACAATTTGAAGCTCTGTAAGTTTTACGAACATATTTGTAATGATTATTACTAATTTAACGCATCATAAAAATAGTCTCTTAAATTAAACACGTTTATTGTTATTTACATATTAAGCATCTAGAAATGTAAGGAATTTAAGTGCTTGGTCTGCCTGAAAATGTTCTTTAAATAAATAAATAAACAAATAATCTAATTCATAATTTATTTATTCCTAGCGATACAAAATATAAAAATCGTCACAGACAACATCAACTGCAAAAGTTATTTATTACACATAATAAAAGCAATTGGTTTTTAGCTATCACATTTTTGCTATAAATTTTAGCTTACTAAATGTCTTTCCAGCAACAAATGTAGATACAAATAAAGTTAAATACAGTGAAAGGAGAGTGACAAAAAACTGTTGAATTAGTAATTAAATTGCAGTTCTATTGTGGTATTCATCTTTTTTGTTTCTTTAATGAAATAACTACTTTTGGTTAATGTACAATTTTCAGTATCCTCAGCTTGTTTTTTTTTTTTCTTAAAATTTTGAGATAAATACAACTACGTACATTTATTATTAATTTTAAAAATGCTTGAAATTTTTACGTCAGTTACGATTTTTTTGGAGTAAACATTAGTTCTGAAAAAAAATTTTAATTTGTGTCTACATGTCTAACTCGTGGTAAGTGTAGAACTGATTTTATTATTTTTGGCAGTTTCATGCTTAAACTGTTCAAAAAACTTCACAAACGAATCTGTACGAAATTATACTTTGCAATGTTTTCTGCAAGACATTGGTGGGTTCAAGTAATTCGATACTGGAATAATTTAAACGCGATATTTATTTCTTCAAGAACTTTATCGAAAAACCTATTTCATTCAAAATTCTGCCTTTAATTCATTCTTGAGCGCCACTTCATTTTAAATTTAAAGAGTTGAATATGGTCCTTTTTGGCATATCTAGCACTTTCCGCTGTTGGATCATACAGACTCAAAAGTTTCACTCTAGATAAAAAAATTACGTTAGACACAAAATTTATTTTTTTCTTGTAATCACAAAAAGCTAAAGAAGATTGTAAAAGAGTTTAGGTTACATTTATTGTTCTTTTTTGAAAAATTTGATTTCTCCACAATCTCATTTTCACTTGTATCTTATATATTTACAACGTTTCATCTTCTATTGTTTAAAATAAACAGAATAAAATATGTTGCAGTAATTGTACGGTATTCATTTTCTGAAAAATGTCGTTTATGTCTATTCATCATAAAATTACGTTTTAGTCGGTTAGATCTAAAACGCATTTTTTATTTACTTTACTACTAGTAAGGCCCCTTCAGCACACAACATTTTTTTAAGAATTCTAACTTGTTTTTAAAGGTATATTTAAAAAAGCAAATATTTCAAAGATTTAAAAAAGTAACATTTCTTTAAAAAGTCCAAATTTCAAGGTTTTTGTCGTGTTTTTAAAAAATATAAAATTCTATTTCGGGAAAAAAAATCACCTTAGGAAAATCAGTTAAAATTTAAGGATTCTATTTGTACTCTGTTTTAAAAAGCATATTCAAAAAGCAAAGATTTTAAAAAAGTTGCCTTGATTTTAAATTAGTTTCACAACTACCTAAAGTTTGATGAAGTCAGTCCTGAGACGATCGAGATCAAGATTTTATTATTAATAAAAATGAAACAACTATAAAAGATCTACATGAACAAACAATAGAAAAAAGTGAACAAATAAAAAAATGGCTATAATATAACAGAAATGTGGGAATGCAACTGGACTAAATCTCAAGAATACAAAGAAGAAATGAAACGAATAGAAAAAGAATTTGAAAAATCGCTTTCGGCCCATAATGCTTCGCTGAAATTTGAAGAATTAAGTCCTAGAAATATATTCTTTGGAGGAAGAACTAATGCAACAAAATTAAAAGTTAATGGAAAGAAAATGAAATATATAGATATTTGCAGTTTATATCCAACAGTATAATGTTATGATGATTATCCAGTTGGACATCCTACTAAAATATTCAAACCTCCTACGTATAATTCAAAAAGGTATAAATGAATAAAATGTGCTATTTTACCACCAAGAAAATTATACCAGAAAAGAATAAAGTCCGACTTTGCTCCGCAGGCCACCCCATAGCTAAAGACGAAGATAAATCTGGTGCAGAAAAGTTGACGTTTCCATAATGTAGATTATGTGCCAAGCTAAAAAAGAATATACGTAATTGTGATCATATTGAATCTCATACAATTATCAGAGAAGCATGGTGTACAAATGAAGTACAAAAAACTGTAGAGAAAGGTTATAAAATAATAACTATTGATGAAGTTTGGGATTTTGAAAAATGTTCTAGATTTTTGTTTAAAGGACATGTAAAAGCATTTATGAAAATAAAGTTAGGGACAAGTGAATAGAGAAATGAGTTCTAACTCAGAGGAAGAATATAGAAAAGCTATAAAAGATAATCTAGGTATAGAATAGGATAAAATAGGAGACAATTCTAGAAAGAAAGCTGTAGCAAAAATATGCTTAAATTTCTTATGGGGTAAATTTAGTCAGAGACAATATATTTGATAATACACACATAAAATTAATGAAAATATGTCACAAATTGATTATAAGTATAAACATTGCTATGTAGAAAATAATTTCAATACCACTGCTCAACTGCAAACGCAAAAGATTGTACGAAATGTTAGGCATATTAGGAGAAAGTAGCATTGTATATATAGATGATGGCAATACCTAATACTGTTAAAACACGCTGTCTGTCGATGAATTAGGTAAAGGCGTATGGATTGTTGTCTGGGTATCAACAGATTGTTGCAAGACTAATACAGATGAACTTGGTTGTAAAATCAAAGGATTTACATTAAACTATGAAACGTGGGAAAAGATTTTTTCCGATACTATAAATACTTTTACAAAACAAATATTGTAAAATCAGTACACAATATCATCGAATTACCAGAAATACAAGAACTAAAAAACTTTTAAATAAAATATAAACAAAAGAATTTGGTTTTGTTTATAACAAAAGAGTTATTCTAGACATTTTTGATACAATACTATTTGGATATTAATTACATAAAAAAAATGAAATTAAAGTCATGAATAATTTGTAGATTGGGTGATACAGCTATGCGGTTTAATTTCTCTCTTTAAAAAAAAAAAAATATATTTTCGTTATAAAATTGTTGCATATCAAACGACGATTGATCTAAAAGAAGATGGTGGAGTCAAATTGTTACGAATTGCTTTTATTTTACTCACAAAATTATCTCCCAGAAGTGAAAAAAATCTGTATAAATTATTAAAATTGGTTTAAAAACGTTCTTTTTGCTTTTTTACTTGAAATATTATATTTTTAAGATGATCTTAAAAGTCTGGCTATTTTACTTGAAATTCAGCACCTAGAAGGCAAAATCCAGTTAGTGTGTTAATAATTGTGCTTCCAGTAGTCAACTGTGTTATGTACAAAATTAATTACCCCAATATAAATATCTTATTAATAAAATAATTCCATCATTCTCATTCTCATTTCCTATTCTATTAATTTCATTCTTGTGCTTTTTTTTATCAATTTGAGGTAAGTAATATCACTAGATGAAATATTACCCTAAATTAATGGAGATTATTATTTATCAGTCACACTTTAAATCAATTCTTTTCTCTATTTGCTCATCTTAGCACAATTGAGCAAAAACGTTTTGGGGTAAAGTATTAACGCATAGAAGATCTGAGATTATTTCAGTTGACGTTTCAACATAATTGTTTAAGAATGTCTTTCAATACAACCGCTGGTGAAAAAACCGTTACAGCGAGTCAAAGAAAAATAACAATTCAACCATCTAGTCCACCAGTCGATAATTTTGTGCTTCCCAGGCAACCACTGGTGTTAACAAAAGAGAGAGATCATATCAACGATTATCTAAACATTATAATTTAATTTTGGACCATAGAATAAAAAGCACGATTCATACGAACGTTCGGAGATTTGGATCCTTTGTAAGAATGGTTTAACAGTAGTTTTTCTTTTATTCTTGCAATTCTAGTCCAGCTCTAATGAGTCGGAGAACGATCATGACAGTGTACCAAATGGAGCTCATCTCTTATAAACCGAATCTTCAATAATAAAAGTAGGCGTTAATGTATATTTTTGTTTAACAAAAAGTTTAAAAAATGTTTGACTGTTTTAATCAATAGACGCATATACAGGGTGTAAGGGTGTAAGCCTTAACAAACATAGAATTCTTGCTTTTTGGATATCTCTTTAAAACAGGAATCCTTAAATTTTAACAGTTTTTCTGAAAGTGAATTTTTTTTTCGAAATCGAATTTTATATTTCTTAAAAACAAGACAGAATCTTCAAAATTTCGACTTTTTTAAATCCTTAAAATATTTGCTTGTTTAAATATATCCTTAAAAACGAGGTAGAATCCTTATAAAAGTGTTGCGTGCTAAAAATACTTTCTGTATCTTTTTTAAATTACCCTAAAGTTGATGTTCTAAATTAGTTAATTTAAGGTAAAGTTCTTGGAAAAATCGCACGACTGGCATGACTACACTTTTAAATTTGGGGAATTTACAGTTTTTTCGAAAAATGTCACTACTTTATAATTACGTGTATGAAGCTGCTATCAGTGTGTTCAGTAGAACACAAAAAAAAAATATCAAGTGCGACAATTTATTTTTGAAAAAGGTCTAAAGTATTAACGGCTTGTGGCGATAATGTTTTTTTTATTTTTTTACTGATTTGTGCTCCTGAAGAGTCCTGATTTCTCAATCGTAAAAAAACTGAACACTTCTTAGACAATTCCTCTTGGCTAACAATTTAAGTCGTACCGTATTTAAAATAAACTATTTCCCTCACATTGTTCAAGCCAATAAGAAGCTTTGAATTTTTAAAAATCAATCAATAAGTGTCAAATAATAGTAGTAACAGTACGATAATTTTACACTAGAGCAGTGAATTTGTTATTGTTTCTGTTGTTTCAATTTAATGCAGCATAACACAACAATTTGATTAAAGTTAGATATTATGTGCCTAGGAATTTAATTTATATATTTGTTTCCTATTTATTTAACATGTACATATTTAACATGCATTCGGAATTATATATATATATATATCATATATATATATATATATATATGATTATTTCCCGATAGATTCTAACAACCAATCAAAATTCAAAAATGCTAAACTTAACCAATGAATTGAATAAGTTTTGATTTTTTTTAGGCAAATGCTTTGTTATAAAATTCGAGATCTATTGACCTGCCGTCACGAGATTTTATCGTCTCTTATCGAATCGAAACCTTTTTTAAGCAAAATTTCCCAAAAAACTACATATGCAAATTTTATAGGTCTTAGATTTTTACACTTCTGCTCAAATTTCTTTTATATATTTTTTTATCTGATTTACAGTAGTTTCCTTGTCACAACGTTCTACTATAATTTTTCTTGAGAACAGCTGTTTTGGTTGAATTTTTCTTTTGTTCACCAGTTGAGTTTTTAAAGGTTTTTGTTCTCACTCGTTGAATTAGAAAATAAAACGATGTGTACCGTGCAACGAAACAATTAATCAAGATTTGGTAATCACGAAAAATTATACTTAATTATAAAACAGCGGGTTAAATTATTTTTCAGATTCCGAAGAGTTTGCGCGCGTCCTTGAACTTTTACCTAATTTATGAATTAAATCACGTTTTATTTTTATTAACGTTGTAAAACAATGCGGACACTTCTTACATCGTGAGAGCCAAAGTTTTTATTAGTATGATTACCCGAATGAAATCTGCAAATACTAAACACATGTTTGGGACAGGATCACGAGGATTCCGCAGAAATAAGGACAAAATTTCGCATTTATTATTAGTTTGAGAAAACTGCGAGTGGAACTGATACAATTATTCAATATTTTGACATGAAAAAATAATAACATGACATTATAAACACTCTCAGTTCAATTGGAGGAATAACTAGGTCGACAGGAATTTGTAAGAAAGCAAGAAATTTTCCAATTAATTACTCTTTGTAATTTTTATTAAATCTCGTGTTAACTCCTGATTTTCTCGCACAATCACACATTAATTTTATTGCTGCAAGACCAAAACGAGAGCTTTTAAAAATTAATAACTATTCAGGACGAGGAAATTTTGAATCATAGTTTGCGGAAACACGCATGAGTCACTCTACTTGGTCCCCAAAATGTGGTATTTTATCGAAACTCTTGTTTATATCGTTTCATTTGACTTCAGATTCAGTGATTAAAATACGCATCCAACTGTTGATCAAAATCAATGGACTAGCAATGAATAAAAATTTCTAATTTAATGACACTGCACACCGTACAGTAAAAACAATAAAGGTAAACACAAAACAAGAAAGTGAAACCGGTACATTTGTCGCATGGTCAGTGTCGATAGAAAACAGGAAAACACGTTGCTTCCACGTTTGATTTCAATGGAAAAACACTGGTTCAAGTAGAAAATAGATAACGGAAAAAACTGACAAGATTCTGCAGTAAATTAGTTTGAATTGCTCTTATAAGGTCTGTGTGAACTTGTACTTTCTATGCAATGATTTGCAATGTATTAAATCACTTTTACTTGGTGTTCTTGACCGCTACAATATTTTTGGTAACAGATGAGAATTAATCAACCCTGACTGAAATTCGCAGGCTGGAACGATTAGCTATTAATTATAAAATAAAGAGAATAGTTTCTACTCACAAGACTAAACATGGAATATTTGTTAATATCGTGCGTGAATTTTAATTAACCGGCGCCATTTTGCGTGAAAAAATGAAATCTAGCGACAAGAAAGCTAGTTTCACCCTTAGAACGAATATTTGGAGGCAATGAACGTTGTAATGATTATTTAACGTAATTTTTTGCTAGTTGAACCCGCATTGTGTGAAATAACAATTCTTTTTTTTTGTGTTAAACTTCGTGCCGGTGCCATCTGAGAAAGTTATTCTGAAAGCCGTGTGTTTTATGGTAATAATTGTGCGCTTCTTGTACTGGTACGGAATGGGGGGGAAACTTATATACCGAATATATCTGTTTAAAATCCCTCATTTCATTTGTGGTGCTTGAGACTAGACGAAGTGTGTTGAGAACAAATGGTGGTAGTGCTCAAAAATTACCTTATCTGTTATTAACCTGAGAATATGAAGGTCCTAGTAAGTATTCTTTTGTATAAGTTATTAGTCTCGGGTTGTCTCCTTTGAAAATTTCCTGGATCGTGTCAATTTTCACCATAAATTTGTTTAATCAATAGTCCTCTACGCACAACTATTACAACCGGAAATCACGAAATAACGGTACCTACGTGCGCCAAATTTGTTCATTTTTTATCGAGGCAATCTATCAAATTTTAACAGACTTAAAATGAAGAAAATTCGCGATTGTTATCAAGGTTATTGGGACGTAAGTAAATTCCGTATTTATTTTCAAACGATGCACTCATTTGCATACTGGAACATAACACGAAGGTATTTTTATGCATCATGAAGTAAAATGAAGAAATCTCAGGAATGCGTGGACAGAGGCGGAGAATTCTTCCAATTCCGAGAAGATGAAAGACGACTTCTCGTGCGTTCATAATTAATTAATACGTTCCGGTCATTGCCAAAGATCTAATCATGAGAACGCATGGTGTTTTAGCACACTTTGAATTAGAGCGTTAATTAGTTTAATTTTCAGGTTTCAGTCGTGCTGTTTTCTTCGGTGATGGCGGTGTGGTCAAACGCCGTCCAAATTATCCGACAACCGAAAGAAATAGCTCAAAGAAGACAGATTGTTGGTTATGGTAACAATATTGTGCATGAGAATCCTGTTTTTCCTGACCAAACAGCTGAGAGCAGTGTCAAAGTTGATTTCAATCCACACGTAGAACAAAGAAAAGTTTTTAGTAATCAGTACCCGCAGGAATATTCCCAGGGATTCACTCAAAACTACCCCACGAGTGCTCCACAGAGTCAACTTTTTAACGTTGGCTACAGCGTGAGTTTCACTAATGGTAATAAACCAGCACCACCCAAACCTCCTCCAAAGTATTCGCGCAACCGTAATTTGGAAGAAGGCGAAATTATTACGGGTACTAGAAAACAAAACGAACAAGTAGAAATACCGGCACTGAATATGACACCACAGGAGTACGTGTCGGCCGCTCTTATCAGTACTAAGAAGCAGAAGTTGTCTGGAATTAAGCAAAAAACACAGTCAGTCTCATACTCGAATCCTAAGATTTTGTTAACACAAGCGAATTTGTCGCCTTCCACGCAGAAGTATTACAAAGCACTAGAGCAGTTGAAGCCTCAAATCCAGAACACGCAAGAGTTGCAACAGAAGTACTCGTGGCGGAATCTGAGTCCTAGTGTTGAGATTATAAGAAGCACGGAGATACCAATAGCGCAGAAGTACCCACGGTCTGAGCCTCTTTTCGATCATTCTAGAGCTCTTGGAAGGAGTCAAGAGTTCGATTATAGCAACGGTATCGACAGTAACAATGCTCCTCAACAGAACACGTTCTACTATGTGAGGAAGTTGCAACCTCAGGCTGAGAAAACTCAACAGATACCAATAGTGGTGGCTCAGAACGTCCCCAAATTGCCTGTAGATACTTCTTTTTTGCGCGAACCTGTAGCTATCCCAGTTGACACGAGATATGTCGAAGAGCAATTAAGAGCTCAAGTATACAGTCCTAAGTTTTCCCAAGAACAGCCAGTACAAGATGTTAATTATCTACAACAAAACTACAGAACTATACCCGTGGAAGATAAACCTGTTCAAGTAATTTACAGACAAGAGCCTCAATTCCAAGAATACCAACCTGACGACAATAGAAGCCAATTCAAAATCTACGGTAAACCACAACCTATCTCTGCCAACGTTAATAATGCCCATGAAGAGCCCATCAAGCGTCAGCCGAGGTTTTTGAATGATCTACACACTAATTTAAGACCTCCACCATTCGACTTGTCGTACCAAAGAAGATACCGAGTTTACTAGTTCAGTCGCTACTTCGCTATCACTGTAAACCTGTAGTTATGTTTGCTTGTTTAGACTGTTTATTTTAAGATTTTATTTATTACTCCCTGTTTGTGTTTTCAATAAAATATTGTTCCATCAACACTTGTGGGTTACCTTAATCAAATTTTCGACGTTAATTGTAATTGCATGTTGGAATAATGGAACATGGTCGTACTAAAATGACATGCACTACTAATCGACTTTCTGTGGTCGAAAACATCACGAATAATTGCTTACATATGTTAGTTAAAATTTTGATGTTTGCTTTTTGTAACTGTTAAATATGGATGTGGAAACTCGTAAACAGGATAGGCTACATTATAGACCAACTTTTCTTATGGAATCTTAATGACCACCTGTAAATTAAAACATTAAAGTTATGCCCTCACAAAGAAGTCAAACACATGGCACAGATTGAAGAAATTAGTCAACTTTCATGGTTTATGACGGGAAAATAATTATGTTCGAGCTTTTCACCAAAAAAATATTGTAATTAACATAGTTCATCAAGAGTGGCAATAAAGGTTTTTCTTGCGGGGAACAAATACCAGAACAAAATTTACATATTTCTTGTTGTTTCACTGGTTGTGAAATTAACAACATACAATTTTATCTTTATTCTTTATTACCAGTTCTTCAAATGATAAAACAAATGTATGCTCTTTCGTAGAAATAAAATTCAAAGTGTGAAAGCAAACTGACCACTGATCTAACGACATAAAAATTAAATCTGGTTCTTAGCAATTTAATGCACGTTTAATATCTTCATAAAATGTGTACGTTCTAACGATAAGCACTTGTAAAGTGTAACATGAGATTTTTTTTTATACATTTTATAATTACGGTTAGGATAGGTTTATTATTTTTTTACGTAAAATGGTTGCGTTTTAATGGGTCTCAACGGTTGTTGAGTCTAGAAAACAAAACTGGGAAATATTTCCAGATAATATAAACACAAGTTTGGCCCATGGAACTAATGCGGAGCTAATCGGTGAAATTTATGCGTCTGCTGGGAACATATGAGTTTAAGAAATGTTCGTCAAATTCATTTTGGTCACCTTCAAGTAGTGTAATTGTGTGTTGTTAGAAAGAAATCTTAATTGCCGAAAATTTGTTCAAAAGGTTAGTGTTATCTCTGAGTAAAATGTACCTCTTTGATGTGTGATATTTTTGAGTGTTTTAATGTGAATTTGCCGTATTTGTTGGAGACAAATTATTGGTGAGTCCGTTCTAGTATTTCAAAATTATTAAAAGTTGTAATTACGGCTAGACGAAATGTTAGGGAAGTTTTCTAGATATTTTAATAACAGTATTGCCCATATTTGGGTTGATAAAGTTGATATCAAAATTGATAAAGCGAAATGAGATTGAGCCTTGACATGTCGAGCTAATTTATTAGGCTGCCGCCTATCCATGTTTTTCTAGCTGCCAGCTGGCTCCAATACTGACCATTGCACGCCCCCAATACTGCTTGGCGTCATAAGGTATGACAATGAAATCAGATATATGTTGAATTTGTCAGCGGGAATGGGTTTAACCCCATTGCACGCCTCGTCTGATGTTGGACGGTAGCGAAAGGGCACGCAGCGTGATTTCCTCGCACCATTGCACTTTTCGGACTGCCCCAAGGAAAGAACTACCTGTTAGTGGACCCTGTCAATATGTAATCGCGGGGGTCTGGTAGAGAAAGAACTAGCCATTTGGAAGGCCATCATCTCCTCCGTGTTTTCGTGGTCATTGCACATCTTGATGGTTAATTTTGAGATAGCAGGGCCGGGTACAACGCATTTCAGCTTAACGAGAGTGATGATCATCAGCAGTAAAAGGAATTCTAGGATCCATACTACTAGTACTACTAGTTGCTACGATAGTACGTGAGCTGGTGCGTACCGTGACTTCCTCGCACTATTGCACGGTGCCGTACTATTCGGAAGGATCCTGATTGTATCCGAACCTGGACAGAGCTCAATCAGATGATAAATAAAGTTGATACAGTTATTGGTCAAGTGAATGATTGATCCATAATGAGTATTGTTAGAAGTAGTGACGTTGGTTTGGAGTCAACAGTAAGAGTTGGTCAGTCATGTGACAAAAGTCATTTAATGTCGGTAATTCACACATTCACCAATATCTATTATTTCGGGCGTAGATTTCTTACAGTCATTTTCCATTCAATAGGAACATTTTCCTGTTATGATTGCTGATCTCTTCGACATCCAACGCTGAAGTCCTGACACAGTAAAGTAATTGATCTAGTAAGCCTGGTAGGTACTAGTTTTGATATTGAGTAAAACAAGGTCATTTAAAAAAAAGGCCTGTTAGCTCCGGACAAGTTTAAGCGTCGTTGTGTTCGTTCGTCGAAAATTCGTGTGTTACAAAAGTCATATATTTTTTGTAACTGCTTCCAAGGAATATGAGTGGACTTGCAGGATACAGGTAAAAGTGTTAAAGCTATTAAATACTTACTTAAGAGTGAAATTACCAGTCGTGGAATTAATTCAAGCAAATAGTAATATTTATAATACTGTGGGAAAATATTTGAATGCATTTTAAACTATCTAAAATTGTTGATTTTGAGTAGTGATCATAATTAACAAGAAGCTGATTTTTAAAACTACAATTAGCACAAAGAAATGAGTACCAAATGGATCCATTTTTTTGTTCTGTAGTGTAGCTGGCCAATTTTTTAACGAATTTGTCTTTGTGTATTATTATTATTATTACTAAAAATGTTAAGTCAGATTATGTTATTTTGTAATTAGATTTTGAAACGTCATAGCCAACGAGAAATGAGAAGTTTGAAATATTTTACTGTATTCGTCTTTTCAAGTAAAACCTACTGACATTATACAGAGCATTTCTTTAAAAACGCATCATCGGGATTAACATGGTAGAAATTTTAGTTCGTATTTTTCCACGATACATTTTAAAATAAGTTTTGGCACACATTTAGATTTTATCATTTTTTGTAGGTTTTGAGTATTTTTAAAACCGAAGAAGAAAAAGTGCTCTAAATAAAAAATAAAACAGTTCAATACTTTTTCCGGATTGATGGATCACTAAATGGTTACTGCTTATCGGCTTATGCCGAACAGTTTAAAAATGTATTATAAAAAATTGCCATGTAGTGTTGTGTGTGCTTCTATGATTTTTTTTTTATAAAAAATAATAATTTCTTTGTACCTGACAATTTAATATTTAGTTTCGCTATAATGCAAAACCGACTACCTTTATTAAAAATATTAAAAATTGAATTGTTTTATTTTTTATTTAAATAATTTTTACTTCTTGGATTTTAGAAACTAGCAGAATTTGCAAAAGATGATGTAAAGCAAATGTGTGCCGAAGAGTTGAAATTTTTTTTTTAGTAGAAAAACCATTAACACGACGCAAAGTTTGTACCATGTAAATCCTTATGATGCATTCATAAAAAATGCACTGTACAGAAAAATCCAAAATTTTTAATCTAAGTCATTCAAAGTCATTTATGCATTTTTCAATAATATAGATATTTCACGTTAACTAATTCCTTGATGGCAAATCTCTTCGTCCAGTAAAACAGTGATGTATTTAACAATTAAGTTGCAGATACTGCAAAATATAATTTTAGTTGGTACTCACTGATGGCGCTACTAAGCATTACTCCTGCTAAGTCTATCGAATCCTGCTATTGAAAGCTTGTTTAGTTAGCAACTTTGCTAACAGAGTGCTCTTTAAGATGCAGAAAAAGTTGTTGATATGTCATTTTTTATATTATTCACCATATCTTTAATTACAAATGTCAGAGAAAAGAAATATTTCTGTTCTAAGGTATTTAAACAAAACAGATATTTGAATATATTTGTAACAAAAATACATATGCAAAAAGTTATTTTAAAATGCAAAGAATTCGTATCATAGAAAGTGATATTTAAAAAAAGATTTTATGAAATCGAAAGAAAAAGTAACTGAGGCTTTAAAGAACTTGTTTGACAGGTTAAAAAATGCATATATTTTTAAATTTTTGACATATTTAAGACAAAAAAAAAATAGATTGATTATTTTTGTAAGTAATAATAGCGACATATGAAGTCATATTGATTGTTTTTTTCAGAAATTGAAAAGTTCAAGAAGTTCAAAAATCTTATAAATATAAATGACAAATTTTATCATGCATAAGAAGAATTACTTGTTTGCTTTATTAATTATTTAATTCTTGTGTGCGCTTCTTTCTAGCAATTATGTGCTTATTATCATTGGAGATTTTAACTTTAAAAAAATAAAACAGAAATTTTCACTTACATTTTGTAGTAAACCTAACTTTCCATGGAACCCTTTTTGTAGAATCAAAAAAACTAAAAAATTAAAAAAAATGGGTTTATCCAACATTGAATATGTACTGAAATACTTAATAATTCATCAATTCTCACCAAGAAAAAAAATAACTGAAAACTTAAATTAAGTCAGAAGTGAAGAGAAGAAAAACTTGTTTTGAATAGTCATTGAAATTTAGCAAATTCGAACTCAAAACGTCTATGCCTGCAGCCAAATACTTTCAAGAGTGATTAAATTATATTGTATTAGTTATAGATGGATGCCTTTAACAGCGGTGAAACAGCATGAAACTAACATTGTATTAATTTCATCGAGAGCTTTAAGCAGACGTGGAACTAACAAAAAAACCGTTTCTTGTTATCGGACGGGAATTTGTACGCGTTGCTTGAAAAATTCTACAGATAAAATGATCATGAAGGATTCATAAAGTTTTTCAGCAGTGGCCTCTTCGTCCGAAAAGAACTAACATTTGAGCAACTCTTCTAATCTTACATGAAAAGAAATCTTCCAAATACTTGGAATTGTTTCCTTTCTCTCTGCAAAAGGACGAAGTTTGAGTTCATCCAGGCGACTTATTTCGTTTTGTTTTTACCACCGAATTATCGATGTTCCAATGAACAAATATTGAAAAGCTACATTTTTTATTTTTTACGAATCTTCATGGTTGGTTGAGCTTTAACCTGTAAGCTGGTTCTTGGTGAGATTTAAAGCTATTTTCCCACGAAATCTCTTTTGTTCTAGGTGTCTATTATTGACAACAAGGAATAAAAATATTTTTTAAAGGAGAATTTACTGTTTAAAAGTACTTTGTTTTGTTTCCAGCTGTTTGTATTTATGGCAAAAAGTGTTTAATTTTTTACCGGAACTTTCATCACAAAATGAAGATATCTTGAACGAAATTTAATGAAAAATATTTTGTTCTTTTTGCCATAAATTGTAACAAAATGAAAAATTGATGAACGAAAATTTCCTTTTTTCGCGTGGATTAAATGCTTTGTTAATATTGCAAATTTCATAAAAAACAAATTAATTTGAAATGCTCATCGTACTAACAAACCGAAACTTAATTAACACGTTTCCATACTGTAAGACGTGAATTCCTACCTTGAATGGATAATTAAACTAAATCCATATATGCTCGCATCAGTCAGTCCAACTTAAGAAGTTAAAATCCAAATCAGTTACTAACTAAAAAATAAAACATTGATTACTAATTGCAAAGAAAGTGTGATACTATTTTATGATAGGCTTTTCTAGATAATAAAAGTGTGTACACTCAGACCAACAATATACAGTGAAAGGCCGTGGTCATTCTAGCTTATTTTTATGTTTAACCTGGGAGCACAATTACTCATTTGATAGTCCAATAAATGAAAAATTGCCCAAGCCACTTTCGATGCATTTTGAGAATTTTACGTTTTGTTGTTCAACTAGACAATTTCTGAAGAACTTCAACTGGGCTCAGAAATATATATTCGCACAACAAAGAGATAGTAATGGGTCTAATTGCCCACCACTTTCTTTATGCATATCGCAGATGATTATAACAATTATTTACCTAGCGTACAAATTCCGAGTTTTCGTTGAACTTGAGACAGATTCAAACAAAGACAGATACGAATTATAGCAGTGAAAGTAAATATTATTCAATGCTCAGAGTAAAAGTGGTGAATGTTGGGCAGGGCCTCATCAGATGAACGTAATTATTCTCTTACATTTTGTATAGACCACCACCTTTCAAATGTTGAACTAACCACACCGACCTTCGCTTTTCATTTTCTTTCAAAAATTGTAGCGACAGATGAAAGGAGAAAGACGTGTCAAGAACGGTCAATGTTCATGATTTTTTTTCATTGCAATTTGATTGTCATGGTCACTCTTTAGATTATAAATTCAAAATTAATTGGGTGAGCACGCGAATTTCCGGATAGACGTTCTCTTTTAATTATTGTAATCACGCTGTGTGGTATTGTGCATCTTGAACCTGAAAATTTGAACAGTTTTTTACACTTCTGTACACTTGAGAACAAATTAAACTTTCTAATACTATCTTAAGAGCTCTTGAAGAATTTGTCACGATTTGCGGACCAACAAAGAATTTTCTTATTAAAATATCGACGACCCTAATTGTTACTAAATGACGTTGTTTGCTAATTTAACAATGGGTTTTTTGAATATTGCTTTCACTGGAAAAATTAAAAAACGTCGAAATACGTGCGGTACTTAAAAGTGCGAAGTTACGCAACAAAAATGAAACGAGTACTAGAAACTGTCATCTACAATTCAGTACAGATTAATTCGAAATGATTGCTTTCTAAATTTTGCTATTAACATCGGTCTACATTCTCTGCATATTAAAGATGGAACAATAAAAAACGTTATAATTGGGTCCATTTACCAGAATTTCCATATAAAATTGGCTAGAATGTAATGCTCTAGAAATCATGCTTGGGTAAATCCATTTAAAAATATTATACTTCGCGAAAATTAACGCCGAACATTGACTTTGCGGTCACTGATCCAAGGAAATTTAATTAAATGTGTTATCCAACCGTGGTACAAAATATTTGTGGGCTCGTCTATTTATTGCCCAACTTGTCAAACAAAATCTGATTTTTAGTTGATAATGACAGTTGATCTTGACCTACCGTAACTGTACCAAAAGTCCGGTTTTTACGGTATCTAGTATGTGAATTTTGGAGACACACCTTCCGTGATTCTGCCCACTGATAAGCAGCGCTCCAGATTTACTTTAATTATTAAAAAAATTGCGAGATTTAGTGAGATCATGGGTGTCATTAGCGCTTTTGCATAGAGAAACATTTTCTCGGAATTAATTATTTTCGTTAAAATTATAGGTAGATGTTCTATAATGACATAAAAAGCAAAAAGTGAAGGTGCAAAGACTTTTTTTTTTCTGTTCTGTTTATGTTTTTCTATTCATTTTTTGTTTTTATTAAATCTGGATTTGATTCAGGAATTTGATTGGGAATTTGAATTTAGCAATTTTTTTGAAAAAATATGAAGTTTTGTTTCAGATTTTTACTGAATAGTTGTAAATTTTTGACAATTTTAGTATTTTGGAAATTTTGTAAATTAGGCCAGTTGAAGCATTTCAGATATTTTAAAAAGATTAAAAAATGGAGAATTGAAACAAGAGATAGAAGAATCTAGAAAAATGTTCAGAATTGTAGAAATTGTCGAATTTTTAGAAACCAAAATTAGTGAAAATTCCGATATTTTGGAGATTCTGTAAACTTTAGATTTTAATAAATTTAAGAAATTAAAAAAAAAATTGAAAAACGTATAAACAGATTGAGTAAATTGAATATAAATTCTGGAAATTTGGCGTTCAAAGAATTTTTGCAACTTTTAAATTTGCAATATTTTTCAAACTTCTTAGGTTCCATGTTTTTTTAATGATTTTAAAATAACTAAAAGAGTTAAATATCGCAAAAAATTAGTCAAATAAAAAAATATTTGATTTTAAAATTTATAGAATGAAGATTCACTAAATTCAGATTCATTCTTTTTAATATTAGGTCCTGGTCGAGAGATTTTATTTTAAATTGTTAATAGTTAAATTCCTTCTGTTTTTATGATTTAAAATAGGTAGGTATATGATTTTCGCAATTGTTGTCTGTTCTGTTAGAATTTTGACAATTTTTAAAATAAAGAAATGAGAGAATACATGAAGAAACAGAAAAAGTCAAAATATTTAAAATTAAACTTGAAAAATAAAAAGTTTACTTCTGTTTTGAAATGTATTATATAATTTAAAATTAAAAAAAAAACAAAGAATTAATTCCGAAACAGTGTCCTAAACATATTTTTTAATTGATAAAATAATCTAACCAATTTTTTTTAACTACTACTTGGACTTGAGATGGTCTTGATGGTGATAACGCAACTGATAATGACAACATTCAAGAAATGAATTGTAACTAGGAAAAAGACCACGAACTAAATGAACGTCTAATATTTTCTGCGTTCTCATAAATAGATAAAAATCTCAGTAATCAAACTTTTTGTTAATAAGACGCAATCATAAGTTCCTTTCCAAACGTAAAAATCACATAATGAAAGTTTAATTATTTAAGTTTTTCCGTATGATGAAATCAGGAATTTAATGATAATTTGATTATTAAAATATTTCGGATGTAAATTTCAGATATTTTCTCTCACAAATTATTTCGTTTCGACTACCTGTCTATTCGTTAATAATACATTTAGTGTTGCCAATTTAACTCTATTTATCCAACAGGAGATATTTACGTCGAGAAATTGCACAAAATGATTGCACCATCTGCAAATTGATACGTTGAAACTCTTCTTTAATTAAATTTACCTTAAGAAATCACTAACTATCGGAATTGCATGTTTGAAGTCGGCTTTAAATTAGTGTTTGATTCTTCATTAAATCTAAAATTGCAAACAAAATGTTAATTAATGGAATGATGTGAACACGCGAACGTTTATAGTAAAACTGCCAAAAATCTGCCAAAGAAGAGCCGCACCGGAATCGTGTTCAGGACCGGAACTCTAATTTCGGAAGATGGTTCAAAGCGCAGGATAGAGCGCAAGATTCAGAGGGGATGCAGTGAAAGTACCTTGACATTGTCAAGTATATAAAGTCCGGACTCCCCGAATTCATTCATCAGTCAGTTCAACTGCATTAATCTTCCTTCATTTCATTTACACAAAACCCAAGCAAGTGTACAATGAAGTCCTTTGTAAGTGACCGCGAGTGATCGTTAAAAACTTCGAAGCAACAGTTTAGTGTCTTTAATTGCAGCTTTGCTTCTAAATTTTTGACGAACCATTTCTAGGTCGTACTTTCTCGACTGACTTTCTATAGATTTTTTGTGTTTTTTTGTTCCAGGTATGCGTAGCACTCCTTTGCGCCTTGGCGACCGTAAATGCTGGATTTGCGGGCAGTTACGGAGGCCATGACGAAGGCGGCCACGACATCTCTCATACTGTAGAAATCCACAAACCTGTACCAGTTCCAGTCTATCAACATGTCAGTGTACCCATCCCTCATGCCGTACCAGTACCAATACCGAAACCAGTTGCTGTACCAGTGCCCCAGCCTTATCCCGTCCACGTGCACGTGCCCCAACCCGTCGCTGTTCCCGTCATCAAAACCATCACCGTCCCCGTCGAAAAACCTGTACCATTCAAGGTAGAAAAGGAAGTGCACTACCACGTGGAAAAACCAGTGCCTGTACCTGTCGAGAAACACATACAAATTCCCATCCCCAAGCCTGTGCCCGTCAAGGTACCAGTCTATAAGACGATCTACCATCACAGCAAGCACTGATACCAAAAAGGCTGTAATCATCTTTCATCATCGCTTTAGTCATCCCTCATTGTTGTTGTTGTTGTTTTTATTTTTTTACTAAATTAAAAACGTTTTCTATAAACTGACTTTTATTCTTTCGCTCACCGCGTGAGAGCATCGATATAGATTTTAGTTTTTTTTTTTTACAAAAAACTACTTTCTCCGCTAATTGGAAATGCTCAAACAAATGTTAGATTTGTTAGACTGAAATATTTTCTGATTTGTAGAGCATGGAAAAGCTAAGGTTAATAACAGTTGTGGCTCTTAAAATACATACAATCTCAAAATCGGTCGGAAAGAAATCATGCATTAACATTTTTAGTGAAATTGCACGCCTAATTAGCAAAAAATTATAACCCAGCAGATATAATTGTCTTCTTTTAACTGTTTATTAACATTTTCTCTGCCACGTCATTAGTCAAACTTCCTCATAGCTGAATTTCATTTAACAAGTAGAAAATCAAAGAATATATTAAGTATTTCAAAATGACTGTGTAAAACACGTTTTTATGAAAAACCACAATGTATGGTTAACTTAATATCGTGATTCGATAACACTTTCTCGGTTTGTGTTTTTCTGGATCACGTCCGTAGGTGAAGATAGGAAACGGACTTTCAAGTGTTAGCGTGAGGCGCCGGTTTATATTTTCTTTTTTGTTGTTACACTTTTTTTTCATTCTTTCAAAGAGATGCTCTAAAATTTCCTATCTTATCTTGTACGCCAAAATCGTTTTTCATCACTGCAAATCAATATAAACTAGAAAGCAGAATGAGACCAAAAAACAAAGCTTATTCTTATTACTTTTATCTAGTAGATTTTATTAAAGAGTTTGATACAGCGAACCAGTTTTTGTTTGGTAGGAAAAACTAAATAAATGGTGACTAATTAGGTCCAGTTCCACTTTTCCACTTATTAACTTCCAGTTCTTTTATCAATTTTGGCTATTTTCAGCTTCAGCTTCAGCTGTTTGACTCTTTACAAAAATCGTTTTCAGTACGAAGTAACTTTGTTGTTTGAAGAGTTAGAAAAAAAGTTTTTGTTTAATGTTACACAAAATTAAATTCTAAATAACTTTTACTCACGGTATTTTTTGCTAGGATTCACCGTTTTTTAGAAGTACAAAAATTTGGAACATCGAGAGCTGCGAGAGTGAGAAATCAAATCGATCGAGAATTCCGATCTGAAGTAATTTTTAGCATTTTCATGATAAATACGATGTAATTTTGTTGTTTTACGAGTTAAAGAAAAAAGTTCATGTTTATTGTTACTTAAAATTGAATTCTGAATAACTTTTTTTTATTATTTTTATGTCGCCGATTTTGGTTTTTAAGAATATGTCTAGCATTGATATGCCATTATCTATTTAAACAGACCACAGTTAAGCTCCTCCTAACTACACTTAATAATTAGTTTATTATTTAGGAAACAAGCTCACTCAACTAAAAAAAGTGTCAGACCAATTTTAGTTTTGTTTATTAGAGTGGAAAAATCGTAACTTTTTTACATGAAAATTGAGTCTTTCCAGAGGTTATGAACCTTGTTCTGCAGTAATAAGACTCTGCTTATCGAAAGTCTGATCATTAATTATGTAGGTAGATGTCAAGAATTATGTTACAGACGCCTGATATCTTTATTACAGGAAAACATTGTTTATCTATTTATCTAATCGTAAATTACTTAGGTAGAACAATTACTTTATTAATACGTTTTGAAAATAGCAGAAAAGAATTTGCGGTTGGAAAGTAGAAATACCGAGATAAATAAGACCAACAGTGTATTAAGAGATGTGCGACCTCCGATGAGCCGATTTGTGAAGCGCATATCGCCTTGCACAAACGGTAACGGGAAAATAAATTAAAAGTAAATAGGTCCGGCTTAAGAAGGAGGAATGGGTATCCAAACCGAATATACAACCGACGATGGAAAATTTTTGGTTACTAAAAGTGGAGTTCAGAAAATTGGGAAACAGGAAACTGGAAAGCACAAATATCCAATTATGACGAAAAAGACCAAGACCAAGTTAAAAGATGTTATTAAACAAAACAACAAAAAAATAAATAGAAAGAAAGGAGAAAGGAGAATGGAAAAAAGCAAAGCCCAAGCAGCTCAAGGAAATTTTTACGAGCGGTAGAAGGAATAAATAAAAGAGCTAGAGTAAGAAACCACATAATCCGAGAGGTAGATGGAACAGAAGGAAAAGACAACAACATTCACAAAAGTTAGAAAAAGATTTGGAAACGAAGAATCCAGAACAGGAGAAGTACAGAAATAGCGAAACTAAAGTGGAACAAAGCAAGGATAAAAATGATAAAACACGAAATCTAACCAAAAAAAAGTACCTAAAACAAATTTATAATTAGAGGAAAATTCTACTACTAACCCATTTCGATAATCGGAGGTTTTTGATATTTATTGAAATATAAAACCATTAAGGTCGTTTTTATTTTTTCTATTCAGAAAGCACATTAAGAAAGTGCGAAGTAGACAACAATGAAAATAATTCACTGTAAAATTAATTGCATACCTCTATTGCCACCTTTCTCTTGTAATAAACACCTCACTTACATCGGCATGATTTCAAATTTCGTCAATTTTATTCCTTACCTATATCACGGAACTTCCGAAAACATTTTACAGTTATGTAAACAAAAATCTGCTCTTATTCCCTCAATTTTTTGCCGCATCGTAAATCTAGAGCAGATAGGTATATATAATCAGTTATAAAACTTCTACCGTATTAAATAATTCTTTTGGAAAATTCCTGTTTAGTCTAAAGACTTTCGTTTTTAAATGTAGCAACATTACTTCTAACACACGAATCTTTATGAGATTGTAATCAGTTTTTAGTTTTTACAGATTCAGGTTCCAAACAAGTTTTCTACAATTATTGAGATTTTTTTAAGTACAGTCAAATGCTTGTACTTAGTTATACCGGGAGTATTTTACTTAAAATAAGCCTATCCAAAAATTGTATTTTTTTTTTGCTTTCTTTATTTAGTATTCGAACTGTTAGAGAAGAAAGTCAAACGTTAAAAGACATACATTTTTTTTTATATCGATTGGTGATTATCCGGAGATATCGCAAAACATTCGATCATATCCAAAAAACAACATAAAATGTTGTACGATTAAAAATGAATATCACAAACCTTCTTGTTATTTTCGTCGCACCGGTGAAGTCCCTGATTTCCTCTGCTATTGTTGCTTATAAAATCGATCCGCTAGCCACGAAGTACGCAGTAATTTTCAACAGTCAGAAAAACCAAAGTTCGACGATATGGATAAAGCAGGTTTGGATAACAGATCTAATCAACTGAACCCAAATAATATTCTCTACAAAGGTAAGAGTGCAAGATATTTTTATTCATTCTTTGCAGTATTTGTTTCAGCAATTACACGTGGATTTACCACTCTGAAAGCTTACCTTGACAATAGATCGAACCAATTGAATCCCAATAATGTTGCTTATTGGTCATCCAGAGGTGTGTTTAAAAAGTAAGATGAACAACATTCAAACAGTCACTTTCTGTCAGTCTCTATTTTTAGAAATAAAATAAATGATAAAAAATATTTTTTATTTTTCTTTAACGAAATCTCTTTATTTCAGATTTTAAAGGATTTTTCTGGAATTATTTCGGAATGTGTCATAGTTACTATTAAAAACTAATTACATACAGCTTATCTTTATTGCTTTAATTTTATGTAAACTCGGAAGCGAACGAATTCTCTAACAATCACTGTTTTCATAATATTGATTGATAAAAATTTTATTTACACATAAATTCTAAGTCTTACGTATGTTGAAATCTCAAACAATTAAAATTTATGGCTATGAATAAAGTGATTGTAAATATTATTAACAGTAAGCAGTCTACTTATATCCAAAACTAAATTAGATAAGTTATAAGATTTACTTTAAATGTTTTTTGACATAATTATCGATTCATAAAAAAAATTTAAAAGGGTGATTCCATCTAAAATCAAATTGGATCATGCTTTTCTGTTGTGATCAATTTAAGAGATTACAAATAAAGCAGAGAAAAATTAAACAACGATATCGTGATCACTGTAGGTCTTTTTAAAGGTAGAAAAAAATATAAAGAACAATGTTAAAAATAACCAAATTTTTGCCTATTTAATAAAAATTAATAAGAAGTATAAAATAATTGTTTTGGTCTCAAAATATTTATTTAGCGGAAAACAATCTAAAACATTTTTTAAATATGCTATTGCTTATTATAAAAATGCACATTAGTACAATAGTTATTTACATAAAAGTCAGGAAAATGTCACATTACTTAAAGAGAAGCTAAATTGAAATACGAGGCCCTTTGTGCCGAGTGTTTTAAAGCTCCGAGTCAAGTAAGAGATTTTACTGACGCGTTTTGTATTAAATTTTTCCGGAAATCGTAAAAAAGGCGAAATTTACTAATTTAAAAAAAAATCCACAAATTCCACAAAAATTAAGTTGTGAAATCAATTTTGTGCGTGTGTTCATGTGTGTTGTAAAACTGTTAATTCATAAAATAATGATGAAAAAAAAACGAAAATCATTGTGAGGGCATTCCATTTGATGTGGGTGAAGCTGCGGCTGCTGCTACTGACGATCTTTTACCGTCTAAATCAAAAGATTCGAAGATTGGCGTCAAGAAAAAAAAGTTACTTCACTTACCGAAGAAGTATTTCTTGCGTATTTTGCGAAAAAAGCAAGTTTGCAGAAACCCTCAAGTCTTTGGAGAATGTATTCTATGTTAAAATCTGTGTTTTTATTGAAGCAGAATTTGGACATTAGCAAGTTTTATAAGCTTTTTGCATACTTGAAGCGAAAATCGACTGGTTACCAACCAAAAAAATCGAAACTCACGTGAACACACGCACAAAATTGATGAAATTTTTCGATGCTGTTTACTTTGTAACTATAGTTGCCAACAAAATTGACAAACTTGATTTTTGTGGATTTTGTAGAAATTTTTTCTAAAATTAGTAAATTTCGTCTTTTTTACGATTTAATTTAATGCAAAACAGTAAAATCTTTTATTTGACTCGGAGCTTTAAAATACTCGGCACAAAGTGCCTCGTATTTCAATTTAGCGCCTCTTCAGTAATGTGAGATTTTCCTGACTTTTATGTAAATAACTATTAAAAAGCATATTTATTTCATGTTTTTTTTCTAATTCTATTACAATTCAGAGAAACGCAAATAGTTGATTTTTAAATATTTTAACAGATTTTTATGAAAAACATTCTCGATACGATTCTAAATTATTCAAAAAAAAAAAATTAATTATAATAATCATCTTTTTTTTTTTAATTCTTAAATTCAGTAGAAATTAATTTATTACAATCTTATCAAAAATCACAATCAACTTTTTTTGTGTTCTTTAAAATTTGAATCAACTTTTTTTTACTTTTTATTTATTTTTTACCAAATTATATACAAATGATGTATTTTTTTTTTTAATTACAGTTATTTTATTCTTATAATTACATAACATTTATTTTAGGACCAAAATAACAATTTTATACAAGAAATTAAATGTCAGATGCTCAAAAATTCGAAAATTTTTAACATTGTCCTTTCATACAAATAATGTTGAAATATTCCTATTTTGAGGTTATTACCGTTATTCCTAGAAACGGAAGCCATAATTTTATTAATTGTTAGGTATAATCATTATTTAGCATATTATATCATATGGGAAATATTACTATTTCATCTGTTTTGGTAAGAGTTATCTAAAGAGTGACGCAAATTTATACGGTTCAATTCTTCACTCTCCCTATTCAGTGAAATGATCAAAAAGTTCTCATTTAATTAAAATGTTTACAATTCATACTAAAACTCTTGAAAGGTATAATGTATTCCATAAATTGCATGTCGGTTAATTAGTGCTACCTAGTGAAGTAAAGAATTTAAGTACACCAGATACAGAATTTAGAAAATGTATTAAATCTGAGCTGGAACATTTAATTGAGTTCACACAACCATCTCATTTTTCCACTTTGATTTCACTGTCGCTAAACGGTATCACTTACAGGAAACATCTTAAATGCATTAATTTTTTATGCATGTCTCATCGCGACTTTCACATGCACACTATGATCTTAAAAAAACAATTTTAAGAATTTTCTAGATTCTAATTTCTTTCGGACAAATAGGAAGAGTTTACACTTTTGATTATGGTGCGAGGAAATGTGATTATCACTTATCTAACATTTACATAAAGGTAAAATAAATAAAATTTATAACTTTCTAGTCGATAGGCTTCTGTTTTAATTGGTTTCTTAATTTTAGATGAATTGGCTATTGAAAAAATATGGTAATCATCGGATTAGTTCGACTAGAGATGCACTTTGAGATTTCATTAATTACCAAAAATAAGAATAAGTTCAGACTTAGACAGAGCACTTTTCTAATAGAAAGGATACAAAATTATCGATGTTGTTTGCATAAACTGCGTATACACAATATGTTCGGATGTTTACCACCACTAAAACAAAGCCGCGATCAGTTAAGTAGTGCAAAAGAGTGAGAAGAAAAGGGGATTCCGTTTTTGATGTATAAATACGCCTCTGTTAACAATAAAAATTTAGTATTGCCTGCGATTTCGTGCCTAAACAAACACAATGAACTTCCTTGTAAGTATTTTCCCAAATCACAACTTTCCCTCTTCATTATTATTCGTGACAGATTCTAGTAGCTTTGATACATTTCTCACATTGTGGTATCCTCGAACAAGAGCATGGAGTTGAACACCATGAAAGGGCTACGTCTTACCAAAACATCCACATCGAGCACTTCCACCCGGTTCCTACTTACATCAAAAAAGAACACAGTCAGTTACTTGAACATCCAGTTGCATTAGGAACGAGTTCTTCCAAGGTCGAAATCCATCATGGAGGTAAACATGATCATGGTTACGCTTTTGCTACTGCTGAGAACAACATTCATGGGCATGGTCTGGAAGACTTTGGTAAGGAATGACATCTGGTCAATACCAGTAGATTTCTAATCGACAATGCACTTTCTTGTAATTTATAGGCGCGCACGATACGGCCGCTTTAAATTACCAAGTTCATGACCAAGAAGAGTTTTCGCAGTATCAGGGTCAGTTGGGAGAACAGGGGGCTCTTCACCACTACCAACTGAGTGCAGGTCTTGAAGGTTACGGGGGTGAAGAAGAAGGACAAGTTCAGTACGAGAATCACGAATCGTGATTTACAATTAGTTCTTCACTTTCGTTGTAATTTATTAACTTATTATGTATGCAGACTGTTGAAAGTGAAATCTTACAGGTTCATCGGTTAAGAATGTTTCTTGGTTCCTTTGTATTTATTGTGTAGAGACAAATTGTGGTTTCTTTATTTTGAATAAAAAAATTTTTGAAAACAGACATTTGTAGCTATTTTGTGTCCGGCGAGGGCGGAGAAGTAAAAAAAACGGAACAAGATATGAACAAAGTTTCTGCTTTAGTTTGAGCCGGTTGGCGAACTTGTATCACACATACAAAATTACAACAGATGAGTCCATAAAATTCATCTTTACAGCCGCAAGAATTTGTAAAATTAACCTTTACAAAAGTGGTCACACAAAAATCTCTCAACTGATTTTAGCAAACTAGTGCGTTAATAGTTCGTTTCACTTTAACTTAACTTAACTTAACTTTAATTGAGAGATAACTTAGTAAAAGTTTCGACAGTTTTTTTTTAAATTTTTATGCTTATTTTTGAGGCCAATAAAAGAATCACTTTCTTTATCATATTGCTCTTGAGGCTTCGCCAAAAGCAAATTTAGAAATAGATTTCCAGCTTTTTCCAAAATTAACGCACATTTTTAAGGAAAAATCTTTATTGTTCGGAGACAAATCGTAGTTTCTTTGATTTTAAATTAAAAAAAAAATGATCTCAGACATTTGTACCCAATTTGTGTCGACAAGGGTGGAGAAGCAGAAAAACAATAGAAGATATTATTTAGTCAATTCTTTATTTAGAAATCAGTCTTTTGCTTCAGTTTTAGCCGGTTGGCAAACTTGTATCACACATAGACAATCACAACATGCACAATTCCACAATTTTACAAAATTTCCAAAAATTTTGCATGTAAAGTATTTTAGTTCAATTAACTAATTGTCAAAAACTTAGTTAGAAACTTTGCATCACAAAATTTTTAAATGTGACAATAATTTTGCGCACTAAACATAGACAACCACAAAGTACAATTTCATTTAGTTTTATAATTTCCATAAAATATTAGAAAAATTTTTTACTTAAGCAAAATTATTTAAATATGCAGTCTTAAGAGTAGGAGAACCTTTAAAATATCAAATAATTTCATACATAACAAAAAATCACAATTGGAAAAAAATATATAAACATTTTGATAACGAATAAAACACTAATAAAATCATAGTACATAAAATCTAAATAGTATATCTGCCAGCAGTTAATATACGATTCTAACACACAAAGCTAAAAAAGTATAAATACGGTTTGGTAGCTAAAATTAGTCAAACTGACACATTGTCTAGGCCGACAGTACAAAATGTAAAAAAAAAATACAACAAAATCGATAAGATTAAGGCCCAAGTGCATGTTCCATCATTTGCAAACATAGAGATTCTAAACTGTTTTCAATATCCGTGTTCTTCAAAACCTGCTTCTTATTTCGATCTTTTTTCTCAGTATCTTCAAAACGTACGTGAAACTGACTTCCATTATTGCTCTTACAATTTTCAGATGAATGATTTTTGTACATTTCGGTGCCTTTCGTTACAGGGTACAAATCTTTTCTGAGTGTAACACTACCCACTGAATGTCTGTGAGGATTCACTGCGGTGCTGTTCTTGACGTTGGGGTACGACGAACTTTTTTGAGTGTGGCTTTCTTGAGTGAATGTTGGAACGGGCACTTTACATTGCCAGCCGGATCTGGAAGTTTACAAGGAAACAGCAAGTAACAGCGAGGAAGTGAAAATATAATTACGGCTTCACTTGAGAAAAATGTAAAAACAAGTAAGTGCTTATTAACCGAGATTGTATGTTAATTCAAGTTGAAAGATCTGTTCTTCCGTTGCAAATAGTAGTTCCTAAAGGACGACAAAAAGTGAGTTCACATAAAGGAAATTACGTAATACAGAAGGTCAATATATTCAGAATTAGTCACCTATATCAGCTTATTAACTTTCAAAAGAATGAAGAATCCGACGAGCATTAACTGACAAAATTATAATATTACAACTTTCATAATTGCACGTCATATAGACGGTTAATTGTTTAATAAAATGTAAGACATTGAAGAATTCTTTAGTCCGTAAAGTATATTTTAACAGATGAGTCCATCAAATTCATTTTTACGGCTGCAAAGAAGTGGTAAAATAAACCTTAATAATGTGTTCCGCTCAAAAACTCCTTGGTACTCGATTAACCTACTAATATTTCGAAAAACTAGTTCCTTTAACGTACTGATAAATAACTTAGCAACAGCTCCAAAATTCTTTCTTGTATTGTCACTAAAACTTTACCGGAAGCAAATTTAGAACTAGATTCCAGCTTTTTTCGAAATAACCCACAAACTTGAGAAAAAAAAATCATTAATAAATAACTGGTTGCCATAATCACGTCACGACACCTACCATGTTCTTTCCTCCGATTTTACATTTCTCGACCAACAATAATTATTTAAAATTTCTTTATGTTGTCGTCGATAATTTGCAGAATTGGTACCACAAAATTATGTACATTTTTTGTAGGCATCGATTCGAGTCCGTCAGAATTTTATTTTGCGGACCTATTTGATACTTTTCGAACTCTTTTGCGGTCGTAAAGATAAATTTGATACTCATCTGGGAAAATATGCTTTATGTACTGACGAACTCTTTTGAGGCCACAAAAATGAATTTTATAGATTCATTTGTAAAAATATTTTTAACAACTTGAATCTCAATTTCTTTCATTCTGTAGTTAAAAAATGAAAATCAATCTTATTGTCCAAAAAATCTTGTACAGAGGTCCCCTACACATATTTCGCCTATAAACCCATTTAATTATTAAGTTACAAATACTTTTTTTCATGAAGAAGCAATATAGCGCTACCAACTGAACTAATCAAATCACATTTTCTCTATTGTTCATTATACGTGATATTTGCAAAAAAATCCAAAAAACAATAAAATACAGGTAAACTTAACCTACCTTGTTGTTTTTATAGTGAAAAGCATAAAAATGATATTGAAACGTGAATTATAACATCTGCTGTCGAGGAATTGATTATTATTTCACTTTCTACCAATATTTATTTGTACTGAATGGTAAACCAAGAGCAGCCTCTAAATTCATAATACCTAATATTTCTACCCCCATAAACATAAGTAGTCCCCGAAATCCAAAGTCATATTTTTTTCCAGGAAGTAATAGTTATCAACAGTCAATCCCAAGAAAAGTTTTCATGTCAACCCTGCACATCGGACTAATATTGAGTAATATAAATTACTTTAGGGCAACATACGGGTTACTAGTTAATATCATAAATCTGATTAGGAGATAAAATATTATTTTTGAAGTTTTTTTTTAATGTATATATAATTCTTTCCATGATTTTTTTACATTTTAAAATATTAATATTATTGCGTGTCCTAGCCAACTGAGAAGTTGAATTTCTATAGTAGTGGTTAATAATTTTTTCTATTATTAACCTAGGTTAATAATGACAAATTCAAATGTTTTGAGAATCTTGAGAGAGTTAGTTGTTTAAAATTTGTGCAACATAATTTTGTATACCCAGGAGATTGTCTTTAACCTATTTACTGCTTGAAATTACCTAACACGATAAAGTTATTTGAATAAAAATGCCATTAATTTAAAATTCGCGCTCAACTCTAAATCTGATGACATCTCGTAACCGTAACCACCGATCAGAGCAACTACAACATGGCTGAATGCGGAGCCAGATAGAGCTGGAGCTTCGTTATGTTAGAAAACTATCTAAACAACAGAACTTTATTTAAACAAGTACATACCCATATTTAAAAAAAACACTCAAATACGAAAATTACAAACGTTGTTTGAAAATAAGTTTTACTAATGGAAATGTCATTCTGCATCAGACTACTTGATTTTTGTTTTATTAGTGGAAAGACGAATTTGCATTCCTGTGCTATTTGATTGTTACAAAAATATGTTATTTTTAATTTTTGCCTTAAATTTGGCTAGTAGTGGAAAAAATATTATATAGACCACGGTGGTGAAGACATTTATAGGCCTCGCGCATTATTCCTTGGTGTATAATATACTATAATTAGAGCTCACTGTTTTACGAATAATTATTACACTTATGTCAGTTTTTTTTAAAGTTGCTATATCTCAAAAAGTTTAAGTTTTAAATATACCTTATACTTAACAAAAATAAAAGACTATAAAAAGAAGAGTCCAATGATCCAAAAAGATATAGGGTGTTCCATTTGAAAAAACGAAGTTATAGTTATTTAAATATTGTACAAAATAAGTGTTTTTACTGAACATCCTCTAACATTAACTAAAATTAGTGCCATACGAAACAACAATTTTTCAACAATCAATTGCTAATAATAACGCTAAAAATGTACCTTAATTGAACATATCCTCTTTCAAAATTTTGTAAAAAAAACTGCATAACTTGGCAATATTGCATTCAAAATTTAAAACGAAATATGCATTTAAAGCATTTAATCCAACAAATCAGAGTTAGCATACAAATAAATACAGCGTTCCATTTAAAATAAATGAGCTGAGTACGGTCCTGAATTTTTGAAACACCTGTTTAAAATAAAATATTTTTAGAATGTGCACTTCTTGATATGAATGCTAAATGCAGAATCGACCAATATCGCACTATTGACTCACCCTCTATATAATTAAATATTTAAATGGGTTTATAGATCGAAACATAAGTGTTGGCAAACCCTCTGTCGTAAAGGTGATTTTTTTTGTTCGATTTGTTTGCCTAACTGATCCTCCAAACGTCGGTCTCTTCAAAGATCATCATCTGTACGCTCTCGTTACATAAATAAATAGACGCTAGGTTACAAATTCGCGACCATAAACTGACACTGTAGCGCTAGATTTAATTTTACAATTCATGCAAATAACAAGTAGCCCAGTTGTCAGCTATCTGGCTTTATATGAGATGTCAGTTGTAGTTCTATTATCTTACCAGTGACGCCATATCGTTATTACTGTTGTGAATACAAATAACATTTTTTTATTAATCTTTTCAAATAGCTGTCCCTTTTAGGCTATTTGCTTTTCCAACTGATAAAAAATGTCAGAAATTATTAAATATATCACAAAGAATTTAATTTCGGGTTATCGGTGCATGACTACTTTAAATAATTAAATGAAAAGTGATAACCTATCAATGAATCGCGGAATAATATCAACGAAACTTGTTTTGTTGGAACAATTTAAACCTGTCAACACTGAAAATGATGAAAAATTAGTACAGTGATACGTTATGCGTGATTTATTATTCCGAGATAAAAGAAAAATACTAAATATTTAAAAAATCGACATTTTTATCTTTCCTTGGTGTAGTTTATTGAAAGAAGCCAAAGTGTTCCAGTACTATTCAGAATTGAACCCTATATTAGAAAATGCTTCTGAAAACTCACCTTGAATTACCATTATGTACCTTCTGAGGGTACATAGTCACATGATTCCCCTTAGATAGTTGTTCCTTCCACATATTTAACCGTCTTTTCTGTTCATCTGTAAAGGCTTCACAGGCATCTGATCGTTCACAAAGTGTAGCAAAAAGCATCAAACATTCATCTGAAGGCTGTCTCAACATCAACAATTGAGTACAAACTGTAACAAAAAACCATTAGTATGTTGTTAAGTGGTACAATGAAATTGTTTACCTTTACCCATAACCTTAATAAATTGTGAAGGCAAGTCCTCCCCATAAGTAACTTGTAGTGGAGTTTGTAAAATTCCTTTAAGCTTTTTCAGAGCAGAATTAAGATCACCCCCGTTCATAACTTCAGTCTCAAGTTCAGTCAACATTGTACTTCTTTCCTTAAGTTTAGCAAGGCTCAGTAATAACTTATGTCTGGCCCCTTTCGTAATACCAATCGCTTGTAAAGTCTCCTCTGACAAATCCAACATTTGCTTATAAGTGAGATTATGAAAAACCCAGTTATACTTATGCAGTCTCAAAGATTTCAACCAAGATAAAATACTCTTCATTACAGGTAAATTACTTAAGATTTGAAGATCTTGTAGTCTAGTTTCTGAACTACTTGATTGCAAACTTGATATATTTAACAATAATGATTTATCATTTGATAACGAATAACTTCTAGGTTTTTGCGGCGGTTGTGAAAGGTTCTCTTGTGAAGACCACACTTCTTTTCCTAAACTCAAACTTTCGCAACTTGTCTGTGCTGGCGTTAGACTGTTAGACCGTCGATTCAACCGAACCAAATCTGCGTTTTCAGGGTTAGGACTCGTCGATTCATCACTGGATTCGTTTACAGGCGAATGTATAAAATTCTCGGGACTTACTCTATTAAGAACTTGTTTCAATAAATGCTTGAATGTTTTCTTGTCTTCTTTATCAAAAGCGGGATGTATAAAAACGTATGACATAATCTCAACACACTCATTATATATTTTACAAGGTGGCGAAATGAATTCAGACAAAACGCGTCTTATTGTCACTAAATACGAATTTGCTGCTTCTTTGTTACCTGGTCTGAGCAATGGCAAGTGCGTGAGGAGCAGTGTGAGTGCATGTTGAGGGTGTTCCATTAAAAGTCTCGCAACAAAAACGGAATTGTTTGCATTGCGTTCTAAAACCTGAGCTTCTGGCGTGTTGGCTGCGGTTATGCATTGTTCTAAGGCATGTTGCAAGAAACGAGCGTTTGCAAAAGGCAGTCCGGCCATCAAATAGTACAGGGCCACAGTTCGCTCGCAACTGTCCCATTTGTGAAACTTGACTCGAATTTCATGTAACTGTTCGCAAAACTCGGAAAAATCGCGCATTTGTGAAGATTCCATCGTTAAACTGAAAGCAAAAAAATCAGTACAAGAAATGTTTGTTCAGACTTTACGTACCCTTTTTGAAACTGTCCCAGAAATGGGGCTGTCTTTATTTTATCATCACTTGCGTGCTTTTGTTACTAGCTAGAACGTATTTTATGGGTAAATAATAAATGCCCATTAAAATCCGATTTCGGATTCAGTTTCGTACACACCCAACAAGAACGAAGTTAGCTGATGTCAAAAAACAACGGGGAGAAAAAGTAAAGTCCCTAAAAAAAGCGGCTTCGCATTTTCAAACAAAAAACGCGGCACTGATAAAAATTCGAAATGCTTTGTTAGTAAAACGGAATGGAAATTTTTATTAACACAATGACTGGTAAATGACACTTTTACAATGACTCCAACACCGTAGAATTAGTTAAATTTGCTGATTACTGAAACAATGAAATTCCATTTGCTGTTTTGATAACAGTAATGATTTTACAAGTTGGTAATTACAATGGTCATAAAAAATGGACGATCATTAACGACAAAATAATGCTATAACTAGGAATTTTTAAGGATTTGAACCGCACTTGTTTAGGGTGGAATATCTACAAAAAAATAAAAACCTACAATTGAAATGGAATTTATTGAGGCCAAAGAACATTGCTCAAGTCTTGTGGCACTAACATAAAAATCTAATAACTAGACAGCATTGATTTAAAAAATTATTCTATTTAAATCATTACTCCAAGCAGTAAAATAAGTGAACAAAAATTGATATTAGAACGTCTGAGCAGCCATGTCATCTGCGCTGATCCCCAACATAGCTAAATCCTCACTAGGATCATTAGGTGGCAGAGGGGGCGGTTGCAACGGCATCGTATGTGACAGTGGTATATCATCCGGTAGTGGTGGCTGAGGAGGCTGCTCTTCATGTGAATACTCATACATCTGTGAATACATGAAGTCCATTCCTGGGGGATAATATTGACTCAACACACTATTAGAATCTGTATAAATATCGTCCTCGTCGAGTTTCAAAGGACTATCTTTCCCTTTTCCTATTTTCGGGGCTGGTGGGGCTTTCGGCGTCTTTTCTTCACTGATTTTAGGTGGTTCTGGGGGATCAGGTTGCGAAACCTGAGGAGGTGGAGGCATATTCAAGGGTGGAAAGCTTGATAATTTAGGGAAACAAACTACATCGGGTTGGGGGAGAAATGCTCTCGCTAGGTTTCCTGGTTGGAACCGGGTTTGGCGGGGGATATCGTAGTCTTCCTTTTTGATTTCTTTCTCCACTTTTTCTTCGATTTTCTTGTTTTTGAATAATGGCATCCTTCCTATGAATGGTAACCTTTTGCTTGGAGGACCCGGAGGTTTTTTCCTATCGGGAGATGGGTTCGATTCTCTGCGCTCTTTGCTTCTGCTCCGGCTTTTATGGCTTTCTTGGCTTGCCCGGCTTTCTCGGCTTTCTCGACTTTCTCGACTTTCTCGTCCGTTCTCGCCTCTGCTACTGTTGCTGTTCTTTCGTTCTCTGAAAAAAGATAAACATAACCGCTTCTTGTCCTAAAATAAACAAATACGTACCTAGAATTTCGGCTATAGCGGCGATCCTCCTTAGCTGGAGTTTGAGCCCTTTCTGGACTAGGTGTCGGTGTGCGTCTCTTCCTATAATTTTCTCTATCTCTAGTCCTAAACCGGACCTGATTCCTATCTTTATCTCGTATCCGTTCCAACTCCTCGCGATCTCGCTCTCTTCGTTCCCGTTCAGAACGGTCTTTGGCTTCCTGTTCTTCCCGAGCTTTTCTTTCACTCACCTCTCTTTCTTCCCTTTCTTTTTCTCGTTGTTTCTTCTCCATTTCGGCGTGTTTCGCGCGTTCCAACTCCTGCTTCTGCTTCATACGATCCTTCAGATTATCCAATAATACCTTTTCTTTTTCTTGTGGTTCGCTCACAGTCATCCACTGATTAATCAGCTTATCCTCGGGTTCCTTCGTCTTCTGTACGTCTTTAGTTTTTTGCATTTCTTCCTTCTTTTTGTGTTCGTCCACGAGACGTTCCAACATTTCCCATTTTCCCGATAAATCTTCGTTCATGATGGATTGAACTTTCATGTTACGCATGACAACGCGAATGCTTTTGGACTTGTCGTTTTGTTCTTCTTCAGATGAGGAATCTGAAGAACTAGAACTACTGCTAGTGTCACTGGAATGTTTTCTACGTTTTTTGGAACGCTTCTTCTTTTTCTTGTCTTTACTGCTGGAATCCATCGATGATCGCTTGTTCTTGTGTTTTCTTTTCTTCTTATCGGAAACTTCATCAGAGTCTGAAGAACGGCCGTGTCTTTCGCTGCGAGCCATTGCTTTGTCGCGATCTTTCAGCCACTCGATCTCCCAATGAGGGTTCTGCTCAACGAAATTCTGAAAAAGAGTCGTGTATTTTATATTACGCGTGAGAGAAGTAATTTCTGACGAGCCAAAAAACCAACACTCACCGCATAGTTCTGAAAATGCGCTTGAGACTTGAGATGATGAGAAGCACAATGCAAATCCCCAATCCAAGTATCACAGAGTTTACAATACCAAGCGGGTGCTGATATGAAAAATTGCAAGCCTAGGTACAAAAGAGAGTTAGTTGTAGATCGTTTTATTCCTTGGTTTTACCTCTTATAGGTATCCGCTTCTTGGGAGCTCCTTCGTAACACGGTAATTCCGGCTCTGGTGGAAGTTTATGCCATGGCGTGTTGTCCCCTACATCGTTCTCCTGGATATTATTCCGGTGTTTGTCGCTTTGTAAATGCAAGAGAAAATCTTTCGCAGTCTTGGGAAATTCATCACACATTCTGCACCAATGCAGCTCTGGATCGTAATGCATGTAATTATATTTGACTGTAGGATCACCTGCATCAGACTTTGCATGATTTTTGTGATGTGATTTTGGGGAGTCATCCAACTGTGCTTCCAAATCGGAAATTTTGCAGCCGTCTTTTATGATACTTGATAACATCTCAATGACATTATGAATAGCTTTCATTTTACTTTGAATTTCGTCCTGAAAAAAAAGTCAAAGTTAGTTACGTGAGTTTCCATTAAATAAACGAAGCTCAAACAGAATACATACTGGCCCTGATATCCTGTACCTTAAAATTGAAGTAATAAATTCAGATCGGACTTTAAAACTACAATACTGCGCCCCGCTGCGAAACAAAAACAATTCTTCCAGATGTTGCAAACTCTTACCTTGGATATTAGAAATAAATTAGTGTGTTACCTGGAGTTTGACGTTTTCCTTGAGTATCAACTCCATGTCACGTTGTGAAGAGTTTTCTGACATAATTTCATGTTTTTGGTTGCGTAGAAGTTCAAGTTCTCTTCTCAACACCCGCGCTTTGCGTACATACTCTTCTCGTTGTTTTATCAATTGCGCGTTTTGAGCCTTCCTCTCTTGTGCCACAGCTAGAAAAAAAATACAGTCATTAAAGAGCCAAAACACTGTATTATTAAATATTTTTAAACCATTGTAGAAATGTGATGGTGGTCCCTTTTTTTAAATATCTGAAACGCAGAATAATTCTGTCCTACGAAAATACAGATTAGATCTTCACTTACAGTACATTACAGCAATATACAAACCTACTACAAATCAGTTTTAGGAGTAACAATGTGTTTTAATGTTTAATTTTATTAAAACACATTGCTTAACAAGACAGTACATTTTTATACTACACAAAAGCTGCTGTAAGAATAAGTGTGATTGGAATAGATCATAGTCACCCCAGTGGTGATTTTTTTTTAACAATTAAAGTAGCCAATTGCGAAGAGGCGCAGCTAGAAATGTCGACACACTAACCTTCGTCTTCATTTTTTCCGTCGAAACTGGAACCACTTTGCGCTGCAACCGAATTAGCGTGGTACCCTCCAACAGGAGCCCAACTGTTTTGTGGATACTCCTCACCAGGAGGCACGGGTTGTTGAACAGTCTAAAGTAAAAGAGTAATGAAATTTGTGACGTTAATGATTCTTGTACACACACTTACTGTCACCTTAATACCTCCATTGTGCAAACTAATTTACTTATTTTTATTTAAATAACCTCAGATGATATTTGTTGATTTTCTGTAAAATTGGTGTCTTGTGAAATGTGCTCGACACAAACTTAACAGTAACTAAGACTATTAGAGGAGTAACATTACTTACCGTGCCCAGATACTGATTTTGCGAGTACCCCTCATAACCATAACCAGAATTGTAGTTTTGTTGGTACTGAGGGTAGGTACTTTGGTACCCTTGACCCGTGTATTGACTCGGCTGCTTTAAAATCAAATCAGGTCATGGATTAAATAGCTAATTTAGACTTACGTTATTATACATGGCGTTTTCCAACCACGGTAAAGAATCACCGAAGATTTTCTTGTTGATTATAATTTTTGTCGGAACTGTGACGTTAACAGTATATCCAGCAGGACTAGATTTCTGTCCTTTGTCAGAAGAACGCACTCTGCAAGAACCATCAGCCATAATGTAACAAACAATTACATCTGAAAGTTTTGGAAACATTCAAATTGACCGCCTGTTTCAAGGATTAGGACGCCATGAATTGCCGAATTTGGCCTCCAAATAATTCAGAAATTTCGATTGTAGAATCACCGTAATTATAAGTGCTGGTAATTAAAGCTCACAAGTAATTCTAACATGAGCAATTTTGTTCTTGCGTAAAATTATGGATAAACTTACCAAAAGAAACATGACGAAAAGACAACACTACCTACGCTTCTCTTAAGAATGCGTGACTAGAGTGACGCTTATAAAAAGAGGGCGCCACCAAGATAATTCTGTGGTGGCTATGGCTACAACTGGTGGGTTTTTTGCAAATTAGATTTATATGTAGTTGTTAAGAAATACAATATAGAAATTATGTTGTACCGAAAGATCTAGAAGTCTAGATCTACCGAGAGATCTAGAAGTCTTTTATCAAGTGAGTCATCAAAGAAAAAAGTATGTCGACTTATAACATCGTAAATAAAAAATCATAGACTAAATAAGGCTGAAGTGTCAAAATATTAACAAAATTAATTAATAAAAGACATACGTTTTCACTTTTATCACCACTTGAAAGACTTTTAGATGGCTCGGTATATTAAAAAACTAGTTTTATAAAACTTATATTAAGACACGGGTCCAAGTTTGTAAAACGAGTTTTTTATGCTGTTTATTTGTTAATTTGTTCACTAAATACATTTTTCTTTACAAATAAAATCAAATTTGATAATTTAAGGAATTTCGTGACGGTTAAACCTTTCAAAGTTTCTCAATCGACACACAGCTGACAAATGACAGCTCAGTTTTACATTTAAAAGTTCTTTAGTTTTAGTATGATTATATTGTGTACTGAGTTTTCTGTCTTTGTTCGTCTTTGACTCTGTGGGCCAGCTTTGCTGGACTTTTCTAAAATATTTTTTATACTATCGAAATTATTTTTTTGAACGTTTCATAGTTTATTGTAAATCCTTTTATTTTTCAAACAAGTTTACCTGTATTAGTCTTATAACAATAACTTTTTGGACCTGTTGCTAGGTTGATACCTAGTCAACAATCCATACGCCCTTACCTAATACATCGGTCCAATCTCCCAATAGACATTCTGTTTTAACAGTGTTTTTGCCATTATCTACATATACAATGCATTTATTAATAAATTAGAATTAAATGCGATTTTACCCTGTTATAACAACAATAAAGGATTAGCATATAGAACTATGTCAAAAATAGATGAAGAAGATAAAATTTATATAAAAGAATTATGTGAATTGGAAAATTTGGTGTATACCCAAATGGTATACACTCTAGAAAATGACCAAGTTTTTAAGGTCATTTAAAAAATATATTTTAAGCAAAAGAGCAAAATAACAAATTATAAGAATTTATACAATAAAACGTTAATTTTATTTATGATCTCATTACAAGAGTGAAAATATCTCCATGTTTATAAATTTCTTCAATTGATAAATGTTCCCAATCATGTCTATAAATACCACAAATAACACCCTGTCTCTAAAATTGATGTAAAACTATATTTATTTTAAGAGGAGCACAGGGTCGTCAACTGCGGACACAAATAAATAAATGCAAACCATTTAACGCCGAAATAGTAGATAATGAGTTTTATGAAAATTTTCAAACTGGTCAGGTAGGATGGCTATTCATCTGGAAAAACTTGCAATGCTGCCATCAGCCAAATTTTAAATTCTATATGTGGGTAAATATAAGAATTTGAATAATATAATATTTATAAGAATTTGTTTAATACATTGGCTGACAATTCAGTCTGCAAATAAAAAATAGTATTATAAAATTTGATTTTTTATATACCTTTAAAAACTGGGTGAATTCTTAATATTTTGTATTGAATGGTTCCATGAACCAAAGACTTTTTTAATATGCTTTAAAAACATGTCGAAACCTCTAAAAAAACAAAGTGTTCTAAAGAGGCCTTACTACTAGTAAAGTTGAACCAAATAGACTAAACATCATTGTCGTTTTTCCCAAGTGAAATTGCTAAATTAGTGTTCTAAGATAAATTTAGAATTTACCTGCACTCCCTTAAAAAACGGTAAATTGCGGAAAATTTCGCGGTTAATTTGCTGTCGATGAGAATTTTTTGTATCTGCTGACTTGAAACTGTAAGCTTGAATTGACATTTGACATTTCGCCCCATGTGTGTTACCAACCAAAAAAAGTTCTTAGTTTTTGAGTTTGATAATGTCTTATTAACGCATTGAAAATGAGTGCGTTAACAGCTTTGTTAGAACAGCAAATTAGAAGAAGTTGTAATAAAGCAGTTCATTTTATTTGCAGTGTTGGTCCAACAGGTAACTTTTTTACATATATTCAACATCCACACAATTTTGTGTATTCTATTTTTTAAAACACTAACGTCGTTATAGAAAATTGCTTACGTAATTAAAAAAAAATGCTTTGGTTTGTAATCTTTACCTTTTTGATGACGTACGATTTCTGATCACGAAATCTTACTGTAATCTTTGTGACATTTATCGCAAATCATTGTACAGTGACGGCCAAAATAAAGTGGTACAGTTTGATTTTGTCATTGAACATGGATCAAAAATTAATGCATTGAACTACTAATAAGTCATCTGTGCCTGCCAAAACCGTCAGTGTAAGAAAGTAATTTAAAAACACTGCAAAATAAAAATTTACCAAAGTATATATCAGTTTATTTAAACATATAGAATGTTAAATTAAAAGAAAAAGGATCAATCTTTAATTTTTTTAACAGATTACGGTATAAAATTGAACAAAAAAGTTAAAATATATAATAGCTAATCTAATAATCTAATACATATAATAAACTGTTACACACCTCATTTTGGAAAAAAATATATTAAATTTTATATAATCTTATAATAAAATCCAATTTATTTTTTTGTCTGACACATTTATGCCACTTATTTAGTATTATCCGTAGAGTAAACATGTGAAATATTTTCGTAAATCCATGATTAGTTGGATCTAGGTAATACGGATCTGGAATGTGCCAACCAATCACAAGCCGCCACACTGTAAAACAATCAAATCGTTTGCTCGTTTGCTGATCAAAAACAGCTGGAATTTGACACATCAATACGCATGCGCAAGCCATCAATTGGCACATGGAAAAACTGACGTGGACGAAAACCACAAAAGTATTTTTAAAATCAAAGTAGATTCTATTCGTTATTAGTTTATCGAGACTAATGCACTGAAAATAGGTGAGTGAATTTATTTAATTTCTCCAATAACTTGGTACCATAATAGAATATCATGTTAACATTTCTAACCTCAATATTTTCGGCATTGTTTCACGTTTCAAGTATTCTGAATTTAAAGAAAACTATGTGAAGTGGACTCTAATTTAGTGTTTTTCAGGTAATAAAATGAAGATCACATTTGGAATTTTTTGCTGCCTGCTTAGCTTACTTACATTCTGTGAAAGTTTAGCTGTAATGTCAGTGGATTTGGGCTCAGAATGGTTCAAAGTAGGAATCGTATCTCCAGGAGTTCCTATGGAAATTGCGCTAAATAAAGAATCAAAAAGGAAAACACCGGCAGTATTGAGTTTTCGTGATAACGTGCGGAGTTTTGGTGAAGATGCCCAAACTGTAGGGATTCGATTCCCAAAGAATGCATACATGTACTTGTTAGATTTATTGGGTAAAAACATCGATCATCCTTTGGTACAACTATACAAAAAGCGGTTTCCTTATTACGATATTGTAGAAGATAAAGAAAGGGGTACATTATTATTTAAACACGACGCTGATGTCTTTTACAGTCCTGAAGAACTTGTTGCACAATTATTATCCAAAGCGAAAGAATTCGCGGAGCAGAGTGCAAGGCAACGTATCAAAGAATGCGTCATCACGGTGCCTGGTTATTTTAATCAAGCAGAGCGTAAAGCTTTGATACAGGCGGCTCAACTAGCTGATCTAAAAGTTCTACAACTCATCAACGATTATACAGCGGTGGCTCTAAATTATGGAATTTTTAGAAGCAAAGACTTTAATGAAACCGCTCAGTATGTGATGTTCTACGATATGGGGGCGTCTTCCACCACTGCTACCTTAGTTAGTTACCAGACCGTGAAAACTAAAGAAAAGGGCTATGTTGAAACACACCCACAATTGTCAGTCATTGGTGTTGGCTTTGATAGAACATTAGGAGGATTGGAAATACAGTTGAGACTAAGAGACTACCTCGCAGAACAATTCAACAAAGTCAAAAAAACAAAAACCAACATTTTTGACAACCCTAGAGCCATGGCAAAATTGTTCAAAGAAGCAGGAAGAGTGAAAAACGTTCTCTCGGCGAACGCTGAGCACTACGCCCAAGTTGAAGGCTTACTAGACGAAGAAGACTTCAAAGTTTTAGTTACCAGAGAAGATCTGGAGAACTTACTTCAAGACTTATTCGACAGAGTCGGAAATCCCATTGAACAAGCCTTGAAGACCGCTCATTTAACGAAAGACATCATCGGTCAGGTGGTTCTGGTCGGTGCTGGTACTCGCGTTCCTAAAGTCCAAGAAATTCTACAAAAAGCCGTCGGTCAAGAGCTAGCCAAAAACTTAAACACTGACGAAGCTGCAGCTATGGGAGCCGTGTACAAAGCCGCCGACCTGAGCACAGGTTTCCAGGTCAAGAAATTTCTGACCAAAGACGCAGTTCTTTATCCGATCCAAGTAGTGTTTGAAAGAGAAGGCTCCGAAGGCGTGAGACACGTAAAACGGACGCTTTTTGGCCTCATGAACCCATATCCACAGAAGAAAATTATCACCTTTAATAAATACACCACGGACTTTGCCTTTGATGTTAATTACGCCGATCTGGAGTACCTTCCTAGTAAAGAGGTCGCAAACGTAGGATCTCTCAACTTGACAGAAGTTACCTTAAAAGGAGTAGCCGACGCCTTCAAGAAAAACTCTGGAGACAACGTAGAAACTAAAGGAATTAAAGCTCATTTTAGTATGGATGAGTCCGGGATTTTGAATCTCATCAGCGTCGAATTGGTGGTCGAAAAAACAGTGATAGAAACCGAAGAAGAAGGTACTTTCTCAAAACTAGGAAGCACGATAAGTAAGTTGTTTGGTGGGGAAGAAAAATCCGTCCAAGAAGAAGCAGAACCTACCAAACCTGAAGAAAACGTCGAAGAAAAAACAGCGAAGGAAGAGACCCCCAAGGAGGAAGCCAAGAACGAAACTGATACATCCAAGAAGAACACAACTGAAAAAGAAGCACCAAAAGAAGTCAAACCTAAAGTCATCACAATCAAGGAACCTATCGAAGCTAAAGAAAGCTTCTTAACTGTTAACACACTCACAGTCGAGCAGTTTACGAAATCCGTGGAGAAGTTATCAAAACTCGATAAAACCGAGAAAGAACTAAACCGCCGCGCAACCGCTCTGAACAATTTAGAAAGCTTCGTAATCGACGTCCAGAACAAACTCTACGAAGACGAATTCGCCGCGGCAGCAACAGAAGAAGAAATCACAAAAATCAAAGAGTCCTGTTCTGAAGTCTCCGATTGGTTATACGAAGATGGTTCCGACGCCGATGCTGACACTTACGAAAAGAAGTTAGAGACTTTGAAATCTCTGACCACGGACTTGTTTAAGAGAGTTTGGGAGCACAACGAACGACCTGAGGCGTTGGGCGCCTTGAATTCCATGTTGAATCATTCTCAACACTTCTTGGCAACTGCTAAGAACTTAACCAAGAGTACAAATCCAGAGAAAGACGTTTTTACTGATGCCGAAATCGAGTCTTTGGAGAAATTAGTAACCGAAACGGAAGAATGGCAGGAGAAGATGGTCGAAGAACAAAACAAACTGAAGAAATCGGAGACTGTGAAGTTGACAGTGAGATCGATTACGGATAAAATGGGCGCCCTGGATAGAGAAGTGAAGTATTTAGTGAATAAAATTAAATTGTGGAGGCCGAAGAAGGTTGAGAAACCTAAAGAAGAGAAAGAAGGTGAGAAAGAAGCCAACGCAACAAAGCAAGAACCCATAGAAACACCCGAGACGTCGACGAATTCCAGTGAGAATCAAGAAGAAATTAACGCCTCGAAAACTCAAGAGAATGAAACACCTCATACAGAGCTTTAGTTAGTGTAATTTATGGACAGATGTAGCGATTTATGTTGAAACTTTGGGTGAATGATGCACTTAATGTTCATTTCTCTTTGTATGAAATTTTGTGATACAGACTTACCTGAATTTTGTAATTATTTTTTTAATTTTGTTATCGAGGCGAGATTCAGATGTAGAAATCATTCCAGGGCGGTTTAATTTATTGTAGAAATTACAAATATATTTATTACTCCTTAATACAGCTTTATTCTTGTTACAGTAGTACATACATAATTGTTAGTGTTTAAAGTCGGAGAACGACTATGTAATTGTATGTATCACAATTTCTTAATCCCTTAAAAAATACCTCACACCAGTGGTAAAAGACAAGAGTACAAAACTACATGGCAGTTTTATTTTTACATCGTTTTGCTATCGACTTATAGCAAATTATCACAATTATCGCTACGTTTTATCTAATAGCTGCTACAGAGCTTTAATAAAGCTATCAACACTGGTTGTATCTAGCGTACAACAATAATGTTAAATTGTAAATTGTTATTGGAACATCATCGTTCAGGTAGACTCTTCTAATTAAGGAAGAATTTTATTTTAACATGCGTTAGTCCGGGAAAGCATGATTTACTACCTACAGAAAGTACATGAAGATCACGCATTTTTATAACACTAGAACGAAAAAGTCTCCAAAAATAATTGGGGTGATCAACACATGACACTTAAAAGTTTGAGGCTTAGTGTAAGTTTAGAATTTTGACATGCGAAAATTTGTTCTTTGTACTGCTGTGGAGTTTTTAGAAAAGTTGACAGAACAGAACAAGTTTGCGCACGTTTGAAACACCTGTTTGATTCTCATTTCTACATTTAAAACAATATGGGAATAGCATGTTAATAAACTAGTTTTATGAAACACAACATGCACAAGTCCAAGTTTGCAGCACGACTGCGGTAAAGGACAAGTACTCTTAAGTTATATAAAACGAGTTTTTTAAGTATATTTTTTTTAATTTGCACACTAAATTCTTTTTTTTTTCAACAAAATTCAACCTTATAATTTAGGAAATTTTTTGACAATTGGTAAAATCTTAATCTAATTTCAAAGTTGATAATTTCTACTTAAATGAAACAGACTAAACACACTTGTCTCAAGTGAAATTGTGAAATTGTAAATTTAGTTGATGAACAGAAATTGCAAAAAGAGCCACACCTAATTCGCTGGCAATGAAAATTTCCTGTACCTGATTTAAAACTGTAACCTTAAACCATCACTGACATTTGGTCCAATGTTTGTTACCAATCGAAAAAAAGTTACAAAATTTTGAGTAATGGCTCGTTAACGAATTGAAAATAAGTGTGTTAACAACTTTGGTTCAGAGCAAATTAAAAAAAAATACTTTAAGGTTCCAACTTTCTTAGTGCAGTTAGCTAGCAGCCAAGTATAAATTTACATACTTAAGTCTGTGGTTTTTCAACTTATGGCCACTAAAGTACAGTTCCAAAAACAAAAACGTTAATCTAAATCTACGTTGCCTTAATAAAACAAAGTGATTACTTCTCACTAATTCTTTTCTTACAGTCAATTATAATTTCATCTCCGGATCGAATATTATAACTGTAGAGTTGCTTGTGCGGATACTTCATTTCTTCAGGACCCTGAAAACAATATTCAAAAAAAAAATTTCAAACTTGTTCTAACTCACTCTCAAATCCTGATCAACATAAAAGAGTCTCATTTTCGCAGCTGAAAACCCAGCGAAAGGCTCGAGTTTAGTCTTCAAATCACTTACAGTCCTGTAAACGTCTACTGATCGAACTTCACTGTTTGCACCACAAGTAAAGGTAACTTTGACTCGTTTTTCCGGTCTTAAGTCGACGTTGACTAAAGGATCGAGCTTACCATGGATGGATACTAACTCGAAGTATCTAAAATGAGGAGATGAATATTTAGTTTATCAAGAATTGGTTTAAACCTTTCAGGGCGATCGCTTTCAGGTTTCTCCATGTAGTATCGAATGAAAGCTCTTTCTGCGTCTTCGCGTTCGTCGCTGCCGATGACGTCACCGCCGTTGAGGATTTCCACGTTTGGTAGGCGCGCTATGACGAGTTGTCTTCTTTCGTGTTCTGTGTACTCGTTAGTTTCCCAGAGTGGCCAACCCTGAGAAAAACATACAATAAAAAGTTTAACAATGTTATTAGCATACTTGAACTCGGAGACATTGCAAGGCTGGAAACTTCGACAATCGCTCAATGTCGTCCCAGCTAGACAATCGCGTGGAATTCAGGTTTAAAAATTTCAGAGTTCTGAAGCTATCATGAGGCGACTCTTTAGCATTTCCTGATTCGCATTCACTTTCCGAGCGCTGGTAATTTCGATTGCATGTTACGTCATCTAGCTCTATATCAAGTGAGTCAATGGGACAATCAGCCAAGACAAGAGACTCTAAACTAGGAAAAGCGTAGCCTAGTTTGCATATTTCTTTCCACTTATCGACCGGATTCCCATTGAAATGTAACTTCCGTATACCGTTATGTTTCTGTTTTTTATCAGACTTGGGACAAAAACATCTTTCCTCGTCTGTGTCGTTGTCGTTCGTCTCGCATTTACACGCGTTTTCATCAGCCAAATTCACCTTGTTGTAATCATTCATGCTTAAATGTAATTCCTCCAGTTTAGGGAGGTGGTACAGTATCTGTTGGACGCTCTCCCAGTCGATGTATGTGGAATTCAGGACAAGATTCCTGAGTTGTTGCCACCGTAGATTCCTGTCGACTTCCACGTTCTTCAGAGGCGTGTTTAATTGATTAAAACTCAGATTGACGAACTTCAACCGAGGCATTTGTTGAAGGATCCCGAAAACCTAAAACGCACAATAAAGATGCTGACCGATATAATAAATTAACTTTTACCTCTGGCCACTCTTTCAGTTTGTTTTTGGCGAGGTCGAGTTCTTCAACGCAAGCACATTTGGCAACTAAGGCTTCTTTTTCTCCGGCAGTAGCAATATCGCAGTCGTTTAGAACTAAAAGAGAAGGAACGATGGTGCGTGGAGACTTGCAAGGCACGAAAATGGCCACGGAGATGCCTTCGTCGTCGGAACCTTCCGATTCGGTGGAACTCTCTCCATACTTTTGCTCAAGGGCTTCGAGGAGGGAAGGCATTTTAGTTAAAATTGTCTGCGAAGAAAAGATTTATTAGCACGAAAAGATGACACAAGTGGCGTAACAATTATTATTAGTCTTGACGTTGCAGTTTGCATTCAAACTATCTTTGTTCTATTTTGTATTGTGTTTTTATCATCTTATCTTAATCAGTATGACGCATATTTTTTATTTGTATTAACTAAAACAAAATCTGTTTTTTTGTGGACCTCGCTAGGTCGATGAAACCAGAAAGTGACTCAAAAGTCGAGCTTTGTTCGGTGACAAGAACGCTTTAATATTTATTACCTTGACTGACGCACACAAATAGCCCCAGTGAAAGTAATGACTTTACTCTAATATTGTGCGGTTTTAGGTCAGAAATATAAAACTTTGAAATGCCATGATCTTTGGTGGGTGCTAATGAGTAGGCATCTACCAAAATGTCAGAAAGAAGAGCGAACTAGTTCGTTCTTTCGTTTGTATTGTAGACATTGCACGATGACAATAACTGTCAAATTTGTTTCAAAATACCAACACAATTCCATAAATAACATCCCCTATAAGCTAAAAACGCACCCTGTCCTTTCTTATTAGAATGAAGGGTCTTTACCTAAATACGTAGTAAAACTTTAAACCGTCTGGCTTATCATAATAAAACTTGCAAAATGAAAATAAAGGTTGATAAAATTCTAGAGAAACGTTGTAGGGTTGTAAAATTCGCAAACAGTGTTTGCCCACATTCAATTTGTTTCGTTTATGACGGTTTACATCTTGTTTTTATAACGATGCAATTTGTTAGGACATAAAAGTGTGTCACAAAAAACCAAAACTCGAATTTTTGCAAACCGTTGTAATGCGTAGGGGGCAAAATATTTATGTTAATCTGATGGTTATAAACCTCGCCGAGAAAATGTAAATAAAACAACTGTATATTGATTAGATGAATTCCGAAAAAGACTGCAACCACGTGGGTGGCCCTGAAACATGTACGGTTACTTCTTAGAATCTTGAAAGTTAATTAAATTAATGATGGATTAATGAGATAAATTTTGGTTTCTAGGTGGATGTTGTAAAAAACTAAATTTAACTTAGACATTGTTCTGTTTATATTTTTGGGCAAGGTTACTAGGTTGCTGGTCCAACTCTTGAGAGTACAATTGTGAGATTCAAATGCAAAATTCGCCCAAAAAATATTGTGCCACAACAAACAAATCCAAATTATGATGTAATTTTACGATTCTCAAATAACCGGTCATGAGAAATAACGAAATCCGTTTCTTTAAATCCCAATTTTTGTTAACATTTCAACCCACCAAATTTCATAATAAAATCGCAACGTAGTCTAAAAAAAGCAAATCTGGAATTGGCACGACAACCATTTTCTTAACCAGCACAACAGTCCAAAAATAAGCAGTACGTTTTCTAATTGGGCCACACATGCCCTGTCTATTACGCACACAGTTATCAAATATGAGTGAAGGTCGTACATTAATTATCAGCTGGTATTTTCTATTAATGAGCTCGTTTTTATTCTTATCGGTTTGATGTCTAATAACGTCACTGTTTATATAAACTGAGACGTAGTAACAATCGCAATGGAAGCGTAGAGGATAATGGATACACGTGTTGTAAAAGTGTTTTTTGAATAAAGATAAATCCGCGAAGAAAGGGTAGGTTTCTAGTCGAAAAAATGAGTGTGGGCCTACAAAATAGGACACCCCACGGTTTTGAAAGTAATTTATTTATATTTAAAACAAAAAACAAATAAGAAAAAAAAATCACTTCAGAGTGGGCCACGGATTTTTTTTTGTTGAGGCCACAAAGTAATAATGGTCGAAAATTGAATTGAAATGAACTGATTGTAGCCTATACTGTTTTCACCGGTTTTTGACAAGTTTCGATATTTCCTGATTCAATCAAAGACACGCAAAACAACTATTTTCTTTACCGGGTTGGCGCTCTTGATTAGATCACAATGGAAAAGTAACACTCCTACCAATCGGACGATATTTGAGGTTTTGCAACTGTGTGCTGGGTAGTTTCTATATTTACATTATGTTAAAAATAATAAAGGCCACTTTCGATTGTTCCGGACATTCTGATATTAGGGACGATGGCGTTTTAATGGTTTTACGCATGGTGAGCATATCTATACTTAGGTGCATGTAATTATTCAAAAAAAAGAACATTTTGGCAATTATAATACAAGGTCGTTAGAGTGTATTCACTTGTTGCTTACATTAGCAGATATGAGTAGCATAGAATCAAAGGCGGCATTGTCTAAACAATGCCCACCCTAAACATATTTTTTAATCGAAATCGTTAAAAATAGAGAAAAAAAAATGTAATGAAGTAGTACATACAAGTTTTTTTAGGCAGAAAATTCTTTTATATAGATTATATAAATATTATTTTCTTAACGTTTGATCATGATTCAAAATGAGGGACTGACACTTGATGCTATATGACTCATACTTGAAACCGCCATTTTGAATTTAAATAAATTAACCGCTTTTGTCAACACGACCAGTACGCCGCTGGTAATAATTGCACCATGCAATAACTTCCTGGTTTTTGCAACAAACATAACGAAAAAGAAACTACTTTTATTAAATTGTAAATGAGGCATGAAGCGTTGCCACCGCTTGACATTTAGTATTTTTATTTCAGTGAAGACGTTTTCCTGGCGGGGAACACTAATCCCAGTACAAAATAGCTAATTGGACAATAACAAGAACAATGGAACAATATCTCAGCACACCTCAAGGCTGTCCGAGAGCACTGTTTACATAACAAAACGACTATTCCCGATTCTCACCGTACTTACACGAACAGCGTCCACCTGCAAAACAAAGGACCCTACGTCGATATCTGGTACCTTTTTATTGCTGTATAAATCCGTTTTTACAAACTGACATCCCCAGCTGGCGAGGTTAATCCTTCGATTGGCACTTGTTTCAGTCGGATTTCACCCATACAGGGTGAAACGTTCACTTGACCCGATCGAAAAAAAATGAATGACGAAGTGAAATACAGCGCAGAGCATACACCAACCACATCACGTCACCGCTACGCGTTGACTGTGTTTTGTTATTGTGATCAGCTGGGTAGGTGATTTCGCCAGCTGATCTGGTGCTAACTCGATTTTGTCTCCCACTTCTTTTGGGATCGTGACTTTTTAGATGTAATGTGGATATATGATCTACGTAATATATCTAAGCATCATATTAATATATTAATGTTATCTGCCTAGAACATGGATTATGTCTGCGTAACTCATGGTAGAGGAGGAGCTAGAGGCTACATCAAAAACTAAATAATAATAATGTTAGAGTCGTTGAGCAGGAAACAAAAATAAAAATAGTCCAAGAACTCGTCGCCTCCACCAGAAGTAGTCAAACGATCGATAACGAGCGGACGATGGAAACGCCAGTTTCACACACTGTTAAAGTCAATAATTATATCATACAATAATAAATTACATGTTGAAATAAATAGAAATTCAACAGTAGAAAATCTCGCAAATATTAAATTCATGTTTTGAATTACCTTGTCGTGTGTAATACAGGTTTTCGTTTGTGTGATTTCTATTCTTAGGTGGCTGTGGGATAAAATGTCATGGATGTGATGTCAAATGTCACTTTAACCATTTCTTATCTATTATTGAACTCATTGTTTAAATTTTGAATTAATTAAAATTAAAATTTGAGAGATAAAACAGAGAACAAGATGAACTAAGCAAACACCTACATCTTCGCCTACTCAGATGGGAAATTTTAAGAGTCGCATATTAAAGTGCCTCAGGCGCATTCAGTTTTTTTGTTGAAAAACTTAAATAACAGCGCAAAGTTATTCTACCTACAGCTATAATTAATTAAATTAGATATGCTGCAACACTTACCCAAGTTCTTCCTTTGCTTTTATCAATTATTTACAAAATTGAACATCGGAGTAGGCACTATTGATTATCGCTATGGGCTCTTAGGTTTTTCTTTATTTACACTCTCTTGTTATAACCTCAAAGTCTGTCAATTGCCAACCGTTGACAATTGTAAAATTTGAACTGTGGCGCCAAATTCAATTTTGTAGTTGAAAATAGTCTAAAAACAATGTGAATGGAAAGCAGTTTAGAAGAAATTAATAAGCTATAATTAATAAAATTACCGCACTTTACCAGTGATCATTTTTACCGAGAGTTATAATATCTATCATTCTTTTTAGATTTTGAAAATCCAAAAATCTCCAAAAAATCGCGTCCGTCCGTTAAGTATTACAATTTTTTGACTTTTATAATTAATCTATATCTATAAAAGGAGCCATTTTCAGTGGCATAGGGTGCATATGAAAGCTCAGTGTATGTATATTTTAGGGTTATTAGCGAATGTTGGTAGTATGTTTAGAGAGTAAGGGACCTGTCAAAATTGATTTGTTAACATTAGCACAATATCTAAATCAGTAATAAATACTCGACTTTGAGTTATCAAAATAGAATTTACGTTTCATGTGATGGAAATAAATTAGTAAATAACCTTTTGCTGTCTGCTAAAACATTTTTGTCGAGTGGTTGTCAACTGTTTACAAAACAATGCATGAAACTCATAAGTTGTAAAAATATCCCTAGCCGGTACACCCCAACACATATGTAAGTTTGGTCAAATCTTGTGTACAGTCCCAAAATTTGTTCGAGTTTTGACATTTTGATCTCACAATCAGATTCAAAATAAACAAAGCCTCATTCGAATATCCAGTCGCATGTGCTGATTTGCAGCAGATTTTCCAACAAAGGAAAAATGTTCACACAAAATGTTTACACTAAAACCTACCTAAGTTTAAGATTTGATCAAAACTGAACATCGAGAAAAACACTAAAACACCATTAATTATAACCAATATGGTCTATTATACTTTTTGTTAATTTACAGCCTCTCATTATAACCTCAAAGTCAAACACAATTAATGTCAAACAGTCAATTGCCAACTATTGACTGTTGTATGTTCAAACTGTGGCGCCAAATTCAATTTTTTAGTAAAAAACAGTCTTTAAAGGGAATAAAAAATAGAAACCAGTTTATAAAAATTAATAAAATGTAGTTCATAACACTGCCGCAGACTGATGAACATCTCTGCAATTTTGTTACGAATACAGAAAGTAATAATATCTATTATGCTTTTTATAGAATTTTCTTAGTACAATTTCCGTTCACCGTTCAATTGTTACAATTTTTTGACTTATTAACCGTTTTTGTCTGTAAATACATTAGATTTTATACCCAACGCACCTGATTTGTCCCCAACAAAGAAAAAATGTTCAACCGGTCGTCTTCCAAATTTGTGAAAATTAACACTTACCCAAGTTGATTTTTGTTTTTATCAATGAATTTCAAAACCGAACATCTAAAAAAAAGCACTGATAATTATCACCACAATGGGCTACTACACTTTTCTTAATTTTGAGTCTCTCATTATAACCTCAAAGTCAAAACTAATTTGATGTCAAACTGTCAAATGTCTACCGTTGACAGTTGTGTTTTTAAAATTGTGGCGCCAAATTCAACTTTTTAGTTATAAACAGTCCTTAAAGCGACGAAAAATAAGAACCAGTTTAGAAAAATGAATAAAATGTAATTTAGCGCATTGCGCACAGAGTGATGAACATTTCTGCATTTTCGTTGCGAATTTTGTCAGAACATCATCTGTCTATTATTATTATACTATTATTATACTTTTTATGGATTGTTGCAACTTTTGGAATTTCAAGCCGTCTTTCTGCAAATACATCCCGCTCGAATATGCAACCGCGCCTGATTTGCGCCCAACAAAGGGAAAAAGTTCAACCGGTCATCTTCCAAATTTGGGAAGACGGGTTTTGACCACAAGGCCGGATCAAAACTATTCGAATTTTTTGCAGACTGTCTCACGTGGAAACTTAGTGCAAACTCGTAATATTCTCTTAAGGAAAGCCTGGAAGCTATTACAATTTTGAAATGTAAAAGTCACTAGTTATACTAAGGTCGACGTTTTCTTGGAATTAGGTTTAAGAATGCTCTTGTCCCCATTTCACGGTGTCTAATTGTATTAACACCACCCACCTTATATGGAAAAGACATTGAACTCGTAGACGGATCCGCAATGTGCATATTATGGAGTATGAAAGAACGTTGATCTAAGGGTTCGTCTTCACAATAAGCGACAAAACGAAAATCGATTCCGTCTGTCTATGCACCATGCGAGGGTGGCTCTTTAGATTCTACTTTTAAAAAATCTCGTCTTATAAATTATCTTCTATTGTGGATTACGGCTCGTTGCATTGATAAATCTGTGGCTATTAGTCATTATTTCGAAGTAACGAGTTCTTGGAGGTTCGTTGGAATTTATTACGTTTCTTCGATGAAAACTGAAATTTGCATTGTAGGAGGATCTATAAACTACGCATTTATGTGGCTAGACGTCGTATGAAAACAAAACTGACAAGGACCTAAGGTCAATTATATTTCGGTAGTTTTTGTAAATATTTTTACATTCACCAGACAAGTTTCTCTGTTTATATCCGCGTGTTAAGCATGTCACTTATACATTATTAAAATCAATGAATGTTACAAGGCTAACACAAATTATTTGTCTGCGAACATTAAAGGAAGTTTCTGAAGACGATAACTACAGTAAAGTTTCGAACATCGATGTTTGTTTATTGCGCATTATTTCGGTGCTCGTTGGAGACTTGTTTTAAATAATTTGCATAAAATGCAATACGCAATTACATGCTGTGCGTTGAAACAAGTCGGTACAAACTAGTTTTAGATTGTCACTAGGAGGTGTTAGAATGCAAAGCTTTACATATTTGGGGCGGTTTAAGAAAAAACTACTCGACGGTGTGTTGCTAGTGTCGTTTTGACACACTTGGTAGCTCTACTCATTTGGCAACAATAGATTTGACAGCGGAGCAGAGCTGCCAACATAATCTCGGATTTTATAGACTTCTAAATCACATAGAGTAGGTATGCGATGCAATACAATTTCCACTTTTACAACCATAAATCTTGTTTAATTTTGCGTAAGATTAAAATTTCAAGTTCTGCTTGAGAAACCAAAGCGGATGTAACTCGTACTTGAGCTATTTTATTAACTAGGTATTTCTTTAACAACAATAGAAAATAAATTTAGTCTGAAATCAATAAAGGAGTTCCTGCTGTTTACAGAAGAGTAGAAAAACAGTTTTATTATAAAAGCAAGCAGAAAATAATTAATGGTTTTGTTTGTAGCGTTTCCTAATTAATTAATTAATTAATTCTCGAAGGATCTCCGTCGTATTGTTCAACACATTTTTACTTTTTTCTCTGATGATTATTTTAAACCGACGTTTTCCCCGTCAATTTAAACAGTGATTAAAGTTAGTCATCACATAAATAGCACGATTCAAACGAACATAAATCTCAACTACTGCTGCTTTAAAGACCGGTCCAGTAACGGTTCAAGATTTCAAAAGTTTGAAATCCTGCGTTGCTTAGTCATTCCCAGCAGGACCGTTCCGCCGTTTAACCGCTTACAGTGTGCTCACCTGGTGACAGGAATGTGTGGGTTGCAATTCTGCATTCTTTATCCCGCATCCGTCTGAAGCACTTAATTAATTTTTGAGGTGACCTCTTCGCGATTTCTTGTCTGGTTTTCCTTTCGAGAAGTACATAATTTGAAAATTACGTCGTAATAATCAAATGATTACATACTATGGAGACGTGGGAAGTGTTTGTGTGAATACCAACAATAAATATTGAGGTTTGGTATCGACCTGCTGTTAACATGGGGAAAACGCATGCTTCATGTTGTTAAACTTTTCCAGAACTGTCCAGTTTATTAGTTTTTGATGTAGTGTCAATATTTTATAAACTCGTTGGTTTAATGACCAGCATAGTAACATTAGAAATATAATAATTGTTGGTTTGGGAGTGTTTGCCTTGAAACGGTTGGGCCAAAAACGTTTATTCTTGTGGTTTTGGAATTTTCACTTTTGTTTTCGCAGTTTCCAGACAGAACCACAGAGAAATTATGTTTCATTGGTTGAATTTGGAAAATATATTTTACTCAGGGACAAAAGAGTGGTGCATTACTTCAACGATCAATAAATTTAATCTTTCAAATACAGATTTAACTATTTGCTATCAAGTTGAGAGCACTTGAAGCTTTTGCATTTATAAGTCTATAAGGATGGAATATTGGGAGATTACTAACTTTGACGTGCTTATTATTTGTGTGAAATTACAGAACTGTATAAAAAATCGGATTTAAAAAAAAAAAATTACAAGATTTTCTCTAATGTTGTGTGCGTGTTGAATTTATTATGCTGTAATAATGAAATTTGAAGAGCTTGCTAACTTTGACATTCTTATCATTTGTGTAAACTTACAAAATTGTACAAAAAAAGTTTTTTTTTTTAATTTCATTCTTAGGGCGCACCAAACTTTGGCGACATTTTTTTAAGATTTTTTGTATTTATAACGTTATAAAAGTACGTAAAATTTAAAAAGGGAGTCAACTTTGACATGCTTATCATTTGTCAAAAAGGAGAAATTTTAGAGATATTTATTTTTTTGCAGCATTTTTTTAAAGATTTTGTAACTTTTATATATGTAGGGCTATAATAATAACATTTGAAGTGGTTACACACTTTGACATACTTATCATCTATGCAGAATGAAAGAATTGTAAATGGAAAAGGAAAAATTTAAAAATTCATTTTAAGACAAATTTTTCAACATTTAAAAAAAATCGTTCTGTAACTTTTTTATTTATTAGGTAATAATAATGAAATTAAAAAAAACTGAAGCTGTATGAAGTTACCGAATTGTACAACGAAATAGAAGATTAAAAAAAAATTTAGAATATTTATTTAAAAAATATTTTGGAATTTTTACATTTTGTAGGCAATAATAATGAAATTTGAAAAAGTTGCTAATTTTGACATCATTGTTATTCGTGTAAAATTTTAGAATTGTACAACAAAAACAATTTTTTTTAGAAAACTTTGTTTTAAGAATGAACCGATTTTTTTTTTGTATAATAAAAGAAATGTACAACAAAAAGAAATTAAGAAAATATATATTTTAAGACTAAGATTTTGGAACAGTTTTTTTAAGTTTCTGTAAATGTTGCAATTATTAGATATTAAAAATGAAGTTTAATAAGGCTGCCACTATAATTCTGATATTCTTAGATTTTAGAATAATAATAATTTAAAAAATATTTTGTAACTTTTACATTTAGTAGGCAATAATAATTTTAAAAAATTACTAATTTTGATTTATTTATTATTTGTGTAAAATTTAAAATTGTTTAACCAAAGTAAAAATTAAAAAAAAAATTAAGAATGTAACCTTTGGATTTATAAATCAATAATAATAAAATCTGAAAAGGTTTCTAACTTTAACATGGTTATCATTTATACAAGATAAATGATTTGTACGACAAAAAAGAATTTGTTTATTGTTTTTAACATTTTTCAACATCTTTTAAAAATTTTTGTAACTATTACATTTATCAGTTAATATTAATAACTCTTGAAAAGACTGCCAGTTTCGATATTCTTATCAGTTGAATATAGTTATAAAATTGTACAAAAAAAATATGTGTATATATATAATTTTTTGTTTTTAGGGTGAAAATTTTCATTAATATTTTTTAGCTTTTACATGTATGAGACAATAATAATGCAATTTAGGTTGCTAACTTTCCTAGGCTTATTATTTGTGTCATCTTACAGAAATATATGTCAAAATCGAAAATTTTTATTTCAAGGATGAATCAAAACTGCTACATTTTCCAAAAAATATTTTGGATCTTTTGTATTTATGAGGCTATAATAATAAAATCTGAAAAAGTTGGTAACTTTGACACACTTGTAATTTCAGAATTGTACAAGAAAGATAAAATATAAATTTCTATATTTAGAACGAATAAAATTTTTGCGTTTTCTTTCTTAGCGGAATTTAAAGAGATTGCCAACTTCGATTTATCAAATGATAAGCATTTGAGTGAAATTGAAGAATTTTACAACAAAAAAAAATTAAGGATGAATTAAAATTGTGTATTTTTTTTAAGATTTTGTAACTTTTGGATGTATAAGGCTACAATTATGAAATTTGTAGAGGATTCCAACTTTAACACACTTATCCTTTATGTAAAATAAAACAAATGTACAATAACAAAGAAAAATTTAATAAAAATTCAGTTCAAGCCTAATAGAAATTTTACATTTTCTTTAAAATGTTATAACTGTTGCATTTATTAGGTAATAATATTAAAATATGAAGAGGCTGCTAATCTTGATTTTCTTATCAGTTGGATGAAGTCACAAAATTGCACAACAAAAAAATGTATTAAGATGTAATTTAGGATGAATATTTTTTAAAATTGTTTGTAACTTTTTCTTCTATTTTATTAATTTTACTATTATTTTAGATTATACATCTAGCTTACTTTGTCAGGCTTATTATTTGTGTGAATTTTGAGAAATTCACAAGAAAAACGAATTTTTTTTAGATTTTTTTAAGGATGAATTAAAACTGCTATTTTTTTTTAAAGATATTTTGGAATTTTTGTATTTATGAAACTACAATAATAAAATTTGAGGAAGTTTGCACCTTTGACATCCTTATAATTTCAGAATTGTACAAGAAAAAAAGATGTTAGTTACTTTCACTTTTAATTAAAGCAATATTTCCTTTTGGCTAGTAAAGTAAGCAGACTCGTTGAATTCTATTCCCAGTTTTTCGACGAATAAAGTACAAAAAAAGTTGTAATGCCGTGTCGTCTGGCTAGGACGCTATTCAAGAAATTTTTTCATTATCAATTTTGATTTACAAATAATCATTGTAGTATTTTTTAACAATTGTTAAAATATGCTATTTTATGCGGCTCGTTGGCTCAGTTGGTTAGAGCGCCGCACTGTGTAACAAGGACGGAGGTCGTAGGTTCGATCCCTACACGGGCCCTCAATATTTTGCCATCCTAATGCGTTTAGGGCATTTTTTTTATGATAAGAATAGCAACTTTTGATCGCTTGGCATTTATATAACAGCATTTTTTTCATTTTAAACCCCTCGAGTTTCGTTTTAATTCTGTTCAATCAACAAAAATTTCTATAAATAGCAACGTAAATATCGTTCATAAGTATCAAAACAAATTTCCTCCTAACTATGTTTTTTTCTAGAAAATCATAAATACTTTATATTCTTAAAATAATACCATCTTCAATGTAACGGAAACTTTTCTTTTTGACTCCTCAAACTTTCTACATTGAGATTAAACTTGAATAAAAACAAACTCATTTTAAATGTCGTAATTCGTACCACAAATGATTTTCGATGTGAGCATTATGTACCTATCACTTTCAAATTCAAAAACCGTGACAAACACGATTACTAAGTCGTTTCACGAATCACGAGTATTTGCGAAAATAGGCGAGCTTATTTTAACATTTCATACTCATTTACACTAAAACCCAAATTTCTAAAATTCCGTACATTGCGAAATAGAGGGAGTCCACTGAATTTCTCTCTTCACAATGAGGATGTTGTTCGACCCTAAAACCTAACTAATGTTTATATTTAGTGAGAAAATAAAGGGCTAATTGGGTACGCCGAAACGCATAACTGACTTTGGTATATGACTAAAGGAAATTTGTATTTCTTACTTAAATTTTCAGGACGTACATTCTGGTTTAATCAGTTTTTTCTGGGGGATTTTGGTTCACGGAACTGTTTCACTGCAAAAAGAAGAGTTGTATAATAAAGACTCACTTTTTAATGGCAATTACGAGCATAATAACAATGAGCTTGCAGCTTTCTTCTAATTAATAGGTGGTAATGTTTCCGGAATTAAATGTATGATGTGAATTTACAATGAATTTTGAACTTTGACATTAAATCAATCAAAATTTTGAATGTTGTTCATTTTTTTGTTTTTGTTAAGCGCTTTTGATTATATTTTCAATACTTTATATGTAACTATTGATTCATTCATAATAAGTAAAATAGCCATTTCCGTCTAATTAATTTGAATTAAAAGTAATTTAATTTTATTTTTAAAAAAGGCGCCGGGGGTATGCAACCAGCAATACACCCTTTTAACTTTTCAATGCGAGGTCACCTCTCAAATGACTTGTGACATGATTTAAGTCAATATGATAAGTGACTAACTCATTGATTAAGTAACTGGATTTAGATTTATCAGTAGATAATTTTTTTTTCTTCGAAGTCGAAAAAACATATCTCCAGTCTTTTTTAGCTCCACATCGCCCTTATGTTTAGCTAGATTCTAGAATATTAATAATTATATTGAAACATTTGCTCTCCGTCGTTACACGGTGAATTCTTCTTTAATTTGAGAAAACTCTGTAAGTATCGCCATCTATTTGCCTCTCAGTTCAATTAAAATAAACATCAAAAAACGACTCTATTCATTATTTACTCTAATTTCGCGTCATAGGTACAAGTCATGTTGGAAAAATCATTAAATATAATTACAAGAGTTATCAGAGAGGGGAAACCGTCCATTCACCTCCAAAACATGAGTACAGCAACACGAAATAAGCCTTTCTCTGCGAATTTTATTTTAAGACAGGTGAGATTTTTTTAATGATTTTCAGGAGATCTAATTATGGGTATAAATATTTGTGCAGTTATTTGATACAAAGAGTTCGACATACACATATTTATTGGCAGATGCTGACAGCGCAGATTGCATACTTATCGACCCTGTCGTGGAGCACGCTAAGCGCGACTTTCAACTCACTAAGGATTTGAATTTGAAATTAATCTATGCAGGTAAGGTTTTTTTAATATAAATATTTTATCATATAACAAATGCGTTATGTGGAATTTGTTCAAAATTTCAGGTTATAATGTTATACATTAAAACATTGTTTTTAATATGCGAGTAAGTGGTAGGGAACTGTATCCTTGAGATTTTCCTCAGGAGCTTTCAATCCTTTAGGTTTTTAAGACATCTATATATTTTTAGTTCTTGAATTATTCAGATCTGGATTTATCTAGATCTTCTGGGTTTTCATTATTAACGTTTTCTTATCTATTGTTAGCTTTCAGTCTTTGTAATACTTTAGTTTTTTTTCTCCAGCTTTCTTAATTTGGCTTCTTTAGATTTTTTGAAACTCTTGTCAGGCTGTGGATTTTGGACTGTTCCTCAAAACTAGATTTTCTAAAAAAAATGTTAAAACAGTAGATTCTTTCGATTTTTTTCATTTTCATATTTTCTGGATTTCTTGTATTACTCGACTTTGAATTGCTTATATTTTTGAATTTGTCAGAGCTTTTATATTTTTATAGGGTTTCTATTTATTTTTTGATATTTTTTCTTAGAATTTCTTGGATTTCTTAATTTTTTATGATTCTTTGTGGATTTTGGATGGTTTTCTTCTCTGAATTCTTCGAATTTTATCTATCTATCGCTGGAGGGTCCGTTACTGGTTTCTTGTTCACAATTTTTTTAATTTTTTTTTTAGTTTTTTGAATGGCTTGTTTTTTGTACTCTTTATATTGTTAAAATTGAATATTCGTAGGTATTTGTTGTAGTCTTTTGGTTTTAAGATTCTTGTTCTATTTTTGTCTGCTGATATTAATAATTTTAATGATTCGAATTTAATTTATTGGATTTATTGGATTTGTTTTCTGGATTGAACTATTTTTGGAATTTTTAGATTTTTTCATTTTCTAGATTTTTTGGTTATGTGTGTTGCTTATGTTTTGAAAATCTTGTAGACTTTTTTACTGGTTTTATTGTATACATATTTTCTCTTATTCAGATTCTTCAAATTATTTTTTTCGAAGCGGCTGTTATCCTTCAATTATTTAAATATACTTGCTTATTGTTTGTAAAACATTTAAAATTTTTAGAAATTTCTGGTTTTTACAGGACTCATTGATTCTTTAGGTCAGTTGTTTTTTTTTTTGATAAAATAAATTGTTTTTTTACACTTACTGTAATCCTGGGTTATAAGTTTCTTCGATTTTGTTTGAATTGTTGAATTTTTTAATGCCGTGGATTTTAAATTGTTTAGTTGAATTTTTCACCCTTTTGTAGAATTTGTAAATTTTTGTTTATGCTTTTTAAATTTTTTAGACTTTTTAGATTTTTCATACTATGGATTTATTAATTTTTTTAGTTTTCTATATTTTTAACATTTTTTGGGTTTTAAATTTGCATTGTTTCTGGGTTTTTTAAAAGCTTCTGAATTTTTAAATTTTTCAAATTATTTTTTAAATGGTTACATTTGTTACAATTTTTAGATTTTCATATTTTTTTGAAACTTATTTATACATAGATTATCTATATTGAAGATTTTTTTGTATCCGCTGCAATTTGCGATCTTTTAGTTGCTTCGATTTCGTTGTATTTTATTGAATTTTTAGATTCTTTGTTTTTTTTTTGCATTTTTCCTACTCTTTTTATGCTTTTTAGATATTTCAAATTTTTTGGATTCTTAAAATTCTTCAAAAATTGTTTAGATTTTTATGATCTCGTATTTTACAATTTTTAGATATTTGGATTTTTTTGTGTTTTTTGTAAATTCTCAATTTTTTGTAAATGTCTTATTTTTTTTTTATACTCAAGGAATTTATCAAAGCTTTTGTAATGTATTTGTTTTTATTTTATTTATCTTTAGATATCTTATCTTTGATTTTCTTGGATTTGTGATTTTATATGATTCTTTGTATCCGTTTCATGCTATATTTTGGATTCTTTTATTCTTTGAATTTTTCAAATTTTCCATATCTTTAGACCCTCCAGATTTTTTGGTTAGGTACTTTGTTTTTTACTTACAATTTTTGGATTTTTTATATTTTTTAGTTGTCTTAAATTGCTTGTTTTTTTTTGTATTCTTTATATTTTTAAAACTGCAGGCAATTTCTAGTTTTTCCAGTCTTTATACGATTATTTCTCAAAGTGTCCTTTGAATATTGATTGGTGTCTGTAGCAACCTCTTTATTTTAAGATTCTTTTTCTGTTTTTTTAATTGCAATTGCTGCTATTGATATTTTACATGATTCGCCTCTGAGTTATTAAATTTTGTGGATTCTTCTTTCACTTTAGTTTTCTAGATTTTTAAGATTTTTGAATTATTTTTTTAATTACATCAGCACAACTTTTTGACCTTTTGTACATTTAAATTTTTAGGATTTTTCAGAGCTTTGCAGAATTCTGGAACTTGCTCATTTTTTATATTTTTTGATTATTTGTATTGCTTACGTTTTGCAATTCGATTCTAAAGTTTTTTGAATATTGGCGAATTATTCTTCAATTATTCTTAACTTAACTTTCAATTATTTTGGATTTTATGGAGATGTTCGCTTCTCTTAATTTCTAGATTTTTTTGAATTTTTCAAATTTTCAGTTTTGTTAGGATTCATCACATCTTTGATTTCCCCAGTTTTTTTTCCACGTCTCGAACTTTTTAGACTTATATGTTTTTTAGACTACGTAGATCCTCTAAATTATTAATTGTTTATTATTTGTAAGATATTTATGGTCATTAGAAATTTTTGGTTTTTATCAGACTCATATATTCTTTAAATTAAACGTTTTTTGATTATTTAATTGCAAATCTTGAATTTTTTGGACTGACTGTAATCCTTGGTCTTAAGTTATTTCGATTTTTTTGCATTTTTTCATGCTATGGGTTTTAAATTCTTAAATTGAATTTTTCACATTTATCAGGGTTCGTCAATTTTTGTTTTTTAGATTAAATTTTTAGGTTTTTTGAAATTTCTTTACACATAGACCATCTGGATTTTTAGGATTTTTTGTGTTCTTTTTGTTCCTTCGTAAATTTTGTAGATTTTTAGTTTTATTGATTTCTTTGGATTTTTCGCACTCTTTTTATGTTTTGGATTTTGGATCCTTTTAATTTTTGAATTTTAATTTTTTGATGCTGTTTGTACATTATTTTAACATTTTGGATTATCTAGTTTTTTTTAACTTTTTGTATATAGTGCAATTTTAGATTTTTCTAATTTTTAGATTTTTTGTGGATTGTTTAAGAAAAAGTTGAAGGCTTTGAATTCTTTGTATCTTTTATAGAAATTTTTTAGATTTTCCAAATAACTTTTAAAATCTTTGTATTCGTGCAACATTTCGGTTTTTAAATTTGAAGCTTTCAAAGCTTTAAATTTGTTTGATTTCTCTAAATCTTTTATACCCTTTAAAACGATAAGGCTTTTGAGTTAGAATCCAGTAAACCTAATAATGGTATAAAACTTTAGTTTTATCGCTCTATTTAATAAAAATACTTTCCAGTTTTATTTAATAAGATTATTCGGGCTAATTCTATAAAAGTTATTCTTGCTTATAAAATTGTATTCGCACACTTTTCGTTGTTTTCTTTACAATAAATTTTGCTTGAGCACTGTATTTTCACTTCGTCGTTAAATCGATAAAAAATTTAGCACACGATCATAACGTGGAAGAGATTTTCATAGTCAATTTGCGTAAAATCTGCTTACTCTTGCTTTTAAAACGACTTTCTGGTGCAAACTGTGTTTGTTTTCCGCCTCATTATATAATTCCAATTTTGTTGAAGTCTCTTCAACATTAATGCCATCATTATGCAGGCTTTTATCATAACAGGGTAATTTGTTTTTTTTAAGGCACGGAAAATATTGAAAAATTGATAAATGCACGGTATAAGGTGTTAAAAAGCTATATAGTTTGTACATAAAAGTCGTTTTTAAGCGAAAAGTATTAAAAATAATTAACTGTAGAGTTACAATGATGTTATACTAATCGAAATCTTTATGATAAATAAGATTAAACGGAAACTGAATTTTCTTTCAGTGAACACTCATATGCACGCTGATCACATCACCGGTACAGGATACTTAAAGAAACTTTCTGGTTGTAAAAGCGTCATATCACGGCAAAGTGGAGCACAAGCTGATGTACTTGTCGAAGAAAATGATTTTATAACATTTGGCAATCAGCGTTTGAAGGTGTTATCGACTCCTGGACATACCAATGGCTGTTGTTCTTTCTACAGCGAACAGCAAGTAAAGTATTTGTTAATTAGTTTTTTATTTAAATTAGAAAGTTGGTGAACTCAAAAAACCGGTCTGGGGGATAAAGGGGCGTATTATTTCCGTGGAGGCATAATTAAATTTTTGTTGGAATTCCTATCAAGCGGAGTTCAGTGTGCTTTGAATTCACCCCTTTTATGGCCTTTGTCAGCGAATTTTAGACATATTTTATCAAAGTTGTTATAAGTCAATACGTTGATGTTGTTTTTTTTGTTTTTCATAATTATCACAGCGTTCTTTTTATTCGTTTTTTTTTGTTGCTCGTCTCATGTGACATGTTTAGCTCCATTCAAAGTGTCATTTAGTTTCTCGGTGGAAGCATTCTTACATCTCATTTTTGTTGGCAATTTTGCACGCTATAGAGCGTCTTGTGAGGTCCTGCCGTCTCTGTTATCTTTGCATATGCGAAGTTGACACTTGACCTTATTTTTCGATGTGTATGGACTGCGGACACATTTTGAGAGGGATTTGCGTACAGAACAGCACTTTTCGTGCCGAGCTTACGAGGGAAAGCTTTCACATATGGCTCTTTAAACATCACTAAATTACGCGTATGCAACAAAAATAATGTTGAGGTACATAATTTGGGTTTTACGAGTTTTCTGGTTTGATTTGCGTGTGTATAAATTTCGATTCTTCCACTGTGAATAATTTCTTGTTTTACAAGAAAATATCGATGGTGAATAGAGTGTGTTACCTTTGACTTGTGTTTCCTGGTTTATGTGACTTATTCAAAGGGGAATGCGAGATTAGGCGTGATACATATTTTATATATTGTTGAATGTGGTGGAGGAGCTTATCGGTTGAATTATTCTTTCGTCTTGAATGGAATCTTGAAAGACTGCGGAAACGTCTAAATCGGAAAGTTCTTTCGTTTCTTTTTTACGATTTACCAGGCGCCTCTGGCAACAACTGTGAGCTTTCATCTTGCAACTTTTTTAAAATACTCACAAAGTAAAAACTGTGAAGATTAAAATGTGGAGTACAAATCACAAATCACAAATGGCTTTGTTCGTGGAAATTTTACATACTTGCAAGTATTTTTGTCGGGTACCCAATTTGTTTGGAAATACACATCAACGTCGTGTTTCGAATAGATTTAAACATAATTAAACCTTGATGGGAGCTATTGGGAAAAAGTGCGGCTAAAATATACGAATATAAAGAAGTTTGTGTTGTCTGTCATTATAATGATGTTCTTTTTGTTAAACTACAGCGTGCTTTAGATCTTAAGTATGTAATGAGTTCATGATTTTGTAGACGGAGATATGATAAGATTCACCAGCATAATTTTGCTCTAATTTAAAGGCTGAGGTTAATTTTATTAAATTGTGGTAATGCGTTTGACATGGTTTCTACCTTAGTGTCAAGTAGGACTGGCCACTTTTACTAAACTTGTAATATAAATCGTGAGCTTAAAATGGTTTTTGAATTCTTTGAACTTTTTACATCTTTGGATATTTCAGGTTTTTTTACTTGATAGTTTTTTTTCAAGTTTTAGATTTTTTGTATCTTTTTTATTTTACTAGATTTTAAATGCTTTTATGTATTTGTATTGTTTATATTCTTAAGATTGTTAAGAATATTTAGTTTTTTAGCCTTTATATTTTTTAATGCTCTTTGATTTCGATTTTTCATTTTTTTTTGCTTTTTTTATTTCTTTATTTATTTTTTGCATTCTTAGGTTTTCTGGATTTTTTATGTTTTTTAATTATTTTTGGAATCTTTATATCAGCAATATTTTTTGATCTTTTGCTTCTCTAGATTCCCCAATTTTTTGGATTTTTTAGATTACTTGGATTCTTAAATTCTTTGCGTATCATGAATTTTTCGAACTTCTGGGATTTCTTAAATTTCTTGTTTTTCTCAGATTTTTAGATTTCTTAGGTTTGTTGGATTTCTTTCGATTCTTTGAATTTCTTGGATTTTTTAAATTGCTCGGACTCTACAGATTTCTCCGATTTTTTGTTGCTTTGGATTTTCAGGATTCTTGTGTTTTTTTGAAACATTAAACTTTTTAGGGTTTATCAAATTTTTGTTTCCTTCCGCTTTATCACACTTTATTTTGCTGTGCATTTTAGTTTTTTTAGGATCTTCATCTTCTTTTTTTATTATTTGGTCGTTGGATATCTTAAATTCCTCTGATTGTTTGGATTTCTTAAACTTTTCGAATTCTTTGGACTTCTTGAATTTTTTAGATTACTTGGATTCCAATATTTGTTGGACCTCTCGGGTTTTTTGAATTTCTTGGATTTAACTGCTTTAGATTTTCTAGATTTTTGTGTTTTTTGAATTTTTAGATTTTCTTAGTGTCTATAATTTTCTGCTTTTTTACGGTTTATCAGACTTTTGCTTTTTTGCACTTTATTATCCTGTGCATTTTAGATTGTTTAGAATCTTCGAACATTCGAACTATTTTTTTTATTCTTTGGACTCGTTGGATTTTTAAATTTCATAAATCTTTCGGATTTTTTGGATTCCTCAAATTCCTTGGATTTTTCGTTTTTTTTTTAATTTTCTTGGATTTTTTAGACTTCTTGGATGTCTAGATTACTTGGATTTTATGCATTTCTTGGATTTTTTTGGATTTCTTAGATTTTTTGCGTATCTTGAATATTTCGAACTTCTGGGATTTCTTAAATTAATTATATTTTCTAGTTTTTTGGATTAATAAGATTTTTTAGATTTCTTGGATTCCTTTTGATTTTTTGAATTTTTTGGATTCTTTGGACTCCTCATACTCTTCAGATTTCTCCGTTTTCTTTTTGGGACTCGGGTTCTCTGGGGGGTTCTTTCGGGTTCTTTGGATCACTTAGATTTAAATGCTTTGGATTTTCTGGATTCTTGCATTCCCGCAATTTTTAGATTTTTTTAGGATATTTAAATTTTCTATTTTTTTAGGGTTTATCAGTTTTTTGTTTTCTTCTGCTTTTCTACACTTTATTATGAATTTTAGATGATTTAAGCTCTTCAAACTGTAGAACCTTCGAACTGATTTTTTTTGTTCATTGGACTCGTTGGTTTTGTTAAATTTCTTAAATTCCTTGATTTTTCTTGGATTTCTCAAATTTTTCGGATTTGTAGTATTTCTCAGATTTCTTGAATTTCTCGGATTTTTTGGAGTTCTTGGATTTGTGACCTGTTGAATTCATTGAACTTTTTGATTTCTTCAGATTTGTTGGATTCTATATATTTCTTATTTTTTTTTTGTATTTCTTAGATTGTTTGCGTATTTTGATTTTTTTGAACTATCTAGATTTCTTTTTCTTGTATTTCTTAGATTTTTTGGATTGCTTGGATTTTTAAAGTTTATTGGATTTCTCTAGATTCTTCGAACTTCTTGGATTCTTAGATTTTTCGGATTCTTCAGAGTTTTTCGATTTCTTTTTTCTGAATTTTTAGATTTTGGTAGATTCTAAAATCAGACTTTCGATTTCTTCTCCTCTTTGCACTTTTAATGCTGTGTATTTTAGTTTATTTAAGGTCTTAAAAACTTTTATGTGTTATGTTTTATATACTAGATTTTTTAGATTTTCGTGATTTTCGTATTTGTAAAACGTTTAGTCTTTAGAAATTCCTGGTTTTCAAGGATTTATAGATTTTTTTTGATTAGTCGGATTTTTTAGATTTTTTGTACCTATTCGTTGGATTAAAGCATTTATTTTTCAAGGTTTGGAGTTTGGATATTATATAAGTTACATTTAGAATGTTTTCATCCGTTTTAATCTTTCATTTTTTGGATCTTTTAGAACTTTTTTGTACATATAGTTTACTCGTCCAGATGATCTAAATTTTTTAGATTTTTTCTGTTCGCTGCATTTTGTACGATTTGCCAAATAGTTCTAACAAAATCTGTGAGCTTTCGTCTTAAAACTCTTTTAAAATACTCACAAATGAAAAACAGGGACGTTACACATTTACAAGTTTTCTTGTCTGGTTCCCAACTTGTTTGATTTCTTTGGATTGTTTGCATTCTTAGGATGTTTATAAATCTTCTTAGAGGGTTTTGAATTTTTGTGTTATTTAAAATCTTTATTATGTTTTTATTCGATTTATTCTTTTGATCTTTGGATCTTTTGGAACTTTTTTATAAGATACATGTACTTAACTCCTTCTAATTATCTATTTTTTTTATATAATTGCAATTTTAAATCTTTTTTGCGATTTAGCAGATGCCTGTGCCACAGGCATCTGCTAAATCGCAAAAAATGTGGGCGTTTATCTTGCAGTAATTTTAAAATACTCACGAAATAAAAACTGCGGGGTTAAAATGTGGAGTACAAATCACTAGGCTTTGTTCATACTAGAATATTCGCGTCAGGTTCCCAACTTGTTTGGAAATACAAATCAATGTCGTTTGATTTGGTTGGAATAAATTTAAACATAATTAAACATTAGAGGAAAAGCACGGATAAAATGTGCGAATATAACGTACTGCTTTTACGCATTTTTTTTCTGTAACTATAATGATGTTCTTTTCGCTTAGCTCTAGCGTGCCCAAGATCTTAAGTATCTCATAAGTTCATTATTCTATAGACGGAGACATATAATGAGAAAATACAGCAGCATAATTTTCTCACTAATTTCAAGGCTGAGGTTAATTTTATCCAATTTTGATAATGGGACTAAAATAGTTTGTACTTGATGATCAAATAAGACTGGTCGCTTTTACCAAATTTTAATTCAAAACCCCGAGCTTGTCTTTTTTAACATGAATTTTGGATTCCTTTATCCTTGAATTTCTTTGAACCTTTTATATCTCTAGATTTTTTTACTTAATATTTTTTTACAATTTTTAATTTATTTTTTATTTTTTGTTTATTGTATTTTGTAATTTTACTAGATTGTAAATACTTTAAATTATTCGTATTGTTTGTGTTCTTAAGATTCTTAAGAATATCTTGTTTTTCTAGTTTTTATATTTTTCAATGTTCATTGAATTCGATTTTTCAAAGTTTTTGGATTTTTCCATCTTTTTTGGTTTCTAAGGTACTAAGGTTTTGGTATGTTTATATTAGCGTAACTTTTTGATCTTTTGTTTTTCTAGAGTTTTAGGATTACTCATTTTTTTAGATTTTTTGATTATTTTTATATCTTGTATTTTATAGATCTCCTTGATTTTCTTTACTAGTTAGTTTACATTGTTACAAAGCACATATTTTGGATCATTCGAATTCTTCAGATTATTTAAATTAATTAGATTTTTCGTACCTGCTATTTTTTCTTCTTAATTTTTGCAATCTTGGATTTTTTTGAGTTTTCTACTATATTTTCTAGTATGTTTTCTATTCCTTTCGATTTTATCAAATTTTTGTTTTTTTTCACCTTTTTGCACTTTATTGTGCTGTGCATTTTAGAATATTTATTAGGATCTTCGAAACGATTTTTTGTGTTCTTTGGACTGATTTTTTGAATTTCTCAAATTCTTCGGATTTTTAGTGTTTCTCAAATTCCTTGGATTTCTCGCATTGTTTAGTTGCCTTGGATTTCTTGAACTGTTTGGATTCCCTGGATTTCTTGGATTTTAAGATTATTTGGATTCTCTGCATTTCTTGGATTTTTTGGATCTCTTCGATTCTTTGCGTCTTGATTTTTTGTTATTCTTTGGATTTATCGACTCTTCAGATTTTTCCGATTTCTTGTTGGACTCCTCGAGTTCTTTGGATTGCTTGGATTCAAATGGTTTGGATTTTTTGTATTTTTGTGTTTTAGAATTAATATAAATGATTTTTTTAGATTCTTTATATTTTCTTTTTCTTTAAGGTTTATCAGATTTTTGCTTTCTTCCTTTTTTTGCGCTTTATTAGTTAGTGCATTTTAGATCTAATTTTTTGGGTCTTTCTCAAACTTTTGAACCTCCGATTTCTTAAATTCCTTGCATTGTCTTGTTTCTTAAATTTTCGGATTTTTTTTCTAAAATTCCTCAAATTTGGATTTCTTGGATTTCTTAAGGTTTTTGGATACTATGATTTTTTTGGATTTTTTAGATTTCTCAGATTCTTTGAGTATCTTGAATTTTTTGACTTCTTGGTTTTCTTAAATTTCTTGTATTTAGATTCTTTGAATTTCTTGGATTTTTTGGACTGCTCGGACTCTTCAAATTTTTCTGATGTCTTATTGGACTTCTTGGGTTCTTTGGATTCCTTGAATTTAACTGATTGAGATCTTCTAGATTTTTGTGTTTTTTGAATTTTTAGATATTTTTAGTATCTTTAAAAATTTTATTTCAGATTTGGGTTCAGGTTTATCAGATTTTTGTTTTTTTTTTCGTATTTTTGCATTTTATTATCTTGTACGTTGTAGATTTTTTTGTTGTTTTGTTTTTGGATTTATTGGATTTCTTATTTTTTGCATTTTTTGTATTTTTTAGAATTTTTATATATTTTTAGTATTTTTAAATTTTCTATTTCATATTTGGGATCAGATTTATTAGCTTTTGTTTTTTTTTCGTTCTTTTGCATTTTATTATCCTGGGCATTGTAGATTATTTAGGATCTTCGAACCTTCGAACAATTTTTTAACTTTTTTTTAGCGCGTTGAATTTTTTAAATTTCATATTTCTCTAGGATTTTTTTGGATTTCTCAAATTCTTCGGATTTCTAGTATTTCTCAAATTCCTCGGATTTCTCGGATTTTTTAGACTTCTTGAATTTTTAAATTACTTGGATTCTATGCGTTTCTTAGATTTTTTGGATTTCTTAGATTCTTTGCGAATCTTGATTTTTTTTGGATCTCTTAAGTTTTTTGTATTTTTTAGATTTTTAGATTTCTTGGATTTCTTAGGTGTCTTGGATTCCTTTCGATTTTTTGAATTTCTTGGATTCTTTGGAGTCCTCGATTTCTTAGATTTTTTTGACGCGTCTGTGGTTCTTTGGATTCCTGCGATTTAAATGCAAGGAATGCTTTCTTTTAGAGTTTATATGTTTCCTAGACAAAATTTTCATGACTTGCTTATTAATTGTAAAATATTTAGTTTTTAGAAATTTCTGGATTTTCAGAACTTTATAGATTCTTTAGATTAGTTGGAATTTTTTTGGCTTGTTTGGACTTTTTTATTCCTTTTATCTTTTGGGCCTTTTGGCACTTCTTTATATTCGTATCTATTCTTTATTTACTTTTCTAGATTATTAATTTTTTTCTCTGGCAACAACTGTGAGCTTTCATCTTGCAGCTTTTTTTAAAATATCCATTCACAAAGTAAAAAGGTAAAAATGTCGAGTACAAATCACTAGGCTTTGTTCGTAGAAATTTAGTATTCTCGTCAGGTTCGCAACTTGTTTGGAAAAAACAAATCATTGTCGTTTGATTTGGTTGGAATAAATTCAAACATAATTAAACTTTGATGGGAGCACGGATAAAGTGTACGAATATAAATTATTGAATTGACGCATTTTTATCCGAATTCTTCTTTTTCTGTGACTATCATGATAAGTTCATTCATGATAACATTATGAATAAGTTCATTATTCTACAGAGGGAAATATAATGACAAAATTCACTAGCATAATTTTCGCTCAAATTTCAACGTCGAAGTTAATTTTATTTAATTGTGGTAAATTAGTTTGAAATGGCTTCTACCTAAAAAATCAAATAGACTTGGTCGTTTTTCTCGAATTTTTAATCAAAATCCCTAACTTATCTCACTACCACGATATAATCATTATGAGTAGCGGGTGTTCTGTTAATCTAGTCTGGTTTTGTGTTTTTGACTGGATTTGGTATTAAAAGATTTTTTATTTAGAATCCTTTAAGCGGTATAAGTAAAAGGCAAACGAAGTTAGGTCGGTCTGAAGCTTACTTAATATTGTGCTAATTTTGTCTGCTTACCTGGAGTAATTAATTATTTAAGATAGCGTGTTCGTACACATCACATATTTACGTAGGCTAAAACATGGCTATTGTTTTTGGGATAACAGCCGAAGAATTTCTCTTAAATTATTAACTTCGGAAACTTAATTCAGATTTAAAATGCGGCTTGAATGCCAGTTTTAAAAATTATTTGAAAATCATTAAAATCAGTTTTAAAACTTCTGGGAGAACCCTCCGCTGATTGTTTTTCGTTCCACGATTCACCACCTCCAGTCATTGAAAAACTTTACAGGATTTCGTAATTAAATGTTTTCCATCTGCTTGGTTCTCATTAAGTTAGAAGGTTGATTCTTTGTTTTTCTAGTTTGGATTGAGTTTTGCTATTTTCTTGATAATTAAAATTATTGTTTTATCTGTTATAAGTTAGTTAATAAAATTATTATATCTCCATACATGTTTGTAAGTACACCATGCGTAGGTATATATGTTTATTTATACACCAAAAATATTTTTTTTAGAATTTTTGTATCTTTTATATCTTTTTGTTATTTAGATCCTTCATTTTTTTTGTTTTCTCGATTCTGGAATTGAATTTTTTGAATTTATTGATTTTTCCAATAATTTAAAATATTTTCAAATTATTTAAAAAATATACAAGAAACCCTAAAAAATAAATGTTTTAGGGCTTCTTGTATATTTTTTAAATAGTTTGAATTTATTGCAATTTTTTAAATTCTTTTTTGAATTTTCAGGTTTTGTGTAATGGATTGTTGAATTTTTTTTTCATACTTTTTTAATTTTTATTTTTTATTTATTTTTATGTATATTTTTTATTTTTTTAATTTTCTAGTCTCAAGATCCTTCATATTTTCATATTTTTTAAAATTTTTGGATTTAAATTTTTTTTTTAAAATAACTTAAATTGTCTGAATTTTGTTGGCGTTTTTTATTTTATTGATTCTTTTATATTATCACAATGTTCATTTTTTTTTTAATTATTAATTTTTATTTTTTTAGACTGTTTAATTTTTACGATTTTCTACATGTTAGACATAAATTTCTTTTACTTTCTAAATTCTGTATATTTTCAATTTTTTTATAATTTCTGAATCCCGCATTATTTTTTTTTGGATTGTACAGATTTTTTTTAAGACTTTAATTCCTTTTATCTTTTGAATGGTTTAGACTTTATTTTTTTATATATATTTTTATGTTTTGCATGCTTAGTGTATCCTAGAGAAGGATTTTTTACGTTTTGAACTTTTCGGATTTTTTTAATTCTTAATAAATCTTTTTTTCTCTTAGGTTTTTTCTATTTTTTTTTGATTTATTCGATTTTTTGTATGCTTTGTATTTTCTGGATTCTTTGATATTTTTGTGTTTTTTTTGAACTTCCTAATTATTAGGATTTTTAAATTTTTTTAGATTGTTTAGATTTTTATGATTTTTTAATTTCTTTGGACTTTTTAGATTCTGAAGATTTTTTGGAATTTTTGCATTTTCTTCAATTTCTTGAGTTTTTTGGATTTCTTAATAAATCTTTTTTTCTCTTAGGTTTTTTTCTATTTTTTTTTGATTTATTGGATCTTTTGTATGCTTTGTATTTTCTGGAGTCTTTGATATTTTTGGTTTTTTTTGAACTTTCTAATTATTAGGATTTTTAAAATTTTTTAGATTGTTTAGATTTTTATGATTTTTTAATTTCTTTGGACTTTTTAGATTCTGTATATTTTTTGAAATTTTTATATTTTTCGGATTTCTTGGTTTTTATACATTTTTTAAATATTTTGGGTTGATTAGATTTTTTGCATTTTCTTCAATTTCTTGAGTTTTTTGGATTTCTTAATAAATCTTTTTTTCTCTTAGGTTTTTTTCTATTTTTTTTTGATTTATTGGATCTTTTGTATGCTTTGTATTTTCTGGAGTCTTTGATATTTTTGGTTTTTTTTGAACTTCCTAATTATTAGGATTTTTAAAATTTTTTAGATTGTTTAGATTTTTATGATCTTTTAATTTCTTTGGACTTTTTAGATTCTGTGGATTTTTTGAAATTTTTGTATTTTTCGGATTTCTTGGTTTTTATACATTTTTTGAATTTTTTGGGTTGATTAGATTTTTTGCATTTTCTTCAAATTCTTGAGTTTTTTGGATTTCTTAATAGATCTTTTTTTCTCTTATGTTTTTTTCTATTTTATTTTGATTTATTGGATTTTTTGTATGCTTTGTATTTTCTGGAGTCTTTGATATTTTTGTTTTTTTTTGAACTTCCTAATTATTAGGATTTTTTAAATTTTTTAGATTGTTTAGATTTTTATGATCTTTTAATTTCTTTGGACTTTTTAGATTCTGTGGATTTTTTGAAATTTTTGTATTTTTCGGATTTCTTGGTTTTTATACATTTTTTGAATTTTTTGGGTTGATTAGATTTTTTGCATTTTCTTCAAATTCTTGAGTTTTTTGGATTTCTTAATAGATCTTTTTTTCTCTTATGTTTTTTTCTATTTTATTTTGATTTATTGGATTTTTTGTATGCTTTGTATTTTCTGGAGTCTTTGATATTTTTGTTTTTTTTTGAACTTCCTAATTATTAGGATTTTTTAAATTTTTTAGATTGTTTAGATTTTTATGATTTTTTAATTTCTTTGGACTTTTTAGATTCTGTATATTTTTTGAAATTTTTATATTTTTTGGATTTCCTGGTTTTTATACATTTTTTAAATATTTTGGGTTGATTAGATTTTTTGCATTTTCTTCAATTTCTTGAGTTTTTTGGATTTCTTGTACTGCTTAGAGATCTGCCGATTTCTCCGATTTCTTGGATTTCTTAGATTCTATGCATTTTGTAGATTTTTTGGATTTCTTAGATTCCTCGCGTTTTTGAATTTATTAATTCTTTCGATTTTTTTATTCTTCGATTTCATATATTTTTTTTGGATTTTATATTTTTTATATTTTTGAACTATTGCATTTGTTAGATTTCTTCTTCTTTGGTTTCTTTGAATTTTTTGATTTTTTTTGGATGCTATGCATTTTTTTATTTTTTGGAGTTTTTTATATCCTATACATTTCTTAGATTTCTTGCATTGCTTCAATTTCTTGTGATTTTTGGATTTCTTGAACTTTACTGTTTTCACGGATTTTTTAGATTCCTTGTTATTTTTTGAGTTCTTTATTTTTTATCTTGGATTTGTTGGACTCAGATTTGTTGAACTCTTTGAATTTTTGAACTTTTGCAATTGTTCGATTTCTTGGATTTTTTAGACTTCTTGGACTCGTTAGATTTCTTGAATTCTTTCGACTTTTCGGATTATTCGCATTTCATGGATTTACTGAATTACTTAAAACCTATCATTTCTTATTTTTATTTTTTATTTTCGTAGAGTTTTTGGATTTTTCAGATTTCTTGAATAGCTTGGACTGCTTGGATTTTTTGAAATTCTGTTAGAGTTGTTATATTGTTCAGGATTTTGGATTTTTTGGATTCTTTGGAATTTTTAGATGCTACGCATTTTTTGATTTTTCCTGAATTTCACGAGCTTTTGGATTTCTTGAACTCCACTGATCTCTTGGATTTCTTAGATTACTCGGATTCTTTGGATTATTTGGATTTCTCAGATTCCTTGCTTTTTTGAATTCTTTAAATTCTTTAACTTCTTAGATTTGTTGGACCCGTTGGATTCGTTACTCTTTGAATTCTTAGAATTTTTAAACTCATGGATGAAAGTTGGCGGATGATTTTCCCCACATTTTAATTTTTGTATTTTCTAAAAATTACTTTTAGTTCATTTATCTACCCTTGTTAACCTGAATAAACCCAGCTATTAGTAAAAACACGAGTAATAAAACTTTTTCATTTTTGCTTATTCATCTCCGCAAGTAAATTCATTTTAGCACAACTTTCTAGTCAAGCCTTATACTTTGCCTTTGTAGCTTTGCGGGTCATTTCACAAATTCACAAGCTTTTCTACAAAGTCCTTAATCTTTTGAAAAATGAATGGGTTTAAAAGCCTGATTTTCAACAGGGATGAAAATGAAATGTTAATTCTTTATGGGACGGCAAGCGACTGTAACTCCTCAACTTAAATAATAATTACATTAATGTTATATATTTAGCTTTGGTCTTTAATTACTGTAGCTGAAACGTTGCATTAAAACTTATTTAATGTACATTCGATTAATGTCGGTATGATAAAATTTATGAGTGATAAACCCGACTTCTCATATTTCAGATTCAATTAGCACAGTAATACGGATTGCAATCTATTAAATTACATCCTTAATGGGCATAGACTAGGTCTTTCAGGTCAACGCATTGTGACCTTAATCTAAAACATAAACGGATTTTGTACAAAATAAAATATGACGTTAGTGATGAAACTAATTGAATTTTTATGAAGTTGTAAATGTTAATCGTTATGTTTATCATATAAAGATTGACGCGAGAAAAATATTTTTATAACTAAGCTCCCAATTCATAAACTCTTTTGTTCTTCTTTAATGAAGCATTTCAGTTTTTTCCAGCAGTTTTAATCCTGGCGTGCACAAAAATAATGAAAAGTGTAAACTAGCAAACAAACAAGTCTTTTCTTCTTTTCCTTGTCTTCAGTTAATAAGATTGATGATAATAATAAATGTAGGCCTTAATTACCTTAAGCATGGTCGTCTTTAATGAAACCCTTTGTACTTAGGGTATCGCTTTTACTGGGGACGCACTGTTAATACGAGGCTGTGGTCGTACGGATTTTCAAGAAGGGAATTCTGAAACTCTCTACCGAAGTGTACACGACAAGATATTCACTCTACCAGACTACACCCGCTTGTATCCTGCTCACGATTATAAAGGACTGACCGTGACTACCGTTGACGAGGAGAAAAGATTAAATCCTCGTCTGACAAAGAGCATAGAAGAATTCGTCAAGATTATGGACAATTTAAATTTGGCTTACCCTTCGCAGATAGGTGAGTAAACTTTAAGTCTACCTTCATAATTAATTAGTTTATTAAAAGGGTTCAAAGGTTTTGTTAAAATTAATGCGGAAACTTGCTTGACTACCCGGAACTTTATTTAAACAACATCGTTTAGACTAAATTCTAGACAAGAGTTTAACGAAGAAAATGCGCAATTTGGTGAAATAATGAGGGTGCTTGTTTTGTTTTTTTAAACTAAGGCGAATTTTGGTTGCAAAAATTCTAGAAAATGGTGAAAATTTAACATCGAAAATGTACCTACTGAGAACACAAAAAAAGAAAGATTTGAAAGATAATTGTACTAATTTAGGATATCTTAACAACTTAGATTAAATATTTAAAAAAATTAAGGAATTTCTCATTAGAAAACTTGAAGCATTCAAAAGGTGTACAAAAAAAATCCGTGGAAGAGAAAAATTGGAAAAGAAGAACACAAAAAATTTCAAAAACCTAAATAATAAAAAAATCTAAAATTTTGAGTATGTAAAATAAAAATTTACTTTAATAAAATAACAAAATTATTAGTTAAAAAAAATCTAGAAACATTAAAATTTTGAGCAGTTTGTAATTGAAATTTGTGCAAACTTAAAAATTATTACTTTTAAATGCTTTGAAATTGCCGTGGTTCTTTAAAATGCAATGTAATTGTTTTTTCGAATTTTTTTTTGAGTATAGGCAAAAAAGTGAAAACGACAAAATTAAAACCTGTTTAGTTTAGAAATAGAATTTTTACAATTTTTGAAGAAAATGCAAAGGAAAAACTTTATAAGAAATTGGATAACTGGATATAAACGATTTAAGAAATCCTAAGATTGCAATGGTTACTGAAATTACAAAAACTAGAAGATTTAGATAATTTAGAAAATTCAAAGATTATAAACCATCGGAAGTTTTATGAAGTTTCAAGATCAGCTAAGAACGTAAAGAACCGAAGCAATTTAAAAAAAATAAAGAATACAATTAAATTTAAAAACTTCAAAGAATACAAATGAAAATTTGGATCTTCAAAGAACTAAACGGGGGTTCTAAAGAAATGGGAATATTTGAAAATTTTATAGACTTTAAAATAATTAGAAAAGAGTAAAAATATCAGTGGGCTCATTTTTTTTACAACAATTAGATTATCGGATTTAATAAGGTATTTATAATTTATAACTTTAATTAGGTTTAAGAAAAAGAAACTGGGGAATAGAAAACTGTAAAGGATTCGAACTATCTAAAGTACAGATAGTTAATAATAGACTGAGGGAAACATAAAGTGGGAAAAAAATGAAATAATCAAAAGCATAATTTTTTTTTAAATTTTTGGACAAAGAACTTGAAATCTAAAGAATCTAAAAGTATTGAAACTCTATTCAGTGCATATAATTATAATTTGAATTGAACAGTTTGTTGTTTATACTTATTAGTTTCCATTTTTTTTTAAATTTGAAAGTTTTTAAATATCCAAAATTTGCTGTGCTTTTACAAAATGCAGTTCAAAATGTTTAAATTTTTGAAATTTATAACAAATTGAATAAAATGATAATATTTCAATAACTTAAATGTTATAAAATTAAGGTAATAAAATAGATCAAACTAAAAAATGTGAGATAAAAAGCTTGTTTTTTATGTTTTTAATTAGTTTCTCAGCTTTAAATATTTAAAAAAGCAGGAAAAGCATTTTTTTATCCAGAAAAATCTGAAAAAGTCTGAGAAATTGTAGTTTAATGCAAATACAGTGTATGAGCTTTAAATATAAGATTTTGAAATTTTAGGCTTTGATAAAATAACAAAAATTTCAACAATGAAAAAGAAGAAATAGAAATGAAAAGCTTTAGAGAATTGTATAATTTCACGAATTTTAAAAGAAATAAAGGATTCAAAAGACCGTAAGATTGCGATGGCTACAAGTGAACAAATCTCAAGAACGTGAGGTTACAAGATTTAAAAAATTTACAGAATTCTCAGACTCTAGAGAATCTATAAATCTATAAGCTGGATATCTAAAGACATTAGAATATTTGAAAAAAATACTGAATTCACTGTTACACAATTCGAAGTATTAGAAAAAAGAATTTTTTTTCCAAAAATCAAATATTGAGAATTTTAATGAATTCAACAAGGAAGACATAATTTAAAACATTGTGAAGGTTCAATGAAACAAAATAAATAAAAAATGTAAGGAATGGAAAAAGGGAAAACGATTCGAACCATTTAAAGGTTGGAGAAACAAAAAAAAAACAAAATAATCGAAAGCATTAAAAAAGTACAAAGAATCTGAGGATTTAAAAAAAAACTTTATCAAAAATTTTGGTGGTTAACAGAATCTGATGTATGTAGGTTCAATTTTTTTTTAATTTGGAAGTTTTTAAATTGGTTTTTCAAAATGCACTGTTTAAAATGTTTAAAATTAATTAATTGTTGTATTATTATTATTATTATTTACACTATTACATTATTGACATCAATTAATTCATTAATGTCAACTATTCTAAATTTGAAATGTTTTTTTGTTGCTTTGTTAAAATTACTTTTAACAGCATTTTGTCTTTATTTAAATTCACTGTTGTGGGAATTAAAAACAAAAAAAAATCCTCGTGAAAAAATTAGTTACAATAAATGTGTGCTGTTTGGAATTACTACTCTATTAATTTTCTAAACAGAATATTTGTACTGCAAGTAGGTATAGCAATAAATAAGTATATGTCTCTTTATCTTTTAATCTAAAAGCTAATAACGCCAATAACGCCAATGGCATAGGTTTGTTTATTTTCCACTTTTAATAAATTATTATAATTTATCAAAAGGTTCCAAACTTTTGCTAGAATTAATGCGGAAACTTGCCTAACTACCTAAAACTTTATTTAAACAACATCGTTTAGACTAAATTCGAAACGTGAGTTTAACAGAGAAAATGCACAATTTGTTGAAACAATGGGAGTGCATATTTTGGTTCTCCAAACTAACGAAAAGTTTCTTTTCTGAGATATCGCATTTGTTGTTGGCTACTTCAATTTGTTTGTAAAGGATTGAGGTTTATGAATAATGTAATAAAACAATCCGGGTGGAGCGCTACATGTGAATATATACTTGCATATTTTATAAATCGCTTTAAATTATTAAAATCTTTTTCAAAGTATTAAACGCAAACTTTTATTATGTTCACGCGCTGTGATTGTTTAAAAGAGGCTACTAAACTTTTGTTACAAAAAGAGTTTTGTAGCAGACCTTCGTGTGGGAGATTTATTTTTAGTTTTGTTGCTAAGACAGCGCACGAGAGTTTACTTACGCATTTTTTTAAGGATCCACAGTTCCCGGCTTTTACTTGTATTACAGGAACGGAAAAAAGTTATTGATTTCTATTAAGCAAACAACCAACGAACATAAACATGAATTAAATTAATTCAGTTTAATTTCACTCGTACTCAATTAAATTCATTTATTGAAAAATTTTATTTTAGTGGTTTATCAGATTTAATTCGTTCCAACTAGTTTAATGGTTTTCAAAATCATGGGCACAACTAATTGTTTATTGATTTTGTATCCAATTTAGATGTTTATTTGCTTTTAATTAAATTTTAAACATTAATTAGTTTAGTGCATATTCGAATTATTGTGTATGTCCTACGTATTTTCGTTCCACTTTGTTAAAAGTTTGAATTCGAGTTTGTAATACTTAGAACTAATTTATCTAGAATCGAGTTTCTGAGAAATCTATTCGACCTTTTCGAAGCTGCGACTAACTTTGAAGTATAATAGTTTTTCACTGACAAGATTAATTCTATTTTAATTAAAAAGTATTGTTGTCGACGAAGCTGCAATTTTGTAATGACATGACTAATAGAGTAATTAAATTGGTGACATATTTAAAAAACAGTGTGATTAATATCAGAAGTCAGTAATAAATTGTGCATTTTTTCTCCCCATTCGTGTATCTCATTAAAATTTAAACAAAGTGGAAATATCAAACTGTTTGATTATTTGCTACATTATTAACACGTGTTAATTTAGGTAAATGCGTTACACACATTGTTTGGGGTTGTTGATTATGATTTCATATGGAATTGGGATCGCAGCGTTAACATTTTGAAAATTGCGCTGTGAGCGACGATGAGACGTAAAAATCCGGCTTAAAATATTCTTCTGGGTGCAATTGACAGGTTATTAAATATATCTCATTTTGTTTGAATAGCGATTATGTCAATCATAATGTTTGTCGAGATTTTCTCGAGTGGGCGTAAAAACCTCATCTGGATTGGATTAACCAATCGTAATTTGAAGAAGACGGCGATAAATTTAAGACACCTACTAAAGCCAAGTCGGACAAAACTATAAATTACACGATTAAATCCAAGAGTATCGATTTTGACAAACTTCCAAATATGGTGGATGCGCCGGGTTCGTTGAAATGTTAACGGGATAGCACCTTGGACATATCAGTACGTAGACTGTCAATAACAAACCGGGATGCATCAAAACGCGCTAGAAATTTAGCTACAGAAGGGATATTAGGAACGCCAGCCGATAGTCTAGGGCATGAAACTGGATAAACTTCCGCTCGGATATTGTCTATCTAGCCGAGCGTGTAATAAGCGGGTGGAGAACGGGATTCGGTGCCTCTAGAACAGACCTGACCTTTTCAGGGCTTCATAAAAATTAGAGGAAAAGTATGCCGCACTGACTCATAGCGTAGCCTGAAATGTGGGGCAAAAGGATGAAGTTAATCTCTGCTAGACTGCGCAAAATTTTCCATATTTAGACGGATTATCTAGCAGTTTGGTTTAAAAATAATCTGTTCCTATTATTTCTTGATTTTTTTTTATCTAATAACTTTTCCACTATTTATTTGCCCACCACAAAGTTGCTAAATTTGTCGGGGAACAAAAAAAATGTGTCTACCATTTTTATTGAAGACGTCGTTACGAGTACAGGATATCCAGTATAAAAACCGCTTCGTAATGATAAAAATTATAGAGAAAATTTTACATGGATAAATAACCGTCGATAAGTGCTTCCGTTCTAAATAATGTGGTTATTTTTGCAGAAACTAGCTTAAAGTTTCCGTTGGAGACTTTTTAAGGGACATCAGTTATTTTTTGTTTTTATAGTTTGGATTAAATTTTTCTCACTCAACGATAATTAAAATTATTATTTGAAAATACGGAGTTAGTTACTTTCTTAGATGCAGGTTTATTTACATTTTTGTTATATATATATATATTACATACCTAGGTTTATTCTAAATTTTGTAAGATTGTTGTTATTTGTTGTATCTTGATTCTTGATTTGTTTCTTTGTTGATTCTACTTTTTTTGGGCCCTAAGCATTATTTAGATGTTTCATGTTTTTTCCATTTTGGCTTTCTATATATATTTTTTAATTTCTAATTTAATTTTTTGTATTAAATGAATATTTAGTATTTTTTAATTCTCTTGATTTTTTTAGACTTTTGAGATACTTTAGGTTAACCAGATTTTTAAGTGTTTTTTAAATTTTTTAATTTTTCATTTCGTTCAATTACTTTATTATTTTTAGACTATATATCTTTTATATCTTTTTGTTTTTGATTTTTCAATTTTTTTTTAGAATTTTTAGATTTATTAATTTTTCAGTTTTTTTTTTGGATTTTTAGGTGTTCTTGTGTATTTTGTAGAAAATTCCGATTTAAAATTATTTTTAGAATTTTTAGGTTGCGAAATCGATTTTTTGCTTTTTTATTATCAGATTTTTATTTTTTTTTTTGAGTTCTGGAGACTCGAGATAGGGTTTTTAAAACATTTTTTGAATTTTTAGATTTATTGGTTTTCTGGATAACTTGGCTTTTTCAGAAATTTTTAATTTTTAATTTTTAAATTTTATTTAAATGTTTCTTAAATTGTCTAGGTATATTAAACTGTTTTGTGATTTTTTTTTTAATTTCTATGACTTTCTATGTATGTTAGACTTTCTCAGTTTTTAATGACTTCTGAATTGTATATACTCTTATGTTTTTTTTTCGGTGAATTCTTTTGGATTGTCTAGGTTTTCTAGTTCTTTTTTATGACTTTTATTTGTATTTATGCGTCGGATAGTTTTTTAGTCTGTATATTTAAAACAAAATCCGGTTTTCTAGTTTTTTCAAATTTTTGTTCGATGCTTTGATTTTTTTTTGAATTTTTTGGATTCATTGTTTATTTATGTATTTTTTGGATTCTTGATTTTTTTTATTCATGGTTTTCTTTCGATTCTTTCGGTTCTTACGATTATTTCGATTTTTTCAATCCTCTGGATCCTCTAAGAATAATACGGATTTAAAGGTTCTAAAGGATCTACTAAAGGATCTAAATGTTCCAAAGGATCTAAAGTATCTAAAGGATCTAAAGGAACCAAAGTATTTAAAGTATCTAAAGTATCTAAAGGAACCAAAGTATTTAAAGTATCTAAAGGATCTAAAGGATCTAAAGGATCTAAAGGACTTAAATGATCTAAAAGATCTAAAGGATCTAAAGATCTAAAGGATCTAAAGAATTTAAACAATCTAAAGGATCTAAAGTATTTAAAGTATTTAAAGTATCTAAAGTATCTAAAGGATCTAAAGGATCTAAAGGACCTAAATGATCTAAAAGATCTAAAAGATCTAAAGGATGTAAATTATGTAAAGGATCTAAAGAATTTTAAGAATCTAAGGGATCTAAAGAATTTTAAGAATCTAAAGGATCTAAAGGGTCTAAAGGATCTAGAGAATCCAAAGGATCTAAAGTATTTAAAGGTTTTTTTCGATTCTTTGGATTGTTTGGATGCTTTGGATTCTTTGGGTTTTTTGGATTGTTTTGAATTTTTGGATTCCTTAGATTCCTCATATTATTTTTTGGATTCTTTGGATTCTTGAATTTTTCGTATTCTTTGCTTCTTTTTTTAGATTTTTTGGATTTTTGGATTCTTTAGATACTTTCGATTTTTTCGATTTTTTAGATCTTGTCGATTTTTCAGATCCTTTCGATACTTTCCATACTTTAGATACTTTAGATTTTCTAGATCTTCTAGATCCTCCGGATCCTCTAGATCCTTCAGATTTTTTATATATGTCAGAACTCCTATATTGTTTAAAGTGTTGCTTTTTTAGATTTTCTTCATTTAATAATTGTTCTATTATTCTTTTAACGCACCGCAACTCAAAGTAAATTTGCAGTGAAACAGAAAATTAAATTAAGTCTATTCGCGCTTTTTCAAGATTTTAATTAAAGCGTCGTGACCAGTCCAGAATATCTCGTAATTACCGCTCAGTAATGATTAAAATTATAGAGAAAATTTTACATCGAGAAGTGCTTCTGTTCCAAATAATTTTTGTTGAAACCAGTTCTCGTTAGAGACCTTTTAAATGATATAAGATGAAACGTCCTTACAAGTTCGTGTTTTCCAATTTGAGTACGAAAAAACATCCGTAAAAAGCACCTTTACTTTTTTATGAGCTATGTGTCTTTGAACCAATTTTTTCAATTTATAGTTGACATTTGACTGCTGCAGATTTAGAGAAGTAGAAAATGTTTTTTTTATTCGCACCTTCAGTTTCTTCAAAACAACTAATAATATTAAAATTCAGGGTTAAAGTCACTTGATTACAATTTATTATAAAGTCTTTACCATTTTAATTATTTTTCGAGAAATCGCGTTTTGTTTACGCTTATTTTCAATAGTTCTTGAGAGAGATTATAATTTAGTCCACATGCGAGCTGTAGTGAACACTTTTAAGATTTAAGCATCCATTGTGATTTCAGTTTTATCGTAATGAACATAAAATTTAACACACTTCATGCATGTGTAGGCAGGTACATTAATGAGTGATTCTGTTATTGACATTTGCAGCTGTAGTGATTCTACGCTTCACTGGATAGGAGGTTAGATAAAAAAAGTAAAAGACGTTAAGTTAGTTAGATAAAATCAGTACGAAAATGAGTATTCTGAAAACAGTTAATACTCAAATTAAGCGCTCTACATTTTCTTTTTAGTAATTAACCAGAAATGGTGGTTTACGTAATGTCGGTTGTAGTGCTTTCCCAACGCATGTAAACATGGTTAAAATCACATAGTAGCTGGAAATTCGTGAGCTTAATTAAATTAGAGCTAGTTACAGGTTTCCAGCAGAAGGACTTGTGGGCGGATATGGTTATGGAGTCTAAACAGACAGTGACTTCTTAAATCTTAGAAGTTTAAATAACTTAAGAAGGCTAAAACGCATCCAAAAGTTTCAAAAGTTTAGGTGAAAATAAAAACTGGAAACAATCAAGAGAATCTGAAATAATTCAAAAAAAAAAAAGAATTTGAAGATTTGAAATGTAGCCGGTATTCAAAAATTCAAAAGGTGCTAGAAAAATATGAGTTTATGAAACTCAGAAGGTCTAGATATTGCTGTCAATTTATAAAACTCAAAGAATATAATGTATCCAGACTCTTTCAAGGGTCCAAGGTATAATAAGAACACAAAAAAAGAAGTGAGAATTTGGAATATTTAAGAACTAACTTAGGAGATCTAAAGAAAAAAAAACAAATAATTTCTCATTGAAAACTTATTCAAAAGGTGTAGAAAATTTAAGGCTATCAAGCATCCAAAAAATTCACTGGATCCTAAGTTATTTTTCAATAATTTTGAGAAGCTTAATGGATCTGTAAAGTATTTATGATGTGAAACAAAGCTCAAGAAATTAAAAAAAAAATTATGAAAAGTGTAAAAACAAAGAATCTAAACGATTTACAAACTCGAAACAATAAGATAAAATTTTTTGATTATTTAGGAACTAATCTTGGTGATTTAGAGAACTTGGAATAATTGAAAAAAAAAAAATGCTACTACAAAATTAGAAAAAAAACCAGTGGGTCCATTTTTTTTAGATTAGATTTTGAGATTTTTAGTCTATTTAGTAATTCGAAACATTGAAAAGGTTGAAGAAAACATAAGGTATACAACTCAAAAGGAATCGAACGATCTAAAGGATGGAAATGGCTTGAGGGAAACAAAAAATTTAAATAATCGAAAACAACAAAAAAAATCAAAAAATCAAAGAATTTTTGGGAGAACTTGAAATTTAACGAATCTGAAAAGTTTTGGAAATTTAGTAAATCTGAATAATTTAGTAAATTATAAAAATTATGATATATAATTGGAATTAAGCAGTTCGGTATCAGATTCTTACAAAACAAGTTTAATTTTAACTTTTCAAATAATTAGTTTAAAGTTGTTGTAGTTTTACGAGAAGCACAGTTTAAAATGATAAAATTATAGTAAAATTGCAAAAAAAAGTCAAACGATAAAACTAAAATCTGCTAATAAAATTTGAAGATTTTGGAATCAGAGATGTGGGACAAAAAGGCTTAAACGTTTTAAGATTTTAAATAATTTTTCATTTATAAAAACTAAAAGACGAGTATTCTCCGAGAGACAGAAAATCTTGGAAATTATAGTTTAATATAGATGCAGTAAAGAACTTCTAATAATCTCAACAACTAGAACTAAGATTTGGACAATTGACTAATTTAACGAAATAAAAAAATAAGAATCCAAAAAAATCTGAAGAATGTGAAAATTCTCTCGATCTCGAAATTCTGGAGAATTTATAATGCTCAAAGAATTTAAAGCATCCAAAGTCTCTTAAAGGTCCAAAATGTTTTCAAAGGGCAAAAATTCTAAACAGTTCAATAATTTGAATTTAAATTAAACGGTTTATAATTTACACTTTTGCAAAACTTGTTATTTTCTATTTTTTTAAATTTGTAAATGTCTGTTGTTTTTTCAAAATTATCAGTTTAAAGTGTTCAAGATCTTAAAACTTGTGATAATCGTAAAAAAATTGGCGAAATTCCTAAATTGCAAACAAAAAATATCAAACGATAAAACTGAAATCTCATAATTTAATATAATAATGAGTAAATATATAATATAATATAATAGAATATGTAAATTTGCAAGTTTAAATAGAGATTTTCATGAGAAAAATCTAAAATGTTGGAGAAACTAATTTTAAGAACTTATGAATTTGTTAACATTGGAAAGTGAAATCTTTTGAAGATATCGAAGAGTCTGCAGCATTGGCCCTTAATTAGTTGCTACCAGAGAGCTCACAAGAAAAATATGAAAATGCGTTTAAAGAATTTAAAAACTGGAGTTTGGAAAAAAACTGATAAATGAAGAGGTATTATTAGCATATTTTGAACACAAGTTAAGAACTTTGAAGGGATCTACATTATGGAGAGAATTCAATGTTAGGAGCTACAATTAATGTGAACAAGAAGATAGAAATTAAGAATTATCCCAGATTGATAGCTTTCATTAAAAGGAAGTCAACCGGCCTTACTCCAAAGAAGTGTAGTGTCTTCATAAAGTTGGAAGTAGAGAAATTTCTGAAGGAAGCGGATGATAACAAATATGTGTAGATGAAGGTAAAATTTACCACAAAATTTGGTGCTACATCCTGAAGTCTTCATCCATTTTTAGGTGGTGTTGCTTGTAGGAATTAGCGGAGGGTTGCGTCGAGAAAAGATAACATTTCTGGATATAAAATATGTGAAAGATATCCAATATTTTTTTCTGATTGAAATTCCACACACAAAGACAAATGTCAGAAAAGAATTTGCTACAACACGTGGAAATTTTAAGGGTATAGATTTATTAAAAATATTTAGAAAGTACTATTTCCTGTGACCTTCACGAATTGAAAATACAAGTTCTTTTATTGGCTACCGTAATAGCAGATGTAAAAGACAAGCTGTGGGGATCAACACCATTGCTGCAATACCACAGAAAATTCCAGAGTTTTTAAAGCTACAAAATTCTTCGACGCATACTGGACATTGCTTTAGGAGGACTTCAGCAACACTACTTGCAAACGCAGAGGCTGACATCACTCATTTAAAGCGTCATGAAAACTGGAAATGTAGTAGCGTTGCTGAATCGTACATTGAAAATAAATTAGAAATAGCTGCAGTCTGCAGTCACAAGGTGGTGGTAAATTACTGTGTTGTGATGACTCCGGACCTTTTGTCGAATTGGAATTGGGACACAAGATAGGAACAGAATAACGTTCTTTTTTGGAACTTGTTCTAATTTTGTAGTTAACATATATAAAATATAAAGTTTGCGTTGATTCTTTTTTGTCTTGTTTTTCCATTCTAGTTTGCAAAATTTCAACTTTTCCGCAGCTAAATGAGTATTGAAAAATCGAAGGATTCCCAAACGAATTTAACAAAAAAATATTTCCTCTTGCCAAAAATTAGTTTTTAATGAAATAAAAGTGAATTGTTTGGGACTACTACTCTTGATTAAATTTTCAACAGAATATTTGTGCTCCAAATACAGCATTATTAAAATGTATCAACATTTTCGTTTTAATTGTATTTTCCTGTTTTCTCCGATGTACCTGATCGTTTTACAAGTTCTCTTCTTTTATTCAACTAAAATCAAACAACGCCAATGGCATAGGTATGTTTGTTTTACACTTTTAATTTTATTGGTGAATAAATTTACATAAAATTGTGAGTGTACTTGTATACTAAATTGACAACTATCGTTAGCAATAAAATTGTTGAATAATTCACGATGAAACTATTGCATTGATAGTTGCGAGTTGAATTCTAAAAAAAGTTTTTTGAGAGCTGGTAGAACACAGGACCTTTTGTTTTTTAATACTTTTGCTTAACTTTGAATTTAATTTAAGGAGCAAAACATTGAAAGCGAAATTAATAATATGTGAATGTACACGCTCAAAGTTATAACTTTCAGAGAAAATATGACCATCTGAATACTTCCAATGAAAGATAAGCGTGGGCGTATATTCATATTTTTTTCAGTAATGATAATAATTTTTATTTATTGCAGTTGTTTGGAACCGTGCTTCATTTTTACATAATGCGCACGTGTATTAAACTTGCCATGGAATAAATTATGTTGGATTTATCGAAATGCAAAAACACACAAATTGTTGGGTAATGGAGTGCATACACGCAAATACACAAGCACCCAATCACTGCATTTTATTAAATATTCTTCTTTTCTCAGTGGAACGTTCATTATTTTTATTTATTACAAATTTAATAATTTTGACAGTTGGTGCAATAATTTATTACGACGAATCCATGATTCCTTAAATGAAGAACTCTTCTAATATTTGTTTCTTGAGAAAACTCCGATCAGGCGAAATTTTAATTAAAATTTTAATAAAATTTTCTTCGCAGCAAGTTTCGTGTTTGTTTCTAAAATCCATACAACTCATTTTTTCCAATCTGTATGGAAAACATTCTGGTATTGTACGAATGACACGTCCACACGCTTTATGTTATAATTTCACTTTATATCTCACAAAAGTGTGCATTTTATTGCTATATCGTTCATATTTCTGTTTCAGACAAAGCTCTCCCCGCAAATAAAGTTTGTGGCCTTTACGACATACCACCGGAATAGTGCTGTAAATTAATTGACGAAGTTTGTAATGGATGGTGGCGGAAAGGTATAATAACTGTAGATAAAGCCTTGTTTCGAAGTGATGTATTTTTCCTACATTAATAGACTTAAATTTTAAGTAGTTTCAGCCCAATACTACACCGAACTTCGCTCAGATTAACTTGAAAAATAAATGCAAAAAACATGAGCATCCGGGGAGTCCTAAAACGTTTACGAGCCGTTATATTCGATTTTTTAACAATCGCTTTGGCGAATATGTAGTCATAAAAATAATTGAAACTCAATTTCCGATATAAAAACCGGATGCTGATGCTGACTTTAATTTTGAGTGGATCTGTGTTTCTGGCGGTGCAACACAATACCAAATTACTCTGTGGTTAGCGCTATTATTGAAAAAAATTAAAATCTTTGATGGAAGGATTATTTTTGTTTAGTATTTTAATAAATCAATAAACCCACACCTTTGTTGCATTTGTAATGATTTTTACATTTTCGTATTTTATTAGAATTAATTTGAAATCCATATTTTATAACATTAATGCGTTTTTTATTTTTAGTAACAAGCACTTTGTTTATGAATATATTTATTAGCTTGAAAACATTTTAAACGTATTTTTAATAGGTGGTTTGATATAATATAAAGATATAATAAAAATATAATTAAATATAAGTATTGTTGTTAAATAGATAAAAGATATTTGTAAATAAAGCTTTGAACATTTTTGTTATCTTTTTTCCACACTTAATTTTGTTTCAGTACGTTTCGTTAGCTTAGAAAAAAATACTTAAAATTTTATTTTTGCATGTATAAAATCTAGAAAATTTAAATAATTTAATGAATATGAAGAATCCAAAGAATCTTTAAGATCCACAGGACTTTGAAAGATTTTTAAGTAAAACATTTTTTGTGAACAAATATACTTAGTATGTTATGAACATTCTAACAATTCTAAAAATTGAAGTGGATAATTTCGTGTGTAAGAATTAAAAAACAAAAATTTAGAAATTAAGAAAATTGTAGACAAATTTGGTAATTTGCTTGTTTCGAAAATCGTACAAATTTTAGTTTCCCGAAATCTCAAAATGATAAAAGACGAGAAATTAAAAGTTTGTCCACTTTTATAATTTACAAAAATATAACAATCAATCATTTAAAATTAAAAATGTAACAATTGTTAAAAAACAGAGATTTTGGAAAACATAGTTTATATTCTTCGCAAAATTCAGAGTTCAAATATATTTCAATGAAGTATCGTGAGATATTGTGAGAAATTTTGCTATTCAAAAAACCGAAAACAAAAATTTCAAAATAGAACAGCTTTATGCAAAAATGATTTTTCAAAAATTTTGAAACATCTTTGAGATTTTGGATCTTTTCGAAGTTTTACATATTTTGCCAAAAAGGATCTAGAGGGTTTATAAAATAAAATAAAAATATTTAGAGAATTTTAAGTAATTAAAATATTTTCGTATTTTTAAAATCGTATTATGCAAACTACGAAAGTGTGTAGTTTTTAAAAATGAGAGAAGTTTGGGTTCAAAAAATAAAAATGCTGAAGAATTTGAAAACTTTGACGAACCTCAAAAACTTGAGACAGCCTAAGGATCTAAAAAAACTAAGAACTTGAACAAATGTGAAGCACATAAACATTTTTTAAAATCTCAGAAAACTCCAGGCATTGTGAAATGTAAAAAGCTCTAGAATATTAAGAACTTGAAGAACCTGAAAAAACAGAAGAATCTAAGATTTTTTAGAAAACTGAAGAATCTGGAAGATTTGTTAAACCTCAAAACTCGTCGAATATCAAAAATCTGAGAACCTCAAAAACATAAGAAATATGAAATTCAATTATTTTCAGGAACTTGAATAAATTAAAAAGTCTGAAGAGGTTTATAATTAGTAAACTCAATTAACGTAAAGAATCGTAGAAATTAAGAAAAAATAGAAACTCAAAATTTAGAAGAATCTAAAGAGTTAAAATACTGAAGGATTCCAAGAATTTAAAAAAAAATCAAAAATTTGGGAAATTTGAAAAATTTAAAGATTTTCAAGAATTTGAAATACAATCTGCAGAGCTTGAAGAATCACAAAATTTTAAGGCTTCAAGATTTTTTTAAAACTACACATTTTGAAAATGATATCAATTTTGCAAATTACTACATTCTAAAAATTAATTGTAGATATTTTTTAAGAAATTTGAGGATTTTAACATAAAAATTTAAATGAACATTCTCGTATTCTCTTACAAAAAAGAAATGTGGAAACTGTACCCTAAGAACTTAAAGGATTCTGAAAACTTTAAAAAACTGGGACAACTATACCACTTTACAATCCTATAGAATTTGATAAACTACAATTACCCTTAAAAATCCTAAAATGTTAAGAACTTGAAGAATCTGCAAAACCAGAAAAAATTAAGGAATTTTAGAGACCTAATGAAATTGAAAAATGTAAACAACTTAAAACATTAAAAAAAAATTGATAACCTAAAGAATCTTAAAAATAAAAAAAAGTGATGTTGGGAAATCTGAAAAAGTTTCGAAGAATCTAAAGAATATGAGCAACCTCGAAAATCTGAAAAATTGAAAGAACTTCGAGAATCTGAAATACAATCTGAAGAGCCTAAAGAATTACAAAATTTCAAAATGATATCAATTTAGCAAAATTCTACATTCTAAAATGAATTTTAGATCTTTTTAAAAAATTGGAAAATTTTATCATAAAAAATTAACACTGTATTCTTAAAATTACAAAATGAAAATGTGGAAATGTGGTAAAAAAAATGCAAGAAGTCAAAGAAACTAAAAACTTGAAGTGTTGAATTTAAAGCCCATAGAATATTAGGAATTTGAAAAAGGCCAAGGGCTTGAAAAATCTGAAAAATTCAAAGAATTTTAAGAAGCTGAAAAACTTCAATAATCTAAAAAATCTTAATTTAAAAAAATTCCACAACTTTAAACACATTCTCAGGAACCTAAAAAATTACAAAAATTTAAGAATTTAAGCAATTTTTAAGATCACGCACATTGTGAAAGTAATATCCAGTTCGCAAAAATCTGCGCTATAAAAATTAATTTAGGATATTTAAATGAAATTTGAAAGTTATTCTTGGTACTTTGATAACTGAACAAATCAATTTAAAAAAGAATAGACTTTCTACAAATTTTGAAAATTGAACTTAATTAAAAAAAATGTTTTAGAAAATTTGATTTTTGTAACTCAGACTAGATTTTCAAAGCATTCGAAGTACTTCGAGGACTTTTTGATTATCCCGTGAGTTTGTTGCATATTTTTCCATATTTTTAAAGTAGTTGCATAATTCTCAATAATTTGCTGCACGCGTAAGATCATATTTACCATACGCTTTTTATTTATAAGAAAAAAATTAAAAGCAAATGAAAGAAAATATTTTTACATCAATTATCGCGTAACATGAAAGATTCTGAAAAAATGCGAAGATATAGTGCAGAAAATTTGAGTTCTTTAGATACTTTAAATTCTTCATGTTCTCTAGATTGTTTGTAAGATTAAAAAAGGATGAATATTTACCAAAAAGAAAATGTAGACAAAATCTCTGCAGAACAAGAGAAATTAATATTTCAAGAAGACAAGCAAAAAGAAAGACATCATATTGCATTATATTGCATTTAAAATTACTTTAACTCAGTTCATTCTCTAATAAACTTTCAAACGCAATTTTCAGTTGCAGCGCGTGTTTTTTCTTGGACTAATGCTGTGATCGTTAAGAGCAATTTTTCATCAGAATTACACAATAAAGGCCAAAAACTGCAACTAACTACTCGAGTTCTCTCAATTTTTATTTTTTTGACACTTTTCGGAGCAAAGATTTGTCAGCAAAATTTGTAATTTATCCTGTGAATGGCAGGTCAATGTTTTTTCCTGCAAACCATCCGACTTAATGATAGATTTCGTTCCTTTATTAAAACCCTTAAAAATAAACAATAATTGCTTTTCCTGTAATTTTCAGCTAGCTCTGTTCCATCCCCTGTAATTACGATCTGAAGCCCCAGTTTCGCGGCACTCGAATCAAACAGATCACACAATTAAAATAATTTAGGAAATGCTTAGAGCTCGTTACCACTCTAATTTGTTGACACATTTAGCTTAATGTTCCTAATTGCTGTTTGCAAGATACGCACAATGTTGAATTTATGATCTAAAAAATTCAGAGATGACTGCCTAAGAAAGGCAATCGATAAAGTCAAATTCGGAAAGACGCCAGACGTAGTGGCATTACGCCAGATTCTAATAAGTTATAAAAGATGGATGTGAAGTTTAAGAAAATTTACTTGAGTATTGATGAAGAATAGCAATATTCGCAATATTGTGCATATTACAGAGATTTCAAAAATTATGCAATCCGATTTCCTAGTCACGTAGAACATAACAGCAAATTGCTTCTAACATCTTAGTCATGGAAAATCTAAGAACAGATGTGCAAGGCAGTATCCTGGTGGGGGCTTCCAATGGATGTAATTAGTGACATGTTTATGCATTAGGTACGTAAATTAGTTTTTGGCTTTGGGATGTTTGGGTGACGAGATTTTCTAATTTACTATTACGAGCAGGTATAGGCAACTTTAGTTTAAGTTGCTAAACTCAGAAAAAAGTTCAGTTTGTTCAAACAGTCATTAATTAATTAAAATCTAACACCAGAATGGTCAGCTGTTTCTACAAAGAAAACAAAACCTAAAGTTTTCCTATGACATGATACACCTCTGAATCTGGACATCCATTCTAAGATAGTTTAATTTAATATTCCTGTTATCCCAGTGGTAATATTTAAATCGATTCCAATTTAAGCCAGTAATAGTCGAGTATATTAAACTATATATAAGTGCCTAGTCTGAACTTTATACGCTATTTAATTAATTAATAAATTAATTATAATTTGTCTAACATGTTCTCACGTTGAGTCTTTAAAATTATACATTTATAGGACACACAGCACAGAAGTGATTAATATCGCAAGTCAAGGATCCTCAATGGAGTCAATTATAAACCCCGTCGATGGAGCTTCGGAAGGCCTCAGTGGAAAAGTTGTATCTTTATCTGATATTAGCACTTTATCCTTTATTTCCGGTTGAGATGTTCGGATTTTTTCAAAAACATTCGTCAGTGTGTTTTGGAAATTGTTCCGGAAATTAATGACGAACTATTTATTTACATAAAATGTGTCCATTTGTATAATAAATAAAAGGGAAATTTTTGAAATTACTAATTTTTACTAGAAGTTTCATTCATGCGAATTGTGTCTATTTTCTTATAGATTTCTTTGGTTTGATTCCAGACACAAGTACTTTGCCAGGTATGTACATTAAAAGTAATGTGGTGGATGCGCCGTAAATATTTTCAAATAAAATTTCTAATTTTAGTAAAAGCTTTAATTCAATGGAATTAAATTTCAAGCTTTAATTTTATTTCATATAACGGGCTTTTTTTCTTGAAGCTTGTGTCTAATTATAATTAATTATATGGAGTTCAGTAAAACGAGAATTTTTTAAGTTTCTGTAAAAATGCCTAGGTCACAAGTTTGTTATTTTCCTATAAATTTTTTAATTTAGATTTTGTATATAAACTGTTAATGTTTTTTTTCCAAATAAAGTTAAAAAATGGTGGTTGTGCCAAAATTTTAATGAAAATTTTAAATACTTGCTATTATTTAAATAGGTTTATATTATTCTTACAAATTTTATTTGTTTCAGAGATCCACAGAATTAAAAAAAATTTGGCAAAGTGTTGAATTTTGATATTTGCAAAATTAAATTTTCAGATATATATACGAGTATTTCATATGTCATAAAATAGATTCAGTTACTTCTAGATTTTATTTGCGCGGACATAGGAACGAAGAAATTTTTCATTCACAAAATCGGAAAAGTGTGGAATTTATAAAATATTGACTGTAAAATCTATTATAAAATTTGTAACTTTTGTTAAGAGAATTTATATTTACAAATGTGTTTTCCTGAAGATTTCATCAATCTTAATACAAAATCGATGAATTTTTGGAATTTTTACTTTAATTTTAAAAGTGAGAATTTTTAAAACTTCTGAAAACGTGGTGGATTATTGTTACTAAGAAAATGTGATTGTTAGTAATTGTTCAATTTCCATAAGATGACCTAATTTTTTGTTACCCCTATTTAAATATAGCATGAAAAATTTTCAAATATTCACGGAAATAAGAAAAACACATTTTATATTTTTACACGAAACGTCTTACTTTTGCTCAAGGCTTTAGTGTAAAAAAATAACTTTTTTTGTGAATTTAATTTTTATAAATACAAAGGGGAAATAATATTTTTTTAGATGATATTTTGAATGTATATAAAATTATAAAAAAAATTTTTTTGGACTGGTGAAAAATTAATGGGTTTATTTTTTTTAAGAAATGTAGTTACTTTCTTATAGATATTATTTGCGATTAACACAGACACGAAGTATTTACAGAATTAACAAAAATACAAAATTTCCAAGGATACAAAATTGTAAGATTTTTGTGTTTTAAAGAATGTACATTTATTATATAACGAGTTCGGCTGGGCGATTAGCATCCCAAAGACTTTTTTACAAGATTTGATAATAGTAGTAGTAGTAGTAGTAGTAGTAGTAGTTGAGAGTAAAAATACCTACAAAAATTAAACTATGGCCTAGGTTACATAGCTAAACGACAAGCAAGCAAACAGCTTTCCCGTCGAGTGCTTCACACAATTTATTGTAGAAGTAATATTTAAATTTGTACAAAAATTTTGTTTAAAAAGTGTTGTAAATAATTTAAAGTCAACCTAAATAAATGTTTAGTTGTAACGACGTTTGAAATTTTAATTGGTGCGAAAAACAACAATTTTGTAGAACAGACATTTTTTTCTAGATTGCATCTATTTATTTAAAAACGAGGGTTGTTTTATTCAGACAAATATTTTTTGTTAATATCTACAGTAATAATAAAAATATAAAAGTTTTGAAAAATAGTGGATGCGTTAAATTTAATATTTATACATAAAATTTTCAATAGTTGCTAAAAACTTTAATTTCATGGTGTGGTCACTTTCATTCATTTAAACAAGAAACAAAAAAAATTTCAAAAATACATAGAATTAGCAAAAAGATGATTTTTTCAGATTGCTGCAAAAACACGGTTAGTTTGAACTAATATTTCTGAATAAATTTGTTATTTTTAAATAAAATTTTTGCTTTTTGCTATAACTTTCAATTTTTTGGTATTATTGTAGAATTTTTTTGACCACATGTACAATAATAATTACCACAGTCAAGAAAAAATAGAAAATTTGAAGTTGTTAATTTTGATTTTGAAACAAAAGTGCCATCTGTTGCTTAAAAGTGCATTTTTGGGACATTTTTTTAATAGATTTTTTTTGTTAATTTCCAAGTATTGGAGAATTAATAAAATTTTTTTTTCTAAAGTATGTAATGAAAGGAAAGGAAACATCTGCTACTTAGACTTAGACTACTTACAAAAATAAGGAAAACATGATTTTTTAACTTTCGGTAAAACTAAGGATACGCCAAATTTGAAAAATTTCTTGACAGTTAATTAGGAACTTTTTTAATATTATTTATTATTATCATTTAATATAGCTAAGAAAAGTATTTTTAGGGTAGTTTTTTTGCGAAAAAGGACCTTTATGTATCTAAAAAATAGTCCTTGTGCCAGTTTGTTTTTGCTAACAGAAATGTTTATATATAAATGTCAATAAACACGATTAAAAGCGATTTCAGAATAAATTAAAAAGCACGCAGTCTATGTGAATCATGAAACTTTTTTTTGTCCAGAGTTGGCCTCATTATAATTACTTGACGGACGTGGTCTACTTTTTACAGATATGTAGATAGTCTGAACTCTCGTTCATCAATAAATTCATTTTGAGATGTTTGCTAACAAAATCGTCCGTTTATCGTGTAAAATTGCTTTAAGGAATTCAAAAGCGTCGTCAGTTATATCCTGTTGTTGCATATAATGTGTATTTTTCCGCCTTCAATTTTATACACAAAAGTTATTGTGTTTGTACAACGCAAACGTGGTCTTTATTAAGAATTTAATATAAAGTCAATGCCGTTGCCGCCAAAACTCGTATTTAATCTAACTGTTATAAGTTGTACTTTGTTTAGTAATGAATATTATGATGGAATGTACAAAGTTAAATTACAGAACACGCTTTGAATTCTGAAAGCTTACATGCAGTTTTTAAAAAACAAGAATTTGAACTTCGATGCAAGTAATTTATTAATATTTAGCAATTCGCCGGGTTTAAATCAAACACCACCTGTAACCCCAAAAGTTTGTACGTCGAATTTTGAAAGAGAACAGGAGGAATTAAATGTAGTGTGCAGTTGGAAAAAAGTTGCCAAAGTATAAATGAATCCGAACCTAGTTCGTGATTGGAATTTCTCGAAGCAAATTAGCAATCGTTTGAAATTGAAAGAGACTGAAGGACGAAGGTAAAAAATGTAAGACGAAGCGATTTTTGTTTTAAATAAGATGATATTGGATAAGTTTGATCCACAAGCATTCTCGGTGTTTTATTTTTAAAAACTTTAAAGTTTACGAGAGACGTCAACAGAATATTTGTCAAATGCACTAAAATAGGAAAACGTTGAATCAGCTTTCTAGTCATTGGAATTTTGCTGTATGCTCTAAGGATCTAATGTGAGGTCGTCATTATTTCATCTTAACAAAAAGCAGAGATAAATGCGTATGAAAACACAATTGTATGAATCCGTATGAATATTTGTTGTAAAAACCGGTCCGAAGTTACTTTTGGTAGATAACAATTCAGTGTTCCCACAAAGCATCAAACATTTTAAACCGTTTTATTTCCAAAATAAAACTACATAACAATCAAAGCTCAAACCGCAATATATCACAATAGCGTTTCGCCCTCAAAAAACAGCTGAAAGCTATTAAACATTTTTGTTGTTGGTAACAATACATCCTAAAGGACCTCGGACAAAAAATCAATGTCCTTCCTGACAACAGAGCGATGATTTGGACTTTTTCTTGTTGCAACTAACACAAACGACCATGAAGGAAGTATTTGGTTAATGACGTCACATTGGCTTAAAATAATTCGAACAAAATGGCGATTTTGAAACGACGGACGACGCAATGGCTTCAGTGTAGTCGTCATATCGACGGATCGATGTCGCGTCGCATGGCAACCTCGTTCGTACTATCACGAACTGAAACGGGCGTCGCGGCGTCGACCATGGCCTAGCGCGATTCCTTCGGTGGATGCCATTCCAAACAGACGAGACTTGAAAGCTTATGGTGGACGATCTTATGCAAAACGTATTGCTCGTTTACTACGGTTACGGCATTACTAAGTACCGAGAGAAGTTTTCGACAGATGATGTGAAGGTCTGTCTTTCGTGACAATTATGTGGGTAGACGAGGGGGCAATCTGATAATTTTATAAAGTACTTGGACAATTGCTGCGGTTGCCTTGAAGCTGTTGGCGGTCAAAAATTCATGACGGCGGCCGAAATGTAGATTTTATTTCTCGTTGTCGCATATTTTCTCTGACGTTTCTTTATCTCTCAGAATAAGTTTTTCTTTATTCTTTTTCAAGGGTTTTTTCTTGGACGATCACTTCTCAAACACAGAGAAAATTTGTCTAATTACTATAATTTTTTATGAGGCTTTAATAAGAGCAAATTGCGCACTTTTGTTGTTGGCAGCTAATTACAAACCATTAATTAGATACAGTAAGTGTAGGAGTAATGGATAACCCAACAGAAGTGCGTTGGTGCCCTTTATGCGTACTACGTGTGCAAATAACCGTGAAGTGAATATCAGCGGAAATTTTTGCATATTAATTGAAGTTTAAAGAGAAATATGGCATAAAAGAGCCCAATCAATACGGCTGCGTTAACGTGACCTTAAGAAGCTGTCGTTATTTCCGTTTCATGATTCCTGAACCTCTCAGACTCCATTAAGATTTTCTCCAAAAAAATGTATTCGTTGACCAATCGATTTGCGTATTTTGCTCCTAAGAATGTCTAGAATTCCACCATTATAGAAGAATTCTGAGCTATATTCACACTTGCTTGCTCTTTTTGTATGACACATAAAAGGACAATACGAACCGCAAGGAAAACCTGAGACGGTCGATGCTGCACTTAACATTTTTTATCGGAGTTCGATTAGATTTAGTATTTTTTATACGGGGGTTGGGGTAATTATTGCGTTGTAAATTGCGCGAAGGAAACTGAAAATTTTACCGACGCACATAAATTCGGTTCTATCTTTTTGGTGACCGTTTTCCTCAACGATTTACGATCATCCTTTGGGTTTCTCACATATAAAAACAAATTCAGGCATCTCGTCTTCGTTAACGCTGCAGACGAGATTGCTTTTGCTAGTTTTTCTTTAGAGTAATGGAAATCAGTTTGATGAAACTAACAGTTCGTTCGTTCAGTATAAAGGTAAAGAAACAATTCAATGAATTTGAAGATTTGAAAGTGCATACAAACACTACGTGCGATGACGTATAATTCACACTTATTTTGTCAGTGTGCAATTATTCTGTTTCAACTTTGTGATAGTTCACTGTGTTCTGAGTTGAAGATAATGTCAGCAAAACGTTAATTGCAATTACTCTTGACACAAACTGCTGAGGCAGAAACGAGAACGTTTCGATTTTATTCATATTTACCTTTTGATATTTAAATGTCGCTCTGCGTTTATTATTAGCTGCTTAATTGCTGTTTCGCGAAAATAGAAGTGTGTAGCAATATGCAAAATTCATCATTTTTATCAATTTGTGGAAATAGAAACTCACTTTTGCTTTAAAAACTCGTATTTAAATCATTTTTAATTAAAACCACTCTACTCAAATAGGCTAATGTAATGACTGTGTTTTTAAGCTTATGATTATTTTAATTACCATGTAGTTTCATTCGTAAAAAACTCATTCCAATCGAATTTATATTAAGTGGAGTTGTTCCAGTCGAGAATGTGAAATATTGGTGTTTATGTAAATTCCTTGGTGGGATGTGAACAACGAACCAATTTATATGATTTACTCTCAACGCAATCTGATTAGAGAGGATTAAACTAATATTTTGTGGCACTCTGCATATTTAATTTGTTGAGAATTTTATGTGGGTTTTTATTTAATAATATTTATATATATTTGTGACATCGTTGTTCTCTTGAACGAGTTTATTATATTAAAAAAGAGTTGGCAGGATTTTCCTGAAAGTGTGGTAGGTACATCAGTGTTATATAATAATCATGTTAGAATACATTTTTGATCTCTTGAGAAAAGAAAGATGGGAGATTTTCCAAATGGCTTTGAAAAACACTATCCTTTTCATGTGGTTATTGGGCACTGGAGATCTTATCACGGGCGATCCTATCGGAGCGCTTATTTTTTCACTTAAGCACAGTCCATCTACCAACACCGAAAATGTTTAAAAACATAGTCCTACAAACTTTAATACGTTGATTCTGTTTCTGTAAGTGGGAAATCAATGATTAATCTTTTCTGAATTTCTTTATGTCTGTTCTTTTCCGTGTGGAAGTTATGAGACCATCACTGTAAACTTTTTTTGAATCACTTAATCTTCCAAAATTCTTTAAAAATACCTGCACTTTACTATTCTGTGTGACGTCTCTTTACAACTACATCTATTTTGTGGTGTTTTTAGTGTTCATGGAACTTTGGAATTTCATCTTTCTGTTCCTGATTTTTTTCGTTATCTAGTTTCTCTTAGACTTCTATTTTTTTCTGCGAATCAATTTGATTTTTAAATTTGCACCTTTTCCTTTCTGTTTTTACTCTTTTTTGGATACTTTTATGATCGGTTTCAGAGTCGGGATGAAAACTATGTGGAACTAAACCCCCTTGATCACTTTCGTCTGAAATCGTGTCTTGGTCAAAAAAAAAAAAAAATAGAAACGATTCTAGTTAAAAAACTATCGGCCTGTTTGTTGAAAAGTTAGAAGATACATTTTCATTGAATGTATTGTTAGAAATGGTATTAGCTTTTGTATTGTCACTTTGACTTTTAGTATTTCGTGTCACTCCTGGCTTTATAATTTTGCTATTTTCATCGATTGCTAATTTCTACGTGAAAATTAAACGTTTTTCAATAGGTTTTGTTCTATAATATTTTCTCAACTTTTCAAAAACTTTTCTACAAAGGCAGAATAGACGTTGGTAGAAATAGATGTCCAAGAGTTCCAGGAGGTTGCCGAGTGTGTCCTTGTTCGTTGTTTTCAAGACGTACTTTGTAAAATGAAAATTGTAAAAAAACACACATTTAGGGTTATGTATTTTGCAGCATGATTTTACTAAGAGTTTGTTAATTTTAGTACATAAATAAAAATAATACTCCCTCCGTTCGAAATTATGGTCCACAATTGGTTTATTTTTGTCCGAATTTATGGTATACATTCATACAACACAAGAACTCCTAGTATTATATTGAACATAATCACTATTGAAATTTATTAGATGAAGGATCTTGCTTTGTTAATGGCTTTTTGGAAACACACTAAATTAAATGGTAAGAAATTGATATATTGAATATTATATATATATTTATAGAAAAGAGACCAGTACACTTCGCTACATTACAGAAGACTCACATCATTGTCCTCAACATAAGATGGCGAGTTTCAATTTCTTAGTTCACAGGTTAGTAAATTTTCCACTAACACGGGCTAGATTCAACAAGGAATTGACAACAATCAAAAATGTAGCCAGGTGTAATGGTTTTGACCCTAGAATTGTCAACAGGTTAGTGTCCAAATTAGAACGTAAGAAATCAATTTCAGAATGCTCGACTTTTCGTGAGTCAATGCCAGAAAAGACAAGATTTGCCATGATCCCTTATACACCTTCAGTGACAAAGGGGCTGGAAAAAGTGTTTCAGGGTATTGATCTAAAGGTGGTTTACACCTCTGGATTAAACCTCCAATGTCTTCTCGGCAACCCGAAAGATAAAGTAGGGCCCAAAGAAAAGTCGGGTATTTATGAAATTAAATGTAAAAACTGTGAGCAAAAATATATTGGGCAAACAAGGAGGTCAATTTTGACTAGGTTCAAAGAACATGTAGCTCACGCCAAATATGGCAGGTTTGAAAAATCCAGTGTTGCTCAACATATTTTTGACAAAGATCATCATATAGATGAAAGTTGTTTAAAATTAGTTAGGAATGTAAACAATTGTAAATTTCTAGACGTTTACGAAAGTCTAGAAATAATTAAGAATAAGCCCTTTGTTATGAACGCCGATAATGGTCCCATCCCCTCTTCTCCCCTCTTTAGATTGTTAAATACCACCCAAAAAGTGGTATAGGTAACTAGTATATAAGTAATTAGTTTTTAAGGGTAGATAAGTTTAATCATCACTCGGATGATGGTATCATGGATACCGAAACATATGTTAGTGTGTTTCAAAAGTGTGTGTTTGGTGTAGGGGTTTTTCAATATATTTTTTAATCTTAAAAACACCAAGTGATCAAGAATAGATCTATGTTACCAAGTGAAAAACTAAAAGTAAGATTTAAGTTTATTTGAAAAAATATCTGGTCTACTAGTCTAGTGTCATTATTACATAAATTGTCATTAAAAATGTTTACTCCTGATGAATACCTTGAAATGGTCATCCGGTACGGCGAATGCAATAGAAATGCTTATGAGGCAGCGAGGTAGTATACTATTCGCTTTCCTCAAAGACATCACCCTTCGCCAAATGCATTTTTGCGTTTGATTGCACGTACAGCAAGAATACCTGAAGTGGAAGAAATGGTGCTAGATGCATTTTTACAAGAAGCGACAACTAGTATTCGCACTATTTCGCGACTCCATGGCGTGTCCAAAAATTCCGTACAAAGGATACTGAAGAAAAATCAGCAACATCCATATCATTATACAGAAGTACAACACCTGCAACCACAAGACTATCCTGGAAGAGTAGGATTTTGTCAGTGGTTATTACGACAACATGTTGAGAATTCAAACTTTCTAGATAAAATAATGTTTACTGACGAATCATGTTTTACGAGCAATGGAGTTTTCAATAGTCGTAATTATCACCTGTGGGCTGAGGAAAATCTTCATGCTACAAGACCAAGATCTTTTCAACATACATTTAGTATAAATTTATGGGCTGGCATCTTAGGCGTTCGCATAGTAAGGATAAGTGGCAAGAATGTTATGTGAATTATGGTAAAATAAACTGATTTCTGAATAGGACCTGTGGAAATGCCACGTATACCCAATGGGGAAAACTATTCTGAAGTACTACTACATACTTTAGAAGATTTGCTCGATGATGTTCCCTGCAACGATTGCCACAGTGGTTTCAACTTGATGGTGTTCCTGCACATTTTGCAAAAAATGTGAGAGATATTTCAAATTACGTGAACTCCAATAGATGGATAGGACGAGGAGCCTTTATTAATTGGCCGTGAGATCTCCAGATTTAGCGCCACTTGTTTTCTTTTTATGGGGCCATATGCAAAATTACATTTATTCTGAGCCAATCGCAACTTTGGAAGAATGTGACGCGAAAATAGCAGATGCTTTAGGTTCTATTACACTTGAAATGTTGCAAATACAAAAAGAAGTTTAATTAGAAGAGCCAATCTTTGTTTAGAAATGCATTGTGCTCATTTTGGGGAACTCCTTTACGTTTACTTGTAGCGTAAGTACACCTATTTGCCAATTAACCTCTCAAATGTCATGAATGACTTTCAATGATGTTATTATTTTAAAGTAGACCAGACAAATATTTACAGTTTTCCTTATTTTTCTCTCTCCGACCAAAAGCAGCAAGGAAGGTATGACCGAGGCGTTCGTAATTGGTCAGTTTCAAAACTCACTTACTATTGGACCCTAAACATTTATTCTTTCAATGTTAGTATTAACTAACGTAGCAGAAACTATGGTTAACGGCTCCTACACTTTTTCTGGGATACTCTGTATCGCCGGAATGACGTTCTCAAGAATCATTTTTTACATTTTTCTGATTTGGCAGACTCCACATTTTTTGTTACCAAAGTTCCATTAGGTCTATTTTTTGAGTTTCGTTTTGCAGGTTCTTGGCCATATACCAATTTCTCCATTAAAAAATTATCGTCGATGTGGATCGAAATTTGGTGGGGCGAGGGCAGCCATAAACATCACTTTGGTGATAAAACGTTTGCTCTTGTAACTTCGATGGGGTTCCACTTCATCTTCATCACTATGTAATAGGAGCGCTTGTTTTGCGTTAAATACAATCATTTTTGGTCTTTATGAACATAATCGTACATATCTTCAAGACAGCATCTGCTCTCATTTTCGCTAAGCAAAATTTCAATCTTTCCAATTTGTTCTGATAGGTTAACAAAGGTTTAGCAGTAGAAGATATACGCCTTATTTTGTTTCCTCGTTTTTAAATGTCAAATTTGGAATACTGACAACAAATGACAGACTACGAATGCATCTAGGTTTTCCTAGGTTTGGTTTTACCTAGGCAATGGGCAATTTCTTTCTCTTTCGAACGGTTTAAAATGTCACATAGGACAAAAATGGATTTAGCTGGTTTACACTCTAACGATATAAATTTACATTTTTCACACATCTACAAACTAAAGTTTGCAAAAGAATAAATTGAATTTTCTATTACTAACTCTTTTACTTATTTAGAAAAATTAAATTCAGATAATTTTTTTACAGACATTGGAAGAACACTGTAAAAGATGCTGCAATAATATTGAAGACCCGTTTTATTTTTTGTGAGTGTTCGGAAATCTGGAAAAAGTCGGCTTTTAAGCCTCGTATCATTTTGGTGCTCGAATGATCGAAATTTGTTAATATTGCTTTTAACATACAAAAGATATTGATAAATATACACTGATGGAACTGTCATAATATTAAAAAGTATAAATGACTCAATCATCTCTATAACCTAATCCTGCCATAATACGAATACATTTACGATGCATAAAGACCAATCTTAACATATGAGGAGAATGCTTGCAAGCCAAAATGGCATACAACAAGCTACTATGTATATAACCAAAATAAGCGAATCTTAACGTACTAACAGATACAACTGATCGCAAACGGTGCAATGTCTGCATGTACTTTCCGCGTTAACGTAGTAACCAACTTGTCTCCATGTGTTTTAATAGTTATTTACCTAATAAGTTCGGAAACTTAATTTTCCCGCATGAGCACTTTGTTTGCAGCACGACTGTAAGGAGCGCTGCATTTAGTGCGAATGTGGGTAAATTCTTTCCGAAAGAGTTAGGTACAATATTTTTTGTAACGAATATCGAAATAAAAAAAAAAAGTAACTTAGTTTTTTTTTAATGGTGGGTTGGTAACATGATGTGTCTATTGTAGCTACCTCCTAGATTTTTAAAATGTAAATCAGCTGTCATTTTTTAAAAATTATTAACAAAAATTGTTAAAATAAGTGAGAGCGAAGAATGTATGTGTACCCCTTCCGAAGTACAACAATGTGCCAAAGAGGCCGTTTCGCGTCTGCTGCCCGAGAAAAGTCGCGAACGGTATGAACGCACTTATCAAAAATTGATTGACTGATGTCCTCAAAAAGTCGCAATACCAATCGTATAACGCAAATATCCCTAGCCGCCAGCGGAAACTAAAAAACACCGCGGTGCGGGAAAACCGTTTTTCCGTGCATCGGGATTAAGCGGAAAAATTCTGTTTTCGTACGATGAGTACAAAAAAGTCATTTTTTGGTATCTAAAGACACTCTAAGTACGCTTATTATGTCATCATTGTGATTCAACTGTTTTGAGAAATAAAGAATCTGACTTTTACTATCATTTATCTTAAGTTGTTAGACATAAACTGACTTTAGCCTGAATTTCAATAACAGTTTGTTTTTAAACATTAACATCAAAATCCGTAAACAAAAAAAAAAACTAAACTTGATTTATCTCTCCAATTTGGTGAAGCTCAGCAATAATATAGGCCCTAAAACGGAGCCTTGGGGAACACCTATATCACTAATTGACTAATAGAGTTACTGTTGTTAATACTTATATATGGATGGCAATTATGCAAATAAGATCTACGAAGCATTACACATGTACTGTCCAATCCATAAAGTTAAAGCTTTTTGGGACACTGCTTTAGTAAGATCTAAGCAAACTGTATCAGCATCTTCGTTGTTATGAAATGTATTTAAGACGATTTCGGATAATTAATTTATGTCCATTGTTACTGAGTTACGCCTAGATCCAAATTGACTGTCGTTAAATGAGTTATTGTCTTTAAAGAAGTTGCACATTTGTCGTTTCAAAATAGTTTCAAAGCTTTTACTTATTATCGGATATCGGTCTGTAGTTTTTAGAGTCATCAACAGCACCTTTTTAACTTTTATTTATTTATATACGTCAGGAACTGCGTTCTCTTTGTAGAATAATTTATAAGCTTTGTTAAAATAGCTATTAGTACATTTATGAGGATTTTTACTATTTTATTATTTATCTTTTATTAGTATCTTTACTACAGTTACTTTTCAATAAATATATAATTTGTCGTAATTCGTTAAAATATATTTTGCTGAATTTGAATATTTTTGTATTAAATTTAGACACGGATCGTAATCTGATACTTGTAAACTGTCTACAATCTTTTTGGGCGCACTTATAAAAAAATCATTTCAGACATCAACTTAACGTTGTTTTGGACAAACCGCTCGATTATTTGATTTTATGATGTTCTGTTCATTTTCGGCTGTAGGATGTATTTATCATGAGCCAATTTCTTTGCTATTGCTAACTCATTTAGATATTTTGATCTGTATTGATTTAGTTCTGATTTTGTGCGAAACTGATGTAAAAAATTATTACAGTTCAAAAATATACGATGGATTGGTATATTTTTATGCGCATGTTTGCGTACGAGAAGCGGAAAAACATAACAAATATGCTCTGAGTTTAACAAAAAAAATGTAATAATGTGGATTCCAAAAATTATTTTTCTTGGATTTGTTGAATTATTTGTGTGCTTTTTTGAATCCTTTCGGGATTTTAGAAGCTTTGAACTTCTTATATATTTTTTTACTTTTCTTAACCTTTTTAAATTTTAATTTCATAAACTCATTAGATTAGATTTTCATAACAATGTACTATAGTTGACAAACAGTACCGTAGTGAATCCTACTTCTGGACGTCTTCGTTTGACAGGCGAAAACTTTCATGCGCTTTTCTTCTCGTCGAGTAACCTAAGCTAAGTTTTTAGAATTTAATTTATTAATTATTATCATCAGTTGACCATTTCATTTAATTTTGGTTATAAAAGTCCTCACAGTTAGTGACCGGACTGCAACACATGATATTTTACAAACTTTTCAAACGTCTCCACAAGTAGTGGCCAGACGCAAACAGATAAAATTTAATATTTTTTTTAAACGTTCTCATAGCTAGTGGCTGAACGCAAACAACTATTTCTTTCACAATTTACGTTCCTACAACCAGTGGCTCAAATCAAATAAACATATTTTTTTACATTATCAAACGTCCCTACGACTAGTAGCTGGACGCGCCAATTAATTATTTTTTACAAATTTTTACTAAAAAAATTTCACTAAAAAGTGGTTGAACGTAACTTTTACTGTGATGTGGCAGGAACTAACTTTCCCTACATCACAAGTTAGATTCGTAATTCGTTAAAAACGTTTTGTTTCTAGATCGTTGAGTCCAGTTTCGTCGATAGGTTTTATGGTTTTATGGTACTTTGTTCCAATGTCTGGTACCAAGACGAGACTACTACGCTCGACGACAACCCCCAGAAACCAAACTTAATACTTTTTAATTTACCTGTTTTTCAAGGAAATTAGCTCTTGTTTTTATTGTTATTTATTTAGGAAAATTAAATAACCAATGTAAACCATGTAAACCAATTTTAATTGAAAAGATGAGTGGTGTTTGTAGCTGAAATACAACCATTTTGTTAACATCACATAATCCATTCAGCTTTGAAACGATATGTCTTTTAGCTTTTCCACTCCAATTTGATTACATTCAAAAATTCTCCCATATGATTTTTTCTTCTTTTTTGGTGTAGTCAAATGTAGTGAATCCAGTTATCATAGACTTTGTTCTATGGTAACACAATTTAAAATTTGTCAAGTGATTTTTCAAAAATAAAGGTTTTTCTTCACATTATCTAGCGAACAGTACTCTTCAGACTTTTTAATATCTTTGTAGAATTATTACTTAGGACTTACGGCTTTTGGGTTTTATATTCTTTGCCTAATTTTTTTACATTCTATCTTAGCTTTTTTATATTTTTATTCTTAAAGTTTTCAAATTTCTCTGGATTCTATATATTTTTTTAGAATTTTGAGGTTCCGAGTATTTTTGGAAAACTTTTTGCAACGTTCATCTTTTATAGTTTCGTTTTTTATCTTTTGGAAATTATATAGTTTTTGAAAGAATATGATTTTTTGTTATCTTTTCATTCTTCAGTTTTTTTTTAAATCTCCAGATCCTCTAAAGTAATAATGACACACATTTGTTACATATTCTAAATATTTTATATTATTAAATTTTTTTTATTTTTTAAATAATTGTTTTAATCTTAATTTTCGCAACATATTGAGTTGTATTTTCAATTTTTGCATCGTTTCGACTCTTCGTATTCTTATAATTTTTGATTCCTTTAAAATTCTTCATTTATTTTTGTCTATTGAAATTCTAATTGTAAATTGTATTTTTTTTTCAATGTGCAGAAACTGCAATTTAATTTTTAACACAGAGAGAACTTTATGAAAAATTCATGTGTTAAATTTCGCTTGGGTATATAGTTCTATTTTTGAATTACAGGTCAATTACGTTGATTAAATATTGTTGTCGTTTTAATAAACTACATATTTTTTAGTTTTTTGTTTATTATAATTCCAATTACAATAGTTTACTAAGCCAGGAATTATTATGATTTTAAAGTCATTGGGAATATGACTTTGGAAATGACTTTCTAGATAAAATTAAGAATCTCAAGAACCTGTGGAAGTTGAAGTATTAAAGATCCAAAAAATCTAAATAATATAAATAATAATAATATATCTAGTTTATTTAGAAACGTAGAAAAAAAGTAGTTCTAAAGAATATGATATAGGTATTTGAAAATTCAGAGCATATAAAAACCTAGCAAATTTTAAGAATTAAAAATCTAAAACCGTCAAATCAAGGGAGGACTAAAAATCATCCACATGGATGTAAGAAATTCAAACAAACCAAATATCCAGTTTCTAAATTGAAATACTTCTAGGGTTTCAATTTTCCTCCTGTTTTACAATTTTTGAAACATTTAAATCCTCAAATTATTACATACTTATGCTATTACGTTCTTAGTTTTTCTGGTTTTTGGGTAGGTACATTTTCATTTTTTAGGTTTCTTTTTGTTTTCTAGGATTTAAGAGGATTTTAAATTCTTAGGCTGTAATCTTACTCAAAGTTTTGTGTCTTTACATACATGTTATCACTTCCTTATAATTTCATTTTTTTCTAGTTAATTTTTACAGGTTCTTAGGTTTTTCAAGTTATAGGCTTTCTGTTTCTCAGACTTTCAGGTTTGTAGACTCTAATTTTTCAGGCTTTATTCGTTCCCAGATTTTCAAATTTTTATCTCCAGCTTTTCAAATTTTAGATGCTTAGAAGATCACATTTCCAGGCTTTTAGATTTTTGTTTTCAGATTTTAAAATTTGCAAGTTTTTAGATTTGTTGTCTCTTAAATCCCATGTTCATTTCAGGTTTTTATATTTTAAAGTTTTCACGTATTTAGGTTTGTAAACAATAATGTTACTTAGTTATAGATTTTGAACTATTTATATTTTTAAGATTTTTTCATTTGTAAAATTTAAAAATCAGAGAACTAAAAAAACGATTCCAAAAACCTAAAAATTAGAAAGCAAAAAAATTGAATCTAATAATTCTAAAAATAATAATTGAAAAAAAAAAGCATAATAGACTTAAAAACTGCAGCAAATTGGAAAAAATTGAGAAACATAAAGTAGCGAAAAATCAAAACAACAAAATAAAAAGATTTATAAAAAACAAAAAAAAGAAACATTTCAAGAACGTAACAATTTTGAAAAAATCGATTCTATTTATTAAATTTGAACATTCTGTTATAATTATATCTCTGCATATTTTTGCGAAACCAGCATGTTTACCAACAACTTTCGAAGATAAGTTTAATTATGTTTTCTAAAGTTTTTTTGCATATTTTTCACAATTAACCCAGAAATTAAAAATATTTTTCCCCTATTTACACCCCTTTAATATTTTAAAAGATGACAACAATTTGTCCATGATGTACAAGTCGCAATTATTTTTGATGAATTAATTACGAATTTAATTTTTGTTCCATTCAGGTTTTATATTAATGGACAGCTATTGGTTTTTCTTCGAAACTTCCACGACATTCCAGATTACAGATAGGAGCAAATTCTGATAAAAGTAATAAAACTGCCTTAAAAGTATGCGAGAGGTGTTGATTAGATTCTGTAATTGCTATTCCGCCGATATTTTAATTTAGATTCAAACTTAAAATTTATTGAAAAGATATCATTTTATCTCAGCGCTGAACTTATTTACCAACAAAACGAAATTTTTGCTAATATTTTTTTAGTGCACCAAAGGGGAAAAAGTGTCAAATTTCCTCTTTTTTCTTTGTCCTTAATTATCAAAGGATGAAACTTTAGAATTAACGTCGGTCGTGTTTCGTTTACCTTTTGCTCGTGATTCTAATAAAGTTTCCCAATTTTATTTTTAGAAAAGTATTTTTTCATAAATTTTTCTTCTGTTATGTTGTGATTATAATCTCATTCCACAAAGGAAAATAATTGAGTATACAACTAGCTTTGAAGTTTGTACGGCAATGCATCCGTGGAAAAAACGAAGAAAAAATTAAATTCGACTGAATTCAGCTAGATGTCTAAAAAGTTGTTATATTGTTTAATCTTCTAATATCCAGTGCTTATTTAGCCGGAATAGAACACTGAGGTGGAGAATTAAATTAAAACAGAAAACACTACGAGTGGACGATAGAGGTCTGAAAATATAATTTACTTTTGTATTTTACTGTAATTAAGATTTGATGGGTGTGTAGTTAGTAATTACGTATTAGAAACGACGAAGGATATAAATATTGGTAATTGTGACGATGACACTAATTATAAAGTAAATGAGTACCTTTTACTTTCTTGGTTTCTATCATGGAGCAAAATATAAGTGAAGGAACCTACATTAATCACTAATTACAATAATTTCAAGTATATAATTAATTATAATTGCAATTGTCGCGTCGCTAGTGTCCTAGTCTTCGCCCTTCTTTTCTCGACGTTTCGAACTCTTGGTCTAGACACTCACCTTCCTCCTTTTCTCCGGTCGATCTCTCTATCTCTTCTTTATACCTGCATTCGAGATGAGATAACAGATCAACTGATGACTAAGTCTGGACTTGCGCAGACATTTCCTGGTAGGTGGAGCTGGTGTCAGTCGTGAATCCACCCAACGGGAGCAGAGTCGCGTTTTAGTGCAGTGCTTTCGGTGAGAAATCCACCAAAAATGTTGCCATTTGCGACTTTTATTTGTGTGTTATTTCTATCGAGTGGAATTTTAAATGATGTTTCGGTAAGTCCTCAAAATACTATAAAAAACCCACGATTGAAAATGCTCTTTCACATTAAATACTCGGCATGAGGTAACATCGATTTTTAGTTCGTTTCTCCCGCTGTTTGTGTACATTCTGAAGGAAAATCCCTCCAGGGTGAAAATCAAGTCATTTTCACGGGGCATTGTGGAAATCCTGTGGCATTGTCGTTTGAAACCCTTAGAATTCTGTGAAGAACAGGTGCCCTAAGAAAACCGGCGTTTACGTATGAAAAAAAAAAACAGCAGCTGCGGTACCGACTTGTTTTTTTTCTTCGCCAATTGAACACATGTTGCCTTTCTTACAACAAACTTTTTCGGTGTCGGTGACAGCCAACCCCGGAACTGTGGTCATTTTTGTTTCCGCATGAAACGTTAATTGTTATTTGCGTTTAAAACTGTTAATTAAAACGGACTACTTAAATATGCATTGAGTAATCAGAGAATTCTGCGTGTAAAACGGTCTCGGGTGATTTGCAAAATGCTGTCAAAATGAACAGAATTAACGGGTTTTTAGCTTATTTAAACGCCCGCTATAAATTGCATCATATTTCCGGCATTTAGTTTCTACAATGCATTTCATTGTTCAGATCGTCTCGTTTTTGTTTCGACGTCTTTTTTGACATTTTCATTACGACCAACAATGACAATGTAGTCTTTTTAATGAGCGTTTTTTGTAGTTCGTGTGCTTCATCGGCGAATTCTGCAGTCCTGCAAAAAAATAAGTGTCTGGAACAAGAAGGGGTTCCGAGATTTATTGGTTCGGGTTGGGTAATTTGTTGATTTTGCTTACAGGGACTCGTTTTTTAAGGAACAGATAATGCGACCTAAAATCTCAGGGGAATCCTATTAATTAATAAGGAATAAATTCTGTTATTAAGCTCGAGTTGGGCTCTTTTTCCAAGAAACGCGCACTCCTTAGATAAAAAAACCAAAAAAAATTTTTTTATTGTGCTACTTTTCCCAATCTGAAATCAAATATTTGAGTCACGTGTTGTGTACTTGTCGTTTCTTAATCTTTTGTCTGTTTTTTTTTATTTTTAAGTGTTTCTAACGTCCTTTCATATTGGTGTCACGTTTTTTCCGACTCAATGAAATTTAATTGATAACAGTAATAAATCTCTTAATACTCCCTGACGGGAATTAACTGCATTTTATAAAAAGAGAAAAAACGTCCTATGAAAATATTAATCTTCACTCGAGTTTTTGCAGGCTCAAGAGGGCGAATCTTTAGAGAAATTGAAGTATTTTCGGTTCACAAAGCACCTTGAATTTGGTTTGTAAACTCAATAAATTATGTCGAACCAGATACAAAGCGAGACACATTTAAATATGCATTTGTTTGCATTAACGAATTTTTTACGATATATTTGAAAGTTGCGTGGTCATTTAAATTAGAATCGATTTGTTTTCTTTACGAGACGAAAATGTCAGACGTTTGCCCCGGTTTATTGATTTTCGATAAAAATGACAACAGTTGAACTTATGTGACATTTTCATTCTGTTGTTTAATACAGCGTACTCTCATTATAACGAACTTAACTCTGTCAAAGTGTTTTTTTATTTAACTTTTAAAGTTATGATAAATGAAAGTTATTCCATTCAATTTCATACTGTCCGACCCACGAAGTAGCTCTTAAATTATGTCTTGTCTCAAAATCCTTGATATCTTTGTTGACAATAATCTCTCCTTTGTTGTGAACATGTCTGTAAAACGAATAACACGTTAGGTTACATCAAAAGATATTTAATGAGATCTGTACGGTGTTATTTTCGTCGTTTGTTCCTTACTCTTGGTTAACTTCTACAATGATTTTAGAAGTTTGTTTAATTTTAATTAAGGATCTCAAAGACTTGGCTCTAATGCAGAAACAGTGTCTGTGTGTTTTTTTTTTTATCAGTCAAGGATACAACTACTTCATGCAGTTGTTTGTACTAACCTACTGCCTTCAAAATAATTTATCTCATGATTTCTATAAGAAGATTTAAGATAGCGACAGTTTTTCTCCTAGTGGTAAACAAGGATACTATCTTTCTACCATCACTTAAGACGAACTACGTTTTTGTGTTTTTCTTTCTCAATAAATTATTCTTACTTTGAAAAAAGTTTCAGACACTTTTGGAGATTTTTTTGTAGCATTTAATTTTTAAATGTACAATTTATGTTGTTTTAAAGTGACGGGGAATTTTGGAGTGCCCCGATAAATCAAATTAACAGTTCTTAGTTTTTGCATTTCCTGTTAATGTTAAATTTTTCATCAAAATCTGAGACGATTTTTGAGTTGCACAATGTTTAGACACTTTCCAAGATACAAGCATTTTAAGTTAGCCAATAGGCGCAAATCTCATATATATTAATTTTTAAACTAATTCATTTTTTTTCTAATTTATTGTTAACAATTATTGACGCACTCATTTTGACTGAGATAACATACCATGATTAAACCCGAAATCTAGGAACTTTTTTTGGTTGGTAACACATTGTACGAAATGTCAGATGTCACTATGAGTTTAAGGTTGGTTTTCAGGCCAGATACCAAAAATTCTTGTGTACAAAAAATGAACTGTGGCATTTTCTGCAATTGGCTGCACTTCTAGGGGAAATGTTTAAATAGTCAAATATTCAGGTTTAAAACAAAAGTGTTACCAACTGTCACAATGGATCCAAATCGATTTAACTTGCAATGTATGCAAAGAAAATAGTATAAAAAATTCCTTTCGTAAAACTTAAGCAAGCAGCAAACTTGGATTCGTGCGTTTTTGATAAATTAGTTTTTGAATATACTGTGGTCCACTTGAAAAAAACAATATTTTTTTCATTTTAAAACTTATGTCAAAATTATTGTCCATTACATCTCATGTTGAATTTTAAGAGTATTACTTTGTTAACTAATTGAAAAGTATTTAAAATACTGTGGCTTTTAAAATTTTCTCTGCCACTGAAAGGAAATATTTGAAATCGCTGTGACATTTTGAGAAATGCAACTGTCGTCGAATCAAACTCTGTCAAATGAACACGTAGATCCAAATATTATTGCATTGCATTGCAAGTCTTTTACAGGCAACTAAATATAACCTTAAAAATCATGAAGGTAAGTTGATTGGTCAAGTTTGATTTATCATTAAATGGAATTTTTGGTGTATATTTATTGTAAATATTGGCCTTCTGTTATATGCTATCACGGGTGAACTAGATAAATTGTAGTAAAACCGAAAGCGTCTTTTACAATTGATAGGTTATGTTGCGACGTCTTGATGATGGAGTTAACGAAAGGCTCGTTTATATTTACAACAAAATTGAGAACGTTTTTACTGTTTATTACAACAGACGAATAAAACAAATGTACTTTTCTTAAAAATTCACGTATTTTTGCCAATAAATCGTGACATTTCATTTGACATTTATAAGTATGAATCAAATATGGACATACGTTTTCAGTTTCAAGGATGACGCGTTTACAAATTATCTTGATCGTTCAGTGGAAGTTATAAAATACATTAGCAAATCATTGAGAATCAGAGAGCACATACGCAGTGTGAAAATTGGGCTGTTGTCAACTTCAGCTTTGGGAGTTTTTGCAACTCTTCAACATCGGAGAATTCAGGCTAGAAAAAATGTAATAAATGATCTCTTCCTTGACCTTCGATTAACCGAAAAGTGTTCTGGTTGACAAGAAAACTTTGAAGGAAGACGTTGGTGATTATATCTTTCACGGTTATTGTTCCAGACTTTTTGTTCTGGATCTGAATTGATGGATCTTAAATACTCCTTCACATTCTAGTAAGATTTGCGAAGAGTATTTTATATTTTCAAACATGTTGTTTTCGGTACTTTGCTACTTTTCGGGACATTTAGAACGTCATTTCTCTTCACAATAGTTACACAAGTTTTCTTCTTAGAAATGAGTTGATTAATCATTCCCACTATTGCGAACATGTTGAAATTATGCTTGCATTAAAGAGGTATAGTTTCATTAAAATAAATACACTTGTAAATGGTGCACGTTGAATTAAACATTTCTGCACCGTTTAGCTTTACATTCTTATTCTAGAAAAACTTTCGCAGTTGCGAAGTGGATTTTCTAGAACAATTTTTTGACGTTCTGCCAGTTCCAATCGAATCAATATCAGGTACGTTCGGTGAATGATTGGCTTCGGAAGCCCCTCTCGCGAAGCGATTTCATGCTCTTCTATTAGTTAAATGTGAGTGGTGACGGCGTGACGACATGTTTTGACGTTTTATAAAGCCTCCAGCTCGCTTTATTTAACGCTAAATTGTCTTCGACACCGAGAAAAATCCAGATTTTTATAAGTTTGAAACGGAAGAAGAAAATCAGCTTGGTGGCTGCAATTTTAATAAACTATTGTTGAAGTGAAAATGACCCAGTTTGAACGTATGTCTTGCCTAGGTGAAAACTTCCGACGTCGACCAAAAACGAACAAAGCTTTGTCCTCGGAAATAGTTCCGTGGTGCTTGTTTATCTAAAGTGTCGCCATACCTAGGCACGTTAACCTGTCGACTTTATCCGTCTGTATTTACAGTTCGGTCCTTTTGACCCTTAAAAGTCAGAGGCTAGGAAATTCCTCGTTTCAGTGTAAATTTGACCATCAACAATAGTAACGACAAGATTAGCCAGATGCCGTGGCTTTACGACTGCTCTGAGGGCGTAAAATAGTTATGTGGGGGTTAAAATAGGGCGAAGTTTTGTTCAAGTCGTTCCCGTGCTATTCGCTCTTTAGTTGCCAATTGCCCTGTGACATTGACACGGTTCACTGGAATAAGAATAAGAAGATTTCGAGATAATGGGAAACCGTCTAAGGACGTATCGAAATTGTCTCAATGCGATCATTGGACGAAATCTTGAGAACGGAAAAACGTAGAAATTTATTAGCGTCACGAGTTCCACTCTTAACCGAATCGAAATATTTAATTTAACTTTATTAGGTTTTCATGCAAGAAAGCTCACTTAATGGATCAGCAGTTCAAAAACAACAAAAACTTACAATGGGAATGGGAGACGAATAAAAGGGAGTTGTTTAATGTATTCATCTAGTGTTGCACTTCGAATGCGTTTCCGGTTTACGTCTTATCTGAACCGGAGGACACGAAGTGAATAACCAAATTTCGCCGAATACAGTTTAGTACGGCCTAAGCATAAATATTCTCCTTCTACCTTAATATATGTGTTATTTAATATGTTTACAGCAGAGAATTATAATGAGGTGTAACCCACACAGGCAAGGTATTAAATTATAGGGCTTAGCAACGTATTTCAATACCCTCTCCTTGAGTTTTGCCTTACATTTTGGTATCACCGACGTTTGCGTTTTAAAGTCACTCAAAATTTTTTACTCAAATTAGACTCGACAACGAAAAATGATTGCAGATAGAGTAACAATTTTCCTAATCAGTTGCATTCAAATGGTTTGGAACGTATTATAATTAATTCCAACAGAAGCCGTTTTTAACTGCTGCAAATATGGTATAAATGACCATTTCAAATACTTCTGTGCAATTATGGAGAGTAATTGCAGTCGCTTGACAGCGGTGTTTACCAAGTTTTATTTCCAACGATAAAAGTGATTGATTCTGAAAATTTTCAATTGACTTGAGTTGTGAGCTGTTTTCATGTATGTTTTTTGTTAATCAGAGCATTAGAATTGTTTAATTTTGATCATTCATACGCGAATTCTGTCAATTTTTTTCCTAGGCTGCCACGAAGGGCGAGGCTCACAGCTAATTGTTTGTTTATTTTTTCTGGAAATTTTTAATTCTAAAAAATTACCAATTTATTTACAAGCAAATTACAAATTTTTTGTTCCATAGACATTTTTTTATTTTTGTTTTAAATGATGGTATATATAGCATCATTGTTACTTGATTAATAAAAAAAATACGTGTATATAAAAGGTTATCATTTTGAATTTTGCAGCTTCTAAATCATAATTCCTGGATCTTGAATCTAACACTTATTTCAAAGATGGATGCTCATGTCACAAATTCTCAGATTTTATATTTTTATACACAATTTTAAAATACATTTTTACATTCTTATTGTTAGATTCTTGGACTTGTCAAGCAGATACTAAATTTTTAGGTGCTCAAATTTTATTGTTATTATTCTTTAGATTCGGAGTTCATCTAATTTTGTTTTTTTCAGGTTCTAGATTCTTCAGCCTTTAATTTTGGAGTTTTAGATTTCAAGTTGTGAAGTTATAAAATTATGTGCGATATTTTAGACGTTCACATCAAAAAATTTGTGATTGTAATTGTCCACATTCTTATATTTCAGAATAATAGGTCTTATATTTGAGCTCCGAGAATATTCAGCTCTCAGTGTCAGATATTGTTGTTTTTCAGGACAGTTCTCATTTGTTTTCAGCTTACCAGATCATTGAATCTATTGAATTTTGACCAATCATACGCGAATAATGTCAATTTTTTTCTGAAACGAATTTCGCAAAAGACTAGGCTTGCATTTAATTTTTGTTTTTTTTTTTCTAGAAATTTAAAATTCTAAAATAAAAACTTTGACAGTAAGTCGTCGTTGAGAAGTTATTCACAGTCATCCACATTTTACAGATTTTTAAATTTGGGGCACAAAGAAAAATATTATCTAGAAATCTATTATTTCATGATGTGTTATACTTATCGGATATTGTACTACTCTAGCTAAATTTTATTTTATTTTTATTTAAAATGATGTTATAAGGAGGTAAATTGTTACTTATTTAATAAAAACGATGTTTATAGAAGATCATAATTTTGATTTTTTTAGCTTCTAAGTCCTCAATCCTGAATATTTATACTTTATTTCAAATATTTATATATGCTTATATTACAAATTCTCAGATTTTTGGCATCTCAGACTTTATATTTTTATACACAATTTTTAATACATCTGTAAATTTTTAGAATGTTGGAATTTTAGGTTCTGAAATTTTTGTATTATCTTTTAGATTCAAGATTCTTTGACCTTGAATTTTGGAGTTCCAGATTTTAAAATGCAAAGTAATAAAATAATTAATAATATTTCAGGCGTTTACATTAAAAAATTTGTAACCTTATTTGTACTCATATTTTGATATAATTTTATGTTTTATAGTAAAAATTTTCAGATTTTAGTTCCCATGACATGCAACTCTCAATGTCAGTTATTTTGTTTTTTAGATCTTAAATTTTTAACTCCATTTGCTTCTTAGAAGCAAATTTGTAAATACCAAGTTTATGCAACGTATTTTTACAGCAGTAAATTTGGACGATTTTAGATTTGTACACTTTCATTTGTGTATTTTTAGATTATCTGCTTTAGAAGATTCAGGAAAAAAATTAAATTTCTAAAAACTTAAAATAAATGTTTGTAAAGTACTAAATTGCAATTGCAATAAGAGTCCAAGCGGCGAGAAATTGTTCGAAAATACACAAAATTGCAAGAGTTTCTCTACCTGCTTTCAAAAGCTTGTAAATGTTGTTTTTTAAACATACTTCTCATAAATTAATAATAAATGAACATTGCAAATACTGAACTAAAATAAAGAGGAAAATTTAACTATCACAATTAGAGAAAATAATCATCAGTTATAAAATGTATGCGGAATGAATAAATGGTAATAATGTTTTCCGTGAGGAGAAAGTGCCAAAATTTAGAACAGATGGCAAACATTTTTGAAGCTTTGTTAAAAATGGAGACACTACACAGACCAAACCTAGGAAACGATCTTAGAAATACTACATCATTGAACACATCCAATTACGCGTAAAGTTGGCAACATTAATACAAGCCCTGTAAAAACATTTCCAAGAGAACTAAAAGTCGCTCTGGACTATCTTTACTTTACGTCGAAGACATAAAGTTTGATTTACTAGTTGGTCGGATATTCTTGAAAGAATTTGAATAAGAAGATGTGTTAACTTAGTTTATACTGCAATAAATTGATCGAGAATTTGCAGTACTAAAAAATCCAGCTACCGCGTTACGTGAATACATTCTGTCCACTCCATTATGTGTGGTTAGCCATATTGTTAAGTAAATTCGATAGATACTCTCTTTAAAAAGATGAATAGGATGACTGTTTTCCAAATAGGGTACTTCTATACATCGCTGCAATTTTGATAATTGAATTCTAGCCAGACAATAATTCACCATTCGTATCGAAACAATGATACGTATATCCGTAATGCCAAGCATGTCCAGCACTTCCATTCTGCCTGGCCAGCTTTGTTATCTACCACTTGCATTGAACCACAATTTCGGAAGGCAATTGTGTTAGCACTCCACAGTTAACGTATTTCGCCAAACACTATAAATAATTTATACCGAAACAATCCTGGAATCGGTTTCCAATTGTTATATTAGTGTTAAGTCTGGAGAAAAAGCGAAAAACTTTGGCCGCACTATGGTTTTAAGAACTTCCAAGTGCATAATAAACGGTTACGTGCTCCACCCCAAACTAAAACTTACAAGTCTTGCTTTAAATCGTGTAAAAAGAGATAAGTTAGAAATTTTATCGAGTCGAAGTTTCAGGCACTCGAAAGCGTTTGTTTCAAACTGTCGTCACTTATTCAAGGAAATACCGACGTCCCTTTTACAAAATGCGATTTACAGCCCTGAGAATTAACAGTGAAATAATAAATTAAATTGCTTTGTTGCAATGCCCAAAACAAGAACACTCCAACTTGTTAAGTAACGACATTATAGAGTTAAATGGGAACAATAATTGCGTCTTAAAATTATAATTTCTTGACTTAGGAAACACCGAGTGTTCTTGAAAAGATCGCTTTTTTATTTTAGAGTAATGACCAGCGATAGAACGCAGCATTTCACGTCTTTATGCACTTCACAAGCGTTGAATTTATGACCGTTTTGGGAGAAAATCGAATTTAGCAGATTTTTGGAAGTACACTAAACAAATTCTTTGAATAAAATTAAAGCGATTTTGCTGCAACACATTGCGTAAAATGAAATGGGTTATCTCGGCCTGATCAGAATTTAAATCAGGGAAGAAGATTCTTAAACGATAGCTTGTTGTCAACGACTCGATATAAAATTAAGACTTTTACGACAAGAATGAGAATTAGTCTTCCGCTTAAGGTAGTAGATAAACAAAATCATTTTAACATCACTTAACTGTTTTCTTTCATCAAGTCTTGTGCAAGCATTTATCGCGAATATTCCCGTAAGCTCATTTAGTTTTATCGCCTTTACTGCTTTTTATTATCTTGGTTTTGAGAGGTGTATCGAACTGGAGAAGCCTCTTCTCATCCACCTACGCAACGACGTTAAGCGGATTTTGATATTCCAATCTTTTTTAGTCTCCAATTAAAGGAGTGGAAAGTGGCTTACAAAAGAATGGAATTCAACGTTTGCCGTTTAAATCAGCCAATTCTCGGATGTAACAATGTACTAAGTTCGGAAAAGAGTATAAAAGCAACAGAGAGCATGTTGCCTTTAGTTTACCGGGCGAATGTGCCGCTAACACTGATAAATGTAGCCCCAGCTACGGGCAACGAACGTGTTATCGGCCCCTACATAAATCACAACCCTCTCTTTTATTCTTCCATTTTATCCGCCAATCTTTAAAGGGTAGCGGAGAGTTTAATGCCATTCCGATAAAAAATCGAGCTAATTATGCTCATATCACTAAAAAATTCAACTAAATGTAATAACAATATTTTGAAGTTTACGCACAATACTGGCGGGTGCGATCGCAACCGGCTGCGTTTTATTGCGCATCATGTTGCTAGAATTACCATAGTCAGCGACAAAAACTGTTTTTTATAGATCGCGACCTCTAACTGTAACAGGAAACAATAGCTGAAATCGTTTGGATGATCCAGTTTTTGAAAAAAAAATGTGATAAAAAAGCGTGTTTTTTACGGTCAAGATAAGGCTGTGACCTCATTTAAAGTAAACATTTGGATGGGAGTGCATTTTAATCCCGAGCTTCTTTTTTCAGATTGAGAACTTTTTCCAGTATCGGAGCAGGTTGCTGTCCCTGTTACAATTATTTTATTGCCTGTTAAAGTTTTTAGGATAAAGAAATCCAGTTTTAGTGCTTGGAACAACAACGTTGCTTCAAGCCCACTTTACGAGAAAAATAATTGCAATGATTAGTTTCTGGAGTGCCATAAAAGAAGACATTGTATCTAACAACGGCCGTCAACGAGCGAAAAACGTATTATTGCAGCGAAGATATTTACCGTAAAAATTAATTATGCAATTTTAATATCAAATTCAGAATTTCCGGAAACGCGTGAATTGCAAATGAAGCTGTAGACGTCGTCGCAAACTGTTGCTTGTCGTTATTATTTCCGTTGAAATTGCTTTTTTTTTTATCTGCGTTGCAAATTACGTTTGTATGACATCAATGCAGATTTTTTCCGGCATTATTGATAGACCGATAGGATTTGGCGTCATGAGCCCAACCACGCAAAGCATTTCATTCTCGCTGTAATATTTCAATACATGACTCCATTGGGTACTTGAGTAAAAGAAAAACGAGCTATTCTTTGCCGGTCCAGAGCACATCTCGTCGCCCTGTGAGAGGTTATAGGTTCAAACGTTCGTACAAAACTGAATTGGTGTCAGCAGACCTGTTTTCTCAAGAACATACTACTTGCATCAGTCACAAGCGGATTCTACAGTTTGACAAACTTTGAAATTTATTTTATTTAAGATATGATGGATGCGAAAAATTCGCCTGTGAAATGTAAACAACCGAAGAAATGAAAAATATCTCCCGTGAGGACTACAGACGTTTAGGTTTGTTAGCTTTTCTTTATCTAATAAAATAGAGCACGATTTTTCGTATAAATAAAAACCTAAATTCAAAGTCGACACTATGGGGATTAGCTTGTAAGCTTTTTCTTAGTTGTATTGAGTTTTCTACTCCGGAAATCAGATCATCAGTCTTTATTGTACTGCAGTTGCGCTCCACAGGTTTGTTACAGATGATAAAAACTGATAGCGAATAAAAGGCGTTTTTGTTTACAGGTGCAAAGTAAGAACACCTGTCGTAACATTCATGAATAGATGGCCTCTATTCTTTTTTGCCCCCTAACACCTTCTATTTATTTTTTGCCGTGAAATATTTCCACCTTTTTGTGAGGGTATGGAAACAACGAGTTTTTTTACTAAGGTATTTCTGCTTCTAAATGAAGATTTTAAAATCTAGATAATTTTATTGTGATTGGTAAGCTAAATTTAAGATTGTGACAACGATAAGTTAGTGTTGTTAAAAATGAGTAAAATCAATCTTATACCTCTAAAAATTTGAGAAACTGCTGACGATAAAGTATACTGCAATGAAGGATGTGATTTTCATGTATTTTAAGGATTTATAAGAAATGGTATTCATTTTTAACGTTATTTTGTTGGTGGGCCCTTTACTGGTCATTGCTTTTGGCGTTCTAGATACCGAATTCTTTCCACGTTACATATTTTTTAATTTTTAAGGAGTTGTGGTGGAAAGATATAGTGAAAATTTTTTAGAGCGAAAATTGGAAGTTTGGATCTCAGCAGTACTCTAATCTAAATTTTCCTAGATGATTCAATATTCCACAGGTGCAGTCAGATGAATCATGTAGCAGTAGAATGAGTAGCGATAAGTAATTTGCAACAAAAAATTATAACAAGCACCTTCTTGGTGTTAATGTAATTACCAAGACATCTAATGTTACGATTAGTGGGTAAAATATGTACATCTCATTGTGATAATTAATTTTAATTATAAACATTCGTTTTTTGAAGTTTATGTTATCTGCTATTTGACAATGACACTAAGAACGGCTAGCAATCTTAAAACCAGAAATTTCACCAGTTCTATTACGAAATTCAGCCTATTACAACACTCAATCGGATGTTATAAAAGCTCGCTTAAATACAAAAATACACTGCTCTCATAAAATTAGGGATATGGCAATTAGGGACAGTTTATTAAGACAATAAACTAGAAAAATAATTTTACTTTGATTTATGGAAGTATTATACTAAGAAATTTTCTAAATAAAATAACGCTTAGAAAAATTTAGACCTCGCACTTAAAAATGCCAAGGCATACTCGATTAACGTCATCTAATTCTTCTTGTATGTTGTGATGCTATAACCTTGACAAAAGTTGAGATCTGGAGAGACTGCATCCGGTGGCAAACGTCAAATTCCAACACGGTGAAAATCACGATTTGCAACATTTGATACAGACGAACATTTTTGTCAACATATACGAAGTTTTTGCCAACGAAAGCTTAAAATAATGTGCGGATATTGTCGCCAATGTCTTTAACGTAGATATTACCCAATCATTGTTCTTTGGTAAGTGTAAAGTTCTGTGCGTCATCCAATTCAAATACCTACATTTACCATCGAATCGTACATTTATCCTCAAGACCAAGTTCTAAAGTTTTGAGATCTGCTGTTAAATTCTCTGCATGGTTTATACCTAAAATTCTTTAGTCCAACGTCCCTCAGGCGATTTCCAACATCCGGGGATGCATCAAATGACCACAAGTGTCTTTTGACTATTAGAACCAACTTGCTCTAACGGACTTTGTTTCTTGAAAGCACCACAAATGCTTGCTTTTTGGACATTGGCAAATTTTGGCAAAGTGTCTTGTTTGAAGCATTTCGATTGTTTTATTTTCTTAATTTTGTTTTTGTTCTTTCTTTAACAATAAATAAACTGTACAAGCTACACTTGACAAACGGTTTTGCACTGAAAGTACTATTTGGTGAAGAAAAAGAAGTACCTTTAGGAGTTAAGCTACAATAAGTAGCTTAGCCTATATGACCAGTAATCCTAAAACAGGTAAACAAATGGAAAAATGGTACATTACCCGTCTAAGTTGAGATGAGTATGATTATAACTCGAGCATCATTATTATAAAACTGAGGATTGTAACTGTCATCTCAACCATGGTGTATATACTATTTTTTTTACGTTGTATATGTAAACCTTGCCCACTAGTAAAAAGAAAGCGGGTATCTAGATACATGCCGTATATCGTTTTGTTGTAAATTTTTTATTGCTTAATAAATGGTACAGTTGCATTGGTAAGTAAAATAGATACTAGAAATGTCAAAGTCTGAGCATGCACCGGCGGACGTTCATTACATTACATTACTTCACTAAGTTCGTGCGCATCAGAAATTTTATTAAATTTAATTTTTTCTTGATGATTAAGGACCTATACCTCTTCTGTTCAAATATGTTTTGAATTCTTAACGTTTTTAAAAATGTAATAGGGTTTTTTATTTACTGTTGACATAGGTACTCCACGTATCAGTAAAAAAATAGGACCAGTTATTTACTAGTAGTCAAAAAATTGATTTATTTTCATATTTTCTTAATTTTTTTATAATATCCTTAACTTTTGGGGCCAAGTGTATTTTGTAGAACTCTGCAGTAGTGGAGAATTTGTTTAGTAAAAACAAAAAGGCGATTTCATAAAGTTGGGTACAAAAAGGAGATCTGGAGTGTCGATTTTAGTTGATAAAAAATTACTTTAGCATTCAACTTTTATTCCTTGAATAATAAATATAATTCTCCCATTAATTTGCAGTATAGCAGTTCTTGTCAGAGTGATCTACCCCTCTGGAGATTTTCATCAAAATTACTCATGTAATGCTGTCTACATGAATAATTATTACGTTTACCATATCATGGGAATTGTGGACCCTAGTTTGATAATTGCCAGACCATTATTAATTTTCTTTCCAATTTTAGGAAAGTTGAAAACCTGAAAACGGAGACCGTGTAATTAAATAACAAACTCCAGTCAGCAAACTTGCATACTTTCCATAATTTGTTAAATCGGTGATAATTTCTCGTCACATAATTAAACATGTGCGAAGCACGTGAAACCAACCGCTGTTTCAACACATTTGAAGCCAGCACCAGTCTTCGGCAACACCTTTTGTGTTGCAGTCCACCTACGATGTCTCACCGACATGCAAACTGACCCTTTCTTCAGGTAAACGACCTGGTTCTAGCATAATAAGCATATGTTGCCTTCCGGCTGCTTTACCAGTTCCATAAGTCGCTTGTTCCTAGTATATTTAAAGAAAAACATTAAATTTCCGAAGTCAATATTTGCACTCCAAGTACTCTATTAATTTTTTTTTAACTATCGTTATTTATTTTATCGGGTAGTGGTTGCCACGTACACAAAGCATTGTAATCTGTGGGCGTCCATAACTGAAATAACGTTTCGAAATGCTATTTGCTTTTGAGCGAAGAAAACTTTGTTTCGTTGGTTGCCTTACTTTTCCAAGTATTTAACAATTCCTTATCTCGAAAGAATTCGCTCCACTTGCGTTACTTGTTTATGGGATTATTTAGGATGGAACTTGTGCAATCAGTTTGGAAAATACAGAAATACTTTCTCGGTGAATGATAAGAGAGTTGAGAAGCGCACAACTTTGGGAATTAAAACATTTTAACGAGATCGTCTTAATTCTGTGAATTGTGGAAAATTTCGTCATTGTGGTTGGAACCTCTTATCGTGTCGTGACCAGATGCAATTATTGATTTAATTTCCGGTAATTTGATCGATTTGCGTGTTTTCCTATGATAATGTGTTTGAATAGTAAAATTTTAATTACTGTAGAGCGATTGTTTCCCAGCTTAGGCCTCAAATCAAATACCGAAATTAATTTGATGCGTAAGCGACGACAAGGAAATAGGTATAGATCACGAATATAAATATACAACGGAAATGCGAAGACTTGTTTTTAGTAGGAAATACGTACTTTTCAACAAAAAATTAATTAAGTTATGCAATAGTCGACTCACAAAAAAATTGCTATTTTAAGGCAATCTCGTTAATTATAGCAATAAAATAACTACAGTAAACAACGTTGAAAATATGAAATTTAATTAATTTTAGATGAGGCGTATTTAAATTTATTTATGATTTAATGATTTCACACACTTTTTTAATTAAACGAACTTTTATTTTACCTACCTTGAATAATGTATAAACACAGATTTAGAACCCATTTAAACAATTTTCAACCGCTCGTTTTTAACCCGATGATATACGTTTTCTGTAAGTATGTCACGTCCAAATAGCGGCAATTAATTTTATGCAGTTTATCTGTAGCAACAATGGAAATTATATGATCTCATTGTATAATGTTATATAGTGAACGCTATTCGTAATAGTAATCAATTTTGATCCAAATGATTTAACATTACTTATCATTTATTTATTTTGGAGCTATAATGTTGATATTCTTAAAGATTAGCATCTTGGACTTTTATGATAAGGGATCAAAGTTTCAAAATGAAAATAGAGAGGATATAAATGTATAAGTGTAATGTAAAATTTGTTCTCTTTATTGCTGAAGTTATTTTTAGAACTGTCTCATTGAAATTGTCAAACAAGAACAAACAACGGAATTAATTTTTAATTTTTTTTTGTTTTAAGGTTGCCGGATCGTTTGCACTGGTATTTAAAATTTGGAGGGGTTATTACTTGAACTTGTTTAATAAGTGTGCGAAATTTCAACATTTTAGATAAAACGAGACAAATTTAATAAGTTTTAACGATGGTCCCAAAATTTGCAATTTTCAATATTCTTGCAAATTTTGTAGTTCAGTTATTTTTGGCATTATAATTTTGAAATCTCCGAATATTATTACATTGGTGTTTTAAAGTAACGTATAAGATTTTAATGTGACAGATAAAACGAAATAAATTTTAGATTTTTTTTAACGGTTCTAAATGAAATATTTGCATACTTTTGTATCTTTTTTAATATGTTAGAAAGTTCAATGTTATAAATGAAACGAGATAAATTTATTCTGATATAAAAAATTTGGAACGAGACATTTTAAATTTCTTCCAGCACTGTTGTTTGGAAGACTAAAAGTTTCAAACTTGCGAGGGTTATTATTTTAAATTGTTCTAATGTGTGCTCAATTACAACATTTTGAATAAAGAAGACAAATGTATTTATTTTTATTATTAATAAGCACTCAAATTTTGTAATTTCCTACAGAATTTTTCCAAATTTTATGAATCGATTATTTTTAGGACTACAGCTTTAAAATTTGGTTATTACATTGACCTTCTTTAATAAGCATACAAAATTTTAACGTGACAGGTAAAGGGAGATACATTTTCGAATTTTTTCATTTTTAGGGTGCGGTTAGTTTTTACGACCAACTCGAAATTTGCAATAAAACGAAACAATTTTTAGAATTTCATAACAGTGAATCGTGTTAACTTTCTGCCACTCGTATTTTTAGGACTATATCGTTGAGAATAGCAAAGGTTAATAGTATGGAGTGTTCAATTATATGTACAAAAAAATAATTTAACAATCAGTTTCTTTAATGCTGGTATTTTTAGGTTAGGATTACTATTTTGAAATTTACAAAGTTGATAGTGAGAACTTAGAAGGAAATTTTAGTAATTTTAATTGTGGAAATTTTTTAGATAAAACTAGACAAAAATAAATTTTACTTTTCGGCACGAATTCAAAGTTTGTAATTTACAAAAGAGTTCTTACAAATTATTCAGTTTGGTTATTTTTAGGACTATAACTTTGAAATTTGAGGAGGTTGTTGGCTTAGCCTTTCTTAATGAGTGGTTAAAATCCTAATGTGTTACATTAAACAAAATACATTTTATATTTTTTTCATTTTTTGGGTGCTGGAACAATGTAAAACATGTTAACATATTCTTTTAAGTTCATAGAGCATTGGTATTGTAAGGCTATAACCTTAATATTTGAGAAGCTTTTTATTTTGTCTTTTTTTAATATGTGTACAAAATTGGAAAATGATGGATTAAACGAGGCAAATTTTGAAACTTTTTTTATGATGCAGGAATAATTTGAAAAGAGGCCTAGCATATTTTTATGAGTTGTTATAACACTAATACTTTTTGGATTTTACGTTTGAAATTTCTAGAAGTGATTAATTTGAACTTTTTTAATAAGCGTACAAAATTTCAATATTATGGATAAAAGAATATAAATGTCATAAATTTCAAATTTTAAGACGAACTCTTTTGTAATTTACAAACAAATTTTATAAATTTTTTGGTTTAGTTTTTCTTAGGATTTTAACTTTGAAATTCGTGGAGGTTATTAACATTGCTTTTATTCATAAGTGTATAAAATTCAATTGTGATTAATGGATCAAAATAAATGTTTTTTTTTCTTTTTATGGTGCAGTAGAACTGTCTTTCTAGCACTGGAATTTTTTTGACCATTGAATTGCGAAGGTTATTATTCTGTATTTTTTAAATAAATGTGCAAATTTTAAAATGTTGGATAAAAATATATAAATTTAATATATTTTATTTTTTAGGACGAACCTAAAATTTGCACTTTGCTAGCAAGTTTTTCCAAATTTTGTAGTTCGGTAATTGTTAGCACTATAATTTTGCAATTTGCGCAGATTATTAAATTGGCGTTTCTTAATAGATTACAAAATTTTAAAGTGATAGATAAATTTTATAATGTTTTTATTTTTAAAGTACATGAGCAATGTGAAACGTTCTCACATATTCTTGTCTGCCATATTTTTGGACTGTTACCTTGAGATTTGCAGAGCCTATTATTGTGTACTTTCTAAATATGTGCACAGAATTTTAAAAAGATGGATCAGGTGGGGCAATTTTTTTAAACTTAAAATTAATATCATGCAGGAACAATAGTTTTCAGTTTTAAGGACTTGAAATTTGCAGTTTTACAGTTCGGTTATTGGTAGGACTACCACATTGAAATTTACAGAGGTTATTCACTTGACCTTTTTTAATAAGTGTATAAAATTTCAATGTGATAGAAAAAACAGGACAAATTTGAGAATTTGAGAAGCGTGTTAAAGTATTCTTACAGGCTTTTTAGCATTGATATTTTTAGGATTATAACTCTGATATTTGAGGAAATTATTATTTCAGATCTTTTAAATATGTGCACCAACTCATAAATTAAAATTCAATTTTTGAAACTTGTGAGAACAATTTAAACGTTTTAACAAATTCGTATCAGTACTTTTAACAATCGTGTTCTTAGGACTATAAATTTGAGTTTTACAGAGGTGATTGGATTAGATAACACCAGACAAATCTTAGAAAATTTATTTTTTCGGCCAACAGTAAAATTTGCAATTTATCAGAAAGTTCTTACAAATTTTGTGTTGTTAGTTTAAGAGCTTTAGCTTTAAAATTTGTGTAAAGTTACTGGATTGGACTTTCATAATAAATATCTTAAATTTAAGCTAGGTATTACTAAATTGATTTCGGCTCAGGGGCGATCAATACCAAACTAACTTATATAAGATTTTTAATAATATAAATTGCACAGCAATTCGTGACTGCTTTGAGAAGTTGAATTTATTAAGAAATGCTTTTAAAAATCCATCTATTTGGCGTCTAAGTGAAATTCGCAAATATGCAAGCAAGGTTTAAACCAAATTTTGATGTTGGTAATTTCTTATATAATAGTTTTTAGTATTACGTTAGATCCCAAATATGCGCCGATTAACCAACTATTTAATAGATCTTGAACCTGACTTGACATAATATCGCTGAAAACAACGAGTGGGTATCCCACCCACGTCAGCCTTTATTACAAAGACTGTCTATTTCCACCTTTAGAAGTGTCACAAACTCCTGGTTTATCACCAGACAAGTTTTAAAACCTTCATAACAGTTAATATCGTTCTTTTATTTCGCTACTTCATTAAAGAGGTACTAACCTAAACCTGAAAAGAAAACAGTGAGAAAAACGAACCAACCAACGAACGAACGTGTTTTTTATTATTTAATACACCCACGTTATACTTTATCACTAAACTTGTTCTCATTCTGTAAAAAAATAATTTCATCGTTAAGAACGTTTCGTGCGGGAACTTGAGCCATATTCCATGAAATTTTATTTGGTTTGCGGTGAAAAAAAAATCGTAATACTTACGTTGCCGAGGATAATATCCGCATTTCCCTTCTGTGCTCTGGTTTAAATAAAACTTTTGACCAAATTTTGCATGCATGAAAATGATCATGCATAATAGACAGTGTGTGGTGGTTAAACACTGCGCACAAGCAAATGGGGTTCGATAGTCTCCCATGGGGAATTGCGTGCTGTGTTGTAATCAAACTTATTTAAAGTTAGCACTGTTCATGTCAACGAAATCTTATTCTTGTATGTATTTTCCGTCGAATAATATCCAAAGGGTAAGAATTACCCCACGTCCATATTGATTCGATGACTAATGTAAAGGGTGCCTCAAAAAGAGGGGCAATCGTTATAAACGAAAATTTTCCAAAGCTGTTGTCTCGAGGGTGGCATTAATATTCAAGTGGTGTAGTAGTCTCGTAAAAGCAACAATTTTAGTATCGCAACCTGATCCTTGAAAGTATCCAGTATTTTATTTAATTATCATTCTATTTCACAAACTTAAAAGAATTTCACCGCTCCAGAATCGACGGATATAAACTTATTAATGGGATTAAAAGACTAAGATAATACGAATTAATAACTTACAGAATTTAACGAGTTTGTAGGTATAATCAATTTTATTCACTTCACAATCTCAGAACGAATTTCTACCGAGACGATTTTATTATAAAGAAACTTCTCTTTTATGAATGCAATCACGATTTTACCAATATTGCTTTTAACCGATACTTATCGGAAAAAATATGGCGCTTATAACTGAATGGAACATGCCTTAATGTGAACCATCCAACAAGTTTAGATGTACTTAATAATATACATGTGAAATTTTATCTTTTTGACCCAAAACAGTAACAAGGGTCGTTCCATTTGACGGAGATTTGGGTTAATAATTTATGTCGTTTTATTTTCGATTTATGGCAGCAATCATGGCGGAGATGTAAAGTATTGTTGAAATCAATGATGGGGCGTTAAATGAATCGGAGATGAAAATATTAGATGATATTTATGGGCTGTAAATCAGTTGAAAAAATGTAGAAAAATTGGTTTTACAGAAGCCATTTCGGACACTAGCAGCCAGTGTGCTTTAGTATTGATTTCTAGTAGATTTTGTGGTTTGAGTCCAATAATTGTTGAGGATTTTGAATAAAATGAAAGGCCAAAATAATAATAATTTTTGCCTGACATATCTACCATTTTTACAAGCATTTAGACACGTTTTTATTTTTTTTATTTTATTTTTGACAAAATCAGTTATAGAAATTCGAAAAAATTGTGGCATCTGTTGATTAACTCTTTTACCAGAGTGGTCTTTTACTTCAGAAAGATGTAATTTTTTTAACAGGGCTATTAGAGCGTTGAAATTAACACAACTTGATGTTCCATGCATTTTTCGCAAAATCAGAATTATAGGAACTTATTGACAATATTGATTCTTTTTGATTTTTTAGTTTTATTGATCAAATTGAAGTCATAAAAAATGGAACTTTCAGTTCACCTTTTTAATTTTTTTTCTTAAAGTTGTCAGAAGAGCTAATGGAACGTTGAAAGTGTCAGTATTGGCACATTTTGATCTTATAATTTTATTTTTGACAAAATTAGAATGATTAAAAAAAATGATGACATTTGTTAATTTACTTTTTTCATAGTTGTCTCTCACTTTAAAGAAATGTAATTTTTGCATCGGAGCTAATAGAAGGTAGAACTTGTCAACATTGGCACATTTTAATGCTATAGTTTCGTTTTTGACAAAAAGAATAATAAAAACATAAAAAAACAATTGATGACTTTTGTATGATTTAATTTTTGACAAAATTTAAATTACAGAAGCACAAAGAAAAAAAAATGACGGTATTTGTTAATTTACTCTTTCTAGAAGAATAACTCTTCCATTAGAGCTGGAATTCACAATACTGACACATTTTGATCTTCCAGTTGCATTTTTGGCAAATTCAGAGAAACAGAAACTGAAAAAACGAATTGTAAATGGCACCTTTAGCTTACTTTTTTCCCAAGTTTACCAGGCACTTAGAAGAGAAAAGAACTCTGAACTTGACAACATTGACACATTCTGTCTGCTTTTAAAATTTTTGACAAAATGTGTCAAACAAAAAAATCTAAATTGGAGTTCTCGTTCACTTTTTTTTTATAGAGTTGCCTGTCACTTTCGAGACGTAATTTCTTTATCATTTTATTTTTATTTTTACTAAAAGTTTTTTTTTTTCAATAGCTCAGAACTGTTTTTAATCATTGTAGCTCTAAGGACTCAAATATATCATGGCGCATCCACCATTTTTAACAATTTTAATCCGTTTTGAAATAAATTAATAGATGAAAGATGGAAATTCACAAGTAAGATTTATTCGAAATTGATGCAATATGGCTTGTTTATCCCAAAATTTTAAAATTAGATTCTTGGATGTTAAGTCTTTGATTTTCTCCATTTGGAAGCAAATAAACTCAAATAAGCATATTTAAATCGAAAACACGAATTTTTTTGACATATTTAACGAATTTTTTTAGTGTTTTTTTTCCTTTTAGAACTGCCAACCTTTTGATTTTAATATTATTGCTAAGAGTTCATCTCAAACATTATTCAGATAAGATGAGAGCGGCTTTTGAAATATTAAGTTTAAAACATAGCATATGAACTCGGCCCGAAACATCTACCATTTTTTTCATGAAAGTTTACATCTACCGAAAACCGGCAGACTTCTAAGAAAATTTCAACGAAAAATCAAATATTTAAGAACTAGAGTTTATTCAGTTTTTAGAGAGAACCTTGCTGCTAAAATTTTTGTTGTGGCTTTGAACTCGAACATATTTCGAGTTGAATCTTCTCTCTCAAAGGATTTGCAGCAAGCAAAATTTGTATTCTTTCTGACAAAGCAACAAGTCATAAACAATTAAATTCACTTGTATTTCTGGTATAATCCTCGAAAATTATTTTTAAACAAACTAACCCGTCTTTCTACATATATTTAATTTGTTTTTTGGATTCTACAAAACAGTGCATGCGTTGTTAGTATTTTCGTGGCAGAGTTGAAATAAATTTTAACATCTGCTTCTTATCGATTACTTTTTTCATCATAGCATGAATTGGATGAAAGTCTCGACCCTAAAATACGCACTCAGAATTCGAATCAGAGTAAATGACGTGTTGATTTTATTTTGTATTGATTTAGCTATGGATGCATAGAAAGAAGGAAAAGTTATACGTTGAACTGTTTTTTAATAATTCACGATGATGAGTATTTTAATCCCAGCTTTTAACAAAGACAATAAAACGATTCCGCACTTAATAAAACGAGCGGTAAATATTTATTGATCACAACATTGGTACTATTGTATCCAAGGGAATGTCGATGTAAACACCTATTATAATACTGGTTTTTGTTAGGGTGATTAAATCTGATTCAGTGTTCGCTGTGAAAAAATGGTTTGGTTTAATGTGTTGCAAAGCGGCGTGTAAATAATATAATACGAATATTCGTATTATGTAGTACAATAATTTTCACTTGAGCGAACAGAATTATCTATTTTTCAATAGCATAAATAAACTAAATATTGCTTTTCAATGCATACATTAAATTGTGACATTTTTCGAAGAGTATAAAAATATTTCTACATAAAAATCAATCGAGAAGAGAGAAATCGGCTAAAGGGATGCATAAAAGAGCAATAGAATTTTTAATGGACACTAAAGAAAGTAATTAACGGTAATGACTGGTTTAATGTGTTGTTGTTTTTCCGTAGTCAATAAACTTTTCTCTGGATCACGTCGGTAGGAACGTCTTCGAGAGGTTGTAAATTCTAAAACCAAAGTTTGGTTTTTGGATGATTATAAAGAACCTGGTCGAATTTTTAAGAGAAATATTTTAGTCGCATTTGTGATATCTGCCCAACTTTCTTCATCTTGCCACCAGCACCGTGAAAATACCGTTAACGTTGCAAACATTGTGTAACTCTGGATCTTTCTTGGTTTCTTTCCAATTTAATATCATTCGGTTTTTCCTCGAAGTTCCTAACTGGAACTTGAGTTTAAGTTTGATGGGATTCCATTACTTTTATTTTTGTATTCGTCTTTTTTTACAATCCTCGTATCGACCTCCTCGAAAAAACCAACGTTATTCTAAACACAACAAATTCGTTATTAGAAAATATCAAGTGAAGATACGTTTTCTTCTCCCTTTTTTTCTTCTGTCTGTAAACAAACTTCTTGTTTGCGAGACGTTGAAAACTCGACCCATTTTCACAATTTACGAACAGACGTGGGCGCGTGTACGTTTCATAAATAAACTATGAACGTTCACGTCTGTGAGATTACGTCGTTAGGTTTAACCACAGGTAGGAAAATAAGAATAGTTATTATTTATTTTCCTATGTCATACTTACTTGTGGCATCATCGCATTTGTAATGTGGACACTCCCTAGAGTGAATAAACGCCATGATGTCATTTTCTGCAATTAGGAGGATGCCTGCCATTTCTCTTTGAGAAGACGATAAGGTTTCAAATAACAGGAGCTCGTTAGCTATTTTGAATATTTAGAACTTAATTGTTCTGAACGTTTCGTGGGATAATTGCTCTGGAAATTTAATGTGGGTAGTGGAAGTTTAAAAATCTTGAATTGGAAATAACCTGATTTGACTGTTTGATGTTTCCGGACTTTGGAAGTCTGGTGTTAAAGACTAACTTTGTCAAATATTCTGATAGACTAACTTCAGATGAAACACCTCGCTGATTTTCAATTATTTTCTGTTTTCCTAAGATTTACAATTTAAAATGACGTTTTTATGGGTTTCAAGTTTGTTTCTGGAGTGTTTAACGCAACTGTGAAATTGTAGTTTCAAAAGCAGAACTCGATAAAGTCGTCTTGCTTTTTATTTAAAGTAATATTTTAAAGCTAAATTAAATTTAAATATTTTTTCACTTAAGTAAACTTTTAATTGAACAATTGAACAAATTTAGCGAAAAGAAAATGTTGCAATTGTAGGCCGCAGATTAATTTGTTCGGGCCATTAAGAAGTCGAATATGTCGAACGAAATTAATTTATGTCAGAATGATTAAACAACAAATTCGTGTTTAATTAGTGGTAAACGATTGCTGTTGATCAAAATTTTCATTAGCGTATGATTGATTGAATGCATTAATCAAATTAAGTTGTACTTTTAGCCATTTCTTGTTACGAATTTGTAATTATTTGGTACCGGGCGTTCCAGGACTCCTGGAATTAAATTTTAGCTACACTGTCAATAATTTTCACTTTTATTGAGGGTGATTTCATTCACTCTTTTTTGCACGTGTTCTTAGTTTATTTATCCGCCTTCTGATTCAAAGAAACATTTTTTCGGATAGGAATTTTTCGTCATTTCTGCAGATGTATTTAAATTTTTCACCACAGCTAATGGAACGGTGAAAATGAAAATATTGACTACTTTGAGCATGTAGTTTTATTGACCACGTCCGAGTCGTAGAAAAAAAATGTAAATGGGTTTTTAGTTCAGTCTTTTATTTTTTTTGTTCTTTAGAGATATATAAATCTTCAGCAGAGCTAATTAAACGTTGACATTGACAATGTTAGGACATTTTGATATTATAATCTTATTTTTGACAAAATTAGAATTATAGAAACGCAAAGTAGAAAGTCGTTAGATGGCTTTGTTAATTTACTCTTTCCAGTTGTCTGTCACTTTAAAGAGATGTAAATTCTTCAACAAAGTTAATGGAACGGAAAAATTGACCTTTTTATTTTTGACAAAATTAGAGTTATTGAAATGCAAAGAAGAAAGTTTTTAGATGGATTTCTTAATTTACTCTTTTCTGTTGTCTGTCACTTAAAAGAATTGTAAATTCTTTAATAGAGCTAATGGAATATTGAAATTGACGATGTTGGCATATTTTGATCTTATGATTTTATTTTTGACAAAATTAGAATAATAGAAATGCAATGAAGAAAAATTTTTGAAAAGATTTTTTAATGTACTTTTTCTTTCCAGTTGTTTGTCATTTTAGAGACATGCAAACCTTTAAAGTATTGGCATATTTTGATGGTATGAAAAAACATTGAATAGGACTTGTTAATTTTTAGTTATTTATCACTTCAGAAAGACATAAATTTACTACCAGAGCTAATGGAAATTTTAAATTGACAATATTGATATATCTTGATCTTCTAATTTTATTTTTGACAAAACTGAAATTATAGAAACGCTAAGAAGGAAATTTTTATATGAGAGTTGTTATTTTACTCTTTTTCCAGTTGTCTCATAACTGAGAGAGATATAATTTTTTTACAAGAACTAATGGAACGGCGAAATTGACTATATTGGTATATTTTGATCTTATGATTTCATTTTTGATTAAATAAAAGCAAAAGAGCTCAAACAAAAAAAAATGTTTTTGATGATTTTTGTTTGGAAACTTTCAAAACATTGAATTCCGATTTGATGCATGTTTGGAAATCAATTTTTTACGACCTTGTTGATTTATTTCCCTATCTTGAAACTTTTTGTTGAGTATTTTTCAGTTTTGTAAAGGACAGGAATAGCACCTGAATTTTTTTTTGTTTTTTTGGTTTTGTTTGAAAAAAAATGCGTATGTTTTTTTCTCGAACTTATTGGATTTATTTTTCGGATTTTTTTTCAAGTTGTTGAGATCCTTTGAACTTTTGTATTTCTTTAACGTTTTGCATGCTTAAAATTCATTCTATTTTTGAATTAAGGCGATTTTTTATGTTTTTGAATTTTTCCAATTTTTTATCCCATAGATTTATTTTGAATTCTCAAGTTTCTTGGTGAATTTATTAGTTTATTGTTAAACAAAGTGTTGGTTCTAAAACAAAACTGTCAGAGCTGAATGCTCCACCATCTCTGTATTTATGTAGTCGTTACTATTGTGTACATTATTCGATTAAATTTTTATTTCGCCAGACTGTAGTGTAAATAAATGTCGATCGTAATGCAAATATTTACGTGTCAACATTTTGTATTTTTCTCCCGAAAATAACTTTATAGTTTCCCTTATTTAAATGAACTCGTGACCGATTGTGACATGCGGTATTAAGTTCAAAACCCACGCGAAAATAAATTTACAAAATTTTAAATATTTACTTAGAGAACCGCCCTTCCTCTCGGTTACGATTCACACTCGAATTTAATATAATTTCGAGGGTTAATTCGGTTGCTTGAAAGCCATTTCCCTGCAGTAAGTAAAGCTCTTGAAGTAATAATTCTCGTAGATTTCCGAACAATCTATAGGTTCCGTTTCGGGGGCGATGATAGTAATTTACTGGAATAAGGGTGACACTATTCTCCAGGGGAGAAACTCTCCAAGTCAGAAATGCCCTTAACCGACAGCTCTCGCTCGCTCTTCATTTCATCATGAAAAAAAGCTCGATTATCCGCAACAAAACTATAACTGCAACCCTCTCTCTCGCTGAAGAGTGCTTGTATTTCCATATATATTTCATGTCAAAACCAGAACAAGCGTCGCTATTTATTCGTGATATTAGCATAGGAATTTGTTGGTGATTTTGTGGGTACACAATAACCTAGGAAAAATTATTGCTCGTTCAAGTACATAAATTAGAGGAGTCGATAAATAAAACATGATCGACGGACTATATCGCACAATAAGTTCGAGCTAAAAAGACGACATGGACCAGTTAAGCCGGGTCATAAAGATATAATCTGGTAAAGCTCCTCATTGCTCGTATTTCACCGTTTTAATACGGCTTTTTTCATACACGTCGCTTTTCACATTGTCTCACTTTTAATGCCTTCTTTGTTCCGTGAAAACGTTTTCGTCCATTATTAAATTTCCATGTCGTGATAAAACATTTTTGTGATAGTTTGTAGCTCGAAATTAATTCACTGGGAGGTAACTAAGCCAGTTGATGAAGTGGAGGACCCAACTAGTGATAAAGTATAGTTAAGCTTCGCGTGGTATTTCCTCGAGAAGGGTGTAAACGACGAATGAGTAGGACACTGCTACAAATTGCTCGAAAACAATGAGTGTGACGCTAGAACGAGGCAAATGACAGGATTAAATATAAGAATCCTTGCTGTCACTGCTGCCTTTTCTCTCTTGTTCGCTCGAACGGAGAATTTGAATATTTTCCGAGCTCACAAAGATAATATCCCTTTTTTACGAAGGAAAACCTTGTTATTCCAAAAGAAATTCTGGAATGAAAGAAATCGCTAATGGAGAAACCTCTGAAAATGAGTAGATTGATGGAAACATAAAATGTGACAAAGTCTCGCTTTCAGCTACAAATATGTTCTTGTTAACATTTTAAGCAGCTACGAAACTTATTACATTATCGTCATTCTTTATTTTAAGTTCGAACAAAATTTCTCCAAAAACTCAAGAATCTTAAATTCTATTAGCATTTTACCTTGCATGGGAACAACTTTTTTCTAATTTTCGCAATAGAAAAATCATTGCTTGAATATTTGCGAATTGCCAAAAGAATCGATCCGTAAATGATTCTTTAAACTTAAAAAACCTCTCCTAAAGTTACTAGTTTAATAACTATTAACAAATCATTGGCAACTAACTGAAAAAATTATTAATTTAATGGCGTATGCGCCGGGTCATGATTTTTTTTTTGGCAATTTTCTCAGAATACTTTCTTAAACTCTAAACAAAAATGTTATCGTGTTAAACGTTTAAAACTCACTTGTGTGTCATTTTTAACAGTTGAAAGGACATGAATTTTTAGTTTTTAAATGGTAGTAGATGGTAGTAAATGGTACTCACTTTAATTTCATCAATTTCTCATTGGCATCTTTGAATTTTTTTTTTAGTTCTTGAAGCAACAAAATTAGTTAGAATAATATAGACGAAAATTAAGTTAGAAAACTTTGTATAAAATAATGCTTTGCTCACTACAATTTTATAATTAAACCATTTTTTTGAAACGAAACTTCATCAAATCGGGGTTTCAAAAATTTTGCTTAAAAATGATTTTATTAGGCTACAAAATCTAATTTTTTTTCGACTTTACAATTTCACTTAAAGCTTTAAAAACTTTTTCTGAAAGCTATATGTTTCGATTTTAATTTACAAATTACCAGTAAGTAGCTAAAAACACCTAATTTTTTTTTTTTAAGATAAAAATGGTGGATGCGCCGGGTTATGCTTTTACCCTATAATTTTAGAATGACTTCTTAAATTTTTACCGACATGGCTAATGAGTAAAAGGCTAAACTCATTTTGTTTTGTTCCGATACATTTCTAAAATATCTTTTTTCAACAATAAAAATTTTAAACTTGTTAGACGAAAAAAAAAGGTGTTTTGGGCTTTTTACGGAATGACTTATTAAATTCTAAACTGGGTGTGCAATAAGAGGCTCAAAACGCTTTTTTCAACAAAAAATACAAACCTGCTAAAAAAGGTGATTTTTGAGCCTTTTATTGAGTAGTTTCTTAAATTAAATTAATTACTTTTTTTTAAATAACTATATGGCCATCCAGTAAAAGGCCCAATTTTTTTTTGCTCGTGCGCATTTTTAAAAGACTTACTTTTAACAAAAAAGTTAATCCTCTCAGAAGAGAAAAAGTTGTTTTTGAACTTTTGACCAAACTAAATCATCTAGACCATGCAATCAGTAAGACTTAAAACATATTTTTTTTATTTTGGCATATTTCCAAAAGATCTATTTTTAACAAAAAAAAATACAAACCCGCTAGGTGGAAAAAAGTTGAATCTTTTAAGGAACTAATTAAACTCATTAAATATTTTACCTCTGACTGGTAATTCTTTTTGTTGAAAATAGTTTTTTTTTTTAAAATGTATCAGAACGAAAATAGTTATTTTTGATTCTAAATTGCGAAATGATACTTTCGCATCCGAGAATGAAAGTTCATCAAGTATCAAACAACGTTTTTTCGAAAACTGCTGCCCCAAATTAGTGGAAACTCAAAGAAAACTTCTGATATTTATAATCGAGATCAATCTCTACAATCATTTTGGTGTTAAATCTGGTATGCTCTGACCGCTATGAACAACTAATTATGATAGCAACCGCATAGCAATCATCAAACAAACAAAACTTTTTTTTTCTAGATTGTAAAAGATTTTTTCTATTTTGCGTCGTTGCTAGAGCCAGTAAAGCACCCGTTTGGGTTCGTTACTGAGAATTTGGATGCTTTACCACGGCTGGTGTATTTTAGTTTTGTCGCGTTAGCGGCATAGTCGTAAAACGTCAACAACAAATGTCAAAATGTGAATGTGAACAATGTGTTTAATAACTTAACCTCAATTGTTATGAAATAAATAATATTAAATCATTCCCTAAATTTCAAAATTTTATTTCTTTTATATAAAAAGAGATTAAGTGGTGCAAAATAGAAAAAATAGTATAAAACACGCATTCAGAAAGCTCTTCCAGCACTTATTTATTTTTCTACTCGCCGCTGCTGGAATCAGTGCTTTCTCAAACTTGTATTTTAATATACTATTTCAGGAACTGTGTTCTCATGACACCGCACGAAGAGGCCAGGGACCAACAGAACTGAATTATAAATTTTCTACTTTCTTTGCTCATATTTCATTTCATTTTAGATGCCAAATTCTGGGCTTCTGTTTATTATAGCTACTTCATTTGCTAAAGGCTTCAAAATTATAAAATGAGATTATTTACTTCTAGACTTCATCTATTTAAATACGGAAACGAGGAATTTTATAAATATCTCTGTTTGATAACAGTTTTCGAAAAAAGTGATTTTTGAGTTTTTTGCTAAACGTTTTCTCTAGATACCCATTTAGTAAAAGTTATGGTCTGTTTTTAACATAACAAATTAGAAGCCTGCCACAAGAAAAAAAAGGTTTTTTTTGAACCTCCTAGTGATGACTTTTTAAATTCTAAACTAGATGGCTATTCAATCAGTAAAAAGCTCAAAACTCCCTTTTTTTGTTCTGGCACATTTTCAAAAGCTTTGCTTCCAGCCTACTACTGATTGCATATTCATATTTTAAACTTTTCTTGTGGCAGAATTGTTTTCTTTTGTGAAACTATCTTTGATTTTTTTGTATTTTGAAAGCCTTCAATTCTATGCAGTGGGAAAATCTGAATATATAAGTTTCAGCTTAGATTAGAGTTTTTTTTACAAATTTTGACTTTTTTTTTCGCGTGCCATCCCTAAAAAGATGTGAGAAATTGAATGTTGTGAAAGAGGTTCTTTACTTCTTTAAAACTTTACATTTTTGATATCTTTTAAAAAAAATTATAGTTTTTCTAGGACTTGTGATATTGATTACACGATGTTTACAGCATCGAATGCTAAATGTTGTTGAGATTGAGATGTAAATTTTCAGCAGAGCCAATGGAAGGCGCTAAAATTAACAATATTTAGATATTTTAGCCTTATGATTTTATTTTTGGCATTAGAATTATATAAGCTCAAAGAAGAAATTTTTTAGATGAATTTGTGAATTTACTCTTTTCTGTCGTCTGTCACTTTAAAGAGATGTAAATTCTTTAGCAGAGCTAAGAGACCGTTGAAATTGGTGATGTTAGGATATATGTCTTATGATTTTATTTGTGACAAAATTAAAATTATAGAAATGCAAAGAAGAAAAATTTTAGATAGGATTTGTTAATTTACTCTTTCCAGTTGTCTGTCTGTTTAGCGACATGAAATTTATTTTTATTATTTTAATTTATTTAAAATTTGAAATATATGAACTCAAAGACTTGTTAATTTTTAAGTATTTGTCACTTTAGAAAGACGTAAATTCAGTATCAGAGCTGAGGGAAAAATGTGAAAAATGTTGTGAAAGAGGTTTTTTACTTCCTTAAAACTTTACATTTGTGATATCTTGTATATATGTTGTATGTTGTATATATATTGAAAAGTATAGTTGCTCTAGGCCTTGTTGTATTGATTACACGATGTTTACAGCATCGAATACTAACCAAAGGTTGTTGAGGTTATAAACCTTGCTCCTCTCTCAAGAGTATTTTGGTGGCTTGCTCCCGACAACTCAAGATTACACAATTTCAGATACTGTTTGGTTTGAGTGAGATTCATTTCCTCGTTTTTATATTATTTGAAATTTTTTCCAATAACTACAAACACGAGATAAAAAACAACCCACGCTTTGTTTTCATTTATTTTTTAATTTTTGGCCTAATTAACTTTGTAAACATTGTTTCAGTGAATAAAACAAGAGAGATTTAAATAAAAGATTGTCAGGTTTCAACTAAAGAAGTGGAATTTTACGTTATATTCTTGGGCGAGTGCTTTTATGAAACATTAAATTTCTTTTCCTAAAATAGCGGTCTTTTGTGTAAAATAACAATAGCCGAGCTTTGGATTTAATACCACCGTCAATGTAAAAATTGAAAACTCGTCAGAACTACCGTTGCAGTAGATTTTGGATAAATTTTTTAATATTTCGCGTGCGTTGGTTATCGATTTGAGTCGCGAACAAAATTCAGTACTGGTACGTCTGATCCATCAAAAATTCAAAACTACCGAATATGTTGGATGTTTTATTGTAAAAAAGTGTATACAACGGGAATTGTGTTTATTTATTTCCCCTGGAATGAATAATTTATTTTTGCTGAAATCTGCACAATGAAATTTTGTATAACTTCAATATGATTTGATGAAATTTCCCGGTAAATGTAATACTTCCAACAAATTTAGTCATGATTCAGCCCTTAACAAATTTAATAATAAAAAGCCTGGACTTGATGGAATCACGCAAAGGCAAAATTTGCATTGCGTCATAAAATGATGAGACGGAATGAGTCACATGCTCGGTTCTTGAAGAGAGATAAATGTTCCATTCTGAGGGAATATTTTATGAAGGAACAGGGTGTTTAGGGTTTGGCAGCTAGAACGCCAGGCATGAGTCATACTGCCTTTGATATTGATTTCTGTCAGCAGTTTACAGAGGGTTCTCTCTTCACCCCTAAGAAACTTTTCAGTTTCTAACAAATTATCGCGCTGTTCACCACCTTAATTGTAATTTATTTTTATGAAATGAACACGTCTCTTAAATTCAACAGATAAAATCATGCATTTATTGAACGGACAATAAATGTCTCCATCAGTGTAAATAGCCCGCTCATTGCGGTCTAATGATTAAAATTAATGCTAAACCTCATATTTTGGTACCATAATCCAAGAGTAAATAATAATATTTGCTTTCTGTTCGGGACATAAATTGATCATATTCCAGTTGAACGAACTATCTGATGGTTAAACGTGCAGCAATATTATAACACATTACAGATTAAATTATTTCCATTGGAATGCGTTATTTGTTTTGAAATAGAACGAACCATTTATCACCGCAAAAATAATGCGATAAAAAAGCATACATCAGTATAAAATTCATTTTATTGACATTTCGGTGTGTTTCAAGGCCTGTAACACTGATAAAATTATTTCTGAAGTGTTTTTCATCCTAGAAAATTGCTTTAGAGGAGCAGAAAAGAAAAATCTTTTCGTTATTTTGCCGGCAATTGCACGAGAGCTTCATACATTAGTTATGACTGTTTGTAGTGCTCAAGGTGATTTACGACTTTAAATAAATAAATATGATCATAAATAAAACAAACGAGAAAGGAGAAAAAGAAGTGCCTTACAAAAGATTTTTCGTTTTTCCTTCGATTTATTGGAATTGGAAAAGGTTGCAAGTTTTGAAAGGTCGATCATTTTATTAGTTTAAAAAACTCTTCGTTGGAGCAGTTTAACTAATAAAACCTTTTATTTGATCTGAATAAAATATATCATTCTTGGTGAATTTAACGCAAATTGTTAACGGTGTAAACGTGGACATAATTTTATAGTTTTTCAAAACGGTGCGGCTCATTTAATTGATCTTTATGTATATAGTTTTGGAACGAAGACGTTAATAAAGTAGCTTAGATAAAAATTGAAATATAAAACTATATATAAGTTGAGCTTTTTCTAGGTTTTCGATAATTCTGATTTGTTCAATTCTATTAATCCTTTATTGGCATCTTTATATATTTGAACTTTCTCTTTACGTTCTGAAACGACAAAGTTTATTGTAATAGTATGGAGGAAAATTAAGTAGTTAGAAAACTTTATGTAAAATGATGCTTTTTTACTCCAATTACAGTTCTAGAACGTTTGAATATCGTATCGTTCTGTAATTGGACTTTCACTTTTTATTCTTGAAACAAGCAAGTAAGGTAGTATCACAGGAAAATTAAAAGAGGAAACTTTGTATAAAATTAAATATGTCTGTCACTATTAACTCTCTATTCACTAGAATTTCATAACTACGCGTTCTAAAGCGTTAAAATTTGGAATCTTTATGTATTGGAATTCTCTACTTTTCGCTGATAAGAGAATCGTAAACGAAAATAGAAATATAGAACTTAAATTTGAATTTTTCCATGGTCAGGAATAATTCGTTTACCATAACTTCATGCCAGACATTCTAGAAATATGAAGTGTGACATGTTTATATATTTGGGCTCCCAATTTTTATTTCGAAATCAACAAGGTTAATCATATTAGTATAGACGAAAATTAAGCTAGAAAACTTACAATTAGTATATTTTTTTATGTCTGTGATGCTTTGTTTACGACAGTTTCATAACGAGACATTCTGGCATGATTATAGATTTCAACTTTGTTTTTTTTTCTGAAATAACAACGTTATTGTTAGCATAAATTTGAATTTTTTTATATATATATATTGATGCTTTGTTGCAAACCTTTTTGTAATCAGACATCCTTGAACGTTGGAATTTTACGTCTTTATATATTTGGACTTTCTTTTTTCGTTTTTGAAATGTCATAATAAATTTGAGAGGCACAACCAAAAATTAACTCTAAACTTATTATAATTGTGGATTCTTGGTTTTTGATATGTTAATTAATATTTTTTCAACCGGATTTACTAGAATTAGAATTCTTTTTATGTGTGAAAAAAACAAATTGAGCAGAAACACACAAACAAAAATAAACTTAAAACAACTAGCAAGAGTATCCACTGAAAATTTTCCCCTCTGGATTGACGCTTTGTTTACCTAAATTTTGTAACTAACCGTTCTAGAAAGTTGAAATTTGGCAAATTTATATGTTGAGATTTCATATTTTGGATTTTGAAAAAACGAAATTAATTACACTAGCGGAGGTAAAAATAAAAATAGAAAATTTTGTGTAAACTGAGATTCTTTTCAAGTCTTTTGATAACAATAATATGTTTGTTACATAACCGGCATCTTAGAACGCTAAAATTTAGCATCTCAGTATATTTGGACTTCCTGTTTTCATTCTTAAAACAACAAAGTTGATCGGAGTAGTGTAGCTGAAAATTAAGTTGGAAAATGTCTATTAATGCTTTGTTTGCCACCATTTTGTAAGACATCCTTGAACGTTGAGATTTGATGTTTTTATATATTTGGACTTTCTCTTTTCGTTTTTGAAATTACCAAACTGATTAGAGACGCACAAACAAAAATTAAATTAGAAACATTAGTATACTTTTGGATTTTTCTATATATTTATGATGCTGTGTTTACCACAATTTTGTAACCAGATTTTCTACAACGTTGAAAACGATGTGTTTATATATTTAGACCTCACTTTTTATATTTTTGGAACAACCAGTATAAATATTTTTTATCTCGATTGATGCTTCATTTATCATAATTTCGTATTTAGCTGTTATAGAAAGTTTAAATGTAGCATTTTTTTTATTTCCTATTTTCAGTTTGGAATAACGAAGTTGTCACCGCATTTTTCCAAGTTTTTTTATAAGAATTTGTTTATTTCATGACCGGACATGTGAGAACGCTAAAATTTGCCAGCTTAATATATTTAGACTTCTGTTTTCGTTTATAAAACAAAAGAGGTAATACGAACACAAAAAAAAGACATTTTAAAATTTTAAAATCGACTATAACTTTCGATTCACCATTTGTCATAAACAGCTACAAAGCCAACACACTAAATGCAAATTCTTTTGTATTTTGATGTTTGAAGTTTTACTAAGGTGAAAAGTTCGCTTGTATTTTTTTTCTGCTATTTGGAGAGAACAATGTTTACCTGTTTAATAGTCTTTTTTTTTCAAGGTTTTAATTAAAAACACATGTTCTTTTTTAAATTACTACATTTATTTACGGAGAACGTTCTTTTAGTTTATTTTCTAAATGCGACTACAAAATATTTTTACTCAGTAAAAAGACATTTCATTAAAACTTTTGTATTTAATGCTGCGAACGCTCCCTCCAGCACTCACAGTCATAGTATTAACTTATAATATTCACAGGAAATTATGTATGCACCTTTCTAGTTTTGCTCAAATTACATTCTTTTTGGAAATAGATTTCCATATTTAATAAACTTCACTATTTCTGCCGTCGTCCCAGCGATGGATAACTCAGTAAAAAAAATCCAATTAAGGATTGATTTACTCACTTTTATAAGAGTTGCGCATTTCGTTGCGACTGCAGTACTGATTTCATTTGCATTTTAACTAAACGATGAAAATTTCACCGGTGAAATGAAGAAATATGCAATTACTAAAATCGAAACACGTGCGAGAATTTTTTTGAGTATCATTCACAGTTCGTTAGTTTTTCATGCTGCTTAATCTACTTCACGAACTGCGGTTATTATTCACTTAGGTTTCTAATCTACTTCAGACACTCGCGTGAGAAGAGCTTATGAGAAATTGTATCTGGTATCCGAAATCCCACGTAACTTCTTGAATGTTAATGCTACAAATCTTTGCAATGAAGTTATCGCATAACTTGTGTAGTTGCTTTCAAACAAATTTCTATAAGAATTGCGTCGGGATATCGGATCCAATAGCTTTCATTTCGGTGCCGGGTTATTAAAGTTGCCAATAACGAGAGAGCTATTTGAAAATTACATTTTGTAACAATTATTTATGATGCATTTCTGTTAAAAGCGGTATTAAAAGGAAATCGACTGAATCATTAGCGGACGGTTATCGATTTAACGTCGTTATCAGAACGTGTAAGCACTATACAATTTATTTAGGAATACGCTGAAAAGCGCCGGATGCGTTACAAAGTCATAAATTGATTAAAATGGTTTTTTTCAAGTGATGGAAAGAATTACAGGTTATAAAACATGTGAAAGTTTTGGTAATTTATAAGCGTCACTTTTGGTTTTGTAACAAGAATCAAACTATTATACGTCACTTGCCACAGAAAGCTCCATATTCGAACTTCTACAAGTGTAATTTGTCAAATTATTCGACCTAGAAATGGAAGTCTAATATTACTCAAAGCTCCAGCTGTCACATTTGCAACTTCTTTTTCTTTATTCATGAGTGACAAATTTCATCGTGTTGCAACACTATAAAAGTAAGAAAAAGCGTTTGTGGAACATTTCCGGATGCCACTCGACATTATTAATTGGTTCGTTCTGTTTGTAATAGTTGGGGTGGAAGTTTAGAAAGCTCCACCATCTTAGTCCACACGGCACACCGCATAAATTCCGCGGTTTTGTAAAATGATTTAATAACACCAACACTCATTCAATATAACAAAGCCCATTTATCATATTTGCGGGTTGAAATGTGTCAATAAAATATGAAAGACTGGCGCAATTGTTGCATGTCATTTTTATCCTGAATTAATGCGCAATCCAAAAGCTTCGAAATCAGTTGCACATTGGACTGGGCGAGAATAAACATCGACCAGGGACTTTAATTAACCGGAGTGTAATTTAACTTGACTCCACAGAGAGGGTGTGCATGCGTCAGGATCCATTAAGCTTGGAAAGTGACCCTTAAAAACGGACGGATAAAGATTATTTAACTTAAAGTATACCAGATTAGAAATGTTGCGATCGTCTCGACCTTTATGAAGTCGTCTCATCGCACTATGCATTGAAGGGAATTCGTCATTACGTAAAAGGCTTTTAAAAATTTAAAGCTTTGTGAAAATCGATTCGAAGCTTTGGAGTTATGGCAAAGCTGCCGGTTTATTATTCTGGTATAAGGAAATTACATGGCAAAACCAATAACACAACTGTGACGTGTCTCCGACTTGAAATATAAAAGACGGGAATAAAAGTAAAAGAAGTCCAAATTTATGTTAAAAGATTTAAAAACTTTGTTCGAAGGAGAAATTGGATTTTATTAATAAAGTTGTTAAACTAAGGCCTTATTAGAAATTAGTTACGACTAGCGATTTGTCAGGAATTATAAAATATGGCCAGTAAATTCAGGTACGCGAACTTTGCTTGTTGAAACTTGGCAATTATAGGACGGAAGCTATTAGAGGGCTGAAATTTAAATGATATTACTTTAGTCTTGTATGAAAGTGGAATTATACATCGCAATTCTAATTCGTATTCTCATCTCGACGAGCAAATAATTCAACTTCACTGTAACTAATATCTTTCGGTAATTATAACCGTTTTCATTTTCGCTAGGCTAATGACTTAGTGGTATATTTATGACACTTTATAACGACAAACCCATTTTGTATATCTGACCTACATGCTCACAGCTGCCACAAATAACGCGTAACGCGCTGCTGGGAAAATGGGAAATATTGTGCCGAAGGAAACATTCCAAAAATGTATCTAGAGAACAACTGTTGTGTCTTATTATCCAAGTTAATTAACACGAGACTCTACCTTAAACCGGAAGACATCTGATTTTCACAGCACGTTTCTACGTGTGATATTTCCTCGAGATCAAGCACAGAGATCGATGCCGTTTCCTGTCAGGACTCCCTTTCCACTTTCCTTCAAAGAAACTCAAAAAGGAAAGAGTTTTTAACAGAGTCTTATTGCCTAACTTTTTTAAACTTTTTTTGAATTTTTAGGCGCTATTTTTGGATGCAGGTTAAGAATGAAAATGCTTAACTGAAAAATGAGCCAGAAATTAATTAATTAATAAGAAAAGTAGAAATTAACAAAATATTTAATTTTTAATGACTTAACATTTGTGTTTTGAAACGGTCAGGATTGAGACAAAATACACAAAAAAATTGGAGAAACAGTTTTTTCAAAATTTTATAATCTATTGAAATTCATTTTGATTTCAGATCTTTAAAATTTAGGTACAATATGTTTATTTTTTTTTATTTACTAAAAAATGTTTTAAATTATAAATTGCTTCTAAACGTGTTATTTTTCAAGGACTGGATCATTTTAGGCACCGAAAATATAACAAATACCCACATAAATAGCTGTTTAAATAAGAGAGAGTTGCGAATCGGCCGAGGCAAAAAAACGTCTTTATGGCAGAAGTGCATAAAGATCTTTTGGGCGATCACAAAAAACTAACAGAATGTGAAAAAACGAGGTTCAGTCCGTAAAGTATATTTTGACACATGAGTCCATGAGATTCATCTTTACGACCACAAAAGAGTCTTTCAGTCCGTAAAGTATGCTTTAACATATAAGACCATAAAATTCATATTTATTGCCGTGTAAAAGTACGTAAAGTAAACGTTTGTAGAGTGACTATCCAAAAAGTTAATTTTAACATATTTGAAGCCAAATTTGAGTTGTAATTCATCTGCTTTCTAAACTTCAAATCGTTTTTGAAATTACCATTTTTATTTACAACTTTTACAAGAAGTTAAATTAAAATTTTTAAAAAATTAATAATTTCTATAAGAACAAATATTTTAATCTTTTCACACTACAAAGATTATGAATTTATGTTTTAAGCTGAAATTCATAAAAGCAGTTTGAAAATTCGAAAAAAAATACATCTGTTAGAATAACGAATACTTTACATTCCCCAAATTGAAATACCTGTTTTTTATAACAAATTCTTCGATTAATACATTTAAAATTATTAAGTAAATGCATTCAAAATAAATATACATTATGTTCCACAAAAAATATAGTACAATTTGATTTATTTTGTTTTAGTGGCACTTTATTTTATTATAATTGACTGAATGAAGTTAATTAAAATGTAACAGAACTCATTAAACTTTTCAATAGAAGCAGAAACAATCTATAAATTTGGGTTTAAATGTTGGATGAATCAAAAATTTGTTGCCACCGAAAAAAATTTAAAAGTATATTAAAATACAAGTTTGCAATACAGCACGCTTTTGCAACAACAAACATGTGCTGGAAGAGCTTTCTGAACGCGTGTTTATACTATTTTTTCTATTTTGCAGCACCTAATTTATTTTTATGTAAAAGAAATAAAATTATGAAATTTATGGAATTTTATCAAGGTTGGGTACAATGATTTAATATTATTTATTCACATTTTGACATTTGACGTTGACGTTTTACGACCATGCCGCCAACGCGACAAAACTAAAATACACCAGCCGTAGTAAAGCATCCAAATTCTCAGTAATGAACTCAAACGGGTGCTTTATTGGCTCTAGTAACGACGTATAATAGAAAAATTAATCTTTTAACATTACAATGAAAATGCTTTTAGAAACATTGTTTGTGATTTTTGCATGTTAGAGAATAAAAATTTCGGTCCCACGGATGGTTGAGTAATTCGAACAAGACGCTCAACATTTCGTGTACAGAGCAGCTTTTCATCCCACTTTCTCATTGTTTCAGGGTCTACAAGACAGTGGTTTAAACAGTGGTGCAGTTTCCCATTTTGAACCTCAGGTGGCAATGTTATGTGATGCAGGACCGCACGGTCAGGAAGCCTATCATCCGAAATACATGACAGAACAAGGAGAATGGGTCTCGGATCTTTATTCGAAAGCCACGTGTTTCAAAGACAAGATGGACATATTAAACTACTGCAAGAAGGTAGGGAACGCCATTCCTTTTTTATTATTATGGCTCCAACCAAGCGAAATCGAAAACTCGTACAAGTGGGTATTAAATTAGCGACATATTGGACGAATATCTCCATTTGGTACCAAACGTGTCGACATTTTATTACCGGAATCTTATAAGGTTCATCATAAATTGTTGCACTTTTTCCTGCTATTTCGCATATATACTTTTTATATTGGTATACAGCTAGCAAGAACGGAACGATTCCGCAAATATTTCGACTCGCATTTTATTCACGTGTTTATATTGCCAATTGCTGGGGGAACTCTCGGGACAGATTTTTATGGATGTGGGACAGGGCATATCAATAAAGACGTTTTACACGGCCGGAAAATCGGGGGTCAAGCCTATGAAACTTTGACACTTTTTATGATTCTTGCTTAAAACAGAGCTTTAATGCTTAACTTACATAACTCGAAAGCTCCGATAGACCGAAGTTATACGTTTAAGTTCTCGTTTCTTTTTAGATTTAAATTATAGAAATTCTTCTTCATTCATAAGCTTCTTCATTATACAGCATGCACTACTGTATACCAAATTGTAGAATCTTTGAAGTCTTTGAGTTAATTATAAGGACACCGAAAGTTAACAGTTATACAAGAGCGAAGACCTTCACAGACATGTTAAAACGAATTTAAATAGAAATACTAAAATATTAAGATTCCTAGCGTGGGCATCACAAAAAATATCAACTTTGAAACTAACTGAGACAGTCTTCAAGTCCTTCGAGCTTCTTTATAAGAACCCACCTCCAGACTCCTAAAGTTTGACGGCAATAACTTAATAATTCTGATATTTTGCACAGTTGCTCAGATGACCATTATGGAAAAATTCAAAAGCGTTCAATTTGGAGTCGAGCTTCTTAGATTGCCTTTCAATAGTTTATTATTTGTGTGCCTTGAAATGGTTAGTTTCCTAATGAGGAAAATCACTGCTTGAATTGAAATCCATTTTGATATCAGATCTCTTATAATTTTCAAACGGGCAATGAGAATTCTATTTTCTGTGTTAAAATTTGATCTAAATATGATTAATATTTCACTTATCTTTAACATTTTTATTTTTAAGGTGTGAAAGGAAAATTTTATTCGTTCGGGAATGATTTCCTTGTAATTATTTTCATTATTTCGTCTAGCAATCTTTTAGAAAAACTGCCGCATTTAATGTTAGGAGTTTATATTCCATTTTTTAAAATTATTGTTTTTCTTACTATTTTCAGAACTCAAAATTTAATATATTGAAATTTCTAAGCATAGACATTTTAGGTTCTTTTAGATCTTATTTTTGCAATCGAAAAGACGTTTTTTGGCTTAAACCTAAACCCGAAATTTGAATAAACTCTGAACTACCAAGATCCTAGCAATTGTCTGTGTCGGGATTTGAAACAATTTATGAAAAATTATCAGGTGAATTAAAATATATTCGATACTAAACTTACCCACTAATTTTCGAATTTTTAAAAGATTTTGACTTTCTTTTACAATTTCAAAAGTTCTGAAGTTCTATATTTTTGGAAACTTCTATTAATTTTAAATAAACATTTTGGGGTTTTCTCTATGTTTAATGTCATAATTCTTCAGATCATTTCTAGAATTGACAAAACATTATGGAAAATTTACAGTCTTACTTACAGTCTTACAAAGTTTGATTTTGAAAGTTTATTCAGTAAGACATTTTTTATAAGAGTTTATAATTTTGAATTTTGTTTTTGCAAAATAATTTAGAATTCGGGACGATATTCTCAAAATGTTAAAAAGGAAAGTGACAAATACGTTTTGTCGAAATTTTAAATTCAAAATTTCCTAAATTTCAAATTGCTTCAAAGGATCATTTTAGGCACAAACAATTTAATAAATACACACATAATAGAATTCTACTTTCTGTGTTAAAACTTATGTAAAGATTTTCATAATTCATTTTTTCTCTAAATTTTCATTTTTAATTTTACAAGGGAAAAAACTATTTCGTTTGTAAATGTTCTTTTTTTGTACTTAATGTAATTGTGTGACCCACCAATCTTACCCACAAAAATTGCTGCATTTAATAAAAATTTGAATATATGATACTTATAAGATATAGATATTTGGTTTTTGATAAACGTTTTTTCGTTTTTTTTTGTGGATTAAAGAGGACTTCTACTAATTTTAGATTTTAGAGAAAAGTTTGTGCTCCAAGTAAAAATTTTCACATATTGAAAAGTTCACTTACAAAATTGGAGTTGCCATAATAGATCTTAAACAGCTGGATTTTGAAGCTTTATATTTAGGCAGACATTTTTAATTAGAATTAGGAAGTTAGTTATATTAAGATTCCTAGCGGTTCATAAAAAGCTCACAACTTTCAAACTAACCGAAAGACAGTTTTTCAGTCCTTTGGGTATCTTTATATGAACCCATTTCCAGCTCCATAAAGTTTGCCGGCAATAATTTAATAATTCTGCTGTTTTGTAAAGTTTCTCAGATGACCAATTTTGAAAAATTCAAAAACGTGTAATTTAGAGCGTTTCTTAGATTGTCCTTTCGAATCAAATTTCAATTAAAATATCTTCTGCGATGTTAGCCGTAGAATTGCACGAGCTTAAAAATTACCAAAGTTATAACGGTTTGAAGTTTACGATAATTTTTTCATGGAAAAAATTTCCATGTTTTAAATTAGTTTAGACAACGTTCCTGCTTAGGAAAGTTTCTTGAGATCGTAAACAATGTATTTTGACCTGGAGTTTTACGAATTTTTCCATTGGTTGAATTAAATTTAAAAGGTTAGAGGATCATCCCTTAATTGGTTTAATTTTTATCATGTAGGTTTCTTTGGATTTTTTTTCATCGTTCCGCTTGAATAATGTTATCATCTAGAGTCTGCAATAGCGCAAGTACAGCAGGTGTGCAAAATTGCTATGGTAATGGCAGAATATAGATCTACGAAATCACCAAGTATCATTTCGCTGCCAAGCTATAGAGAGCGAAAATAACGACACGATGCAGAGCTGCTATAATTTACATGCGAAAAATAAACTTTATGGATGAATAAAATTGAAAATTGTGCGAAGTTTTGTTCAAAACTTGCTAGGTTGCAGTGGCCGAGCTAACAACACAAAGGTCCTCTTTTTTCATTTCTTGCGCAGACAGATCGATGCAACGACTTATCCATTATCCAAAAATAACCATACAAAAACGGAACAGACTGTTAGATTCATGTACTCAACGTACATTTTATGGCATTTCATTTCATTCTAAAGTGCTACAGATATTTTAAAGTTTTCTTGATATTTAATGCCATAATTCTTAAGATTATTTCTAGAATTATTCCAGAATTTAAAAAAAAATTGAATTCTAATTAGTATTTTTAAGCCTTTTTAAAAGTTAAAGTTGACATTTCTACTTTATGGAAAATTAACTTACAATTAATCTACAATGAAGCCATTTTTTATAAGAATATAGAAAAGTGTTTATGCGAAATGATTTTGAATTTCGGTTATTCTCATGTTAAAATGAAAAAAGAAGAAATCAATTTTGACGATAATTTAACACTTAACAACTGAAGTTTGCAATGACTTAATTAACAGGAAACATCTTAAATTTCAAATTGCTTCTAAAGGTGACATTTTTGCAGGACTCAATTGAGATTTTTTAATAAAATTTGGAGTAACTTTTTTCAAAATTTCATAATTTATTGAAATCCATTTTGATTTCAAATCATTGATAAATTAGAATCTAGAATTCTTTCTGTGTTGAAATTTATATAAAATACGATTAATTTATTTTCATTTTTCAAAGGAAAATTTGTTTGTGAATCTTTTTTTGCAATCATTTCACCGGTTTACCCTATAAATCTTTTGCAAAAGTTGTCGTATTTATATATGATACTAAAAACTTAATAGTATAGTCTTGAAAAAATAGAGGTGGCTTAAAATAAATTTGATACAAGGAAAATTATGAACTCACCCCCGAATTCTACAATTTTTAAAAGATTTTCAATTTTTATAACACTAAATGCCTGAAACTTGCAATGATTTATTTATCAAAAAAAGCTTTAATTTTCAAACTTCTTCTAAACGTGACATTTTTCGAGGACTGTATCATTTTAAGTACCAAATTTAATAAATATACACATAATAAAAAGCTGTTTAAGTAACTAGGCCGTAAAGGCGATGATTATTGACAGTTAAAACAGGAGCGCAGCGAGAGTTACAAATCGGCCGAGGCAAAAAAACGTCTTTATAGCTGAAGTGGATAAAGATTTTTTGGGCGATTACTTAAAACTAACAGAGTGAAAGAAATTGAGGTACAGTCCGTTAAGTATATTTTGACACACGAGTCCATGAAATTCATCTTTACGACCGCAAAAGTGTCCTTCAGTCCGTAAAGTATATTTTAACGGATAAGAACATAAAACGTTTGTAGTATGACCACAAAGAATAACATATTTGAACTCAAACATATTTTAAGTCCATATAAATTACTCGTAATAATTAATAAAATTGAAAGTTGTGCAAAGTTTTGTTCAGAACTTGTTAGGTTGCGGTGGCCGAGCTTTTGACACAAAAGTGCTCCTCTTTCATTTCTTGCGCAGACAGATCGATGCAACGACTTATCCATTATCCAAAAATAACCATGCAAAAACGGGACGGATGACTATTAGGTTCATGTATTCAACATTCATCTTATGACAGTTCATTTTACTTTAAAATGCTACAGATTTTCTTGTATTTGCAAGATAATCGTGTCATTCAACGTATTTACGATCCCTCGACATGTCGGCGTTGTACAAGAATTATTACATTTCTGAGAAAATTTCATTCTTTTGTGTTTAAATCCAAGAGTTATTTTGAAGCATCTTAGAAATTTGTCTCATTACTTCATTACTTCGAATTTTGCTCTTATTTGTATTCTTCTCGGCACGTTTCTTTTGTCGTCACAGATACCTAAATACCTCCCTACATTTAAACTTTAGCAGGTAGGAAACGGAAGAAAATTCTCCACATTCCGTCCCAGCAAGAATTACCGGCATCTCACAATGGTATAAAACTAAACGCCTTAAAGCTGAGTAAGAAGAATTTGTACGCTAGTATCCAAAATGCAAACTCGGTTGATCGAGCAGGGTCAAATTGAAAGAATTCCGGTGTAAAAAGGAAAAGAAATGGAATACTTCCAATCAATTTGGCTCAAAGAGAGATATGTGGATTAAATCAAGAAGTTTTCTTGAAATTTTCCATAATTAAAATGTGGGTATCGAAGGAAGCTTTATGATAAACTTGATTCGCTCGAAGTAATAGCGTTCGACATATATTTGAGTAACCAATTAAGGATACACGAAATAGGCAGAGCAAGTTAGGTCTTTGACAGTTCCAAGAGCTTGTTCTGGAGCGTTTAATTTAATTTTCAGCACCGCGTAGTTTACTAACTCCAATTCCGCAACCACATACCATAGTTTCCCATTTATCTTCAACACACGTTCACAAATTTGTCATCAGATCACATCGATAAAAAACCAAGTTCTAGGTCACATTTTTATTAAAACGGGGCGTTTAAAGATGACGCTTTTAGCAATTTAAAATTCCCCACAATCAATATTTCAAAAGCTCTCTATTCAGATTTTGCCGGTTCAGAAAACGCGTGTTTGTTGGAAAGAGCAAATGGAAATTTGAATGATATGAAGTTGGAAACAGTGTGGAAATTAACCTTATATGTCACCGGCGAAAATGGCGCTTAAATTCAAGTTCTTTGTTTTTATGTAACATTTAATTTTCGTAAAGAGAATTCTGTTAAATTATGTAAACTCACGATAATTGCCAGGAATAAATAGCGGGGAAATTTAATTTGAGTAATATTTCGACGTGTTCTGGAATTATGTATGCTGAAATGGTGCTCGAAAACGTAATTACTACCCCGCATTTTACTCAATAGATCTGTCATTGTCATGTCAGCGTGTCAGAGGGTAATTGGTTCGAGGTGGTGTAATTACAATTCCAAGACAAGGAAATGATTCGTGTTTTACCCATCGGTGGAAATGCATTAGCTTTTTTGAATGTTTGAGCAACTTTCTTCTATCTATTGATCCTTCCACCTCGTTTCAGTTCTGACGTCGGTCAACGTCTGGAAGGTTCACATCCGCGGCGATAACACCCTTCAAGGATCACAATCAAAAACCATTTATTATTTTTCTCAGTTCCTTTCTTTCATAATTGGGACCACTGACAAGCCATCCAAAAAAAAAATTCTTATCTTATTGGTTCCTCAATTTACATTGAAATGAAAACTTGGGAATAATCCGAATACTTTTTTAATTTTTCTAGAATGAATTTGAAATCCTCCTTAATGCAGTTTCCATCTCTAACAAATTATTATTGCTCGACTACACCTGGCGTATTTTCTCAAACTATATGATTAACAAATGTCATTGTAGCGGCAAAAACGGTGCCTTCGTTAGAAAAAGTTAATGGATTTGCTCTCTATATTCAAATTTAATTTGAAGGAGGGAAATTTGTTTGGTATCTTCAGGTCCCAGATGATTTTTCTTCGTGTTTAAAGCTTTTTCTTAGGAAAGGTCACACATTCATGTCAAACCAACCGGGAAAACTCGATTATAGTTGAGTGCATTTTAAATGTGATTAAAATCGATGTGGGAGGATGAAACGTGGACAGGTATAGTCGCTATGAACGAATAATGAAAAATTTAATCCTGTTTTAACGGTTGTGTTAGGAAAGTGGCGGCGTAAGCGAAAATTATTGCTTTGTTATACCATAAATTTATTGTGGAAATAATCACTTGAAATATGTTACGGCTTTAGAGGCAATAAGTTTTAGTGTTGGAGGATTGCATTGTTCAAGAGACTGCGTAATAATGTAACATGGTTATTAATAAATTTAATGCTAAAATTACTATACTAGTACTACTTACAAACTCATTACGTTTGCGCTTTCACTAAACTAAGTAGTATCCACGTTTTTACTCGTTTCATGCCAAGAATAGGATAAAAATAACCTCAAGGAAGCCTATTATTTATTAAAAAAATATTCGTACCGACTTATCGATTATTCCAAATAGGTACTTAAAGAGCGTCTAGCACGTAAACGTAAGGTAAAGTATTTCAAGAAAAAACTATGTATCAACAAGCATAGTTGCAGCATTCTGCGCCAAATTCGAAGCAAACTAGTGACCTAATTAGCGAATTTTTATGAAAGAATACACGAAACAAAAATATTGTTTAGGAACAGGAAGTTTCTTTGCAGTCCGACATTCAATTTGTAAATGACAATTTCATTTTTTATTTCTATTGGCATTTTTATGAACTGCCCGTCAAGGGTGAAATACTGAACTGGTGGAAATTAAATCTGGTCGGTAGTTTATCAAATAGAAGCTATAAAGTAACAACGGCCTCCAGAGATTTAAGAAATTATCTATTTGATTATTAATTTTTGTGAGATTCGTAAAAATGTGTCGGCTAACTACGAAAAAGAAAGAAAGACATATCTCACAATTTTTCTATTACGTTTTGATTTAAAGACTGGACGGGAGTATCTTCAAGGATTTTAGCAATATTTAAGGGCACAAATTTTTGAAATTCACGAAGTCTTCAAATCTAGTCATTACAAAGACTTAATTAAGTTAAAAAAAAAATCAAGCATTGCTGAAATATCTCTATTTTCTAGTGTTAACCATATGTGAGATATATGAAAAAAAAAACTCTTTTTTATAAATCAGAAGGCAAAAAATTGAGGCAAATCTAATCTACCTTATTCTTTTTATAGTGAAAAGCACAGAAATTAAATTGAAACATGAATTAAAATATGTGATGATAATTTCTAGTAAAATTTATGGTATTGACTGGTAAACCACAATATATATATACTTATATCCTCATTTCCAGGGTCGGCATTAAAACTTTTTTTTTGTAGGTAACAATAGTTATAAACAGTCGATACCAAGAAAAGTTTTCATACCGACCCTGGATATCGGCTACAACTTAGAGATTCAAGGGAAAAATTATTGCATGTTATAAATTATTTTAGGGACAGTTTATTATCTACCAGTCAATGTCATAAATCTTATTAGAAGATGAAATATTAACCAATTACTCGACAGCACATGTTTTAATTCATGCTTCAATTTCATTTTTATGCTTTTCACTATAAAAGGTAAATTTGCATCCATTTTATTGCTTTTGATTTTTGAAAAAAGGAGTTTTTGCATATATCTTACATGTGATTAACAATAGAGAAAATGTGATTGAACCAATTTGTAGCGCTGCATTGCTAAAATATAAAAATGTAACATGCTAAAAAAAACACTCCAAAATCTTATTTCAGAAAATTTCAAGAATATTTGAGGCCCGAAATTTCAACAAATTCCATAAAATTAAATTAATTAATATAAAATAGATTAATTTTACTAATCTTCAAAATCTCAAAAGTTTTTGCATGACAAATTCATAAAATTTCAGAAATGAGCATCTTACGAATTACATCGCGTTAAGAATCTGTTTTTGATGTTCCAGAGTTTTTTTTTTTTTTTTTTAATTGTGCAACCATTTTAAAACACAAATTTAGAAGACGGCGAATATTTTAAGATTTATACGACTCTTAAAACTTAAAATTCCAATTTTTTGAAATGCTTCAAAATTTCACCTAAACACAGAAACTAAATTCTGTATTCAAGAATTTAAACCTTATAATTTTTCTAATCTGTATTGGCAGAATACAGATTTTTTTATTCCATTTTCACTAATTTGCAGTTTTCTGTATAGAATCAGAGCTCCATAATGACCTACTTACCGAAGCATTATGACATAAATCAAAAAAAAAAGATTTCTTTAAAAGCTTTTTTACAGTCCAAAATTTAATTTGTAGGTGCAATAAAATAACAACAGCCTCTAGAGTCCAAGAAATGTTCCATTAGTTTATTAATTTTTGTGGGATTCCAAAAATTTAATTCCATGAATCATAGGGTTTTTAAATTCTCCAGTTTTATGGAGATTGGAAATTCTAAGTTTGTTGTAATTTTGCCCGATATAAAAATCGTTGAACTAGCGAAGTAAGGAAGACGTTTTTTGAGTATTACACTTAAATTAGTTTTTTTTTTCTTACTTAAGACGTTTACATAATTTTTTAAGGATTTTAGACTAGAAAATTACCAGATGCGGAAGTTAGATTGTTAAACTCTTTGTATAATTAAATGAGGTTATAAAATTTTCTGAGACATGGATTCTTTAAAAACAGAATTTTTGAAGCATATTTAAGGCTCGAAAAATTACACAATTACCACAAAATTACAGAAACTATACATTCCGCATAACCATGGCGACTTTAAATTTTACTAATCTTCTTATAAGTTCAGAGACTTTTAAAACTTTTACACAACGGATTTTTGGGTTTTTACAAACTTTCATCATCTTATAAGCTCCATTGCGATAAAAATCCGTCTTTGATGTTCCAAAGATTCTTTAAATTGATTAACATTTAACTTCTCATTTAGATGACGGTGGATGTTTCAAGATGCGACTTTTTTGAGGTTCGAAACATTTCCAAATTTCAGCTAATTACAGAAACCATAAATCCTATATTGGGGATCCTAATTTTGTCATTATATACTCTTCCAAATCTTAAGATTTGCATACCATGAATTTTGCTTAAATTCCTAATTGAAATAATCTATTTTGAAATTTTAGATTAAAAAATAAGCACAGTGTTCTAATTACCGAAGCTTAATGAAATAATTCACAAAACAAAATTGTTTTCTAAAGCGAAAGGTTTGTTTGTTTTTTGGATAAAATTTTGCAATTTCCAATCCATTTTAATTTTAACAACTTTGTTTAAAACTGGAAACAACACGCTATTTTAGCACGAGATTCACTTTGTAAATGACAATTTGGTTTTTCATTTTTATTGACATTTTCATAAACTGTCCGTCAAGCGTGAAATACTGAACTAGAAATGAAATCTTATTACGGTAGTTCATCAAATAAAAGCCATAAAATAACAACAGCGTTTTCTATGACAGGATGTATTTTATGCATGAGATAAAGGACGAAAAGTTTTACGATAAAATAAATAATAATAATTCCTACCAGTCTCTCACTTATGACTCGCATCGATTAAAATATTTTAAAATATGACTTCATTCTTTAGCTGCTTTCTTCATAAATCATTATTTTCTACTTTGTTCCGCCTTTCAAAGTCAACTAGTGTATAAGAAAAAAGTTTTAAAAGTACCCTTGAGCAACCCTAACATTCTAAAGCATAAGTTCATAAAACTTGTCCCTTTTGTGTTATTTCTTAAATTGAAGACATTTACATAATTCCAACACATTTAAGAAATGTTATTGAACTTTCTTTGAATCATTATATTGATGCTTGGTTGCCCATAAACGAGAAGTAATATTAACAGATGTAAAATTACAAAGAAGACGCTGTCTCTTTGGAACGCACATCCTAAACTGCTGATATTTACGACTTTACGAAAGCGGAGAAAATGTATTCATAAATAACGAAATACAGTGAATTGTTCTCTATTTTACGAGTCCTTCTGCACAATCCTTCATTTTTTAGCAAAAGTGACGGCACAAATGAACTGTACAAGACTTTTCCTTGAACTCACGGAATTACGAGGAGACTCGCATTTGCGATTACTTAATTGAATTGAAATAAATCCGACCATAGAGAATATTACCTGAGACAATAAGCGTTATTGATTTCTTCATGCATAAAGTTATTAAACATCGCCTTTGTATCCGCGTATTATGCATCTCAACTGTTGAAACCCAAAGTGATAATAGTGAATTGTGTACATGTTAGGATGAGGTCGATGTTCCCACAATTCAATAGCCGCTGTGCAATTCCTATTCAAATTCCAATGAACACCTTTGTGATACTAGAGGACGAAAGTTACGACGATTACCACACCCTCCCGTAAACCCAAACATCTCTCTGACAATTTAATTACAAGATACGGAAAACAAGAGATGCAATGCAAACATTCATTTTAAACATGAGAAGACCGTAATTAATTCAAGGAAGGGAGGAACTGAAATGCTCTGGATTATCTTCACTAATTTTTTATTTGAATACCGGCTAACTTAATTCATGACGAAGAAGATTGGCAGTTTAACAACGCTTTAAAAACTGAACGAATTTTTATGGCAATTTCTACATTTCGGCTAATGAAAAAGTGTCTCCAACGCTTCTGGCAGGCAAAGCTCCACAAGTTCCATTATAATTGTTTTGAATTTCTTAACTTGGAACTTTCAATATTAAATTGAATATTTCGTGTTCAAGAAATATAGTTTCGAAAAATCGAGTTCTCGTCACTTGTATGGATTTTTAAAATTAAGAAAATTTTGGCCTCAAAATAACTAAAAAATACTTACTTAGCTTAATCGGAAACATTTTTCGAATATGCTATTGCGTAGTATAAATTCATTCTGTTTCATTTTAAACAAATGAAAATAGTTGATTTATGAACAATTTGCTTTTTATGCAAAAAATTCTCGATACATCGATTCAATATTGTTCGAAATGAGTTTAATGCTAATTACAATAATAATCGATTTTTTTTATTTGTAAATTCTATATTCAGTAGAATTGTATTTAATACAATCTCATCGGACGTACAATTGCAAAGTTGGACAACGTGTTGTCAGCTGCTCGCATGTTGTGGTTTTTTGGTAACGGGAGATTTTTGGATGATATAAAAAAAACCTTTGTCAATGGCTATGTAGGGCATTCTTCATCAAAAACTGATGATTCTAACTAAAATAAATAATAAAAAAGAAAATGAAAATTAAAACTATTACACATATCCATCGATTAAAATAATCTGTCGAATCATTCTTTAAACCGAAAACAGAATTTATTGCCTCTTAACAAGAGCTCTTCATCTAACTCCATCAACGACACGTCGTAGGATAAGTTATTATTCGCAAAAGATATACATTTTCGGTTTCAATGATAAATCGATTACAAATTATCTTGATCACTCGATACTTTGTTTATAATTTAATAAAAAGTAAAACAAAACATTAATTTAAATTCAAAAACAAAATGTTCATTCATTCATCCGATTGAATTATAGATAATTTATTTACAGATAAAACGATTGTAAGCTTAACAAATTCATATAATATAAAACAAAAATAAAATGAAAATGAACAAAAGAAAAAAACGTTGATGCCCATATTGTAATATGTAACATTGAATTATGCATACTCTACCCACAGATTAATGCATTATGGTACTAAAGAATTATTTATAGAATAATACAACAAAAAAAGCGATAAAAAATCATTGACTGTGATGTCCGAGAAGACTGTAATCAATACAATTCTACTGATGAATGTAAAATTTACGAATAAAAAAATAAATAAAAAGTCGATGTTTATTATAATTAGAATAAATTTTTGAAAAATTTATAAACGATGTATCGAGAATGTTTTGCATAAAAATAAAAAATAATAATACTCAATAGCATATTTAAAAAATGTTCCCGATAGTGTTCCGCTACATAAGTAATTTTTACAGATATTTTGGGCCAAGAACTATTTTATACTATCAATTAACTTATATCAGAGGAGCAAAAATTCGATCATTTTTAACATTGAACATCAGTAATATAATCCAGTAAAAAATAAATTATAAGTAAAATAAATCGTTGATCAAATTCTAAAAACCCTCAAACAAAAAAAAGAGAATATACAACAGAGAGCAAAAATATTTTCTAAATTAAGGTGACAAAAAGTAAGTAACTTTTTCAACTTAGAAAACTGAAATATGTCAAATAATTGAATAAAATCATAAGTCATAAAGTCAGTCATAAGATCATAAAGTTGACTTTTAAACAAACTGTTTTGGTGCAATTTCACTGTATTTTTAGTTTTAAAAATTTTTTTCTTTCTTTCTGAAATCGTAAAAATAGAAATTTTTCCTTAACTAATATTTAATTAAGTAATTAATTATTAATAATTAATAATTATTTTTCCAGCAAATGCTCAAGTTTTAAGCCTCTTAGATTCTCAAGTCGACAAATTTGTTTCAAATCCTGTTTCTCGGAGTCGTTTTTAGTTTTTAGTTTTGGAAGTTCTAAGAGCCATATGTTTTAAAATTGTTGATTTGTAGGTTTATAGATCGTACAATTTTTACCTTATTTCCTGATGTATTACTTCTAAAATTTTAAGGACTTGGATATTCATGAGCTAATCTAATGAGTATGAATTTTAAGGCCCCAATTTCGAAAATAGCAAACCTTAATAAAAGTTGCCCTAAACATGGATAATCTATTACTGAACATTACTGTACAATAGTATTTCGTGACTTTATAATAATTATCAACATTATTGACAAACAAGTAAAATATTAAAAGCTATTTTATACAATTGAAATCTGATAGTTTCTGTAAAATACTTCCTTAATACAATATATTAAAAGAATAAATGTAGGTACTTCGGTTTTGTAAATACGCCGCTTTTGTTGAGTATAGAAAACCCACCGTGATATATAAACGATTGCTTGTAACAATAATATCGACGCTAATTTTCAAGAAGGTAACAAGAAATACAATAATAACAGTATGATAACATTTGGACAAGAGATAGGCCTACGTACACACATACAAGGCTTGTTATTGTTGAAGGATTCGGGCGCCATGTTCAAATTCGTTTCTAAAATGGTAACATCAAAATTTTAATAAAAGGTCACTTCTTTTTTGTTGTTTTTTGCTGTTATTTATACAACACTGCTTGTTTCGATTGGAAATGATTTGATAAACAAAATACAAAAACTATGACTAGTTTTTTTATTTAATCCTAGTAAGGTTTAAGATTCTTGCGAAAGGCATTTGACGATCCGGAATCGGGTGATTCGGGTTCATCCTGGATTCGAAACCAGCTTTAGTGTCCTAAAATTACATAGAAACAGATTTTTACCTGGAATATATTATTAGCCGCTGGTAAACGGCCTTAGTTGAACAACACCGTTTGCTTCAAAATAACTATTTTATGCTATAATTAACTTTTATCATAGGGACAAAAATTCGATCATTTTAAACGTTTTCCTTTGATGACGAGTCTGGTATTGCAGTCACAATTATTCCGGTTTTTCCCAAGCAATAAAGAATATTTGTTACTTCCCATGAATTACAAAAACTGCTGCTTTGCCGTGGTGAATTTTGTTCAGTAATCACAAGGGTGCGAGTTTAAAAGGCGCTCAACGTGCGTGAAATATTATGCATATTGAACACTTCTCGATTTACACGATTTGGAGTTAAATTTTATTTAAATGTCCTCTCAAATGTAAATGATTTCCGACGAATTTCGTTCTGAACTTATATAGATTGTTAAAAAAAACGTAGGCGAACCTTAAAAGTAAAATGTTGCAAAAAACTTATCGATTCAAAAGATATTTTATTTTAATTAAGAGATGCAATAGGTGTAGTAATTTAAATTATTTCCGCCTAAATTCGTGTAGGTGTATTTGTTTGCAGCCACCTACTTCGAAATTGAAGAGGTTTTGTTTTTTTACCGCTGAATGATCCCACTTGAAATCAGTGTCCCGATCACTCAAAGAAAAGCTCATCATAAATAATAGAAAAATAAACATCTGCCATCACTCCGCTAGTTTCCTCGACCGTTTTGTTGGAGTGGATCGATCACTTGAGGCAATAATGGCTAAGGATAATCAATCAATCCACCCCTCCCGGCAAATATCATTAGGTTTGATTTCTTTGAAAACCATAGACATTTGACAAAAATTTCATTAAGACTTTTCACGTAAAGTTTCCCGCAAGAAGCCACTTTGTTATTATCGTCCTCTATCAATCATTATTATTAATCCATTTTGTTTTTTTCTCTGTTTCCGTTTCAGGTGTACCCTAAAAGAGATATTACCAACATCGTAGAAAGTAGTCATTATTTGAAGATTGGATCTTGGTGTAAAGCTGGTTCCACACCTGGGTCTCAGGCTAGAGGCAAATGTAAAACTGCTCGATGGGTTAAACCATTCCGATGTTTAGGTGAGTTTTCATTCAATTTGACCGATACCCTTGTTTGTTTAGTGACTACGCCAATATTGATCTTTTTAGAAGAATTAAATTGGTGCCATCAATTTCTTACAATCGGCTTTAATCATACCAGAACAAAAGCTTGGAATTTACACGTACTACTAACCGAGCAGATCGTAAAAACGAGGCACGATTTTTCATTCGTTGTACTTTTATAAAGTAATCGGTCGCGGAAGGAAAAACGAAGAACCTATTTCTTCCTTTTTTCTTCGTATCACGGTTACTTGACACCAGAATGGGAAGAACCCGTCCATAAATTTTTTCGTGTCATTCTAAGACCCAACACCATTATGCTTTATTATGCATTACGGTTGACATCCATACTTTAGACCCTCGAAGAATACAACGACTAAACGAGTCATTCGTCACTCGTGAAAGCTTTCTTAAAACGCGGTGCTGCCAACTGATATTCATTGCAGTTAAAACAATCAACAATGCTCCTCTTATTTTGTGAAATTCGCTGAAACTCGTATAAAAGTAATACGCAGGGCCGAACAGCATTTCTTCGTATCACTTTATTTCACACACACGAAATCGAATATCACGGAACCGTTCTTATTTACCCATTTTTATTCGAGACCATTCGCTGACCTTTACGGCGGACTTCGTTTTTCAGGAAATATGAAATGTGAATTTTTGATGTCGGCAGTCGCGACTATTTTTTATTACTTTTTTGTCAGATATAAATGGATCCAATTTTCAAATACATTTTTCTTGCCATTTCACGCGACAAATTGTTCGCTTCTTATCATCCGCTGCTGATTGTTTCTCTGTCGTTAAGTACATAATGAGAAAAGAAGTGATTAAAATGAACGTTAATGAATTTTTAATGCACTTGGCTTTACTTAAAAATGCAAATTGCACCGACTACTTAAAAATATTTTACTTTGTTTATTTTTTTAAACAAAAATTGCGTTATTACGTCGTACTAACAATAATCATGCGTTTAACTACGTTATTTTATCCACAATAAAAAAAATTGTTGCGACTGAAAGGTGTAGTATAAAATAGTTTTTGCCCCAAAATAACTGTAAAAAAATACATATTTAGCAGAACACTATCGGGAACATTTTTTTTTAATCATTTTTTTTAATCTATGGCGTAGTAAATATAATTGTATCATTATTACAAATGTATTTATGAATCTACTTAATATTTCTAATTCTATTACATTTTAGACAAGTGAAAATAGTTCATTTTTAATATTATAACAGATTTTTATGCAAAACATCGATTCTAAATTGTTCAAAGGAGCTTTATTCTAATTGTAATAATCATCGACTTTTTATTTATGTTGTGTTATTCGTAAATTCTACATTTATTAGAATATTGATTACAGTCTTATTGGACATCACAGTAAACGATTTTTTATCACTTTTTTTCATTCTATGAATAGTACGATAATTCATTAAACAGTGGATAAAATATGTATAACTCAATGTTATAATATATGGCCATCAACGTTTTTTTTTCATTTCTTTTGTAAACCTTTATTTTATTTTTGTTTTATCGTTTTATCTGTAAATACATTGCCTATAATTCGATCACATATGATAATTAAATAACCAAATTATTTGTTTTTTAGAATTTAAATCAACTATTTCACTTTTTTTTGCCAAATTATAAACAAAGTATCGAGCGATCCAGATAATTTGTAATCGAATTATCACTTAAACCGAAAACGTATGTCTTTTGCGAATTGCATTATGTTGGGACGTGTCGGGAGTTAGACGAAGAACTCGTAGTTGTTTACAACAAAATGTAAAACATTTTAATGAAATAAAATAATCTTCTTGAAAACGTATTTTTCATTATAAAATCTTGTGTTTTTAACTCACATTTTATTTGACATATAGTGTCAATCAATTCGGACATATGTTTTCGGTTTTAAGAATGATTTGATTACAGATTATTTCGATGGCTCCATATGTACAATAGTTTTCATTTTCTATTATTTATTTTTTTCTATAACCAAAAAACCCGCCGTCCCTCTATACAATTGCATGTATGTCCGATAAGATTGTATTAAATAAAATTCTACTCAATATAGAATTTAGAAATTAAAAATAAATTATATCGATTATTATTATAATTACTCTCGAATCGAATCGATGCATCGTGAAGTTTTTTCATAAAAACTGTTAAATTTTTATTTGTCTAAAACTACTGAAATAATGAGACATTTAAGCTACTAAAAAATGGTTCCGATTGTTTTTCGCCAAATAAGTACTTTTCCAGTTATTTTGAGAGCAAAAAAAATTTGAGTATTAATTAACTTTTATCAGAAGGACAAAAAATTATTTTTAACATTGTTCGTTGTTCAAAAAGTTTTCGGAAGTGCCAAACTATAAAACTTCTCTCTTCTGTTTATTCCTAATAAAAATCAATATACCAACATGACATACCCTTCTCTATTATTATATTCCATCAGTGAATTGTTGTTTTTTGCTATCGATCCGTATTAGTAATATTTGATGGAATTGAGACAATTGTTAAAGATTAAACTGGCTATATTGGTTTCATACTAAAACAAGCAGAAACTATATCAGTGATGTGTACATAGTAACAAATTTCAAAGAGTATAGATTCTCATTATGAGTATTAATTCAGGGTTAGTAAAGAATTTCTGTTTCAAACAAACGTCGGCCCCAAAATTGAGTGTTTTTTTGTTAGTTTTTTTTTTTTTTTAAAGCTGGCTAAAACGAGAAAAGGAATAAAGGTTTATTGGTAGTCAATGTGTTGTCGAGTTTAATTTCAACAACGTTCTTCAAAAAATGCACAAGAACAATGCCTTTCATTGATTTAAATTACAAGTTAAAAAAATTATTAAATTAGCACGCACCGTTGCGTTTATGAAATTAACTTGAATTGCCCTCCACAAGAAGTGCACAAGAACAATTCCTTTTATTGATTTAATAAACAGCCCACATAATCACATTCATAACGTAAATGCCGACTTCGGGGAAATAACCAGTTTATTTTAATTTTTAAGGTGTTCTTATGGTCAGAATAATAAATTTACGAACCATTTTCCAATCTATTCAAACAACTAAAAATTGTTTGATTTTATAGAGAAAAATTTTGTTTTTCTTGAATCAGTTAATATCTTTTTTCCGTAGAAAAAACAGTTTTTTTGGTTAAAATAAACAGAAAAATTCAAAATTTTATAAAACTGCAAATATGACTATTTTTCGATTAATTTAATCTTCTTTGGCGTCCAAAGAGTTAGATTTGGTTTCATTTGCAATGTCACATATTTGCTTTATTTGTAGTAAACGTTTGAATAAAAGCAAAATCGTTTTTGATTAAAATAAACTGGAATAGTTTTTCTATGTTTTGAAATTAAAAACTTTTTTTTAGTCTAAGGTTTATTATGAATAAGGCACATTTTTGGAAAACTATCTAAATGGTGAAGTAGAAAGCAGTTGTTTTTTAGACGAACGAACGAGATTAAAATCGCAATATCTCATGATTGATAATTCTTAGAAAAAAAAAGTATGAAGACAGAATCAGATAATCTTCAAACTTTATATAAACTATTTTTACGATAACTCTTAAAGTTTGAGAGACATTTGCGAAAAAAAGACTTTTTGATCTTTGACGTTGAATAAAATTTTTGAAGTGAGATCGATAGGGACTTCTGTCATTTTATTTATATTGATTTATTTAGAAACCGTACCAGTTTTCAGGACTACGCGATTTTTTCCAAAGTTTAAAATTTTTTCTTCTTTTTTGACAGGGCTATCTTTGCACCAATAGCATGCATAATTTGTAAGATGCGCTCCCAGTTAGATCTTTTTGTAAATGTAAATGCAAACATGGCCGACAATATAATACAGTTCTTCACCCCTCTAAAGACACATTTCGCTGCAACTGCACATACAATGAGCCACTTTGTATGAGTACACGGTGTTCGATGTTAGACACGACCTATTTGTCGCTAAAACAAAATGTACACGTTTAGTTTTGCGATTCGTAAAAATGTCTGGTTGCAACAATCCACATTTACAGTAATTTGAACGTACAAAACATGGAATTCTAACCACCGAATGCAACATGCATTTATTGACTATTCCACCACTGCGCCGCAATGAATAGCTCCTATATAGACAGGAATTAGTTTGTCTATTTACCGAACTGCTACACTTAGTAAAAAGTGGAATAATCAAAAGTTCCCTTCCGTTCGTTCTATACAAGAACTGCAGCGGTAATAACTCAATTCAAGCTTTGCGCGCTGCAGATAAAGCTTTTGAATAGGTACCCCGCTTAATGTTACACTATTGTGCACATAAAAGGAAATCTAGTTTACTTTAAAATCCTCACGTGTATCTAATTCCACGAATTAAATGATTTTGGAATTTTGTGTTTATCAGACGGAAAATGCAATAAGAGCAACAATATTAGAAGGATCGTGCGAAATGAAATCTCCTGTGGAGCTTTTTGGGTGCTATTTTTGTGAAGGGGTGAGAGATTTGGCGAAATAATTTAATACAGTTCGCAGCTTGTGGCGAAAGTAATAAATCTCTGTCTTGGTTACACCACAAGATGACAGTATGCATAATTGTTTATACTTTGTCATTTCTTATCTTCCTACACCTCTTCTGCGAAACGTGTGCTGTGTATTTGTAGCTCGAGGCGTGTTACATTTACAACAAGTTTCCGCGTTCGGCTGGGAGTTAAAATGGTTTTTACACAAAAATGGTAAATTAGGTGATAAATTCACCAACCGCAACGTTTGTTTGGATTCGTACGCCATTTACTTCGCTTTATTTTAGTAAATCCATGAATGATCTAAACATACACAGAGTTGCGAAAAGTGCGAATTTTTAGAAGTAATAAAGATGACTGTTTAATGAAGTTACTACGGAAAAAGTGGCTTTTTCTGTTCTTTCGAAGCAAAATTATATTTTTTTCTTAGGGGCTTAAATCTTATGAAATGTTACTGTTTTCTTCTAAATTTCATTTTGTTTTACAAACATTTGAAAAAATACAATTTTTTCTCTTTCTCTCATTTTCCTTTTTTAGAGGCCTCAATATGTTGAATTGTGGATACATCCTTGCAAATTTTACCTTTTGAAACCCAAAAATCAGAAATAATATAAAAATCCTCAAAATTAAGAAAACCACGAAGATTTAGAAGTGTTAGAAAAGTGACTTTTATTTTCAAATAAAATAACAACTAATTTCAATGTTTAAACACAGAAACGGGAAATCCTACAAATGCGTGTAGAATTAACAACTATACGAATTTTTAAATGTATTGAATAAATCTGTGAATGATTGATAGGTTTCATCAATTTAAACTCGGAAATCAGAAATTAAAAAAAAATCTTTGAATTAAGAAAAATTCGATTTTTTTTTAAACATTGAGAATATGTTTGTTTCCCATATAAAAACATTCAATTTTTTGTTAAAGGTCTTAATATTGTGAAATATGGCTATATTCTTGAAAATATTATCTTTTCAAACTCAGAAACAAAAAATTGTATAAAGTGGCAATTCTATTATTTTACTAAAAAAACTTCAAGTAGTCGTAAAAGGCTTTAGTTTTGTGAAATGTGGTTATTTTCTGGCAGGTATAATTTATTTAAACACGGAAACAAAGTTTCTTTAAAATGCAAAAGTACGATTTTTCGATAATCGAAGATAATCGATTGATTTCCATTTTTTTTTTATAAATTTTTTGCTAAAGGTTTCAATTTTATAAATGTGTTTGTGAATTTCATCTTTTAAAACCCAGAAACTCAAAATTTTATCAATATTTCCAAGATTAAGAAATCTAAATTTTTTTGAAGGTGTTGGAAAAGGGATTATTTCTGCCATTTTCAAATAAAATTTTTAAAAGTATTCAGCTTCGATTTTGTGCAACGTAGGCTATTTCCTGCTGGATTTAATCTGTTCAATCAAACGAACGAAAAATCTTACAAACACCAACAGGATTAATAGAAATACGATTTTTTAAATATGATGGAAAAATAGTGCGTGCGCTATATCAGTTATTGATTTTGAAATAAAATTTCCATTATTTGCTAAAGGCTTCAGTTTTATAAAAGGCTGTTGTTTGCTTGTAGGTTTTATCTAATTAAACACAGAAGCCAGAAATTTAACGATTTTCGGATTTAAAAATAGAAACAAATTTTTAGAGAGACTTTTAGATTTTTAGAGATTTCTCATATTTTGTAAAAAAAAAAAATTTTTGCTAAATGTTTCAGTGTTATGAATATGGCTATATTTTTGTAAATTTCATCTTTTGAAACCCAAAAACTAGTAAATTTATGAATATCTCTAGAATTAAAAAAACTATTTTTTGAGGTGTTAGAAAAGTGGCTCTTTCTATCGTTTCCAAGCAAAATTTCATTTGTTTAAGAGCATCAATTTTGTGAAATGTAACTGTTGACAATTTCTGTAATTTTTAAACAAAATTGTAAATATTTTTACGGGTTCAGTTTTGTAAAATAAATATCTATGTTTGATAGGTATAATATATTTAAACACCAAAACGGGAAATCCTACAAATGCCAGCAGAATTAACAACAATGCAAATTTTTAAAGTTGGTGAATAAATAGTGGAGGCACTATATCAATTGATTTTGAAATAAAATTTTCATTGTTTCTCATAAGCTTCAATATTATGAAATGCAGTTATTTATTTGTAGGTTTCATCTATTTAAACTCAGAAGCGAGGAATTTTACAAATGCCCTCACAAAAACAAAAGTACGAATTTTCTAACTTGGTGAAAAAATAGTGCGTGCACCGTATTAATTACTGGCCATATTAATTAAAGGCTTCAGTGTTATAAAATGTTATTTGCTTGTAGGTTTTAAATATTTAAACACAGAAATCAGAAATTCAACAATGGTCTTTGGAATTAACAAAAATACGAATTTTAGACTTTGGAAAAATATTTATTCTTCATATTTTCTAAAAAAAACTCTATTTTTGCTGAAGGCTTCAATAATATGAAATATATATTGTAAATTTCATCTTTTGAAACCCAAAAACTAGTAAATTTGAGTAATACTAGAATTAAGAAAACTTTTTTTAAGTAAAAAGTGGTTATTCTTGTTATTCCTAAATAAAATTTTGAGTGATTGTAAAGTTTTAGGTTATGTAAAAGTGACTATATTTTGATAAATGTAATCTGTTGAAACACAAAAACGAGAAATCCTGTCAATGCACAGTGAATTAACAATATTTCGTTTTTTAATGTGGTGAAACAATGGTGGATGCAGATTTTTTTTTCTGTTATATGCATTAACATTATGAAATTCAGTTATTCAATTGCATATTTTATCTACTCAAACTCAGAAAGAAGGTTTCTAGAATTAAGAGAAATGCGATTTTTTGGAGACCCGGGAGAAGTATTTATTTACGTATTTTCAAAAAAAAAACTTGCTATTTTCTGCTGAAAACTTCAAATTATGAATATGGCTATTTTTTGTAAATTTATATCTTTAAACTCAAATCAGAAATTTCATGAACATCTCCAGAATTGAAAAAACTAAACTTTCTGAGGTTTGGAAAAGTGGCCATTTCTGTTCCCAAATAAGATTTTAAGGAGTTTTAAAAACTTCGATTCAATAAAACCTGGCTATTTTTTGTAAATATAATTTATTAAAACGCAGAGAAATCGTATAAATGCACACAGACTTCACAATAGCTCGTTTTTTATGTGGTGAAAATATGGATACCCTATAATAATAGATTTCGAAAAAAAATTTTGCAGAAGGCTCGAATTTAACAAATGCTGGTTTTATTTATTTAAATTTAGAAACCAAAAATATTAGAAAGATGTCTAGAATTAAGGAAACTATTTTTTTTGAGATGTCGGAAAAGTGACTATTTCTGTTATTTTTAAACAAAATTTAGTAGACTTAAAGGCTTTAACTTTACAAGAAATTTAGAATTACGAATTTTTGCAGACGTTGGTAGTGTTTGTTTTTCATGTTTACAGAAAAAAACATTTTTTTTTTTGATATGAATTTGATGCTGTTTTTCATTATTTTTTTCAAGCCTGGAAACCGAAAATTCTATGAATATTCTAGAATTAACAAAACTACGAATTTAGACGAGTTGTAAAAGTGGTCGTTTTAGTTACTGCTAAATAAAATTTGTTAAAGACCTTAATGTAATGAAATATAGATATTTTCTCGTGGGTTTTATATGTTCAGACACAGAGAGAAATCTTACAAAGATCGCCACAATTAGAAAAATTTCCATTTCTGTTTCTAACTAAAAGTTCTATATCTTGCTAAAGGCTTCAACTTGTACAATTTGGATATTTTTGTTTAAATACTGCAAACTTTACAATGGGAATAGCAGATGCGCTATATTATTTACTAAGAGCTGTAATTTTTATCTACGAATAAAATTTCTATTTCCTAGAGATACAATCTGTTTAAGTACAGAAATGATGAACCTCACAAATATTCACAATAGTTATTTACCTAACTAGTTCGGAAACTTAATTTTCCCGCATGAGCACTTTGTGTGCAGCACGACTGTAAGGAAAATTCTTTCCGAAAGAGTTAGGTACAATATTTTTTGTAACGAATATCGAAATATAAAAATTAACTAATTTAGTTTCTTTTTTTAATTGTGGATTGGTAACATGATCTATCTACTGTAACTAGCTACTAGATCGTAAAATTTAAATCATCTGTCACATTTTTTTTTAATTATTAACAGACACTGTTAAAATGAGTGACACCGAAGAATGTATGTGTACCCCTCCAGAAGTACAACAACGTGCCAAAGAGACTGTTTTGCGTCTGTTGCCTGAAAAAAGTCGCGAGCGGTATGAACGCACTTATCAAAAATTAGTTGACTGTGGTCGTCAAAAAGTCGCAAAATCAACCGTATAACGCAAATATCCCTTGCCGCTAGCGGAAACTAAAAAACACCGGGGTGCGGGAAAACTGTTTTTCCGTGCATCGGGATTAAGCGGAAAAATTCTCTTTCCGTATAATGAAAAACATTTTTTTTGTTTGCAGAGGGACCTTTCCAGTCAGACGCTCTTTTGGTTCCCGAAAACTGTTTATTCGATCACATCCACAATCAGAGCAACTGTTGGACGTTTGCTCGATGGAACGCTACTGCAGGCAACGCTTGTCAAGAACGAGGCTTGCAACTCCGCTCTTTCGCTATGCTTCTTCCCTGTGGCATTTCTTTGTTTAGTGGTGTGGAATTTGTATGCTGTCCCAAACACTTCAAAGGCAAGTTTTTATACGTAACTGCACACATATCGCTTTGTTTCCTTCCGTGTGGATAACTTTCTATCGTTAAAATGGAGAACACTCGGTTCATTCTTCCCTCCGCGACTTGCTTACCGATTTGAATATTTTTTATTATGCTCGTTCTCGTTGAATATGCTCTTTACGTGCGTCGCGTTTCTTTTGCTTAAAATATCGCGGTTAAGGACGTCTCATAAAAGCCGAAGCTGGGAAAAACCATAAATCTCCATTAAAATGATAAACCCGAAAGTAATTACCTCTATGATAATTCAGTTTTAGACATTACAGGGTTCGAAGATAACGCGGTTTGGTAATTACGGTTACCACGTATTCATTAGGGTTTGCGACACTGTGATATTTTATTTCGCATTAAATAATTGATCTGAAGTATAAAGTGCATGCAGCATAAACCCCCATTAAAATGGTAATCAATTGAAGTCACGTTGTTTTATCAGATAAATGCCGGGATGGCAAACGAAAATTTATGGTAAATGTATCAGTCCTTTTTATTTTATAGGTGACTGCATAAAAACTCAATTTTACGCACAGAAATTATCATGTTTAATCCAATGAGTCTTGAGACTAAATTATGATTTTTGGCGGCGCTTTCACCATACTGACAGATTTTAATGAGATACAGATGAAACACGAGTACCCTAATTAAAGTCGGTTGTTACAAAAGTTGCTTCCTTCATTGTGTTGGAATATTTTAATAGTGATAAAGCACTTATTTTCAATTATTTAATCAGCAAGCTTTGCTAATTAGACTCATTATTCAAGGTCTCGCTGAAATGTGCGATAATTTCGTTTATTTTGATCAAAAATCACATATAATTTAGTAAAGCATTTACAAAGAATGTCACTCCCATTTCTGTTTCTTTCGCTTTGGAAAGTCGAATATTTTCTATTTTTTTTCGTTCCGTTATTTTCTGCATTTGTACACGTCAAAGCACACACTCGTTTTCCTTTGATGTCGACGTTGTAAATACAGAGTGCTGTTTTAATTTTTAATTTTTTTAAAATTTTATGTTTCTGTGATAATGTTGAAATTTTATAAACAATTTCAAAAGCCAAGTTGTAACTTTTTATAAAGGTTGTTACAACATTCAATCAAATTTTTGGTTTAATAAAAATATTTTTCTATTTTGCGTCGTTACTAGAGCCAGTAAAGCACCCATTTGGGTTCGTTACTGAGAATTTGGATGCTTTACTACGGCTGGTGTATTTTAGTTTTGTCGCGTTGGCGGCATAGTCGTAAAACGTCAACGTCAAATATCAAAATGTGAATGTGAACAATGTGTTTAATAACTTAACCTCAATTGTTATGAAATAAATAATATTAAATCATTGTACCCAACCTTGATAAAATTCCCTAAATTTCAAAATTTTATTTATTTTATATAAAAAGAAATTAAGTGGTGCAAAATAGAAAAAATAGTATAAAACACGCGTTCAGAAAGCTCTTCCAGCACTTGTTTGTTCCTCCACTTGCCGCTACGCGGCTCGTATCGGAATTGCAAGCCATAGATTTATTATTACCAGATACAGCCATACGGCAAAAGGTTCAGCAAGACGTCCATTCTATCGCTGTCTCTATCAATGCGTACATTTTGTATCGCGCTATCGTTTAGAGAGGTACTGTCAAACGAATTTGTTGAAATTTACGAATTTTTATTCATTTTATTACTAATTGCATGGTAAGACTATCCATTCTTGTGGTCCAGAAAGTAAATTCTACTTACGATTTTAGTATTAGCTTCATTATAACGTTGTTGAGTTCCACTGATGATACAGCATCTTCTCGAAGTATTGTGAAATGTGGAAGAAACAACTGCGGGCTTCGCTGTATAACTTATTCGAAGCATTTAGTAGGAAACATTACCAAATAATTGTAAAATTAACAATTATTCAAATGACGTTGAGCACGCGCCTTCTCCTGTCATGACCGATTTGGACCGATTCGTCGAGTTACGACACACGCTAATGTGATAAAAAGAAATAGACAATTGGCATGGTTGAAGTTAGAAAGAGATGGAGAGATGTACCAATTTCGTTGATATGTTTTTTAAGAGCAGACGTACGTTTCTAATAGGATGACTTTATCTAGTTATATTATATCTATGTTGCAAACGCATGCTGGAATCAATGCCTTCTCAAATTTGTATTTTAATATACTATTTCAGGAACTGTGTTCTCATGACACCGCACGAAGAGGCCAGACCAAGAGAACTGAATTATAAATTTTCTGTTTTCTTTGCTCATATTTCATTTCATTTTAGATGCCAAATTCTGGCTTCTGTTTATTATAGCTACCTCATTTGCTAAAGGCTTCAAAATTATAAAATGCGGTTATTCACTTCTAGACTTCATCTTTTTAAATACGGAAACGAGAAATTTTATATATCTCAGAAAATAAGGAAAGTGCGAATTTTTGGGGTTTGAAAAAACTCTTAATAATAGTTCGGTTTTTTAATGTAATGAAAAAATTATGGATGCGCTCCAATAATTGGTTTCGAAACAAAATTTCAAGGTTTTGCTGAAGGCTTCAATTTTATAAAATGCTGTCATTTACTTATAGGTTTTATCTACTTAAATTTGGAAACCAAGAATTTTACGAAGGTCTCTAGAACTAAGAAAACTACTCATTTTTCGAGATGTCGGAAAACGAGTGTGCGTATTTTTTGGTATAAAAAATTATCGTTGTGAAAAATGGTGGATGCGCTTTGTGAATTTACAGTATTTTGGAATAAAATTTTAATTTTGTATAAAAGATCTTAGGATCAAAACATGATTTCTTTTTTAATTTATATACAAAAACCAATAATTTTACAAAAGATTTTTAGAATTAAGAATAAAACGAATTTTCGAAGATTTCTCATACTTCCAAAAACTTTCCAGTTTTTGGTATAGGCTTCAATATTCTCAAATTTTGCTATTTTGTTGTAAATTTCATCTTTTTAAATCTAGAAACGAGGAGTTTTCTAATTATCTCTAGAATGACGAGTTGTTGGAAAAATGCCTACGTACATCTATTATTATTTTCGAACAAAATACCAGTCTTAATGACTTTAATTTTGTAAATGCGGGTACTTTCAGGTAGATATAATTTGTTTAAACACTGAAACGATGAATTGTATAAATAAATGCCCAGAGAATTAACGAAAGTTGGGATTTTTAATTGGGGTAAAAATACTTACGCCATATCAATTTATTTCAAACTAAAATTTAAAATTTTTAATGATGACTTCAGCTAGTAGTTTTGTCTATTTCCAAATAGAGATCAATAATTGTACGAAAATTCTTAGAAATAAGAAAAATTCGAATTTTTAGAGGCCGTAGAAAATTACATATTTGCAAAACAAAAACTTTCTACTTTTTGCCAAAGGCTGCATTATGAATAGTTTCTTGTAAGTTTCACTTTTTGAACTGAGAAACGAGCTATTTTATTAATATTTCTAGAATTAAAAACAAATTTTTAGAAGTGTTCGAGAAGTGGTTATTTTTGTTATTTCTAAACAATTTTTTTTAATAAAAATAAAAAATATTTTTTTTACTAAAACGTTTGCTCTTAAATATTCGCTTTACAAGTTGAAAGTATAGCGTTTTCAAAACCTCCTTTTTTTTCATCACAACTGGCACACTGAATTACTATTTTTTCGCTCATATTCGGTTTCATTAGAGATGCCAAATTTTGGCTTCTGTTTATTACCGCAACACCACTCATCTTATTTCCCTTCAGAGTTGAGGTTGAGCTCAATTTTTCAAAACAAGACTTGGCTCCTGGCTATTTCTTAAAGTTGTTATGTGAGCAAGTGACAAATCCTAGACACTTGTACTTTAGACCAAACACCGAAACACTCGGTAATTTGTTTAGTCTTTGAATTATTACGTTCACACAAACTACTTTATTTGAGATGTTTTGCATCTAACCGGCGGCTGTTCAACATATTATAGCGGCCGAATTTCATCAAAATCAAATGACAAATAAATTAATAGTCTACAGAAGAATCCTTTTTTTACGGTCTTTTTATGGCCTGCTCTAGAGTGTAACATCGGATATGCAAGCAAGCCACCCTATTCAGGAGAGACGCGTGAAATCTCTGCTGCAATATCCGACCGTCTACTGCAGATTTATAGTTGAAATTTAGCTAGAACCAATAATAGAGCCACATACTGCCTTCTACACTGAACCAACAGTTTTTATGTTTCCGATAGATTGAATTTCAAACTGTTATTCGCCATCAAAGTGAGCAACAGCTTCAGACGTATCTATTTGCAGTCGGTGTACATATGGCATCGAAGAAATCTCAAAGAAGCAATCAATATGCTCTGTTTATTTTGTAAAGATACAACCGAAGTACTGCAGAGTTGAATTTACAGAGCATAAACGTGAGAATCACCAGGTTCATGTTTAATTACAGTCTGTTTATGAGTCAAGTACGTCTCATTTTCAGTGAAAAGCTAGTAAAAATTATTGACTCCAAGCCGATGAGAAACGCGAGTTTTATTCTAAACTTGCAGTAATTTACTCTTTCGAACTTACTATTGGTTTTCAATATTCGATGTTATTAAGACGATAAAAGCAGCTCAGCACTACGGAAAAATAAAAAAGAAAGATCCCTCAAGCAATTCGCGGGTTAATATAAGGTAAATACCACAAAGTGTAAACATTGAGGATAAATTAGATTTCTTGCAGTTAGTACAACTTGTATTTTCAGAACATTTTGTTCCATTTAATTAAAGTATATAGTTGTAAATCTGTAGCTTATTTTTAACTACTTTCGTTCGAGATAGAAAAGTATCATTCAAAAATGATAAAATATAAATTTTGGCTTGTGTTTCAGAAAACAGAACATGGAAGCTATTTTTAACGCTCAGTTGTTTGAACTTTTTAAAAGGGGAATAAAAGCGTCGCTTCATTTAATAATTTAAAAATTAGAAACAAAAAACAAACGAGAAACTCATACTTTTAATATGGCGAAATTGGTGGATGCGCCGGGCTAAAATTGATTTATTGTTAAGTTTAAAATAATAAATTCGATAATTTATTTGAAATCTTAAGAAAGCTTGCAATAATTAAAGCTTAATACTGTATACAAAGTTTTACGATGAAATTGGCCACGGGTGCTAAATATATCAGTTTTTTGACAATGGCAAAATGATTTGAGTATTGGCCGTGAAGATGTATTAAATTCTGTTCAAATTAATGACACCATTTTTATAAACTACTTAAGGTTTTTAGAGTTTTGCTTGAATTTGATTAACTGTCTAATTAAGACGAAACTCCTAATTAGAAACTTTCTCTGTTCATGGCAGTATCGTGCGTTATACATTGTTCAGTTTTCAATAAGAAAATGTTCTGATTAATGCCACCAAGAAAGAAATCATTCTAATGCTGTAAGTTTTCGTTAATTGGATAGCAAACTTTTGTTAAAAGATATTTCTAAGTGAAACGTATCGAGCGAGTGAGATGTTTTAAATTAAGGCTGAAGTCTTGAATCATTGGACAGAACTATATTCTGTAGTTTGTAAAGAAGTTACTTCTCTCACTGATAACACAAAGGTTTGAATTGTGGCGAAAATTAAAATTCAATGTGTCGCGTCAAAATTAAAATGGTCGGTTTTTAAGTCCTGTGAGTTGGCGGCATTTGCGGCGGCGTCAGCGGCGGACTATAAGCTGGTACGACCTCGTGTTGATTTGGATAGTCATTGCAATTTCTGGGAAATTAATCGGTGAGTCTAGTTGGAGGATCAAATATGCATTTCTACTTCTGTGTATGAGAAACTGTAATTAATTTCTATGATTGTCTTAAATATTTTAACGATAGCCATTAGATAGGTTGATTCATATTTTACGGTAGCCAATATCTTACATAATAACTTCAAATTTATGCGTTGATTCGGTTAGAAGACTCTTTAAATTTGTATGAAGCAAATGACTCGTTTGACTAAGTTGGCGGATTTAGTACTTTCTTACAAAAACAAACTTTTGTTTACTTGGAAACGAAAATATTATCATTGGGTGAACGATAATCAAGACGCTAGATGTGAAGAACACTGCGACGGATTTTCCAAAAAAAGAAACATTAAACACCACTCAAACGAGCAGATAAAGTAAAATTCATAATACCAATCGTCGTCTCGTGAAAAACATGAAATGGAATGAGACGATAGGAGCTGAAAACTCGTTCTGTAAAAGAAATATTTTTTCAATCCAAGACTCATTTAAGTCTAAGACTCAAATAAAAAAAATACGGAAAATGAATAAAGCGAGTGCTCAGAAAATTTGTACGCAAGTTATGATTTTAATCAAAAGAAAAATCGAATATGTCACTGCGAATAGACAATAACTCTGAATGTTCATGAATTATATAGTAATTTAACATTAGAATTCTCATTCTAGCTTTAGTATTCCAACTCACATTTCGAATTTTCCCAAAGTGAACTCTACTAGCACTTTTAAAACTACCAACTCCTTTTTTCCATAGGCACTGAACTTCTTCCAAACTAAGTTTTAACCCTGCTTGGTGTCCATCTCAAATTGTTTGATGAAAATTGCAAATCATAAATTACAAAATTCATGGTTCAACTTTAATTAATTTACTTAATTAAAAACACTGTTTATGTGAATTACTTAGAATTCGAACTTAGCGTTATTAGAACTTTGCTTGAATTTGATTAACTGTCTAATTAAGACTGCTTAGAAATTCTTAATTGGAGAATTTCTTTAACTCATGACAGTATCGAGCGTTACACATTGTTCAATTTTCAATAAAAAAAAATGTTCTGATTAATGTCACCAAGAAAGAAAAGATTCTGTTGTTCGAAATTGTCATTAGTTTAATATCAAACTTTCGTTAAAAAACATTTCAAAAATAAAAAAGTTAGGACAGTAAGACATTTCAAAATTTCTGTAGGCTGAGGCTTTGAATCATGCGCCAGAGTTTTACAATAGAACAACCAGAATCATATTCTGTAATTTGCATTAAATTAAAATTAAAATCTCGCGTGTCGCATTAAAATTTAAATGGTCAGTTTTTAATCCCTGTGAGTTGGCGATATTAGCGGCGGCGCTCGCGAGGGACTATTAGCTGGTGGAACCTCGTGTTGATTTGGATAGTCATTGAAATTTTTGAGAAACTAGTCAGTGAGTATAGTTAGAAGATCAAATATGCATTTCCACTTCTGTGTATGAGACTCTGTAATTAATTTCTATGATTGTGTTAAATATTTTAACGATGGCCATTAGATGGGTATACATACTCATATTTTACGGCAGCCAATATCTGGAATGATAACTTCAAGTTTATGCACTGATTCGGTTGCAAAACTCGTTAAATTTGTATGAAGCAAATGACTCGTTCGACTAAGTTGGCAGATTTGGTACTTATGCACAAAACGAAACTTTTGTTTGCTTGGGAACGAAAAGATTGGGTGAATGATATTCAAGACGCTAGATGATAAAAACACCGCGACGGATTTTTCAAAAAGAAACATTAAACACCACTCCAGAAATGATCAAATAAAGTAAAATTCATATCAATGGTCGTCTCACAGAACGAACTCCATAAAATAACGATAAAACTGAAAACTTGTTCTGAAAAAAAAAACTATTTCTCTATAGGATTCGTTTGATTTGTGAATCAAATAAACAAAAAAAAAGCGAAAATCGAATATCTCACTGCGAATAGACAATAACTCAGAATATTCATGAATTATAGAGTAATTCAACTTTAGAATTTTCTTTTTAACTTTTAATATTCCAACTCGGTTGAGGAATAATATAGAAGCTGATAATAATGTGATAAATGTAATTATGCTCTCGGAACTGAACTCACATTTCGAATTTCCCCAAAGTGGACTCTACTAGCACTTTTAAAACTACCAACTTTTTTTTCCTATCGATTTTGAACTTCTCCTAAACTAAGTCTTAACCCTGTTTAGTGTTCGCCTCAAATTATTGGATTAAAAATTGCCAACCTATTCATGATTTGACCTTAATTAATCTTAATCTAATTAATTAGCAAGTGCTTGAAAATTTCAGTGAACAATCTTGGTAGTTTTACACACAGTTTGCATTTTTAAAAGAAAAGCAATAATCTTTACTAAGCAATTAGTTGCCAAATCAATTAATAAGCATAGTTGCCTTAGCGCATTTCATGTTTTTAAATTATTTCTAAAATTCAAGACTAGATAATTGTTAGTTAAGTCAAAGCGCAATTATTACTCTACAATTATTGAAGGATCAAGCGTAGTTATTTAGTCGCTAATCAAGAAGAAAGAAAGGTCATACTTACGCAATCATGCTACAATTTTGTACCATTTGCTGTTAATAATCCTAATTTTGTTACCTAATCAACTTGGGATATTGATTTACAAAGATAAATTGCATGAAAAAATCGACTTTTTAAGAGCAAAACTACCTGCTGTTCATAGAAGGGTCTCTTGACCGTTCAAGACAAACAATCGCGAGAGCACTCAGAAATGAGTAATAAACAAGAAACCGCACTAGTTTTCTAAATCAGGAACTCAAAAATTGTCAAACGCAAATTAAGGAAAGAATTTCATTTTTTAAAATTAATGTCGAATTCTAGACGCACGTAAAAATTCCAGTTCTTGTTTTTATCCTTCATCTACGCTATATCGAAGAAATCGACAAAAATCCTCTTTGTCGTTTTCTTACTAACTAGTTAATCCTTGGACCAAAAATATAACATTTCAGAATGCCCACGCGCTTTTGAAATTTTCACGATTCCGTAGTTCCATCCGTCTTTATCCACTTAAATCATTATAATCGGTCAATGAGTTCATAACATTGTGGTCAAAAAAGTTTCTTTGTAATTATTTTCTGAAAGGTTGTGATGATTTTCCCAGGGTTGTGTCAAAAGTGCACTCACGAAACTGTAACCTGAACCGTGGTAGATTTTCTCACGAGCACAACTTCATAAGAAAACGTATAAAATAAAACAGATATTTGTTGGTTGTGCAGAACGTTGAACAAAACATGTCTCTACTTCCTTTTTGGGAAAACCGAGATCATCACTTTGTAGGAAATTATCTAAAGAACTCATAAACATTTGACGGACTATATAAAGTCGCTAAACTAGATAAGTGCAAAGCGTCAGAGATTCTGGTTGATAGTCTTCATTACGATTATGAGTGAAATGTGAACGACGATTAGTTTGTTGGAGCGAACAATGGTTTAGTTTTTATATCGTTAATTAAAAATCATCGGATCATGCAAATTGTGGTTAATAAACCGGAATTGTGTTATTATATAAATGCGGTGGTTCAATTTCGCGTTAGTTCTAAATCAAATGAAGCTCATCCATCCACGTCAGAGCTTCACTGATATCAGAGGAAAGCAGGCCCCTCATCCCCTTCTGGAACAAATACGTCCCTGCACTTAGAACGCTCGCGCTTCACCCCGAACCCGACCTTAAACTAATGAACTGTTATATGCTTTGAATGTAGATAATCGACCATTCAAAGATTCAACTCGAATATACACAGCTAAAGCAAACTTTGAAGGTGACGTATGTTTATGACACAAATGCGTTCGTTCGTAAATTAAACTCAATTTACAGTTCAATGAGAATGCCAACATAATCCTGGACTGTATTAAAAAAATCCTGCTCGATAACAGAACGAAAATATTTTCAATACGCGATCGTAAAAAAAGTTATTTCAAACTACGGATGTCTGTGCAAGACAGAATTAATAACTCTATTTACAACAAGTACGAAATGAGTTTTTCCAGAATAACGGCAGCAATTTGAAAGTTTAAGGGCTATAATACATTAAAACTGACAAGCTGCAATTTACTCAGTTAAAGCGACTACCACAAGAGCGATTTATGATGTAAACGCATCGCGGTGCAGTTTTGTTGCATTGTCGGACGCCTGTATTTATTTTTCCGGGAAAGCGGAAGCCACTACAGACTGTTTCAACATTTTTACAGCCACAAATTGGTTAATGCTGTACAAGAGTTTAAAAGTCCGTTATGCCTAGTTAAGCGAAATTTCAAACTGTCAAACTTTGGAAAACGTTGCGCTTAATACGAAATTTTGAATGGTTGCCTGATTAAGTGTTTAGACGCATCTCCATTATGGTTTTTTGTTGCAAAGTAGTTGTTTAATGGAGTCTTGGAATTCTTTGCTAACACCGTAGTTTGCGTTAAATTGAGCGATTTGTCCGTAGTGTGAAAAAAAGTTAATTATTTCGGGACGACTGTACAGAGTCCGCCTATTGTTAACCGTATGTGAGATATACGCAAAAATCTTCTTTTCAAGAAATCAAAAGCATTAAAATAGAGGCAACTTAACCTACCTTCTTCTTTTTATAGTAAAAAGCATAAAAATGAAATTGAAACATGAATTAAAACATGTGGTGTCGAGAAATTAATTAATATTTTATTTTCTAAGATTTATGGTATTGACTGGTAAATCACAAAATGCCTCTAAAGTAATTTATAACGTGCAATAATTGTTCCCTTGAAACCTTTAAGCTGCAGCCGATATCAAGAGTCGGCCTGAAAACTTTTATTGATATTGACTGTTTATAACTATTACTACCTGCAGAAAACTTTTCCTCCCGACCCTCAATTTCGGAGACCACTTATGCTAATGAGGATAAAAGTATTGGGTATCAAAAATTACTTTAGAAGCAGCTTATGGACTAGTCAATGACATAAATTTTATCAGAATGTGAAATATTAATTAATTCCTCGACAGCACATGTTTTGATCAGAGATTTTGAATAATAATATGTTGCAGTTTTGATTAGCTGTTACCGCTAGAGGATGTTTTTTATACGCCGTACACTTTTATTCTAAAAAGTAGCAATTGTAAGAATGAAATTTTGAGAGATCAACGTTACTATAATGGTGACAGTACCGACCAGCGAGAAACGTTGTTTTTGTCTCAAAGAGTTGAGTAAACCAACTTCTTTTAATGTCGGAAATAAATACAACGAACACTGGGAGCTAATTTTGCGGAAACCATTTTAACGAGCATAGATTTGAGCTTCATTTTTGATAATGACGATAATTAGAGCAGTTCACGAAACTATTCACTGTGGAATTAGATTTCAAGCGAAATATCTAACTCTGTTCGTTCTACAGAGCATTGCATGTAGAACTATTAAGGAACTGAATTTGCAACAAGCACAAGACAATATCATACACAATTACCATAAGCAACCCGCACAAAGATACTAAATTCGGTTAAAAAGCAATATAATCCCTTCCAATATCATCTGGAGATTTCGAGTGCTCTATAAAGCTAGTCAAAACGTAACAAATTATGAGAGTATTCAAATTTCACAAACACGTAAGATAAATTGAGTAGCTGTTTCTACTCCGGTTGCTCGCAAGGGACATTTAACATTATCCTCAACTAAAAGTTTGAATCCCTAAGCGGTCATAAATGCATGATGATATCGTTATAAATTTTAATTCACCACGATTAAAACTCATTTGTTATAATACGGCTAATTTACTTTCAGACAACATGAAGCCGAAAAAACCCGTCGACTTGGCTATTCTCAAGAAAGAACAAGACATGTTTGACAACATTGACGATGACGACTCGGTCGGTTCCGATGAAGACGATGACAAAGACGATCTGGATGATTTAGCTGACGACACTGAATTATCCGACGATCCTAATATTGATGATGATGACGAAGACGATGACGACGAATACGACGAGTCCGATCAAGATTGGGACACGACGCCTTCGAGCACTACTGCCGCGAGTAAACAGCCAACAGTGACGACAACGACGACCACCACGACAACAACAGCTAAGACCACCTCGGTACCCACGCCGGATCCGTATTTCACTCATTTCGATCCACGGAATGAACATCAAAGCTACAAGGAGGCTCAAGAACGATTGGAAGAAACCCACAGAGAAAAAGTAACACGAGTCATGAAAGATTGGTCCGATTTGGAAGAAAGATACCAAGATATGAGACAAACTGATCCCAGAGGTGCTGATGAGTTCAAACAGAGGATGACGCAGAGATTCCAACAGACTGTTCAAGCGTTGGAAGAAGAGGGTGACGCTGAGAAACACCAACTCGCTGCAATGCATCAACAGAGGGTTCTTGCACACATCAATCAACGGAAAAAGGAAGCGATGACGTGTTATACTCAAGCTTTGAACGATGTTCCATTAAATGTAAGTTGTCTTGTAATTGGTATGCGGCATCGGTAAAGAAAACAAACAACTGCTACCGTAAACGTACACTTTAAACTTTGTTCCAGACTGTAACAATAAAATCCAAACGAAATGCTGATCTTGGAAGTTTAAACGAAATCTTGTTGTTTCAGACGCATCGAGTACAGAAATGTTTGGAAAAATTACTCCGATCTCTTCACAAGGACCGTGCCCATGCCATCAACCACTACCGTCATTTATTAGCCAGCAGTTTGGAAGCAGCGGCTCGTGAACAGCCGCGCATCTTGGAACGTTTAACTGACATTGATCGCACAGTTAATCAAAGCATGCAGATGTTGAAGCGTTTTCCAGAATTGGCAACAAAAATAGGACAGCTAATGGATGATTATATTCAAGCTTTAAGATCAAAAGATGAAACTCCGGGGTCCCTTTTAGCTATGACAACAGAAGCTGAGGCTGCTATATTAGACAAATATAAATCAGAGGTAACCAACAAGCAAGCGGAGCGTGAACGACAGAGATTGCAGGAAAAAGAACGAAAAGAACAAAGGAAAAAGGAAAGATCCGAACTCAGAGAAGAGAAGAAGAGAGTAGAAGCTGTCCTCGGGAAGAAGATCAGTAACTTTGATGACGAAGACATGGAAGATGAATCGCTTCCTGAGGAAAGAGTGAGTGATAGCTGTGTGTTGTAGTGGTGTCTGATGTCTAATTTTCAGACGACTATGTCATCAACGTCCGGAAGCACGACATATGACATTCTGAGCAACTCCGTAACCACCGCAAGTCACAGAGAGGTCGATGACGCTGCCGTCCAACAAGCTGTAGAAGAAGTGGCCGCAGTAGTTCACAAACAAGACGTGATCAGAGTTGCACACGCAATGGCCCATGACATCAGTCATGGTGAACCCGTAAGTCCTTGCTTTTTTTTGTAGTTCGTTCTTTTAATCTTTGTGGTTTTAGACGTACTCGGTGAGACGAGAAGTGTACGGTGGCAAAGACGGGAAGAGTGTTTACTTCACTCTTGCCTTCGCCGGAATGGCCTTAATGGCAGCAGTGATAGTAGGAGTAGCGGTAGCCAGACGTAGATCAGCGCGATCACCACAAAGCCAAGGGTTTGTGGAAGTTGATCAAGCTGCCACTCCTGAAGAGAGACACGTAGCAAATATGCAGATTAACGGGTACGAAAATCCCACTTACAAATATTTCGAAGTCAAGGAGTAATCCTGAAGTGACTCTTGATGGGACGTTTATTTAATTTAACCACTTCATATAGTTGTTATCGATATTATTTCAGCCATATTGCGAAACTTTTTGTTTAATCTGTAGTGGATAACAATGTGACCGCGTTGTTGAGTTTTGTTATTTTAATTCTTATTGAGGCTATTTTTTTACATCATTCCAGTGATTTGTTATTTTGTAATGTGTACTTAAACTGACTTGAATGCAACTGATAATAATTCTACATATGCAAAAATGAACAGATAAATATTTTGAGATTAATCAACAAAAGTCTTTTTAAAAGTCTAAATTAATAAATAAGTAATAATTTTTGCATATGACAGACAGTCCATGTTTTACACATAATTGTATAATCATTTAGTGCCCACTGCAAAGTCACACCTCACTGTGTGACCTTGCAGTGTGGAAGAGTGTAGCTAGATGTATGGTACCCTCCATAATATACTTAATAAAATTAGAATATAAAAAGTGCATGTTCAACCAACAAGCTTTTTGTACAAAGTCTTTTTACTTTTATTACTAATTACCTACAGCTTTCGACTCACGCCCTTTCAGTTCAAATCAAGCCTTGCCTGTGTAGAGAAGACAGGTCAGTTCGTTTCACGCGAACATGTCTTTTTTTTCTACATATCAGTTCGGCCAGCACAATTGAAAAATATTTGAATACTTGTATATCTTTCTTTAACAAGAGTGTATAAGTTTGGTGCAGTCGTGTGGTTTAACAGATGTATTACGTTAAATTTAAAAACATGGATTGCAAAGCGACGATGAGTTGTCAAGACAGAAATACAACGTATTCACGCTTGAAACGTAATTTTTACAGAGTTTAACGAAATCACGTTTCAACCATTTTTTTAAACTTTTATCGAAAGCTTGATGAACAATTTGTAGATAACACAAAAATCATACAAATCATAGAATTTGTACAAAAGTTGTTGCGTACATTTTTTTAATATTGCGCGACAATTTTCATTATAAAAGAGGCTTCTGACAGCTTAATGTGTACAGTCTAGAATACAAAAACTTTCTCTTGTAACTTATGAATTTACTTTTTCCCTGTAGTAGTTTTTAAAAACTTAGTATTATATGCGAATGTAAAATTGATAAAAAGCGTGTTTGATGTGCATATAGTTTAATACTTGATTAGATTAATTTTTCAGACATCTGTTTCATAAATAACGTATAGGTTTAATCTTTTTTTCTATACATTATCTATGGTTATTTCATCATTATTCAGAAAGTGACTAGACTAGTTTTAGCATAATTAATAGTTACTTATATGTTTTGTGGCCATGTAATTTTAAATTTAATGTAATAAAGAACTAAATTATTATTTTATTGGTTTTTTAATTATCAGTTACGAAAGTAAATACCAAGCTAAAACAAGCTGAGGTGAGCGTCCATAAAACAACACAAAACGCATTTTTTATCTTTAGTCTGCAAACTGATACTTTAGCGGACTCGTTTGAATCTACGAATATCTAATCAATTTATAATAAAAAAAATAACATCATCACCATTTTTAACATTACATTGCAGGGCCAGACTAAAAAAAAAAGTTAGTTTATAAAACCGAACTGAAATTTAAAGTCCCTAAAAATCTGAACTTTCTTCTTTTTCTTCATTTTTCTCTTCATCGTCATCGTTGTCCTCTTCATATATAAGATGGTCTTCACTGTCATCGAGAGCGTTGTGGAATTTTAAATCAAACACTAGACATTTTTATATTAATTTTGAGTATAAGGCGCTCATGAATTTTTCAGGCATTTTATTTAAGACAAAAGTGCGAAACTTCTACAACTCGAAATTTTTCTCATCTCCCTCGAAGTTCGACTTACCGACTTACCGAGGTTCTACTGTACAAGAATAAAAATCGACTTTATTTTACATATTTAATACATAAAATACGACTTATAATAAGCGTAAATTTTTGTTTTATGCATTTTTAGAGGACAGAACAACATTAACAAAAACAAATTATGTTAAATTTAATACGCTGAACATGTTCCACTGAATGTACTTATTTCTTTTAGTGAACGCTTATGTAACCGGTGATTTATAATATAAACAAGGTTTTTTGTTATTTGAATTTATGAAACGAAACCTTGAATTTTGCGGTTTTTGACAATATCGGACAACGGATAGCTAATTGCGCAAATAAAACATAAATTGTGAATAAACTGCATGACTAAATATTACAAGAAAACATAAAAGTGGCAATAATTTAAGTAGAAATCCTTGAAAAAAAATGGGCCATTAAAAATAATTTTAGGCAAATAAGGTCCAAAACAAATTGTGAAAAAAATTAGAAAACAATATTTTTAATGTGCATTTTGACGGAAATATCTCGACATCTTACACAACATTTGCATACCCGAGGAAATTAGAAAAGTAAACAAGTGTCGTAAAAATAGGACTGATGAATGCTGCATGAACGTTAGAACTGTATTATTCATTATTAGTATTATTCAGTTTGCTCATGGTCATTTTTTTTATCGCAAATTTTCTTGTCCAGAAATGAAAATTAAGAGTTTTTAAACCGTTTTATTTACAAAAAAACTGTCTTTTTTTTTGAGACCATTTTGGGTTAGTTATAAAAAAAATGGAAAAGTTTTCAAAAAATCTGCTAATATATTCGAAAGTGAACAACTTGAGAAAGAAGGCATAATATTAACATCCTGGAGGATGATAGGTTTATTTTCACAGCCTACATAGAGGATGAAGACCAAGTTAGGAAAAGAATACGTGAACACACAATAGAAACAAATATGAACGGAGAAATAACAGATAAGGCAGATAAAGATTATAACTCCAATAAATAAGAAAACAAACAATCAAGAATGCAGCAGTTTCAGAGGTTAATGTCCGGATCCAAAGCCAAAAATCAGACTTCAACACGAGGACAGGACAAGGATGCATAATGAGCCCGCTACTATTTAATATAAGACTGCATGAGCAACTAGAAAGAAGAACAAAAACGGAAACCATTATTCGGATACTGGAAAATACAAGAAAGTGAAAGAAATTGTTAGTTTTGAACGTTTTGCAGAATTGTCTTCTGACATATTATCGAACAGTATTTCATATTTCACACTTGCTCGTGATTTCTTTTCTTTTCTAAATAATCGGACCGAATTTTTCTTCAACGCTTCATTCCGCTTTTGTTTTTCATTTATTTGGGGCTATGGCACTAAAAGTCTTGAATTTTTCAACAAAACTGTTCGCCGTCTTTTATGGATCCAGGGATTGTCCTTATTATCTGTCTTTCAATTTTTCTAAACTTCCTCATCTTTTTTTACCGCTGTCACGGATTCTGCTGCATACTAGCGCAAGCCTGATGACCGTTTTACTTTGAAGTTTTCAGAAAGTAATTTATATTTTTAGTAGATTGTTTCATAACTGTTTACTTTACGGACTTATCTTTAGATATACATCTCTTATCTCTAGACATACATACTTTACAGTCTGATCTTTTGTGAACAATTCTGTGGCTGAAAAATGAAAACTAATCTCTCATCGTCCAAAATGTCTTGTATGCACTACACAAAGACAACGCAAAAACGTTGGCTTTCTCAAAAAAACATCGTCTTTACAGCATCTGTTCATAAATACTATTTAGTTGATCTTTTACTACAGTTTCCATTTTTTTGCATGCTTCTCTCTCTCTCTCTTCTTCATTTATTTTCAACTCCTTTTTATTCTTCTGATGTTTTTTAGAGTATTTTCTTGTTCTTCGTATCTTGTGCTTGGTTATTCTTTGTTCTCTCAGTTATACCATTTCTCTTATTAATTTTAAATTAGAAGTACTATAATTTACTTTAAAAGTACATTAAAAAATTTTTCTTTTTTACTCAAGGACCTTGTTTGTATTCTTCCTCCTTCATATTCATAGATTCTGTATCTTTGGCGTCCCTTCCCATACTTTATCATTAGCACTTTTGTTAATTGTTTTCCTTAATTCTTTCATTGTTGTTTCCAGTTTCTCTCGTTTTTCCATTTCTATTTCCTACTCATACAAGGTCTTTTTTTATCAACATTCTTCTTTTAACAGTTTATATTTTTGAATGTCTTCCTCGTGTTTTGTGTAAATTCTTACATTTCTCTTTTTTGACATTTGTTCTTGTACAGTTCTTTCAATTAAATTTTTCTAATTTGCTATTGTAACAACCCTCTTAATAAGTTGGTTGGTAACACACATTGGATGAAATGTCAAATGTCAGTTTAAAGTTATAGTTTCAAACCAGCTGATATTGAACATTTTTGTTGGGGTACTTTCTGCAATTTACTATATTTGTAGCGAAATGCAGGAAATTTTTGAATCAATATTGGAACACTAATTTTGCAGTTTTACTCGAAAAAAATGACAATTATGTCTAGTCCCAAAATCTAGAAACTTTTTTGCGGTTGGTAACACAAATTGGACAAAACGTTAACTGTCAGTGTGAGTTTAAGGTTACTCTTTCAAGCTAGTCCCAGAGAATTTTCATCAACACGAAATTAACGTGGCATTTTTTGCAATTTGCCGCATTTTTACTGAAATTTTTACTGAATTTCTAAATTTATCATGGGATTTTTTTTTTGAATTGATTCAATTTTAAATGTCAACTTTGAAAGACTTCTCAAAAAGTTACAAAATTGCTTAAATTATAAAATTTAATTTTATTATAAAACTGAATTTAAAATGTAGATTAGAAAAAATTGCATAAGACAATACTAGTTTTATAAGACTTAGTCACTACAATCATTTTGGTGTTAAATCTGGTATGTTCTGTTCGCTCTGAACAACCGCATAGCAACCATCAAACAAACAAAACTCTTTTTGTTCTAGATTGTAAAGGAATTTTTCTATTTTGCGTCGTTGCTAGAGCCAGTAAAGCACCCGTTTGGGTTCGTTACTGAGAAATTGAATGCTTTACTACGGCTGGTGTATTTTAGTTTTGTCGCATTGGCGGCATGGTCGTAAAACGTCAACGTCAAATGTCAAAATGTGAACGTGAGCAATGTGTTTAATAACTTAACCTCAATTGTTATGAAATAATTAATATTAAATCATTGTACCCAACCTTGATAAAATTCCCTAAATTTCAAAATTTTATTTCTTTTATTTAAAAAGAAATTAAGTGATGCAAAATAGAAAAAATAGTATAAACACGCGTTCAGAAAGCTCTTCCAGCACTTGTTTGTTCCTCCAACAAACGCATGCTGGAATCTATGGTTTCTCAAATTTGTATTTTAATATAGATACTATTACCAAACCCAAATTCTAGGAACTTTTTTTTGATTGGTAACATACATTGAATGAAATGTCAAATGTCTGTGTGAATTTAAGGTTACACGTCAAATACAGAATTTTTTTATCGACTGCAAATGACCGTGGCATTTTCTTCAATTTGCCGTATTTACAGCAGAATGCACAAAATTTCTGAATTCATCTTATGCATTTTCACTTCGGAACAATGACAGGTTTGTTTGGTCAAATTTATTACTATTAAAAATGTCAACTTTGAAATAAAAATTTTATCAACTGTCACAACTGTCAAATTAGATTTTATTTGCATAAAAATTCATTTCAAATTACATAAGAGCACTCGTGCTGCAAACTTAGACTCGTGTCTTAAATTAAATTTTATAAACCAGTTTTAATATCCTGTCAATTCCATTTTTAAAGATCTGGCTGCAAAATAAATTTGTTACAACTAAAAAATAGCGCTATAATTATCTCATTTCTCATTTCTCCATAACATGCCTGAAATTCCTTCCTAATCACACCTAAAACGCAACTGCTGAAGGCCATCTCTCGATCTCTCGGATGTTAGTGCCATAAATTCAAACTTCCCGCCACGTATTTCGACTCGCGCCGTCAACGACGATAAAAGCAGTGCAGTGGCAGTTTAATGAACCAGGATTTGACAAAAATATCTGCGTCAAAACACGTCCTTGTAAATTCATGCGTATTTGTGTAATATTATTAAAAAGTTAATTAAAGATAACACAATTTCACGTGTAAAAATGTTAAATCATTGTGTCCTTAACCGTTCATGTGTTTATTCTCGGCTTTGAGTCGAACAGAACGGAATAAAAAGGTGAGTTGGAAAATTTGTATTAGTACGATTTTTCTATAGGAAAATCCGATATCTAACCTACACGTAACGTTTCTTGCCTTCAGCCTCTATTGTAAAATCGATAAGAACCACGTAATGACCTCCGGATGCACTATTTCCGAAAGCTTTTTATTCTAACCTAATTGAAAGCTGGACGAAACTTCACCGGATTTTTTTCCCAGGGCGTTGAACGTGTCAAAAAAAAAACAACAAAAAAGGGGCATTGTTGGCGGATTTATAGGCACCGTGCCTTTGTTTTGACTCTTGACTGAAATGTCGTAATGCGAAATTACGTCATTGGCCCTGAATATAATGTAATAATACACTTCTATGGATAAAATTATCCTTTGATAACATGCAATGTTGTTTTATCCAAAAACGATGTCTAATTGTGCAATAATCGATTGTTTTTGGGTACAACCACGAGTTCATTCATAAAACCGAACGCCCCATTTAGGAGAACATATTTCCATGCGAGGTACAATCAGCGTCCATATTTAAAGTATAATGAGTACAACTCGAATCATTTTGATTTCCAATTATTGATCGACATGTATATTTATAGATCTTGGTTTTTCTGCAGTGACATTTAATTGTCTGCTCAGCAAGTGTAGGCGTAAATAAAAACACATTTGGAGTTCACGTGAAACTATGATAAAAACAGTGTTTTACGAAATGGACTTGGGACCTTAATTGGCCACCAAATTGGGGGGGTTTTGAACCCACTTAGTTCGACGAAGTACAATTACGCATTGTTCTAGGGGCCATGACTCCAATGACTTCAAGTCATTTTGTTTACATGAAATAAAGTGACGTCAGTACATTCTTCTGACATACCTTTTATAGCCTTGTCAAAGTTGACAGGTATTTTGAAGACATTTTCCTGTGACGTGGTTTATTTGCATGAGCTTACCGGAAACTACCAGATGTAACCAAACAGAGCCACGGATGTGCGAAATTGATTGGATGCATAGTTTGCTGATAAATGATAATGATATTTGGGAAATTTGTAGTTTCCGTCATAACAGGAAAGTGTTCATTTGTCAGACAGCTTGAATAAGGTCAGAAAAAAAAAAGTTATGCATATATTAATATTTTTCTTTTCAATGATACTTAAATCTATATCGCCTCTACAGACCAGTTCCTAATAAAGTAGCCAAAATTTTAATGCTATTGGAAAGTGGTAAAAGCCATGCGTATGTAGGAAACGGACAGGACAGTCACGTCAATTAGTGCAACATGTAAATTATTACGTGCCTTCAGTTGAGATAAGACTACTCAAAACTACACTATTTTTAAGAAATCGGTAAGTGCTATTAAATGTTTGAATTTGGCCTGAGCTAGAAATTAGTTTGGACTGAAAAACATTGTTTATTGAGTGCAATATTGTGGTGGGTTGATACCAAATTAATAGGTAATATAATATTAAAAAATTGGGGTGTGTATATTTTTTAAAGTAACACTTTTCACGTTGGCAATAAAAAATAACCATCCGAGCAATGTATCTAGTTGAAATGTGGAACGCAGATATCAAACGTTATTTGACACTCGAAATTATTAAAATATTTTCAAGAGTTTGTCTCATATTTTGTAAAACGCTACCGCTCGGCACAGTAATATCTACCTTATGGAAAAAAATACTTAGTTTTTTAGCACCAGGATGTAAGTGAAAGGCTTTGGAATTAGTTACCTTTTTGGTCAGGTTAGGTCACACCAAGACGACGTTGTTTGCAACTAGTAGGGTATACTGAGGTCAAAGGACAATGGGCAAAAATGCTCCATATGTTCACCATTAACGAGACCCATGTAATTTAATAGTCTATCGATCATTAAACAATTTTCACTGATCCAGCAAAAAAATCATGCTGTCAGTAAAAAGTTGTGGTTAAATAAAGATTTTTTCCTTCAATGTGTGAAACTAGCTACACTTATTTGATTCGTGGTTCACTGCAGTCTTCGTTTTACGACGCTAATATGTCTCCAAAAATTGCGTCTTTAAACCGAACGATGTAAAACTAGACAATATAAAAGTTCGTTTTCGGTCAATACAGCCGAAAAGCTTTCAATAGGTAACAATTGAGGAATCCAGGGGAATAACCATCAAAATCCACTTTCACTTATAGAAATTGAGCTAACAATGTTTTATTTCCACATAAAGTGGTTAATGGAAAATTAAAACGATCAGACTTTTTATTTGAACACTTAAAACTCGTGTATATCATATTTTCAACTAACATTGAGTATGAGCCTAAGTGAGCAACAGCAGTCAAATTTGTTTTTAGGCTTTCTCAAAATATTGTTAATTGACATAAATCATTATTCTTCTGGGCCCCTCAATTAGTATCATGCATTAAAAAAATTGAGATCAAAGTTGCATTAGCCACATTTTTATTATTGTAGAGGGATGTTGTAACTTTATTAGGGATGACATTAGTGACAGTGACAGTCATTTGAATTTTGTATCGCACCTTGCCTCCCGCTTGTTCTTCCATCAATTTTCTATTAAAATTGCGTTCAATTTATTTTTTTAAGGAAATTAGGTATATAAGGAACATAAAGTAAAGTTAGGAACACAGATAGTTATATCAAAGCCACATTTCAATATGAGCCATACGACATACGTTATAATTTTTTTTTTTTATTTGGTCATAACTTTTTACTGACAGCTATTTTTGTATGATATATCCGTAAAATTTCCTCAGTATTTAATAGACTATTCACTTATGTAAGTCCCATTCGCGTTGTAAATTTGGACCAAGTTTAATATATTTTTGCTCATTATCCTTTCTTCTAAATGGTTATAGATATGGGTGGAGACTAAGAAGGGGGAAAACTTTTGTATCGAAACTTGTCGGCCAAGATTTCGACACGCCTCGAGGGCGTTGTATACTTTTATGAGGGCGCATTGTATTTTTACCATTAAAAGTAAGTTTTTTTTTAATCTTGCTATATTGTTCAAAAATACAAAACTGTTGCACTTCCTATTGTATACTTAATGCAATACCCCAATGAATGTTATATTTTAAAGAAATGTAATAATTGTAATAATTAATTTTTATCTGCGATATTCATTCATTTTGCGTGATTAAATTTTATAAAATTAGTGCGGTGGGCAGTTGCAACAAAAGTAGGTACGTTAAGGCATGGTTTCGACATCAAAAAAGCATCAATAGCTATTTTATCATACCTAGCACTGTTAATTATAAGCATAGATGCTAAAAAGTCGAACGAAGAAGACAATTCGTGAACAGTGACATTAGTTAGTATGAAGCGGTCTATTAACATTTACAGAAAGACATTTTTTTGAGAAAAGCAACTGCTGTTTCAATTGACCTAGGTGTGGGGTCAATTGAAACATTTGCTAAACTCCTTCTAACTAGTTGATTGTTTCATATAAAACTAAACCATGAATAACATAGCTCTAATTGAAGTATATTGGCAAGTGGCTTTTAATAAGGATATAGTTTTTTTCAAAATGTTTCAGTTGACCCCAGTGTGTACTGTACACTGTATAAATAAGCTGCGAGATGTTCCGGGGGTTTGAGTAATTATGTTTCATTTTTCGTGCTCGGGTGTGATATTTTTCTCCCTTACTTTTTCAGGCCAATTCTTCCTTGGTTTACGTCTTGTTCTTTTTCTTCTTTCACTGTTTTGTATATTCTTGGTAATCTTGTATCTATAGATATTTATCTAATTTTATTGAGTTTTTTTATCTTTCTCCATTATTATAGTTTATTATAGTTTTTTTTTTATGCTTATCTTCATGATTATTCCTTCTAAAGCTTTTTTAAATATATATCTTCTGCCTATTTTTTTTGAGGTTTTCTCATCTTTAACTAGTGTGGGTTTGCTGTTACCGTACTATATCTCTATAATTTAAAATTTTGCTTTGTGAGAGACCAATAACGGACTAAATTATTTTCTTGCTTTACATCTAAAATTTTCTCAAATGGTTTTAATTTTTCCTGTTTCGTTCTCACAAAACGCAGTTTTTGTTTTCACTTTCTCAATATTTTTCAAATGTCTTCCCTTCTAACTTTGTCAAAACCTTTTTTTTATCTATGAAACCTAACTTGATCTCTATTCTCTTTGTATGCTTTCTCTAATATTGCTCTTAATGTTAGACGGAAAATAGCTGTTTATTTCTCTCTTCAGTCTAAATCCGAACTCGGTTTTCTTTAGGGTACCTTTTCTTTGGTTTCTTGACCTGTTCTCTAGGATTCTTTCTTATGCCTTTGCAACCGTGCTGGTTAGAGTAATCCCTCTATAATTCTGACACGCTCTACTATTACTTTTTTTTTTTAATAATTCAGTCAGCCTGAAGCACATAGGCAGTAATATTTATCGAGTCCTTGTCCTGTCCTTCTGGTTTACCGATTGTGGTTCTTCGTTTTCTGTCGTTACCCTTCAGGAGCTCACTTTTTAAAATATTTTTTCGATAATGTTATTTTCTACTGCTGTAATTCTTCCGTTTTTATCTTTGATGTTTGTTAGGGTTGTTATCTTTTGTGTTCGCACAAAAATTTTTCCAAGGTTTTTCTTTTCTCTATTATTTCTTTCTTAACTACTTCTCTTTGTTGCTTTACAGTCCTTAGGTTGTAGGTACAGTTTCTATTTAAGTTTCTTATCTCTGTTCTTATCATCCGTATCCTTACATTCTTGGTAACTCCATTATTTGTTTTTTTACCGACTCTAATTACTGATTTCTAAACTCATTCTTTTTCTTTGTTTTTTGCATCTTCGTTAGAGCTCCATCATCTTCTTGTACGTCCAGTATCTGCTGGATAATTGTTTTAGACCTTTATTAAAATTACACTGACGACCACTTTTTTTATTTTAACTGTACATTAAATTATTAAACAATAACGTCGAAAAATTAGACTCTCAATTTTTTGCTTAGTTCAATTTGACACGTGGCAGGAAATTGTTAATTTAAATTGTCACTTTTAATGACATCTTTATAAAAAAATATGGTAGTTTTCTGAAAATACTGTATCGGACAAAAGTCAATTCTGGCACATAGCTACCTAATTTATCGACAGATTCATAATAATCTAAAAATAAACTACATAAGATTTCGGCTAATTTAATATTTGGCTATTTAATATTTTTTAACATTTGGGCTTTACATCATCGTTAATTTAATTCACAAAACCCAAAAACTAGAATTATTTTTTGCACTGCCTGTTACAAAAAACCTGACTTACGAATACCTTCAATTAAAAAATACAAAACCTATATAATAATGATAATAAATAAAACAAAATGAGAAAAAAATGCCGTGAGGATTTCATTCATAAAATTTCAAATTAACTGGTCAAAACTAGCTATTATTTTACAACAAATGATAATTTCCGCGTAATGCATTGCTAAAACAGGACTTTATCATCAAAGATAAGCTTTTGAAGTAGACTCCATTTCTGCAGTACTAGTGTATTACCGATCCAGAAAAGTCAATTCACTCGCGACCATCTTTTCTTTATCAAATAACCATCTCTTTATCCCCTTCGTAATAAATATCCATTTAAACCAACTGCATCTATCTAAAAACTACCAAAAGACCGGATAGCGTTAATTCTACTTAATCTAACATTATTTATTATTTTGTTAGGTCCACAATGTTGCCTGCAAGGAGTTTTATGCCGTCCGATTCTAACAAATACAACATCGTGAAAGAAGGATGGCTCTTCAAAAGAGGAGAACACATCAAGAATTGGCGTGCTCGTTACTTTATCCTGTTAGAAAATGGTTCCTTATTGGGTTACAAAACCAAACCTGATCAGAACTCGATGAGTGATCCTTTAAATGACTTCACGGTTCGATCATGTCAAATAATGTCAACTGATAGGCCTAAACCGTTTACTTTTATTATAAGAGGTCTACAATGGACTACTGTCATCGAAAGGATGTTCCACGTCGAAAGCGAACGAGATAGGTAAATTTACTAAGGAATAAAATCCTGATTTAACGATCATTTTACAGAGAGGAGTGGGTAGCTGCGATCAAGAGCGTGGCAGAGCGTCTAGTTGATTACGAAGACATCGATATGTTTCCCTATACCGACGAGGTCGCGACTACTGAAGTCAGTAACATGGAAGATTTGTGTCAGAAATTCTCTAATCAAGGAACATCAATTTCGAAGTCAACCGGCAAAAGGAAAGTGACTTTAGAATGTTTCGAGTTTCTTAAAGTTCTCGGTAAAGGCACATTTGGAAAAGTTATTTTATGCAGAGAAAAAGCAACAGCTCGCTTATACGCTATCAAAATTCTAAAAAAAGAAGTCATTATACAAAAAGATGAAGTTGCTCACACGCAGACTGAAAATAGAGTCTTGCGCAGAACGAATCATCCATTTTTAACGGTAGGTTTCACCAGGATCACACTATATATTAACGAGTTTCTTTGCAGTCGTTAAAATATTCGTTCCAAACCAACGACCGACTTTGTTTTGTTATGGAGTATGTTAATGGAGGGGAGTTATTCTTTCATTTATCGAGGGAGAGAGTTTTTTCAGAAGACCGCACGAGATTTTATGGGGCAGAAATTATCTCTGCTTTGGCTTACTTGCATTCGCAAAATATAATTTATAGGGATATTAAATTAGAGAATTTGCTCTTGGATAAAGATGGACATGTAAAGATAGCGGATTTTGGTTTATGTAAGGAAGATATTACCTATGGGATTACTACGAAGACATTTTGTGGCACCCCGGAGTATTTGGCACCTGAAGTCTTAGAGGATAATGATTATGGAAGGGCTGTGGACTGGTGGGGCACCGGAGTCGTCATGTACGAAATGGTAAAGACTGATTTTTGGTATCTTTATTCAAAGAATAATCGTTAAAACGAGATATCAAAATTATTTATGTCTGTCATTTGTACTTGTAAAGATAAGTACGGCATTATTTCTATCTTGCAGATGTGCGGCCGTTTGCCGTTTTATAACCGAGACCACGACGTCTTATTCACTTTAATCCTGATGGAAGAGGTGAAATTCCCAAGAAGTCTCAGTTCCGAGGCCCGTAGTTTATTAGGTGGGTTATTAATTAAAGATCCTTCAAGGAGATTGGGAGGAGGTCCAGATGACGCAAGACAAATTATGGGTCATCCATTCTTTAGTTGTATAAATTGGAGAGATCTGGAACAAAAGAAAGTAAATATTTCTGGATAGAAATTGATGCAGTGTTAAAACGAATGTTTTTAGATTGCGCCGCCGTTTAAACCTCAGGTCACGAGTGACATAGACACTAGATATTTCGATTCTGAATTTACCGGTGAGAGTGTGGAACTAACTCCTCCGGATACCTCGGGTCCTTTGGGTGCCATACAAGAAGAGCCTTATTTTCCTCAATTTAGCTATCAAGATATGTCTTCCACATTAGGTAGCTCTACACATATAAGTGGCAGCATGAACAGTGTAGCAACAATGCAGTGACTCAGGATAAGTTTAATTGATAATTAAAACTTGTGTACATAAATGATTCGATACTTTAAAGCCACTGTACTTATTGTTATGGATCAAAAAAAGAAACAAGAAATTATTAACAGTTGGTGATAATATTTTATAAAATTGTAAATAGTATTTGACTTATGACTGTGTTGATACTTGCTACCGTTTGTCTGAACATATTTCTTGTAAATAACAACATCTATAAAATACAATGTTAGTTTCGCTGTTAGTGTGATTTTCTTTTATTCTACAAAACGTTGTGGTAATGCATTTTCTAGAGTTGATTTGTTTATGCAGCGACTATATTTTTGCATTTAACTTCCTATTGTATACGAAGATTGTTAAATATTTTCAATAATTTACTAAGTTGAGTAATGCCGAAAAACTTTTGTGGTCGGTATTTAGTTTGTAGAAGATTCTTGACAGAAACTAAATATCTATATAATTTGTACATAATAAAAATGTAATGCTTTTTTGAGCTACCTTGTAAATACATATGGTGACCTTCCCCCAATGTCTGTTTATATACTATCCTTGAACAGTGTACGAGATAAAAATAAAATTTTTGTTTTGTTAAAACGAGTTTTATGTAGGTGAAGATTTTCACCCTTCTTTGGCCCAAACCAGCCGAAGAGTATACAACGTGAACTGCAAACATGCAGCCAGGTGAACGTCTCATTTTGTTCTCGTAGAAATCTGAACGATATCAAGATCCAAAAATGGATCAAGACAGCCCCGAATTTTGAAAATGACGCCAGGACGGTGTTGACAGAGTTTTCTTTGTTTATTTTTGGAAATAATTCGAACAATCGGTGAAAAACACCGGAAATGTAAGTATCGAGAAAACTGCTTAGTACGCAAATCGCTGGCACAAATTTTACGGTTTCCCTGCTAAATCCTGTTAATTAAACATCTGTTTTCATATTTTAGTTCAAGTAGAACTTCACTCACACTTTTGGCTACACTTATTTTTGAAGACTGCCCCTAAGAATTTCCAAAAATACTTAAGAATGGCCGACCGAGCTAGTGTAAAAACATCGTGAATGGCAAAACATCGGGTGAGTCCGAAAATTATTTATTTATACAAATAAGGTGAATTCTCAATTGCTAGAGAAAATTCACAATTAACTTACACTAGAAAAATATTTATAATCGTCACTTACTTAACTGTGAAAGTAAAATGTGAGCCAACACTTGTTGACGTCTATTTTTACAAACTGGTAAGTTTCACATCAAAAATAAACGAAAATTCTGATCTTTTAAACTACTGATCACTGTACAGAATATTATCGATTGCACTCAAAATCGCAATCTTCAATTTATTCCTCTGTTTCCCGTTCATTTTCCGGATATCCGGCAGCAAACTTTTAAAGAAGCTCAACTCCGCCTCATCGCTGCTCTCACAGATTTTCGCCTTTTTATGCGGTTCGTGTTCACTGTTCGTTTCCACGGCTGGTCTTTTATTCACGTTTGCTTCCTCACTGTACTGCTTTTCACTGTTGCTTTCGTCAAAAGGATCAATTTCATACTGCTCATTCCCGTCGTCATCCAGCGGTTCAGTTTTAGCGACCAGTTCAAGTTCGTTATTTTCGTATTGCAGCACCGCGTTGCTGATGTCTTCCTTCGATAACGTTTCGACGGACGGACGAGTATCTAGATTTTACGATAAAAACAAGATTTCAAACCAATTTATACTTACTGGGTTTGCAAAACGGCAAAAGAAACCTCAGTTGCTTCGCTAGATAATAAGTGCGCGTGATTTTACAATTTTGGGAGGAAACCTGTCGCAGATAACGCGTGTAGCAGGATCTAATATTTTTCCATTTTAATTTGACGGCTGCAACTATCCAGAAATGTGGTTTTATTAATTTAATTTTTTTTATTACCATCCTCGTTTAGTTCGCTCGCTATTTTCCGCCAGATCTCGTCCTGCGCCTGAAAGTTGGAGTAGCCTTCCGTCGTCGAGTCGTACAGAATTTTATGTCTGCTCACGAAGTCGATGAGTTTTTCGTTGAAATTGTTGAAAGTATTGCTTTTATCGTCGGAGAATTTTTCTTGCATGGTTGTTGTTGGGATGTCGAACATAGGTCACAGGCACAAATTGGAATTTAGACGTGACATAGTTATGACTCGATGCGGCAAACGACTGTGTTCCCTGTCGCCGAGAAGGTCGACGACGTGTCGCTCTAGCAACCGGATTGGCTAAACGACCTTTAGAATGTCCGCAGCCGACAGCGGTTCCAAACCAATAAGATTTCTCATATGCGTACAATTTTCTCATCGGTCCACGAGGCTAGGCAAAATAGCTATTTTTTCTTATAAAATTAACACGCATACACTCAATATATCGAGCGATCAAGATAATCTGTAATTGAGTCAGCTTTGATAAGAAAAACGTATGTATTTTGCGATTGATACCTTATGTTGCGACGTGGAGTTAGACGAAGGGTTCGTTGTTACATACAACAAAATGGAGAACGTTTTAATAAAATAAATGTATTATTCTTGAAAAGTCACGCTTTTTTTTAATTGACTTTTATAAGTATCAATCGATTTTATTATTATAATATCGAGCGATCCAAAAGTCTTTCTATGAAGTGGGTCATGACGGTAAAACGTAAGTCGTCTTATAACATCATAAAAATGTTAAAATGTCAAATAACTAGCAAGATCAATTAATAAGACGACATACGTTTTTACTTTCATGACCTTCTTGATAGAAAGACTTTTGGATCGCTCGGTATATTAATATCTAATAATTATTATAATTAATTAATTTAATTAATAAGTACTATTTAAAATTACCAGAATGTTCTAAGAAATGTTGAAATATCTACAACAGCTTTCAGGGTTTTTAAAAATTTGGAATTTATTGAATTTTTCTAGTTTTTCACATCACAACAATTTTAACGCGGTTTTTTAGGTTTAGACACTTTAATCAATTTTCTATGCAAATGCCGAATTATTTTCACTTTTTTTAAAACGAATTTTTTGAGTCTATGATTTTGCCAACTTTTCCATTTTCACAGAATAGAAATAATTTTAACATAATAAACTTTTTAAACAAAATAGTCAGTATATTTTCATGACTACAGGATGTTTCTTTTAAAAGTCGGTATCGGCAGAACAGGATTGTGCCAGGTTTTTTTTGCTGCATTTTCGGCCATTTAGATCGTAATTTAATTTATTGAGATACCGCTCATATATACAGGTGACCCAGAGGGAGGGTAATGGACGTAATCGGTTCATTGCTATTCAATATAATGACATTCAATTTTCGAGTTCCAGTAGATGTACACAGTGCACATTTTAAAAATATTTTTGTATGCAAAGGGTGTGCGTATATAGTGTGGTAAACCAAAGTTATGTTTTTTCGAATAAAACATTCTACGTTTTAGTTTCTACGTAAAAAAAATAATTGAACTTTGTATACAAAGTGTATATACACTTTCTATTACAATTTAGCTGTTTCCGTTTTAAAGTTATTCAACTTTTTGTTATGAAGACGGCCAAAAATATTTCCGACAAATTTGCAAAAGAAAAATAGAATACCTTGTAGTTTCAGCAAATAATCGACTTTTGATTTGACACTTTACAAGATGTATTAACACGAAAAAAGTCTCTTTTCTTTAATGGAACAGCCTGTATTTGTTTACGTATAAAAGCATTTTTGATAAACCTTCCAATAATATGCAGTTTATATAGCAAATTTAAAATATTTTTCGCGATATAAAAAAACACGATTATTTTATTTACTAAAAAATGTGTTAACTTTTGCAAGTAGGCTGCTGTCATTGCTGTTAATAAATCTGATAAATCAAACAACAATTTATTAGCATAGTGCCATTCAACTTAATTACTAAGAAAATTTCTTTCTCTCACACTAGCATCAAATAAAATAAAAGTATCAAAAGTATCAAAATAAATTTTAAAATTTATTTTGATGCTAGCAACTAACAGCAATGACAATTTTAAAATTTATTTTAAGTTTTGTTTTATCTAAATTTTAAATCTGGCTGGTCAAATTTATTGACAGCATTAACAGCAGCTACCTGCAAAAACTAGCAAATCTACCTGTAAATAAAATATTCTGTTTTTTGTAAATCTTGGGAAATTTACCATGCAAACCGCTTATGATTGGAAAGTTTATCAAAAATGCTATCGTCACGTGAAGACAAATACAGAGTGTTCTATTTAAAAGAAATGAGTTATTTAACTTTTTCCGTGTTAGCACACTTCGTAAAATTTGTGCGTGCTTGGACCAAAAGTCGACTATTTGCTGAAACTACAAACTATCTTAAGTTTTTCTTTTTGAAATGTCGGTCTTTTTCTAACTTATTCCGAAAGAGTTAGGTGCAATATTTTTTGTAACGAATATCAAAATAAAAAAAATTAAGTAACTTATTATTAGTTTTTTTAATAGTGGCTTGGTAACATGATCTATCTACTGTAACTACCTACTAGATTTTTAAAATTTAAATCATCCGTCATATTTTTTAATTATTAACAAAAATTGTTAAAATGAATGACGGCGAAGAACGTATGTGTACCCCTCCTGAAGTACAACTACGTGCTAAAGGGTCGTTTCGCGTCTGCTGCCCGAGAAAAGTCGTGAGCGGTATGAACGCACTTATCAAAAATTGATAGAGTAGTGTCGTCAAAAAGTCGCAATACCAACCGTATAAAACAAATATCCCTTGCCGCCAGCGGAAACTAAAAAACACCGGGATACGGGAAAACCGTTTTTACGTGCGTCGGGATTAGGCGAAAAAAATTTCCATACAATGAGTACAAAAAGATTTTTTCCGTATTCGCACTAAATGCTCATGCGGGAATATTAAGTTTCCGAACTCGTTAGGTAAATAACTACTTAAAATCTCCACCATAAATACACGTACTGGATATCAAAAATCGCATGTCAATACATTAGATACCAACAAAGTTATGGACCGATTATGCATCCTTGGGCTATTCTGTGTTTCCAAAAAATCGTAACCGTACATTACCCTGACTTTTTCCATTGTTTTACAAATGATGCTCTTGACGGAACCGGATGAAACACGCAAAACACCTGTAGTTACGCCACTGAATGTAATTAAAACTAGTTTGTAATTTTATTATGGTTATGCAGAATTCCAATAAAACTGATACAATAATTGCACAATGTCATTGAACAACTATTGAAAACGTCGCCTCGGTGGCGCCCAATTTTATTTATATCATATTTATTTATTTCATATTTACATAGTACATCCTTGCGGTTTGTTACAACAGTTTGTTTTATATATTTATGGGAAACTGGCATTTGAATGAAAATGTCATGTTACGTAAAATCCATGTTCGGTGAACAATAACACCTGGAAACCATCTGATTACGATTAGTTCCACTTTAACTGACAAGCACAAAATTCGCTATTTCGTTACCGGTAAATTGAAAATTTCTATTAGCCGATTATCTGTTTGCTTTTACTTTATTACCGAAACCATCTCTTTATACCTCATTTGTCATTGTTATCTTGTAACTTTATTATGCCTTCATCTCCCGAACGTCAATCTACTCCGCCATTAATCCAATTTTATTTCTTGTCTCTTGGATAAAAGCTAATATTGCTTGCATCATCCTTTTTATCGCCCTATTTTCGTCATTCTGTATATTATCTGCGACATGATGCGTTAAGAGCATCGCTACAATTTTCGAATTATATTTTATACAGTGTCCGCCAACACTTATGTCCCAACTTATAAACCCATTTAATTTTTAAGTTATATAAGTACATGATTTTTTCTATACAGGGCTAGTCACGTAAGGGGTATTTCTGAATTTATTTTGTACGCAACCAACGATACAAATAAACCTGACCACTTGCTACCATATTAAAAGTAATTTAATTTAGTAATCAAAGTAGGTATTAAACGCGGCTGAGAATGTCAAAATGACAGATGATTAATTTATTTTTAATTTTATCAACCACAACAATATAACAAATAAACTAACGCAACAAATGTTCAAAGTGTGCTCCATTAACTTTAAGGCATGCCTTAAGTCTATTTAGAAATGGTCGTCGCACATTTTTTAATGTCTTGTGCTTTTTCAAAAAAATCGTGTGACAAGACAATTAAATAGACAGAGCAATCGTGGATACAAAATTTTATTTTTTTTTTCAGTGAGGGAGCTAGTCGTCGCAAATTGTATTGGTGATTGCGGTAATAAAAAATTCAGAAATACCCCTTACGTGACTAGACCTGTATACATTTTTAAAAAATCAAAAGCAATAAATTGGAGGCAAGCTTACATTACCTTGTTTTTTTTATAGTAAAAAAATAAAAATGAAATTGAAACACGAATTAAAACTTATAAGTAATTTATATTACCCAATTTATTTTCGGTTTATAACTATTGCATACAATCTGCAAAATAAAGCTTTTATGCCAACCCTGGATTTCGGGGACTACTTATGCTAATGAGGGTAGAAAAATTGGGTGTTATAAATTTCTTTAGAGGTTGCTTATGCTTTACCAGTCAGTACCATAAATCTTGTTAGAAAATAAAATATTAATTAATTTCTCGGCAGCAGATGTTTTAATTAAAATTTCAGTTTCATTTTAAAACTTTTTACTGTAAAAAGAACAAGGTAGGTTTACCTTCATTTTATTGCTTTTAACGTTTAATTTTTTTGCATTCATCGCAGATATGGTTAACATTAAATAAAATGTGATGAAGTCAGTTAGTAGTGCTGTATTGCTTCTATATGTAAAAAAAAATTAAATGGGTTTATAGGTCGGAACATAAATGTTGGCGGACCCTGTACTATGAAAGAATGCAACAATGTGAACACCCAATAATTACATTTTTTCCGCACGCCAACAATAAAATCCAATTTAGAAACGTTATAAACTACTTGTAGTAGAAATAATGATCTCGAGATCATCAATTCTTCCAACCCAAACAAACACAATTTGTTTGGAAAACCATATAAAATTATTTTTAACCCTTCTTCCGCTCGCGCTGTAAATAGCATCGATTATTGAATTATTTATTGTTTTCAAGGCTTAATCGACAATAAAAAAGTTGAATTTTCGTTATTGATTGAAATATGCAGCTTATGACCTGAAACACTCTTGTAGGTTCCTTTTCTAAAACCACCTTAACATTATTTCCCGATGTCAATGACCAATTGAAAATATTGATCCGCCCCGTGTTATACAATTAGGCGCACCCTGTCGGTGACGTATGAAACTGCATTCCCCCACCAGAAAAATCCGTCGCGGCGCCTGAAAATCGACGTTGTAGTACTACCCTACAAGTAGTATTCGTTATCATGTTAAATATGAAATTTTTATTTGTCTGTTTATAGAAATGATGTATTTTTTTATCGAAATGTTTATTCCGCACGCTGCCGAGTGGACGATGTAGCAAAAATGAAGTGATGCCACGCGAAGTGTTGTTTTATTAATAAAAATGTAAAATAGCAAAGTGACTCTTATCTTTAAACAATCAGGTAAATTGTTTTAACATTTGAGGTAACCGTCACTGGAGGCTGCTGTCCTTTCTATTTCTGAACTTTATGAGGTAGATTTACCTAGTTTTTTAAATCAAAAGCAAATCGATTATTGATTTTATTAATAGTTTTATTCAAAAACTATCACCTACTTACCCACTGACGTTTGTTTCTGTTTGTACGTAGCTGTAAACATCACGAATAGTAAAAAGTGTTGATTTTAGTCATGTTTCGGCGTTAATCCCGAAGACTCGTCGCCACCTAGTAATCCATTTCTTGCTTGCCAGTAAAACCCAGTAGTAATCAACATGTCGGTACCTGGAAGTACCTCTGGTGTGTCTAGTCGACGTCAGAAGCGCATGGGACCTGCACCTTTCGCCTCTTTTGAGGACCTCTCTGACGAGGTGAGATCCCGTGTACGTATCACCCACGTAGCTTAGCCCTCGACACCCAACCCGAAGCATGCACCCTGCTTAAGCAAATATGTAAATATCAGGTCGTACCCACTCTCTGACTTTTTAATTTTGTAGCTGGAAAGTCCCGAAGACAAAAATCCCGCCGGTTCAGTCGTCCGACTTCCAGGAATTCGTGAAGACACCACCCCCACGCCCAGTAACACGCCGGCTCCGTTAGAACACCCAGAGTTTGTATATACTGGGATTAGTTTAGTGGGGGCGGCGATCCTGTCGCCTCCAAGCACTGCGATGCCGACGCTGCCGAGTCCGCGAGTGGGTCTACAAACACCAAACACTCCAAGGATCGATATTTCTAGAGCCAGCAGCTCTTCACATCACGACAGCAGAGACAGCACACCTGAACGAGAGTTGTTCGAAACTCACGATCCGGCAACAGCAAAATTAGGTTTAGGTTTCAGAGAAGAAGGTGCGTTAGATCTGCGATCGTCTACTGAAGAATTAGATTTTCAAGATCCTCAAGATGTTAAGAAAAAAGGTAAAACTCGCCCACAATCACCATCATCATGTTTGCACGATGAATCGCACCATCAAAGAAAAGATTCACAAAGCTCCGAATTAGGATTACTTTGCATTTCGGGGCGAACTTCACGTTTATCCAGTATCGGAAGTCAAGGATCAGGACATAGCCGCTTGTCTAACGCTAGTCATCTTTCTGTTATCTCAGGACAATCTGGGCTGTCACGGTCACCATCGCCGCATAAAATGTTATTAGAAACATCGTTCTGTGGGACTAAACCGCCCGATGGAGCGCCTGAAGCTACCACTGAACAAACAGGGACCAAAATGGAGGCTGAAGTACTTGAAAAAGTATTACTAGCGAGAAAGCAAGATCCTACGCAAGCGGTTTTGGCCGAAGGCATATCCGTTGCCGAAAAAATCCCTCCGGAGAAACCGCTGCGCAAAACCGAAAAACGTGTACAAAGTGTTAAAAGTGATATTACCATTAAAGTAGACGAACCGCAATCCGGGATTAGCAATAATACACCGAAACTACCTAAAAAGATTGTTTCGAAAAGTGGCGTCGAATACATATACATACCGCTAAAAGGTCCTTTACCGGCGGACCACGGTTCGGAAACCAACGCAACTACCAAAAAAACTAAAGTGCGCGAAGTAAAATCGGCCACGATCCAATCCAGAACAAACCAAGAATCCACGAAACCCAAAGCCAAATCAGCAACTCCCTCGCCAGTTACCGTGAAAAAAGAAGAACCAAAGTATATCAGAATCAAACTTAAACCGGATTACATGTACAGTCACGACGACGAAGAAGCCGATTCCACACAGGATAACATGCAGAAACCCGACACGTTAAATTTATCACGAAAGACTTCACCGAATCTCACCGAAAGCACGAAGCCAAAAGAAGAACCTCCGAAGCCAGAACAAGGAATCAGTCTTTCAAGTACACCTAGTGCTAGTCCGAAGCCACAGCGTCAAACATTCTTGAAAGACAACATTGGTAGCAAAACACCCTCACCATCTTTGTCACGTAAGAGCTCGTTTGCTTCCCTTTTTAGAAGTAAAGAAACTATACTTAGTCCAGAGTCGCCGACCGTGCCAGGATGTAGAAGAAAAAACACAATCACGGGAATCCTAAGAGAAGCCAGTGATAGTTTGAGAGAACGAAGTAGAAGTCGTTCTAAAAGTAGAGAACGAGACAAATCCTCAACTTTATCAACAGCACCGTCTTCGACCGAAAGCATAGACAGTAAGAAACAGAAATCAGTATTTTCTAGATTTAAATCTAAGAAAAGCGACAGCAAGACTAAGATAGACCACGAAAGTACAAGTTCCAGTGAAGTTCTACCGAGTATTGAAGGTATTGCCAAAGTAGAATTTAAATTTAACGATAGTTCCAAGCTGAGGTATTACGAAACTCCTTTAGAAGGTGACAGTATTCGTATTCCACTGCACTCTCCTACACACTACGAGGATCGTAGTATCCTGCAAGATTTGAAGACTTCCAGTCAAGACTCTCAAGAAACTGTTATCGAAGTTTCTCGAAACGTCGAAGCCATCGTTGAAACAGTACCAACACAAGAAAGCAATACAACTAAGGTGCACAGTTCCACACCAGAACTAACCAAAAGACAAAGTAGTACAAGTAGCGAAAACGTAGTTTTTTCAACGAAGTTAGGAAGTAATAATGAAATTTTCTCGACAAAGTTACCTAAAGATCGCCAACCGAAAACTTTACCAACAAACGAAACTCAATCGGAAGAAAAAGCATCGACAGCACAGCAGAAAGCTGTTACACCTCCTCAGAAAGTAGTTACTCCACCTCAAAAAAGCACTCCTTTGCCCCAACAAAGTGTGCAAAAAGCTCGAACTCCGGAAACTACCAAAAGTGAACCTAAAAAACCCGACGTGAATGTTAAACGAGAAGTGAGCAACAACAGGACGGCCGAAGATGACCGGTATTCTTCAGGATCGGAACGGGACTCAGAAATAGACTTATCGAAAACTAAGCGAGACTTAGATTTAAAATTAGAATTAGATTTTCTCGAACCTGAACGAAAAGGTTTGGTTGTGCAACAAGATTCTTACGAAGACGAACTGCCGTATATTCCCACGACGCTGCCTCTAGAAAGATCAGCAGCGGTTCCGATAGTCCCAATCAAACAACGATCTACTTTCGAGATGAAAACGTATTCAATCGAACGACCTAGATCGACAACTCCCATCAATCCGAGTTGTTTAGAAGAATACTGCGAAGAAGTCATGGGAAATTTCAATACGGAAACCGTAACAAAAACGATAGAAAAACTAAAAATTTCGTTGCCGAAGCACGAGTCCATCGATAAACCTGCGAAGTCTCCACGCAAACCTGGGAATACGAATTGGTTTGAATTCGCAGAGAAAGGTATCAGTACTTCCGGTAGACGCTCGTCGTTAACACAAGAGAGCGATACGCCACCGCCACTGCCCCCGAAAGGGATACAGAAAGAATGGATTAATTTCGAGGAAATTCCAGAGCGCCGGAAACCGCCCAAGAGAATACAAACGTTGCCCTCGAGAGGACACATCGACGTTCCCGATTCCATGCAAGACAACGTTGTATATAATTACGTGAATCCCGAAGAATGCAAGTGTGAATGCCACGAAATCACGGCGAGAGAAAGAGAGAAAAGAGATAAAGACAACGGTGGAGTTCAAGAAGACGAGTTACCTTTGCTCGATGACGAGCAAATTGAAGATGAAAAAGTCGCAGTTGATCGATTAAAATTAGACGCTGCTATTGCTGACCGTAGAAGTATAGTAAGGTGAGATTTCAACACAATCTGTACAGATCTAATTTGTTTTTTTTTTAGTGATTCTTCAGTAGACTTGAGCGCAGCTGTTGAACCTCCGGAAGCAAACGGTGTTGTTAAGTTAAGGCCGTTTACAAGCGACTTAGGAGTATCAAGCAACAGATCTAGCATTATATCCCAGGTAAAAATGTGTCTTTACGTAATTTTAGTAGACTAAGGCTGGTTTCGATTCCAGGATGAACCCGAATCACCAGATTCCGGATCGCCAAATGCCTTTCCCAAGAATCTTAAACCTTACTAGGATTAAATAAAAAAACTAGTCATAGTTTTCGTATTTTGTTTATCAAATCATTTCCAATCGAAACAAGCAGTGTTGTATAAATAACAGCAAAAAACAACAAAAAAAATGTGACCTTTTATTGAAATTTTGATGTTACCATTTTAGAAACGAATTTGAACATGGCGCCCGAATCCTTCAACAATAACAAGCCTTGTATGTGTGTACGTAGGCCTATCTCTTGTCCAAATGTTATCATACTGTTATTATTGTATTTCTTGTTACCTTCTTGAAAATTAGCTTCGATATTATTGTTATAAGCAATCGATTATATATCACGGTGGGTTTTCTATATTCAACAAAAGCGGCGTATTTACAAAACCGAAGTACCTACATTTATTCTTTTAATAAATTGTATTAAGGAAGTATTTTACAGAAATGACGTACTATCAGATTTCGGTTGTATAAAACAGACTTTCAATATTTTGCTTGTTTATAAATAATGTTGATAATTATTATTAAGTCACGAAATACTATTGTACAGTAATGTTCAGTAATAAAATATCCGTGTTTGAGGCAACTTTTATTAAGTTTCCCATTTTCGAAATTGAGGCCCAAATATTCGTAGTTCCTAGAACAGGAATTATTGTATTAGCTTATGAGTACCTACTAAGCCCTTAAAACTTCAGAATTAACATAAAAAGGCATAAGAATGCTAAAATTGCCCCCAGAGCACATCTGAACGATACTTGTAGGATGTGTTCATACTATAACGGAACTTTAATTCTGAAATTTTTACATCTCAAGGTCAACGGTTTTTTTTTTTAATAACAATGAATAATTCAATGACTTACTAATCTCTACAGAGACATTCTTTTGATAAAAATTTCAACAGTGTAGCTCTGCATTTTCATAGAAAAAAAATTTGTTTTTATTTTAGAAAAATATTTTTTACCAGTTTTCCATTATAATACAAGTACAATTATGAAATAGTATAACAAAAATCTAGTTTAATAAAACATAAAAGACAGAAGCCCAAGTTTGCATCACGACTGCCGTAGATAGGAGTGCCTGTAAAGACCGAGTGCTCTTAAATTTTATAAAACAAGTTTTTTATGCTATTTTTTTATAATTTGCATATAATTTTTTTTGCAAATAAAATCCAATTTGATAATTCAAGGAATTTTGTGACAGCTGATTAAACTTTCATTTCAAAGTGGACATTTTAAATTTGAATGAAGTAGTCTAATCATTCCGATCGTTTTTCTGAAGTGAAATTGCAAAATTAGTGTTCTAAAATGAATTCAGAAATTTCCTGCACTTCGCTAGAAATGTGGCAAATTGCAGAAAACGCCACGGTTGGTTTGCTGCCGATTAAAATTTTCGGTGTCTGACTTAAAACTGTATGTAACCTTAAACTCACACTGACATTTGACATTTCATCTAATGTGTATTACCAACAATAAAAAAGTTTGGTAATGGTCTATTAACACATTCAAGAGTGCGTTAACAGCTATTATAAAAGCAAATAAGAAAAGAAAGGAAGGTTTGACTTCAAAAGTCCATCCACTGATGTATTTCCGTATCGTATCTCATATTTCACACGCGGTTAGGTTAACTATACAAATACTCCTTTGGGGCCAAACATATTTTTCTTATTTATCTTCTAAATAAGAATTATTTATTAACTTAAGTGAATTTTAAAAAATTATATCGGCTGATTCGTTTATTTTGTAAAGAAATATCTGTGTATATCATAATATAATAATAATAATAATAATAATAATAATAATAATAAAATATACTTATATTATGGTGAAAACAACAAAAAAATTATATTAAAAAATATATTTTATGTATGCTTTGCTCAAGAATTATAAAAAAATATTTTCATAATTGTACTTCTTAGTACTATAATAGAAAAAAGTCTTCTAAAATAATTTCTTTTCATACGAAAACCCATAGCAAAAATGTTGAACTTTTTGGCAAAAGAATGCCACAAATTTTTTAATCAAATCGGTACAGCCAAATAAGAAAACAATGTCTTTTCTGTTTTTGCCTTTTTTTTTCATTGTTATTTAAAATCCCGTACACCTTAAGATGTAAAAAGTTCAGAGTCGAAGTATTCTTATAGTACAAGCACACCCTGAAAGTTCAGGTATTCTCTATGGGCAAGTTTCGCATTCTTATTAGTCTATGGTAAATATTTACTGACTTCCTTATAGTAGACCTCCTAAACCTTTTTCACTCATTTGCCTCTACAGACTTCGCTTGCTACCGATGATAAAGCAAATTGTTTCCGAGAAACCACGGAAAAGTGAAAATCATCCTACACCAACGTTTTGGCGCCACCAGTATAATAACACTATGACTAAGAGTGATGACACTTCCATTTTCGCAACTGTGCAGATCAGTGACTTGCAATTTTTTTCTTATTTAGGAAGTATTTACTTTCATATTTATCTGGCACAATGGGCGCATTTATCACCAAATAAATAACCAAACTATATTAGAAACCGCTGAATCATGAGGGTGAATGAAACTACAAAAGATAACGATTTTATTCAAAATTTATTAACGAATTTTAGACTTTAAATCCTCAAGAGCTTTCCGAAAATGCATCGTACACAAATCTAAAGGAGTTTGTCCGTCTCTATTTTTGGTCTCTAGATCGCCTCCACTTTGCACCAATAATTTTGCGACGTCTTGTCTATCTTCTTCACAAGCTAAATGAAGAGGAGTCGACCCGTAGGCGTCGCGTGGATTTACATTCAGATGGTCTCCTTTTTGAATTAAAAGTCTAACTATTTCTAAATTACCTTTAGAAGCAGCGCGGTGAAGTGGAGTGGCCCCCCTTTTATCAGCAATGTTTACATTTGCTCTGTACTCGAGTAATTTACCGCAAATCTGATGAAATAAGTATAAGTGGTGAAGTTATAAACTAGAAATTATATTATACCAAAAGCCAGCCTTTAGATGAAGCATATTGAAGAGCAGAGTGCCCTTCTGACGACTGGTGATTCACTGCAGCCCCCTTTTCCAGTAACAAAGCGACAATCTCTGAGTGTCCAGCTGAGCTTGCTAAAATTAAAGGAGTGGTGTCAGTGTCATCTCTAGCGTCTATAGGGGACCCCAACTCAATTAAATGAGTGGCAAGTTTTAAGTTGCCCCCCACACAACACCAATGCAACAAAATCCTGTTGTTCTGAAAAAGTACATGATGAACATAATGTTTAAAGTAGAAAATTCTCACCTCATCTTCTTTGGTTAATAAAGAAGGGTCTTCTTCCAGTCGGTTTTTGACAAGATCAAAATCACCTTTATGTGCCGATTCAAAAATTGTATTTGGTCTAGCCATTGATACAGAATTAACCACTAAAACAATGAAAAGCAAAGAAAAAAAAAAGGTTCCAGATTGTTTAAACAGAGTCAACACTAACCTTAAAATCAAAAACGTAACTCTCACATGAACTACTGAAGATTTTGAACTAGGACGATGAAAGATGCTGAGGACGAAGTTTACTCCGTCGCGAACGGAACCATAACCAACGAAAAATAAAACTTTGGTGGTACAAGAATTAAAAATCTGTTTAATCTGGGAACGAACAAACGAGCTACCACGCTTATGTTTGATCTACTGTCATTTGTCACAAGAGTATCAAGCGTGTTAACCTAACAAAAAAGCATGGGCAAAAAGAAGTTTAAACCGCTAAAAGTTATTTCTTTTGATGAAGAAACGGTCCCCAAGAATATAGCAGAACAAATACTCGCCAACGAAACTGTGGCAACCCCCGATTTAAATCTGGACGTTAGTTCTGGGAAAAAAAAGAAAAAGAAGAAGAAATTGAACGAGAATGACAAATCTACTGAAGAGACAAAAATAAATGAACCTGAATTAATGCAGGTTGAATCAAACGATCAAGGAGTGTCCAAAAAGGTGAAAAAAAAGAACCAACAGACTAAGGAAACAGATACAAACTGCGACGATCCTAAGCCTAAGAAAAAACGAAAACAAGTTGAAGAACCAGAGACTCAGGAAGAAGTAGACCCAAACAACCCCACCGAACCCAAAAAGAAAGAATCAATAAGAGAACGAAAACGGAAAAAATACGCCAAGCTTTTGGAAGAAAAGAAATTAAAAACTGAGCTGGCTCTCCAGCAAAAGTCTTTAGAATACTTGTCCAAATGGAAACACTGCAGAGATGAATGGAAGTTTGAGAAATTGAGGCAGATTTGGTTACAACATAACATGTATGACTCTGCAAAAATGCCCCAGGAATTTTGGGACATTTTGGTCGAATATTTAAGCAACGCTAAAGGAAAAGCGAAGGATGCAATTTTGAAAGATGCTGTGAAAATCATTGAAGAAGAGAGCACCGATGACGGGGAAGACAACAATAGAATTAAACGAGCACGAGATATTGTACAAAATTTACAAGAATAAACTTGAATTTATCGTCAATTTAGTTAAAATAAACACCTAAAAGAGAAGTAGTTCTAACGTCTTGTAGGTCAAAGCGAATTGACACTTTCATAGATAACATTTTAATTTTGTGGTTATTTTCACTAATTATAACCATTGCATTTGAAGTTTACCTTTACAACTCACATTTTAACAGCAGGAGCCCAATAATCATTTTTTTACCAAACCAAATTAGGACCTCCTCGTTTTAAAAATGTACAACAAACTAAGCTCTCGTTATAAAAATAAAACAATGTACGATGAAGATGGCCCACCGGAGAAAAAGCTGCTTTCTGATGGTGATCTTCTCATAAAAGAGTTGTCTCAGAAGCAAAGAAACACAAAAGTTAAACTTGATGAGTAAGGCAGTTAAAAAACTTAGTATTAAAAGCTATACTTAATTTTCAGGCAATTGTCTGCACAAAATCGCTTCTATAAGTCTACAGAAGTGAATTCAATCACAAATTACACCTCAGGCGCTGTCAGTTTAGAACAATTTAACTCTGCGTTGCAACAAATGAATGATATTGAAAAATTCAAATCATGTGGGCTATCAAATGAGGAGATTCAGTTGATAAGTGACTACAGGCATGGAGAAGAAACTATGAAGGAGAAGCACAAAAATTTAAATGAGTCTGTAAGGATAGCAAGACTGAAAAACATTATTGACAGAGTAAAACAATCAGAAAGAGAAAGTTTAAAGTGAAAAATTTGGTTTGTGAAATATTAGATTTATTCATGTTTTATTTCTAGAGAGACTGTGAAATCTACTGGGTTAAAAGCTGAAACAAGTCTAGCCCTCAAACCCACAAGTATGGAAACAAAGTTGTTAAAATTTGCGCTTGAAAATAACACAAAAACTGAAGAAAAGCTTCCAGGCCCAATGGATGAAATTAAAAATGTAGAAGAAAAACTAATGGACGATTTATCTGTTGTTGATATCAAAAAAATTAGAAAAAAAGGTCGCAGTTTGGCGAGACAAATTGAAACTTTGAGCAGTCCCTCCATAAAAGAGCCTCCTGTAGCAAAGATTAAAGCCCAGAATCCAATGTGTGAAACTTCTAAGTGGGATGTGAAAGAATGTCAGCCTGAAGAACAACCTAAAGAGCAGAAAGTGTTCACTTGCAAACCTCAAAATTATTATACCATAAAAAATGGACAGATAGTCAAATTGAATTCAATGAACAAACCTGAGGGTGTAAGAGAGCCAGTGGTGAAAAAGTTATCAGAGGAGGAAATCAAGAAAATGGAGAAATTCAGAAATTATGAAAAAGGAACTCCTTCAAAAGTGCTTTATTTGAAAAATTTACCAGGTGGGGTACAAGACACGGATCTCAAAAATGTTTTGGGGGAATTCACGAAATTTGTAGTCTCCATCAACGTCATGAAAGGCAGAATGCGTGGACAAGCCTTTATAGAATTTGAAGGTAAAGTTTACAATGATAGGGACTTTTGCAAAATCGTCGGCTTAAAGTGTAAACCTGCTAACTCAATATCAGGAAACTTTACATACCAAACAAAAAACTATAAAATTGATTCGCATTCCTTCCACTCTGAAAAAAGAAACAAATATTAATAATTGCCTTTTTATGAGCATTTTTGTGACTTGACAGGTTCTTTTGAATGAGTTTAATATATTTAAAAGGAGTGAAAGTATGGTAGATACATCAGTTTTATGTTATGATCATGTCAGAATAGATCTTTGATCTTTTAAGAGAAAGAAAATAAGGACATTTTCTAAATGGTTTTGAAGAGGAACTGAAGGCATTATCATGGGCGATGCTATCGGAGCGCATATTTTTCCAGTTCCAGTTACAGTTCATGTACCAATTCCAAAAGTGTTTAAAAACATACTCCTGCAGACCTTAAAACGTTCATCCTGCTTCTTTAAGTGGTAAATCAACGATTAATTTCTTCATTTCTGTTTCTCCTCATGGACCACTTCTTTTTCTAAAATCTTTTATATATACCTACCCGATCTTCTACCCTATTCTACACTGATCAATCTGTTCACATTGATCAATCTGTTTACGACTACAATGTTTTTGGTTCTCGTGGAACTTCATAATTCCTTGTTTCCGTTTCTGGTTTCTTCCTTCTGTAATATTTCTTCCCAGTTCTTTTAGACTCCTTTTCTTTTCTGGAAACCAATTTGACATTTAAATCTGCACCCTCCTTTTTTTTTACTCTTTTGGATATTCATAATCATCAGTTTCAGAGTCGGAATGAAAACCATGTGGAACTAAAAACCACCTTGATCATTTTCATGTGAAATCTTCTATTTGATCAACTGTGTCAAAGAAACCAGAAGCAAATCTACTTAAAAGAATATCAGCCGGTTTGCTGAAAATATCTTCGGTTTTCTCTGGAAACTGTTGATTATTGTCAGAGTTGGAAAAACAATGTTCAAAGTGCTATGGATTTAGCAGTCCAAATGGGTATTGTAAGGATTTGGCTGTTTTACTCATCACGCGATTTCAATTTCTTACGATCACTTTTGCATTTAGCGGTTTTACCTAGCCGATGCGCTATATCTTTCTCTTTCGATCGGTATACAAATGTCACATGACAAAAAATGGATTTAGCAGGTTTACACTCTAAGCAGAATGTGATTATGATTGTTATATATGTATATATATTTGTAGATGAAGCAATAGCTGGGAAAACCCTGGATATATGTAATGGTTTGATTCTTAGAGGTAAACCAATAATAATTCAATTTGGGAAACAAAAATGATGAGGTTATTGATACTTGGCCATGAAGATTATTAAAATTTCAGATCAAATCCTAATCTGCACGAGCTATTAATGGATGCTACAAAAACGGTTCGAAAGTCGTTTATTCCACGCGTTTGTTTCTAAAATCGCACATTATTACTATCATCTGCGTATTTATTCTAAATCTGTTAAGACCTAGATGCACGGTAATTATCATTTTGCATAAGATGGATACTGGAATGAGGAATGGACGGTGGAAATTTAATATCAAACTACGTCGCATACCTGTAATGATATTAAAGTTTTATTGTAAAAATAACAAAAGAAAATAGCTACGTAAAGTATGTAGTTATAAACTAAAGAAATAAACCTGTATATATGAAAATTTATTCATTTTCTTTCTTTTCTTTTTCACCTGCTTCATTTGTAGGTTCTGAAAACCGAATCTGTAGTACTGTCAACATTTCAGCTCAGCACTTACCAAGTTTGTTTTCTTCTGAGGGTCTCTGATGGGCTACATCCTCGGCAGTGGGCTGCACTCTCTCAGCTTCGGCCGGTGGCGGTCCTGCATACATAGCCGGGGGGTGTCCATCAGGATTCGGAGGCATAGGCTGTCCTTCTGGAACTGGTCCATGTGGTGGATATAAATGAGGTCTATTCATATGCGGATACTGTGGATACGGCTGATGATAATACGTATGAGGAGGATATTGAGGAGAATAAGGTTGATGATACCCTTGTTGCTGCGGATACCCATAAGGAGGATGTGGTGGACGAGGAGGCAGTGGTACAGTTTGGGGACTATTCTGAGGATACTGTTGATAGGGAGGAACTTGACCAGGAGCCATCATGTTTTGCTGAGGTGGGTTTGGAGGCATCCCATGAGGAGCTGGAGGCATATGAGGTGGAACGGGGTGCGCTTGAGGCATATGCGGAGGTGCCCCATGATGGTGCATCGGTGGTTGATTAGCGGGCGGTGGGATGTTGTGCTGTGGAGGCGGCATGTGTTGCGGTGGTGGAACCTGAGATTCAGTAAGTGGTGCTTGAGGAGCTTGCTCTGGCGCCTGTGGAAGTGGTTTGTGTTCTGGAACCTCTAGCGGTTTACTTTCTGGCGTGCCGTTGGTAGGCGGAGGCTGATTCACCGGACTGGGGTTGTCGTTAGGTGTCGCTGGTTTCTCATCTTGTTCCATGGGCTGCACGAAAGTGATTGTATACCATGTTACAAATTCAAGTAGTACACTCACTACTTTACTTGGCAGACGTCGTTAAATGCATAACTACTTTGTACAAATAGGATGGTCATTTTGGTATTAATAGTTAGATAACACGCAGTGACCAACACCAAATTAGTATCTACAAAATAATCAAGTTTTTATACTAAAATTAACAAACCAAAGGATTCAAATTCTGGAAAACAATACTTACGTGTTCGAGTTGGAACAAAATAACAAAAATGCCATTCAGCAGTTCAAAAAAGAAAATAACATAGTTGCAAGCATAACTTTATTAATAACTATCCTATAAGAGTCAATAAAAACAAGTAATACATGAAAGGAGCTTAAATTAAAACTGAAGATCATGGAAACGAATGAAGAACAAGGGATGAAAGTGACATGTATCTATGCAATTTTTAGATGAAGACAGTAATAGAAAATGACGACGGATTTTAAGCTGAAACGTGCGCTTTTAATCTCAGGAAAGTAGAACTAAAAATAATTCTGTATTTGTCCGTACTTTTTATAAAATAAAATAGTGAAGTTAAAACTCTCTGCAGCAACAATTGCATTATAAAAGTTTAAATATGCATATTCCACGTATGTAAATTAAGGTCAACATTTACCACAGTTACCAATTCGATCACAGTTTAACGTATATTAACACACCTAAAGGCAACTAGAGAGGTCTCGATAAATTAGTAAATTAACTGTCAAAATCGATAGTGTTTAAATAATTTCAGATAAAAATCATTTCATTACATGCAATTATGTTATATAAATATAAACCTACATAAAAACACTACATCATCAACATTTTAATTCTGCTTCCCTTTCAAGTGCATGTGACAATTTTACTAGTCTTATTTTTAAAGTAAAATTTACACAATTCGACAACGCCGAGCACTTCAACTTAAAAATTAAATAAAACACAGACATTCAAAATAATTTAGTACATAAACAGATTTGCAAAAATAGTTATTTATTATACAAGACAATAAAGAGCCACTGTAATCATCAAGTGAAAATGAATTTCACGTGATGGTTAAAGATCCTTTATTGTCGTGTGTAATAAACTATTTTTTCTATAGCAGATTTTAAAAGGAAACTTTGATATAAATTTATTCATTTAAAAAATGAACACTCATCCATCGTGATTACCAAAAATAGTTAATAGAAGTGTCAAAAATACAATGTACCAGAACAAATTAGAACTGCCTGCAGACGTAGAGGAAGAGGCTGCAGCGGCACTGATTAAGTCATTGCCTCAAAAGTAGACTTAATATACGAGAAAGAGTCCAACGCCTTTCAAAAATGGAGAAATGGGAAAAATATCAGTGGAGTTAGTGAAACTCGAAAGCTTGTATTTTTCCCAAAAATCAAGCCTTCGAGATTGTGGTCTTATTGCTCAATGTTAAAGAGCACTTTGCTGCTGAAGGAGAATGTTTCAAAATACTGACAAAGTAAATGTCATGTTCATTTTTAGGCCCTGGACACTAATTACCGCCTGCTGAAGAAGCTAAGTGAAGGCTATAAGCCTAAAAAAAAGATATTTGAACAGAATGAAACATTTTAATTTTTGGTAGCCGCTTCAGATGATTATCTTTTTGTGAAGGTTAGATATTTAAAGGATCGCAAGGTTTGAAAAATGATATGTTAAATGGGATTTTAAACTTACAGGTTATTGATGCACGGGGCTTACAGAACGAACGAATGGTACAAGTTAAAAGATTCCAATATTGACGATCGATAATCGGTAATATTTCACTTATTGATACTATAACCAAAAAAGATCGGACGTTTTGTGTAATAGATATAAATTTTGGAGTTAGTATTTTGGAAATTGTACGAAAATATTTAAGCTTGTGTCCTACAAAAGTTTCTCACACATAATTCTTCGTCAAGCCCAGGTAGAAAAAGTGTACCATTTAGCCTGTATGAATTAATAGTAGCTACGATGTTGGCAAACACGTGCTCATCTTGTTACCGTTAATCGAATATGCCTATGAAAAAAAATTGCTGTTTCGAATCAGATTCTCTACGAAAATATGTCCACAAGTTCATTGTGCCAATTAATTCAAAATAAAAATGTACTAAAGTTAAATAAAGTTGAAGTATTTTATCTACCCGTGATGTTAGATTAAGATTAAAGTGTAAGTTAGCCTTGCAATCTGAGACGAATAAAGCACACTTTAAAATTTGCTATAGAGAAAAAACTTAGTTAACAACGGCAAGAATCCGTTTGTGTACGTTCTAAAGCGATGACCATCCCATTTAGAAATCTACAAGTACTTTCACCATGGAATCTAAATTTTGATGCCAAGTGACATAACATTTTTCGTGTGTGGATAACATACAGGCACAGAACATTCAACTATTTTCTCAACGTTATGTCACCTACATTCTGCACACTTGCCTACTTGTTGCATGCTACTGAAAGTTATAACAGTAAAATACAGCATTAGCTAAAATACCTCTGATTGGAGCTGTCCGTCTTGTTGCATGGGCTCTGCTTGCACATTCTGTGTCGCTTCTGGTGCAGCTGGAGTACCATTTTCCTCAGGTTTCGGTTTTTGTTCTTCCAAACTCTTCATTCGTTCCTTCTTCAGCAAATCATACTGACGTTCTACCATCTTTTGAAAAGCGTCCTCGTCAACGGCAGGTTTGCAATGCTAACAATCAAACAGTCAAAAAAACAGAACAGAAATCAGAAATCACACCTTTTTTAACTCCTCCTGAAACTGTTCGCTACTTTCTATAAATTTCCGTTTTTTCGCTTCAAATCTCTCCTCAATTTGTTGCAGCTCAGCTTCCAGTTTCTTCTGGTGCATCGTCAACGATTGAACTTGTCGTTTTAAAACTTGCATCCGACCCGTTGTCACCACAGAACGCACGTCTGGAACGACCGTATCAGAGAAAATTTCGTTGATAAGACGATGATTTCTCAGAAAACGGGCGTAGGCCACATGTTTCACAGAATATCCGTCATCTTGATCTAAAAGTAAATAAAACGTTCTATTTTTGAAAAAATAAGAAACAGCCTACCATCTTCGTCTTCAGCAGCTTGAATTTCAATGCGGCGATCTGCAGCCTGTTGTTTGGCCGAGGCACTACTTCTGTCATGAGCATCATTATCGTTGCCTTAAAAGATTAGCAAAAGGATTTAGTTTTCGTATCTGTAACATCCACACTTACCGGCTTTACCTCGATTTTTAGCTGCAACAAAAGCTAAATACGCCGGAGAGTTGTGGTATGTCTTCAAGGTTTTCTCGTACTCGAGCTGTAAACAGTTTTTTCATCGCTGTCAAAATTATCGATAAGTTACCTTTTCAGATTCGTATTCCTCGACGTATTCCGTTTTGTCTTCTTCGGGAAGGTCCCTCCACATCTGACCTATGATCTTCCCGATCTCCCATAGCTTCAAATCTGGATTTTGAGCTTTGACGGTGTCCCAAACTTTTCTGCTGTACCGCATGTAGGGCATAAGAGGTTTTTCTGGCGGTTTCGGGGGTTTCGGAGTCCGCGAATCATTCTAAAAACCGATTTACTTCGCCGTGGAAATTTGTTACAATAAACTAAGAACTAGAAACTGGAGACATACCTGCCAATATAACTGGTTGTTATGGTTATAATTGGAATAACCGGGATTATAATACGAGTTATAACCGAAATTACAACCAGAATAATAACCTTGATTGTAATTATTGTAATTATAACCATAGATCTGATTCTGGTTATAATAATAACTGTTGCCGTAACGATGCATCACTCTAAATTAAAATCTACGAAAAGCGAACAGTTTTTAGATACGTAAATGGTATTTGTTCTAGATAAAGTCAGAATTATCAACAGATAAGTCATCGAGCTTATGAAAGAAAATACAAATATTTACTTACAGCGGAGCTCTTTCCCACTTTTTGTGGCAAAAAACCTGGATGTCCATTCGGTGTTGTTATAAATGGGCTGGTTTCTTTCTGTAAATACAACTGCAAGATTTATTGACCTGTTTTAAGGAACACGCGAGAGTTTAAACTGATATGTGATGATAACAAAGAGTAAACAAAAAAAAAAGCAAGAACACACGGATTTTCTGATAGTGTGGCAGAAAAAAATGAAGATATCTGTGTCAGAAGAACGGAAAGAGACATTTTAGGTTGTCAAATTTTTGATAAAATAAGCTACAGCAAGATATTCATATTTTATTAAAAGATACAATACAAGAATGACATTTTTGTGAAAAAAAAAATCGGATGATCGTCAACAGATTCAAAGTTTTTCAGTGCGTGAAAAATTACTTAAAAAATAACCATCTGAAAACTTACATTCGCTCCAGCACCTGATGCTCCGGACGCCCTTAAACGCTCTAGAAAAAACACACGTGTTCATTACATTGAATAAAAATCAGCAATTTTCGTGCAAATATTAAACAAACTATTAAAAACACCAAATTCTACTTACCTTAGACATTTACAAAATATTACAAGAGTTAAAATAAAAAGTACACTCAAATTTGTAAAAACCTTGTTAATGAGTGCAATGCTACTCAACGAAAGCATGGAAAATGATAACGGCGTCTAAGTCTGCTACTTATCAACATTCAAATGCAAGTTTAATGAAGAAAAAAACACGAACGGTGAAAAGCAAACCACCAGAAAATTCATATCTTGCTCATGCCTCTAAAAAGATACTCGTACTAGTACTAGATGTTATTATTTCTGATGGATCCCTTTTCCCCTTTTCCTTTTAGATGTGGAATGATACGATGGAATGAAGCAAAGCTGGTTCAGAAAATGTAAAATTGAAACTCTGTCAAATCATTAAAGGAATGTTAATAAAACGAAGTTTGCAGTTACCTTTCAATATGTTGAAAGTCATGGGCACGCCTGCCGACAGCAAATCTGAACAACAAACACAAACAAAGCATATCATCAGCACTATTCTACAAAAAAAAGGATACCATGGCTTATATCCAACTAGGTCAAAAATCTAGTTAATCGACTTATAAACCATAGTACTTAGCTTAAAATCTAAGAAAACATGCTATTAACTTGTAAATTCAAATGCTAATAAATTCATCATTTCAATAATAATTAAAATAATAATTAAGTAAAAAAACAGCGTTTACAAAAATACTCATGCGAACGACAAGCTCTGAAAGAATTTACTGGATTTACTTCGATACGTTGTCAAAACTAATAATTACTGGAAAATCTACGGGACTTCGCGTAATGTTTCTCAATTTATAATGCAAATTGTTACAACTTATTAAAATTCTTACGGTTTGATTGGGGGCTAGGCATTTGCATCGCTACTTGTTTGTAATTGGCTGGAAGAGCCATTTTGCCACAATTAATACAAAATTCACAAACACACTAACAACTAAAATCACAAATTTAGTATTTATACATCAGATCTAAAATGAGGAAAATTGAGATTCTTCGAAAATTGCATTAAAATCTACTATATGACGCTTTCACGGTGCCATGGCTGTCATTGTTGGCAGCTGTCAAATAACAAATGTCATTTTCAGTTTACTAAATTCAGAAGTGCCAACCTTGCAACTCTTCGTCTTTAAACTTTTTAAAACAAAACTAGGCAACCAGTAATACAACTACGTTTATTTAACATACATTATTAACAATTTTTTAATTCATTATCGATGTCATGAAGCCGATAACCGGCAGATAACAGACAACATTGAAGTTGAAAAATCGAAGCGAAACCGAGATTTTATAATCAATCGCAAGCGTTATTTGCGCATCGGCCGAATATCGCTCAATACTTTTCATGATACCTTCGGTAAAACCGACAAACAAATTGTTTAGCATAATTTTGAGGAAATTCATACTTCAAGTTTGTTTTTCACTAGAAACAATTATTGTTTATTAACGTGTTTATAAAAGGTTTTTTTAAATAAGTTTTTTAAATTTTCCTGCTTTCGTAACACAAAGTGAAAATTCTACTGATTTAATTTAGTAAAAATTTCTGGCAATATATGGTAGCGTGTAAGTTTATTACCCGGAAAGAGTTTTCCAAGATATAAAACGAAATGTCAAGATTTTACTTCATGAAGGAGAAGCCAAAAGGTAGAAAACGTTAATAAGAATGTTTTGTTGGCGTATTAGTTGAAATTGTTGACCAAGTTTGCATCAAATAGTTTATGGTGTAATTAATATTTCTATGCTAAAAATCTGTTTAGAATTTTGCGAAAAAGTTAAGTGGTAAGCTAAGTAAGTGGTAACTATATTATGTGTTATAATTTTACATTTTGATTTTTAATTACGGGAAGGTCTTTACTTTTCTTAGGTAGAAGTCGGAAAACTACAATCCAAGAAAGGCTGCACTTCTAACAGAGGAACAAATAACAAGTTTTTTGTTAGAAACCCGAGATATCCAGTTTTTGGAAAAATATTTTGTAGTTTTTTTTAGTGCCTCTGTCGCCGTGAGGAGATGGTTAAACTAGTCCTGGATAGTATTAAGGATAGATGAGACCTTATATTGGCAACATAAAATGAGACAAAAAATTAAACATTTAGAACATTTGTTATCAACTAACTGGGTACTTTCTTCAAGAGTTGTGATTTGTTTAGAAAATGCGTACCTGAGACCATCCAAGTTCGAGAGTGTTTTTGGATTATAGAAATAGTAAATGTGCTCGACAATTTGTATTAGAGTATCTCCAACTGGAACACCCTGAAAAGTAAAGACAAGTTTTAAAAGGTTCTCAGCTAGTCTTTCATATCAGCTGCTCATATTGAAGATGTTTGGAGGTTAGATATCTTTAATTTATTGCTAAGCAATATGAAAGTATCTAACAAACTTTTTTATTTATTAATTAATATTGCCACTTATATATTTTTTTTTTCAAAAACAATTCACATAAAAACACAAAACATGAAACGAAAATTCCTGCAATGTACACCATAAAATAAATATTTGAATTTATGGACCTCCTGTGAGTTTTTGTCTGTCCTGGAACATAATAGTGTGTTTTTTTAGAGTAAAGAATCTTTTTTCTCCAAATCTCTGTGAGTCCTAAGGCAGATATAATCATTTTACGTACAATAAACTCAATTTTTTACCTGTTTTCATCATTGTTTTTAAGTTTTTATCTAGAACTTGAAAAAGTGGAGATTCTAATCCAAACGGGAATGTATACAACGCTTTCCCTAACGGCGTAATTCCCATAGGCTTAGTCACCGAAGAAAGTCTTCTCGTTTCATCACAAACATACTGCGAATGTAAAAAAATCAACGTGGAAGTTTTTATAATAACTGATCGGTGCTGACTGAAGTACTCGATGGAGTCACAAAGATTTTGAGTTTGAATTAGACGTCTAAAAACAAATTTTGCTTATTCACCGGATTAAGACCCATTATTACAATAATACCCAGTTCTGATTAATTCTAAGTATTGTTTAGAAGAAAAACTTTCCATATGTACGTCTCCAAATGTTGCAACAATGCTGTATCCTTCATCCAGAAGTTTTCCCAAAGTCGGAATATATTGTTTAGGCGGCTGCACCAAAACCGAGTAAAGCCTCGATTTGTAAGCCGCAGTTATAAAGAACGCAAAAATAAACCAACTAGAAACTATGATCATCACAACACGAGTTTTCCTGAAATTCTTAACTGGTTGTTCCACTACAATTTTCATGAATTTCTAAAAATGGAAAGTTACGGAACTCTCAGTGATTTTGTTCTCACCTGCAGGATCGTTTTCAAACTGACAACTCGTTCGTTCGAGAACTTGAGCACTAAGAATAGAAAAAAACTTGTTCCTAACAAAATTAAGAAAATTCCCACCCACATCAACGGTGGAAATGGTAAAAACATTGCGAAAAGATTTGAGGAAAACGGTTCGTGGTAAATGTACAGAGCGACCACGTCTTCGATGCTCAAAGGGTAGCTACATTGGACTATTTTATATCGTTTTGAGGTCACTGTTAATCCACCGATTGCAAAATCAAAGATCTGAAAAGACACATTTTGGAAAAGCGTAGTAGAATCTCCGTCGTGTTTTATAAGTTTGTACGTAAAATTCATTCTTTGACTTAAAAGTTTGACTGCTTCGATTTCAACACCGCTTAGCTCGTGACAAGTTTCGTTAACTGTTTTGAGGCAGAAGACGTAAGGGTAGTATTCCAGATAACCAATTTTCATTTCGTAATCGTGATACTTTTTTGATCTCATTGGTAAAGTGAGTCTTGGCATATCGGTGTTGTTACTTCTCACCAAAAGCTGGTGTCGTTGTCTACAATAAAAGCACACGCTGTATATTTCGAGCATTTTAGCTATAGAAACGACCAGCGCCCGTTCCACTCGTTCTAGAGTTCGTAAAAACTCGTTGTTAAAACCTTTAAATTTTGAATAAATGAGAAAGATTATAACGTCTTTTGCACCGACGCTTTGAAGGGACTTCTTAAATGATGTCGGGTCCGACAAAACAACAAAATGCGCACTGTTCTGAGCAATTCGTTTGAAGGAGTGACTGTATACAAGCACTGAATTTTTATTAGACGTTTGAAGATAGTCGTTAATGTCATCTGAAGAATTTTTATCAACGTGGAAAACAATTTGAAACTTTTGGTGTTTGTGAGCGAGATCTCCAACAAACTGCGTCTTAAAATTCGGTTTTTGTGGAATTAAATCATGAATTTTTGTGCACAAAGTGGACGTTACGAAACAAAACCAGAGAGTTGCTACAAACATTTTGAAAGTATTTTAGGAACTGAAACTTCAAAGCTCTATTTTAATTGACAATGGTTAAATAAAGATTTCTAGATTTTGTGTCAATTTGTCACCAATTTGTGACAACAGCTCGTTAATTGTCGGATTTTTAGGTCATTAAAATAATGAGGGTGTTATTCGTCAACGTACTTCAGAAAAATAAGGTAGAAAATAGTTTATTTAATTTTCAGCTTCTTTAGAGACATTCAGAAATACACCGGAAGAAAAAAGTTTGGGACATTGCGAAATTTCTGAGAAAAAGTTCTGTAATTCTGGTAGGTTTAACGATATAGCAATAAAATTATAAAAAGGTATTATTTTTAACTTGTCTATTAACAGTGTCAAATTACAAAATTTTAAACAAAAGAGACAAATTTCAGAATTTTGTGATTTAAGTACAAATAAAATATTTCCAACATTTCGTATTTATGTCTGTAACTCTAATAATTTTAACAACACAATAATAAAATTACTACTTTACATTTGCTTATTAATCGTGCCAAATTACAAAATTATAGAGCAAAAAAAAAAAATTTCAAATTTTATTGTTTTTAGAATGAACCAAAAATTTTCAACATTGCTATTTAAATCTAATAAAAGTTTAATAATAATTTTGACGATATAATAATGATTATATACAGGGCTAGTCACGTAAGGGGTATTTCTGAATTTATTTTACACGCAACCCACAATACAAAACACACTCACCACTTGCTACAATATTAAAAGTGATTTAATTTAGTAATCAAAGTAGGTATTAAACGAGACTGAGAACGTCAAAATGACAGTTGATTAATTTAATTTTTAATTTTATCAACCACAACAATATAACAAATAAACTAACGCAACAGATGTTCAAAGTGTGCTCCATAAAATTCAAAACATGCTTCAAGTCTGTTTAGAAATAATCGTCGCACATGTCCTTGATGTCTTGTGCTTTTGCAAAAAAACTCGTATGACAAGACAATTAAATAGACATAGCAATCGTGGATACAAAATTTTATTTTATTTTAGTGGGGAAGCTAGTCGTCGTCGCAAATTGTATTGCTGGTTGCGGTAATAAAAAATTCAGAAATACCCCTTACGTGACTAGACCTGTATAATATATTGGTTCTAATAATTTAAGGAGACTAGTACTTTTGATTTGCCTATTAACTGTACCAAATTTTAAAACTGTAAAGCATAAAAAATACATCACATTTTTTTTAATTTTTAGGCACTAAAAAACTAAAAATTTACCGTGTGGTAGTTTTAAAAATTTATTAATGTTTGACAAAATACTTTTTTCAAAATGCATATTAAGTGTGACAAATTACAAAATTATGAACCAAAAGAGACAAATTTTAGTCATGTATACTTGCTTATCAATTGCATCGATTTCCAGAACTTTAGAATTTTGTGTTTTTAGATCCATTAACTTTACGAAATTATAAAGCAAAAAAGATATTTTTTTAGGTTTTTTGTTTTTAAATCTGCGACTGATAATTTTAACGATATAATTTTTGAATATTTTGATTTTAAAACAAATAAATATATATAAATAAATATCTAACATTTCTGTTTAAATTTGTAATAATAATTTTCATAATATGGCAATATTTAACTTGCTTATTAGCTCTCCTAAATTACATAATTATAAAGCATAAATATAGCATACAAATTACATATTTTTTCACTGAAAATTTCCATTTTCATTTTTTTCTACGAACGTACTCTAACAATTTTGACAATATAATTATAGAATTTAAAGAACTCTTAACTTTTGAATTAGCCGTATCAGATTACAAAATTATCAAACATGAGAAACAAATTTTGAGTTTTTTTTAAATAAATCATGTGTTTTATGATTTATGTAATAATGAAATATTAAAAGTTTATTACTTTTGACCTCCTCATGACTGTGCCAAATAACAATATCAAAGAGCAATAAGAATAATTTTAGAATATTTTGTTTTTACAAGAAACAAAAAAAATGTCAACATTTTTTTTAATTTGTAACTTTAATAATCTTGACAACGTGATATTTAAATTTGAGGAAGTTGCTATTTTTAACTTGTTTATTAGCTTTCCCAAATTAAAAAATTATAGAGGATAAGAAACAAATTACATATTTTTCATTTTTTAGCCGAACTAAAAATTTTCATATCCATTTTCGTTTTTTTATGCGAACCTATAACAGTAGTAATTTTAAAGTTTTAATAATGAAACTTGCTTAGTTTATTATTTTAGAGTTGTTTATTAACTGTGCCAAAGTACAAAATTATAGAGCAAAAAGAAAACAAATTTAAGAATTTCTGTTTAAAATAATGCTACTACTTTATATTTATTTATTATTGCCAATTTACGAAATTATAATAGAAATTAATTTCAATTTTCTTTAAAAAGCGGAGCAAGAGTTTCCAACATTTTTTACTTACATCTGTAACTCTTGTAATTTTAACGATTGGTAATAAAATTCAAGGACATTACTACTTTAAAGTTACCGATTGGCTATACATAGCCATACATATACATTACAAAATTATAGTGCATACACCACATTTTTTTTCATTTTTAAGCTAACCATTTTTTTAATTGTTCCATTTCAAAAATATTTACATTTTAGGAAGAGGTATTAGTTACAAAAACTAAGCTTTTTATTTTAACTTTGTTATATTTTTTTTTTACTTGTCTGCATCAAACTCACTTAACCTTTGGCAGAACTGAACATTTATCACTTCCTGCACTTTCTCCAGACTCCAGTCCCATTGAATAAGTGTGGGATGTGCTCCGTCGAACTGGAGACAACAATTTTCTATTTCATTAGAATGTACTGAATTTGTAGGAAGTTTTGCCAGTACTATACCACAACTATAGCATTCCATAAAAGAAATTAACTAATTTTATTCTTTGTTTGTCTCTACAAGAGATTCTATTGTTATTAAAATTTGTTTAATTAACCTTTTTATAAAATTTGCTAGTGTTTTTTTATCTCCTATTCTAATTCTTTAAGAATTGAAAGTAAAGTTATTTTGTAGTTTATTGTCTCATTATTGAATTTATTCTATTGCAATATCCGCAACTTTTTTGACGGAGTGTATACAAATCTCACAAATAATTTATCATAATGGAATTTCCTTTCAAATATTTTATGAAAAATGATTAATTTGTTTTGAACATGAACATGTAGTATATCAAACACGTTGTGGACAACAGAACGGAAATCGAACATTTTCTTTGCAGAGGTTTGTAGTGAATATTGTCAAAATATTATTTTTAGTTAAATTTTTTTAAAGCAATTAGTATTGAGCACCGAAGCTTTAGTTTAAAAAGTCTTTTCGAAATGTTCACAACACTTCTTTGCATCGTCTTCCTATCACTCAGTTCTTCGACAGCGTTGCTGCAGCGACAAACTGATAATTTCAAGACACAGCTTGTGCAAAATCTTCTTCAAAACTACGAACAATATCAAATCATTTTGCATGTAGATCAACATTTTTTGAGCAACGACAACTATTTCTTTCCTACTGAAAATTCTGTCGTCATCTACAATCATGCTTCAAAACAACTCTTTAAACGACCAACTCGTGAAAAAAGTGTCCACGTTGTTTCATTACAAAACCCGAGAACCTTCACCAAGTACCTCCAGTACCGACGAAACGTCCTGGAAGAAGACGTCGTGATTTTTTTCACTAATTTATCAACTTTCAGTGACGATTTCCTGCAGGACTTAGAGAGAGCAGGAAACGTCCTAGTGGTGACACTTAGCCAAAAGATACCGGAAATATACACGGTGTGTTTCTACTGTTCACAGAACAAACAGTTTTTGATGAAGACTAACAGTACAATACCAAAGAAAAAGCGAAAAAACTACTTCGGGCATCACCTTAAAATTGCGTATTTTGAGAACTACCCTTATATGTTCTGTGAGAAAAAAATCAACGAAACTTGTGAAAAATTCGAGGGTGTTGAAGTCGAAGTCATCAAGTTACTAAGCCAAAAAATGAACTTCACTTACAATTTTTTTAGATATAACGGAACTCATGGTGAACTCTTTCGAAACTTGTCTGCTCAGAAATTTGATTTAGCAGTTGGTGGATTGACGGTGACCGCTGAACGATACGAGATGGTCCAAATTAGTTACCCTCTAATCATTGAAGATGTTATTGCTGCTTATAGCTATGAAGAGTTGTTTTCTTCGGTTTTTGATCCTGTGATTCGACCGTTTCCACAGTGGATGTGGATGGGATTTTTTTTGACCATATTTATAATGTCTCTGTTTACATTTTTAGTTATCAAACTTTTCAAGAATGATGACAGTGGCAAAATGGGGACGATATTCGGGGTAAGCTGATATAAAAGTGTTTGCGTTCAAGACAATCTTTTTCAGAAATTCCTGAAAACTGCAGTAGAACAACCCGCTGGCATGAACTTGAATTTCGCTCACGTTCGCTCTGTTTTGATGATAATTTTTTCGAGCTGGTTGCTTTTTTCGTTTTTGGTCAGTGCAGCGTATAAGTCGCGACTTTTTTCCGTTGTGATTCAACCTCCAATGCAACATATTCCAACTTTAGACGAGCTTATAGACAAAAGCTACAGCGCTGTTGCAACAATCAGCGATGTTTACATAGAATCTCTCACTTCTAAACAACTCTTGAAACTCACCAAGAATAAGTAAATTGCAACACTTTAAAACAGGAACGATATTTTTGTTTTTAGACGTCTGGTGCGAACCGAGAATTTCTGCCATTCTATGCAGTATTTTAATCAGCACGAGTCCATTATAATTCGCTCTTTTTCCTCTATTTTTTTACATTCTGAACACTTTTGTGGTGAAGGCCGGAAACTTTCTTCAGTGACCAAACCCGTGGGAGCTTCATTTTTACGAAATGTCTTGTATGCTCTGCCTTTTAAGATAGGGACACCATTTTTTTCAGAAATTGATGAAAATTTGAAGAAGATAACGATGGCAGGTAAGCGTTGAAACGACACGTTTAGAAATAAACAGTTTTCTAGGTTTCCCAAAAATCTGGAGAGAATTTTGTCTTTATCGTGATAAAGAAAAAAGTCACAATTTTTGGCAGTTTAAAAATCTTCACAAATATTCAGTGGACTCAAAAACTTATCGCACGCATTTTGTTGTATACTTTGTGGGAATTCTAATATCATTTATTGTGTTTTTGGGTGAATGTTTGTTCAGGAATTAATTTTTTAAATAAATTAGAACTTAATTCTGTAATTACAATAAATTATAAGGTTATTTCAAAATCTCTTTATACAGATAAAATGAAATGAACCGTAGAAAGCTCAATGCAGGTGTCGATGCACTTGCCTGAATTTCGGTGGTTGTATCCGACGTGATTTCCTTTTTGTGAGGAAGTTCGTTGTACCTATGTATACCCGCCAGATTAAAAAAGAGCAGGTGCCCTTTTAGATTTCTCGCGCCATTATAAGTGGCGTGTAAGAAATAAATATCACTGGACCTTTTATTTTCCTTCGTATAGCTAGAGAGGTTGTAATTTTGTAATGTTCACCTTCAACTGCAAAGTTTTATTATTGTACTTTAAAGAATTTTTTATGACTTTAAGAAGCACAGTATGATTAATGATTTATTCACCAGAACGCATCACCTCACCAAGGTAAAAAAAGTGATGGAAACCATAAAAGTAACAAGATCCGGTGTGTAAGAGGAGATTGTTCCATAGGGTATCGAATGCCCCATGTGTGGGCGCATTTCCGGTGGAGGAAATTACATATGGTTGAGATGCAGCCAAATCCAGCTGAAAGTGTGTGCTCCACACCTTGTTATACCTTCGGAGAGAACCACACGATTTCCTGTGTTTGTGGGAATTTGTCGATGAAGAAAAAATTTTGGAAGACTATTTTTTTAAATCGATTATAAAAAAGTGTTGGGACAGAAAAAAATTAAAAACTTGGTTATTTTCTTTATTGCATATTTAATAGGTAAAAATCGGCAATTCTGGTAGATTTAATAATATAGCAACGACGTTTTGAAAAATTTACTGTTTTTGACTTGCCTATTAACTGGGCCAAAATACAATAGAGACAGAGAAACTGATTTTAAAATGTTTTGTTTCCAAAACAAACCAAATATTTCCAACATTATATTTTAATTTTGTAACCCTAAGAATTTTGACGAAATAATAATATTATAAAAAAAGTTAGTTACGCCATTTTTCAAAATGATAGAGTTAAGAGTCAAACTTTAAATTTATTTGTAGAGTAAACTTAATTTTAAGCATTTTTTGTTAAATCTGCAACTCTGTTAATGTTAATGATAGAATAGTAAAATTTAAGAAGGTTATACTTTTGCAAAATTGCAAAATCAGAGAGCTGAAGAAACTAATTTAGGATTTTTTGTTGTTCAACCAAATTAAAAATTTACATTATCTTTTTAAGTTTGTAATTTTAACAATTTTGATGATACAAAATGAAATTTAAGGAATTTTTGTCATTAATTGTGCCATGTTACAAAAATTATGGAGCCAAAAAAAAACTAATTTAAGAATTTTTTATTACTTTTTGAACAAACCAAAAATTTTCAACATCTTTTTTATTTTTAACTAATAATTTTGACGATATAGTAGTAAAATTTGATGAAGTTACTACCTGTGTGCCAAATTACAAAATTATGAAAGAAGGACGCAAAGTTAATAGTAGTAATTTTCTACATTTTCTTTTAAAATCTGTAATACTGTTAATTTTGATGATAGAATCATAAAACTTCAGGAGGTTACTACTTTTGATTTGCTTATTAACTTTATATAATTGCAAAATTATGGAACAAAAGAAACTAACTTAACTTAACTAAAAACCTGTTACTGAGGTAGTTTTAAATTTAATAATGAGCTTATAATGATTCAATTTTAATTAACTTTGACTGCAAATTTCCATATCATTCTTATATTTCAAACTTCAATTTCAGTTTTTGTAAATTTTTTATCGGCCCTATATAGAATTTCAAAACTGACTGGAAATTCCCAAATCGTCTCAAATGTCACGAAATTTAATAAATAATTTTCAATAACGGCTAATGCAGATGTGAATTCTTTTTTTTAACGCAAATTTCCAAACTGGAAATGGAAAAATGAAAAAAATTTGCTACTCTCTTCAGGAAGACTTTAGAGAATTTCATCTAAGACACAATAATTTGATTGTCAAACATTAAGCTCAGATTCTTGTGGATTGAATGGACAAAACATAAAATTTGAAAAGTTTTGAACGCGGAATTTAAAATCGTGAATTCTTAAACAGTAATTCCAGATCCCTTTAAGTTGAAATGTTTGTGAATTCCTGATTCACATGGAATAGAATTAGAAAAAAATAACTATGAAATTACGATTTGTTTTTAATTCATAAATAATGACAACAAATTTTTGTAAATTACTGATCAACGTTACATAAAGTTTAAAGCCTTGACCGTGGAATTCCAAACCGATGTCAATTCCTAAACATCAACCCATTAATTTGGTGGATTCCTGATAAAATTTAAGAAACATCAAGACCATTTCCTACACTTTCTTCGCTTCTCATCTTTAAAGCTCAGATTGTTTTTCATTTCTCGTCTTCAATGAATAAAATTTAAGAAACTTTGACATCTTTTTAACCAATAATTTTAAGCTTTTTTTAAAATTTTAACTTTAGTGGTTTTAAAAGTGTAACAATAAATTTGGAGGGATTATTACTTTAAACTTCTTTATTAACTATGACAAATAATAAAATTATAGAGCCAAAGAAACTAGATTCAGAATTATTTGTTTTTCGAACGAACCAGATATTTCCAATATTTTAATTTTAAATCTGTAACTCTAAAATTTTTTATTTGTTTATTAGTTGTGCGAATTACAAAAGTTTGAGATTATTTTTTTTTGTCCAATAAAACAATAACCTTCAAGTTTTATTTTTAAATCTGTAACTCTGTTAATTTTACCGATATAATAATAAAGTTGAAAAAATCGCTACTTTTAACTATTTTAAAAGCTGTTCTCAAAATAATAAAGCATAAAAAATTAATTTTATATTTTATTCATATTTTTCAACATTTTTTTTTTTTAGAAAAACTGATAACTGTTATAGTTTTAAAGGTTAAATAATTCAATTTTGAACCCTTGCTATTTTTGAGTTGTTCATTAACTGTGTTAAATGACAGAGTTAAAGTTTTTTTTTTTTAATTTTTAGAACAAACCAATAATTTTCAGCATTTTTTTAAATTTTTTTTATAAGTCTGGTAGTTTTAACTGTATAACTACTTTAAACTTGCTTATTAGCTATTCCAAAATATAAAATTATGCATTAAAAAATCAAATACAAGATGTTTTTATATAGAACTAAAAATTTTTAATATTTTTTTGAACGAAAACATAAATACGATAATTTTAAGCTTAAATAAAAAAAAATTCTTTCTTTTTAAATTTAAATTTAAAAAGCACAATTTTGAAAATATTTTTTTTTTGAATTCCCTAGCAAAAAATACATAAAATTTTTTTTTTTTTAATTTTTCTAATGGTACGCCATATTAAAAAAAACTGTCATGTTACCGAAAAAAACAATTTTTTGGAAACATGACAGTTTTTAATTTTTTTCAATATGGCGTACCTTTACAAAAAATTTGAAAAAAATATGTTATATGTATTTTTTGCTAGAGAATTAAAAAAATATATTTTCAAAATTGTACTTTTAAGTTTTATAATAAAAATCCAATTTTTCTTGAAAAAAATTTTTTTTCTCTATGAAAATGTAATGCTATATAGTTGAAATTTTTATCAAAAGAGTATCTCTATAGATATTAAATTAGCATAAAAAATTTATTTAAATCGGTTTAATCTATGAAGAGAAAAAAGATATTTTCTATTTTTGCCTTTTTTTATTATTATTCAAAATCTAGTTAACCTTGAGATCTAAAAACTTTAGAATCAAAGTACTTTTACAGTACGAACATATCCTGAAAGCATCGTTAAGAACGCTCTGGGGGCAATTTTAGTATTCTTATCTCTGTATGCCCTTTCCAAATTTCTTTTTAATCTTCTCTGTTTATTTAATTAGAAATTATATTTAAATCTGTAACTATAATAATGTTGACGACATAGTAATAAAATTTGAAAAATTTACTACTTTTTACGTGTTTATTAGTTGTGACAAATTACAAAAGCATGAAATAAAGAGACAAACTCTATTTATTTATTGAATTAAGCAGTAATCTTCAGCATTTTCTTTTAAAACCTGTAACTCAGCCAATTTTAATGGTAGAATAATAAAATTTTAGAAAGTTACTAATTTTCATTAGCTTGTTAACTTTACCAATTTGCAAAATTTTAATTTTTTTAATTTGTTATTAATTTTGATAATATGATTAATAATGAAATTAAAAAAATATATATTACTTTTAAGTTGCTTATTAGTTATTGCAAAATCCAAAATTATAAAGCATTTATTTAGCAAACGTCAAATTTTTTAAAAAATATATAAAACCTGTAACTGTGGTAGCGTTAAAAAAATTAAATTTAAATTTTAAGTGTACCTATTACTACTTCAAACTTGTTTATTAACTATGTCAAATTATAAAATTATGTAGTAAAAAAAAAACAACGAAAATTTAGAGTTTACTATGAGATTTTCTTATTAATTCTGCCTAATTAGAAAATTATAGAATAAAAGTGACAAATTTTTGCCAATTTAATTTTTTGAGCAAAACAAGAATTTACATTTTTCGATATAATTGTGATCGTTTTCAAGCTTTAGTAATAAGATCTGATTACTAAAGTAATAAGATTACTTTTTTTAACAGTGTCCAATTACAAAATTATAGAACAAAAGTGACAAACTTTAGAATTTTTTTATTGTAGGAAGAACCAAAAATTTCCAAAATTTTAGTACTTTTTAGGATTCAGCAATAAAATTTTGGAAGGTAACTTTTTTCTACTTTCACATAAACTGTGCCCGATCACAAAATAATAAAGACGGTAATTTTAGGGCTACAACAATAAAAATTTTGACTTGCTTGGTATCGCTGTCGAATTACAAACAATAAAACAAAACATATTTTAGAGATTTTATTGACAAAGATGATTTCTTCCTGCTGATTTTAGGTCAATATAAATCGAATCAAAAGTTTATTTTGAGCAATATATTTATTAAAATATGTCTCAATTGACTTACTGTGACAGTTATTGGTTATAACTGCCAAAAGAAACTCAAAAAATATGAAAAAAGAGGTTGTTGTTGTTACTCGTTTGAATACTGCTAATTTGGGCATGCCATTCAGCGTAGGAAGCGTGTAGGTTCTGCAACGGACACCGGGGAATGATAATAAAATCTAGATTTCTTTTTAGACCTGTAAACAACCATAGAACTGAAACGAAGTTATAAAATAATCATAAACAACAAAAGTTTGGTTTATTGTTATTAGAATGGTTTGATATTAATTGAATTCCTTCCACATAAACAATCATCTAAAGATAGTCAGTCTATGGACGATAACATCTCATGACCGTTGAATTCAAAAACGTGGATTAATTTAGCCTTGATCCTAATTGATCGTACGTACTGTTATTTGATTCCACCAGTACAGCAGTGAAAGACAGAGATTATAAAAATTTGAACTGTTATTTGATTCGAGGAGACCTGGACTGGATAAATCTGCTACATCATCGGGGCCCATTACTTAAACATATCAGATATCGGACAATCAACAACTCGTCTGGTATTACACCGTATTTTTTCACAACAGAACGACGAGTGGTAATTTCAATAGAGAATAACATCCAATTTTTGGCTTCTTGCAACAACACAATCTTGTAATGGTAGTGCATCTAAACCGTTATGTAACTGTATGAGGCCCCAGATAACGCATGCTAAGGGAGGTAATCTAACACCGATATTTTCAGTATTCAATGTGCTAACTTGAATTTGGCAGGTGCAGCCCGCATGTTCTACAGCACCCAAAAGGATAAACCCGGCCCAAGTCCCGCCTAAAACACTACATCTAAAAATACACATAAGTGTGACAGATGCATTAAAATTTGCATAAAAAAGGCGTTCCTTGTGCCCGCATTATGAGTCTTGGCTCGTGCCCGATTTACAATTAGATTCGACACTGCGACAAGCCATGTCACATTCTGCTTGCAAGCTTATTTAACAATGAATTTGTTACGATTTTAATCTACTTGTCGCCCTCATTTATAGAATGAATCTGTGGACTTGTTTAGACTTGCAAGCTTTGCGCCGAGCTTCACATTGCTGAAGCGTTGCTCATCATCGACGGAACAGGTAAATAGGAAAAATCGAACTAAAGAAGCGTGCGCTCGGGAGATGACTCACTTGAAGAAAAATCGGTTAATGACATAATAATGTTGTTTTTTGTTGGATAACGAATTTATGACAATCATGTCTCCAAATAAATTATGACGACGTACGTGGATCGACGAGCTACAAAATTCTTGATATAAAGGAAGTGGTTTATATAAATAAATTAATAATGATGCAACTTTTTTGCAAACAGGATGCATTAATTATTAATGTTAATAGAGTTGATATTAAAATCATAACTCTGATAATATTATTTAAAATTAGTTCATTTTTAGTGTTCACTTCACAGTGTCGCAAGTTATGGTAAACACGAGCTAATTTTTGTAATCTTAAAGAAATAACTTTTCTGAACATAAATTTGAAAGATTTATCAATCTGGTAACCATCCGACCTTGCTTCCAGTGACTTTATTACTTATTAGTCATTAAAATATACAAGTTTACGCAGGAAAAAGCCTGTCGGATTCTCAAGTTTACACACATCGCTCGTTTAATCGATTTTTTCTGATTATAAGACTTCGATAAATGGGGTAAAACGACACAACCTCGAATTTTGGTAGTTTTAACAATATGGCAATGGAATTAAAAAAATATTTTAGTGTTTTTGATTTTCTTATTTACTGTGTCAATGTACAAACTTATAGAACAAAAGACTTTTTTTTGTTTTTAGAGCGTACCAAATATTTCCAACATTTTCTATTTAAATCTGTAACTCTAATAATTTTGCCAACGTAATTATAAGATTTAATAATAATCTACCATAGCAAATTACAAAATTATGGAGCATAAGAATTTTTTTTTTAATACCTAACCAATAATTTTCAGTGTTTTGTTCTTAAATCTGTAACTCTGACAATTCTAACGATATAATAAAAAAATATTACAAGGTCATTACTTTTGTCTTCCTTATTAACTGTGCCAAATAGCAACATCATGTTCCAAAAAAATATATTTTTTAAAATATTTTATTTTTACAACAAAAAAAAATTGGCAATATTTTCTTTTAATTTGTAACTTTAATAATTTTGACAATATAATATTGAAATTTAAGAAAGTTGCTATTTTTTACTTGCTTATTAGCTGTCTCAAATTAGAAAATAATAGAGCGTAAGAGACAAATTCAATTTTTATTTGTTGACTAAACCAAACATGTTTTTTCATAAAAATCTATACCTGTGATAATTTTGAAACATGAGTAATGAGATTTGGGTAGCTTTCTATTTTTGGCTTGCTCATTAAGTGTCTCAGATTACAAAATTATAGAGCAAAAGAGACAAATTTCAAAATTTTGTGTTTTTAAAACAAATCAATTATTTACATTTCCTGTTTAAATCTGTAACTCTAATAATTTTGACCTTAAAATAATGAAAAATGGCTGTACGAAATTACAAAATTTTTGAGTATGTTTTTTCCACAATCAACCAATAATTTTTAGTATTTTGTTTTCAAATCTGTAACTCTGATAATTTTAACGATATAGTAAATAAAATTTTACAAGGATACTATTTTTGATTAGCTTACTAGTATTAAATAACAAATTTATAGAGCAAAAAAATATATTTTAGTATAATTTGTTTTTAGACAACCCATAAATATTTAACATTGTTACTTTAATAATTTTCTCAACATGCTAATAAATTAGTAATAAAATAAATTACCACTTTCAAAATCATAGAGCATAATAGACATCTTAGCAAAATCCAAATTTCCGACATTTTTTATAAAAACTTATAATTGTCATAATTTTAAAAGTCACTTACTGTTTTTGATTTGCTTATTAACTGTGCTAAGTTTTAAAATTATAGAGCAAATTTCGAAATGTTTTTTGTTCTTAATTTTTTATTAAATTTAATCATTATGAAATTTAAACAAATATTTACTATTTTAAGTCTGTTTATTAGTTGTACAAAATTACAAAATTATAGAACAATTTTTTAATTTTTAGCATTTTATTTTTAAATCTGTAACTCTGATAAATCTTATGATATAGTAATAAGATATTACAAGGTTATTACTTTTGACTGTGCTAAATAACAAAACTTTTTTTTAGAAAAAATTGTACAACAAACTAAAAGTATTCAACATTGCTTGTTAATGTTGCTATTGTTGGCTTGCTTATTAGTTTTTCCAAATTACAAAAGCGTAGACCATAAGAGACAAATTTCCAACATTTTTTTTATAATAAAGTTTAATTGATTACATATTCTACAAGCTAACTACTTTTGATTTGCTTGTCAACTGTGCCAAAATCAAAAATTTTACAGCAAAAAAACTAGTTTCATATTTTGTTTTTAATGTAAACCAAAATTGTTAACATTTTTTACAATATAATAACAAAAATTGAAAAAGTCACTACTATTCGCTTGTTTATTAAGCGTCCTAAACTATAAAAATAAAAAGCATATTTTTTAAAATATTTTTTCAGATTTTCGTAAAACCTAAAATGTTCTATGAAAACCTGGAAATGTGGTAATTTCAAAGCTTAGTAATAAGGTTTAGGGAGCTGACTTTTTTCGACTTGTTTATTAATTGTGTTAGGTTGCAAAAGTAGAAGAACTAAAGAAACAAATTTCAACATTTTTTAGTTTCATACGATACCAAATATTTGCTTTTTTTTACTTTATAACCAAAATTTTTAACAGTACGATAATAAAATTCAAGGATATTACTATTTTGACTGTAACAACTTAATTACTAAATTATAAAACTATGCAATAAAAAGAAAAACTTTGTGAATTTGTGTTGTTGAATAAGTCAATAATTTTCAGCATTTTCTTTTAAAAGCTGCAACTTTGTTATTAATTATTACTACTACTACTTACTATTTCTATTAGCTATGAAAAAAATTCAGATTTATCGAGTATAAAAGTCAAAACTCAATTTTTTCATTTTTTGAACAAACCACAAATTTCCTACATTTTTTTTTTTAATAAAAACTCAAAAAAATTGAACGCTTTGAAAAAATATTTTTTGGATCACTTTCTAACTAACTGTACTGCCAGATTACAAAATTACATACCCAAATAGACTAATTCCAGAATTTTTTGTGTTCACCACAAACCAAAAATTTTTTGTTTCCGCAACTTTAATAATTATGTCGATATATTAGTAGTTCAAAAATTTTGATTATGAAATTTGGGAATGTTCCTATTTTCACTTGCGGATAATTTGTGCTTAATTACAAAATGATAGAAGCAAATAGACTAATTTTCAAAATGTTCACGTGTACGTCAAACTAAAAATTTCCAGAATTTCTTAATTAAGAGCACAAACTTCGGCAGCTTTAAAACTGTCAGTGAAATTTGGAAAATTTACAACTGACTTTTTATTAACTGTGCCAAATTATAAAATTGTAGAGTGAAAATCCATGTTTTCATGTTCACCAAAATTTTTCTATTTTTGTTAAAACCTTTACTTTTAGTGTCATTTTTTGTCCAGTGTAATATCTGACGAATTACAAACTATCGAGCCAGGCATATTTTAAAGACTTTCATTGTCAAAGATGATTTGTTCTTCAGATTGTAAAACGACGATTAATAAAGTAAAATATCAGACCCCCCAGATGTAAGTGCTCATTTTTTTGGGTTGAAAAAATAAGCAATTAGATGTCTTAACCGAACAGTTTGCAAATAGCAATTACTTTTTATCATGATTTGAAATTAAAAGGGCCATAAATCACAAAGAAGTAATTACTGGTGTAATAAATAATTGTATTCATACATATATACAAGAAATCGATGATGACAAATATACAAAATGTGCTCCAATTCCCGGACTAGACTAAGGTCGGCATTTCTACATCTAAAGAGCTTTGGATTAAATGCTGCATGGAATATAACAATATGAACATCACAATCACAAATGATAAGTCTTCAAAAATAACCTAATGTGAATTTTCTTGCTCAGGTTTCTTGTTGGAAAGAGCAGCCTTCCTCACTTGATAGAATTCTGTAACAAAAACATCAATTAATTTAGCTTCTTGTACAAAAAGCAGACACCATCAATGTGCACAAGGCATAAATTTTACGGTATGAAATCTTTTTTGCCAAACCTTGACGGTTTTGTAATAACAATAATAAAAAAAAGAGCGGTATTAATAAAACTTGCATCCATCAGATGTTTGACGGGAAGACCATATGGTCGGAATTCTACCTTCAGAGTATTTTTAGATGAATATTCGCAGATGCTGTTTCTTTCCGACATATGATTTAACCAGATGTTCTCTAATTGGATGCGGCTAAATTTACTATATAAGGCTCGCTCGGCAACACGTGAACGTAAAAATACGAATTTGGGCGAGCGTGACAATTTTATAGAGATAATTATGCATTTTGCATCATTGGAAATATAAATAAACAGACGACACTCTGTGCAAAATTGTTTTTTTTTCCTAGTAGCGTATTTTTAAGCCTTCCCCGTGCGCAAACATACTTAAGTGGCCCGTCGCCCCCGCCCCTCTACACATCTTTAGCATAACACCTTGCTTTTCCATTTCACAAGCTGCAGCTTGCACTTGATGCAACCTTTGATTTAATGTTTCCACCAAGTTTTGGCGCCAATCGAAAAGGACTCAGGTAGTTCGATGAATGAATCACAGGTACGGCTAAATAAAATGTGTACCTTTCTCTGAAGTAACCGCCACATTCTCAAAAGATTGAAAGGTGCACACGTAATTCTCTTTTTGGCGCTAATTCGCTTGCTAAATCGTTAATTAGCCTAATTAAGTCCAGTGAGAAAAAAACTTTTTTTTTTGCATCACGCTAATTGGAACCAAAATAATGGGTCGTTAATGATGAGAAAAGAGACGTTAAAAATTCGTTAGATTCAAATTTGTTTCCATAAAAATGTCCTTAGACTGCTCATCCACAGTAATTGAATACTGCAACGGAGAATAACAGTTTAAGAGGTATCTAATGGATTTTAAATTGTGGTATTATTTATGAACAGAGAATGAGGCTAGACCGGAGGGAGACGAAACGTTTATGCGTCTGCTGTTCTGATGTCAAATACATGACGCATACAAAACTAAAAAGAAAACGATAAGAATAATATAAATATTTTGAGTAAGTAATTTTAGCCAAACTCTGACTAATTCTTCATTTGAGCTAATTTGGTACAAAATCTTAAAAATTGTAAACTACGCAGTCGAGTAAATAACACAAAGACAATATTTTACGACATTGTGCTAAACAAAATTTTTATTTCTGGCTGTAGATTTCTTCTGTCGAACATAACTATTGTGCTAAGGATTAGCTTTTTACAAATAATATCTCTTTGAGTTAAAATTTTTCTTTTTCTAGGAATCAGTTCTGGTTACTCAGATTTCCCCTTTGAGCCAACATCAAAATCGCACGATTTTCAACAGACCGTAACTTTGTGGTAAAGCAAGATACGATAAATATCAAATAACGGACTCCTACACAAATTACAATTAATTCCCGTGGATCGCAAAATACCCACATTCGCCTTTGTCAACGACTTCGCAACTAAACATGGAAGTACAAAAATGCGGAAGTGAATACCGAAACGGATACCGTCATTACTAACAATTTACACAATGACTCACTCACCTGTGATTTTTCTGTCCATACTGTTATAGGGTTGTTGAAAAAGAACTCTTCTTTTACAACTCCCGGCTCTAATTTTAGCACTATTTTTACGTTTTCGGGGAGTTTGAGCATCCAGTCTTTGATTTTCCATGTTTTCTATATCTTCGATGTTAAATCCGAAACGATCCTTGATTCTTTCCCAGTCTTCTTTAATTTGTTCTTGTAACAAGGTTTCGACATCTTGAGCGTCGGGAACACCAAATAAACATTTTTTTATTGCTTTGACGTCTTGGACGGTGTTGTTGTTTTCGAGAGATCTTTTGGGTTTGAGGATTCTTTTTTGTTGGTTTTTCGATACGTGTATTATTTCCATTTTCACGAAGTTTTACCCGAAGAGCGGACACGGCACGACTTTACAATGACGACACACGAATGGTTTGAAGTTTGACGTGCATCGTGGAATCGTGGATAAAGCTCTTTTATGGCCCCCACCATGGGGGAATTGAACCAATGATGGTCTGGGATCTAGTCGTGGCGGGGAAATATCTGTAGGAATAGGATGATATTTTGGTATGTTTGTGTATGTCGATTTTGGAAAAAATAATTAACCTGGACAAACAATCTTCACAATAATTTTGCTTTCTATTTTCAATCTGTCAGTTCTAACTTATTAAGACAGAAAATAGGTACTTTTCAAATGAATGTCATAAATTCTGAACTCATTAATATTATTAATATTTAAACATTTTTAAAAAATTCGGTGTATTTTTTTTATTATTTTAAGATTTTTAAGTTAAAAATTTAAATAGTTGTTTTCCAATTAACTGGAGATTTATTTTATGAACACGTGAAGGATGATGATTACCGCAATTTAAAATCGTTTATTGTTTCAGCATTGTCAAGAAATCAGTTCGTTACAAATAGATTAGCTATCTTCACAACGCTACGATAATAACGGATAACGACATTTTTGTTAACGAGGCTGTATTTCCCTAGTTTTAAGTAGATACCTAAACAAGTCATAAAATTTTTACTTCAAATATTTTGAATGTAAAATTTCTAGAAACTAACAAACAAGTATATTTTTGTTTTAAAATATTATTATTATTTTTTAGTTATATGTAGTTTTGATTCCTACTTGGTTCTTCAAGGTTGACTAAAGTTTGTTAAATTAGATGACTATCTGTAGACTAAAAAATTATTAATGGAAACAAATTGCCAAAAAAATATTTTTTTAAATCTTGTTTAGGTTAAAAAATATATTCGTATGTTGAGCCAATTATTAAAACAAAATTAGCACATTTGAAAAAGATTTTAGTGTCTTGGTGAGAATTTTAATTCTTTTTTTATATTATATTTCTGTGGGTTTTGTTTCTGTGTTTAGATAGATGCCATTTAAAAGAAAATTATGGTTATCCAAAAAAATTAAACTTTCATCAGAAATTAGATTTTTTTTTTGAAAACTTCAAGTAAATACGACATTACACCATTTTTATAAATTCGTATTTTATTTAATTCTTTAGATATATAAAAAAATTGATTCTATGTTTAGTGAGATAAAACTTACGCGTTTTAGCAAAAAATATATTTTTTTGAAAATATCGGGTTCAACGTTTCGACAATTTATAAAAATCGGACTTAGTTTATTTATGTGTACCGGTAAAATTATTTGTTTCTACGTTTACACAAATGACATTTATAAGAAAATGTGCGCATTTTATAAAAATTAACTTTAAAAAACGTTTTTCTCTCAATTCTCTAGGTATTAAGAAAAATAATCTGTTTGTACACGCAAAATGTGCAAAAGTAAAGTTTTCCCAACAATTTAAGTTTGCATTTTTTTAATTCTTTGATTTTTTTTTGTTTCTGCATTTAGATCGATGACACCAAAAAAATTATCACTTTTTACAAAAATTGGAAATTTTAGCGTTTTTTCACAAACAAACTCTTCTTTTTGCAATTTTGTGTAGAGTTACATAAAATCTTCAAATAAATGATATCACGTCTGCGTAAATTACGATATATTTGCGATACAGGTTTATCCTCCGCAAATTAATAAATAATAATAATAGTAATAATAATAATAAAATGATGTATTTTATGAAAATTAGATTCTCGATAAAAATTTAATTACGTAACTACTTTATGAAATAGTTTTAACGTTTAAAAATTTTGTTTTTGTATTTGTGTAGGCACTTAAACAATCTTTTATTTCAATTGCATTTTCTGAACAAAAAAAATTAATTAATTATTGTTATAGAATTCAGTTTCCAAGTTTTTTTTTTATTTTTGTAGATATATATTATAGAAAAAAAAATCGGTTCGGTATTCAGACGAATAAAATCTACAAGAAAAATTCAGAATTTTATAAAAAATCGATTTTTAGCAGTAACATTTGGTTTGCAAATATCAGTCTTAGCCTCCAACCACCTTAAAAATTCCTACTTATCTTAATTCTGTAGGTATTTGAAAAATGTGTTGTTTCTATATTTAAATAAAATCTACAATGGAAACAAGTTACTTCATGAAAATTATTCTCCTAAATTTTGGGCAATTTTGCAATTTTGAGAATTTTTATTTTTTTGAGATTTTAGTTTTTCAACAATTTTAAAAATATTTCCTTTTTTTGTTTCTGTAGGTAATTAGGATTTTTTTCTGTTTTTTTATTATTAAAAAATGACATTTCCAAAAAAATACGCGCGTTTCATAAATATCTTTTAACAGAAATTAATTTAATTTTTCTAGAAAACATTTTGTATTTTATCCCCAACTTTGAAAATTCTTTTTCAATTTATTATTCAGAAAACAGACAAAAAAAAAACATAAAAAAGATATTACTTTTATTGAGAATTAATTTTTTACCAAAAATTAGATTTTTTTTTAAAATTGGTGCCGGTTTTACGTTTTTCTAACTAATTAATATTTCATATTTACATTATTTTACATTTTTTAGGTATGTATAAAAAAATTGGAGTGTATTAGAAATATTACGATTTATCAGAAATTAGAGCTTATTTCAAGAATTAGTTTTAAGGTTATTTCAACAACTTGAAAAAAAAAAGTTTATGGGCATTTAAAGCCTTTTTTGTTTTTGTGCTTAGGTACACAAAACCTACAAGAGAATTAACGCATTTAATGAAAGTTATTCTCAAACGTTTTTTATTTTTAACAGTTTCAACGTTTACTTTGTAAGTTCAAAAATTTGTTTTATTTTTGTGTGGCATATTTTTTTGCCGCCAAATAACATCTTTACAAAAATTGATGACATTTATGAAAATTAAACTTTTATCAGAATTGAGAAATTTTTTTGGAAATTTTGGGACTTTTTCACCAGCTGTTAACTAAGTTAATTTTGTAAGTTTTGGGACAAGTTTTAATTTCTGTGTAATTAGGGTGTTTAGCTGTAAACTTAAGAAAATCGACCCGTTTCAAATGTCGTATTTTTTTTTATTTCTACCGTTTAGTTAGATAAATTTTACCAAAAAATAAATAATAACCATAATTTCTTTTTTTTTTGTATTAAACAAGAGCACTGCTTTAACTAAAATGCTAATATTTTGTATTTTAAAATTCCTAGCTATAATCATGTGTAATTTCAGTTTCAAAATCAGGCTTCAAGATAACACAAATTTTCAACACAGGTTTGCTAAAACAAACGACCATCTGCAGACTAAAAGTCTATTACTGTGACAAATCTGAGTTTTTTGGTGAAAACACAAAGCACCGGAAAAGGCAGCAGGTAATTAAACACTGATTGCGGCAAGTACGTCGTTTGTAACATGTCAACAACGCATGTTTTATGAACAATTAACCGTGTCGGAATTTTTTTCGGAACCACATGTTTAACTTTTGTATCAACTCTTAACAACAACAAAAGAAATTTATAGGCTCGCTCGTTGTTACAATCTTATTTATCTACTGCATAAACTTTTTTTTTCATTTTTATGACAGACACTGAAATCGGGACTAATCTCACCACATTGCACCTGTGTGATTCGCTCGGATAAGCGCGACTTAAAGAAAATTGTGTGCATCCTGGCGTAAAAAAACTCCACCAAAAACGTTTAGACCGAAATAATAAGCAACGAGTGTTAAATTAATTTCGGTGTCTAACGACCGAGATGAGTATTGAAGAGGACCGAAGAAACAGGTAAAACGATAATGATATGTATGAGAAGCTGTTAAGGGTTATAGCAAGATAGCGTGGGAGTTGTAACCGTCTCTGCTGTAAAAAATTCTCTATTGTGTATTATTCTGTTATCTAAATGTGAATTAATTATATGCTGTGATTTTGTGACGGTTAAAAATTGAGCACTGACATTGAAGTGGAAGTGTGATATGGTTAAATAATAAATTAGGGTCTTGATGAGAGTAATCATTCTGTTGCTAACGTAGAATAGACAGGATGTTATATTCCGGTAAAGTACGGGAGAGTGTCGTCACACTTCTCTGCCGATGACGGTTACAATCAGCCACCATAACGTACACCACTGGAAGAATCAAACATTCCCATTATCTAACCCAAGCCCAGCGGATCCGTGTAATTACCACAGATTATCACAGAGGATATGTGCAGTGTCAACATGAAGAGTTCATCTACCTGGTTAATCATTCACTTCTTAGTAATATTTGTTCTAATGAGGCTAGTCATTGATGGAATGATTATTAAGTATCTTTTACTTTTCTTTCAGTGTCTAAGAAAAGCAGCGCTTGCAGTTTTATTAATTATTATTATTTCACATTAAAAAAAACACTGATAAATAAGAAGAAATTGTCGACAGTAAAAGAATCTAAAAATAGCAATGAATTAAAAAAAAAGGTCTATTTTATTAATTTTTAGATGTACACATAAATCTGTAATAAAAATGGAAAAATCGATTAATTTGGTCTGAGCTACCGTCAGTTTAGTTTCTGTGTGTTTGTATAATTAAAATATACAAAAAAACTCAAAAAACCTACAAAAAAAATTAACACATTTAATTAGAATTAAACTTTTAGAATAAATAAAACTGAGTAATTAGAATATCTTTTTTTTTCATGTTTAGATATGCAAAATGTACAAAAAAATAGAATATAGAAAAAAATTGAAGAAAGAAGAAAGAAAATAAAATAATTAATAGTTTAGCAAATATATATATTATTTTTGAAATATCAGGTACAACGTTGTTTCAACAATTTATAAAAATCGGACTCATTTTATTTATGTGTAATGGAAAAATTACTTGTTTCTGTGTTTAGACAAATGACATTTATAAGGAAATAATTGCATTTTATAAAAATAAATTTTTAGCAGAAATTAGAGTTTTTATTTTTTGCAACAATTTAAATTTGCACTTTTTTAATTATTTAAAAACAATGTTTTGGCGTTTAAATCTGAATAAAAATTAGCGCATTCTATAAAAATTGAAAATTTGGTTTTTTGGAAACATTAATTTTAACGTTTTTCCGTAAACAAACTCGTATTTTTCTTAATTTTGTGGGTACTTGAAAAATTACCCTAAATTTTGGCCAGATTAAAGTTTTTTTGAAATTTCAGTTTTTCAAAAAATTTTGAAATACGTGATTTGTTTATTTCTGCGAATAAGATTTTTTTTTACATAAAAAAATGCCATTTTCAAAAAATAGAGCGTTTCATAAACAACTTTTAGTAGAAATTATTTTTTTGTATGTTTTCTCTAACTTTATTTTTTTTTACTTTTCTTTCACTGTCTAAGAAAAGCAGCTCTTGCAGGTTTATTAATTTTTGTAAAACAATTTCTATCACATTTAGAAAAATACGGAAAAATAACTAGAAATCAGAAGTAGAAGAAGTAGAATATTAGGTATAATTTATTAACTTAAAAAAATATTCGCAAATCGTCTAAATAACTGCACTATTCACAACAAAAACTAGCACAAAGATCAAAATCTGTAATAAAAAGGACAAGAATTTAGTCACCACAAATTTAGTTTTTGTGTTTATATAATTAAAATATACAAAAAAACTCATTTTATGAGATTGAAGCATAAAGCAAAATTTGCTAATTTGAAAAAAAAACATTTTGAAGAAAAAATAATCAGCGCATCCACAAAACTGAAGAAAAATTATTTACAAAAAAAAATATTTACATTTAAGAACTGTGCCAGAAATGTTGAGAACCTTGAAAACCCTGAGAGCTATAATTTTGAACATCTATAATCTTAAAAATTTTCGATGTCACAGAAGTTTTAATATCCTAACAAAGAAGAAGAAGAATTTGAATTATACAAAATTATAAATAATTCTTGAATTTAAGAAATTCTAGTACAAAAATCTAAAAGTATAAATTGTAGAAGTATAAAGTATAGGTCCAAGATAGAAATTAATTCAAAAATTATATACTCATATATAATATATTTATATCACAAAAGTGGAAGTCCTAAACGCTTTGGAAATTTGAATATTTCGAATTTAGAAATTTAAATATAAAGTTTTTTTTTATTCGTTTGGTATTAAAAAAAGGTTCTCTCTTCATATTTAGGCAACACGCATAATGCACAAGGAATTTAGCGCATTTATACAAAATTATACTGATTTTTTTAGAAATATCAGTTTCAACGTTTTTCCAACAAGTTAAAAAAAATGTTCTTTTTTTGTGTATGCTTGAAAAATTACTTGTATCTGTTTTTAAAAGTATCATTTACAAGAAAATTACTTAATTTTGTAAACATTTAACTTTATCAGAAACTGTAATTATTTATATTCTTTTTTTCGATGTTTAGACACGTTAAATTTACAAGAAAATTGGCGCATTTATAGATTTTTTTTCCAAATATTATTTCTGTTTTAATTATTTTCCATTTCTTTAAAGCTGTGGGCATTTGAATAATCTGTCGTTTGAGTGTAAAAACGAACAAAACTCACAAGACAATTAATGTATTCAATAGAAAAAAAAAGTTATTTTTTTAATTGTATGAGCATTTATAAATTCTTGTCTCTAAAATGTATTAGAAATTAATCCTTTCATAAGTTAATAATCTTCAATTTTTTTGTTTATGTAGGTATATGATAACACTTTTGGTTTGTGTTTTGGGCAGACAAAATCCACGAAAAATTAGACCATTTCATATAAACTAAATTTTTAGCAAAAATTAAATTTTTCAGATTTTTTTTATTTTTATAACCACTTTAAAAATTCGTATTTTTTTTAATTTTATAGTTATTTAAAAAAATTCTTGTGTTTTTATATATTTAGATAAAAGTAAATATAAATAAAATTAAAGTATTTAATGAGAACTAAGTTTTTAGCAGGTCTTTATGAACAAAATTTTTAAAATTTGTATTTCTCTTAATTTTGTGGAAAACTGAAAAAAAATTGTTTTTGTGTTTTGATAAGCACAATGTATAAGAAAATTAAAACATTTGTTCAAAACTAATTTTTTTCATTAATTTTAGAACTAGAATTTTAATTTTTTGAATATCTAATTATTTGAAAATTTTCTTATCTATATTCAGATAAAATTTACAAAAAAAGAAGATATTTAATGAAAATTAAGGTTTTAGCAGATTTTTACAGAAATATCTTTCTTTTACGAAAAAAATAAAATTATTATTTTTTAACAATTTTTTTTTTCAACGTTTATTCAACACTTTCAATTTTTTTTGTGTAAGTATTTGAAAATTCGGCATTTGAACAAATGAATTCTAGAAGAAAATTATAGCTTCTCATAAAAATTAAATTTTTAGCAAAAATTTTTCAGTTATCAGTTTAGGCATTTTTCCAACCACTATGAAATTCGCACTTTTTTTAATTCTGTGAACATTTATAAAAAAAATTGTTTTCATGTTCAGATAAAGTCTTTGAGAAAATTAAAGTATTTTATAAGTAGTATTCTTTCATTTCTGTGATATTTTTAAAATTCTTTCTTGTAAAAACACCCAAAATTCACAAAGTCTACAAAATGGTTACAAAAATAAAAATTGTTAGTTCAAAATAACTGATTTAGGCAAAATTTTGACCGAGAATAGCACGCAATAATATTTTACAAAAAGTAAATTGTTTGTGTGACACCAATGTACGCACTTTTCATTCATTTTAGCAACGAATTGTCCCAATTATATCACTCCGTGTCATAATAAAACAAGGGTAGGTAAACGAGATCAAATTAATCCCCCTTTTATTTCCCACGGCTATAAATTTATGGCATAAAATCTACATTATTTACGATATCTAATCAATTTAACATATTTCTCTTTAAAACAGGTACTGAAATGTGTTAAAGAGGAAATGAACGTAACGTACGGTTGGGGATTACGAACTTTTCCCATGGATCCAATTCAGAGAATGGTGGGTGTGCCCCAATATTTTTAATCGTTACAATTCAGTAATTTTTGTTAATGTGTCCGGTCTACTGGTTAATAACGAAATGAAAGTGTATTAAGTTTCTCTTTTTATTTATTTTTTTAATGGTTAAATACTACTAATAAGTATATGTAGAATATCTAATAAATTAGGTCTTTCTCGGAACATCTTTTATATAATTTAGACAGTTGATTGATTACGTGCAGATAATTTTTTAACAGTACTGATGACGCTGTTGACAACCACATGACTCAGTGACATCACCGCCCCCACATGTGCCAAAAGTGTTCATCTCTCAACCCTTTATATTATTGTCAACCACTACAAAGCTTATCATCAATACATCAACGCAACATTTGCACTAATGATGTAGAATTCCATACGAGATTTTCCGTGGACATTGAAAAAACGAAACAAAACATTAGGCAAGCAGATGGTTTAGAAATGTGTAGGTATTATGATATAAATTACATCTGCATCATCATTTAGGGCAGGTGTCAATTACCAGCCATTGAAAAACCGTACGGCACGAGACAAAACTATCATTATATTATTAAATTAGACCGATAGGTAGACCATCATTTCAGCTGCGCGTTCAGAAGGGGGACGACACTTTTTACTCGCAGAAACAGAAATTGAATAGAGTTGTGGAAAGTTTTTTATTTGGTGGTGACAATTATCGTTTTTATCAATCATTTGCACTCAAATCACAGCATAATCGATGTATAAAGGGTTGCCTAAATGCAGCTAAAAAGCAAACACGTTTCATAAAAGTTGTTTAATAATACTAGCCAACATTTGATCAATCATTCTAAAATTATTATTTACAAACTTAAAAAAAAATCAAAACTCCAAGAATTATTGTTCCAAACAACGGATCGCTACACCTAAACAAAGTATCTTTGGTTTTGCAGGCATAATAAACTTTTAATAAGTACTTTGTTTAAATTTCTATACATTTTCGTTCGGTTTGAAATCGCGTCTTTCTCTTCTAATGTTCCTCACACAGCAGTAGATAAAAAGCGAAGCAATCATAAGAAATCCGATGCTTCCTCCCACTATTCCGGCCACCAGAACTGCATCTGCAACACCAATTTTATCACTGTTTTTTTCGTAGTCAATCACACCTGTGATAACATTTCGGCCTGTCTTCACATCGCTATAGCTGAAGTAAATTTGAATTCCTTCGTCTAAAGTAATTAATTTCGTGTAAACATCTGATTTATCTGCAGTCTCTGGAGGAAGAAGTCTCTTATACGTGTGCATTCGAGAATCTAAAAATAAACAACTAAATATAAATGCAACAGCTGCTTTTTACTTACCTTTAACAACATTGAGTTGCACGAAATTGCCTAGATTTAATTGTAACGAGTTGTTTAGATGAGGAGTGGACGATTTCCAAGTAACATTTACAACGTCAGGAGAGCGAGTTAAATATGCGTGTGAAGGGACGCTGAGTTCCGTTTCCTGGAAGCGATTTTGAATTGAATTGAAGTTTTAAGTAAAGTTTGACTTACATTAATGGTGATTTTGAGGACAAAAGTGAAATTTTTTCGGATTAGTTCTTTAGAAATCTGCGGTTCCTCTTCGGTTACGTTAATTAGCTTTGCTTGATCAGATGGAGTGTTAACGAGACTATCAACAATTACCGAGAGGTGATGTTTTTGCTGTTCCGTGAAAAAATCAGTTGCTACACTTCCGGATTTTTCAGACTCTGCTCCTAGAGTCTCTGTTTCTTTAGTAAGATCGTTTTCAGGAAAGTTTTTAGAAGGGTTTGATTTCTCTGAGTCTTCAATCGTGGTCGTGTTATGCGCTAAAGATGGTTTCACTACTGTGCTATCTTTCTCTGTGGATTCTGTCTCTTCAAAGTCTTTTTTTACAGTTCCAGGAAACTGGTCCATGGGTGTATTATTTTCAAGCGAAAATGATTCAGTAGTTACACTGTTTTCAGTATTTTGTTCTTCAAATTTGTCGCTAATTCGTCCAGACGTTGGAAAGCCCTCATCTAATATGGCTGCAAATTTTTCCTGATCTACAGGTTCTGTTGGCACCACAGAACTAATTTGTGTAGATGCGGTAAATTCTTCATTTGAGTAACTACTTCTGGTAGCCTCCTCACTACCAGTCGTACCAACTTGTTCAAAATTTTCGTCTGTTTTTATGATTTCTGTGGTGGTAACTTGATTTTCTGACAGATCAAAAATATAAATTGCAGCTTTAGTTGAAGTTGTAGAATTTAGAGAAAAGTCCTGGAATTTGTTGTTATCAATTCTGTTGTCTAAGAACGTGGAAGTTTTATCAACTTCGTGGTTTGTCAAAGAATCTATATCATATTCTGTGGTTGTGTATTTTTGAACATCCAAAGTTTCGTCTGTGTTTTTGGCTTCTGTGACACTTTCTGTAGTAGCCTCAGTTGAAGTTGTAGATTTTGGAGAAAAGTCTAAGAATTTATTCATAACGATTTCATTGTCTCTCAATGTGGAAACCTTATCCAAATCGTGATTTGTCGAAGTATTTAGATAAAATTCTGTAGTATAATTTTCAGTATCCAATTTTTTGTCTGCGTCTTCCGTGGCGTTTATTTTATTTTCTGTGAGATCAAAAGTGTAAGTTGTAGAAGCTTCACTTGAAGTTGTAAATTTTGGAAAAAAGTCCAGGAAGTTGTTGGTAACGATTTCATTGTCTAAAAACGTTGAATTCTTATCCACATCGTGGTTCGTCGAAGTATTTAGATCAAATTCTGTAGTTGCCTCATTTTCAGCTTCTAACTTTTCGTCTATGTTTTTGGCTTCTGTGAGAAATACTTTATTTATTGGTAGATCAGAAGTGGGAGTTGTATAAATTTCAGTTAAAGTTGTAGATTTTGAAAAAAAGTCCACGAATTTATTTGTAGCGAACTCATTGTCTGTAAACGTGGAAACGTTATCTAAATCGTTTTTCGTCGAAATATTAACATCAAATTCTGTAGTTGTCTCATTTGCAGTCTTCAACTTTTCCTCTGGTTTTATAACTTCTGTGGTGATTACTTTATTTTCTGATAGATCGGAAGTGTTTGAAGAAACTTCAGTTGAAGTTATAGATTTTGGAAAAATGTTCTGGAATTTATCGGTAATAAACTCATTGTCTATAAGCGTTGAAGCTTCATTGAAATCGTAGTTTGTCAAAGTATTTATATCAAATTTTATAGTTGTATGATTTACAGTATCCAAATTTTCTTCTGAATTTGTAGCTTCTGAGGTGATTACGTTATTGTCCGGCAGATCGGAAGTGTCAGTTGTTGAAGCTTCAGTTGAAGTTATAGAGTGAAAGAATTTGTTGATAATGATCTCATTGTCTAACGTCGAAATCTTATCCAAATCGTGGTTCATCGAAGCATTTGGATCAAACTCTGTAGTTGTATAATTTTCAGTTATCAACTTATTGTTTTTACCTTCTGTGACGATTACCTTGATTTCTGTCACATCAGAACTGCTTGTGGAAGCTTCAGTTGAAGTTGTCGATTTTGGAAAAATATCCTGGAATTTATTTGTAACAATCCTATTGTCTACAAACGTGAAAGCTTCATCAAAATCGTCGTTCGTCGAAGTATTTATGTTAAATTCTGTGGTATAATTTTCAGTATCCAGATTCATCAGTGTGATTTTATCAACGGAAGTAACTCGGCCCGATTCCGTCGTCACGACTGTTGTTTTTTCACCTCTTGTAAAGTCCACATTTTTGTACTTAGTAGTCAAGACGTTTTTCTCCATTTCTTTTTCATCTTCCGTAACGGTCGTTGTTTCCGATAAATCCGTGTATGCATTCTTATTCGCTTTTCCTAAATCAAACTGCTCTGTCCCATTGTTTTCGTATTTGTCAAAAATCTCCAACACGTCTTCACTACTTTCACTTTCTGAAAGTTCGTCTTCAATTTTATCCAAAAGCTCCTCATCGACTTCAATAAAACTAGACACATCTTCAATTTCGTCAGGCTCTTCAGTTGCAGTTCCGTCCTCTAAATATTTATCTTTTTCAGTATTTATTTGACTTTGGGTATTGTTTGGTCCTTGCAAATTTTCGGGAGAAACGGCAAAAACCAGTACAACCGGCGCGTTTGAGTTTATTCCTTTTTTAGTTTCATTTCCTGAGTCCGGGTCAATGAAATTTATACTTGTCGAATTATCATGAAATTTCGAATTTAACGGCGTGACAATGATTAGTTTTTCTGTGGTGGTCTGATCGGGCAAAGTGCCAGATGTGCTGTTAAAAACATCCATCAAACCGAACGATACGATACCATCTGTCGGAGCTTTTGTCCCAATCTCGGACAATATACCAACATTGTCTTGATTTTCAGAGTTTATTTGTACAGACAATGTTCCTTGTTCTTCATTCTCAAATTCATTGTTTAATTTGTCAAGTGGTATGCTTGTAGTGAGTACTTGTAAAGTAGTTAATCTAACATTACCACTTAAATTTTTAGTGCGCACATGTGTTAATTCATTATCGGAAAACATCGAAGAATCGACTTCGATTTTTTCTGTTGTTGCATAATCGATTTCGTTGAATTCTTCAGATTGAGAGTTGACCACTACAAAAAACAAACAAATTTTTATACCAAACTAAGTTGATTCATTGCTAATAAAGTATATCAAATTGATTCCGAATTTAAAAATTGTTTAAAAAAAAGTTTTTTATTCTGAAACTCGTAAAATTTGTATATTAAACTAAGAAGGTAACTTACGTCGCCCCTCATTTCCAATCAGTAAAAATAAAATAATTATTTTTAACACTGCCATTGCACAGCACTCAAAAGCACCACACTTCCACTAGAGGTTGAGTCTGGAGTGATCTTTTAAGAAGAGCACCCCGTCTGGAAACTATCGGATCGGCAACATCTTGAAATTTTTACTGTCATTGCTGAGTTATGAGGGGTGGTCTTAGGGTATTTAGAATACAATACTCTGTCTCTATTCGCCGAAAATTTTATAATTTTAGGCGTCCGACGTCTGATGTCTCATATTTCACGGGAAAGGGAAATTAAAATGTCATTAGGAGGAGAAGACTGGGAGTAAAACAGTGTGTAGAATAAAAAAAAATAGAAAAGAAACCGCATCAACGATTACGTTCTACTTTTTTGGTTTTACGGACAATTCAGATTCTTGTTTTGATTCTTTTTTGAGTACTCTAAACTTCAAATAACTCTAAATTAAAACTTTTCTTTTTAGAACATTATTATATATCAATTAACCTTAGTACCCACTTTTACCTGGTTTTACTAATAGCTTCCAACTAAGGCTAATAACTTAATTTGCATGTTGCCCGTGCTTAAGTAGGTAAACATTAACTTCATCAAGTCTCCAGAAGGATAAAGACTTGTCTAGACTCCTCGCAAATCTACCTGGAGACATTCGTTAAAAAATCAAAGTTAGTAGAACCATCTTCTTTCATGGGATGTGTCTGTAGTGCATTTCCATGTTTTCAGGAGATTATTAATGTAAGTTTTTTTTCTTCTTGGATAAATCAAATTTTTGCCGCATGTCCGCATCCCCTCAACATTTAACAACCAAAACATTCTACCTATAAATTAATATCAATTTGCTTCGTATCCTGCAAGGGCCACGTGCTCTTTCCGCGTATCAATTTCCTGTAATAATTAGTGGTTTGAATGAGGCAGAGGTTCTCAAGCAGTAAAAATGTATATGTATTACAAGAGTAAGTACCTAAAAAAGTAAAAATAATAAATATTGATTCAGTTATGATTAGCGGAGTAAATAAATAGAAAGTATCTAATAACGTATTTTAAAAGTTGAAAAAAAGTAGATTTTACTGCCCAGTTTTAAAAATGAAGTGGTACGCAGTGTACAACAAGAAAAAGATGTTTAAGAGGACAACTATCACAAATTCAACGACTGTTATGTGGTATAAGTTTTTCCTTTTTTCTAAACTGAAAAAGTTTGAGAACCTCTGGCTCGGAGCAATCAGACGGAGTACACGCGATCAGCTTTTCAAAATCGACGGATAGTTGTGGTAATTAAGAACTCGAAGGGTTGCCTTCTATTATTCGGTTTGACTATTGAAATGTTTAATTAGTGCAGATTTGTCAACATCTGGTTTGGTACAATGTGGGTGTATTGAACAATTGTTGTGACTGTTCTTGTACGATGTTGATCGCCTTAAAGGGACCGTATTTTTGCAGATGTGATCTAAATGGGTTATTTACAGTACGTTCTTGAACAATTATCGTGGTTTAATCAGGTATGATGTACGTTTACAGATAAGAGATTTCCGGTTGTAACAGCAAAAATGCAATTTTTAGCCATTTCCGGAGGAGGCATCTCTCACAAACTAAAACACAATTTTATCTCGATTTTTATCTCTCAAACTTTCTATTTAATTTTTTTCTTATATATTTCAAACTACTGTAGCGAAGGATATGAGCTCTATCTTCTGATTGACGTCTATCGCATGAGAAAGATCACAAAATATGGGGCCTAAAAAATCAACAAATTTATTTTGCAACAACGATTCGGTTAATTTGGCGCCATGACAATTTCACTGGTACTATCAAAGCCAATGTATGATTAGTAGTTGCTGAGTCATTCTCGTTTTAAATTCTAGAAAGTTGCATTTTACGACGAAACTACCAATTCTGATCATTTCCCGAGATCTGATATTTCCGCTACTCGGATTGATGTAAGTAAACGCGAAGGTTTTTTTTGTACTGTTTGATTTCAAGCACTTGAAATTTTAATATACTTTTTTAACTTTGTCGGCTAAAAATCTTCATTTGTTTCTATAATATTTTCTAAACTATTTTACCAATTGGAATAAAATTTGACACGTTTATAGATTTTTACCTTTTCAGTGTAAACTAATTCTCAAAATTGCACCTGAAAAATTATGAATTTCGTTCATTTTATTTATCATCATCATTATTTCGATTTCCATTTCCATGAAAAGAGCTCAAAATAATAGTCATTTTTTTGGATCATGCATTATTAAACAATTAATTAACTAAATAGAAAACACAGTTAACTAAGGCGTCCCGGAAAAGAAGTGTTCTGTATAACAAAGTTATTTTTGACGAAAATATAGTTTTATCATAGTCGCGTATATTTATTGAATTGTAATTCAATCATTTAAGTTTCTTTTAACAAATTTTGCCCTGTAGTTTTTGCTTGTCATTGGGAATAAAATTCTATGATCCAAACTATTTGTATTCGTTTTTCCACTGTTCTAGTCAAAAATAACTCAAAATATATTATTACTTTAAATTTTTTAATTGTCCTAAACAGACTCATATAGTAGTAGGTTTTTTAAACACCGTTCTTCACTGTTTTTTTTAGATGTGGCGTTTAAAAAAAATATAGTGAGAAATTCAGCTAATATTATTATACAATTTTATTAGTGTCGTTAAGTGAAAAATATTCAGTATATCACGGTGATCAACCCTAAGTAACTTTGTTGTTTGAAAAGTAACAGAAGAAATTTTCTTTACTCTTGTCAATTTTAGCTAGGACACCCCGTTTCTGAGGAACAGAAAAAATTTAAATATTGAGAGCTTTGCTAATAGAACAGCTAAACCTTTCGTATACCGTTGTAGAATCCCCTTTCAAAGCGATTTGAGGCATTTCCGTCATAATTACGACGTAACTTTGTTCTTTGAAGAGTGAAAGAGACAGTGAAACAAAAAAAACAAAAAAATTCTCACAGTGTTAAATTGATTAGTTCGGGCCCAAACGCTGGAAATTGACTCTCATCTCACTCAGAATTTCACAAGAAACTTAGTGGTGTCATTAAGTTTGACAAATAAACATTGGTTCTCGAGACAAAATCAAAATTTGTCACGTTGGGCTAGTTCCGAAGATATACAGGGTGTTTTATGAAGTTGTACAGAAATTCAAACCTGGAATTCTACAACCCACAAGCGTAACTGGAAAAATGTTTAAAAAATTCCAACGCTTACTTTAAAAATAATGGTAACATTAAAGCTATTAAAAACAATTTTAGAGTGACTGACAGCAATTTGTAAAACAATGAGTGGAGGTCCATAGAAACGCTATTCCAAGTTACAAAAGTCATAGCAAATAGCACTTTTACTTTTTACAAAATTTTCAAATCAATTTTTGGCCAATCGGGGCCACTTTGACCTACCGACTTTTTTACGAAGTGGATTCATGTGGATCTATTACAGGTTTGAAGGAATGTATCTACATATTTGTGAAACACTCTGTATATCTCGACAATAAACGTGAGCGTTTGTCAACTGTTAAATACTTCCGAGAATCCGTCCTTATCTCGTATTCAAAAATTCTAGATTTTGATCAAAACTAAATTCTAAAAAGTTATTGTTTTAGATATTTACTTATTTATGCAATTTATTTTTTTTAAGATAAAACTGTGTATACTTAAACATTTCGACTGACAGGTTATGGTAATTTTTTTTTATGAAAATATAGAGACTGAAATATTCAAAAAAAAAATTCTCATGGCTCTGAATACACTAATTTGGAGTCAACCGTTACACATAAAGCGACATTTTACTCAAAAATTGATGAGGAATTTAGTGGTATAATTTGATGTACGACTCGGACATTTGCATTGGAAATTATAAGAACTCTGTCGAAATATAACTAGAAGACATGTCAAGATGCGAAGAAGATTAATGTTTTTTTGAGCCTTTAATAGGTTTCTGATTTCAATTATTTTTTTTTTTATGGATGGGTTAGAAAGTCTTTATTGTAGTATTGCCCGGAAAGAGACAAAATTTTGTATTTTTATAGATTTAGACGTGCTCTTTTGATTGAACCGGATACAACCAATTAAAACGTAATTCGGGCTCAATTTATGTAAAATTTTACAAATTTGTGAAATATATCCAATTCTTTATATATGCTTCTGCGTGGCATCTTTATTAGGGTTAGTTGCGCGAGAGCTTTCCATGACATTAGTCACTAAACAGTTCTCCGATTCGCTCCACCTCTGATTTTCTTCGAGTCTGTGTTTTTATTTATAATATTTTCTAATTTGCTGGTGAAAAGGGAATTCCTAGTATGAGTCACCATGACGTCATACCCTGGCACACTAGACATTTCCATTCACGCAAGGCGCAGTGGGTTGTCTACCAAGCAGGCGTATAACTGACATCGTCTCGCTCTAAAATTACAATTTTGTCGAGCTCTAGCTCTGAACTGACACAAATTTCACCCGTCTTCTTGTGAACGTGAATAACATTGTGAAAGTGCATCATCCAACAAAATCACCCAAAAAACTAAACGACGTGAATATCGGGCAAACTCCCCAAAACGAAGGACGACATGAAATACTGTAAAAATAACGAAGAATCAACAATGTTTTTTAAAGTTATTTCGTTTTTCCGCATTTGGTAAAATTGTTGTGGTGACAGGGGCGGGACGGCACTTGTTGCTCAATTGTTTTTGACCCGAGTGTTGCAACGGTTGCAATATTGTTGAAATTTTATCACTTGTACTCTGGTGGTCTTTTAACGGAGTATTGAGGTTTTTTTTGGTATTTTTGTGGCTAAATACGCAAAAGACGTCCATCAACCTACTTAGTTATTTGATTTTCGTCCCCGACTCAGCGCCCCCACGCGGTGGTTCTCGCAACCAGAACGAATACGTAGTTTCTCGAAAGCGGACGTGTGTGGCAAAGCATGAAGAAAAACACGAAATACGGTGTAATTGCGCGACCGAAGTGAACAAGTGTGGTACTTTCGTGTGTTAAAGATGTGTGTGTTGGCGTGGATGGGTGAGAAATGTGTAAAAAGTTGGTGAAGACTCGAAAAATCTGATTGTAAACAAACTGAAACAAGTCCGTAATTCCAAGATGGCTGGGTTTTGAAGGACTCTTTGTCCGTATGTCAGCATGAAAGTTGAGCTCTTTGCCCAAGAAAGGAGGATAGAGAGGTAAAGATAATATTACATGGTTAAATATATCGCAACGGTTCGACTGATAAGACGTCGCGACGTCCGCCGACATTTTCCTATCGTATCCGATGAAATTTCACAGCTTGCTGGCCTCGGCCTCGTCACGCCGACAATTATTTATTCTTTACCTCTACAACCACCTTCAGGAGTCAGACGACCTTCTTAAAAATGCATAAGGGACATTGAAACAACCCCTAGCATGCACAAACAACGACGTTACTCCCCCATTTCAGGCGCCGCTCGTCACTAAACTACGCCTTAAAACCCAACCGAATTAAGCCATATGGAAACCTTAGTCCGGCCTGTTTACAACGACACATTTAACATAAACGTCATAATGTTAAACATGAACACAAACATAATTATTGCTTCTATTGCGTAAGCCCCCGTGCGGGGAATTAGAGATAACTAGAACATTCAAGTTTGACTGTAATTAAATTAGATCGTTATCCAACACTTTCGTGGGCCTCTTCTCCGAAACGTCGTTAAATCGAACATTTTGTTTATCCCAGGCTTGGCAAAATCACTCTTGGCAACTCACGACGACGCCGAATTTCTTGAGTTATTATTCGTCTCTGTACAGGCCGTGTTCAACTTGTTGCTAGCATTTCTTTTGCCTTGGTATTACAGGCCGCCAAATTGATTACCCTTTCAAACACCACTTGTCAAAAATAATGATTTGACACTAATTATTCTGACCAAAACGAAAACAGGTTGTTCACTTGATAAAAATGTCTAGAATCATCCATTCTGTTAGTGGACTAAATGTGGGTTACCAACGGAGTCACGTTTATGTATGCCGCCAACGGATATTGGCTTTTAAAGCAATTTCGACGTTTACTGATCACATATTTTGTATACGTAGCATACACACATACCGGTGCGAGTTTTGAACACTATTTTTTCTGGAACCATGTCCTGGAATTGTTTTTTGATTCACAGTTATTTTTCTTCGAGTGATTCACAGCCATGCTATTATGAAAATTTCCTTCTCCAAGAAGTAGTAATGACGTAACGTAATAGATACAATAATGTTGTTTCTAAGGTTACAAGCAATCAAAAGGTGGGTTGCTAAGTTACAATTGACATTTTTATTAAATTCAACTTAGTAACAACACGTGTAGAGAAAAAACTCAGCCGTTTTTATTAATATTTTATCAAAAACTTTGTTGTTTTGCTTAGAACGTATCTGTTGTAAACTTTGATACTTACGTTATTAATCCATCTAAATTAATACTAGAAAGTGATCGAAAAAAAAAGTGTCCAAGAGGCTTTGAATATCTAAATACGACTTTAATTGTGCAACTCGAATGGTGAGGCAAATGTACAGGCTCAGCCAACACTTATATTCCGGCCTATAAACCCATTCAATTATTAGAAATAAACGTGTTTTTTTTACATATACAGGTCTCCATAATGTCACGCACGTTCTCGGAGCCACTATATTGAACGGTGTATTAAAATTCCAGAAAAATATTTAAAAAGATCAATTGTCTTGTTATTTTAAATTTGCAAGCAGATTAAAAGCAAGAAAATCGGGAACATCCTTCGAAAATAAACTTGAGAATTTTAATTAAAAAGTTGTTGCTGCGGTAATTACTGTCAATGTTCTATTCAGAGAGTCAAACATCCAGACATTCCATGGATTCACAAAAGAAAGAATTTAATTCATGGAGATGGTGATACTGCAACAATCATAAATTTTTTATTAAAGACAAAGCTAAAGACGATTTGCCAGTAACAAAATAAAAATAATTAATACGTACAAACCTACAATCGTCCATCTGTATTTTGGCAGGCGTTTGCTCTTCGTGGAATTTTGCCATGAACACGCTGAAGCAGTTCTGGTGTTACAATCGCACTTGCCAAGAAGTAAATACACATCACAACAGTCCCTGTACCTATACATTTTAGAAATTTGATTTTTAGAAATTAACGTAAAAAATTAATAATGACCTTACCTATAATTTACCTTGCAGCACATTGTTAAGTCGAGATGATGCCACATTCATCGTGATTAACACTTTGGTCTGTTTTTTTCAATGGAAGTGTCTCTAAACTACCATATTATATGAAAAATAAAGACATGGATTTCTTTAAACATTTTTCTAGTAGTTAATGCAATTCCTTGAAAAATGATTTAAAACATGCGGTACTGAGAAATTAATTTGTAGCTTTAAGTTGTAGCGGATATCTAAGGTCTGCATGGAAACTTCTTTTAGTATGGACTGTTACCAATCATTTTGTACTTTTTACTGTTAAAAGGACAGAATTGGAAAAAGGGGTGGAGTGACGTAAATTTTAGTTTTTGGAACATTACTATGGAGAATCTGCAGTTTTGAATCCGAAGCATCCACTGCAAAAAGAAATTACGATTTATTGACTCGAATATTGTCCAGTTTGAATGTATCCATGAACGAGTTAAAAGTAAAAAAAAAAAAAATGTTGATGACTGCATTTCGCATCTACGGTTGTTAACGGCGACTTTTTTTTTCAACTTTTCGTAAATAATATTATGATGGTTGTCAAAACTTCCATGAATTATATTCGCCTCTATAATGAATTCGACGAACGAATGTGAGTGAATGTGTGTGCATCTTCACATATTGGTGGGCGAACATGCCAAGAATGTCTTTGCCTGTTAACAAGTGTTTAACCTTAAAGTATCTCAAATTGAGAAATATGCAGAGGTGTTATCATATTCAAAAATTACAAACTTACTCCGACTCCGCTTTTATTTTACCACATGGATTATATTTATAAGATATTTAACTTTTTGTTTGAACAGTGAATATTAACGAATTTTCTTAAAAGTTTTACTTCAGCTGTCAAAGTTGCTTTATTTATTATCTACATCTGTGTGATTCAAATGTCTATAATGATTTTATAAACTTTCTAGGTGGAGCAGTTTTTTTGGTAAATACGACGTAATTGTATCAAAACAGGATTGAAGGAGGTCTTGGTATATAAATTGTGTTGGTAGCTCCGAGTTTCTGTTGTCAGTTTGAGGTTAAACATGAATGTATATGTCTCATGTCGGTTCTAACGTGTTAAAATAAGAAGGGGTGACAGTTCTTCCAACATGTCAAACAATAGAAAGCCTACCACAGTCACAACTAAGCCAAGTTAAAAGTACTCCAAATTTTGGATATTTGCAACAATCCTTTCTGTATGATCCCAAGCATTTGGAAAAGATCGCCTACGTCTAGGTCTTTTTCGTTTTGATTTACGAGAAACAGAAAAGCAACTTTGCAAAGTGATGCACGTTTAACTAAATTCTGAGAAATATATCATACGATACAAAATTGGACATAATTCAACGCAAGTGTCTTAGTTGGTTTTATCAATTTATCATAACGATGCCTTTGATTCAAATAATGTGGCGTTCCGCTTTCATCATCTTCTGTCTTCATCTACCATCAGATTAAATGCAAACATTTGACTTTTCAGCAAATAAAATTTTTAATACATATTTAAGTTCTAGATTCATTTTGCATAACTGACAAACTGTTATTCATTAACAAAAACGCATTCTATTTTTGACTTAATTTTTTCTACAAATCTCTTTCTCTGACTTTCTTTTTACAAAATATTTTAACTGCTTATTAAAAATGTCAAATACTAAGTCAAAATAATTTGTTCAAAACTGTGTTAATTCTGACTCTCTCTACATACATATGAATATTTCTCATTCTTACTCATTGAAGAACTCTGTGGCATGCTGTTATCGTTTGACGATGTGTCTTTATGTTCTACAAAGAAGTCTGCGCTTAAAGCTTCTGGTGAACAACGAATTCCAATAAATAAATTCCAATGATGCTTTGTGCATCTTTAACCAGGTAAAACTATAATTTTCAATACTTCCGTTTTTGCATATGTTTATTTGCCCGGTTAAAGTACAGACTTGGAGTGCCGGTAAATTCCAACAATTGTTTGTTATAAGTTAAGGTAAACATTCATTTTTACATCGTTCGTAGTTTTGTCAGCCTTATCTGAATTAGTACCAGCATGAGTTAATTTCCCCAACACAATGAATACATTCATTCTCACTAAATGTGGGTTATGGTTTGGCCTAACAAATATCTATACTGATGACTTAAAATTTGACCTTTGACAGCTCAGCCAGACAACACAAATTAAATCTAAATTTTTTTCTGCTGTTTTACCTTGAAAAAGTTAAATAACTGTTCGGCTAATTTCACACAAAGGCGAGCAATAAATCAAAAACTGAAGGTAGTTTAACAAAAAGTCATTTCATTAAAATAACATTAACTGGCTAACTGCAATTGAAAAGGGAAGGGTTCTAACACAGTTCTGACCAATAAATTTTGGACAAAAGATACTGTATTCTTGACTAACGTTTAAAAAAAATTTCAGTTATTGCTCGCTACTGTATACGAACATTACAACCACACCTTAAAATTTAACCGAACCTCCAGAAAAAAAAGTGCACAACTAATTCATGCTAACATTAAAAACGTAATTTTTAGAGTGATTTGTTTTTTATCTTTAGATAACAAATTTAATTAGTAAAATTTAGTCTAACCTTCACTGAGGCTGTCTAAAAATAAAAATAGTTGCCGACAATACATATAAATTTGAACTGCTACAAATTCCTATAACAAAAAATCGGGATAGAGTGCCAAAAATTATAGGATGATAATAATATGTTCATAACTAAGTGATTTTTGTTCCCTGAAGGGAAGAGTAATATGACGAGCGTTAGCGTGTTTTGAGAAAGTAAAGTAACTCATTTTTAGAGGCCTACAAAAAACTAATTATGATTAAAATGGTGGAAGACTAGAAATCCTGCTGTAATCTATTTACAATCACCGTGGGAATATAGTCTAAATAAGAATTGAAAAGAAAGTTAAATTTTACATTCACTAAACCATTTTCATGGATTTGTCGGCATTTCCATTCAATGCATAAAAATATCTGTTTGGGACTACTTTTTGGTTATTGGAGATTTTCTATACTTAGATTTTCTGGAAACCAGGTGTTACGATTATCACTGCCTAAAGTGTAGATTGTTAAATTGAACTAAAAAGGTGGTGCATTGCATACCACTGAAGCTTATTAGTTTTATTGTGACAACAGGAAATTCCTTTTGGTTATCAATTTTAAAAGGTGAAATTATCACTTCCTTGAAACATCTACGTCAAAGATGATAAAATTTATTAAAAACAGTATATTTACAAAACTTTAAATGTTTTAAATAACTTATTAAACTCACAAACAGTTCTACTTATGCATACGACTGTCTTTAGCATATATACAGCAAACTATATTAGACTATCACACACAAATATTGGCCTCTAATTTGTACCAAACAAAAACATTCTTGTTTGCTTAAAAGACGGCATGCAACGTTATACATTAACTAACAAATAGAAAAATTCAGTTAGACAAGAATTATATAGGCTACATCATTAACTGTCAATTTAGATTTAGGATCTTCAGTGCTTCATATGGATGTGAACTAAATAACTATAGAAATTACAATTAGTATTGTTTGTATGGAGATATATTTCACGCTTCCAGTTTTTCTCAGTTTTACAGTAGACGATTCAAGATTTCTCATTTAACTGTGACGAAAATGAAGTTGATAAAGTTATTGGTGAGGAACATAACAAGCTGTATAATGACTAACATATTTTACTACAAGATTAGAATAATGGCTGCAGTTCGATAAGACAAATGAATCATAAGAGTCCTCAGCCTTAACTACGATAACAAGCATTTTCGTATAACGTACATAAAACTGTAGTTGCTAGAAAACAAATTTCGTAAAATTAGTTTACGAATACCTACAATTTTGTTCAATTCGATTTTGCATGAAATCTTTCAACCTTGATACTTTTGAAAACAGTTATTTAGCTGGGATCCTCATTTCAATCGCAGTTATTAATATATTTACGGTTAAAACTGAAAACAAAATTGAAGATTAGGTGTCAAGGTCATGTTCATTTTTTTTTTACAAACAGCCAATCAACATGCGTACTCATCTTTCTTATCAATTGATTTTTTACTTCGTATTTTTCGTAACAAGTCTGTTTGAAAGGTGATTCATAATTACAGTGTTTGGAATTACACGAAATTATACTCGTGCGCAGCTGTTTAACAGTTTCATTATACATTTTATAATAACAATATGTAACAAAGCAAACGTCCAACCATTGCGTGTTTTGTGTTGTTACATCACCAGGCCCACGAATTAAATTAGTTAATCTTTAATTGCGTATCAGAAATTGTATTTAATGAAGTTTTTTACTCTGATAAAGTTACCTAATTTAATGTAAGTTACACAACCCACAATTTATTTGAACGGAACTTTAATTCAAGTTTCAGTTGGGGTTTATTAATATGTATTGTGTTATTTAACACATTTTGATTACCATAGCGTAAAAATTTTGCTTAGTGTTTTCAACAATTTTAGAACATCTAATCCCGTAATGGTGTTATTGTTTTCATGTCACATTGTGTTATTTCGTGATGGTTTAAGTACCGAATTATCGATCAAGATGACAATATGATCGATAACTTCACTCATTTTGAAGTCCGTAGATAATAAATGAAGTTTTCTTCGGCTATATTAGGAGTCCGTTACTTTTATGGTGGCAAACACTGGATAATGGTAGAAACGCAATAAATATGAGGAATTAATAGGAAAAGATGATTTTATTTATTTCTAGCGTTTCATATACGGATATTTTTACGGATAACTCTGTCCATGCGACTTGATTAGTTTTGCTTTATGGTCTCTTTCGAGATAATGGAAGATAACAAAATCAATAATAATATTGTTATTTTGTTGAATGTTGGTTATAGGGGATAAAAGTGTCTTACCACGCGAAAATGGAACTAAACTCGTTTTTTTTTGTGGGTAGGTACAGTTTTAGAATACTTATAAATCAAGAAAATAGAAGGTTGAATTTTACAAAAAAATTAGGTCATACACATTATTTTTGGTGCGTTGAAATGTTTACTTGAAGTGAACGGAGGAAAACCTTTCATTCAATTTTACTGAATGTAATACAATCATCTTGTTTTGCCACCTTCATGAATTTCACATATTTTGCGTAGATACAAAAACTAAACCTGATCAAGAAAGCGTAACAAAAATATACCGCGTATATGAGAACAATTCTATTACTATTACGTCAACGCGACTTTATTTTTATTGAGCATATCGATTTACAACTGCGTCAAAATTATTAAGCAATAAGTAGAATTTTTATTGAATTTAAAGTGTACAAGTTTTGCGGGTATCTACATTTAATCTTCATTGGTTTTCTTCGTTTTTTTTTTCCCTGGCAATACGGCCATTAAAGAAATGTACATAAATATTTTTTACATGAGTATCCACGTGATTAATTACTATCTAAAACAAGGTTTTTGTCACAAGAATTCCAACAGTATTAATTTGTTTTTAATTACGTGCAACTCGGCCGAATTCTTGGACAACTTGGGCAAATTGCCATTATTTTTGTCTCGTGGCCCTAGCAAGCATAATTAATCAATATTTTCACGAAACATTACCTTCGTGCTGATTTTTTTGTTGTTGGACAACAGAAGGCTAGATTTTGGATGCATTACAAAATTCAATAACAAAATTGTATATTCTTAGAGATGTTATAAATCCCTGGAGAGTATGCTGCTCAAGTTTGCAATTCTAAAAAATAATTTTTATTGTCGTTGGTGGTCAAAAAAATAAATTTTTAACTACAGTATTCGGTGATAAATTTCAGTTTTTGATGTCTGGAAAAATAAAATAAATATCAAGATCGTGGCTGTAAAAAACGTGATAACTAATCTAAAAATAATGAAAGTTGTTGAAAAAGCATGACATGTTTATCCCAAAAGTACAATTAAAACTTGTAGGTTTGGCAAAAGAATGTTGACAGATTCTATCGGTTCACAAACAACTACGTAGCAACGATCAGTCAATAATTTGCAACAATTGGAACAGGGGTTTTTAAAATTTTTCTTTTTTCGGTTTCTTTGATGTGCTGTCGGATTTTCTTCTTTTTGGTAGAGCTCCAAATAAATCTGTTTTGATTTTGCACTTGAAATAACTTCTTGGCAAAAACGGTGTTTAGATAAATTCATTCTTTCGACGTAACATCAGTTTCAACATTGAAGAAATTGTGATGGAAACCGTCAATATAAGTTCCATTTTTTGTTCGATAACAAATGGGGGAAACCATCCACGAAGGCTCCAGTTTAGGAAGCTTTCCAATTTTTAAAAGAATTACTTATTTTGGTTTGCTTCTTTTATTGTTAGAAATAGTATCAAGAGTAAACAATAGAGTAAATAAGAATAAAGGCAGTCGGCCAGGCTTCCAACATTAGCACAAGGTCCTGGTGCCAAAAAGTTGCACGAGTATGCATGAACATTGAAATTTGTATTTACTGAAACGGCATTCCTTCCTTGAAAATAATATTTTTTCTTGTTTTCAGGGAATGCATGACATGTTCATCCAATCCCAGCAACTGGTCACGAGTAGCAGCAACAGCGGGGCGGTGCAACCTAAAAAACGTAAATCAGAACATTACAGCGGTGACAATAGCAATAGCAACAGCAACAACGCTAGCGGAGGTGATACAACATTCGTGCCACAGGAGTCAGTGTATGCAGTGACTAATTTTAGTCAGACTGACTTAAACAATGCAAGTCCAAATAGTCAGCAACCGTTCGTACGTGCTTCTACTATCAAACTTTTAGATACTTACCAACGCTGTGGCCAAAAGGTGAGAGCGCCAGAACAGGCGGTGCCAAAACTTGACGTCTAAATTATCACAAATTCTCCAAAAGCTTTACAAGTCACGGATCCGACAACGTACGCGAAGTTTCATTTGCTATTTCGTTGCGTTCATGAAAATGACTTAAACAGATCTCGGCATTAAATTGTTGCTAAAAGCTTTTTAGGTGTGTTTTTTTTCATGTTGTAATTTTTCTCGTACGAGCCTCGTATTAAAAAAAGCTCAACTAATTTTGCGCATACAAAAATCCAACTTAATTATTACAAATTTCTATAAACACTTGCAGTTAGGTGGATCCGCGGCCTATTTCGCTTTCCCAAGCATCCTTGTATCAACTTTATCTTTCACGTTTTCATCGTTTGAAATTCAAACAAACGTCATATTTTTCAAAACGTGTCACTCTTATGTTGTTTTGAATTGTGTGTCCTCATTAAAATGAATTACTCGAATTCGTTCTGTTGAAACATGTGCTAATGGGGTCCTGTTTGAATGCTATTGCAGCGTAAAGCCTGGTCGCAGGAAGGTAATGGTGATAGCGGCGAGGCTGTTTCCAATACAGATTGCAGCAACTCAGCAACCACGACGGCCCACAGCAAGGTTACAGCGGCTCCGGGGGCGAACCCCCAGCCGCAAGGTAAGAAAAAATGTAATGAAACTTTATTACAAACATTCAATAAAACAGTGTTGCCACAGTATAATAAAGATCGCACTACGTTCACCATTCAGGACGCATGATTTAAACCGCAACATAATTTAATTGGATACTTAACTGGAAGCGAACGAATAATGAACCTAGAAACTATAATATGCTGTGGTGAACCGACACAAATATTTGATTTGAACATCTACAATCAACAGGAATTTTTTTGAATTCGGTGCCATTGCTTAATTCTGTGTTGCATTTTAGTAGTTCACTTCAAGCATTACTAATAAATTCTTGTATCTTTCATACTAATATGCATGCTATCTTACACTTAGTAACTTTATCTGATAGCTCTTGAAAAGTAAAACGTACATATTGTGTACAATCACTTGCGAAAAACCGATATTTTATTACAGATTTTATACCGCTACAACCAAAACAAACATGAAGAATTCATACAATCTCGGGTGACTAAGCTTTGTTATAGCGATAATGTTCATGTAAATTGTAATAAGATATCAGTCGAAGTTTAAACAAATCAGTTTTATGACAGTATGTAGGCGCTTGTTCGTTAGCATCTTCAGAGTTTGTCATTTCATTATGAAAATTGTTCGTGGTAACTCCACATAATTTTCGCAATAGGTCTTTATTTGTTCAGAAGTTGTTGTCATTTGGTTCTCCGTACGTTGACAAGATGTTTGCAAAAGTCGTATAATTCTGTAATTTTGCATCAGGTTCTGGCAGTGGAGCAGACGGGGACTACCAACTTGTACAACATGAGGTGCTCTACTCAATGGCGAATCAATATGAGGTGCTCGAATTCCTTGGACGGGGCACCTTTGGACAAGTTGTCAAATGTTGGAAGAAGGGTACCAATGAGATTGTCGCCATTAAAATACTCAAGAATCACCCTTCTTACGCCAGACAGGTAAGTTTTCAGCGTCGCTCCACGTTGATTATCCATTATTTTTATTTTTTTTGTTATTCTAGGGTCAAATCGAAGTCAGCATTCTATCAAGATTGAGTCAAGAAAATGCCGACGAATTTAATTTCGTCAGAGCATACGAGTGCTTCCAACACAAGAATCACACTTGTCTTGTGTTTGAAATGCTGGAACAAAATCTCTATGATTTTCTGAAACAAAACAAGTTCAGCCCCCTGCCGCTTAAATACATACGGCCTATTTTACAACAGGTGCTGACAGCGTTGCTAAAATTGAAGGTAAGATTGTATTCCGGTATTGAAGAAAATATTTTGTTGAGAATTCATGTTATTTAAATTAATTGAAAGAAATTTGTTTTGTTCGAATTTATCGAGTATAGAATAAATATTTACTGTTAAAACTGACGATAAAAATTGGATTCATCAACTTGTTTACTTTTTCGTATCGTTAACAAAATTAATTTTAACTTTGTGATCTTTTCCAGCAACTGGGATTGATTCACGCTGATCTGAAGCCAGAAAACATAATGTTGGTGGATCCAGCAAGGCAACCCTATAGAGTAAAAGTCATCGATTTTGGAAGTGCTAGTCACGTTAGCAAAGCAGTATGCAACACCTATTTACAGTCGCGTTATTACCGCGCACCTGAAATTATCTTGGGGTTACCTTTTTGTGAAGCAATCGACATGTGGTCTCTGGGTTGCGTGGTTGCAGAGTTATTCCTCGGTTGGCCACTATATCCAGGATCTTCAGAATACGACCAAATTAGATACATCAGTCAAACACAAGGGTTACCAACGGAACACATGTTGAATAATGCGTCAAAAACAACCAAGTTTTTCTACCGGGACATGGATAGCACTTATCCGTTTTGGAGGTTGAAGACGCCAGAAGAACACGAAGCTGAGACAGGAATCAAGTCAAAAGAGGCTAGAAAGTACATTTTCAACTGCTTGGATGATATTGGACAAGTAAATGTTCCTACGGATCTCGAGGGTGGGCAGCTCTTGGCTGAGAAAGTTGACAGGAAAGAGTTTATAGACCTCCTGAAAAGAATGTTGACAATGGACCAGGTAGCAATATTTTATTCGTTTATAGCTGAAAAAAAAAGCATATTTTGAATTATAAATATTGATTGGTGTAAAACCTTTTTGCAATTTGGCTCTTTACTCTACAGGAACGACGAACCACGCCGGGTGAAGCACTGAACCATCCATTTGTTAGATTAGCACATTTGGTGGATTATGCACACTGCAATAACGTGAAAGCTAGTGTACAGATGATGGAAGTTTGTCGAAGAAATGACTATAACAGTACCGCTTCCGGCTCACATCATCAAGCTGCTCAACAAACAACATCTCTCGTCAATTTCGTGCCAGGTTCAAATGGCAACGTTACCTTTACCATCAACAATCAATTGACCAATCAAGTGCAAAGACTAGTGCGAGATCGCTCAGGATTCGATAATCTTGTAAGTTTTTGCTTTGAAAATAAGAACAAAATAACGTTGCTTTTTCAGTATCAGATTTATAACGGACGCACAGTGGGACGTCAGTACGCGCCCAGTAGTAGAGCCGATCCGTTCCAACATCAACTAGTATCCAGTATACTTTGTCCAGCTGGTTACCAAGGCATGGGTGGTTCACCAGCCAAACATGTCACAGTGGTTCAACAACCACCTCTACAAATCCAACAGCCTATACTAAGCCAACCAGGACAACAACAATATGTTCCTGTGAGCGTCGTAGAGCCGACGGGAAGACAAATGCTACTTACGGTAAGATTTTTGTTATAAAATGAGCATTTAATCATATTTGATATTAGAACGCCGTGCAAACATCCTGGCCAACCAACCGTCAACAAATGGCAATTGTCCCGTCTTGGCAACAAATTCCACAACACGCTGCTATACAACAACCGCTCTTATCCGAAGCAGAATGGGGTAGACCTCTTCTGGTCGATTCGTCAGCCATTTTACAAGAACAGAGGCCGGTATTTCCCGTCGACGTCGCTACTGAAGTATACAATTCCGCTATCGTTGATCACTCGGGGAGTACGTGGGGAACTAGCAAACGGAGTTCGAAGAATCATCACATGCAACAAACGAACTCGCACCACAGCCACCATCATTTGATGGTTCCGACACACCACAGATCACAACATGACAAGAAGGAGCAGACACAACTAAGTCCTGTTAAAAAACGAGTTAAGGAGAGTTCACCACCATCGGAACAAATCAACTATTCTGGAGGAAGTAGAAGAAATCACAGTCCGAACACCAATCACTGGCAGTCCCACTCACAAGTATGCTTTCATGTTCTTGACGCTTATTGTTTGCTAAAAAAAAAAATGGCTTAGGTTAATACACATGACCATCACGGACAATCGAATGGTAGACATCTGCAGCAGACCATCACCATTCACGACACTCCATCACCACCAGTTTCGGTTATAACTATTTCAGATGATGATGATGAAGAAGGTACTTCCGGAAAGAAGTCGAGCAGAGGTCAGAACAACGCGGTGCAACATACTGTTAGTAATAGGAAGAATGTGATAAGTTGTGTGTCAGTACCAGACAGTGATAATGAAGATCGAAGTTCGTCGAAGGTGAGTTTCATCAATAATACAGCAAAAACAACTACATTTTTATTCATTTCAGCATCAATCTTCTCAGCCTTACCAACACCAAGTAATCAAAAACGAACCAACTCCTACAAATTACGCCTCCGTTTCGCAGAAGAAACGTTTATTGGCCAAAGCACAATCAGAATGTATGTTGAACGTACCAACAAAGCAAGAGCCGGGAATCGAATATCATCGATCGAACGACTACAACATACCCCAACAGTCCCATTGTAGTTCAGCTTGTAAAGAACCCATACAAAGCTATCATTATGGCAATGCTGGTTCATCCGGTCAAGATCAGCAACCTCTTGTTTACACTTCCAGCGACAAGAGGGTTTCATGGGCACCGCCCGTCGCTCACAATCCGAGTTCACATGGAGGTCATCGACGACACTCCGCCGTGCCTGTTGTGAGTTTGAGAGAGTATAATATACCTACTCAGACTCACAAAGAGTATATACAGCCTCCGGCGGCCCATACGACAAGGGATAACCTAGCGGTTGCAAGAGAACAGCATCTGCTAGCTCCAGGAAAGAGTTGGGGCCCACCGCAGGCGATCCATCAGAGTTATAGGTGAGTTGGACTATACTTGGCGTATTTTTTATTGACTGAAACGGTATAGAATGGATAAATTGTTGTTGATTAAACTAACACAAGAGGTTGAATGATATTTTAATAGGTTTTCCACTAATTGCGTTAAATTTTAGAAATGTGTGCTATGTAGTAATTTGGAATATGGAGAGACATGACTAAAACTGTGTGAAACATATCTACAACTAGGTTTGGAAGGTTTATTCCTTTCTGTTACAAGCAATTATTTCATATATAGTAACACTATCTTTCTCGCAAGGATGGAGACTTTCTGATAGGCTGATTTAAAAATTTAACGTTCAAATTGATCATAACCCTAAGATGTCATAAGTTGATATAGTTGATTGATTTTTACCGCTGAAATTGATTTAGAGTAAACGAAAAACGAATTTTAGACATCTAGGAGTGTCTCAATATCCTTATACTCAGTCTGCTATAAGTCACAAATAGTTTAGTAAATAATAGCAGTTGTAGATTGTAGACTTGTAGACTACATTCCTAACACACGAGAAGAAATCAGTAATTTAGCAAATATCTCAAATTGTCAGCTATCTCTAACTCTGAACTTCTCATTTACAAATAATGGGCCTTACAATTTATCACCATTTTACTCAAGTATGTTTTTTTTATGAAAACGAAAAAGAACATTTAAATTAGAAGGCATAATTCTTAATCCATTGTAACGGTTCGTACTGAGTTACTGATTGGTAGTACTGCTCAGTTTTCTGGATGTATCGTCCACCACCGACCTGCTGCTACCGACTCAACCTTCCGAAGTTCGCTGCGACCAGATTTCATATAGTACGACAAAGATAAGTGGGTTAAGTAAATTGACCTTTTAAATAAAATGCATCACAAGTTAATCAAGTTTATTATGAGTAATCTCAATTTCAACATTTTTCTTCTATTAAAAAAAAAAAAACTTAGCCATCGTTTCATCCGCCTAAATTTTTACTTGATTCTAAATGATCGTAGCATTTCAAAATATAATACCTTTTATTACAATATCTTTTTATTATATTGTTTGTTTGTCCGATGAAAACCAAAACTTTTAAAATTCACACAATTTTTCACTGAAAAGACAATGATAATAACAATTTGAATTCACAAATTGAATTGCTAAATTCAATTGAATTTAGCACAAATTCGAGTAATGATGTACGTAACGTTCACTGATTGGCTCGATCCTTTCGAGAAAGAGGATATTGCATTTCCATGTGCATTAAATATGATAAAAAGAATGGAAAATAAAAAAGGTTGGTGCATATTTTTGTGTAGTCCATAAATGCATGTGGTAACCGGATCTATTATTACTGTCTTCTTGGGTAATACATTACGTTTTCTCATCAATTATCAATTGTCGGCATTAGTGTCAATTTTTGACAAATTAGAGTCATTACATCCTTGAGTCGAACATGAGGCCTCACTTCAGTTCTAGTTTTAATTGATTAACAATCATGGATATTTTAGAATTCGAGCATCTTTGCTAGAGTTTTCGTCGTAAATCGAGATAAATCATTCAGCCTCTGTGTAGAAGAATGTAGTTATGGTTGAATTAACATTTTGCATGATGATATTGATATATTGGGTGTGGTTGTAGACACAGCAATTCTCACCTATCGCCCCAGCCACTCGCTGGTGCTCCCAGGTTATCACCACAGCATCCGCTGGCCGCAGCCGGTCAGCCTCTTTATCATCAGACCGAACTCTATCGTCGACCTGTTTACGTAACAACAGCACAACCAGCTTATTTACCCGCCACACACCAAGTGGCACCCTCAGGGTAAGTAATTTACAAACGTTAAAGTAGTTGAATTAGTTGCGTGCTTTTTCAGAGTTCTGCGTAAAAGAAAATTGAATCTAAACTAGGTTTTTATTTGTATTTAGAGTAGGTTATTATTTTGTAGAAGTAGATTAGTGATTTATTAAAAGGGTGATAAAATGTATCAACAAGTTTTGTATTCTTTTTAGGATTAAAATTATTAAATTGCACTGTCTTTTTTGCATATCCTAGTTTTTGTGCGTGAATGTTTTTATGTTGTTTTTTTTTGTTGTAGTCGCGCCCTGCCACCTCCGCCAGCCCATCATTCGAGCGCTCGTCCGGTGTTAGCAAGTCACACGAGTCATCCGCTGCCTGCTCACCTTCAATTTCCATCCCAAGTTGCGACCGCTTCGTACGGATTCGCCCCCTTGAGTCCCGCCAAAACTCATCAATACCAACCTCCAAGCTTGTGGTTTGCCGAATAATAGCCACGAAGCTCAAAAATACTAATAATTTTTCGTTAACAATTTGGTTAAAGGTAATACTGCATAATATTTATTTTTAAACGCGTTTTCTGTATGGTTTAATTAGTTTTAGGTGTCAGTAGTATGCAATGTTATCTTTATTTTAATATTCATGTGCAATGCTTATTATTCTGTCGTATTCAGGTATATTAATCGTTAAGTTACAAGGTTGAGTTGTAGTTGGAGTTCACTTTCACATTTTATTAATCTTATGTGTTTTTTCACTCATTTTATTTCATAGTATTACAGAAGAGATATAATTTAATGTTTTAAGGGCATACGTTAATTTTAACGCTTGAAAAGTGATCTACAAAATGTACAGAAAAAAAGTTTGTGTAATCTGTATAATAACAATAGTACTGTAGAGTAGTATTTTCATGCAAAGACAATGTCCAGTCTTAATTTATTGCAAATTTTTAAAACTGCCTTTCATATCAAAGTATTTCATATTGATCTTAAAGCATTTTAGTCACTTTAGACATAAGTAACCTCTCAGTTCATCAGTTGTACATATTATTTCTATTTTATTTAATTTCATGAAATGTAGTTCGACAACTGAGGCGTTCTAATTTAGAAATTGTGTTTAGTAGAATTACTTAAATCATTTGATTGTTATTAAGTTGATGTGCATTTTTATTGTATATTTATTATTACTTTTAATTTAATGCTTACTAAGTAAATTATGTTGTCCAGAATGTTCATCGGCAACTGGACTATTCAATACGCTTCGTTTGCTATTTTAGGTGTGGGATAGCTTGTTTAAGCTCGAAACAGTTGAAGTGATTGTTTAAATGTCACACAAACTCTCGTAAATTACTACTAAAAAGTTACTAGTCATGGTGTATTATATTTTTTGTGTGTCCCTCAATGAAGTGAGCGGTTGTGTGACGTTTAAACAATCACTGAAGTGGAATGTTTTTAAAAAAAATTGATGTGCCTGTTATAATATTATGTATGACCCTCTTGGACGTACACTCTATGTTTGACGTTTAAAGCAAAAACATTGTGCACTAACTGTCTTAAATGTTTTTTCAACAGGGATTGACGTCAATAGAGTTGCGGCATATATAGTTGTGATATTTAATAAATCATTTTAATTGTATATAACGTATAATTGCCTAAATGTAGAATGGAAATTCGTAAAAATGTTTTTACTTTTTTGGTTAGGGTAATAGTTTTTACGGGTTTCGGCAAATATTTTATTTAGAAGTAGTCAGTACGATACCTATAACTCTAGATGTAGAGTATTAATGGTAGTTGTACAAATAAATAATATTTTTGGATTGTGTAGAATTAGATTTGGGTATATTAATAACGATAATATAATAATCAGGTGTTTCTCGCGTAGATTTTTTCTTCATAATGTTCACGTTGATGCATGTTGATGTAGTTTTTTTTATTATTATTTTTAGTTCCTTTAAATTCGTAACTTCGCCTTTTTTGACAAGTTGTGTATATATGTTTTTCTTGATTGATACTGTGATCATAAAATTTCTCACCTTCATGATAATTTTCTTGCGTTTCTAAAACGATTATTTTATTCCAGTTAGTATTAACAGTTCTTGCAATAATAAATAAGTTGGCCAAATGTTGGTTTTGAGACTTTATATAATGCCTTATTCTCAGAACAATATTGTATCGATAGAACTCACGATTTATTAAATTATAATCTCAGACATAGTAGAGTGGACAAATTATGTTTCTATGTAGCTGTAAATATTATTAATACTAGATATTATGTGATACCAATATAAATTTCTCTGAATGTTTAGCGAAATTTAAAACTAATGGCATTCAGTCCACTTTTTGGTCTGAGTTCAAAAATTGCTTTCATTCTCATTTCTAATGATGCACAGGGTGAAATGTTTATACAAAAAAATGAACACAGCGAATTAGAGTAGTAGCATTTGCCAAATTTTCCATTTGATGTGTAATAATCATCGAATTTTTTTGCTTTCGGTATTTGCTTTGGTTATTTTAAAGACTGGCCTATAATTATAAAATATGTTTGTTTGCATAATCTGCAGTATTATAAACCTTTCATTGGCTTTAGTTGTATATAATATGCTTACAATGCTAATGATGCATTTTATCCTATATAATTGGTACAACTTTATTTTAAACCCTCGACTATTTTGTATTTGCTCCCTCTAATATAATATACTTGTATGTTATTATTGTAAAATTACGCCACAATTATATAATGCGATTTAATGTATTGTTGGATCGTTCTGTGTAATATCAAAATAAAAGCACAATAATTAAAAAGTACCTCATGTAATTAAATTAGCCGATCTCTCTATCGTAGAATTGATTAAAATACATTGAATTGTGTTATGGTTACTCATTTTTATGACTTATAATTGGGTTGGTTTTTTTTATTATTAGTTACCACATATATATTATTTGTACTGTAGGAGCGCTTAAACTGGTTGTAGTTTTTCTATTTCTGTTTGCGACTAGATCAAATTTTCAAAATATCAAAAAACACTTCCGATCTGATATGTAATAAATATTGTAAGGTTTTTACTAATGATCTAAAGGCTGCACTACAGAATAGATTCTTGATAGAGCGTCGGCAGTTGCTACGTTCACCGTTCTAATGTATCCCAAAGTTTGGGAATGGGTATGTAGCAACTTCCGTCGTCTTATGTAGATTTACTATATTATTAGTGTTACACAAGACTGGTGTAGTTTGATGTCAATATATAGCGAAATTAGTGGTGTTCGCACCTAAATTTATATGGTGATAGGCTGTCGTAGTGATTTAATCTTAATGTATATTGTTAATTAACTAACGTAACCATTTATATATGGATTGTCGGATTTTTTTTGGTGTCTTATTTTAAAAACTTTCGTCATTCCGTCAACGAAATTTATCCAATTGGTGGTTCACGACGATATACAAAAAGATGTATAGTACAAACTGTTATGTAAATGTGTATGTATATAGTTTGAAGTAACTAAATTGAAAATTTCATTAAGATTCCATAGTTGATCGATCATTCTGTGATTCAAAATTATTTAGTCAGTGGGAGAAAATTCGTTGGTGGAATAGTAATGAAGTTACTATTTAAGCATGGGTGATTTATAATATTTATTTAAGTACAAAAATGTGTATAGAATGGTTACACTTTTACTAAAAAACTACTAAAAATTTAACACTGCTGTTTTTTATCTTACAAAATTAGAAATTGAATCATATAGCGTATGTCAGTCATATAATACTATTAGCTGTTTTTCAATAAATAAATAATTGTAATGTTGAAAAATACCCTTTGTCAAATTTGCACTTAATGATTCCCGTAATTCTTAGACAATCCTGTGAGGAGTTGAAATAATTAATTTTTAAGGCCGCGCACTGTTGTAACATGTGTTGCAACAATGCGCTCGTGAATTATGTTTTTGAAACTTTAATATAAAATTTATAAGCTTCTAATGCAACTTTTAAAATACTATACTATTTGTAGACAAAAATTAGAAAATGTAATAAAATCTAGGGAAATTGGTCCTACAAAATTAAAGATGAGTTGTATACTGCTAATGGAATGATTTCTTAGCGTAGTAATTGACATATCATTTATTTAATGTGTTTCTTAAAATCCAGTTTATGACGAATTACGCAAACAATTCTTTAATTGTTTAATTTTTGTAAATTCGAGTTGTTTGCGCCGTATCACGGGAATTGGTTGAGACGAAATGGTATTTCTAGTTTTGGTCTAGTTGGGTTTAAACTGTGGTAATTGGAAACATTAGCAGGGTACATGACTTTTGTGATTATTTGTGACGTCCATATTTTCTGAATTCCCGATTTCATTTGAACTTAATAGGGTAATTCAGAACTATATGTTACTAAATTCTGACTGCACATACTGACTGCATTAAGTAACCTGCCACAACCGTGTTAGTTGGACCAAGATATAAATATTTAAACCACATTTTCATGTTCGTACAAGTTATCAATGTTCTTACGATAATAGATATTAATGTGATTTGGGCCTGAACCATTTGTAAACAACTTAATGTAACATAGATACATCTGCATGTAACATAGATTTATAACTGTAAAGCTTGCATAGGATTTATTAAATATTTTAGTATGTTTTCTCTATTACGACTAAATGTTGCCTTTTTGTCAGAGAATGTACATCTATGCTGATGTAGAAGCACACCGACAACATATTTGTTCGTTGGGTGTATTTGGCATTAATAAATAGTCTATCCAAGGCTTGTGCGCGCTTTGATGATTTTTTACAACCTAACAGCAATACCCAAAACATTTTTAATAAAGGTAAGCATTATGGTGAAAAGGTAAGTACCATGGGCTAAATTTCATATCTGTTGGTAACTCTGCTTGCTATTTGACAGTTTAGGGTTTCGTCTCTATTAATTAGCAAATGTCTTAAAGTAAACAAGCAAAAGTACTGCCAACATGTAGAAAATGTGTGCACTAAAAGTTGGAAAGTGTTGCGAAACGATTCCATAATTACTATCTAACTAAATAACAGGAAAACATTTTAAAACATTAAAGTCACTTTTTTTTTTAATCGACTAAAAAAAACATGATAATTTTACGTATAATTTTTTTGTTGGTGCTTTTTCAAACGATTGCGTGCCATTAAAAAAAATATTCCAAAATTTTATAAGATTAGTTAAAAATTACAATTTCGCGTATTCATCATTTCAAAAGTAAATGGAACCAGTACGCCACTGGGAGCTCCTGTAAAATTTTCTTGCCATTGTGAAAATAAGCATGCGCAGTTAAACCCCCGTCATTCAGCTTACTTTTTTTTTTAATTTGTTGTTTAACAAAGTTGTTAACCTATTTTATTGAATACGTTTATAAATCGCTACCAAACCCAACATCTAGAAACTTTTCCGTTGGTTGAACTAAATGTCAAATGTCAGTGTGAGTTTGAGGTTATAGTTCAAGGCCAGATACAGCAAATTAACCGTGGCTTTTTCTTTAATTTGCCGTATTGTTTCATGGATATTTTTAAATTCATTTTAATTTCGAAATTTTACTTACAAAAAAAGACAATTTTGTTCAGTCTACCCGATTTAAATTTAAAATTTTGATTTTAAAATAAGTGTCACTAGCTGCTGTTAAATTACCTAAATAGTTTCATTTGGAAAAAAATGTACGATTTTTAATATGACTTTTATAAAACTAATTTTTTGATGTACAGTATTTGACATTACAAAACATTTTGTAAAAACACAGAGTGACTTTTAAAAGCTTGGATTTAATCGAAGAAAAGTTTAAGAGTTGGTAACCAAAAAATGTCCAAGTGAGCGGCAAAATAAGTAGAAATCGATTTATTAAGCAGTAAAATACTCAGAGCTGAGCGTAATTAAGCTAAATTTGTTTTTTTTTAGGCGACCACTCTGTAAACGTTTACTTTACAGACTCTTATGCGGTCGTAAAGATGAATTTTATGGACTCATCCGTTGAAGTATACTTTATGTACTGCTGCATCTCAATTTCTTACATTCTGCGTCTTACAATTTTTAGTTTTTTGTGATCGTCCAAAAAATCTTCTATGCGCTTCTATGCAAAGAAAATTTGATGCTTCATCGGCTCCTTTACGTACTTGTTACAAAAACAAACATTGCATAGATTTTTTTTATTGTATTAGTATTACATACGATGTATATAAATAAGCCTTTGCACTTTTTTTTACTGTTGCTAACTCTGTTATTTATTAATATGTACCTACACTGAACCGACATGGGCATAGAATGTATGTCAGTAATGTAACCTTTGCATTTTATTTACTGTTGATAGTTCTGTTATCTATTAGTTTTGACACTCGACAGTCGTGGACATGGAAAATATCTCAAAAATATACCCTCTGCCCTTTTTTTACCTGCTGGTAGCTTTGATATTTATAAACAACGACACGGAACAGTCATAAGCATATAGAATATCTCAACAATAACACCACTGAACATCAATTAATGCCTAACCTGAACCTGTCAAGAGACTAGGGGTAATAAGCAAACCTACCAACACATTTTATTTTTGTAAATTCTACTTACAATTAGATATCATCTCTTGTAAAAAATAAAAATGAAATAAAAAGAAAACTGACATTTTTAAGAAAATCTACATACTTGCCGATGTTGACCCAGAAACCAGTTCTTCTTGTCCTTAAGGTTTACCTATTTTCACCGGACTCCCAGGGTCAACTGGGTTTAATCATAATAATAAATAAGCGATTAAACTTGTAGGACGACCTTGAGTAAAATTTTTGGACCGGTTTACTATAAAAACGTTTTTGACTAGACATGCGTAACAAAATAGTACAATGAAAAAGAATAATTTTATTGGCATGGGGGGATTTTCGGGTAGTTGCTTTAAAATACAATTTAGTTTGCAAAGTGGTGGTTTTTTTATCCATCACGCCCAGTTGCCCGTTACGCCACTGGCATCGCCACATGTCGATTAGTACACATAGATGGCAGTATCGACGCGGCGGGTTTTTCGAAACTTTGTCTTGTCTCAACGAAATAGTTATTGACGTTGGTGCTTACTCTCAAGGTCGCGTTTAAAAACCGTCAAGATCTTTTAGGTAATTTCCGAGTAAGAATCAAACTATCGCAATTCATATTCGGAATTGAATTCACACCGTTCTGATTGGTTTTTAATTACTGTTAGAAGAAAAAAGATCAGTTAACATCGTGATTCTGTCTTAAGCGTATTACTGAACTTTTCCTTTTCTACTTTTGTAATTGGCCACGGGTTTCCCGCCGCGTGTAGTTTGCGCCCGTCGATAAGCTAACAGGGCATCGACCGCTGTTAGCTCGCAAGGGAGTGGTAGCCATCACCACCAATACACAACCAGGTTCCAACGAATCGTGTGTAGTGCGTCGCGACCATTGGTCTACAATTTGTCGACCAATCATTGGGAAAGTGCAGACTAAAATATCCAATGTAAGTCCACAAATTATCAAACATATTCAGTGCATGCTTCGAGGGTTGAACCGGCAAAATACAATTGTTTATTGTTAATCCACTCGCAAATTTTCACATTTTACTACGTTACGACATGATCTCAACGTAATGGCGACCAAGCTTTCGTGTTTCGACGTTTACACGGTTTAATGGAACAAAAAGGCGGTTTCCGTTGTTGGAGAGCTTGGAACTCGACGACGATGGGAAATTTGCGCTAATTTCCACGATTTTCAATGTTATTACGTAGGACGTTTAAGTTTCCGAGGATTCCTTGGATTCATTCCACACCTAACATTCATAACCTATATCACGTCAGATCTACTTTAACTTTTAAATTAGCCCCGTTTTATGTCCAGGGCAATGAGTAACGTAAACACGTGAAATAACTACAACGAAATATTCAAAACCACTTCGTTATTTACGATTACGAATATTAATTTTAGACTTTGATTTTCTGTCAGCTTATTAAAAATAATGTAAATCAAGCTTTACTGTCACTTTGTGGCATTCAGCTTCGCATTTCGTGCATTGTCAAAGTGACAGGTTTAGGAAGTATAAGAAATTTGTAAGTGAGGTTACAAATTAATAAAGGGGTTTTAGACTTCCTGCCCACGATAATGAGATCTGAAATCATCTTTCTATACCCAAGCAAAAATAAAAGTTCTTAACTAAACTCGACTAAATTTAAGAAATCACAACGAATAAATTACACGCTTGTTCTACACAATATGAAGAGACTATGAATTATTTAAAAATGTTGGTAGACCTGTTTTGTATGTTCAAGGTTAAGTATTAAGGCGCGGTATACCACGTTTTACAGCGATAAACGCAACAATTAACATAGAACTAAGGGTCTATGTAACATCCTGTCACAAATTCCCGAACTGGTTGATACAGTTTAGTTCGAAACCATTTAATAAACTTATTTAAAAATTTATGGGAATGATTTGATAAAACGGCGAGTTTGAAGATTTAAAAAGGGACAGTTCAAATGAGTTTTGCTTCTTTATGAGATTAAAAAACTTACACATTATATTCTGCTATTAAGTATCAATTATTAAAATAAAGAGTACTTCCAAACTCAAATTTTCTCTAGATATTGTTTAAGTTTTTCAAACTGGCAATTCAAAGTCCGTTTAGAACCTATAAAAAATGACATTTTAAGTGACAAACGGTGTATATGAGAGCTCAGTGTATGAACATTTTTGGTGTTTTTAGCGGATGTTGGTAACAAATTTCAAAAGTGAAGAAGCTGTCAAAATTGATTTGTTTACTTTAATCTTAACCTTTTTAACAAAGTTAATGTCATTTAGAAAATTTAAAAATGCAATGGAATATTGTAATTATCTGCATCCCTAAACAATTATAAATAATCATAAATCATAAAACATTAATGAGACTGCTTCTGTCATTACGCTGTCGCTTCTCAACAATAAGATTGCCAATATACAAGTCGTAAAAATATCCCTAGGCGATACAACCTAATACATAAATTTTGTCAAATTCTGTGTAGTCCCAAATTTTGGACTGTATACGGATTTGGATTCTCAGGTTCAAAATAATTGGGTGTATATGATAAAAAATGTGACATATCTCTAGAAAGTTGTAATATACCACAGAATCACGTACGTTGACAGGCTTACCAATGCAGAAAAAAATCGATGCATTTCAGGTGTTTTTTTCTGAATTGTGTTGGTATATATGTATATGGTATATGAATACTATCGTATTCATTAAAAATAAGATATTCAAATTTTGATAGTGTAAATTGGACGAAGTTAAAATGTCTATTATTCAACACTGACATCAAAGGCATTGTCAGTTTTCAATCTAAAAGTACATAATATGCTTTTTTTTAATTGGCATAACTGAGACACTTTGCTGTCCTGTCCCACGATGGTACATTAATATCGGTTATACCAATTCTACCAACTTTTCACAAAAACGCAAAGCTCACAACACGCCAACAATTATTTAATAATATAACTATACGACCTTCAGGAGCAAAAAAAATAAATAAAAAAAAACAATTGGCTAACTCCGCGCCTGTTATGTCAAAGCACCCTTTTGACAGTTTTGAGCTGAGCAGTAATTAATGTGCACAACTCTCATTGTTGAGATGACACTTATGATGACAGTTTCAAAATGTCAAAGTCGATTTACATCAGGGTGACCAACCTATTTCAAATCCCAGAGTTGCTTCGACTCCTTTTTTATTCGATCATATTGTGATTGTGACAGATGTGTTCATATAATTCATCTTTACTGCAGCAAAAGAATCCGCAAAGTTCTTTATTTGATATTTTTCAAATTAATATTATTTTTTAACAAATTTCTTCCTCTGCACTTTACATGTCGTCTAGTTCTTATAATTTTCTAAAAGGTTCTGGGGGCAACATGTTTAAAAAAAGTTGAGAACCACTGTCGAGCCCTAGTTTGGTCTAGAATTTTCCGTCGTCTGATATTCTAGATTCTTAAAGGAGTTCTCAAGACGTTCTCCCACTGTTATAATTTCCGGGTTGCTGCCTCCTCCTACTTTTCTTCCATACTAATAATTTTTACTTACTTTTGCAGTGTTTAGCCTTCTGGATTTCTCACGTGTCCATCAATGGAGCAAATCGCGACAACAACCGATGGCCAAGTAGTCATGCAAACCGTGCAAGGTGTAAGCCCCCAGCAAGTCCAAGTAATGCAGATGAACACCGGTCAAGTAATCCAAGGTGCAAACGGCCAACAAATCATGGTACATGCAGTTCCTCAGAGTGGTCAAATCCAAGTAGCACCCGCTGGCACACAAGGTTTACAGCAAATACAAGTCCTCCCAGTATCAAGTCTACAAACTGCTCAGGGTCAAGTTCTGCTTCAACAGCCTCAACAAGCACAGATAGTTCAGTCGTTAGATGGACAGACTTTTATCTATCAACCAGTAGCTATAGATAATGCTGCTCTTCAACAAGCACAACCTACTGGTTGTTTTAAGATTGTGTTGTTTGTAATTTGTGTAACGTTCTAATTTTAGTACTTAATATAAATGGAAGTTTGGTGCAAATTGCGAGTAGTCCGCCTGCTGCCACAACTACCACAGCTGTGGCTCAACCCGCGGTTACATCTCCTACACAAACTGTTGTGCCACAGACCATCACCACGGCGAACCAGTTGACTATGGCTAACGGAAATTTAGTCATGGTGAGAAACGCCTCCGACGTACGTAAAATTATTAACATTTTTCCATCCACCCACGTTCTAACTCAAACTAAAACAAACACGATTTCACCTCTTTCTTTTTCTTAATAGTAAATTTTTCTATAGATGGTACCCGGAACCAGCGGAACTCAATTCCAAAGAGTGCCTATACCAGGAACTGCGGAGTTTCTAGAAGAAGAGCCTCTCTACGTAAACGCAAAGCAATACAGGCGAATATTAAAAAGAAGACAAGCTAGAGCTAAATTAGAAGCGGAAGGAAAAATCCCTAAAGAACGACCGGTAATTATTGAGAGCAATACAAAATAAACACTAAAACAACCTTTCAGAAATACTTGCACGAATCCAGACACAGACATGCCATGAACCGGATAAGAGGAGAAGGTGGGAGATTCCATTCAGGATCGGTGAAGAAACGAAAAGAGGAGATGCAGAGACAACAGCAACAGCAGCAACAACAGCAAACGCAGCAGAGGTCGATCGGTGTTTCGTACAACAATATAGAACTAGCCACACCAATCATCATCGAAGTAAGTTCGCCACTGTCGTGATTTACAAGATCTTAGTAATTGTTTTTTTTTTTTTCAGAATGTGATGCCAGACATAATCAAAACTGATCCACTCTCGATCGAGGGCAATTAGATGATAATTGTTAGTTTTAACTCAAACTGTAAATTATTAGGAACTTTGTAAATAGCTTCTTTAAGTTTTTCAATTGTTTGTATATATTGTAGGCATTCATGTCTATTTTTACATCTTCGTGTCATTCTTTTGTTGTTAAAGTGTCTTGCAGTTGATTCGATTTTGTATGAACAGTTTTGACTGATCTTGTAACTAGTTTTGTTATTAAATTATTTCATTTTTGAGCTGGCTTTCGATTTTTTAAACTTTTTCAACTGTCATTTGGTTAGGTCTATAAAAAGAATTATGTCAATGAGAAATATAATTTTTACAATAAAAGATTTTTGTAGAGCTCTTTGAATTTCATTTCCAGCAAATACATGTAGAGTAATTTTTTGGTCTGACATCAAGTACAACATTTTTGATTAATTATTGTTTCATCGCTAAATTATTGCTGTTTCATTCTTTAAAAGAAAACATGGAAACAGAAGTAGGTAAATAATTGGATAACAACAAAGAAAAAAGAGATGTGGAATGAAAAAACTTCTTCAACCGGCTTCACAACCAAATTCTTTTTCAATGTTAACAACATTTTTTTTAACTTTTTACTAATGTTATTCAGAGATAACAATAAAAATAATGCGGATAAAAGAAAAAAACTGAGTAAAACAATAATATTAATATTTAAGAGGTGAGTTAGGCAACCAACGATACTCCAAATTTTTGTTAGCAATTTTGTGGTAAAACATGATTCACCTCTGTTATATCATTTAAGATAAGGTTTATATTTTCCATATTATAACTTAAGCTGAAATAAAGCAACTGCAGTCGATTTAATATTTTTATTTTGACAAAGTGGATGTTAGAGATCTTCTTTATCCTTATTGTTGACGTGACGTAAACAACCGCACAGATTTACCGGTAATGTCAGTGCTGTTGTCAATCTGTCAATAGTGGGGTTTTGGGGAAGCTTTGGGTGTAAATGCTTAGTTTGGTGAAAGTATAACTAGTGATTTAGTTAAATGCACGCTTAACAACCGAAAACATTTTCGACGCCTTGTTTTCCTATTGAAATTCACGCACAAGTAAGTTTGAAAAATTTTTCAAAAAATTAGGGGTGTAACTGTTTTGTTTGTATAGTTTTCCCTCAACACCTTTACATAAATTATATGTAAACATCAGCATGGCTTGGAGATTCAAAGCTTCTAAATATAAAAACGCCGCACCCATAGTCCCAAAACCCGAAACTTATGTCCGGGACATTTGCGTCGGTTCTTACCAAACTTATGGCAACAACATTACCGCCTCGGCCAAATTTATGGCTTTTAATTGGGACCATGCCGGCTCCAGCTTGGCCGTTTTGCCTATTGATGATTCAGGACGCAAAAGCAAGCTGATGCCACTTTTACATGCACATTCCGATACTGTGACTGACATGGAGTTTTCTCCTTTCCATGATGGACTGCTAGCGACAGGATCTCAAGACTGTTTAGTTAAAATCTGGCACATTCCAGAAAATGGCTTACAAGAGTCCCTGAGCAACCCAGAATATACTTTTTCACATAAACAGCGAAGAGTTGAAACTGTTGGTTTTCATCCAACTGCTGATTTTCTTCTCTACTCTACTTCTTACACCACGTTAAATTTGTGGGATTTAATGTCAGGACAAGAAATGTTCTCAAATGCTGAACCGAGTGACGTCATCCAATCAGTTAGTTGGAAACGAGATGGAACATTGTTAGCAACGTCATCTAAAGATAAACAAGTGAGGATTTTAGATCCCAGAGTTGAGGCGTCGTGTATTAAAACTGCCAATAGCCATCAGAGTATTAAAGATTCGAGGATTGTTTGGTTGGGCGATAGCAATAGGATATTAACTACCGGCTTTGATGCTCAAAGGCTCCGCCAGATTATTATTAGAGATTTAAGAAACTTTGGAGAGGCGGAAAAGTCGCTGGAACTGGATTGCTCAACAGGGATTTTGATTCCGCTGTATGATGCAGACACGGGAATGCTGTTTTTGGCTGGAAAAGGTAACTCCTTTGTTATTTTGTTAGGAATTTTTATTATATGTAAAGAAAATTTTGACCTTACATTCTACTATTATACAAAAAGAATCAGACCACCAAAGCAATAAGGGCTTCTAAAAGAGTTAATTTACTTTTTTCTTTTTGTTATTTGTTACAACCAGAAAGTTCCGTTTTGTGGAATTGTTTATGAGACATTCTGCATAATTTCTATTTTCCCAATTAAATTATTTTGATTTAATATCTAATTTAACAGTGTTAGCTGCATTGTATTTTTTACATTATTATTTTGGTGATGCTTCAAGTGACTTTTTTTTGGCTTAATTTTTTTAGTTAGGACTGTTTGCTTTTATTATTTTTATTATTTGCAGTTTATCTAAACCAAGCCTAAACATGTAAATATTGATATATGAAAAATAAACAACAACATCCTGTAAAAAATTTAAATGCAACGTACAGTATCGCCATTTAATTTCGCACAAAGAAGTGTAAATCTTTGTTATTTGTTTTAAAATTAATATTTACCAATGTGTAAATTGAATTGAATTATTAGAATAATTGTTTTGTTTTTTTTAACAAGAATGTCATTGATTCGATTTTTTCGTAAGTGTGTCATTGATTACTAAAATTTTGGTATTACGGTTTTCAAAATGTATGCTATTAATTTGTGTCATTGTGTAATCAATCATATTTCTGTCAGTTTATTTGAGAGGGTATTAGGAGTGCATGATCTTCTAAATTTCATATTTGTAATCATTTATCCATTTAACACATTAATTCCAACAAATTACTACTTACTATCTTTTTTACTTTATTTACTTTTTTACCAACTTTTTTTACTATATTCTACTTTAAATTTTCCATAGATTTTGCTGATATCAGATTTTGATATTCTCAGGTTCTCACATTTCTCAAATTCTGAACTTTTCTACATTTTTAGGTTATCGATTTTTTCGATTCTTCAAATCTTTGTTTTCGTAAATTATTATCAAATCGTTACAAACTCAGATTTTTAGGTTCTTACCTTTTGACTACCATATTTTCATATCCTTATGTTCACAGGTTCTCCAATTCTATATTTTTTTAAATTCACAGATGCTTAGATTTTGAATTATTTAATAAATAATAATGTAAATGGAAAAACTGTTTGCAACCCTAGATTCTTAAATTTTTAGATTCTCACATTCTCAGCTCTTTCAATTTTTCGTTTTTTTTTTTCTCATATTTTCAGGTTCTCATATTTTCAGATTTTCATATTTTCAGGGTCTCATATCTTCAAGATTCCCAGATTATCAGACGTTTGATTTTTTTGATTTTTCAACTTACCGTTGAATCAACAAATCTTTACAGTCCCAGATTCTTAGATTTTTAGGTTGTTCCTTTTTTGACTATCATATTTGCATACCGCCAGATTCTCAGATTTACGGGTTCACCGATTCTAGAATTTTTAGATTGTCATATTTTTAAATTCTTGGATTTTTGACCCTTCCATTTTTAAATCATTAAATCTTCATAATCTCAGATTTTTATATTTTTAGGTTCTAACTTTCTGTTACCATATTATATTTTTTCCTATTCTTGTTTTTTTAGGTTCTGCGATTCTTACGTGATCAAAATCTTAGTTTTTCATAGTCTTATATTCTTAGACCCCTAAATTTTCAAATTCCCAATTTGTCAGATTCTTAAATTTTTAGATTTTCAGATGCCTAAATTCTTAGGTTCTTAGATTCTCAAGTTCTCATGTTCTTTAGTTTCTGTGAATCACAGACTCTTTAAAATTCCTATATGCTCAGATTCTCATATTTCAGATTTTATTATTCGTAGATTCCTAGATTCAGACTTATTTTTTTAGATTTTTAGATTGTTCAGTTCTCATATTTTTAGATCGTCAGATTCTTAAATCCTAAAATTCCCAGACTCTCGAATTCTTGGATTCTCTAATTTTTTTTTTATTCTTAAATCTTCAAATTTTGATATTGATAACCCCAGTAATTTAAATTTTTAAATTCTTATTTTGATATCTTTTAAGGTGACACAACAATCGGATACATGGAAGTCATGGATAAAGAACCGTACTTAATGGAAGGCATCCGTCACTCTGGAGAACAAACCAAGGGAGCATGTTTAGTTCCAAAGCGCGCCCTCAACGTAATGCAGGGCGAAGTCAACAGGATCATGCAACTAACTAGCTCCTGTGTTATACCCATCACCTATCAAGTTCCTCGCAAAACTTACAGGTACTCCAATATGACTTCTCAATCACATAATGGAGCTATTTGTTTAAATTGTCTTAAGCATGTCTCGAATTTGTTCACTTAAACCAAGAAGGTTGTAATTGTTCGCTGTTATGACAGTTCATGAAACAATGAATTTGTTCCCCAGGGATTTCCATGCAGACTTATATCCTGACACTCCCGGTTACAAAACGGAACTAACGGCGGAACAATGGTTGAATGGAAAAAACATTCCGATTCCTAAAATCAGTTTGGATCCATCGAAGCGCGAACACGGCGAAGAACCCATTATAGTAAGTTTTGTTGTTAATTTTTGTTGTCTATTAACAATCTTGAGATATAACATAACTACGTTGAAAAATTAGGTGCATAGAGGACCTCTTTCAAAATTGCAAGAAGAGTACCAAACGGAAAAAGTCATTGATTCAAAGCCCATTCCCAAAAAACCCTTTCAACCTAAAATCACAGCGACAATTACTAAAAACGAGTTCCATCCAGTGCAGGATATTATCAAAGATCTTGAAAAAGATAAGTCACCCGTTTCTGATAATAAACCGGAAATTATTCAAGATAATAAAGTTGCGGAAAATAACAAGATTAATTTGGAAGAAATGGCGATACCACAAAACGTTATTCCTCCTAAACCGTTGCCGCGTTCATCCAGAACTGGTTCGATTTGCGAACCTCTTGAAGATCCCAATAATCCTCCAAAACCTGTCGCTAGACCTAGGACGAATAGTGCGACGCCTGTCGTCACATCGGTTAATCCGAACGTGCCTATAGCAGGAGGATACAAGGTTAATGTTGTGTTGTGTTGATTTTTTTTTTCATTTTGGTATGATTTGAATGGCACCAATTTTCCGTAGTTGCTACGACTAGATTTCGCTTGGTTTTTTACTTTTGTAGATTTCCCCCCCCTTTTTTTACTCCAACTAAAGTCTGTGTATTTACAGCCAAGGCTAGGCCCGAAGCCATTCACACCTCCAAAACTCAACGACACTGAAAGCTTTGATAAAGTCTTCTCAGTTCCGGCTGTTCCCGGTCAACCACAACAAAGCAACGGAGTTCATGAAGCCAAAACTCCCATCTTCGAGCCCGCCCCTCTCGTCCAAGAAAAAGAAACAAACCAAGCAGAAGACGAGACTAAAGAGGAAAGCGTGAATAACGAAGTCGAAAGCGACGACTCTTGTTATACACCGAGAACTCCAAGCACGGCCGAACGACGGAAACTGTTTGAGAACAATACTAAAGAGAATGAACCGGAAGATAACTTGGACAGTGTTGATCAAAGCGGAAATTTTGAAAGGGCTTCCGTTCAACGGAGTAGCATTGCAGAAAGGAGAAGGATGTACGAAAATAGATCGCAATCTGTGCAGGAACCTCCGAACACCATAATCGAAAAGAGCGGGGGGTCCCCTATTATGTTGAGGAGGAAGGATTCCTTTAAGAATAGAAAGAACGCAGAAGACGTTTTAAAAGATGACAATAACAGAAAGAGTGGACAGGTTTCCAAGCAGATGTCTCTGGATCAGCAGCCTGGCAAGAAGAGTGAGAATTTCGCGGCGCCGACACCGAAGCGAACTTCCACAGTGTTTGGTAAGACTTCTTAAATCACAAGTTTGAAATTTCAAGATTTTGCGTCCTCATTTTAGTTAGTGGTAATCACACATTTGAGTCATTGTGCAATGTAATTTTAATTTTGTTACTCTAAAAATTTAGACTGTAATTTATAGCTCTTTTTTATTTTTGAACAGGTCGTGTGTCGAAATTCCGCCACTTGAAGGGCACCCCAGCCCACAAATCATTCCACATCGAGAATATCCGGAATTTAAGCCGCCAGATATCCGGTGAATGCGACGGCTTCCACGGTAACATATCGATTGTTTTTTTCTTCGTAATTAAACTCTAATTATAGCTAATCCTGAACGCGTTGCCGTCCCACTTAGCGGCCCCGGTGGGAAAATAGCAATCTTTGAATTAAGCAAAACTGGGAGGCTTCCCGATGGTGTTATTCCCGCTTTAGTCCATGGAAGCAACATCATGGACTTTGCATGGGACCCTTTCGATAACCAGCGACTAGCTGTGGCATGTGACGACGGCGTTATCAAACTCTGGAAGATTCCAGAGAATGGGTTAAGTGAGCCCACGAACGAGCCAGAGAAAGAGTTTAATGCTCATCCTGACAAAATCTACCTTATTAAATTTCACCCCACTGCCAAAGACGTTTTAGCGTCGGGTTCTTATGATATGACAATCAAGATTTGGGATCTCTCTACTTTGTCAGAAAAAATCGTGCTTAAAGGTCACACTGATCAGATGTTCAGTTTTGCGTGGTCTCCATGTGGAGTGTTTTGTTCCACGGTCAGCAAAGATGGAAAAATCCGGATTTATAAACCGAGAGCCAATAATATGCCAATTCGAGAGGGAAAAGGTCCCGTGGGAAGTAGAGGAGCGAGAGTGGTTTGGGCTCTCGACGGGAATTTCATCGTCGTCATGGGTTTCGATAAAGTTTCCGAGCGACAGATAATGGTCTTTAAATCAACCGATTTAAGTAATCCGTTGAATACAGTTGGTCTCGATGTCTCACCAGCTATTTTAATTCCGTTTTATGACGAGGACAGTTCGACGTTGTTTTTGACAGGGAAAGGAGATCTGACCATTTATGCGTTCGAAATCACTGAAGAGTCTCCGTATATTTGTCCTTTGAGCCATCATAGATGTAACAGTCTCCATCAAGGACTATCATTCTTGCCTAAAAATGTTTGTGATGTTGCTAATGTTGAGTTCGCCAAGGCTCTAAGATTGACCAATAATACCATCGAGCCCCTTTCGTTTACCGTTCCAAGGATAAAGGTAAGAATGAGTTTTTTGTTTGCTTGGAGTGTAAACCTGCTAAATTAATTTTTTGTCCTGTGTGACATTTTTATACCGTTCGAAAAAGAAAGAAATTGCGCATCGGCTAGGTAAAACAGCTAAATGCAAGTATGGTCGTAAACAATTGAAATCGCGAGATGCGTAAAAGACCCAAATCCTTACAATGTCAATTTGGGCAGTTAAATCCATGACCGACGGCATTTTGTACGTTGTTTTTGCCATCGCCGGTTAGGTCTCGTAGATATTTAAATTAAGTGTTTTTTGTATTGATCTAAAAATTTAATGATATTGCAAACGTAAATACCATTACTATTATTTAATAATATTCATGTGCTAAAATTAACAAATTGTTAATAAAATACAGTAATACCCCGGACTTACGCGATAGGTGGGACCAAGAAATAGCCGTGTAAGTCGAATTAGTTTACATTCCAAAGACAGTGTTTTTCGTTTCTTGTTAGGTTCAAATGATTCATTTTTTGGTCTTTTAGATGACATAATTAAAGATAAATCAAAAATGTGCGCTGGGTATGTAAAACAATTCTACGCCAATGCGCGCGGCGATCAAAAAGAAAAACCGCGTTTCTCCGAATTCGCGTAAAACGGGGTAGCGTAAGTCGGGGTATTACTGTATATAACCCCTTATGTGGGTTTTTTTTAAAACAAATTAAGTTTCTAATACTTGGCTGGTTTTTTAGTAGTTTCTTTTAACTGGATGTTTGTTATCAAAAATGTTTACATAAACCTCTTGATTTACATGTTATGTTCATCAAATTGTTGTTAAACAAGTCAAATCGTCCGCGGCGAGGTAAAACAATTTACAAAGTACCTGTTGAAAACAAGGAACAAGGACACACTCGCCAAACTCCTGTACTATCTGGGCAATCTATTTTTGCCGATATCTATTCTGCCATTGTGGAAAAGTTTATGAAAAGTTAAGACAATATTGTAGAGTAAAACAAAGATGAACCTATTAAAAAACTTTTAACTTTTACGCATAAGTTGGCAATGGTGAAAATAATAAATATTATCAAGCCAGCAGTGGCACTAAATATTGAAAGTCACAGTGACAATAAAAAAGTTAATACCATTTCTCTGAATAAACTCAATGAACCTTGATATTATTCAGGAATCTTCAAAGAACTGAAGATACGAGAGACGAACAATATTTACGGTCCCTAACATAGTTGGCTTTTAGTGGCGTTGACATAATTTGATATACTTAAAGGTTGATCTTCTGTTATTAAGTTGAAGCAGTTTTACTTTTATTGCTTGTTTCATTTTAATGTTATTTGAAAACCAATTGCAAATAGTCAATCGTTTTTGCAAAAGTGGAAAGATCTGTAGTACGCGCTGTTTAAATACCTGCAAAAGAAAGGATTGTCGCCAACAGAGATTCACAAAGATGTGGTGGCTGTATTGGGAGAGAATGATCCTTCTTACCAAGATGTCTCGGCAGTTCAAATTGGGAAGACGTGTTAACATGCAAAAGGTGCTGGACGACCAGTGACCGTATCTACTAAAGAAATGATGATGTTGTACAATGATATTGTGATGGCTGAGGACGATAGCTGAAATTTCGAGAATTTTATGTGTTCGTGGAAAACATATTAACAAATATTTTGTGCCTCAAAAAGGTTTTGAGCAGTTCATTCTGAAGCCAATTTGGCAACATTTAAAGCGGACCCAGTTGCATTTTTTGCACGATTTATCAATGTTAAATTCTGAATCAAAAGAACAAAGTGTGGAGTGGCGTCATAGAGGTTCTCCTCCACCTCGCAAGTTTCTGGGTTTGCCATCTGATGACGAAGTTATGGCCACCATTTTTTGGAATGCGGAAGGAATCCTGATGGTTGATTATTTAGAACGTGGACACACAATAACAGGCAACTATTGTGCCAATTTAATTTTAAAACTGCGCAAATATGTTAAAGAAAAAAGACAGGGAAAGTTGAGTGAGGGAGAGTAAGGGTTGTTCCATCAGGACACAAAAATCATGTTGCAATGATTGCTATTTATGCCGCAGGATTCAAATTGTTGGAACACCCTGCTTATGCACCAGACCTGGCCCCTGGTGATTTCTATTTGTTTCCAAAACTTAAAGAATATCTTCGAAACAATAAGCATGGTGACGATGACGAAGGGATCTACCGTAAACGATTGGTTAGACGAGCAAATTCACAAAAATGCAGTTGCAGGGGACTGTGTAGAAAAGTAATCATGTAATTTTTGCTACGTTCTTGTATGACAGGGACCATAAAAGGTGATCTTCCCTGAGCTGATATAGTCTTAAGTAGATTCGTTTTTGGTTTCTTTGACATATTGGATCAAATAAAGAACCAAATTTCAGACGAAAGTTCAAAGTGGTTTAGTTCCATATGGTTTTCATTCCAACTGATGGTTATGAGTATCTAGGAAAGCAAAAAAAAAAAGAAAAATTGGGGAATGAATTGAAGTCTAAAAGAAACTGGAAAGAAATATTACAGAAACAAGAAAACAGGAGGAGAAACATGAAATTACGAAGTTCCAAAAACATTACAATAATTGATGTACTTATAAACAGACTGCACAGGGAACAATAAAGTGTTCAAGTTTCATGGAAGAAGATCTAGAAAGTATTTTTAAAGAATTTTGGTAGATGAAGGGGTCTGTAAAAAAAGTTTACGTTGATGGTCTCAACTTCCGCATCCGTTAAGCGTCGACGAGGAAGAACAGACATGATGAAATCCAGAAGAAATCTGTCGTTGATTTACCGCTTAAAGAAGTCGGATCAGCGTAGTAAAGTCTACAGGAGTATGTTTTTAAATACTCGTGGAATTGGTAGATAGACTGTGCTTAACTGGAAAAATAAACGCAAACGCTCCGACAGCCTCCATGATAATGCCCCCAGTTCCCATCAATCACGTGAAAAAGACGGTTGTATTTTAAAGCCATTGGGAAAATTTCATACTTTTTTCTCAAGATGTCAAAGTTTTATTCTAACATGATCATAGCATGAAGCTATGACTACGATATTTTCTGGAAAATCGTGCAAACTCCTTTCAAATAAATTAAATTCGTTCAAGAGAACGTGCTGTCACAAAAATTCTCATAAAAAAGTATTTTTGATATCGGCTACTTTTTTGAGAGTGAATTGTAGAAAATAATACAAAATAAATTACTTTTTGTTCTAAAGCAATGCGAATCATTTTTTTTTTTATTGTGGGCCCTGTAAAGTTCCTAATGTTGAGTTAGCATGTTTACACTCTTAAGCCAACGTTTTGTTTGTATCGTACTAACTTACAAGTTGTAGACCGAACTTTTCCAAGATGATCTATTCCCTCCGACGAGGGTTGTGTGGACGCCGTCGCTGATGAGTGCGGATTGGTTCAACGGCAAAGACAAGGCGCAACCAAGAATTAGCTTGAAGCCGGAAGGCATGGACTTACGTAATTTAAGACATTGTAATAGTGTCACATTTTAATTTTTTTTTTTTCAGTATCCGAGACTCAAGGCCAAGCGCTCAATCCAGAAAGAACCATAAATAAATCAGCGTCAACTCCTTTCATTGGTGCTTCTCAACCGTATAACAGATTAGCGTGGAACCCAGAATTAACAGGACAAACCAAGATAAAACAAGAAGAGGTGCGTTGATTAATCGTCTCCGTTTTGCTGATATTGTCTTTCAGATTCAAAAATCCGTCAGTAACAGATTGGAGGTGAATTTGAAACTCGAGCAGGATGAGATGGAAGGAGTGGACGAGAAAGAGTGGAACGATTAACTTTTAGTATTGTAGTCTAAAGTTAGTTTTGTTCTCTTCGAGTTTCTAAGCACGTAATTTAATGAAATAATACCTAGCCCGCCTTACTAAAACATGATTACAACATACTCTCTTATTTATGCGTCAATATTATAACCACTGCTTTTTTATTTTTGTATATTTGTATCAGCAACATTAAGGATAAAGGTGATTTTTGATATTTTTTTAAAGAAAGATGATTTGAATGCTTACTATTTTTTTATCAGTTATTGTTGACATCTAGTCAGTTTTATGATGTGCTTTAATTAACAATGTGATCTCTTCAGTAATTTGGTACACATTCCACAGCATTTTAAGCCATAGTCAAGCGGTCGTGCCAAATCAGTAAAAAATGACCAAATTTGTGCTCATTTTTCCAAAATTGAATCGCTCAAACTTCATGTTTTTAGTCTTTTAAGTGCTATATACATTTTGATAATAACTTTGTTAATTTATTTGTACGTGTATTTATTTGTATTAGTGTTGTGACAGTGTAGGATGTAGTTCATGTAATTTTAAATGTAACTAATAATTTATACTGATGGGTTTTTATTTCTTCTTGCATCAAAAGTAATATATAATTTCAAATAATAAAATACATTAAAAGTTCATTTACATCACCATAAACGAGCACCTACTCTATCTCTTGGAATGAGTCTCAGTTCAGAACCGTGTTTCAAAAAGACATTACCGGCAGTCTGTTGGGGGTTTATCCCAACACCGTCGTCTGTGATGATCGCAGAAGTTGCAGGCGGCACTTTAAACTCTTCAGCGGCGAACTTTAACACTGCTGTAAAAGGTGTGGCTTCAGGAACACTCAGTCTACAATAAAATCAATTATTATTTTTATTTCCAAACTATAAACATTTGTGTCTTATTTTCTCCCATATGCTTAAACCTGTACATTTTTCAGCCTCGTTCAGTTTCTTAATTACATTTTCTCTAACCGTGAAACTTTGCGATTTACATAAAAATATAAAGATGTCTTCAAGCTCAGTATAACTGATCTCGGCACAGAAACAAACATCCGCGTTACTGACCCATTCATTTTGATCATTTTCTTCCATCATCCCCCCGACGTAAATCAAAAAATTACAAAATGATTCAAAAAAATCCTCATAATTACAACATACTTCATGCAAACAAACTTTATCAACATGTCTCAACATCGCTAACCAAAAGTTCTTACTTAAAATACTGCGATCAAACATTTTTTCTCTAACACAGTCCAGAATCAATTTAGTTACAGCGTTTTTGGTTTTCAGAGATAAAATACCCACTAATGTGGGCAGAGACGTTTCTACCTTAAAACTAGTTAACGAATCAGAGATAAGAGACGCAACTTTCGGTTCGTTACTCTCAAAATCTTTAGACCACTTTTGTAAAATCAGCTGATGCTTCAAACTGTTAGCATCAAGTTTAGGTTTGTTAACAACTGTGAAATCAAATATTGCATCATAAGAAGCTGATGTCATCATCATACTACTTAAAAATACTTTAAAACGTTCCCTTGGAAATAAAGAAGTGTACATTCGCACCGCGACGTCGAGAGTGTTTTCATTCACGGATTTATGATTGAAAATCTTCACTAATAACTGGTCACAAACTTTTAAAAAGAACGTTTCATTATAGTTTATATTTTTTTTATTGGTAGATTTTTCCCACTCCCTTAGTGTTTGGAGGAACTGAAGTGTACACTTCTCTTCATTAAATTTACACATTGTCTTTTCAACAAAGCACCCCAACTTGAACGCTATCTTAATGTCTTCAGCAGTGATGGCCGTTACCCACTGATGATTTTCACAAATAAGTATGATGTTATGGAAGGCCGTCAAGATTTGCTTTATATTTGCGGTTGATGTGTCATTCATGGCATGATTTTGGTAGCTACTGTCGTTTTCTCCGTTAGCTGCTAACAAAAAAATAGTTAGATTTTGGTAAACACAACAGTAACTACCAAATCTGAGTATTGTGGAAAAACTTACACTTTAAATGGTAGTTTGGGATCTGAAGTCAGAGTAATTTTGAATGTCACTTTAGATCTGTAAAAAAAACGTTAATTTCCAAAGAAACATATGTTGTTAACCTCAAAACTTACGCCGCCATTTCAGTTTTTCACTACACACTCGCTGCTGTCGATATTAAAGTTACAAACTATAAAAAGAGGGTTGTTTTCGTGTGTCTTTTAAGTGTGAGCGTTATTATTACGATAAACTATTAAAACTGTAGCTCAACTTCTTCCAAAATGTTACCTGTTCTGAACTGTCCAATTTGACAGTTGACGTTTTACTTGTCAATGTGAGCAAAATCCAAGGTAACTTCTAGTTTGAGGTGAGCTAATGTATAGTTCTCTTGGTCTGACGTCATAACTAGCAGGTAAGTATTATATAAATGCTTGAGCTCAAAATAAATATTTAAAGAATGGGCAGATGAGAAAACTTTTACATTGTAACAGTTTAAAAAGATTTTGGTTAAGAAATGTCCATACCGTTTGATATTTGATCATCATCATTGTGAGTAGAATCCAAGGTGACTTCACCGTGAAGGTGAGTTAATGTATTGAATTTTTAGTATTCTTGGTCTAACGTCATAACTAACGGAATTATATATGTATAATTGCTTATGGCTAACGGCAGATGAAAAAATTTTTTTTTCAACAGTTTAAAAGGATTTTGGTAAGAAAATGTCCACACAAGAACAAAAACAGTTTTATAAAGAAGTTATTTTCTTAAAATTATTCAAACTTAATGATTAATCACGTTAGTGCTACCTCTGCCTCATGCTTTTTCTTTCTGAAGGCTCTTCTCATATTCCAGTTTCAAACTTCGCCTCATGATCTTTCCAGAAGCATTTTTCGGAATCGAATCAACCAAAACCACTCCTCCTTTCAACTGTTTGTAATGCGCAACTTTACTCTTCACATACTCTTCTAAATCTCTAACATTTAACTTTGTGTTTTTCTTAGCGACAATGTAAGCTCTTGGAGCTTCGCCTTGACTAGGATGAGGGACACCAATCACAGCTGCATCTTCAACACTCGGAAAGCTCCTAACAACTTCTTCTAATTCAGCCGGAGCAACTTGAAATCCTTTCACTTTAATCAGTTCTTTGAGACGATCAGTAACGTAGATAATTTTGTCGTCGTTGTAATGCACCAAGTCTCCTGTTTTAAACCATCCGTCTAAGAAAACATTGTTGGTTTCTTCAGGTTTGTTGAGGTAACCTTTCATGACTTGAGGCCCTTTAACGAGTAACTCTCCGGTGGAATTAGGACCTAAAGGTGTTCCTGTGGGATCATCGATGGCTACAACTTTGACTAAGGTGTTGGCAATGGGACGTCCAATAGATCCGTGTACGTTTTCAGGTTTAACTTCTGACTTAACTTTGGCTGTAAGCGCCGAGACCGTGGGCGAGGTTTCAGTCAAACCATATCCTAAACTAACATTGATAGATTTTGTATGTTTCGAAAAAGTGACTACCTTGCAACATGTGAACACTTTTGCTCGCCTTCTCAACAAACCTCTGCTCATCTAAAGCACCCAAAGGTGCAGCCCCACTGAAAGTAACCCTCACAGAACCAAGATCTTCCGTTTTGACCATAGGATGAGCGGCCAAAAACAACACTACAAAAAAAAATATCACTACAAAACTAACACGTTTTAGTCTTTACCTATGGGTGGTACTAAAAGTAAGATATTTGGTTTGTGATTTCGAAGAACTCCTACATAATCTTCAGGTGTAAATTTCGGCAGTGTCACCAACTTTGTTCCTTTAGTTAATGCAAAAAGGGTGTTGACTGAAAGTCCGTAAATATGGAAACACGGTAGGATTACTGGTACGACATCTTGATGACTTTCTGTAGTGTCTAGGATAATGTCGACATCTGGAGCACTATTTTGACAGATGTTGGCGACTATATTATAGTTTGTAAGCTGGACTCCCTTTGGGAGTCCGGTGGTGCCACTGGAGTAGGGTAAAAATGCTACTTCTTCGGCTCCACGTGGTGGAAGATCAGGAAAATCGATCACATTGTCGGTGAGCTCGCGGAAATCTATGGCGCCACGAGGAGAAGACTCAGTTTGCTGGTATTCAAAAAGAATTTGCTTAGCTACAGTTCTCTGATATCCCAAGTATGTTAAACAATACATAAAAGTGGAATGTTGAAGTGTTGCTTTCAACAGCAGCATAAATATTTACGACAATAAAATCACGATAATTGTAAAGAATATGAAAGTTTGTTAACGAGGAAAAACAATGGGTATAGGGGGTAGGTGAATAAGAATTCTAAAATTGCCCTAGGACGATACTTTCAGGGTGTGTTTGTAGACACTTTGAACAGTACTTCGATTCTGAGGTTTTTCCATCTCAAGGTCAACGGGATTTTGAACAACAACAGCTTACCTTGCGCAGATCAGGATAACTTATTTTTTCAAAAAATATTTGAAATTATTATATAACATAGTGTCCACAGGAATAAGGTACACTTTTATGCCCCCATACAAAAAAAAGAACGAAAAGCCCACAACATTGGTTCATTTCCACTTGGAAAGCAGGTTTAGCACCGTCGTGTTGGCGTGGTAACCACGGGCAAAATTGCATCTAACGTGCCAAATCTTCGAGCAACAAGGTATAGACGCGTTGAACATGACAAGGATGTAAACCTTGATCATGTAATATCCTCTAAACTATCGATCGAGATAGACCTGTTTGCATGAGCACAAGTTTTTAGCTTCTACCTTGGGTGGCTGCCACCAGATCCAACATTTCGGGCTCGACGTCCAGTCTACGGTCAGTGTATGTTGGGTCATGAACCAATATCGTAGGTGTTCATTTTTAAACTTCCAGTGTTTCGAAAACGTTGCACTGTGTGGGGGTTTAGTACATGTCGACGAGGAAATCGTTTGGAGTATGGGGTTAAGGTCGTGACCACAATACCCGGCGTTTCTCCGTAGAGAGGCACCATGTTTACATAGATCAGAATCCGATCGATATACAAAGAAAACTGACAATAGATTATGCTTTTGTATTGCAAAAATGGTCTGAATTTTTTGTTTCTTGACTTAGTTATAATGCTTCCCCATTTTTGCAGTTTTCGTTTCTGGTAGCTAATCAGTTCCAACGGTTCTCAAACGGTTTTTACACATTTTTCAAACTTATTTTGTAGCCAAACTACCTTGACATAACGTTTTTTGTTTACAAGGTGGATACATGAGAATCTATTACAAGTTTGAAGAATTGTACATCTTTGTGTTGTATTATATTTAGCTTTTAATAAGTAATTGGTTGTTTGAAATTTAATAGGTTGTTGTTTAAATAAAAAATTTTACACATTATGTGAAGTTTCAAAAATTATATTAACTGATTCAAAGAAAAAATTGAAACGGTCTTTCAATTCTTATTTTTCTATTTTTTTTATTTTATGTACAGAATGATTCAATTAGATTTACGACCCTGATGAACATTAATTAAATGCAACCGTTATAAATGTAATACGTTATTTATATGTAACTTGATTCATAAACATTAAGAAATCTAAATTTTTGTGTTGTTTGGACATCCCTTAAAAAAACAAGTAACGTCAATAACTATCTGACATCGAAAAAAAAATATTTTAATAGAGAAACAGACAAAAATTCTTTATGAAAATGCAGAGCTATAGATATAAAGATACCATAAAAATTTCATTCAAATCGGTATAGCTTATTTAGAGATTTTTTTTCAGTGTTATTCAAAACACCGTTGACCTCGAGATATCAAAACTTTTGAATCGAAGTATTTTAGTGCAAACACACCCTGAAAGTATCGTTCAGATATACTCTGGGGGCAATTTTAGCATTTTTATTTCCCTATGTCCTTTGACAGGTGATCTTTGAAGTTTGATTTTTAACTCAACAAGTTTGTACTTAGATAAAAATGGTCTTGATCTTTGCACTTTCTGCTTAGTCAGTTTGTTGTCACAACATTCATTTGATTAAATAAATAACAAATAAATTGACAATTCTCAATATCAGTTCGTTCCCTTTAGTTCGATTTATCTCAAGATATGGTTTTACAATCTTTCTTTACTTACGGTGAATATAAATTCTTATTTCGAAGCCCCTTTTTCGTACTGATATCCGAGTTTTTATTGCCACTCACCTGCGTTTTTATAGTTATTATCGGTAACGCCTTTTTTAGAAGATTGCACGAAGCTGAAGCATTCTCCCACAGACTGCCCAGAGTTATTAAAGCTTTCGCTGAAGAATCCATTAACTGACGAGCGATCTCATCTGTAAAGTGTTTAGTTGAATGATTGAATGACCTCTCAATTTGTAAACTTGTGTTATTAGCTGACATAAGATTTCTGTGTGTTACCTTGAGTATATAAAGGATTCAGCGTCGTAACAATAAGATTAGCATGCAACGCTCCCAATGCCGCCACTGGAAACTCCGGAGTGTTGGGCAACAACAATGCGATAACATCTCCTTCTTGTAATCCCAACTTTTTCCTAAGTGCCTTACTAAGATTCTTCGATTTTTGTAACAATTCCCTGTAGGTGTATTTTCGCCCGGTTAAACCACATTCCTAGAAATTCTTTTTTAATCACCTGAATTCAGAGATACTTTACGTACTATTGCAGTGAAGTTCTCGTACTTTTCACACTTCGAAAACACCAATTCTGGGATTGACACTTTAGGAATTGGAACATCTGGAATACCGGAATTTAAGATGTTGTTGCAGATGCTTGAGAAACATCGGTTGGACTTTGGATTTGTCAGTGACTTAACACTTTTTCGGAATGATAAAGATAACATGTTACGAATCACCGGCATTATGCTGAGGAATTAAAATTGTTTCATGCTTGAAACTTGTTTTTTATACTACGGAGGAGGAGAGGGGACATTATCTGGTATTTGATTTACGACTGGTTTTAGAGCATCTAAAATCTTCACTAAACATATTTTAGCAGGTCATTGGATGTAGTAGTTTGTTTATTGTTCGGATCTTTCGTTTTTTTACACGATTTACCAAATACAAGCTCATTTCTTTTTTTTTCTTATTTAGAGTAACTAAAAATTTGTAAATGTTTTGTGTTAACTGATTTATTGATAACGATAATTATAGTTTACAGTTATTAAATTTACAATGACATTTCTTGTGGTCAAATTAAGTTTGAGATATGTTATTAGTTGGAGTTTTTACATTTTCGTACTTTGGCAATTTCACCTGATTAGTCTCTTTATATTATTTCTAATGAAAATGTCAGCAATATCATCATTAGCTTATCTCAATAATAATGTAATGATAAATGATTATTATTATTTTCATCGGAAATATGAAAATGGCTGACGATGGTCAACAATTTGTATGCATGGAAAATTTCCATCATTATAGTAGGAAATTCTGGAGCGTTTCCTTTTAGAAAGCTTTATCTTTCTACTTATTTTTTTAGTTTGCGTCACTCATTTTTTTTATTTTTATTAATTGTAAACGAAAGATTTCAATCTAAATATCTGAGATCAAAGGAATACAAAGTACAAAAAAAATTACTGTTGTATTGTTCTATGTTCGACAATTCCTCGAATACCGGATACACTGTTAATAACTAATTATCTACAAAATAATAAACAATGGTCGATTAATTTTTATTGAAAAATGGAAATCGAAAATTTTACAAAATTGTAAAGAGAAAGTCAATATAGAAATTGCACATTCTACATAGAGGCAATTTGTTATAAAGTTTCTGGTTCTAGTATATACAAAAGTAAACATAAAGTTTATATGAAAATATCGAGCAATCAAAATAATCTGTAATCGAGCCATCATTGAAACCGAACATGTATGTCCATATTTATAAATGTCAAATAAAATGGATGAATTTGATTGTGAAAAAAACATCAATTTTCAAGAACAATACATTTATTTTATTCAACTCTTACAATAAACGCTGAAAATTTCTCCGTTTTGTTGTAAGTCCTTCGTTTAACTCCTCAAAGACACGTCGCAACAAATAGCAAAAGATTTGATTACAAATTACCTTGATCGCGTGATACAAAAATACACAATACACGAATTTATTTTATTTGTTAATTACAGTTGAAAACAGGTAGTTAAATTTAAAACAAAACAGGTTAACGACTAGATAAAATATATTCCAAATTTAATTACAACATGAGATTTTATTAATTGAAAAATGATTACAACATTGGAATTAAATTTTTACATTAACTACTATATACAATAGTTACTAACGTCATGAAAATTTTACTGATTCTAATTTAGTGAGAATTTCTGACGATATAGAAGAGAAGAGAAGCCGAATTTGTTGGAATTCTCGACCGATTATACACCAAATAGATTCTATGTTGAAACCTTCAAATTTGACAAAAATGGAAATATTTCCGGGTAATTGGTAACTAATGGAACTAATTATGTGTCATAATTTTATATTTTGCTTTTGAGTTACGTGAAGATCTTTACTTTTCTTAGGCAGAAGTCGGAAAACCACAATCTAACAAAAGCCGCAATTCTAACAGGAATAAAAAAAAGTTTTTTTTGTTAGATTTTTGTTAGAAAAAGTTATTTTGTTGTTTGGAATTTTTCGTGAAAAACTGTTTAAACTAGTCCTGAATAACATTAAGAATAGAGGAGATTTTATATTGGTAACATTAGAAAATCCAAAATCACTCAACTGGACAGTCCCTTCAAGAGTTGGATTATACGAATGGTAAATGTACTCGAAAAGTTGTAGACATTCATAAAATAAAAAAAGTTTCGAGAAAAATTGCGGAGTATTTACAACTGGAACACCCTGAAAAGTATACAGCTCACTGTTTTAAAAGGTCCTCAGCTAGTCTTTTGGTACAAAATGGAGAAAGTTTGCTCATAGTAAAAACATTTGGAGGTTGAAAATCTTCATGTTGCTGAGAAATATGTTGAGGAATCTGTGAGTAAAGAATTAAAACTTTCCAACAGCTTTTCAGATCAACATTAGGGTCAGAATCTCGGAGCCTTTGCAACAACCACTTTTTCAACTCGTAAAATCTCTGAAAAAACTGCAGAACAGGAAAATTTACAGCAAAAAAGTGATATCTGGCAATTTCAAAAGTGTGCTCAATTTTTGTAATTTTTCTTATGTTTTGAAGTAACAATTTTGTTATACTTAAGATTTTCGCTTTTAGATTTTAATGAAATATAAATAAAACTGTAGATGACATTGTAACTTTTCAATCAAGCTGACAGTTTTTGATATAATCCAATAACAGGAAGATATTTTGAAAAAGTTTTTTTTGGTTTATTGGAGGATTATAAAGTTTAGATAATATGAATGATTTTATTATTTTTGTTGATTGCTGGTGAGAAAATAAATTCTGTCGTTAAAAAAATACCAGAAAACTTCAAAATTTTGAAGGAATTTTCAAAAATATAAGAGCAATTAAACTGGATTTACTTCCAGTGAAAATGCGTGCCATGTATTATAAAGAATTTCTGGAGAGAAAATAATAGTATAGTGCTTCTCAGCGAAGATGCGTTACTAAATTATCTCCGTGATGAAATAAGTAATTTTAAATATCTATTTTGAGACTATTTATTTACTTTTTTATTACAATCACATACACTAAAACTATCGATAATGTAATCAAAAATTCTGTGCTTAAGGCATTTATATATCGGAAAAATATTGATATTACCAATTTTCCAAAAGTTGTGGTGGGATATGAGCATATAAAGAGCAGGGTCCTTTCAAGAGTAGAAAGGCATTTTTGGCCAATGTTGAAGATGAAATTTATTTACCAATTAACCTTGGTCGTGGTATAACTTTTAAAGTAAGTAGTTTCTTATTTAATTTTATTTAGTTTCTTAAATAGTTCTTACTATTGGTGTTTGTGAAGAATGTAGGTGAGAAGAATTCCATTCTCTATGAAGATAGACTCTACCTTCTCATTACTGTTAACGACACAAAGACCAACGGAACGAGGGTGTTACCGGTTATTGGTGAAGGAGAAGTTGTCAGACGATTGGAGTAGTATCAAAAATATGCTCGTCTTCTGCCAGCTATGTACCACATGATTATTTCTTTGTCTCCTACCGTAAGAGAAAATGTACTATCGGCCTTTAAAATGCCTTTGACTATGCCAGAATTTCTGTAGCTGTCGAAACCTGATTAATACACAGAATATTGCTTCAGACAAAGTTTTGCTTTTCTTGCTGCTCATGCTGATGTGGATTTGACATCGTTGGAGCTGTTAGTGGGTCGAAAGCAAGTATTATTAATATTATTTATTCTAAACAACACGTTTTGTTTAGGTCGTCTAATGTAGTTAAAAGTTACAGAGAAGGGTAGAATAGAAGATAAGTGATAGTATAAAATAGTAATTTTAATTCCAAAATAACTGTAAAAAATACTGGGTGATCCATTTCAATATTAATCATAGGCGGCTTTGCAAACTTTAGGGCATGTTTATTCTTACTTCGGACACCTTGACCTTGAGGAGTCTTAATTACAGTAATCATTGTATTGTTAGTTGCATACCCAGCAAGGGATTTCTTGAAATGTTATTTGCAAAAAAGGCATTTCGAAAAAATATGACCAAAAAATAACTTTTCAAAAGTGTCCATATTGATCGTTACCACAACTTTATTACCTATGAGTAAAATCGCAACTAAAGATGTTTTTTGTGGATAGTTCAACATTCAACGCGGTTATTTAAATACTGAAATAAAACTAAAAAAAAGACATGATGTAATTTATTTCAGATAAAAGATTACAACAACCACTTACAATAAGCCAAGTAATCAATAATAATTTGAATTTTCATTTTCTCCAGTAACAAATGAATCTGTCTGTGTTCCGATAATTTTGAACTTTCCAAAAATTCCCACAAAATCTAATTATTATTATCCGAGATTCTGAACAACCAATACTCATCTTTCTGCAAAATTGGACATTAAATTTCCAGTTTGTCAGAACTAATCCTAAAAGTGTTTATGCCGATCCTAAATTAGTAGTTTTCCTATTGATCTTTGAGATTTGCTAAAATTGATAAATCAGTAATCAGTAATAATTGGCATATCCCGTTTAACTACCTTATTCTAGCGCTATCTTTTTACAAAAACTGATCAAAATGACCTCCATTATTTTCCTGACAAAGTCGGACTCGTTTTTTCACGTTCTCCAAAACGTTTGTTAACCATTGAGGAGAAATTTCTCGACATACTTCTGTTATTGCTTCTTTTAATTCTCTGATATCATTGATGGGATTCCTAAAAACAGAGTTCTTAATATGACCAAAAAGAAAATAATCCAAAGGTGAAAGGTCTGGTGATCTTGGAGGCCACAAATTATACGACATCAAACGATCGTCGAAGAATTCCCGGACATAACTAATTGTTGCGTTAGCCGTATGCGCCGTTGCATTGTCCTGTTGGAAGTATCCATTCTGCAACTCTTCATCGTCCAGTTGGTTCACAAATTCTTCAAGAATGAGCCGTTGGTATCGTTCGGCATTTATGGTCTCGTCAAGGAAGATTGGGTCTATTATACGTCTACGAGACATCGCCACCCAAATACCAATCTTCTGGGGATGCAAACCAACTTCTGTAATCTGGTGAGGATTTTCAACAGACCAAAGTCTCATATTCTGAGAATTAACAAAACCATCCAAATAAATCCAAGCTTCAGTTTCATCACCAAAAAATGTCAAATCAAGCACCTCATTGTTCAAATGATGTTCAAACTTTGACAGTAAGCGATTCTTTTAGGAAAATCCGGGGGCTTTATTTCCTGGACCACTCGAACTTTATAAGGATACATGTTTAGGTTTTTCTTCACAATTCGTTGACAGCTAGTATAGCTGACATCAATTCTCTGGCTTAAACGTCTCAATGAAGTTGATGGTTCTTCTTCCATTATGATTCTAACATTTTCGACGACCTCTGGAGTGCGAACGGAAATGTTCCGACCTGGCCTTTTCTTAACGACTGATCCGGTTTCTTTAAAATTAGGCACCATATTTTGAACGCACTGATAAACTTTTTGATAATCAACGTCCATTCGATGTGGATACTTCACTCGATATTCGTCCACGCACAGTTGGAATGGACACCCATTCACCATTTTCTTGCTTCACCCCATTTCTGAAGTAGCATTCTAACAAGAACGCTTTTTCTTGAACGGAAAACGCCATTGGATTGCTTTTTTCTTAAAATACATCAATGTACCAAGAAAAAATGCAATTTAAGAGAGCTTTCCGACTCCCGGGATTCACAACAATTTGACATATGACAGTATTGACAATTCGTCTCTGTTCGCCGTTCGACTCGGGCCGGCCAATGGCGTAGAATGTGGTAACATTTCGGCAAAAAAAAATCGCTTTAACCTGTTTTTATGTGCGTTATATTCTGTTCGCAAACTTATTCTGACATCACAAAACAGTAAAAAATTGATAAATCCCAATTTTATAATGTTTTATTTTAACGGAACGTAAATAATTGTAAACACCGCCTCAACCCCACTTTCTGCGACGCTAATGTGTTATGCTGTGAAAAATAGTAAAAATGTTCTAAGACCTGCGTGCAAACTTGCAAAGCCGACTATGATTAATATTGAAATGGATCACTCTGTATTTATTAGCGGAAAACGGTAGGAAACATCAGATAATTTGTTATCTAGTCATCCTTGAAACCAAAAACGTATGTCCATATTTGATTCATACTTATGAACGCCAAAGAAATTGTCAGCCGAAAAATCAATCAAAGACCTAACTTCCAACTATTCTTGCATTTAATATCGAGCTTCTCCAATACTTAATGGGAAGAGTCCCTAACTAGAACATCCATTCGTCAATTGACACAGCCAGTGGACTTATCATATGACACATCCTAAGCACTCTTTAAAAAAGATTTAGCTTTACATCCATATCGATTAACATGTGCGCGAAAACTGCATGAAGTTAATTTTTATTTAAGAACTGAATATTGTGACTGGATTTTGAACACTTTTGATGATGATTTATTCGAGAAAACATTTTTTACAGATGAGACATGGTTCCATTTAAGTAGATATGTTAATTTACAAAAGATGAGAATTTGAATTATATAGACGTTCCACTACATCCACAAAAAATAGTGTTTGGGCAGTAATTGGCCGACGACGTATAATAGGACCACTGTTTTTTGAAGGTAAATTATTAGTTTAGTCACTAAACAAATTATTAGTTATTAATTTAGTCATTAATCATATGTACTTCAAGTAAACGAACTGCTATCATATAACAACAAATGGTTTTGAAAACTTCTATAAATGAACTTTATGAAGATGAATTGGTATTTGATTATTTTCCACAAGATGGAGCTATAGCACATTTAGCGAGAACTACAATGTTAAGAGAGTTCTTTGATAATAGACTTGTTAATCCAAATTCAGAAAACGTCTAGCTCTCAAGATCGTATCTAGCGGAAAACGATAGGGAATCTTTTTTAAATATGCTATTGCGTGGTATAAATCTATCATTATTACAAGTATATTTATAAACCAAATTTTTTTAATATTTATTCCATTTCATTTTAGACAAATGATAATTGATTCTTGACCATTTTAACAAATTTTTATGAAATCGATTCTCGATACATCGATTCGATATTGTTCGAAAAATTAGTCTGATTATGATAATAATCGCTATATTTTATAAAATAAACTAAATAATAAATAACTAAATATAAATTAATCGAATTCATATAAAATGAAAGGTTTCAAAATGAAACAGACAATTAAAAAAAAAACTACAGAAAGCAAAACAAAATATTTATATCTTATATACATTACAAGATACGAGCATCAACGATTATTATGTATACACTATCCACAGTTTAATGATTATAGCACTAACAAAACTAATAAATGTAGAATATATAAATTATAAAAACTTAATAAAAATTGATAATTATTAATAATCATTAATAATATTATTAAATATCAATAATTAGAATTCTCATTTCGAACAGTATTAAACCACTGTATCCAAAATGTTTTGCATAAAAATCTGTTATAATGTATAAAAAATTATCATTTGTCTAAAATAAAATAAATATTAATATGATTAAGATATGATTTATAAATACATATACATATTTGTAATAATGATATATTTATACCGACCGTTCGGAAAGTTTTGCTATTAAGTACGTCATGAAAATAAAAACGTATGTCTTCTTATGACACTATAAATAAAAAATGACAGACTAAAAAAGCTTTTAGTGTCAAAATATTAAAATAATACATTTATCTAATTAATAAAATATTAATTATATTAATTATATTAATTATTATTATAATAGTTTTGGGACCAAAATAACTATTTTATACTATTAATTAACTTTTATCAGTGAAGTAAAAATTTGATATTTTTAACATTCTCTTTAATTTCTAAACATTTTTATCTACTTAAAAAAACTAAAATAATGTTGCTGTGAAATCCGTGAAATGGTAATTTTGAAGAGCGCACACCAAAAATAAAAATTATCGGACTATAATTTTTAGTGAACCCTCGTATCATTTTATTGACAGGTGCTGTATAGTGGGTTGCCTGTTAGTGTTGTGTGCGCTTGCGCATTAGCGTGACCAATATGGCTAGAAATTTGAAAATAGCCCCAGAGAGACATCAGCTGTTCGTCGCGTTCCGTTGACACAGTTCCGTGTTTTGATGGGTGTCATAGCCATGTCCCATCTGCCATGGGTGCCATCGCCTCCGTGCTTCAATGGCATTGCGGATCGTGCAGCCTAATCAACCCAACGGAACAGGTGAAATGTATCCGCTGCGGTACCAAAAGACAACATACAAACAAAGACTATGACATCGAGGACTCAGTTCTGAGCAATTTTGGTGGCAGCGCAAATTGCACAGTGATTAGACGTCTGAAATCCAACGAGAAATCGTCGTTAAACCCATCATTCCGCAGGTAATTCCCGATAAATCCCACGTCTCAAGCGCTAAGATCAATAAACGTTTCAAGATCGACTTTCTCGTTTTTAGCGGTGAAGAAACGTGGGACTGTGCTTCGTTGGTTCAAAACACTGTTCTAAATACGGTGTGGGTGTTGCAAAGGAGTGCTTCAGTCAAAAATATCGAGAAAAAGAGCGCGAAACCTAGGAAATCCAGAAGCTTACCAGATTTGATTTGGTGCAATCAGTGTACCAACTGCTCAGTGTCTTTCCCATCGGTCACGAAGAAGTGCTTCTTGTGTGAGGAGAGTGTAATGATGAACGTTGCTCAGTCACCTTGCAAGAATTGCGCTTCTTTGACGCCAATTGAGGAACCGAATTTTAGGAACTTTGATATTTTGAGTTGTGATAGGCCACTCACTTGCATGTGTCAAAGAGCCAAGAATAGCTTAATTTCGCTGTCAAGTATTCAGAGTTTTAGTTGTTCTGTAGCACAACAAATTCACTGTGATCCTATAATACCAACTAATGTCCGAACTACAGCAAGTGGCATTCATACAGGGAGAAGTTCTAATTATATGTGGAAAATTAAAGGTGCGATGGCTAATTCGTGGACTTGCAAAAGGTGCACGTTGCTCAACGGACCTAATAGAGATGTTTGTGAAGCTTGTGAGTCACCATACTCTTCAGATTTCAACAGCAATTTTAATCCAGGTGTTATAATCAAGGTAAAATATTTATTAAAGTTTCACGTACGTTTACGAGTTGGGGCGCCTAGGAATCTATTTTTCCATCATTAATTTCAAATGAACGATTCATCAGTGTGCACCAATGGGAATTTTACATGAAAAAAATAACCAATCAGAATTTGGTTTACTTTGACCTGGTGTATTTTTGGTTGCATAACAATACACGTACTGACCCAATTTTAAAAGAACAAAATCAATTTCATTCTCATATTGGAGATTATAATTAATTCAGATTTTTTTCTAAACGTTATAAATAATAAATATGTTTATCACATCGTATTTAAATAGTCTTTATATCCAAATGGGAACATAACAAACACAAAATTCAAACATAAATACTAATAAAAATGGATTTTGGGAGACGACAGAATATTTGCAAAATTTATAGCTCGGATCTGTAAAAATTGTGTCCAAAAATCATGAAACTATATTTTTTGTTGTCTTCTACAATACGCCTTGTATATAATGCTACTTTTTCAGAACAACTGTTTCTAGAAAAAGACTTGCAAGCTCTTTATTGGGAAATTTTGTTCCAATAGGCTGCTAAATGAGTGGGTCAACCATTACTTGCTAGAAGCCAGTAGAAAAGCAATGAAAAACGAAAAATTTATCACAAGTTGTTAGGACTAAATTGGATGTGCAATGTTAGGAAATTGAGAGCTTATCTACACTTTTTATCTTGTCTTTCATCTTTTATTTATTTTCGGATTTCAAGAATGACTTTTATAAGAAGAGTGTAGGCCTTCAAATTTCTGGGTTTGTGTTAAGCTTTCTATATTTTTTAAGATATCTTGAGATTTTAAAAATCTGAATGGAATAAAATCTAATACGATTTTAAGTTAAGTTTTCATAATCAATATTTTGGAGTACCTATTTTTTTAGGTGGGATTCACACGGAAGGTTTTAATTTGCTTCCCCATTCATATTTTTAAATACAAAGCGAAAGAAATTTTTAATAATTTATGTAATGAGACCGTACAACTAATGATTTTTTGAAGCGGTCTAGGGCTAAAAACTGTCTTGCGGCAGAAGTGCATACAAGATTTTTAAGAAATACATATAGTTTGTAAAGAATATTTTGACAGATGAGTATAATGTTTTTTTGAGGCCGCAAAGGAGGCCGTATATAATTGTTGTAGCCTAATCACTACTTTTATGTCTTTTGCTATAAGTAGTAGGTTTCTGGATTTTTGTAAACTTGTTGGTGCTTTTTTTGTTTAGAATTTTTAAGTTGTTCGGTTAGACTATGATTTTGAGGATTTTCAAGGTTTTAAATGAATTTTAAGATTTTTTTTGCTCAGTGTTTGTATAGATTTCTGAAGCTACGACACTGAAAAAGTAAAAATGCAAAAAACTGAGAATAATAGAATTTGTCGAATTTGGGAAGTGTGATTGAACATTCATAAATCTGAGCAGTTAATAAAGTGAGAACCAGAGAACATGGCTATTTGAACTTAAGATTAATTAATTTTTAATATAGCATTTCAGAACTTGGCAATTTTCGGCGGGAGAAGCTGACACTTTTCTAATTTAATATTTGAAAACTAAAAAACTGAAAGATTAGTAATCCAAGAAGCAGACTAGCAGCCGAGAATTTAAAATCTAATGGAATTTCCGAACAATCAAATTAGTTTGTTTTTGTATTATTTAGATTTCTGAAGTTCAACTATCGAAACTCGATCAAATTTTGGGACTGTACACAAGACTTGACTTATGTATCAGGATGTACCGTCTAGGGATATTTTTACAAATTATGAGTTGCATGCATTGTAGGCAGTTGACAGCCATTTTACAAAAATGTTTTAGCAAACAGTAAAAAGTTATTTACTAATTATTTCCAACAAATGAGACGTAATTTGTTTTTTGATAACCAGAAATTGAGTATATGTTACTGATTTTGATATTGTGATGATGTTATGATCAGTTTTGACAGGTCCCATACTCTTGAAATTTACTACCAACGTTCGCTAATAACCCTAAAAATGTACTGAGCTCTCATATACACCCTATGCCGCTATAAATGACATGTTTTATAGGTTCTAAATGGAGTGTAAGTCTGAATCTAATTGTGCAATCTGAGCAGAAAATTCGATAAAATGACAATTCAAGTTAAGAACATGAATTTCAAATTTTGTAAGCCTCAGGATTTCTGAACCCTGAGAGAGAATCAAAGAACCTAGAAATTTAAAGGTTTAAGAATTTAAGTACTCTCAGAGAATTTAAAAGCTTGTTTCTTAATTTATGGAATTTTTGTAACATGTTTATTAGATTTTTGCCTACGTTGTTTAGAGTATTCATGACTACTGTAATTTTGTGGTTGCTAAGTTAAATAATTAAGATATTTTTTTTTTTTTAACACTGTAAAAATGTAAAAAATCTGAGAATACTAGAATTTAAAAATTTGAAAAAATTGAGTTTGAGAACTGGGATTGAACATTTATAAATCTGAGGATCTTAGAGATTAATAAATTGAGAATAAGAGAAAATGAGTGTTTGAACTTGAGATTAATCAATTTTGTAACATAGCACTTCACGATTTGAGAATTTGGTATGTAGAGAAGCTAAAATTTTTACAATTTAAAATTTGAAAACTAAAAAACTGAACATTTAATTATCTGACGTACACGAGATTTTAAAATCCAATAGAATTTCAGAATATTAAATTATTAGAGATTTTTTATTGAGGATATTAGAATTTATAATCTGACAATGACAGCCGAAGATCTTGCTATAAGAATTTGAAAATCCGAGAGGGAATATGTAAATTAAATTTGGGAAAAATTTAAGAATTTGAGAACTGACTAACTCTGAATCTGAATGTGTAATCGGAGCGGAAATTCTCAAAAAATCTGAACATGACAATTTGTGTTAATAACTTAAGAAGCTCAAATGTTGTAAACCTTAAGATTTTTGAATCAGGGAATTTTACTATTGAAAAGTTTTAGAATTAAAGAACCTGATAATTTAAAAGTTTTAGAATTAAAAAACTTGTTTTTTTAAAGTTTTGTTTTTTTTTTTTAAATAGATTTCTGGTTGTTTGAGTTTTTTTTCAAGTTTTTCTTTGTTTAGTGATTTTTATAACTACTGTGATTTTGTGGTTACTAAGCTAAATAATTCAGTATTTTTTCAACACTATTATTGTAACTTCTTTTGTGTAAAAAACTGGACACGAAATTCGTGATGATCGTTGATTTGACTTTCAGCCAGTGGTTGACGGAGAAGCGTCAATCATTAATACCTTTCAGTTGGAAATCGATATTTTTAACATCGCTGTATATTTTTAAACATGTTTTTTACATGCAGCAACCGTAAACTATGGTTAACATACCTTATTAAACTGATTTTATCTCAGTTCTTGATTGTTTTGCCGGCAAAATTTGTAAACGAGTTTACTTGACAAAAGTGACATGTAATTTTCTCAAAACTTAATTACCCATGAAGGTCGTTTTATTTATTTAACGTTTTTGTTGTCGTTTTTTCTTGAATATTGGAAGTGTTTTTGTTTGTGTACTGCGGTTATTTTAGACGGCACTAGGTACAGAGTTCTAAGTTCAGCGACCGATTTTTTCAACTCCATGTCTAGTTTTAAATATTAGATATTTAGTAATGGATTTTTGAACGTGAACCATATAAATGATTAACTGTTTGTATCAAACAAACCGGCGACGATTTTATTACCTAGCGTTTATTAATAGCATTAAATTCCCCATAAACCATAACGCAACAGTGGGGAATGCGTGAATTATTAACCCCCATTTATCGATTGTGTGATGAAATTTTCATTTGATTCTTTTTATATTGCAGGTTGACAATTGGGCGGATAATGAGGCGTTGAGAAATCCTAGTCACAACCAGAAGCCCTCATATCGACGTTCTTTTTCCGAACTCCCCACATCCCAAAACCTCCACGTGCCCAATATCAATCGTCGAAGCTTAGGCAACGAAGTGTTAGAATCGGCGTTTCCTAAATCCAGCACATCCATGACGGATATACAGTCCTCCCAACATTCCTTCGATGGTATTTCCTCTAGGTATAGTAATTTGAATCTCAACAGAAGTACTAGTGATATTACGACTGAGGGGGCTGCTGCTACTCTTTACACCTACATCGGAATCTCAGAACCGGACAAAGAAAAACATATTTATGAAAATCAAGGAATTGTTAATGCTCACAAGAAAGGAGATTTTGATCATGATCAACACGAGAAAATGTAAGAAGTAAGCGAAACAGAATTATTTATTTGTTCATTTTTGTAGTCTTCAAGCGTTGAAGAGTGGCAGTAATACAGTGACTACGAACTGGCCCTTTGATAAAAGAAAGTGGACTTGCCGTCAGTGTTCATTTGCATATAACGATTTTAATAATTTCAAGTGCGATATTTGTAAGGGGCCAAGGATGCGACCGAGTTTAAATGAACCTTGTACGGTGACCGTGACAGAGGATAGAAGTAGCACTTCGACACCGTTGTAAGTATTACAATAATTAAAAAAAAAAAAAAAACATAAATAAATCTTTAATTCGTACGACCTTCGGCGTATTACGATTTTACATGTTTTGATTTAATTTGAAGGTCTTTCTTGTTTTATTTGCAGGGTTATTCACTTATAATGATCAACTAGGTCGGCAACCCAAAATACTTTTTCTATTGAAACTTTAAAAAGTGTATTCAATATTTTTCTTTTAAATATGGCTGGTAAATTTATGAGTTACTTTGTTTGATAAGTTAAAGCTAAAAGACTTTGGATGAGAAATTTAGGTGAAAATGTAGTGAAAAAGACGCTGACATTCTATGACCCGCACACAGCCTTGACATGACTCCCTCTCAACTTTTTTATGGGGAAAAAGTCTACGGAACCAGACAGCCTGGATCATTTCCAACAACGCTTGTAATAATGTTCCACCTTAAGACGAGTTCAGAGAGTTTTTACAACGCATGGGAACTCGTGGGACTCATTTGGGGGTACTTGTTTCTTTAGTACTTTCTCACTTGTTTGTTTATAACCATTTTCATGATGTTTTCGAGTCTCAATTATTCAAGCCGTTGCTGTTATCATTCTTTTATCTCACAAAGAGTGTTTGAACGCTAGCTGAGATGAATTTTATTTATATAAAGAATCTGTATAAGCAGGTATGTTTGGTTATAGATGGTTTGGTCATTATTCAGGAATTACCCTGTAGATTATGAATTGATTTTTTACATTTTGACACTTTTATTCACCGACCGTTTGAATTGACCACTTAAAGTCTTAAATACAAATGTGAGTGTGATAGAAAATATATTCTTAAAGGAACTTTGTGTTAATTATGATTTTCTAAGTAAATTTACTTAATTTTCTGGGAAGCTGCCCCAGAAATTAGCCTTTCGACTTTGGAGTTTGCAATATGTCGGTAGTTCTGCCATCCCAAAGTATTAAGCTTTGATTGATATTTGATCTGAAATCTAATGCTCAATAGATAGCAACAATGCGAAGCTTATCACACCGCAGCTATTGTATGCCATATTCTTATATAATAAATTTCGGTTGGCAGTTTACTACTGTGTGAAGGAGATATAAAAAATTGTATATATTGAAAGCACTTTATCTTATCTTTGATTATTATCGTCATGCGGACCAGTGTAAGTTGTGTGAAACCATGGCCTTCAGTAAAAGCATTTTTTACAGGTAACACGTTAAATATATTTATTTTATTTTTTGTATAATTTACTTATTTTAGGAATAGTTACATCTTCTAATTTTAAATAATGCAAATTTGTACAGTCCTTGTTTTTTTCTCAAATATCTGTTTGAATTTTGAAATTGGAGGAATAAAAAAATGTTTCTGGGTTATTTAAAGTTTTTGGAAAAAAGCCTCAAGTAAAAACTAAAACGTATACTCAAGTTTTTAATAATATGAAACCACACCATTGTATTCAAATAAGGAAAAATAGTTTTTTACTGTTTGTTATGATATAATAAATAACAACTCAATAATAAATTTGAGATAGAGTACAATTTTTTTTAAAATCTAGGAATAAAAAGGATTTTTTGACCATCAATTTATAAACGTTTACTTTATACTCTTTTGTGGCCGTAAAGATACATTTTATGAACAAATCTGACAAATTGTATTGAACTGAACTTCGATTTCTTACATTCTACATCTTTTGTTTTGTTAGTTTTTTGTGATTGCTCAAAAAATCTCGGATACACTTCTGTCTTAAAGACGATTTTTTGACTCGGCTGATTGTAAACCTTATAAAAAAAATCATTGTTTTACGGCCTCGTTACATAAATAGCTATTGCTTATTGGAATATTTAAGGAGAATTCTTTCTTTATATATATTCTATTATTCATTTATTTATTTTTACTTTTATTAAAGTATATATAGTTATAAGTTGTTTGTATAATAAGTAGATATCGTTTTTTCAAGGAAAATGTCTTTATAATAATATTTATTTTAATGTTTACTATTCGATATAAAAGGACAATTTTTAAATTTGTTTTGTTAAGAAAGCACGTGGCGTTACAATTCCGACTATTCCAATTACAAATTTTATTTATTCCAAGTTACAGAATGAAAATCAAAGTTGTTTGAAATTTTTGGGACGAACTAATCATTTGGTCTTTTTTTTTGAAGGCCTTTAAGCTGGAACGAATCCGTGGATCTCCAGGTGCCATTGGCGACTCTCGAGCAGGACTTGGACGACGACTTCCAACTGCTCCCTGGCGAAGATAGTCCCATCGATGACCAGAAATGGACTTGTAAGAAATGCACTCTAGTCAACAGTGGTCGCTCTTTAATCTGTGAGGCTTGTTGTGGTTCGAAACTGCGTTCGCTTTCGTTAACCAGCGATATGACGTTAAGAAAAGGTGAATTTTGGTCTTGTACGAAATGCACGTTAAAAAATCCCTTAACAACGTTAACTTGCAAAGCCTGTAAGACTGACAAAAATAGCTTAGACGTGGCATTGGGCAACCGAAATCCATCCCCGAGACACGGTTCATCCAAAAAGTACAATAAGAGTTCGTACTCAAAAGTTAATAACCAGAAAGTTGTCAGTAGAGGGCGGTCTAGGATTAATTTGATGACTGACTTAGACCAGTCCGTGCCATCGAATACCAGCAGCAAGTGGCAATGTATGATTTGTACTTTTGAAAACACGAAATCTCATATTATCTGTGATATGTGCCAGAAGATTCGGGAAGATGTTAGGACCACGCCTCCTGAAGAACCTGCGAGGTTGACTCAGGAGGAACTAGCGAATAAACACTGGAATTACATTGTTAGATATTGTAAGTTGAAAAAACAAAGTTACGTGGACGATTCCTTTCCACCGTCGCCGAGTAGTCTTTATTACAATCCTTCGGAAGTCAAAGATGCTCACACGGTTAAATGGAAACGACTGAGAGATATAACAGTGGATGATGGGCCTGACACTGACTTTCCGTGGGCTGTCTTTCGGAAACCGCATCCATCGGATATATCCCAAGGTGTTCTAGGTAACTGTTGGCTGTTGAGTGCCTTAGCCGTGTTGGCAGAACGCGAAGATCTCATTAGGGCTGTTCTGATAACGAGGGATTTTTGCCCTCAAGGGGTTTACCAAGTTAGGTTGTGTAAAGACGGCAATTGGACCACTGTGCTCGTAGACGACTACTTTCCATGTGATAAAAAAGGACATTTGTTTTATTCCCAGGTAAGACCCACCGGCTACTTATTATTCAGTCAAAATAGACATTCAACTTCTGAAAAACTGGCATTGAAAATTGATATAGACCTTAAATACACTTTGCCTGAAAATTTTCTTCAAGGTCAAAGATAAAAAAGAAGTTTTTCGCAATTATCTCTAAATGGTAAATGTTATCCTAAAAATAGTTTATACAAATTTTGTGAATTATGCGATTTTCTACAAAAAAAGGTCTTATCTACGACTCATTACATTACATCTATGAATCCAACTAAATAATGATGGCCGTTATTGATGTAATAACGTAATAACATGTAACATGTAATAATGAAATTCATCGTGAGCTCTGATTGGCTCCAACCCGTTGAACAATAATCATTATTCGATGGTTAGTAGCAATTTCATTTCTGTGATATCGCGATTTTAAGTTCCTCTCCTTACCCACCCAAGGGTGCGATCTTGGGGTGAAAGAGGCGGGGAAAGGCCCATGTAAACGGGGAGTGGCATCACGATTTTGCATGACTATTTTTCAGAGCATGATTTTTAATAAAATGAGAAAAGTTCGCTACTTTTGGAAAGGTAAGGGATGTGGGAAGTTGAAGCGCATAAAGTACCGAATATTAGTTTTTTCTGTTTCAATAAAGTGTCACAACAGTTTGATTATTGAAGTAAAATTTGAATTTAAGGTCTGTAGCAATTTTTAGTTCTAGGGTTTATCCGAAATTATCTACTATTTCCCGATTTTTAGGCGAAAAGAAAACAACTTTGGGTTCCCTTAATTGAAAAAGCCGTCGCTAAAATTCACGGTTGCTATGAAGCTTTAGTTTCGGGGCGTGCAATTGAAGGGTTAGCCACACTAACGGGGGCACCTTGTGAATCCATTCCTCTTCAAGCTTCGTCTATTCCCGCTCCAGCCGAGGAGGAGCTCGACACTGATCTCATTTGGGCACAGTACGTACCAACTTTAAAAACGCTAATGCACGTCTGTTTTTCCCTAGACTTTTGTCTTCACGTCAAGCACTTTTTTTAATGGGGGCGTCCTGCGGCGGCGGCAATATGAAAGTTGACGAAGTCGAGTACCAGAATAAAGGACTACGACCTCGCCACGCTTATTCCTTGTTGGATGTGAGAGATGTAGATGGACATAGACTTTTAAAATTGCGGAATCCATGGGGTGAGAATTTTATTTTGCCTCAGCCAGTTTTCACGTCCGTGTCTAGGTCATTTTGTGTGGAAAGGTGACTGGTCCGACGGCTCCGAGAAATGGACGCGCTCCTTGCGTGTGGAACTCATGCCAGAAGGACCTCAAGATGGTACTTTCTGGATATCATTCGGTGATGTTTTGAAATACTTCGATTGCATCGACATCTGCAAAGCTCGAAATAGTTGGAACGAAGTAAGGTTGTCTGGTACTTTACCTCCGCTCTCTTCCCAGAAACATTTATCGTGCATTTTGCTCACCATTTTGGAACCAACTGAAGTGGATTTTACACTGTTTCAAGTAAGATTCAACTTTTTAACTGTTTGATTAAAAGAAATAATAAATTTACAGGAGGGCCAACGAAAGTCTGAAAAATCTCAGAGATCTCAATTAGATTTGTGTGTAGTTCTTTTTAAAGCACGCAACGGTTCAACTATCGGTAGTTTAGTAGAGCACAGTAAAAGACAAGTTCGAGGTTTCGTAGGGTGTAACAAAATGTTAGAAGCTGGCGAATACGTCGTTGTACCTTTAGCTTTCAACCATTGGCACACTGGGTTGGAAGATTTTACAGCTTATCCCAGGTAAACACAAAGTTTCTGGACTGTCACCTAAAAAACTATGTTCTTGCCCCTCTGATAAAAGTTAATTCATAGTATAAAACTATTGCGTAGTATAAATGTACCATTATTACAAATGTATGTATAAACTATATCTACTTAATATATCTATTTCTAATTCTATTACATTTTAGACAAATGAAAATGGTTGATTTTTGAGCATTTGAACAGATTTTCAGGCAAAACATTTTAAAGTTTTATTGTGATTATAATAATCAAAAAAATAGAAAATATACAGTGACGGCCAAAATATAGTAGTACAAGTCTTGGAAAGCATTTTTTCAAAAAATTTAATTGTGTAAACCGGGTGAACGAAGTAGACATGTTGATTTTTGCTGTAGGCTTAACGATGACATTAATAAAACAAATGAACAAATTGGCATTCTTTAATTTTTCAAAATGCACCAAATTCAATCGGTTGATGTTTTTTGTATTAAAGTACCGATATGTCATGATTTGAAAGGCAGCAATAACTATATTAATTTATTTATCTAAATGGTGTAAAACAAAATGAAATAACATTTCGGCACCAAGACATTTTCAAATGAGCAGGTACATGTGATCTTGAATTTCATTTCAATTAGCTACTCATTGTCAGTACTGTCATTAAAAAAAATAAACAAGTGAACTGGCCTTGGTAGGCACAGATTACTTATTAGTGGTTCAATTGACCCATATTACGATGACAAAATCAAACTGTACCACTTTATTTTGACCGTCACTGTAAATAGAATGAATATTAACTAGACATGATTTATGAATATATTTGTAATAACTATTTATATCGAACGATCAAGATAATTAAACACGATACTACGCAAAAGCATGTTTTAAAAATGTTCCTGTTTTGCGCTAAATATTTTTTTTACAGTTAATTTAAAACCATAATAACCATTTTACACTATTAATTAACTTTTATTAGAGAGGCAAAAATTCGATGATTTTTATAAATGTTCTTTTTTTAGATATGTTTTAGCCATCCACAGTTCGAAAAAATTACTCGCCGAACAACTAACGCCTCCAGATTGTATCTTAGCGGATTCAATTATATCCTTAACGTTAGCAAGAGGACAAAGACATGAAGGTCGTGAAGGTATGACTGCGTATTATTTGACGAAGGGATGGGCAGGTTTGGTCGTGATGGTAGAAAACCGCCATGAAAATAAGTGGATCCACGTGAAATGTGACTGTCAGGAAAGTTACAACGTTGTGTCTACCCGTGGCACGTTAAAAACTGTCGATTCGGTGCCTCCTTTGACGCGACAAGTTATTATTGTTTTGACGCAACTCGAGGGTAGTGGCGGTTTTTCCATAGCTCATAGACTTACACATAGACTTGCTAATTCACAGGGTTTATATGATTGGGGGCCTTCTGGCACTTGTCACGATCCAGAACTGGATTATCAGACTAGCGGGTTGCATATGCCCCGGTTGTTTTAAGTTTTGTGACCATATCTTTTTTGTTTGACTGATTTTTTATTGTTGATTTTTCAATCAAGGGTAACACGGATGGCCTAATGTTTATTTTTTTTCCGTATTTTTTAAATTATTTTTTAATGTTTTAAGCAACAATTTTCGTCACATCGTTCACGAATACTGCAGTGTTCAGTTTTTACAACGTATAAACGTTAATTGTTAACGTAACTACGTTTGTTCATGTTTATTGACCTAGTTACGTTAGCTGTTTGGTGTTTACTAGTACAGATTCAGTAACATGCTTTTTAGATTGTCTTGCAAGGTTTGTGTGACTTCGTAAATTGTTAAGAATTAAAGTAAGCTTTCAAGTAATGGAACTTTTAATTAACACCAACGCAACCACGAACAGAAAATACCTTAAATGAAGTTAACTTAAGTAGAAACGAACATTAGACGCGTTCGGCAAATCTGAAGCGGAGTTTTTTGTTTGGTGCCGCCCACAGCTTATTAGTACTCTTGATATCACCATAGAGGTACTCAATCTTAAAGTTTCTTAAAATCTAAAAAAAAAACAATTTAAAACGTATTCATTGTCAGACGGGGACCTTCACCTTAGTGATAAGAGCTCCAATCTGCATCTCAGCAAGTTCTTTACCAAAGCAAGATTTAGCGCCATAACCAAAAGGAATAGAAGCAAACTGTTGCATTTCGTCAAGAGAAGTCAACCAACGTTCCGGCATGAATTTGTGAGCATCTTCAAAATATTCTTCTCTCCAACTTGACAAACTCGTTACCATCAATAAGTAGGTACCTCTTGGGATATGATAGTTATAGACGGAAAGGTCGTTCTGAAGAATACGACCCAATAGTGGAATTGGTGGTTTAAGTCTTAAAGTCTCCTTGATGCAAGCTTGAAGATACGGCATTGCAGTCAGGGCATCTTTAGACAGCTTTGTCGGTTGGCGTGCAATTTCATTGTACAGTTTCACTTGACATCTGGGGTTCCTAGCCAAATGATACAACATGAACGCAACTGTATGAGTCATCGCGTTGATACCAATCAACATCATATCAAGCAAGATAGTCATAGCATCCTCCGCCATAATCCCAGGTTTCAACAACACATTTTCCATAAGACACGACACTTCTTTGCTGGTATTGCTCCCTTCTTTTTTCTCTTGAATTAAGGCCTGAATTCTATTGATATACTTGCTCAGAACATTATCAATAGCATCGCAGTTTTCTACGAGAGATTTCCATGCCGGAGTGGGAAACAATTGCCATAAATGCAATCCGTATTCACATCTTTGAATCGCTTTAGTGGCTTTAATTAGACCATCAAGAAGGACTCCAGGATCAGAAGTTGAACTTAGACCGCATGGATCTAAGAAGCCCAATCTTTTATCCAGAGTTACCAAACACATGCATTCTAAACACCATTTGTAAATTTCTTTGTGGAAGTTGCTGGGGACTTCTTCTTGACGATCTCTTATGGTGGCAATGCGTACGATGAACTTGTCGCAAGTATCATCGATTTTCTCAAATTGTTGCGCGAGTAATTGGGGAAGAGGCTGTTCAACAGACTTCCGGAATTTCTCCCACTCAGGGCCGAACCTGGAAGAATCAAATTCCCTACAGAAAATGATGACAGGTTCTCAGCGTTTTAAAACGATAGAAATTGTTCTGTCAATACTCTTCTGATTTTGTAACAATAAGGAGGTAATTTGATTTTGGTATAGGGAAAATTTAGGAAAAATGTGACACTCACATAAGGAATGGCCCGGTGTGTCGCAATTTCCTATGCTGCAGACGATATTTCTCCACCGAATCAAGACTTGAACGGATCGGATAAGGCCCCTCATTTTTAAAAACAGTCTGGATGTGCTCAGGTCGACTCACCATCACTATGTCTCCTCCCAGAGGGCCATGGAGTCTCACTACAGGCCCATAATGATCAAAAAATCTCTTGAATAATGCCATATTTCCGCTCCAACTCAACAAACTCCCTGTGAAAATCAACTTTGCACATTGAAACTCTTGTTATTAGTTCATACCAACTGCCAGGAGATACTGGATCGCCGCTCCCGTGATTTGTGTGCTTATAACCGGTAAAGCTCCCCAAATCCTGTGAATTATCCTCAAGCTAATCGGACCAGGAATAGCATCAAAAGCTATAGCTTTAGTCATCTGATCTGATACAACTTTACTCTTGATGGCGGATGTATTGACCAACAGATCAACCTCGGGTTTTTCCATCTTGATTCTGACGGGATCTTCAGACATGGAAATTTTGGTTTTGCCTAGGATGAGGGGAAATTATAAGGAAAATGAACAGGAATGGAATACCGGCTAAAGGAAAACTGCTAGGACCTGCAGATTGGGTTCCTGCCGATGCCGAAGTCGCAGAAGTTATCGTCGAGTCATTTGCAAAATTCTTCCGAGTCAAACGTGTCAGGATGTAGGAATGCAAAGATTTTCTACGTAAAGCGTGTACGATCGACATTTTAAACGAGGAAAATCGGAGTTTTCACAATTTTCTTCAAAGCGTCGATTGTGGTAATCGCAAAAGAAATGGCGTCGCACAGACGACTGAGTTATTTTGTTTGTTGTACTTCGTTTTAGTTTAAGAACCTAAAAAATTGCCTTTGACAAAAGGGCTAGGGGTACTTTTGCTAGTTTATACACTGTAGAGTCACAGAATGCACTATTTTCACTTAGTTTTTTTGTCGTTTTGTTGTTTTTTGAGGAAGACACTCCAAAATTGTTTGATGTCAAAAACAATTTTTTCAAATGTTTCTGATAGAGAAAAGACCTCTTGATTTGTAAAATGATTATGATCGGAAACTTCAATCAAAAATTACCAATAAGTTATTTTTATAAATTGTTTTTAGCACGAACGTTACATTTAATAATTAAGTCTAGTCTACCCATGATATTCAAAATTTTTGCGTTTCCGTCATGACGACAGTGTTTTTTTTCCTAAAGGTTGTCATTGACAGCGCCTGTTACCGCTGTCAGGTTGTCAACAGTGATATATTTTTGTTTCATTTGTTTACAATAATAATTCCAGGTTCAGCAGTTTTCACTTTAAAACCGCAGAATGCAGTTAAATAGAACACTGATGGTATCATATTCAATATTAAATTGGTAAGGTAAAAAAATGTGAGGTTATGGATGTTTTTTTTTTAAATATTTATTATCATTTTAGATGTGGTACGATTTGTAAACATGTTACTAAGGTTGGAGGAGAACATTTTGCAGCGGCCTATCTCGAGACGTAACTTCTACTACTTTAAAAGCAGTTATTTTCCAAACTTGTTGTTTTAGTGCGAAAATGCAGCACTTTGTGGTCAGTCTTCACTGGGACACTTTGCTTTTTCACAGTTTTGATATTTCTGGCAATGTTAGGAATGGATTTAACCCAAAGGGTGCATGTCGTGTACTTAAAGGAAGGCTCCCCCTTATTTAGAACAGATAGAAGGTTTCTCAGCATCGCCTTAGATACATCGCTGATCGCTAACGGTTTTAAGAACATTAACCTAACGTACTAGTAACATTATCATAGTTTCCAACAATAATCGTTTAAAATTGTAGGAACGAGAAAGTGCATAAGATGATAAGAGCTCTGGCACCTTGCTATCTTCGCGTTGGTGGAACAATGGCAGATAGATTAACATTCTCAACGTCAAACTCTTTTCATTTTAAATATCTAAGTAAAAAGGTTGACGGTGGTGAATGTTCGAACGAAGAAATTTACTGTGATTATTTACAATATCCGAATTTCACAATGAATGCTCATGAGTGGCTCCAGCTCAATCAGTTGGCCAGGAATACCGGTTCGGTTTTAATATTTGATTTAAATGCGTTAAAAAGGTTTGAAAATGGTAGCTGGGACTACGCGAATGCCGAAAAGCTGATCGAATTTTCGAATGATCACAATTTGAAGGTGAATTGGGAGCTAGGAAATGGTATTGTTTTTCAAAACGTGTTAATGACTACTAAGTGTATTTTTTCAGAACCCAACGCGTTTCGCCACCAGTTCAACTACGAGGTTACTCCTCAACAACTGGCCAAAGATTTCCAAACTTTACGGGAAATTTTGAACAAGTATCCGCGGTATGCGCGCTCTCTTCTAGTAGGACCAGACGTTACCAGACCCCAGATTGACGCAAACGCTAGCCAAATATATCTCAGAGGTTTTCTTCCAGGTGCGGGTCACGCTATCGACGCAGTAACGTGGCATCAGTAAGTCTAGTAAACGTAAAATCGAAGCACATGTTCTGTAATCTCGTAGATATTATTTCAATGGGGCTACAGCAAAGATTGGTGACTTTTTAGATCCTCAAAACTTTGATATTCTCCAGTGGCAGATTAAAACAATCAAGAATATAGTAAAAAGTCAAGGTGTAGATAAGCCTATATGGTTAGGTTGGGACTGTACTTTAGTTTAGTGGCTGTACTAATCTTAGCTTTAAGGCGAGACTTCTTCAGCTTATGGTGGAGGTGCTCCACACCTTTCAGATCGTTATATTGCTTCATTTCTATGGTTGGACAAACTAGGGACTGCGGCTAAAAGTGGTTTGAGTGTGGTCATCAGACAGTCTATTTTTCAAGGCCATTATGCTTTAATTAATAATCACTATTATCCCACACCTGTACTATATCACTCACTGTTTTTCTACTTGTAATTTTAAATTTTACTAGGACTGGTGGGTCAGCGTCCTCTACAAGAAACTAGTCGGAAATAAAGTGGTAGATTGCAGTTTCGCGAAATCCGAGAAGCTTCGCTTATACTGTCATTGTACGAGTCGGAGAAGTTATTTCGGGAGGACACCCCTGGTTACTGGTAAAACACTCCGAGTGTGTTGATTTTCGTTGCTTAATTTTGACAGTTTTTGGTCTGAATATTGATAATCGCAAAGCGAAGATCCGTTTTGAAGGGATGTCGGCGCAGGGTGATAACACCGATTTGAAAATTGATGCTTATATTTTAACGACGATTCATCGGATTGAATCAAGGTTTGTTTCTTCTCTGTGAGTATTAATTTTGTTATTTATTTTTTTAGGTTTATTTTTCTCAATGACCAGCAACTTCATTTAACTCCAAGTAATGATGTTCCAAAGTTTACACCAAGAGTTATAAGCGCGAATCCGTACGTCGAGATACCAGCTTATTCTATGGGTTTCTGGGTGATACCAGTGACTAATAATGCGCTACCATATTGTTAAAATGTATTGTGATATTTTACAATAAATGATATTTTTTCTGTAGCTGATTTTAAAGTATGCTTATTCGTCTCAAAATGCGAAGCTAATTTGCACTTTAAACTCAGGTGTGAATAAAATAATTTTACTTTTAGTTGAATTTAGTACATTAATTGTAACATTAATCTTATAACTGACGTTCCCAAAAACATTTATTTTAGGAATAGAACTTGCATTCATTGTTTCTTGTTTTAACTACACTGGACTCGTAGCTGAACTTGTGGCCAGATTTTCACAAAGACGGCGGAATGTATTCATTGCTACAGGCTGAATGGTACACTTTTTCTGTCTGTAGTTGACGAACAATTGGCTATGAAGAACTTTTTTGGGGTGCAAGCTAAAAAACTAATTCCACAATCTTTATCAGTTACACAAAACGACCTGGTCTTGGAATCAATAAGTGAAACAATTATTACGGGTTGTCGATCGTTAATGTTGAAAACTTATAACTTGTTTATTCTTCCGTTCTACAAACCTCGTGCAAAGCCTGTGACAACCTGTATGTCTAAAACCACATGTTACATCTTAGTTTTCAAACCTTGCGATCCTTTAAATATAAAACCTTTACAAAAAGATAATCATCATTTAAAACTGTTTATTAGTGATGGTTTTTATTCACTTAGCTATTGATAAACATTTTAAAAACTTTTTATATTTAGTTCTAGAATCAATAAAGTTTGACACTTTTGAGAGATTTTTGGTAATTTAGTTAATTTTAGCAAAGATTGTTTAATATTTCTTCCTACGATATAAATTAAGACACAACTTGACACGTTTCTGAGCCTTTTTGTTAGTTAACTTTTCTTATTAGTCACACTTTATTTTTCACCAATATTTAATGCACACAATGGAGAATTTTTGATTTATTTTTTGAAAATCACGAAAAATGAAGCCTAATACAAAAAATATTGATATATTTTTTTAAAACCAGATAATACAAAGTTTGACATATTCAAGAGACTTTCAGTTAGTTTCTTTTTTTTAGTTAGCTATCAATAAGAATAAGCAACATTGGAGACTTTTACATTTTCTCTCTTTAAATCAAAATTAGAATACTTGCAAGTCTTTTAACTAAATTTTCTTGTTAGTTTTTTTTTACTTACTATATATAGAGATTTATTTAGATTTGGATTTAAAATCGATTAGTTAGAGTTTTACACATTTGCGAGACTTTTGGTTAACTTTTATTTCTCTCTAAACTCAAAACATCATCAAATAAAAATCTCAACTATAAACATTACTATCTTCTTAGCTATCAATAAGAAAACGAAATAACAAAAGTTAACAAACACATTGGAGAATTTTTGATATTTTCTTGACTTTTAGTTATACTTTTACTAATTAACTGACATATTCTTATTCATTGTCAATAACAGACAGTATTCTATTTAAGTAAAATTCTTTTGTTTTCTTTTAAAAATCAGTGAAAACAAAACTTTTGAAAGATTTTTAGTTAAATTTTATTATCAATTAGCTAAGTAAAAACAAAGTTTCTCTTTATAGAAAAATTAACTAAACTAAACTTAACTAAAAAATAGTGTATTATACATGACGCCCCAGATTTTTTAACAATTTTCACTTAATGGTTAAACTGATTCCTTATCGTTTTGTATAATAAATAACTGTCATTTACTACTTACTGATTTCATTTCGTTTTGGTTTTTCGAGATCATAATCCAAAAACCGTGACGTTCACAGCTTTAGGTGTACTTCAAATAAAGAAGTCCTTAGAATTTGCGATCTGCACTCTTCAAAGGTGCTGACTTTAAAATCGTGCTTGAGGGCCTTTTAAAGTACAAAGAAGTGCGTTGGTGTCAATTCCGTGAAGATTTTTGGTTAATATTTTAAGCTAATCTCTGAAATGTTCGACTTTCTTGTTAAGAATGATGATTAATTTCCTATTAAATACTTTCTATTAATTTCTTGTACTTCAACGCTAGTGGATGTATGTAGATATAAATACTGTAAAAGTATCTTTCTGTCTTTTCCTAACGAACATAACTAGGAATTCTGTATTACATCCTTAAAAAGAGTTTGTTTGATAGTGGCGTTTGAGATTTTTAAATAAAATAAGAAACTTCGTCATCAATTAAATGTAGTTTTTTTTATATAAATTTGCTGAAAAACGCACCAAATGTAAGGGGTGCGTGCTATAATAAAAGTGAAAGGAAAATAACAGATTACAAATTTCTTACAATTCTGCGTTTTTTGTGCTAAATGTCAATTCAATCATAATTTCTTTTTAAAATCTGCGCAAGAGTTCGGCTCGGGGGTGAATTGGGACAATAATGATACTCCAGAAGCTTGTAATTTCTCGGAGAGGAGTAGGGAGAGGAACAAAGTGCATAAGAAGACTTCACCACTTCTTCATCCCTTAGTTGGCGATTTTCACTCTTTTCCCACTTTTTCACAAGATCTATGTGGAAAAACTGTGCGTTGATTATTTTCTAATTGTGGTAAAAACAGAGATGCAACTTTGAAGTGCTAACTTTTACAATGTGTTTTACACTCGTAACTCTGATTTTTATTTTCATTTTTGATATTTTAAAAGCGGACATTGCGTAAGTATGATTGTATTATTAGGGATTAGTTTTTATAGTAGGCATTATTGAGATTTTATCACAGTTATAAATTTTTATATCAATAGTTTATATTTTAATAAACTATACATGAAGTGCTAGTGCTAAAATATTTAATAGTATATCCGATATGGTCTAGTGGCTAGGATACCTGGCTTTCACCCAGGAGGCTCGGGTTCGATTCCCGGTATCGGAACATTCTTTTTGTGAAATTTTGTCACTACGTGCGTTAATATTTTTGAATTAAGCGTTATAAATTTATTGTTTGCATATTTTATCTATTATTATTATTTAGATAAATTATTTGCTGTCGTTTCTTACAACTATTTATACACTAGTTACCACAATCCGATATGGTCTAGTGGCTAGGATACCTGGCTTTCACCCAGGAGGCTCGGGTTCGATTCCCGGTATCGGAAACTTTTTTTCCCCCCAACTACACACCATTTTGCTCAAACGTAGCGTAAAATCGACGCCCATTATCTTTTTGATTCCTTCAACCTTGACTTTGTAAATCTAATCCAGATGAGACATTTTCTTCCATTTCCAGCCTATGCCCTCTTGATTTTTACCACGAACAATTTGCGGAAAGAGTGGAACTAGAGCGTGAAGAATTGACGTATGTTTCTCATTCATACATAAAAAAAGTCTTTCATTCCTTCGTTATTTTTAGAACTGGATTAACCATCAACGATATTCTTCCGGAAGATCCAAGTAAATACGACAAAATGAGACCTCCAAAGAAAGATGGTAATCCAACCAAAGTCTATTTTCACGTTACTGTAATGGGCTTGGATAGTATCGATGAAGGATCAATGACGTATGCAGCGGATATTTTCTTCGCACAGACATGGAAAGATCACAGATTGCGATTGCCGGAAAATATGACGTCAGAGTATAGATTGTTGGAAGTCGATTGGTTAAAAAATATGTGGAGACCAGATTCGTTTTTCAAAAACGCCAAATCGGTTACGTTTCAGACGATGACGATACCAAATCATTACATGTGGTTGTATAAAGATAAAACTATTTTGTACATGGTCAAGTAAGAAGGAGATTCTGCTGTGGTTGGAGCTGATTCTTTGGGTTGCAGGCTCACATTACGGCTCTCTTGTGCCATGAATTTCATGATTTATCCGCATGATACGCAAGAGTGCAAGCTGCAAATGGAAAGTTGTAAGTGTAACTAGAAATAGCAATAAAATAATTAAGAGATTTTAAATCTAATTTAGATAGTAGTATATTAAAAAACTAGTTTTATAAAACTTTGATACGAGTTCAAGCTTGCAGCACATCTGCCGTAGACATTGTTCTATAAAGCGAGTTTTTTATGCTATTTTTTCTAATTTGCACATTAAATACGTTTTTTTACAAATAAAATCAAATTTGTAAATTTAGGGAATTTTGTGACAGTTAAAAAAATTGCAAAATTAGTTTTTCAAGATGAATTGAGAATTGTCCTGTACTTTGTTACAAATACAGCAAATTGCAGAAAAAGCCACGGTTCATTATCTGTCTATGAAAATTTTGGTTATCTGGCTTGAAACTGAAACCTTAAACTCACACTGACATATGATATTTTGTTTAATGTATGTTACCATCCGAAAAAAAGTTCCAAGATTTTGGGTTTGGTAATGGCTTATTAAAGCATTCAAAATGAGTGCGTCAACAACATTGCTAAACCGCAAATTAGAAAAAAAAAATTTAAGCATATTCTTTGAATCTTCATCTCTTGAAGACTAAAAGTAGATAGAACGTTCGATAGATTTGGACATAATTCAAAAATTTCGAAACTTAACTACAAAATTCTGGTTTTTACAATTTTTAATTGCCCACGTTGCAACCCGTCGCACTCAAATCTGCACCTCCTTGACGTATGTAATGACTGGTTTTTCAAGTAGATTAGTGAAGGTGGTGAAAAAGCGACGTTTTTTTTTACCCTGAAACATAAACGGGAAACGTGGCAAAATAAGAACTGGCCTTACGGCCTTGACATAGTTTTAGTGTAAATAATATTACTTCAGGTAATAAGAAAAGTACGAATTCAGGGTGAGTAAACAATGAAACAAGTTTTTGTAGCGTTAAAAAAATTAATTAGAGTGAGTTTTTTAGTTAGTGACGTTTTAGATTAGAAATTTTTTTGAAAGCGCAGTTGGTATGTGATGCAGTATATGTATATGCGCACTTTTTAAACTATGAATAATGTAGTCATAAGCTGAGAGATAAAGTAAACGAGATAGAACTTAATTGCCTACCAGGTTTTTTATTCCGTTTTTTTCTCTTGCTTTCTTTATTCTAATTCAGATTTTTTTTCTCTTCTTTGATTCTCTTCTAACAGTTTGTCATTTTTGTCAATGTCTAATATGTGTTTTTCCTTGAACGTTTTTTTCTACTTTGTTATTTACCGATGAAGATATCTTGGTAGTTCTTCTGTTTTAACATTTTCTTATTCTTTCTTTCTTTTCTTACCTGTCAATATATCTATCTCTCAGGAGTCTCACCACAGTCAGCTTATTTCCATGATTTCTATTTCTTTCAGTTTTGTCAACAATTTTTTTTCATAATAGTTCCTCGTATTATTCGCTCTTTGTTTATTTTCTGTTCTTTATTTTATCTTTATTCCAATTTAAGTGCTTTTTAGTCGCTTCCAATTCGTAACCTTTCTCCTTTTGTTTCTTTTCTTATCCTACCGCAATTTCCTTAGTGTTTTGCAATTTGTTCTTTGTTTTATGTCTCCATCACATGTCATTTGCTTAAGTCCTTTTAAATTCGTAACTTTTCTCTTTTCGTTTATTTTCTTATCCTCCCCAAGTTCCATTATGATCTTGCATTCTGTTCTTTGTTATATTTTTTCACATTTCGTTCTCTAGGCCCACGCTCAATTTATGCAGTTTATCTTTCTGTGTCTTCTCTTATCCTTTCGACGTTCCTTTCGTATTTTGGAAACTCTTGTCTTATCTTCTTTTCCAACTTTTAGTATTGCTTTTCTGCTGTTCTCAATCCACAAATCTTTTCTTCTGTTTTATCTTTTTTCAAACTTTATTATATCTGTTCTTCGTTTTGCTTTCTCTTCTATTTTTTTTGCTTTTATGCTGTTTTCAATTGATAACGTTTCTCTTTTCGTTGTTTCTTTGATTTTCCCAATATTCCATTAGTATCTTGGTGTTTACAAACAAAATATTATTATATAAAAAAACCACACATCAAAAGGTCAGTTTATTAACTGACACGCGTTTCGGTAGCAAACCTACCATCATCAGAGCGATGATTAAAACTACAACAGTTTTTTTTTTTACTAAAACAGGTTTTTTATACAATAATATTTTGTTTGTTTTTAGAAACACCAAGATTTTGATCCAATAAATTTTCATAGATCTTGCTGTCTGTTCTGTTTTATTTTTCCTTCACATTTCAATTTCTTCGGTGATTTAATTTGTAGCTTCTTTTTCTCTTTTCCTTATCTCCAGTTCCACCAGTCTACTGCAATCTGTTTTTTGTTTTATGTTCTCTTCATATTTATTTACTTCTACCGCTCTTAGTTCGTTTTTTTTTTTGCTTCTTATTCTGCCTTCTTAATGCTTCCTTATTATCTTGCAATCCTTTCTTTATTATATCTTCATCACATTTCATTCACTTTCGCCACCATCAATTCGTGGCGTTTTTCTTTCCATCTCTTGTTGCCTTCTCAAAGTTTCGTGTCTTCCAAAATCGGTTCTTTGCCTTGTCTTTTCTTCCAACATATTGTTTTTCTGCCATTTTTAACTCGTAGATATTCCCTTTTTACCTCTTCTGTTGCTATTTTGAAGTTCTATTAATATTTTGCCATATGCTTTTTGTTTTGTCTTCACTTCACATTTTATTGCCATCGGTTACTCTCAATTTGTAGCTTTTCTCTCGTCGTATCTATTCTTGCCCTCTCGAAGTTCCATTACTCTCTTTCAAACTGTTCTTTGTTTTATCTTTTCCTCAAATTTTATTGTTCTTCTGTCGCTGTAAATTGTAATGTTTTTTTCTTCCATTAATGTTTTGCAGTCTGTTTTTATTTCAAACTTTATTACTTTTCTGCTATTCTTTTTTTACGCTTCCGAAGTTCAATTAGTATCTTGCAATCTGTTCTCTGTTTTACTTTCTCTTCTAATTTCATTGCTCTTCTGCTGCTTTTAATTCATAACGTTTCTCTTTTCGTCTTTTCTCTTGTTCTCTTGAAGTTCTATTATCATCTCTTTGTTACGTTTCATTCCCTTCTACCGCTTTTAATTCGTAACATTTCTCTTTTCTACTCTTATCTTACTTTCCTAAAGTTCAATTAATATTTTGCAGTCCGTTCTTTGTTTTACCTTCTTTTTAAAGTTGATTACTCTTCGGTCGCTTTCCATAATCATTTTTTGTATTTTTTCCTACCCTTCCGAAGTTTTATTAGTATTTCACTCTGTTTCTGTCGTAACTTCTCTCTTTTCTTTTCTTCTCTTACTCTTCCAAAATTCTATTAGTATTTTACAATGTGTTTTAGCTTCTCAAATCATATTGCTTTTCTTCTGCTTTGTATTGATGGACGTTGTACAGAATTTTGATCTTTTTTTTTATTATCTTCTATTTTTTTCTTCTGAAGGTTTTACTCTGTTATAATCGTTTGTTTGTGCAAAAGCACATTTTTTCTTTATGCTTTAACTATGTAAAATCCTTTGGGCTCTTAAATGCTAACTATTGATTCCGCTCTCTTTCACATATTTTTTCACAGTTTTATCTATTCATGTTATTTAAGTCACACTTTAATCTGTGAGTTTTACTGTGATTTCTCTGATTTTTATAAAACCTGCATGCTCATCTAGTAGTTCGTCATTTGCACCAGTTTCTTGTCTTCACCTTTCTCCCTTACCTTTTTTATTCCCTCTGTGTGTATAAAAAGCATATAATTTTTCGTTTCACTTTGTCCTCTTTGTGACTTATATGCTTATTTTGTATTCCAGTCTTCTTTTCTCATTTGGCTTTCTTTTTTTTTCATTGTTCTGAGTACTGCGATATTCATTTTTTTTGACTGATGCTTATTGACTTTTTAACTTTTTTTTTCTTTAAGTGTCACACACTACCGACGACATGATTTTCCAATGGGACCCTGATGTTCCCTTGGTCGTGGACGAAAACATCGAGCTCCCCCAACTAGCCCTAGTCCACAACCACACTGCCGATTGCACCCAAGTCTACTCAACAGGAAACTTCACTTGCCTGGAAGTTGTATTTGAACTAAAGCGTCGTTTAGGCTACTATCTCTTTCACACATACATCCCCACGTGTCTTATCGTCATCATGTCTGTGAGTAATCCGCTCTAGGTAGAAACCACCTCTACTAATTTTTTCAGTGGGTGTCTTTCTGGATCAAACCGGAAGCAGCTCCAGCTCGAGTAACTCTGGGAGTAACTTCTTTACTAACTTTATCTACACAGCACGCGAAAAGTCAAGCTGCTCTTCCTCCGGTTTCTTATTTGAAAGCCGTGGACGCTTTTATGTCAGTTTGCACTCTGTAAGATTTAAATCGGAGACAATTCCTGGATTCATTCTCGTTTTTTTTTCAAGTTTTGTGTTTATGGCTTTGATGGAATACTGTTTAGTTAATATAGTTTTGGGAGACTCGGATCTACCGAAACCACCTGCACCACCGAAAAAAGTGGAGACGATTTTCGACATGGCTGGGAAAGAAAATTCGTTTCTGTTAAGCGGATTGCCGAAACCGGCTCCGGTGCAAACACCGGCGCAAAAGGCTAGGAACAGGGCTATTAACATTGATAGATTTAGTAGGGTGTTCTTTCCTTTGTTGTTTACTGTCCTTAATGGTACGTACTGGATTTTGTTTGCTGAGTACATTTAAAAGGATCCAAAATTTAAAAATAGGCAAATTTCATTATAATTACACTTTTAATAGAGTCTACCTACCAATTTTAGAACATCAGTGTAATGCTTTAAAATTATTGCAGAATAGATTAAACTCTTAATTGTTAGGATTACTGTACATTGATGACCTCAATAAACATGAATTATCAAATTTACGAACGAATTTCCTACTCATCTATGTCTATAATTAAACATAATTAAAAAGCACTGAATACTATAAAACTGGGGAGCAGTCTATCATTCCCAGTATGAAAATCGAATCAAAATGAAGAGCTTCTTTGTAGTTTGTGCCTTGTTTTTGGGAGCTCATGCTGTAAGTACTTATTTTTCTATTTTCGTTTACTCATTTGTTTGTTTAGCTGACCAAAGAACAGTTCGAAGGATATATGAAAAAAGCCCAAGCGATCGGCACCGCATGTCTTGTTGAAGAACATGCAGAGCCTAGTGAGTAAAAGTGTGGTTTTTATAAACTCAACATTTTTTTTTTAGATGATTTAGCAGAACTCATGGAGATGAAAATTCCACCATCAACTCAGGCAGCAAAATGCATTCTTGCGTGCTTCTATGAGCATTTAAAAATGGTGCGTCTTTCCGATTAAATTACGTTTTTCATATTCGTTTTTTAGATGAAACCTGACGGTACGTTTGACAAACAAGCTGCGATTGACACTTTCAATGATCTGAAGACTGTGGATTCGGACCTTCATGGAAAAATAATGAAAATAATTGACACTTGTGACGCAAAGAGTATGAGTTTGTGTTATTTTTATTATTTTCTATTGTTTGTTTTTTAGAACAAATTGTAGGAGACCGATGTGAAACGGCTTCACTTATGGCTACCTGTGTTACGAACGAGTCGCGCGCTGTAAGTTTTATTTTTGTAAAGTATTCATATTTTTTTTCTTTTTGTTTAGATGGGCATTACTAAGGAAGCTTTTATTGCGACTAAATAAATTGTTTTTTTTTGTTGTTGTTCTTTTTTGAGTATTAGAGTTGTGGAAATAAATTCATGCTCAGATTATGCTTTTTTTTGTTAAATATGTGTCAAAGTATAGTAAAAATAAAGTTTGTGATTAGCACATAGGCATAAAAAATTCAATATTCATATAAATAAAGTATGAAAAAGGTGTCTACTCAAATCAGAGTTCAATTTTTCGAAAAATGTGACCGATTTAATCCTTTTCAATCCAATGTTAGTTCAGTCTAATACTGTAGAAAAGAAATGAAGAAATATCAAACAAACCAAAATAAAAAAAAAAACAAAGATATAATTTTGAAATAAGTTAACAACGTTAAAAATGATAAATTTTTGGCCTTCTGATAAAAGTCCAAAATAACTGTAAAAAATACTTATTAAGCGGAAAACAATCGGAAACATTTATTAAATATGCTAGTGCGTGGTATAAATATACCATTATTATAAATAAATAATATATATTTAATATTTTTATTTCTAATTCTTTCATCTAATTCTAATTTAAAAAAAAAACGTTAATTTTTGAACATTTTAACAGATTTTTAAATCATTCTCAATACATACATTTTAAATTGTACAAAAAGAGTTTTATTCTAATTATATCATCATTTTTTTTAATTCTTGAATTTTACATTGAGTAGAATTGTATTTATTTCAAACTTATGGCACAATAGTCATCAATTTTTTCTTACTTTTTTCGTTGTTGTATTATTCTATGAATAGTTTCTTATGACCATAATGCATTAAACTGCGGATAGAATATGTAAAATTCAATGTTATAACATATGGACATCGACGATTTATTTTGTTTCCTCTTGTTTATTCCTTGTTTCATTTTAAAATATTTCACTTTATTATGAATTTGTTATGCTTACAACCGTTTAAACTGTAAATGAATTATCTATAATTCAGTCCCATAAGACATTAAAATCAAAAATTGTTTTGTAGTTTTTTGAAAATTGTTTTCATTTTGTGTTTATTTTTTACTAAATTATATATAAATTATGTACAATAATCTTTTCATTTTCTACTAGTTATTATTTTTCGTCAGATTTGTAAGATTTTACTGACTCGGTAAAGAATGCTTTCCAAAATAGCCATTGAGATATCGGTGGGAGAATTTTATATTATTCAAAAATCTTCCATAACTAAAAAATCATAAAAGAGTTGTTCCACATACCAAGTATATGTATGTAGAATGTAGAATTTACAAATGAAAAAAATTTATTGTTTATAATTACAATAAGCTCCTTTCGAACAATGTATCTAGAATGTTTTACATAAAAACCTGTTAAAAAATGTTCAAAAATCAACTATTTTTGTTTATCTTAAATAAACTATATATATATATATATACTGGGTGATCCATTTCAATATTAATCATAGGCGGCTTTGCAAACTTTAGGGCATGTTTATTCTTACTTCGGACACCTTGACCTTGAGCAGTCTTAATTACAATAATCATTGTATTGTTAGTTGCATACCCAGCAAGGGATTTTTTGAAATGTTATTTGCAAAAAAGGCATTTCGAAAAAATATGACCAAAAAAAAAAACTTTTCAAAAGTGTCCATATTGATCGTTATCACAACTTTATTACCTATGAGTGAAATCGCAACTAAAGATGTTTTTTGTGGATAGTTCAACATTCAACGCGGTTATTTAAATACTGAAATAAAACTAAAAAAAAAGACATGATGTAATTTATTTCAGATAAAAGATTACAACAACCATTTACAATAAGCCAAGTAATCAACAATAATTTGAATTTTCATTTTCTCCTGTAACAAATGAATCTGTCTGTGTTCCGATAATTTTGAACTTTCCAAAAATTCCCACAAAATCTGATTATTATATACTCATCTTTCTGCAAGATTGGACATAAAATTTTCAGTTTGTCAAAACTAATCCTAAAAGTGTTTATGCCGATCCTAAATTAGATTTCCTATTGATCTTTGAGATTTGCTAAAATTGATAAATCAGTAATCAGTAATAATTGGCATATCCCGTTTAACTACCTTATTCTAGCGCTATCTTTTCACAAAAATTGCTCAAAATGGCCTCTGTTATTTTCCTGATAAAGTCGGACTCGTTTTTTCATGTTCCCCAAAACGTTTGTAAAACATTGAGGAGAAATTTCTCGACATACTTCTGTTATTGCTTTTTTTAATTCTCTGATATCATTGATGGGATTCCTAAAAACAGAATTCTTAATATGAACTAAAAAGAAAATAATCCAAAGGTGAAAGGTCTGGTGATCTTGGAGGCCATAAATTATACAATATCAAACGATCGTCGAAGAATTCCCGGAGATAACTAATTGTTGCGTTAGCCGTATGCGCCGTTGCATTGTCCTGTTGGAAGTATCCTTTCTGCAACTCTTCATCGTCCAGTTGGTTCACAAATTCTTCAAGAATGAGCCGTTGGTATCGTTCTGCATTTATGGTCTCGTCAAAGAAGATTGGGCCTATCATACGTTTACGAGACATCACCACCCAAATACCAATCTTCTGGGGATGCAAACCAACTGTAATCTGGTCAGGATTTTCAACAGACCAAAGTCTCATATTCTGAGAATTAACAAAACCATCCAAATAAATCCAGGCTTCATCACTAAAAAATGTCAAATCAAGCATCTCATTGTTCAAATGTTGTTCAAACTATTAACAGTAAGCGATTCTTTTAGGAAAATCTGGGGGTTTTATTTCCTGGACCACTTGAACTTTATAAGGATACATGTTTAGGTTTTTCTTCACAATTCGTTGACAGCTAGTATAGCTGACATCAATTCTCTGGCTTAAACGTCCCAATGAAGTTGATGGTTCTTCTTCCATTATGATTCTAACATTTTCGACGACCTCTGAAGTGCGAACGGAAATGTAACGGAAATGTTCCGCCCTGGCCTTTTCTTAACGACTGATCCGGTTTCTCTAAAATTAGGCACCATATTTTGAACGCACTGATAAACTTTTTGATAATCAACGTCCATTCGATGTGGATACTTCACTCGGTATTCGTCCACGCACAGTTGAAATGAACACCCATTCACCGTTTTCTTGCTTCACCCCATTTCTGAAGTATCATTCTAACAAGAACGCTTTTTCTTAAACGGAAAACGCCATTGGATTGCCTTTTTCTCAAAATACACCTATGCATCAAGGAAAAATGCTATTTAAGAGAGCTTTCCGACTCCCGGGATTCACAACAATTTGACATATGACAGTATTGACAGTTCGTCACAGTTCGCCGTTCGACTCGGGCCGGCCAATGGCGTAGAATGTGGCAACATTTCGGCAAAAAAAATCGCTTTAACCTGTTTTTATGTGCGTTATATTCTGTTCGCAAACTTATTCTGACACTACAAAACAGTAAAAAATTGATAAATCCCAATTTTATAATGTTTTATTTTAACGGAACGTAAATAATTGTAAATACCCCCTCAACCCCACTTTCTGCGACGCTAATGTGTTATGCTGTGAAAAATAGTAAAAATGTTCTAAGACTTACGTGCAAACTTGCAAAGCCGACTATGATTAATATTGAAATGGATCACTCTGTATATTAATATATATTATATAACTATATTAACTGTATATAGATATATCAATTAATCTAATTCATAAATAAATACATGTGTAATAATGATACATTTATACTACGCAGTGGCGTTATTTAAAAAATTATTATTAAGACAATGTCGTAGCACAGAATTTTCAAGTTATAAATTTTGACTTAAACTATGTGACACATATCAATATGAAAACAGGGTCTTTCCAAATAGGTTGTTTTATACAGTAAAACGAAATATACTAAGTTACATAAAAAGTGCAACACCCAGTAATACTGATTTTTTGAAGATCATTTTTTAGTAAGATATTGAACAACATATAACAAGTCAATGATAAAATTTTCAAGCTAAAAGGAAGACAAACTATGGATGAAATGTTAATAATGAATCGCACTGCCTCTGTTTCTTAAGCACTCAGCTACTCGCCTTGGCATTGATAAAATTAATTTGTCTATATCAGCCTGAGGAATTGCATACTAAGCTGCCTGAAAAGCTTCTTACAGAGAAGCTAGTGTTTGTGGAGGAGGAATTAACTTACACCCATCAAATTCCACACATGTTCAATGGGCGAAAGGTCCGGAGATCTCGTAGGCCACGGCAAGAGGTTTATGTTAGACGTTGCAAAGAAGTCCATTACAGCGCGGGCAATATGAGAACGTGCGTTGTCCTGCTGAAAAAGGGCTTCTGGAAGCTCTTGACTATAGGATAACATAGACGATCGAAGAATATCGTCAATATAACGGATCGCTGTCATGTTGCCTCTAACAAACACTAAAGGCGACCGGCTACCATACGCAATGGCACCCCATACCATCACGCACACAGTGCGATGTACATGTTTTTCGACTGCAAACCGCACATGCTGTCGTTCTCCTCGCCTTCTTCTCACCCTTCTACGGGCAAAACGTGTCCCCATACAGAAGCGAAATTCATCGCTGAAGACGATATTCTTCCATTCATCATTCCACTGCTAGCCGTTGACGTTTGTGTTGTGGAGTTAACGGCAACACTAGATGTGGACTTCAACTCCCTAGTCCAAAAGCTTGGATACGGTGGTAAACGGATCTCATTCCAATATTCCGCCCATCTTCAGCAATTGATCCGCAATTTGCCTGGTAGTAGAGAAAGGGTCTCGAAGAGCTAATTGTCTTGAGCGCCGGTCTTGACGAGCTGTTGTGTGTTTTGTGCGTCCCTGTACCTTCTCGACGTTTTTTCCTTCCCCTCACAACCAGGCTCGACAAATTCGCAAAGCAGTAAGGCATCACGACCTAAATTTTGACCAATTTTGCGAAAGGACTTTCCCGCTTCCATGGCGACAATTCGACCTCTCTCAAATTCATCTGTTTGATGATACTGTTGAAGCCTTCGTACAAAAGGCATGTTGTTTTAAGAAAGGTTTGTCAAATCAAGAAAAAAATTGACAAATGTGTTGTTAATAAACGGTATACACTTGAGAAAAGATAAACAAAAACAACCTAGCAACCATAAACGAACTAGTTTAACCCCTTCTAGGTGTTGCACTTTTTATGTCACTTAGTATATAAAAAAGTCGACAATTGCAGATTTACGTTAAAATGCTATTATTTCAAAAATTATTATTTTTCTTTAATAAATAATTTTTTGTTTGTTTAAATTGTTTTTTTAAGGCATTAAATTTTTTTAAGAAAAACTAAAAAAATGTAATTTAAAATCTAGGCATGATAGAGAATTTTCATTATCAAATTCGTAATACTGATACTCCATATATATTAGTGTGCAACTTATCAGTTACAAAAATAAGTATTTTAATTTGTTGCCTACTGTAGAGGCGTAGAAGTATACAGGCTTAAAATTAAGACAAAACTTATTTAAAATATAATAAAATTACATCATATCAATCTTTACCAATTTTCCAATTTTTTAATTTATTCATCAATAAAAAAGATGTTAGATAATAAACCAAAAAAACTAAAACAATGTTAACTAGAAAAACAGCATTAAAACAGAAAAAAAATATTGCCGGTGGATAGGTTCAAATACTTGGGCGCAATAAATAGGGATGTAAAATTGGATAATTAAATAAGCGAAAGGACAGCAAAGACCGGTAGACTTTATAGTAGCATTAAAGAATAGTTGACCAAGTAAACAGAAAAAAAGAAGAAGACCAAGGAAGAAGAAAAAAGTGTGGGCAGCGGTAGGAAAAAAAATCTTGAAGACTTTATTAGATATCGTTTTCTAAAGCTTCCTTAATATGACTAACTTGCACGTACTGCTCATAGAGTAAAATTTAAAGTTGTCTTACAATTGCCAATTACGTTGTTTCATCTTTAGTAGCGTAAGAGTTTCTATCGAACCCGCTATGAGTATTAGGAAACTTTTATAAACAGATTTTCTGAAGAAAAGTGACGAACCAAGATATCAATACGTTATTATTCATATAAAATGATAAAGGAAAACCTACTTAGCACTATTTTGATAAAGAAATTAATGGAAATGAACTACATTCCCTTATTACAAATCGTGTCTCTTTTCTTTATAGCAACAGAACAAACAAAGAATCCTTTTGGACTCGTGTTTGATCGCCTCTTGTTGTTCGTTCTAATTTCAGCAAGAAAAGAAGTTGAAGTTTGACGTAGACAGTATCATGTAACCGTCTGGGTCTTGTAATTTTAAATAATGGACAGTTTTCTTCGGCATCTTATAAAAACTGTGAATCTCTACAGGTTGCACTGTACATTTATTTATTGTTCATATAAAATATGAAGAATCTTAAGTGATTGACATGTTTTGGACGCAAACTTACATATCTTCTGCACAACTCGATCTCACTAATTCCTCCTATTTCGGTCATAACGGTGAATTTGCGCTTCTTTCTTGTCTCAGTTTCATGGAGATAACTCAAATAGAGCCGGTATTCTCGACATCCTCCTCATTTAACTATCTTAGCTCTTCACCGAGACATGCACCATACAGACCAAAAATTAACGCAACTTTTATCAGCAGAAGGGTATCATCAAACGCTTTTGTCAAAAAGTTTGACAGGTGATCCTTGAGAGAATTTTTGATTTTCTTGCTTCATTTCCCTCACTTTGGTGCTTTAAATATAACTGTAACTTCCCATAATTCGATATATCGACGTTTTCTTTCGCTGTCAACGTACTTTTCAACATGGAGTATGTTGACCACAGCGTGAAAGATTTCAGTCTTTATATTTTTTATTAACTTGAAAATTAATGTAGTTAGGAAAACTAAGCATATCATAAAAAAAACAAGCATAACTTCTTCGTCGATGTTCCTTACAGTCTTTGAAGCCCTCCAGGAATTGAAAATATTATGGGTCTTCTCATATTTATCTCGTGATTTCGAGGGTAATAAACTACCTAATATTTCAGGATGATTTTCATTATTAATTTTTATTTTTAGAAAATTTCATGCGACCACAGTTTTTGTTTACTTATTTTTATTTAGTTGCTGCAGTGATGGAAAGAGTAATTTGATTCTCGCGCACGTATATTTTAAATTTCTTATTAAACGTAATCCATTTCCACGTAAGTGTCCGAAAAATTTTTATATAATATTTTTAAAGAAAAGTAAGTTCTTATTTACTCATCGTGTTTCTAATCTCGGCTAGCCCTCGATTGAAAAGAACGATATTCATAAAGAAAAACCAAACTTCTCTTTACTTATAATACAAATAACTATTCTTCTAATTTTAGACCTAAAATTCTTCTCTCTTATACATTTTTAACTAACATTCCGATTTAAAAAAAAAAAAAATGTGATGGCCGCTGCTTAATAACCCACATTCCTTTTTTAAGTTATAATATAATTTCATTTTCTCAGTGATTTTACCCAGCATAGATCATTACAATCTTCATCTTGTATATGCATTTCAAAAAACCTATGCTTCTATAATAATAACTTTCGATAATGATAAGTACATTTTTATTTCCCTGTCATTGACAATAGATAAATTACGTGCAGATGAACAGTTTTGTGCAATCTATGCATGTTTTAAATGAGACTTTAATTAACGTGATTAACGTTTTTATTTAATGGTTTTGGTAACGTCAACAAAATCGTTTCCATTCTCCACTTTTAAGGTGCTAAAACATAAATTATGGATACTATTATTATTAGGATATGACAGTATTGACTTATGTTAATCTTACATTTCTATTCCACGGAAATTGTAATTTGTTAGCAATAATCTTAGCGTCATTGTAACACAGCTACCGAGTAGGAACAATTCCAAAAAAAAAGTTTATGCTATCTAATATCTTTTCAATTTTTTTTTATATTCTTATAGAGATTTATTTCTTTGTAGTTTTGCTAGTGTAGGAAAAATTTTTAGCATTTAAGAAGTTTACGTAAATCTTGGATAGTAGAAGTTTTACTGCCTTTTTTTTATGGATCGGTAACACATCACTTCTTTTCAATCCCATACACGAGCACTGCTTTTATGGCCCTGTAATGCTCACGCTTCGCTCTTTAAACAAAATCTTATCTCATGCATTTCAAAAATGTGAGTAATACAAAGGGAATAACCATAATTTGCCCCTTTGTTCATAAAGGTTTCCATCGTTACGTTTGTTGTGCTTATAACAAACTAAAAAATAAAGCGATTTTTCGTTGTTTTGATTAATCCAGTAAAAAGGTTTATTAAAAATGCAGTGAAATTAATAAATGCAATAAACATTTTATCTGTGTAATTTTTTGTATGTCCTATTCTGACAGTCTGTCAATTAAAAGCACATTATCTATTATAGTTTAATTTTTATTTGCCCTATCATTAATTTTGTTCTGGTTTGGTTTTAAATTGAGTTTTAATTGAAAAATTTAAAAGTCCTTGCAAATATGCAGTTATTAAATTCACAAATTTTGTTATAAAAGTGGAAATAACTTTCTACTTTCTTAACTTCCATCATGAAGCGTGTGTTGCTCTTTGTTGTAGTTCTCGTTGGCTCTCATGGGGTAAGAACACTATTCATTTTTTCTATTATTTTTCCTCGGAACACCTCTAAATTGAATTTGGATAGCTGGACCAAGAGTTTATCGACAACTGGATAGAAAATATGCAAATCTTGGGACAAAAGTGTGCTGAAGAGACCCACGCAACAGATGGTAAGCGCTTCTACAGCAACCACATCAGTAGATAATACCTCACGTGTGCTCTCGATTCTCTGAGAATCTTAGTTAAAATTAGTATAAGTTACCATACTCCAATTTGCATTTGTGTTGCTGCCACGATTTTAGACCGCCACATCTGAATTAATTTCTCCTCTCATCTTCATCTTCATAACTTATGCAATGGAGCCAACTCACGTTCTCTCTAAATATGTACCACTGATGCTTATTTCAAAGGATGTTGCGTTTCTAAAGTTTAATCAAATTCTACAGACGACATCGCTGAACTAATTGAATTTAAGGAACCAAGCACACACGAAGGACAATGTATGATATACTGCTTGCAGAAGAAGTTGCATATGGTAAAAATCGAGGTCGTAGGTTTTTTTTTTAAGTTTAAATTTTAGATGCACGACGATGGAACTATTGATAAAGTAGGCTCAGTCCTGACGTTGCATCCCCTGCATGATGCAGATTTAGACATGTATAAGAAAATCTTGACAGTTTTTATAAAATGTGGCGAACAAGGTAATTAAAATTGTATAAACTTAATTTGAACTATGCTTTTAGCTGTAATTTACGACGACCCTTGCAAAACTGGAACCGAACTAGCAAAATGTGGAAAACAAGAAGCTCGAACTGTGAGTAAAAATAGTTTCAGTGTGAAAAATTCAGCGTTATTTTTCAGCTTGGTATTGACGAGTCTCTGTTGGGTTAAAACGGATAATTGCTTGACATTGTAGACAAATTAGTGATTAATAAATAGCATCAATGGTAAATTTTAAATTATTTCCTGTTCACCTAATGAATGAGCAACCATCTTATTATGATGTGCTTTGGTTTTCACTCGATTATTAAAAACAAATAAGTTCAAGTAACATCTAATTTAGCCAATTTAAGTTTGTCCTCGAACGAATTTATATAAAATTGTGACAAAAACCCAAAGCGTTGTATTCATTAACAAGATGAGTTCTTGGATCGTCTTCTTTACTTTGGTAACATTCGCAAGCGCCGTAAGTAACTTCCTGTTTTATTTTTATAAAATAACAACCATGCTCAGTTGAACCAAGAATTCCTTGACGAATTCATGGAAAAAATACAAGAAGCGGGCACAATTTGCGCTGAAGAAACACACGCAACTCCAGGTAAAATTACACATACAAAATTAAAACGTAATTAAAAGTATAATTAGACGACATCGCTGAATTGATCGCGCGTCAAATTCCACCGAGCACACATGAAGGCAAATGCATGATTTACTGCCTGCAGAGGAAATTTAAATTGGTGAGTATTCAACATGTGTGCCGTTTTTTCAATGGAAAATTTTAGATGAAAGCAGACGGAACTGTTGATAGACCTGGAGCCATGCTAGCATTGAAACCTCTCCAAAAAGAAGATGCCCAGCTCTATCAAAAATTGTTAAAACTATTTATCACGTGCGGAATGAGAGGTAAAATTTAGGTTTCTTAACATTATAACAGAGAAAATTTTAGTGAAGCCATTACCGGACCCTTGTGAAACTGCCACTCTTTTGGCAGAATGTGGGAAAAATGAAGCTGAAGCTGTGAGTGATTTCTAGTTTTTTTTTTTTAATTTTACATGCTGTTTTTCTAGATGGGGTTAGACGAGAGCCTGCTGATGGCATAACTTCTTTTGAAAACTGTTTTCATAAAATAAAGCAGAAATTAAAGGTGCTTTGCTTTTTTTTGTTTCTGTTTCAAGTATTTTCGTGGAAAACATTATTTAAGAGAAAGTAGTATTGATATGTAACACCGTTGAAAAATTGTAAAATTGTAAATAGCTTTCCTGCATTTTTATTTCTGTTATTGATCGCATTTTTGAAAGCAACCTTTGAACAGAATTTTCGTCGATTAAACAACACGTACGATGCAAATCTTATTAGTTTAAAATTCGATCACCCTTGTTAGTTCGAATCGAAGCCGTTGCGTCCCGACATCCGGCGCTGGTATCGCTTTCGATTTTTCGTTACGCCAACGATGACATTCGTCTAGCGCAGTGTTTATACCATCGTCAGTACAATGAAACGTAAAATCAACACGAAATTCCATAAATAAAAGATGTCATCGAAATGTCCTTAGTGACTTTATGAAAAATTCTCTTCTCATCCTTCTCCATCTGAAGCTGTGTTATGGAAGAATGTACAATAATAATGAAAGTGCGGGCGGCACAGTGTTTGAAAAATGCATTTGTGAAAAAATAATGTGTATATCAGTGTTAAGAAATTCTTCAATATGGTGTGCAAGTTACGGCATTTAGACTCGGGTTAAAGTGCGATCGCTGCTATGGCTTCTTTTAGTTTGTTCAGAAGGATGTAAGAGACTATCAAATAGAATGGAAAGATGACAAATATAGCCGAGGACGTTTGACAAAAAGAAGAGAAATGCCGGGAGGGAGAAGGGGCCTTGTGGCCCCACAAAACACATTTTTGGAAAATATCATCAGAAGGTCCAATTCACAACGTAAGGAGCTAAACCTTTTTTGGTCCCAAAATGGGAGGTGTTCCGTTTGTTTGTTTACAAATTTTACACAATTCGCCAAAGTACACATTTTCCCCCGTAAATGAAAATCAAACAACGGATCTTCGTAAAACACGTCCACACAGCATTTTCCCACAAATTCAGCACGTTTCAAGTTCAAACTTGTAGCATTACTAATTTGCTCCTTGCATATTACATTTATTTTTGAGATTTATTTTTAGGTCAGTTAACGACCCCATTCGTGTTCGCACGTTACCTTTCGGATTCCTCATATTTTAGGCCATTTGTTTTTGACTTATTGACTTGTTCCAGTTTCTCTTTGTTTACGTAGGATTTTACGAGACGCGAAAAATATGTTTGTATTTATTGTTATGTCAGCAGTTAATGGAATTTGTTATCACTTGCTGTTGCAGCGGTGTTCTCTACACTTTCCTGTGAAATTTTCATACTTCGTTCGGTTGGTGGCTGCTTTATGCGATTTTTATTTCATTCGGAATGTAATTGGGTTTTGGAGTTTTTACCTATAAAAATGATTTTTAAAGAAACAGTAGGAAACTGCTTTAATTAACAACTTCCAAAATACACATTCAATTTAAAAAGGATTAAAAAATAATTCTATAACCACGGACTGCAAGTCCTGAATTTTTTATTTACTAAAATGCTGTAAAGAAGCTATAATTCCATTCATTTATTGCTCAATAAAATTTTATTATGTGTGAGCTTTTATCGCGAAATTGTTGACTAAGAAGTGATAAACGAATTTTGATTTTTACTGTTTGTTAACTAAAAATTCTAACCCATTTTTAATTAAATCTCTCATGTTTACGGACTCACTACTTAACTCTGAATCAAAATTTAAATTCTAATTTTAAAAAAGCAATCGTTTTTTTATTATTCCAATAAAACTAAAAATAAAACTCCGCTTAATGACGCAAGTACGAATAAAACCCGGCGCATCCACCATTTTTAAACATTGTTTGTGAGCTTTGTAACAAATACTATAATTAAAAAAATTATAGAGACAAATATAATAAACTCTCTTATTCTGTAGTTTTAATACGACTCTAACTCCAAAACTTAGTGGCAAAGTGTAAAGTCGCCTCCAAAACGAAAACTGTTTATTGGTTTATTTTAGAATTCACATGCACTCGTAATAAATTATTTGTAATCCAATTCGTTAAAGTTTATTAAAATAGGTCTATGTTTTAATATCTAAATTGTACCGGTTTACACCCACGCATAGGTATAGATTTTATTGGTCTACGAGATAGAAATCTGATTACAGTTCATCGTAAAATCTACCGTTTTCGATTTCATGAATATTATACTCCTACAAATTAACTAGACATTACAATAGGTTATCATTAAACGAATTTTATTTCTGCGACTTCCAAGCAAAATTATATGAATTAATCGACCTTCCGTGTTACGTCCAAGGCTGAGGTTTGCGTTTAGCCTTAAAATTGGTCTTCCCCTCGGCAATGTTATCGCTTATCAGAATTCTATCTCCTTCTGAATCTAGGAAAAATAAACGAGAATGGATTTTAAAGTACTCGAACAATTATTTATAAAAAGCTTGTTATTTTGAGTGGATAATACGACGAGAGAAAAAAAATGGGGATTTTAATTAAAGGGAGCGGAGGATACCTCAAAGGATCGAATAAAACGTTGGGATTTATGATTCAATATTCGTTTGGTTACGTCACAAATTTTGATATTACATATAAGCAGAATTGAAATGCAGTAATGGACAAAACACGCGAAAACCGGGTGGGAATTGTGGTCAGTTTATCATTCGAATCAACTTTAATAAATTTCAGGAACGACTGCTTTAGAATTTTCTGTTTTCAGAAAGTGAACCGTAGAGATATAATGAGAAACCAAAAATTAACAGCGTAGCCAAAGAGGGCCAATTTGAGTTGAAACAAAGACAGATTTTTTGATAATTTGAGAATTTTTTTTCAGAGTTAATTAGCAAATTATTCGTAATTTTTCTAAATTTCATTACTATAGTGGTAAAACTACAAAAGTTAAAGATTTTGATAAAAAATGCTGGAAATTTTTGGTTCCGTTCTAAAAACAAAAATTTCTAAAATTCGTGTCTTCTGATCTGTACTGTTTTTTAGCAGAATTAATAAGCAAGTAAAAAATGGTACCCTTCCCAAATTTTATTTGCTATGGCGTTAAAAGGACTAAAATTACAGCTTATAATAAATATATTGGAAATTTTTTATTCGCTATGGTTTGCTTGTGTCTTTTTTGTTCTATATTTTTTTATACTTTGATATAGAATATAAGCAAGGCAAAAATATTAACTTTGCAAAATTCCATTGCTGCAGTGTTAAAGATTTGCAAGTTTCAATTACAATTTTGCAAATTTTTGTATTTTTTTTATTAAAAGAAAATTTCCAAAAATTTGTATATTTTTCCCTCTACTTTAATACTTCAGCACAGTTAAAAAACAAGCAAAAAATAGTAGCTTTTTATTATTATTATTTTTTCCTATAGAGGTAAGAATACCTTCACAGTTTTTAATAAAAAGTGTTAGAAATTTTTTGTTCGTTCTAAAAATAAAAATTTCTCAAAATTATTATTTATAATCATTATTATGTTGCTATATAATTTTGTTTTTTTTTTTTTTTGCTACAGTTATTAAGCAAGTTTAAAATATATTTTTTTTTTAATTTGGTGAAGACTTAAAACTGCTAAATTTGAGGTTTTAATAAAAATGATTATAAATTTTTTGTTTGCTATTAAAAAAAATCCAACATTTATTTTTTGTTATATGATTTTATATTTTATATTATTTTTAATAAACAAGTTAAAAATAGTAAATTTTCCTAAATTTTATTGCTATTGTACTAAAACTACTAAATTTGCGAGTTTTAATAAAAATAATTGTAAATTTTTGGTTCGCTCTAAAAATAAAAATTTCTAAAATTTGTTTTTTTGCTCTATATTTTTGTATTTAGGCACAGTTAATAAGCATGTTAAAATTAATAAGTTTTGAAATATACATATTTACATCTATAGTGTGGAACCTACGAAATTTACAGATTTTAGTAAAAAATATTGTAAATTTTTGGTTTGTTCTAAAAATAATAATTTCTCAAAGTTGTCCTTTTTGTTTTATAATTTTGTTTTTTCACATAGCGAATAAGCAAGTTAAAAACGGAAATAATTTTTATAAATTTGATTCGTAGACTTAAATCTGTTAAATTTCAGGTTTTAATAAAAATGAGAGGAAATTTTTGGTTTGCTCTAAAAGTAGAAATTTCTAAAATTTGTCTCTTTTGCTCTATGTTTTGTTTTTGTTACAATTAAAAAGTGAGCTAAAATAAGTGACAATCGAAAATTTTATCGCTATAGTGTTAAAACTACTTAAAGTATTATTAAAAATCTAATTTAAAATTATGTAAATTTTTGGTTCGCTGTAAATTTTTTTTTTTTCAAATTTGTCTTTTTTCCTCTACAATTTTACATTTTAGCATGGTTAATAAACAAGTTTAAAGTAGTAAGTTTTATAAATTTCATTGCTATAGCGTTAAAGTTACTTAAATTATGGGTTTTAATAAAAATTATTGGAAATTTTTGGTTTGTTCTAAAGATACTTATTTCTCAAAATTGTCTTTTTTGTTTTTTCAGATAGCTAATTAGCAAGCTAAAAATACTATTTTTTTTTAATCTAGTTGGTAAATTCTTTAAACTGTTAAATTTCAGGTTTTAATAAAAAACGACTGAAAATTCTTTGTTTGTTCTAAAAATGGAATTTTTTTGCTTTAGTGTTAAAATTACTAAAATTACAGGTTTTAATGAAAAATATTGTAAATTTTTGTAAAATTTGTCTTTTATATTTTAGAATGGTTAATGTGCAAGTTAAAAATGGTAAGTTTCTTAAATTTCAATGCTATAGTGTTAAAACCGTCAAATTTTCAAGTTTTATTATAAAATATTAGAAATTTTGGTTCGTTCTAAAAATAATTTTGCTTTTTTTTTGTCACATTTCCTAAGTAAGTTAAAAATGATAACTTTCCTCATTTTATAGCTGTAGTGTTAAAACTACCAAAATTACAGGTTTTAATAAAAATTATTGGAAATTTTGGGTTGTTTTTTTTTTAATTTATACTTATGTTTTATAATTTTATATTTTAGTGAATAAACATGTTAAAATTAGTAAATTTGGTGGTATATTTCATTGCTATAGTGTGGAATCTACGAAAATTACAGGTTTTAATAAAAAATATTGGAAATTTTTAGTTCGCTCTAAAAATGAAGATTTTTTAAATTTGTGTCATGCTCAATCATTTTATACACAAATACAGTTAATAAGCAAGTTAAGAATAGTAATTTTTCTACATTTTCTTGCTATAGCGTTAAAGTTTCGAAAATTACAGGTTATAACAAAAAATGATATTCTGTAAAAAAAAATGTTTAAATTTGTTTCTTTTGCTCTATAATTTTATTCTTTGGCATAGTCAGTAGACAAGTCAAAAAAAGGAATCTTCCAAAATTTCGTTGTTATAGTGTTAAAATTACTTAACTTACAGGTTTTCTTAAAAATATTAGGTTCGTTCTAAAAATGAAAATTTCCTCCTTTATTAATTGTAGTTGGGAATTTTTGGTACGCCCTATAGGATTTAGTAAAAATGTTGTTCAAATAAAAAATCTATAAAATTGAAACTCTTTTGGGCCAGAATTTTATGATTTGGCACAGCTAATAAGCAAGGCAAAATAGTAACTTCTCCCAATTTCATTCATTTTATGATTTGGCAGGGTTAACAAATCTGACAAAGATGAAAATGTTTGCGTCTTTCTGTCTGAAATCCTCCCACGAAACCAATCGATTAATTTTCCCTCAAAGACCTAAAATGTACGATACCTTTCTGCGTTATCTCAAAAATTTGTATCACTTGTTGAACTACATTTAAATATTGTTTCTGTTGTAGCTGACAGCAGTTTCCTGTTGGCAAACGCACAGATCGTCGACTACCCGATAGTTTATTGCAACGAGTCTTTCTGCAAAATTTCCGGCTATAACCGGGCGGAAGTTATGCAAAAATCCTGCAGGTGTGCCTTTATGTTCGGCGAACTTACCGACAAGGAGACAATCAGTAGAGTAGACCATGTCCTCGAGCATCAATTGCACGATCAGTTTGAGATTCTCCTTTACAAAAAAAATAGTAAGTCACTATTACCATTTTTTTTATCATCGCATTCTTTACTTCTGTCGATGTTTTTGTTCTTTCTGTTTGGAGGGAGAGTGGTGCAAGTGTTTCTTGCACCCGAAAGAGGTTGCGTATAATTTCTCTTTTTTTTTCTGTTCTTTTGCTTTAATTTAATGCGACTTTATAATGTTTAAAAAAACCCAAGAAGAACCTTGAATTCAGTGTAATTACAATGAAAAAGAGGTACCTTTTGTTGATTTCAATCTGGCCTCCGATTGTATTACGTAGTATTTTCTCTTTTTTTCCTTTTTCAAAATTATACTTGTACTTTACTATATAACTATGTGTTTCCCCCGGTCCGTTCTCCTGCACCGCGCATGTTCTGTATAGAAAACAAAGGTACGTAGTTCAGTGTTTTTCAAATTCAAAAATTCAAAATGATAATTTTGAATGACATTAGTAAATGTTGTCATTGGCTGGATGTTGTCTTGTTTAGTTGCTTCATAAAGTTATTAAAAAGACACGATGCATGAGCAGAACACTGCAAAAATGAAAAATCTAAATAACAAACTAAAGCGCGAGGTTCTAGTGAAAATGGGTGTGTGGAATAAATGCAATAAAATTTATCAACTGTATGCAATAAAGGTTATCAACTGTGTCAATTTTAATTAACCATATTGTTAAAAGTTCCGATTAAAAATATTTTTATTTTTTCTACAGGCACTCCAGAAGGTATGTAGTTATAATTTCTCAATTCTTGCAGGCTATGAAATTCTCCTGTTTATCGCTTTGTAGATTTTGTTTCTTTCTCTCTGTTTCGTCTTTTTTTACGTATTTCTCTTTATGACGAGATTCTTTTTCTTACTCTTGCTTTTGCAAAGTTTTAAACTACCAATGGAAGAAAATTTTTAACTTTGACTTCAATTGCATGTTTACGACGGAATTGACTCATTGATAAAAAAAATTAAGTTGGCTACACTGAGAAAAGAACCGTGCTCTTAAATCACTGACACAATTTTCTAAATCTCACACTTCTTCAACGAACCACGGTTTCTTTATCGGATGCTAGCTGTCATTTTTAATGAGCATGCTGTATATACTATTTTTATTGGCATGACATCACTCACTGAAACTCTACTTTTCTAATACAAATGATAATATAATAAATAATAGTGTGTGATAAATTATATATAGAAACTGTTTTAGCGTCACCCTATAAAGAATGCCCACCCATAAATTTCTCACTGTGTTTAATATTTAAATGGCTTTATACAGTATTTATTTGCTCTTCAAATCAGAATTACACGCCATGCGAAAAGTTTTGTGTGGTACTAAGGAGTGATTTGTTACAGATTTACTTACTATACACCTATTAAAATTATTGCGCTCATTTCCATTACACCCTCTTTCATTACATAACAAAACGAGATGTCGTCTTTTGGTACTATTTTCACATTGACGTAGTACCAAATAGAACGATAGGTAGGTATTCTGTCGCCTTTTTAACCCAAAAATGCAATTATTCTAGAATCAAACTTCATAAATTCGGCATGAAAGCGTGAAAGGTACCAAGTTTTGATCAGTGACCTTGTTTCCTCTGAAAAATCATTTTACACAGCACGAGAGCAACACAGTCAGCTAGTGAATAGTGTAGTTAAAACCGTAGAATTTAAGCTTAAATAGTTTGATAGCTAAATAGCATCAGTCGAAATTGAAAGTTTTAGCAACAAGTTTCAAGTAATTTCTCTTTATAGAAACACCACTATGGCTACTCCTGCAGATATCACCTATAAAAAACGAACGGGATCTGGTAGTTCTGTTTCTTTTGACTTTTCGGGATATAACAGCTTTGAAACAGCCGATCGAAACGGACGACGCCAAAGGAGGTAATCAAGAAAAAGAATGTCAACGTAAAAAAATAAACCAAAAGTTCCAGGTCTGTCAAAATTCGCAAAACTCGCCCGTTCGGTAACACGGAGCCGGTCTGTTTTGGTGTCTCAGTTTTCTTCCCATCTGCCGAATCTGAAAGACACTACAAAACAGTCACATCTGGCACAAGTTAGTGATTGTTGCTAACTAAAAAAAATGAAGATTAATCGGATTTTTCTTCCACGCTGCGTTTGGATTTTTTTTGTTTTGATAGATGATGAGTTTAAGTGCGGATATAATGCCACAATATCGACAGGAAGCTCCAAAAACTCCACCTCATATCTTACTTCATTACTGCGCCTTTAAAGCCATCTGGGATTGGATTATTTTGTGTCTTACGTTTTATACAGCTATCATGGTTCCCTATAATGTGGCTTTCAAGAATAAAACGTCGGAAGACGTATCGTTACTCGTTGTTGATTCTATTGTTGATGTTATTTTTTTTATTGACATTGTTTTGAATTTTCATACTACTTTTGTTGGACCGGGAGGTGAAGTCGTCTCCGATCCGAAAGTTATCAGGATGAATTACCTGAAGAGTTGGTTTATTATTGATCTGTTGAGCTGCTTGCCTTATGATGTTTTCAACGCTTTTGATCACGATGAAGACGTAAGTAATCTTTAGAGCACACGATTTGTGTTTGCTTTCATTTTCGGTTTTACAAAAGGGTGAATTATAAATTTGTAGTCAATTTCAACAAGACCCGTCCAAGAAATTGCTTGCTTTGAAAATTTTATGATTCTCCCGAACGGAATGGTCTTTGATTAGATCCGGGACCTTTACTTTTGCTTTCCAGGGCATCGGTAGTTTGTTTAGCGCCCTAAAAGTCGTCAGATTGCTTCGCCTCGGCCGTGTGGTCCGCAAGTTGGACCGCTACTTAGAATACGGTGCAGCAATGCTGATCCTTCTCTTATGTTTTTACATGTTGGTGGCCCATTGGTTGGCCTGCATTTGGTACTCTATAGGCCGTTCGGACGCTGATAATGGAGTCCAATACAGCTGGCTCTGGAAGCTCGCCAACATAACACAAAGTCCTTATTCTTACGTGTGGCCGAACGATACCAGCACGCCAGAATTAATCAACGGGCCTTCTAGAAAAACAATGTACGTTACAGCGTTATATTTCACAATGACTTGCATGACGTCGGTCGGATTTGGAAACGTGGCTGCGGAAACCGACAACGAAAGAATTTTTACAATCTGCATGATGATTATCGCTGGTAAAAATCGGTAGATATTGGAATATATAGTTCGAGGTTCTTATTCTAGCTCTTTTGTATGCGACGATCTTCGGCCATGTAACGACAATAATTCAGCAAATGACTTCGGCCACAGCGAAATATCACGATATGTTGAACAATGTAAGAGAGTTTATGAAACTTCACGAGGTCCCTAAAGCCCTATCGGAACGAGTAATGGATTATGTGGTCTCAACGTGGGCCATGACTAAAGGACTCGATCAGGACAAGGTATTGTTTTTCTGAGAATCTGCAGCATGTGACGGCAGGACTCATTTTTTCTGTTTTTAACAAGGGAAATTGACTTGTCATTTAAATGCGCACAAATATTTTCCCAAGGGATCTACACGTGGCGCGAGGAAATTGTAGTCCAGTAGTCACATGTTTGTCATTTCGATTTATAGAGAACCGGCAACCCTTTTCTCCATTAACTTTAAATGTACCTTTTTGTGTCGTCAATTTATCGTCCCGAAAATTGAGATGTTTTAACTGAAATCTGATCTGTTTCAATTATAATTTTTTGAAAAACATGAACAGAAATTCTAAAATTTATAAATTTTTATAAAAAAAATTCTAATGTAATAATTAAATTACCTTTAAAGATTAGAGGTGAGTAACTAAATATGGGGTAGTGCTTTAATATGGGCTAGTAGCATTTCTCGGAAACAAATAATTAAAAAATGATACAGATGACTATTTTCTATCGCATCCATTCGCCTTAACATCGCAATTATTCCATCTCGTCATTATGGCGCGAACTGTCGCTAAGGTGAGACCCTCTTGTTTCGTCGCAGTTAGAAAATTTTCTAAGGTATGTAAAAGTATGTTATTTTGTGATGATAACTAGGTCTAAATGCTGTAACTATATGTTTGATTTATAGAATATATGTTTAATTTTATGTTTTTTTGCTTGAATAATAGCTTGTGATGTATGACTTGTAAAATATGAGGTTAAGTTTATTTAGCTTAAAAATTTCGATTATGGGCTATGCTATGGTCCTAAATATGGGCTAAAACAGTATTAGTACTTAGGTGATAGATATTTGTTTTTCGAGTGTATTAATTTTTATTTTCAGAATTCCGCCGACAACTTAAAAAAACAAGAAAAAATTGGGATGAAAAACAAATGGCTAAAGTCATAAAAGTAGTTCGCGAGAGGAAAATGGGTACTTTAAAAGCACTTTGCAACGCCTAAGCCTGAAAACTGAACTTATAGAACTTAAAACTGATATGAACTACTGATATAAACGTTTATTATTGTTATTTTCCTAAAAAAACATTAAATTTATACCTATAGTCCATATTTGAGTACCTGTTCCATATTTAGTGTCTATTTTGCAACTTTGATTAAAGCTCAATTGTGATAACGTAGTTAATTAATAAAAATATAAGACAGTTGCTTCGTTATCTAAAGACATATGTCTGAGTAAAATTAGAGTAAAAAAATATATTTTTAAATACCTTTTTATTTTTTAGCCATAAATAAAATGGTAGCCCATATTTAGTTACTTTCCTCTACTCACTTACAGAGCATGTAAGATTTTGAATTAATAACTTAATAACAAAGTCTAAATTAAAAATTCTAGTGAATTTTAAGGCTATAGTTTTAAAAATAACAAAAAAAACTAAATTTTCAGGCACTCGTTATTATATTACAAATTTGTCGTGCGGTCTATAATTTTATAATTTCGTTCATCTTTAAAAAATGTCCAGTGTAACCAACTTCGAGAATTCCAAGCCTATAAGCTAAAAAACTGCAAAAATTGTAATATTTTAACGCTAAAATTATTCGTTCGTCCCTAAAATTAAACAATTCCATCATTTTATCTTCAATTTTGTAGCTTTGTCTATTCTTTAAAGAAGTTCAATTTAATAACTCCAAAGTATTACAAAGTTTGTAGACTTAATTTTTTTTCCAAATATCAAAGCTATTACTACAAAATTTTTAGAAACAAGCAAAAGTGCAAAGGGCATAGGGAGATAAGAATGCTAAAATTGCCCCCAGAGCGTATCTTAACCATACTTTCAGGATATGTTCGTACTATAGAAGTACTTTGATTCTGAAGTTTTTAGATCTCAAAGTTAACTAGATTTTGAATAATAATAAAAAAAGGCAAAAACAGAAAATATTTTTTTTCTCTTCATAGACTAAACCGATTTAAATAAAATTTTTATGGTAATTTAATATCTATAGAAATACTCTTTTGATAAAAATTTCAACTATATAGCTCTACGTTTTCATAGAGAAAAAAATTTTTTTTCAAGAAAAATTGATTTTTTATTATAAAACTTAAAAGTACAATTTTGAAAATATTTTTTTTGAATTCCCTAGCAAAAAGTACATAAAATATATTTTTTTCAAATTTTTTGTAATGGTACGCCATATTGAAAAAAATTAAAAACTGTCCTGTTTCCGAAAAAATGTTTTTTTCGATTTATACTCTCTTTCTCTCTCTCTCCCTCTATATATACATCTAAAAAATGAAATTCTGAGAACGCATTAACTGTTTATTGCTCTCTTAACCTCCCAGCCACCCCCGACCAGTAATAACAAAAAGAGCATGATTTAAGTGTAGTTACTCTTGAACATTCCCAACGTGAATATGAATATTAATTTTTGAAAAATAATGTAATCTAGATTACAATTTATTTAACATCATCATCGTTTTCTTAATTAATTGTTACGTTAATATTATCACCATTAAATAAAATAGTTTCGCATTTTCATAGAAAAAAATTTTTTTTTAGAGAAAAATTGTTGAATTGTACAATTTATTTTTTTTTTAATTTTTTAACAAAAAATACATAAAATATATTTTTTCAAATTTTTTTTCTAATGGTACGCCATATAGAAAAAAAATTGTCTTTGTTACAGAAAAAAAACAATACACACACACACACACAAATATATATATATATATATATATATATATATGTGTGTATGTCTTTCAATTATTTTTGACAAAAATAAATCAAATAAATATCTCAAATAAAATTATTTGAGAAATTGTTATAACATAATTCTGACGTCTTAGCTAGATGACTATTATCTTATTGAAAAACGCACCGCTATTACTAGAATAACACCACGAGGGGGTGACTTCCGATTCAGATTTTTCTGATTTAATTATAGAGAGAATGAAGTCCATTAAAACATGTAAAAACACGTTGGCTGATGAAGTGAAGAAAAATGGTCGGCTTTGTAAAAAACTTTCTTTTCAAACAATTTCAGTTAATGAATTAACAGATTTTCCAGAAATGACAAAAAAAATGAAAATCTTCTTCACTGGTTCAAATCAATATAAACAATCGATGTCATACCTAGCTGAAATGATGGATGAATCGAACAACATAAAAATTGAATATGTAAGACGAAAGTAATATAGTCAAAGTTAAAGTTAAAGTCTAAACTCGTCATATTAACAAAATAGAATATAGACTTTTTATTTTTAGTTTTGATTACAAACCAAATAGTAGAGAGTATATCGGAATAAATAGATATTGCTGTGAATGTGCAAATGGCAACAGAATCGTCATTTGTTCTTTACATATTGCAGCAATTAATTATTATTTGGCTCATGAACGATACTTGACCAAAATTCCACGACCAGCTGAAGTGCTAAGCCGATTGTTTAACGATAATAGATAATATTAAGGTAACAATGAATGAAGACAGCGATTATATTTAAATTATCTTTTGTCAAATTTAAGGTTCCTTATTATTTGCTTAACATAGTGTTTAAATCTAAATTATATTATTTTAGAAAAATTAATATTAATATTCACGTTAGGAATGTCCAAGCGTAACTACACTTAAGTCATGCTCTTTTTGTTATTTGTGCTCGGGGGTGGCTGGGAGGTTAAAAGAGCAATAAACAGTTAATGCGTTCTCAGAATTTCATTTTTTAGATGTATATATATATATATATATAGAGAGAGAGAGAAAGAGAGTATAAATCGAAAAAAACATTTTTTCGAAAACAGGACAGTTTTTAATTTTTTTCAATATGGCGTACCATTACAAAAAATTTGAAAAAAATATATTTTATGTACTTTTTGCTAGGAAATTCAAAAAAAATATTTTCAAAATTGTACTTTTAAGTTTTATAATAAAAAATCAATTTTTCTTGAAAAAAAAATTTTTTTCTCTGAAAATGTAGAGCTATATAGTTGAAATTTTTATCAAAAGAGTATCTCTATAGATATTAAATTACCATATTTTTTTTATTTAAATCGGTTTAGTCTATGAAGAGAAAAAAATATTTTCTGTTTTTACCTTTTTTTATTATTATTCAAAATCTAGTTAACTTTGAGATCTAAAAACTTCAGAATCAAAGTACTTCTATAGTACGAACATATCCTGAAAGTATGGTTAAGATACGCTCTGGGGGCAATTTTAGCATTCTTATCTCCCTATGCCCTTTTTACATACTCAATTTTTACCTTTTTAACTCAAAGCCAACTTCTAATTTCTAATGTCAAAAATGTAAAAATCAGCATCAAAAATATTAAAAAAATTACAAAATCAAGAAATAAATTGAGAAATTACAAAAGCAAAATAGAACTTTTATATTGACAATTTTTTAAGTTTTTAGGTCCTAGATATTCAAATTATTATTTAAATTACATATCATTAAAAAAAATTACATTATAATTTTTAGACAGTTATTTAAACAGACACTCTTTATATTGTTAGTATTAAGTTTTTCAAATTTTATTTTAAAAATTTCTAATTCTTAAAAATTCTAATAAGTATTTATATTTTTTTATTTTTTTATTTTTTTTAGTTTTGGCAATTCTTAACTGTTTTAAGGTTCTTACTTGAATGTAATTTCTCACGTCCTACTTCTCAAGATTTTACGCTGTTAGTTTCTACAGTATTCAGTTTCCTAAATCTCAAGGTTTTACGTTTCTAGCTCCTTAGGTTTTTAATTTCCCGAATTTTCATTAAAACTTCTATAAAATTTAGATTCTTTTTCTTTCTTCTTCTTATTTTAATATTTTCAAGACCTTAGTTTTTGAAATTTCCAGTTAGTTAGTTTCTCAGTTACAATTTTTTCTTTTTAATTTTAGATTTTCAAATTTTCGTTTTTTATTTGTTTTTTTAAATGGTTTTATTGTCCTCCTCTAAAAAAGTGTAACTCTCAATTTTCGAAATTCTCAGTTCTAATTTTGTAAAGATTTAAGTTAACAGTTTTTTTGGTTTTGATTATTTAAACATCGTTTTTCGGTACTTTTTAGGTATTCAAGTTTTCACCATTTACGTTTTTTTTTTCAGATTTTTAAGTTTTCAGACTATCAGGTTCTTAAGTAATTAGGTATCCAACTTTTTGCTGTTTTAAGGTCTTTGCTGTCTTAATTTAAAGTAAAATCTTAAAGGTTGTTGTAGTTTTGATTTTAATTTTACAAGTTTTAAAATTATTATTATTATTTTTAAATTATTGGTTTGTTTTAAAAATAAATGAAAATTTGTTTCGTTCTATCTTGGACATTGCATCTTCGTACATCTATTAAAGAAGTTTTCCAAAACTGTCAAAGTTATGCTTCAAAAAAATTTAGAGTTGCAGGATTTATTTTGTTGGTTATTCAGCTGTCTGTTATTTGGTCGGTTTGGTCATTTAAATTATTTTTGATATCGATTTTTCTCAATCTATGGTGTTATACTTTAGTACATTTGCGAAAGAAGTCCAAGTTAATAACCTTTATGAATTTCGGAATCTTGAAAATAACAGGATTACAATATTTACAGAAACATTCCAAATTACTTAAAAGTTTTACAAAACAGTATCTGCTTTTACCGAAGATACTCATTAAATAAATCCAATGTAATAACACCAACAATATATAAAGTTATAGTTGTAATAATTTTAAAGTTTCAGGATTTCAAAATTTTCGAAAGTTTCAAATATTTTTTTTTCAGTCGTACTAAAAACTTAAATTTCTAAAATTTGTTCCATCTATAACATTGGAACTTTGTTCAGTTGGTAAAAAAGTTCCATAAAAGTCTCAGAAAAGTAGGCTTATAGGAGTTCCTTCAACATGTTAGCTCATTTTAAATTATTTAGTCCTAAAATTTTCAATTTCTAAAACTGGTTCAGTACCATGTATGACTATACATTTTTATTATTATTATTATTATTATTATTATTATTATTATTATTATTATTATTATTATTATTATTATTATTATTATTATTATTATTATTATAAAATAATAATAGTTTTCAAAATTATGAGTTTCTTATTCTAACAAATTCTCTAGTTAAATCTATGGTTTGATAATTTAATAAAGGTGCAGAAAAACTCCAAACTAATAGCCTCCAAAAATTTGAAGGTGTCAAGCCTAAAAATAACTGAATTACAAAATTTCAAATTTTCAGCTAGCAATTTCGAGAACTTATTCAGTTTCATCTATAACATTTATTGTATTACGTAGTTGTGGTTCTAAATATTCAACTGTCCGAAAAATCAAAATTTCAATTTTCTCTCGTTTCATTTTGTAGTTATATTTTGTATTGTATAAGTTCAAAACGATATCATCTGCAAATTTCAATGTTGTAATCATAAGACAACAGAATTGCAAAATGTATACGATTTTTTATTCTTCGCAGAAACAAACATTTCACGTTGTCTGTCGCGTTTTACTACTATGTAAAAATTTGGCTAAACTTGATTCTCTATCAGGTTTTAAACTTCTGCCCCAAAGACATGAAGGCTGATATTTGCGTCCATTTAAATCGAAAAGTGTTCAACGAGCATCCTGCTTTTCGTCTGGCTTCCGATGGATGTCTCCGTGCATTAGCGATGCATTTCACAATGTCTCATTCTGCGCCCGGTGATCTCCTCTACCACACTGGAGAATCCATTGATTCGCTTTGTTTTATTGTAACCGGATCTCTTGAAGTAATTCAAGACGACGAAGTAGTAGCAATATTAGGTGAGTTTCCTTTTTCCAAGCCCCGAAACTGAAACTTTTTTTTTTAGGGAAAGGTGACGTTTTTGGCGACTCTTTCTGGAAGGACAACGCAGTGGGCCAGTCAGCTGCAAACGTGCGTGCTTTAACATACTGTGATTTACACACGATAAAAAGGGACAAGCTTTTAGAAGTGTTGGATTTTTATCAAGCTTTCGCGAACAGCTTTGCAAGAAATTTAATACTAACGTACAACTTAAGACATCGTTTGATTTTTAGAAAAGTCGCTGACGTGAAGAGAGAGAAAGAACTAGCCGAGAGGAGAAAAAACGAACCACAATTGGACCAGAACCAAGATCATCTTGTGAGGAAGATTTTTTCCAAGTTTAGGAGAGATAGGAGTCAGCAGCAAGTACCGAATTCTCAACAGTCTTCAGATGTTGAAAAAGGGGACGAGAATGGTGATAAAACGATGATGCGAGTTATGTCGACTACAAAACTGTCTTCTGTAGCCGAAAAAGACGATAGCAGTGGAGGAGGGGTGAAGACTACTGTTGCAAGACCCACCGCAGGACGGACAAGCAAATGGGGTCGTCTTCTCGGATCGGCGAGTTTAGATTCGGGCTCCGAAAGCTCCACTCAAGCTCAACAATCATTCACCAGGAGTTTAAGTGCTAAAGATACCATGAAGGAGAGACCGAGTTCGTCATCATCGGGGAGTTCCGGAAGTCAACCGACTCCAGGCTCCGGAAACAAGGTCTTTCCTAAATTACAGAAAGTCTCGACGAACGCATCTCCCGGAATTACTCGCCAAGACACTATCGAAGAAATGGTAGAAGTAGAGCCCCCTCACTCTCGAAACTTGTCTCTGAGAAAGATGCAAAGTTACGACTGTGGTTTAAGGGATCCTTCTACCGCTTCTATGTATCAAACCCCTCTCCCTGACCCTATCGCTCCTCCAGAGTACAAAGAACTTATGACCAACCTTATGGATTTCAAGGTCGACGTGAAACTGGAGATCCAGAAACTCAACCAGAAAATGAATCGCATGGAAGAGCTACTTTCGGAATTGGTGAAAAGAATAAGTCCTGACAGCGGTTCGAGTTCTCCTCAAGGCGACTCAGAACCCAAACAAAAGTCTTCCATTACGGGCTCAGGAGCGGAGAGACCTACCGAACTTTTGACGAAGCCTAGTACTTCGGAAGGTACGGGGTTAGGGCCTATTATTTTAAGAAAAAGACGATCAAAAACGCGAATAAAGGCATCTGCGCCACAAATTCCCACGCCGAGTAGTGGGAAACTTACGTCTCCGGAAAGTTCAGCAACCAGCCCTACAGAAACTAGCAAAATGCTGGATGAGCCAGTGCTCACGCCGTCCTCTCGAAAACCCAAGGACTTTCTTTAGATTATTTTCTAGATAGAAAGTCATAGTTACGCCTGCCACTAAGATTAGATCTGATTTCAATACGTTCACAAAGTTTCTTCTTTTATCATAGACATCCTCACCATCGTGTAAATAATAGTAACAAGAAAATACCTTTAGATTACTATAACGGCCGTTACTTTTGCATCTATCTACCATAACTAGAATTAAAGGAATTTTTGGCCACACATGCCTTGCTCTACAACTAAGAGCTTTTACAGTAGTTGTAAAGTTCACGCTAATAGCAGCGCTCTATCTATTAACACCAAATATCGCAAACAATTCTTTTAAGCAGTGAACTGTGTTTGATCTAGCGCTGGAAGCTAACAGAAGGAAAGTTTTCAAATCTTTATATTATATTGTACAGTTAGAATTTTATCAGCAACTTCAAAAACGCAAACTGTCAGGTTATTGAAACTAATCACAACGAACTCTTTCTACGTCATGGCGTTGCTGCTAAAATAGCAATATCATCATCCTTATTTCAAACTTAGATCAGTTACTCACACTAAATGTACTTTTCTATTGATAAAAAAATATCACTTTGTTGATCGCCTAGAGAACTTTATTCTTATTTTGTTATCATCATGAAATTATTGATCACAGAATCCGAAGCAATGTACATATGAGTGTATGAAACGACACTCACACTCATACACGGAGTGAGTCACAAAAAAACGATATTGGGACCACGATAAATAAATTTTCACAAATTTCCCACACGTTGGGTAGTGAAATATTTATTAGAACTAATTTTAACACAATTTTATTTAATTTTGTGGCGCTCGACGGTTTTTGAGACTCACCCTGTACCACCAAGCCTCTGTGTTTTGCAAACACTGTAGAAAAAGACTTGGTGACGACTAAACGATTCCACTAAAGTAACAAGCACTGGGATTTTGCTCATTACGCTCTTCATTCTTCAGTTTTGTTGCTTTTGAGCGTATTTCAACAAGAACATTACTATGATAAATTTGTATTCTAATGTTGGAGCAATAAAGATATTTAAAAGAAGACTTGTCTTTTAGTTTTTTTCTTTTACGCAATTTAATTGTAGCCAAAATATTGATACTGATAACATAAAACTGTTTAGTGGAATAGAATATAAGAAACAGTTTCTTTTTTGAGCCTGTCTATTTAGCTGACTAAAAATGAAATATCGCATTACTTTAAAGATAAATTGCTTTAAGGGTGTAATGTCTGACGCAGTTTGTAGAACTGTCGTTACTGCAATACTATGACCTTAATTGTGATTATATAGAATTGAAATTTGGCACACACATAGATAAAATATTGTTCTAGGGCGCCTTGGAAACTTTTTTTTGTAATTTTGATTAATAAAGGTAAAAACACTTGTTAAATTAGACCTATTTTGAGGTAAAAATTTGCTATACATTTTTCGGTAAATTTCAAAATGTAATTCCAAAGCGCTCTAGATTGAAGTCTCTTCTTTGAACATATGCTTTTATTTTCGAAAAATATGTGCAAATAAGATCACAGTGTGTAAGTAGCTAACGCATGTTTTTGCTTAAAATTTCAACGCATGGCCTACTTTACAGGCGCTCGGTTCAGATATTTTGGAAGGACTGAATATTTGGGCGGAGCTAATCAGCTAATTCCGAAGGGTACGATTCTTTACGATCTTGCAAACCAAAACCGAAGTTGTTTTCCACGTAAAAGTAGACTGATTGAAGAAGCCAAATAAAAAGTATAAGTTGCGTGTATCTTTGTTGCTACTTTTAGGGTTCAAAAAGGAAAAGTTTGAAGTAGGTACCCATCTAAAAAGCTATATATTAATCAACTGTTAGTAAAAGGTTAGTTCCAGAATGTAAGCAAAATTGTTTTTAGTCAACCTACTGTCACTTTTAATATTTTTTGTATTAACTATTAATTTCAGAGTTTTTAGTTAACTGGGTATTATGATCAATTTCTATCTATATTAATTTTTGGTATTAAAAAATAAACAAATTTAAAATAGAACAAACACAATAAAGTAGAAAACAGAAAAGAAAATTATATTAAACCAAGTAATATTTATTTAAAAATCTTTATTTTTCAGTTTGTTGTTGGCGAAAATCTTTTACAGGTAATCCTCTTGGAAACTGCGGATTAATTTTTTCTGGTAGAAAACACTTATGAAAAAATATTTCCAACTGCGATGACATCTTTTTTCTCCAAAAAACGTCATCTCTGTAAATCTAGAAGCAAAAAATATTATTATCAATCAAGCAAAAACTGTTGCTGTTACCTTTTCTTCAGAATATCCCAAAGGAGTCCATATAATAAAAATACAAAACTTTTTTTGTGTGATGTGTAGTTGTCCTTGAATTTGATAATAATAATCGTGGCTTTTCTTCAAGACAATTTTATTATCATCTGTCACAACTGCGTATTTTATAATTTTTTTTAAAATGGCTTCTTTTGGCGTATACATTCGCGCAGAATATGGGCATTTTATTTCTAAAAGTCCGTCATTTTCAATCAGTCCATCTGGTGACGCAGCTAGATATGGACATCTGGGGTCTACGAATAGTCCACAAGGTTTTATATCTGTGCCACATTTTTTTTTAAAATCACTGATTGCGACATTTTCATGATTTTTTCCCCACTCAGTAGCTTTAGTTCCAGAAAATGATGAATAAATTAAAGCTTTAACTAGGTTCTGACAATGAGTTCCACTTTTTTGCTTACATATCTTGCCAAAATTTGAAGCAGTTAACCTTTTTCGCCTTTCTTCATTCCATGCGAAGGTGTTGTTTTGTCCAATTGTTTTGTACTGTAAATCTATAATTTGTTCGTTGTTTAAATTTATATTTTTTAAATACTCTTCTTCTTCTTTCTTATATTCATCTGCTGTCATATTATCGGTAACTAAGCCGTAATCTTCGTCTGGTTCTAAAATACTTTTGTTTTTATGGGTTTTTGAAAATAATTTTTTTCTGCATTGTCTGAATATCTGTGCATTACTTCTGCGACTTAAATATTTTTTTGTAAAGTGACCTGGACTTTTTTTATTTAAAGATTTATTTATTAACACTGGTAAATTATACGGCTCGTTGTAGTGAATAACTGATGCCTCACACCTAGTTTTATACGAATTTCGGCTTGAAAAATTAATTCTTTTTCCTCCGACGAATTTCGCAACTATGGAGTTGTATAGTTCTGCAGCATTGTTGTTCATATTAAGTATTAAACTTTCAGCATTGATAACGAGTCTTTCTGTGCAACTTTGTATGTCATAAAAAAGACCAACATCTTGCATGGCTTGAATGATAGACAGTTCGTTTTCATTTTGTTTTTGACAAAAATATTTTCTACAGTTTCTGTGGTCCCCAAAAACATGAAAAACCGCATTGCTTATATCTTCTCTTAGTAAATTAATTTTTTCAGAATGTTCCATTTCTGTGCATAATTCGTTAAGATGCTTTACAGCAGCTAACGGACCATACCGAAGACGCTTTATGTTATTTTTGAGCATATTTCTTAGAGTAATTGGAACTACCTTCCGTTGTGAACTTATGTTTTTTTTTGTAAGTTCGCGCAACTTGTTGCAATAATTGCGCATGAGATGATTTGTACATTCAATTTTGCGAACAAGATTGTCTCCATACGGTCTCATAATAGCTAACTTTTTGGTAACGCTACTATCACCGTCACCTACTAAAAACAAATACCTCAAACCGTGCATTTCAATACTAAGTCGAAATCCTTCTAGTATAATTGCAGATTCCATTGATGTTGAAGATTGAGACCAATTTTTAAAACAAATATGAGGGGGAATCTCTACTTCCTTTGTGGCAGCTCTAGCACAAATACAGCAATATTTATTCTTTACGCCTACATAAAGAACTTTTCTTGTTTCTTTACCAATAATAACGCCCTTAAAGTTGTAATATAAGCTTACATTACTTTTTGAAATATGCGGCATACTCACAACACCTGAAGAAGCATCATAATTCACTTTATAAGACCTTTTGCTCCAGGCACCATCAGCTATGACAGTTACATAAGGTATTCCATCCTTGAGTATGTGTCCTTTTCGAATGGCAATTTCTTTTTCCATTTGTCCTGCTTTTTCTATGCTTTGCCAACTTATCTCACTGATGGAATTAGCTAACACATTTTGTTGTTTTTGGAAAAAGTGGCTGCTCATGCAAGGTATATCGCATATAGAAAACCATTCTTCCATTTGATGGTATCCTCCTCCATTTGAAATTGTTCCCAAAATAATTGACTTGTTTATGTCGTAATTCATGGATGGTTCAGTTGAAATTTGTTTTTCTACTAAACACGAATTACATTTTATTGTAAAAAAACTTAAAAACCCAACTCTTTGTTCTTTTATTATTGACAAGTTTTCATTAACGCAGCCAAACATTTTCAGATGAGGAAATGCTATGATTTCGTTAAAAAAGTGAGCCACATTAACTATTCTTCGTCCATAAGTTTTGAGACCACTAAAAAACACGTGATTTATTAAAATAATAATAACGGTAAAAAAGTGAAAAAATACATACCCAAACCTATTTGATGTACCAGCAATTGGACTATTTATTTCACTTTCCATTGATTGTGGTGTATCAAAACTAAAAAAAATTTTTAAATGATTTAAAAAAATATAGATAGGTATATTCTTTGTACATAAATTATTACACAAATTATGCAAAAATATTCTTATTTTCTTGTATAATTGTTCTATTATTTCTTGCTTTGTTACCTTCTGAACTACGAACACAATTTATTATTTATACATACCTGATTTGATTGAGAGTATCGTTAGCTTCCATCATATCAACATCAGTGTCTTCCATCCTAAAAACAATTATATTATAACTTTAATGAAAAATACTTACGTGTGAGTACGTACTTATTTTGACATCTAGTTTGACTAAGTTTATTTCCTTTCTTTGAGATGTCAGCGAGTTTGTTTTCACTCCTAGTTAATATAAATATTAGTAATAAAAAAATTACAATTTTTATGATTATGATCACTTACTTTTTTTTAAGAAAATTATTTCCTCGCGAACGTAAAGATTTTCTTCGAGCACAAGGTGTTAATTTTCTTATGTTGTATTTATTAGCCATTATTCACGGAGCAACTGATCACAACAAACACTAGACACAAAATGATTTCTTTGCTAAATTTTATTATATTTAGCATTTCGGTAATTTTCTTTGATGTTTTTAGGGCAATCCCTAACACCGATGGGTCCGACCAGTTTTGGCGGTGTCTTTGTACATCTGTGTTATATTGCTACATCTGTGTTGAATTGCACTAAATTTACTAGCCGGGTACAAAAATTATTAAAGAAGAAAAATTACAGTTTAGCAACACCAAAACAAAATTCTTTTACACTTGTGGCTTATAAGGGGCGGTTAATTTTCTTTCCTCTCCAATTTCAAGAAAATCTTGTCTATTTATTTTAGGTTAAAAAGAATAAACACAAATTACAAAAAACATTTTTTTAAAATTCGGATTTTATTTATCTTATGATAAGATAAGACAAAATAATATTAAATTGTTTAACATAATATGTTAAACAAAAATATTATCTTTTTTCAAACATTTTTGTTTCAGGAAATTGACTATTTCATGTAAGTAATTTAGGCAAATCCAATATATATTTTTTAATGTGTAGTATAAGTAGGTACATTATGTATTATGGCACATTGAACTCTCATGTCATAAATGCAAAAAACAGAATCAGCCGATATAGCACATCCTCGGATTGACTCACCATATACATTTGTTTAAAAAAAAATTGAACAAATCGTACAATTAAAAAAAAGTCCTCATTTTTGCATCTGTAAGTATTGATCTCTTTAGGCGATACTTTTATTAAATTTAGCTTCATTTCCCATTTGTTTAGATTACAATAAAGAATAATAGAGCCATGGTATTTGATACCTAATATTATGCATTATAGGTAAATATCAGTACCTACATTTGTACAGATTAAGCTTTAGTCATTCTCAAATTTTCAAATTTTGGTTTTGGGCGCGTATCAAACGTGCACCTGCGCTTAGTCTATTTAAGCTCCGCCCAAATATGCTGTCCAAGCGCCTTCGTCCCAAACCCCTGGACCCCTCAGAAACTTGGAAGTCCGAACATTACACCCTTAAGGATGCGATCTTGGGCTAAAAGAGGTGGGAAAAAGTCCATGTAAACGGGGAGTGGCATCACGTTTTTACTTGACTATTTTTCAGAGCCAAACATGGGCAAGATATTTGATAATATGACAAAAGTTGGGTACTGTTGGAAAGGTAAAGAATGTGTGCAGGACGTGTGCTATTTTTTACTGCAAAATAATGAGTCTAATGGTAAAAAAAAGACTGCGACATTTTGGTTAATCCTGAGACTTAAATTGTGTACATTTCAATGTTTTTATTAACGCATAAAATAGAAGTAAATCAAAAAACTGATTGTGAGATATACAAGCCCTTTTCCCAAGTTTCTGCAATATTTTGCTGTAACGTTTTAAGTGATTAATGTAACGTTTTTTCCATGTTTGGCTCTGAAAATATCTTTTACATTTTTTTCGTTGGCGTTCGTGGTCGAATATGCTACTACAATTGTTCTATCAAAAAGAGAGCGCTCAAGCAAAAAGGGGGCCAAATTTTGAATTTGCGCTTCTCTTGACTGAATTTAGTTCAAATAGATACATATTTTATTAATCAAATAATATTTGGTACGAAAACCTTACTCAGCTTTTTTGAGAGTTTTCAGAAGATTAATGTTGTACTTGAAGCGAATAAAGTACCAAACATTCTTTTTTTTCTGTTACAGTTAAGTATTATCTCAATAAATTAAAATTTGAATAAACTGTTTATTTTTTACGAAATTTTTATCCAAATGGGTTTTCAAAGCATACGTCTTATCAGAAAAATAAATTATGTAGTGATAAAAAAAAGATGATTTATAATAAAACAGCTGGCATGTTTACGGATGCCATTCGTATCGCAATAAAATTTAGGTAAATAAACCCTCACTTTTTAGCTTTTTTTGTAAACTGTTTTGTTGTGGTAATCTGCAAATTTTTATGATTTTTTAATTGGACTATATAAAAAAATAGAATATCTTTAAATTTCGAAGCATAAACAAAATCATAAATTACAACCAGAAAAGCTCTAAAAATGTTTTCAATCAATATTTTTTCCGACAATGTGTCGTTTTAAAGTTAAAATGAAAAATAGGATAGGACTCTAAATATTGTACACGCTTATAGTGTTGCGATTTACACGTTCTTCCAAGGTAAAGAATAAAAAAAGTTACACAAATGAACATAAAATAAGTTCGCTAAAACTTAATCAGTAGAGTAATCTATGTAAGTAACTAATTACTAGGCGATGGAAAAATAATAATTTGTTTGATTCAGTTAAAAAAAAAACAGTTTAAGAAGACTTTTCCAAAACTCCAAAACGACATCAAAATAAAGTTTGCTCAAGTTTCATTATGGTAAGAAGTGCCTAACCAATGTGCAATTCATAAGTCCGCTCAGAATTCACCTATAAAATTAAGTGAGATCGTTTGAGACACCATGCATGAACTTTTAGATTATTGCTTTCTTTTGTGCGAGAAAAAGTGCTTGTACGTAATAATTTTTGTATCAAAATGTAAAAAAAGGGTTGACCAATGCTACATTTTCTCTCATACAAAATTGCTAAAAAAATACTGCTAGAAACATTAAAACAAATAATTTTTTTTCAATCACTTATAAAACTTGGATTTAATAAATTCATAATATCTGTAAAATACAAAAATTAAACAATTACATTTTAAAGCAAATAGTGTGCCGAGACCTCTAAACGTTTATGGCTTTATTTATAGTTGCATCCCAACTGGGATATGTCCCAATTCGACCTTATTTGGAGAGTTAAAATTTGTGTTAAAAAAGAAAACTATTGGCATAGGCAGGTACATAAAAGCGTCCTCTGTTACAAAATAGAAAAAAAACATTTAATTCATTTTAAGGACGAGCGTGGGCAGCACTTCCCAAATGCATATTTAGTGAGTCGAAATTTATCTCGAGATCGCAGCCTTAATGCTCTAAATTTTCAGACTCCGTTACTACCAGATAAATTAGTACAAAGATAGTGTCTTTCTCTCAGTTAATACTAGCTCCTACCAGAAAAATTAACTTGGCTGCCCTTAAAATAAAAGTGGTTTACTCTTTCAATTTTAATAAAATTTGATGCTTTCTCCAACTAACAAATTATTTCATTTACAATTTTTTACAATTTTGTCAACTTTTTAAAAGAGTTCAATTTATTAACTGTATAAAATTACAAAGATTGTAGATTTAGTAAATAGCCTTTGAAAATATCAAAGCAAGAAATTCTATAATTATTGCAAAATTTTGAGAAACACGCAGAAGTGTACATCATTGTTCGTTTCTACCTAAAATTAAAAATTTTAAAAATTTGTTTCGTTTCACCCACAGTATTGTAATTTTGTACACTGGATAAGAAAGTTCAGTATAAAAAGATCTGAAATATATATATATATATATATATATATATATATATATATTACATATATATAAAGATTTACAGAGTAACGACATCTTAGAAAATTAAAATAACATATATAATTGGCGGATTGAAAAGACAATAATTTTTACTTAAAATTACGATGAAAATGATTATCGCATCAGATTCTGAAAATTCTTTATCGGTGTTTGCGCAACAAAAAAAATGTTGTAATTTTTCAACATTAAAAGTGCAGCTTCCATAACTGGGGTAAAAAGGCGTCTATGCGCTACTTTAGCCCGTCGCAGCTTTATATATTTTCTATAAATCTCCATGCCGTTCATTGCCGTTTCTTTGATAATTGTGAATATCTGAGACTTATTAGTTTTCGTATTAAGACGCTGCCTCTGTCGGAAATCTACATCAAATAAAGACAATTTTCACTCACTTTCCAACATCAATATCAATGCTTTGATGATTTTGAACTGCTCCGAGATATAAATTAATATCACCATTTCAGCAACTAATTTCGCCAGTCAAAATTTCTGGTACACTTTTTTGTACAAATCTTTCGTGTTTGAGGCAGCAGTTTATCCACATCAGAAAAAACATCATGATCATGACTCAACACGCACAACTCAATTTTTTTCCAAATTGGTTTATAAAAAAAACACGTCGTTGTAATGGTCGGGCCATAGGTACGTGGATAATTAATTGTCTCAATTAATTATAGCAAGAATTTTGATTCTGATAATATAGAACAAGACAAAAGATAAGAAAGAGTCCTTTTTTATGTCTGTCTATTTTACTGAGCAAAACAAATATTGCATTACTTCAATTCAATTTCAGATGCTGTTGCAGGTTGACAGCAACTTCTACCAGAAAAATTATCATCTCTACCCTGCCATAAAAATAGTTCTGTTTCAGAATTTCATTATTTTTTTAAATAAGAATGATTTGCTCATTCGTTTTTAAAAAACTTATTTTGTGTGTTGCAAATTAATCACATGTTTTAAATTAGGTATTTGATACAGAGAAAGTAACTAGGAACTATGAGAAAAAAAATCTATGACATAAAAAATTAATACTTTCATAATAAATATAACTGAGAATGGTAAATGCATAAACAAAAAACAATAAATAAAACTAGTTACATAAATTTATATAAGTACAGAACATAAAAATATTTAAAAGTGCTCAAAAAAATTACAAAAAAAACATTTTCCACCAACAAATTTATTTGTAAATTATTTGTACATTTTTTACATCTGATCAAGGATCATAAAATTGTTTATACCAGTGCAAAAACAAAAACAATTCTTTTTTTTTCCCAATACTCTTCTTGCAATCGTCTCCATTTTTTATATAAAATATATATATTTTTTTATAATTAAGGAGCGATATTTTGTAAAAAAAATTGACAATTTGATAACTATTTTTTATACGAACATGTCTTAAAATAACTTTCTCCCAATAATATATAGGAACAAAATTACTACATTTGTAGATAGTAAGTGTGGAATAGATTAATAAATTAAGAAAAAATCTCAAAGCGATCTCACTCTCAAAATTACTTAAAGTGAAACATCCGACCAGAAAAACGAAGACGGCTTTATGTTTTTGCCATTTTAATCTAGTCAGCCCACCGGAAGTAGGAAATACTGTCTATAGTCTAAGTTTTTTGTTATCTTCACTTTGGCAAGAATAAAAAAGAGATCAAAAGTGAAGAAAATAACTTTTTAGTAAATATCTTCTTTTTTATGAGCTTGAGGTCATTTTAGGTAATTATATAAATTATTGATCCCATTTTTTTCTACAAAAAAAAAACTCCATACATTTTACCGTTTACTAAAACTCATTTTCTTCACCTTTAATCCAAAATTTTTTGTTATTGCTAAGATCATTGAGGAGCTGTTTACAAAGAGAAAGTGAACACAAAACAGAAAAAAAAAACGGTTATTAATATTTACTTTGTTGTAGATACCCATAATTGTCTTAATATATTACTTTTGCGTCTAAAATCTCGAAAAGAAAAATATGAAATTTAAGCAAAATAACTGAACTATACAGAATAATACTAAATGGAGTCACACTCCATTAACCAAATTGCAACATTTGTCAAATTTTTAACACGGAAAAACATCAAATTTTGATAAATCCGCAAGACTGAAATAAATTTTCCCCTCTTTTTTGCATAGTAAAAATTCATTTGTTTAGACGAATTCCACCCGGTCTTTATCGATCATCCATATTATGAAACAACCTTAAACGTACCAAAAATATAGAACTTTCTTTTCAACGGTACCGTTTAATTTTCATACCAGCCGCTAGATGTAGGGACGGTGTCATTTCGATTAAGTCGCATGGCCGGATATCGCACAATAAAATCAGATAATAATTAGGTCCTTTACCTACAGAATACTACAATGTAACTGTATTAATAGAAAAAGATAATAAATCCACTTGTCTATTTGTTGTCTTGTTATTCTTACTTGTTATTGAAAAGTTGCACAATTACATAATTATCAAAGACGCTAATAATAAATTTAGATTTTAAATAAACACAATGTTGGGCGAATACAGATAATGCGTGTTTTCACTTAATTTTATGTTAATGATTACTATAAAATTAAATATGAGTTTATTTTAAGCGCACATTAAATGTCTGTCTAAAAGTAAATGAAATTCATGATCATTTGATAAATATTCCAACTTTAGTGCTAGTTTCCTACCGGATATAACAATTTTTGAAAATTTCATACAGTTTTACTTCACACTCGATAACGCTGAAGTGTTTATTCCGCTACTGCAAGTATAATATTCGAAATAATATTAATAATGATTATCTAAAAAATAACTAGCAGGTGTTACAAGAGATAATGATAACCCAAAAAAAGAAACAACAAATCCAGGTAATACAATTAAGAGCAACTTAATTACAATTTTTACAACGGTTGTTTACTTCTTCATATATTTGTTATCACTTGTTGTGAACATATCATTGTTTTGAAAGGCGGTGAACCTCACACTATCCAAATTAAAACAGCAAACCACAAAACCGGCTCATAAACTGATAAATTCAAAATATTGTCGGATGAAATTAATTAAGTTAAGAAGCTTTAGAGACAGCTTCAGTTTAGAACATAGCCGTAAGTTTTCGTAAGTTCAACAGATAATAATGGAATCACGATAATGTGTATAATTTTATAGGAAGGTTGTGTAAAATGGGTACAAGTGAAGCACATTAGTTTCAGTATAACAGCTATCGGAAGAAACTGAACTAGAGATTTTACCGATATTAAGTCTGATGATAAAAAATCTATAAAGCTTCCTTAGGGTCATGGATAATAGTCTGCTTTATTTTCTTGCAGGTTTGACTCAGTAAATCGAAGGCAGCTATATTATGAATTATCGTTAAGACGTCAACGTTTTCTTAGATTTTTTAGCTTTTCTCACTATGATTGATGGTTTAAACTGTTGAAAAAGCTAATCTGGACGTTTTCGTACCGATTCTTATGTTGGAATTAGTTTATAAATAGTACAAGCATCCCTTTTCCGCTTTTTATAATACACCTTGTATATCAGTGTCTAAAACAGCGTGTAGAGTTTAGGAAGGGAGTATTTCACCACAATTTATCGATCTCAAACAACTGGTGCTGTAATGTGATCCGAGGTTTTGACACGATGATCCCTTTAACAATAATTTACAATACAGCCGTTATCAAATGGGTGTACTACGAGAGAAGACAACAAATTAACTAACTATAGATTCCTCGTACCTAATTTTGAATTTAGGAGGGACTAGGGAAAGTGGCAACTTTAGTTTATAGCCCCAACTTACATACCAAACGCTCCAAGTGCACCAACTTGTTCACACAAAAAAATCCAGAATAACTTTTCAGGATTTTTGAAGTTACTATATTAGAGTAACACAACCAAGACAAATATAAAGTAGTTCATCCACCCTTTAGGAACACTTAAATATCTGCCTAAACTGTTTTTTTTTTTGTTAGTTTCAGTTTCCAGTTTAGGGAATTAATAGATAAAAGTCTTAATGCGTATATCGGTGGAGTTGAAACAAAAATGTGATGTAAGCAGGCTGATTTTCGTCCTGCAAAAACCTAAAGCTGTGTCCACAACATTATGATAATTAACAATTAAAACACTTAAAACCAGAAAACCGCCGTTCAAATCGGCTTTACTTATCCGCAGTGGTCCAGTAAGGCCCTGAACGGTTCCAGAGAAACTCCAACTGGTCCACTCGGCATAACCTGTTAGTAGGCAAATGCTGTTCGTATCCTCGCCCAGCTCAATACTGGAACATGTTAGCGGACTACACAAAGAGGAAGTAAAGAGAAACGGTGCGGTCTATTGGAGTAGATATTGCTACACAAACAGAGCTCAGTATGTTAGCACCAAGTTAGCGGGGATAGAATTACTAATGGATATTCACATGCATGTTTAATACGATACGGGGGATCGCCAACTTTAACGGTTCTAATAAATTAACCCTACGAAAAGTTAACTATATTAAATGGTTACAGGTCTAAAGATGCAGAGATTCAAAAATTGAGCGAAAAAGTATGATACACAACACGGTGATGTTCAATTTCACGAACACATTTTGGGTTGCCTACCCTTTCTTATTTTTTATTAAAAATATAGTCTTATTAGTATCATGAAATTTGATCGCTGTTAGTGTTTATATCAAGCCCTTTGCGGTTTCTTGAGCGCTCATATTGTCCTGACACCCATAATTTATGTTCCTTGGTGAAAACATAATTTAAACTCAACTGCAGAAAATATTGCAAACAGCGTTCATTATTGCAGTTACTGACAAATCGTATGAACTAAGATTATTATTAATTCGTATTCAGTCAATGACACTGTTTTCTGCTTAACCGTTAACTTTGGACCAAGGTGTAACTTTACACCTGTAGGAAGTGCAAAACGGAAAAGTTTTTTTTCTAAAAAGAGACATTTTCCTGTACAAATAACAAGCGAGATTTAACTCCAGGTTCGTTCGAATTATTTTATTTGCTTCTGCTTCGGAGCTGTACTTATGGCTTAGATCTGAGCGTTGAACCAGAGCAGGGTTTTCGACCGACGTATAAAAATCGCGAAGGTCGTTCGTTGGCTTTAGGTAGTGCCGTAATCGTTTTATTAGGTGAATTATCAGATGATGTTATTTCACTTCTTTAGAACAAACAGTAGCTCGACGTGTTTTGACGACTGACAGGAGGAAATTATCCGAAGGAAACTTAAATTAGTAGGTAACAAATAAAAAGAAAGTAGCTACTCATACATCATTCACGATTTCGATCACGGTCTGCTAAGAAGCAGATTGTTAATTTTAACAAGAATGTATACCTAGAGAGATGACGGAAGACGGCTTTATAAAATAATTTGACATGGTTTTTCGTTTATTAAAATATTTGAGAACCCGGAAAACGTAAGAATTTCAATAAAAGCAGTCTGGTGAATGGTCCAAATATTGGTCCACACAAAGCGAATTTCTTTATCAGAATGGTGCAGCTGTTTAGAACACGCACGGTTTCATCAATACACTGAAGCAATACTTGGTTGTTTTTCTTTCTTCGTTCAACTCACCACAAGCTTGTTCTTTGTATCTTTCAGCTGAACCCTCGTCCTTTTGATGGACAGTATCAAAGTTAGGAACCGTAACGAAAATTTTTAATATCCTGAGTGGAGAAATAAACTGTGAAAAACGCAGAGATAAAATTATCCCGTCGTCGCTTAAAAAAGCCTTGTAGTAATGAGGTTAGTCAAATAACACCGACTAATTACGGCGTTGAATATCTGTTTTAAACACAGAGGGTTTAAAGAGTCTTTAATTTAACCGTTCATGCAAACATGACGCCTATTTGATGGTTGGCGCGTGGCCAAGATCTCATGGAGCTTATTTCTGACACACCTGCATTAAGGTTTCCAATCTCTCGTGCATCGCTTTTCCCTTTCCGTGGCAAGAAAAGAACACATCCTTCTCACTCGGGCTGCTTACAGGTAGTTAAAGACATGTTATAAAAAGAAGGGGCCGCCACAATGACGCAGCTGTAGGAGTTTCAGATTTAAACACACCGAAACGTACAATGTCGTAACGAAGTTCGAATTAAAAACTTGGTGTGAAGTAAATACGTCTGTTTTTCAAGATCGAGGGAATTCTACTTGCGCACGGCGGGCTTCTATATTATATACTTAGACATAAAATCTTATTTTAACGCTACAAAAAAGAGCTCTCGTAAAAGAGGCATAAACCGCGTTTTATATGCTTAGTAGATGCTAGTGAAACCAGTCACTGGCGGCAGAGAAAGACTGGAAACTTTATGAATAATGATAGTTTTTACGCGTTGTCGAGTACATGAGTTTAGTTATGATAAAGTTAAATCGAAGTAGAAACTGCGAGCGTTAAAAAATACGAGATCCTTGCATTGTTTCTATTAAATCTCAAAAGTTGATTTATTCGTCTCCCACCGCTCGAGTATCTCACTTGAATTTGGCAACTGTAGCGCGGAAGTGACATCACAACCGGAAACAGCTGCGCAATTACAACACTTATCTTTTGTTATTATATTAATATCAAGTTCCCGATTTTTGGAACCTGTAATCATTCGTTTACGAGCTGACAAACGATTAGTGTTTTAATAAGGTAGCGATCGAGATTATCTACCCCTTATCTTTCAATTCAATTTTGAGCTTGGAGGTGGTAAATTATGTCACTAGTTAAGCAGTTAACAAGCTGATTAACATAGCAGGAATTCTAATTATAGGTTCGTTCCTGCCGCTGCGTTAGTCCGAACTCTCGCGGCACAAATGTTGAATTCAACACGAGGAGAGCAATCTGTTGAATAGAACCAGAAACTTACTATCGTGGCTCTATTATCGTTTGTTATCGATCTTCTGTTTACCGTGTTCACGCGCCTTAATATGGTCCATCCGGCTCGAAAGACCAATAATCATCGTTAGCTAAGTGCTTGATTCCATTCGTGACAGATGTCCCTCTGGTTTATCACACAGTCTCAGCTATTGATTATTGCACAACAAGCTATTGAACATATTTCATGCTGGCCATTTTGCCCCAATAAATTCAAATATGTGGAAAGTAGCTTTTACAGGTTAGATGTATGCAGCCGTGAAGGAAACAAACATTTTATAGCTGACATATCTATCTAAACTCTCTTATCCCCGTCATAAAGTGATGCGGAATCATGAACGGAACAGAGAGGATGGAAAATGAAATAACCTGATTCTGCTTGTTGAAAAGGGGAAAAGTTGATGGTGGGAGTGCGCATGGCGTGCAGGTTGGGATTACTGGATAAATTTTAAGTTTATGGGCTCGATTATTTCTTTGCCTGTTTGGCGAATTAGGTTTTTACGCGTATGGTTTAGCGGAGAGTTTACCACAAAATAAAGATTTTTTCGTAGTCATGTGTCTATTTAGCGTATTACAACATTTTAAAAACGCGTGAAGATTGATTACAGCGCAAAGCTTGTTTGTGACAGAGTTTCGAAACGAAGAAAAATGATGGAACGATCGAAAAACTATTGTCTTCCATTCGTTAAAATACTAGCCATTTTTCTTAATTAGACTTCGATTCTTTAAAATATAACTCCAAATTTCGATTTTATAGAATTTTACTGAAACCACAACTTATTTAAACATTACTCACAAAAAGTTAGTGTTAGCTTAGTGATATTTTATAAGAAGTACGTACTTTATATCTTTGCGGTTAAAAGACCTGTGGGAGTGTGGGAGCAGTTTACTACAAACTCTACCAATTACTACGTTAAGTTACCGAACAAAAACCAAATAACTTACAGACATACGGTGAAAAAGCTATGGTCGTTATTAAAATAATAAATTAAAAACTAATACTAATAGCAATCGTGAATAATAATTGTCAATTAACAGTTACACAACTTTCACCTCAACTACGATAAATGGACTATCTTGAAATGGTTCAAAGCAGTGACAGCCGTTGCACTATAATTAAGAGATCTCCCAACCAGAAAATTTGACTTTTTTAATGGAATTGTTGTAAATGTTTTGACATTTAACAGATTACAGGTTTTTTCTTCCAGCACAAAATACCCTTTTACGTTATTAATTAATTTTAATTTTGGCACACTTTATTATAAAAATCTGACAAAACTACAAACTCGTAAATAGAAGATTTATGATCCTCCAGCTTAGAATGAAGATATTTCACTGTTGCAATATGGAATTTTGGTGCACGTAGTGAGCATATTATTGTCAGTAAGCTTGCCAAATTTCGTGGATATTTGAATTATGACCCTCAAACTTACATAACGGAGACTTAATGTATTGGATCGAAAATTTTTAATTTCAGCAATGTAGAATTGATTTCTGACATATTTAATAAACATATCTTTATGAGTAAGCTGGACAAGTTTTATAGTTTCAGACTCATTAAAGTTATGGTTCTCAAGCTAGTCGAAACGGATTATTGCTTCCTACTAAAAATTAAATAATACAATATCTATAATTTTATTTTTATAACATTGGCTTTTGGCACACTTCACGAGCTTGTTAAAGTCAGTAAGATTTCTAAATTTTATGTTTCTAAGTTTATAGATACTAGAGTTGTGGTCGGCAAACAAAAGTTGTAGATTTTTGTTTCCATTTAAAATCAAACATTGCGGCATTTATAATTTTATGTTTATAATATTGACATTTGGTATATCCACTAATAAGCATATTGTTGTTAGTATACTTGCCAAATTTCGTAGTTTTAGATCCATAAAGATTTGAGTTATGACCCTTAAACTTACATGATAGAATAAACTTAATAAACATGTCGAATTTTGTAAGTTTCTGAAATGTTATACATGACACCCATAAATACTAGAGCTATAGTTCTGAAACTAAGATAGTAATGTTTTTTATTCCTACTAGAAATCAAGCGTAAAATCTATAACTCTAGATCTATAATAACGACTTTTAGTAAATTTACTAAATATATTATTAGTAAGTTCGACAACTTTTGTATGTGCAGGCACACATAGATATTATTAGACTTATGATTCTCAACCTAATGGAATACAGATACTTCATGTCTATTAAATATCAAGCTTTGCAATATCTATCTATAATTATATATTGATAATATTGACTTTTATTGCATCTAAAAAGCATGGTAAAGTTAGTGAGATTTTATATTTGTATGATGAGAAATGCTAGAGATAGGGCTTTCAAATTAATTGCCGATGTAGTTATACCTACACGCTATAAATTGAATTTAAGAAACCAAAAAATCGTTGGCTTGGTTCTCTACAAAATTGGTCTCAACTAAATAACCAAATGTACATTCTTACAGTCGAAATAGTTCGATTCATGCTTGAAATGTATAATGACTTTTGGTACTCTTAAGATACACGTCAAATTTACTAATTTAAATAAAATAAAATTGATTCTCAACCCAATAGAATACAAAAATCGCTAACTATCAAACACTACCCAATCAATAATTTTATATTAACAATATTGACGTTTGGCGCACTTATCGAGGAGGCTAAACTTTGTAAGATTTCCAAACTGGAAGTATATATGATGGTTTTTAGAAACTATAGTTTTGGCTCTCAAACGTTGCAGTATCTATGATTTGCTATCTATCATATTGATTTTTCGTTTACTTAGTTAGCATGTTGACATCAGTATGCTTGCCAAATTTTGTAGTTGCAGATCCATTCACGTTTGAATTATGACCCTCAGACTATTTAAATAGAGATTTTTCGTTTCTATTAAAAATCAACCATTGCAAAATCTGTAATTTCAAGTCTATACAATTGACTTAATAAATATATCAAATTTAGTGAACTTCTAAAATTTTATGTTTGTAGGCCTGCAGATACTAAAGTTATGACCCTCAAACTAAAATGTAAAACATTTTTTTATTTCTTCTAAAAATAAGACTTTTCAACATCAATAATTCCAAATTATAAAAATAATTGTGGGTATATTTAATAAACATGCCATTACCAATATGCTCCAATTTTCTAGTAATAATTCATACATATTAGATTTATGGTCTTCAAGCTAATAGAGTAAAGATATTTCGCTCATACTAAAAAACAAACAATACAAAATCAATAATTTTATGTGTATAATATTGACGTATGACGCATTTAATGAGCATGCTAAATTCAGTAATATTCCTAAATTATTTATTTGTAAGTTTATAGAAACTTTTAGTTTTAGCCCTCAAATTAAATAATAAATTGTTTCTCTAAAAATCAAACATTGGAGTATCTATAATTTGTTATTACATTGATTTTTGGTTTGTTAGAAAGCATATCATTATCAGTAAAATTTTGTCGTTGGAGACGAATTAAGGCTCTAAACTAAAATGGAGAAGATTGTTTTCCTACTAAAAATCAGTCATTTAAAATGTGTAAATCTATAGGACTGATTTTTGGCACTCTTAGTAAATATGTCAAATTTAGCAAGTTTCTTAAATTTTATATTTGTAGACCCAGATACTAAAATTATTTTATATATATGGAATGCAGATATTTCACTGATACTAAATATCAAGCATGGTAATATATATAATATTGACTTTTGGGACACCTAATAAACATGTTAGTAAGATTTTCAAATTCGCTTAAAAACGTTTGTAGTTTAGTAGATACTGGAGTCATGGCGGACAAACTAAAATAGTAATAATTATTTACCTGACAAGTTCGGAAACTTAATTGCCCCCCATTAGCACTTTGTGCACTTTGCGCATTTAGTGCGAATGCGGGAAAATTCTTTCCGAAAGAGTTAGGTACAATATTTTTTGTAACGAATATCGAAATAAAAAAATTAAGTAACTTAGTTTTTTTTAATGGTGGGTTGGTAACATGATCTGTCTACTGTAACTACCTACTAGATTTTTAAAATTTAAATCATCTGTCATTTTTTTTTAATTATTAACAAAAATTGACAAAATGAGTGTCAGCGAAAAATGTATGTGTACCCGAAGTACAACAATGTGCCAAAGAGGCCGTTTCGCGTAAGTTGCGAGCAGTATGAACGAACGTATCAAAAATTGATTGACTGGTGTTGTCAAAAAATCGCAGTACCAACCGTATAACACAAATATCCTTTGCCGCGAGCGGGAACTAAAAAACACCGGGGTGCGGGAAAACCGTTTTTCCGTGCATCGGGTTTAAGCGGAAAATGAGTATGGGTTTCCATACAATGAATACAAAAAGATATTTTTGTTTCTAATAAAAATCAAGTATTGCAAGATCTGTAACTTTTGGCACAGATTATAAGTATGTCAAAGTTAGTAACATTATCAAATTTTGTAGATACTAAAATTATAACCTTTAGCTTAATATATTGGAGATTTCTCTTTCTTGGTAAGATTTCAAGAGGCAAAAATCTATGACTTGTTAAATTTAGCAAAGTTACCAAATTTTCTAGTAGAAACCTTCGTACCACTACAATAGTAAATATTCTTTTTTCTAAATAAAAATCATTGCAAAATCAAACAAATCAATTTTTTCAAACTTAGCAATCATGTCAAAATAATATGTACAGAATTTTTCATTCATTATTATTATTATTTCGTTAAATTCCCAAAAGACAAGTAATACAATTAAAAATACAGAATATCTCTCTAGAGAGAGAGACATTGCCTTTTCTGTAACAGCCGCCACTGGTTTAAAGAACAACAAAAATGTTTAAACATTTTAGTTCTTACAATTAGTTTCATTTAATCAGGAGTTTTTTTTAAGATTCACAAAACTTAGCAGTATGTACTTTTGGGTTTTCACATTAATTTTGATTCTTAACGTTACGATTTCAATAAATATTATGTATCCAATGAACAGTGTCCGTAGTTTGGTGGCTCTAAAAAAAATTTAACTTATCGAAAATTCTGCACACACGCTATTGTAGCTGCTGGCTCTAATAAATATTTTAGACCTCACATAGACGATTGCATCGACGTTCTTTAAATTTTAATCCTTATCAATAATCGCCACATTCTTTTTTTAAAGCTAAAACTTTAAGTCTAAAATAAAGCCTGCGAGTGTATTAAACATTCAATAATAGATAAATCAAAGATAAATATTTACAAACTTATCTACGTTCAATACAATGCATACCAATCTCTAATACTGTCACTTTGTCCTCAACATATTGAAGACTCGATTTTATATTTGCGTGTAATTTTAATCGTCTGATTGCGAAACTTGAATGGAGTAATTCGAAATCATATTGGACAAATATTGACATCGGTCTGGTCTTTCCAACATTTCGTGTTTCATGTCTGAAAACACTGCCAAGTCACCCTTTATAAAAGCGACTTTATTTTGTGCAAGGGTACGCCGTATTACCACCACATCGAAGTTGTTCCAGCGTAAGTTCAAAGAATGTCTCAACTTGCATCAAGTTAAATTGCAAAATAATTGCATTCAGACTTCGATCCGACTAGATTTAATTTTTGTAATCTCGTCAAACAGAAACGGTTGAAAATTGTTCATAATCATATTTCCTACGCTTGTTGCTTCGACATGTGGCGGTATTAGATGTGTATTAAAATAAAAATAAAAGTAACACAGACGACAGCTGTTGCTGTGTATCAGCAACCACAGGTGAAAGCTGGGGTTCGACCAGTTCATGCACCCTACGGTTATTGTCCTTTCTGAAGCAAAAACACCCTCATGGTTTTATTTTAGATAAAAGCGCGCGTTTAGAAGATTTACATTGTTTTTTTTAAACTAAAATGAACAGAGTCAATTTGGCGCTTGTTTACGTCGGTGCATATTTCATGAGTTTGGTCAATAACATGTTTCAATTTTTAATTCAGTTTTAGTTTCGACTTTTTATTGAAGTCTGGTCGATCACCATTATTAGTAAGTAGCGTGCACCTAAGCATAGATCACAGTCTATAATTATCACAGAATCGATAAGGAAAAATTGAAAAATTCTTCGATTCTTTAAAGAGAATTTAAAAAATTACTTGTCATTATCTCTGGTGCAAAGCTTAGTTTGTAGGGGATCGGTCAGATGACAACCCTCAAGTTAATTTTGTTTCCCCCATCTCTGTAACGTTACACGTCTGAGTCGCTCACCCTAAAACCAATCGGCTGTATTTACAACATCCATATTGACTAAATCAATCGATTGTCTTATTTGTAGGGGTGTTTTTTTAAGTTTGCGTTATGGACAACCCTTTTGCATGTTTGCTACAGGGTCGCCTTGTCACATTCTTCGTTACGGTTGAAACGGTATACACGGGACTGTACTTACCGACCGCTAGCTTCCTCATACGCTTCACATAACCCACTTTGTACAATATTCGCTAATATGAAGTCGGAGTTGAGTTTGAACAGAATTTTAATGCGATCATATACGAGTATACAGGATGCGACAAATGCATGAGACAAATTCATTTAAATTTTAATGCGACATTTTTATACAACTGAATAGGCTATAAGTATTAACAGAAGCTGTTTATAATAAATACTCGGTATATGTTACATGATCCGTGGGGTGTAGCTTTTTTGAAAAAAACGGGATGGGATATTTGACCTCTGCTCGTATTACTGAAAACGCCTTTCATTCAATTCGATTTCTGTCTAAAAAATTACCGATATACTTTTACTTACACGTTATAAATTGAATTTAAAAAACCACGAAATCGTTAGCTTCGTTCCCTTCCTCGACTTCTTTCGAAAAATATTCATTCTTACAGTCGAAATAATTCGTTGCATGATTTGGATTTATATTGACTCTTGGCACTCAGGTACATATCAAATTTTGTACGTCTGACATATTTATAAGGACTTATAGGCATTAGAGTTTTGATTTTCAAGCTAGTGGAATTGAAATATTTCGCTCTTACTATCACACACTGCACAATCAATTTCATATTAATAAAATTTACTTTGGGCACATTTAATGAGCAGTAAAATTTCTAAATTATATATTCGTGAGTTTATAAAAACTAAAGTTGTGACGCCTAAAATAAAATAATGTTTTTTTTTTTATTAAAAAACAAACATTACAGCAGATATCTATAATTTGATATTTAATTAACATAATGAAGATTTTTCGTTTCGAATAAAAATCAATCATTGCAAAAATTTGTAACTACAAATCTGTAGTATTGACTTTTGGCACACTTAATAAACATTAAACATGTCAAACTTGGTAAACCCCTAAAATTGTATGTCGGTAGACCTACAGACACTACAGTTATGGCCCTCGAGCTAATATAGAAAAAAAAATTCTTTCCTACTGGAAATGTAATATAGCAAAATCTATAAATCTAGATCATAGATTATTTAATAAAATTATCATTATAGTAAGTTCACCAAATTTTGTAGTAGAAGAGAAATAGATATTAGATTAATGATCCTCAAGCTAGAGTGAAGATATTTTGCTTCTACAAAATTTTAAATATAAAAATATAAATATATATTACTGATGTTTGGCGCACTTAAACTCAGTAAAATTTCCAAATTATAAATTTGTGAGTTTATAGAAACTACAGTTTTGGCCCTTAAACTACAATAATGAAAATTTTTTGTTTTTACTAAGAATCAAACATTACAGTATCTATGATTTGATATCAAATATATTGATTTTAGGTTCACTTAGCGAGCGTATTAATATCAGTAAGTTTGCCAAATTTTTTTAGCTGCAGACTCATTCATGTTTAAATGATACTCCTGAAATTAACATAATGGAGATTCTTCGTTTCTCTTGTAGATTTATAGTCCTTAAGCTCCAACTAAAAATCAAACAGTAAATTATCTAAAATTTTGTATTTATAGTACATATTAACTTTTGCCGCATCTAATGAGCGTATTAAACTCAACAAAAATTTTAAATTGTATTTTTATGAGGTCATAGATACTTGAGTTATAGCCCCCAAACTAAAACTGTGTTTTGTTGCTACAAAAAAATCAACCCTTGGAAAAAAGTAATTACTAAGTTTCCTGAGTTTTATGCTTGTACAATTGATACTCAAATTATGACCTTAAAACTATGATAGAAATATTGTTTTATTTCTGCCAAAAATCAAGAAATGTAAAATCAATAATTCTAGATTTATAATAATGACTTTGATGTATCTAATAAACATATTGCTAGCAGTAAGTTCGTCAAATTTTGTAGCTGCAAACTACATATTAAATTTATGGTTCTCAAACTAAGAAAGTGCAGATATTTTGTTTAGGTTTACTAAAAAACAACCATTCAAAATGTGTAATTTCAAATTTATAGTATTGATTTTCGACACACTGAATAAACACGCCAAATTAGTGAACTTCTTAGATTTTATATTTGTTGACCTATAGATACTAGAGTTATGACTCTACGATAAAATATTTTTTATTCTTATCAGAAATCAAGCATTGCAAAATCCATGATCTATAATAATGATCTTTGGAATATTTAATAAAAAAAATAATCTAAATTTTGATGGGATATTCTGATACAATTCAAGACATTTTTTATTGTTGGCATACCACAGAACCTCTGCGCCATAAATAGAAATAAAAAATGATACCAAGTACTAAGTATATGTTACAAGAAACGCATGAAATGATCTGTGGGGTGCAGCTTTTTTGAGAAAAAACCAGACAAGGTATTTGACATCTGTTGGTCCAACTGAAAACGCTCTCATTCGACTCTGTTTTCGTCTAAAAAATTACCGATATACTTATATCTACATGCTGTATAGTAAAATGTATTGAAAAAAGCACGAAATTGTTGGCTTGGTTCCCTACAAAATCTGCCTCAACTTTAAAAATATTTACTCTTACGGTCGAAATAATTCGTTTCATGCTTATCCTGTACTTCGATTTGTAAACTTCTATGCTTACTCTTTGTTGTCTAGACTTTCTGTACCCTTCTATTGTACCTTCGAATACAACGTAGGCAGGGGTGATATGGACATAATAATTATAAGACGAGAATGGGGGTTGTTGCTCTCACAGTTTTGTACCAGTCGAAATCAAAACTCAAAGTTTGCTTAAAATGATTTGAAATTGCACAGGTGAAAATTCTGTTTTACTTGACATTGACTTAAAATTAATTATCTTATGGGTTCAGTAATTGAAAATAATAATTATAGAACAAAATTGAATTTGTTTTCATTAGTATCTGAATCAACAAACTAAATTGTTTTTAAATGAGCTTTTGAAAACCTTGAAATTTAAGTCATTTTAAAGAACTTTATTAAGATAAATGTAGTGTAGTAACCAGTAATGAGTTCTTGTCGCTTGGAGTGTCTTCAAAGAAGTTATTTTGGATGTAATAAATTTGAGTGTTTGTTCAGAAACATGCAAGAATAAATAATAGATAAGAATAAAACATCATTGGAAGTGAATGGGGTAAAACTACAATTGAGCCTCTTCAAGTTCTATGTAAAGTTTCTCTGCTCTCCGATGATTGATGAACTTTTTAAAATGCTCAATAAAAAAAGAAACACATTTAGGATATAAAAATTCCGAGCGATTAAGCTGTTTGAAAACGATCTGAGTAACAAGTCGCAGGAATAATTGAAAGAGTAATAAGGGTGACAGGCAGCAAATGATGTTTGCTGGCACTCTGAAAACGGCAGACTCAGGCAACAAATGAAATACCTAATAAAAGCAGAAAGAAAGGAAACTCTGAAAATCCTTCCAACTGCTATCCATAACCGGCGTGCGAGTAACAGATATTTTAATCTAATAAATGTATATGCATTAGTGTTCAATAACAGTCATTTGGTACGGCGGCGGCAGGAGCCAGTTTGTGTCTTTTTCCAGCATCAGTTTATCATCTCTTCCATCTTTTTCCATCTTATTTGTCCCAATGAAGGGCTGGTATCGATTGCTTTTTCTCTCTTTCCGGCAAGTGGAGCCGAAACGCAGTCGTCTCGCTTATCGGCATCCCGCTGGCCAAATATTTTTTCTTTCAAAACAAAACTGTTATCTAAGAAAAGGATGACTGTTTTATATTTATTTTACGGCAGCTTATCTGATGTTACTCTGCCGCTACGAATATTACATCATTTGCGTCGTAATTTTACGTCGCTATAATCACAACACATGAGGAGTTGCCGACTTTTTCTATGAACTAACGTCCGACGGTGAAAAAATCTTTGTTAGTTATACAAAATTCACCAGACGGCTGCTTTCTAGTTTTCCATCAGAAAAAAAGACAGACGGATACATAAAGTCGAGTTCAAAAGGATCGTTCCCGAGGTACGAAAACATCATAATCCAGAGAATTTGAGGAAGAGCTTCAACGTGAGTTATAAAAACTGACAGCAGCTCTGCGGTAATGCATGTTTTAACAGTTTGCAATGAAATATGAACTACCAGTTGCCAGTGATTAATTGATTATGTAATTTAAGTGCAAATTGTGAGTTAGTTGCTTACGAAGCCGCTAGAGATCAGCGCGTACAATTACTTGGAAAATTAATCCACAGTCAAACAACGATTGTTAATTAGAGTGAATAAAAATATTAATTAGGACAGTTTAAAAAAGTAAAGCTAGCACAGTAGAAAGTTAAATGCCCAATAATCATAATAGTGTTTTTATCTCTTTCAGGTCAAAGGTTCAAATACAAAAACAAATGTAATTATGAGTTAATTACAGAAATACAGTTGCTTTCAAAGGAATATTGTTTAACACGTTCTAGAGTTGGTTCATAAATCTCACTGTAATAAACAATACGAAACCACGTATAAAACAAGTACTTCTAGCTGTAAGGGTAATTGTAGAAAAAAGCCGGCAACAAACTGCCTAATGCTAGTTAATTAATTTTGTTACGTAATATATCCAGTTTCCACTAGAAGTTCTCGAATTTTCCTATTTTCAGGTTCTCAGATTATCGTATCGTCTAATTTTCAGATTCAGAATTGATTTCGTAGATTCTAGAACTTTTGGTTTTTTAGTTTTAAAAATTCATAGATTCTCAGTTTTTTAGGACTTCAATTTTTAATAGGTATACATTTTAGTTCTTAAAGTTTTTATTCTGAAGTTTCTGTGTACATATTTATTAACGTAAGTTCTTGGCTTTGCAAAACTCTTGACTCTTAAGTTTCAGAATCTTTAGATTTTTAGTCTTGAATTTTTGGCATTATTAGATTATTAAAAATTTCTCGTATTCAGATGGTCAAAGTCCTAGATATTCAGATTTTTAGATTTTTGAATACGTGAACTTTTAAAACGACAGATCCTTTCATTTTCATGTTCTCAGATTTTTAAATTCAGTAGTTTTTTAAATTCTTGAATTCTTAAGTTAACAATTTCTCATATCCAGAGATTCTTAGATTCTCACTTAGATTTTCTCATTTTTATTCTTGAGTTGTAGGCTACATTCTTAAAATTTCTAAATATTTCCATCACACATCCTCAGCTCATCAGATTCTTAGATGCCTAATAAGATTTCATATTCCAAAAAGTTCAGATTTTCAGATTCGCGCAAATTCTATCCCCAGATTCGTACTTCAATTTTTGAATTCTTAAATCTTCTTAAATCTTCCGTTCTCAGATCTAAAGAGTCTTATCAAAATTCTCAAATTGTTTGAATTTCAGATCTACGCATTCTAAGACTTTTCTTTCCAATGCTAGGATTCTTACATTCTCAATATCTTAGTACTTTAGAATTTCATTTGCTCAGATTATTATATTTCTTGATTCTTTAGATCTTTGATATTCTAAAATCTTCAGATCGTCAAATTCTCGGCTTGTATTTGCATTTTTTATCAAGAATTGAATAATAATTACGAAAGCAACTGAAGTGTATATTTATATAATCTGAGTGTCCGGAAGTTTAAGTTTTTGATTTTTCTTCCAACAGCGCTGCTTTAATAATAAAAATTAATTGTACGGTAAAAGAGTCCATAAAGAACACTGAGCAATAAAAAATATCTCTGTAAAATCTTGAAACATCTGGTGAGTGTGTTAACGTCCAAGATAAGTACGTGTCTCACACAACAGACCAATTTTTTTGAATTTTCGGTTACGTTGTCATATTCAGTGCTAGCAACAGTAAATAAAATGAAAAATACATGCAACTAAAAGTACACCTGAAACTTTTTTCTTTGTAATTGTCCAGCGATCAACTTGATTTTATGTTACAATTCCATTCGTTCTATGAAAAGCGTGTAATATATTCGTGCATTTTGCACACAATATCCATTCCTATCATTCATTAGCCCAATTCTGATCATCTTTATGCAAAATACGTGTCAATCAATAAGTCTACAGCAGTATCAATGCATCAAACTATAAATGAGATTTCTCGTCAAATAACCACCGAACTGTGTAAAAACTAATTTCGAAATGGTGGGTTTTTGCTGTGCCAACATCTAGTAAATTTTCAAGCGAACAATGGTCTCCGAAGAGCGAATGACCCGCCCCTGGCAAAGTGTTAATTTTAAATGACACCAACTAACAGGGTAGATCGTAAGCATCTAATTATAAACGAAATTACCAATAATCAATTTTAACTTTAGCGTAAAACGGGGGCCAAGTTATCGTGAACGATCTTCTGCATTCATATAACGGCGAGGTGAGTTCCAAGTTTACTGCACGAAAGCCATCCTTGTCGGCCCCACACAGCATACGCCACTGTCTTTGTTCAAAGTAATATCTGGCGTAGTTTCTCTCCTCTCTCTTTATAGCATTCGGGCAGATGTGTCGTTTCTTTCTAACAATTACTGAGAATGTGTTCTCTAAGACCGGCTCTATAAGTGTTGTTATTGCTTGTATCTTTTATCTCTGTAGGCCGATAATTTGTAATGTCAGATCTGTTGTTAGGTGGCTCGTTTTTAGTTTATCGGTGGATTCTTGAATCCGAAGATAAATAGAATTGTACATAATAAAAGCAGTGGCTGGAGTTTAACGGTGATCCAAAAAAAAAGATAATTAAGAGGAGAAAACGGAGTCGTGAAATTTATACAATTAAAGCTTATTTGTGGTTTATTAATTTAATAACGTACCTTGTCTTCTAATTGCTTTAAAACATTCTCATTAAAAGAACTCATGAACACGCCATCAACCCTTTGTAGCAAAAATTATCACTCTCTTAATAATTAAAAAACGAAATATTATTGAAATTGGAAAGAAACGAATTTTATTTTGAGAACTGACGAAAAGAAGAGTTTTGGCGTCACGCTTTTGTTGATGAAACGAATTAGCTGTGTACATGTGTGTATTTTTAATACGTTCTTGTAATTTAATGCTGTTTTTACGTAGGCACTCTTTGAATTGTACCTTCTTTCGATTTTGTTTGTTACATCAACGCATTCGTTTATTTTGGTTGATCCACCAGGAACTATGACAAACAAAGGGTTAATTTTAGAGCAACTGTATTTAAATAGGTAACTAAGTAAAGTAGTTAATATCAAAAGTCGTTAATACCTTTATAAATCCAGCGGACCATGTTCTGGCTGTTTGAAATTAAATTTCGAGGAAATAGGATTTTTACAGGTTTCAACATCAGTTTTATCAACATTTTTCGAGAGATTCTCTTAAATTAAAACTGTAACTTTACCGGTTAGGGCATGAAGAACACACAAGAGACTTTTGTGTGACTTTACTTTTTTAATAAACCGGCGAAATACTTACTGTACACGTTTCATTTAGGATTTGATATCTGTTTTATGTTGAATTGAATTTTGTGCCGCGTGAATTGAATTTACTATGTTAAAAGCAGTTTTGGAAATTTCTCAGTTGTGTTCATTTACATTTCACGTTATACATTTTCATTGTTGATTCTTGTTGTGATTTGAGAATGACGCGAAGGAATGAATAAATTTGATTGCATCATGGAAATATGGTTACTACATTTTTTATTTCAGTGAATTTGTTTGATCTAGTTGGAAAAGTCGCGACGATGTTGTGCAACATCTAATAAAGGAATTAAATTAATAAAAATACAGAAAAAAACCGAATAATTTTTGATATTTTGTATTATTATATGTACTTATTATTATAACACAATCAGGTAACGATAAAATTTATAATTAGAGTAGGGTTCAGTCAGATACAGGGAAATAAAAATTGTGTTAACTCTAATTGTTCGCAGTCTGTTCAAATTAAAATTTATCTTTATATTTTCGATTCATATCTTTGATAAAATTATTTTCTATTTATAGTACTCAATTCTGACGTCAGATTAAATCAGTCTTAATCTTAAAATACAGCAAATTGCAAAGCATGAGTAGGTGTTTTGGTGAATTTCTCATGAAAGGAGGATAAATCAATATCGAAAATTGAGTGGAATTATTAATTTTCAGCTTAAGTTCCAATTTTTGTGCATTTTAGTTTTTAAAATTATGGGATGAGCATATTTGTTTAAAGTTGTTTTTAAGTACATAAAATGTACTGTACATAAAAATCAGTGGATCTTTCAATTCTTGGATTTGTCTACCTTTAGATCTACTTAAATTCTCAGATTTTTATATTTTTAGATTCCCAAATTACCAGATTTTAAGTATTTTTAAATTGATTTGATTTTTAGATTACAAAATTTTTAAATTTTTGGATTTTTTGATTTTTACATCATAAACTATTTACTTGAATCATATGTATTAATAGATTTCTGGACACTTTTTTCTTTCCATATTCCCAGATTTTCATATTCTCAACTTTTAGATACTTGAATCCTTAGGTCATCAGATTCTCAGGTTATGTGATTCTTCAATTTTTAAATTGTTATTTTGTGGTTACCAGGTTCTCAAATTTTTAGATTTTTTTATTCATATTTTTTGAATTTTCGATCTTCCAATCATCACATTTTCAAATTTTGGAATTTATGATTTAAATTTATTTAGATTATGAGAATCTCAAATATTCGTCTTTACATTCTTTTTGAATTCTTTGATTAATATATTCATGCAAATTTATTTTTTATTTTTAGCTTCACAGATTTTTGTAATTTTTCGATTTTACTCATCGGATTCCCAGTTTTTAAATTGATTGATATTTAAATTTTTTTAGTCCCAAATAATCATATCTAGAATTTTAGAGATTTTTAGCTCACTGAAATCCTCAGATTTTGTAAAAATTTTCGATTTTTAATTTTTTGGATCATCAGATTTTTAGAGCCTTAGTTTCACAAATTCTTATAACCTAACTGAGATTTTCAGTTGCTGATATTTTCTTAACTGTCTTTCCAATAGATACTCACCGTCTTTCCAGTAGATACTCACCGTCTTGGGTTTTTGAATACTTGGATTCTTAGACCATCAAATTTTCAGATTTAGATTCACAACTTTTCGAATTTTAGAAATTTTAGATTCTTAAGCATTTGCATTTTGATTTTTTTTATTATCTGATCCTCAGTATCAGATCTTAAGATCATTAAATTTTTAGACGTTGATTTTTCTATGAGATTCTCATATGCTTAGGTTGAGGTTAATTAAACAATTGGATTCTTGAATTCATCTATCACATGATAAATTTGTGGAAGTTTTCAAAATTTCATATTCTTAGTTTTTTCGATCTTTCAATCATTTTGTTTTTTGATTCTGAGATTCTCAGATATTCTTAAAAACTATTACAATTCGTACCAAATGTCTTAAAATTTCATAAATCCACAAAATTTCAAGAAATCTTGCTAGTTTTTATATTTCCACTTTTTTTAATTTGGAAAACCGCTGCAACTTGAACTTTCTAAAATTTCTAAAACTATAAATATGTCTGAATTAGTCTTAAAGTTTCATAAAATGTAACGATTTTTAAAATTCACAGAATTTCAAGAAATCTTGCCAATTTTTAAGATGACAAAATTTTGTTTACTTTGAAAAAGTGCTACAACGTGAAAATCTTTCTAAGAGTTCTAAAACTGTAAACATGTCTCAATTAGTTTTTTATGTAAGAAAACAAATTCAAATGACCAAAATGTGGCTAAAATTTCGAAGATATCTAATTCTCCAAAAAACCACAGAAAGTTAAGCATCAAAATGTCCAATAAACGCACATATTTCAAAAAAAAAAAATCAAATTCCACCACTAATTAATAAAAAGCGTTTTCGAAAATTTAAGAAATATTAAAGAATCTAGGAATATGAGCCTTCCCTAACAACTTAGAATTTAAAAAAAATCCAGAAATATGGAAACTTGAAAATGTGAATAATTGAACATGAGAGCTGAAAATTTGAAAGCCTGTGGGACGGAAAATCTTAGAACAGCAGCTTCTGAAAAAATTGAAAACCTGGGAACTTAGACCCTAAATATTTGGAATAACCTAAAAATTTCTTATTCTGAGAATATGAAGAACTAGGAGTTCTGTTCTTGTCAAAATAAGAAAAAGCTTATACCAAATTCTCGCAGTGGGTTTGAGAGTTAAAAAATATAATGACTATTCGCTTAAAAAAGTTATGAAACGATTTTTAAATTTGTAAAATGCTCAGGAATTCTTTAAAATTATTACAATTCGTACCAAAAGTCTCGAAATTGCATAAAACGACAAGTTTTTTTGAGTTTCAATGAATCTTGCCAGTTTTAATAAAAGATCTACAAATTAAAGAGCTTTCTGAAATTTCTAAAACTGTAAAGACGTCTGAATTAGTCCCAAGGAAAATTTTAATATAAAAAAAAAAATTAAAATTTCAAAAATTTCTACATTTTCCAAAGGTTCTACAACCACAAAAACTTATTAGAGGCACCCAAAACCCTAATAATGGCATATAAAAAAAAGTGTTTTCGAAAATTTGAGAAATATTAAAGAGTTTAGAAATATAAGAGTCTTTCTTACCTGTCGCTAATTTTTTCCAGTTTTCAATGGGTTTGTTCCAGGTTGAGAATTTTCTTTTTTTATATATAGAATGAATATGAATGGAATTTTAACTTCTTCAATTCTTATGTGTTTGAATCCTCAGATTGTCGGAATATTGGTCATTAGAGTCTTAGATTCTTAGATTCAAATTCTCAAAATATCAGTCTTTAGATTGTCGGATTTTTGATTATTTGATCAATATGTTCTTGCACTTAATTTCAAATTCTTATTTAAATCTTTAGATTGGCAGATATCTAGGTATCAAAATTCTTAGATTTTTGATCCTCAACTAGAAATTTTTGGATACTCATAGTTTCTTTTTTTTTATTTTTGGCTTCATAGATTTTCGATTTTTCAGTCGACAGATTTCCAGGTTCTCGGGTTTTGAATTCCTATTCCTTGCAGATTTTCAAGTTATCTCAGATTCTTATACTTCGACTTTTGGATCAACATTTTCTTAGATTTTTTAAGATCTTTCAATTCTCGGTGCCTTAAAATATCAAAATTTCAGACATTCTTAGATTCTCAGAAAAAATTGTAATTTTAACGATTCTTTCGAATTTGTACACGCAGATCAAAAAATGTGTTACTTCTAACAATTTGATGATATTTCTTCAACTGTCTTTCACTGAATACACAGTGATAAAAAAATGAGTTTACGTTTATCAAACACAAACTCATCTTTGAGTTTACGATTCATATCTTCGGTTCTATTTATGTTACTTAATTTCTACGTCAGATGAAATCAATCTTAAAATACAGCGAATTGCAAAGCATGAGGAAATGTCGCGGTGAACTTATTATTAGAAGATTCTAACGAAATTATTTTATATTACCTACTTGCTGAAGATGAATTTTTGTTTGAATAAAAACGGCGCCGAAGTCGCCTCTGGAATTTGAAATGAATCGGTAACTTTCCTTGTCTACGGATAAAAACATCACTACCAACACTACGATGTTTTTAGAGACTCCACGAAAATGTTTATTTTTAAGAAAATCCTCCGATGAAACCAAACTTTCATTTTTACTTTTGGTGTAACTGGACAAAGTATTTTTACTCTTTTCCATTCCTTTGAAAATTTCAGATAAAAATATTTTTTACGCGAACCAGTTAATATTGTTCTAAATTTGATTTGACGGTTTGAACATTATTAGGAAAATAAACATAAAGTTACCAAGATTGTCACTGACACATGACACTGCATGTGTTAACCTTACTTTGAATCAAATTGACGTTTAATAACCGGTAAAACGTCTGAGGCGGGAAATTTGAAATTTCAATTTGTAATGCTGCTAATATTTATTATGGATGTAAACAAAATATGCAAAATTTTCGACGGGCCATTGCTTCCAATGGTTGTCAGCGTCATTACTTATAGATCGATAGGAAAACAGAACAACAAACAAACAAAATTGGAATTGCTAAAAACGTTCAGGCTTACGGCCGGTTGATAGTATATCTTAAAATTATAATAATAACGTTTCGATGGGCAAAACAAGAGTGAAATTAGAGACTTTCTTTGCACAACTTCTGGTCCAAGTAACGTAAAATGATGAAAGTGGGATAGAGAAAATGCACTTCAGTTTAAGTAGCTGCTTTTCTAATTGTTTAGAGGGTGAAAAAATGCGTTTAAAGAAATAAGGAAGTTTGGTTTACACACGTCCAGTTTATGGTAGTATTGCACATTGTATTAAAGGTGTGATTGTTTTCGAAGATCGTAACGATTTGTTCCGCTGATATGAATGAAAAGTACAAACATAGCATCAATAAAAACTCAACTAAGAGTTAATTAGACGTGTACACATCTCTTTTACGGCTTTGTGACGCAATCATGCCCTGCAACTAACCATTCGAGCCATCAATTAAGAATCCATAGTCGTCCCGATCGATGAATTTCGTCGGGGGTTGTTTATAACGTGAAAAAATTCACTCCGCACATAAAACATAATAATCTGTCTAAAAATCTGTCTCAAACGTTGAGTTTTCCACTTAATACTGTTGAAAAGGAATAAAAGATTGATTCGCGTATCTGAAAGAGCCTTCAGTTACGTCCACGTGCCCCGAAATTAGTGCTCAAACTTGTCTTCCACCACACGTCGTTGTTTCGGAAAGTAGTTTCGATAACAACAAACTTTTATACATGGGAGATCGGATATTGAATATTAAGTCGGTATCTAAACTGTGTTCCTCCGAAGCTCGAAAGCTATTGGAATGGTGCGCGCAAGGCAGTACTATCCAAGTTCTTGACGGTGGGATATCGTAATTTCGTGATAGGTATAGTGCGTCCAACTTTTTATGTGTCAACCTCTTTAGAAATCCGTGAACACCTTGACATTTTTAATGTAGTGATACAAAAAAATTGTTTTTTTTATTTTTTTATTTTTGAGTGACAGTGCCCAATGTGGTTGTGATTAATCCCATTAATTAGTGATTATTTAATTGATCGAACTTTCGTGACCCCTAACCTGGATTATCATACTGACTTGGTCACGTCCAATCAAGGTAACACTTTCATCATTTTTACATTCTTCTTCGTCCACTTTTTAAGAAATTGTAAGCGCGCACTTCGCTTTCACATTTTTTTCGCACGATTACGTTCAAAATTCCGTGTTATAAATGTAACCGTGGTCGTTTTCGCTCTTTAAACAAACAAAACGGATACAAAGTGACCTCATAATCCATCTTTAAGTAGCCCAACATTTCTTGTCTTTATTCTGTTCACTTTTGTTGCGTAAGCAAATATGTATTTCTTTGTGTATGTGTGTGTGTGAAACGCGATTCGATATGTCGATTACAGATAACAAGGTCGTTTACATTCTATTCGAAAACTGATTTCTTTAATGCCTCTAGAGATTGAGAAAATATTAACTTTTATCGCAACGACTTTTCCACGGAAAATGCCTCGTCTTGCGTCATTGTGGGGATTTTATAAACACTAATTAGAATACGATTCATCGACGCAAAACGGAATCCTATAACTGTATTTTCGTATTTTTACTCAAATCGTTCACCTTGACTTAACTTTTAATTCCTCGTTGAACTGATAAAAAATCACAAAGGAGTTTATCGGGATTTGTTTACCTTCATCGAACTTGTTACTTCGGAAGGACTTTTTCTGTCAACCGATAATGGATTCGAATCGCCCAAACTGTATTTGTGGGTGACAAGGGGTAAATGTAAATTGAGCCTATATAGCCCTTTATAATTCACTCACATAAGCGATTTCCACTCCTTATAAACCTAAACAATTATTGTCTTTTCACACTTAAAAACCGAATTCACGATAAATCTAGAAATAAACTAAAACTACGATCTCGGGGGCGGTTCGGAGAGAATGCTAAATCTGTCTTAACAAGGCAACAAGTGCTTGATTAATCTTCAAGTCATATCAAGTTCTACTTACTCTATTTTTGAAACTTGACTACAGGAGACTCCCTCTATAACGATACATTACTTTGTTCTCTATATTTACTTAACTTAATTAATTACATAGCCAACGGAATTTAGTGCAGCTCAAATTTAATCAAACATTAAAACATTACCGGAAATTTTATTTCAATGTTAACGCAGTCACGTTAGAAAAAGCGCAATTTGAACTTTCGCGCCGAGGTTATTAGAGTAATAAAAGCAAAATACTAAATTTATCACCGATTTGTTAACCTTATCACTTTGACGTAAATCAGCGGTAATCGTTTTGGTGACTTTTATTTATTATTTTAAGATTGTAACGCGCGAAGTTTGAGATTTGAACTACAATTAATTGTTGGATAGAAATGTCTCAAATAAACAGTGTTTTATAATTTTTTGCCACGTAAATGTGGATTTTGTAGTTTTTTGCGCGGCCACTTTGAATAAAAAAGTTGCGTCTCGGCGTTTTGATCAATTTTTGAAACTTTCATTGTCAAAATAAAAACGCAGGACCAAACGTTGTTTCTGATTTGTTACATAAAAATGTAATTAACTGCAAATAATTATTGGCAGTCATAACAGTCAAGTACATTTTTTACATGTTGGTGATTTTGATTTTATGACGCCATGTCAACAATGGCACCTTCACTTATCAGTTAAACCTGGCAGTCTACCAACATAATTCAAATTCCGAAGCCTGCAAGACTAAGTTGTTGGTATTTTGCGGTTTATGCTTATTTAGAATATTCATTACCCTACGATTTTAAATTATTAATTCTTGGCTGCAATTTTTTGAGAAATTTACGAAAAAATACGCTAGCTCTTTAAAGATTGTCACGTTTTTTTTCAATAATCAATTATGTTTTCCCTCAAACTGTCAAAGAGGCGCTTTGAAAATCTACCAACATAGTTTAGATTTCAAAGTCTGTAGAAGTTTTATTTCGCATTTTATACATATTTAGTGATGGCTATAGCCCATTTTGAGTTTTCAGACAAAATGCATAATTGTCAGGAGATTTACAGAAATTCTGTAAAAATGAGAGGTTTTTTGTGTATTCGGTGCCTCTCAATTGTATGTGAAAATGTGGACGTAATGCCCAAGAGGAAGCTATAAATTTGATCCAAATTTGTGTACTTAATAAATGTTTGTTGGTTGCTTAACGATTATATATAGCAAAATAATAACCAAACGTTTAGTTACTTACATCTTGTTTATTTGCTCGCTGTAAATAAAAGTTGCGGCATTTATAAAGTTTACTCATAATGTAGAGATGCATCGTTTCACTAAACATTTTCAATAAAATACGAGTAAAGTGGCGATGAATAACTAATGGAAAGCTTCACATAACAATTAAGTACAACTTTGCGGAGTCAAATCGGAAATACAAAATAACATTCCAGTGTACATATTTAATAATCCGTGTACGACGAAAGACTTCAAGTTCAAACACTACTAGAAATCCTTCTAGAACTTGTTAATTTATTAATATTGGTGATAACGATTTCTGTATTTATAAAAAACACGTGTGAATCAAACACTCATTCTAGTTAATTTGAATGAAAATGTTATAAAAAGTATTTGTGGAAAATTAGCTTGAAACTAGTTAAAAAATAGACTTTTGCTTTGGTATTTGGAAAAAATCGCTGTACAAATAGAACGAAGTTCTAATTGGAATTAAAGCAGCCACGTAAAACAATAATTAATTCCTAATTTTAATTTGCCGGCATTAAACCAAACGTGGAGAGGGTGGGCTGAGGAATTTAAAATGCAAAACATGGTTTGGAAAAAAATCTAAAATTATCTCCATCGCCGATGAACGTGCCCATTTTTTTACTTTCACGTAATTTAATTAGTAAAGCTTTTATCTAATATTTTGTGGCGGTTAAGAAACGCAGATTCATTGTATAATGAAAAAGCTTAATCTAACGTTGATTCGTGATTATGGCTTCCGTGAAATTAGCACATGCGACAAAATTCGCTTTAAAAACTGGTATTTAAATGAAAACAATTTCAAACTGACATACGTCGCATATCAATCATTTTATTTTAGACGGTCACAAGAGCACCATCGCCTCTTGCGCTCGATTTGTATTTTTGCATAAATAGAGAGGGTTTAACACTGAGGGGTCACCTGAAAGCCAAGTTCACACGCTCTGCACACCTGTGTGTATAGGGGAGAATAGGGGAGATAAAGAAAATTTGGTTGTTAACGCGACAGATTGGAGACGAATTTGCAACGCTTATTTATTTAAACTTTATTTGTAAACAGTGCAATTCACTCGATGCGAATGGCGTGTCTGACTAATGTGTATGTTAGCTATTGTTTAATTTCGTCAAGTTGGCACTCTTCCAAAGCAATAATGTCAAGCAGAAGTTCAACTTTCATGCAGAACAAATTAGTGGGTTTTCGCCTGTTTAAATATTCAGAAAGTTCTCGGCGAAATTGAAGATTTTTGTGTAGTCTTCCTGGTTTTTAGTTTTAGAGAGAATGTCCGAGCGTTGAATTTATTGTAATTGGTAAATCCACCTAGAATGAAAAAGGTCGTTACACCGGCGCGCCGTTCCTAATGTATTAATAAATACAAATCGGGAAACAATTCTTATCGTTGTCAAGATAACTCCAGGAAGTCGTAAACATTGACAGTTTTTGTAACATTTAATTAATTCTAATTTCGGGGACTATTACGAATAGAAAGTTAGCTGGCCTACAACTAACTGCGACCAAGTCATTTTGCATATTCAAAATCTAACAGTAGCTTTCTTTGGTGCTTGATTTGAATATTTATGGGTAATTCTTCGGTGAACAATGACGACAAAATTTTCTTTCTATCAATTACACAAATCCGGAGTAGGCTTTTGTTTAGTTTATCACTCAGACATCTATTTATTTACCCAACGGTTGGTAATAATGGAAGGAGGAAACGATCCCACAAATTCCATCGAAAATGTTTAAAGAAACGATTAGATACTCACACCGTCATCTTCACCCTTTTTGTTTAATGAAAGAATATTTCATTTTCCGCATTATCTCAAGAGCGTCTTTAAAAATGTGAACGCGACTGTCATATGTAAACACGTATCGAAGAGGGGAAAGTCAGACGAACTCCAAGGGGGGATCTGAAGCTTTCACAAGAGGGTGTGATCAGTCGCAGCAATATACATATTTATTGATCTCAATTTTACCTTCCCCCCTAAGAAAAAACTGAAATAATCCTTGTTATTGTAGCGTTGGCTCTTGTCCAAATAGCCTCTTTGAATTAATTCCACACTTTTTCTGTTGTATTTATAGTTTGAGGTCTTTATCGGAGTTTTAATGAACAATTTGGAACATCCGTTTGATAGCCAACCGGAAACAAACGCTCGATAGACTTCAACAGATAACCACTTAAAAACTGTCATATCAGAGTCAGCTTGGAGACGTCCTTATCACGTTTCGCGCAGGTGATAAGAATTGTTTGCTTTAGTATTGAAATGAGGACTTGGAGACCACTGCTTGTGGTATTTCTAAAGCTTCACGGATAAAAGTGTGAGAAATTTACAGTTTGACTACCTGAATTTTTCAGGAAACTTTGTGTCTCGTGCTTTCTTTTCAAAGATGCAGGGCCAGAATGCTGAAGGTCGCAAGGAGAAGATGCAGTTTGTGATTTGCTGTACCGAAAGAATGCGATAAATTATTCTTTTCCTGTCACCAAGAAACTGATAAAAACTGTTCAGAAATATTTAAAACGAGCGAACGAATTTATATCAATATTAATAAATATAGATGACTTGGATGGCTTAAAAATTGTTTCTTTCAAGTTAGTAAATAATTCATTATTTTTTTGTAAACTTCCAAAGATTTAGAGAACTTGCAGAGTTCAACTTTGGTAATTTTCAGGAACTCGTTTCTAAAAATGTTCTTTGGGCCATAACTTGTAGGATTCATAAATTTTAAGATTCCAGCTGAAATTTCCGAGTTGTCTGGTTTATTTTAGTCTCTTTAATCCTCATATTTTCAATTTCTTAAAAATTTGCTTGTTTTGGTTCGGAATTTTTGAAATTTTAAAAATTTTAAAATTCACCAGTCAAATAACTATTCAATTTCATCGATTTTCAAACTCTGAGGTTCTCACCTTTTAGGTTTTTAAAAAACCAGATTTATAGTTTTTTTTCAGTTTCTACAATTTTCAGATTCTCAATTCCTAAATTATTAAATTTTTACTGCAAATATTTTGTTGAATTTTTAAATTTGAATTTTTTAAGTTTTCTGGTTCTCATAGTTTCCCAGTTAATTTTTAAATTCATTTCATTTTTTTTAACTAGGTCTTGCAAGATTACAGAACATCAGATTCTGAATTTTTCGCTTCTCAAATTCTCAAAATTGACAAATTGGCAGGTTATTAGATTATTAAATTCTAAAATTCTAGATTCAACAATTGTCCCTACTTTTGATTTCTAAGAATTCAAAATTTGATAAAACTGCCTCAAAAAGTTCAGCTTATTCAAATTTCAATTTTTTACGTTTTTTTTCTTAAATTTTAAGTTGATTCTTGCAATTTTTAGATTCGGAAGTCTCAAATTCAAGCATTTTCAAAATTCTAAACTATCCTAACTCATTTTTTGTTTTTTTTTTTATTTCTCTGGTTTTGAATTTTTTGAATTGTCAAGTTGACAGTTTTTCTGTGAATTCGTAATTTTCAAGTTCGTAAATTCTAATTAACTTATTGAGATCTTTAGATATTTAATTTGTCAAATTCAGGGTGCCATTCTAAATTTTTAAGTTCTCGCATCCTGAAATTTTGTTTTCAAAATTCTTAAATTTTCAAATTCTCAGGTTCAGAATGTTCAGATTTTTAGTTCTGGCAGCATTTTCAAAAATTTATTTTGAAAGTCCTAAAATTTTGAAATTACCGTAACGATAAACTCAGAAAATTTCCAAATCCAGGTTTATTGTTCCACCTATTTTTAAAACAAATGTAGATTAATAATTCTGAAACAATTGATTTTATCAGATTGTCAGTTGTTGACATTTGTCATCATTTGGCCTATTTCTGTAGACAAAAATATAAATTTTCGAAAAGGTGAATTAATTTTAACAGTAAATTAGAACCGGTTTCATGTTTGTAGATCGATTTACGGAATAATTTAAAATGTACAGGAAATTCGGGAATTTTTGTGATGTGATATTTATACAAAAAAGATTCAGTAAATTTAAAAACTAATCTAAAACGTTTTATAAATGTAATAAAAACAAAAAAAATACAAAAGATTGTTGTCGTGACTATTAGAATCAAGAAAAAACAAAAATAATTGAAGTAAAAAGTTCGATTTTTGGAAAAACGTCAAAAATTGAAAGTGGAACTCAGAACAAATTGTCAAACAAAATTTAAAAAACACTTGGTAACATGTTTTCCTAATCAATCTATAAATTAGCAATATTTTATCACACTTTAGTGTCAAAAGGAACAAAGAGTGAGTCCATTATCTGAGATTTATCAGATCTAAAATAAATTTGATTAAAGTAAATACACACTTCCGTTTTCAAAACGATTTTAAAACAAAACGTTTGGAAAAGAATGAATAATATGGGGATTTTTTCAGTTATTCATGAATAATAAGTAAATATATCCCTACAATTTGATTGCTGTAAAAACATTATTGCTTTTACTGAAGAGGTCGAACGAGAATTTTTCCAGTTTTAGTAGTGTTCGAAGTCGTTATCCTATTAATAACAGTTTTATTATCAAAACCTCAGAATTTACATTATTTAAAGTAGCTACTACTATTAATAATAGTAAAGGTAATTGACACCGATGAAACGTTGAACGAATCAACAACAAAAGAAGAAAAAGAAAAGCCTTATAATACATGTGAAAAACTGTTTTTAATGAAAGTTCAATTATCTCCTTAAGCGTATTTTATCGTACTACGTTCCATGAAACTGATGACATTTTTATTAGCCCGAAGAGAAACTTCGATTTTCGTCATGAAACTGATATTTTTCCAATATTTACTCGTTGAGAAATGTACATGATGTGCACCGATAAATTTACGCAAAGTTGGTTTTCCCCTAGTCCTATCTTTAAAATTCATGTTTTAGAACTTGAGTATGATTCAGTATTATGTTGTATTCTTTGTATGCGTTCACAATGCACCTTTATGAGTCACGTAGTGTTATCGTGGTGCATCTAGAATCAAGACTGGACATTCGTTTGTCCAGATTTATTGTCAGTAAAAGAATATGGAAATTTGTGTGCCCTCCTCACGACTCAATACTCTTATCACGGGAATTTTTCGAGTGATCTTAGATAAGAAACACTTAAATCCTGTGTGTGTGGTTTTACTAATGTAATTTCGGGTTAACGACTTTCAACGAGAGAAACTTCAGTTAATGTCACGTCACGGTCTTTATCGCGAGATAAGATAACGTGACAAGGGACGGTCAGTTCTCTGTGTATTTTGCTACCGTACACAAATATTTCCGAGTTCTTTTCGCTGTGGTTTGTTGGTTACGAAAATATGTACGCAGGTAGTGCTCAATGAGGACTTACACATATTTTGATTTTCTGACATCGTTGTTTTTTTCCAGGTAAGGCCGAATGACGTGATTAGTTCGTTCAATGCTAATTTATAACTTCAAGGTAATTTTCATAATTAATAGTGGTTACAAATGCAGTGATAGTTTTATTTGTTAACAGTTTTCACGTTCTTTGTTCCATCGAAAAACAACGAAGCTTATCAGTTTATCAGTTGTTTCCATTATTTCACTGTAAACGACTTTTGACAGAGTAATATGAATGGAAATGTAAAGTACAGTGAAACATAAATGGGTACTTGTTTTAACAACGGGTTACAAGTACAAGCATCGTGAGTTTTATATACCATTTTGCAAAGTAGATTTTAAGATCTTTCACTGATAACGTTTTAAATGGAGGAAAATCGTACAAAAGAGTTTGGGGATTTAGATAAAGCTAAATAAAATTTCGTATTGATATTGAATTGACAAGCTGACGTCAAAGCTGGCATTGGAATTGTGTCGTTATCGACATATGTGTGATGACAGCTACCAACTTGTAGAAAACTACAAGAGCCACTAGATGCTTATTTTCGATCAGTTGGTTCGCAGGGATTGCGTTCTTAAAGAATTATTGTCGTAACCAAATATTCTTCGTATCTCGCATGCGTTCGTAGAATACAATTTTTAGAATCACACTAAAGGCTAATTCATGTGAAATAGCTATAGCTTTCATCTGCTTTATCAAACGTTTTTTTCTCAGAAATGTAGTTTGATTTATCAGAATCAAAATGATTAAGTGAAAATATCGATCGTGATTGTGATTCTCGCAAAAAACCAAAATTATGCGTTTTTAGAAACATTTAGAGATTATCGAATAAATTGAATAAATTTAAGGGTTAAAATGAAAATGAAGTAGAATAAAAAATTTTAATTTGATGGATGAAATCTAAAGGGTAAAACAGCAGTTAGAATTAAATTAAATCTTTACATGTTGGTAGCATTGTTACTATTATCTATCTATGCCAAAGCCTACTTGAACGCTGTTCTTGGCGTGTTTGATGTGATAATCGTTCTAATGTCGAAAATAATAAAAGAAATTCATTATTTAAAGGCCACGCCTACTTAAATATGCGTAACATTACGAATTTCAAGTTTAAAACCAGTTTATCCAATAAAAACTTAAAATCAAGTATGCATTAAATTATAAAAGCAACAATTCAATATAAAATTAAGTAAATTTAGTTTGGTATCATACAAGTAATTGTTTTAGTGGCTAAAATCTTGTGTGGAAAACAGAAATCGAGAAACTTTTTCTAATTTAAAATTTTAAATTAAAATTTCTTGAATTTCTTGAATTTCTTACTTGATTTGGTTTGGAGAATTTAAAATTCTCAAATTCATTAGTTTGACTGTTCAGTTTCATCGACTTTATAATTCTAAAGTTTTCTAGTTTTAAATGTTAAATTCAAAAATTTTCAGGCATATAAATTTCCAGTTTCTCGAAAGTTTTATTAATTTGTATCTTCCAAGAAAGTCCCATTTAAGAATTTAAATTTAAATCTGAAATACACACTGAACTGAAAATTTTCGAGGTCTTTATTTTTATAGCTCGGAATTTTGATACTGTGGAACATAGAAATCTGGATTTTTTAAATTTAAAATTTCACAAAAATAGATAAAGAGACTTTTTTTTTAGAATTCAAAAATTTGTTGAATAAATAAATTATTGGTTTTTAGCTTTGCAAATTGTCAGATTCTTTGGGACATTTTTTCAATTCTCAAATTCTAAAAATTGCTGGATTATCAGAATTGTTTCTTTGTTTTGATATAAAAATTTTAAATTTGAAAAAACTTCTTCAAATTCTTGTATTTTCACATTTTCTTCAATTGAAATTTTGAATTCTTTAATTTAATCACAAGTTTATAAATTTTCAAATTCTAAAGTTCAGAAATTTTCACATTTTCAGCAGAAATTTTTTTTGCATAATTTCAGGTTCTTAAATTCTCAAAGTCTTAAATTTTACTTATTTGATTCGAGCATTTAAATTCTCAAACTTACTAGTTCGGAGGTTCTCAAATTTTTATATTTCCAAATTTTATGGTTTTAAATTATTTGAATTATAAAGTTGCCGGTTTTTCGGTTAGACATCAATTTTCTAATTTACAAATTGTAATTTACACATTAAATTTTGTTTCCCAAAAGTCACATTGTACTAAATTCTTAAATTTCTAGATTCTCATTTCTAAACTTTCAGATTTCGCGTTTTCTTGATTTTCTAATTATCAGCTTTGAGATCTCAAGAATTTTCAATATTCTATGATGTAGAAAGCAAATAATTAAGAATATTTTACCAATCAAGAATTTCATTACAATTTGGGATTTGTCTAAATTTTACAGCGCAAACCGGAATGATGAAATTTTCAATAAACTTTACAATAAAATCAAATTTCAAGCAGACTAAATAAGATCAAACAATGTGATTTTGCCGGCTTTGCCTCAGGGGTTGGGGTCACATTTATCATGGGGGAAATAGAAGAATATGTGTTTAAGTATTATTCTAGTGCCTGTACCCACGAAATAAAATGGTTTTATTGTTCACGTCCCCCCAAAAATAGCCATACTGTATGTATGTTTTTCACAGCATTTCTTTTATTGGTGATTAACCACAAGGCCACGAAAGATATGTAACAAAATTATATAAATAAAGGAAATATTACATTGAAGAGTTATGTAAGAATCCTGAAAGTACCCATTAGGTTTCTCCTCTTTGTTGAAACCCGATTCTTGCCTCTTTTATTGTTCGAATCTAAATTTGTAGTGTATTTCTAATATTGAGTTAACGAAATTCCATTCGCGTACTCGTTCTATCTCCGTCTTAAATAGTAAAATCTGTCGAGTATCGTCTATTGACCGGCGTAGAAAAACCTCATCACGTCTCGAACACAAAGACGTAGCGCCATATATTTGAGGAATTGTGTTTTATTTTGACGAGAGCGTCTCGGCGCCCGTCGTCCTTGTACTGCATCCGACGTCGTCTCAAGACAACGCCTTTAAAGTGCAACAGTTCTTCATCTCTAGGTCGTCACCTTGTCCGAGTCTCATCTCTCACATGCGCTAATAATGTCGCAGTTTTTAAGTAGCGCGTGGGCGTATCGTATATTCTAGTATAGAATTCTGTAGGTATGTTTATATAAGCATTAGCTAATCTCGGACTTTCACTTACAGCGCATGCGTTCAAGAAGCGGCCCACTTTACGGTCCTATTAACGGGGTCGCAAACTTGACGCTGGAACGAACGGGCTTCGAAATAACCGTTTGTGATCATTCACTTTTTACCGCCGACATTCTTAGGACAAGAGGATTGGCGCGCTTTTCGCATTACGCATCCTACGATTTTATCAACCTTCGACTTTTTACGACAAATTCCTGGAATTATTTAACGGGAAAGGGATCGCTTGCGCGGAGTTAACCCTTAAAAATTAATTATATTCGGAGAAACAGGATTAACTTGATAATTCGCACGGCTATATACGGCTATATATAAATATAAAATTTATTACACAATTTCAGGCTTCACGCTTGACGGTCTGTCTAAATTCTAAATTCTCCTACGGAATTACAGTTCCCAGTAATGACTAATTAGACGATATTTTCTATCAAAATTGATATAACTGTTCAAAGAACGTGATGTGGTACTATATCAAATTCGGTTTTGCTTCCGGTTACATTGGTGCTACTGTGCCAGGTACCACAACTAGTAATTTTACTAATTATAATTTATTAAGCAATTAACTGAATTTCACCATGCACGTGGGAATTGTCGCTTTTGGCTCTTACTCCGCCCACGAACTATTCGCACGTTCAAGTATTTAAAAAAAAGTTTTGGCTTCTGGTTCTTTCACTGATGAATCAACATGTTTTTCTAACAATCACAAATTTAGATTTTTCGAGAGCTTCAAAGTGAGACTTTTTCGGGTAAAAGTGTCAGGATTGAAACGAAATTGAATTTTTGAATGCATTTTTAGAGTTCAAAGAAACTTTAGTATAAGTGTGTCAAAAAAGAAACTTGATAGCTTTTTGGTGCGGCCCCAATTTTAAGAGCGTGTGAAATACAAAAAAAAAAACGAGAGGAGTTCTTAGAATCAAACAGTGGAAAACACATTTGGCTCAAATTTCTGTACGAAAACCGAAAATTTTGTCAAAAAGTTGAATTTTAAGTCTCAGCAATTTTCTTTGAAATCTTGAGAGTGGAAAAAAGGCAGAGAAACAGCCATAACAAGTTTTGAATTAGACTTTGATTTCCACGTCCAAATTTCTAATTGGTTTGATTCATTTTAAATTTTCAATTTCACGGATTTTAGGTTTTTTTTTTGTACATTTTAAAAGTTTTAAATTTATCAGTTTGACTGTTTAATTTCACCGATTTTTTAATTCTAAGATTCTCACGTTTTAAGATTTTTCTAGTTAAAAATGTTTTAATTTTCAGATGCTTACTACTTAAATTCTCAAATTGTAATTCACATGTTAAATTCAAAAATTTTCAGGCATATAAATTCTCACTTTCTCAGAAATGATATCAATTTGTTATCGTCCAGGAAAGTCGCACTTCAGAATTTAAATTTAAATCTGAAGTGCACACTGAGATAAAAAACTTGAGATCTTTATTTTAATAGTTCTAAACTTTGACACTGGAACACAGAAATCTTTGATAAAAACAGGCAATTTTTTAGAATCTCAATTTAAAAATTGTTGAATAAATTAAATAAAATTTTTGGGCCTCCGTTCTGAAATAACACAAATTGCATTCGTCTAAATCCGCTTGAAACCGACCGTTTCCCGGCCTAGACCTGCAAAATGCACGGCCAACTACAGAACACAGAGTTTGAATCGTTTGAGGTTTGACATGCGTCGGCCGTATGCTCTGCCAGCGTCTGCGACGTTCGATATTCGATACATACGATCGATGTTGATAGAAGAATATATCAAATAATTTCTCGGAGCTTCCGTAAAGTGCACTGGTGTTTCCATTTTGTAAATCCTAATTATTTGTCAATGTCAAAAACTAACACTTACTTGATTCTTAATTTTATTGAAAGGGCATAGGGAGATAAGAATGCTAAAATTGCCCCAGAGCGTATCTTAACGATACTTTCAGGATATGTTCGTACTATAGAAGTACTTTGATTCCGAAGTTTTTAGATCTCAAAGTTAACTAGATTTTGAATAAAAATAAAAAAAGGCAAAAACAGAAAATATTTTTTTTCTCTTCCTAGACTAAACCGATTTAAATAAAAAATTTATGGTAATTTAATATCTATAGAGATACTCTTTTGGTAAAAATTTCAACTATATAGCTCTACATTTTCATAGAGAAAAAATTTTTTTTTTCAAGAAAAATTGATTTTTTATTATAAAACTTAAAAGTACAATTTTGAAAATATTTTTTTTGAATTCCCTAGTAAAAAGTACATAAAATATATTTTTTTCAAATTTTTTGTAATGGTACGCCATATTGAAAAAAATTAAAAACTGTCATGTTTCCGAAAAAATGTTTTTTTTCGATTTATACTCTCTTTCTATCTCTCTCTCTATATATATATATATATATACATCTAAAAAATGAAATTCTGAGAACGCATTAACTGTTTATTGCTCTCTTAACCTCCCAGCCACCCCTGAGCAGTAATAACAAAAAGAGCATGACTTAAGTGTAGTTACGCATGAACATTCCTAACGTGAATATTAATATTAATTTTTGAAAAATAATGTAATCTAGATTACAATTTATTTAACATCATCATCGCTTTCTTAAATAATTGTTACGTTAATATTATCATCATTAAATAAAATAGTTTCGCATTTTCCTAGAAAATTTTTTTTTTTCGAGAAAATTTGTTGAATTGTGCAATTTTATTTTTTTTTATTTTTTAACAAAAAATACATAAAATATATTTTTTCCAATTTTTTTTTCTAATGGTACGCCATATAGAAAAAAAATGTCTTTTTTGCAAAAAAAAAAAAATATTGCTTTGATAACAATACACATACACACATATATATGTGTATATATATATATATATGTGTGTATATCTTTCAATTATTTTTGACAAAAATAAATCAAATAAATATCTCAAATACAATTATTTCAGAGAGAAATTGTTATAACATAATTCTGACGTCTTAGCTAGATGACTATTATCTTATTGAAAAACGCACCGCTATTACTAAAATAACACCACGAGGGGTGACTTCCGATTCAGATTTTTCTAATTTAATTATAGAGAGAATGAAGTCCATTAAAACATGTAAAAACACGTTGGCTGATGAAGTGAAGAAAAATGGTCGGCTTTGTAAAAAACTTTCTTTTCAAACAATTTTAGTTAATGAATTAACAGATTTTCCAGAAATGACAAAAAAATTGAAAATCCTCTTCACTGGTTCAAATCAATATAAACAATCGATATCAAACCTAGCTGAAATGATGGATGAATCGAACAACATAAAAATTGAATATGTAAGACGAAAGTAATGTAGTCAAAGTTAAAGTCTAATCTCGTCATATTAACAAAATAGAATATATACTTTTTATTTTTAGTTTTGATTGCAAACCAAATAGTAGAGAGTATATCGGAATAAATAGATATTGCTGTGAATGTGCAAATGGCAACAGAACGTCAATGAATGAAGACAGCGATTATGTTTAAATTATCTTTCGTCAAATTTAAGGTTCCTTATTATTTGCTTAACACACTGTTTAAATCTAAATTATATTATTTTAGAAAAATTAATATTAATATTCATGTTAGGAATGTTCAAGCGCAACTACACTTAAGTTATACTCTTTTTGTTATTTGTGCTCGGGGGTGGCTGAGAGATGAAGTGAGCAAAAAACAGTTAATGCGTTCTCAGAATTTCATTTTTTAGATGTATATATATATATATATATAGAGAGAGAGAGAGAAAGAGAGTATAAATCGAAAAAAACATTTTTTCGGGAACATGACAGTTTTTAATTTTTTTCAATATGGCGTACCATTACAAAAAATTTGAAAAAAATATATTTTATGTACTTTTTGCTAGGGAATTCAAAAAAAATATTTTCAAAATTGTACTTTTAAGTTTTCTAATAAAAAATCAATTTTTCTTGAAAAAAAAATTTTTTTCTCTATGAAAATGTAGAGCTATATAGTTGAAATTTTTATCAAAAGAGTATCTCTATAGATATTAAATTACCATAAATTTTTTATTTAAATCGGTTTAGTCTATGAAGAGAAAAAAAATATTTTCTGTTTTTGCCTTTTTTTATTTTTATTCAAAATCTAGTTAACTTTGAGATCTAAAAACTTCAGAATCAAAGTACTTCTATAGTACGAACATATCCTAAAAGTATCGTTAAGATACGCTCTGGGGGCAATTTTAGCATTCTTATCTCCCTATGCCCTTTATACGAAAATATTACTTTTAACAAATTTAATCAATTGTCGGCCCAAAAAATAGTGTGTATCACACAGCCAGAAACTTATTTTGCAACAATTCGCTATTGCAGGCTGCGGCCTTCGGCCTTAGCCTGCAAACTACGCTCATAGTTGCAAAAGGTCAGTTTCTGGCCTAGTGATACAAATAACTATTTCGGGTTTTTTTATTTTCATATTCTTAATTCACAAGTAACGTATTAGTTACGTATTCTTGTTCAGAGATTTTACTCAATTTTCACACTTGAATTATAGTTTTTAATTTTCCGGTGAATTCTCGTTGCATTTTTTGATCTCGAAATTGACAAGTTTACAAATGAATTTTCCAGTTTTCAAATTATAAAAATTGCTAGATTGTCAGATTCTTAGCGTATTATATTCTAAAATTCTTTGATTTTCTCTTATACAAATTATATGGTTTTTTGATTTTACACTTTGTTTTTGTTTTGATGTAAAAATTCAAAATTTGACAGAACTGCATTAAAAAAAGGCAGCTTTTTCAAATTCTTACATTTTCACATTTTGTTCGGGTCACAGGTACATAAATTTTTAGATTCTCAAGTTCAGAATTTTTTTTATTGAAATTTCTAATTTGTTTGATTCATTTTAGGTTCCCTAGTTCTTTGATTTTAAATATCTGGAACTTATTCTGGTTTGTACATTTTGAAATCCTCAAATTCACGAAATTGATTCTGACTTTTTATATTCTGAAAACGCCCACGTTCTCAGGTTATTAGTTATTACGTTCTGAATTCATAAATTCATAAAATCACAGATTTGGGCCAAAAAAATCTAAAAACGCGCACTGAAATTTTAAACAATTTGATGTTGAAAATATGAATCTCAAATTTTGACACTTTAGCTTTCTACAAGAAACTGAGAATATTTGCCCAATGGCTTTAGAATCCAGCCGATGATCTTAAATTTTATTGAGGACCTAGGATTTGAAAATAAAACTAAGAATATTTGTCCAATTTTGTCTCGACCCATGCGACTCAACACATTTAAACTTTTTAATAGTAAAGACAAATGTAAAAAAAAGGATAATAATATTATAGCCTGTAAATGGCAACCCGTTTCAAAAACACACATTCTCTTTCTTTCATGAATTCTGTCTAACAAAATTGCTTAACGTTGCGTTCCACTAACCCACATTCTAAACGTCACAACTTACAAAGTGAGTCGCTCTGACGTATATTAAAGTCGAATGGCGGATCGCCGTCCGGTCGCCAATGACGTTTTGCATTTTTACAGGAAGTTTGTTAATATCTGCCGGTTTGGCAGCAATCATCTGTAGAGAAACAACTCGGCCTTTAAAAGTCATGACGTAATTATCACTTTATCTTGCACATGTGTCGTTGAAATGTACAAGGAGCCACATCATCATTTGGAATTTTGGCTACGTGGCTTGCATAAATAATGCGTTTGGTTTAATTTAAATTACATGAAAAATTAATAGCTATTGATCCGCTTATTTTTAAACGATGAAACGCAAGATTTGCTTGAAAAACTCTGTCTTTGTGACGCGGTGAAAGGAACCTCTAGCCACTAAACAAGAAATAGAAATCTCCAAAACACTCGTTGAAGGACGAAATGTCTAATCGCAACTATTCAGTTTACCTTGAGAGGTGTTTGCGGAAGGTCAGGGTAACTTTTCTAGTAATTAGTTAATACGTTGGCTTCCAATCCGAGACAAAGAAGCTTTAAGTGTTGTTAATAGTTAACTTTCACTGATGTGGCAATGATCGCAAAGATAGGGAATTCGACTTTTTCCACTCACCAATTTTTTTACAGCATTCAATGCAAAATTGTTATGTAATCCGTTTGTTTGAAATTAACTCGTTTTTTCCGGGCGTTTAAAATGAATTTTACGTGGTATGCCCTCAATCGGAATCAATAATTGGATTTCGGGGGGTTTTACAACGGCCTAAAATGCGACCATTTCAGTGTGTTGTGGTGGTGATAATTTCGCGATTTTAACATGCCTAAAACTGGTAAAAAACATGATTGACTAATGAGCGTCCATAAATATAAAAGGACACTGGTTTGCCTTTTATGTTCAGTAAATCTTGGAACGCCCGGTACGTATAAATTTTAAGACATGTTTTTTTGTGCAATTGCTGCATAAATACTGCTTATAAATGGTTTCACTTAAATAAATCCTGTAACGTGCACAAAAATATTTGTAATCGGTATTAATTAATTTTTATTCATTTATATCACCGTGTATATTTGAGGTTTATTAATATGGTGCAATTTTTCATTTTTATAGCAAACAATAGCGTGTAAAATATTATTATAATTGTCGAAATTTACTTGTTTAGACAATTTGAAAATTTCAGACTCACCAGTTTGACTATTCAGTTGTACCGACTTCTCATGTTTTAAATTTTTGAATTATCAGGTCAATAGTTATTCTATTAATTCTGAAATTCGTCAATTTTCAGATGCGTAATTCTTAAATTCTCAAATTGTAACCCGCATATTAAATTCTAAGATTTTCAGGCATATAAATTCTCATTTTCTCTGAAGTTTTATCAGTTTATCTTCCAAGGAAGTCGCACTTAAGAATTTAAATTTAAATCTAAAATGCACACTGAGCTGAAAAACTTCGGGATCTTTATTTTAATAGCTCTTAACTCTAACACTTAAAATTTAAAATTTCACAAAATTAGATAAAATGGGGCAGTGTTTAAAAATCTTAATTCAAAAGTTTGTTAAATAAATAAATTTTTGGTTTTTAGCTTTGCGAATTTTCAGGTTTTCTATTTTCGCATTCTTAATTCACAATTAAATTTTTACTTATTCTTGTTCAGAGATTTTACTCAATTTTCACACTTGTGAATTATCGGGCTTATAGTTTTCCATTTTCTGGTGAATTCTCGTTTTTTTCAGTCCTCAGATCTTTGTCCCAAATTCTGAGATTTCCAAGCATTCAAGTTTTTACATTTCTCGAAATTGACAAGTTTACAAATGAATTTTTCATTCTCAAAATCTAAAAATTGTTAAATTCTCAAATTCTTAGCTTGTTAAATTCTAAAATTCTCTGATTTTCTGTTATTTGAATTAAGTATGTAGAATCTACACTCAAAGTTTGCCAAATTGTATAAAAAGGTTCAAGTTCTTTAAATTCTTATAATTTTCCATTTTTTGCTTTTAATTGGTTTCACTTAAAATTGTGATCAGAAATATTTATAATCGGTGTTAATTAATTTTTTTTCCTTAATGTAACCATGTTTATTCGAGCTTTATTAACACGGTGCAATTTTTCATTTTTATAACAAACAATAGCTTGTAAATTGTCATTATAATTGTCGAAATTGCAGTTTGAACATTTTCATAAATTATTCTTTTGTGGTGCTAATGTTAATCAAGGTCCCTCACAGCGTTAAATTATATACTATTACCAGTAGACATTTTTAGTGCCACTTTTTCTTATCATGTAAGCGACTTGTGATAGTTTTTTAATTACTGGCTGATAAAATACTTTCTACCCTGAAATTATTTACTTAAAAAATATTACAACTTTGTTTGTAACCCAAGCAGATTTAAATTATAATACCTATTGTGCGAATTGTTGTGTTCTGAGTGTAACAACAAAGGCATAGAAAATTCAGTTAATAAACACTCGTCTGTTAGATAAACAAACAGAAGTCTAAAATTTAAGATGTTTTTGCACGGTGGCTAAAATAGTCGTCCAGGCTTTGTTTTAATAACAATTTGTCCCACAGCCATAAATTCTGAAGCTGGTGCCAGTGTTGTCAATTTTTCATCGATTATTGCGGTAATAATGATGCATTGAAAGCTGGCGATTTTTCCACTCTGTTTTGTGCCAATTGGTTTCGTTTAGTGTAAATTACGAAAATTGGCTTCAGTGAATTAAATTTTCGTGATAACCTCCCGAAAGACTACCACTGCAGCAGTATTGCGTGTTCTACCGTCAAGTCACGATACATTTTTGATTGTCAACATATTTCTAACTTTTCCCATGTAAACAGATGGTAATCTATCTCCGTTCGTCTGATTTACTGATAAAATTTCAGATGGACAATCCTAGCCCCCTGAGATGGGTTAAAACAAATGTAAATTCAACCTTGAGTTCCGGTCACGTGCTGTAAACGTTTAATTATCAACAAGCATTGTTCGCTGATAATAATTAACCCACTTGTGAAGTCCAAGTAAAAATCTCTTCCCCAACGCATTCTAAGCTATTTCGGGTGCCGCAGATGGGTTATATAAGTTGGTAGCTCAGTAAGATTTTTAATTGCCATGCGGGTGGCACGACTGACTTTCTTTTCTTGCACAAATACCGCACGAAAAAATCATCATTACCATGTCAAGGACGTGAAAATGATGACACTCCATATCCGTAACGAGTATGTTTGAAACTTTTTCTCTGGTGCACAACAAAGCATGAAAAATGATCAGATCTAGCGGAAATTACTTACTCGATACCGATGTAATTTACAATTTATCTGCATCATCGCACATGAACGACTTTCTCAGTTTTATGGCTTATGATGTGTCTTCGAATGCAGTTTTACCCGCATTGCACGTCGGATGCGTTTTTGGACTGCTACCGTCAAGGTGATAAACATTACAACCTTGTTTAATTCCTTGACTCATTTCACATTTCATTTTTCTTTACGGGGTTAGCAACGGAAAGAAAGGAAACGGGGGAAATTCACATGCTACTGGATACACACTTTCATAAGTTTTATTGTTCTCTAATATGATTTTCTTCTCTTACTCGAGGACAAACTTTACAAGACCCGTGGACGGAACATCAGTAATCAAGCTAAATTATAAACTAAATATCTAAGCTGTACCTCTAATTCGTAATCACCGAGCAACTAAATTCCAAACTTCGTGGGTCAACTTTTTGATAAAGACATTGAAAGCAATCAATTTGTAATAGAAATATCTACCGAGTATTTACTGGTATGCTGACACTAATGTTACACAAATACTTTCAAGCTCGTTGAAACGAGTCATTGTTTTGTTGTTTTGTTAAGTTAATTATAAATAAGAGTTACACTAAAGAAAGAGCTCCTGTTTACTATAAAACCAACTTTTCCACTGAATGTATCGTTTGTAATAAGGTCGGAATAAATTATCGCCGTTTACAAATTTTCCAAGGATTAATAACTTAAAGCGTCACCAATTGGCAGCGAATTAATACTTCATAAATTTTAACAAGAAATCCTCAAAACCCGAACCGTTTGTTTCAACAACATTTAGAAAATCCCAGAACCGCACCATGAAATTTCATTTCACGTAGACCCAGCGTTTTGCGCAAATTCGGCAAAATTACCGTTAATTTAGCTGTGCACAGTTTTTATAGTCTTTGTTGATACAGTTATTTTTAAGAAGCTTTCTCAAGGCTGAGACAGTGGCGTCGGCTTATTTTAATCCAGTTTCGTGGACTTAAATCCATGTGAAAATCCGTGGTGTCAAAGTTTTCTAAGGAAACACATCTGAAAGTGAACCTTGACAGCGGACGCGTAGTAGTTTCGTCAAGGCTCTTGAGAGTCAACAACAAAATAATAAAAGATCAGATTCTTTTAATTTAGGTCAAGAAAAATGTTGTTTTTTGAAAACCTAATTTTATAGAGAATTGAAATTATTACTGAGTTGTGTGGTAATAATCGAGTGAAAGCGCCGAACATTCCAGCAAGGAAACCGCGTTTCGCAGTCTTGTGTTAACTAAAATTTAGTTAAAAAATCAAAATAAACGAAAGTAGTTATAACGTTGACCTCGATGCCACGACTGACGATTTAAAATATCTGTCCTGACTCTAAAATCCACGAAAACGTATTTACATCGACCGCCGAATTTCTCTATTAATAATTAATCGTGTTGGAGATGGAGTTTTTAGATCGCCGCATTCGTGTAACGTTCGAATTACCCCTTATTACTTTAATAAAAGGTTGTGATATTATCGGCAACACAGAATTATGGGAATTCACCGGGTGACAATTTTATTTCGTATACGAATTATGTTAACAAGATTTTTATGATACATATCGGAGTTTGTTTCACACTGACCGCAAGTTCACGGCCGGAGTCATTTATGACTGCATACATTACCATTATTTGTTAGCCACTTATGTTTTTGACGGATGCTGATTCACAACTTGAAAATAGGTGACGGTAAATGCGAGTAGACGGGGGTTTCATACTTGCTTTTATTGACCAATAAACAAATTTTGAACACAATTACGAAAAGCTTTAGAACAGAAATGCATTTAGGCTTGGGCCAAAATAACTTTTATGGAAATATTTCGAGACGTTAAAACTAGCTTTTTAATTTTTTTTAAATAGAATTTTTGAATAGGTACAAGTTAGGAGACTGGGAAAAAGTTTCACAGCAGATATTTCGGCAGACTGTGGACGTAGAAAAAGAATTAAGACCTACTTCAGTTCTTCACACATTTCTGTAGTTTATTTTTTACAATTAAGCTCCGCTTTAACGAGATCAAGCCCAACATAAATTTTCGGTTTCTAAATGGACCTGCATTTCTTGCTGGATTCAATTCTGCAAAAAATGCAGTCGAGCTTCAAATTTCGTAGATCTCTGCGCTTGAGAAAACTGCAATTTCTTCGTTTATTTATACAGTTTCTGAGTGAAAGCAAAGCAGAGACAACTTTGAAATTCATAGATATTTTTTCATAAATGCAACTTTTTGCGAGACCAAGTTAATTAGCGCATAAAATTGACAACATTACCAAATAAAGGTCTCTAACTCATTAAAATATTAAAATTTAGACAAAAGTAATGGCCACTTCAGATGCTCCAAAATGGTTTTTTGTGATGATTAAAAATTTAAAAGACGTAAATATTGCAATAAAACCTGGCTCGTGCCATAAATGACTGATTTTATAAAAGTTATGAAGTTTATAAAAAGGTACGCCGACCTCTGGATTTTCACTTCCATAATCCATCAGATATTAATACATCTTTCTTGTGGGAGCCAAAATAAATATTTGTTATTATTTATATTTTTGGGCCAATGTGGTTTGGGTAATTAAAAAGCGATTAAACAACACCAATTAAGGAGCAAAATAATGTTCTGGTCTAGAAATGGCTTTCCATTTCTCGACTAGAACAATTGGATACTTTCAAAGGGCTTAAAATGCCACCGAAATAATGAAAAAGAGGCCAATTTTTCTTTCTTTTTTTGACACTTAACCAAACGGTATCTAACCAAATGGGTACATGGAGAAATCAAGTCTCAAAAACCGTAAAGAGCATGACTTGAATTTACTATAAATTTATGTAATACTTTTAATTTTATCTAGACTTGGTAAATATTAGATACATTTGGCCAAATCGCTATCACTTACAGTCTTAATAAACGGCAGAAATCTGTATTTCAAAGATAGAAATAGCGTCCATGTAGCGAGTTTATCAAATTGATTAAATTCTTGCAACATTTCAAACAGATTCTGAATTCATGGTCTTGATAACAATGATTGCTTCGAGATCTAACTTGTTGTCTTTTATATTTGCGAGATGATGGAAGTCGTTAAAGTATGCATACCCAGTATTCGATCAAGCTTGATTATTTCTAGCCTAAATCGATAATGAGATTATTTTTTGTTTTTACAGTGCTGCAAGATGGGTTCATATATCGCAGGTCGCCCCTTAGAACAACCCGAAATCTTTTGCTGTTTCGAAATTTCCTTCTCCGACTGTCTGTTCTTTAGATTTGACGGCAAAATTTGTGATTGTAAAAAAATCTTGTAGTGTAATTTACTTGAGTCTTGAGGTGATGAGAATATTTTCAAAAGGAAATCTATGGTGTTTATACTTTGGAGTAGGTGATATCTGTGAAACTGAAACAGTGTTCTCAGTTTCATCTGAACTTGTGTTTGAACCCGTCCTTGATTGTGGACTTCTCTCGATTTCTAGGAAGATAAATAATACAAGAATGGGTGTTTTTTAGTGGAAGAAAGTTAATTCAAACACAAAGATATGTAAGAGAATAATAAAGGAAACTTGGTCTGTAGCGAGCACTAATTACCTAAGATTAGTAGATTACATTGCATTATTAAAGTTATTGCAGTTCTTCGCACAAAATGAGAATCTATAAGTAGTAGCTAAATTAGTTAATCTTGATTCTGTCAAATTATTTATTTATGTCCACTTGATACATGAACTTTTTTACTATAATTTTTTTTAGAAGAAAGAATTGTCGAAAGACATTATAACATTAAAAAGTAAAAACTAGACAGAACTTCAACAATTCAAAGAATATAAAAATAATAATGAGGTAACTCAAATGAAAATTTACGAATGAATATCTGACATCAATTAAATACAGGGCTAAATTGATCACGTTTTAAGACTTCATGTAAGCATGAAAAAAATCTGTAAATCCTTACAAAGAATAACATTACAAATATACATAGAAAACACGTATTAACTTGTTAAAAGGATTATTTTTAAATAAATGTTTTTAAGATTAACCTTCAAAATATAAAGTGTCTTACCAAAATAGAAGATTTTGCAAAGTCAGAAAGAACTAGCTTCAATGCCAAATACAACAAAAAATCATATTTTTTTAATAATTTTGATTTACTATATTTGCTAAGATATTTGACACCTTGTGACTTTGTTATATAGCTGAGATAAACGAAGATTATTCAAGTTAGATATTTGTTCCAGTTATCATACGAAAAGACAATTTTTAGCAAACAAATAAGTCCAGTTTGTTTTGATGAATATCTATTTTTAAGTATCTTTTAAATTTTGCAGAATAACAACTACCATAATAAGTGAAGAGAATTTACTCTTTGTACGTTGCTTACATGTTTTTCCATATTTTTTCTTATAATTATGAAAAATATTGACACATTTTATTTTAATCAAACAGAGAAACGACCTGTCATTTATCAGAAAATGTATTCATTAATTTACTATATTTAATTTTCTCTTTGTTACTTCCTCAGAAGTAGACGAAAACACTTTTATTTAAATCTTAAGATAATATATCCAAAACAGTTAATCGGTAATTTGTAGGTAATATTTATTCGTACTTGTAAAACTAATTCATTTCAATATTCTGTTTATTAAAAAACTAAAGTAGATGTATATATGCCCTTTATGATTTCTGATATTATTTTTAGTAAAAAAACTGCATACTATTAGTTTAAAAAATATATATCATAATCAACATTAGTTAGTAGGTAATTAATTAATAATTATTGTGATATTTTGGATGTGAAAGTACTTTTTACGTCAAGTGTGACAAAATAAATGTAGCACAAGAATGTATTTTAAATTTGCATGTCTTTACGATTAAGAATTTAGTTTCTAATTAATAAAACTGAAACAAATCACCAAATGCACCCTTGCACCCTTGCAAGAAGCACAACATGCTGATGAATAATCCCAACCGCATGTTTGTTGAGCCACGAATAATATTATTAGGATTACAATTATTGTCGCCTAGTTGCACCGATTGTGAAACAAACTATTATAGACGTCGTCTTATTTTTATATCGGGAAACCCGAGAACAGATAGTTAAAATAATTAAAATTATTATAATATAACATAACTACATATTAGAATAATTAACGGTGCACAACAGCTTTTACTGTTATAAATAAACAAATCGATGAGGCCGAATAATGTAACATTATTTATTAAATACTGAAAACTCCCATTTAGACGCCCAGGTCATCTTGTGAGCTAAGAATCTGTCTAAAATTTTCAAATCTACCTGCCAGTCAGCAGCGCTATTGAACTGTTTACAACGTTGCAGCCGACCTTCATTATATTTTACGGTTTGTGAAGCAGCATCATTGGAAGATTAATAAAGAGTCGTTTGTAATTTGAGAACATTGGCAGATTCGTTATTTTCAATGTCAGAATTGACAATTTTGCTTCGTTAATGATCAATCAACACTGTAAAGTTACTGTTAACAAAACGACCTTGCAACTGTTAGAAAAAAACATAATGCCAAGGAAATTGCGTTTGAATTCTGAAGTCGTTAGTACAAACTTACAGTTATCTGTAGTAAGGCCTTGGCGCAATTACAGTTTCATTCACAGACTTTTTGGTAACCTGTAGATTTTTTTTCTTTAAATGTAGAACAGTGTTTCTAGTTGAATTCTACAATTATGAGTTCCATTCACTCATTTTGTAATCCGGCTGTTCAAGGGTGAAAGTCAAACACGAGAGAAAGTGTAAAAGAACGTCTCTTTTGTACGTGCCCGCGATGTTGGCTCTTAATTAATTACACAATTACACAATTACCGATATAATCTAATCTCCATTTAACATGAACACAATTAAATCCAAAAACGTTGTTTACACATTTGGAAAAAATTTCTCAACAGTTAGCAAAAAACTAGGACGAAACGTGACGTCATTAGTAGCTAAAACAAACTACATTTCCGGAGTAAATGAGAAAAATCCTTAAATTTGTATTTTCCATGAAAGTCACGCTCTAAATTAACAAATATAAAAAATATAAATCAAGAGGGTTATGGTGGTGCGAGTGGATTTTAGCTCGTTCTTCCCTTCTTGTGTATCGCTCCCTCCCTCTTAAATGGGGTTAGGACGCAAACACAACCTACAATGCTTTTTCCGCTCTTAAACATCGCCGTAACGATTTTCATTTCACACACGATTTTATCTACGCACTCGATAACCTTTTGTGTTCACACAAACAGTAATCAGCCATGATTGATTAAAATTTTATTTTCGTGTTAATTAAAACGTTTATCAACATTGTTACTACGGATTTATGGCCGCGATGCACTAATTGCGGGGTTCAACAACCAGCTCAGACGGGCCAAAAATGATGCTTGATTTTTTTCACATTTTAGTTTACAATTTTTTTCTTTCTTTCTAGTGTCGAGAGCCGCTTCTGTGGATGCCACAATGAAATCTCCTCCTCCCTCTGTGAATGACGATTGTGACGATATTTTCGGCCCTCCACGTACCTACCCCACCGGTTATTGCCCTCCAAAGAATCGCCCATCGATGATCTCAGCGAAATATCGCCAAAAGGAAGAACGAAGAAAGGTCTTGAAGATCAGTTTGAACAAATTAAGGAAAATCGAAGATCCCGAGTCAAGTCTATGTCGCTCCGTGTTGATAAACAATACGATGAAAAGACTTCAAAAGGAAGCGAGAGATGAAAAAGTTCAGAAGCAGCAACTTAACTACCCCCGTTGTTACGACAACGACAATATTTTGAATATTAAAAACGAATTTATGAGAAATGAGAAGCGGGAATTCGATGAACCCCAAGATTTTGTGGTGGAAACCGACTTTGATACGAAATTAGCTGAAGAAATTGTCAGCGCGAAAAATTTAGAAGTGTTTAATGGTTTAGTGGAAGAGAATCTGACTTTAGAAACGGATTTCTCCAGTGCGAGTACGGTAACGACAACTGACAATAAGAGGAAGAGATCTTTTGAGGAAATGGAGGACTGCGATGTTCAGGATGTGTTGAAGCAATTTTACATGCCCCCGACTCCGAGAATGTTGACTTGTATTGACGATGACGACGACGGAAACGTGGTTGATACGCCGGCTCCTAAGAAACCCAAAGTTGAAGAACAGTTCGAAAGTGACTCCTCATCACTATGTGATAAAAACAATGATTTTAGTGTGAATAACTTCATCAATAATAATATTCCAAGTGACTCCCGACTTAGGTTTACAAATCAAAGTGAAGACTCGAATTCTTACAGTTGCGGCCACGCATCCATGTTTGGTGATATGCAAAACAATGTTTTTCACAATTTAATCGCATCTCTGGAGACGTAGCAATGGCAACAGTATTTAGGCAACGATTTAATTACATGATTATGTGATATTGTGATTTACTTAATTTTTCAAGCAGATCGTGCAAGTTCTTTTCGAATTTTCACGGTGACGCTTATTGAAGAAAATTACGTAACTCTCACCTTTCTTTCAAGCGTTTAGCTCTCTGCACCTTTTTGTTCTCAGGATAGGCGTAGCGACTTTGGATTGCCTACACTTTTTTTTTCACGGCAATTTTTTTCTTGTGGAGAGCGACTGTCTGTGATACTACTATTAAAGCAAAATGTTACAAGTTAGAACAATTTTGGAAGCCTGTAGGTTATAGATTTAGATAATACAGTGAGAATTGTCTGTAGAAATGCTTGTACATTGAAAAAAGTTTGTCGGATTTGTGTACCACAAACCTATAATTTTCTGGCACTGGTAGCAGCATTTGAAACTTTGTGTCTTTGTGGCTTTAATAGCGATATTGTCCTGATTCGCCATATCCATATCAGGTGACGAAACGTAAATTTAGATACATATTTTTGTCAAGAAAATGGAACGCGACTTGAGAATTTTTGATAAGATTTTTGAATTTTTTATACCAGCCGGAATAAAACGTATTTTCGACGTAACTCTCGTCTCATCTCACCATTTTGTTATTATGATAAATTCATTTTTGACTTTTTATACCTGTTCTCGTTTAAAATCTTTTTTAATTTTATTATTAGTGTTTGTGTTATAGGTTTTTGCCATATTTTGTTCTTATATACATATTATCAAATTATGTGTACATAACTATAATTACTATTTTTCTTTATTAGCTTATTTATGTAATATATCATTTCGTTATGTAATTATTGAACAACGACTTTTTTGAGGATTTGTTTATATGGTATTGGCACAGGAACTGTTTGTTTTTGTTGCGGAAAAATCAAAAAACACCACAAATTCTAACGTTATTTTAATATGTACCAAAACTGTTACCCGAGTTTTACCATTCTTGTATAAAAATATTCTTGCTATTATGATATGAATTATTGTATTGTATGTACATTAGGCATTATCAAAATTTCAGGTAATGCAATAAAGTACCTGGAAAATTACAAGTTTTTTATTTTCCCCTAACCTACCAAAAACTAAAGTTATACAACCAACCGTACACTCAAAGTGGACAGTTTGCATCACCGGATTTCTTAATAACAATGTAACTACTTCTTTCCGTTGCAACATAAAAAATTAGTTATTATAACTGAATTTAACTGTTTCCTGCGCAACAAATAAACGGATTCGCACTTGCAAAATCCGAACTATTCCGACGCTTTCCATTCCATGCATGAATTTTCCGGATAATAAATGATAGCAGTGATAGTTCGTCTCGTTCCTCCAACATTTCTTGCTCTTTTCCTCCCACAGCCGCAATCTCGAAGGGTCGTGGTTGTTATAGAAACACTCGTAATGAGGTTTCGGCTACGTTCTACTCACACCATTCCGTGCCTTTTGAAATACGCCAGCTGCAAAGTGAGACTCTGTGAAGGCCCCCGTATACTCTTACCAACTTGTAAACTTGCTCGGAAGTATGTTAATATTTCTTGACGCTCTTGTACCCTGTTCGTGGCTCTAAGTCGCTGTTTAGTATTACCGGAAACTGATGTAAATACATCAAGTTGGGCTAAAGGCGGAACGGAGAGGCGATCAGGAGACGAAGAAGATTACAATAAACGTGACAATGATGAACACGTTAGCTTTAACACCTGTTAAATAGGAAAACAGTTAGGGGATTAGAGAGCGCAAATATGAAGATTTCAGCCAGAGTAGACTTGTCATCCATTCCCCAGTTCAGTTCTTTTTCTAGTTATATTGAAATCAATTAGCTTCCAATTTTCAGTTAAATCACAGACAACACACACATACGCGCGAGATTACATTTTGTGACTGCTGCTTTGATGCTGCTGAACGGGATGTTTTGACCAATTTGTTTCGTTTATTCAGGGAAGGAATTGACTGCGGGGCGTGCTTTTGAAACGATTATAAATTTGCAAACATTGGAATATATTGAAAGCTATTTTGCAAAGACCATTATTGTACTTACAAACACCATAAAACAAAGTATAAATATCGCATTTGTTTAGTCACTTTATCAGAATGGTCGTGCCCGAAATTAACAAATCGTTCATTTGCTTAAATTTCCCTGCAACTGTGAAAACAGAGAATGTACTCAGGAAGTGGTTAGTGGCTATCAAATCGAGAATGTATTTCATACTTCCGGTTATCGGAATGAGCTCTTGGGACGTTGACGTTAATTATAAGAGTTCATGCTGATTTTCAAAACAAAACCGCAGAAGAACTCATTGTCATATTTTTTACCCCTTCCGATTCACAAACCTTTCAAATTTTGATCATTTCCAATTGTTCCATGTGTTCAATTTAACCGAGGATTATCCACTGATTACCCTACCAAAATATACAGATGGTGGATTAACGTTGTGAATTTATCGGTAACCTGTAGCCGCAGGGCGCATGAGAATGAACTGTCAACCCTCCTGTACTTGCAAGGGAGACTATACCGTCGCCTTTTGTCCAGTGTTCTTTTTAATTCTTGTCAACTTCAGGACTTGTCACGGGATGACTTTTAGGAGGTACCTACCGGGCATGACGTCAAAAAAATAAAATAATGCAAGTGACAGAAAAAGTATTAGACTGTCTTCCATGAAAACCTAAACATTCAATTAATACTCCGACGTACAATTTTGTGTGAATATTTGATAATATATTTTGCTTGGTTCTTTGTGGTGGAACAATTTTCTCGACTATGTTTTTCTCCCGATATTACCTGTGCATGAATATTTTACGGCCATGGAACTCGTTGTTCGATTAAGGATATGAATAGAAGAAGGGTGGTATATTTTAAATGAATATAAATCTACAATTTTTGATTAATAATTTATAGTTTAAAGGAGACGGAGTTCTGCCATCTATGCTTGGTAGAGTCAAGTTTCGATTTACGGAGTCTTGCAGATTTTAAACCGGAAAAACCAGAGCACCCGGCCAAACTGTAACAAGAGATTTCTACAATTTGAGACAAAATGTAAATGTAGATGTTTTTATATGTATTTAATTTTTGCTACTTTGATTAAAGATAATTGATAGTATAAAATGGTTATTTTGGTCCCAAATACTTCGAGATCGAGAGCATTTTTTAAATATACCATAGCGTAGTATAAATGTATCGTTATTACAAATGTATTATGTTTATAAATCATATTTACTTAATATTCATTCTATTGGCTTATCAAAGAATAAATCGATCAATCAAATTCTGATAACACTTAGGTTAAGATTTAATACGATAAAAAAACACAATTACAGCCTTGGGATCTCCTTGAGGTTTTTGCTGACAAAATATTGCATGTGCAAAAAGTGATTAGAAGAGTATATATAAGTATTGGCAATTCTAAATATTTAACCTGACTAGTATTTCTCAGCCGTCAAATATTGTTCTACAGATCGAAAAATGGCAAAGCTACTAATATAAATGTTTCACAGTCGTTTAGAATTTTTTTTTGGATTAGATAGATACTATATCAAAAACGAACATTTAAAACACTACGATTGAAAGTAATTATGGGTCAAAATACAAAATGAAGGTCTAAATGGTTTAAGAAAGGGATCTTCTTTTTGTAAATTTAACAATTATTTATAATATTTCACAAACGAGATATTTGTATAAGGCTATTCTAGACGTAAAATTTAAATCATAATAAAGAGTAAAGTGACTACTTAATTGTATTTTAATGCTGTTAAAAAGAGCTATTATAAAAGGTGGAATAAAACAAGGCTGATTATGAATAATATGTTTTAACGAGATAACAAAGTCAAAACTGATCATGTTAAAAAAACGATTATTATTATAAATAAAATTAAACACTTTTAGAACAATATCAAATCGATATTTTGCATAAAAAAGCTTTCGAAACATTCAAAAATTAAATATTTTTATTGTCTAAAATGAGATAAATGATTTATAAATACATGTGTAATAATATTTGTAATAACACCTGTATTACTACGCAATAGTATATTATGATATTAGTTTATAATGACAGAGATTATAGCACTAATGAAAGTTTAGCGCAGATGATAATTATATGAGTGCCATAATAGCGCATTATAAACGAATATCATACGCTATTTTGTGGTCGAAGTGGGGAAAACAGAATATTAGTTCAAATACAAATGCTAATCTAGGGTGGTTGCTATAATGTTTTTTTTCAAACAATCCAATTGTCTCGTGCAAAATGAATTGTTCTCAAATCAATACATTTGGGCAAATCTCGAGAAAAATTGTAAGTTACTTGAAGCCACCCAACGCTGACCAGTTCACGGTACGGTCCTTCGGAAGGACGTCTGCCACAATTTTGGCGGATAGTGACGCCGACATTAGAGCACTTCAAAGACACGGCGATTGGAAAAGTGTGCTGTTGGGGAAAGATATGTGAAAGATTCCACAGAAAATTGCTCAAATACTTGGATCATCCATTGAAGTTGCCCGAACATTTGAATCAAAAACACAACTTTTGGAATCACAACTATCAGAAATTTAAATTGTACCATTTATATTAAGACACATTAATACAAAATAACTTACTGCTTTATTTTGTTTTTAATAAGAATAAAATTGCGACCCGAGATAAGGGTGTAGGTACTTTGGTGCTACCTAGGGTGTACCTTTTTTGTTGGCATGACGACTTTATGATACGATAAATTGTGCCATAATGTGACGGATTATAAACAAATTTGAATGTGTCAAAAGGCAATCAGACTACTTGACCACAAAAGCTGTTCCTGATTGTTTTTCACTAAATACTATATGTACTTTTTACAGGTATTTTAGGATCAAAATAAACAATTTTATACCATCAATAAACTTTTATCAGTGGAGCAAGAACTCCATCACTTTTAACATTAACAACTTTCAAAATCCAATAATGAACTGCTCTTTTGTACAAAAATATTTTCTAAGTTTGAATAAATGGGATGTGGATTATTAGAATGTGTTGGACTCAAAAACTTCCACCTTCTACGTAAAATAAGTATATTTTTTATAAAGTTAACGTACATTAATTGTCTAATTTATTTTTTGGTACTTGCATTCAATCCTGTTAACATCAATAGCTTCTAAAACTTAAAACACACAGTCCTTAAGAGATCAAAAATGCTCTGAACGTTGATAATCACAGAGTTCTGTAATTTTGTAAATACGCAATATATCAAAATTCTAACTTAAGACAATCAACAGTATAAAATATCCACTTAAAAATCTAAAGGCGTATATGTACATATAATCGTTTCATAGGCGTTATTAAAATACATATTGCACCATTTATAATCGCGGCCCAGTAGTATCTGAATCATTTTTGGTTGATTGACTAGAATTAACTGTACCATAGTTTACAAAAACTTCGTCAAAATTGTTTTGGTAGAAATTTGATGATGGAGCACTTGCAGCTCCTTGTTGTGGCGACACTAGAAATTCATTTTCATTGCTTCCTCGTGGAATTGTGTACATGCTGCGGCCACGAATTCTTCGGCTTATTGAGCTACCTGTTACTTCATAATAAAGAAAAAAATTGTGACTAGATTCGTACACTTACTGACTATGCCTAAATGTTCTTGGATGTCTCTCTGAACGTCAGAAACGTCCCACATTGCCAGAAAAGCCTGACAACAGGACTGGTTCAATCCAGAGACTGCATAAGGTTCATATGAAAAGCTATAATGATGGGCTATAGAAGCCATGCACATTTCAATGCAGATCAAAAAATCCTGAAACAACTTGTTGAAATATAAACAGAAACATAAATTATCTCACTTGTAATCTCGTCGAGAGACTCAGTCCGTCAGTGTTGGGATCCTTGGGACTTGGAGTGATGATGTTTGTGTATACCAGCATGTCAATGAGGACACCTTGACTAAATTTAAATTAAAATTTACGCATTGCGGTCGTTTTAACTTACAAAAACGAAAAGAAGACTACCGCTTTGATGCATAAAAATTTTGGTAATGGTTTCATTGGTCGTAATTCGGCTAAATTGGCCTTGTAAAACATAACCAGACAATACATGGCTATAAATTGGGATACGTTATTTACTGCAATCAGATATGGAAAAGCCACGTTTCCTTTGAATTCTCCATCGCCATAAACGCCGGAAACTTTGCATATACTGAAATGTTAACTGTTAAATAAAGAAGAGAAGTGAGAGTAAACTAACAAAGATATTATGGTAGTCAAAGGTCTTACTACTGTGTATTGTAAAATTCCATGTTTACATATGTGGACAAACTCCCTGAAAAAAGCGTGAAAGAGTGCGGAAATGTTGAAATCTTTTAAAATACCTGCCCATTTCCCAATCAGGCAGACAACATAATGGGAAAATATGTTTGACTTGCGGTTTTAATTCCAAGCTAGCTTCTAGATCCATTTCCATATTTAAATAATTTAACAGATACTTCATAAAATTGTAAATGACATAAGCTTCATAACATTCTCTTAAACTATCCACATATACTGATTCCTTAGGGTAGATTAATCCTAACCACTACAAAAAACATACTTATCAAAATACACCAAAATCGATCGACTTACAGCGTTGATAGCATAGATTGGAACCATCCATAAAATTCTGCAACAAAGACATTAATTTTTGTAAATTTACATAAAAATCTTTTACCTGATGATATGTTTCTGTAATTTTGGCTGTGTGTAGTGTATGACATGCTGAATAATTTCCCACAAAGATAATGGAATAGCGACCCAAACAAAGATACCAGCAATTAAAATTTCTTGATCCCGCTTGTTAAAACCATCTTCTAAAGACTTTAGCAAAAATAAAGGCACAAAAACTAGAGCTGCTAAAGCGTAAAGAATTATAACCAAGGGCCTTATCCATAGTCTCCAACGGGATAAACAATTCAAACAAGTTTCAAAGGGCATTTTTCATAACATTTCACATTATTTGACACTTGAACAAACGTTGACAGATAACAACAACAACCGTCATCCAATCATCTGGTCCAAAAATGACGTTGAAGTGCTGACATCTAGGGTTCACTATTCAAAAATGTACGAATTAGCTATACAGTTTTCTTTTTTAATAAAAAAAGCACCGATTTGAATCAACAAAAAGAAGTTTAAAATTGTCTCAACATACGGTGATTTTTCCTTCAATAAATAGTGTAAACAGTGAAAATCACTCTAAATTATTCTAGTATAATTTTTAATTCATTTTTGGATTTTTTAAATTATAAATTAAAAGTTACTAAATTGTCACTGCGGGGTCATTATTTTGCCTAAAAATGAGTTTCACATTTCAACTTAGTTAATGAAAATCATTGTCGGAAAATATGAATTTTTAACTGTGATGGTTATTTTTTCAAACTTAAACAAACGAAAATAATAGTAATTACAATGTCGGCCAAAATAAAGTGGTACAATTTGATTTTGTCATTGTAATATGGTTCAAAAATTAATACATTGAACTACTAATCAGTCATCTGTGTCTACTCATTTAAAATTCTCTTGATGCCGAAATATTGTTATCTCATTTTGTTTTACACCATTTGGGTAAATAAATTAATATAGTTATTGCTACCTGTCAAACAATGACATATCGGTATTTTAATACCAAAACGTCAACTGATTGACTTTGGTGTATTTTGAAAAATTAAAAATGTCATTTTTTTCATTTGTTTTTATTAATGTCATCGTTAAGCCTACAGTAAAAATAATCATGTCTACTTCGTTTACCCGCTTTACACAACTAAATTTAAAAAAAAAAAAATGCTTTCCAAGACAAAGCTCTCACCGTACTAAAATGTATTTCTACTCGACCACTCCCTACTGTATTTTTTCATAATTAGTAGTGTAAGTTAGTTTTTACGGAGTTTGGAAAATAATCTGTCATCTGTGATGTCAACGCATGAGCTCCTAATTTATGGAAACCAATCATACAACGGAGAAAGTACTAAGAAGTAGCAGTACCAACCTTATTTTTTATCGAGTGAACCGATACAAATTTATTCACCTATATATCTTTTTTTAGAATAAAATTCATTTCTATCCGTCCACTCCGTTGTGTATATATTTTTTTAAATTGGGTGGTGCAAGTTTATGTTTATAGTTTGGACAGTTATCTGTCATGTGTCACATCGAGATATGGCGTAAGGTTGTGTTTTCTTTTTATGTTTATTGACACTAAATTAAATGCCAAGCAAAATTTGAAGTTTAAACCAGCCGAGCAGAGCCGCCAATTCACAATGAAGAAAATACTGGAATGTTGCGGTACCAACCTTACCTTTTATCGATTGAACCGAAACAAGGGAATCCAGCTATACCAACAAAATCATATTTGAAAATTTAAGAAATTATGTGACAACCTGACATTTTAAATTTAAATCAAGTAAACTAAACATAATCGTCATTTTCCGAAGTGAAATTGCAAAATTAACGTTCGAGGATAAATTTAGAAATTTCCTGCACTTCTGAAGAACTGCGGAAAATTGCATATAATGCAATGATTAATTTCCGGTCGATGAAAATTTGCTTTATTTAGATTGAAACTAACTTTAAACTCACACTAACATTTGACATTTTGTTCAATGTGTGTCACCAACGGGAAAAAAGTTCTTAGATTTTGGGTTTGGTACTTTGTGGCAACAACACATTTGAAAACAATAGAAAGAAAACCTTTATTGGTTTTTTAAAATCTCATAAGAAGAGTAGAATATTTTTATAATTCCTATACTCCATTACAAGAAAAAAACAAAAATAATGAGATTGTGATTTTTATCCATTAATGTATTAATTTTATGCACCAATCTGTTGAAAACGAACAAATTGAAAGGATCTGAAAAGTTTCTTTCAGTATTAAAGTCTCTGTTCCAATGGTTTTCAATGAAGTTATGTTTGCCAAAGAACTTCAACCCAAAGGGTCCCCTGACCTAATTAAATCGGACCCAGCAGGAATAGCAGGAAAAGCAGGAACGCCTTTTGGCGCCACCTATTTGAATATCAAGCGGTCTGGGCGTGTAAAGTAAATTATGCGCATGCGTAAACGAAACAAATGAGTACTCGCTAGTAGCCGTCATGAAGGGCGTTTGTGTCCGTGAAGTGACAATTTTATAAAAATAAGAGTGATTTTAACTGATGAACATAGTTTAACGGTGAAAACTATAACAATTAAAGAATAAGCGTCAACCGGTAAGTCTCGATTTTTTCGTTTATATTCACAATAATCGATAGAATCAAATTCTAACCAAGTCTTTTAAAATGGCCGGATAGGTGTAACCTGCGCTGGGGTGTTTGTCAAATTCGGTAACAGTTTATTGACGTTTTTTACGTCACTTTCATTTAATGTCTTGGTGGACGAATTGTCTTTTGGGCCCTTGTGGCCTGTAAAGTACACAGAGGCTTTCGTTTATTTCTATGTCAGTGAACTTCGAGCAGGTTTACAAACACTGACACCAATCGAACATCGGGTGAGTGCCCTTTAGGGATTCGAACGGCGTTCTAGTTATCCACTTTATTTTTGTCAGTTTTTATTTAGAGTGAAAATTCCCAAGGCGTCATCTTCAGGGACACGAGAGTTTGTCTTTTTGAATTATCTCGCTTGGCTCCAGAGATAGGTCACAGTCCCAAAATAAAGTGTTAAACGGCTAAATGTCATTCCATTTGATAAAACCTAATGATAATATAATATAGCCCACGGTTGTAGGCCGAATAGTTGTTACATGGTTTATTAATATCCATGATGCGTATATGACTCATTTTGATTGTAAATAACATTGAATTTATAAATTTTGCCTATCAAGTGTTACATAACAAGTGCAAGAGCAATGCTTTGATTATCGCGCCGGTATTGTTAAATTGTCAAAGTTTGCACAAGTTTTTCCTTTTAAAATTGTTATCTTTTTAAATATGTACTCAGTCTGTGTACTCTTAGATTAAAAAGCTCAATAACAGGTGATGGCACCATTTACACAATTGTACTAATTAAAGGGTGTGTTTAAAGCCTAGACTTTTAATTTTTGTAATTTGGACCTGACCTCTAATTTATTTTAGGACAACTGATTCAAGGTGCGTGAACTTTGACCTAAAAATAATCGAAACTTCAGTAGGTTTAGTTCCACAGATCAACTTGAGTTGAGGACTTTTTTTGAAATAAATGTTTTAATTATAGAAATGTTATTGATTGCGTTTAATAATTTAGTGGGTTTTTACGTTAAGAGGGCGCAGATTTTGCGGTATTTGAAAGTTGGATCAATATCGAGAAGAGCACAGTATCAGTGTGGAAAGAGTACTACTTTTTATAACTCTATTTGAAACGTTGTGGAAACCTAGTTCTCGTTTTTTAGGGCATCAAAGTGCGTTATTTACTTTTTTGCTGATAAAACATTGAAGCCGACTGGAACTGACGATGTTTCTCTACATTATTAGTAATTTGTACATAAATAATGAGGTTAGGTCAGTATTTATTAAGGGAGGAATTTATTGAAATTGAGGAAAACTGCCCCCTCCTTAATTCGGGCCTTACCTTCCCAGCAGGCTGTTTATAAGAACATAATTTCCTCTCCATCAACAGGTCTCCATAGAAGTCGATGTTTGCGTAATCACCGGATATTAATTCTATTAAAAATGAGTGGATATGATCGGGAAATATAATTAATCACTTCCATCCTTCAGAGACGTTCATGATTTTTGCAATATTATTTAAAAAATTATATAAATTTCTTATAAATTATCGAAATATAGTATACTTAAACAAATTTCTCAAAATTGACCTTTGAGCTTGTGAATTTGTTGTGTTTTGTGTAACAAATTGTTCAATAGCGAGCTGTCAGATAACACTATAATTTTAACGCGTAATGTTTTACAATTAACTTGTGCAATGAGAGCGCAAAGATGGATATCTGCACTTTGGAGAAAAATCAAACTTTAAAGTTTCTCTGTCGCGCAAAAATCTGTAACTTTGCGCTCTTTTATTGCACAAATAGCGATTGATTTGTTCATCTTATTTATCTGTGTGTGATTTGAGTGCAAACTCATTGCCAATTTCGAGACATGCTAATGTTAATTTAAATCTGATTATTACGTGTTCCAAATCTGAAGATTGTCGACTTGATATTACAGATTTGTTAATATTTGACTTTCAGAGGGAACGACAAAACTTCTCCATCAAAATTTAGTTGCCAATAATTCCGTCATTTATGGAAGTGTAATTTTGTAATTTAGCATACACAACAACTTAGATTTGTTTATTACGTGTGCCAAATCTTAACGTTATCGACTTGGTATGCAGATTCTTCAAAATTTGACGTTAAGAAAAGAAATTGAAAAATCTTCACAATTGTAATTTACTTGTCATTAAGAAGTTTAATTTTTCTCATAATTTAACTGGCACAATTCCGTTATCTATAGGAGTATAATTTTAAAATTTGACATACATACCAACCTAGATCTGTTTTTTACATGTGCCATATCGTAAGATTATCGACTTGATGTTGCAGATTTTTCAAAATTTGACTCTAAAAAGGAATGCAAAATCCTCACCATCATAATTTACTTTAATTTATGGGAGTATAGTTTTGAAATTTTGCTTACAAACTAAGTTAGATCTGATATTAATTATGCCAAATTTTAACACTGTGGAATTGGCATCGTAAATTTTACTAAATTTGGCTTTGATTAAGAATTAAAAATCTTCCTTATCACAATTCCGTTATGTATGAGTGTGATTTTAAAATTTGGTCTACATACTAGAATATGTCTCTCAATCGGCATTGTATAGTTTTGCGCTCTTACAACACAAATAACTATTGTGGAAGGTCGTAAAATCATCTATGCATAAAAATAATTTCAAACTCATGGCTCATATTTTAAAATTATTTCTGACCCCCCACATGGTTAACAATGTTCTCATTGCTAACGTTAATCGATGCAAGGTCTGACTTCATTTTTTAACAGACTCATTTGTGTTGATTTTTGCAAAGTTGCATTGTAATTCTCGTGTCCTTGCTTACACAGTCTTTTGTGTTGACGAAATCGAGATTTCCCTTGTATGAGATACATTACTGACGTTTCATGCTTACATAACTATGTGAAACTTTAAATTGTTTCGCATTAAATTAAATAACACAATTCTGCTCATTTTGATTATTGATTCGCCTTCTAATGGACCTTTGTAGTTTGCAAGTGATGGAAACCGCAAGGTTTATTATTTCAAATTCTCCCTAGTATAACTATCGATATTAAATTTTTACTTAGCATGCTACATCCTACACCTAAAAGTTTGTTTGTTTATGTATTTAACATAAACTTCTGGTAAATGCTGCTTATATTATTTGAAATTGCTGTAATGTTAGGTCATCTGAAACACATGTTGTGAATAAATGAATCCTGACGTTAGAAAACCAGTCTAAATGGTCTTACAGACCACACGTGTAAGACAGGTAAAACAGACATAGGGAAGTTAATCGTCCATTGTTACCTTAATCACGGAAACAAAAACATGACATAAAATTTACAATCTTATCTTTGCATAGCGACATTTACAACGTCAGGGCTGGACTGAATTTGTTTGACCTAAAATTCGGTGATAATCAACAAATTTATACTCGTAATTATCTTTTTTTTCATATATATAATTCGCCCTTCATGGACAGTTTCTTTGAGAAGGAAAGTTGGACGATTCTGGGTTTTCCGGATCGAAGATTCCTTGGGCAACTAAATGTGAGATGAGATCGGGTGAAATTTAAGGAGTTTGAATTTGTTCGTAAATAATTTATAATTAAAGTGTATTTTTAAAGTGCAAAGATGATTTTTTTCTACTATTCTATAATTACACTAAAAATCTTCCATTTGTTAGTTTCCTTTATTTTGTGATAATTAATATGTACTTTGTTAATAACCTTGAATTAAGTATTATTGTACTGTTAATTGGGTTGAGTTAGTGTGCAAAGATTGCGCTATGAGAATTTTTGTTGGGACTAAATTGTAATATTCATGGTTACCCGCAAATTGGTTGTAAATCCACTCCAGCTTCAACTGCTGTTCCCAGACAAGTTTTAATTTTTTTCTTGATGTATGAAATGATTTTTTGCCAAATACTATATTAATTAGGTTAGCCAATGTATTACGTAAGTAGAGAGCGCTTTTAATTCTCATTTTTCCTTTATTTTTTCAATCTCGTCGCGATGGCAGACGTTGTGACAATAATTTGACATGATTTCATGAAAGCAAGATTGTAGGCTCTGCATTTTTTACATATTGGTAGCTCTGTTTTTTGTGTTTGACATTTCTTAACATTGCTTAACCTTAAACTATGGAAGAGCTGCCAAGATATTATTAAATTCCAGAGTAGTTTTTTTTTATCTCATTTATCATTGTACTGAATTATCACGGTTTTTGAAGTGTCTAACAAATACTGAGGTTGGACCAGCCAAGCAATTTATAGTATCTTGGGATGAGTAATAGAGTTATCTGTGAAAGCAATATATCATATAGATACTCTGTTTTCTCATTACTTACAGAGTAAATAACAATATTCTATTGTATGGGCAAATACGGTTAATGGAGAATGATTCTTGATATGATCTAGAATATTATCGATACCGAAATTGGACGCACTGATACAAACACTTTGTTTATTTTTTGACTAATTTGTATTTATGAGTTAACTTTTAGTGGCTGAAAAGTAACCGTGGTTTATTTTTATGACTCAATCAGTGTCATAGTTTGAAAAAGCGTTTCTAATCGTACAAAAAAACTCATTTAGCTCATAATAATAAAAATTACTACTTGTACAGGGTTACTCACGTATAATGACCAACCATTTCGACAACGCGAAACCTATTTTTCAGTGAGACTTCATATTTTATTTTATTTTTTTTGAAATCATAGTAAATTCTGTCGACACATGTCTTCGAAATCGTGTTATTTTATTAGAAATAGAAATATTAGAAATACTAGAAATATCTCCAGAGAAAAATATAAATTAGCATACTGACATTGTGAAGAAGATCTGAAGAAGAAACGTTATTTTGTCAAGTAAAATACTTATCTAGATGGAAATTTTTTAAGAATGGATTGAAAGAGGCGCTGACGCAAACTGACATGATTCCTCTTGACTTTTTTATAGACACTAAAGGAAACAATCTACGAAACTAGATTATTTCGAAAGACGTCATACTGAGGCTTGTAATAATGTTATTTTCAAGCTTGCGAAAGAAGCCGTGGTGTTCATTTTGAGTATGTTATTAGTACTTATTTACTTGGTTGTTTTAAATGTGTGCACTTTTGTTTTAGTGTCACAATTATTCAAAGCGTTGCTATTTGAGTTTATACGTTTTTACGATGTTGTTGCAGTGTTAAACCGGTTTTGACAAATTGATTTGCTTTGATTTAATTTCTTTACATGAATCAGAAAAACATCAATAACTTTTATAAGTACGTATGTTTGGCTGTATAAGGTTTGGTCAGTATTTATGATCCTACATGACATAAATTTTAGAATGAAAATAGATCCAGTCAATAGCTATTTATTTAACGAGGCCGTAAAGACAATCATTTTTGGAGAGAGGCATACAAATCGGCAGAGCATCAACGGCAGAAATACATAAAGATTTTTTTGACAGTTTAGTCCATAAAATTTATCTTTACGGCTGCAAAAGAGTCCGTAAAGTAAACGTTTTCTTTGTTTATAACATGAGCTGAAGAGGTAACAGTAAATATTTTCACTTTGGCACAAATATTATTTGCTTCCATTTCAAATTAAGAGTCCCAAATATAATGGTTTATGTTGTTTGCTTTTGTTAATTAGTCTGTTCATGTGAGCAACTATTTTTACACTATTACTCATTTGTGAGATTTTTTAAGATATTTGACAATAACAATTAATCTTCTTCGATTTCTAAATTATACACTTTAAATTCAGCTTGCGTCTAGTCAATAATTTGGTAACCTATGTAAAACGATGCCTTATAGAGATTAAATGAATTTTTCATCGAAGTGAAATATAATTTTCTCAGTAGAATTAGAACGAGATGCTCACAAATCCCGTATTGATTTTCGATTGTCACATTGGAACGCTGTACCGTAAACCACATCAAAATCTATCCGTTGTATATCTGCGTCGGATCACAGCCACTTTTATGGAAAATTGACATCTTTTGCCTCAACGTGTGACTAACAAGATCGGACGTTCTTCTAACACTTCCTGTGAAAAATTCAAAATTCCAGGTGAATCCGCTGTAAAAAAACAGTTACCTATTGTTTCCGTTGTGCACGAAATATGTAAATCTCTTGATGCATTGAATTAAGATTGACGTCATCGTTATAATCTGCATTAGCCGTCAGTGGGTGACGATCATAATAATTATGTTCAATTGACTGGGAATGTACTTGTTACACATTCAACGGTGGTATGAGTAAAAGGGTATTTGACCTTAGATCGGATTGAGTAGGTCAAGTGACTTATTTCATGTTTTCATAGGTTCATCTCACATTAAGTCCAAATTATTCAAAGCAGACGTGAACACAAAATTAATACATCCGTCTATACAAAATGGACCTCGACATGTTCAGTGTTATATCACACTGGCGATGAGTCGTGTGTTCAACGAACTGTTATATAAACATGCAATATCCGAGTAAACCATTCATTTCTAGGGTTACATCTAATTAGGGGAAGCAGTGGGTTGACTCATCCTAGTGTGGTCTTTTTTTCGATGTTTGATGCGTAGGTTTAATGGCCTGCAGAAGTAAAAGTTAATTGTTGTTAGTTTGCTTAGAGTGTGTTCGCTGTTGTGAACTAGAAATTAAAAGATGATCACAGTAAAACAATAAAAGACATGTGGACAGCGCTTATCTGAGCCTAATCTAAACACGACAAATTCAATCTGTTTTTGGTTTATGTTACGTTAATTTGCAAAAAAAACAAAGTTTAGTGTTGTTTGCATTAAATAAACCGAATAAAAATAGGTGTACCTAAATCTTTAAGTAAACAAAAGTCGATTTTTTTTTGTAGATTACTAGGTACACACTTGATAAATCGCATTTTAAATATTTTATCAGATTAACATTCACAAATATTATTCCGTTTCCACAAGTGAACAGAGTTTTTGTTGTTGAGATGCATATAATTTTACTTATTTGGGGAATATTCCATTGTGGATATAAAAATGAAATACGTCTATTTAATGAGAAAACCTGTCAATTTTTGTCATAAATCTTTTTACACAAGAGTAATATAGAAAGTATAGAGAAGCTGATAGAATTTTTAATACTTGTTGCACCCACTCAGTTGAAGATAAAAAATCACAAGCTGTAAAGTAAGAAAATTATTGCATAAATGAGCTTAAACGCACAAATTTCCACGCCACTTGGTCAAGTAATTTCTCGACTCATTACGTGTCAAGTAGCTTAACAATCAGTAAATGAGCTATAATTTGGTTTGTAATCTTACTATTATGGACAATGCTCAAGAAATGAAAACGAAACAGGATTATTCGACCCGAAAATATCGATCCAATTCAGTTATTCTCGATACAAAGAAGACATTCAACTAATATATACTTCACAGGTTGAAGAAAAAATCGCCTAAAAGCTTTTTATTACTACACGTCCGTAGCCCTTATGTTCACCCTAAAAAAGCACAATTTTAAAAATATTCAGCGAATGAATATAATTGCCATTTCTCTAGAAACCGATTAAAAATAGCTTAAAAGGAGCATCGCGATGCAAAAGTATGTTTTTTTACAAATTTCTGCAAATATGGACACATAAAAATTCGTTCTTAAGTGTGAGTTAGGACTTTCATTAAATCAAGCGAAAGATCATAGTTTTTTATAAAGATGCTATAGTTTGCAGATAGTTACGTGTTGGTTCACAGACACTTTTCCATGTGGCTCGTAATTATATTTTTTAGAATTACTATTAAGTCATTAAATAAATTTTGCAGGAAAAACAAAATTCATTAAAAACGTTCAAAATGATGTCTTCGAACGCCTAAACACATTTGCAGTCGACGTTCGAACGAGTTCATTATTCTTGCGGCTCTTCGTTGTCTCATGTCATCTGCTGGTGTTGGTTGGATGCGATAAACAATTTCTTTGGCAGCGCCCTACGTAAAAAATCCAGGGGCGTTAAATTTAGTGATGGCGTTGGCCAAAAAACAGGGACGCCTTAACCGATGCAGCAATTTTCAAAGAGTTGACAACATCTCGGGTAACTTGGACAACATATGGGGGGGGCCCATTCTGTTGAAACCACTCATTCTAAAGTATATTGCGTGGCGAGTCGTTCAATAACATTTCGAAATTATTATACAGAAAATACGTGTAACGAAATGTTTAATGGCAAAAGGGTCATTTAGACAACTGGAAAAAAACATACTTATTAACGAATATTAAATTTGACCGTTTATAACGACATTAAATTTTAAATTTCTACCTAAATTTCTCTTAAAGGACTGACTAGTAATGGTTACAAATAGTCGGAACCAAGAAAAGTTTTCATCCTGGTCCTCGATATCGGTTAATACTCAAACGCTCCTTGTCAGAATAAGGGGATAAACATTGGAGTATTATAAATCACTTTAGGGGCAGCTTATGGCTTAGTAGTCCATTAAAAGAGATTTTTGGGGGTGATCGGACTCTGTAAATATAAGAAATACCAACTTTCTTGTACGCTGTTATTAGAGAGAATTCTCAGACATTCCAATAGTTTTTACGACATTCGTTTAAATTCCATCAAGTCCGAGTGGAAGCTGAAACTCTATTTAATGTTACAACAGAAATGACACATTTCTTCATCTTTCTGCTACTTATTTCAGCTTCAGTCTGCCATAGATAAGTCCAAACTTCCAAGTTTAAAATCTCTATGACCTTAAATTTCAGTCTTGATCTCTTCTACGTTTTTACCATTTTGATCGTTCATTCACAGTTTTCTTTCTTCGTAACTACAAACTATTCGCAAGTTAATGAAACGATGTATTAATAGTGCTATTTGTTCATTTTGCAAAGATTTATCTTTGAGGAAGTAGCAACAATGTGTTCTACTGTTTCCTCTCCACATACCTCTCCATCCTCCAACTTGACCCATTTCGTTCAGCTTCATTCGAGGTCGTCGCTTGCGAATTTTGCGCCGCCAACGGCAGTTTTGCCGCACTACAGATCGAACCAGACGCTGCAGTCTAGCTGGCAAACGGTTCGGCTAGGTCAGGCGCCGAGACGCCAAACACGATTCGCCATCATCGAATGTCGGGATTCTGGTCGCCGACAAATCGATTAATTCAATTTTTGTGCAGGTTTCTTTAAGTTTTCTATATCTGTGTTCCGTGCAGAGATATGTGAACTCGTGTGAGCTTTCGTAGGCGAGGTAATGTTTGGTCGATACCATGGAATGTTTCAAATTATGCGCTAGTCGTAAAAGTAAAAATTCTTTTTTTTTTTAAACAATTAGGTAAGAGTGAGACTAGTATTAGCTGAGAGGAAATTACCACAAGTATTTGATTTACGATGGAGTTAATGCGTTTTCGATGTTTTACGAATAAACGTGTTTATAGCACGTTTGGTTGAAAATAAAATTGCGTAATTTGAACTAATTTGAAAAACCGGAGGGTTATTTGTGCCCGTGCTCCGGTGTTCCAAATCAATAATTATTCTGCTGCCATTTTCGTGGGGAGTTGAACTATGCGAAGGTTAAACGCAATCTCTATAGATTAAATAAAAGTATTTTTGAGACAGAAACTTTTTTTTTAATTTTGCACTTGTGGGACTCTTTAAATGAATTCTGGCTTCCAGTTAGTCATTGTTATTAATAATTTTCTGTTTACACTCGTTTTCACCATTTTTTTTTTGTTGCAGGTAGCCAGCTCTGCTGGTAACTTGGCAAAATGACCACCGACATCAGTATAGTGAGGTGGGACCCCACATTACAACAAGAAATCGTCGAAGACTACGAATACGATGGTGGAAACTCCTCGTCTCGTTTGTTTGAGAGATCTAGGATCAAAGCTTTAGCCGGTAAACACAATTTTGTTCTAACGTATTTATTTCTTTTCCTCCCGTTGTACTGTACTTTCTTATCTCCTAACTCACATATTATCGAAACCAAACATTTCCTGTATCAAGTTCAGTCTGTTCAGGCACGCATAGTCATTAGTTACAATGGAAGCGTCTGTTGAATTAGAACAAAAGTATTACGAACAAGTAGTTTTAGAGTTACGAGGTAGATCGTTTTTTTTTAATCTAATCAAATTTGTATTTTGTTGTTTCCAGATGAGAGAGAAAGTGTTCAGAAGAAAACGTTCCAGAAATGGGTCAACTCCCATCTCGTTCGGGTGAATTCCCGTATTACAGATCTCTACACGGACATGCGAGATGGTAAAAACTTGATAAAATTGTTGGAGGTGTTGTCCGGGGAGCGTCTGCCTCGTCCGACCAAGGGTAAAATGAGAATTCACTGCTTGGAAAATGTCGATAAAGCATTGCAATTTCTTCGGGAGCAACGTGTTCACTTGGAAAATATGGGATCGCACGATATCGTAGATGGAAACCCTCGTTTGTCTCTTGGTTTGATTTGGACCATAATTCTCCGGTTCCAAATTCAAGACATCACAATTGAGGAAACAGATAACCAAGAGACGAAGTCGGCCAAAGATGCGTTGTTGTTGTGGTGTCAGATGAAGACCGCCGGTTATAACAATGTGAACGTGAGAAACTTTACAACGTCTTGGAGAGATGGCTTAGCGTTTAACGCACTCATCCACAAACATCGTCCAGATTTAATTCAGTTTGAGAAATTATCTAAATCGAACCCCATCCATAACTTGAATAATGCATTTAACGTCGCTGAAGATAAATTAGGTTTAACGAAACTTTTGGATGCTGAAGACGTTTTCGTAGAGCAACCAGATGAAAAATCTATCATTACATACGTCGTTACATATTATCACTACTTCAGCAACAAAAAACAAGAAACAGTGCAAGGTAAGCGTATCGGGAAAGTAGTAGGAATTGCCATGGAAAATGACAGGATGATCAAAGAATATGAATCTTTAACCAGTGATTTGCTTGCGTGGATCGAAGCTACTATTGCAGCTCTTGGTGAAAGACAATTTGCCAATAGCCTTGTTGGTGTCCAGCAACAATTAGGCCAGTTTAATAATTACCGTACTGTAGAAAAACCTCCAAAGTTCGTTGAAAAAGGTAATCTAGAAATTCTACTTTTCACGCTTCAATCTAAAATGAGAGCAAACAATCAACGCCCTTATACGCCAAAGGAAGGAAAAATGATTTCGGATATAAATAAAGCTTGGGAAAGATTGGAAAAAGCCGAACATGAGCGAGAACTCGCGCTACGCGAGGAATTGATCCGTCAAGAAAAGCTTGAACAGTTGGCAGCTCGTTTCAACAGGAAAGCCAGCATGAGAGAAACTTGGTTGAGCGAGAACCAACGATTGGTTTCACAAGATAATTTCGGTCACGATCTTACTGCCGTTGAAGCTGCGGCCAAGAAACACGAAGCTATCGAAACCGATATCTTGGCTTACGAAGAACGAGTCCAGGCCGTCGTTTCCGTTGCCGGCGAACTCGAAGCTGAAAACTACCACGATATGGAAAGAATCAACGCAAGAAAAGAGAATGTCCTACGCCTTTGGAATTATCTTTTGGAATTGCTTAGAGCACGTAGACATAGACTCGAGTTATCACTACAACTTCAACAGAACTTCCAAGAAATGCTCCACATCCTCGACGCAATGGAGGAATTGAAAGGACGTCTCCTTACAGACGACTACGGCAAACACCTCATGGGTGTTGAAGATCTTCTTCAAAAACACAACCTTCTCGAAGCCGACATTAATATCCTTGGTGACAGAGTTAAAGCTGTAGCAAACCAGTCACAACGTTTCCTAGATGTTGAAAGCGAAGAAGGTTACAGACCTTGTGATCCTGCTCTCGTGTTGGAGAGAGTACAACAACTCGAAGATGCTTATGCTGAATTGGTGCGTTTGGCTGTCGAACGCCGATCGCGCCTTGAAGAGAGCCGCAAACTTTGGCAGTTCTACTGGGACATGGCAGATGAAGAAAACTGGATCAAAGAAAAGGAACAGATCGTATCAGCAGCAGACATCGGGCACGACCTCACCACCGTCAATTTGTTGTTAAGCAAACACAAAGCGTTAGAGAACGAAATCGCTGCACACGAACCCCAATTGGATGCCGTCATCGGAATCGGAGATGAATTGGTCAACTCTGGACACTTCGGTGCCGAGAAAGTCCAAGAAAGACTCTCTGAAATTCGAGGGGCATGGAAACATCTCCTTGATCTGGCGGCTTATCGTAGAAAACGCCTTGAGGATGCTGTAGATTATCACCAGTTGTTCGCAGACGCGGATGACGTCGACATTTGGATGTTGGATACCTTACGATTGGTATCAAGTGAAGATGTAGGTAGAGACGAAGGAAATGCCCAGTCGTTGCTCAAGAAACACAAAGACGTCACCGAAGAACTTAAGAATTACGCTAGTACCATTGATGCTTTGCATCAACAGGCGAAACAGTTGGGACCAGAAGTTGCTGAATCACCTGAAGTGTCTCAGAGGTTGGCATCGATTGATAACAGATATAAGGAATTGCTTGAATTGGCCAAACTTCGGAAGCAGCGTCTTCTCGACGCTCTATCGTTGTATAAACTGTTGTCAGAGAGTGACGGTGTTGAGCAATGGATCAGCGAGAAAGACAGGATGTTGCAGACGATGGTTCCTGCACGTGACATTGAAGACGTTGAGATCATGAAACATCGTTACGATGGTTTCGAGAAAGAAATGAACGCTAATGCTTCTAGAGTCGCCGTTGTCAATCAATTAGCCCGACAGTTGTTGCATGTCGAACATCCAAACTCGGAGCAAATCACAGCTAGACAAAACCAACTTAATCAAAAATGGGCCGAGCTCCGTGAAAAAGCCGAGGCCAAACGTGACGAGCTCAACTCTGCGCATGGCGTACAAACATTCCATATCGAGTGTCGCGAAACCACGACCTGGATCGAAGACAAAATTCGTATTTTGCAAAGTACTGACAGTTTGGAAATGGATTTGACTGGCATTATGACATTACAACGCCGCCTTTCTGGAATGGAACGTGATCTTGCAGCTATCCAAGCTAAATTAACTTCATTAGAGAAGGAAGCTGCCGGCATCGAGACAGAACATCCAGAAGAAGCTGCCGTCATTAGAGAGAGAATAGTACAAATTCAGATTATCTGGGAAAGATTAACACAGATGTTGAAAGAACGTGATTCTAAACTCGAGGAAGCTGGAGATTTGCACCGGTTCTTGCGGGATTTGGATCATTTCCAGGCGTGGCTTACTAAAACTCAAACTGATATCGCTTCCGAAGACACTCCAAATTCGTTGGCCGAAGCGGAGAACTTATTGTCACAACATCAAAGCATTTGTGAAGAAATCCATAACTACACTGATGATTATCATAAGATGATGGAATATGGAGAGAAACTCACTGCCGATCCAAGTACTCAAGATGATACTCAGTACATGTTCCTTAGAGAAAGACTGAAGGCTTTAAAGGATGGATGGGACGAAATTCATCAAATGTGGGAGAATCGACAGAAGTTGCTATCACAGTCGCTTAGCTTGCAAGTTTTGGATAAAGATGCTCGCCAAGCTGAAGTTATTCTCAACCAACAAGAGCACGCATTGTCGAAGATTGAAACACCGACGACTCTCGAGCAAGCCGACAATCAATTGAAGAAGCACGAGTCCTTCTTGACTTCTATGGAAGCCAACGAAGACAAATTCAATACAGTCATTCAGATCACCAATCGTCTCATCGATGAGGGTCACTTTGCTTCTGATAAGATCGCAAAGCGCGCTGACAACATAGATCAACGCCGATCAGCGATTAAAGAAAAAGCTATGGCTCTTATGGAGCGTTTGAGAGATCAGTTGGAGTTGCATCAATTCCTTCGCGATTGTGACGAATTAGGAGAATGGATTCAAGAGAAACACATCACTGCCCAGGATGAGACGTATCGTTCCGCGAAAACTGTTCACTCGAAATGGACCCGACATCAAGCCTTCGAGGCAGAAATCGCCGCCAACAAAGAGCGTCTCCTCAATCTCCAGAAGACAGGCGAAGAGTTGGCCAAAGAAAAACCAGAATTCGCCGATGTTATCAAACCGAAAATTGAAGAACTTGCCGATCAGTTCGATGTTTTGGAACAGACGACCAAAGAGAAAGGCGAACGTCTCTTCGACGCTAACCGTGAAGTACTCATTCACCAAACTTGCGACGATATCGACTCTTGGATGAACGATCTCGAAAAACAAATCGAAAGCGACGATACTGGATCGGATTTGGCTTCCGTCAATATCTTGATGCAGAAACAACAGGTAAAGAGTGAAACCATGTAAATGTTTTAATTAAAACTTCTTTTTGTAGATGATCGAAACACAAATGGCAGTCAAGGCTCGCCAGGTCGACGAATTAGAGAAACAAACGAAAGTTCTCGAAACCACGGCTCCGGCTCCTAAATTGGAAGAGATTAAAGTTAAGAAGACTCAAGTGGAGCAACGTTTCGAACAACTCAAACAGCCTCTCCTCGAAAGGCAGCGCGTATTGGAAAAGAAAAAGGAAGCATTACAATTCAGGAGAGACGTCGAGGATGAATTACTTTGGATTGCGGAGAAAATGCCTCAAGCATCATCTACGGAATACGGCAATAGTCTGTTCCAAGTACATATGCTTGAGAAGAAGAATCAATCGCTGAGAACGGAAATTGAAAATCACGAGCCTAGAATTAATACAGTCTGCAATAATGGTCAGAAACTGATCGATGAAGGTATGAGTTTAATATCTAGAATTTTGAATCGTTTAAGACTTAACTTGGAAATTTATTCAAATTGAACCATTTTCTTTGTAGGTCACGAGGACTCTGCCGAATTTAGTCATCTCATTAGCGAACTCCATAAAGCGTGGCAAGAACTGAAAGATGCCGTTGAGAAGCGTCGGGAAAATCTGTTGCGCAACGAACGCGCTCAACAATATCTCTTCGATGCGAACGAAGCGGAAAGCTGGATGAGCGAACAAGAACTTTACATGATGGTAGAAGATCGTGGCAAAGACGAAACTTCCGCTCGCAACTTCATGAAGAAACACGAAAGTCTAGAAGCAGCGGTTGAAGATTATGCCGATACCATTCGAGCTTTAGGCGAAACTGTCCGAGCTTTGGCAGCTGAAGGACATCCTTTAGCTGAACAAGTAGCCGTGAAACAGTCACAACTCGATAAATTATATGCAGGTCTGAAAGACCTCGCTGGCGAACGACGCGGTAAACTCGATGAGGCATTGAAACTCTTCCTTTTGCACCGAGATGTGGAGGATTTGGAACAATGGATTGCTGATAGAGAAGTTGTTGCTTCTTCTCATGAGTTGGGACAAGACTATGATCATGTAACGTTGTTGTGGGAGAGATTCAAGGAGTTCGCTCGTGACACGGAATCAACCGGTAGAGAACGTGTTGCGGCAGTCACCGATATTGCCGATCGTTTGATTGAAGCTGGACACTCCGACTCTGCTACTATTGCCGAATGGAAAGATGGACTGAACGAAGCATGGCAGGATCTCCTGGAATTGATCGAAACTCGCACCCAAATGCTTGCAGCTTCACGGGAATTGCACAAGTTCTTCCATGATTGTAAAGACGTCTTGGGAAGAATTCTTGAAAAACAGGTTTCTATGTCTGATGAATTGGGACGCGATGCGGGATCTGTTTCGGCGCTACAAAGGAAACATCAGAATTTCTTACAAGATCTGCAAACTCTACAATCGCAAGTGCAACAGATTCAAGATGAATCTGCCAAGTTACAGGCCAGTTATGCAGGTAATGAATTAAATATAAAGTGCTTTATTTGAGTTGTATCTTAACAAATGGGGACTTCTAGGTGATAGGGCCAAAGAAATCACGAATAGGGAACACGAGGTTATTGCCGCTTGGGCATCACTTCAAGCAGCTTGCGATCAGAGACGTGGAAAGTTAGCTGACACTGGCGACCTCTTCAAATTCTTCAATCTTGTAAGAACATTAATGCAGTGGATGGACGACGTCATCAGACAAATGAACACTAGTGAGAAACCACGAGACGTCAGTGGTGTGGAATTATTGATGAACAACCATCAAAGCTTGAAAGCCGAAATAGATGCTAGAGAAGATAACTTTACTGCTTGCATTTCACTTGGAAAGGAATTGCTAAGTCGCAATCATTATGCCAGTGCCGAAATCAAAGATAAACTAGTTACTTTAAGTAATCATAGGAACTCAGTTTTGCAACGATGGGAAGAAAGGTCAGTAAAACACTGTACGGGGTCCGCCGACACTTATGTCGCGGAAAATAAATTTATTTTGTTATTAAGTTATAAGTTCAATTTTTTTATCAAATAGAAGCAAAATAACACCACAAACTGACCCGATCACATTTTCTCCATTGTTAGCTATATGTGAAATATATATAAAAAAACGCTTTTTTCAAAAATCAAAGCAATAATATGGAAACAAACTTAACCTACTTTGTTATTTTTATAGTTAAAAGCATAAAAACCAAATTGAAATGTACGTTAAAACATGTGATTCCGAGAAATTAATGTAAGGTTAACAATAGAAAATGTGTAAAAAAATGGAATTTATAACTTAATAATTAAATGAGGCGTTAGGTGGGCATAAATGTTGGCGTAAGTTGTAATCACGCACACTTCTTGAATCTGAAATTTTTAGATGGGAAAATCTGCAATTAATTCTTGAAGTTTATCAATTCGCAAGAGACGCAGCAGTGGCTGAAGCATGGCTGATCGCCCAAGAACCGTATTTAATGAGCACGGAATTAGGACACACTATCGACGATGTTGAAAATCTTATCAAGAAACACGAAGCGTTTGAAAAATCAGCGGCAGCACAAGAAGAGAGATTTAGCGCTCTGGAACGTCTGACAACGGTATTTATACTAAATGCTTTCATGTTTGCTTAACTTTATGTATTCACAACTAATTATTTTGCTCATATTTGTAGTTAGAAAAGGGTGGTGGTCTGTGTCATTCGTCGACTTTGCATGAGTCTTCCACTATGTGTGATTTCAATGTAGCCATTCCTGTTTGCAAAAATTTGGAACCTGCTCCCGTGCGCAACTTATCAAAGCGTTACTTAGCTGAGACTATAAAATCGATCGTGTGTGACCTCGATAAGTTTTATAACCCGAAAATCTTTTATCGGAGACGTTTTACTTTAGTCGGTGTCAGTAAGTACGCGCGAATTAGCAAATTGCGGAAAAATGTTACTTTTCTTCACGGGAAGCCTGAACCTAGTGAGCGTAACGCAAAGAAATTCTACAATCGCTCAATTTCTATGTTTGAAACTGGAACGGCAGACGTTTTGTTCTCTAGTAATCCATGCTTATATGGTAGGTACGACGATAAGTATTTCGTCCAGGATTTTATAGACGCTGAAAAGTATGCTAGTTATATGGAAACGGGAAGAATGCTATGTTTAAAAAATGTTGCAACGCGTAATCAAAATTCGGAAGGAGCACGTTCCAAAAAAACTTACAGAAAATCTTTTCCGTTTATTTCATCCACTTCTACTAATCGTGACGCGGTAAGTATTCACACGGGTTCTTCTTGCATGGAATTGTAGTTTGCTTGCTTTACTGCTGGATTGGAAAATATACATTTGAAATAAATATAGGCTGTCCGGAATGTCACGCATGTCCACGGAGGTGCAACATTGAACGGTTCCGCACAATGCGAGAATAGTATATTAAAATACAAGTTTCAGAAGGCATCTATTCAAGCACGAATTTGAAATTCCGAAACGAGCCGCGTAGCGGCGAGTGGAGAAACAAATGAGTGCTTGAAAGATCTTCTGCAACGAGTGTTTTATACTATTTGTTCTATTTTGCCACTGTAAATCATTTTATAAATTAAAAAATAAAAATTTTCCGTCTAGGGAATTTTGTGGAGGTTGGTGACATTTATGCAGCATAATTTTAGGCGCCCATGAAAAAAAAAAAAAATTAAAACGTCAAGTTTTTTTCAAAGATTCTTGAAAATTCTTTGTTTTTTGAAGTTTGACATTTAACCTTGTTGACAGTTCGAGTTCAATGCTACCAACATCATCGATATGATGCCACATTTATCGTAAATATTGCTGTACAAATTTTGTTAATGTATTAATAACAGATTTTTAACACATTCGTTGGATTTTTGCAATGGAAGTGCTTTTAAGCAACTCATTTCATACCTGAGATTTATCAAATTCACAAATAATTAATGTTATGACCATTTTTGGTATTAATTTTAATTGTTTAAACCAACATATTGTATGAAAAATTAAGACATGGATTATTTTAAAGATTTTTTTCGTATTTAATGATCTACCTTGAAAATGCAGCTTCGAGAATTTGCGCGATGTTTCGAATATATTTTATTTCAAAATCGCTAATTATTATCGCCCGCATCTTTACATTTTATTTATAAACGTGTCCTACACTATGATACCTCTTTGTAGTTTGAATTGAGGGAGATTAAACGACGACAAGAAGCAGCTGAAGCCCAAGAACGAGCTCGTCGTGAGCAAGAAGAAGCCGAGCGTCAAGCAGCTTTGGCAGCAGCACAGCCTAAACAACCCGAGGCAGTTCCTGCTGATCGCCCTGACTCAGGAACACCAGCAGCGGAAGAACGACCAGGTATATTCAATTTACTTGTACCTTTTCACTTTACGTTTATAATTACAAACTCTTACAACACGGACACAATCTATGAAACTAAATTGCAATGCTTTTACTACACGCAGCAGGAAGTGGTCAGAGAGCTTCTTTAAAAGCTAGCTCACCAGGTGAAGGTAAAATCTGCAATTCTTACGATATAAATATCTATCTACACATAATATATTAATATTTATTAATGTGCACTACTGGAGTCTATTGCTTTGTTCTTTCCATTAATGATAAATCGATAAAACTGCACAAATTATAGTAAGATTGTTGAATATTAATAACGGAACGATTGGTGGAGGGCTGATATTGTGGCATGATTTAGAAATTTCAGGTCTTTTTAATATTGCAGGTAGGAGTTAACAAGTTTTAGTGTTGCTTTTTACTAACAGCACGTCTTTGATGTTTGGAAATAAATTTTTGGGTAGTTTTTTGTTTTCTACATTTCACCATTAGTTGAAATGGCTACAAAGTTTTCCCAAAGATTTACGTTTTGATTTGCTTTTCTTGCACATTAACTATACTAGAAAACGTTGCGAATGCTCCAAATTTGTATCGCTAAAATGGCTTTATTTTGAGTACCATTGCTTTACCGGAAAGGTCCACGAACACTTACATCCCGGCCTATAAACTCATTTTATTATTAAGTTATAACTACCTTTTTTTTTACTTATAAAAGCAAAGTGGCGTTCCAAACTGATCCCACATTTTCTCTATAATTACTACATGTGAGATATATACAAAAAATATCCAAAAGCAATAAAATAGACAAAATTTTATTATAATGTAAGGCATATAAATGAAATAAGCGCTGCCGAGATATTAATTAATATTTCATCTTCTAATAAGATTTATGGTATTGAGGTGAATCACTGAAGTAATTTATTACATGCAATAATTTTTCCGTGATGTTTTAAGTTGTAGCCGATATCCAGAGTCGACATGAAAACTTATTGGTACTGACTATTTATGGTTATTACTACCTGCAAAAAAGTTTTCATCTCGACCCTGGTTTTCAAAAACCACTTATGCTAATAAGGGTAGAAGTATTGAGTATTGGAAATCACTTTAGAAGCAGCTTATGGTTTACCGGTCAATACTATAAAACTTATCACAAGATGAAATAATAACTAATTTCTCAGCAGCACATGTTTTAATTCGCGTTTTATTTTCATTTTTATGCTTTTTACTGTAAAAAAAACAAGGTAGGTTAAGTTTGTCTCCATTTTATTGCTTTTGATTTTTGAAAAGGATAATTTTTTGCATATTCGCACATATGGTTAAAAACAGAGAAAATATGACTGGGCAATTTTTAGCGCTACAATTGGTTCTATATGTACAAAAAACCTAATTTATAACTTAATAATTAAGTGGGTTTATAGACCGTGTTGGCGGACCCTGTATAGAAAATGCAATAGCTTTTGTAGATTCTTAATTGTAGTTTTTTTAAGACACGAATTTGAGGATTGATCGGTTGGATTTGAAAATGACAAAAGATCTGTTGTTTTGTCAACAGGAAGTATGTGTAAATGTTTTACATACACTGTGGATTTCAGTTAATTTTTTGTGTACCTATTGAATTTTTATTGAAATTTTGATTTCGTTGATATACAAAGGAACTTATTTGTAATTGTATCATACTGTCAAAATATAAGCCATTGCCGTTTGCAATTCGTAGACGAACGTTTTCTAATTGTCTAATATACCTAACTAGCAATGGCGTTAATGTGATAACAAACGTTTATAACATCGTGAACTTGCATGAATTAATTAATGTTAATGCATGAGCATGTTATTATGTAGTGCATGGACAACAAACACCGTCGGCCAGTACCGCCTTTACTCAACGGCCACAATCTACACCTCCACAACAATCACCACCACGCGCCCAAACACGTAAGTAAAAACAACCACTCCAACAAAAAAAAGGGTGTATTTTTGTTGTCTTAATTTAAATTTGGTGCATCTTGATTATTCGTGGCGTTCGTTTTGCTTTATTTGCAATTTTTCAAAGTATCGAGAGCTGAAGAGAAGGCGAAACGTAAGGACCGCTCTCGAAGCAAGTCCCCCTTCCGTAGTTTCCGATGGAAGAAGGGATCTTCTAAGACTTCTGGAGCTGTTAGTGATGATGAAGCCGCAGGAACATCAGGTATGGTGCAGAAAGGTGGTATCTTGTGCAGTTTTATATTCAAGCCTCGGGGAAGGTGGTGGATCAATTTTCAAAGCAATAGAAAAACCATTAAGTGTTGCTATGTGAGTGTGTTCAACAAAGGCATTGTTGTATGTTATGTCGTTCGTTAAAGTTTTTAGAGAATTTATTGTTTTTCAAAGGTGTAGAACGCAAGAAGTAGGTCAGTCTATTTGTTCAGACTAACTTCAAAAGCTCATACGATTTACTTAGTCTGTTATGTGCACCTAGGTAATCCAGTCAAAGTAGACCTTCAACTTCGGAAAAATTCGAAAAAATAGAAGTAAAAATTGGGACAGACCTTTTCAGTTCTATGCGAGTTTTTCCGAAGTTATATGTCTATTTTGACTGTTCTTAGAGAAGTTATTGTTCTCAAAGCCCTCCGATGTGAGGAGCTGTAGAACGCAAGAAGTCATGTCAGTCTATTTGTTCAGACTAACTTCAGAAGCTTATGCGATTTACCTAGTCTGTTATATGCACCTAGGACGTGCAACTCCACAAACTTATTTCATGTTGTCCTTTAGAGCGCGGCAGTCCGGGTGACGAAGAAGTCTTTGAAGGTATTTTAACTCGCAAACACGAATGGGAAAATACGACCGTCAAGGCTTCGGTAAGATCATGGGATAAAGTCTACGCCGTGTTGCACGGCTCTCAGCTGTCGTTCTATAAAGACGCGAAGGTGGCTCGTTCCACCCCCGATCAGACGTTCAAGGGTGAAACTCCTCTTTCTTTGCACAAAGCTAATGCTTCCGTAGCCCAAGATTACAAGAAGAAAAAGCACGTTTTCAGGCTAAAGTATGTCACTGGACTTGTGAGTTTGTGAGTTTGAGAATGATTGTTTTAGATTGGAAAGTGGAGCCGAATTCTTATTCCAAGCTCATAACGATGCTGAAATGAACACGTGGATTTCCCGCATCAATTCTCAGGCAGACGCTGATTCTTCTGGCCCCTCGCGTTCACAAACATTGCCTGCGTCCGCTCAGAAGGAAGATTCAAAACGACGCAGCTTTTTTACTCTTAAGAAAAAGTGAGACGCAGTTGTAATGTGTTTGTCGAATAACTTATTTGTGTTTTGTTGCAGCTAATTTATGCTATCTGTACGCTTTACCTGATTCTGACTGGACCGTTCAGTCTTCGCCCTTTGACCTTTTTCTTTTTATATATATTTCATTCATGTAGGTTGCACATTCTAGTAATATTTTAATGTATAGTAATATATTATGTGATTAAAGAAACTGTTGACTGGAGCACAAGAATATTGCCTTCAGTAAAACCCAATGTTTATTCTATTATTTATTGAATAAATTGAAAATATCCAACTTTTCCTATCACGAAAAGTTGATTTCAAAATTCCCTACCTAATCTTAAACTGCATACTCTAATAAATGTCCGTATTGACATTTTCGCTGCTTTACGTTTGTATCCCTGTTATTCTGTTGCAATATTGTCTTTTTTAAGCTTTGCTTAGCAAGGTGAGGTGACGAGTCATTTTTATTATATACATTTTGTAATAATTTGTAGAGTTATGTCTATTTTACATATAAAAATGTGTGCTTTTAAAAATGGAGTTATAATAAATAAATATTGTTTTTAGTATAGTTGTTTTTATTTATTTTTAACTTATTATTATTTCGTGTTAGTACATGTGAAGAAAGATTTTTTAGGGAATTTGTGCTACTTATGAATTGTAATCTTTCAACTGTCTAATAACATGTTTTCGGGAAAGATGAAAAAACGCTCCGGAGGTAAAAGGCGTATGCGAATATGTTGAGCATAATTTCGGGAAGGAAGGAAAAAACGATCCGGAGGTAGAAGGCGCACAACGCCTCGCTAAGCAGTTAGCTTTTCGGAACAGATTTTCTACTAGACAGGTTGCTGCTTAATGATTTGCTGAAGATGGAAGAACTGCAACAAGAACAGTTTATCCGATCTTTTTTACTTCAACAGCACCGACGCCAACGGATAGAAGAGTTGAAAATACCAAAAGTGGTATAAGAAATAGACCACTGTAATTTTCAGTGACAAAGGGCATAGGGAGATAAGAATGCTAAAATTGCCCCCAGAGCGTATCTTAACGATACTTTCAGGATATGTTCGTACTATAGAAGTACTTTGATTCTGAAGTTTTTAGATCTCAAAGTTAACTAGATTTTGAATAATAATAAAAAAAGGCAAAAACAGAAAATATTTTTTTTCTCTTCATGGACTAAACCGATTTAAATAAAATTTTTATGGTAATTTAATATCTATAGATATACTCTTTTGATAAAAATTTCAACTATATAGCTCTACATTTTCATAGAGAAAAAAATTTTTTTTCAAGAAAAATTGTTTTTTTATTATAAAACTTAAAAGTACAATTTTGAAAATATGTTTTTTGAATTCCCTAGCAAAAAGTACATAAAATATATTTTTTTCAAATTTTTTGTAATGGTACGCCATATTGAAAAAAATTAAAAACTGTCATGTCTCCAAAAAAATGTTTTTTTCGATTTATACTCTTTTTCTCTCTCTCTCTCTATATATATATATATATATATATGTCTAGATGTATGTATATACATCTAAAAAATGAAATTCTGAGAACGCATTAACTGTTTATTGCTCACTTCGTCTCTCAGCCACCCCCGAGCACAAATAACAAAAAGAGCATGACTTAAGTGTAGTTACGCTTGAACATTCCTAACGTGAATATTAATATTAATTTTTCTAAAATAATATAATTTAGATTTAAACACTATGTTAAGCAAATAATAAGGAACCTTAAATTTGACGAAAGATAATTTAAATATAATCGCTGTCTTCATTCATTGTTACGTTAATATTATCTATCATCGTTAAACAATCGGCTTAGCACTTCAGCTGGTCGTGGAATTTTGGTCAAGTATCGTTCATGAGCCAAATAATAATTAATTGCTGCAATATGTGAAGAACAACTGACGATTCTGTTGCCATTTACACATTCACAGCAATATCTATTTTTTCCGATATACTCTCTACTATTTGGTTTGTAATCAAAACTAAAAATAAAAAGTATATATTCTATTTTGTTAATATGACGAGATTAGACTTTAACTTTGACTATATTACTTTCGTCTTACATATTCAATTTTTATGTTGTTCGATTCATCCATCATTTCAGCTAGGTATGACATCGATTGTTTATATTGATTTGAACCAGTGAAGAAGATTTTCAATTTTTTTGTCATTTCTGGAAAATCTGTTAATTCATTAACTGAAATTGTTTGAAAAGAAAGTTTTTTACAGAGCCGACCATTTTTTTTCACTTCATCACCCAACGTGTTTTTACATGTTTTAATGGACTTCATTCTCTCTATAATTAAATCAGAAAAATCTGAATCGGAAGTCACCCCCTCGTGGTGTTATTCTAGTAATAGCGGTGCGTTTTTCAATAAGATAATAGTCATCTAGCTAAGACGTCAGAATTATGTTATAACAATTTCTCTCTCAAATAATTTTATTTGAGATATTTATTTGATTTATTTTTGTCAAAAATAATTGAAAGACATACACACACATGTGTGTGTATTGTTTTTTTTTTTGTAACAAAGACAATTTTTTTCTATATGGCGTACCATTAGAAAAAAATTAGAAAAAATATATTTTGTGCATTTTTTGTTAAAAAATTAAAAAAAAATAAAATTGCACAATTCAACAATTTTTCTCGAAAAAAAATTTTTTTCAATGAAAATGCGAAACTATTTTATTTAATGGTGATAATATTAACGTAACAATTAATTAAGAAAGCGATGATAATGTTAAATAAATTGTAATCTAGATTACATTATTTTTCAAAAATTAATATTCATATTCACGTTGGGAATGTTCAAGTGTAACTACACTTAAATCATGCTCTTTTCGTTATTACTGGTCGGGGATGGCTGGGAGGTTAAGAGAGCAATAAACAGTTAATGCGTTCTCAGAATTTCATTTTTTAGATGTATATATAGAGACAGAGAGAGAGAAAGAGAGTATAAATCGAAAAAAAACATTTTTTCGAAAACAGGACAGTTTTTAATTTTTTTCAATATGGCGTACCATTACAAAAAATTTGAAAAAAATATATTTTGTGTACATTTTGCTAAGGAATTCAAAAAAAATATTTTCAAAATTGTACTCTTAAGTTTTATAATAAAAAATCAATTTTTCTTGAAAAAAAAATTTTTTTCTCTATGAAAATGTAGAGCTATATAGTTGAAATTTTTATCAAAAGAGTATTTCTATAGATATTAAATTATCATAAAATTTTTATTTAAATCGGTTTAGTCTATAAAGAGAAAAAAAATATTTTCTGTTTTTGCCTTTTTTTATTATTATTCAAAATCTAGTTAACTTTGAGATCTAAAAACTTCAGAATCAAAGTACTTCTATAGTACGAACATATCCTGAGAGTATGGTTAAGATACGCTCTGGGGGCAATTTTAGCATTCTTATCTCCCTATGCCCTTTCTCTTCAGTTTGGAAAGCTACAATAGTCGCACAAGTCAGAAGACGAGCGTTCATGAAAAACGGTTCTTGTTGATTCATATATGATTTTTGTAACCTAGAATTTAGAGTTTATGTTGAAAACTTACTTAGTGTTAGATGTAAGTAATTTTGTTTCAAATTTTACTTTACTCACAGACTTAAAAGAATAACTGAATGATCACATCGAATAATGGATTCGTGCGTGAATTTGATTCGAGACAGCAGAAATAGGGATGGAATTTCCAGGAAAATTCAATCAAAACAAAATGATGGTATGAGTTTAACTTTACCGTTTTTTAAAAAAAGTTACAGGTTTCGTGAAAAAAACTCAAAACCGTGAAATTTTTCTACTAGAAATTAGTAGTTTTTTTTTCACTGAAATTACCATATTTTAGATGATTTTTTAAGAAAATGGACACTTACGGACATGTAAAAAATATTACTCTAGGTTTTCCAACCCGAACTTGGAAGTTGAAATTCCAAGTTTTCTGTTCGTTGAATATGCCTTTGGGAAGTGCTGCTCACGCTCGTCCCTAAAATGAATTAAATGGTTTTATCTATTTTGTAACAGACGACGCTTTTATGTACCTGCCTATGCCAATAGTTTTCTTTTTTAACATAAATTTTAACCCTCCAAGTAAGGTCGAATTGAAAAATATTTGTAATTTTTATTATAATTGCACCCAGCTGGGGTGCAACTATAAATAAAGCCGTAAACATTTAGAGGTCTCGGCACACTATTTGCTTTAAAATATAATTGTTTAATTTTTGTATTTTACAGATATTATGAATTTATTAAATCCAAGTTTATAAGTGAGTGAAAAAAAAAGTTAATTATTTGTTATAATGTACCTATCAGTGGTATTTTTTAAACAATTTTTTATGAGAGAAAATGTAGCATTGGTCCACCCTTTCTTTAACATTTTGATACAAAAATTACTAGGTACAAACACCAGTTCTCGCACAAAAGAAAGTAATAATTTAAAAGTTTATACATGGTGTCTCAAACGGTCGCACTTAATTTTATTGGTGAATTCTTAGTCAAAATCTTTTGAGTTCCACATTGGTTAAGCAATTATTACCATAATGAAGATTATTCTAACAATAAGTTACAAAGATTATTCTACTAATTAATTTTTAGCGAACTTATTTTATGTTATTTGTGTGACATTTTTTGTTCTTTACCTTGGAAAAACGTGTAAACCGCAATACCATAAGCGTGTTCAATATTTAGGGTCCTATCTATTTTTCATTTAAACTCTAAAACGACACATTATCACATCCCCAAAATGTAAACTATTATGTTTAAAAAAAATTACAAAGCTTTTCTTGTAATTTATGATTTTTGACGAATGGATATTCTAAGCGCTTTTTCCATTACGTGTTAGACAATATCGATTTGAATGCGAGATTAGTTGGAAGTTAAGTCTTTAATTGATATTTTATTTTTCAACTGACAATTTATTTGTGTCAATCAACGTTTTGATAGGACGTTTTCGATTGTATGACTCGATTACAAATTATCTTGATCGCCTGATAGATAAAACTTATAAGGAGCCATGTTTATAACGTCAAAATATGATCTCGTCATTTGTGTCTCACAAATCACGATCGTAATAGAAAATGACAACGTTGCCGTTAACTTCTAACGTCGATTTTAAAATGGAATATCTCATCCATAATAAAGTGGCGCTCATACTGTAAAAAAAGGATAAAATTAATGGTGAAGATAATAAATAAATAATATACCAACTCATGAACGTCTCCCATTAGCACCATTTCGTTTTTGACGTTGGTAGCATTTTTCGGCTCCAGGTGACAAAAACAGATTATCTGTGATCTGATTTGGTGTATCAAAATACAGGGTGTTTGACGAAGTTGTATAAAAATTTAAACCTTGCATTCTACAATCCATAAGCATAAGGGAAAAAGTGTTTAAAGAAATCTAACGCTGGTAACATTAAAACCATTGAAAACTATTTTGGGTCACTGACAGCAGTTTGTAAATCAGTGAATCTCAAGTCAAAGAAGTTCATAGCAAAAAGCACTTTTAACTTGAGTGCTAAAAGCTACGTACACTTTCGTTAAACGTAAGCAGCTTACCTTGTACAAATATGGATAACTTATTTTTACAAAAATTGTTCGAAATTGTTCACTCCTCTCACGCAATTTGTCAATGGTGTTTACAGATGTACCGCACACTTTTATGCCCCCACATAAGAAAATCACAAAGATTTAAGTCCACGGAACAAAAATCCCACAACTGGTCTTTGTCCAACAATGGTCCAGGGTTCAAGGAGAAGACTGCGAGAATAAACCGGATTTTGGCAGGGGGTCACATCCGGCAGAATTCAAGCTGAAATGGCACTCTCTCTAGGAGGAGGATGAAACTCACAGGGGGCTGTGGATATTCGCGGACGCTTTGAGGAAAGGAGAGAGAGTCGGGGTGGGCCTGATCGTTAGTCGAGAAGACTTCATCATCGAAAGAATCAGTAGGAGGCTCCAGGACGGGTACCCGATGCACATGGTCAACCTGGCGACCGACTCGCGGGTCGCACTCGACATGCTGGGGGGAACGGCGAACAGCATCGAGAGAGCGATTAGAAACAGAGGCGCTCAAAGTGTAAGGATTTGGTGGGCTACCGAGTCCATCGTCGGGATTATAGAGGCCGACGAGGTTGCTAGGAGAGCCACGGAGGCAGAAGAAACGTCTCGCGCTCCCCTCACGAGACGTATGCTTAAAAAAGAGGCCAAAAAGGAGAGCACCTCCAACTGGCAAGAAGAATGGTCCTCGGTAGACAAGGGGAGATGGACCTTCAAGCTTATTCCGACGGTCGACGTTGGTCTAAAAGCTTGGAGACACCGAGCGGTGTGTCTCCTAACGGGACACGGCCCTTTCAGGGGAAATTTCCGAAGATTCAACCTCAAAGCAGGCACCGGCTAGTGCGCGGGCGGAGAGGGATCACAGGAAACGGCCGAGCACATTATGGAGGTGTGCCAAGAAGAGAAAAGGAGCCTAGCAAGAGAACGCTTCAGAATGAAGCAGGGGGATGTTGGAGGGGTTTTTCCATTCCAGGTGACAAAAGAGACCAAGAAGGAAGAGGTGGAGAATTTCAACAGGTGGGTTGAAGAAATCACCATGGAGGACGAGTTGGACGCCCTCCAGTGAAGGCATCAAGTAGGGGGTGAGAGAGAGAGAGAAAATGGCACGGAGCGAATGTGAGAGAGAGAGGAAGGAGAGACTTTCCCCGCTAATTTTTGGAGACGTGGAGGTGGTTAGGTTCCCTCGACGGTGGCTTCGCTGGGGAAGGGGGAGGAAAACGTCTTAGTTAGGCCTAAAGTCTTCGGATGGGCCGGTTCGAACTGGTCTTTGTTCATTTCCACTTGGAAAGTAGGTTTAACATCGTCGTGTTGGCGTAGTATCCACTGGCAAAATTGCACCTGAATTGCCAAATCTTCGAGCTTAGAAACTTGTTTGCATGGGCACAAGTCTTTAGGTTGTATCTGGAGTCGCTACTAAGACTTCGAGCTCGACTCCAGTCTAGTCACTGTGTGTGAGGCTATGGGTCAAAATTGCGGGTGTCCATTTTTAAACTTCCAGTGTTCCGAAGACATTGCACTGTGCGGGGGTTTAGCACATGTCCATGAGGAAATCGTTCGGAGTATGGGGTTAACGCAGCGACCACAAACAATACCCAACGTTTCTCCGTAGAGGAGTACCATGTTTATATAGATAGATAGAACTCGGCCGATATACAGAGAAAACTGTCAATAAATTATGCATTTGAATCACAAAAAATGGTCTGAAGTTTTTGTATAATGCTTCCCCGTTTTTCTAGTTTTCGTTTTTGGTTGTTAGGCAGTCACCTAGTTCCAGCGGTTCTTAAACGGTTTTTAAGAAATATTCGAATTTATTTTGTGGTCCCACTTTGACCTACCGATTTTTTTTTACGAAGTGAATACATGAGGATCTATTACCGGTGTTAAGTATTGTACATCTTTGCGAAACACCCTGTATTTTGCAGAATATCTTGTTTCATGTGGTTTGTTTGAACTTGATTTCACGCAAAATAATAATAAATATTTTTTTGCATTAAAATTTTTATAAATGATTTTACAAATTATATTGACAAACAATCTTAAAACTAAATGTTTTTTTTTCAGGATAAAAATCGTTCAAATAAATCTCTCAAATTTATCAAACCAACTTCTCCTCTATTATTAAATTTAACCGGAGTTACTAGAAAAGCAGAGTTATTATAAATAGGATGTTCTCTTTGATTCTCTACTTTATAGCTTTTCGCGGTGGTTTCTTCTATTCCTCCTGTTTTCGCTATTTAACAGCCGTGGGCCATGCAGAATTATTACTAATTTCTCAACTGCTGTGTATTTACTTGCTGAAACTAAGTTCAACATGTAAACTTTTAAGACATGAAGACGTTCACAACGCAGCATTTTTCGTCAGAAATAAACTATTTCACTTAATGTTAGCACTTCTCTTTTTCAGTATTTTTTTCAAAAATCTAAAATTAAACGTCGATGCCCTAAAATGAAATAAGTGTTTTTATGATACATACCTGACAGGGCATAAATCTAGTCTCTTAGAATGGCGCCAGTTCTTTTTCTGTTGGTTTCTCTAAAAAAAAAAAATATTGCACAAAACTCCTTGAATTGTCTCCATATCGAATCTAGCGTTTTTGCGCTGCGTTACTTTACCTTCACTGCGAATATTCACAAGGATCTTTATCTTAACTCTTTTCTCCTATTTAAAAAATCACACCAACATTTGTTGTTAGAAGAAGTAGTATGATTACGTACATCTTACACTATTAAATTTATATTGACACGAAAAGAATTAAAATTTTCAAAATTGTCAGGTCTACAATAAGTTGTGGTCTATTTTTTCTTTAAATTTTTATGTGAAAATTAGCTGTCGCATTCAGTGACTCATAAATTTGTTACAAAAATTTTGTCGAAAAAAATTAAACCATGCATTATTTTATATATGGAAAAAAATTGTATGCACTGCGGACATTAAGTACTTGTTGTTTATGGCCTCGGGTTTGTAATCTTCGTTTTGCCCTTGGTACATGAAAATGTATTAAAAAGCACTGACGAGTTTGAGTTCTAGGTTTGGACAGTAAAAATGTTTCTTCAAACGAAAAAAAAAACAGTTTTGATACTTACCCGTAAAACATTGAAATCTGGAAATTAGATATGTGGTGATGACAACACTTCACCTGAACCTTCGCCCATTGAATTACACTGACCAGATTGATCATCCAAAAATTAATCACAAAAAGGGCTTGGCTGATCAAAAAGTGTCTACTTTTTATGATCATTGATTTAATCCAGTAAACTAAACTCAACAAAAATACTTAAAGACTAATTACTTAAAAATTAATGCATTCTTTAAATCTTTTTTATTCGACAAAACTCCAAAGGTACTTATTTCATTTATTTAAAAAAAAAATGAACCGTGTTAATTTTCCTTGAATCTATAATTCACTTTAATTCCAATGGGTTAATGTTGGGAAGTCCGCACTTTTATAACACCGTTCAAGGAAATAAACGTTATAATATACGCGAGTTTTCGATGACTTTTATTTTTTCAGGAAATTTTGTGCTTTTTGTTAGATTTTAAGCGTATAATAATTAGTGACAATATCCACATTACATTGTGACGCAAAGATACACATCTGAAACCGTTGCGGTTAAATGATCCAAAACACCATGCTTTGTTAATGATCAAGGTAATTATCATTATTTTGATTTGAACAAACAATATAAATACTCGTTCAACATTTACCTTTTTATTCCAACCGAAATGTTCCGCATATATGGACTGGTTTTTATGGTCTTTGCCATTTCTATCCGATTCACGACAGCATGTGTAAGTGCATTTTTTACCTGAACTAATATTAGTGTACAATTAATCTTCAAATTGCACAGAACGGATACACCCTTAAAGTTAACAGCGCGAAAAATTGCATAGATGACAGTATTCTCAAAGTTGAAAATGGTGACGCTATTTTGGACAAGGACTGCAACTTAATTTTGAAGGGGTGTTTAAATTTCCCCAAGGGATTCAAAACTGCTAAGGTACGAAATTTGTAAGTTAACACCGCTACTGTTTTTCTAATTTCAGGGAAAATATGTTTTGAAAAAAGCACCAATGCCTCCCATGGAAGGAGAGCTCGATTTCTGCGAAGCCGTTGGTAGTTTGGATGATCCACAAATCGGAAATGTTGCTGCAATGTTCAATATGCCGTCAAAATGTCCCATTCCACCCGTAAGTTTTACAATGAAATAATTTTATCTTCTTATGATTACTTCAGGGTAAAGTATGTGCGGATGACAAGAAAAAAATCAATATAAGCAGATTTAAGAATCAATTGGGTCTTGCCAGCGGACATATTCAAGTAAAAATCGAGGCTGAACACGACACTGGGAAGTCTTGCATCGAGGCCGATTTTAATATTTCTAAAAATAGGGCCAGAGGGTAATTGCATTTATGAAATGAGTTGCTACAAGAATAAATACTTTTGAAGAAATTTGTCGTCTTATTATTATAACAGTTTTGTTCAAATTGTTGTTAAATATAATATAAGAGGCAATATTGGTGAAGGCGCCGGTTTTTATTCTTGATTTGTGCATTTTGGATGTGGTTGTCGTTTAAACAACTAAAGTTACGTAAATAACAGTTTGATACTAGTTTTGGCACGCTAATAAAAAATAAAAATAAAATAATACATTGTTTTCGGTGACCTTTAGTTGCGTCATATTTACTTAACAAATGCGTATTGTGAAAATGTTCGAGGAAATTAGATGAATTGTGTTCGCATGTGTCGACTGTTAAAGGTCACATTTCATTATTAGAAATCGATTGGAATTGGGATCATTCAAAAATACAGTACCTGTGTAGTTCAAATGAAGGTTACAAAGAAAATCCACATTCATTTACAATCTGATTTTTTTTGCTTTTGCGTTCGTTAGAAGTTTATTTCAGTATTAAGTTAAATTTGGTGGATACGTCGTGCCGGGTTAGTAGCGCTAAACATGAACCTGCTCAAAGGGTAACAACCGACAGTTTAATTAATACCGAACTTCCACGGCTTAAATGTAGAATCAAGTAAAAATAAATATTATGTGTATTTCTTGTTGTTTAAGTATGAATTACTGTTGTTTACCGAAACCCAATTGTTTTATAGTAGTTGAGTTGTCTCTTAGAAGAGCTGTCATTTTTACATGCGGTCGGATTAAAATTGGATTGTTCATTATTAGATTATTAATCAAACTATTGTTTTAAATAGAGGACTTATGATAGTTTGATCGCAAAAATGTTGCACCATTAAAAAAGAACAAAACACTTTATTAATATTGCACATGGTACTCTTTCACACTGAGTATAAAATAATGTCTGAGAAAATGAGTTATTTGTTAAAATATAATCACAACTTGTCATTGTCATTTGAAGAAACTAAAATTCGTTGTTACAATTCTTTAATCTACACATTAATTAATACTGGCAAGTTTGTAGGGTTTGTACTCAAATATATTTTTAATCGTAATTCCAATAAAACATGTGTTATGATTGTATTTGGTTGCTGCTCTGTGTCCTTTCCGGTTTGGACGGTTCTTCGCTGATTTTCGAAAACTCGTTACTGATTATCTTAATTGAACGTAAATCAGGCAGCGAATTTCCTAACATTTTGATTTCTTTGGTATCGGATTTGCTTCCATGTCTCAGCTTCTAAAAAAGCGAATTGCTTGAGTAATTTATTTCAACACACTGTATAAACTAACCACAATGTTGGTGTCATAACTGGGACAACAGTGACTCAGTTTACATCCTTCACCTTGACACTGCATCAAACAAAGAGGTGGAATGTTTTGTGTGCTTTCAGCTTTCGTGTAAAATTCGGGTTGAATTGTTACTTGCGTAATGCCGTTGTCTATTAAGAATTCTTTAATGTCGTCCATTAATTTGTTGTAACCCTGAAAACACGAATTTAAAATGGGTTAATGCTCAGATTTTCTTACCTCTTGATGCCTGAAAATTATGTGAACTGTAGAGATGATTTTTGTTGCGGTCAGCTGCCAAATATGGAAATCGTGAATATTTACGATGTCAGGGAAGTGATCCAATAATTCTTTTTTCAAAATGTCTATATTAATCGAATCCGGAAGAGTTTGCAGTAGAATCAAACAACTTTCCTTCACTGGAAAAAAAAGAAAGTGTTAATAATTGCGATGTTTCGAATTTTCGGCGAACAAGTGGAAAAATCGCTTTATTTGTGGCTAATTGACCAACCCAATTATTTCTATGCTGTTTTTCGAATGAAAAGAAATTGTTGCAATTGTTAATCGGTTTTTATAACTGAAATTAACAAACTAGTGAATACTTTTATGGTTACGTAGTAATTGTCAATTATCGTTTTTTTTTTGTAATTGTTTTCATTTGTATAAAGCTTATCGCAGGTAATTAGGTAACAATCCAACGCGTATATTACATTGTTTTTGTTGTTTGATATCGGTAAATAAGAAGGTATTTATAAACACTCAAGTCAACTCATTTTCAATTTAATTCCGAAGAAATTCTTGTCATGCTTTAGGATCAGTAGTGTATAAAACATTACCACTTTCCTAGGAATTTACACAAGATCTCCATGAACTGATTCAAAATAGTTACTACAAGGTTTATATTATTTATTATTTACGATCGTCCTTTAAAAACCGCGAGTGTTTTTATTTTCCCTGTCTGATAAGTTTTTGTCGCATAATTCGCATTTTTGAATTTTTGGATTCAAAGAAATCTTTTCGTTCACTAGAAAGTGTACAAAACAAGGTTGGTGGTCACTATTTTTAGATTCTAGTTTCAAAGTACAAGCTCAGATGCGCCAAGTGTTTTTATTTCGTCGATCTAAACAGAGGAAAACTTGCATTTGAAATTTGGGATTTTATTTCGAAATTGTGGAAACGCCATGCAACTTAGAACATGTAACAGTCTGTAAAATTAACAGTTATAAAAAATTCAAAGCATTAATATTGAATCAAATCTAAAAGAAAAGCGTTTGAAACTGTTTAAAGAATCGAAAATTCGAGGTGTGGAAAATACTTATTTAAAGTTGTGAGAAAAACAAAATAAATAAAAGGATTAAAAGAAAAATTGAAGACATGCAAAAATATGATCCATTCAAAGATTTCAACGAAAATCTAAAAACTGCCAAGAACGTTAAAAAAAGGAACCAAAGTTTTTGAAAAATATGAATTTTTTTAGATATTTATTATAGAATATCGAAAATTTGAAAAATAATTCATGGTTTTAAAAAGTGCACAAAATGCAAAAAATTGGAGGATTTCAACGGATTCAAACATTCTATAAGTAGTTTCAAAACTTAATACAAAAAGCAGAAAATGCAGAAAATCTACAGAGTCTAGAAATCTTTTTGACTAAAAAAATTAAACAATCCACGAAAATAAAAACAATACAAGGTATTTGAAACATCTGAACGAACTGTAAAATATAAAAAATGTAGAGAATTCAAGCATCAAAAGGAAGTAAGAAATTTAAATAAATTAAAGAATCTTGAGAACAAAGAAGATGCCAAAAATTGTAAAAACAATTTGAAAAATACAAAGCATTTAAAGAATTCAAGGGTTTCAAAAAAATTAAAGTATTTCAAATGTATAATATTTTAAATATTGAAAAAATATCTATATTTTTCAAATATTCTTGTACAAAGAATATCTAAAAAATTGGATTTCTTTAAAAATATTTAAAATATTGAACATTTGAAAAATTTAAAGAATCTACAGCTTTAAAAGAGAATACAACGAATTGGGGATTGAAACGGATACAAACATTTTAAAAGCAGCTTTAAAACTTTAAAGAATACAGAAGATCTACAGAAACTAGAAAACTTTTAGAATTAAGTGATTCATTTAAACAATCAAAGAAAATTTGTAAATGTAGAAAATCTAAAGAATTAAGACATCAAAAACTTAAAATCTAAAAAAATTCAAATAGTTTAAAATTTTGAAATTCTAAGCATTAAATGGATGTAAAAAATTCAAATAAATTAAAGAATCACGGGAACGAAAAAGGTGATAAAATTGTCAAATAAATTGAAAAATTCAAAGTATCTAAAGAATTCAAAGGTTTTAAAAAATTAAAGGATACAAAGCATTAAATATATGCAAAATTAAGGATTCAAAGAATAAAAACATTTAAATCATTTTAGAAAAGTGTAATACAAGAAGAGTGTTGTTGCAAAATTCATAGCTTTTCCAAACGTGTGTTACATATTTTTTACGTCCCTGACACTTTTCTTTAAATAGCAAGTGAATTAAGTTTTAGGAACTGAGTTCTTGAACGTCAAGGTTGATGTGTATGCAAAAGGGAAAATTGTTTAAAAGTAGAATATGCGCACACACAAATTTTCTTTATTTCTTGTAGGCTGAAAAAAGTCAGATAACTACAAAAGAAAATTGGAAAGTGAGAAAGTGAGACCGATAAGGAAATAATAACAACAAAATCCGACTTATGAGTGCATTTCATGCAAATTACAATTTTATTCCACGAGCATTATTATTTATGCTTTGCAACAAATTCATTATGTGTGATTTATTGTTGTAAAAAACATGTTGTTTTTCATTAGATTACTTTTTATTTATGCGAGAACGCACAAAGGAAACTGTCGCTCTATTACAAGTTAAGACCTCCTCTCTAGATTCAATTTTTCGAAATGATTCATCATAAAGGCAATTTTTACGTGTGGGATGTGAAATATTTGCTTCCCACTCGTAAAAATTGTTAACAGTTTCTGTTGACTTTCTCGAGATTTCTCATTTCTTGTCCTGCAAAAAGGCGTAATGATTCTAAAAAATTCTCTGAAATTATTTACCTTAATTTATTCGCGGAAAGAAAACTCTTATTTATCATTCGCCTGGTTAAAGTAATTTCTAAATACAGTGTGCAATGATTTCATTAACAACAATAGCACTCTGACCAGCATATTTATTAACAGTTATAGAGGTTGAAGAATACGTGGATTGCATTAAGTTAATTTCGACCTTTGGTGTTATATGATATTTTGACTTTGGTCAGGTTGGCGGGGCTCGCTAAGTTTTAATTGCTTCCTGCGACACTACAGAAAGTGAAAAAAATCTACTTACTATGAGGATAACTAAGAAGCATTAACGAGGCGGCGGAAACTATGGACATCAACGGATCTACATATTTGGCAACATTTTTGTCTGTGAAATACACTATCAAAGCACAAACGATAACATAAACACAGCCTGAAAGAAAAAACTACTAAAATAAAAACACACTATATCTTCATACCTATAACGTCTCTACACATTTCCACAAATCCTTGTCTTTGTTTTTTTAGAGGTAGATGAACATTTCTGGTTCTTGATAATCTTCTACCTTCTTTCTTAACAACATCAGGTACAACAACTTTGTCTAAAATTACATCGCCACTCTCTGTGACGTAGAGAAAACTACCTTGATGGAACGTATATCCACCGATTAATAAATAGCATACACCATTTAACAGTAAACCAGCAGCTCCAATAAACAGAACTGATAACGAATGATGCATTTCATCAAAATGTTCGATGTGAGCTAGAGTCTGTAGTGCCTCAGCAACCACGGAAAACGACAGAGATGCCATGAAAATACTATAAATTAGTAACGAAATGACATCAATTCTTGCCCATCCAAATGTGTTTTTTAATTTGGATTCTTGGTTTGCTCGGGACGGTGAATTTTGAGTTTCGTTTGGTTTTTTGTCCGAGCAACTATGGCGAACGGCAGTTAAGTCTTCACTCGATGATTCGGAAGCGGAATCGGTTTTGCTGCATTCTGAAGTGGCAGGAGCGGGGTTGGCACTCTAAAAATAAACAATTATAATAAATAACAGGTTTTCTATACCTCTAAGATTTATTTTTAGTTCATTTACGACTTGACAAACTTGTTCTTAAATTGTAAAGAAAGTCGCCTAAAAAATAATAGCTCAGATCTGCCGAAAAATATCTCCTTTAGGTACTGCTTTGTCAGTCAAATTGAATTTTATTTTATGACAAAAATTTAAAATTTAATAAATTCAAACAGTTTAAAATTTCGAAATTCTAAGCATTAAGTGGATGTAAAAAATCAAATAAATTGAAGAGTCACGGGAACAAGAAAGATGGTAAAATTTAAAAAAAAGATAGAATAAAAAATTTAAAGCATTTAAAAAATTCAAGGGTTATAAAAAAATTAAAATACAAAGAATTACTGAAAAATATCCTTTTTAAAAATATTGAGAACATCGAAAATTTGAATTTTTTTAAGAATCTACAGGTTTGAAATAGTGCATAGAATGGAAAGAATTGGAGGATTGCAACGGATACAAACATTCTAGAAGTGGCTTCAAAACTTTAAAGAATACAGAAAATAGAAAATGCGGCAAATCTACAGAATATAGAAATTTTTTGAAATTAATTGATTGACTTAAACAATCCAAAAAAAAATTTCAAAGAATATTTGAAAAATATGGATTTTTTAAATATTTAAAATATTGAACATTTAAAATTTTTAAGAATTGACAGTTTTAAAAGAGAATAAATACAACGAATTGGGGAATTGAAACGGATACAAACATTTTAAAAGCAGCTTTAAAACTTTAAAGAATACAGAATATCTATAGAATCTAGAAAACTTTTGGACTTAAGTGATTCATTTAAGCAATCAAAGAAAATAAAAAAAAATAATACAAGGAATTCGAAACATCTGAACGATTTGTAAAATGTAGAAAATCTAGAGGATTGGGACATCAAAAAGTTAAAATCTAAAAAATTCAAACAGTTTAAAATTAAGTATAAAATCGATGTAAAAAATTCAAATAAAATTCAAATTAAAACAAAAAAGATAGTAAAATTGTAAAAAAAAATACAAAGCATTTAAAGAATTCCAGGGTTTTAAATAAATTAAAAGAGACAAAGAGTTACTAAAACTTTTTAAATTAATTGATTGAAATCAAGAGATTTAAATCTAAGAAAAAAATAAAATAAATTTGAAACATCTGAATGATGTTTAAAATGTAGAAAATCTAAAGGATTAAGACATCAAAAACTTAAAATCTAAAAAAATTTAAACAGTTTAAAATTTCGCATTAAATGGATGTACAAAATTCAAATAAATTGAAGAATCGCGGGAACGAAAAAGATGATAAAATTGTAAAATAAATTAAAAAATACAAAGAATCTAAAGAATTCAAAGGTTTCAAAAAATTATAAAGAAAGTCGCCTAAAAAATAATAGCTCATAACAAGTTTCAGATCTGCCGAAAAATATCTCCTTTAGGTACTGCCTTGTTAGTCAAATTGAATTTTATTTTATGACACTTTTAGTGTGAGTGAACAAAATTGTCACCATCTGCTTAAATTTAGGAACTTTTTTCGATTGGTAACACAGATTGGTCGAAATGTTAAATGTAAGTGTAAGTTTAAGGTTACAGTTTCAAGCCAGAAATCTACAGAAAATTTTCATAGACAGAAAATTAACCCTAGCATTTTCTACAATTTGCAGTCTTTAATTTTGCTACTTGATTACTTGATTAAAGATTAAAATGTTACGTTTGAAATAAGGTTTCACCAACAATCGCAAAATTTCTTAAATTATGGAATTTGATTTTATTTGTAAAAAAACTATATATTTAATGCGCAAATTTTAAAAACTTTATAGGCACTCCTGCATGCGGCAATCGTGATGCCTTCTTTTCCTCATGCCTTAATAAAAGTTTTTAATATATTATTGTTTTTTAGTTTCACGATCTGATGAAAACTGAAACTTTTATTACCTCCGAAAGAAAGCGAAGGATATCATCTTATAGTTTGATTAGTCCTTTAAGGCGGCTTTCGTGTTATAAATCGATAATAAGAGCACATTTTCAAGTAATCACTCAGATATGACGAGATATGGAAGCATGACAACTTTCCATGGTAATTACCCACACGCTTATTTAAACAGTTTCTATAAAACAAATTTATAATTCAAGTAAAAAGTAATTAACATTAGATTAACATTTTTATTTAGCATTTAATTGAATGAACATAACTGGGAAAAGTTTTTCGATGTATATTAAATGTGACAGTCATATTTTAATTATAGTACGTACTTGCTCGCTACATATTTCGTTTATAACTGCATTATGTAGCGAGGAGTTTTAAAAAATACATCAAAATCAAAATGATACTTACGTTAATGAAACGTACGTTAAAAGTAAGCTTTAAGGTTTAAATTTTTTTTTACGATGGTAAATGTAAAAATTATGAACTCAAACTAAATTTAGTCAGAAATAATTTCTTCAATCTCACTTTCTTTTTCTTTAGTCAAACTTAGTTTACGTAAATTTGGTTAAATATTTTTTGATTTAAGCTAAAGTAGGCAATTTTAAGTTGAGTTCGGTTTAGACAGTAATTCAGCTGAATTCAGTGCTACAAATCAGTTGCCAATTCCATAAAATTTAATCACATTTAGTGTAAAAAAAATTATGTTCAAAAATTTTTCAATTTGGATTTTGAGAAAGATGGAAAAATAACCTTCCTATATTTCATTGGTAAATGTTAATTGATAATATAAAATAATTATTTTTGTCGCAAAAAAAAAATTATTTCTCAAATTGTGTAAAACATTTTGTTCAAAAAAATGATTGACTGTATTTTTTTTAATTCCTCAATTCTACATTAAGTTTTTTTTTTAAATTTTTAGTTGTATTATTCTATGAATAATTCCTTAGTATAATTCATCAAACTGTATATAGAGTTTGTATAAATCAATGTTACAAGATATGGGCCCCAACGATTTTTTTTGGTTTCTATTGCTTAATAATTTTTTTTATTCCTTGTTTCATTTTTAAATGTTTTATTTTATTGTGAATTTATCTAAGCTGTATAAATTCTATAACACAGTCTTATGAGACAGTTGTATGAACTTCTTTTTTTTGGAATTTGAATCATCGATTTTTTTCACTTTTTTAGCTATTTTTTACTAAATTGGATACCAATTATTTACAATATTTTTTTATTTTCTACTAGTTAATCTCTTCGTCGGAATCATCAGACTTTGATGACTCAAATGAAGAATGTTTTCCAAAATAGCCATTGAGACATCGAGGGCAGATTCTTATATAATTCAAAATTCTTCCATAACTAAAAAACCGTAAAATAGTTGCAACATGCGAACAACAGGCGATACATTGTCCCACTTTGCAGTTGCATGTATGTCCGATAAGACTATGTTAAATATAATTCTACTGAGTGTAGAATTTACAAAATGATAAAAAAAATATTTTGATTATTATTATAATTAGAATTAAACAAAACGAATTAATCTATCTAGAATATTTTGCATAAAAAGTTGTTAAAATGTTTAAAAATAAACTATTTTCAATTGTCTAAAATAAAAAAAAAATATTAAGTAAACATAATAGCATATATAAAAAAAATGTACCCGAATTCCGATAAATCAGTATTTTTACAGTGATTTTGAGGTCGAAGTGACTATTTTATCTATTATAACTATTATTTATTTTATTACCTTATTATTAGAAGGGCAATTTTGACTTTTGACTCTTGACTTATCAATCACATTCTGATAATGGTCAAGATATAAAAAAACAAAACATAATTACAGCCTCGGGACCGTCTTTTAAAGTGAACTGACAAATTTACATTCTTGCGGTTTTGTGGTTTTTGCTGACGAAATATTGTATGAGCAAAAATTAAATATGAGGTGTGAGTGTATAAGTGTATTGGCAATTATAAATGTTTAATTCGACTAACATTCATCAGCTGTTAAACATTTTTCAACAAATCGACAGTAGAGTAAGCTACCAACATGAATGTTTGTTTCACAGTGGTTTAGAAAGCCTTTTTTGGATATCAAAAACGAATATATACTGAATGACATTGGAAATGCAACACCTTGAAATAACAATTTTTTAAGTTGGTTTTATTGTCATTTATTGGCCTTAAGTTGCTAAACATCTGATTAAAATTTCAACCCCAAGAACTAGCAAACAAGGGAAAAAACTTAATAATGTGTTTGACGACCCCCGTTTCTAATGCACTCGTTGACACGTCTAGGTATCGATTCAATTAGGCGATTGATTTTTTCCTGGGGTAGTTCATCCCAAGGAAGTTGAATTTCGTGCTGTAGTTCATTTAACGTCTGTAGAGGGTTCTGTAAAGTGTCATTCTTCATCCTATCATATCCTAAACGTGCTCAATTGGATTTAAGTCGGGAGATCTGGGGGGCCAAGGAAAAACATTCAGTCCTGCGCCTTCAAAAAAGTCTTTGGTTCATTGTACTATGTGAGGAGGTGCGTTATCTTGCTGGAATAACACGTTTTGGAGTCTATCAAAGTATGGGAGAAGATAAGGTTGGATGAAGACCTACACATAACGAGCTGCTGTCATGTTGCCTATGATAAACACCAAAGGTGACCGGCTATCACAGGCAATCGCTCCCTAAACCATTATTCCTACAGTACGGCGTACATGCCTTTCAACAGCAAACTCAATATTGGACCGTTCTCCACGACGCCTTCTCTATGACAATCTTGCATTTCTACGCAGAAGCGCGATTCATCACTAAAACAACCCTTTCCCATTCGTCTCTCCACCCTTGGCGTTCTCGGCACCAATCCAACCAAGACCAACTGCGCACGATATGAATACAGCCCCAAAGACTTGATGCGCCGATATAAAGTTCGCATACCAATCGGTCTACCTTCTTCAGAAAACTTGTGGCAAATCGGTCTCTAAGGGGCCATGAGTCTCAGCTGACGACCGTGGCGTTCTGTGGTTCGTCTAGGTTGCCCATGGGGTCTAATTCTTGTTTCTCTGCCATCTTCATTCCATGTCTGCAAAGCTCGAATCACAGTGCTCAAACGCCGAGGAATTTCACGGAACGACAAACCACCTTCCTGGAGCCTAACAATTCTACCTCTATAAAGTCACCTAGGTGGTGAAGGTCTAGGACTTCGTGCTCTAGGTAATGTTTTATGACAGGGTAACACTGCAGACTACAGACTTATAAACGTTCAACTAGAAATGATTTTTAATTTATGGAAGTCAGAAAATAAGAGGTAAAGAATTTTTTGCACAAAAAATGTTGGAGATAGTGAGCTGTAGTTTTTATCACAACCTTATGTCTGAACATGAAACACATATACAAAATATTATCAAGAAGAAATTGTTATTTCTAGATGTGGCATTTCTAACGTCATTCAGTATATAAAAAACTGCGATTGAAAGAAATTGTTTAAATTAGTTTAGGAGTTTTTTTTCTAATTTAACAATTAATAATATTTTAAAGATCTCGTAAATAAAATATCAGTTCATAACCTTTTCAAGTAGGTACATGATTCTACAAAGCTATTCTTGATGTAAAATTTAAATCGTATTAAATGGTAAAGTGACTAATGGGATTTCATTGTAAATAAAAAAAGGTTTTATAAGGGGTGGAATAAAACAAGGCAAATTATAACTAACATGTTTGTATAAGGTAAGGCAATCAATATCGATCATGTTAATCTTCGTTATCTGTATAAACTTGTCCACTTTTGTTTATCAAAGATAAAATAGTTATTATTTTCAATTTTTCATGAGTATATGAAACATATGACCCTGAAATGAAATAAAATTATTCATTCAGGTGACAAAAAATGCGTTATTAAAGAACCACACAACTTTTGCGTTGTGCATAATTAATAAGGTCGAATTTATCAAAGGACATCACTGAAGCGCTCGCGGAATTTATTAATTCATTAAGCAAATCACTTGGATTATAATATTTCTGTACAAAATAACTTTGTTTATTGGTAAACATTTAGCTGTTTAATTTGTATGAAAATGTGAGTATCTGTCAAGATTTCATGATAAAGTACAAATATCAGGCTTTCCAAGGTCGGAAGGTAGCCTGCGATCAGGTATTTGCCAAGGAAGATGATGCAATATTTCAGGTCTACAAGGTCTATAGAAAAAATGAATCAAGAAGTGAAATATTATTACGTTTTTCTTCGAAATGAAATAAAATTGCCGGAGCTTATGGAGCGCCAGTTTTGCAGTGTTAATCAAAGACAGACAATAAAATTATGATTTCCACTATTATACCATTAGGAATTAATGCTAATTCTTTCAAATAAAGAGCATATTTTTTAACGTTAACTGTTACTATGGACATAAGAAAAAAAGATATTTGAAGCATCTAAAACCTAATCAACACTAATTACATACATACCTTGATAGTAACAATACATCCAGTCAACGCTAAAATATTGCACAGCATGTGATAAGAGTCCATAAGAAGTGTTAAAGCATGGGTAATATGACTAAAAATTAATTCTGTTATAAAAAACATCACAGTCAGGATGAGAATAATGTAAAGTTGGATGGGTCGCAGATTTCGGAAACATTCTTTCACCGGCATGTTCTTCGGTTGTCTGTAACAAAACATAAACAAGTTAGAGAATACGTTTTTACATCGCAACACATTTTAATGCCATTTCATTGTTAGCAAAGCGAAATAATTGTTTGATAAAAACGGTACTCGTTTAGACGTGTGTGCAAAAAACAATCGACTATGCAACTTTGGGTCATTGTTAAAAACAAAAGTGAAATTAGATGTGGTAGTAGTGAAAAAAAATAGAATAGTTACCTTTAGACACATAATTTTTGTTCAGATTTCATAGAAATTTAACTGAATAAAATGATTCTAAACTGCGCTCACGTTGTGGAGCGGAATGTTTGGTAATACCTATTTAAAATTACACAGGAAGTGCGCCAATTGATCATATTAGTTCTTTAATTGAACGTGTTATACATTGTATGGCAGCTCATATAACTCGTGATTAAATTAAATGATTACGACAGTGAAATCAAAGTTAGTTTGAGATTTTTTGAAAATGATTTTGTAACAACATATTACCAGTTGAATTGTGACACCAAAATAAAGATCTGATAATGATAAGATAAAGTGTCAGTGAGCTTCATTTTATAGATATTTCTGATTTGTTGTGCCTATTTTTAAAGTTTTGCAAAGACATGTATCGAGTTTTAAAATCAGTTTGTAGTTTTTAGTTCTCTTGAAATTGTTCCCAGCTATGTTTGGCTATGTTTTAATTTATGCATTCAACGTGAAGATAATTATTATTTAGCCAAAGAAACTAGTTTCACTATAAAATTCTCACAAGAAAAAAATCTGCAAATTATCATGAAAGTACGTAATTACCATGGGATTGCTCACGCTCTGTAAAAGTGGATAGACTGATTTTAGTTTTAGTACTCGACTTTCCAAAAAAATATGTCTTTTCAATATTTTAGGAATGGTAAAATTGTAAATTTGATTATCAGGGCCAATTCCTGATGATGAAAATATGCAACAAAATTAATAAAACTATGCAGTAACAATTGTACAAGACACAACAAGTTTAAAAGACATCCAAATATATGCAATATTTAATATTTTTTTTCTTTATAAATTCTCTTAAATTATTTCGTTTTTCCGTATTCTAAAAGTCCGTTGCATATTTTGTAATTTTCAAATTTGTGAAATAGAAAACCTAAATTCAAAATTTTGAGAAAGCATGAAAAGCAATGACGAAAATTTAAATTAAGTAATTATATGAAATATTTTATAGCTATTCTAATAATAATCAAGAAAATCAATAACACAAGTCTCTAAATCTAATCTAATCTGAAGAAGACTAAATTTAGATCAGAATGTTTATTGGCTGTAGTTGAGCAAAATACTGGGCAAATGAATTCTAAGAGTCTAAATTTTGAATATCTAAAGACTTTAGAATAATCCGAAAAACTAAAATTATTAGAATTTACAATAATTTTTCTTTCCTAGATTCTGAATTTTTATGTTTTAGCTTTACGTTTGTGGTCACAGATTTCAGCTAGGTCTTTGAATTATAAATCTTTGCCGGCTTAGACTTTAGTGTCTTTAAATTTCCAAAGACTCATGTTTTGAGATTTTAGATGATTTACAGGTTTTAGTTTTTAAGTCAGAATTTATTCAGAGTTCAGGTTCAAATTTTCCATTTTTTGAAATTTAAGTCTGGATCTACTTTCATTATTTAGATTTATTTATATTAAATCTATGTTTATCTTCATTTGTTTTTAAATTTCACATGAGTGTATTTTTTTATTCTGTTTTGTTACTACTCTAGGTCCTCTAGAATCTTTGATTTTTCGGATCTTTTATGCTATGGGTTCTTTTAATTTTCTAATTTTATTATCAATTTTTTGCATCACTTTAACACTTTTTTTTTTAAATATGTATCATAATTCGTAAAAAGCCTATAACCTTTAGATTTATGAAACTCTCTTGATATGGGATTTCTTAATTTTCTTAGAATGTTAGATTCTTTGTATCCTTTATGCTTTTTCAATTTTTCAATTTATTAAAATTTTTTAGTTCAATAGATTGTTTAAAAATTCTTTCTTTCTATCCATTCTATCTATACTTTTTTGTGTTGCAATGATTTGTTTTTTGCAAGTTATGTATCCTTCAATTCTTCGAAATTTGCATATTTTAATCTTTGGGACCATGGGTTTATTAAAATTTTTGAAGTATCAAGAATTATAATTGTCTCATTCCAGTTTTAGAATTTTTGTATTTTTCATATTTTTTTAAATAGGCGAATTTATTCACCCTTTTTAGATTTTTAAAATTTTGGATTGTAATTTTCGCTTAATCTGGAAGTTTTGCATTCTCTATTGTTTTTTTTTAAATTCTTTGAGTATTTTAAACTTCAAATTAATGAATTGTTTTTCCTACTTTTCAACTTCTTCTCGGTATAAAATAATTAATATCTTGAATGGTAACAAAGAAATAAACAGCTCATATCAACTTGAGCAAAAGTGGTGTGAAAGAAAATAATTTTTGGCAGAATGCTGTAATAATTATATACGGATTTAATTTTAAATTTTATGTCGTTTTATAGGGTATTAACCACCAGTTGCTATTTTGACCTTAAATTACCTTTTGACCTGGTAACGAGAAAAACAAACTCATTGTCAGTTTATCAGTTGTTTTGTTCTGTACTCTAAAACAACTAGATTCGTTTATGGAATGTTTTCGCTTATAATAACGTTAAAATAGAAAATACAAATAACTAAAATCAGTAAGTAAATAACTTATGAAGATTTTTTTTTTATATCGCATTATAAAACCGTTTATAATGTGTAAATGCATAATCCGGCAGTAAATATGAAATATCATCATGGGAAACACCATAGCAACGTTTTTTGTTTCATTATGACGTAATTTTTTTTATAGAAAGAATGTGTCAAAGTATTTAGAATCGGTTTTATTTTTTTAATCAAACCTGTATTAATCTAAACTAAATTTATTTTTAATAAGACGATAAAAAATTGTACCTTTAATAAAGTCAATCAATAAATCATAATATAAATGGTTGTAAAAATCAAAGTTTAATATATAATACGAAACAAAAGTTCTCTTGAGAGTTTATAATCATTTAATACAGAGATATTAATCTCATTGAAAAATTGGTTCTGATTTGATCACAGTTTTTGCAGCCACAAATCCTTTTTCGTGTACTTTAAAAAAATAACTAACATTGATTGATACATCCATAAACACACTGTATGGGAGATGTATTTATAGATAACACCGTTTTTCAGTACATTTTAATAAGGTGTTATCTAATCATTACTAGTTCTTTAATGAACAAAATTGATTATTCATATGTTTAGGTACGCTCTTTAACGATAAAATTCAAAATCTTACTTCAGACTTCAGGGAAGTGCAGACGAAATTTGTACACTAATATCACTGTTTGGTGATCCAAATTAAACTGAGCAATGAGTAACGAGGAGATATTCACGTGGTGTACTGCACTTCAGGATAAGAAAACCTCGACTATGATTTGTAAACAAAGCATTACAATCTGTGCCTATAAGTGGAAAATGATTACTGATACTGGGTATAAGATATCTGCTGATAAGATTGATTATTTTAATTATTATAAAATTGTTCATATGTTTATTTAAAGTCAACCCGACGAATTTTGAGTGAATCAAATTTTATGGTTTCATTACGACTATCAGAATTACGTGACTGACTTTTACAGTTGTGGATAAACATAAACAAAGGTCTAATGAGCTGTAATATTAACGCACCATAAAATTGTGACAGGTAATTCAGTACTTTCAATGTACGACACGCTACTACTAGAATTTGCGTAATTTTAAGATACTTCCGCTTGATATCTGGTTTAAGAGAAAGTTTAATTTTGACTTTTTTTGGTCAATAGTTACGAATTGTATTTAAGTTATATAACACGACCGTGTCGCGGATCTCAAGTCAATTTGAGCGGTTAACAATATTTCAATTGTTTCGTCTTATTATCTTTCAAGATAATAAAAAAATATATTTTCGTAATTACGCACACATAATAACGGCGCACCGAGCAATGTAAAAGTATAATATAAAACTTTAGAAGTTACCCTTCTGTTTGTATCCTTTTATTTTTGGGGTAATTTTATCACGTTCTTTCAAAAATATGGGTCTTTGTACACTAAAAAATTGCGATAAAGGTTTGTTTATTTATGAAATTGTTCGGAATTCCACGCACACATTCTCTAACAATGTCCAATTAAGATAAAAAAAAATTGCTTATTAAAATCGTTCATTTTCTTGTTAACTTTAATATTGATAATCATAAAACATTGGTAATAACGTACTTTTACTAGTCTCTTTCAATTTAACTTTTAAAAAACATTATGATTGGTTAGGTGCACATTATAAGTCGTTACCATCTCTCTCTCTCTCTGACCTCACTACCTATTTTAACACTATAAAAAAAATTGATAAAAACAATGTTGTAAAAAATTAATAAGTTCATAAAACCGTTTTAATTTTTTTTAAATATGATTAAATTATAATTCGAAGTTATCCCATGATGTGACCTCTCTGTAAAAAACTGTTTTGACTAGAAATATTTCCAGACAAAAATATAAATTAGTATACTTACGTTTTAAAGACGATCTGAAGAAGAAACGCAGCTATGTCATTCTTTCTTTTGTCCGAGAAAGTTCATTAATAGCGTAAAAGTAATTATGTAACAACAAATTCACTAAACCGCTAAACCGCTTAAAATTAGATTATTTAACGGCAACTTTAAAACATCTTAAAATTATGCGACCGCTGAATTCCCACATCCATAATTTATCAGGATTTCTCTACAAATTCACATTTTGTTTAAAGTATGTCAAGTAACGTTTACCGCGTGGCGTTCACATTACACACAACTACAACTAACAATTTTTTAACACACGTGAGATCGCGAAAAGTGAAAAGTTTTCTGATCGCTACCACTATTTGAATTGGAATGAATGAAGTCCTCGAATTGACTGTTGATTCACCCACTCTTTAACAAGTGGAAGGCATGAGGAGCACTATCTGACGACTTTCTTACGAAATTAGATTCTTGGCATAAAGTTCAATTACTTACTTGTTGCAAACCGAACTGTACACATCTAACCTACATTTAAGTAAATCACTTAAACAGACAGAGAATTACCGGACGACCACCGCTATTTGAGAGGTCTACGTGTTTAATATGTTTTGTGACAACGACAGAGTTAATTACGATAATAGACAAAAACAAAGACGTTAATTTAATTTATAGTGTGGATCACCTGGATACAATATGAACCTTGGGTCAAACTCGGAGCAGGTTTTTTTTACAGGAAAATATTTACTTTCATTGTTCTTCAAAGATGCCCCATTCCAGCTGATCTACGTGGGAGTACTGGCTCAAATTTATCTCGAAGAAGGCAAAATATGTTTTAAACTCTATTTAGCAACCAATCATTCTCAGAAAATTGATAAAATATTATAGATTACTGCCACATCAAGCTTATGGCCAAGGTTTTGTGAAAAATTTGAAGTATTTAAACGAGCAAATAAGCAAAAATATTAAATTTCTCATTTTAAAAACAGAAGAGCTAGAAAACCAAAAGTAATAACACTGCAAGTCAGGAATGTAAAAACACGGTAAATTAAGCAAACCTCATAAAGCTGCCACGTGTTCGTATTTTAAAAATGTTCGGAGAGGTTTTATTTTTAACAAGTTGGCTACGTGAGGTGCAGCTTGTTAATAATGCCAAAGCAACGCGGCTACCTCAGTGGTGTTTTAAATTATGCCAAAAAATACTAAACAATTAAATTATTGGTAACAAATTGGAAGTAGTTATTTACATAAAAGTCAGGAAAATGTTACATTACTGACGAGGATCTCTAATAAAATACGAGGCACGTTGTGCCGAGCTCCGAGTCTTCTGAAATTATTTTACTGACACGCTTTATATTAAACTTTTTCGGAATTCGTAAAAACTCGAAAATTAAAAAAAGAGTAATTGAACAATATTTTTAAATTGAGCAAATATTATGTGTTACCAATTTGCTGACTCCATAATTACAAAAAACAACAAAAAATAAATAATGAAAAAAAATGTTAACAATTTTCTGCGTGTGTAATAGCTGTTAATAATTCATAAATCAGTGATGAAAAAAGACGAAAACTATTGCGATGGTGTTCATTTCGATGTAAGATTGGTAGATTTAAAAAAAATACTTGATTTTCAAAGGATATATTTTTCGCTTATTTTGCGTAAGTTCCCATAAAGCTTCAAGTCTTTAGTGCAATTACTCTATGTTGAAAGCAGCACTTTTGTTAAATCAAAATTTAGATATAAGTAAGTTTTGTAAACTACCTGGTTACCTAAAACGAAAATGATGAATTTCTTCTTAAAGTTCCCAAAAAGAAATGAAAGTAAGTTATTACGATGGCTAAAATGCTGCAAATTCATCTACTGCTCTTATATTATTATAAGTCGCGCTTATTTTTGGTGTCTGGAGCCTGTGATGTGACGAATTATCAAGGATGTTACTCGATCAAGATAACATTATAGTAGAACACATTTCTGATTCTAGAGAGAATAAAACTAACGTTTTGTAGTAACTGACGAAGGAAATGGTGAGAAAAATCTTGCTATGGCACACCCGTCTCATATTCCACATGGGCGCACATTTTTCAATTACAAGCAAGGGAAATGGACTATCCAACCAGCGATTCCTACATTCTTTGGAAAAATTGGCTTACCTATACCTCTCGAATACACAGGCTAATGTAGACGGTGCAGTTCGGCGATTTTGTTGATAGATGCCGAAGGAAATGTAACAGATTTGAAGAAACATTGCAAGAAAAATACAATCTGGCCTAGCAAAAAAACAACAACTAGTATCGGCAGCGATCTAGCCCAGTCAAAATAGACAAAAAAATTGAAACATCGAATAAATTTTCGTGAAAGTAAAAATTGGTACATATCTTAAATTGATCATTACAAATAAAATGTCAAAAGCCCCATCGATCTCACTCAGCTAAAAAGAACAACGATAAAAAAAAACGGTTTTTGGCATATATCTCTTAAACCGGAAGTTTTAACGCACAAATAACTTAAATAAATCTTGTGTATTATTCAATTTTTTACAATAAAATGTTTTTCTACGATTTTTTATCTATGGAAAAAAAAAGAACTGAAACCTTTTTGTAGGGAATAGCATAATGTACAAATTTTGTATAAACTATTTTTGACTATATCACGTTTAAGATACCTATGCAAAAAAAACTATTTTTTGATCTTGACTTTGAAGAAAAAGTTTTGCTCTAGTAGAATGGAAGTTGAATGTTAATTTTGTCTGGATTAATCCGTCTACATGTAGTGATTTATTTATCTATTTTTTAAAGACTTTTATTAAAAATTAAATTTTTTGTCATAAAGCACTTTCTGGAATTAATATTTCAAAAGTTCTACAATTCATTTTCATCTTTCTAATTAGTTTCGAATAAATTTGTTCTATGTTTTTAGATCTTTTTTATTTTGTTGCAATTATTATATGAATTCAGAATCAAGTAAAAGTGACTAGCAGAATCTTTACCTGACTAAACAGGGAATAGTTATTTACCTAACAAGTTCGGAAACTTAATTTTCCCGCATGAGCACTTTGCATTTAGTGCGAATGCGGGGAAATTCTTTCCGAAAGAGTTAGGTACAATATTTTTTGTAACGAATATCGAAATAAAAAAAATTAAGTAACTTTTTTTTTTTTTAATGGTGGGTTGGTAACATAATCTGTCTACTGTAACTTTCTCCTAGATTTTTAAAATGTAAATCAGCTGTCCTATTTTTGTCTTAATTACTAACAAAAATTGTTAAAACGAGTGAGAGCGAAGAATGTATGTGTATCCCTCCCGAAATACAACAATGTGCCAAAGAGACCGTTTGGCGTCTGCTGCCCAAGAAAAGTCGCGAACGGTATGAACGCACTTATCAAAAATTGATTGACTGGTGTCTTCAAAAAGTCGCAATACCAACCGTATAACGCAAATATCCCTAGCCGCCAGCGGAAACTAAAAAGCATAGGGGTGCGGGAAAACAGTTTTTCCGTGCATCGGGATTAAGCGGAAAAATTCTGTTTCCGTACAATGAGTACAAAAATTCAATTTCCCTGTGCGTACATAAGCAGGGAAATGTTTATAAGACAATTTCCGCAAACCAATTTTATCACAATCACAATTCAATATTTCTTAGAATCAAGTTGCGCGTAAATTTCTAAGAGTATCAAAAATTCAAATATATCGTATTTTGACTTCTTGACCTTTTGTCTTTTTGTTTGTTATTCCAACAACAAATTAACATTAAGATATCGAGACAGAAGTCGTTGTTCCACGCTTGAAGCTATGAGATCACAAATTCTAATGTTGTTTTGTGCGATAATTCTGGTAAGGGATGGAAGCGTTTAACTTGTTTATAACGAATTAAATATTTAAGATGGACTGCTTTTATGGAACAGAAATTGACTGTCACACTAAAAAATTCATTTGTTATGACAACTACAGATTTCATCAATGTGTGCAAGTTGGAAAAAATAGAAGAATAGTGATGGGCATCCTTCAAAACTGTCCCAAGGGCTTTGTTTGCAACAATGAATCAAAGTTTGAGTGTGAGGAAACTGAAGAAAACTAGTAAATTGGTATTGGTATAAATTATTTATTTTGTTGGAACTGTGATCTATAAATATTGTGAAGAGAAAACAAAACTTTATAATTAAAAATATAAAATTATAGACCTTCAGTTAAGATTTACCTAATCTTGACAATTTAATCCGTGTATTATTTATTTCATGTGAAAGTTTCGTACAACATAAGTGATAAATTACTTGTAATCATGTTATTTGGCATTACCCAAGTAAATAAATGACATTTAAAAGAACACAGTGTATTTTCTTCTTTAAACACATTTCGCATGAAGTATTATATTTGCCAACTAAAATAAATGAGGTACTGAAAAATTCTTTGAAAGCTACGTTTCTGGTCTCAGAAAATATCAAGAGAATTAATTTCTATTCAAAAAAAGGATTTGCACCACCTTTGAGATAAGATACCATAAATAAATACCATTTAACATGACTTAAGAGAGACAATAGAGATCATTTAAATTTAAAAGAATCTTTGAGACGAGTTATATTGAATAAACATGAAATGATTAGTAATGCAAAAAATAATCTAGTTTTACAGTGATGGTTGATGCAGTAGGATGAAACTACCACTCTTACTGATATTTCTCTTGGTAAGCTTTCGAAACTTCTCATAAGCACTCTCAAATATACAAGACAACGTCTCACAAAGTATAAAATTTTAATATTCTGAAATGTGTTTCAAATACCAATATGAATACTCTAAAAAAAAGTAATACACAATAAGTTCAGAATCATTTAAGAAAAGTCACCAAGACTTATAATAACAAAATCGTTTAATTGGCAGGTTTCCAATGTACAAACCAAAGAAATTATTGACTGTAAAAACAAGGGTTTCATTTGCTATGATCAAACGCAATTTTACCAATGTGTGGAAGTCGGTGATAAAACGATGACAATTGGATTGCCACAACAATGTCCACCAGGATTAATTTGCGATGATCGTTCGGTGTTAGAATGTGACGAACCTTGGTTATTTACAACTCCAAAACCACAAAATGTGACAACAACGAGAGAAACAACGGCAACCGTGTATAGTCCACAAACAACACCCTCCAATAACATAGAAACAAATACAACTGGCCCTACAAAAACCTCAATAAGACCTGCTTCAACAATTGAAGAAACAAGCACAATCGAAATTACCACAAGCTCGATTGGCTCTGTAGAGACCACAGCGACGCCTGCTACAACAATTGCAAACACCACCACAAGCGAAATTAATACGAGCTCGACTGGTATTGTAGAGACCACAACGACGCCTGGTACAACAATTGCAGACACCACCACAAGCGAAATTACCACGAGTTCGACTGGCCCTGTAGAGACTACAACGACGCCTGCTACAACAATTGCAGACACCACCACAAGCGAAATTACAACAAGTTCGACTGGCCCTGTAGAGACTACAACGACGCCTGCTACAACAATTGCAGACACCACCACAAGCGAAATAACCACGAGCTCGACTGGTATTGTAGAGACCACAACGACGCCTGCTACAACAATTGCAGACACCACCACAAGCGAAATTACCACGAGTTCGACTGGCCCTGTAGAGACTACAACGACGCCTGCTACAACAATTGCAGACACCACCACAAGCGAAATTACCACGAGTTCGACTGGCCCTGTAGAGACTACAACGACGCCTGCTACAACAATTGCAGACACCACCACAAGCGAAATTACAACGAGTTCGACTGGCCCTGTAGAGACCACAACGACGCCTGTTACAACAATTGCAGACACCACCACAAGCAAAATTACCACGAGTTCGACTGGCCCTGTAGAGACTACAACGACGCCTGCTACAACAATTGCAGACACCACCACAAGCGAAATTACCACGAGCTCGACTGGTATAGTAGAGACCACAACGACGCCTGCTACAACAATTGCAGACACCACCACAAGCGAAATAACCACGAGCTCGACTGGTATTGTAGAAACCACAACGACGCCTGCTACAACAATTGCAGACACCACCACAAGCGAAATTACCACGAGCTCGACTGGTATTGTAGAGACCACAACGATGCCTGCTACAACAATTGCAGACACCACCACAAGCGAAATTACCACGAGTTCGACTGGCCCTGTAGAGACTACAACGACGCCTGCTACAACAATTGCAGACACCACCACAAGCGAAATTACAACGAGTTCGACTGGCCCTGTAGAGACTACAACGACGCCTGCTACAACAATTGCAGACACCACCACAAGCGAAATTACCACGAGCTCGACTGGTATTGTAGAGACCACAACGACGCCTGCTACAACAATTGCAGACACCACCACAAGCGAAATTACAACGAGTTCGACTGGCCCTGTAGAGACTACAACCACGCCTGCTACAACAATTGCAGACACCACCACAAGCGAAATTACCACGAGTTCGACTGGCCCTGTAGAGACTACAACGACGCCTGCTACAACAATTGCAGACACCACCACAAGCGAAATTACAACAAGTTCGACTGGCCCTGTAGAGACTACAACGACGCCTGCTACAACAATTGCAGACACCACCACAAGCGAAATTACCACGAGCTCGACTGGTATAGTAGAGACCACAACGACGCCTGCTACAACAATTGCAGACACCACCACAAGCGAAGTTACCACGAGTTCGACTGGCCCTGTAGAGACTACAACGACGCCTGCTACAACAATTGCAGACACCACCACAAGCGAAATTACAACAAGTTCGACTGGCCCTGTAGAGACTACAACGACGCCTGCTACAACAATTGCAGACACCACCAAGAGCGAAATTACAACAAATTCGACTGGCCCTGTAGAGACTACAACGACGCCTGCTACAACAATTGCAGACACCACCACAAGCGAAATTACCACGAGCTCGACTGGTATAGTAGAGACCACAACGACGCCTGCTACAACAATTGCAGACACCACCACAAGCGAAATTACAACAAGTTCGACTGGCCCTGTAGAGACTACAACGACGCCTGCTACAACAATTGCAGACACCACCAAGAGCGAAATTACAACAAGTTCGACAGGCCCTGTAGAGACTACAACGACGCCTGCTACAACAAGTTCGACAGGCCCTGTAGAGACTACAACGACGCCTGCTACAACAATTGCAGACACCACCACAAGCGAAATTACCACGAGCTCGACTGGTATAGTAGAGACCACAACGACGCCTGCGACAACAATTGCAGACACCACCACAAGCGAAATTACCACGAGTTCGACTGGTATAGTAAAGACCACAACGACGCCTACTACAACAATTGCAGACACCACCACAAGCGAAATTACCACGAGTTCGACTGGCCCTGTAGAGACTACAACGACGCCTGCTACAACAATTGCAGACACCAACACAAGCGAAATTACCACGAGTTCGACTGGCCCGGTAGAGACTACAACGACGCCTGCTACAACAATTGCAGACACCACCACAAGCGAAATTACAACAAGTTCGACTGGCCCTGTAGAGACTACAACGACGCCTGCTACAACAATTGCAGACACCACCACAAGCGAAATTACCACGAGTTCGACTGGTATAGTAGAGACCACAACGACGCCTGCTACAACAATTGCAGACACCACCACAAGCGAAATAACCACGAGCTCGACTGGTATTGTAGAGACCACAACGACGCCTGCTACAACAATTGCAGACACCACCACAAGCGAAATTACCACGAGTTCGACTGGCCCTGTAAAGACTACAACGACGCCTGCTACAACAATTGCAGACACCACCACAAGCGAAATAACCACGAGCTCGACTGGTATAGTAGAGACCACAACGACGCCTGCTACAACAATTGCAGACACCACCACAAGCGAAATAACCACGAGCTCGACTGGTATAGTAGAGACCACAACGACGCCTGCTACAACAATTGCAGACACCACCACAAGCGAAATAACCACGAGCTCGACTGGTATTGTAGAGACCACAACGACGCCTGCTACAACAATTGCAGACACCACCACAAGCGAAATTACCACGAGCTCGACTGGTATTGTAGAGACCACAACGACGCCTGCTACAACAATTGCAGACACCACCACAAGCGAAATTACCACGAGTTCGACTGGCCCTGTAGAGACTACAACGACGCCTGCTACAACAATTGCAGACACCACCACAAGCGAAATTACAACAAGTTCGACAGGCCCTGTAGAGACTACAACGACGCCTGCTACAACAAGTTCGACAGGCCCTGTAGAGACTACAACGACGCCTGCTACAACAATTGCAGACACCACCACAAGCGAAATTACCACGAGCTCGACTGGTATAGTAGAGACCACAACGACGCCTGCGACAACAATTGCAGACACCACCACAAGCGAAATTACCACGAGTTCGACTGGTATAGTAAAGACCACAACGACGCCTACTACAACAATTGCAGACACCACCACAAGCGAAATTACCACGAGTTCGACTGGCCCTGTAGAGACTACAACGACGCCTGCTACAACAATTGCAGACACCAACACAAGCGAAATTACCACGAGTTCGACTGGCCCGGTAGAGACTACAACGACGCCTGCTACAACAAATTCGACTGGCCCTGTAGAGACTACAACGACGCCTGCTACAACAATTGCAGACACCACCACAAGCGAAATTACCACGAGCTCGACTGGTATAGTAGAGACCACAACGACGCCTGCTACAACAATTGCAGACACCACCACAAGCGAAATTACAACAAGTTCGACTGGCCCTGTAGAGACTACAACGACGCCTGCTACAACAATTGCAGACACCACCAAGAGCGAAATTACAACAAGTTCGACAGGCCCTGTAGAGACTACAACGACGCCTGCTACAACAAGTTCGACAGGCCCTGTAGAGACTACAACGACGCCTGCTACAACAATTGCAGACACCACCACAAGCGAAATTACCACGAGCTCGACTGGTATAGTAGAGACCACAACGACGCCTGCGACAACAATTGCAGACACCACCACAAGCGAAATTACCACGAGTTCGACTGGTATAGTAAAGACCACAACGACGCCTACTACAACAATTGCAGACACCACCACAAGCGAAATTACCACGAGTTCGACTGGCCCTGTAGAGACTACAACGACGCCTGCTACAACAATTGCAGACACCAACACAAGCGAAATTACCACGAGTTCGACTGGCCCGGTAGAGACTACAACGACGCCTGCTACAACAATTGCAGACACCACCACAAGCGAAATTACAACAAGTTCGACTGGCCCTGTAGAGACTACAACGACGCCTGCTACAACAATTGCAGACACCACCACAAGCGAAATTACCACGAGTTCGACTGGCCCTGTAGAGACTACAACGACGCCTGCTACAACAATTGCAGACACCACCAAGAGCGAAATTACAACAAGTTCGACTGGCCCTGTAGAGACTACAACGACGCCTGCTACAACAATTGCAGACACCACCACAAGCGAAATTACCACGAGCTCGACTGGTATAGTAGAGACCACAACGACGCCTGCTACAACAATTGCAGACACCACCACAAGCGAAATTACAACAAGTTCGACTGGCCCTGTAGAGACTACAACGACGCCTGCTACAACAATTGCAGACACCACCAAGAGCGAAATTACAACAAGTTCGACAGGCCCTGTAGAGACTACAACGACGCCTGCTACAACAATTGCAGACACCACCACAAGCGAAATTACCACGAGCTCGACTGGTATAGTAGAGACCACAACGACGCCTGCTACAACAATTGCAGACACCACCACAAGCGAAATTACAACAAGTTCGACTGGCCCTGTAGAGACTACAACGACGCCTGCTACAACAATTGCAGACACCACCACAAGCGAAATTACCACGAGTTCGACTGGTATAGTAGAGACCACAACGACGCCTGCTACAACAATTGCAGACACCACCACAAGCGAAATAACCACGAGCTCGACTGGTATTGTAGAGACCACAACGACGCCTGCTACAACAATTGCAGACACCACCACAAGCGAAATTACCACGAGTTCGACTGGCCCTGTAAAGACTACAACGACGCCTGCTACAACAATTGCAGACACCACCACAAGCGAAATAACCACGAGCTCGACTGGTATAGTAGAGACCACAACGACGCCTGCTACAACAACTGCAGACACCACCACAAGCGAAATAACCACGAGCTCGACTGGTATAGTAGAGACCACAACGACGCCTGCTACAACAATTGCAGACACCACCACAAGCGAAATAACCACGAGCTCGACTGGTATTGTAGAGACCACAACGACGCCTGCCACAACAATTGCAGACACCACCACAAGCGAAATTACCACGAGCTCGACTGGTATTGTAGAGACCACAACGACGCCTGCTACAACAATTGCAGACACCACCACAAGCGAAATTACCACGAGTTCGACTGGCCCTGTAGAGACTACAACGACGCCTGCTACAACAATTGCAGACACCACCACAAGCGAAATTAGAACAAGTTCGACAGGCCCTGTAGAGACTACAACGACGCCTGCTACAACAAGTTCGACAGGCCCTGTAGAGACTACAACGACGCCTGCTACAACAATTGCAGACACCACCACAAGCGAAATTACCACGAGCTCGACTGGTATAGTAGAGACCACAACGACGCCTGCGACAACAATTGCAGACACCACCACAAGCGAAATTACCACGAGTTCGACTGGTATAGTAAAGACCACAACGACGCCTACTACAACAATTGCAGACACCACCACAAGCGAAATTACCACGAGTTCGACTGGCCCTGTAGAGACTACAACGACGCCTGCTACAACAATTGCAGACACCAACACAAGCGAAATTACCACGAGTTCGACTGGCCCGGTAGAGACTACAACGACGCCTGCTACAACAATTGCAGACACCACCACAAGCGAAATTACAACAAGTTCGACTGGCCTTGTAGAGACTACAACGACGCCTGCTACAACAATTGCAGACACCACCACAAGCGAAATTACCACGAGTTCGACTGGCCCTGTAGAGACTACAACGACGCCTGCTACAACAATTGCAGACACCACCACAAGCGAAATTACAACAAGTTCGACTGGCCCTGTAGAGACTACAACGACGCCTGCTACAACAATTGCAGACACCACCAAGAGCGAAATTACAACAAGTTCGACAGGCCCTGTAGAGACTACAACGACGCCTGCTACAACAATTGCAGACACCACCACAAGCGAAATTACCACGAGCTCGACTGGTATAGTAGAGACCACAACGACGCCTGCTACAACAATTGCAGACACCACCACAAGCGAAATTACAACAAGTTCGACTGGCCCTGTAGAGACTACAACGACGCCTGCTACAACAATTGCAGACACCACCACAAGCGAAATTACCACGAGTTCGACTGGTATAGTAGAGACCACAACGACGCCTGCTACAACAATTGCAGACACCACCACAAGCGAAATAACCACGAGCTCGACTGGTATTGTAGAGACCACAACGACGCCTGCTACAACAATTGCAGACACCACCACAAGCGAAATTACCACGAGTTCGACTGGTATTGTAGAGATCACAACGACGCCTGCTACAACAATTGCAGACACCACCACAAGCGAAATAACCACGAGCTCGACTGGTATAGTAGAGACCACAACGACGCCTGCTACAACAATTGCAGACACCACCACAAGCGAAATAACCACGAGCTCGACTGGTATTGTAGAGACCACAACGACGCCTGCTACAACAATTGCAGACACCACCACAAGCGAAATAACCACGAGCTCGACTGGTATTGTAGAGACCACAACGACGCCTGCTACAACAATTGCAGACACCACCACAAGCGAAATTACCACGAGCTCGACTGGTATTGTAGAGACCACAACGACGCCTGCTACAACAATTGCAGACACCACCACAAGCGAAATTACCACGAGTTCGACTGGCCCTGTAGAGACTACAACGACGCCTGCTACAACAATTGCAGACACCACCACAAGCGAAATTACCACGAGTTCGACTGGCCCTGTAGAGACTACAACGACGCCTGCTACAACAATTGCAGACACCACCACAAGCGAAACTACAACGAGTTCGACTGGCCCTGTAGAGACCACAACGACGCCTGTTACAACAATTGCAGACACCACCACAAGCAAAATTACCACGAGTTCGACTGGCCCTGTAGAGACTACAACGACGCCTGCTACAACAATTGTAGACACCACCACAAGCGAAATTACCACGAGCTCGACTGGTATAGTAGAGACCACAACGACGCCTGCTACAACAATTGCAGACACCACCACAAGCGAAATAACCACGAGCTCGACTGGTATTGTAGAAACCACAACGACGCCTGCTACAACAATTGCAGACACCACCACAAGCAAAATTACCACGAGTTCGACTGGCCCTGTAGAGACTACAACGACGCCTGCTACAACAATTGCAGACACCACCACAAGCGAAATTACAACGAGTTCGACTGGCCCTGTAGAGACTACAACGACGCCTGCTACAACAATTGCAGACACCACCACAAGCGAAATTACCACGAGCTCGACTGGTATTGTAGAGACCACAACGACGCCTGCTACAACAATTGCAGACACCACCACAAGCGAAATTACCACGAGTTCGACTGGCCCTGTAGAGACTACAACGACGCCTGCTACAACAATTGCAGACACCACCACAAGCGAAATTACAACGAGTTCGACTGGCCCTGTAGAGACCACAACGACGCCTGTTACAACAATTGCAGACACCACCACAAGCAAAATTACCACGAGTTCGACTGGCCCTGTAGAGACTACAACGACGCCTGCTACAACAATTGCAGACACCACCACAAGCGAAATTACCACGAGCTCGACTGGTATTGTAGAGACTACAACGACGCCTGCTACAACAATTGCAGACACCACCACAAGCGAAATTACCACGAGCTCGACTGGTATAGTAGAGACCACAACGACGCCTGCTACAACAATTGCAGACACCACCACAAGCGAAATAACCACGAGCTCGACTGGTATTGTAGAAACCACAACGACGCCTGCTACAACAATTGCAGACACCACCACAAGCGAAATTACAACGAGTTCGACTGGCCCTGTAGAGACTACAGCGACGCCTGCTACAACAATTGCAGACACCACCACAAGCGAAATTACAACAAGTTCGACTGGCCCTGTAGAGACTACAACGACGCCTGCTACAGCAATTGCAGACACCACCACAAGCGAAATTACAACAAGTTCGACTGGCCCTGTAGAAACTATAACGACGCCTGCTACAACAATTGCAGACACCACCACAAGCGAAATTACCACGAGCTCGACTGGTATAGTAGAGACCACAACGACGCCTGCTACAACAATTGCAGACACCACCACAAGCGAAATAACCACGAGCTCGACTGGTATTGTAGAGACCACAACGACGCCTGCTACAACAATTGCAGACACCACCACAAGCGAAATTACAACGAGCTCGACTGGTATTGTAGAGACCACAACGACGCCTGCTACAACAATTGCAGACACCACCACAAGCGAAATTACCACGAGTTCGACTGGCCCTGTAGAGACTACAACGACGCCTGCTACAACAATTGCAGACACCACCACAAGCGAAATAACCACGAGCTCGACTGGTATTGTAGAGACCACAACGACGCCTGCTACAACAATTGCAGACACCACCACAAGCGAAATTACAACAAGTTCGACTGGCCCTGTAGAGACTACAACGACGCCTGCTACAGCAATTGCAGACACCACCACAAGCGAAATTACAACAAGTTCGACTGGCCCTGTAGAGACTATAACGACGCCTGCTACAACAATTGCAGACACCACCACAAGCGAAATTACCACGAGCTCGACTGGTATAGTAGAGACCACAACGACGCCTGCGACAACAATTGCAGACACCACCACAAGCGAAATTACAACAAGTTCGACTGGCCCTGTAGAGACTACAACGACGCCTGCTACAACAGTTGCAGACACCACCACAAGCGAAATTACCACGAGCTCGACTGGTATAGTAGAGACCACAACGACGCCTGCGACAACAATTGCAGACACCACCACAAGCGAAATTACCACGAGTTCGACTGGTATAGTAAAGACCACAACGACGCCTACTACAACAATTGCAGACACCACCACAAGCGAAATTACCACGAGTTCGACTGGCCCTGTAGAGACTACAACGACGCCTGCTACAACAATTGCAGACACCACCACAAGCGAAATAACCACGAGCTCGACTGGTATTGTAGAGACCACAACGACGCCTGCTACAACAATTGCAGACACCACCACAAGCGAAATTACAACAAGTTCGACTGGCCCTGTAGAGACTACAACGACGCCTGCTACAGCAATTGCAGACACCACCACAAGCGAAATTACAACAAGTTCGACTGGCCCTGTAGAGACTATAACGACGCCTGCTACAACAATTGCAGACACCACCACAAGCGAAATTACCACGAGCTCGACTGGTATTGTAGAGACCACAACGACGCCTGCTACAACAATTGCAGACACCACCACAAGCGAAATTACCACGAGCTCGACTGGTATTGTAGAGACCACAACGACGCCTGCTACAACAATTGCAGACACCACCACAAGCGAAATTACAACGAGCTCGACTGGTATTGTAGAGACCACAACGACGCCTGCTACAACAATTGCAGACACCACCACAAGCGAAATTACCACGAGCTCGACTGGTATTGTAGAGACCACAACGACGCCTGCTACAACAATTGCAGACACCACCACAAGCGAAATAACCACGAGCTCGACTGGTATAGTAGAGACCACAACGACGCCTGCTACAACAATTGCAGACACCACCACAAGCGAAATAACCACGAGCTCGACTGGTATTGTAGAGACCACAACGACGCCTGCTACAACAATTGCAGACACCACCACAAGCGAAATTACCACGAGCTCGACTGGTATTGTAGAGACCACAACGACGCCTGCTACAACAATTGCAGACACCACCACAAGCGAAATTACAACGAGCTCGACTGGTATTGTAGAGACCACAACGACGCCTGCTACAACAATTGCAGACACCACCACAAGCGAAATTACAACGAGTTCGACTGGCCCTGTAGAGACTACAACCACGCCTGCTACAACAATTGCAGACACCACAGCAAGCGAAATTACCACGAGCTCGACTGGCCCTGTAGAGACCACAACGACGCCTGCTACAACAATTGCAGACACCACCACAAGCGAAATTACAACAAGTTCGACTGGCCCTGTAGAGACCACAACGACGCCTGCTACAACAATTGCAGACACCACCACAAGCGAAATTACCACGAGTTCGACTGGCCCTGTAGAGACTACAACGACGCCTGCTACAACAATTGCACACACCACCAAGAGCGAAATTACAACAAGTTCGACTGGCCCTGTAGAGACTACAACGACGCCTGCTACAACAATTGCAGACACCACCACAAGCGAAATTACCACGAGCTCGACTGGTATAGTAGAGACCACAACGACGCCTGCTACAACAATTGCAGACACCACCACAAGCGAAATTACAACAAGTTCGACTGGCCCTGTAGAGACTACAACGACGCCTGCTACAACAATTGCAGACACCACCAAGAGCGAAATTACAACAAGTTCGACAGGCCCTGTAGAGACTACAACGACGCCTGCTACAACAATTGCAGACACCACCACAAGCGAAATTACCACGAGCTCGACTGGTATAGTAGAGACCACAACGACGCCTGCTACAACAATTGCAGACACCACCACAAGCGAAATTACAACAAGTTCGACTGGCCCTGTAGAGACTACAACGACGCCTGCTACAACAATTGCAGACACCACCAAAAGCGAAATTACCACGAGCTCGACTGGTATAGTAGAGACCACAACGACGCCTGCTACAACAATTGCAGACACCACCACAAGCGAAATTACAACAAGTTCGACTGGCCCTGTAGAGACTACAACGACGCCTGCTACAACAATTGCAGACACCACCACAAGCGAAATTACCACGAGCTCGACTGGTATAGTAGAGACCACAACGACGCCTGCTACAACAATTGCAGACACCACCACAAGCGAAATTACAACAAGTTCGACTGGCCCTGTAGAGACTATAACGACGCCTGCTACAACAATTGCAGACACCACCACAAGCGAAATTACCACGAGCTCGACTGGTACAGTAGAGACCACAACGACGCCTGCTACAACAATTGCAGACACCACCACAAGCGAAATTACCACGAGTTCGACTGGCCCTGTAGAGACTACAACGACGCCTGCTACAACAATTGCAGACATCACCACAAGCGAAATAACCACGAGCTCGACTGGTATTGTAGAGACCACAACGACGCCTGCTACAACAATTGCAGACACCACCACAAGCGAAATTACCACGAGCTCGACTGGTATTGTAGAGATCACAACGACGCCTGCTACAACAATTGCAGACACCACCACAAGCGAAATTACCACGAGCTCGACTGGTATAGTAGAGACCACAACGACGCCTGCTACAACAATTGCAGACACCACCACAAGCGAAATTACAACAAGTTCGACTGGCCCTGTAGAGACTACAATGACGCCTGCTACAACAAATGCAGACACCACCACAAGCGAAATTACCACGAGCTCGACTGGTATAGTAGAGACCACAACGACGCCTGCTACAACAATTGCAGACACCACCACAAGCGAAATTACCACGAGCTCGACTGGTATAGTAGAGACCACAACGACGCCTGCTACAACAATTGCAGACACCACCACAAGCGAAATTACAACGAGCTCGACTGGTATTGTAGAGACCACAACGACGCCTGCTACAACAATTGCAGACACCACCACAAGCGAAATTACAACGAGCTCGACTGGTATTGTAGAGACCACAACGACGCCTGCTACAACAATTGCAGACACCACCACAAGCGAAATTACAACGAGCTCGACTGGTATTGTAGAGACCACAACGACGCCTGCTACAACAATTGCAGACACCACCACAAGCGAAATTACCACGAGTTCAACTGGCCCTGTAGAGACTACAACGACGCCTGCTACAACAATTGCAGACACCACCACAAGCGAAATTACCACGAGCTCGACTGGTATAGTAGAGACCACAACGACGCCTGCTACAACAATTGCAGACACCACCACAAGCGAAATTACAACGAGCTCGACTGGTATTGTAGAGACCACAACGACGCCTGCTACAACAATTGCAGACACCACCACAAGCGAAATTACAACAAGTTCGACTGGCCCTGTAGAGACCACAACGACGCCTGCTACAACAATTGCAGACACCACCCCAAGCGAAATTACCACGAGTTCGACTGGCCCTGTAGAGACTACAACGACGCCTGCTACAACAATTGCAGACACCACCACAAGCGAAATTACCACGAGCTCGACTGGTATAGTAGAGACCACAACGACGCCTACTACAACAATTGCAGACACCACCACAAGCGAAATTACAACAAGTTCGACTGGCCCTGTAGAGACCACAACGACGCCTGCTACAACAATTGCAGACACCACCCCAAGCGAAATTACCACGAGTTCGACTGGCCCTGTAGAGACTACAACGACGCCTGCTACAACAATTGCAGACACCACCACAAGCGAAATTACCACGAGCTCGACTGGTATAGTAGAGACCACAACGACGCCTGCTACAACAATTGCAGACACCACCACAAGCGAAATTACAACAAGTTCGACTGGCCCTGTAGAGACTACAACGACGCCTGCTACAACAATTGCAGACACCACCAAGAGCGAAATTACAACAAGTTCGACAGGCCCTGTAGAGACTACAACGACGCCTGCTACAACAATTGCAGACACCACCACAAGCGAAATTACCACGAGCTCGACTGGTATAGTAGAGACCACAACGACGCCTGCTACAACAATTGCAGACACCACCACAAGCGAAATTACCACGAGCTCGACTGGTATTGTAGAGACCACAACGACGCCTGCTACAACAATTGCAGACACCACCACAAGCGAAATTACAACGAGCTCGACTGGTATTGTAGAGACCACAACGACGCCTGCTACAACAATTGCAGACACCACCACAAGCGAAATTACAACGAGCTCGACTGGTATTGTAGAGACCACAACGACGCCTGCTACAACAATTGCAGACACCACCACAAGCGAAATTACAACGAGCTCGACTGGTATTGTAGAGACCACAACGACGCCTGCTACAACAATTGCAGACACCACCACAAGCGAAATTACAACAAGTTCGACTGGCCCTGTAGAGACCACAACGACGCCTGCTACAACAATTGCAGACACCACCCCAAGCGAAATTACCACGAGTTCGACTGGCCCTGTAGAGACTACAACGACGCCTGCTACAACAATTGCAGACACCACCAAGAGCGAAATTACAACAAGTTCGACTGGCCCTGTAGAGACTACAACGACGCCTGCTACAACAATTGCAGACACCACCACAAGCGAAATTACAACAAGATCGACTGGCCCTGTAGAGACTACAACGACGCCTGCTACAACAATTGCAGACACCACCAAGAGCGAAATTACAACAAGTTCGACAGGCCCTGTAGAGACTACAACGACGCCTGCTACAACAATTGCAGACACCACCACAAGCGAAATTACCACGAGCTCGACTGGTATAGTAGAGACCACAACGACGCCTGCTACAACAATTGCAGACACCACCACAAGCGAAATTACAACAAGTTCGACTGGCCCTGTAGAGACTACAACGACGCCTGCTACAACAATTGCAGACACCACCACAAGCGAAATTACCACGAGCTCGACTGGTATTGTAGAGACCACAACGACGCCTGCTACAACAATTGCAGACACCACCACAAGCGAAATTACAACGAGCTCGACTGGTGTTGTAGAGACCACAACGACGCCTGCTACAACAATTGCAGACACCACCACAAGCGAAATTACAACGAGCTCGACTGGTATTGTAGAGACCACAACGACGCCTGCTACAACAATTGCAGACACCACCACAAGCGAAATTACAACGAGCTCGACTGGTGTTGTAGAGACCACAACGACGCCTGCTACAACAATTGCAGACACCACCACAAGCGAAATTACAACGAGCTCGACTGGTATTGTAGAGACCACAACGACGCCTGCTACAACAATTGCAGACACCACCACAAGCGAAATAACCACGAGCTCGACTGGTATTGTAGAGACCACAACGACGCCTGCTACAACAATTGCAGACACCACCACAAGCGAAATTACAACAAGTTCGACTGGCCCTGTAGAGACTACAACGACGCCTGCTACAGCAATTGCAGACACCACCACAAGCGAAATTACCACGAGTTCGACTGGCCCTGTAGAGACTACAACGACGCCTGCTACAACAATTGCAGACACCACCACAAGAGAAATAACCACGAGATCGACTGGTATTGTAGAGACCACAACGACGCCTGCTACAACAATTGCAGACACCACCACAAGCGAAATTACCACGAGTTCGACTGGCCCTGTAGAGACTACAACGACGCCTGCTACAACAATTGCAGACACCACCACAAGAGAAATAACCACGAGCTCGACTGGTATTGTAGAGACCACAACGACGCCTGCTACAACAATTGCAGACACCACCACAAGCGAAATTACCACGAGCTCGACTGGTATAGTAGAGACAACAACGACGCCTGCTACAACAATTGCAGACACCACCACAAGCGAAATTACCACGAGCTCGACTGGCCCTGTAGAGACTACAACGACGCCTGCTACAACAATTGCAGACATCACCACAAGCGAAATAACCACGAGCTCGACTGGTATTGTAGAGACCACAACGACGCCTGCTACAACAACTGCAGACACCACCACAAGCGAAATTACAACAAGTTCGACTGGCCCTGTAGAGACTACAACGACGCCTGCTACAGCAATTGCAGATACCACCACAAGCGAAATTACCACGAGTTCGACTGGCCCTGTAGAGACTACAACGACGCCTGCTACAACAATTGCAGACACCACCACAAGCGAAATTACCACGAGCTCGACTGGTATAGTAGAGACCACAACGACGCCTGCGACAACAATTGCAGACACCACCACAAGCGAAATAACCACGAGCTCGACTGGTATTGTAGAGACCACAACGACGCCTGCTACAACAATTGCAGACACCACCACAAGCGAAATTACAACAAGTTCGACTGGCCCTGTAGAGACTACAACGACGCCTGCTACAACAGTTGCAGACACCACCACAAGCGAAATTACAACCAGCTCGACTGGTATTGTAGAGACCACAACGACGCCTGCTACAACAATTGCAGACACCACCACAAGCGAAATTACAACGAGCTCGACTGGTATTGTAGAGACCACAACGACGCCTGCTACAACAATTGCAGACACCACCACAAGCGAAATTACAACGAGCTCGACTGGTATTGTAGAGACCACAACGACGCCCGCTACAACAATTGCAGACACCACCACAAGCGAAATTACAACAAGTTCGACTGGCCCTGTAGAGACCACAACGACGCCTGCTACAACAATTGCAGACACCACCCCAAGCGAAATTACCACGAGTTCGACTGGCCCTGTAGAGACTACAACGACGCCTGCTACAACAATTGCAGACACCACCAAGAGCGAAATTACAACAAGTTCGACTGGCCCTGTAGAGACTACAACGACGCCTGCTACAACAATTGCAGACACCACCACAAGCGAAATTACAACAAGATCGACTGGCCCTGTAGAGACTACAACGACGCCTGCTACAACAATTGCAGACACCACCAAGAGCGAAATTACAACAAGTTCGACAGGCCCTGTAGAGACTACAACGACGCCTGCTACAACAATTGCAGACACCACCACAAGCGAAATTACCACGAGCTCGACTGGTATTGTAGAGACCACAACGACGCCTGCTACAACAATTGCAGACACCACCACAAGCGAAATTACAACAAGTTCGACTGGCCCTGTAGAGACTACAACGACGCCTGCTACAACAATTGCAGACACCACCACAAGCGAAATTACCACGAGCTCGACTGGTATTGTAGAGACCACAACGACGCCTGCTACAACAATTGCAGACACCACCACAAGCGAAATTACAACGAGCTCGACTGGTGTTGTAGAGACCACAACGACGCCTGCTACAACAATTGCAGACACCACCACAAGCGAAATTACAACGAGCTCGACTGGTATTGTAGAGACCACAACGACGCCTGCTACAACAATTGCAGACACCACAACAAGCGAAATTACCACGAGCTCGACTGGCCCAGTAGAGACCACAACGACGCCTGCTACAACAATTGCAGACACCACCACAAGCGAAATAACCACGAGCTCGACTGGTATTGTAGAGACCACAACGACGCCTGCTACAACAATTGCAGACACCACCACAAGCGAAATTACAACAAGTTCGACTGGCCCTGTAGAGACTACAACGACGCCTGCTACAACAATTGCAGACACCACCACAAGAGAAATAACCACGAGCTCGACTGGTATTGTAGAGACCACAACGACGCCTGCTACAACAATTGCAGACACCACCACAAGCGAAATTACAACGAGCTCGACTGGTGTTGTAGAGACCACAACGACGCCTGCTACAACAATTGCAGACACCACCACAAGCGAAATTACAACGAGCTCGACTGGTATTGTAGAGACCACAACGACGCCTGCTACAGCAATTGCAGACACCACCACAAGCGAAATTACCACGAGTTCGACTGGCCCTGTAGAGACTACAACGACGCCTGCTACAACAATTGCAGACACCACCACAAGAGAAATAACCACGAGCTCGACTGGTATTGTAGAGACCACAACGACGCCTGCTACAACAATTGCAGACACCACCACAAGCGAAATTACCACGAGTTCGACTGGCCCTGTAGAGACTACAACGACGCCTGCTACAACAATTGCAGACACCACCACAAGAGAAATAACCACGAGCTCGACTGGTATTGTAGAGACCACAACGACGCCTGCTACAACAATTGCAGACACCACCACAAGCGAAATTACCACGAGCTCGACTGGTATAGTAGAGACAACAACGACGCCTGCTACAACAATTGCAGACACCACCACAAGCGAAATTACCACGAGCTCGACTGGCCCTGTAGAGACTACAACGACGCCTGCTACAACAATTGCAGACATCACCACAAGCGAAATAACCACGAGCTCGACTGGTATTGTAGAGACCACAACGACGCCTGCTACAACAACTGCAGACACCACCACAAGCGAAATTACAACAAGTTCGACTGGCCCTGTAGAGACTACAACGACGCCTGCTACAGCAATTGCAGATACCACCACAAGCGAAATTACCACGAGTTCGACTGGCCCTGTAGAGACTACAACGATGCCTGCTACAACAATTGCAGACACCACCACAAGCGAAATTACCACGAGCTCGACTGGTATAGTAGAGACCACAACGACGCCTGCGACAACAATTGCAGACACCACCACAAGCGAAATTACCACGAGCTCGACTGGCCCAGTAGAGACCACAACGACGCCTGCTACAACAATTGCAGACACCACCACAAGCGAAATTACCACGAGCTCGACTGGTATTGTAGAGACCACAACGACGCCTGCTACAACAATTGCAGACACCACAACAAGCGAAATTACCACGAGCTCGACTGGTATTGTAGAGACCACAACGACGCCTGCTACAACAATTGCAGACACCACCACAAGCGAAATTACCACGAGCTCGACTGGTATTGTAGAGACCACAACGACGCCTGCAACAACAATTGCAGACACCACCACAAGCGAAATTACCACGACCTCGACTGGTATTGTAGAGACCACAACGACGCCTGCCACAACAATTGCAGACACCACCACAAGCGAAATAACCACGAGCTCGACTGGTATTGTAGAGACCACAACGACGCCTGCTACAACAATTGCAGACACCACCACAAGCGAAATTACCACGAGTTCGACTGGCCCTGTAGAGACTACAACGACGCCTGCTACAACAATTGCAGACACCACCACAAGCGAAATAACCACGAGCTCGACTGGTATTGTAGAGACCACAACGACGCCTGCCACAACAATTGCAAACACCACCACAAGCGAAATTACCACGAGCTCGACTGGAATTGTAGAGACCACAACGACGCCTGCTACAACAATTGCAGACACCACCACAAGCGAAATTACCACGAGCTCGACTGGCCCAGTAGAGACCACAACGACGCCTGCTACAACAATTGCAGGCACCACAACAAGCGAAATTACCACGAGCTCGACTGGTATTGTAGAGACCACAACGACGCCCGCTACAACAATTGCAGACACCACCACAAGCGAAATTACCACGAGCTCGACTGGTATTGTAGAGACCACAACGACGCCTGCTACAACAATTGCAGACACCACCACAAGCGAAATTACCACGAGCTCGACTGGTATTGTAGAGACCACAACGACGCCTGCTACAACAATTGCAGACACCACCACAAGCGAAATTACCACGAGCTCGACTGGTATTGTAGAGACCACAACGACGCCTGCCACAACAATTGCAAACACCACCACAAGCGAAATTACCACGAGCTCGACTGGTATTGTAGAGACCACAACGACGCCTGCTATAACAATTGCAGACACCACCACAAGCGAAATTACCACGAGCTCGACTGGCCCAGTAGAGACCACAACGACGCCTGCTACAACAATTGCAGGCATCACAACAAGCGAAATTACCACGAGCTCGACTGGTATTGTAGAGACCACAACGACGCCTGCTACAACAATTGCAGACACCACCACAAGCGAAATTACCACGAGCTCGACTGGCCCAGTAGAGACCACAACGACGCCTGCTACAACAATTGCAGACACCACAACAAGCGAAATTACCACGAGCTCGACTGGTATTGTAGAGACAACAACGACGCCTGCCACAACAATTGCAGACACCACCACAAGCGAAATTACCACGAGCTCGACTGGCCCAGTAGAGACCACAATGACGCCTGCTACAACAATTGCAGACACCACCACAAGCGAAATTACCACGAGCTCGACTGGTATTGTAGAGACCACAACGACGCCTGCTAGAACAATTGCAGACACCACCACAAGCGAAATTACCACGAGCTCGACTGGTATTGTAGAGACTACAACGACGCCTGCTACAACAATTGCAGACACCACCACAAGCGAAATTACCACGAGCTCGACTGGTATTGTAGAGACCACAACGACGCCTGCCACAACAATTGCAAACACCACCACAAGCAAAATTACCACGAGCTCGACTGGTATTGTAGAGACCACAACGACGCCTGCTACAACAATTGCAGACACCACCACGAGCGAAATTACCACGAGCTCGACTGGCCCAGTAGAGACCACAACGACGCCTGCTACAACAATTGCAGGCACCACAACAAGCGAAATTACCACGAGCTCGACTGGCCCAGTAGAGACCACAACGACGCCTGCTACAACAATTGCAGACACCACCACAAGCGAAATTACCACGAGCTCGACTGGCCCAGTAGAGACCACAACGACGCGTGCTACAACAATTGCAGACACCACAACAAGCGAAATTACCACGAGCTCGACTGGCCCAGTAGAGACCACAACGACGCCTGCTACAACAATTGCAGACACCACCACAAGCGAAATTACCACGAGCTCGACTGGTATTGTAGAGACCACAACGACGCGTGCTACAACAATTGCAGACACCACAACAAGCGAAATTACCACGAGCTCGACTGGCCCAGTAGAGACCACAACGACGCCTGCTACAACAATTGCAGACACCACCACAAGCGAAATTACCACGAGCTCGACTGGCCCAGTAGAGACCACAACGACGCCTGCTACAACAATTGCAGACACCACCACAAGCGAAATTACCACGAGCTCGACTGGCCCAGTAGAGACCACAACGACGCCTGCTACAACAATTGCAGACACCACAACAAGCGAAATTACCACGAGCTCGACTGGCCCAGTAGAGACCACAACGACGCCTGCTACAACAATTGCAGACACCACCACAAGCGAAATTACCACGAGCTCGACTGGTATTGTAGAGACCACAACGACGCGTGCTACAACAATTGCAGACACCACAACAAGCGAAATTACCACGAGCTCGACTGGCCCAGTAGAGACCACAACGACGCCTGCTACAACAATTGCAGACACCACCACAAGCGAAATTACCACGAGCTCGACTGGCCCAGTAGAGACCACAACGACGCCTGCTACAACAATTGCAGACACCACCACAAGCGAAATTACCACGAGCTCGACTGGTATTGTAGAGACCACAACGACGCCTGCCACAACAATTGCAAACACCACCACAAGCGAAATTACCACGAGCTCGACTGGTATTGTAGAGACCACAACGACGCCTGCTATAACAATTGCAGACACCACCACAAGCGAAATTACCACGAGCTCGACTGGCCCAGTAGAGACCACAACGACGCCTGCTACAACAATTGCAGGCACCACAACAAGCGAAATTACCACGAGCTCGACTGGTATTGTAGAGACCACAATGACGCCTGCTACAACAATTGCAGACACCACCACAAGCGAAATTACCACGAGCTCGACTGGTATTGTAGAGACCACAACGACGCCTGCAACAACAATTGCAGACACCACCACAAGCGAAATTACCACGAGCTCGACTGGTATTGTAGAGACCACAACGACGCCTGCTACAACAATTGCAGACACCACAACAAGCGAAATTACCACGAGCTCGACTGGTATTGTAGAGACCACAACGACGCCTGCTACAACAATTGCAGACACCACAACAAGCGAAATTACCACGAGCTCGACTGGTATTGTAGAGACCACAACGACGCCTGCTACAACAATTGCAGACACCACCACAAGCGAAATTACCACGAGCTCGACTGGCCCAGTAGAGACCACAACGACGCCTGCTACAACAATTGCAGACACCACAACAAGCGAAATTACCACGAGCTCGACTGGTATTGTAGAGACAACAACGACGCCTGCCACAACAATTGCAGACACCACCACAAGCGAAATTACCACGAGCTCGACTGGCCCAGTAGAGACCACAACGACGCCTGCTACAACAATTGCAGACACCACCACAAGCGAAATTACCACGAGCTCGACTGGTATTGTAGAGACTACAACGACGCCTGCTACAACAATTGCAGACACCACCACAAGCGAAATTACCACGAGCTCGACTGGTATTGTAGAGACTACAACGACGCCTGCTACAACAATTGCAGACACCACCACAAGCGAAATTACCACGAGCTCGACTGGTATTGTAGAGACCACAACGACGCCTGCCACAACAATTGCAAACACCACCACAAGCGAAATTACCACGAGCTCGACTGGTATTGTAGAGACCACAACGACGCCTGCTACAACAATTGCAGACACCACCACAAGCGAAATTACCACGAGCTCGACTGGCCCAGTAGAGACCACAACGACGCCTGCTACAACAATTGCAGGCACCACAACAAGCGAAATTACCACGAGCTCGACTGGCCCAGTAGAGACCACAACGACGCCTGCTACAACAATTGCAGACACCACAACAAGCGAAATTACCACGAGCTCGACTGGTATTGTAGAGACTACAACGACGCCTGCCACAACAATTGCAGACACCACCACAAGCGAAATTACCACGAGCTCGACTGGTATTGTAGAGACCACAACGACGCCTGCCACAACAATTGCAAACACCACCACAAGCGAAATTACCACGAGCTCGACTGGTATTGTAGAGACCACAACGACGCCTGCTACAACAATTGCAGGCACCACAACAAGCGAAATTACCACGAGCTCGACTGGTATTGTAGAGACCACAATGACGCCTGCTACAACAATTGCAGACACCACCACAAGCGAAATTACCACGAGCTCGACTGGCCCAGTAGAGACCACAACGACGCCTGCTACAACAATTGCAGACACCACAACAAGCGAAATTACCACGAGCTCGACTGGTATTGTAGAGACAACAACGACGCCTGCCACAACAATTGCAGACACCACCACAAGCGAAATTACCACGAGCTCGACTGGCCCAGTAGAGACCACAACGACGCCTGCTACAACAATTGCAGACACCACCACAAGCGAAATTACCACGAGCTCGACTGGTATTGTAGAGACCACAACGACGCCTGCTACAACAATTGCAGACACCACCACAAGCGAAATTACCACGAGCTCGACTGGTATTGTAGAGACTACAACGACGCCTGCTACAACAATTGCAGACACCACAACAAGCGAAATTACCACGAGCTCGACTGGTATTGTAGAGACCACAACGACGCCTGCTACAACAATTGCAGACACCACCACAAGCGAAATTACCACGAGCTCGACTGGTATTGTAGAGACCACAACGACGCCTGCTACAACAATTGCAGACACCACCACAAGCGAAATTACCACGAGCTCGACTGGCCCAGTAGAGACCACAACGACGCCTGCTACAACAATTGCAGACACCACCACAAGCGAAATTACCACGAGCTCGACTGGTATTGTAGAGACCACAACGACGCCTGCTACAACAATTGCAGACACCACCACAAGCGAAATTACCACGAGCTCGACTGGTATTGTAGAGACTACAACGACGCCTGCTACAACAATTGCAGACACCACAACAAGCGAAATTACCACGAGCTCGACTGGTATTGTAGAGACCACAACGACGCCTGCTACAACAATTGCAGACACCACAACAAGCGAAATTACCACGAGCTCGACTGGTATTGTAGAGACTACAACGACGCCTGCCACAACAATTGCAGACACCACCACAAGCGAAATTACCACGAGCTCGACTGGTATTGTAGAGACCACAACGACGCCTGCCACAACAATTGCAAACACCACCACAAGCGAAATTACCACGAGCTCGACTGGTATTGTAGAGACCACAACGACGCCTGCTACAACAATTGCAGGCACCACAACAAGCGAAATTACCACGAGCTCGACTGGTATTGTAGAGACCACAATGACGCCTGCTACAACAATTGCAGACACCACCACAAGCGAAATTACCACGAGCTCGACTGGCCCAGTAGAGACCACAACGACGCCTGCTACAACAATTGCAGACACCACAACAAGCGAAATTACCACGAGCTCGACTGGTATTGTAGAGACAACAACGACGCCTGCCACAACAATTGCAGACACCACCACAAGCGAAATTACCACGAGCTCGACTGGCCCAGTAGAGACCACAACGACGCCTGCTACAACAATTGCAGACACCACCACAAGCGAAATTACCACGAGCTCGACTGGTATTGTAGAGACCACAACGACGCCTGCTACAACAATTGCAGACACCACCACAAGCGAAATTACCACGAGCTCGACTGGTATTGTAGAGACTACAACGACGCCTGCTACAACAATTGCAGACACCACAACAAGCGAAATTACCACGAGCTCGACTGGTATTGTAGAGACCACAACGACGCCTGCTACAACAATTGCAGACACCACCACAAGCGAAATTACCACGAGCTCGACTGGTATTGTAGAGACCACAACGACGCCTGCTACAACAATTGCAGACACCACCACAAGCGAAATTACCACGAGCTCGACTGGCCCAGTAGAGACCACAACGACGCCTGCTACAACAATTGCAGACACAACCACAAGCGAAATTACCACGAGCTCGACTGGTATTGTAGAGACCACAACGACGCCTGCCACAACAATTGCAGACACCACCACAAGCGAAATTACCACGAGCTCGACTGGTATTGTAGAGACCACAACGACGCCTGCAACAACAATTGCAGACACCACCACAAGCGAAATTACCACGAGCTCGACTGGTATTGTAGAGACCACAACGACGCCTGCTACAACAATTGCAGACACCACCACAAGCGAAATTACCACGAGCTCGACTGGCCCAGTAGAGACCACAACGACGCCTGCTACAACAATTGCAGACACCACCACAAGCGAAATTACCACGAGCTCGACTGGTCCAGTAGAGACCACAACGACGCCTGCTACAACAATTGCAGACACCACCACAAGCAAAATTACCACGAGCTCGAGTGGTATTGTAGAGACCACAACGACGCCTGCTACAACAATTGCAGACACCACCACAAGCGAAATTACCACGAGCTCGACTGGCCCAGTAGAGACCACAACGACGCCTGCTACAACAATTGCAGACACCACCACAAGCGAAATTACCACGAGCTCGACTGGTCCAGTAGAGACCACAACGACGCCTGCCACAACAATTGCAGACACCACCACAAGCGAAATTACCACGAGCTCGACTGGTATTGTAGAGACCACAACGACGCCTGCCACAACAATTGCAGACACCACCACAAGCGAAATTACCACGAGCTCGACTGGCCCAGTAGAGACCACAACGACGCCTGCTACAACAATTGCAGACACCACCACAAGCGAAATTACCACGAGCTCGACTGGTCCAGTAGAGACCACAACGACGCCTGCTACAACAATTGCAGACACCACCACAAGCGAAATTACCACGAGCTCGACTGGTATCGTAGAGATCACAACGACGCCTGCCACAACAATTGCAGACACCACCACAAGCGAAATTACCACGAGCTCGATTGGCCCAGTAGAGACCACAACGACGCCTGCTACAACAATTGCAGACACCACCACAAGCGAAATTACCACGAGCTCGACTGGTATTGTAGAGACCACAACGACGCCTGCCACAACAATTGCAGACACCACCACAAGCGAAATTACCACGAGCTCGACTGGTATTGTAGAGACTACAACGACGCCTGCTACAACAATTGCAGACACCACAACAAGCGAAATTACCACGAGCTCGACTGGTATTGTAGAGACCACAACGACGCCTGCCACAACAATTGCAGACACCACCACAAGCGAAATTACCACGAGCTCGACTGGCCCAGTAGAGACCACAACGACGCCTGCTACAACAATTGCAGACACCACCACAAGCGAAATTACCACGAGCTCGACTGGTATTGTAGAGACCACAACGACGCCTGCTACAACAATTGCAGACACCACCACAAGCGAAATTACCACGAGCTCGACTGGTATTGTAGAGATCACAACGACGCCTGCCACAACAATTGCAGACACCACCACAAGCGAAATTACCACGAGCTCGACTGGTATTGTAGAGACCACAACGACGCCTGCCACAACAATTGCAGACACCACCACAAGCGAAATTACCACGAGCTCGACTGGCCCAGTAGAGACCACAACGACGCCTGCTACAACAATTGCAGACACCACCACAAGCGAAATTACCACGAGCTCGACTGGTATTGTAGAGACCACAACGACGCCTGCTACAACAATTGCAGACACCACAACAAGCGAAATTACCACGAGCTCGACTGGTATTGTAGAGACCACAACGACGCCTGCTACAACAATTGCAGACACCACCACAAGCGAAATTACCACGAGCTCGACTGGCCCAGTAGAGACCACAACGACGCCTGCTACAACAATTGCAGACACCACCACAAGCGAAATTACCACGAGCTCGACTGGTCCAGTAGAGACCACAACGACGCCTGCTACAACAATTGCAGACACCACCACAAGCAAAATTACCACGAGCTCGACTGGTATTGTAGAGACCACAACGACGCCTGCCACAACAATTGCAGACACCACCACAAGCGAAATTACCACGAGGTCGACTGGCCCAGTAGAGACCACAACGACGCCTGCTACAACAATTGCTGACACCACCACAAGCGAAATTATCACGAGCTCGACTGGTATTGTAGAGACCACAACGACGCCTGCTACAACAATTGCAGACACCACCACAAGCGAAATTACCACGAGCTCGACTGGTATTGTAGAGACTACAACGACGCCTGCTACAACAATTGCAGACACCACAACAAGCGAAATTACCACGAGCTCGACTGGTATTGTAGAGACCACAACGACGCCTGCTACAACAATTGCAGACACCACCACAAGCGAAATTACCACGAGCTCGACTGGCCCAGTAGAGACAACAACGACGCCTGCTACAACAATTGCAGACACCACCACAAGCGAAATTACCACGAGCTCGACTGGTATTGTAGAGACCACAACGACGCCTGCTACAACAATTGCAGACACCACAACAAGCGAAATTACCACGAGCTCGACTGGTATTGTAGAGACCACAACGACGCCTGCTACAACAATTGCAAACACCACCACAAGCGAAATTACCACGAGTTCGACTGGCCCTGTAGAGACTACAACCACGCCTGCTACAACAATTGCAGACACCACAACAAGCGAAATTACCACGAGCTCGACTGGCCCAGTAGAGACCACAACGACGCCTGCTACAACAATTGCAGACACCACCACAAGCGAAATTACCACGAGTTCGACTGGCCCTGTAGAGACTACAACGACGCCTGCTACAACAATTGCAGACACCACCACAAGCGAAATTACCACGAGCTCGACTGGTATTGTAGAGACTACAACGACGCCTGCTACAACAATTGCAGACACCACAACAAGCGAAATTACCACGAGCTCGACTGGTATTGTAGAGACCACAACGACGCCTGCCACAACAATTGCAGACACCACCACAAGCGAAATTACCACGAGCTCGACTGGCCCAGTAGAGACCACAACGACGCCTGCTACAACAATTGCAGACACCACCACAAGCGAAATTACCACGAGCGCGACTGGTATTGTAGAGACCACAACGACGCCTGCTACAACAATTGCAGACACCACCACAAGCGAAATTACCACGAGCTCGACTGGTATTGTAGAGATCACAACGACGCCTGCCACAACAATTGCAGACACCACCACAAGCGAAATTACTACGAGCTCGACTGGTATTGTAGAGACCACAACGACGCCTGCCACAACAATTGCAGACACCACCACAAGCGAAATTACCACGAGCTCGACTGGCCCAGTAGAGACCACAACGACGCCTGCTACAACAATTGCAGACACCACCACAAGCGAAATTACCATGAGCTCGACTGGTATTGTAGAGACCACAACGACGCCTGCTACAACAATTGCAGACACCACAATAAGCGAAATTACCACGAGCTCGACTGGTATTGTAGAGACCACAACGACGCCTGCTACAACAATTGCAGACACCACCACAAGCGAAATTACCACGAGCTCGACTGGTATTGTAGAGACCACAACGACGCCTGCTACAACAATTGCAGACACCACCACAAGCGAAATTACCACGAGCTCGACTGGCCCAGTAGAGACCACAACGACGCCTGCTACAACAATTGCAGACACCACCACAAGCAAAATTACCACGAGCTCGACTGGTATTGTAGAGACCACAACGACGCCTGCCACAACAATTGCAGACACCACCACAAGCGAAATTACCACGAGGTCGACTGGCCCAGTAGAGACCACAACGACGCCTGCTACAACAATTGCAGACACCACCACAAGCGAAATTATCACGAGCTCGACTGGTATTGTAGAGACCACAACGACGCCTGCTACAACAATTGCAGACACCACCACAAGCGAAATTACCACGAGCTCGACTGGTATTGTAGAGACCACAACGACGCCTGCAACAACAATTGCAGACACCACCACAAGCGAAATTACCACGAGCTCGACTGATATTGTAGAGACCACAACGACGCCTGCTACAACAATTGCAAACACCACCACAAGCGAAATTACCACGAGTTCGACTGGCCCTGTAGAGACTACAACCACGCCTGCTACAACAATTGCAGACACCACAACAAGCGAAATTACCACGAGCTCGACTGGCCCAGTAGAGACCACAACGACGCCTGCTACAACAATTGCAGACACCACCACAAGCGAAATTACCACGAGCTCGACTGGTATTGTAGAGACCACAACGACGCCTGCCACAACAATTGCAGACACCACCACAAGCGAAATTACCACGAGCTCGACTGGCCCAGTAGAGACCACAACGACGCCTGCTACAACAATTGCAGACACCACCACAAGCGAAATTACCACGAGCTCGACTGGTATTGTAGAGACCACAACGACGCCTGCCACAACAATTGCAGACACCACCACAAGCGAAATTACCACGAGCTCGACTGGCCCAGTAGAGACCACAACGACGCCTGCTACAACAATTGCAGACACCACCACAAGCGAAATTACCACGAGCTCGACTGGTCCAGTAGAGACCACAACGACGCCTGCTACAACAATTGCAGACACCACCACAAGCGAAATTACCACGAGCTCGACTGGTATTGTAGAGATCACAACGACGCCTGCCACAACAATTGCAGACACCACCACAAGCGAAATTACCACGAGCTCGACTGGTATTGTAGAGATCACAACGACGCCTGCCACAACAATTGCAGACACCACCACAAGCGAAATTACCACGAGCTCGACTGGTATTGTAGAGACCACAACGACGCCTGCCACAACAATTGCAGACACCACCACAAGCGAAATTACCACGAGCTCGACTGGTATTGTAGAGACTACAACGACGCCTGCTACAACAATTGCAGACACCACAACAAGCGAAATTACCACGAGCTCGACTGGTATTGTAGAGACCACAACGACGCCTGCCACAACAATTGCAGACACCACCACAAGCGAAATTACCACGAGCTCGACTGGTATTGTAGAGACCACAACGACGCCTGCAACAACAATTGCAGACACCACCACAAGCGAAATTACCACGAGCTCGACTGGTATTGTAGAGACCACAACGACGCCTGCTACAACAATTGCAGACACCACAACAAGCGAAATTACCACGAGCTCGACTGGTATTGTAGAGACCACAACGACGCCTGCTACAACAATTGCAGACACCACCACAAGCGAAATTACCACGAGCTCGACTGGCCCAGTAGAGACCACAACGACGCCTGCTACAACAATTGCAGACACCACCACAAGCGAAATTACCACGAGCTCGACTGGTCCAGTAGAGACCACAACGACGCCTGCTACAACAATTGCAGACACCACCACAAGCAAAATTACCACGAGCTCGAGTGGTATTGTAGAGACCACAACGACGCCTGCTACAACAATTGCAGACACCACCACAAGCGAAATTACCACGAGCTCGACTGGCCCAGTAGAGACCACAACGACGCCTGCTACAACAATTGCAGACACCACCACAAGCGAAATTACCACGAGCTCGACTGGTCCAGTAGAGACCACAACGACGCCTGCCACAACAATTGCAGACACCACCACAAGCGAAATTACCACGAGCTCGACTGGTATTGTAGAGACCACAACGACGCCTGCCACAACAATTGCAGACACCACCACAAGCGAAATTACCACGAGCTCGACTGGCCCAGTAGAGACCACAACGACGCCTGCTACAACAATTGCAGACACCACCACAAGCGAAATTACCACGAGCTCGACTGGTCCAGTAGAGACCACAACGACGCCTGCTACAACAATTGCAGACACCACCACAAGCGAAATTACCACGAGCTCGACTGGTATCGTAGAGATCACAACGACGCCTGCCACAACAATTGCAGACACCACCACAAGCGAAATTACCACGAGCTCGATTGGCCCAGTAGAGACCACAACGACGCCTGGCACAACAATTGCAGACACCACCACAAGCGAAATTACCACGAGCTCGACTGGTATTGTAGAGACCACAACGACGCCTGCTACAACAATTGCAGACACCACCACAAGCAAAATTACCACGAGCTCGACTGGTATTGTAGAGACCACAACGACGCCTGCCACAACAATTGCAGACACCACCACAAGCGAAATTACCACGAGGTCGACTGGCCCAGTAGAGACCACAACGACGCCTGCTACAACAATTGCAGACACCACCACAAGCGAAATTACCACGAGCTCGACTGGTATTGTAGAGACCACAACGACGCCTGCTACAACAATTGCAGACACCACCACAAGCGAAATTACCACGAGCTCGACTGGTATTGTAGAGATCACAACGACGCCTGCCACAACAATTGCAGACACCACCACAAGCGAAATTACCACGAGCTCGACTGGTATTGTAGAGACCACAACGACGCCTGCTACAACAATTGCAGACACCACAACAAGCGAAATTACCACGAGCTCGACTGGTATTGTAGAGACCACAACGACGCCTGCTACAACAATTGCAGACACCACCACAAGCGAAATTACCACGAGCTCGACTGGCCCAGTAGAGACCACAACGACGCCTGCTACAACAATTGCAGACACCACCACAAGCGAAATTACCACGAGCTCGACTGGTCCAGTAGAGACCACAACGACGCCTGCTACAACAATTGCAGACACCACCACAAGCAAAATTACCACGAGCTCGAGTGGTATTGTAGAGACCACAACGACGCCTGCTACAACAATTGCAGACACCACCACAAGCGAAATTACCACGAGCTCGACTGGCCCAGTAGAGACCACAACGACGCCTGCTACAACAATTGCAGACACCACCACAAGCGAAATTACCACGAGCTCGACTGGTCCAGTAGAGACCACAACGACGCCTGCCACAACAATTGCAGACACCACCACAAGCGAAATTACCACGAGCTCGACTGGTATTGTAGAGACCACAACGACGCCTGCCACAACAATTGCAGACACCACCACAAGCGAAATTACCACGAGCTCGACTGGCCCAGTAGAGACCACAACGACGCCTGCTACAACAATTGCAGACACCACCACAAGCGAAATTACCACGAGCTCGACTGGTCCAGTAGAGACCACAACGACGCCTGCTACAACAATTGCAGACACCACCACAAGCGAAATTACCACGAGCTCGACTGGTATCGTAGAGATCACAACGACGCCTGCCACAACAATTGCAGACACCACCACAAGCGAAATTACCACGAGCTCGATTGGCCCAGTAGAGACCACAACGACGCCTGGCACAACAATTGCAGACACCACCACAAGCGAAATTACCACGAGCTCGACTGGTATTGTAGAGACCACAACGACGCCTGCCACAACAATTGCAGACACCACCACAAGCGAAATTACCACGAGCTCGACTGGTATTGTAGAGACTACAACGACGCCTGCTACAACAATTGCAGACACCACAACAAGCGAAATTACCACGAGCTCGACTGGTATTGTAGAGACCACAACGACGCCTGCCACAACAATTGCAGACACCACCACAAGCGAAATTACCACGAGCTCGACTGGCCCAGTAGAGACCACAACGACGCCTGCTACAACAATTGCAGACACCACCACAAGCGAAATTACCACGAGCTCGACTGGTATTGTAGAGACCACAACGACGCCTGCTACAACAATTGCAGACACCACCACAAGCGAAATTACCACGAGCTCGACTGGTATTGTAGAGATCACAACGACGCCTGCCACAACAATTGCAGACACCACCACAAGCGAAATTACCACGAGCTCGACTGGTATTGTAGAGACCACAACGACGCCTGCCACAACAATTGCAGACACCACCACAATCGAAATTACCACGAGCTCGACTGGCCCAGTAGAGACCACAACGACGCCTGCTACAACAATTGCTGACACCACCACAAGCGAAATTATCACGAGCTCGACTGGTATTGTAGAGACCACAACGACGCCTGCTACAACAATTGCAGACACCACCACAAGCGAAATTACCACGAGCTCGACTGGTATTGTAGAGACTACAACGACGCCTGCTACAACAATTGCAGACACCACAACAAGCGAAATTACCACGAGCTCGACTGGTATTGTAGAGACCACAACGACGCCTGCTACAACAATTGCAGACACCACCACAAGCGAAATTACCACGAGCTCGACTGGCCCAGTAGAGACAACAACGACGCCTGCTACAACAATTGCAGACACCACCACAAGCGAAATTACCACGAGCTCGACTGGTATTGTAGAGACCACAACGACGCCTGCTACAACAATTGCAGACACCACAACAAGCGAAATTACCACGAGCTCGACTGGTATTGTAGAGACCACAACGACGCCTGCTACAACAATTGCAAACACCACCACAAGCGAAATTACCACGAGTTCGACTGGCCCTGTAGAGACTACAACCACGCCTGCTACAACAATTGCAGACACCACAACAAGCGAAATTACCACGAGCTCGACTGGCCCAGTAGAGACCACAACGACGCCTGCTACAACAATTGCAGACACCACCACAAGCGAAATTACCACGAGTTCGACTGGCCCTGTAGAGACTACAACGACGCCTGCTACAACAATTGCAGACACCACCACAAGCGAAATTACCACGAGCTCGACTGGTATTGTAGAGACTACAACGACGCCTGCTACAACAATTGCAGACACCACAACAAGCGAAATTACCACGAGCTCGACTGGTATTGTAGAGACCACAACGACGCCTGCCACAACAATTGCAGACACCACCACAAGCGAAATTACCACGAGCTCGACTGGCCCAGTAGAGACCACAACGACGCCTGCTACAACAATTGCAGACACCACCACAAGCGAAATTACCACGAGCTCGACTGGTATTGTAGAGACCACAACGACGCCTGCTACAACAATTGCAGACACCACCACAAGCGAAATTACCACGAGCTCGACTGGTATTGTAGAGATCACAACGACGCCTGCCACAACAATTGCAGACACCACCACAAGCGAAATTACTACGAGCTCGACTGGTATTGTAGAGACCACAACGACGCCTGCCACAACAATTGCAGACACCACCACAAGCGAAATTACCACGAGCTCGACTGGCCCAGTAGAGACCACAACGACGCCTGCTACAACAATTGCAGACACCACCACAAGCGAAATTACCATGAGCTCGACTGGTATTGTAGAGACCACAACGACGCCTGCTACAACAATTGCAGACACCACAATAAGCGAAATTACCACGAGCTCGACTGGTATTGTAGAGACCACAACGACGCCTGCAACAACAATTGCAGACACCACCACAAGCGAAATTACCACGAGCTCGACTGATATTGTAGAGACCACAACGACGCCTGCTACAACAATTGCAAACACCACCACAAGCGAAATTACCACGAGTTCGACTGGCCCTGTAGAGACTACAACGACGCCTGCTACAACAATTGCAGACACCACCACAAGCGAAATTATCACGAGCTCGACTGGCCCTGTAGAGACTACAACCACGCCTGCTACAACAATTGCAGACACCACAACAAGCGAAATTACCACGAGCTCGACTGGCCCAGTAGAGACCACAACGACGCCTGCTACAACAATTGCAGACACCACCACAAGCGAAATTACCACGAGCTCGACTGGTATTGTAGAGACCACAACGACGCCTGCCACAACAATTGCAGACACCACCACAAGCGAAATTACCACGAGCTCGACTGGCCCAGTAGAGACCACAACGACGCCTGCTACAACAATTGCAGACACCACAATAAGCGAAATTACCACGAGCTCGACTGGTATTGTAGAGACCACAACGACGCCTGCTACAACAATTGCAGACACCACAACAAGCGAAATTACCACGAGCTCGACTGGTATTGTAGAGACCACAACGACGCCTGCTACAACAATTGCAAACACCACCACAAGCGAAATTACCACGAGTTCGACTGGCCCTGTAGAGACTACAACCACGCCTGCTACAACAATTGCAGACACCACAACAAGCGAAATAACCACGAGCTCGACTGGCCCAGTAGAGACCACAACGACGCCTGCTAAAACAATTGCAGACACCACCACAAGCGAAATTACCACGAGCTCGACTGGTATTGTAGAGACCACAACGACGCCTGCCACAACAATTGCAGACACCACCACAAGCGAAATTACCACGAGCTCGACTGGCCCAGTAGAGACCACAACGACGCCTGCTACAACAATTGCAGACACCACCACAAGCAAAATTACCACGAGCTCGACTGGTATTGTAGAGACCACAACGACGCCTGCCACAACAATTGCAGACACCACAACAAGCGAAATTACCACGAGCTCGACTGGTATTGTAGAGACCACAACGACGCCTGCTACAACAATTGCAGACACCACCACAAGCGAAATTACCACGAGCTCGACTGGCCCAGTAGAGACAACAACGACGCCTGCTACAACAATTGCAGACACCACCACAAGCGAAATTACCACGAGCTCGACTGGTATTGTAGAGACCACAACGACGCCTGCTACAACAATTGCAGACACCACCACAAGCGAAATTACCACGAGCTCGACTGGTATTGTAGAGACTACAACGACGCCTGCTACAACAATTGCAGACACCACAACAAGCGAAATTACCACGAGCTCGACTGGTATTGTAGAGACCACAACGACGCCTGCCACAACAATTGCAGACACCACCACAAGCGAAATTACCACGAGCTCGACTGGCCCAGTAGAGACCACAACGACGCCTGCTACAACAATTGCAGACACCACCACAAGCGAAATTACCACGAGCTCGACTGGTATTGTAGAGACCACAACGACGCCTGCTACAACAATTGCAGACACCACCACAAGCGAAATTACCACGAGCTCGACTGGCCCAGTAGAGACCACAACGACGCCTGCTACAACAATTGCAGACACCACCACAAGCGAAATTACCACGAGCTCGACTGGTATTGTAGAGACCACAACGACGCCTGCTACAACAATTGCAGACACCACCACAAGCGAAATTACCACGAGCTCGACTGGCCCAGTAGAGACCACAACGACGCCTGCTACAACAATTGCAGACACCACCACAAGCGAAATTACCACGAGCTCGACTGGTATTGTAGAGATCACAACGACGCCTGCCACAACAATTGCAGACACCACCACAAGCGAAATTACCACGAGCTCGACTGGTATTGTAGAGACCACAACGACGCCTGCCACAACAATTGCAGACACCACCACAAGCGAAATTACCACGAGCTCGACTGGCCCAGTAGAGACCACAACGACGCCTGCTACAACAATTGCAGACACCACCACAAGCGAAATTACCACGAGCTCGACTGGTATTGTAGAGACCACAACGACGCCTGCCACAACAATTGCAGACACCACCACAAGCGAAATTACCACGAGCTCGACTGGTATTGTAGAGACTACAACGACGCCTGCTACAACAATTGCAGACACCACAACAAGCGAAATTACCACGAGCTCGACTGGTATTGTAGAGACCACAACGACGCCTGCCACAACAATTGCAGACACCACCACAAGCGAAATTACCACGAGCTCGACTGGCCCAGTAGAGACCACAACGACGCCTGCTACAACAATTGCAGACACCACCACAAGCGAAATTACCACGAGCTCGACTGGTATAGTAGAGACAACAACGACGCCTGCTACAACAATTGCAGACACCACCACAAGCGAAATTACCACGAGCTCGACTGGCCCAGTAGAGACCACAACGACGCCTGCTACAACAATTGCAGACACCACCACAAGCGAAATTACCACGAGCTCGACTGGTATTGTAGAGACCACAACGACGCCTGCTACAACAATTGCAGACACCACCACAAGCGAAATTACCACGAGCTCGACTGGTATTGTAGAGATCACAACGACGCCTGCCACAACAATTGCAGACACCACCACAAGCGAAATTACCACGAGCTCGACTGGTATTGTAGAGACCACAACGACGCCTGCCACAACAATTGCAGACACCACCACAAGCGAAATTACCACGAGCTCGACTGGCCCAGTAGAGACCACAACGACGCCTGCTACAACAATTGCAGACACCACCACAAGCGAAATTACCACGAGCTCGACTGGCCCAGTAGAGACCACAACGACGCCTGCTACAACAATTGCAGACACCACCACAAGCGAAATTACCACGAGCTCGACTGGTATTGTAGAGACCACAACGACGCCTGCCACAACAATTGCAGACACCACCACAAGCGAAATTACCACGAGCTCGACTGGTATTGTAGAGACCACAACGACGCCTGCAACAACAATTGCAGACACCACCACAAGCGAAATTACCACGAGCTCGACTGGTATTGTAGAGACCACAACGACGCCTGCTACAACAATTGCAGACACCACCACAAGCGAAATTACCACGAGCTCGACTGGTATTGTAGAGATCACAACGACGCCTGCCACAACAATTGCAGACACCACCACAAGCGAAATTACCACGAGCTCGACTGGTATTGTAGAGATCACAACGACGCCTGCCACAACAATTGCAGACACCACCACAAGCGAAATTACCACGAGCTCGACTGGTATTGTAGAGACCACAACGACGCCTGCCACAACAATTGCAGACACCACCACAAGCGAAATTACCACGAGCTCGACTGGTATTGTAGAGACCACAACGACGCCTGCAACAACAATTGCAGACACCACCACAAGCGAAATTACCACGAGCTCGACTGGTATAGTAGAGACAACAACGACGCCTGCTACAACAATTGCAGACACCACCACAAGCGAAATTACCACGAGCTCGACTGGTATTGTAGAGACCACAACGACGCCTGCCACAACAATTGCAGACACCACCACAAGCGAAATTACCACGAGCTCGACTGGTATTGTAGAGACCACAACGACGCCTGCCACAACAATTGCAGACACCACCACAAGCGAAATTACCACGAGCTCGACTGGTATTGTAGAGACCACAACGACGCCTGCAACAACAATTGCAGACACCACCACAAGCGAAATTACCACGAGCTCGACTGGTATAGTAGAGACAACAACGACGCCTGCTACAACAATTGCAGACACCACCACAAGCGAAATTACCACGAGCTCGACTGGTATTGTAGAGACCACAACGACGCCTGCCACAACAATTGCAGACACCACCACAAGCGAAATTACCACGAGCTCGACTGGCCCAGTAGAGACCACAGCGACGCCTGCTACAACAATTGCAGACACCACTACAAGTGAAATTACCACGAGCTCGACTGGTATTGTAGAGACCACAACGACGCCTGCTACAACAATTGCAGACACCACAACAAGCGAAATTACCACGAGCTCGACTGGCCCAGTAGAGACCACAACGACGCCTGCTACAACAGTTGCAGACACCACCACAAGCGAAATTACCACGAGCTCGACTGGCCCAGTAGAGACCACAACGACGCCTGCTACAACAATTGCAGACACCACCACAAGCGAAATTACCACGAGCTCGACTGGTATTGTAGAGACCACAACGACGCCTGCCACAACAATTGCAGACACCACCACAAGCGAAATTACCACGAGCTCGACTGGTATTGTAGAGATCACAACGACGCCTGCCACAACAACTGCAGACACCACCACAAGCGAAATTACCACGAGCTCGACTGGTATTGTAGAGACCACAACGACGCCTGCCACAACAATTGCAGACACCACCACAAGCGAAATTACCACGAGCTCGACTGGTATAGTAGAGACAACAACGACGCCTGCTACAACAATTGCAGACACCACCACAAGCGAAATTACCACGAGCTCGACTGGTATTGTAGAGATCACAACGACGCCTGCAACAACAATTGCAGACACCACCACAAGCGAAATTACCACGAGCTCGACTGGTATAGTAGAGACAACAACGACGCCTGCTACAACAATTGCAGACACCACTACAAGTGAAATTACCACGAGCTCGACTGGTATTGTAGAGACCACAACGACGCCTGCTACAACAATTGCAGACACCACAACAAGCGAAATTACCACGAGCTCGACTGGTCCAGTAGAGACCACAACGACGCCTGCTACAACAATTGCAGACACCACCACAAGCGAAATTACCACGAGCTCGACTGGTATTGTAGAGACCACAACGACGCCTGCTACAACAATTGCAGACACCACCACAAGCGAAATTACCACGAGCTCGACTGGTATTGTAGAGATCACAACGACGCCTGCCACAACAATTGCAGACACCACCACAAGCGAAATTACCACGAGCTCGACTGGTATTGTAGAGATCACAACGACGCCTGCCACAACAATTGCAGACACCACCACAAGCGAAATTACCACGAGCTCGACTGGTATTGTAGAGACCACAACGACGCCTGCTACAACAATTGCAGACACCACTACAAGTGAAATTACCACGAGCTCGACTGGTATTGTAGAGACCACAACGACGCCTGCTACAACAATTGCAGACACCACAACAAGCGAAATTACCACGAGCTCGACTGGTATTGTAGAGACCACAACGACGCCTGCTACAACAATTGCAGACACCACCACAAGCGAAATTACCACGAGCTCGACTGGCCCAGTAGAGACCACAACGACGCCTGCTACAACAATTGCAGACACCACCACAAGCGAAATTACCACGAGCTCGACTGGTCCAGTAGAGACCACAACGACGCCTGCTACAACAATTGCAGACACCACCACAAGCGAAATTACCACGAGCTCGACTGGTATTGTAGAGACCACAACGACGCCTGCTACAACAATTGCAGACACCACCACAAGCGAAATTACCACGAGCTCGACTGGTATTGTAGAGATCACAACGACGCCTGCCACAACAATTGCAGACACCACCACAAGCGAAATTACCACGAGCTCGACTGGCCCAGTAGAGACCACAACGACGCCTGCTACAACAATTGCAGACACCACTACAAGTGAAATTACCACGAGCTCGACTGGTATTGTAGAGACCACAACGACGCCTGCTACAACAATTGCAGGCACCACAACAAGCGAAATTACCACGAGCTCGACTGGTATTGTAGAGACCACAACGACGCCTGCTACAACAATTGCAGACACCACCACAAGCGAAATTACCACGAGCTCGACTGGTATTGTAGAGACCACAACGACGCCTGCCACAACAATTGCAGACACCACCACAAGCGAAATTACCACGAGCTCGACTGGTATTGTAGAGATCACAACGACGCCTGCCACAACAATTGTAGACACCACCACAAGCGAAATTACCACGAACTCGACTGGTATTGTAGAGATCACAACGACGCCTGCCACAACAATTGCAGACACCACCACAAGCGAAATTACCACGAGCTCGACTGGCTCTGTAGAGACCACAACGACGCCCGCTACAACAATTGCAGATACAACCACGAGCTCGACTGGTCCTGTAGAGAGCACAACGACGCCTGCTACAACAATTGCAGATACAACCACAAGCTCCAGTGGCCCTGTGGAGACAACAACGACTCCTGCTACAACAATTGCAGACACCACCACAAGCGAAATTACCACGAGCTCGACTGGTATTGTAGAGACCACAACGACGCCTGCTACAACAATTGCAGACACCACCACAAGCGAAATTACCACGAGCTCGACTGGTATTGTAGAGACCACAACGACGCCTGCTACAACAATTGCAGGCACCACCACAAGCGAAATTACCACGAGCTCGACTGGTATTGTAGAGATCACAACGACGCCTGCCACAACAATTGCAGACACCACCACAAGCGAAATTACCACGAGCTCGACTGGCCCAGTAGAGACCACAACGACGCCTGCTACAACAATTGCAGACACCACCACAAGCGAAATTACCACGAGCTCGACTGGCCCAGTAGAGACCACAACGACGCCTGCTACAACAATTGCAGACACCACAACAAGCGAAATTACCACGAGCTCGACTGGTATTGTAGAGACCACAACGACGCCTGCTACAACAATTGCAGACACCACCACAAGCGAAATTACCACGAGCTCGACTGGCCCAGTAGAGACCACAACGACGCCTGCTACAACAATTGCAGACACCACCACAAGCGAAATTACCACGAGCTCGACTGGTCCAGTAGAGACCACAACGACGCCTGCTACAACAATTGCAGACACCACCACAAGCGAAATTACCACGAGCTCGACTGGTATTGTAGAGATCACAACGACGCCTGCCACAACAATTGCAGACACCACCACAAGCGAAATTACCACGAGCTCGACTGGTATTGTAGAGATCACAACGACGCCTGCCACAACAATTGCAGACACCACCACAAGCGAAATTACCACGAGCTCGACTGGTATTGTAGAGATCACAACGACGCCTGCCACAACAATTGCAGACACCACCACAAGCGAAATTACCACGAGCTCGACTGGTATTGTAGAGACCACAACGACGCCTGCCACAACAATTGCAGACACCACCACAAGCGAAATTACCACGAGCTCGACTGGCCCAGTAGAGACCACAACGACGCCTGCTACAACAATTGCAGACACCACCACAAGCGAAATTACCACGAGCTCGACTGGTATTGTAGAGACCACAACGACGCCTGCCACAACAATTGCAGACACCACCACAAGCGAAATTACCACGAGCTCGACTGGCCCAGTAGAGACCACAACGACGCCTGCTACAACAATTGCAGACACCACCACAAGCGAAATTACCACGAGCTCGACTGGTATTGGAGAGACCACAACGACGCCTGCAACAACAATTGCAGACACCACCACAAGCGAAATTACCACGAGCTCGACTGGTATTGTAGAGACTACAACGACGCCTGCCACAACAATTGCAGACACCACCACAAGCGAAATTACCACGAGCTCGACTGGCCCAGTAGAGACCACAACGACGCCTGCTACAACAATTGCAGACACCACCACAAGCGAAATTACCACGAGCTCGACTGGTATTGTAGAGACCACAACGACGCCTGCTACAACAATTGCAGACACCACCACAAGCGAAATTACCACGAGCTCGACTGGTATTGTAGAGACTACAACGACGCCTGCTACAACAATTGCAGACACCACAACAAGCGAAATTACCACGAGCTCGACTGGTATTGTAGAGACCACAACGACGCCTGCTACAACAATTGCAGACACCACCACAAGCGAAATTACCACGAGCTCGACTGGCCCAGTAGAGACCACAACGACGCCTGCTACAACATATGCAGACACCACCACAAGCGAAATTACCACGAGCTCGACTGGCCCAGTAGAGACCACAACGACGCCTGCTACAACAATTGCAGACACCACCATAAGCGAAATTACCACGAGCTCGACTGGTATTGTAGAGACCACAACGACGCCTGCTACAACAATTGCAGACACCACCACAAGCGAAATTACCACGAGCTCGACTGGTATTGTAGAGACCACAACGACGCCTGCTACAACAATTGCAGACACCACCACAAGCGAAATTACCACGAGCTCGACTGGCCCAGTAGAGACCACAACGACGCCTGCTACAACAATTGCAGACACCACCACAAGCGAAATTACCACGAGCTCGACTGGCCCAGTAGAGACCACAACGACGCCTGCTACAACAATTGCAGACACCACAACAAGCGAAATTACCACGAGCTCGACTGGTATTGTAGAGACCACAACGACGCCTGCTACAACAATTGCAGACACCACCACAAGCGAAATTACCACGAGCTCGACTGGTCCAGTAGAGACCACAACGACGCCTGCAACAACAATTGCAGACACCACCACAAGCGAAATTACCACGAGCTCGACTGGTATTGTAGAGACCACAACGACGCCTGCCACAACAATTGCAGACACCACCACAAGCGAAATTACCACGAGCTCGACTGGCCCAGTAGAGACCACAACGACGCCTGCTACAACAATTGCAGACACCACCACAAGCGAAATTACCACGAGCTCGACTGGCCCAGTAGAGACCACAACGACGCCTGCTACAACAATTGCAGACACCACCACAAGCGAAATTACCACGAGCTCGACTGGTCCAGTAGAGACCACAACGACGCCTGCTACAACAATTGCAGACACCACCACAAGCGAAATTACCACGAGCTCGACTGGTATTGTAGAGACCACAACGACGCCTGCAACAACAATTGCAGACACCACCACAAGCGAAATTACCACGAGCTCGACTGGTCCAGTAGAGACCACAACGACGCCTGCTACAACAATTGCAGACACCACCACAAGCGAAATTACCACGAGCTCGACTGGTCCAGTAGAGACCACAACGACGCCTGCTACAACAATTGCAGACACCACCACAAGCAAAATTACCACGAGCTCGACTGGTATTGTAGAGACCACAACGACGCCTGCCACAACAATTGCAGACACCACCACAAGCGAAATTACCACGAGGTCGACTGGCCCAGTAGAGACCACAACGACGCCTGCTACAACAATTGCAGACACCACCACAAGCGAAATTACCACGAGCTCGACTGGTCCAGTAGAGACCACAACGACGCCTGCTACAACAATTGCAGACACCACCACAAGCAAAATTACCACGAGCTCGACTGGTATTGTAGAGACCACAACGACGCCTGCCACAACAATTGCAGACACCACCACAAGCGAAATTACCACGAGCTCGACTGGTATTGTAGAGACCACAACGACGCCTGCTACAACAATTGCAGACACCACCACAAGCGAAATTACCACGAGCTCGACTGGTATTGTAGAGATCACAACGACGCCTGCCACAACAATTGCAGACACCACCACAAGCGAAATTACCACGAGCTCGACTGGTATTGTAGAGATCACAACGACGCCTGCCACAACAATTGCAGACACCACCACAAGCGAAATTACCACGAGCTCGACTGGTATTGTAGAGACCACAACGACGCCTGCTACAACAATTGCAGGCACCACAACAAGCGAAATTACCACGAGCTCGACTGGTATTGTAAAGACCACAACGACGCCTGCTACAACAATTGCAGACACCACTACAAGTGAAATTACCACGAGCTCGACTGGTATCGTAGAGACCACAACGACGCCTGCTACAACAATTGCAGACACCACCACAAGCAAAATTACCACGAGCTCGACTGGTATTGTAGAGACCACAACGACGCCTGCCACAACAATTGCAGACACCACCACAAGCGAAATTACCACGAGCTCGACTGGCCCAGTAGAGACCACAACGACGCCTGCTACAACAATTGCAGACACCACCACAAGCGAAATTACCACGAGCTCGACTGGTCCAGTAGAGACCACAACGACGCCTGCTACAACAATTGCAGACACCACCACAAGCAAAATTACCACGAGCTCGACTGGTATTGTAGAGACCACAACGACGCCTGCCACAACAATTGCAGACACCACCACAAGCGAAATTACCACGAGCTCGACTGGTATTGTAGAGACCACAACGACGCCTGCTACAACAATTGCAGACACCACCACAAGCGAAATTACCACGAGCTCGACTGGTATTGTAGAGATCACAACGACGCCTGCCACAACAATTGCAGACACCACCACAAGCGAAATTACCACGAGCTCGACTGGTATTGTAGAGATCACAACGACGCCTGCCACAACAATTGCAGACACCACCACAAGCGAAATTACCACGAGCTCGACTGGTATTGTAGAGACCACAACGACGCCTGCCACAACAATTGCAGACACCACCACAAGCGAAATTACCACGAGCTCGACTGGCCCAGTAGAGACCACAACGACGCCTGCTACAACAATTGCAGACACCACTACAAGTGAAATTACCACGAGCTCGACTGGTATTGTAGAGACCACAACGACGCCTGCTACAACAATTGCAGGCACCACAACAAGCGAAATTACCACGAGCTCGACTGGTATTGTAAAGACCACAACGACGCCTGCTACAACAATTGCAGACACCACTACAAGTGAAATTACCACGAGCTCGACTGGTATCGTAGAGACCACAACGACGCCTGCTACAACAATTGCAGACACCACAACAAGCGAAATTACCACGAGCTCGACTGGTATTGTAGAGACCACAACGACGCCTGCTACAACAATTGCAGACACCACCACAAGCGAAATTACCACGAGCTCGACTGGCCCAGTAGAGACCACAACGACGCCTGCTACAACAATTGCAGACACCACCACAAGCGAAATTACCACGAGCTCGACTGGTCCAGTAGAGACCACAACGACGCCTGCTACAACAATTGCAGACACCACCACAAGCGAAATTACCACGAGCTCGACTGGTATTGTAGAGACCACAACGACGCCTGCTACAACAATTGCAGACACCACCACAAGCGAAATTACCACGAGCTCGACTGGTATTGTAGAGATCACAACGACGCCTGCCACAACAATTGCAGACACCACCACAAGCGAAATTACCACGAGCTCGACTGGTATTGTAGAGATCACAACGACGCCTGCCACAACAATTGCAGACACCACCACAAGCGAAATTACCACGAGCTCGACTGGTATTGTAGAGACCACAACGACGCCTGCCACAACAATTGCAGACACCACCACAAGCGAAATTACCACGAGCTCGACTGGCCCAGTAGAGACCACAACGACGCCTGCTACAACAATTGCAGACACCACTACAAGTGAAATTACCACGAGCTCGACTGGTATTGTAGAGACCACAACGACGCCTGCTACAACAATTGCAGGCACCACAACAAGCGAAATTACCACGAGCTCGACTGGTATCGTAGAGACCACAACGACGCCTGCTACAACAATTGCAGACACCACAACAAGCGAAATTACCACGAGCTCGACTGGTATTGTAGAGACCACAACGACGCCTGCTACAACAATTGCAGACACCACCACAAGCGAAATTACCACGAGCTCGACTGGCCCAGTAGAGACCACAACGACGCCTGCTACAACAATTGCAGACACCACCACAAGCGAAATTACCACGAGCTCGACTGGTCCAGTAGAGACCACAACGACGCCTGCTACAACAATTGCAGACACCACCACAAGCGAAATTACCACGAGCTCGACTGGTATTGTAGAGACCACAACGACGCCTGCTACAACAATTGCAGACACCACCACAAGCGAAATTACCACGAGCTCGACTGGTATTGTAGAGATCACAACGACGCCTGCCACAACAATTGCAGACACCACCACAAGCGAAATTACCACGAGCTCGACTGGTATTGTAGAGATCACAACGACGCCTGCCACAACAATTGCAGACACCACCACAAGCGAAATTACCACGAGCTCGACTGGTATTGTAGAGACCACAACGACGCCTGCCACAACAATTGCAGACACCACCACAAGCGAAATTACCACGAGCTCGACTGGCCCAGTAGAGACCACAACGACGCCTGCTACAACAATTGCAGACACCACTACAAGTGAAATTACCACGAGCTCGACTGGTATTGTAGAGACCACAACGACGCCTGCTACAACAATTGCAGGCACCACAACAAGCGAAATTACCACGAGCTCGACTGGTATTGTAGAGACCACAACGACGCCTGCTACAACAATTGCAGACACCACCACAAGCGAAATTACCACGAGCTCGACTGGCCCAGTAGAGACCACAACGACGCCTGCTACAACAATTGCAGACACCACCACAAACGAAATTACCACGAGCTCGACTGGTATTGTAGAGACCACAACGACGCCTGCTACAACAATTGCAGACACCACCACAAGCGAAATTACCACGAGCTCGACTGGTATTGTAGAGACCACAACGACGCCTGCCACAACAATTGCAGACACCACCACAAGCGAAATTACCACGAGCTCGACTGGTATTGTAGAGATCACAACGACGCCTGCCACAACAATTGCAGACACCACCACAAGCGAAATTACCACGAACTCTACTGGTATTGTAGAGATCACAACGACGCCTGCCACAACAATTGCAGACACCACCACAAGCGAAATTACCACGAGCTCGACTGGCTCTGTAGAGACCACAACGACGCCCGCTACAACAATTGCAGATACAACCACGAGCTCGACTGGTCCTGTAGAGAGCACAACGACGCCTGCTACAACAATTGCAGATACAACCACAAGCTCCAGTGGCCCTGTGGAGACAACAACGACTCCTGCTACAACAATTGCAGACACCACAACAAGCGAAATTACCACGAGCTCGACTGGCCCTGTAGAGACCACCACGACGCCTGCTACAACATTTGCAGACACCTCAACAAGCGAAATTGCCACAAGCTCGACTGGTATGGTAGAGACCACAACGCCGCCTGCTACAACATTTGCAGACACCTCCACAAGCGAAATTAGCGAGAGCTCGACTGGCCCTGTAGAGACCACAACGACGCCTGTTACAACAATTGCAGACACCACCACAAGCGAAATTACCACGAGCTCGACTGGCGCTGTAGAGACCACAACGATGGCTGCTACAACAACTGCAGACACCAACAGAGGCGAAATTACGATGAGCTCGACGGGCCCTGTAGAGACCACCACGACGCCTGCTACAACATTTGCAGACACCTCAACAAGCGAAATTGCCACAAGCTCGACTAGTATGGTAGAGACCACAACGCCGCCTGCTACAACATTTGCAGACACCTCCACAAGCGAAATTAGCGAGAGCTCGACTGGCCCTGTAGAGACCACAACGACGCCTGCTACAACAATTGCAGACACCTCAACAAGCGAAATTACCACAAGCTCGACTGGCCCTGTAGAGACCACAACGACGCCTGCTACAACAATTGCAGACACCTCCACAAACGAAATTACCCCGAGCTCGACTGGCCCAGTAGAGACCACAACGACGCCTGCTACAACAGTTGCAGATACAACCACAAGCGAAATTACCACGAGCTCGACTGGCCCAGTAGAGACCACAACGACGCCTGCTACAACAATTGCAAACACCACCACAAGCGAAATTACCACGAGCTCGACTGGTATTGTAGAGACCACAACGACGCCTGCCACAACAATTGCAGACACCACCACAAGCGAAATTACCACGAGCTCGACTGGCCCAGTAGAGACCACTACAACGGCTGCTACAACAATTGCAGACACCACCACAAGCGAAATTACCACGAGTTCGACTGGCCCTGTAGAGACCACAACGACGCCTGCGACAACAATTGCAGACACCACCACAAGCGAAATTACCACGAGCTCGACTGGCCCAGTAGAGACCACAACGACGCCTGCTACAACAATTGCAGACACCACTACAAGTGAAATTACCACGAGCTCGACTGGTATTGTAGAGACCACAACGACGCCTGCTACAACAATTGCAGACACCACAACAAGCGAAATTACCACGAGCTCGACTGGTATTGTAGAGACCACAACGACGCCTGCTACAACAATTGCAGACACCACCACAAGCGAAATTACCACGAGCTCGACTGGCCCAGTAGAGACCACAACGACGCCTGCTACAACAATTGCAGACACCACCACAAGCGAAATTACTACGAGCTCGACTGGTATTGTAGAGACCACAACGACGCCTGCCACAACAATTGCAGACACCACCACAAGCGAAATTACCACGAGCTCGACTGGTATTGTAGAGATCACAACGACGCCTGCCACAACAATTGCAGACACCACCACAAGCGAAATTACCACGAGCTCGACTGGCCCAGTAGAAACCACAACGACGCCTGCTACAACAATTGCAGACACCACCTCAAGCGAAATTACCACGAGCTCGACTGGTATTGTAGAGACCACAACGACGCCTGCCACAACAATTGCAGACACCACCACAAGCGAAATTACCACGAGCTCGACTGGTATTGTAGAGATCACAACGACGCCTGCCACAACAATTGCAGACACCACCACAAGCGAAATTACCACGAGCTCGACTGGTATTGTAGAGACCACAACGACGCCTGCTACAACAATTGCAGACACCACCACAAGCGAAATTACCACGAGCTCGACTGGCCCAGTAGAGACCACAACGACGCCTGCTACAACAATTGCAGACACCACCACAAGCGAAATTACCACGAGCTCGACTGGTATTGTAGAGACCACAACGCCGCCTGCTACAACATTTGCAGACACCTCCACAAGCGAAATTAGCGAGAGCTCGACTGGCCCTGTAGAGACCACCACGACGCCCGCTACAACATTTGCAGACACCTCAACAAGCGAAATTGCCACAAGCTCGACTGGTCCTGTAGAGACCACAACGACGCCTGCTACAACAATTGCAGACACCTCCACAAACGAAATTACCACGAGCTCGACTGGCCCAGTAGAGACCACAACGACGCCTGCTACAACAGTTGCAGATACAACCACAAGCGAAATTACCACGAGCTCGACTGGCCCAGTAGAGACCACAACGACGCCTGCTACAACAATTGCAGACACCACCACAAGCGAAATTACCACGAGCTCGACTGGTATTGTAGAGACCACAACGACGCCTGCCACAACAATTGCAGACACCACCACAAGCGAAATTACCACGAGCTCGACTGGTATTGTAGAGACCACAACGACGCCTGCAACAACAATTGCAGACACCACCACAAGCGAAATTACCACGAGCTCGACTGGCCCAGTAGAGACCACTACAACGGCTGCTACAACAATTGCAGACACCACCACAAGCGAAATTACCACGAGTTCGACTGGCCCTGTAGAGACCACAACGACGCCTGCGACAACAATTGCAGACACCACCACAAGCGAAATTACCACGAGCTCGACTGGCCCAGTAGAGACCACAACGACGCCTGCTACAACAATTGCAGACACCACTACAAGTGAAATTACCACGAGCTCGACTGGTATTGTAGAGACCACAACGACGCCTGCTACAACAATTGCAGACACCACAACAAGCGAAATTACCACGAGCTCGACTGGTATTGTAGAGACCACAACGACGCCTGCTACAACAATTGCAGACACCACCACAAGCGAAATTACCACGAGCTCGACTGGCCCAGTAGAGACCACAACGACGCCTGCTACAACAATTGCAGACACCACCACAAGCGAAATTACCACGAGCTCGACTGGTATTGTAGAGACCACAACGACGCCTGCCACAACAATTGCAGACACCACCACAAGCGAAATTACCACGAGCTCGACTGGTATTGTAGAGATCACAACGACGCCTGCCACAACAATTGCAGACACCACCACAAGCGAAATTACCACGAGCTCGACTGGTATTGTAGAGACCACAACGACGCCTGCTACAACAATTGCAGACACCACAACAAGCGAAATTACCACGAGCTCGACTGGTATTGTAGAGACCACAACGACGCCTGCCACAACAATTGCAGACACCACCACTAGCGAAATTAGCACGAGCTCGACTGGCCCTGTAGAGACCACAACGACGCCTGCTACAACAATTTCAGATACAACCACAAGCTCGACTGGCCCTGTGGAGACCACAACGACGCCTGCTACAACAATTGCAGAGACCACAACAAGCGAAATTACCACGAGTTCGACTGGTATTGTAGAGACCACAACGACGCCTGCTACAACAATTGCAGACACCACAACAAGCGAAATTACCACGAGCTCGACTGGCCCTGTAGAGAGCACAACGACGCCTGCTACAACAATTTCAGATACAACCACAAGCTCGACTGGCCCTGTGGAGACCACAACGACGCCTGCTACAACAATTGCAGACACCACCACTAGCGAAATTAGCACGAGCTCGACTGGCTCTGTAGAGACCACAACGACGCCTGCTACAACAATTTCAGATACAACCACAAGCTCGACTGGCCCTGTGGAGACCACAACGACGCCTGCTACAACAATTGCAGAGACCACAACAAGCGAAATTACCACGAGTTCGACTGGTATTGTAGAGACCACAACGACGCCTGCTACAACAATTGCAGACACCACAACAAGCGAAATTACCACGAGCTCGACTGGCCCTGTAGAGAGCACAACGACGCCTGCTACAACAATTGCAGATACAACCACAAGCTCAACTGGCCCTGTGGACACAACAACGACGCCTGCTACAACAATTGCAGACACCACCACAAGCGAAATTACCACGAGCTCGACTGGCGCTGTAGAGACCACAACGATGGCTGCTACAACAACTGCAGACACCAACAGAGGCGAAATTACGATGAGCTCGACGGGCCCTGTAGAGTCAACAACGACGCCTGCTACAACAATTGCAGACACCTCAACAAGCGAAATTACCACAAGCTCGACTGGCCCTGTAGAGACCACAACGACGCCTGCTACAACAATTGCAGACACCTCCACAAACGAAATTACCACGAGCTCGACTGGCCCAGTAGAGACCACAACGACGCCTGCTACAACAGTTGCAGATACAACCACAAGCTCGACTGGCCCAGTAGAGAGTACAACGACGCCTGCTTCAACTATTGTAGACACCACCACAAGCGAAATTACCACGAGCTCGACTGGCCCTGTTGAGACCTCAACGACGCCTGCTACAACAATTGCAGACACCTCAACAAGCGAAATTACCACAAGCTCTACTGGCTCTGTAGAGACCACAACGACGCCTGCTACAACAATTGCAGATACAACCACAAGCTCGACTGGCCCAGTAGAGACCACAACGACGCCTGCTACAACAGTTGCAGATACAACCACAAGCGAAATTACCACGAGCTCGACTGGCCCAGTAGAGACCACAACGACGCCTGCTACAACAATTGCAGACACCACCACAAGCGAAATTACCACGAGCTCGACTGGTATTGTAGAGACCACAACGACGCCTGCCACAACAATTGCAGACACCACCACAAGCGAAATTACCACGAGCTCGACTGGTATTGTAGAGACCACAACGACGCCTGCAACAACAATTGCAGACACCACCACAAGCGAAATTACCACGAGCTCGACTGGCCCAGTAGAGACCACTACAACGGCTGCTACAACAATTGCAGACACCACCACAAGCGAAATTACCACGAGTTCGACTGGCCCTGTAGAGACCACAACGACGCCTGCGACAACAATTGCAGACACCACCACAAGCGAAATTACCACGAGCTCGACTGGCCCAGTAGAGACCACAACGACGCCTGCTACAACAATTGCAGACACCACTACAAATGAAATTACCACGAGCTCGACTGGTATTGTAGAGACCACAACGACGCCTGCTACAACAATTGCAGACACCACAACAAGCGAAATTACCACGAGCTCGACTGGTATTGTAGAGACCACAACGACGCCTGCCACAACAATTGCAGACACCACCACAAGCGAAATTACCACGAGCTCGACTGGTATTGTAGAGACTACAACGACGCCTGCTACAACAATTGCAGACACCACAACAAGCGAAATTACCACGAGCTCGACTGCTATTGTAGAGACCACAACGACGCCTGCCACAACAATTGCAGACACCACCACAAGCGAAATTACCACGAGCTCGACTGGCCCAGTAGAGACCACAACGACGCCTGCTACAACAATTGCAGACACCACCACAAGCGAAATTACCACGAGCTCGACTGGTATTGTAGAGACCACAACGACGCCTGCTACAACAATTGCAGACACCACCACAAGCGAAATTACCACGAGCTCGACTGGTCCAGTAGAGACCACAACGACGCCTGCTACAACAATTGCAGACACCACCACAAGCGAAATTACCACGAGCTCGACTGGTATTGTAGAGACCACAACGACGCCTGCTACAACAATTGCAGACACCACCACAAGCGAAATTACCACGAGCTCGACTGGTATTGTAGAGATCACAACGACGCCTGCCACAACAATTGCAGACACCACCACAAGCGAAATTACCACGAGCTCGACTGGTATTGTAGAGATCACAACGACGCCTGCCACAACAATTGCAGACACCACCACAAGCGAAATTACCACGAGCTCGACTGGTATTGTAGAGACCACAACGACGCCTGCCACAACAATTGCAGACACCACCACAAGCGAAATTACCACGAGCTCGACTGGCCCAGTAGAGACCACAACGACGCCTGCTACAACAATTGCAGACACCACTACAAGTGAAATTACCACGAGTTCGACTGGTATTGTAGAGACCACAACGACGCCTGCTACAACAATTGCAGACACCACAACAAGCGAAATTACCACGAGCTCGACTGGCCCTGTAGAGAGCACAACGACGCCTGCTACAACAATTTCAGATACAACCACAAGCTCGACTGGCCCTGTGGAGACCACAACGACGCCTGCTACAACAATTGCAGACACCACCACTAGCGAAATTAGCACGAGCTCGACTGGCTCTGTAGAGACCACAACGACGCCTGCTACAACAATTTCAGATACAACCACAAGCTCGACTGGCCCTGTGGAGACCACAACGACGCCTGCTACAACAATTGCAGAGACCACAACAAGCGAAATTACCACGAGTTCGACTGGTATTGTAAAGACCACAACGACGCCTGCTACAACAATTGCAGACACCACAACAAGCGAAATTACCACGAGCTCGACTGGCCCTGTAGAGAGCACAACGACGCCTGCTACAACAATTGCAGATACAACCACAAGCTCAACTGGCCCTGTGGACACAACAACGACGCCTGCTACAACAATTGCAGACACCACCACAAGCGAAATTACCACGAGCTCGACTGGCGCTGTAGAGACCACAACGATGGCTGCTACAACAACTGCAGACACCAACAGAGGCGAAATTACGATGAGCTCGACGGGCCCTGTAGAGTCAACAACGACGCCTGCTACAACAATTGCAGACACCTCAACAAGCGAAATTACCACAAGCTCGACTGGCCCTGTAGAGACCACAACGACGCCTGCTACAACAATTGCAGACACCTCCACAAACGAAATTACCACGAGCTCGACTGGCCCAGTAGAGACCACAACGACGCCTGCTACAACAGTTGCAGATACAACCACAAGCTCGACTGGCCCAGTAGAGAGTACAACGACGCCTGCTTCAACTATTGTAGACACCACCACAAGCGAAATTACCACGAGCTCGACTGGCCCTGTTGAGACCTCAACGACGCCTGCTACAACAATTGCAGACACCTCAACAAGCGAAATTACCACAAGCTCTACTGGCTCTGTAGAGACCACAACGACGCCTGCTACAACAATTGCAGATACAACCACAAGCTCGACTGGCCCAGTAGAGACCACAACGACGCCTGCTACAACAGTTGCAGATACAACCACAAGCGAAATTACCACGAGCTCGACTGGCCCAGTAGAGACCACAACGACGCCTGCTACAACAATTGCAGACACCACCACAAGCGAAATTACCACGAGCTCGACTGGTATTGTAGAGACCACAACGACGCCTGCCACAACAATTGCAGACACCACCACAAGCGAAATTACCACGAGCTCGACTGGTATTGTAGAGACCATAACGACGCCTGCAACAACAATTGCAGACACCACCACAAGCGAAATTACCACGAGCTCGACTGGCCCAGTAGAGACCACTACAACGGCTGCTACAACAATTGCAGACACCACCACAAGCGAAATTACCACGAGTTCGACTGGCCCTGTAGAGACCACAACGACGCCTGCGACAACAATTGCAGACACCACCACAAGCGAAATTACCACGAGCTCGACTGGTATTGTAGAGACCACAACGACGCCTGCTACAACAATTGCAGACACCACAACAAGCGAAATTACCACGAGCTCGACTGGTATTGTAGAGACCACAACGACGCCTGCCACAACAATTGCAGACACCACCACAAGCGAAATTACCACGAGCTCGACTGGTATTGTAGAGACTACAACGACGCCTGCTACAACAATTGCAGACACCACAACAAGCGAAATTACCACGAGCTCGACTGCTATTGTAGAGACCACAACGACGCCTGCCAGAACAGTTGCAGACACCACCACAAGCGAAATTACCACGAGCTCGACTGGCCCAGTAGAGACCACAACGACGCCTGCTACAACAATTGCAGACACCACCACAAGCGAAATTACCACGAGCTCGACTGGTATTGTAGAGACCACAACGACGCCTGCCACAACAATTGCAGACACCACCACAAGCGAAATTACCACGAGCTCGACTGGCCCAGTAGAGATCACAACGACGCCTGCCACAACAATTGCAGACACCACCACAAGCGAAATTACCACGAGCTCGACTGGTATTGTAGAGACCACAACGACGCCTGCTACAACAATTGCAGACACCACAACAAGCGAAATTACCACGAGCTCGACTGGTATTGTAGAGACCACAACGACGCCTGCTACAACAATTGCAGACACCACAACAAGCGAAATTACCACGAGCTCGACTGGCCCTGTAGAGAGCACAACGACGCCTGCTACAACAATTGCAGATACAACCACAAGCTCAACTGGCCCTGTGGACACAACAACGACGCCTGCTACAACAATTGCAGACACCACCACAAGCGAAATTACCACGAGCTCGACTGGCGCTGTAGAGACCACAACGATGGCTGCTACAACAGTTGCAGATACAACCACAAGCTCGACTGGCCCAGTAGAGAGTACAACGACGCCTGCTTCAACTATTGTAGACACCACCACAAGCGAAATTACCACGAGCTCGACTGGTATTGTAGAGACCACAACGACGCCTGCCACAACAATTGCAGACACCACCACAAGCGAAATTACCACGAGCTCGACTGGCCCTGTTGAGACCTCAACGACGCCTGCTACAACAATTGCAGACACCTCAACAAGCGAAATTACCACAAGCTCTACTGGCTCTGTAGAGACCACAACGACGCCTGCTACAACAATTGCAGATACAACCACAAGCTCGACTGGCCCAGTAGAGACCACAACGACGCCTGCTACAACAGTTGCAGATACAACCACAAGCGAAATTACCAGGAGCTCGACTGGCCCAGTAGAGACCACAACGACGCCTGCTACAACAATTGCAGACACCACCACAAGCGAAATTACCACGAGCTCGACTGGTATTGTAGAGACCACAACGACGCCTGCCACAACAATTGCAGACACCACCACAAGCGAAATTACCACGAGCTCGACTGGTATTGTAGAGACCACAACGACGCCTGCAACAACAATTGCAGACACCACCACAAGCGAAATTACCACGAGCTCGACTGGCCCAGTAGAGACCACTACAACGGCTGCTACAACAATTGCAGACACCACCACAAGCGAAATTACCACGAGTTCGACTGGCCCTGTAGAGACCACAACGACGCCTGCGACAACAATTGCAGACACCACCACAAGCGAAATTACCACGAGCTCGACTGGCCCAGTAGAGACCACAACGACGCCTGCTACAATTGCAGACACCACTACAAGTGAAATTACCACGAGCTCGACTGGTATTGTAGAGACCACAACGACGCCTGCTACAACAATTGCAGACACCACAACAAGCGAAATTACCACAAGCTCGACTGGTATTGTAGAGACCACAACGACGCCTGCTACAACAATTGCAGACACCACCACAAGCGAAATTACCACGAGCTCGACTGGCCCAGTAGAGACCACAACGACGCCTGCTACAACAATTGCAGACACCACCACAAGCGAAATTACCACGAGCTCGACTGGTATTGTAGAGACCACAACGACGCCTGCCACAACAATTGCAGACACCACCACAAGCGAAATTACCACGAGCTCGACTGGTATTGTAGAGATCACAACGACGCCTGCCACAACAATTGCAGACACCACCACAAGCGAAATTACCACGAGCTCGACTGGTATTGTAGAGACTACAACGACGCCTGCTACAACAATTGCAGACACCACAACAAGCGAAATTACCACGAGCTCGACTGCTATTGTAGAGACCACAACGACGCCTGCCACAACAATTGCAGACACCACCACAAGCGAAATTACCACGAGCTCGACTGGCCCAGTAGAAACCACAACGACGCCTGCTACAACAATTGCAGACACCACCACAAGCGAAATTACCACGAGCTCGACTGGTATTGTAGAGACCACAACGACGCCTGCCACAACAATTGCAGACACCACCACAAGCGAAATTACCACGAGCTCGACTGGCCCAGTAGAGATCACAACGACGCCTGCCACAACAATTGCAGACACCACCACAAGCGAAATTACCACGAGCTCGACTGGTATTGTAGAGACTACAACGACGCCTGCTACAACAATTGCAGACACCACAACAAGCGAAATTACCACGAGCTCGACTGGTATTGTAGAGACCACAACGACGCCTGCCACAACAATTGCAGACACCACCACAAGCGAAATTACCACGAGCTCGACTGGTATTGTAGAGACCACAACGACGCCTGCCACAACAATTGCAGACACCACCACTAGCGAAATTACCACGAGCTCGACTGCTATTGTAGAGACCACAACGACGCCTGCCACAACAATTGCAGACACCACCACAAGCGAAATTACCACGAGCTCGACTGGCCCAGTAGAGACCACAACGACGCCTGCTACAACAGTTGCAGATACAACCACAAGCTCGACTGGCCCAGTAGAGAGTACAACGACGCCTGCTTCAACTATTGTAGACACCATAACAAGCGAAATTACCACGAGCTCGACTGGCCCTGTTGAGACCTCAACGACGCCTGCTACAACAATTGCACACACCTCAACAAGCGAAATTACCACAAGCTCTACTGGCTCTGTAGAGACCACAACGACGCCTGCTACAACAATTGCAGATACAACCACAAGCTCGACTGGCCCAGTAGAGACCACAACGACGCCTGCTACAACAATTGCAGACACCTCCACAAGCGAAATTACCACAAGTTCGATTGGCCCTGTAGAGACCACAACTACGGCTGCTACAACAATTGCAGACACCACCACAAGCGAAATTACCACAAGCTCGACTGGCTCTGTAGAGACCACAAGGACGCCCGCTACAACAATTGCAGATACAACCACGAGCTCAACTGGCCCTGTAGAGAGCACAACGACGCCTGCTACAACAATTGCAGACACCACCACAAGCAAAATTACTACGAGCTCGACTGGCCCTGTAGAGACCACAACGACGCCAGCTACAACAATTTCAGATACAACCACAAGCTCGACTGGCCCTGTGGAGACCACAACGACGCCTGCTACAACAATTGCAGACACCACCACTAGCGAAATTAGCACGAGCTCGACTGGCCCTGTAGAGACCACAACGACGCCTGCTACAACAGTTGCAGATACAACCACAAGCTCGACTGGCCCAGTAGAGACCACAACTACGGCTGCTACAACAATTGCAGACACCACCACAAGCGAAATTACCACAAGCTCGACTGGCTCTGTAGAGAGCACAACGACGCCTGCTACAACAATTTCAGATACAACCACAAGCTCGACTGGCCCTGTGGAGACCACAACGACGCCTGCTACAACAATTGCAGACACCACCACTAGCGAAATTAGCACGAGCTCGACTGGCCCTGTAGAGACCACAACGACGCCTGCTACAACAATTGCAGATACAACCACAAGCTCGACTGGCCCAGTAGAGACCACAACGACGCCTGCTACAACAATTGCAGACACCTCCACAAGCGAAATTACCATAAGTTCGATTGGCCCTGTAGAGACCACAACTACGGCTGCTACAACAATTGCAGACACCACCACAAGCGAAATTACCACAAGCTCGACTGGCTCTGTAGAGACCACAAGGACGCCCGCTACAACAATTGCAGATACAACCACGAGCTCAACTGGCCCTGTAGAGAGCACAACGACGCCTGCTACAACAATTGCAGACACCACCACAAGCAAAATTACTACGAGCTCGACTGGCCCTGTAGAGACCACAACGACGCCAGCTACAACAATTGCAGACACGTCAACAAGCGAAATTACCACAAGCTCGACTGGCCCTGTGGAGACCACAACGACGCCTGCTACAACAATTGCAGACACCACCACAAGCGAAATTAGCACGAGCTCGACTGGCCCTGTAGAGACCACAACGACGCCTGCTACAACAGTTGCAGATACAACCACAAGCTCGACTGGCCCAGTAGAGACCACAACTACGGCTGCTACAACAATTGCAGACACCACCACAAGCGAAATTACCACAAGCTCGACTGGCTCTGTAGAGACCACAAGGACGCCCGCTACAACAATTGCAGATACAACCACGAGCTCAACTGGCCCTGTAGAGAGCACAACGACGCCTGCTACAACAACTTCAGATACAACCACAAGCGCGACTGGCCCTGTGGAGACCACAACGACGCCTGCTACAACAATTGCAGAGACCACAACAAGCGAAATTACCACGAGCTCGACTGGTATTGTAGAGAACACAACGCCGCCTGCTACAACATTTGCAGACACCTCCACAAGCGAAATTACCACGAACTCGACTGGCCCTGTAGAGAGCACAACGACGCCTGCTACAACAATTGCAGATACAACCACAAGCTCAACTGGCCCTGTGGAGACAACAACGACGCCTGCTTCAACAATTGCAGACACCACCACAAGCGAAATTACCACGAGTTCGACTGGCCCTGTAGAGACTACAACGACGCCTGTTACAACAATTGCAGATACAACCACAAGCTCCAGTGGCCCTGTGGAGACAACAACGACTCCTGCTACAACAATTGCAGACACCACAACAAGCGAAATTACCACGAGCTCGACTGGTATTGTAGAGACCACAACGACGGCTGCTACAACAATTGCAGACACCACCACAAGCTCGACTGGCCCTCTAGAGACCACAACGACGCTTGCTACAACAATTGCAGACACAACCACAAGCGAAATTACCACGAGCTCGACTGGCCCTGTAGAGACCACAACGACGCCTGCTACAACAATTGCAGATACAACCACAAGCTCGACTGGCCCTGTAGAGAGCACAACGACGCCGGCTACAACAATTGCAGATACAACCACAAGCTCAACTGGCCCTGTGGAGACAACAACGACGCCTGCAACAACATTTGCAGACACCACCACAAGCGAAATTACCACGAGCTCGACTGGCCCTGTAGAGAGCACAACGACACCTGCTACAATAATTGCAGATACAACCACGAGCTCGACTGGTCCTGTAGAGAGCACAACGACGACTGCTACAACAATTACAGATACAACCACAAGCTCGACTGGCCCTGTGGAGACCACAACGACGCCTGCTACAACAATTGCAGACACCTCAACAAGCGAAATTACCACAAGCTCGACTGGCCCTGTAGAGAGCACAACGACGCCTGCTACAACAATTGCAGATACAACCACAAGCTCAACTGGCCCTGTGGAGACAACAACGACGCCTGCTACAACAATTGCAGACACCACCACAAGCGAAAATAGCACGAGCTCGACTGGCCCTGTAGAGAGCACAACGACGCCTGCTACAACAATTGCAGATACAACCACAAGCTCGACTGGCCCAGTAGAGACCACAACGACGCCTGCTACAACAATTGCAGACACCTCAACAAGCGAAATTACCACAAGCTCTACTGGCTCTGTAGAGACCACAACGACGCCTGCTACAACAATTGCAGATACAACCACAATCTCGACTGGCCCAGTAGAGACCACAACGAGGCCTGCTACAACAATTGCAGACACCTCCACAAGCGAAATTACCACAAGTTCGATTGGCCCTGTAGAGACCACAACTACGGCTGCTACAACAATTGCAGACACCACCACAAGCGAAATTACCACAAGCTCGACTGGCTCTGTAGAGACCACAAGGACGCCCGCTACAACAATTGCAGATACAACCACGAGCTCAACTGGCCCTGTAGAGAGCACAACGACGCCTGCTACAACAATTGCAGACACCACCACAAGCAAAATTACTACGAACTCGACTGGCCCTGTAGAGACCACAACGACGCCAGCTACAACAATTGCAGACACGTCAACAAGCGAAATTACCACAAGCTCGACTGGCCCTGTAGAGAGCACAACGACGCCTGCTACAACAATTTCAGATACAACCACAAGCTCGACTGGCCCTGTGGAGACCACAACGACGCCTGCTACAACAATTGCAGACACCACCACTAGCGAAATTAGCACGAGCTCGACTGGCCCTGTAGAGACCACAACGACGCCTGCTACAACAGTTGCAGATACAACCACAAGCTCGACTGGCCCAGTAGAGACCACAACTACGGCTGCTACAACAATTGCAGACACCACCACAAGCGAAAATAGCACGAGCTCGACTGGCCCTGTAGAGAGCACAACGACGCCTGCCACAACAATTGCAGATACAACCACAAGCTCAACTGGCCCTGTGGAGACAACAACGACGCCTGCTACAACAATTGCAGACACCACCACAAGCGAAATTACCACGAGCTCGACTGGCCCTGTTGAGACCTCAACGACGCCTGCTACAACAATTGCAGACACCTCAACAAGCGAAATTACCACAAGCTCTACTGGCTCTGTAGAGACCACAACGACGCCTGCTACAACAATTGCAGATACAACCACAAGCTCGACTGGCCCAGTAGAGACCACAACGACGCCTGCTACAACAATTGCAGACACCTCCACAAGCGAAATTACCACAAGCTCGATTGGCCCTGTAGAGACCACAACTACGGCTGCTACAACAATTGCAGACACCACCACAAGCGAAATTACCACAAGCTCGACTGGCTCTGTAGAGACCACAAGGACGCCCGCTACAACAATTGCAGATACAACCACGAGCTCAACTGGCCCTGTAGAGAGCACAACGACGCCTGCTACAACAATTGCAGACACCACCACAAGCAAAATTACTACGAGCTCGACTGGCCCTGTAGAGACCACAACGACGCCAGCTACAACAATTGCAGACACGTCAACAAGCGAAATTACCACAAGCTCGACTGGCCCTGTGGAGACCACAACGACGCCTGCTACAACAATTGCAGACACCACCACAAGCGAAATTAGCACGAGCTCGACTGGCCCTGTAGAGACCACAACGACGCCTGCTACAACAGTTGCAGATACAACCACAAGCTCGACTGGCCCAGTAGAGACCACAACTACGGCTGCTACAACAATTGCAGACACCACCACAAGCGAAATTACCACAAGCTCGACTGGCTCTGTAGAGACCACAAGGACGCCCGCTACAACAATTGCAGATACAACCACGAGCTCAACTGGCCCTGTAGAGAGCACAACGACGCCTGCTACAACAACTTCAGATACAACCACAAGCGCGACTGGCCCTGTGGAGACCACAACGACGCCTGCTACAACAATTGCAGAGACCACAACAAGCGAAATTACCACGAGCTCGACTGGTATTGTAGAGAACACAACGCCGCCTGCTACAACATTTGCAGACACCTCCACAAGCGAAATTACCACGAACTCGACTGGCCCTGTAGAGAGCACAACGACGCCTGCTACAACAATTGCAGATACAACCACAAGCTCAACTGGCCCTGTGGAGACAACAACGACGCCTGCTTCAACAATTGCAGACACCACCACAAGCGAAATTACCACGAGTTCGACTGGCCCTGTAGAGACTACAACGACGCCTGTTACAACAATTGCAGATACAACCACAAGCTCCAGTGGCCCTGTGGAGACAACAACGACTCCTGCTACAACAATTGCAGACACCACAACAAGCGAAATTACCACGAGCTCGACTGGTATTGTAGAGACCACAACGACGGCTGCTACAACAATTGCAGACACCACCACAAGCTCGACTGGCCCTCTAGAGACCACAACGACGCTTGCTACAACAATTGCAGACACAACCACAAGCGAAATTACCACGAGCTCGACTGGCCCTGTAGAGACCACAACGACGCCTGCTACAACAATTGCAGATACAACCACAAGCTCGACTGGCCCTGTAGAGAGCACAACGACGCCGGCTACAACAATTGCAGATACAACCACAAGCTCAACTGGCCCTGTGGAGACAACAACGACGCCTGCAACAACATTTGCAGACACCACCACAAGCGAAATTACCACGAGCTCGACTGGCCCTGTAGAGAGCACAACGACACCTGCTACAATAATTGCAGATACAACCACGAGCTCGACTGGTCCTGTAGAGAGCACAACGACGACTGCTACAACAATTACAGATACAACCACAAGCTCGACTGGCCCTGTGGAGACCACAACGACGCCTGCTACAACAATTGCAGACACCTCAACAAGCGAAATTACCACAAGCTCGACTGGCCCTGTAGAGAGCACAACGACGCCTGCTACAACAATTGCAGATACAACCACAAGCTCAACTGGCCCTGTGGAGACAACAACGACGCCTGCTACAACAATTGCAGACACCACCACAAGCGAAAATAGCACGAGCTCGACTGGCCCTGTAGAGAGCACAACGACGCCTGCTACAACAATTGCAGATACAACCACAAGCTCGACTGGCCCAGTAGAGACCACAACGACGCCTGCTACAACAATTGCAGACACCTCAACAAGCGAAATTACCACAAGCTCTACTGGCTCTGTAGAGACCACAACGACGCCTGCTACAACAATTGCAGATACAACCACAATCTCGACTGGCCCAGTAGAGACCACAACGAGGCCTGCTACAACAATTGCAGACACCTCCACAAGCGAAATTACCACAAGTTCGATTGGCCCTGTAGAGACCACAACTACGGCTGCTACAACAATTGCAGACACCACCACAAGCGAAATTACCACAAGCTCGACTGGCTCTGTAGAGACCACAAGGACGCCCGCTACAACAATTGCAGATACAACCACGAGCTCAACTGGCCCTGTAGAGAGCACAACGACGCCTGCTACAACAATTGCAGACACCACCACAAGCAAAATTACTACGAACTCGACTGGCCCTGTAGAGACCACAACGACGCCAGCTACAACAATTGCAGACACGTCAACAAGCGAAATTACCACAAGCTCGACTGGCCCTGTAGAGAGCACAACGACGCCTGCTACAACAATTTCAGATACAACCACAAGCTCGACTGGCCCTGTGGAGACCACAACGACGCCTGCTACAACAATTGCAGACACCACCACTAGCGAAATTAGCACGAGCTCGACTGGCCCTGTAGAGACCACAACGACGCCTGCTACAACAGTTGCAGATACAACCACAAGCTCGACTGGCCCAGTAGAGACCACAACTACGGCTGCTACAACAATTGCAGACACCACCACAAGCGAAAATAGCACGAGCTCGACTGGCCCTGTAGAGAGCACAACGACGCCTGCCACAACAATTGCAGATACAACCACAAGCTCAACTGGCCCTGTGGAGACAACAACGACGCCTGCTACAACAATTGCAGACACCACCACAAGCGAAATTACCACGAGCTCGACTGGCCCTGTTGAGACCTCAACGACGCCTGCTACAACAATTGCAGACACCTCAACAAGCGAAATTACCACAAGCTCTACTGGCTCTGTAGAGACCACAACGACGCCTGCTACAACAATTGCAGATACAACCACAAGCTCGACTGGCCCAGTAGAGACCACAACGACGCCTGCTACAACAATTGCAGACACCTCCACAAGCGAAATTACCACAAGCTCGATTGGCCCTGTAGAGACCACAACTACGGCTGCTACAACAATTGCAGACACCACCACAAGCGAAATTACCACAAGCTCGACTGGCTCTGTAGAGACCACAAGGACGCCCGCTACAACAATTGCAGATACAACCACGAGCTCAACTGGCCCTGTAGAGAGCACAACGACGCCTGCTACAACAATTGCAGACACCACCACAAGCAAAATTACTACGAGCTCGACTGGCCCTGTAGAGACCACAACGACGCCAGCTACAACAATTGCAGACACGTCAACAAGCGAAATTACCACAAGCTCGACTGGCCCTGTAGAGAGCACAACGACGCCTGCTACAACAATTTCAGATACAACCACAAGCTCGACTGGCCCTGTGGAGACCACAACGACGCCTGCTACAACAATTGCAGACACCACCACTAGCGAAATTAGCACGAGCTCGACTGGCCCTGTAGAGACCACAACGACGCCTGCTACAACAGTTGCAGATACAACCACAAGCTCGACTGGCCCAGTAGAGACCACAACTACGGCTGCTACAACAATTGCAGACACCACCACAAGCGAAATTACCACAAGCTCGACTGGCTCTGTAGAGACCACAAGGACGCCCGCTACAACAATTGCAGATACAACCACGAGCTCAACTGGCCCTGTAGAGAGCACAACGACGCCTGCTACAACAATTTCAGATACAACCACAAGCGCGACTGGCCCTGTGGAGACCACAACGACGCCTGCTACAACAATTGCAGAGACCACAACAAGCGAAATTACCACGAGCTCGACTGGTATTGTAGAGACCACAACGCCGCCTGCTACAACATTTGCAGACACCTCCACAAGCGAAATTACCACGAACTCGACTGGCCCTGTAGAGAGCACAACGACGCCTGCTACAACAATTGCAGATACAACCACAAGCTCAACTGGCCCTGTGGAGACAACAACGACGCCTGCTTCAACAATTGCAGACACCACCACAAGCGAAATTACCACGAGTTCGACTGGCCCTGTAGAGACTACAACGACGCCTGCTACAACAATTGCAGATACAACCACAAGCTCCAGTGGCCCTGTGGAGACAACAACGACTCCTGCTACAACAATTGCAGACACCACAACAAGCGAAATTACCACGAGCTCGACTGGTATTGTAGAGACCACAACGACGGCTGCTACAACAATTGCAGACACCACCACAAGCTCGACTGGCCCTCTAGAGACCACAACGACGCTTGCTACAACAATTGCAGACACAACCACAAGCGAAATTACCACGAGCTCGACTGGCCCTGTAGAGACCACAACGACGCCTGCTACAACAATTGCAGATACAACCACAAGCTCGACTGGCCCTGTAGAGAGCACAACGACGCCGGCTACAACAATTGCAGATACAACCACAAGCTCAACTGGCCCTGTGGAGACAACAACGACGCCTGCAACAACATTTGCAGACACCACCACAAGCGAAATTACCACGAGCTCGACTGGCCCTGTAGAGAGCACAACGACACCTGCTACAATAATTGCAGATACAACCACGAGCTCGACTGGTCCTGTAGAGAGCACAACGACGACTGCTACAACAATTACAGATACAACCACAAGCTCGACTGGCCCTGTGGAGACCACAACGACGCCTGCTACAACAATTGCAGACACCTCAACAAGCGAAATTACCACAAGCTCGACTGGCCCTGTAGAGAGCACAACGACGCCTGCTACAACAATTGCAGATACAACCACAAGCTCAACTGGCCCTGTGGAGACAACAACGACGCCTGCTACAACAATTGCAGACACCACCACAAGCGAAAATAGCACGAGCTCGACTGGCCCTGTAGAGAGCACAACGACGCCTGCTACAACAATTGCAGATACAACCACAAGCTCAACTGGCACTGTGGAGACAACAACGACGCCTGCAACAACATTTGCAGACACCACCACAAGCGAAATTACCACGAGCTCGACTGGTCCTGTAGAGAGCACAACGACACCTGCTACAATAATTGCAGATACAACCACAAGCTCGACTGGTCCTGTGGAGACAACAACGACGCCTGCAACAACATTTGCAGACACCACCACAAGCGAAATTACCACGAGCTCGACTGGCCCTGTAGAGAGCACAACGACACCTGCTACAATAATTGCAGATACAACCACAAGCTCGACTGGTCCTGTAGAGAGCACAACGACGACTGCTACAATAATTGCAGATACAACCACAAGCTCGACTGGTCCTGTAGAGAGCACAACGACGACTGCTACAACAATTGCAGATACAACCACAAGCTCGACTGGCCCTGAGGAGACCACAACGACGCCTGCTACAACAATTGCAGACACCTCAACAAGCGAAATTACCACAAGCTCGACTGGCCCTGTAGAGAGCACAACGACGCCTGCTACAACAATTGCAGATACAACCACAAGCTCAACTGGCCCTGTGGAGACAACAACGACGCCTGCTACAACAATTGCAGACACCACCACAAGCGAAAATAGCACGAGCTCGACTGGCCCTGTAGAGAGCACAACGACGCCTGCTACAACAATTGCAGATACAACCACAAGCTCAACTGGCACTGTGGAGACAACAACGACGCCTGCAACAACATTTGCAGACACCACCACAAGCGAAATTACCACGAGCTCGACTGGTCCTGTAGAGAGCACAACGACACCTGCTACAATAATTGCAGATACAACCACAAGCTCGACTGGTCCTGTGGAGACAACAACGACGCCTGCAACAACATTTGCAGACACCACCACAAGCGAAATTACCACGAGCTCGACTGGCCCTGTAGAGAGCACAACGACACCTGCTACAATAATTGCAGATACAACCACAAGCTCGACTGGTCCTGTAGAGAGCACAACGACGACTGCTACAATAATTGCAGATACAACCACAAGCTCGACTGGTCCTGTAGAGAGCACAACGACGACTGCTACAACAATTGCAGATACAACCACAAGCTCGACTGGCCCTGAGGAGACCACAACGACGCCTGCTACAACAATTGCAGACACCTCAACAAGCGAAATTACCACAAGCTCGACTGGGCCTGTAGAGAGCACAACGACGCCTGCTACAACAATTGCACACAGAACCACAAGCGAAATTACCACGAGCTCGACTGGCCCTGTAGAGACCACAACGACGCCTGCTACAACAATTGCAGATACAACCACAAGCTCGACTGGCCCTGTAGAGAGCACAACGACGCCTGCTTCAACAACTGCAGACACCACCACAAGCGAAATTACCACGAGCTCGACTGGCCCTGCAGAGACTACAACGACGCCAACGAATAAAACTACCAGCGATAGTAATGACAATGATAATGACGGTGGTGATGGTAATGAGGATGATGAAGAAGATGATAGTGGTGGTGGTGATCACGACGATGATAGCGATGAATCTAAAGAATCAACCATAAAACCAGGTTTTGTTTGTCCTGGCATTGGTAAATATCCTGATCCAACAGACTGCAACAAATTTCACCTATGCGTAAATGCCATTTTTGAAGTTATAGACATCCCAATGTTTTGTCCATTTGGAATGAAATTTGATGCACAAAACAAACAGTGCACAAAACATCCTGTGCAGTGTCCTGGAGAACAAGCTCTGATTTGTAGTGCCCCGGGAGTATTTCCTCATCCCACAAAATGCAACATTTATTATAGATGCGCGTGGAGTCACATGCTACACAGATTCCAGCTCAAGCAACATCGTTGTTTTCCACATCATGCGTTTAATGCAATTTTGAAAATCTGCGTTTGGTCACCTAATTGTCAATCAAGTGATAATCAATTTGAATGCACGGAACCAGGTCTGTTTTCAGTAGAAAAAAATTGTAAAGAATATTATGAGTGTAGATTTAACAATGGAGTTTTACAGAAAAAATTAAAAAGTTGTCCGATATTTAAATTATTTGATCAAGAGTTGAAGCGATGTCGAAATGAATGTTTGATAGAAAATTGTCCATTTGATGATTAGTGATGTATCATATAACAATTATTTACAACCAAAAAGATTAAATTATAATAAATAACTGAATATGTGTACCTTTAGTGATACTTTTACCCTTTTTTTTTCTCATTTCCAGTCCTATGGATTTTAAGAGAGCAAATCTTTTGCTAAACTTGTTTAAATCTTATTTTTTCGTTTTATGAATTACAGGTATTTATCTTTTTTTTCAGCTCAAGGGATGAAACAACATTTCGATCATCTAAAGAAAAAAATATATAAAATTGCATAATAACCATAACAACAGATGCAACTTACAAAATCAACCTTTTTCATTTTATTTCAATTAAATTGTGAGTGGCATCTTTGAAATTTTTGATTAGGCAAAGAATTTTACAGTTAAGTTTTAATATAGAGCGCTTGTGATATTTTATTATTTATTCAGCACAATTGATAAATTAATATCACAATTACTCTCGCAAGCGATGCTATAATTAATTTCTGGCAACTCTGTGGTCCCACCCAATCCAACATCGTGCATTGCCGACTCTTCGTTCGTCATAACTCGTGCAATCGCTACAATCAACAAACCAACAGCTGTTCTAACCTAAAATGAATTAATGAAAATAACATTTTAAGCCAAAATTGACTAAGTGTGTGACAAATAATGCCTAATGAAGCTCGATATGCATTATTATACAGTGATTATGAGACTTCCACCGTTTTACGTTTACCATTTGAGAAATTTTCGATTATAACTGTTGGGTTGCCTTTGTTTGCGTTCTTATTTTGTATTGCTTATTCAGTAATTTTTCATTTTGAAACTGCGACGTACACCCATTGCCAAGTGTTTAATATTTTACCGTCCATTTCTGCCGCTATTGGAAATTTTTCACCACAACGACAAGTTTGGCAAGTGGCGATCGTTTTACATGCTGTGCCAAGATTCTCCATTGCCTTTGTTTACCTTCAACACCACCAAAATGTTTTATACCAACATGACCAATGGATGGGGGCCGTAGCATGTGTTCTTAATGTTGTTGAAAATATTTCGCTGATAATACTGTCTTTTTGGACCTCCTCGCAACATTATCGTAAGTATATTTGATACCACAGATTACCATTTTCATTACTGAAGTACCTATTATGTAAGCAAAAACTAGAGGAACATCAGAATCAAGTTATCAAGACAGCTTTGTTCAAAATGTCAAAATTTAATAAGGGTTTTCGAAAAACTTTTTCCAATAATTCTAATAAAGATTCATTTATTATTTTATTATTAATATTACTATTATAAAGCGAAAAACCTAAATATCCATAAGAAAAAAAATGTTTTTTTTTTAATTTCTGGTGTGTAGTCGTGACGTCACAAAACATACCTGCTTGCGTTTGCCTCCATCATCTTTTCTAGGTATTTCAACTCTCGTGTGACCTGAAGAAAATGTCTCTTGCTTTTGATGAAATCCTGATGCTCTAAAAATGATTACGTTTTAACGCACACTCATAACCATTTTCAACAAATTAAACCAAGGACTGTCAATTCATTCATTTGTTTTAAATTTTCTTCCAACACGTTTATTGCCACCCTATTTGAGTTAAAGTTACCAAGAAAACACTGCTACCAATTGACGAAAACCATATTCAATCGATCTCAGAAATCAATAATTAATTAATAGTATTCAATAACATTAACAATAATTCTAATTATTACGACACGAAATTACCATATGATCATTTGCGTCACATTTTTTTATGAATTCAACCGCAGACCTTAATAATTACGAAAAAGTTTTTTGTTGTACAAGACGAAAAAGAGGTGTTTTATACTTGAGAGTACTAAATAAAATCTCTTTGTTTTAGCCATACATGAAAAAGCCTTTATCACTTTTATATTGATGTCAGAATTTTACATGATCTTAATTTACTTTCTGCAAAGACGATGCAAGAAACGTCATAAAGAAAGTCTGAAATGGAAGAAAAGACTCCTTATCACAAACATATCATCGATTTTAATAGCAACATACTGCTTTTTACGACACAACTCATATTGTGAGCCTTACGGTGAGTATAATTAGTATCTTTTATGAAAACGTAACATTTTATTTTTTAGTATATTCGGGTTTTGCCTTGGCTGAGTATACAGTGGTATTAACAAATATGGCATTTCACATGACTGCTTATCTAGATTTTAGAAATAAAGATCTGGTGGTTTACAGGTACGGTGTTGCTCTAACAGAAAGATAATATTTAGTTGTATAGCTAGTCTTATAATTAATATTTTTTCGTGGTCATGTATATTGAAAAAGTAAGTGTTAAAATTTTTTGTATTAAGTGATCATATTGTACCAATTAATGATCACGATGATTATCTGCTATTAAAATAATAATGTATTATTAAATTTGATGTGATAATTGTGAGAATTTTGACTTTTTCGAATTCTCTTAACACTGTAAATTATAGGATTGATATAAATTAAATTTTTTACAGTGTTTAGATTGATATTTATTTATTAAATAAACCAGCTTTAAACATAGGTTTTCAGCTAAGCGAAATTAACAATGATAAATAGATTAGAAAATATGTGTGTATATTATGGTTGTTGTAATTATTGTTATTTTATTGATTTGTCAAGATGGTACCGGTTGTTTCAAAAACCGTACAATCATGTGGTGTTTTTACTTATTTTTTTTTTACTCCGTCTAATTGTGAATAAGAATAGACGATACTAAGATTTTAACCACAATGTGCAAATGAGCAGGAAAAGTAGAAAAAATACCACTGAAATGCTGCCACTTTTGGAACAGCTAGGTATACAACTTTAATAATTTTAGTAATAATTTTTTCATCTATTTTGAATTCAATTCACGATGTTCTTTTTATTTCTTCTTTTATTCCGTCTAAACCATAAAGCGCATCCAAAATTAATTTGGTGACAATTTTTTATCAAGTTCTTTTATACATTAATATGTTTAGTTTCATTATGAATGAAGAGTGAAATATGATGTACTTCCATTGTATATTGCATATTGTCTTACTTCTATATGGGCCTTTTCAGAACAAAATGATTTTTACGTCTACAATCCATAATTGTTAAAATTAGTCGTAATTAATGGAAAACGAAGATTTTTAAATATAAAAAGTTATGGGATGTATTCAAGTTTTATCCTGTTTTTTATTGACTCATACTAGTTTTTTGTATTTTGTTTTCAAGCGCCTGTATAAGACGAAATGATTTTTATATGTAAAATTAAAGACTGTCTGCCAATCATTAAAATAGCACAATGATTCTGTTCAATAAATCTTTATTACAATTGTGAAGAATTTGTTTAATTCTGACTAATTTTAACAATAATAAGAGCTATTGATTACAGACTTAAAAATCATTTTGTAACGAGTGGGTCCATACGGTAGTTATCTTTAATGTACACTGCCCGATACAATCAAATATCAAGTGCACAAATAAATCATAATGGCTCGACTCTACGATGTCAGATCGTGTAGGCGAGCGATTAAAATTACTGTTGTGTTCTTGTGCACTTGCATTAGTTGCTATTGTATCTCCGGCTCAAATGATCATTTACCAAGAATGTGATGATCATTTTCATGCACATGTTACTGTCTTCAAGTATTTCAAGGATGTAGCTATTCCTCTGTTTCAATATGATATGGATGTGATTTAAATATTAATCACCCCATGCATTTACATTTTAGCGTTAAAAAAGCACATATTTGTATTCAGAGCACTGTAGAAACTTACCGAGACGGTTTCAAACGTAATTGTTGATGCAGCGACTCTTTGTATATTCGAATTAATCGCTGCTGTGTACTATAGCTTTTATGAAAAACACACGCCTTATAAATTGAATAAAAAATTGAATATTTTTCCTTATACCGGAATATACACGTATTTAAATTATCAATATGTACTTTCTTGAGAGATATCATATTTGTACTTGGTAGAAATGCATGTTGTGATGGAGAGAATCGCACTGAATCCTCTCATATTTCCGGCAATTTCTTCGATTCATTGCGGTTTTTCCACGTCTCGTATTGGCTTAGAATCTCGATTTTTGTGCACTCTGCATTGAATTTTCCCTACTTAATATAAGTTAATGAACACAGTTCAAGCATGATATGTTATTGTTAGTTTTACACTTTTAGAGTTTGTAAACATCTTGTTAAGGGTCTATAACTCACTTTTTCCAGCGAAAATTTAAGTCTGTTTAATTTACTGGTTGGCTTGAATTACTCTTCTCTTAATTAGCATGGCACATCAGTCGGTAAATTGGACAGACTAGGCTTCCAAAATGTTCAGAAATAGTGTAAGCATTAAAATGTTTGTGATATTTACAAGTATCTTTATTTATTGTTGATCTAAAGTGTACACGGAAATGGCGTATTGGCATTTTTTAAATTGGAAGTTTCTCAGTATTATGATTATACATTCTTTAGTGTTAAGGGTACAGAAATCTTTAAAATGAATTACACCACATATTTAGATGGAAATAACATACAAAGCAATGTTTGGAACATTCACAGTATCTATATTTTTTAATAAGTATTACATACAACCGGGCTTAATTCATATTCTCGTTGTGGTCTTTTAGATCAGGTTCCTATACCCTTAAAATTGTCTAAATGGAGTCCACCACTAGATATTTAAGTAATTTGTATAGATAATTTAATTGTACCGCCCTGTATAAACATTTAGTTTGAAGAAATTCAGTAAGGCACAATGTATCGATGATGGCACAATCATTCTTTCGTATCTGTTGAATATTGCGTTCAAATTAGAGTTTTTATTTATGGAGAATTTTGTTAAGGGTGCTTCTGTTACTTTTATATTTATATTTTAGTACATGGCAGTGGTAAACTCCATAAATTGTTACCTGGAATATTTTAAGTGTATTATTCTTGTAGCTTCCTTTTACTAAAAAATCTTCATGTTATTAAGAAATAATAATAAGAAATAAGAATTTCATTTTCCCAGATTTGTCGATAAGGAAATAAATATAACGTTGTTAAAACAGAGAATGTTGACTGTTAGAACAAAGTTTACTTTTTAGCCTACATTAGTGTTAAGTCTAGGAACTATTTCAGAACTAATCATCTTTGCTATCGCCAATGAACAAGTTGCCCCAGGACTGGGAACAAATCTACAATTAACTATCCGCTTGTGTATCCCACTTCCTTCAAACATCTCCATCAAAAAATCATCCACAAATTCTCCTTCATTTGTAACAATCTGTCCTTGTACTCCCGTCGGTCCTGGAATAATATCCGACTCGGCCAGCATAGGAAAATACTCGTTTAATGCTGATGTCCGCACGTTTCTAAAGAATTGTTCACTGACTTGTTCCCAACATGACTGAAAGTTCTTTAAAAGCAGTAGACCCAATCCTTTTGAAAAAACGTGTTGCCTTATGTACCGAAAATCGAATGAAGTTCGTCTAAAACGGAAATCATAAAAGAGTCGAAAAGTTTGTGGTGGCTCACGAGTAACCATCGAGTTTGAATGTAGGAACTGCGGTGGGTCCAAGGAGAACATTACCATCAACCGTGGGACTGAAATGTATACCTAAAAATGGCAGATCTAGATGGGGCATGGCGTAAATATTCGTCTTGATAAAACGACGGAGTTTTGGGTTCAGAAAATAGTAGTCCACTTTTAGTGAGATATTTCTGTACGCGTTGTTCTTTTCAGATTCGTACAACGTCCCGGAATGCAAACCTAAGCAGATGACTGCGTACTTAGTTAAAAAAGATTCTTCTTTCACGGTTTCTACATTCAGTGGATATGACGGTTTTGATGATTCCTTTATAGTTTTTACTTCAGAACTTAGAATGATTTCGCCTCCTTTACTTTTGAAATTTGTTCCCAAGCTTTTTGTCACAGCTTCCCAGTTAATGTTGCCAGTGTTAGGTGACCACAACGCTTGAATTCCTTTACAATTTGGCTGTATGGAGTGAACTTTTTTCATGTCCAGAAGCTCTAAACCTAGAACTTTATTCTCTGTCCCTCGTTTATGCAACTCTTTGAGTCGAATTGTATCCAGAGCGTTTTTGGCAATTATTAACTTTCCTATTCTTTTTACGGGAATCTTGTTGGAATCACAATAATCATAAATAAGTTTTGAACCTTCAGCGCATAATTTTCCTTTGAGAGAGTCAGTTCTGTAGTAAATACCCGCGTGTATAACTTGGCTGTTATGACTGCTTTGGTGCCTACCTAACTCCGATTCTTTATCAAATAACGCGATCTTTGCGTGGTTCGCATGCTCTTTTATTGCTTTCGCGATTGCTGTGCCGATGATTCCTCCACCTATTACTATGACGTCGTAGTAATTATTGGAGCTGTAAACTTTAGTTCTTAAAGAACATTGATTCTTCACTTACTTACTTAGAATAATAGGCTTTATAATAACTCCAGAATTGCATATTTTTGAAAATTTGTTTTGTTAATAAAACTGTCATTTTTGTTCTTTTGACAAGAACGAACACTTGTCAAAATCTCTTTTATTTCAAAAAATCTTGCTCGCACCTTCAGCTTTTTGTAGCCGCTGGCTTTCAGGGCAACGTCCTATCGATCCGCTGACCTACCGGAGTGCTATATCCAACCCATCATTTTTTAATGGAGGATTAATTTAATGGCGCAATCAAATTAGAAATTAATTGACGCTTGCAAAGCTTGGTGACGCAAATTCACAAACGTTTGTGTTTCAGTTTTAAGAAACTGAGTCTGACGATTCACGCTTGGTGTTTTACAAATAGCTGGGAAGTCTTAGATCTGAGTTTTAAGTAAGTAATCAGTAAAAATGGACTAACCTAACCTAAAATGGTAGCGGCAATCCTCCTAATTTATTTCCAAAGCCTAGTACATTAATCGATGAATTAATACCAGCAGTTTTAATGATGAACATTTACTGTAATGACAAAGTCTTTGTTTGGAAGGTAGTCAGATTTAGGTTACACTCTGACCTGGAAGAAAAGTCAGATAACTTTAACACACGTGCTTATTATTATCAAAACAGATTTTGCGGAATGATCAAAATTATGTTTTGTTATTAAAAGTATCGCAGAATTCCACCGGGTTCACTTCTAAGTCCGATACTTTTCTTATTCTTATTTGATTGGTGATCTCCAAGAAGTTCATTTTTTTTTTGCTGTATTTTTGCGAATAAAAGTTTTATCTTAGTACCACATTGCTGCCAGAGATCCTAATTTATTTTGTCATCTCTTTCGGCAATGAAGAAGTAAAGATTGGCGCGAAAACAAATAATGCAGCCATTTTTTCTATTAGATTTGCTTCTACCATACATTTGGTGCTACTAATAAAAGCTTTCTCATATTTTAATGGAGCTTTTGTTTTTTGATTACACCAGGAAACTTACTCGGCCCAACTCGCTGCCAGCTGAAGTAATAACTTGGAACAACAAGAACAAATTTGTTTATGACATTTCCTGTATAGGCTATGGAAACAAAAAGAGCCAGAGGCAAAAATTTTTCCGAATGTGAAAAGCAGATCGCTTTATACGTTATCGAGAAGTAAGTAACATTTTTCAAATGTTAAACCAAACAAGTAACTCCTATTTTATTTTTGTTTTTGTACTTTCTATGTAGATTTCGCCATGTAGTTGAGTGCAAAGAAACAGACGGAATGTCCATAAAAAAGAAAAATGCAGCCTGGGAGCAAATAGCCGAGGAATTCAACACTCTTTCAATGGCATCTCCACGAGACGCACGACAGCTAAAAGTGTTCTGGTGGAATTTAAAAAGAATGGCAAAAAAATCGGTGGCTGCAAAAAATGTAAGTTTTTCGTGAACAGTATTTGATTACTAATTTTGCATTTTGTAGAAAAAAAGTTACTTGGATGTATCAAATGATGACGTAGAAGCAGTGATGGAAATGTTAAAAAAAAGACAGGCTGAAGACAAGGTGCGTGTATGAAAACATTAAATTTTCACTGATTGTTTGGTTCTAGAGGAGAATTTCTGAGACATGGAGCAGGAGCCATAAGCCGGAAATCATGGAAGTGGAAACCGGAGTTCTGGCGACAGTGAAAGAAGAAGTTTATGATGACGTGACAACGGTGAAAGAAGAGATTTGTGAGGAGGATAATGCGTATCAAACAGGCAGGCAAATTGTAGAACTTGAACTTTATTTTTACAAAAAATACTTTTCTAGAAAATTCGCATGTTGAAGTTCCAGAGGAGATTCCCTTGCCTTCGTATGTGAATCTGGATGCTCACCGTCACTTGAGTCCATCTCCAGAGAATCCAGCGCCAGTTAATCGAAACAGAACAACGGGTTTACCCAAAAAGAAGGGTAAAGCTCCAAGGTTGTCAACCCTCCAACTGAAACGAATTTTTTATTTAAAAAAAATTAAAATGGTAAACATGGAGATTAATTACAAAAGAAGAATTTATGAACTTGAACTGAAGATAAAAGAAAAAGAGTTGAAAAAATGAATTTCAAGGTTGTTGTTTTCAATAATTAAAACTGAAAACGGAACAATCTTTCTTCATCAAATAGCATCAAATAGTTGAACTTAATTTTTGGATTTAATTTATTACGATTTTTGCAGGAATTTTAAGAGCACGTTCCCACGTGTTTCTTGTTTAGTTTACATGTATATGGAAAGAATATAAGAAAAGTCACAATAAGTGCACGCAGAATTAGTTAAAAAAAAACAACTGATTGAAATACCTTTAAAAAAGTACTGAACAGCCCTTTGTAGTACATACTTAAAAAACAGTTAGAAATGTCTTAAAATTTTAACTTTTTAAATATACTTTAGAAACGGGGCAGTCTTTAAAAATGTTTTTTTTTAGATATATCTTTAAAACGGGGCAAAATCCTTGAAATATTTGCTTCTTAAAAGTACTTTGAAAAACAAGCTAATGTGTTGTGTGCTGAACAGACCCTTACAGTATAATAGTTACCTTTTTCCTTGTTAGAATACAATTGGAAGCGTTTAGTCATCACACGCTCTTTTTCGATAAAGTGCTAACAATTTCACGATGCTCATTTTGAAACGCGTATTCAATAGGAGTGATATTATTTCCATCTTTGATATGAACCTTCGCATCCTTCTCGCTCAAGAACTTGACTATATCTAAATGTCCATTAATGCATGCATAATGAAAGGGTGTTCTCTTCATAACTGCATCAACAGCATCAATATCCGCTCCACTGTTAACTAAGAACTGTACAATTTCAAGATGTCCTTTGACACAAGCAACGTGTAATGGAGACATGTTTTTGTAAAAGATGTTAACACCCACTCCATATTCAATCAATAATTTCACAAAGTTCAAGTAGCCGTACTCTGCAGCAAGGCAGAGATTTCTTGGTTGGTGTAGAAAATTCTCCACTTTAATACCACCGTTGGTGACTAAAAACTTGATAACCTGATGAGAGCCACTATTGCATGCGATATTTACTAATCGTTTTAAAGTATCTTCTTTATTTAGTTTACTCTTGTAGTTTTTTGTCTTGCTCAGACGCTCCAAGCAGTTCACGGAGTCATACTTTGCTGGTAAAAACAAAATAGAGCCATCCATTTTCTGACTTTCGATCACAGGAATTGAATTCAACATGTCAAAGACATCAGGAAAATCAGTTATTATAGAGTAATACATTACTGTGACTGCATTTTTGAAGTTCGTTAGCTGTCCGAAGTCGATTTTCTTGCAACTTAGTAAGACAATGAGGGGATATACACACAGGGATTTGTCTGCATACATACACGGAGTGTAACGGAAAATTTCATCTTCTTCATCGACGTTGCAGTTATCTAACAGAAAGTTTAAAATATTGGCATACTGTGGGTCCTCTGTTTTTGTTGCACAAGTTTTGTCGTATACTATGTACTTCTTAAATCTGAAGTAGCGCACTTCACGGACGTAAAGACTTGGATATTGTTCTCCATAACTGAAAGCGATGTGAAGAGGGTTTCGTCCTCCTTCGTCTCTCTTTGCTAGCGTTTGTCTGTCCAGTTGTCTGAGTTCTTGAAAATTTCCATTAAGTAGAGCAAGGTGAGCCAAACATTCGTTCTTCGTGGCTAGTATCAAATCGAAAAGAAATCTAATATTCTTGTGTCTTCTGTGGAAGACAAACTGATCAAAAGTCTCGACTTTTTTGTAGTTTTTTGAAAGATACACAGCCGCGAAATATTCGGCATAAGAGTTGTGGAGAAACACCGGAGTGTTGTGATTTGTTACTCGAGTTATGATCCCGACAGGATCCCCCGAATTTTCTATTTCCTTTAAGAAGTCTTTAACATCGACGTCTAATGACATGTACAGTGTAATCGCAGCTTGTTCATACATTGTAAGTCTCTCCTTCTTGTACTTTTCATTAGAGTCATACTCTAGGTCATTCTCACTTTTGCATCCTTTCTTATCACCAAAGAAGATACCGAATTGCTGTTCCACGAAGTAATCGTATAGATCAGCTAGAGATAAAATATTTTTCAACAACGCATTGTATTGTTGTTGATTGTGACGTAGTAACTCCGTAAAAAGATAAAGGTGTAAAGGAATTCTCAAAACATCAGAATGTCTAAAGAAGTGGATGTTGGAATTAATGTTGTGCAATAAACTTGTAATAACCTCATCCGAAGAACTTGTCTGCGTCTTGATGTAAACGTGAAGGTCACTTTGTCCGAATGGTCGAATTCTCCTACTCAAGACATTAAGTTTGGTTTCTAATAACGACTTCAAGGTGCTGCGTGAAGTCACACATTGCTTCGTTCCTTTTTCGGAGAGACACTGAATTAAGAGGAGTAAACGGTTCAAGTTCTTTTGGGACAGTTCGTCGATTCCATCCCAAATCAAAAAGACACGACCAGAATTTACGAACAGTTTAAAGAGCTGGTGGTCGAAGTTACTGTACTTTTGGCCAATTTTCTCTAGAATATTGTGGAGAAGATCAGAGTTCTCTGAGTGATTTTCACGCAGATTTTTGGAGTAATCTTTAGGATTCAACAGGATTGACCACAACTCTGAAAAAACATTATCTTTGAGACTCTTAGAAAGCACAGTTTTACCGATACCAGGAGGACCACAGATGATGTTTAAACTATTATTTTTTGATTCATAGAGATGAGTCTCGTGGATAAACTTTCCGTCTTGTTGAAACTCTTTTAAGTCAATGATGTCGCTTTTACTTCTTATCCACTCTAACTTCAAGTCGTCGGTCATTCTAAACTGATGATAGTTATGATATTCCGAATTTTTGTCACATAAATTTGTAAAACTTTCGTCCGAGCATTCACTTCTTAGCAAACAGATAGTTTTTTTGTTTATTGTGCTGTAACAATCTTGAAGTTTCAACGTGCCGTTGGAGGTCTCTGTTATGATATTGAAATTTCCGAGGTACATTTCTAGATCTTCGGTGCTGATTACGCGGCTGATCACTATAAAAGTGTCATCGGATGACTTCTCCAAAAAAGTGTGGTCTACAATGTTTTGGGATAAAAATCGTGGGATGTAAAGGCCAGCAACTTCTTTTTTCTCTCCTATGTGTAAAGGCTTATCCACCATTTGAAGAAGTTGGTCTGTAGTAATATTTTTTTCAATCTGATGATTTCCTTGAATTAAACGTTTTAATGAAATCTCTTCTTTTCCTTGTAATGAACAGGTAAAAACATCTAGGATTTTCTCGTGCTCAACTGACGACTTTGACAAGTCAGATAAATTCCGGAATATCGTTCTATTTCCGGGAAGGTTCTCAATTTCTTGGTTGTAAAGCAAAATAAACGATTTTTCTTCGTATAGTTCCATTGCTTTATGAACTGAAGAGTTATAAATAACGACAAGGGGACAACTACCGAGCATCCACATTAATAACGTAAATTCTTCGTCACTTATGTTGTCTAGACCATCAGGAGCCATCTGATATTTCTTCCGAAGCTGCTTAAAATCAGAGTTCTCTTGATAGTTGTCCCAAAGATAAACCCAGATTTGTTGTATTGGATTAGAATTATCATCCTTCAAGAGCGTTAAGCCAAAGGATGAAATAACTTTTCGCAAAAGCATGGATTTCTCGTTTGTTCTAATCCTGTCTGACAAGAGGGGAATAGATTTGATAAAGGGAGATACCAACTGATTTGCAATGACTTGTTTTATGAAACTTTTATCTAGTTTATCTTTGATCCCTTTCCTGTGATTCCATTGAACGATAAAATTTACATACCCTTCAAACATGGTTCTATTTCCACAAAAAACATCTTTGAAGATGCTAAATCCTTGTTTTCTAAGCTGATCAGAGGAAGGTCCATTAGCGTAGAGAAAAAAACTCTTCAAAAATGTACTATATTCATCTTCTTGGTCCATTTCTGCGAGAAACTGCACACACGTTTTCTTAAAAATTGGTTTCAGTACATAGTGTGCTTCACATTCCTTCACTTTGAAGTTGGTCTTCTGAGAATCAAACTTGAAATTGGTAAACAAAATCCACTTAAAATGAGAGTCTTGATTTTTGATTTTGCTTTTTATATCTTGACACACGGATGTGAAGTACGCGTTTAAAGAAAATTTTCCAGTTTGAGCAGTTAGTTGTGTGTCTTTAATCCACTTTTTGTTGCTAGCATGTTTCAACTGGATGGCGAAATTTTGTTGCTCGTTACTTAGTTCGACTTGAAGAACGACGTCATCCATTTTACCAAAATTTTCATCGTTAGACGACAATTTAAAATCAGTAATGGTATCATCTGATGTTAGCTCTAACAATAAGGTTGCGATAAAGTTATTTTCAAAATTTGTTCCTTCGTTTGATGTCCCAGCCCGTGTACCAAAAGACTGGAAGTAAAAACAGTTTTTGATTGTGGGATACTCGAAACGAACAAAAGAAGTCATTTGCCGTTTTACAAAAAAAAAAAATATGTAGGATAAAAAAAGAGAAAGCAAACAATTTTACTTACGTTTTCCATTTTGAAAACTCTGATGGCTGTAGTTTGCTTCTATATTCTGTAAAAATAAATTTTATAACATTCCTTTACGCTAGTCTATGTTTCTAAGTTGCAGTTATTATAATATTAAATTTTAGCTTACCTTAAAGGAACATGTAAACTAACGATACTTCTAAACTTCTAAACTTTGGTATTTACTCAATATCAGTGTATCCACTGAGTTGCAGTATTTATAACCACCTGTAATCTATATTTTGATCTATGAAAACTCAATCATTTGATATGAATACAATAGCAATTATACAACTTATAAGTAGAGGAAATCTGTACATCATGGCATGGTTTAATTAGCTAGTTATGATTAAATTAAACGCTGCGAGGGTTGGTTACACGAATTTATAGGAATTTATGTCATTTGTGAATGTGCTTTCTTTGTGTTCCCAACTACCCAACTACCCAACTAATCCAAAATTACGCTTGATACTATAATTTACCCAGTTCCTCTAGATATATGATTTTATAAACAAAGAAAGATAATTTTCTTTTAAATTCTTCGAAGCCTAAGCGAATGACTCAAAACTACGTAAATAACGAACCTATGCTTATTAATTTGCAAAAATCATAATATTAATAATTTAAAAACAAAGTAGTACTTATATTTTGCAGCGTTATAATTAGTAACGTTATAAGGCCGATAACTAGCAAATAATAGACAAAATTGAAGTTTGTAAAATCGAGGCGATGTCGAGAATTTATAATCAATCGCGTCTGTTATTTGCATAATGGCCGAATACCGTTTAATACTTTTCATAATAACCTCGACAATACCGCCAAAAAACTCCAAATTGTTTAGGACAATTTTTAGACATGACCGACTTTTTTTTTTTAGTTTTGTCGCAATTTTTGTGATTTTTTTATGAAAAGTTAAATTTCTATTGATTCTTATTTAGTACGACTTATGGACGATATATGTGAGGAAGCTTTTCCAGCGAGTACGTGTTTATTACCCGGAAAACCGGTCCTAGATATGGAAAGCAACATCAAGATTTTACTTCATCGAGGAGAAGCCGAAAGGTAGAAGGCGTTAATGACGATATTTGGTTGGAATTGTCGATTAAGTTGGTACCAAGTGGTTTATGAACGAAGATTTCTATGTTGGAAACCTGTTTACAATTACATGAAGATGTTAATATTTTCGGATAAGTGGTACAAAGTTACAAATTATGTGTCATAATTTTCCATTTTACTCTTTAGTTACGGGAAGATCTTCACTTTTCTTAGACGGAAGTCGGAAAACTACAATTCCCGAAAACGAACAAATAACAAGTTTTTTGTTGGAAGCTCCAGATATCCAAGATTTGCAAGAAAAAGTTATCTTGTTTTTTAGAATTTTTGATGCCTATCACAGTGAAGAGGTGGTTAAACTATTATAGTAATAGGAGCAAAATAATAGGAGAAGTTCCAAGCAAAATTGCGCAAGATCTACACCTGACATATTTTGGAAGGTATATGGATTACTGTTTTCGAAAGACTTCAGCTAGACAGAAAATGGAAGAGACCTGTTCATATTAAAAAAAATTAAAAGTGGGCAATCTTCAGCTCTTTCTAAGCAACATATGGAGGAATCTGAGCAAAAAAATCACAATTTCTTAATAACTTTTCAAATCAACATTATAGTCTTAATTACAAGTCTCGGAGCCTTTATAACAATCAATTTCTCAACTTTTAGAACCTCAATATGGAGAAATTGCAGAACAAAAAAAATTACAGAAAAAGTTTGTGATACCTGGCAATTCTGTGTGTTCAATTACTTTACGAAGACTTTTTAGTCAAGTTGACAGTTTTTATATAATGCAATAACGGTTAGGTGTTGTGAAAATATTATTTGAAAAAATTTATTACAATTACACTAATTTTTATGAACGGGTTCCTAAGACTATTATCTTCTTGTGATTGTATGTTTCTACTTTTTGTACCAACTTTAGATCACCGCAAAGCATGCTCTACTTTTTCTTGGTAAAAACTTTTCGTTATAAAATTAAATGAGATGGAAGTTCGCTGAAAGGTTGTTGATCTTATAACAGTGTAATACAAATGATACTGTAAATGCATTAGAAATATATTCACACAAATTTACAAGATTTACTTACACTTTCTGCTTCGTATATTACACAAAAATGTCTATGTTCACATTTCTTGCACTTTATTCTTTATTCAGTTGATTTAATGAAAATTCGTCTTGTAACCTATCCGCTACCATTTTGGCTATGGCTAAGGAACTCGTAGCTCCTGGACTAGGCGCATTTCTGCAATGCAAAATTCTGTTCCCAATAACTCCCTGTCCCAAATCGAAACAAAAATCATCCACTAAGTTCCCCTCAGTGTCCAAAGCCTGTGCTCGGACTCCAGCTGGACCACGTTGTATATCGTTTGCTTCTATTTCAGGAATATACTTCTGTAGTTCCTTCAGCTGCAGACTACTAAATGCTGATTTTAGCACTTCTTGCACCCCGTAACCAAAGTATTTAAAAGATAATTTTTGGAAACCACGGTATGTTATGGCATCAACCAGTTCTTTGACGTTGATGTCAAACCAACTGTAATTAGAAATTAAGTAAAACTGATTAGTAAGAGTGACGCACGCACGTATAACCCTCCCTTCTGAACGCAGGTACCGCGTTGGGACCAAGCCAGACGCTCCCATCCATCCTGGGTGTAAAATGTACACCTAAGAATGGAAATCTGGGATCCGGTACGGGATAAATGTTACCCTTCACCATGTGACATTTCTTAGGGTTGAGAAGAAGGTACTCTCCCCTGATAGGTACTATTCTAGGGTCTCGGGAACAATTCGATAATTGCGCTAAAATGTCTGAATATAAACCACCACAGGTTAAAACGTATTTGGTTTTAACTGTGTTTCCATTTTTGGCGGTTATTATCACAGGATAGGCACCATCGCTCGACTCTTTAAAACCATTGACCTGAAAATCATAAGTAGACTTTGTAACTAAACCAAAGATATCGTAGTCGAATCAAAATTAAAAAAAAGAAAACTTCGGTAAAACTCGCATAGAACTGAAAATTGATACAGACCTTCAATACTTACAAATAAAATACTACTATTAAATTTTCCCATCGATGATATACTTAATATATATTAAACGGTGTTATCGAAAAATTAGTTCATACAAATTTTATAGATTACGAAATTCTCTACAAAAAAGGTTATATTACTTTTTTCATTCGTGAGATATCTATCAAATACCTTCAGAAAACACCACTAAAAAAATGTGTGCTAAGTACTCTACCTTAAAAGTGGTGTGGAATGCATATTATGTAGACAACAATTTTTCCAATTTTGGAAGTCAAAAACGATCTTGCTTTTTTAGTTGGGGGTTAATTACAAATAAAGCAAATTTATGACATTGGGAAATTATTTAAATGATGTAGTAGGAGGGAGTTGTTTCTTGATAAAAATTCATACGAAAAAAAAGAGATCTTTTTCGTAGATAATCGCATAATCCACAAAATTCGAATAAACTATTTTTACGATTTCAGTTTCTTTTGGTACCTGTACCAATTTTCAGTTGCATGCTAGTTTTACCTAAGTTGAATGTTTTACTGTATTATCGTGGGTACCTCAAAATTGAAATGTATGTCTCCTCCATTTTCTTTAAAATCTTTCCCGTAATGCTGCGTGACCAACCCCCAATCAACAATCCCGGTATGTGGCGACCACAAAGCCTCAACCCCTCGACAATAAGGTTCCACTTTCTTGATTTCTTCCACCCCTTTCAATAATTTTAAATCAGGAACTTGATTTTGAATCCCTCGCTCATGTAGGTCGGTTAATCTTTTTTGTTCTAGATCGTTGGTGGCTACAATGAGTTTTCCAACCTTTTTGTATGGAATTTTTTTTTCATCCAAGTACTTGTAAGCTAGATGCAATCCTTGAACACATAGTTTTGCTTTTAGTGATCCAGGTTTATAATAAATTCCAGCGTGGATAACACCACTGTTGCGGCCACTTTGATGTACTGCTAGTTTTTGTTCTTTCTCTACAATGGCCATACAGAGGTTTTTGTGTCGCAAGGTGAGCTCACGTGCGGTTGCTGCGCCTACGATTCCACCTCCGACGATGACGATGTCGTATTCGTTACTAAAACGACAAAAAAAGTTTTTAAAATGTGATCATTAAGTATAACAATCGTTTTGTTTCTTAGAGATAAAACTATCATTAGGTAATATTGATTTCTCGTCAATCGAAATCGATTATTTAAACTGCATATTTTAGAGCACAATTCCAGGTCCTATTACGATGTGAAATTTATTTGTAAGTGATTTTTAAGAAATTTATCAATATTTGGGTTTTAAATAAAAACTCACCTCTGACGAGACGCAGTGGATTTTTGGCGCAAATACGACGTCCCATCTTTAAAATGAAGGCAAACTGTGTATTGATATAAAATTCGTTTTTCAAAGGAGATAAACTGTTTGCATATTGCTGTCATTTTGTCGATCCAGTGTCCCCAAATTCGTTGCCTCTAAAGCTATATTCACTATCTAACAGTGCTACTTTTTGGGATTTTTCCATTTACATGTACAATCTAGGTCGCCCCAATTTGACACTGAAGTGATATCAAAGCTGATATTTATCATAAGTGCACAAACATTGTGTATTCTTATTTAAACAAATGCAATTTATCTGTAGGTTACATGTGTCAGACCATAAAAAATTGTCAATTTGTAATTATAGTTACCTACAATGACAAAAAGCTAACGCGACTATTCTCTCCTAGGTGGCGGTAAGATGCAAAGAATTCATAGATTTATTATTTATTTATTAGTAATAATAAATCTACGAAAGAATTTTGTTTCAAATGACAATTGTAGGATAATTTCTGAACTCATGATAGTAATTCCACGTTTAATACGAGCGAAAAACATTACTTCAATAAATAAATTATGATCTAATTTGCAAGAACTTGACTTATGCAATAAAATTTGGTTGTTTGAGTCAATCGACACCTAAACTAATATACTACTACTAATGTACTACATACTACTATATAACTATACTTTTAAATACCACATAAGTATATCTGTTTTTTTATTTATGGCAGAATTCTTCTTATAGCATCCACTTAGGACGATTTTTAACTTTTTTAATTATGGAAGATGCGCCAAGGAAAATGAAAAATATGAAAAATTACTTCAAATATTTGACAAAAATTAATGTTTTAATTTCACTAATTACTTAACTTGTTTCATTAAATAAGCTGGAAAACAAAAATACAGCATTGTTTCTGTCTCATGAAATGCCAGCAGTTGTTTGTGACAGGAGCCAGAGGCAAATGCCCGGAATCATACGAATGAGAAAATAAGTTTAATTTTGCAGAGGCTAAAGTTTAGGTAAATTTAAATACGTTTTTGAAAATACTCTAAGTTTTTGTATGTTGTTTTTGTTAAGTTTGCTCGTTATTTAACAAACAAATTGGTTAATGAAGACACTAAATCAATCCATTATTACAGGAGTTAGTTACAATATTTTTTCGTTATCATATCGTGGTGACAATTTTAATTTCTTTAATTATTACAGGGCTACCAAATGTACAAGAGAAACTTGACACGTACTTTATTGCATGACATGGAAATTACAAAAATGCATATTGAAACTAAATAAATATGCACCCCGGGAGAACAATATTTACACTCACACAAATGACATGAGTAATGGCTGGATCTGGTTGTGATGTAATAGTAGGTATATTAAAAAATAGTTTTATCAAATTTATATTAAGATGCCAGGGCTCTTAAATCTTTTAAAACGAGCTTTTTATACTATTTTTTCTAATTTGCATATAAAATATATGGTTTTTACAAATAAATTTTACAAATTTGATAATTTAGGGAATTTAGTTGGTGGAACCTTTCAAAGTTAACATTTCAAATTTCAAACAAGTAGACTAAACATCTTTGTCATTTTTCCCAAGTGACTTTGTGAAATAAGTGTTCCAAAATGAGCTTAGAAATTTCCAGAAATACGGCAAATTCCAGAAAATGCTACGGTTAATTTACTCTCGATGAAAATTTTCTGTATCTGGTTTGAAACTGTAAGTAACTTTAAACTCACATTCACATTTGACATTTTGTCCAATATGTGTTACCAACCAAACAATAGTTTCTAGATTTTAGGTTTGGTAATAGCTTATTAACGCCTTCCAAATGAGTGCGTTAACAACTTTGTTATGACAGCAAATTAGAAAATAATAAGTATATTAAAAAACTAGTTTTATTAAACTTATATTGAGACACGAGTTCAAGTTTGCCATAGGCAAAAGTCCCTGTATAGGACAAGTACTTTCAAGTTTTGTAAAGCGAGTTTTTGATGCTATTTTTCCTAATTTGCATAATAATACTAACAAATAAAACTAAATTTAATAATTTAGGAATTTTGTGACAGTTGGTGAAAGCTACCTTTTTATCTAATGAAGTACACATAATTGTCATTTTCTTGAGTAAAAATGAAAAATTAACGTATAAGAGGAATTCAGAAGTTTCCTGTACTCCACTAAAAATACGGCAAATTGCAGAAAATGTTACGATTAATTTGCTATCGATGTTAATTTTTTCTATCTGATTTGAATCTGTAACCTGAAACTCATAGTGACATTTGACATTTCGTCCAATATGTGTTACCAACAGAAAAAAAATTCTTAGATTTTGGATTTGATGATAGCTCATTAACTCACCTACTCACGTTGAGTGTGTTAACAGCTTTGTTACAACGGCAAATTAGAAAAAGTTATTTATTAAATTGAACGACCTATATTAAGACAATTAGAAGAAATATACCTTAAATAATATTTAAAGTAAACAGTTGTGTTTAAGTTGGTTGTACCACATTTACCAAAACTGAAAGGAGCAAACGAGATGCTATGATCTTGGAAATTTAGGTTCAAGTATATATAATTTATTTCGTGAATGTTTGTTATAAGTTTCGTAGTTCAAAGCTAGTTGAAGAAGCATTCTCAGAAATTGCAGATAGAATTCCAGTGCTGGTGGAAGGAACATTCTTGAACGGTTCAGAGAAGATTCCAACAGTAGTAGGAGAGGATTTTTCTCGGCTCTATTCATTTTATTTTGAATCGAGTTCTCTGTGCAACCTTCCGCAACGACTGTAGACTTCAGCATCAGGGAGTATGAAGACCGAAGATCAGCGAAAGAGAAACAGAATAAAATATTTGTATACAGTCGTTGATGTGAATCTTCAACAATGTCAGAAGCAAAAAAAATTCGTAGCCTCGAATTTTCATTAAATGTTGACATAAAAACTTGAGATCTTTCTTCAACAATTTGAGATTCAAAGTAATTAATAGCATAGTTACTAATACGTTAAAAATGCTACGTTTGCTACATGCAGTTTTTGTTTCAACAAAGATCTGTAGCTGTCTAACATCAGCTAGATTAATTGTTTTTGTTCCTCATGCCTAAGTTTAGTGGCGTGCTGTGATTGATGGTTTGTTACTGATTTTTTTTGTTCCTGTTAACCATGGAAGTCTGTATTCTGTATAAAGATGCGGGTGCTTCAAATTCTAGAGATTCATTATTATAAGGAATCAGAAAGCTTATTGTAGAAGCCAGAAAAAAAATGGCAAAGTAAAGAATCTGAATTGTTAAAATGCAATCAAAGAAGTGAAAAGTCCCGAAAGAAACAATTAGAATCGATAAAATTATTAAAAATAAATCGCTTGAAGATCGCAAAAAGGATGCTCTGTAATTTTTCAAGAAAATAATGAAGGATTTAGGCTAAATATTAGTCATTGGACCGTTAGACGTTTTAGAAATTTTGGCTTTTATGAATGTATTCATGTAAAAAAAAAGAAAGAAATTTTATGGTCGTCGCCCCAAAATGTAATCCAAAATTCATAGTTCTTGCAATGAAGCATGGCGGAGGAAGTATAATGGTTCATGATTGCTTTTTTTATTAGAGGTTGGTCTTGAAAGTTGGGCAGTAAAGATAAAAATATTTTAGAATTGAGTTTGAACAGATACTTAATTTATAAAATGCATAAGAATTTAAAGCGCAAAACGCATTTGGTTACCAAATAGTTAAAAGACATGGTGTGTCATGGACTAAGCTAGTCAGGCTCCTGATTTAAGCCCGATAGAAAATTTATGGAACGAGTCGGAAAGATGCGTTGGGTGTCGTACCTACAAGCATAATTATATTAATAATACACAAACAAGTGCTGGAAGAGCTTTCTGAACGCCTGTTTTGTACTATTTTTTTCTCTTTTGCACCACTTAATTTCTTTTTATATAAAAAAAAATAAAATTTTGAAATTTAGATTGGGTACAATGATATAATATTATTTATTTCATAACAATTGAGGTTAAGTTATTAAACACATTGCTCACATTGGCATTTTGACACTTGACGTTGACGTTTTATGACCATGCCGCCAACGCGACAAAACTAAAATACACCAGCCGTAGTAAAGCACCCAAATTCTCAGTAACGAACCCAAACGGGTGCTTTACTGGCTCTAGTAACGACGCAAAATAGAAAAAAAAACATTATCAAACCCAAAATCTAGGAACTTTTGTTTGGTTAGTAACACACATTGGACGAAATATCAAATGTTAGTGTGAGTTTAAGCTTATAGTTTCAAGCCGATACAGAAAATTTTCATCGACAGCAAATTAAGCGTAGCATTTAATAGCAGAGTGCAGGAAATTTCCAGCAAATTAACCACTGCATTTTGCCGCATTTTTAGCGGAGTGTAGGAAATTTGTAAATTTATTATAATTAACTAATTTTTAATTTCACAATTAATTTAATGTTCACCAAACATAACAAAAACAACATTATGCTATGTCTTGATGTGACGCATGATATATAATTTCCCAAAGTCCATAAAGATAAAGCTACATACACCACTCAATTAAAAAAAAAACACTAGAGAGTGGACGGAAAGAAATAGATTTTTAGCGTAGGTTTACTCAACATTATTCAGGTTTAAAATGTTGTCTTTGGAGTAAAAGTTTCACTGTCACAACAAAATTTCCCAAAATTATCAAATTAGATTTTATAAGTGCGCTCGTCCTATACAAGTTTAGAAATCAGACTCGTGTTAATATAAGTTTTATAAAATTAGTTTTTTAATAATACTATTTTAAGTTAACATCGCGTTATTCTGTTGCATCCAATCTATAATGATGTAATGTATATCCAAAAATCAAAAAGTTTTCCCCTGTATAATTAAGGTTTTTCTGGCTCTAGATTGCAAGAGCGTAAATATTCTAAAAAATTAATCTCTTAAAATTGTTTGTATTTTTTGATGCTCCAAACTCTAGATTTTGGAAGTTTTAAATTCTAAATTTAAATTTCTGGACCTTACTCCAGAATACTAAGTCTTTAGAATTCTAGATTGTTAGATTCTATGAAACTAAAATCTCAGTTTTAGATTCCCATATTTAATCTTCTGAGGTTTTATATGATGATGTCCTATTAAAGTCTAAAATTCTAGATATTTAGTTTCTATTTACTTCTTTTGTAGAAATCGTATTGCGTGTATCTTCTATTTGAAATGTACTCTTTAAAGCAGGATCACTTTCAGAGATCCAGTGCCCCTTTTACAAAATTATGAAGATTCCTTTATGGTAATCCGCCTCGTCTGGTGCACGCTGCAACACGCTCGCAGGGTCTCAAAAATCCGAAGAGGAAAAACAGGTTTTCTCCTCCAATTAAGTTGTTCCGATAGATCACATTCCAACGTGATTCTTTGTCCGGTTCATTATAGGTAGCCTTCTTCTCCACAACTTCTCCGTTTAATCTAAAATGATGTTAATGATACTGGCATTATGAAAATAAAAAAAAGATTGTCCGAAAAAATTATGTCGTCGACCTCTGCCCCCTTATCCATCTCCATCTGCCGCTAACAATAACTGCAACAACCAACAACCAACAAAACAAACCTTCGTTTTTATTCGTATATTTCCGTGTTGTGTTCGCCGCGTGTTTTAAAACAACCGGTGTGCAGTATGAGCGACGCCGACTCGATCAGTAGAGTTTTGTTTGTGGCGTACGATGGAGGAGGAGTTACGTTGTCCTTCTTGTAAACAGTTCTTCACCAACCCCGTTTTGTTGCCGTGTTATCATGCTCTTTGTCTCAATTGTGCCGTGCACTTGCAACAACCAGCTCAAAATAATGCAGCATCGACGAGCTCTTCAGAGAACGCTGAAAGTGTGGCTTCTGGTAGTTCCGGCGATTACCAAGAAAGTGACAAGTTGTCGATTTTGAGTGAAACAGACAGTGGCGTAGTGTGCACGTCGCGCCCCAACAGCTACGTGGGCACCCCTAACGGTCTGCTCTTTCCTAGTGCTCTGAGTCTTTCATGTCCTGTCTGCCAGAAGCTGGTGTATTTCGACGAGAACGGCGCTCTTAACCTCCCCAAGTATCGAGTTATGCAAGGTATCGTGGAGCGGTACAGCGAGCAGAAAAACTTGACTCTGAAATGTCAGATGTGCGAGACTGAACCGGCCAAGGAGGCCACGGTTATGTGCGAACAATGTGAAGTCTTATATTGCGACAGCTGCAGAGAGGCTTGCCATCCTGCTAGAGGACCTCTGGCTAAGCATGTGCTAAGCGAACCGAAACGATGCTCTGCAATGACCGTCAGAAACCTAGATGGGAAGTGCACTGACCACCCGGAAGAGAATGCAAATATGTACTGTTTGGTGTGCAAAATTGGTGTGTGCGCTTTATGTTTGATGGACTCGAGACATGCTTCACACGACGTCCAAGCTCTTGCGATCATGTGCAAAGCTCAAAAGGTAATTTTTATTTTTACCATAGTCGACAAGACGTGAACCCCATCTTTGTATTAACACGTGTTGTAGGTGGATTTACTTATCGAAAAACAAATAAACTTTACGTCATCAAAGGTGACGAAATGAAGAAAGTATGTCTAGTTATAATGGCGTTCTGTCATGACGGCGATAACGGCTATGTATAAAAATATAAAACAATAAATACGAGGCATTCAATTCAAAATAGATAAACAAAGTAAATTTGATCTGAAAAACACAACGGTTTAAAAAAGTTTATACAAAAGTTTATCAGTCGATGACTGATTCAGGTCGTACAAATGCGATTGCGAACAATAAATTTCGGACATCATTGTAAATTGCCAACTAAAATCGTTGTCATCTTTTTTTGCGAGAAAGTCGTAAATTCCAAAATTCCAACTAAATATGGAGATATTTCGGATTTCATGTTTTCTTGGATTGTTTAGATTCTTAGAACGCTTTGGATTCTTCTTTTTGCTTGAACTCTTTTCTTTCCTTAGATTCTTTTGGATGCTTTGGATCCTTTGTATCCTTTAAATTTAACAGCTTATCTAAATTCTTTAGATCCACTAGATTGTCTAGACTTTGTAGACTGAATACTTACCTGCATTGATTTTTATTTAAGATGTTTCAATATGCAATGTTATAATCTCTGTGCGTACACTTTGTTCATAATTTTCTTTTTAAAATTATACATATGGTGTTCAATCAGTTAGTTGCATTATCACTATAAGAATTTTTTGCAGTCTATTTATGTAATAATAATACAGTAATATATTAAAAACTTTTTATAAAACCAATATTAAGACTCAAGTCTAAGTTGCAGTACGACTACCGTAGATAGGAGTGCCTATAAAGGACAACTGCTCGTAAGTTTTATAAAACAATTTTTTTCTCATATGTATATAAATACATTTTTTACAAATAAAAATTAAAAAAATAAAAATCCATTTCTATCCCTCCACTCTCTAGTGTATTTTTTTTTTAATTGAGTGGTGTTTGACTTTATAGACTTTGGGGAATTATCTGTCATCTGTCACATCAAGACATAGCATAAAGTTGTTTTTTTTTGTTTGTTTGTTTGAATACTAAATTAATGGTGAAATCAAATTTGAAGTTTAAAATATCGAGCATAGCTGCTAATTTACAACGGGGAAAGTACTAGAATATCACAGTAACAACCTTACTTTTTATTGAGTGGATGGAAAAAAATGAATTCAGTTATACTTGTCAATTTTTTAAGTGAAATTGCAATTTACAATGAACTTGTAACCTTGAACTCACACTGACGTTTGTCATTTCATCCAACATGTCTTACTAACCGAAAAAAGTTCTTAGATTTTGGGTTTGGTAATGGCTTATTAACGCATTCAAAATGAGTGCGTTAACAGCTTTATTGCAACAGCCAATTAGAAACATAATTTTCTGCCAGAGGCATTATAGTGCTTTAAAGTCGCTTATGTCCGTCCACCGTAGTGCTGTACTTTACACGGCAATTTATTAATTCGTTATGATGTTTTGATTTTGATATTTACTATTTCGTATTGGAAAAAAGTTACAGCTGTGGAATTTTTTGGACAATTTGTTTTCTGACAAGCGTAATGAGACGCTGTAGCTTTTCGTGAAATAATATACCTTTACTGACGGACCTGTAATGACCGAACAGAATAGAAAAGTTGAATACTGGGTTGCGGATTGTATAACAAATCTAGAAACTTACGTATTTCAACATAAAAATGTCTATACAAATATTTTATCCGTGCATATTAAATTTATTAACAACTATCATAATAAAATTTTAAAATTTATTTCAAATTATATATCAAAAAAAAACAACAACTATTAAATTCGATGAAGTTTCATAAAAGCATGGTGTGTTTAATACTTTAAGCAAATTTTGTTTTATTTTTCTCCAACTGTAAATATTATATTGTGCAAGGTAAAACTTTAATTTAATGCAGAATAATTAAATCTAAAAGTTAGGTAAAAGTCATTATAAGATTTCCACTAGTGAGACAATTAAGACGAGGTAAAATTTTATCACGTAAATCCTTATGGCCATAAAAATCACTTTATATTATAATCTACACACTTCTACACTTTAATAATATAATAATTCTGATTTTAAAGTTGGTTTGTTGCATTGAAAATTTGTGGAATTTTCGCAGAAGAATTATGCGTTAATGTTTTTTTTTAAAAAACGTCAAAAAACACGTCTGTAGTTTTTTTTTGTGTCAGTGGCAATAAAATAGTTTATTGCCGCATCTAATCGTAACGTAGCGTTATCAAAATCAGTGATTTTTATTTTTCATGTTTTTGCTGTTCCATACATTGGGATAAAAAAAGCTTATTTTATTTGGAGGTAGGTCATTTGTTGTCAAGGCGGTATAGACAAAGTGGGATGCTTTAGTTCATTAAAATATCATATAATTGTCTGTAATGATTTTTGATCTAAATTCTAAAATCTCCAGGATCATTGTTGAAGAGCTGAAAATATACAGTACCATTTGCGGTATTAGTATCAGATTAGTTCAAAATATGTAGCAAATTTGACAAAAATGTGGATACGCGATTTTGTGCTCTTAATCTCTTTGGGTCTTTCAGATGCTTTGTGTTTTTTGAATTATTAAGATTTCACAGCATTTTTAGATTTTCTAAATATTCCAGATTTTATAAATTCCCATCTTTAAGTTAGGCAGATAAGGTCGAAATAATTCTTTGTATTATAAATTTTACATTTTTTAACCGACTATTATTTAATATCTAACAAATAATACTTCTATAATTATAATTTTAAAGCAGTTTATTTATAAAATATAAAGTAACATTTGCCAAAAACTGAGAGTAATGGTATACAGGTGTTCCAAAATTTTGCGGATATACGATTTGTTATTCAGGAATAATAGCTTAACAAACGTTAAAAAAAGTCTGATTTAGAAAATAATAATTTACTTATTACTGCTAGAATTTTACAATTTTTTTCACAAACTATCGGAATAATAATTTTAGACTTTAGTTAACAAATATTGGTGCTACTCATTTCAGTTTATCATACTTTTAACGATTGTTTTTTATAGATTTTACGTAAAAAACCATTTCACAACTTAAAACGGATGTTTGAGAAATATGGCAAAAAAGAAATTAAAGACAACTTTTGGAAAATTTTATTTTATTTTTCGACATAGTCTTCATCAAGAGCTATACATTTGGTCCAGCGAGTTTCTAATTTTTTCATTCCCTAGGAAAAATTTTGACAAACTCCCCAAAATACTCATTAACGGGTTCAATTATATTTTGATTAGATAAAAAAAAACTTCCAAGCCAAAGTTTTAAGTTCGGGAATAGAAAGAAATCGTATGGGGCTAGATCTGGGGAATAGGGTGGATGAGGAATCTATTCAAATCCCAGTTCGTATAATTTAGCCATTGCAACTGCTGATTTGTGCCACGGTGTGTTATCCTGATGAAACAGAACTTTTTTATGGATTAATCTTCTAATGCTATTTTTTGAAAAGTGCAAAATTTTACAATACTGGTCGTCATTTTTTGGTCACACTTTACCTCAAGTTTTGAATTGACAGACCGTTTTCGCCAAAATAACTTATTTTTTTACATCCTAGAGAATGTCACGAGCCCCCATGTTATCAAATTTCACATTGATTTAACAGATGTGCAAAAACAGTATTTTGCTTAAAAAGATGAAATATAAATACACAATTTCCAAGTCTTTAGGACTCCGCTTCTTTGCCATGTAAAAAACTACTGAGAAAAAAAGATTCTAAGTAAAGCCTTAAGTTTGTTTTTAATTCTATCAAGTACTCGTTCAAATCGTTTACATTCAATAGACAAAGCAGTCGCTATCATGATTTCAACATGTTAATCATGTAGAAATCCAAAATTTTTGCGACTTTCGATTGACAAAATTTCGCGGTTGACAATTTAAAATCAAAGTCAAAGTTTTTAATTGATCCATGACTGACTCTTCAAATTGATAAAAGCTAAATCCAAAATTTTTGCAACTTTCGATTCCATGCGGTTGACAATTTAAAATCAAAGTCAAAGTATTTGTTTGATCCATGACTGATTCTTCAAGTTGATAAAAGCTAAATTGAACCTTTAATTGCACAAGTGAAGAAACGGAAACCAAAGTATTGAAATGTTGTTGATAAATTGGATTGTCAATAATTTTTTGCAGTCTGTGTACAAAATATTTCAAAAATTGCATTTCTTTTGAGTAGTTTGCTCCCAGAAGCTGCTGCTAGTTTCGCCAATAACAACATTTTCTATTAATTACAACACGCTGGTTTTGCTGACATGGCCAAATGATATAATATTTACTAATGCGCTAGTCTTCGAAATGCCCAGGGGTCCAGATTCAGAAGAGGGTGCGGTATTTGCGACATTGCCTTACCTCTCAAGGGAGTTACAGTTCTTCAAAAGGGAAACACTGATCGTCGTTTTTTCAAATATCACTGCCAGAGAAAGCCATGAAATATCACAGTTTGATTTTATTACGGTCAAATAAAAGTTAATCGTCTTTTATCAAGATATTTTTATCTCGAATTTAAAAGTACAGTTTACTTCAGTAAAAGCTTGAGTAAAATTGATCGTTAAATGCATTGGAATAATGGCCCCTCATTACAGTTGTATAGTAGAAAAAGTTCATCATAGTCTTGTTGGCTTTACATGACAGCTCTTTCAAACTCATCCTGTATTTTGTGCTTACAAGGATTACGAAAGGATTTCAAGCTAACTAAACAGATGTATTCATACAAACTCGACAAAAGCTGAAGTTATTTCTGCAGGATAATTAGATTATGATGTAGAAAAAAATCTAAGTGGGGCTGATTTAACTTTCTGGAAAATACATCAAGTGTTTAGACGACGTGGGTAAAATTTATAAGTTGGCATTACAATGGCAATTTGTGAAACAGAATACGACCTTTTTTATTTTGTCAAACGAAACGCTAATGGAAAAACAATACTTGACAAAGCGTATTCCGAATGAGTATTTATTTAATAACTTTGTTATGTTTTTAAATGATGTATAAGATAGCTTTAATTGCAGATGAATAAAGAAAAGGTCATAGTGGAACAGTTGACACCTCAAATAGAAGTGTTCTTTGTGTCATAATTACTTGATTTGTAATGAAATAAGCTGTTTACACAATAAAACTTATACCTCATTAAAAACTTTTCTGTTCGGAAGTTGAACTTACTGAAAAGACGGTGCGGGTCATTATCAACAATACCTGACGGTTCATTGTCTTGTTGATGTTGGTGGAACTCGTTTGTTGTTACAGTAAATTGTTTATGGTAAAGAAACACACTTAAGATAATAAAAATTTTGACGCGTGTTCACTGGAGGGTAAAATATTGTGTTTGTTATGTGTGTATTTTGAATCCCTTCTTAAAATAAAAACGTATTATATTTAACACGGCGGCACAACTTGAGTGGATGATATACTTAGGTGTATTTCCTAGATTTTGAGCCTAGTAAAAATGTTGGATTGGCTCTTCTCCAAAAGAGTTCGTTTGGGTCGCAGAATTGTCAAATATAATTATAATTGGCCTTTTTTCAGTCGGACAGATTCCTCTTTGTGGCTATTTTACTCGATTTTTTCAAGTGTATTATCTATAACATCGAAATTTCGCAGTCCAAAATTGTTAATATTACATTACAAGTATATTGTTCCTTGTTTGTGGCTATTTTACTTACTATTTTTACCAAAACCGGTGAAATAAATTTTTCATTTCATCTAGAAGTCTTGCAGTGAAAATTTTTTAATATCAGAAGTAACGTAATTTTGACGAAGCGCCACGATTGAGTATTTGACAAATGACCTTTCGATTTGTCACTGTTTTGTTATCCCGATTATTTTAAGCGTAAATAGCGATAAGGGTATTACAATGGACACCATTAGGATGAGCCCAAATAACCAATTCGTCAATCAAAAGTTTAATTCCAACAGAATCGCGAAAAATTTATTAATGCGCTTATCACTTTATCGCATGGACTGCAAAAAAGAGAGAACATTTATTTGGCACAATATTCTGTGATTAAGATAGTATTAAATGTTAAACATAACGTGGACATGAAACTCTTGTCGATGGAATTATTGCCTCTTTGATAAAAGGTTAATTTATAACGTGTTTTTTTTTAATATGCTATTATATAGTATAAATTTATCATTATTACAGATGTATTTATAAATCATGTCTATTTACTGTGCATTGTTTTTCATTTTAGAGAAATGAAAATAGTTATTTTTTGAACATTTTAATGTCAAATGTTTTTTTTATTATAATAATAATCTTTTTTTTTTAAACTGTGATTTCTACATTCAGTGGAATTGTATTTAGTACATTATTATGGGACATACATGCAATTGCAAAATGAGACAACGTGTTGTTGACTGTTGTTTGCATGTTGCAATTCTTTGGTTGTGGAAGATTTTTTTAATAATATAAAAATCTTCCTTCGAATTCTCAGTGATTATTTTTGAGCGCATTCTTCATAAAACTCTTCAAAATTTGATTATTCTGATGAAGATAATAACTACGTATTAGAAGATGAGAAAAATACTGTACATAATTTGAATATAGTTTATTAAAAAATTAGTTAAAGGAAAAAAAGTTGTTCCAAATTCTAAAAAACAAAAAAAACGATTCAAATGAATTATTAGATTGAATTGCAGGTAATTTATTTGCAGTTTTAACGATGGTTCGTTTAACAAATTCGTAATAAAGTGAAATAATTAAAAACGAAACAAGGAATAAAAAAATGAATAAACAATAGAAGGCAACAAAATCATTGGTGCCCATATCTTGCAACATTGATTTATATAAACTCTCTCCGCAGTTTAATGAAGGTATTAAGGAACTATTCATAGAATAAAAATAAGAAAAAAAAAGTAAATAAAATTTTTTGATTCTGATGTCCGATGAAATTGTAATTAACCGAATTCCACTCAATGTAGAATTTAAAAATTAAAATTTAAATAGAAAATTAGTTATTACTATAATTAGAATACTCTTTTCGAACAATTTGGAACAATTTGGAATCGATGTATGAAGAGTGTTTTTTAAAAAGTCTCTAGTCTCTAATGTTATAATAAAGATAAATTTTCATTTGTCTAAAATGTAATTGAAACAGGAATAGAAAAATTAAGTAGATATGATTTATAAATACATTTGTAATAATAAAATATTTATACTTCACAACCGCATATTTAAAAAATGTTCCCGATTGTTTTTCGCTAAAGAAATATTTTTTACAGATATTTTGGAACAAAAATCATTTCTAATATTGTATCTTTGTTAATTTGTCTAATGAATAAAGAAGGTAGCTTCAAATTATCGCAAAGGTTATTTTTCCATCTTGCTTAGAATCCGTAACAAATTGAAAAATTTTGAAACAAATTTTAAACTAAATGTGACTAAATGTTATTGGACTGGCAAATGATTTGTGGTACTAAATTTAACTGAATTACTCTCTAAACTTAATTTAACCAAAAATTAACTACTTTATCTTTAGTTAAAAAATGTTTAACCAAATTTACGTAAACTTAGTTGGAGTAAAGAAACCGACAGTGAGATTGAAATAAATTATTTCTAACTAAACTTAGTATGCGTAAAATTTAATTTAATTTAAAATTTTAAACCTTTTAATCTTATCACTACATTCTACTACTCAATGCATTTATAATCGTAATATCAACGCAAGTAAATGATTTAAATACAACCGTTAACTATTTTCACTTTCATTATTTTTAACATTGTTCTTTATTTAACAACAAAGTTAAAAGAATCTCCGAAATTAAAGCTTTTCAATAAATGTTACTCATATCCTTTATTTAGAATTATGAGGGGCGTTGAGATGAACTGTTACAAATAACTGCAAATAACACTGAAGATTTAACAATATTGTGCACTAATTATGTTTAAAATTTAATTTAACTATAATAAAAATCATGCGTTGTTTTAGTAAATGATAAATTTTATTAATGTTAAAAATGTACTTAATGCTTGAAGAAAAAATAGTAGATATATATTATTTGGAGTAGAATCATTCGGATTTCAGTGCCTCGACTGCAATTGTCTGAATTCAACACAAAAGTTCACTTGTACTCCTAATCCTATAATGTACTTCCTTGTGTAAGATTTCGCTTTAAATTAACTGAAATTTAGTGTTGCAGCTCTAACTATTTTATTATTTAATAAAGACAGTTAACAAGTCTCGTTCTCTCTCCATTATTGTGTAAGACTGCGACGGAACTGTAAACTTTTAAAACGAAATTTTCCTTTGCATGCAAATTTGCTTTCTGATTGTTGAATGATGCCATTCGTTTTTTTAGGATTAACAAAGCTAACAACTTTATTGCATGCAATTCAACAAAGATGAGATTGAATTTACTTTTTTTTTGTTTCTATGTTTTATTCGTAAAGTTGTAGAACTCTGTTGGCAATAACAATGATTCAAAAACGACACTAATTAATACCTGCAATCAATCAGTAATTTGCTACTTTATGTCATGGTAATCTTACGTCACGCACTTAAGTCACGCACATCGAAACATTTTATATTTCCTGAAGGTAATTTATCGGACGATTTCGTGGGATGCTAAATTATAGCGGTTTGATTTATAAAGCAGCTAAAAGTTCAAATTTTAAATAATAGTTACCCATTCTCCAACAACTCCCTCTATATACTAACTATATCAAAGCATTCTTGCCACAACTACCTGAAATACTTCACCTTTAAAGCAATGGCAATATCAAACATCTGCTTGTAACCTTTGTGAAATTTATCCCAGAAGCTATCGGATTGGATTTCCGAGATACTAATAATTAAACTCAGAGGCATTTCAACGTCACCTGTATTATGTCAAACCGGTTACGAAATAGATTCACACCGTTCAACTATTCAAATTTCACATGATTATGTAAGAACTGATTACGTACGAGCCAAAATCACTTAAACTTGATAAATTTAATGGAAGGCAGTGAAGGCACATTCTCGCCGAATAATGAAAATCCATTCCGATGTGGTAAAGATAGCACCACATCAAAGCTTTATTACGGTAACCCAAGCACAATTGATTTTCAATTCCAAATTTATAGCTGTGGCGGACGTTCGTTGCAAGTTGTGTGAATTAATTTTCTGAGGATTGATTAACATTGATGGGTGTTGTAGAAGCGAGGTTTTTTCTACTTATCTTGGACTTTGGAGTGCTAACGAAGTTACTGCCATTAATGATAAATAAGATAAGGCCAAGTTAACACTAAAAGCTTGCCAAAGTATAAATAGTCTTAAGTAAAATGGCGTGCGAGAAAAAATAAAATAAAACAGAGATTCTCATAATCTACCTTCTTCAAAATTTTTAACGAATATTTGATTTTTTAATGAAATGTTTGTCGTATTTATGACGGAATTGCTAAAATTGCTTCAAATCTGAATTCTACAATGATTTACGAAAGGATTTGCTTTTTTCACAAAGCATTCAATGATCATTTTTTTTTGTGTTCCTCGAAAACGGTGTGTCCTAGCGAGTAAATTTGTTCAGAATTTAATTTCAAGTAATATTTAACAAAAACTTTCTTCTCAACTCTTCAAAGAACAAAGTTAAGTCTTATTTATGACAAAGTTGCTTAAAATCTCTTAAAATCGGAATTCTAAAACGATTGCTACTCTCACTGTTAGCAAAGCTTGAAATAATTTTTTGGTTGTATTGAATTTGTATTTGAGTCAAAGTAAAATTTTTAGTATCCTTATTAAAGAATTTTTTTTTCTAACTCTTCAAGCAACAAAATTATGTCGTATTTATAACTGAAATGCTTAAAATTTCTTCAAATCAGGATTGTCTCTTCAAAACGTGCATTTGAAGTTAAACAAATGCAAATTGTGATCGTTCACAAATACCTAGGGATAAAATTATTTTAAAATATGCAAGAAATTTAAAAACAATGCAAAAGTAAGTGATGCTTCAAACACTTTAATTTTTAAAATTACTAAATCTTTGAATTTTATTTACATTTTCTTGGATTAGAGAGATGCTTTGAAATCGGTGATTTGCTTGCAGTCTCTAAATTATCCATCAACTGGATGTTTAAACGCGTAAAACTCGGTAAAACCTAAAATACTATATGTTAATGTAAAACAAAATTTCATTAAACGTAAAAAAGTTGTCTTTTAGAAGCCTTAAAGAATTATTAAAACCTGAAAGTGTATATCTTATCACAGTAAAAGTTTTAAACTCGATAACTTGATCTAAATTTTGAAAACTAATAAAGTGTCGTTTTCAGATATTTTTTTTTTATAAAAAAGTGAGTTTAGAAGCAAAAATTATCAAACTATGTAGCTTTCCATCTTCTGAAGTCTTTGAATTGTCTAATATCTTGAAATTTTTTATACCCTTGCAAAGTGCTTTCATAAATTTTTAGATTTCTGCATGTTTTTGCTTTTTTGTATAATTTAGATTCTTAAATTATGCATTATTACTATTAAACTAGATCTTTTAGCAGAGGTTAGAGTTTTTAGCTTCATAATATGATTGATGTGAAAACTAAGAAATTGAACGTTATTTTCAAATGCAAAAACGTAAGAAAATTGTTCGTTAAAAACAGAAGGAAGTCGATCAACAGTTATTTAGATTTCTTGCAACTTGCTACTTGAATTCTTCATATTTTCAGAACCCCTGTAATTTTCTTTATGTAATGTTTTTTCAGTGCTTCGTTTTTAACGAACCAGTAGTAGCTAAACATATTCCAAATTGGACACAATATGTAAAATGTGAATATAAATGAACAGTTACATTTTACGAATGTAGAAAATAATAAATTATCTTTACATGCGTTTAGTTAAATATTGCCTCAAACTAAAAATAAAGACAAACATGCTAACACTAATGAATAAAATTTAGTAACACCAAAGCATTTGCTCAATTATTTTGTTGTGTTACAAATAGAATCTTGTTTTTTTTTTACAATATCTGCATAAGTAATTGATTACAAGACAATAAATAAATTGGTAGTTTTCTGGATCCGTCGTTTTCTGATATTTATATATATAGTGTATGGGTAGCTTTAGAAATTATAAATGAAATTCGCTTTGATTATATTTATTTTGTTTACTTTTTTCTTTAATTTTACATGTTTGATCAACAAATATTTGTATATTAGGTATTGGTTATAGGAATATTTGTTGAAGTCTTCACATCTAAGTATAGAAAATTTCTACTCTACAATCAAGAACTGATTTAACCCCATTTATCTACATTATTTAGTATGAAGGAATTCAGTTCATTAGAAACTAAAAACTAAACTTATTTACAGACTTCATACATTAATGTTTTCAGTTCAGGAATGCCTGGAATGCTGACTTTTTGTATTCCAAAACTGACATGAAAAAATCGAACATACAATCAAAAAAAAGACAGATATTTTATGAGCAACTGTGATAGTAGTGTGTGCATATTTTCGAACCATTTGCTCAAATGGCTTCTTTACATACCATGAATTTATGAATTTTCCATCTGTGAAGCATAACTCATAACAGAAATGTTGTCTCAACTTTGTAGACATCCAGTATGATAGTAAAGTCGAGATTACGCCGTATTATTTGTTTATTCTATTGAAGTCGTTTAATTGTCATGATAATTTTTTTAAACAATAACGTAACTGTGGAGGCTGCACTTACAGCCTGCACTTATAGATTTAATGACAGTATTAAGTGATAAGTTTTTTCGTCTTTTTATCAACTAGATTTACACAATACAAAGCCTGTAATTACTGCGAGAATGTTTTAATTCTCATTGCATTCCTATTTTTCCTTGCGCACAGTTACACTTTAAAAAAAAAAAAACTAATTACGTTGTAGTTGCATCATCAAACAACATTCTTTTAGGATAAGGTCTCCTCTTTAACTTTAACAGTCTAAATTCAAAACTAAAACTGTTGTTCTCTCTCCTAAAGTGTTGTATAATCTGTCGGGAAATTTTAATGCAGTTCATTCCCTCGTAACAAGATGCCATGTAGAACATTTTGATTTGCTTTTCCACCGGATGGTGTAAAATAATCTCCTGTTGATAGCGTTTACCCTCTTCACGAGGTCCAAAATATTTTGTTACAATCCACGCTGAGCCATCGGGGTCGTTACCCTGAACACTCCAAAATATTTCACCTGCGATTTCTGTCCTCCAAAACGTGTACGAAAAAATTTTTCCGATTCTCTGGATTCTCCGGCCGAAATTTATGTCGTAGGTGTCGTCAGCGGACATTTGTTCGTCGTAGTCTGAGAGAAAATCCATGATTCCTGCAAAAATAAAGACTAGTATTTGGGAATTATATACCGAGATAACCGCTGTGTTTAATCTTGCCTTAGGCGCTTTTACCCTGTTTACAAAGCAGAAGCAGATATTTCCCATTAAAACTTGCTATGCAGTTCGTGGAATCACTCCGGAGGCATAGCGGAAGCAAATTTCTTTTGAAACTAGTATCGATATTGTGAGCTTTACTAAAGTGCGTATAGCAGGAAGAAAAATCAATACTTCTACTTACATGCACGGTCAGAGGCCACAGTCAAATTATTCAGATGTGTGCACATAAATTAATTACGCACGTTAAAAACCACACTAAAACTATCGCAGATGTTAGAATTACACCATCGAATTGTACAATTTAAGTTTATCTTATCATTATTTGCTTTTAGTCATCTTGTTTTTAAATAAATTTCTATTTACTATTAGGGTGATGGTCACTGGTGCATTATCTTATTGTTTCACAGTACTCAAACTTTTCTATCAGTACAAAAGCGGCGACACTTTGTCCAACTGAAAAAATAATCAAAAGTAACAGTTATTCCGGAATATAACCAACGGAGCTCTAGCGGGAAACAAAGGATACGACTAAGAGCGTGGCACTTAATTAATAAAATAATTAATTTGCGTTAATTAATTTATTTAATTTTAAATTTAAAACGTTATTTCTTGGATTTAAGTTTAAATAACGGTTGGTAAAAAATAGTCCAGAATGTCATGAGAAAAATTGGATTTATTGCTGTCATGTCTTGGTTTGTTATCGTAATCTGATTGTGATTTCTCACAACGACATGGATCACAAATTTAATGAAGCTTTCCCACATTTACTTGAGAACGAGTCCGCTAATTCTGATATACGTTTTTGTAATTTATTCGTCGTCACTTCCACTAATACAACCAATTTTTTATCGACTCAGAACATGTCTCCGCTCAAAATTTCAAATTTAAATCTTGCTTCATTTGTCAAAAATTCGCCAGAACAGAATGAACATTTTAAACATTCCACATGTTTAATCAGCCTCTGATCTACCCACGCTCGCCTACAACACTTTTGGGGATGCTTATTTTTAATTTCTGCAGGTATGCATGGGTTTTCCCGGTTTGTGTTAATTTATTATACATGGTTGCGGATATAATTCGCCGGTTTTATGAAAAGATTTAATTAGCACAGTACGTAATGATGTCTTACCTCTGGGAATAAAATTCTTCTGAAATTTAACACCAATTTTCTTCGTTACACCGTAATTAAAGTAGTCATTTTATGACCGTCTGATTTTCTAAACTTAACTGATTGAACTAAAATTCAGAGTATGAATGTGTTCGGTTTTGGCTAGAGACTGGGACAGCAGCCAATAATGTTAACGCATTTTCATCATTTAGTATCATGGTCCCAAAAATAATACGGTTGTAACTGGGACTATTTTTGAAGTTCAAGTTAACAGTTGCGAAAGTTGGATAAATATGAGGGGTGGATATTAAAATTGGATCGTAAAGTAAGATTTAATTTTACTAGTTTCAAACTTAGGTAATTTATTAGTTCGTTGTTGCTGGTGCTTTATTTTTAGCAAGCATGAATCAAATATGTGTTATGAATGGACAGGTTTACGAACTCGTCTAAGTTGTAATTTTTCGAGTTTTTTTAAAGAGACAAATTTAATCCATAATTGAATTTTGGTTGTGTTTTTTGTCAGAAACCTTATTATATTATTTTTCAGATGAAAAGGTCTGACGGAACTGATATAAAAAATCGTCAGGTTAGGTGTATCGCCCTCATATTAATTAATTTTCATCAGAAGAAAGAGACGTGTTTGTGGACAAGAGTTATAAATCTAGATAAAAAGTTCTTAGAGCACTGCTAAGTTAAAAGAAGAATTCTGTTTAATGCTTTTTGTATTTTTACCTAAATTTATGCTGGAAATAAAACAATAATGAAAATGGAAAATATGGACAAGATTAGATATTGCTTATGAGTTCGGTTATCGGTCATGCTAGAAATTAATCACTGATTGGGCACAAAATATGCCAGCTGAAATCGATATTAATAAACATACCTTTTTGTATTCAAAAATCAAGCACGATAATAACTTTGTTTTGTGATTTAGAAAGATTTCTAGGTTTTTGGAACGTTTTTATCTAGCTGAAATGCCTAAATGTGTGGCAAATGAAAAGTCATCTCAGGTTTGGAACCAATCGAAATTCTGACGCCTCTCATTGGAGTTATTGAACCGAGCTGATTTACAAATGATATTTTCTGTTTGCCGAGTACAATTCGTGCACCATACGTTTGTATTCTAAAATTAACGGGTAATACGAACCCCAAATGAAACCAATGAACCAAATGTTTAAAATACGTCCATTTTAGTAGCGAGAATTTTATCACGACTTGTTTATCAATATTAATTTGAAAAAGTTTGCAACAAATTGGGAACTCCAAATTCGGAGCTTGTTATAGCTAAAAAATGTACTAAGAAAAAAACATTTCATAGAGCAGGTAAACATAAATGAAAAGAAAATTAGATTCTGGTCTTCCAGTTCCAACGGTGGTGCGGTATAGTATATTAATCACCAATGAATATTACTGAATTCAGGAGGTTTTTATTGTCTACTTTGTCGTTGAAATTGGAAATGTAGTACTGTCAGTTATGATTTATTATCGCTTTGATGACAATCGTCGAACAAAAATATGAGAAGTTTAGACGGAAACTGCGAACAATAATTCAAAAATGTTTTGGTTCCTGAAAAGAGCGAATTTTAGAAAAAAACTACATGAGTTAATTTTTGCATATCGATCTACGAATTTTGGATCAATTACTTTGATAAATGAAGTTAACACTAATTTTTTGCATATTTGCGTATAGAATGTTTTGTAAAAACGTTAACTGTAATTAGAAATAATTACACTTTGGCTAAAGAATTCAAAAAATCTAGAAAAAATCTAGCGGGTCGAAAAATTGCAGCAAACAAAGGTTTGAAAAAGTTTGAATGTCAAACATTTAAAAGATTCAAAGGATGTACAAGATGCAAAAAATCTCAATAATAAGCGAAACAAACAATCGTAGAATTGTAAAAATAATTTAAAAAAAGAATATAAAAATACATCGTAAAAAATCTGAAAAAGTTGTAGGATATAAAGGCTGCAATGATAAATAATTAAATAATTCAAAAAATTAAATAATCCAAGACAATCAAAAAGCAAAATTAAAAGAATACAAGAATTTGGAAAATCTAAAGTCTCAAAAATCTGAAGAATTAAAACATATAAAAAATACAAGAGTTCCAAGGCATATAAGGAAGATAGATCCCAAGAGATGAATCAGAAATTAAAAACTCTAGACAATCTGAAGGAATACACAGAATCACATAATTACAAAAAGAGTTTATAAATACGTAGAATTTAGAGAGTATTGAAAAAAACATGAAAAAATCTGCTAAATACAGGGAATTTTAAAAATATAGAGAACTGGAAGCATTCAAAGATACATGCAAAAATGTCAAAGAAACTAAACAATACAAGCAATCTAAAGGGTATAAAAATTTTACGTAATGCAGAGAGTATAGAAAATCTGGAGGATGTAGAAAACCTCAAGCATTCATAGAATATATAAAAGGGAAACTCAATTATCCAGAGCGCACCAAAAATATGAAGGATCTAGAATTCAATCAAAAAATATCTAAAGTCTCTAGAGCATTTGAAAGATTTGTTGCAACTTTTCATATCTTTGAAAGTTGTAGGATCTTCTGCATCAGCTGAATGCGTATATTATGAGCATTCCTGTAACTTTTGTTGCATATTTTCCGCTTTTTGTCCATCTACATCGAAACGTCGGCACGTTCATTTATGTATACAAAAGTTTAATGTCCGTTTGAGTAACGGGAATGCTATCACAGCTTGTTTTTCAATATTACTTTGACAAAAATAGGGAAATCAGCAACAAAGTGAGTCCTAAATTCGCGGCTTATATTGGTCATATCGAATTTTTATAGCTAAAGAATGTACTTAGGAACGAACATTCTAGATAAAAATGAATAAATAAGACAATGGGATTGTCGTATGTTGAGCAGATTCTGGTTTTCCAGTTTCAACGGTGCATAATCACTAATGAATATTACTGAATAGAGGAGCTTTTTATTGTCCACTTTGTTGTTGAAATTGGAAATGCAGTCCTGTCAGTTATGATTTATTATCGTTTTGATGACACTCGTCTAACAAAAATATGAAAAGTTGAGACTAAAACTGCGAACAATAATTCAAATTTTTTTTTAAAACGTTTGCTGTAGAGAGCGGATTTTAGGAACAAAACACATGCGTTAATTTTTGCATAACGATGTACCTATTTTTAGATTGTGGATCAATGATTTAAAAATGAATTTAATACTAATTTATTATTGCGCATATTTACGCATTGGATACCTTGTTTTTGCTGTGGGAAATAAACTGCATGCTTTGAATGTTATATACAATTTCTAAAACAATTCTTAAAAACTTTACTTTTAATTTCAATAGGAATAAACGGTTAATATAGAGAAATTAAATAATACAAATTATTAGAATTTGAAAAATAATTTGGAAGACAAGACTACTAAAGCATATAAAGAAGTAGCCATGAGAAAACAGAAAAACAGAAATTAAAAAATCTAAGGGAATGCACATATTCCCAAAATTCTAAAAAAAACTGTACATAAATACATATAATTTAGAGATTATTGAAAAAAGTACAAAAAAAACACGCCAAATTCTAGGAATATTAAAAATACAAAGAAAAGTATTCGAAAATACATGCAAAAATTTCAGAAAAATTAAACAATCCAAGCAGTGTAGAAGGTTATTTTTACGCGATGTAGAAAGTTTCTAGAAGATGAAACAACCTCAAGGAATTACAGAATATAAAAATGGAAAGCTCTAATCTTGAGTCCACCAAAAATCTGAATCAATTAAAAAATATCAAGAAAATTATTGCATCTTTGCATATTTTTCAAACTTGTAGTAGGTTTTACAATATCTGAATGTATACACTGTGAGAACTTTCGTAGATTTGAGGACATATTTTCTGCTTTTTACTTATCCACATTGAAATGTCAACAAACGTTTATTTATGTATAGCTTTTACTTTCGTTAGCCATTGACACCGACAAGTGTCGAGTCACCGCTAATAAATGGATAATTCTAACTTTAGACCTTTTAAAGCCGTCTTCGTTACCCGCTTTTCAGTCGTGTCAAGTTTCACTGAAAAATTTCGAGTAAATCCAGATTTACATCAATCATATTTATAGAATATAGCTCAGATTTTCAAACCTGTAGCTTCAAGACAAAAAGAAAACTTCATTCTAAAGTAACCATCGAGCGACAAAACGTATAAACCTCGCGGGAATCGATTGAATGTTATTTTTCACATAGTTGGGGCAAAAAGCTTGAATTCGTCTGTGCTTAAAAAACACTGAAATCACGTACAATGGAAGAGCGATCGGATCGGAAATTGGTCCACCGCAAGTTACTAGTCTTGTTTAGAACCTTCTTTAACTTTATTCGTTGAGGTACAATTCACGTATTTTTTCAATCATTTTCGATCTGATAATTTCAGTTTGGAATTCACTGACTGAAATTTAATCTCGGGAAATCTAAAATTACTTTTACAGCCACCATTTGCATGTGTAATTGAATTTTCATCACAAAAAAATTTAATACCAGCAACGCGTTCGTTTGGAGAAAAAGTAAAACGCTGCCATCAACTGAGATTAGGACAGCTTTTGTAAATTGTTTGTTTAATCGTACATAATTTGCGAGTGTTCGTTTTGTATTTAATTTCTTTCTGTTATAAAAGCCGTCTTATTAACGTGACAGCGCAGTGGAATAATCGTGTCGGTAATGCAGTTTCTCTACAGATTATAAATAGTGTAACTTACCGCTGAGGATCGTTTTTTGTTTGTGTCATCATTTTATGTCTTTTCGAGCCATTTCCACCATTTTATCGGCACATTTAACAGATCCTAACCGCGATCATTCCACCTTCTCTCTAATACAAGGCCGGAATTATTATAGAAAAGATTCCTGACAGTTTGCCTCGTTACGCAGAAATATTGAAAGCGAAGGGGAGTGAGATCTTACCCTAACTTTATGCAATCCAATTAAAATAAACCTAGTAGGATATGTGCACTGAACCTGAAAGTACTTTTAACAAAACTCCCTGGCCCTTTGTCAATAAGTAGTGCTTACTGTGTGGATGTTGCTTGAGCGGATTGAAGTTTTTTGATTTGTTCTTTCAAATAACGTCCTGAATGCGCCTTTGTTTGTTTTAAACGGAGATAGAGGGAAAAAATGGTAATTTTTCTAATTAAACTTTTCTAAAGTAAACTTGGCCCCAATAAAATTCTAGGGGTCTGTCAGTTTTTTTGTCTTAAGTAATTATGCGTTTTAGTTTCTTCGTGCTTTCACATGTCAGCTGCGCTTTCAAATGTTTAATTTTCAAATATGTAACGTAACTATTTCCGTGATATTCTGAGTAGGAACAAAAAGGATCGATAAAACGAGCAGTAAAACACATCTGTCTATGGCTCTTGATGGTTTCCATTTATGTTTCCTTGTCTCCGGTTGGTTCAAAAATTGGTTCACTGATATCGAGCAAGATTTGAAGTGTTATTAAATAGTGATTTTAAAACGTAAAATTGGGCATGGTCTGCACGAGTTTTCCTGTTCCTTCGCATATCGCGGTTGAAATCTCTTTTGTTCTAATTGAAAATCTTTAGTTCAAAGTTAATTTATGTTTGTAATATGGAAACTAGGACCGATATCAACACGAACTTTTTTTGAGGTAAATATTAAAAAATCTGGCTCGATTTTGGAAATCCAAATGGTCTCTTTCTTAGTAAATACTGCATTGATTTGCATAAAATGTGACCCACTTACAGTTTCGATTGACGGTAGATTTATCCACAAAAAAATTCTCACATATTAAATAGTTGTGACAGGAAATTAAATAATTTCAGTTGAGTCGCTATAAATTTGGCCAGAATTTTATAAGGAATTCAAAGATGTATCTAAAAAGCACCTGCAATTTAATGAGTCTTGAGAAATCTGTATTTGAAATTACCAAAGATTGTATTTTGTGTCGAACCAACCAAGTTTTGTCAATTTTATTAATTTCCGGGAATGAATTTTTGAAACTAGGACAGATATCGAACATTTTTCGGAGGTGCTGACAATTTGACCTTACCTTCTTGTAGAAACTTCCAAATTTTACCGATTTTTTCTAGCTCGTTGGGCTAAAAATTTTCATTTTTATAAATTCGGTCATAGCTTTTAAGATACTTAAAATACGAATTTTACTACGCTTATTTTTTAGTATTTTACAAATAATTTTCCAGAAATAGTTTTAGTTACAACGTTTATTCTTTTTTACGTGCATAGATCAGAAAAAAAAAATAATCAAAGAATCTGAAGTAAATTTGAAAGATGTATTGGTAGATTACTAAAGTAAAAAAATAATTCATTATTGTTTTATATTTAATAATTATTAGTTTTTCGAAAACAAAGATAATTTTTTTTTAATTTTATATTCCAAATTGACATTAATAAATGTATTTTCATTTTTAGAAAGAAAATAATAAGCAACTTTTTGTTCGATATATTTTTTTTTTTATCAAAATTGTCATAGTTTTAGCAAAATTGAAATTTATTTTTGGCCGCGGTTTTAAAATTTTTAATGTTCATTTTACTTTTATAATGAGTCACTTAGGGATTTCGATCGATGGTAGGTTTAACCATGAAAAAAGTCTCAAATATCAAAAACTTGTGAGAAGTTAAGTAATTTCAGCTGAGTCGCCATAAATTTCATAAGAAATTCAAAAATGTGCTGAAAAAGCACCTGCGACTTAAGAGAAATCTGTATTCGAAGATTGCATTTTACGTTGAAACGACCAAACTTTGCCAATTTTACCAATTTACCATAATAGGAGGTCCAGCGAGATGCATGAAAATTTTTCATTCTAATTTTAACGAGCCTCTTGGAGAACAAAGTATTTTAAAAATAATTTCCCAGAAACTGTTTTATTTACAATGTTGAGTGTGTTTTCCATTCACAGATTGGGAAAAAAATTAAAAAGTCTTCTATAACAATAATGCAGGATGTATTAGTAGATTATTGAACTAAAATAAAAGTTTTTGAATATTTATATTTAATTAATTTTTCGGAAAGAAAGACAATTTTATTTTTTATTTTTTATTTTAGGTTCCCAATTGAGTTTAATAAATGTATTTTCTTTTCTAGTAAGAAAATAACAGGCAACCATTTTGTTCAGTAATTTTTTCATGCTGATCGCTAGGAAAAAACGACCTTTGTTAAGATTTATTTTCAACCTGAAATAATAAAAATTAAAATTGTCATAATTTTCGAAAAATTGAATTTTAATTTTGACCGCGGTTTTGAAGTTTTTAATGTCATTAATTTTACGTTTATAATTAGCCATTCTATCTTTTATAGGTTTTATAAAAAAAATTGATTTTTTATTGCTTGCCTATATAAAAAATTGAAATTTTAACACCTAGTAGATACCGAAAAATTCAAAGAATTTTGGAGTTAATTTATGAGATGAATACTATAAAATAGTAATAGTAAAAATAGTACAGTAACGTTTTGTTACAATCAAACAAAAAAAAATTGTCATAGTCATTATGACTTTCAGTTTTAAGCACTGTCATATGTTGAAGCTTTTTTTCACAATATACTTGTCGCAGTTTGAATTTTCATTTGCGTGTTGAACCAACTTTTCCGAAATATTAATTTATTAAAACCATTTTTTTTGCTTAAATAATAGACATTCCAAAGTGTATGTTGTAGCGTGCCGGAAGAAGTTTAGTCAAGCTAATTTCGTATCTGATAAGCTAGATATTATGTAAATTTTGAATTTTCTATGCGATATTTATGTATTGGCCGAAGGAAATATTCCACGGAAGAACCTGCTGGCACTTCTTAAGTATATAAATATTTTTATGTGAAACCAGTTCGGCATGTCTGAACCTCACGATTTACGGTGTTATAGTTCCAGTTACATAAATCTCGAGTTTTATTTTTACGAATCGTATGTTTTCAGTCAAAACCATTTTGTCTTTGATCTCGAAAATGACATGCAATAAACTGATAAATTACACAATTTTGGTTTCACCATCATATTGATTCAATAGGAAAAAATAGCGCATCCAGTCATGATTAATTTTTTGACATAGCAATATCCGCTAAAAACTATGGCGCGTTTTCTATATAAAAGACATCCGTTGCTTGATTGTGATCGCAAAGACTACAACAATAAATACTCCTTTGTGTGTAGTACAAAAGTACAGGGGCGATGGGTTTAAATTTTATTTTGTTAGAGCTGCTCTCATAGTGCTCGTGAGAATATTCTTGCTGGAAGAAATAAAGTGGACGTTATCTTAGAAAGCTTAGCATAGACTGTTTTATTCTAACAGATGAATTAAAGGGAGGGACATACCTTAGCACCTATGAATTGGTGATGAGAACGCCGAAAAACACTTTTAATTTAGTCTGATATTGTGTGGAACTGATCAATAAAAGTTAAGCTCATTCTGCAGTTTATGCATGCATAAAACCGCCCGTTTTAATGTGTAATGAATATAATCGGAAATTTTATAGAAACTACACCAATGAAGCCACTGAATGTTTAACTTAAAGACACAAAAACCAAAGACTCTCCGTTTTAAAACCACTATTTTATCTCAAAAGATGTGAAGTTCGGCCAAATGAAGATAAACGTTGTTCTCGTAAATCATCGCATATAATATGTAGGTACAGCAGCCATTTTCTCGGGTCTCCACTAAAAGCCGCACCCTAATTATCATTAAAGCCTAAAGGTTAATCTGGTTTTTGATTTATCTTGTAAATAAAAGAAGTTGTTTCTCCGTGCACACATTATCTTGCAGCTTCAATAAAGATACTTTATTTAAACGGAGGCAACGCATTAGGACGTGGTTTGCACAGGGGACCTAGTCTAATGCTCAATTACCCTCTGCCTTTGTTGTTTTTTCGCAAGGATGCCGCAAGCTAACATGCAATTAAAGTTTCAGAACGGAAAGAAAGCTGAGACGGTCGAAAGCTCTAAAATTTACACTATTCAAGTGGATTGTACGATTTTTGTTCTGAAATTGAGTTCACCTATTTGAAGGGTGAGTCAGCTGTGACCTGGAATAATGGAACTTGCTTTTCAATGTGTGCGCAAACAGTGATTAATCATCTTTGTTACGGTACACTTCATAGATAGGTAGTAAAAATGCTTGATGTTTTAGGAAATGATAAAAAGTGTACTTTGGGAGACAGGTCGGAAATCCGACACTTGTCCTGAGTAATAAACACTTTTGTAATGTAAATTAAGTTTTTCAATTGACTCGAGGTGTGTTGGCATCCTGTATGACGATTTTAAACAGCAATTAAGCTGTAACGTGTAGATTAAACCATTTTTGGGCTACATTTTACTTTACGAAGTTTTTTTTGCTGCCGTAAAAATGAGTTTTTTGGATTCATCTGTCAAAATATATATCAAAAATCCGTAAAGATGGATTTTATAAGGTCATCTATCAAGATATACAAGATATACGAATTGAATTTCAATTTGTTACATTTTAGTTTTCTGTGATCGCCCAATAAACCATGATATATATATTCAGTAACAAGCAAACTTTGTAGACTAGTCTCCTGTTAGTACAATACAAAGAAGGATAATTGAAAGGTGCCCACAAGAATAAAATACACTGCCCCACATCTTTTATAAAATACCATTTTATAAAATGGTATTTTCTGAACAAAGAAAAAGAGGAGTAGCAACGTCTTGTAGAAAATACTCAGGTTTTGTTTTTTTTTGTAGTTTAGCTTTCTCGTCCTTACAAGTTTTAAAGCTGTAAATTTTTACTAGTATAATTTTATTTTTTTTTTAAACTATTTTTTTACCGATTAGATGCTGCACTAGTTGTTAGTAGTTCATAAACTTTTAATATGCTTTATCTATCGTTTTTCTAAACAAAAACGTTTTTTTTAAATTGCTGCAAAATTGGTGGATGCATTAAATTTCTAATTTTACTTAAACCTCAGTTCCGTACAGATGTGTAAATTTTATTTCATTAAAAATAAAAAAACAAAGAATTTTTCCATTGTCTGCACAATTAAGAAAATTACAATTCATAGAAAAATATTGTATGGGTCAAATAAATAAAACAAAAAATCATTGGTATTCTAATGAAGTATATCCATTTTCGCGTCAATTATATTCATCTAAAACACATAGAGAAGTAATTTTCTAAATATCCACAAATTTAAGAAACACGATTGTGAATTATTTTTGCAGAAATCTTAATTTTTTTTTGATACTAATACAATTAAGTATGTTACTATTTTTGAAATTGTTGCAAAAATTTGTATGCGCCAAATTTCAATAAAATTTCTAATTTTTCATAAGAGCTGCATTCCAGGGCAGTATACATATTTTCTCGTCGAGTGTATTTGTCTAAAACACATAAACAAGTAATTTTCTAAATATCTATATATTTTTTGTAAAAATGATGAATACTCTTAATTTTATACGAAAACTCTAGATCTATAAAGTTCGGCGACTTTTTCTATAGATTTGATTTCATTAAATACAAAAATGAAGAATTTAGAAAATTTTGATTTTTGAAGATGTCTCACAAATATTATATGTGCTAAATTCAAATAAAATTTATATTTTTTGATGATTTTATTTTAGAAATGGTGGTTGCGCCAAATTAAAAAAAAAAATTAACTAAAACTGCAGTTTCTTGGAATATCTAAAGATTTTTCTTATGGGATTGATTAAACATAGTACTGAGAAATTTATCAAATATCAAATACAATATTTTCAAAATTTGTTGTAACTAAATATATTCTATAGGCCAAAAAAAAACTTTTTTCCGTAAATTTTATCTGTTTAAACAGAACAAGAATAACTTGTACAACATTCGCAGATTTATGAAAAGTATGATTTTTTGGGTTACCGCCCTATACGCTTTTACTGGCTTGTTTGCAGCCGTAAAGATGAATTTTCTGGCGGCTGTAAGGGAGGGGTTTTTAAACTCATTTCAAGATACACATCTCTGAATCTCAATTTCTTGCATTTTGTTAGTTTCCTGTGATCGCTCAATAAATTTCATTTCTGCCGTAAAGACGATTTTTTGCTTTATTTTTTTCAAAAAATCGTCGTCATCATGACCTCGTTGTATAAATAGCTAATTTACATTTAATTTAACTAAATTCAGACACTGACGATCTTTTGCAAGCACGCCACAACGGAAGACGAAAATTTTTAGTTGTAGGAGAGAAAATATTTACATATTTATATTGTATGCACCAAATGTTAATAATTTTTTTATTTTTTTTATAAAAGCTGCAATCCAGTGAAGTATACCTAATTTTCCATCGATTATATTGATTTAAAACATATAAAGTAATTTTCTAAATATAGATTTTAGAATTTAAGACACGATGTTTTAATATTGGTGAATGCGTCGAATGCAAACAATTTTTAGTTTAACAAAAACTTCAATTTAACGAAGACTTTTATAGGTTTCATTTCATTAAACACAAAAGTGTAGAATTTTTCAAATATCTATTTAATTAAGAAAATCAGGAATTTTTGAGGATGTTCCAAAAGTATGAGTAAACCTAGTTAAAATTTCTAATTTTTTAGAAAAACTTTTATTTATGTATCTAAAGTACCTACAGTTTTACATTTTGTTAGTTTCCTGCTCAATAAATTTCATTTCTGCCGTAAAACCAATTTTCTGCCTCAAGCTGTCCTAAAATTCATCGTCTTTACGGTTTCCTTGGTTAAGTAGCTATTATTGTTACATTTAATTCAACTAAATGATGAAAGACACTGACGATCTTTCGCAAACACACGTCACACCAAAAGACGGAAATTTTTAGTAATGGGGGGGAAATATTTATAGACTCAGAAATCGTCATAGTGTGTTCTAATTGAAGAATAAAAAACCTGAAAAACACATTTAAGCGTCCTGTACAATATGGATTGGAAATTTATGTGTTCAGTGTCCATTAAATCTTGTCGACTAAACAGGGGAAGTGTTACTACCACCCTATTATATTTTTGGCGTCCGCCTAAATCGATGAAGTGGCTAGACCGCCGAGTCTCATTAAAAAAATGTTTATCACATTCCCAACGATATTGATCAAATGCAATCTCCATTTAGTTATCAACAAATAATGCAGCACTGTCGTGAATTTCTGGATTATTAACAGCCATTACGGTCGTGAAAATAAGTGCTTCATTATTATCAGACCGAGTTGTTCAATATATTAATTACTCTTTTAATTGAGTTTGTAAACTTTCAACACAAATGGACGTCGTTTTTCCGATATTCCACTCAATACAACAGGAACTTCCTCATTATGCAGATATTTATAAGCTGGCACAAAAAGTGCTTGCGTAAGTCTTGCGACGTTGAGTTTATTTTGAAAATATTGTGCTCTGATATTATTTAGTAACCTAATTTTACTCTACGGAACAGAGGAGCACGTATTTATGAATATGATATAAAGTTGTTTGCACGCAATTCTTTTTTATGGGACGCTAATGCAGTAGAAGTGATAAGAGTTAAGGCTGTAACAGCTTTTAGATGGAGGAGTTGCGTTTAGAAAGGTCATAACGGGATTACCAGAGAACGTAACGACTCGTCTTTGATAATTTTAAATAATTCACGCTCTTATCACAAATTAACCTGTGAGGGATGCAAAAGGAGGCACGCTTTCGTACCTCAATATTTTCTCTTAAATCTTCGTTAACCGATTATTAATTAACAAGAGCTTTGCCGCCTTCTATTAACGGAAGAAACACGCAGATTGTTTATTAACGACACTATTTAATATTTAAGTGGTTGTTTGCATCCGAGGAGCAAAGAAAAAATAGAAGTGTTTCCCCGTGTACGATGGGTCATAAAATTACGAAATTTTAACCAACAACGGCGTCGCTGTTTTTAACATTGGATAATAGTCAGCGATGCTTCGAATTTAAGTCTGTGCTTTTTGCGATGGAGGAATTACCTGCAGAGCTAAAATGTAACCTAGTTATCACTGTCGAGACGCCGAGAGCGTTTATGGAATGGAAATTACTTGTTAACGAAGCGACGAAGAGACCTAGCACGAACGAAAAAGCGACATTCGCAATTTCTATCGTTCTTTTCGGAATTGACTTTGGTGAAAATTTACCTTGATTGGAGTCCCTGCACAAATATCGATAAGATTCCACTAATAAAAGTATAGCATTCACTTTTGCAGAGGTAAAAAGAAGTCTCTTTCTTGTTTTTCTTGTACTTTTAGCAAGGAAACTTTAGAAGCGCTAGTTAAACATTCACATTTGCTATCTTTAAGGTAATTATTCCCCGGGGATATCACTTCAACTCGTTTCAGACGTCTCATGAAGTTTTCATTTCCTTTATTCAAATTATTTGAATACTGTTGCCCTCCGCATTTTTCTCCCACATTATTATAAGGATCAAAAACTCACGAAAAGACTTCAAGATTCAATTTCACTGTTTTATGGTAAACATAATTGGAGTATGCTCAAGAATTAAATTTCTCGGATTTTTTTGTTTCCGGAGTATTAGGTTCCGTTCACTGCCATAATTGACTATCGATTCGGACGTCTTTTCCGCAAACATCAGCGTCTCGACGCCTGTTTCTTTCCCTCCAATTGTCACTTTATTAAAGCAATACAGCGTTTCCGACTGACACTTCAAACACAAGTCTAGTCTGAAATGGACAAGTGTTAAACTTCTAATTCTTTGAAACAGCTAATAAACAAACTTGATAATGAATAAAGGAAATGTTATTGGTTGGACCAATTATTGATCTTGCTGTAGGAGTAAATCAAATGTTTGCAAAAGTTAATTAGAAGGAAATTGAGGATTTTTCTCGGTAACCAACTTTGAATTGAAAACTTTGAAAAAGGAGTGAATAGAGACCGCTTGATAAACGGTTTAAACAACAAAGGAAGTGCACTTTTCACATTCAATGCGTTTATGCATGGTAGTTTTAACTGTATAAAAAATTAGGGGAACAAAGAACACTAACATCGATGAAATTAATGTTCACTTTAAGACGCACGTGTGTAAAAATTTCTATTCTTTATAACTTTATTGCTAATGGAAATAAAAGTTGTTCAACATGTGTACCCTAATTTTTGAAGTCGGACACTCTTCTTTATAATTTATGTCCGTACTTACTTTTTATGTATAAATAAACGGTAGCTGAAGCCGAGAATTCGGAGAACAAATTACAATGACACCAGTCTTCTCGCACATTCTCTTGGTGTCACTTCAAATTGTTTGCCTATTTGTCACGTAGATGGCATTTCAAGATTGATGGCCATTATTTAAATCAATAAAAGAGTTTTTGATATCGCTCTCGTAAGGGGTTTCTCGATGAAATTTTATAATTAAAAGGTAAGTAGGGTGCGTGTTACCGTTGAGTAATAGTTCGAGAATGTGAAGCAGTCAAATTTTTTCTAATATAATCTCAAGCATTTGAATTCTTTTTCCGAGAATTTGTGATCGAAGGAAATTACTTTAACGAAACACGAAGAAAAATAGTTACTCATAGTCACACGCACCTGACCGATTTTAAATTGGTATTTATCTATAACTTTCAGTAAATTGTTTGAAATCTAATCAACATATTTATGCTAGATTTGAGATCAAAAACGGCGATAAGATTAATATTAATAAAACAAAATGTTCCTAATCAAATACGAGTTGAAACAACAGATTTAATTATAGATAGAATAGTTCAACTAAGTTTGAAGGATTTGCTGAGAAGATAGTTTCAGGACAGCCCACAAATATCTTAAGATATTGCTCGAACTATATATTCCAAGAAATCAAATAATCTAACACAGAAAATAAGAATTTTCAAGACTTGAGAATACTTAAATCGGATTGCACACTACGAATCTACAATAAAATATTTCTACTTTACTAATGGAAAATCCATTTCATTCGGTTTTGTGACATTTACTTCAGCTAAGAATAAACTTTGTAATAACTTACGTTAATCTGACTAGATTAACATTACACAATTTAGAAGAATTGGAAGCGTAAATTAACTCTCATATCGTCTTAAATACTTTTGTGATGGTTTTGCTTCAACACCTTCATTTTACTTTGAACTCTGTTATATTCAGTAACAAGCGAACTTTGCAGACTAATCTTATGTTACTATGAAACAAAGAAAGATATCTGAAACTTGCCTACAAAAATAGAATACACAGCTACATACGAGTATCTGTTCTTGAAAGAACTCGTCAAAATGACTTATAAAATGGTATTTTCTGAATAAAGTGAAGCTAAAATAAACACGAACGTGAAATAAATCAGAGTGAAATGTCTGATGATTTTGAAAATTTAGAAGAGGAGTAGCAACGTCTTGTGGGAAATACACAGGCTTTGGTTTTGTGGTTTAGCTTCTTCGTTCTTTCAAGTTTAAAAACTACAAATTTCAACTAACATAATTTTTGTAGCAATAATTGTTAAATAGTAGTAAAACTGATTTTCTACCGATTGGATGATGTACTAGTTATTAGCATCTCAGAAACTTCGAATAGACGAATAGATCTACATCATTTTTTTAAGCAAATTAAGGAAAAAATTGTGCGCCAAATAAAAAAAAAACTATTTTTTAATGGAAGCTTTTTTATATACTACTTAAATATTTCTATTTTCTTGTAGATTTCATCTTTCTCAGAAATAAAGCAATAAACTTCCACAGATTTAAGAAAAGTCCGAGTTTTTGAAAAAAATGTTCCAAACTCATTTTTTTTTAATATTTATCAAAACTTTATGTTCAAGAAATTGTGATTGTGATTGTTTTGTATAGTTCATCTGCCTAAATACAGAAATTAGCAATTTTTCAATAAATCTATAGAATTAAGGAAATTAGAACTCTTTGAAGTTTTTCTCTTTTGTTTACACATCAAAATTAATTCTACAAATAACTGCACAGTTAATAAAAAATGTTTTTTTTAAATTTGCGAAGTGATTTTTGACAATTTCCAGTTTTTACCAAAATTTCAATATTATATTTTTTTTGGAAAATTTATTTGTTTAAACAGAAACTAAAATTTGCCAAATATTACGACTTGTGGTAGAAGCACCAAATTCAAATAAAATTGCTAATTTTTGATAAAAGTCTAATTTTAATAAAATATATTTATTTCCCTGTAGATTTTATCTACGTTAATTATAGAAACAATGAATTTTTCAAATATCCACGGAATTAACAAACATACGAACTTTTAAATTTTCTGTAGAAATGGCGGATGACCAAATCTAAAAAAAAAATATTAAAACTTTGGTTTAATGAAATTAATTATACAAATCTTCTGGTAGATGCCGTTCGATTAAACACGGAAATGAAAGATTTTTCTAATTTTTATTAATTTAAGAAGAAATTTACAATTTTTTGTATTATTAAGTTTGTATTATTAAGTTATTGTATGCGCCATTATCCAAGAAACTTGCATTATTCTTCCCTCTAAAATTTAGCTAAAGAACTCTACTGAGGAGCCAAACCTTCAGTTTATGATTGACATTGTTGAACAACTTAACTTTTAAATACAGGCGCCTAGACGTCAAAACGAGTTTCTATGAGGATATCTATAACAGGAGTACGAATTTTAAAGTTTTGGTAGAAATGATGGGTGCGCCAAACCTAAAAAAAATAAAACTTGTGTTTCATAAAATGTGTCGAAATTTTCTTGTAGACGTTATTTGATTAAATATAGAAAGGATTTTTTTCAAATATGTATCTGTTGAAATAAGAAAATTACAATTTTCAAATTGGTTGCTAAAATATTGTATGCACTTTTATTTTATTTTAGCTTATTTGTTCTTTTATGTTTAAGAACTATAAATTTTAACTAACACAATTTTCGTAGCAATAATTGTTAAATTCTAGTAAAACTAATTTTCTGCTGATTAAACGCTATACCCGTTATTAACATACCATAAACTTCTAAGTGGATATATCTATCATTCCTGTAAGCAAATTTAACTCTCATCATCTCAACAATTTTCTTTCAAAACTTTGGCACTAGTTCAACGTACTTTCCAAGAAATGGGTTATATCTCCTCCAGTGCGATATTAAATTGAGCTGCAAAATGTCACACTCTCGGTTGAACCTACGCAGGATTCCATTAAATCGTGGTTATTGAATTTGCATTTCGATACAGAATGGGGACGAAAGCAAAATTTAATCCTCGCTTAAGACGTTTAATTTTCAATCAAGTTAAAGGGGAAAGCAATCAAAATTGTACGGCGAACGTATTTTTTCATATGAAAAAAATTCTTAGTTTATTGGATTTCTCAGTCCGGAATGTACTTTGTGTTCAAAACTCGACGTTCTTTTCATTATTAGATATGGTATTCTACTTTCTGGAGTATTTTGTTTTGCATGCCATGAGCATAAATCAACTTTGCTCCGTTTTTATTAAATTCCCGTTTGGTCCACTGCTCAGTAAATAGTGGCCGTTTTTAATTGTTTCTGATGTTATTAATATGCACCGTGAAAGCTCGACGGACCGACTATTGCATAGAATTAAACGTGTTTCCGTTTTTGCTATGGTTTTGCACTGCAGTGCTGAAACTGCAAGGAGAATAACATAACTGCATTGTTAGGTACATGTGTGGAATCTCTGTATTGAGTCATTGCGAGAGAATATGCTGCCGCAGAAATAGTTAAAAGAAACTGACGAAATAACAAAAATTGCGAGGTTAATCACCCATGCGCATGTGACATCATTCAAAGACAGACACATTGCATTGAGATTGCAGTGCTTGAAGCATTTGTGTAGGTCTTGTGTCGTCATAGAAACGCCCCAACTCACTCGAAAGAAGACAAATTTATAAGCTCGGAAAAAGCTTCATTTTAAAATTTGATACATTAGCTCCGCGCTTATTTAACTAATAAAATTTGTTTGCTTGATGGAAGAATTAGAAAGTCGTTTTACTAACTGTTTTCAAAAATGTAGTCGAGTTTGATTTCGAGGCGATTGTTTGTGTGAATAAGGGCGTTAGGGCTTCCCTTTTTAGAAGGATAATTAACCGATTCTCTCCTGCACTGCATTCCCGGATAAGAGGATTACATTACTGTAATAATTAATAATTTTCTACATCACCCCCATGTTTTGTCTATTTTGTAGCTTATAATGCCGTTTTCAAACAATGTTTCCTGTTTAATCAATAAGGACTACACATCACATCTCTTGGCGAGCAAATGGGATTTTATAGCAGGCAGAGCAGTTATTACAGAATGCATTTTTCAAAACTTTTGCATTTGGAAGACAATATTTGAAGTAGACACTTTCACTGTTTCATTGTTTGACTTTGTAACACCTTTTTTGAAATAGACTTTAGAATAGAAAGAACAATAACAGTCACGAAACAATAGATGCTGAGAGTTTATTGCCAATTTTAGATAATTTGTACATTGGTTGTAAAAATTTTTCCTACAGTAAAATCTGACAGGTAATTTGTCAAATATCTATAGAACTATGAGAATTACGACGTTTTGAAGCTGTTGCAGAAGTATCGATGTACCAAATCTAAGTAATATTTTTAATTTTTGATTTTTTTTTACGTATTTTGTTTGTTTAAAAAGAAACGAGAAAGTTTTCAAATTTCTATAGAATTGAAAAATAACTATTTTTAAAAATCTTTTCAAAAATTTAGATGACGCCAAAATGAGAAAAAAATAGAAACTACTTTTTCATTAAAAACGCAGAAACGAAGAATTTGTTGTTGCAGAAATATAGATGTTAATCCAAATAAAAATTTTAATTTTTGGTAAAAACTTAATTTTAATGCAATATATCGATTTCGTTGTAGTTTTATATGTAATCATAAAAGGATTTTTTTAAATATCCACCGAATTAACAAAAATAAGAATTTTTAAAGTTTCAGTAGAAATGGTGAATGCGCCAAATCCTAAAATACAAATTTTTACTAATTCTTCGGTTTGATTAAATTCCTAAGATGTCATTTAATTAAACACAGAAGCGAAAGATTTTTTTTAGTTTATATAGAATTAAAAAAATGAAGTTATTGCAAAAATATTGTGTGTACCATATCTAAAAAGGCTTAAAATATTTGATAGCTGTTTAATTTTTATAAATTGTTTTTTTTTTGTAGATTTTTATCTAAACAAAAAATCCTTCCACATATTCACAGATTTAAGAAAGGTAATAGTTTAAAAAATTTGAAACGTTAATACCAAAAAACAAAATTTTTCTAATATTTATTTAAACATTATTTTCTGGAACTGTTAAACATATTTTTATTTCGCTGTTTCGCTGTTTCTTTGTTCGACTTTGTAACACTTTTTTTATCATTGACTTAAAAATATAAAGAATAATAATAGTCACGAAACAATAGATGTTGAAAGTTTATTGTTAATTTCAAACAATTTGTACTTGTTGCAAAAAATGTGTCTCCATTAAAATCTGACAGGTAATTTCACAATTTTTATCTTAAAACATTTCTAAATGATTCATGGTCATGCTTTCCAATGAATATGAAGTATTTCCGACAATATAATTTGTAATTCAGATTAGTGTATTGAATTCCAAGAAGCGTTAATTGTAATTCAAATTATCAATTACCTTAGCTTCCACTAAAGCAAACCATTGATTTGTGTACGTTCGATGCTAGTCTATCACGTGTGTTAATTGGAAATCTTTTAATACATCAAAGACGCTTTCGCTGTGGTAGGTGTTTTTAGTGTCCTAATTTCCATCGAAGGAACATGACATGATCATGTCGTGGAGATTCCAGGGGGATCTTTCCAGCAATCAACGGGACCATGCTACACAATACCCACATATTCTAGAACTCCCCAAGGATCATGACGATGAGTCAGAAAGATTTAAGAGATAACACTGTACGAATTTATTACGAAATTGTCAGAGTTTAATTGAAGTTCGATTAAGAAAAAATTGTTTGTGTTTGAAACTACATACTTGCGGAGTCGGAAAATGGACTTATAGATTACACTGTATAACTCGCAATTAATTAATAAGTTTAGTAAACTAATTTATAGTTTGCCTTTGTTGAGGGCTTTTAATAATTACATCCTACTAATAAGCCAACGTTAGTTGAACCGCCAAGCTAGCCAACTCTATTAAGACAAACTTCACGTGGAGATGCAGAAAATCAAATTATATTGTATGAAAAGGCGATTTTATTTTTAAAGGCACGAAATTCGTTTATAGCTGTGCTTCTCACAGAATTACGAAAAATACGAATTTTAAAAGATGTTTAGATTATTTTATTAAAAGTGAGATTTTTTGAAGATTTCAAAAATATTTATAGAATTGAAAAAAAGGCTTTTCGAAGTTTGATGCGCCAAATTCTAATTTGTAATTATTGGCCAAATTGTTTTGTGGATTTTATCTGTCTAAATGCAGAAACGAGAAATCTTCCAAATATCCACAAAGCTACGATAAACACAAATTTTTAAAGTGAACTCTGGTGATTTTTACATTGTTTACATTGTTTACATTTACACAGAAACGAGGAATTTTTCAAATGCCTAAGGAATTGAAAATTAACTACTTTTTAAAACCTTTCCAAAAATGTAGAAAAAATTAAAAATAGTTATGGTGAAAACTACTTTTCATCAAATTTCTATTTTGTTTTTATCTGTCTATATACAAAGACGAATTTTCCAAATATCTGCACACTTAAAAAAATCAAAAAATTAAAGTTTTTAAAGTTTTTTGCAGGAATGGTTAGATTTTTTTTATTATTATTAAACTTATTTTTTGTGAAGTGTATGAGATTTTCTTGAAGTTTTGCTTGTTTTTACATGTAAACAAGTAATTTTCTAAACATCTACGGATTTAAGAAAAAAAAAAACACTTTTTAAGTTTCTGCAAAAACGACGGATGCCTCAAATCTAAACAATTTCCAATTTTTACTAAACTCTTAATTTCATAAAAAAAATTTGTAGATTCATTTGATTATTCACAGAAATGGAAAATTTCTTAAATACTTCGAATTGAATCGGGCCATATCCTTAAAAGCTTCAAATATTCGATAAATGCTTAATTTTTATAAAATGTTTCTATTTTATTGCACTTTTTTATATTGTATCTACAGATTTAAGAAAGGTACTAATTTAATAAGAAATAATTAGAAACGTTGATGCACCAAAGGAAAAATTTCCTAATATTTAAAAAAAACATCAGTTTCACGAAATATTATTGTTTTTTTTTTTTTGTAAATTTAAGTTATCTACACCAAAACTAGAAATTGTTTAATGAATCTATAGAATTAAAAAACTTACGAATTCTTGAAATTGTGGCAGAAATTTTGGTGCATTTTTTAAAAGTTTTCAGAATTTTCTGTAGAAATGGCGAATGCCACAAATCTAAAAAAAAAATTACAAAATTTTTAGTTCTATGAAATGTGTGCAGATCTTATTGTGAATGATAGTGATCAAGTAAAGATATATTTGTATATTTGTGTTCATATATTTGTAGAATCGAGAAAATTGTGAATTTTTGAAGTTGGTGCAGAAATATTGCATATGCCCCAAATCTAGTTTTTTAAATTTTTTTATAAAAATTACACATTGAAAAATGCAAGAAATTTTCTAAGTATTCAGAATTAAGAATGATATGCATTTTTAACATTTTTATTCTATGCAGGCAATGCACCAAATCTATAAAATTCTAATTTTTACTAAAACTTTAACCTTCTAAAATGTTGTCTGAAGAGAGAAATTAGTCTTTCCATTATCTGTAAAATTAAGAAAATTTTAAGAAAAATAATTTTTGATAGAAGCTTCATTTTCCTCAATTTTTTTATGTAAATACAGAAAAGAGTGGTAAGGAAAACTAATTTTTCAAAGTTTTACAGAAATGGTGGATGCGCCGAATCTAAGAAAGCAATTTTTAAAAGTATGTTCACAGTATAAAGTGAAGCACGAAAAGGTCTCTTCCAAACTAAGAAAAAAAAAAGAAACCAAATTTTGTTGAATGCCAACCTTTCGATTGACTGCTGAAACTAGTTTGACCATTAAAACGCATTGCCATTCACGAGAATAGTTTACTACCCTAGAAAGCTTATCATGTTGATTAGCACCTTATCACGCAACCACTTCGGAATTAGCTAAATCTCACAAAATAGGGTATCATCTTTGGATTACATCCATCACATGAGAGTTTACTGTAATAATTAACCTTCTTGTTTCATTTAAGCATGAAGTCAGATTGGCGATTTTATTTAAATGATACGCATATCTTACAATTAGAATGCGCGTATTATGCTATACAATTTTTAGAACAATACTCTTAATCCTAGAATAATGTGTACGTTAAATTGAAATGTGGGTGTCTCAAAACATGTTGCACAAATGTTTACTAAATGTATTGCTTTGTACCTCCGCAGTATTTGAAGTAAATCGTACACTACTGAAAATGTTTATGGAACAGACCATTCAACACAGACAACAGCAAATCTCGGGGATCAATTGAGCGTAAAATCAAAGTTATAACTGAATTGTAAATTGCTAGAGACAGAAGCCATTAAAGAAAGTCCCGATAGGTTGGGAAAAATCTCATTTTATTATCATCTTCTTAGTGTAAATTCTGTCTTGTTTTTTTATAATCTTATAGCGGATTTTAAAATGTAACTTTATGTTTTGTTTTCATTTCAGACTGAATTATCTCATAACTTGCAACAGTTGTCTGAGAGAGCCCGATCAACAACGGAATTCATTCAACGTCTCAAGGGGATGAGCGATAAAGTTAATGTAAGTCAATCCAACCGCGTGCTGACCCGTAACTCCATCTAATCTCGAAAACTGACATTTTTTACTAAACTTGCTGGTTTGATGTGATTTTTGCTGAGTTTTAATTTCACCTCTAAAAAGTCTTTTTTTCCATTATTAATTATGCTAAAAGTTTTTATCGAGTCCGGTGGCGATCCATTTTCCATGTTGGGTTGCTACTTGACCGCACTTGCCTCGGATAATCTGCTAAAAGCATTCCGGTGACTTCTTTTAAAATCCTTGTAATTATTTTTAAAACACTCTTCCAAGATTTTTATTTATCTTAGATGCCGCTAAAAGCACAAAGTGTTTATTTTTTGACCGAAGTATTGTTTGTTCTTTCTTAGTTCAACACCATTGATCACTTCTTCATATCATTGAGTGCCACACTCTGATTTCCATATAATTACAAAAGTTTTGCGCTGTTGGGAGACATAGTTCTGGCAACTCCTCTCACAGAACGAAACACACTGGTGCACAATCACAAAAACGCCACTCGCATTCTAAAATGACTTTTTTAATACTGAACTTTGATATTGGCAGCTCGAACGACCGAAGTTTCCTAAAGTAGGGATCAATAGAACCTTTAATTAAATATAAGCTCGAGTGAAGTGCAGCATTAGTTGTTCTAGCATCACTGGGTTATTTTCTGCTACATATTAATTATTTCTTCAATGGAATGCTAAGGTAAATCTCGAAGCTTACCGTAGGAAAGATTTTAATTAAATCCCAGGAGATTCTAAAAAGCAGAAGGCTTTAATTTTTATCCTAAAAAGAGGAGAGCATTTTGAGTTACTTACTCATTAAATTCTCGAAAAAAAGACGAACAGGATATCGGATACAAAAAAGAAATTGCTTGGATACTCCATGAACTTTGTTTTTCTTTCTGAGTTGAGAATTTTTAAACGAATACTTGACATTCGAGATTTACTAATATAAAAAACTAGCTGATGCCCGCGACTTCATTCACATAGAAACAGAATCTTAGAATATTTTCCTTTCCAAGTTTGTTTAAATTATTATTTATTTAAATGAGATAAATATTTTAACCCTTGGAGAGATGGATTTAAAAACGCTAAAACATTTTTCATTACTTGTAACCAAAAACTTAAAATAGAAAGCTTTATGACTGACTTAAAAATTGATGAGAATCCCAAACAAACTACTTATCATTCCCTATTTTACCTCCTTTAGGGTTGATTTTGAAAAAATGTTAAAAACATTTATTTTTAATAATGAGTAATAATATTATTTTTTCACCCGTTTCATCTTTTCAGGGGTTGATGTTTTTTATGCCTAACCTAAACTTAATATCAATTTTCATGTCTCAACTCTCATACTCTCATAAAAGCTTCTATTTTCTCCTTAACCCCCTTTAGAGTTTATTTAAACAAACAATGTAAACACGAATTTTCAACAGTTTTTCACCATTTTAACCTTTTCAAATGTTAATTTAAAAAACAAAAAACTTAATACCAATCATTATTACGTCTTTAACTTCAAAATGAGTGTGGCTTTCATCCAAACTATCATTCCTTATTTTACCCCCTTTTAGTTTAAATGTTCAAGTCAATATTTTTAAAGCTACCAAATTTCCATGCAGCAGATTTTACTTCTTTTTATTTTTTACCGGTGGATTTTTTTAAACGCTAAATTCGTTTTTTTTTCAATTGGAACAAAGAGTCTTAATATTATTAATTTTATGCTTCTAACGTAAAAATTGATAAGACACCTTAGGGTTAGTTTTTAAACATGTTGAAACATGTTTTTATTTATCTCTTATATTAGATAAGTCGTAACATAAATTTTTTAATCTCCAACTCTCAAAGGTATAATTTTTATACAATAATTTTCACCCCTTGTAACAATTAAAGGATTACAATTTTAAAAAAAGTTAAAAATCGTTGTGGCTTGTGTTTATAACCAAGAACTTTAAAATTGTTGGGACGTACATACAAAGTAGCATCCCAATTTATTTATTTGTTACAAAGAGCCTTAACAGTTTTATCTTCAATTTCATCCTCATTTAGGGCTAATTGTGAAAAAATATTAAAATTTATCAAACATAAATTTTTCAAAGTAGTGAATTTTCATACAACGGATTTTCACTCTTTTTAACTTCTTAAGAGTAGATTTTTAAAAACGCTAAAAAAGTGTGTTTCTTATTTGTAACTAAAAGCCTTAATATGAAATTCATGGCTCTAACTTTAAAATTGATGGAACTCAGACCAACTTTTATCTCTCATTTCACTTCACATTTCCCTTTTAGGGTTAATTTTGAAAAAACCGCTACAATACACTTTTAACCTTTTAGGGGTTGAATATATAAAAATCCTGTCTCTAGATCTCTACGTCCTATAAGAAATATAGGACGTATATATGTATACTTTATTGTTTTTGAGAATTGATGCTGAGTCAGTGAATGAGTGATACTCCGCTTTTATATACAGATGTTTTTAAAATGCATATACAAAATAAACATGGTAATATCCATAATGAATAGTTTCAAAATAAAAAAAATGTTCGAATAAAAACCTCTTCGTTATCAAGATAAAACTAAATGAAAAATTCGTCAAAATTCTCCGTCCGTCACTTGATAACTGAAAAAAATAATGTTGGTTATTAGGCAACAGTCATTACAGATTTTTTTTTTAATCAGACTGTTAGTGATTACAAATGTTAGAACAAGCAGTGAAAAATTTTATATATAGAATCTAGAATTTTAAAGATTGTAAAATAGAAGTTTTTTATCAGGATGCTAATCAGGTTGGAAGTCAATATTTTCAAAGATACCAAATTTATATGCAACAGTTTTTTTAACCCTTTTTAACTTTTACCGGTTTATTTTTTTTAAAACGCTAAAAACATTTTTTCTTAATTGGAATTAAAATATATTAAAAACCCCTACATCAAACACACACTTTAGAAACACACTTACATATGTTTCGGTATCTATGATACCATCATCAGAGTGATGATTAAATTGAGTTAATCATCACTCTGATGATGGTATCATAGTGTATTAAACTGAGTTTAATCATCACTCTGATGATGGTATCATAGATACCGAAACATATTTAAGTGTGTGTTTGGTGTAGCGGTTTTTAACATATTTTAATCTTAAAAACACCAAGTGATCAAGAATAGATCTTAATTGGAACAAAGAGTCTTAATATTGAATTTTGATGAGACTCATACTAACTGTAATCCCTAATTTTACCCCCTTTATGGTTAATTTTAAAATAATAAGACATGTTTTTATTTATTCTAATATTAAGACATAAATTTTTGAATCTCCAACTCTCAAAATTATCGAATTACAATATACAGTAGTTTTCACCTTTTTTAACAATTATTTATTCTTTTATGATTTAAAAACGTATAATAAATAGAAAAATTTAAAGAATTACCTGATGTCAGAAAGTTTTTAGTTAAACTGCAAATAGAAATTTTGTTTCTTTAGTTTATCTCAAATTTTTAAATTTATAAAATTAAAAATAGTAAGGTCCAAAAATTTATCACTATTGTGCCATTAATAAGAATACTATGATGACCTTAACTTTTTGAGAATCAACGCTTTTAGTGAGAAAATCTTAAATATTATTATCAAAATATTTCACTACGGTGACCCTACAAAAAAATTACAGGGTGTTAAATTGAATTTTAAAATTTTGTCATTGTACCTCAAAATATTTTACTCATTGTTTATTTCTAATATAATGTACACACAAATGTTTAAATCTCTAATAGGTTTTCACCCCTTTGGGGTTAAATATCTAAAAAACTTTTCGTAGCGAATCTCTACGTCTTGTAATATCTGTATGCTTTGTAGTTTTCGAGATTTGATGCGGAGTCAGTGAGTGATATTTAGCTTTTATATATGTATATAGATTCAAATTTTGCTCTTTTGATTTTCAAAGTAGTAAGATTGTAATCACTAGAACATACTTGTTTCGACATGTGTTTCCTTACATTCGTGTCAGTTTGATGTTGAATCATGTCAAATGTCAACAACAATTTTAGTAATGTCACTTTTCTTACCCCAACTTGAGGCGCAAAATGTGAATATGAAATTTAGAATCCGACAAATAACAAGTGAAACAAAATAACAGCCATTAGTTTCGCAAGGTTCCGGTGCGCATTATGTCCGTCCCCATTTTCTCATGCTTACAATTGTGTTTTTCCAACTACAGGAAAATTGCGAAGAGTTCGAAGCTGTGGTATCAGCTCAATGTGATGCATTAATCGAAGCCATTCACCACAGACGCTCTCAGCTCCTCGAGTGCATTAGGCAAGATAAGGAATTGAGGGTTCGAGCTTTAAAGGAACAAGTTACTACCTGTACAAGTAGATTGCAACAGACTACTGCGTTACTACAGTTCTGTATCGAAGCGCTCAAGGAAACCGACAGTTCCGCTTTTCTGCAGGTAAATGAATGATAATAGCCTGAAAAAATAAAAAGGTGGAAATCAAAGCGTCTTAAACTAAAAGAGAACTTTTTGAAGATTTAAATATTTATTTAGTATCCCGGCGCCTCCACCAAATTCACCTGAAAAATTTATCGGTGCTGTTTTGAAATTCAAGTACTTGAAAAGTTTCAGGTGATGCTTGAATGTAATGGGATCTTTTTTCTTGCTGAAATTTTACCGGTCGTTTTGATGAGTTCGCAGTAGTATTCGGAAAAATCAAGAATATGTACACATTTTCAGGTTGGCTCCATGCTCATTAGCAGAGTTGCTAACACCGACCACTCCTGGCATAAAGAATGGACTGCACCTCGTGTTTCCCCTCACTTCGACCTAACACTAGACGACAAATCCGTCCTCAAGGCAATTGACCAGCTCAATTTTATTCAAATGAAACGTAAGTTTTATTGATCATGTTCAAACTAGCTGCTTTTATTCCAGTTCCGTGACTTAGTCCTTTTCTGGTGATTTCAAACAAACCTTTTAAATTCTCCTTTATATTATTTATATGATTTTTAATTAAATGATAAATTTGCATTGTTTACTCAGCGTACATTGATGGAGAAGAAAGAGTGCCTGCAGGTAAATGCATGAAAAGCATGTTTATTTACTTTTTATAAATGGCATGGTTTTATTCGCGAGTTGATTGTTTTTGTACAGCTAGGCCAACGAAATTGTTACGTTAATTTCGCGTGCAATTGAATCCATCGTTTAATGAAACTGGGTTTAAATTTAATTTTACACAAAGTTAAAAATAAAGTATACTTGCAGATGTGCTTAATAGTTCTATTTTAATTTAATTTGCTTATTTCTGTGATAATTATAGGTTTTTGATTCACACAGAAAGACATTAAGGTTTTGTTTAAAGCAGAGATGAACCATTCATTAAATCGTTTGAACATGGACTTGAAGGCCACGGAATGAAGCCAGCTCCGTCTGTTTAATCAATAAAATAAATTTGAATTAATACGTAAAGTAGATAGAATACGTTTTTTATTACGATTCTGGAACATTACGTATTTCCCACGACTCAAAGTTGATTTTTTTTTATACTCTTAGGGACTTCAGGATTGCTGCATTAACAAATTGTCGCTTGCAACTTTACCCGAAGTTGCTAATTTTGCTCTGTTTTAAGATGCGCGGAAGGTTTTCTTGTAGAAATTTAAAAAAACTGACTATATTAACTTCATGCCCTTATCACGTTCTCTTTGTTCTAACCTTTGTATCAAGTAAGCATAAATTACCTAATTTAAAAAAAAAAAATGTCTGCTGCCGCAAATTTCATAGCTGATAATGTTATTTATTAATAGACTAGTTCTATAAAATTTATATTAAGAGAGGAGTTCAAGTTTACACAACCACTGCTGTAGGGACGAGTGCCTGTAAATGACGAGTGCTCTCAAGTTTTATAAAACGGGTTTTTCATGCTGTTTTTTCTAATTTGCATATTAAATTCATTTTTTTTTATAAATAAAATTAAATTTGATAACTTAGGGAATTTAGTGACAGTCGGAGAGAGCTTTATTTCAAAGCTACCACTTTAACCCTCATCCGGGCAGGGTCGTATTTAAACGTAATCGGGCAGCTTGGGTCGATTAGACCCAGTTGGTACTTTACCATTTTTTCCAAAATTATTATCTAAATTAATTTATTTTACAGCTGTATCAATTTATGAAATAAATGATGTAATGAAAAATAAGTAAAAATATTAAATGTTAATTTATAAACATTTTTTTTACAAGATTTTTAGTATTTAGTGTTTAGTTCAAATTCCGAGGAAATTTTTCTTAAATTTTAGTCTAATTTTTATGGGCACATGTCATTTTTGTCCCTTTCAGTTTATGTTAGTTTAATTTTTTTAAGCAATGATTTGATTATATATGTAAATTGATCTAGAACATTTTTTTATTTTTTATTGTGATCATCAATTGGTGTTGATCAAAATTTCTACAAGTTCAGCTTTAGTAAACACTCCTTTAGATATATTAATAACAAAATTATAACAAACAATAATTTTCACACAATAAAAACCATTGTTATAAAAATAGCCTCCTCCAAATGTTATACATATTTATACAGAACGTCACCAATAAAATATTCTGTTGTAAAAAAAATTCTTTTCAAAAACCACGCTAAAGAAAGATTACGATTAGTTTATCATAATTCCTGCAAGTTTCTAAATACAAAGATTAATGGGTAATGGACTTAAAAATCTTTCTTGATAATAAAAGAAAACCGATTCCGATGGACCCCCTATTGCCCGGATATGGAAGATAATACTTTAAAGCCTAATAAAATAAACACGAGTCCGCACTACCCAAAAGTATTTTAGCATGTAGATTGAGAAAGCCTTATTAAAGGAAGTCAAAAAGAATCATGTGTTTCACGAAAATATAGTCTATTGGGTTTCCGAACCCGTTGGACCCCACTTGGCCGGATGAGGGTTAAACTTGAATCAAGTAGGCTAACATACACTCCATTTAGAACCTATAAAAGGTACCATTATTAGCGAATGTTGGTAGTATTTGGAAGAGAAAGGGACCTGTTAAAATTGATTTGTTTTCATTGGCACAATGTCCAAATTAGTAACAAATACTCAATTTCTGGTTATCAAAAAACAATTTACAACTCATTTGATGGAATTAAATTAGTAAATAACCTTTTGTAGTCTTCTAAAACATTTCTGTGTACGAAACAGTGCATCCAACTCATAAATTGTAAAAATGTCCCTAGCCGGTACATCCCAACACATAAGTTTGGTCAAATCTTGTGTACAGTCCCAAAATTGGTCGAGTTTTGACATTTAGACCTCAGGTTCAAAGTAAACAAGGTATAATTGTCATTTTTCCTAAGTGAAATTGCAAAATTGGTGTTCCAAGATTAATTCAAAAATTTCCTGCACTCCGTTAGAAACACGATGAAAATGTTTTGTATCTGGCTAGAAATTATAACCTTACACTTTGTGACATTTGATATTTCGTCAAAAGTGTATTACCAACTGAAAAAAAGTTTCTAGATTTTAAGTTTAATAATGGCTTATTAACACATTCAAAATAAGTGCGTTGTTACAACAGCAAATTAGGAAATAGTATATTAAAATACAAGTTTGAGAAAGCATTGATTCCAGCACGCATTTGCAATTCTGATACGAGCCGCGTAGCGGCCAGTGGAGGAACAAACAAGTGCTGGAACTGCTAGAAGAGCTTTCTGAATGCGTGTTTTATACTATTTTTTCTATTTTGCACCACTTAATTCCTTTTTATTTAAAAGAAATAAATTTTTGAAATTTAGGGAATTTTATCAAGGTTGGGTACAATGACTCAAAATTATTTATTTCATAACAATTGAGGTTAAGTTATTAAACACATAGCTCACATTCACGTTTTGACATTTGACGTTGACGTTTTACGACCATGCCGCCAATGCGACAAAACTAAAATACACCAGCCGTAGTAAAGCATCCAAATTCTCAGTAACGAACCCAAAAACGGGTGCTTTACTGGCTCTAGTAACGACGCAAAATAGAAAAATTTATTTATAACACGCTATTTTCAAATCTACTGTTAATTTTTTTTGTAGACATGTAGATACTTCACTACTGTTTTTTGATGTTTATACGTTAAGAACGCGGTTTTAATCAGTATCGTTATGTTAAGATTATCAGCGAAAGTTTTGTCACCATTAATATTTCACAATGGTGTTGTTCAAAGAACCCAAAACATTTTTGCTAATAATGTGGAGAACATGTATTCAAAAACTGTAGAAAATAATTTTCCACTTCGTTAAAGTTTGTAAATCGTGTCTTGAATACTTGAGATTATGACGGCAAAAAGTGTTCCTTTAAGTTTGGAATGCTAACAATTTGGCGAAAACCAAAAAAAAAATCTCCATTGTTATTTTTGTAGTGTTGCCGTAAAGGGTGTGAATAGTAAAAAATCGAACTAAATGGTCCAAGTACTAGGTCTGTGCAGCGTCCGGTTCAAGATTCAACTGACGTCCCAGTTCCCGTGGTTTCAGTTACTGAGAATATATCTGCACCTTTAGTACAAGATGTTTTCGAATTAAGATCATCAGAAAATGATACTGATTTGGAAGGTTTACCAGACGATAAACCACAACGCTTTTCGCAGAATGAGCTAGATGCTCTTGCAAATGATTTGACTCTATTCAAACAAGCTTCTAAATTGTTGGCATCACGACTAAAAGAAAAAAGTTTGCTTATTCTAGACGCATTTTTTTTTCCCAAGAAAGAGGAAAAGAATCACGGATTATGATTTTAAAATGACAAATATCCTTTTTGGTCATCAAAACGGTTACACTAAGTTTCCCTATTTTATATGTTTCTGGGACAGCAGAGCTAAACAAAAACTTTGGCTAAAATAAGAGAAAATATAATACCTCGTGAGCAAAGTGTAGTCCACAGTTCCTTAGCAGCTTATAACAAAATTATCCTGACGCAATTACATATAAAGTTGGGCACCATTAAACAGTTTGTTAATCACTTGATAAAAATGGAAACTCCTTTTCTTACATTTGCCGAACCTTTACTCAGCTAACTACAGAAAAAAATAAAGCGGGTATTTTCGATGATCCCTAAATCAGACATCTTACGAAAGATGCCAAACCCATGACAGCTTTTGTGTCGGTGATCCAAAACTTTCTTAGAAATCAAAAATCAGAAAATTAAATTACAAGTTCTACTTTTACGTTACATTAAAATATGAGTATTAAACTCCACTTTCTTCTAGTCACATCGACAGGTTTCCCGAAATTCTAGGAGATCTGAGTGAGGAGCAGGGCGAACGTGCGCCAGGATTAACGCATCATCGAAGACCAATATCAGAGTTTCTGTGGTCCTCATATGATATTTGATTATTACCTGATGCGTCATTTTTCAGAAGTCTACACATAAAAGAATAGCTTTAAAGCATTTTTTTTAAACTTAATCGTTAATCTTATTTTTTTCTTTCTTTTGTAGCTCAAAAACTAGATCTGATAAGAAAAAATTACTGAAAACATGCTCATTTCAAATATATAAGCAGATTTTTTTATGACTAGATTACAAATTATCTTGATCGCTCAATATTTTAGCTGTTGCTGACTACTGATAACATGCCGATTTCCAATATGCAACAGCTAAAATATTGAGCAATTAAGATAATTTGTAATCGAGTCATCCTTAAAACCGAAAATGTATGGCTTTTGCGAATGATCCGTTATGTAGCCACATGTTATTGATAGAGTTAGCCGAAGGGCTCGTTTGTGCTTACAACAAAATAAAGAACATTTTCAGTATCCATTATAACAGTCGAATGAAATACAAGTATTTTTTAACAATAAAATCCTGTTTTCAACAGACATTTATAAATGTGAATCAAATATGGACATACGTTTTTGTTTGCAAAGATGACTCGATTAGAAATTATTTTGATCGCTCGATATTTCAGACAACAGATGTAAAATAGTGTTATTATTATTATTTGCAACCAAGTTCAACAACGTATAATAGTTTTCTCTGCTTCTATCTACTAAGTATTTAAAGCTGAAGCACCCGCTAATTAATTATTTTTTCTTAATTAGATCCACCTTTTTTACCTTTACCTAATTCAGTACCCAGCCATTAATTAAATTGAATACATTTTGTCAACTTGATTCAATTACTTTCTTTCATCTGTTAAGCTAATAATTTTCTTTTGTCCTCAGCCACAGCATTGAAAATTTGCAACGGTATCAGTTTAATTCTATCGATTTCCCGTACTTGGAATGAATTGTTTTTCATTGTAGACACAATATCGTTTTCTTCTTTTGGTTTAATTGTTGTTCTTTTTGTACAGCACCAACTGCACCTACAATTATACCCGAAGAATGTAGTGCCGAAAATAACTCAGTCACGGTGGCGTGGCAGCCGCCTGCTCAAAGTCACGTTGAAGGCTACGTTTTGGAACTGGATGATGGAAACGGGGGCGATTTTAGAGTAAGTGTAAAAAGAGTTTTGTCAAAAAAATCCTACCCGAGCTGACACATCACATTTAACACAATTTATTTTCATTAAAGTTGCTTTTATCTGTCAATTTACGAGGAAGGCGAGATCATTAAATTTGATAGAATTATCACCTAAGATGATACCTTTATTCTAGAAATTATAGTGTGAATAATATTGACTAATGAAGGTATTGTTACTAAACACAGCCACAAAGATCATTACTCTGTGAATATAATTTGTCTTAATTTCTACACCTCTTAGGGCTTTTTACTCTTGTAGTCAATTGAGCTAATTAACCTTCATTTAGTGTTTGCGTAGTTTAAACTTTGGGTTTGTGTCTCTGAGAGCATTCGCAGACTGTTCATGTTATCGAATTCCAATCGGGAAATCAGTGAGTCAGACAGCTCATATACTCGAACCATTAATCTTTCACCCTACATGTTGTTACCTTTCACATGAAGCCGGCATACACCCCGACGGTTCTAGATCTCTATTATTCGGACCAATTCATTGTTCTGCAAACTCTTAGGTAAAAACATCCGTCAGAGAATTTTTTTATTTTTTCTCGTTAGTTTTAGAAGTTTATTGCAAAATGCTATTACGTAAACTAAATAAATTTCGTCTATAATAATAATGAGAAAATGTTTCTTTTGGGAAACACGGTGCAAATGGAGTCTTTAGTAAGTCTTGCAACACAATTACAGTTCGAAGTTGGAACGAAATCTTGCAAATCAATCGTTCAGAAGATTAAAAAGAACAACTTTTCGAGTAAAAAGTCTAATCCAAATACCATTAAGCTAACACAGCTAATAAATTTTGAGAGATTTTGTTAAGTTTTGATTGATATGGTACTAAGTATCATTGTTTTGAAAATTTTGCAAATCATATTTGTGACATTTTACTAGATCCGGAAAGTATCGTCGCTCTTTAAAATGGTAAACTTTAATTGAAACTCCAAAAATAAGACATTTTTTACAGCAACAGGCGTTGACATTTGAATTACTAAATGTGGGATCTTTTATTAAATTGGTAAATTGTAAATTATTTGAATTTCGTATTTGTATTATTTTTGATCTATTAGATTCTTCAAACTTTTTGTGTTGCTTATTTTTTGTATTATTATAATTTTTTAGATTCTTTCGATTCCTTGATTTTTTTTGTTTTTTTATTAATTTGGTTAATGTTCTAAATATTTTTTTATATTTTTTTTTATTTATAATTTTTTTAATCTTAAAATTTTAGTTATTTATTGACAATTAAAACTGAAATTCGTGAAATAAATACACACATTTTTTGGAGTATCTGTTTTTTTTTTTATTCTTCGTATTATTTGTATTGCTGGATTTTGTTTTTTAATTATTTGGATTTCTTAGATTCTTCAAAGTTTTTGTTCCTTTATTTTTTTATTCTTTATTTTATTTTAATTTCTTGAATGATTTAGATTTGATTTTTTGAATTTTTTGGATCTGTCAGATTTATTTAAAATCTTTGATTTTTTTGAAATTTTAAATTATTTTAATGCTTTAGATCTTTTAGTACTTTTAACTACTTTCTAGTTCTTTCAAATTTTTTAGATGTCTTCAGATAGAATTGAATCTTTAGTTTAGATTATCTGAATGCCTTGAATTTCTTAGATTCTTCCGATTTTGAAATTCTTAAACTTTTTGATTCTTTACATTTTTGAAATTTTTGAATTTGTAGATATTTTGAATTCTGTTATTGGATTTGAAGGTTTTTAAATTTACATTTTTTTATATTTAATTACTCTAAACCAACAAAATTTTAGATCTTTATTATCAATTAAAACTGTAGATCTTGAACTGACAATGAGAACACAAAATTTCGGCAATTTTAAGAGGACTAAATAAATCTGAGGCATTTTGTAACATCCATAAATTTGCATCGTGGCATTTTAAATTTGTCACTAAACGAAAAGGAAACTTACGAATGTATTAAAACTGACCACGTTGTTCTTTGTTTTTTCCAGGAGGTATACTGTGGCATTGAAACAATTTGTACCGTTGATGGTTTACACTTTCACTGCATGTATAACGCAAGAGTCAAGGCGTTTAACAGTTCCGGCGAAGGAGAATATAGTGAACTCATAGGCTTACAAACTGCAGAAGGTAAGCGTACGTCTATGGCTCTAAGGAATTTTAAAGCCTAGTGAGTCACACTCAAAATTTTCACGATTCGTGCACTAATAAGTTGCATCCGGTGATAAAATAAAATTGATTATTCATCGGAAAAGCTTGAAATGAAGAAACAAAACTTACTATTCGTGTTTATTCACTTTTTAACACCACGATGTTAATACCCCGCATGCCTACTTACGCTCTTTTTAACTTTTAGTTGCTTGGTTTACTTTCGATCCGATCCTCTCCGGACCGGGTCTCCAATATTCCGAAGACAATACAACCGTCAACGGCGAAGGGTGGGAACACAGAATAGCATTAGGCAGCGTTGGTTTTAGTCGAGGTGTCCATTATTGGGAATTCACAATAGACAAATACGACGCTGACACAGATCCTGCTTTCGGTGTCGCCAGGATAGACGTCACTAGAGATAAGATGTTAGGTAAAGTAACTAAAACCACATCCTCTGTATAATTCACTTATAAAAAAATCCAGGTAAAGACGACAAAGGTTGGGCAATGTACATAGACAAACAAAGGTCGTGGTTCCAACACGCTGGAGGACATGAACAGAGAGTTGAAGGTGGCATATCAGTAGGTTCAACTATAGGAGTTCTTCTGGATTTAGACCATCACATTCTAACGTTTTTTGTGAATGAAGAGCCACAAGGAGGGGTAGCTTTTAGAGATTTGTACGGTGTTTTCTATCCGGCTGTTAGTATCAACAGAGGTGTCAGCGTGACTTTACATACCGCTTTAGATCCACCGTCTGACACTGAAGAAACTTAGATGGTAAACGCGGGAGGTTTGACACGCACGTGTGTTTTTCCGTTAAAGAAATTCATTGACAGCGTTAAAAGCGTTGTTAAAACGACTTCACTTCGTCTGAAGTGTGATAACGACGCAGAAAGCACTTATATTGTATCTTACGCAATTCTGTAATATGTAATAACGCCGTTGTCTTGTTTAAATCTAAAAAGTAATCCAGAAAGAGTGTTGAAAATGTTTTTCACCCTAGTTGACACACGTGGAAATTAAACGAACACCTCAAAAGTAGAAGCAGCATATAGCTTTTGAGTTTGTGGGATTATTTTTACACATATCGGTATGTTTTCAAACGTTATATACTACCCGAACCTACCGAACCCTTCAATTGTACAAGTCCGCCAACACTCATGTCCCGGTCTATAAACCCATTTAATTATTAAGTTATATATACGATTTTTTTAGAAGCAATGTAGCGCTACAAACCGACCCAATCACATTTTCTCTATTGTTAACCATATTTAAGATATATGCACAAAAAATCCTCTTTCAAAAATCAAAAGCAATAAAATAGAAACCAACTTAACCTACCTATTTCTTTTTAAAAAATGAAATTAAAATATGTGGTGCCGAGAAATTCATTAATATTTCTACTTCTAATAAGATTTATGGTATTGGCTGGGAAATCACAAACTGTCCCTAAGGTATTTTATAACGTGCAATAATTTTTTCCTTGCCATGAAAACTTTCACAGCTTATGGTTTTTACCAGTCAATACTAATAAATATTAATTAATTCCTCGGCAGTACATGTTTTAATTAATGTTTCAACTTCATTTTTATTGTAAAAACAAAGTGGGTTGAGTTTGCCTTTATTTTATTGCACATAATTTTCCAAAAAGGGGAAATTTTGCATATATTTCCCATATGGTTAACTATGGAGAAAATATGATTGGGTCAGTTTGTAGCGCTATATTGCTTATACCTTAATAATTAAATGTGTTTATAGGTCGAGAGATAAGTGTTGGCGGACCCTGTAAATCTGCAATGTTTGACTTCTTTTGGAACGAAATGTAACCATATAATCTATTCAACCGATGTAAATATTTCGAAGTGTTAATACCCTCATATTAAAATATCACAATAAATGGAACCTTTTACGTACTTAATATTAACCTGTAAGACTGATAATTTTTATGCACATATTTGTGTTTCTTCATTGTCAGAAATATGTGTATACTGTCATATTTTCATTATTAATGTTGAGTGTTATCAGTTATTCCAGTTGTACATATTTTGCCGTGTTGATTTGAATTTCAACTCTAAATTCTAACTTCTAGTCTAAATTATTGTATTTAGAGATTCGCTTGATTTATGTCCATTTTTATTACTTAAGTTAACTATGCTTACCGGTTATTTGCGTTGAGCTGAAGAACTAAACTTCAGTTTAAGAAAAACTTAGGGATAGCAGCGCTTAGTACTTCAACTTGACACTCACTCTACTTGCAAAGGTATAATTTTGTCCGTGTTTCTTTCATGAATGGTTTAAAGAAGTTCTGGTGCGATAATTTTAGCCATATATAACTGAAGATTAGATATAATTAACTTATTCAAAACTTTGTTATAACTAGTTGATATTTGTGATTACTATTTAGGACAAATTTTATTATGTCATCTACACTTCTTGTATATAAATTTGTATAATAAAAGAGAAAATGGAATTTTCTTGTCAGATCCCTTTACTTAATATGAAGACACAGCTAGTGCCATCTTTCCATCGGTGTAACGAAATGAAAGTATAGATCGTGAAGAGCATTTTAATTTAAATAGTTGTACAGTTTTTAAAATATAAAATAAGAAACAGTTTTACAGCCCTACCAAACAATTGCTTTTGCTTTAGTAAAATACTTAGTACGTGATTATAAACACAGTAAAATTGATTTGTTCAACACAGCTACTACTTATGGAGAAATGTTACAAAAAAAATACGAATTGGCTGAACAAGAAAACGCCCCTCACATTTTTTTTTCTTTTTTCTTTTTTTAACAAAATATGTAAATGTTGTTTGTATGCAAAAATTTGTTACCCAACTGTAAAAAATAAATAAGATGATTTGTAAAGCGAAGAAGAAATAATTTTCGCATACATACAACATACTGACGTCATATAAATAACCCCCCCCGTCAATAAAAATGGAAAACAATCGAGTCTTTTACGTTCACGTAAAATTCCGCTCAGAGCGAAGACCTTAGTTCTCACTTTTCATTGTAGCTTTGATCAATAAATGAAATTTTTAACATCCGCCAAAATAAAAGTTGTGATAAAGAAATACGCTCCTGAAGACTCGCCTTTTTACATGTGAAGATTTCGTGAGTCAGAAGGCTAACTGAGGCACGATTCGGAATCTCCTGAGCAAAATTAAAAAACAAATGGAGCTTATGCTCATCGTTTTCTGCTTCCTCCCTAAACCCGAGTCACTTTAGCACACTTAAAGAGTCTGTTTCTCAGTTTATGCACATTCTAGAGTTTTTTCACTTCAGTAATTTACACTGTTCATCTTATAGTTTAAGAATGGAACTGTGGGCGTGATTTGATCACATCATGGTGCCCTTTTTGAAGTCATCAAACTCGCGGAGATTCAGATGTCGAGTACAAATTCGATGACAGACAAAAATGACGAATTTTTATAGAATTAGATTCGCACGGGTAACATAAGTACGAATCCAACATCCAAGGCCTAAATAACAGATCTGATTGCACAGAATTTACCATGATGTGCTCAACAAACGGAAGTTCCATAGTACTTAATAACGCCGTATATCACCCTTTTCGCCAAAAACACATTTTTCACAAATTTCAGTATAAAAAGTGTTCAAACGAAAATTTAAACTCTTCAGAAAAAATAAAAGTACGTTGTTTTCCTATATACATTCATCTTGATCAGTAGTTAACTTCATGTATGGACTCCAGGTTACTTCGCGTTGTCTTCTGGAGTGTCTTCGTCGTCTAACAACTTAGCCACGTATAGTTTAGGATCAATCACTTTCGGAATTGGTTTAATTTCTGTTCCTAGTTCTTGTTCGATACGATGTAGAGCGAATCGGTCATCATAGGTGATCAAGTTGATGGCAATACCCAAATGCCCGAATCTTCCAGATCGACCAATGCGATGTAAGTATGTTTCCGCCATCTTAGGAAAGTCGAAGTTGATCACAACATTTACCGCTTGCACATCGATACCTAGTAAACTTAGCTTAGAAACACGAATAAAAAATTCAAATACAAGTACCTCTCGTGAACAAATCAGAACAGACTAGATTTCGGCAGAGACCAGCTCTAAAATCGTGAAATACCCTATTACGATGGGCTTGGGCCATTTTAGCATGGATGTAGTAGCAACAGTAACCAAGTTCAGTGATCTTTTTCGCCAACAATTCCACACGTTGTGTCGAGTTGCAAAATATTATACTTTGGTTTATTTGCAGCTGAAACCGAAAATCGATTAACAAAAATAAAAGCGGAAAAAAAAATTACCTTTGAGAACAGAGTATTCAAACAGTGTACTTTCTGGCGTTCTTGAACGAACGCGTAATATTGCGTTACACCTTTAAGTGTGAGTTCTTCCATGAGATTAATCTCATATGGGTCCCTCAAATGTTTTCGCATAAACTGTTCAACGGTGAGGGGGAACGTGGCTGAGAACAGTAAAATTTGTCTCTCTTGTGGTAAGTTCTTTATCACAGTGTCGAGCATCCCCTTGAAGTCTTGTGAAAGAAGCTTGTCGGCCTCGTCTAAAACTAGTATCTTGCACTGGTCCATGACGGCTACACCTTTTTCCATAAGATCGAGGATGCGGCCTGGAGTTGCTATAATAACTTGTACTTTCTGGTAGATACGCATAATGTCGTCTCTTAGATTTGTTCCTCCAGTCGTTACCATTACACGCACGTCCAAGTGCTTTGCGAGCTCGATGCATATTTGTGACGTCTGTAATGCGAGCTCTCTTGTAGGCACTATTATAAGTGCTTGAATGCAGTCTTTTTTAGGATCGATCTGTTCCAATACGGGAATACTGTAAGCACCAGTTTTACCTGAAATTAAGACACAAATGAATATTTAATAAAAATAAACCCAACGTTCAAAATTATTGGAAAATAATTTATATTCGGGAAATCCGGGAACACACGGTAGATATTTTATCGTACCTGTTATCACAAACCACATCACAACAATTCGGATATTAAATGTATTTTGATAACACTATGATTGTTTTTTTCTAATCCATATTTTTGACGCAAACGAGATATCTACAGATAGTAGCGAGCTTGATTAATATAGTTATTCACGCGTAATGACCAGCAAAATCCACTGAGACTCTTATTTTTCTTTGAAAGCATAGTAAATTGAGATGACACATGTCTGAGTTACTTTGTTCAACAAACAAAACACCGAAGGTAGTATTAAGATGGGAAATTTAAAAGAAAATGGACTGGAGAAGCTGCCGACAATCCATGGCCCGAACACAGCTCAAGTCTGACTTACTTTATGCCTGTATAATGTAATTAATTGTTAGTAGTACATACTGGTCTTTAAATACACATTGGTCAAAAAGAATATAATTGAAGCAGGCGTTGTAAATTTCCGGGTACGTCGTAGTGAAATTTCGTTGAACAAAAACTCATAGGCGTCGACAACCCATGGTCTAAACACTATGAAGTAAGAAATTTCGAATGTTAAAATTATAGCTATTTGCATTATCATTGTTTGACGATAGGACACATTTTTTAAAATAAGCAAAACCTACATTTTCCATTTTCAAGACAAGGGCTTATTATAAACTTTATAACCAAGTGCGCCGCCACTGTCACGGAATTGCGGCAACGTAACCTCCAAAACAGATTTTAAATTAATTCGCCCATTTTAACAAATTTACTTTTGTTTTTGATTATTTTATTATTATTTATGTGAATGTTTATGTTATTGTTTTAAACTAGTGGAAAGTAAGATCGTAAGTGATGATGTGGATGGCATTTGTCAAGAATATTTATTGATGTTAATATAACAGCTGTGTGAAATGCAACCAGAAAACACATACGTTTTAATAAAACGAATTCCTCCAAAGCACTCTTAAATTGTTTACCTTTTGACCACTATGCATTTTTTTTCAACAGTCACTGAAAGTTTGACATATGTGAATTAAATGTGATATCACGCCCACTTTGACTGGTTAATCTATTAATAAGATGTGATGAGCTAGTTCTGTGCAAACATTCGAGAAGTATAGTATTCAAGTGCCGATCATGAATTGGAGAGTTAAAACAATTGCAAGATACAAACTGGGCGTAGAATTTTGATTTTTTAATTAAATATGTTACCTTAAGTTCAACGCTTGTCCATGTTTATTTAAATATTATAATTTATAGCAAGTAAAATTTCTATATGATCTTAATAAAGGGGTCTAGAAGACATTGTATTTTTTTTTACATGTCGGTACCACACTGTCTTGAGACACATACCAACAATGACAGTTTTGACAAATCAATTAATGTTTACATTAAACAGTTGAAGACACGCCGTGTAATAAAAATGAGAGTATAGCATTTCATTTTACATTCTCGTCTGCTTTGAAGCCATCTTTATTCGAACATACGGTACTTCTGAATTCTTAACAATTTAGCAAATTGTAGAGTGAAAATGAGCCTAAATGAAGTATAAAAGAACTTTTCGCTACGTTGTTAGCTTATATTAATGAGAACTTCTTAATAGTTGATGTATAAAACATGTACCAAAAAAAACTGGCCATGACATTATAAGATGTATTCTTTATTAATGGCCATAAAAAAATGAATACATTTTTGCTTCATCTTAATCTAAATTTTATTTCTCAAGTTTAAGATTTATATTTTTTGTATAAAATTTAGACATGTTGGTAACTCTTGACATTTCAGACCTACCAAAGATATGCTTGTGTACCAATTTGTGTTCAATGTCAATCTGTCACAGCTCTAAACAGAGCTACCAACAGACTTCAAAATCCAAGGCAGTTTTTATCAAATATCAATAAAATTCACCTTTAAAGATCTTTTCAAGGAAGATAATTATACAACAATCATTTACTTTTGACCCAAGTTTAAGAAAACGTTTTCTCTTCAATATAAATTTAAGCGGTGCGCTGAACAAACTATCTTTTAATAGGCTGTCTACACTGAGTGGAAAAATACTGAGAATTACATTACTGTTTGCTCAATATTTGCACACGTTGCATGGAAATATTTAAGTTTACACGTAGCTAAAATGTGTATGTGATCTCCACGTCATATTCCAAAAAATGAAATATGAATAAAATTGAAAACCATGTCATTGGTATTGCATATTTGTCCCCCCATTCAATCATGAAAAAAAAGAACGGGCTTACTAAAATATGCTAAAAAAAAACATCAAAAAGCGATTTCTCACCTGTGCCATTTTTTGCCCTCGCAAGAATATCCTTGCCAGATAAAGCAATTGGAATAGAAGCTTCTTGAATGGGGGATGGTTTTTCCCAACCTTTCTCAAAAATACCCATCAGTAATTCTCTTTTTAAGCAGAATTCTTCAAACTCGTTACCTCTTGTATCAGTTACATCCTGCAAAGACAGAGCAGTTAAAATCACCAAATTTTAGGAATTTCAACAATGATGCTTCGTAAAAGTTCAGATAAAAAGTATCATTTAAGTGTGAAAATGAAGGGGAATCCGTTTTATCATCATAGTTCCTTCACCATGGTTAGAGAAAGTTAACCAGTTACAGGTGGGGACCACCACCATGATGAGTGACACAAAATTAACTTACACTGGTTTGTATTCTTCGATCCTTGGGGGGAATCTTGAGTTTTGCCTTCCATCCCATGTCATCCATTTTGGTGTCAATTTCACTGTAAAAATGTTTATCAGTCCTATTTATAAACTTCATGATAACTAAATGTCAACAACACTGACTAACTATGAACAAAAAAGTCATAACACAGGAAAGAAATACTCACACTTTGCCTGACAAAGCCATGACATGGTTAGAATTCAGCGTGTCTGTCATCATGATTGCAAAAATACAATTAGGAGTGTATTAAAAATAGGGTTTATAAAACCCAAACCGCAATTCTCTACAATGTGTAGGAAAAACACTGTTCCTAGGACTCCTTAAGGAACAATAGTATATCTGTAAGTAAAACAGGATTTTAGAAATCTTTTTCTTTTTCATATGACGCAAAAATTTTAAGGTCAATACTGAATGTTCAATTGTGAATCAGCCGAGCAAAAAAGTAGAACATTCCGTTTTCCCCCAACTGAATTAATGATCAACTCATTAACATAATGAGATGAGAAGCAAAAAACGAACGAAAAAACAGCAAATATCCACGGGATTGAACGAAATTTCCAGGATTAAAAATTAAATAAAATGGCTACTGATCCTTCTTATGTTGTATACAGTTAGTGCTACATCTATTAAACAAACAATTCAATTTACCTGATTCTGGACAATAGATTTAGGAAATACCGTCGAAACACTTTGGAAAATACCCAAACATTTCTCACCTCAATTTGAATTTTTGCATTAAATCTGTTCTTTACGCACTTTTGCCTGTGATATGAACGCTTTAATCACCAAATGAAAAATGATTTCCACAAATGGCGGCGTACGAATAACTGTAAAGACAGAGGCGCCCTCTATCAAACTAAAAGAACACGATTTTACCAACTAAGAAGCGACCTACAGTGCCCGACCCATTTTTAACATTTTGTATTTAAGCCAAACTTACTTTATAAAAAAGGAGTTCTGAAAATAGCTCTCATAATAAAAATGTTTCAACTGCAAAACTGCCTGTTCTGATTGTAGGCGTAGTTAATTTTTAGCCACCACTTGAATGAAGTTCCGCGTGGAATTGGCACTAATACACTCAACGATTATTTACAGTTTATTGTTTTATACATTAAGTCATACATTCTTCAGCAACTCCAAGTTTTTATGAACATTTTGTAGCCAGTTTTAAAAAAGTTTTATAAACCATTTAGGTCATTTATACATAGCAAACATGAAACTTCATTATAAAATATAACAAGATGATGGTTTCATAGATTAGATAGTGATGAGTTTGTACAATGTTGTGAAAATAATAATAATAAGACTGATCCAGCTTGCAGTGGCTAAAATATTTAAAAACTTTATACAAAATAAATAGAATGAGCTACAAAAATTACACTTCAAATAAAGACGAGTGATTTTATTTTTAAACCAAAAACTGACGGCAGCTAGAGCTAATATATACATTATTGACTTTAGAAAATCAAATATACTAATAGAGAGACCAGTTTGTAAATTTTACCCTATAATATATAATTTAAATACATTTTTTTACATTCACAATTAGATTATCACTTACTATTAACTGCTACTCTAGACGTTACGTTTTTAGATTATATAGACTGAGGACTATCTTAACTTAAAAATATGTGATAAATTATATTTGTTTTAAACAATAAAACAAAATCTACTTTTAATACTAACATGAGAGCTGTATTTAGCTTAATATCGACGAAAGTTTAGACTGTTTAATTGTAATCAAGAAATTTTGCCCAGTAATATCAACGCGGAATTTGAATTTACTATCACATAAAATGGGTAATGCAGTATATATTTTCACACTTCAAGAATATGTCCAGCTACAACTTATTGAAAATCAGCTAAATCACATTTTGTCTCTAAAATACAAGCTAGTGACTCGTTACATCCTAAATATCGGACATAATTCGAATTACCGAAAACTTAACTGCTAAATAAAAGTTAAAAAACGGCTAACTTATCAACACAATACTTTCGTCACATAACAAGTTAAAAATCATCAGATCTTTCGAGCGTAATAGTGATGAATTATCTTATAGCAACGATTATTTCGCTATTACTTATATTTATTTTAACAGAACCCGTCGTTCTTTTTATTTACGAATGAGCGTAGGAAAAATGTACATAAATAGTCTTTCATTGCAGCTGGTACACATATTAACGACAAATTTAAAAATAAATGAATCGCAAAAATATGTACACCAGAAATGGTAAAAGCAGTCTGTGCAAAAACAAAATCCAAATAGAATTATATACAAGTGAAAAAAACTGTTATGTACACTTAACCTACACACAGAGTAATCAGTATTGATTTTAACACTAGAGTGATGCCTTCAAATTTACTCATTCATTCACACAAACACTTTGGCGAGACCATCTGCGCCAGCACTAGCAATGTATGGTCTTGTTGGATGAAAAGCTACGTCTAGAATGCTTTCATGGAATTTCTTTCGGTGTGCGGTGATCTCCTGGACACAAGTCTTATTGTCCAAATGCCACAACCTTATTGAACAGTCATGTGAGCCTAAAACAACAAAATATAATTTATTTATTTTTAAGTTCACAGTTTTCTTACCTGATAGTAAATACAGCCCGTTGGGATCTACAGCTAAACTGGTCACGGCATCCAGATGAGCAACCATTGAATGGACCATCTTGCCAGTGTGGTTATCCCAAAACCTCACATGTCTATCCTCGTGCGCGGTGATCGTCAATGGTAATGTTGGATGACAAACTATTCTATTTATCTGTTTATTATTAATATTAACACTCTCTTGACTGGATTCTAGCCGCATAATCGGTTTGGCAGTTTCAGAATCAAAAACTATACAATGAGAACTGGCGTAAGCCGCCACAATTCGATTTGGTTCATCTTTAACGAAGTCTACACTGGAAGGTATTCCATCAGCTTCGGAGGTGAACGTATTTAGCAACTGGACCTAAATTAGCACACATTAAAACCTGAACAGAATCTTAATACTCTCATATAAACCTTGCTATGAGGTGCCCAAATCTTCACAGTTCCATCCGCTGAACAGGACAATAAGTGCTGCTTTGAATTAAGAAACGACAACCCCCAAATTGCATCAGAATGTCCTTGCAGCGTCGTATTCAAAACATCGGGTTCGAATAAATCGTAAGGATCTATGTTCGAATTCGGTATATTCCAACAATTTATAACGCCATCCAAACCACCTGAATAACAATGTTCTCCGGTACCAGAAATAGCCAAACACAACACCGGCCCAGTGTGACTCCTAGAATTACTCGTTTATTTTAATTATTTCCCAACGATAAATTTACCTGAAAGTATATAAAGGTTCGACATCTAGAGACGCTGATTTCTTAGCAGGAACGGTTTTCTGGAGGTTCCAAAGTTTTAAAGTGTGATCTTCACTGGCGGTAATAAGAACCGGCTCGTTTGGATGAAATGCAAGAGCCCGAACACCGTCAAAGTGACTTCGAAGAGTGTATTTCGCGTTCCACGTTTTCCTAAATGCCTCTTTACTGCTCGCGATATCGTAAGTCGTTTCGGCGTCATTGTTCACGGTGAGTTGAGCTAGTTCTCCTAGACCGAGAGCTGAATCAATGTTATCGTCATCGTTTAAACCAAGAGGTCTTTTAGGTACCCCGCCTTGGAAACCTAAAAAGGTCGACTCATCATTTTCTAAAAAAACGAAAAAAATTAAAACTGCAGTTTCAAGAAAGTCACTACAATAAAATAAGGATGTTGGTAGCCATTGTAGTCCAGTCAATGGGGATTCAAAAAGGTCGTTGCTTTGCACACGGTAAGGTAGTAATAATTTTATAACACATGTTGTTTAAGTAGGTTCTTTGGTGAAACATACAAGCTTTTGAAGAGTTTTCGAACGTGTTTTGTGCACCTTTCATTCAACATTAGGGCTCGCGCGCACTACTCCCAAGATCGAAAACTTGCATTTTTCATCAGTCACTACTTAAACAAGATATTTGACATCTTTTGTAAGTCAAAGTTACCCACAAACTGGACTATTATACAATTCTTAATAAAAAAATATACCAAAACTAGAAATTAAAGAAATGGTGAAAGCAAGGAGACTTATTTCTCGCGTTGCACCCATTTGTTATTTATTGGGTTCAGTTTTTATTTCCTTTTTCATTGCTCTCGAGATACCCAATGAATAATTTCGCGCTAAACCACCAAACGCTTCCAATAAAAAAATTGAGGAGTATATTGTATTGTTGGCTGTGACCTACCTTTCTTCCACTCGCTGTGTTCGTTCTTGAATTCTTGTCTTTCCCCCGATTCGGACAGAAGATTGAGCTCGTTTAAGACTTCCATGGCTTCCGCGTCTACATCATCTCCCAGGCTATCAAGTTTCCCTAAACAAACTTATGATTGACTGAATAACAAAAAACAATACTCACCTTTTCGTTTAACCACTTTCACATCATCGTCTAAGTCGTCAGTCGGCTCGATGTCCACCTCATCGCTCATATCTTCATCATCTTCCATATCAACATCAGCATTAGACAAAAAATCCAAATTTGCCATAACTGCAGCCTCGGTATCCAACATCATAGCTTCCGCTAAAGAACTAGGTTGTGGTTTTTTAGCCGGTGTTCTTCTCCCTACAACAATAAATCGAATTTGCGTAATTACATTAGATAAGATATCTTTAATCGCTTAATACTTTTTTATAAATAATCAAAAGGGGAACTGGTAGGTAGAGTCTTACCCTGAGTTTCACTAGCACGTTTGTTCGATTCGTTGCCGTTAAGAGAACTACCATTGAGGTTTTCTTCTGGCTCTGAGTTATTGTTCAGACCCAACAGAGCCCGCACACGTGTTGATCTCACATCAATAATTCTATCTGTATAACCAATTTCTTGCAAATATTGTCTAAGTAATTGACGGCCCTGTTTCCATGTTGAATTCGATACAGCAACGTAAGATTGGTCTATATCCATCTGCGATTCGCCGGCTTCATCGATGATGGGCGGCTTCATATCCCCTTGCTGTAATTCAGTACCGTACTTCAACTTGTGGAACTTTCCCCTTTCTTGTTTCAGAGCGTATTCCAACATTTTTATGCGTCTGACTAAATCATTTTTCAAGTTTTCTTGGCCCTTCCTCTCGCCTTGCAGAAAAGCAATTCGTGCCTAAAATTAACAGAATTGTAACCCAAAAGGCTTTGTCATGTTAAATTCGACCCGTTGATTCATCGAACAAGGAGAAACTAGAAATTGTGGGTGGGTAGTTGAAAAAACAACACAACCGTACCGATTTTATGCCACTAGTTCTGTATGGTAAAAGAAAAACTATGCAAATGAGCTACTATTGGAATTTTCGCTATGACAGTTAAATATTAATCGTACTCACTCATTTCAATTATAGCCTTTTAATGGCAGAAATAAAGTTTTTATGGGATATTTTAAAGAACGCTAATTGGGGCTACATGTGAAATTTGTAGCAAAATAGAAAAGTAAACTGTGTTGTACAAATAAACCTATTTTCAACGTTTTAATAAAATCACATAACGGAGTAGCCATTGTTATTTACACAAACAAATTATTTGTTTACTTTATTACTTTCGATTTAAAGTGTTCTAGCATGAGCGGATTTCCTTTGAGACATAAATTCCTCTAATTAAACAAATCTTTCCTGTTGAAGAACTACTAATGAGCCGACAACCAAAATAAGGTGAGAAAAAGTCGTTCTCAATGTGAATGTTGAGTCATCAAGATCTGTCACTAACGCCCTCACCAATGGCGTATCGGTAATGGATAATAGAGATATTTTAAAATATACAACCCTCTAAACTTGCTCTTAAAGAAATAAAAATGTCTACACAATTATGATAAATAGGTACACAAATTCTACTGTCAAAAGCAGCCTTTATTCACCACATATCATTTTCTGACTCTTTCTGGCTTTTCCATTTTGATTTTGACCAAAAAAAGTCAATTAAATGACAGTAAAGCCAAATTTACATTTTTTTTTCAAAATGGCCAACATTTAATTAACTCCCATTACAAATTTGAGTTTTATAAGCTGTAGACATTTCACAATTTCCATAAAATCTACACTGTCCTTAAAAGTCAGAAACATTTGTCTCATTCGCTGGCTAAGAAAAAGAAAATTTTCAAGCACTAGTTTTTTTGTGTTACCTTCTAAAATATAATGTAAAGTAGACTTTAGAATTAAATTTGACTATTAAAACTGCGAATCTAAATTGTCCAAAATGTTTTTCTCGTAACCGTGCTCGTACAAAAAAAAAGCGGTATTTGCTCCCACAAACAAAATACGGACTAATTTTTAACCAAAGGTTATTAATAAAACTTGTGCAATTTCTAAAAATATAAAGAATGAATATTTTAATTTTCATTTACATTTACATCTACAGAGAACAATTAATTCTTGCAGTTCATTAGATATTAAAGTCAATTCGGATTGATATTGATAGCATTTTATTAAATAAGGATCTCATATAACGAGAGAAAGATTGCACGTTCAACGTAACTATCGTGTAAGTAAGTTTTCGCTTTCTCTATCAAGCTAAATAATCATAAATAAATATAAAAAAATGTTTAACATAAAAGCATATTTAATTAGTTGTCATGAACAAATTCAGCTTTCATTTACTATTATTTTAATTCGGGAGGTCTTCAGACTGCAAAAAAAGTGAAAATAAGTACATCTATTATTATTATGCGTAACATAGTGGTGGAAAAAGTATAGAAATTTAAAAATATTACAAACCTCCTTCGTTGAAGTGTTCAAGACAACACTACATTTGCATTACATCCAAATTAGTTTACTTTGTTGCAATGGCCATCCCAATCGTCCAATCTTAACCTAATCGAAAACCTTTGGGATTATTTATATCGAAAAATATTGAAGAAAAATTGAAGAATTATGGGAAATAATGCAGTATGAATAGAAAAGTATTCCGCCGTAAATTTGTAAAAATTTAGTGGATTCCATGCGTTAAAGGGATGCCTTGCAGTTCTGAATGGTAAAGATGACGCAAACTAAATATTTTTTTTACAGTTTGATAAAAAGTTTCCATACTTTTTTGCAGTGTTTTCTTATTAGTCCTAATTAAACTGTCCCTTAAATAATTAAATTTCAGTGTAATATTGATTTGGAGTTGAGTTTTGTAATAAAGGATTTATTCTCCATATTTCTCTTATCTACATGTTCGTTTTCGGGTTCCCCCTTTTCTTTTTTCATCTCTTTTTGCTTCCTACTCTGTCTCCTCTATTTGTCTTTATCCATACCAGTTACGTGTGTTTTTGTGCTATTTCATTTACTTATTGTTACTTTAATGGCGTCCACGATTCATCTGAGTATTTAAACATTAATTTAACAACTTTATTTACGGCTTTAGATTTAATTTTTTGGGTATTTCTGTTTATAGAAGAATTTTGTTTTTAAGATATTATTATTTATCCCCTTTGTATTGTGACGATATGTTTTTGGTTTTCCGCTGTGATTAACATGGTCTTTTTTGTATGTATATTTATTTCCTCCGGTTCTTCGTTGAAATTATTTATATTGTCTTGCAGTTCTTTTTCGTTTTTCCATATTACCATATGTTCCACCTAGTATAGTTCCGTAATCTGTATTCTTTGCATTTTCCAAAACTCTACATTCAATTAAGTTTTGTTATCTTTTTACTTACTTTATCAAGAAATACAGTAAATAGTAGCAGGTTGAGAATCCTCGTCAAAGTTTTGTCGACGTTAATTATCTGTTTCCTCGGCAGCTTTTTCTAATCTAAGAAGCAGGGATGGATTGTCTCTCCCGTCGTTGTCGCTTTTTCGATTATTTGACTTAGGATAAATATTTGATTTTGAATGCTTTTCTCTCTACGAAATCCACTTTATGTCTTCTATTGTTTTCTAACCTGCTTTCTCAATTTTGTTTTCAGCATTTCGGTCTCTGAAATAGTGAATGTTTATAGTAAATTATTTTGTCATTCTTCTCATCATTTCCCTGTCACACTTTTGAATTGCTTCCTTTAGCTCCAATATTGACATTTTCTAGTTGTGATTCATTTATATTGTGTACTTCTTGTTCATGTATTCTTCTTCCTCTACTGCCATGTGAAAGTAATTTATCCATTTCTGCGTTCTTTATCATTTACGTCCCTTAGATGTTTTGTTTAGAGTTCCGAAGAAAAACTTTTGATTTGCATTGTAGTCTTTCATTTGTACAATTCGAAGTCCTGTAACTTTTTCTTTATAAGGTACGTTTTCCATGCTTTAGTTTTCATTTCCTCTATTCACTAAGAATTCTTTTTTGTTTTTTACCTATTTTTACGGTTTCATAGATTTTTATGATTGCTTCTTAGACGCTTTATTCGAAATAAGTCCATCTTTCTTCAACTCCTAAAATACTGCTCTAATTCTGTCATTCTTTTTGGTGTATTTGATATCTTATCTGAGTTTCTCTTTTTGAAATATACAAAGCTTTTTCTTTTTGATACAATAATAATTCTTTATCAATTTCTTTTTATTCTGGAGCTATTATCCTAAACTGAAAACGAAGCTCGTACAAAGTAAAGCTGATGTAAAAATTCCATGCTGATCAATATGAAAAAACGTGATATTTATAACATTAAAGTTATGAATGCTATATATACGTATTCGTTTAAATATTTTTATTCTAAAGAGTTTTTTTAATTGTCGTGTTACACAAAAAAATTCCCACCACTTTGTTAATGATCAAGAGACTTGAAAAATGGAAAATAGGCCTTAAGTTATATCTTCAAAAATATAATGAGAAGAATTTTAAAATATCGTTGTTAGTAACTGTCAACTTAACATTAATTATATTATTCTACTGGAAAAATAACATTTTTTTTCTTTTTTTTGCAAGCACAAAAAGTTCCTTTTTCGACCGTTTTCGGGAATTAAAGCCGCCCGTTATTAATAGAACGTGCATGAATTGGTAATTAATTTTAATGAAATATTATTTACATGTCAAACATGTTTACATTTACATGCAAGTTCGTAAAGTAGCTCTTTAATGTCACAATTAATAAAGTTTTTTTTGACCTGGCAAAAAATGTCTAGAAGCAATGGTACTTCCGTTTGTGGTTCACAAATGTCACTATTTTAACAAAGAGTGACGGGTTACAATTCAGGATGGCATCAAGATATAAATAGTTTGTAAGTACATACATTGAACAAGACGGATATAACGTGACATCTTTTAAATATGCAAAAATAGTAATTTCTCAATCGGTTTTTTTTTGGTATTATATGTTAGCTGTTTTTATGGTCTCATTGTTAGCAACAGCTATCTAAAAACAATTCTATTAGACTATCGGTAAAATGTTTGATTCACTGTTAACTGAAATTGGGTATAGATAAGTGGTACATGTGTCAAAATCTGTGACATCTTTTAAATATGCAAAAATAATATATCTGAACGTTTATTTTATGTTATCTGTTATCTGAATTTATAGTCTAATTGTCAACATGAGCTAACTATAAACGATTTTATTAAACTACCGGTAAAAAGTTTAATTCACTATTAAGTGAAAACTGGGTACAGATGAAGTACATGCCTCAAAACCATCAAATTCGGCATGGGTTTGAAAGTTGTCGAAACTGTTTGACCTGGCGAGTTATCAAGAAAAACGTGAGGGATTTCCACGACTCAATTTAGAATCACGCAAACGTTAGATCTAATTTGTAGATTTTGACACATATAACAGTAATTGCCACCTGCTATTTTCCATTAAACGTTGATTTCCTGTGGCTTAACTTTGGGTGTTCCTGGAAATTTACAAAGCCTTCAAAACAAATCTGAGTTTACTATCGTTCTCAATTTAATGTAAGCAACTTCTATTGTTATTCAGTGTGTTATTCACAATGGCAAATTTGCCACTAAATTACAATTTTAGTAATAAAAAAATTTCTTAGCGCATTTGACAATTTTTTTGTTCTTTTATTTACCACGGTTTGCAGCCGGGGCTCAGAATTTCCACCCACTGTCAAGTTTAACTTTTTTTATTGCAGTTAAATAGACAAATGTTATCTTATAAATCAAACAAAAATCTAATACTCGTTTAAACCAATCATGGGGCCAATGACCAGAATACTATTTCTACCAATTAAATTCCAATCAAGTGTTAAAAAGAAAAACTTACTTGTAATTCGGCTCTATCAACTTCCCATTGTGATCTTTCTAATTCGAACCGAGCCCATTCATGTTGAATAAAATGCAATATTCCGGGTATCGAATATTGTGCTTTCGGATTTGATTCTTCATTTTGTTTATTATTCGCTACGGAAACGGTTTGAGGGCCTATTTGTGCCCCGTTTTGATGATTTAACGAATTGTCTTCCATAATGTCGGAACCAAAACCAGAAAATTTCATTTAGCCACCATTATTCTTCACATCGCCATTTTAACTCCGACACACAAATGACACTTCACTGGTCACGAAATCATTGTCAGAAACACGGTACTTAGCTATCGATAATGCGAATACGAGTTTATTTATTGTTCAGAGTTTTGTACCATACAAAAACATTGATTTCCAAATGAAATTTCACATTCATCCAACCATTTCACATCTGGTACGATTTTGTAGATTTCCTTTTTCTTCTTTCCACTTCAACAAAACTACGTACTGTATTTTCCGTCTTTGTTCCACGCGTTTGACAACAGACATATTTTGAGTAAGTGAATTCATGGATGGATCTTTTACGATTTTAGTCCTTATGGTCATAAGCGATAAGATTCTCAAAAGTTTCGTTAGTGACTTCAAGCTACCAATACAGGAAACGAAAAGTCACCATCTTTATCTTCACCCTATCACACTCATTACCTTTAATTACGTTTGTTTTGTAATACAGAGCGTACACCATTAATTCACATTATTGCTGTTTTACAGTATTTTGCAAGCGCTGTATTTCTTCGTTAGTAACGACTACACTGACCTTGAATTTGACATCTGCTCATCTGGAAATGTCAAACTCTTGTCAAAGTGTGACAGTTGACTCTGGTTAGGTTAATTTAGTTGAATTTCTGCTCTTTAAATTAGAAAAAACAGTGTTCGGACGAGAAAGCCAAACAATGTATGTATTTGTAGATTCTAAGAGAAAATTATCAATTTCGGAGTATACTCACAATCAATTTCCTCTTTAACTAAGAAAATACGCCTAATAAAAAGACATCCTGATTTTCCCAAATCTCCCGTGTGCATTTTCTTGGTACATTTTTATAGGACGGATGACAGTCGTACCAATTAAAAATAGACAAGACTTTCGATTCCAGTCTCTATTTTGGGCACGCACACTAATTTTTGAAAAGACAAACTATATATCAGAAATTCTATAGAGATTGGCATTTGAAGGGCGAAGCCTATTTACAATTCAAACAGAAATAAAAAAGACAGCAAATATTTGAAGTAAGATAATTAATAATACATAAAAATCGATCACATTTTTTTTACCCGCTTCAGTGATATTTTTACCTTCACTTTTATCAAAGATAAATTATTTTGAGTGTTTTTTTTAACCACAAACCGACGTCATTACAAACATTTACAAGTAATTTTTTTTTCAGTGAAAAATGACGTTAACCAAAGAAGCGTACGTTGATCTTGAAGAAAAATACAACAAAGTTGTGAAATTACTAGAAGACAGTAAATTTGATCCTCCAAATGAACCCTACGTCTCGAAATATTCAGCTCGGCAAATTCTGATTAGTATGAAAACCATTCTGGAAAATTTAAGCAAGAATGAAGCCACTGAAAACCTTAAAATTAAAGGTAAAACTTGAAAATGTACCCTCACATTTCCCTCATCTTATTTCTTCTAGCAATGTTAGGTGCGGTCTATTTACATCTGGGAATAGTGTCTATAGACACAGAAGAACTATCAACAGGAGAGAACTACCTCCAACAATGCTATAATACTATAGAAAAAGACTTGGAGACTCCCGAAATGGCGATGGTCACTCTCAACATGTTTAATCAATTTGGAATTCTGTGGTCCCAGAGAGAGCCGGATAAATCAAAAACCTATTTAGAGAAAGCTGAGAAACTATACCTCCACTTTAAGAACGCAAAAGTAGCACCAGTAGATATCAGCGCGTTGTTTTGTCCAAACTTAGAGGAACACAACGAAAGTATCGCTAAAAACAACTTCGAGAAAATTTACACGTTCACTTTGTATTACTTGGCACAAATTTACGGTGCATTGAAAGACAGTTTAAAAAGCGCGATATACTGCCACATCACGTTGCAAAGACAGTTAGATTCAGGCGATTATGACCCCATTGACTGGGCACTGAACGCAGCGACGTTATCACAGTTTTTCATGGAGAAGAACGGTTTCAAACAAGCGAGACACCACTTATCTGCGAGTTCGTACATCTTGAATGAATATGAACAAAAACTCAATGCTATCACTGAAAGGAATGAAGAATTCGACGCCAAAATGGAAGTCTTTAAACATAGAAGCGCCGATGTGGCTCGCTGTTGGGCCAAATATGGTTTACTGTTACTCTCAAAGTCAAAGGAACGTCTTATGAATCACACTGATGATATTGATGAAAACTGTTCATTAACGTCGGATTTAAGTAACATGAGCTTAGATTCTGAAGCGAATGTTAGCGCGGATGAATTGCAGAATTTAGAGTTTACTTCTATAAATGTTAGTCAGTATGAGAGGCAAGTTACTGATAAGTTTGTTTTGACGATACAAGACGCACGCCTCGTTTTTATAAACATACAGATGTGGCTGCGTAAAGCTGAGGCGTATTACACGTTAGAGGTGCTAGCTTCTGATCACATCGAAATTGTACAAGATCAGAGTCAGATGTACCTAAATCTACTGTTTTTTGAAGACAACATGGAAAATCAAGCGAAATTGCACAAGCGAAGGATCGACCTGCTAGAAAATGTCATAAAAAATGTGAACCCACAATATTATCTTCAGTATTGCCGACAAATTTGGTTTGAGCTAGCACAGACTTACTCTGACATTCTTAATATTAAGTGTGATAAACTAAGAGAACAGGAAAGTAGACCGTCTCCTCATATTCTAGCAAAAATCAATCATCTAACAGAAAGAAGCATTTATAATTTTACGTGTTTTATTGATTCTTTTAAGGAAGGCCCTAAGAAGGAGTTCCCTGCACGTATTCCCGTAGACTTTGAAAGAGCATTTCTTCAAGCGTATTTCCACATTGGGGCTCTAAACAGTAAATTTATAAGTTTGGATAAGAGAGCGCAATTATCGAACACTGAGGCTAGTTACAGCGCTTATTTGAAAGTTGTAGAATACTGCAGTTCACATGAGAAAGCTAGCGAGTTAATACCAACGGAGCTCAATATTTGTAAAGAAATGATTACTTTGTTACCTGTTAAAGTAGCTAAGTTAAAACATGAAGTCTCGTAGTGGATAGCTAAAATAGAGATGTCCAAAGAGTTATCAGTTACCACCGTTTAAATTATGTGCTTAAGTTTCAATTGAGTAGCCACATCGAATACAGGGTGACCTCGACTCAAGAGAGTCTAGGTAAAATAAAAAAAAATGCAGTAAAAATTGATGATTTTACGTTTACGGTTTTGAAGAAAAAAATCAAAACCGCGGAATTTTCATTAAGAAAAAGCAGTTTTTTTTTAAACTGAACTCTCATACTTCGGTTTATTTTTCTGCGTGCGGAAAAGCTTAACGTCGCCAATGATCAAGAGCAGATTTTCCAAAATAATTTTGAATTTTTAATGAGAAGATGTTTTATTGTTTGCATTACGCACCTCAAAAGAAAAAACAAAGGATGAAATAAAAGTACTAAATTAATATTAAACGATTGTGAAACAGAAATTTGGTTTTTTTTGTAGTGGACTTGCGACGCATAAATTACTGAGTGCGACGCTCGTTATGAACACCATTACTCAAAAAATGTTGTCGACTTACATTCGAATTTTTTTATTCATATTTACAACTATTTCATCAACAAGTTTTTTTCAATGAACATTATTTCTTGAGGGAGCAAACAGCGTACTAAACTCTATTTCCAGCAGAGTTTTTTTTCTTACGTTATCCTCGCTGCTTAGTACTGGTCTTTTAACATTAAAAAAAAATTATAAAAAGTGCATAAAACAAACAAAAAACAGAATTTAAACTTATAATTTGTGCAGAAAAACGTAAGGAATAATATTTTTGTTCATTTCATAATAACTTTTACTGCCTTTGTAAGAAATAATTGTCTCATTTTGGGATTTTTCATGTCCGTAAGTGTTCATTTTCTTAAAAATAAGATTCATTTTGTACGTACATATTAAAGTACTGAAATGTATTTGCCATATTTTGGGTCTTTTGTTAAAAGGTCCCGGTCCTAGTTAACAATTAAAGAAAGTTTTTGTCGATGAACTTATTGCCATTAAATTTTATTAAGCTTATGTTTATTCTATTTGTCGGTTTGTCTTTGTTATCTAATGAGCCTGTAAAACTAATTAAGTCAAGAAGTCCAATAACAAATTAAAACTACAAGCACACTAAAAATTGTGTATTAGCCAAATAAACAAATGGACATTTACATCATTATAAGAAGATATAAGAATGCGTATTCAATTTGTTAATTCAAAATTGGTGGAAACGAATAAAAAAATTAAATAATTATAATTATGTGCATCGCGCACTCACTAACTCATGAGTTCTAAGCGCAAGCTAAAATTGTAGCAAATGTGGTAAATTGTTTGCTTCCCGAAATATGGAAATTTAAGTGTAAGAAACTGCTAATTTCTCATAGAAAAAAAATCCGCGCTTTTGGTTTTTTTTACCGAAACCTATAACTTTTTCTGAAAAACCGTAAATGTAAACTCATTTGTTTCATCCCAATTCCATCCCAATTTTTTCCTCACTCGATTCAGCTGCTCAATGAAAGTCAGTTGAATAAACGGTATAATAATGTAAAGGAGAAGAAGAAAAAAAAAACGGCCCGGCGAACACCACAGGTTGTATGTTTCAATTTTTTGTATACATATGAAACTAAACAGATGCTTAATAATAAATCATTGACTATTGAACTTTTCTTCTCCTAGCATAAAACCTATATTTAAAATAAAAAACTACGCAATTTATAGTTTTTAACATATAATTTATTGGTATAAAAAGAAATACAAGGTTTGCGGAGTGCGCGGTGCAACTTCCTGAACACAAAATTTTATATAAGAAAAGAGATCATTACATAATAATGCATGTATAAAATTTGGTAGAAGTATTTTTGGCAATTGAATTCAAAATGTAAATAGAGGTGGTTGTAAATCTTACAATCTTTGGTGTCTAATTCTTTATCAGAGAAAATACTCAGACAACTCTATGCGATTCTTTCTGATAAAGTTGTATAAAAATATATATAAAACCATGAACATACATACTATCGTGCAGTTCGTTCAATTTCCACTGCAACTAGGCGTGGAACGAAGAAAGTATTACCTAATCTGCAAATTCAACTCACACCAGACTGAAGTGAAGATTGAAAGAACCACACACAAAATAAATATTAAACATAATGTTGTACTTCAACGGGACACTTTAATTTTAGAGAGTCTTAATAACTCTGTTTGGTGTTCGTACTAATTGGGTCTTGTAAATACATCCAATCAACAACAGATTACTATACTTAGTTTTCATGTCAACATTCAATAAACTAATCAAACTGTGCTGCAAAAGCGCAGATGATACTAAATACATCCAAACGAAATTTTGTAACAAAAATGTATACTTCTTCACAAAGCAAAGTTTGCTTAATATAAGCGAAATTTAACACTTAATTAACACATTTAACTAACTGAGTCGCTTATTACCGCCGTAAGTAATAAGCGACTCAATTATTCTATTGTAAAACATGTACATGATGGAATGAAAGCAAATTTTGGTCGATTCTAAGAAAATAGTTACAAATGCAATAGGTATACAATTATTGATACAGTATTTACACAAAGACTTTTTGTACTTTCAGCTGCGAAACGATTGCTAAATTGTACGAGTAATTTCAGTCACATGACCTGCAGTGATAGTTCCTATGCTGACCACAACATAACAATAAAAATGTCTTCATGAGCTGCCCAAGAATCAGAGAACTATCATTTTAACAAAATAGGACGTGACAGTGCGGTAATACTGTAAGGTCTGCAGGAATCTTACAACGAGGAAACATTAAATTTTAAATAATTATTATCCATTGGTACAAACGCATAAAATTACCTAATTCTTATTCAAAAACATGAAAATAGTTGCGATTTTGGTTAATTAACACGGAGTCGTTCGACTAGATTTCTCGACTGTTTTAAACTTATAGGAAAATACTTTTATAGATCGGGAATATATGTTTGGAAAATCGATATAATACTACGCTCTGTATACCAGTGTGCACACGCAGTTTCTTAAAAATTTGAATACAAAATAAAAACCTATAAAGTCACATTGTAGGTGTGGTATAACACTTATTATTTCCATTACATCCAAAATACCCACGACAGTAGTTTTATAACCCCAACCTTTACAATAGGTACTTTAAAATACATTTTGCTAAAAATTGTTAAAAAACATTTTCTCATGTGTTAACTGTGGCACACATACATTAATTTTTAATAAGCGTATAACTTTATTGATTCATTTGAATATTTGAAAATTAAATCTAAATACGTGGCTTATACGTTAAAGTAACACATATTGTTTCATTATTTTTGGCAGTACTAGCTTTACTGTCATCTTTTATATCACCTGATGCACAAGTGCATAACTCAGTCTTGGTTTTAAAACTGCACGACCTTGATATGTTGTCATATTTAATCTTGAAACTCCCTGACCGTGAATTTGATGCTTTTCTATCTCCGCGACCTTTGAAACTAAATAAAGTTTAAACAAAGTCGTAGGAAAATTTCGCTACTCACCTGTTTGATCTAGAACCATTTTCTTTATTTCTTCTGCTCGCGGATCTATGAAGATATGGTCGCTTATCCCTCGAATTGGATCTTCTGATGCTCGTTCTTTTCTGAACGGACTCGGCACTAAGGGAAAGTCCTGCTATTCCGACTGGAAAAAATCCGCGGATTAGCGATTTTTGTTCGGAATTTCATACCTATAGTTCCTGATGACGATCTTCTTAAAATGGCGTTTGTTAGAGCAGAGACTTCTGCTTCGTTCAGTGGCAGATCGAGAGAACCACCACAGCTGGAACATTCAACGGAGGGAGCTAAAAACCATTGCGAACGGGTCTTCATACGCTCTGTTTGTCTTTCGTGAACCTGAAAGAGGGGCACTGATTTTGATAGACAACAACTTATTGAATTTACTTGGGGAAGATAACTAAGGCTTCTTGTACTTTCTGCGTAACGATTAACTGCTCTAAGTTCCTCCAGTGTCATCTTTGGTCCTGAATAATTATGACTATTTCTGGAAGAATGACTAGCGCTTGAAGAATGTGATGTATTGTTTCCCTGAAATAAAAACCGTAAAGACAACGCAATATACATGTTACTGTCTACCTGAAATAAACCGTTTTGTTCCAACGATATTGACAACCGCGTACATGACTCCAGAAGACTGTGTTCTGCAATCATCCCCAAGGAAGTTGAGCTAACTTGTGGTTGTAGTGTCGATTCTATTAACGCCGGTGTAGACTGGCATTCCTCGACTTGTGCCATGGCTGGAATTTTAATAAAGCGAAACTAGAAAAATACCTCCAAAAGAAGAGATTACATACCTGTAAGTTATGTTAAAAAAAAACAAAGGAAAACAACACAAAATAAAACATAACTTAGAAAAGAATAGAAATTTATTGTGATGCATGAATAAGTATATGAAAATATCACAGTGTTACTTTATAAACATTCAAAATACTCAAAAATACATTAATTTAATACTACATTCAATTTAAAAATACGAAATTATAATGTGTTATTCGCAGAAATAACGTCATTACCTTCTAAACCATAATTTGCGTGCCAACGGTCACTTTCGCAATGAAGCCAAGTTTCTTTTCCCAAAGACAAATGACCTTTAAGAAATTGCAATAATCAGTATTGATGTTTTTAACGAAAAAAGTCAAGATAGTTTTGTACCTATTTCTACAACTACATACTATTATATTTGCCGTATTGGAACTGGAGTAATATAGAAGGAACTAAACCAATTTGTCTTGTTATTCGCAGTTAAATAAATAATTTACAATAAAGATCGATTTAATATTTGATAACCTTCCTGTTAAAAAAAGTTATATAGAACAATGTTTAAAATACTATAAATGTTTTATTATTACGAACGTATTTATAAATCATATCGACTGAATATTTCTATTTCTAATTCTATTACATTTTAGACAAACGAAAGCAGTTGATTTTTAAACATTTTAACCGATTCTTATGCAAAATATTCTCGACACATCTGTTCAAAAAGAGTTTTATTTTAATTATAATAATCGTCGATTTTTTATTTATTTATTTTTAATTCTTAATTTCTACATCAGTAGAAATGTATTTATTACAATCTTATCAAACAATGTTTTTTTTCTTTTCTTGGTAGCATAATTCAACAAACTGTGGATAGAATATCTATAAAATGTTCCAGTTAATTATGATCACAATCGTTAAAATTGGAAAAAATAGATAAATTAACAAATAAATCTATAATTCAATGTCATGGGACGTTGTATTCAAAGTTTTTTTGCGCTTTATTTTTTTTTTAATTTTTAGAATTTGAATCATGATTTTTTTACTTTTTATTCATTTAAAAATATATACATATTATGTTAGTACAATAGATTTTTTATTTTCTACTTGTCAGAACCAGCAGCTTTTGACTACTCAAATGAAGAATGCTCTCCAAAAAAGCCATTGAAGAATCGAGGGTACATTTTTATTTTATTCAAAATCTTTTAACCAAAAAACCATAGAGCTGCAACATGTGAGTAACAGGCAAAGTGGGACAACAATTCAACAAGTTGTCCCACTTTGCTATTGCATGTATGTCCGATAAGAATGTATTAAATCCAAATCTACTAAATGTAGAATTTACAAATTAAAAAATAATAATAAAAAAATATCGATTATTAATATTATAATTAAACTCTTTTCGAACAATATCGAATCGAGAATGTTTTTCATACAAGACTGTTAAAATGTTCAAAAATCAACTATTTTCATTTATTTAAAATGAAATAGAATGAATTTTAAGTAGATGTGATTTATAAATAAATTTGTAATAATGATACATTTATAGTACGCAAAAACTTAAGTAAAATAAGTTATTTTACACTATTAATTAACTTTTATCAGAAAGGCAAAAATTCGATAATTTTTAACATTGTTCTTTTTCTATCCCCGTCACTAAATAAGCAATCGTCAAATCAATTTCTTCGTGGTTATATACAAATCAGAGATATTAATGCATAAAAAACGTCATTCTCTTAAACACCTTAAATACCTTAATATTTTGATGGTTATCATTGCTTATTTTGAAATATTTTTAGAAGGTTAAAAAAAAAGCAGACGTATTTGGGTACTAAAACTCTAAACCGTAGTCTTAATTTTGTAAAACAGGATAACAAAATGTTGCCAAAAAAAAAACTAATTCACTAATAAATAACTCATAATCCTTAAAAAACAATTCTCGGTAATATGACAAGGGAGCAAATTTAAAGAATAAACAACTGAAAAATGTGGCACTGTCACAGCGTTAACTTTCACAAAATGAGAGAATTAAAAAATAAGCACTTTTAGATTTGTACTAAAAAGCGAATAAGTTGGCCTTCTTACTGTGTTAATGTTTTGCTATTTCATGAAATCTTGATATCAAATCAAAAAGTGTACGAATAAAATCGATGGGAATGACAAAATCTCAGTGCAGATAATTCTTAATAGATGCACGTTACTATCAATGATTTCCATGAACAGAGAATTTAGTGCACCTATATTAGAACCAGCTTATGCATTAAATTAGTTAGCCATGATTATACCTACCACACGAAAAATGTTAAGTGTAGAATACAAAATTTACCTAATAGATACCGCTCCAAAGTTCCACATTCGGTATAAATTTGTTGAACTGAACCTTTTGCTGTTGGAGGTGGATACTGAAACGAACAAATCCATTCGCCTTGTACTCTGAAGACGCGTCCAGTCACACGAGAATAGAACTCGTAATTGTCTTTACCGAAGAGGTACGACGTCGAAAACTGCTCGATTAGAAGCTTAACGATGCGGGAAGCCACCTATAAAAAAAAAACATTCTTTATAGATCAAATAATAACAAATATCTTCTTACATCACACCGTTACATGCGATTAATACCTAAACCCAGAACAATAGAAGGCTGTTAGTTTCTAAACAAAAGCAGCGCAATGAATACGAAAAGTGAGAAAAGTGATACATATGATCGAATTATTGATCAACTGAACTACAAACGCTGCCAGATCGTGTTCTCGTGCAAAATATGAAACGCTCAGCTTCGACGTAACAACAGGATATTCACGTCTTCAACATATTCATTGCGATAGCTTTTTAATACACTCCTCAACCCAATCACGGTTTATATTAACAAACAATTGTACTCGCTACTTGCTATGGTTTATTTCAACTTCAACATCTATGTCCATACATTCAAAAACAAAAACGTGACTTACGTTGACTTCGGCCTTGTTGCAAAAAGAAAGCATTGTACAGCGGAAGCACCAATGTTAATAAAACATATGTAAATATATTTGGTTACCACATATAAATGTTATGGTGTGAGTTCACTCAGACCACAAAAAAAAATGAAATTAAAAATGAGTTTGAAAAAATATGTACCTTAAATTTCATAACGTCTTCCATTTTGGCGGCTTTACCATCACTCACACAGGAATGAAAAAAACTTGGAGCTACACTAACACCGAGAGCTTCGCTTGTCATGCCTGTACCAGCTCTTTCACTGTTCCATGCAATGACTCTGAATGTACCGAAGAGGAGGACCAGCAGTTTCTGCGTGTACACAGGTAGAGAAGTTATAATGCTAAAAAAAATATATAAAAAATTAGGTGTTTTTTTTTTTAAATAAACGTATAATTCATAAAATCAGCCGCAGCAAAAATCTTGACCGCTGAAGTGTATATAAGATTTTTAGGCGATCACAAGAAAGTGACAAAAAAAAAAGAAATTAAGTCAGTAAAGAATCGTCAGATTAGTCCAAAAATTAATCTTTGCAGCCACAAAAGAAACCGCAAAATAAACGAATATTGAAAGAATTTTTTCGTGTATTGGGACACGTTCGATTGACTCACAAATTAAGAATCTGATTCATATCACACAATATAAATTGCAAATAAGTATAAACAATAGCTCCGTAATTTAAATACTACACGTGCAGTAATTAATGATAACTATTACAGAAATTTGTATTAATCACACTTTATTAAATAAGACAAAACTAGTTTAAAAAGTGACGCTAAATATTACTCAATTTTATCACCACAATGCGCTAATTAACAGTAACTAACGTTATTAACAACAAACGTTAATTTCTACAAAATGATATTCTTGTCACTTTCAAGGAAACCAAAAATGATAGTCATTTTCATTCCTTCTTTAGTTTATACAGGTGGTACGGAATGTAGTACATGCAGGAACGTAGATAACGTAGTACAATGCGAGAGAATTATTAAAAAATCCATTGTCTTTGATTACGATTTATAAGCAAATTAAAAGCAAGAAAATGGACAACACTGTTGGAAAATAAACTTGAGAATTTTAATTAAAATGTTGTTGCTGTGGCAATTACTGTTAATTTTCTAGTCAGAGTCAAGCATCCAAACATTTCATCGAAAAAAAAGATTTTTGTTTATAGAGAGAGAGATAGTGGTATTAGAACAATTTTTATTTTTAAATTAATAACGAAGCTAAAAACGTTTTGCAACTAAGATAATAAAATGAACTAATACATACACACCTACAATGATAAAGCGAAATCAAAACTTATCTATAATAAATGTTAAAAAATTAAATAATGAACAAAAATTTGAATCCATAGTTTCTTTTAAATTATTTACTTTGTAGCACATTGTACAGGGCTGTTCAGTCGATATGATGCCACATTTATCGTAATTGTTGCCGTAGAAATTTAATTAATGTATTAATAATGCATTTTTAACACTTTGGTTCGGTTTTTTCAATGAAAGTGCATTTGAGCACTTCATTTCATACCTGAGATCTAATTTAGAAATAATTAATTATAAATAATAAATATATTAATAAATAATTAATGTTAAGACCCTCGTTTTGATGTTGACTACCATATTGTGTAAAAAATAAAGACATGGAATTTTTAAACATTTTTCTCGTATTAATGAAATGCCTTGATAATGCAACTTCAAGATGTGCGCGACATTCCGGACACCTCTGTTGTCTGATTTAAAATGTACACGTTTCTAAAATTTGGTTCCTTTAGCCACAAATTCGTCATCGAACTTGAATTTGATCACAAAACGATTTAAACCGACTTTCTTTCGAGGCTTGCCAAATCAAGGCTGGTTTAGTAATATTACCTACTTGTTTTCTGAAGCACTACAAATTAAACTGATAATGAAAAAAGTATATCCACGAGGCTTAAAACATAATAAACTTTTTCAGCAATAAAGTTCTTTTAATGCTTTTTTATCTATTTATCGACGGAATCTTCCTCATCTGCCAATTTTTTTGTATCAATCGTATTTATTACTATAGGTTTCCTATCGTTATCAAACGTATTTTGGGACAATCTATTTTGATGAATTATAGAATTCTGAAATGAAATTCTGTAGATTACCAAAAACAAGACAACCGTTGCTTTCGAAAGTGTGGTCTTTAGATTTTTCAGAATTTTCACTTTCACATGCACATTAGTAATCCATTAGAAATTGAAAATTCAAGGCAACGATGTGATTATGAGAAACCTTAAATCATTTTATGGACGACATATAAATATGTTATCAAAATGATTTCGGTTTAGGCCTCGTTTACTTTTTGAAATAAACTGATAACCAAAAACAAATATTGGTGCGGTTTTCGCAAGTAAACATAAACTGGATTGATTGCCCAAAAACCTTGATAATATTATAACAATCAATATCTCATAGTTTTCCTTGTTTATTGGAGAACCACTTTTTTATTTGGAAAGAATTTTATAAATTAATTGGAAACATGATAAAACATTATTCAAATATTTTGTTTGAATTACAGAGATTCTGTCATAAAACGCATGGTCTTATAATCAAAAAGTGCACACTTACTGTTCAATTTCAGTTCGCTGTTCTCGATCATCTGCTATGTCGAGAACTTGGAAAAATCTCTGTTCCACGTCTCTACCAAAAACTCCACCTGGTATTTTCCGAAGGAATTTTTTTAAAACACTTGCAATAGTATACACGCTAAAATTGTCCACATTAACTAATCTACCAGTCTGTAGGAAGTGTATGAGTTTCTTCATTGCACCCTGATGTCCAGGAGCCCGAAATACATCTTTGCGATAGGGGGCTTCCTTATTTAGTTTTAAGATCAATACCTGAAAAAGGGAAAAAATGACATAACATACCATAACATTCACAGTTAGTATTAGTAATAGTTAAAACAGTACTTTTTTTTAAATCATAGGAAATTTGTGACCCGTTTCAAATACATTGGGCAATTTTTATTGTATCAATGAGTCAGAAATTATTGGAATGACCTTAGAATTAAGAGTAAGAGTTATAGTAACATGTATAAATATTCAACGTCAACCAAGCTCGTCTCTAAAATAAAAAATAACCGTCATTCAAATATTGGGTTTGTATGTTTACTTTTTAATTGTAAATATGTATCACTGTGAAAAAAAAATGTTTAAGTTGTAATCTGCATTCAGCGATTTTTTGGTTTTGTAGTTTTAGAACTCAGTGCACAGTCAGTTTTCATTTCGTCTTAGTGACGGAACATTCATTGTTTTAATGCCAGTATTATATCTTACATATATAGTTATCTTAAAAATTATCACAGTAAGGATATATATCTTCCCACACTGTAACCAGTGGGAAGTATGACGAAAACTATGATAGAATTGTTATGAAATAAACATACAGCTAGTGTAAATAGAAACGTTTTTCTATTTTAATACATTTTAAGAAAACCAAGAGCCTCTGGATGTCCTAATTTGAGCTACAATTATGGAAGTTAAGTGCTTTAAGAAAATGGTTTACAACACATCATTTCTTCCCCAACTTACAAGAAGTGGTCCCGGAATGTCATTTTTACAGACTTCTTCAAGAGGTACCCCAAATTTAACTTTCTCCAGTCGGCGAGGGTATGGTCCCGAAGGATGGCCACAGGATGTGACTACGTTGCTAAATGTGGCAGCTCGCCTATGCATTCTAGCTGCCCAGCTACTCATCTCAATTGAGAAAAGCCTTGTATGGAATAATTATTGTAGTTATACAAATCATTAAAGCATAACCTAACTAAAAGAAAACATGACACAACTTTCAATTGAACACGTGCACTTAACGAAAACCGGAACTGTCACACACACAATACAAATAATAAACTTTGGAACATTTTGAGCACGAAAATTTTTATTTTGATGTTCAATTACGCACATTAACCACACCTCCAACAACTACTCGGCAATCAGCGCACTGACAGGACCGTCAGAAACACAACAGACAGATGATGCGTACGAGTTCGTTATAATTGGGCCATGTTTCAAGTTCCACTTAAGTTATGAGTCACAACTTGATGAGTTTCTATTGGTGGTTTCGGACACAGGAAGGGTCCGATTGGCGGAAACGATGCGCCAGTTACGGCCTCTGTTTGTTATTACCGGTACTAATCATCAAAGACAATTTAATTCATTTCAATTCATTAGTTGCCAAAATTGTATTTATGGAGTTTGGCATTTTCTTTTAACTTGATAATGAACAGAAAATACGTCGTTGAAATTCAAAAACTAACAGTAAAAATTGCACTTTTTTCAGATTTAAACAAATTCGCTTGTCTGTAGGAAACAATTAGGTTTTTAGGTTGTGCAATTAAAAGCAAGAACTTCTCCGTGTATGTAAAATATCTTAATGTTATAAAGTCGTTTCCGCACAAGACCGTTGGTGGATTAGATTACCATTGGAACATTTATTAAGAAAAGAGCAGGTTCAGAAAAAAATGGCCAAAACCAGTTGTACACATTTATTATCTTCCCGTCAATTTGTTTAAATTTTACAAATACACAAGTTTACTGGAATATGAAACAAATCGAGGCGGGTAATTTAAATACGACAAACTCTGTTTACAGTTACACCAAATTCACAAAAATATGAATAAAATATAAAATATATAAAGAAAAAAACTAGGAAAAGAAAGTGATAAAACATAACTTCTTAGAGTAACAAAAACGTGAATAATTTCTGTTCTGGTTAAATGTGTACAAATCTTTTAAACAATTTGTGAATTTGAAGAAACAAAAACAATAATAAAAAGTATTATCTTCTTTTTTACGAGAAACCTAATAAAAAATCATAAATGAGAGAACAAAAACCTAAATAACAGAGATATAATAGAGACAGCGATAAGATAAACATGGCAGAAACTGAAATGAAAAAAACAAGTAAAAATTACCACAACAAAAAATAATCACGCAGTTTGGCACACAGTTGACATTTTTTGCGGGCGTTCAGTGAGATCCGGCTCTCACTATTGCCAACTACCGTTTGAATTTGAAAACAGCAACAGGACATACTGCATAATGAGTTGCCTGAATTTATATTTGTTTGATGCCAAAGTCTCATACCCATGGAGTCCAGGGTATACATTGAATAAATTCAGTATACGTAATGTTTTCAATAACAATGAACAAAGATTATACTTATAATTCTTTACGTCCTTCGCTTATACCCAGTGTATAGATCTTATATTTTGATTTTTTTTGCTTTGCTGTCATAGACCTTCCATTGCGTTATTTTCTTTACTTCGTCATTCCCCATTTTCTTAATGTGGCCGTACCAACTGTATCTCTGCACTATAATTACTTATATAATGTTTTCTACTTTTATTATATCTTTAATCTCTTTGTTTGCTAATTTTTGATAGTAACCCTCCTTGTTTTTCCAGACCTGTTTATTATCTTCCTTTCAAATTTTTTTAGTTGTTGTATCTCTCTCTTTGTGATATTCGTGGGTTCCGGCATGTATGGTATCGGTCTAATATGTTATGTCTGCCAAGATTCTCTGAGTAGTTCCATTTTGCCGGTGTTTGTGTTGTTTATTTGAAATATTTGAATCTCTACTATTTGAAATTGAATTGAAATTCTTCCAACTTTATGCTTTCTTTTCTTGGATTTATATTTTCTTTGTCCACTCTCATATACCAATTCCGATAGCTCTTGATTTATTTTCAGTCTCCTTCTCTCTACCTCTGCTACAAGTATTTCCGGAATTTCTTCCAAACATCTGCTAGTTTTTGCTAGTATTGTTATATGAACCTCCCTTCCTACATCTTCATTTCATATAATGCCGTAAGACAATGTCTTTAAACAAATTTTGTGCAACCACTAAAAATCAACCTACTCGTTTAGCAATCAATAATGTATAAGTTTTATTGTTTTCCTCCAAGATACTCGTCATGTTTTGGGCAAGTTAAATAATGTTTTTCTATACTTACTGACAAATAAAATCCGAGTAAATACAAGAAAAATTCCATCTCTTGTATTATGCTGCTTCATTTTGCATAATGTTGCAAAACACCTCAAGGAGAAAGATTTTGGGACCTTTGGAGATGTCAACAATAATGGTGACGAAGCTTTCCAAAATATTATATAGTAGATTATGGTAAAGCGGTTGTGCGCCAGAGAGGACAAGCAAGAAGATAATTAATAGCAAGAGTAATTTATGGCTTATGACAATAGTAACTAAGTACTGATAACTACCTTTCTATTATTAAAAAAATGTCGAACTAACAAGTCTTTATTTTTAGCTATAAATTCTTGCATTGCTCTATCTGTCGCATCTTCTTTGGTATTGTGGTTGCCCTGTCGTCCATCCTGTTTTTTTTTTTAGTAGATCTTTTTCAAGCCTAAAAACATTTTTAAGCATCTACTCCGCTTTTTATTAGAGCACGTACTCTTTTTTTTATTAATACCACTCAATGTATACTTATTTTATGAATAAATATTATATATATATATATATATATATAATTTTCAAAGTTAAGTGAAAGTGCCTGAGAATGCAATAAGAATCGATATTTTACGTTTCTGTTAACGCGTAAAAAATACATTGTTCTACATACATTGCTTTTTGAAAATCGCGCCCTTTGTTTCAATTTAAATTTATCCACCAATGGCAGTCGCCTCTTTGTCCATGCCAGGCCCCTCATCCAAGCAAAGCGGCCAGCGCCAGATTGCGGCGTGCTTGTGTCAGTTTTTTGTAATCTTGGTGAATGTTTTGTTTTTCTTGAAGATGGATTTAATTATTTCCAAAACGTTTTTTGTCAATTGTTCGACGTCATTAATTTAATCAGTGTTAGACCAGAATGTTATTAAAGATAAGTTCACCGATATAGAATTCTAGGAATTGTTTTGATTATAGTTACCCGTACCATGTTCATAACATTGGTGTTGATCTTTGACGTTGTTGAGTGATTTACTTTGATTTAAAATAATATTAAATTCCTGTGTAGCGATGGTGTTAAATTTGGGCTGAATTTTATCTTGTGTTGATGTGATTAAATATCTGGCTTGTTATCATATCAACACTAGTTTTCGTAAAATAATGTGCCTAAGAAGAACGCTGGACTACAAATGAAACTAAGTCAAATGAAATACTCACAAATATGTGTCTACATTCTTTTAATAATCTACACACCAACATTTGGAGGTTAGTTTTGGGTTGACGTCAGTGCAAGATTTTCATGTATATATTTGTTGCAGGACAACTTACAAATAATCCTGTGCTGTTGTATTCAACAAATAAGGAGATTCGAATTACTAATTCTACAAAAATTGGCAATAATAAAATTGTTCCTACAACACTTGTAAAGAACTTTACTGATGGACCTGCTATTGCTTATCATTATGAAAAGAAGAAGCTGTGTTGGACAAACCATGAACTTGAAAGTATACTTTGTGATGAATTTGATGGAGTGGCGACAAAAAATAAGGTAAGATGAGGAAATTGGCAAAATTAACACAAAAATGAATTTATTGTGAATGACAACCTTGACATGTGTTAACCTTATTTTTAAGTCATTATGACATTTATTTTAAAACAAATTGTGTCAGTTCAGTAACTTTTCTTTTTTACCCAAAAATATAAGGCGTGAAATTTAAATATGTATATAATTTCTCTGTGAATTGTACAGGTGTCGTGTTGATACTTAGAACTTTAAAATCATAATGGAATTCTTAAACAACGTATTAAACTCTGTCTTTTGATTTAGACTGAAGTGATTAGTACCGGCGTAGAATCTCCAAGCGGCCTCGCATGTGACTGGTTCACCAACAAAGTCTATTGGACTGACAGTGAATCCAAACACATTCAGGTAGCCTCTATGGAAACCTTGCACCGCAAGGTTCTTTTCTGGACTGACATTGATCAACCTCGTGCCATCGCCTTAGCTCCCATGAAAGGGTAAGTTAAAGTAGCCCCTAACTCATGTAATCACGCCTTTTTAGATGGATGTTTTGGACAGATTGGGGTGAAGTTCAAAAAATAGAAAGAGCTGGAATGAATGGGGACCCCAAAACTAGAAAAGTGATTGTAAACACCAATATAATCTGGCCAAATGGTCTCGCAATTGACTACGAAGCCGAACGCATTTATTGGATTGATGGAAACTTGCATTTTATTGAAGTGATGACGTATGAGGGTACTAACAGAACGATTGTGTTACGATCAGGGTTTGAATATCCCTTTGCTATGGACATGTTTCAGACGAAGATGTATTGGACGGATTGGAAGACTTGGTTTGTTGTTGTGGCTTGATTTTTTCTTAGTAAAATCTGACGTTTTTTTTCAGGTCTATTCATTTTTACGACCGAAGCGCTCAGGAGAAAATCAAAGAACTGTATCACCTTCCTGATTCAATCCCTATGTATATCAAAGTGTATGATGAACGTAGACAGCCAAAACAATCACATCCATGCGAGAAAAACAACGGGAGGTGTTCGCATTTGTGTTTATTAGCACCAAATGAACCAGGTTATTCTTGTGCATGTCCGGTTGGAATTAAACTTGTAAACAATCTAACTTGTGCCGATGGACCTGAGCAATTATTACTGCTAGCTCGGAGAAGCGATTTATTTTTAATTCACCTAGATTCTCCTGATTACCCACACAAAACTCTTCCATTGAACCATGTGAAATATACAATCGCCGTGGATTTCGATCCCGTGGAAGAATACATTTATTGGTCGGATGACGAAGTTAAAAAAATACAAAGAGCTCGACTGAATGGCTCTAACCAACAAGATGTTGTGACCAGCGAAATTCAACATCCTGATGGAATCGCTGTAGATTGGGTCTCCAGGAATATGTACTGGACCGATGCGGGCACCGATCGCGTTGAAGTTTGTAGATTAAACAACACGTTCCGACGAGTGATAATCTTCGAGGATTTGATGGAACCACGAGCAATCGCGGTGGCACCAGAGCTAGGTTGGTTGTTTTGGTCTGATTGGTATGAAAAACACCCTAAAATCGAAAGAGCAAATCTCGATGGTTCCGAGAGAAAAGCGATAATCACTGAAAACTTAGGGTGGCCAAATGGAATCACTCTTGACTTAGAAAAGAAAGTACTGTATTGGGGTGACGCGAAATATGATAAAATTGAATATTCAGACATGGACGGGAACCATAGAAGAGATTTGATCACCGATAATATACCTCATCTCTTTGGATTTACTTTGATGGGAGATTTCTTGTATTGGACCGACTGGCAAAGAAGGACTATAGATCGAGTTCACAAAGTCACTGGTACGATCCAGCAATATAGAAACTGTTTTTTTAATACTATTTGTAGGTGGACATAGAGAAGTTATTGTGGATCAAATAGCAAATGTGATGGGACTTAAAGCAATAAAACTTGGAAGTGTTTCTGGTAAAAATCTTTGCAGTGTTAACAATGGAGGATGTTCTCAATTTTGTTTTTATCGTCATAATAAAACAAAAGTTTGTGCCTGTGAATTGGGGTACGAACTTGCAAGTGATCGACGCACTTGCGTCAGTGCAGACGTTTTTTTGTTGTACACCAAAAGAAACCGAATTGGGATGATTGCAGTCAAGAACAAGGACAACGAAATTGCGATACCACTCACGGGGATCAATAACTGCAGGTAATTATTTTCATCAGTAATTATTTTAAAATATGTTGTTTAAATAGTGACTACTGAAAAATACAAGTTTTCTACCTTGAGGACGGTGCACGCAAGCCCCCATCTTAAATGAAAAGAGCACAAAACGCGTTTTCACAGAATAACTTGGTAATCGAACCGTTACGGTAAATTTATTAGAATTTCTTTAATAATTTTCCCGTTTTTAGTATGATCTGCTCTATTGCATCGTGTACAATTAGTGCGGTATTTTTGATAAACCCGTATGTGCTAGTACTAATAATCTTGATAAAATCATTTAAAAAAAAATGAAAATAAAATTTTGACATTTTTTGAACTAAAAGTTTCGTTATGCACCTTTTTTCGAATGTATCTCAGTTCCTATTAAACTTACCACAAAAACATATATACAAAAAACTTTTATTTGAACATTTTTCTCACATAACGAATCATTGCTGCGTAATTCGGTGAAAATCTCATTTTTTCACCTTTCATTCAAGATGGTGACTCGCGCGCACCTACTGACTCAACCATTAGATTAAATTATTTTTTTAGTTCTGTTGATTTCGACATTAACACAAAGTGTGTGTATTGGAGCGACAGTGGTTCTCGTACCATAATGCGAGCTTTCTTTAACGGTTCCGACCCCCAAAAAGTCGTAGATTTGGGTCTGGCAACCCCCGAAGGAATCGCAATCGATTGGTTGGGTTTGAATATCTACTGGACCGATCCTTTCGCCCAACGCATTGAAGTAGCTCGTTTGCCTGGTTCGAGCAGAAAGACTTTGCTTTGGGAAGGAAAAGTTAACGATCCTCACAGTATCGTACTAGATCCACCAAATGGGTACGTATCTCAGGTTTTTTTTTTTTTCAATAATATAATTCACATTGAATTTCAGTCAGATGTACTGGTCGGAGTGGGGAGCTTCAAAATCTATAAAAAAAGGAGCCATGGATGGATCAAATATTGAAAATTTGGTACATACTAAAGGATATGCTATGCGGTTGGCTTTGGATTACGACAACAGGAGGTTGTATTGGGTGGAGATTAACACGGCGGCCATTTTTTCCGTAGACTTGAACGGAAACGACGCCAAAGTTGTTATTAAAGACAACATATTTAAACCTGTTGGATTGACTTTGTACCATGATTCTATTTATTGGAGTGATAGCCATACTGGTATTTCCTTAAGTTAAATCTCGACTAAAGTTTAACTGATTAATTTTAGGAGAAGTTGTACAAGCAAATATAAGCGACGGATTCAAGCGTCAAGTTATATACAGGAATTTATATAACGTCACGGATCTTCAAATTTATCATTCTGACTATAAAGGTTCTAACCAGTGTGCTGTCAGTAACGGTGGCTGTAAACATTTATGTCTGGCGTTACCAGCGGATTTACCAGAAAAAGGAGCCAAATATGTATGCGCTTGTCCCACTCATTATACCCTCGAAAACAACGAGTGCATTCGTGAGTGCTTCTATCGTTCGTCTGTACTTACTAACAGGATGTTTCAGCACCAAAGCAATTTATGATTTATAGTCAAAAAAATTTGACCGTGCGTCTGTTACCAAACCCTGCTGAGTGTTTAGAAGCAGCGCTGCCAATTCCAGGATTAAAATGGGTGAAAGCTATTGATTTTGATCCACAAAAGAGAAATCTTTATTGGGTGAGTAGTGTGACTATGACTATTTTTTTTAATAAATGTTTCCTTAGATTGAGGGTAAAACACATCAAATAAAACGCGCCGAGGTTACCGGCACGCAGATTACAACTGTTGTGTCAGGAAGTAAGGAACTACAACCTTATGACCTAGCTATTGATTCTTTGGGTCGCTTACTTTTCTGGACTTCTTCAAAAGACGTGATTAACGTAACTCGTTTAGATAGTGAGACACCTTTTGGTATCGTCGTTCAACGAACTGACGAGAAACCGAGATTATTAGCTATACATTCAACAAAAAGGTAAATTTATAAAGTTTGAGGAGCAAATGACACCTATTGCTGTTTTAGGTTGTTATTTTACACAGACGTAGGTTCAGCGCGTCAGTTGGTTAGGACGCGATTAGACGGTTCTCATCGCTTGGTTATTACCAAAAACGGCAATGCGAACATCACGGCGATTGCTGTTGACCCAGAAAAAGACTGGATTGTGTGGATTAAGGAAGAACATATCTACATGAGTAACATCGAGGGAGAAAATCGGTAGGTTTAGCTCATTAAGATATACAGTGCTAGGACATTTTTCTGTTTTATAACAGAGGGTGCTTTTATCTAGGTAGATAGGCAAGGTGTTTGTGCCTATAGTTTTCTATTTTAGCATTGGCTTTTCATTCAAAAATTTATTCATTTTGCGTTTTTTTATGAATTTATTGAATATAAGTTATGGATGAAGTTAAAAAAAAAGTTAACTAATTTAAAATGTTCTCATAACATTTTGAACAAACTTGTTTTTGATCTCGGTTCAAATTTTCGGGCACATGTGGCATTTGGTTTTTGTGTCTTTGATTGTTCTTGTTTTAGTTTTTTGAGCAATTGCTTGCTAATTTCTGGTAATTGATGGACAGCTATTTTTTATGTTATCAAAGCACCCTCTGTTATAAAATAAAAAAAAAATTGTTTAACTTATTTTCTCAAATGCGGGCAGCAGGTCCTGGTACCTATTCAATTAATCAAAAAAAATCGCAAGATTGCAGCCTTAACTAACTTTTTTTCTAGGATTGTCCTCGTGAATGGCACTGCCACTAAGCTAGCAATACTCTCCGGTTGGCTCTATTGGATAGACCGTGAATTCCAGCTCCAACAAATGTATTTACACTCTTTCAAACCGAGTTCAAGTTCTTCCCTCTCTCTTCAAGCTTCACACATTGTCGACTTAATTGCTGTGACAGAGCCCGATTATAAACATTCGTGTTTTCACAAAAAGTGCTCCCATTTGTGCATTATGAACGGTACGAATGCCGTCTGTGCATGTCCTCAAGGCAACGTTCTTAAAGAAGAAAAAAAAACATGTTCGGCAGTACAAAAATGTGGCCCCGACCGATTCACTTGCGTCTCTGCCTCTCATGAAAACTGTATTCCAATACGATGGAGATGCGATAGAGAAAAAGATTGTTTAGATGGTTCCGATGAATTAAACTGTCCCGAGTGTCTTAAAGATCAGTTTAAATGCAAAGATGGTACTTGCATTAGTTTGAATTTAGTGTGCGATGGCTCTCCACATTGCGCTGATCAGTCAGATGAAGAAAGCTGTTGTAAAGGCGGTTTTCGATGTCCGAATACTCAAGTTTGTTTGTCTCAAAGTCAGGTGTGTGATAAAATAGATAATTGTGCTGACGGATCAGATGAGCATCCGAGTTCTTGCAAAAATGCAAGCAAATTGAAGGGGACGTCCAATGGACTTCTGTGGACAATTTTCGGTGTGCTATTCGTCGTCTTACTTGCCGGGAGCATGTTCTACTGCTACATGAGAAGGTTAAAGTCAACTGAAGACTTCAATGATCAGTCGGAAGATTCATTAAGTCCCATGCAGCCCAAGCCGCACATCAAAATCCGAAAGGGTACGTAGCAATCGCTAGAAAAAAAAAAGTTTTTTTAATAGCAAATAAACTAAGTTATTGGCTCTATTTTTGCTTTGAAAAGTAGAGTATTATTTATCTAGGTTAATAATAATAATGTATAAAAAAAAACATTAGATTTTTAAAAACGTTCGATTGCAAAACCCAATTCGATCGGGTGAACCGAAGAGATGTAGGTTCCTAATCATTAAGAGAAAATTGTTTTTAAAATACAGTAGTAGAAATTAAAAAGATTTCTGTAATGCGCACGCACTTGGGGACTTTGTGTTGCTGAGGTTGAAAAATGTAAAATAGTAAAAAAAAAAGATGTACACGATGTATCTAGATACCCGCTTTGTTTCTATTAAACGACAAGATCGTAATGAAAAGGGATGTCTAAGAAATAATATTGTATTATTTATAACGAATTTAAACATAAACAAGACATAAACTGAAGAAAATATCCACTAGTCAAAAAAATAGTATATCCACCATGGTTGAGATGACAGTTATAACCCTCGCGTATTACATTCTTAAAGCTAGGTTTATAATCATAGTCATCTCAACCTTGGTGGATAATGTGCTATTTTTGACTATTTCTTTTCCCTAGGTATTCCTGACGTGGTCCGCATGTCCATGGTCACAGGAAGTGAAACCAGCTACGATAGAAATCATATCACCGGTGCCTCTAGTAGTACAAACGAATCAAACCTCACTTGTTACCCCCGCGAACCACTGAACCCTCCCCCAAGTCCGGCGACAACAAGAGGAAGTAGTCCCTCTTCAAGATACCGCCCTTATAGACATTACAGGTCTATAAACCAACCACCTCCACCAACGCCGTGCTCAACTGATGTTTGCGACGAAAGCGATTGCAATTATCCGACGCGAAGCCGATACGATGGAGGTCCGTTTCCACCACCTCCAACTCCTCGATCTCAATGTCACAGCGAAAGCTGTCCACCGTCCCCGAGTTCACGATCTTCAACGTATTTTAACCCGTTTCCGCCCCCTCCGTCGCCGGTGGCGTCACCGCCTAGAGGCTATGACTCGTGATGGATGTGGTGGGTGAAACAATTCTTTGATTTTTATATACTTTAATTGTTACGTTTTCACCTGTCACAAACTGTTGAAATGTGTTACATTGTGCCTAACTATTTATAAATATTTGTGTACATAATATTTTAAGAACTAATGATTTATACTCCAGCAAATAAATATATGGCTGTATTCTTTTATTGCGTTTGTTTGATTAATCACACTTTTCGCTCAATATTTTACGTTTCAATTTATTACGTGATTCATGAACTTGCTGGTATGAGACTCATATTAATTATTTAAACGAATCAGATTGATAAAATCAAAAATCAATACGAGTTTCTCAAAACGTGCAGTATATTTTTTTTTGTGACAATGAATAAATTTTGGCCTCCCATTGTAGGCATTGCTGGAGGTTGCCTGTTAATTTTTGGTGTCGTATTTTCGGTGTACATAGTGCCTTGCATTGAGGAGCAAAATTTTAAAAAGGTAACGAAGCAGACACTATAGTGTCTTTATAGATTTTTTTACAATTATAGGAGAGCGTCGCAAATGGTACAAGAACGTTTGAGTACTTTGTGCACAATTCTGCTTTTACCGTAAAGTTTAGAGTTTATTTCTTCAATGTAGTCAATCCGAAGGACATTATTTACGAAAAAGCGACTCCAAAGGTTGAAGAAGTTGGACCTTACGTATATGAGTGAGTTTTTTTTACCAATTCCAATAAACTCTAATATCCAAACAGCGTAGAGAAAACTAGGAGAGTGAAAAATTTAAATGAGTCCCAAGGAACAATTGAATTTTCTGAAATTGCATATTTTCACTTCAACTCCACGGAATCTAAGAAACATACAGAGGATGATTTTTTCACTACCGTTAATGTCGTTCTTCTGGTTCGAATATTTTGGGTCTGCCTATTTTATTGACCAAAGAAAGTATATTCTATCAGCTCAAAGATAAAAAAACATTAATGTTTCAAATTTCAGATTTTGTTACTACCAGAAAAAATATTACTACTTCTGAAATAAGGGTGGTTCTTTTTTGATAATGTGTCAAAATTTCATGTTTTTTTCTGCGTTAAAAATTAATGTGTTTTTTCAAAATTGGTGTAGGGACTCTACTCAATTGGTAGTAATTACTATCAAAAAAAAAATAAAGATGGATTTCTTTAGGTTAAAAACTAGTCAGGCACTCCAAAATTAGTAAGAGACACTTCTAGTTTGGTAGTAATGAGTGCCAAAAAATAATAACATCTACTTTCAAAATAAGGGTTGTTAATCCTTGCGCTTTTACTGGAATTTTGTGTTTTCTTGTTAAATTTTAATCACACATTTTAAAGTAGCTACAGAGACATTTACCCTCAAGATGAGAGTACTTCAGTATTGGTGATTTATTGAAATTTGATGTTTTCTTTGAGTAAATAACACTAGGCAACAAAAAAAATACGTTTTTTTTTCCCAAAGATTTAATTGTGTGATTTGGGATCGCCATGCTATAGAGAACTTAGAACAGTAAATAAAACATCTCAGTCACGTATAGTTTTTAAGAGAAATTTATTTTAAATTTAGCAATTTTTCGTAGTTACTTTAAGGTTAATACGTTATTTAGACTTTAAAAATAAACTTGTTGTGTGTTTGTTCTTTTGGTCGTCTATTGTAAGAAGAGATCGGTGTCTCTCTAACCAAAAACCAACATTAGTCATACTTTTTTTTTACTTCTTGGTAAATATAAAACAAACAAATAAAGCAAAATAAATCCGGAGAATTGACACAACAGCGTGACATGGTGAAAAAACTGAATGTAGACTAATACTACAACATGGTATTATGATTGTTTGTAACAAAAATTTAAAGCTACCCTCCTAAATTGATCAAAAAAATTCACTTAAAAAAAATAAGAAAATCTCTTTATCTATACGTGATTGAAATAAATGGTTATTTTTCTGGTATTAGGTGCATAATTATCTACAAACTACGCTATAAATTTTCCCCGGGAAATTTTGAGTGTTGACTAGTGTAATTAGTCAAATATTGCAATTTAATGGAGTGTGAGGTTTATTTAGTATTATTGTTTTAACTCAGTTTTTATCTAGCAGCTCGAGTTTTCGAGGTACAGCAACCGTCTTGAAATTACCTAGTTAGCTTTTTCTAGTAATATCGTTTTTGTTTAGACTATTTTCTTAAAATTAGTGTAATGTTTTTGTCAAGAAGGACCTGTGTTTACAATGTGAACTGTTATCACATCACGCTTAATAAACGAGAAACGCGTATAAAAATAGAGAAGAGAAAATTATCCGTGAAAAAAGTAAAGCTTTCGACTTTATGGCCCTATTACTCAGTGCTAAAAAGCATATTTCTACTGAATGAAAACTACGACATTTTAAAGTAATTTTTTTTCAAAGTACTGTCAAAGTGCACAGATTATTAGTTTCAATACCCGCAAAGAAATTTAACAATTTGGCAATTTATTAAACTTAATAAAGTAGAATAGGTATGATAGCTAGCAATTTATTTAAAAAATGATAACTATGCTACTTTTTGTACATTTTGCTTTCCTCAAAGTATCCTCCCTTGGCTTTGATGACGGCTTCACAAATTTTTGGCATTCGTCTCGTTAATTTTTCAATGGTTTCGATCTCAGTTCAATTCCATTCTTGATTAAGCACATCCTGCAGCAGATTAACATTAGTTACCACCAATTTTTGTCCACGCTTGTCCAGCTCCGATAATAATTCAATCATGTTCAAATTAGAGCTTTGATCGGAGGCTATTCCATAATTGTGAAGACATTTTGCCACTCTTTATTCTTTAAGTAATCTTCACTCAGTTTTAATGTGTGTTTGGGATCGTTATCTTGTTGTAAAACAAAACCTTCTCCTCTTTAATGAAGGTCAGAAGGTATGGCATGTCTGTAGGATTCTGTGGTGGTACCTTCTGTCCATCATATCTTTGATTCTAATTAAATCTCCCACTCCATTTTCTCCAGCAGAGCTCTAAACTATTACCAAATCTCCCCCGTGCTTAACCGTTGGAGTCACACAGAAGCTTTTTATCCGTTCGTCCTTTAACTTTACGGATAAATGTTCAACATTTAGCACCCACGATTCAAATTTTGACTCATTCCTAAAAAGGACTTTTTTCCAGTCTTCTTCAGTCCAATGACGATGTTCTAAAGTCCAAACCAATCTTTTTTTCTTGATTTGTTGTCTCAGGAGAGGTTTTTTGTCGCTATACGACCGTTTAATTCAAATATTTCAAGACGACGTTAAGTTGTATTCACTGACATCTGTTCCAGTCGCTTCTATCAATTCTGTTTGAATTTCTGCAGTTTTAAATCTATTTCTTTTGCTGCATGTTCTCATGTACAACTGTGGTCTTCTTTGGCTAACATGGTTTATTTTTTAAACTTCCGGTTTCAGCGAATCGTTTGAGCGTGATGTAGATACTTCCAACTGAAATTTTTAGTTGTCTGGAGATTTTTCGTATAGAAAAACTTGCTTTACTCAGAGCCACAATCGCTGATCTGTTTTCAGTTAAAATCTGTTTCCTTGGAGTAATTTTATATTTTTACTTTTTGTTTTGTTAAAAGTAAAAAATGCAACAATTGCAACAAAATATTTTCAACTCACAAAAATTACTAGTTGACGACTGATATTTTTGTGTTGTAAACATTACAGGAGTTAACAACAAAAACCATTTTTTAAGTGGATTTATCCCAACTCACCATCAGCTATTAGCCCTGTTCTGCAGTTTCAATGATCCTTTTGTATCACAAGCATCTACGTCACTAGATTATTCTGGAGAGCTTAAGTACCTGAGTAATACAAGGGATAAAAGCGAATTAGATCTGGACAATGCTGTTGGTTTTCTAAGACCATTCAATCAAAATGAGCTTAATGAGCTTAGTCAGAGATCTTGGTCTTTCTGTAACTGATAGACTCTTCAAAACAGATGTACTTTTGCATAACGGAAATAAGCTAGGTTCTTTACGTACGTTCAACGAGAGCTAAAGAAGAATATTTAACAACATGCTTATTAATGGATAAACTAATGTGCAATGAATACAAGTGGCTTTTACTGGGTGTATCAAATATGGCGCACTAACTGTACATGATGCAAGAATAGATCATACTGAACACAGGAAAATTACTAAAAAAAATCTAATAAACTTACCTTTAGATTTGTAAATGGCTTTTATTTTAGAAATATGCACGGTGGTTAGCTAATTTAAACAATGAAAAAAAAAAATTCAGAAAGTAATAGGTAAATGTTTCCATCACAATGTTCAACACACGTCAAAATGACTTGTTTTCAAGTGAAGTAATGGAAAACGAATTATAAGTTGGCATATTAAAATTACAATTAATGTTCAAAAGTATGACCGTGGGCGTTTTTACAGGCGTTACACTTTTGAATATTTTGCTGTACATTTTCCAACATTTCCATTGTAACAGTTGCTACAGCCCCAGTAATTCTGTTTCGTACAACCTCTTTGTTTTTCGGTAAAATGCCATACACTTTATCCTTCATCGCGCCACTCAAGTCTAAAATTAAAATTTTACCAATTTCGTGACAGAAATTAAAAAAAAAAACGGGAATTCACATTTTGTGTGGGTTATTAAAAATTTCTTAGGCAATAAAAAGGCTAATGATTTCTTCAAACATATTGAGGAATTTATATTACATTTCGAGCAACATGAATATTAAGGAACACTAAATAAAATTTTATAAAATCGTGAAGAAACATGAAATTTTATTAAATTATTAAGACAGAACCACCTATATTGTGGGAATCAGATGATCATTTTTCTAATAGTAGTTACTACCAACCTGGTTGTAACAAAATCTAGAGTTTGAAAAGGTTATTTATCTTTAAAGAATTGTGATATTCTTTTTTTTTTTTTTTGGTCAGTAAAATAGATTTTCCTGAACGTTTTTTAGGTGATCCGATGTTAATTGTTTTTTTACAGAATATTGCAAATATTATTCAGGAACAAAAGATACTTTCTAAAGAGAAAAAAGATGAATTGATGGAAATGATCCCAGACCTGTATAAACTGTTTCTACCAGTTAAAGTAAAAGATATCCTGTTTGATGGAGTCACTATTAATTGTTCATCTCAATTATGTACGAGTATTTTTTAATTAAGTTATAATTGAACTAAATTTTCAGTGGGAGTCTGTGTCTACATGCGGTATTTAGACATACGGTTTTTGAAGCTTATTGAGCCAAACTTTCAATTTTCTTTCTTTAATCATGTAAGTGTACTTTTTTTTTTTCTTATACTACTTTCAATCAGTTTAATAATACCCCAACGGGCCCGTTTAAAATGTATTTAAAATCTACGAGTGAAGGTGGTAAAGGGAAAAAATTGACCTACAAAGGGAAAAATCAATTAGCAACGTGGTTACCTAAAGGAGGTTGCAACAAGATACAAGGAACAAACACTTATATGTTTCCATCCATGGCTTTCCCAGAGAAAAAGATCTACACATTTTTTCTAGAATTCTGCAGGTTAAGAAATGAATTTTTTCACATAAAAGATTATATTTTTTTATTTTAGATCTATACCTTTTATTTTTGAAAAACGCGAGTCATTTCGTGATGTCCCCGCCTACACTTTTGTGAGCAGCTCAGAAACTTTTGATCATATTCGACAAAATGTTTGCTTTTGTAAGAAAAATAAATTCCGGCGTCAATCTATTAGTTGCAACGTTAAGGGCACAATGAATCTACATAATTGTCAAAATTTTCCCACTATTCTATCATTTCCTCATTTCTACATGGGAGACACGAAGTTATTTGACTACGTTGATGGCTTAACAGCACCTAAAAAGGATCGACACGGTTCTTTTATCACCATTGAACCAGTAAAGTGAACTGTTTTCTCTGATTTTTTATAATATGTGTTTTAGGCGAGTGGGTTTGGACTCAAGACTACGGTCCGTTTTCAATACAATATAAAGTTGAGTACACTAAGAACCATAAATAACGACACTGATATTACGGAAGGAATTTTACCGATACTGTGGATGGAAGAAGTATTTTTTTTCTTTGTGAAAAGCGTGTTTAACATCGATTTGTAGACTTTGGAAGCTAAGCCTGAGATTATTGACTACTTTACTGATAAAATTCTCTTCGTACAAAAACTGCATTTACTGAGATTTTTGTTTGTGGGATTGGGGATTTTAATAATGTTGTTGTCAGTGGTACTGATGGCATATCGAGAAATTCGCTTAACACGGGAGGTTTTCAAGAAAAGAGATGACTTCGGAGCGACGTTTTTTCAAGAAAAAACGCTTTTGAAAGGCGTGAATGTAAACTTGTATCCACAAGTCGTGAACAGGAATATCAGTGATGCGTTTACTAAACGAAATCAACGAAATTAGTACTTTTATATTTCTTCGTTTGTGTGTACAGTGTGATTTAAAATATTCATATATATAAATTTGGTGGAGGCGCCGGTTGGTCACGGTAACCACTCATAACGATCAATTACGATTCTCCAAATTACACTTTTATCTAAGCGGATAATCTTAATCCATTAGAGATTTATGTAGACTTTGAATGAGCACTCATTTATTCCACAAAATGCGTTTAAACGTAGCTACATTTACAGGCATCGTCGGCTTTTCTTCTTTGATTTTAGGTCTACTTTGTTCGAGTTTGATTTTTCCAAAATTAGAAATGTATCTTATAGCCAAAGGGACAGCTTTAGAAGATGGAAGTCACGCTTTTGAATCGTGGAAAAAAATCCCTTTTCCTTTTAAACTAAAGATTTATTTTTTTAATGTAACGAATGCCGATGATGTTCAGATGGGTTCAAAGCCGGTTTTTAGGGAAGTAGGGCCTTACATTTATGAGTACGTAAGGCACTAGTTTTTATTTTTTAATTGAAATCGTAGTGAATATAGGGAGAGAGAAATTTTGGAAGTGGATGAAGAGAATAATACTATTAAGTATGTTCAAAGGAAGTTTTATTATTTCAATGCCGAAGAGTCTGGGTGTCGATCTGAAGATGACATTGTTACCATAATACATTTTGCTGTTGTGGTGAGTGTGACGAAGGGTAATTATTATTTTTTTTCTACAGCAGATTTTAAATTGTGCTTAATTCGTCTCAAAATGCAAAGCTAACTTGCACTTTAACTTCAAGGATAGATAAAGTGACTTTAACATCAACAGTAGATTTTTTTAACTTTTTGTTAACTTTAGTACATTATTATTTTCGATTTATTTTAAGAACAAAACTCGCATTAATAGTTGATTTGAAATGGCAATTTTTCTCGTTTCGCCAATATAGTTTTCTGTTACAGAGGATGATTTACATCCTCGGTAGCAGCATCGTGCTTAGCAACATCGTATCTGCAGAGCGGAGAAAGCAATGCCCAGTATACGTATTGTATTGATTTCTACAAATTCAACGGTATACTTTTTCTGTCTGTAGTTAACGAAAAATTTGCTGTGAGGAACGCAAGCCTGAATATTTTTGTACAATGTTCAAAAAAGTAACTCCACAGTCTGTATTAGTTAAACGAAACGAATTTTTGGGTCTTAATATCAATAAGTGAAACAATCATTACCAATTGTCGATCGTCAATACTGGCAACTTATTGTACAATTTGTCAGGTCTACAAGCCCCGTGTAAAACTATTACAGCAACAACTTGCAAGTTTTAAACCCCATTTTACAATTTATTTTTAAAACTTTAGGATCCTTAAAATTCTAAATTTTACAAAAAGATAATCATTATCTGAAGCTAAAAATTTAGTGATTTTATTCTGCACAAATATTTTTTCGATTTAGTAATAGATAACAAAGCAAACTTAAAAAATGTTTAAAGAAAATGCTATTTAAGGTACTTTTGCTTCTGTCAACTAGTAATTTTTGTCAACGTCTTTCGGTGCAATTGTTGTATTTTTTACTCTTAATAAAACAAGAGTATTAAAACAAAGTGTAAAAAATGGTTTCAGTGAAACAGATTTCAATTGAAAACAGATCAGCGATTGTGGCTCTGAGTAAAGCAAGTTTTTCTATTCGAAAAATCTCCAGACAACTAAAAATTTCAGTTGGAAGTATCTACATCACGCTCAAACGATTCGCTGAAACCGGAAGTTTAAAAAATAAACCATGTTCAAGGCAGTCATAAAAGACCACAGCACCACAAGCTTTGTACATGAGAACATGTAGCAAAAGAAATTGATTTAAAACTGCCCCAGAAATTCAAACAGAATTGTTAGAAGCGACTGGAACAGATGTCAGGAATACAACTAAACGTCGTCTTGAAATATTTGGATTAAATGGTCGTATAGCGACAAAAAACCTCTCCTAAGACCACAAAACAAGAAAAAAAGATTGGTTTGGGCTTTAGATTATCGCCATTAGACTGAAGAAGACTGGAAAAAAGTCCTTTTTACGAATGAGTCAAAATTTGAATCGTGGGTACCAAATGTCAAACATTTATCCGTAGGTTAAAGGACGAACGGATAAAAAGTTTCTGTGTGACTCCAACGGTTAAGCACGGGGGAGATTCGGTAATAGTTTAGAGCTCTGCTGGATGAAATGGAGTGGGAGATTTAATTAGAATAAAAGATATGATGGACAGAAGGTACTACCACAGAATCCTACAGACATGCCATACCTTCTGGCCTTCATTAAAGAGGAGAATAGCGGCAAAATGTCTTCAAAATTATGGAATAGCCTCCGCTCAAAGCTCTAATTTGAACATGATTGAATTATTATCGGAGCTGGACAAGCGTAGACAAAAATTTTTGGTAACTAATGTTAATCTGCTGTGGGACGTCCTTAATCAAGAATAGAATTGAACTGAGATCGAAACCATTGAAAAACTAGCGAGACAAATGCCAAGAATTTGTAAAGCCGTTATCAAAGCCAAGGGAGGATACTTTGAGGAAACAAAATGTAGTAAAAGTAGCATAGTTATAATTTTTGAGTAAATTGTTAGCTGCTATACCTGTTCTACTATGTTAAGTTTAATAAATTGCTATATTGTTACATTTCTTTGGGTGTATTGAAACTAATAGACGGTAGTGTACTTTGACAGTATTTTGGAAAAAAAAATATGAAAATGTCCTAGTTTTCATTCAGCAGAATATGTTTTTTACTATACTAACTTCGCTGATATTTTTTTCACTTCCCCATATTTTGAGTATCACAAAGAATGTGTGTTATGAATGAATTATGAATGAATGAATGAGTTCATAAATTAAAAACAAAGCTTTTCTTTTAACTCTGCTATAGAAAAAAATAGTGTATGACACACGACCAGAAGAATTTTTAACGTGATCCTTTATCGTCTTGTATAATAAATAACGATTGTTTTAAAGAACATGGCTGATAAAATCTACAAGATTTCACCTATGGCGCTACCTGTGTTAAATGACGCCCTACCGTTATTATACCCGGAGTTAAAAAAAGTCTTCATGACTAGTTCAGTTCGAAACATCTTATTTGATGGTATAAAAATACTTTGCGATTCTGGGGAAGTTGGTAAGTGGCACCCATCTCTTTTCTGCATCGTATTTTTTATTTTTTTTTGTAGATCTGATCTGTGATGGAATCAGATCGAAATTACCACACACAATTCGAGAAAGCGGCGATAATTTCTTACTGTCTCTATTTCACCACGTGAGTCGCCACACTGACTTTTTCCATTTTCAGTTTCCACTTTCAGTTGAATGGTACTGCCGACGGTCCTTACGAAATCGGCCGCGGCTTCAAAACTACGAAGGGTAAAGTTTTATCTTTCAAACTTAGCACCTCTTTGCCACAATGGAAGAATCCACCATGCAGCGAAATCCGCGGCACCGATTTAACTCTCAATCCTAGCTTGACGGAACCACCAAAAACTCTCGATTTTTTTGTTCCCGATTTCTGTCGTTATTTCTCTGTTGGCTTCTCGAAAAAAGTGACGTATTCAGGTTTAGAAACCTATCGTTTCCAAACCGACGATCTTTTTCAAAGGAAAAGTTGTTTTTGCGAACAGACATGTCCTCCAGTGGGAACAATGGATGTGAGTTCTTGTACGGGCTCGTCTATAGCGATTTCTCAACCACACTTTCTCAATGCTGAAACATCGTTGCTCACATTTAGTCAAGGCCTCAAACCTAATCGAGATAAGCATGGAACGATTATCATTATGGAGCCAGTTAAGAGAGACATTTTTTTCTATCCGACTTTATTTATATCATTTCAGAAAACTGGTTTGGCGTTGAATGTCAAGAGCAGATTTCAGATGAATATTTTTGTAAAAAGTTACGACGAAGTGGATTTGTTGAGTAACATCACTGGGGGACTGTTCCCCTTTCTTTGGCTCGAAAACGTAAAAGTAATAATGAACATGTGTCGTTTATTACAAGTTGTTTTAGGGAGCGGAAGTCCCGATGGATATTATCCACGAACTACAAGATAATTTCGAAAAACTGAAAATCTTTGATGTGATCAAATACGTGCTTATAGTTGCAGGGAGTATTTGCTTAATCGTGTCTTTTATTTTGGCTATCATTAAAGATAAGATTGTTTGTTTCTGTGGGAGGAAAAATACGGTTTCCGTGAAAACAGAAGATCAGTTTAGACGAGTTGTGGAGCCGTATTCGGACTTGAATGATTTTGTGATGAGGGCACGAAATAACGTAGAAGGTAGATACGTTTGGAAAATTACAGAATAAATCATGCAGTGACCCGAAGTATACCAATCGTGGTGATAATTAAAAGCAAGTAAAAGATATCTTATATCGATTTCAATTCATAACAAAAGGCTCCTTGCTTTTTTTTCTTTTGGTTGATACACGGGAAACTTTCCATGTTTCTGTCTTAGAACCCCAAAAAGGTTAATTGCGTTAAATCAAGCATTATCTGTAAGAAACTGTATTTGATGGAAATCAATATTTTCGAACTTATGAGCACTTTTAATTTTAGACTAAATTGCAATTTCCGGCTTTAGGTGAGGGATAAAATTATAGTGGTAGCATAAGTAGGTGTCTCTATGCAACTTATTTCTTCTAGAGCTTAAACTTTATCAGATATCGGACTTTTTATTTTAAATTTTGACTACCCCTCCTCCGGTTGGATTACCTATGACAAGAGTAACACACAATAAGACCAGTTTTGCACGCATTTTGCATTCGAGTTCTGGATCCGGAAATTTGCATTAAAAATTTGAATTATAATATAATATAAATGAATAAAAATAAATAAGTAAATAAGTATAATAGTAGACATTTAGAATATGAAGTTACTGGAAATTAAAGTCTGGCACACGAGACAAAAAAAAAGACAAATTTAAGTAGTAAAAAAAGAGATCAAAGCTCCTTTAGGCACAGTTTTGTTACTGTGGAGCTGTGGAGCTTCGTTGTAACTTTATTAGACAAAAATAATTTTCAGCAGTTTTCAGCTCGTTATTTTTTTTTTCATTTTTGAATATTTCACGATATTCCACATTTAGTCATCTAATAAATTTTTTAAATCGGCTTTGGAGTTAACGCTAAGAATACCCAAAAATCAAAACAGGCTAACCTTAGATAAAGTCTTAAAATTTAAGTTTCACATGATGTTTCATCGATTATTTAAAGGAAGAATGTTCAATTTCTTCATTTACCGTTTGCGTAGTACAACTAATTGTCACATTTAACTAGATCTATCGAAAAAGTTGGAAAAACCTGCCTTATCGAACCAGTATATTGAATATGGTTTTTTTTTCAATAAAATTAAAATCTATTTTTCTGGAAACCAATTTTCTAACTTATACTTTTAACATAATATTTTTTCTATTAGAATATAAAAAGTTGTAGGTCAATATATTTCACACATACATGTCCTTGTTATAAAATTCCTGTCAGTAAAAATAAAAACACGAAAAATCACTTTTTTATGAAAAGAAAGCTTTAGAAAGGCAGTATTTATTATTGCAGTAGAAGTAGAAGTTATAATCTAAAAACTTGATATTTTATATGTCGTGTGTTAAACTTCAACTAAAACGAAAAATTTGCTTAGAACCAAAATACGGACTTCCAGAAAAATTTGGAACTTTAGTAATATCTATGTTAATATCTATGAGCTTCACGACATACGTTGAAAAAAAATCAAAGGGGATCTGAACAGTTGATGGAAATAATCAAAAAAGAGGATCCAAAAGGTTTAATTATTTGCTGCTCCTAAATGGTTGATGCAAAGTGGATGAAAAAATGCGTTCATATAGCTCTAGGATTGGGTGTTGCTAACATGGTTTGCAATCTATCCGGAAATGCATAGTTTTTGTAGGGGGCGTGGTCAAACATTCAATTAAATTCTTCAGTATCTCAAGAACTGGAAGTGATATACAAGGGTTTTATCGTGCACTTCTAAGGAAACACGTATTGCTATGCCGTTTGCTACCAGAAAATGGAAATCACATTTTAAAACTGCTCATAACTCTTAAATAATTAATTTCTGGAGTACTTGCATATTTGATGCAGTTAATCTTATCACGATCCTGAGACATAAACCTATGAGGTTTTCCCTGTTAGAGATAACATAGTTATTTGGTAAAGTAAATTATCTTTAATTCACAAGCTGAAACTTACTACTCAAAAAACATTATTTGCCGAGGGTAAGGAATAAAATTTTAACAGAATGTCAAATATTAGCGATCTTTAATTTTATTTTATGTTATGAAGTGCTTGGAGAATTTGTTGTACAAAACTCAATAAAAACACTTTTCAATATATTATAATTTTTACGAGCTAAATCACAGTACTATTACTAGTTATATCGCGTCTGCCGTAGATGACTCCAATTGAGAAGAGATTAGAGTTAGATTACATTTTTTGTAGCACGGCAGCGTTAACATTTTATGTATTTCTAGTATATTCACATACACAACAAATCAACAAAAACAACCCGTTGTTTTACACCTCTTCAAGATTATATAAAACTCTATAAATGCATTATTGAAATTATAGAATAGTAAAGGACATCGGATAAGAATTTCTCATAAATGGCAGTTATCTCGTTAAAATACTTCCATGTGGTGGACATGACTGTTTTTAATTTTCTTACAACCATGACCTGAATGATTTGTGACCTCAAGTAAATGTGACAATGCCTGTACATGGTGCACAAAATCAATACTAACAATTAATCACAAACCTAGAATTAGTATTTAAGTACTTTGATTGTCATCACTTCGTTCACATTGTATCTTAAATAAAAATAAATAAATTTATTCTTAATAATAAAACAATTTGTCATAACCTGGTTTAAAGCTAGAGTTAATAGATCACATTCGTTAATTTAATCAATGAAATAATCCGTCAATGGCGTAGTAACTTCCAGAGAACAACGCAAACCACGAAATAATTGCAATGAAAATGTTTTTCCACAGTCTCCATTTCAAAAATCCGAAATCTCCGTCGTCTCCCATGTTTAATATAGTGTCAATAACAACAGGAATAAAAAGTCCGAGAGTTGAGAAACAGATTGATCCTACTAGACCAATAATGGCGTCTAATCTTGGTACTGCTGCGGCAATTGCAACGATGAATATCACTAACACAATTCTCATGATAATTTGAGCAATGTTGTGATGTTTTTCTGGGATTTTTGGTGAAAGTTTCCTCCAAGTTATATCGCATGGCACGTAGAATTGCAACATGAATGTGAAGAACACCGCTATCGCTATACACATTTTAGCTACTTGTGCAACACTGTAAAGCAAATTATTAACAAAAGTAAGAATGGTAAAGTCTGACTTACATTTCCTCATCCGGTAAATTACCAATAACATTAGCTCCAACTGCATCCCCAAATCGAAGATAGCCGAAAAGACCGATGATGGTGTAAAGACTTACTACGAAAGTCATTGCGATATTAAGGACACCAGGACATCCCAGAAATTGGGATTTTATCATGGAGTTTTCAATAGGTAACATGGTACCGATTCCTTCCATGGCAAACAGAACCGTACTGAAGAAAAGGGGGATATATTTGATGTCGTTGAAGAGTTTTCGGTCATCCATGTCGATATCTCCGATTCCAGAAAACATGTAATAGAGGGTTATTCCAAAAGCCACAATCATTGTAGTGTTGGCGATTATTGAAAATGGTACTAGGTGTTTCAACTGGCGGACTTGACAACAAATCATTAATGGTACCATGAGCATTACCATGTAGTATTGTGGAGGCCAGTCGCTCACGGAGGGATGGTGGAAATTTACCAGCTGTAAAAGACTCGGTTAAACAAGTACATTAAGACAAAGTAACGACTTACATCTCGGACGTTTTCGCAGATGAAGACTACGTATACTGCGTTTCCAGAGTAGTAAGTTAGAAGTAGAGATACATCCACGAATATTCTAAAAGAGAATAAGAGAAAAATAAAAGCCTGATACCTATTAACTCAGAACGTAATTAAATAGGTTTCTTTGGTATAAATAGCCAATGTAAATTAACATTTTCAAAACTACAATGCATCTTCTAATGTAAACAAAAAATGTAGTCATGCAGAAGCTGAACAAATCTAAAATTTGAAGATTTATGTTTGATATTGTTCAAATTGACTGCAATTTTATGTTTTCAGACTGCCACTTAAAAAAAAATGATCACAATCATTCCACACGTGTCAAAAATGACTCGATGTGGTGTTTTGTTCCATCATAAATTTTCTTCTTTAAGAAAAAGTGTTCATCAATAAAAACAAAACACACTCATTTTGCATATTATTTTTGGTAGTCTGACAGTGTCCTGAAGAAAAATTCAAAATATACTAATGTTAATCTGCAGTGGGACGTCCTTAATCAAGAATGGAATTGAATTGAGATCCAAACCATTGAAAAACTAACAAGACGAATGCCAAGAATTTGTGAAGCCGTCATCAAAGCCAAGGGAGGATATTTTGATAAAACAAAATGTAGTAAAAGTAGCATAGTTATAATTTTTGAGTAAATTGTTAGCTGTTATATCTGTTCTACTACGTTAAGTTTAATAAATTACTATACTGTTACATTTCTTTGGGTGTATTGAAACTAATAGACGGTAGTGTACTTTGACAGTATTTTGGAAAAAAAAACTTTAAAATGTCCTAGTTTTCATTCAGCAGAATATGTTTTTTACCATACTAACTTCGCTGATATTTTTTTCACCTCCCCATATTTTGAGTATCACAAAGATGTGTGTGATGAATGAATTATGAATGAATGAATGAATTAATAAATTAAAATCAAAGCTTTTCTTTTAAATCTGCTATAGAAAAAAATAGTGTATTACACACGACGATGAAGAATTTTTAACGTGATCCTTTATCGTCTTGTATAATAAATAACGATTGTTTTAAAGAACATGGCTGATAAAATCTACTAGATTTGGTGTTTTGTTCCATCATAAATTTTCTTCTTTAAGAAAAAGTGTTCCACATTAAAAACAAAACCAACTAATTTTGCATATTATTTTTGGTAGTATGACAGTGTCCTGAAGAAAAATTCAAAATATATATTAATTTAAAAATATAGATTTTAAGAATTATATTTAAGCCAGCAATTATAGAGATTCCAAACTTTCATTATCAGGGATTATAAAGATTTTAACATTTTATAGACAAAAACAGTAATAGATAGTTTAGAAGATAATTGAACTTTGCTAATTCTAGTGATAATACGGATGTAAAAAGTAAAAAAGCTCAAAAGATCACATTAGCTTAAAAAAATCTTTATCAAATAATAATAAATTTTAAAAATTTCCAAGTTTTAAATACTACGGAGACATAAAAAAACATTAAAAAAATGCAATATCTCACTTATCTCAAAATTCTGGAAAGATATAGGCAAGTTTATTTTATTTAATTTGACCAATTTTCGCGTTTCTTTTTCAAGGTACAGTTCTCATTGTGTTTTAATTTTTTTAAACGTAATTATTTAAAGGTAAAAGTTATAGTTAAAGTTAAAGTAATTATAGGCCTAAGCACAAGAAATAATATAATCGGCATTTATTTAATTTCTAAATAGTAACCAGATTTGTTTTTCCTCATAGTTTTCAATTTAAGGTTTCAAAATTGTGTTTTAACATTTTCAAAATACAAGTTTTTCAATTTGAGAATTCAATTACATTTAGAAGGAATTGTGTTTTTTCTAAATAAAAATTTTTAGCATCTTCAAACTCTAAGGTCTAAGATTTGTGAATAGAAAATATCAAAACTTAATGTAAACACAAATGTATGGTTTTAAATTAAAATTTTAAATTTATGTTTAATTCAAATTTTCAAGATACCTAACTAATCTACAATTCTAGCACGTGTTAAAAGTGGACAATACAATTTTGAACACTGATTAAAACTTTCCTTATCTCATTTTTTTCTAATAATAATAATAATGAGGTTTGAAATTATAAAAAAACACGAAGGTTCAGTTATTAATCGCAACAGTGATAAATAGATAATGGATCCAAAAAAGTAAAAAGTAAATTCTAAGTAAAATTTTTTATAGGTAATTTAGATTTTTTTTAATGTAATTGATTAAGAATAATTTGTACAATTTTAGTTTTTTAATTTTCAAGGTTTCAAAATTGTATTTAACGTTTTTAAAATACATGTTTCCATTTTGAGAATTCAAGTAGGAAGAATGAAATCTCAAAAGTGTTTTTTTATTGAATAGTTTTAGTGCCTTTAAATTCTAAGCTCAGAACATTCGTTATCTCATTTTTTTTTGTATCTTTTACACGTATACCTTTCTAAGAATGATAGTAAGATTTTAAATTATAAAAAAAAACGTGGGTTCAGTTATTAATTGTGCCTTTCTAAAACGAAATTGACTGTTTATAAAGTAACGATCTTAAAAAAAAGAGTGAGAGTTACTTAAATAAAGCTTTCTCAAGCTGTTTCGAAGAAATATCTAATTTATTATTTTAATGTCTGTTGGTATAAATAATAATATCAAAATAAATAGCGCATTCACATTTTACTGTTTTGTATTAATGAATTTATAGAACTGCGTCTTTACAAATATTGTAAATTATTATTGTCTATAGAAATATCAACGACCTCAAAATGCTGTCAAGGACCTCAGCATAAACAAGTTAACAAAATTCTAACCAACTGAATAATACCTGAAGTTGTTGTTGTTATTACAATTATTTACTTGGTATTGAAAGTTGGAGAGCGCCTGTGTTTTATTCATCTTAGTGCCCCCAATCTGGTTCTGGTACATTTTGACGACCACGACTGCGGAACTTATTATCAGCAGTTAACTAATTTGCATGATAATCACACCCATTGCTGGCATAATAGCGATATATGTATTAAAATTCTTTCCATGTGAACTCATTACCGCACCTTTAATGCCATCGATATAAGTGGGGTAAAGAAAAAATATTGCTCACGATTGACATCTGCAAGGTCATGTCAAACGAAGAGGAGGTGAAGGTTTCACATGCAGAAATCTACCAACAATTTAAATATCAAAGGTGTTATGTAAGACCATTATCTCTACAACAGCGGAAATCTCGTCATTTACTGTTGTAATACACGGAAGATAAAACCTTTCACTTTGGATGTAAATACCTGGAATCTACAGAAAAATATGTTTTTTTTTAAAGCTAACCTTGTTTATAAACATAAAAATGTTGACCTGAAGGAAATAATAAATTCTGATTATCCTATGAGTCAGTTAAATTTATAAGTGGTGATCAAAATTAAATAATGTGCGTCACAAGTCCGACTTATTGTAATTTTTTCACCGTGTTCGTCAGGTACAATTGCAATAATAACACTCGTTGCGTTTGATCAATCCCTTTAATTAGCCAGTCAGACTTGAACTAGTTCAACTCATGTTACACAACATACAAAAACTGAAAAAATGGCGAAAGCAATGCTCACAAATATGCAGTAAAAGTAAATCAAATTCTTATTACGAAAGAGCTCTGGAAGATACTGCGTAGCAGATCGAATTATCTTTTTGCCTTATTATTGTGTGCATATTCGTGAAATCGGCACATTAGTAGCAAAGATAATTTTATTGTTTTATTTAAAGATTATCCTGTTTGCATGGGATATAAATTTTTCAAGGAACTCAAGTCTTTGTATGGTAATTTACACGGATAATAACTTTCAATGTAAATAAATTTATCACAATTCGAATCAGTTATGCCATTTTACAGATTGTAGTGTGGCTCATTTTGTAGCGTACATTTTGAATTTACAGAAAAGCTGTTTTCGGAAACTAGCGAGTTTTTCTGTGACTTTTAAATAATAGCGACGTTTGTTTATGTTGTGACTAAGTGACAAAGTAAACAGTACTTGATAATTAATACTGGTTTGCTGAAAATCCCCATCGAAGAATGATGACACAACATTTTAGTAAATATTTAGAAGAACTGAATGTCAGGACAAGAATTTGACTTGTTTTTTGACACTGAACACAAATGCTACATTGAGCATTTGAAAAAAAAATGTACTTAGTACATTTAGCAAAGTATGCAAATAAAATTACATCCAATGAAGTTTAAAAAAAAAACTGACTAGAAATGAACACACTAATGACTAAGAATATTTCATTACCAGGGAGTAATGTAACAGTTTAATTACAAGCGTATTGTTTTTAGTTGCAGATCGATGAAGAGGTTGAGATGAAATGCATGTCTGATTATTGCAAATTAAAATGATTCAGTTTTTTCTAAAAGCATTGAAGTAGTAAGTTAGTGATTTTTTTAAATTAAATGGAATATTATTGGATATTGAAAAATTAACTATGAAAAATACATACGCAAACCATTCTATCTTAAAAACAAAACGTTTGTTTATCTTTATTTTTCTTATATGTAATAACTGGATACCAGTTTTTAATTATAATTTGTTTCCTGTTTCACTTATGTTTAGATGAAATCTTAAATTTGAGTTTAATTCAAATGTTCTATAAGTATACCTAAATAATTAATTTTCAATTTGTAAAATTCCGGCACATTCTAAAACTTACTGCTGTTTATAAAACTATCCTAAAATTGGGCAAAATTCTGAACATATGGTACGGATGCAGAAAGTAAGGAATTCAAAAGATCACAATCAGCTTAAAAAAAAGTTAACAAATGATTTAATTTGTTAATAAGTTAATTAATGATTTCAAAGATTACAGAGATACAGAATTGATTTAAAAAATTAAAAATATCTCACTTATCTTAAGTTCCTCGAAGTCTTAAAATTCTAATAAAATACAGGCAAGTAATTTTTTTATTATTTCACCGATTTTCGCTTATTTTAAAAAAAAATTCACGTAATTAATTAATAGTAGTACTTTTAGGTCTAAACATAAAGATAGTTTTATCAACATTTTAAACAGTAATCAGATTTGTCTCTATTTATAGTTTTTGCTATATTAAATCTACAAGTATTGACCAATTTTAATTCAATCATTTTCAAGGGTTTAAAATTGTATTTTAATGTTTTCAGAATACAGGTTTCCAGTTTGAGAAGTCCAGTACATTTAAAAGGAAGTCTCAAAAGTGTGATTTTTGTGTATGAATAGATTTAGTATCTTTTAATTCTGAGCTTTCATTTTTTTTGAATTGTAAACATTAAAATTTAACCTTAGAAAATTTGTGTGGTGTTAATGTATCTGCACCTACTAAAATCTCAAATTTGAGTTTATTTCACTTTTTCTAGATAGGGGAAGAGCGAGCAGAATGGCCACTTGAGTTTGTGAATCTGCACAGTGCTGCAATCAGGCAACAGAGTGCCTGTCAGTCATTCATGGTCCCTTGAAGAAGCTAGAAGATTGCATTTTCCCGTAGTCGCATTTTTTAGGATTTTGAGACTTTCTGAACTAAAGTAATCCCTCAATTTATGTAATTATTACAAATTTACCTGAGAAGTTAGTTTTTTTTTAACATAATTGTGTTGAAAGGTAAGTTACTTAGTCACAAATTCCCATCTCCCCAAATGCTTCATCGGAAGCCGTCACAGACTGACAACAATGGCCCGGTTGGAGCAATATACTTTTTGAAGGAGAACTTCTTATTAAATATATTAATTATATTAATATCGTGTAGTAATTTTTTCCCTAAATAGACATTTTTAAAGTTAAAACCGGTTTTCTCAATTGATTTAGCCCTTTTTAACTATGTGGCCATTTTGCCCTCCTCCGTCGAGCTCAGGGGCCACTTGGGTACTTTTCGCATTGATGATTTAGGTATTTTTCTTTGGTCAACAAGAATAACAAAATTCAGGCATGTAGTAAGATAGTTCGATTAAATACTCTATGATTTTGAAGTTTCTAGATCGATTGAAAAAAGTTGAAAGTTAGAAAAAACGTCAAACCTTTGGGGCGCCGTTATGCCCGCCCTTCCCTTACCTAAATAATTAGTTTTCAGATTCTAAAATTCTAAATTTTAAAGTATCAATATTTTGAAAAAATTTACTGCTACTGTTTCTAAAACTCAGCAGAAAATTGAGCACGACAATTTTGAATTTTCACTGTGTTAGAACTTAATTATTTCAATTTTTTTGTGTCTTGTACACGTAAGAAAGATAATAACGTTTAAGATCATCGAAAAAACGTTAGTTTACTCATTAACCGCAACAGTGATAGATAGATAAAAGATCCAAAAACTTTGAAAGATTTTATAGATTGAATTTTGTTAGTTCTAGTAACAAGTAGGGAAACCAAAACTTCACGAACAGCTTGAAAAAATCATAAACAAGAAATGACAAGATTTTTTAAAAATCCAGATTTTAAGGAGTACGGAGACGTAAAAAACATCGAATATCTTATTTATCTCAAGTTCCTCGAATTCTTAAAATTCTGGAAAACTAGGTTCAAGTCTATTTTTTATGATTTGACCGATTTTCATATTTCCTGTCAGTTTTCGAGTTTGATTAAAAAAAAGAATACTGGTATCCTCCAGTTTTTAATTATAATATTTTGCCTATTTCACTTACGCTTAGATAAAAATTGAAATAATAAAACTTTTAAGTCATATATTATAAATTTAAACTATACGTAAACGTCAAGTGATATCGTGTTTAAATAATTCGTTGCTAGAACGCAATACTTTAATTTTTGGGAAAAAACAAAAACAAATTTTACATTTACCAATTTCGATATTTTAAACAAGCGAAATTTGCTTTCGTCGTGTTCAAGCACCTTAATTGCAGATGACTGCAGGCATTCGAAAATTGCACATCAGGTCAATCCTGCAATAAAACCAAACTGCCACTTTACCAAGTGGAAAATTTTAAGAGATCACCTGATTTTTAATAGCAGATGCTGTACTCGTTCAATTTGATGCAAAAACTCAATTGTGAAACAACAACAATTTTATTATTCTTCACAGCGTGAAGGTAAACCATGAATAACCATGACCCCAAAAATTACCAATACGACGAACGGTATAGTTTTTTTTATCTAATTACTTAATTTGAATCATGTGAATCATCACTGATTTTGCGATTCGATGACGTCAGTATAAATTCCGTTAGAAACTCACCCAGCGAATGTGGTCCAACGTTGGACTGCTTTCGGTCCATGTCTGAAAACCTCCTGAGCTGTTTCCGAAAAACCCAACATTGGAACTTTGGCCTTCTTGCATATTTTTTGTGATGCGAATACCTAAAATAAACGATGGTTGTAACCTGTTTCGACATCGGGTTTTAAACTAGTTTTGGGTATACGTAATTACTGTCCATCATCACGGTTTTTAATATAACCATCATGGGCTATCTATGGGTTTGCCAGTCAGGTGTTCAAAGATATAAAAAGTTTTCATTGAGGTATAGGATGAATTATTCACGAAGTTCGAAAAGTAATTTTTAGAATGAAGCATCGCTAATAAGAATAACTCTTTTTTAGCAAAAATAAACTAAACAATTTCTCCTACGTCATGCTGTTATTGTACAACAAAGCAGTTTGTTAATGTACAACTTTTTTGTACCAAATGAGTCATAATCATCCTATAAATTATATGTTTAGAAAAGTTTCGAAAAAAAAACAATTGCAAATCATTACGTCAATATCCTAAACAACGAAGGCAGGAAATATCCGTTTTCCGATGATTTTGATTATAAAATCAGAAAAACCATGTTAAAAGCCTGTGCAAATTTTACAAAATGGTCGACAGATTTTGATGCGTGCATTAATTTGATAATAATAAATTAAATTACACACCAAAGGCTTCAAAAAAAAAAGCGATAAAATTACAATGAATATCAAACTATTTGGTTTAAATAAAATTGAACCAGACAAGTTAAATAAAATTAACATCGGATTGCTCTGTCTATAAAACCTTGGTAATCGGTATAAAGCACACAATTCATTTATTTAAAAAAATACCCTCAGTTCGTTTCAAAGTTGCTTTTTGATTAAATGAATCGTATCTATTCTTATTCTAGTCAGGAATCATAATTCTCTTGATTAAAAGACGCTTTCTCTTTAATTGTTTCTTTTATTTTAGAACAGGTGTATTGGCTTTGGAATATTTGCAGTCATAGAGCTAAATAAGTAGTAACCTATACTTCTAAAACAATTTTTTATTATGTCGAACGTTTTTAAAAAATGTAAAAAAGTCTGGAAAGTTTGGTGAACCAAAGAATTTAAAAAAATATAAAAGATAATAGTATCTTACGATCTAAATAGTGTAACAGTTACAAAGCAACCAGTGTGCACACTTTAAAAAAATTAAATTCAAAGAATTCTTTAAATTCTAGAGCTACAAAATAGTAAATCAGCTTTAAATATCGACAAATGCAAAAAATTGAAATAGGATAATTTAAGATCAAAGTTTTTAAAATTTGAAAAATTAACGAAATCTGAAAGCATTTAAAAATACTGAAGTATACGTAAAATTCAAAACAAACAAAATTTTAAAAATTAAAAGAATATGAAAAATACAAATAATTTAAATAATGTGCAAAATAATGCAATGTTTAAAGTATGTAAGTGTTTTACATAAAGCGAAAAGGTAAACATTTTAGCAAATCTAAAGATTTTAGATATTAATCAAAATTTAGGGAATTGAGAAATTTTTTTAAAGAATTTTTAGACTGTAAAAAATTGAAAATTCAATGCAACAAAAAGTACAAAAAAATCAAAGAATGAAAGTAATTGAAAAATTGCAACAGACACAAGTTTTTTAAAATAAACTTTAAAAATAATACAAATGTAAGAGTTCCAAAAATTCTAAGAAATAGAAAATGCAATTTTTTTAACAAAATTTACGACTTATAAGAAATAAATACGGTCAAAAATCTAAAAGGAATTTGAAAAATCTAAAGAATCCGAAGAATATTTAAAATCTATTAGGATATTAAAATAGAAATTTCCAAGATTGCAAAGAATCCAAAGCATGAAAAATTGCAGTATATACAAGTATATTAAAAGAAACATAAAAAATAATAGTAGTATAAATGTAAAAATTATAAAAAAATCAAGGAAACTAGAAAATGCAAAAACTTCAAATATTTTACAACATGAAAAATAGATACGATCTAAAGAGGATTTTAAAAATTTAAAGAATTTGGAAAATTAGAAACCCATTAGAATATCAGAATAGGAATTTTTAAGAATTCCGAGAAGAAGAATCAAAAATTCAAATAGACAAAAATGTGCAAAAGAATTCAATGAATGGACGAAATTGAAAAATTGCAACAGATTAAGTACACATTAAGAACCATAAAAAATAATTTGTATCTAAAATTTACAAGAATTTTATGAAAACAAGAGAATGCAAAGTTTTAAAAAAAAAATGCAAGATGAAAAATAAATAAATACGGAAAAATTCCAAAAATTCTAACGATCCAAAAAGAATTTGAAAAATCAAAAAAATCAGACACTGTAAAAAACCAAAAATCTAAAAGATTAAAAAAGTACAAAATAAATTTTAAAAAATCGAAAGAATAAAAAAATCACAAAGGAAAGAAACATTTAAAAATGAAAAAAAAGATTTACACATTATCTAAAAGATCACGAAAATATCAAAATAAGAGAAAATTAGTAAAACTTAAAGACAAAAAATCCAAAAATGTCAAGAATTTAAAAAAATTAAAGCAAAAGTTAGAAAGTTTAAATAATTTAAATTTTACAGAATTTAATAATTTAGAAAATAAACTCAAAACATAAAAAATACAAACATTTTAATAAAAGCTATAGAGTTTAAAAAAAAAAAATAAGCGGATACAAACATTCTAAACACAATTTAAAAAAAAACTATAGGATCTATAAAATGTAGAAATGAAGGATTTAAACAATAAAAAATATATTATCAAAGAAAATTGTCACAAACCTTAGAAAAACATAATTTGAAAAATCTAAAGAATCTAAAAAAATTAAAAATTAAGAGGGTCTAGAAAACAGAAATTCCAAGAATGTATAGATTTCTCGTAAAATTTACGAAATTTAGGAAATTTAAAGTATCTGAAGTAGAAGACCGATTTTAAAAAACTTAAAAGAGTATCTTAAAGAAAAAAATGACAAAGATTGTATTTATGTAGATGTATGAATGTAACAAAGAAAAAAGAAGAAAAACTAATTTCATTTAAAAAATAAAAATATATATAACGCCGTCTAAGTGAAATCGTGAAGATTATTTTAACACTGCACAAAATGAAAACGAAAAGAAAGTATTTGTCGATTTTTAATTTTTTATCAACTAAAAATCGTCATCACAGAAAATAACTGAAAAAGTTTGAAAACGATCTATCACACAGCCTTGGCGAAATGGTGCTAAATTACCTAGTAATGTAGTAAATTTAACACGCTTTGAATCGGCGAAAAACAGACAAACCAGAAATGTACAAGCAAAGTTATTTGTGTTAATCACAGTCACTTAATGCTTATTGTTATACCTAGTTGCGAATTACAAAACAACCATTTTACAAAACAACATTATTTAACTTCCAATTTTTGTGGTTAACAACAAAATAAATTATTTTAATACATTAAACGTCCACGCGTCAGATATTACCACAAACCTTGAATTTGATCGGCATGATATTATTTTTTGAATTTATTTGAACTTTACGAGAAAGTCTGCAGAGTTTAAGACGTGGTGAAATAATTTGTTAATTTCAACAATAGAAGGAAGCATGGTGTTTGAACAACAACGTTCGCACAGTTTTTGGCAACAGATTTGCTCTTCAGATAAAATTAATGATTTGGGTTATGATAAATTTGGCCTCCATCAGTGGGCGTTAATACTTATGAAATCTTGTTTAGTGGTTAATAAAACGCAAATTCATTACAATCTAGATAACAACATATTAGATACATTCTAAAGTAGTCTGCTAGTTAATAATTGAGAGATTAGATACCACTCGAATGATAAGTATATATGTCGAGAGCTTTTAAATTTAGCAAATTAACAAAACTCTTCTTCACGCGAAAAAAAAAAAGAATAAGGTTGATCTTTGTAAATAATCGTGATATCAATACGCAATCGTTAAGTTTCTCAATTGGTAAAAACAACTTTTAGTAGAAAAGTTTTAAAACTATTTACCAGTAAATGAATGGTGTGGGTACATAGAATTCCTATAAGAATAGTTCCTATGACACCAATGATAATCCCAGCGGACTTCACCGCACTTGGTATGGCCAGAATTCCCGTTCCCAAGGAACTTTTCAGAAGGTGCATCAACGCTCCGGAAAACCTGAAAATTATAGATAACCACCGGAAATCCGCTAAAATTCACTTACGTGTTTGGGTGCTCAACATGTCTGTGCTCGTAAGGATTATAGTCTTTGTCGACTTTTCCAGAGATGGTCTCGACACTACCAACGGGAATTTTGCACTCATTGTCGGCTAGCTTAGTACTACCAAACAAATTAACACACAAAATTTTTGGGTGAAAAAATACTTACGTTGAGCTGAAATTGTCAACAGTGAACGTTGACGGATACTTGGTCTTTTCCCCACTCATGACTGTGATAGATTCATTAAGTAATTCGAATTTAGCAATCGGCAAGTGAAAGTGTTTTGTAGTGGAAATTTGAGTTGTTGGTCATGAATTTTTTTTTATCACCAATACGCCCTGAAATATCAGTAATAATCAGTGAAAATCACTTCTAACCGTCTGATAAGATTTTTATTGAGGCAATTGCAAAACGTTTTCAACCCAGATTTTGTCAAAAAATTCTGTGAAACTCACCTGAGTCCGTTTTACTATAAACCAATCACTGCTGTATTAATTATTAATTTACCCACTAACACGATTCGTACTATACATAACGTTGCTGTCGCTCACTTGTATAGGTTCATCCGACAAGAGTACGCGACCACACTAAGTAAATTATAGCACCTGTGATGGTATATATATTAGTGGAGGAGTCTACACACTGTCTATACTGAACGGAACAATGTCATTGCCTCGTTTTATACCACACAATATAGGAAACAATTTAAGATACTGATACAAAAATCTTGAATTTTTTCAAATGCGACATGCTTTTGTAGTGACGATAATGTGAAACATTATGAGATCATAATTATTGTAAATACACTGAAGTGTTGTCTAGTTTCTTAAGTCAATGCTTATGACGTTAAAGTTCAGTTGTTTATTGATTTCTCCATTGTCGGTGATTGCAACCAGTTATAGCTTAGTTAAAATGACTTAAGCGGATACTGCGCACGTTTAACTCGGTTGTAAATGCGAAATTAACAGTGTGGACGTAAATGGATATCAACTAATGAAAGAAATTAAGTTATACGACATCCACAGTTCAAAATTACATACTGAATTTGTTTGGAATGTAAGCGTGTACGCTTAATTATTTAAAAAGATGTTATCCCAACTTAAAAAAGATATTTCTAGATAACTCCACAAAAACAAAAAAAATCAGTTTAATATTATAAATGCATTCATAATCTTTTTATTATTTTAGAATTATTTTTTTAAGGTCTTCCAATGATTGATCACCAAAGATCAAAATGACAATAAAAGCTTAAAAAGACTGACTTATCTCACGTTTTCAATCTGAGGATGAGTTTTAATTTATTTGTTTGATAAAGTTTAAATCCAAGTATTTTAAACACTTAATAGTTATTACATAAAAAGTAAAATAGATTATTTGAGGCAAGTTGATGAAAATTGTGACACAAGAAACATCAGCATATAGCAGTTTGTCAGTCTTTAAAATGTTGGTTTCAAGTTTTGAATTAAGAATAATCATTAATTGAATTATCGTGACTTATCTTAAGTACATTACTTCCATTTAATTGTTCTAAGGTGCCAAATTATTTCTATCGTTTTACTTTGAACTTTGTGAAATAGTGCCACGTGTTTTGAGCGAACGTTTGAAAATAAACGAAGACAATTAGTACTGACATTAATTAGTTCATATGTACCATGAGAAATATTTTATTCGTTGATTCAGGATTCCATTTTGATAACATTGCTCGCATTTATATCCAGTAATCACTTTTTTCATATGTCAAGAAAAATGAAAATTAAAATGCTTGCTAATTCAGGTTATTTGTAGGTTGAGAGAACAAAGAACTAAAACGTCAGATCTGAGTAAATCTCTCTATTGTGGCAGCAGATTGATAAGATAAAAAATAACATTCAAATTAATGTTCCATGTCATATTAGATAGAGGTTGTTATTTAATTATATATCGATGTAAAACGTACAAACATTATACGACACTTTAGTTTCAATTCAAAAACCCCAAAAACGTTATAGAATTTTCCTTTATTTTAATCTTGAATATATAACACCTGAGAAAACAAAAAGTTACTTACTTTCAAAAAGGTGCTCATTCCAATAGAAAATGTAACAACACGGTTCTTCTGCAGAGATCACGAGTACTGTGAGTAGTTTAGCTACGCGTTTGAGTTTTTCTGATTTGTTGATAAAATATTAGGAACCAGGTTTTTCAATAGACCGAATCGAAGGTTAATAAGTAGAAAATAGTAGTAGAAATTTTGATGCTCATTTATGCTAACAAGTTGCTTCCAGATGCAAACGTGTTCAAGTTTTATTATTGTTGTGCGATAAGAACTCGATATTTGAAACACGTGTAAAATTATTTACAATTTGCTTCCTGCTTTGAAGAAGGAAATTTCTTACATTCAAATCTTTGTCGTGTATTGTTTGATCTTAATTTGCTTTAAAAACACTCCTAAGTAGGAGGCAATAATTATGATGCAGTAGGTCAAGTGTCAATTATGAAAAACTGTATCTGAAAATATAATTACAGCATTATGTTCGACGTACAATAATAATCTTAAATGTGGAAATTTAGGTTGATTGTGTACGTTCATAAACATAAAAGTTTTTACTGTGAAACATTCTTTTCACAGAACAATTTTCTGTTAAGAATTTACCTCAATTTTTCTTTCAAATTCACGACGCGGTCACTGATCTCTTATTACTTTCGCTATTATTAAAAGAAAGCGAACGTCATAAAAATCACATGTCACATTATTAAATTGATATAGAATAAAGTAATTTCGATATTTATAACCACTTTTTGAAACAAAGTAAAAAAATGAATCCGATATTAAATTATTAAATTGAATTATTGTTGTCTACTTTGGGGAGATCATGGTTGCAACAAGTCAAACACTTTTAATATTTCTACAAGTGGAATTTCTACTTTTATCTATCACTGAAACTTGATTATTTATTTTTAATGAAAATCTGTAATTCTGGTGACTTTACGCTTTGCCAATGGTACCTGGGGAAGTTGAAACAAAACTATAGAGCAAGACACGAATTTTAGAAATTTTTATTTTAAAGCCAAACCTGTAATTCTAGTAATAATAATACTGTAGCAATGAAATTTTGAAAGGTTAATTATTTTGATTTGTTTATTTATTACTTCAAATTACGAAATTATAGAGCGGAATAGAAAAAGTTTTGAAATATTTATTTTAAGGACACCAAAAATTTTCAAACTTTTTGTAGTAAAACCAGAAATATTGGTAGTTTAAATACTACAGCAATGAAGTGTAGAAAAGTTAATATTGACTTGTTCAATAAGTTAAAATTTAGAAACTTTTATTGGTATTTTTTGTGATTTTAAGATTCCTTCCTAATTTTAGGTAGTTTTAGTTTTAAAGTCATTGTTGACATCAAATTATTAAATTACTCATAATGTAAGATTAGTCATAATCTAGTTGGGTCATGATGTCTTAAACAAAACATTTTCAATGTTCTTGTAATGGAATTAATAAATTCTAAAACTGCAAACCACAAGTCGAGTTGAAATTAAGTATTCTCGTCAACCGCATTATTGGATCAGAAAAACGCAATAATCTGCAAACAAAATGTATATTTTACACTATCTTTAAAGAGGTTTAAACGTTCAAATGACGTTTAGTTTTTTATCGAAATCAATGTATAAAACACTTCAAGTTAAGTACGTTTATTACGCACATTTTCACATTTTTCGGCCTTTCAAGAAAGTAATTGTTGAATCATATCAGTTTGGCAAAAAATATTTTGCAGCAAACATTAACCGAGCAAAATGGAAAAATTTTGACAAAAGACGGAGAAAACATTTGAAATATTTAGAGAAAAATTCCTTCGTAGAAAGCCAAAAGTGAGACAAAAACACAGCAAACTGGTGCGAATTCTAAATAGCAAAGTGACACCCGTTGGGCATGTGGACTGGTCATTAATGTTCAACAATTTCAACAAGCCCAGGTTTTATGACTGTATAAAAAATTATAGTTGGTGCTTACTTTATAAGCTTATAAATAATCAATGGAATATTTTTTTTCAACAACAGCGGGTTTCCCAGTGACTATAACTAACTTGCGACTGAAGCAAAAGGATTTTTATCTTCGAAAGGTCAACAGTCAATTGTCCTCTAAGAGTGCATTGGTGTGGGTAAAGACTTTACCTTTTGTTTTTACTTCACAGTGAAATAAACAATTAAACGTTGTTAGAACTGGAACAAATTCGATTCGAACAATTTTCAAAATGATTCAGGTTTATTTTAACGAGAACTAAATAGATTTTGAAAAATAATAATGACTTGTTTTTATGTTGTTCAACCTGCTAGATCTCATAAAGTATTTTATTACTACTGTTTATACTATGATAAAGGTGTATATAATTGAACCCACCAATATTAAATGAGTTGCGGTGAAGGCCACCGTATTTCTTAAGTCTCAAATACAAAGAATTTGGTTTTATCTCAGAACTGCAAATTTAAAATGCAATTTTTTAAACTTATATATTTCTAATATCTTTCGGTGGACGCTAAAGTTACCAGATTCAAGTTAATTTCAGCTTAATCAAACATTTTTACGAGAAATTCAACGGTGTCTCAGGAATCCCCTTACTTGTTCGGGTTTAAAATTTTGTCTATGGATTATAATGCATAATTGTTGCAAAATAAATCAAAATTTGAATCATTAAAAGCACGTAGTAGTTAAATTAAAGGACTTGTTCAGTGATCAAAATTTCAACGGAAATGTTTGATGTCAAGAAATAAAAGTTACTTCACTTCACTTAAAAGTTTTGTTTTTTATGTACTTAAAACTTGAACTTGCACCTTGTTTAACGACGATGTGTATAAAAATTATTAGTAGTTGATTAGTAGGCATACATAACTTTTTTATAATAATATAACAATATTTATAAACAGATCCTTGTTGTTTCTGTTTCTGTTCTAGTAAATCTAAAATTTTCAAAAAAAGTGCGCAGTTTTTATTATCTTTATCTTCGTGACCACTTTTTTTGTAAAGTGGAATTGTCTAAATAAATCGAATTTTTATTTATATATTTATATACTTTTAATCACATCCAATCATCAGTCAACTGTAGATGCAGTTTTTCCATTATTGTTGTTTGAACACTGATGTCAGCATTTGTTTCTTAGGTCAGTTACGCTTATTTCTCTAAATATCGCTAACTCTCGAAAATTAAAAAAAAGAATTCAAGTTTTAAAAGGTCAACTGTTTGAAAACAGCTTCGTCCAAGATTTTGTAAAATTGATCATTCACTTACGTCTCTAAATAAATTTTAGATTTTTCTGAAATTCTGAAATTCTAGGTATAATTTTACTCGACACAGTTATAAATATTTTTAATTGACTGTTAAGAATTTACTGTGCCTTTCCCTGTTTAAGTATTTAATAAAGTTCACAAATCATTCAGTTTTATACTTACAACACTTTCTTTGTAAACGTTTTCCTTTACTTTCCTCCCGTTAAACATAAAATATTTGCCAAGTAGTTAGTTGTATTGGCATGTAACTTTATTCAAAGTGAAATAAGTTAAATTCTAAATTGCGTCAAAGTTTTAACAATGAGTGTGGCTTTTCAGTAGTCATTTTAATAACACCATAAAGATTTAGCGTTAATTACACCGTAAAAGTGTTTTTTGTTTTGCAATAATTGACATGTGTAATTTATTATCTCAGGTAAACACAAGTAGCTGAACAAGTTAGATCTTGTTTATATTTTTTGTACTACTAATTCAGGTTTCTAAACTGTAAAAATTTGCCTAAACAGAAGAAATGACATCATCAGGTATTTATTTATCTTTTCGTTAGTTTTCCGTTAACTAAAAATAAAAATAAGTTTCAGGTCAAGTTTTTAAAAATTAAATAACTAAAGTTGGTTATAAAAATTTTGAAGTCAATATCAGTCTTAAAAAAGAAATAAGAAAACACTATTATTATTAATAATAAATAATAAATAACGATCAATAATAAAAAAAAACACTGCGTGTATTATTTAAAAAAAAATCTATCAAATCATGATATACTGTAAACAACACACTATGTCTACATAAAGATAATACGCAACATATTTACCTTTCTATGGTATTTAGGAAAAACCTTTATTACGAAATATATCAGTATGAAATCGATATTGTGTTTATAGCAAATCACCTTTTCCAATATTTGATAAACATGAAATTTCTATGTTTTTATATTTAGACAAAAATATAAGTTATTTCCAAATGTTTTACCAAAAACCCAGTTTTGCATAATTAACATACTTTATTATTTCATTGAGGACATAGAAATAAATTTGTGCAATTTACGAACACAAGACGGATTCATTTATTGAGAGAAAATTTACCAATTAGCAACATACTAAGAAAGTGGCACAAATATGTACGTTTTGTCACTCATAACTTCTAGAAAAATGCATTGAATCCAAACAACAAACAGTAAAATGGTTATTTCTGACTATATAAACTATTGATCACAAACTAAAAAAAAATACAAGTCCATTCAAAGAAGATAACTCAGAAACCACAATTTTACACTTGCAAAAAATTGAATTAAGAATATATACGTTAGAAGTAGGGAGATTAAAAACAAGTTCCAGCTATTAATTGTATCACATTTTATTTGTCTTTTGAATTGTTACTTGAAAGAAAAAAGATCTTTTTTTCTGAAACCTGTTTCAGCGTTGCTGAAATCTACCTCAATTTAGTTATGACAAAAACAAGAATACATTTATCGTTTTTTAAATACTTTTGAATGACGGTTATAAAATTACCTTAAATTTTCAAAAATACTTAAAACTTGTACTAGGTAGGCATTTCGTTTTGCATCAGTGTTTCACCGGTAGTACATCGTTTGAAAAATAGTTGCACAAGACATTATTTTGACAGGGAAAGTGGCTAGAAGGGGTGCCACCATTACAAAGTGAGGGTTTCCTAAAAAGGAACCAAATTCCAAGCCGCTTCTTTTAAACTTTCGAATTGACTTAACATTTATCAATAATATTAGTAAATAAGGTAATAAATTAAGGTCCATTTGTGTTTAGAAGCTAGATAAGGTGCCATTTTTAATGGCAAAAGTTGTATATGAGGTCTTAGTGTATGTACATTTTTGGTGTTTTTAGTGGATGTTGGTAAGAAAGAGTAGAGTAGAGTGAAGGGACTGTCAAAATTGACTTGTTTATTTTAAACTTAAGCTTCTTATTGTAGTTATTTGTATTCCAAAACAATTATAAATAAACGACACTGCTTGTGTCATTAGTGTCATTACTCTGTCGTTTGTCAACAACACCAATATACAGGCGTAAGAATATTCCTAAGCGGTACAACCTAATACATAAGTTTTATCAAATTCTGTGTACAAAATTTGGACGCGTTTTGATATTTGGACCTCCGGTGGAAAATAAATAGGATGTATGTACAATGCAACATTTTTTAAAGATAACCATTAAACTTGACTGACATAATCTATGCAATCTCAAGTTGTCTGCGTAAAGGCAAAAATATTTCAAGATTTATTTGTAAAACAAGACATATACTGTTTAATACTGGCATAAAGTTACTTTGCAACTCTTTATAATATATCAGTTGTTTGTTTAGTCTCTTTGTAAAAAGAAGCCGTGTTCGCGTGTAATTAATTTTGCGAGTGATTTTAAACTCAGAAGTAATTGTTAATAAATGCTCGTACATATTATATTGTTAAGGTAGTTCCTGATGTTTTGAATTTGGCTGTAGGGAGGGAGACAGATGGAGGAGCAAGGACCGAGAGACCGAGACAGAGGGACAAGGTCAAAAGGATGTGGACAGTGGGATAGGAACATCTAGAAAGAAGAGAGAAAAACACACACAGAGAGAAAGGGCCAGATAGAGAGAGGAACAGAGATAGAAAGGGGTACACATACAGAAAGAGGAACAAAAATGGTACACAGAAAGAGGAGCAGATAGAGAGAGAAAGAAGGACTGGGACACATACAGAGAGTAAGAGAGTAAAAAAGGGATATAAAACAGAGGGACGGTCAAAGAAAGCGAGGAGCAGAGAGAGCGAGAAACAGAAAAGCAAGAAACAGTGAGAGCGAAGGACAGACAGAGCGGGGGTCATAAAAAGCGAAGGACAGAGAGAGCTAGGGGCGGACAAGGCAAGGGACAGAATGAGAGAAGAAAGAGACACAGAGAAAAAGGGACAGAAAGAGAGGATTGAAAAAGCTAGGCACAGATAGAGTGAGGGACAGAGAATACGAGAGAGCAGTGGACATACAGAGAGAGGGATAGAGACAACCCCATCGTATTTCTGGGGTTCTAAATGAATCGCAAAACTTTTCAAAAAAATTTCTGACTCAACCGATGAACATTTGTAGATTTTCAGAAATTTGCTCATATCTTCTAAATCAGTGCATATACCTGAATGAGATATTGCACACTGATAGATCTCGCACAGAGCTATCGATACGTCAAGGTTCCCAGATTGTACCGCGTTATCATCGAGAAAAAAATTGACAAAGTGTGGGCCCCAAAAGAGTCGTGAAAACATAAGAGCTGTTATAAATAAATTTATATTGCCTCTATCGTTATAAATTTACGTAGAATTTTACGAGGAAATTAACGGTGAATTCCACGGAATTGATGTACGAGTACAGGATCTAGAGTTACCCGCATTCAAATTTTCTAGAAGTTAAATTTTTCGTCTAAACGACCAAAATTCGACAGGAACCGAGGGACAGGAACAGGGATAAAAGGATAAAGACAGAGAGGTAGACAGAAGGACAATGAAAAGGGGATGTGGACACAGAAATGAGGATAGTGGAATAGGGGCAGAAGGCCAAGAATAGCAGTAGAGGGGCAGAGACAAATAGATATGGACAGAGAGACGGGGACCGAAGGACAGGGACAGGGCAAATGGACAAGGATAGAGGGGCAGAGACAGAAGGGCATAGACAAAGAGAAAGTGACAGGTGTCTTCGGAATTCGGAATTCGAATTGTCGTCCGAGTTCAGTTTCTGGAGTCGAAAAAAAAGGCATGAGATGGTGACGTTAGACTAGCAACCGCACTAAATTTATGATCCCAATTCGATGTATTGCGCTTTGATAGAATCACACAACAAAGACGTAAATTAACTGGCCTGTGTTATTTTTTTAAATTTTTTTAAAACAATGCGCCAAAATTACTACATTAATTTTTACCATAAACTGCTAAAAATTAGCCCTGAAATACTAGCTAAAATTGAACAGAAATTGGTTCAGTTTTTATTTGCGAAATATGGTAACCCACATACATACACTCATGGTAATGTATTTCACCATAAACACAGTTCTATATTATTAACAGATTTTATTATTTTACCTAGGATGTGGAAATAAATTAATTTATTAGAGAAAATATTTTTTTGTAAATATCTACTCATTTGCAACATACGAGTATTAAGAAAGTGGAACAAATATTTTGGTTTTGGTAGTCGCAATTTTTAGAAAAATGCATTAAAAATTATAAAAACATAAACATAAACATTAATATATCAGTGGTAAAACGATTATTTCTGACCATGTAAACAATCCACCACAAACTTAAGTAAATGCAAATTAATTTAAAGAAAATGACTGAGACCACAATTTTACACAGGCAGAGTGCATAACTAAAAAGAAATTATACATTAGGAAAAAGAAAATAAAAAAAGTTTTCAACTGTAAATGTTTCACTTTTATTTGTCGTTTGAAACCTTACCGAAACGAAAAATGTTTTTTTTATTACCCTTTTTACTTTGTTTTTATTTAAAATTTTTGTTTATTGTGTTATGGTTAGAAAGCAAATAAATTTAACGTTTAGTTTGTTTTTTTGATAAAGAAAGAAATTAATAAATTGTGTAGTAGATAATCTGCTTCGCTGCGATGTTTTACTGGTAGCATATCCTCCAAAATTATTAAAATGAACCAGTGACGACGGTCCATTGTCAAAAGAGAAAACCGAACCGAAAAAGATTGCAAGACAGGGTGTAAATAAATCATCTTAAAAATTTGTGAAGCGAAAGAATAGAGCTGAAGAATATTCGTTCTTCAGCTCTCCAATCAGTGACATTTGGTAGAAACCTTCTAAAATTTGTCATTAAAGTTTATTTTATTGGTTATGTTCATCTGTCAAACATTCCGAATTTGAATACATTTCTTGTTTATTTGATAGCACAAAATTCTTTATAATGCTGCCGAGGTGTTACTTCTTAGCTAAACAAGTCTGCCAGAAAGTAACAGTTCCAGGTACCGAGAAGCATTGTTTATTTACCATAAGTGAGGTTATCTTGTTGAACAAAATTTTGTAAATAATTGCTTAATTTGTAGATGTAGCAGCCCGACAGCTTTATTTATTACATAGAAATACTCAAGTAGTTTCTATAAATTTAACACAGGCAAGTTCAAGAAGTTTTGTATGGAGTTCTAATTTGTGTAAAAAGAAAGAAACAGGTAAACCTGAAGATGGCACAGACACTATTAAACCAGTAGAAACCAATAAACCAACAGATACAAAACCTAACAATGTAGAAGTAGAAACGCCAGTACTTAAAATCTTAGCCCCAGAGATTAAAGCCGATACTAACACTAAATCAAAAGATAAAATACTGTTAGAAAATGTGGTGGAACAGAGTTTAGGCCAAGTAGATAAATCAAAACCCATTTTGTCATCTGAGCCCATTAAAAAGTTAAAAGAAAAAATCATTGGTAAAAGCACAGAGACGAAAGAAGAGCCAGGTGCTGATCATATTAGTTTTTTTACTTTAATTGCATGGTCAGTTTTGTTTCAGTTAAAACACAGGTGAAGAAGCGAAAACGCGTGGATTTGACGGCGCAGTCGCTAGAGAGGAACTTTATAACTCCTGTTAGAGCCATGTCTGATTTTCTTTTAAAACCATCAGATTTGGAGTCTTTACCTAAAACTAAAAGACGCTCGCCTTATGAAAATGAGCCACCTATTACTGTGTACTGGCGCAAGGATGTGGAAGCTAAGGCTTTAAACATTTGGGGGTCTAAAGAAAATTTACAGAAAGAACTCATAAAGAGGGATATTGAAAAAAAGAAGTACCAACAAAGTGGGTTGACTGCTTGGTAGTGACAAAGCTAACTTCTTTTTGTAGATATTTTTACGATGAAGCGTCGTCTCCGGGACTATAGAAGAGAACTAGGCAGAAGTAGCAATATTGAAATGGATGGGGGGATTATGGGGAGATCTGGGAAAGTGGTTTTGACAGCTATAGTCATGTAAGGCTCAAACATTATTTTCTCATTGTTAATTTGTGTGTTTGCAGTAATGGAACAAACTGTTTATTTAAATTGTTTGCTTGGTTGTATACAGGATCCCATAGCATGTTTTCAGAGTGCATACACTCCTTAGCTGACACTATAAATCAATTGATTCTAGCCTACGGTATTCATAAATCTGTTCAAGTAATTTTTGCCAACAGAAATATTCCCAGATAAATTTTTCATTACTCTAGGTAGCTGACGCTTATCACCCTTATGGATATACAAACATGAAATACGTAGCTTCTCTTATCTCAGGCGTGGGAATATTTTGCGTCGGTACAGGACTGTCATTGTACCACGGGATCTCAGGTCTACTGCATCCCGATCCAGTAGACGACTTTTTTTGGGTAAAATTCGCAACACTTCTTCATTGATGTTTATAAAACTTCCACTTTTTTCAGGCATTTTGCATCCTTGGTGGTTCTTTAGTATCAGAAGGTGCAACATGGCTCGTAGCTTACAATTCAATCCGTCGAGGTGCTAGTAACATGAACGTCACCGTAAAAGATTACAGTAAGACCCATCAAAAAAATACTCGTCACCAACCAACTTCTTCCAGTTTTGCGCTCCCAAGATCCAAGCGTCAACGTCGTTTTACTCGAAGATTTTGCCGCCGTCGTTGGTGTTATAGTGGCTGGAGGCTGCATGGGTCTCTCCTCTCTAACAAATAGTTCCATACCAGATTCAATCGGGTGTCTACTTGTTGGGTGCATTTTAGGTTCAGTCGCCTCTTTTATTATTTACACGAATGTCGCTGCTCTTGTTGGCCGGTAATTAATACTTTGAAATTAACTTTGTTTATAAATTACCTTGTTAGGTCGATACCGGAAGAAAATTTAGATAGAATCAATGCGGAACTTGAAAGCGATATTATGGTGAGAGCTATTCATGACGTGAAAGGTATTGATATGGGTAATTACTTGGTCAGGTACAAAGCCGAATTAGATTTCGATGGGCGTGAATTGACGCGTTCTTATTTGGATAAACAAGATTTGAACGAGTTGCTTATGGTGAGACCAAAAACATGCATAAACGAAATTGAGTTTTTTTGTTGTAGGCGGCAAAGAGTCTAGAAAACATCGATCAATTTGAAGAATTCATGTTGAAACACGGTGAAAATATTGTTGATATGATGGGTGGGGAGATTGATAGGATTGAAATGAAACTAAGGGTATTTTGTCTTGTTTTTGTGACAACGCTCTCAACATTCTGTTTCAGAAAAAGTATCCGGAGATTAGACATTGTGATCTTGAAATTCTGTAAAACCAAGAGGAGAACATTTTATTTATATGCTGTGTAAAGATGAAAACAGTATTTATTGTAATAAAACCAAAACTGTACTTTTAAAATTATTTATTGTAAGCTTTACCGCTCTGTCAACTTTTATAGTAAATGTTCACGTTTATTAAATAAATCTCAAGTTACATGTTTTTCACCTATTTTACTGGATTAGAAGTTTTTATTTGAAAATTTTGTCTCTTTTCGAGGCTTTTTCAAACGGTGAAAATTAAATTTAGTTTCTTTGAAATTTCGGACACTAGGGCGAAATACTGCCATCATTTCTGCGCATAATCAATACTGGTTGCCTAGGTTCATCTAGTTAACGCCATTGCCCTTTGGAAAACCGTCTAAAAGTAAAACAATTTTAATTAAAAAGAAGTAATAAAATTTTCCAGTGTCGTGTAAAGCTATGTAGCTGTTGCATTACTGTGTCATTTGCGTCTGACATGTTTTTGTGATATGAGGCCTAAAACGTAAGTACCATCAGCCCGTCCAGTGAAAATTCACTCCGCGTTTTCTTTTTCTTTGAAATTATCACCGGTTTGCTTATATAAAACTCGGAGAGTACTTTTTGCATAATTTAAAGACGACAATTTTTCAATTAAGAGTCCTTCTTACAATTTAGAGTAGTACCTATTTATAAACCGGTCGTATTCAATTTAAATAGGTGTACATGAAGCGAACTTCAAATTGGAATAAGTGATATAAATAAAAGGCAGTATTCAGTCCGCATGGTACCTTTTTTTTATTAGAAATTGTGTACACCGTGCTTGTGTAGGTGGATGACGTATTCTAGTTACCAAATCAATAGCGTCTCGGTGTTTTCCGTCGCGACGCTTACTGTGTGACTCAGAATGTAGTATTTGTCCATCTGTGCCACAGATCATATTCACCATGGGTGCTCCTCCTGTAGTGTTAAATTTGCGATGGAAATTGCAGCGTAATAATATGTAATTTTTCTTAGGTAAGAATTTCACTTTTTATATTGTTCCAAGTTAGACGAAAATGGGGGAGATTAGAGTTTTTATTTGGAAAATGATAGCCATTTTTGACATTTTGATTACGATAATGGAGATGCAATTTTCGGCATCAGTTTCGTTGGTAATGGAGCAAAAACACCAGATGTGGCTAAAAAATTTCAACGCACGAGTTTTCTCATCATGTTAAATTGCCGTTTTGTAATAAGTTTTGGAAAGTCTAAAGAAGAAGTTTTCCGTATGGATTTTTACCTATTCCATATTTTTCATAAAAATCAAGACGAATGATTCTTATATTTACACAATTGTCACACCCTGTTCACTGACAGAATTCAATAAACTTCGGGAAGGGCTCATCAGCGATTCCAACAATTTCATGGCTTTTAAAAAAGAATGTATACAGTAATTTTATTTGAAAGAATTTTTTTGATATGTTTCTGTTAATTTTTTTTTCATAAAAAACGTTAATTAGGAGAGTTGTAACTGCGCGTTTTAGAACGAAGATTCGCGCTAAATTTTGCATGAAGTAGTTTAAGCTGCAGTGGTAAATTTATTTTATTCAGAAACCTTTTGAGTATTTAAACGGAATATACTTAGTAGTGCATTTTATACAATGGAGCTTAATTGCAGAGAGTTTATAAAGCGGTAGAGTAATTCACAAGTGTCGGTAATAAAATGGGTAATAAAGGTTTTTTATAGGGCGTTTGGGAAACACACGATTTTTTACTATATTTTATACTCCAACATGAAACTATACAAAATAGTAACATTAAGAGGTAATTTCTTAAGGAATAAGGCAAATAAAGTCAATTTTATCATTATTGGTCTTTGTTGTGACTATTTCATATGTGAAATATCCTGACACCCATCTCAGTATTTCCAGATACAAGCTCTACAAACTACAACATGTAAACACAAAAATTTAATAATTAAGTGAGCGGTATGCGCTTCACACACACTGTTCTGTAATAATTTAATTATGGTGCGGCAATATTACTAAGAGCCGGTTCCATTTTCCAGAAGCCTCGATGAAACTTAGAGTAGATAATGCACAAGATAACAAAAGGCCTGAAAAAGAAGAAAAAGGGCAAAAAATCTAAACACAAAGAAGACGATCTTTTCAAACCCGAAGAACTTGAAGCTTACCGCCGTGAACATCAAGACGAATCATCAGCATCAACTGGTCAAAACGAAGAGTGGAAGAAATTCCTCGCACTTACCTCCGGTGTTGACGACGTACTAAAAAAAACTCAAGGTGATTTAGATCGCATTAAAAGCACATCTTTTTTCCAACGGGTCCCCCCACCGAGTGAAGTTAAAAAATTAGAAGAGGTTGAAAACCTAAATAAAGCGCACGAGGAAGCTGAAAAAAATGAAACTGGAGAGCAAGTCAGTAACGCAGAGCTTGGTATAGTTCAAGTATCAGAGTCTGAATCAGAGGAGGAAGAAGACGATGATATTTTTGACACAGCGTACATTGATGCTATAGCTTCTGGAGAAGTAAAACTAGCTTATATACCGGAATCACCGACTGAAGAAACCACAGGGGATGATCCTTTTGATACTTCGATAGCTGAACGTGCGATTCTTGGTCCTGCTGTTGAAAGAAAAGGAAAGAAATTAGTCCCAATCGGTGCCGCTGTTGAAGTTTTAACAGGACGGGTGCAAATTCCTACTTGCGCTACTGCAAGACCTGCGTCTTCGAGAAGACAGATTTTGAAAGAGAGAGATTTGCTTTTAGGTAGTTTTGACGACAACGCCAATTCTATACCAAACGGTACAGGTGAGTAGTAATCACTTTTAGAATTTCTCTTAGACGGTATTCGTAGCAAGCGGACCGATTGAAGTTCCTAAAACACTTTTGGATGAAGACACACCAATTCCACTAACTGAAGAACCGATTGATTTGAGTAAAAATTTACATCCGATTGTTACTCCTCAAACTCCCCAAACAGCAGAACTCACAACTAATGTCGTTGTAAACGAGTTCGACGTTATTTCAAAGAACGTTACTACTGATGAAGACGACGAAGAATTTGCCAAATTAGCTGCTGAAAGTTTGAGCAAAACGCCTGTTGCTGTCGTAGAGCCAATTACACAAGACACAGTTCCTGTAGACGAACATTGGGCCGCTTTTGGTGAAGAGTACGTACGTCTTTGTTTAAAATCCAACCCTTATGTGGATTTTTTAGAAAACCTTCCGCATTTGTTGAAAGCGCACCTGTCGAAGATCCTTTCGACACAAGCTTCGCGGAAAATATTCTACCAGGCAAGGCTGAACTAAAAATAATCGAAAATGAGATACTAAAAGAAGAAAGCGAGCTCGATTTTTACCCGCACGTTGACAACAAACTTGCAGAAATAATAAATAAAGTGAGTATTAAAGTAACCGATCCTTCTGGACAAAGAGAATCGATTTCTTCTTTGGACAGGGTTTCAGGTAGGTGTACTACGATAGCATTGTGTCTGACGTTAATTAATTTAATTTTACAGAAGCGGATCTTAATTTAATCAAACCAATACACCGCGATTTATTAGGAGGAAGTAACACAGACTTGTCAAATTTAAGTGATAAGCCGTTGCGGCCTGCCGAACAGATCGACGATAATTATATTGAATATTGTGATCCTTTTGACACATCAATCGTTGAAAGTGCGAAACTCCCAGGACAGACAGAATTGAAATTTTTGGAGAAAGAACTTCTGGGTGATATTAAAGTTGAAGAGCCGAGTGATGAAGAATTTGATCCACGCGCTGGTGAACCAAAAGAACGTACGCTTTCACGTCCGGATGTTCTAAATATTGTCACTAAAACTGTTTCCTTCGATCTGCCGTCTCCACAAAAGGACTTATTTGATGGGGACGAAGAGAATATAAATAAAGTTTTGAAACCACTGACACCGTTTTATGTGAGAAAAGATTCGATTCCTGAAGAATTCTTTCCCGACGAAAATAATGTAGAAGAGGATCCTTTTGATACGTCTTTCGTTAGTGATATTGCTCCAGGAAAAGCTGAACTTAAACAGATTGAAAAGGAGATATTTGATCCTGTAACTGATCGTAATTTGAGCATTTCTGATCAAGATTTTGATCCAAGGAATGAAGAGAAGGTTAAAATTGAACAGGTGGTTCAGTCGATAAAAGAAATAGTTAACACTAAACCTAAACCTAAACCAGCGAAAGAAGAAAAGAAACAGATTGATTTACTAGGTACTGATCATAACGTTTCTGTTAAAGTTTTGACTCCCTCGGCTCAGAAAGTTGAGTTTGATATATCATACACTGATCCATTTGACACTTCGATTGCAACAAATATCGTTCCAGGCAAAACCGAGCTTAAACTGTTGGAGACTGAGTTGATACATTCCACAGAGTCAACTATAGTTGATCAAGATTTTGACCCAAGAAGCTTTAGTAAGAAAACTGAGTCAGTTGATCTACTAGACGATTTAGGGAGTGCTCCCGTGACTCATCAACCTTTAAATCCGGTTGTTGGTACAACTGATAGTTTTGATATTGAAAATAATGATCCTTTTGATACCAGCATAGCTAATAACATAGCACCGGGTAAAGCAGAGTTGAAACTTTTAGAATCTCAGTTGATGTAAAAAGATTTAAACAAGATGGATGTTAAAGGTGTGAATCCGTTTCTTTTCGCTGAAGATGAATACACTTCACCCCATTCCACGGCTTCGAATCCATTCCTTATGGGTGATGAAAATGATTTCTCTTTGCAGTTTGGGGGAAATGATAATCCGTTTCTTTCACAAACTGATGCTGCTACAAACGCAGGCGCTTCGAATCCATTTGCCTTTGATCCTACGGATTTGGGGCCACAAGAGCAAGCTCCGGTTCCTTGTCAGAATAACGCGTTTGTGGACGTTAGTTCAAGCAGCAACCAAGATCTGTTTTCTACAGAACCGACAAACAGCCAAGGTTTTTTCGCCACGAACCAAACTGAAGATTTGTTAGCGGACATCGTGGAAATTCCACCACAAAAACCAACGGATTTAGATTTGAAATTTACTAACACTGTAGCGAATGGAAATGGAGCAGTACCATCGAGACCGCCACCTCCAAGGCCTCCACCTTCTAAAGAAACGCAAGATTTATTAATGTCGGTAATGGGGGCTATGGATGCTACAAGTTCGCATTTATTAGATAGAATTCCTCCGACGAGAACCCCAAGTCCAGTATCTATGAGAGATCTACATTCTCCTAGTCCAACACCAGAACCTACTTTTGGTGATCTTTTAGATGTAGGCGCTAACAGCAATAAAAGTATCTTAGAGAATACCGAAGATTTATTATCTTTAAATCAAGATAACTCTTGTGATATTAATCAGAATCCACCAGTAGCACAAGATAACGTTCAAAGTGCTAAACCGTCAAGACCAAAACCTCCAAGACCAAAACCGCCAAGCTGCCCAAAACCACCAGCTCAAACTAACCCGGCGCCTCCACCAAAACCACCGCCACCCACTGCTGCTCAGACACAAGACGAAATGTTGAACATGTTTGGGGTGGAAGAAACTCCTGTTACAAAAGTTGCAACCAAAGCTGATATTTTAAATTTGTACAACGCTCCTGCGAAACCAGAGAAAACAGCTACAGATTTGCTCTTTGATAACGTTGAACCTGAGCCAGAAATACCGGAAACCACTGCTGCTCCGGTGGCCCCGGTTGAAGACCGGGTTGAAGTCACAGAGACGGCTCCGGAAATTAAAGCAACTCCTGAGCCTGTACCGGATACTGTAATCCAAGAAAATTTTATTTCGCCGGTACCCTCGCAGAATGATCTGCAAATGGACACTAGCGACAGTCAGAGTAAAGGCTCAGTCTCAAGTGTGACTTTTAATCCGTTTGCAACCATTGAAGATAACACCATCAACCAACAAGTCAGTCCTAGTAAACAAAACGAGGTATTCCAACAAGACACGTCAACGTTAGACAACAACGTGTTTCTGCAGAACGTCGTTGATAACCAAGAAACTGATGTTTTTGATCCTACTAATCAACAGACTCAACCAGCTCATGACTACGGTTTTGGAACCACTCAGAAAACCGAAGATGAATTCGACGCTTTTGCACAGAAGTTTGAATCGGTTAAAGACGAGAATAAGAATGGAGCATTTGATGCGTTTTCTGGAGGAAATGATGTTTGGGGTAACGATGCATCGTCAGCTCAAGATTTCTCTACTGGTTTTGGAACAGAAGAGTCCTTTGATGCTTTCTTAGCTTTACAAGAGCCACCTAGCGTCCCACAAAGCACACCAAATAGAGTTAGCAAAGCGCCGTCACAAGAATCGGACGAAGACAAAGATTTTTCAGTGTTTATAAGGTGAGCACAAACATGTGTAATAATTGTGTTATAACTACGCGGTTTTAGACCCAAAGGCACCGACGACTACTCTGGAGGCGCTCTCCCAACAATAGCACCACCTCCAGTCCCAGTTCAAGCTGCTTTCAACGATACTTCTCCCAGATTCAATCCATTTGATCAACAAAATGAGTACCATGAACCCAGCGTGACGAAACAAGAACCCGCATTACCATTCGGTAAGAAAACAATACTATAATACAAAAACAAACTTCTTTTTAGCTCCTACAGAAATGACACGATCCGACTCACAAGAAACACCACCAACTCCTTTGTTTGATGAAGACATGTCGCAACCATTAGAACCCTTTCCGAGGATTAATTTTCCCGGGGAAGGATGGGAAATGCAGCTGCGACAGCCGAACAAGAAAAAGATTACTGGTCAAAGATTTTGGAAGAAAATCTTTGTCAAAATTGTGTACCAAGCGGATTGTGTCTTATTGCAACTTTTTAATCAACAAGCGGATAAAGATCCTTTCCAAGAATTACCGCTGCAACCTTGTTACTCTGTTTCTGAAATCGGAGCGCAACAATACGATCAATTCGGCAAAATTTTTACAGTGAAATTGCAGTATATTTTCTACAAAGAACGACCTGGAGTTCGACCAGGTCAAGTGAAGAAAGCGGAAAGGATCACTAACAAACTGAGCCAGTTTGCAGCGTATGCCATTCAAGGAGATTATCAAGGTGAGCTAATTTTCCGGTTGTCCGGTCGTTATAAATAATCGTTATTTAAAGGCGTTAAAGAGTTTGGAAGCGATTTGAAGAAGTTAGGACTACCAGTGGAGCATGCGCCTCAAGTATCGCAACTAATGAAGCTCGGTTCTTTAAACTACGAAGACCTCAAACAGTTTTCGTTCTGTATTGAAGAAGCCTTATTTAGATTACAAGCACATAGAGATAGAGCTTTACATTACAAAATGGAGGAAGTCCAAATAACCCTGGTGGACGAGCTTTACGTAGAACAAGATGCCGATGGTAAAAATTACAAACAAAATAAGGGTCAGCTCATATTCCGTTGCAGGTCACGTCGAAAAACAAATTGCACGAGTTCGTTTATTCTTTCTGGGCTTTTTGACCGGAATGCCCGACATAGAATTAGGAGTAAACGACATGAGACGTCAAGGCAAAGAAGTTGTCGGACGACACGACATAATTCCTGTCGTTACCGAAGAATGGATTCGCCTAGAAGACGTTGAATTTCATTCATGTGTTCAACAAGACGAATATAATAATACTCATATTATTAAGTAAGAATTCTTTTAAATTGTACTTCCTAAAACAATATTTTTTTGTAGATTTAAGCCTCCAGACGCTTGCTATATAGAACTCATGCGATTTAGAGTACGTCCTCCAAAAAATCGTGAATTGCCTTTACAACTTAAAGCGACAATTTGTATCACCGGAAACAGGGTTGAACTTAGAGCTGATGTTTTAGTCCCCGGTTTTGCTTCACGAAAACTAGGGCAAATTCCTTGCGAAGACGTGATGATTCGATTCCCGATTCCAGAGTGTTGGATTTATTTGTTTAGAGTTGAGAAACATTTCAGATACGGATCTGTTAAATCAGCTCACAGAAGGTGATGTCTCGGTTTGTTGTCTCTTTTTCTGACAAAGTTTTTCAGGACTGGAAAAATCAAGGGAATTGAACGGATCTTAGGAACTGTTGACACTCTCCAAGAGAGTTTAATCGAAGTAACGTCAGGACAAGCCAAATATGAGCATCAACACAGAGCAATTGTTTGGCGGTGTCCTAGATTGCCTAAGGAAGGACAAGGTATTGTTTTAACAGTAAATGTTCAATGCTAATGTCTAATTCCAGGAGCTTATACAACCCACAACATGGTGTGCAAAATGGCATTGACAAGCTACGATCAAATGCCGGATAAACTGGCAGAATATTGCTACGTCGAATTTACAATGCCTGCAACGCAAGTTAGTCACACTACTTGCAGGAGCGTCAGCTTGCAGAATTCTGACAGCGATGACCCTCCTGAAAAATACGTCCGATACCTTGCCAGGCATGAGTACAGGTAAAAATTTACAACTAAACCTCGATTCTCCATTTTTCTTCATTTTGTTTTTTAGGGTTGGCATTGAGCACACTGAAGGTGAGTCCCCCAACGCTTATGCTGCTGCTACATTTGTTAAAACTACGCCGAAAGAAGAAGTTAAACCAGCTGTTGTTCCTGAAGAAGATTCAAGTTCGGATAGTGATTAAAAATTTTCGTAGTATGCTATAATATTCTTATTCTCACAATCTTTGTTTCTTCCAGCTGATGTAATCGATGTAATTGTTGATGTTATTTTGAGGTTCAAGATCAAAGCAAAGTTGCACTTTTATTTTAGTATCGTCACTTAAACAGTTAGATATTCTAAATGTGTGTAGCTAAGTAGTGAAAGCCAGTGCGACCAATAAGGAGTAGTTTAAGCGACGATATACATACATATTACTGTGCCTAAGTATACCTAATCGAACTGAATCTAAAAAAAAATTGTTGGACGTAGTCGTGTAGGTGGATAAATGTAGACGGAAGAAATAGATAACTACATGAAAACAGCAGAGCTTCATTCTTCGTAAATCTATATTTTCAATCGATCTCAGTTTTCAGAAGAAATAGATAGCTATTGGTTTACCAATATTGCTATTTATATGTGCATGTAGGTTTAGATACCTATTATCAGCGTATTCACTTTGAGAGACAATATAAAACAGAGTTAGATTAGCGTTAACTGTAAATTAATAACAGTATTATTTGTGATTTGTCTGTTTCATTTACGTTTTCATTTCAAGGCATTACCATTAGCTAGAGTGTTGTAATAAATGTACTTAAATGTTATCCGAGATGTTTTGTGATTTCAGTTTCGACATATCATTGATGTTATCGATATATTATGCTTTATTTGAAAATTTTGAAATGTGTTTAGGAAAAAAGCACATACAGCTAGGCCCACCAAAGAACAGTACATAAAAATGTAATAATGTAAGTCATGTGTTGTTAGAAATTATAAAGAGTAAGAATTTTGTTATTTTACGAAAAAATTGTTATTATTGTACTGTTAAATTATTTGTTACGTAGAAGTGTGTTGACTAGTTTTAAGTTTTCCTTTAACGTTTTTATATATTTTTTATTTATTATTGACTGAGGAGAACAATCTCAAGTCAAAGAGTCAAAATCTAGTCACTAGTACTTAAGATGGAATGTATTTGTAAAATAAGAATTTGTGGCCCATACAACTTGTACATTAGATCATAGTTTATCTATAATTGATATATTATATCCAAATACAATATATGTAAAAATTAAGTGAAATAAATTGTAATGCTTATAATAGCTAATTATAGTTTTATTTTGTCGTACTGCATTTAGTGTTTGTTTTCTTTTGTGTAAATAAAAAAAACATATAGAAAACAGTTTTTGATTTTAAGTAACGGTGTATATACATCATCCCACATCCTGCTGATAATTGCACTCAAGACAATATATTTTTTGCTATATATATAGCAATGTAGCAATATAGCAATATATGTATATTAATATAAATCGTGTTCGTTAACAGTTGATTAGTGTTTAACTTTACAGATTAACATTAAACATGAAAACAGTGATAGGTTATTAGTTAATTTAGATCAGAGGTTCCCAAACTTTTTTGGCCCACCGCCCCCTTAGTAAGACAGACTTTTTTTAAATTTTTTTCCTCACCAACTTTCAAACCCAAAACTGGAAACCAATTTTCCAAGATGCATGATATGAAAATCAGGAATGCTAGTAAGAGTTTGTTATATTTAGTAACGATCGTATTGTTAAACTAAAATATTATCAAGTATATTTATTGTTACAATTGTTCTTGTAGTTTTATTAAAACTATTTAGAACTATAAGGAATTATAAAACTGATGGATGAACCATGCATTTTCGTCAGTTTGTTAATATCACGTTCAAATTTTGTTGTAATAGTTTTAAATCGCCACGCCTTACAGTATGCATATGCAATCAGTTCCTTTTCTTAGAGAACAAAGTCACTATAGCACTGAAACCTCGCTCGGCCAAATAGAAAGACGGAAATAGAGTTTCTGCATTATTTCCTATAATCGAGAATACAGTGTGAATGTTGCCGAACTCCTGGTATCAACTTTTCAGTTATTTATTTGTTGTGAGTTCTCTTCTAAATTTGATGATGATTCTACTGTATTTAAGTACATGCAAAAAGGGATCTCGAACTGAATCTAAATCTATATCCATGTTTAGAATATCCCCAAATCGCTCATTGAAATCTCCACGTGTTGGCAGTAAGTAAGTATTTTTTTTTTTGAATAGAGACTGCTGATAGATTTACAAAATAGATATAATAGCCTTGGTCAAAATTCCGCTTGCAATTGTAGATTGACTTCATTAAATATTTTATACAGGTTAGCCAAATAAGGAATGCTATTTTTGGATGTAATTCGGTATGCCCGTAACTCGTCATCTTTGTTTTCCAGGAACTCAAGTATACAGGGCTAGTCACGTAAGAGGTATTTCTGAATTTATTTTGAACGCAACCAACAATACAAATAACCCTGATCACTTGCTACCATATTAAAAGTGATTTAATTTAGTAATCAAGTAGGTATTAAATGCGGCTGAGAACGTCAAAATGACAGATGAATAATTTATTTTTAATTTTATCAACTACAACAATATAACAAATAAACAAATGTTCAAAGTGTGCTCCATTAACTTCAAGACATGCCTTAAGTCTATTTAGAAATGATCGTTGCACATTTCTCAATGTCTTGTGCTTTTTCAAAAAACTCGTATGACAAGACAATTAAATAGACAGAGCAATTGTGGATACAACATTTTATAATTTTTTATATTGTATTGCTGGTTGCGGTAATAAAAAATTTAGAAATACCCCTTACGTGACTAGACCTGTAGAGTCAAACAGATTTTAAAATCGATTTAGACAAGTACCTTTAGAGAGCCAACGAACTTCTGTGTGAAACAGCAAGCGAATAAAATCTTCATCGTTTTCAATGAAAAATAAAAAGTTGACTAATCAACTTGTGATTTAATGAATTACTTCTAATTCTCTAATAACATAATGGAGTGACGTATGTAGGGATTTTCTCAGATTTTTCGTAACCAAAATTCGACGATGGAGGACACAACGTATAGCAAATACATTTGATACGACTCGTTTTAAAATTTCTATGAAGTCCTTGCTAGAGCACCGTCAGTAGCAGCGAATAAAATTTTAAGTGATATAGAAAAGGAATTTTCTGTAAAAACTTATCGACGCTAGTAAATATGTAATCTCCCTTTGTATCCGTTTTCAAATTTTTACGAATAGTAAATCTTGACAAACTTTTTCTTTTTTTATGAATTCTACAAATGCTAAGAGTAATGCTTTATTATTTGGTAGAGTTGAATAAAAAATCGGCAACGTTTCAACGTGTTCAGCCATTTCATCAATTCTTCTTTGAACAGAATTATTGCTCAAAAGAATTTTTCTGACGATGTTTATGAAGCACAGTATTTATTACTTCTTTTATTGCCGGCAAGATTAATTCTTCACCAATTCTTCAACATACATTTCAGTCAAATGTATTTGTAGCCAAGAAAGCTTCATTGCTTTATTTGGTTATACTTTTTGGCACATTAAGCAGATCGGTTGGTAAGATACAGAATTAGCCATATTTCTAATATTCTGTACTGTACTCTCGGCATTTCTCTTAGTTTCAGATATGATAAAGTATTCAAATTTGCCAGAGTATTCCTAAACAACGCCTTCCTTTACAATATACCATTATTATGCCTACATGCAATGACTTGTTAGGAATACCTAGTAGGCGAACAAGTCAGTAGAAGCCGCCTTATTCTTGTTGATACACGCTTTATTGCGTGAAATGAGTCAGTCGATACGAACGTTCTAATCCCATTTTCATCATCAACTAGATCAATTAGATTTGCGACATACCTCCTTGTTCCTACTCGTAATCTACGCGGATAAACTAAGATGAAGTATAATGCGGTATAAGTGATATATAAGTGACTTTGCTATTATAATTTATTTCTTCATGTGAATTATTTTTATAATTTGTGTAGCTACACATTTATTTATTTACAACCAATTTTTTCTAAACTCCTTAAACCTATCGCTTTGGAAACCAGTGATTTAGATTTAAGACCACAATAGCATGCTTCGGTAACTTGCTAATAAACTGATCGAAAAAACTTAGGAATATTACTAAATTTTTAGCTAAATCTTCTAAAAGTGCAGAAAAACTTTTTCTGGTCCATTTTATAAACCTTTTTAAGTAATCTGAGTGAAATACAATTTTTTTTATTATCTGGAAGAATCTGAAAAAGAAAAACATAAACTTCACAAAATGCACTTGTCTATTTTGTCTTTATTTACGCTAGTATCGTTAAAAAGATGTGACCTAAAATGGAAAGACCACCCCATATTGCCAACAGAATCATCGGTATGTTAGAAGATGGTGTTCGACAAGTGGATGTGGCACCATTTTTTAATGTAGGTCAAAGTGTTGTTTTGCGGCTACAACAAAGATATAGAGAAACTGGAAGTGTATCAGAAAGACCACGTTAAGGTCGACCAAGAGCCACAAACGTACGAGAAAATCGTTTGGGTTGGTGATAAGAAAAGCTTGTAGGAATCCACGATCTCGTTGCAATTTGTTAATGCAGGAACTATTGCACGCTACTGGCACTAGTGTTACAGCTAGAACAATACTTAATTAACTTAATAACTTATACTTAAGTTTATCCAAAAAAACTTATATGAAGACTCCAATGATGAAATAGTTATTTACCTAACAAGTTCGGAAACTTAATTTTCCCGCATGAGCACTTTGTTTGCAGCACGACTGTAAGGAGTGCTGCATTTAGTGCGAATGCGGGAAAATTCTTTCCGAAAGAGTTAGGTACAATATTTTTTGTAACGAATATCGAAATAAAAAAAATTAAGTGACTTAGTTTTTTTTTAATGGTGGGTTGGTAACATGATCTGTCTATTGTAGCTACCTCCTAGATTTTTAAAATGTAAATCAGCTGTCATTTTTTAAAAATTATTAACAAAAATTGTTAAAATAAGTGAGAGCGAAGAATGTATGTGTACCCCTTCCGAAGTACAACAATGTGCCAAAGAGGCCGTTTCGCGTCTGCTGCCCGAGAAAAGTCGCGAACGGTATGAACGCACTTATCAAAAATTGATTGACTGATGTCCTCAAAAAGTCGCAATACCAACCCTACAACGCAAATATCCCTAGCCCCCAGCGGAAACTAAAAAACACCGCGGTGCGGGAAAACCGTTTTTCCGTGCATCGAGATTGAGCGGAAAAATTCTGTTTCCGTACAATGAGTACAAAAAAATAATTATGTATTGGTCTATTTATTAGTATTTATAATTTGAATTCAGTGAGGCGTAGACGTGGACGATGTGAGTTTTACGCCTTTTTTAAAATTTGTTGCCAAACGCTGATGTACTTTGTCCAAATATCTTATTTTGATTACTTCAAAAAAATTGTTGGTTACTTTCACTGACGGCGGTAGAAATAAATGTAATAATTAAAATTGATCTTTTGGTCGGCAGCTTCTATTACAAATAAAATGCCTAAAGTTGTCTTGTCTGCACACTCTGAATTTGAAGGATTATGTTAGTTCCCGGAATTTTTTCTGTAGCTATCAGTTTTTCAATTAAACCCTTCAGAATAATGGTTTGGTATTTCAAATCCTTAGCTTTTCTCTAGTTTTAGCAAAAATATACAAATTACATACAAAATAAGAAAGAAACATGAAACATGAATTAATAGTGTCTTACGCCATCACGATTTTGGAACAACATGCCTTGGTATACTACGAATTAGCTGATCCGAAGAGTCTTGATCCAAATTGTCCCATAATATCGGCAGTACAACACGCAAATTTCGTAGGTCCGCCATTGGTCGTTGGTGATCCGCTACTACCCGACCAAGCATGTTCCATGCATGCTCAACTGGATTGAGATCTGACGAATGCGCTGGAAGCGGCAAGTGTTTAATTCCAATATTTCCAGTCTTTCTATCGCGCAGTGAGCACAATATGGACGTGCATTATTTTCCAAAAACCCAAACTGAAATTTTGTCATATTTCTTGTCTACACAAAGAGTACCCTACGGCCTCCAAGAAAAATTCCACTCCAAATCATAACTGTCCCTCCGTGAAAAGGGTGTACTTCTTGGACATATCGGTCCATTACTCTTCTACCTGGAGGTCTCCAGATGCGAGTAGTTCGGCTATCACTGTAGAGCCCAATTCTGCTATCGTCTGAGTATATTACAGTTCTTCGTTCACCTTGCCAACTTACTCGGTCTTCACACCAAGCTACTCTAGCATCTCAGTGTGCAGGTGTCACGGGATCGTCCTTAATAGTTTTCTGCATCTTAGTTCTGTCTTCAGTATCAGGTATTCTTTTTAAAAGTTCATTGACGCAAAGCAAAATACAGGGTGCTTCATGAAGATGTTCTCTTTCAAATCTGTAATAGAACCGGATGAATACACTTTGTAAAAAAAAAAAATCAACAGCTCAAAGTAGCGCCGTTGGGCTACAAAATGAATTTGGACATTTCGTAAAATCCATTTGAAAACCGCTAGAAGTCGGACTATCTACCAGAGACGAAAACTGGAAAAAGTGGGAAGCATTATTGATACTCCGAAAGACAAAAACTTTAGACCGTTTTTGGTGGTACTAATGCATGGATAGTTTCGTTTGTACGTCATGAAATGTATACGGCTGGGTCGTGATCTATGTAAACATGAGGCTCCTCTAGGGAGAAACGCAGTGTGAAGTGGTAAAGTCCACGTCAAGTTCAAAGTCTTGAACCTTTTCTCGATCGATGGTTTAGAAGATTTTTTATGATCAAGGTTTATGTCTTTATCAAGTTCAACACTCCAGGCCTTGAAGCCCTAAGATTTTGTTAGTGGCAACCGATGAACCTCCTTTCCAAATGCAAATTATCAAAGATCAGGGTTAAAGCCTTCTCGTTTCATAGACTTAAATACTTGTGATTTTTAATGTGTGGGAGTACATGAAACAATTAGGGTACGCTACTTCTGTGGCCATCATCACACAAGAGTGACCAAAAATCAATATTCCGAACAGTTTTTGTAAAAATACGTTACTCTAGATAAACTGTTTACGTTTAACGAAAGTGACGTAGTTTTTACCACTTTAAATAGAAAGTGGTGTTTGCTATGACTTTTTTCTGACTTGCGATAACAATTTTGTAGACCTCCAATCATTAATTTACAAACTGTACTCAGTGACTCCCAAATTGTTTTCAGTTTTCATTTTTTTTCGTTACGCTGTAATAAAATTTTAGTTGGAGACCATCTGGTGTCTCTTCATTCCAAAAACCAACAATTTTATTTTAAAAACATAAACTAGCTGTACTACGTTTTTTTTTTATTGGAGTACTTTTCGTTTTGTGTCACATGCTTTTCGGGCACATGAGAATATATCGTCTTTAAACGGATCAAACGTAATATTTTTTATGCAAAAGCTTAGCTACTGTATTCCACATAGTCTTCACACCTTCTTTTATATAATCTCTTCTTCTTTACCTCTTCTTTATATAATTCTGCTCCTTCATTATTCCTTGATTACTCTAGACAATTTTTCTACAGTCGTAGCTTTATTTAAATAATATTCAGGGAATCAGATTCTCAATTTTTTGTCGATTTCGAAACGATTGCACATTTTAGTTATTTAATTCAAAATTAGTGTTTGTTTACGCATTGCTACTGTGTCTGTTGTTTCTATTAGATACAGCACGGCAGAACAATTTGATTAAAGCTAGATATTCTGTGTCCAATTTGTTTCCCATTTTCGCAATTTGCAAAATTAAGGCTTGGGCTGTTTGGTAAGGGGTTCGTTTGGCAATTTTTCGCACTCGGGATATTATATGTGAAAAATAGTTCAAAATCTGATTTTATAGCCGCTTTGGAATATTTGACGAGTTTTTCAAAAGTATCCAGAATGGAGTTAGTGGGTTTTCCTTGTGCGCCTACGATACAATTTTTGTTATTTCTTGCTATCCCAATCTCCTAGATCTAATTTTATCCGGTTCTTTAGCTACACGAGTGCTTTTGGAAAAAGCGCCTTTCACTTTTAGTTCAAGACACTCTGTCACCGACTTATTCAAACAATTAGATTAATTGCGTTTGATTTAAAAAAAAGTCGACAATAGTATTTGCTAAAATTATGCATCACCATTTCCTCGTTTTACAGACTCTGTTTGATTATTATCACTGAAGGCGTCTTTAATTAGGTAAAAGTTGAGCAAAACGTTCATATCAGAATGAACCAAGACAATATTTCGTTGTCTCTAATTAATCCTGGAAATGTGCTCTACATAGCACACGTTAATTTTATTTCTTGCCCTGTCTCATTATTTATTTTTTAATAACCACAAAATGTCACTTTTACAAATATTATCTTATAATTTTTAACTTTGTGATTAATAACACTAACTGTTAGATAACATTACTTAAAACTAGAATTCGTAGTTGGATTTTATATTTCCTACGTTGTTGTTAAACTATCAAAAAAATGCTAATTTTATTAGTATTTTTGTTGGTCATTCGTGTGCAGTCTGCGCGAATTTTGGGTATGTTCCCCACAGCCTCTTTCAGTCACCAAGTTGTTTACCAACCGATCTGGAAAGAACTGTCTTTGCGGGGCCACCAAGTCGTCGTTTTCACTCCCAACCCCCTCAAAAATTCAAATTTGACAAACTTAACAGAAATCGATATGAGCTCTACGTACAAGATTTGGAGAGACGAAGACATTAGTGAAAAAATGGCGAAGGACTTGTATAATATAGAAGCAACGGTGTGGCTTTTAAATAAACTTGAAGAACTTACCGAAGAATATTTTAAACGTCTGAAAGAAATGCTTACGGAAACAGTTGAATTTGATCTGATCATAGTAGAAACTTTACACCCTCTCGTGTACAGCTTAGGATGTAAATTTCGAGTGCCCATAATAGGAGTGTCGTCTCTTGGATTGTTGTTGCAGACCCACGACGCCGTAGGCAACCCAACACATCCATTTATCGGTTTTGATATCTTTGCTAATGTTATGGGGGAAGTGAGTTTCTATAATAAAATCTGTAGTGTGATGTATCATATTTGGTACCGTTTGGTGTACTATTGGAATATTTTGCCCAGAAATGATAAGATAGCTAGGACATACTGGGGGAATGATTGTCCATATTTAGGCGAACTCGAACGAAACGTCAGTCTGATTTTGATGAATACGAACCCAGTGTTACACACGGCACGTCCCGTCGTTCCCAATGTGATCGAAATGGGACAAATGCATATTAAAACTAACAAACCTTTACCAAAGGTAGGGCAGTCTGGGAACACAACAAAATTTAACCCATGTTTAAGGACCTCCAATCGTATTTAGACTCCAGCCCCAACGGAGTCGTTTATGTGAGTTTTGGCACAAACGTCCAAAGCACGAAATTGTCTATAACCACTAGAAACCTAATCGTTGAAGCTTTAGCAGAGTTACCTTACAATTTTTTATGGAAGTGGGAAGCAGACACTTTACCGGACAAACCCAAAAATGTTGTAGTCAAAAAATGGTTTCCACAGCAGGATATTCTAAAACATCCAAACGTGAAAGTTTTTGTAACTCAAGGCGGTTTGCAATCAACGGAAGAAGCTATTACTAATGGGGTCCCAATGATTGGAGTTCCTTTTATTGCAGACCAACCGCTCAATGTAAAAAGGATGGTTAGTCATGGTCTTGGAAAAAGTCTCGATCATATGACCATGACAAAGGAAGAGCTCAAAGAAGCGATCATTGAAGTTGCTGAAAACTCAAAGTAACAGCCGAACTATTTTTGTTGTTATTATGTTTTATTTTTTAGGTACAGAGACAACGTAAGAAAGCTCCAAAATTTGTTTTTGGATCAACCGATGACGGGATTAGAAAAATCCATTTGGTGGATTGAATATGTCTTGAGACATAAAGGAGCAAGACATTTGAGAAGTCCAGCGGCTGATTTGCCTTGGTTTGAGTACTTTTTACTAGACCTTGTTGCAATTTTGTTTCTTCTTGGGACTGTTGTTGTGTTCTTGGTGAAACAAATCCTTGGTTTGATAAATACACGTAAAACAAAAGCAGATTAAAATGGAAAACAAATATATTCTATCTAATATATCTAAATATATTTAGCTTGATTATAAGCAGCCAGTTTGGGTAATGTTTTTTCTATAGATTTAGGAGAATGTAAGGTAAGACGGGGATAACCTATTTATATCTAAAACAAAACATAAAACAAGCAAAAATTAACTCCATTCTTTTTCAGTCGCTTGAGTGTCATCGAATTGGACGTAAATATGAAAAAATTTTTTTTATAAGTTTGTTACATTTTAGAAAATGTTTTTGATGGTCTAATTTTATTACTTTTTTATAAAAGTAACATGATAAAAAGAAAAATGATTAATAGTCACTTCTGCCCCATATAAAGCACAATTAAGAGTAGAATAAAATAATAAAAAACTGTTATGGTTTGTACACAAAATTTTTGGAAAATTCGATAAACTGTTCAAGATGCGAAAAATAAGTCCATCGCAAATGTTCCTATGTTGACAATTGTATAAAAACAGATTACCAAATTTTGGTTAAACAAACACTATTTTTTTTGGTTTCAAATTTGGTTTTTATTCAATATTGTATCGTAAGTACCCCGTCTTGCCCCACCTTCCTCTATATTAAAAAGATAAAGAAAACGCACGAAGGATTCAGGTAGTTTTTAGCATTAATTCAAAGTTTGATCATATAAAGCAATACTCACAGCATGACTATTTTTTTGATTTCACTCGTCAGTCCTCCAATTTTTAATTTGAAATAACATTTTTTCTGCTCCAAATACACATAAAGAAATCCTTTTTCTTTCATTAAGGCTTTGCGCTTTGTTTCCTTTTCTTTAGATGTATTTCCACCGTGTTTAATTTTTACAAAAGTATCCTCACTTGACAAAAAAACTTTTCAGTTCATCGGTAGCTTCTGGCTACTTCGCTAACTGGAAATTAACACTTTTTTTTTTAAAGGTTTTAACTTTTTTACCGAGGTCGGAACGACACCGTCATAATTAGTGTCTCGATAATTAAACGGAACTTGAGTACAGAATTCTCGGTCAGTAAATAAACAATGATTCTAGTAATAAGGAGTAAAAGGTAGTAATAAACTATTTTCTAAACTATATATCTTCTACATCTAGAAAATCGAATTATTTTTGTATTGAAAAAAATAAAAGAATTATTTATACATATATATATATATATATAATATGATATATACTATATCTACATAATATATATAATGTTGTTGTTAGTTTAAATTTGTGTGTGTATATATATATATATATATATACAGGGTGAGTCAATATTGCGACATCGGTCGATCATGCTTTTTGCAATTTTGATTTTTCAATACCCCATGATACATCTAGTAAAAAAGAGTGCATTCCAAAAATATTTTACTTCATACAGAGTGGTCGAATAGTCCAAGACTGTACTCAACTCTATTATTTTAAATGGAACGCTGTTTATTTTTTTGTATATTTTGATTTGTTGGATTATATTGAACATAAGAGATAAGATTGCAAAAATTCTAAAATCGAAGAATTTAAAACTGAACCAATATTTTGAACTGTCGAAGAAATCACAGTAGGAATTAAATAATTTTAAACCAATAATTTTAAAGCATTTAAAGCATCTAAAGCATCTAAAGCATCTAAAGCATCTAAAGCATCTAAAGCATCTAAAGCATCTAAAACATCTAAAGCATCTAAAGCATCTAAAGCATCTAAAGCATCTAAAGCATCTAAAGCATCTAAAGCATCTAAAGCATCTAAAGCATCTGAAGCATCTGAAGCATCTAAAGCATCTGAAGCATCTGAAGCATCTGAAGCATCTGAAGCATCTGAAGCATCTGAAGCATCTGAAGCATCTGAAGCATCTGAAGCATCTGAAGCATCTAAAGCATCTGAAGCATCTGAAGCATCTGAAGCATCTGAAGCATCTGAAGCATCTGAAGCATCTGAAGCATCTGAAGCATCTGAAGCATCTGAAGCATCTGAAGCATCTGAAGCATCTGAAGCATCTGAAGCATCTGAAGCATCTGAAGCATCTGAAGCATCTACAGCATCTAAAGCATCTAAAGCATCTAAAGCATCTAAAGCATCTAAAGCATCTAAAGCATATTAATCATCGGTCTGGTGATGCTAACTTTGCTAACAAAACACGCTTCGGCAACTTTCTGACAAATTTTTGGTATGTAGGTTGACAAGTACTTTTATAAATTATAAAAAATCTAAAAGTTAGAAACATGAAAATTGGTGTGAAGGTTCTTGGCCACAAATACAAAAAACAATTAAAAACATTAAAAATTAAAACCAGTTTTTTTACGATCCGAACTTTGTAAGATTCTTTCATCCAAAAAAGACCTATCAATAATAATAATAAAGTCTTTCTTAAAACAAAAAGAAAAAAAATAGGGATAAACAGGCGAAGTCTAGCCACACGCTATTCTACTTAAACTATTAATATAAAATTAAATGAATGAGAAGTAAATAAAAACAAAGAAAAAAACATAAAGTAAAAATAAGTTCAAATTCCAGTAGAAACAATTATATATACAGACCTAAATGATTTCACAAAAGGGTGAATTTTATTAAACATATTACAGCACATTTATCGACATTTCTTTTAAATTTGTGTTTGAGACAATATTTACATAGAGATTTTAAATCGCTATTAATTTTGTTACAAAAATCATCTAAATCAATCAAATTGGACGAGTAGAGTAATTGGACGTGTATCACTGACATAAGTAATCGTATTAGTAAACTTTACAGCGGAGAATATGGCAGCAGTATAAATTAAATATAATAGTGGCCCTAAACAGAGCCCTGTGGAACTCCACTTGTCATCGATAGTTTTTCAGAAAAGGCATTATTTACTTTTACTATTTGACAGCGATCGCATAAGTTAAAAAATTAAAATCTATAGTATCAAAACCAAAAAATTAAAGTTTAGCGCTCATAAGACTATTGTCTATTGTATCAAATATTTTAGAAAAGTCTAGCAAGGTTAATACCTTTTCAATGAGAATGTCATCTAATACTTTTAATAAAACAGTAACTATTCTCTTAAAAAAAAAAATTAGATATATTATTTTCTAGTGAATAGTTGTAAATTTGATCGAATATATATTTTTCTAAAATTTTGGCAAAGGTTGAAATTAAGATAATTTAATAATTTTAAATTGGAATAACTACTTATATTGCTCCCTTCGGACTAGTGACAGTGGAAGTTTTTCCAACATTTTTTCTTACCTATTTTCTTTTTTTTTTTTCTTCTGGAGACAATTCTCCTAGAGAGACAAAATCTTCAAGATGATCCAAGTTGAGTAGTCTAGTCTCGATTACGTCTTCAATGTTTGCTTTTATCCAATCGAATTGATAAAGAAATGACAATTTTCTAAGAATAGAATGGTTTTAATGCTTTGTTAAAATTTATAAACATTTTGCTAAAATTTGACTAATTTAATAATTTAATCCAAATTATAAAACGAAATTATAATATAAATCTATATTGAAATTATAGCCGTAACCTTTATCACTTCGTTAAAGAAGTTTCGATTTTTGAGGCACAGGTAGGTGAGAGACAGGGAAGTGATAATTTGATTGATTTTGATTGAAATATGAAAGAGCTACCAGATGAGCCCAATAAAATTCCTAAATCTGTAGAACAAGCCGTTAATATCAAGTTTAGCAATAGCGTTCCAAAAATATGTCAAATATAATATTTTTACTTGGCGTACAGTGGCGACAATCATATTTCGTAATTACTTGTAATATTCCGAGATATTTGTCTGTTAATGTTTCTGTCTATTACGTTACTTTGTCATTGATGTGATATTATTACAATCAAAAAATATTGTTTCCCTATTGTAATAAAAGAAAGAGATTTCCAGTCGGTTTTATTTAGTCACAATATCAAACTATACAATTGAAAAAATATTTACATTATAATCCACGCATTCAAAATATAAATACAAACTTGCAAACACTTTAAAAGGTTACGTAAACTCAGTCTTATCTGTTATTTACAACGGGAGCAGTAAGCCTCTGACAAGAATAAAATCACATTATGTAGTAGCAGTCTCTCCTAATTTTTACGCGGACTGGCATTTCCTCAAATAAATCATCTCTCGCAATTTCTCTAACTCCTTCTTCAGCGACTCTGTCATGAACTTAAGATGAAAATTCTCTTGTTCTAGAAACGCACATCTGATTGCGATCTCATCCTCCTTCGCTCTCCTAGCATCCCTGGATCTCTTCGCCGCTTCGTTATTTTTCCTCCTTTTTTCCCAATACGAAGGATCGTTATTTTTGTTGTGAACATTATTTGAAGTTCTTCTCATATTTTTGTTGGTTCCATTCCCCGTCGTGTGTACCTGAGACATGATTTTACTCCTGAACTCGTTAAAAGCTTCGGAAGAGTCCCGTTGCAGGAGCACGTCCGGACTCACGAATCCTTGCGTTAATCCGAGTGGGTCCTTGATGTACGCTTTAAATGGTCGACACGATTTCGTTTTTAAATTGAACGTTTTCGGATCGGAATTGCTGGTAACTTCGATGGGTTCGGAATCGCTGTTGGAGACGGGGCTATACTGGCAAATTTCGACGTCGTAAAATGAAGGGTGGTTGGGGGTGGTGTGACCGGGGGAGTGAGAGTTTGTGGCGGCGGCGTGATCAGGGGAATGAGCGCGTTTGCGGGTGCACAAGTCGAGAACCACGGGAGTTGACGAAGTGTAATCCACCATTTCTAGAAAAAAAAAACTGTTAGCACTTTTTATAATTGCAGGTTAAAAAACACTTGCTGTTGATTTTGCGATGAACTGAAACCGAAAAACTTTGAAACTTTAGAACCACTCTCTTCTGCTACTTGCTTACAAATCAGCAAAGAACTGATAAGTGCAGAATTTATGAATTCTTGACAGGCCAGTGAGTGACCAATGGTGACAGTTTTGAGTTTAACTTAGCCCCCACCCCTGAGAATTGCATGGTCAAGGTTGCCAAAGTGTGGTGGGGTTTAGTGCAAATTCGGGGCTCGTGTTACCCTTAATTTTGCAACTTGCCGAATTAGAATCTTCACAATATCGCACAAAAACTAAGTAACAAATAATCACCAATTTTTGAATACTTCATCATTGCATTCAATGTTATTACGCAAAAAAGACATTTTTGATAAATATGCTTTAATATACTTTCATAACATTTCAATTACCAAATGAACATCAAAAACTTGTAGATTTTACATTATACAATCTGCATTCTGCATTAGCATTGATATTAATAGGCTTTGTAATAATTTATGTGTGCATATTTGGAATCACAGTGGTATCAAAAAAAATAAAAAGCTTTCAGCTTAATTAAAAATGCACAACACTATTACGAGTTCGGTTACAAAAGGATGGAATAGATCCATTTGTTAATAAACGGAAGTTTATTCACAGAATATCAGTATATAATAAAGTTCAAAAAAACTAAAAGACCAAAAACAAACCAGAAGCATTCAAAAAATTGGCAAAAATTATTTTTTTTATAAAAATAAAAAAACAAAACGTTATTAAATATGTAAATAGATTCTGACAAACGTAGTCAATTTCTTGACATCTGTTTTAATTTTTGACGTAGTTTTGATTCGAGAGTGATCAAACTTTACATAAAATTGAAAATTTTGCAAATATTACCACGTTCAAAAATGTCCTTTTTTAAAATATTCTTCTCTAAAATACATAAAAAAATTAGATATATTATAACAGATTACAAAGTAAATTAAGAGTCGCATTTTTTCTTTGAGTTTCCAAGACTGAAAAAATAAAATTAGAAAATTATAATTTGTACATATTGTCTATTTTAGCATTTTAATAGCTCTGGTCTGGGACAAGAGTAAATGTGAGTTTTTGTGATGCTGAAGTTGTCAAAAATCATACTGGAAAAGGTATATTTCTCTAGAGTAACATCAATTTTCAGTCTGAGTGTGTTGATAATTTTTGAAATATCTACATTTTGAAAGGTATTTTTCTAGATATTTTTATGTATTTCTTATAACATTTGAACTCATTTTTATATTATACCTTTATATAAACTTAAAAACTTTTTTTTTTTAGAAATTGGAATACTTATTTCCCCACTTGTAATTGTCAGCATTGTCTGATTTCTTTAAAAGTGTTATAAGGACTATTAATCACTGTTGTTTTTTCTAGTATTTTCTCGTTTTTTTTTTTAGTTTTAACAAGTAGGAGTAAAACCTTTTATATTATTTAGTGATTTTAAAAACTGATTTTTATCTGTCTTAATACAAAAAATATTTTTTTCGTAACCACCTCCTAATTTTGAAATCTCTTAGATTGAAGGGGTGAAAATTAACAGAAAATTAACAGAAAGAAATCATTGAGTTAATAAAAAGGAAAAACATAACAAAATAATAGCAAATTAAAAAAAACGGGGTAAAAAAAGGATTTTAGTGGGTAATGAATAAGATCCATTAGAATTTGTAGCGTTTGATAACAGAATTCAATTAATTCAAATAATTCAAATAATTCAAATAATCTAAAAGAAAAATAAAAAATAAACATAATAATTTTACTCTAAAAAATTCATAAAATTCAACAATACCAGCGAATCTTACAAAAATCAATATAATCCATAAAATTCAAAATATACAAAACAACCAAAGAACCCAAAGCATTTGAAAAATTAAAAATAATTAGAGAATCAAAAAAGTGCATAAAATATCAAAAGTTTAGAAATTTAGACAGTTTTTGGGGTGCAAAAATTTACGAGAAAACTTATTCACCACGTAAAATTTAAGTGAATTCGAAAATGTTACAAGCAATTATAGCAAAATTAAACTAGAAAGTAAATTTTATTGCTAGAGATAAACATAATCAAATATGAGGAAGATACCGACTTAATCGTCTTACAGACACACTAAACTTACTTAAGCCGCTTAAACTAAACCACTAGAACTTCAAAGAAACTCCCGAAATCTTACACCCAAATTAGACTAGTTGCAACAAGAATCAACTTTCAATTAGTTCTTCGAAAAACCGTCATTAGCAGTTTGTACAATTCGTAATTTCTCATTATCTACACTCAAACAAACCATTTACATTTAATAGGGTCAGTCGAAAATAACGCAACGGCGACATTTCGTTGTGATTAAGATCTGGATAGTACGGTGACAATTACGTAATCCACCTTGAAAACACTTTCAAAGTTTGCGTTAATTTACTCAAAATTATTCAAACTGTAAACTGTTTTTAATGGTGTTATTTTACCTATAAATTTTACTCCAAAGTACCGCTTTTTACGGGGGTTGTAAAAAAGACAGTTAGAAAGTTTTTCGACCCGGGATACATTTGCATGGTCCGTTATGTTTACAAAATTTTGCAGCTCCGTTACGTACCCTAACTGTAAAAGAGAGGGTAAAAATTTTCGCACTATTATTTACTGGTACTGTAATATTCGTCGGATCTATGATTTACATCAATGTTTACTGACAAATGGTGAACTTTGAAATATTTATTCGTCGTAATGTTGGAGCTTCTGGAAGGCAAAGGCTTACGGCTTAACTCACAATGTTATCTTTCACGTTCTATGAAACTTTCTCTTAGATTTACATACAATTTAGGTAAAGGGGCTAAAGTCTTGGAAGCGCTTTGACTTCATTGATTTATTGCAGTTCGCAAAAATTACCGTTAGTGTCGTAAAACCGAAGGGGGTAGCCCAGCGAAATTCGGTCAAAATTGGCAAATCTATGTCAACCCTTCGTCACTCTGACTCACCCACTTTTAGCAACCCTCGCCCACATAAACTACTATGAAAATAGGAAGATATTGAATGTGTTCAACCCTTCCGCTTCCGCAAATCTCAACATGTGTGCATCACATGGTAGGGAAATTATCAATTAAGAGAACTGCAATTTCGAGTGAACACTAAATAAGTTTACAATAACAGTAATAAAAAATATGAATTTGAGAAGAATGCGCCACTTTCACTTAAAAAATAATACCCGTCATAAGAACGCTTTGGAAATCTCGGGTTCCTTCTTAAAATGTTTTTTACAGCCATTCTGCAACTTTATGCAGAAAGCAGTAACAAGTCGTCGCTTTCTTTTGCAAACTTTATAGTCCTCATAAATCGTCTCCGACCTTGCAAAAAACACGAGGATAGCACAGAGAAAAAATGGAGAAAATCGCGTAAATTCGCAAACAGAATCTGCGGGAGGTCGATCTAACTGTAAATGGCCAAAACCGGGAAGTGAGCCAGGTGGCACGCGTTAAAGGGGTTCTTCCCAACACATTTCCCATAATATAGGGCAAAAGCGATGTCAACACTCCCATTTTGTGGTCAGAACGATTCCCAACTCAATCAAAATCGAGGTTATGATCGATAGCACAATTAAAAACCGTTCGTCGCATGATTAAGAAAATGACCTCAACGTCTTGTTGCGTGGGATTTTTTCTACCTACTTGTCACTTGTCATCGTTCTCTTGCCTTTACAAATAGACGCATTATTAAAGGGTTTTTGACGTGAATACACTCAAACTAGCCTTTACTTGCTTCCTTTGTGGATTTATGATGGATGTCTGTGTCAGGGACGGATAACTGTACGCAGACACAAAATTTTAATCTCTATCGCAAATATACTGAAAGCGCTTGACCTACATCGAAAACATCTGCCGTAACCAATGGGTTTAGGTGATTTTTTGCAAAAATATCTCTAGAACGGTACATTTCACCGTTTATTAGGGGGCGATAAAATTTTACCTAAGTCCGGTAGCTGGGACAGACCGCAAAGGGTAGCTAAGGTCTTCCGCTTAAAATTGCAAGGGAACCGTTATTTTTGGTTGAATGACTTGAATATGCACGTTTTAAGTTGGAGCTTTAATAAAACATAACGGAATGTGGCGGCGGCGCTATTACAGACAGAATTTTTATTTTTTAATTGCAGTAGCCGGAGGCAATATTTGAGCGTTTTAAAGTCTTGATGATTCTAGGGATGAATTTTATTTTTGTTTCATTATTTGCTCATGTAGCATGTACGAAACTCCCATACAAAATGATGCTAGTGTAGTATTTTACTTGGAAAAAAGTTTTTTTATTATTGCGCCATCAAACAGATACAAAAAATGTCTACATTGGACTTTTCTTTTATGATTTGAGATCAATTTAGCAACAGTTCTTAAATACTATTTTACCTATAAGAAAAAATTCCGAGAAAATAATTACTAATTAAAAAAATTCAAAAGACTTAGTTCTAGTCAGTTTATATATAATAACTTATTATAGTTAAATCTCTGTACTTTTAGATTTTTATATTTTGATCTCTCAGATGTAGCAAAATGTACCGAGTGTTCCAGAAAAACAGTATAAAAACCAATGTTAAAAATGCCCCACTAATGTAAGTTAAATGATTGTATAAAATAGTTATTTTGACCCCAAAATAAATACTTTTTTCTACGACTACATCACAAAAATTCAGGGCTACACAGCAGTGGATTTACACTCGGGGCAGTCGGGGCTAGTGCCCAGGGCGGCAATATTTGGAAACCGGAAAAAAAAAATTCCAGTCTTATTACGATTGCTCAATATAATTAATTAATTCTTTTGATTAATCATTTTTTCTTTAATTGATAATTCAAAAAATTCAATTCATGCATTATTTGTAAATTATAATTTTGGCACTTTTAGAAAAAAATAAAAATCAAAATTATTTAATCAATTTATTTCCTTGAAGATTTGAAGTAATATTCGTTTTTGTTATTTTCTGGAATTAAAGAAATTTAATTAGTAGTTTTTCCGAAAAATTAAAAATATTTTGGAGTTATTTTTACATTTTTCAAATGTTAAACTTCAATCAATTAATTCATTTTTAGAAAATTCCATAATATATAATACATAATAAATTAGTTATCTTATTTTTAAAAATTGAGATATATAAACTATAAGTTTGAACGAAATTTCAGTATTGGGGCGGTATTTTTTTCAGTGCCCAGGGGCGGCATTAAGTTTAAATCCGGCCCTGGGGCTACAGGTTATTTGTTCATGCTTTTACTCAATAATGAGCGCATGTAGAAAGACAGAACTGTGTCAAATGAAATTCGAAGATATAAAGATTTGGGTCAAGCAGTTCCCGATTCAAAAACTAAAATACCTCGTCAATTTAGAATAACTAGAGGATTTTATGCCATTTTCAAAAAATGTGTTGCACTCTGACTACAGAATGTTACGGCACCAATTTATTATATCAAATAAAATTTTGAACTATTGAATCTGAGGTAATTAATAATACACTTATTAAGCAAAGCACCAAAAATGCGGGTTTAATAAATGTCTTCCAAATTCATTTTCAATAATTGTATCAATGGCATAACTTTTAATATTTATAACAATAAAATGGAATAACAATATTGTAACTGTTCTTATTCATTATAAATAAAGAATAAAAAAATATATTGGCGTAGAAAAAATATAGTCTGCAACATGTTTGGAATGACAATTCCGCACCGTCTTCGGCTCGTGAGACAAACTTTCCACTCACACGGAATATATCACATTCCAAACTGTTTACAGAATATACTATTTTAGCAGAAAACAATTGGGAACATTTTTTAAATATGCTGTTGCGTAGTATAAATGTATCATTATTACAAATGTATTTATAAATCATGTCTATTTAATATTTCTGCTTTCAATTCCATTACAATTGGGACTAATAAAAATAGCTGATTTTTGAACATTTTAACAGATTGTTATGTATAACTTTTTCGATACATCATCGTTTCTAAATTGTTCGAAAGAGTTTTGTTCTAATGATCATCGACTTTTTATTTATTTATTTTCTAAAATTCTACATTCAGTAGAATGATATTGATTACAATCTTATCGGACATCACAGTTAACGATTTTTTATAACTTTTGTTTATTTCTACTACTTGTAGAATTATTTTATGAACAGTTCCTTAGTACCATAATTTTATTGATCTTTGGAATTTCAATCAACGTTTTTTACTAAATTATATACAAATTATGTAATAATTTTTTTTTTCATTTTCTACTAGTTTCTACCATTTTCGGAATCATCAGATCTTGAGGACTCAACTGAAGAATGCTCTTCAAAATAGCTATTAAGAAATCGAGGGGACATTTTTATATTATTCTAACATGTTTAATAACCAAAAACCCATAAAAGAGTTGCAACATGCAAACAACAGCCGACAACACGTTGTCCCACTTTGATATCCGATAAGATTGTGTTAAATACAATTCAGCGAAATGTAGAATTTACAAACTAAAAAAAATAATAATAAAAAAATATGACGGGTGTTACTATAATTAAAATTAAAACCTTTTCGAACAATATCGAAAATGTCTTGGACAAAAATCTGTTAAGTTGTTTAAAAATCTGTCCTCAACGTTCGAGTGCCTACGAAAAAGTAAACCACATTTAATTAATTATATTGTTAATTTAATTAATCTGTTCAATTCTCAGGAACTAGTTTTTCTTATATTTTCAAGCACTTCTGACTTTTCTTTTGATATAACTCAAACAATGGCAAAGATAAAAAGATGATATTTTTTTAATTCAGCGTAGTTAAGTACAGCTTAACAATAATCTATTTAATTTTCCACTTTAATTTTTTGGATGCCACTATTTGCATATTCCGTGAAGCAGTCACAAAAAAGGATTTCCCCAGTTCAGGTACCTGTAGAATACTAATTAGTTTCAGTGATTATGGTTGTCACAGGTAAAAACATTTTAGTCTTGTAAATAACAGTAGAATAGAAGTTGGAAGTTATTGCCCAGATTGCTGCCAAATAATGATGACAATTTTTATTACTTCCATCTTAATCTACGTAGCGCATGGAGCCCATTAATGCAAGATTAGTGTGAAAATTAAAACGTAATACTCTTCATCTCTTTGTACAGACAATCCGTGATTAAATAGATTTCATTGTCACACATTGCAATTATTAACAGAAATGCCCACGGTACATAATGGTTAGTAATTTTCAGAATCTTTTCATCTTCATGTAGACGCATCGTTTTGTAATTAAAATTTAACGTATGAAGTATCAAATTTATTTGAAGAGCTTCAAAGCGTATTAACAGAGCTTTATGGCAAAGCAGTAGCGGCCACAAACCTTAATTTTTTCAATAGGTTGAAATATTTGTTCGAAGTATTTTAATTAATCTTATACAGGGTGTAGCAAAAAATGGAGTATCACGCAATAAAGCGGATAACCATAAATACTAAAAAATATTGCACGTACTTGTTCCTTTGATATGAATTTGTTTGATGAATTAGCTTGAATAGTGCATATTGACAAAAAAACAAAATTATTTAATGAGAAAACCTAATCTTTGATTATAAAAAACTTGATGTGCTAACTCTTAATTTTACAGAAAATTTTAAAGATTTCTAAAACCCGTGAATTCTTTGTAATTAAAGAGAACAGAGTTGAACGTTGTAGAATTCCGATTTGTCACGATTTTAGGCATTCTGTAATGTAACTTTGATGTTTAAAAACTTAGAGAAGAAGCTCTTCATATATGTTACTAAAAATTCAATTTTGAATAACTTTTACTCTTGGCATTTTTTCGCTAGAACGTACAAAAAAGTATTAAACAGTGAACAATAAGAACAGCTAAACCTTTTGTAACACGTCGTAGAGTTCTTTGTTCTTTGTGATTACATGTACGATTGAAGGTAATCAATAACAGATTTTGAATTATCAATTTCTTCAAAGATCAACAGATAAGTGCAAAAATGATGTTCGCCCTTGTGCGTTGAATACAGTTAGTGCACCTATATATCATTCGTGTAGTAGAAAAATTATGTGCGACCGATAACAGTAACAGAGGCAGTAAAAACACTAGAAAATTTGTTGCAAGTGATTGTCATTACAAGTCTCGTCCTTTAATTTCACAGCGCATTTTAAATGTAATTTCCAGAAAGATTACATCCACGTTTCCGTCGGGTTTTAATAAAACAAGCAGTCCTACTACAAACTTAATTTCTATTTTTTAATTACATGTCCTAAATCATATTTCCCTCTCACACACTTCAGTTTAACTCCGGGACAATCTTGTACTCTTCCAACTCGGCACAGAACGATATTATGTTCTTGTAAATTATGTCCAATTCCAGGAATATACGCTACCATTTCTTTTCCATTGGATAATCGAACTAACACACATTTCCTGTTGGCGGAGTTCGGTTTCTTCGGTTTCTTAATTAGTGTTTTTAAGACTACACCTTTCATGAACGGGTTTCCATCCAGAGGACGTTTGGGATTTCGTGGTTTGATATGAGGGCCCAGTTTGTGCATCCGGTTTAAGGAAGATGCGCATCGTTCTGAAAGAAAAATTAGATGTGAAATCTTTATCTCGTGCAGCTGAACGAAGTTGACATATCTGTGAAATGGTCAAATGTAATAAGTACAATCCTAGAGATTAGGATCGTAGCACGCTGACAAAAGCCGGCACGGATTGGGGAGATTGACCACAAATGCTGTTTCATGTCTTCATTATTTAATGATTTTTAAAATAGTGAGTAAGTAAAAAAAATGCGTCAAAAACATAGTACGTAACTATGAATCAACGGGAATAAAATTGATTTGTGATTCTCATGCATGTGGACTAATACGGTTCTTGTAATAATCCTCCCACACTTTACCCTTTGGGACCCACTGGCAGGTGACGCATCTCGGACATTGTCCATTGACAGATGAATAGCAGAAACCACAATGCATTGCTCACATTCACGCTGTATTACACTAGGAAATGGGAAATATGCCAATGGGGATTAAGATTTGTCATAGCTACTGGTCAGTGGTCATTTTGGCCACACACGTTATGTAAGTCGCTCGAAAGTTTTCTCGTTATTTGGCGGATGACGGACACAATGTAACCGTTCACAAACTGTTAAAACTGAGATGAGACATGACAATGAGTTCTTTTGCTATTATCCGAGAAGTATGGCAACAGGATTATCGAAAAAGTTCGACGAAAGTGGTCTTAATTTAATATTTGTACGACAAACATGTACAGCTTAAGTTACAAAAAACTCAAAATTTTATTATAATGCCTGGTATAAATTATATTTATATACCAAAGGCATTATGAAGATGTTTATGCCCTCTCCAAGAGCGACAAGTTTACGAATAAGTCGCCAAAGATAATAAACATCATCAAGTAATGCCTATGGAGCATACAATATTTTATTTTTTACTCTAAATAAAAAAAAAAACTGTTTTAACTTATAAAAAATACAGATGTCCGGAATGGCAGGCACGTCCTCGAAGGTACAAGATTGAGCGATGTAATACAATTAAAAAAAAATCCATTGGATTTTGTTTTCGATATACCAGCAAATTAAAAACAAGGAACTGTTGGAGAATAAAGCTGAAAATTTTAATTAAAATGTTGTTACTGTGGTAATCATTGACAATGTTCTATTCAGAGAGTCAGACATCCAGACACTTTATTGATTCACAAAAAAAAGTTTAATTCGTGAAGTTAGTAATGTTAGTGGTGGTAAAACAATTTTTATTTTTTTAGTAGAGACGAAGCTAAAGACAATTTGCAACTAAGGAAAGAAAAAGAACTAACAACTAACACGTACAAACTTACAATGATAATCATAAAACAAAATCAAAACTTATTTACAATAAATGTTAAAAATTTCGCATTTCGACTGGCGTTTTGCTCTTCTTGCTAATTTGCTATGAACATGTAGCATTGCTCGTGTTACAGTCGTAACTGCGACTACTACAACAGACTTAGTACATTTAACAAATTTGACTTTTGAAAATCTTATGTCAAAACAAAAACTCGAATTAATAGTTTCATTTATTTTATTTACCTTGCAACGGAGTGTTGAGGACTGTCCTATCGATACAATGTCCCATTCATTTATTTGATTCTTAATTTTTTTAACTACCATATTTTATGAAAAATAAAAACATGGATTCTTTTTGAACATTTTTCGCGTACTTAGTAAGATGCCTTAATAAGCTTCGAGAATGTGAGCGACATTCCGGACATCTGTATAATGCTTAAATAGCAACGTTGGTTTCATTGTAAATTCTGTGGGTACATGTAGAGAAGACAAAGAATGTTCAACAACGAAGTTCAAAAATAAAAAAAAACTACACCATTACACAAAGAATTGGATTTGCTTCTTCTTCAGATTTTTTTTAAATGACAGGGCATGGTCCCAACTTTGTCAAAAAGACAAATTTGAGATTTTTAAATAATTTGTCGGAAATGGTCATTTAACGGTAAAGTCATTGATTACAACAAAACAGCTGTATTGCAACAAACCACAGCAAAACGCTATCGAAGATTACTCTAATCGAAAAGAAACCTCGTAACAAACTCGTTCAGATTTATTGGATTCGTGTAACGAATTTACTCATACAATGTTTCCCTGTATTACACAGAGCTTACGATTTGATTGCACCATTTTCCTGCTGACCGCATTCTCATTAAACTGGAGAAAATTTATTTCAAAATTACAATAACACAATATGCAACCAAACATACTTGCTTTAATGCTTGCATACAAATTCTGCTTCTTCATGAACAACTGAGGATGATGTAACTAATAAATTTATTCATAAAAAAAACTCAAAATAGGAGGATTTGAAATAAGTGTAGAAAAAATATGAATGAAGAAAAATATTTCTTTGTTTTAGAAGTAAAGAAAAGTATTGCTTTTCCTTTTACCTTAAAGAACTTACTTTTCTTTAAGAATAATTCAAAAAAGAAAAAAATTCGGACACTTAAATAGAAATTGATTACATATTATAAGAAATTATTTTTTAAATACGTGATAAGCGCAATAATTAAATTGCCGTTTCCATCACCGCAGCAACCAAATAAAAAAAAGTAAACAAAAATTTTCCAAACTGTAGTCGCGTGAAATTTTGTGAAAATGGAAATAAATAATGAAAATCATCTGTTGAGGCTGTTGCTATTTTATTAACCTCGAAATCACGAGATAAATATGAGAAGACCTAAAATTTTATCAATTCCTGGAAAACTTCAAAGGGATATCGACGAAAAAGTTATAATTTATTTTTTCATGAAATGATTTGATTTTCTGAATACATTTATATATTTTCAAATTCTATCTTTAAATTTGATGACAGGCTGAAAGACTGAAATCTTCCACGCTATCGTCAACATACTCCATGTTGAAAAGTACGTTGAGAGTGAAAGAAAACTTCGACATATCAAATTACGATAGATTATAGTTATATTTAAAGCGCCAAGTGAAGAAAATGAAATAAAAAAATCAAAGTTTTTCGATTCGTATGATGCATGGCTTAGTTTGGAGTTAAGAAAGTTAAATTTGCAGCAATCGAAGATACCGGCTCTATTTTGGTTGTCATCTTCCGTGACGCTAAGACAAGGAACAAACGCATATTCACCGTTATAACGGAAATGGGAGAAATTAATGAAATTGAGCTGTACAGGAGATATGTAAGCTTGCGTCCAAAACATATCAATCACTCAAGATTCTTCATAATTTATACGAACAATAAATGTACAGTGTAACCTGTAGAAAATTTAACTATTCGACCCAGACGGCTACAGTAAACATTATCTACGTCGAACGTCAACTACTTTTCTTAAGCATCGAAGTTATTGAGGATGGCGATCAAACACGACTTTAGAAGAATACATAGAAGAAAGCATTAACAATACAATGACGAATTCAAAAATGATTTTTTTATCAGCTATCATCACTAGACAGTGGATGCCAGAATTCATCGGATTTTGTCCTAGAAACTATTGAATTACAGTTGGCTCCTTCCTGCACATAGCGCGATTCATCATTTTCTACATCGATTGGAGGTTTTCAGAACCGTCATTGTGTTTTAAATGATTTACGTTTACAACAATCTACAAATATAACTTTCTCTAACGTTAATAGTTGCAGGTTTAATATTTACTCTAATAAATAATTAATTATTGAGGGGTCCAAGAGGAATAATCATCAATGTCCACTAACAATATTTTGAGAAAGCCTAAAAACAAATGCTGCTGCTCACTTAGGCTTATACATAATGTTAAGTTGAAAATATGATTTACAGGAGCTTTAAGTGTTAAAATCAAAATTCTGATAGTTTAAATTTTTCATTAAACACATTGGGAAGTAAAACATTGTCAGTCGAATTTTTATCGAAAGTGGATTATATTCCCCTAGATCCTTCAACTGCTTATTTTGTTGCTATAAAGAAAAGAAACATTTTTCTTTACGATTTGTAATAAGAGAATGTACTCCATTTTCCTGAGTGTCCGAAAATAGTTATTTCGTTCGACGGCGTAGCAACACTGTCACGGACTCGGATTCCCAAAAGTTTATGACGTGCCCCCACTGTTGCATTAGATAAATAAATAAATAAATAAATAAATGTATATATATATATATATAAAACAATATCTACATTTAATCACAATTACTTTAGATTTGTGTTAGTTTGAGTTTTATTAATGAATTTTCTAGCTTTTGCGTTAACAAAATTTCTTGCTAACTACGTTAAATCTAAACTTAGATATAAAAGCCAAATTTACTCTTTCTTGATTCATTTTGATTTTAAATAAGTTTTAATTAGTTTTAATTATAAAAAGAACACTCAGCTGAAGCCACTGTACTATATTCTGTGGCTTCACATTTACAGTAAAAATTAAGCAAAAGATATCAATATCACAAATTAAAATATGATTGCAGGAAGAAAATACCTAGAAGTGTTAAATTTCTTAATATATAACCTAGTAGAAGAATGATTCGTAATTACAATAATTTATTTATTATTTCCGCTTTTAGGCACTTTGTAATACAACTACATAATTAAAAAAAAAATCCGCCCGCGTTTCAATTTGACAAATATCTGTATACAAATACACACAAAGAACTAAATTTTCGGTTTATTTTCTAATAAATAAAACCTGAAGAACCGAGAAATTCGCAATGATTATCCAGCCATTCTGAAATCACAGCTAAACCACTAAAGTTTACAAATCCGAAGAGAAGCCCTCTCTAAGAACCCTTAATTACTTGCACAAATATTTCAAGAAATTTTCCAAAACAAACACTCAATTCCCTACAAAATTTACACATTTCAGCTGCTAAAATCAATAGAAAAGCAAATATTTACAGTGTGACAGGTGCTTTCAACATTTTATACCAAACAGAACGATTCACGTTTAGTTTACTCGTTTTAAGTAATGTCAGTGTCGAACTGGAAGAATGTTACACATACTTTGGGCTTTATGGGGCGAAGCGAATGGCTCATTCGTGCTCAATATCCAGAAACATATAAAATGGAGTGTATATTTGGTTGCCTACCTCCAAACTGAATGAATATCATTGTTTAACTGCTCGTATTGTTATTATTTATTATAAATGATTTTAAGGCTTACCCTGAAGCGTTATGCATGACAATTTGTTTGTAATGTCGCAAATTGCAGGCAACAATAGTTTTTGCTGGGGAACATTAACTAGGAGTCGCGTTTGCGACACTTTTCGTACTGCTTCCTTCAGAAAATTCATTTTCCTGTAACAAACCGTGGGAAAACTTTGTCTTTTTTCGATTTTCTTACTTACGACAGAAATTCAAGCGGAACCACACTCACATAACCTACAAAATTAATGTTAGAAAGACAGCTGACGTTGGGGACTTGACACGGTTGGTATTATTCGCGCGCGGGATTCAAATCTGGTGACAACTCGTTTCATATTGGAAAGTAAGTTTAATTCTGGTCCATGTAAGTATTCTGGATGGTTGCACCTATGAATTAATGATGTGGTTTCGATTCGAGTTGTATTAGCATATTAGCAAATTGCAAGAATCCAGTTGACGTCAATAGTGGTCGAAGAAAGTGGCACAGTTCCTGGCAATATGCGTGCAGTGATCTTACAGGTACTGATTAGATTATTTATTTACATAATATTAATTAAACTAATTGTCGGTTTATAATTAATACAATGGCTATGGGATAATCAAACAATTTAGTAGGGACTTAAAGGTACAAACCGTGACCTAGTTGACTCGCGAAACTTAACATGTCTTACTACTATCTCAAATTAGTTTAAATACTTGGATAATTGAGGAAAATCGTAATGTTGGAAAATTCTCGGCGACCTTTCCGCCCAAACAATGGCTTTTTGTGCTAATGGTCGAAATTATTGTACCTTAAATAATGTCATTGCTAGTAAAACAAAGCGAGTAAGCACTAAAGCACCTAGAACCCACAACAAATCTTTGTATTTTCGTAAAGTAGGTAATATTGGAGACCTTCCATTGTTATGCAACATCAAATTATGAAACTAATTACACGAATAATCCCCATCACGTATTTCGTGTCTCATTAACATTAATTATCGATACTAATAACAGTAGTTTACAGATTTTGTTGTTGTTCTTCGCCAGTGGAAAGATATCGAAGCGCTCACCGCTTCAAGTGGGTTTAGTATCGTTCACAGAGAAACCGCAACTTTTGCACAACGAAACACATAAAGAGTCTGCGATTGTGGGGGCACATACCCATAAGTGGATACCAGGACACGTGCATCACCATTCTTATATTCCGGCACATTTACATCATTTTTATATACCTACACACACTCTTTTGTTGGCACGTGCGGTTTTTGTGCAACCGGAGGACTACAACCCTTATAAACAACATTTAGGGGGGTTTGGAATTGGATTGGATGTTGGAGGACATGGAGCGGGCCATGGCTATCATGTCGTGGTCAATTTATAAATTACCTCATTAGTATTTATTTATTTATTTATTTATTTATTTGTACGCACAGTAAAGAAGTGATAAACCGTCGAAAATTCGTGCTTGATTTTATTGCCCGAGCTTCCCTTACTCGTTTATTACGAAATTGGCGTTTTTTAGAGATTTTTAATAAATCATGCAGGAAAGGAACGCAGCAGGTTTTTTGGTCACGCGAGACAACTATCCAAGTTGACATTATTTTGTAGTTTCAGCTTGTATCTAAGGACCCCAAAATAAGCACGTTTAAAAACACCTACTAGTACACAAAATTGCATGAAAATTTTAATTATTATGTTGGTACAACAACGTTGATCATGTTTATGTTGTTCAACTTCGTGAAATTACACGCGACGTTCTAATAACGTCAATATGTTCACAAAATTACTAAAATTGTACATTTTAAAATAACAAGTTGTTTTACATGTTTGTACCGACACTAGCAAGGTCTTATCAAATTTGTAAACACAAATTTACATAAATTTGATTATGAGGAGCTAATTAATTACTTTAAAACAAACGAGCTTAATGAGGTTGAAATTGAAATCTACAAAATTTTGATAAATTTGTTTGTCTGAGGCCAGTTTGGAATTTTTTAACATATTCTTTTGTAAAGTTAGTCATAAGTAACTAAATAATTATTCACAAAAAACATGTGAGGGAAATCAAGGACAGTTATAATGCAGGGTCAAATGTGAGCTAGTGAAAACCAACATGGGGCAATTTAAATTATAGAGTTGACAATAATTGGCTTAGTTGTAATTAAAATAAAGTACCTTTATAGGAAAAGTGTTATTCAATATTGTAACATGTTGTAATAAAACGGAGCTACTTTAAATAATTCATATACTTGTAATAGTATTCTTGCAGATTTGATTACACCACTATTAGTATGTAATGCGTAAGTACCCGCATGGAAATGACATTTTTTCTACAAAAACAGTTTAGAAGAAAATGATGAACTAGGTATATGCTATCAGGAAAAAGTAGTACGGATCACGAAGTATTCGAAAAAACAACAACAATTTTTTTTTTCAATTTTTAACTCAGATTCTGTATTTTAATTATTATTTCTAGTTTTACGTGCGGTATTTAAAATTTATAATTACAATTTTCCAATCTACATTTACATTCATACTTTCAAGATTTTGATTTTCGGACTCTTTAAAGTCTTATGTGCGCTGTAAATTCGTGCTCATTTAATTAGAATTTCAGGCGGGACTTAACGGAGGGTCGAAAATCCTTTTAGAATCAGTGGAAACCAAAATATCCATATTTAAATTTAAAAACGTGGTAAAATAATTCAATTTCAAATTTTGCCAAGAACTTCAAATATAAGGTCTACAAAAATTAAATTATAATTATGTTACACAGACTATTAGAAAAAATTTATTGGTGTTTTCAAAAATTTCCTGCGACCCAATGAACGCTAAAATCTATAAAAAGACCAATCTAATCTGATATTGGAACGCGACAAATGTGAAATATTTCCGAACTCTTACATGCTCAAAATATGGCCTTCACGTCTCTCAAATATTCGAAATTTTACCGAAAATGTCTCAAGCTCAATGACCTGAAAAATCTTCATTAATCCACCTTCTTAAAACTGCACTGATTGGTGTAAAATTCAGGTTTAGAGCAGTTTTTCGATTTAATTGGATAGACCACATTTTTATCTTGAAAAAATCTCTTAATTATGATATCCAAAAGAAGTAAGTACTTAATATTTTGATGCCGTGAAAATCAGTAAATTTAAACCCAATCGCATTGAAGTTGGATCTGCATACGCAGATTTTCATACCCAAAATGCTAAAAAATCTACATTTAAAAATCGTAAAGGTGCCTTTTGCGTCGGGACGACTATAATCTAAACTATAATCTTGGAAAATAATCGATGTCGAGGTGGGAAAATCGATTATCCAAACTTTTAAGTGTGAAGAAATAATCAAAATTTAATAACCTAAATTTAGATTTTTTTTTCACTGGTGTGTTTAAAATTTGGCACACTTGTAGATGACACCAGGAAGATATTTGACTGCTTTCTTCGCAAAAAAATCTCTAATATGAGGTCTAGAAAAAACATTAATTTAAATTTAATTCTTACAAATTAAGAGGATTTAATAAGAAATTTAGCGATTTGCCCAAAATTCACCAACGACACAGTAGATTTCGAATTTCAGAAAGTTTAGAAATTTATAAACTCCGAAACATTTATTAATTAATTTTATGATTAAATATGTATTTTTAGTCTACATTTGAATAATAAAAGTGCCAAAACAGTACGCATTTTCCTAAGTTTAAAATTTAATCAGCTATTACCAAATAGAGTACAGTAAATCTTCCAGTTTACATGTTTTAGGCGGATACTTAATTATTTAGATTACAAAATGTTTTGAAATTAACTCAGATTACTTAAAAGACGATTTTCATATTTCATTAATTATTCGTTCGTTACCAAACCTTAATAACATAAAATTAATTACAGTTGCAATAACTGACTTACGTGAATTTTTATTTGGGACTTTGTCTACTGAAAAGTTGCGCTTAAGTAATGAGTGGCATAAAATTAACATAACAAATAAGATTTCTGATTAGTGCAAAAATCACATTTTGGGCAGAAAATTGGAAAAAATCAGTCTTAATATGTTTAAAATAAATATTTATTGCCATTATTTCATAATCCTTTGGAAATCAATTAACCTTATGTACTGTATATCTGTGCAGTTTTTATCTTCAGTATTGTTCGTTTCAGACATGTATGTCAAATACAATCGCCTTGTAACATTTAACGATTTCTACCACGTTTTTTCTTCGATTAACGAAAAATTTAGTCTTGTTATCAATACTTTGATATATCCTTTGAGTTGCGTTCCTACCTGCAATTGATGCGATTCCAGATAATCCCGCTATAATAGGAGCCTTAAATATAAAAATCAATATTTTTCTTCATATTGACGTTCCGGTGAATACGTGAGCTAATAACCCACACAACCTTCCCTGTAGTTTCACAACTGAAGAAAACTAATTTGACACTGACGTGTTCGAGTCAATTATGGCCGTAGTGTGTCATACAAACCTTATGTTAATTTTCCATCAATATAAGAAAAAACACCATTATCAGTGTCAATATCGCCGAAAAGCCGAAACCTTGACGCGTGGAAAAATTGCGTCAAGACGTCACACTCCATTAATTTCTATTGTTATTGATTAACTTATTAAGATGATGGAGAGTGTTTCACCCTTAAGAAAAATGAGATGATGACATGGTATTAATGGATCGCTACCACGTCGTCAAAAATGGGGCATCGAGATGTGTAATTATTTCAATAACGACACGCAAGTGCCTACGAAACAATAAATAAAAACTTCCTTTTAACCTTAGCAGTGTCGCAATTTTACCTTGGAAGGGGTTGCAATGTTGAGTGCCCCTTCTTCGAACTCCACTGCGTATAAATATGTCCAAAATGTTCACAGTTTGCATACACACTTTACTGATCAACAAATCATCATGAAATACTTGGTGAGAAAACATTGTGGTTTGAATAAAAAAAAAAATAGTGGTGTGTTTCAGGCTCTCTTTTTAGTGCTCGCAGTAGCAGTTTTGGCCGAAGAGGAGGTTAAGAAGACGACCAAAAGAGGAGCCATCGGTTATGGATACGGAGGATATGGACTGGGAGGATATGGACTTGGTTATGGATATAACTACCCTTATTACTCGAGTTACTATTCTCCGGTGTACAGCAAAGTTAGTTATGGGTTAGGACATGGATACTATGGTGGCTACTACCCGTATTACGGGGGATACCATGGTTATGGTGGATATGGAGGATACGGAGGATACGGAGGATACTACGACTGGTGATGCCAAAAATTCATGTAAATATGTAATTATCTAACTGTGTATTATAACTCGAACTATAATACCGTGCTGCCTAATAAAGTATTTAAAAAACTTGCATGTTTTATTGCCTCACCACTGATAATAATTATATTTAATATGACGATTTTGTCGCAAAGTTAATTAAAAATAACAATCTTACATAAAAGTTGGTAATTACACGCAATATGAAATTAAATTTGTTGAAATCAAATTGTAGAGCAGTTCCAATTTACCACTAATGAGCGTGTTGAAGCGTTGATAGATAATTAATTTAATAAATACATAGTTTGGCCCTAATTAATTTTGTTGTGGAAATGTTTATAAATGTTTATTTATTTTGAAGTTTAATGTTACTTATATTACAATTTAATTTAAGCAACTTGCTGGACATTTTATACTACAAAAATATACGTCAAATTACAAAATTAATTACCCTCTGCTAGCATTCAATTAATATTGATTTTAATTTTAAAGAAATCACCAACAAATTTCTTCGAAATAAATTCAGTTTTAGTTGTCATTCTTAAATACTTTTGAATAAGGTTACTGCTCAAACAAATTTAACTTTTTTTATTGAGATAAATTTCAACGAAATTTGCTAAATTAAAACGTACAGTATAAGAATCTAAATGGCAACCATCGTAGTTTTGGTGAAGGTTTTGTTTGGTTTAGTATTTTTACCGTTTATTCTTAATTTAATATATTTTTTATATATGTACTCTGTTTTATACAAAGAATTTGTGAAAACAATAAGCGGTATTGTTTTTGCACTATCGAATAATTTTTAGGGAACTTGGACTTTTTTTTTTACAAAAAAGCGATTTTTCATGGTCAGATTTGAATTTGTCAATAAGCAAAATTTAGTCTTAACGTATTATCATATCACCGGAAACAATTATAGTCGATCAGTTCTTGTATTATTATTATTATAAATGCAATTAGAAAATTTTCTTGGAAATTCAATCGTGATTCCAGTGTTAGCCAAGTAAAACACAAAAAGTTTGTATTGAAAAATCACTTTTAACTACATACTTTTTAATTATGTTTTGTGTTACAATAGGACTTTTGATTTCACAGGCATTTCAAAATTTTTAAATTTTTGTGAAAGCTGTAAAGATTCAGACAAAAATTTTACACCTTTGAAAAAATGTGTTAATTTTCACATTGTTTAATAAAATAGTAATTGTGGATGAAGCCATTATTCCAAATTTAAGAAATGGAATTTAAAAAACTGGGAATTTTTGAACCTATGAATATTTTTGAAACAAAAAAGTTTTTTTTTAATTTTATAAAAATTTTACAAAGTCAAAAAATCTTGAAAGCTATTCGATTCTAAAATATCTCAGAACATTTTCTGAATTTTAAAAATCTTCAAGATTTTGAAACTTCTAGAACCAACAAGGATCTTGAAACTTTTGCAAGACCTAAATGTTAAGATTGCAAAATGAAAATTTGTATTCTATATGCGAAACAAAGTTTTTGTGGATACGCTAAATTTATTTACATACACCACGTACGCATATATAATTTCTTAGAAATAGTTCTGCAAATTACATATAAAATAGTAAATTTGATCATGACATAAAACAAATTCGGTGTGTTTGCGTTCACATCGACTTCAACCTTATCAGAAGCTTTAAACATGAAAAAGTATACTGAGGATGGCTTTTCATTTTCTAAAAATAGTAGAAACTAACGATACTAGTCAGTTAAACTGGCATTTTGCGGATTCAAACGAGTTCACTAAAATATCAAATTATGGATCGGCTACAAAAAATAGACGTAAAAAATTCTATTTTTAGGAAAATTTAAGAATCCTGGGTCTATATGCAACTTTATAAATTTAAGAAGTACAGACAGTTATGAAAAATTTGATTTTTTTTACCACTATTGTTACAAAAAATTATTAAGTACTCTCTTTTTCGATCTACTTATGACCACTCTGCTACTTGTTAAGCAAGAAACTTTATAGGTAATGTTAAACATAGTAAAAAAATTTAATTTTTAAAAAGACTGCTTAAAAGCATCAACTAAATTTAAGTATTCTAAAACCTTCTTTATTTTTTTTTTACATTTTGCACGCCCACATTTCAGTAATCCATATATTTATTTTATTATCAACAATATTGCGGGCATAGATCGTTTTACATCAATGTTAAACGTACGTGGTAAACCGATATCTGAAAGTTAATATCGCCCAGCTATTTAGCCTTCGACGTTTTTAATGAAGCAATAAAAACCCTGCAAATTTCAATACTTCCTTACAGATTCATGTTCGGCAACCAACAATTCTTCTGTTAACAGCATTGATTTCACTTTTATAAATGAGTATGCAACGAACTTCATTTCTGTAATTGCAACGACACAGTTTAATATTTATTCTTACTCTTGGTAAGAAATTTCCTTGTCCTTTGAATTTCTGTTATTCCTAGATGAAATTCAACTTGACGCGTTATGAGTCAAAAATTGAAAGCAGATAAAAATAACATGCCGATATCACATGAGATCAATTCACATTTTGCCAAATGTATGCTTGATGGTGAAAATTTATTACATGCAGCTGATAAATTCAAGAATAACTTGACTAAATTACGAAATTGCAAATTAAAATACTTATCTAGATTTTTATATGCATATAAAAAAACCATGTACATTGCTATTACGTTTTAAATTAAATGATGCTCTTTTATTGTTATAGAGGAAATTAAACCTGGCGGTTTCATTAAATTTTTAATATTCAATAGTTTTACTGAAATTCTAGTATTTTGTGGCAAAGTGAAAATTAAAAAAAAAAAATCTTCAGTTTCACTATCCTGGGATGTTGTGATCAACAATTCACAAATTTACAATTTATGTGAAAGCTGCTGTAATGTCACCGGTTCTCTTTTCGAATAGTAATTTAAATAATCCTAATTTTAATATTTATTAGAGATAATTTTCTGTAAAATATGTCTAAAAGGGAGCGATCACTGCGACATGCAAAATTAAACGCAGAATTAAACATTTTTGTCTCTACCTTGAAACATACTTTAAATTTTTAGGTTTCTAATTCTTGTAACAACTGAATTGCGTGTACATAAAATAGTCTTATACAAATTTTTATACGATTTACGCCATTCTCGTGACATTGACATTCGTGTTCCAAAGTGGAACGTCTGTTCAATAAAATTGTTAATGAAAAGAAAGTATTGTTGTTAAAGTTGCGAATTTGATACGGTTCGCATTCTTGTGTTAGTCTAAAATGCAAATTTGAAAAAAAAATGAACTCATCTTGAAGCAACAATTTTTTTTTTGTTTAGCTTTTGGGTTTGTTTTTTTACTTTTGTTGTATTTTTTTTTGTTCAGTCGTGACGTTCGCTGTCGTTATTATTTGGTAACACAAGAACGTCTCATCATTTTTTCCTAATTAATCGAGCCTTCACTTTAATTGTGAGTTGTTTGCACCCGAATTATGTTATATTTGTCACGAGACGATCCACCTCGTAGCATTAAACTTGTCTGTCGCTTTCTAATTCTCGATAAATCATTATAATATACGATAATTTTTGAGATTACATCTGGAAAAGTACCTGGTAAAGAAAGCGAAATTCACTTCCGATTTGTCGAAGCCCAACCCACCTTGTTTGTAAGGTCTAGTTCAGAACGTAACCATGCACCGGAGCTACCTGTTTTAATTAAAACGTACTCGCAGACGGTGATTTTTAGGGTTTTCGTAACAAAAATGTTCGAAAGTGATAAAAACGGAAATTTGAGTTGATTAAACTCAAACATTTTTTTGATTCAATTCTAATTTATGTAAATGTATATATGCCGGAGGTTAATGCATTTAAATGACACCAAGTGGGAAAAATACTCGAATTTTAATTAAACTTCTTACATAAAAAACTTCAAATTCATCAACCTAGAGCAAATATGTATTAAAGCCCAAAGCGCGAAATATTTACCTCGATTACTTTAATTTGGTAGGGTGTGTTGGGACGATCAATAAATAAACATTCCGCTTGAATTTCAGGACAATTTCAACCAGTTTCGTAAAAACGCAACCGAAATGTTAAAAATGATGCAAAAGTATTTCTTTTGTAAAAATGAGGTTGCTTTCGATGTAAATAACATTATAGTACTCAAAGTCGAGAGAAATGAGACTTTGCGGGAATTCTGTCAAATATGAATTTTAATACGGAATTTTAAATTTAAGCTAATTTAGAATGCCATCATGTGAAAATTATTTGATTGTTAACGCATGGCATGAGATATCTATCGTGGCTTGGCTGAATATTACTGAAAATCGTTGCGATGTAATGCAACTAAAGCTGAAGGTTTATTGATTCATTCGGTAGGTGCATAATTTTGTAATTATATCAGTTTCAATATGTGCTACTGTTTACATAAAGTTTCTCGTTGACTGCAAAATTTATCTGTTTGTAGTTAATTTATAGTTCTGGTAAGTCACGTTTGCGTACCTGAATGCTTTGAACGCAGTTAGAATGCGGCTCTTACCAACTAAGAGTCTACAGAATAATTACTTTATGAGTGCTTATAAAAAAAAAACACACACTTATGGTTTTAGAATTACCATCTCCTCACGCTATTATTAAAACTAGAGAGCATGAGAAACATTTAAATATTTATTGAAATTAACAGAAAATTCAAAGAAATTATTGAATGTTGCTACTATTTTCTAGCTCAGTTTTTACACTTCGATGATGTTTTCATGAGGAAAATGGAATTGTCTGAACTAACTTTGAAAATTAATTTCAATATCAATTAGTGCATCAGAAAAGTATCCGTGTAATCATTTAAGGAAGTGCTCAAAATGTTAAACTTGTGAATGTTAACTCTCACCGTCTCTTCGATGTTGTAACAGGTACTTAAACTTGCATGGACAGTGATGCATAATATCGGTTCCAAAAAAAAACCGGAATTTCAGTAATTTTTTTCCTAAATACCCAATGAATAATTACAACACTGAAAAAAATAAGGAAATCAACCCGAAACATTTATGTCTGATTGTTCTTTTTATCGTTGTCCATTTATTTAAACAAAAATTTCGTATCGCCATAAAATAAGCAAAAGCCTTCAGTATTACTCGATGAACTAAACTATTTTATAATTAAAACTATAACCACAGTTTTTTGCTCAGTTTGAACTGCAAGTATTTACTTAAATCGTAAAATTAAATTTATCTCTCTATTTCTCCCGCCTGTGGAATGAATGAATAAATACATTCACTTTAATAAGTCTTTTGCAAAGTTACGGATAATTAATTTGAAAATCGTAACAATTTTGTAATCTTGCACTATTTTAAATTCACCTTTACCTGACGTTCTAAACTGCATTCCTTTCTAGAGCATCAATTAATACAGACATTTTGGACCAAGCTGTATAACGGTATCTTTCACTTTCAGTTGGAAACTTCCAAATTAATTGGTTATTAACCACGTGAGCACAAATTTAGAGAGTTGTTTTTTTTAGAAAAAAGACATAACGAGTTTGACTCATTGATAAATTCACGAACAAAACCATTCACAAATTTAATTTGTTTAAAATGTCGATGTGCTTATCGAGTAATCTTGAAACCGTACTGTAATTAGCCACATCTCAATTTGTAAAACAATCAAAATAGATTTTGAGCTTTCACTCGATATTAAAATTTGATTTGATAAAAAGACTAAAAAAAATAATTACAACACTAAATTCAAGGCTAAATTCAAGCCGCTTGAAAGTGGGCCAAAATAATGAAATGATATTTTAAAATATCGCGTTGATAAATCAAATCGGACCATGGATCATTATGCAGTTCTGGAATAATTTATCGACTTTTTACTAGTCGGTGAAACATTTTTTCGTTGCATAACAAAATTCAACGAGTTAATAAAATACGACATTTTTCACCATCTTGTCCACACCTTTCGGCGGTGTTAAAACAAACATGATAATTTTTATGGATACCGTCATTGTTGTCATGTAAATTTTAATTGTATCGTTAATTCTAATACTGCTGAATTTCAGCAAAACATCGCTTTGGTCAGTTTTTATTGGCGTTTTGCGAGTGGTATTCACTCATCCAACATTTACCCAAATTATAACAATGGCAATTACGCAATGAAATTGCTGATTCTGCACTCCCATGCGTGTTTATGTGTTGTCGAAATTTATTTAAATAACATTACAAGCGTACCGTTATGGTCTTATCCACCTCGCCCATTCTTTATTGTCGACGATCATTATCATTAATAACAGGGTTGAAATTGCGAAAGAGATGAAAAGAGAAACTTGGTGTGACTCCCGGTGAAATTAGTTTATGTTTAAATCACCGAATTATGTCATTGCAATGCAATCAGTTCAGTTAGAGGATATCACATTCTTAGCAGACTTTCTTCCGTTCTAGCTTTTGTTGTTTTGTTTGGAGAAGGTAGTGACCGAGGAAATACTACATAGATGCACGTGTGTGATTAATGCTTTATTTACTCGGACTTTCAGCTATTACTTTCAGCGATTAATAATTGAAATTAGAGCAATGTTTCCCAATTTTCAACAGAACATGTAGATTTCTAGTAAGTAAATAATAAATAATGATAGTAATATTAAAAATGTTAAATATGATAGTTAAACTGTCCGGAAATGGGTGATTTGCAAGAAGAGGAAGTCTGTTGAAATGCAAGGCCGTAAATTTACTTTAGACTCCAGCAGGCCCAAGTGTTATTTTAATTAATTTTTAATTAATCTATAAACATAATTAGTGTATAAATTTGTACCTAAAATTGTTTGGTAAATGATGTCAAGACTAGCTAAGAATCTGAATTTTCGTTTTTATTCAAACAGCTAAGGTCAAATTTCACTAATTTTAATTTTCTTTTCTCGCGATACCATCACTTTATTTTCCATAAAAGAAAAATAGCTTTACTTTTTATACATTCTTGCCATCGTCAAGTTTTAGTCAAATAAAGTTTGCATGATGCCTTTCACAATTCTTAACTTCCACAAAAACTTTTTTATTTTGCCAAGTTTACAAATATATGTAAAACTTAAGTGTTTTTAGTGAGGATCTGATCGATGGAAGAAAGTTTTAGAGCTACCTATAAAATAAAAAACAAACTTATCTATAACCATACTCGGTAGGTTGGATGATTAATTTTTTTTTGTTAGAAACATGACTGAAACCATTAAAAACCGTTTGTTTTAAAGTAGATGTTACTAATTACTAATTAATGGAAATACTTAATGCATTTTGAATATTATAATTAATAACAAGATATGCACTTGCACTTTCAACTTTCAATTAAATATTTGTTTGTTTTTTTATTTAAAAAAAACGTGGGGTTACCGTTACCGTTTTAACGTATAAAAAATATAAAAATTGAAATACATATACTATGAAATTAAAAGTATTTTCCTGTGGAATATATTTGTTTTGGATAATTATAAGTAAGAATATAAATTCCAGCTATTAGAAATTAGATTAGTAAAGAAGAAATGGGGCGAATCCAAAAGTGTATTTAACATTGATTGGAAATATTGTTAGCAACATACATAAATATCTAATAAATTATGTGGAAAAAACAAAGGTGTAACAAATTTGTTAAAATTGTCCTTTTGTTTAAAGAAAAACGCGTCGTTCTTGACTGAAAAAAAATAAAAACTGGTTTATATATAGATACTATGCATTTAAAGATATTGTTCTGAGGAATATATTTGTTTAGGATAATTATAGGTGAGAATATAAATTCCTATTATTAGAAACTAGATGAGTAAAGAAGAAATGGAGCGGCAAATTCAAAAGTGCACTTAACATTGGACGAAAATATATAAATATTTAATAAATTTTAGTGGAACAAATTTAAGGTGATTTGGGTAAATTTGCGGGTAAATTCAAATGAAGGAAGTACCCATTTTTTTTTTTCAAATTTAATAATCACAATTTAGCCATTTTATTTGTTAATATTGTGTGGTGTATTAAATCGATGATAACATGTAAAACAAAGTAAATTAATAATAAACAGAAAAAAATTTAGTACAAACGCTTGATATTTTAAATTTTGATTTGTTGGTTTAGAGAACGTTGTGTTGCAAGTCTGCTGTCTTTTGCAAGTAATGTATTTGACCTATCATTCAAGGTAATTTTTTGGCGAAGCACCTGAATACGCAAGAGACATTTGTAACGCAAGAATTTATGATAAATTTATCGACCAGAAGTAATGTTTTAGTTTTCAGTAATCGGTGAAACAATGAGAAGTCAAGAAGGAGGGGTAGAAAAAGGGCGTGTTTGGAGAAAGGAGATCACCAGGAAGTTGAAGATATATAACGAGCTGGAACCCTCTTGAACATACACACTCTCACTGAAACTGTTCACCAACTCATCACGCAGCGCCATGAAATTCCTCACCGTGAGTAAATTTTTAGTGTCAGTGCTCTTGTGAATAAAAAAAAGGTTTCCAATATTGATGAAAGTGATTAACTACCATCCTTTAGCATCAAATTTAATTGCACACCAAACCGTCCGTTTTATGTAAATTTACTCTCATTCGCATTCAACGCCTCAAAACGCAATAAAATAGTGCTCAGCGACATTTTCAACTAATTAACTTTCATTTTCAACTTGTTCTCAGTTGACGATTCTCGCTTTGGTCACTCTCACCAAAGGCCAAGGGCTCCAAAATAAGCGTGGAGTTGTTGCTTCGCAACAAGCGTACTCAGCTCAAGCTCCCGCTACCGCTTTAGCTTATACCAAAGTGCAACAACCGCTGCAAAAAACCGTGGCCGCCGCAGCCCCGCAACCCCAGTTCTACAGCCAACAACCTGCCGCCCCCGCGGCTTATGCCCTGCCTGTCCAGCAGCAATATCAATATCAACCTCAAGCACAAGCTGTCGCCTATGCCCAACCAACCTTTACTAAGTACGCGGCCGCCCCCGCCCCTGCGGTGGAAACTGTACCAAAGGTATTGTATTGATTGAGACTTTTTTATTCATATTTTAAACTAGGTACAATCATCTCGAATAACTGACAACGAAAATAACAGTGCATTTCTGCTCAATTTCTACGGCTCTTAATTTACGAAAATTGCAGGTCTTAGAATGACTGTTATTTCGCTCTTTCAGGTGGAAAAGGTGCAGTTTGTATGCATCCTTTGTTTTAAACTCTTGACTTTCTTTTACCTAATTATTTCCAGTTTTTTGGACAATTGTTAGTATATTCTCAATTTCGCGTCGAAGGTTTTGTACATGAAATGAAAATATCACACTTGGTATCATATGACAAAGCTGATTTAATTTTAGATAAGTTTCTAAATTAAAGTAATGCTATTCACAAGTGCGCGCAGTAAATTTATAACTAACGTGGCTCATGTAGTAAAAAAACGTATTGCTTTTATGAGCGCTCACTTTATTCAAAAATTAAAAATATTACTGTTCAGAATATAACTGACAACAAATATTTATAAACTCTTGATACTGGAATAATTTTCACGCCACTTATGTCTGTTAGAAAAAAAAAACCCCTCCGAAGACGAACCAATAAATTTATTTTTATCTTTCAAAGCACAGGCAGGGCTAGTGATAACATGATGATACTAAAACGTAAACCTGCAAACCTTTCAGAACAACAAAAAAATTATTTCTGCATTTTTACGCACAAAACCGAGTTGTGGCCCAAGGCTTGATAAGCTAAAACTCTTTTAGATATAAATAACTGTGTTCAGGTAATGATGTTAAATCCTCTGACCTTTCAAAACCAGTCGATATATTTATTATCTGAGCAGTGTTATTTAAAACAAATGACACAAACTTTCCCTCGGACCAGATAACACAAAAATAAAATAATTCTTTCAAAACCAGTCAGATAAAAGTAAATTATTTTCGTACTTACGTGATCATTTACATAACACCCAATCCGTTGTAACCTGAAGCAACGGATCTAAACTTTCTTAAAAATTGCTCCGATGCATCTCCTATGTGATAATACATCGCCGTCGGGTCAGTTCAAGAACCTTACTTTTCCACGATACACATCTAATGAATATTCCGATCAAATCCTAATCGCTTTCTTCTCAATCAGAGTAATTCGAAAGAAATTAGAAAGCGTGAAGGTCGTTCCATTCACCTTGACCCTTGAAAATCATTTCCGTGAAAGTGAAATTAAATTTCCAATTAAACAATTCAGCAGGTGGCGTACAGACAACCATTTTCATTGGCCAACGATGTCTCGTCCTTCACCTACTCTAGTCCAGTCGTGACATACAACAATTTGGGACTTTTATCGCAAGTCGTCGGAAAGCTCGCCGGCCTTCCTGCTCAAGCTAAATCTGTTCCTGCTGCACCTGCCCCTGCTGCTTACCAAGCTCAAGCTGCTCCAGCCCCAGCTCAGTTCGCTTACGCTGCTGCTCCTGTAGCTCAAAAATACGCTCTACCTGCTCAAAGATACGTCGCTGCTCCTCAACAGTATTACGCTCAAGTACCACAACAACAACAACAAGCTTACGTTGCTGCTGCTGCTCCTCAAGGTCAGGCCTACAGCGCTCAAGCTGTGCAAGCTGCTGCTCAAGCATCTCAAACTTATACAGCTCAGAGTGCTCAGAGCATTCCTCAGTCGATTTACGCTCAGGCTCCACAGTATTACACTACTCAACAAGTCAAACAAGTTAACTCCGGAGTTGCGTACACTCAGTGAGAGGACTGTTTTTAGTCATTTTGTACATAATTCCTAGTTGCTAGACTGTTAAGCTAAGGCAATACCTTATAGTATTACAGTGAGGTGTTATTATTTAATAAAGGTTTTTTAAAAAACGGCTTGTCTTTATAGCTTTGATTTATTTGAGAATAATTAAAAATTATTGCAAGCTAAATGTGACTCTGTTTACAGAAATTTATTCGTGGTATCATCCGGCTTACGTTTTGTTTGATCTTCGATAAATTAGTTTCAGTATTTACGTTTAATTATTTAAAGTTAAATTAAACTTTACGGACATGATTTTATTCATTTCTTGAATCCACGTCGAGTTGAATCAAATTAATTCACAAAAAGAAGAATACAAGTTTTATTAATGATAATTTAAAAAATATAATGCTAATTAAAAGCAAATATATTACTTCATAATTGCGACACAACTTCAAAAACTGTCAACTAACTTCGGTCGTCTTCAGTTTTATTAATTATTATTTATTAACTAATAATAAGGAAATACATCGTCGGTTTAGGATGGCAGAATGACCTCCACACGGCAGGAGTTTGTAATTTTCAGTACATCCCACATACCTGCATTTGTTTTCAATGCAAATTCTATGCATATATTTTGTAAAAAGAAAAAAATGTCTGCTATTATAAAAGAGTAAGTACCCAAGGGAAATCGCAAAACAGATAGAGATAGCTGCTATTTCCGCCATTTATAGATTATTGTAAGACAAACGATCGGGTATCCTTGTAGAATTCGCTGCTTTGTATGCTGACAGACTTATCTTTCATCATTTCCCAGAAAAATTGATAGGGAATTGTAATAAAACATACTTGAAGTTACAACAATTCCATAGTTATTTATTATACAAGACGATAAAAAACCACTTTAACCCTCAAACAAAAATTGTTAATACACACAACGAGTGCATTCGTTTCACGAGATAGTTAAAGATCCTTTATCGTCGTGTATAATACATTATTTTTCTCTATAGCAGATTTTGAAGACGAACTTTGATTTTAATTTATTGATTTGAAACATAAATACTCATTCGTCGCAGCTGTTATGGAATTTTTGTTACAAACAAATTTTTCATTTTCGAAAGTGTAAGTGTAATATTCGAGAAAGAGGACAACGCGTTTCAAAATGGAAAAGTGGGAAAATATCAGGGAAGTTAGTAAAAAAGTGCTTCTTGAATTTTTTTCCGAAAAATTTTAGCAACTCAAGGCTTCAAATCTGTGGGGCTATTACTCAATGGTAAAAACACATTGCTAATGAATGAAAACTGCGCCATTTCAAAGTAAGAATTATACAAGTAAGAACTTTCCAGTATTGATGATCGATAATAATCGATAATTATTGTTTCATTTTGGATAATATGACCAAGAAAGATCAGTTGTTTTGTGTAAGCCTTGAAGACTGTGAAGTTATTTTTTGGAAAATCATAGACTTATGTCCTATAAATGTTCGTGACATCAAATTTTTCGTCAACCAGACTGAAAAAGTGTACCCTTCAGCCTTCATGGATCAACACATTGTATTAAGTTCCAAAAATCACATCACTGTCGTCACATCCCGCAACGTATACTGGACATTGCTTTCGCCGCTCTGCAACTACGATGTTGGCAAATATGGTGCTGATCTTGGCACCGATAAACGAATAGGCGGATGAAACTCATCCGCGGTAGCAGACAAATATATTGAAGATTCTATATCGAACTAAATGACCGTTTCAAATCAGATTCTTTGCGAAAATCTTTCCACAACATGTTCAGCTACGAGTACAGTGCAGTTAACCGAAACTAACAATGCGAGTTCTATTTCTAAAATAAGTGTTTCTGGAAACATCAATTGTAGCATTAATGTTGCAATTAATCCAAAATATTAATGAACTGAAATTAACTAAAAATTAAAGTATTTTATCTACTTTTGAAGTTAAAGTGCAACTTAGCCTTGCATTTTGGGACAAATAAAGCACACTTTAAAATCTGTTATAGAAAAAAATTACAAAAAAAAAATAGAAATTTCTTGAAATTTACGTCGGCATCCATGAAAGTTTAAACCGCTCAAGATCAATTCGGAATGGAAACTGATGAAAATGATGAAGCCGCGAATATTGCTTGTTCAAGTGTATTGTCTAAAAAACCGAGAGACAGTACGATTGCTTCAAAAAGTAGTGTTGTAAAAAAATGCAAAGACGGTGACGGAAAAAGTGATGCTAACTTATATGCTGGAAGGATCTGAATAATTGAAGTTCTTTCAAGTTCTTTCGGTGCGAGTATTTAACGCTCAAGGCAACAATCAATTGTAACGAAAACATCGTCATTGCAAATTTTCCCAAGCTAATAGGCTTTCTCCAAAGCAAGCATAACGAATATTAGTCGAAAAAATCGGGAGTATTACAAAGACATGATATGTTGAAATTTTAGGTAGAAGCAGTCGATGAGACGCTTTTAATTAAGGTATGTATTTTTTTTTACTCTGAAAACAAATTCTATTTTTGTTGTGGTTGGTTTTAGACCCTTATGGTGGTAGCGATTGCGGGAGCTTACAAGACAGATGAATTCTGCAAAGTGGAATTATGCGACATGATGTGGAGAGTATATAACAATAAAAGTGTACCATTAATGCTACATTTAATCAAATATAATAATGTACTAAAGTTAATTAAAAAATTAAAGTATTTTATCTTCCCATAATGTTAAAGTATTACTTTATTTATTCTAGAGGTTAAAGTGGAAGGTAGCCTTGCATTTTAAGACGAATAAAACACACTTTAAAATCTGCTATACAAAAAAAATCTGTTTTAATTCATTTTATTAAGTTTAATACAACAAAAAGTACAAAAAAACTGTTTGTTTAAATAGTATTGGCGTTATTAGTTGAATCCTGTTTATTTAAAAAACTCTTTATAAATAAACTGCAATCATGCAATTTAGCTATAATAATTTCATTAAAACCTTTCTTGTGTTTCCGCTGCCAGTAAAAGTAAACACGCACTATTTTCTAAGTTGTTTTGAAATAAAAACAGTGATTGGCGAGTATTCAGTCATCCACGTGTTTGAATTTCAGAACACAGTTTTTACTTTCTTGATGAGTAAACAGTTTAATATGTTGCTGTGCTTGATATGTTAATTACATTTCCATTTTTAGCTCCAGAAAAAGCGGTAACAAACAATTGGAGACTTTCTAAGTTTCCACGATGGTAAAAGTTTTGATGTTAAAAACATTTTATCGCTCACATATACCACTGGAATTTCATTAAATAATTCAATTTGTTTATGCTTTTCCAATTTCTATTTAATAATTCACGGTGTGATCAATTTGCTGGAGGTAAAAATTGCGCAACAATGTACAAATAAAATGGATTATACGTTATAATTAAATTACGACCATGTCCATTCAGGGCCTATTAAAGTGATGATCTGGACTATTGACAAAATTCCCAACAGAATTTATTATAGTGATACCTCGGTCGTCAGTTAAAATTGAGTTTAGAGACACATTTTTGAATTTCCCTGAATTGAACAAAAATGAAAATAATTTCTACGATGTAGTGACAGTACTGCATGTTATTTTCCGCAAATATCATTAAAATCAGAGAAAATAAAATAAGAACTTACCTCGTTCAAGCCGGAAAAACTGTAAATGTAAATTTCCAATTTACGAGTGGTCTCCCGATGCGACGAGTATCGTGTTCTATTACCGATCAATTTAAGAAAAGAGAGGTGGTAGAGGAGGTAATAAAACGCGAAAATATAAGAAATAGCTTTATTAACAGTAGATATATGTCCATTGCAATGCTCCTAGTATAATACATCCTATCTCACAGTATTATGATAATAAGCGTAAGGTTTTTGATTTTACAAAGGGATGGAAGTATCAGAGCAAACGTTTGTAAAAATGGGGCTCAAGAAGTGTGCCTGAAGCGACGGCTACAAACACACGCATTTTTACAAATGTTGCTATGTTCACAAGAGGACATATTACTGCAAGTTAAGAGCTAATACTGATTTTTAAAATTTACCACCGAAATTATTTGCAACTTTATTATTTACAGTTATGTACATGGAAATAATGCAATTTTCAAATGCATTAGGGGAAACGTTTGCGTGTAATGTTAGATGCATAACGGAATTTCACCCTGATGCTGCGAATGAATGATATTGTTCTACAGCAGCTGTAAAATTTGATATTTACATAACGAGTAACTTAACAATATCAAACGTTTTTTTAAAATTAATCTAGTCTAACTTTAGAGCGATCACAGAATATATTTGGAATGAAAGTACTTGATTGACTCCGTTGAAGGGAGCCAATATTTACAAAAACACTAATTATTATCAATGATTGAAGCTCGTTTTGCGTGGGCTTTTAATATTCCAATGAAAGTTGATGATATGTCTATAATAAATTCGGAATCTCCTTATTCGCCTAACAAACGATGAGTGAGAGAGACACAAAAATAAACCGCTGAGTCGTCAGGTACAGGATAATAATAATGACACAAGCTTGAGCAAAGAAAACGCAAAAATTCAATTTAGGGTATACATGTCTTTTTGAACATCGTTTATGTACATTGAGCAAGAGAAATTTTATAAAAGAGTTCGAACAGAACATTACTTATAAATCTAGAGTTAAATTAAGGCCCGAGGAACATTAATTTCTTGAAGGCTTTCCTAAATTCCGGATTGAATATCGTATAGATGACTGGATTCACAAAACTGTTCATGTACCCCAACCAAGTGGTGAGGAGAAATGCAGCCACCCCAGGCTGACACGGCAAATTGAGCTTGCTACACATCGCGTCCATAATATTGCATGTGAAAAACGGTACCCAACAAATGAGGAACACCCCTGAAACACAAAACACGACCTATATTTCTACCAAAAAATAACACAGTTTGCTATCTGTAATTTTTTAAAACGTTCGGGATTCGTGTTAATTGATTTAATTAAGCTCGGTTTGCTGCAACAAAGTTTACTCTTCGATTTTTGTCATTCTAATAGGAATTAAAATCTCAACGGACGATACGTATTCAAATAACAAGATGTTTCTTTGCCGTTGAGTATCTCGTTATTCGCCATCGGTAAAGAAAAACTTTTCCTTTGAATAGGCCGATGGAAAGTTTTTTATGCGATCAGTTTATAAGGATTTCCTTGTGCAAGGACTTTTCATCTTTTTGGATAAAGTTTTTTCCAATCCGTACAAAACTACAATAAAATTAGTCGATCGTGTCAACATGCATCAAGTTGAACTCCCTGCTTCGATAAATTGATATTTTAAATACTGACAGTTGAGTAGAGATAATTTGCTTTTTCTAAAAAAATGATAAAATAAAAAATCTAGTCAAATTTGCAATTAAAAATAATATGAGTTTACTTTTTTTAGCAAAAGTCAAAATCGCGGAATTTTCAATACGAGAAATCATCAGTATTTTTAACTTAAATTTTCATAGTGTATTTTTTTTTCTGCATGCGGAAAACCCTAGCGTCGCTTCAAACGAAAAAAATAAAACGAAAAGAGTACTGAGGGCGATGCCCATCATGAATACCATTATTCAAAAAATATTGTCGATTTACAATCGAATTTTTTTTAACAAATAAACACAAAATGCCGTGAGTTTTGATTTTTATGTTTATTTGTATTTACAAATATTTGATCGACAAATTCTCTCGATGAACATTCTTTTTTAAAGCGTTAAATAGCGTACAATAAACTCTTTTTCAGAAGAAAATTTTTTCTCACATTATTCTCGCTGCTTTGTATTGGTTTATTTTTTATTAGGATCAATAATAAAAAGTGTTTAAAAAAAAAACACATAAAACAAACAGAAAACTTATAGTTTCAACTTTTAGTTCGTGTAGGAAAACCTAGGGAGCAATATCTTTGTTCATTTCATAATAAATTTTACACATATTTTGAGAAATAAGTGTTTCATTTTGGATTTTTTCATGTCTGTGAGTGAGGGTCAATTTTTTTTAAATAATTCAATTTGTATATACATATTAAAGCTATGAAATTTATTTGCCATATTTTGGGTCTTGTAAGGTGAATAATATAAATGAAACTGTGAATCCAAGTTCCTGCTAATTATTTAACTTTTTGACATTAGATTTTTAAAAATATGTACTTACATAGATTGTTGTGATATTTACTTTTTGGCAAGTGCGACTGTAACGCCAGCAATGCTCCAACGCCTTCATGGTAAAATTACAAGAAGTGTAAACAATATTGAAGGCTATTGAAATGTAGATGCGCGAAACTTTCAACATTTATTGCAAACAATTTTTGTTTTATGATTACGACTGTAGGTTTGTACGTATTAGTTCTTTTTCATAACTTAGTTGCAAATCGTCTCTAGCTTCGTCTTTAATTAAAAAGTAAAGATTGTTTCAATACCACTATGTCCATGAATTATTCCATGAATCAATGTGTCTGGATGCTTGACTCTCTGAATAGAACATTGATACTCATTACCACAGTGACAATATTTTAATTAAAATTCTCAGATTTATTTTCCTACTCTGTTGCGCATTTTCTTACTTTTAATCTGTTTGTAAATCGAAAATAAAAGACAATAATTTTTTAAAATATTTTTCTTGCATTATACACTTTATTTAGAACTTATAAAGGATGTTATTTTTAGTGGCATAGAGTGTATATGATAGCTCAGTGTATGTACATTTTTAGGGTTGTTAGCGATTGTTGGTAGTAAATTTAGAGAGTAATGGACCTGTCAAAATTGATTTGTTTACATTAGTATAATATCCAAATCAGTAACAAATACTTAATTTCTGGTTATCATGAACGACTTACTTTTCATGTGATAGAAATATTTTAGTAAATAACCTTTTGCTGCCTGCTAAAACATTTTTGTCAAATACCTGTTAGCTGTCTACAAACCAATGCATGTAACTCAAAAGTTGTAAAAATATCCCTAACCGGTACATAAGTTTGGTCAAATCTTATATACAGTCCTAAAATTTAGTCGAGTTTTGACATTTGGGGCCCAGGTTCAAAATAAATAAGAATTTCCAGTGACAAGATGAAAAATGTAACAAGTTTATAAAAGGACCAAGGAACTTATTCAATTTGTCAATCCAAAATTTGTGGAAACGAATAAAAAACTGCCATGGTATGTTATGCTAAAACCGCAAAAACATTTTTTGAATCATAGCGTTCATAAGTACGCGCATCGCGTGTCCACTAACCCATGCGTCTTAAGCGTAACGCCAAAATAAAATCGTTGTCTTATTCCCAATATGTGAACTCATATTTTTTATTGTAAGTTCAACAAAATCCTATCTTTATTTCTGTTCTTCCAAGTTAGGGTCACGCGCAAAACTCCTTTTTCGATGTGGCTACTCAATTTAAGCTATTTCCCCCTTCCACAAAAGAGCAATGTTGATTGCATAAAGCTTCAGGCTCATCACTCACCCAGGACAATAGCCAACGTTTTGGTGGCTTTCCTCTCCTTTTTGGCTGACGATTTCTCCCGTTTTTTCCTACTCGCTTTGTTAACTTTGTATATAGTGAATCTGGCTGCCGCCGTGGCTTTCCGTTCCTTTTTGGACCCTGTTGATCTGTCTCTCCCAGATCCCGTATTTATTGTAGATACCACCGTCCTGGAAAAAACCATGGATTAACTTTAAAATACTGGGGTCCCAAAAACTATTTTAAAACTAGCTTGGGACCTCGCTACCAAAAGTAACAGAAAATATGTCAAGGATAATGCCGTTTACACATAGACTTGCCTAAGTTCAGTATCTGGCGTTGCGCCGTTTTTCTTGGACTGAATACGATTCCTTTTAGGACTCTCTGGTGCTGTGGTGTCAGGTTGACTTGGGGCATACCCTGAATCGTTGTTTCCGTTTGGATCAGCTAGAGGCGCTGGTGACGCTAGGCTGGCTACCACACTTGATATGCTGCCAAATAAATAAAAAAGTAAGTAGCAGACGTGGAGAAAGCTTCGGTTCGAATTAATTTCCTTCTGCGTCACACTAGATCGGTTGGGTCTCTGGGGTTGCTAGTTTGACATATTTTCGTTACTTATGGTAAAGCGGAAACGGTTTTACAAGGAAACAGGTTCAGTCTGAGAAATTCAGGGAGTACTATCTAACGTCATTTTGGAGAAGCAAAAATTCCGGACAAGCTTCTTCTACTGATCAATTTTGATACGTTGCGATTTCCTGTGCTCATTCGTTTGGTAAAAGAAATAATGTTCCGTTTTACTTTTTATACTAAAAATGAAAAAAAAGTGGCTGTTGCTGTAAAAATTAGAGAAAAAAATTGGTGTTTAAAACATTACAAAAGTTTTATTTCTAACTTTGCATAATAACTGAAGCGAATGCAAGCTTTTTGGCAAAAAAAAAAACGTGAAAATGTGCGTAAATGCGTTCACTAAAATAAAATTGCAGCAGGCAACCAGTAATACACCGGTGGGCAAAACTATAATTTAGCCGTTGCGTAAAATAAAATAATAAAATTCAAATTGAAATTAATATTTCATTTTAATTTGCCGTCACTTAAAACAATCTGGGCCCGTAAAAGTGCAATTATTTATATTTTAACTTTGTTTTCGTCCCCACAATGTAGGGATTTTTGGTTTAGTAACTTTTTTGTCAGTTACTTTTTTGACATCAATGTCAACAACTCATGTTTTTGAATACAAAAACGTCAAAAAACTTTGCGTTTATCAGGTGGAACATAGGAAATAGAAAAGTTATTCAAAATGTCTGATTTTCAAAGCAACGATATACAAGAATTGATAAACACAGAGAAACAGAGAAGGGATTTCTACCAAGCTGAAGGTCAGTATTTTCACAAACTGAAGCTTGTTCAATTCTGTAATTGTAGTCGCTAAAATGGAGTCTGCATTCCTGAAATTAGGACTAGTAGATAAACATATGAAAGTCTGTGATGAAGTTGTTGAACCTTTAAACAAACTTAACCAACTGCAAAATAAGTTCTCTGATGTAAAGGAACTGTCAGCAAATGCCCTGGCGTTGTCCTACGCTGACCGACTCAGGAAACACAAAAATTATTCAGTTAAAATTAAAATGTGCATTAAACTGTATATGGAACTTAATGCAACTTTGTTGAATAGAATCAGAGAACTGAAAAGGTATTTATTGTGTGCTTCAATAGCTGCTAAAAATAATAAAATTTTAGTTATTACGACGAGGAAGAACAACAGATTGATCACATAGTAACTGTTGATGATGATATAAAGACTATCAAAAAGAAAATTTCTAGATATGAGCAAGAAGTAATGCGGATGGAGGTTGGTAAGTTGACTTAAGAGAATTTGTTTAATCTATCTTTGTAGAAAAACAATCCTTGGTTAAAAAATCCAGAGTACAGTTTGCCAAATATATCAAAAGAAATCGGCTTTTTAAAAAAAGCTCAGGAATTAAAGAAAGAGTTGCTTGAAGAGCTGAATCGGTATTTTGGATTAAGGCCAGATTTAGTTGAGGCAAATGAACAGCTCGCTCAAATTAAATTAGAGTATCAGGAAACTTGCAATAAATTGAAGTGAGGTATTGTGATATAAAATAATTAGCGTCCTAACGTTTCTTCTGATGTTCTAAATGAAACTATTTGTTTTTTTCATGTGTTCATTAGTTATTCCATAATTATAATGCAGAAAAATGAATAAAGCAACAGTATTTTGTATGTTTATAATTGATGGTACTTTTCGTGTTCTCTTCTAAATTGATAACGTGAACATTTGATCGCTGTTTTTAACATTCAAATTTCGCGCATTTTTTCAAGAAGCAGACATGTCAAATGCACAATATAACCCTACTTTATTAGTTTTAGCAGTCGTTAGATGTCAAATTTTAGGCGGCAAATTAAAAAGTCCCAAACGAAATTAATTGCTGGTGTAATCTAGATTTGCGACAGAGCACTCGGTATTCCGCCATTTCACTACAATTTCATTAAACAATTTCCGGACTGAAATAAGTTTACATAAGAACTTAAGAAATTAAAAAAATAGTGTTCAATTTAATTCGTAAAAGTATCTATTAGTCCAATTAAAATCGGTAATGAATAAATAAATTAATAAACTGGTCGGTAATTGATAATAAATTTAAGATAAATTTCATTGTCGACGAACAACTATCCAACTAAATACTAATTAATAAAGTTTTTGTGGAATGTCTAATTTTTGTTCCGTTGGAGAGGTGCCTAAATGCTTGATAGGGTGGATAAACATCATAAATTTTATACAGGGTGGTGACACAACTATGTTTACATCAAAAATACATAAAGCAAACAAAAGGGAATCTAGTCATTAATTTATCATTGTTACAGGGGTGAGCTAAAGCCCAACTTACACATCATCGTATTTAGGCTTCGAGTTTTTGCGCTGGGCTCTGTAAGAAAAAGTCCAGAAAAAAATAAGGTAGACCAACAAAGAAAAAATAAATCCGTTTGTGTTCGAAGAAAATCTCCTTAATTGACGAATTTTCAAACAATAATAGCGAAGTCAGAAAAAACGAACTTGGAATTAAAAACATCTTTAAATACGTTTAGTTTCCCCTTGTGCTCGCGAGTAATATTACTAAATTAATTTCGGTTTTGCCTGACTTTTGTTCGCAGTATATTCTAGCCGAATTAACGGTATTAGCTTTAATTAAATTATGAATAATACAAGTCCATGACTCTTTTGTGGTGAAAAAAACAAAGAATTTTAAATGATAGTCCTTGACTTTAATAATAAAAATGGTTTTCCTAATGAGTTCATTTTAATCAAGAAACTGATTAATCTAAAAGAAAGCACACTTTCGTTTCTTCAGTTTTTACGAAATAAAGCCATAAATTGTATAAAGTGGAACAATGGCAACAAAATCCGCTTGGCGTGAGAGCACACCTTTGTTATCACGGTTTTTCTTTCTTTGTATTAAACGTAAATGTAGAGTGCACATGAACTGTGCATCACAGGACGTGCTTCATTGATTGCACACAAAAATGGAACGACACGGTAAACTTGACCTTTTGTAAATATTCTAAGAAATGAAGAATTTCTGTTTCTAAAGAGAGCATTTTGGGTGGAAATCCCGAATTTTAAAATATTCTGGGAATTTAACGTTTGATCATTAATAAAATCAAATTGCCTGCCGGCTCATTAAACTATAATTCCAATTAAACGTTTAACTCATAATCAAATTTGATCCGTAATGGTTTCGAGTCTTTAATTGAATTTATTTTCATCTAATTTTGAACCTTTAAATATTTTTTTTAATGTAGCATCTGCACCTTTTTTCTGGCTGTCGAAACATTTTTCGTTTAGTAAACATATCGGGAATATAAAATATAATTTAGTGCAAAACATTTCGAAACCGACTCTTTTCACAACGTCATAACATCCAGATTAAAGCCAACAAATGTAGCGTTGCGTCGTTTCTCCGATGAAAGAAGTGGCTTTTGAAAACTAATTTGATAAGGCATCCGCGCTTCAACTCGAATATAATCAAAGTAAAATAGAAAACTTACGCGGCTTCTTCGACTACCGTTGCTAAAATGAATTCAGTGCTCTTGTCGTTTGATATGATGTGACAGTCGGCTTCTGCAACGTCCTCGTCTTCATCCCCTGAGCCCGATCCTGTGTTTGTCGCTTGCTCTTCGATGGTAGCAGGGCCGAGGGTCGTTTCGGCCAGACGTCTTGTGTTTGCCACGTTCTCTATCACAGATCCGGGCTTGATTTCGGAAGGGAGCGGTTTGCGGTTGAGACGTGCCTGGATCGCCCGGTTCCTTAACGCCTAGAAAAGAAACGGAGTCAAAGCGGCATGACGAAGTTGATGTGGTAAAATGACGAGATTGAACTAACCATTTTCGCAAATTAAGGAAGATACGGAGATTGAGATAATTGATGTTTTCGGTTAGATGTGGTAATTTTGTAGAAGATACAAATGAATCGTGAAAATTTTTAATATTTTTCAACCTGCGGTTTTTGATCAAATATCTCTGAGTACCGCATCTTCTAATTTCTGTCAGATTAAGATTTTTAAAAGTGTTATCTAAATTTTAGTTTTTTTAATGTTAACATTTTAAATTATCAGATTCAGATTTTTAGAAAGAAACTTGCAAAGTTGTGATGGGGTATGGAATTCCAAATGTTTATGTAATAATTCAACACAAAATAAAAATATGCACAAAATTCTTTTTGTTTTATTTTAAAGAATCTAAATATGTTTTTTAATGAGTACCAAAATTATGACGCAAGAATCCTAAATTTAATAAATATCTTAGGTTAAAAATCTCAAGGCTTGTTTAGTTATTAGATCTAATAAAAACAGTTAAAATTTCTGTGTTTGTATTATTTTATAAATTTAAAAACATCTGAAAACATTGAGATTTTGAGAAATTTCTTGGGATCCTTTCTAAATATTGTTCAAGAAATTCCTCACGAGTCTAGAAGTTCTAACGATATACCCATATCTAACGAACAATATATAATAAAATTTTGGAGATTTCACCACAAGCACTTCAACACCTGTAAATTTGCAAAAGCTCGAACTGGTAAAAGCGTTGTAGTTTCAAAAAATTTGCTTATTTTTCGGATTTCCAAACAATTTTAGATTTTTTCAAAGAACTTTTTAATTCTATATTCAAAAAATGTTCAGGTTTATAAAATTTCAAGATATCCCAAAATGGTTACGGGTTCTAATAATTTTGTATGTATTTGCCAATTGTATATTACTCTGGCAATTTTTATTTTTTTTTAATAATAAGCTTTTAAATATTTTATAATTTTTGGGGATTCTTCATATTTAAATATTCTGAAAGTTCTAAGATAAGCTGTTAATAATTTCCATATTTTAAACGTTATATTAACTTGAAAAATAGGTAATAGCCGAAAAGAAAATTAAAAAAACTGCACCTCCAACGATCTTTGAAGTTTGAATGGCGAAAAAATTAAAAAATTCCAGGCAATTTTTCCTGTTTTTCGCAAAGTATTTGAGATTTGAATTTTATTAAGATTTTCAGAGATTTAAAATGTCGAAGGTTTGAATTATTAATAAAAGTTAGGTCGTTAAAAAACAGTTTCACAGGTTTAGAAGCTTGAAATTTTTAGACCAAAAAAGTAAAATACACCAATTGTCGATAATTTTGCGTTCCATTTTGCAAAAATTTACTCGAAAACTAAAGTAAATGTTAAAATGAGTTGGATGTGTTCAGAGTAAAATATCTAATCCACCAATTTTCATATTTTTCAAATACGTTGTTCTTAAAGAAATTTATTTTAAAGCTTTCAAGATTTAAAAAATATTTTCTGTTGCTAAAAATTATTTGAATTTTTTATTATTAACTATCTAAATATTTTGATATTTAAAGAGTACCATATGACTAAAAAATTCTAAATTTCGAAAATTTTTAGGTTAAAAATTTCAAGGCTTGCTAGGTTTTTTGATTTGATAAAAAAATCAAAATTTCTGTTTGTATTATTTTATAAATTTAAATGTTCTGAAAAAATTGATATTCTGGGAAATCTGTTGGTATCTATTTTAGGTATTGCTCAAATTTTTTTTACACGAATCTAGAGGTTTTAACGATTCTTTATAAGTGTTTCAATATATAATCAAATTTTGGAGACTTCACCACAAGCACTTCAACGTCTGTAAATTTGCAATAGCTCGAGCTGGTAAAAGCGTTGTAGTTTCAAAAAGTTTGTTTATTTTTCGGATTTCCAAACATTTTAAAATTTTTTTAAAAAACTTTTTAATTCTATATTCAAAAAATGTTCAGGTTTATAAAATTTTAATATATCCCAAAATGGTTACGGGTTCTAATAATTTTGTATGTATTTGCCAACTATACGTATTACTCTGGCATTTGTTTTTTAATAATAAAGTTTTGATTATTTTAGAATTTCTGGAGATTCTTCATATTTGAATATGCACTTGCAACAATCTTTGAAACTTAAGAAATGGTGAAAAAGTTTAAAAAATCTTTGCAATTTTGAAACCTTTAAAAGCTCGAAATAGTTATAAAATTTATAGTTTAAAAAACAATATTATTTTAAATTAAAGGTGCTTGAAGTAAAATTTTAAAAATCTAAAGAATATTAAAAGTCGCGCTAATCCAGATTTTTTAGCTCGAATTTTCGAAATCTTGATAATTTAAAAAAATTTTTTTAGCAATTCATAAGCACTAGAAAATAAACAAACATTAAAATAATTTAGGAATTTTGAAATTTGCGTATTATTTTTTTTTGTATTTTCAGTAAAATCGAAATTTTAGGGGAATTTAGAATGTTAAAAATATAGTTTTCATAATTTTGATCACGGTGACTTTTTTGGTTTAAAATTTTTCCAGTTTTAGGGACTTTGACGATTTTTATAGGTAAAATTTAAAGTTTACGATTTTTGAGAGAGCAAAAAAGGAAACGAAACACTAAAAGAAATTGTTTCGTTTTTTGAACGTGGAGATGGACATTTTATCAGCTTTGATACATCCTTTGACTGCTGTGTTCCATATTGTTTGCACATTAAACATTTTGAAAAACGTTGAAAACCAGTATTAACTAGAAGTCCCAGTGAATAATTCACTATTTTAGAAAGGCAATATTTGCTTTTTTGTTATGCAGATATGTAACGAAGTTGTTTACAAAAGTTTTTATACCAACAATCCCTAATTCATGAAGTACAAAATACGGAACCTTTTTTTAATAGTCTAGATGTCAGACACTGGAACAAACATTCAGCGCACGTTCACCAGTCTCAGAAAATGAATTCAATCCTGCATATATTTGTAGAAATCATGGAAAACTCGGCCGCAAGGTGTGCTGAATTGTTGATTTTTAATGTAATCTCGAGGCGTTTGTCAAATTGTATACAAAAGAAAACAATACCAGCTTGAAATCAAATTTTTATGCGTTTTTTCTTTTGATTAGAATCTCCCATGCGAATAACTGAGAAGCCCGCAGGTTTTTAATTTCACGTGGAATGATTCAAATTGTGAGTAATTGCAGTACTGACAATGTAGCAAACTCTTTCTAGCCACCAACTACTTGTTGATGTATTTAAGACTCACTATTATAGTCAGTTCGTGCACAATGTTAATAAATTGATTGTTTATCCTACAATTTTTATTTGTCAGTAAACAAGAAAATTATTTTTGCTGACCGTACAAATGTACATATTTGTGATGTTTACATGAAATAACTAATTTAACTGTTTTCCTACGAATTTATTGACGGTGTCCCCGCATTTACTGCATTCGAATGAAGTGAATTTGATGCGTGTGCAAAATAATGGTTGTATATAAATTTACAAATAATGCTGTTCCATATATATTACTTAGGAGTTTGTAGGTTCAATTTGAAGGATAAATTCGTTCCGACACGAGATGAAAATTTATGCAAAACTTAATTTAAAATAAACTAGCATCAGTTTGTTTTTATTGATTTATCAACTTTGTAGTTCGATATCGGCTTCTACAACGCGTAATAAGTACAATTTTCTGTGTTGTGGAATTCTATGAAATATGGAGTTTTTGTGTTGAATTAAAAATAAAGTTTAAATCTTTTTGTTTGCCTGCCATTTCCATCAGTTTTATTTTATATGACCTCAAACGAGTAAATCAGTAAATTCTATTATTAAATTTTTTAAATATCTTATTCAGATTTTTAGCAATTTCCTAGTTTCAAATTCTAAGAGTTTTTGTAATACAACAAAATAAAAATATTTAAAAATTCTTTTTGAATTTTGAAAATTTTTAGGTTAAAAATCTGAAGACGGTAATTTTTTTAAATTTGAAATTTTGATTGTTTAGATTTGAATCTTTTTAAAATTTTAACTGGTCAAAATTTCCGTTTGCATTTTATTTATAAATTCAAAAGTTTTGAAAAGATTGAGATTAAAGAAATGTGTTGGGATTTTTTTTTAATAATGCTCAGGAAATTCTTTACGAGTCTGTAAAGTTGTAAATGTCCTTTTTAACTGTTTTAATATAAAAACAAATTATGGAGATTTTACACAAGCACTCAAAGTGCTGAAAATTCACTTAAACTTAAGCTGGTAAAAGTTTTGTAGTTTCTAGAAATTTCCTTATTTTATGACTTTCCAAACAATTTTAGATTTTTCAAAAATTTTGTAATTCTATATTTAAAAATGTTTAGCATTATAAGATTGCAAAATATCTCAAAATAGTCAATTGTTGTAAATTTTTTGTAGCACTTGGCAATCACATATTGCTTTGGAAGTTTTTTTGAAATAAAAAGTTTTGATCATTTTATAATTTCTAGACATTTTTTAAATATTCTGCAGGTTTTAAGATGTACTCTGGATAATTTCAATATTTCAAACGTTTTATTAACTTGAAAACTTTCTAAAAAGTCAATGTAGAAAAAAAAGAAATGTGCATTTCTAACAATCTTTGAAGCTCAAGAAATGATAAAAGAACTTTGCAGTTGAATATCAGCTTCTTCAACGTATCAGACAATTTTTAGTACAAGAGATGATATGAAAATGAAGTTGGGAGTTGTTTCAGGAACAACTTTGAATTAAGTGCTTACAATTTTCCGTCTCGTGGAATTTTATAAAAAATGGAGTTTTTATGTTGAAATAAAATTATTTTTTTTGTTTGTCTGCAACTGGAGCGAAACTAGCCACTCGCTACATCCCCTTATCAAGAATTTATTAGACTGTTTTTCAACCAGTTTTATTTGTCTCAATCGAATAAATAAGCAAATTCTATTATTAAGGTTTTTATTTTTTTTATCTAAATCATAGTTTGCTTAACTTTAACATTTCAAATTATCAGATTCAGATGTTTAAAGAGAAGTTTGCAGTTTTTATAGGGTACCGAATTTCAACTGTTTTTATAAAACAGAATTAAAAATTTGCGAAAAAGTCTTTATTCTAAATATTTTAATATTTAAAGAGTACAAAAAATCTTACTTAAGAATCCTAATTTGATTAATATCTTAAATTTAATATCTAAAATATTGAAAATTTTCATTGTTTAGATCTAAATTTTTCTGTAAGTTCAAGTAGTCAAAATTGGTGTGTTATTATTATTTTATAAATTTAAAAATTGTAAAAACTTAGATTTTGGGAAATCTGTTGAGATTTTCTTTAGATATAGCTTAAGAAATTTTTCACGATTCTAGAAATTCTGAAGATTTTTTTTAAAGTGTTTTAATACATATATAAAAAAATTTTGGTGATTTCACACGAGCTCTGAAAGTTCTGTAAATTTCCAAAATCTAAAACTGGTAAAAAATTTGTAGTTTCTAGAAATTTGCTTATTTTACGGATTTCTAAACAATAAAAGATTTTTCAATAAAATCTTTCTAATTCTATACTTAAAAAAACTTTAGGAGATTGTAAAAGATTCCAAAGTAGTCAACTATTGTAAAATTTTTGTAGGATTTGGTAACCATATGTTACAAAACTAAAAGTTTTGATTATTTTAGAATTTCAGACGATTTTTCTTTAATATTTTGAAGGTTTTAAGATGTACAATGGATAATTTTAATATTACAAACGTTTTATTAACTTGAAAACATTCTAAAAATGTAGAAAACTAAAAAATCTATATTTTCAGTTATCTTAGCTTGGAAATTGTTGCAGAAACAATTTTAAAATGAGTATAATTTCCTGTGTCGTGGAATTCATTAAACTGTGGAGTTTTTGTGTTATCTTGAAACTAGAATTAAAAAAAAAAAATTTTCAATGTTTAGATCTAAATTCTTTTAAAATTTTCACTGGTCATCATTTATGCTTGCAGTTTTTTATGAATTCAAAAGTTTTGAAAACACAGATTTAAGAAATGTGTTGGGATTTTTTTTAATATTGCTCAGGAAATTTTTCACGTGTCTAAAAGTTGGAAATATCGTGTATAACTGTTTTAATATATAACCAAATTATGGAGACTTTACACAAGCTCTCAGAGTTCTGTAAAATTTTTGTAGTTTCTAGATTTTTTTTATTTTACGGTTTTGTAAACAATTTTAGATTTTAAATCTTAAAATTCTATATTTAAAAAGTGTTCAGCTTTATAAGAATGCAAAATAGTCCATCGTTGTAAAATTTTTGTAACATTATTCAATCACATATTAGTTTTTTAAAATAAAAAGTTTTGAATTTTAGGAGACTCTTTTTTAAATATGCTGCAGGTTTTAAGATGTGCTTTAGATAATTTCAATATTGTAAAGGCAATGAAAAAAACTAAAAATCTGCATTTCCAACAAGCTCAAGAAATGGTTAAAAAATAGCTGAATAACTTTGTAGTTGGATATGTGTCGGGGTGTACCAGTTAGGGATTTTTTACAACGTATGAGTTGGATGCATTGTTTTGTGGACGGATATCAGCTTTTTCAAGGTATCAGACAATTTTTAGTACAAGAGCTGATATGAAAATGAAGTTGGGAATTGTTGCAGGAACAACTTTGAAATAAGTATAATTTTCTGTCTTGTGGAATTCGATAAAATATGGAGTTTTTGTGTTGAAATAAAAATAAAATATTTCGTTTTTGTTCGCCTGGAATTCGAATGAATCTAACCACTCGCTGCATCCCCTTATTAAAAATTCATCAGACTGCTTTTCAACTAGTTTTGTTTGTATGATCTCAAACGAATAAATAAGTAAATTCTATTATAATAGAGTCTATCTGAACCCGGAACAGAAGATCTCTTGCAAGCAAAGATTTTAATTGGATGATATTTTGCATATGAATAGGAGTAAATTGAGGATTTGCATTGAGAGAGATTTTCTTTGCAATGAATTTTCTGCGGGGTTACGTAGGAGCGTAAAGAAAACCTAGACGTTTAAAAAAGTGATATTTTGCTCTTACCTTAAATATATTATAATAAAGGAACACCATAATGATGCAAGGGATGTAGAAAGAGGAAAGGCTGGAGTAAATGATAAAATCGCTATTGTAGAACAGACACGCATCTGCGACTCGATCAGGCGTGTTATTCAAGCCTAAAACGATGGGAGATCCGATGGCCGCTGATATCATCCAAACCAATGCAATCGTCAACCAAACTCGTCGATTGTTCTTGTGTTTGGCGTATTTTATCGGCTGCGTCACGGCTATATACCTGAAACAAAATTTTACTGAAAAATACCAACAATGTATTAGTTAATTAACTTTTCAAACTTTAGTGTGACTCAATTAACATCGTTAGCTACATGCTTTGCTTCTATTCATTAGCAGGGATTTTAATGACTCGATAAAGAGTAGGAGGGCGAACAACGCGCTCATTTCACTTTCACAATGCTCGATAATTTCGTGTTTTTTACCAATTTAAATGTTAAAATGCTGCACGGAGTATCAGACAAATTAAGGAATTGGTGCGTGAGTTGTCGTGATGTAAATTAAATCATTTAAAGCATTTTAAGCTCATTTTTCAAACGCCCGAGATAAACGATAATTTGTATCAGAGACAATGAATAAATACCGGAATAAATTACTGAAGTTTTTAATCTAGATTAGTACGTAAAGAAGAAAAAATTTATCGGGAATAAATTCAATACATTGAAACATGAAAGTTTCGATGTTCGCTTTGTATGAAATTGCCCGTTTGCTGAAATTTTATTTTGGCTTGAATTGATTGGTTTAAAAATTTACAGTAAATTTAACTCTGAACAAAAGCATCACGTACAATGGCTAATTTTAAACGAACATTCAGTGCTTCTGAATTTATTAGAAGAAGAGAATTAGCAATGATATTTTTATCAAAATGTTACGGAAAATGCATATGTTCTCGATAAACTGGTTAACAATAATTTTTAAAGAAATAAAATAATTTACCACAGAGAAACGATCTAAAAACAATTTGAAATAACCAATAAATCTAGACCAACAAGAAAAGATTGGAAATTTAGAAAATCAATAAAATTTAAGGAGTAAGAAATCCAAAGCATTTAACGGGTCCGAAAATGGAGCAAATAAAAAAAATAGACAAGTAAAATTAATTAATTAAATAAAAATAATTTAAAAATTCAGGTTTATAAAATTTCAAGATATCCCAAAATGGTTACTGGTTATAATAATTTTGTATGTATTTGCCAACTATATATATTACTCTGGCATTTGTTTTTTAATAATAAAGTTTTTATTATTTTAGAATTTCTGGAGATTCTTCATATTTAAATATGCACTTTCAACAATCTTTGAAGCTTAAGAAATGGTGAAAAAATTTAAAAATTTTAGGTAATTTTGAGACCTTTAAAAGCTCGAAATGGTTTATGTTGCGGAAAATGTATATGTTCTCGATAAACTGGTTAACAATAATTTTTAACGAAATAAAATAATTTACCACAGAGAAACGGCATCATTTCTATAGTTTTGAAATAACCTATGAATTCATTTTAATTGTGATCTAAAAATAATTTGAAATAACCAATAAATCTAGACCAATTAGAAAAGATTGAAAATTTAGAAAATCAATAAAATTTAAGGAGTAAGAAATCCAAAGCATTTAACGGGTCGGAAAAAGGAGCAAAAAAAAATAGACAAGTAAAATTAATTACTTAAATAAAAATAATTTAAAAATTCTAGTGTACTTGAAACTAAGTGGAAAATCGAAAGCTTTGAAGAATTCAATGAATATCAAAAATATAAAAAATTTGAAGCTTTCAAAGGATAATTAATGTTTACAAGATACAAGCTAACAAAAAAATTAAACATTCTAAGTGTTAAAAAAAGAAGCATGAATAGGAATAATCTTGAAGTTGTCCGACTTAAAAAAATCAGAAAATGTTGAAAATCCAAAGAATGTCGAGAGTACAAGAAGTCAAAAAAAAAATCAATTTAAGAAAAATGAAAAATATCTCACAAAGAAGTAGAAAAAGAAAAACTGTCTAAAGATTATAAAAAACTAGACAGTTCAAATAATTTTGTCTTTCGTTCAAGATTCCTTTCATAGACATGATTAAATTACTAATAAAGGACATATAAAATATTGAAGTACCTAAAAACTTGTGAAAATTAAAGCATTCGAAGGATCTCAAGCATCTGAACAAAAAGAAATCTAAAAAAAGAAGGAACCTAAAGTGCAGCTAAAAACCTGTAGAATTCAGATAAAATAAAGCATTAAAAAATTGTTGATAGTTTTGGAAATTGCATTTAGAGAACGTAGAGATTTGAAAAATATTTAAAAATAATGAAGAATACAAGGAATTTTTATATTTTAAGAAAATTTAAAATTTAGAAATATCTAAGCAATCTAAGAATTCTAAATCCAAAAAATATAAAATGTGTAAAAAATCTAGAGAATTTAAAAGAATTTATAAGATCTGAAGAAATGAAGAATATAATTGATCTAAAGGTAAATAGTATCCAAGAGATCAAAAATTTTGAAGAATGTAAAAAACGTGCGTAATTCCACATATTCTAAAAATTCTGTGAAAAACTGAAGAATTTGAAGAATGTAGATCTTGAATATCTAAAGAATTCTTAGTTGAGCATATCTTTGCATGTTTTCAGCCCCACTTGCACAAAAACCTCGCAAATGTCCACAACATTTCGAAATGCAATTTCGCACGCTTCTGAAAAATATTTATCCACTAAAGCCGATTTGCTCTATGTATTGTATAATTTAACCATTGACAAATCTGTAACCTACATTGTAAATGTGGGTTAATAAAAATGGGCGCATACTCTACTATTTCGTGTTTACAATGTTTTTACTGTTATAATAATTCCCATCGGAACGCGTTAAACGAGAATTTATACGAGTTAGCTTTATTTAAATTAGCGTTCTATAAAACCCGAGTTGCACAAATTCGGAACAAGCGTCCATAATGTGATATCTAACAACTTTAGCTTGGTATATTTGTAATTTATTATTGTTCAATAGATACAAGATTAATTTAAACAAAATACGCACTCTGTGGTAATAACTTAATTTAAGTACATAATTATAGTGTACCTGCGAACCTGAATAAATTAATTATTGTATTTACATTTCAGGTAGTGCAAACATTTGTGAAACCTATTTGCTTATGGCAATAAATTGAGTCGTTTTATTAGCTTCTTGTCACGTGAAGCTATCTACATATTTCTGACAGAGTTAATGACTTCATTAGTATAAGTGACAGAGCTTCTTGTGAGTGAAAGGCAAGCGTGTGCGCTCAGGATCAATATGACTTGTTTCTGAGGTACCTGTCGCACTGTCTCTGGAAAGAGACGTTGTTAGTTTAAATTGCATATCTAGGGTTATGCGTATATTTGGAATAACAATGCAGACCTATTATCATTCTTGTGATTGATGAGGCTCGTTTAATTTGCCACAACAAAGGTCGTAATCCCCCCAGAGTCTCATTGAACAGGTCTTACCTAAAAATTTATTGCAAAGAGCTTTTTTTGTCGGCTTGAATGCGACAATGTATCCAGTTAACGTGAATTAACTGCGATGATTTAGATAGGAAGGTAATAACTATACGTATCTTTTGTCTATAAACAAAAATTTGATTAACACCGTGCTAAAAGAACAAGCTGATTGCGGACACTTTCCAGCATCCTCTTGGTTTTATTATAAACGAATTAGAAAAAACGCAAATAATTTCCTTAATAAGAGTCATATCAAATTTGCACACCACTTCCGTTGAAGATTTGATTAAATCCCACGACACAATGTAGGTCATTACTCGTGTTCGATTACATTGAATTTTATGAGAAGACGAGACTTTTTAAGAAAGTTGTTACTTACCTATCTATCGAAATTGCAACCAAGTTGAATATGGAAGAAGTTGAGCATGTGACATCCATTGCAATGTAGAAATCACAAACAAAACCTGGTAGTGTCCAAGCCCCGTTTACCTGAAATTTAAAAATATGCGTTACTTTTTCAAGTCGTTAGGATACAAGTTCTGTGAGAAATTGACACCTGAGAATGTGTTTATTGATTCTTCGACTTTTTGATATGATATTTGATACATCAAATATAGGACTATAAGATTCAGGAAAATATCGTTCGTAAAGTGGCGCTTGACTTATTTTCAGCCACACGGAAACGTGCGATCTGGAGAATTGTTTTTTCATGTTTGAAAAGAAAAATAGAAATATTGCCTAGTGTATGACAGTTGTGTATTTAGCTCTTTAGTTGTCGAATTAAGACCAACAGATAGTTGGTAATAAATTATAAGTTGACAAGAATCAAGAAGAACTACGAAAATATTTATATTTATTTTTTATGTAATTTGTGGAACGGCTTCCAGGGTTGTTCCAAAACTACAAAAAATTGGAAACAAGGTGTGTATCAACCTCTAATTTGTTAGTATATAATGAGTTTGATTTATTTTACTTACTTTTAGGATAGATTGCTTTCTAAGCATTTTATTAGGTTTTAAACTGGATTGTTTCCCCCTATATTGTGGTTGAGCAGATTTCGCTAGGAACGCAGTTTTCAAATTTGCAATATGCGCACTATTGTGAGTGTAATTATTTTCAGATTTTAACTTTTCATTGTCGTAGTCATTAGTAACAACGCTGTCATCAGCAAATAGTTCTTTTTGATTCTAGTTTGCGAAATGATACTTTTGCACTCGAGAATGAAAAAGAATTTCGCAATCGAGTATCAAACAACATTTTTTCGAAATTATTCCAAATTAATGGAAACTCAAAGAAAACTTATGACATATATAATCGAGATCAATCTCTACAATCCTCTTGGTGTTAAATCTGGTATGCTCTGACTGCTCTGAACAACTAATTATGATAGCAACCGCATAGGGACCATCAAACAAACACCGTAATCTCTAATTTTCTAACGTTTGGTTCCGTTTTTGTGAGAATTACTCGTGTATTTGAAGTGAATAAAAGTAAAAATCAAAAATTAGTTCCGAAAGCGATGATGATGATCTGCCTTTTGATGTATTAGACGCGGCACGAAGCGCAGCTTCTAGTTCTGTGGCTCTAAGAAATTGAAGAACGTGTCTAAAAGTGTAATACTGGCTTATTTGGAATATAAAGCTATGAAATTGCGGCCACCAACACTATGGTCCATTTATTCTATGTTGAGGAAAACATTGAGCGTCAAACAAAATGTAGATATAGCAAAATTTCCAAAATTAATACCATATTTGAAAAATAGAAATGTAGGCTATCGACCAAAAAATCAAAAGTCTTGACCAAAACTGAAATTGAAAATTTTTTAGAAGAGGCTCAAACCAAAGCTTTTTATTACTGAAGGTAAGTTCTACATTAATTTAAATTTTGGCGCTTATATAATAAAATATTGTTTCAGACTGTTTTAATAATAGGAATACATGGTGTCTGTAGAAGAATCGAGCTCTTGAATTTAACAATTAATGATAATGAAGATACGGGTTCAGTTGTTATTATAAAAATTGAAGATTCGAAAACACACAGACAAAGAACATTTGTCATTTCAAATCCGTCTCATATTGAATTATACCGAAAATATCATGGCTTACGTCCAGCGTACAGTATTAATCCAAGATTTTTTATTAAATACGCCAATGGAAAATGTGCAAACCAAGTTATTGGTATAAATAAAATCAGAAACACCCCAAAGGAAATAGCCACATATTTAAAATTAACGGAGGCGGAGCGCTACACAGGGCATAGTTTCCGACGATCTTCTGCAACCTTACTGGCAAATTCTGGAGCAGATTTTGTCAGTCTGAAGAGACAAGGGGACTGGCGCTCGTCGACAGTTGCGGAGGGATATATTGATGAATCGATTGAGAGGAAAATTGAAGTTTCAAAAAACATGTTAGCTGTTCCGAAATTTGATTCTTCAACAACAGGGATTAGTGATTTTTATCTAGACAAAACTGTTGTAGTAAATCAACCAACGTCTTCAATGGAAATGGGTATTCAAAAAGAAAATATTTCATTAAACCAGCTAGCGTCTTCAAGCGGTATCACTTTGAATAATTGTACTATTTTAAATTTATTCATTTAAAATAAATAATAAAAATTCCCCCTGATTGTGACTTCTTTAATCAAAAATTGCTGAACCTAAAACTCTTTTTTCTATTTTGCGTTTAGAATAAGGATATTCTAGCACCCAAATGACGTCATTCGAGAATAATTAGGTCAAGTACTAGAATGAACTGGTGAATTTTAGTTTTTTAGCTTTGGCGGCATGGTCGTAAAACGTCAACGTCAAATGTCAAAAGGTGAATGTGAGCAATGTGTTTAATAACTTAACCTCAATTGTTATGTAATTAATAATATTAAATAATAAAATATTAATATTAAAAAAAATTAAGTGCTGCAAAATAGAAAAAAATAGTACAAAAAACGCGTTCAAAAAGCTCTTCCAGCACTTGTTTGTTCCTCCACTTGCCGCTACGCGGCTCGGAATTGCACATGCGTGCTGGAATCAATGCTTTCTCAAACTTGTATTTTAATATACTATTTTGTTCTAGATTGCAAAAGACTCACTTTGACGATTGAAAATTCAACGAAAATGTCAACTTTTGATGACAGTTTTCGAAAAATGATTTTTTCGGTGCAGTTTGTGTCTACAATAAAATTATTTTTAAAGCACATGAGCACGGATGTTTATTTAGTAACTCAAGCAAGAACTTTTTTACCGTTTGGTGTATCAATTTAAGCTCGAGTTCTCCGATGATGATTTTCGCCAGTAATTTTTTCTCTACTGCTTGCACGTTTTTTTTCCATCGCAATACTTAATTTTTAGACTTTTCTTGTTTTTCCTTCTTTCCAAATATCTTGTTTTAGTGTTGGTTAATATGCTTTTTAGGTTTGTGTTTATAACTCGAATGTCAATGTATAAATGATTAGTTTTACAATTTTTTTGTACTTTAACTTTTTGGGTATTTTGTTATTGTTCAGAACTCTTTATGCTGTTATATACTCTTCTAATCTTTATTATCTTTTCGTTTTCTACTATTCTGTTACTATTTAATATTACGTCCAAGAAATCGAAACTATTCCTTTATTCTGTTTGTTTTTACATTTTATGTTACTATCCTCCCCTCTGCAATTATTCTCACTGTTTTGAAATTTTCTTTGTTCATTTCATGTTTACGATTTTGAGTTCTTTATTAAAAATATTTGTGTTTTCTTGTAATTGTTTTTTGGTTTGTCTAATTATGACACCATTGGCGTACTGAAATTCTACATTATAGGTACATTTTTAGCAAAGCGTTTTATAGTAGGGATTCAAAATGAGGTAATTCTTTTTTCTTACACTGACGTAATTTTAACTTTTTATACAGGCTTTCGATGTACTTTTAAAGAATAGTGTCCTATTTCTTTAAAATATATTTTATTGAAACTTAACTATAAATATCGTTTCTGAGAAACTTTTAGTAGTCACCTGAGTCATTTCAACTATTGATGATGTCTTGTACACGTTCATAAACTCCAAAATCAAAATTTATAGAAACTAGAAGTCTACCAACCCTTTGTATTTTTTTTATAGGACGCACTTTATAGTTACCTCCATTTACTTTCATGTTTTCTACCATACACTGCTGGTGAGAAAGAAAAACCTTATTCAAAACATCGGAATATAATTGAGAATTTTTTTTTCAACAACATGGATCGATTCATCTATAGTTTTACAAGCCGATTGTTGCTGCAATGATTCGATTACATTAAAAAAGTCCAAATCTAAGACATTTGTATCGGGGCTATTAGGTAGTCGACAGAACATTTTAATTTTTAACCTAGTTTTATGAAGCTCCATGTCATGCTCAATGTCATCAGGAGGAACATTTGGTTTACCATTATCTTTTGCGAGGAGCGAATCTTAGTCAGTTTTCTTGAATAGTGGGCAACATTTTTTTCAATAATCATGTTCTTGTAAGCTTTTGTAATGACATTAAATATCACTTTCGTTTCGATCGTACCAGCTGCGCGATTTTTACTCTTCCGTTTCGCAGAGTTCCGAAACAACAAAAGGGCAAGTTTTCCATCGGAGTTCTTATTTTCAGAATGATTCCAACGTGGACGAGCGACAGTGGCTAAAAACATCACTTTTGTGAGAAAACATTTACTTTGCTGGGTCCTGTACGGTTCAATTTGGTTTGCAACCAGATAATATGTCTCAGCTGTTTTGCTAATGTAAAACTATTTTTTGTTTACATGAATTCGATTATACATGGCGATTAATTCAGGTGCTTTTGCATTTACCCTTTCCGATGAGTTTTTCAATTTTATTGGTGTCAGTGTGGGAAGGTTTCACAGCATTTGAGTGTCGTAATACTCCTGGTTTAAACTTATTATTAACCACATACTGTGCTATGTTGATAGCAGCAGACAACGAACGAACAGTACGAGGGTTATTTAGTGGTAGGTACTGCTTTTATTAGTTCTGGCTCAAAATTTCTCGGTTTTCGACCAATGCGCCCTTTCTTATGTGATTTGACATCTGCTATTTTAGCACCATCGACTAATGATTTTTGTGCTTGACGTCAAATTCGGCCTACAGTTTTCATAGAAATCTTGAATTTATTGGCTGTCGTCTTGATTGAGTCTAGTTTCAATTTGTTGTTGTCACTTAATTCAAGCAATGTATGATAAACCTCTTGCTTAGTGTTTGGACTTAAATTAGGTCGTTTACGACCGCTTTTTGCCAAAATATTTTCCATGTCTTTCATTCGGTTCTTGGACCGGAGCTTTATATCATGTCTTGCAAATTCTTGTTTTTGATCGACAACTTATATTCTAATCACAACTACACAGCCTCTTAGATGCTGTCACAAATATCGACTACAAAACGAATTTTTACAATTTTTAAAAGCACAGCCGCTTTATCTTATATATATTTTTAAATAGAAATCGGACACTTATTTCCGAATGGAGGGAGTATTATATTAGAACTTTTTTTTTTGAAATTTTCTTCATCTCTGCTTTTTTTTTTGTTTAATAGAAAGCTTACTCTATGTCGATAAAACTGTTTTAATGTTTTTTGTCTCATATTTTCCTGAGTATAAATATTTGGTCGTTTGTTTCATTTTCTTTCTCTTCTAAATCCGCTTAGAGTTTCTTTTAGTATATTTACCAGTGTCAATATTTTTTTTATCGTAATTATTAAAATTATTCCTCCGAAGTTTAAACATACTTTGCTGTTTTTTTTATTTTTTTTTATAGGCTGTGTTTGATTATTTCTCAAGTTACTTTATCGTGTCTTGCTGTTTTGCTCATCTTAATTTTTTATTGCTTCTATTGCTTTTCTCTGTTAATTGTTTTCTTTTTTTTTTGGTTGTTTATGCATTTTCAATTGTATCCTGCTTGGTCCAGTTTCGTCTCGTTCTATCTTGTTGTAAGTGCATTTCTAACTTTGTTTTAATTAAAATTAAGTGATAACATTCTCACTAGGTATTAACTAGTCAATAGTTAATTAGTAGTTATTAACTTATGTTCAAATTTAACCCTTGATGTTTTTCACTTTGTCTTTGACTTTGTCTGTTTTTCCTTATGTGCCAAACAGTTTTGTTAATTCTATTGTCCTTTGCTTGGTGTTTTTCTCCCAGTTCTTACATTCCAGTGTAATTTTGAATTCAAATTTTTAATTCTAAAGTATAATATATAAATTATATTTTTTTAACTACTCCACCTAATAAATTGCAATTTAATATGCTTACAAATTTTGAAGTTTTGATTTTCACATTTACGAGTTATTTAAATTTCCGAAAAAAGTACATATATAAAAAAACCAAACAAATCCAAAACTCTACTAAGGCTTATACAATTTCACTTTTTGTTCCTAAAAATATTCCAAGTCTAAAATATGTTTGGGTGCTTATTCTTTATATTGCATTAAAATTTGGTATGTTTAGTATTTTTTTTTTATGAAAAATCATCACATAATCTGAAATAAAAGTTTTTGAAAAATAAAAAAAAAAATATTTAAAAATATTTTGGCATATCCACCATTTTTGTAAAAATATTATGTTACCAATTTGATGGATATTTCGGAAATTTTTTATTTTTAAGTTTAAGACGGTGAGAATTCTCACTTCTTTTTTAAGTTTAGTAAAAGCATTACTTGAAATGGTAGTTTTCCGAAAATTGATGAATGCTGGCGCATCTATCATTTTTGTAAAAAATTATATTCTCTCATTTTGTTAGTTCAATGGATATTCTGGAAATTGCTTATTTTTGAATTTAGATGAATGAAATCTAGACGGAATTTTTGGCACTCACATTTAAAGCTTTCAGCAAATATTATTGTTTACACCATTTTTGTATCAATTTTATTTTTTTACAATTTTAAGAGCGTGTGTTTGTTGATAAAAACAACTTAATTCTGTATTTACGAGATGAAATTTACGAGAAACGTTCCACACTTGTTTTAAGCTTTAGCTTTTAGCAAATATTAGAGTTTTTATTAAGAACAAGCAGTTTCAAAAAGTCGTATTTTATTTTAATGGATATTTTGAAATTTTTTTATTCTGTGTTCGACACAAAATTTAGTACTATCCACAATAATGATAAAATTGTTTTAAAATGTTTCCTGTAATCATCAGTAATGCAACCACTGTTGAATTTTTTCCAAAAGAGAATGCGAGAACTAACATTTTTTAGAAACATTTTACGACAATATTTTATATTAAGAGTACAAGTCTGACAAACTTTGTAATATCTCTCTCACTTTATTCACTCGTTTCACAACGTAAAGATATAAACCTTTTACGCAGATTGATTCAATTGTGTTTGCTCTTTGTATCTTCACACATCTTTCTGAGAGTTTCGGCGAGGCGTAATATGATGAAACACACATGATACATCAACTTTAATAATAATTAAAGTCATTTTCGATTTTCATCTGCTTGTTAATACACATGGAGATCTGCAGATTGTGGAGCCATTAACCATTTCTTACTGTTTTTTCTTGAGTATTTGTCCTAACGACCTCTATGCCATTCCACGAAAATTATGTAATAACGTGTTTAATGTCTGTATTTTACGATCTCTGAATGTTATCTTGAGATTGTTGAGCTTTTGTGATGGTAACGTTATATTTAATTGCCGCTCGCAAATTCAACGTTATGTTGGCACAAGAAACAATATTGCGGGCACTAATCTGCAGAGGGCGGAAAAATTACCCACCAATCTGTTCCAGATGAATTTACGAAATGACAGTAATATTAGTATTTAAAACTTCCTTAGTGTTTAGTAGGTATTATGAATTTACGACCATTATCGTGCACGCTACATAAATCAAATGTCAGTCATAGCTCGAGGTTAGATCAGGGTTAAAACCACTACGGGGTTAACTGTTCGAGTGGTAAGTCAATCACTTGATGGGACGTCAAGGGTGTCTTTCCCTAAAACAACGTTTGTGCAAAATTAAAAAAGGTCTTACTATCTGGAGCCTGATTTTGAAACATTTTTTCAGATTTTTAGTAAATCGTAAAGAAATTTAGGATTTACAACAATTTCGTTTCCAATTTCCTCCGTTCGTGTCGAGGCAACCTCGTGTCATTTTTTAGTTGTGTTTCCGGTATTGGTGCTCAAAATTTAAAGTCCTGCAGCTTCGACTCCGCAGGACCAATATAATCAGATGAATTTCTGCTGGCGGATTGCGCTCTAAAGTGCTTCAAAGCCAATTTTGTCCGCTTTACAAGACGCTATAAATTAGAACGCTGTCGGTATATTTTCAATTACGGTGGCTATTAACCGAGAGACCGGTGCAAAACGATCAACCCCATTTAGCAAAGCACAAAGGGCACTATCTGCACGCAAATACCTCGTTCTTTGTCCGATCGTCTTGTCCGAGAGATAAGACAGAGATGTGAGATAACCGTCGGAAGTTGAACAATTTTCACGGCTCTGAGACGCTTTCATAAACATGTTATAGGCTTGTTTACTTTCAGAAGGGAGAAAAAAGAAGAAGTCCATTACAATAATTACTATTTCAGATGGCGGCAATCGATAGAAAAATCTCTGGAAGGTCGAAATGTAACGCTTTTAGGGAAATTCAGCAACGTGAGAGCTATTAAAACGTAGCCCTCATTAGCCCCTTTTGCGTCGCGTCCATTATAAATCATTCTAATTAATAATACAGAAATAATTCGCTCAACTTCCTGTGAAATTTCACGAACCCGACCTGCTGTTGCGCTGGTCGCCCCATTACATATTAATTACTTGCCGAACAACTTCTTGTGATTATTTTGCGTGCGGTCGGGTTATGAAACACTCAAATATGCTACGACCATTATTTGAATTCGATTGGGATACTTGAGAGGAAATTGTAACCGCACCACATGTTGATGATTATTATTAGGGAGTGCATTAGTGACGCTTGTACTCGATTGCCAATCGATAAGGGATGTTGTTATTAAACTTGCGCAGGGTTCCACTTTTATAGTAAATTTGTGGCAGTGATGCGAAAACTCGGGGAGGAAAACGGACTCCAACCATCCCAGGAACATTTCAAATGTACTAACTTACCACGACCCTTCCTAAATTTCATTTTTACACAGAAATATCATAAATAGGCCAAAAATGAAGATGGAGCACGTTCAAAATGCTGTTAAAGCCATGTTTATATTAGTGTCAAAGAGATGTTAACTGAATAAAAGCCTACTTCAAGCTAGTTATAAACTCCATGATGTACACCACCAGTTCCATTACCGACTTTGGCTCATAAATCAGTATCTAACGAATCTCATCAGATTTCTGAAACAAAAACTTAATTTTGTCCTATCTCGTTTTGATAGTGTTTTACGTTAATTTAAAGCGGAAATAAAAAATAACAGGTACCGATAAAAATGCTCAAACTGCTGTAAATAAACAGAAATAACAGTATAAATGTCAGAACGATGTAAAGCACATACGACTGACTTTTACGGAACCATTTGGTAAAGTTTTTAAAACAAAGTTGGAATACTTTATCTGAACTTTAGAATTTTTAGTCCCAAATTTACAATTTCTATATTTAATATTTAATTTAACTTAATAATCAACAAAGTAATACAATAACTATTTAAGTAACAATGGATGGAAGCGCGTATTAACGTTTCAGGTAAGCAAGTACAGGCCAAGGCGAAAATGTTAGTGGTCGCTAATTGCCTATTACTAATTAAATTTTTCATAAAGAGTTAATAGTTATTTATTATACAAGACAATAAAGAACAACTTTAATCATCAAAACAAAATTGTTAATTGTTAATTTCACGAGATGGTCAAAGATCTTTTATCCTCGTGTATCATACACTTCTTTTTTACAGGGTGTTATGGAAATGAATGCAAAATTTTTAACTGGAGATAGAACTCCTCAAACGGAACAACTTTTCTAGTTCCCATTTTTGCGAAAACGCGTCTCAAAGGGAGTGAAAATTCGAAATAGATTTATCCCAATAATGCATCTCCGCCTATGAATTATGCCTTCAATGGAAAGAAAGTGAAAAACTCTTATCTACTTTTGCCCGAAAAACGATTAGGAATGTTTTTATCTGTTAAAAGTATTAAAGGAGGATAAAATAAAATACCAACAGAAATTTTCGTATAACATCACCATGTCTGTTAACTCCGCATCGGTATACGTGACCATTTTGGCACTACTTGGTACACTCAAAAACTCGAAATTGTGACCGAAACTTGTGATAGCCGACGCGCTAGACTTTTAACTGACATGACCCGATAAAACAGGCAATGCATTTTTTGCCACAAAAATACGATAAGATGTTTTTGTGTAAAGCCAGTATCATTCACCACTGCCCTATTACACTACTACACCCACGTCAGCGAACGACTCGTGAAAATAAAAGGGGGGGCATTAACAAAATCAACACGAGATTTCGACAAAATGTTATAAAGAAAAGTTGTTCATCTCGATGAGTTATGTTACTGGTTAAAATATTTGCACTCATTTCCATAACACCCTGTATAGCAGAATTTAATTTTTCGATTTTAATTTATTAATTTGAAAAATAAACATTCATCGTGATACACAAAATTGGTTGTTATGGAATTCAAACTGCCTACAGACAGTAAATAAGTTAGTGCCTCAAACATCATGCTTAATATATGAGAATGAGTACAACGCTCTTCAAAAATGGGAAAGTAGGAAAAATATCGGTGGAGTTAGTAAAAAGGGTTTCTTGCATATTCTTCCGACAAATTTAAGAAAGTCAAGCCTTTGAGTTTGTGGTCCTATTACTCAATGTCAAACAGCACATTTCTGGTGAATGAAAATTGCGACATTTCAAAGTAAGAATTGTACAAGTTAGAAGTGTCCAATGCTGAGGATCGAATTTAAATGATTTTGTTGCACAGAATTAGAAAATTACAGAAATCCAACGATCGGTAGCCAAAATTGAATAATACCTTAGCGATGAACAAAATTTATTCAAATAAATTTAAAATCTATTTTCAAACTTCATTAAGGAAAATATGTGAGCACACAAATGTCTCAGAAAATAATGATAAAAGAGAAAATAGAAGACGATGTAGAAAAAGCTGGAAAAATGTGCAATTTAATGAAAAACATAAATATAAATAGATAAAAAGATGTTGACTGAAGAGTTTTAAATGAGAAAAAAGACAAAATTTTAAAATCCGCATTACCGAAAATCAAAACAGCTAATTTTAGTTAGAAAACAAGCTTTCTGGCTAAGCAAAATTTGAGAGTTTCTGTAATTTTTACGTCAATTAACTTAATAAAATGTATCATGATTTTTAAAACAGAATTCACAAAATTCAGAAACTAACTAAAAATGACCTAAAAATTATAAATATGGTTATCCAAAAATAAAGATCAACTTAAATTTGAGATTATTTATTTAGTTGTTTAGCAGTTTACCAAAAAGTGAAAAGAAAAAGAAAATGCGTTTCAAATGCCTTGTGATGTTCAGGCTTAAATTTTTCAGTTCTTGAATTCCTCAGTTTTTCAAATTTTTGAAAAGTTTGCGTTTAAACAAAGAGAAATTCAAATTTTCTCTAATATCAATAAGTGTTTTATTAAATAAGTCGTTAAAACAGAAATTAATGAAAATGGAAACTTAAATGACGAGAACACAAAAATAGCTGCCTACTTTTTTGAAATTTTTTGTTTCTGGAGAATCTAAGAGTACTTATTTTATTTGAGTTTTAGTAGACTAGAATTTTACGAGTAATTTTAATTTAAAATCTGTTGAAAAGTGCAACTAAAAGTTCTAATTACTGCAAAAACTATAATTACGACATAAAAATTTGAGGTCGCTTTTTCATATTTAAATCCAAATTCAGTTCTTGTTAATTCGATCTCATTATTTCTCAAATAAAATTGTACAAGTTAGAGGTACAATCGGTAACGATTTTTTCACTTATAAGTACTAAGATTAAAATAGATCGATATTTTTGTTTTGGATGGTTTTAGACTGTAATTATGGTTGCGATTGGGTGTACCTACAAGACAGATGAATTCTGGAAAATGGAACCATGCGACGTAACCGATTGTGGAAAAAATGCAATAGTAAAAATAGCAAAAACGTTCACGTTCGCACACCACGAAGTTGGACGTTTATTTAATGAATTTAATGAAATATTATAAAAGAATTTTGAAGTAGCTACAGTTACCAAAATGAGAAATGTTGCAACTAACACACTTTTGCTAAAATACCAGCGATAATAGCAAATGTTTTGAAATTTATCCAACCGGGCATTGCTTTAGAAGGTCCTCGGCTACGCTACTAGTAAATTATGTTGGCAACCGTTTAGATTTGAAGGAACGTGGTGCGTGGAAGTCTCACAGCGTAGATGAAAATTACATTCTGTGAAAACTAAACTAAGTGTTGCCAACAAGATATTATACAATAAGAAGGATAAATCTAATAATGATTCCGTAATTTTGTCAGCAAGTATCCCCTTCATATTCGCAAACTTTCCAGAAAAGAACAAAGGACGGAGTCAAAGAAGATTCATTTAGAAACCAACATTTGTTTTAGGAACTATTATAAAGTTTTCCTTAATTTTCCCTAAAAGCGCATTTAATATTAATTTTAAAAGATTTTCCGAGTAATAATGTTGTAAAGAAAATATGAAATACAACGCTGAGGGGACAAAAAGTTCATTTGAAAATCTTCTAGGAGAATAAGCACCATCTTGAGTAAAATCCACAAATTTCAGAAATCGCCTCTGAATCGTTTCCGCTGTCACAGTGTTTACTTTCCAAATTGCTTATTTCAGAACGGACAAAAGGAATAATAGAAACTTCAGTATCTATGTCCCGTAATTCTCTGCCATATTGTATATAGTTCTGTGGAATTAATATTTTAGAGTCTAATTCATCATCAAAACAATAGAACTTGTAGAGAATTTGATAACACGTTTAACTTGTTAATATCATTAATTTACAAGTTAAAGAAAAATGGACTTAATAGAGACCCTTGAGGAACTCTTAATAGTTGAAGAAATTTACTAGATGACTGAAACGTAGCAAAACACATTAACGCCGATTAGATACAAACAGACTATAAAATCCAAGTTTCTTATTTTTATCCAACAAAATACGATGATCTATTATATCGAAAGGTTTGGAAAAATCCGTCTAAATCCAATCATGCGTCAAAGGATTGTGCTAACGATAAATCGAGTTTGTTAAACTAGATTAGTGGTCGTTGATTTTCCTTTAACAAACTCATTCTACGCTAACGTTAACTAGTTACAAATGTACCCGTAAATTCGTCGGTAATTGTAATTTTTTTACTTTTTATTTGTTAAACAACAGCACAGTATTTTAAAAGAAAAATGGAAATTTGCTTAATATTTAAAGTGTTTGGGTTAATATTTAAACTGTTATCAACACCCACTCTACTAATATTAGAACAACTCGCTACATTATCACTGATTTGAAGCTGTTTATCAAAAGTGTTAACGATGCTTTGCCGAACATCTGGACGATCATTTTTACTTTTAATAAAAAGCCAATATTGTTCAATTTGTATTAATTCCGGTTACAAAATTTTTATGTATTCCGCATAAGCGTTTTTCATCAAAGTTTTGATTATTATTCTAAAGAATAACAAAAGCTCCACACGACTGCTCCGTTTTGGTGAGTTTAAACGTGTGCCAAGCTTTATATTTTAGTTTTAAATTCCTGATTATTTTCCTGTTGAACCAGTTCTTTCGGAGTGCCCAGCGAATAAAAATGAAAAAAAGTTTTTCGTAAACTCCACTGATAAATTTACATCAGCGACCTTGTTTAAAAACGAAAAGCTTGTTTCACGCAATTCTCAGCGATGGAGAATTTGCTTTTTTAAGTTGAATTTGCTATCAATATTTTTATAGTTAATACAAAGTTGAGGTTTTCCAGTTTTTACAATTACGTTCGGAGCTGATAAATAAAGAAATTCTTAAAACAACTGCGAACATGAAATATTAAAATGAGCTTTTGTGCATAGTAGATATGTGGCTGTTAGCGAAAGTAAACTTTTTAAATATTCACCAAGAATAAAAAACGTTCTCGTATCAAAAATTTAATGACATCAGGTTTTTAAAGAGAGGCGTCTAGTGATATGTTCTTGTTAAAGCTAAAATTTATAAAACAACGATAATAAAACATATAAAATTAAAATCATAATATATATAATAATAAATAATATTAATTATTCTTTCAGCTTTCAACTTTTAGAAAAATAACCAAGAATGAGGACTTTTTAAAATTCAATAGCAAAATTTAAATGTAAAAGGTTATAAAGATGTTTAGAAGTTTATTACACGCATTCACGCCTAACGGTTTTTTATGAATTTTGGCACAAAGATAGACCATGTCTTGGATTAAGGTATAGGATACTTTTTATATTATCTCGGTAATGTGTTTCCGTGAGATAATTAACAACGTTCTATTAATCAATATTACTATATCAATAAATTCCGCTACTTCAATTTGTAAAAAATAGATAAAAACGCGTTTTGAAAAGAATTTTAACGCTTTTAAATCATTGCTTAAGGAATTGAAATAGGGGATTATCTAAAATGTATTAATTTACCACATATCTTGCTAATGTTTTTTTTATTGATCCATAAAGCTTATCGTATTCAGACACTAAGAAAGATAAGTAAATAAACTTGATTCTCCTGCAGCCAACGAAAAAAAAACAGGAGTAATGAACAGAAAGGTTCTAAAAAATTTGTCCTGAAGACTAGAAAATGATAAAAGGAAGATATTAATATTGTGCTTTTAGGAGAACGAGGTGACAGGCATCAGCTAGTAAAACAAATTTTTTTTCTTAGTTTTGAGAAATACTAATGCTTATTCTAGAGAAAAGCGTATTAAAATTGAGGATAAAAAATAATAATTTATTGTTATACAAGACGATAACGGACCGTTTTAATCATCAAGTGAAAATTATAGTAGCGACTCGTGCATTAATTTTACGAGATGATTAAGAATTCTTTATCGTCGTGTATAATTAACTATTTTTTTTTCTAGCAATGAATCGAAAATTTTAAAACTCATTTATCCTGATACCTAAAATTGGTTGCAATAAGCCTAAAAAATCGAAGCAGAATGAAGTCATTAAATTCTTGGTAGGCGCTTCAGGTGATCATTATTTTTTGTGAAGGTTAGATATTTAAAGAATCGTAAAGTTTGAGAAATAATTAATAATAACAAACTATACAGGTTAGAAGTTTCCAATACTGACGATCGACAATCGGTAATGATTGTTTAACTTATTGATACTTAGACCAAGATAGATTAACAGATAAAAAAAACAATGTACGACAATGTTTAGGCTGGCGTCCTAAAAATGTTCCTCAGAGCAGAATTTTCGTGAACTACAGATAGAAAAAGTGTTTAGCCAATAAGAATCAATACATTGAATAAAGTTTTGAAGATTATTGCCAACTTTTTGGAGCTGTTACATTCTGAAACCTAAACTGAACACTGCTCTTGCTGGTCTGCAGCTACGATGCTGGCAAACACGGTGCTGATTTGTCACCGGCGTGTGGTCACGGCAAGTTCAGCTACGAGTACAGTGCAGTTAACCCATGAAATTATCATTGCAAGTTGTATTCCTGAAATAAAGATTTCTGGGAACGTTAACTAATGGTTGAAATATTTTATCTACCTTTGACCTTAAGGAGGTCAAAGGTAGATAAATATTTTTTTTAGAAAGTATCTGTCGTAGTGTCGGTAATATAGAACACGTAGACTTAGATAAAAATCTCAAATATTGTAACCTCATTTTCCAATTAAGAAAATTTCAATCAAACGTTTAAAGTAATTTGTAGACCCAATCCGCTTGGCCCCAAAAATCCGTTATGAAATAAATACCAGCAAAATGTCCAAGTTTTCCCATCAGTCTTGATTACCGTCTGGCGGCTTTTAATTAAAACACTTCCTCTCCCTTTCAGCTCTTTGGAGAATTAGAGAACAATCCTCTGTTCGCGTTCCAACTGTGCCGACAAATTATATACATGTCGGACATGCAGAAAACGTCAACTCCAATTGGTCTTGTAAATGGCTTTGTACAACCTTTTGAGACAGCTGACGACGCATTTTTCACCGCGAAATTGCTTCAAATTGCATTTATAGTCCTGTCGAGTTAAAATCACACCGTGTGTAGAATGATTCGTTTGATGTCGGTGTGATAACATCTCTTGGGAAAACGCACACGATACGGGTCCTCTTGATAAAGGATAGGACAAGCCGCAGGTGCCGCTATGGCTATATAAATGCTAAGGTCAAAGTGTAATCAACAATTACGGCATCTCTTGGGTCCTTCGAACATCCGACTCCAAGCCGACAGCAGCTGATTGTGGAGACGAAACAGACGAGCAAAACAAACGTGCTCGGACGATTTATACAAAACACAAAAATACTTTTTAGGTAAGTGGATGACGGACAATTCCTCGACGAGTGAATACTGTGCTAATTAAAATGGTAGCTCTTTACATGATATGTACCTTGGGAATGTTAGTCTCGTCTTATATTTCATTATATTAATAAAAGCGTCTGAAAAGCAACAGGGAGTTTGTATGTAGATACAAAAGAGAGATCGTGAATAGTAAATGTGGAGAATTGCGGTAATAAAAGCGGAGCACGGATTACCGATTTTTTTTACCAGGAATAGCAAAAATTCTAAAGACGCAATTAATTACGTACATTTCATTTTGTCGGAGTGATCTCTTGTATAACACGAAGAAAACATTTTTAGACATATTTCATTTAAATCTGGTGGTGAATACGGCATTGTGAAAAAAAAGAATTATTATTAAGGTTATCCGAGCTACAATGATCAGTAACCAAAAAAAAAGTTTGCAAATCCGTTAAATTGCAAATGTTTGAAAATTTTATATTATTTTTTCTAGTCTCTTAAGTTTTAAATTTATATATATTTTTGTTTCTCTTGAATTTGATTGATTTTTTAGACTTTGTAATATTTGTATATTTAGATTCTTTACATTTTTTAAAATTATATTAATTTGTATTATTTAGAATTTTTGCTTTCTTTGACTTTTTTGATTTATTTCTTGCATTTTTTTAGTTTTAAATTTTCTTGGTCTGTTTAGATATGTTTAAACATAAAGTTTTTTTTAGATACTTTTATATAGTGTTTGCATTTTTTGATCAATAAGATTCTTTGGATTCTTTGAATTTGCAATTTGCATATTTGGATTTTTTTTTATTTAAATTTGCAAAATTTTGTATTTTGTTAAATTCTCCAAATTTTCTTTAGGTTTTTAAAAAATATTAGAATCTTTTTTTGAGATTCTCTAAAGTTCTCTAAATTATCTTTTTTTAAACTAAATTGATTCTTTGGAATCTTTGAATTCTGTAGATGTTGTGAAACATACGGTTTTTCTTTTTAGATTCGTTCGACTTTTCCAGATTATATATGTTTTATGTTATTTAGGTTTTTTTAAGACTTCTCCAGTTTTTTGAATTCTTGATAAATTTTTGGATTTTTTTAATTGGTTGAATACTCTTAAAAATTAAGGTTTTAGAACATTTTAGAATTCTCTTTTTAGATTCTCATAAGTTCTTAATATTATAGATTTAGATATAGATAGATTTAGATACTCTAAAACACAGATTTTTTTATTTCTATATTTATTAAGTTATTTAGATTCGTTAAATCTATCGGATTTTTACATTTTTTTACATTCTTGGAAAATTTTTGTTTTTTTTATTTTATTTAAATTCTTTAGATATTTTATAAATAATTTTAAGATTCCTTGAGTTTTGAAGACTAATTATTTAAATTTGTTAAATTTGTTAGACTTTTTATTCTTATCTAAATTTGTTTTTTTTTTTTTTCAAAAAATGCAAAATTTATGAAGACGCAATTACTTACTTTTTATTTTGTCACAGTGATTTCTTGTATAACACGTGGAAACATTTTTGGACATTTTTTATATCAATTTGGTAGTAATGCAAGATTGTGAAAAAAGAGAAGATTATTATCGAGCTCATCCGAGCTACAATGATAAAGTCATTACTTCATTAGTACAAAAAATACAAAGTTTAGAAAGCGGCGGAATTGCCAAATAACTTGAAATAGACCTATTTCTGGAAACTATCAAGGAAAAACGGTTAAAATAAACTCATAGGAAATCTAAAGATTTAAAAAAATTGCATTTCTATTTAAAATAGATTTCTACAAAAAGATTTTAAAGCTTCTCAATACAAATTTAGTTATCAGGAATCCTTTTTCCGTTTTAGATATTATTTCAGTCTGTTGGCAAGTGTCGTTTATTTTTTAATCTCAAGCACAGAACCTGCTTGTGTCGCATTCCCAACAATTTATGACTGAACTCAACACCGCTGGGATATTTCAAACCCGCCTAAAAAATGAGTGGCTTATGCTTATACAAAGTGGTGTAGTTAACAACATTTAACATCTCCCTCCACTTGACCTACACACCGCTAAAACTTAACCGTCAGGCTCAATGTTCAAACAATGTTAGAGTTAAACCATCGTGAAAACCCTAAAAATGTTAATAATCACACATACTAACGATTATTAAGACAACTCACAGAATTGTGCGCACTGCGTAATTGAGGCATATTGTTCCCCGTGGAAGCAGCTATTGGATTTCCGTTTCGCGAAGAGAGAAAATCGTGCTATTTCTTCTCAGAAAATATTTTTTAGGGCGAGGGAGAGTGACACAGATGATTAGCTTGATGAAGACACTGTTTTTTAATCAAAGCGGCTAAAATAAGTATGAAGAATTTGATTTTAGTAACCGCGTGCTCTGACTGCTATTAGCATTTCATGGGGGAGGTGGTAATTCAGAAGGGGTTGACTTAGCACTTACATGGTTATACACTTTAAGTGATAGATCTGAGTAATTCAGTTCGTTCTTGTTAGTGCATGTTCACACTGAAACCATGAAGATTTATTTCCTGGTTGCTTTTACTACACAGACGCTAACTGCAACAGTACGTTGGTCCCGTATTTAGTGAAATTTATTGCGGAATATATGGAGAATGGAACGAGAGAGCGTGTAACCAGCATTTTAGAGATAATTTTATCAGATTCAAAGAGAATTATTATAAGTTTATTATTAATGTTTTTTCTATAGCAAATTTTAAAATAATCGCTTTATTCGTCTCAAAATGCAAGGGTGGCTTGCACTTTAACCGCAAGGGGAGATAAAGTGATACTTTAACATCAAGGGTAGATAATCGTACATTGTTCACCAAGGTTGAAATCACTAAGATTATAATTCGTGAAGGTTGTATATACAGGGTATCTCTAAATAATTGTCCGGTCCAGTGAGCTTTGAAATACAAAATTATTGTGCCGTCTTTTAAAAATACATTTCTAAGTATAATTTGTTGACAAGTCAACTTTTACTCTTCTGTCAACAACAATGGTTTACTTTATCGAACAGAACACTTTTACTGTGGCATCCTATTTTCGAAATGGGACAATAGTTAATGGACAATGGATATATTCATTATCTGCTTGTAAGGATGAATTTCGTGCAAATAATATTCTGGATCAATCTTTGCTTCATCAAATTCGGCGAATTGTAAACAGATTTCTGACAACTGGAGATGTCAGCAAAGGTAAATCAACAGGACGGCCTCCAGTTTCTGATGAAATCGTCGAAGATTTGAGAGGCGGGGTCGTAGAGACTCCACAAACATCTGTAACTTGCTTATCTCAACAAATTGGTATACCAAGAGGCACTTGTCATAAAATTCTTAAGAAGAGGTTACATCTGCATCCGTGCAAAGTCTCTGTGGTACAAGAACTTCGGCCTGCAGATTACGAGAGTCGTGTGGCATATTGCAATTGGTTTCAAACGAATCTCAATTATGACCATTTCACTTATCTGGATATGTGAATTCTCAGAATTTTAGAATTTGGGGAGGTCAGAATCCAAATCAATTTATTGAAACGCCTTTGCATGCTTTGAAAATTGGGGTTTGGATTGCAGTCTCTCGGAGAATATTAGTTGGACCAATATTTTTCAATAACACAATTAATGCACAAAGGTACAGAGAGGAGATATTGAAACCATTCATTCTCCGACTTGAAGATGAAGAAATTCAAATTGGATACTTCCAGCATGATGGTGCCCCCGCTCAGGCAGCCGAAGACACTTTAAATTTCTTACAAGAATTTTATGATGACCGGATAATAAGCAGACATCTACACCCTGCATGGCCTCCTCGGTCACCTGATCTGACTCCTTTAGACTTTTCAGTCTTTGGCTATTTAAAGGATAATGTTTTCAAGAGACTCATGCAGAACTTGGAAGAACTTAGAGAAGAAATAACTCAATGCTGCTGTACCATTGCTCAAAATATGCTTCAAAATATTTTTGCAAATAAAAGAAGAAGAGTTATTAAGTGTTTAGAAGTCATTTGTTTTGTGTCACTTCATAACTTGCAAGTATCCAGTGTAACTTTTTTCTTCAAACTATTGAGTATTTTTGTTTTGGTGTTAATTTTACCATGTTATTATAAGTTTCTAGACATGCATTTCTTGTAATAGTGGGCAAAATACATCGCAATGTCCGGTTAAGACACTTATTGAAAATCTTCGAAATCTTTAAAGCATTGCTCAAAACCGACAAGATATCGATCTCGGGATATAATGGATATTTTCATTAAATTATCCTCTCTATCCGATTCTTGCAGGCTTGCACAATATTCTCTAACTTCCATTTTGATCAAAACGAACACAAACCACGTTTATTTTCAGAAAAACTTAAAAAAACACAAAGTTGCATACGAGTTCTTCTGGAACTAACATAATTGTTGGTCCTCCAAAGTCGTAAAACTGTCAAGTGTGCACGCAACCCCTTTCCCAACAATCTAATCTAAATTTCCCAACTTAAAATATGACAAATGTTGACACATCATGTCGACATGCCGTCATATGCCTAAAGCGGCACATTCAAAGTTTCAAACTATTCCAAAGCCCACTGGACCGGACAATCATTTATAGATACCCTGTATTATTATAAGACTATTATATTGTACTATTATACTATACTATTGTATTATTATAAGTGGATATACTATTTTTTGGGCCAGTAGAATAACCTTTAAAGTCCACTGACAATGTTTTATTTCCACCCAATGTGGTTAATAAAAAAGGTGTGAGTCTAAGTTAGCAGCAGCATCAAATTTGTTTTAGACTTTCTTAAAATTGATAATTATTTCCCTGGACCCCCTCCTTTGTTTTAAACAATGCAATATATTTGATAAACATACCTTTTTATAACAACCTTGGTCTTTAATAAAATGAAAGCGGGTATCTAGATACATGGCGTACATCTTTTGTCTTTAAATTGACATTTTACTTTTCCAAATTCGCTGACGTTTTCTATACGTTTTTTAGAAAGATGTGTTAATATGTGTACTTCTTCGCAAATTCAACTAAAAAAAAGAACTTTAAAGACAACTTATTACCCCAAACTCAAGAACTGTTTACTTTAAATATTATCAAATTTTTAAAGAGTGTTGCAACACAAATAACGTCGGAAGCACATCTGAAAGTGTGATACATATCGAGGAGCAAGCACAAACAAAAAAGGCTTCAATTTTGTGGACTCCATGCTCAAAACCTCAATATTAATTGAAGAACATGTGGACATCTCAAAATTTCCAAAACTTATAACGTTTTTAAAACATAAAAATATCGCCCTCAAACCAAAAAAATCATCAAGGGTAATTGTTATTATTTGTTAGAAACTTCTATACGTTTACTCTACCATGGGTTGTTTTGGTGGTAGAAGTAGGAGGAGCATGTAGAACTGATGAACTATACAATATGCAAATGCAAGACGTTGATCTTATCGAAAATTGTTTTTTTTAATTTTTGCTTCGTTACTAGAGCCAGTAAAGCACCCGTTTGGGTTCGTTACTGAGAATGTGGATGCTTTACTACGGCTGGTGTATTTTAGTTTTGTCGCGTGAATGTGAATGTGAGCAATGTGTTTAATAACTTAACCTCAATTGTTATGAAATAAATAATATTAAATCATTGTACCCAACCTTGATAAAATTGCAGCAATGATTCAAAAAGTCTAATACCCAAAGTAATGAGAATTAACAAAAAGTGTTCGTTGTGGAACTGTTAACATTCTAACCAGCACAAATTTCTTGAACATTCAACCTGAACTGCCAGAACAGCGCTATCAACTTTTATTGTAAAGAAATTTTGATGTTCAGTGCTAACTCTATTTCAATTTACGCACCGTCCTTAACTGAGTGCGTGTCATAGAAATCTTATTTATTTCTACCATTGTATTATAAAGACAAATTTCTCTTAATGATGAAGAACCTTCACCTCTTCTGATCAACCCATAAAATTTGGTTTTGAAATCTGAACGTTTAAAAAAAATGTTTTTTTTTATACATTATTAACTTGGTTCAAATAATACGTCGAATGACATTCAATATTGACCTAGGTAGTAATACTCTATTTTTCAATGCAAAAATAGGCCCAATATCGAATAATTTATTTAGATTTTTTTACTTGCTCAAAAAAATAACTTTAACTTTTAGTTAATATTAGTACATTTTTATTTTGGATAATGGTAACATTAATGGAATAATTGACATTCCCAGCATAGTTTATTTTAATGGAACTCGTATTGATAGTTTCGTGTATTAACTGCACTGTACGCGTAGCTGAACTTGTTATGGTCAGTCTGACTTGAAACGAAAATTTACTAAATACAAAATCTTCAATAGTTTTTTGCAAACCGTGGATGATTTCCATCTGCCTATTCGTTTAGTGGTGACAAGATCAGCCCGTGTTAGCCAACATCGTAGCTGCAGAGTGGCGAAAGCAGTGCCCAGTATACGTGTTGGGATGTGAGAGCTTTAAAAAATTAACAATCTTGTACAATGTTTTGATTCCTACAGGTTAAATGATGCACTTTTTCTGACTGTAATTTTGTTTTGTTTATAACAATTTTGTGTATGACATTACGCGAGTGTTTATTTTTCTAATTAATAAATAAAAAATATTTTTTTTTATAAAATCTGAGATAAGAAAAGTGTACTATACACGACAATAAAGAGATCTTCAATCATCTGGTAAATTAGTGCACTAATTAATTATTTCAAAAATTTGTAAAATAAATATCTATTTCTTTTCTTAGGTACGATAGTTATTTTTAGTTCTGTTTCCTTCAATTTCAATCCCAAACAAATTAAGAGCATTTGTTGCCTTCTAATTCGAATACTTCTCTGCCGAGCGAGCTTCCTATTGCATTAATTTGTGACATTTCACATTTATTGGATTATTTTGTCGCAACATCTGAAATATGTTCTCTTTGAAAATTTTAACAATTTACATTAAATTTGCTGGAGTGATGGCAACGCTTCGTTAAATCAAATTTAAAAAAATATATTTGGTACTTTAATGAAGCTTAGATCACAAAGAAAATAAAATTCTTGTTTTTTGTTAATATGAAAATAGTCGTTCAGAAAATATGTCTGTTATGAATATTGTTATTATGATTTATAAGTTTCTTAACACGCTTTGCCACTCCAGTCGTGAAGCTTCTGAATATTATTAAGGAGCTTGTTGTTCTGATCGATTATGGATTTGTTTTGGAGCTTATAACTTTTAAGTCAGTAAAATAACATATCAATTGCAACGCTTCCGCAGGGAATTTTATTAAAAAAATACAACAAATACATTATCAATCCATCACGTTTCTATTGTTAACATTAGTAAACGGTGAGATTCCCAATTCTTCACCTAATGCAACACAAAGCAATTATTCACTTGGATATTAAACTTTCATAAGTTCCATCTGTAAAGTTAAATTAACTTTCTGTGAATAATTTACTAGTGCACAAATGAATCTTGCGAACAGACGCATTTGGGTGTTAAAACAGATTGTAATATTCGTCAAAGAATTTCTTATGTTCGAAACAACCCTTTTCATTATTTTCACAAGTTGAAATTCGATCTAGATGTGGTGTGGCAATTAATATTTTCAACAGGCGTCACGCGAGATTTTTCCCCAAATTGGTAGAGCTTTTTTTCAACACATTCCGAGTGGAGTGGAGAAAAAACTAACTGCGAGCGATTTTTTAATAGAGTATTGCAGATAAAAAACGTGTAACTTTATGTCGGCACGGCACATAAAGAAATGAATTTGTAATGTAAAAAATTAAAACAAGTTATTTTTGTCTGTCACGTTCAGGGTTTTAGTTAATTAAACTATAAAAATAAAAAAAAATAAAAATTCAAGCTGCTACAATACTGGGATAAAATTAAAAGAAACGTGCTTTGGGGGCGGAAAATAGGGTTGCATTGGTTAAATTTTAATTTTAACTAGAAACTGTAGGTTTATAACGACATACAATTCTAACAAATTTTTTGTAAAGGACTTCCATTACATTGTTGTGAGGGATACACAAATTACAGCTGATGTTTATCTAGAATTCAATTTATCTAAAGGCGGTGATTTTGAAGTTTTTTCTGCATAGTGGTCCCATAAAACGGTAAAATTACAAAGATCAAATTAAATCGCTTATTAACATTTATATGGATATCACACAACCATTTGAGATAGATATTTAAAATATTCGTTAAAACTAAAGTTAAAAACCACAAAAATAGTTATTTATTATAGATTGTATAAATGACTGCCAATTTTTTAAGACTGTCACATTCTAAAACGTATACTGGACATTGTCTTCACTGCTCCGCAGCTACGATGTTGGTAAACGCGGTTGCTGACGTTGTCACCGTTACACGAATAGGCGCTTGCAGATCATCCTTGGTAGCAGCAAACTATATTGAAGATTTTATATCGAGAAAAAATGCTGTTTCAGATCAGATTCTTTGCGAAAATCTGGCCACAATACGTTGAGCTACAAGTACAGTGCAGTTAACCCACAAAACTATCAATACGACTTCTATTCCTAAAATTAATGTTTCTGGAAACGTCAAGGTGACATTAATGTTACAATCAATCAAAACAATAATGTACTAAAGTTAACTAAAAGTTAAAGTATTTTATCTACCCTTGAGGTTAAAGTGCAAATCTGCTAGAAAAACGTAAATTGGAGCAGTTTATCTAGGATTCAATTTATCTACAAATCATTTCTTTTACATCCTAATATTAGGAGATAATAAACGGTAACCGTGTTTTTTTTCTGCATAATAGCCCCATAAAACAGTAAAATAAAGAAAAACATTAAATTGCTTATTAACATTTATATGGATATCACAACCATTTGAAGTAGATATTTAAAATGAGATTGGCAATTCAAACGCAATATCGTCTTCTATAATTATCCGACGGAAAACTAGTTTTGGTTTTCTCTTTTCCTCATGCACTGGTGAGTTAAAAGCTAATAATCCACAAAAAATCTACTCATATTATTTAGCCGCATTTATATTACTCTTTAATTTTGAAGTAACAAAAGGAAATGTTCAAAATTGCCGGTAGCAACGAATGGTCAATTTCCTTCCTGTAACTTTTTCTTAATTTACAAAAACTATGTTGGGAAAACCTACCCGATTATTTTTAAGTTTCCCTAATTTGTCTTAACCTGAAAATAATGGCATCTCCGTCTTTTGTAAAAAAGTTAGAAAGATTTACCACATATGAAGAAAAAAATCTAAGTGAAAGCTCGTAAATCAGTTTGATTTACTCCAAACTCGAACATTATCGTTTAATAAAGGGTGGAGACAAAAAGTTATTATACCTGACTAGATGAAAGTTAAAACATCTTCTAATTGAACCTAAAATGGGTCAATAGATCGCAAAGCATATTAGACAGATTCCTCGGTTGAATTATCAAATGATAGCAGCATATTGTGACGGTATTAACAATAAGATTTAAATCATTATCGTCGTCTCTCTGCAATCCATGGAATCCCGGCAATTATGTTGCAGCAACGTAGAATTAAGGAAGACGTCACTATATAATTTCAACTGCAGTGCTTTTGAAGGAAGATCCGAGAGCCCGAAGGAACATCAACAGCAAACCCGAATTCTGATAATGAAGGCAATTACGTTCGCGTAATCATACTAAAATCGATGATGTGTCTTTTAGGCTCGAACCGTGCTAAAAGAGAATCCCAGCTGCTTCAATATGAAAAAAGCTTAATTTGGCGTAATACACGAATCAGCTGAAGCTATAAAAGTTTTACGAGGGATTTGAAATTTGCATGAAAAGTGTGTCGAAAGATAAAAGCCTACTGTTTTAATTAGCCTCAAATAAAAATTGTTTTATTGCTGAAGAAGATTTGAAAATTGCGTCGAGTGTTGTCTTACCTCGAAAAATAAACAATTAATCCTTGAAAGTTTTTCAGTGAAATTAATCCCGATTTCAGAGGATTTTCGTCGACCTTTTGTGAGTCGTTCTCGAGTACCAGTCTAAGATCTTATTTCAGTAACAATGCGGGCATCAACAATTGAAGCCCAGGGGTAATCGCAGTTAACAATGACGTCTATCTGGAGTGCATCAATGGCCCGAGGACCAGAGGAGAGCTATATAGTGCTTCCAGGGACAGACCTTGATAGCGCCTTTGTAAAATTAACTATTTACCTAAATCTGGCTATTGCTTGCCTTTATGGCTCCACTAATGCTCGGAAGGATTAAATTTCAGCCACGTAAATACATTTCCCCGGAGTAACTATCTCGATGAAAAATCCTAGTTTGTCTCGAGGACACGCAACTTTGAGGTCAGCTTAATTTATAGCACACATAAAACAACCCTTTTAGGAGCAGAATCAAACTTGTCGCCGACTCTATAATATTTAATTGATTGTAACTTGGGTCCGGCTTTGCATCGTCAATTTGCAATTTGCACTGAACACAATTCTCGGGAAAGCTATTTATATAAATATTTAAATAAACTTTGATTTCGAGGGTCCGAAATGGCCGACATAAACTTTCCCGCTATTTGCATATAAACTGCTCTTCAGGACTAACCCCGCAAACTGCAAATAATTTCAACACACATATTCCTTCCAGTTTTGTGAAAAAATATTTATTTTTTCATTATTTCAAAGTTCGCGAGTGTTGCGTTCCAAGCCCCGACAAAAAAACCTATTCATCAAAACGTTTCAAATATACGCAAATATCAAGAAACGCCAATATTGCCATCACTCTCAATTGACAGTGAAATGTAAACATTTTTGAACAATTACTCGACTTGACAGCTCCTTTCGATTTCTTTTTTGTGCAGTCAAAATCCTTCAGAGCAAAATAATTTTCCCTCTATTCCGACATTTTCTTTATCGAAGATGGAAAGCTCGCCTCGATCGCTATGATTCCATATTTTTCATTCCTCACTTGAATTTTATGCGACGTTTTATCTCGGATGGCAAATGGTCGGTGTTAACCCTTTGCCGATACAATCATGAGCTATGGTTCTGCAGTATCCATGAAAATTTTCAACGCTCAACGCCTTGCGGATGATTGATGACGTCACGAGGGCGAGCTCAGCTGAGTGCAATATATCAGTGCTTCGTCGCAGTTAACCTTGATTCTGGCTGATGTCGTCTCGAGGGACGAAAAACCACCCCCACCCGTCCATTTTCAAGAGAGGATCAAACGTCCCTTTTATTTTCCAGTGAGAGGCTGCCATAATTCATATCTTCTTCGACTTTAGGGCAATATCGCGGCCTGGGTCGCATTTATTCATCACCTACACATGAATGGGTTTCTATAGTTAAACTCGGAGAGAAGAGCGTGTCCTCAAACAACACTGGATCGAGATAAAAATTGTTATATAAGCACAAGTATTTTAACATTAATAACTCCAAACATTAAGATTCTAAAAAGTTGAACGCGTAATTGGTTTAAATTAAATTAATTCGTTAGAGGGTCATCGAGAATGTCAACGAATTTACTTAGTTCTTAGAGCTACTAATTTTAATTAAAGTTGTAATAGTAGAGAAATTCCTAAAAGAGGTTTTTTCATAACGGCAAACTTTTCTAAGGTTAGAATTCTCATTATTTCTGAAAGCCGTCAAAGCTCGCATTCCGTAAAAGACGACCTAAGTAATATTGACAACGAGCTTTCATTTTTTTAAACTTACTATTGATTTACTTTGTCTGGAAATATTAAATTGCGCCCTTGAAAGTTGAATTAAGTTTTCTAATAATTCTGAAATTCCCCGGGGGTTTGTAACAGCCCTGTATAAACACCATCGGAATGATTTTACTCGGAGGTGAAGAAAGTGTGAGCTTCTCCAAACTTCCACAAGTTTGATTTGGATGATTTAAGAGTTAACATCTAAAATTTATAACACAAGTTGTGAAATCTTATTAAAACACTCTTTACCCACTTCGTATAGTAATAGTCCTGCATTTACATGATTAAAAACTAAATTTGAAAATTGGAAAGGTAATGGAATGATGATGTAAGAGCGAGATGAGTTTTTCCTAAATTCATTTATCAAAATTACGTTTAACGCGAACGTCAAAAGTGGCAAGGGTGTATCTAAATAAGCCGTCAAGTCAGTTGTTGCTTCTGTGGGGAAATATATCAAATGCTTATAAATAAAAAGAAAACTGAAGTTTATAACGGGAATTTAATTTTCAGATTTTTGCAAATGGTGGATGCGCCCGGCCCGGGTTAACTTCCTGCTGGACATTATTATAGATAACAAAATTTACGAGTAGTGTTTATAAAACTTTTCAAACAATGCACCTTATCTACACTGCGTTTTATTTAAAAAATGCAAACAATGGTCGTAAAACTGCGCTTTAGAACTTATTCGACAAATTTCGAACATAATCGAGAGCTTGATAAATCAGCAGCATCGGTGCACCTTAACATAAAGTAAACGATTTAAAAAGTTTTATAGCGCTTATAAATCAAGATTCGGTTGTCAATGTAGGAGAGAAGGGACGGATGCAATGAAGCAAGAATCGATCTCATCTCGACCCTTTTATTTCGTATATTGAATTATTGTCGTCCATCAGACGAACCTCTCAGATCGATACTGCAATTATGTTAAAGCCGAGGGAAGAATTCAAATTACTGAAAGTTCAGGCTACAGATAATCCGTTTAAAACGGCGAATGCGGATATGAAATTTTTGATTCTAATCGAGGAATTTGTAAATCGGAGAAATCGAAGGCCAAAATACTGCGAACATTCATGGAAATCCGTTTATTATTTGACAGGCGTAACGCTACATATACACATAACCGCAATAAATATGAGAGCTTTGGTCAGCAGGAAATTAGCAGAAATCTCAGTGGAAAACAAGCAGGAACTTTCCTGTTCAAATTGCACAATTATAGCTACAAAACATGTAATCATTAATATGTTGGAAATGTGTGCATTCAAGTTTTTATTCCGAGATTACCCCAGCAGTTGCCCTAAATTTATTACCTTACATATTTTCATCATATTAAATATTTTACTCATAAAGTAAAAGCGCGAAATGCATAAAATAATTCCATTACTCAAATTATTCAAAACCAACCTTTCCACTTTTCCCCATTTTACATTTCAATATGCAACCTCAAGCATACAACTATATTTATTTTAACATCGCAGGAATGCTTTTCAATTGAGCAATCTGAATAAATCCATACAGATCTCCACGGTTGCGATTTATTGTGTGATGGAAAAGTTTTTTACACTAGAATAGTTTTACAAGTTTTTATGCTCGGTTTAAGAATTTAAGCTAATCGTTGGTGTTTCAAATAACTAAACGAATTTTATTTGTACAACGCTGACAGTTGTAACAAAATATTGTTGATTACATTTATGTTTAAAAATGAGTGTGGTGAATTCAACGTAATTTATGTGTGTTAATCGCATTTTGCGGTTGGTTTGAACTAACGTAAAATTATAAATATGGCAAGCGTGAATTGATGCGTTTGTTGTACAATTATGATTTTGTACGAGTTAAAATTTGAGATACATTTTTATCTAACTTAATTTGGCTTGGGGTGCATTACTGCGTTTTATTTATACAGGTTGTCCCAACGGTCTGTGGGAAGAATTTTAAAAAACTGATAGCAGAATTATTTTTGCATATGCCATGGGAACTCAAAGTTCTTTTTTTTAAATAAAACCTCTCACCCAGTTTTCTCATTTCAAAAACCGTTGAATTCTAGTTAATGTCTAATTGGACAAATTATGAACTGTGCATGTTCATGCGTACTAATTAGTTAAATTTACTCGAACGGCGGCGCCTCTGCAAAAACTAAGTCAATGAAATTAATAAAAAGATGTTAATAATGTTTTTCAGAAAGCCGTTTGTGATATGCAGCCATCGGCGACGCGCTAACCTCTACGTATCTCCAGCAAAAATCCCACGCACTATAATAATTTTTTTCTGTTTTCTTCATTTGCACATTATTATTTTGGATTCATTGTAACATTAATGGTACAATTTCCGTTTCCAGAAATATTTATTTGAATAATTTCGTGGGGTAACTGCATTGTACTCGTAGCTGAACTTGTTGTGCCCAGATTTGCGCAAAGAATCTGATTTGAAACGGCAATTTTTCTCGATACACATTTTTCATTATAGTTTTCTGTTACCGAGGATGATTTCCACTTGCTGATTTGTTAACAATGACAAGATTTGTGTCGGCGTTTACCAACATCGTAGCTGCAAAGTGGTGAAAGCAATGGCTAATATTTTTTCGAGATGTGACAGCTTTAAAAATTGGCAATCATCTTTGGACCTTTATGTTCTTTTATGTTTGTATGTTTATTTTTCAAATTAATAAGTTACAACCAAAGTTCGTTATTAAATGTACTATAGAAAAAGGTAGTGTATTATACACGACAATAAAGAATCTTTAACCATGTCGTGAATTTTTTATTTTTTTCTTGTATAATTTTTTCTTTTGTTGTCGGTTTTTTCTCTCCTCAAGTAAATTGGTTTAAGATTCTAAGCAGCTTTGAATCAATTGCATGTAATTAACGATGATTTTATCAAGAAACTTTGAACGTACACTGTCACGTTGTATTTCTATTTTGTTCATTCTATACTTACCGTTTTAATTTGAGTGATTGATCATTTTTCGATATCCTTGGGCTTCGATAAGTTTTTGATCGCTCCTCGCCATTTTGATAACTCCATCAAGAGAGAAACTATCGGTTCATAAAAATGTAAATAAATATTTAAAATTTATCGATAACCACTTTGAACAAGCTTACATTGGCCATAAGGGAAGCGGTTGAACCTGATAAGAGTTTATTAATCTTGAAATGGCGAGTTTGCGGTTAAGCCCCAATTCACATTTATTACCTAGTTCGTCGATAAAGCGGTCGTGCTCTCATTATGTCCACGGTGAGTACTTTATTGATTGTCAATTTAACATTAATTCGTATTCAAAGACTCTTCACGACGCTGTTTCTTCCGGAGACGAAGCAGCTGTGCGTCGCTTATTACAGAAAAGTAACGAACACGTGAATCTCAGAGACAGCAACGGATGTACTCCTCTGCTGTTGGCTGAATGCATTAAAGATGAGGACAGTTACGAGTCCATCGTAAAGATTCTCATCGACAACGGTGCAGACGTCAACATTTGTAATAACACGCCCTTGTACAGTGCCGTCTTTTACCAAAAGCAACACTTGGTGCAACTGTTGCTCGCAGCGGGAGCTGATGTCCATCAGAATAATTTACTGCATATTGCTGTCGAAAAAGGGAGCGAAGGAATATTAGGGCTGTTGCTCGAAGATAAGAGATGCACGCAAGAGGTAATTAATGGACAAGATAGAAATGGTAAAACACCTGCTTTTGTGGCTGCGCAACATGACCGTAAAGGGTGCTTAAAGATGTTAATAGCCAGAGGTGCTGACTTGAGTCGGGCTAATCTCAATAAGGAAACGGTTATGGAGGTTATGTTTGAAAATATGAGCAGACCCGTGGAGCTGATGATGGACTTGCTTAATTCCAGCGTTGTTGTGGAGAAGATTGACGATAAGAATCGGTATTACGTAGGTGAGGTTCCCAATTAGAAGTAAAGCTTTTTGACGAATCAATAGTTTGTTATGCTTGTTTACTGTCTTGGAAAAAACACAAAAAAGACGCTAACAAAAAAAGCTTTTGGTTGATATCAATTGGGATTTCCCTTTCCAAGTATTTATTCGATAAAACGGCGACGATTATTGTGTTTGCAGTCATTATTTTGGTTGTTGTTATTATTTACATGCTATGTGAATACAGTAATCGTACAATAGAAATGAATTTTTAATCGTGATACATAAATTGATGTTTACATTTGAAATTGATTTGGATAACAATCTATCGAATTTATTTGGAGCTGTCGCAAGGTTGGTAATATTAATTGTGGTGATTGTCATAACCGGGCCGAAAGAACCATATGAAACAACAACTTAGGAAAATATAATTCATTAGTTCTTATACATTGAAAAAATGCAGCATCTACAAAACATATTTGAAGTACTTTATATTTTTAAGTCTGGTGGGATTATTAAATTGCTGTAGATATTTATACATCATTAGATTTTTTATATTCTTTAAATCTTCCTGATTTTTTAGATTTTTTATTTTTTGTTTTGTATTTGTAGCAATCAATTTTTTTGGGCTATAAATTTTTTGGATTTTTTTTTGTTACCATTATTTGATACTTTAGAGTTTTTAAGTTTTTTGAATTACTCTTTTTCTTTGTATTTCTTGTTTTACTTCTTTTTTTGCTTTAAAGTTTGAATTGAGTGATTTTGTTCTTTAACGATATTTGGTTTAATATTTTATAAGTTTTCTCAAAATATTAAAAAAAAAATTATGTATTCTAAATCTTTTATTGTTTTTTTTTTAAATTTATTTGAACTTTTTGTATTCTCTTTTCGATTTTCTAAATCTTTTCAAATTTTCAAAATAATCAATTAATCTCATTATATTAATTAATAATTAAAATTATTTTTTTTGTCATAAATTACAAAATTCTGTAGACTGAATTTTTTTATTCAAAATTTTTAAATTATTTCAATTTTTGACTTTTTGTACTATGAATTTTTTTTTGTTCAATTTTTAGTATTTTTTTACTTCTTATGCTTTTTGTCTGATTTGTTATACATAAAATATGCAAAAATTATTTACTCAATGCAAATTAACAAAATAGGTTTAAACGTGTTTAATTAAACAGATGACCTACAAACTAAAAATCGTGCACATAAAATCATTTTTGTGTACATCATCAATATTATATTGATAAAGAAGGCCAGTAAATTTATCGTCGCCATTTTCCACTAATACTGCAGTAAAACCACCGCAGAATCTTTCCGCATTGTCTGAAAATTTTTCTCGTCAGCGTATTAATAGAGTTTTCCCGTGTCCACGTCCAGATTTCAGAGTCTTGGCTCCGGAGAAAGGCGCTAGACAAATGGATGTAATTTCCAGCCTGCTTGTAGCTGCCAACGAAGAGGAGAAGACAGAAGTTTTACAACACCCTCTTATTGGTGAGTGAAATCGATGTTATTACGCCATCAACAGAATTTTTTTGTAGAACTTTACCTTACGCTGAAGTGGTCCAGAGTTTGCTACTTCTTCTATTTGTGGATTGTTGCGTACGTAGTGTTCGTTCTCTCAATGTCAATCTACGTGACTACTTTGACACGTGACAACCGTTCTGAAGACGCCGTTCTAGTGTCCAGGATTATATTGATTCTGAGTGCGGCATGTCTTTTAGCTCATGCCGTCTTGGAGGTAATTTTCATCCACGTTTATTCTAGGATCAAATTATTCTGTTAAATTAGTTTAGATAGTTTAATCGAGAAATTGTTTGTTGTTTTAAGTTAGGGGTCTTCTCTGGGGATGAAACATCGACGTTCCATGTTTGAAACAAAATTTCAATATAATTCTGCTTTAAGCTGAAACTAGAGCTCTATTACGGATCGATGCATATCCGAACTGTTTGCTTCAGCTCTTTTTATTCCTTAATTAATGAGCTAGAATTGCGAGCGATTAATTGTCTGAAAAATCCCGCTGAGTGTGAGTTTTTGATTTATCGTCGACTGTTGCAGTGCTGTCTGACGCATGGGAACCATTTCCGGAAATACGAAATGTGGCTGAATCTAGTTTGCACAACTCTTGCTTTAATTGTGGCAATCGGCCAACATCGTGCCGAAACTGGACCTACTGTACAGAGTAAGTTTTTTACAGTAAATGTTAAGTTTTATAAAATCGTTAATCTCCGACAAACGGGGTCTGCCAACATGTTCCGAGCAATCAAGATAATTTGTAATCGAGGCGTCTTTCAAACCGAAAACGTAGGTCTTTTGCAATTGATACGTTATTGCGACGCCGTCATTGAAGAAGATAGACAAGACTTCGTTTGTGCTTACAAAACAAATGGAGTATTTATAATAGCAGTCGAATAAAATAAATGTGCTTTTTTTCAAAATTCACGTATTTTTGAGAATTAAATCTTAAATATGGACATACGTGTTTGGTTTTAAGAATGACTCGTTTACAAATTATCTTGATCGCTCGATAGAAGCAGTGTAGCGCTACAAACAGATCCAATCACATTTTCTCTAGTGCCTTATATGAGACATTATGCAAAAAATCTTTTTTTTCAAAAATCTAAAGCAATAAAATGGAGACAACTTAAAACACCTTATTCTTTTTACAATCTTTTACAGCATCTGGTGCCAAAAAATTAATTAATATTTCATCTTTTAATAACATTTATGATGTTGACTGGTAAGTCACAAACTGCCCCTAAACTAATTTATAACACGTAATCATTTTTTTCTTAAAACCTTTAAGTTGTAACTTTTATTGGTATTGATTGTTTATAACTATTATTGCCTGAAAAAAATGTTTTCATGTCGATTCCGGATTTTGGAAACCATTTATACTAATGAAGGTAGAAGTATTGACTGTTGTAAATTACTTTAGAAGCAGGTCATGGACAGAACAGCAGTCAATATCATAAGTTTTATCAGAAGATGAAAAATTAATTAATTCTTCGGCAGCACATGTTTTTATGCTTTTTACTGCAAAAAGAATATGGTAGGTTAAGTTTGTCTTTATGTTATAGCTTTTAATTTTTGAAAAAAGGAATTGCTCCATACATCTCACATATGATTAAAAATAGAGAAAATGTGATTGGGCCAGTTTGTAGCGCTGCATTGCTTCTACATGGTGAGTCAAAAGTGGGATATCGGTCGATCCTTTCGTATTCATGATATGAGACTTCCCAATACGTCATGACACGTGAAGCAAGGAAGTGCTTATTTTAAAGATATTTTACTTTAGACGGGATGTTCCAATAGTTCAGGATCGCATGCAACATAGTCTATCAATTTCGTATGCTCTTTCGTATGACGCTAATATTTGTTGCTATCACAAAGAATGTTTATTGGATACACTTATTTCGTACAATAATTAAATAGCAATAGCTTCGTTTTTTAAAAGGAACACTCTATAATTTCTTGTATTATTGTTATTATTGAATTTTTTCATGAAAGTGAGCTCTGCTCTTAGATTTTAGGAACAATAAAGTTCATGTAGGCAAAGAAAAACGTTGGGTGAAATATTCCTACATCCATCAAGTTGGCCTAAAAACTTTAAAAAATATATAGAAATTAAAGAATTGTAAACCTTCAATTTATCTAGGAATCGAAAAAGTTCTAATGGTACTAAAAGTAAAAGGAAACCAGAACATTTGGTTAAGTCAGACTTTAAAATATACTGAGTCACAAAAGTAAAAGAACATCAAGAAATCATTCAACTGAACTGATTTTTATATGTTATATATAGGTGGTCAAAATAACTAAACGATTATTATTGAAACAAAACAGAAGTTAAAACGTTAAAAATGCGCTGTCCCGTCGTGGTGCTCTATGCATTCCATAATACATTGTGGCATTAAGTTGATGAGGTTGTCAGTTTCCTCCAGGGGTATTTCATCCCATGTCACCTGTATTTAGTATTGGAAATTTTCCAAAGTCTGTGGAAGACGAAGTAAATTGCCAAATCGTCTGCCGATAATATCCCAAACATGTTCGATAGGGGATAGGTCAGAAAATCTTGGTGGCCAAGGAAGAAGAATGACTTCGGCTTCTTAACTAGAGTAAACTTGGCAATATGTGGCAGGTTAAACTTGTTAAAAAACACGATTTGGTAGGGTGTGAACATTCATGATACCTCTAACAAACACCAAGAGTGATTTATTGCCATATCCAATTGCCTCCCACACCATAACTCCAGCAGTTTGGTTTACATGGCTTGGATGTCGCCGTTCTCCACGTCGTCTCCTAACCTTTATCCATCGCTCATACCCAAACAAAATCGATAAATAATAAAACTTTACCCAATCTTTGTTTTAGTCACCCACAACACATATACAAAATTTGGTTGAAAAATAATAGTTTATTTTTGGTGTTCTTTTGGTTCTCACTTAATATATTTCTGTAATTCTAAAAAAAATTTAAGGAATTCAAAAATTGCACTAATAGTTTGTCAAAACTCACAGTAAGGATTCTAAAGCATTTAAAACATTAAAAAAATTTAAATGATTCGAAGCATCCGAAAATTTCAAGGAGTTCTAAAAATCCAAAAAATCATAAGTCAAAACCATCCAGACTTGTTTTAGGTATACCTTAAAATTAACAAAAATAAAAACTCACCAAAAAAATCTGATCAAGCAAATAGATATAGGATGTTCCATTTGAAAAAAACGAAGGTTTAGTCGTTTAAATATTGTACCAAATAAGTATTTGTAATGAACACCCTATATAGTACCATCAACTAGATTAGTGTCAATGAAAGAGCAATGTTTTTTTTAGTTTTGTATCTAAGGGCATAAATCGAAAAAAATTATTTTTTTAGAAACATGACAGTTTTTTTTTCAATATGGCATATCATTAGAAAAAATTTGATTTTTTTTTATTTTATGTATTTTTTGCTAGAATTCAAAAAAAAATATATTTTCAAAATTGTACTTTTAAGTTTTATAATAAAAAAACACTTTTTTTAAAATCTCTATGAAAATGCAGAGTTATATAGTTGAAATTTTGATCTCTATAGTATCTCTATAGACTTTCAGTTACCATAAAAAAATATGTAAATCGTTTGTAAATGTTTTCTGATTTTGCCATTTTTATCATTATTCAAAATCTAGTTAACTTTGAGATCTAAAGACTTCAGAATCAAAGCACTTTTATAGCATGAACATACCCTGGAAGTATCGTTAAGATACGCTCTGGAGGCAATTTTTGCATCCTTATCTCCCAATGCTCTTTCAGTAATCAGTTGCTAATATAATACTAATGCTCGAAATGTATCTTAATTGAACATATCCATTTTCAAAATTTTGAAATCAAATTAATTACTTGGTAATCCTGCATTGCAAATTTAAAAACAAGATATGAACTTAAAGCATTTAATACAACAAATTAAAATATTTAAAAAAAGTTGAGTACGCTCCTGGACTACTGCGACACCTTGTCTATGGTAAAATATTTTGAGAATTGCACTTCTTTGCATCATGTATCACGACGTATTGAAAAGTGTCATATTTTGAATGCGAAAGGCAGGATCTACCGATATCGCCCCATTGTCTCGGCCTGCATATGTAAAAAAAATCGTATTTATAACTTAATAATGTAATGGGCTTGTAGGCCGAAACATAACTTTTAGCGGACCTTGTATGTATAAACTTCCACATGCGTATCTCAAGAGTCGAAATTAGCAAGAATTACAAACATACAGTCCGGGTGCGTCCTGAATTTTAAAATTTTAAAAACGCTTTTTGCGCATGAAAAAAGTGCTCTTGTTTTAATTAAGGTTCACGTACCGACGTGCGACATTACAAGTGGAGCAAAAAACGTTCTCTGAAGCAAAGTAAAAAATTAACACTACACCTAGATAAAAATTTGCCGGTTAACTTTCCCACTATGTCCATATATAAACCGCCTTTGTTGCAGACATGCCGCACTGGATCCTGCACATTACCAGCATAGCGATCTTGCTGTCGTGGACAGAGCTGATGCTGTTAATTGGCAGACTTCCAACCTACGGATATTATGCGCTCATGTTTTCCGCCGTTTTACAGAACGTTATTAGGGTAATTTAAATCGATTAAGCAACCAAGCGTCTGACATTTTCTTCCCAGGCCTTGATGGCGTTCTTGTGTCTGGTGGTGGGCTTCGCCTTAAGTTTTTCCATCGAGTTTTATACCTGTGAAGAATTTCGCGATCCATGGCGAGCACTAATTAAAACAACAGTCATGATGATGGGGGAGTTTGATTACGGAGATCTCTTCGCAAATCACGGCCCCGAAAAAGGGACATCCCGAGTTATTTTTTTAATGTTCATCATCCTCACTAGCATAGTTCTCATGAACCTCATGGTTGGTTTAGCCGTTAGCGATATTCAATGTCTGCAGATGGTAAGCCATGCCAGGAAGTTAGAAAAGCAGGCCGACTTTTTAAGCCAACTGGAAAAAGTGCTTACTTCGAAAAAGTTTCAAGGAAAATATGTCCCGAAAATTGTAAAGAAACTTCTTAAGAGGAACTGTATTGACACTAGGTACGAATTGGATACATCAACCAAGTTTAGACGGTCCAAGAAACTCTCATCCAAGCTTATAGGTAATACGAAGTTCTGCATAAGCTGAGATAAAGCTGCTAAACTACGGAGCTTCTCTCTATTTTACTTATCGTCAAGTCGGCTTTAAATATTTTAGAATGCGTTAAACATGAATAATTTTTCTGTTAGTACACTTCGGTAAATAAACCGTTTTTTTGCAGATGCTCTGGTGGGGATTGCGAAATCTCATAGAGAGAAAAATGATTGCCATGCTTAAAATTTCATGTGGAATTCCCCGGGCAGTTCGTTCAAATCGGGATGGAATAAAGAATGACCAAAGCTCTAAATAAGTTAGCGATCATTCAAAAATGTTTATGCATAATAAATTTTCAATCAGGGGGTGGTATTATTAACAATATGTTTTAAACAGTTATAGAAACCTACACAAAGTACAATGTTAAAAATTATCGAATTTTTATCTTTCCGATAAAAGTTGATTGATTAATATTTTGGTCTGCAACAGCTGTCAAAAATAATTATTTAGTCAAAAACAATTGGAAACATTTTTGAAATGATTTATTCCGTAATATAAAAGTTTCATTATTACCAATGTAGGTATGTATAAATTATATTTGATTAGTATTCATTTTTTTCATTCTAATTAAATAAAATAGTCGATGTTTGAATGTTTTAACAGATTTTTAGGCAAAACATTCTGAATACATTAAAATTAAATTAATTCATCACCAGGAAAATAAAACTGAACATATGCAACAAAAATTTATGAAATTCTGGTTTATATAGTTACCTACTTTTTATACATGTACTGGAAAAAGGCAGCATATGTAAAACATATTTAAAAAGCCTTTCTTGTTTTATGTTTTTGGAGTTTTTGTTTCTGTTCAATTGTTTAAACACTAGAAATTTTGATTTTTTAAAAATTATTTCTCTTTCTCAACATTTTCTTATTTTTTGCTTTAATTTTTAATTCGTTAGATTCTTTAAATTTTGTTGCTAGTTTTTAATTTGACTAACTTTGTTTTCTATATTTTCAGAATTAAAAAAAAATCTATTAGATTTTCCAGGTTTTTTTAAATATTTTAATTTTATTGTGTGTTCTGGACTATATTTTTTGTAATTTTCCTATTTGAAATTTTTGCATATTTATTTATAATAATTTTAAATTTTCTAGATCTAGGATTTTAAATATTATTTTTCTATTTTGCGTCGTTACTAGAGCCAGCAAAGCACCCGTTTGGGTTCGTTACTAAGAATTCAGATGGTTTACTACGGCTGGTGTATTTTAGTTTTGTCGCGTTGACGACCTGGTCGTCAACTTAAAATGTCAAAATGTGAATGTGAGCAATGTGTTTAATAACTTAACCTCAATTGTTATGAAATGAATAATATTAAATCATTGCACCCAACCTTGATAAAATTCCGTAAATTTCAAAATTTTATTTCTTTTATATAAAAAGAAATTAAGTGGTGCAAAATAGAAAAAATAGTATAAAACACGCGTTTAGAAAGCTCTTCCAGCACTACGCGCTGGGCGGCTCGTATCGGAATTGCAAACGCGTGCTGCAATCAATGCTTTCTCAAACTTGTATTTTAATATACTATTATTTTACAGTTTTTTTTATGTTTTAGTTATCATAAGCTTTCGTCTTTTTGTAGAACCTTTAAAGTTTTCTTTTTAAAATGTTTAGATCATTTCAATTTTAGATTTTTTGTACCCTTTGGAATAGTTATTTTTTATATTTCTTGAATTCTTAGTATTTTCTTAATTTTTATAATTTTTTAGATTTTTAGTACTTTCTAGATTTTTTTTTAGATTCTGTTAAAAATTTGTCATTTGGATTTCAATAAAATCTTTTTTTAAGACTGTGAAGAAGATTTCTGATGTTTCAAAAACTAAGACTGAACTTTGTACTTTGAGAACATAAAACCTGAAAATTTTATAAATATTTTGATGTTTCCAGATTCGAAAGTCTAAATCTTACTACCGAAATTTTGAGTTTTACAATCATAAGCAAAAAAGCTCAAAAAATTTTCTTAGAACTTATGAATTATTTGAATTATTTTTTACCTTTTATTTCTTTGCATTCTTGATTTTCTTTTATTATTTTTCGATTTAGTGTATTATTAATTCTTGAAATGTTTATGCTTAATAGTAGAATTTTTTGATTTTTTCTAGAAATCTGAATTCGGCATTCATTGGAATTGTATTTGATACAATATTATCGATTATGACAGTCAACATTTTTTATTTATTTTTATTATTATTTTTTGTAGTTTTATTCTATAAACTGTTTGTGTTCACAATCAGTATAAATGTTTTTTTTTTGCTTTCTATTTATTTACTTTATTAAAAATTTGTTAAATCTGCAATCAGCTAAACAGTAAATAAACTATCAATTTTATTGATTGTAGAATTTACGAATTAAAGAAATTATTAAAAGTTTATGAGATGTGAAGAATCATAATTTGAAGAAAAAAAATTATAAAAGGGAATTATTTGGAAAATTTGTAACAATCTTGAAAAATAACACTAAATTGGAATAATGAAAAAATGAAATTGGAAAAACAGAAACATGTAGCAGTAAGAACGGATATATAACAAAAAACAGTCGTGATGGAACACACAAATGAAGGTTAAAAATATTGTGTTTTAATTAAATTTTATTTTCTTGCCATTGTGTTCACTATTTAAATAAAGTTAAATATTTTTCTGTAATTGGAAAATTAATTATATTATAACAAACGTAACGAATTAAATTTGTTAAACAATGAAAAGTGATTACAACAATTACTTTTAAAAATTTAGAAGAATAAAGGAAAATGCTACAAATAATATGAAACAAATGGATATATTAAAATACTAATAGTTTACAAATAGGAGTAATTTTTCATCAAAATTTTTACTTTTCAAAAATATTGAGAAACTGGGTCTCATATTCTAGATCCATATTCCCAGATTCTACGTTGTTAGATGCTAATTTCTCAAACTTTGGATTTCTAAGGATTTAGATTTAAAATTTTAAGAACTCATTTTTTTTCTAGAAGCCTAATTTTTTTCAAAATGAGTCTAATTTTAAATTCTCACGTTATTTTTATTCATACATCTTAGATTTCTAGAATTATTCAAGTTTTACTATTTTAGTTTAGTTTAAATCCATAACAAATTTGTTAAGCATACAATCAGGTGAATACAAATAAATTATCCAAACCACCAATTTTACTGATTGAAGAATCTACGAACTAAAAAATATAAAAAAAACAATTATGAGTATCGAGAATGTTTTGCATAAAAATCTTTTAAATTGTTTAACAATTAACTGTTCTCATTTGTGTAAAACTAAATAAAAAGAATATTAAGTAGATAGAATTAATATACAGGGTGTTATGGAAATGAATGCAAACATTTTAACTGGAGATAGGACTCCTCAAACGGAACAACTTTTCTAGTTACCATTTTTGCGAAAACGTGTCTCAAACGGAGTGAAAATTCGAAATAGATTTATCCCAATAATGCATCTCCGCCTATGAATTATGGCTTCAATGGAAAGAAAGTGAAAAAACCTTATCTACTTTTTGCCCGAAAAACCATTAGGAATGTTTTTATCTGTTTAAAGTATTAAAGGAGGGTAAAATAAAATACCATCACAAATTTTCGTATAACATCACCACGTCTGTTAACTCCGCATTGGTATACGTGACCATTTTGGCACCACTTGGTACACGCAAAAACTCGAAATTGTGACCGAAACTTGTGATAGTCGACGCGGTAGACTTTTAACTGACATGACCCGATAAAACAGGCAATGCATTTTTTGCCACAAAAAATACGATAAGATGTTTTTGTGTAAAGCCAGTGTCATTCACCACCGCCCTATTACACTACTACACCTAGTCAGCGAACGACTCGTGAAAATCAAAGGGGGGCATTAACAAAATCAACACGAGATTTCGACAAAATGTTATAAAGAAAAGTTGTTCATATCGATAAGTTATGTTACTGGTTAAAATATTTGCACTCATTTCCATAACACCCTGTATATGTAAAAAAAATGTTCCCGATAGTTTTCGACTAAATATAGGTGTTTTACTATTTGATACTATAAATTAACTTTGTTCGGAGGGGCAAAAATTCGATTATCTCTAACATTGTTTTTTTTTTAGTATATTGCTAATAGTCTATGGAACCACTTTCTGTTGGCTTTTATAATTAGGGCGCATTAATGTGCACTACAAACTTGTTTAAAAGCACCGTTATTGTATTACGTAGATTAATAAAACTGTAAATGTTTGTTGGTGTTTTCATGTGAAATTTCAATTCTTCAACACAACAGAAAACGTAATTATATGCTAGAAAAGCTGTATTGACGCTTACAACTTAAACAAACGAATCCACTGAAACTGTAAATATTGACGCAAATTGTCCTTTGAGCAAACAAATAATGACACAAGCTCGGACATTCAGATATATAATGCACATGCATATCTACATATGTGTAATGTTGACAGGATTTCCGTTTTGTCGGAACAGTCTCAACATAAAGTGCGATTTGAATTTTGTTCTAAAAGAATATGTGCTAGGGTTTTATATTTCGGTCACTGTTATTAAAATAGATTAGAAGAGTGACTTATGTTCTCTCGACCCGAGCTTTCTTAATACCACTTCAGTTTCCATTCCTTAAACGCATTTATCCGAGGCGACTTCTAAGCAATAAGCTTAATTATTTCAAGGTAAAAAGACATAATTCGGTTTGGGATCGATTGTTCTGATTCTGCTTTCAAAAAAACGTGAAATATCTCAATACTGTTGCAATTTCGAAGTAAACCGGAGTTCGTAGATGTATTTTTATCTAACTGAAACGGTCGATGAATTGAAACATAAAGACTTTATCTGACCCTTTCCGAATTCCCTCAAGAGATGCGTGCTGCTTTTATTTTCCACCATTTCGTATTGAGTTTATTCGTTATATTATTACATTTTTTCAGAAAAGTACGTACCTCATCATTTTTTTCAATTTCAAATCCAGTAAAATGTACAAATAAATAATATTCCTTTTCAATTTACTGAATTATAAATTCTTAAAATTTTTAATTTTGTTTGTTTGTTTGTTTTTTAATTTCTTTAATTTAATTCTTTTTGTATTTCTCTAAGTGTTTAAATTGTCTAATATTTGTAGCTAAAAGCTGCACTTTTTCGTTTTTTTCAACCTTTTCGATTTTTCACTTCAACCTTTTGGATTTCTTATTATTATAATTATTACTTATTTTATATTTTTCTTTTTTTAAATATTATTTTATTTTTTTATTTTTAACCATTTATCTTTTTTTTTTCAAGGTATTTTAAATATTTTAGATTTTATAAACTTTCCATATTTTCTAAATTCTTAATATTTTTTACCAAAGTTTTATTGCTAATTTTTTTAGAATTTTTTTATTCTTTCTATTACTTGAACTTTTTGTATTGTTCTTCTCAATGTTTTAAATACCCTCCAGATTTACAGAATTTTGATACAATATTTATACCGCTTATTATAAAGTGTGTTTTTTAGTTTAGTAATTAGATCTTTGATTCCAAAGTACTTAAAAACTGAAACTGAATGATTAAATTTCAGAATATGAAATTCAAGGATTTGAAAGTACTTTAAAAGTCAAAGTGACTTGAAAATTATAGAAATTTAAGAATCTAAATTTTATCATAGTAGCAGTAAAAAATATTTTGATGTTTCCAAATTTGAAAGTCAAATTGTTAATGAAGAAGTTTTAAATTTTACAATCACAAGTTCAAAACCTGAAAAAAATGCTTGAATCTTTTAGATCTTTTAGAAATTCTGCAATTTTTTTAGTTTTTTTTAAGTTCATTAGATAGTATTATTTTTTGCAGTTCCCTAATCATAATTTTTTTAAATTTAGAATATTTCAAACGCTTTAGATTCTGCATACTTTCCATACTTTATACATTTTTTAGATTTTGTTAAGTTATTTTTGTATATCTAAGTCTTTTTAAAATGTTTTAATTCTTTCTATTACTTGAACACTTTGTTTTGTATTCCTCTATATTTAAAATACCCTTCAGAGTTACAGACTTTTTATATTTTATATTTATATCACTTTATATGAAATCTGCTCTAGAGTGTAGTAATTAAAATTGATTCCCCAGTCGTTAAGTATTGGGACTGAACTTTTTAATTTTGGAATATGAATTAAAAGTCAAAGAGATTTGAAAGTTATTGAAACTTAAGAGTCTAAATGTTATCATACTAGTTTTAAATTTTATTTAAATAAATATTAAAATATTAAATAATTAAATATTAAATAAAAAAATGAAATAATTTTATGGAAATCAAAATGTAAATCAAGGAGTTTTTCAATTTTACAATCACAAGATAAAAACCAAAAAAACTAATGCTGGAATCTTTTGATTTTTTTAAGTTATTTGAATTATTCTATTCCTTTATATTCCTTATTCTCTTTTATTATTTTTTAATTTCCTGAATTCTAAATTTTCGAAATTTTAAAACTTTTTCTTTCATAAGTTGTTCTCAAATTCTGTAAATTTTTAAGGTTTCTTTTTTAAATCTTTAGATACATTTTTTCTACTTCTTTAACCTGCTAAATCCTATCTATCTACGCTATTTTTTGTATTTCCCTAATCGTTCAGAATTTTTAGTATTTCTAGCTAAGAACTGTAATTTTTCGTTTCTTTCGACCTTATATATTTTTCATTTTTCATTTTTTTTATTTCGTACATTTTTAATTTTTTTTTATATATTTTTAATGTCTAATTTAAAAAAAATATTATTTGTTTCTATTACTTGAAATCCTAGTATTGTTTTATTTCTGTATACCCTCCAGATTTACAGATTTTTTATATTTCATACTTGTGTCGCTTTTTCTTTAGTTTATTAACTAGAACTTTGATTCCATAGTCCTTAAAACTGAGACTAAAGTTTTTAATTTTAGAATATGAAACATTTTTAGTCAAAGGATTTTGAAGTTTACTGAAATTTACGAATCTAAATGCTAGTGTGAGTTTTCTTACTAGAAATTAAACTAAATTTTAAAAAAATTATTGTTCTTTAAATTTTGGTCTTAGATCCTTAAAATTGGTCAATTGTTTTGATTTTCTATATGTTTATGAATTATAGAATTTTTGATATGTAGTGAACGTGCAATATGCTTTCCCTTTTTCAGTTTGTTTCGAAATCTTCAACTCTAACAAACATTTCTCAAAATTATATATATTAAGTGTGCAGAGTTTGCAGTTTATTATACATAAAATACGCAAGAATTATTTAATAAATACAAAATAACAAGAGAGAGATGCGTACTGCTTTTATTTTCTACCATTTCGTAATGAGTTCAAATCCAGTAAAACAGTGCAACTGAATAATATAGAGAAGTTTCAAAGTTCTCCTAACGTTGCAACAATTTTCGTTCTTTTAACATTAAGACATTCTAGAAGCAATTAGTTCATGTGTAGTCCTAAGTTCGCAAGAGGTTTATGCCTTCCATTATGTAAACTTGGGCGTGTTTTGATGGATGAGACAAGTTGATGAACTTACGCCTCAGCAATGTAAATTGTTTATCCCCCAGTTTAAAAACTAGGATTCGATCGTAACAATACGTAGCCGCTCTAATTGCATTATCATACATATTACACGATTATATTTGTAATAAACTGGCCGTTGATTCTGGAAACCGAGCTGTCATTCTGTCATCCTGTGTTTCTATTAAATCCTAAGATGGTTCACTCGTTTCGAAAGCCGTCAGGAGACAGCAACTCGACCTGGGAACCCTCTTCCAACTGCTACAGGACGTATATCGCCGGTTTAATTGAGTTCTAGGGGTTTCATTTTATTATAAAAATAAATTTGATCAAAACGACAAATAGAAATAAAGTTTCAAGATATTATTAATAACCATGACATCTGTAAAAAGTTATTTATTTTGCTGTTTTTGGTCACGAGACGAAAACAGAAAAAAAAACCTTAATTACGGGGAAAGTCATTTCTAGAGTACGGGCTTACAAGACCAGGTATGAAATTTTAAGATAGCTACGAGAGTGTCCATTTCTAACAATATATTGAGGTAATTTTCCTCCCTTTAATAGCATCACTGCTCATTTAAAGTGCAGAATGGTTGAACCAAACGTTATTATAGCCACGTTTTGTTTGTGTAAAATTACCTCGTTTTGTTTTGTAAATAGTCGACTATTAGCTTAGTATGTAATATTTGTTTTAGGAAATTTATTAATAACCTAAAGGTAATTATAATTTTGCTTTAAAATTAATTTCTACATGATAATCGTTTATATGAAAAGTGTTGGATTTGGTCATGAAATTAAGTTTTTTGGAATAATGTTATTAGTAATTTACCAACTGCTATTAGTTTAATAATAAATTTTGTTCAATATCGCATTTCAAATATCATTTCCACATAACTTATTGACAGTGATTAATTAATATCCCATTTATTTTGTATTGCAAAATTAATCAAAATTATGTGTGCTATACAATAAGTGGGATGTGTGTCAAAGCGACGTTAAGTGTTATACACTAATAAGAAAACGCGCGTAAATAGAGACAATAATAATTTGAAGAAATTTCAATAGAAAAAAGACAAGACGAAACGTAAAAAAAAGTCTAAGAAAGGAAATATTAAAAAAAAAACATATTCAAAGTACATAATCAAACTCAAAAAAAAAGTTAAATTTGCTGAGATTATTGTTGCTTCACGTCCTTAGAAAGCATTGAATTTTTTATATTTCTTCAAATCGTTCTGATTCGTCAGAGTTTTCATTTTTTTGTGTAATTTTATTCTAAATATAAGAATTTCTTTTTTTTGTTTTTTAGGTAATTAGTAAATTCTTTTTTTAATAGAATTGTATTTAATACAATCTTATCGGACAATTTTTATTACTTTTTATAATCCCTTTTTGATGTATGTAGTTTTATTTCTATTAAACTATATCACAATTATTAATTATTAATTTTTATAAGACAATTTTTAATTTATTTTGGGTTTTATTATCAAATGTTTTACTTTATTATTTACTTAAGCCTACATTAGGTTAAACACATTAAACACTATTACATCTAAACTAATAATTTTATTGATTGTAGAATTAAAAAAAAAATGAATAAAAAATTGGAAAAAACAATTTAGAGAAATTTACGTTAGAACTCGTGAATTGCAGTATTTTGGAATAATAAAATGGAAGAAGTAAAAAATGCGGAAGAAGACAAAAAAATGCAAAAAATAGCCTTTGAAATAGGACACACAAAATTTTTTAAAAAAGAGGTGGAAGAAATGTAGACAGTAGAATTCAAAACAATTAGAACAATGTGTTCTAGATAAAATTTGTAATATAGTTTTATTCATTTTTTAACAGAAAGTAAAAAATCTAATCGGTATATGTAAAATTTATTAAATAAAGAAAAATGATGACAACGATTGCATTAAAAAAAAATTCTCTAGATTCTAGATTTCTACAGAGTGATCAAAAAGAAAACAAATCAAGAGTGCTTTGGAGGAATTTGCTTTATCAAAACGTAGGTATTTTCTTGTTGTGTTTATATTTGTTGCGTTCTACGGACAGATGCTTAACAAACTTCAAAAATTTAATCTGGGGAAAGGCTTCCTCATCACCTCTTACAGCTTTCCTTTCCACTTTTTATCAGTAATACCCGAAAACAAAAGTAAATTTGTTGAATTAATTTTAACCTGTTTTTGAGGTTAGCGCTATGTCACAATTGTGTGACAGCGGTAAATTTGATAATAAGCTTCACTTGACAATGGAAAATGTAGGTTTGATTTATTGTATACATATTTATCATTTTCAATAAATAATGATGATCTAAATAGCAATAATTTTAACATTTGAAATTTGCCTACTATAATTTCTTACTCAGTAGTATTTAAGGCCACAGGTTATCGGCGCCTACGATTTTGAACCGTTTGTTGAAAAAAAATCACTACGACGTACCAGAAAATTTTCGATCACTCTAGCGAATCTATTGAGTAGGTAGAAATTGCTTTCGCTCTATGAATAGTTGGTGTAATGTTATTATTGAACATCGATTAAGACGCCGTACCTACTCATGTTTACTATACGTCTTAATACACCGTTCATCTCCATAAGGGGTTCTTAGATAATTAACCCGGACCTGGACTTTCAACTAAAACAATAACTTCAACCTGATTCAATAAGAAATTGTGGTTTGTCTTTAATCAACGTCTTCATATGTTTTTTCGATCAGTTCCAGCTTAGAACTTGATCTCACAATTCGTTTCAGTGTAAGCCGCTATCGAGTTTCTTTACATTGGTTTGTTCTTTATAGACTTTGTTGTAATAAAAGAAAAGACCTTTACCTGACATCATTAGTGAATGCGTGGATGTGACAGAATAAATGTAACGGAAATGATCACAGAAGTAATTAACCTGTGCTTTCTGAACAGATTAGTGAATTTCTTACGGCGAAGTCTTATTATAGCAAAGCAGCATTAGCATCCAACACGGAAAACGCCAAACACTTTCTCTCTTTAAACAACTTTATCTAACATATTTCTGGGATAAATTCTCAATTAGCGGTAACGAGGGTTAAACGAATATTAATGAAATAGTTTAAATTCGGTGGAAATATTTGTGCATGTGGAATGAGTAAACAAAATAACATAGTCTCGACGCTCTTCTATTTTCTTTGCATGTATTAAAACTTAGATGAGACTTATTGAAGTTGTATTTACAAGTAAAGCCGCTTCCAAACTTCTCAATATAGAACACATGACATTTTAAGACATGTTTATGAAAATTGGCTAAAACTGTTGTTAATTAGAAGAAAAAACATGTTCGATTTATCGATTTGCTGTTGTACGAAATAATAACAATTAATCTTGATAACAATTATTTTTTAAATTAATCCATGACAGGACTTAAGTACAACGTATGCTAAAAAAAAATAAGAAAATATAATTTATATAGTTATTTACTTTTCATATTGTGGAAAAACGCAGCAGATATATAAAATTTAATTAAAATTTGTTGGATTTTTGAATCTGCTGGATTACAAGCTATTTTAGATCTTTAGAAAACATTTTGATTTGACAATTTTTGACATTTTGAATTATTCATTTTTTTGTCTTCCAGTTTATTTTTCTTGCTTTAAATTTTGAATTTGTTATATTTTTGAAAAATTTCACTGGTTTTTGAATTGTCTGGATTTGTTTTCTAGATTTTCAATATTTAGTGTTTAAATTTCTTAAGCATTCTGGATTTTATTTTTTAAATATTTTTTCTATTTAACTTTGTACTAATTTTTCTAGATCTTATATTTAATATTATTAAAATTTTCTTCACATTTTCTTTGTTTTTCTAACCTTTTGTCTTTTATTTAAATTTTTAGGTCTTTTTAATACTTCAGATTTTACAATTTCTGGACTTTTTTATATTTTGGATTCTAAAGCTATTCTAATTTTAGTTTGTTTGTACCTTTTGAATTATTTAACTTTTTATATTCCTTAAATTCTTAGTTTTTTTCTTCATTCTTATAATTTTTTATATTTTTAGTAGTTTCTATATATAATTTTTTTAAATTTGTCAAAGATTTTATCAGTTTGGATTTTTGGGACTGTGCTTTATTGATATTTTAAAAACTAAGACTAAATTTTTACTTAGAAAATATAAAACCTCAAAATTAAAAAAAAATAATCTAAATTTTGAGTTTTATAATCATAAGCTAAAAGCCCTAAGACAAGATTCTTGGATTTTTCAAATTATTCAAATTATTCTATTTCTTTGCATTCCTCATTCTCTTTTATTACTTTTCAATTTACTGAATTATAAATATTCTTCGAAAAGGATTCTAATTATAATAATAAACGATAATTTTTTAATTCTTTCTTAATTTCTTTGACTAATTTAATGGAATTGTAGTTAAAACAATCTTATTGGACATATCAGTCAAAATTTTATGATTTTTTTTTATTTATATATATTTTTTTGTAGTTTTATTCTATGAATAGTTTGTATGTACTATAATTTGTTAAACTGCGTAAAAAGCATGTAATCTACAATTCAATGTTATAAGATATGAGCATTAACAATTTTTTTTTATTTCTATTTTTTTATTATTTTTGTTTATTTATTGCTTTATTTAAAATATTTTTTTTCTTCGTATGTCTGTGTAAAGCTTACAATTGATCAAAGTGTAAATAAACTATATAAACTATGAATTGAATAAAAAATAAAATCAGAAATGATATTGTGTATATATGATAATTTGAAAAAAAATTGACATTAGAACTCGTAAGCATCTATAAGAATGCTTATAGAAAAAAAGCAAAAGGTAATTAAAAGAAGTGTATTCACGTATTCAAAACAAAATTAGGTAGAAGAAAGTATAAACGAAAGACTATCCAAGACTAAAGAAAAAACAAAAAAAAAGTTTGTTCCAGTTAAATTTTTATTTTCTTGTTGTCTTGCACGCTATTTTTGTCCCTTTTACAATTTTTATCTTTTTTTTTTCTTTGAGTTTTCGAATTTTTAGATTTTTGCATACTTTAGATTTAACGTTTTCTAGAGTTTTTTATGTTTTAGATATCATAAACATTTGCCACTTTGTAGAAACTTAAAAAAAAATCTGTTTAAAATGTTTCCATTATTTCAGTTTTAAATTTTTCGTACCATTTAGATTGTACCATTTAGATTATTATTGAATTACTAGTATTTTCTTAATTCTTATATTTTTTTATATTCTTAGTACTTTCTAGGTCTTGAACATTTTAGCTTTTAAACATGAAACATTTTAGGTTGTGTCAAAGATCATTTGGATTTTAATATATTTTTTTTAAGCCTGAAGAAGATTTCAGTTGTTCCAAAAACTTAGACTGAAACTTTTTACTTTGAGAATATGAAACCTAAAATTTAAAAATATTTCGATGTTTCCAAGTTCGAAAGTCAGAAAGCAATTTTGATTTTCACAATCATAAATGAAAAACCTTTAAAAAAATGATGCTTAGAGCTTTTGGATTTTTTGACTTATTTAATATTTTTATACTTAAGAGTATTTTTTTTTATTTTCCTTTTGTTAGAATGCATTAGCTTCTTTATATTTTTTGAATATTTCTGATTGGTTATTTCGAATTTTCATTTTTTTAAAATATTGTTCGAACAGAATTTTGTTCCAATTATTATAACAATTGATATTTTTTTAAATTTTGTTTTGTTTTGTAAATGCTGCATTTAGTAGAACTGTATTTAATTCAATATTATCGGATATGACATTTAACAATGTTTTATTACTTAAAAAAATTTTTTTCTTTAGTTTTATTCTATGCGTTGTTTATTAAACTGTGTATCGAGCATGTATAATTCAATAAGCCTAAGTTGTTTTTTTTTAATTATTTTATCATTTTCTTTGTTTACTTTTTGTTTATTTCTTGTCTCATTTTGAAATTATTTATTTGTTTTATTATAAATGTGTTAAACCGGCAATCGGTTAAACAGTAAATACTATCAATTCTATTAATTGTAGAATTTACGAATTTAAAAAAATATTCAAAATTTATCATTTATCGGGAATAATAATTTGAAGAAAAAAGAAAGAGGGAATCGTGAACAAAATTTTTTTAAAAAAATTAAGAGATTTATTAGTAAATTTATTAACAGCTTGAAAAAGAACAGTAAAATAGAATAATGAAAAAATGAAATAATAAAAAATTAAAAATGTAGCAGTAAGAACAGAAAAATAACAAAAGGAGTGAGTCGTGATAAAACACACTAACATATTCATAAGGAAATAAGATGGAAAAAAGTTCAAAATAAAGAACAATGAACAAAAAACATGAAAAAAGAAAGTTTTATAGTTAAATTTTTATTTTCTTGCTGCTTTTAGGTTTTATTTTTAAGAGTTGTATTTTTACTTGAAAATAATCAAATACTAATTATATCGTATCGAAAGGTAACAACTTGAACCGGTGATGTTTTTAGATTTTTTAAACAAAGAAAAGTGATGAAAACAATTACGTTTAAAAAGCTGACAGAAGAAAAAACAATAGAAAACAATATGAAACAAAAGGATTTATTATAGTAACAATAATTTACAAATACGAGTAATTTTTAAATATTAAATTTAAGTATTTAGAAGCTAGTTCTTTAAATTTTAAATTGTTAGTTTCTCATTTTCTAGGTCTCTTTTTCTGTAGTCTCGACGCTCATCTGTTTTCTTTGCATATATTAAAACTTAGATGAGACTTATTAAAGTTGTATTTACAATAAGTGAAGACGCTTCCAAACTTTTGAATCTAGGTCACATAACATCTTAAGTCATGTTCATGAAAATTGGTTAAAACAGTTGCCAACTCAAATAATTCTCTAGGATTTTTTTAAGTCTAAGTTTATTTAGAGAAATCTTTGCACGAACGTGTGCAAGATTAAAAAGTGTAGAATTAAGCTCTTTCCGGTGGGACCTCATCGCCCGGACGCCAGCGAATTACAGTAGCTCCCGGAGGCTTTTTGAAACTTTTCATGCTTAAATATGAACTACTTTAACATGGTTAAGACGTCATTAAGAGAGCTCTTCAGAGTTGGACACAGCAAGTGGACGTAATCTCTACATCCCAGATTTCGAATTTCCAGAGTCCAGAGCCGTAGACAAACACTAATCAAGGACTCATTAGCGATTGGATCCCCGTTTATATACCTGAATTGGAGAGTCGTAAAACACCGTGTCCGGTAATCCCTGAGATAACTAAAAGCTCCTTTAAATTATGTTTACCCGGGACGGCTGGCTAAATCCTTTACAGATAGTGTCCTTAAAACGACGAATCTTGACATTATAATTATGACGACGAAGAGAACGACGCAACTTCGGGAACTCAGGATTAAATAAATATTAAAGCGAGATCTGGCGACGCTGAGCTTTTCTCCGATAAAAAAAAAAAACTTTTAATGAAGCCAAATAATTAAGTAATTGGTTCTTTCTTAAGTAAGATAAACGGGGGAGATTTGGAAAAGTGTGATATTTGTTCGAAACAAATCGGGGTGGGAATGTTTCTTCAAAGCAAACATGTCGGAATATAAATGAGTAAATTTAGGGAAAGGGTGGAGAGATAAATCCAATCCGACGATTATTTACTACTACAGTAAGTTTATAAATTTTGGGCCTTCTTTTTTTATGAAAATTCTGCTGCAATTGATTTCAAAGACATCGTTCTAACCAATAAAAGAGAACTTTCTGTGTTAGTAAAGTTTCTTCGTGATAAAACTTTGCCTGTTTGAGAAGGGTGAAAATGCACATCACATCTATAGTCTTGGGTTTCATCTAATGTATAAATTACGTAGTCCTGCGTACGGTTCTGCAACGAACGTACGTGAAATCAACGTTGGAAAAATAAATCGAAAGGAAATTGAATCTAAACTTTTATCTCGGATACACGAAAAATATTATAACTGTATGAAAGGACACAAAAGAACGTCTTAGTATGCACTAAAAGGCGTTCGAAGATTTCAATGCAAATAAGTTTATTGAATTATGTATAAACTCAGTTCAATGAATGGCAAATAATGGAACAAATGTATTTGCATTTTAAGTTCACGTCCGCACTACATTATGGGGAACGATGGACGACCTTAAGGGTTGCTTTGTAAAGATCAGTAAAATGATACATAAACAAACATTCTATTCTAATATTATTAAAATGTATGCACAATTTTGTTATAGATTGTTATCAGATAAGCCAAACGAGTTATCAACTTTAATTTAATGTGGAAAAGTTGAAAATGTGCGTGTTTGATGCAGTGTTATTTTATTTTAAGCACACTAAGTATTAATTATTGCCGAGGGTCACAAAACCTCATTTGATCAAAATACTTTGATAAAATATTGTAGTAGTGTAATCTAACATAAAATTTCAGATAAATAAGTGTGTTTTACTTTAATACAGCTACTGCTACAGGAAAAATGATAAACGAGGATAGAACATTCCAAGACAAGTAATGAAGCTCGTAATATTACTATTTAGTTTATTATGCAACGAGCCTCTGCTGCAAATGCAGATTTATTGCTTCGAGCTTTAACTTGAAGTTTTTTATGACAATGCACTTTTGCACTTCTAGACACGCAAGAGATTCGCGCTAGTTTAACATGCTAAGTATAAAAGAAATGAAAGGTAACAATTCCCTTTTTCATCAATTTGATTACATGTGTTTTTTTTGTATTTGGAAATGCTGTTCAAAACAAAATCTGATTGGTCTTATTAGAACACTATGTTCAATTAGGTTAAAAAAAGCTGCTACTCTTAGTTAGATTTTTTTTCGGTATTTATAGAAATTTTAATTTCCACCGTAGAGATTTGATATAGCTACTATTTCCGTATTTAATTCGGACAAAAAATAAAACTTTCTTATTGCTCTGTTTAAGATTTTATGATGTTGCTCTAGCTACAACTTCGTAAAAATTTTGTACGAAGTTGTGAGTCTTTTATGATCGTTGACAATGCTTCATCCAAAATATGTAAAATTGTAAAATTGAATCAGTCACAGTTCCCCGCTTTATTTCACCATGGAATGCGATAAAAATGCTTTGATTGACAAATGATGAAATTGCGACGACAAAATCAATACAATTTTTTTTTAATTTTTGTGGTTTAAAATTGAGGTGAATTAAAGAGGAAAAAAATTGTGTAAATTTGAATTTATTTGTTGTCGTTTGGTTTATTATTTTAATAAATTAATGAAATTGTTTCAAGTTAAGCAAACTTTGGAATACCTAGTAGAATTTTCAAATTACATTTACCCGGCGCATCCACCATATTTAACTGAAATAATGGGTAGATTTGACGTGCTTGTTGACAATATTCACGTTTTTTGATATGTTATTTACATTTTTGGCAATCAAATTATAAAAACTCAAATAAAAAAATACTTGTCATTGGGAATTTTATTTTGTTTTTCACAAAATTACTCCATGTAGACATTGTTACATAATTAGAGTGAATGAAAAGGTGAAATTAGCAATATTTTAATATGACAATTTATTTTTTTAAATAACAAAATTACAAAAAATAAAAAAAATAGAAATAGAAATGTTATTTTGTTCTTTTGCCAAATTTGACTGCATAGTTAGAGAAACTAGATAACAAGCTAAAATTGACGTTATTTACGCATTTTAACGTGCTGATTTTAATTTTAGTAAAATCAAAGTGATAAATAAATGAAAAATGTTTTGTAAATCATGACATTTTATTTTGCTCCCAAACTTTATGTAGACGTGGCTTTAAAACTATAGTAAAAAGAAGGCTGAAAACGACATCATTTACACATTTTAAATGCTAATTGAATCTTTAACAATATCAAAATCATAAAAAATTAAACTAAAAATTTTTATAAATAGAAATGTTATTTTGTTCTTTTCCCAAATTTTTCCCAGTAGATGTAGTTTCATAAAATTAAGAATATTTACGCATTATGCATTACGGATATGTTAATTTTATTTTTAGCAATATCAAAGTTATCACAAATAAAAAATGAACAAATTTATAAATATGAATTCTATTTTCTTGTTTCTCCAAACTCCATATAGACATAGCTTTATAACTAGAGTAGACAAGAGGCTAAAATTGCCAGAATTTATGCATTTTAGAATCCTGATTTTATTTTTAACAATATCAAAATTATAAAAAATCTAAGAAAAAAATTTTGTAAATGGAAATATTATTTTGTTCTTTTTCCAAATTATTTCATGAAAACTTGGTTCTATAATTAGACTAGATAGAAAGCTGAAAGTAAGATTATTTACGCATTTTAATCTGCTCATTTTATTTTTAGAAAAATCAAAGAAAAAAGTTTTATAAATAGAAATATTATTTAGTTCTTTTCCAAAATTCCTTAATGTAGACTTGGTTCAATTTATTAGACCACATAAAAAGTAAAATTAACAGTATCTACGTATTTTGATGCGCTAATTTTATTTTTACCAAAATCAAAGTAAGAGAAAATCAAAGAAAAATTTTTGTAAATAGAAATGTGATTTTGTAGTTTTCGAAGGCTCAAATTAAGATTATTTACGCATTTTAAAATGCTGATTTTATTTCTGGTAATACCAAAGTCATAGAAAATTAGGGAAAACAAGAAGACGTAAGGAATAAAACTTTAAAAACTTTTAAAAATTTAAAAACGGCGAGATGACGAACGTTTGTTGAATTTGCAACAAGATATAAAAAATACCACCTCCAACCGCTAGTATAAAAATATATATTCTTGATTTTTTTAAAGCTTGTACATAACAAAATGAAAAAACTCCATTTATTAAAACTGCATTTCTGGGCAATTCACGTCTCTTTGATTTCGAAACATCCAATCTCTCTTTGCGCATTTTTTCAAACTGTGGTCCTTGGACATCGCAGCTGGTGCTTTGGCAAATTATCGCTTTGATAATGTGACCACAATTATACATTTTCGTGGTGCATGCTCATGTCATCCGTGTGCTCTAGAATTGCCGGAGCTGACCGGAACAAACAAGCAATGTTCGGCTTTATTAATAATCGGACAACAAGTGGACGCTGCAAAGCAAATATTTACATGAAAAATATTTATCACCTTCCAAACGGTAAATTGCGTGCTGCGGTTTTCAGTTTGTTTTGCACGTGTAAACATCACAAAGAACTTGCGCATCGTGCAAAAAAAAACTTTGGATTTAACTGGATCCGCAAGCTGTACAAATATATTGTAAATCAGTTCGAGGAATATCTTTCAGGATATATCAGATCTGCTTTACATGGAATCGCTTAATATTGCCACATATGTGATCGAATTTAAATTTCACGAAACCAACGTTATATTCATACTTTGAAACTGATGTATATTTTCCTCTAGAGAAACACGATATACATACAAATGTCGCAATATTAGCGGGGGCTTCCATTTTGATCTCGGAAATCTCAGTCACTCATCAATGATTGAATCAAAAAAATGGTATCCGCAGCGGTTGTTGGGGGAAATTCCGAACAGTGCTCAATAATTGGCAAAAAATGAACAAAAAGTTTTAATCTGTTAACAGCTCGGAATTTGGTTGCGTGCAGTGTTCCAGAAAGTGGTCTTTAGAGTTTAAAAAAGAACCGTTTAGTCATTAGAATGTCGGTATTAGCTTTATTGTTACAGTTATTTCTTTCAGCCGGAATTTAATACACAGATTCCTTTCAGTCGAGCACTGTGAAAGGGCCTCTATTAATTACGACAAAATTAAATTTTGCCAGAAGATTTATGGCTAAAAATGGCGCTTTCATTGGCTTGAGTGCATCGATGCTAATAAGCCGTAAATTTCCGTTAACAGAAAGTAATAAACGACAAACAAAAAAGTGACTTGTTTTCATTAGGAAAGATGTAGTAGAGACAAAAAGACCGAGAAAAAGATTAACTTAAAGTGAACACGAACGGTCAAAGACTGCAGTTTTATAAATATTTCATGGCTTAGCTTTTGAAAAAGTAGAAATGTTATGAGTTCTTGCCTCAAAAAGTTTTTCTCAGCTTCAGTTTTATCATTCTAAACTTTTCTGTAAGATCAACAAGCGACAAATTTTCTTCAGACTTCATTACCCGAGCTTTGTTAAAAGCTTTGTCATGTGGGTTTAAAAAGTTGAGACTCCACGAAAACTGACCTATTTTAAAAAACAATATTGTTTGTTGATGTCGATTTAAAACAATATTAGTTTTTAACGTCCAATTTGAAAAAAAACGTCATTCTTCTCGACGAGATATAAACAAACCTCGTTGTTAAGCATAGGATAAAAGACTAGAAGTTCTCCAAATGTGATTTTCAAAAGCTCCCTCGTCGTCGCTGGTTGATAAAAACATGAAAGCTCCCTATACGTAAAAATAGTCTTAACCGCTATTACTTCAAGTAAAATCCAAATAACGAACGTGTACGTTATTCAATCTTTGTTGATATTCAGTCGTAATCCTAAGCAACAGTCAGGACAGTGTCAAAACGGAATTTTACGAGTGAAAGTATTCAACTGGTTGGAGTAAAAGCTCTTGGAATAGTGCAGATGCAAATTGTACTCAAACAGGAAATAAAACGTTCCACTCGGGATTGTGTGAACTGGAAATAATGAACAAGCTAGAGACGACTGAGCCCTCTGTTGTTTGCACTGAACGTTAGCTTTTATTTTTCACTTCAAGGCATCGAAAAAATCACAACTTAAGAAGTGTCATCGCAAATGTTGACAAATTTCTCAAGTTTCGTTCCACATAAGTTGCTGCAAATTGACGTCGAATGCACTTCACTTTTTACTTTTAATTCCATTACGTTTCGTTGTTGCCTCTTTGTGTCCCTCCCTAACCTTTCCTTTAAAGTTGAAAGTTTATTACGAGCACCGCAAAGTTCTAATGAGGGTGGAATAATGACTCCTTAAATAGGGACGATTATTATAGTTAAAAATTATTCTAGCGGAAAATTTCTACGTTACTGCTGACTGTACAAAGAAAAGTTGCCACACCTACGCGGAAAACATACAATTTGTATAATTTGTGAGTTTTCCACGTGGAAAGCATTTGCGATGATGACGTACGGAAAACGTCATTACTAATCTAATTACTGACACTATTTTTTTTCTCTAGCATCTTTTAAAGTGTGTTTTATTCTTCCTAAAATGTAAGGTTAAGGTGCACTTTCACCTCAATAGTAGTTAATAGTTATTTTAGTGTTAAGAGCGGTAGGTGCGTTTTACCGATTAAGGGCAAATGTGTGGGAACCGAGAGCGCAGCCCGAGTTTTTTGCACGAGGACATGAATTTGCACTGTTTTAAATAATAAAATTTGTAAAATTTAAGTAATTGCACTGCAGTTTTTAAAAGTTACCTTTGATACATTCGTTGTTATGGATATACAATTTTGTTTTCAAACAAGCTCCACCATGTTAATTTTTTACTGGTTTTGTCGTCGTTTGCTTTAAAAAAAGTAATTATATTATCCCCTGGATTAATAACGAAGGAAAGTGAAGGTGAAAACAACGAAAACATTGAATTAGAAGTTGAATGGAAGATTGGTTGCAGTGCGGTGATTCCAGAAAAGTCAAAAGATTGTCATCAAAATACTTACGATAACTTCAAGCAGTGGTGCGATAAAAAGAAGTTAAAAAAGCTAAAATCTTCAGGTAGTTTATGGTCAGAATATTCGATGCTGAAATGTACGATTTTCCTCAATAATTCTATCGATATTTCGATTAATTGCCTTTCTTAAGAGAAAGACATCTAGGTGGAATCCAAAGAAATCAAAAATCTTTACTAAAGAAGATCTTTTGAAATTTTTGACTGAAGCACCAGATAACGAATATTTGATTCAAAAGGTTACTTGTCATTTCATTATTAAATACCTATTATTAAATAAATTGTTTTATTAGGTCGCCATGATTTTTGGTACTGCGGGTGCTTGCAGACGAGAAGAGCTTTACAACATAAGAGTTACGGATATCGAAGATCAAGAATTTTGTTAATTGTAGTTAAAATACCTTTCACTAAGACAAATACTACAAGATGTTTTACTATTACCAACAGTAAAGATGAAATAATCGACTATCTTGAGATTTATCGTAAATATGCTCGTCTTCGATCAAAGAATGCTGTTTGTGACAGATTCTTCATGAAATTCTCCAACGGAAAGTGCAACAATCAAGTTGTTGGAAGAAATACCATTGGTAGTTGACCATCAAAAGTTGCAAAATATTTAAATCTGAAAGATTCGTCGTTTTACACTGGTCATGCATTTCGACGAAGCTTGGCAACACTACTAGCTAATAAAGGCACAGAGGTTTTAGGACTTAAACGTCACGGTGGATGGCAATCGACGAAGGTTGCAGAATCATATGTTGAGGATTCTCTACAAAACAAAATAGAGTTAGCTGAAAAAATTTTGCACGATGAGAACATTTGAAACTATAAGAACATTTGAGAAGTTCCCCAAAGCACATCAAATTCTACTGATACCTCAACAAATATTTCTTCACTCACTACGGAACCTTCTACTTCTAGTGCTTATTGTTTAAGTAATAGTAATTATAATACAAGTAACGTTCCTATTATTTATTATAATTGTACTTTTAACATTAACGCAAATAAACAATATTTCGTTGATCAAATTAGTCTTGCATTTACCGCCCTTGACAAGCAAAAATTTTTACCGATCGGTCGTCAGTAAATATATTCTTTGACTTTCTAGCAACCCTCGTAAATATGCAAAAATGTCTGATCGTGTAAAAAGTAATATGAGAGCAATTTACTGTATTATCTACCTACCCTCTACCTGAAACAAAAAACGAACAACATTAATTTTTAGATGACAAGTAGGTGCGATATTTTTAGTAACACATAAAGTGATGAAGTTTTTGATAAAAAGAGGCAATAGTCCAAAACCATTTATGAAAGAATGATTATTGTGTACGGAGAAAATGTCTCAAATTATTTTAAAGTAAAATTCTGGTCCAAACACTTTAAATAGGGTAGGGATTCGATACAGGATGATCCAAGGTGTGATTGACCACTGAAGAAACTGTCAAAATAGTGGAAAATTTGGTACTCACAGATAGACGAATGAATGTCTGTTATATCCAGAGACCTTAGGTTATCCAAAAATATCGCCTGGAAAATTCTACATGACGATTTGGCCATGAAAAAGGTCTCTTCACACCTGAACAAAAATTGTGCAGGAAGCAAATTTCGGAGGAAAATTTAAATTTATTAAATGAAGACAGTGGACTTTTTTCTAAGATTATAACATGTGATGTGAGTTGGGTATACCACTGGGACCTTCTCACAAAATAAGAGTCAATGCAATGAATTCACAAGAGAAGGCAAAAATCCGGAAAAATCAAAAACCCAAGCATCGGGAAAAAAAGTTATGACACCCATTTTCTGGGACAGTGAAGCGATATTATTGATTGAATATGCATATGCCTAGAGGGTCTACAATAAATGAAGACGTATACCGTAATACTATTCAACAGGTCAAATTAGCCGTCGTCGAAAAGCGTTCCCACAACTACTAGCAAAAAAACTGGTTGCTCCACGACAATTGGGAAGTTTATAAAGCGCATAAAGCTCAATAGATGATTGGCGATTGCAGTTTTATTGAACTACGTCATCCACTATGTTGTCTTAATTTAACCTCTAGCACTTCTTCGTACTTAAAAATATGAAGAAACACTTGAGAGGAAGGATGTTTTCTTCAGATGAGGAACTAAAAAAATCTGTGGATGCGTATTTTGTCAAACCGCCCAAAAGATATTATTCTGACGGAATGGCGCAGTTGAAGAAGAGACGGAATAAATGTGTTGTTGTCGAAGAAAGTTATATAGAAAAGTAAAATGTTATTCTAACTCTGTGATTTCTCTTTCATGACTAGGTAGATAACTTAATTAATTGTAACATTAATGGTACAGTTGACGTTCCCATAAACATTTATTTTAGGAATAGAACTCGCATTGATAGTTTCATGGGTCAACTCCTAGCTAAACTTGTTATAGATAGATGATTTTCAACTGTTTATTCGTTTAAAGGTGACAAGATCAGCAACGGAGTTTGCCAACATCGTAGCTGCAGTGTGGCAAAATCAATGTCCAGTATACGTTTCGGAATGTGTCTCCCTTAAGCCATTGGCAATACACTGAATAACATTAGAAATGCAACACCTAGAAATATCAATTGCTCCTTGATAACATTTTGTGTATGAATTTCATGTTCAGAAATAAGGTTGTAATAAAAACTACTCGTAGTTAAAACGGCAATTGTTCTCGATTCAAATTTTTAATATAGTTTTCAGCCATCGAGAATAATATCCGCCTATTTGTTGACGGTGACAAAATCAGACCCATATTTCGTAACATTGTAGCTTCGGAGCCACGAATGCAATGACTAGTATACGTTGTGTTGTGACAGTTTTAAAAAATTGGCAATATATTCAGAACACCTTTTGTAGTGGTATGAGGAGCGTTCTTTAGTTTTTAATTTTGGCAGTAATTAAAATTTCCAATTGTGCTTCTAAACTTTTTCAGGTTTTAAATCAAAATTGCCCGTCCTAAAGTCTACTTTTAAAACTCAAAAAAATTAAATACACTTTAAAAAATTACGTAGGCAGTTAGTTTTTGTTTTTATCATTAAGATTTAAGCTGCCATTTCCATGAATTTCAGTTTCGTAGGGGTTTTATAAAACACTTGTTTATTCTTTAGTTGATATTAGATTTCCCTTTGTCTAACTTCAAAATTTTTGAGAATTGGAGAAATTGAGAGATTCAAAAACTGAAAAATTTGAGTTTGAAAATGACAACTTAAAAATCATACTAATTTTTCTTTAAATTTTTGCAAAATTGCTAAACAACTAAATAAATAATCTCAAATTTTGTTTTGATCTTTCTTTTTGGATAACCAGTTTCTGAATGTTGCGAGTTCTCAGGTCTGTAATTTAAAAAATCATAGTGATACATGATACAATTTTGAATAACTAGAAAGCTAGTTTTCTAATTAACTAAAATAAGTTGTTTTAATTTCCGGTAATTTGGATTTCGAAATTTTGTTCTATATCTGATTTTAAAATTTTAACTTCTCAAATTTCTCGTAACAGACAACAATTATTTTTTAAATCTTTTTATCAATATTAAATTTCAAATTTTTTCTAGCTTTTTCCACGTCGTTTCTTCTATTTTCTCTTTATAATTAGACATTTGTCTAGAAATTGGTAAGTTCCTGTATCTGAAAATTAACATGTCGTTCACCTTAGTGTTTTGAAAAATTATTACTTTGCAACGTCGCAGTTTTCATTCATCAGCAATCAGCATTGAATGATCGGACCACAAACTCGAAAGCTAGACTTGCTTTGGTTTTTCTTAAAAATATGCTAGAAACCCTCATTTACTAACTCCACTGATATTTTCCTACTTCCCCGCTTTTAAAACACGTTGGACTCTGACTAATATATTAAGCGTGATTTTTGCGGCAACGAGAAGTTCTGATTTGTTCTCGCACATAGTGTTTTCGTCATTTGTTTGTTTATAACAAAAATTCCATATCAAACAATGTTGGATATCACGATGAGTGTTTATTTTTTAAACTAATAGAGTAAAAACAAACTTTTTTTTTCAAATCTGCTATAGAAAAAATAGTATATTATACACAACAATAATGGATTTTGAACCATCTTGCGAAACTAACAATTTTTACTTGATGGTTAAAGTGGTCTTCTATCGTCTTGTATATCAAACAACTATTACTCTTTGAAATGACAAAACTACGGTAATATTTTATTTAAATATCTGTATTTATAATTAAATATTAGGCAACTACTATAAAGATTAAAGTATTCATAAATTGTTCTTTATTAGTCCAAGGTGCTTTAAACCGTCAGTAATAAAAATGGCTCATAAAAATAATTTGTTATGAAATAAATTGCGGGAGTTATGTAAGTTGAACACGCATAAGTATTATATTTTAGGATGACATTCTTTTACAGTCTACATGGTAACGATGTTGTGATAGATCGCACTGAAAATAGATGTTTTAGCTGCTTGTTTGGGTCTTATTATACTGAAGTTTCAATGTCGGTTGTTACTTCAACAATCTGGTCGACATAATTCTCAATCATAGTCGATAGTGCCATTAAAATTAAATGCAATTAATTCCGCTTGAATCCTGAATTCAAGAAATTTAAATACACAACGGAATTTCGACTTTGAGATAATGAACGAGGTCGCGCAAATTTAAAACTGATTGATTTATTTTGGTTCCTAGGATCGAAACCAACCTCCGAAAAGTCTTAGGGCATTGCCCGGATACGTTTAAAAGTTTTGGAATAAACCAAGCGAATTTAAAGTGGTAAATTCAGAACAGTCATTAAAAACTTCTGATGCAAGATGATAAACGACCTTTGAGGGTAGTGAATTCAGATAGAATACTAAAAGACAAACAAACAAGTCTAACGAGTCAGACAAAGCACGATATATACTTATAGCGCTTTTTGAAGCAAAACCACGACCGGTGATTCTATAATGCGGAATTTTTGCGTTTTTTTACGGAGATGTGAGTTGTGTTCACATTTTGCGTCTTCCATTAATCTTTCACGGCACGGGCCCGATAGCTACGTTTCGAAATTTACCTGAATTTTTGCTTGTTTTATGTTTGGCGTGTAAAGTAATATTTAATATTACATTGCGTAGAGAAAGTTACACTTTTTGAAAAGCGAACGTTCAATAAACGAATCTTGATATATATTTGAAATAATGAAAGTTTACTTCACAACATCACGAGGTAATTCCAAGTGAAGTGAACCAAAAAAAAGTTCTTCAATTCTATTTCAAAAGAAACTTTGTCTCGAAGAGCCAAGTACTTCACAAATTTTCCACAAACAGTTTCAGTTGAAACGCTTCGTTCTTAGTATATTGAGTGTTAAAATTTATTCTAATATTTCGCACGCTCTGATTAACTAAATATTCAAAAATTTGTTGCTAACATACAATTTCTCACCGACAACAAAAAAAAAGGGGGAGTTTAAATTTTACCAAATTCTTGAGCTTCTTGAATCCGTCGTTTAGATTTTTCATATTTCTTGTTTTAGTTTTCAGCATTTTTCACTGTTTCGTAGATTTATACAATTTTGAATTACTTGATTTTTTAGGATCTCTTTGAATTTAGTGTACCATTTTTTATTGATTTAAAAAAATATTTTTTCTGAAACTTGAGCTTCTTGATCATTTCCCTGCGAAAACTGCGGCAGGGAAAGTTCATTTCTCTGCCGTCGTCAGGTAAAGTCCATTCCCTGCCGTCGTCAAGGAAATATATGACTTCAATAATTCAAACGAAGATAATTGACGTATTCGATATTTGTGAAAATGATTTTTTAAATTAAATAGAAGTAATTTTTGATGAAAATCAACGGCTTCAGAAACTTCCTCGTCAGGAAAATGTGGAAACTTGCCTCAGAGTCTTAAAAGACTCGGCACAAAGTGTAACCGTACATTTTCCTGACTCTTATGTAAATAACTATTTTTCTAATTGTTCTTAGAATACGTAAATCTGCTGCAATTGTATGATGTTTTACTTTTTATGATTTTTTTCATTTCTTTTCTTTGTTTTTTTATACCATTCCAGATCAAGTCTGGCTAGATTGTTCTAAAATTCTTTTTAAAATGTCTGATTCATTCCTCTTTGAATTTTTTGAATCCTACAAGTTATTCTTTATTTTCAGTATTTTCCAAATTCTAAATCATGCTTTCCAAATTCAGTGGTTTTTGAAATTTTGTATTCAATCAAGACGTAGTATTTATGCAATTTGTTAAAATTTTTGAATTTTTTAAATATTTTAGATTACATGGGTTTTTAAATATGTATCTCTAATTATTTTTCTTTTATTTTCTTTTTATTCCTTAAGATTATCACATCTTCTACCTCTCAAAATTTTATTTGATTCTTATATTCTGCGCATTTTTAAATTTCTTGAAAAATTGTTGATTTTTCTGATTAATTTAGATGGTTTAGTTATTTTGGACCTTTTACATTCTTTATCCGTACATAGTCATTCAGATTTTATCCACTACATTTTCTAGACTTTTTCCACTAGTTAATTTTTTCTACGTTTATATTTGTTCCAGATTTTTTAATTTTTTCAGATGTTTCTAGTGTTTAAGTTTCTCCTGATACGCATTTAGAATTCTTAGATTTTTTTACAACTTTTAATTCTTTAAATCTTTGAATTTTTTCTAGTTGTATTTCTCGGAACTCAGAAAGTATATTCAAAACTTGTAAAATCTTGAAAACCTAAGATTTCTACCATTTATAAATTTGTTAGGATTAGATTCTTTATAATTTATAATTTTTTAAAATATTTACCTACAAATTCTAACTGAATTTAGAAACTTAAAGATATAGACTTAAATTCAAATTTAATACTCATTTCTAACTTACTAGGTTATATGATTTTTGTAGACGCACTAAGATTTTAAGAATTTTTTTAAACAATTCAAATTTTTAAAGTTAGAAAAATTTTAAAGAAAGTGATATTTATAAAAATTTAAAAATTTAAGATCCTCGAAAAAAACGCAGAACTTTCATTATTTTAAAATGTTTAAGACTCCTTGGTGAATTTTAAAAATTTTTGCAGATAAACTGTTCAATACGCTTTTGAATTACTTAATAGCACATTTGAAATTAAAATGAAATAAAATTTGGCCCTATAATATATCTTGAGTTGTTTATGTACAGAAAAGCCACTCAAAATTTAGCAAAAAACTAAATTATTTTTTTAAAGATGCTTCAAATTTTAAAACAATGAAACTACTCGTGCTAATTATTAAAAATATATTTGAAATTATTTGTGTATAAAAAGTACTTTTTACTTTTTACGAGTATTTTACTCGAAAAATTTTTTCCTTTATAGAACATATTACTTTTATAATCAAACATAACAATCAAACATTTTCCATAAGTATTTTTTTTTTAATTGAACGTTCAGTATCTAATTTCCACGATCTAAGTTTCTTTAAATCAGTGAAAAAAATTTTTTAGTGAGCCTCGTCACTCATTGATTTCTCATAAAGCAAATTTTTCTAAGAGACTGTTGCCTAGTGAATTAATTAATATCGTATCTCTAAGAAATCACTACAGATAAAACGCCACCGCTTAAATCGAAGATACTTTGGTGATTGGAAATTTAATTTACGTTTTAAATCAGGTTTAATTTGCGAGACGAGAGTTCGGCGCTTTTATCTGGGAATTTACTCGTTGATTGAAAATTGGTCAATCCGCAAATTCAAATGGGTATTTGACTTTTAATTTACATTTTTATTATGATCTTTGCATTAACGTACAAAGTTGCGCAGATGGAAGAATACATATAATGACTCGCAGCCTAGAAAAATTCAATCTATATTCTAGAAGGAATTTTGGTCCAATATGTATAAAAACCACGATACATAAAGGCTGAAGAATAAAATAAACAGCGTGCACATTTCAGAGAGCTTGCGTACGATGCTATTCGACAATTTTATTTACTTATTTAATGGAAGCGACGAAAGCGGCGTGCATGAAGACGATTTCGTTCTATGATGTGTTACATGTTGAGAATTGAAATTTTCAGCACTGGAAAATTGCGATGCAAGTGGCAATGTCCTCGAAATAAAATGAGCAATTTTAATATTGATGTTGAGAGTTTACATAAATTACGTTTAAGGAGAAATACATGGGTGGTTGGGAAAAATTATGTTTACTGTAACATTTTGTAAATTCAATAACATTATTTACAAACGTCGTTGTACATTTCTCCACCTTTCTCGTTCCTCCTTCATTCTAATTTTTTTTCTATAAACAACGCAATATTTCAAACTTAATCGTACAACTTCATTTTGTATTCTGTCTAGTCTCTCGTACTGGAAGCACGTTGTGAAACTTCGAATTGGATTTATTTTGTATCATTTCCACATGTCATCCTGTAAATAATAATTGTGGACAAGATCCACTTTTTCCAATTTTAAATCCTAAAATCCTTCTTCCGTTTTTAGGGTTTTGCTTAATGCTGCAGGCTATCAGTAATTAAAAGACTTATCCATTAGAGGTTGCCGAAAGAAAATTTGCGTTACACTCGTTTGACTTAACACATAGTTTCCGATGGAATGCTGCAACATATTGTACGTAACACGATTCAAAGCCAAGTTTAACATGTATTAGGTAGCGACTAATATTCCAACTATGTCAGAATCTCGGATGAAGCAGCAGAGTCAAAAAGAAAAATTACCATTTTCGTCGTCAGGTGCGACGAAAATTGATCAGCTGTCCGAACCGTTTGTAATTTTCCAGGTTAGAGTAATTAGTGACGAGGAAAATCGAAATTTTCTTGTCAAACGTCATTGTAGGGTTTCATAGTGGATTCCACAAAAGCCAGCTCGCGGTTAACAGTCTTTAATAAAATTAATTAAATTATTTAGTCATCAAGATGAAATTTTTCCTAGTCGATAATTGATTACCTAAGTTAGAGAAAGTTTCAGACGACAGAAAATCAATGACTTAACACTTGAGAGTAAATCACAGCAGATAATTTTTTACCAGGCTCGAACTAAAGAAAGATAAATTGCTCTAATGAACTTACATTATTTCCACCGCCATGAAGGGTTTAATTAATTAAAAGAGTAAGGACATAAAATTTGTCGGCGCTTTTAATAAAACGACAGCCAATTGCTTGGAATTACGGAACCTATTAAAAACTTTTAGAATAACTACAAAGCTCTCTATCACTTCCGAGAGGAAAATAATTGCAAAAATATAATTTGAAAGGCAGGTTTAGTTTACTTACGTACGATAATCTTTTTATCTGAGCGTTTGCTTTAGCTACCATTCACTTTAAGTAACGATAGATATCGATAACGATCAAAACCTCCGACAAAGATAATAAACGACACAACAATTCACTAATGATGTACACGAAAAAACACTTTTATTGTCAGTGAAAATCATAATTCTTTGTTACATTATTTTATCATTTATTGATAATAAATACATATTTGATTAGCTTTAAAGAGGTCGATAATGTAAAGATAAATTATTAATTTATAAAAAGTTTTAATGTTGTTGTTTTACTCCCAACGAGACACGGAATATTTAAAATTGTGAATAAAAATATTTTTAATTAGTAAATTTTATTTCCTTTCATTAAAAGTTGTCAGTTCATTATGTATTAGGCACCGAAGTTTGACACAAAAAGTTTTGAAAATAAGTCTGCCTGGATTTGTGTCCAGTAATCTATTTTGTTTAATATGTGTTGTTTATATTTCACACAATTTACACAGATACTTTTGACCCTATTTTATTTGAAATACATACAGTATACAAGACTTAAATTATCCATAAAAAAAATACAAAGAATATTAAGAAATTAAAGAATTAAAAATTTGTAAAGATCGAAAAACTTTGAATACTATAAATAAAACAACACCTTATATAAAAATTCTAAAATTACACAAAAAAATTAAATTTGTAAAAAATGTAAGTTATTAAAAATAATTTATATAAAAAAATGCAATTATTTTTAAATATAAAACAACGAAAGGATTCTAAAGCTGAAGCAAAAGATTTAAAAAATCTAAAAATCAAAAAACAATAGATAGCAAATCACAATAAAAAAATTATTGTAAAAAGGTAGAAAACCCAACATCTAACGCAGAAAAAATTGATGTGGAGATCTCAAGATTTAATCGAAAGAATCGAAAGAATATAAAAAATCTAAAAAACAAAGAAACACAAGAAATCCAAAACAATATATTAACAACTCAAAAATACAAAGAATTCAAAAAATTCAAAGGATAAAAAAAATATCGTATATGTTATGAGAGTCTAAACAAAATTTGACAAATGTAAAAAGTTCAAATAATTTTGATTTTAGAGAAAATCTAAAAAAATAAAAATATGTACATGTCTCTGTAGGTTTGTGTATTAATTTAGTAGAAATTACAGAAAGGATTAAAATAATCTCAAAATTTTAAGAAAACGAGTGTTGAAATATTAAAAACCATGGAAAAATTCTAAAAACAATTTAAAAAACAGAAAAAAATCAACTTGATATTACATATTTTTAATAATTTGACGTAAATATATTTATCTAACACATGCAACTAAGACGATTATAATTGTGTTAACTTACTAGGAAATTATAAATAAAAAAACTCACTCTATAGTCAGATAGTAAAAGTACAGCAAAACAATTTACTTAATTAAGTTTTACATTAATATTGAACGTAAATGAAACTGATTTCTCATTTCTCTTTTCATTCAAAACATTTGAAGTGTTTTCATCAAAAGATACAGAAGCTTGTGGCATTGAAATTTCTTCTTTTTGTGCAACAACAGAAGAGCTTCCTTGGATTTTTTTTGCCAAGTGAATTTTGCTGGAAAGTGTTTCTTCGATGTATCCTTCTGCTATCGAAGCTGATTTCCAACCTCCGAGTTGTTTTACCTTTAGGATATCGCGTGCCGCATCGGCCAGAAGAGTAGCAGAAGACCGTCTTATACAGTGACCAGGATAAGATGTCGAATTTGGCAACTTCAAATATTCGGTGATTAAACGCGATATTTTTGAAATAGTGTTGATTCCAGCAGGCTGAATTGAACACTTTTCATTCATGTAAAACACAAAATATCTACGATGTGGAGTTTGTTGAGGCCTCAGCGACATGTACGATTCACTAGATATCCTTCCTCTTCACTTTCGAGAGACATAATTTTTTGAATCAGCAATGGTCACATGAAAGTACGTTTCTTTATCGATTATATTATCTATTGTTAGCTGAATGATTTCGTCACATCGGCAAGCTCCAGCAATTCCCATTACTAATGCAACCATAAATAACACAAATATTGGTAAGAATGGAAATTATTTTGTACCATAAATACCTTGGCCATCAAATATCTATTATTAGGTGCTACTAGTGATGTGCTCTCTTTCCAACACCATGGATTTTTTCGCCTTACACCCTTTTGAAATACTTTTTATAAAAGCTGTTAACTTAGCATATCTTCCTATTTCGGTGCCCTCATATTGCCTCATTGTAGATTTTAATATTGAATATTTCGACCATAGAAAAAAAGGCGCTACTTATTTTGACATCTGCAGAAAATAAGCCAAAAAGATGTCTTCCTCCAAGTCGTTTGTTGCTACGTTTTGTTTCTCACACCATTTCTTGAATTCTTTATATTCTATGACGTAAAGGGCTTTTGATTTTGCGGGGATGATCCTCTCGCAGGTTGTGGTAGCGTCTTCTCGAATTTTTTCCATTTTTGCACGTTTAGAATTGCACAAATTTTCACTTTGTTTACGCTGCTATCAAAAATTTTCGTTGGTTACCGCACTTGCCTTCTTCGTAATTTGCATCTGTTCCCTGACCATGTCAATGCAATGCTTTTTTAAAATAACTATGATTTAAAAGTGCAAGTTATTATGGTCCCTCGAAGATGTTTCTGTAGTAACCTACCATATGTTGAATAAAATATTTTATGCAACTCGTGTGTTATGACTATAAGTCACTTAAGAAAATTGACTTATAGCTCCTTTGTCGCTCGTGACTAAACTTTTTCTTGCGTTACTAATTAGCCACATAACACACTGGTCCCATGAATTACTATTTCGTAAAGTTTGTATATTTATTTAAAACTTTAGATGGCTAAATAAATGCTGTATTCCAAAGTCGGTGTTTTTTAAAGTTAGAAAGTAATCCTTTTAATCCCATTTAAAAAAATTCTCTAATTAAACGGCAATATATGTTTTATTTGCACAAATAGAACTCAAAGTAACAACTCTGTTCACTTTTACAGTTTGTAAGAAATCCGATCTTCAAATGCAAATTCCAGAGAAAGTGTCTTAAAACCCGCTTCAAACAGTTGGCAGAATTTTCTTATTATATTTATCTCCGTAATAATTTAATTAATGAAAGTTTCCTGTATTTCAGTTTCCACTATGTGAGCAAATCGGCTTTAAAATGTTATTTTAGACAGAGAAGGAATTAATTGTGTTTAACGAAGTAGTTAAACGTCAGAAGTTTCTGCTGACCTATTTCATGACACTCAGAAAACACTACTTGGATTTACTAAACGCGCTGAGTAGTGTAAACTGTTATTTTTAAAAGTCGAATTTAGTTGAAACAAACCACGTTTGTGAAAGTTGATTTAACCAACGAACTTTGAAGCTTTACAACTGTTTGGTTGCGGAAACTAACGATGATTCCCACACCCTTAGAAAAATATTAAATTAAGTATAAAAAAACGAGTCAGTCATCTAATTTCAAGTTAATCTTGTCTCTAAGAAACTTTATCAATATAGATAAGTAAAAAGATGTTCGTTAAATGTCGTACGCTTTAATTTTCCACCCTTAAGATTAAATCAACATCAAATAACTTGCGAACGGCAATTACTTTTACAATGTGTAGCAATAACAGCTATAAGCGCGTGGGAGTTTTATTTTAGCAGAAATTCAAATATCAGCCCACACATGAGTAATACTGTTTTACAACCATCAGCTGGGGTAAACGTTAAATAATGGCTTCCAGTTAATTTATATTTCATTAATAAAACAAAGACAGAATTGCGTAGAAAATCCGTGCTTTTTTTCTTCAAAGGTCGAACAACCCCTCCAAATGAACTAACTTTAAGACCTAATTATGAGCAACATCAATCATAAAATTTTACTGTTGGTTATAAATAAGTAAAAATAACCTGACGAATACGATCCATAATTTTTTGCGTGCAGAAAGTTGCTAAATTTTTCCAGTAACAATCTTTATTGTTGGCTAAAGTGCTGACATTAGTGCCGTTTGCCCCCGTAATCACCTCGGCCTCGTAACCGTTATTAACGCAGAACACAGAATCAATACGAACGAAAAACGAGGGATGCTCTAAAAATTATACTCAACTTGGATTTATAGACAATTGATGGAATGTTTGTGTTGCATAAAAGTCCTGTGTGTCGTGCGTGACTGAGAATCCAACATAAAACACCAATACTGACATTTTGTTGGTTGGAAATCGCGGTTAGTCGATAAAGACGAGACTAAAGCTGAAGAATTTATTGATAGTAAAAGAAATCTGTCGATTGTAAAGAAGTAAATGTAAAAGAAGGAAAACGACGGTGTTACTTTAATGTTACACTTAGAGAATAGAAAAAAAATTGGGAGCTAAACATTTACAGCTAGGATCTTTGAAAGTAGTTGAGATAAATCGCCCAAGCTCTTATGGATATTGCTGAATATAAGACTCGTCCAAAATCTACTCTCATGTTTTATTACAAATTAGAACTCGTTAAATAACGAATCTGGTGGACGCATCCACCGTTTTTAATTAAAACTAACAATTTCTTTTTCTGCAGCAGAATTTAAAGTGTGCTTTATTTGTCTCAAAATCCAAGGCTAACTTGCACTTTAACCTCAAACTGTGTCATTAAAGATGACAATGTCAATCACATTGATAGTTTCGTGGGTTAACTCCTAGCTTGAACTTGTTGTAGATAGATGATTTCCAGCTCTATTCGTTTAAAGGGAATAAGGTCACCAACGGGGTTTGCCAACATCGTAGCTGTAAAGTGGCGAAATCAATGTCCAGTATAGGTTTCGGAATGTGTCTCCCTTAAGCCATTGGCAATCATCTATGAAACTTTATATACTGAATGACATTAGAAATGCAACACCTAAAAATATCAATTGTTCCTTGATAGCATTTTGTGTATGAATTTCATGTTCAGAAATAAGGTTGAAATCATTCTTAGTTGAACGTTTACAAATCTGTAGTCTGTAATGTTACCCTGTCATAACACAATGCTTAGATCACAGAGTGATCACCTCTAGACAATTTTACCACCTAAGTGACTTTGATAGGGGTAGAATTGTTGGGTTCTAGGAAGGTGGTTTTTCGTTCCTAGAAATTGCTCGGCGTTTAAATCGAAACGTGTGCACTGTGATTCAAGCTTTGCAGACATGGAATGAAGATGGCAGAGAAACAAGAATTAGACCTCATGGGCGAAGCCTAGGCGAACCACAGACCGCCAGGATCGATAGCCCAAAGAGGCCGATTTGCCACAAGTCGGCAGTTGGGAGACCAATGGTTTTCTGAAGAGGGTAGACCGGTTGGTCTGCGAACTTATATCGGCGCCTCAGGTCTTTTGGGCTGTATTTATATCGTTCACAGTTGGTCTTGCCAAAGGGTTGTTTTTAATGATATGGCCGTAGACGAGTGAGAAGGCGTCGTGGAGAAAAGTCCATTATTGAGTTTGCTGTTGAAAGGCATGTACACCATACTGTAGGAATACTAGTTTGGAGGGCGATTGCCGTTGGTAGCCGGTCAACTTTGGTGTTTATAAGAGGCAACATGACAGCAGCTCGTTATATTCAGGACATCATCTAACCTTATTTTCTTCCATACTTAGAAAGACTCCAAAACATGTTATTCTAGCAAGACAACGCACGTCCTCACTTAGCACAACGAACCAGAAGGCGCAGGACTGAATGTTTCGCCTTGGCCCCTCAGATTTCCAGACTTAAACCCAATTGGGCACGTTTGAGATATGATGGAAAGATTGACGACTTTACAGAACCCCCACAGACGTTAGTTAAACTACAGCAGCTAGAAATTCAACTTGCTTAGGATAAACTACCTCAGGAGGAAATCAATCGTCTAATTGAATGCCTAGACGTGTCAATAAGTGCATTAGGAACGCGGGTCGTCAAAGACATTATTAGGTTTTTTTTTCTTGTTTGCTAGTTCTTGGGGTTGAAACTTTAATCAGGTGCTTAGCAACTTAAGACCAATAAATGACGATAAAACAAACTTAAAAAAAAATGTTATTTTAAGGTGTTGCATTTCTAATGTCATTCAGTATATAATGTATTGATTTCTGCAGGGTACACTTTTTTGGATGAAGAATTTGTTAAGAGGAACGTTTTTAGGGCGCAAATTTAAATATTTTTGTTCAATTTCCAAAGAACTAGCTTCGCAATTTTTATCGGATACACAAAAAGGTCTATCTTTTTTTTCAGCATGGGAAACTTCTAACTTGTATAATTTTATTTCAGTAATGATAACATTAACTTTACAAAAATTAAATTTAGATTTAAATATGGAGAACTACACTCAAATTTTTAAGTCATAATTTTAGTTTTTGTAGTAATTAGAATTTCCAATTGTATTTCTCAACTATTTTAAGTTTTAAATCAAAATTACCCGTAAAATTCTAAAGTCTACTCTTAAAATTCAAAAAAAATTAAACACACTTAGACTCTTTACAGACTTTAAAAAATTTAAAAAAGAACAGCGATTTTCGTGTTTACGTCATTAAAATTTAAGTTTCCATTTTCATGAATTTCAGTTTTGTAACGGCTCATTTTATAAAACACTTATTTATTCTTTAATCGATATTAGAGGAAATTTCAATTTTTCTTGGTCTAACTGCAAAATTTTTGAAAATTTGAGACATTGAGAAATGTATAAATTGAAAAATTTAAGCTTAAAATTGACAATTTAAAATTCATTTTGATTTTTGCTTAAATTTTTGCTAAACTGCTTAACAACGGAATAAATTAACTCAAATTTCTGAGTTGCTCTTTCCTTTTAAATAACCAGATTTACAATTTTTAGGTCATTTTTAGACAAGTTCTGAATTTTTCAAGTTTTCAGGTTTCTAGTTTTAAAGACCATGATACTATTTGTTAAGTGAGTTAGCGTAAAAATCAGTAGAACTCATAGCTAGAAAGCTAATTTTCAAATTAACCAAAACTGGTTTAAAACTTTTAACTTTAATTTTTTATTTAATTTTTTAATTTTTTTATCAACTTATATTTAGATTTTTTATTAATTTTCACATTTTTTCGAGTTTTTTCCACATCGCTTCTTCTAGTTCCTCTTTTATAATTATTTTCTAACATATTCGTCCGTTTATATTCTTTTTTTCGTAGTTAAATTTAAAAATAGATTTTTAATTTATTTTAATACATTTTGTTCAGCGCTAAAATATTTTTCAATTTTGACTACCAATCATTAAATTTCTGTAATTTTCAAATTCTGTACAAGGAAATCATTTGAATTATCGAGCGTCAATATTGGAACTTTCTAACTTGTACAATGTATCCGTTATGCAAGCCCCATGCAAAGCCATTACAGCAACAGCCTGTTAGTTTAAAATTTCATTTTATATATTATTTTTAAAACCTTGTGATTCTTTAAATATCAAACCTTCACATAAAGATTATCATTATCTGAAGCGTCTACCAAAAATTTAATGATTTTATTCTTCTCAAATACCTTTGATCTTTTAGGCATATAGCCCTCACTTACTTTCTTCAACAGTGTAATTACTTGTTGGTTCTAAAAATTAACATAGCATTTACACAGTGATTTGAAAAATTCTTTCTTTGAAATGTGACAGTTTTCAGTCACTAGTAATGTGCTCTTTAGCATTGAGTAATAGGACCACAAATTCGAAGGCTTGACTTTCTTCGGTTTTTTGGAAAAATATCCTATAAGCACTTTTTTAGTAGTTCCACTAACATTTTACTTTGCTTCTTTGGCCCTTTTGAAACGTTTTAGACTTTTTATAGTATATTAAGCATGATTTTCTGCTATAGAAAAAATTGTGTACCAAACACAACAATAACAAATCTTAACCATCTCGTGACACCCACTTGTCGGTTAAAGTGGTCTTTTATCTTCTTGTATAATAAATAACTACTACTCTTTAGAACGACAAAACGACAGTAATGTTTTATTTAAATGTCTGTACTTATAATTAAATATTAGGCAGCTACTATAAAGATTAAAGTATTCATAAATTGTTCCTTATAGGTCCAAGGTGCTTTAAACCATCAGTCATAAAAATTATAAGCCTAAAAATGACAATTTTAAACTCTTTTTTCTTATTTATTATTTTTTCCGAGTTGATCTTTTTTTTAAATGACCAAATTTCCAATTTTTTGATTTTTTTTATTCCAATTTTTACAGGTTCTCAGGTTACGAGTTTCAAAGATCATGATACTTTTTATTAACTGCGTTGACGTAGAAATTACAAGAACTCTCAAATTTTGAATAGCCAGAAAACTACTTTTCCAATTAACTAAAATTAACTGTTTGTTAATTTTCGGTAATTCGGATTTTGAAATTTTGTCTTTTGTCAGATTTATAATTTTTTAACTCATTTTTTCATTAAATTTCTCACTTTTTCAGCATTTTCCACATCGTTTCTTTCATTTTCTCTTTTATAATTATTTTCTAAAACTTTTGTTCGTTTAGATTTCCTTCTTTTTTTTTTAGTTGAGTTTGAAATTTTTAATTTCAATTTTAAATTTATTCTAATAAGTTTTATTCATCGCTAAGGTATTTTCCAATTTTGTTTACCGATCATTAAATTTCTTTAATTTTTCAAGTTCCGTGTAAGGGAATAATCTGAATTGTCAATCGTCAATAATGGAAACGTCTACTTGTACAATTCGTCTGTTCGGCAAGCTCCATGCAAAGCCATTACAGCAACAAACTGTTTTTCTCTACGTCTATAGGCAGTTCTAATTACTTTTCGTACATTGTAATTTCGACGCTTTCGAAAATGAAAACTAGATTTATCACTAAAATTCCATAATAACTAATTTTGAGTATAACAATAAATGAGTGTTTATTTTATAAATTAATAAGTTAAAATCAAATCTACCTTTTAAAATATGCTATAGAAAAAATCGTGTATTCTACATGACAATAAATCATCTCGTGGCTGCGCCATTCGTGTACTAAAATTTCTACTTGATGGTAAAAGTGTTTTTTTTTCTTCTTTTATAATAAATAACTGATATTATAACTCGTTAAATAACGATTTCGGGCCGGCGGGCGTATCCACCCACCATTTTTACTAAAAACTAACAAGTTCTATTTATAGAATTTAAACTTTAAATCTTTGAACCCTGCGGACGTTGAATCGTTAGTGTGAATTTTATTTATTGCATTATGTTACTAAACTAACAACCATAAAATACAACAACAATGAATTTAGGAACCCCAAACTTTGCCCCGTCTGTTACGACACGCCATATTCGAGCACCTAATTTATCTTCAAAGTAAACTAATCTACGTTAATTATTGTCAAGAGTTTGCGCAATGAAAATATCGGTTTGTCCACGGCAAGAGCAAATTTCTTATATGATTTTAACTTTGATCACGAAGAAGATTATTCGCACTTTAACAATGTCGACGTCTCCAAAGGCAAATTATGAATTATTGTCGAAATGCGGCCACGAAACAAGAATACGTCAAGGATGCACTTAGCAAATCACTCCTTTGATGCATTCGCTTCGAATAAATACAAGTCAGCTAAAAGCCTTTTTTCCGACGCTGTCGCCGTAGCTTCGTAATGAATTTAACCAAAAATGTCCCATCAAAATAGACATTTTATTGTCGGGAAATCAATTAAGACTTAAATGAGTTTTTCAGAATGCAAATACTTGATAATTGTGCGCTTTTGAAGTCTGATCGATCCGCGGGGGAGAAAACGCATTTTCAGGCTAAAAGTTATGTGTGGTTAATTCATAAACGCGACATTGGATATTCCAAGGCCTGTCAGACTCTGGAGGTATCATTTATTTGCGATTAATCACGGCTCCGCCGAGCTTGTGAACCGAATATTAAAAATTCATTATCCGTCTATTTATTGCCGGGTCTGTTAGTGATGGGAGAAGGGAATTTCTCGTTCTCAGCAGTACAGATGGATTATTTCGTTTCCGTTTTAATACCAAAGAGCAAAGAGCGTAGAATTAAACTTTTATACGACACAAACTTAAAATTTGACAAAATTATCCTCGATTCGGTGTGATCCACACATTCAATATTCCGTTTGCACTTATTGAAAAGTTTAGTGCCCCGCGATTCCTGCCATTAAATGTAAATTATGGCAGTTTTAGTAAGAGTAGCAGTGAATCAGACCGTGCACCAAGTCTAAATCGTGTTTTCTTCATTTTATTAGATATTTAGCGGCGTGGAAAATGAAACATTGATGATACACATCTGCTGATCGAATTGGATGCAGGATCATAAACATCCTTAAAGTGAAACGAGCAAGCAATAACTGTTACATAACCCTAAATTATTCTATATAGTAAAACTAACTCTGAAACAATATTGAGCCCCAATTCGAAATTCGTTCCGCATCCATTATTAACGTGAACTTTATATAGAACAGAAATTTTTGTGACAGCGACATCATCAATCATGTTCGTGTAATAATTAAATTTAACTGTAGATATTCAAATGCGAGGTAAAAAATTATTAACGACGGCATTAATGAGGAGTTTTAGAGAGGTCTCGGGATATCTTTGTTAATCCTTTTTTTCTCTCTATGACCGGAAGATACTTCTGGACCATCTGCATGAAGCTTTATCTTTGTTCTCTGAACGTAATCCTCTACTAGGGAGAACCTTCAAACGATGAACATTTTTAATAAGTCGTGCACGGCGAAGGAGAGAGGATTAACGGCCTTTATGAGACGTGGGAGCAATGGGAATGTTTTATAAAACAACTTCTGTGAAGTTAAGATACGTTATTGTAACTAGTTAAACTTTTGAGTAACAGTAAACAAAGCATTGTTAATTCTCTACAAAAATATCAAAGAAAAGACTACAATGTCTCCTTGACACAAAAGCGAGATATTCACTTTAAACTGGGTACATGAAATGAATAAGCATAATTAATTCAAACTGCTGCAATTAGATTTTTGTGTTTTCGTGTGCTTTAAAACAGAAATTAGAAATAAAAATTTTAATTATTGTCGCTCCTTTCACTTCTAGTGATTTCCACCAAGAAAGCTTCCACAAAACTCTTTGTTCTCTTATAGGACTTTTTTAAGCCCTTAAATCGTTGATGTGCTCACCTACGATGACTCTAGAAGGACGAACACTCACCTGAAATCAAAATACAACAAAATTACAAAGATAGAAAGCCATTTTGATACTTATATTTCCACCGACTTTTGTTGCATATTTTTACAACAGTCGAGTGCATACGAATATTTTTTAATTTGTGTTTCTCGTTGTTTAAAATACCTTTACCAACTAAAATAAAACTTAGAAAGCAAGTTCATTAAATTGAAAATTGCATGAATTACGCCGTTCTTTGGGAGATTAATATTGGATGCAGGGATACGAAATCTGAAGCACAGCACATACACTGGACAAAGTGATGGCAAAGTAATTAGGCTCTGCTAAGTGAATATTAGTTGGCTTGAGACACGGAGAACAGCAATTATCGCTAGGGCGATAAATAACATGATATGTGTTGTAAAACATAATAAGCAGTAGCGAAGATGATGATGATGATGCTAATAATAATGCATTATACTAACGTTACAGATTATTAATTTATAAATGGAAAAATTTGATTAACTTTGATGAGAATGTGACGTGTTTCGGTCGCTGCGTAAATTTATAAATATAGAGAGGAGTATATGTAAAAATATCAAAATATAGCAAAGTAGCCAACAGGTTTAAGAAAACATGGAAAAGTGCATTCTTTATATAAAGTAAGATTTTTTAATTTGTTTAAATCCTATTTTTTTGGATTTTTGTAATTTTTCTATTAAATTTTCTTGATGATTTTTCTAATTGTTTTTAGTATCTGTTGCAACCCCTCGATCTGTTTTACATATTTGATTATTACATTTTTTGGGTTCTTTACAATACTTTATTGCTTGACTCTTAGATTCTGCAAATTCTGTAAATTTTCTACTAGATCATTAAGAATTTGAATAGTTTCCAATTTCTCTTTTTGGTTTTGAAAAGAGAAATTAGAGAAAAGTTGAAACTTTTTGAATTACCTAGAGCCTTCAGACTCTCTAAAATTTTAAATGTTATTAAATATTTTATATCCGTTGCAAAATTCCCAAAACTCTTTGCGACTTATTTTTTATATTTGGCACTCTAACGATTTTCTTTAATTTTCCCAATTTACTTAAGGGGGGAAATAGGTGTAAGTGAATGTATAGGACTGCGTATTTTACGAATTTTTTTTACACATAAGGAATAAATATATTTCATTTATATTTTGGAATCATGTTATACATATATTCAAGAGTATATTATGAAATTTTCAAACATTTTCCTCGAAAAATTTCGGAGAAGTCAGCTGCCGTGCATTGTAAGTCGCCATCCGGCTGCCTAATTTGTGTACATCCTGGAGGTCACAATTTTCATCCCAAATCAATTTTTCAAAAAAATTTACTTTCTTTGTAAGTGTTTCTTCTATGTGAACCTCAATTCCCCCAAAAATATCGAAAATTAATATTTTTCTGAGGAATGTGAAAATTTAGTATGATTTTTTACCATTTTTTGCAATGAAAAAAATTGTAAAAATAAAGATATTGTTTATGATTGAGGTTCACATAAAGCGTAATTATATAAAGCAACTATGTGCTGAGTTTGATAACGAATGATCAAAAACTGTAGAAGCTAGAGTGTACACAAATTCGAAAAAAGTGATTTCGAGAAAAACGCGTTTATTTATGTACCTAAGGAAACGCTTGCGATAAAAGTCGGTGTGAAATTTAAAATTTTTCACACTTCTAAAACTTTTTTCCAACGAACAAAAAATCATCTTCTAAAGTGTTTTTTATCCTTAATATCTTCCAAATAGTTCTAGAGTGACTAGATGCTTGACGGCTCCGTACTACATGCCACGGGCTCCAACTGTTCGATAGAGGGACATTCACTCTATCGCTTATAACTCTTAAACCGCATAGAATTTTGTTTTGAAATTTTCAAAATATATTTTTGAATGGTTCTACGATTGATTTATGAAAAGAAAAAAAATGATTTTTTTGAAGCTTCTACACCTATTTCCATGGGTTTGAAAATTTCAAAAAAAAAATATTTTTTTTATCTAATAGTGCAATATATTAAGAATAAGTTTCAAAACAATCCAAGTAAAACTCAAGGAGAGAGAGCCATTGAAACTTCCTCTCGTTTCGTTTAATGAGAAGAATTAGTTAATTAATCAGTTTCGACCCAAAACTATATTTTTGAAGTCGGCGGACACGGTTTCTCAAAAACTAATGCACTGATTTTATTAAAATTTTGCACACTTCTTTTATATAAGATAGTGATCCCAACTTTTTTTACAAGACAATACGTGGTGTAGATTTTACGGAACGTTTTTTGCATAGAACTTTGCCAAAAATTCAAGTTTCAATTTTCTTTCAATTACGAGCTATATCCAAAAACTAGGTTCCAACAGATGAATTTAATAAAATAAAAATCTTCCACATTTGATAAGAAGAAAAGCATGCAATGTATACAAAACTGATGATTAACGGATGGAAGTTTAAGGAGTCCCAAAATATATTATTAATGCTTTTTAAATTAATAAAATTTTAAAAATTAAGTTGTTATAAATTGTGTGTTCAAATAATTTCAATATTTTGTTATATATGTATTATGTATAGTATATATAGTTATAATTATTTGCAACATTTCCAAAATTTGGGGATCTCAAAGAAATCCAAAAATTCTTATTTCATAAATGAAAATCGACAAACTTGATAGTAAGTAATAAATTGCAAATTATTTCCAATCTTCATTATAAAAGTTTTATATTTATTTATCATTTTTAAAATATTAAAAAAAGTAATTTATGTATACAGAGTGAGATCGAGAAGTAAGAGAAAAGAACAAATCGAGAGTGCTTTGAAGAAAGTTATATCAAAACGTATGTGTTTGCTGGTTGCATCTACATTGTTGAAACTCACACACAAAGGTAACGATTAAAACCAAAAAACAAAAGTGAATTTGTTGATATGACCGAACTGTTTTTTGATCTTTTTTGAGGTTGGTGTTACAATTGCGTGACAGTGGCGTCGCACTTGGCCATAACTTTGAAAATAATAATAATAATAACGTTAAAAATGTTGAAAATAAATAATTAATTATAATGATGCAAATAACACTCAAAATTCACGCAGTATAATTTCTTACTCAATAATATTTGAGACCACGAGTTGTCAACGTCTATGAATTTGAAGCTTTTGTTCAAAGAAATTTTGCCACGACGTGCCCGATAATTTACAACGCCTGCTTTGATTTGGATTCTTTTAAATGACTGTATATATTAATTACTAAAACAGTTTTAAAAATAATACAATCCTGAAGTCTTATGTACATTAATAATTATCAAAGACTCTAGAGTTTAATAAATCATAATCTGGTGAATTTTTTTTTTATGAAAATTTGAAAAATACTGAAAATCTTGAAAATACAAGTCCTTGATATTTTGAAAATTATTCACTAAAGTAAATTATAATTTTTCCTATAATTATTTCTGGCCTTTAAATTTTATATATTCTCAAAAATTACTACCCTCATGGGGAGAATCTCCGAATCTTTGAATGTGCTAAAAAAACTTGCCTACTGAAAAACTTTTGTACTCATTGTACGGAAACAGAATTTTCCCTCTTAATCCCGATGCACGGAAAAAAGTTTTCCCGCACCCCGGTCTTTTTTAGTTTCCTCTGGTGGCATATGATATTTGCGTTATACGGTTGGTATTGCGACTTTTTGAGGATATCAGTCAATCAATTTTTGATAAGCGCATTCATACCGTTCGCGACTTTTCTCGGGCAGCAGACGCAAAACGACCTCTTTGGCACATTGTTGTACTTCGGGAGGGGTACACATACATTCTTCGCTGTCACTCATTTTAACAATTTTTATTAATAATTAAAAAAATATATGACAGATGATTTAAATTTTAAAAATCTAGTAGGTAGTTACAGTAGATATATCATGTTACCAACCCACCATTAAAAAATAAACTAAGTTATTTATTTATTTTTTATTTCGATATTCGTTACAAAAAATATTGTACCTAACTCTTTCGGAAAGAATTTTCCCGCATTCGCCCTAAATGCAGCACGACTGTAAGGAGTACTCATGCGGGAAATTTAAGTTTCCGAACTTGTTAGGTAAACAACTATTTTTATATATATGTTTATAATTAAATCATCTTACTACTCTACATTAAAAATATTATTTCTAGAAATTATTGTAAAAAATCTAGTCATTTAAAAAAAAGAACAAAATAAGGTGAAATGTAACAAGGTTCTGACACTTTAAAACAAGTATATTATATATTGAGCCTGAACTTTTGTGGAAATAATGACCATTTATATATTACTTTAAAATCAATTTGCAGATATTTTATTATCAATTTTCATTAATTTTTCAAGGCCCTGTTGATCGTTTTTTTTAATTGAAATGGTACATAAATTTTCTAAGATAATAAATTAGATCTAACATCTTTATATAAAGTAAAAACCTAAAAAACAGAAACGTATATTTTAAATACCTTTTAACAATATTTTTTGCAAAAGTTTCCTAATTACTCACAGAATTAAAAATTTTTCTAAAAGATGTGACAAATTGTTAGATGCATAGGCAAACAGTTGACTCAGAAAAACTTTTTCTATTTAAAAAATCCCAAATGAGCTCGTAGCTAGATTGTAAACTTTTTTCTTTTTCATTTTTTTCTCTTTGTAAACAAATATTTCATTAGAATCGGAATTTTAACGCTTGATTAAAATTTTGACTGTTTTCATTGAGATACCGAAATTTTTTCATTAAATTTTCCATCAACATTCCTAGTTTTTTACCTCTCATTTCGCAGGTATTTTAAAAAGCTTGATACCAATTCCCAGATAGCTGTTTTTGTATTTTAAAACAAGAGAGAACTTTGGTAATTTATTCTCTCAAAATATAAGAAAGCAGTTCGGTTTTTGCTCCACAAAGTCGCCCCAATATCTATTCGTGTTGCTAATTGCGAAAAAGCACCAACAAGTGCCAAGTAAATATTGTCTTAATAATGGAGATATGAATACAAAGTTTCAATATTGTAGCAAAGGAAACGGAACAAACCGGTATCTACTTTCCCCTCACATCCAAGTTTTGGTCCTGAAAAAAACCTAATTTAAAATAAAATTAAAATGTAATGCTGGTATTGGAGTTCATATTAACGAGATGTGAGACGCACTAGATAAATAATGCATGAATGGAATGTCCACGAATTTTATGGAAAACTTAATTATGACGACGCAAAACCTTTGCGTGGAACAGATCAAATGATGACAATGCGAAGTAATTAAGTTTCAGATTACGGAATTTCATTATTTAGGATGTTACAAACATTGATATTTGTGTTGTGTTTAATATGTTACACTAAAAATTCCGGCGTACATATTGGAAAAATACCTCGGATAATTCGAGTGTTTGTTAGTCTGAACGATGTGACAACAAAAAACACCATTCAAATAATTGAATGTCTTAGAACAAATCCTGAGAAAAGAAAGACGGATATCCAAATATTTACCTGACTTGTTGTTTTTCGATGGCTTAAAGTGCACTGTTTACATTTTTAAAACAAGCACCATTAAAAAAACAACGCGTGAATGTATGAGTAGCGTGAAAATTTTTGCGAAATATTCATACGAAAGTTTAATTATGAAATAGCAAATACACAAAACAATTGGTGTTTTTAAAAATAACTGAGAATTGTAAAATAGTTCCGTGTTATGATAAACTGCAATTATTCCTAGCTGTCATACATAAAAAAAAAATAATTCATTTGTACAGGCAGTGGTGTGACAATAATTACAAGTTTTGTACCAGGAAGAGACATAATTGAGATCAAATAAAACTGATGTTATCCAATTTTTTAAATGCTGTTTTTTCCACGAAACGGTTTGTTTAATTAATTTCTACTACCACAAATTTGAGTTTTTATTTTGTAACTAGCATCCATTAATATCAATTTTTCTGAAAGGCAAGCCTGTAATATAAGTGTTAATTACTCAATCTTTTGTTAAATATTCATTGCGTGTCGTACATTATCAATTTTTACGGTGTTGCTAGAAAAAGGTATATTTACGTCTGAATTTAGAACTTGAAATAAATTATCTTGTTTTCATTTTGCAAAACAAAATCTCTTTATCTAAGGGAGTAATAAAATTATTACTACTATTAGTTATTGCCATCGAACAAAGTAGAAGGCTTGTCAAAGTCTAGCGTAGAATTCTTACAATATTTTTGTACAATTACAAAACATTAGGATCATATATTGTAAAAATTCTTCTATGCTGAAAAAGCTCTCTCAATCGACATTTTTTCACGGCTACGGTGAATCTCTTTTTGTCTAGTTTTTAAGTATACATGTTCAATTTATTAAAACATCTTGTCCCCCAGTAATCAAAAATTGCTGGGTATAATTTTTAGACTGGAAAGAAGAACGTATACCATTTTTTTTTACCTGTATCGTGCCCATATTTATCCCCATTTCTACCATAATATTCTTGCGTGGTATGTGTGTATTTAACACATTCTAAAATGCAAGGTAAGAATTTTTTCTTCCTGGAAGTATCTTTTGCAAGAATTTTTGAATATATATTAAACATAATTCTTATAGGATTCATTCAGAATGAATATCCTTTTAGACTCCGTGCTATGGAAAAAGGCGTAATATGCAGGTTTTACAACATATTCGTAAGCAATCTGTTTTAGTCTTTTTAGTCAGAAAATACTTTTTGACAGTTTATTGCGGATTAACTTTCTGTATCTATAAGTGAAGTAATCAATATCCTAAGTGATTATAAGCTCAAAGACTAAATAAAGGGCATAGGGAGGTAACAATGCTAAAATTGCCCCCAGAGCATATCTTAACTATACTTTCATGGTATGTTCGTTATTTTGACTTCTGATACTGAAAAACTGGTTCCTAGGCATCTCCAGAAAATGCTCTGCAACGATGAGCTCTTAATTTTAATAGAGAGATCAGTTCGATGAATTTTAAGAAAAATATTTTTTTTGTTTTAAATTTTCTAACTTATTGAAAAAAAATTATTGATAATTGAGCTTCTACTGATTCTACCGAAAATTAAACGCTCTACAAAAAAGGTCTATTGTTATTTTCTGGAGACGTCTAGGAACCAGTTTTTCAGTATCAAAAGTCAAAATAAAAATAATCGATTTTTTTGACCCACCCTAATGTATATACAATACATACATATAAAAAATGAAATTCTGAGATCGCATTAAGTGTTTATTGCTCGCTTAACCTCTCAGCCACCCCCGAGCACAAATAACAAAAAGAGAATGACTTAAGTATAGTGGCGTTTGAACATTCCCAACGCGAATATTAATATTAATTTTTGAAAAGTAATATAATCTAGAGTTAAACATTATATTAAGCAAATAATAACGAACCTTCAATTTGACAAAAGATAATTTAATATTAACTTGATTAATATCATTATTATATTATCTTATTATATATATATATATATATATATATATATATATATATAGAAAGAATAAGAAAGAGAGAAAGTAAAGATCGAAAATAATATTTTTTCGAACACATGACAGTTTTCATTTATTTTTTCAGCATGACGTACCATTAGAAAAAAAATTGTTCTATGTATTTTTTGGTAGAGAGTTGAATAATAGTTATTTACCTAACAAGTTCGGAAACTTAATTTTCCCGCATGAGCACTTTGTGCATTTAGTGCGAATGCGGGAGAATTCCGAGAGAAATTTTTTTCTCCGAAGTTTACTTCCGAAGTACAACAATGTGTCAAAGCGGCCATTTCGAGTCTGCTGCCCGAGAAAAGTCGCGAACGGTATGAACGCACTTTTCCAAAATTGATTGACTGATGTCCTCAAAAAGTCGCAATACCAACCGAATAACGCAAATATCCCTAACCGCCAGCGGAAACTAAAAAACACCGGGGTGCGGGAAAACCGTTTTTCCGTGCATCGGGATTAAGCGGAAAAATTCTGTTTCCGTACAATGAGTACAAAAAAATATTTTCAAAATTGTAGTTTTAAGTTTTATAATTGAAAACCAAGTTTTCTTGAAAAAATAAATTTTTCTCTATGAAATTGGAGTTATATAATTGAAATTTTTATCAAAAAAGTATCTCTATAGACATTAAATTACCATAATATTTTTATGTAAATGCGTTTAGCCTATGAAGAGAACTGTTTTTACCTTTTTTATCATTATTTAAAATCTTCAGAATCAATACTTTTATAGTACTAACATACCCTAAAAGTATCCAGTACCCAGATATGCTCTGAGAGCAATTTTAGCATTTTTATGTCCCTATGCCCTTTGAGCAGAATAAAATCATTAATTTTTTAATATACGCTTCAGATGACGATTATCTTTATGTGAAGGTTAGATAGTTAAAGGAAAGCAAAGTTTCAAAAATAATATGTAAAATGAGGTTTTAAACTTAACAGGTTCTTGCTTTGCACAACGGGAGAATTGTGTAAATTAAGATCGTTCGTTTTGTATAACCGTTAAACCGTCCCTCCTAGAAAATTCAGTATCAACTGTAGACAAAAGAAAGTGTAGCATTCAGCTTGTAGGAATTAATACAATGTATATAGTTCCGAAGATGATTGCCAATTTTTTAAAGGAGACACATTCCGAAATGTATACTGGACATTGCTGCATCTACGATGTTGGCAAACACGGTTGCTGATCTTTTCACCGTTAAACGAATACGCAATTTTGTAGCAAAAAACTATCTGTGCTAAGAACTGGCCACAACAAGTTGTTTTTTGGAACGTCAATTGAACCATTAACGTTATTACAATTAATTTAAAATAATAATGTAACAATTAATAATTACTGTGCTGGTTAAAGACGAATAAAGAACACTTTAAAATCTGCTATAGAAAAAAGTAAATTATCTTGTTTTCACTCTGTAAAGAAAATTTTCTTTACCTGAGAGAATAATAAAATTGTCTGGACTAACAGTAAGTATATAATAAAAACAGTTAATTTGATTCTTCTTCGCAATTTTACTTCTTTGAATCAATTTTTTGCTACAGAGTGTTTTTTTAGTGTGATGATGAACTATAGCCTGTAGGAAAATCCCCGTTATTGGCGGAAAGTGTTTCCATAAAATAAGCTCGCGTCCGTCGGACATCTGGAAGATATTTCAGTGGCATAAACCGCAGTTCGTCTCGGAGCACTCAACGCCATATACCCCTACACTTTATTCGCCGTTATATTACCCTTTTTTATGCCTGAATATGTCATAAAATAGCGCGATGGCTGGTAATACGTTCCCTTCCAATCCCTCATTTGTCCAAAAGTAGCACGAGGACCGTTGTATTAATTCGGCGTTGAATTTGAATGAAAGTATTGTTTAGATAGCGTTCCATCACTATCGATCCAAATCTGTGTCCATTATCCGAATAAATGAAGTCTGCGACAGATATTTGATCGACCATCCAACATGTCGCCGATTTGTAAGAGTTGTTGGAAAGTTCTGTGGAAGTTCAGAAGGGGATCGATCGAGAGCATAAACAGAAGAAAAAAAACGGGAGAAATGGGGCACTTCTCTCAACATTGCTTTATTAGATTAAACGACTCATTAGCGTAATGTAAGGCACGTGATAATTACTTGACAGCTAATTGGGCGTCTGCTTTAAATGCTGCAACTAGGACGAAAGCAGCGGCTGCCAGATAACAGAACTATTATTATCGTTACAGTTGGGAAGATTTGTTACCATTGCGAATTGCCAAGTACGTGTGGCCAGATGCTGAGTCAGATCCGCAAATTGGCTCATATTATTGAAACAGAAAAAAATATACTTTTTTTTACTAGAAGAATATTAGTACAAACATAAAATAGTAGTATTACATTTTAATTTTTTTTAGTCTATAAAATAAAGAGATATTTGAATTACAAACATTATAGCTCATGAGTTTCAACTTTCTAAAATTTTTAAACGATTTTAGACTAATTTGTTTTGCTTTTGTGCCGTTGTCAAATATTATATTTTCTGATTGAAAAATGTTCGTCTTTAAAGCATTTCAACTGAGTTTCGAACATGTTCACAAGTTTTTCTTATACTAAATTGTAAAAATAATTATTTTTAATAGGACTTTAACTATACAAAATTAAAAATAATTGAGAATTAACACTTCAAGAACACAACTTCAAAGTTGATAAAAAAATTTACTTGAAGTGATCGATACCGATATTTTTTCAGCAGATAAAATACACAAAGATAAATAGAAAAAACAAAATCGCACTACGAGTTTAGAAAATAAACACGACAGAAGCTTTGCTAGCAAAACTAAAAAAATTTAAGAAAATGACATTTGATTAGAAGAAAAAGTAACAATTTTTTAAAATAAAGTAAAGAAAATGAAAGAGAAACACGACGAAATTAAAGAAACTAAGTAATGTGGGAGTTTGTACAGAAGCGAGAGCAAATCTGTTAATTAATTAATTTAGGTTAAATATGAAATTAAACTAAATAAATCGAATTAAACTTTTGTGCGGCAATTCTCGACCCCTCGACTCTCGACACGTAAAATACATAGAGAAACTTTTTGCAAAATTTTGCTATTAGGCAAATTGTTTCGACTAAATAATTCATAGACGTAGTCAATTTATTTAATTTGGAGGTTTCGAGATATAACGTTCGAATAAAACTAGGAAGCGATAATCGAAGGTTACATCCAGAGAACTTCAAGTTGTAGAGAGTAAAATTTCTATAGATAAATTTTTGCAAAATTTTGCTTAGAAAATGGTTGGGATTACATGATTTTACGTGACAAAACTTGGAGGTCGAGGTCGAGGAAAATGATAACATCATTTCCCAAATTTTCTTCCAACTTTTATTTTAAATCAATCTTTTATAATATTTTCAAGATTTTCAGTTGATGTACTTTTATTTAAAACGTGATCTTCTTCATCATAAAATGCACGGACCTGATTCCAAACGGATTTGTAGTTTGTGGGTTTATTTTTGACACACGTCATAAACTATTGTACGAAAGTTTCTGATCGCGGAAAGCGGTTACAATGGATTTTTTAAACTTTTAACAATTAGATTAAATTAAATTACTTGAAAAAGTTGATAAAAATAAGATTTAACAAATATAATGTGTCTAAATTCTACCTTGATTAATATTAAATTCGCTCAAAAAAAGACGTGTCCAAAAGCTAAGTTTGATTTTATCTCTGTAAAATTTTAGCAAAAACTAGAAGCGGTATTATACCGCTGTCGTTGCTTGAGTTTCACATTTCTTGAAATTTAATTGATTGTTATAAAACAGTGTAAAAATTCTACTACAATCTGCAAAATATTCTTGATGAAATTAATGTAAAAATTGACCAAGTTACAATTATAGGAGATAAATATTTGAGAAGAAAAACGGCAGAGCTATAGGAGTAAATTGGATATGGTAGAAATACTAGAAATAAAAACGGAAAAAATGTTGTTTGTCTTTTAATAGTTTAATCGCTTGGACCTGTAGACATTTTCTTTTTTTTTTCAATTTTTAAGAATTATGAGTATGCATTTTTAGCATTTTTGCATTAAGCAGAAATTTTTAAACATTATTTGGTTTCTTGTGATCGAAGAATAAAATTCTGTGTTTCTGAAAACTATCTCAATAATATGTTAAAGCTAAATCATTCAGTATCTTTCATGGCGAAAAATGTAGACTTTACTTTTACTTAAATGTAGGCTAATATAAAAATAAATTGATGTCCAATATACTTGTCCAGACAAAAAAGTAATTTTCACTGTCAAATCAAAGCCAACATTAAAAAAAGTGAAAACAAATATAATTTTCTCTACTTTGGAAATCAAATTTTACAAAATGCGCTTCCTAAATTTTCTGCTTTTAGCTGTTACCTTAATCTAAAACTAAAAAAGTTTGCACACAAACATTTTAAAATCACCAACAAGAAACATGATTATCAAACTTTTAACTACTATAGATTACGACTACGATGATTATATACTGCTCATCATGGAGAATGCAACACCCAGAAATAGCAAATATATTTCGAAGAAATTTGGTACAGTAATTAGGTTACAATTAAACATAAAATGATGAAAATTTCAGTACCATTAGCCCATGTGTTAAAAAGTTCGCTCAGTAATAGGTTGGACTGCCTCGAGATCCTATACACTCCAGGGCTCGTCGAGGTATACTTCTAATCAGATGGTCAATGTCGTCTTAGGGAACGGCATCCCAGGTAACTTGAATTTCATGTCTGAATGCAGCCAAAGTCATCGGAGGGTTTTGCAAATTGGTCAGTCTTCGACCCATTAAATCCCACACGTGCTTAATCGGGGACAGATCAGGAGATCTCGGCGACCATGGAAGTAAATCCACCTGAGACTCATCTAGGAAGTCTCTACTAATGTTGGCAATATGCGGCCGCGCATTATCTTGTTGAAACAGAGCATTATTTACAGTTCGAAAATAAGGCACCACAGCAGGCCGCAAAACCGTCATGTTTCCCTGAATAAAGAGTAGTTGAGACCTAATTCCATAACAAATCGCTCCTCACACCATAACCAACAGTTCTTGCTACGTGCCTTTCAACAGAAAAGACAAAATTCCGTTCAAAAGTCTCCGAACCCTTCACCGACCGTCGTGCATCCCAAGACAAAAGCGGGATTCGTCTCTGAAGATGACTGAATTCCACTGCTCATCCCAGTCAATCCTCTCATTACACCAGGCCAATCGCTGGCGTCGATGAGTTGGAGTTAAAGGCAAAACTAAATGTGGGCGGTAGGATCGTATCCCAAATGACCTTATTCGCCCGTAAATTGATGACATTGCTACTGGTCTTCCTACTGTGCCGTACCAAGCATTTGCTACCTCACGAGTTGTCGAAAATCGATCTCTAAGGGTCAAAAATCGAAGATAATCTTGTCGATCTATAGTCCTCCTTCTTGGACCAGTATCTTTAACACGCTGGTGTCTCCCTTCTTCAAACCAGGCACGACAACACCGTAACACAGTGTCCACATTTCGTCCCATATGATGAGCGATAGCGCTATATGAAAGATCTGCTTCTCGCATTCCGATAATACGACCTCTTTCAAATTGAGTTACGTCTTCGTACTGGAGGCATAGTGTAGCACTAATTAACTTTAAATACTGCGATATACTCAAGTTATTGATCATAACTGATCGTCAAGAATAAAAAGAAACGCATGTTCGAATAAGAAATAATCTAAAAGATACGGGTATGTTCTTCAGATATTTCTTTCAAATTTTCATCATTTTATCTTTAATTAACACAATTACTGTACCAAATTTCTTCAAAATATATTCACTATTTTTGGGTGTTGCATTTTCCATTTTAAACTTAACTTAAAACCGATTAGGCTAAAAAACCTAAGTATTTTGTTTGTTACGTGTAAACACTTGTAATAATTTTTACAAATTTATCAAATAACTTAATTCAATAAACAGACGTCAACATTGTTTAATGGCGGTAGATTTCCCACATTTCCGTTTAAACATTTTTTATCAGGGCTATTATTTTTTATGTCTGAAAAATGCTTTCACATTTCATAAAAATATACGTTTATTCCACTCAACTAACTACCTCGTTTCTATCTCTGAACGCAACAATATTTCAAAAAGTGGAAGTCTGATAATGAAACTTTACGCACAGTGACCGTGTTTACTTGGTTTCAATTGCGAATTAAAATGAGAAAGAGACAATATATAACAAACAAATAAAATCGAACTGTATTTACGCCCAGTCTGTCTAATATTGCGTTTGAGAGAAAATCAATGGACTCCGGGAAGTTCCGGAGAAAAAATAGCAGCGAAAGAATTTTAGCTCCCATGTGAAAAACGTGTGTACATGAAAGATTAAAGTAAATTTAAAACAATGAGAAAATTATTAGCGCAAGATGAACGGAAATGACAGACATTTAATGTCCCCATCAGTATGTGACTTGCGATCGTAACTATCATACACACTTGGCACAAAATCAATTTGTGTGTTAGTCATAGTTATCTCGGTGATGTAGTAGCACTAAATCGTAACTTACTAAAACCTCGATTAACGCGTAATCAAAACATTTTTATCTCAGTGATAAAGCGTAAATAGAAGCAACAACATGTCAGACACCATCGCGAAACTTGAAGAATTTCTGGATTTGAACGAGAAAATTATTTCAACTAAAACAAAATGTTTAACGGCACCGGGCGAAAACTACGGGAGTTTAATGTTGAGTGTGGATGTGAAAACGGAAAAACAAGAGCTCAATTTTGTTGCGAAAACGCTGCCGCCAAATCCAGAGATGCAAGAGATGTTTAATTGTCCAGTAACGTTTCGTAACGAGATTGGATTTTATAAAGTGATCGTTCCCACTCTACTCCGATTTCAAAGAGAACATGGACTGGATAAAGTTATCAATTTTGCTGCAAAGTACCACGGAAGTCGATCAAATCTTCATCGGAAAAATGAAATCATCGATGGAGACGCTGTGCTTCTCTTGGAAAACCTCAAAGTTCGTGGTTTTGTGAACTTGGAAAGAACTCTTGGTTTTGATTTAGAATCGGCAAAGTTGGTGCTCACAAACCTAGCGCAATTGCACGGAGTCGCACTAGCTTTAAAGCTTCAAAAACCTGAAGTTTTTGATGAAAAAATTCGACCGTACCTCACACCTTTTAGTGTACCTGAAGAAGTTCGCGACGACTGGGAGAAAAAGTATCTAAAATTGATATCGAAAGTACCCGAAATGGCACCATTTTTAGACCGACTCAAGAAAATCAGTGTTAATATTTACCCAGCACCGCCTCCGCGAGAACCATATGGTACCATCTCTCATAACGACTGTTGGGTTAACAACATCATGGTACGACTGGAAGATGATAAAGTTGTGGATGGCAAACTTGTAGACTTCCAACTTTTCGATTACGGCTCACCGGCAAAAGATGTGCTCTTTTTTTTGTTTTCCAGTGTTCAGAATCATGTTATACGTGAACACTGTGATGATTTATTACAGTTTTATCACATGACTTTATTGGAAATTCTTTTAGAAATGAAATGTGATACGAAACAATTTGGTTTTAAGGAGTTTCAGAAAGAGCTGAATATTGAGGCCAGGCAGACGCAATTTATGCATACAGTTTTGATGCTTTTCCCGATATTTGCCCCAAAGTTGGATGTAAAAGACATGTCAGAAGTTAAACCTTCGGATATAGGAAATGAGGAACCTTCGGAGTTGCTCAAAGAAAAGCTTGTTGTGATTACCGAGGAGTTTGCAAAGAGAAACTGGATTTAAAATTTATATTTTTTATATATATTTTTATTTATATAGAGGCTTGATGTGAAATATGTATTTTTAAATTTACACTAAATGTAAATAAATTATTACTGCTTTAGTTTTTTAATTTTTTTTATCTCCTATTACTTCATGATACTGCAGCATATAATTTTCCATTTCCAAGTCTACAAAGACAAAATGTAGAAATAACTAGAGTTCATGAAAATGAAATCTTTAAAGTAAATTAGGCTTTTTTCATACATTTGTTTTTCTAATTCTGTGGATATTTGATATTTTTAAATTTATTTAAAAATTGATTGTTTACAAAATTTTTTTTCAGTTTATAAAAAAATAAGATAAAGATAAATTTACTTATAATTTTGTGGATATTTAGAAAACTCTTTTCTACGGTTACAATTTGAGAGACACTACGTATAGGTAAAGATAAGCTGCTTATAACATGAAATATTTTATCACAAATTACCAGTTTGATTTAGCAATAAAAAAATATTTTAGTAATAATATTTAAGACTGTTTAATCGTCGAATCGTCGGTAATTATTTAAAAGGTACAGAAGCAAATTCAATAAAAAAATATTTGCATTTTATGAAATTGTAGCTTCTCGTAAAAATTTAAAATTTATTTTAAAAATAATAAATACTTGTCTGTAGTAATAATCTGTAGCTGCAAGCAAAAATTGGAAATTATATTAGGAAATAAAGGGTTTTAGAACTGATGAAGTAATTTATAGTAGAAGCAGTAATTTTTAAATTCTCTAGAAATTTTAATTCTTAAGTTTTTTTTTATTTCTAATTATAAACGAGTTCGCTTTGGTAGCAACAATTAAAATTCGGCAAAATAAAAATCTGAGTTTTGGTATTAAGACAGTTTATAAAATTAGAGCTTAAATGAGAATTATTATTTATTATTTTTGAAATAAAAAGATGTGCAAAAATACAAATTATACACGTGTTAGAAAAGGTAATCTCTGGGGCGAACTTAAAAAATGTATTTATTACTATTATTACTGTAGATATTTAGAACGTAATTCTCATTTTTCAAAAAGATGTTAAATACAAAATCTAGATCTTTATTCGAAAATAAGAAAATTCGTTTTTGTGGTAATTTCAAAATTGTTAGTTTTTTTCTTTCTAAAAATTCTTGCTTCATTTTGAAGCTTAGAGAAAAAAACTGCAAAACAATAATTACAGTTCATTAAACCATTTGTAAAAATTGTGAATATTAAAAAAGTTTTTTGTTTTCAATTAGAAGATTGTTTGAAAATAAAAATTTTAAAAAAAGTATGGTTATCAAATCAAAGTTTTGAAAGAAAGCAAATATTTTATTTAAAAATAGTAAAAACTGTTTGAGTGCGTAATCAAATGTTTATAAAGAAAGTCACGGTTTAAATTTCATTTAAAAATTCAAATTTGCTGAAACTCGTTATTTTTTAATTCTGGAAATTCAAGTTACTGTCTCTGTGTTTGAACATACCCCCAGATTAAAAAAATAAGCTTCTAACAAAAATTGTTTATTATATGTGAAAGTAACTGTTAAAAATTTAGAAGATACTGTAACAGTGACTTTAAATTTTCTATTGTTCGACTTTCAGCAGTATTCAATAATTTTCTTATCTTTAGGTGCCAGTGGACCAAATTTACATAAAAATAACCACATTTAATTGCAAAACTTAGTTTTTAGAAAAAATAAAAAATAAATTGCCAACAACAATTTTCGTCCCAATAGTAAAAATTCCTACCTTTATTAATTTTGTTAGTATGTAAACTCTCTCAACTTTCTAATTTGAAACAAAAGATTTCAACATAAAATTAACGACATTTCATAAAATTTATGATTTCAGCACAAACTTACTTAGAAACAAAAATCTTCAATTTTGGAGACAATTTTAAACTTCCTACTTCTTTTATTCTCTAGATATTTAAACAATTTCTTTTTTAAGCGTAGGGTGATAAAGTGTAAAAAAAAATATTTTCCGTTTATTATGTTAAAACTGTAAACAATTATATAAAAATTAATTCTATAAATTGAAAATGAATTTAGCATTACTAGTACTTTTTTTTGTTTTTGTATTGAAACAGATAAATTTTACAAAAAAATAGCATATTTTATCAAGTTAAAGTTTTCAGAAAACATTTAAAAAATAATTTGAAAATAAAACAACTGGCTCCTCCACTATTTTTACCACAAAACTAGAAATCAGTGTCTTTTACAATTTAGCAAATATTTTAAAAAATATTTGTTTTTATGTTAAAACGGATTAAGTTAAGATTTTTGTCAAAAATGAAAAATTTTATTCGAAAATACAAAGATATTATTGGTTTTGACAGTAACTTTAAGATTTTATATTTTTTTTAGTTTGGTAAATATTCGAAAAATTCGACGTTTGTAAGGTTGGAAAATAAAATCTACAAGGAAATAATTCTTATCTTCGACAAAAACTAAAAATTGAAATATTACATCGCTACGTGCAGCAAAGTTTAGAAATATATCTTTTTTATTCTGTGTAAATTTGATGAATTATTTGTCTCATATTTTAGACAGGCGATGTTTTTTTGTATTTTTTTTTTAAATTGACGCTTTTGGAGAAATAAAAATTGTATTTAGGAATATGCATATATGGTTTGGTTCAAACTTTTGAGCCGCCTAAAACCTCTTATGAATATGGCTTAAATAGTTCTAAGAAGATCTAAGTTTAAGCCTTAAGATTTGTGCTACTTTACAAGTTTTAAGTCTCTCATAGAGAAATATATGTGTGACATACGACAGTTGCTTTAGGTACAAATTTGCACATTTATTTTCTTAACATATCAAGCAACAACATTAAAGTATTATCTTTCTGTAACCTTCTTTGGAAAAAAATCAAACGTTTAACAATACAATGACCAATTTTCCTGATAATAACATTTTAAAGAAAATACCCATAAATTTAAGTTTTCTTGTTTCTAGACAATACCAACGAATATATGAGCATGATTCACGTTCACAACAAAGAAGTCTTAGCCTCGGCATTTCTATTGTTCATTAATCACCTCGTTGGTGCTCCTGTAACCTCCTGTAGTATATCGCAATATATCTAATAGCGGAATGCTGCTAAATAACGTCCCCACGTGCAATTAGTTAAACTACGTAATTATTAGGATAGTAAAAACCCACAATGATGAAGTACACACCTTGTAATTACAAGTTTTTAAATTGACTAAAATTACGTTCCCGGACTGTAATTACGCAACAAGTGCCATTTATTTCCTAAAATTGACAATGAGAGTGCAATTAAAATGTGATGATGCTTTAAAAGGGCTACAACGTTATGTAATATTACAACAAGAATGTTGCATGAATCTACACAGATTTGCAATTACTCTTGACATGATTTAGTGCAACTATGAAACGACGTTGCAGGTGCATAATCTGCACTGTTTTACACAAAGCAAAAAAAGTTATCTTCTTAAACTTTTAAAAGTATAATTAGCCGCTGCTCACTCGTGTTTCTTAAATTAACCATAAATTTCTACTCATGAAGTTTTGTATAAGTTCATTTAACACAAACACTTTAAATTGCAAACGGTAAATATCTGCTGTAAACTTCCACCCAACTTGAGAAAGTTCAAACTTTTTTTAATTATTTTTACAAAGAGCGAGATTTTTTTTAATTCAACTTTAACTTTAATTTAATTGTGAGAGTAAAAAACAATGTATTTTGCTTCCAAAATAAGAAGCACTTATTTTTCGGAAAACATTTTTTACATTGCTATTGCGTTTTATAAATGTGTCATTATTAAGAATATATTCATAAATCATATCTACATAATATTTTTATTTCTAATTCTCTTACATTTTACACAAATACGGAACTGTGGATTTTTGAGCAGTTTAGCAGATTTTTTTTATTTTCGATACAACTCTAAATTGTTCAAAAAGAGTTTCTATTCTACTTATAATAATCATCTACTTTTTTTACATTTTTAAATGCTACATTTAGTAAAATTCTACTCTTTACAATCTTATAGGACAACACAAATAACAATTTTTTATTAATTTTTTATACTGTGCAATTCATCATAGTATAAAATTTAGACCCTGCTCATGGTTTTTTAACTAAATAATTTTTGGCCCATATTCACGTTTTATCTCTTTTATTGCGTTTTGAATGTTTTTAAAATCGAAAAAAGAAAAACTATGTGAATAAAAAATAAAACAATTCGATGCTTCCACATTGTCGGATCACTAATAGGTTACTGCTTGTTGGTTTAAGAAAAACAGTTTGAACATTTATTATAATAAAAATTATGTAAGGTTGCGTGAGTTAAGTTGTTGTTTTTATGCTTTTCGTTGGTAAAAATAATATTTATCTGTTTTATTCAGTTATTTTTTTAGTTTCGCTGTAATGTAAAGGCCGTCCAGTTTCATCTAAAATATTAAAATTGCTCACTTTATTGATTTTGAATTGACCTTACTATTCAATTATTATCATAACAACATGACAAAATTAACGAAATTTTCCACATTTGCTCTTCGTCGCAAAAAAATTTCTTTGGAAAAGTTTTCAAATTAATTTTTTGTTGGGATAGAAAAGCTAGAAGATTACTGAACAGTTCATGTTTATTTTAGTTACAAAACTATCCATTTTTGCATTTTGAAAGTTTTTTAAACATATCAGATATAAAGTTCGGTTCTGTGGGTTAAAAGACTTACTCCCGAAACTGGACTAAACGATCTAAAAACAAAATTTTCATAATGTTTTTTATATTTGTAATGAATGAATTGGTTGAAATCAATGTAAATTGTGAAAGTGGCAAGTTACTAGTTGTGATAAACTGTGAACAAAATCTTTGAGTTCGGTCACTAGTTGTAAAAACGTTTAAGAGGTTTGTTGCTGTCCGGTCACTGCCGTGAAAACTTTTGGAAAAAAATTGGAGGAAGTGAACAATTGATAATGATCATTATTAAATTAAATTGTAAAAACTTAGCTTGGGTTAGTTGAGGAGGAGGAAACTCCATGGGAGTTGTTTCCTGTCAACTGAAGACGTCTAAAAGTTTAAAGAACACAGTTAAAAGACTTCTTGGTACTAGGTCGTCGGAGTCACCAAAATGTATAATATGATAGTAAATTATAGCTTATTTAAAAGATTGATCGTTTTATTAATTTTTTATTTATATTACGTTTCAACTAATAGCAGGACAATATGACAAGGTTAACGAGATTTACTACAATACCATGCAAATCCCTATGATGCTTTCATACAAAAATGCACTGTATTATTCTACAAATAGCTCCTTACTATCATAATTTATCAAACTATGGATAGAGTATTATGTTATGAAATCATCAACTCTCAAGAACAACATTTTTTTTTATTTATTTTTTTTAGAATTTGAAATAAAGTTTGTTTTTACTTCTTATTTATTTATTACTAAAGTATATACAAATTTACATTTTTTAATTTTCTATTTGATACTTTCTTCGCCAAAAATCTTCTATAATTAATAAACATAAAAGAGTTACAACATGCAAACAACAGTCAACAACACGTTGTTCCACGTTGCAATTGCATATATATCCAATCATTCTATTGAAAAAAAACCAATTGTTATTGTAATTAAAATTAAACTCTTTTGCATAAAAAAAACTGTTAAAATGTTTAAAAATCAACTATTTTTAATTGTCAAAAGTGAAATGGAATGAACATTAAGTAGACATGATTTATAAATAAACATATTTTGTAAGCTTGAAGTGTAAATCTACTAACTTAATATTAAGAAACTCTACAGGGCACACAAAAAACTTCATAAAATCGATTCACTTAGCTTTCAAACCAAAAATAAAATAAAGTCGGTCATTTGAAAAAAGGAGCAAATATCAATAATCACTTTTTTATAAGCATTTTTGTGATCAGTAAGTTCTCTTAAGCGAGGATTTTTCTGGAAGTGTGGTGATATGTAGCATGATCGTGTTAGAATGAATTTGAATCTAATGAAAAAAAAAATACAAATGGTTTTAAAGTACACTGTCCTTTTTACGTGGTTCAATTCCGAAAGTGTTTAAAAACAAAGTCCTCCAATAGTTATTTACGCGTAGAAGGCCGGAAGTGTAAGATCACGTCCGCAGCCAAAATTTGAGGCCTGACGAAGGAGGGCCTTTATTTGGCTAAGGGCGTAATCTACTTCCAGCCTGAGGTGCGCACAACGTTTTACGCACGACTGCATTAAACACAAATTTAGAACAAGTTTAGTTTTTTTTTTAATAATGTTAAAAAAATGCTACCACAGTTAAGGTGGCGACCAGTTGCTATGTGTTCAGTTGTATACAAAAAAAATATTGACAACGAAAATGGAACATTGTCTTGAAACGGAAGAAGGCATTTCAGAAGAAATTGAGAAAGCTGCTGAAGAAGTTTTAGCAGCTTTACTTCCTTCCAAATCCAAAGATCGTTATGAAGCTGAATATGATATTTTTGAAGCAGGGATTCGAGAGAAGAAAGCAAACGAGATTAACGAGACTGTTTTGCTAACGTATTTCGGTGAAAAGGAATGTAAGTGGCCGTATTTTAATATGAATTATAATTTTTAATTTGCAGTCTAAAAAATATCAGTCCAGTTCGTTTTGGTCGCAATATTCCATGATCAAAAAGACTTTGTTGGTTAGAAAAAATATTGACATTAGCAAGTATCATATATTGACATCTTTTTTGAAAAATAACAGTGTTTGACATGAGCCAAAAAAAGCCATGGTGTTGTCTAAAGAAAATGTAATACAGTTTCTTACAGAAGCACCAAATGAAATGTATCTAATGACTAAGGTATGACAGTAATTAATATGCAAATTATGTTTAAAAATATTTTGAAAATAGGTTGCTCTTGTGTTTGGAATTTATGGAGCCTGTCGTAGAGAAGAACTGGCTAATATGTCAATATCTGATGTAGACGGTAGAAGATTTGTAATTGTCGTAACCATCCCGAAAACTAAAACAAATAAAAAGCGTGTATTCACAGTTGTTAATGACGATGTCGTCTATGGACTAGATTTGTACAAAAAATATATTGAATTGCGTCCAGAAAATGTGCCCATGACCGTTTCTTTTTGCAGTACAGAAAAAGTGCATATACTTTACAACCTGTAGGAAAAAACACTTTTGGGGGCATTACCAAGACCATTGCAACATTTCTTCAACTTCCCGTTGCAGAGAAATACACGGGACACGCATTTCGTAGAACGTCTGCCACGTTGTTAGCGGATAGTGGGGCTGACATTACATTCATTAAAAGACATGGAGGATGGAAAAGTCCTTCGGTTGATAAAGGCTACCTTGAAGACTCTATTCAACAAAAAAATAAAATTGCCCGGTTGATTCTTAGAACTGAAGAAAGTGTTTCTTCCGATGTACCTCACAAAATTGCTACACCTCAGACATTGGAATCGATGCAACAAACTCGACAAAGAGGTACAGAAACACTCTCTACTATTTCTCAGTCTAATTCTGGTGTCATGTCTGCTGGCAAAGTACCGTTTAATAATCTGCATAATTGTACATTTTATATTTAAAAATGAATTTATTATTATTATTATAGTTGGGCGTTTTTTTACAGCGAGCCTTAACTTTACACTTTACCGCCCGTTTAGTCAAATTTTCAGCAATAGTAACCAAGATATAAAAAGACAATTTTTATACAGTTGTGCGTAAAATTTAATACGTTGATTCTGATTCTTTAATTAGCAAATCAACCATTGATCTTTTCTGGATTTCTTCACGTCTGTTCTTCGTGGACGTTTAACGGGTGCGGAAGTTATGGGATTATGGGGTTATAGTTTGACGAGTGTGTCCACATTTGGTTGTTTTCAAGTGGTACTTTGTAAATTGTTTTACCTCGCCGACGAAGGTTTTACGACATGCGCGACAATTTGTTGGATATAATGTATAAGCCAAGAGGTTTATGTAAATGTTTTTAGTTTCAAATAATCTTTGATAACAAACAGATAGTTAAAAGAAACTACTATAAAATCTAGCGAATTAATTAGTTTTAAAAAAGTCCCACATTAAGGGTTAAGTATTTTGCAGCATGATTTTATTAAAAATTTATTAATTTGAACATAGTTGTTTTACTCGTCACGTGACTTCAATTACTTACGACCACTCTTGCATTTAGCTGTTTTACTCTTTCTCTTTCGAACGATATAAAAATATCACATAGAAGAAAAATGCATTTAGCAGGTTTACACTCTAAGCAGACGATTTGTAATAATGCCACATTTATACTAAGCAATAACATATTTAAAAAAATGTTCCCGATTATTTAAATTATCTTGTTCTTTCTAAGTGTTAATAAATTATTATTATTATTGTGCGAAAGCACACCAAAGAGCAATAAGTGATTCCCAGCTACTAAGTTTATTTCGCAAGATCCTCCCTTATTATTGTTATTATATAAAATTTACGAGTAAAATGCGTATTTCACTTCGCATTCGCAGTCCAACTTCCCCATTAGGAGGCGTCGTGCGTGCATAAACACAACCCGGAACCGAACTTTGTGGTTGTATTTAAAGTTGTCGCTGATTATTTGATGCCGCCTGAATTCCCGGAGCGACCGGAGACAACGGCGGTGACGGTCACGGTTTAGGCTAAACGAGGTCTGCCAGCGGTCACTTGTAATTTACAATCACGTCACTCAAGCCTGGAGGCAACGTAAGGCCGACCCTAATTATTATTTAAATTATTCCGAGCGAATTTAACGCTAGCTGAGGCACACGATTTTATTTCGGACCGCAACTGGAAACCGTCACTTTTCTGGTTCATGCCTCATTAATTGTACAGATGTGTTAGAAGTTTCCGACTCATGAGTTACACTTCCCGGATGGTAATTAAGTGGGTGACGGGTTTCAAATAGAATAAATAAAAGGAGGAAAAATGAGGGTGCAACGGAGGTAGACAAGTTTTTACTACATTGTTCTGTTGGAAAGTTTTAACGGTGGCCGGAACGGTGTTAAAGAGGATAATTTCTGTTGCCTACGAAGAAAAAAGCTTTTGCAGATCCAATAAATTACAAATAGTTGAGAATTTGTAATTGATTTTCATACAAATTCTTGATGCAAAAACTGCTATTCCACTTTAATTTAGAGGACAATGGGCTAAGACAGTTCAAATGTCCACCACTAATGGAGTCCTGGACAATTTTCAATACAATAGCACAAAAATACATGCGATTTGTAAAAAGTTAGAGTTAGAGACTAAATAAAGAAAAAAATGATTTCTTTAGTGTCCGAAACTAGCTACATTACAAAAAAATACGTACTTCTTGGCGTCTCACAGCTTTGTGGTCGTTCGTTTGCGTGCTTCCTACCACGCATTTGGTTTTGAACATTGCATTATTTCGCATATTGAACTTATTTGATTCGTAATTTTGTAAATCTATCGTCTTACGACGTTAATATAGTTCCAAAATTTGCGTTTTTATACCAAACGCTGTAAGACATTGACTATATTTTCAATATAAAACTTTTTTTCCGATCAAACCTTTTACCAAGTAACAATTAGTATCATGCTTTTAAAAATTTGAGATCAAAGTTGCAAAAGCCACACTTTTGTTATTGCAGAGGTACGTCCTAACTTAATTAGGAATGACACTATTGGCAGTAACAATCATTTGAGTTTTGTGTCACACCTTCCCTGCCTCTTGTTCTTCGATCAATTTTCTGTTAAAATTGCGTTTAATTTTTTTTTTCTAGTGAGATTAAGAACATAAGGATCATAAAGTGAGATTAGGAACAGATAGTTGTGTCTAAGTGACATTTCAATAAGAGCCCTACGATATGCGTTACATTTTTTTTTTCTTTCATTTGCCCATAGCTTTTTACTGACAGCATTTTCTCGTTTGATGTGTCCGGAAAATTTGCTCAGTATTTAGTAGATTGTTCAATTATGTAGTGGTAGAAATTTGGAACAAGTTCTATATATTTTTGCCCTTTGTTCTTTGTTATTGTTGATCCAGTAACAATATTAGTGATATTATAAAATGTTCTGGTTTTCACAAAAAAATTTACAGGTAGAAGCAAAATTGTAGTAAAAAGCTTACTAGAGATTTAAATATTTTACGTTTCTCTGAATAAACATTCATGTTTTTAACACCGCATTTAACTAACTATCTTTCAGTAAATCTTCTTGTTAAATCTTCTTTTTGAAAATCGTCTTGAAAACAACATTTTCCTGCTTATTTAGGCGCAGAAAAATTGGATTTTCCTGACTAGTAGTGTAAAGACTTTGCGAGACGCAAAATAAAAAAACTACTTTAAAAAAGAACAATTTATTCAAAACTGTTAATTGGAAATGTGAATATGAATAATCTTCGTCGCATCGACAAGCTCCCGAAACGCCAAAAATAAGCGCGACCTGTAAATACATAAGAAAAATAAATAAAGAATTAATTTGAAGTACTTATTTAACCATTGTCACAACTTACTCGCACCAATAAAAATTGCAAACTTGCTTTTTCCGCGAAATACTTCTTCTGTAAGTAACTTTTTTTTTTGACGCAAATCTTCGAGAATTTGAAAAGCTCTTTCATACCGATCTTTTGATTTAGACGGTAAAAGATCGTCAGTAGCAGCAGCCGCAGTTTCACTCACATCAAATGGAATACCCTCACGATGATTTTCGTCTTTTTTCTTCATTATTTTATAAATTAACACTGTTTTCACAACACATGTGAACACACGCACAAAATTGATAAAAAATTCGATGTTGTTTACTTTGTAACTATAGTTGCCAAAAAAATTGACAAACTTCATTTTTGTGGAATTTGTAGAAATTTTTTCTATAATTAGTAAATTTCGCCTTTTTTACGATTTCCGGAAAAATTTAATAAAAAACACGTTAGTAAAATCTCTTACTTGACTCGGAGCTTTAAAATACTCGGTACAAAGTGCCTCGAATTTCAATTTAGCTCCTCTTCAGTAATGTGTGATTTTCCTGAGTTTTATGTAATAGTTATTTACGCGTACAAGGCCGAAAGTGTAAGATTACGCCCGCAGCCAAAATTTGAGGCCCGACGAAAAAGGGCCTTTATTTGGCTAAGGGCGTAATCTACTTCCGGCCTGAGGTGCGTACAATGTTTTACGCACGACTGCATTAAACACAAATTTAGAACAAATTTAGTTTTTTTTTAATAATGTTAAAAAAAAATGCTACCACAGTTAAGGTGGCGACCAGTTGCTATGTGTTTAGTTGTAAACAAAAAAAATATTGACAACGAAAATGGAACATTGTCTTGAAACGGAAGAAGGCATTTTAGAAAAAATTGAGAAAGCTGCTGAAGAAGCTTTAGCACCTCTACTTCCTTCCAAATCCAAAGATCGTTATGAAGCTGAATATGATATTTTTGAAGCAGGGATTCGAGAGAAGAAAGCAAACGAGATTAACGAGACTGTTTGGCTAGCGTATTTTGGCGAAATGTTATAGAAGTAGCCGTATTTTAATATGAATTATAATTTTTAATTTTCAGTCTAAAAAATATCAGTCCAGTTCGCTTTGGTCGAAATATTCCATGATAAAAAAGACTTTGTTGGTTAGAAAAAATATTGACATTAGCAAGTATCATAAATTGACATCTTTTTTGAAAAATAACAGTGTTGGTCATGAGCCAAAAAAAGCCATGGTGTTGTCTAAAGAAAATGTAATGCAGTTTCTTACAGAGGCACCAAATAAAATGTATCTAATGACTAAGGTATGACAGTAATTAATGTGTAAATTATGTTTAAAAATATTTTGAAAATAGGTTGCTCTTGTGTTTGGAAGCCTGTCGTAGAGAAGAACTGGCTAATATGTCAATATCTGATGTAGACGATAGAAGATCTGTAATTGTCGTAACCATCCCGAAAACTAAAACAAATAAAAAGCGTGTATTCACAGTTGTTAATGACGATGTCGTCTGTGGACTAGATTTGTACAAAAAATATATTGAATTGCGTCCAGAAAATGTGCCCATGACCGTTTCTTTTGCAGTGCAGAAAAAGTGCATATACTTTACAACCTGTAGGAAAGAACACATTTTGGGGCATTACCAAGACCATTGCAACATTTCTTCAACTTCCCGTTGCAGAGAAATACACGGGACACGCGTTTCGTAGAACGTCTGCCACGTTGTTAGCGGATAGTGGGGCTGACATTACATCCATTAAAAGAGATGGAGGATGGAAAAGTCCTTCGGTTGCTGAAAGCTACCTTGAAGACTCTATTCAACAAAAAAATAAAATTTCCCGGTTGATTCTTAGAACTAAAGAAAGTGTTTCTTCCGATGTACCTCACAAAATTGCTACACCTCAGACATTGGAATCGATGCAACAAACTCGACAAAGAGGTACAGAAACACTCTCCACTGTTTCTCAGTCTAATTCTGGTGTCATGTCTGCTGGCAAAGTGCCGTTTAATAATCTGCATAATTGTACATTTTATGTTTAAAAATGAATTTATTATTATTATTATTATTATTATAGTTGGTCGTTTTTTTACAGCGGGCCTTAACTTTACACTTTACCGCCCGTTTATTGTAATGTCAAATTTTCGGCAATGGTAACCAAGATATGAAAAGACAATTTTTATACAGTTGTGCGTAAATAACTATTTTCTATTTTACGTCGTTACTAGAGCCAGTAAAGCACCCGTTTGGCTTCGTTACTGAGAATTTGGATGCTTTAGTACGGCTGGTGTATTTTAGTTTTCTCGTCTTGGCGGCATGGTCGTAAAACGTCAACGGCAAATGTCAAAATGTGAATGTGAGCAACATGTTTAATAACTTAACCTCAATTGTTATTAAATATTAAATTATTGTACCCAACCTTGTTAAAATTTCCTAAATTTCAAAATTTTATTTCTTTTATATAAAAAGAAATTAAGTGGTGCAAAATAGAAAAAATAGTATAAAACACGCGTTCAGAAATCTCTTCCAGCAGTTGTTTATTCCTCCGCTCGCCGCTACGCGGCTCGTATCGGAATTGCAAACGCGTGCTGGAATCAATGCTTTCTCAAACTTGTATTTTAATATACTATTACTTAACTGTTTCGGGTAAAATTATTACCCTGTTACCGGCACACAAATTTTAGTCACACAGACGATTTTTATGGCACCTTCCAGTAACGTGGACCATGAAACAGAAAATGAATGCATGCAGTGCTTGGCAAAAAATTTTTCATCGAAGAAAAAAGTTTACAAATTTGCACAGAATTTTAAAAACTTTCCAATCTCTTGACAAGCCTCAAGATATAATACACTAGTAGGAACCAATAAAATTTCAGTTTAGTGTTTTTTTTTTTAATTTTACAGTTGGAGTTGGTCTTTGATGAGAAATATGGAAATTATTCCAACAAATTAATAACATAACAGTGAAAAAGTTAATTGAACTTTGTGAAAGAAAAAATTTAAATACAACCATGAAAAACTTTTTGAAAGACATATATAAAATTATACTGTCATTATTTGAGCAAAAAGAAACAAGGATTTCTCATACTACCATTGATTTGTCCATTAAAATCGAAAAAAAAAGTGACAAATTCAGATCTTCGAAAACTGAAATTTAGCAATCATTTTGCTGTCAAATTGTGGTAAGTTTTATGTTGACACTACTTATATATTTATGTATAAATACACAACAATATAACAAATAAACTAACACAACAAATGTTCAAAGTGCGCTTCATTAACTTCAAGGCATGCCTTAAGTCTATTTAGAAATGATCGTCGCATATTTTTTAATGTCTTGTGCTTTTTCAAAAAACTCGCATGACAAGACAATTAAATAGACAGAGCAATTGTGGATACAAATTTTTATTATTTTTTTTAATGACGGAGTTAATCGTTGTCGCAAATTGTATTGCTAGTTGCGGTAATAAAAAAATCAGAAATACTCCTTACGTGACTAGACCTGTATATTACGATTTCATAGCAAAAATCATCCTCAAATTTTTAGTTACAAAAAGATACCCTAGAATAATAATATGGCAACATCGAATCTATAATCAAATAATTACTTGGTGTAGTTCTTATGGTTACATTACTGCATAATTTCGTGCAACTAATGTTGCATTCTTTTCTGCCTCCCCAAGAGCTAAATAAATGTTATAATACTTTTTATAATACCATGACAAAATTTACAATAATCCACATGGTGCCATATCTTGTTTTTTTTAAAAAAACTTTACTTGTCAAGTAAATTTAACACTGACGAAGAACAAATTTTTGAATTTAGTTTCTTTTAAAATTATTTTTCATTTTGTTTGACAGAAAGATTTAGTTTTTAAGGAACATTTTGGGCAACTTCTAGAAGTTCGTCAAAACCTTTTTTTTTTTCATGTTATATAAATGTCCTACTATATGCACGTTCTTTTTGACACACCCGGTATATAAAAATTGATGGTTTATATGTAATCTAGAATAAAAAATGCGCAGTAGTTATATATCAATCGAAGCAATCTCATGCTTCATCCGAATTTCAATACGAAATTGCGTAGAAATGTATTTACTGTGCCTTCTGGTGCTTCAATAAAAATTCTCCGTACTCTCCGTGCTCAAATACATAAGTACATATATATACCAATTTTTATGGCGATCGTTTGAACGGTGTAGAAGTTGATGTGCTGCAGCATCATCTGGTAGCGAGTTACAGTAAAGTAGATAGCATAAAAACTTTCTCCAAATAACTAATATATACAGTGACATATGGGGTATTTCTAAATTTTTTATTACCGGCAACCAGCAATACAATTTGCGACGGCCACTAGCTTCCTCACTAAAAAATAATAATTTATCCACGATTGTTCTGTCTATTTAATTGTCTTGTCATTCGAGTTTTTTGAAAAAGCACAAGACATCAAGATGTGTGCGACGATAATTTCTATATAGATTGAAGCATGTCTTGAAGTTGATAGAGCACATTTTGAACATTTGTTGCGTTAGTTTATTGTTATATTGTGATTGGTAAACTTAAAAATTAAATTAATCATCTGATATTTTGACATTCTCAGACGCATTTAATACCTACTTTGATTACTAAATTAAATCACTTTTAAGACAGTCGCAAGTAGTGAGTGTGATTTGTATTGTTGGTTGCGGACAAAATAAATTCAGAAATACCCATTACATGACTAGCCCTGTAAACAGAGTCGGAGTCTATCAATTTCAAATCTTAATCTATTGTTATATATGTATTCTTTATTATAAGTAAGATAAGTGTATTAAGATTTAATGATCACTTTAATTCGATTGTAGTATTTGATCAAGATAACAAAGGTCTAAAGACGATTGAATCGATACTAAAGATTCCTGTTCATTGTTCGAAGATTAAACTACATAATAAGACTTTCGTTTCACTTAGATACTAGTTTACCAAAATTTTCGGCAAACGAGTACCGTGACATGTACCTAGTGCTTGGAGAGTGCGATAGAAATGCTTCAAGAGTCAAGAGACTGTACACAGAATATTATCCAAAGAGAGACCACCTAGCATAAACGTTATAAGAAGACTGGATCAAAGGCTGAGGAACAATAAAAGCGTAATTCCAAATTTAAAAAGAACTGTGCATGCTAAGCCTCAGGTTAGCGTTCGGCAACTTGCCCGGCAGCTCAGTGTTTCATTTAAAATATTAAATCGAGTTATTAAGAAAAAAAAGGTTACATCTGTATTATTACAATAAGGTGCAGGCTTTGCTTCCCAAAGACTATGCTTTAAGAATGAATTTTTCACGATGGATATTTCAGAATAGTGATAAATTTTTGAAAAATTTTCTGTGAGCAGATAAAGCTCTTTTCACAAGGAATGGTATTTTAATAGATATAATTATCATTATTATACGAGAGAAAATCCATACGTAACATTTGCACGTGGCCATCAACGTTGATTCCAGTAACCTGATTGAACCACATGTTTTATCTAATCGTTTGGAAGGTGTAGAATTTGTAAATCTTCTTCAAAATGATTTGGAAAAACATTTATTGTATGATGTTCCTTTAGCTGTGAAATGGGACATGTGGTTACAGATGGATGGCGCTCTACCACATTTAGAGTTCCCTATAAGGCAATAGCTAAACAACAATTATGGAAATGGATGGATCAGACTGGTTCACCAAATGCCTAGCCTACACGTTCGCCAGATCTAAATCCTATGGACTTTTTGTTTTAGGGATACATGAAAGAGATGGTATACCGTATAACACAGCAGCCTCTCTGGAAGAATTGCAAGAAAAAATTTTTGATACAGTAAATCATATTAATGACCAAATGGATAGAATTGTAGGCAATTTAAGTAGACGAGCTGATGCATGTTTATTGGCTCAGGGTCGAGTATTCGATTATTTTTTTTAATTTATTTAATTTAACTTGTTTGCGTTTTTTGTTAATTTGAAAATATTTTTTTTATAAACCTACGTATGACGAAATAATTGGGCATCAATAAATGAATCATAACCTAGCAAATTTTTAATTCTAAATTTACAAATTCACGTTACTAAGTAACAAGATTTATTAAAGTCAATCTTTATACCTAATAGTCACAGTGTTGCCAAATTAGCTTAAGAAAACCACTCCATATCTCAATAAATATGCCATTTGTAGGCAATTTTTTTTTTAGAATAGTTTATATTTTAACCAAACATGATGGTGAAGAGTTTATCCGCGACTTACGATAACCCTGTATGTTTATCCTAACCAAAAGTTTATCGATAATCCAATCATAAAACATTTTAATATTACAAATGTATAGCATAAACCAAACTAACCTAAAAAGGAAAGCACTTTCATTGACAAATTCGTGAATAATAATCCATCAATTAATTTTGTATAGATGAATAACAATAGATGAATAACGCACAAAATTGCTGTTATGACAACAAAACGTATTTAGTGTCACGTACTGTGTTTATATTTTCTACTTTTTCTCCGCACATGGCGCAAGTTAAAAACGATTTTTTTAAAAACATCACTAGTCATTTTCTCTTCATTATTTCCCGAAATTTCCACTGTGAATGTGCTCGGACCCTAGCGATTTGAAAGTGATAGTGTGGCATCTCATTTCCCAGAATGGACTTCTTACCGACGATATCCACCTATACTGCAAACAGAGATTGCAAGTAGAATAGCGGGATTTCTTCCATAATATATGTGGGGCGGGCGACATCTGAGACGCTTCCTCGGACTACTTTACATAAAGTAATCGGCCTCGCCCTTCTTCAACCCAGTTTTTAAAAGTTTCGAGAAGATTGCAAACCACATAAATCAACCACCAGATTAAAAGTTCACCGGTGACATTTCAATCATTTAAACGAACACTCGAATAGTGATATTTAAAAACGTGAAATGTTACCAAGTCGATTTCACTGTTAAAAGCCACAAATGAAAAACGTGTTTTACATAGTTCACAATTAAAATCCTAGATTTAATTCTATCGAAAACTTTCGCGGAACGAATAATTTATTTTAAACCGTCTTTATTTTGGCTTCCCAACTAATCTCACAAGATTTAGTTTGCAATATTTATTTACCAACATCCCGCTGCTATTATTAATATCAAACGCTACTTTAGACGCTTCAGTTTTTAACTTTAAGATTTTCATTGAAAACTTGTTCATAAACTAGCGGCTTCGGTTCAAGGAAGATATTATGAATTTTTCATAAAGCCGGGGAAAACTTATCATGAGGTTAAAACGTACCGGTAATAAAAAAAACGAAATATTTCTTGGCAAAACGCTGATCAACGTATATTAAACAAAACAGTTTTTAATATTTTAAAACTTTTTAATTATTTCTATGGCTTTTGTTCAAAAAAATTTTGAATTTATCCAATTTTTAGTATGCATCTTTTTGCACTTCTTGTAAAAAAAATAAATTCTTACTTTTATTAATTTGACAAAGTTTGTTTTTTCTACTAAACTAATGAAGTTTACAAGGAAAGAGCCACGCAATATTCGAGCGTAATAAATTCTGAAAATTTTCTTATTTTAAAGTTAATAGAGGTAAAAACTACAAGAAAATATTTGCGCTTTATGAAATTGATACATGCAAAAATTAGAAATTTTATTTCAAACTAACAGACCACAAAGATTAAAGATTTTTTAAGAACATTTGAAAAGCTTGCATCACCCAAGAAAAAATCAAAATTTTAGAATCAAAATTTCTAAAAAATATGTTAAAATTAAAGCTTAATAAGAAAATAGAAATATTATTTAAAAATAATGCTTTTTGTGAATGCGAAAATTATCCTCTCTTTTATTTAATTTTTTCAAAAAAATGCTATATTATATAAAACGGAAAACATCAAACCAAACAGACTTTAGTACTTTAGTAAATTTCGTTTCCTTAATTTCGTTTTTTCAAAAAATGCCGTGCATGCCACAGTTTATAAAATTAAAACAATTAGAAAAAATAGAAATTTTACTTAAAAAAGTTAAATGTGCCCAAATTCGATTGTTTTCCAACTCTGGGAATCTATTTCTTTGTCTTTTGAACAAAATTGCAGATCTTAAAATTTGCTGTGGCTTAAAATTTTCTCTTTTTTCTCAGTTCCACAGATTTTCAAAAATAGCTATTTATATAAGAGTCAGAAAAATGTTACATTAGTCTTTTAAGACTCTGAGGCAAGTTTTAACATTTTCCTGACGAGAAATGTACTAAATTTTTTCTGAAACCGTTGATTTTTATAAAAAATTACTAATTTTTAATTTAAGAAATAATTTTCACAAATATCAAGTACATACATCAATTTTCTTCATTTCCAGGGCGAAGACAAATTTTTCCTTGACAACGGCAGGGAAATGGACTTTCCCTGGCGCAGTTTTCGCAGGGAAATGATCAAGAAGCTCCGGTTTCAGAAAAAAATGTTTCTAAGCTTTAAGGGACAAAATCTAGATGAAAACAATTAAAAAAATTAAAGTTTTGAGAGAAAAAATAAAAAACTGTATAAAATATAAAATATTCGCTTTTCATAAAATTCACAATTCAATTTTAACACTTTATTTAGAAATAAAGATTTTTTTGAAGTGATTTTTAATTTTTCTGTTTGTCTTATTACTGTACATATTTAAAAAAAAATCCTAGTTGTAAGCGTAGATTGGCAAAATTAAAAAAAAAATCTTTTTTATGTTAATACTTTCAACAAAAATAAAAAATAAATCTTTGGAAATAATTTTTTTTCTAGCAATAATTTCATATTAATTCTATGAATACTTATTTCTGTTTTTTGTGTAGAAACAGCTAAATCTTACAAAAAAATTGTTATTTTTTAAACTTAACTTCTTTAAAGAAATTTTTATGTAAAAGTAACTAAACTGGCTTTTCGACCATTTTTTCTAGAAATTTAGTAATTCGTATTTTTTACAAGTAGATATTTAAAAAGTCTATTATCTTAAAACTGATAAAATTACCATAAAAATAAAAATAGAACATGAAAAAGTTTTGACAAAAATTAAAAATTTTATTCAAATAAGTTGTAATTATCTTTAACATAATTTTGTAGTTTATAATAATAAACAACTTTAATAAACAATAAAGTTTTTCATTGAATTTACTGCCGAGTAGGAGAGAGTGAATACATTTAATTATTATCTAATCTAACTTTGACTTCAATTAATTACCATTCATGAACATGTTGAAAGTTTTAAAGCGGTAAAACAAGGTAGAAACTCGTATTTAATTAATAAACGCTTTGTACTTATTGTATACTTTGTACTTATACTGGCTGCAAATTAAAAGTCCGTCATTTATTTTATGATAAAATTAATCAAACTGTAATCTACAACTAATTAAAAATTACAAAACTGATTAAAACAAACCAAAACTACATTTTATATTATTTTTTTCAAAGCGATCTCTTTGACCAGCAACTAAAATTCAATTACAAATTATTAAAAATTCAATGTTAAACAATAGTGCAGTAATTTACAACAATTCAAAACGTTTGCAATCGAGTTCACTAATTTTTATGAAGTTCTACAAGTATTCATTATATTAAAAACTCCCACGCTTTATGGAGTAAACCAACAAAAAAACAAACTTTTAATCAGCAATTCAAATTTGCGTGTTTACAAATCCTATAATCAAACTGAATTAGATTTTATTAATAAAACACTCATTTTCAATTAAATTTCACAAACACATTTTTATCTTAATTATAAAAAATCAATCAATAAAATTCAGATACGACTAGTATTGTTTTAAGTTTAGTAAATTTTTAAACTTTTTATTTTTATTCCAAGTCTCAAATTCCTTTCTCATTAAATTCTGTTTTAACATTTAAAATTTGCGAAATATGTATTTAAAATTTTATTTTTTTTTTTGACAAAAGCGTTACCATGTATCAGCTATTAACTATTAACTGCTAAATGTGACATTTCAAACTCTTCGTTGTAAAAACAATTTCATTTTGAAAACGCAAGAGCTTTTGTGTTTAAAGAAACAAATTAATTTGTTTTGCATTTTATTAAAAAACTTGCTTACAAACATTTTTAAATTTTTGCGATTGGGTAACATTGGTGTTTCTGTTTATCTCGAGGTTACAAAAAGGTCCAAAATACTACAAAAGATGAATAGTAAATGCTAAAAAAGTAATAAAATATTGAAATAAAATAATTTCAATTTTTTCTAAATCACTTAACTCTTTTGTAATGTTTAAAATTCATAACAGCTTAATTTTTTTAAATTCTGCAAGTATTTCAAATTATTAAAATTTGTTACATATTTAGTTTTCAAATTACTCAGATATTTTTTACCCTACAATTAGTTTTCTAAAATTTTCAAACTATATTAAAATTTAATATCTTCTTTCCAATTACACAAATTTCTCAGTCATGTGATCTCCGAATTTCCAAAATTTTCCACGATCTTCTGATTCTTGATCGTCATCGGCGCTTAAATTATATATGAAAAATGACGCAGTTCTACGTCGACGGCTTCCAAAAATTGATTGGTTTATCACAACGTTCCAAGAATTTTAGAAAAAAATTTAAAATACTACAAAAATTGTGCTACGTTAACACTTTTAGGCCGTTTTTTCTATTTTGTAAAGCACGTTACTAATTTGTCAGAAAAGTTAAAGAATTAAATGGTAGGAAAAGTGAAAAACACATTTTTTAAATACCTAAAATGCGCCAAAAGTAATGCTAATAACTGCTTTAAAAAGATTCATTAAAACGCCAAACTTTCATTTTTTTAAAGTCAAAAACAATGTTTTTTTTTTTTAATTTTATATTTTTAAACAGTTTAAGTAAAAATTTTCTTTTGGTTACAACTTGAACACAACATTTTTTATAATAAAAGTAATAAAACTGTGATTAACAACTAATTAAACATTACAGAATTAATTAAAGCAAAATAACCATACATTTCATGTAATTTATTACGACATAATCAAGACGATCACTTTGACCAGCAACTGAAAGTTAAATTAAAAATTAATATAAAATATATTTGTTAAACAAATTTATTATAATGTTAAAAACTCCCACGCTTTTTGTAGCAAACCAAAAAAAAAAATTTTGTTTAATCAGCAAAACAAATATGCCATAATCAAATTGGAAATGAGATCTGATAAATAAAACACCCACCTTCAATTTAATTTGGAACAATGTAAATTTGTGTCAGCTTCATGAAGATGTTTTCTCTTTCTGTTGATAATAATAATTAAAAATAAACTGTTTTTTTATAAAATACGTGCTGAATTTCCTACTTTTCACGTAGAAAATTTCTATATTGGGAAAAATTAATAATAAGAAATTTCATCTATTCAAGCATCAAGAAAAACTGTGTGCTATTTGGCAGAGCGCCCTTCAGTTATGGCCCCCGTTCATCGTCGTAAACTCGTCCTCTTCAGTCGTCATAATCACAATTTCATCAAAAATGATACAAGATAAACAATGAAAAAATTCGTTTAAACGTGAATAGAAGCGACCTGGCCAAATTGCTTTCTAAAATTTATATAAGTTCGCATCAGGCCGTAATGTTCACTTTCGACGTCTTGTAGTTCATTTTAATTTAATATCACGTTCAAACTCGTGATCGCTGAAAACCTTCCTTCATAAAAATTAAATATACGTTCGAAAATTGCCAAAAACGTGTCCGAAAAGCCGATCCGAATCCATCAGTATGCATGACTTTTCTCTCAATTTCTTTTATAGTAGCCAAGCCAGTGTCTTGTATTCTTAAGGTGAAAACCCGCAAATGACGATTTATTAAAATGCTGAATTGTCCACGCTCGTGCTATTATACGTTAGTTGGTCGTTTAAATTAAATTTAAAACTTTTACATTCATTGGGGATTAATGTGCAATCTTTTGCAATGATTAATATTCAAGGGAAGATTAATCGCTTGCCATAAATAAACTGCGAATTATCTTTTCCAAACGTTCATCTGGGTCGAATTTTTTTGAATGGAAGAAAGAGATTTAATAGATGCATTGCTGCACATATTTGCATGATGTGGTTGAGTAAAAAAAGGACGCTCATTTTATGAACCTGGGGAAAAAGAGCGTCTTATTCGCTTCCACAAGAGATAAAACTTTTGTAAAAGACTTTAGAGAGTTGAAAAAAGTATGCTCTTGATTTTGACTTGTTTTCTTTCCAGTCACCATTACAATATAAATATCACTTTTTATTTCGAGAAAAGTAAAGATGATCAATAATTCAATTATTGAATTTATAACACACTTCAGCGAATTCGTTCAGTTCAATGCCGCAGATACTCCAGATATTAAGACGACATTATTATTCATAACATACGAAAAGTTTTCACATCTTCTCCGAAGTTAGAGCTGCTAACGCTGCACTTTAAAATCAAAAATTGACATTTAACGTGTTTGAAATTATTCCATCTAAAGTTTTATGCGACGCCGTACAACAGCTCAGAGCCTAATATCTTGTCTAATTTATTTCTTTGTTTATCGAGCTTCATTAAAAATGACGTAAAGTCAGAGAAAAAAAGATCCTTGTTTAACCCAAAGTTCACCCACCGTAAATATGTAAATATGTACAACGTCCCCACTTAATATTCTCCGAACAATTCTTTATTCAGGACTTAATAAAAAATTGTCACAGCTGTCAAAGCAAATTTATTTTGAGTTTGCAATAACACCCGAAACCGACCCGCATGACATCCGAAATGCATAAGTAATGAAAACGCACGAAGGACATTTGCATATTTGCAAACTTAAATCCGAATATGACAGCAAAAGCCGGTTTTCGTCTGATTACTACAAATTTTCGAAGGGATTGGTTCTGTTTAAATTTTTCATCACGAACGGTTAGTCCGTTTACGTCGTCACAATTTAAAAGCTTCCCTAAAGCTCTTGTCTTTACTCCCGATAAAATCGTCACGGCAATATTTACAAGTCTTCTGTCCTGCTTCCGCGTTAAAATACGTGGCACGGAAGCTCAATCTGGCACTTTTATTGTTTTATTTTTTAATGGCAACATGCGTTTGTTTTATGACATATAAAGAACGTCCAATGTCAATAAAATGTGTGCAATTTCTTTGATGTGCGACCACGTTTAAAGCGTTCAAACAAATTTGTGGAAGAATTTCATGAAAAAATTCAGACGTTTAAATAATGTTGCTCTACTAAATTACGGTCGGTTATAACTTACGTTTTTTGCACCGTGAAACATTGTGACTTTATTTTCATTTCTGCCAGTGTCATAAAACACGTTATTCTTTATGTCTGTCGGAAAACTGCAAAGTTCTTATTTTTTTAAAGTAGCTTTATCAGGTGTCAACTCATAAAAAATTTCTGACTTTGGACATGAAACTCGGAAGTGTTTAATTTATTTCTTTTACAAGTAATAACGCTTTGGACGGAAAATTGGGCGCAAATACATCGTCTTTAATTTGGGAAGTTTGCGGATGTGTGAAAACACAAGTTAAACAAATGTCATAAAGAAGAGAGAGTCGGTAATTTGAAAAGTTTGTACCGACAATGCTATTGTAGAATTGGGTTTGTATTATTGAAATCTATTCTCGTTAGTACGTGCATAGGAAGTTGCTACAAACTACAAACTCCATATACAGATTTGATTAAACCGTAGGATTATGACATTGTTTATGTAATAGTCGACGCAAAAACTGAAGAATATGAAAAAGTCTGCCGACTTAAGTTTTATACTTAGGGATCAGTTTTGCTCAAGTTCGACAATTCTTTATATTTGAGAACGTTTGAAAATGTAAAAAATTACAAATTAAATCGTAAATCATCCATTCATAATATTTCAATCAATTTTAATTTAGCAGCTTAGAGCCATGATGTTATTGATTTTACTAACAAGTCGCATTGGTTGTAAATACAACCTCATAAAATGTTCAACTGCTCGAAATTTCAAATTGTTAATTATAAACGAACGGGACTATATAACAATAAATTTTTCTCCATTTTTATAACAGCTGCTCAAACAGGCTTTTAGATATTCGATTGGAATTTCCAAAGTAATTTGATTATTGACAAACACACCAGACAGCCGGCTATGATTCACGTCACTATTATTGGCTATCGCTATAATAGAATCATTTATTTATTTCGCCGATTCTAAATTGCATTTTCATTCCTACTTGGCAGAGCTATAAGGTAGAAAACTAAACGTTCAAGCTTAAGCAATTTCAAATTGATGTAATGGTATTTTTCCGTTTATCTAGACACATTTATTATCCCGGAAGTGGTGCACGGCGAGATTGTTACTATTATAATCGTAAAACTGTAGCAATGAACAATAATCTTGTAAATTACAAATTGTATTTGGTTTCTCCAAGAACACTATCTTTATTTTTGCGTCTTTGGCTTTTCTAAGGTTTCGAAGCTATTTCTAGTGTTTCTAGTTCTAAGATTTCAAATGTTATCATTTTTTATATATTTTGGCAAATAAATTGAAATTTACGTCTCTTTTTTATCACTAAGTATGAAAAATTTCTAAAACGACTAATTTTGATTTAACTTCAATAAATTTTAAACCTTTTATTTTTATTTAAGGTTTTAATTTTCATTTTTCTTGTTTACGTTTCAAACTTGCAAAATATATGTATTTAAATTTTTAAATATTTTTTTATAAAGTAGTATCAGTTATTAACTGTTAAATATTAAACCTGACACTTCAAAAACTTCGTTGTAAAAACAATTTTAGTTTAAAGACTTGGTTTGTACTGCATTTATTAAAAAAATAGATTAGAAATAATTTTAAGATTTTTTGGGATTGAGTAAAATTGGTGGATGCGGCGGGAGAAAATGTGTTTTAAGTCATTTTAAAATTTCATAAAAAATTATAAAATTCTAATAAATTTCAAAAATAGACTAAGAGCTCTGAAATAATTTGAGAGTTATTGTTTACCACAAATTTACAAAAGAATGCTCAAAATACTACAAAGGATAAATGCTATGTTGACATTTTTAAGCCGAATTCTACAATTTTAAAAAATTTAAATTCATAATAGTAATTTAAAAAAAAAGCTAAAGAATTTTAAGAAATCTCAATTTTAAGATAGTTTTAAAAAGCTAGAAAAAGTAAAAATTAATAATAAATTAAAAAAAAAACTTTGAAAAATACTGAAATGTCAAACTGACATTTTTTTAATGTCAAAAACAATGTAAATTTTAATGTTCTTAAACAATTTAAACACAAAATGCAGTTTTTTAAGTTTTAGTGATTCCTGATGTTCCCCATAATTTTTCCCTTCTTCAGTTTTCAGTAATTTGTTAAATTCTTCACAATTCTCAAATTTCTTTGATTTTTCAAAGTATTTTAGTGTTCATATTTGATAACAAATACAAAATTTTAATATGTAATGAAGTTTCGTATCTTTCATCTTTTATGTTTTATAAATTTACAACAATTTCTTGAGATTCTTTAGATTGTTCATATGCATGGTCCTCAGATCTTTTTAAATTTTCAAATGTTGCAAATTCTACACAAGTTTATGGGATTTTTAAATTCACCAAAAAACCCACATATTTTATAAAATCTTTCGATTTGTTATAATTTATTTCTTTATTATTATTTTTTTTAATTGAAAGTTATTCGAATTGTGTTAAATATTTGAAGCCTTATTTTTTTATTCTTAATTTTTCTTTAAATTTTTAAACATTTCAAATTATAATGCTAAGATTTCTTTAGTTCCTTAAATAAAATGCAATCTTCGAAAAAATGTCAGTTTTGATAAAATTGATCAATAATAATATAGTTTTAACATTTTTCCAGAAAAATTACAAAAATTGAAGAAAAAAAAAACGGAAAAACTTCAATAATTAAGGATTAAAGATTAAAGATTATTTAATTTATTTGGTACTATATACCGCCAATGTTACATATGATGTGTAAGCCGGTAGAGAGCCGGTATATTTTATATTACACACGAGTTTTAAATTAAGACAAAATTAGTTTTAAAATAATTTGCATATCAACATTAAGTTTTTTCAAAATTTACTTTACTCACTTTTCGGCGGCTGTTCATGAATTTAAGTCATTGAAATACGTTTCACCTATTGATGTAATACACAAAATTTGTAATTTACATATGTACGCCCTTCTGGACGCATGTAGATACATCTGTATCCACTGAAACTTTTAAGTTTTATAGTCAGAATAAAATAAAAAAATAAATACCCGGTATATTTCTGGTTTAAACTAGAAATTAAGTTGGTGGTGTATCCGTAAATCAAAAGCATTACCCAAATGTTCGTATCTTACGAACTATCAAAGCTAGGAATTAAAAAGTACAAAAATTTTCAAAATTAAAAATTATGACTTTAGCGTTTTGTGGCATTTTGTTATTATTAGAAAAATGACAGAGACTATCAGTGATAATGTAACATTTGTTTAAATCTATTTCATCTCATCATTTTGTTATAAATTGGTGTTTGTGGATCGGTAGACTAATATTCGTTGATATTATTTTTTTACCTGTAACATTAAAATATTCAAATCCAAAAATTAGTTTTAGTACCAAAACTGTAGTATCTTCAGACTATTTAGTGTTTATTGCACTTTTACATTTACAGACATTTAATAGATAACTTCTATTTCTTTCTGTGAACAATAATTTTTAAAAGTCCTTGCTAATAAACAATTCTACTATTTCTAAACTATTTTCTCAAATTTTTAAAAACACCTTAACACCTCCATTGCCCAAAACTAACTTCGTATAGACGTCATTATGACTCGGAGACCAATAAATTATTCCACTTTTTTGTTTGTTTTCTAACTCCATCACTCCATCAGCTCGGAATCAGATTCGCTTAAAACTGGCAATTTTTTTTTGTCTTACTTGGGAAATCAGAATCTGCGCTTTCACTTATATCATTTTCATCTTCAGATAATATATCAGTACTGTACATACAAATTAATTAATGAATAATGAAAAAAACAATAAAATCTCGGTGTAAAACTAATTCACCTTGACTGTCCATATAGCTTAAAAACGTATTGCTACGTGATTTAACTGTATTTTTTTTTATTTGAAAAAAAAGTGACGACGGTTCCCAAAATTTAATTATAAGTTAACGTACTTCTACTTCATCAGCTACCAGAATTCGTATTAGTACGTCGACGGCCTGTAATGTGTTAATGTATCAGATTAACATTCCCTAAACTTTTTGAAAAGTTTGAAATAGAAAACATTTTTAAAATGTATAAAAAAAATACACGAAACAAATAAAAAGCATCAAAACACCTGAAATTGTTATTACAGCTACGCATACATTATTTCCTTATTTTTTTAATGCCGAGTCTACTACGTTTTAGTTATCAAAATTTAAATTATTTAATTATTTAGGTTCCGAATTTTTTTCCAAATCTTAAGTTTCGAAATGTACGATTTACGCATGAAATAAAAAAAATAACTATTCAGTTACCAAGTTATTTTTTTTAGTTGTTAATTAATTTCCAGTAACAATAAGATTGCGATTTATTTTGGTTTTTTTCTGACCTTTTCAAAAATGGTTTAATAAATTTCCAGCTTTGGCTAAAAATATCAAGCTTTAAATTCAGTTCCAGTTTTAGTTTTCCCGTCTTTCGCAAATCTGGAACCAACTTTATTTGTTCCAGGTACCTTGATTTACCCAAGTTTTAAATTGAAAAATAGAATTTGATAATCTTTCACATTTTAAACGTTGGAATTGTTTGTATTCGCATAGCAAACTCAAACTAAAAGCGTAATTTACAGTTTTCTTGGATTTAAGGATTATTTTCTATCTAAAAGTGTTCAGATTTTCTTAAAGATGTATTTAAAGTCAGATTTTTACTCGCAAGTCTTGAACTTTAGATTTTTCAAGTTTAGTCGTTATATCTGAGATTGAGACATTTTTCAGACAGCAAGTTTTTACAGTTAAAAAAGTAACCTGAAATTTAAGATTTTCTCAACATAATTTTCTATTTTTTGAGAACATGGCACGTTTGTATTATTTTAAATGTCCAAGCAAAATACGAATAAATAATTTTGCAAACTCTGTAAATATTGTTCATTTTTTCAAGCCGCCTTCTTTTGTAATCCATAAATGGTTATTTGAGCGCCAGCAAATAAAATTTTTCCATCTGACAACACGGAACCCGCAACGAAGCAAATATTTCCTTCTAAAAATACAATTTGTCGACAAATCTGTATTTGGAAATGATTATGTGTCAATACTCGCGTAGCTGCATAAATAACTCCTGCGTAGCTGCAGACATGTATGTGAGCTCACGGTTCCAGTTGATCGTTGTCATCAGTTAAAAACCCGTGTAGATTTGCTACCAAAACATGACAAATGTCGCATGATATCCCTTTTTAGGTCTACTAATGTTGACAGGAAGTGTCACACAGTGTTAATTTGGCCATTCTCACTTTGCCTGGCGTTAAACGAGTTTAGGGTAGCCGATCAATAAACGCCGAGGCTCCATAATGTGGCCCGATGGGCCCCAAAGGAGCGTAGTTTTCATGACAGTTGTCTTAAATCAACTAACAAAATCAGTCGTTTCTAAGACAAATTCGCTTCACGGATCAAATTAATTAGTTTTTTGAACGAGTTATCCGCGCTTTTAATTAGATCAGATGAAAGTGGATTATTTATTGAAATTCCCAAACAAATCCTTTCACTTGTATGGAATCTACGATTATAGGAGTGGTGCATGAGCAGGAAACGCGATATTCGTGTGTGGTTGATTAATTACGATTTTGTTATGGGAGGGAAGCTCTTTGAGTCTTTTTTCAAATACAGAATTTCCCTCCCTATTTGGTTTTTATTTGTTTTAATCCCTGAAGATATGCGTAAAAATATCACGCACGAGGGAGTAATTTTGTATTTCGGTGGTGCTTAAAACTCGGAAAAAATCAAGGTTTATGAGAGAAAAAAAATAATGCCACTCCTGATCTGCTTAGGGAAAATTCGGTCATTTTTTAGATTCTCGTTCGACAAAAATACGAGCTTACTTTATTAGCGCATATACAGGCTGAATCAATTTTTAATCTCAGACAGGCGTTAGTCCAGGACCGTCCTCAACTGTTTTCTTGGATTAAATGCTTTAAATCTATTTCTAGTTTGTTTTTTTTTATACAAGATTGACAAGTTCGTAATTTTTTTTTACAAAATTTTGAAAATGTGTGTGTTCAATCAAGGTACATTTTTAGCTTTATTATTAGCAATTCATTGCTAATATTGGGCGGTTTTTTAGATTCTTAAAATGCTTTTCTAGACTCTCTGAATTCTCTCGATTCTCTTAATTCTCTGGATTCTTTGGATTCATTCGATTCTCTGGATTTTCTGAATTCTTTGGATGTTGTGGATTCAGTGGGTACTCTAGATTCTCTGGATTCTCTGAATTCGCTAGATTTTCGATTTCTTTTCGATTCTTTCGATTCTCTGGATTCACTGGATTTTTAGACTTCTATGAATTCTCTTAATTCTCTAAATTCTCCAGCTTCTTTGTATTCTTTGGATTCTTTATATTCTTTGAGTTCTTTGAAATTTTTTAATTCTTTGATTATTTCGGATTCATTGGATTCTTTACCTTCTTTGTATTCTTCGGATTCTTTAGATTTTTTGGATTCTTTGGATTCTTTGGATTCTTGGGATTCTTGGGATTCTTTGGATTCTTCGGATTCTTTGGATTCTTTGAATTCTTTGGATTCTTTGGATTCTTTGAATTCTTTGGATTCATTGAATTCTCTGGATTTTCTGAATTCTTTGGATATTTTGGATTCATTGGGTACTCTAGATTCTCTGGATTCTCAGAATTCGCTAGATTCTCCAAATTTTTTCGATTCTTTCGATTCTCTAAATTCACTGGATTCTTAGACTTCTGTGAATTCTCTTAATTCTCTTAATTCTCTAAATTCTCTAGATTCTTTGGATTCTTTGGATTTTTTATATTCTTTGAATTCTTTGGATTTTTTCAATTCTTTGATTACTTTGGATTCCTTGGATTCTTTAAATTTTGTGGATTCTCTGAATTCTCCGAATTCATGATTCTCTCGATTTTCTCGATTCTCTGGATTCTTTGTATTCACTGATACTCTGGATTCTCTAAATTCTCTAGATTCTTTGTATTCATTGTATTCTGTAGATTCTTTGGATTCATTGGTTTCTTTGGCTTCTTTGTATTCTGTGGATTTTCTGAATTCTGTGATTTCTCGATTCTCTCGATTTTCTCGATTCTCTGGATTCTCTAAATTCTCTAGATTCTTGTATTTATTGTATTCTGTAGATTCTTTGGATCCATTGATTTCTTTGGCTTCTTTGTATTCTTTGGATTCCTTAGGTTCTTTGTATTCTTTGGATTAATTGGATTCTTTGCTTTCTTTATATTCTGGCTTAAATTTCTTCTTCTTGGGTTTGTTTTTAAAAAAATTGACTCTTTGTAATGCTTGTTTGATTCTTATTGTATTTTTTTAACGTTTCAAAATATTACTGCAATTTTTAATTTTTTTGATTTTTTTTAAAATTCTGAAATCTGAAGTCAATCTGGTTTTTTCAAATGCTCTGGATTCCTTGTACTTTTTGATAACTTCGATTTCTCAAAAAGTGTAAGTTTCAGGTATGCCTCATTTGTAATAAAAATAAAAGACTATACAAAGAAGAATCCGATGATACAAGGAAATAGAGATTCCATTTAAAAAAAGAAAAAAACGAAGTTGTAGCTGTTTAAATATTGTACAAAATTAGTGATTCTAGTAAACAGCTATCATGATGCCATCGACCATGTACCATCTACCACAATTGAACATATTCATTTTCAAAATTTTGAAAAAAAATAATAACTTGGCATTCATACATTGAAAATTTAAAAACAAAATATGCATTTAAAGCATTTAATTCAACAAATCAAAATGTGCGAAAACATAAACAGTATTCCATTTAAAATAATTGAGTTGAGTACGATCCTGGACTATTGTTACACCCTGTCTAAAATAAATTACTTTTTGAATTTGATTTTCAGAATTTTAAATGTGAAATTGAAGTAAACATTTACATCCCATCTTCACTCACCGATGAAAAATTGTTGTAGAGGAAACAAGCAAATACAATTTTAATCTGCATTGCATATGCGCCGGTTCGACCCAAATTGCGGAAAAATGCAGACCGCAGTTGTGCAACGCGAATTAAATCCCTCAAGAAAATTGATAGATTACTTTCGATAGTGAGTGCACTGTCAGTTTAAAATACGAAGCCAAAAGTTCAAATTGTTTAAGTATTCTATCCTCGTAAAATATTCAGTTAACGTCAGACTTTGTATGTAGTCTAAAAAAACAATTGCATTCTACCGAAAATACCAGTTCAAAATACCCATTTCCAAACTTCCCAACTTTAACAATTCCGATAAAATTAAAGACATTTCATGTTTGCTCCAGTGTAAGTTGAAATAAGAATTGTTTGAAGAGTGCTACACGAAAGAACTGTTTTAAACATTAATGGTACTTTGAAATTTGCTCATTTTACTTTGGTATTTTGTCCAGTATCAATGTTTCAATTAAAGAAAAAACTATGAAACGACAGTAAACTTGCGTGCGTGTGTTTATTTTATCTTCATCTCGCGTCAATTAGTACAAAGGTGAAATAAAAAAAAAACTTTTGTTTTACTTATACATATTTTTTAAGTTTCTTAGGTTATTTAAAATCCTCAAATTTCATAAACTTATTTAACATCATATTATTTTCATCGCATTTAGGCGCATTTTCATTTAATCTACCATAATTTATTATTTCTTTTAGATACTTAAAATTCTAATCTCAGATTTTTAGGTTCTGGATTCTCATATTCGACAAGCTAACATTTCAATAATTATTTAATATCAAATATATCAAATTCTGAATTATCTGTATATTTCTAAAAGTCCCTAAGTTTCTTACATATTTTCCAAATTTTCTGTACTCCACAACTTTCAAACTTGACAGATTTTTCATTTCATGTTTGCTCCAGTGTAAGTTGAAATAAATAATGTTTGAAGAGTGCTACACGAAAAAACTGTTTTAAACATTAATGATACTTTTAAAATTTGCTCATTTTACTTTGGTATTTTGTCGAGTATCAGTGTTTCAACTAAAGCAAAAAATATGAAACGACAATAAACTTGCTTGCGTGTGTTTATTTTATCTTCATCTGGCGTTAATTAGTACAAAGGTGAAATTAAAAAAAAATGCTAATATACTTAATATGTCGTGTACGGTGTGCTTAATTTAACTCCATGTCATGACGTGTAAAATTTTCTTTGCACTTTGCCGATGTTATGCAGAAATCAGAAACATTTCAGGGTTTTACAGCTCGTCTAAGTGTCAAGAGTGTAGAATTTATATTGCGACATAAAGTTGATTTATAGTTTATAAAAAGTGCAAGTGACCACGTGTACGAAGAGAATTCACTATAAATACGGGAAAATCGCTTTTCATTTTGTTATATAAAATTCCGTTTCACTTTTAATACAATAATAGTGGCGGTAATATTTTAAACGATAATGCCAATTCGGATTGATAATTTTATTGCTAAAGTGGGAATTATATAAACTGAATGCAATTCAATTAAAATGTATTTATATATTTTTTCGTTGTAATTCACAAATTAGATGTTAAATTTTTCCAGAGTTGTGAAATACCGTTCAGTCTTTGGATCATACAGATTTCTGTGATAATTTATAATTTTTTGATTACCTACGCAATTCTCAAACCCGTCAAATGCTTCATATTCTTAGAATGCTTTAAAATTTTTAGACTGTACACGTGCCTTTTATTAATTATAATATTCAAACTACTTAAAATTTTCAGATTTCCTAAATTACTTAGATTTCGAATAATGTTTAAATTCCTGAAATGGCTCAGATTCCTTAGATTTTACCAGTTTTCGCCGAAAGTTACATATTCAGTTTTCAAACTTTTTCCTGCAAATTTGTAATCTTGGCCTTTTTAAAATTTTACATAGTTTAGATTTTCCTAATTCGTTACAGTTTGTTTCTCATAATTTCTCATAATATTCACATCCTTTAATTTTCATTGAGCTAAAAGTGTTTCTGCCAATTTCTCTTTAAAACCATTCAAATTTTTAAAAATAAATTTATTTAAATCTTCGCGTTACAAAAATTTCTAAGCATTTTTTTTAACTTGTCACAAACAAATAATTGTTTACGTAATTGTCAAAATATACAGATTTATGTCTAGTTTTTCTTACATTTTTTAGAACTTCTACAATATTAGGTTCTTCCAAATTGTATTATTCATTTTGATATTCTCCAAATTTTTAAAACATGGATTCCAGCAATTTTTTAAAAATCTCTAAACACTTTAGGTCCAGATACCTTTTCTTTAGTTGTTTATAATATCCAAATTTCTGAAATTTTACTCATTTAAATTTATTAAAATTTTTTGCAACTTGCACAATCTTTAACTCCTTCCAGTTTCTCAAATTTATTATTTTTCAGAATTTCATAAATTATTCATTATTTTACCAGATGTTTGTTTGATTTTACAGGAGATTCTTCATATTCATAACAAACTTTGCTGTTTTTTTAAATTTTAGGTTCTTAAGATTCAGTCTCAACTTTGGAACAGATCTCACCGATTCTTTTATTTTTCATAATTTTGAATTCTTTATTTTTCAGTGATTTCGTGTATTCGTCAATTTTTTTAAACCTTGACTTTTTAAAACTTTTAAACCAATTTGGTTGCTCGTTTCATTTGTTTAAACTTTTTATTATATGTAAATTTCTCTCAAAATTTCTATAATATTTCCAACTTCTAATTTTTTTATATTTTACAACAATTTAAAACTCTCCAATCTCTTTGGTCTTGCAGATTTTTTAAATACTGATATCTGATAATTTTTGAATTTCTGGCATTTTGTAAAATATTCAGATTATAATTGAAATATTTTTTACTTTTCTTAGTTTCTACAAGTTTCACAAATTTGTTTAGATTTCTCATAATCTTTAAATTCATGAGAAGCCTAAAAACTTGAAAATTTTAGAAAAAAGAATTTTTTTAAATTTTTCAGAATATCTAGAAATGATTTGATTTTCTTAAGTTTTCTAAAATTTAATAATTACACAGTTTCATCTTGTTTATTAAAAACTTGAATTTCTGAGATTATCTTTGTTTTCAAATACTCAAGACACCTGAGATTTGGCAAATATTTGTCATTTTTTTAAATCTCTAGATTTTTCGCACTATATATGTCGCACTCCTTAAGTTCTAATAAGAATTGTTAAATTACCATTTATTTACATTGCTCGAATTTCTGATATCTTAAATTTATCAAACATCCATATAATTTTAACACTTTATATATATATATATATATATATATTGTTTTTAATTTTAAATATTTTTTTATCTGAACAATGTTTTCAGGTTTTTAATTTTTCTGTGTGTATAAGTTGCTCAGAACTCTCATCGCTCCCAAATTTCTGCAATTTTGTATAATGTAATATTCTAATCGAAATATTCTCAATTTTCCTCAGATTCTACAAGTTTCACAAATTTTACAAATTATTTGGATTTTTTTATTGCCAAGAATCCTCAAATTTTACAAAAAAGTATTCCAATTTTTTTAAATTGCCGAAAAATCGTTAATTTGTTAGCTGTTCTGAAATTTGGGGAATACCAAGATTCGCTTTATTAATCGAAAAGTTATTAAATTTTTTAGTACTTTTTTTATTTTCAGATACCTACCCACAATTCCTAAGATTTAGGATACTACTGCTGACATTTATTAAATTATAAATTTCAGACTGAGTTCTTCATATCCTTTATAATTTTTAAATTTTTACCTATAATACACTAATTATATTTATTTGCTGATTTCTTAAGTTTCATCAGATCTTATATCATTTTTAATCTTCAGATGTTTTCAATCAATCAATATTTTTTTTTTATTTCTTATTTTACATGTTCTTCTTCCAATTTCTTAAACTTTTAGACACATTTTTCTAATTTTTTATAGTTTCTAAAGACTCCACATTCTTTCGCTTCTAGCTGATTTCTCAGACTTTTGTTTTGCTTATATTCTTTAAGTTTCTTAGGTTATTTAAAATTCTCAAATTTCATAAACTTATTTAACATCATATTATTTTCATCGCATTTTCATTAAATCTAATTCTCATATTCGACAAGCTAAGATTTCAATAATTATTTAATATCAAATATATCAAATTCTGAATTATTTGTATACTTCTCAAAATCCCTAAGTTTCTTACATATTTTCCAAATTGTCTGTATTCACAACTTTAAACTTGACAGATTTTTCAGATTTTGTAAATTTCTTTCTATTTCTTAAAAGTTTCAGAATATTTTGTTATTCGTTTTTTTAATTTCTTCAAATTTTAGATTTTTAAAACTTTTAAATTCTTCAGAATGTTCACATTTATTAGATTTTTTAAATTCGTCCATCTGCTTCAATTTTTCAAATTTTACAAACTTCCTAAATTCCTCAGACATCTTTAGTATGCATTAGGTTTCCCAAAAGTCCAACGGTCCTCCAAATATTCTATACTTCCCTCATATTCCACGAGTTTTACAAATTTCCCAATTTATTTAGATTACTTATTATCATCAATTTTATTATACTGCTGAGAATTCTCAAGTTCAATTTCAAATTTTTTAAATTCGTCAAAAGATTTTTTAAGGTTTTCTAAAATTTCGGAATTAAATTTATCAAAATCGTTAAACTGTTTAGATTTTTTCTATTTTTGTATATTAATTATATGAATCTTTGTTAATTATTTTTTTACAGATCGTCGTACTTCAAATTGTAGATTAACTCTTACCTATATATTTCCAGATTCGAAGCTTTCACATCTTAAAATTGAAATTCTCAATTTTTGGATTTTATGATACTGAATTTGCAGTACTCTCGTTTTTTAGAACCTCAAGTTTTAAGTCTCATATCTAAAACTCTATAAGGCTCCTAGATTTTTTTTTAATTATTTTAAAACTTCCTTGCTTAATATTCACAGGTCTATAATTTTGAGAAAGTTTTCTAATTTTTTATAGTTTTTATTAGTCTCCACATTCTTTCTCTTTGAGCTGACTTTTTAAATTACTCAGATTTTCAAAATTTCAGAAATAAAATTCAGAAATCTGCTCAATTTTTTCAGGTTTTAAAAATTTTTGAATATAAATTGCTTAGATTTATTAGAACTTAGACTCTCATTTTCCTGATACTCTTTATGTTCTTCAAGTTTTTAGATTGTTTAAAATCTTCGAATTTCATAAGCTTATTTAAAAATTTAATATTTTAATCGCTTGAAAATTAGACGCACTTCACATTTTCACTACATCTACCAGAATTTGTTATTTATTGCTACTCTAAAATTTAATAAAAATTTTACAACAAGTTTTTAACTTCTTTTTCTGAAAGCTGCTTTTTTCTAATCATTTAAAGTCATTCGAAGTCATTTTGATTGTGCGCATATCTTTTTGATAAGATTATTTTTGAGGTAACGCGGAAACTTTTGATAAGATATCGTAAAGAGAAAAATTGTAGTACATAGTTTTAATAGCAAAATATTTTACTTGATGTCTTATGCAAGATATCTTACAGCTCAAAATTCCCTCGATACTCGTATGCACTAAGTATTTCATTTCCCTAACCAATTCAAGATCAACTCTAAAATTTGACTTAATAGTTTTGTGATTCTTCTTTGGCTTCCAACCTTCACCAGGATTAATCTCAAAGAAGCTTATCTGGTCCAGTTCAAGTCTTCGCACTAGAACTGTTTAGAGTTTACGACACATAACATGTAAATTTCAGTATTCTTTGCGAGCTCACGTAAAGGCGACAATTTGCGGGAGAATCTGTCTCAAGCATGTCCTTGTCGAAGTGGAATGTTAGCGTTGTTATTGGGTCATGTTTGTGTAGCGCGCACAATAATTAGCTTCATACATAATTCGTCGTTGGTGAATTGGCCTCTACACACACGAATAGTCCGTGATTAATAATGATGATGATGTTTATAATCAAGATTAATGACTAATGAAACACTCATGTATTTCATAGATTTGCATAAATTGTCGCTACTTAGAGAACGAGATGAGAAAATGTTATTTTCGAGACCTACATAATTTCCCATTTTGCTATGTAAATTAACTATAATTTGAATTTGGTAGCCTTAGCAAACGTATTGATGAAAAACAAACAAAAATCTCATTTTCCGACGTGTTCTAAGTTAACATTCGTTTATGGAACAATGAGAGATCGGAAACGCCCGCCGTGGTATAATAATTTAATATTTCTATCTGGGGCAAGCCCTCAAACATTTGTTTCAAGAGCTTTTTTTATCATAAAGGAAGAGTCGTAATGAACGCAAATTAATTGATATCTTTCGAGTCGGCAGAAAGAGCACACAAACAGTACAATTAATTTAATCAGTAATTAATCTTAAGACAGTTTTCCCCATTGTACTTTTCAATGAGTTTACGCTATGCGAATTTTAGCCAGTTTTGGCATGTTCGAATATAAAGGATCCCTAAGACCTCGCAAACTTTGAAATTATCCATTGTAAAGGAAGTCTTTTAGACTCTATCCCTTTAATGTTTCCGTAGTCTATTTCATGCTTGTGCAGTTTCTAGGTTTATTTGACTTTTGTATAGACACGGAAATGTTTTACACAGCTTTGGTCCGTCGTTGCGAAATTACACCGTTTGAATAAACATTTTGCTACGTAAATACACAAAATAACAGTATTTGCATAGAAAATAACAACGACAGACCGAGAGAAGAACAAATCAAACTGACTATACACACCGGAGATGAATTATTTAGATGGCACCCTTTTGTACATCACACAAACGGCACACCAAAGACACTTGACTAGATTTATGGAGTTTGTGTGCAAGCTCCGTCAAAAAACGCTTCAATTATGCCATTCGGTTTAGGCAGTCTACGACGATTAATAGTCTTACACTTGGCCCAGATAATATCGGTGATACGAAAAACGCTGGCAAAATGTTATCCGGAGATCTGACAATGAAAACGGATTTATAACGTTTTACTTCATTGACTTCACCGAACTGGTTAAAGCGAACATGTTACAAAGCTGACAAACTCAAATAACTTTAATTTAACAAGAATTTTTGTGATCTTAATTTCTGCTTTTTAGGTTTTTATTAGTGTTTTATTCTAGTAATTCTAGAATCTCACTCTCAGATTTTACAGTTCTACATTCTTATTGTCGACATCCCAAGATTTCAATAATTAATTTATTATTAAATTATCAAACTCTAGAATTTTTATTTATTTCTCCCTAAATTTCCTAGATATTTTCCAATTTTTTTGTATCCCACAACTTTCAAACTTTGCTTCAGATTATTTTGTTATTAAATTTTTTTTTAACTTCATCAAATTTTTAATTTTTAAAACTTTTAAATTTATCAAATTGCTCACATTTTTTTTTAATTTGTACGTCTACTTCAAATTTTTAAATTTTACAAACTTTTAAATTCCTCAGACTTCTTTAGTATTCATTAGATTCTCCAAAATTCCCAAATTTTACAAAAATCTACCGAAAATTCTCAAATTCTATTCCAAATTTCTTAAATTTGATGAAAATCGTCTGATTTTTTTTTAAATTTTCTAAAATTTCGGGATTACTAAGCCTTGTCATAATTATCAAAATTTTTAAACTTTTTAAATCTTTATATTTAACAATTCTAAATCTTCAGATTCTTGATTTTTTAAATTTCTAGATTCTATAATGATAAATTTTTAGGTTTTGGATTCTCATATCCGAAAAACTAAGATTTCAATAATTAATTATTTCTAAATTATCCAAATCTGGACTGGACAAATTTTTCGTATTCTACAACTTTCAAACTTACAAATCTTTCAGATTTTGCGAATTGCTTTCTATTTCTCCTTTTGAAGGCTTCAAATTATTTTATTTATTTTTTTAAACTTCCTAAAATTTTACATTTTTAAAACGTCTAAATTCATCAGAATGTTCACGTTTATTAGATTTTTCAAATATCTCAATTTTTTTAATTCCGTATGCTGTTTCAGGTTTATTAATTTTACAAACTTCTTAAGTTTCTAAAATTTCTCAAGTATCCATTATATTCCCTAAAATTCGTAATTTTTTAATAATAATAATAATAATTTTAACAATTTCTGAAATTTTGTATAATTTTCAATTTTTGTGTAATTCAGATAATCTATACTTTCCTCATATCCTACAAGTTTTACAAATTTCACAAGTTATTTAGATTGCTTGTTAGTTTTAAATTTATTACACTGGTGACAGTTCTCAAATTCTATTTTAAATTTTAGGTTTCTAAAACAGGATTATTTAACTTTGTCATATTTGTCAAAATTTTTAAACTTTTTATTTTTGCAATTTTTAAATCTCTAAATTCCTAGAATTATTTTTTTCCAGATTCTTGTACTTAAAATAGTAGAGTTTTAAATTCAAAAGACTTTAATTTTCAGATTTTAACTTTTCTTATCAAAAATCTCAAATTTTGAGTTCCCTCATTTGAGGATTTTTGATTCTAAATTATTAACTCTACCTATATATTTCCAGATTTTAAGCTTTTACATCTTAATACTTTAATATTTCTACATTTTATTATTCCAAAATTCTTTATTGTAGATGCTGGTATTTCAAATTAAATTCTTACCTTCTAGAGCCATATTTTTTTAAATCATGAAATCTATCGTAAACTTTCTAGTTTTAAATTCTCTTCTGGATCGTCAAATATTATAAGCTCTAAAAATTTTATATCCTAAGTAGTGGTACTTTATATCATAGATTCTTAAACTGCACAATTTAAAGTTTTCGACTTCTGAATCTAAGTTTTTCAAATAATAACCCAAATGTTCAACTGCCGACTTTTAAATCATAGAATTAGAAAATCTATAACTAAAAGTTTTACAGAGGTTGGATTCCCAGATCGTTAATGTTCTCAAAGTCAAAGTTTTGAAATTTAAAATCATAAATACAAAAGTTTTGTAACCAAGTTTTTAAATTCAGGTTTGACAAAACCTAAAATTTTAATATAAATAAAACTCTTGATCTTATTTTTTCCAAAATCTTAAGTTTTAGATACTTAATCTTCAGATTCTGCTTTCTCAGGTTTTTCTACTCCTGTAATTATTAGTCTTGAGAATTTTAAATTTTTAGATTCCTTTATCTGAAATTTTGAAATTTTATATAGTCCCAGTTTACAAACTTTTCAATGATATTTTTTTCTAATTTTATACTTTTAAATTCTATGAAAAAACTTGAACTCAACACTAAAGGTAATCTATTCCACTGCTTTTGCACAATTATGCTGTAATTATTACAAAACCTATTCAGAATCATTTTTTTATTGACACTTTCCAAATCACGTTTGACCCAATTCTCTTATTTATTCAAATTTGTTTTGTTACGCTTCTTACGCATGGAAATAAAAGGGTAATCAAACAAATTTGTTCCTTCAGTTGATTGGAGTAAATAAATATATTTGCGTTACTTATTTGATTAATGAACGCTAACCATTTGGAGTTGTTTCGATTGGTTTACTACTAAAAGTTCAGACAGAGGCATAAAAACAATAACATTAAAAACTTATTTGAAAAATTCCATCAACCAATCAATTTATTACCAAAGACTTCAAACAAAATTGACAAAATCTCATTTTCTGGACAAAAGTTTTATGAACAAACATATGTCATTTGATTATAATAGTTTCCAATAACCTCATGATTTGATTTTATAGACCATATTACGACTTTGATGATGCTCATGAATTGAAAAGTTTTACACATATAACAAATTTGGTGATACTGCCATACATTTATTAATAAAAAGTACTGCTAATGTCACACCCTTTAGGTAAGAATTTAGAAATATGACTATACTATAACATGCAGCACAAATATGTTATCGTTACCAAGTAGTTGAACGGTTTATGATATAACAGCGCTTTAAATTTAAAAGTTGTTGGCTCAAAATGGTGGATGCGCCGGGAGAAAGTAACATTTCTTAAAATATATTATCTAAATAAATAACGCAAAATAATAAAATATTTTGTATTATTGCAAAAATATCACAGTTTCCAGTTTGTTCTATTATTAGTTTCGGTATACAATTGGTGATAACTTTATATTTGTAGCCCTACGTGTTTGTATAGAACCGTGCTATTTTAGGAGTGTCAGACACTTTTACTTTGCATACATGATAGAGTGATTCTATTTAAAGATGTTTTCGGAAGATGAAAGAGTGTCCCAAATCTAGGAATTTTGCTTTAAATTATCTAGTAATTATTTTAAATTAAGTTACAAAATAAAGATAAGTCAATCTTTGTAACAAATTTCTACTAAGTATGTTGATAAATGATATTTTAGATTTTTTTCTATATTGTACCGTGTGATCCACAATTACTTAGATCAAAGGTAGGCATAAAGTATTTTTGGTTGCATACCCCAGTTTCAATTTAAATTAACTGTGTTGGCACGCCTATAATCTTTTACTTGCTTGACCTATTATTTGTGGTTAACGCTGTAAATAAATGAAAAAATAAGAACTTGGAGTTTAAAAAGAATAAGGAAAAAAAGAAAAGATTATTTAATTAGTAAAATACAGGAAAATTACGGGAAAACCATTGGCAGTAAAAAAGGGGTCTATTAATCTATAAATCTGGAGGCAGCAATTCATGAGAAGCTTCCATTTTGTAAGGATACATACGCAAATCCTTCTTCAAAATTTTGTGGCAAGTTCCACATATCAGTCCAGTTTGCTGAGCCAAGTGTAGCAAAAAAGTTGACGAATTATTTAAAATTTGTCGGCAAACATTAGCTATGGCATCTGGGGTACGTATTGTTGGCCTTCCAACCCCTTTCTTGTGTTCCACGCTCCCGGTTTAACAAAACACTCTAACCGTATTTCTCACAATGTTCAGAAAATCTGCTTCCAAGAAGGCAAAATTTGGGAACTTTTGCTGAAATTCGGGCAAACTGCTTACGTCCATTCTCCGTTATGAAGAACACCATTACGAAAATAAGATTCTTTTATGGATCTTTTGTGTTCTGAACTAAAAACCATTTTTACGTTTAAGTTTAATTAATAGTGACAGTTTTTTGACATTTAGTAGCTGAAGATACGAAAAATCTGACGCTCTAAAAGTCATAGCCTCCTCTTATCTAAATAAATTGTGGATCGCTCCGTATATTATATAGTGTTCACTATTAAAATCTTGGTTGATAAGTACAATGTACGTAAGTAGTAAAAATACTAATAATTCTGTGACGGTACATTTTCAAACCCAGTTAATTAATTCAGAAACACTCTGTATAATTTTTGTATTACTTAACCTTTATCCTTAGAAATTAGCCACTTACAGATTAAAAAAGCAATCTGTAAGTACGAAATGTGAAAAACTCTAATAGTTTTTTATCTATGAAATAACTGCACAGGTGACTGATTCTAGCATTTTAAAAATTCTGTAAGTTTCTCACAATGCAGTGATTCCCACGAATTTATAGGAGCGTTTCCACCCGGATTTAATCATAGCATTAGCCACACATGCACAATAGAACGGACGTAAGATGCAATCGCCCCCATTCAAAAGCACTAAATCTCCCAGACCTTCGGTTTCCTAAACCAGAGAGTTCTCTCTTGAAAGGTATTTTTTGAAAGTCGTCCGGATCAAAACGTCACGTAAATTGGATCAAGTGTAAGCCAGGTCGGAACGCAGAGACATATCGACGATACACTCGCAATTGTCAGTGAAGATAGTGTAGAAAGAAATGACATGGCTCACTGAACCTTCAAACTTTTACAGTCAGGTTACAAAGTTATTGAAAATTTAATTTGTCCGGAGATTCCATCAAAGCGAGTCGATCCTCCATGGTCGAAAGCGTGTTTTCTTAAAGACGCTTGACGAAATTATGGCATTGTGTCGGAGCAACTCAAAAGAGACAAGATCAAAGTGATCTTGGTCAACGTAACTTGAGACAGATTCAGATTTGCGCTGGAAAAAATAGAAGCGTTTGCCTAGCAAATTGGAACGAAATATAATAAAATAAAATAGATCAGTCAATAAATATAGCACGCGCCGTTTCAATAACGCGAACACAACTATAAAGCTGATATCCAGGCGGAAAATATGGACGCTATAAATTTCCACGGAGAATCGACCCGTACAGAAATATTCATTGCTGAATTGAGTTTATTAACATTGACGGTCTCTTGAGTATATTAACAGTTTTACCAAACGAAGACGAATTTTAAACTATTTTGACAGTTTTAATAATTAAATATGATCAAAAATTCAAGAAATGACCGTCGAAAATAAATAAACTAATACCACTTTTAGAGAAATATATGTGAGGTTCTGGAGGAGAATTACCATTGGTTCAGTCTCCATATATTGTCTCTTGTTGGCGTAATATTGTACTCTGTGGATATAAAATACTATTACTTTTCTTGATAACCTATAAATACCTAAGTCTTCAATTTTCGTTCAGCAACAGACAATGAGGAACCCGATACAGAAAGATGGTGCAATTTTTTTCAAAAACTCGGAGATGTTGAATTTAAAAAACAAAAAACAAAATTTTTTATGAGAAACAGCAAATTTAGCTACAGAAAAGTTGATAAAAATTGGTTAAATTAATAAACATTATCGTAAAATAAGCAGCAGCAACTATTCGGTTAGAATGAATAAAATAGAAAAAAAATACAGTAAGAAAACCAGAAAATAGCAGGATGGACAACAGAAATAGTAAGAGAAAAAAAATCAAGATAATTAAACCATGAAAAATATAACAAAAAATGATTAAAAATCAAGAAAAGTTGAGGATATAACATTGATAAAAAAAATGTAAGAACTTTATTATCCCTCGGCTTAAAAACAGATTAAGTGTTTCAAACCCGGTTATCCTAAACTGTTTTGTTTACCAAAGATCCATAAACCCGAGAAGTCAGTGCGGCCAATTGTCTCGACGATAAACGCACAACTTCACACTTTCCAAGTGGTTAACCAATGAATTTAATAGCCTACCTAAAAAGCAACCTAATTAGCAATCAAAAATTGTCTTCAGTTCATTAATGAGAGCAAAAATATCAAGTTGCAAGAAGAGGAGTTATTAGTTTCATTTGATGTAAGTTCATTATTTGCGAGTGTTTCTGTTCCACAAATTCTAATTTATTTAGGGAACCCCTTAGTTGAAAACAACTTTAGTCACGAAATTATCAAGAAATATGTTCAACCAGTTTTGCGGTATTTTTCTCCAGCATAAAGAAACTCAACTTATTTTTTATAATTGTTTTTAAATTGAACTTAAGTCTCAGCTTGAATACTTAATAACAACCACTAAGTCGGGACTTTGTAAGTTTATTCAAAAATTGTTTTTTTGGTAAATTTACGTGTGAAATAGCGAAAGAGGCTACATACCGTTTTTAGGCATTTTTGATCAGAGTTTGATGTTTATAGAAACACTTCGCTACATCACCTCAGACTCCCATCATTGTTCTGGGCACAACATAGTAAGCCGTAACTTTTTTCTAAAATTTTAAATTTTCTTCAAAAAAAAAAATAAGATTCATCAATGAATTCAAAACAATCAAAGGTGTAGCGAGACGTAATAATTTTGACTTTCTCTTAGTTGATAAAATAAAAATTTGGATTGACGAAAATGGCCAATAAATATTTAACTTTCCAAAAAACATCCCAGAAGACCTCATTTATCACGATCCCTTACGTACCTTCAGTCACTAAGGGACTAGAAAGAATTTTCCAGGGCATCGATCTGAAAGTGGTTTTCACCTCCGAGGTCTTTTCGGTAAGCAGAGCAAATGAAAAGTTAAGCATTTATGAAATAAAACATAAAGATTATGATAAAAAATATAGTAAAAAAACGAGAGATCTATTTGAAAATAATGGATAGATTCGAAAAATTCGGCATGTTTTTGAAAGAGCAACCTGTCTCAGGATGAAAAAAATATTATTAAGTGTAAATTTAAGACACAAAATTAAAATGTTAAAAGCACCAGAACACGACAAAGCAACTAGAGAAATGGTCAAATACAATATGCAGCGGTAATAGTTCCGCTATCCATAGAAGCTTTCATATGTGCTAATTACTAGACGAGTTTTAGCAAATGATTCTAATTATTATTAAAGTTGAGATATCATGTTTGTTTCATGATGTTACGCCAGTGCTGAAACTCTCAGAAAGATGTTTCAAGATGCAGACACAAACGAAAACGAGTAAATAAAATGACATTGATAAAACAAGTTCTCTCAGACTTGTACTTATAATATTGTAGGAAAATTTTCGCATTTTCTGTGAGTTGAAAAAAATTCAACAAAGGTTGTGTTCCTAATGAATGCAGAGTTTTTCAAAACATGAATAGGTATTTTTTTTATAGAGTTTGTGTATTTTAACAAAGAAAATGTAGAATTTTTAAAATATTTATGATGAAACAAATTTTTAGGAAAGCAAAAACTGTTTACTAATATTTGGTAAAGCTTTAACTCCATTCAACTGCACCAATTTTTTATAAATTTCATCTTCCTATAAACATAAATAAGATATTTTTTTAAATTCGAAAAATTTCAAAAATGCAAACAAAAATCCGTCTTTAAATAAATTTTCTGAAACTTGTTAAGAGCCTCAATTTAATAAAGTGCACCTAATTTCTAAATTTTGTCTCCCTAAATTCAAAAATAAAAATTTGAGAATGCAAAAAAATTTCTCAATCGAGTATCAAACTGCCGCTCCAAATTAGTGGAATCTTAAAGAAAACTTCTGACATTTATAATCGAGATCAATCTCTACAATCATCTTGGTGTTAAATCTGGTGTGCTCTGATTAATCTCTACTTTTCTCACTTCTGATTCCGATTTTGTGAGAATTACTCGTGTATTTGATAATAAAAGTAAAAATCAAAAATGAATTTCCAAAGCAATAACGATGATCAGTTTCTAGTCCTATCCCGGAAACGTCCTCTAGACAATGTGAATCTGCATACAATTATTTCATGAAGTGGTGTGGCTCTAAGAAATTGAAGAACGTGTCTGAAAGTGTAATACTGGCTTATTTGGAATATAAAGCTATGAAATTGCGGCCACCAACACTATGGTCCATTTATTCTATGTTGTTGAAGAAAACATTGAACGTCAAACAAAATGTAGATATAGCAAAAATTTTGAAATATTGAAATGTAGGCTATCGACAAAAAAATCAAAAGTCTTGACCAAAACAGAAATTGAAAAATTTATTGAAGAAGCCCCAGACCAAAGCTTTTATTACTGAAGGTAAGTTCTACATTAATTTAAATTTTGGGGCTTATATAATAAAATATTGTTTCAGACTATTTTAATAATAGGAATACATGGTGTAATTAACAATTAATGATATTGAAGATACGGGTTCAGTTGTTGTTATAAAAATTGAAGATTCGAAAACACACAGTCAAAGAATATTTGTCATTTCAAATCCGTCTCATATTGAATTACACCGAAAATGTCATGGCTTACGCCCAGAGTACAGTACTAATCCAAGATTTTTTATTAAATACGCCAATGGGAAATGTGCACACCAAGTTATTGGTATAAATAAAATCAGAAACACCCCAAAGGAAATAGCCGCATACTCAAAATTACCGGAGGTGAAGCACTACACAGGGCATAGTTTCCGACGATCTTCCGCAACCTTGCTGGCAAATTCTGGAGCAGTCTGAAGAGACATGGAAGCTAGCGCTCGTCAACGGTTGCACAGGGATATATTGAAGAATCGATTGAAAGAAAAATTGAAGTTTCAAAAAACATGATAGCTGTTCCGAAATCTGATTCTTCAACAGCAGGGATTGGTGATTTTTATCAAGACAGAACTCTTGTAGTAAATCAACCAACGTCTTCAATGGAAATGGGTATTAAAAAAGAAACTATTCAACCACTATCCAAGACGATTTCCAGAAAAAAAAAAATTCCGGAAATCGTCTTGGAAACAACATTTTCTTGCTTATTTACGCGCAGGAAAATCGAATTTTCCTGACTAGTACTGTAAAGACTTTACAAGACGCAAACTAAAAAAAATACTTTAAAGAAGAACAATTTATTCAAAACTATTAATTTTTTGTTTTAGAATCGGAAATGTGTACTATTAGAATGCTATCTTGATCGTCAATGTCACCCAGTAACATCTTTGATAATTCGTCGCATCGACAAGCTCCCGAAACGCCAAAAATAAGTGCTACCTATAAATACATAAGAAAAAAAAGTTAATTTGAAGTACTTATTTAACCATTGTCACAACTTACTTTTACCAATAAAAATTCCTTGTCGGAAGCTTCAAGCAAAAATTTATCAAACTGGTCCAGGGACAAATATTTCGATTTTTTTGGTTGGTAACCAGTCGATTTCCGCTTCAAGTATGCAATAAGTTATAAAAACAGGAATTTTAACGTAGAATACATGCTCCAAAGACTTGACGATTTCTGCAAACTTGCTTTTTCGGCAAAATACGCAAAAAATGCGTCTTCGGTAAGTGAAGTAACTTTTTTTTCTTGACGCCAATCTTCGAAAATTTGAAAAGCCCTTTCATACCGACCTTTTGATCTAGACGGTAAAAGATCAGTCTAGTCAGTAGTAGCAGCCGCAGCTTCACTCACATCAAATGAAATGCCCTCACCATGTTTTTCATCATTATTTTATGAATAAACACTGTTTTCACAACAAACGTGAACACACGCACAAAATTGATGAAATTTTTCGATTTTATTTACTTTGTAACTATAGTTGCCAAAAAAATTGACAAACTTGATTTTTGTGGAATTTGTAGAATTTTTTTCTAAAATTAGTAAATTTCGTCTTTTTTACAATTTCCGGAAAAATTTAATACAAAACACGTCATTAAAATCTCTTACTTGACTCGGAGCTTTAAAATACTCGGACAAAGTGCCTCGTATTTCAATTTAGCTCCTCTTCAGTAATGTTAGACTTTCCTGACTTTTATGTAAATAACTATTACATCCAGTAAACAATACTCACTTTGACATTTGAATTTTAGTTTTTCGAAAAAGTTTTTATTTATAGCTTATAATTAGTTTCGGTTCAAGCAGTTTTTTGATGTCATGGAGTTAAGACATTTTTGAAAAAAAATAAAATTATACATTCAAAGCCTGAAAAATGTGATTCGATTTAGTTGTTGATATATGTGTGATATTTATATTTTTGAAATCTATTTTAGGGGAAAACTTTGGCAATCCAGTAAGTGTGTTGAACGAAAACTTCAAAATCCATGAGTACATTAAATTCAAATGGTGCAGTAGTTTAGAAGATTTGCGTTAAGTACAGCTTAGATGGCTCGGACATGTTATAAGAAGATATGAGAATAAACTAATAAAACAGACATTTGAAACGAATAAAACTCGTAAAAAGAGAGAAACCAAAAAAGACAAAATTGAAGTACGTAAAAGTGCTGGCAAAAGATAGAAAAAGGTAGAGAGATGTGGAAAACTTCACCGGAGAACTTAAACTCAACACGACACACTAAAAAATACCATAAAAAGTTAAAGAGCTCCTCTTTAATAAGTAAATAAACTCAAAATTTACACCAACAAAATCAAAATACTTTTTTCAAATATTTTTTGAAACTTATCAGCATTTATTATAAATCCTACCGCTCTTTATTCCATCTTAAATTATTTAATTACAATTAATGTTTGTGATAGTAACATTAGATATTATTTCGTATTTCTTTAAATAGAGTAATGTTTAAAGAAATTCAGTAAAAATCCGTTTTACGACACTTGAAAAGAGATTTGTTTCTTTTCTTATCTTCAAACATAAAATTGAGAGTCTTTTATTCCTATAAGTACAGTTGAAAAGCGTTTTACTTTCTACGTGCTATCAATTTTTTTATAAACAGAGTTGCGTTGTCTTAACTTCACAGCATTCGCTAAATTACATTCCGCACAAATGGTTGACTGATATTCACGAATCCTATGTAGCTGATACCATAAACAGCAGACAAAAACCGCCGTTGAATAAATGGATTGTTTAGAGAAAATTCGCCAGAAAAATTACAACAGATTCACCGAATTCTACAAAGATGCGAGGCCAATTAATAAAACAAACTGACCCACAACACTCCAATAAATTTTGAAGAAGGTGCATAAATATCACGGCGACACGAGCAGTTAATGTAACGTACGAGAGAATTTCGAGGTTCTCCGCTCTTTCTTGAACACAATAAGCTATTCCATAGGTTAGAATTGAGAATGAAGTTGCGGTCTGTGTTTAACTTCATTTAATTGTCACAGACGCCAAGGGATCTGAGCACCCGCATGAGATAAAAGAATTTCATATGAAACAAAGGATGAAAGCTGCGCAGAGCGTAAAAGGTAAATTTTTCAGTCACTACCAGAATTAATTACTCCAGATAAAAACCTCGTATTCACTTCTTTTAATTAAATCGACTTTCTAAAACACTTATTTAATAAATACCGCTCTAACTTCGTAAATAGCCTCTCGACGCGCATTGTTGTCCATTTTACAATTAGACTCGGGCGTTTGATGGCACCGCTGCGACTTTGAAATTTTAATGTAACCCTAAAGACAAGGTTTATGACAATCGAATCCATAAATTCGTAATTTTACGAGAGGTTCTTTAAACATGGGGCGGATTAGCTCATAGAAAGAAATTTTAAGGCTTCCGAGTGGATCATAAAAAAGTTATGACTTGAAGCATCATATTGTAATTAAATTATTTCATCTTGCGCATAAAAATATTTAATTAATAACTCACGTACCGCAGACATCCTGAATAATGAAAAAGCGTACTTCCACAGAAATTAAGTAGACAACGACGTGAAGCTTGATAAAGTTTATGTTCACAGCTGTGGTTTAGAGGATTTGTAAAATTTTATTGCACCAACGAAAAAGTTGCAAGCGGACAACATTGTTTAAATTTTCCTAAACACGGTCACGGAGCAAATAAACTGATGATTTTTTTCTCTAGCAGCTTTTACAATAAGCGCCAAGATTACCCAGCTAAAAAATGCACGTGGCTTAAACCGAAATGAAACTTAAACCACTCCCTTTCACCAAAATTACATTACGCAGAGTCTTTTCATAAATTTCGTCGAAAACTCGAAACAATATTTGACGCATTCTAAACTGTTGAATTATGCAAATGACACAATTACTATGCAAGAAGAAAGCACAACAGCTTCATTCGCACCAACAGAGACTAGTCGACACCTGGACAATATTATGAATTATGTACGAAAAAGAAGTTCCTCGTTTCAATTCTTAAGAAGATAAATTATTCGCTCGAAAAGAACTAGATTTTAAAAGTCATTGTAGTGGCAGAGAACAACGAAATCGCATCTGAATGTTAAACACAAATCAAACAAGAGACTCTTAGTTTTTCGATTCTTTTTGAAAGTTAGGAAGAAGACTTTGTTTCCGTACCATCTGCATCCTTCCTGACGATCATCAAGTTTGAGTTTTAAGACGGACACGATACGAAAACAGAAGAGAGTTAATAAAAACACAGAACTGTTTGGTTCGGTGATCTACAACTAATTCGCAGCAACGCGGAGTTTCATCAAAATTTCAGAGGCTGTGTGAATCAAATATTGAAGTATCTGCTACATTTTAGTGCAGCAAGTTGTTGTTTTGAAACATTGGACAGCTTAAATATCGAATTTATAATCTATGCAGTAAAATTACATAAATCCACTGTGTTGACATCTAAATTTTAAAAATTCTACAAAAATGTCGAATATTCCGGGTAATAATTAAATTTTAACCCTCATCCGAACAAGGTCGTATTGAAACGTAACAATCGAGTCCAACGGGCACGGTTGGTATTTTGTTATTGCTCTCAGAATTTTATTTTTAAATTAATTTCTTGCACAGCTTTTATCGATTTATTAAACACATAAACACATAAACACACAAAAAATGAGCATTTTTTTTTATTTTGGACTAAATTTCTTGAGCACATGGAAACATATTTTTTTAATTTAATTTTAGTTTAGTTTATTAGGTAATTATTTATATACACATGTAAATTAATCTGGAACAATTTTGCAACAACGGATGTTGATTAAAATTTCGGCAAGTTTAGCTTTCGTATACTCTCCTTAGATAGATCGATAACAAAGTTATAACAATCAATAATATTCACAAAATTGGAGTTATTGTTATAAAAATCAAAATCCTCCTAAGCATATACATATTTAGATAGAACATCACCAATATATAACTCTTGGAACTACTATTATCAACAAAATTTCCATTCAAATTCAAAGTAAAGAAAAATTAGGATCTGTTAAAAATAATTCCTTCAACTTTCTAAATACCAAGATTGATAGATGTTTTAAAAATCTTGCTTGATAATAAAAGAAAATCTCCCATTGCCTGGATATGAAAGATAAAAAAACGAATTCGCGCTAGCTAGAATTATTTTAGCAGATAGATTGAGGAAACCTCACTAGAGGAAGTTAAGAAAAATAATTTGTATCACGTGAATTTAGAGTGTTTATTAGATTTTTGAATCAGTTGGATTCCACAGGTTTGGATGAAGATTTGAGTTCAAATTGATTTAAGATTTCGACATATCACATATTTGCTTTTTGGATGTTAATCCTTTTTATTCTAAATTATCGTATTTAATTTTGTCAGATTCTGGTTTTCTATATTTATTTCTTGAGATTTTAGATTTTCGTACTTGAGACTTTTGGATTCTATATCTATATCAATTTATATACGAGGGACGATCAGTATTTACGGTCCCTAACATAGTAAGCTTTGAGTGACGTTGATATAATTTAACATATTTAAAGGTTGATCTTTTATCGCTTAGTTCGTGTAGTTTCAGTTTTCTTACTTGTTTTATTTTAATTTTATTTGAAGACCAATTGCAAGTAGTCGGTCGTTTTTGCAAAAACGGAGAAACCTGAAGTGCGCGCTGTTATTAAATACCTGCAAAATAAAGGATTGTCGCCATCGGAGATTGACGAAGATATGGTGACTGTACTAGAGGAGAATGCTCCTTCTTACCAAGTAGTAAAAAATATGTCTCGAGGGTTCAAATTGGGAAGGCAGACGTGTGAATATGCAAAAGGTGCTGGACGACCAGTGACTGCCTCTACTAATGAAAATGTTGATAATGTACATGATATGGTGATGGCAGATAGAAGATTGACTATTCGTCGGATAGCTGAAATTACGGAAATTTCATATAGTTCTGTGGAAAATAAATTAACAAATATTTTGTGCCGTAAAAAGCTGCCGGCGCATTGGGTTCCGAGAATGTTGACACCTGATCAGAAACGGATTCGAGCACTTCATTCTGAAGCCAATTTGGCAAAGTTTAAAGCGGATATAGATGGGTTTCTTGCACGATTTATCACCGTTGACGAATCATGGGTTCACCACTTCGATCCCGAATCAAAAAAACAAAGCATGGAGTGGCATCATAAAGGTTCTCCTCCACCTCGCAAGTTTCGAGTTTTGTCATCTGATGGTAAAGTTAGGCGACATTTTTTTGGTATGCGGAAGGATTCCTGTTGGTTGATTATTTAGAGCGTGGACACACGATAACAGGCTACTATTATGCCAATTTAATTTCGAAACTTCGCGAGTGTATTAAGGAAAAAAGACGGGGAAAGCTAAGTAGAGGAATCCTACTCCATCAGGATAACGCTCCGATTCACAAAAGTCATGTTGTAATGACTGCTATTTATAAAACAGGATTCGAGTTGTTGGAACACCCTGCTTATTCACAAGACCTGGCCCCTAGTGACTTCTATTTGTTGCCAAAATTAAAAAAATATCTTCGTGGCAATAAATATGGTGACGATGATGAAGTGATGTCTGCCGTAAACAACTTGTTAAAGGAGCAACCTAAAGAATTTTTTTCCAAGGGTATCCGAGCACTGGAGCATCGTTGGGAAAAATTCATTGCACTTGCAGGAGACTATGTAGAAATATAATCACGTAATTTTTGTTATAACTTGTATTCTTATATGTTCCCTCGTATTTCTAATTTTAAACTGTAGTTCATCGAAGAATCTATAATTAAGAACATAACATTCTAATTTTTTCGAGTTTACTTACATGAATTTCTATGTAAAATTCTCTTAAAGATTCTTAAACTATCTAGTCTGCACAAAAAAATAATCATCAAACGTTTACCAAAAAAAAATTATTTTATTCTGCTCAAATATCTTCGAATGTTTAGTCTTATAGCCTCAATTTTGTTTCTTCAACTGTGTAATAATTTTTCTGTATCTGAACATGAGATTTACTTTGACAGTACTTTTGAAAAATTCTTTCATTGAAGTGTCGCACTTGTCATTTACCAGCAATGTGCTCTTTAGCATTAAGTAGTAGCGCCACAAACTAGAAGTGTTCACTTTTTTTGATTCTTCGGGAAAATATACTAGCACTGTTTCACTAACTACGCTGATATTATTCGCACTTCTTCTTATTTGAAAGCGTTGTATTCTTTCTCGTATATTAAGGGTGAGTTTTGAGACAATAACTGCCTCACTACCTCTTCCTCTACGTCTGGAGGCAGTTCTAATTCATTCTCGCCTATTATGCCTAGTTTAGATAAAAAAATTATTTATAACAAAAACTTCATAACAACCAATTCTGGATATCCTGATAAATGAGTCTGCTTTCAAAATAATAAATAAAAATCAAAGTTTCTCTTTCAAATCTACTATAAAAAATAGTGTATCATACTCATAGATAAAAGATCTTTAACTATCTTGTGACACAATTTTCACTTGATGGTTAAAGTAGTCCTTTACCGTGTTGTATAATAAAATAACATCAATTCTTTGACATCTAAATTTTAAAAATATTCCGGGTAATAATTAAATTTCCAAGGTGACATTGAAAGTTGAAATTAATTATTCTAACAATAATATTTCACGTTTTTCCAATGCAATTTTTAATTAATTAAATCGAACTGTTGTTTTTTGTGGATATGATTGAATATTCGGAAGCATGCAAACAATTTGGGTTTATGTAGGCATGCATAAGTGCACAAATATAAAAAATAATAAAGCTTCATGTAGATAAACGTAAAATATGATAAAACATAAAAACAAAGAGTTTGAGCGCGGTACTAAACTCTTCATTGCAAGCAACCCCACGTTTTATCATCGAAAATTTATTTTACAATGCGTTATTAACACAAAAAGAGAAACAGTATGATTTTGTTGGTTAACAGAGAGGGTTTTAGCTTTCAAATGTCATTTTGATAAGCCTGTAAAGTGTGATTACCACAATTTTGCGTTGGCTGTAGTTAGACAGTTTTGGGAACGTTCTGATACCTCAAAAAGGTCGTTATTAATAAATTGTAATTTTCCCACAATGTGTTTTTTTTTTTGTGAAAGCACTTTTCTAATTTCGAAAGTTAATGCGGTGGTTAATTATGTCAATCAAATCCCGGCAACAAAAACCTGTCACGTCGTGAATAATGTTCGTTCCTACATTATGTGCCGTACAAATTGTATTGCATTAATATGCCAGACAAGGGTTGGTTACATTACTTGTTAATACCTTCTATAACTCATACAATAATCACTAGCACAGAATAATCGATTCCGAGCGAAATTACTTAGGTCATATGCAAATTTCTTAATGCCAACTAATCATCGTCAACTACGAATTTAAATTATCTCTGTATCAAACAATGTATCGGTGTTAGAACTAATTGCGGATGATATGATTTTATTATCGGCTCGAATCCCGTGCGATATGACACGCGACGCGACAATAAACTCTCTGAATACTTCGTGTCAAAACTGTGATATGTCGCAACAATAACAAGCCTTTTTACGAACTTACTTTTCGATCAGCTACTTTGTGCAGCTTGGAACAAAGCTAACAAACGCAAAAACTTTCAGGGTATTGAAATTTCAACCTAACAAACACAAAGGTGCAATTGTTTACCAAGCGAATCGTTTAATTAGTAAAGTTTCCGAGGAAAAAATGTCTGCGAAGAACTTGGAAAATGTTGATTACTTTAGAGTTCGCGGGATCAAAAGATAATAGTGAACTTCAAATCGGCTAAAAGAGAGAACTGTGATGGTCACGCGGACCGTTTTGTGTGTGACGGAGATTGGCGTGTTGGAAATATTTAGTCATTTCCTTCGAGAAAAAAGACAGCTTACAGGCGAATGAAAATATTTGATTTGTTAATTGGACATTGGTGTGATCTAAATCACCAATCTATAGATTTTTTTTTACCACGCTTTGTTGTGCTTTGAGAATTTGAACTTGGAGCTCGTTTGATGTGCCCAAACTTAACTTTAACACCTCTGACTAAGAGTAAGGGTCCAAAAAGAAAAACATCATGTTCACTAACAATGGAAAAACAAGTTTGATAGACTGCTCACTCACACTCAAACTTATGTCAAGTTGAAAATATGATTTACAAGTATTAAAATAAAAATTCTGTCAATTTAAATTTTTCTTTAACCACATTGTGTGAGAATTAAAAAAAAAGATAATTACAATAATCTTAGATTTTAAAATTTAATTTTTAAGTTTAATATTAATTATAATACAACGATATTTAAAATTTATATATTTTTTGATGATCTAATATAAATATCAATTCAAACTTGTAAATTTATAACTTTTAAAATATTTAAGATTTTTGATTTCTTCTAAATTCTAGGTTTTTTAAGATTTTTTAACATAATTTATAATAAGATTTTTAATGTTAGCTATTTGCCTACAATTCTCAATTTTCTTAATTTTCCGAAATTTGTTATTGTTTTCTAAGGCACCAAAGTTGCTAGAATTCTCAAAATTGTAAAATTTAAATTTTTTTAAATATTTTCAGTTATTTTATTCTGTAACATTAATGTGTTTTATATCTGCAAAAAAAATCGTTATTATTTTTTTCAGAATGTGTATGATAGAAATAAAAAACTGTATGTTTGTAATTATAAGAAATCAGATAAATTCTTTACGTTCCTAAAATTTAGATATTTAGATTGACAAAGTTTAAGCTTGACGAAATTGCCTAAATTCTTAAAGTCCTAAAACTTTAAAGTTTAGTATTTTTAATTTTGTATATTTTTTTTAATTTTGAAGCCACGTACGGAGACACTCAATAAAATTTGGCCTTCAATGTCATCTAAAAAAGTGGCAGATTTTTATGAAATTAAAAATTTTCCTTGTTTGATAAGACGAATATCATCAAATAGTCAAAAATTTTGCCGAAACGTTACAAATATATTTTTTAAAGTGGTCATGACACCAATATTATTTATTCTTGTTTGCATTGCTTTAATGACAGAAATTAGTGTTAGTTAGTTAATTTGGCCACGATATCTAACTTTGTAATAATTTATAACTTTCCTAAAGCATTTTGAATTGTTAAAACTTCTCAATATCCGAGTTTAATCCTATTTATTATAATTTTATTTTTTATAGTAACATTTTACAACTGTCTTCAAATCTTCAACAAGAACATATTTACTTATCAAATTCTGTTTAACTTTAAGTCATCAAAGACACTCTTTGACTTTTTTTTTAGAAATTTTGAATTCTCTTGAAGTAAATTAGGGAGTTTAAAAACATGATTGAAATTTTTCTTTAAAATCAGAACTTTATAACTTTTTTTGTCTCTTAAAATTTTAAATTCTAAAGCCTGCTTACATGACAAAAACTTCTCTCTTAGGCGCCTTTCTATCAGAGCAAAATCATTAATTCTTTTTGAATATATTTTTTTATTATTCTGAAATATAATTTTGAACACATTTTATCAAAATGTGCTCGTCACTTTTAGTTGTTGCGATTTTTATTCAAATAAATAATTAAACATAACTAGAAAATCAAATCATCAAATAATTTCACGTAGATAATATTTTTAAATGATGAGAATTTTTATCAATCATGGTTCTTTTTTATAATCGGAAGCTAAATAAGAGAAAATAAATTCAAGCATATTCTAAATATTTACTAATCTAATCCAATTTTTATTAGAAGGTGAAAATGGTAGATGCGAAGGGCGCTTAAAAATTTTAAATATAAATTTTTGTTGTTTATAAGCAGTGAAAGCACAGCTGCTTCTTCAATTGTAAGCTTTTAATTTTTTTCAACAAACCTTGAAGTTTAAATCCATACTTAAATATTCAAATTCTTGGCTTTTTGGATACAGCTTTCTATTACCTTTATGAATATTTGTATTTAATTTATATTCTTTATTTATACTTATACTTATACTTATACTTTTATTAATGTTATCTGAAAAACACAGAGATATCCGCCAAATTTTCTTAAAAAAAATAAGATTAAAAATTAAAAAATAATAAAATCTTATTTATTATTTATAGTTTGTGTATAACATTAGAGATTAAACAACCAGATAAAGCAAAATGTTTAAAACAACCATCACCAAAAACATAAAAATTTGCACTAAATCTTGAGAAAAAAATTTTGAAAAACTCAAAACACTGAAATTTTATAACACTAGAAAGTACTTTTGTCAACAGATGACATTATCAGCTCAATACAACCAAAAGTGGACTTGGATGGTTATTTCCCTAGACCTCTCATATGCGTTTCCGAAGATCTTGCAGATACCGATAATATTTCCTTTCGTGAGGTGAAAGTGCAAGCCTACGCCAACAAAATTATTGATCGTAAAGGACGACACTAAAAAAGATTTGGAGGCATTAAAAGCAACGACTTTAGATGTCCCGTCGACACCGGAAAATTGACAGCCTCGACGTGCTTCTCTTTCGTTCCAAAGGAACGCGAAGTGGACGCATATGCACTAAATTAAAGGATGATATGAGAAGCGTGTGTAAGGAATGCCCGTGAGTAAAATGGAGATGCAGTATTTAATATTTGGAAGAATTCACGCTATCTGGGACGTGAATCTATACCCATTTCCCGATACGTACAATCATTTTAATTCGATTATTTCGTAAATGAATTTAGGATCATACGGGGCTAACAAGGTCACAATTTGATTTTCAGAGACTCGAGAGATGCAATAGTATATGGAATGGAATGCCATGTGGTTCAACACAACAATACGACCTCAAATAAAGTTATAATAAAAGTAAAATACATAGCTGTGCAAAGACATAAATTCGGTCAGATTTCACGTCCCCTGACTCTCGTAAAAAACCGATCGAACTTCACGTGACATAATTAAAAATATGAAACACGAATTGTAGAGGGAAAAGCGTTTTTTGCCAACTGATGGATATTAAATTTGCAATTCAAAGAAATTTACTTGATATCTAGCGAACGAATCGCTTTTATTAACTTTGAATGAACCACTGACATCGTGATTTAGCCTGAAATAATTAGAACAGTACTTCAGAGGCATTTCGGCCATCTGCAATGCAAATATGTTACAAAATTGCGAGTTCAGCTTTATGAAAATAAACACAGATAACTCATCCTTCTCGGACTACCTTAGAGTGTCATTATATACTAGCACTAGTTAGCTTACATTAATAGAAATGTGATATTTATGGGCATTCATCCCGGCCTCGCTTTGATGTGAGCCTACACAAACCTTTCAGTATCCCAGATTCCCTCTCGCTTACCTGCAACAAAAAATATCTTAAACCAAAGAAAATTATTTTTGTAGTATCTTGCCAGTCTTCTTTCTAACATTAACTACCGATATCTACGATCTTTATAGAAAAAGCGATTGAGCTTGTGATTAAAAGAACAGGGTGCTTCTGAGGTGTTTTAAAAAAGCAAAAAAAGTGTTGATTCAAAAGTAACGAGTAGATCAAGAACCTTTGTTTCTACCACCCGTTTCTTGTAGATTGATAATGACAGCTTGTTAAAGTGCAGAATAATTTAGGTGACATTTCCGATTCAACGTTCGAAGAAAGCAATTACTAGTCACATTTTTAGAACGGTTCTCCATGATTTTATAATGAAAGAAGTAGACAAATATCTTTGTTTGAAACTCTTATCGAGAATTTGCTGTCAGTGCAGTCCTTCTTGTCTTTAATTACTTCTGGGAAAAAGAGGATCAGTGGCAGTTTTAATGTTAGATTTCTCAGCTAAATAAATAACACAGTTTCGAAAAAAAATGTTCTAAACTAGTTTCAAGTATTGATTTTATATATGATATTTTTATGCTTAGAGATTGTTGTATTATGTCAAAATTTTAAGGTTTTTGCAGAAAAAAGTTCTTTCCAAATTCTAGAAGGAATTTAGGAAAAAATTTAGAATTTTAGGAATTGGCAACAGGAAATCTGAGCTAATTGCTGAGAGTCTCAGCATCGAAAAATGAAGAATCTAGAATCTAAGAATTTATTATTCAAAGTGCAAAGATTTAGAATATAAACGTGAAAATTTTAAAGATAAATATAAAAATTCAAACTGTGATAGCTCTAACGAAATATTTGAATCTAGAATTTAGGAAACCGGCGTTTACAAATGAGAATGTAAAAAAAATATGAGACTACATAATCTGAAAAAATTATAATTCTTTTCAACAGAACGGTACAGGGTCTCCCAACGCTAATGGTCACAAACAAAAAAGTCTTTGGTTTTGAAGATTCAATCTAAAAATGTATAAACATGCACATCTAAATGTGATACATTTTTTTTTATCACCAACAAAGTAGTGTCACAGCGCTCAATTTCATTTTTACTAATTTGGGAGTATATGTCAGGATTATTGTTAATTTTAATTTTTTATTATATATATGATAGTATCAAAAACATATCCGTTTTTTATTTACATTTTATACAAATTTTATTTAAAATTGGAGAAAAAAATCCTATTTTATAGTCATGATATCAAGTTACAGCTATAAATCTTCTTTTTTACACTTTATATCATATCCTCTTATATCATGGAATTTATTTTTCATAAACTTTATTATTTTAAATACAAAGCACACTTTGAACTTATATTTTTTGAGATATTGCAAATTTTATAAAATTGTGACATAAATGTAATAATTATTCGTAAAAATTAGGCTTTATTTAGATTTTAGAAACAAAAAGTTCTTGTACGCATAGGAAAATGTTAGGTGGAGTATTCCTACATCCAATCAGTTGGCCCAAGATTGTTATAAAATCTTGAGAATTTTATAGACTTCGAAACCTTCAATATATTTAAAGAATTGGAAAAGTTCTTGGGATACAAAAAGCACAAAGAACCCAGAGCATTTAAAGCAACAAAATACCAAAGATTCTAAAAAAAAACGAGTAATTCAAAAATTGCTCCAAAACCTTTAAAAAAAAACACAAAAAACATGAATTCTATACCAATAATTCTATAGAATCTGAAGAGTCTAAAACATCTAAAAATTCAGAGAATCTGAAAAACTCAAAAAAAAGATCTATTTTGAAAATTTCACACATTCCTGAAAATCAGTAGATGTGTGTAGAAATATTCTACCTAATATTTTTTTGCATACATAAAATTTATTGCTGCCAAAAAGTAATCAAAGCCTGCCTTTTATGAATAATGATAATTTTTATGTCATAATTTTTAACAAGTTACAATATCTCAAAAGGTATAAGCTTAAGGTATACCTTGTACTTAACGAAAATAAAAATAAAAAAAGCTGATGATACAAAAAGATATAAAAGATATGTTCCATTAAAAAAAATAAGTTATGACTGTTTTAATATTGTATAAATCTAGTGTTTTTAGTGAACATCTTATATAATAGCTTAATAATGCTAAAATAGTATCTTAATTGAACCTATCCATATTCAAAAATAGCAAAAATTCAATAACTTGACAATCTTGCATTCAAAATTAAAAAACAAAATATGCATTTAAAGAATTCGATCTAACAAATCAGAATATACAAAAAAATAAATAATTAATTAAGTTGAGCACGGTCCTGGACTATTGAGATACCCTGTCTAAAGTAACGTATTTTTAGATTATGCATCTTGTTGCTTAATGTATCATTATCGGAAAATTGTACATTATGAATGCGTAAGGCAGGATCAGGCAGACAGGATATTGACTCCGATATATCCAAAAATTAATAAAAATTACATTTTTTGGACGTCCCAACGCCTCCCTGTAGATAGAAAAATAAGAATTTTTGAATGAGATTCTAGTGCTGCATAAGTTAGAAGTGTATACAAAATTTCAGATTTGTATATTTAAAAATCAAGACACTTTTAGGAGTGATCATTATTGTTGTTGTGAAAAACTAATTCGGAAACTGCTGAATTGTTAGATATTCGAAAAATTTTCTAAAAATTCTAAAAATTCAAACTCCCAGAAAATATAAAATATTTTGCGATGTCAAATATCATTGAAACTCTTAATCCAAATGATTGTAAAGATTTTGTAATTGCTCTAAAATTCGACATAAAATTCTCGATATCCTAAATTCTTGAAATTAGTGAGAACTGAAAGAATCCTAGAATTCTGTAAATTGTAAATTCTATAGCTTTAAAAATTTGTGGATAAAACTTAAAAATATAAAAAAAATAATATAATAATATAATAATAAATATTAATCTATGCTTGATATACAAAAATATGAAATTGCCCTAAATAAATAAGAAAGTTTTGAAACTGGAAATTTTTAAATAAACACTTTTTATCATAGGATCTTTGATTCTAGAATTTCAAAATCTAACATTCCCAAATAGATACTAAATATGTCTAATATAAAAAAATAAACATAAGAATTAGAACTGATAATTTAACATCCTAAAATATAAAAATCTACATATAATATGAAATACCATTAACTTTATAAAATCCAAAATATAAAATCTCAAAAAATATAAATCCTCGTAATCTAGCATCCGACAATATTAAAGGTGAGGTTCTAGAATAAAGAAAAACAAGCATCCAAAAATCAAATGTATGACATTTCTAAATCTCAAACATGAAAATCTAAAATTTTGAAGAAAATCCTAAAACTAAAAATCGTTAAAAATGAAAATTCCGTTAACTTATCATTTAAGAATCCAAACTTTAAAACACCAGCAAATGAAAATATAGCCCACAAACTTTTCAAGCTTAAAAGCAAATTTTGCCAAAAATCAAACATTGCAAAACTAAATCCGCCATAAATATAAATTCAGAAGCACAAAATTACAATTTTACAAACATTTTGCAAAGGTATACTGCAACTACAATGTGAATAAAAAAGTTTTTGTCTTACCAAAATCAATTAAACGAGCTTGTATACGATTGTAAAATATGTACCTGTCGTGTTGCAACAATACGAATAGCAAAAAAGCCTCTATTGTTATCCAATAATACCAAATGTAAAATCAATGCGATTTCTGAAAGAAAAAATATATTCATGCTTTAGTTCGAATATTTGCTCTATTGTTAACTCATAAATTTCCTCGAACCTCATGTTAAAGTCCCAGAAATGAGCTCAACTTCTGTTGTTTTTTAATCTCTGAAAACAGCGATTACACGAAATGGACCCAGCTAAGCCCGTAGATGCACGTAATACTCTTTCATAAAACATGAGGGATTGTCGAAAAAAAACTTATTGTGTAGCACAAAGCGAAACAAGGCGATTAACTGTCGATGCTGCGAAATTTAGTTTGATGAAATGCGAGCTTGACGCTTTTATACTCTTTATCTTCTCTTTTATACTAGCTTCTAATTTATGGGATATTTTGAATGGTGTTTTCGCCCTAAAAATAATTATGCAGGAAAAACCTCATAATCGATATCTGATTAATATGCAGATTTTCTCTGAAATAAACGCACGTCCGGTAATTATTTATAGAAGGAAACAATTTCAAGCGACCACAAGGTTCCAAATCTCCAATTAGGACCGGACTCGTTATGTACACCTACTTGTATGTCAGCTTAAATATTAATTGTGTTGCCGCAAATACAAGAGAAGCCTTAGGATTCGAATGTTAATCATTCAAACGATTTCTGCATTATTAACCTTAATTAACGTTTCAGAGGGCAAAAGAATCTACGTCAAAAGTTATTTTACTTGGAAACTTCTAACGGTACTGATTAAACTTGAGAAGTTGCGGACGGTTAATTATTCATTTTTACAAAAGCCTGACCCTGAGATTTCATCCTCTAAATATTTTCTGCATAAAATAGCAGCTGTCAACAAACCAACTGAACTAGGCAGGAAAAACACGCTTGTTTGTTCCGGAAAATTCATCGCTCTTCACTACAGAAAATATTTTAATAAGCGTGCCATTTTGATTCTCTAATAAACCAGATTGCCGCAATTCCAGCAAATTCAATCTACGTCGGTTTTATGCGGAATTATTAAAAAAAAAACACTGTTCGTTCTAATTTCACAATTTTATGTCATGGAATCATCAAACTTGTGCACAATGATTTGTTACCGATGTAGCTCTTTTATTTAGTTTTTACAATTAGCAGTTAAAGTAACATTCGCTAAAAATCCGGCAATAAAAAACAGTGTTGTTTACATTTTTATCGCGCCACGTACGAATCAATTGCTTTTTGCAGTAAACCTTCGTCCATTTTATGCTGCAGTACGTGAAAAAAACGAGTTACTTTTTTCTAAAATTAAAAATCAGAGCTATATTTTATACCCCCCATAATAGCCAATAAGTCATCAACTGCAAAATTGAAAACGACATAATATTGATGATGTATAAATCACGGAACAACAATCGTTGTAACAATAAAAATTCAATCGGATTCCGGCAGATTTTTTTCGGATGCTTAATAAAGTTTTCCTGTCATGTCGCATCGCAATCCGTTGATTTATTTGAAGGTTATGCAACGGACAGCAAATTCATCACCGACGTCAAGATTTATGGAGAGGCTCTCATTCCTCTGCTTGCCTACAGGAATTTTTTTCATTGACATTTCTCAAAAATCGTGCGTGGAAACTTGAAACTTTCATTTGCTTAACACTTCCCAAACAACGTAATTGTTTTTCTATCGAGGGAATTAATTAAATTAGGCGAGAGTGTGTGTCGTGCTCGTCGTAATCCCCACACAAGATAACTCATTTAAACTTTGACGAACGAGATTCTTACGGAAAGTTCTCCAATTTACTGTATTTGACCACTGTATCGAAATACCTGTCTGTGTTTTCCGGAAGAGTGGACGTTTGGTAATTGAGATAATTCAAAGACGTGCAATTTAAACAGAAAATATTGAATTTCGCGTGAATCCTGATGAAAAAAGAAAAAAGTGAGGGTAAAGATTGCATAGAACGTGTTATTTTTTGTAAATCTGAAAGCAATAAAAATGTAAATTTTATATCGTTAGTTTGACGTATTATCAGCATTCTCTTTGATAAGCTATACTATAATCAAGCTAGTTTTGAATCGTTTATGTAACAATTTACCTTGAGGCCGAATTAGCAAGTTTCAGTGCAAATTTAGAACACTCTGCTGGGAAATACCTGCTGCAGCTGTTAAGTTTTAGCGCTTACAATGATAAATTACTGTGCCAACGACGTATTACTAATTTTATTAATTATACATGTATTTTAATTTGAATTGCAACAGAAATGCAACGAGACAATGATTTTTGACCCGGTAACGATAATAGAATATATGCCGAAAGTTACAGCACACAATACATACCCTGCTTACTTATAGACTCACAGAATGTAACTAACTTTTTAGTTATTAACGTGAATTTTTTATTCATTGTTACATTTTTATAAAAGACTTGAGTATAATCGCATTATGGTTGCGTGTGTCAAGCTCAGAATGTTGGTTTTTAGAGGTCTGAAAGAATATCCAACAGTTATAATTATGCTTTCCAGTAATGTAAGCGCGGTATTAGAGACATTTGTAAAAGATTTATCGTAAACATAGCTTTAAGCCAACTGAACTGCGGCTTAACGCTCTTGGAAAAGATTTGTGTTTTAATTTAATTTATCTATAGAACTTAGGTTTGTGTTGTGTTTTATTTGTTGATATGAAAAGTGGACCTCAAAACTCTTTATCGCGATAATAGATATTGATGTATCAAGAGCAAAATAAATATATTCGAAAGCAACTCGAAGGGCTTTGATCCGAATTTTATAAGTTTCCGAGATTTATGAACGTCAAGTTTTGCCCTCGTTTTTTAACTTGAAATAGGTAATATAAATTTAAGGCAGGTTTGCTTTGTTTTTGTGTTTGTTTTGTGTCTGTCGCAATAAAGTGATTCCTTTATTTAATTTGTAAAACGCATGAAGTGTGATGGAAGAAGAAATAATTGAACAAGCGTTGAAAGCTGGGAAACTACACCCAAAAAAAACACGAATACTATACGAGAAAGAACTGCACAAGTATAAAGACTGGAAAAACAAATTTTTTTTAAAAATTGTCGGTGGAACAGTTCTAATGGCTGTTTTTAAGAATTACTACGTATCGTTTCAAATACCGTAGTAGCAGTATCCCCAGTCGATTTTTATTGCCTTTAAGTGTTCTACGTCAATTGTTGTATATCTTTTATAATCGGAAACATTCAGCTCGAATTCAATGTGGTTAAAAATTACGGCATTTGGGAGGTTGTTTTTAAGAAATGACTTTTTTTTTGATTTGTATTTAGTACAAATTAGATATAGTAATTTTTATATTAATAGTGTGTTTTTATTTTGGGTAACTGTCCATGTTATGAATAAAACTAATATTTTATTTCATTTGGTTATATAAAGAAAACAGATTTTGCAAGTACTGCTTACCTAACCTAAATGTTCCAAATCCTGTCCATAAAGTTAATATAGAAAATTAAAATTAATGGGCAAGCATAAAATAACGCTAAAGTGCTTAAAAACAAAATTAAACATTTAATGGCATAATATGAAATACAGAACAAAGAACTGTAGGAGACACAAACAAACCAAAAACGGATTGAATATTACAAAGCGGTTAAGTCTACATATGTATGTCCGATGACCCTAAAAATAACAAAAAGCATTTTATTACAAAATTGTAAAATTATTCGTTCTTGCATCGCATGGAAGATATGTGCATCTAAAGACTATCAACACTGTCAAACATTAAATTTTTTTGAACACTGCTGGATTAGACATTGGAAATTCGGTTAAAAGCTGGCTTGGAAAAATATGCAACCTGTGGCTATAAAAGAGAAGATTTACTACAGCAAAACAGAAGACAAATTCTATTGCCTAACAATACAAGATCAACAAATAGGGAAAAGACCGTATTAGCTAATGAAATGCTCGACTACTCAACTACCACACCACTAACCACAATTCTTCATTTTTGAGTTTTGGTACGATGAGAAGAAAATTCACATAAAAGGTAGAAAAATTAGAAAGTAGCTACGGTTTATAAAAATTTGGGTTAATAACTAACGATAGGAAGAGCAAAAAAACACGTTACTATCAGAAAAGAAGGTAGCTGAAAAGGATACTAGAAAACATAAATAAAATTGGAAACAAAAGAGAAAAGAATTTAACTAAGATGAAAGAAATGTCAAAAGATCAAAAATGATAACAGAAATAGTCGGCCCTCATCGGACACTCGCTTGTGTATAAGGAATAGAAAACAACAAGAAGAATAAAAGATTATTGCCAAAAAATATTTTTGGATTATGCCATGAATGCTAAAGAAGAAATTACTTCATAAAACTTAGTAAAGAAGTTGCAAAAACTAAAAAAAAATTGATAATAAAATCTTTTTTTTAAGAAGCATATTTAAATTTATATGAGCAACTTTGAGAAAATGATTGTAGTAAAAACTATTTTTATCTCAAATAGCTGCTTATCTATCTACTTATGTTTATCTAATAACTTGGATAAAAGTTCAAATTTTTTTTTAGGTCAAATTTGCGAATACTGTACAAGGAAGAACTGTACAAACTCGAAGACTGCTAAAGCCAAAATTTCGTCAAAACTGTGAAGGAGACAGTTCTAAAGACTTATTTTTGTGAATTGGAACGTATCGTTTTAAATTAATTTTATTCCTAGTTGATCTTGTATTTAATGTTAATTGTTGTATATCTTTTATATTCAGAAACATACAGCCCGAATTAACTATGGTCAAAATTTTCTATGCTGAAATCGACATTGCTAATTCGCAAAATATTGACCTAAGAAATTACACTCAGCTGGTGGCTTCTCTGAAATTGACTTTATAGGAAAATCCCTAAGAAATCTAAGATATTAACACGCGAAGACGTCTTAAAATTTTTCAAATATACAGAAAATATGCAGCGCTTTTTCTTATGCTACCAAAATGTTCGAAGTACGGCTCAACTAAATGATAAAAATAGATGAGTTATACGTTTTCAAAATGGAACACAAAACATTGTCTGCGCCATACATCAGCAACTCTTCTTGTGAATGCCGATGCCGATATAATGACATTGATGGGATATGGAAAATGAAGAACTGATACACAGTTGCAGCAGGATATATAGAAGACATTTTGGAATTTTTGAATAAAATATTTCCGTTAATTGCTGCAATTAACAGAACTGAAAGTAAGTTCTCCAAGTTCGGAATGAGTGAATATGTCGTTATTCAAAAAAAACCATAGAGTTAGAAAATGTTAATTTTTCAGCGTTAAAGCTGAACTAAATGGCTCTTTTTGTTTAGTATTATTGTTAGTATTAGTGAAAATTAGCGAGATTTGTCATTATGCCTGATTGTTATATGCTCTAGGGCATAATGGGCCAGTTTATATAACTCGTATCGAACGTATTAATAACGATTTCCCGCTATACTCTAACAAGTCAATAAATCAAATAAATTTCGAGAAACTCAACCAATGGCAGCGGTATTACACTGATGAAACGGTCGTAGCATTTATTAAAATTTCACAGTGGTAAAGCCGAACTTAGCTTTAGATACGTGTGTTTGGGCAAATTCACTTATTAAACAAAGCAAAATTTAGGCACGTTTTATTTTGTTATTTTCATTATAGCTAACTGTAAATCTATAGTACTAAATTAGTATACACGTTTTCAAGCAATTTTATTTAGTTAAATCATTCCACATTATATTTGTCAGTTTAAAAGAATGATCACACTAAATTTGACAGCGATTAATATGATGCCCATAGCAAAACGTTTTTCGCGAATGTAAAGTTTCCTAGAATAGTTTGCAATGCGTTCAAAAATAAATATGCGACGTTTTGTTGACGCTGATAGTATTGAAATTGACCAAGAAATTGAAAACTTCACTCTCAAGAGTACCAAGAAAACTCACAAATCTCTTTGGAAACAGTTTTGTGCATTTTATGAACAAAAAAAATACATTTTTAAAAAAAGTACATACATAAAAATCCTGGAAACCTTATAAAAAATTATTTTAAAACAAAATAAAGACAGTAGGTCTCTATGGTGTTGGAATTTTATAGTTGAAATATGTCGTCTCAGCCATTTTCAAACAAAATTTTGCAAAACACTACCTATGCAAATTTTATTCGATAAAACTTGAAGGTGTCGGGATATAACCTTCAAATAATAGCCAAGTAAAAATATAAGGATTAGTTTAATCATAGAATCAGATTTCTGGATATCGCAAACTCGCAAAAACAAAGCTTTTAGTTCTTTATAACTGAGAGTAGTTCTATTTTACCTTAGGTGTATTGAACCATTTTATCCTACGTGTAATTATCTATACATTTAACGCTCCAACTAAATTAGCATGTTTTCTTTGCTAAAGCACGTTGACTGTATCATTAAATTTAAGCTGTAATTTAACTTCTAGTTTGTATTACAGAAAACAAGCTTTGCTTTGAAGATTGAATCCTTTTTAAACGGAGTTTCGTAGTTAGTAGCTTCCACTAACTCCTCTGACACATACAAATATTTTAAAATAGAGAAAAGAGATTACAAAAGCTTACAGCAAGTAACTGAAACTAGTCATCTAGTTAATTAAAACAAAATATAGATACGAAATTCAAACTGATAAAAGATAAAAGGATATAACTAAATTTATCCTAAAGGAAGATAAATCATTTACAATACAGCACAGCTAATTAATATGGAAAAAGAACTCATATTACATTCGTATAACTATATTTAGCAGAAATGTTTTAAATTCATTTCCCTCAGAAAATTTCAGCGACTTGCCTTTCCCCAAAAGCTCCTTCGTCGTTAATAGACAATTTCTCGTCATCTCTGCGATTGCTCGAGCCCCACGTGAGGAAAGTTTGTTTAAAATTAATTCCCTCCGCATTATAACTTAGCGGAAGTTGTGTGTGATTGTTCTGGATTGGAGGAATAATTAATTTAAAATAGCGAGTCGTCACAGTGACGTTAAGTCGTAGGTGGAATTTTTCAGTCCTAATCGAATAAGACGAGCAGTAACAAGAGTGCAATTTACGCAGACTTAACGCTTCACGAAATTATCACCCTTGCAACAAGTGTTGTCGAGACGCAACCTAATTCGATTAGATGAAAAATGTGATTGTCATTTCGCGATCGGGGACTATAATTTTCAGCGATAATTAGTAAGAGGACGTATTTGGATCGCGAGAGGCGAAAGCGATTTTCTAGCGCTTTGTGCGGTTTCCTGCAATTTTAATGGCTTCATTTAATTCTAAGCAATTTAACTTGCAATTAATTGCGATCTGAATAAAGCTCGTTCTGATTTATACTTGCTCTAATTTCGACGGCACGTGGTCATTTCTATTTATGCGTTAGAGGATTCGATAGGATGATTAAAGAGCTCTTTTTCACAGTTGAAGCGTTTGCGTCTCTTATTACTTTCGATGGATGCATTCGACTCGACTTAGTTCCGGTATAGTAAGAAAGGAAACTAGCATCAAAGAAGTGAAAATCCGGGTGACGTTAAAGTCGGGCTTTTTGTACAAATCTGTCACCATTAGGGACCTCTCGGCCTGGAAAAAGCAAGGAAACTAAATCTAATAGTTATAATTATTTAACTACAGGATGTTTTTAAAATGTACGTGCAAGATGAAACTGATTCGTCGTCATGAGTAGAGCATATTTCTAGTCAAAGTCTTCACAATCTTCACAAAGTCAATTTTTTTTTTGTGCACCACTGATTCAAAAGCAAACAACAACGTGCTGTTGGTCGTTTAGCAACAATATTAACAAGCAAACTGACAGAACTGAGTTTTAAGACTTCTATAGAAATGCAAACTTATTCAAACAGTGAAATGACCAACATGGTTTTGATTTACTTTGGAGTATTCGAAGGATTTGGGATTAATTTTCGCCTGCTAGTTTTTGATTTGAAAATGGATTTTCCCTTATTTGCATGACTTAGAGAAGCATAGAACTATTTTGTACATTTCCTTCAAAAACACCCTGTCATTCGCTTGTTTTCAAGAACAACGAGATTAACATCACAATCAACGTTTGTAATTTAGTTTTTGTACTCATCGTACGGAAACAGAATTTTTCCGCTTAATCCCGATGCATGGAAAAACGGTTTTCCCGCACCGCGGTGTTTTTTAGTTTCCGCTGGCGGCTAGGGATATTTGCGTTATACGGTTGGTATTGCGACTTTTTAAGGACATCAGTCAATCAATTTTTGATAAGTGCGTTCATACCGTTCGCGACTTTTCTCGGGCAGCAGACGCGAAACGGCCTCTTTGGCACATTGTTGTACTTCGGAAGGGGTACACAAACATTCTTTGCTCTCACTTATTTTAACAATTTTTGCTAATAATTTTAAAAAAATGACAGCTGATTTACATTTTAAAAATCTAGGAGGTAGCTACAATAGACAGATCATGTTACCAACCCACCATTAAAAAAAAAACTAAGTTACTTAATTTTTTTTATTTCGATATTCGTTACAAAAAATATTGTACCTAACTCTTTCGGAAAGAATTTTCCCGCATTCGCACTAAATGCAGCACTCCTTACAGTCGTGCTGCAAACAAGTGCTCATGCGGGAAAATTAAGTTTCCGAACTTGTTAGGTAAATAACTATTATCTCGTGCGTTGATGAATTATTTACGTAGAAAACAGTCATGAACTTGTTAATAATGATTACACTTATGAGAGTTTTAATAAATATTTCAGTTGCAAGTTGACGGAAGCTTTAAATGAGTTATTGGTTATATCCCCAATTTGTAGTAGACTATTGGGTCAGAAAATTACTGAAATACACATCAAAGCAGTCAGTAATACTGAGATAACTGCACCAAACCACGTCAATAAAAAACTAAACAGACTCTCTTTTCCCCCAAAACATAAGCCCATTCCTGCAAATTATAAAAAATATTGATTTTCCACTATTGCGTGTATAATACGTGAAGTCCACAAATCCAGAAAGACAATAGTCGATGAGTCACGCCGCTGTTTTAAATTAATTTTATCGCAATGCGCAAATTAAATTAAGTACGTCATTTTGAAGTGAATTAGTTTAAGCGCAATTGTTTATTTTCAGCCCATTTGTATTCTACCTGTAACGACCGACATCATTATAAATTATTTCAGTGTGCAGCGACTGATGATGCAAAGCTTGGAGAAACATTTTAATTATCGTATAAAAAAAGGAACATGTAAAACACGAATCAAAAAATGTTGAATGTTTTCTTTAATCAGCTTTATAAATTGACGGAAAATGATGAATTTTTAACATTGGAAGAACTATTCAAATGAGACTAATTAAATTTGTTTTGCAACCGACTGCATTTAAACAACTCGTTACGTTTTGTTTTAGTATGGTAGACGTTTTTGATGGAAAAATATCTGTTTTCACAAATCGTTGAGAGAGATCGTGTTGTTTTATTCAAGCTGTAAATTTACAAGTTTGAAAATACACCACTCCCAAATTCAGTATTACCAACCTCAGTTATAAACAGTTTTCGAGTTTTATAAATCATTGATTTTCCAGCATGGTTCGCAGAAGAAAAATCAAGCAGTCTGCTGAATCTTCATTTACGCAGAGCATTAAAAGCTGCAGTGTCAGTGTTAACGACGTCGTACTTGCAAAACAGGTAGAAAAAGTAAAAATAGAAGTTTTTATTGATTTCCCTGGATGCATAATGCTTCAGGGACAGGTGAGGAAATTACCATAAAAAGTAAATTACATTATTGAAATAATACGGCATGCCCTTCATTAAGAAGTCAGGTATTCATTTCTTAAATCAAAAGCTTAGTAAAATATGTAGAATCAGCGTCAGTTGAGGATGTGCCGGTGTGTTTTGTTGCCGGTATTAGTGGTTAATTGAAGGATGCGATTGCAGAGTAACGACGTTTTGGCTGTTTGAGTGGCGCTTTCGTGTCTTTGGGCATTTTCCGCTCCACCGCATCGTTGAAATATTTATGAAGCCTATATCTCGAATTTAAATAGCATGCAAAACAATTATTAATAAAATAAAGTCCAAATTCATCGTATAATTAGCAATGCAGATGGTCCCCGGTTCTCAGTAAAAGTTCCGTTTTTAACTGGTTGAAAATTCAAAAAACCATAGGGGTTTTAAGCTAATGGAATTATCGCGAATGTAATTCAATTACGCCGTTCTCACGTACGAGATGAAACCTACCCGCCGAGGGTAAAGTGAAAATATAACGCGGCTGAAGCACTCTCAAGACCCCAAGTAAATAATTTTTTTCGGCCCTCAGATTCCGGCAAATTATTAAAAACGATAAATTTTCCGCGTCACGAGCAGAATTAAAATTCGTCTGATTAAAACCAAAGACAAACAGAACCGAGCGTAAGCATGTTTCTGATTTTTCCGAGTTCCCTAATTACGAAATGAAATTATAACGGATCCTGCAGCGGTCGCAATAACGAGCTTTTTCCGTTGGACATTTCGACTGATTAGATCCGTTATCGAGTTCTGGCCTCGTTGATTTCATGGCACATTGCTTTAATGAGCGTGCTCTCGCTAAAACGGATTAAGATATCTTTGCAGCTTTTCCAATCCCATAAACTTATATCGCCAATTTTAAATTTAATTGCTGGTCTAATCACGCTTCAAAAATGTACGGGAGTGATATTTCATCTACACTTGTTACGAGACTTTATCACCCATTTATTCGATGCAGGAATTATAAGCCCCCCAGCAGTAAACCGACCGCTTTTAACGCTACTAAACCCAAATTGAAAATAAAAGCCGCACTCCACTTACATTAATGACAGCTTTAATTGTAATTCAAAGCTTGACAAAAAATGCAAGAACCCATGTGCACGACAAAAACTAAAGTGACAAAGAGTGAATCATTTATTTGGACTTATTTGAACGTGCAAATACGTTTGTGGTCAAGTAATTAGTTACTTGTGGTGGGTAATGTCAACTTTACCTGTGCAAATACATAAACAATGTTTGTTAAACAATTTTACAATTATTAACGGCCGACGGAAGTATAAATATATTAGTAGTTATTAAATACTTAATAGTTTATGCCAAAAAAAAAGATTACAAATTATTAAATCGTTTATATATCTCCAAATATTCTTTTAGAAATTATCTCAGTTGGTACTAAAGAAGCAGAAAAATTCTCTCACTTTTAAATTCGCTTATAAAAGTATCGGGTGTTCATTTAATGTTCTTCTAGTATTACCTATAAAATTTTTTGTTTGCGTAAAGGCATGTTACGTCATTCTTTCTGTCAACTATCAACTTGAGCTGTTGATCCTTTTTGTGTTGTTTCTTGTGCTCATGTTCGTGTGCATTTGCTTTGATTATTGCTTTTTTACAAAAATCTGTTCTTTCTATAAATTATTTATGTTGCTGTGATTACTCAAGCCTTACCGACATTTAATTGTAGGGCCAGGGATTATTAAATAAACACCCGATATTTTGTAACACATAATTTTTTTTTTTTTTTATAAAATTACAAGACGATAAAAGCCCACTTTAACTCTATCAAGTAAAAATTATTAATTCACGGGATGGTTAAAAATCTTTTATCATCGTGTATAATACTCTTATTTTTGATAACTGATTTTAAAAAAAAATAATGTTTATTTACAAAAAGCTCCATTATTTTTTACATGTCTGCACTTGTTCATTCCGACATAGGCCAAATTGTTTGCATGTTTCTGAATATTCAATTATATCTACAAAAACAACGTTCTATTTACTTAAATGAAATTAAAAATTGTGAAAAACGTGGAACATTATTGTTAAAGTAATTAATTTCAACTAAAACAATTACCTTTCAAATTTAATTATTACCCGAGATATCTGTCATTATTGCAAAATTTGTAAAATTTAGATGTCAACGTAGTGAAACATCAAACGAAAATTGTTTCACAAGATGGTAAAAGATTTTTTATCGTCGTATACAATACAATATTTTTTTCTATAGCAGCTTTTAAAGAGAAACTTTGATTGTTATTTTGAAAAATAGGCACTCAATAAGTACGACTCATCGGTCGTTTTGTATAATCGATAAAATTTGTGAAGCTAGTTTTATAAAAAATTTACGAAAATTTAAGGCTTGGATCCTAAAAACGTTCCTCACAGCAAATTCTTCATCAACTACAAACACAAAAACCGTACCACTGAGTTAGTAGGAGTCAATACATTGAAAATGATTGCTAATTTCTTAAACTGTGACATTCTGAAACGTGTAATGGGCATTGCTTTCGTCGCTCTGCAGCTACACCTTTGGTAAATACAGATGCTGGTCTTCTCACAGAAGTAATCTTAACTAGTACAAAAATACACTGAAGATTTTGTATCAAGAAAAATTACCGTTTAAAACAGATTCTTTGTGAAAATCTGGCGACAACAATTTCCCCTACGAGGACTGTGCAGTTAACCCACGAATCTATCAATGCGAGTTCTATTCCTAAAATGAATGTTTCTGAAAAGGTTAATTTTACTATTAATCTACTTTTGTATTTTGAGATAAATAAAGTAGACTTTAAAATCTGCTATAGAAAAAATACATACGTTTTAACTTGGATTTGTATATTAAGCAAAAATTTAAATTTCTTGGCTGTTGCATTTCTCCCACAGGTTCCATGTGTAATAGGATATAGACTTTCAGAGTCGCTGTCAATGAGATTGATGGTTTTCAGATTTAACCGCGTCTGATCTTAGATTTATTTTTCCTTGCATTTTTCAGTCATGACTTTCAAGTCTCCCTTTAAAAAACTATCATCGGAAAAAGCCAAGAGCTTAATTTTAAGTTTTGTACATTTTTATGTTCCCTATTTTATCTATTAGAAATATTCCTAGTAATACATCGGTTTATTTGTGATCACAACAACCTGAAGAACATTTGTTCTCAATTTAAGAAAATCGAGATGTTTATTTTATTTTAAAACTTTGTACTATTATTATGATGTTATTTTTAATGTGACAGTTCAAGCGAAGCACCACATTATTAAATTTTACAATAACCAATTAATTCCTAATTTGCGAGTTCACAAATTATACTGATTTACATAACATTGTATTTACGGTTAAACTTTATAATTTGTTAAAGTAACATGATACTCAAATTTTAACCAATTTTATATATGAAATACCAACACAAGTGTGTTTTTTATTAAAACCCTTACAAATGAACTACACAACGTTCTGTGGTTGTCCGAGAATTAATAGCGACGTTAAATTCCCTCCACTACATTGCCCGTATTATTAAAGATAAATTCTCACTAGAAAACATAATACTGTCGTCAGATATGTCCACTAGACTAAAACATTTACACTTGGACAAATATGTGCAAAGTAAATTATTTTCCGTCTACTCAGCGCATTCATCGAAAAGAAACGCCCACAAAAATGTAATTAAAACTTAAAAAAACTCAATGAACTGAATTTCAGAATATATTATACCAAAGAAAAAACGCTGCCTCAATACGTTGGCTTTCTTTCCTTGTGTATAAAAAATTCAAGGCACTCGAAAGTATATTTACCAATTAGTCGCTTTGAAATTAAATTTAACAGTCACTTATTGTTAAAAAAATATATAAGATGAGTTCTAAAAAATCTTTTTTAAACACAACAAAAACATTTTAGAGAAATAAACTGCTTTCTTGAATTTCAATAAGACAATAATTGCGCTTCAACTGAAATGAAACTTACTCAAACTACTGAAACCGTCAACAAATGGATGTTTGCCTTTAACAAAAAATTTCATTGTTTTTCACCACCTCCTTCACAGCGCTCACAAAGAAACTCTCATCCAGATTACCGACAGAACGAAATAAACGTGAAAGTATCCCAATAAACCATAATAAGACATCCAAGTTCTTGTTCCAATCGACTGGCTATTAGGATATTAGGAACTGGGGATTTCGTTCCCTCTTTTATGGCGCTTGAAGACCAGACTAGTTTGGGCTACGCCCCACCTTAATCTCTGATATTAAAACCTCGCTGCTCCCAAACAAACATAAATAATTTGTTATGTATAATTGCTCGCAGGCTCCTTGAAAAGAGCGCATCAAGAGCTAAATGTAAATCTGGTTAGGAATAATTCGTGAATCTGTCGCTTTGAAATTGAGTTTGTAGATCTGTCAGTTGCACCCTCTTGAACGAAATTATAGCTAAGCTATTTCACTGCAAATATTGACGTTTAAGGGATGGAGGCCTTTTTCAAATGTCCCGGATTTTTAATTAACGTGCAATTTTTTGACAGATTTTTTCACGTTTGGTATAAATTTTACATGATTAGGTTAGTTACATAGAAGTTTATCAGAAACAATAGCCATATGATAAATCGATCTCTGCCCTTTTTTGCCTTATCCTTCTGATTTATCTGTTGGTTTTTATTCGAATATGCCGCAGCACAAGTCGTGACCATTTATCAAATTTTTCAAAGACCCATTGAATTCACTTCATATCAAAATACTTGTTGTTTCGCCTGATCAATATTCAGATCGTAACGTGGCGATGAAGAGAATCATATTTCGTGAAATTGTGACAGAAACGACATGAATTTATGCAGAAGAATCACGCGACTATGTAGCAGAAAGGCTAGATGAAAATGCAGTCTATTTAATTAGAAGGAGACGTACACCCCCATCACCCCTAAACACCGGTTGTAAAGTGCCTACATTGATCTGATGGTGATGACCCTTTGTCATGTTTATTACCCTCCCTTCCGATTTGTGTTCAGCTCGATAACCATTGGAACGGTAGAGTGTAAGCGATAAAAATAACTCGTATGTGAAATTTAACTTCTATATTTTAATTAAAATTATCACAAAAGTGTCGATAATGTGTCGGCGGCGGTTTCCGGGTGACACAAGGCTATATTAAGCGAAGAACGTTTCACACAACTGTTACTAAATCAAAAGTATTCCTGATTATTCCAAAGAAAAAATGCCGACTGCAGTAAACGATAAAAATCTTCAAAAATCCCACGACAAGAGATTATAATGAGGGTACGTCCCTCATTATATTTTCAGTTCTGCTTTTTTCGACGTCCATAAATTCCAACTCTCAACAGATGAAACTTGAAAGAAAATGGATGATGTATAAAATTGAAACCTGGAAGAAATATTGGAAATTACAATTCCAAAGATCAGACCCGGCGCATCCACCAATTTGATCTCCGATGTCAGTTCGATTTTTTAACACAAAATGGTTTGTCCTAATTTAAAAAAAAAGTGATTTATTTCGAAAGATAGTACAAGCCTTGACAAGCGAAGAGAAAAATATACATTTTTGTTTACTTCTTGGAATTGGCAACTTCTTAACAAAATCGATGCCACGGTCGGCTTGTAGTTTCTTTGACACACAATATCAACACGACTAACAATTTATTTTGTATCTTTGCCAAAAAAAAAACTTCGTTCCATCTCGTTGTCAGATCTATTTTCACAGTTTGATGAAAACTTGTATTTCTTCAGAACCCTTTTGTACCTTTTCAAAGCTGAAAGTCGCTTCTTTAAGCACTCAGATAGCGATAATAAAGGCTACAAAATCATCATCAATTTCGAGAAGTTTATGACAGTTTAAAGCGATTATTCCACGAGAAAACACTTAGCTGATGAGCCGAAATCCAAATTCAGCTCAGTAGATTACACTACAAAAGCCAAAGAATTACTATTTTTACAGATAAACACAAGATTTGATTTTTTTATGATAAAAATACTCCAAAACGATAGCTTAAAAAATGTTGAATGGGCGTTTCTACTTTTCGAGCTTCGCTGTTATTTAGTGACTGGTATTCTAGAAACTGTTAATAAACAGATGCGTAAGGCATTTTAAAGCGCGTTTTGGCTGGGGCAAACTAAAACACAACTGTTGCTTAAGAGGATTAAACAGCAATTCGCTACTTTTTTCAACCGTGTTTTTGGTTGAAATAGATTTGTTGGTAACCTTGTAATCTTTTTTAACCAGTAATGAAGATTTGCTACACAATAAAACGAAGAAAAATCTCTGTAGAACAATAATGAAGAAAAAGTTACAACAAAAACCTTCAATAAAGTAGTAATAGATGTTAAACATCGGTTTTTGAAATAAAAATTATGTCCACTTTGTGTACTTATCTAATAAAAGGAAAATACAGTTTGTGCATGTCGGTGAGTTGTTTTTGCTTGTTCGTGAGTTAGACAATGTTTTTAACAAACTGTAATCGCTTGAAACACTTTGTTTAACTTGATTATAAACGTAACAATGTGGACGGCGTGAATTCTAATTTACAAAAACTGTGCGTCATTAAAAAAACGGAGTAACTGTTAAAAAAAAGCAACTAGTTTCGGTGATTTATGGACTTTAACACTGTATGTTGGCAATATTTCTTTAAATTCACTTTTTCAACAAATATGACATTTGTAGCCATAAATTTGAATTTGTTATGGTTCAATTGGTAGAGTCGAAAAAAAGTCATCAAATTTAAAAAAAAAGAAAATCAAGAAAGACGAAGAAGTCAAAAAGTGAAAAGAAGAAAAAGATGTAGAATATTCAATTTAATTGACCATGCGAGTGGCTTCAAATATTCTTGAAGATCTACCAGAATGAATTTCTTCGTCGCGATAATTAAAAAAAAAATTAACTTACCAGAACGTAAACAGCAAAGGGCATGACGACGACAGCTACGAGAAGATCTGCCAGGGCTAAACTGACTATGAAGTAGTTGGTGGCGGATTGCAGAGTTCGTTCCCTGTACACACTGAGTATCACAAGAACGTTTCCAAAAAGTGTGAAAATGGGAAAAAGAACAAGCACCAAAGCCCAATAATTGCGATGGGAATAAGACTCGGCTTGCTGCGTGAAACAAGAACTATTGCTGCTGTTGTAACTGCAGTTTAAAAACTGCCTGTAATAAGTGGTGTAATCCGTATCGTTGGACAAGTTAAGGTGGTTGAAGTATTGGTCGATGTCTTCGAAGAGAAGCATAAAATGTTCAGCAGACTGGTTGAGATTAAGAAGGCTCGAATCCGTGGAATTCTTAGTCGCATTAAAAACGGAAGCATTTGCAGCATCCATTTTTTCAGGAATCATGCTTACAATGCGGTCAATTTCAGAGCATCTCGTTAGTTATTATCCACAAAAGGCTTCGTTATCCCGCAAACATCCAAAGGGTATTGTCAGAAGTCTGCTAACACAATCAACTCCTTCCGTCTGTTTTTGACCGTCTTCACCCGGAAACTGGCTTTCTCTCCCGATTTAACTAGAAAATTCCAACATCCCGCTTACGTCCCTCGACATTGTTAAGAACAGTTCCGACACATCGCGGTTCTACATAAGGGAATTTTTTTTGATCACACAGTTTACATGTCGATTGCACCTTTAGAGCCGACTCGCGCTCGTTGGACACAGTCGCGTGCAGTCCGGACCACAAACGGAGGCGCTATGCGCCGGGACGCCGACGAAATCGCGCCACGCGCACGGCGCCGCCCTGTCTCCTGTTGTCGCCGGCAGGGGCGTCCTGTTACATCGTTCTTCGCGGGCTCTTGATTTGACCATTGACGTAGGTACTTGTTGAAATCTAACGAGACGCCATTCATCGACTATCTGACAAATTAAGACGACGCTGCGTCATTCGAACCACTGAACAGGAGCTTAATCGGATTTTCAAGAAAAAATCGACACAATCGCGTTAGTTTTAAGTACAATAAACTAGTCCCTCGATAAAGGCATCAAAGCTAAAATCGTAGAAAGAAGGAAAGTTTCCATTTTAATATTACAATAGAAGGTTCGAAAATATACCTACATCAAATTTAATTGCCACTTCAAAAACATTATTAATGCAGCAAATTAAGCTCCTCTTCTGCTTGCTCGATATCGCAAAACTTTCGGTCTGCTTTTTACACTTTTTTTTTTGTTCCGCGTAATAAGTATTAACATTAACTAATTTTGGCGCCAACGCTGTTGTTATTGATGTCTTCCAAAGAATAGTTAGTTAATTATTTAACAAGCGATGTTGTTGTGATTTTAGGATTTACAGGACAAAATAAACAACAATTAGAAACAATTAACAATTCTACTAATTAGAAATTGTTGCCCTTATTTCATTCTATAAATAAGAGCTTTCTCCAACAACAATCTGTTTATCCGGTAATAATATAGTGCCATATTTTTTACAGTTTGAACATTACCAGTAAAAAATGTCTGATTTATGCGCTCCACTTTTTTTGTAAAAATTTAGCGCATTCGCCATTTTTAAACAACTTTACCAATTCGCATCTTTGTTAATTCATCCCGCCAGAACACTTTGTAAAAATTTAAGGAGACAAAGTTCTATTACGGGAGCTACTAAAATTAAGAAAAAACTCGTATCATTTTCTCTCATAAAAAGCTTTCAAAGTCAATAAGCCGCCCTAGAAAACATCTCGACTTTTACAGAAAAAGCGCTGTCTTTCTCCGACCTCGACTTATTATAATTCCAATTTTTCGCTTGACGCTTGGCTTAATTAACAACATTACGCCAACGCTCAGCTCCAAGTTGACGTCAGTCATGATTCGCATACCTCCTTTACCCCAAATTCAATAAAGATAAACAAAACTCTATTTTTCGCTGTGAAGCTCCCACCGTCTTATGTCTTATTTTTCCCAACAACCCTCTCTAATCTAAAGCTATCAAATGCACGGCAAAAAACAACGATTATTTTATTTTTACTCGTAAATTAAACACGAAAAAAAATCAAAAAGCGTCTTCACGCTTCGGCATTTCCAATTCTTATCTTGAACCGTATTCGAGGGATGTTGCTAACTGCTCGCTTATCCTCTTGGATTACAAAGGACTGTTGCAAGCTCGAAAAGCCGATGATACCAAAGCATCAATGCTTACACATATTAGCTTAATCTAGCGAAATGTTACACAAAAACGTACAAGAGACTGCATTAATTCTGATAAATCGGCGACAGCTAAGGATGTGAAAACAACTCTTGAATTTGCCGAAATTATAAGTTCAGACGCATGAACGAGATTAGGAAAAATATCATCGTTTCATCGGCACGGAAAGCGATGTCTATCGGTTCGGATTCATTTCCCAAAATGCAGGTCGATGGATAAAACCTGATTAATTTTGTGAAAGTTTTTCTTCCAACTCTACCTGAGTTATCATCTCTCTAAATATCGTAACTTTTTTAATACTTACTTTTCGAAGAATTCTAACGACGGCAAAATCATCAAATAGATTAAAAGTTTTATTGAAACTAACAGTTTAATTTCAGCTTTATTCAAGAGAATTTTTAACAAAATAATTCTTGCTCAGTCCGAAAATGGAGTTAATCTAATAACCAGTTTTTGCCACGTTGCGTTGTGAAAACTTGACATAATCCAATTTTCAAGCTTGACAGACAAAATATAAAAAATCTTCAGTAATAGCCGTCACCAAATGGTTATTAAAAATATGTAGATATAATTGAATTGTCGAACCCTTGAGCCGTTTAATCCGTCGCTTCCTAATTACAGGTGATAAAGAATAAAGAACCTGAAAGGAGCGTTAATTGCACTAATTTTCTACAAACGAATTTACATCCGAAAATTAACGAGATCCGTTCACAATTTAACATTAAATTGCACCCCGAATATATCATTCGTCCTCGCTAATTGCACGATATTGTCGCTAATTAGACATGCCAAAAGCCCTCAGAATCGAAAAGATCCAATAACGCCTCGGTACTAGCAAGGTTTCTTTAATTTCACGACGAGTTCTATAAAAAGGAAACCGTATCACTTTTCACGCTCCCGAGAAAATCGGACCCGAAAGAGGAAGCGACGATTAGCTCTCGAAAATATTTTTAAATCCCATCTACCGTTATTAACCTAGAAAAAAAAACAACAGTTTTTTATGTTGTCTTGAATTAAACGCTTCACATCCAACGCTTCAAACATTCGACTGGCATAAAAGTAAAGATACTTTCATAACTTTGAATTTTTTCGCCTCTTTCATCGGTCCTAAACCGACGCCGACGTGAGAAAAACCCAAGTTTGTTCTCATGATTTTCTTTTACTGTTTCTTTATAGACCACTTACTCGAAGTATTCAATTATTTGTTTTTATTTCAGAAGAGATATCGATCTTTGCAGATTACTTTCAGCTTTTTACTGCAGTTGCAAAAATTCACAACAGTTTTAATAAAACTCAAGAAAGGTACAAAAGTCAGTAATAACAAAATAAAATTTTATTCTCTGATAGGTTACAACAACTAAGAAGTTCTTGAAACATCCCTCAATGCTTCAAGTTAATTAAATTTAAAATCGTCGTAATAATCCGCTCTCCTTTATCACTGTGCAAGATATTCATCAACGGATCCTTAATTTTTTCTTCCAGCAACCCCACCAACTCGTATCTCAACATTTTAATCATCTCGGCGATCTGAAATCACACTTTCAAACAATAATGTTGGACTCAAAGCAAACTCACTCTATGTTCTTCAACTTGAAACGTAATCCATCCTTGCTCTAGCGAAACCAGAGTACGTCCGTCGTTTACGCTAATATCCAAATCAAATCCTGAGAAGAGAATGAGGGAAATAACAGGAATAACTGTGCAGTCTCTGAAGTACACCTTGTTAGTCTTTACTTTTTCTTGATATACTACGAACGGACTTGGAAAATACTTAACAGTGAAATTCACAGAGGATGGGTGAAGAAAAACGACTTCTTTTGACGTTAAAAATTTAAAATCTTTGGCGTTGTTTTCTTTAGGGACGGCGCCGGCTGTTGTTTTCACGTACGATTTCGGAGGCATTAAAATTTTTACCACGTTGGGATATAATGCGGCGCAGAGAACTGCAGCGAGAACGTTGAGATTATCACCGTTGCTGTTGAACTAAAAAAGGAGTAAAGTATATGTATTCAGCTCGTTAGTGAGAGATAGGAGGTTCCAACATCAACTTCACCCGTTCAAGAGGCATAGTGTAATATGGTACACATCTGCATCTAGTTATAAGCAGCTTATAACACTTACTCCTGTATTAATATGCAATATGGCACTAATTCTGAGTAACTGAGTCGATAATTCACACGACGATAATCACATTTTTGAGCCTTATTTCAATTTTGTACACAATAAAAAGCAATTACCTCTGGTCCCGTGAGCCGGATCACATCGTCGTCCCCACTCCTTCTTCTTCCTCCCAAATTAACGGGAATGAACCCAATATCAACCAAGAATTCCAAAAACTGAAACTTAATATCAGCAATCGTCATAAGAGTCTTCTGCGACATAAAATTCTCGTTCGCGAAATTCCTTCCAGCCAAACTGCTCTTCTTAAACACCGTCAACCATTTCTTATACGCCATGAGCATCGTAATATGATCGCTATGCCCAACTGCGAACTTCAATTTCTTCTCCATGGCTTCCTCTCTTTTTCTGAAAGGTGAAACAAACGGAGTTTTATAACTCAAACACGCAGCCATCGTTAGCGCTGAATCCACACATGAAAAAATCGCTCCATATAACAATAACTTCCCGATGCGAACATCTACAGGTAATGCGGCCAAGTGGTGACCTAAAGCCGTCAGTTGTTTGTCTTCATCTATAGCACCTACGTCCTGAAGGCGAGTGATTGCAGTATCTATGTGTTCTTTCTTAGGTGGTTCGATTAAGCTGTTGATAACATCAGAAACATCTTTATCTTCGAAAGGCTGTAATAGTTTAATGTTGAGGATCAATTGTTCCAGAGGAATACGATGCATTTCGGGAATGGGTTGCGAAAGCATGTGATGGTGATATCTGTTGCTTGTGTATAGATGGAAACAGACGCCTGGCATTACACGACCGGCTCTTCCTTTACGTTGGAGAGCGTTAGCTCGGGTCACCCAAACAGTTTCAAGACTCTCCATGTTTCGATTAGGATCGAAGTGCTTCTCTCGCATACGGCCTGAGTCGATAACGAACACGCAGTCGTCGATGGTGACGGAAGTTTCGGCGATGTTGGTGGAAAGAATGATTTTTCGCACTCCTTTGGGTTTACTAAAAAGGTAGAAAAATGTATACCAGTTTGTTGACACTAAACAAAAACAATATTCCATTAAAAAAAAAGTTCTGTTATTTAGAAAATAATAAAGCGACTTCCTGTTTAATAGTTGTCCCCACTACTCCGTGGATTTAAGGTTGCGATCTTGTGACATATTTTTGTTTACTTAATACGGTGTCAGGACGTGCTGTCCGCACTTGGCCCCGAAATAAGTTGAGTATATTTTCTATTTTATAACAGAGGGTGCTTTCATTTGCCTGCCTATGTCAAGACTTCTGTTTTCTGGGACCAACGGCTGTTATTTTATGTAGGTTTATTTTTATATTAACTTTTCATTCAAAAATTTATTTTTAAAATTTATTCATTTTGCGTTTTTATGAACTTATTGAATGCAAGCTATAATTAAAATTTAAAATTTACTTAAAATTAATTTAAGTATACTTTTTACAAGTTTTTAATATGTGATTATTACACGTGTTCTGTTGACATTTTAGGGAAACGTGTTTTTGTTTTCAGGCACATGTGACATTTGTTTTTTGTCTCTTTTGGTTTCTTGAAGGTGCTGTTGCAGTTTAGCACCCTGAAAATAAAGTTGACATTTTTAACAAGAGTTCGGTAAGATTCGGCTCACACTGTTGTCAAACAGTTTGAATTGAAAGCAACAGTACACTTCATTTAAAACCTACAAAAGGTGCCATTTTTAGCGGCATAGAGTGTATATGAGAGCTCAGTGTATGTACATTTTTAGAATTATTAGCAAATGTTGGTAGTAAATTTAGAGAGTAATGGACCTGCAAAAATTGATTTGTTTACATTAGCACAATATCGAAGTCAATAACAAATACTCAGATTCTGGTTATCAAAAACAATTTACATCTTATTTAATGGAAATAAATTAGTAAATAACCTTTTGCTATCTGCTAAAACAGTTTTGTCAAATGGCTGTTAACAGTCGACAAAACAATACAAGCAACTTGAGTTAACAATATCCCTAGCCGATAAATCCGCCCACATGAGTTTGATCAAATCTTGTGTAGTCTCAAAATTTGGTCAAGCTTTGACATTTGGACCTCAGGTACAAAATAAACAAGGCAGACATAGGACTACGGTGAAATTTGATGTTTAAAAACTTTGGCAACAATGTGAACCATTCAGGCTAAATCGTTGCTAGTTTACGTATGTGCATTTTTCAGGATGCTAAACTGCAACATTACCTTTTTGAGCATTGGTTTACAAATTTTTGTTAATTGATCTACAGTTACTTTTTATCCCATTAAATTGGCAAAATGCCGTTGAATTTAATATCCATAATTTAATAACGCTAGTTTCAACATTTTGATGTTTTAATTAAGTAATTGTAATTTTTCATATTGGAAGTGATGACGTTTCCTACGTAAGAGGACATGATGCATCAAGCTACTTGATGGAGGATGGTCAAACGTAGTACGGATGTCCAAATAATGCCAAATAGGTCAAGATACATGAAGAAAAGAAGTGCATATTCTAATATTGTACAGGGTGTTTCAATAATCTAAGACTACTTACTTAATTATTTAATTATATAAGAGTACTTAACTTAATTATTTTAATGGAACACTATTTATTTCAACGCGTTTTCCAATATGTTGGATTAAATGTTTTAAATACATATCATATTCTGTTTTTCAATTTTGAATGTAGCCAAGTTATTCATTTTTTTATAATTTGAAATTGCATATGTTCAATTAATAATGTTTTTAGCATTATTATTATCAATTGATTATTTTAAAATTAAATTATTGCTCTTTCGTATGGCACTAATATTAGTTGATGTTATCATACAGGGTGTTCACTAGAAATATTTGATTTGTACAATATTTAAACAGTTATAACTTCGTTTTTTTTTTTAATGGAACACCATATTTCTTCTTGCATTATCAGATTATTTTTTACATGATCTTTTATTTTTGTTAGGTACAATGTATATATGAAACTTATACTTTTTGAGATATCGTTACATTTTTAAAGATTGTGACATAAATGTTCTATAACTATTCGTTAGAAGTGGGCTGTGATTAGATTTTAAAAACAATATAGTTCAATTAGGCAAAAAATCTATCAGGTACTAGCTACAAACATTCAGTTGGCCAAGAAACTTAATAAAAATGTTTTTCTGAAACGCGTAAATTTCGGAATAACATAACTTTCGGAATATGTTTCTGCCTAGATGTTTTTCAGTCTTTAGATGGTTTGCTTTAGATTTTTTCGTGCGATTCGTTTAGATTTTTTTAATATTTATTTAATTATTATGTTAATTTTTTGACGTCTAAAAATATTAGTGGAATTTTTGAATTTCTGGAATCTTTTGGAGTCCGGTTTTTCCAAATGTTCTAGGTTTTTTGTACTTTTTGCATCTTCAAAGCTTTATTGATTCTTCAGATACATTCAAGGTTTTAAATTCTTTAGATTCTATAATTTTTCTAGAGTTCTTGGATCAACTACTTTTTATTAATAATTAACACATTTATTTCGCTATTTTAAAAAAAGTTGCAATATCTCAGAAAAGTAAGTAAGAAAAGTTTTTGGAATAACCTTATACTTGACAAAATTAAAAGATTACAAAACGAAGAATCCGATAATACAAAAAAATACATATAAGGTGTTCCATTTAAAAAATCGAAATTATAGCTGCTTAAATATTGTACAAAATAAGTGTTTATAATGAACACCCTGTATGTATCAACTAATATTAATGAGACACGAAAGAGCAATCATTTTTTTAATATTTTATTAAATTTCAATAACCAATTGCTAATAATAATGCTAAAGAGATATGTTAATTAAACATATTCATGTTCAAAATTTTGTAAAACAAAAGTTGAATAACTTAGCAATCCTACAATTAAAATTTCAAAACAAAATATGCATTTTATGCATTTAAAGCATTTGATCTAACAAATCAGAATATGCAGAAAAATAAATAGCGTTCTATATAAAATAATTCAGTTGAGTACAGTCCTGGACTACTGGAACACCCTGTCTAAAGTACAATATTTTTAGAATACGCACTGCTTTGCTTCATGATCACAACGTATTGAAAAACCTCATATCATAAATGCAAAAGATAAAATCGACTGATATCGCACTATTGACTCACCCTGTATATAGTGCGCCCAAAGAAATAATACGGGTATGACTTAATTTCTATTTAACTTGAGGGAATTTTTACAAGTTTGTCACAGCAGGGAATCGTAAATCTTCTCGTTTAGAGAACCTTTCTCAATACCGACCCAGGGTTGTATTCTGGTACTTTTGCTTTAAACTTTTGAAGCAATGTAATTTAGTTATCACGTATTTACTTAGTTTAGTTATCATGTATTTACTTAGTTTGATAAGATGCACTTGTTCCTGTAGTTTCTTGTTAAGATCTTGAATTTGACTTTCAAGTCCATGGATTCTTTTCTTTATTGGTTATGAAAGTTTCGAGGTTCCCTATCCTCTATTCTCGCGTAATAAATTTTAAATGACCGCTGAATCCATGAAACATGAAACAAAAATACTAAAAATATAAACTTCTTCAGTACGATCCTGGCTGTCGCCGAATGGGTGTGTCTGTCACTTTCCATTAGCATTTTATGACGAATCCCTTGTAGAATTTATATAGTCAACGTTGTAACCGCAGTATTTCTTTGAGCGTACTATACAAATTTGTGTCTATAGTCATCCGAATAAAATAACGTTATATTGGTGTACCCTCATTATATTGGTAATAATTCAATACAATGGGAAAATATTCAGCGTAGTAAATGTTTTGGTCGGATTGTGGATCTAGTGGACTGCAACATTTGCAGGGACGTATTCTACGAAATTGAGTTTACCGACCCTCATTTTAATTTACAATTAAATTTACCTGGAGAGTTTGTATTTTCACTTAAAAACATTATTATTGTTAGTGTTGTTCTGTGTAGTTCAACAACAAGAGTAATATTTAGCCCCTGGGAGTGCAGGGACTTTGACAAAATCAATCCTTTTAGGACCAACATACTGAAGATGAAAATCTAGAAGAAAATGTGTCTTCTAATCAAGTAGACGGTGAAAATATGAGCATCGAAGACACAGAAGTTCTAAATTTCAACGTTTATGACACTTTAATGAAAAGTGGATGTCCTAACTCCACAAAAAAAAGTCAGCGATTCATTACAATTGCCACATTCTTTTTGGTTCACCAAGCAATTGGTGCCATTTCTACCACAAAATTCGATTATTGGATTGGATAATGTTAAAATCATTTGTAGTCATTTCAAACAAAGCAACAAAACAAAATATGTCGAATGATTTTTAAAATCGCAACTTCCCAACTGTATACAGAATCGACGAATTAGCGGAAGAAAATGGACACACAGTATTAAGGCTTCCGCCTTATTACTGCATGTTTAATTCGATTTAACTCATATGGGTTTAAAGACAGGAGTTAGAAGAAATATTAAAACCCCTTAAATGTCAACCATGTAGTCGATATAGAATATTTTTGTTTCTCCAAGTATTCCCGAATTTATTATTTATTATTTATTCTTGTATGATAAAGATAGCAAAAATCTACTTACTAATCGGTCCATTGTCAGTTTACAGTTTACAAGTACTTAAATTGTATTGGGGCTGTATAATGTTATCTTTTCCGGACATCTATACTTTCTTACTTTCTTACAAGTTATAAAGATTTGGTGTACAAACCATGTACTCAAAAATTGCAACAAGAACCGGCATAATTTGGTTTGTTACTAAAATATAAGAATTTTTTTTTTCACTTGATTGCCCTTCGTGTTGCACTCTCAAAGGTGAATTCTTAAGTTTAAAAACCGCAACAAAGCATTTTTTTTGTTGTAAGTAATCAAAGTAAAGTTGAACCAAAGATATTTCAGAATGATGAATTGGGAGGTATCAACATTTATGGGTTGTTGATAGATAGCAAACCGCAAAGATCATAAAACCTAGGTAAACCGGTGAACAACCACATGGTCAGAAATTCTGACCTGCTCAATTTTTAATCCTTAAGCCGGACGCAAACGACTGGTGTATGCGGCATTGACGTATAGTTGCCATGTCGTGGGAGTGGTTTACTGGTACAATTATCGGTGGGTACTGGTCACTGTCCTATCGTCTGTCGGTAAAAATGACACCAGTCAAAGAAATCTCATCTATGATCAACTCTCGTCTTGTAACAATGTTGGCGCATTGTGCACGTCGTGTGAACGCCTTTACTTGTTACTGGTCCTTGTGAGCCGGTTTACTTGGCAAGTACACCAGTCGTTTGAGCCCAGCTTTGATTAGATCGCCCTGTCTCGGTTCTACAAAATGAATTATGATAAGACGAGCAATCTCGAAACCAATTTCTACAAAATTAATGACATTATTCAAATTTTAATTCAATAATTGGATCGTTGAGATGTCACTTCACTGTAACAACAAACACAAATATTGGGTACTTTATACGCTCCCATTAGCTAATTAATCATACGAATAAGTCCGAAAAAATCGTAAAATTCAAGATTTACATAAACATTTGGTTAATCAAATATGTACATGAACTAAACTCACATAAGAGGACAGCAAATTCAAAATTTAGCACCCTATGATTGTGCGCCCTCTTTTTGAGACTGAACAACTTTAGTACCAAATTTGATCATGAACACCACTCCAAGCAATTCTTTCCGAAAATAATGTAGGATAATTTTTAAAAGTCAAATATGGCAAAACCGTTATATATGTATCACCTAAAACGTTGCAGCAAAATGTTGTAAAAACTTGGGACAAAATTTTGTGTACCTCACTTTCTTCACAAAAACATTGAAATATACACAATATACACAAATTGAACCTCAAGAGTAAGCTCCGACCTTCCCACATCCTTTACCTTTTCAACAGTAACCTGACTTTTGTCATTTTATTAAAAAGCTTGCCCACGCTTGCAGTCACGCAAAATTGTGGTGCCACTTCCCGCTTACAAAGACATTTTTTTTCGCCTCTTTCAGCCCAAGATCGCACCCTTAAAGAGGAGGAAAAATAAAAAGTGCAGCACGCGACAATGGCGTTAGTTCCGACTCACTTTTCTTCACGTTGGATAGTCTTCAGTTTATTTAGATCCTGAGTTTATAAACTTATATAAACTTACCTAAAAATCAGACTCTGCTCTTCGCTCGTTAAAGAAGAATGAAGAGGCAGCACCAGATACTTGTTATTCCTCGCACCAAACTCCTTGTGCACGGCCAACTGCTCATACAACGTCGTAATTTCAGCGATCCCAGGAAGAAAAACCAAAATCGTCCCTTGTCGTGGAAGAGAATGTTTCCCAAAAACAATCCACATGAGCAAACTTTCAACCAACTCATTATTAACCGTTTCCGGATCCATAAAATAAATATTCTTGCAAGTTCCAAAACTACAATCTTTATACCGACTCAACAACTGCCCGAATCCGAGATCCTCATCTTTGTGTTTATCACTCGTCTCAACACTCTTTCCACCCGCGCTTCGACTAATTTCATCCTGGAAATGTTCAGAATTTGCGTTTTTCCTACAATATTCCGATCCTTCCTCTAACACGTAACCAGTCACTTCGAAAATTGATTCCAAGAAATACTGTTGAACTGGAAATGTTCGTCCTGGAATCGATAAAACTGGAATTTCGCCAAAGTAGTCGGAAAATAACTGCGCGTTCATTGTGGCACTCATTAGGATAATCTTCAAGTCCGGTCGAAAAGGCAATATGTCTTTTAGAATTAAAAGGAGGAAATCGCTTTGTTCGCTGCGCTCGTGGACTTCGTCGACGACAATGTGGGTCACCTTAAAAAGAAAAAGTTAATTAAAAAGAGAGTTATCGTGCCAACTTGCAAAAAAATACAGACTTATTATAAACGGTTTGCTAAAGTGCAACGATCTAAAGCCGATTATACAAAAAGTACATTTAGTCCGGAGCCGTAAGTCGGGAATTATTAATGCGATTTCTAAAAAGCGAGAGATGAACAAAATCTATAATTTTAACAAACAAGCGGTGTGGGGTGGTATTCTAATTAGATCCAAAGTTTTAAAAAACTGGAGGAAAAAAAATGGTTTTTAGTCCCGGCGCATCCACCATTTTCGCTTCTCTTTAGTTTGTAACAAATGTGCCGGAATCTGTCAGTTTTTAGAATTTGTAACAAAACTGTAATCTTCCTAATGCGCCACCTTGTATCGTAAAAACAGATTTCAACTTTCATCTCACAGATTAGATATTAACAAGAACAAAGTCAAAATGTTCCTAATTTCCTAATTGCAGTAAAAGTTGATAGTGCTAACTCAACAGACGACTTACAGCAAGGACCACGTTTAAAACTAGTACCTGAGGTAATAACGGTTCACTCTGCAGTCGCCTGAGCAAAATTCCAGTAGTGCAAAACGTCAACCTCGTATACGACGATATCTTCGACTCCAACCTGATTTGATATCCCACCGTGTTTCCAATTTTCGCATTCCGTTCCGCCGCCACCCTTTCTGCCACGCTAATTGCAGAAATTCTCCTAGGCTGAGTACAAACAATTTCAATATGTTTAGGATCACGTTCATAATTCACCAACCAATCATCAAGAATGTACTGAGGAATTTGAGTACTTTTTCCGCATCCCGTTTCTCCGCTAATTACTACAACTTGCGATTGATGTACAGTATTCAGAATGTCCTTCATTAGCCCCCATGCTGGTAATTTTTTCCGATACTGAAGCATTTCTATATACTTTTCCTCTTTTACAACATACTGGAATTTTTTCGCTAGTTTTTCGTCCATTTCGCGGATCTCTCCTTGTGTTAAAACTGTTTGGTTATCGCGATTTGTTACTCCCTTGATGTAATGACTAGGCCTCTTAATTCTTGGTTTCGGAACCACATCGTGAAACAGTTTCACGTTTGGAGCAATAAAATGGATTTCCGTATTGACATGACTCGTAATTTCCTCTTCATTTAACAATAGTTCTGTGATTGTGTACATTGAAGGGATGCCATCATCCGCCAGAATTTTGGCTTCTTCATAAAGCCGCTTACAAATGTGCAAATTCATTAGGGGTGGTAACACAGCGTTTGTTTTCAATAATAGTAGTGGAGGCTCGTACGGATATTTCGTGTTACATGGAAATCGTATTTCCAGCTCGAAATCAAAATCATTTAAATGCTGATTAACGTCCTTCTCTATCACTTCCTTTTCATGAGAAAATCTACACCTTTCTCCGAATTTACACGAACCAGTGAGAAAATTTCTACATTTCTCTTTCTTCTTCACATGTTTACGAGACTTTTCTTTAGATTTGTTGGTGTTCTTATTGTGAAATATTTTAATTAAATAATCGAGTTTCAGAGTTATAATCCAGACAGAATTTTTAATTTTTTCATGGAAAATTTTACCGTAGATGGATTCCAGGGAACTTTTCTCGTCGTCTCGAAGCTCCAAGAGCTCATTCTCATTAATATCAGTAAACACTTTCGTTTCTCCAGAATTAAAATATTTGTTGTATAAAACAAAAAGGGCATCCTCAACATTGTCTTCACAGTAATTTAAAGCTTCAATGCAATGATTTGGGTGGAAACCATAACTGAAAAAGAGTGCTTATTGTTTAGGACAGTTCACAAACTTTGGAAAAAAAAATGTAGAACGAATAGTTTTAAGATTAATGGCATGCTAAGTTACCAACCTTGCAAAATTATAACATAGTTTTAGAAGTTAAATCCGCTTAAAACTAAAAAGTTGGGCTAGAACTGTCGCCGACTTGTTTGCAGTTTTACTTTATCTGCATGTTTGTCACCGTCAGGAACAAACTTTAATTCACAAAGCTTGTTTAATAAATTACCCCCATGCACTGTCTGCTTAAAAAAAGATAGCGATAGCTTAATTTAGGAAATTAGTAAACTACTCTGAAATAAACGTTTTTTGAAGATTATTACATCAATCAAAAGCTTAATTACCAGTGCCCAGGAGTTTCAACCTATTTTTTATCGTCGCTTATGTAGAGAACAATCTTCACCTTAATAGTACCAGAAACTTTAGGATAAATCTAAAATTACTAAAATGGCCGCTGACACATGACGAATAGCGATATATTAAATGTCACGAATTTAAGGTTAACACATATCAAAAGTATCAATGTTAGTTACTTAAATTTAAAAATTTAAAGCTGGCCTCTGTTAAAGTACCTGGCAATTGACTGCTGAATGAAAGATAAAGTTTGTTTCTTTTAAAGGACAAAATAGTAACGCACTGCCAGGTGTTACACCTAATTTTAACTCATTCGCTACCTTTCTAGCCTCAGCAAAGCAAACTCCTTAAACCTATCTTCTTCATAATTCTGATCATCAATTTTAGAAAAATCCCTCGCACCTTTGATGACCAAATTAGCCTGTCCTAACAAATACTTTTTCCCAAGATTAGTTTTCGTGTCTTCATACTCTGACGAATTTTTCAAACTAAACTCCTAAAAGAAATTGCACAACTTTTGTAAGTTAACCCCACTTTTGAATTTTCATAACTAACCGGCCCGTGGATAAACCTAAGAGTGTCCATGACTTGTTCCTGCATTTCTTCACTTAAATAGAGAAATTGTAGTTGTTCCTTAGGCACATTTTTCTTGGAAACGTCGGGAGTTTGGCTAAAATATGGAAAATTAGAGAAAGTTGGGTTATGTTGAAACCAACCTGATTTTCACGTTGGAGATTTCTCGAAGAAAGAAATCTGACTTATTTATGATATCTTCACTGGCCATTGTTTCACTTGATTTGTTTTAAAATATTATTTAATTAAAATATTCCAACAATACTTTTTTGCAACATGGGCGATTGCGGCGCCGCTTTGTGGCGAACAATAACTACAAGAACCAAACAGAAAACTGTAATCAAAGTTCGTGAAACACAACCTAGTACATATTTGTGCCAGTTCATTTAGTAGTTTTGACTGATCTCCGCATGGCGCTACACACGAGGAGGGAAATTTAACGTCAATAAAAGTTTGTCTTTGATCCCCTTGAGTCAAGTATGTTATTAGTTTATGGTGAGTGCACCACAGGAATTTTTTCTATTGTTGTGTTTTGTTCTTTCAGTTCCGGTTATAAGTTTTTGTTTTAAATTCAGTTTTTAAGTTTGTTTTAACTGTAACACGAAAGTTTCCAAAGACATAAACTCTTAGCTAACTTGTCGCGGAGACGCAAAATCACTCAAAAAAAGCTTCAAGAATTTGTAGTCTTCATTTTGAAACGAATATCTCCAAAATTACGTCGTCTATTTTTTTGGTTTGTATTATTTTCAGTTCAAATTATATTTAGTGATTCTCATTTTTCATCGCATTATTTTATTAGTATGTTTCTTTTTTTGGTTTGCTATCCAAGTTTTTATTTTGTTATAGGTAGAAAACAGATTTTCCAAGTAATCTATGCCTAACCCAAGTGCTCCGAATCTTATCTATGAAGTTGATACAGTATCGGAAATTGAAATTAATACAAAAACGGTGATGAACAAGCATAAAATGACACTAAGGTGCTAGAAAATAAATTAAACGTTTAATGGCACGATATGAATAAAAAGTAGACTTAATATTAGAAAGCGCTTAAAACTATATAGGTATATCCAATGATAGTAAAAATATCCAAAAAGCAATCGATTGAATTCAAAATTATAAAAAACACTATTCGTTCTAAGATATGTGCATCTAAACCACTGACTGTCGAACTTAGGAGTTTTCTGTTGAATAACATTAGAACGGTAGATTGGACATGGGCAAGATGTCACAAAATTATTGGAGATTCGGTTAAAAGCTGACTTGGAAAATTATACAGCCTGTAGCTATAAAAGAGAAGATTTACTACAGCAGAACAGAAGACAAATTCTGTGGCCTAACAAAGTGAAATGCTCGACTACTCAACGACCACACTACTAATTAAAAGTAACACAAATTTTACATTCCATGAAACCATAATTTCTTTATTTTTGAGTTTTGGCACGATGAGAAAGAAATTCACATAAAAGGTGAAAAATGTAGAAAGTAGCCCCGATTTAAAAATTTGTGTAGCATAGTAACAAACAATAGAATTGAGATTAGCCAAACGAGCAAAAAAATCGTTACTCGATTAAAACAATATTAGACAACAATTACCAGAAAAGAAGTTAGCTGAGAAGAATACAAATGAGGTGAGAAAAAACAAAACATATCAAAGAAGAGATGGATTGAAAACATAAATAAAGTAGGAGAGAAAGATAAAAGATAATAGGTAATAATAGATAATAAGATAAAAACAATGTCAAAAGATCGAAAATTAAACCAGAAAAATAGAACGGTTGTCATCGGACGCTCGTTTGCGTAAAAGGGATAGAAAACAACAAGAAGAAGAAAAAGATTATTGCCAAGAAATATTTTTGGATTATGGCATGAGTGCTAAAAATGGAATTATAAAACTTCTTGAAAAAGTTATATACTCTAAAAAAAGCTTTAATAATAAAGCCCGACAATTTTTTTGGAAAAAAAAATATTTATGTAAGAAAATTTGAGGAAATGAATGTGATGAAAGCTATTTTCTCCTCAAATAACTGCTGCTTTAACATAAATAACCATAAAAGTCTAAATTTTCTTGGGTCAAAATAACGAATACTGTATTTTTTAAAAGTGCCCAAATTTGAGACAGTACCAATAGGCTATTTTCAAAAATTGATACTTGTGTTAATCTCGACAAATTACCCCTTTTGCCTGTAGCTTTGTAGAAACTTTTACATTAAAAATCTTTATCTTCAAATATGAGTAGATCAGACGTAAATTATCAAATTTATAGAATCTAAAAACTCTCCAAGAAGTTAAATCGTTTGAAAATCTTTATAGGGTTTTAAATTTTCAAAATAATATATAAAAAAGAAAAATATAACCCTATCAAATATAATACCAAGCAGGAAATTTGAAAATTAAAAAATTAGAAACTTTTTTTTTGTGAAAGATCAAATGGCGGAAAATTCTCCTAAAAGAAAAAGCTAAAAAAATATAAGATTATCTCCTTTCCTGGAGTTTTGTTTTAAGCTTTTAATTTTTTTCATACTTTGGTTTTTATTATTATAAAATAGTAAGAATTTTTGCAGTGAAACAGTAACAATACATAATTAATAATTAATGTTCTTTTGTGTAAATATTGACACAAAATAAAACGAAAATTTTTTTTGAAAAAACTACAAAATTTTTAGGAAAGTCATATCTGCAAATTTCGTCATAACTGTCAGTGTTAGTACTAATAGCCTATTTCCTTGGTGTAAAAAAATGGTGAAACGCTCAACACATTTTGGTAGCTAACTAATCCAGGAAAAGTCACCAAATTAAACAAACTGCCAAGAAAATGTCTAATTTATATCAAAATGGAAAATTGAAAACAAAAAAAAAACACCAGTAAAGATTAACGTCATAAAATATATGGCTGCAAGCAAATGAGCGTGACTCTCTCGTTGGACCTGAAAGGATCATAAACTAAGCACTTCATTATTATTAAATTCACCACCAAGTTACCAAAAATGTCAAAGTTGACAACCATGGTGGCAAGCGCAGCAATCGTCAACATATTTTTCCATATGAACCAATGATAAAATCGTTAAAATTTTAGAAATGTCATGGGAATGTTTCACCACCTTACCTACATCATGGACTATTTCCAGTAATGGGTATGTATAGTTTTAACTACCTTAATGTATTTAAATATGAAATATATTTAATTTAGGTTGTTGTAGTGATGGGCGTTTTTAAGGACTTAAAAAAATCGAACTAGTTAGAACAGGGAGTTGATAAAAGCAATTGTAGCCGTTACGGCACAAAAAATGGTGGTTCTAAAGGTTTTACTTCGTAAAAGAAAATGAAAAGAATGCCCTGAAATTGTATAGAAAATTTGCAGCATTGTATTCAAAGGAAATTAAAGAGCAGCGCTTTTTCTTATGTTATCGAGATGATCGAAGTACGGATCAACCAATTGGTAAAAATAGGTATCGAGATACCTTTAAAGTCGTAAAACATTTGGATTATGCAGATTTTAAAGAATGCACAAGACATTGTCTGGGCCGTACATCGGCAACTCTTTTAGTAAATGCTGCTGCAGTTATGATGACAACAAAGAGACATGAAAAACAAAAGAGAGCAGAACAAATAGAAAATGTACTTGACAGAACTGAAAGTGAATTTTCCAGGTCCGAAACGAAGATTTCGTTATCAAAGAAACCGTAGAGTAAGGAAATTTTTCACTTAAACGTGATATTATATTTAGTGGTTCGTTTTCTAATTGAGTTTTAAATTTAAATATTTCGAGTGATATTCAACATTAAAGTTTGGCTAATGGCTCAATTTTTTATTTTTGTTAGCGAGCGTTATCATTGGGCCTGCTTATTATATACTCTAAGGCATAATGCACTAGTTTATATACCACGTGTTCAAAATATTAACAACGAAAAATAGTGAAAAATAAAGGAACTTATAGTTTTGGTTTATTTATTTATTATGGTTTATTTATTTAATAACTCCTAATCATTTTCAACTTTTTACGTTGTTAGTACATTTGAAATTAAAATTTAATATAACGCCATCTAAAGCAGGCAGCCCAAACTTACTATAGCATTTTTTTAAACCCAACAGAAACCCATAACTAGTATTGGTTTAAATACTTAGAAGATTATTAAATACATAAAAGACGCCTATTGTTAACATCCAATCAAATTGAGGTCATCATATTTTTGCTATGATTAATAGTAAATAATAATAATTAGCAGATGCTTAACAAGTGCCTCAGACAAATTATTTATTAAAACAACAAAACGTGACTTGTTGTCAACATTTCAATTATCATATTGGCTATAAAATGAGGATAAGTTCACATGAATGTCCTCGTTTATTTTTGTTGTTGCTGGTATTCACTCCCATCTTTTGTGAGCAAAAATGTGCTCTAACTCTTTTGTGAAAGTACGATGTTATTTCAAGTTGTAGTGTTTTCTCACTTCTTAAATTCTGAAAAGGAATCTATAAATATCAATATATTTTAATTTCGACGAAAACTTTTAATCAGATTAAAATCTCAAAGTGTACACAAATGATTTTAGAATTTTAATACTGGTCGCAATGATTGACTCAAAACTCTTTAACTTTTTCGTATTTTCATTTAACTTTAATATTATCAAAAACGTGATCAAAACATATCTATGTACTTCTATTATTATAGAAAACTTCATTGTTTACAATATAGATCAAACGGAAAAAAACTCCCACTTGTAAAATACATATTCACGTTGCTACGCGTAGACACTTCCAAAAAATTTGAATCGGATAGAGAATTTCAATACAAATAGTGAGTACTTTCACAATAATTTCATAGATTAAAAAATCACTGCTCCATCAATCACATGTGACATTTTTCAGAGAAAACAAAGACCTTATCCAGACTATCAAAAATTTATAGTACAAACAATTCTGTAATGAAGTGAAGAAGAAAAAGAGGAAACATTGTTTTCTAAAGAGAAAAAGTAAAAGAAGCAAATAAAAAAATTGAAAAACCGTAATAGTTTAATTTCTCTAATTTTTTACATCAGCTTGTTTTTGAGTAACGTCGTCAGATACGTCTTGACTAAGTTCTCAGTCTGTCTTATCAATCGTATCAGTTATTGATTTACAAAACAGGAACACTAGCCACTTTACTGAATACGTACTTGTGAATTCTTCTGAGATTGATGTGCGCAGTGGTTAATTTAATTTTTCTATGACAAAAATGAAATTTGATTCATACTTGATTTCTGAACATTAGAGAATAAGAACTCGTCAATTGTATTCAGTATAAGCATTTATAAGGGTGTGGGGACTAGAAGTCCGCACAAAGTTTAGAACGAATCAAAATTAAATTGATTTAATTCTTATAATATAAAGTTTAGATAACAGCATCCGCACCATGACGACTGGCTATTCTTATCTTTGATTTCACACGTCTCATTAAATTTGGATATGTTTCATCCTTCATTTGCCACACTTCGAGCGCAATTCTTTTTTTTAATTCCTCATTGCTAGAGGCTTGGTACACCTCACGCTTTAAACTTCTCCAAAATCTCTCAATAGGACGCAATTGACGAACGTTTGGAACATTTCTGTCTTTTTTTATGAAAGGAATGTTTAGTTCCTCATAGGCTCGTATAACGTTTGTTGCGTAATGAGCTGTGGCCATATCTGGCCAAAATAAAAATTAACGAACAACATACTTTTCATCGATAAATCTATTTAATCTGCGCCTCACACATTCACTTTCAAACACATATGCATTCACAGAATTGCCAGATGGACAACGAACGACGAATGGTCACGTGAAGAAATTGCTAACCAGACCAATAGATTGGGTGTAAATTTCTTGTGTCGTGTGAAATAAATTTCTGGATCAACGTTTTCATCTTTCTTACAGTAGTACGACTTGTTATTAGCAGTGTCGCTGCCATCCGATGTAAAATATGACTCATCGTTAATTATGATATCTAATCCATTGGATGGAGATAATTCATTTTCGGCCAGTCTCCTCAACTTGGTTTTTTGTTCCCTAATTTGATTCTCGCGGTACTTTGGGGCACTTTTCCGCTTGCGGAAAGAAACATCGTTATCTTTTAATATTTTTTATCAATCTTGTATTTTCTTCCAAGTTTTCGAAGCGTAACTCCAAGTTTCCCATGGGCATCTAAGGCTTTTTTCTTACGAGGGGGTATTTTTTTTAATGGTCTACCAGACCCCTTTTTTCTAGAAGATGGCAATCCCATCTCAACACATTTACAGATATCGTAAAGTACGTTTAGGCATTCTCGTTGCCCAAAAATTATTTACCGTATAACATTTGCCAAGATTGTGATGCTCTTAAAAAGGCGGCAACGACTCCGCGGCGTTGATTTTCGTTCAAATTTGGCATTGTCGTCAAATAGATAACAACAATTTGCAACACAGTGGCTAAAAATTCGAACACGCTTTTTAAAATGACAGCCACCTAGATTTAATGCATTGAGCAATTTGTGCGGACTTTTAGTCCCCACACCCTTAGAAACGATGTTGCTTTATCAAAATAACATATTTTTATATAGATTTAAATTATTTCTTTCTGATATTTTTATCAGCTATTTCATCGTTTACATCTGTTCTACATGGAACTCAAAATATCTTTAGGCTAGAATTTACGAAGATGGTTTACTGAATACTGGAACTGGGAAAAGAGAAAAACTACTACGTCCGTAAATTTGGGTAAAATGACAACTTACCTATTTATTTCCAGATTTGACCCTTGAAATGGAAATGAAACCAACGGTATAAATGTCGTTATTACTTGTATTTGTAATTTGTTTCTTAATAAAGTTTGCTGAATTTAAAAAGTATTTTTTTTACCTTTGACTTTTTCTCATTTCCTTCCTCTTTAAAAACACAAACGCATCTTCCCATAAATTCAAAAAAAAACAGTATAACGTCTCTGTTCTTTTCTACATCTAAAAAAATGTACATATCCTCGACTTAATATTTGCCTATTTGCCGAATATCGATTTTACTGGTTGTGACGAGATAAAAACTTTACGTGAAGCCATTTTTTTCAACCCACTATTATTCTAAAATTTTCAAAAAAAACCTATTTCTTCAGTACACAAAAAGCATATTATGAGATAAGTGTCTTGTACTTATACGGGCATATCATACGCTATTTTTTATAATACCTACATTAAAGCTTGAACAAAACTTCTATTCGTTTACATAAAGGTGTTTGTGTTGTTATTCACATTTGTTACCAGTCCTACTTATTTATTGTTGTCTTTCAAATATATTAAAGAATTTTCTAAAAACTTCACCATAAACAAATTTACAAAAAAGTAAATACGTTTTATAAAAAAATAGGTAGTGTAGTAACAAACAATATGAAGATTGACTTGAAACTAGCCAAAGAGCAAAAAAAAATACGTTTCACGAGTAATAAAAGAATATAAGACAAAAACTACCAGATAAGAAGGTAGCTGAAAAGAATACTAGAAACAAACACAGAAGGTAAAAAAAAAACAGAGCAGACCAAAGAAGAGATGGATTGAAGATATAAATAAAGTTGGAAAAAAAACTTTAAATAAGATAAAAGAAATGTCAAAGGATCGAAATTTATAACAGAACTGGTTAGAAACATAGAATGGCTCTCATCGGACACGCGTTTGTGTGTAAGGAATAGAAAACAAGAAGAAGAAGAAGAAGAAGAAGAAGAAGAAGAAGAAGAAGAAGAAGAAGAAGAAGAAGAAGAAGAAGAAGAAGAAGAAGAAGAAGAAGAAGAAGAAGAAGAAGAAGAAGAAGAAGAAGAAGAAGAAGAAGAAGAAGAAGAAGAAGAAGAAGAAGAAGAAGAAGAAGAAGAAGAAGAAGAAGAAGAAGAAGAAGAAGAAGAAGAAGAAGAAGAAGAAGAAGAAGAAGAAGAAGAAGAAGAAGAAGGAGAAGAAGAAGAAGAAGAAGAAGAAGAAGAAGAAGAAGAAGAAGAAGAAGAAGAAGATTATTGCTAAAAAGTATTTTTGGGTCATACCATGAAAGCTAAAGAAGGAATTACTTCGTAAAACTTCTTGATTTTTTTTTTTTTTTTTGAAAAGAAGCATATACCTTTGAATAAAGAAAAAAAATTATTTTTACCACAAATAACTTAACTTAAATAATTATAAAAGTCTAGATTTTCTTGGAATTCTGTATTAAAAAAATGTGCCCAAATTTTATTTTCAAATGCAAAAATTTCGTTATAACTGTCGATGAGACAATACTGATGCGCTATTTTCAGGTATTGCTATGTTTAGTTTTACATATCCTAATATAATCATATACCTAGTCGATTTTCGTGGCTTTTAAATATTCTGTGTTCATTGTTGAACATCTTAAAGTACACCCAACGGGTTTAAGAGCTTGCCGCGCACTTGTACGTTCTTATATGCGCATATAATACGCTATTTTTTTATACTTACATTAAAGTATGAAAGTAGAACAAAACTTCTAATCGTTTACATGAACATGTTTATCTTGTTATCCACATTTGTTACTAATACTACTATTTATTGTTGTCGTTCTAATAAATTAAAGAATTTACTAAAAAGTTTTAACAAAACTACATTCTCTCCAATTGGTTAATTTCATTTTTTTGTAGCAATTTTTTTATTTTATGAAGATAAAGTAACGTCACTAACCAAAACTTTATTTTCTTGAATTCTTTTAAAAGTGTTGTAAAAGTTTGGAGGGATAACACTACAGAAACTTATGTTTTTTTCCCAAAAAAAAATACATCTTGATAAATTAACCCATTTGCCTGTAGCTTTGTAGAAACTTTTACAATAAAAATCCTTATCTTCAAATATGAGTACTTCAGACGTATCTAATTTTTTAAATCGAGAAAACTCTCCAAGAATCCAAATTGATTTTCAATTTTCAATATAATATAAAAAATATATATAAATAACTTTATCAAGCAAGTACCAAGCAAAAAAATTATAATTAAAAAACACTTTTTTGTGAAAGTCCAAACGGTAAAAAGTTCACTAAAAAATTCAATAGCATGATGTTTAATGTTTCCCTTCAAAAGAATTCCAAAACTTACACGCTTCTCAAAGAGAAGTATGCTACACGTGTGCCTTTTTTTCCTAACAATTTAGGTAAACTAATTCCGTGTCTTGTTAACAATGTGATTCTTAGTGATTCTTGTTGAGTGTCATCATACTTTTTGGCTAAAAGGAAAATGAACTTTTAGGAACCAGTAGTAGTGAACTGAAGGATTGATAGTTTGGTTATATTTATTATGGTGTTCAAAGAATGTTGCGGCCTAGATTGTTTTAAAAATGTGTATTTTCTGAAAACAAAAATTAGTGAATCATGTTGATTTTTGATTATTCTAGAAAAACAGATTTAAAATATCAAAAACGTGATATAATATGATTATATACTCGTGTTCTAATATAATTGACAAGGCTTTTCTCTGAATTAACACCAAACGCTTACATGAAACTTAGTTTTCGATTTTGAACTACACTTAACTACTGCTCGTTCAAACGAATTAAGGAAAACTAAAGTAAATAAAGATGAAAGTATATCAAGGGTAACTTTATGATTGATAGGAGATAATAACAATATAATGGGAAAATAGAATTAAAAAACTGGTGCAATTAGGTCAGGAACTAAAGAATACATTGAAGAAAAAAAATACAGAAAATAAACCCACATGACTGAAAGATAACGACAAAAATTATTGTATTGTATCGAACCTCAGAGAAAAATAATTAAAAAAAGTATACACAAATATTACTTATTTATTCGATACAGATGCAGTCACAAAATAGTCATTAAAAACTGTTGTTTATGTTCAACATCTGTACTGTGTGTATTTCCTGAGCCTGAGTAGCAAGCGAGTGATTGAATTATTAAGTATTAAATTCTTGTTACTTCACATTTTTTTTGATTGGGAGCATCCTGGAAGTAATCCTGCCGATAAGAAAGTTAATAAGAGGTACGATATTATAGATTCTGTTAAAATGGTAATAAAATCCACAGGTATTTGACAAAATGAAAAAAAATAACTTCATTAAATCGTTTTCATATTTAAATAATTTGTAAAATAATTAGACCTTGTTACTGAACATCAGCCTCATGTTGACGCCAAAAAAACTTTAATAGCAAAGTTTGGCGCTAACAAATTAAATAATCAAAATAACGTCAAATTACACAATTTGTTATTAATTATATAGACTGAAACAATTATGGCGAATTTTAATTCGTAGTCCCGAACGTTAAATATTTGCTAAAAAAATTGTTCACGAAAAAATAGTCGAAGCATTCCGGAAAAAAATAATTTGGCTACTGATTAAAATGAAACAAAGTGTAAAAATGGTCGTAAACTTTATTGGAGTGTTTTGCAGTGTTGCAGAACGTAAATCAACATACTTGTGGTATGTTTCGTGACATTCTAAGCAATATTCTGACGTAAATCTATTTTGATTTTATTGTTATGGTAAAGAATTTAAAATAGTAGTAAAGTATGATACAACTGTAATATTCTATAGAAATGTTTGTATTTAGTACAGACAATTTTACATATTTTGATAAATTTTTATCGATACTTGCGCTTTTTTCGGCTTCATCATTGATCTACGTACATACAAAATAACAAAACTTTAACATTTGTTTTACGTAAAAGAATTATGCTATCGTGTTTTTCACTGTTCCCTTTTGTTTTAATTAAATACCAACAGTTTTACTTCCAAATTATCTATTTTATGATCCATCGTGGGCCAACAACTTCAAAACAATTTTAAGTTGTTTGTGTCTTCTTGATAAAAAAAATAAAACTATGTTTTTGTATGGAAATTTGACTTCACAAGATTGATTACAGCCGGAAAAAAAATTGTCATGGTCGCCAAAGTGCAAAATTAATTTCAATTCATGTCAACAAATATGATCTGTGTCAATTTTTTAAGTAATCAGAAAACAATGGAGTTTTTTAACAAAAGTCATGCCGATTATTACCAGATTAAGCAAATTTTGCACCTTTGTTAATAATCATAATTTAAAAAATGACGTCGTCGAGTTAGTGCTTGGATTTTTCAAAGAAACGATGCGCTCATGTAACAAAAAAACTTCTTTTACTATATTTGTGTTATTTCGCAAGCCTAGTTGGCCTCTTTCACGTTTGTATTGATACCAAGGCTCGATGCTGTAAAATATGATTCTATAGGAAAATGCAGTTGGATTTTCTTTCGATGGTTATTTAAAGTGTCGTGTGATTACAAGATAGAACGATGTCGGAATGGAATATTTCTTCAAGATGATCAAAGTGTCAATTTATGAATCGGTTTTGCAATGTGATTAATACACAAAATTCCAATATGGTGAGGATTAATTCGATCGGTTTACAAGGTGACAAGAAAATTTCGAAATTATCGCGCAACAGACGATTTCTCTATCATCATCCCCAGTAACAACAATCCGAGAATAAACGCAGTTTAGTTATCGCCTAATTTGCTAAAAAACCAGCAATTTGTTATAATACGAGCGCCAATGGTTTGAGTCAACATTACCTCATTACTCGTCGTTTCGTCCGAAAATTTTGCATTTTTACTCGCTATAAAAATTCCGACGAGTTTATTGTAGTTGTAACTATGATGTTTGATTTTAAACTCAATTAAAGAATTAACATAAAATTCGCATAATTCTTCTTGACACGTATTCCAATTAATCCACGAGACTAGAACGTTTCAAAACCACCGACCTGATTGGAGATAAATCAGAGAAAAGCGATTTTTCACTTTTCTCAATCGCGGGTAATCTTCAAGTGGCCCCCTCCTCGTTATCCTCATATCGCACATTTGACTTAGACAAGGACGGCCATATCATAATGGATAAATGTTTCGAAAAGTTCACACTTTACTGGTCGACTATCAAGAAATCAGTTCATCACTCGGTACCATCGTTTCGTCATGAAGGATAATAGAGTACCAAGCCGCACCTCAAAACTCGCCCTTCATTGTCATCCAAACTTGATCGATTGGTAGCGACTGCCCTAGTGCGTTTGGTGGAAGTTGTTAATTTGAGAAACAAGTGGATAATCACAACATTAAACGGCGGATAACACTACTAAACTACATTGTTATTACAGTTTACGTGATTTGCATTCAAAGGTGAGTTACATGAACTATTCGACGCTTTTTATTAACACTGTTTGTAGATGATGTCTAAGAAGAAATGGTTTATGGTGTTGTGCATCTTCATCCTGTACATCCTCTTAGGGGCTGCTATTTTCTACATAATAGAAGCAGACGAAGAATTGAAAAGAATTGAACAAACAAAGGAAGAAAGAAACACCCTCGTCGGTAACTTTAATCCACTCTGATTTTCCCTCCTCTTACTTAAATTTTTCAGCGATGATTGATAGTCTCTTCCAGAAAAGTCGGAGCCAAAGAAACCAATTTGTAAACAAACTTGAAAATTACTGCGGAAAATCCTTTGAAAAAATAGAAGAACCTCAACTCAGATGGGACTTCTATTATTCCGTTTTCTTCGTCATCACTGTCGTTAGTACCATCGGCTATGGTAACCTGGCACCCACGACCATGTTTACAAGAGTTTTCATGATCTTCTATGGACTCATCGGAATACCGATGAACGGTATAGTCATGGTAACCCTCGGCACGTATTTCGGACGATCGGTAAATATATCCAAACCCAACGAACTCGCACCCATCGTTATTTTTTTCTAGTTTACTAAACTGTACCATCGATGGAAAACCTCCAAGACTCAGTACGACACTACCAGACTCGGTTTGATCAGTCAAATTATCCTCTACTTGGTTCCCGGATTCACTTTCTTCATTTTCCTTCCATCGGCTTTCATGATGTTGTTTGAAGGATGGGATTACGATATTGCTGTGTATTACTGCTTTGTCACGTTGACTACCATCGGTTTTGGAGATTATGTTGCAGGTAGAGTTCACTATGATTAAAATGTTTTTCTATTAGACTTTCTATAGGCGTTGACAATGTTAATGACTTTCGAGCTGTTCCTTACTGGATCTACAAAATCTTTCTGTTAATTTGGGTCATCGGAGGTCTTGGATACGTCGTTATGATTCTCGGATTCATCACTCAAGCCCTACAAAGCAAAAAAATGCACCAGATAGAAGAAATCATAAAACACAACATCAAGAAGACTCCTCTTCGGATACGCCAAGAACTACGCACCGTTCTTCAGGAGTTCCTCTTCATGAAAGCTAAGCGCACGTACAAAGCAGGGTTTGAGTACGTTCCCACACGACCCGAAAGGAGTCAAAGTTGTCCAGATCTCAGCGTCTTCCAACAAAGTTCTTCCTCGTTAGGAACAGCGAGAAAAAGAGCATTTTCTGAGTGTCCTCATCACCTGATCCTACGATCCGACAGTGATATCGACCGTTCTGATCAAGATTCCATGCAAAGTGAACTTCTGATGAAGGTTGTGGACGCTTTAAGCATCCTCGAGGACCAGAATGACACCGGCGACGCCAGAGGCTACGAGGGCCTATCCGACTCCGAAATCTTAGCAAGTGAGAAGTACGGCAGCAAGTGGTCACTGAAAAGTCAAACTTTATCGACACCCAGAACAAAACCAAGAAGACGCGCTGTTAGCGACGTCCGAGTTCCATCGATGTACAAAGTGGAAGCTCATCAAAACATTTCCTGGTACGACCAAGAAGCGGGGAGTCATTACCAAAACTTCTTGCAAAGGCCGCGCACTTTATCAGATTCTTCCGAAGAAATAGAGAAGACTTCCCACAACTTTCTCACGCGTATCAAAAACAAGTTTCTTTCATCGAAAGATGAGAAAAACGTGGATGTTGAGCAAAATAGAAGAAGAGCCAGCATGTTTGCTCCCAACGAAGACCGGTATCTTCGGCAAACTAATCGGGGTCGCGCTTCTGTATTGTCGATTCAACAACAAGAAGCAGTGTTGGAACAAACTTCAATTGCTGACTTCATCAGAGCGTTGTCGGCCATCACCGTTCCTGATACCATGCTGCAGAGTAGTGGCCCGAAACGTAAACTAGGAACCGCTGGTTTAACACCTCCGACGACTTCACCACCAAGAGCACGTAGAACGGGAATAAGACCAAATCTTCAAACTCGTCGGACTTCTTTAATGCCTGACACACACGTCGTACCGAATGAAAGACGGAGGTTTTCGTTACGACCCGTTGAGGAGAATTTATTAGCACCTCCGCCTTACTCTCCGAAACCACCAGAAGGAAATAAACCCTCTAGAAAGTTCTCGAAAACTTTCAATGTTCCCAGTATCAGTATTAGCCCGGTGCAAAGACAAATGAATAAGAGAGAGAACAAAGACGAATCCTGACCTGTATCAGGTTGGCTGAGATATTGAGAGCTCAAAATCTTGTTCCTGTGATTCCAAAATTTTGTCCTAAGAAAATTTGAATATAAAATTATTTATTGACTTAGTTGTAGAACTAGAGAGATACTCGAGATATTGTGATAAAAGGTAAGATTCGTCTGAGTAACATCGGGTCGTAAGCTGATATCAAAGAGTATGATTTTCGTCACAACATGTACTTGTTGTACTCAGACAACACCAGCGTCCTGCTAAAAAGCAATGTGATTGCAACAATTTATAAATTAAAGAATATAAAATATGTACAAAAGACATTTTTATCACGTGCCACTTCCTTATCCAACCAATTAATTGTCTGATATCGACTAATAGAACAAATTATTCAATCGAATCAAATAATTGGCAACAAATGTTACAAAATACGCAACAGAATTTCACTGCACGCTTCCATTATCTAATTAGGTAGTAACATTCGAAAACTTTTAAAGCTATTTAGTTTCACCATCAACTTCCGTATCACTCGGCTTGTGATTTTTCTCTAAAATATTTTAAATATTCAAGCACTTCGAAAATTATGTAAATGAGTCAAATTAGCCATAACAAATAGTTCCAGTGTCAACTGACGTATAAACAAATCTACTTTTATGTCATTCAACATATGGACAATAATTTGAAAAATTAATCATGTTGAGTGTGAAATCGATTTAAGTTTGTGCACGCCCAATGAATCTTTTATAATTATATTATAAAGGTCAGGTTTTGAGAGTTGAAAAAACGTGTCAATAACTACTCGTTACATAATTTATTTGAATCGTAAAATTAAAAATTAGAGCTCTAAAACAGAATCCGTACTTGTCGGCACTTTAATGATTATGACCTATACGCATTTTAAAGAAGTTAAAATCATGTTGTCTCATCATGTAATTATCGAGTGTGGGTGTCACACAGTTAAGTATAATTTATTGTCAAACAGACGCCAAACTTCCGTCGAATTTTGAGAATCGTCGACAGTGTGTCAATCACTGAAATTTCATGAAATGTTTTGACATGAACGAGTTATTCACTTTGACTGATAAATTCTTATGAAATCAGCATTTAGTAAGCATGGAAAATAAATGTCATCTTTGTTAACGTGTACTTAAAAATGCTTTATCATAGTTATAGTACCATAGATACAATCTGCACTGATATTATCTGCCAGCACAAAATATAATAAAAAATCAGAAATTTTTATTTATGCGTTTTATCGGTTTATTGATATTTTCTATAGATCTGTGCAGTTTTTTGTTATCATTTATATTTCGAAATTTGGTTTTTCCATCTTTTCATCTAATCAATTTACGTATTTTAAAAGATAGCATGTAAACATCTTACCACCAATTTCATGTTTTTAGAACTTAGTCTAAATACTTGACTAAACTTTAATTTTCGAATGGTAAACGAGAGAAGCAAAAAAAAACTGCACGCAGTTACTTCACCGACTTCTTTAGAAGTCATTTAAACCACCTGCGGTTGACCTAAAATACAATTTTCTAATTGTCTAATTAAAAGCCTCTAGGATTATTTACGATTTTTGTAAGCATTGATAAGTATAATTTATAACATTACGAAAAAATTCCAAAATGTAAACAACATAATCGAAATAAGAATCAGAATTCACTAAAATATGGACACACATTCTGAAAGTTGAAACAGTGACTGAACTTTAAATGTCTACTTTATTAGCAATAAAAGATTCGAAATAACACCAATTAAAATTTAAAACATCTTCAATCCATTAGATGATTAGATGCACTTTGCAGTGTGTTCTGGCTGCATGTAAGATGAAGATTTAGTGGTCGTAATTGCAAGAGTTGTTAACACGTTGGAACAAGCTTCTTCCTCTGCGTTTTTTTAACGAGAATTTGGTTTATTCATTTATAATTCTTTTTGTAACATGCTCTTTCATGGCAAAAAAAAAAAACGTTTTAAAATATTAATCATTCATCTCTGTCTCAAAATGTTTTATAAATTATGTTGGTTAGTACTAAAGAACCTCAAAAACTCTCTCACTTTTAACCTTTCAATTTTGCTTATAAAAATATTTTGCAACACATTAATTTAAAAAATTGTTATTTATTATACAAGACGATAAAGGACCACATGGTTAAAGATCCTTTATCGTCGTCTATAATACACTTTTTTATAGTAGATTTTAAAGAAAAACTTTGATTTAATTAATTAGTTCAAAAAATAAATACCCAATCATGATGATATTCAAAATTGGTTGTTCACTTTCGAAAAAGTCGAAAATAATATACAATATGCGAGAACGAATTAGAACTGCCTGTAGACGTAGAGAGAGAAGTATAACGCATTTCAAAAATGGAGAAGTGGAAAAATATCAGTGGTGTAAGTAAAAATTTGTCAAAATACTGTAAATGTCATGTTAATTTTCAGAGAGAGCAAACTAATTACACTGTTGAAGAAACTAAATCGAAGATATTTGTGAGTAGAAAAAATCAATAAATTTTGATTGATTGATGATCTTTTTGTAAAGATTAGATATTTAAAGAATCGGAAAGTTTAAAAAATAATACGTAAAATGGTGTTGCTGATTCAGATTGTTGCTGTAAAATGGTTTGCAGAACGCACAAATTGTACAAGTTAGAAGTTTCCATTATTCACGATCGACACTCGGTAGTGATTACAAAGATTGTGGAGTAAGTTTTTTAGAAATTGTACAAAAATATTTAAGCTTGAGTTCTAAAAGCGTTCATCGTAGCAAATTTTTCGTCAACCACATTCAGCCTGTAAAAGTTCTAATCTTTTGAAGCTGTTACATCTCAAAACGTTTACCGAGCATTGCTTTCCCCGTTCTGCAGCTACGACATTGGCAAACACGGTGCTAATCTTGTCACCGTTAGTCATAGGCGGATGAAAATCATCCTCGGTAACAGAAAATCATATTAAAGATTCAGTATCGCAAGAAATTGCCGTTTCACAAAAGATTTTTTGAGAAAAGTTCAGCTACATGTTCAGTACAGGTGACCCACGTAAATATCAATGCAATCTCTACTCTTAAAATAAATGTTTTTGGGAACGTCAATTTAAAGCTCAAGTGAAATCATTTTACGTACCTTTGACGTTAAAATATTACTTTATCTACCCTTGAGATTAAAGTACAAGTTAGCCTTGCATTTTGAGACGAATAAAGCACCATTTAAAATCTATAATAAAAAAATGATAAAAGTTTTGTCCAATTGTTGATATCGAACCGACATAAATTTAAGCGGCTAAGTCACACCATTACATATTAGTAGATAAAATCGCCACTTTAGTTATTTGAAAGTATCTAAACAAACTGTAAAAATAAAATGTGTACATTTGATTTTAAAGAACAAATCTTAAGGAGGTCAACAGGTGATTGACGTAGGTAGTGATTATTAAATGATAAACTTCCTATCAGAAGTGATGCAAAAATTCTAAATTTAAAAATCAGATTAATTTCTGGAATTCACAAAGTAAATCTTGCTTTATTTGTTTTGGATTTAAAAATATTTTGATTCTTAAAATTTATTAGTTGTGGTTAAAACCGATCCACACTCACATTTTTGTAAATATTATCGATTTCCGCAACAATTTACTGTTTTCAAATACGTATTCATTCTACTATCTAGTTTTTAACCCAAATCTTCAATTTTGAAGTATTTTAGTTCTTTCAAATCTAACAATGAAATGAACAAATTTTCTAAACTATTGTAGAGAAATATATACAAAAATTTTGTAATCAATAAAAATGGAAAACCACAAAACGAAATTTATGTAATAGTTTTGCAACAATTCGATAAAATCAGAAAGGGGAAGACTTGGAATGGCCAGATTAGAAAAAAAAAACAAGTTTAGATGTAAATTTGCAGACTAAGATTCTTAATTATAAAGTTTAATCAAACAGATTCCAAACAACTAAAATTTTCCACGTTTTATATCATATCTAACATCATTAGAACGCCATTATAGATCATCACACAAAATAACTTTATAAAAAATCCATCACTAAATACTCAAAACTATTCCATCACGTTTTATTAATCTGTCCCTCATTTAAGTAGATAAGTTTTTTTACTCTTCACCTTTTGTTTTTGGAGTTTTTGACATGAGTTCAATAACAGATTCATCTCGTCAACGAGATGTTAATCTAAATTTTTTTTCCCGTTTCTTAAAAAAAACGCCACAAATTTGAGACTAGATTGCAAACCAGATTTTTTTAAGTGCGGGCGTCTACATACACTCATTTTTCCTTGTAACTTCCAGCATTTAGAACAAAGGTCATTTACACTTGCTCCATAGTAAATATTTTCCGTTTGCAAAATGTCAAACATTATCATCAATAGACGTGATGACCTAATTTAAGTGTAATGTTTAACGTCAAAACAATCAATCAAAACAAAGAAATAACAGTTGGAAAGGTGATAACATGTCATAATTTATTAGTGTTGCTACATTATTTGTGTGTTTAACAGGTGAAGCAGACTTTATTCGTGGGTTGAAGTAAATTAAATAATAATAAAATAATACCTACATGTGTAGTAGCATATATTTTATCTACATAAGTATGAAAATATATGATCATGAAAACAATGGATTATTATTGATCTATCAAAGTCTTAAACTAACTCATTTACAAGGAAATTACTGTATAAATCAAAGTCAAAATTCACCCTATAAACGAGGCTTTACGATTGAACCAATCGTAGGTACGTGTATCAGTGCACATGTCAACATATAAACGCCATTATCTTATTGCAAATGGTAGTAACATAATAAAAATGCAATACATTGTGGCAACTTTCATCAACTAAAATTATATAAATTAAAAATAAATAATACCATTTCATACATTTACAATTAAGATAACAGTTAATTATTAACAAACAAAAATTCTCGACTAGCTCAAGAATTACGAGTCTAGAAATCGTTCTGCTGAGATCCTTCCTATCAAGTATTTCCTTCGTCTTGTTTCTGTTGTTCAACAATTTCCGGAGGATCCGGAAGAGCTAAAGGTGGAGATATAGCAACCGGTTGTTGCTCCAACATGAGTTTAAATATCGAAATAAGATTGCTGACACCTATTAAATATCCGTCTTCGTGATTGCCAACTTTCCACTTCGAATTGTGTGTAATTTTTACGTCTTCAGGTAATTTGATGGTTTTGGCGAAATCGATTAACCACACGTTGGCGTTGTAGCGGTCGTGGACAAAAAGCAGCGAACTACCAATCACCTTAAATAAAAAAAATTATTTTATCAAAATTGTTTAGTTGCAAAATGTTTAAAAAGTGAGCCGGTTACAATATTCTATAAATTTCAATCCAAAAAAAGGAAAAAGTTTCCGTTGTGGTATTTCCCTGAATATTTTTACGTTACTAAATTCATACTCATAACTTAATATGGTATATAATATGGAAGATTACATAAAGTTGGCGACCTTGCTTAGTCCATAAGAAGTACAAACAATTTTTGAATTCTTGTAAATCACTGAACTACAAATAAAACAATAATGAACTAGTGAAAATATTTCAATCGCATTGTTTAAGGAAATTCGAAAATGGTTATCTCCCAAAAATGAGAAAGAAAAGAAATAATGATACCATAATTTTTATCATTTTCAAAATTTCCATTCGATTTACACTTAAGGTGAACATGTCAAGAGTCGTTAAAGCTATTTGAAATTGAGTTGATAAAACTTGAACGGAACCCGAAAAAAAATCGGCTGATAAATATTTATCTTGTACATTTTTAATGTCCTTAAGAAGTTATCTCTCTACATTTCGCTTTTATTTTACTTTATCTGTCTCATTTTGTTCTTAAATTTCGTTTTGTCAAATTTCTGCATTCAAATTTTAGATAATATCATCAACACTGCAGCTTAATAATGACACCAGTTCTTTAAAATTCCATTACTTTAATTTCATCATTTTTACTTGTAAAAATTTGAGCCTGCAAAGTAAATTTATATTTTTCAACTATCAAACATTTTCGAGCGGTCGAGCTTCATCTCTCAATTTTGAATTTAATTCTAGGAATTTCCATCTTTTCCTTTCATTTTGTTCAATCTCGTGGTATTAAAATTTGCAACTAGCTCGCGTTAGAAATAACTTTGAATTCATGTTCTAAATCAAAGAAACATGTTTTTAAACAATTTATAAATAAACTGTCTTCGTAATCGCTTCATTAAATTCGCTTGTCATCAATCAACAGTTCCGCTTTCTTTAGTCTACAAAAACTTCAAAGGTAACATCAAGGCGAAATTCGGTAACTCATTCAAAATAATGTTCGTCAATTTGATTTTATTGAAAATTTTAAGACTGTAATTTAATTTTTTTGTCGAAAGACAAAATCACCTTGCAGTTTTTATACGTTTTTTTCTTTCTATTTTTTCAAGAGCCCGTTCCACTTTGTTGTTTGTTTATTTATTTATTTATTTCTCAAAATGTTTACTACTTCGGCTCTTTATTTTGAAAATTGTAAGAAAGTACAGAATTGAATTTTTCAATTCTAACAAACTGTCTTTGCTTCGAAAAAATGGTACAATACAAATGGAGCATTTTTTCAGCGACTTACCTCATGATTAGTAAAGAACTGCGAGGTCTCTAAAGTAGCTTTGATAGCCTTTAACCTCTGTATATACTTGGGCTAAAACAAACCGATTTAGTCAAAATTTCCTTCAAAAACCCGTTACCCTACCACCGCGTGTGGAAATCCCTCTGTAAAATCCGTGAAAGCCTTCATAATTTGTTCTTTTGATTTTGTCGTCTTGAAGTCCTTACTCGAGGTACCGTCAGCTTTCCGAATTCCCTCTATCCGAAATCCCAAAGTCGCAGTCGATGAGATTGTCTCCCTCCAAACCATATATCTCGGTTTCGTCACACCCTTCATTCTATGCTCTTCATCGGTCGGTGCGCCCGTATCTATCTGACACATCTTCTCATACATGTCTTTTCGCAACTTGGGTTTTTCCTTAGCTTTCGCTAATTCTTCCTCCAAGTACGTTCGCACTCCGATTTTGCAGTCCATTACACAAGGCGACACGAAGTCACCCAATAAATCTTGTAATTGGATGTACTCGCATTCACCATCGTCGCTCGCTACTAAACCTTTGTACTCTGGAACGTAAGGTCTTAAGACGTCCTTCATCAACACCTACAACTTTATATTTAACAAAACCAAGAGAAACTTTTAGAGTATTACTTTGAAACATTTTTCTTCTTTAGGACACAACTTCTTAAGTATCGTTCCTTGGTCTGGACCCGCTTTGAAGTTCCCTTGATGACCAGCAAGTTGAACCCATGGATACCTTTGTTTCTTGTAAGTTTGGAAGAAGGGAGTCCATTGGACAATGTTGCGCAGTTTGCGCCAACCGGAAGGCTGTAACAAAAATTTATAATTATTGAAAGATTTCTAAGTCTGAGTTAAACTTTTTTGCGTTTCAAAGACGACATCGCTTGTTTATTAGTGGAAAGTTATTGGAAGACCGCAAATTAGAAGAAATGTTGACGTCAAAAATTATCAGACCTCAATTTCCGTCTGCGTTGGCTGACAGGAAAATGTATTAGATTGCAATATCTTGGCACCTAAATTCGACAGTCATGCATTTATGACTAAATTCTTTGTGTTTTTACTGAAATTTGGAGTCGACTTTTTGGGAATTCCTCCCAAAATCATTTGTCTCCAATTCCATTGTAGGATCATTTTGTTTGCTTCCTGACATAACTCCTTCCGATAAAAAAAAGCACTCACCGGTAAGCCGAAGCATTTTTCCAAATCCCATTTAAATCAAACTTTCCGACCGTCTATTTACGTTCGTCAAGCAGCTGCATAATCACGTCCCCTCTATGTAATATTCAACTCAAGTTTATTTTTCTTTGACGTCATCGTTCTTTTCTCTTTTGAAATTTTTCGTCTGCCGTCTCACACAAAAAGTGTCGCAACGTCACACCACCGAAACAATAGCAATGACGCAAAGAAACAAGCAATGCATTTATGACGAACTATTCGACTATTTCTTCAATAACGTAAATAAGGAAAATTCAAGTACTCGGAAAAATAAAACACGGCCAGCTTCTGCGTCACTGATAGCAAAAATGAATATAAGGTATTGTTTTTTTTGGGGAATTTTTCCAAGGGATTGTATTTCTACCTTGATCGGAATCACACGAGTGGTGACGTCAATGCTGGTATCTTTTACTACAAATGTTGATACGGGTTTTGGTGTTTGGTTACCTGTCGATTTTTGTTGTATGTAAATACGTAGAAGTAAATAGAGCTGTTGATATTAGCAATGGATGTGGGTATAAATGTGCCATTAAACAAACTATTTGTTTAAAAATGTAACGGTGAAAAATAGTTTTTTCTTTGCTTTGCTGACATTGTGTAAAATAGTAACTAGTTTTATAAAACTTATATTAAAACACGACTCGAAAGTTTGAATGCCCTTAATTTTTTTTAAAACGCTTTTTTATGCTATTTTTTCCAATTTGTATATTGAATACATTTTTTTTAAATAAAGTCAAATTTGATAATTTATGGAATTTTGTGACGACAGTCATTTTGTGAAATTGCAATTTAAAATTTTCCTGCATTCCGCTAGAAATACGGCAAATTGCAGAAAATGCCACGGTTACTTTGCTGTCGATAAAAAATTTCTGTTTCTGGCTTTAAACTGTAACCTTAAACTCACACTGACATTTGACATTTTGTCCAATATGTGTTACCAACTGAAAAAAAAGTTCCTAGATTTTGAGGTTGGTAATGAATGGTAATTATCGCATTCAAAATGAATGTGTTGACAGCGTTGTTACAACAGCAAAGTAGAAAAATATAATTAAGACACATGTGCGCGAAATGACACGTTTGCATACGGGAAAGAAAACTATTCGGTGTTTTTCTGTTGTTTTAAATAAACTTGTCAAATCACCCCCAAATTTTTAAATAAAACCTGAACCTAAAAACAACATCAAATTTTTCCTTATTTTGGAGTTTTTTTTAACAATTTACATACATGACCTTCCATTTTCATATTTTATATTAAACATTTTATTTTTATTAGGTTTAATAAAAAATGATGTTTGCAACACAATGACAATCTAATTTTGCGTGGTATCCGTGATAATTTAACTAAAGACTTGAGCACATAAATCATGTCTTTAATGACTGTAATAAAATGAATTAATTAGTTTGCGGTATTATTACACCTTAACCACTTTTTGTCAAGCAAACAATTTAATTAATTATTTACCTATTCCCAGCTCAATTATTAACAAATTGTTATTTTCTTGATTTTGTATATAAACTATAAAACTAAGAAAACTAAGAATTATTGAAGAAAATAGCGAAAAGAGTGAAATGTTTGGCCGCAATCATCTCTGCGAATATCTGGGTAAAATAAAATATCCAACCAACTTAATTTTGTCTACAAAAAACTGAGAAATTTTATTCCTCGCCTCGCTCCCATCAAATAAACCGCATTTTTCGGACGTCATTAAACTAATACTCCAACTTTTTGAGCAACTATCGAGCAGCACTTCTGCTGAATTTCTTACATTCCAATTTCATTTACGTTTTTAATTACACAGTGATAAACGTTAGCCAACGTCAATAAATAACAAAACAACGTAACAACGTTATCGAAACAATAATGAAATTTTCCTTTTTTCGAAATGTTGTGCAAGGCTGCCCTGTAAAATAGAATTCCCGCGGATCGTAAATCCAAGAATAATCACTATATTTATACTCGGAAAATAATATTTATCTCTGGAGTAAAATACTTTAACCCGATTAGTAGCAATGATTTCGCTTTTTATCAAGAAGCTACAAAGTTCAAAGCGACATTTTGTGGAATCTCGGACAAAGTCCAAATGACCAAAGTTACACACGAGAAAACTATTTCTCAATCTCCGATAAAAGAAGTTCGCGTATGTTCACCTTGGGCAATTGTATTTTGGGCATATCGGGAACGTCTGAATCCCATTCCGAGCTGAGGTCATCGCTGGAAGCATCACCATAATCGGTGGGAACTGGAACTTCCAACAAACTTTTTTGGTACTGGTCATAACCGGTGGAAGCGGTCGATCCTCGTCTGGAACTCGGAGTTCCTGGACTTGCACTGCGTCTAAAAAGACTTCCACGACGACTCAAACGAGGTGAAGAATCCGAGCCTGGTGAAGGAGAACGTGACGGCGAACGATTGGGGGAAAGACAACCTTCTGCAAGATGCAGGAACATGTAAGGATGAGAAGCATCTCGCCTCTGGTTTGCACAAAAAAAAACGAAAGAAATTGTAGCATTCCGCAGGTAATTTCATTAAAAAAAAAAACGAAATTGAAATGTCTGACGAGCTCACTTTGCCTACGACTTAATTTAAGGAAATGGGATGAGATTAAATTAGCACCGTCATTGTTATTTGATGACCACGAACTATATAAATTAAGGTGGTTATTTCGATGAAAAAGTCGATCAATTTTATTAATTCAATTCGAGTACATAATTTAGTTTTTGCACAAATGCCATGAAAGAAAACCACTGTACACACAATTGTAAAGTTATAAAAAATAATCAAGATATTTGTATTCAAGACAGTCAAAGTTGCGTGGTTTCAATTTAGATTTGAGGCTAGACTCTTTAACATTTACTTTCATGAGATTTCTCGCCAATTACTGCGACATGTAGGTATTTCGTCGCTCTAATAAATATTTACGAAATTTGCTCATTTGGAATATTAAGCTGAATTTTGGCATATATATACCAAATGCCAAAACTATTTATCTTGTACTTTATGATTACCGATTGCTTAAGCACTCCCTAATATAAAACACAAAAATTCTTTTATTTCTTTACAAAGACTGGGTGGTATAAATTATTCAAAAAACAGTAAACAATGTTGCGTAGGTGACGACCTTAATATCAGTGTTAACATGTGCCCATAATAAATATAACAAAATTTAAACAACTTAAAAGTAGCAAAATACAGGTTGTTATAAACCGACGAGAATAAATAGGATTCTGAAGAACTTTCTAAGTTATCTAAAATTTTGAAAATTTTTTGCTACTCCTTTTACTTTGTAGACAAATAAAAGATCCTAATTTTTAGAAAACAAACTTTGAATTTGAAGTGGGATAAAATTGCGAACAAAACTTGCACGTATTAAACTTCCTGATTAGCGAAAAGACAAAAATTGCATGCAAGTTATTCAATACGGTTCGAAAAAATTACATTGCGTTGGTTAAATTTCCGATTCTTTGTCATTGAAGCAACACTGCTGTGTTATGTACAAACACGTTGAAAGTAGGATAAATATTTAAAAAATTCAATAGTATGTGTAGCAGAAACCTAATTTTCAGAAAAACAACTACCAGCTAATCTTCTCCCAAAATAAACTGTTTGTATTGATTTCAACATTGTGAAAAATGCTTTTCCTCATTGTAAAAGACGGTGCTAATCCCGAAAATGCACGACCAAACTCAATCACATTTGATCCATCTTCACTTATAAGAGACAGGTGAATTTAAAAACACTATTTTCTTATTTAAACAATAAATTAGAGTCGTTTCTAAAAATGAGTCATACTGTATAATAAAAATGAACATAAACGGACATTCGTTATATTATTTAAGTGAATTTTCACAGGAATGATGGAGCATTGTAAAATTGCAAGCTGACAGTTTATTATTTCACAAATGCTTCATGCATAGTAATCTGTAATAAATAACTGAAATCACTGAACATGCCAAGTATTTCATGTTTATGCATGTTGGATACTTTCGTTAGTGTTTGATTGTTTGTCTTTTTATCAACCCTTAAACATCACTCATTACTTCGTAGCTGTTTGATTTATTGAATGAAAACATACACAACTTGTCTTTCAAAACATACAAAATTTCATCAGAGAAAAATCATCCATTTTTTCCAACAAATCAAATTGTAATCAATGTAAATTTTAGTCAGTATTTAATAATAGAATGTGTTTGCCATGAACCCAAAACGAGACAAATTGTTATTGTTTTTTAATGACAGCATTTGGATATTAGCGTGGTTTTCACAAATTATAACTTTAGTCCCAAAAAACATTACTCCCACTTAATTGACACAGGTGCGCAATTGACGTCAACGAAATCCTTCTATGGATCGATTTTAAATTAGTAAACTCATGAAAAACTGTGGATGGAGAAATCATCAGCTTTTTCTTGACCGCAAGAACGAGGCGAAGGAGGCTACCGAAGAAGCAACCGACGAATAAAGGTCAAGACGGATTGCCATCGACATAGAACAAACAATAGAGAAATGTCAACAGAATAACATAAACAGGTGTCGAAACCGTGACTGTGCAAACCAGTGGCGAAAAATCTCCCATACCTGTTATCTTGGGGTTGTTTTCACAATGGTCAAAGACGCACGGCGACGGCGAGCACGTGATCTCTGGCGAGTTGGGATAATAAGAACACCCACAGCCATCTTCTGCTGCGTTTTTCGACATCACTATTTCTGGTATGATATAACCGTAAATTTGAGGCATTATTCCTTCGCGATCACATGGTACGAAGCACTTTATGCGTCCACATCCGCGAGTTTCACTCGATTTTCACTCTTGGACGACTTTCTTTACACTCGCGTAGATAAAATAGACACGCGGTTTGTACATATGATACCAGCGAGTTCGAATGCTATGACGTTGGTACTAGAGGCACGCAAGCGTGCCGACGAAAAGACAATTCCCGTCTACTATGAATGAGGTGGAAGCTGGTCGGTGCAACTTTGCCAGTGTCGTCCGCTTCACGAGGAGTTTATAAACAAATGTTTGATGGATAGGTTTATGCGGTTAGAAGTACATTTTGGGGGACATGCCGAAAATAGAAGAAATGGACGTCAATTCGTTAAATCGTATATATTTCAGGGTTTACGGCGTCGTAAAAGATAGGCGCGTAAGCATTCAACGAAAGAAATGACTAACTTGACGAACATAAACAAAATTCTTGCTTTAATAAGGTAAAGTAGACGACAAAACTTGCACGTAATTTCAAGGATTAACCCAATTTTTGATTGAAACGGATGAGTTTGCGATGGTACCGAAAAAGTGGTATTGCTGCCAGAGCCGCTTTGGATACCTCAAATAACTTTTGTCTTAATAAACATGTCCAAAGTACAGCTATTACGATTTTATGCGTAAAGCAACATTTTTTCGCATTTACTAAATTTTATTTACATTTACTAAACCACACACAAAAAATTGTCAGAAAATTGCTGACGCGTGTTTCGTTAGCAAGACGAAAAGCGATGATTAATACTGGTAAATGAACAAATGACTTTGCCATAAATTGTGGATAATGAAGCTAAATCTCAACGATTGACAGCAATCTGGACCAGCCGCATGGGGTCCGCCAACACTTATGTCCACCCAAAAACTCTCTTAATTATTAAGTTATAAATCTGAATTTCTTACATCTACAAGCATTTTAGCGCTTCAACCTGATCTAATCACTTTCTCTCCGTTGTTATCCATATATAATATGACATATCCATAAGAATAATGACTAACTAACTTTTATTATCTCTATCTTGTTCTTTTTATTATAAAAAGCATAACAATGATATTAAAACATGTAAGTAGTATCCAGAGATTTGATAATACTGTTCAGCATATAATAAGACTTATGGTACGTATTAACTGGTAAACCATAAGCTGCTTCTAATGTGGTTTATAATACCTGACTTTTTTACCCTCCGGGTTTGATATGAAAACTTTTTTTAGTACCCATAAGCGTTAATAGTGGGGATTTAGTTTTTAGAGAACGAGATGCCTTTTATATAAATAAAATAGCATTATACAGGCCATTTAAGTTCAGAGTTGTGTGAATTTCTTCCATATCTTCTCTATCTTCCTTTCCTTTATATGCTTCATTACCCTTTGTCTTCATCTTATCCCCGCTCTCTCATTTTCCTTTTTTTCTGGTCGTTGGCTTTCAACTATTTGCTTAACTACCCTTGTCTCTGACATCGGCTTTAGATGATCCAGCCACTCCAGTCTCCTACCTTTCATCATGTCTAAAATGTCGCTCACTCCACAGATCTCATAAATCTTATTATTTGTCTTTCTTTCATCCCATCTTGCACCTATCTCCCCACATAAATTCCTGTTACAATTTTCATCCCCAATCTATTTATTTTTTTGTTTAACACCCATGTTTCGGAACCATATAGGCCTTATTCCAGTTCCTTTAAATACTCTAAATACTTTTCTTTGTCACACCTATTTGATTTTCTTTATCCTAAGGACACAGGGGTTTCCTTTAAGGTTACTTGTGTGCCGCCGTTATTAAATTATCATTTTAGTATTGAATGACTAAATGAACTAAATGACATGCATTCTTAAAAAGTGGCTGTTCCCCTGGTTGACGTGCCGACTCAGCTTTTTAACTGCTTCTCTTAATTTGCTGCTAACCAACATCGTCTGCGTGCGCCACCACCTAATGACTTTTGTAGCCCAAGTAACCCTCTCGGTTACCTAGTTTGTTCTTAAAATTTATTCTAGCACTAAATAGAATAACAGAGTTGATCAGGGATCCCATTGTCCTCAATCTTTTTTTGGTATTAGTAAGATACCTTTTGCTTTTGAAAACAAAAATTTTGAATAATGATTTTGAAATTTTGTTGGCCGAAACGCCACGCAAGATGCTCAAAATATGTGGTTTCCCCCTCCCTTACATTTAGCTCAAGCAACCTCAGATGCTGTTGAACAACTCTGAAATTAGCTGGATCAACAGAGGCGGTCCTGTTTGTTGGGCAGCGCGCTCAGCAGATTTAACGCCCATGAATTTTTTACGTGTGAGCGCTTAAAAGAAATTGATTATCGCATTCAACCAATAATAATACATGAGATGAAGCAACGAATCGTAAATGTTTTTCACGAATGAAGAAAATAGAACCGTAACAATATTGGACTCTTTTGAGCGCTGACTGCAAATGTGTCTCTCGCTTAATTTATTGAAGGTCCTAAATCATACTCGGTCTTAATAAATTCTGAAGTAAATTTACTTGAATTGCAAAATTTGAATTGCATGCATAAAATTTAATAACGCCACTGTGTTTAAAAAAAATAGAGTGAATGACCTGTAAAAAAATTGTGTGAATACGAAAACAATTTACTATATTATCTACCTAGCCATGAAACAAAAGACGAAAGGCTTTGATTTTTGAGTGACAAAGTAGGGGTGACATTTTTAATAACACATGTCAAGTTTCATTAAAATTTGTTGATTTATTACCGTTTGAGAGATATATAATTAAATACTGAAAAATTAGTGATACGAAGCGAGTGCCCCGCAGTGTAATAAAGTTCTTGACAAAAGAAGGCACTAATACAAAAACCATTCATGTAAGAACGGTTGCTGTGTATGGAGAAGATGATCCAAGTTATTTTAAAGTGAAGTTCTGGTCCAAACAGTTTAAAAAGAGCAGGGATTCGATACAAGATGATTAAAGGTGTGGTCGACCACTCGAAGTGCAAACTGAAGAAGCTGTCAAAAAAATGAAAAATTTGGTACTTACGGATACATGAAGGTGTCTGCTATAGTCAGAGAACTCAAGTTATCCGAAACCACCGCTTAAAAAATTCTACATGACGATTTGGCCATTAGAAAGGTCTCTTCAAGATGGATTGCTCACACCCGAAGAGAAATTACGCAGGAAGCAAATTTTGGAGCAAAATTTAAATTCATTAAATGAGGACGGTGAGCTTTTTTCTAAGATTATAACAGGTGATGAGACTTGGGTATACCACTGGGACCACCCCACAAAACAAGAGTCGATGCACTGGGTTCACAAGGGACCACCACATCCGAAGAAGGAAAAATTCCAAGCATCAGGAAAAAAATTGTGGCAACCATTTTCTGGGACAATTATTGATTGACTATATGTCTAGAGGGTCTACAATAAATGGAGAGGTATACCGTAATACCATCCAAGTGCTTAAATTAGCCCTACAACTACTGGCAGAAAAATTTGTTGCTCCACGACAAATTGCAAAGTTCATAAAGCACATAAAGTTCAAGAGATCATTCACGATTGCGGTTTTATTGAATCGCGTCATATTTTGTCGAACTTCTAAAAACTGATTATTCTGACGGAATAGAGCAACTGAAGAAGAGTTGGGATAAATGTGTTAGGTAAATAACTTAGTAAATTGCTTTCGTAAGATACTTTTTGCGTCGCCACCCTTTTTTAGTTCATGTAATTAACGTCAAAATTCGTTTTGTATCTCCAAATTGTACATTTTTTTAAGACTGAACAAAGATTCTTTCTATTGTAAGGGAAGCAGTAGGCCAAATAATTGAAATAACAATTTTCAATTTTTTTTCAGTTTTCAGTGACTACCGTTAGATTCATTTATGTGCTGTTTATCTTGAAGGAAAAGTACTTTATTTTTATTTCCATCACTTGAATAACTAAGGGTGTATCGTTGTAACATCCCTAATTTTTATTTTAGTTATCACGCACTTGATAACTTTCTTAACAAACTGGAAAATTTATTGAGTCAAGTAAAATGATTCATTAATGACCTGACTCATCAACCACTGAAATATACTGATTACCTTCTGACAAGTGCCACAACATAGATAAGTAAATAATACCGACTAATAGGCTATTAGGTCTTAGACTGCTACTGGTTGTACCTACTGCTAACAACAAATAAGAAAACTATTAAAGTTATGAATATAAAACATCAGTGAAAACAATAGATCACACTTTTTTTTTTTCAAAATATCAGAATTCATATGATTTCTGAAATGTTTTAAAAAAAATTATGTCCACCAATAAAAACTTCTGTAACAGAGAAATTTTCGATTTAATTGTAGTTCTGAGTTAACAGAAAGTTTAAATCGGTTTCGCTGATGTGATAACCAGTGAAGCACTTTCCTAAGTATGTCACCTAAATTGCTGTCCCACTTTAATTTTATTTTTAAGCGATAACGTAACATTTTTCAAGATAACACAAACGTTATCCTTATCACCACCAAAAATTTGTTCATAATGACGCAAAGTCGAATTTGATAGCACTTATGTAAAATTTATTTCAAAAGTGCAGACTTGACGTCATTTCGATGAAATAAACTTTTTGCAAAAAATTGTAGCGCTTTTCCACTTTTTCCTCCGCTCGGGTCGCCCGGTCGTTGCCACATTAACCTCGCGAGAAATACAGTCAGGCTTTTTAATGAAAAAGAAATTAACGTCTTGTATTATTGTCAATTAATTTCAAAACGAAATTGAGTCGAATGAGCGAATTAGCATCAATTACAATATTTTTCATTACTGTCGAGACTGGAATCCTGTAGTGTGGTTTTTAATGGTTTGAGTTTTGAACATCCGGATATGATAACATAAACCATAACCTTGCTGAAGAACGGAAACGACATATTTCAGCAGCACGCGAAAACTATGTTGCACGTCAACGGAATAATGCGTTTATTGACAAAATAACTGATTGGAATTTCAATTGGGAGTGCGGCTGTTCGGGGAAGAGAGTTGGATGGAAAAATTTTATCACAACAATATCGGTTGTTTATGTTTATTTGTCTTATCGGATTAAGATAAAGAAGAAAGCGTAAATAAAAAATGGAGTTAGATAAGTACAGGTTCCAGGAGAAGTGGCGCTCAAATCTTTAATCAAAAATCTCCAAATGACTTGCAATCTTCAATTATAGAGCAATCGATGGATGAACCACCATTAGAAGACAAGGAAGTTTAAAGTGGAGCTTTTATAGGAAGCTCATCATTCTTAAAACAAGCTAGAAAACTCTGATTAGATCTACGACCAAAAGACAGCTTTAGTATTTGTACATATACGTAATAGCATCATACATTCGACGAAATAAAATGTTACCTTAATAAATGTCTCTGCTTTACAAGAATGTTTGAAGACCATATAAAATAGATAGATTGTTTCCTTAGCTTTTGAACGCAATTTATCATTGACGCATTACGATGACGACAAATTATCAGCTATGGTCAATGACTTCCATTCTAGAAATGACATGATGGTGCAGATTTCGGAGGAGAAATTTGGATGGAATGCTAAAATTCTGAATAGTAGACACTTATTTCCGGCTGGTAAATATTTGGTACCAACATTATTTAATATTAATGCAAAAAAATAATATTGAACTCCCCTTTCTTGACCCATAAAAGATATTAAACAATTTGTTACTTTCCCAGCAATTTTCTCCTTAATGAAATCTAATAGTTCCGAGATTATCTCTAGTTAATTAAATTATAAATTACTTCTCGTGGTAGCTAAAAAATTTGCCTGTTATTTTACTGTGGTAATTCCGCTAATTTATTATTTCCGCATTCCCTTCTCTAATTTATTACCTTTATAGAAATAAATAATTAAAACCTCATAATCAAATATAAAGTCGTGATTAACTCGGAAAAAATTCCCATTACATAAATTATCACTAAGTGTTATCACGCTCCGGACAAGTTAATTAAAAGCAGTTCCATTCGGTATTGTCCTAGAACGCATCACTGAAGTTAAACATCGAAACTAGGCATCATTTTCAAAAGAAACAAAAACGAATTCTTCCGAACTGGTTCGACGAATTTTACATGCAATAACTGTCAGTTAACCCATTTCGAAAAGAGTAAACACCAATCGAAATATTGTCTCTACAGAAGTACAAGGCAAAACTCGAGAATTTTTATTGGATTAAAAGCGGCGACCAATCCCCTTCTGCTCATCTTCCAAATTAACCGAATTAATTTACAACCTTGACTTTGCATGCCGTGTATAAACTCACAACTTGTAAAATTTATCTTTATCTTTTAACATTCCTTCCCAATAATATGTTAATTGGTATTCCAAAGTATGAAAAGTGGCTTTAACATTCTGTTTACATGCTCGCGCTATAATTAGATTTGTGCATACAGCCAGGTCGCAAAAACAACGTTATGCAATGAGACTAAACTCGGATGAAATTGGTCAGTGAAGGAGATCGTTCCATTAAAATGGGTGTAAAACGGAACAAATCGATGATAATTCAAGTTCCTGGGCCATTAGCCAATCCGAAAAAAGCATCGGCATGTCTAATTGCTTGATTAATGCGCTTTGTAGCCATTGTTGCGTACGTGAACTTACAGTAATTGACGATAAAATATGAATGACGACAATCGACTATTTATAAACTGCATCCTTTTTAGATGTTCCGCTTCGTTGAGTTGTTAGAAAAAAAATCATGTAATAAGAAAGTAATAAAAATAAACTTAATTAGAACGGGGAGAGAACGACAGAAAAGAACATGCAAATTGGTACCAAACTACAATTATACCGCTATTCTTCTACTTTTTCCATTTCCTCCGCTGAATGGCTTCAATTAGGCTTAATTTACTAATACATATCATAACAGGCACGTTGATTGTGTAATCACATCACCAGCTTGGGGGAATTATTGCTTATGTTTATCGTTTTTTAATCACGGCAACGCAAGACGATATCACTTTGAAAACGTACGACTTAAACAAAGCCCTTGTTGTATAAAACGTAGTTTTTGTACATTGTAATAACCAGCAATTACATTGGCATGAAAATATAATAGATGTATGAAGGTTTAACCATGCCTACACGTGCAAGCAATAAATAATAATAACTGGAATATTATGGTTTTTAATTGCTTTTCTTACATAACTAAATAAATTGTTCGTAGATCTGTAAGAAGGAATAATGGGAGTTTAAAGAAGACAAATGATGCTTCCAAGCAAAAAACAATTTCAAACCAAGAACAAACTTAACCTGCGTGTTGTTTTTACAATATAGAGCATAAAAATAAAATTGAAGAAATTAATTAATATTTCACCTTCTAATAAGATTTATGGTTTGACTGGTAAATCACAAACGGCCCCTAAATTAATTTATAACATTCTATATTTTTAGCTTTATTGCCTTAAAATTGTTCTTGCTATTAACAATTTATAGCTAATGTTTATCCCAACCCTGGATTTGGGGACTACTTATGCTAGTGAAGGTACAAATATTAGGGGTTAAATATGAATACGTTATTTCAACAATATGAATACATCTTATCAGAAGATGAAATATTAATTAATTCCTGTACTTCGTGTTTCAATTTCATTTGTATGCTTTCCACTATAAAACTAACAAGGTGCGTTAGATTTGTTTTTGATTTTCGAAAATCTGCTTGGGTCAATATGTAGCGCCACATTGCTTCTATGTGTAAAAAAAATGGTATATGTAACTTAATAATTAAGTAGGTCTATAGGCCGAAACGTAAGTGTTGACGGAATCTGTATAATGTATAACACCTTTTTAGGATAACTTTTCTGTGCGAAATTGCATTTGTAGGTTTTTCAGTGGAAAAAGCTACTCACCTCGGATTTCCTTTAGCTGTTTTAGCAAGCACAGAAAGGTTCTTTGGTCTAAAACTAAATAAGTTTTCGTACAACACCAGCTTCCGTGAAGCATTCAATTGCAGCAAATAACGTATTGTCACTACAAATAGTGTTACATTATTCCCGGCTTAATAGACCAAGCAACCATTTTTCGCTTGTTAAACTATACCAGATTGATTTCGCTGAAATTCCTATTATATAACACAAGAATGGCAATCTCAGAACCGACAAAATTGTGTAAAATATTCCTTCGTCAATCAATCGCAAAAACACACATGAGAATTCTACCGCAATACTAGACAATAGGTCCAAAAGTGTTGTCATTATTATTACATCATTCGTAAAAACGGCAAGAAAGAGAAAGTTTGAACCGCAAGATGCAATGGAACGAACATTTGTCAATAATAATAAAATCGACGTTACACCTGACTACCCCCTTTGCACTCCTATTTTCACTTAAATCGAAAAACAAAGCTGATTCAGAAAAATCGTATAAATAGGGGATTATTGAACTCGAACAATCAGTCTCGTTTTGGTCCTCCAGGTGTAGAACTCATTCGAAATGTTAACTTATCGGGGACTGTGTGTCCTAGGATTAGTAGTGACAGTTGCGATTTGTTTAACTTCGGGAAGAGAAATCTCAAGACAAAAAAGAGATGTTGATTTAGAAGCCGCAGCATCCGGACACGGACACCACTGGAAAAAAGGCGGCGGTAAAGAACACCACGCCGATCACCACGGTAGCCACGGAGAAAAAGGTGATAAGGGATACAAAGGACACCACCACCACGAAAAAGGACACAAAGGCCATCACGATAAGGAAGGCCACGGTAAACACTACGAAGAACACGGAGGGCACAAGAAGGGTCACCACCATAAAGATGGATACTATGGTGAACACCACAAGGGAGAGAAAGGCGAAAAAGGACACAAATACGGCGAAAAGGGTTCTTACAAAAAGGGACATCACACCAAAGGAGGACACGATGTCCACAAAAAGGACGAGTTCAAAAAAGAGAAACACTTCTACGATGAAGATCACGATTCCGGTCATCACGAGAAGCACGGAGGGTATCACCATCACGATGGATACAAGAAGGGTGGTCACAAGAAGGGAGGACACAAAAAGGGTGGACACCACGAAGATCATTACGGAAAGAAAGGACACCATGAACACGGTTCCCACTACCATGAAGACAAAGGGCACAAACACGCTGGAGGACACGAAGGTCATTACGGACACGGCTCCAAACACGGCAAAAAGGGAGGTCATGAAGGACACAAGCACTGGGGATACAAGAAGGGCCACAGCAGCGGAGGTGGTGGAGGTGGCGGTCACGGACACCACTAACGTTGTTATCTTTGTTAACATTGTTTTTGTTGCTTTTGTTCAATTAAAGGAAAAATAAAATAAGATAGTTAATGACTCACCCACCCTGTACTATAACACGTGCATGACCATAAGTGGAGCATAGAATAAGGCAGGAAAAGCCTGTTATTACAGTACTCCACGACTACTTCAAAAAGACACATTGTTGAAAAAAACGAACGATAACTGCGACTATAATTTCAGGATCAAGTTATGTATGTTGCTACAAAATCCCATAAATATAACAGTGGTTATTAAAGAAACAAATGGTTCAAGTTCAAGTTGAATTTGCCATATTTGATACCGGAATGACGTTGATTTTAGCTTTTATATCAACGCGTATAATGAGAAGAACGTGAGTAATAGTCGCTGAATTCATGCATAAAGATCAGGATGATACATTATGGCACTAATTATTTACATACATTTATCTTTTTCAACCACAAAATGAGTTTCCGGAATTTCCCCAAGATGTGCGACATCGAAAAAGCCAACATTGTGCCTGGAAGCAGTTAAAAACAGTTGCATGCGGTTGACCAACACAATACATATGTCGTCGTCATCATATTTTCAAGTAAAATTTGCACAAGGAAGTTAAAAAAAATGAAGGTTTGGCGAAATTGTGGTTTCGTAAAGGAAAAGAATGTCAATTTGGCGACGTCATGACTATTCATTTATAGGTAAAAGAAAAAATGATTAATAGTTCTGTGGTCAGTGAAGTCCACCGCAAAAATTAATTCTCATAAAGTAGATTCTCACAAAGCCAGGAAGAAACAAAACTAAAACTTTCACAGAACACTGAAACTTCTGCTGATTTCTAATGCAAAAATTAATTTAAAAAAATACACAAAGAAAAAGATGAAATAAAAAATTGAAGTTGCAGGAAGTTTTGCACTAGATCAAATTACATTTAAAAAAAACATCTAAATAATGCAACTTGGACAATCACACTCATAAAATTCCATTAAAACATCTTTTTTTTTTGTAAATAATCATCAATAAATAGTTATTTACCTAACAAGTTCGGAAACTTAATTTTCCCGCATGAGCATTTTGTTTGCAGCACGACTGTAAGGAGTGCTGCATTTAGTGCGAATGCGGGGAAATTCTTTCCGAAAGAGTTAGGTACAATATTTTTTGTAACGAATATCGAAATAAAAAAAAAATAAGTTACTTAGTTTTTTTTTAATGGTGGGTTGGTAACATGATCTGTTTACTGTAACTTTCTAATATTTTTGTCTTAATTATTAACAAAAATTGTTAAAACGAGTGAGAGCAAAGAATGTATGTGTACCCCTTCCGAAGTACAACAATGTGCCAAAGAGGCCGTTTGGCGTCTGCTGCCCGAGAAAAATCGAGAATGGTATGAACGCACTTATCAAAAATTGATTAACTGATGTCCTCAAAAAGTTGCAATACCAACCCTACAACGCAAATATCTCTTACCGCCAGCGGAAACTAAAAAACACCGGGGTGCGGGAAAACCGTTTTTCCGTGCATCGAGATTGAGCGGAAAAATTCTGTTTCCGTACAATGAGTACAAAATAGTTATTTACCTAACAAGTTCGGAAACTTAATTTTCCCGCATGAGCACTTTGTTTGCAGCACGACTGTAAGGAGTGCTGCATTTAGTGCGAATGCGGGAAAATTCTTTCCGAAAGAGTTAGGCACAATATTTTTTGTAACGAATATCGAAATAAAAAAAATTAAGTAACTTAGTTTTTTTTTAATGGTGGGTTGGTAACATGATCTGTCTATTGTAGCTACCTCCTAGATTTTTAAAATGTAAATCAGCTGTCATTTTTTTAAAATTATTAACAAAAATTGTTAAAATAAGTGAGAGCGAAGAATGTATGTGTACCCCTTCCGAAGGGCACTTATCAAAAATTGATTGACTGATGCCCTCAAAAAGTCGCAATACCAACCGTATAACGCAAATATCCCTAGCCGCCAGCGGAAACTAAAAAAACACCGCGGTGCGGGAAAACCGTTTTTCCGTGCATCGAGATTAAGCGGAAAAATTCTGTTTCCGTTCGATGAGTACAAAAATAATATATACCGTTTTACATTTGAGAAAAAAAAATGTCGTTATGCTGCCCTGGCGACATCGTCTGAATAAACTAATAATTTGAAACAAACTTTGATATAAACATTAGATTGAAAATCAAAAAACCGAAAAATGCTTTTCTTGTGCAAAAGCACACACATCTTTTTCTTGAAACACTTAGAAATTAAAATTCGTATTTTTTATACAAACCCACAACTGAGTGTCATAAACAGAAACAAAATGGTTTTGAAGAAAAAAAAAGTATATAATAAAAATATTTATAACACATTTCTAACGCCCATTTCTGTAACACCGCTATTATCATCAAAGCATTCAATTTTGCATATTTGAAAGGTTGGTTTCATATTTCGTAAAAAATGCATACTTTATATCTTTTATGCAATTTAGTTTCTGCAATTTAATTTTTTAATTAGGTTCCGCCTATCCTAATATTAGCAGAGCTCTTAGGATTCAGATTTTTTATGTTTCTCGAAAACAGTTCGTTCTAACGAAAAAATGCCACGACTAAAACTTACTTAGAATTCGATGTTGAGCATCTTTTGGTAACAACTTTTTTCCTGTCTAAGGTTTCAAACAAAAATTTTGTGTAAATTCTGACAAGGACTTTCTTCTTTCACTCTTCAAAGAACAATTTTGGGTAACGTTTAACGAGAACTTAAAAAAATGTGCATTAACTGTGCTCAACCGTAAAAACTGGAAAATATTAAAAAAAAAAATTATCACAATTATTTTTTGATTACCGTTTATTAGATAGCTTTTAAAATTGGCATGAATTGTACATATTATCACAAAGAATAAAGTTACTCAAGGAGAATCTCTTGCTTTTGCTTATAGAAGTTATGGCCTTTAAAAACTTTTAAAAATTTACACGTAAAATCAGACGGCATCATTGCAAAATAATCAAAGAATTTTCTTGATTAGGGTGTCGCATTAAGTAATTTAAAAAATGTATTTCTTAAACGATTATTTTGATATGTTTGCAAACCCTTTCGGACAAAAATGTATTTTTAAAATTTAATCAGCATTTGAAAGAAATTGGTAACGTTGCACATGTGATTCCTAGCCATGACAGAGGCCTTCCACGAACAACAAGAAGTCCAAGAATACAGAAAGAAGTTGATATTTTTGAAAATCAACTCCAACGGAACACAATAGCAGTCGAACGTGATGTAGGAACTCACTTTAGTTTACTATAAAAAAAAATTGAAGAAAGAAAATTTTCATCTATACCATTTTTCAAAGTTTCAAGCTTGAACAGCAGCAAAGTATCAACCTCTAATGAAATTTTGTCGTTGGTTGCTTGGGGAACACGAAAGAGACAACAGCTTTTTAAAGATTAACGACTCGACCTTCACAAGGGATGGAATTTTTAACATACATAATATCCATTATTAGGCGTTATAAAATCCACACGTTATACGCGTAAGAGGACATAAACATAAATTTCGTTTAAATATTTGGATAGGAATCATTGATGATCAATTAATAGGACCGCACGTGCTACCCAATCGCATGACTGATGAAAGTTTTCTTTGTTTTTTAAATAACGAATTTCGAACATTAATAAGAAATACATCATTAGCCAGAGAACGTAAAATGTGGATTCAGCTTGATGGCGCACCTACACATTATGCTGTAGATGTTAGACAATAGTTAAACAGAAATTTTAATAATCGTTCGATCGGTCACGGAGGCCACAGCATTGACCGGCCCGTTCCCCAGATTTGAATCCACTAGAGTTATTTTTCTGAGACTTGATAAAGAATAAAGTATGTCACTTTACCGGAAAACGCAGAGGTTCTACGAAACAGAATTACTGCGGCTGTACCAACTGTTACAAGGGAAATGCCAGAAAATGTACAGCAAAGAAGGTGTACTTCTTGAACATTGCGATGCAAACATTTACCTCTCAGCTTCCGCTATTTTTTTTCATTGTTTAAATTTGCTACCAGTGATGCCACATTTCTAAAATAAAAACACCAACAAATCTAAAGACTATATATTAGATTATATTATATACTTACTATATTAGAATTTTTTCAATAATTTTTCCGTGTTCAGTGTGAACTACTCTATTGCATCGTGTACAGTTATATACATCCACAGTAAAGAAGTGTCCCAAAGGTGTAAAAATTCATAAAGAACAATAAATAACTACAGAAGTGCGTATAATTAAAAAAAAACTTTATAGAAGCGAAATCCTAATATTTACAATCCAAACAAAGTAATACGGCACTTTCTTTCTGTTTTTAACCTAAAAATTATCTGTTAGTTGTATACGCAAGTGTTCAGATATTTGGAATAAATTAGTGTCAAATGTTAAAGTTTTCGCCTTGGTAGCCGGAAGGTAAATTGGAAAAGCGATTTTAAATAAAGCGAAAAAAGAAAAAATATTCCTCCCTTACAAGCAACAGAAAATTTTGTTTAAAAATGTTCAAAGATCGTAATTGTAGATGCTGAACGTGTTTCTCACATTACGTTCTCAATCGGGAAACTTATTTTAGAAAATACAATAATTTGTATCCAATAAGCCTATGTACATTTTCAGTGAGTATAGACGCTATTGCCTATATTTGCATTTTTTGTGTTACATATTTATAATAAATATTTCAGAAGACCCGACCATTCGTAAAAAGATATACGCCGAATTATTGTTGACCTACGTAAATCGCTGCATTATTATCCGACAAACTCAGTAATAGAATAAATTTATGTCTCCCTGCAAGCAAAAAAGTTTTGCTTTCGCTTTTGACACGACTCCACAACTTAAAGAATAAATAATACAGTTTACTGCTCATCGCCGAATAGATGGCGCCACTTTCTATTAACTATCGTACTAGATCCTGGTGCGTGAAGTGGCGCCCTCTGCAAGTCACTCTATTTACCTTTTTCCTGTGTCTACTATCCTCCGTGTGATCCTGGGCATACAAATCGGCGATTCCCAGCAAACAATCGTCACAACGACACACATCACTGGTAATGGACGTCACCGAGCCCATAGAACTCGCCGAATCAGCACTATCCGTCCTCACCAAAGGCTTTCCAGGATGTCCCACCGTAACCTGCTCCATTTTCGCTACGAGAAGACTCTCCATCAAAGATTTCGGCCTCGAAGAAGTGTGCGGTGACATCGGCAAAGAATTCCCATTAGACGCCATCTCGATAGGGTAAACAGTTCAATTGTAATTGGAAATTCTCTTTATGCCGATGGTGTCCATAAATCGCTGAACGTGTAAAGGAAATTGCTGTTAATGGATCGATTTCGAGGTGTTTTTTCTTTAGTAGTTAGCGTGGGTTTCGATTTATAATCGTTCTAGGTTATAAATACGTTTTGTTCAAATTACCTTGTCACATAAAGGAGATCATATAAACTAGTGAGACTAATTGACATGAGAGTTTCGCGCGGAAATCATCCGAAGGAGGTGCATTTTACGCGAACACGAGGCGTGTTGAATTGGGCACAGTTGATGAGATGGACGGCTTGGGATACAAATTAATTGCTTCGTTATCTAATCATTATGGCCACTTAACATTCGAGTGAAAGAATTATACAAGATTTATTCATCTACCGGGAAAGTGAGATAACGACGACATGTGATCTACTAGGTCGGGAAAAATACTTCAACGATGACCCACTGACAATTGTAATAAAAACTATTTCCACAGTTTAATTAAATCACTTTGTTGTATTTTTTAATCTCAACTATTATTTTAGGCGCTCAAAAACCATCTCTTTGACGGTTCCTTGTAGGTGTAAAACTTAATTTTGTGTTTTATTTATGATCCACGCTATTAAATTAGTGCCTACATAATTTTTAATTTTTATTCAACGTGTTGAGCTGTTAATTGAGTTTAGTCCATATTTAAATGATGGTTAGAGTTTCTCACATTAGAAATCACATTGTCAGACGGAAAAAACGGACCAAATAAGCTCAACAATACAAACTGGACATCCCAGAGACAAAAAAAACTACTTTTGTACCATCAAACGTATAATTTGGAGAGTCCCCGTATATTTTTATTGGTTCCGCGACTAGTAATCAATTAATTCACTCGTGTACTGTTTTTGTGAGAACAGCTCTCGTCCACACCTCCGGAATTTCTCCATCTCTTAAAGCTCGTGGACTGGTATAATAAAGTGAATCAATCGATGTTTTTTCGTCGAATTAGCATTATCTCTTCGTTACCATAACTGGTGGCGGAATTATTCATTAGGTCTAACGAAGCTCGCCATTTCTTACAATTACGAAAACACCGAGCTCGTTCCTTAATTTCAACAATCAAAGATTTGTTGTAATGAGCCGTTCGTGCACTGCGTGTTCCTCGCTTGATCTAACGTCGAAGTCGCCGGGAAAGTCTGTAATTAATCGAGCAAATTGTCTGGCGATAATCTAGATGTGCAAAATAGAACTAATTAATAACAGTAATGACCGTACCGTTTAACGAAATAATTGAAGCGGCGTGAAAGCGTTCTTCGATTATTTATTAGATGACCGGCTCTGATTTACGGTTAATTATGCGAGTGAGTATTTTATAATTTTCGTTTTGATGGCTTGTCTCGACGTAAAATAAAATATTTAGAAAACGTTAAACCGTAAAACGATGTTTTTAATTAATGGAATCGAGTTTTTTTACTTCGTATTGGTTTAGCCTTAATTACAACCGGAATGAAAAATTAATCGATTATATACACTACACGATCGCTGTACTGGAAAGACGCTACATATTTCCAAGTGGGCGTCATCTCAGAATGAAAAAACGCGTAACCTTTATCAGTTCCTAAATTCGAAACGATTGTTTTCTAAAGACACTCTGAATTTATTTGCACGGAGAAAACGATCGCAAAAAGCCCACCGACGAACTGGAAATCGACATTGAAAAAATGTGAGAAATTATTGCTGCCAATTTTAGTGAGACGTGTAGACTGCATAATGGTTACCGAAGAATTCGGCGAATTCACGTAGTGAAGAATACAATTTAACTGCGACATATTGACAGAAGAAAGGTTTATGGTGAGTGCGTAGGTATTCGCGACCTAAATATCCTTCCATCGAGGACTGCAATAACAGCACGTTCAAAAATAACATTAGGTAACTTTTATTCTCAAATCCTCTTATACTTTTAATTTTGAAATTCTTTTGGAGTCAAATTTCTAAAACCACTTTTTATCACGCATTAAACTTACAGATATTAAATTTTTTGATTTTTAAAATCTCATATTTTCACTATTCTTACTTTCTTAGGTTTTTTTTTTAATTTAGAGACAAAAAAGTAGAGTAAATTTCTCCAAAATTACACAAAATCGTAAAAAAAAACGATCAAAAATTTCATTAACAAACGTAAATACCAGCTCTTCAAACTAAGCGTCCGCACGTCCCCATTTTATATTTCTGTTAATTTTGTCATATCCATTTTAATCGTAAAAACAAACTTCTTTTTCTGATTTTCTACTACAAAGTTAATAAAAATGTGCCCTAAAGGCATAAATAAAGACAGTTAAACAAATTGATTAAATTCTTAAGTACCCAAATTTTCTCAGTTCTTACTTTCTTAGATTGTCTAAGTTAGAGTCTCAAACAAAAAATAAAGCACATAATCTAAAAATTCACAAAATCACAAAAACCCAAATCCTCATTAAACAATTCAAAACTTCGAGCAAAAAAATCATTAATAAATACAAATACCTTTTTTTCCTTTTTTGTAATCATTGTAATCATCACATAATAATTTATAATCATAAAACCAAACTTTTTTCATATTTCTCACAACAAAATCAGTAAAAACTTGTCTCAAACGCAGAATTTGTTAACCGGTTCAAACTCAACAATTTTTACAAAGGTCATAGATAAAATTCGTAAAATTGCGATCTTATTGTTAAATGCTCCGATCTAAAGTTTTTATAACTGAAATTCTCAGATCCTTTCGTTGTCTGAAATTTTCAACTATTAAACTCTTTTAAAAGCAAATTTTTAAGACCACAGTTTTTACAACGCATTTCTTGAACTAAATACCGATACTTAACTTTTTAAACTCTTAGAGTCTGACATTTGCAAAAATTTTACTTTTTTAGATTATCTAAATTAAAGCCTAAAAAATAATGCTTCAAGCAAACAATCATTTAATGAATGTAAATTCAAGATTCTTGGAAACAAGCGTTCACACGTCCCCATTTTATATTTCTTTTGATTTTGTCTGATTCATTTTTAATTGTAAAAACTTTTTTCATATTTCTCTCTATAAAATCAATACTAAACACGCAGACTGTTGTTAACAGGTTTAAAATCAATAATTCTTGAAGAGATTCATAAATTTGCCACCTTAGATTCAAAATCCTCAAATTTAAAGTTTTTAGAACCTTAGTTCTCAGATCCTTCCGTTCTCTGAAAATTTTCAACATTTAAACTTTTTTATAGGCAAATTTTTAAGACTAGTTTTTTATCGTATTTCTTTCAATTCTTACTTTCTTAAATTATTTAAATTAGCGATTCAAGAAAAAATGCGGTAAATTCTCTAAAAATCCAAAATCGCAAAAACTCTCGAATTTCCATTTAAAAAAAAATACAAAATAATACGAATGCGAGTAAATAATTCGTTAAGGAATGTGAATATCAAGATCAAAATGTAAATATCAGCTTCTTGTAAAACAAGCGTCTGCAAGTCCCCACTTTATATTTCGTTTATTGCAAAACAAACTTTTTTTTATATTGATCACTATAAAATCAATGACAATGTGTCCTAAACACAAAAATTGTTGATGACTGGTTTAAAATCAATAATTCTAATAAAAATGAAGGAATTACAAATACTTCTAAAATAAACGTCCTCACGTCCCCATTTTATGACTTCTGATTTTGATAGTTTTAATCGTATAAACATTTTTTTTCATATTTTTGATTATAAAACCAATAAAAATTTGTCCCAGTCGCATGGTTTAAATTCAATAATTCTTGAAATTTGAGATTTTAGATTAAAAATTCTCAGATCTACAACCTCTAGAATCTGAATTATCATCTCTTATAATATGAATTTTGAAATGCACAGTTTTAGTTTTTTATTTCAGAGTTCCACATGGACTTATATAACAACCTGTATATATGTTCTAAAAAAACTACTGTAAATAAAAGCACGTTTATAATATTCGTAAAATTGCGTCTCCAGCAAAATTAAAATTGGAATAAAAATCGTAACAGCAATCGTAACAATTATCTAATTTATCTGTTTACCCTCTTATTTGAAACTCCTCCAAGCTACACCCCAAAATGCAAAATATTATGTTTAAAAAAAATTACAAAGCTTTTCTTGTTGTAATTTATAATGTTGTTAATGAAATTAAAATGCTTCGAAATTTAAAGATGTTTTATTTCTATATATAGTCCAACTAAAAAATAAGAAAAATTTGCGGATTATCACAACAAAACAGCTTTCAAAAAAAAGCTATAAATACTTAATGAGGGTTTATGTACCTAACCTTTATTGCGATAGGAACGGCATCCCTAATCATGCCAGCTGTTTTATTATAAATCTAAAAATACATCAAATATTATTTTTTTCATCACCACATAATTTATTTTTCTGATAAGACATATGATTACGAAACCCATTTCGACAAAGAAAATTGTAAAAATTAAAAATAGTCATGCAAAATCGTGATGCCATTCCCCGTTCACATGGACTTTTTCCCGCCTCTTTTACCCCAAGATCGCACCCTTAAATATGAAATCTAATCATTTGGTATGCAAGATTTTTTGCCCACACTATATCTGATATAAAACCTCAAATTTTAGTATTAATTATCATAAAAAATCAATTTTATTAGAATTAAGTTACGAAATTAATGCAGCGCCAAAACACATATTATATAAAGTGGAATTTTAACCCAGTATACTGTATCTGATTTTTGTTCTGATGCAGAATATTGTTAAATGGAACATTTTTGATTTTTTTCCATCAAAAATTTCAATCTAAAACTTCACTTGCTCACCTACTCAATTATTTGACATGATAAAGTCGTGGTAATATTTAATAATTTGCAAAGAAAAGAGGTCCCTCTGTCTTCTCTCTTTCCGCAAACAAAAAAAAAAGAAGAAGTCATCAGGACAGTATAAAAGAGAGCTTATTTTGAAAAGGCTTTGTGCCTCAAAAAAATGATTTTGCGTGAGAATTATTCCAGGTAAATACAACAAGAGATATAATTATAACTCTGCATTCCTATTGCGCTCGTTTTCAATTTAATCAAAACCCATATTTTTAATACAAAGATTAAAACATCCAAATTTGAGCAAAAAAAATATTAACTAACGCAAATACCACCTTTATAAATATAAACGATCGCACGCTCCCGATTTGTATTTGCGTTAATCTCGTTTTATCTCTTTGTAATCATAAAACCAAACCTTTTTTATATATCTCACTATTAAATCAATAAAAACCTATCTAAAACGCAAAACTTGTTAACTTAAACTCAATAATTCTTGAAATGGTCATAGAAAAAATTAAACTCTTTTACAGGCAAATTTTTAAGGACACAGTTTTGTAACACATTTCTTCCACGTTAAATTCTCGGATACAAAACTTTTAGAATCATAAATTCTCACATTCTTTCAATTCTTACCCAAGAATAACTTAGCAAATTCTCTAAAAATCCCCAAACTCCCAAATTGCGCTCGTTTTCAATTTCTTAGAAGTCATTACATTTTCCCTGTTCTTACTTTATTAGATTACGTATTTTAGTGACTCGAAAAAATAGATAAACTGTCTAAAAATCCACAAAATCACAAAAACCTAAATTTTCATTAAAAAATAATCGAGCAAAAAGGCTTTACGTTTTCCTTAATATTTATTTGAATTTTGAAATAGTTCAAACATGAAATTTAATCATTTGGTGTGCAGTTTTTTTTGCCCACGCTATATCTGATATCAAATCTTAAATATTAGTATTCATTATAATAAAATATCAAGTTTATTTAAATAAAGTTTTCAATTAATCAATTTTCAATCTAAAGCTTCACTTGCTCATCTATATTCATTAAACATTTAATAATTCCCAAACAAAAAAAAAAAAAGAAAAACTAATTAGAGCAGTATAAAGGAGAGCTAATTTTGAAAAGACTACATCTGTGCCTGGGAAAAAGACTCTTTGTTACTCTTTGAATTATTCCCAGCAAATACAACAAGAGATATAATTATAACTTTACACTCCTCCTGTACACATTTTCAATTCCACAATAGAAATTCAAAGACAAATCTATCCGCACGCAGCACAAAAACCCATCATTCTTATTGTTTAAATTCTTTTCACACTCGACCTACAAATTATCAAATTTCAGCAATCTGGTCGCTGCATAATCGTGATTATAAACGAGTTGCCTTATCCGGAATAAATCTGTCCGAGCAATTTCAACACGTTTCAAGAAAAAAATCAAAAAGATCTCTGCAATTTGTAGTGTTAATTCCAGCGCGGTCGTGAGAACACGCGATTTTGCTTGAATTCCGATTTTTGCTCTCCTATGAGCATAATTATCAACATTAACTCTTAAATACCGTTTTAAGCTACCGACGTATCTGATTTATCACTTTTAACTTATTAATTTCGAAATGAGGTGGAGGCAGCGCGTAATAACAGATCTGAAGATCGATAAATCAGGCAAATTGGTCTTAGATGAGATGTTAAGTAAAGTCCTAAGTTGAGAACATAAAATGAAAGAATAAACTAAAGATAAATATGCAGAAATCTTGCGAACATTAACCACTGTCATCATTACATGCATTACGAATTCAAATATCGTAAAAGTTGCTTTGGGAAATATATGTGCAATAATTCACTGTCCTCTATCTTCCCTCGGTGTTATTAAGTGCTCAACGCTCCTAATCCCTGTGTATTATGGTTGAAACTTTCCTATTCGTTGTAATTGTGCAACATGATAAACGACTCCGTTCCTTGAGTAGTGTAAATATGTTATGTATTCTCGTATACACGCAATAAACATTGTACCTCGACCAATCCCTGAACGCTTTCATCCGTTTTTTCGATGGCAAATCATAACCCGAACCGCATTTCTTATCGCGATGCAGCTTTCCACCACATTTGCATTAAACAAGCAATTAAATCTTATTGCTTATGTTAATTCGCATTAGCGAGGAATAATAACAAATCCATTTGGACAGCTATCGAATCGTCGGGAGGACAACGCATAAGTCCCAACCAAACAAATATCTTCTCTGTAATTTATCCAATTTCTTAGTTTTATCTTATTTTTTTAAGATAGTTAAAACAGTTTACTTAATACTTCAGATAAACGGCAATAACTTTTAACTCTTATACAATGGAAGAGTAAAAATAACGAACCTCTCACCGAACGTTTCAACTACCTTGATATTTATTTCAAGTATTAAAAACTGTTATAAATTTGGAAATAACTACACACTTACGTCTCAGTGTCGGCATGTTCGATAAATAAAGTTTGATCCAGGTCGTCAACGCTTCAAAGCAACGATTTTTTAAATTCCCCTATATTTTTCTCAGCTCGTAAAAATCCGACATGGAGATTAATCTCCATGATTTGAATATATGAAAATTTGTGGCATCCAACGCGTACAACTCCGCCAATAATTTCCGTAATTTATAAGTTATAAAGCTGTTATTATAACGCATCAGGTAATTTAAAGTTAATAACGTGAATCTGGCGACGAAATTTCTAAAATTATTAGTGTCTTGAATAATAAAATTTTAATGACTCCGTCATTATCGGTCTCCCGTTCGCGATTAGACGATAAGTTAACTTTTTGCTTTTTAATCGGATTACGGGGAAAGCAATTATTAGCAAAAATTTCGAAAGTAGTCCTCTAGATTGCTAAAAAAAATTGTGGTTGTAATACAAAAGATCGGTAATTAACACGGAGAGAATAGCGTCTAATTTGGTTTCTGACATTTACGAGACATGGCCGGAGGCGGCGAGCGCAAAAAATACCAATTATTAGGCCCACTACAAACATTAATTAACACTTTATCGGTTGGTGCATCTTGGATTGGTGTTTGTTTGGGTATGGCGGCGGTCAGTTGGTCCTTTTCGGATTATTAATAACCGAAATTCATGCTTTATCCGAAGGGGAAGTAAATAGGAGTTAATCGATATCGTTAAAATCTCAAAAGGAGCGGTCAAAATACTTCTAGACTGTTAAAAAGGAGCGAACGAAAATTTAAAAAACTATTCTTCATTTACTTTACGACTAAATGAAAAAATTGGAGAAATCGGAGCTTCAGAAAATAAATTGTTAAAATCTTAGAATACCAAAAATTCTTCAAATCTTAGAACTTTAACAATAATTTAATAAAGTATTAGAAATTTCCAAGATTGTAATTTGAAAAAACAAAACTAAATCTAGAATTTTGAAAATCTTTTAATTTATGGAATATTTAAAATTTTCATTTTTGTAAAGTTTGAATCATTTCAAAACGCCTAAAAAATCATACTCACTTTCTGAACTGTGAAAGATTTGTTTACAAATGGTGTTATCGTTTTAGAGTTAAGAATCTCAAACATTTAAAATTTTCGGAACAAAAAATATTCCGTATTCCTTTTGTTGGTACTTATAAATTTATAACAATCTTACAAAGTTCAAATTGAATTTCAAAAGAATGTTGAAAATTTTGTTGTGTTTAAAAGCTCTTCTATAAATCTAAAACGGTAAGTTTTAAAAAAAAGAATTTGAATTTTTATGTTTGCAACATGTTTTTTATAATCATCACAGCCTCAGGAATGGAGAATCTTAAAATTCCCTAAACATTTTAAATTCTCAAACATTAAATTTTTCAGTTTTCGAATCATTTCTTCAAAATTCGTATTTTTTAACCTTTAAAGTTGTACAACTTTCAGAAATTTAGAAGACTTCGCTGTCTTTTATAAAACTAAAATAATCTGAATTGTTGTTAAAACCTCTTGCAAAAAATGTCAAAATTCTTCAACTATTAAAATTTTAACGACAAATTAATGAAGTATTAGAAACTTCCACGATTGCCGTAATTCAAATAAACGCCAACAAAAGCCTCAAAGCCTTATATTTTTAAACGTTTTTAAACTGCAAAAACTTGCATATCCAGAATTTTGAATATCTTTTAATTTGTGGAATACTAAAAATTTTCAACTTTGTAATGCTCGAGTAATTCCAAAACCTTTAAATTTGTCACATTTTGAAACACTTTGGAAAATCACGATATTTTCCAAGCTTTCAAGAAAATCTAATGTGCACGAAAAGTTAGAAACTGTCTAAAATAACAAATATTTTAAACTTTTATTCTTATAACGTTTTTAGAGTCACGAGATTCTTAAAGTAGATGAATCTCAAAAATTTCGAACTTTTAAACGACCAAATTTCCAACGTTCTATTAATCAACTATTAAACTTTTATTGACCCATAAGTTTCGAATATATCGCAGTCTTCTATAATTCCAAAAAATGACAAATATTTCTAGAAATTTTAAACACCAGATTTTCTAAATTTTGAAATCTCTAATGTTCACTTGTAGAAATTCTTAAAAATTACAAAAAAGTTAAAAACTACCAAAATTTTGTATCACAAACGTTAACAAGGTCCTCGAAATTCTTTAAAAATGTTAGAATTCCCAATACACGAAAAATGTATCTAACAGTTTATTTAGAGTTATTTAGAAAACCTATCAAATCAATAACTTTTTAAAATAAACTTTCCAACATGTTTTTTTTAATCATCAAAGTTTCAAAGTTCGGAAATCTTAAAAATACACATTTCGTAAGAATATAGCAAAAACTTCTCTATATTTTAACACCTTTCTTAAGGATTTTTCCGACAACGCGTTAAACTTCTAAAAACATGCAAAATTTATCAGATTTCAATTCGAATCAAAAGCATCAATTTTTCAAAATTTCTACCATTTCGAGTGTCTGTATTTCAAATTTGCAAAAGAAATTGTCCACACAACTTAATGCTTGAAAAATTACTGAAATTTTTAGTAAAAAATAAGTAAAAAAATGGAGTAACTTCAAAACGTCTAAAACTACTTACTAACGGTCTAAATTGTGTAAGATATGAGCGGTCACAGCTGAAAAAGCTTTAAAATCAATTTCTTTTGTCCTTTTATTGAAAGAAACTTCAATATTCGAATGAAAACGATTCAAAATGAAAATCACCACTGTTGAAAACTGGCAACTGTAGACATCGTTTTGTTCAATCTCGCTCGCGCAAGAACATAATTTCCAAATTGACTCCTACGATTCTCAAATACCCAACTTATCATTAAACCAACAAACTTAGTCGCCGTCAAAGAAAAATCAAAGTAATTAAACCATATCAGATTTCTCCTAACGTTAAAACGTTCTAAAGAACAATTCCCTACATTACAAACGCACATAAAATGATGTAAAATCACGTAAATCTATTATAGTAAACTGTTATATGCACTAATGATATCTAAACATTAATATGCATGATGTCGATTAAAATGAGCCGTGAGCCATTTAAAGAGCAAACCGACGTATGAATAATTGTTGTGTGTGACGCATATTTTAAAATAATTGTTACTAAAACACTTTTTTTATATCTAGATCTCGACGCAGGATTGTTTACTACAGAAGCTAGAATTTTCGCATCCGACATGAATCATATAGCACGATCTTTGTGTGCTCGTGGCTAAAGCAGAATTCTGCGGTTACCGCTATCAATGATTTATTAACATCGAATTGACAAATTAATTACTCCATCCTCCCGATCAGAATATTAAACGTAGACATGAGTCTGATAAATGTTTCCGATAAGTGTTTTTTTGTCCAATTGAAAATCGATCGACCGATTAAATTAAAAACTCTTAATCGATAGCTGTCTTTTAAACTTTTAAACCATCACTGAATTTGACACGTGTCCAGACTTAACCCTGCGCAACACGAACACATGTTAATGTTTCTTTTTTTCGGTCGATTTACGTCAGAGAATAATCCGAAACACATCTGGAAACGTATGGGAGCGATTTGACGAAGCTGCGTTGCGAATAAAGCACCTGAGCTTTCAAGGTAATTTTCATTTGGGTTTGTTTGATTAATTACCGTTGAAATAACGCGCTGTTCACCCTATCGAAACGATGGTTTAATGAAAACACTCAAAACACTCAATTTTACGTTTTTTGCACTCGCGCTCTTTATCTCGAGATTTCGGTCCAGACAACGCGAAGTTTTAGCCAATACTAACTGCCTACCCACACATAAACTCCGGCCTACCTATAGTTGATACTATCCATACTACCAACGGTTCGTGTGTGAGCTGCTGGTGTCATTCAAACTAAGGACACTAATGCAATAACCCGCGTAATCGGGCTATAACGATGATAATGAATTGATTATTTATTTTTTGATGTCGGTAGAAAAAATAACGGACGAGTGGAAGCGTCACTGAAACCCTCCAAAGCGGTCAAGACCACACGAAATCTTCCAAGCATCCTCGACATGAGTAGAGTCAACAAACCGGAAATGTGTTAAAAAAGTAATAAATGACTAGTTTTGCAAGATAATAAAAAAGAACGATTCTGTTGGAACTGTAGTCACATTGTAACCATTCGTCTTCTATTAGCTGTGAATTTATTTAACTGCTTGTATTAGATAATGTATTCATCCACACAATTTATTGCCTAATTTACCTAAGAGTGGTTGATGTATTATTCTGTGTCGATTTTTTCATCGCAGCGAACGGGTTCCACGGGAACAAACTATATTTTTTAATAAACATGTCAAAATACGTCGATTAGATCTAAAATGCCTGTATTTTACATACAGAAATGACCTTTGACACAGACATTTCGAGGGAGAGATAAAAACTAAATTACGCTAAAAATCAAGCGAACGGTGAAATCTGACCTCTTGACACTCACTAATAACAGATAACGTCTTTTTTGACCCGAACCAAAGGAAAATTTTGACTTTTGACAAAATTCACTTTACGCAGAGAAAATTCCATCATGACTATTTATTTGAGACCAACAAAAATGCATTCCTACACTTATTTGCATACAAAATTAAATTTTATCAGATGGTTTTAACAAGCTTGGGCGAGTTCAGAATAACATTCTAATTGTTTCTTCAATTAAAATTAACTATTGGTTAATTAAGTTTTCTCTGGTCACATATTTTATGACATAATTTACACTCATGCATTTTTCACAAAACACTGAAATTTTACGCAAAACATTCTGGCCGTCCGGTTCATCCAAAATGAAGTCGTTTGTTTATTTAAAAAAATCATTTTGACGGGAAATTATTACTTTTCTGAAATTTTTATTCCGACTTTATTTCCAAAATAAAAGTGAAAATTGTAGCTTTCGGATGGTGACGTTCCTTCAAAAAAACTGTTATTGTCGTATGCAAACATATCATTAGCATTTTATTACGTAGCCTGTTAATAACAAACATGTACCTTGTTAAATTACCCACAAAATTGTAAAAACAAACAAACTAAGAGTTTCACTTCTGTACTATCCAGTCATAATAAAATCAACATGCAAAGTCTTTGACTCGAAAACAAGTTTAGAAAAACTGTCTTTTCTCTTTAAACTAAATAAAATTCCACAAAAGAAATTGAATCATTTAATTAACAGTGTTAATTTTTTTATTGTTAACGAATCGCCCAGTTCGATGTGAGATTTATTTCAGTGGACAAACCTCGTTCGTTCCTTTTTCACGTGCCAATCATTGTTGCAACAGTTTTCGGGAAAGTTGTGTCAGAAACATTACAATCACATGATATTTAAACGTCTTCCGCGACCATGAATCAGTGTGGGAAATCGTGTTCTCACTAAAGTAATACATTGTGTTTTACGACGGAAAGTTTTATTATAAATAACAATATTGTTTGTGCTACTGTTACTTGTCCTTGAAAATTATAAATGCAAAATGCAAAACTACAAGAAGAAAAAAACAAAAAAACTATAATCTCAAATTTTTTGTGTTTCCTCTCTGAGTAATCGGGTCGGTATTGAGATATTACGTTTTGAGTGTTGAAATGTTGTATAACAACAAATGTTTTCGTTTTAGAATTTAAAAATATTTAATTTATGTTTCGGAACAAAAATGTATAATGTTAGTAACAACTTTCAAATACATTAAAAAAATAATTGTTAATTAAGTTTTTCGAAAAATTTAAAACTGGGAGTTTAGAACACTTCGCTGTCTCCTATAAATTTAAATACTTTAAAAAAAAAAACTTTTTAGGGTAAGTATTAGAAATTTCAAGGATTGTCGTAATTTGAAAAATTTGAAATTCTCTAACCCCTATATTTTTTAACGTTTTTAAACTGCAAAAACTTGTAAATCCAGAATTTTAAATATCTTTTACTGTGTAGAATATTTAAAATTTTCAACTTTGTAAAGTTTTAGTAATTTCAAAATGTAAAAAAAAAATTACTATCAGAACTGTGAAAATTTTGTTTGCGACGGTTTTTAACGTTTTGGAATCATTGAAACTTAAAGAATCTTTATTACAATCTTAGGAAGTTCAAATCAAATTTCCAAAAAATGTTAAATATTTTGTTGTTTAAAAGCTCTTCAAAAAATCTGGAATTTTTAAAAACGAATACATATTTGAATTTTTTGTTTGCATCATCAGAGCCTGAGATATGGAGAATATTAAATTCCCTAAACATTTTAAATTCTCAAACAAATACATTTTTCAGACTATATTCCAATCATTTCTTTTTTTTTAATATTTAAAGCTATACAACTTCCAGAAATTTGGAAGACTTCACTGTCTTCTATAAATTAAAACCATCTGAAGAATTGTTAAAACTTTATACAAAAAACGTCAAAAATTCTTCAAATCTTAGAACTTGAACAATAATTTGAAAAAGTATTAGAAATTTCCAAGTTGTCGTAATTTAAATAAACAACTACAAAAGCTCAAAGCCTCATTTTTTAACGATAAAAATGGCGAAAAACTTACAAATCCAGCGTTCTAAACATCTTTTAATTTCTTCTAGTCAAAAAAATTTTAACTTTGTAACATTTGAATAATTCCAAAACCTGTACATTTGTCATATTTGGGAAATTTTCAGAAATCACGACATTTATAAAGGTTCCAAAAAATTTCTATGCGGGTGAAAAGTTAGATACAGTTTCTACAATAACAAATATTTTAAATATTTAGTATTCCTAAAACGTTTTTAGAGTCATAATGTTCTTAAAGTTAAAATTTCATACTTTTAAACAAGCAAATTTCACTACCCCTTCAGAACACTATGATTTTTAATCGTTTTGCCCAGTTTTTCAAGATTACTTTAAATAAAGTTACATTTTTAAGGAATTTACCGTTTTTTTTTTAAAAAAAATCATCTTTTTACGGAAAATACCCTATTTTTCCCCAAAATTAATACGGTTTCGTCCAAACAAATTTTCTCTTTAAAAAAAAACAAATATTTTGAGAAATTTACCATTTTTAAAGGTACTCTCTTTAAAAATCAAATTTTATTGAATCAACCCTATTTTTCCAAAGGTGAATACGAATTCGCCCAACAAAATTCGGACAAGTTCTCATCAGCGAAACAAATTCACCGTTTAAAAACCCTTAAATTCGGATAAGTCCTCATGAGCGAAGCGAATTTTAAAGATTTTGTCCTATTTTTATAAGGTAGGAGGCATGCTATACAAACTTATGTACACGGTAATTTTCAGGGTCCGGCACTCCGGACCCTAATTTTAAGAGAGAATTTTAAGATTTTCCAGACGTGGTAAAACGTAAATTCGGCTTTTTACTTTGTATTCCTTATCGTTTTGTTTCATTTTTGTTTGACAGATTCCAAATTTTTGCCGTTTCCACTGCATATATCATTTATGTATTTCAACCTCTTTATGACAATTTCTACATTTTTCCCACCCACATCTGTGTTCTTTACTGCTATCTTCAATGATTTTGTTACCTTCTTCAATCATTTGATTACCCTTTTGGATCATCTCGGGGCAACGTTTATCGGTAAACATATTAATCTTGTTATGTCCTTTTTCAGTTATTTTATTTCCTTCTTCAATCATTTTGTTACCTACGTCAATCATTTTGTCACCTCTTTTGGGTATTTTTTTACAATTTAAGCATTTTTATGATTTTTCACATACTTCAAAATAATTTTGTAAACATTCTTGACTAAAGCAGTATCTATTGCATTTTTCACAATATATTCTTTTTGTAGAATCTACTTTGTGATTAGATTTAAAACACATTATGCATATTTTGTCCTTGGTTTTACATTTATGTTTATCTTTGTCTTGATATGGTTTATCACATTTTTCACAATAATAAGACTGACAGAAAGCTGTCATACCACTGATTGTATAAAAATGATTTCCATTTTTATATAAACAAAATTTTACATCTTTTTCAAGTCCCGAATATATTATGGAATTAAAGCATGCGGCTACTACGACTTTTATTTGATTATTTAATACTTTTTCTATATTTGCAATATCATCTAAAATAAAATAATTTTTATTATATTCTCCAAGTTGATTACATAGCTCTTGAGCTAAAGTTGTTTGTAATTTTTTTCCCATTCTTATATATCTTACATCATTACGATCATATTCCTCACCGAATACAATATTTGTATAAGTTAATCCAACAATAACAGCTCTTGGCCAACATAATTTATCTTTATTTTTTATTTGTGTTATACTTTTCTCTGTTCTGAGTGAGCCTTCTGCTATATTTAGCAAACGTTCCGCATTAGTGGCACCTCTAGGAATATTAACTAATTCTGAATAAATGATACTTTGAATTTTGTTTAATAAATTATCAATATCAGAAGTTCTTGATAACCTGGTGGAAATGGGGGTTCAAAGCTCATTGTGATTAACTACTAAATTTAATATGTCTCCATCTTTGTAATTTGTTTTTTCTTTTACTGTTTTCATCATATCATTTAGTCCCTCTCTAATGACAGCATTTTTTTTCATAATTAATAATAATTATAATTCTTCTTCATCTTCATCCTTCAATAATATAATTTTATAGTAAACTCTATGTTTGTTCCATATTTTGGTGTATACAGCTTTTGTCTCTATTATTTTAATTCAAGTTTTTTTGAAAATTCTGTAAAATCTTCGAAAAGGTTGCTCGCCAATTTTTTGTAATAATTCTGTCTTCTTCATTTTTGAGTAACCTTTAATATTCTTTTCTTTGTCAATTTTTCTTAGTTCTTCCAATTTCTTTGAAAAATTTACTTAAATTCTCAATGTTTGCATTATCTGACATTCGATTCATTAGATCTGTTTTTTTTTACTATTTTGCTTTATATTTAGTGTAGTTTTTCAGCAATTGATTTTAATTTTTTAATATTGAGTCTATTTAATTTATTTCAATTGCCTTTTTGCAATAGATTTTATTTTTTTTAAACTTTATTAAGTACAAACTCATTATTCGACTGACAATTTCTGAAAGTTGATATTCTTCTCCAGCGTTTATATTTTACAATAAGTTCTAGTTCTCCAGTGGATTTAGTTTTCGTTTTGCATATTTTACAACAATCCATTTAGTTGATATAAAACTGAATTTGCCAGACTTTGTCATGAGAACTTTGTCCAAATTTAAACAAATTTTAAGTTAAATTTACGTTTTCATATGTTTTTTCATTTCCGTATAAGCTAATTTTGTTAATAAAATAATTTTTTGTAAAATTTTAACATCTTCATCTTCTGTCAGATTAAGTTCAATTTCTTCATTATTTACTCTACAACAAACAGTGGGGATACCATTTTTATTTAAATTGATTACTATATTGCTCTCCATTTACATATGTTTATTTTTGTAAAAAATTAAATCAGGCGAAACCCTCATGAGCGTTCACAAAATGGACTAGTGCAAAATATACGAAGCGAATTATACAGAAAACTTAACTAAAAATAAAAAAAAAATGGAATACTTAATAGATATGGTCTGTTAGGATTAAAATCACTGAGATTTTCATCTGTGTTTACCTTGTCTTTTTTCATTCTAAAAACTAGAATTCAGATTAGCCATTGAGTAGAATTTTATAATTTCCACATTCATTGGTATTCTAGGAAATGGTTCACCATCAAAAGAAAAATCAAGCACATTAACAGTCTTTTGTCCATGAACTTCTTTAATAAAACGATTTTTTCCTACAAATTGTAAAAAATAATGAGTTTTTTTCATAAATTCGCTTCGCTCATGAAGATTTTGTCAGTTTCCAAGTTAATTAATCTTTTTCCGTGAATATCTATTTGTTTTTTATTGACAACATCATGCTCATCAATTGCATCAGCAGTTTTAACTAACCTTCTATTACCAATATCAATATATCTTTTTGTAGCGGTTAGATTAAGCGAATCTTTTTTAATCATATTACTTAATTCAGGTGTAAAAAATTTTAGAATTCTTTGAGAATCATCTTTTTTAATCATATTATCCACACCTGTCGCTAAATATTCTAAATTAACAGCATCTCCAGGATTTTTTGGTTGTTTTACATTTACTAATTTGTGTCCTGCGATATCATAATCACCATTTTCTGTTAGATTAAATCCTATACCAGGCGGTCGTTTTGTTGATTTACCCCATTTTTTTTCTATTTTTTATAAGAACATATTCAGATGTCATTTATGGGTGTGAAACTCTTTCTATATTTCATTTCGAGATTTGTGAAATCAATAGTTAAGCAATCAAAATTTTTGATGTTATTTTCATAATATTTCCTGATTTTCTTATCCCTAAATATTAAACTTATAGCATTACCATCACAGGATGGAAATATTGAAAGATAATTACATTGTAAACGAATTGATTTTGATACCTATACCAATCCTGCGTTATATAAATCATTGAAGCATTCATTTTTTTCCACGTATAGGTTTCTTTTTATGTTTTTCCCTTACGAAATCATCAACAACAAACAAATTTTGTTTATCTCTATATAGTTCGCCTATATTGATTATATCTTCTATATCTGATGAAAAATATGATTCAATTATATTTTGAATTTCGCTTTGCTCATCATGAAATACATTTTGTAATAACTGATAATAAGGTTCTTCTAAATCTCAATCAACAAGATTGACAAAACGATTTGTTTTACCGGAACCGCTTCGTCCTATAATTATCAATATAAAAGGCCACTTTGGCGCTAATTTATTATATTATGTACTTTTTTCATTGGCTTTAATAAGATGAATAGGTAATTTTATTTAACACAAATAAATAATGCAAACCAAATTCGCTTATCGCTTATTATCGGAATATTTTTTTCACTGTATATAACTGACTAACACCAATAGGAAAACTGAAATAATTGACTCTATTTTAAAAAATCATGAAATTATAAAAAACAGAATTCATTTAAAACAGTTTAAAGAACATTTAACGAAGGAAGAAGTTAAAAAACTACAGAAGTCTGTAACTGATAAACTTGATAATATTACCGAATTCACTTCGCTCATGAGGGCTTCGCCAGAATTTACGCAACAATTTCTTAATTCGGACAAAACGAATCCAAAAAATGTTTGAGTAATCAAGGAAGAAGACAGGTAAGGCGAAGCATTACCAAAATCACCTTCAGCGTCCACAAAGTGGACCAGTGCTTCGCATGCGCATACCTCAATAAATTTGGATCCAAATGAAGATTGAAATTTTGATATTATTGAAAAACAAATTAAACTTTTTAGTTAAAAATAAATAAAAGGTTTAAGTAATTTCAAAACGTGTAAAAATTTTAACTGACGGTCTCAATTGTGTAAGATATGAGCGATCACAGCTTATAATGCTTTAAAATTCGTTACTTTTGTAATATTATTGAAAGAAACGTGAAGATTAGAAAAAAAAATAATTCAAAATAAATTGAAATGAAAATTCCGAACTTTTAAATAAACAAATTTCCAATATTCCAAGACATTTTTTTTAAATGTGTGAAGCTTTTTCTATAATCCAAAAAAAAATTTTTATTTTATTATTTTTAGAACTTTTAATGTTGTTTTAGAAATGCCCAAAAATTTCAAAAACGTTGGAATCTGCAAAAAAGGATAAAACAAACGCTATAAAACCTGTCAAACTTATAAGTTTTTAAATCGTCAAGTTGGGAAATCTCAAAAATACACATTTCGAAAGAGTATAGCAAAAACTTAGTTTTAAATTTTTAAATTAACAATATTTTATGAATCTAGAAAATTAAAAACACCTCGTATATAGCGCTAAAGAGCCTAAATTTTTAATTTTTGTTTTAGTTTTAAATTCCTCTTAAAGAATTTTCCGACAATACGCCAAACTTCTAAAATTTATCAAATCTTAAATACTTGCTCTCGAGCAGTTACGAACGGATTTCTGTTCTGTCAGATTTCAATTATTAGTGTTAAAATTTAAACTAACAATATTTCAAAATTTCTGCCATTTCTGGTGTGTGTATTTCAATTTTCCTAAATCCCAACTGTTAAAAAATAATTTTTAAATCTGCAAAGATTTAGTACCAGAAAATTTCCTCAAAAGTATTTTCCAGACTTCTTAATGCTTAAAAAATTGTAATCCTAACAAACTGGAATAACTCCAATTTTAAAATCTAAAGATATTATCAAAAATGTTAAAAAATAATAAGTAAAGGCATAACAAAATTTTTAATGATAAAAGAACAATATCTAAAATAATAAAACTCTGTTTTGTTTAAAAAAAAATCTTAACATTTCTTGCACGTTTTTAAGTAACCATTTAAGGAATCCGCCTATCTCATATTCTTTATGTTTCGGTTTCCATTAATTTTTTTACGCAAAAAAAACTTATTGTTTTCATTCGGGGAAAAAAGTTGGCGGCTGTTGTTTTATGTTTTAATCGATAAAAAAGCAATAAATAATTTTTGACAATGAATACGATAACAATTTATAGCCTTTTCCAACAAACAAGCCTGCGCAAATGACTAAAAATTCTGAAAATTTAAAAAAAAATAATGTTCATTAATTCTTCTTCCATTGAAAAACACAACTCGAAACTATCGTAAAAACGTTATCAATTGCAAGTAGCATTAATGAGTTTACTATTTGAAATTCTAAGTTCAATACAAGATGATTTTCCGATATTTTTCATAGTTTTTGAGTTTTATCGTAGGAAAAATCGGAAAATGTACCGAGATTTAGTTAAAATTGCTCGTGACATATCTATGTCACGTAATTCCAGTTTCTTCATCTTCTGAACATTCCTGAAGAAATTTAGATGTAGGTACGTAACTATCTTGACATCAATGACACCTCATATAGCAGACGCATCCACTTTACGATTTCTCAGTTTCCCAGTCCAGAATTTCGCTCCCAGCTATAGATTGACAACGGTACCATTAAAAAATCATCTCTTTCCACTCCATCGACCACACACCTGCGCATAGTAATCATCGACGACGTCAACATTCATTTAATATTACAAAGATTCCCTCTGGTTTATTTTGGAACTAATAGTAGCACGACTTGCCCGCACGACTTTCCGCGATAAATCAAGGATCAAAATAAATCAAAAGTACTTATCGGATCGGGGGCGACCCCGAAGCGTCTATCCGGCAAAGGTAAAGTGCGATCAGGCGATTACTTTTTTATTTGAATATAAAAATGGTAAGATTGCAGCTTTAAATAAGCAGCGGGCATATAAATACGTCTCGGAGCGAGATAACTCCTTGTCGGTGGTCCATTGTTTTTTCGAGCACTTGTCGACAGTTTTTTTCTTCTTATGGATGAGTTTCGAACAAATTGAAAGCGCTCGCGGAAAAACAGAGACCCGTTAGCATCTCATGAATATTTAGGTGTAAAACAGTGACAAGAGTATTGATTTATAATGACCGGGGCGACTTTTCCTAGCGAAGTTGGATTTGTTAAGTTGTCACCCTGGGCGCCAAATTGCGACGTGATTTATAATAACCGTAATAATAATTCGAAAGTCTAATGGACTCAAATGGGAAAACAGAGGGCTCGTGTTCGTTCCTTGCGACACTCGAGTCGTGCTGAAACTTGAGCTGAGAAACTAAAGTCTTTATGATCAGAGTTATTTTAATTAACGTCAATTAAGATGATGTAACTTTTAATAAACTCCATCGCGAACTGCTGAGAAAACTCCGATGGTCAATGTGCCCCATAAATGCACGCCCACTTCCACAACCGACAAAGTCCGATTAGGTAAATACTTACCATAAATAAAATGCTGCAACTTTTTTCCCAGCTTATCTATGCTCGTATATCAAGATGTAAGTCCTAATTTGGTCGATCGGAGTCTTTTATCAATATTGCACACAACGCATATTCGCATATTTTACCAAGCTGCCTTTAACAATTTTAACGATGCGCATTGCAAAAACACAATTTATTGACGGCAATAAATTGTTAAGTTCATACAAAATTAAATTAGTCTTCTTCATAATGGACCATCAAAGAAGAAGAAAAACTCGACTGCATACAAAAAAGTGCCGGTCGAATTTACTTACAATGTATCTGAATAATGCAGTTGGTAACTTTTTGTGTTCAGACATAGTTGCAGATTGTAGATATGTGTTATTTAAGGAAAATTTTATCAATGAAACTGCTAATGTTTGGTCATAAAAGTTGAATTTGATGCATGTTAGACGTCAAAACAAGCGATAAGACCAGCTGACGTAAAGTAGATAACCCGGCACAAAATATGTGCATTGTTTCTTCGATTACTAGTATATCTGTTCCGGTTTGCGACAGGATAAAATTTAAAAAAGTTCTTAACAGGACGAAAAGTTGAGTTATTTTGACAAGAGTTTCTTTTTCTGCTGCGAATTCTTCAGCTACTGTGCATTTCTTCCAGCTCTAGTCTGAGTGTATTACCTCGAAACTATTATAATATGCAGTCATGCACTTTTTTCGGCCGCTACAATTTTGCAGATTCTACAAGAAGAATAAGGAAATGGAATGACGATAAATCTCACTCCTGGAATGTAGAATTAAGAAATAAATTGTAACGGTCGAATGCATGGGTATGTTTACACTTTAATAAGAAAATGATAAGATATGAACTCAAACATGAAAGTATGCGTAGAACGATACATTTTATTTATTGCCGCTTACGTCTTGACGTCTACTTTATTCAAATCAAACAAACTCATAGGTTAATTCAATGTTGATTGTCTTATGGGCTTATTTTGTAATCTAAATTTCTCTGTTTGACGTATAAATTACATTAAAAACCGCACAATGAAGTTGTACGCCATTCAAAGAGTCATTTAGATTTGCAAATTACTGACTGCGCTAAAATAAATGATAACTCAAAAAATAACATTATAAGCCAAAAATAAAATATTGAGGTCATTTGTCAGAAACAGAACTTTTAAGTATGCTACTATTAAAAGTGTCTGAAATATTTCTGGACGTAGAATTTAACAAAAAAAAATTAAAATCACCTCACGTTATCGATTTCTATCGTTTTCGCAGATTTTATCAAAACATTAGAGACCTGGAAAAAAAAGATTTCAAAGAAAATGGAATGCTCTTCTAATGTTTCCCTGGGATTTTCCAAAGTTTTCAGGGAACGAACATATCATGAAATGAGTTTAGTAAAAAAGTAGGTTCTGCCAACTATACCATTCAATTTCTACTTCTCGTCGTAATTCAATAGCTATCTATGTAACAATGAAAAAAATAGAAGGACATGGAAGCTCACAAGTACGCAAATCTTCTAATTCATCACGAGTTACATACAAAATTTTATCCATTTTCGCCTTATAATGGGAATTTGTTTTGATTTCGCTTATTTTTTCCCTAAAATTTACTTTGTCACTAAATCGGAAACAATAGCATTTCTTTGCTGAAATTAATGCAAAAAGACTTTTTCGCCAATAACACACAAAATACATTTTTGTACTCATTGTATGGAAACAGAAGTTTTCCACTTAATGCCGATGCACGGAAAAACGGTTTTCCCGCATCCCGGTGTTTTTTAGTTTCCGCTGGCGGCAAAGGATATTTGTGTTATACGGTTGGTATTGCGACTTTTTGACAACACCAGTCAGTCAATTTTTAATACTTTTCTTGGGCAACAGACGCGAAACGGTCTCTTTGGCACATTGTTGTACTCCGAGTAACATACTTTTTTCGCTGACACTCATTTTATCAATTTTTGTTAATAATTTAAAAAAAAAAATATGACAGATGTTTTAAATTTTAAATATCTAGTAGGTAGTTACAGTAAATAGATCATGTTACCAACCCACCATTAAAAAAAAAAAACTAAGTTACTTAATTTTATAATTTCCATATTCTTTACAAAAAATATTGTACTTAACTCTTTCGGAAAGAATTTTCCAGCATTCGCACTAAACAAAGTGCTCATGCGAGCAAATTAAGTTTCCAAACTTGTTAGGTACATAACTATTTTCTGTTTAATATTACGTTTTTTAATTTTTCTATTTAATTCCAACATTTCCAGTGACATAAATATCTTTTTTTTAATTTTCTACTCGAACAATAGCGTAAAAACTACATGTAAAAGAAAAGAACGAAAACGAATTTCGATTTCACTTAAAAATGCAAAAAAACATAATTTCCCAATTAGTTAAAAAATGCGTCGATGTGATATTTTATTTTCTGAGGATCTAAAGGTTTAAACAATGAATTTGAAGATTCACAGCTCCAAAATGTATCTAATAACATTTGAGAGCTTCATTTTACATTTTTACATTCCACATGCTATTTCTAACAATTTCTCATATTCTAGATTCTAAATGATTAAACGTACAGTTCCCAAATTTCAAACTATTTAAAATTTGATTCCTAAATCTTGTATTTTTAAAACGAAGATCCAAATATTTTTTGAAATCTAAAGTATTTTAGACGCATCTTTTAAATTCTAAATTTTCTTTATTTAATATTTTCACTTTTTAGTTACTGAGATCTTAAACCTTGAATTTTGTGATTTTGGACTCTAAGCTCTTATGTCAAAATCCTTAAATTTTAGATGCAATTTTCAGGTCAGGTCAGGTCAGGTTCTCAAATTCAGATAAGGTCAAATTCTCATATTTTATTTTCATCTTAGATCCTTAACCTTGAGACTCTCAGAGACAAATTCTTGAAGCCACAGTTCTTATAACTTATATTGTAAGAATTCTATACATTTTTTTTTCTTAAAAAAACGGTTTCGGCAAAATCTTAGATTTTGTATATCTCTAAATACTTCCGGGTGTTCACGGTGAATTCACGGTGGACGCCAACGTATTTTTTAGATCCTAAATACTAAGAATCGCAAAATGGATGAAAATTTCTTTATTTTTAGAAATTCATTCATATCTTCTAAACTAGTGGAGGTACCGAAATGAGATTTTTCATGCTTATAGATGTCGTTCCGCGCTATCGATCGACGTCAAGATTTCCGGATTCTATCGCATTTTCATGGAATAAAAAAAATATATAAAATATAGTTAATTTTGACTCTATTATACTCATAAATATGGTCTTATCTTACATATAATTTCACGAAGAATTCAACGGTGTCCCCGAAATTGACGTACGGGTTCCGGAGTTATCCGGGTTTAAAATCCTGAAAAGTTGCATTCTGCGTCGAAACGACCAAGTTCGACGATTATCCAACTTTTTAACTAGGACAGATACCGAGATGCGGCAGCACCATCGTATTTCTGGGCCCCCAAGTTTCAGAAAAAAACACTCAAGCGATGAAAAAAATTTCACTCTCGTAAATATCCGAACTTCTCCAAAGTCACTAGTCCGATCGGGATCACTTGTTTTTGCTAATAGATTTCTACGCATTTTAATAGACGCCTAGCTTACAGAAATCGATGGCGTTAATTTAAGGGCTTCAAAAAAATTCGAACAAATTAATTCCCGTAATGAATCGTTGAATTTAAGCTCGATCGTTTTGGATTCCGGAATTATACGGATTTAAAGTTTTGAAAGGTTACGCTTTGTTCAAGTTTTTGGGCGTTGACATTTTAAGTTTAACCAAATTTAATTGAGCACGTCTGTAAATCTCCGTGAGAAAAGTTCTAGTTGCCAAACACGGTTTTAGTTTTCTTTAATTTATTACGAGTTTTTCACTACTTTAAGAACTATCCTCATTATATAAGGTAATAAATTACCAGTGTTTGCCCCTCAGAACAAAACTTCTGTCAAAAAAGAAGTAAATCATTATTGGCAAATTAAACAAAAAATCCGTCATAATGCCGCTATAAATGCAAAATTAGGCGAACTACGAATACAAAATGGAATTCGCTTGATCGTCCCAAATTCCATTATTTCTAATAGAAATAAACTATTTCAGATACACTGCCGACACATTTGTTGATTAATAAATCTGTAGGAACAAATTATTAATTTATTTAGATCAACTTAAGTAGACAGCTTTTTTATCGGATCAATTTTATTGAGATACGTCTGCTATTTAAACCTCGCAAACATCGTAAATTTCTACGACTTCTTTGACAAAACTAATTTACTCCAGCATTAAAATCTTTTCCCGTCCGAGCTAAGTTCGCCTTTATTTATTTAGGAACCTCAGCCGACTCAGGTAGAAATGTTTATTGAGGCAAATCATTTAATTTAAAACAGACGTCATTCTTTTTTGTGGGCGTGAGAAAGAAGTTAAACTCACCTCTCTTTTAACAGGTAGCAGATTTTCTCCGTCATCATCGCTCCATGTCGAGCACGTGGAACAATTCGACGATTTCCGGTACGGTTTCTTGAGAACGTACTCTGACTCCAGACTACTAATAGTCGATCCACAGTAATTTAGATTGCTGCAAGAACTATGAAGACTAGAGTCCGGAGATGAGGTCTCCTTTCTTTGGCTCCGGATGTACTCGATATCCTCAAGGGTTAACCCCATGATGTCGTCGGAATAATCGCTCACAACAACCGAAGGGGTTCGCCAGTACCGATACCGCGTCTCTTCACCATCGTCTGTAAAACAACTATGTCTGCGACTGTCGTTCGGATAATCACTATCACTGACACAATCACTGAACTTCCGGTCCACGGGGTAAGGCACGCACTTGGATTCAATGAGGGTGCGGCTAGGGACGTTTTCGTGGTCAATGGATCCTCGGGGACTATAGGGACTTTTGACAACTTTATCGCAATTTTCACAGTCCTCTTTCTTCTCTCTCCAGGTAGTTTCGTCTTCGCTGTGGCCCATAGCCGAATCACTACTTCCGCATCGTTGCACCTTTTCATTTTCCCAGATTTTTTCTTTCTCATCATCACTAGCTCCGGTACTATACCCACTTGTTGGAGGTAATAACAACGCGTCGTCTTCTTTACACTTTTCTTCCTTCCGGAAACTCTCCATCGTCCTCTGTAACATCGCCATATAATTCTCCCTCAACAACTTAACACTTTTGAAAATCGTCCCGTCGTTATATTTCTTGAACTCATACACCCCCGTCCTTCTTTGTCTCTTCGCTCGATCTTTCGCACCACCATCCTCAACATCTTCGTCTGCTACCGGTTGCGCCATCTCTTCAGCAACTGTAGAAATATGAACATTTGACTCAGCGGTATCTGCAAGGTTCTTGTAATATTCTTTATGGCGCTCCGCTTTCATTCGAAGGATTTCCCGCAAGTCCTCGTTAGCCATTATTTCATCCCTTATAAGATCTTCAAAAACGAAAGGTGTGCTTTGAGGTGGTTCTACACCGTTAGTGAGCCAAGGCGGGGAGGTTGCACCCTCTTCCACCCGACGACTCCAGAAACCACTGAAACTAGAAAAGGCGTTTTACTTACAGTTTGACTCGATGTTTGTTCAATGATTTTTGTCGTTATCTGCATTATCAAAACGTATACGAACGGTTAAATAAGTCTTCACTATCTAAATCCGCTTTAGTGGAAACGGGAAAAGCGACTGTTCTAAGAAAATAACGTTTACAGTTAAGAGACAATAATCTGATGTAACCTCATCCCATTGTTTTTTTTTTTTAAAGAACGCGACAATTCTGCTAGTTTTTGGGGTCATAAAAAACAAAGATTACTACGGCTGTGATAAAGTCCACTTGCGATTTCTGGTTATCAAAGGTGAAAAAATTTACACTATGTTAAAAAACTCTAGCGATAATACTGTAAAACTAACAGGAAAATTACAGAAACAGCGTACACAATTCGAGAACTTCAAATATATTCCAAAGTACAAAGGCACAAAAAACCAATGATAAAAATGATATCAGTACCTATCAATCGATGTGTTGAAACCTGGATTAAGACGTAAGCTAGTCTACCCATAAATTTATTTACGACTTTTGTTGTAAAACAGTTTGGAAAAAGACACAAGTTTCCCCAAATCGATGTCAACAACAAAAAAATTAAAATTAACAAATTATTCGTATCGCGACAAATGGGGTTCAATAAAAACATCAAAACAAGTTTGGTAATTTTCAATATAACCAGTTTTAATTGATATTTAAAGAAATGCAAATTATTATTATTTATTGATACTTTTATTCGCCATTAAAGTGTTTTATTATTAAAATAATCGTTTTCGAAACGAATTCACCAGAAGCGTAATTTAGCAATATAATTTGCATAGAGTTATAATAAAAATGTAGATCGTTTTGTACGATTTGTTTACTGTCATACTCACTACTTAAAAATCTGTCACGTTTTATGTATGTTATGTTGTTTGTGATTGTTATGACAAGGACAAATCAGATTATTTCTTCTGTAGTAATTACTTCATTCCGCGGCAACACTAATTATTTACACTTTGATTAATGTCGAGATATGGCTATAATTTGCCATAATTAATCGGTTGTTTATTGGAACTATTGTTTCTTTCAAATCTTTATTTGTAAGTTTAGCTATAATTAATTCTATAACAATTTAATTGGCCGCTTTCCTGTACAAGATAAATTATTGTTAATAAATCTATAAATTATTTTTTATAATAAATATTGCAATTCAAGCAGTCATTATTCTGTCTTATTAACTCCCCTGAAAATTTGACCCCGTATATTATCGTTATTAAAAAAAGAAATTAAAAAAAAAACTGATAATCTTTACGTTGTAAAGGTATTTTATATTTGGAGGTTAAATTAGAGATTTCACTATTTCAGTATTAAAATTATACAATTTTTATTGTGCGTCCTACAACACGTCTTCTTAAACAAGTATAATTTTATTTTTTTCTAATTTGTTTTGAACTGGAAAATAAATATAAATATTAGCGTTGGCGATTGCCTACCTCTTCAAAAAAATCATTTATGCCCTCGGTACATAAATAGATATTAAACACAAAAAAAAAATGTACTCATCAATTTCTATCAATAAATTCGATAAATTTTTAACATGTTCTAACTTAGTGAAATTGTATGTCTATCATTAAAGTTTTTTTTAAAAAAAAAAAACCGTGAGCGTTAACCATGCTAATTGCTAAACTATTGAGACATTTGCATCAGGAAAGTAATTTAGATTTTAATAAAACACTGCTGCAATTATTTTAGAGTAAACTGGCTCTGCGCTTCAGTTTCTCCACATTTTAACAATTTCTATAAAAAATCTATTTAAGAAGCTAAAGTCTGCTACTCCAAATCAAGAAAAAAATCTACACATATACGAATGCGATTATTTAAATTTGTATGAGATCTATAATATCAATAATTATCATATGTAATATCCCGAGTGCATGTCAAACTGTAGATTTTTCTAAAATGAGGAGGCAATTTGACATGCACGAGGGGTATTTGGAAGACTATTTCCTGAACGAGTCTTTTGACAAACAGGCCCAGTTTTAATTTTACAAATTGCGAAAATGGGAAGCAAAAATAAAAATTCAATTATTGGACACATAATAATATCTACCTTTAATGAAATTTTTGTGCCGTGTCGTATCAAATAGAAAATGCAGAAACAATAGCAATGCGTAAACAACAATTTATGGATTCAACTGTCAAAATATAATTTGCGAAGTAAAACATAATTTCTTACATTTTGCATTTTAGATTATCTTAGTTTCTTGTGATTGCCACAAAAAAAAATGTATGTAAAAACGATTTTTTGGTTCTTAAAAAAATAGTCTTTATGGCAGCGTTACATAAATAGCTATGAGATAAAGAAAATTAAATTAACTTTAGACTCAACCAACAAATGGTAGAAAAAAATTTAGAGTTCGATAAAAATTTTGAAATGTTCAAAACAAAAAAAATATATAAATATTTTTACACTAATTTTTCATATTTTTGAGGACAAATTCGAGTCCACAAAAATGTAAAGGTATTTTATATTCGGAGGTTAATTTCGAGATTTTACTTTTTCAATAATAAAATAATTATACGAGTTTGATAAGACGTTCTATTGTATGTGTCACAACATGTCTTGTTAAATGAATTTAACACGCTATTTTTTATACATTGCGCATTTTGAAGCGAAAATTTAAAAAAAATGTATTTATTGTTTAAAGATTTAAGTTGTTTATCTGTTGAATGTCACATTTGTCATTTGCACAAATTTAAAAAAAAAAAAACAGTTTTGTAAAGAACAAGAAAGACTACCGGGTAGGTGCACAAGAGCTATCCGTTTTTTCAACCAAATAAAAAAAAAAAGCTTTTTTTACAGAAAGTAGAAAAATGATTTTCATAGAGTGCAGATTTCATACCAGTTTGAAATCTTTTGTTTGAGGTGAAAAATTTAAAAGATCCAAACATTAAAAAAAAACGAAATTATTGATTCCTAGAGACAATTTGGATCTTAGAAATTTAGGTTAATAATAAAATTATAAAAAAATGGTTCAGAAAATCAAGATTCCAACGTTTCGGTTAGTTTTCTTGATAGTTTTCTAAAATTTATAGAAATTGTAAGTAGTCGAGATACAATTTCAGTATCTTTTCAGTTATAAAAAGCCTAGTCGATTTAAATATTTTTGATACTTTTTGCAAAGAAGACGTGTAAGCCAAAGATAGTCAATTTTCTTCAAATAATTGTAAAAAAATTATGACAAATCTCGCAAGTAAGAACGTGATTTAGAACAAATAAAAATAAAACGAATAGAATGAAAACCCATAAGCAGAAAAAGGTGTCAAAAAATAAATTTCATAACTACAAACGTATCCTAGTTATTTATATTAAATAATGTTTATTTATGATTATACTCTTATTAATTTTAATTATGGTAATTAGACACTTAACGTAACTATTTAATTTTATTGATGATAAATCAAAACATAGTTTTAATAACTGACATAGATAAAGAAAATAAGTAGGTTGCAAATCCACCAATAATTGCTCCTAATTTTATCAAATATGTAATGTTGTTTAGATTCATTACTACAATAATGCGCTCACGGATCATCGTGAAAATAGAACTACCTGAACAAAACCAATAGCAAAATGACTATGTAGGTAATTAAAACCGTTCAACCGTTCCCAATAAGGCCTGCTTCATAACGCGCCGTTAAATATTGAATTTATTGGGTCATAGGGATCGGTACTGCCCTTGAAGAAATTTATCGCCAGTAAAGTCATATCGCACCTATCCGGTCAGAGGTTGAGAAAATGCCTCTAATAAAACGCTACACTTTTTTCCATGTGGACACTTTCACAAATCTCGTCTTCTGACGTCAAAATTTGAACCTTATGTCCGTCGAAATACCGTCTGGTTCCGTTGACCGTGCAGAGCCGGCCTTGCTCAGTTATCATTGGCCTCAATACGGCCGAACCTCTGGGCATATATGGCGTTGATATTGCAACCTACCAGTAAAACATTTAGCGGTAACCGGTCGTATGCGAATCTCACACATTTCGTCCAGGTCAGGACTTAACATTATGCAAAACGGCCAGGAACCGGGTACTTAATTAGCAATAACAACAACAAATTCATTAATTAAAATTTGTACCTCACAAGGCCTCCATCTGCTCGGAAAGAACGGGCCGACAAACTTTGCTCTTCTTAGGTCAATTACATTATAGTCATTTAGAATTGACGTCAGTACCGTTTCGCAAGTTCCTCGGCTTTAATTTATGTTGCATGTTTTTTCGAGGAGATTCACAAAAACAGAAGAAATCGACGATTGTTAAATTAAGTAGATCATCAAGTTGACTCGCATTTGGTTAAATAACTGTATTCACTTACCACTCCATGAATCATGGGTTCAAATCAACGCAAACGAAACCTGAAAATAAATAAAATTAGATAAAATTTGTACTTACATGGTGCAAACACGTCTTTCAACCACACACAACTAATTATAAATAGTCGTATTTGCGCAAAAGGTGCAATAAAAACATATCTCTTCGGAACAATGTTATCTAGGTAAATGATTGTTACACAGCTTGAACGCAGATACATATTATGGAAAAAGCATTTTCAATGAATTTTTAATTCAAAGATAAGCCATCTGTCGCTGAATGCATACGTCTGTGTAAGCTTTAAAAACATAAAAATCTCGTGCCACAGCTCAATTACAAAAGCGTCTCTTAAGTGAGATAATAAAGTCATGAGACCACAGAAAAATGTTTTCTTAACGATATAAGTTTGAACTTAAGTCAAAGTTAAACAATAGGCACAACGAATGAGAAGAATCGTTTTGTGTTTCTGAAGAGATTCTTTTTTGCAACGGTTCACGCTTGCTACCGAAAAAAGGTAATGATTTATTATTTATATTTATGAATTCAAGTGTCTTTTTACAAGGAAATTATTCACAATCACATCTAAGTATTGTTCCCAACTAGACAGAAAGATGAATAAACATTCAGGGAAGTTTATCATTAAATTTCTTGGAACTTATAATGTTGACATTGTCGTCGTAAGAGAACTTTAGACACCCACATTGACTCAGCGGTTTTAAAATGGAAATTCAACGTTCTTTCAAAAAGCAATTTTTACACATTTGTCATAATATTTTCGGTATTTGTATCATTTTTGCACAAGTCAAATTCCAATTTATTTAAATATTACGAGAATATATTTAAAAAAAACTTTTAAAAAAATATGGAAATTATGCAATCCTGAAACCTTTGAAGTGCCAGAAGGTGAAAAATTTGAAAACAATCAGCATTTTAAATCATTTCAAAATAAATAAATAAATCATTAAATAATTTTGAGTTCTAAAAAAATTTTAATTTTAACAATTAATTATTATTATTAAAATATTAAAACATTTTAACAAAATTAAAATAAAAAATGATAACTAATAGATACTACACGTTAAAAAAAAATTATGCACATTAAAATTATCAAAAATTATCAATTTTTTGGTAATTTGGTAGTGGTAAGAACGAGTTAATAATTCCTAAAATTCAATTTTTTTAAATGTTCGAAACTGTAATAGTGTGATTTTTGAATCACAAGGGTTTAAATCTTAACAAAATTCTTAACAAGCTTTTAAAATCCCCCACACTATTTAAACTAACAAAAATTAAATTAAATTTAGATTAAATTTTGTTATTGCTCATAAAATCTAAGCTGGAAATTTTGAAAAATTCAAAGAACCTTCAAATTACAAACAGAAATTTTAAAAAAAAGGCTAGAAAGTATAAAAAATATAAAATAAATGAATTAAGGAAATATTTTACAAATACAGGGTGTTATGGAAATGAATGCAAAAATTTTAACTGGAGATAGAACTCCTCAAACGGAACAGCTTTTCTAGTTACCATTTTTGCGAAAACGCGTCTCAAACGGAGTGAAAATTCGAAATAGATTTATCCCAGTAATGCATCTCCGCCTATGAATTATGGCTTCAATGGAAAGAAAGTGAAAAAACCTTATCTACTTTTTGCCCGAAAATCGATTAGGAATGTTTTTATCTGTTGAAAGTATTAAAGGAGGATAAAATAAAATACCAACACAAATTTTCGTACAACATCACCATGTCTGTTAACTCCGCATTGGTATACGTGACCATTGTGGCACTACTTGGTACACTCAAACACGGTAGACTTTTAACTGACATGACCCGATAAAACAGGCAATGCATTTTTTGCCACAAAAAATACGATAAGATGTTTTTGCGTAAATCCAGTGTCATTCACCATTGCCGTATTACACTACTACACCTATGTCAGCTAACGACTCGTGAAAATCAAAGGAGGGGCATTAACAAAATCAACACGAGATTTCGACAAAATGTTATAAAGAAAAGTTGTTCATATCGATGAGTTATGTTACTGGTTAAAATATTTGCACTTATTTCCATAACACCCTGTATAAAAAAGAATATGGGATTTGGAAAAAAAATCTAAACAATGTAAAGAAATGCAATGAATTATATCAACAATATTTGAGAACATAAACAGCTAAGCATCCAAAAACATCCAATGCATCTACAGTTTAAAATCTGCGATGAATTTAAAGAATATAAAGGATGTACAGAATTGTCAAAAATAAATAATAAGCTTATCATATAAAAATTAAATAAAAAAAAGATAAATTTAGATAGTAGCAAAAATCTAGAAAATCTATAAAACATTAAAAATATAAAGAATTTAAAAAATCGACGTATTATAGAGGTATAATAGACAACCTGAAAATCTCAAAAAATCTAATATTATAGTTAGAGAATTAAAATTGAAGAAAGAAAATTCACCATCATCAATCAACAAGTTATTGAAGCATTTACATTAAAAAAATGTGTAATGAAAGTGCTACATTTTTTTTTCTAGAAATCTAAGAAAAAAATCACGTACGAATGAAATGATTTGAATGTGTATCAAAACTAAAAGATCTATAATTATCGCTGCAGACGAAACTCGAAAACTCTATAATCGTTTACTTTAAGGATTTTTGGGGCCGTAAAGATGAATTTTATGAACTCAACCGTACAAATATACTTTACGGACCGAACCTCGATTTTTACATTCCGAATCTTGCATTTTATTTATTTTTTATAATCACCCAAAAAATTGTATGCATTTCTGCCATAAAAATGTTTTCTTGCTTCTTCAAAAAAAAAAATTATTGTCTTTATGGCCTCAATTTTCAACTTCGATGAAATTCACAATTTTTAAAACGTTTAAACATGTGGTAGCTATTAAGAATTCGTTCATATCATTGAAATTAACAAAGTGTAAGCAGAAACAACTACTACTGCTACTTGGTTAAAAATTTATGTTTGAAACTAAAATTTTTAGTTAGTTGTTTATGTAAAAAATGTTTCAGATTTTAATTAAACACTGCTGAATTTTTTTTACAGTAAACTAACTCTACGCTTTTAACAATTTATACACAGCTCATAGAATTTCCATTTAAGCACATAAAATCTGCTCCTCTAATTATAAAAAGAAACTAATTTACCACACAAATTGTTTGAGTTTGTATCAAATCTAGAAGATCAATAATTTTAGGCAAAAATATTTTTTAGGTGAGCACTCTATAATCTTTTACTCTACGAACTTTTTTACGGCCGTGACGATGAATTTTATGAACTCAAGAGTCAAAATATCCTTTACGGACTAACCCTTAATTTCTTTCTTTCTGCACCTTACATTTTGTTAGTTTCTTGTGATGGCCACAAAAGATTTGTATGCACTTTTTTGTCTCGACCAATTTGTAGGGCTAAAAAAATCTCTAAAAAATCATCGTCTTGACTATCTTGTTACATAAATAACTATAATAAATATAGAAAAAAAATTAAATATTTGTATTCATCAATTTCTGCAAATGGTAAAAAGGCACTTAAAACTTTGATGAATTAAAAAAAATATGAATCTTACTACGATTGGAATTAGAATTTAACATTATTTAAATTAACAAATCGTAAATAAAAAAAATGGTTCTCTCTACAATATAAACCAAGATTTTTCAAACCTTTAAAAATCTAGAACTTCTCGTAATTAAAATGAATAATTAACACTGTAAACGTTGCAAAATTTCGTTAGATAAAATTGATATAAATTACTTACACATTTACTTTTCAAAAATGTTACAGATTTTGTTAAAATAGACTGCAGCCTGATAGCTTTAGTTTCTCCGAATTTTGAGAATTTATACGCTAATAATAATTCTCAGAAACATTCAGATTTTACGATAAATATTTGCAATGCTAAATGCTCATTTCGATTAGTAAATATTTATTTAAATTAGTGCTGATTACTTATTAAAAGTTATTTAAATTCAATTTATGAAAACATAATAAATATTACGATGGAAAAATAATTTTGTATACGCTTCTAAGGTCTTCAATTTTCAAATTCTTTTTTCCCAATTTCTAGAAAATGCGCAAATCAATCAAATTTCATAAAAAAGGATAATAAAATATTTCAAAAGTGGACTTCACTTTAAGATGAAGACGTTGAAACAAAAAGCACTTGCACTAAATGTTTCAAGTAAAGTAACACGGAGTCTCATTTTTTCCGAAGCCGGTCCTGCCTGCACTATAAAAAACTCACATAACATGAATGAAATATATTTTTACTATCACAATGTGAGCTTTCTGTTTTAACCTCTGGCCACCCAGTGTGCCCATTCATAATTAAGAATGACCAATTTAACTCGACAAGAATTGCATATGATTATTCAATTATTACCGTACATTTAACAAAAAATATGCGTAATTGATCTGGTTTTTCCATTCGGTTGTAATTGCAAATTCTTGACATCTGTAAACACAAATTAAAACATCAATTAATTCCGAAGTCGGTTAAAAAGCATTTCCGTTTGAAATCACAATGTTATCTTTTGCATATAACATTTTAACAATAAATTAATTAAGGTAGCAATACAAAGGTTCGTTTAGACTCGTAATGAATGAACTTACAGACGTCGAAGGTAATTATATTTTTTAACGACGTGTAATCAGACACGTGTAATATGCACTAGGGTGTAAAACGTCACTTTTTCCTCAAATTTGCGTCAGAACACTATGTCGTTGAACCTCGCAGAAACATCAACTTGACACTATTATAATCAACGAAATGATTTTCCTGCTGGAAATTTCGTGAATTCCTGCGACGCGTCGAAGGCAACAATTTAACTGGCGATATAAATAGACAGAATGGCCTATTATCAGCAATATCCTGTACTTTCACGTACAATATTATTGTGATGATCTAACAAGAGGCACTTAATTTATTTTTGTATTTGGAATGTGATTACGCTGGTTATAAAATATAACGTTCATTTGAATTTTGCAGGTAAACAACGACCTTCAAAATGTTTATCCGAAGGTAGATATGAATTAAAAAAATAGACCACTGACTTCTCTTCATCCTTTCAATATCTACTTGAACCAAGCAAGTTTTTTCAGCTGAGAAAATGTACCTTCTTGTCATCTTTTGAAGGGGTACATGGCTTTTAGAGGGTGGCTCTCACACGATCACGTTTCTGTCGAGAAATCGCACGGACTTTCACAGAACGCTCCACACCAACACCGGCCGTCAACTAATGCTAATGGATGAAGGAGTAAAGAAAAATATTGGACTGTCACATTTTTAATCAGCGCATGCGTTCACGTAATTTACTTATTGTTTGAACTTGATTGCACTATCAAATAAATATTAATTTAATTACGCATACATTTTTCTGAATACGCTGATTTTATTACACGTATCAAACGGCTATAAAATAATAGAGATAATGCGAAACGAAGCGTTATCTCGCCCAAAATGTTCGTATTTTTTTTTGTTGGGCGTTTTTTCGATTTACGTGGCAAAGGCTAACGTAAATAATTGATCAACATGGCAAAAGAGCAATTCTAATTTTATTTATAGAATGATAAAGTGATTTGTTTTTATTTTATTGCATTAGTGACGTCTGTTGGAAGGTTATTGACTAACAAAAAATTGTACGATGTAATTGAATATTTCGGAGAACGTTATGAGACTGACAATGAACACTACAAATATGGTGGGAAACAGAACCGAATTTATCTAAAATTATAACTGATTTTTGTTCCCTCACGAACTATTCGATAAATTAGATCAACTGTTGCTACGGGATTTGTTCAAAACTCCGACTAAACCGGAGATATTGATTAGCATTTTTTTCATATTGAATCGATTAAACTCTCAATAGCCTACAAATGTTATTTATTTTGCACACTAAATACCTACTTGGGTAATAATTAAGCCATCAATAATCTTAGGGTATCAAAAATGATGTAATTTGTAACCTTCGTATCTCTTAAAAAAATACCACGATATACATTTCATTATTATTACAGTGTGATTTAGGCTGAGTTAGTCACACTGAGAGAGGTTTTTTGGGTTCTTATGCCTCCAGGAATACGGCAAAAACTGCTGATATATTTATTAAATAATAGCTTTATTGTTATACACAATTTTATTTTACAACATATTTGTCATTATAATAAAAATATGTACTCAGATGTGTAAAGTAAAGATATTTTTTGCAGTCAAGGACCGAAATATACATAAAAAAACAATATTTAAAGAATACAAGCGGTAAAGATAATCAAAGTTTTATTAGATACACTCTCAGTTCAATTTGTTTTAATTTTTGTGCAAAATCTAATAGATTTTAGACATTAGAAATTATAGATATAGATTATTTGATAGTTTATGCTTTAATTTTTTACAATTTCAATTCTTCCAACTTTTGTAGAATTTCAGTTATTTCCTGAATTCTTCAGATTTTTCAGATCCTGTGTTTCTTATGATTCCGATTTTTAATTTTCTAGGTTTTATAGATTCTTCAACTTGCGTCGAGACTTTTTTGTGTTTGTTATAAGCACGTTCTCGATATCTTTTTTTCTTTGGAATTTGTTTTTGTTTTTTGAAACCCTTTGAGTATTTCAGACGTTTCGGATTTTTTATAAATTTTTGGCTTTTTTAGTTTTTATGCATGCTTTAGATTTTGGAAACTTTTAAATTTCTTTGAAGATTTTTACACCTGTAAACTAAATTTTAAATTCTTAAAATGCCTTTTTTTTTTAATGTTACAGTTTAATAGAAGATGAACGGGGCAGAAGACAATATCTTATTGGACATGACGCAAAAACAGTTTAGATGATGACATAAAAAGGAATAAAAATAGAAGAACAGAAAAACGAAAAATAAGTCAAAACATCATAAAATAGTTCAAAATTAAAAAAAAAGAAAGAGCGAATGAAAGAAACTGAATAATGTAGACAGTAAAACAAAACAAATTAAAAATGAAAGGTATTAAAAATAAACATAAAGAAATTGTGTGAAAAGATTACAAAAACAATGTAAAAACATACATGAAAAGACCTGAAATAAAGACGTGACCTGACCTGACCTGACCTGAAATAAAGTAAGTCTGAAAAATAAATATAAGAAATAAGAAGAGAACTAGCGTGAACTAAAATCCAATAAAAAAATAAAAATAGAGAGTGATAAAAATATGAGAAACTTATATAGACAAAAACTAAGTAGAAAACAAAAACATTTTTTTAGCTAGGATGTTTAGATTTTTTTGTTTTCTTAAATTGTTTCAGTATTCTGGTTTAATGTCAGTTCTTTAGTTGGTTTTTGTTTTTTAAATTATTTAAGTTTTTTAGATTTTTGATATGTAGTTTTCAGATTTTTAGGTTTATTTAAATTACAGTTGTAATTTTGTATTTATTATTATTTAAACTGGACTTATAATTAAATATTATATCGTTTCATCTCTAAAAGTTTTGTATCTGCGGAAATTGATCGATCTTAAAATGTGTTGGATTCCTGGGTGTTTTCAAATTTTTTAGATTATTTGGAACCTTTACATCCAATAGATTTATTAAATTTTCTAAAAAAAAAAAAAATCTAAAAATTTTTAAGTAGATACAGAAATTCTGAAATCAGTGTGAAAATTCAATAAAGTATAAAAAATCCAAGTAATTTAAATAATTTAAAAAATAGAAATTTTCTACAAATCTTTAGGAAAAGAAGTATCCAACATTGAAAAGTTTAGACAATTTAAAAAATCTATAATTGGTTCAAGAATAAAAAATCTAATAATTTAATCTAATCCAATTGTAAAATATCAAAAAAGGTGTATTGCAATAGTTTGCTTTATTAGGAGGCTAATGAAGAGACAATTAATTCGAACTCGAGAACCACGGACTTTGGTCATCTTACGTAGAATTTCACCAAGAATTCAGTGATCTCCCTACAAAAACTAATTGCTATCATTTTCGCGTTTGAAATTCAAAAGTCGCATTTTACAAAATGTTCTCGATTTTCTGGGAATCTAATACCTCCAAAACTAGAACAGATTTAGAGATAAGATAAACGCGATTCTTTTATTGAGATTTCAAATGCTAAGGGATCCAATCATACATACCTCGATTTCAAAAATTGATTGATCAATCAAATTTTTCGATTTCAAAACTTGATCAAAAAGTGACCAATTTAACTGAATTGATGTTTGTAGAAGACATGGCTATATTAGCTGAAACAGAAGAGGACTTACAAAGAAATAAAAAAAATACACAAGGAACTAACAAAGATCAACATTGAAAGATCACAACAATAATTGGAAAAAAAGAAAATACATCACAGAAAAAAAAACATTAGAATAGATAAACAATTAAATATTATACAAGGTGTTATGGAAATGGGTGCAAATATTTTAACCAGTAACATAATTCATCGATATGAACAATTTTTCTTTATAACATTTTGTCGAAATCTCGTGTTGATTTTGTTAATGCCCTCCCCCCCTTGATTTCACGAGTCGTTCGCTGACGTAGGTGTAGTAGTGTAATAGGGCAGTGGTGAATGACACTGGCTTTACACAAAAACATCTTATCGTAATTTTTTGTGGCAAAAAGTGCATTGCCTGTTTTATCGGGTCATGTCAGTTAAAAGTCTACAGCGTCGGCTATCACAAGTTTCGGTCACAATTTCGAGTTTTTGATTGTACCAAGTAGTGCCAAAATGGTCACGTATACCAATGCGGAGTTAACAGACATGGTGATGTTATACGAAAATCTGTGTTGGTATTTTATTTTATCCTCCTTTAATACTTTCAACAGATGAAAACATTCCTAATGGTTTTTCGGGCAAAAAGTAGATAAGGTTTTTTCACTTTCATTGAAGCCATAATTCATAGGCGGAGATGCATTATTGGGATAAATCTATTTCGAATTTTTACTCCGTTTGAAACGCGTTTTCGCAAAAATGGTAACTAGAAAAGTTGTTCCGTTTGAGGAGTTCTATCTCCAGTTAAAATTTTTGCATTCATTTCCATAACACCCTGTATATAAGAATAGTGGAGGGAGTAATAGAAATAACAATAAAGTATAGCCGCGAGAAATTAAAATTGATAGAAAAAAATCAAAGCACGCGAGAGTAGAACAGACTGTTAAGAAAAATAAAAAACAAACCCGGGAAATGAAATAAGCAATGGAACATATTACTCAAACTTAGAGGTCAAACCAATAAGCGAAAAAGAAATGACGATATTTAGGGAGCAGCAGAACGAAGAGGGATAAAGTGAAACGGAATTAAAGAATCTAAGAAAAAATGTATTTGTCTATATCTTTGTTAACATAAAAAAGCTAGCGGGTAATACAAGTAAATATTTTCTGCTAAATTTGTTACAAATTCTCACACCAAAAGGTGCGAGAGCATAGGATTAAGTAAGTAAATGCCTCTTATTAAAAATTTGCCTACTGCTTCCTAAATATTGCTAAGTTTAACTAACAGACATAGAATTCAACGAGTTTCGTCAATTGAATTTTACCAAGTTTTCACGAAATTTCTAAAATGATGTGTCCAAAAATTTCATGCAGCACACAACCATAATGTTGGGCTCGTCATATAATGACAAATTCTATATTGTACAGAAAATGCACTTATGATACAGTAAATGCCGAGCAATTCAGGCTAAATGCAACCACCAATTTTGGCCCCTTCAAAGAAGCTGATATCTTTTGAACTAGGACTGAGCTCAAAATGTGGTAAACATGGGCATTTTTCTAATGTCGTAAATGCATGGAATCTAGTTTAGGTTTTATTTTTATTTTTATTTTTTTCTAAATACTCTCCTGGTTGGTATTATAATCTTTGACCCACTTACATATTACGATACGTTCTTTCGCTTAACGACCTATTTAGTTGAATCTGACAACGTTTTCTCAGATATGAGGCCCATAAAGGGGCAAAAATCTTAATTCGTAATACTTCTTTCTAAACTCTGCATTAATTAGAATACTATTTGGCACACACATTTATAAGAAATAAGCTTTTCTAAAACCGTTACAAACGTGTAAATAAACAAAATCAAATTTATTTTTTTTAATCGATATTTAGTAAATTTTCCTAGAATCCTAGCGTCACTACTATAATTAATCTGTTTTCAACAGATTTGTTTAAATCAGAAACTATATAAATAAATATAAGAGTAATAATATCCAATTTATCAAAATGTCTTCTTTATCTAGCTTTGATAGTTGTGACGTTCCACATGTAGTTCATTGACATAATTAATATTACACCATGATGGTAAAAAAATTGATATTCTATCTGTTTGTAATAAAACGTGGAACTAACGGCCTAATCAGAATAACAATTACATCCATAACGTCAATTTTTTAATGTTCCGTTTCTATAAACATTCTGAATACCTTTTTTTTCAGTTACGTAAAAAATCTATGCAGATAATCCAAGCGATAACGATATCTCATAATTTTTAAACTGCCCCCAAATCCTCAGTTTTATTACTAATCTATAAACACAGATGGCCCAAAATACACACACCTTCCCAATTCAGAAATTATAGACCTTCTTTCTATCAATTTTACCTGAAAATACATATGGTATCGTTAGTCTTGAACAGGTTTAATTTTGTACTGTTATTATTCCATTTCTGTAACTCAACACTAAAAAAACAAACATATTAAAACATTTTGGCGCAGGCCATCTACCATTAAATTCACAAACTCTGGAATTTTACAAAATCCAAATTTACAGTTGAACAGATATGCAAAAAATGATTAAATTCACTATTAAAAAAGAATTTCAGATCGATGAAGTCTGTTTTCTTGTTAGTTAAATTTCACCGTGATGTACAAATAGAACTTCGTTTTACCAATTTTTAGTTGTTAATTTTTTGACTCATTAAAACCAAGAGAAAAAATAAATTTTAACTTTAATACAGACACGACATTTTCTATGAGTACGTAACAACTGAAACAGCTGAGATTCAAAGACTGTTTTATAGTAGTAAAATCTTCTTTTTTTTTGGAAATAAAATCAAATAAACATATACCTACCTGTCGTTTTTCTCAAGTGGAAATATAAAATTCGTGTTCTACCTTGAATTTTTTGAAATTTCCTGTCTTTCGCTAGAAATACGGCAAACGAAAGTTCCACGGTTAAGTTACTGAAAAATGAATGATGTTGAAAATTTTTTGTACTCATTGTACGGAAACAGCTCAATCTCATCTCGATGCACGGAAAAACGGTTTTCCCGCACCCCGGTGTTTTTTAGTTTCCGCTGGCGGTAAGAGATATTTGCGTTGTTGGGTTGGTATTGCAACTTTTTGAGGACATCAGTTAATCAATTTTCGATAAGTGCGTTCATACCGTTCTCGATTTTTCTCGGGCAGCAGACGCCAAACGGTCTCTTTGGCACATTGTTGTACTTCGGGAGGGGTACACATACATTATTCGCTCTCACTCGTTTTAACAATTTTTGTTAATAATTGAGACAAAAATATGACAGCTGATTTACATTTTAAAAATCTAGGAAGTAGTTACAGTAGACAGATCTTGTTACCAACCCACCATTAAAAAAAAACTAAGTTACTTAATTTTTTTAACAAAAAATATTGTACCTAACTCTTTCGGAAAGAATTTCCCCGCATTCGCACTAAATGCAGCACTCCTTACAGTCGTGCTGCAAACAAAGTGCTCATGCGGGAAAATTAAGTTTCCGAACTTGTTAAGTAAATAACTATTCTGTATCTCGATTAAAACTGTAAGCTCACACACATTTGACGTTTTATCCAACGTGTATTACCAACTGAAAAAAAGTTCCTAGATTTCGATACAACGCATTCAAAATGAGAGGTTAACAGTTTTGTTACAACAGAAAATTTAAAAATAGTATATTAAAATACAAGTTTGAGAAAGCAATGATTCCATCACGCGTTTGCAATTCCGATACGAGCCGCGTAGCGGCGAGTGGAGGAACAAACAAGTGCTGGAAGAACTTTCTGAACGCGTGTTTATAAAAAATAAAATTTTGTAATTTAGGGTAATTTATCAAGGTTGGTCACAATGATTTAATATTATTTATTTCATAACATTTGAGGTTAAGTTATTAAACACATTGCTTAAATTCACATTTTGACATTTGAGATTGACGTTTTACGACCATGCCGCCAACGCGACAAAACTAAAATACACCAGCCGTAGTAAAGCATCCAAATTCTCAGTGACGAACCCAAACGGGTGCTTTACTGCCTCTAGTAACGACGCAAAATAGAAAAAATATTTTTTAATATCAAAGTTTGACTTTGTTTGTTCTTAGACAATGTGGATCTAGATTTCTAGCGCATAATGAATTGTACTCGCAAAGTAGAGTATAAGTTTATCTCTACTTACTATCGAATTCATTTCTATCCATCCAATCCTTAATGTAAATTTTTCAAATTTGAGTGGTGTAAGTTAGTCTTTACGGAGTTTGGGGAATAATCTGTATCTGTCATATCGACAGTTGTAAGGTTATGTTGTTTTTGAATGTAAATTAAATATCAAATAAAATTTGAAGTTTAACATAGACGAGCATAGTTACCAATCATACAATGAGGAAAGTACTGGGAAATTGCAGTACCAACCTTATTTTTTATCGAGTGAAAGGATACCATTGAATTCCCCTAAAACAAGTTTTAGCCTATTTATTTGTAATCTTTATGAACCGCCAGTGGCAGCTGTATAAAATTCAAATTCATCCATTTTTCACTTAAAATATTATTTTTAAATATTGGAAAGGATTTTCGATTAATCATTCATTGCAAGTATGTGCGGTAATTGTACTTTTATTACATCACACTTTGTATTACCTGTTACTCTTTTGTATTTATATTGTTTGTTGGCTATCCCAAGTTGCACACCCACTTGTTAGAAAAAAAGTGCATAACATTGAGGAATTTTTCAAACTATAGAAAGATATAAACAGAACTCATTTAGTTTTTCTCGTTTATTACCATTCCTATTACATCATACGTGAGACATTTAAATTGGTTGTTGCAACATTCTGTTTGAGCTGTGAAAATTATAGATAATGACAGGATTTCTTCTCCCATCCGTCCGAATTCCAACGAACTTACAAAAGTCACCACTAGATCGCTGCTATCGCCGTAGTCAAAATAATCGTGTTTTGCTGTCATGTTTTTGTGATTTTGTGGTGAATTAGTGCCTTATTTTTATCACTGGATTTCAATTTTTATCTAGAAATGTGTTTTATCACAGATTAACGTCAGAAAACTTAGAAAATGGGTAATTACGCACCAAATAAACAAACTCACAGATCAGGTTATGTATGTTGACACTATTACCGTTGGTCATAAAAAACACTCGAAAGGGGCGTAGCAACCTACTTGAGATTTCCTGTGAAACGAACTAAAGTTGATCAACGATGTTCTCTAAGAAGAAAAAGAAACCACAGATTTCTCCACCGACGAATTTCGAGCACCGAGTCCACACTGGTTTTGACAAACGCGAAGGAAGATATGTGGGGCTGCCTCTGCAGTGGGCTTCCATCGTCGGTAACAACCAAATACTCAAGTCTACAAATCGACCGTTACCTCTAGTGGACCCTTCGGAGATCACACCTACTGAAATTCTAGACCTGAAAACTATTGTTCGAGGCGACCACAGATCTGACAGCCGACTCAGTATCCAGAACAAACAACAAAACGGGATAATTCTTCCAAAAACATCGAACGTTGCTAGATCTAACTCGTTACGATCGTCGAGTCCCCCGAGACTACGAAGGGACCATCGTAACACTAATGTCCCTCCTGCTGTTCCAGAGGAACAAATTCTTCAATACACGTCAATGCGACGAGATCCCAGTATTAGCAAGCCACAAGTGAGGGAAAGTTCCCCAGCAGAGAGGTCTTTGAGTAATCATGAAGTACCAAACCCACACATGAATGGCAACGTTCAAGAAGGCTACATGGGGGGCTACGGCCCGCAAACGTCACCGGTGGGATCGATGGTATCAGCGGGGTTATCTCAAATGGGAACTCATTCTCATTCCAGTCATGGTTCTCATCAAAGTTTGCAACAAACTGCATTTCCAGTCAGACATGATCAAAATCAGAATCTCAAGAACGGACAAATGGCGAATCATGGGGCGACGGGTGCTGTGGCACCAACGTCGGCTAAGCATCACGAACAAAGGCTGACACATGAACAGGTTTGATCAATATACAGTTATTGAACCAGCAGGGTAAAACTTGAGGTTGGGGTAACTAACAAAGAAGTGGGTTGATTGACAGGGTGTGCTACAGATCTAACATTCGGTTCATAATAACAACAGAAATTTTGTGGATGACAAATATTAAGAGATTTTTTGTTTCTGATTACATAATTGCAAATTCGCATCAATTAATGCAAAAGGGTACGCCAACACTTATGTCCCTGGTCATAAAACCATTTAATTATTAAGTTAAATAAACGGTTTTTTTTTTGCACATAGAAGCGCCACAAACTGACCCTATCTCACTTTCTCCATTGTTAGCCATGTGAGAAATATAAGCAGAAAATCCCTTTTTTGGAAAATTAAAAACATGAAAATGGAGGAACTTAATCTACCTTGTTCTTTTGATAGTAAAAAGCATAAAAATGAAATTAAAACATATGTTACCGAGAAATTAATTATTATTTCATCTTCGAATAAAATTTATGGTATTGACTGGTAAATCACAAACTGCCTAAAGTAATTAAAACATGCAATAATTTTGCTCTTGAAACCTTTAACTTGTAGCCGATATCCCGGGTCAACATGAAAATTTTCTTGGTATTGACCGTTTATAACTATACTACCTGCAAAAAAGTTTTCATTCCTACCCTGGATTTCGGAGACACTTATGCTAATGGCGGTAGAAGTATTGGGTATTATGCAGCAGCTTATGGTTTATCAGTCAATACCATAAATTTTATCAGAAAATAAAATATTAATTAATTTCTTGGCAGCACATAATTTAACTTATCTTTTAATGTAATTTTTACTCTTTTTCCTGTAAAAAGAACTGTTTATTGCTTTTGGTTTCTGAAAAATGGTATTTTTTGCATGTATCTTACATGTGTTTAATAATAGAGGAAACGTGATTGGATCAGTTTGTAGCGCAACATTACTTCTATATGTTAAAAAAAAACAACATATTTACAACTTAATAATTGCATTGCAAGAAAGATATTTTTTTAAATCCGTTGTCTTTTATTTGCGATTTACAAACAAATTTAACACAAGAAAATGAGCAACCGTGTTAGAAAATAAATCTGTTAAATTTAAATGTTGCTGTGGTAATTACTATCAATTTTCTATTCAAACACTTCACTGATTCACAAAAAATTGAATTAAATTTATGAAGGTAGTAGTATTGCATTTTTTTTAAGACCAAGCTAGAAACGATTTACAGCTTAGTAAAAAAGACAAACTAATACGTACAAACCTACAATAAAACTTATTTACAGCAAATCTTCAAAGTTTCGCCTATCTACATTTTGACAGGTGTTTGGTGTTCCTGCAATTTTGCCACACGTTGTAAACATTGCTGGTGTTGCAGTCGCACTTGCCAAGATGTAAATATCGAGCGTCAAAATTTTCTATCGAGTCATCCTTGAAACCGAAAACGTATGTCCAAATTAATTGACACTCATAAATGTCAAACAAAGTGTCACCTAAAAAATAAGTTTTTTTTGTAAAAAATCACGTTCATTTTAAAAAAATACATTTATTTTATTAAAATCTTCTCCATTTTGTTGTAAGCAACAACGCGCCCTTCGTTGTAACTCCATTAATGACACGTCGAACATGAGGTATCAATAGCAAAGACATACGTTTTCGGTTTTAAAGATAACGTAATTATAAATTATCTTGATCACATTTTACAAATTTAATGGCAAAAAAATTAACTAATAAACATAGTTTCATTTATATTGGTAGTATTTACTTTGCAGCACATTCTGGAAGACTGCTCAGTCGAAATGTTGCCATATTTATCCTAATTGTTGCTGTAGAAATTTTATTATATATTAATAATAGATTTTTACCACTTTGGTTCGGTCTTTTCAATAGAAATGCCTACAAGCGCATAATTTTTGGAGTTAATTTTAATTTTCTTACCCACCATATTGTATGAAAAATAAAGACATGGAATTTTTTAAACATTTTTCTCGTACTTAATGAGATGCCTTGATAATGCAGCGTCGATAATGTGCGCGACATTCCGGACATCCTGTAGAAAGTGAATGCTACTTTTCTTTGTAAAATAGTAACAAATTAATTGTCCAAGAAATAAGCCTGGATAAGCAGGCCATAAAAACAAAAATAGAACAAACAGTTCGTATATTCGTTGTAGCACATAAGAAATTAACTGTCAACAAAAACGCAAAATTATTACTCGACCATTCATTTTATGCAAGTTCCGGCAACAGTTATGTCCCGACATTCAATTATTAAGTTATATATACGTTTTTTTTTACATATAGAAGCAAGGTAATATGTACTACAAACTAACTAACTTTTCTCTGTTGTTAACCATATGTGAGATATAAGCAAAAAAATCCCTTTTTAAAAAAATCATAAGCAATAAAAATGGAGACAACCTTAACCTACCTTGTTCTTTTTATAGCAAAAAGCATAAAAATGGGATGAAAATATGTGATACCGAGAAATTAATTAATATTTCATCTTCTAATAAGATTTATGGTATTGACTAGAAAACCATAAGCTACCCATAAAGTAATTTATAATACCTAATATTTTTACCTAGTTTGTGACAAGCATTATCCGATGTCCAGGGTCGACATGAAAACGTTTCTTGATATTGACTATTTATAACTTACGACCTGCAAAAAAAAAAGTTTTTATCCTGGCCCTGGATTTGGCGGACTACTTATGCTAAAGAGGGTGGAAATATTTGATGCTATAAATTACTAGTGTTTTTTTGCATATATTTCACATATAGTTAACAATAGACCAAATATGATTAGGTCAGTTTGCAGTGCCACATTGCTTCTATATGTAGAAAAAAAAAAATATAATCTACAATTAAATGGGTTTATAGGCCGGGACATAAATGTTGGCGGAGCCTGTACAGTCTATATTTGCTCTGTTTAATTTCCCGAACAATAAATCCATCTTTCATTATAACTCCGAGCAAGAGCTCGTTCTTATGTCATCCTAACTGTTCATTCCATATGTGTAATGTAAAATGAAGGTAATTTTGATTTCCACGTAGCTGAAATACGTCCCAACGTTGATAACGATCACTTATGGGTAATTACCCGAGCAGAATCGCGTAAAATTACAAGATCGTAAGCGACCTAAATGTTGATCATTTGTTCGTCATTTAGATCAAATCGGAACGATGAAAACACGACCGAAGCGGGTTTCACGCGAATTAAGTGACATGTGAGCTATAAATAATAGGGGCTCTACAACTATGTCTCTTTTAATGCACCTAAAATCTCACTATTATCTTTTTACAGTTCCGTGCTGCTTTGCAAATGGTCGTCTCCTCTAAAGACCCCCGTGAGAATCTGGAGCGTTTCGTGAAAATCGGCGAAGGTTCAACAGGAACCGTCTGCATAGCTCACGACCGTACCACCGGTCGTCAAGTTGCCGTGAAAAAAATGGACCTTCGTAAGCAACAACGACGGGAACTTCTCTTCAACGAAGTCGTCATTATGCGTGATTACCACCACCCAAATATTGTCGAAATGTTCGATAGCTACTTGGTCAACGACGAACTTTGGGTCGTCATGGAATTCTTAGAAGGAGGCGCATTAACAGACATCGTCACTCATTCCAGAATGGACGAAGAACAAATAGCTACAGTCTGCAAACAATGTCTTAAAGCTTTAGCGTATTTACATTCCCAAGGAGTCATTCATAGAGATATAAAATCTGATTCCATTCTTCTTGCCTTGGATGGTAGAGTCAAACTGTCCGATTTCGGGTTCTGTGCTCAAGTGTCGCAAGAGTTGCCAAAGAGAAAGTCATTGGTGGGCACCCCGTATTGGATGTCACCGGAAGTGATCAGTCGGTTGCCCTACGGTCCTGAAGTAGACATTTGGTCTTTGGGCATTATGGTTATAGAGATGGTCGATGGAGAACCACCGTTTTTCAACGAACCACCTCTACAAGCCATGCGGAGGATCAGAGAAATGCCACCGCCTAAACTCAAAAACAGTCACAAAGTCTCACCGAGATTACAGAGTTTCTTGGACAGGATGTTAGTGAGGGATCCTGCGCAAAGAGCGACCGCGCAAGAATTACTAGCCCATCCTTTCTTGAGGCAAGCAGGACCTCCTGCTTTATTGGTGCCACTAATGAGGGGCGCTAAACACTCAAATTATTAAGTTTTGTTTGTACTTAAATGCATATATGTTGATATTTATTTAGGTAACTACATATTTCTTTGTTTCTCTCATTTAACTTAAGCCATACCAAATATTAATTGTTAATAACAGTAAGAGAGCTCTCTTGTTACTCATTCGATCTATACGCTGATACATCATGATTCCAAACGTACCAGTATTATGATTGTAAACCGTCCATCTAGTGCCTTATGGCGTATGCTATACTGGGTGTTTTCCATTTCATCTATTATCTTAGTGCGTAGGCTTGTTATACTTTCGTAAATTTATCAGTTGGTAGCTATTTTACATGTACGACTTAGCACTGTAATATACAAAGTGTCATAATACACTTTTATTTTTACAACTCGTCGTTTTTTATTATATGGGCGCCATGGGAGAAGGGTAAATGAAAAACAATGTAGTAATAATATTGAGTGTAATCTAAGTCTTTCTATTCCAATGGATCATGAAATTAAAACCGCATATCGTCTTATTAATTGCTCTTGCTAGTTGACACTTGAACCTCTTATATGTTATAAGAAGACATACATTTGTACTTTCACAATCCTCCTGATAGAAAGATTTTTGGATTTCTCGGTATAAACAAATATTAAAAGCAACATAGTATTACTACGTTACCGCATGATTTTTTTTCTGTGCGTCCAAACACAAAAGAACCGTTATTCAATAATAAACAAACAAATAATTTGCAAAAATTAAGAGTGATAATTTTGACAGTTCGAATGGACTCCTCACTCAGACATGATCCTTACGTCTATCTCTCTTGTTTATGGTCTACTCCGAAAATAGCATGTTAAAAAAACTAGTTCTATAAAACTTACATTAGGACATGAATCCAATAAAGGACGAGTGCTCTTAACTTTTTATAAAACGAGTTTTTTATGCTATTTTATCTAATTTGTATGTTATACTAAAATTCACTTCTATCCGTACACTCCCTAATGTATTTCTTTTTAAATTGAGTAGTATAAGTTTTACTTTACGGAGTTTGAGGAATAATGTGTCATTTATCATATCAAGACTTGGCATAAGGCATTTTTCTGTTTGTTGAATACTAAATTAAATGTCAGATAAAATTTGAAGTCTAAAACAGCCGAGCAGAGTTGTCAATTTACAACGGCGAAACTGATACTTTTTATCGGGTAGACCGATACAAACGAATTAAGCTATAAATACATTTTTTGTGACACTCGATAAAACTTGTATTTTAAAGTGTACATTTTAAACTTGAATCTAATAGACAAAAGATACCGGTTAGAAATATGGAAAATCACGATTAATTTAGTGTCGATGAAATTTAATTTATTTTTTTCTGTATTTAGCTTGAAACTGCAAGTTTATACTCACTCTGACATTTAACGTTTGATCCAATGTGTGTTACCAACCGAAAAAAAGTTCCTAGATTTTGGGTTTAGTAGTGGCATATTAACGCATCCAAAATGAGTGAGTTAATAGCTTTGTTAAAAAAGAAAATTAGAAGAATATTTTGTGATATCAAAGTTTGACTTTGTTTGTTCTTAGACAATGTGGATCTAGATTTTTAGCACATAATGAATTGCACTCGCATAGTGGAGTATAATTTTATCTTTACTTACTCTCAAATTCATTTCTATCCGCCCGTTCCCTAGAGTAAATTTTTCAAATTTGACTCCTGTAAGTGTCTTTACGGAGTTTGGGGAATATTCTGTCATGTCGACAATTGACGTACGTTATGTTGTATTTGGATGAAAATTGGTAAATTTATGTAATGTATGGATTATGTAAATCACCGTTTCAAATCAAAAACGTTTGAAATTTGAAACTGAAATCTAAAGAAGAAGAAAGTAAAAAGTTATAACTCCACCTGCTGCAGAACGTAAAAATTGAAATTGTTTAATATAAAGGGATTTGAAATTCTAGAATATAAGGACTTACATATAATATAAAATACCTACAATAGATCACACAACTTGAAAGTATAGCAAATTCGTGAACATAGAACCTGACAATTTTAAATAATCGAAGGATTTTAAATAGAATGTAGTTATAATCGATTCTTCGAAAGATTATTCTTTAAAATTGGAAATATTTAACATAAGAACCTTTGTTCCAGCAGCAAATTAGAAATTTTACTTTGTTTGTGAATATAGATCTTATAATGATTTGCATTGGCAAAGTAGAGTATAATTATCAGCCTGTAAAATTCAAACCAATATTATGATTTTAAACCGTCCATCTAATGGCTTATGGCGTATCCTATACTGAGTGTTTCCCGTTTCATCTACTATCTAGTGCATAGACTTGTTATATTTTCATACATTTATGAGTTGGTAGCTGGTAATGTTGCAATTTAGCACCCTGAAATGTGCGCATGCGCAAACCAGCAATTATTAGCTAGACTTGGTTCACATTGTTCCAAAATTATTTGCACATCACATTTGATCCATAGTCATACTAATGGCAGTTTATATAATTTACAATAAACAATTCAAAAAATTAATTGTTTATGATAAACTATGCATAATGTTGCCACCAATAAAGTTAAGATATGTACACTCCATTTAGAACGTGTAAAATATGCCATTTTGGTGGCATAGGATGTATATGAGAGATCCAGTACAGCAGGTACAGTTTTAGGGTTATTAGCGAATGTTGGCAGTAAATTTGAGGAGTAAGAGACCTGTTAAAATTGATTTGTTTACATTAGCACGATATCCAAATCAATTTAACAAATACAAACTAATACTCAATTTCTCGTTATCAAAAAACAAATTACAATTTGATGAAAATAAATTAGTAAATAACCTTTTGCTGTCTGCTAATAGTATATTAAAATACAAGTTTGAAAAAGCATTAATTCCAGCACGCGTTTGCAACGTAAATTTATTATTACCAGATGCAGCCATACGGCAAAAGGTTCAGCAAGACGTCCATTCTATCGCTGTCTCTATCAATGCGTACATTTTGTATAGCGCTATCCTTTAGAGAGGTACTGTCAAACGAATTTGTTGAAATTTATGAGTTTTTATTCAATTTCTTACTAATTGCATGGTAAGACGATCCATTCTTGTGGTCCAAAAAGTAAATTCTACTTACGATTTTAGTATTAACTTCATTTTAACGTTGTTGGCTAAAATTTGAGGGGTTCCACTGATGATACAAAATCTCCTCGAAGTATCGTGAAATGTGGAAGAAACAACTGCGGGCATCGCTGTATAACTTATTCGAAGCATTTAGTACGAAATATTACCAAATAATTGTAAAATTAATAATTATTCAAATGACATTGAGCACGCGCAGTCTCTTGTCTTGACCGATTTGGACCGATTCGTCGAGTTACGACACACGCTAATGTGATAAAAAGAAATAAACAATTGGCATGGTTGAAGTTAGAAAGAGATTTAGAGATGTACCAACTTCTTTGATATGTCTTTTAAGAGCAGACGTACGTTTCTAATAGAATGACTTTATCTGGTAATAATAAATCTACGGTTCGCAATTCCGATACGAGCCGCGTAGCGGCGAGTGGAGGAACAAACAAGTGCTGGAAGAGCTTTCTGGACGCGTGTTTTATACTATTTTTTCTATTTTGCACCACTTAATTTCTTTTTATATAAATGAATAAAATTTTGAAATTTAGGGATTTTTATCAAGGTTGGGTACAATGATTTAACATTATTTATTTCATAACAATTGATGTTAAGTTATTAAACACATTGCTCATTCACATTTTGACATTTGACGTTGACGTTTTACGACCATGCCGCCAACGCAACAAAACTAAAATACACCAGCCGTAGTAAAGCATCCAAATTCTCAGTAACGAACCCAAACGGGTGTTCTAGTAACGACGCAAAATAGAAAAAAGATTTTTTTCACATGACTGTCAACTGTCTACAAAATAATGCACAGGTGAATTCATTTGTACCGGCCCATTCGATAAAAAGTAAGGTTGGTCGCTGCTACATCTTACAATTAGTACTTTCTCCGTTGTAGGTTGCGAGTTTTGCTCAGCTGTTTTAAATTTCAAGGTTTTTTGACATTCAATTTATTATTCAACAAACATAAAAAATCATAACTTTACACCATTTCTTGAGGTGACAGATGACAGCTAATTTCTCATACTCCATAAAGACAAACTTACAGCACTCAATTTAAAAAAAAAAATACACTAGGGACTAATGGATTAAAATGAATTTCAGTATACTTTCACGATAAAAAGTGTGGCTAAAGCGACTTTGATATATTTTTTTAAACATACTAGAATAAATGAAATCATCTCTTTTCGTAGTCTCTCGTTTTAAAATTCACTTCTTGTTGTACTACCGTTTTATAAGAGCACAACATATGAATATATAGTAAAAAAAAAAACAAACGCGACCAAAATGGAATTGTCGGAACTTGTTGCTGGTCTACTGTTTAGTTTTGGCATCAAACAAATAAATATATTCAGGCAATTCGTTATGCAGTATTATACTGTTTTCAAATTCAAATTATTTTGCAACAATCTGACACGGATCTTACCAAACGTCTGTCAAAACTCGATAAAATGTTAGATTAGTTCTGCGACATCCTAATACTTTCTGTAAATTGTAAATTGGCAGCCCTGTTCGGCAGTTTTAAACTTCAAATTTTATTTGCCATTTAATTTAGTATTTAACAAACAAAAAAAACATTCAGATGACAGAATATTTCCCAACCACCGTAAAGACAAACTTACACCACTCAATTAAAAAAAACACGCCATGAAGTGGACGGATACAAATTAATTTTAGTATACAAAATATCATAATACATTTTTGCAACTCGTATTTTTTATTGAATAGACAGCATGGGAGAAAGGTAAATGAAAAACAAAGTAGTAATAGTACTGAGTTTAATATAAACAAATAACAAAAGCAACATTCAAACCGAAACCAGGCACGTTTACAAATATACAAATATATTATTGCTGCTTTCTACTTAACGGCTTTTTCAAAGCTAACTAGTAGTTTCTATAAAAGACGTTCACCTGAGCATCCTGCATTTTTCGAATGATATAATCCGGGCAAGAATGATATGTAATGTCCATGATGTACAGGATGATCAGAAAAACCCCGTGACAACACACATGTGAGCTCGTTTATATAAATTCCATGTCTACGGTCTAAGTGACAGCTTTATTTAATTATTATCTTATTATTACAGTCTGATTTTTGATTATTTGATTGTTGATCAATCTCCTACGTTACTACCACCCTACGGTAGTACAACTCTATTTTTAACAAATTTGAATAACTCTTCACTACCTTCTTGTTGAAATCACATGGAATGTCAAAATAAATACGACATTATGTAAAAAAAATGACTAGACTGCGGCCAGTGCAACGAATTGACTTGGTCAACGTCACCTGAGTTTTTAATGAAACCAACCACTTTAGCCCCAATCAGGAACACAGCAAAGCTCCCGATTTTCGTAAGGCGAAACAAGTTAAGTGAAACTAATGTTTATTTTTCTTCACATTGACTCCATTTGTTCAGTTAGTTCGAGAATTGGGCTTTCGCTGAGAGGTAATAAAGGTGGCCATGGGTTGGCAGGGAAAGCGGGTCCCTGTATTCATAAATAACACGTGATGTAATAAAGAAAAAAAATACAACATACATGCAATGAGTATGAATAAAAAAAAAAACAAATTGTTAACGTAATTAATTTATTGTAGCTGCACATATGGATAATATAAATAATATTGGCCTAAATTAAATAACATAAATTTGTACTAATAAATTGCTTCTATGTGTGTAGTACAGATTTTCCACGCAGCCTTGCGGTAGCAAATTTGCATGAAACGTGTTTAGCGGTCACCGTATTTACTAACTGTCGGCGATTTGTATTCTCAAGACAAAATACGAGATACAGTAAAAATATACGAGGCGACAGTTATAAATACCGTGATTGAATTCTACGAAAAATTGACTTCTGATCGGCATAAAACATTCAAAAAAGAAAGAACAATGTTATAAAATTATCGAATTTTGCCGCTCTTATCAAACTTATTTAATAGTAGAAAATAGTTACGTTGGTCTCAAAACACTTATTTAGAAGAAAACAATCGAGAACAACTTTTAAATATGCTATTCCATTGTATCAAAATATAATATTATAATAACAAGCTTTTTTTATTATTTCTTTTTAATTTTGCAAAATTATAAGTAGTATTTAATACAGTCTTATCGGACATACATGCAACTGCAAAGAGGGACAACGTGTTGTCGGCTGTGGTTTGCAGGTTGCATTATTTTATGGTTGTTTGGTTGCAGAATGTTTTTAAATAATACAAAAATCTCCCCTATATTTCTCAATTGAAGAGCACTCTTCGTCTGAGTCGTCAAAATCTGATGATTCTAACGAAAAAATAACTAGGGGAAAAAATATTGTACATAATTTTACGTACTCTATCCACAGTTTTATGAATTATGGTACTAAGAAACTGTACATAGAGTGACACAACAACAAAAGTAATAAAAAATTGTTGACTATGATGTCTAATATACAGTTCTATTGATTTTGAAATTAAGAATTAAAAAAAACTGATTTCATATAGAAATAAAAGAATTGGAAACAACAATAATAGATATTCAATACATTTGCAATAATGATATATTGATACTAAGCAATAGTATATTTAAAAATGTTCCCGATGTTTTCTTTGTAAATAAGTATTTTTTTGGTACCAAAATAACAATCATTTTTAACATTGTTCTTTATTCAAACGTGTCATGGCTGTTAACAAACTTCGAACTATAAATCATCATCGCAAACTTTGGTAGCGACTGATTAAAACTCTACTTGGTGTTTATCCAATTTGACATTAATTAATTAATTACAGTGTCGGTATCAAAGTCATTGTTTTTTTTTCTGTTGTAAGTTGAACCGAGTTTGTTAACCTCCACCTCTTGAACCGTTTGAAAAAAGTTAAGACGAACATAGTTTGACGTTTGTGTCGTCGATTCGTCGGAGAATTCAGCAATAGCAGCATAGTTAATCCAATTTACACGGCGCACCATGCAAACGAAGCTACTAATAGACTAGTAAAATTAATACTTTAATAGGTGCAACCCTAGCCACAAACATAAAAAGAAACAACAACCTCGCTCGTCAAGTGCAAATTACAAACGTTGCGGTACCTGAGTCCAAGTTCCTGGCGTCGTTTGCCAGCTAGGCGAAGGTCCTGCCTGTTCAGAGATCTGGCAGGAGCTCATATTTCCTGGCAGTGTATTCCACGCAGTTTCACCCGAGTTCTCCACAAGTGCCTGGAACGCCATCAAATCTTTACTTTCCGTTTCGCTGAGTGGCAAAGGAGGCAGAACTTGCTGTTGTTGAGCTATCTTATAACTTGCCTGTCTCAGCATCTGTCTTCTGGCCAAGTGCCCTCCTGTCTCCACGCTAGAGGAGTTCTGCGACTGGTGCGACATCGCACACTGTTTTTGTAGAATCTGGCGTTTCTGTTGCAGCAATCGATGCTGCATGGCAGTCTGTAGTTGAAGCGGCTCGGAAGCTGCGTTGGTGTAGCTGAAGTTGTCGGGCAAACTGACTCTTTTATTGGCGCGAGGTTGCAAATACTGTGTGTGTTGTTTCTGTCTTTGAGACACCTCTTCCGGTGGTTCACGGGCTTGATATTGCGACTGCAACCGTTGCGCCTCTCTTTGTACCAAATGTAGTTCCAGGACTCCTTTCGCTTTGCAGTTTTCGTTTAATTTCTGCGAGTTGAAGGCCACCACGCCTGTGGATGCGTCGGCGACTTGTTGCGCCACGAGACCATCACTAGCGCGACGTCCTTCACGAAAGTCGACCGGAGATCTCGTTAGGCCCCTCGTTGATTTGAAGCTGGACATGTGAACCAAGGGATTGTGTTTGTGGAGAATGGGACGTGGGGCTAGAGTGTAATTTGTATGAGTGGTGGTGGGATCGGGTTTACAGTCGCTGCTCGTGCAACTGGGGAGGCTACTAGCTAGTTCGCTCGATTCCGAGAGAGGGTATTCCAGACTTTCAAAGTTACTATCACAACTTAAATTTTGGCTGAGACTTTTCGATGTATTGAAGTTTGTCACTACACCGCTTGAGGAACTTGACGATGCGTAGCTTAATCTAGGAGTGTGGTCCTCGAGGTCGGTCTCGACGCCTTCGTCGGTTGAACTCGAGTACTGAGTTTGGATTTCGCCGCTTCTATAACCACTAAAAAAGGTGTTAAAATTGTCAACAACATCAACATCTCGTCCGGAATGTCACGCACATCCGGACGAGATGCTTTGATCATGCAACTTGGAGAATATGCGCGATATTCCGGACACCGGTATTTCTTTTCTTACCTTGTCGAGAACCGCCCCAAAGATCCTTTGGTGTCAGACGGGTCTATGGCATGAGAAGCCGCACTAGTGGGTCCATAAGGATAACCATGTTGATGACAAAATGGAGACGTTTCCGTCGAAGCTGAAGGTATGGCCGACATCTGCAGCGTGGACATGAGCTTAGTTGCTTCATTTGATATGCTAAATGTCGTCGTTGTAGCTTGATTCAGTATTTTAAGAGCATCTTCGCTATTGGTGGCCGCGAGTAATTTAGCCGCGTCTATCCCGTGAATAGGGGGTGAATCGCAAGTTCTGGTACCTGCATTTATTTTACTGTTACTAGCTGTTGGAGCTGTTGTAGAATGTTGCAGTAACCTTCTACAATCTTCGCTTGTACTTGCTCTACCGATTTTCCTCATGGCTTGTTCGGCTATGTTGGAGGGCCGCCGCCTCTGTACCTCTCTCACCCCCGTTTGATTCTCTCCCACTACTAATTGATTCCTCAGCTTATCCAACAACAAGAAATAAATTGCGGCATGATGATCGTAACTTCCTATCCGTATTGACTGCAATTTAAAGGTTAGACAGTGCCATTATGTCTGATAATGTTACCTCTCGAGTTTTAGAACTATCGATTCCCAAACTTTGCATTAACCTAAGGATTTGTTCGTTTGGTTGTGTCGTTGATGCTGGAATTACATGCGGTACGCTAGGAGGAACGGCCATCTGCATCCATCGATGCTTTTTTATTTGGGATATACTGTAACGTTTGTTCGGTTCTAACACTAGCATTTTTCTTATAAGAGATTCACAGTCTGAAAAAAAAACAAATAAGTCAAAATTTATATATATTTTAACTTTTCATTCAAAAATTTATTTCGATTTTTTTATTTTGCGCTTTTTATGAATTTATTAATTTAAATTATAATAATTGAAGTGAAAAAATATGTTAAACTTGTTTTACATACACTTTTAACAAATTTTAATATGTGATTATCACACGTGTTCTGTTGACATTTTTCTTGTTTTTGTTTTTTAACTTTTGTCATTTTACCAAAAATCTTGCCTCCGTTTGGCTCTGAAAGATAGTCATGCAAAATGGTGGTGCAACTCCCCTTTTTCTCGCAAACCTTTTCGTTTGATGATCTTTAAATCTAAAGATTCTCGTGGGTGGTGGCCACCGCAAGAACCGCAACCCTACAGTACAGCTCACAATTTAAAATTTCCTTACATTTCCATAAAAGTGAACACAGTAGCTATAAAGGCCTTCCATGGCTTATGTATGACATGTGCACCGCGTTGAGAGTTTCTTTCAAAATGAAAAATGTCGACACATTCAGCCAGGAAAGTCCCCTTGTTTCTACATTGTATATGAATATTGGATGTGCTTCAGGCTTGCTCTGTTTGCTTTACATTCCCATTCCCGGATAAGTTAAAAAAAAATTGGATCCACACCGTGAAATCGTGGCCTCATACGTAGATTGTTCTACTTTTGTCTCTCCTTAAAATTCGACCTTTATCAGGGACATGTTACGTGTCAGTACGTCACTTACAACGAGGGTTGGAAATAGTTTTAAAAGTCAGGGATACGTCCAGCCACCCACCCAGGTTCAACATTGACGTCACAAAGTGCGTCACAAGCGAGCGCACGCACTCGTCGAATGAACACGAAATGCTGCATTACATAGAAAACAATACGACGCCGGTTACGCTTCTTTCCTTGATGAGTTTTCATCGAAATTAAGCAATTTACCTTCTATTTTCAACATCGGGGTTTATTTCGGGGATAGCCAAACACTTCGTAGACGTATTTGCAAAAATATACGATCGAAATAAGAGCACGAGCTATTAATAATTTTATGAATACATGCTCAAAAATTTTCCGCACAAAAATCGCAATTTAAATATTGGAGGTGTAAAATATTTCGTTCTAATAGCTTTTGCTGAAAGAACACCCACGGTTGTACGGGAGTTGTAAATACTAGACGATTTTCTTTGAAATCTTTAATACACAAAGAACAATGTTAAAAATGATCGAATTTTTGCCTCTCTGATAAAAGTTAATTGATAATTAAATAAAGAACGATTATTATCATAATTAGAATAAAACTCTTTTTGAACAATTTAGAATCGCTGTTTCGAAAATGTTTTGCATTAAAGCTGAAAAGATCAACTTTTGTCTCAAATGTAAAATAAATGTGATTTTTAAATACATTTGTAATAATGATACATTTTTCTACGCAATCGCATATTTAAACAATGTTCCCAATTGTATTTTTTACAGTTAATTTGAGAACAACAATGACTATTTTATATTGTATTATTAAATAAGTTTTATCACATGGGCAAAAATTGCAACATTGTTGCAATTACTTTTAACAGTTTAATTAGAATAGTCCCATCGTTGTTGAAATCTTAATTATAATTGCTCAAAGACTTCTTTGGGATTAGATTAAACAGATTATTCGACAGGGTTCATGTATATTATTATCACAAAAGTCTTTGAAGCTCCCCGTTTTAATCTACAATAGAATCAGCGTTTCAAAATTGCATACAGTTTGGAAAACGCCAGGGAAGACATTGTTTACCGTCAGCACAATTCCATACACAAGAACAATCCTTTTAAAAAGGTTTTTATAGAAAGTGGCAAAATCTGTTTTCTGTTTCGGCCACGATACAAATCATCGATATGACTAGAAATCGATAATTCAGATCAGTTTATTGATACCCGTGGGCATTTTCAGTATGTTGCGATGGTTGAGTAAGAAATGTTAACCTTCAGCTTCAAACTAATCGCAAGAACATCACTGATTTTAATCCGAGCTGAGAAAAGTAATAAAAGATTTACACTTCTCATTATATCATCCTTGTTTTATTGGAAACCTAAACAAATGGCTAACGTCAGATGTAAGTGTTGGGATTAACGCAAATAATTGTTCTTAAGTAAACATTGATTTTATCTTTGACGTAAATCCCAGATATGATCAGTCCGATAAAATAGAGGCGTAGATGGTCGAAAACAAGAAAATACGACTTACCAGAGCTCATAAAATACGGAATCCTAAATCTACCAGACAGAACACGATCGCGTAGGGCTTGCAAAGAGCATCCGTCAAACGGTAACGCTCCACAAACGAGGACATAAAGAACAACACCCAGGCTCTGAAAATTCGACCATCAACAAAAATGACAACACACTGCGACTTATTTACATACCCAGATGTCTATCTCGGGACCAGTGTACTTCTTCCCTTCGAACACTTCGGGGGCGGCGTAAGGAGGTGAACCGCACCACGTTGACAACAAACCGGTTGAAGTGTAGTAATTCGAAAAACCAAAGTCGGCGATTTTTATGTTATTATTGGAATCTAGGAGAAGATTTTCAGCCTGAAACAAGACAAATCTCCTGAGGGGTGCAAGAAAATTCATTTCCGTGACAAAAAGGAAGGTTTTTCCGCTGTCATTCGATGGAAATAAAAACATATTAATAATGGATATAGAGATCTCTCCTCTTCAAATTTGCACATGGATCATGAATAATTGTCGCGGAAAAACAATTCTGGGCTTTTTCCGTACTTCGCATGTCTGCTAGCAATAATACAAGTAATATTTAAACTTTTTTGTAAACAATGCCATGTTTACACGCGGACTTGGAGTAATAAAGTTTTCATTCTTTTACGTCTGTTACATTTTTTAAATAAAATAACGTGTTGTCTGAACGATGTTTCTAGAAAGCGGTTCTTTATTTTTCCGACTAAATCGCTCTCCGCGAGATTTTTTAATATTCTCTTCACATCAATTCTCATCTTTTTTTCAATGAGATATTGATTTTTATTGTAAACGAAATAGGTAATGACTCAAAGTCGGATGTTTCAGATTATGAATACTGAATGAGAGCTGAAGGATCCACATCATTATTACATAAAAATGCAATATTTCAGTTCCCGGCGGCACAAAAACACGAAACATAACTGTTTTTGATTAGCGTAATGATAACATTGATAAAACAAATCTTGATTTAAACAAGAAAGTCGACAGTTCATAATCGTCGAAATACCTTTCATTGTTGTTTAGATTATTAACTTAATTAACCTTTTTCGGGACGGACGTCTAATGTTTTTTAATTTTCCATTTGTACTATGTGCGGGTAAATTCCGTAGTAATTTCGTAACACGTTACACGTTACAAAAGAGACAACAAATATTTAATTAGCAATGAGAATACTCGTCCATCTTATTCTCTTACGTCAATCATCAATTTGGACTAAGAACAATTCTGGTAGATAAGTATTAATGTGGGAAAAAGTAAATATTAGGACAAAGCAATAATGATGTCAATAAAAAGGCAAAGAAGAACAAATAGAGCACATAATTTATAACCGAAAACAGTTTTGAAACATTTAGCCTCGTTTTTAAATAACGCAAAGATTACCGTTCTGTTTAATTAAAAAATTAATATTGTTAGCATACTTAAAAAAATATTTTTTATACTAAAACGTAAATCTCAAAGTTTAAAATCGTGATAATACCTGTTAGCCTCTTAAAATCACTTATTTAGGTTTCTCCAGAACAGTTTTTACAGAGATCAGATCAAAAGTCCAAAATCTACGTACCTACACTCACACGTGAAGCACTTAAAATTAAGATAAAACTCCAAGGAATGTTCGTTATTTTTGATACTTGGAAAAATTATTATCGTCTAAATTTACACACTAACATGGTGATATATAGTAAAATCAGTTGATTATAAAAGTAGCTTCGGAAAAGTCGGTGGTGCAAAATAGAATTAAGGTGTTAAATTTAATTACTCGGGCTCGTTTCTTCGTATACTACCTTGCACTGCAAGTCTTATCAAGTTTAATTGAATTCTTTTACCCATTTGTGTTACTACACTTTATTTCTATTACTATCACTATTTAATTACTATTATTATTACTATATTACTCTTAGTTCAGAACGTTTTTTGTTGTATTGAGATTGGTAACCTACTATTTATAAAAATTCTCCAAAACTGATCAGAAAAAAAAACGACAAAATCGTTCATTTTCTGTAGCGAAATATAAAATGGTTGTTTGTGACTGTTTATGACTTATGATCATATTAACGGATGTTTCAAAATTTTTCAAACTTGAAAGAATCGGGTTGAGCGAGTGCTCCCAATGGAAAAGCTTATAAAGAACCCGTTCCCATCAAAGAGAAGAAAATTTAAGGTATTAAAAAGCTACCAGCGGAAGCAACTGATTTTTATCAAAATATCTACTAATTGTGGAACACCACCGCCAACGTGGAAGCAAATGAGTGAATTAGTATTTTACCCTTTTTTTTCGTTATTTATTACCCAATTACGTTTCATTTGTTAAACAAAAGTTTCAGATAGAGTGTACAGTGATAAAACGTACTTGAGTGAAAAAACAGTACTTTTCCAATAACTTGTTTTTTTTTTAATTTTTAGGATTTTTTTGGAACTGTATGGAAGCCGTAAAGTTAGCTTTCAAAGTCAATAGGTAGTCAAACTTTGAAATTTAAAACTTGATTATCTCGAGTTGAGAATTTTGGAGAAGTAGTTCTTCCACTTACTCATTCAATGTCACGTCGATTGAACAGTAAAATTTTAATAAATAACGAATAGATTATCGCTTCTGACTCAACCTCGATGTGATTATAACTTAAGTATACAACCCGTTATTAATAACATGTATAAACAAAGATTAGGTCATGATAAAAGATCTTGACAATGTCAGAATTTTATTTAATACCTTAACTGATAGTATGGTTTCCCATCCACACGCACACGCGTTGCTACTTCATCTTTCTGTTCCCATGTTAATCCCCGATTTAAAAACAAAACCTTTCAATTTAACAAAACCCTCCATGCTAATGCATCCTTAAAACACATTTCGCGCAGTGCTAAGCCCCGACGGCAATTTTAAAAGATCCCCGGGGCCTTTCGGCTCATCTCTCTCCCTTAGTTGTACACCCCCAATCGATCTCTCCCCCAATGACGTCACTCCACTGGAGCACCACATTCCAATACATTCAGTGCATTACCTTTAAATCTCTATGCACAATGTTGCGGTTGTGGCAATACTCGACAGCCGACAAAATCTGCCAGAATTTCGTCCTGGCTTGATCTTCGGTCATCCGACCATACCTGGCTATATAGTCTAGAACAAGAAAATTGGAATTAGCGGTCCAGGGTCGAGATGTTCCTTGTTGTGCGTCGATGCTACATCATCCCTCCCTCCGCCGCCTGCCAAAAACCGACGCTCGCAATGACGTCAGAGCATCAAGGTCTGGTCTGGAGCGTGGGTGGAAAGATCAGCCAAACAAATACTCGAGTGCTTACCGAATATTTCACCCTGGCTTGCGTATTCGGACACCAGATAAATCATGTTTTTCGTTTCCATCACCTGCAACGGACAAGAAATATTACTACTAAAGTAACACAGTCGTGGATTCGTGTCTTGCGTTGGAATTTTCTCTTTAGATTAGACGGGGAACATGGGATGATTTATTTATGGTACTCTTTTAGACTGATTATTTTATGCATGCCGAATGTAGATCTCTATTTGTGGCTGTTAGACGACATTCTATGGTTCGTCCAAAAGAGTACAACCATGAACCTTGGGAAATTAAAAAACATGAAAAATCGTATATTCGAATTAAAAACTTGTTCGCGAACTTATAATACACTAGGGATTCCCGACTTGGTCAAAGATAATAATATCCGAAATTCTATTGTTAGCAGCAAAAACGAGTTGAGATATTTTGCGTCAATAATAATTTATCGCAAAAAAAACCACAAGTTTTTAGACCTCAATCGCGAAACCACGTCAGAGACACTCTTACCTAGCTATCATTATCAGTCAGGATAATTTAATTTGTATTTTGGAAATCGGACAAAAAATCAGGTTACTGTAAAAATCGAAAATACATTTGAACTCTTTTGAAATTTTAGAAAAAAATTTGCGCCCGAAACTGTAAAATTTCATCCTAAAAATCGGTGATTGCGGACTTAGCTGTATTAAATGATTGTGTAGATATTTTAGTTTTCAAGATCTAAATCTCAGTGAGGTGCTGCAAATACAGAGAAAATATAACAATACATTTTTTGCTTTTCAGTACAGAAGTAATTTTCTGAACAATCTAAAACGGAAGAAAAATTGAGTCAAGTTTATCATTTCTACGCTGGATTAAAGAAACTATTGAAAAAAACAAGTTTCGGACTTTTTTTCACCTTGAAAACTGGCAACACGTCAGGTTCAAACTGGATAAAAGAATGACGTAACATGATAAGAATTTTAATCAAAATTTTAAGTTTTATCACACTAGGAACATTATAAATTGAAGTGTATTATAAGTTATAAGTCAAGATTTTTGTTGAGAACAGCTACAAAAAAAATGTTTTTGAAACAAAATTTTCTTTAAACGTTAATGACATTGTCCAGCTGTGTTAGTTAGATTAACTATCTAATACACCGGTAAATTATTTAAAATTCCATAATATAAAACATTTTTTTTAGGTTTTAGTTTAAACGTTGCGGAAATCAAATTTATATAAAAATTCTATTTAATTGTGGAATTTTACGTCTCATAAATGTTTTTCAATTTTTTAGAGTCGCGACGTTTTCAAAAACCGATTAAAAAATTAATCCACTCAAATTATCGATATTCCGACAGAAAGCGCAAATAACAATAAAACCGGATTAGAAATCCATAAAATCTTAAGCAAATTGTAAGACTAGGTATCAAAATAAAGCTGTTTTTCTGAACTTTGTTTTTACTTTTCACGTTTATTTACGCGCCGCTGTACAAATCTAAGTGCAATAAATAATGACTCCGTTTAAAATATCGAAATTTCTGCAATTATTGACAGATAATTTCAGCTAATCTTTTTAAAGTGAGGAAATGCACCATTTAGGCGCTCGGATGAATTTAGGGTTGTCGTTTTTGGAACGAGGAGACTCAAAGCGATTTCTGATGCTACAAATTTACAGGATAACGCAAATGAGCTGAAAGCAACCCGTGCTATCAAAGGTAACAGAAGCAATTTATTCCAGCTGCTTCAATACCGTTTGTGTTTTTTTTTTTTTTATAAATTACCAACGTGTGGAGAAAACCCAACCGACGTTTCTCCTGGCGCTTTCATTAGTCAAAACGCCGAGTCCATTATTCTATTATTATGTTAAAACAGTCTCATGATTGGTGCTCACCTCCGAGATACGTATAAAAATACGCATCTACAAATCATCTTTTAAAAATAGCGTTGAAAACAATATCATAATGAACCGACTTTATTTCTATGCGATAGGCTTAGATTGGTGTGACAAGCGACCTCAGTTAACATTGCGTCATTAATAAACCCACGAAAAACAATACTCGGGACAAACCTTCGACTGTGAAAACAATAAAAACCTTTCGTCATTTGCCCTTGCATCATTCATCCGGTTTACTTTGAACCAGTTCATCAAGGATTCATCTCAGATAAATTTTTCATAATGTATGGATTTATGGCCGTTTCAAATCGGGCATTGGAGTATTAGAACTATGGAAAACGACGGCGTGCACCACGACGGCGAATGCAGTTGCCAGGCGACGCCGTATGACGTCATAGCCGTTCGCTGGCGTCAGGGCCAGCCAAGTTGAAGGTGGTGTTAACGAACTTACGACATGAACATAACAACGATATCTGGAAGGTTCGATTTACCAACTCACCTGGTACAATTTGATTATGTGAGGGTGGTCTAGACGCTTCATTATGTCCACTTCGCGGTAGACTTTCTGGAGGTTTCCGGCGTCCAGTTGAGATTTGTCGATTATTTTGATGGCCACCTGCAAACAAAAATCAAACCGTCAGTTCAAAATTCTCAGGGAACTATTACAATCTACGTAGTACCTCATTGTCTTAAAAGATTCAAACTGTAAAAAATGAATCATTGTAGTTCACCCTGAACTGCAGCAATAAAGTATGCACAGCAGGAAACGGATTCTTATTGAGGTGTCAAGAATAGGAAGTATAATTTACACTAATTAACATTTCCTATAATTTTTCATCGTTCATTGTTAATGTTTTAAACTGTTTTAAACCATAATCAAAGGATATAAATCACGAAAAAAAAACTGTTGCCATCTTACGAAAGTCTGAATGAAATTCAGCTCATGTTTCACCATTTGTTATTCATTTGTGTATTACCATTTTATTATTACTGTATTACCATACAACCTTATATTTATGAAGAAGGTAAAAGAAAAAGTCTTCGCTGTGAAGGAGAATCATGATTCTCAATAATTCGAGAAATTCATTAAAATCAACTTTTTCGCCACTGCTTGGGTTGCATTCACTCGCAATTTTATAGGTCTCCATATGCTATTTATATACTAAAATTGCAGCGGTAGATTTGGCATTTCTTTGCTCGCCGTTCCCCGCATCCATATGGTAATTTTTCCAATAAAATCTCCCACTTACCAACCCTGATTTTTATTGTTTTTCTCTCCTCGCAAACATTGGAATTCTCCTCCAAACTCGCTAACAATTTGCAATGACAGAAATTAAAAATTACTCCAACCCTCACCATTAGCAAAATACGTGCACACGCTTAAACCAACAGAATTCTCTAATTACCATTTAAACGACCAATACAAATGCGTGCGTCTTTTATTTTAATTGTACCATTTTTTACTATTATTAACGCACACGAAGGAGTTTTTCTAAATTATTAGCATTAATTTACAATTTTTAGGCCATTACTAGATGTGGCATACGCTAGACGGAAATGTCTGAACTTATCACTGAAATGTCATTTTAACGACGTTTCAATCGATCACAGACACGCGATTTTATTTTATATCCTACCTTAACAGAGCAATTTCGTAAGTTAGGCAGGGGCGTAACAAAAGTGTGGGTAGGAACCATGGTCACCGGTTATCTATTTTGCGTTTTACTTTTACTTGAACGGGTTTTACATTGTTTAAATTCATTATGATAAAGCTTGTTTTCCACTCTACGAAGTAGGCAACATCACAAAGTCATTTTTTTGAACAAATCAAGGTACCGACGGAAGCAATGTAACATTTTCCGGAAAGAGTGAAGTAACCCAAATTTCTAAATTGGGATTATAAACTGAGAGATACCTGGAACTGCTTGTTTTACATATATTTAAAATTGTTTATTTTCCCAACATTTTGCAGAAGCGCAGACAACGATGTCTAGAAATCGGACTTTGTTCTACATTTTTTGTCGGATCTCTCACAAAGTATTCATGACGAAATTTCCGATAAATCTAATGATACCGAATTTTTTTAATCAATAAAATTAGTACGATGACAACTGAATTGATAGTTCGTTAAGTAGGTATTGTGCCAATGTTTTGTGACGAAGCAACTATACAAAAATTAGGAACTGTGCTTGTTTATGAGAAAATTCGAAATTTTCCAGTCTTGTCAGAAAACTGAACCTTTTAACTAGTTTTACTACAAATTCAAGTAAAATTTTCACATTTGGTTCCTAGGCTTTTGGTACAGGATTTTAAACTAACTTAATCTAATAAGACTAATTGACTAAGAGAACTCGTGGTAATAGGTGAAATGTGTAACCAATGTCCTCCAATTTTAATGCTAAGAATTCTTTCTATTTGACTCAACATACTTCAATCCATAACGATATAAACCTATTGACGTAGTAAGTACGAGCGTCGAACAAAAACGCTCCACGTAAAGCTTTCAATAAAATGTTTGAGTCATCGGTACCTACCAGTTCTTCGCGAACACAAAGGAACCGGGAATTTTATTATTTGAGAACCAAATTCTAATTACCGGAATCTCCGGAATTTCTATTATATTTTTTCGCATGTTCATATTCCGCTACAAAATCAATTAAATAAGACGAAGATTAAGTGTCTGAGTTCAAACAGGTTAAAATGTGTCAGACGCATTAAAAATCCCCAAACCTATAAAAGTACGATATTGCCTACAATAAAATTAGAGGGAAACCATGAAACGGAATTGTTATAATAAAAATTCGATTCATTCCTTCACTGAAATAAAAATGTCTTTAATTTGACTCCCGAGCCTCGGAGTGTCGCATCGAAGATTTTTAACTTTTTTTATAATAATTTGCTCGGGATCATTTTTTATTACATTTTTAAAAACTGTCATGCGTTGCCTATATGTTAACAAATTGCAAAAAAAGTTTATTTGTTTGCAAAGTCGGAAAAACATTAACTCAAGTAATTATTATCGAGGACTAAAAATTAAGACAGAGCGTATAAATGCTATCTAAATAATACCATTGTTAACGTATTCTAATTCACAGAAAAATTTCCAACAAGGGCGTCGACTTTATGGGGGGCAAAAGTCGACGTCAGTTAACCGCACTTTCTTATTCAATACGTGTTAACAAGAAAAAACTTTTTCCATTGAACGCAGAATTGGTTAACATTTATCACTGTATTTTATGATCGATAAATGTCTATTAAAATACACAATGCGAATAGAATACTTTAAAGTTGTAAATTAAAGAGAAAATAAATTAGTGTGACACGTTCCCAGTGGCGCACTAACACTTTTCCTTTTTTCTCTCACATTGGGAATCAGCCAGATTTTTATTTACTTCTTCTATTGATTTTATTTTCTACCTATAAATCTTCTGTTAGAAAACATTAAATATTAAAAAAAATACTAATTCGAAAGTGCTATATTTCAGGTTTGTTGCTTTTGTAAATCCCAATTTATTTTTTTGGTTATTCAGTGTAATTTAGCTGGAAAAACAAATTATGTATTAGGAATTATTGACCCCCTATGACAAACAATGTAATTAAAATTCATATTTTCATTTCCATTCTCAGCGCCGTTGCTACAAAAACTGGCCAAATTTCAAATTTTTTGATACTTATTTTAATTAAGAATTGAAGTTTAATTTCAAATGGACAACGTGACTTGATAGATTTTGTCCGGCTTCGCATTTAATGCAATCTAATTAATAATTTTAGTTTTTTGTATAAAACTAGAGCTGAACTGCAATTTGAAACTATAATTCCCTATTACTTACGAATTAAAACTAGTTAATTAATTTAATCGACAACACCTACTAGACAGACTAAGAGCCATCATCAGTTCATGAATGGTAAAAAAAAAAAAAACTCTGAAAGAGCGTGTCAGTTATTTGCGATTGATTGTCGTTTCAGATATTCCTTGCAAAGGTTTTTATATTGGCGAAAAATCCATTTTCCGTTTGTTGCTTTGATTTATTACTGTCATTCATTTGAAAACCAACTTACTCCGTTCGGAAATTGCAACTGTGGGCATTTCAGCACCGCCACTGACCTTTTCCGGGAAGTATTCCCGTTTTACGCGCTCTTTAGTCCCGGTGAAGGGAGGATGGCGCGCCATATCGATTTCTGCATCGTAATTCGAATTTCAACCGAAAATAAAACTATTGGTAAGCCCCGAGCTGACGTAAGTCCGACGTCAAAGCATCCTTACTTTGGAAAGTTCTGAATAAAAAAAAAAAGAATCGTAATTATGGTCGATTTTCCGTCCAATTAAACCTAAGTAATGAATAAATCGCCGATGAGTACGAACGTCAGTGGTCGATGCATTGACGTCGATAAACGTCGTCGGTTTATCTGGAAGAATGACCGGAGTTTTTCTTCGGTTTCTGTTCGTGGCCGAATACAATGAGCGAGTTCGTTGGCGTCGAGACGTTTAGTAAAAAGCGCGCCTAATTTCCTCCGATTACAATTGTATAAGGGCTCATTATCGTTCATCCGCCAAAGCATTCAATCTGTTGGTAAATCTTAACAACCTTATATAGCTGATTGACGTCATGTTGACGCAAGTTCACCGTGGTTCACAGCACTGGATTCGCATTATTTCTCGAGAAGATGAGACAATTAACCTGTTAGTCGCGAATTTTTGCACCTCTTCAGATGTTTATTCTCCAGAAGGAGGCGTCTACACGTGCATTTGTTTTTAGCTCCTCGCCTGGCAACCGGATATAATTAATTCTATCATAAATCGGCCGTGGAGGCGTCGCGACGCCGGCACTCACCTCTGTTTTGGTGATGCGATGTTTGGCCAATTTGACGACGGCGAAGTTTCCTTTGCCGATGGTCCTTTCGATGTCGTAGAAGCCGACTCTGACGGCAGTCTTGGATATCCTCTCTCTTTCGCCCATCGTCGACATCTCCTTCGACGTACACGACACAGAACCGGCGCCGGCTACGTTGCTGTGCACATTTCATTTAAAAATGTTTATTGCTAAATTCGATGTATTGTCATAGTTGTGCGATGAGACGGCGAATTCGACGGAGGTTTGCGCACAACGCCTCAACCGTGTTCTGAATACGACTGCCGTCAGCTGTTCAAAGCTGCCTGATTTTGCTCAGAACGAATGCGCCATGACGTATATACAGGGACGAAATCGAGGATTTTCCGACCGATATCGGACAATAAACGAAAGCTTTTTGTTCATTTGCGATATCAGGCTATATCTTCGTTGACAATATTGAAGGAATGCATTAATAATGACGCAAGCAGTTTGTACAGGTGAGACCTTCTCGATACCGATATCGACAAGTTTTACAATTAAAAAAAAAGTGAATCTTCTTGGAGAATAGACCGGAACTTCGCGCACCTACATGCGTTCTATACAATTCAATCTAAAAACGTAAGAAATTGCAATAAAAAATCAGCTCTTGTCGGACGAAAGTAATAATAATGTCCACACTGATAATTTCGTGTAAATTGTGATTTTACGGTTTATAAATAGAAAATGCTCTAAATTTGCGGCACGTTTATCTACCATGACAAATATTGTCGTACGGAGATGCCTGTAACACTTTAAACAAAATTTCTAGATTATTTCCACCTGCATTTTCAAATAACGGTAAAAAAAAAAACAGTTTCTGTAGCAAAATTGCAAATTACTTACAAGAACAAGGCGTTTAAAAAAACGTGTTGTTCAAGATAATCCGACACGTATATATTTATCAATCGTTTGATTTATTACACACTATAGGTGCACAATTTCCAGTGTTTGTTTTTTTTTTTTTTCAATCATTTATCCTCAATTTATACGTCTATCATGTTTTTGACGAAAATGTAAATTGAAAGGATTATGTCTAAATGCATTAATCCCTTGCAACATGTAAGATTGTAAAACAATATTTTAAAAACCAACATCTAGCATGTAGCATCGAAATCAAATTTTGATACTTTCTACAGCAAAAATTGTTTTCAATGTCAACTTCTGTTGCCTTTCAATTCCTTTAAGTCTCTTCACTGGGACATGCGTCAGGTACTTAAAAACCGGATTTAATCAGTAACTGATAAGTTTGTTTTGCTGACCGAGTGATCACGGCTCTGATACCTCGATACACAACATGTCTTGGGAAGCAGCGACGCAGTAAATATTTTGGTACTTCAGTTTAACAATATTATCAAACCATGGAGACTACTGATCTGGTAGATACTGTCTATCTAAAATATTATCTAAGAGAGAACTTAAATGATCGTCAAACTATAAAAATAAAGTAAGCAATTTCACGTTTAAAAGAGCCTGAAGGTTGGAGAAGCCCAACGTTTTCCGAAAAGTTTAGCTGTTATTGTTAGCGAATCTCTCAATGTTTAAGCCTTCTGTGTTTCTCAAAAAAACGAAAAAGTGCCAAGAGTAGAAGTAATGCGGAATTCAATTTCAAGTAAGGTTTATTAAGAATTTTCTTCCCTAACAAAGTTACATCGTATTTTTACAGAAATGCTTAAAATCGCTTAAAATCGAAATCGAAACGTTTTACAAAAGGTTTAGCTGCACTCAATGTTGGCAAACCTCTCATTGTTTGAAATCTTTGTGTTTCTCAAAAAAGACACATCGTGATGAAAAAAATGCCAAGATTAAAAGTTCAGAATTTAATTTCGAGTAACATTTGTTAAGAACTTTCTTTTCTAGGTCTTCAAACATAGTTACGTCGTATTTTTTACGGAATTGCCAACAATTGGACATACATTTTTGCAGTCCGTGACGAAAATAAAACGTAAAAAATAAAAAGCCAACAAAGAAGTCTTTTTTAAAGTTAATAATTTTGAATGTAGCAATCAAGGTTAGAACTAGATAAATTACTACGAATAGTAGGGTTATTATCAATGGAAAGTTTAGAAAATGATTTAGGATACACATATTTCAATTTGTTGGTTAGTAGATTCGTTGTTAATAATGTTATTTTTTGGAAGGAGAATAAGAAGAAGAATAAATACCAGTTTAAATATTTCTTTGATGAAATTCTTGTTATACATATAAATAAAATCAATATTTCTCAAGAATATGATATAGAATTGGTTTAGGTTACCGGTAATCTCTGATTAATATGATTGGTTTTAGGAGAATTACTCCTATTGATAATGAGGGTTTCGAGAATTTGATATCGAGTTTATTGAAAACAATAGTGTAATGATCAGGTTTAGCGAAAAAACGATTGTGATGATTTCAAGAAGTACTTTAAAATATTAATGTTGGAGATTAAAGATAAAGGATTTCTCCTTACTTGATGTTTTTAAAGTGTTGTTTGTAATTTATTTTCAGTTTACAAGAGTAATATTTTAATTAAATTATAAAAACCAGCAGTGATAGTTTTCTTTTTTTTTTGTTTTTGAATGAATTGCTACTCGTAACTTTTAGCTTTACACGGAAGCATTTGTTACTAATACTTTTAAGACTTTATTTTTTTGTGAGTTTTGTTTATTATTTAACGTTTTTATATTTTAGAAATTCAGGGGGTGATTATTTTTTTAGAATAGTTCCTGTATAAAAACCAATACAAACCGAAAAAAAACTCTCAAATATTGAGATTTCTTAAAGGTGAAAGCCCCAAAAAAAATTGTTAAACTCAACAAATGAAACATAAAACACCAATCTATAAAAGATGCGGAAAACAGCGTTCATTCATTGTTGTGGAAATATACAAATCCTGCCTCGTCCAACTATTATTATTTTCAGCTGTTACCGCATTTCAATGAAGACAAAACAAATTTACTCACAGTTTCGTAATGTATTTATTTGATTTAGCTTCTAAATTCAACGTGTTTTTATACTGACGTAAATGTAAACTATAATAAATGAAAGTCTTCGTTAAAAGAAATTGTTGCCAACAAAAGTACGAATGAAAATCCTAGCGTGACTATTAATGAGAGGTTATTCAAAGTTTAATTCAGTATTTGCACGGAGACATGACAAACATTTTGCCACAAAACAAATAAGGAGCTGTGTCGTAAATAAACCCAGTGAATTTAAACTCGAGGATAATTTACCAACAAAAGAGTGCACTTCTTACACAAACCCCTTTTTAATTGTATATATTAATTAAAACCTCACAGTTATTAACGATATTTATTTTTAGCGTGACCACCTGTTGCTACGGGTTGACAATGGAACAATGATTTTACCTTTCCAGATAATTTCTTTACTCTAAATGGAACAAAAAATTACAATTATGTTGTAATTGGAACGAGCCTGTTGGATGGTGGAACATGTTAAAAACCGTTAATTTTTGTTATTATTTATTAGTCAATAAGGACACAAAATTAACAATAACTATCGAATTATTACAGTAAAAATAAATACTGTACAATTATTACTTAATATAGTTTGTACTAGTTGAAACATGTCCGAATTGAGCTTCTATTGAACAAAAATTCGACAAAGTGTGTACTACATTTTTCGCTATTCAAGGTTCAGTTTTATCCTCAACCAGAAACTTAATGCTATTGATATGGAATGGTTAACTGAATGCACACAAAATTCGACATCTGAAGTGTCTTCCGTTCGATTAACTATCTTAATATCAACTCTGGAGCAACAAGAGGACACCTCACTACTAAATGTCATGATGAATTCAACTTAACCTCAAGTTCCAAACAACGACTTACGTCTTTAGTTAGGCAGTGTTGTTGGCTGTCAAACAGCTAAAAAAATGCCGTGAAGACACTCGCATCATCTAGTAGTACTTGAGATTAAATACAAATCATGCACAATTCGAAAGGCACAAATAAAAACGAATATTTCTACTACAACTATTCCACCCCAACGAACCGCCCGTGTGTTCTAATTCTCTTATGACCAGCACTCATTCCACTGTGATGCTTCTGTGGGGGCTGCATACATGGAGTTTTGCTAGTCTTCTTTAGTAAAGATGAAGTGGGGCTTTCAAACCATAAGTCTAAAGAATATAAAGCTGCCAATTGTCCCAACTTTTCACGTTCGCCACCAAACAACCTAAGCTCGGATTTGGTGGTGTCTTGAAGGAACTTTGCGACACGTTCGTTAGCACCAGTGCTAATGCTGAAGCCTGGTCGCTCATCGCCGAGCCTTCTGCAACCTATCGGGAAAACATCTTTGATAACAGATTTTGTAAAACGCCAAACATTCAAACATAAAAACAAATAATAATAATTGCTATTCAAATTGACGTACATTTGGTTAAAAAAAACATACTTTACGAGTTTTTTGAAAGTTGTGTAAATATACTAAAACCACATAATTAGAATGGAAATGCAAAATAAATGCCACATGATTAAACATAAACGCTGAATATAAGCAACATATGTGACGACAATGCAGTTGACCGTGAAAAACTTTTTTTCTTTACATGAAGAACAAACAGCTTACACTTTAATCAAAAATCACTAACCTATTTACAACAAATAAAACACATTACGTTAAAGCAAGGTCTTGGGACTGTCACAACCCACTCTGACAAATAATGTCACTTTTTACCCTGACAGTATAAATTAGTAATCGGTTAAAATCCAGTAACGTTCTTGAACAAAATTTGTTATGCAATATGCAACGCAGGTAGCAACAAGTGCGCATAACTAATTTGTTTAATTGTAGAAGGAAATTATTTTCCACTTGATCAGTAGACTTATTATTGTTTTTTAGTTGGGTGTAATGAAAGTAAGATCAACATTTTGAAAACTCATGAAATAAAGCACGGACTGTCGTTCAAAATTAAAATAAAAAAACAAAAACAAAACACTAAAATGATAAAAATGATTGATACCATCATTTTAGGTCTGATAAAACCGGCATATTCACTGTGACCATTCAATCAATTTTTTTAAGCCATTTTTATTTAATTTAGGAGAAACGGAAGTTTTTTGTTTAATGAATAAAAAAACATTGATTTGGAAATTCACCGCAAGGTTATTCTCATACAGCTGAAACCGTTTTTTTGTCGTTTTTAGCAGATTCAATTAAACTAAGGTAATAAACTTTTTTTAATTTAAAAACATAATCAATGTGTGTGTGGTGTCGAGTGTGGTACAAGTTTCGAAATAAACGCAGTTGAATTATTTACAGTGGAAATGTTTGATATGAATAACGTGAAATTATGACTACATTGTAGTAAACCTTTTGTTATGAAACCTTATCATTGTAAGATTATTGGTTTTCCTGGAATCGCATTGATTCTAATATTAGCATGTCATAAAGAAAAATCATTTTCCATAATTAATCATGTTACAAAGTTACGTAATTTGTAAGAAGGTAATTAAAAGGCATGCCTTCATTTATTATTTGCTATAAAAGTGAGACCTTAGTCATAAAAAATAATTTATTGACTGCGATAGCGTGCGAATCAAAGAGTAATTAATTCAAGATCTGAACGTGATTTTTTTCAACACTTGAATTGTTTTTATTACAGCAATAAAAGACTCTAAGCAATTATAATCCGCTAATGACAAGGTTACTCTCCTCATAATTAAAATGATTGATGTAAAGTACTTTTTTTTTTGGAAAATCTAAATTACCAATTTACGCAACTACTTAAAAATTTAGCAGACAGCACCAATGAAACTACGTTAACGTAAATAAAAAAAAGCTGTGCGTCTATTTTTTTATCAACAATGCAATATTAAAATGATTGTTCAGAACATTTTCATTATCTACAAAGAACCGAAATATATTTAGATATTTAGATGTAATTTGTACACACATCGTTCCACTTTAGACCGACTGTGACAAGTAAGTTACCAGCTCGAATTTCCCGAGGATCCGTCTCATTGAAAGGAGTTTGATCCATCGTAGACGAGTTATCAATAGATGGCGCCCAATCTGTAAGCTCATCATCACCATCATGACCTTCTCCTCCACTCCAACTAATGCTGCTTTCACTGGTAAACTCACAATCATCAATGCTTTGGGTTTCCATTGTCACATTCTACAAGAACATGATAAACAAAACAAAAATAATTTATTCCAACTCACGTCGTCAATATTGGAGTTACTTTGAAACATTTTCTCGATTTTATCCACCAGAGTTTGGTGTAGAGGTCGAATTTTAGTAGTGTGCCTTATTGAACGTCCGTTATCTACAAAATCGAACCTCTGAGACCGTTTACGTTTTCCACAAGGAGGAATAGGAGCTTCATCAATACTCATTCTCTTCAACTTTCGTTTGCGTCTAAGATTCGGACGTGCAGGTGAATTTTCGTTCACGGAATCACTCTCTAAGCTATGATTCACCCCTAATTTTCTGCACCTGCCACGAACATAATTGTGTAAAGCATGTTTCATTCTCATCGAGTTTTTGTTATGTATGGCTTTAGCTATTGCCATGTTAAAAGAAATCTCATCTGAATCTGACTGATGGAAGCTGGCTATTCTACTCGAAGTCTTATCGTTCCTTGTTTCAGAATTACTGCTGGTACTGTCATCTCCCTGATTATCTGGAGAGTTATTCATGTACACTACTGTAAAGATTATATTTTTGCAAGTTATAATTATTGATAAATTGTGAATTACGTAAGTTTCCTGCGGATCTGGTTCTTCGTCTCATGCCCCATTTGCCCCGATTATCATGGGCGAAAGTGATGGGACCGCAACTTTCGGATTCTTCTAGAGCCACACTTAAATCTTGGGCGAGATGATCCATGGTTAAATTCGACGAGTTTACGTCGTTAGTTGCACTGAGTTTAAACGGAACTGGAATTACATTGTTGTTATGTTTAAAAACTTATTAAACTGAAAAAGAAACGCGTTGATAAAGGAAAAATAAATATAAACATCAATGGCGATTAAATGACGGATGACGGATTGCAGATTGACGAACAGGCACTGAAAGCGCTTGCGCGCTTAAAGTACGAGTTCCCGCCCGATTTCAAACTTTGGTGTTTTTGTTAACTATTATGCCTATTTTAGAATGCTACAGCTTTGAACAGGTGAAAACCATCTATTTGTAGAATTTTAAAGGTTACATAATAATTGGTATTGTTTAGCGTTTTTAATAAATTTATCCGTTCGTTAGTTCAAAAGGAACAGCAGCAGCAGTGGCGGGCAATAAAGTTTGGTCATCGTTTGATACGGTGAAAATTACTCTATTGTGACCTATAATAAGTCTATAACTGATAACACTAATTTCTGTCATTAAAGTCCTTTGATAAATTTACTACTACGTAGGGCTCAGAACTTGGCGAATGGCTACATCACTTTCGGTGCGAAATAATAATCAAGAACAATATAATGTTAGTGCTACCCCCGTTAGAAAAAAATATAGTAGTATTTAATAGTAGTAGTTATTTACCTAAAGAGTGAAACTTAATTTTCCCGCATGAGCACTTTGTTTGCAGCACGACTGTAAGGAGTGCCGCATTTAGTGCGAATGCGGGAAAATTCTCCGAAAAAGTTGGGTACAATATTTTTTATAAAGAATATCAAAATGAAAAACTTAAGTAATTTAGTTTTTTTTAATGGTGGGTTGGTAACATGATCTATCTACTGTAACTACCTACTAGTTTTTCAAAATTTAAATCATTGTCATTTTTTTTTAATTTTTAACAAAAATTGTTAAAATGAGCGACAGCGAAAAATGTATGTGTATCCCTCTCGAAGTTCAACAACGTGCCACAGAGGCCTTTTCGCGTCTGCTGCCCGAGAAAAGTCATGAGCGGTTTAAACCAACACCACCTAAATACATAAATAGGTGGTTTAAACGCACTTCTCAAAAATTCGTCGACTGGTGTCGTCAAAAAGTCGCAAAACCAGCCGTATAACGCAAATATCCCTTGCCGCTAGCGGAAACTAAAAAATACAGGGGTGCCGGAAAACCGTTTTTCCGTGCATCGGGATTAAGCGGAAAAATTCTCTTTCCATACAATGAGTACAAAATTTATTAAATTTAGGGAGAATTTCTAATTTTTGTCACTTTTTCAAATGACATTAACGATCAAAATTTATTGTTTTAAAAATATATACAGGGCTAGTCATGTAAGGGGTATTTCTGAATTTATTTTGTGCGCAACCAACAATACAAATAACCCTGACCACTTGCTACCATATTAAAAGTGATTTAATTTAGTAATCAAAGTATGTAGATATTAAACGCGGCTGAGAACGTCAAAATGACAGATGATTAATTTATTTTTAATTTTATCAACCACAACAATACAACAAATAAACTAACGCAACAAATGTTCAAAGTGTGCTCCATTAACTTCAAGACATGCCTTAAGTATATTTAGAAATGATCATCGCACATTTCTTAATGTCTTGTGCTTTTTCCAAAAACTCGTATGACAAGACAATTAAATAGACAAAGCAATCGTGGATACAAAATTTTATTATTTCTTTTCATGAGGGAGCTAGTCGTCGCAAATTGTATTGCTGGTTGCGGTAATGAAAAATTCAGAAATACCCCTTATGTGACTAGATCTGTACATTATAATAAATACGAAACTAGTTTTAAAAATAATTTATTTTATATAAAATAACAAAGTTGTTTGTCAATTTAACAAATATGTAATATACAGTATTAATTCATAACGTAACAACACATAACAACAAATCACATTATAGATTTAGAAAATTACTTTGTATCTTCATCAGTTTCGTCTTCAGCTTCATCTTCAGCTTCAACTTCAGGTTCAACTTCAGGTTCAACTTCAGGTTCATTTTCAAGTTCAACTTCAGGTTCAATTTCAGCTTCAACTTCTGCTTCTAATTCCTCGCCAACTGTTTTGCTAGGACCTTCGGCTGCGTCGTGACTAATTTCATCCAAGTTTTCAACAATAATAGCACCACTGTTATCGTCTACATGCACTTCGACTGTACTTTCGTCTTCTGGTTCAGCGACAATTCTTTCGAGAACATGGAGATGACCACTGTGATGATCACCACCGCCATGACCACCGCCATGTCCACCGCCATGTCCACCGCCATGTCCACCGCCATGTCCACCGCCATGTCCACCGCCATGACCACCGCCATGACCACCGCCATGTCCACCGCCATGTCCACCGCCATGACCACCGCCATGTCCACCGCCATGTCCACCGCCATGACCACCGCCATGACCACCGCCATGACCACCGCCATGTCCACCGCCATGACCACCGCCATGACCACCGCCATGACCACCGCCATGACCACCGCCATGACCACCGCCATGACCACCGCCATGACCACCGCCATGTCCACCGCCATGTCCACCACCCCAATGGCCTCCTCCTGCTCCGACATTACCTTTCTCATGAACATTATAACCATGACCCCCCTTGCTTTTACCTCCATGTCCACCATGGCCACCACCACCGCCATGTCCACCATGGCCGCCACCACCACCGCCATGTCCACCATGGCCACCATGTCCTCCTCCTCCGCCATGACCTCCATGACCACCACTACCATGCCCTCCTCCGCCTCCTCCGCCGTGTCCACCATGGCCGCCTCCATGACCTCCACCGCCTCCCCCGTGGCCTCCTCCATGACCTCCGCCACCACCATGACCCCCTCCGCCTCCGTGACCTCCGCCGTGTCCACCATGGCCGCCTCCATGACCTCCACCGCCTCCCCCGTGGCCTCCTCCATGACCTCCGCCACCACCATGACCCCCTCCGCCTCCGTGACCTCCACCTCCACCGCCGCCGCCATGACCTCCTCCGCCACCGCCGCCCCCGTGGCCTCCTCCACCGCCTCCTCCTCCTCCGCTTCCAGTACTCTTCGATACTTTATGATGCCATTTTTTGCCACCGGTTTTAGTTGCTTTTTTTCCATGTTTGTCGGTATGGTCATGATGAACATCATGACCTCCAGCTTTTTTGTGTCCTTTATCTTCGTGATGATGACTTCCTTTTTCATGGTGACCCTTTTTACCATAATGATCTTCATGATGTCCTTCTTTTTTGTGACCACCCTTTTTATGTCCTCCCTTTTAAAAAACGTAGTGGGAATATAGTTATAGTAGTATTATATAATATAATATATATAATATATATATAATATATATAATATATATTATATATATAATATATATAATATATATTATATATATAATATATATAATATATATAATATATAATAATAATAATATAATAATATATTATATAGAGTTATACAGGAATACCAACTTACTTTTTTATAATGATGATCGTCATGGAATCCGCCGTGTTTCTCATGTTCACCTCCTTCATGGTGTTCATCATAAAATTCTTGCTTCTTTTCGTATTCATCCTTCTTATGAATACTATGTTCACCTTTAGTACTGTGACCTTTGCTGTGTTTGCCATCTTCGTAATACTAAAATATGAGAAATATGGTTAGTGATAAAAACTTATTTTTTGATTGAGCTTTTACGTGACCACAAATAAAACCGTTTTACCTTTGCGCCTTTCTCGCCCTTTTCTCCCTTCGAATGTTCTCCAAAGTGTCCAGCTTCTTCATGATGTTTTTTACTCGTTCCACCTTCATCCTTATATTTTCCTTTATGCCCTTCTTTATCATGATGACCTTTTTCGCCTTTTTCGTAATGATGATGACCTTTATATCCTTTATCACCCTTTTCGCCATGACTACCATGATGTTCAGAACTATGTTTTTTGCCTCCGCCTTTTTCAAACTTCCCGTTTCCGCCGCCGCCACCTCCGTGACCTCCTCCCCCGCCACCTCCGTGACCTCCTCCTCCTCCGCCACCTCCGTGACCTCCTCCTCCGCCACCTCCGTGACCTCCGCCGCCGCCACCGCCATGTCCTCCTCCGCCACCTCCGTGTCCTCCTCCGCCACCTCCGTGACCTCCTCCGCCACCTCCGTGTCCTCCCTTACCACCTCCGTGACCTCCTCCTCCACCTCCATGACCGCCGCCACCGTGACCACCATGACCGCCGCCACCATGTCCTCCATGTCCACCGTGTCCTCCACTTCCATGACCGCCGCCACCATGACCACCACCATCTCCACCGTGTCCACCGTGTCCTCCACCACCATGTCCTCCATGTCCTCCATGTCCTCCATGTCCTCCATGTCCACCACCATGTCCTCCATGTCCACCACCATGTCCTCCATGTCCACCACCATGTCCTCCATGTCCACCTCCACCACCATGTCCTCCATGTCCACCTCCACCACCATGTCCTCCATGTCCCCCGTGACCACCTCCACCGCCACCGCCATGACCTGACTCATGTTCCAAGCGTGCACTCTCCTCATGCACGCCAGCACTGTGACCTTCATCGCTTTCAACATGACCACCGTCATGTCCTTCGTGATCTACAGCTTCGTGTCCTTCATGCCCTTCATGGTCATATCCATCTTCATGTTCCACATTGTGGTCATTTTCAAAGTCTTCATGTTCTTCCGTAGCGCTTTGTTGGAGTAATGGTTGCGTTAACTGAACTTTGTTCTGTGGAGGCAATGTTTGTGTTATTGGAAGTAGTTTAATCTTTTGGGGCAACGGTTGCGTTTCTTCAACTCGACGCGTGTAAGGCAGTGGTTCTTTCTCTTCAACTTCATATGGTTTACTGGCAATTCGTTTTTTCAATTTTGCATGTTTGCTCTTCTTCGGTGGATGGTGGCCACGTTTCGGCTTTACATCATCGACATGATCTTCCAAAGAAAGAAACTCATTCTGTAAAAAAATGCCACCATAAAATTCGGCAGATGCCAATAAATTCTTACCTTAACGTTTCTTTCGATGTCTTTGGTTCTTCTTGTGAGTTCTCCTTCGTCCTTGAAGTTCTCCTTTTTCACATAATCCTGCAAACCTTGAGTGACACCGGCAGTGCCAAGGCCTACATCTTCATACGATAACAATCCTTTTTGATCTTCAGGTAACCTCTTCTGACCATAGAACTCAACGATGGTTTCATCAGATTTCGAGTCCGCATTTTTTGGCTTTTTATTATACGAAAAAGCTAACGGAGTCCGCAAAACTTTCTCAACTTTTTCACTCGCATCCGACAGAGGAGTTCCAACTTCGAAAACCAAAGGTAGACTTTGGATCACTGGATGTTTTGGTACTTCAACTAGCACCGGTCGTGGTTCCGCTGCAGACACTTCGAGGTCATCGATGACTCTCGAAAACACATTCGCGAACACACTCAAGAGTAACAAAGTCCTTGTCAGCAGCCCGAAGGCGCCACTTGTACCACTCCGCATCTGGTAGATGTTACTTATTCTTTGGAAAACTTAAGAGAACTTCAAGAGCGGAAGGATAAGAGCGAACTGCGGTTTCAAACGACAGTTTCTGCTTTTATATCCCCTGTAAACAAGATACAGATTCGATTTTCAATACTGTAATACATCCAGAAGGCGTGTAAATTAAAAATAAAACGGTAACAGATTTACATTTTACTTCATAATCAATTGGGCATCGGTGTCAACAATGAGACACCTTATTTCACTATAATCGCTTCACTTTTTATACTTTCTAAATAAGTCGCTGTATTTCATCGCATTTTATGGATGATTTAGTGAAGTTTCTGAAATAAAATAACTTTCTCTGATTTTGTTCGGTGGATACAACTTTTGTGATGCAACACTAAACGAGATTTTCGCGAAAACAATTCTTACTATCATGATATAATAACGTCCAACTTAAATTAAATTACCTTTTTCTACACAATCTCACAAAAAATACATTATAAAATGCATTCTGCATTAATCAAGTTGTTTCGGTTAAACCACAGGCACATTATTATAGTTTGCCATAATACAAATTACATAAAAGCTATTATTCTTATTTTCCAACTTTCTGAAAAAAAAATTCCCTACAAACTTCCTAGTTTTATTACGGACGCGTGCGTTCCACAGGCAGAGTAAACATATCAAGTGATCACATACTCTGTTTGCTCCGTTGCCTCTCTAGAACGAATAAGCGAACGACTTAGGACAACATTAGCAGGAAAAATGATTAGAATAAACCAGGAGTTTCTTTTTTTCAAGTTTGTACTATATAGGTTTACTACGAGTGCCTGCATTTTACAGGCAGAGTAAACATTTGACGTGATCACATACTCTATGTACTCCATTAGCTCTCTAGAACAAATAAACGAACGACTTAAGACAACGTTAGCAGAAAAAATTATAAGAATGAGCTTTGAGTTCCTTTTTCTGAGTACAAACTTCCTACTTTTACTAAAAGCGCATGCGTTCCACAGATAGAGTAAACATATCAAGTCATCATATACTCTGTTTGCTCCATTGCTTCTCTAGAACGAATAAGTGAACGACCTAAGACAACATTACCGGAAAAAATGATTAAAACAAACCAAATTTCACCTAATTTTTACTAAACATTTCACAGACAGAGTAAATATCTCACGTGATTACATACTCTGTTCGCTGCATTGCTTCTCTAGAATGAATAAGCGAACGAAAAGACAATATTAACAAATTAGAAAAAGCTACAAGTTTTTAGGAACCTTTGATATTTTCAGGTTCAACAATTTTTGCATGGTCCACCACAAATGGATAAAGTCGTGGTAAAATCGTTGTTCCCCAATTTTAAATAACTTTCATTCTTGGACATAGCCGGACTTCCTTTTTTAGAGGCTCAAAGTGGACCGAGTCGAGAGGCACTCAACCAAAGAAGAAATAAAAAGTGGAAATTAAATATACGTTGCCACTTAATGGTTATAATTACTTATTTGCTGTTCAAACCATTCTATAACAGCGGCCTCTTTTACAATTATAAACATTATAAAACAAATATTAAACAAAGTAGTCGTCAATTTTTTTGCGACTGTTTTCATATCTTCAAATTTGCAAACAAGAGATTGTTTATATAACAATGAAATTTGTTCAATTGAGAAATGATGACAACTTAAACTTCAAGTTTCCCACTTTTAACTTCTTAATTAACGTCTGAAATTTTGATGTTAAATTAAGAACCAAAACGTGAAATTTGAAATACTTTTGTTGCATTGTTAATATGTTTTTCGTAGTTTAGCATATTAATAATAATTTAGTATTTACTTTCAAACTAGTTTGTAAACAAAAGTTACAAGTATATAATTAACAAAATGTCATTTTAACGATCAATTAGAATAAAATTGTTTTATGTTGAGCGAACATTAGAATGATGTCGCCAATAGTAATTGATTGATCCTTTTAATTTATAACATCGAAATCACGTCAAACAAAACATATCGATGGCAATTCTCACTTATTTTTATTCCCATGAAAGTAATGGAAATAGCTAATTGTAAATTTCACACTCCATTAATTTGATTTTATTCCGGTTTGGCGATGGATAAGTTACGTAAATAATGCTCACTGAATCGGAATACGATGAACTGAAAATGCCTCCAAATGTTGGCAACAAAATGACAAAGCTTATTGGATTATGCAAATAGTCGATCGAGATCATCGGGCGTTAAAAAACAGATTTGGTAATATTATTATTGTGTATGATTTATGTAATGTTAATAGAATTTTAAATCGGAAAAGAATCGAACCAACGAGACTAAACAAAAATTTTAAACTAACAAAACCAAATAAATACGATAAATTTTCACAATGGCAATGTAAAAATGGTTTTTCTAATTTGCTGTTGTAACAAAGTTCTTAAGGTACTCATTTTAATGTGTCTTATCGGGCTTTACCGGACCCAAAATCTAGAACCTTCTTTTCGGTTGGTAACACAGATTGGACAAACTGTCATGTGTCATTGTAAGTTTAAGGTTACAATTTCAAGCCAGACCCCAAAACACTCGTTTGATAAAAGTTAAGAGCACTCGTTCTTTGCAAGCACTCCTTCCTGCCGCAGTTGTGTTGCAAATTTGGACTCATGTCTCATTAATAATAAAACTAGTTTTTTAATATTTTAAAAATTCAAACGTTCTTTGTGGAATTGTTTCTTAATTTAACGCTTTCGCTGTCTTTACTACAAACAATGGGAACGTACAAAAAACTCGAATTCGATTTTCACTCCAAATTCGAGCGTTTAATCAGTTTACTTTAAATGGATATAATTTTTAGTCTAATGAAAAGTCAATATGGACACACAAAAAAAAGTTTTCCTATTATTGTCATTATATTCAGTTTGAAAGTAAATTCTAGAACATCTAGTTTTTTTGTAATTTAGCATACTAATAGTACTTAAAATTTTAATTTTTATGCCAACAACTTGATCCTCCATCTTCTTAGTGACCGGAAAACAGTGTTACCAACACACACAAAATGTAGGGCCTCCTTTTCTTTGTATAAAAATTTTATTTAGATAAACATTTCACTTTGCAGTATTAAACTCTATGCATAAAATAAAGATAAACGTAAAGACATCATTTTGGCTTAAACCTTATCAAAGCAGCGCCTGTACTTTTCTTGTGCTTGTTATATTCACGTTCAATTGAGTCAGTGTATCTCCTCATAATGTGCCCCATCAATTTATCTCTTAATGGTAATAAATAAACCACTAACTGGGCTGCCTTAATTTTGTTTGATTTTATAACTGGTCTTTCATGCCATATTTTAACTGTCATATCATCCTGTGAATATAAATCATAATATTTATGAATACATAAAGTAGGAAACTTACAATAGCTGCTGAGAGTAGAGAAGAAGGAAAATTAAAATGGTGAGCTAAACATTTGCTGATGTCCCTATTAACGTTTTCTTGAGAATCTTCAGCACTAATCATATTGTCAACAATCTAAAACTAAGAATATTAGGAATGAGTTGATTTAAATGATATGATATACTTTTGTGTCAAATATATTCTTCATATCCACTTTGTACTTATGGTAAAGACAGTCATATAAAGCAGGCCCATCGTGCACAACTTTACAAATAAAATCAGATTCTAAAACATCTCCAAGCCGTTTTAAATCAGTCAAAAACAGCAAATCAAACACATAAATCTGTTTAAAATCAGCCACTACCAACAAGCTCAAACTTCTCCTCTGAACACAAGTGTTGCCTAATCCAGCAACTGCCACAGATTCCCTGTTGCTCAACACTTCAACAGCTTCATCAAACTGCTTCCCATAATTATCCACAAAGATGTAATCAAAAGTCATCTGTTTCAACCGCTGGAATTCATCTGGGTGCATCCTGATTTTATCTTGGACTTCATTATTCGATTCTGTTCCTTCCGAGACTGAAGAGGTTTTTATTGGTGATATTTGCACTAATTCGTTGCGAAAAAATGTCATGCTTCCATCGTAAGTCGTGTTTGTGCTTTGGCAAAATATGTTATAAAGTTCTATACTTCGTGGAGAAATATACTCGACACTGCCTTCATAAACTTCTTTGTTCTGAATTTCGATTAATACACGGTCACCCGGTTGGGGTTTCCAAGTCATGATAAATAAAAAAATTATTAAAAGTGATGATAAAGTGAGGTTATAGCTCCCGACACCTGTTTTTTTGTTTGGTACTCAAGATGGTAAAGTTGGTCGCTACGTTAATGGGATTTTATCGGTTGAGCTGGCGCGAATTGTAAATTTATTGAATGCACCACGAATTGCTTTTTGTCAGAATTAATAACTGACTGCATTTTTTTGTTAATTTTTCTTTGTGATCAAAAAAAGAATTATTACAATTGGTGCCATTGTTTTTCTACTTGTTAGGGCTTAGCACTGTTTATTATAAAATTTTACAAGTATGTTAAAAGTGTCATTTTAAAATATGAATTTTTAAAAAACGTGCCCGACGCATCTACCATAAATTGTAAGAATTTTAAAATGATGTAATACAATTCTATACGGGCCTTTCAATTTAAAAAAAAAAACTTATAGTAGGTACCTACTACTTACTCTTTAATATGAGTGCAGAGACTCAAACATCTGAAACTTGCTGATTTCTCCCTTTGGAAACATATAGCCCAAAAACTAACTAAGAAATAAATTAATAAACGGAAACTCGATTGCTTAAGAAGTTGGCTTCTTCTCTTTATAGTTAAGAAAAAGTGCTGTGAGTGTTCCTATTAACTCAACTAAAGACTTTAATGTGTACTTCATAAGTTAAATATTTTGGTAAATAGACATTTTTACAAATTTAAAAAAAATGAAACTTGGCGAATTTACCAACTCTCCTTTTAGTCTCCACTATAACCTCATCTGTAAACATTTTTCTCTTTCTTTCGCGGTACAGTTTGCTGGAACTGTCTACTAGGAATAAAGTTTAAAGACGACAAATTCTTTTGCATCTTCATTTTCTTTGACAATATCCAATCGTTGTGAGTATAACTATCCAAGTGTCCACGTGCGCTCTATTGTCCAATAAAATAAAATCTCTGATACTTTTACCATTTTACCAAAAAGTCTTTTTTCGAAACCTACCATTGTCTTATTGCCTTAATTTGGAACGTTTCTACCGTTTGGTGTAAGATTAATTTGGAGTTGAGTTTTGTAGTATAAGATCTGCTTTCAATATTTATCTTCAGTGATCGTTTTTACCTTTTTCCATTTACTCCTCTTACTTCTACATCTTTTATTTCTTCTGTGTACGTTTTTACTTTTTTTACTGTTTGTTTTTTATTAATTGTGGTTATGTGATCCTATCAACTTAATTGTTTTGTTTTTTTTTGTATGATTACACAGAGCTACACGAATTTTGTGCGTGGGATTAATAGTACGTAAATACTATAAGTTTGTTGATATGCAACAGAAAATATTATTATTTCCGAGAAAAAGTTTGCTTTTGCAGTCTAGCCAACATTTTTTTTTTTAATTTAAAATAATTAATTGTTTTAAACATCTATCTGTTAAAACATCAAAATAATAATATTTGTATACTTACTCATTTCATTATCTTTAAATATTAAGTAGAACAAAAAAAAAGTTTAAAAACTAAACTTCTTCCTTTTTTAAACGCCAAGTATAATCCCTAATAGTTACAAGCAACATGGGACTCATGGCTTGTCTTGATTCCGAAAATTTGCTTCACAGAGCTTCACTTTTTGTTTAGTACTTTAATGGATTCACCACCTATATAACAAAAAGCATATATATTTGCACTTTCTTGTCAATATTTATCATTATTTAGGCTTGAAAGAATTACAAAAATTAGTCCATAGGTTCTTGCACGTTTGTGCTATTAATTATACACTTCCTCCTCATCTCTTCTACTAGAACTATAAAATTTGTATTATCTCTTCAAAAACTACAAAAGCAAATTTAAAGAAGGGTAAGTATGTTATGGGTATGTTTTGGTACATAACAAATAAAAAAAATAAACAAATGTGTTATTTGTGTTAATTCTGCATTTAGTTGTTTCTATATATTTAATTTATTATATTATCCCCTTTTACTTTTGTATCTTCTTTTCCTGTGCTTTTCAATTTACTTAATTGTTTCTTCGGTGTTGTTAAGAGTATTTATATTTTGTTGTACTTGTTTTTCAGTTTTCCCGCACTTTAACAAATAGTTCGTAAATCATTCAAAGATATCAGTTTTTGTTTTGTCTTTTTAATTTGTTTATCCAAAATTATATTGCTCTCTATTGATCCATTATGTCTCAGTATTTTTTCTGGGATTCTTGCATGTTCTTTCCCAAAAGTAATTCTCAGAATTATACCTATGAAACTGTTACATACAAACATTCTTGGCTATTTACTTCCTTATAGAAAGAAGCTATAATCCTTATCTGTTTATCTAATATCTTTATCTATTTATTCCAATCAATTATTTTGCCATTAGCACTGTTCCTGTGTAACTTCTGAATTTCTACTTTAGCTCCCATATGGTTATTTCTTTATTTTCATTCGATTCTGATGTATATTCCCTGATCACATATTTTTCTTCTTCTGGTTTTTCAGGTCTTTTGCAGTATTCTGTTTAGACATCAATATATTCTTTAAATTTCGTAGGCAAGATTTTGATTTTTCTCGTAGTTTTGTGACATTTGCTTCCCGAATTCTTCCCAAGATTTTTCTTTATCATATCTTCCTTTCTGTGTTTCTTTTTTTTGTTTATTTCGTAGAACTGTAATTTTTTATTTGTGTGGTACTTTATTCCCAAACTTTAATGCTGTTTTTATCTATGTGTTCTTATTTTTTGTTTATTACAAATTTTTACTGTTCCACAAATTTTCTGACCATTTCTAAGACACTTTATTTAAGAAATACCAAGCTCCATTTTTCTTCTCCTAACATACTCTTTTCAGTTTGTGTTTTCTTTTAGTATCTTAATTGAGTTTCTATATCTTTTAGTTTATGTGCTTTGATTGTCTCTAATAATCTTTCATTTTTTATCTTCCTTCCCTTCTTTTTTCATCTTGACTTTCATTTTGCCTAGGTAATGGTCTCTTCCTATTTACCATTCTTCCGTTCATGTCTTCCATGAGTATAAATTATAATGCAATTATTAATGTTGATATTATCCACTTATTTTGTAGGTTTTCATTCAAATTGTAAACAGTAAACCTTCTTACTCTACTGCCATCATTTTAGTGCCAAATACAACTTTACACCAGGTGACTTTGAATGATTAAGACAATTATAGTGTATTGGCAACACTGAGAAATTGGTATTAATGACGTATCACTTCTTGATTCTTTATTTAGAGTGAATGCTGTGAATATATTCACTCACCATTTTAGTTTTGCGATTCACTTTGAAAAGAAGACATTATGTGCCCAGTGAAGAAAACTGATTTCAAACCTTGACCCTTAATTTGACAGTTTTGAATTTGAAACTCAAGCATGCCAAAACAAAACTTAAAAAATATTATCAACCTAACAAAAAAAATCTCAGTCGTTTTAGTCACTCGGTATTTACGGAATATTGTACAATACATTAAACAGTTATTTAAATAAAACAAATAATAGTTATAAATCCTTAGATATCTACATACAAAGTTTGTCCATAAAATGCGCCCCAAAAAACGTCTCTAATGTACATACTAGGTCATCCGCCTGTTAGTGCCATCTATTGAAAACTTTGCTCACAAGCGACAATTTGGTACCTCTGGTCAAATTCAACTCTAGAATTTTCATCATCTAGATTTTACTACTCTTATCTAGAGGGCGCAGTGGTATCAAACCGAGCTTAACCATCCCACACTCAATTTTTGTTATTTTACTTAATTAGCATCTTGTAAACCATTGACTAACGCTGGCTGCACTAGAAAACATGTTTATGGTAATTTTTATTACAAACACTTCTTAATAATATTCCAACCATCACTCTTGAGATATGTTTCTATTTATCATCTGATATGCAGATTGAAAGTGGCCAAAATGTAAATTCTCTGTTGGCATAGGTATAAATTATCGTTGTATATCGAGTGAATCATTTTAGCAACAATTAACATGTAAACCTTGGACTTCGCGTTTTATTTTTAATTTAGTTTGGAAAAGAGGATGTATAGCAATGTCACGATAAATTACTCATATCATAATTTGCTGTGTGTTTCCTTTGCGTACGAAAATGATTGCAATTTAATTCATTGCTGAACAGACTTTGCTCTCTTATTAATAACGCTAAACTATAACGAATCGTCATCACAATCGGTTTTGTAGCCCCATTAAAACCGAATTTAGGCTTACATCCGTGAAAAATGTTCCTGGGAAACCACCAACAAGTGGGCACATTAAAATTCATCGAACAGTTGTGTGTGTTTATTTTGGGGTGTGGAGCCCGCATAAGGGGTTGCAACCCGTATGCGTCCACATGGCACACAATAGAGGGATGCTAGTGTGATTTCAGAGCACACGCGCCCCTCGAACTTCTAAGTGACCAATTATTCATCTCAATTTGGCTATTATCGCGAGGTGATACCCGTATGACTTTCAAGGGGTGAGATAACTCCCCTGACATATGTTAGTAAAGCGGGTACTCGAGGGTTAAAAAATCAATTTGTGATGAATGCCAGATTTCGAGGAAGACCTGGCCAATCAGAACGAGCTTGTTATCAGTGACTGTTATCGAAATTCTAGGAATAAACTTGTTTTTCAAGCTAATAACGCGTTTTTAGAATATCGAATTTATTTGTAGAGTGGTTTTAGTTTACGTTATCGAGAGACCACTTTTTTATCGGTTGTGAATCATATTGTTGAAAACGTTCAAGAGTCATGGTTGTGATTCAGTGTTGCATGCTGTATTCTTGCCCGCATTTGGTTTTTACACGGACGAAATTAAAGGCATAATGACCAGTTGCAGACCTCATAATTGCAAGCAAAAGGCTGCTGTTCATGGAAATGCCGTGTTGTGTGGAAATGGAATGAAATTATCTGATTATGATGCGCTGATTCTCGTGTTTTTGAATTCTGGTGACATTTTCTTTTCAGGGACTGGTACGAAGTCAGTATTTCCTCTGCGACAAAATAGTCTAAATAGGGAAAATAGTAGGTACAGCAGTTACAAAAAGCGATTTTAGCCATTCATCGAAATACAGCAGTTTTCGAGCCTCAATGAAATAGTGGTTCCTTATATTTATAAACTACTGCACAAATTAAACTTACGATGAACGATATAGTGCGATCCGCAGAAGTAAATAAACTATGGCTGTTTAAATGTGAAATAGATATAACTACACTAAAATTATCAAAAAACTTGCATATTTTAAAAATATTTTTTAAATACAGAGTGTCCGTGTACAGAGTAGTAGACCTAAGTTAAAGTGTTTTTTTTTTTTTTTAATGGGACGTCATAGATTTTTACATTATTAGTTTCTACATCAAAAAGGAGGACGTTGCTTACATCATTATAGATTTAACTTTTTCCGTTTTGGAATTATTCAACTTTATTATAAAAAAGGTCGACATTTGAAAAGTCACTACATATTTTCACACTAATTTGCAAAAGAAAACTTTTGGTCCAAGTGTACTGACACGCAAAAGTTGAATAACTCTTTTTTTTTTAATAGAACACCTTGTATTTGTTTATACATGTCCAAAATATTTTTGATAAGCTTTCCAATAGTATGCGGTTTATATGGCAAATTTGAAATTCGAAATATTTCTCAAAATTAAAAAAAAAAGAATTACCTACAAGAAAATTTGTTAGCTTTTACAAGTAGGCTGCTGTCAACGCTGTCAGTGAATGTAATAGGTCAAATGACAATTCATCAGCATTGTGCTAGTGTACTTGATAATTACTACGAAAATTTCACTACCGAGTATTTTTTTTTTATTATTATCATAATATTTTATATATTATATTTTGCTTTTGACATGTGTAAACTACTGTTATAAATTTTAAAATTTATTTTAGTAAAATTTTAAATGTGACAGTCGATCAGATCATTGAAATTTGCTATACAAACCGGATATCATTGGAAAACAAAAATACTATGGAAATGTGAAGACGAATACAGGATATTATATTTAAAAAAAAGTAAAGAAGTCGAGTATTTACTGAAACTACAAGCTATACTAAGTTTGCAAATGTCTCGGAAAATATTCACGGCCTACCTCTGTGATTTTTCAAATGTCGGTTTTTTATATAACAAAAGTGAAATAATTGCACAAAAATCTAAACCTACAATAATGTATACAACGTTGTATTATTTTTTTACGTAGAAACTAATAACGTAAAAAAAATAGGTTGTTCTATTTAAAGAAAAAAAAACATAACATTAGTTTACCTCTCTGTATATGAACATCCTGTATATTAAAATATTTTTAAAATGTGTACTATAAGTACAGCTTATATCGCCCAACTACGCATTTTTGGGTCACCTGTATATTTTTTAAATAAATTTGTTTTCTATCATAAGTTTTATGAGAAAATAGATTGGCAACATTAACTGCTTTTGAAAAAGTCAGTTCCTGTGCGTTTATTTATGGCATCAAAGGATATTCCTTTGTAAAAATTTCGAATAGATATTCCCAATTATTTTTACGAAGGAATCCAAGTCTTTCCATCAAGTGAGTTATGAAACCAAAAACGTATGTCGTCTTATTAATTGATTTTGCTAACACTTTGATCCTTCAGATTTATTTAGTCTGTCATTTTTTTAATTATGGTGTTATAAGGCGACATACGTTTTTAGTTTATGACCCACGTGATCGAAAGACTTTTGGATAGTTTGGTGCTTAAGGATTAGCATCTCACATATCTAAGCAGACTTAAAAGGGTCTAGCAAAAGCATTGTTCAATGGCGCGACGGAATCGTGAAATACGAGAAAAAGTCGGTGTGCGCAACACATTTTTTTAACGACTCATAACTCGGTTATTAATTAGTATAGAGAAATGAGAGCGAAGCGATCTTTTAGAGAAAGTTCTGTGGTATATTACATATTTTTTACAATTTTTGATCTATTAAAATCAATTAAACAAAAGTTATAATTGATTTTTTTTAAACTCGTGCCTGAATCACTGGAAAACTACATTTTTCGTGTTTTTTTTTCTACACAATTAAATTTTATAAAAAAGTTTATGAACATTGTTACATTGTTCGTTTTTTCTGAATTTTGGAAATAAATGACAAGTCTTTTTTTAATTAAAATTTCGCATTTATTCAGATAAAGTGAAAACTATATAAATATCTTTTACATATTTCAATGAATACATTTATGAACTTAATTCACTCTAATTCTGCGCTCCGCAGTTAGGTACTTACTTATATTTTATGACTAGTATTTTTAAGTTATAATAATAAATTAATTTTCTGCACAAGAAGAAAAAGAAAGTGCAGCTCCAACTGAGGACCGTATTAATTTTTCACAAAGAAAATGAAGTTACATTAAAGTGAGAATGCATTGAAATGAAACTCAAATCGTCACGGATTTTAGCTTAGTTTGAATAAAGCTTGAAAATAATAAGCAATATCATCCCATTAAATTTAAATTAAGTCTAAGAAAGAAAACTTTAGACGTCACTTCTTCAACTGGTAACTCACAATCTAAACGTGCACTAAAGAAGAAACACGTTCAGAGGGTATAAAAATTACGATTAGTCAGAACCCAACTTTCGCGCCTTTTTTATCTAAACGATACTCCAACGCAGCGTTCCGTGAGCAAGCAAAGCGAGCACAAACTCCAACGTTTACTGATAAGGTGATAAGGCTTGTTTGTAATGTCGTGAAATATGAAGACGAGATAAATAAAACAAACTGAAATTTTGAATAACCTTATTATGAACGAACAAAATTGCAATAAGCGAACGTTAAATGAAGTCATAAAGTTGATTGGCTTGTTCGGGACGCTACTTAACTGTTCTACACATTTAAACAGAACTTTTAAATATTTCGCTCTGTTTATTGATTTTCTCACTGTTATTTTGAAAAACACATTACGGAAAAAACTGCTGGTTCGAGATTGGTTGGTTTGCAATGAATCGCAATAAAGAATAGTCAGGCAACAAGCTATTTATTAGTCATTATGTTAAGTTACAGTGAGTGAAGAAATAATGGTAAAAAATATTATTACTCTTTAAGTGCGCACGTTTGTCCATAAAGAAACAATAAATATAAGCGTGTGCGCTTTGTGTGGGGAAAAACTATTCCTCCATTTTTCGTGGGTACGTTTAGTTTATTTTGCAAATATTTTTGTAGTTATTTATGGGGATATTATCTTCGGCATGAAACCTATATAGGCTGTTTGAGTTTTACTACCTGTGTTCGAAGTATGCACGATTCTATTTCAATTTTTGTAATGTTAAAACCTTCGAGACTAATTTGAGCAAAAACCAATAAGTACTAGAAAATGTAAAAGACCCTTATATTTTAAATATATTTATTTGCAGACAAATTAATTGTGTATTATATTTAAACGTCAGGTATTTTTATTTAGTACAAACAATGAATGTCCAGTAAAAGTAATATTTGTACAGTAAAATAATAGATGTTCATTAAAAATTATAAATGCGTAGTAAAAACAAAGTATGCTCGGTTACTATAATTAACGTGGTACAAAGTAATAGATGCAAAGTAATAGTAATAATTTTCAGTAAAATAATAAAATTTCAGTAAAGAAAATTAAAGATCAGTGTCATAATAATAAATATACGGTTTTGCTTTTTTCTTGTTCTTTATTTTGATGTTTTGGAAAATTTTGAAAAATCGTAACAAAATATTTGAGCTGTATATATTAAAAACATCTCAGTATTTAATGTTTAGAAAATTTGACACTCATTTTACAGAATTCTGCATTTTACAGTTTCATTTAATTTTGGAACAAAACTACCTAAAAATCCGATCAAAAATAGTTGTTAACAATTTAGAAATTATTAATTATATAATTAAAAAAAATCTAAAAAAATTATAAAAATATAAAGATCGCAACTAAAACATTTAGGTTGCGTACATAAAAAATAATCTAACTATTAAATCATTTTAATTTGGAAATTTTTGTAACCTCAAAATCTAAAGAATCAAACGTCGTATTGAGCTATTTTTTTTTTTATTTAAGTGAGAATTAGGAAAAATTATGAACATTGTTGTCATAAATACTCACAGAATTCTGTATTTAAAAAATGCAAATCTAAAATTTCTAAAAAATACAAAAATAAGTTAGAAATTTTGACTTTCTTAAAATCACAAAATGAGACATTTAGAAACTGTCTAATTTAAAAAAAAACTGTAAAATGGGAAAAAAGAATAAAAAATTTGAGGTTCTGAATTTCAGACATAATTAAAAAGTTTTTCCAAAAGTCCCTAAAATGGTAAAATTTTAGAAATTTCAATAAACAAAAAACCTCTTTTATTAGACTTACCGAACCGACTTAGAAACCGAAAAATGTGAGTAATCAACAAAATTTTGCATTCTAAAATACAGAAGTTTTCTAAAAGTTTTAAAAAAGTTAAGTAAAATGTTTTCAAAACTAAAAATGTACATTTACGCAAATGTAAAACTTTTGAAATTTTTGTCTTTAAAAATTCAAGACATTTAGGACAATAGATTTCCTTTACATTCTAGATTTTTCAAGTTCTTTATATATTTAATATTATCTTTCCTTTTTTGCTTAAATGGATCGTCTAAATATTAATTATCTAAAGTTGTATTTATTTTTTTAAATCTTTTTTTTTTCTAGTTATTTTTTTATAGCTTAGATCTAAATAAAAGATTTTGTGACTTTTGTATTTTTTAAATTTTTTACACTTTCAAGATTTTGATATTTTCTGAATTATATACCTACATGCTCAAATTGTTTATATGTCATATATTTCTTCTGTTTTTTTTTATTTTATTTTTTTTTATCGTTGGATTCATTATATATCTAAAACTTTTCAATTTTGCCTTACTGTAGCTAGCTTGCATTATCCTTTTTAGGTTTTTTAAAATTAAGTTATTAATTTTTCTACATTTTCAATACTTACAGGTCTTTTGATGTTCAAATTTTTGAATTCTTTTTATAATTAGATTCTTTGGATCTTTTTGAAAATTTTTCATTATTTTTAAGTTTGTTGGAATCTTTAACTTTTCTAGATTATTTGATATATTTTTTAAATATTTGTTTCTCTTGGCGTCAGTCGATTGCTAAATTTTCTAAATTCTCGTAAATCTCTCTTGTACTATGTACTATATATTCAATATTTTCACTATTTTTTCCTTTTTATCTCCGCTTCTTAATGGTTATCAAAATTGTATTAAAATATCATAGCTTAAAAAATTAAAATATTTATGCATCCATTTTGGGATATTAAATGCCAAATGATCCAAATGGGATATTTTTTTCTTAAAAGAGCAGTAGATGTAAAAATCACCAATTCTCTAAAAAAGACCAGAAAGAACTATAAAGTTATTTATAATTTTATTTATAAAAATTAAGGCTCAGAATTTTTGTAAGTATTTTTTTCTGTTTTTTTACTATTTAGATTTTCGATATACTCTAATTTTGATTTTTTTATAATTAGTGGATTTGAAGAGAAATTATGTATATTTTTTTTAATTTTTTTGAAATACTTGTAAAGTTTAAAATCCTCAGATTGTTAATTGATTTGATTATTTTCTTTATTTTTTCAAAATTTTCTAAATTTTTCTTTTGCAATATTTTTATTTTTTTTAAAGGTTTAAAATTTTTAATTTTTTTAGATTTCTTTAGTTTTATTAGTTTTTTTTTATTATCAGATATATCTTAAAATTACAATATTTTCACATCTTTAAAACTTTTAATTTCTTTAGATTCTCTTGTTTTTCATTTTTTTATTGTTTGAATTGTTGAATTTTGTTTTTGTAGAGGTATAAAAATTTTGTCTGTTCCTCTAGATTTTCAAACTTTTTGATATTTCCTAAATTTAAAACATGTTTTAGATGCTTTAAATATCATACAGTTTTTCTATTTTTTTAAAAACTTAGATCATTCACTTTTTCTTGTTTTATGTGTTTGTTTTCGTTGTGTGTCTTACACTTAGATATTTCCGATCTTTGTGTACTTTGGATTCTTTTTTTATATTGTTTGCATTTTATAGATTTGAGTTTTAAATTTCGTATACTTAATATTTTATAAAACTCGTCAAATCCCTAAATTTTAAAAGATGATGAAGTTTTATCAAAAGTGTCGTACAAATGGAAAAAATCACGTCCGGTAATGTTGTCTCGTTTTTGCTTACTGAACATTTATTATTTTTACCGTGCAAATTGGCATTAAATACTCTGAATATGCGATTTTTTTTACTGTACAGAATACAATATTTTTTTGATCATTCCTAGTTTTTTAAAGTGTACAAAATAAATTAAAAACTAGTCATTTCTAATTTTTTAGTAAGCAAAATCAAATTTATTACTGAACGCTTTATTACAACTCTATTTATTTTCAAATTATTTTCAGGCGGAAGAGTTTTAAAAACTAGAAATACAATGGTCAGGTTAAAATAACATTGTGGAAGACTATTCGGCTCACTGCAACACTTTAATGCCTCGTTCCGTTCAAACAAAGACCCTGTTATTGCATTTCTGAGAAAACCAATACTAGTGTCTTTGATTATTCTTCGAAGAAAACGTGGTCAAAATGAATTTTTCTTAACTTGTAGAATGAAGTATAAATTAGAGAATTTGTCACGAAGACCGTTAGAATTTTGCCTAGTTCTCGCTTGTTCCATTGCATGAAAATAGCCTTATCGCCTCCTCCGGAAGTGCCAAAAATAACCTCGAAGATAAAAGCTCCAGTAAACACAACATTGTCGTCCCGATTGAATAAGTAGTGCAGTCACGTTAGCTAAAAAAAGGCATCAACCTCGGAATGTAACGGAATAAGCTGAAAGTTTCTACAAACCTTTATTTTGGTACTCTAAATGTTGTCCCAAAAGTCTCATAATGTCACGTGTGAGCGTCCTTAGATATTTAAGGTCAAAGGTCCCGAAAATCAGTTTTTTGGCAATATCTTCTTTCCTTTGCCTCGAATCGAATTAGCATCTATTATAAAAGTTGTAGAATATAAAATTCTCTACAAATTTTGTCGTAATAATTTTTTTATACGCTTAACCGTTTTTTAAGTAGAGCGCGAAGAGTGCGTGGCGCTCATCCGTAAATGCCATAGCGCAAGTTTCAAGGCGATTCCCAGTTCATAAGACGGTTTTTAAACTTAAATATTCGTTAAATATTTGTTAATTAACTATTTAATAAGTCATTTAATATCATTTATTTTTTTCTTTAAATAATAAAGCAAATAAAGTCAATTATTTTAAATATATTTTAATCAAAATCTCATTACAGATAATTGTATTTCAAGTGGGAAAGGAATGAAGAAAACATTTTTGAATAATATTTTTATTTAGCAATCATATATAATAAAATTTGTACAATTAAACTATAAAGCGTTGAGACATGCATGTCCATTCCATTGGCAACAACCATTATTGCAGTTACAGAATACTGTAGAAAGCAGTTCATCTGGTGCTGGTGGTTATCGGTCGCAGGGCTTTATTTTGCAGCACCCAACCCCATTTCTGGGATTCTAAATCATTGCCTAACCAAGTTTGAATTTGGTAGTAGACACAATTGATATGTTGGTGAACTGCTGCACTCGTTGTTGGAAGAGTTAATAACTGCACAGGCTTGTTTAATTTTGTTGCCTTAATAAATTGTACGTAGCGAAGATGATCGATACTGTACTCAGATTTTGGAGCATTATAGACTGCCAAAAAAATGCGTGTGTTATTTTCAAGTAATATTTGCACAGGACAGTTTTCTTCTTGAAATACCTTAGCAAGTCGATTCAAATCGGGTAGTTTCTCTAACGTTTTGATGACAGATTTTTTTCCTTTCCTAAAAAGAGCAGAAGTCGTGTCACAGCCACTAAACGCATGTAAGAATAAAATGACTTCTTCACAACGGGGATACTTATCAAAACATTTAGATAATGATAGATGATCGAATATCTTCCCTAATAATGGCCGCAGCAGCTTCTACTATCCGTAACCGTTCTTTTTCAGAAGTGTTTTTTTTTATTCTGGTACCATGCTTTTGATAATTTGATAATTGATAATAAATTAGCCTGTGCATCACGAAAAAATATAATAGTGATCGATCCAACCTTTGTTGTAATTATTATATCAGTTAAATACTTCTGCTGTAGTTTCGAAATTATTGTCTTATCGTTTGGTGCACACTCCGTAGGAATATCTTTAAGCTCTGGCAATATAAATTGGAAATCTTCATAATTTTTTATGTAGTTAAAAATCTCTTTCATTGATTGTGTGACTTGATTATCTAGGCGAGGCTTTCTTATTTGAGATTGTACTAGCTTTAAAAAATTACTGTAGCAAACAGCGTGATATTTTGCTTCAGCAGCTATCAAGTTATAATCATAAGATACACGATTTTTTACTAACTCTTAAGTTAATAAGCTTCCCCACAAAATAAGCAGAATTTTTAAAATCAAACACTTCATTTCTTTTCTTACGAGATCTTTAATGAGATTATGATTAAAATATGTTTCAAATAATTCACTTAATTACTCTGTTATTTATACGAAAAAGGTAAGTGATAATAAATGATTATTAGACTTTTTAGCAATATTTATAAACAAACGGCTCTTACTAATAAACGATGTTACAATATACAATAAACAATACAATTGTTTAGGTAAAAACTGACAAATTCTTCAAAACTGACAAAACAGTGTTTAACTAAACAGCTGTTTAACATCATTTATTGGTAAGAGGGAAAATGTATAAAATAGTTATTTAATTAATATTTATATAACAAATTAAGTTTAAAAACTGTTCTATGAACTGGGAATCGTGTTTGACCTTGCCCTGTGCTATTTACGGATGAGCGTTCCGCACTAATCGCGCTCTATTTAAAAAACGGTTAAGCGTATAAAAAAAATATTAAGACAAAATTTGTAGAGAATTTTATACTCTACAACTTTTATAATAGATGCCAATTCGATTCGAGGCAAAGGAAAGAAGATATTTCCAAAAAACTGATTTTCGGGACCTTTGACCTTGAATATCTAAGGACGCTCACACGAGATCTTATGAGACTTTTGAGACAACATTAAGAGTACCAAAATAAAGGTTTATACAAATTTTCAGCTTATTCCGTTTCATTCCGAGGTGAAACCCTAACGTGACTGCACTAAAGACCAAGAAAACAAAAGCACGTATTTTACGATTCATTCTGAGAAGTTTCGTCGTCTTGAGGCGAACGTGGTTAAAATTATGACTCGACTCCGGTGTTTAATCCCTCCAAAGGTCAAGTACCAGATGTGAACCGTCAATTTTCCTAATTATCCATCGGCACTCTTTCCCTCGTTAAATACGCAGTTGAAAAATCGCAGGAAACAAAAGCCGGAAAGGTCCGTCACATTTCCTCCTTTCAACCGGAAAAGGGATTATCAGCGCCCTCCCACAACGACCGATTTAACAGTGCGTGAAAATTTCGTTTAATTATTGAAAGCAGGAAAAACTTACTTCGGTTATCTTTCTACACGACGTAAATCAAGACGTGTCATTCGTTAAAATTCCACAAAATATTCCCTGTTTGCTTGTCTCTGGATGTCGTGTTTGGATATTCTTTGTGCGTTCGCAAATCGCGGATCTATTATTAAGAAGGAGATTATTTTTACGTTCTGGCTCAGCTTGTTGTGTGAATATTTAGCTGGTGGGTATTTCACAGGTTCTTTATTATGATATTTCACAGCTTATTCTTGGTCAGGGTCACTGTAAAGTGCTTATTCATGACGACCACCTTAAAATCCGTCGACTGGCTTTTTTTGCAAATCTGACACACCTAAAAAGATTTGCGATTTGAATTTTGATGCGATATGGACATGCTCTCACAAAAAACGAGCTAATAACATCACCGATTTATATAACTAACACATTTTTTAATTTTCCGAACTAGAAATGAACTCTTTTTCAAAATTCCAACAACTTACATCTGCAGGTGCGTATGTTCAAATTTACATATCACTTCTAATTTTTTTGAATGATTACGAACATTCAGTGGTTCGGGTAACTGACTTCCGTATAATTAGCATACTATACTGATTACGTGGGTAGCACCAAACCAAACATATGTGAATTAAATTATTGTTGTTTTCTGAAGATTGTATTAGAAAAAATAGTAACTAGGAAAAATTAGTTATGCAAGAAAATTTCTCGCAAACGTATTTGTTGTTCATAAAATAGAATGTTATTAAAATATTGTTTGTTTTGTTTTTCTACGTACTGAAGCCAAATACACGATGGGAATTACGCTATGTATATACAGAGTGCTCATAAAAAAGCGGGCAAATTAATTGCACGGTTTTGTATTTAAACCTCAGATATCTTTGTTCAATAAACACTGTGAATGTCCAATAATTATGGGACTAGTGTGTTATATGGCTAATAAGTCACGCAAGAAAAAGTTTAGTCACGAGCGACGAAGGAGCGAGGGTGGCTATAAAGCCATAACACAAGAGTTGTATATAGTATTTTATCCAATACATGGTAGGTTAATACAGAAACATCTTCGAGGGACCATAATAAGTTGCACTTCTAAACCATAGTTATTTTAAAAAAGCATTGCATTGACATGGTCGGGAAACAGATACAAATCCCATGGTATGTCTCGAAAAGTCTTCATATCGCCATCCAAAGAACTCTTTTAAGTTTAGTTATAAAATGTTTTGACAAAAATTTGTCTGTCGCCATTGCGAAGAAGGCAAATGCGGTAACCAACGAAAATTTTTGATAGTAATGTAAACAAAGTGAAAATTTGTGCAAAAGGTGCTAAAATGGAAAAAAATTCGAGAGGACGCTTCCACAGCTTGCGAGAGCATCATCCCCGCAAAATCGAAAGCCTTATACGTCAAAGAATATAAAGAATTCAAGAAATGGTGTCAGAAACAAAACGTAGCGACAAACGACTTGGAAGAAGACATCTTCTTGGCTTATTTCCTGCAGATATCAAAAAATAGCGCCTTCTTCTCTATGGACGAAATATTCAATGTTAAAATCTACAATGAGGCAATATGAGGGCACCGAAATAGGAAGACATGCTAAGTTAACAGATTTTATAAAAAGGATTTCAAAAGGGTACAAGCTGAAAAAATCCATGGTGTTGGAAAGAGAGCACGTCGAAAAATTTTTACTAGAAGCACCTAATAATAGATATTTGATGGCCAAGGTATTTATGATACAAAATAATTTCCATTCTTACCAATATTTGTGTTATTTACGGTTGCATTAGTAAAGGGAATTGCTGGAGCTTGCCGATGTGACGAACTTATTAAGCTAACAATAGATAATATAATCGAGAAAGAGACGTACTTTCATGTGACCATTGCTGATTCAAAAACTTATGTCTCTCGAAAGTTTGCTGTTATTGAGGAAGAATATCCAGTGAACAAACTCAACAAACTCCACATCGCAGATTTTTTGTGTTCTACATGGATAAAAAGTGTTCAAGTCCTGTTGGAATCAACAGTATTTCAAAAATACCACGTTTAATCGCCGAATATTTGAGGTTGCCAAATTCAGCATCTTATACTGGTCACTGTATAAGAAGGTCTTCTGCTACTCTACTGGCCAACGCGAAGGCGACATCCTAAAGGTAAAACAACTCCGAGGTTGGAAATCAGCTTCAATCGTAGAAGGATACATCGAAGAAACACTTTCCAGCAAAATTGACTTGACAAAAAAATCCAAGGAACCTCTTCTATTGTTGCACAAAAAGAAGAAATTTCAATGCCACAAGCTTCTGTATCTTTTGATTGAAAACACTTCAAATGTTTTGAATGAAAAGAGAAATGAGAAATCAGTTTCATTTACGTTCAATATTAATGTAAAACTTGTTTTGTTGTACTTTTAGTAATAAATCTCTATCTGACTATAATTCACTAGTGAGTTATTTGTCACTTTAGTTGTTGCAAACCAACACAATTATGATCGTTTTAGTTGCATGTGTTGGATAAAAGTAATATTTGTAATAATACAGTAAAACAATAAATGTCCAGTTATAAAAAAATAAATGTTCAGTAAAAAAAAAAATAAACTGCCATAATAATAAATGCCCTTTAAAAAAAAAGTTTCATATAAAAATAGTCGCTTAATAAATACAAATGATAGGTGAATAGTAAAATGATCGCCTATTGCAAAAATTAGCATTTTATAATAAACCACATGACTAAATATTTAACTTTTTGATTTTACTTTTTATTTTGATGGTTAAGGTTAAAGTTAACCGCCTGGTATACTTGCTGATGTTCAAAAAATAAACACTACAGCAAAAATCAAAGTTCTAAAAATGATAAAATTTGAACAAAATGTTAATGCATACATAAAAAATCTCACTATTCAATTTTTTTAACTTAGAAATTTTGACTCAATTTACAGAATTCTGCATTTTACAGTTCCACTTTACTTTGGAAAAAAACTACCTAAAGTTTTAAAAATGGTAAATAATTTAAAATTTTAAAATAATAAATTTCCTAAAAAGCCCGTCAAAAATAGTCCATAACAATTTCGAAATTTCGGACTTCTTAAAATGAAAAAAAAAGGGAAACCTTAAAACAAGTAAGTAAGGGTAAGTACCTTTGGGTTCTAAATTCTTGAGATTTAAAATAAACCTTGAAACTTGAAGAATGATAAAAATTTAAAAACTGCAATTAAAATATTTAGGTTGCATCCATGGAAAAAATATAAATGTTCTGTGAGAATTTGGAAAAACTACGAAAATTGTTGACATACATAAATATTTACAGAACTCTGTATTTTGGAAATGTAAATATAAAAGTTCTAAAAAAAATAAAAATTTAAAAATTCCATCAAAATTAAAGAATAAGTTAGAAATTTCGACATTTTTAAAATTACAAAATGAAAAATTTAGAAATTGTCTAGTTCTGTAAAATGAGAAAAAGAATAAACATTTTGAGATTCTGAATTTTAGAAATGGTGACATTTTGAAAATGGCAACCAAAAATAAATATAAATATAAATATTTAAAAAAAGTAAATATTTGAATAAAGACCATCACTTAGAAATCAACAAAATTCGGCATTCTCAAATAAAGATGTTTTCTAAGAGTTTGAAAAAAAGGTAAAGTAAAATGTTTTCCAAAATAAAAATGTACAAAGGTAGAAATAGGTTTTAAACAATTCTTTTATATTCAAGATTTTTCAACATTTTTGTACATTTGTTCTTGTCTTTCCTTTTATATTTTTATGGATCGTCTAAATTAATTATATAAAGTTGTTTATATTTAAAATGTTTTTGGATTTTATTAACTTGTCCATTCATACAGTTTGAAACATTTCAACATTTTGATTTTTTTGTGTTCTCATTATTTATTAATTAATAATTTTTTGGATTTCAAACTTCTTCAAATTATGTTTAGATTTCGAACGATTTCCTTGTATACCTTAGATTTTCCAGATATTTTTTATAGCGTGGATCTAAATATATATTTTGTTCTTTTTGTATTTTTTTTAATTTTTAGATTCTGTACACTTTCCAAATTGTGATATTTTCTGAATTATGTACCTATATGCTCAGATTATTTAGATGTCATGTATTTCTTCTGTTTTTTTTATATTTTATTTTTTTAATCGTTCATTCGGTTCATTATATATCTCAGATTTTTCAATTTTTGCTTGTTTTAGCTAACTTGTATCATATTTTTTAGGTTTTTTAAAATAAGTTATTAATTTTTCTAGATTTTAAATACTTACAGCTTCTTTGATTTTCAAATATTTGAATTATTTGGATAATTAGATTCTTTGGATCTTTTTGAAAATTTTTAGATCTTCTACACTTTCTAGATTTCGATATTTTCTGAATTATGTACCTACATGCTCGAATGCTTTAGATGTCATGTATTTCTTCAGTTTTTTTTTATTTTTTTATCGTTGAAATTCATTATGTATGTTAGATTTTTCAATTTTTGCTTACTTTAGCTAGCTTGTATTATATCTTTTGGATTTAAAAAAATTATAATATTATAAAAATTGTAATATTATATTATTATATATATATATATATATATATATATATATATATATATATTGTTATATTCATTCGATTTTTTTTGAACAATTATTGCTTAGAATTTTTGTAGTTTTTTTCCGTTTTTTACTATTGAGATATTTCGATATACTGATTTAAGTATATATATATATATTTCTAAATTTTCTAAATTTTTCTTTCTTTTATCTAAATTTGCTTTTTATCATTTAAATTTTTTTTTTTTTGATTTATTTTTTTTTTCAGATTTTTATATATTTTTTATTAGATATTTCTTAAAATTACAATTTTTCCACATCCTTAAAACTTTTAATTTCTTTAGTTTCTCTTACATTGTCGTTTTTTATTCTTTGGATTTTAATTACTTTTGTAAATTTAAAATTTTTATTATCTTTTGACATTCTCTAGATTTTCAAAATTTTTGATATTTTTTAAATTGAAAACATTTTGGATGCTTTAAATATCATACATATATTCTATTTGTTTGAAACTTTTAGATCCACTTTTGAAATTTATGTTGTTTTGTTTTTTTGTCACTCGCAGATATTCGTAGAATGTTTTTAAAATCTATAAATTTTGAAACAAGATATAAAAAAGTGTCATATAAACTTAAAACTCGCAACCGGCAATGTGTCGCTTTTACTTACTGAACGATTATTACTTTTACTGTGCAAATTGGCATCAAATACTGTGCACTTTATACTGAACAAATTACAATAAAATACTATGCATGTATTACTCATAATTTCCATCTTTTTACTGTCCAAAATACAATATTCTATCGATGATTTTTAGTTTTTTAACGTGCAAAAGTGAATTAAATACTAGTCACTTCTAATTTTTTACTGAACAAAATCGAAATGATTACTGAGCATTTTGTTACTACCCATAAAATAACGCAGGATGCGCCCAGACCTGAAAGCTTTGTCAAGTTTTTTCTGTAAACAACACTCTGGACACTCCTTTCATAAAAAGAAAAACACGAAGCATCATTAGGTCTAAACTTCGTGAACTTTACCACAACATATTACTCAAATCCACTTTTTAATGAATACATTAAATCAAGATAAAAAATAAATTACTGCCGTTAATAAAAACTCACCATTACCTATAATATAATAAACAGCCTTCGTTATGACAGCTAAAGTTTTTAAACGTGGAAAATTCTTAGAATCCGGTATGCGGCACAGCATTTTCTCCGTTTTTCCTCGCATATTTATGAACAACTCGAGGCGAGAAACTTTGTCTGGGTCGATAGTATTTCACATTTTTAAATACAAATTGAAGATACGATGTTCTAAATTTTGTGACGTCGATCAACCTTTTAATTGATTGTTAATGTTGTTGATCTCGAATGTTTACGTTTACGTGAAAATAGACGTTTTTCAATGCGTCATTCAAAATTATTAATGTTATTGGCTGCCTGGAATGTGGATAATTAATTTATTTTTTTATTTCAGTAATTGAAACCAGGTAATTCTTTAGTGTAAACTGATTTTATAGTTCTTGCTTGTCTGAGATTGTTTAATTGCGTAGATAAAGGAAACCTAACACTTGAACAATGTTATCTGTTAGTGAGTTTGGTACTAATTTTTTCTTCATTAATAATCCGCAATTTGTTAACTGTTTAAAATTTTAGTTGTAAAGTACGTTTACAGGAAATAACAGTACTTTTTCTTAAGTAAGCTACTATTAAATTAAATTCATATGTTAGTTTTAATTAATTTTGTAACGGTTAACTTAGCTTTCCTCGTTTTTTAAATTGTTTTATATAAAAATCAAAATAGATATTACTTCGAGCGGAACATTAGTGTTCAAATTCACGTTTATCAAAAATGGAAAGTAGTACCAGACAAAAATACCAAGCAGTACCAACTATAAGTTGCAAAAAATGTCAAACCACTAATTATTCCATTGGTTATATCATTCATAACTAGACGACATTTCCGAAAAAGTCCTTGAATTTGTTACTGTATCTATGACCAGCTCGTAGGCCGTAAAATTTTAAATGAAATCGCTAAAAGCTAGTAGAAGAAAATGTTGCTTAAATGACAATAACGTCAATTTGACACGGATATTGAAACTTCATTAGAGAGCGTCGTTTAAACCAGTTTATTGTAATTGCCGTTTATGTTAACGAGATTGGGCTTCAAACTCGCCGTGGATAATGCTACACAATTTTTAATGAATATGTAGACTTTTGTGTAATTTGTTTGCTTCTTTCTGGTTTTCAGTGTATTTATTAGGACATGTATGCATATTTTAATTAGCCATTTATGTATCAAGGTCGGAAAGAGGATGATTTTTTGAGGATCAGCACAGCAAGCAAAGGTAAAAAATTGTCTTTACTATGAAAATGTAAGAAACTGCGATTCAATCCGTAAAGTCGATTTTGATAGATGAGTCCATAAAGTGTCTCTTTGCGGCTGCAATTATATACATAAGTTCAGGTTTTGGAAACACAAGAAGCAAATGTTTTAGATACTTACACTATTGTGAATTTTGTATTTGTCGAAAAGAAGCTTGTAATACAAATATATAAAAATGATCAGCGTCCACAATAGCGAGCTTTCGAGCGAAGTCAATAAATAGGGTGAGTCAAAATGTTTAATTATGTACGAATCTTATATAAAGCTTTATGTTCGATTGTAGTGAAGATTTTCATCCAAAAAGTATATATTTAGCATCTAAAATTGTGATGGTTTTAAAGTGTGCTGTTTTTAGTGCTATGGGTTACGAATTTGTTTTTTTATATATTTGAAGTGCAATTACATAAAATGGAAGAAACAGCTGCAATAGCGGCGAAAGCTAAGGAGTCTCTCCTTTCTAGCAAGTCCAGAAGTATGCATGAATAAACTTACAACGGATACAGGTGATGCTTAAACAAAATAGATCTTGCGTCGTATATATATTAGCAAGTTTCCTAATGTTATCCCGTATTTGAAAAGAAAAGGAGAAAGATGACAATACAAAAAACGCTCAAGACGAACACTCTTTGTTAAACGAGTAATATTTTCTTGAAGATATATTTTATAGGTTATCCTTATTTTTGCTGTCGCAATAGCCTGTAGAGGCTAGGAACTAGTTTCCTTGCTGACAATTAACGTGGAAGGGTATGAAAAACAGTTTTTGGTCAGTCGCGTCGATATAAAAATAAGATAGATTGTTTGTGAGGAAAAAACAATCTAGTGGAAATAATCAGAAAATATTTTTCGATTCCAACAAAAATAACATCCCACAGCAGATTTTTCATTAATTACTAGAAAGGAAAATGTATTACCCAACCTGTGGGATTCCACAAAGTTGGTGGTGTTTTCAGTGTTGTGCTCAAAATTCTGAATTTACCTAATGCCGGCTACTACACAAGTCATTCTTTTCGTAAAACGTCTGCAAGTCTTGTGGCCAATTCAGGAGGAAGTATGAGTGATATCAAGTGCCATGGAGTATGGCGTTCCGGAAAGATATGTAGAAGAATCCAAAGGGACAAAATTAACGTCACCACAAAAATTTTGGGACAAGAAGATCCTTCATCTGGAGTTCAGGACAAAGAAATCCAACAATTAAATTAATAAGCAGTACCACCACCCAAAAGCAATATTGTTAATTGAGTTATCAATATTATTAATAATGATTACTATAATAAATAATAAATAATTGTTGATTTCAATAAATAATAAAACTTTTAAAAAAATACTAACTTTTAAAAACTATTTGACATTGACAAGCAGCCGTTTTACTTTATCATTACGTATTAAAGTGGTTCTTTATGGACGCTAAATAAAGCTGATTATTATACAATCTAACATAAATAGTTATTTGTATCACTAGGCCAGAAACTGACTTTTTGCAACTATGAGCGTAGTTTGCAGGCTAAGGCCGAAGGCCGCAGCCTGCAATAGCGAATTGTTGCAAAATAAGTTTCTGGCTGTGTGATACACACTATTTTTTGGGCCGACAATTGATTAAATTTGTTAAAAGTTAATATTTTCGTATAAATTTCAATAAAATTAAAAATCAAGTAAGTGTTAGTTTTTGACATTGACAAATAATTAGGATTTACAAAATGGAAACACCAGTGCACTTTACGGAAGCTCCGAGAAATTATTTGATATATTCTTCTATCAACATCGATCGTATGTATCGAATATCGAACGTCGCAGACGCTGGCAGAGCATACGGCCGACGCATGTCAAACCTCAAACGATTCAAACTCTGTGTTCTGTAGATGGCCGTGCATTTTGCAGGTCTAGGCCGGGAAACGGTCGGTTTCAAGCGGATTTAGACGAATGCAATTTGTGTTATTTCAGAACGGAGGCCCAAAAACATGTTTTTCTTTAAACGTCAAAAAATATGACGTTTTAGGTTTGCTCACAGCGGTTTTTTAATTTTTTGCATTTTATTTTTGATAGTTTCGTATGTTTGAAGCAAAAATGATCTTTTTTAGAGAAAAGCCGCTTTTGTAGTTTTTCGCACCTGTGAACGCTATTGTAATTATTTCGCTATAAAAAAGGATCTGACCTATTGTGAATCCGTGGGAAAAGAAATCGAAAAAGTAAAGTAATGAAGAACATTATTTTAACTTTTGTATTTTTTAGCACAAAGTAGTGGATGAAATATCTGCTTTGAATAACTCTTTTAACTCTTTATTCTTTGTGCTTTTCTATCCATATTCTTAAAACCCTTCGACGCCCTTGTCCGAAGTCTTTACCTGGAATCCAGGTCAAAAAAAATAAATAAAAATCGTTTCCTTAAAAGCCCTTTCATCATACTTTCTCCAGTCATTTAAGCCCCAGAATTCCAATATAATCAGATTTTCCATTCATATTATTTATTTCAAACGCCTTCTTTTCTCGCATGTCGTGTTAAAAACAAAGCAACCACTTTCGATTCTTCTCCAAAGTTTTCGTTTCTCATCACATTTCTCTTTTACCGGTGAAAGTGATCACCAAGAGGAAAAAGAGTGAAACTATCGCTACGACCGTGACCTAGTGCACGCGGAGACCTGCAGAACTCTTTATTGTGATGTGGTGCGCCGTCGAGCGCAACTTCCACAGCTTGACGCACCCACGCCTATCCTTTAAACACTATAATCTCACGATGAACCTACTCTTGCGTTAAACTATCAACAATCTACTGGACTAGAAACATAAAACGCACTTCCTAGCTGGAAAAGAAGATGCCATTTCGTAATTAATGGTTGGTGACAGGTTTTTCGTCGAAGTTACGTCACGTGATTTGTGGTCAAAGCGAGATGACGAAGATGCGGGACAATGGCTCTTTGGCGGTGGGAGATTTACCTCAACTTTTGACAAAATTAGTGTAATTATGCTGATGATAGGGACGAGTACTAAATAATGCGCTACCGTGGGTAATTGAGGGGGGCTGTATGTGACGACAACGGAAAACATTAAGACGGATCATTATGAAAACGAAGAAAAGGTTTTTTGATTATAGAGTTTTTCATGGGGGCTTTGTTGCCACTGACCCAAAAAGCTTATCCTAAATTTGGAGATGTGATGTGCAGCGGAGGATGAAAATGGAGACGTCACTTCTTTGAATTAATTGTGTTGTTCTGTGATAGGTCACATTTTTTACACACAATGAAGATCAGTCGGTCGGTTAAGTAAAAGAGAAATCTAAAGCAGAGGATGCACTTTTTATGAAATAAACGAATTGTGTTTGCATGCAGAAAGTGTTTACGGACTCGATTTTGAAGAAATTGACTTGTTAAGGAGAAATGCAATGATTTTCGATGTGCAATACTTCTTTGAAGCACCAGATCTTCGAAATTGTAAAAACGATACGGAATTAAAGAGCATCCAATGCAACAGCTTGCGAAACAAACATGTTGGTTGCACTGAAACAAAATTAGTTTAGTTTTCTGAATACCACAAACACAGGTCATTAGAACATTCACAATGATGTGACTGTAGATCTTCAAGTCTTAGCTCAGACCTATGATGCAAATGTGAACATTACGGTAACACACGGAAAGACTGTTTAAATGATTATCAGACTTTTTTCCCTCAATTGCGGCTAATTTTCAATTTGTCGTGTTATGCCGCTATGAATCACTTTCGAAGCTTTCATGTCATTACCGTTTAAACTATCTTTTCCTTTCGTCCACTTTCTCTCTACAATGCACTTGGTGATAACGAAATAAATGAGCTCTATCGTTGATAATGATAAGCATCCTACGCCACTCTCCCGTGAAGCGGTGGTTGAGATGTCCATGTTTATTTAGCATTTCCAAGGGATTCATCTGTTTGTTTAGTTTTTAGATGGGTAAACGCGACGAACAACAACATCTCGCATTGTATATTCATGAAATGTTATTAAATTTTCTGTTTGCGAACGATCACTAAATATTTGAGGATCTGAAAGTCACGGACGACTGCATATTGCAAACATCATTTTTAGAGAGACTGGTTCTGAGCGCGCGAGTTTCTCTCTTTCAAAATTCGACTTTTTTTTTGCTTTTCGTGGTCACTGAGCGATGCTGAAAGAAGAGATAAGGTTTAAGATTTTGCATTATTCATTCAAATTGTTTCAAAAGTTAGGTCTAAGTTAGTTTATCACCTGACCTATACATATTCATATTTTTCACATCCTTAATTAACTAAGAATGAAGTAAACTCCATAAATCTACAGTGTTGTTTAAAATTCCGTTTGAATGCTATAATTCTTCGGAACATCTATTTTTCGGGAGTAGGAATCACGGTCACGACACGCTCGTTTTCCAATCTCCAATCTTCCACGTCGGACGAAGAGGGCGGCAGACGCTTCGACCATGAATTTCGACGAAAAAAAAAGACAAAAACCCGAAAGCCGTTTCAAGGTCTGCACCTCACCCCTGGGCCTCGTCTATGCGAGTTTTTTTTCTTCGTCTTTCGGTCTTCTTCGGCGCCACTCAGACTGCTTCACGGATGGATCTTATGAAACCGTCAGGCTTTGATTTATCCTGTGGAATTACAATGTAAATTGTACGTGTCATGTTTTACAAGGACACTTCCTGCTAATAAATGCTAATAAGGCATTGTTACGAGGAATTCCCCACCTATTTATTAATTTAAGAAAATTGCCTTTTTCTGACCGAGGTCATGCAGTTGATCGGAAAGTTTGGTAGAAGGACCCTTCGATTTGGTAATATAATGAGAGGTATTGTACTTTCAAAATTCACACGTGTGTAGCTTCAGATATTCTTATCAATGTCTTCGTTATAGCGCGATATTTATCAAAGTCAATAAGAAGGTTTTCAGTTGAATCAATATTTACGAAGACGCTTGCAGATGCTGAAGAACTCGAAAAATCGACCAGCGTTCAAGGTTTTGAACTTTTGTTTAAAGAACTGTTTCAACCCGTATTTTAATGGACGACTGTATACTTTTTCATTAGGCCGAGAGAAGAACAGTTATGATGAAATTTACACTACTTGTAATTATTGTAATTGTCAAACTGACAGCCAATATTGGTCATTTAAAAACCGCAACCCATACACTAAAACACTCCAAGAGGCAATAACCTTCCATTAGCATCAACTTTATAATCACTTTACACTTTCACTTTCCATAAAAACCATGCAAAAATTTAATTATGATTCATGCATTTTCCGTTTCCTGCGTGGAAGTAGTTTTGAAATGCTCGCCATCACCTTTCTCCCATTCACATAATCGATAAAAAATCCGGCTCTCAATCAAAACATTTATTATTTAAAAGACCAATACAATTTTTTTATATTAATTTCTACGTCGTCTTCGCCTCTTTCTTGGGGCCTGCCTCCTCCTCCTCCTTCCTCTATCCAAAGGTTCAGCTGTTCTGGATCTACTTCTGCTCCTGCTCCTATCAAAATCAGTATCACTAGTCTCCAGAGCGTCATCATCAGCGTCACTAAAGATACTGGTGGCGTCCGTCGAGTTACTGTGCTCTCGGTCGTGGTGATGGTGGCGGCGGCGACGCCGACGCCGTTTAACGACCGCTTTCTTACGACGCCGTCGCAAATTGTAAATATCACTTGACGGATCTTGGGCATTTCTGATTGTGTTTTCGACTAAGTCGACTGATTTGGAAACTCCTTTTTCTTTCTTTTCGGCAATTGCACGAAGAACGTGCGGTAGGAGACCTGGAAAGTCCCCAATTTCCTTCATTTCTTCACGAGTACTTTTAATTTTGATAATGAACTGTTTGCGCGACTTTTCTGAATTTCACCAAGTAAACAAAATTTGTTTTGACGGACCTCACCGCAGTTTTGATTTTTTCCGGAATTAATCAAATTTTGAGCGGATTTTCTGATGGTTAGTAGCATTCTTTTTCCTAATTTAAAATGACTCGATACAAAAAGTGGTTGTAGAATCTCAAATTATTAACCGGAGAATGTAAAATGTTAATGGAAAACAAGAAGATACGATTCAATTTCAACAACAACGAAACAAAATGAAAGCGTTTTAATAGGATCAGGTAAGAAATTAGAAAATACGCGTAATATGTCGGATATGATGGGATTTAATGACCAAAAAACTGGGTAAAAAAGAGAATGGAAATTTTTGGGTCAGTTCCTATCAAATTTGAACACTGAATATAGACGAAGAAAAATGTCAGAAGAATGTTATTTTATTGGAAGAAAAACTAAGACTAAAAATGGCTGAGTTTCAGAGATACTTTGTTACGTCTTTTCCCAACAGTCCACAATTAAAATGTCTGCATAAATTCATACTTTAAGATAAAATCTACCCTAATCAAAATGTATAATGCTTATGTGAGTTATTTTATAAAATTGTCAAGGCCAGGACTACAAACAACGATAAAAATGTAAAAGCCAACAAAATAAAAGAAAAAATTTCGTTAATAATCCCATTATAGCCTTGTTTCGGCCAGTTTTCCCAGCTCGCTCGTTATCGTAGCTACCACCGATAATCACAGCTTTTTTCTCAAACTTGGTAACTAGGTAATTAAGCACATGGAAGTTCCTGTTATTGCAGAACCCGATAACCGAACTCTTGGTCCGTGAAGGTTACTTCAATTCTCGCGTTTGTTTTCCGAGAAGCGCTGAGATTTTTCGAGAAGATTAGCCAAGACCGTACCTCCAAGACGTGCAATATTTGCCGTCTTCATAATCGTGGATTACTCAATGAACAAGCAAACAAGAACCTGTTTTACAACGACCGCTTTCTCGACAACTCGCAAACACCGTCGAAAATATGACTTCTGGCACCTCGCCAACAAATCCTCCTCGCAAAAATAGCGGGTGCGTCCTATCTTACATTGTTTAATAAAAGTGCCACTTATTTTGGACCATTGGCCTAAATGCGATGCGAAAATTCACAGCAACTGAGTGCATTAAACTCTCATTGTTGGAGCACTTTCTTCATTCAAGGATGACAACGACGAGTTTTTCCAATGCTGTTGTTGTTTGGAGCAGATGTTGATATGCAAAATAAGCAAATGGTCATTCGCGAAATTTTTCACCTGTTCTTGCCACCCTAGCTACTGATGGCCTAGTAAGATTTTTACCGGAATTGCGTGGTAATTAGGGAGGTAGCGAATTTTGCAGTATGGATCCCGACAGGTGCTGGTTTAGAACTTTCATGGTCTTCCTGTGGAAGGTGAAATCGGATAGAAATCGGTCGGTGGACAGGCATGCATGCTGCTTAGGTTTCTTGAAAAATGTTGCTTATTTTGTTTTTCACGTCACACCGTTTCTCTTTTTTATCTTTATGTGTTTTTCTTAATAGCTTTTCCGACAACCAATAAATTCCGCTCCACATTTCCCACAAGTTAGATATTATTTTTAAGTAGTGTTTGGAAATAAAAAAAAAACTATTCTAGTCAATTTTGTAGCTAAAAACTCATTATTATTAAGAAAAAAATATACTAACAAAATAAATAAATTTAAATAACAACTGGAAAATAATTACTATTGGAGCTAGCTAGAGGATGTCGGCAGTTTTGTTCCAGTCGTGTAAAACACATGCTGGTTATAAAACAGTTAGTTTCATCTTTGCTGACAATGACATTTTGAAAGTTACAGGAAACCTCCGGCCATGCTTGCGTATAAATTATTATCATAGGAAAAAAGCGTACGCCTTACGAAACGTACTTTCACGCAAGTCAGAAATATTTCCCTTTTCTTAGCTAATTACATAAATTTGTTACGAATGAAATTTCAAAATAAAACTGGTAAGAATTGCTCCCAATTTTGTCTGTTTGAAAAAAGGCGCAACGAATCGGATCCCATTACACTTATTTCTAATTAGTTTCCAAAATCGCAATGCGCCGATTGCGTAAAATTATTCGAATTATTACATCGCGATTTCCTTTAATTTTAAAAATCGAAAGTAAACGTATTTGACTGTTACTTCACTAAATAAATACTGGTTCGATGACTTTCTCTTCGCGTTTAATCCACGATTCACGTACGTTGTTTCCATTTTATAAATGACAGCCATATAAAACAGTAGCGTTTTTCCTATTGCCGCTTTGAATTAGCAAAAGAACATGAATTGGTTGGTGACGTTGCCACGGCAGAAATATACAAAACAAATTTCTACGGTAAACATTAACACATTTAATTACGGAAATTAAATTTAATTTCCTTTTGTTGTTGGCAAAATTGTTATTTATTGTGTTGCTGGGGCACGAGGTGTCCATTGTGAGCGCGTTTAAATACATCCTTGTAGAAAACTGGTGTCATGAAATATTATAAACAATCGTTACATAAGGCCGCTGTTTTCGTAATTGATAACAAACAAATTAATCGCCTAAAAATAGTTGCTCCAAATTTTTACACATCCATCAATTTGTCGGAATGACTCATCGATCTGAACTCAACTAAATGATCATTGCGGATTTTCAAGTGCATTTGCGTCAGACCCACAATTCTGTTCATTGTCAAATGAACTAAGACCCTCATATTTCAAATATTCCTTATCTTAATAATTCCACAATTCACAATTTTATTGCGCTAACATAGTTATTGTTATAAAAAAAATAAAGCTGGGTATTTAATGTACTTGCAAGGTACTCGTGGTAAACATACTGTGAAATTAAAACATTTTATGACCATTTTATCGAACACCGATTTTTTTGGATGGCTGGTCTCTTGGTTTTTTTTTGAAAAGATTCATTCATTTCCGAGATACAGTACTTTGACTTTGGCCTTAAATAAGTTGAATATATACGAATCACTGATGCTGAAAATTATTTCCTGGTATCTTCGTGACCCTGACCTTTTAACCCGATTTAAATGACGGATTTTATGGGATTCAAGTTTTTTTTTTATAATTTTGTTATCCTGTTACATCATTCTTCATTCAATATTTTTCTCAGATTTATTGAAATACCATCAAGAAAGATAATAGTTGGGTTTTCCGATTTTACAATGTGAGAACGGATGAGGCGAGTTTTGATGAAATGGTCTCATCACAATATTTTTTAATTTATGTTGCTACATGTTCGTACTCAAGGTTGTTCCGGTAGATGCGTTTTAGCAGATTTTATATCCGACTAGAAACGTGTAGGATCTGAGTTTCACATTTTCAGCAGAAAAGTTAAAAGTACAGCAATTTTTTTTTTCTCGGTCATTTTCAAATTTTGTCTTTCGATATGATCATATTTAACATTTGATTTAACACTTAACAAGCTTCTCATGTTAAGTGTTTCATTTAGGTTGTTTTTCCTCTTTTTTCCTACTTCTTTTATTTGTTGGTTCCATGTATTCTTTTGCGTTCCTTTCTTCTTTTTTCGTTTTTTTTTTTGCTTCGTATATTTTGTTAACTAGTTTGTCTTGGTTCATTGTACTTATGTGTCTGCACCATCCTAACTGTTTACTATCTATCACTTTTAGTGTAGGTTCTTGTTTCCACTCTTCTCTAATTTCTTCATTTCTGATTCTATTCATATTATGAAAAAATCTCCGCTGCATCTGTGGTACTTTTGCGTTTTGTTTGTTTTGCTGAGATAGTTTAATGATGGAATTGAATACTCGTAATTTTATCTTTTTGTCGGATTTCTTCCTTTCTTAGAATTGCATTATTTAATGCGTAGTATGTTTTACCTTTTCTGTTCTGTTTGCTAAATCCATGTCTATCCTCCCGTTTGTTATCACTGCTCCAAAATATTGATGTCGTCACTGTTTCCAGCTCTCCTGCATTGTGGTTTATTTTTATATTTCTTCTATTTCACTATTTTGCATTTTCCATGATTTGTTTTTGACCTTATTTTCTCTATTTCAGGAATCTTTGAAGTTTAGTTTTTGTGTCTGTCAGTATCAATGCATCTTGGGTACACGTAATCCTATTATTTTATTTATTAATAGATATCAATAGTCTGTAGTTGCATTTATAGTTATTTTATCTATTAGTTGATTAAACAAGAGTGGACTCCCTGCTTTATCCATTTGTTCATCCCAAGCTTGTCTAATTTTTGTCCGTTTATGAATTATTTTGCTCCCATTTAATTATTTGTTTTAGGTCTTGTACTGTCTACTTCTCCAGTCCATATTATTTCTTTACTAGTGCTGTAAATGCTGCTTGTAGGTGACTAAACTGGATCCAGTGTTTTCATTTTTTTTTCCGTTTATATTTTTTTTTTGGTAAATTTTGAAACTGGAGATTATCTGCTGTCTTTTAAATAACTTAGAATCACTTAATTATTTGAAATCTTTTCGATTTAAAAAAAAAGTAGTCTTTAAAATATGTATATTCTCTCAAAATTTTAGAATACTGTAAATATTTAAAATTTTTATTATAGTTGCCATCTTTTAATTGTGTTGAATCAAACTTGTGCTTGCTATTCTGATTCGCCTGATTTAGTTCGTTTTTTATTCCCCTTTTAGTTTTTTTGATTTCATTTCGTTTGTAAAATCTTTTCACAAATTCTTTTTTGGGCTATCACTACTCTATAAAAGATTATTTCATAAGCTCGTTTGCGGCCGAAAATATAATTTTTATAGACCTACTTTATAGACTAAACTTTAAATTCTTAAATTTGATTAGTTTCTTGTACAAAAAATTCTTGTGCAATAAAGATCAATTTGTTTCGACCGTCGTGCTCGTCCTCTAAACGCCGGTCGCTTAAAAAAAATCATCGTTTTTACAACCTCGTTCCATTCTCATATTTCATTTTATCTTGATTGCTATTTGTCATGCTTTCTTGTTTGTCTTAATTTGTATATCCTTTTTTTATCATTTTATTCCAGATTTCCGCATGTCGTTATTGTTACATTTCATATCTCTCTTCCAGATGTATTTTTTCTAAATTCCACGTTTGCTTCTTGTTGATACTCTCGTTTAATTTCTAGTTCGCTCCTGTTCTCAATGTTTTCCAGACATCTTGTTCCCTTGTTTTGGTCATTTCCTATTCCGCTCACAATTATTAGCTGTGTGTTTGTTTCTCCTATTCTGTCTACTATTTCTTTTGCCAGAACAGTTGTATTTTTTATTTCTTATTGATTTTTGGTTAATTCGTAAAAAAAATGGTAGAAATTAAACTACTGTTTCTTCCGATGAAATGTGTCGAAAGAAAAAATCAAATAACAAAATTACACGTTGCTATAAAATCAATTTTTTTTCGATTTAATGACAATGAATAAAACGAAATTCGTGGCATGATTTATGATCTACAATAATTCTTCCATCCCACATCGCCGTATCAACTTTATAGTTTGATTACCATAACATTTAGCCAACATTTTCATTCCCGTCAACACTGTGATACTTTTTATCTTTATTATTATTCTGAAGTGCCAACCTTAACCCCTATTTTGTAACCTGACAATTCAACATGTGCTCTTACTTTACATTATAATGGTCAAGTAAGACCTTGTTTTTTGGGATTGGGCAACACGAGCTTAGAACTAAGACATTTCGTGATTTTTATTTAGGTTCTTTTTCCCCGAAAGAAATGTTGTGAAAATTGTATTAACTAAATTTGTACATGTAAAATCTGATCCGTAAAATTTATGTTATCTGCATCCAGTTTCTCTGTTTACCATTTGCTTCTTATGAAATAATTCCTTTTGGCTATTCTGGTTGGCTCATCCGCTTTCGCAACGTCGGCCGTAACATTTTGTCTATTTTTTTAACATAGCAATGAAACCGTCTAATAAAAATACCTTTTCCAACTTTCTTCAATTTGACGCTTAATTAATTTTCCGTTTCGTTTTCGTTTTGATGGGAACACTCGTGTTGTTGATCGTCCCACATCATAATCTTCTGTGTCAGATTATAAAAAACGAGCTTGCGAAACAGTATATTATAAATACAATTAGGCAAGCCAAGTAGAAGAGATCCATAATGCATGAGTGGCAAGAGACGAGAAGCTGAGCGAAAATGCTTCCAAGCAGATTAATTCTTCATGTTGTTATCACTTAAATGAAAATAATAACAGTTTAATTGGGAAAAGCAGACAAGTAGCATGTCTGGAACATATTAATAAACATGGTAGATGTTGTCGCCAGTAATTTGACTAGATTGACGACCGGCCAGCTGTGAGCAATTGTTTTATATTAAATGTGACCGACAAGGGGTCAACTGAGCCCCAAGAGCTTGATTGGCTAAATAAGCGCCGCTAGAAATGCCCAATTACCAAGTGGTGGAAAACATTTTTCTCCATATGACTCCCGACTGATTTCAGATTTTCTACAGTCTGCGTAAACTTTTGAGAGCCACCGTTCGTTCCCTGTTGATTTCGCTTCAAGAAAGTGAAAACTGATGTTACAAGAGTGGAGATTATGTGTGTCGCGTCGAACACACAATACAAGGAGGTGCGTCAGGCATAATAACAACCACGACATCGTAATACGAATGTTAATATTAAATTACATTCTATAATGTCTCTAATGTTCGGTTTTCTGTCGCTTGACGAACCGAACTTGAAAAATCCTGCTAAACCCGTACAAATGTAGCCACCAATAAAAACAAAGTCTCGGTTGCTCCAGGGTTGAGAAACTGGTTCTCTCTACCTTTTGACTTTTAGATGGTTTTTGAATAGAAAAAATTCTCGGGCATCCGGAAAAACAACTCTTTATACCAACAGCTATTTCAGGAAGAATTATGTATCGGTTGGGGCATTCGATGTAATTACGCCAGATCGGAGAGAAATGCAAAAGCATGTGTTAGGATTTAATCTATTTCATTAGAAGTCGATGCCTTCGTGAACTGGAACTCTGTTTTCTTTCACCGACGTTGCAAGATCCATTCAAGAGAAGTAATTGCGCTATTGATATGCGATCTTAATGTACAAAAGGCGATTTGTCGCCTTGTCTTAAATAGATTTTTTGCTCAATTTGTAACGCTTTAAATGATTGACCTTATTTTTGACAAAAATGCTTGCAAAGGCACATTCAACAGCTGCAGTTCGTGTAACTCATGAATATTTATTCAAATTTCGAATAATTATTACAATTGTTCGGTGAATTCTAGTTTACATTTTACGACATTAAATAGAGCATTTAGTGCGAAAGTTGTGCTGCTTGTATGGAGAAAAAGTGACATTTTTTGCAGTGTATCAAAATGTAAAAAGCAAAAAATTAACACTAACTTCATTCTCAGATTCTATTTAGGTGGCATACTATCAATAGACAAATCGAAATAAAGACAACAAAATTTAAAACATTGTTTAAATCCTTGAAAAGTGGATACTTGTAAAAGACCACAAAAGAAGTGCACAAGAGCTACAAGAAGAGAAGAAGAAGTTCAATTCATCTAAATCTGCAACAAGGAAAAAAGAAAAAACCTTCAAAAATGGTTTGCCAAAATGGACACATTTAAAATTTACTACACTGGTTTTCGCTTAGAATAGCACAAAAAATTAATAGAAGTATTTCTGCAAATTCTGGCTCCAAAAGTAACAGCAGAATTTTCAAAAAAATCACCACTTCCTTTGTGTTAAAAATTTTGTATTAAAAATCACCAGGAAATTTCTGACTTCAGTTCTCTGACGATTGATCATACAGTGTTTTTGAAAGGCGTGTACAAAATGAAGAGAAGATGAATGAGATAAAGATGAATAGAGTTCAAATTAAAAAAAAAAAACACTTTTTGTTTCCAACATAAAACCAAGAGAACGAACAAAGTTAAAAATTTACGAATTGTTGCTCCTGCAAATAAAATTGAATTTATAGTATAAACTAGTTACTTTGGTACTAAAATAACTATAAATGTACTTCGGGACAATCGGGAACATTTTTGAAATGCGCTATTGCGTAATAAATGTATTATTATTATTAGAAATTTATAAATTATATCTACTGAACATATATTATATTTCACTTTAGACAAATGAAAATAGGTGATTTTTCAACATTTCAACAGATTTTAATGTAAAACATCCTCGACATATCGATTCAATACTGTTCGAAAAAAGTTGTAATCTAAAAATAATAATGATTATTTCCCGCTATATTCTAACCAATCAAATTTTCAGAAATGTAAAACTCAACTAACGACAGTGGCATTACACCGATAAAACGGTTGTCAGCTTTTGCTCAAATTTTATAGTGATAGAACCAAATGTAGCTTTTAGATACGTTTTTTTTTTTTTATATGAACCGAGGCTGAATTTAAACACATTTCATTTGTTACACGTTATTTTGATTAACGTTAACCATAAATGTATCCGCATTAAATCAGGTACACGTTTTGAAGCAATTTAGTTTAAATACATATTCTAAATTTCTTTTGACAGTTTAACAGTTAAAAAAATAGGTTGATATAATTAAATTTAACAGCGATATGTGTAAAAAATTAAACGGCTTTGAAAAATTCAACGTTTTGGTAATGCCGATAACACTGAAAATGATCAGAAATTGGAAAGTGTACTCTCAAGAACACCGAGAAACCTCACAAATCAGTTTCGTGCATTTTATAAAGAAAATGGATACGTTTTAAATAGAAGTACATCAACTGAAATTCTCGCGAAGAGTATGAAAGATTACTTAAAATAAACATAGAAAATATTATTTTTTTTGAAATAATTTTATGCAAATATTTTCGACCAAATAATTCGATAATAAAATTTAACCGTTGAATTATATAGACCAAACCATTTTTCAAGCAAAATTTTTCAAAATGTTTTTTTTTAAATTTTGAATTCTCTAAAGTTGCAGTTGACACAATCTAATCAAACATGGCAATTTTTTATTTTTCTTTGTAGTTTTATTCTATGAATAGTTCGTAACTGTCTTTTTTTTGCTTTATATTTTTTTATTCATGTTTTGGTTTACTTCTGTTTATTCTTCGTTTCATTTTGAACTGTTTTATTTTATCATATATTGTTGAGGCTACAATCGGTTGAACTGGAAACTATCTACACTATCAATTCTATTGCTTGTAGAATTTATATAGCTTTCATCACAATTGGTCGTGCGGCGCTGAGATAACGAAGTATGTATTGTTAATTAAAAAAATGATGAGTTGTTAATCAACAGTCATGACAGAATAACTTTTGCAAAATTTTGTTGGAATGACGAACAGGGAGCAATTTTAAATACACAGTCAGAAATTTTTGAAATTGTAGAATAGAAGCTTTTTTTCAGGATGCTAATCAGGTTGAAAATTCTTTTTTTATTGCGTTAAGTGGAAAAAGATGTACATATATCCTCACCGATGTGTTCATGGCTTGGCTCGTCACTTCTCTTTGGAAAATTCAGTAATAAATTTTGTTTACAAGTTCTCTAATGTCTTAAACGAGTTTTATAAAGACAAATATCTCTGCTTAATTTTTCGAAATTTGTCATTTCTGTTCAAAAATACACCAACAGTTGTCAACGTTGTCAACGTGACTTTTGTCAATATACCGATTAAAAAAAAAAAACAAGCAATTAAGCATACCAATTTTGTTGTGTTAATTATAGGAAGTGCGCGAATAGGCCCATTTTTATGTTTTATTATTAAAAAAACACCCTGCATAATTGGTAGCAAGTTGGTTTTTAACTATTTCATAAAAATCCAAAGATAAACATCAACATTCAGAGTTCTGCATGGTTCAAATTTAGAGCCTCATCTTTTATCTTTATTATCAATGATCTTCGGGATGTCACATGAACAAATTACTTATTGTTTGGTGATAACTTACAGTTATAATATATGAAAACTATTGGATGGGTATAATCTTTCAAAAAGACTGTCATAGATTAATCTAAAATGGTGTCATTTATCACTTAATCGCAGAATTTTTTTTATGACCAATCAACAAAATTTTTACTGAGGGACAAATTAGTTTATAAACAAAACTCAATTTAGATTCTGCCATTGTTGTTGATACAGAACACAATTTAAATGATTAATGGCCATAATATCAAAAATAGATTCGATCGTAAAAAAAAAGCTTCAAACTCTTCAATGTCTTCAATTAAAAGGACATTGAAATTTCGATTTTCAAAAATTTCACATTTCAGTAAACTGCTTTCAAACAGAGTCACTCTTATTCAACAAAAATTATAGCTTCTATAAAAAATGCAGTGCCAGTCTTTTGATAGAAAATGAAGGACACCTACTCACATTAAAGAAGTTTGGAATCTGTGAGCAAAAGAAATAAAAATTCCCCAACAACTTATGAAAATCAACATTAGGGTCTGAATTGCGTCTTTGGAACTACCAGTTTACCACTTTTCAAATCGCAGTCTGAAGAAATTATAGAGCAAGAAACTTTACAGAAAAAGTTTGTGTTGTCTGTCAATTCTCACTGTGTCCAATTTTTCATATTTGAAGTACCTAATAATTTTGTTATAATTTTAAATTTTCACTTTTAGATTTGAATAAAAGATAAGAGTAAATAAAACTGTACCTGACATTAATTGGTTCAATATTAAATAAAAATTTAATAAAAGTCAAGCTGACAGTTTTGATATAATGCAATAACAGGTAGTTATTATGAAAAATTATTTAAAATTGTTTTAAGGAAATGTTGGAACAATGGGTATACCCACCTACATATTTATTAAGATAAACTATTAGAATTTTTTCTAAACCTAAAACCAACATTGTTGGCTTTCGGCGAAATCAAAACCTGTTATTTCCAATATGTTTATCATAAATAATGCAAAAAAAGATTGTTTTTCCCACTGTAGTTGTTGTCAAGTATACGTATATGTTCATTTTGTTTACGGAATTTGCTTGAAGTCGCATAATTTACGTTATCTCTGAAATTTCGCATGCGACTTCGCGTTTCGATAAAATACTTCCGATTGCTTTATCGTAGCTAATTTTTCTTCATTGTTATCATATTTAGAACCAACACGGTTGCGATAATGTTAACCCATCGGTATTCAAATAAATTTTGAAACAATCCATTAAAATCTCATTGTCACGACCCAAATCCGAGATGTTGACACGAAAGTCAAAGAAAAAATTTTTCAGCATCCTGTATCTCAATAACATCTGGTTTTTCTCCGAACTGCATTATTTTCATCCGTTTCATAATTCCGCAGTTAGATTATTACTTATGTTGCAACAAATTCCAATAAATATGCACTTTGTTGCGGTTTCCGGAAAACGGAAAAGCATGCGATTGTGGCATTTATTGTCGCATCCCTGTCGGTTTCGAGGGCGATTTCACCTCCCATAAACGCCTTTCTGTATCAAGGCGAACGACTTGCACATACACACCTTACAAAGGTTGATAATGACGAAAACCGTGTCGTAAAATATGCAGCGACAAGCTAATATGAAATTAAATTAACTCGCATACGCGTAATTAAAACGAGAAATGCAGTAACTGATCGGATTTTTGCGATGCAGAATGGGCAAATGGATATTATGAATGCATAAGTTGATTTCACTTTAATGGCGGCGTTTACACGGTAATCAAACGCAACTGGAACCGTTGTTGCAGCATACGATTAGAGAAAAGTTTCTTTCTCCGATATTGACCAAAAATGTTTCGCCATTCTGAAAGACTTTCGTTTCGACACGCGTTGCTTGTACTTCATCTTTTCATTCCACGAATATCCAAATTCACAGACATATTATATGGTAATATGTAACTACGGACGTTTCGTAACGATGCTCGCGTTTTATAGGACCGAGATGATAACGGAAATTTAAACACAAAGATCAAACAGTTTTTTTATATAATTAGACGGATCATCAGTAAACCAAACAAATCTTAGTCAAGGTGTGAGATTATAGTAATTAAAAATTCTTTTTACGGATGAACGCTACGGTTCCTGTACCACGTTCCAGATTACAAAGAGAAATTATTTATTTGCTCTGACAGTATTATAAAATCCCACAGATTTAGATGAGTTGAGTGTTCTATAATTTTTTGATAAGCCCACTATCTCACCTAATTAAAACAAAAATATTTCTGCAAAATTGTATTAATGTAGTCTGACAAAACGTTCTGATATAGAATCATCGTGACTGACGCATTTCATTAAGGAATTACAAAATCGTCTATAAAAAAACATAACAAACCGAGTTTACGCCACAATTTCGGTTAATCATGAACTAAATTTTGTTTTTCGTAGATGAAATCGATTATAGCACTTGAACCGTATCAAGAAAAAAATATTGATTTGTTTGTGTCATTGTGATAAGCGATATATTTTAAAAAATTATCTCTGTAGTTATAACCTTAGTTGCCCTTCCAGATATCTACAACAAACAACCAATTGAGCTATATTTGGTCTTATCTCTCAGCCGAAGTGGTCTGTTCGGTTCAAATTCTAGTGGAAACCCTTTTTTTTCTAAAGCGTCGAGATGGCAGCACCGTCGTTATTACCCACCGCCGCCGCTAGATGTCCATTCGGCGTCATAGCCTTGATTAATAAGTTACTCGGTCACCTAACAACCTGCTTCATAATAATAGCGTTTCAAGAACGTTTGAATAAAAACAGTTTTCGCAGGCTTGGTGCTTGAAGCAGAGTTTTTCGATGCTCGTGACGTCACGTGAATCACGTTGGCCTTGGCCTTTAAATCCATCCATATTTTCGAATGGTTCTTCTCGCAGATTCGCTTTCATAAACAACTTGATGACGTTGTGGGATTCGTTCATCGTCAACAAGATTTTTTCTTGCGTGCGAATTTTCTCTTTACAGGCAGGAAATTCCGTTTAGTTTTTCTAACGCTGTTTGTAAACTTGGCGTAATGTGAAGCGAAAAGAGAGAACCGACGTCTTTTAATAATAAAGTTGTCGTTACGTACTGGTTACTATTCCGTTTCTCTTTCAAAACACTGTATATGAAATACTATTTGCCTCGGTAATTTTGTGGGGAATGGCGCAATGTGTCGCACAGATTGATTTACAAGGAAGTGAAATGTCCCGTAGACAAATGAACTTTAAAATTAGGTAAGGTAGTGTTGTATACTTTAGAGCGACGTTTTTATATAACATGGGACGTGATGGTAATAGGGGAATTGCTCAATACATGATGGCCAGGCGAAATGCGATAAATTTCTTGTATTGTAAACATTATTTACAGTAGACGCATCTCCCGTAAGATATTCTTTTATCAATAAACTAATATTTAAAATATTTACAAATAGAAGCCGAGATGCATTTAGAATTCTGATAAGAATGTAAGATTCTAGCAAGATTTTGGAAAAAAAACACAACTTAAAAAATAAGAATCGAAAAAAGAATCCAAAGAATCTAAAGCATCCAAAACTCCGAAGAACAAAGAAAGAAGATTAAGAAAAATCAAAGAATCCAAAGAACCCGAAAAATAGAGCTCAGAAAACCCAAAGAAAAAAATCCAAAGAATCCAAAACACCCAGAAGATCGAAAGAATCCAAAAGACACAAAGAGTTTAAAAAATCCAAAAATTCCAAACAATTCTAAGAAACCATTTAAAAAAATCAACGAAAGAATGCAATACAAGGAATCCAAACAAAAAAACAAACGACGAGTAATAATAATAGTTTGTTAACGGACATGGACAATTTACATAAAATATCTAAAAAATCGAAAGAATTGAAGAAATCCAAAGATTCCAAAGTGGCTAAGGAATCCCAAAAATTTAAAGAATCCAATAATTCCAAGATTGCAAAAATAAAAATAATTAATAATAATAATAGTTTATTAACGATAATTACAATTTACATAAAATATCCTAAACTTCCGAGGACAAAAAACAAAGAATCCAAAAATCCAATCAATCTAAAGAATTCAAATAATCTAAAGAATCCAAAAAAAATAAAATCCAAAGAATCTAAAATCCTAAGGAATTCAATTTAAGGAAAGAATTCAAAGCATTCCAAAAAATCCAAATAACTCAAAGAATCAAAAAGATCTAGAGATTCTATGCATCTAATCTCTATCTAACTCAAAGAATCCAAGAATTTAAGAAATCCAAAATATAAGAAATTAACAAATAATAATAATAACAATTAGTTTATTAACGTACATGTACAATTGACACAAGAATGTAAACTATTCTAATTAATTCAAAAAAATATAATAGAAAACTATACTAAAATAGAAAGCTAAAGAATCCAAAAATGTAAAAAATCTAAAAACTTAACGATTAATAAAAATAACTTGTTAACAGATATATACATAAAATATCTAAAAATTCTAAGGAATCCCAAGAATTTGTAACATCAAAATCACCTAAAAAATAAAAAAAAACAATATCCAAAGAATCTAAAGAAGCCAGAGAATCTAAAATATAAAAAAATTAAAGAATCCACAAAATTCAAAGAAATCAAAAAATCCAAAGAAGTCAAAAATTCTAAAGAAACTAAAGATTCCAAAAAATTCCAAAGAATTCATAAAAATAAAAACAAAAAATCTAGAAAATCAAGGAATAATAATATTTATTAAGATATCTAAAAAAATAAAAAACCAATGAATTCAGTAAATCCAAAACTTTTGAAACATCCGAAGAATCTAAAAAATCCAAACAATTAAAAAAAAAGAAACCAAAGACTAAAGAATTCAAACAATCCAAAACATGTAAAGAATCTAAAAAGTGCAAAGAATCCAAACAATCCAATATCAGATTAACAAATTCAAACACTAGAAGCTAAAGAAAAATTGAAAAATGTGTAGGATCGAGAAAATTGCGAAAAGTTAAAGGATATATAAGAAACAATAAGTATACAAGAAAAAAGAAAAAATCTAGAAAACCTAAAGAATGGAACTCCTGACAAAATTTAAAAATCTGAAAGATTCATACATCGAAATGCCTGAACAAATATTCAATCTCATTTACGACTCCTGGCTATACATATCTCATTAAACACACAAATTGAAATATATCGCTATGACAATATTTGAAGTATTCACATTCGAGGCCGAGATACATTCAGTATCATGATTAGAGTATAAACATTTCAACAAAAATATGAGAGGAGTAAAGAAGACAGAAGTATTGCAAAGTACAAAAGATACAAAGACTCCAAAACATTTAAAAGATATATTAAAGGAATCTAAAGAATTTCAAGGCAAAACCAAAAAAATGTAACTAACGGAAAAATATTGAAAACCATTCAAAAAATTTCAGATAAAAAACGATCTAAGAAAATCCAAAAATATCAGCTGAGAAACTTCACAAATAATAATATACAAATTTTAAAAATTCACAGGGTTCTAAGAAATCCGAATTTTTTTAACAACTTTGGACAATTTTGGAGAATTGTCTCAAAACTGCTACAGTTTAAAAAGAAAATCACTTTTAAACACCTTTCAGTCTTGTGTTATCTACATAACGATTAGATTTTGTTTAAAATGATTTAAATTAATAGTATATTAAAATACAATATTGATTCCAGCACGCGTTGCAACAAACAAGTGCTGGAAGAGCTTTCTGAACGCGTGTTTTATACTATTTTTTCTATTTTGCACCACTTAATTTCTTTTTATATCTAAGAAATAAAATTTTGAAATTTAGGGGATTTTGTCAAGGTTGGGTCCAATGATTTAATATTATTTATTTCATAACAATTGAGGTTAAGTTATTAAACACATTGCTCACATTCACATCTTGACATTTGACGTTGACGTTTTACGACCATGCCGCCAACGCGACAAAACTAAAATACACCAGCCGTAGTAAAGCATCCAAATTCTCATTAACGAACCCAAACGGGTGCTTTACTGGCTCTAGTATCGACGCAAAATAGAAAAATATATTTTTGTAATATTTTACAACAGTGCGAAGTTGAAAATAAACTCGACTATTGCAGTTTTTGTCGCTTTCACGACACAGAAGGTTTCAGTGTTTTATTATTTTGTTTTTAATAATTTACTTATTCGATACTTTTGATATTCGAAGGTTGTGGAAAAAAAATTGTGGTACGTGGGCGAAATCAGCAAATTTTTATGCGTTGGAACGACCCGACCTCAAAGTTCAAAATAATAGGTGTAATACAAATACAGTTTTACCTTTTGTGTTTGCATATTCCACATTTTTCTTTTCTTAGTTTTATGGGAAAAAAAGTTGAATAATAAAGAGCACTGGTAAAAATTCTACAAAACCCGCTAGTTATTACGAAATAATATAATTACGCATAAACAATATTGACGGAGTACGTAGGTATTAACTGCACGGTTAACCGTCACGCTTGGAAGAAGATGTCCTAGTCCTCTCTATGTAAGAATACGGCTAACCTTAACCTGGCATTTAATTTTTACACTTTATGCTTTTACATTCTCGTACCATTAACGATAAACCCTTAAGGCCTCTTTATTACAAAACGATAAAATCCTAAAATCCTGACGCTTTCCCGAAGAAAGTAATTAAAACAGTAAAAGCGAATTGTTCGCTTGTGAAGTAAAAGTGAACGAAAGCCGTGCATTTTTCAAGTCGTTACATTATACCGATTCGCTTCTTGGCACCGGAATAAATAGTACCTAAACTAATTATTTCGTTTTATTTATAATTATCGTTTGCGCTAATGGGTTTGTTTACTATTGAAAGATCAAAAGGTCGAATTTACGGAGAGTGAATGCAATAAGAATAAAATGCAGAAAATTTTAAACAGATCAGATCAAAAGCGCCGGTTGTTCCTAATCTGGAAATAATGACCTCAGGTTATTCGAATCACGATCGTTGGGGCCAGAAAAGTTCCTGCATAAATCGATTTTTGGGATGGTTGTTTTTAGTGGTCTTCAGTCATTCTTGCGCAATCATGTCCAATTTGATGCTAGTCGCAGAAATTATACCATTATCTCGGGGAAATGTTATGTAATAAACGTTTTGCAAACCTCATCTTCGAAAATTTCTGTTTGAGTACCTTGCATGCATATTTTTTCACAATTATTCTTCTTATTACCACTGACCACAATTATTTGCTCACATGACTCAGACTTTGTTGTTGTTACTACTTATTTTTGCGAAATTGCTACTTATACTTTTTACAGCGCCACTTCAACAAACTTGATAATTTTTTAGGTCGAGTTTTGTCACAGCCACGTAACATAAAAAATCATTCATAATTTTGTTTATTTAAGTTAAGTTAAGTTTATTTATTTAAAGATTTTCTTTAACAATTATGGGAACTTTAATTCTCGTGGAGATCAGCGAGAAGGTGGGGAAATCCAACCCAAATTTACATCCGTGTAATGACAAAAATGGTGTGATGGAACGACCTTTGCCAGTGCGATTTTGATTAGATTAGACAGACTAATCTATCGATAAAATAAATCGCACGGTAATGGTGATTAGAGTGGAGGATAGTCCGAAACAGAATGAGACGCGAATTCAGTTTTGGTTAAACAAAGTACTTAACTACTAATTTTAACTTTTTATGTTAATGTTAATAAATATGAATGAGTGTGTTTGAATTGCAAGCATTAACACTCCCACTTCGAACTTTGGGATATTTCTAGCCTTTAAACAACACGTCAATGACAAATATATTATTGCTAAGTAGTTTTGATCAAAAACAAGACGCTCGAGTTATTCACTGGAGAAGAAAAGCCTCAAAAAACACAATGTCCTTACAGTCATTTTTAAAATCCTGCAGTTTGGGACTAAAAACACGAGACCCAATTAAAAATTGAGAAAAAAGAAAAGTTAAGGTATAAAAAGTCATCCAACTCTTTGTAAACTATTAAATTTAATACCCTTCAATTTTGAAACTTTTTTTCACATTTTTTTTTCAACAACAGCTACGTGTTAATTTTCGCACAAATTTTGAAGGAAACTAAATAAATCACAAATTATTTCCGGCTCGACGGTTCAATGAGAAAATTTTTATTTCGAAGAAAAAATGTCATCACCTTCAATTACTTCTTTAATGATTCCAGTTTAAATTTTTTATTGTTCCAACATTAATTGTATTGAAGCTGATTTGAGAATTTATATGATAAATTTATTTAGCAAAAAAATTTTTTGCTGCCTTGGCAGGGATATGTTTTTTTGCCGAATAAAAATTTTATTGGACGAGGTTCAAATAGTCTAGTCATTGATTGGCTAAAAATTTTAATGTTGAATTGTCATATTAAATTTTGTGTAACCAGAACCTGTCTAGATCTACTTTTTTTTTCTCCAAATTTCTTTCTATATTTGTTCAATTCCAAAAACCAGTTGGCAACAACTCTCAAACACGTTAGAATAGTTTTAAATTTATTAGGTGATCGATAAAGGTCTAAATAAGAAGAAGAATACAAAAATGCGAAAAATCTAGAAAATTAACGATTATTAATAATAATAGTTTATTAACAGATGTATGCCATTTATATAAATTATCCAAAAAATCCAAAGAATGATAAAAATGCTTAAAACTCAAACAACCTAAAAAATAAAAAAAATAAAATCCAACCTATTAACAGACATGTGCAATTTATTTAAATAACATAAAATTCAAAAAGTCCAGAAAAACCAAGGAATTGAAACGGTCTAAAGAATCCTAACGATGCAAAGAATAAAAAAATATATACTGAATTTGAAGAACCAAAAAAATCCGAAGAATCCAAAGCATCCAAAAAAACTAAACAATCCAAAAAGTTCAAACTGTTTAAAGACTCCTAATAATGTAAATATTTAATGAATATGAAGAATCCAAAACATTCAAAGCATCCGAAAAATCCGAGGAATTCAAAAAACTAAAGCATTCAAAAAGGTCAGAGGATCCAAAGAATCCAAATAATTCAAACAAATCAAAAAATTCTAACAATGCAAATAATCCAAAAAATTTGAAGAATTTAACGAATTCTAACAATATAAAGACTCCATAGAATTTAGCAAATTCAAAAAATTCAAAGATCTCAAAAAATCGGAAGATACCAAAGCATCAAAAAAAACTAAAAAATCCAAAATGTTCAAATAATTCAAAGATTTCTAACATTGTAAAGAATCCAAAAAAATCTAAACAATTTTGAAGAATACAATGCGTGCAAAGAATACAAAGAAACCAAAAAATGTATAAAAATCAAACAATATAAAGGATTTTATCAATTCAAAAAACCTAAAATTCAAAGAATCCAAGAAGCATAAAAAGAATTTAATAAATCCAAAGAATTTTAAGAAAGCAAGAAGTCCAAAGCATTCACTAAGTTTAAAGAAATCAAAGAATCAAAAAAATTCAAATAATTCAGAGAGTCCTAACAATGCAAAGAAGGCAAAAAATAAAATAAAAACAAAGAATCTAAAAAATCCGAAGAATCCAAAGAATACAAAAAATTCAAACCATCCAAAAAAAATTAAAATGCAAAAAAATTAACATTCAACGAATCCAAAGAATTCAAATAATCTGAAAAGAAAAGAATACAAAGATATCAAAAAAATCGAAAAAAAAATCTAAGAAAATCCAAAGAATATAAAACATCCAAAGAATATAAAGAAACCAAAGAATCTAAAGAATTCAAACGATCCAAAGAACTCTAAGAACTTAAAGAATCCAAATAATCCAAAAAACTAAAGCGTCCAAAAAACTAAAAAAAATATCCTCACAACAAAAGATCCAAAAAAAATTAGAATCTAAAAAATCCAAAGTACTCAAAGCATTCAAGTATCTGGAAAATTTAATAAATCCAAAAAAATTGAAGAAATCAAGGAATCTAAAGTATTCAAAGAGTTCAAGAAACCAAAGAATTCAAACAACGCAGAGAATCGAAAAAATCCGAAGACTCCAAAGCATCAAAAAAAAAATCAAAATGTTCAAACAATTCAAAGAATCCTAACATCGCAAAAAATCCAAAGCATCCGAAGAATACAGAGAAATCAAAGAATGCAAAGAATTCAAACAGTCCATAGGATCCCAACAATGCAAAAAATCCAAAAAAAAAACAAGACACTTAAAGCATACCAAGAATCTAACAAATCCAAAGAATTTTAGGAAACCAAGAAATACAAAGCACGTTCAGAGTTTAAAAAAAAACAAAGAATTCAAAAAATTCAAATAATTCAAATAATTTAAAAAGTTCTAACAACGCAAAGAAATCAAACAATATAAAGAATTTAAAGAATCTAAAAAACTCGAAGAAGATCTAAAGAATATAAAGAAATCAAAGAATTTAAAGAATTCAAACATTCCGAAAAATTCTAAAAACTTATACAATCCAAAAAAACCAAAGCATCCAGACCATTCAAAGAGGTCAAAGAAACCAACTGAGAAATCATAACAATGCAAAAAATCCGGAAAATGCAAAAAATTAAAAAAAAACAAAAAAATCTAAAGAATCCAAAGAATGCGAACAGTCCAAAAAAAAAACGACGAATTTAAATAAGCTCAAAACACAGAAAAATGTAAAAAAAGACGAAAAGTGTGAAAAATCAAAACATTTTCTATAATATAAAGAATACAAAAAAATTTAATAATCTATAGAAACTATATAAACGGAATTCTAAAGATACAAGAAATCTAAAGAATGCAAAAAATCCTAAAATATCCATAAATTTGAAAAATGTAACAAACCTAAAGAACGAAAACACCAACAAATTTGAATAATCTAAATTAAATCAAAGCATGTAAAAGATTCACAGATCGAAAGACAAGACAATTTGAAAGATCTAAAAAAAAATCCTGAATAAAATTTGCTATTATGACAGTATTAACAGTCGATGCGTTCTTTCTATTTCTATATTTGTTGAACTTTAAAAAGCAATTGGCAACAACTCTCAAACACGCTAGAATAGTTTAAAATTTATAACATCAGAGATTAGTTCAAATAAAAAAAATGTCCTTTGTCATTTTTCACATATCTAAACAAATAAGATCTCTAATTGATTCCAATTAGAATTTTGTTTTTTTATCTAATCTAACATCAAAAGTTAAGAGATCGGCTAATATCATTAGATTGTCTGTCCAAAAGTTTATACATAATCGAAAAATTCCACATGTTCTTAATCTAATGTATTCAGTTTTAATTGTCAAGAATCAGAACAACATTCGGTTCTTTGATATTAACAAAAGATACAAAAAAAAGTAGTCCGGGATAAAAATTTCCTTGTGAACCTTGTTTAAACCAAGTTTTGGATTCTTTTAGTCACATTTAATTAATTGGAAATCATTGGAATTTAGTCGATTTAGCAGTAAAATCATCTCCGAGAACGTCGTCAGTATCGAGCAAATGACTTTGTAATTATGTGTTGGTTGATATTTTCCCATCTTTATCAATAATGATACTATTCTCGTTATTAATCTAAAAATATAACACTCCTTAAACCACGGATGGTTGCGCCGCTGGTTCATGTTCCGAAGCCATTAATCACCTTCTGTCGAAACGCAAAGGACGAAGGATAAATCCCGGTCCTGTCAAGTGAAAGTCAAATTTTTTCAAGATGTGTTTTAACCTTGGCTTGACTGGTTCTTATGCCTCCAGCTGGTTTTAATTGTGGCCGGATTTAAAGCAATAAATTTTCTTTTTTTTTTAGAATCGAGCCGATAAATTTTCATTACATTTGGAAAATTCCGGAAACTTCTTATCATTCCGAAGTGACCTTTCCCATGACGATAAGTGTTGATTTTGAGAAAAACGCTTTAATTATCCAGCCCCCCAGGACCTCACTTATCGACAATAACAGGAAAAAATATCACAGGTCACGGTGGTTATCACAGAGAAGTTAATTGGTTATCGGTCCATGACGTAAATGCAAGAAAAGATAAATATCGCTTGATATTTTTTTTCGTTCGGTGGTTGAAAAAGCCGTTTTATAATCTCCTCTGGACCTTTAACCACTCACTACCCCACCCTCATAAAAAAGATTTCTGGAAGATAAATTCGGCCCCTTGTCAAACCTAAACATTATTATACAGCCACAAGTGTGCAAAAAGTAGTTTCGAGGACTAGTCGTGTTGGAATAACACTGACTGGATGGAGTTTCTCTACCAAAACTCACTTCTACTAACTAAATGTATCTACAAGTGCCTAGAGTTGAACGTCTCAAGACTTTGGTTGAAGGTATTCACTTGAAGACAGTATTCAGTTGGACTACCAGAAACATAAATTGTGGGGTGAAACATAGCTGCAAGCACGGTTTACACTGTACAATTTACCCAAAAGTTGCAGATCTTGAAAAAGTTGAAAATAAACAAGTTGAAATGTTATCATTAATTCGGTAATGCGTAACAAATTACTGTCAAGTGATAAAAATTATTAGAACAAACAAATTCATTTGACACTGTAACAATGTTATCGTATATTATAAAATAATGTTTTTCATTATCTCAATTATCAATTCATCATCGGGAAATTTAGGAAAAAAACGCACTCAGGGGATTATAGATCAATTTGGTGTTTATAACGGGAGAATTTGGAACGGGTTTTTTTAAATATTTACGCAATAAGTGTCGTTTTCAAGAATAACCAAGAGTGGTCTCATAATTTAATAATGTTGGTAGTCCTGTAGTTTTAATTTTTTCACTCCGCAATGACAACAATAATTAGCTCAACCCCTGTTTTTTTAATCACATAGTATCCAAATTTTGAGATTTTTAAGATCTACCACGTATTAAACAAACTAATAAATGGAAAATCACTCACATGATAGTTAAAGCTTCAAATGGCTAAAATCAAATTTACTAATCTATTTTTTTGTATCTATTAATTTTTCACACATTTTATTAAGGACAGTAGGTATATTTTTGTTTTCAATTAACAATTTCGGAACTTTTCTTATAAAAAACCTACAAACTGAAGGTCACAATTTCCTGTCGTCCTTATCAAAAAACGCGATGTTTACTGAGAATCTTTAGATAAAATAAAAAAAATTATATAGTCTACCAGGTTTGGAACACTTAATGTTTAAAAGGTCAAATACTTAGATTACTGGGTAAGTATTTCTATTTCTTTTAATATGTCTGTCATTTTTCATTACAAAACGAAAGGACCTCCAATTTTACGTCAACTTTGGGTACTAGGAGCCCATTTTTACCAAATGTAAAAATAGTCTAGATCATAATTCAACCAAGCAAAATTTAGCAAACAATCGGAAAAAAAATTAGAATTAAGTAATTAATATATATATCATATAAGTATAATTTTAGATCATTATTAAATCAAACAAAATTTACAAACAATCGAAAAATAAAATCAAATTTAATTAACATATCAAGTACAACTTTTGGTTTAATTACTTAAATAATAAAAAAAAAAAAAACATTTTTTTAATTATAAGTAAGGAAATCCCATTTTCAGCAAACGTAGAAAAAGCTAGATGATAATTCAACCAAGCAAAACGTTTCAAACAATCAGAAGTGAAAAGTAGAATTAGACAACATATTGTATATAATTTTCGTCATAATTTATTTAAATAAAAAAAAAACGCCATATTTTATTACAAATTGACAGAACCTTCAATTTGTAATAAGTCCATTTTCATCAATTTCACCAAATTTTGAAAATTTTAAATGATACTTCACCTAGACAAAATTTAACAACAGTCGAAAATGACAATTAGAATTAATTAACATATCATGTACAATTTTTGTCAGAATTTCTTTAAATGAAAAAAAGCGAGGCATAATTTATTACAAATTGACAAAACCTTCAATTTTGTGTTAAGTTTGAGTTATAAAAGCCCTTTTTGGGGTTTCTGGGGTCTTCAATTTTGTGTTAACTTTGGGTAAAGGACAACCAAATGTTGAAAATTTTAAATCATAATTCAACCAAACAAGATTTGACAACAATCACAAAAAAAATAGAATTAATTAAAAGAATTTTCAAAACAATAGAAACAAAACAATTTTCACTATTTCATTGTTCATACTTCTGTCCAAAGTTGTTTTTTTTTTTTGTAACGTATACTAATAAAATTAGAGAGAATATTTCAGTAAGAGGGTAAGAAAAAATCAAATAAAATCAATAAATTTTACGAAAAATTAACTAGTTATCTAGGAGTAACAAGTTTCAGTTTTTTAGAATGTTCAGTACCTACCGAAAAATTTCAGATTTTCTGTCTATCTGTTATCATTTTGATAGTCTGCGACCCGGACGTATCAATGCTTTTTTTTTCTTTTATTTAGCCTTTATTTATTATCCAAAAGTCGTAAACAACAATTCTGAGCACTACAAGATGATGGATGATGGATCATGTTTATTGCACCGTTATCAAACTTTTATCATTTTCTGCCAAAGTCAGATACTTATTTCTACTGACGTGTTATAAATGAAACCGTAAATATAACAAAATCGCATAGTTTGTATGGCGTGAACCTGGCGTCGCAAACTGACGCGGCAACATCGCCCGACTGATTGAAGGCATGGTCGGCAACAAGTGGCAACGGAGACTCCAACCACGCATCTTTAACGCATATGAGCAACAAGACAAAAAAATAAACGACGTGAAATGCAGTAACTGGAGGAAATTAGCTGACAAGACAAGGGATGGAAAGTCGTGTCATAAAACATATCACATTTTCTTGCCCCGATTCTTTGTTTCGTTGGTATGGAAAAATGCAGGAAAAGTGCTTAATCAACGTCTTATCAAGTTTGCAAGTTGATAGTGGTCATTTCTTTCATGATGAAGTAAAAAAGTGGTCGGAATAAGCATTTTCCGGAAATTTACCACCGTAATCGGACCACTTGTTTACATCGCGATGTCCTGAGATTGGCAAGAGCGAGGACGTCCTCGGTGTTATTGGAGTCACAAGACATAAATTACCAACAATTCTTTATAACACTGTTATATATACCTATAAATTTTACAGTTTAGTGATTTCCTTATTGCGATACGTTGGGTATTTTTGCGAGTGAAAATGTATGCCTACAGTGAAGAAATTCCGTGACGCATGAATGGACGCTGCTTTTCAAAAAGTACGATTTTTAACAGTTTTTCCTGTAATCATATTATATAAGGATAACGAAATTTATCTTCTGTTATGGTGACTTCCTTAATTGGCCGCAAAAAGTCACACCATCAAAATAACACTTAATTAATTCTTAAATATGGTGACTTTCAGACGATTTAAGACTCCAGCTGGTACTGGGAAATTATTTTTTAATTTCGAGATAATATGCAAATGTGAGGGGCTACAAATATCACCGTAGAGTAATATTAATAAATCAAGCTTTCTTGGGGTAACTGAAAAAAATATTAATCCGTGGCGGTATTTCTGGTTCTCACTCATCAACGTAATACTCAACAATTAATTAGAAATGAGCCAGAAAAAAATAGCGATATTTTATCACAGACAATTCAACAATTCAGCCAATAATGTTATTTTAAACGTAACTTTCGAAAAAGTACTCCATTACGCTAATCTACAAAACCGTTTCCTTGATAGCTGAGATACGAAAAATATGACAAAATATTTTTAAATGATAACCTACATTTTAAGATAATATTTGAGAGACTTGAAGTTCTATGTTTAGTAAGAAACAAGCTTCACTCGGTTACATAATACAGGTCAAAATTACAAAAATGTCACTGAATTTTCCACTAACAAAAATTCATAATGCCAAAATTTGAATTTACCTTAGTCTTTAAACTGTTATGCTTCTCCATCGATTTGTAGAAATTCTGTTCGAAAGTTCACTTTTGAAGCAAGTTTGCGTTAGGTCAATATCTGAAATAATTTTCTGTTTGCAATATAATTTGTTACTATTAAAAATTCTTTCACATACATGCACATTTTCTACGGTTTGGTATACACGTAAATTAACTGGATATAAAAAATAATTTACTTTGAACAAACATTCTTGTTCTGGCACAAATTGTTCAGTGTGCAGGTTGCCGGAACGAACGGGATTATTATTTATTTTCCTATTAAAATATTTACAAACCTCCAAATTATGTCACCATTTTTTTCTTGCATTTTCACCACTAATCTCGAAGGATTCTGATTCTGATTCTGTTCGTTTCTATTTGAATTTATCATTTATACCAAATTTACTTTATAAAACCCAAAAAGCAGAGATTGGTGCAAATTTTTCAAATTTTCGATTCTGGCTAAGTCTCTTGTAACTTCATCAGAGCGTTTAGTTTAGTTTCACAAGAAATTTGTAATTTGGTTTGCTTGAAAAATGTAAACCCGCATTTACTGCAGGATTTCTAATTTCCCGTTTGATTTCTTGTTTATAGCTCTATTGTTCTCATATTGGCAAGTCCAGGACCAGGCGCCAGAGGTCTGCAAGGATTGAATGTCTGGAGCGGTTAACGGTAAATTTCAACCATTTGTCTAAAATGTGCCAGTCCCAAAATACCAAGATTGCAGCAATTTACTATTTTTAACCCAAATTGTATTTATTATCTTAAATACACATTTAGTATAATTTAAACACAAATCCGGAAAGAAAAAGCAGCACAATTGCAAAGTAAAAAATAGAAATCGGTGTTAATGTTTGTGATTATTGATGGAATTGTACTGGACAGTAATAATCTATTTAAATATATTAATCAGCGTAATCGTGAAACTAACAACGTTTTAATTAGCAACAACCAATGTTATTAGTACACTTTTGTAAAACTGTATCAATAGAATCAGAATTTTTACAAAAGCTCGTTCAATATGCTCGGGTGTAAACTTGACTGGTCACGTTTTGCTGACAGACCGAGCTTCAGGTAAACGGAAAAGTGCTGAGGGACCATGATATTTCAGCTGGTTTAGTAAAACGCACTGGAAAATTTTGAGAACTACATTATTATTGCTTGCAAACATGTTTCTTTACAACGATAAGTAGCTAACACTTCATAGTTATTAACGCCATGAGGCCGATAACTGGTAAATTACAGACAAGAGTGAAGTTTGTAAATCGAGACGAAACAGAGATTTTATAATCAATCACATTTGTTATTTGCGTATAGACTGATTATACTTTTATATCGACAAAAAACTCCAAATTGTTTACCACAATTTTTAAATAGTTGTAGCGAGTGGTTATTATATGAAAAAATCTTTCCCAGATATGAGAAGAAATATCAATATTTTACTTTATGGAGAAGAGGTCGAAGGTAGAAGGCGTTAATGAAGATATCTTGTTGGAATTGTCGATCAAGTTCGCGCCAAACAGTTAATGGACGAAGATGTCCATGTTGAAAACCTGTTCAAAATTACAGGAAAATGTTAATAATTTCGGGTAAGTGGTAACTAATGTCACAAATTATGTGTCATAATTTTATATTTTTTTAGTTACTTTTCTTAGGCGGAACTCGAAAAACTGCAATCCAAAAGGCTGCAGTTCTAACAGGGGGACAAAAAAAAATTATTAGAGGCTCCAAATATCCATCTTTTTTAGAAAAAGTTTAATTGTAATTTTTAGTGAAGAGTTGGTTGAATTAGTCCTGAATATAAATTTTATATTGGTAACATCAGAAGACACAAAAAATTGAACATCTAGAAAAATTGTGATGACCCACGTGGATACTTTAAGGGTTGTGATTTCTTTAGAAAATATGCGTCGTTGCGACCATCCAAGATCGAGGGCCAACGATTTTTCTTGGATTATAGGAATGGTAAATATACTCGACAATTTGAAGACATTCATAAGTATTTACAGTATCTAAGTATCTACAACTGAAATACTGTGAAAAGTATATAGATTTTTAGAAGGTCCTTAGCCAGTTTTTTGGCAGAAAATGGAGGAGGCTTGCTCAAATTAAAGAAGTTTGGAGGTTAAAAATCTTTAGCTGTTGCTGACAATAAGGCATTTGTTGTTCATCTGTTTCTTCAAATTGCAGACCAAGAAAATTTACAGAAAAAAATATGATATTCAATTCTTACTGTGCGTTTAATTTTTAAAATTGTTAAGTGTTAATTCAGTTATAATTTACGATTTTCACTATTATATTTCAATAAAAAAATAAATAAATCAGTAGTTGATAGTTGTTTGGTTTTTAGTTACTCAAAATTTTTGCAAATAAAATAAATGTATAAAAAAAATGATCCAACTTCTCTGAAATTTACGGAATTAAATTATGGTATGGTACAGCAAAAACTGGTGTCAAGTAAAGCCTAATGGCGGACACCAAAACCTAATTATTGACAGTAAATGGAAAAAGAAAAATGGTAAAAATCTGGTAAACAATTTGTAGGCATTCATAAAATAGTTCCAAGAAAAAGTGGGAAGTATTTACAACTGGAGTAGCCTGAAATGTATACGGGTCACTGTTTTAGAAGGTCCTCAGCCCATTTTTTGGTAGAAAATGGAGGAGACTTGCTCAAATTAAAAAAGTTTGAGGGTTGAACATCCTCAGCTGTTGCTGATCAACATGTCGAGAAATCTATGAGCCTAAAAATCGAAATTTCCTGTTTTCAAATTGCAGACCAAGAAAATTTACAGAAAAAGTTTGTGATATCCGGCAGTTCTCGCTGTGTGTTCAATTATGCAGTTGTTCTCATGTTTTGAAGTTATATCTAAGATTTTCACTTTTGATTTCAATAAAAGACAAATAAGTTGGCTTTAATTTAGTTAAATATTAAATGATGATTTTTATAACATTTCTACGATTAAATAACAGGTAGATATTACGTAAAAGTTTTGAAACTTAATTAAATTAAAGCTGAATGAATAAACTGAGTAATGAAGATCCCGTCGTCACAATTGCACAGTATTTTTAAAAAATTAACATTCCAAGTGCAAGATCTGAATGTTTACACGGTTGTTAGTATTAAAAAAGATAGTTGACGCATTAATTATTGCGTTGAGATGTAGTAAAGAAACTATAAATGACAGTTTGTATTGCTAATTGTGCAATCCTTACAATGTCCGCCTTTACATACAAATTTTGCAATAAAACCCACGCATGTTCAGCTTTAATTTCCAGTGTCAAGTGTATTTGATTCGCACCATTTAGTAACACAAAAAAGTGATAAAAATGTATTTTTAGACCGAGTCAATATTTATTGTATTACTAAATAGTTTGATCTTTGCAAAGATAGTTAAGAATGATCTGTTATGAGTTATAACTCCTCGCAAAATTGCATTTTTTATCAAATCCGCCATAACAATTATGCTCGTGGGATGTTTTGATTTATGCCACAGTTCCTAAAAATTTGTGACGAAAATCTCATAAACAACATTCCTGTATCGTTGATCAAACAATCGCCATAATTTCACGTATGTAAATAATGGTTAGTGAACTCGTACTAATCACGTGCAAAGTTTGCACATTAATTAGGATCCACCTCAACATTATTTCAAGCGACGAGTGCCTATTAGTCGGTGATAATTATATCAAACAAGCCATGTGACATTGGTATAAATATGTGTGCATTCATTATCCATAAAGGACGTTTGCCTTCCCAAACAATGCAATGAAAAATCAGGTGGAGAAAAAGTCATTGTTCCTTTCCTCTCACGACCTCAAGAATCCGAAAATTCGGGATTTATTATCCACTTTAGGCCAAGGTCGAGTTATAAATGGTCCAATTACTGCAATTACTGTTGTTACTATTTGAATCTCGTGTATTGGTCACAGGTTGTTAATTTAATTGTTGTAGCAAAAAATTGGTGGCACGAGCATAGTTAGCGTTTTCGTACTATCGGAATAAACAACGTAGTAGTAGTTTTTTTTTTTTTTTTTCATTACGTCGGATAAAGAGTCGGTTTCTGTTTTGTTTATAAATAACTAGGCCAGAAAATTCTAGCGTGTTGCTGTTTTCTTGTTGCATGAGTGATTACATGGCCAAGGTCGCTGTGGGTTCGTTGCGGATGGTACTGGGAGATAACCATTTCACCCAGATTCGAGCAGGTATATTTTATACCTACAAAACTCGAGCTTTGAGTTCGACGAAATCCCCCGAAGACTCTAAACTGGCAATCAAACAAAAACAACTAAAATAGGCAGAGTTCAGATTTTTTACAACCGCCCGTCTTATCACAAATCCTGGTTTATTATTTTGGTTTCAAAGATAACTCATTATCATAATTCTGGAATTAATTTATTATTATGCACGGCCATGTTGTCAAAAATAATTTCCTCTGATACTGTTTATCATGTTTTGTTGGTCTACTAATTTTGTTACTCGGCGTTGATCACGTCCGCCGCTTTATCTCTTTACAAACACAATAAACAATAGTCGAAGCCCGCAGTTTAAATTGTATGGTTAATCATCGACGCGAAAACAAACCAATTACTTAAAAAATGGCGAATGGTACTTTACAATAACCTAATTGTTTGAGTATAGAAAAGTTAAACAAACACTCGAAATTCGGCTGAGCAAAGTTTTGTGTAATTGTTCGAGATAAAAGAGTCAGCAGACGTTGGTGTATTGGCCGATAGTAGGTCGGATCTTATTGGTCGATCTTGAACCCAATGATAGCGGCGTCGCGACGCTGTCTACACCCGACGCGGTTTTTAAGATGGCGGGAAGAGAAACGTTACGATACTAAAACTTACATTCAATCTATTATCTATTACACTTAATTACGATTAATTTTGTTAAGTCATCTGGATTAACCAATTAATCATACTTCGATAAACATTGTGATCATTGATAACGAAGCGATTATATTAAGTTACATTCACCAAGCCCAATCGACAATGACCACAGTATAAATCATTCAAATCTAACATTCTAGAAATATTCTTGAAAACTGACTAAATCAATGTAGAGGTGATTTAATTATGTCAAGTGAATTGGTTTGAAACGCATTAATCAGGGAGATAAGTTTGTTTACTCGTGAAAAAAATATTGGTCATTACACCTACGTTTTCTGATAACAGATATTTTTAGAAAAACGCGTCACTCGTAACTCAACCACAGCGACTTTGAAGTTAGAAAAAAGTTCTAATAAATGGAAGATATCTACATACATTTTTAAACAAGTCACGTTCGTGTTGCAACATTAAAAAAACTGATATCAAAACTGACAAAAAATGCATGTTAACGGAAATGATACACAACAACATTTACTTGAATGCATTAAACCATTGTATGTTTATTCATCGAGTTTTTCTATACCAACTTTTTATAACAGCCGTGCAAATAAAAACTTCGAACATGACGGATCTTCGACGGTGAACGTAGGTCGTTTCTTATTAAAACTATCATTCAAATTGATCCAACATTGCATTTTGCTTAACATTGTTTATTATCATAAAAGATTACCGGTAGAGAAGTTTTTATTTTTGTCACTTGAAACCACAAATCAAAAGTTTCATTACCCGGGCACAGTTGGTGACAACAGAATTTTTAAGACTGTTGTAGACAACATCAACTCAATGAGCATATCAAAAACAAATTAAAACTTACAACACATTGTTATATTTTCAGAGGCGCAAATCTAGAACCTAAATTAACCATGATAATAACAACAGAAATTTTTAGGTGGACACAATGATACACACGCATAATTCAAAATAACGTGATTACGTACTGTTCGTCATAGTGTGCTGTATACAAGTTTTTTTTTATATTTATTGGGTGCAGAATGGTAACAGAGTAACCTTCAGTCAAAAATGATTCGACCATTTGATGGGTCGGCTGGCAAAAAATAAGAAAAGTGAAAGATTGATAGATGTGGTTTCCAAGCAGGTAGCCGTTTTCACAGAATTAAAGGGATTAAATAGATGAGCTAGAATGAAATTTAGGTTCTCTGACAGTCTAACAAAATAAATTTTGATTTATTTATGAAAATTAAGAACGTTAAGAAAAATTACAAATATCGGTATTTTGGCATTTTGGCTAGAAGGCACGAAAAATTAGCGTTGATCTTGTGTGAGTTTTTTGTATTTTAGAATATACTAGAACACGATTATATTAAGTATATTTGTTTAATGATAAGTTGATAAACAAGCAAGTTCATCCTCTATCGTCACATCTTTGAGCTGTTTTCTGATTATTCTGATTGTTTATTAATTTTACTAAGAAATTTGACTAAAATTTGGTGGAAAAAAATCGCATTAATTTTTATACTTCCACAAACAAAAACAACATTAAACATTTCTAAAACACCATACAAAAAAAGTAATAAAAGTATGAATGTCGATATGAAAAATATTTACGATTAATAATGTTGTCCCAGTTAATAAGCAAGACAAAAATAGAAACTTCGTAAAATACAGTTTGTCTTAAAATTAAAATTTTCTGAAATTTGTCTATTTTTCTTTAAAATTTTATGATTTGCCACAATAATAAGCAAACCAGAGACAGTAACTTTACCAAATTTTATAGCTCTAGCGGTAAAAATAGTAAAAAATCTTGGTTTGCCTAAACATCAAAATTGTGTGATTTGCTACGATTGATAAGCCAACTAATAAAAGGAATTTCACCAAATTTCATTGCGATGGTATTAAAACTACCTCAACTACACTTTTTAATAAACCATGTTGAAAATTTTTGATTCATTCTACAAATAAAAATTTCTAAAATTTGTATAGTTTACTTTAAGATTTTGAAATTTGGTACATCTATTCTGCAGGTACAAAATAGTTACTCTTTCCAAAATTCATTGTCATAGCATTAAAATTTCTCGCTTTACAGGTTTTAATAAAAAAAGTTGAAAATTTTGAGTTCGTTCCAAAAAATAAAATTTACAAAATTTGCTTAACTCGCTTTAAAATTTTGTGTTTTACCACATTTAATAAGTAAGTCAAAGAGTAATTTCTCTAAATTTAATTGCTACAGTAAACCACCGGAAACGTTTTCTTTAAAATTTTAAAATTTGGCACATTTCTCTAAAATCTTAAAATTTGGCACATTTATTTAAAATAAAAATTTCCAAAATTTGTCATCCAAAAAATTTGTATCTTTGTACAGGGTTAAAGCTACTCGCAGGTTATAGTAAAAAATTAATAAAAAAGAGGAAGAAATTTTTGATTCGTTCTAAAAATTAAGATTTCTAAACTGCTTTTTTTTGTTTTGAAATTTTATAATTTGTTATAATTGATAAGCAAGCCAAGAACAGTAACTTAATTAAATCTCATTGCTATAGTATTAAAACAACCGAAATTACAGATTTTAATAAAAATTGATGCAAATTCTCTGTTCGCTCTAAACACGAAAAACTCTAAAATCTGCATTTTTTTTTCTTTTAATTTTAAACTTTAGCACAGCATCTGAAAAATAATGATCTTTCCAAATTCTGCTTCTACAGCGTTAAAACTACCAAAGTTATTATAAAAGCTACTTTTATAGCTGTTAAATTTAATAAAAAAATTGCAAATAATCCAAAAAGAAAAAAATTGTAATTTTTTGTTTTAAATCTGGCACAGTTCTGTGTTAACTGTATCAATTGCAATTTTCTAATTTCATATAGTTAATAAGAAAATGTATAGTAAGATTTATATGTATTCATAAAATGTGCATTTAGTTTGTCTAAAATTAAAAATTTTTCAAAATCCTTTTCTATAATTTTGTAGTTTAGCACAGTTGATAAACAAAAAGAGTAACCTGACAATACTTCGATACTTGCCATAAATCTACCAGTATTACAGTTATATTGATTTTTTTAAATTATTTATTTGTTATTTTCTATTCTATTTATTTTCAGTTTTTGCAATTTTAACATTTAACTTATTTCTTCATAATAAAATAGTCATTATTTGCAAGTTCTTGACCTATTAACGTATAATTTAATGACAGGTAATTAAACAGCAAAAGCAACTTACTTTTCTTTAGTGAAATTGTCAGTTTTTGTAAATCCAAGTTTTTAAAGTTCTGCTTTCATCATTTGGCCAAAGTAAGTAAATGCTTTTAAAATGTAGATCTTCTAAAAAGATGATTGATTTATCAACAACCAATCATCAACATGAAGCAACACTAATTGAAGTTTCCAAAAAACTGCTATTAACATATCATTCATGCAATTTTGCATCAAAGAATATCTTCTCACGTCCATATTATTAATACTTCTAATATCAGCTCTTGCATATCTACACCTTATTAGACCTGAGGGCGTTTTGATTAAGGTCACAGTGGGTAAAATCATCGTTATCTTTTAATTACCGTCTCATTTATCGCTTTCTCATTTTTCTATTGTACTTTTTCATGACTGCTGACAATCAAAGTATACGATAGAAATGAAAAACGAAGGTTTTCCCAGTTCAGAGAACGAGTTCTGATCTTGGCTTTCTGTAAAATTAAACAAAATTCTGCAAGATCGATAATAAACGAAGTAGTTTGAATTTCATTATATTTGTCACGGATGTGCTATCTTGTCTAACAAGTTCGTGACGGAGGTGTTATGCAAATATGTTTTTCCTGAGCGAGGGATGAGAGATTAATGATTTAATTACTCGTGCAGTTGGAATAGTGACGATTAAATTAATATTGACATTTCGAATAGCGTGGTAACTGGAAAAACCTGCGTACCTGAAAATGATAAAAAATTAACACGTTTTATTTATGAATTTCGCGGTATTGGGCTGGATGGCTTATATAAGCGCATATATAAAAAGCTCTTTAATTAAACATAATTGTGGCGGAGCCACTATGGGTGACCTCCACGCACGAAGAAAACAACACCATGAATATATTACTTAACAATAATGGCTATGTAAATAATGTACTTTTTTTCGAATTCGTCAATAGCTTGTGAAAGGCACCAGTGATTCACGGTTTTAGAAAGGTTCTAGGGAAGGTTATGGCACATCGTAGGCTTTCCAGGTATTACCGTGGTTCGAAGATGTGGTAGAGACACATCAGTGATAACGGAGCGATTAACAAGGAGATAAGGTGAAAAATCTTCCAGAACCAAAGTTCAATAAACTGCTCGTAATGAAAGCTCACGTGGTCAAGAGGGAAGATTGTCCAAATCGTTACAGTTTTTGGTGCTGAAGGTTATAACAATTAATACCACATTAGTTACGTTCATTTCTTTCTTTTCCAACAGCTCATATTTCATTCTACATTTAATAGCAACCTCAAGAAGATTTGTTTGCGTTGGTTTTCGAAAACACCATTGTTAGTAGATAGATCAAAATTGTTTTCAAATTGATAATGGGCGATGTTCACATTTTTATTCAATTTGAGGCTCTTTCCTGATTAGATATCATTGTAATTTGAACAATTAATGCTTAGAATAACGCTAAGAAGTAAGTACATGCTATTTCATCTTTTAGCACTTGAGGTTTTGAAATAAACACTTAAGCTCACCGTGCGATAATTGCTAAAAAATTAATTTCCAAAATTTTAAGCGATGTTTTTAAGCTGTAAATTAAAACGTGATGTTTTTTGCTAAAACAAATTTTTCTATAAAGTACACACCAGCAGCTGTGTAAATACGAAAAAATTCGCGAATACATAAACAATAAACCCGTCCGGTTCTCCACAACAGGTAGATCAGGGCTTCTAAATCAAGTTGTCCCGTTCTCCTTGATGGCGCGGAAGTTCTTCTTCAAGAGCAACCTCGTCGCCATCGTCCTTGAATCGGTTGTTTGCGAGATTTTGGTGTATTTGCGCAAAACACCAATCCAAATATTTATCGATCTATATTTAGACAAATAAATGGAGTTATTATGTGCACGTCGATTATAAATCGGTCTAAAAGAGGACGATAAACAAACGTCGGTTGTCTTCGGTGACCTCGCGATCCTTGCCCCTTCGAGGGAGAAGATAAGACGAAACTTCTCGAAGGGAAAAAGTATAATAGTCGAGGCAACCGATTTTGAAATTTTACTTCGAGGTTGACTAATGGAGCGGAATATCTAATTAAAGCTTTCTAACCTTAATGGCACAATTTTCATATTAATTAAATGCGGTCGGAGTCAAAATACGGTGATTTCTTGACAAAATGCCACTGAACATGACCACTTCGGGCAGAAAACCACGCGTCCACGCGATGACCGCGTTTCTAAATTTTTACTATGTTCCGCAATGGATTTTCGTAATTCCAATTTGCATGCGTGCAGACCACCGATAGTTATGTCTGCGGTTTTTAGGATTTAAAGAACGAAGAAGCCTGAGAAGAGGGGAGATATGTATATTTTTATTACTGAAATGTCAAGTCTCGGCATTTTTTATGTGGGAAACACCACAAAGCGTTGCAGAGATGGAAAACAGTAATTAAAAACTAAATTAAAAATCCGGGATCAGAGATTGAAGCTATTATATCGTCATAATTTATGGACAGCTAACGGAATTATAGCATACAAAAAGGCCTAAATCTTACTGAAATTAGACACTAGAAGTCGGCCTAAATTTTGTTGGTTTTGAAATTGAAATTTCCAGGGACGAAAAATAAAGTTTATCTTACTGTTAATGTATCCTCATTGGCAAGTTCTAAATTCTTATTTTTTGTTTGGCACTTTATGTTTGTAGTATCTTTTCGTTGGACTCAAAAAACAACTTTTAAGTTGTTTTTATCGAGATTGTAATCTGTTTGTCTTTTTGTTACACTTATCTCACTTTTTTATGTTGTTTTTGTATTTATCTAGAGATTTCAGGCTTTAGGAAAACTGATATTTGGTTTATAAATAACATCCATTGTTCGTTAATTTCATTGTTCTAGTTGCTTCTTTATGACACACCGTCATTATCATCACGTTAATTCAACTCATTCTACGCATGTAAATAAACAGCGTCATCTAGCTCTACTATTTAATTTCAGTAAAATTGAAAATATGCACACTTTTCCTGCGACGTAGTCCTCGTAATTATTAAAAATGAAAACATTCATCCAACATTTTTGCAAGTCAAAATAAAACTTGAAATAAAATCATTTCTGTACAACATTAAAATTGTCATCTACCTCTGGTATTTAATTCTAATAGTTTAACAATTATACTGAGGATATGGAGGCCTTTTTTGCGATGTATTTCACGTAATTAATAAAAATGGAAACATTCATCCAACATTTCTGCAAACTAAACTAAAATTTCAAATAAATTAATTTCTGTTATAAATAAAAAGTGTCATCTAATTCTATTATTCAATTCTGATATGTGAGTAAAAGTGAAAATATGTACGTCTTTCCTGCGACCTATTCTCTGTAATTGTTAAAAACGAAAACATTCAACCAACATTTTTGCAAGCTGAATCAAATCTTGAATTAAAATCATTTCTGGAGTAAACAAAAAGCGTCATCTAGCGCTGCTATGTAATTTTGATAGTTTGACTGTTATAGTGAAAATATGCACGTCTTTCCTGCGACGTATTTCACGTAATTATTAAAAATGAAAACATTGAAACAACATTTCTGCAAAACTGAATTAAAATTTCAATCAAAATCATTTCTGTAGTAAATTAAAAGTGCCATCTAGATCTCCTATTTAATTTTGATAGTTTGACAGTTATACTGAAAATATGCATATCTTAGCTGCAACGTATTTCACATAATTGTTAAAAATTTAAACATTCTTCCAACATTTCTGCAAACTGAATCAAAGCATGAATTAAAATCATTTCTGGAGGAAACAAAAAGTGTCATCTAGCTCTCTTATTTAATTTTGATTGTTTGACAGTTATGCACGCTTTTCTTACGAGGTGTTCCCCGTAATTATTAAAAATCAAAACACTCAACCAACATATTTGCAAACAACCAAAACTTGAATTAAAATAATTCCTGTAGTACCGGACTTAATTACTGACTGACTGTAAACAAGTTATTTAATCAAGCATTTAAAGAGTAATTTGAATAAAAGGAAAGAAAAAAGAATTCATTGCCGCGCAATTTTTCAATAAAACACATTAACATCGTCTTGTGGTCGGTGACTCTGCACCAGAGTGACGCGTTAATGGCACAATGCGGGTTAGTGGTTATTGCAACATATTTGAAGAAATATGACAATAAGTCGATAATAGAGAAGAGAAGGGGATAACGTCTTGATAACAGGTTGAATTTCTACACAGAGGGTAGCTAATTTTAAGCATTGTCAAGACTTCCTCCTAATTTTCCACGGTTTGTCTAACGTCTCTTCACCTGATGCCATCTAAATATTGCGTTTTTGACGCAAATGACTGTGTGATAATGACTGTAATCGCAGTAGCAACGGCTTCCTTATGGTTTACTACCGGGTTCGCCAAGAGAAAGCTTCCTTACTCTGTCACATTTCCAACCGGTCCCAAATATCAAAAGGAACAGAAATTCGCACCACGCACGCTCTTGAACCATGCAGGAAATGTTAGCTCGTCGTCAGCCTCCACTTTTTCCGGTACCCATGAGGTGCCCATCTTACTGAGAAGGCCGTCCCATGGTTCGAATTCGCTTATGGAAAACAATTTTCAATTAAATTCGACACAATGACGCCACCTCGGTATTTTTAGATAACGTAAACAAAGAAGGTGACTTTTCATCCTGACGCTTTTTTTCATTGAAATTTTCACTCTTAAGCCCGGATAGCATAAAGGTGAGATTTGTACGGTTCATGCACTGTAAACAAATTCTGCGTTCACTTTCCCTATTCAACTTTCTTCCGTTCGAAAGTGGAACAATTATAATATATGTTCACCGCGTGGAGATTATAGAAAATGTTATTTAAACAATTTTTCGGTAGCTAAAACGCTCGAATTATATAAATGAGAGAAATTTTTCGATCGACAGCTTGATTGTTGTTTTAATCAAATTTTATAATGGCATTGTTTCATATTCATTGTTTTGTCTTACACCGGATAGGGAATTAGCAATTCCAATAAAACGAATAAGAAATGTGTTTTCAAAACAAGGTAAGAATTTCGTGACGTTCCGTTTTTAGGTGTGTTCCCGCAACGATTTCGTTGGTTTTTACGATATTGTCAGCACTTGCTCTGATTTTATGGTCCATTGTTGAGCAGTTTTTTTTTTCACTTATTTGTTACATTTTTTTAAAGAAAACAATTAGCAGGTAAAAAAAGCGAAATCAGTGATTACCAGTCGGCAGAATTTAATCAACGCTTACACATTCACCCACGACGTCCAAGTTTACCGATGATTCACTTATCGTATAGGTAATTGACGTGAAAGTTTTATCGTGGATGCAAAAACCTTTCGCGTCAATAATGAATTTTGATTGTGCAACCCATTTCTTTTCTAGACTGAGAATATCTTTTTTTGGCAAATTCCGTGAAACAACACTATTCGATTTGAGATTAATGGCATTACACGATATGTTAGTAATAAATGATGAAATCTTGAATGTTTGGTAAATAAAACCGTCGATTTCGCAATGTAAAGGCAAGACCTTGTGGTGTTGTTTTAAGGCCTTATCTGCACTATAAACGGAACCGAGAAGGTCTGCTTCAACTGATTAGAAACTAGGCGAACCACATTACACAGAAAAAATGACAAAGGTGCATTGACATCGCGTTATCAACGCTGTTGGCTGGGCGATAGAATGTGGTGCATTTTCGAAACGAAGCCGGAATATGTAATTTAATTAGTAAGTAGACATAACAATTAATAAAAGCGCATTTGTGATAAAAATATGAAGACCACAACGATGTAAAAAAATCTTTCCTTTTACTATTTTCATTTCCTAGAATTTTTTAATCGCTTCAAGCTGATCACGATTACTACCGGCAATTTTGTTTTATGTTGTCAACTGTGTGTGTATGCATTATAATTAGTATTTCTATGAAGTTGACAGAATGTTCGTACATTTCTTACTTCTTATTGCAGAATAATTGTTCATTTCCTCAACAATTTCATGAATTTCTCTTAGCACCGAGAAATAAATTTTAGTTTTTGTCTCTCCATTAACCTAATTAACTATTTGCCGAGTAAGGGAAACGCACCAGAAATTCATTTTACGAGGTGTTTTTCTGCATGCGCTGCTTTGGAACCACAAAAATACATTTAATGGTTTAGAAGATTACAAACTGTAATTATCAGTACCAGCAGGTGACGGTGATTGTGAAAATTTACTGAGTAGTAAAATACAGCTTTATAAAGTCTACACTATTCAATATGAGCAATCTCAAGAATCATTTAGTGTCTTTTACTATTTAAAGGTTTTTCTGATGTATTATTTTATGCCTTATTCGTTATGCTTGAGTTTTATTGTCTTTGCACAGTCGGGTATTTTGTTGCAAGTGGTAAAAACGGAGTGTTTCTCATTTTCCTTTAATTATTTTATGATTAAATATCTTCGATTCTGGCAACACTGCTTTCCAAAATTTACGATCATTTTTAATCTGAAATTATAACCAACGCTAATAAAATTACAGGGCTCTAAGATTTTAACATAACAACGGATTGGAGTCCTTTTTTTCTTAATTTGCTTGTTGCGAACTTATATCTCTCACTGACCCAGACACTAAATTTCTAAAATGTTTTTATTATTATTATTATTATTATTATTATTATTATTATTGTTATTAGCACCTAGAAAGCAGTGTTTTTGCTAGCAAAAATCTACAGTCGGACACATCAAATTTTTTCATACTCAAATTTTGCACCAAATGGATGCACTTGTTTTATTTAAATGCAGATAACAAAATATTTTTGAAAAGTTTTTCCTGATTTGTTGTCTTCAAATTGCAAACTGAACCACAATTGGATGCATTCTTTCTTGTTATTACAAGTATTTTCCAAGAGTCTCCCTCTATGGCTTTAATTTCTTCTCTTTCGTTTTTTAAAAATAGCAATAATTTATTTCTTTTCTTGCCCGTCCATTTTAAATTCGGTTACGCCGTAATCTTCGTCAGCTGGAGCGACGGTTTTCCTTTTTTTGTTCTGAGAAACAGTTCCCTTTTTACTTTGTTGTATTGAAATTTCCTTTTTACACCTGCAGTGTGTTTTTACGTCCCGTCGTATTTTGTGTACTGCCGAACAATAATCAGCTTTTTTATTCAACTCAATTGTCGCTGTAATGTATCGTATTAGACAGTTGTTTTTTATTAAAAAAAATATTTATTTATTTAAAAATAATAATAATCTGAGCAGCAATGTTTTTCATACTTAGCATCAAGCTATGAGCATTCTAAATCAATCTTTTGCTACAAGAATGTAGATCGTCGATTCAAGGCAACTCTTTTTCGTTGAAAAATATATATATATTAGTTAGTTATATTAGTTAAGTTATAGCAAAATTAAGAGTGTGTATTTAATTACTTTGAGAATACCGACAAAATTGTCGAAAATCAAGGAACAATTGCATTTTCAAATTTTATTGCGGTCCTAACTACGTAAAATTACCATCTTTCTTAAAACTGTCTATCATTGGGTGTGGTGACCGCCATCAGACTCCACCCGAGATTAGTTTTTGTTGTACCATACCATAATTTAATTTCGTAAATTAAAAGAAGTTTGCTCAATTTTTTGTTTATAAAAATTTTGAGTAACTGAAAGCCAGACAATTAATACAAACAATAATACATTCTGATGTCAAAGCTTATAACTTACAAAAAATATATCTAAAATTTGCATTTCATAAAAAAATATACTACTATTAAATTGATCGGTTGGGATTTTGTAAAATTTGACTAAAAAAAGGCATAATAATTATCTTGTATTAAAAATTGTAGGAGAGGTTTCTTTGTGGCTCTAACTTTGAAAAACAACTCTCTGCAACTTCAGCATTTAAATAATCTTCCAAACATGTCATAAGTTTGCTTTTTTGTAGTAAAAGTAAATTCGATTTTGACCTTAGAAAGTGGAAAAATCATTATCTCCTGGGGGTATAATTCACGATCTATTTAAACTTGTTTGATTAGACAATTGTTTATTGATGAAGAGAAAGGGTGCAATAATTGATTATCAAACAGGAACTGAAACGCTTTCATCTTCTTTGCCTTTTCCTTCGATTTCTTCGTCTCCTTCTTCTTCTTTTTCTTTTTGTTGTTGAATTTCTATTCATTTCTTGATGATGAATCAGATAGCTTGTCATTTATATCATAAGAATCATCATCTGTTGGATTTGATTCAACATTAGAACAAGATGGATCTTGCAATAAACAACTGTCTGATCAAACAAGTTTAACCAGATCATGAATTATACCACCCGGAGACACCATACAAAAAAATACACCAAGTAGTCTACCTCGAAGGTGGTGTGGCAAAAACTACATATTATTAAGAAACGATTTTGCTTTTAATTGAAGGTTTTTTTTGTAAAGAAAAGATTTTTTGATATTTAATGTTAAAGAAAATTTTTGGCTCCAGTGGGATAGATGGAAACTGTACCAATTTTCACTTCTGTGAGTTTTTTTTGTCTATTTTGACTGGACTGACTGTGATTAGAATCAGTAGATTTTTAACTTTGCACCACGAAAACGTTGACATTTTCGTTGAATTTTCAATTGTCAAAGTGAGTCTTTTTTGTTTTACTTAATGTCTTACAATCATGAAGAAAAAAGAGTTTTACGTTCTGCAATTTTTGATTAAAGAAGAGGTCACAATTTGGGGGAATCTTTATTATTTATTTTGAGCAATATTTAAATGTAAATTTGTAACAGTACAATTATTCAAAGTGATGCCACTTGAAGACGCTAGCTGGTTTAATCAAATAGTTTCTTTTTGAATACCCATTTCCATTGAAGACATTGTTTGATTTACTACAAGAGTTTTGTCTTGATAAAAATCACCAATCTCTGTTGTTGAAGAATCAGATTTCGGAACAGCTAACATGTTTTTTGAAACTTCAATTTTCCTTTCAATCGATTCTTCAATATATCCCTCCGCAACTATCGACGAGCGCCAGTCCCCATGTCTTTTCAAACTGACAAAATCTGCTCCAGAATTAGCGAGCAAGGTTACGGAAGATCGTCGGAAACAATGCCCCGTGTAGCGCTCCACCTCCGGTAATTTTAAGTATGCGGCTATTTCCTTTGGGGTGTTTCTGATTTTATTTATACCAGTGACTTGGTTTGCACATTTCCCATTGGCGCATTTAATAAAAAATCTTGGATTAGTACTGTACGCTGGACGTAAGCCATGATATTTTCGGTATAATTCGATATGAGACGGATTTGAAATGACAAATGTTCTTTGACTGTGTGTTTTCGAGACTTCAATTTTTACAATAACAACTGAACCCGTATCTTCAATATCATTATCATTCTTCTACAGGCACCATGTATTCCTATTATTAAAATAGTCTGAAACAATATTTTATTATATAAGCGCCAAAATTTAAATTAATGTAGAACTTACTTTTAGTAATAAAAAGCTTTGGTCTGGGGCCTCTTCTATAAATTTTTCAATTTCAGTTTTGGTCAAGACTTTTGATTTTTTGTCCGATGGCCTACGTTTCTATTTTGCAAATATGGTATTAATTTTGGAAATTTTGCTATATCTACATTTTGTTTGACGTTCAATGTTTTCTTCAACATAGAATAAATGGACCATAGTGTTGGTGGCCGCAATTTCATAGCTTTATATTCCAAATAAGCCAGTATTACACTTTCAGACACGTTCTTCAATTTCTTAGAGCCACACCACTTCATGAAATAATTGTATGCAGATTCACATTGTCTAGACTCTAGAGGAGTTAGAGGATAAGACTAGAAACTGCGCTTCGTGCCGCCTCAAATACATCAAAAGGCAGATCATTGTCATCGCTTTCGGAACTCATTTTTGATTTTTACTTTTATTCGCTTCAAATACACGAGTAATTCTCACAAAATCGGAACCAAACGTTAGAAAATTAGAGATTACGATGTTTGTTTGACGGTTGCTATGCGGTTGCTACCATAATTAGTTGTTCAGAGCGGTCAGAGCATACCAGATTTAACACCAAGAGATTGATCTCGATTATAAATGTCAGAAGTTTTCTTTGAGTTTCCACTAATATAGAGCCAAAGTTTTCGAAAAACGCTGTTTGATACTCGATTGCGAAATTCTTTTGCATTATCGAATCATTTCGCAATCTAGAATCAAAAATAACTATTTATGCAAAAAACGCCACTTGTTTATAAATAATAATTGTTTCTAGTGCAACACAAACAAACTTGATTAATAAATGATCTAACAATTATGCTAAACAATTTGGAGTATTTTGTCGTATTATCGAGAAAAATAGACGATACGTAAATAATACATGCGATTGATTGTAAAATCGAGGTGAAGCCGATCTGGTGTGTTATTTGCCAGTTATCGGCCTCTTGAAGTTAATAACAATTTTAGCTCTGGTCGTTGGATCTTTGTTTGGGTTCTTCTTTCACTTCACTATGTCAGTACTGCTTCGAAAGTGAGCGGTCAAAGGTAAAACGAAACGGAACAAAAAGGTCCAGCTCTACATTCTTGTAAAAAACACATTTCTGCAGAGTATTCACGTTTCATTAATCTTGTTAACGAGGTGCTGTCTTTTAGAAGAGCCTCACGCTTTGATCTAGCCTGCTTCCTCGAACCTTTCCTCAACAGTGGTTGTACTGGGAGCTCCCTGGATTTTGCCACAGCTCAAAAAATCTTGTGCAATTACCGTCGCTAATCATTTCGTGAAGAAAAACTAAGGCCAACGATTAATGGAGGTGGCGATTACCCAACTCTAGTGAAGGTGCTTCGAAATTATGAATGAAGGCTCGTAATTAGCTCTTAGATAGTTATTACAGTTTGATAGTTGGTGAGCTGCTTCCTATTAACTAGGTCAGGAACTATCCTTCAGCAAACACGCCTCCAGTTTCGTGAAAACTCCAACTTTTTCCACAATCTCGAATAAAATAAAGCAAACGTTACGAAAGTCTCTCGTTCGTTGAACTCACCGGAGAAAAATCAACGATGGTGTAAATTTCACTAACGCATCTGCAACCCTAAAGGCTACGGTTGACGTGTGGTGTGCCTTTGACAGATTATTTCCTATAGATTGTTTTGTCTGTATAACATTGGTCCTGGTCGTTGGCCTGTGGTTATCGAGGCCGCACGCAACACAGTGTTGAACGACCAAAGTAGTGAGTGTTGTGTCGACAAGTGTAGACTTTAGCAACACTTCAGTTGGTCAACTGTCTCCTCGGTCATTCAGATGAGCGTTTTACCAATTGAATTTTGAAATAGCACATGTTTATTAACCAGGTGTATATGAATTCTTACGCATTTCAAATGATTCCAGGGAATTTTAATACGGCTCAGATGCGCCGAGCGCGGTGGGCGCTCGATGTTTACGTTAGGAAAAGTCGCGAGATTTTCTATGGGGATAGAATATGACACTGCACAGTCGCTGAACGGCCGATGCCAAAAATAAGTATGAAGTCGAACCGGTCAAGGTTCTTGTCTCTTTTGCCCAACCTGGTCAATTGATGCTTTTTTCCTAAATATGACAAAAACCACCATCGTCAAGGTAGACTTCGATGCAATTACAACCGAATCATTTGAATCGAAAAACGACGTTGTTTGCTTATTTATTGGAACCTTAAGAAGTCATTTCCTCGAGTTTTATTATTCCATGCCGAATCACATGTTGTCATTTCTGGTGTCCTGGCCTTAGAAATGTTGCTTCATTTCAATTCACTTCACTCGTAGTATTTACGTGGATTATTATTAGGTTTTGCTTCGCATTTTTCGCAACAAACTTAACATATGAATATGTAAATATCTTCGCTAAAGAAATACAAATAAATAATATATGACGTGTTTAAATATAAAGTCAAAAGTCTTGGGTATTTCAGAATTTATAGCATAACTTAAGCAAAGGTCACCTTCGTCTTGTAACAAACTAGTTTTAAAAATCATCGATCGATCTTGGTTATCGATGAGTCTGTACTTTAAGGGTTTTGTTGGTTTCGACGAAACGTCATTTCAAACTGGTTGATTCATCCGGTTGAACTGCACCAATTACATTGTAATGAAATGAAAAACGTCAAAGGTTCGTGGTATTCGTTACGAGATTACAGATCGTATCCAGGTGAATTATTTAAGATTCATAAGGCATAAAAAACGCACGATTTTAGGTTGTTTTGTATTTCCCAAAATGAAATTCAATGTCGGTAAACGCTAAGAGTGGTGAGTTTCTTAGATTTTTGGGATTTCGTTTAAGTGTCATTATTACATTTATAGATGAATTGAAATTGCTAAAATTTAGAGTCTGAATAGCGAAAAAATTACAAACGAAAAATTGGAAAATTGAGATTACACAATTATCGATAAACTGATGAGTTGAGCATTGCAAAACTAGCTTGACCTCACGATATGCAAAAAGAAAAATTAATATTTAAAAATCCACAAATATTAACTGGTATTAGTACCTACTATTTTAAATTTTAGACATCTTGCAATTGCAATTCCCATTTCATTTAACTTAATAAAAAATATTAGGGATTTAAACCTGCGATTTAAAAATGATCTAAAAAACTGTAAGTCTGGTCATTTGAAAAGAAAAAACAACACAGAAATTGGAGATTATTCATTTAGTTGTTTAGTTGTCAAATTGGCAAACTTTTGCATTTTCCGGCTCAAATTTTTTAGTTATTGAAATACTTAAATTCTTAAATTTGCAAAATTATTACAGTTTAACAAAGCATTTCTTCTAATATCAACTGAAGAAACAAAACGTGGTAGCTTTATAAAAATGAACCGAAACTCATGAAAGTGAAAACTTAAATTTCTGTTTTGAAAACTGTCTACAAACTGCAAAAATCTGAAAATATTTTAAATCTGGAAATTTCCAGTGAGAATTATATACTAGATTTTTTTTTTAAATGCATAGAAAAATATAAGTCTAACAATCTCTCTAAGGACAACCAAAAAAGACTTTGAGAATGTTCAAAAAATGGGAAATTTGCACATCTCTTAGTAATTAAAGATTAACAGGAAAAATTAAAAAAAATCTTAGCTATGAACAAAATTTATAAAAAAAAAATACATCTATTTTAGGACTCAACTAAGAAAAAAAACAGAAATATAAACAGATAAATGTAGAAAAATTAATTATAAAAGACAAAAGATTCTGACTATTATAAATTATAAAATAATTGTTGTCTGCTACTGGAAATTTGAAGATTTAAAAAATTGTCAATGACAAAATTTTAAAATCTTGTTTTTACTTAACTAGAAAACTAGGTTTTTGGTTATTCTGGAGTTCTTGTAAGTTCCACGTCATTTAACTATTTAACATAATGACCTAAAAAATTGTAAACCAAAAAGAACGAAGAACTCGGGAAGTTTAGTTTATTTATTTAGTTGTTAAGTTGGAAAGATGAAGGATTTAACAAATCTGCAATAAATGAGGCATCCAAACAGTGTAAGGCATCTAGAAAATATCGATAATTAAAAAAACCTAGAAAATCTGAGGAATTTAAAGAATTTAGCAATAGCAAAAAAACAAATTGTTTAACAGATGAAGAGGATTTAAACGATAAAGAGAACATAAAAAATCTAAACAAGTCCAAAAAATACAAAAATTTTAAGAAATTTAAATAAATTTAAAGAATCAAAAAATTGAAAAAAATACTAAGTTTCAGTAATTTAAAATAATAAAAAAATATCTAAAATTAAAGGTTTTATCGGATATTTTTCCATATTTTCCATAATTTGCCATACATATGCAGCAGAAACTTTAAATGTTTTGAATAGTGACATTATAAAATTTTTATATTTTTTAATCTTTTGCAACTTTCACATATTTTATAGAATTCTAAACTGTTTGACTTTTTGGAATCGTTATATTTTTTTAAAACTTGATCATTTTTTTTTCCAGATTTGTTTGATTACTTATATTCCTTAAAACTAATATTTTGTACTGTTAAAATTATTTGGATTTTTTCATAGATCTTACATGATTTTCTCAATTTGTTAAGATCTTTTGATTTCTTTTTATTGCCTAAATACTACTTGTTGTTTAAGTGGTTTTGTTTTTCTATTAAATTTATATTAAATTGAACTTTTTAATTCTTGAATCCTTCAGTTTCTCAAACTCCTCCAATCAAAGGGAAATACAAATTTCTTTTATTGAAATAATATTAAGAATCAACATATGGATAATAATACATTTTCCATTTGTCGTTTGATAAAATGAGCCCATTACAAAGTTCATGAAAATGGAAACTTAAATTTCAATGACAAGCATGAAAATAACTGGTCCCCGAAGATTATTTTAAGTCTAAACTACGATTTTACGGGCAATTTTGATTTAAAACCTAAAAAGATGAGAAGTACAATTAGAAAATCTTATTAGTGCAAAAACTAAAATATAAAATTTTCTAAATTCTATTCTTGTTTACTTCTCAAATAAAATGACCTAAAATCCTTTAAAATACTTTAATAGGTTGTCAAAACATTAAACAGAACTCATAATGTAAATGTAAGAGTGTTACTAGCTTCATTACATCTGTTGTAACGTAAAATTGAAGAAAATGGTAAAAAGAAATAAATTACCTACTGATTTACAAAGTGTTAGGTAATAGGTTAAGTAAGTTATCAGATACTTGTTTTCTACTGATTGTGTGGTTTATAATGGTTATTGTAATACTGATGAAATGGCAGTAAAATAGGAAATATAATTCTCTCGTGCACCTTTTCTTAACACGCTTTCAGCCATGAATAAAACTCTACCTATATATCGATTTAATATAGGCTTATTATTTAAATCTCGCACAGGAAATCCTGTAAATACTTGATGACAGAGCATGATCCATTATGGAAATAAATTTTCATTAAAAAAGTTAAACATTCCGATTTTATAAATAGTAAAGATAGCTATTCATTTTTTTTCCTATCCTACGTTATGTTTTACAATACTGTGAAATTATTAGAAATTAAATTTTAATTTTATTTCCGTAAAACTATTGTTCGTGAAAAGAGCAATATGAATCAAAATAAACAATTAACAATTATAATAACAATACTTTCTGAAATTAGAGTAGTCACTATTCTGATAAAAACCGTTGCATCTTGAATGTTTTTAACTCAAACTCGTTATTTCTAGAACCCCACTTCTTCCGACAACATTTTGCTGTTAGCTTATCAAATTACATCTTTTCTTATGCCCGAAACCAAAAAAAAACACCCCTTCAAGACGCAAGTGTACGAGGTTATTTACCACCCTCGTTTCTACACATGGCCAATCTCAGAATCGTGGGAACTCGAACATGTGCACAGGCATACCAACAAATAAATACACTGGATCCCAAGTAAGCACATGTGCTCTCTTCACTGAACACATGCTGAGCTTCTAAGATGGTACGATCCAAGAACTTAACCCCTGAGATTTGCGAGGGGACCCAAATTCCTGTTTTGTTTGCCTATTCAATATACACCCTCCGAGACACCTGCAGAGTGACTGTACAAAAAACGTTCGGTTTTAAGGGTGAATTTAGTATACCAACAGGTGTTACACATACGTAATATGGGGATGCTTTGGTGGTTTACACAACGAAGATTTATTACAGGGCGTGAACGTATTTTGATGTGATTAAGGACACCTTGACTTATCTTCAAGTTAAGCGTCAGAACTTAATTATATTTGTTTGGTGATAATTCTGTGTGCATTGAAGATTTATCTCTGATGAATGTGGTTGCTGAAGTTAATAAAACATTGTTGCGATAAGGGTTTTTAGCGCTTATGTCAATAGCTCCGGGTGAACGAATGTGGAAAAATCTCTTTTTCGTAATCACAATGTGGGCAAATTTAATTTGGAGTCCATTTGCGTAAATTAGACACTTTATCAATCGCTAATCATGTATTCATTTTTTATGGAAGTGCTGGTATCTCCGACACTCACTGCTACAAACTTTGAACTAAATATCAACAAACGGAAATGTATACACTTTGCGTCATTGACAAAGTTCTTAAAAACAAGTAAAAACTTTGATGTCATTTCTTGCAAACACATTGTCTAAACATAATCGTAATTCAATCTAGTTTGTGATAAACACAAACATTTGCCCAAATTTCACCTCTCCGGCTTGAATTTTTCGTTTTCCATGTTTTCTGTGGTTATCATCAAACCGCATTTTCCCAAAAAAAGGCGTTTTTTTCTCAGCCGAGCTTCATGATTTATGAAATCGCGTTATCACGAATGACGCAATTTAAAATAGAGAGGTTAACTTGCGTACAAGACAAGCAGGCTATAAACGATAAATCATTAAATTCAATAATATAACATCCACTTATAAATATATTTAATCAATTTTGTTTTTTTTTTTCTCGTGGAAGTACTATGCCGGTGCTAATCTCGTTCATTTCACAAAAATAGTCAACATAGAGGTACTAACATGAATTAGTGTCATTTTTGTTGTGTTGTGTAAACACGTAAATGTTAACGATTCTAAATGAAGTGGATTTTGACTAGGTTTTGCGAAATGTAATTGATAATCGTATTTGTTATTTTTAGCGATTGTTTATACAGAGTTCTGGAATTAGGTGTCTGGGATGAGATAACAGTGTCGATGTAACACATGCAAATAAATTTTGTGATAACGGTTACACATCTGCCACTGTATTTGCTGTGTAATTAATAAGGAGTCAAGCTTGGAACTCAAATGAAAAAAGTGTTTGAATCGGAAATGTCACGAGTTCAGAAGAAATTATATTTCCACACAGTTTCACGGTAGCGTACAAGCAAAAGTATTTTATAATTTTTTTAACAAGTATAATTATGACGTCAAATTTGATTTTTTAAGACATTCTAAAACTTCTAAACTTGTTTTGGTCAAAATTGAGCAATTTTGCATTTTTTTCATGAATATTAAAGTTTCAGCCTTAGATAGAACCAAATTTACGATGACAGATGCAAAATCTCATTCGGATCGGTACTTAGGAAACATCGAAGAATTTATAAAAATGAAGAAATTTTCATCGGTTGGGTAGAAAGTTTTTGTTGAAATTTTGCGATTTTCGAAATCGTGATAAGAACGGATTCTTAGTATTTGAGACTCCAGAGTTAAATTGACCTCATCTTGATTTCTGCCCTAATTAAAAAGTGATAAATCAAAGTGATTATGAGTGTTTTGAAACTGGCAAAAATTGTCTACATGTTTTTTTAGATTCAGAAAATTATTGGGTTTTAAAAGTAAACCTAAGAATTCAAAATCTGAAAAAAATAATAGATAAAACATAAAATGCACATTCAAATTTCATGTTTCCAAGTTGAAAGCTCGCACTTTGATAATTATTAATAGGTGCCAACATTTTAGTCTTATTCTTTTTTTGTAATATGTTCAGATTTTCAAAATGTCAATTTTTTTTTATTTCGAATTCATCGCTTGTCGGCTTTAGATTCCAAACTCCAATTGAACCTGATTCCATCGCTAATTTTAATGAAATTCACCACTTGTCAGCTGCAGATTTGAAAGTAAAATTGAACCTTAATTCTATCGCTAATTTTAGTGAAATTCACATTCAAATTTAATTTTTCTACGTTATAAACTTGCATATGTGCAAATAAGGTAGGTACCGTCTCTTTAGTCTTGTTTGTTGTTTTTCTTATGATATATTCGGATTGTCAAGATTTCAAAGATTTTTTTTAATTTTGAATTTACTAGTTCTCAGTGTCAGATTTCAAAGTCAAATTAAACTTTAATTTTGTCGCCAGTTTTAATAAAATTCACTATCTTGTTTCTTCGTCTTGTTCGTTGTTTTTTCTTGTAATATGTTCAAATTTTGAAGATCCCAAGTTTGTTTTTAAATTTCATTACAAAGAGTAACACAAAATTGTAACTAGTGAGAACACCCATATTCTGATAAACGAAGCCACAAATCTGAGAAGTTTTCGAATCTTTCGGTTTCTTAGATAGCAGTCATTATGGAAAATATTTGGTGTTTCTAATTTTTGGGATTTTAAAAGAAGCCTCTAAAATTTTACGGACGATTTTAATTTAAAACTTGAGAAATATTAGTAATTATGATTAGAAATTCTAATTACTTTGAAAATCAAACACAGACGATTTTTGTAAATTCGATGTCGATTTTTTACATGACAAGAAAATGTATTGAGAACGTCAGAACTCAGGATTTTTACGACTTGTTAAACTGAAAACTGACAATCTCAAGCCTGTAAATATCCTAAAAAAATCCAAATACCAATTCCAACATCACGGAGGACTCAGAAATTGATTTAAAAAAATAAGAAAAGTTTCTGAATCCCCAATTTCTCAGTTAAAATGTTCCAAAATCTTTTAAAATTTTATAAATATTTTAATGTGTGGTAAAAGCACTGAACAGAATTTTTGATGTAAAATAAAAATGTAATTTAAATTGTGTCTGTTGTAACATAAAATTAAAGAGATGTCTCATAAATTCATAAGAATTTGTGGTTGCATTTTATCTCTTACTATAACTGGGAAATTGTTGACACATTGACTTTCCATGTAAAAACGATAAAGTTAGACAAAAGAGAATCTAAACTTCCTTAAATATCAACTAAAGAATCAAAATGCGAATTGTAATACGTTTTCTTTTAGTAGATTTATAAAATAAATCGTTACAAAGAGGAACCTCATAAACGTGAAAACTTAAATTCAATGACCAAATACGAAAATAACTGCTCACGTGCACGATCTGTAAAAATGAACATTTAAAATGTGGAAATATTTACTGATTTGGAAATTACGGTTCTTATTCCTACAAATTTGAGAGTGATTAGTGAGATTTCAACAAGTACCTACGAAATATATTACATTTAGAAAAAAAGGGAATTTAAACGTTTTGTTTAAGGATAAGCAAAAAAGGGAACTAAAAATGCTTGGAAAATGGGAAATTTGCTTTTCTGTTGGTAATTAAAGTTTAGCTTAGAAAGTTCAGATTCTGACTATGAAAAATGTGAAAACTATTGTCTGTATATATCTGTGCAAATCTGACAAATGATCAAAAAATTTTTAATTCGAGTTACCGAAAATCAACAAACGGCCCGTTCTATTATTTCGAAAAGCGACCTTCTGACTGCTGAAAATCTCAGAGTGCTTCCAATTTCCGTTTCATTTGGACTGCAGAACTTGGAATATGGGACCTGAAAAACAATTGTAAGTCTGGTCATTTCAAAATTTAGATAATTTGTTTACTTGTCTAGCAAGCGTTAAAAAAATGAGTGTTAAGTTTTTAGTATTTGTTCTTCCTGAATCCTCCAATTTCACAAATTCTCATTTTTAATAGGGGACAAGCAATTTCTAAATATTTAATGTGGATTTTTTATGTACATACAAAATGATACTTATTTTACATTGCATCTGTCATAAGGTGAAATTAAAAAGTTCACAAGAATTTGTGGTTATATTTGATCTCTTATGGTTGGGAAATTGTCAACACACTGATTTTCTACGTAGAAACGAAAAAATTAGACAATGGCGAATCCAAATCTCCTCAAAATATGTATTATTAATTAGTGTAAAAATCAAAATTCTAAGAAAAAATTGAAAGTGATCCTGATCATATTCGATCCGAAAGTTTAGGGATTTTCGTAAATTCGATTACTTGACATGAAAAATAAACAAAAACGTCAGAATTAGAAATCTGAGAAAACTCATAATCACAAGACTGTAAATGTCCTGAAAAATTGTAAATATTTATTCGAGCACAAATTACAATTCAGAATTTCTAGGTGTTTTAGATGGTTAGCAGCCTATCAAAAATCAGAAGTTTTTAAATATAAAATTAAAAGTGATACTTGGCTTACATTACGTCTGTTGTAATGTAAAATTAAGGGAAGATATCTCTCGAAATGACAAAAAAATGTACTTGCATTTTATCTTTTCTATCTAAACATTGTCGGCTGATTGAATTACTATATGTAAAACAATAAAATTACACAAAAGAAAACCTAAATTTCCTGTGACACAAACTAAAAAAAGAAAATATAGACTGTAGTGGCTTTTCCGTTTTGTACCCACAAGCTCATAAAACTCATAAAAACAAAAACTTTTTTTGACGAATTTGTCAGCTCTTTTGAAAACTTTACCAAGAAATTTCTTGGTGTAAGGAAAAGAGTCAAGTTTTACAAAATATTACTAACATAACTGCAGAATTTGGAGTTTGAATGCGTTTCAGTTTTGACACGTTTGTACATAAATGATTCTTGGAAGATAAGAGTGCTTAAATCAAACCAGAGGAGTTCACAGATAAGAATTCCTGAAACTTAGTTATTAAACAAAGCGACACATACAAATCGAAAGAACAGATAAACGCACAGTGTGTAAAGTGAACAGAAATCATGTGTCTTTCGATTCTTGTTTACACCTTGCTATCATTTTAAGAATCCGCAAAGAATTGTAAATTGTCCACACAAAGTATTTATTATGAATAATAAAAGTGCGGTGTCTGTGCATTACCCCCTACATAAAAAGTATGCTTATCCTGCCTGGACTTAACGATATGTCTGTATTTGAATACAGAAAGCCTAATTATCGAACGATTATCTTCTGCGGTATTGGTATAAAGAACCATAAGGGCGTAACTCAGCCACTTTATTATATTGTGTTTGTGTTCAGAAACAATTAAACGAACTTGTGTAGCGATAAAAACAGTTAAGTACGTACTACTCAGAACGTAATGGAGAGATTTAAATTGTCAGACATGTTTAAGTTTCATAAAATAACTTTGCAATTTTCAAAGATCATTTACAATCTCGTTCATGTATCATACTCTTCCCAAATAACTGTTATCTTGAGTAAATAAAAAGATGTAGTAAGTTCCAGTCGGTATCTTATCCTTGTGTCCATATTTATCCACTTTCTATTGCTACACAGCTAAGTTTCCGTGCACCCTTTTGTATAACTAGCAAATTGTAGAATTTTATTTTTATGAATACGATCCATGTGTCTTGGTCTCCTGCTGTGAAAAGTAAAATAGAACCCCGAAGACAAGTGCACTTTATTTTAAAAGGAAGCCACCAGGAGAGTCGCATTTTGTGACACCATGCTCTGTTTGAAGCTTTTTTTTCAGCCTTGTAATCGTATAGTTGTTCGTTATCCCTCGGGATGCTTAAAATGAGCGCTCTAATTAAAGACAGACAAGTGTAAATATCACACACATTAACCACATGTCCCATTATGTATGAACGACTCTGTGTTGCTTTTTCTACAATTGGATGGATGACGTCACGACTTAACACATGTTGATTAGTTTACTCGACTCAGAGTTTCCATTCGTTTCATTAAAAAAAATGACATGGTGGCACCATCGCTTTGTCTATAAATTGGGGCACTTCCTAAAAAAATTTCGAATAGCGGTTCCGGGACCAACCATCGCTGGCAACCTTCAAACTTAAAATAACTAATAATCACTTCCTATAATCACGTTGAACGGCGTCATGTTCAAGTTAGCCTTGGAAATGCTGACCATAAAACTATCGCAGTATGTCGTGGAACTACTACCTGTAGCTATAAACTACGACCACGTGACTAGAATTACATTATTTCGGCGGTTTGTGACGAAAAATCGAACCGGTCACAGATTCTGACTGGATTTTTTTGATATTTCGAGAACAGTCACGACCAATCACATTTAATTCTTGTTCGAAGAAGTGAGCACGCATAACCAATTCAAAATTAACGAGTAGCTGTAAAAATGGTTTTACGATTTTTTTTATTTTCATTTGGACGCAGTCATTCGTGCTCGGCTGCAACGTTTGTTCCAGTTTCACCAGACTTTTCAATTATTCCCATGTAAATAAACATCTAAATATTTTTAATCGTTTTTAGATAAAATAATTAAATTAACTAAGCGCGTAATTGGTTTTTTATCATGTTTTGTATGAAAAGCACGATTTCGTGTCGCTTCTTAATGGACTGATTAGGATTTGATTGATTCGTACTCGGATCAGTACTAATATTGAGATTTTTACGTCGCAATGAAAGTAAAAGGTTAAACTCATAATGGAACGTATGAGAGACAAAGAACGCCAATTCTTTAGCTGTTCACTTTCATTGAAGTTACTTCCTTGAGATGTTGACATTTACGTTGTGTGTCAATACTTTTATAACAAATTTCCAATAGTCATTTCGAGAAATTACGTGCGGAACCGGAAATAAACAAGTGGAAAGATAACTCATGTGCGATAATGAGTAAAAGTTGTCCAAGGCACGACAAACAACTTTGGTTAGGCTTATTTCTTGAGACAGGACGAGTTCGAAAAATCGGTTTAAAATTTCACATTTATTATATTCATGTATACTCCTAGTTTGTGCTTGGGTTTAAAATTTTCTTTCATAGAAAGGAAGTTGTGTTTTAAAATTTTAAATCAAATTCCTTCATTAATTTTAATAAAATTCACATTACAATTTCACTTTTAACGAGTTGAAAGCTCGCACATTTGCAAATAATTGATTGACTCTCTTTGGTCTTGTTTATTGTTTTTTCTTTTAATATTCATTGGTGTAAAAAAATGAAAAGTAAGTTAATACCTCAGCGGAACTGAGAAATAGAAAATTAAAGAATATAAACAGAAAGAAGTTCTTAGAAAATAATTTTATCAAGTAGAAGAAGTAATGTACAAAACTGTAAAATTTAATTACCTAAAAAATCGAGCTACAACTTAAAAGAAAGCGCCTAACCATTTGAAAACTATTGTTGCCTTTTATTAGAAATCTGAGGATTTAAAAATGTGTAAATCTGATAAATTGTCAAAAAATCTTAAATTTGGGTTACCAAAAATCAACAGCCAGTTCTAGTTAATTCGAAAAGTGACATTCCCACTGTTCAAAACTCAGAGTTTTTGCAATTTCTGTTTTATCTAACTCAAAAATTTTGTTGACTTCAGAACTATGAATCTGAGGACTAGGAACGTGACCTGAAAAATAATTATAAATCTCGTCATTTTAGATCGTTTGTTTAGTTGTATAGCAAGGATTTAAGGAAAAATGAAAATGAGTATTAAATTGTCAAATTTTTAAGGTTACAAATTTTTGGATTCTTTTCGAATCTAATTTCTTAAATTTTGATTTTTTTTAGTAGTGTACAAGCAAAAGTATTTTATATATTTTTTAACAAGTATAATTATGACGTCAAATTTGATTTTTGAAGACATTCTAAAACATCTAAACTTGCTTTGGTCAAAATTGAGCAATTTTGCATTTTTTTCATAAATATTAAAGTTTCAGCCTTAGATAGAACCAAATTTACGATGACAGCCAGAATTAGGCGATTTATTGTGAAAAGAAGATTTTTCTAAGACCCATATTTTGTTTTTTTCTCCTCCAAGAGAACGTATAAATCTCAGAAACTTGAGTGCGATCGATAGAGTTAAACGAGATTAATGAGCATGCAAAATCTCATTCGGATCGGTTTTAGGAAATATCGAAGAATTTCTAAAAATGAACAAATTTTCATCGGTTGGGTTGAAATTTTTTGTTGAAATTTTGCGATTTTCGAAATCGTGATAAGAACGGATTCTTAGTATTTGAGACCCCAGAATTAAATTGGCCTCATCTTGATTTCTGCCCTAATTAAAAAGTGAAAAATCAAAGTGATTATGAGTGTTTTGAAGCTGCCAAAAATTGTCTACATGTTTTTTTAGACTCAGAAAATTATTGGGTTTTAAAAGTAAACCTAAGAATTCAAAATCTGAAAAAAATAATAGATAAAACATAAAATGCACATTCAAATTTCATTTTTCCAAGTTGAAAGCTCGCACTTTGATAATTATTAATAGGTGCCATCATTTTAGTCTTATTCTTTTTTTTGTAATATGTTCAGATTTTCAAAATGTCAATTTTTTTTTATTTCGAATTCATCGCTTGTCGACTTCAGATTCCAAACTTCAATTGAACCTAATTCCATCGCTAATTTTAATGAAATTCACCACTTGTCAGCTGCAGATTTGAAAGTAAAATTGAACCTTAATTCTATCGCTAATTTTAACGAAATTCACATTCAAATTTCATTTTTCTACGTTAAAAACTTGCATATTTGCAAATAAGGTAGGTATCGTCTCTTTAGTCTTGTTTGTTGTTTTTCTTATGATATATTCGGATTGTCAAGATTTCAAAGATTTTTTTAAATTTTGAATTTACTAGTTCTCAGTGTCAGATTTCAAAGTCAAATTAAACTTTAATTTTGTCGCCAGTTTTAATGAAATTCACTATCTTGTTTCTTCGTCTTGTTCGTTGTTTATGTTCAAATTTTGAAGATCCCAAGTTTGTTTTTAAATTTGGTTACAAAGAGTAACACAAAATTTTAACTAGTGAGAACACCCATATTCTGATAAACGAAGCCACAAATCTGAGAAGTTTTCGAATTTTTCGGTTTCTTAGATAGTCATTATGGACAACATTTGGTGTTTCTAATTTTTTGGATTTTAAAAGTAGCCTCTAAAATTTTACGGACGAGAAATATTACTAATTATGATTAGAAATTCTAATTACTACGAAAATCAGACAGACAATTTTGTAAATTTGATGTCTATTTTTTACATGACAAGAAACGTATTGAGAACGTACAGAATTCAGGATTTTGACGACTTGTTAAACTGAAAACTGACAATCGCAAGCCTGTAAATGTTCTAAAAAATCCAAATACCAATTCCAACATCACGGAGGACTCAGAAATTGATTTAAAAAAATAAGAAAAATTTCTGAATCCCCAATTTCTCAATTGAAATGTGCCAAAATCTTTTAAAATTTTTATAAATATTTTAATGTGTGGTAAAAGCACTGAACAGAATATTTTTGATGTAAAATAAAAATGTAATTTAATTTAAATAGTGCCTGTTGTAATATGAAATTAAAGAAATGTCTCATAAATTCATAAGAATTTGTGGTTACATTTTATCTTCTATTATTAGGGCTGGGGAATTGTTGACACATTGACTTTCCATGTAAAAACGATAAAGTTAGACAAAAGAGAATCTAAACTTCCTTAAATATCTACTAAAGAATCAAAATGCAAATTGTAATACGTTTTTTTTTAGTAGATGTATAAAATATATCGTTACAAAGAGGAACCTCATAAACGTGAAAACTTAAATTCAATGACCAAATACGAAAATAACTGCTCTATTATCTCTACAAATCTGAGAGTGATTAGTGAGATTTACATATGTATTCCAAAAAGTACGAAAGATGTTGTTCACATTTAGAAAAAAAAAAGAAATTTAAACGATTTGTTTAAGGATAAGTAAAAACGGAAACTAAAAATGTTTGGATAATGGGAAATTTGCTTATCTGTTGGTAAAGTTTAACTTAGAAAGTTCAGATTCTCACTACGAAAAAGGTGAAAACTATTGTCCGTATAAATCTGTGTAAACTGAATTTATTAGTTCTCAGTGTCAGATTTCAAAGTCAAATTAAACCTTAATTGTGTCGCCAATTTTAATGAAATTTACATTCTCGTTTCTTTAGTCTCTTTCGTTGTTTTTTTCTTGTGTAATATGTTCAAATTTTGAAGATCCCAAGTTTGATTTTAAGTTTCAGAATTCGCCACATTCCACCTTCAGACATCAATTCAAAAACTGCTTTTCATGAATAGAAATTCATTATAAATTTGGAGAGTTTGGAAATTTCAACACTGCGCCCAAGTTAAACAACGAAGCGAACAACGCCATTTCCTAGATTAAACACTTATCTTAACACATTTGTCAATAAATCAAGCTATCACTGTGCAAATTCAGGAAGCTGTACATTTCATGCTAGATTCAGCTCTTCGCCTAAAATTCGAGAAAATTCTTATCTACAAACCCAGTTTCAGAGTTGTCGCAATATGGTTTCTAAATTTAAAATTACTTCATAAAAAGTGGGCCTTTCGTTTTGTCTTTCAATGATAATAGAATAAAACTTCAAGTGTCTACGTGGTATCGATCTGTACAAATATAAGAATTGTATGTAGTACCAGTTTCGAAATTGCGAATCTCGGAAAATGTTTACTGTATTTGTTTGTTACTAAGTCACCTGAACAAATCATTTTATTTCCATGTCTGTTGTTATGCAAGTTTTACAAAAATGTCTGAACGATTGTTATTGTCACTATTTCCAATAAAACGCTCTCTTGGGGCTATAAATCAGGAGGATATTCTAGCGTGTGTAGAAATAATAGATAAGTTAATACTTTAACGTACTGAAATAGCCTTTTATTTAACTAAAAACTTTTAAATTCGTGTAACTCAAAGCTGTAATAATTCGTAGAAAATACAATTACAGTTTTGTTTTATATTTCTTAGTAGAGAATAACTACGTATATGGTAAAATTATTAATAACTAACTTATCATTTTAAATAAATCGTAAATACAGTAGCAGCAACATATTATATCATTGTTTTCCTGACTAAAAATATCGGCTATAATAAATTTGCACAATGTTGAGATATGCGTTGTACGTTGTTGCCTCGCATATAGTTGAATGTTTTATGCAAATATTTATTGTTGTTACTGCAAATCAAGGATAGTACTACGATTAGTAACTGTCAAAGATACTACAAGCTTCCGCTCTATACAAGTCAAAAGTGGTTGTTTACACATTTAGTTTTAAAAATCACCATGCACACGTTCCGAGACCGCCGCAATAAAAAGTGGGTTTTTTGTCCGAAAAACTCCCATAAAACAAGAATTAAAGAAAATAATTCAACCTTGTGGACTTTTCGAATGCCGCTTTCTGCGTTTGCTTACGGAATTGGGTAAAAACAAACTTATTGAAAGAAATGTATAATTATTTATAAGAGTGTCATTGTTAGTAGACAAAACGTAATTTATTCAAACGCAACAATGAAGCGTTTTACATTTGTTGAATCAGTATCGCACGATGTTGAATCACCGATTTCCATTTATTTACGAAGAGGTTCTTGTGACCTTCTAGGGATCCGGTAATTAGGAATACGAGACTCCTTATGTACGTATTCTAAACAATGTAAACAATTATCAGTCTTTTATGTAATCGCTAATATGATAAATTCGTGATAATTGGTGACGTCGTTGTTGTTTGAACCGTCTGGAAATAGTTCATTCGGTTTCGACATTTGAATATTTATTGACATTATCGGTTTCTCGAAGTGGAAAAATGAAATAAGAAGACATTTTCTTCAAGTTTAGAAATATTCCATTTAAGTGGAGTTCAGATTATTTTTGTCAAAGAATTGGTCAATTTTTATAGTGTTCAAAGTGCTCAATTGTATTTCAAAAAAAAAAAAAAAATGGATGATATGCCTCTTCGTTTTTTTCTTAACCGGGCTTCAAAGATGAAAAGTTCAAAATTAATATGACACAAGACTAGAAATAGAATGAGAAAAAGTAATGAGCGATAAGACAGATATTAAGAATAAATAAGAGACCAGAACAAACACAACTGAAAGTCTGAACTTGTGTACAAAATGCAAGTGCATGTCCTCATCTCAAACTCAATGAACAATGATCTGATTCACAGATTTATGTTCCCGTCGTCTTCAAATAATGATTTTACGCTTATGGAGTCGTTAAAGAAGAAAGAATAGTGCACAAGGTTGTATACATTTTTTCAGTATTTTGGTATTAATTTTGACTAGCATAACACAAAAACATAAATCTTGAACATCACATTAATATGTTCTGGAAACCAGTTCTGAACTCATCAGGTGGATTTTATACGTACTTCGAGCAATTATATTTTTAAACCAGTTTAAGCAAAATTTCTTGGTTGTATCGACATTGGAATACTGCATGAGCTCTCGCATGGAAAAGCCTCACATCTGTCTCCATTCATGATTGTAATATTTATACCCAGAGAAGCAAGATCAACTTTTTAACTCGTTCCAATTCAAAATCAACAATCAGTTCGTACCAACGAACTATTGTCTCAATGAGGACTTAGAACACTTTATCTCTGACGTCTTTAATTATGGCAATCAATTCACCAACGCTCGAACTTATGGTCCATGTTCCCGAAACCTGTTGAACATCCCTCGAACAAGAGGAAGAAATAAAATTTATGACAGTAGTGCCGCCCCAAAATCGCATCAACAGGTCAGTTTCTGGCACCCAGATGTCCTCCAAAGCTGAGAAACCGAACGCAATTATTTTAATTAAAGTGAAAGTGAACAATATAGGAAGATGAGCTTGCGTTCACTGAATCGACCGTTTAATTTCGAAAGAACTGTACTTAGCGGCGAGTCCGACAAGATTCACTTTCTTCGACTTAAAACCAAACACTTTATTAATGACTAGATAAAACAACAAGGCCGAGAATCGCATCTTTCGGTTATTTTCCTGCCTTTGAAAAGAGCGTAAAGTCGTGATTTTGTTGAAGGATTTTCGCCTTAAAGATCGTCGGTCAAATGACGTGACGTGAGGTTTGGCTTGTCCCCTCCACAAATCCATTTCAAAGAGTGGGAGCTTTTTACTACTTTGGCAGGGAGAGTGTTGGTTGCAACTCCAGTCATCACACGAGCTTCGAAAGGTGAACACGCGATCGCTGCGTGCGGAATAGCGCGAAATACCGTCTTTATTTATTTGGTTTTATTGTTGCGAGTCTTCCAGTTTTGCAGGATCGCAGTGTTTTATATTGTAGTGTTCTAGTGCTTAATCAGGAATATGTCTACCGCAATAATGTCACGTTACGAGTTCGGGGAGAATTTGATGAAGGTAAGGAGAAAAAAAAGGCGAAAAAACCGAAAAACTTTCCTGCTTGACCAGTGCGCGTCCTCTCCTACCTGCTCGTTGCAATAGCCGCACTTCTTGTGGCAGGTAGATGGGTCGGGTCGGTATTTAGTTGGCATTCAAGGACTACGAGCAAAACCGGCTACGATCTTTTCCACAAATGTTTATTATTATTCATTATGGAACTTATCGCGTTGTGGGCGAGCTTTTTTTATATCACGATGAGTTTTTTTTTTTTCGAGAACTGTAGAAAGTATGAGAAAACCCGCGCCAGTGGCGGAACAGGCGAATGGGCGTGAAATCACATTTTAATAATAGAAATTTCTGAACATTTTCAAGTGGAAAGTTTGTAAATTGCCACGTTATTAAAAAGATAGTGAAGATATACGTTGGGGTTCAAAGTTTACGTTTCCGAACGAAACTGATCAGAAATCGGTTAAGTTTGTTTCGTGAAGATTAACACTTGCGAAAGTTGAGCCGCCGTTTTCGTACCGGCTTGGGTCTATCTGGTCATAGTTTCAAAACGGGCTCCAAATTTTACAAGTTCTGAAAACATTGGCTCTCATTCGCATTTTAACATTACTTTGGCGAGGATTCCAGTTTTACGATCATTACTTTGTCGTTAGAAGGCTTCCAAGAAGAGAATTGAAATCCTTATTATTGCCTGCTAGGATGCCATTTGCCCGAAAAATCTCTCAATCGGGAATGTGATGCTCGTTTCTGTCTTTTTTTCAACTTCCTGTTATCAAATCGCAACCATTAAATGATATAAACCTTATTTATAGTCAACACGAGACAGATAAACTTTTGGTGACGAATTCTGGTTTCCTGTCTTCAGTCAATATTCGTCCCCGCGTCTCGTATATGAAAATTATTACCCATTTAAACCAATCTAAATAATGACGTAGTTCCTAAAAATTAAATCAACTAACTGACCGGGGATTAATCACTACTTTGATTACTGATTTATTGCGTGACCCTGCACTCTGTTACGCCACTGGCGCCTGCCTCTCGTAAAAATCGAAAACGTTCGTTGTTTTGGTGGCGCGAGAAAAGAGAAATGCTTCTTGACTCCCACTGGTTGTAGCTTTCACACACATGCACCGCGTTTGTCACTGCGAGAAAGTAGGCTTGTAGAACGAACTTTTACCGATTGTGTCTTAAGAGATGAAAGTGTGGATGCTAAACAACCCCTAGATATTTTGGGGAACATGAAAACTGGCCAGCTTCCGTGTCCGAGTCGTTTCGACCTTTTGAAAATTTCTGTTGATTTCGAAATCCAACTTCAGTCTATGTTGAGGTCACAGAAACAAGCTCGCAGGAAAATTTTGTTACAAAAGCGTGAAGGTTTGTTTGTTACAAATTGAACGAGGGAATATTTGGAAAATCGTAGTTGGAAGCGTATTTGTTTTGCCACACCTCTAGGTTGGTTGAAATTAATGAAATGACATGTTTAGGATTGGTTATCTTGACAGAAAATGGTGTCTTTCTTTCCACTCTTATTAGAGCCACAGATTGTGAATCATTTTAAAATTATTTCAGATTTGTTTGAACCGTATTCTGAATAGAAAAATGAGATCGCTTCCTTTTTCGGGATTACTTATAGTTGCCAACAAAAACGTGTTAATTTGGAGCTGTTAGGACAATGGGAGGGGTTTCAAAGATTCTTTGGCATTTGTAAATAATTACGCAAGTTTTAATCGAAGCTACATAGTTGTTTATAATCTCCTCAACTGTTGTGTCATTCAATTAAACTTTGATTAAATCAATGATTGGCTAACTACATAATTTATGTTCTCTGTTTTCTAAATTCAGGAACAGAGCTCGATGCAACCAAAACTCGTGAAAATTTTTGAAGAAATATCGTGAATATTTAATAAATTCCATTTTTTTTGAATAAATAGATTTTTTTGATCTGTACGTCTACTTCGTGTTTAAGATATCTACAGGCTTAACGATTTTAACGTTTCATTTTGCGTATATTGTTTGGCCGCATAATTTTCGCTACAAATTGTTTAAATGTAATCATTAAAAACGATGAAAACAAAGAAACTGACACAAATGATTAGTGTTGTTTGGTGGTAAGATTTTATTATCCCTTGATTAGAAAGAAGTATTTCGACACCGTAGTTGCAATCCTCGTTCTTGCCCCCTCCAACCCGAACTTTTACATTTTTTTTATTTAATTATGTTTGGTCTGACGTAGATTTGACCGTTTTTGTTTGTTGCAGAGCACGGTGTCCAACCGCGACGCCGCCCCCGGCGCTCACCTGGACCTGGGATCGTCTGGAATGCGATTCACATTAACCCGTATGGCGTCGACCCCTGCAGCCGGTGCCACCGCCTCCAACCTCACCCTCTTATTGGGCAACTTGACGCAGCAACATCGTCGTCTCGAGCGTGCCCAATCTGCGCCCGCCCCCGCGCAAACTCCCGCCGCCGTAGCGTCCGCCGTTAACACCTCTAGATATAAAACCGAGCTCTGTAGGCCGTACGAAGAGTTTGGGGTGTGTAAATACGGCGATAAATGTCAATTTGCCCACGGAGGAGCGGAATTGCGTAGTTTGGCGCGACATCCTAAATACAAGACGGAATTGTGTCGCACGTACCACACGGTAGGGTTCTGTCCTTATGGCCCCAGATGCCACTTCGTGCACAACCAAGACGAAGTGGTCATGCAGAAGCAAGTGTTGGCGAGGGCGCGGCCGAGGCCGGCGGCGCTGAGTCCGACTCTGTCTTTGGATAGTTCAAGCCCTCCGTGTAGTTTGAGTCAGTCACCTACGTCGTCGATGGGGTCGTTTTTCAGCAGCGAACCCGAGCTGAATTCACCCTCGTGCACCGACGACCGCCTCCCAGTTTTTAATAGGCTGGCGGAGGCGCCCAGGTTGCACGTCTTCAATATTAACGATATGGTGTAGTTTGTTCAACGTGCGCCGACCACTCAAGACTTATTAAAAGTGTCTTATTTATGTTACAAGTAGGTCCGCTTGTGCGGCGTGATTTTGATATTGTGTGATTACTAAATATTAAAATTATATTATAGAGGCGTGTTTTATACGAATGTTGATTGTGTACGTGCAACTTAGGTTTAGTTTCTTCAGTCGTCGGTCTCGATTTCTGTAACATTCCGTGATCGAAGTTATTTATTATTTTATTACTGCTTTCTGTTGTGTTTTCCCTTTTGATGTGTGACTTGTGACCGATGAAAGAATACGTTTTTTTGTTATTTAAATCATTATTTAATTTTTATGTTCTCATTCGACACGTTATGTTATTTAGTTATTTTATTATTATAATTTATATGTAACTTATTTATATCTTGTCGCAATATTGTATAGTGGACGACTGTGCTTCAGCACACAAGTTGGCTGCCCCAACTACAGAGTGTCCACCTCTGTATATTATTATTTATATTTGTATTTCTGTATCATTATCAATAAATTATATTTTGTTCGCTACTTATCACGCTTCACTGCAGCCTCACCCACGGCGCCCACAGAGATCTATCTAATCCTAAACAGCTACTTCACCTTGCGCAACTTTCCAATATGTTTTGTAAACCTAAACTACAACAAAACTGATTCATGAATTCTCCGTGTTTACACATGTAATGGCCTTTATTTTTGGCACATTGTAAATGTACACAAATTATCGTGCCCACCTCTGCACGTCATAAATTTAAAGAATTGAGAGAGGCATTGTACCGGTAGTATTTTTAGCCCTAAATGACTAAATTAAATAATGGAATATCCTTGATTAAATTAGAATTGACGTACGAAGCGACATCTACAAGAGAAAAGTTGCACTTATAACAAACTCATCAAAAGTTGGGTGGTACTATTGTCATCGGGTGCATAACTGGTTGCCTACTTAATTAGAAACATCGACATCTACTGTCATTTGATTATACTGTTATGAATAAAAATCGTGACGTGGTTTAATACTGATAATGTTTTATTCATACATAAATAAATTTATTTATTAAATTATTTCTAAAATAATCTGCTTCATAACATTCTGCTTATACTCTAATAAAATAACTAATAAAATTTTAAGAGCTGAATCGTTGATACACTGTTAGCACCTTAAAAATACTAAAAAATAGAGTCGTCACAGTCATGGATGTTAGAAAAATCTCATTTAAAAAAATAACTACAATATTACATAAAAATTGTGCTCAAAACTCATTTGGCAAGTTAAAAACATCAGGAACATACACATAACAAACAAGTTTCTACAAAAGTTTTGGTAACTGTAAAGTTTATAATTAACTAAATTAAAATGTAAGTACATGAACAGTTATTGAATTTAAAATACAAATGGCACAAAATAGATTGCTCCACTTACATTTATGGTAAAACAGAAACAGATAAGTCGAAGAAATAAATAACTTATTGGTCCCTTACTTATACGCATCACAGCCTGTAAAATGCAAGTTTGTTTTAACACTTAGTTTATTCCAGTTAAGGCTACGTGGTCCTCATCCAACAGCTGTTAAAGCGTTATTCTTAGGCCTGTTATCTGTGGTTCTGCAATCAAAAATTCGCGACTTAATAAAACTAACTTTAGACGCCACAACTTTGTGGTAGCAACTTGAACTTACCTGGATAAGAAGAACAAAGAACTAAGACAAGCTACTTTGTTAGTGTGTTAGCAAAAGCAACCCTAACCCTTTACACTACCTGTATATAGAAGATGTAGACGTAGACCTTGACCAAGATACGAGAAAGCCCTCACCTCTTCTGCTGACTCGACGATATGATAGCAGAGCGCACGTCACGTCATCTGGTGCCACAAGAGTCTTGACTACTCGAAAAACATATCTGAGGAAAAAAAATGTAGTGATGGTTTTAAAGCGGTTTAATAATCACCTAGGTAGTAGTGCCACCACGCAAGAGAGTAAGGTGACCACCCAGTAGGTTAGTCGTGTTGTTGCTTTTTGGATTATCCAATATGTGCTCGGCAGCCCCAAACAGTTAACGCAGAGAGCGTTGTATAGAAATGAGTATGCGTAAAACGCAGCGATGGAAAGCACTATTGTGGCTACGTGGATTATCGTCTGGAATAGTAAAAGTTGTAAGAAAAATTTAGTGGTTGTTTGATAAGGCATTAAGAATGTAGTAAAATTGAAACGATAGAACGCAAAAAAAAAACACACAGAAAATACATGGTTAGTCAATAAAATTTCAGTATTTTGTTCACTCAGTATAGCTATGATTGAGATTCTTTGGTAGTTTTATATTTAGATTATGATTTATGCGTTTCTATCTCTTAAGTACTAAAAGTGTGATTTTTGGCAGAGAATCGACAAAGTCTCAATTTTAATAATATTTGTTAAATTAGGAGAAACATTTCAGAATTATAATCTTGATAAAATCGTTCGACCTGTGGACTTTTTCTCCATTCTAAACAGTTTTGGCACCACATCCGAGGTTTCTCTCGATTACTGTATTTCTCATTCCTTTCTCCCACGTTCTTCTGGATCTTCCTCTATTCCCTTTTTCTGTTGGTAACTATTTCAATGTTGTTCGGACGTTTTCTTGTACGTGGCTATACCATATCACTTGTTTCTTCCTAAAGCTGCATCCACACCAAAGCAACACAGACCACCTTTTCTGTTTCTGTTGCGTGTTTATTAATCGTTTTTTGAAAGCTCCAATGAGTTGCTTCTTGTTGCTGTAACAAATACCACATGTGGCGCTGTGTTCTATGTTTCCATTATAAGCCCCAAACATTATTACAAAAAGTTGCGCTGCGAAGTTTTGTTGTTTTGCCGAGGCCAGTTGTAAACGTAAAAGAAAAGTTATGGTGTTTTTAAAAAATCTGGGGTTGGAGCTGTTTTTGAGTCAAATTGGTTTGCATATAACAACATATTGTTTCTTGGTGACTGGGTCGCGTCCAATATTCGCGTTTATTTCCTTTCTTTCACTTCAAATGATATAAGCTGGTGCTACTACTTGACACTCTTCATTAGTCATCATTTTTGAATTTTTGTTGATTTAGTAGAAACACTGTTCCTTCTACTAGCGAGATTATGTTACCATATTCCTTCTAGTTTTTTTTTAGGTCGTCATTCTCGTCCTAAACATTTATATTTGTCGCACGCCTTTATTTTGTAATTGACTGTTGACTCCAAATCGTCCACTTTATTTTCTTTACACATGTATTTATTTCGGAAAACCCCATTTTTCGTCGTTGCCTTAAGTAATCTAACCTGGTTGTCACCGAATTGAAAATGTAATCGAACGAAACAAAATTCATGATTTTCACAGCCCTATTAGATAAATAATTAAATTTACATTCACGTTCATATTCCGAATCATCTGTCCAAAAATCTTTAACTGATTTTATACCACCCATCGAATTCTCCTGGTATCACCCTGGATTAGAAGTTTCACCAAATCAGTCATTTAAAGAATTCTTTTGTTGTCTTCTCTAAGGTAATTTTAACATTAAAAATGTACGTATATCATCAACTTAGGTCTAAAATGCGATTGTACTACTTCCGTGACAACATTATTATAAAAATTAATAATTCACATATATATGTTCGTTGCTGGGGACAAAATTCACCGTACACTCCGGAGAATTTGTCGGCAAATTGGATTTAACCAAAATAAAAAAAATAGGTGCAAAAATGAGGTTCTGTTTGATTATTTAGTTATTTTTGGTACAGTAACATCGTTTTTACAATGTTTTGAAGAAGTGGAGTAAGTGAGTTTTCCTTGTACGCTTAAGAAATATACTATCTATCTTGCCGTCGCGAATTCTGCATTGTTCCTTGGGATTCTTTCCTCGTTATCCTTTCATCAACTTTTTTATAATTCTTCCAAATTCTAAAGTTTACTTGTCTCTGCATTTATAAATTGTGGTCTTTCTTCGGTAAGTGCTTTTCCCAATTATCGACTGAAATGGGTGAAAGTTGGTTCTCTCTAGTCTGATATTATATCATAAATTTCCAAGCTTCAGTGCATCTACCGCTAATGTACATATCAATTTCTCCACCTTTCCGTTCCCTACTTTCTATATGATTAGCTTTCTTACGTTCTTCCTAGTTTCTATATACGTTTTTCTAACCTCACTGTCTTGACTACTTATCAATTTCAGGTAAGCTTGTTTCTTGTCCCACCACCATTTTCTTCTTTTACATTCACAGCTTGTTTTAAATGCTCAAGTCGTTCATTTGTATTTTTATACTTTTATACTTTTTCTGCAAGCTGTTTTTTTTAAGCCCTTCTGTTACATTTTCCTGATATTATTTCCGTTATTTGAATTTTATTTTATTTTATGTTAATGAATTCTCTTAGATCTCATTTGTTTACATTTTACAAAAAACACTTGTTTTCATTTTTAGACACACTTGTGATTAGACATAAAGATAGATTAGAGTTTCATGTATATCGTAAAGAAACAAGTATGCTTCGCTACATCACCTCAGACTTCCATCATTGTCCACAACATAAGATGGCGAGCCTTAACTTCTTGGTTCACAGACTTTTAAAATTTCCCCTTAAACAAATTCAGATTCAATAATAATGTGATGATGACAGCTTTGCTACCGAAAGGCGTAATTTTCTGTCCATTTTTTTAAATCTGGGATAACAAGTGTTTTTTTGTAAAATTCTTTTGTATCGGTGAATTCTTGTCTTTAAACGTGAATGTCATTTTCGCTCTTAATAGTGATTTGACTTACAATCTAGTCCTAATATTAAATGGGTTTGTTGCCGAATAATAACCTAATCGATTATTAATTTCAATTGTCTTTTGGGTTGGGTCCAGGATATTTTTAATCCATTATTTTGACAAACATTAATCAATCGTCCTCCATTATCGCTCAACCTTTAGACATTTTTATTATTTCTCTTTTATCACTTTCGTCTTTGCAGTTTCTCGTAGTAAGCGTCTTTACTATACGTGATGTCTTTTTCATGAGTCTATTTTCTTAATTCCGATAAAAATTTCCATCAGTTTAGTCCTACTGCCTTGTACATTCAGGGTCTTTTTTCCTAGCTTAAGTTGTTTATCGTGTGCATCCATATTCCGATCAATTGTAAGATTGCTAATAAAGAACCTACACTACTATAAAAACCCACGCGAAACATGAAAATGTGTCTTTAATTGAGCACTTTGAAATATGTTTCTTCGCTCGTTTTAAGTTTATTACATTCTTTGGTTGATTATCATCAGTAATATTACGTACCCATGATCGAATTTCAATCGCCACGTGTAATAACATGACAAACATGCACGCTGTTGTTGCTGTTGCTCCAAATTCGAAGATATCTACATCAGAATCGGCATAGGCTGCCTGACAGACGAAAAAAACACACAGACTTTGGTAGACAGCATCCGCCATGGTTAACCAAAAGGAATGACTTTTGTACACTCTTGCTAACCGACCTTGTCGGTATAAATACGGTTTGTCACGTAGCAATTCTTCAGGAGCATCTTGGTCGTATACACCTACAAAGAAATTTAAAGAATGTTGAAAAAGTTTTTTTTAAAATTGCTGTTGTAACAAAGCTGTCAACGCACGCATTTTGAATGCGTTGATAAGTTATTACAAAACTCAAAATCTAGGAACTTTTTTTCGGTTGGTAATACATTGGGCGAAATGTTAAATGTCAGTGTAAGTTTAAGGTTACAGTTTTAAGTCACATACAGAAAAATTTTATAGACAGCAAATTAACCATGGCTCTGCAATTTGCTACATTTCCAGCAAAGTGCAGGTAATTTCTGAAAGGCATCCTATAATATTAATTTTGCAATTTTAAATAGGAAAAATGACAATGATCTTTAGTCTACTTGATATTAATTTAAAATGGTAACGTTGAAATAAAAGTTTCACCAACTGTTACAGAATTCCCTAGATTATCAAATTTTATTTAATTTGCAAAAAATGTATTTAACATGCAAATTAGAAAAGCTAGCACAAAAAACTTGTTTTATTAAACTTAAGAACACTTGTCCTTTACAGACAGTCGTGCTGCAAACTTGAACTCGTGTCTGAAATACAAGTTTTATGACACTAGTTTTTTAATATAGCGATCGATCCAAAAGTCTTTCTATCAAGCAGGTCATAAAAGCAAAAACATATGTCTTCTTATAACATCATAAATAAAAAATGACAAAATATTCGCAAAATCAATTAATAAGGCGACATACGTTTTCACTTTCAGGACCCGCTTTATAGAGAAATTCTTGGATCGCTTGGTGTTATTTCTAGCTTACCGATGGCGAGTGGTGGTAGCGACGTAAAGAGTAGATTATACAACATCAAATACATTTGATCTACCATCACAGAGCCTGAGAACCCATTGTAAAATTGGAACCAGAACGTCAAAAACACGAACGCCGCATTCTTGTAGAAAAAGTACAGCACCATCCGCGATAATCTGTCGTAGCTCCAATGCCCATGGACTAGTAGCAAACTTTCTAAGTACTTGAACCTAGAAAGAGCAAAATCTGCGGACATTACTGCTTGCATTCCCTCTTGACCGGAGATTCCGATTCCCACATCCGCTGTTTGGATCATGGAGACGTCATTAGCTCCGTCTCCAATCGCAAGAGTTCTCATCTTCAATTCTTCTTTGACTACTCTAACGATGTAAGCTTTTTGAAGAGGGGTTGCACGACAACAAAGTACCGAACTGCAGTGCCCCGTGAGTTTTAGAAACGGTTTGGTCAGGTTTGAACGTCGGTCTAGAATAAAAGTAAGTGTTTTTCCATCAACCACCAACGCTTTATTGCGACTTTTAGGACCAGATCGATTGAGCTGGCGTCTGGAATTACTCGAACTTGGTAGCACAGTTTGTATGCTGGATTCCGCGTTTTCGATGTCGGCCAGATAGAATTGGATGGTGCTTTCGGCTGCCTCTTTTGAGCGCGTCATGAGTTTAAGGAGCTCCATTTGTGGAGAGAAAAGCTTCGACGAATATGCGATATTGATGGCGGTTTCGGGTTTGTCACCAGTCAGCACCCAAACAATGATACCCGCGGATATTAGCGAAGACAACGTCTCGGGGACTCCCTCCTGTAACCTGTCTTCGATTCCGGTGGCGCCCAAGAGAGTCAAATTGCATTCGATACGAGAGTAATTTTCTTGCACTTTCTTTTCGAGATTATCCAGGGACAAGTTGATTTCCTGTTGTTTCGTGCTCCATTCGTCGTACTCTTGAGGTGTCAAAACCCGTTTTGCCATCAGAAGAATTCTTAAACCGTCTTTGGAATAGTTATTGACATGGTTCTGCGTTTTGTGGATGATTACTTTCTGTTCGGAATCATCCTCGACTGGTGCTAAATACGGAAAAATCGCAGTATCTGCACCTTTACAGTACAAAACAATATCCCCCGTAACAGGATGCTTTACTATCACTGACATCCTTTTCCTAACCGAATCAAAAGGTAAAATGTCTAAAAGTTCGAACGATAACTTTCCCCCGTCGAAAAAATTCACACAAACTGAATTCGGAGTACGATTTAACAGTTTACAGTTGTAATTATAAGCAGCATCCACCAAAGCCAATTCGTCGGGACTTTCCGCCTCAAAAATTGGTTTCAGTTCTTGAGGACTAGGTGTGGATGAACGTAATTTCGCCTTTTGCTCGTCAGTCAGATTCATGTTACTCCCCTTATTTTTCCCTATAAGTGGAATATTCAACAGTTTAGGCTTCTTCACTTCCACCTCCAATGAGTTATCATTTAATGGCACGCTGGGAGATCTAGGTTCTACATAATTCAGTGGCGGCGAAGGTGTAACCGATCTGGACTCCTCCAATCGGGTGTATTTATCGGAGGCATCCGATTGGTCAAAAGCATTCGGCGCTGTCTCAATCAAACCCGACGCGTTCATGAGATCGTAATGTGGATGGCGAGAACACACCACGGTGTTACATAAGGCTAGAAGTAGAAGGAATTCCTGGATTTTTGCTGCGTGTGCTTGTCGCGAGGTATAAATTTGTTCAGTGAGCGGCCCGATTTGGTTCATATCACTGATGAGCCTTCGGTTTACCATCACACTCAATGACGCTAGTTTACCGTTTTTACTTTCATCTTGCATTTTTGGGTGATTGTAATCGATACCAGCGATGGCACAACGACGAAAAATCATTCGGTTTTCGGTCAACGTGCCGGTTTTATCGGAGAATATGTACTGGATTTGACCGAGTTCTTCGGTAATGTTGAGAGCACGACATTCGGTGCGTTTGTCCATCACGGGGTCATAGAGGTCCATGTTGTGATGGATGTGGTAGACTTGGATGATTTTGCACAGCTCCAGAGTAACGTACAGCGACAACGGAATCATAATCTACAAAAAAAAAAAAAAAAAAAAACGTTAGATCAAAGAATTCTTAAGGCTGCGATCTTGGGAAATATTTTGGTTTACTGAAAACGGTGCCAGGACGTACTGCCCCAAATAAATTAAAATAATTTTTCCTTTTTATAACGTCAAAACGTGTTTATCACGTGTCCCTTTGTTTCATTTTGGGTATTAATTATTGTTATTGTTGTGGCTTTCGTTTACTGAAGCAAGTCTTAAATATTGAAAGGTAATGAACAGAATTAGTTTTGTTCTACTGGCATACACATCAGTTTCTGCAACAGTGCATAAACAGGAATATTGAAGAATGAGTGCTTTGAAACGATTCAATTTTCTCTCTGAAAAGTTATAAGTGCTTAAAGAACTGTGAAAAAAAAAGTTGCTGATTAATTTGGCATACCGATGAGTACTCTGTCAACAATACTAAAATGAATCAGAAATTATGAAACACATTAAAAGCGGACAAAATTTGTCCTGTAAACGACAACGAATTGTCGAAATTCTCAACTAGGAGGCGTGCTTACTTAAATGGTTTAAACAGTGCTGCAACCGTTAGTGCACCACTACCATAAGAAAAAGGTGAAATGTACCCTCAATCATTAGGACTGAATAATTTCAGAGCCAGTAATGGTTTGGTAATGATTTTGTTTCCAAAAAAGTTTGTGGGGAAAGCGCAAGTGTCAACAATGAAATCTGTTACAAATGAAAAAGTGAATTAATTGCAAGACATCAAATGGTTATGAACCTGAAAATATCTGCAGTGGTGACGAAACTGAACCGTTTTGAAAAAATACCTTCCTGATAAGACCCTAATTTATAAAAATGATAGATGGTGGAAAGCATAGCAAGGAACGGTTGACTAAATTGTCGCTGGAATATGAGAAACTCAAACTATTAGTTATCGGTAAAGCTAAAAAACCTCGCCGTTTTCGGGATGGAAATCGCCACCATCAAATACAAAAGCATGGATATCTTTTGAAATTTTTAAAAATTGACAAGAAAATGGGTAAAGAAATAAAAATTGTTCATTGATACGACCCGTGATATTCCACAAATGAAAGCAGTTAAAATTAAATATCTGCCCGCAAATACACCATCAAATCTACAGCCAATGGACTAAGGCATCATTAAAAACTTCAAGTCATTGTACCGAAAAGAAGTTAGCAAGAACCTGTTGGATAATATGGAAGTTCTACTATAGAAGTGTTGCAAGTCATGAGAATGGCTGACAAAGCGTGGTGAAATGTATCTACTCCTACCATAAAAAACTGTTTTGTACATAGCGGTTTTCCATCATCATTAACTGGAGAAGCTGAAGAAGCGTGCAAGGATGGAGTTATCACTGCTAGATCGTTATCTAATTACGAAATTATCGATTCTGTTGCCCAAAAAGCCGAAATTAATGATGTAGATGACGTAGAAGACTCAATTAATGCACCATACGCTCCGCCGGTTTCCACCAAAGAGGCAAGGCAGGATTAAATGTTAAGGAATGTTTATAGAGCAATCCAGCAATACAGAAGAAAAAATCTTTTCCGTTCTGTATACGATAGAATATAGGTAATAATAGAATGTTCAAATGGGTTAAAGCAAAAAAAAATACTGACTTTTTATATATTTTTTTATATCCTATGTATGTTATCTTGTTATGTATTTTATGTTTACGTATAACAAATTCTAAGGTTGAGAATAAACATTACCTCTGTAACCGATTTTTTGTGTATTTCACCTCTGTAACTCAGAATTTAAACCTCTGTGAGTCAAACATGTACCTATAAAAACCAAGTCAAAACTCTTTATAAGTCGAAACCTCTATTACATGTTTTTTTTCGCGTCTCCCTTCAAGTTCGACTTACCGAGGTTCTACTTTACCTTTATTGCCGATAGAATTTTTTAAAAAAATCGGAAAAACATTTTTTACGACATAAAAGAAATTGGATAATTATGTATGTATTTTGTATCTATTTTCTTGAACGAAGATTTGGTGTACAAACTATGTAATCAAAAATTACAGCAAGCACCTACATATTTTTTTGGTCATTTATATAAAAAATATTTTGGTTCATTTCTTTGACCTCTTATTTGATTGCTTTTTGTGCTGCAAACCGCAAGGGCTTGCATGCCCTCTTTTTGTCAGACGCTCAATAATTTTGGTATCAAATTTGACCATGAACGTCACTCCATGGAAGTCATTCCGAAAAAAATGTAGGACAATTTTCCAGATCCAAACATGGCAAAATAATTAATCATTATATTAATCACCTAAAACGTTACAGAAACTTGGAATTTTTTTGTCGCTCAGTTTTTTCATTAATTCTTTTTTATGCGTTACTAAAAACATTAAAATGCACATAATTTAAACTACAAGACTAAGTAAAATGTCACAGTTTTTTTGTCATTGGGCTCAATAATTTCCAATAAAAATTGCTCACGGATTCTCCACATCGTTTACCTTTCTAACAGTACCTAACTTTGTCATTTTATTAAAAATCTTCCCAACGTTTGGCTCTGAAAAACAGTCATAGAAAATCGTGAAGCCACTCCCCGTTTACATAGACTTTTTCCCGCCTCTTTCAGCTCAAGATCGTACCCTACATGTTCAAAATGTGGAAATGAATTAGAGATAGTCGTCGAATTATATTTTAAGGTACAAGGTGAGCAGCTGGGTTGTTGCAACGCCAGCAGAAAGTGAATTTATTTATAAACCAAGATTAAAATTTTTCAGTACTTGTGTAGTAACCACATTTAGGACATTATCAACTGTAAAAAAAAAATGATAAAAACCTGCAGAATTATAATGTACGTCCAAAACGCCAAGAACGCCTCCATATTTTCTGATCCCTCGTTCCTAAACGGTGGCTCCGTCGAGCTAAAAACGTTCAACCACAGCTTGCAACCTATGGCACCAATGACACAGAAGACAATCAAGATTAACACACACCAGAGAACATCCTGATTCATCTGCCTTTCCACAGAAGATCTTTTGTACCTTGGTCCCCCGTTATTGAGCATTGCTTTAGTTTCATGACCTAAAATCGCCAAATTACATCGACCACTTTCCATTTCTCTTTTCTTACCCGCATAAACGACAATTCCTTCAACAAAGTCTGTGTTTTTGAGAAGGCACTCCCTGAGCAATATATTTTCGGTCCCGACGGGCACCTTTTCACCTGAAGGATGGATGATGGCACCGTGAAACCTGTAGATTTTCGTGGTCGGGGCTTCGACTTCCACACGACTTCGGAATTTACTAGGTTCGAAGACATCTTGCTGTAATTACAAAGCCGTTAATTATAAGAAAGAATGGAGATAGAGACATACTTTGGCGACGAATCCTCGAGCGACCTGACGTTGCTTGAGGTTGGTTTCTCCGTCCAAATGGCCTGTGTCAATGTAACACAGACCGCTCGGATCGCTTGAACGAAGGAGAAGAATATCGGCAGGTACTACTTCGTTATTTGAGAGATGGATCAAATCGCCGACTCGTACTTCTTTCCAGAGAACCTTTTTGTAACGCGCCGCCTCACTGAAATCGAGAAAAAATTTCTATTTATTTTTACAAACGATAGTGGTGTTCTAAAAATGTCATCAAAATTGATGAGTCAGCGTATCGAAATCGGGCCAGATAATAAATAAAGTGTTCCCGAAAGTTTTATTTGACAAGCTTTGTTTATTCTCATTTTTTTTTATACATGAGAGTTAACACGTATTGTGCTTAGTCCTGTATTACATACAGTTACGCTTTCGTTACTGCTTAATATGTAATAATCATTACTTGTTTTCTTGTTGTTTGAAATCAAACTAATTTTCTCTTTTAAAATGAAGTGGACAGTTTCACCACTTAACAGAAGTTCGTTTATGTTCCGATAAGTTACAACAAATTTTTTTTCAAATCCACAATTATATTCCATTAAAATAAAAAAAATAAAAAAAATACAGTGTAAATTTTCCAGTTATGCGGTGGAATCAATAACTAATTTTGCTTACAATAGGAAATTCTATTTGTCGGATGTAAAATGTGAACTCGACAGCCTGTGCAGCCATTATCGTTAATTAATTAACGTATTTGAAAACAGTGAAGCATTCCTGGAAATTAACCTAATAGCCACTTCTTATTATAAAGGAATAAATTATTTGGGCGTCACTTTTATCAATTTGAAAGCAACATACATCAATTTTTATTTTTTTTTTGTTATACCTGCACCAGAATATTCGAAATTGAACGACACTATTGCCATGCTAAAAAAGAAAGAAGCCAATTTCTCAATAGTTTTGTGCATTTTGTTATGCGCACGATAGATTAGCAGACTAAAATTCAATAAATTGAACCTCACTTTTAATATTTATTGTACCTTAGAAAATAAAACGTATCACTCAAAAAACAGAATCTTTAATTATCCACTAACCAAAGTTACTGCTTCTTAGCTTATCATGGTGGTCTAATAAACGAGAATTGGTAACCAACTCCATATAGGCATTAGAAATTAGAAGCGAACAAGTGAATTGTTTTATTCTTGTATTATTTTCACGTTGTAGTGCAGGTTTAAGAAAAAAATAGCGTATGATATGCGTATAGGAGTCTTTAAACCACCCATGATGGGATTAAGAGTACAAAGTTTTTAACATTTTTAACGTAATTAACAATTTTGGCACATTAAGCGCACATTGTTTTGACGTTGAAGTAATTGAGGGTAATTGAAGTAATTGGGAACGAGCAATAAAGCATAACTTCTTGCTTTAAATATACAAACTGTTTCGCTAAGATGTATAATCTTTCAAACCTGTAATAGATCAATAGGCATTTACTTTGTAAAAAAAAATCGGCGTGGCCACAAAATAAATTTGAAAAGTTTTGTAAAAACCGTTTGAAAACCGCTGAGCCAAGAGACAAAAATTTCAGATCGTTTTTTATGATACAAATGCATAATTTATGGCAATTTTCTTTATCAGTTGGCAAGATTCGGATCTATGTAAACATGGTGTTTCTCTACGGAGAAACGCCGGTTATTGTGGTCGCGACGCGAACCCTATACTCCGAACGCTTTCCTCATCGACATATGAAGCAACGTCTTCAATACACAGGAAGTTTAAAAATGAACACCCTAAAATATTGATCCATGGCCCAATAGACAGTAACCGTAGGCTGGACGTCGAGGTCGAAGTCATGGACCTGGTGGCAAGTACTCCAGATACAAGCTATAGACTTGTGTCCAGGCAAACAGGTCTTCGACCTAGTGTTTAGAAGGTTTAACATGATCAAGGTTTACATCTTTATCACGTCTAAGGCGTCCAGGCTTTGAAGCCCGAAAATTTGGCACGCCGGGTGCAATTTTGCCAGTGGTTGCTACGCCAAGACGGTGTGGAACCTGCTTTCCAAGTGGCAACGAACAAAGACGAGTGTTGTAGGCTTTTCTTCAGTGGACTTATATCTTTGTGATTTTTTTTTGATGAGGGCACATTATCCTGATTTATACAAGGTAAGCTGTCCACGTTTAACCCGAGTAAATGTAGTTTTTAGCTCTCTAAATTAAGAGTGCTTTTTACTACGACTTTTTGACTTGCGATAGCGTTTTTGCGAACTTCGATTCATTGATTTACAAACTGCTGCTAAAAATTTTTAAACATTTTTTTTGTTACACTTATGGGTTATATACATAACTTTGTGAAACACCCCGTATAAATGACTAGTATTAGTTAGCAATAGATGATTGTCTTCATTTTTTTTTCTCAGCACACGCAATTTTTTTTAATAGTTCACTATCCGTTACAGTCGGAAACAAAATTGGTTGTTGACTTGAAGGTCATTTCAATTTAGCGAGATACATTTTAAAAGGGACAGTCGGAATCAAGGACGATCGCTATCCAAAAATAAAATTTAAAATTATAATTATATAGCACCAAATTAATATTAATACACAAAAATTGTTGGAAAGCAAGAAAAAATGGATTCCCGTAATTTCACGTTTGGAAGATGGTGCGGCGTTTGTAAAATGTGTGTATTATATAACATAACTAATGAATAAAATATTTCTTATTTTAATATGAAAGAGACTTTTTTTTCAAATGCTCCTTGTACCGTGGGTATATCAATCCAACTGATTTCTTTGGGTCGAACTTAAATTTGAAGATTTTTACAGAAATATTTCTGCCATCAAACCAATTTTAGTTTCCTGGAGTTTATATTTTCATTATACAAGCATGCAACGTTTTTTTTACTGCTGGATTATTTTTGATTTTCAAGACGTACTAAAATCAAAAAACACCTTTCAACTTTTTAAGCAATACGATTGAAATGAAAATGAAGATTGCAATTATCATTTTAAATGAAGAAAGGTAAAATCAAGTCAAACCTTGTCTCCAAGTTTATTCTACCATAATTCCTTTTCCCGAAAAAAAACTTCCTGCTTTTCAGTGGACTTCAGAGCATTAGAGCAGTAGTGTGCCACTCTGTTTTCCTAGCAATCTTCTTTTCCACGTCCCCAATATCCTGATGAAAAGCTCAAAAAATTGTAGACATCCAAGTTTCGTTCCACACCCAAAAATACATCAAAATATTGTAACACTTATATTCTTTCACTTTTTAAATGCGACTTATTGTTTTAGTGCTTACGAAATGGATTTACTTCCCCTGAAGCGAGCCAGATTTGTCATCAAAATCCGTTTCAAACGCATAGACCCAATTATGAAAAATACACGAAGGTTCACTTACTTTCACCTCGAAACTGTGATTATTTTTGGCCTTGCACTTTTTACAATGGCTAGTAATATCTTGACGGAAGCGGTCAAAATAGTACATTCGTCATCCGCTTGTAACACAATTAAAATCTGATTATTACAACTACAATAATCCGGTCATTCACATTTCTCTTTCCAAATAACTGAAATAACCATCGCCTTTTTTTCAGAACAAGTGGTAATTAAATAATAAACACAAAGATTAGAAACAATTACGTCCATTATGCTTGAGCCATGGTTGTCATTATCATTGTTGAACTCTTTCATTATGTAATACCTATCTATCGATATTTTTCGGGGCGGAGATCAATGTATAAAACAGCGCTTCTGAGGTTTGTACACTGAATGATTGATACTAACTTTCGATTGATTTTGTGTCAATCGTGTAAAGTTTACGATCACACATGCTGGTAACAGTTTTAGTCTACATTCAGCGGCGATAAGCGTGGAGGTGGGGTTGATTGGCAGATCTCATGCGTTCACAATCGTTCTAAAAATGACTTAATGCTGTTACGAATTATAGCCATTAATTTAAAAATTAATTAGAAAAACATGTAGGAGTTAGAAGCATATTAATGTCAACAATTTCGTACTTCAGCAACTTTTTGAGAAACATAAATTATGATTAAAATCATGTTCCCCGACACCAAGCTGAAGGAGAATTTGATTAACTCTTCATTGAAGCTTTAATTATCATTCATAGCCATAAAATCGATGAAATTTCGTCTTCAAAAATCGCCCTTGATATCGCTTTAAAAAAAAAGTAACCTTGACCGAACATTTTCCTAACGTTCCATATGATAATTGATAAAATCTACATCCAACGAGGACAATTAAACATGACACCCGCTCGTCGACTCCAAATTACATTTGAAGTTATGTTTCGTCTGGCAGTCACGCGATCGAAATAAGTTATGAATTAAATGATTATTATTTTACATGTACAGTTGTTGCGGTGCTTTACTGCGGAAAGTGTGCGCCAGTGAGAAAGCTCGGTGGCCTTTAGCAAAGCACGCAACCGGGACATCCCCTATTTTACTTAACTCGTGGGAGGGTTTTTTACAATTAGTGAAGTAGGTCGCGGTTTGAATATTGAAAGTGTTTCATTGGTACTGATGGGTGGAAGTGTGATATTATATTCGTCGATATTTATCGCAGGCTAAATATTAAATTGCAGTTGTTGTAGTCATGATTATTTAAGTTAGTGCAAACAGTGTATTCAAGCATACAAATAAAAGGATTTGAAGAGATAAAAATATAGTCTATATAAATATTCTCTGATAACTTAAATTAAATTGAATGAGACTAGGAAAATTACACAGAATGAAGTATATCGATTCATGGGTGCATCTGCCACATTTCATTATGCTATGAAATTCTATGAACATTGGTCTAGAACATTATTATTATTATTATCTAGATTTTATATTAATACTCGAACAACTAGAGCTCTCACCGCACGTAATTAATGAGCAGTTGAAATGTGACTATTAAATTTTTAATTGGATTTATTATCGTCAGAGCTTAAAGGGTATCAAATTGTAACAAGCAATAAGTTAGTTTTAACAATCTGCGGTTGCACAAGACGCGATTTTCCTGTATAAGCTTGAAAGATCCAGATTTTATATCATTTCTGCTACTTTTGTGTACCAAAAAAGTATCGAGTTTTTTTTTTGTTATCGGACAGACATCGCATTTTCACATTATCAACCGTTTTATTGTTATTGTACAATAAATAATATGCACGTGACCATGCTTTAAACCAATAAACATTTCTAAAATTATTAATGTCATAGCAACAAACTTTATGCTATTGTCCTCCACATACCCTTGCTGCTGTTAAATATACAATTACCTGAGTTGTGGTTTTGTTATCAAAATGTCTAACAAACAAGACTACCAACCCATTTCAAATAGCAGAACCCTCAAGCAAACTGCCCGACTTTCCCATATGCACCAACATTAAGCGTTTCTTCTAATGCACGTTCAAGTTATTTATTAACCGTGCCAAGTACGTCAACTCAGCGCATATTTGTTGATTTTGTCTTTAAAAGTATTTTCGAATAGCCCTAACCTCGATAGTTCTGTCCTCAACGATAAACACACCAGGGATGTTTGTATGAAACCACAAATGAAAAACACTCAGCAGTAGGTAGTACTTTCTTTTTTAAAAATATCCTCTCTGTTATATTTTCAAGCAGTTCTAATAATACCTAGATGAAATTCGTTTCTTTGACGTCACTACATGTTAAGATTGTGACGATAAATGTAAATTATGACGTCACTGGGTCGATTTACTATTGTGCGAATGCCCAGAGTTTGACCCTACACATTTGCATAAGAGCGTGCTCGAAGAAAGTTTATAAATCAGGTGTTTCAACCCTGTGATGGAGATTAATGATGGCCTACTTTTACAACTCTGGACGGGAGTTTAACATATGCAGAGTTGTAAATTTACTTGTGTTTATAACTTCCGATATTACGTGCTATTATCGGTTTTTTTCATTGTAGTACTATGACTTTATATGCCACTTTTGCGTAACAAATGAGAGCCCACATTCTGTATCAAATTTGTTACAGCAGTTTAAAATAAAGAGCCTCTAATATCTCATCAAGTCCGCAATTTTTCAAATAGAGCGACTTATTTAAAAAAAAAAAACAACTTTCGTGCTTTGTGTGTATTAACATATTGATTTGTTCAATACAAACGTCAAATTACATGTTTTGACATAAAATATTAGATTCTAGATATCTCCGATGACGTTATTTTATGTGTATTAGTCCATTGTAATTGCAGGTACGTATTCATAATTGTAGTTTACACAGTTGAAATGATGAGTACAAACAATTTCGATTGATTTTAGTAATTACTCAATTTCATGTTGTGTGCATCACTTCAATCAATCGTAATCGAAATCCCTTTTTCCAAAACTGGGGTCACTACAACTGCAGCATGCATCAAGCTAATACATAAAAAGTACAAGACAAGGCTAGTTTATTGACCTAAAGTATCTTGGGTTTGAACATGCAACCTTGCATCATTTTGGCAACGCTATAAATACAAGCATGGACCTCGGTCCTTATCTCGTCTTAATAATAGACTAAAAAAAAAAAGAACAGGTTCCAAGAATAAACTAATTATATTTTTTTTACAATGTTTTAGTCGTTTCATTAGAATTAAATCTAAGTGCACGAGAAACGTAGCGTACTGAAGGTGATAAACAATTTAATTGATTGTCGGTGGATTCCAGGGCTTGTCGGGAAAGATCAAAGCAGAATGTGCAGTTTATGTATGAATGACAAATAAAAATGCAGTCCGAGAAGCCTTAAGTGAAATTCCACTAAACTTTTAGGCTTATTATTCCAAATTATACAGGGTGTTTTTGAAATGCATCTACAAAATAGTTCTACGCTGTTTCGGAAGTCATGTAAAGTAAGGAAAACCCATTTTTAAATCAAAAACTGAGAGGAAAAAAATAACCCCAATTCATGGACTTTCTACACCACTGAAAAGAAAACTTAGGTACATTCATTTTTTTTAAACAAAACTAGCAACTCTGCTGATGGTTGAAATGATTTTGAAAACGTTAGGTTGGATCTCAAAACAGATAAAACAGACAAAGTCAATTTCTTTGAAAATAATAATTTTTTAACAAAAATGTATTTAAAAAAAATATATGTAGTTGAAAACATTAAAGAGGTATAACACACAAATAGTTACACAACGAAAACAATAAATATAAATTAATCCAACAAAAACACAGGAATTGTTTTAAAAACAAATTAGTTCTACAACAAGTTTTCGAAATGGCGCCATCCGTTCCTTATGCAAGCCTCAGCATACCGAATTAAGGAATTTTGAGTACTACGAATCAGCTCTAATCTATGCTGGATGTAGCATTAAGTCGCTGCTTAAGATGAATCCACAAAAAGAAGTCACATGGATTAAGGTCCGAAGAACGGAAAGGCTAAAACACTGGATCATTCCTTCGTCTTCATTTTGGTGGAAAGTTTTTGTTTAATCATATGCGCACTACTAAGGCATTATGTGCAGGAGCTCCATAGTAGAGGTATTACATTTCTCGTCGAACAGCTAGAGGTACATCTAACAGATTTCTTAGGTTCTCATCCAAAAATCTTAAATAAGCTTCCTCAGTTAAACGCGGTGGTAAAATGTGTGGTCCTATCAAGTTATTGCCTACTATACCCGCCCATAGTTTAACAGTGAACTTTTCCTGGACGAAGCGTTCGAGAATTTTCATCCGACCAGATATGCGTATTGTGTGCAGTGAAGAAACTGTCTCTACGTATCTTCATCGGTCGATAACAGTTTATTTACAAGGTTTCGTTCTTCTTCATTTTTATGAATCAACCATTCACAAAACCTAACCCGGTTTCACACCCTGAACGCCTTTAACATGGTAATTACGGGTACAAACCTTGATAATTTGGTGTTCGCCATACGAAAGAAGGGGAGATCTGAACTTGATAGGTCAATCTTCGGACACAATTCATTTACAGCCTCTATGTTTAAAGCTCTGGCGTCTTTTTCTTTGTCTCGGTCACTATTGAAGGATAAAAATTTCCAGTTTTTCGTAGGCGCTGCTGCACAACGCATTAAAGGTATGATGGTCTGGTACTCTACGTCCTGGATAAGTTTCTTAGTAAAGACGTTGCTCCTCAAGCGCATTTCCAAATGCAATACCGTAGATCAAGAACATGTCGGTCATTTCACAGTTTGAATACGTTTGCATTTCTACAGAAGTCTTCAAATTAAAAAAAAAAATGAGTTATGGCTGTAACTGTTACTAAACAACGAACAACACGTTTTTGTTTGCCACTGAATAAGTGGCGCACAATGAATTTGAGTAGACATTTCTTTGCTTTTTAATTTTATTAATCTTTAATTTTATCTTGGAAACGAGAAGACTTTCTAGAACTTCTTACGAATATGCTCTACTTGACGAATTATCAATTTTATTTCGTACATATATTTTAAAAACACCTGTATAATACAGTCCGTTCACTATAAGTCCCGCATGTTCCTAAATAATACCGTTTAGAGATCAGATATCTAGAAACATACTTATCACAAAGTCAACAAAAATTCCCTCCGAACCAGATAAACGCGAAAAATCAATCAATGTAACGCGTCGTCTATAAACTATAAATCATTTTTTCTTCAAATGTCTCGACCGGTTAAACTTAAAGCAATTTTATTTTTTAAAATAATGCACAACATTCCTTGAAACCAGTTTTCTATACTGTTTCTTTAGTCTTGTTCACGAAATACACTACATAAAAATTTCGAGTACAGTTAACGTTCCCGTCGCTCGATTTTTATTCAAGCAATGTAGTACTACGTGCGCGCCATTTAAACGAAATAGAGTTACGTAGAGTCCTTCAACATAACTGTACCAATTAAAATAAATTAAGCCACACATCTCGATCAGATTAATAAGAAACGAACGTGGTATAAAAATAAAATAATATCCCGTGATTAACACATTATATAAATACTGGAAAGATATTTTTCATTTTTATTACTATTTATTAGTTTTAGGTTGCTGAAACAACACAATAGTAAATTTTTATTTTATTCCACAGTTCAATGGATAATAAATATAGTCAGGTTTGGGCTATAAATTCAGATAATCAGGGATTTAGATTGACTACTAACGTAAATCTTTATAATTGCTTCATTGTCTGTAACACGTAAGACGCATCTAATTAACCATAATGACTACAATGGGACAATCCCCAAAAACTTCACTCATCGAGAATAACAAGCTGTAATGGACAAACAATAATCAATCGCAATGATAGCCACGTTAATTTCTTGATAATCCTAGTCTTTAGATACGCAATCTACAAACAAGCGACGAGTCATTGCAGAAAACACCTCAAATATGAACATTAAGAGCATGAAACTGATTTATGAGTCACTTTCGATAAGTAGACAAAACAGTCGTTTTCATATTTATGAAGCAGTTTAATTATTCCCTTGCGTTGTTGGTGTAAATGAAAATTATCGTTTTTTAAGTTAAACTGTAGATTTTAAAGGTCATTGTACAACGAAAGCGAGATAACGTAAATGGAGACACTTTTTTAAATATGAAACGTCATTCAGGCTACATAACGAAATAAAGCGGAGATGTGTAAAAAAAAGAATGTAGTTGATCTACTTTGGAATGGTGTAAAAAGGTGAAGAAAATGACCCAATGAGAAACGGAAGGTAAAATGGAATAATAAAGTGAGAAATGAGGAAAAAAGTAATTGCTTGAGCGGTTCCACTGTTTCGAAAAAACTAGTTGATGAGTCGATTGAGAGATTAACTCTATTTGTGGGAGCTAAACAGTCGTTTTTCTACGAATAGACAATGTTTCTTGTCACAATTTCAAATCTACAACAAAAACTTTGCTTTGAATATGAGCAGTTTAGAGCATCAAAAAGAACTTTAATTGTGATCTATCATCCTTGAAATTTTCAAAATTTTCAGGATGTATGGACGAAAGATCAAGGCTTCAGAATCTCGTTTTATTCGGATACTTCCTCATATAGAAGAGTGAAATCTTTCTCAATTCTAAATTAGCTGGATAATAACACTTTTCGTACGAAGGTTAGGTATTGTTGCAGGACCGCAGCATGTTGCAAGCCAACATGAATATGTGACAAGCGTGCCACTATAATTGCTTTGAGTGTGAACAATGCCAAGGTAATTAGTTCCACACAATCGAAAAGAGGTCCGCAATTGTCATTATATATATATATATATATATATATATAATTTAGAATTAACCTAATCCGTTGATTTATGTAAACTGCAAAGTTTCTTACATGCTAATATTTTGTGTTTTTCGCAAGTCGTTAAACTGAAAATAACATAACCCGGTCATGTACGACCCACAAATGTTAACTGTTAACCGCTTGCGTGTCATCTTGTGCATGACGGATAATCAGCTGTGATAAAATGCATGCTGCTTCATTTTTCAAGTTCACTTATTTATTATATGGGTCATTTTGTATGTACACGTGACATTCAAACGAAATCGAATCCATTATCAGTAAGTGAAATATTTAAAATATTTTGGAATTGTTCCAGAATGATCAGAATTGATTCAGATGTGGGTAGCATTCCATTTATTCGCGTTGATTTCGAAGGCTGTGCGGATTAATTATTTACAGAAGTTTCACCCGTGACAAAGCCGATGGTTCGATATTATTTACACGACGGAAGCGTCCAGGAAATGAAAATGTTGTTACGTCCTTGACCTGACAATACTGGCCTTGATTTTCACCCGTTTCGATGATAATTAATGATCGACGTTATAGCGCACGACCCTTATTTTATGTAGGACTTTTACTTTCCATATATGAATCGAGAACGATAAACGAGTTACTTAAACCGGATTGGGCCGCATTTAGCAATGTTATTGTTTCACTTGATTTAGAGTTGATTATCCAAAAAGAAGCATACATTTTAATCAGTTTAGTTTATTTATCCGAAGAGGAATAACTCATGATGACAAAAGCCCACATATTCGTGAATAACTTCTTAGAAAATTACCTATAACAATCAATATTTAAGTGAGATTTGTGTTCTTTCTCAAACATTTTCGTTAGTTTTTCGAATGAAATGCTGTCGAGTTGGAGGCTCTCAAAAAATATGTCCTTAGCCGTTGAATTATGTTTGTAGTTGTTTCTTCACCACGTTTTTTATGCCACAATAACGAGATAGTCCAATTCACACTCAGGAAACCGATTTCCGGCATCACTTCCTTGATATTTGTATATTTTAACTGTTTCTCAATTGACTTTTTGGGCCACACTAACAAAACTGTTAGACTTTGATCAATAATTTTACATTAAAATACTTCCACATCTAAAGAATGTTCATTTCATTAATTTATTATTAGAATAGAATAAACAGCCAAAGAGCCATTTTTAAAAATAGACGAGTTCATTCTTGCACCGAGTGAACAGGCTACTTGCTATAAATCATTATTGATGATAAGCGTATTTTGTGTTTGGTTCCGCATATCTTGAATTTTTAATTTTAAAGTGTATAATTCAAGCCTTTGAAATAGACGTCAATCTATGCATGCTTTTACGCTTCCAAATGTGAAGCTCGGTTCTGCAATAATAGGAACGTCGTGAAACCTATAAAATAAATTTGCGAGAAAAAAAAAAATGAGAATTACTGTAATGAAATAGTTTTCTGACAGGTACTACATAAAATTGATGACGTTTAAAAATACGAATTTCTCAATAAAGTGTCCTTCATTTGTGCCAAGATGAAATTGTAGTGCTAACTTTATGCTTCTCAAATTGTTTTGTAGATTTAATTACTCGGTATTTAAAAGTTAATTTAAAACACGTAGGATAAGTAAAAATATGCACATTAAAATACTTCGCCCACACATTTTAAGTTAAAAAAAAATACCGAACAACCCACTGAGTACTAAAAAATAATGACCATGAAGAAAGGTGTATACTTCAGAATGCAAGAATCAAAAAAATTATTACAACATAATAACAACGAACAAGAATAATAGAAAGTTCCCCAATAATGTAAAAAATCAGTGTCACCTACTCAACGACCCAAAAATGTGAAACCTGTAAATTTGCCACGAACAGACTTGTGCCGTTAAGGGAATATAATTTTTAATAATAATAGTTCATATAGCTCCCAGCCCCGTTACATGACCCGGTTTACATAATTCATGGTTTAATTAAAATCCAAATAATACAAATCCCTCGCGATTTGACGAAACTAATATCGTTTTCATGTTCTCCCAGGAATAACACAATGCCGAATCGAAAAAAAAATTCCATGAAACAGACATAACAGCAAATGTTTGTTGGAAAACAGTCTCCCTCGAGTACGCAAAATTTATCGGAAGAAAGCGTGCGGGTCAAGCGTCGTCGGACATTTTAATGTTCCTTTGAAACATGATAAAATAAGGACTTCTGTAATTCCAAATCAGTAAACTACAGTCATGGACATCGGACAACTCACTTTCGCCAGTTTTATCTCACGACCTCCACAAAACGACAATTGTGAGTTTGGTTGTACGTCTCGTTTATTTGTATCGACCTTCGCCTATTTTAGAGACTGAGATTTGTCCAAGATGGAGATGAAACGGAGACAGACTTGGCAATGAATTTCATGAGAGTTATGGCCCGATTCGTTCGTTTCGAGGTAACGGAATGATTTTATTAAATCGTGTCTTGTTTACTACGTAATGATAATCGTTCAAGCTTGAACTGATTGGTTTTCACGATTTTTATGCAATCTTGGGGGAATTTGCCAAACGGAAATGTGTTGACTGTACGACAATTTACAAAAATCAATATTCAAGAAAAACAGTTTTGATATCGATCCATAGTGGTTAAATTAAATGATTCAATGTCCTTACCACAGAAGAATAAAAAATCCATCCAATTATTTGAAACAAAGAAAAAGCTCGTACTTTGCACAGACTACTTTTGTTAAGTGCCTATAAAATCTAACACTTTATTCACCCAAATTTGTTTAAGTTTTGGAGAAAAACGGGAGACAATATTTACTTTCTGGTGAATATCCCGACAAGCTAAAAATACCGAATGTAATTGTTGAGATGCACACACTTGCATTTAATCAGTACCGTGTTATCTTATTTCTTATATGTCGAGAGTTATTTTTTGTCGAAGCAAACTGCGATCACACATTTTCTTTGTCACGAAATTATACTTTATTACTAGCTACAAAAAGTTTATCAACTAATTAATTTTAGGTTTTGTTATACCGCAGAAATGGTTTATTCACTTCGATTACCGTTCTCTTTGTGACGGCTGAAGTTGCTTGCATTTTTCTTCAAAGCGAGCCCGATTAAAACTTTGAACCATGAATAATAAGTAAATATTTTTCAATCATTAGTTTTAATGAGCATGACAAATGGTTGCTTGCCTCGACCTATCTTCAAACATTTATCAGCCGCAACTTGCCAAAGAATGTTTAACGCTTGGCTTTGTGGTACGAGTTATCAACTTTGTATAGTAAACCAATGTTTCATTGTGCACCCAGCTGTTAAACAATGAGATTTTTTTGTTGCCCTTCTTAAGTGTCAATGGGCGTCCTGGGTGTCAATTCCCATCATGTCCTACTGACACTTAGGTATTTCCAAGACAAACTGTCCGAATAAAACTAGGTTAGCCATCAACGTTCTAAGTGGTTTTTCGTATCGCGAAACGAAACCGATTAACCAGTTATCTCCATCAGCTGGTAGAGAAAGTCTTATTTCGTCATCTTAAGTCTGTTTCTACCAAACACTGAACTTGTATTGAGTTCAGCGCATGATGTTATTATGTCAACAAAAGAATCCATCCATACACCAATTGATGAACTAATCATGAAGAAAAAAAAAAAATGAAACGAGGTTCAACGAACTGGTGGAAGCATACAAGCGAAGATATTACAAATTAAGCACGTTTCGAAACTGGACCGAACTGCCAAATGTTTTGGCTACGAAAACTGGCTTCAAATTGTGCGTATTCTCACCAACGACTTTTAAACCACAAAATTCATGAAGCATTGCGAGACCGTATGACGAAGTTTTTCCGGGTGTCTCCGCAAATTCCGTAATTCTTATTGTTAGCAATTATGTTTTCAGGATGTTTGTTTTCACTGATAAGCTTTCGGAGGGGTTTAACGAAAGCTCCTTGTAAATCAATCACGGAAGTATGTCGTTGGCAGAAGGTAGGTGTTATTAACTGCCTTTATTGCAGATACTTTGATTAAATAGTACGCCCAATAAAATATCCATATTGTTCGAATGATATTCTCAGAAATGAGATTTCTTATAAAACCGCTATCTCTAGTACTATACAAATGTTGTACTGATAGACGATAACTGGATTATTGCTCGCAAAAAATACTCACTTATTGTTAGTGCACATTCTACTTGGATTAATTCCACAGAATTGAGAGCCTCTGATAAGGTAAGAAAACAAAGTACGTAAATATTTCAACCATTAAAATCGTCTCTATCAGCTCAGCAAATTTGTCAATAAACAGCTGAACTGTCAAAATTATTCATAAAAATAAGAATTTAAAAAATTCCACTAATCCTTAACTTTTTTGTAAACCTACTGGTTTAGAATTATATAATTTTAGAAAACAATAATTGGACAAGTATTTAAAGTTGTAAGAACTGAACATTTTAAATCGTATAAGACTGATAATTGTTTTAAATTTAAAAGATAGAGTATTTTCGAAGCTTTAAAAAACTGAACTGTTATAGCAAACCCCACGTAGGTACTCTACGATAAATTGATTTATAAATATTTAATGACTAAAAGCTTGTACTAGAAAATCTATAAACTTTTTAAATTACACGAAGCGTTCAGAATACTTTTAAAATTTCGATTCTACTTCAGAAAAAAAACTAATAACTAACAAAAAATGTATGATTGTTATATACTCTGCTCTATAGATTTTATAAAACAAGTACATATGTGCCAAATTTTGTATCACTCAATTAGATTTCAATAAAATTACTATAATAGATTTACACGACTGCGGTACAACTAAAAACTTTTGAAAATCTTTGGCGTTATCAAAATGTATTCACAACTTAGAATTTGGGAATGATCTTGAGAAATTTCTTGGAATTAAGAACATACAGGTGACCTAGAAATGCGTAATTAGTCCGTAGCTTTTTTGTTATTTAATATAATGACTTTGTTTTCGGCATCCAGTAGATGGATTTATAGTGCACAATTATTTATTTTTTATATACAGGTGTCCGTATACATAATGGTAAACCAAAGTTATATTTCTTCGCTTTTCCGATTCAGAATTATTCAACTTTGTGTTATTTGAAAAATCACTGTAAATTCGTCATAAATATTTTCCGTCAAATTTGCAAAAAAAAAAAATTGGAATAACTTATAGCAAATACTCCTAGCACGTTCGTACTGTAGAGAATCCAGTTATCATAGACATAGTTCTATGGTAACAATAATGCATTTGTCAACTGATTTCAAAAAATAAAGTTCTTTCTCCAACTCATCTGGTGAATTTACTACAGTACACACACTTTACAGAGTGTGCTAACACGTAAAAAGCTGTATAACTCATTTCTTTAAATAGAACAACCCATATTTGGCCATAGCATTTCTGATAAGCTTTCTACTGATAATGACAAATTTAGTATATTTCTCAAGATTTAAAAATATGTATATATTTACAGAGATTTGTTAACTTTTTCAAGTAGGGTACTGCCAATAAAACTGCTGTCAAATTTAAAATAACTGATAAATTGTCATTTGAATTATTAAATTCATTGACAGCATTGGTAGCAGTCTACTTGCAAAAGCTAATAAATTTCCTTGTAAATAAAATAATCTTTTATATGCAAGCGTTCAGCCTGTATATAACAATTCTAGACATTAATATTAGTTAAGTAATCAAATTAAGGTTTTAGAATATCTGTCAAAGATAATGGTTCAATATTTTTTTAGGATCTCGATGCGCAAACTGAAACGTTCTTTAGCGGACGACTCACTTCAATTCGCAAACTGCCACTTTAACATACTAATACCTAATATGTACTACGTAATTTTTCTTCTTCTGGTCAAAAAACGTAGTCATGACACCTATTACGTTTGTACTTCGTTTTTTACATTTCTCGATTTCGATCAACGATAATATCCAGAAAAAAAACGGACTCTTCTGATATTGAAATAATTTTCTTGCATTTTATACATAAAATACCAAAATTTGATCATATCTAGACCTTTTTGAATGCAGATAAGATTCGAACATTTTTCACAGATTAGGAAGATGTCGCTGGAGTTTTGATATTTTCACTATACTTTTTTTGACTGCGGCATTATGGAACGATTAGAACAAAAACTCTCCAATTTAGCGTTTCTGTCGTTTTTTAAAATCACAAATTATGTAAGTTTAAAATATCTTTTCTTGGTGAGAAAAACTCAGCGTGACTTTTCAAATAGTACCATAAATAGAGTAAATAAGATAAAACTGAATTGATTGCATCACCTAAGTTTTAAGGCGACGGGAAATTATTAATAACTGTTATACATTAACAGCAAGAGTAAAAGAGTAGAGTAAAGTAGAAAGGTACAATAAAATTATGATATCACCAATAAACAATGAGAAGATCAAAGTATCTGTAATCCACATACATCCTAGATGATACAATAAAGTAAAAAAACTAAACAATCATTTTTTACGTGTTCTTATTCAAAAAATTTAAACTGTTTACTTTTTCATTTTCATCTTTCTAAGCCCTGAAATTATATTAAATAAGAGTTAAGCAAGTGCCCATGAGTTCATTAATTGCACAACAGTAAGATTGCTCTGTTCTGCTTTGGACTTTATTAGTTTGTTTAGTCTCACCGTTTTGCCACTGTTTCATGAATCATCTAAAATAAGTGTTAATTGATTCCTGATCTTACTGGAGACAAAAATGTAATTTTTGGTACTCTTGAAAAGTTGTAACTATTGCAGACAATCAATGTAAAAGTGCATTTTCATCAAATTTGTTTATTTTAATCCAAGATCGATACAATTCAATCAGTTGCTTGAAATTTTACCGATAGTCGAGGAACAGTTCTCGGATATCGTGCCCCTTATCCGAGTGTAAATCTCTATAAATATCGATCAATTCGAAATCTACAGTTTGCGAAACAATGGTTATGGAATAAGTAAATACAATGATTCAAGTGGAAATTTTTGTAATTCTGGTTCGAAATATTTCAAAGTAAGATCTAAAAAAAACTTCTTTTGCTTTATCCACTCGATTTTTTTATATCTCATCATCGATATTTCAATAGTAACCTATGTTTTCTAAATTACTGTTTGATATATAAACCGGTGAAAGAGACCATCGGAACAAATTAACATAATTTTCTATTTTGGAACGAATCACAGACGGGAACTAAATAAAACGCTGACGTCTTCAAAGAAAAATGGTGAGGATCATTGACCAGATAATGCAAACCTCTTAATAAAGAATGTAAAACTAAACTATTAGAACCTACCTTTGATAAATCCTGCACGTAGAGTTGTTAATTCGCTTATCACTAGCGTGTCTTCTGCGATCCTCGAATAGATCTTTCACAGCCGTCACTCCGAGAACGAACATCACCGGTATCATCGCAATCTCTTTTCCGAATGCATTGATTTGGGGAACCCAATTGAGCAACACGATAAAAATGAAATACAAATTAGCTACTCTATGAAACTGTTCTAACAAATTCCGCGGCAAAAACGATAACAGAGTGTATTTTGTAGTCCTAATTTTATTGTTGGGACGTTTCCCATTCGGATGTTCTTTGCGCGGGGTTTTCGGAGGCACTAAATGATTGGGCACCACCACTCTGTACCTGGAACAAAAACGACGTTGTTACTCGTAATTTAATTCCCAACATCCCTCACCTTTCTTCCGGTTCCGATTTGTGCGATCGCCTTAAAATTACGCTTAAAAACCGCCGCCATAAGGGTGGCGGCGCCGATCTTCTTAAAGTATAAATACTTTCAGACCTTGACGCCTGTCTGCTATGGCCCTTCGCTGAAACTTTGGATGCACTCCCGCTAACATTGTCCGTGTCTTTGTGTCCCGGAGGCAGAATAAAATCTGTCTTGGATCCAACTCGGCTATGGCCAGGTCGCACGGAATCGGCGGAGATCTGCCCTTGGGAGAAGGCACGTTGATGACCTCGGGCACCTTTCAGAGCCGACGGTCGCCCCACGACCCCTGCAGAGTTGCTGCCGCCCAAAGACGTGTTACCTCCATGACTGATGCTACGGAGGTGTCCACGACTCTCTGGAGATCGGACTTCAGGAAATGTATAGGTGGAGCAATGTGACGGCTGTGGGGCCGTCTGGGGAGCGTTGGCTGTACTCTCTTGATTGCAAAAATTTGACATCGTTTACACTCTGCTGGAAAGATAAATAAGCGTCAGGATTTAGGTTTTTACTGGTTTAGATTGGAAGAAATGGTGAATTAAAGTGGAATGGATTGCAGAAAGTGAACAGTGAAATTTTGTTCGATCCACCGGGAATAAGATCGTAAGATTTTTAGTAATTCAGCTCGGTTTAATTGTCGACGGTCAAGAATGGAAGAATTGCGTAATAATTTTTATTTTATTATCTATTTCCCAATTTTATCTATAAAGTAACGTGATCATTGGCAGTGACCTTAAATTTCGTGTTCAATGCAGTCAAGCTTAAATTTAATTAGCTTTTTTAGACGGGTCATATAATAAAGTGAAGATTTTGTTTACTTCTAACTTTGCATGTTTTTTTTTTTAATTTGACAGAGAACTTACTGTAGAAAGTTGGAAACGTTTCGAAAATTTAAGGATTCGTCTTTTACATAACAAAATGTCCTAACATCGCCATCAGCTTTCTTTAAACTGATGTTTAATTGCAAGAATGAGTCAATAAAGTTAGTGGCTGTCAGCTTGAAAGTTGTGAAACTTGTCCATTGGTGGACGTTCGAGACAACCTAATTCAAATGCATTTTATTGTTAGACAGATCTTTTATAACAAAAAGCTAAAATAACAGAAAATCACAAATGATGTTATTTGTTATTACATAATGACTTACAAAAAGTATGCGGAGGAAAAGTGTTTACAATTATCATTTACTCCACAGCATTTGGTGGGATTTATTTTGAGTCCGGCATTTTTAATTTATTTGGTTTAAGGTTTTAGAAACATATACATTAGATGTAGACCTTGAAGATACATATTTTGCTTCTTTCTTACATATTCATTTTTAATCCTGTTTGTTCTTTAGAAGATTATTTGCCTTAGGAACACTTTTAGGAATTTAGGAATTGTGATTCTAAAAAACAGTAATTTGAGGGAATGGAAGAAATGGAAGGAAGTCCTTTTTGAGGCAATTTGCTGTTAAATCATCCCAAAACGCGCAAAGTTTAAATTTTCAATTTGTATGCAATTTTTTAGTAATAAAACGCACTCAACTATGAAAAAAAAATTTAATCAGGGAAAAAAAAGCATGAAAATTATTTGTAATCATTTAATTAATTCCTTCTGATGGATATTTCCATAAATTTTTAAATATGAATACGAACTCCTAAACTGTTCTTCCTTTTATTTTTGTCTCGAAGGAAACATCTAAAAAAAAAGGTAAAAAGCTATTCGTAGAACCGGGAACAGTCGTTTAGGCAAAAGAAAAACAAAGCTATAACAATAACAAATAAAGTTCAAGGATCTGAAAGAAAACGGAGAAAATTAAAGACAGAATGAATGATGAATAACAAATATCCCAATAAATATACCGAGTTTACAAGCTCGATATGTCCGATAAAGGTACATATTTCATATTTTTGGCAAAGTTTAAAGAGATAAAAAAAAATAGATAATATTGTAATAAATTCTGAGCACATCTCATAGAATTCTCTCACTTGAAAAAACAGTGCGAACACGTGCAATGTAAATTTTCCATTGCCCATTTACAAATGTTCCAAGAACCAAGAGTCATAATTATCGAAATATTACGTTATCTTTTGTAAGGTTGTCCAAACAAAACGAACCCAAGTTTGGAAATTTGTAGATCTCCAGGAAAGCGATATTAATTGAGTCACACAAAATTATCATCGCCGCATCACTCTATAAAAGCCTCATTAAAGAGTGGTCAACGCTAATGGTGCTAACTAATTTCAGAGCAATTAAAATGTATTACCGCTTCATGGAAGATATTTGTTTTAGATCATAAAATTAGCGTTGAAGTGTTTATAACCGTAAATAGTTCAATGAGGATATGATCAGGTGTTTGATGTTGATCTTCACTCGTTGTGATTTGTGATTGTTGTGATATAATTTTTAGTAATTACTATAAATGTTTCATTATCGCCGCCACAAAGGCGGTTGAAACGCCTTCGATGTGTAATGGTTCTATTTTCTGTTTTTGGTGATACATAAATCATTTCTTTTGCTTTATGTAATTCAATATAACTATCGTTTCTTAGCACTAGAATCTATTCCGAAACTAGTGTCATGAATAGATAAATGATGTTTCGGAGGAGAGAAACCGACACTCAAGTTTAATTTACAGTCGTTTTTTCATCAAATGTAAAACAAATCTTTTCAGCTGTTGGAATGTCTTACACATGCCGATTTTTTTTTTTTTGCGACGAATAATTTAAACAACTCGGCAACCCACGCTTCGACTATTGCCAAACACTCAAGAATGACATAACTCAAATTGAGTTGCAAAAGTAAATCCTTATTTCTTAATTATGACTAATTTTGGTGTGGATATGGCATGCAATCGTGGTCAACAGCCACAAACTTGAGTACATTGAGATATTCGTCTTTGGATTTATTTAATGTTTGATTTATGGCATCATCATTTAAATATTTTTCATTTTCTAGTTCGAAAAGGCCATGGACATTATTGGCTCGTATCTCACGTTTTATTAGAAAATGATGCAGTGTCACAGATTGTAAATCTGACCTTGCTGAGTTGAGCTAGAATTAAACCAAGATTCGCTGTAGTTTTGGGGTCTTATTTCAATATCACGGTTGGTTCTATTTAGAAAAAAGAATGAAACGTTGATTAGGAAACACGGTTATTTAAGGAAGAGTTTTGGAACATAACCGGATACTATACGACTGTAAAGTAAATTTTTTTGTGAAAATAAATTCAGTAGGTGTGACACCTTCAAGGTTCGTCTGGTATCGGCAATTTCAATAACAATTCCTTGTTTTTGAGTATCGCACCATACATCAAAAACAATTATTAAATAGCTCCAAGACTAGCCATCATTTTTATTTAATTTTGTTTTGAATTGAACTCACGCTATTGTAGCTCAAGAATGTGCACTTGTGAAGTAGAAGATGGATTGTTATTGTACTACTTTTAAAATTCCCTCTGCCACGAGAGCATCCTCAAAAGGCATAAATATGTTAGAACACAGTAGAAATTTTACCTTATCTTTCATAACTTGACTGAAATCCAAATCAACCGTCACTTTTTCAGGTTTCACTCGTAATTAAATACCATAAAATGAACAGCCACGCGTGCGATAAATAATAAATTTTACATAAAACACACTAACTCCTAAACTCGCACACGTCGAACTGTTTTCTAGGAACCAACCAGTGTCTTGAAAACCCCCACATTGCCCCCACTACGCGCTCTTTTCTTACGTCATATAAAAAGTGTCAAAAAGCGGAGCCACCAACCGCAGAAAATCACAATCCCTGTTGCCTTTAAAATCAATTTCAGGCATCCTCGCAAGAATCGTGTTTTTCTAACAACACGAAACTCGGTTTTTAGTGCTAGCGATTCTTGTTTTTAATTCGTAGTCTTTGTTTGGTGTAGTTTGAGAAAAATATAGTCGCCTTAACGGGATTTCTGGTGACTTTTTCTCCGTTGGGATGCCGACTGTCATTGCTCATTCATTGACGTGACGTATTAGACCGAGCAGTCATTAATTTCGCCGTGTTATCAATAAAATCGTGAAAATGGATGAAGAATACGATGCGATTGTTTTGGGTACGGGCCTAAAAGAGTGCATTCTAAGTGGAATGCTCTCTGTTTCGGGTAAGAAAGTGCTCCACGTTGATCGAAACAAGTATTACGGTGGGGAGTCGGCATCCATCTGCCCTTTAGAAGAGCTCTTTTCGAAGTTTGGAGCGCCGGCCCCTGACGAATCTTACGGCCGTGGGAGAGACTGGAATGTAGATCTCATTCCCAAGTTTCTCATGGCTAATGGACAGCTGGTCAAGCTACTCATCCACACGGGCGTCACTCGCTACCTCGAGTTTAAATCGGTGGAGGGCAGCTATGTTTACAAAGGGGGGAAAATCTCCAAGGTATTGTAGCAAAGACATGAAACTTGAGCTAAGTTTGAAATTACAGGTACCAGTTGACCAGAAAGAGGCGTTGGCTTCAGACTTAATGGGCATGTTTGAGAAGAGGAGGTTTAGGAACTTTCTGATTTACGTACAGGATTTCCAGATGGAGGATCCAAAAACATGGAAAGACTTTGATCCTAATACTGGAGACATGCTTGCTCTCTATGATAAGTTTGGTTTAGATAAAAATACTCAAGATTTCACAGGACATGCATTAGCATTGTATAGAGATGATGAGTATTTGAAGAAGCCTGCTTTTGAAACTATTAGAAGAATCAAACTTTATTCAGATTCTCTTGCCAGATACGGAAAGTCGCCCTATTTGTATCCAATGTATGGACTAGGAGAATTGCCACAAGGTGAGCAAAAAATTCACTTGGTACTACATGCTTCACTGAGCACCAGTCAAGTTTTTATGTGCTTGACGGGTATTAACGGTGGTTTATGTTTATGCAGAAGATGCTTGATTACAAATTTTAAAGTGTTGGTTTTATGCTCAGTGAAGAGATAGTTTCATTAAACTGCATAAAAATTATTTCAAGGGTAGTTACATGACTTTTAAGCAGAGCTAAGTTATATAATTGTTAGATCGTTGTCTGAAAGGGGCGTAAATACAGTCATCTTTTATTACAGTCGATTCTAAAACAAGCCACAAAGATAATTTTAAACTAAAAGCATACAGATGTGTCAAAATGAGATTAAAAAAACAGCACCGCTCATAAAACTCATACGCTATGGTCATTGTTGTTTTTGCCGCATAAAAATTTCAAATTGGAAGATATAACATTTCTTGTTATTTCCTTCTGTAATAAAAGATCTTTTTGGTTCTTTCGTTACTGTGGAATGGTAGTGTTCATTTTTTTTTGTGTCAAATATACAGTTGCATTATTCAAAATACGAAAACTTGGAATTTGGCGGTGACTGATCAGAATTTTAACTAGATCAGTAGCTGCTGCCCTTATTTATGAGGGTATACAACACGCTTTGTGTAAGATGCATAGTAAGACATCATCTTGCTAAAGATTTTTTACAGTTCCTTAAGGCGGGTTCTCATTGGTTAACTTCATTGATCAATATTGTTGAATCTCTGCAATTGTACATAGAATTCAATGTAAAATTCGTTCACATTATTTAAGTAATTTAAATGTGCAATCTAAAAAATCTCATTTTTAAAAAAGAAAAATTATACATGCTGGTGTTCGTATTGTGTGTGAATATTTAAAAAACGTAATCATAAGCAGGAATAAAGAAAATCTCGTTGGTAGGTGATCTTAAGACGAAGATATGAAGGTACTTCGATAAAACTGTTAGTGGAATTGGCTAGAAATGACTTGGATACATATAAAAACCATTTAGGACTGAGCGAAGAAAGTTTGAAGAACTTTTACAGAATATGTCACAATTTATACAGTAGAAAAATACTTTATTAAGGGACGCTTTTCCAGCAAGACTAAACTTCCAAGTAGTTTTAAGAACTTTAGCTATAGAAGATTTTTTCCATCTCTGAGTGCACTGTTCAGGGTGCCCTAAAACGGAATTTCACAATTTTTGACATGTTGTAAAGCAATATACAATCGCTTAAAAGAATTTATTGATAATTTAGTAAAAGTAAAAAATTTTAAGTAGTAATTTAGTTGGGATTAAAAAAGATCGTTGCCCTACAAACAGTGGGGTAGCAATGGTTTTCACAGAATAACTCAGTAACGGTTCGTCATGTGAGAAAAATATTCAAATAAAAGTGGTAAAGAATAAAATTTTGGAACTTTTTTGTGTTAGTACCTTTTTTGTAAGTTTAACAGGAAGTGAGATACAGTCGAACAAAGATGCAATTTATCGAATTTTTACTTCAACTTGAAGTAAACAACATTTTACTGAGTGACAAAAATTAAAGAACACCAAAAGTTAGTTATTCAATTGAAATGATTTTTATATAATATATGTAGGTGGTGAATACAGGAGTTAACATTAATAATGCGTTGCCCCGCCGTGGTTCTCTAAACATTTCCTAACTCATCGTGGCATTGAACTGAGGTTGTCAATTTCCTCCTGGAATGTTTCATCCCATGCCACCTGTATTTGGCGTCTGAGATCTTCTAACGTCTGTAGAGGACGCCGATAATATCCCGAACATGGTCGATAGGGAATAGGTCAGTAGATCTTGGAGCCCAAGAAAGAAGAGTAACTTCAGTTTTTTCAAAACAAGCCAGAGTAACCCTGGCAATATGCGGCCAGGCATTATCTTGTTGAGGCTCTAAAATATAACTCAACAGTTTGGTTTACATGGCGCTCTACGAAAAGCTGTAGATGTCGCCGTTGTCCATGTTGTCTCTTAACCCTTATCCGACCATCGCTCATACTTAAGCAAAATCAGGCTTCGTCGTTAAAGACCACTTGATGCCATTCTTTTTTCCACTGGAACCTTTCTGGGCACTACTCTAACCGTTTGCTTTTTGTAAGCAACGGTGAGTGGTAAAACAAAGTGCGGCCGGTAAATCATGAGCCCAAAAGATCTTTTTCGCGTGTAGATGGTTCTAGTGGTTATCCTTTAGTATTTTTCTCCATATGCACTCCTGCTTTTGGAATAATTTCAGAATCTTTGCAAAATGGTTATCTCCCCATTAAATTGAACATTTTTCACAATAAATTCAAAAGTTTAGTTACTTTTCAGTAGACCTCAAAAACAAAAATTGATACAACTGAATGTTTGTTCTAACGGTCGCACTTTTCAACGTAATAGAATCAATTCCGTTCAATCAAAAATAGAAAGGCCTTTTACTTTGATTGAAAAGCAATATTATTGAACATCAATGAACGGATGTTATTTTATTTTAATGGTACAGATTCAGCGATATTGAGCAATGAAGTTGACTAAAAAGAACTCGCCTTTGGATCCAGAACATGGAACTAGAAATGAGTAGATTTTAGACGTTTGAGTTGTTTCTCGTTAAGTAAGTAAGAAGTTAAAATTTGGTCTAATTTCTTAGGTTTCGCCCGGCTGTCGGCCATCTACGGAGGCACGTACATGTTGGACAAGCCGATCGACGAGATCGTCATAGGAGAAGGCGGAAAAGTGGTAGGAGTCCGCTCCGGAAATGAAATAGCAAAATGTAAGCAAGTATACTGCGATCCCACCTACGTCCCCGATCGAGTCCGCAAGAAGGGTCGCGTTGTTCGGTGCATCTGTCTGATGGACCATCCGATAGCTAACACGAAAGATGCTCTCTCTACACAGATCATCATTCCACAGAAGCAAGTCGGAAGGAATTCCGACATTTACGTATCTCTCGTTAGCTATACCCATCAAGTAGCAGCGAAGGGTTGGTTTATCGCAATGGTGTCTACCACGGTGGAAACGGAGAACCCAGAAAATGAAATCAAACCCGGTTTGGAATTGCTAGGTTCAGTGCGCCAGAAGTTCATTTCCGTTTCTGATTATTACGAGCCGACCGACGACGGTTTACAGTCACAGATTTTTATTTCGCAATCGTACGATGCTACCACTCATTTCGAGACGACTTGCTTGGATGTGCTGGATATTTTCAAGCGTGGAACTGGAGAGGAGTTTGATTTCTCGAAAATCAAGCATGAATTGGGGGATGAAGAACAATAATGCATCCCGATTATACATATTGGTAAATCAGAGTTATGTAGGTATTCTATGTGCAAGGTTCTTTTTATAATGATTGTTTCATTTACACCGCTGCATTGATACTCTACTTAGTATACAAAATAATTTCGTAGCTTGTGGTCAAGCACAATTAATTTGTATATACAGTAACATTTATACCTTAGTGAATAAAAATATCGCTTAATTTTTACGGATCCTGATGTGCAAAAGCATTAGCTTGATGAAAAAAAGATTGTTAGTAATTAATAAAGTTTTTTAATTTGCATTGGGGAATTATTGTATCTTACGAATAAATCATTATGTGAAAATGTATTTATAGCTTTATGTTCTATTAGATATGCATGTCTGACATAAATTATCTTTGGTGATATGGCACACTGATGTATTATGTGATGGATCAAATATACCAAAAAATATGAGAATTTTGTGTATTAACTCACTGAGCTTTCGCATTCCATACATAGGATTAATGTTCACGAAATGTTAATAGATCGTGTTTTGTGAAATCGTCACAGTATTCTTATTGTTGTTCCTCACTGCATTCTTCATTATCCAATCCTACTTTCATTTTAGGAATACTGTGGGCAATCCTTGTTGTACAATATTTCCAAAAAGTAATAAAAAATTTCAAAAGGGGTAAGGAATTTTTCATTGAGAGACTACTCAAAGTAATAGCTTTATTCCTCAATTTCAACACAATATAAATTATTATCACGACATCCCACAAAAAGCCTCCCTTCAAAAGCCCGCACCGACGAAAATACCTCTTTAGGAAGACCCAATTCGGCCACTAACCTTCCATTAAAATCAATCATAAATAAAGTGCCCGAATTACCAGCCACAACAATACGATCATTGTAGACGCACGGTGTCGTTAAATTCTCACCTAAATTGACAACAGCTTTGATGTGGGCAGCCTCATTTTCCATCGTTAAAACATACAAACATTGATCATGACAACCAAAAATTATCATATCCTTATTAACAACCAACGATGAATATACGTGTCCACTACACTCAAACTCTTGCACTTTACAGCCTTCGGTGGTTAAAAACGAAAGCTTTCCCTGGACTTCTGGCCATACGATAATGTCATTTATGGTACATGGAGCTCCGAATATGGGGCTGCTGGTTTTGTATCTCCATAAAATTTCACCGGTGGTTTCTAAAAGACATAGACAGGTTCCGCAAATGGTAGCGATGTAAATTTTTCCTTGGCTCACGTGCGGTGTTGAAGTGGTGCTTTCAGAGACGAAAGTTTTCCAAATGGGGATTCCAGTCTGAGAAAAAATAAATAAATAAAGAAAGGGGGACGTGACTAAATTATTATTATTATTTATTAGAAAATCAAATCACTCAATTGTTATTGAAACTTGAAGGTCGTTTTTAATTCGCTGTTTTGAAATAACATTGTTCGAAACGCGATTTTATCAACAAACTATAGCAATCATGGACTAGGATGCCATCAAAAAACACGATTTCTACAAGGTCATTTTTCTTCTGTTACTAACCGTATGTGACCTATGTGGAAAAACTCATTTTTTTCCAAAATTAGAAATGATAAAGTGGGACAAACTCAACCTATTTCCTATTTTTTAATGCAAAGAACAATGATTTTGAAACGAGTTAAAGCATTTAGTAACAAGATATTTGATAATTTTTAAGAATATATGTACTTTCAGCTTCTGAAAAGAATCATGATGCTCATTAGTAATAAACTATAAACTCTCCGCAAAATAGTTTTTAATACCCTCGAATAAGTGGGTATGTTTGCTATCTACAAGCAGCATCTGCCAAACAAGTACTACTAGTACTAAAAGTTTTATGATCTCTAACTTAATTTATTGAAGCATTGTTACAATATTATCGACATCACAATCAACGATTTTTTATTACTTTTTTAGTTGTATTGGTTCCTTAGTACCATAATTCATCAAATGGTGAAGAGTATGTGTAAATGAATAGGTATCAATACATTTTTTTCCTTTCTATTGTTTTTTTTTTGTTTATATACGTTTGTTTGCGTTTTTTGGAATTTGAATAAATGTTGTTTTTTTACTAAATTTACTTTGTTACTAAATTATATACATTATATGGAATATTTTTTTAATTTTCTACCGGTTATTTTCTTCGTCAGAATAATCAGATTTTGATGACCCAGACTATTTCTTCTACAATTCAATTTTTTTTTTTCTAAGAATTAAGGATTCTAAAGATTACCGATTTTTACGACTAACGTGAACACGTGTTTACCAGGTGTCCCTTTTGTTTTATTTTGGGTATTTATTGTATTGTTGTGACTTTCGTTTGAACTCTACAAAAGCAAGTCTTAAATTTCGAAAGGTAATGAGCTGAATTAGTTTGGTTCTACTGGCATACATATCAATTTCTGCTACAGGATTATTGAAGAAAGAGTGTTTTGAAACGAAAATTAAAAACAGTTTCATTGAAGTCCTGGAAAAACTGTAAACAGAAGTAAGATGTTGCTGATCATTTTGGCTTAAAGATGAGTACTGTCAACAATAATAAAAAATAAATCAGAAATCCTAAAAAAATTGAAAGCGGTTAAAATTTGTCCTGTAAAAGACAAGAAATTGCAGAATTTCCCAACTTGAAGGAGGGCTTACTTAAATGGTTTAAGCAGGGTCGGAACCAAAACATTAGTGTTAGTGGACCATTATTAAAAGAAAAAGGAAAAATGCGCCCTAAATCGTTAGGACTGGATAATTTCAGAGCCAATAATAAATGACTTGAAAAGTGCAAAATAAAACATGATCTTATTTTCTAAAAAGTTTTTGTGGAAAGCGCGTCAACAATGAAATCCGCGACAAATAGAAAAGTGAATTGCAAGGTTTATTAAATAGTTGTGAACCTAAAAATATTTTCAAGGCTGCCGAAACTGGATTGTTTTTTAAATGTCTTCCTTAACTAAATAATAGATGTCATGGTGGAGAGCATAACAAGGAACCACAGAAAAACTCAAACCATTAGTTATCGGTAAAGCTAAAAAACTTTACTGTTTTTCGGGATGTCAGTCGCTACCATTGGAAAATGAAGTAAATACAAGAGCATGAAATTTTAAAAGAACTGGCTCATAAAAATGGACAAGGAAATGGCTAAAGAAAAAATCTATTGTTCATTAAGGGTGTAATGTTCGGACTTCCAAGTTTCTGAGGGGTCCAGGGGTTTGGGACGAAGGCGCTTGGACAGCATATTTGGGCGGAGCTTAAATAGACTAAGCGCAGGTGCACGTTTGATACGCGCCCAAAACCAAAATTTGAAAATTTGAGAATGACTAAAGCTTAATCTGTACAAATGTAGGTACTGATATTTACCTATAATGCATAATATTAGGTATCAAATACCATGGCTCTATTATTCTTTATTGTAATCTAAACAAATGGGAAATGAAGCTAAATTTAATAAAAGTATCGCCTAAAGAGATCAATACTTACAGATGCAAAAATGAGGACTTTTTTTTAATTGTACGATTTGTTCAATTTTTTTTTAAACAAATGTATATGGTGAGTCAATCCGAGGATGTGCTATATCGGCTGATTCTGTTTTTTGCATTTATGACATGAGAGTTCAATGTGCCATAATACATAATGTACCTACTTATACTACACATTAAAAAAAATATATTGGATTTGCCTAAATTACTTATATGAAATAGTCAATTTCCTGAAACAAAAATGTTTGAAAAAAGATAATATTTTTGTTTAACATATTATGTTAAACAATTTAATATTATTTTGTCTTATCTTATCATAAGATAAATAAAATCCGAATTTTAAAAAAATGTTTTTTGTAATTTGTGTTTATTCTTTTTAACCTAAAATAAATAGACAAGATTTTCTTGAAATTGGAGAGGAAAGAAAATTAACCGCCCCTTATAAGCCACAAGTGTAAAAGAATTTTGTTTTGGTGTTGCTAAACTGTAATTTTTCTTCTTTAATAATTTTTGTACCCGGCTAGTAAATTTAGTGCAATTCAACACAGATGTAGCAATATAACACAGATGTACAAAGACACCGCCAAAACTGGTCGGACCCATCGGTGTTAGGGATTGCCCTAAAAACATCAAAGAAAATTACCGAAATGCTAAATATAATAAAATTTAGCAAAGAAATCATTTTGTGTCTAGTGTTTGTTGTGATCAGTTGCTCCGTGAATAATGGCTAATAAATACAACATAAGAAAATTAACACCTTGTGCTCGAAGAAAATCTTTACGTTCGCGAGGAAATAATTTTCTTAAAAAAAAGTAAGTGATCATAATCATAAAAATTGTAATTTTTTTATTACTAATATTTATATTAACTAGGAGTGAAAACAAACTCGCTGACATCTCAAAGAAAGGAAATAAACTTAGTCAAACTAGATGTCAAAATAAGTACGTACTCACACGTAAGTATTTTTCATTAAAGTTATAATATAATTGTTTTTAGGATGGAAGACACTGATGTTGATATGATGGAAGCTAACGATACTCTCAATCAAATCAGGTATGTATAAATAATAAATTGTGTTCGTAGTTCAGAAGGTAACAAAGCAAGAAATAATAGAACAATTATACAAGAAAATAAGAATATTTTTGCATAATTTGTGTAATAATTTATGTACAAAGAATATACCTATCTATATTTTTTTAAATCATTTAAAAATTTTTTTTAGTTTTGATACACCACAATCAATGGAAAGTGGAATAAATAGTCCAATTGCTGGTACATCAAATAGGTTTGGGTATGTATTTTTTCACTTTTTTACCGTTATTATTATTTTAATAAATCACGTGTTTTTTAGTGGTCTCAAAACTTATGGACGAAGAATAGTTAATGTGGCTCACTTTTTTAACGAAATCATAGCATTTCCTCATCTGAAAATGTTTGGCTGCGTTAATGAAAACTTGTCAATAATAAAAGAACAAAGAGTTGGATTTTTAAGTTTTTTTACAATAAAATGTAATTCGTGTTTAGTAGAAAAACAAATTTCAACTGAACCATCCATGAATTACGACATAAACAAGTCAATTATTTTGGGAACAATTTCAAATGGAGGAGGATACCATCAAATGGAAGAATGGTTTTCTATATGCGATATACCTTGCATGAGCAGCCACTTTTTCCAAAAACAACAAAATGTGTTAGCTAATTCCATCAGTGAGATAAGTTGGCAAAGCATAGAAAAAGCAGGACAAATGGAAAAAGAAATTGCCATTCGAAAAGGACATATACTCAAGGATGGAATACCTTATGTAACTGTCATAGCTGATGGTGCCTGGAGCAAAAGGTCTTATAAAGTGAATTATGATGCTTCTTCAGGTGTTGTGAGTATGCCGCATATTTCAAAAAGTAATGTAAGCTTATATTACAACTTTAAGGGCGTTATTATTGGTAAAGAAACAAGAAAAGTTCTTTATGTAGGCGTAAAGAATAAATATTGCTGTATTTGTGCTAGAGCTGCTACAAAGGAAGTAGAGATTCCCCCTCATATTTGTTTTAAAAATTGGTCTCAATCTTCAACATCAATGGAATCTGCAATTATACTAGAAGGATTTCGACTTAGTATTGAAATGCACGGTTTGAGGTATTTGTTTTTAGTAGGTGACGGTGATAGTAGCGTTACCAAAAAGTTAGCTATTATGAGACCGTATGGAGACAATCTTGTTCGCAAAATTGAATGTACAAATCATCTCATGCGCAATTATTGCAACAAGTTGCGCGAACTTACAAAAAAAAACATAAGTTCACAACGGAAGGTAGTTCCAATTACTCTAAGAAATATTCTCAAAAATAACATAAAGCGTCTTCGGTATGGTCCGTTAGCTGCTGTAAAGCATCTTAACGAATTATGCACAGAAATGGAACATTCTGAAAAAATTAATTTACTAAGAGAAGATATAAGCAATGCGGTTTTTCATGTTTTTGGGGACCACAGAAACTGTAGAAAATATTTTTGTCAAAAACAAAATGAAAACGAACTGTCTATCATTCAAGCCATGCAAGATGTTGGTCTTTTTTATGACATACAAAGTTGCACAGAAAGACTCGTTATCAATGCTGAAAGTTTAATACTTAATATGAACAACAATGCTGCAGAACTATACAACTCCATAGTTGCGAAATTCGTCGGAGGAAAAAGAATTAATTTTTCAAGCCGAAATTCGTATAAAACTAGGTGTGAGGCATCAGTTATTCACTACAACGAGCCGTATAATTTACCAGTGTTAATAAATAAATCTTTAAATAAAAAAAGTCCAGGTCACTTTACAAAAAAATATTTAAGTCGCAGAAGTAATGCACAGATATTCAGACAATGCAGAAAAAAATTATTTTCAAAAAACCATAAAAACAAAAGTATTTTAGAACCAGACGAAGATTACGGCTTAGTTACCGATAATATGACAGCAGATGAATATAAGAAAGAAGAAGAAGAGTATTTAAAAAATATAAATTTAAACAACGAACAAATTATAGATTTACAGTACAAAACAATTGGACAAAACAACACCTTCGCATGGAATGAAGAAAGGCGAAAAAGGTTAACTGCTTCAAATTTTGGCAAGATATGTAAGCAAAAAAGTGGAACTCATTGTCAGAACCTAGTTAAAGCTTTAATTTATTCATCATTTTCTGGAACTAAAGCTACTGAGTGGGGAAAAAATCATGAAAATGTCGCAATCAGTGATTTTAAAAAAAAATGTGGCACAGATATAAAACCTTGTGGACTATTCGTAGACCCCAGATGTCCATATCTAGCTGCGTCACCAGATGGATTGATTGAAAATGACGGACTTTTAGAAATAAAATGCCCATATTCTGCGCGAATGTATACGCCAAAAGAAGCCATTTTAAAAAAAATTATAAAATACGCAGTTGTGACAGATGATAATAAAATTGTCTTGAAGAAAAGCCACGATTATTATTATCAAATTCAAGGACAACTACACATCACACAAAAAAAGTTTTGTATTTTTATTATATGGACTCCTTTGGGATATTCTGAAGAAAAGGTAACAGCAACAGTTTTTGCTTGATTGATAATAATATTTTTTGCTTCTAGATTTACAGAGATGACGTTTTTTGGAGAAAAAAGATGTCATCGCAGTTGGAAATATTTTTTCATAAGTGTTTTCTACCAGAAAAAATTAATCCGCAGTTTCCAAGAGGATTACCTGTAAAAGATTTTCGCCAACAACAAACTGAAAAATAAAGATTTTTAAATAAATATTACTTGGTTTAATATAATTTTCTTTTCTGTTTTCTACTTTATTGTGTTTGTTCTATTTTAAATTTGTTTATTTTTTAATACCAAAAATTAATATAGATAGAAATTAATCATAATACCCAGTTAACTAAAAACTCTGAAATTAATAGTTAATACAAAAAATATTAAAAGTGACAGTAGGTTGACTAAAAACAATTTTGCTTACATTCTGGAACTAACCTTTTACTAACAGTTGATTAATATATAGCTTTATAGATGGGTACCTACTTCAAACTTTTCCTTTTTGAACCCTAAAAGTAGCAACAAAGATACACGCAACTTATACTTTTTATTTGGCTTCTTCAATCAGTCTACTTTTACGTGGAAAACAACTTCGGTTTTGGTTTGCAAGATCGTAAAGAATCGTACCCTTCGGAAAGGGAAGCTGATTAGCTCCGCCCAAATATTCAGTCCTTCCAAAATATCTGAACCGAGCGCCTGTAAAGTAGGCCATGCGTTGAAATTTTAAGCAAAAACATGCGTTAGCTACTTACACACTGTGATCTTATTTGCACATATTTTTCGAAAATAAAAGCATATGTTCAAAGAAGAGACTTCAATCTAGAGCGCTTTGGAATTACATTTTGAAATTTACCGAAAAATGTATAGCAAATTTTTACCTCAAAATAGGTCTAATTTAACAAGTGTTTTTACCTTTATTAATCAAAATTACAAAAAAAAGTTTCCAAGGCGCCCTAGAACAATATTTTATCTATGTGTGTGCCAAATTTCAATTCTATATAATCACAATTAAGGTCATAGTATTGCAGTAACGACAGTTCTACAAACTGCGTCAGACATTACACCCTTAATACGGCACATAATGATATTCCACAAATGAAAGCAGTTAAAATTCAATATCGGTCTATCAATACAACATCAAAATTACAGCCAATGGACCAAGGCATCATTGAAAACTTCAAGTTATTATATTAAGGAAGTAGTCAAGAACTATGGAAGAAAAGAGTTGTACTATCGACGTGTTGCAACCCATGAGAATGGTTGAAAAAGCGTGGCAAAACGGTTTTCCATCATCAACTGAAGAAGCTGAAGTCGAAGAAATTTCTATTCAGCCTCTGTGGAATGGAGCACAGGAATATCTTCTGAGGACTTCGTTACGTGCGATGATGGAGTTATCACTTCTGAATCGTTATCTGATGACGAAATAATCGATTCAGTTGCTTAAAAAGCCAAAATTAATCATGCAGATGACGTAGAAGACTCAAGTCATGTACCATACCCTTCGCCGGGTTCCACTAAAGAGGCAAGAGCAGCATTAAATAAGTTAAGAAGCAATTCCCCAATGCGGAAGAAAAAATATTTTTTGCCCGGTATATTATAGATATAGAATGTTCAAATTATTTAAAACAAAACAAAATTACTGACTTTTAAAAGTTTTTGTATATTCTACGTATGTTATCTTACCTGTGATTTTTTTTATGTTTATGTATAACAAATTCTTAAGTTGAGAATAAACATTACCTTTGCAACACGAATTTTTATTTATTTCATCTTTGTAACTCAAAAATAGGTAGGCTAGAATCTAAATCTCTGCAAGCCGAGCAAAAACCTTAAAACACTTTATAAGTCGAAACTTTTATAACTCGAATTTTTTCGCGTCTCGCTTGACCTTCGACTTACCGAGATTTACTGAATAATTATTTATTAAACTTTTTTCGAACGATGTCGAATCGATGTATCAAGATTCTTTCGCATAAGAACCTGCTAAAATGTTCAAACATCAACTAATTTTATATGTCTACAATTAAACAGAATGAATACTAAATAGACTTAATAATAATGATATCGAGCGATCAAGATAATTTGTAATCAAGTCATCGCTGAAACCGACAACGTATGTCGTTTTACGATTGATACGTCATGTTGCGATGTGTCATTGATAGAGTTAGAGTTGTCGCTTACAACAGAATGGAGAACATTTTCAATATTGTTATAAGAGTCGAATAAAATAAATGTACTTTTATTGAAAATTCACGTATTTTTCACAATAAAATCTTGTTTTTCAACGGACGTTCTATTTGACATTTATACTGTCCTTCAAATGTGGACGACGTTTTCGGTTTCAAGGATGACTCCATTACAAATTATTTTGATCGCTCGAAATTAGGCAAGAGCTTATTTAAAAAATGCTCTTGAATGTGTTCTGTTAAATAAACATTTTTTACAGTTGATACGAGACTAAAATAACAATTTTACACTATCAATTAACTTTTATTAGAGAGGCAAAAATTTAATCATTTTTAACATTTTTGTTTTTAACAAAGGGCATAGGGAGATAAGAATGCTAAAATTGCCCCCAGAGCATATCTTAACGATACTTTCAGGATATGTTCGTACTATAGAAGTACTTTGATTCTGAAGTTTTTAGATCTCAAAGTTAACTAGATTTTGAATAATAATAAAAAAAGGCAAAAACAGAAAATATTTTTTTTCTCTTCATAGACCGATTTAAGTGAAATTTTTATGGTAATTTAATATCTATAGAGATACTCTTTTGATAAATATTTCAACTATATAGCTCTACATTTTCATAGAGAAAAAATTTTTTTTTCAAAAAAAATTGTTTTTTTATTATAAAACTTAAAAGTACAATTTTGAAAATATTTTTTTGAATTCCCTGCAAAAAGTACATAAAATATATTTTTTTCAATTTTTTTGTAATGGTACGCCATATTGAAAAAAATTAAAAACTGTCATGTTTCCGAAAAAATGTTTTTTTCGATTTATACTCTCTCTGATACTGATACTGTGTTTGGAAAAAAAACAAGAAACGGCCACAGCCTTGCAGAGAGTGGTGGAAATCACATCTTATACTCCCTAGAATATTGACTGCTTTCTTATTAAACCTCATGTATCAAACAAGACATGCAAAATCAATACTATTTGTGCACACTCACCTCTGCATTAATGCAATGAACATGTTTATCATAAGAACCAAAGACCAAAGCCGTCAAATCTTGACACGACACTGGTGTACATTTAATCCTGTCTCTTGTTCGAGAAACCCATTTAATGCGGTCGTCTATAAAATCGAGACAATATAAGCAGCCGTCAAAACAACCTACGTATAAAAAATTCTTGCATGGAGACAAACACGGCGCTGCTTCAATAACATCGGGTAGAAAAAATTTCGACACTGCTTCACCACTGATTGCATCTAACACTGCGAAAATATGGGAAAAACTACCAACAGCGACGAAAACTTGCTCTCTAAAAAAAAATACGAAATTAGAGTGATCAGAAACTCGTGTGATTTGGTACCTTCGACGAAAAACAAGCGGAGTTGAATCAACACAGGCTTGGAGATCGTAAGTCCAAGCGATTTTTAAATGGGGTCCAGTCTTCGATTTTTTGAGGGGCTCGTGCTTAAGTGTGGTTTGTGACCTTTTCTTTCGTAGTGGTTTTATTTGATTGATACACTCAATACATGATTGGATGTCTTTTTCGAATAACGCTGTGACCAAGTCGGGGGATTCCACCCCCGTATGCTCTTTCAATTCGCTCAGGAACTGAATGGCCAGAATTGAGTTGCCGCCAAGCTCGAAAAAACTAGTATTTTCAAACTCCTTCCAGTTTTCACCTAAGCCTAGACATTTAATTAAGAGCGACCTGAATACTGAACTTTGGTCAATAAGATTTCTGTTTACATAAATCGATTCTAAGGATTTTTGATCTATTTTTCCATGACAGGTAACGGGGCATTTTCGGATGATATCGAGGTAGTCTGGAAAATATTGCTTTGGTAAACCATGCAATAACTTAACCCGTAGTTTATCCAAGATTTTATCTTTCACACTAACATCATAATCTTCGATTATTAGAAATGCGAGTAATTTTGATTCCGTTTTTGACCACACGCACTTGTTTGGCAAGTTTGTTTCTTTCAGTATCATTTCTTCAATCTTTGATAAGAGGAGTTTATGACCGTATCGTTTGAAGGTGTCATTTTTACGCCCTTTGTAAAAAATACCTTTGGAATTAATCACCGCAATGTCACCCGTTGCCCGAAAATTTTGGTGTTCCTGCTCGTTATTGACAAGACATATTCTTTCGTTGCTACCAACAAAAACATCGCCTTCTCCTTCAACCACTTTATTACCTAAGTCATCCCTTACTTCAATAATTGTGTCATCTAGGGCTTCGCCTAAGGGGACAATTTCTTCATTTTGATGAGTTTCGTAGATACTAGCCCAACAAGACAGTTCAGTTATGCCATATAAGTTAAAGATCCTCAGTTCATTAGACTTTTTGTTCTGTAGTATCCCGTTCGGGAAATTTTCTCCCCCAAATGCTAGAATTTTTAGTTTTGTTTTGAGAAGAATCTGTTGAATTTGATCTTGGGACCATCTTAGGAACAGTGAAGGCACAATTTGTAGAACACTTACTCCATTCTGGGGGTGAAAAAGGGTCTCATGCAGATAATTGGGGTTTACATGAGTCGTAATTAAAAGGCATGCGCCGTTTTCCAGAGCAAGAAGCAGTTCAATCATTGAAGGGTCAAACGTTAAAGGAGTTCCAAAGTATATCACATCTTTGCTTTCAACGTTAAAAATTCTACTCAAGCATTTTACATTGCTTTGAATACTGTATGAGCCAACTTGGACGAATTTACAGTTGCCTGTTGTTCCTGAGGTTCTAATTATATAAAATATGTCCTTGAAGATTTTCTCGTTCACATCTTCATATTTCTCTAAACACAGTTGTTTCTCCTTCAAATCCAGTGTAGCCACACATTTCCCGGTTCTGTTAAATGATAAAATCCAAACTACCCCCATTTCTTCAAGTGTTTCACCATCATTTAAAAACATAAATGCATGTTGCAACTTCTGTAAACTAATTCTTAGTCAGTTTTATATCATTACGTTATATATAATCATACCTTAAAATTATTGAAGGGAGGTAGATATTGTGGGTCATTTTGAGCCCTACACAGTGGTGGTTTTCAGAGATGTGAATACAAAGAAAATCCGTGATAATATCAGTGAGTTGATAGACTTCTCCATAATTTAGCGAATTTTTTATTTCACCACGGTCACTCAGAATTATGGCCCTATTTGTGTGCGGATGCATAGTGAAAAAATATTTAAAACATTATATTGTTTGAAATTATTGAGGTTATAAAGTAAGGAGTTAAGTTAGCTGTTAACCTACATTTTTGACGGCTTAATGAATGTTAATTGTAGAGTTTTATTTCACATCGATGTAAGGATGCTAATTTAACCATTTAACTAATATGTACATTTTTAAAGATGATTTGCTTTTTATGCAATAATTATTAACTTTAAGGTTTGTTTGTCAATCAGTAGCGTCGTGAATTTCTGGCGTCTGAAAGGATGTGTGTCAATTTTAAATTATCAAGTGGATGTGATAAATGGATTTAGATTTTTTGACATTTGCCAATGATCACTTTTGACATTTGAAGTAAATTAAATTAAATGAAATTTTCATATTTTCACTAGAATGACATTAATGTCTATTTGTAAAGTGAAAAAAAGTTATCTCAGAAAGGCAAAAATTAAACATACTCAATTTAACCAGAGTTTTTAAATTCCTTTTTCTTTATTAAATTAGACTGCAGCCTGATCTTGCTGAGTATCGTCCTCGTTTGCTTTTAAAAACGATTAGTTACAATTTTTTGTCATTTTAAACAAGTTTTTAAAAAACAAAATCTTGGCCAAAAAAATGATGGTACTTCAAAATAACGAGCAAAAAATTTTGGTTATCAATGTCATTTGAAAGAGTGTGTGGGTTTTCGGTATATGTTTGAATAAGCAATAACAAAAGTAAAACAACTCGAGATCGTTCGCGGTATTTCCTCGTTTTTCGTCTTCAAGTTTCGTCGACTGTGCTTCCACAAGTGACAGACAAGTCAGAAATGAGAAATTTTCTGTTTCGATAACTGTGAATGTAATTAAAAAGTCAAAAATAAATTGTCAAAATATTCAAATGACAATAATTAGTCTTTCTAGGTTAAGTTTACTTCACAATGGAGTAATTGACAAAACATTGATAACAAAAATCTATTACTCGCGATTGTACCACTGTGTTCATGAATAACTAAGGTATTCAAGATTTGATAGTGTAAAATGGACTCAATTAAAATATCAAATATAACCGCCTTGAATTCAAAGGCAATCTCAGTTTTCAATTTAATATTAATAAAAATCATAACTATATAATTTTCAAAAAGCAGGTTTCCAAGCAAATTTTAAGTCGGTGTTTTTCATGATGGTACGTTAAAACTTTAACACCACTAAGTTTAAAAAACAAATCACAAAATTATGATATTTTGCTGTCCTATTTTCGATAAACACAATAGTATGTACTTAAGTTTGACAGATTGATAAATTTTGGAATTTCGGTTTTAACAGAGATGCGGTGTCATCTCCAATATGCGAGCTTATTGTACACCCTGAAAGTATGTATATTTTCTTAAATGCAATTATAGATATCCAACTGTCAGAAGTGACAGCTGTCATTAATATAACTTCAACTATATCACTATATTACATAAACGATAAATGTTTAATGTTTGACAGTAAATGTCTAAAGGAACATTGGTGTATGAAAGATTTGGCTTCTTCTATCATCAAACTCTAGTATTTCTAAACTTATGACCTTAGGAGACATATATGTATATTACTCTACTACCAAAATTATTTCTATCCGTCCATTCCTTATTGTAAATTTTTAGAAACTGAGTGGTGTAAGTTTGCTTTTACAGAGTTTGGAAAATAATCTGCCAGGTCAACGCATCGCGTGAGGTTATGTTGTTTTTGAGTATAAATTAGAGGTCAAATAAAATTCGATGTTTAACACAATGGAGTACAGCTATCAATCATATAACTAGTACTGTAGGAAGTAGCTGTACCAACCTGATTTTTATCGAGTCGAGCGATACAAATGAATTTACTTATACATTTAAAATTTTAAATGTTTTTCATGTTTGTCATTTTGACTTTATATATTTTGATGAATTTCTCAAACGTATTTTGTTAATAAAGATTTTAATTTTTACTCTCTCAAAGTGACGTGTGATCTAGTAATTTAACGTGTATTGTAAATTGGATCTCAAACAACTTGAATAAAAAAATATTTATAAATTTAAAACTTACTGTTTTTGTAGCTAAGGCTTTGTAGTTAAGGTCAATACTGAGAAATTTTGATGCTTATCTGTTTAAAAATTCAATTCATTATTAAAATTTCGCCTCGTTTTTGTTTCGGTAAAGAAAAAGTGACAAAGCAAAAATAGCCTATCCCTATAAGATTCAAATTTCTCGCCGGCACTGGCTCTTCTCGTCCGCGCCAACTTCACTCGTATTATGACGTTTCAGTGAAAGTCAGCTGACGTTTGTTTATTAAATTTGACCATAAAATTCCAAGTGCGTCTTTCAAAATTTTTAACAAACTAATCCACTGCATCATCTCAGGTATTTCCTAAGTCTGTTTCCTTCCCTTCCGCGTGTCGGTAAGTAAAATCATTGATTTTCTTTGTCTGTCAATAAAGGTCATTGAATTCCTCAGGACATAATTAACACAATGGGTAGAATATTCCTGGAACATATGGGTGGCAGCCGTCTTTTTTCCTGTGCAAGATGCGACACGAATCTCACAAATAGATCAGAACTGATTAGTACGAGATTCACGGGGGCGACAGGACGAGCTTTCCTTTTTAGTCGAGTAGTAAATTTAACATACAGTGAGGTGCAAGACAGAGTTATGTTGACAGGACGTCATATGGTAACAACGACACTTTGGCAAAGGATGTTTAGTAGAGTTTTTCTTACAGGTTCGAGACGTGTCATGTAAAGCTTGTGAAGCAAAATTAGGGTGGATGTATGAATTTGCGACTGAAGAAAATCAAAGATATAAAGAAGGGAGGGTGATTTTGGAACGAGCTTTGGTTACCGAAAGCGACGGGATGGAAGAACGAGCGGTTAGCGATCGGCAACATTGAACTTCGTGCCTGTTTTTGGTTGTTTGTGCTGTCTGGAATTTATAGTTTATTTATGTAGTAGTACATAAGAGTTTGGGGTTTTTGTTCTGACGGCGAGATTTTGTTGACTGTAGTTCCAAAGAAATTGTATCTGTTAGGTTTTGTTGATGTGGAACTACAGGTAGGCCTTTTTTAGTGTTGGGATTTAACGTGTTCCCGTGTATAACCAAGTGATAAACCCTGAAGTGTTCAGTCTGTGAAATGTCTCTGTCAGTTTGTACTATTTTTAACAATGTCGTGGCTCAGGTCTTTATTTGCCACTTTTTTATATAAGAATTAGGGTTAAATTACAGAGAAATGCATTTTCTGGCTGTTTCCAGGTCGTCATCGCTATTTCTGCGAAACTAGATGTAGGTATTGTAGAATTATTTAATAAAATCAATTAGCAAAAATAATGCAACGTTTATTTGGGTGGCCTTGGTTTTTATGTTTATGGACATGAATAAACACAACTAAACAGATGACTGTCAACTAAGGACACGCCCACTTGGATACATTTGAACGAAGTCATCAATAAAAGCCCGATTGAGGTTTATCAATTGTCTCTTTTGTTAACCCCAATGTTTCATCCTGTTGGTTTTGGGGGTGGGAGGTGGTGTCTGGAAAAACTGTGTTACAAGGCCGAATTTTCCTACACAAAGGGGAAAAAAATCGGCGAATGAAATTCATTGTCAAGTGTTGTTGCGCCGTGGAGGGGATAAAGTGGGGAACAGCTGACAAACTAAACATTACGGACATCTTGCAATTTGCAGCGGGTGTCTAGATTACTTCAATATTTTTAATATGACAGAAACGTAATAAGTGGGTGTAATCTGGCCGTTTGTAATTGTTCGAGGGTTGTTTTTCTTTTGTTTATTACACAGTGTACTGTCATTTTCCCGTATAATTTCTAAGTAGTGCGTGACGTCATGTGATTGCGTTTTCATGGAGTACTAGATTAAGGTAAATATACAAGATTCTTTAATTTTAGGCGATTTCATCGACTTTTGACGGTGCCACAGTTTAAAACCGGTTTATATATTTTCACGTTAAGTAACGGAAACGTTTCCACGACTTGGTTTCATTGAAAAAATCATTTTCCGAATTTATTGTTCGGTAATTCGTTATTCGTCCTTGGGTGATTTTGCCTTTAAAATAATGCCTATCCCAAGTCGCTTCAATTAAATATTGCGCTCCAAGACGATGTAGGTGCAGTATAATTCAGGTTTTCAATGAAAATTCCCGAAATCACCTGCAATCGGACATCTGCTTGGCGTTTATTGGGAAAGTATATAAGTAGGACGAGGTGTTTCGCAATCGCCGTTTTAAAATATTTCGTGAGTGTATTCTTTTCTTGCTTGTTTTTCGAATGACATTGAAAGTGATCAATTATTTTCTGCTATTAAATAACACGTCCGCCATTGATATCCATATTTTTCATGTTTTTTTTTTGAATCGCCTTATCGCCTGTCAACTTTCTGACAGATTTCTTAAATAGTCTTCACAACTTTAATAAACCAGTCGGTTTTTGGTATAAAAGCACATTTCTGTTATTCATGCGCATCTAATGGTCATCTAAATTTAGCACACATGTGTTTTTTTCAGTAATAAAATTGAATCTAGTGAGCCATTAAGGGTGGTCCACACCTAGACTATTAGCCATGACGTCATCGTCATGGGTGAACGATGATAACTTTTCGTTTCATTTTTCATTAACGAATCTAAACGTAAAGTTTAACATGGCTGCAATTAGGCGACTTTTAAGTTTATGTGCGTAATGGAGTCTGTAGGGGAGGCGGAGCTTGCATATCCCTCTACAACTTAGAAAAACTAGCCCACGTGATGCCCATTAAACATGTTTGTAATTCCAAGTGTATATGAATTTGTTAATGGTTCCCTTTGGGTACCTGTTTTGCATGACCTAGCGATTTCTGGAGCAAACCGCTACACAGATTCGTGCACAAATGAAGGCCAAGGTCTCACTTGCTCTTTCGTTTGTTTCTTGAAGCTTAGTCTCAGCCTCCTACGAAACTCTTCTTGCACCTGTTGTTTTAAGTTTATTGCTCGCATATCAAACTAATTTATTTTTTATGACCTTGCTTCCACTTTTTTGTTTACCATAACATGTAAATATGTACCTCCTAATGTGTACCGTAATTTTTATGACCGAACAATCGATGGTCGGGTTTTTCTCTTGACTGCAATATTGTGAAATAAGAGTACCAACTTGCACAATGTGTCTCAAACGGGAGCGGGGGTGGCGACCACAATCGGACAATCTTATCAAAGAAAGGAACTCTGCGTGATAAATGAACAAGGAAATAGTGTATAGTTTTTTTAGTCAGCAGTAACGTTCATAAACAAGATTTCACGAATATGCTAATTTCTTCAATTCAAGGATATAGTTTTTAGACAGACTGGGTCGACTTGAACAAATATTAGCGCATGGTATGTGAGGATGTTTTGCACCCTATCAATTGATAAGACATGGCTTTCTGAATTTTCAAGGTCAAGTTTCATGGCCATACCGAAAAGGTTACAGTTTGAATCCTGTATAAACGAAGTTTGGCAAAGGTGAGAGCAGACACACCTAAAATCTAGTTGTTTACATTTTAATGTTTTGTTTGGAGCTTTGTTTTAGAGATAATTGAGATAATGAAATCGTCAAGCTTTAATGTCAGAAACATTGAAGGTTCATAGTCCTCTCCTGTGGCATGAAATTTGAAACAAAATTGACGGAAAAATCAACGTAAAATTTGCTCATGGAGGTTTGGAAAAGTTTAACGATGACCAAGGTCTCCATTTACAAATTTCTGTCATGTCTGCTAGTAATTTCTTGTTCGAATAAAAGCGAAGATCCGAGAAAAAAACTAAATTGGTTATCTAATTACATTGACAATCAAGGTCTCCTTTTATCGGGAAATCGTTGGTATTTTTAGGGACAATGTCAGGTTGTGTAATTTGCTGACGAATTAATTCATTTTCGATGAAATTTAGTCACTTATCGTTTTTATAATCCAAACAAATGAAGCTCTGGTTTCATTATTTATTTTTGATTTGAAGCCGTCTTTTATAATTAGGAACAGGAAATTATTATAAATGTGCAGAAAGGATGTACCTATTTGCGGGACGTCTAATATTTAGTACCTACAGAGTGCGGTTTATTATAGACATGTTTGTCATTTTTATTAATACATGAAGTAACTAATACGTGTTGCCAATTTTTAAACAAAAAACCATTTTTTGTATGGACAGCTTGAAAAACGATATCAGTTTATCGGCGATCAGTTGGATATTTGGTTTTTGTTTTATTTCTTTTTACTTTTCAACATTAATGTAACTTTTAATTTGTGGCCTTAACATCAAAAACGTCCAAAATTTTTGGAGCACACAAAGTCTATAAAATATTATGATTAGTGACTTCGCCCAGGGATGGATATCGACAATTAACATTTTATGATGGACATTGTTCAAAGTTATTTCAGTCTTACAGTATCACTGCGATGGTATTCTTCAAGTTTTGATTGATATAATATAGATTTTCTGCAGCACCTTGGATCCACTGGTGATTTCTTTGCTAACGATCGATTTCAAAAATTTGACACTTCCAAGAAATCATTTGATCACATTCGATCTGATTGTGTGCATCTTATAAAACTGTGAATTTTGGACACCTGATTATACTTCTAAAACAATTGTAGGTACAGATTTTCTTTTTCATCTCGGCATGTCAGAGAATTAAATTTCATCATATCTTCATTATCCCTTTGTTCTTTACGTATTAGGAGAATAACATTGTGTTAAAAAATACCATTCAATTTCAGCTCTATGTGTTATCATTAGTTATCATGTTATGAATTATCATCCTCTTCAAAATTATACTGCATGATCTCCATAATGTTATTGGTTTCCATCAGAAAATACCATACAGAAAAATAATGATTGAGGAATTTTCCGGATGTTCGCCGGAAGAATTAATATACAACTTTTCAAGCCAATCCAGTTTGCCAAATCAATTTCGTCCTCTAAATTTTCTGTCAACGTCTTCCAATATTCTTTGTATTATACATACACTAAGGGCTCATGCAGTTCCGGCCAGAAAATTTTGAACGTCATACTCATTGCCATAAGTACAGGGTGATCGTTTGAATTTATAATTAGAGTAGGCGCTTACATTCATTTTGGTAATATTTTAAACAACTGAATTTATTTAACTGTCAAATATTTTATCTGTCATTAAAAATGTTTACAGTATAGGTGAATTCATTTGTATCAGGCACTGTATTTTCTCCGTTGTAGGTTAGCAACTCTGCTCGGCTGTTTGAAATTTCATTTTTTTATTTTGATATTTAATTTAGTATTCAACAAACATAAAAAACCATAACCTTACATTATATCTTGAGCTGACAGATAACAGATAATATTCCAAACTCACTATTTGGTATTTATTTTATTGTTACTCTGCAGTGATTTGTAGGATGTGTGACAGGGTTACCAACTATATGGAAAATAAACTCTAGTTTCATTACAAATTCAAATGATCACACGGTGTAAAGCACCCTTTATGTAATTGTAAAATCCCTTTTTTGCTTTGTCTTTTTTAACAAAATTAATTAAGTTTCGTGGCATAAATAATTAACGATTTGTCACTAAACTGTGACTATCCTAGAGAAATTACTTTAATTTTATTGTTCTGTGTTACTGCGGGTATGCTGGTACTTTGAATTTGATAATTTCAAAATTCAGATATGTAAAAAAGGCAGTAATGTATAAACTACACTAAAATTTTTAAAGGTCAAAAGAATAATGTTCGAAATTGAAAGGTCGCGACTGTACATATCATGCGATCAAACTCGTCGTAGGCACACTATTGATATCAGGAGGTATGTCGTAACTTCATTGGAAATGACATTTGTGATAGTGACAGTGGTAGTTTTCAGCATCTTTTGCAGTTTATCATATAAAATTTACTTTTAAAATTGTGTTTAATTTGTTGTAACAAAGTTATTAACACATTCATTTTGCCAGACCCTAAATCTGAGAACTTTTTTTTCGGTTGGTAACACACACTAGACGAAATGTCATATATCTGCTGTGAGTTTAAAAATACAGTTTCAAGCCAGATACAAAAAATTTTTATCGACAAGAAATTTATCTTGGAACGCTAATTTTTTCAATTTCACTTGAGAAAGATGAGATTTATGTTTCGTCAAACATGTCAACTTTGAATTAAAAATTTCATCAACTGTCACAAAATTCCCTAAATTAACAAATTTGATTTAATTTAAAAAAATGTATATAATGTGAAAAATTAGGAACAATAGCATAAAAACATGTTTTAAAAATTTAAGAGAATTGTTCTAGACAGATACTCATGCCAACGGGCATGTCAACGGGGAAACTACTAGTAAGTTACAGTACCAACCTTATTTTGTCTCTGGTGGACCGATACAAATGAATTCATTTGTAAGTTATATACCTGATCATTTTTTTAACGCTCGTTACTTTCGTCACTAAAATTTGTACCTTTTATTCAAAGTATAGGGAGTATAGTTAATAATGGGTGAATTTAATTAAAATTGTTATTATTTTCTATCTTGTAATGTAGTTCTTTTTGTTATCTTAAAAATTATTAAAACGGCTTGTATAGTTTGAATTTTATGGTTTTGCGCCTTGAATTGTTGGTGTAAGAAAATCGAAGTTACTAAATTATCGCTGACATGACATTACCAGTACTGTCAGCGATTATTTTAGTAACTTTTGATTTCTCACCAAAAAACGAAATTTGAAATTCTTATTCTTCTAAAAAATTAAATGAATTATTTTTACACAATGACTACCTCAACTTTATAAAATCGGCAACATTTATTCCTTTTACCGTACTATCAATAATTGAATTCAATTAGTGACTATTGTTTTAATTTAGCGTTAAACGCAAGAGTAATGCAATAAACCACGACAATTCGTGCTAGAAACAAGTGGGGACTCGTGAACATAAAAAGACGATTTCTTTTTTAAGATTACGTCAAAAAAAAGAAAGAATGTGCACATTGTCGCAGCATTGGCATCAGTAGCTGACGCAGGTTAAACGTATTTGTTCTAATGGTATTACGTAACGACTGTAAAATATGTGTAATAATAGAAGCAATTCTAAGTCGCTAATTTGCTTTATTTTCGGGCACGATTTGTATTTTTATCCATTATAATTAAAGCAGTTATTGTTTTAATTCAGCGACTATCGTACTTATTTTAAACAATTAAATAAAACTAGTTAATAATAATAAAGCACCACCTACGGCTTATCCAAACATTAACGGTCGGCGATAAAGGCGAGTTTTCTTGATATACCAATTGTGTTGTTTATAACAAAGGTAAAAAGTCGTTCTGCATGGTTTAATTTGTTGACTGTTTATCAATTTTTTCTTCTACATTGTTAAGCTACCTGATTGATAAATAGTTTTTATTATTCACTGTGTAATTAAATATGTTTGAACAGTTGCTGTATTATCAGAACCGGGTAACAGAGCAACTGTTTTTCTTATCTACCTCTAGAACGCGTTTTGGATATTTTCTTTGTTTGTCATCTTAGCTTTAACTATGCACTCGGAAAATCACTCAGTCAGTTCAGTATTCTCTTTCAGAACACTTCAGTTTTTTTGATGGAAATTTGAAGACGCCACCATGAACTACTTAACAATGAACAACGCTTTATTCAAAACGCACAGCAATTTCCTCCCAGAGGCACAGCCGCGAGGCTTGCATTTACCTTACAGTCAAGTTACCGAAAATAATAATCAAATATCTACCAATGGTGATAAAACTATCGAAGAAGTATGGTCCAAATACAAATTTGATACTAATAGTGTAGCGACCACAGTGCAAAATTTTAATAAAACATGGGCGACACAGGAGGAGAGTAACGAACCGGAGAAAGTGGAGGAGGAGGTGAAGGTGGAGGACGACGAGGAGGAGGAGGAGGTTCCTAAGGAAAAAGAAGAAGAAACGACGTCTCCTTCGCACCATGCTCGGAGACCCATGAACGCCTTTCTTATTTTTTGTAAGAAACACAGACCGATTGTTCGGGAGAGATATCCGAATTTGGAGAATAGGGGAGTTACCAGGATTTTGGGGGAGTGGTGGGCTCTGCTCGACGAGGATGACAAAGCTCCTTACACCGGCCTAGCTAAAGAGGTAAATCAAAGAGTAGGGGAAGATGGGGTACTTAAGCTTTCTTTTCAATTTTAAAAAAAGAAAAATTGTTTTTGTTTAATTAAAATTTGGTAATCTGTCTTTTATACAATTCACAACGTAGGAACATTTTCTAACCAACTTGAGCAGAATTAAGGACTAAAGTGAAAATTCATTTTAGTCCATCTTGCCCTTTAGATGGGGTTAGATGGGGTACCCTGTGGGCATGATAAGGTATGAATCAACATTTTTGGAATTTGAATTTTATGTTAAAACGTCAACAATTCGTGATAAAATATTACGCATAAACGCAATATATCCAATTTAAAGATGATAAAAAACTGTAGCCGAACTGACAAAGTTGTCAGTAAAGATATTCGGTATTGTTAAAATTATCACATTTTCTGTAGTTGTTGGCTTCAAACGTTTTCCATTTTTTTAAAAATTTGATCTTGTTACTTTCTACCTCGAACTTTTTTATTCTTAATCTGCTTTATTTTTATTATTCAATCTGTATTTTTTATTTTTGCTATTTTTTTTGCTTTTGTTTTCTTATTTTTCTCTTCCCTAGTTATGGTTTGTATGGGGAGAAGGTGATTGTTAGACGCTTTTCTCTTTATCTTGTTATTTTTTAATTTTATAGTTTTCTTTTGAGTATTTATTTATAAGAAAAAATAATCATAAAACTACACCATCAAAAATATTTTCTAAAATAAATTTCAAAGTTTCAAATATAAATAGGGTACCCCCTCTTACCTCACTACCCGGTTTTACCCTACCATCGTCTACTCTTATCAGAACTTATTGTTTTTAATTCCAGTACAAAGATGCCTTTTTGTCTGCCAATCCCGACTTCAAATGGTACAAACTCCCAGCTCCTCCGCTCAGGAGTCTGGCAGTGAGGCCCACAAGCACCCACAAAGTCCAATCACCAGTTTCTAGTCCTACTCATAGTTTAACAGAGTCTGAGTTTACTCCCGGTAAGTTGGCCGACGAATCCCAGTTAGGCAGTCTAACGTCGTTGATGAACAACAATTTCGCACCGACAAAAACCGCCAAATCAAACGAAAATAACAATAATGTAGATAAAAATGTGTCTGATCAAGTGTACGAAGAGAGTTCGCCGAAGAGTCCAGTCAATTTAATAAAAACCTCACTACCTCCTAAACCCTTCAAGAAGCGAACGTTTGAAAAATGTCCAGACAATAACAACAAGAATGTTATCCGCAATATTCTACTCAACGACATATCTGAGCATCATCATGATGAATCCAACATGACAAACCAAGATCTGATGGACAAAGTTGTGGACAAAATTTTCACCAAGCCGGAGGACTTTGACCGCAAAGAGGTAAGGAACTTTTTTGTTTAATAGAACAAAGGGAGTAAAATATTGGTAATCATAAATCATTTGAATAATCAGTAACGTCACTGATGTTTTTGGTTCAACGAGCTAAAAGTGGGAGTGCTGGAGGTGAATGTTTGAACAGCGAAATTTGACATACTATTGTTTACGGAAATGAGTGCACAGAACGTTTATTGTTCACGCTACTTTTCAGATTAAATTCTTGTGTAATTTGAGAAAATGAGTAGCTGATAAGATAAAAATCATAAAGACAAAAAGTAGTTAAATTCACATGAAAACAGTATGAAATTTTAATTGAGTAATCATCGAATTTCACGCGTGACCTTGATGGAATTTTGATTTCAAAAAAGTCAAAATAAAAAAAATTAGTCAATCTTAAAATAAAAAATGAGTAACTCATAGTAACTAAGACAGCGATTTTATTTTGGCGTGGTGCTTAGGACGCATGAGTTAGTGGGTGCCCGATGTTCGTTAATTCAAAAATATTTTTGAGGTATTACTTTATTCAAAGTACAATATTTGTAAGTTTTTTATTCGTTTTCACAAATTTTGGATTGACAAATTGAATAGGTATTTCACTCTGGACCCTCAAATAGCGTATTAAACTTTTTACATTTTTGATCTTGTCGCAGAAATGTACACAGTCAGAAGCGTAAAAAAGTTTTTTTTTAACCTGTTGTATTATATTTATTATTTAATTAACTATACCAAATTTAAAGATAATATTTCAACTAATTTCTATAGCAGTTAAAAAAAATATCAGTTCCGCTGTTGACTTTTCTATTAGGTATATTGACTTACGGTGGCCATCAGTTTTTATTAGTAGTTTATTTAAAAACAACAAAACAAAACAAAACCATTAGTTCAATAATTTATCTAGTGCTTAATTGAAAGATTTTTTTCTTTTCCCTCAGTCTATATATATATATATATATATATATATATATATATATAATTCCAGAGGTCGCAATTTGACTAAAAAGTATTGATGCTCACCGTAAGGCATTATTCGTGAGAGAGGAGTCGCCAGCGGAGCTGATAACCGGGTCCATGACCAATATTTTTTTTTAACTTTCTATGAAAAGTACTTGTAATATAATCCTAAAATTTGATATAGTTCATTAAATAATAAAAATTATATAACAATTTAAAGTTTTTTTTTAAAGTTTCTGACTTTTGATTTATTGTGTCTCACAGATCCATTTGATAACAAAGACAAAAAGGCAACTAGAATACAACATATATTGACAAAACTTTCCTTTATTGTCAACTGCGACCGGGATTTTTTAACGGAAGACCCAAAAATGGCAAATATTTTTCATTACTTGAATATGTGTACATATGAAATAAATTATTTTTTAAGAAAATGGACATTTACTTATGGACTATGGACATGAAAAAATCCAAAATAAGACACTTATTTCTGAAAAAAAGGAGTAAAATTAATTATGAATGAACAAAAATATTACTGCTTAAGTTTTCCGTTTTAAAAAACACAACAAAGCAGCGAAAATAACGTGAGAAGAAACAGGAACAAAAAGTTTATAGTTCACTAAAGAAGGAATGTTTATTGAGAAAATTTATCGATCAAATATGTGTGAATAACAATAAAAATAAACACCAATAATCATTGCATTTTGCATATATTTGTTCAAAAAATGCGAATGTAAGTCGACAACATTTTTTGAATAGAAGTGTTTATAACGCACTCGCGCTCGCTAATTCATGCGCCGCTTAGGCCAAAAAAATCGCCGTTTCTTTCTTAAAATTGGAGTAAATTCTTTGCCACTACAAAAAAAATCCTGCACATTTCTGTTTAACAACTGCTTAATATTTATTTAATATTTTTTAAAAACACTGGCTTGTTTTTTCGTTTGAAGAGCGCGTGACCACAGGTAGAAAACATTTTTTTATTTAATATATTTAAAATTATTTTGAAAAATTTGGTTTTGATTATCGATGGTGTTGAGATTTTGCGCACACTAAAAACAAATACATCAAACTAATAAAAATGAACCAAAATATGAGAATTTAAGTTTAAAAAAACTGTTGATTTCTCGTACTAGCTCGTAAGAGCGTAAGTGTAAACTTTTTTTTGAAAATTTTTAATGTTCTTTCTAGTCGAGGTCGCGCGTGAAATCCCCGATTTGATGTGGCTACTCATTTGTTGAATTGTGTCTGGAAAATTAGAAAAAATAATTTGACTTTAGCAGGATGTTTTGTTTTGTACAAATTCCTGTATGAATAGAACCGGATTTTATAATGAAGTGGAAAGTTTTAAGCGGTACTTTCATGTGTGTTTAAAAATAGTAAATAACAGTATCAACATTATACTCGCAGGAATAAACATAATGCATATTCGAAGTTATCCGTGTTCTTAGATATAAAGTTTTAGTGACGACTATAACGTTTATTTTTGAAATCGCACAGTTAGCTGTTAACAAATCCATCTAAGGTGAGCCACCTGTATTATTTATAAATAAAACAACTTCTAAAAACAAATAATATGGTGCACGTGCAATTGTGCCAAGGTTTTCATAATTATTTTACAATCATTAAATAATGTCGTAGGTCCGAAAATCCGGCCGTCAGTGTAAGGGTAAACGCTACGAAAAATTCATGGTCGAAGGACGTCTCTTAGGCAACAAGCGCGACACTAAGCTCACCTCCCAAAGAAGCTCCATCGAAAATGAGCTTAGCATAAAGTTAGAGAACAAACCTGAACCTGAAACACCAAATTTAGATCACACCATCAAACGTTTAGCTGAGAGGACCAATATGAAAAGTGTTTTAGAGAATCAGAAAACCGAAGAGAGGGTACGGACTACTTCCGAGAACCACGAAACGAATTTCAACTTGAATCAGAGGATTAGTAATTTACCTAGTTTGAGTTACGATGTTTTTCACCAAAGAAAGAAAGACAGTAAGAAAAGAAAGAATCGAATCAGGACCGACAGTGAATCAAAAAGTAAAATTGCCAAAATGGTGAAGAGTGAAGAACAACCGGTTGGTTCGAAGAAGAGGAAAAATAAACATAGTATCACTCATTTGAAGGAAGAGAATGTCGGTTGCGACTTGATGGCGTTGGCGACGTTGGCGGAGATCGCCGCCAATACTGAGAAGATCAACTCGGAATGATTGTGCCCTTTCTGCGCTTACAAAAGGCTTAAGAAATTGTTTTTCGCAATAATTATGGTATATTCCATGTACTTCTTCGGGTACTCTAGATGCATGTGCCTCATTAACGTAATTCAAAATGTAAACAGACTTTCACAAATTCTATTTGGCGAGCATTTCATACAGCCTTATTCCCAAGTATTATAGAATTGTGATAACCTGGATATTTTTTGAAGACTTTTTGTGAATTACTCGTTATGTTTGTTGTTATGTGTTAGCTATTTTCTAATCATTTAGTATACCAAATCGTTATTATGTTAGAATTTTATTAAATATATGTTAATCATAATTTTAAAGAACGCAATAATTTTAATGAGATTTGGCATGTTATGTTCTATGTTGTACGATCTGATTACATGATGATCTTTTGTTTGGATTCTAGAGATTATTATATTCTTGCACTAATATTCATTCTAGTTAGTAAGAAGTAATCAGTACTTCCTTAGTCATTTTGTACAATTATGAACTCGTCTCAATTCTTCTGACATGTGCTACAAAACTCATCGCTTTATCGATGCCAGTATCGTTTCTTTTTGTCTACGGAAATCTCTCAAATTTTCAGTTCATAATTGTCCAATTAAAGCGACCAAATATAATATTTTAATAATCTAAGCCTTATAGATGTAGATTTAAGATGAAAAAAATTTATCCATAATTATCATTTAATAACAGATTTTATAAAAAAATACAAGCGATTGACCAATTGTTGTCAGTTTTGTTAAGATTTAAAATGGAATCGTAAGGTACAGACGTGATGCTTGGAATGTGATACTTTATTTTTCTATCATGAAATGGACAGGGATATAAAGATTTATTTATATGATTGTATAGATTGTGCCTTTTTATTTATTTATAATGTATATTAAAATTTATGCCTTTAGAAAGGTAATCAAATATGTATCAATTTTAATAAAATTTATTACGTAACATCCTTTAATGGACATTTTCTTACATTTTATGAAGAATTAATTATTATTTTCGCGGAAAATGTTTACTTCTTCCACTAATTCCAGTTAAGAATTGCTATTTTTTCTAGTTTGCTGTTGTAACCTATTTATTTCGAGTGCGTTAATAAGTCATTACTAAACCAAAAAGGTAGGAACTTTTTTTTCTATTGGTAACACAATAGACATGATGTTATATGTCGGTGTGACTTTAAGGTTACAGTTTCAAGCCAGATATACAAAATTCTCACCGAGAGCAAAATAACCATGGCATTTAAAATGTCAGCATTAAAAAAAACACCAAGTATCACAAAAGTCATTAAATTTGATTTAATTTGTAAAAAATGCACTTAATATGCGAATTAGAAAAAATAGCATAAAAAACCCGTTTTATAAAACTTAACAGTAGTCGCTATAAATTCGGCCTCGTGCCTTAATATAAGTAGTATAAAACTAGTTTTTTTTTTAATTTGCTGTTGTAACAAAACTGTTAACGCATTCATTTTTAATGCGTTAATAAATCATTATTAAACTCAAAATCTAGAAACATTTGTTCGGTTGGTAACACACATTTAACGAAATGTTCAGTGTCAGTGTAAGTTTAGGGTTACAGTTTTAAGCCATATATGGAAAATCATCGGCAGAAAATTAACCGTGGCGTTTCTAGTGGAGTGTAGGTAATTTCTGAATTCATAATGTAATTTCATTTGGCAAAAATGATAGTAATATTTCGTCTACTTGATTCCTAGTTACGTTAAGGCAACTTTGAAATAAAAGCGTCACCACCTGCCACAAACTTCCCTAAATTGGATCTTGTTTATTTTGAATCTGAGATCCAAATGCCCAAATTTTGGGATCGTACTTAAGATTTGACCAAACTTATGTCTCGGGATGGCTAGGGATATTTTTACAACTTATGAGTTGCATGCATTGTTTTTCGAGAGTTGACAACTATTTGACAAAAACGGTTTAGCAGACAGGAAAAAGTTATGTACTAATTTATTTTGTTTATTTTGATTTATCAAATGAGGCGTAAATAATTTTTAGATAACCAGAAATTGTGTATTTTTTACTGATTTGGATATTGTGCTAATGTAAGCAAATCAATTTTGACAGGTCCCTTACTGTCCAAATTTACTACCAACATTCGCTAATAACCCTAAAAATGTAGATACATGTGCTATGCCACTAAAAATGACACCTTTTATAGGTTCTAACTGAAGTTTATTAAAATTGATTTTATTTGTAGAAAAAAATGTTTAAAACGCAAATTACTAAAATAGCTTTAAAAATTCATTTTATCAAACTTAAGAACCCGTTTTATAATACATATACTATTTTCCAATTAAGGAGAAAAAGTCACTTGACAAAAAATGAAAACAATTTCAAGGCGAAAATAGATAAAATCTTGTATGCAATAAGTGAGAACTTAAAAGATTGTCATAAGTGTCTGGTTATTGCAGAACAAAGCGAATCTAATTTTTGCTACTTGTTACATAAATTGCTGTACTTAAAATTCTTCTAAAGAAAAGCACAGACAAAATTAGCACACATATTAGTTTATTATTTAACTGAAATCAATAATAAATATTTATTTGTAAAATTCGTGTTCGCTCTCGTCTTTCTTGATATTGTTCTTGTACCCCTTTTCAAAATCTTTCGGTAATACTATGTAGCGGTTTTCTCTGACTGCATGCATCCCCGCTTCTTGACAAATAGCATTAATATCAGCTCCTGAAATGCGGTCAGGTCTTGCCACAAAATCTTCCAAGTCCACCTAAAAACACAATTAAAATAATATATCAAAAAACTAGTTGTATAAACTTATATTAGGATAGGAGTGCAAGTTTGCAGCACGTGTATTTATAAGTTTTTTTATGCTATTTTTCCTAATTTGCATATTAAATATTTTTTTTACAAATAAAATCAAATGTGATAATTTAGGGAATTTTGTGACAGTTGGTGAAACTTATATTTTCAAATTAACATTTTCAACTTGAATCAAATAGACTGAACATATTCATTTCTCCCAAGTGCAACAGAAAAATTAGTGTTCCAAGATGAATTCAGAAACTTCTTGCATTCTATTAAAAATACGGGAAACTGCAGAAAATGGCACGGTTAATGTGCTGTCACTAAATTTTTTCTGTATCTGGCTTAAAACTATAACATTAAATTCACACTAACATTTGACATATCGTCCAATGTGTGCTACCAACCGAAAAAAAAGTTCCTAGATTTTGGATTTATAATGGCTCGTTAACGCGTGCAAAATGAGTGCGTTAACAGCTTCCGTACAACAGCAACTCAGGAAAAATATTATAATAAAAAAGATCTAGTCACCTCTTCTGAGAGATTCATCTTCGATGTGATCGTGCTAAAAATCAATCGTTTTTGTCTGCGATCAGGCAATGGAAACTCAATTTTCCTGTCCAAACGTCCGGGTCTGAGAAGAGCGGGATCGAGAGTGTCGGCGCGGTTTGTTGCCATTATTACCTTCAAAAAAATTATAAACAATTCTAATCTCAAGGTTAAAGTGTTTTTTTTACCTTCACGTTGGTTGTTTGATCAAACCCATCCATTTGATTCAGCAGCTCCAACAAAATTCTCTGTACCTCCCTATCAGCGCCAGTCTGTGCGTCAAATCTCTTAGTAGCAATAGCATCAATCTCATCAATGAAAATGATGGCTGGGGAATTTTCCTTGGCTAATCTGAATACGTCGCGGACCATCCTAGGGCCTTCCCCTAGATATTTCTGTACAAACTCTGATCCTACTACTCTAATAAAAGCAGCAGTGGTGTGATGAGCTACTGCTTTAGCCAACATTGTTTTTCCACAGCCTGGGGGGCCATACATAAGGACTCCACGAGGTGGGTCAATACCAATTTGTTTATACAACTCAAAGTGTGTGAGAGGCAATTCTACAGCTTCTCTGATTTCTTGTTTTTGCATGTCCATACCACCGATATCGCTGTATTGGACGTCGGGTTTTTCATCAGCTTGCAACATGCTGATAGAGGAGTCTGCTTCAGGTGGTAGCACGTCCACGAGGGCGTTGCTGTGCTTATGCAATGCTACACTAGCGGAGGGTTTCAAGAGCTCGCGGTCAATTGTAGAGAGAATGCGAACATAGTAGTTTGAGCCTGTTGTTGACCTAACAAAAAACAATTTTAAACAAGCTCTAAGATTAAAGTAACTTTTTACCCCACAATTCCAGTATTCTGATCCACAGCCTCCAAAAACTGACCAATAACCAAAGGAACAGACTGAATACGCTTGACCTCTTCTTGTGCATGCAGATATTCTTTCTTTAGGTTCCGTTGTTCATCTTTAATGTATTCTTCTTGCACCTCAAGAAATTCCAACATTTGTTGAAGCTTCTTGTATTTAGTGTACAGATCTTCCATATCGATGTCTTGAAGATTAGGCTTGATCTCGGCAGGGCTGCCTTCATCCTGAATGGGGTGCATTTTGATAGTTAAATTTTTAGGTTAAAACAAAAGACGGTGCTTGACGCGTAGCAATGTGATTTCAAATAATTTGTTTGTTAATTAATTACCTTTTCAGGAACAACAACGTCCATTACCTCCATTGTTTGCGAACTTTACACGAAAATACGCGGAATAAGGTTATGTTACGATGATTTGGTGAATTTGTCGCTGAATCTGCTTTGTGGACTAGTACTTCAGGTTTTATACTTAAGATGGCGCAGTATTATGGAAAACTGTAATTGCAAAGAATGAAATGCGCAGAACGCACTCATAGAAAGGAAACGACTTTTTAATGTGAGTATCGCCATCGAGTAACAAACTATTAATGCCATGTGAATTAAAATAATGGGCGATTTATTTTGTTGCGTTGGCAACATATTCATACTTTTATGTTGCATGTCTGTTTCTCAAAATTAAATCTGTTATACCGAAATTTACGTTATTTAATTAAAAATTTAACGTTATGGGAATTATTTAAGTTATACCCTAATTACGTACATCAAATTGATGGTACAGGGTCCCTAGCTCAGTTAAATGAGGTATTTGGTAATTAAAGATCTGATTTAAGTGAAACAAAATATCCGCTATTCAGAAAATAGTAGTGGGTTGGTAACTCCGAGCAGTTGGCAATCTAATGACTAAGGCACGTTTTTTTTTTTTTTTTGTAAAGAATAGAACCTATGAAGTAGGAAAAATCCCGGGGGCACTGTGGCTACAGACTACATTCCCTATTTCGAAGTAGTTGAGACAAATCCAAACGGGATTCGAATCTAGTAGATTATCTTTTGTTCCAAGTTGAATCCAAGGGATTAAATTCGAGGTTGCGTTATTATTATTTCAGCACATATTTCGAGAAACATACATTTTTAGTGACCAGTGAAGAAAAGAAAGAAGCTAAGGATAAATGTAGGTGCTAATAGGTATACTAATAATAGATATTGATACTCAACTTTGATGGTGAATAGTTCTAGGAGTTTTGTATTTACAGGACAATTTTTAAGTAGTTTTTTCAATAATTCAACGAGGTTAAAAAATAGTATATTAAAAAATTAGTTTTATAAAACTGTAGGTAGATTTGGAAGATTTTGTAGAAAGACCTAACCGCATCTTAGGAGCTGATATCAGTAGTCCAATATGTGTAACTTTTCAATTCAGATTACTATGCCTAGTTTTCTTAGTCATTTTTCTATTTTCTATGCATTTTTTTCAACAAAAACCGGTATTTCTACCAAGACATTAAAAACAACGTCGAATTTGACTTTTTGCCTTTATATTTAGCCCCTTTAACTTCTAACTCAGTTTTTCCCAAATCAGTTTTTTAGGAAAATTAGTTTTATCGTTGACATTTGAGTTTGAAAAACAACCCATTGAGGTCTTTTCAAAAACACAAAAAAATAAAATGACCTGTTTTTAAGCCCACTTTATCTATTGAAACATCAATTTTTTTATGGAAATTACCTTATTTTTTATGGTCTTAAAAATGTGAACCATATTTTTATGCCAAAAATAACCAAACCTACACTGCTTTTTATGATTTCTTAAAAATGTGAGCTAGACGTAACAACTGAATGTGGTTTTTGTTGAAAAAAAAAAAAATGCATAGAAAATAGAAAAATGACTCAGAAAACTAGGCATATAATCTGAGTTAAAAAAGTTACACATTATATAAAAAGTTACATATATATACTACTACACTACACTATTACTAAAATTGAAAATCAATTAGTTTTCCAAGTCTATATCAAACAAAATAAGGAAATTTTAAAAATCGAATTTCATAAAAATTAGAGTTATTATTTAAAAAATGATTTACTAACCCACAACTATAGAAATATCACGAACAAATAACGAAAACAGTTTTTTTTTTTTGAAAAAAAAGTATATACGTAATTTATTTTTTATGCATATACATATATATTTTGTTTTAACAGTTTATTCTGAACTACCTGAAGAGGGGGCAGAATTAACAGAATCACTTCTGTAAAAAAGCAGAATTAGTGGGTAATGATTCAATTGGCAACAAACAGAAAATACATGACATGACAAAACTTCTTGACATAGGTACTGATATCTAATGTATGATATTCAACAACCCATTTTCATACTTTATTATAAACATTTTTTTTCTGAGCTTCAATAAAAAAAATTATAACTCTTGATAACAATACCTTTCTTGCGTGATATAACTTATGAACCGATCTCGACTGTTTGGAGTTGGGAAGCGTAGTTCAACACGTTCAGCACGATGATTTTGGGGCATACGAATACGGAGTACCACTCGAGCCTGAGGAATTTGCTCGTAGGGCATTATTATGTTTTCTAAGGGTATGGGTTGCCTTCCCTCATTAACAGGCCAATAAAATGTTAAAGTCTGCACGGCGTCGTTCAATACAATATTTATCACTCTTTCTGGTGGATTTTCTTCATTGTCATGAAATCTTTACATCCGATCTCGTTAATCACTTTAAGGTTCTTTAATTTGGACTTTTGAAAATTACAAATAAATACCTTGATATACTACCGGGATTTAATTCATTAAGTATCGTTTATAAGTTATGATACATGACACGATGAAAAGAACAGTTTTTCTATGCTATAACTTATTCTAATTATTAAGGACGACATTTTTTCATGGCGCAGACAACCAACAACCTACATACAACTCTCAACCGACTGGCTCTGTCCGCTGTAATTATTCTATGGTCCGCTCTGTCGCATTTGCATATATTTATTATTACCAGATAAAGTCATCCTATTAGAAACGTACGTCTGCTCTTAAAAAACATATCAAAGAAATTGGTACATCTCTCCATCTCTTTCTAACTTTAACCATGCCAATTGTTTATTTCTTTTTATCACATTAGCGTGTGTCGTAACTCGACGAATCGGTCCAAATCGGTCAAGACAAGAGACTGCGCGTGCTCAATGTCATTTGAATAATTGTTAATTTTACAATTATTTAGTAATATTTCGTACTAAATGCTTCGAAAAAGTTATACAGCGATGCCCGCAGTTGTTTCTTCCACATTTCACGATACTTCTAGGAGATTTTGTATCATCAGTGGAACCCGTCAAATTTTAGCCAACAACGTTAAAATGAAGTTAATACTAAAATCGTAAGTAGAATTTACTTTTTGGACCACAAGAATGGATCGTCTTACCATGCAATTAGTAAGAAAATGAATAAAAACTCATAAATTTCAACAAATTCGTTTGACAGTACCTCTCTAAAGGATAGCGCTATACAAAATGTACGCATTGATAGAGACAGAGATAGAATGGACGTCTTGCTGAACCTTTTGCCGTATGGCTGCATTTGGTAATAATAAATCTACGCGCATTTGACATTGTATGGCCATCTATGTACACGAAATGATATTCTAAACAGTTTTCTGCAATTGAGCGTACTGACAGGTGCGTAATCAAGTCAATTTCTTTATTCAAAACTTGACACCTTTTGAATCGCTCATAAGAAAAACATTTAACGGAAACGAACACCATTCACGACGGTTGGGTTAGTAACATCCTTGAGGTAACTAATCGGAGCTTTCGCAGTGTGATGGTAAATTTTAAATGCTAGTATATTCGTCGATCGGGCAAAGTTTCAAATTGTTTTGGTGACAAAATAATCGACAGTAATGATCCATAGTCGTTGACACTCAAAATTGGTTTCACTCAAATTCACTCAAATTCACTCAAAGGCATGTTATAATTCTTTTATTATCGTTTATGTAATGACCTTCACCGGCCGTCATCTTTAAATCGCCCGCGCTTAAAAGCACCGGTGTTCACGATTTTGGCGAAGTGTCGCTCCACGTTGTGTCCTGTGAACTTAATTTATTTTTAATACTTCGGAAACTTGTTATTTGATTGATTTGTTTTAAATTGAAGACACTTTTTCATTAATGATGGAATTGATTCATTCATTTAATGTTTTCAATCTCTTTCCTTTCGAAAGTATAAGAAGTCAGCTTATTTAATAAAGTTTTCAGTTGTTTGAAAATACCTAGGTTGGGACAATGAATATTGAAAGTACATACTAAGCTGAAACACCAGGAAATAGTTCATTAATAATTCCGTGTTGTTTTGGTTTCATAGTGCGGCCTGTGTACGAACCAAAAAATTGTTTGAATTTTCTTATGGCTAGGTACAGCTAACTCATAAACGTTTCCAGAATGCTTTAATTGAAAACTAGGACATCCAATAAAATAATATTATTTATAATATAATATATTTTCATCTATAATTACAAGTTCTCCAGATCGTCATTGATAAATGTGGGAGATTTGTTTTACAAACGGTAAATATTCAGATATTAATTTTGGATCTCTGCATTGTTTGTCATTTATATTCATTATCCAAACCCATTTTTTCTGAAATATATACAAATGGTTGAATTCACCTTCGGCTCATGAGGATGTGCTGAATTTGGTTGTTCTGTAATAATTTCTTTATTTGTCGATATTTTGTCTTTAACAGTTGTGGGTAGTAATTCATATTTTAGTCGTTCAGGTCTTCCATATAAATATTGAATTACCAACATATCGTCTTGGGTTAATTTATCAATATCTTCTTTATAATAGGCGCACATAATTAAATTATTATTTGCAGAATGTTCAATGTCTAATGTATGCCCTATTTCGTGTAATAATACTGTATAAAAATTAGTTTGACCATCAGGTGTATTGCCTGATTCACCAAAATACCAATTTTCTGATTTATCAAAGTGAATTCATAGACATTCATCATTGTTTGGAAAGAAGCTATGTGCTGAAACATTACCTTTTCCATCAAAACTGCTAGAACATACTCCTTTTTGACACCGTGTATTATGATTATGTTGAGATAGCGTATGAGAAAATGAAATTAGTATGTCTGGTTTAACACTATTATACTCGCCTACGGCTCTGGACTGGCTATGTCAGTACTCAACCTTTAAATTTGAAACAGATCCATTTATCAAAGGCGTTTTGTGCTAATTCTTTCATTTCGTTTGTAGCTAACGAAAAATACAATTTAAGACTTGTATTATTCCATTTTTGATAATGAACTCTATAAGCTGTTGGATTATCTTTATTTTCACATCACGGCTGTTTAATCAAATCAATTGTTTCTTGATTTAATGTTCCATCAACAGGTAAATTGTAATATTTTTGAAAACTAATTAATGCTTCATTTATTTCTGTTAATGATGAACTATTATTCTCTAGTCGCAGACCTGAGTCTGCTTCAGCATACGAGGCATTAGTCCACTTTGTGGACCCCGACGCTATATAACCAAATTGTTCTAAATAACTTGTAATATTAACATCATCTAAAGTTTTTACAGTAGTGAGAAATAGGAAAAGAATAATATATTTCATTTAATAGAGTACATTTAATTAACAAATTAAAGAAATGGCATATCTTCAAAACTTATTTTATTACAAAAACAATCTTCATAATCTTTAGACTTGAAGATCATATTACATCTTTCCAGAGACACTCTTTGTATTTTATCAAGAAAATATGAAACAGCGTCATATAATTTATATAACTTATTAATTTTAGATGAGTCTGAAAATAAATCAACATCGGATAAATATAATTTCAAGTTTCCCTCTAAAATAAAGAATAATCCATTAGTTGGACCAACATCGTCTGATTTACTTATATTATATATTATATTATATTATATTATATTATATACTTATAATATCGTAGCTCTTATCAGCTTTTAAATCAAATAATTTAATTTCTTTTGGTTCTGTGTATTTTTATTAGTTTTTTTCACTGTTAAATTTCTTTCTTCTTCCATTAAAATTTACAAAAATTTTCAATGATTCCAGCATGTCAGAAGCTGACCTAGAAATTACTCTTCTTTCATTGGAATCAGCTTTTGACGCACCTGTCGTACTCTCAAGGTCAACGAGTTCTTTCTAAATCTAATGTGCTTATTCTCTAAAATGCCGCTAACAATTCTTTACAGTCTGTTAGTAACAGAGCTCTATTATAGCAGCCATAACAGGCTGTTAGAAAGTTGCATTATTTGCAATTCTGTAAAGGGTTCTGTTAAGATTCAGATAACATTTGTGTTATTTCTTCGAAAATGTAATTTAGGGATAATGGGAGTTGAAAATGACCAATGTGCGCAGTCGTAATCGAATTATGATTAACATTAAGCGGACAATTATTTAGTAGATAAAATACTGATCATTTTGTTACTTGTCTTCACTCTTTCATCACGTTGTAAGTGTTTCCTTGAGATAATAATAATTATTATTAAGTACTTGTGTTGTGTTCGTTTACTTCATTTATTCATAATGACTAATAACAAAAGAAGGAGATTGCCAAAAACAAGTCACAACCAGTATGAAGAATATTTACGGATCATGGAAGAGGACGAAATTTTCAGGACTGGCACAATAAATCCATCCATTGATTCGGAATATATTACTAATTGTTGGAAGAGTACCAACAACACATCTATAATGTATACAAGTCGAATAATGAGGGACTTGAAAGTGAAAAGCTGGAATTTGAGCGCAGGCGTCGCACGAAATGTTAAGCATAAGAGCCCGCTTTTGCTCGCCGTAATTTTACAGAGACTTTTACTGATACACTGCTAATAACAGTGCGTAATAGTGGTTAGAGAATTCCAATTTGGTACCAGACTGTAATTTTTACAGTAACAGAGCTTTAACAGAATGTTAAGAATTAGAGAATAGCAGTATAAGTCTAAGTCTAAGCTATGAGTAATGACGTCATGAAGAATGTACACAAAGTGAGGCTGCTTTTCGTTTGTAAACTTCTTGGCGAACGACCTTGAACATAAAACCTGATTGGCTAGAGCAACATCTTGAACCGTTTTACTACTGAAACGTACTACGTGCGTAAACCGACATGAATGAAAAGTGGTAAATTTGAGCGAATGTTGTTCCTTGTGCAGGGTCAGATAATGATGGCTATTGTTATATAATGTGTTCCTTTTTCCTTCTGGACCGGAAATAGAGCGAAGAGAGTACACCATATACGTTGAGAAGGTAATATTTTGGTTCTGCTTGCTCGAATACAAGCAAATGAACGGTTAGAAACGACATAAAACGCATCAAACGAATAAACGTTTAAAAAATCGGTGGCAATTATTTATTAAAGTCAGATGAGAACAAACAATGTTAAAAATGATCAAATTTTAAGAATTATATTTTATATGTATATTTCTTTCCTTATTATTTCAAATTTTATTATAATTATTTATTATTTTCAATTTGAAAATTTAATTTTTATGTTTATCGAACATATATGCAATTGCAAAATGGGACAACGTGTTGTGGGCTGTTGTTCGTGTGTTGCGACTCATTTATGTTTTTTTGGTTATGTAAAATTTTTAAATAATATAAAAATCTCCCTTCGATTTTTGGAGAACATTATTAAATAACTAGACGAAATTAAAAAAAATGTTTATAGTTATATTTATATTTGTTTATAGTTGTATATAATTTAGTAAAACAAGTAACGTAAATTTAAATTCTAATAGAAACGCAAAAAAACGTTGATTCAAATATTTCAGATGATTGAATTATAGATAATTTATTTACTGTTTAAACGATTGTAAGCTCATCAAATTTATAGGAATATAATATGAATAAAAACTGTTGATTAAGAAACAGAAAAGAAACATAAATTGAAGAATTAAAAGAGAATAATAATAATAAATAAATAATAGTAATATATATGTATATATATATATATATATATACTGGGTGATTCAGTTTGGTGTTCGCGCCCCTATATCTCCTTTATTTAACAAAATATCTATAACAAACTATATACTTATTTAAATCGCCTGTTAAACTACATCAGATGACGTTTCCATTTCAACTTTGCGATGATATGTGTCAAAATTACGACAGTCAATTTTTTTTTTCAATTGACAACCTACACTTTTTTTTGCTTATTCTTGTAGAGGTTTATTTTCTACATTCGACTACCGAAAAATGTGCTCTCTTGAATAAGAAAAATCGAAGAAAAAAAATTATATAATTTTGTTAAGTATTTTAAGATAGTCATGAAAACAATTGAATTTTGGCATTGTACGTCAAAAAAGTGTGCGTTTTTTTTTCGATTTTTTTTTGATATATATATATATATATATAAAATAAATAAATAATAAATAAAATTTAAAACAAAAACAATTTAGAATCGATATATCGAGAATGTTTTACATAAAAATCTGTAAAAATGTTCAAAAATCAATTATTTTTATTTTTCTAAAATGCTCCTAATAGAATTAGAAATAAAAATGCTAGGGTGATATGATTTATAAATACATTTGTAATAATGATTGTTTTTCGGTAAATAAATATTTTTAACAGTTATTTTGGGACTTTAAATTAATTTTCTTCAAAGGGGCAAAAATTTGATCATTTTGTTATTCATGTTGTTCTTTCACGGTTTTTTGCCGAGGGTATTTCTTTCCGAGATTTATCGATTAGGCGTCGGCAGACGTGGACATGTATCTGAATTAAAAGAAACTATCTTTGAGTCTGTGTTCCTGTTGTGCGCGGCTGTTCCTTCACATCCCGGCAATAAATCCGCGTTACACGAACTTATGTCACCTGAGACCAGCTTTTACCTGCGGAAGAGATTCGCCAGAAGCCAGACATAAATAACAAAAACTAGCGGCAGATGTAATTGATTCATATCGGCGCGCAATTATATCCTGAGCTTCAGCTTTGACCGTACAAAACCCGGCTTTTGACATCGCTGAATGTAGTCCTCACTTCCGATTGTGCAAGTGCCGGAAATAAGGTCGCAAGTCCAGGTGAGACTTCATCCGCTCATTTTGCGTCCCGTTCTCTCTTTCGACATCCTTGCAAAGCGTCGACGTGGACGCCGATAAATGTGGACTCCGCTCCCAGGAATAGGATTATCGGTGAACCTGCGGGATCAGCGCCGTTCCAGTATAATCACAGAAATGTCTCAATTTTCTCTAATTTCACTTGCATTAGCGCTCCGCCTCTCGATAAATATTATTATCGAGCAAATATTTCATCCGGATTGAAAATCAAATTTTTATTATTTACTTAGTGCAGTGAATGTGTGCGCGATGAACTTTATCAGAAGTAAATTTATTTTACCTCGCACTCATCTAGACCGTGGCTTTTACTGATTTCATATTGCATTTCCTCTTGTCAGATGCACTTTGGTTTTTAACCAAACGTGGAGCTGTAACATGATTTGAAGCACTCAGTTTCGTTCTTTCAGGGTCCTTCGACGTAGTTTTGTAAAAAAGCGCTCGTGTAACTAACGAAATTTTAAAATTTGATCAATAGTCACGCTTTGGCACCTGACTTAATTAAAAAAGCCGATTGGAAAATGGAGTTGCGAACAAGCTCGTAAAAGTTGATTTCATTTGAAATAACAAATTATTTTTTAAATGGCGGATGCCCCGAAAAAATACTCTTTTTTTTATAGAATGTTTTTAACAATTTTTCATTTACTTAGGACCGCACAAAACACGAATTATCTTACTAAATGGGAGCGGTTTAAATTATTATTCTCTTTTGTAGATTTTTTTTGTTTCGTACTTGAGCGGAGACTACACGTACTCCTCGCCGACAAACTTTTTACTAAAGGCGCTTATACAGCGTGATCAAAAAGAAAATAAATCCTTGTTGTTGCATCCACATTTGTTGCAATGCACACACAGATGTTTTATTAAAATCAATTAATAATCTTGGAAAAAGACCTCCCGATCACTCCTTACAGTCTCTCTTCCCATTAGGTTAAATCAATAATCATTAATACCAAAGAACAAAAGTAAATTTGTTAAAACACTCCAGTTAGTTTTTTATCATTTTTTTATGGTTAGGGCTACGTCACAATTGCGTGACAGTGGCGTCGCACTTTGGCATAACATTGAAAATAAACCCTCTTTTGACGATGGAAAATGTTGGTTTTATTTGTTTGATAATGGTGTGCCATCGTCAAATAATGATAATGATGCAAAAGTTATAATTTTAATATTCGAAATTCACGCAGTATCATTTCTTTTACTCAATAGTGTTTCAGACCACGAGTTGTCGACGCCTACGAATTTGAAGGATTTGAAAATTTACAGTGCCCGCTTCGATTTAGATTATTTTTGATCACTCTGTTAAGTTCTAATTACAACAACACACTAATTCGTAGAATTTTTGAGTTTAGATTTTTATAAACTACAAACTGAAATATTCAGTATAAATATATATCGATTGTCTCAAATAGGAAAATCACAAAACTGAGATTTTAAAACCGTAGAATTTAAAAATTTAAAACTTGAATAACCAGCATGTTCTGCAAAAACGTAGATTCGAGAAAAATATAAGATCTTATAACTTTAGGGTTAAATTTAAAAAAATATTTTTTTTACCATCCTAAAGCTTTAAATTTTGATTCTTTAAGCTTCTTTTAAAATTTTTCTGATTTTGTTAATTTAGAACTAATTTGTGCAGAACAGCATCCTATACATTGACCTGGAAGATGTGTTAAATGTATAACTGCTTATTATGATTTGAGAACAAATTTTCAGCGAACATCGGTAGCATTAGAAACAAATCATAGTAAAATGGATTATAGGTGCAAACTTAATAACTCTTCAGGATAAGTTTGCGATGGTAAATCAGTTTAAGTTATGTGGTAGAATATCAACAATTTCTGATACGTTTTATTAGTAAGTAAAAATATAGGGAAGGGAATTATCATTTGCTTCAAGTCGCCAGCTTTGGGGAATATAAAACCTTTGGAACCTTTGTTTTTTTACGATTCTTTTTGTATTTCTTAGATTTTAGATTTTTAAGATTGTTTGAATTGTTCAGATTGCTAATATCGCTCTTTGATAATTTTGACTTTATTTAAAATTTGTTTTTTGAACTCTTAGATTGTTTACATGCTTAAAAAAAATTCAATATATTTTTTTAATTATTAATTAATTAATAATTTCATGCATTCTGTCGATTTTTTAAATGGCTTATTTAAAACTGTAATTCCAGAATTTTAAGGGAGCAGCTCGAAATCTGATTTATATCTAGAAATTTTAAATATAATAATTAAGAACAGGGAATTCTAGGACTAGTGTTGAAAGCAATATTTATCTAGATTATAAAATCTAGAATTTGAAGAACTAGCATTTTAAATTTAGATGTGGTTCTAGAAAGTTACGATCTACAATGTGATGATAATTAAGAATAAAGAATTTCAGATATGTAAAATGTGTTTTAAAAAAGAAAAAAAAAAGTATTAAAAGTAAAAAATAAAAGTATAAAAGTTGCGAAAGTGAAAATTTTGAATGGTACACACATTATTATTGATTTTAGAATTTCATAAATCACAAGGTGAGAGCTTTAATTACATATTAGAATTTAAAAGCTGAGAATTAGGATATAAAAAATATATAAAATATAAATTATTTGAAACACTAACGTTTAAAGTTGAGATTACTCTTGAGATTCTTTAATATTAAACCACTGAAAATTTAGTTCATAGATTTCAGAAAAAAACAGGATCTAAAAATTTAGAATATGCAAATATATTAGATATAATAGACTTGACACTTCACAGCGTGAAATTTTCAGTAAGTTTAAGATTTTCAAATAAGAACATCTAGAACCTGAGATTTTCAATTAAGTGTGTCTTACATCTGTTTTTGTGAGAATTGAGGACTATCGAATCTAAAAACATAGAATTTGAAGTACCAAATTCTCAAAATGTATATAAGGGAAAATATAAATTCTAGAAATTTAAAATTTGAGAATCTACAAAACCAGAAATTAATATTACTTACTTTGAGAAAATTCAAAATCGGAGGAATAAACATTTTATATTGTAGTTGGTAAAAAACGTGTAAGAATTGAGAATTTTAAAAGCAGTGATTATGATTATGAATACAAATTATGAATTTTTACAAAATGTGGAAACAAATTAGGATTTCATGTTTTGCGTTTGGCCAAGAAATTTTTGTTGACTGAATCATTATTCACTTGTATGAAATATGTTTTTTTTTTGCTTGATTAAAAGTTAGCAGTTAAGTAATTTTTAAAATTCAGAGTTTATCTTAATTAATTATGAGAAATTTTAATTAAAAATGGAGGAGACACCAAAAAAATACAGTTTTAATTGAATATTTTTAACAATTTTTGTATTTAGAACCATATCACGTATTTATTATCTTATTAAAAATAATAGCACTTAAAGCAATTTTATTCTTTTTGTGGATTTTTCGTTTTGTAAGGGAGCGAGATCCTGCATAAAAATCATCATAGTTTTTTCTAGTCGCTGCTCAAAATTCTGGTTATTGTAACACAATTATTTATACAATCTTTAATTCTAGAATTTTATAAACTATTAATTGACAAATCTGAGTCGCAAATATGAGAATTCAGAAGCTGGATAATTTTCAATTATTTACTAAGAACACCGTGAATCTAAGATTTACTAAAAGAGTCTCTTAAATCTGAAAATTGACAATTACATATTATAAAGATCTAGAATTTGGAGGACCACCATAGAAAGTTTCTTACAAACTAGAAATTTTGTACAAAATGAAGTAATAAATAAGGATTCCATGCTTGGCCCTAAGCAAAAAAATATTTGTAAGCTAAATCTAAATGCTAGCTAAATGGTTAGAGTTACTTTTTGGACATATTTTGATCAAATATTTTTGTCGTTAATAAAATATTTACAATATATGTGTTCTACAATTTGATAAAAAAAATATACGTATTTAAATAGTCTTAAAATATTAAGTTTAATTAAAGAGCATGTTTTGGTAGTAACCTGATTTATTTAATAAGGCTAATTGAAAAATGAAGCTAAAAAAAAATGCGCCGTGAACATACACCTTTTATAACAATTTTTGTGCTTGGAACTACACAATTTATGTATGATTTTATTAAAACAGCAGCTTAAGCAACATTATCTTTTTTAAAAGTTTAATATCATAGAGGTTCTACGTTTGTTAATTAAAAACTTAAAACCTCAAAAAGTGTCTAAATTGTTAACTAATTAATAATTGCATAAATTTTTAGGATTTTTTTTACGTGAAATTTTGCACTTTTTTACTATTTGAAAAACATAAATTTTAAATTGTTCAAACTCTTTATTTTTTTATGATTTCACTAATTTACAGCGGATTTGAGAAAAACAGTGGAGTGTCGTTTTTATTCTATTTTTTAGCTAATTTTTGCATTACTTTAACATTTTAAAATATTCACAGAGAAATAATTTTGCATAGAAACTAAAAATTTAAAATTTAAAGTTTTATAATTTCAAAATCTATGTGTTGGAACCGTCTTAGTTTTTTAAACATAGATCTCATAAATCTGAGTTTTTAGAACCTTAGAATTTGAAAACTTAAAATTTGAAAATCAAATATTTAAAAAAGTAAAAAAAATTGAAGAAGCTTACTTTTAAAATCCTTTATCAAAAAACAGAGAAGAGCTGAGAATCTTATTCTCTCTTTATTTCTCTCTTCGAAATAAATCTGAGGATCCTAAATTTGAAAATTTGAAAATCTTCAATCCTATAATTTTCAAACTTCAAATTTAAAAATGTTTTGAATTTGGAAGTCTAGAAACTAAAAACATTAAATGTGGATATGAGAAATTGTGACCTGGGGATTTATAAAAAGACGTTTATATAATTCCAGAATTTTAGGCGGCACCTCAAAATTTGATTAGAGTTACTTTATGGATATGGATATGTCCTGATTGTGAGCAAAGTTTTTTATAGTAATAAAATATCTATATTAGAATTTGTATTCTCCAGTTTGATAAAAAATATTAGTTAAATAGTTTCGAAATCTAAAGTTTCCGATTTAGTTTTAAAGACCAATAGAAAAATAAATTTGCAAACATTTTGAAAAAATTGATTTCATTGAAACAATATATCGTCTTAAAAATGGTGGCTTCGCCGGACAAATACACTTTTTATAACATTTTTTCTACTTTGAACTACACAACTCACGTATTATTTTATTAAAATGGCAGCTTAAGCAACATGTTTTTTTTGTTTCGTACTGAAGCGGAGACCCTACATAAAATAAAAATCGTCCTCGCTGTCAAAGTTTTTTTTCAAAGTCGCTTATATAAATTTTGATTATTGTCAGGATTCATATCTCGCGAGCGCTTTCTGAACATGATTTGATTTAGTGAAGCTCGTGAAAAATTCGGGCATTAGTAGTACGTCATAAGTGTGTAGAAAATTGTGTTCGCTGGAAAGATAATTGTGTAAGAAGTAAACATGCTGCAACATAAATACGGTGTGAAGAGTGACGAGTAAAAACCGAATGAGATTTTGGAGTTTAGTCTTTTTACCGGGTGACTGCACTGAAGTCCTGATTGCGTTCTATAATAGCGCCCGCTTGTGGAGCTTCCTCACCCATACTGTCCACTTCAGTTTACTTTTATTTCAGAGCAGCCATTGTGCTCGAGAGTCGGGCTTTTGTTTCTTTTCTGTTATACTGGCTTTTGAACTGTCTTCATTCACTCCGAAATTAGGTTCGCTATACGATTTGATTTACTAACGACGAAGTACCTATTATCTAGTAGAAGATAGATCCTATATCTCGGGTTAGAATGTGGAATATTTTTATCGGGGATACCTGAAATATCGAGTACGTTTATTTCGAATTGTTTGAATTTACGGTGTGTTGTTTTGAGAGAGATTAAAAACTACGGATTATTTGTATAGAGCCATTTGATCTCCACAAGGAACACATTGTTTCTCTAATTATGGACATGATCGTCGAATGCTCTTTGCGCAATTTGCCGCAATATGTTGAAGAGAAAGATGATTGAATGTAGTTGTAGATAATAATAACTCGACAGACGACGTAGAATTGTAGACTGCACTTTCACTGTGATTTGCTCATGAGATTTATTAGAGGTTCCATTTTGTAGCAGCAATTTAATGACAATAAAGTTTAATAAAAACAGAATGTTCACACAAATTCTATTTGCTGTATTCAACTCGGCGTATTTACAAAGATATAAAAAATTAAAGATTAGTGTCTTCTTTGTTATCGTTAACTCTCGTCTTGTAGACATGTTTCCAAATCTCATAAAAACACACACTCGACATGAATCGATACGACACAACCAGCGGCATAGACACATGAGTGATAATATTCCACGCTAACACTCCATAAAAGTCCATTTGATTAGGATGAGAAACAGCTCTGTTATTTTTCAGCCTGTTAACCATCCACAAAGCGATATTTGCAACAAGTAGAAAAGTAATCAGTTGTCTGCCTGGCTTGAGGCGCATCTGCGATGGTGTGCTACAGCGTCTTCTCCATGCGTCTAGAACCAAAACGGTTTGACAGGAGCTTTGGACGAGGGCCAAGAATGGCGTGATTATTCTAAAAAAATCGATTATTCTCAAGGATTTTTTTTAAAGAGTCTTACCTCATTATGCCTCCTTTTCCTTTGTTCAGTCCCATGAGTATAGCACCGATTATTTGGAATAAAAAGTACATAAATATGCCACATTGTGTAACGAGAAGTAATAAATGTTCGAGTTCTAAAGCTCTTTTCGTGTGCCGGAAGCAGATATCGCGAAGGGCTGCTATGCAGAAAATTGTCGCTACTGTGCCCATACCAAACAGGACGGCTTCCCAAATATTGACCTGGAAGAAGTGTTAAATGCATACCTGCGTATTATGATTTCAGAGAACGTTATTTCAAGTACCTTGAAGTAGGTAATGGAGCAAATTTTCAGCAAAATAAATCATTGTAAACTTGATGGCTGATCACAATAAGTTTGCGATGGTAAATCTGATTCGAGTTTACTCCGTTTACGTTACGTAAGAGAATATTATCAACAATCTCTAATATGTTTTATTAGTAAGTTAAAATATAGAGGAGGGAACTATTATTTGCTTCAAGTTGTAAACTTGGGGACATACAAAACTTATAGAGACATTTTAAGATTCTATTTGTATTCTTTAAATTATTGTAGATTTTTGAGATTATTTGAGATATTCAGATTTTGTTGTTTGAATTTGTTGTTTTTTGTAGTCTTGGTTTGCTTAGATGCTTAAAAACTTTTATAATTTTGACATCATAGTTTTTTGATTATTAATCAATTAGTAATTGCACACATTTTTTGGATTTTTAAATTGTTTTTCTCTAAATCTTTAGGATCCTTTAGAAGTTCTAAATTTTTTCTTTGCATAATGTTTGCAGGTTTTGGATTGTTAGTTTTCTTTAAAAGTTTAATATCATAGATGTTCTACTTTTATTAACTGAAAACTTTGAAATCTCAAAACGTACCTACAATTTCTCTAAACGTTATTACTAAAACGCTTGAAAACTTAGTAATTAAAGCAAATAAAATTATATTAAAAAAAAAGTTTAGAAAACTGAAAGGTATTAATACATAAGATATACACAGGTATTTTAAATTTGGTATAGAAAAATGAAATCAATGTTCTTTATTTTTGATCTTACTAGTTCACAGCATATTTGAGCAAAAACAATGGAGTGGCGTTTCTATGCAATTTTTTACCAGATTTTTGTATTACCTTAAGATTTTTGGATATTCACAGAGAAAGTCTGTGTTAGAACCGTTTCTGTACTCACAAATCTGAGATTTTGGAATCTTAGAAACTGAAAATTTAAAATTCGCATAACCAGTATCCAAAAACCTATAATCTAAGATCTGATGTCCAAAAACTTTGAATTTGAAAAAAAAACTAGCTTTTAAAAAATTCTTATTTAAAAATATAAGGACATCTGAAAATCTTAGAAATAAATATGAGAATCCTAAATACGAGTATTTGAAATGTGTTCAGTTAGAAAATTTTATATATATATTGTATAAAATAAACTACAAAAAATGATAATAACTAAATATGAGAAATTTAAACCTGGGAAATTAGAAAGTGACATTTTTAATAATAAAAACTTATTATTTCATAATGTTAAGCGGCAGCTCAAAATCTGCTCTATCAATCTTGAAAGTATCATTATCTAGATTTAAATTAAATCTATCTTAGGATTTTAAAAATTTCACATAGAAATATTTTTTAATAGAATCTAATTGTAAGTATTAGCACCTAAAAATCTGTGCTGAAATCGTCTCAGTATTTTAAACATGGAACTCACACATCTGAAATTTTAGAACCGTAGAGTCTAAAAAATAACTCTAAGATATCTAAGATAATCTAACGTCTATAAACTTTGAATGTGAGGATAAATTTAAGAATATAACTTTTGAAAAGTCCTTATCAAAAAAAAAAAAATAAGGGATATAGGAACTGAGAAGCTTAGAAATAAATATTATAATTCTAAAAATGCCAATTTGAAATATGTAACTATCAATTAGAAAATCTTTGAGTCTACAATTTTTAATTTCTAAACGACAAATTTAAAAATACTATTTTAAATTTAAATGTCAGAACCTAAGAAACTTTAATATAAATAGAAGAAATTTAGATCTGGGAATTTATTTAAAATATGACAAGAAAACTTTTATTGCAAAAAATTAAACAGCAGCTCAAAATCTGGTTTATGTATCTAGAAATTTCACCAATAATAATCAAAAACATTGAAATTTAGAAATCTAAAATCTTAGAATCTCTGTTGACAGTATATAAAATCTGAGTGTCTTGAATAAAAGTATAAAAGTTGCAAAACTAAAAACTTTTAATGGAAGGCTTTATCATTGAATTTAGAATTTCAGAAAATTTGCACTGAATAAATTTGAGATTCAAAAGTATGAGAATCAAAAACTTGAGATTCTAAATATTAAACTACTTAAATTTTAGTTTATAGAATTCAAAAATCTATAGATCTATAAATTTGGAATCTGCAAATATATTCACGACGTTAATTTTTCCAAATAAAAAATCCAGAACTTGAGATTTTCAAAATTGAGGACTATTGCATCTAAAAAACTAGAATTTGAAGTTCTAAACTCTAACAACGTTTATAAGTTAAAATATAAATTCTAATAATTTAGAATTTTAGAATCTACAACATGAAAATTTAGAGGATAAGCATTCAAAGTTGCATATAGCAAAAATATGTAAAAATTTTGAATTTTAGGACTAACATCTAAAAATTATGAATTTGTGTGAATATAAGTTTTGGGATATACGATTTGAAACATTAAGAATTTAGTCCAAAATAAGGGCATAAATTAGGATTTCGTTCCATGCATTAAAAAAATTATTTGTTGGTTAGATTATTTTGGTTTAAAAGTATAAAATGTTCTCTTTTGCTTGATTTAATTTTTGTAGTCTTTAATTTTCAAATTTTTTAGAACCTAACCTTTAAAGAACCGTAATTTAAGAACCAAGAAGATATAGAAATTTAGAATCTGAGAACTGAAAATAAGTATGAAAATCTTAATTTTGAGAATTTGGAATATGTATATAACTATCTGTTCAGTGCGCGAACTCCGGGATGCCACCCCACCCAAAAAAATGCGTGTTGGTCTTGGGGAAAGGGATTGGCGAGAGTTGTTTGGTAAGATCCAACAAGGAAAGATGAAAAAACCAGAGCAAATCATCATTACATGAAATCGTTTATTTGTTTGTTTGTTGATAAGAAATCGTCAAAAAAAAAAATAGTCGCGTTTCTTTGAAACTTCGATAAGACGCGATACTATCAATTAGAATCTTTTGAATGTACAGGTTTCAGTTTACAAATTCCAAATTTAAAAATATTTTAAATTTTCAAGTCTAAAATTTAAAAAGCTTAAATATAAGTATGCGAAAATTAAACCTGGGAATTTAGAATGTGACAGTTTTAATAATGAAAACTTTAATTTCAGAATTTTAAGCAGTAGCTTAATCTGGCCTATATGTAAAAATTTTAAAAATAATAATTCAGAGTACAGAAATTTAGGATTTTAAAGTTAAATGTGAGAATAAAAAAGTGATAAAATCAAGATTTAATACTTGATAATGGTGTCTTTGAATTTAAATTTGAGGGACCACAATTTAAAATTGGAAATGATATGGAAAGTAACAATATACAATTTAAATAAAAATAAAAATATATAAAATGTAGAAATGTAGATTTTGTGACTTAAATTTAAGTATGAAAGTTTCGAAGCTAAAAATTTTGAATGTGACCCAAAAATTTAGGAGCCTCAAATATCAAAATCCAGATATACCTATGTATATTGTTAAATATTAAAATATAGTGCCCATATTTTAAACACAGTTATATGCTTTTAATTATGGATTCTTTAGCACTAGTGTGAGAATACACAGAACCTGAGATTTTTAAATGTGAGAATACAAAAACTAAAAAACTTACAAAAATTTGAGATTTTCAAATATTAAAGTGTTGAGAATTTAGCATAAAAAAATCTAAAAAATTGAGATTTAAATGATTACATCTGCAAATATATTTACACTGGATAATTTAATGTACAATAGAATAAAAGATTAGTTATTAAAAAAAATCTAGAGAACAAAAATTCAAAAGTCTAGATACTAGAAACATGTAAAAACTGAAAATCTAAAATTCGGTAGATAATTGTAAATCTAGAGTCTGAATAACTGTCGAATTTTGGTAAATACGCGGTTTAGAAACCTAGGACTTAAGTAAATAAAAATTTAGTTTCAAATGAAGGAATAAATTAGGATTCCGTGCTTTGAGTTAAGCAAAATATTTTCGTTAGAATTTCTTTTTAAACATAATCTGATCAAACTTTTTCATTGTTAATAAAGTATTTATTTTTAGAAGATGTTTTCTTGTTTATCAAAAAGTTTCAGGTAAGTACTCTAGAAATCTAAAATTTAATTAAAAAAACTATTTTATAATTATGTAATTGAGATGTCAACATTTTCTTTCAACAGCGTTGAAAAAATATCAAGTAGCTTTAAATTAATTGCAACTTTTGAAATCTGCACCCTTCTTTGTTCGTAGTTGCATTGCTGATTAGCTCCTTTGTTAATAAAGTGAAATTGTTTCTAGCTACAATACGTACCTGCAGGATAGCAATATCTTTATACTCTTTTTGTCCGACTAATTCAAAAAACATTATTAAGCTTATTGAAGTCATCGCCAAGACTAGAATTCCTATAAACAATCCTTTGTGAGCTTGTGCACAGTCCACGGAAAATCGTGATTGTCGGGTGCCATAGATAACGTTGAAGCCACTTTGTCGTCCTTCAACATGTGAAAAGTTATCGATAGTTTCTAAAACATAATTTTTATTCAAGTTTGGACAAGTAATAAAACTGTTTGTAATGTAATAATTTTGCAGGTAGGTTCAAAATTATTGTTACAAATGTATCGAATTTAAATTCAACGCAAACTGGAACTAATTATCTCAATTAGAAAATTACATATTGGAAATTCATGCTTTTTTTATTCACCTTTGTCGTCGGAATGTTGGGCATTATTTTTCCACATGACTCCTAAAATAACCGCACACAATAAGCTGTATTCGACAGTACAAGGTGCTAAGTACGGCTCTGATTTAATTAATATCGGTTCCATTATATTCGAGTTGAGACAGTTCACTTTGTGCTCGTACAACTGTTTTGTGATTGTAAAAGTCGTAGAGTTTAAAAACTGAAAGTCGACTTCGGATAAAGACACATTGTCTCTAGCTCCGTGTTCTTGGCGTCTTTTCGCAGATTTGTAAATGTCATGTTGTGTCTCTTCAACTAACACGAAAAGCCATTCGCAGAGATTTGTCGCGATCATGTGCATAAGTCCAAAGCGAGCAATTATTTTACATTTTTGCATATCTAAAAACTAAATAAAGTTTGAGTATAAAAATGTTCATATTTTCTCGTACTTACATTGCTATAAGAAAATATAAACAACATCTGCATAAGAGCAAATATAATTCTCAAAAGTGGTTTTACAGCCTTAAGCATATTATCGCAATCCTTTTGTGAAGAAAGTTCGAAGTACTGGCCAAACTGCAAGCCCGAGTAAATCACAGAACCGATTCCAAATCCTGGAAGAACACAATTATTTTAGTCCATTAAAAAAGTTCTTTGTACCGCTGACGCCCATGCGAAAGTAGAAACTGCCGTATCGGATGTGTTGATATTTCTTATTGGTATTATTGTCGTCTGAATCTGTTGTTCGACCTAAAACGCTATGGCTATAAAATTCAGTATATGGACATAAAAATGTTTTCGTCGTCAACACAATTACGCACTAAAAAGTACCGATCAAATTAACACGTACGCCAATAATCTTGTGCTGACTTTCCTTTGACTTGAATCATGTACATGTACAGAAGAAAAATGATGCTCCCCAGATAGAGGTACATGTAGAAGGCCTAAAACAAATTATATTAATTGTACGATGAGAACTGGAAGTTTTAAGAAGCGCAACGGTAGAACTTTTCCAATTAATACTTCTGCAATCACTTTATTCGGTAATAACAAAAGTTTAAAGTGTGTATATAAGTACAAAAACACTAGATGAGATGCGCTGCATTTGTAAGCCAATTGATTTAATTCGGTATTCAGTAATTTTTTTGAAAAAAATGGGAAAACCTCAGCTTGCACTAATTGTAAACATGTCACTCTGAAATTGATGTAGAGCTGAATACCCAAAATTTATTGAATCAGTTTTCATTATCATTGAAAAACGAGTCGATTTGTAAATACGTGATAATGAAAGAGTAACACTTCAAAAAATTGTAATCAACAATACTTGCAGGTCAATGTGCTGTTGTGCGATAGCGGTGAATCAAATATTTGAGTGCAGTTCTGAAAATGTAATCCAAAAGTGAGAATGTACTGATTAGAAATGTTTCCGATATTGTTTTATGTATAAAAATGTTTGATTTTGTAACTACTTTATCTGATTTGTTTACAACAGAATTTAGGTGTTTTGTAAATATCATTAACATTGACGTATTCTGTTTGATCGGCTCGAGGAGGTTATATTTTATTGTTATCGATTTTACTAAAATATTTATAGCAATAAAACGACTTGTTTTTGATAGACACTAATAAAACTATCACTATTGATATATACGTTTGGAAAAAAATATAACGGATTGAAACGAAAAGTCAGGAATTACTTCTTAGTAATAAAACGTCATAAATCTAGCAAATTTGTATGTAAACTAAAAATGAACGATAAATCGTACATAACAAGCAAGTTGACACTTTCTAGCGTTTTGAAAATGATATTATTTTGTTACTGAAAGTGCGGGATGTTTTTTCGTTCCAAAACCTTAAAATCGCAAATTTTTGACCGGTTAAAACTCAAGTTATTTTAAGAGAAACAGGACGGTGCCGTTCTATTATACTGGCGTTATTTTTTTTTTGCTTTACATCAGTTAGCTTCGCAGTCGAATAATTAGACTCGAAAATAATTAATAATGTAATGGATCGCTGTCAAACAGCATTACATTTTATGGATGAAAACGAGGCTCGAACGTAAGGCATGTTCAGTTTTTGAAAAAAATGTCTCTACTTATAGATGATAAAATATGGAAATTTTTTAGACTTATTTGTTGGAACTGAAACTAAAGCAACTTTTTAGGTTAAAGCGCAGTTTTTATGCTTGTACCATGTATATTTATTATTCTCAGGGTTTCTATAGATCTATAGATTCTTCAAATTCTGACCTTAGAGTTTTCAAAATTGTTGTTCCAAACGAGTTCTTTTCGCTATTCTATGTTTGTGCCATTCTTATTCCCTTAAATGCTTTCAATATTGAATTTCGTAGATTTTTAAAAAAAATCAAATTTTTACTTTAATACAGATTTTGTATATTTTCGGTGCTTTGTAGATATCTTAGATTTTTTTTTTTTAAATTATTTAAATTATTAAAATATTTGATTTTTAACTTATTAATTTCTTGGATTTTTGATATCTACATATTTTTACATCTTTCGAAATCTTTAGAATTTCTATTTATTTAAGGGGGGAAATAGGTGTAGAAGCTTCAAAAAATTCATTTTTTTTTCTTTTCATAAATCGATCGTAGAACCATTCAAAAATATATTTTGAAAATTTCAAAACAAAATTCTATGCGGTTTAAGAGTTACAAGCGATAGAGTGAATGTCCCTCTATCGAACAGTTGGAGCGTGTGGCATGTAGTACGGAGCCGTCAAGCAGCTAGTCACCCTAGAACTATTTGGAAGACATTAAGGATAAAAAACACTTTAGAAGATAATTTTTTGTTCGTTGGAAAAAAATTTTTAGAAGTGTGAAAAATTTTAAATTTCATACCGACTTTTATCGCAAGCGTTTCCTTAGGTACATAAATAAACGCGTTTTTCTCGAAATCACTTTTTTCGAATTTGTGTACACTCTAGCTTCTACAGTTTTTGATCATTCGTTATCAAACTCAGCACAAAGTTGCTTTATATAATTACGCCCTATGTGAACCTCAATCATAAACAATATCTTTATTTTTACAAATTTTTTCATTGCAAAAAATGGTAAAAAATCATACTAAATTTTCACATTCCTCAGAAAAATATTAATTTTCGATATTTTTTGGGGGGATTGAGGTTCACATAGAAGAAACACTTATAAAGAAAGTAATTTTTTTTGAAAAATTGATTTCGGATGAAAATTGTGACCACCAGGATGTACACAAATTGCACGGCAGTTGACCTCTCCGAAATTTTTCGAGGAAAATGTTTGAAAATTTTATAATATACTCTTGAATATATGCATAACATAATTCCAAAATATAAATGAAATATATTTATTCCTTATGTGTAAAAAAAATTCGTAACATACGTCGTCCTATACATTCACTTACACCTATTTCCCCCCTTAAGATCTTTTAGAATAGTCTTTATTTTATGCCTAGTAATTTCTTAAATTTTCTTTAGACTTTCGTTTTTTCGATTTTCGTTGCTTTTTTCATTTGTTTATGGTTTTAATCTGTCAAAATTTGTCAATTCTGCGGTTTCTTGTGTCTACTAGATCAATCAAATTTTAAAATGTCTTAGAATATTTTATAAGCTGTGAGTTTGCAAGACACTCTAAATTATTTTTATTTGTTAGATTTTTTAATTTTCTGAATTTTGTATATTTCTAGTTTGTTTTAGTTTTTTTTACTGTGTAGAATTTTTCGATGTGTATGTTTTTTAGGATTTGTTTGTTTTTTGGATATTTTGTCTCACTAGACATGAAATTATTTTCAAATTATTCAAATTTTTATGCTTCTTAAATTATCTTTTAATTTTTGTTTTTTGATGTGTTAAACTTTTGGGATTTTTTAACTCTAGTTATTTTGTTCTTTTTAAAATGTTTAATTTTTTTTTGGCTTATTTGCAACCTTTTAAATTTTTGGACTTTATATTCTTCATATTCTTATATCCATCAAATTTTGTGCAATTTTTAGTTTTTATACAATTTACGGATCTATCACTATTTTCAAATCCTCTATAATTTTTTATCCAATGCAATGTTTGAACTTTGGCATAGTTGCACCAAAACTTTTGCAAATTGATATTTTTGAATATTTTTGCCAATTTTTAATTTGAATTTTTGAGGAAGCAGCTCAGGTATGGACTTGAAATTACATATGTAAAATTACAAAATAATTTAGATTATATTGTCAGTAGACTTCATATTATAGATGGCTTCATTATTAGTTTATATAATTTATATAGTTTTTTTTCTGCTGCCTACGTAGTACAATGACGGCCGAAATAAAGTGGTACAAGTCTTGGAAAGCATTTTTTCAAAAAAATAGTTGTGTAAAGCGGGTGAACGAAGTAGACATAACGATTTTTACCGATGACATTAATAAAACAAATGAAAAAATTGACATTCTTCAATTTTTCAAAATACACCAAAGATGTTTTTTGTATTAAAGTATCGATATGTTATGATTTGACAGGCAGCAATAACTATATTAATTTATTTATTCAGATGGTGTAAAACAAAATGAAATAACAGCATTTCGGCATCAACACGTTTTCAAACGAGTAGGTACATAAAAAAAATAAATCAAGTGAACTGGCTTTGATAGGCACAAATGACTTATTAGTAGTTCAATGTATTAATTTTTGACACAAATTAAAATGACAAAATCAAACTGTACCATTTTATTTTGGCCGTCACTGAATATTACTGTGAGCACCGAGACTTTACGTTTTAGATGTTCTGCACCTACTTTTTTTTTGATGAATTTTATTTGAGTAAGTTCATGAAATGTATCATTACATATATTTTTTAGTGACTATTATTCAGACATAAGTGTAAATAAATATCTAATTTTTATTTTAATTTTTACAGTAGATCTAATTATTTAAAAATTAGGGAAAAAATATATATGGTAAAGCAAAATTTTATTTTAAACACGGAATTAGTTTTTATTTCTAGTTTGATTGGTTAGTGAGATATAAATTATTAAATAGTGCGCGGAAAATAAACGTGTTTATATTTCAATTAGTGTATGTAAATTTCCATTTAAGGGATTATTTCAGTTTGCTTACCTTGCAAACTCTTTAATTTGTGAGCCTCGATTATCGAACAAATCTTAATAAAATACGAGACGCACTTTTGTGTTTTTTGATCAGATGAAGATTACTTTTTTGTAACTCTGTTTTTAGTTGTTTTTGTAAATCGTATCTCACTACTGACCCTAGCGATGTCATAGCAATATAAATAAATTTAATTCATGTAAAAATCGGTGGTTCTAACTTCTGAGGAAATCAAACCATTGATGGGCTACTTGGGCTGGTGGACCCATGTTCGCTTTAGGTATTAGGTTTCCATGTCAATTATAATCTTAGTAGAGCTCAGGAATTCTTAGTGTCTTCCAGATGGATGTGGAGAAGCCCTCTCATAAGTAACCCCCTCTAGAAGTTGCTGTGACCACTTTTTTGTTGTTTTAAACAATAAATAGATAAAAATGTCGAATTTGTGTCGTTTTTATCAGTCGCGATAAGAAGAGATGAAGATTTTTTTTTTCGTAGTCGTGTCGATTGGGATTTTTGTACTTGTAAATATGTTTTAAGGTTTCAGAAGACATAATGTTATTTTTTTGCCGTTAAGAACGTTTTATCGCATCTGATGTTTTCCCGTTTTTATCTTAATGTAAACAACTAATTTATAAAGTATTCGCTATTTTATGTTTTCACGCATGAATATGTAACACGAGTGCTTACAAAATGCTAAAATTACCTTTACAATATCTCATTTCGTTTTTTTCTCCCAAAGAAGACTGTAAAAAGGGGAGCTTCTGTCCGCTTCTGTATCGATTACAACAGCAAAGTTAATATTTACCTTGTCGCTTAATCCAAATTAAGAAATTTGCATGAATTTTAAAGAAAATTACTCACATCGTACATATCATAAGCCCGAACAGCAATAGCATCGGTGACAGGTAGTGCTATCCCCAGAATCACGATTAGTTTAGCGTAGAACGCCGAAATAATAAAAGTTAGAGCGTCACTAAAATACCAAAGGTAAAACTCACATACAGTCTGTTCGAAAAACTTACTCTCCTCTTCTGTATTTTGGTTTTGATTTTTTATCGATGTGTTTAGTTTCAGGTGAAATTATCTCCAAGTCAATTGCGGGTAAAGATCGATGGTGGCGTTCGGATCTTTAGTTAAAAATGTAGAATTTGGTAAAATTTTTATCTTTAGTTTTTACCTGTTTAGTGTCTGGTCCATTCTTTTACACAACACAATTTAAACTGACGTAAAAGTAAGCTTGAATAACTTAATACTTTGTACTTTTGTTGGTACGAAAAATTTACACTAGCTCGTGTTGATCTAAAGTATTTCTGAGTCGGTATATATTTGAAGATTACATTAGTCGAAACGAAGCAGCAACGCTTTTGTTCTCGTTGTTTCAACAATTAATTATCGTTGTAAGAAAATATAACTTTTGGTATAAATATAGTTCGTTGTTGTTAACGGCGAGCTATTAATAAGATGTACACTACTAGTTCACTTGTACACTTACCTTAATCATTATAATCAAAGCACAATTTTTATGTTTATGTTGGTAACAAAATATTTCTACTTTGTAGGATCACTATAATCCTTTGTGATACATTATCTTTCTTCTCCTTAAGCTCCGTCAAATTCTTACACGTTCATCCAGGTAGTTAATTATGTCAAAGTTAAACACAACTAGCGAGTCGGATATGCTCCTCCTAACGTTTCATTTTGAATGTTCAGGCGCTCATGTGTGACACACAACGGCGCTTTTAATAATAATTAATCAAAGTAGTGCAACATTTACATTACTGTGATCACGGAGTTATGAAATCACAACTCCGGCATTTAATGTGTAGAGATTTTGGAATCATTCGTGCGTTTCAACGACAATCTACCCTTTCATGGGGCCCAATTAGATGTGAAATGAGTATGGTTGAACAAAGTTTGTGACTTGGAAGAGATTCGGGACATACTGTAGATTCTTTGTACAGCTTCATTTCTAATGTGTCAAAATCAAGAACAAAAAGGAAATGGGAAAAATAGAATTATGTCTAGAGAAGGAAAAATATACAACAAATTTTACAAAAGTGTGATTGCTTTACTTCCTGGTAATGGTGTTTCTAAGAAGAATTTTGTAAGGAAATTTGACAGATTGCTTTAATGTTATTAATATATAAATATTTACTTAATTCAAAATCCTAAATTTGGTAGAAAAAGAGTTCACTGTAGAAGAGAGAGTATTAACATAAACTAGTGTAGGTATATCTGAGGCATCAAATTATTGTAAAACATGATATTATTTAAATTTTCAACAAATATATCAAAATATAATTTTTACAATAATTCAATTCGAATTCTATCGTTGTCAATTTGGTCCCATCATACTCAGAATTTCACGAGGAACTCAACGGTGTCTCCGAAATTGACGTATGATTTCGGGTTAGAATTTTTGAAAAGTAGTAATTTTCGTCGAATGTACCGAAATTTGGCGATTTCTGGTACTGTTTCAACTTTTTAATTAGGCTAGAATCGAATGCGGTCAACGTCATCGTATTTCTAAGGTTTCAAATACTGAGAATCTCGTCTTATCTCGATTTAGAAAATTTCAAAATTTCAATCTATGAAAATTCGTTAATTTTTGGAAATTTATTCTTATCCTCTAAACTAGTGCACGTTTCGAAATGAGATTTTGCAAGATTATAGATTTTGCTTGGAGCTATTGATCGACGCAAAGGTTCCCGAATTCTGTCGCGTTTTCAGTGAGGAAAAAAATTCAAATTGTGGGTCTGAAAAAAATCATGAAAATCTAATAGTCGAAACAAATCGTTGAATTTTAATTCTATCGTTATTAATTTGGTCGTATCTTATATAAAATTTCACGAAAAATTCAAGAATGAACGTACGAGGCCTTGTTCCGGAGTTTTATGGGCTTGAATTTGTGAAAAGTCGAAATGATCAAAATTCGGCGACTTCGAGAATTTTCCAACTTTTTAATTAGGGCAGATATCGAGATATGGTCAACGCCATCGTATTTATGGGTTTTTAAATGCCAAAAAAACGGTTTTATCTTTATTTCTAAAATGACAAAATTTCCAATGAATAAGCGTTTGAAACTTGTTCATTTTTAGAAATTATAAACTAGTGCACGTACTGGAATAACATTTTGCGCAGTTGTAAATCTCGCTCCGGGCTACCGATCGACGCCAAGGTTCCCGAATTATACCGCGTTTTCATCGAGGAAAAAATGACAAAATATGAGTCTAAAAAAATCATGAAAATCTAAGAGTCGCGATGAATGGTTTAACTCTATCGTCTTCAGTTTGGTCCTTTCTTACGTAGAACTTAACGAGAAATTCAACGGTGTTCTCGGAACGTACAAAATAGTCTGGGTTCCAAAGTTATCCGGGTCTAAATTTTTGAAAAGTTTACGTTAAAACGGCCAAAACTCGACGGTTTCTGAGATTTTCCAACTTTTTAATTAGGGAAGATATGTGGTTTACGCCAGAGTATTTCTGGGTTCATAAATACATATCATATCATATTTTCTAATCTAGTGCACGTATCGGAATAATAATATATCGCGCTATCATAAAAAAAAATGACAAAACATGGGTCTAAAAAATTTTTTGCTCTTGTTTACTTAGAATTCACAAATAAATCAACGGTGTTATCAGAATTAAGGTACGAGCTCAGGTTCCGTAGTTACCATAGTTTGAAATTTCTCAAAACTTGCATTTTTGTCGACTTTTTACAATGTTTATTTTTTTTAATTGTTTAGATCTGGATTTAGCCGTTTTGGATTTTTGGAACTCTTGTATGTGAAACATTTAAGATTTTTTTATTTAATAAGATGATGGTCACTTTTTATATATTTTTTCATTTATGGATTCTTAAATTTTTAATCGTTTAGAATTCATGTAAGTATCTGTTACTAGATACTTTTAAGATTTTTGTTTTTTTCGACAGGTTGCTTTTTGGTATTTATTTGGTATTTATTTTATTGTGCTTAGTTTAATTTAAATCGGCAATAAAGGTACTTGAACAATAAAAAAAATTAAAAAAAAACATTTAAAAAAACATTAAGCAAGAACAGGATGATGAAAAATGATTTTACAAGTTTATACAATTCAATTCTATAAATTAATAGATTGAATATTGTTAAAAAAATAATAGATAATAGGAAGAATATTGAGCTTATTTAAAAATTATGAAGATAATATAAATATGCGAACTTGCAAAATAATAGAAGTATTAAGCCATTAACTAAAAAATCTATATAAGCAAAAATCAGCTCATAGGTTTTCGTAAAACCATAACATAATCATTTTTTATAAAAATCGCTGTCAGCTTGATAAATGTAAGCTCAATTGAATTTTTTAAAAATAGTGACAATTTTTTTTTGTTTTTCATAAAAGAATAATTTTCTTTACTTAGTTGGTGCAAAATACGTACTTTTGAGTATCTGACATTTTATTCATTATTACAATTAATTCATTTTCACTGTTTCAATAAATTCCTCTCAATCACCAGATACCAAAAAATTTCAGTTATCAAAACATAAAACGCCCATACACTTTTTAGTATCTATAATAAAGTTACAACGGTCATCAGTTCTGCTTACAATGTTGGTGTAATTTTTTCAACAGGTGTTGTAAATACGTTTTGTACCATCAAAAAGATAATGAAAGAATGGGCTTTTTGAAACATAAAATACGTACCATGTAATCAAAGAAATACGTAGCAGACTTTGAAAGTTGAAGTGGGTTGATAGTTTTATAATACCTCTGTTTGACATTTAAAACTCTGGCATAGCAAGCAGAATTGGCAACAAAATTTATAGTTTTAAAGTGCTCTTAGATTTTTTCAATTTTTTATGCATTTTTAGATTGGCCAAATTTATTAGAGCTCTATTGAATTTTTCATGTCGCGTTTCGTGTAAAATCCAAGTTTTTAGCTCTTGGTACTCATGAATTGCGGCATTATTAGGACCATGAGTAAACTAATTTAACTAGCTTAGCGTTGCAGCTGATATACTGTTACTCTCACTCTAATGCAATAAACTAATTAGGCAAGCGGTGGAGGATTGCATTTACGCCTTTTACTTTGCACTGTTTCACTGATGAAGAAAGAAATTTTTGGGTGACTAAACTTTATTCGTACAACTTTTATATTATGTCGATGGATTTGAAATCAGAGGAAATATAGGAGCCTTATATTGCGATTTAACTTTGTAGGCAGTTTTCCATATTTCGAAGAGACATATGGTTGAGTGAAACCTATAGAAAATAGCCATCGGCATCGAAATATGCGTGATTATAGTCCAGGCCCATTCTCCGAAAAACGTCAGATGTGTTGGACGAAATTCAGCGCGGTTCTTCTCTAGAGTGTTAATAGTCCACATCGCCATGTTGGCAATAATGAGGAATGTAATTAGTTCCTTCCCCGGCTTATTTTTCATCTGATCTAAATTGCGACAGCGCCGCCACCATCCATCCAAAACGAACATCGTTTGTAGACTGGTTTGAATAAAGGAGAATATCTCTGCGAGAAGACCGGTGCTTGTGTGTTTCGAGATGGTAAAATAACAGCCAATGATCGAAAACATGCAGTAAATGTACATCCCTGTTTGAGCGACAACGAGCAGAGTGTTGTCTAAACCGATTCCAACTTGTCCTTCGACTGGAAGAAAATTAAGAGCACGGATTTAATTAACTTTGTTTGGTCACTTTTACCTCCGATTTTTCTGTCGTATTTTAACGAACGCATTTGCCACATTGCCACAATGACGACTATGGTCGTTAGTACATAAAGAGTTAGTTCGACTATGTTCACTTCGAACTCGGCCATGCTTCTGAGAGATAGGTTATCCTCTTCACTTCCACTCGGTTCGTTAGCCAGAACGAAGAACATTATCAAAGAAATTATGGTCAGGACGATGATCATAATCCCGGCGAACAAGCCTCGGTGAGCGTTGGAGCAGTCCACGCTGAAATGATGATCGGAATCCACTGGGCTACCACCGAAAGGATCTAAAGGTGATTACCAAGTTTATTGAATTAAAATGACATAATCATACAGTTTTTTCGTATCGAACGCAAATAAATTGAAATTTGATAAAAATTATATTTAGACTTGTAAAATTATCGCGTCGTAATTCGCATGTTGGAATAACTTACTGAAAGTGTAATGAGTGGCAGCCTTCCCGTCTTGGTGTTTGCTAGAGGCTTTCTCCGCTTCCGCTTTAACTTCCGCCGATTTTACCTTCTTCCACATTTCAAACAGGATCACGGCGCAAATAAGGCTATACTCGATTGTGCAAGGAAATAAGAAAGGACTTGCGTTTCTGACGAGAGATCCCATGACTTCTCCTTCTTGACAATACTTGGCATGTAGCGTTGAATTCGTCGCGTTAAATCCTTGTTCCCCGAGATGTATTATTTCGTGCTTGGTTTCCTCCACCAGGACGTACAACCACTCGCAGAGGTTGGCCGCGACCATGTGCATTAATCCGAACCTGGCGATAATTTTGTGGCGATCCAAGTCTAAATTCTGGAGATAAAGTTTAACCATTAAAGTGTCATTCTCTTTGGGTAATTTGTTGTAATTACTTTCAACTGTATTTTTTAGGTTTTAATGATAAAATTGCACTTTCAATCAACTTAATGTACAATCCATTTTACTAATGAAAGCCCGAAGTAATGAAGCAGTTACCTTCGTGTTCAGAAATATGAATTGCACTTGAACTAGCGTTAGTAGCATTCTGGTTGCCGGTGTTATGGCCTGAAGTACAGTGGAAAAGCATTCCTGATTGTTCTTCAATTCGAAATATTGTCCGAATTCGAGTCCGGAATAGACCATGCTGCCGATACCAAAAGCTGCAATAATATGCTTTAATAAAGTCGATCAATGCAGTTAATTGCGCGTAATTGCCGTTTAAATTATAGTTTATTGAGTAAGCGGATTATGGGGACCGGTTGCCTTTGTTTATTTGAATAATTTAATTAAAAAATGCTCACCGACTGCACCAAGGCGTAAATAAAAGCTTCCGTATTTCACTGGCTTGTTGTTTATGCTCATAGATAGCCGACCGGAAAACATACCGATGTGTCTGTCTTTTTTATCCTTGTCTGAAACCAAAGCTTCACATAAAACCACAAATTAATTAGAAATCAGAAATGAATGAATCATTGTATTATCTGAAAAGTTAATTAATTCTAATCCAATAAAAGTGAATACAATAAATGACGGAATGAAAAGCATAGTCTCCCTGGGGAATTTTTTTGGTAAGTACATAAAATGATCAAAATTCATGTAATTTTATTAAAAGAAGGCCAGCTAGTAATAATGTCATGTTTCCCATGCACTAAAAAACGTTTTGTTAAATATTTATTACATCAGGGTGACGTTTAATCCAAAATTGCCAATAAAAATAGTTAAAAAACATCAGTGGCAATTATTTGGTTATTTGCTAGCTATTTTAAAGCAAATTTATATGCGTTGACTTCAAAACTGTTTTAAATTTTGTGCTATGTACAAATCGTGGATTTCCATATTTGAGATTTTTAAATTATGGAATTTAAAAACCTAGAATTTGAATACTTGCTATCTATAAACGCAGAATTGGGAAAAATTTAAAATCAGAGGATGAAAGAATCGAGAATTTGAACTATTAGCAAGATTTGGAAGATACAGGCTTCTAGGAACTGAAAAACCTAAATAAAAATTTTACAAATTACCAAATATGTTAATTTAAGTGAGGGTTAGTGGCAGTTATAATTTTAAAAAATTGAAGATATTTGAGAAAAATAAAGTCTTTTTTTGTGAAGCATAAATATTTAAAAGTTGCAAAGTCTGATATGTAAAATGTGTTGTTGTAATGGTTTTGCACAGGGCTTGCAGAACGGACGAATTGTACAAGTTAGAAGTTTCCAATATTCACGATTGACAATCTGTAATGATTGTTTCACCTATAAATCATAGGTAAAACCAAGAAAGTTCGATCGTTTTTATGGAGTTTGTTTTTTGGAGATAGTACAAAAACATTTAGAGTTGCGTCTTAAAAGTATTTTTTACGGCAAATTTCTCCTCAACTACAGACAGAAAAAGTGTACTATTCAGCCTGTAGAAATCTATAAATTTCCGAAGATGATTACTATTATATATATATATATATGATTGATGATTATTATTATATATATATATGTACAATAAATAAATAAAATATAATAAACTTGACCATAGAAATTTTAAAGATAGAATTTCAAACATCAGAAGCTGAAAATCTACACATGTCCTACGGTAGACAAAAAATTTGTGTTGTCTATGTTATTTTTTTGTGTATTAAAAAGTACAATTTTTTATTGCAGTAATAGAAGAGAATTGTAAGCGAAAATTAAAAAAAAAGTACAGGAATTAGGTCAGTTTAAAATTATCTTTAATACGGCGAAAATGAAATTGCAACGTTTCTTCTGAATCTGCAATGATACGCTACTGTTTTCATCACAAATGACATCAATGACATGATTACAAAAAGTAAGTATAATAATAATAAAACTCCGGTGGAGTACAATGTAATATCTGAAAATCTCAAATATGAGAGTGTAGAAGTTGAGAATTTAAATTTTATAATAAATAAAAAAAAAAGTAAGTACGTATAATATGAAGTAACAACATTTAGAGCATCGAATTTGAGAATATAATATAGAACTTACGTATATATGAATTTCGATTTTTAAATATAAATGTGTGAATTTAGAACGGAAGAATTTAAAATGTATTATGCTTTTAATTATGAATACTTTAAAACATTAGTGTCTATAATTATGAATTCATGAAGATTCAGTAATAGGATTTAAAAGCTTATAACCTTAAAATTCACAGACTGGTTCTGAAATGCTTGGTCAAACTTTAACAGCATTTTCTTCAAGACATACGGATTTAAAAAAACCTAGATAATTGGGATTGAAAATTATCAATTATTAGTATTTTTCAGTAGGAGGTGTACTTACGCGGACTGTACTTATCAACAGGTGTTTTAATAGCAAACATTTAATGTGTAACTTACAAACGTCTTTAATAATAAAAATAATGTAAAATATCATTTATCAACATACCTACTATAAATTTGTAATTCAGTTTGGCAGATCTTTATTTTGTAAACTAATTCAATTATGTTTATGGAAAAGAAGATGGCGCATTCACAAATTTCAAAGAGCAGTATCCGTAGCACATACGAGAACAACATACAGACAATTTTTAGAGAATAATTTTTCAGTAATTTCTTAGGATATATTGTTAGAAACATGTCCACAGTTGTAGTTGATGCACGATGGAGCCCCAGCACATTTTAGTGTAAATGTTCGCAATTTTTTGAATACGAATTATTCCAATCAATGGATTGGCCGTGGAGGAACAATGGGATAGCCAGTACGTTCTCTAGACTGCAATTCCTTGGATTTTTGAACCCACAGACTTTTGAAACAATTCGAAATAGTCCTGTAGTAGAACGTGTTAGGCAATCTATGTTAAGGCGCTGTAATTCATGCATTGTTGCTAAAAAAAGCCATTTTGAACATTTACTTTTAAATTCGATGCCACCTGACAGTTTTAAATGTCAAATAAAGTGTTTTCCTAAAATGATTTAATAAACTACTGATTTAATTACTGCCATTTGATTAAAAAGTGAAGTCTGCATAACAAGAACTGGTGCTACTTTAAAGTAGTAATAACTCAACTACCTAACATTTTCGAATTTAATAATTCGATTTTTTTTTACTTTGTATAACTTGTAGAAAGTGCTGTATATTTATGACCAACCATTTTAGAAACACCTGTATAAAACTGATTTAAAAATACCAGAATTTAAAAAGGTGTTATTTGGGGTAATACGTGTTCAAAGAATCAGTTTCTTCAAAAAAATTTAAAACTGAAAGAATTAACATTTAAAACATTCATTCTGGAAACCAAAATCTGGGCATTTAAGAAAATAAAAAAATCAATTAATTTTACTTAAGTATTTGAAAATAATAAATAATTTTAAAATCTTTTAAATACATTAGATTTTTTTTATTGAATAATAATTGGAAATAAAACAATTATTACAAATTAGCTAAACTTTCTTGTGCGAAAACACAGACCGACGTCAATGGTATAGTTTACAAAAACAAGCTTATAAACACGCATCCAGACGAAGATCCACTAATGTATGAAAATTAATTCACCAAATAAGCTCAGATTTATTCAAATTTTACCGCAAATTCATCATTATTAAACAAATCTCGGTTTAAGGGACTAATGTTTCTCTAAACTTTCCAGATTTATTTCTCTAATATTCTCCACAAAGGTTCATTATATATCAAATGTACTTACTGTAGGAATTTATAATGTTGCTCACTGCTTTTTCCCTGACAAAGGCCGAATACATATACGCAACAAAAATGATGCTTCCTGAGTATAAATACAAATAAAATCCTTGGTAAAAGAACGGGCGAATGTCCTTCGATATGATTTCAGTAATCGGAAAAGCCATTCCCAAGACGACTAGCAGCTTTGCGTAGAGCGCTGAGAGTATTGTGGTCAAAGCGTCGCTGTTTAAACAGAAAAATGTTTTTTCTTTGCCTTGCATTTAAATCTCTCGACTTACTCTCCCATTTTTCGGTTTTGTTTTTTAACGAAATCTTCTTTAACGTCGCTCGTATCCCTTTCGGAAATTGATCGATCGCTCGGCGCGTGTAAAAGACCCAAGAGATATCGTCGTTGGTTCATAACTGCTTGAGCCGCCGACAATGCTACCGCTTGAGATGGACGTCGAAGAGCTGCAATAATCGCGGATGGTCTTCGAGAAGACGACGCCGACCCTTGAAATTCTTCTTCTTCATCGGGGGATTCGGAAGTTTCGTTGATCATCGTCAGGTTGGAAACAGCAAGGTGGTCTTTTTGTTGAACCGGAACTGCAATACTTGAGCAAAAATTACTCGTGGTGAAAAAGAGTAAACAATGTATACAGGAATGGAATCCTCTGACGCTTTTATTGAAATCTCGAGCTAACTTCCTGAGAAGTTATGACTCCATTTATATAATTTGAGATTGTTTTTCCATCTTCTTTGTTTTACTTACTTGTTTTCTACGTGTGCGGTGTCCATCTAATTACGGTTCCCCTGTGGCGTATTGTAATCTTCTTATATTAAAAGTTTAGCGAAACTCTGCGCTTCTCGGCGGAATTATAGTGGGAATAATTTAGAAAACATGCACACTTTTAAGATAAAATAGTTGTTGCATAATTTTAAAACTCGTCTGAGAGCTACTGATAGCGAAAATTTTAATTCTGTTGCGTATTTCTTCTTTTGCGGACGAACAACTACTGATACGAAGTACAAAGTACACAACACCTTCCATTGTTCAAATAATTTAATTAACAAGAGATGTTGACCTTGGAGCATCCTCGAATCAGATTTTTTCTTCCTCTTTTTAAATAATAACGTCATGAACTTCTTGAATAAACTGGTTGCTGGGAATTATAATCGACGATGAATTGTACTTGAGTTTCTTCGGAATTTCGGTGTTGGTTGAAGATTGTTATTGGTAATTAAAGTTGTTAACAACGTGGCTTCGATAAGATGTTGTACGTGTACCTGATGATGTACTATTGTTAGTGTTAATGACGCTGCATATAGGGTTTGGTGGATACATGTTGTATCTACTACACAAAAGGCATTCTTTTTTATAAAATAACAAATTTTTTCGGAAAAATTTACAAACAAATTAATGAGTATACGTTGCAACTACAATGAAAAAAAGTGTGATTTTCCAAAAGCAACAACTATATGTTAATTTTCACACAAATTGTGAAGAAAAAATTAGAATACGATTTTATTTTTGGCTTGACAATTTAATTATTTTTATTTGGAAGAAAAATATTGTTGATAATAACTGTATCTTCAATTATTTCTGTAATAATTTCGTTTAAGGGGACTTTTTCAGTTAAGGTGAAACGTTTTTACAGTTTTTTAGTTAATTTTTTTTGCATAACTAAAATCTACTTTTTTTGAGTCGGATTTTGAATATTTTTTTTACAAGATACAGCTTTTTTTCTATAAAGTATTTTTTTACGACCTCATCACAGTAACATCATTCTACCACGATCTTTAAATACAGAATCAACGTCATTTTAAAAAACTGTTTTCCCGCACCGCGGTGTTTTTTAGTTTCCGCTGGCGGCTAGGGATATTTGCGTTATACGGTTGGTATTGCGACTTTTTGAGGACATCAGTCAATCAATTTTTGATAAGTGCGAGCATACCGTTCGCGACTTTTCTCGGGCAGCAGACACCAAACGGTCTCTTTGGCACATTGTTGTACTTCGGAAGGGATACACATGCATTCTTCGCTCTCACTCGTTTTAACAATTTTTGTTAATAATTAAGACAAAAATATGACAGCTGATTTACATTTTAAAAATCTAGGAGGAAGTTACAGTAGACATATCATGTTACCAACCCACCATTAAAAAAAAACTAAGTTACTTTTTTTTTTATTTCGATATTCGTTACAAAAAATATTGTACCTAACTCTTTCGGAAAGAATTTCCCCGCATGCGCACTAAATGCAGCACGACTGTAAGGAGTGCTGCAAACAAAGTGCTCATGAGGGAAAATTAAGTTTCCGAACTTGTTAGGTAAATAACTATTATTTAATAGTTATTACATTCGGTATTTCGTGGCATGGTTATCATCAAAAAATATCAATGGATACTAAAAAATCCAAACATCAAATGCGAGTAACAATTTCAATTTGTTGACGGCATCTGCTTTTCTCTTACATTTTGATATTTTTCTCTGTTATACTAATTACGTTAGATAAACATAGTATAATAATGTTAAGTGAATCACACGATGATCTACCTCAAACTCCGCCAGAGCTTGTTCGGGCCGCTGCCACTACTTATACCGGTTTCTTACCAGAAAAGTCGAGAGCGATTTATAAACTCACCCTAGGCAAATTTATGAACTGAAGACAAGAATAAAATGACATCTCTCTTTGAAAATGCCTTTTTGGCATATTTTGTTGAGTTACGATCAACAATAAAATTATCTACATTATAGAAAACTTACTTCATGTTAAGAAGTACTTTATATATTAAAGAACAAATTATCAGAATTTTTAAATAGAAAATCGGACGTTCATAAGGCGAAAAACGGTTATTGCAAATGAGATTTGGAAATTAATTTGTGTAGTTCCGGACGAGCTTTTCCACGCATTAATTGTTGGAATAGTGAGCGCATGTGGAAATGAACTGTGGTAAATGAAATACGAAGACATTAGAGATTTGGGCCAAGCAGTTTTGATAAATGTTCCCAAGCAAATTGCTTTTTGTTTGAAAATGACGGGAAAAAATTGTAAATAAAAATAAATTGACGAAGTTGTATGGCGAAAACTGGTCTCGGGTGGAGCCTAACCAAACCCGAAGATTGCCAGTTGATAATTTTAAATGATAATTCTCTACGGTTAGAATCTCAAAAAAAATTGAAAATGCCCCCTGATTTTTGATGCTTTGGTCAGTATTAACGAGACAATTAAATACATATTCATAATTTTCTTATAACATAACTAAAAATTATCACTCAACAAAAATTCTTCTTTCCTTCTTCATCTTTTTGTGTACGGGTTATTTTGAACGACATTATAGGTACTTCTGGAAAAAAGACTGATTTAGAATGCTCATAGCTTGATATTAAGTATGAAAAAAAATCTAATTTTATTATTTTTAAGTTTACAGGAGGAAGAAGTATACATTTTTTAATCAAAAACAGCTATCTAATTAATGCAGCGGCAATTTCGTAAAAGTTGTTTATTATTGCATAATACACAAAGATATAACAAAGAAGTCTTGAGGTCAACAGTGACCATTTTCTGGTGGAAGCAATTACGCATATCGGCTGTCTCAAATACAAAATATAAAGTAAAAATTGATCTAGCCTATTAAAGAAAAACTAAAGGCACAAGTTGACAAATGAAAAAATTTTTGCCTTAAAAACTGAGTTGTGGATATTTTTAAACAAACATTATGTAAACTTGATAAAGATACATGTGGAACAATAATTCTAAGAAAAAACAAACGATCTGGTGGACTGAAGAAATCGAATTGGAGGTGAAAAATTAGAAACTAAAGTGGAAAGAGCATTCGAACTGTAAATCAAATGAAAAATACGCCGAGTATTAAAGACAAAGTACCAGTTATAAAAATGATTAAGAAAATAAAAGAAAAATTGTGGGAGGATTTTTGACACTATGTGGAACAAAATTTCTAGGCCAACCAAAAGTTGTTCTATAAATAACTAAAATTTGCTCGTTGACGAGGATCATCAAACAGTTAAGCAGGTAAAAAACACCGAAAGAAAATAATGATCAGAGAAAAATAGAGACCTGAAAATTTTATTTTAAGAAGTTGTTATGTAATAAGGAAATCGATAGTCACGTATACTTTATAGGTGAGAATAGAAAGTAGAGTAAAAAACTAAAAATTTGAATTGAAGAGAAAAAGTACAAACTAGAAAGTAGAAAATAGTAATTTATGGGACTAGTGTGTTATGTGGCTAATAAGTCACGTTTATAAAAAGTTTTCTTAAGTGACTTATAGCCATAACATACGAGTTGCATATAGTATTTTGTCCAACACATGGTAGGTTAATACAGAAACATCTTCGAGGGACCATAATAACTTGCACTTCTAAACCATAGTTATTTTAAAAAAACATTGCATTGACATGGTCGGGAAATAGATACAAATCCCATGGTATGTCTCGAAAAGTCTTCATATTGCCATCCAAAGAACTCTTTTAAGTTTAGTTATAAAATATTTTGACAAAAATTTACCAAGGTATTTATGATACAAAATAATTTCCATTCTTACCAATATTTGTGTAATTTACAGGTTGCATTAGTAATGGGAATTGCTGGAGCTTGCTGATGTGATGAACTCATTAAGCTAATAATAGATAATATAATTGATAAAGAAACGTACTTTTATGTGACGATTGCTTATGTATCTCGAAAGTTTACTGTTATTGAGGAAGGATATCAGTGAATCCAGTGGAATTGATACGATCGTACGTGTCGCTGAAGCCTCAACAAACTCCACATCGCAGATTTTTTGTGTTCTACATGAATGAAAAGTGTTCAATTCAGCATGTTGGAATCAACACTATTTCAAAAATACCACGTTTAATAGTCGAATATTTGAAGTTGCCAAATTCAACATCTTATACTGATCACGGTATAAAACGGTCTTCTGTTACTCTACTGGCCAATGCGGCAGGCGACATCCTAAAGGTAAAACAATTCGGAGGTTGGAAATCAGCTTCATTCGCAGAAGGATTCATCAAAGAAACACTTTCCAGCAAACTTCACTTAGCAAAAAAAAGTCTTCTGTTGTTGCACTAAAAGAAGAAATTTCAATGCCACAAGCTGTATCTTTTGATGAAAACACTTTAAATGTTTTGAGTGAAAAGAGAAATGAGAAATCAGTTTCATTTACGTTCAATATTAATGTAAAACTTAATTAAGCAAATTGTTTTGTTGTACTTTTAGTTTTTTTTAATTTATAATTCACTAGTGAGTTATTTGTCACTTTAGTTGTTGTCAATCAGCACAATCATGATCGTTTTAGTTGCATGTGTTGGATAAAGTAATTAAAATGTTGAAGAAAGAAAAAATTGCAAGCCACGACCAAGTAATTGAATAGATGTGAAAAAAAAAATGGGTATTAATATTTTATGGTGTAGACTCCTACTTTATGTTGCAAAAGTAAAAAACTTTAATTTTATAAGCGCTAGTTATTTATTTGTCCATAATTTCTTAATTAAAAAAGTTCCCTAATTGAAATTATTTTATTATGAAACAATCGCACGTTTACAGTGTTTTTTTCTCTTTTTTGTCTAAAATCTTTAATATCTCAATTGTAGTATTTGTTCTGTACCTTAAAAAATCATAATAAGACTTACACATCTGTATTACAATCATTTGAATCTGTAGCCCAAGTTGTGTTAATTTATTGCCATCAGCTCAAAAAAAAGTCTTTCGATTTTCTAATTTTTCGAATTATCTGTATTGCTTTCTTCTTCTTATATAATAATGTAACTATTGCTCATTCACATCTACAGATAAGTCCGGCTGTGAAAGAGGCCTTAAATTTCTGTATTATACCAATACCAATTATATAAAAGCTGATTTGACAAGTTTGATTACAAATTTATATAATAACAAATTATATTGGACAAGATTCAAATTATTTAGTCATTTGATTGGCTATAAATTTCTACTGGAATTGTCGTTGTGACAGACGCATTTTTTTTGCAGAGTTGCTTGCTCCTGTTGAAACTTAATAGTTTTATTCAAAACCAACTCGGTTTAATTGACATTCACATTCAAATCTAATAAACTTGCATTAACAATATGTGTTCGAATGTTATCATTTGTAGTTAGTTGCTGTTGACATTCCCTGTTAGTATATCGTTCCGAAATGATGTAAAAATTGACTTTTGACTAGATTTATCTGAATATCCGATATTTTGTAGATACTTTAAAATTTTTACTGTTTCCGCATTTCTCTCATTTATCTGTACAAGTTCATTCCGCGCTCTTTCGATCGCCGATTTGTTTGTTTAACGCATTTGAGGGCTTTCGCGTTCGAAATTGAATTTGAGAAATCTGGAAACGGTTGGTAGTGCGCGATCATTCAATTTCATAGTAAATTGTTCATAACGGAAGCTCATATCCGGTCTTGTGCCCCGTGTGAATCCCCTTCGACTCCCCTGAATTGGTCGAACCGGTGTTCGAAGCTGAGATTGAGTCTTAATTCACGTATCCTGCAGTCTCGTCGAATAAACGGCGACGAGCAATCGTTCCATTGTGATGGAAATTTATGTATATAATAATAATATACTACGATCATCAATTTGCTTGTGGTCAACTGTTGGCCTTTATTGATTGCTCAACTGGCCCGATTCAAGACGATTGTAGTAAATTGATATTTGCGGCCGAGGGTTGGGGGTGGAGGTTTGCACTTCCAACGTAAATACGATATTTGAGGGAAATTCTAGAGCACTATTACAAAAACTGAAATGTAATAGACTGGAAGCCTTTGTTATAATTCCAAAAATTCTTGCTCTATTATCTGACGGGAATAACAGACACGTTCATTTTGTTGCAACCAAAGGGAAATTTTAGTTCGACCATTGAATTGGCATAATTAAAATTATGTTCCTTCAATTATGTCGCAACCGCAGTTATTGGGCCGTCACATGGCTGACAGACCAGTGGGTGGGTTGTGGTTATGCAACCTCACCTGTATTTGTCATCAACGAGCTATCGACCCGATAACTTTGAAAAAAACAAAATTAAGGGCGATTACGTGAAATGTGATGCACGGAACTAATTAATTTAAAGGGTGTTTTTTTGTAATTGAAATAACACCATTCTTCAATTCCAACTCTGAAATTCAATGACTGCGCGTAATTGGAATCCATTTAAAACTTCCGATTTCTAAAAACAGATTTTGGACTTCATATTTCGAATCATAGAGTTTTTGTGGTTGTTTAAAGAAATTCGACCAGGAGTTTAATTGGTAAATCTAGAGGTTTAGATGTTTGACGGGAGCAAATAAATCGTGAAATTGACGGTGATTTTACGCCGGATTCCGCAGCGATGCGCAGCGGAGAAAATTAAGTTATAAAAGATGCAGAACTGCGCTTTAAAAATTATCACTCATTTTTTTGATAATTTGTTGGAATTTTATTTGTGTTACCCAACACTAAATCGTGTCAGTGGAATAATAAATATTTTTTGTTATTTGAGAATGCATTCACCACGTCCTATATTTTTATAAATTAATGAACGAAAATTACAAATAACTTATAAGCACATAATTTTCTTGAAGTTTTGTTAGAGTCGCTTTATAAAAATTAAACTAAATAATTAACTAAATATTGAATCAAAAATTTAAATCAATTTAATTCACAGTACTATTAGATTCTGTTTCCATAATTCATACTTAAAATTTGCTTAAACAAAATCTTATATTTTCTAAACCTAAAGTTGGTCAAATTGTTTTTTTAGTTAACATTTTTGTTTTTAGGCAACATAGTTGCTTAAATTTGTTATTTTTTACATTTGTATAGTTTGTTTTTACTTGTTAAATTTTTACAATTTTCCTTTAAATTTCTGGACTGCTTAAAAGTTTTGATTAAGCATACGTGCCAGTTAAACATTTGAATTGTTAACAAACATTTTAAGAAAACATAAACAAAAACTTCGACTTCGACTTCGCTTATGGATTATTTTGCTGGGTTTTGATTAATTGTATGACAAAAACTTCAAAACCTAAAGATATTGTTAGAAAGACGAAAAATGAGAGTGGGGAAAACACGACAAAGAGCTAAATGAAAAGTGTAAATGAAGCAAATACTTTTGAAACATAAGAAGGTAAAAGCATAAGGAGGTAGAGAAAGAGAAGAAATTTGAGACATAAAATAAATACGACAGAAATACTCATTACATGAAAAGATTATTATGAAAACAAAAAAGCTGGGGATATTGAGGAAGAATTAGAAACGCGGTAAGAAAATTACATAGCACATAATCACTACGAAAGAAAAAGTAGAAAAAGCCATTAAAAAGTTAAAAATAGGAAAAGCAAGAGAATGGTTGCAGAGGGTAAGAAATGACGATGAAAACTACGCGTAGAAGTATGGAAGGTAGAAAATGTTTCATTAGACTAAGAATTCACTCTAATAGGAAAGTATGTTTATAGAAAGAAACTTTAGTAAAGAAAATTAATCAACAAGAAGCAGCTTTCAGAAATGACAATGAATAATCTTTTTATTATTTACAATAGAAAATCAACTAGAAAAGGAGAAAAAAATGTGCTTAATCTATATAAACTAAAAGCTGCTTTTGATATTATTTAGAGAAGCAATTTGGAATTTCTAAGCGAGTTAAAAATACCAGAGCGCTTCTTACAAGTTGTAAAATGATTGTTAAGTAGAAACGTGAGTACAAATAAATGGGAGTAAACTATTCCAAATGGAAACGAAATTCAACTAAGGTGGCAGTATTAGTCAATATACAAGGTGTTCTTAAAATACATGTATAAAATAAATGTGATCATAGCCCATAATGAGTTTCAAGATAAAATATAAAAAAGAGTCATCGAAATTGTCCGTGCTAATGACAATTCTGTAGCTGAACAAAATTTAAGTGCTTCTGAAACAGCCATGCGAGATGTCTGACATTTTCAAAATTGGAATGTTGGTTAGTTAATGGGTAGAATGTCAACGACGGAATAATTTTGGATGGAATTTAGAAGGTTGAAGAAGTAAAGCTTACAAGACTTACTAATAAGGTTTGAATTTTTATTGTGTTGTGGCCCGTGCGTTGGTCTTGGCTCGTCAATTTTTTCTAAAAAAAATCTATTAAAAATTACGTTCACAAAAGTTGCTCTTAGTACCTACTCTAAAGATTTAGGAATATAAACTGCAGTTGCCTGATAATTTTAAAATTACGAGTTCGAGTCTCAGTCATCTAGTCAAATTAAAAAAAATGAAGAAAACATTTTTAAATTTGTTATTTTTTGTGATCGATCAGTACAAATTCTGTTTATCAATTTACAGTTGTTATGATAATTAAAAATGGTATTACATTGTTTTTCAGCACTTCCCAAATATGTGGTACTAATTTGGACAAAGACTTCAAAAATATCCTGCAAAATTAGATGTTAAAGCACACCAAACGCTAGTAACATATCAGAACTTGATATACAAAATAAAATATAGAATATATTTGTTATGTGGATAAAAAATAAAAAATAAAAACAGAACTAAATACTGATCGGAGTAAAGGTTATATAACGAAAAAAGAAAGTGGAAAAATGTCACAGAAAAATCATGTCGAAAAAAAAGGGTTAATAGTATATTAAAATACAAGTTTGAGAAAGCATACGAACCGCGTAGCGGCGAGTGGAGGAACAAACAAGTGCTGGAAGAGCTTTCTAAACGCGTGTTTTATACTATTTATTTTATTTTGCAGAACTTAATTTCTTTTTATATAAAAGAAACAAAATTTTGAAATTTAGGGAATTTTATCAAGGTTGGGTACAATAATTTAATATTATTAATTTCATAACAATTGAGGTTAAGTTATGAAACACATTGCTCACATTCACATTTCACCTTTTGACATTTGACGTTGACGTTTTACGACCATGCCGCCAACGCGAGAAAACTAAAATTCACCAGTCCATTCTAGTACTTGACCTAATTATACTAACACTCGAATGACGTCGTTTGAACGCAAAAAAGAAAAATTATGTTTTAGTAGATACCTTGAGAGCACAATATTAACAAACGATTTAAAGTGAGTTAATCTATATTATCCAAACTAGAAAAAAAAATAGGCTAAAGTATATCAAATTGGTTGAAAATGTTTTATAATCTGTTAGCAGTAGGAGAAGAATAAAAGTCGGGCTGAAAAAACATGGACCTAAAAAATAATAAAACAACTTCTTTTAGAAAAAAAGTGAAAAAATTGCAAGTAGATATAAAAATAGAGTAGAAAGCCTGAAGATATTCAACGTTTTGGTAAGGCAAAAGAAGGTATGGAAGAACAAAAAGAACGTTATTACAAATTATGTTAATACAAATTTTATTAAATTTTGACTTTTCTCTATTATTTTGTTTCGTTTTAGTTGGTTTCAGTTGTTGTTGTTTATTGTTAATATTTCTAACGTTTATGTATATCATTATTTAGGTAATTATTAATTATTCAAGACATAATTACAAAAAGTTTTGTTTTTTAACCTAGAAAATGCACAAAAAGTTGTTTTGGCTTACCAACCTAATAAATATAATTTTTCTAGTTTGTTGTTGTAACAAAGCTGGTAACGCCTTATTTTGAATGTGATAATGAAACATTATGAAACCCAAAATAAAAAAATAAAAATCTAGGCAATTGACTAATTGTTGTCAGTTTTGTTAAGATTTAAAGTAGAATCGTAAGGTACAGATGTGAAACTTTATTTTTCTATCATAAAACGGACAGGAATATAAAGATTTATTTATATGATTGTGCAGGTGATGCCTTTTATTTATTTATAGTGTATACTAGAATTTAGGTCGTTAGAAAGGTAATCAAATATATATTAATTTTAATAAAATTAATTAATTTATTACGTAACATTTTTTAATGGACATTTCTTACATTTTATGAAGAATTCATTCATATCTTTTCGTAAAAAAGTTTACTTCTTTCATTGATTCCAGTTAGGGAATACTATTTTTTTCTAATCAGCTGTTGTAATAAAGCTGTTAACACACTCTTTTGTATGCGGTAATAAGTCATTACCAAATCCAAAATCTAGGAACTTTTTTTCGGTTGGTAACAAACATTGGGCGAAATGTCAAATGTCAGCGTGCGTTTAAGCTTGCAGTTTTAAGGCAGATGCAAAAAAATTCATCGACAGACACATTTGTTATTTTTTCGTTTTATTGTAATGATATATTTATTAACATTTTGTAGTTACAGAGACTATCGTTGCACGTAGGGGCTAATACTAAAACCAAATGCAACAATGTTTAAATTACATTGTTATTAATTAACATATATATTACAAATACATCAGCAAAATAGCGATGTATCTAATTTAGTTGATTCAGTTTTGCGAGATAATCTGTTTAGTGTTTATTATTATAATAGTATTTTCGCTCAAAATTATAAAGCTTTTACTATATAATTAAGTTTGTCGAAGCTGAAAATACGATCAAAATTTTGCTTTTTTATATAAACTAACAGCAACAAGTAAAACAATTAAATTTGTTTAGTATCCGGCAACGTTGCCTGTGTCCCATACTCTGCAGGTTTCGTCGACAACGAACCAGTTAATAATCGGTTCCGCTGCCTCGAAACCCGTAACTTATGGGATATGTTGTATTTTTTTTATAAGACATGCTTTAAGCAACGTAATTTGTTTTACTTCTTCCGACATTTAACACAACTTCACTCTCTTTTCAAATTATAAAATATGGCAAAAATGGTGAAGACAGACTCTGGAGTAAATAAATTAACATAATAATAAAATGAATTAAATGAAGTACGACGGCCATTTCTCGTGTTACTAAACACCCTTTTTGATCTAATTACCTAGTTCTAAACATCTTAAGTGCATCTACGGTAGTTATAATTGAATTCGGTTGCACTGTATTGTTGTTTAATGGTGAACCGCCTTTGATGTTACATCACTCAATTATTTGCTATTAAGTGATGCTAGACAGTTTATTGGAAAACAGTGACTTGTTGGGAAGAACTGTGGCTTTTTCCTGTGGTAGCTATATCACTTATTCTCTCAATAGAGTGTACTGCTCTTCCGGTTTCAGTCTATTTGAAAGCTTGTAGATAAGGCTGAAGTGGCGTTTCGAAACAGAAGCGCCGATAGCTTTCAAATGAGAATGTATAGTGGGACAATATGTTTATTGTCTCCTATTCACAGACTGAGGACAATATCCAACACCTGTCCGAAGAACGACGATACAGACGCATGTGTTACAAGTAAATTCGCATTTGTCTCTACGAAAATTTATACCAAAAAAAGCAAGCTAATAGTAGAAACGCATAGCGTGAAGATTATATATTTTATTGAGAAAAAATCTGTGTCACGTCACGTGTTCAGAGAGTGTGTCGATTTTATAGAAAAATATCAATCTTTACTACGTTTCTTCTCTGATATTGAACACTAAATTGCATAAAAGTCGCGTTACAACGTTTACGTGTTACGTCGCTTATTAAAGCTTTATAAGTTAACAACTTTGTGCTACTTTGTTCTTCACAATACCGTTCTGTAGGTGTAGTCTACATATTGTGTCATTAATTTGAAATTTTTACATTACGACAATCTTAGTTCTTTCATAATCAAGTTTGAACTGCATTTCTATAAAATACACGCTCTTTATAGTGTCCCGCATGAAAAAAATACGAGGAGATATTTGGTATGAGAAAATAACGACACCGAGCTAAAGGATAGAAGGAAAATATATTTAATCAAAGAAAGTTTTTTAATACAACTTTTTCTTAACACTTTTTACAGATCGGATTAACTGTTTTTGAGTTATTTTTGTAGCGTCCAGACCGCCTCAACTGCATTATGATTCAAAACATCTTGCAATTCAAGACAAATCGGAAATGCTATTTTTTTTAAATCATGTTGCTGAGTATCACAAATTCTCTAATGCAATATTACTTATAGCTTGTAATGCTTAGGTTGAAAACTGAATAAATTTTTTGTAAAAAGAACGAACTATGTAATTTCATCTTTAGAAATTGAATAATTTATATGTATTTCCTAGATTTTTCGACTGCTTGACTACATTTTGCATTGCTTAAGTACTGAATTTTCTTGGACGCTTTAGATTATTTGGGAGGTCCAGGAGAACGATCATCAAAACCTACTTTTGGTTGCAATGGAGCTAACAATATGCACAGTTCTTGCTTTTTTATTTTTTTAACATTTCGTTCAAATTTTTGTGTTTTTGCTGATGGTAGCTTTGAACGTGCTTAGTTTTTTCCAATTTAAATCCTAATGTTGTTAAATAGTAATATAATACAAACTTCAAATAATAAAGTTTTGTTATATTTTAATTTTTGGTAATCTTATTCGTGAAGAACATTAAATAGTTATCTTTGTGGTTTTGAGATAACATTATTAGAAGTGTATAATAATAAGTGTAAGTATATATAATCAAAATAATGAAGAGGATATTATAAAGACCGTTGATCTTTTTGTCCCAGAACAAAAACAACTAAAACGAAATTTTCCATATTATTTTCACATAATGTAGTTAATGGAAAATTTTAACTATCTGAAGTTTTATTTAAACATTTCAAGCTTTTGTAAATTCTATTTTCATATTCACATTATGTATGAGTCTGAATGAGCAGTTTATTAAATTTGTTTTACTAATTTGCTGAAGTTGTAAAACACATTTTGATTGTAGAAATCTAAGAACTGTTTTTCGGTTGGTAACACCTATTGCACAAAATGTTAAATGCTAGTGTGAATTCAACTTTACACTTTCAAATACAGCCAATTTTCATCGAGTGTAAATTAACCGTGGCATTTTGGATTGTCAGAGAAGTGCAGGAAATTTCTGAATTAATTTTGTGCAATTTTAATTGGGAAAATGTCAATCAACTTTAGCCTACTTGATTCACTTTAAAACCTTAATTTTGAAAGGCAGGTTTCACCAACTTTCACAAAATTCCCTAAAGTATCAAATTTGATATTTGATAGAGGTATCAAAGATATATTTATAAAAAAAGTATTTATATGAAATTAGAAAAAATAGCATAAAAAATCTGCTTTATAAAACAAGAGCACTCGTTTTTTGCACGGATATTTTTACGTCAGATGGTTTCAAAAATGGCAAATAAGCAACGATTAAGCAATGATTATCTCATGTAAATTGTCAAATTGTTATATATGTTTTTAGGACTTCAAGTTTTCACATTTCTCAGGCTTTCTGCTTTTTAGAGTTTGTTCCACAAATTTTCAGGTTTTTAAAATGTTTACTTCTCAGGTCATAATTTTCGGAGGTTTATTGGTTTTAAAACTAGATTTCCACATCTCGCTTTTTGAATCTAAAAATTTTAAACTTTCAGTTTCAATTTTTTAAATTATAATATTTTTAAAGTTTCAGTGATTATTATGCCTTTCTCAGATTCTTAGATTTATCGTTGTTTCCAGATTCTGACATTTTTGTACAGGGCTAGTGACGTAAAGGTATTTCTGAATTTATTTTGTACGCAACCAACAATACAAATAACCCTGACCACTTGTTACCATATTAAAAGTGATTTAATTTAGTAATCAAAGTAGGTATTAAACGCGGCTGAAAATGTCAAAATGACGGATGATTAATTTATTTTTAATTTTATCAACCACAACAATATAACAAAATAAACTAACGCGACAAATGTTCAAAGTGTGCTCCATTAACTTCAAGATATGCCTTAAGTCTATTTAGAAATGTTCGTCGCACATGTTTTGATGTCTTGTGCTTTTTAAAAAAAAACTTGTATGACAAGACAATTAAATAGACAGAGCAATCCTGGATACAAATTTTACTTTTTTTAGTGAGGAAGCTAGTCGCAGTCGCAAATTGTATTGCTGGTTGCGGTAATAAAAAAATCAGAAATACCCCTTACGTGGCTAGACCTGTATATCTAGATTTATTGCATTTGATACTTTAAAATTTTAGAGTTTCCAGTTTTCTCGATTTTCTCAGTTTTCAGTTTCTTATATATTAGAAAAATGAAATAAATAAATGGAAAATTCATAATCTGAAAACCTAGGAAAATGAAGACTTTAAACCTTTACAACACTGAAAACTGTGAACATGACAACTTAAGACGCTGGAAATCTAAGTATCTTCGTTAACAAGTTGAAAACTCTAGGTATATAGAAACTGTGAACCTAAAATTTTGAAAACTTTAAACCTAAGATATTTAGAATCTAAGAATGCAATAATTTAATAATTTCGGATTCTAAAAAGTTGACAAACTTAAAAGTTGTGGAATCTTGGAACCCAAAATATCGAAAAACTGCGAATTTTTAAAGGGAAGATAAGAATGTATAGATACATCTGCATACCTGAACACCTCTAAACTTGTAAGAACTTGAAATTTGATAAACTTAGAATCTAAGAAAAAAGCGAAAAAATGAATCCTTGGAACACCGCTGCACATCTGAAGACATTATTCTTAATACCTTTTTTCAAAATTTTGTATTCAGGAGTCTGATAAATAAATGTCAGTCCGAGCGATTTGCTGAGTACCTGCAAACTCTAGCATTCTCGAAAGAAACAACAGTTTTGTGATTCTTTGCTTAATTCATTAAAGATTCTAGATTATACTTGGAAACAAAATTTATAAACAAAGTAAATTTATATAAAATATGAATTGCATTTGTGTTTGAAAAAAAGTGTGACCAGTCTGTTGGATTATATTTGGGAAAGTTTGTGTAAATATTAAATCATTTGCGTTTCGGTGTTTTATTTCAAGTAACAAAAATCTTAAAAGATGTCTAATTTGTTGGTAATATTTGCTCGAAAATGTCTATAAAGTGAGCAAAATAATAATAATAATAAATATTAGAAATTTTTTGTTGTTTAGCATCAATCTTTCACAGTGCAATTCATAGGTTTTCAAACTTCACGGCCCAATTGCGAATTTTTATCTCTAAACATGTTTCCGACTTATTTCTTGATAGAAAATCCAGCAATGCATTTTCGCCGGACCATTCTTTAACGGTCTGAATATAAAAGGGCTTGTAAATTATTACAGTGTGCTTTAATTGCGGCTATTGTTACCTAAATAGCTGTTTTTGATTTAGATATTTAAAACAGTCAAAGCAAAAGCATTCACTAATGACGCCTAGTATAGGTATTTGTATTTATTTAGCTAGCGTGCATGGTTGCCACGTAATTTTCAGTAATGCAGTTTTTCGCCGCTGCTTTTGATCACTAATAAGCCCAAAAATAAAATGTCGACTTTTGTCCTAAATTCTAAAGCGATTCCAAATAAACTAAATTGATAGTTATTCTATGAAACAAATTAACATTTTGTTTGCGTAGGTGTTCACGCTGTAAGTCGAATCGATAAAAATGAATTCCCAACTTTTCCTCTGGCAGTAAAAGAAAACAATGCTGTTGTTACATCGAACGGAGTTTTCGCACCTTTAATTGTCCATCTAGTAAAAGTTAGTCGACATTTAAACTGCAGCATCCCTTCATAACATTTCCCATGCAAATTATATCCCGAATCGAGAACACTCGTAATTGCAACGCCCTTGTTAACCGTTCTTTGTTCGATGTCAGCAATTTTTTGTTTTCCCTCGTTGCATCGATTTCCTCAAATTGGTTATCTTGTCATTCTGGATTTTTTAAACTAGTTATTACGCCTGAAATAGATAGGAAATTCACCGCTCTGACATATATCGAAACAAACCCAGAGTTTCTGGAAGTGATTTATTTCCACATTAAAATGTTGACGGTTTTATTGCGCTTCCATGAGGTATCGATCGGTCGACTCGACGAAAGAAACATAGTGAAAACAAGGATTAAGGCCATAATCTGTAATAATTTGTTAATTACAAACCCAGTGCGGCGTCATGTAACTAGATTTAAAAGCGACGGAGCTTAAGCAGTCGGCCGCATCTTGGTAATCAGATATCTGCCTGCCCCCTGGCATTTATTTATAATTACTTCTAGGTCTTAAATCCCCCCGAGGGCGCGACCCGAAATACTTACGTCTCCCTCAAATCTAGATTTCAGTTAATCTACATTATAATTACATTCGGATATAATACCGGAATGCTTATGTCGGACCTATTTGTTTTTAATAATAAACCTGGATACTCCTAGTTATACTAGTAAAATTAAGTAATTTCCAATCGGTTTTTGTGCGCACATTGCGATGTGGTAGACGCGAGCGCATGTCTGAGATCTAAGCATTTCACCGATAATTCAAAAAAAAACTTTGCTTTTAGATTTTTTATTATTTACTTAAGAACTGCACTGCTTGGTAGAATATTTAGCAAACTTATAGATTCCGAAGTGAATAATGATAACTTAAACAAGCTGTAGATGTTTCAGACTAGATCCGGTGAATAGAAAGCGTACTAATTTTAATGAGTTCACATTTCACTAAACGATGTCACTGCTTTGATAACTTTGCACGGGAGATATTTTCCGGATAAGATTATAACGTATATTGTGAATGACAGTAATAGGCTGTAGGAAAAATCGTTAAAGCGCTGATTTTGTTTCTCCTCTTCCAAAAGCTGTCGCTACCAAAAGCTTGCTTACTTTCTGTTTGAACGATACGTTTAATACCCGATTTATAGATCCTAACTGAAATCCGGCGAATAAATATTTTCTCAACTGTGACCATTTAATGTTGTTTTGTCTAAATTAATAACGGATTGTTGTAAAAAATCTCCCGAGTTAATTAGTATCGTCCTGGGAAATGCAGTAAAAAGGGCTCTTTGAAACGCTCTCGAATGATCGAGGAGCGCATATCGATTCTCGTCTAAAATAACGCGGATATTAATAGTCGGTAACGTTAATTAATATAAAGCGTTACAGTGTCAAGTTTTGTAGCAAACTAACCGGCGTTGCACAAACAAAATGAATTTATGATCAAACTAATCTTACGGTTTAATTAAAATATTACCTGCATGTTATTCAGTTATAATTTCATTAAATCGACGACGACCTATTCGCAGAGATAAAACGGAGGCTTCGTATCAAACAGTGAAGTTTTTAAGTAAATAAATTTGAAAGCGCTCGGAGCAAAAATGATTCCTCAACTTTTAAGAAGTTTATCTTTCATTTCAAATTTATTCGAAAATGCAATAACAAGTCTTTTCTCAAGTAATTACCAAGTGCTGTAACGAGAAACAAATTTGTTTCTTGTTTAATTGAGAGGCATTTATAGATTACCTCGGCTCCATCCGGAATTTCATTTCGCGACGGCTTTAGAAAAATTATTATCTCATGCCACACGTCCACTCTCGGGGGTATATTATCTATAAATTTCGCCTCGTTTATTACGATAAAAGCATCGAGAATTATCCCTCGTAAGTAATAACCGTGTCTCCAACGTAAACAATTACAATTTTAATCCAGAGCGCTCTTAAAATGTAAATTTAAGAGCCGCCTGTTGCGAGCATAACGGCCACGCAAACTTAATAACAATTAATCGAACGTCCAAATTAAATTCCGATTTCGAGTAACAAATGCTTCGATCTGTAACACACCTTCTGAACGGACTTTTCTTTTAATTAAGTTTTTGCTTGGAATTTTTTGAGGCAACACTGTTATATTTTGTCGGAAATGGGACAATAACATCGAGTGCTTGGACGCATTAACTCGGCCATTGATGGGATTTAGGGCTCTTGAAGCAGATTATTGCTTTTTTATTTCGGCACAAAGCCGAAGTCGATTTCATAAGCTGACGCGCATCGAACGACACGAGATAAACCTTCATTTAAATTTTTTAACTACTTTCAATTTTTAGTAAATCTCGTCGAGTCCATTTATTTCTATTTTAATCCGTGGCTTCATCCTCAATTCAAGTTTTGTCAGATTTTTATTAAATAGTCAACAGTCTATGAAATAATCAAACTAATTTAACACTTGATGAAATTTTGTGTTATCTTTTTTACCAAGTATAAAAAGTAATAAAAAGTATCAATTGTAAAATACACACAATTTTTATATACTTTTTGGTGTAATTTGAATCACTGTAAACTTTTTATTGCTCATAGTTAAAACTCTTGAAAGAAACATATATTTCAACTGAAATCAAAGCTGTACGTCTTTATGGGACTAAATTTTAGATAGGAGAAAAATATAGATAAAAGTCTATGATTACGTTGATTTTTCCGCAGAGACATGATGTCTTCAAAAAAGGCGCAAGAAATATTACGAATTTTTTAATATGCAATAGATCATTAAAAAATACTTTTAAACAACAAATAGTTAGAGGCTTACAACATAAAACAGAAATTTTAAAAATTTATTTTAGAAGTGACCCGGCGCATCCACCATTTCAACAAAATTAAAGTTTTTGAACTAATAAAAATAAGCGAATTTGAATTACTATTTAACTCATTGTTGATAATATTTAAAAAGTTAAAAAAAAACAATTAATTTTTTTTAAATTGTCATTAAAAAGTATCCCTAAAAAATAACAGTTAAAGATATGCATTTTAAAAATGTCTATTAATAATGACCCCGCGCATCCACTATTTTTATAAAATTAAATTTAAAGTAAATCAATAGCATAATAAGCAAACTTAAATTGATATTTAACTTGATGTTGATAATAACAAAAAAAAACTTTTATTAAAATAATTATAAATCTGTTTATCAAAAATTTCAACGTTCTAATGACATCGTTTAAAACAGTCTTAGTATTATCTTGATAATATTGCTGTTATTTTGCGAGACCATCAATATCTGTCCGCCTTTAAACTTCAAAAACTCGTTAAATAACGAAGTACAATCCATAACAAACAAAACGAGAGTATCAACTTCAGCTATGAAATTATTATCAATAATTAGGAAATTATTGTTGGGAAACCCAAGAAGTATCTGGTCTAGTATATGTTAATTATTTGTCGAAGAACTTTAGAGAAACTTAAATTAACTGTAACAATCAGTGTACAAGTATAATTCTTTAGAGTAAGTTTAACGAGAATATTGAAAAACATTATTTAATTTTACAGCAAACGATTAAATCTAAAGCATTACAAATATCTGCTTCGTAATGTTTACATTTCAAAACATCACTTTTTTCCAAAAGAGCAACTACTATGGTAACATTGTGGAAATATTTACCTACCTGAGAGAAGAACCAAACATTTGTTTTTTGAATCATTTATTTGTTTGTTTAAAAAAATTAGTTATTGAATAAAATTTCCGTGTCCACGCACTTTAATTGAATTTAAAATTGTAAAACGCATTAAATATTTGGTTTATCAATGATGACAGTCTCAATTTGGTATTTTCCAAATATATCCAACTAAAATTAGATGTGACATGATGTGGGTTTGTTTATCTAAAAATTTTGTCGAATTTTTTATCTTTGTTTTTGTTCGTAAAAATATGAAGCGGGTCGAAACATGACCGCAAAACCTGATCCAGTAAGTTGTCTGTTTATATTTTTTAACCAAAAAATTTCAAAGGGTAAAGTTTGAGTTTGCTGTGTTTCAAAGTAATTTGGTTCAAGTCAACAATACCGAGCACGTGTTTCACCTTATGCCGCGCTCTGACTTGCAATAATAATTCATCACGTTAATTGCCGAATTAAAGTTAGAAACGAGTTAAATGGCTTTATTTTGAAGTTAGATAAAAAACTCCTTACCGATTACGTTTGATGTTGCTCCGTATCCGCCGTTTGACGTGGATTGAGTACTTTAGAGCTGATGTAAAAAATTCTTTCCGTTGTGGGCTCGTGTCAAAGCGAGCACTTTCCGAGCGCGAAAGCGGCGCTTGTGATCGCCGCGACGCCGCCAACAGGACTGATCTGCAGAATCCCCAGCGTCGAGGATGTGAGGTCTCCAAACTGGCGCCTGTCCGTTAGCCCTCAGGTGCGCGTCCCTAAGCATGGACCTCTTCCCACTCCCACCCTCCGAGAATTAAGCGTCCACATTCGACTTTTTAATAAATCGACGTTAAGGGTGCGTTTCTGGAAAAAATCGAGGCTGTATGAGCTTGTGTTTGATTAGTAACGCCATTAAAGGCTCAGCGTACCTGAGCACCCTGAGACTCAACGGGCGGTCTGCTCATTAGCTCTGGATCGCTTACACAAATCTCGGGCTTTAGATAGAGTGCTCTGGACAGATATCATTTATCATTCTGATGCGATCTGCCTCAAATCGGATACCAGGTCGCCGCACATCATGGCCTAGATGGGGGGAGGAGAGGGGTGGCGTCTTTTGATACTCGAGGGTTAAGGGGATAGATTGAAATGGCAATAATTGAGAGATAATATTTCGAGAAAAGTTTCTTGGTGTACGGATCTATGTTGGTTTGAGCTTTTTTACTATCACATTTTGACTTTTCAACTAAGCTAGGGGAGCTCTTGAAGTTTAAATTATTAAATATATAAAAACTGAAAAATACTCTACGGTTGAAAAAAACGATTTGTTTTGAGCAATTTGTATACGGTGTTCCAGAACGCTCACACTTAATTTTAATGAAAAATTCTTCTTCAAATTCTAAAATGTTGTTTTTCGCACTTCTGACGATTTCAAGATTGCTAGCCATTAAAGTTGACCGTACTGATCTTAATGCAGGTTGCGAAGTTTTAGGTGCAATAATATTTCGGTTCACTTGTTTACGTGAACAGATTTTGATTCGATGACAGTTGCATTTCTCAAAGCGTCAAAATAAATTGGAACATTTCGACTTGGTGACAGAGTAATTTTAAAATTCTCATAGCATTTTGAGTATTAAAATTAAATTTGAGTTATAATAACACAGTAATGCCTTTCAAGTTCGTTCTAAACCGTGGACTAAATTAATTTTGATGTAGGTTATTAGCTTATGATAAACTCTTAAGTTGAAGCAAAAATTCTTTATTTTTTCATCATCTGGCATTGTGATAAAAATTCTGCAAGTTAAAAGTTGTCTTAATTTTGACAAAGAATTTAGCATTATAGTTTAATAGTGTCAGGATTGAAATATAAGGTCCAAAGATAGAAGTAGATGGGAATTTAAGATCTGAGAATTTAAAATTTATTCCGTGTGTATCCAAGCTGCAAGAATCTTCTATAATCTGATTCAGTGTTTTATAATTCTGTCATATAGAATTTTAGAAATCTGTAACTAAAAATCTTAGGTTTTAAAAGCTAGAACGTAAGCCTTTAAAATTACAGTACAAATCTAAAATTTGATATAAATTTGAAAAGATTATGGGTTACACATTTTTGTTTTTAAAAGTTTTGTTAAAAATAAGATTTTCAAATTTTATTGGATTTAGTATTTTATAAATTTATGATATAGCAAAGTTTTGGTGAAGAAAGATAGAGGTGGCAAATTTAAAATTAGATAAACTACAAATCTAAAAACTGATATTAAGAAAATGTAGAGAACTAATAATTATCTTGTATTTGAAAAGATCTGATAAATCTAAGAACATAAATTGTAATTTTTGTTTGAATTTAGTTTTGAGAGTTTAAAGTGTCAAAGCATAAGATCTGAGAAACCAAAAATTTGTATTTGGGTAACATAATTTTAGAATTTAGAATAAAAGTCTAAAATTTATAAAATGAACATTTTAAAACTAAGATTTTTCTATTGAATTCAAAATGTGAAGCTGTTTGATATACTGTTTTTGAGAATCAAAAATTTTGAAATCTTGGATTTAGGAAGCAATTATCTGGAATTTTAAATTAGACAAGTATACTACGAATTCAAATATAATTTAAGTTTTATACGAATCTAACGATTTCAGTTATAGATTTTTATTAAATTTGTTTTTGGGCGCTGCAGGTTTGAAATGAAAGATGTGGGAATTTAAATTTTGAATCTTTAACGAACGTGTAAGGTGTAATTTTAAATCTGAGAATAAAAATTAAAAATATAAGAATCTGAAAATCTAAAAAAATTAATATTTGAAAATCCAAGAACTAATAAATCTAAAGGTATAAGATATATTTTCTTCATTTTGGCAGCTTTAGGTGTAATAATTTAAAATCTAAAATCTGAATATTTACAATCTCAAAATCTTAAATTTAAAAATCTAGAAAAGAAAAATTTGAATTAGATAAATAAAGAATCAAAAAACTATAAATTTGAAAATTTAATCGAATATTTTATTTTTTAAATTTTATATTAGCGCTCTAAGTTTGAAACTATAAGACCTGAGAAAAAAAATGTAAGAATTTGCATACTGGAACCTTTTATGTTAAATTAAAGAACTTAACCCCAAAGATTCTTTGATATTAGTTTTTTAAATATTTGTTATTGAAATCTGTACTCTTTAACTTTATAGTATGACATTTACGAACTTTAGATTTACGAATTTAGAATCTGAGAATAAAATCTATGGGGCAAAGAATTTACACTTTCCTACCTAGTCAGTCAGTCAGTTAATATAATTTCGAACAAATTTATGACACTATTGAAGTTTTTATAGTTCTTTTTCAATAAAGAAAATTTACAAGTAATTTATCAAAATTTTGTACTAAAATAAAAATTATTACTTTAATGATTATTTCCGTCATAAAAACTTGTCAAGGTATCAGACAGTTTTAATTTCACTTCTTTATAAATTATAAATTAGAACATTTCTTTACATCGTGATCGGCTAATAACGTCAAATAACAATATTTATCACAATGGCGATTTAATATAAAATGATTATTTATTTAATTAGATATCGGATAAAGTTTTTCAAAATTATGTACTAATAATTTATCATGTGTATTTGGCTATTGGGTCTACAAATCTGATTTTTATTTATTCCGTTATGAAATTTTTCTGTTAGTAAACAATTTAATATACATAAGCAACAAAATTTACGGGGCTTCAAGTTTAGCAAAATATGCGATGGGTTAACGAAATGCCAAATTATCGCAAAAACTATGAAATCATAGAAAAGTACCTACTTTTTTCAGATACCTATCTACGATTTTATAGATTTTTGCATCATTAGAACCTTTTATAATGTGTATTAATTTTTGGTATTTTTTGAAACTTTCAAATTTATTTTTAATTTTTTAGATTCTCATTACATTATTTGTTTCCTAATCAGAATTCATAAATTCTTTTTTAATTTTTTAGATTTGTGATACATGCCTAATGCAAATTCTCTAGATGTATTTGAGGATTTAGGAATCTAGAATCTAAAAAATCAAGATCATATACATAATGAATTTAAACACTAAATTTAGTATTTAAAATTTTAAGTTCAATATAGAAAATAGGTTTAGATTTTTAAAATTTGCTATTAGAATCTCAGGTTTGAAAATATGACACTTAAGAAATTAAGGATGTGAGAATTTGGATTCTGGAAACTTTGGATCTGACAATTTAGAATATAAAATTTGACAATTTCTTATATGGACATGATTATATGCTAAATCCTTTTTTAGAATAGAAACTTTCTTAAGACCTGAATTCTTTAATATTAATCCCGAGAAATTCAAAATTAGATCTTTTAATCGTTTTGGGAAAATTAAAATAAAAACAGAAGTATTTTTTCTGAATGTCTCAAACTTTTGACAGCTACGTTAAAAAAGTTAAAATACGACTATTTTGCAATAAAGAGGTTTAATCCACGAGCGACCGGGTCACTATTCCCCTTGAGTTAACTTATTCTTTATAATAACGTACAATTCATGCAAAAAAAAATCAAATGAGTTCTTGTTGACCCGAAACGTTGTTTAGACATTGTAGGCTTGACTCAAATTATCTGTTGTATTAAAAAAAACAAACAGTAAGAAAAAATATTTTATCATAAACATTTTATATTCCTAAAATCTAATTAGAACTTAATTCTAACAAATAATTATTATATTTTTCGGAATTTTTAAAAAGTCACGATATCTCAAAAAATATAAATTTTAGGTATATCTTGTACGTAACAAAAATGCAAGATCATGGAAAAAGAAGAATCCGATGATACAAAAAAATATAGTGTTCCATTCAAAAAACAAAGTTATAGCTGTTTAAATATTATATAAAACAAGTGTTTCTGGTGAACACCCTGTATCATAGTGTCAAGTAATATTTTTTTTACTTTCTTGTCATATTTCAGTAATCAGTTGCTAATAATAATAATGCAAAAAATTTACTTTAAACATATGCATTTTCAAAATTTTGTAAAAAAATGAATAAATTGGCAATTTAGTATTCAAAATTTAAAGTTTAAAAACAAAATATGCATTTAAAGCATTTAATCCACCGTGAAAAATTAACATACAAGTGACTTAAATAATTAATATATTTCTAATATATTTAAAAACTGTTTAAAAACAATAAATCAACAAATAACTCATACCATATTTACTAAAAGAAAGAAAATTCAATTTTGGAAAACGCAAAGAAACAGCATCTCAGGGCGTGTATTTCCACCTCTTGCTATAATAACGGCCTGGGACCGTCGTGGCATACTGTATCAGATTTATTATCACATCTTGCTCAAATGCTTTCCATATCTGGGTTAAGGCGAAGACTTAGCTCGTTTAAGGTGGCAGGTCGGTGCGGTTGCTGTTTAATGCATTTTCCCATCGTGTCCCATTGGTGTTCAAGGGGATTGAGGTCAGGACTTCGTGCTGGCCATGGTAGCGTTTCAATTTGGACAGTCTGTAGATAGTCTCGTACAACTGCTGCAGTGTGCGGCCGCGCATTATCGTGCATGAAGAGGAAATTTTGTCCCATAAAAGGTTGATAAGGGACCACACATGGTTGGAAATTCAATACAGTCTTAACATTAAGATTACTCCTCGAAAGAACAACAAGCTCGGTACGAAATGCCTGCCCACACCATTACAGAACCGCCACCAAAACGCACATCAGGAATAATATTGCACCGTGCGAATCGTTCTCCCGTCCTTCGATAAACCCGTACTCGTCTATCACTGGTGTTAAGACAAAATCTAGACAAAATCTATTTAGATTCGTCTAAAAACAAAACTCTCTTTCAATCGTCAGTTCTCCAGTTCACATGATTTCGGGCAAAAGGGAGTCTATTTCTGCAATGTTCTGGGGTCAAGGCGGGACTTCTTGCTGGAATTCTGGGACTTAAACCATGTTTTGTCAGCTTTCGTCTAATCGTATCCTCACGATGACGATATGACCTCGTATCCGTAGGTCATACCTTTCTTCGGTCAAACTTTGTAGCGCTGGAGCTATGAAAGTTCGGTTTCGCAGAGATTGCATCAACAAAAATCGATCCTGCTGGAGCGATCTTACCCGTTTTCTACCTTGTCCTGGGCGTCTTTTGCAACTTCCAGTTTCTTGGTACCTCTGCACAACCCTAGATACAGAAGATTGGTTGACCCCAATGCGAATAGCAATATTTCGTTGAGACAGTCCTTCTTCTGCAAGTACAACAATTTGGGCAGCTGTTTCTGAATTCACATAAGTTCTCATGATATTCTGACGATTCATTTTAATTGTTGTGTCAAAAGAAATTGAAAACAGTGACACACATTTATAAAATGGCTTATTATTAACTTTATACCTACGTGCGACGCCACTGTCACGCAACCAATTTACTTTTGATTTATGGGATTAATAGTTGTTCTTATAAAGTAGTGAGATGGGAGACAGTAAGGGGTAATGGAAAGGTATTTTTCAAAATTATTCTCAATAATCTTTTTTTGAAATGCAACAAATATAGATTTTGATCACTTTGTATAATATTATATATATATATAGGTAAATTACTTTGACTTCAAGAAAATTTAAATTCGAAGCCTCCTACATGTAGTTATTTTAAGATATTAATCAATGGATGCTCTCTTCTTGAATTTCATTGCCAGCATTTATTAAAAAATCGAATCCAGATTTTATTTATTTATGCCAATATTAATTAACCAAAGTATTAATTTCTATGGAACTTTTATCTTTTTGTTAAAAAAGAATAAAACGTTATTAAAACTAGATTTTATGCCACTTTTGGTGCACATACGCTACGTAAAACCGCTCTTTTGGCACAACTACTCTTAAAACAATTATCCCCGGTACTCCTGCGGTCCATGTTTGCGGTGTTGAATTAAAGCAGCAATTCCATAAAACAAATTACACCCCTTATATGGTGGATTTAATCTTAGAATCTAGTTAGCGACAGTAAATTCATTTCGATGTCGATTTAATGCAAAATCTTGGCGCAAAACCTGGGCTCAGGTAAGTTAATTAGGCCGTGTATATCACGTACGATATCAAGGTGGTCGCAATTGTATGAGGGTGGAGGGTAATGGTGCGCTATGTGGCACGTTATACATACAAATAGAATGTTGAAAGCTTCTACAGTGCTACAGTTTTGTCCGCGGCAACGGGAATATGACTATTACCCCCTTGATGTTTCCAATTAATTGCGATTGCAGCCGTGATGTAATCATATGGACGGTCGCTTTTTTAGGAGATTAGGATGTTCAGTTCGCTTTTTGATTGTTACAAAAAAACTAAAAATTTAACATTTATGACGCAGTGTAATAATCAAAACCATAGATCCAGCTGTTGCCGAAGACATAAAAATTGACAGTCATGGCCTATTTCACCAGAAGCAACCTGTTACGCTCGTAGAATTGTTCCGCTACGAAAGCCCGATATCCATTTGTGCCGTTATTAAATTGAGGCGCATTCCCTAAACAAGATATCAAATTTATATTATTGTACGACGGTGAAGCCGCCAACGAGGGGTACGATGGATAAGATTTCGGTCTCTTGGCTGTTAGAATAGTTCGAAATTTTAACCGGTTTCAGTGTCGAATTAGTCATTTTTCAAACTAACCCATTTCTTTCGGTTTTAACCGATAATACCAAATGTTTGTAAACGTTGAGAGTTCCGTCTTGAGATTGTTGATGGCTCCTCACATCACTGCACACGCTTTGCCGATTAAACAAGAAGTAGTAATCAAGGCAGTGGACGTTTATTGCTGCAAGAGGACTCTCTATGCCAGAGCTTTCTAGTTCAATTACTTGTCTTCTTCCGGTCTTATTGAAGCAAGTTCGACGGAAGTGCGCTCGCACTTGCTTCTCGCTCTCATTCTCCGCATTACCGCCTTGAAAAGCAGGATCACGTGTAAAAGCTCAGGATAAGAAATCCTCGGTGGAATAAATGAATTGTGATATGGGCGCCATATATCATCAATCGGGATGACCGAGTCCCCTTTTCAATACATCTCGAGAGGAAGCTGTAGAAAAGTCGGATCTTGAAGGGAAAAAAGTTAAAATAAGGGCCGACTTGCGAAAGCTGCGTTCTACGAAATGTAATAAACAGAGAAAATAGAGCCGCAGCAAAATTGCGAGTAAAAACTTCCGTGGATTAAACTTTATTGCATTTTTGCATGTCGTATCCTTAACTAAATCTGCACTAATGAATATAGATAATAAAAATTTAAGCTCTACTGGAGGCGCAAAAAATATCTACAAATTCAGAAAAAATTTAAAATAGCAGATGCTTTTCAAAATCGGTTGAATAAAAGTAAAACGATTGGTGTAGTGTGCACGAACATGTGAATCCGCTCAGGTGTTTTCCACTGCGGACATAATACTAACAAAAATGCTATAAAAAAAATTGAAATATCTTGCTTATATTGAAACAACGATTACATTGGTTTACATTGTTGCAAAATAAATAATAAATATATAAATGTATGACAATAATTTTTTCTGCATAAAAACGCAATTTTTAAAAGTTTGATAATTTTTTAGTTAAAGAACAGACGGAAAACACCGAGGTTTACAAAAATCCATAGAAATAAAAAAATGAAGAATCTAAAGCATTTAAAGTTTACGAGCTATACAAAGATTTTTAAAAGTCCCTAAAAATCTACAAAACCCAGAAAAACTAGAGTAAACAAAAAACATGAAGAAATCAAAGAACCTAAGGGGTCTGGGCTACAAGGAATCTAAATAACTTATAACAAACAAAAAGAAATTTAAAAAAAAATGGGAGTTCAAGTATTAAACAAAAAATAAAGTAAACTAAAAAATACAGAAAATCTGAATAATTTAAAGAAGAATTTGCAATACGATCAAACAGTTGCAATAAATACAATGAGTTTGGAGGCAAATAAAAAAATTGAAAAAAAAATAGAAAATTTAGAAAATCAGGAACGTACAAAAAAATGTACAAAATAAAAATTAAGTAAACCCAAACGTCTACAGAATGTAAACGAAATAAAAACTTTTCAGTACATCTAAAGAATCTAAAAAAGAATTTATGAAATTTAGATAATGAGAGAACAATAAGAACAATATAAAAAATTTAGATGCTCTAACAAATACCAGGAATAAAATTCTAACAATGTAAAAATTATTATTAAAAATTTCAGGACCTAGAAAAGCTATCCTAAGAAAAAAAAATTAATTCTGTTTACATAAGAATTTCTCAAATTTTATATTCTGAATTCTAAGGTCTAAAGTTCCCAGAACCCAAATGCCCACATTTTTAGATTTTATTTAAATTTTTACAAAATTATTAAATTATTTAATTTTGAATGCTTAGTTAATTGCTATAGTAAAGATTTTAGGTTCTAAAAATCTTATATTTTAAATTACAAAAAAAAGTGTCTACATGAGAAACTTTCGAATTTTATATTTTGAATTCTCAAAAGTTTCTCCTAAAAACATAAAAAATAATAGTTAACCCGCACACCAAAAACTCAGTTTGTGTCATCGCTCTGATAATGGTGGCTTTGCTACCGAAACATGCATCAGCCAATAAACTGACTTTTAGGTGTGCGAGTTAACTATAATTTTTTAAATTTTTTAGAAAGTCTAAGTTTTGGATTCAAGAAATTTTCATTGACATTTCTCTTACATTGATTTTAGGTTTTCAAATAAAAATAAAAAATTTGATACTTATCAAATTTTGAAATTTTTTAGGTTATAGGTTGTGAACCTCTAAATACATGTAAAAAATTTACGTTGAATATTAAAAAAATATATATTTTTTTTATAAAATCTAGAAAATTAACAAATACTGTAAATAAGACAAACTAAAATGCAGAAAACTGCACATTCTAACGAATAGCAAAAATATAAGAGATCCTATTGATGCAAAAATCTATAAAATCATAAAAAAATAGGAGAAAATTTCTTTTTTCTTTTTTTGACGCTTCTATAATTTTATACAAATAATTAGGCAATTTTTGTCGTATATTCAAAGTAGTAACCGTAAAGTTTTATGATAGAATAAATATAATGTAAATTTATAGGACAAACAGCCAAATACAGATGATAAATTATTAGTACATAATTTTGAAATTGCATTATGCGATGATAACCAATTAAATAAATAAAACATTAAATATTGTTATTTGATGTTCTGTAAAACAATGTTCTCATTTATAGTGTATAATTTATCAAAAAGTGAAATTAAAACTGTCTGATAATTTGTCAGGTTTTTATGCCGGGAATAATCAGTAAAGCAATAATTTTTATTTCAGTTCAAGAACTTTGATCAATTACTTGTAAATTTTATTTATTGAAAAAGAACCACAAAAGTGTCATAATTAAGTCAAAATTATATTAAATGACCGTGTTCAGTTTTTTCCAACTTTTTATTTATGCTTTAAATAATGATAAATTGAGAAAAAACTTGATTAAAAACGGCTGCCTAATGAATCGAAAACGAGAGTAGGAAAGTGTATAAGAAGATAGGGAGGAAGAGGAATAGATGACGTAATAATGACATGTAAATAGGAGCAAGGGCAATTTATTTAAAATCCAATTTCACGCCATTACTATGAATAACTTACTTACTATATTCGTAAGCGTTTTATAAAGTTTTATGAATAGTTTTATCTAGAAGCTTCGTTCACTCCCTTCGTTCGCTAACATGCATTTCATGTGAACAATAACGACCCTCGAACAATACAACAATGATTTGTTTAGTGAAAAGGAAATTAACACAAACAGAACTTGGAGAGTCATTCGCTCTCTCCAAGTTATGCCGATATTAATTAAATTTTTACATGAAAATATGCTGCCTCGTTTCGTTTTATCGCGCGCCAGTTTTACTATTCGCTAAACTTTATTTCGACGCCATTGTTACCGACTGAACAAACCCCGAGGGAATGTTGACACTTTGGGAATATAAAGGCGTCGTTGAGCGACCGAAAATAATACCAACAACGAAAGGCCGCAGGATTTTTATAGGTAAATTTTTAAATTTTAAAATTAGCAGAATGTTTACTCTTGACAGCTATTACTTATTTAATTTATCACGAAAAAGTGTTATAGTTTTATAACACAGTAATATTTTTATTTTTGAAGGTATTACCTACTACTATTAGTTTAATTTTATTTAATTAGGCGTAAATTGCATGTAAAGTTTGTCCTGGACAAAGTTTGCGACCTATACAAAATTTAGAAAAACTAAGAGGTTCGGGCTACAAAGAATCTAAACAATTTGAAACAAAAGAAACTAAAGAAATCAAAAGAATTTTAAAATTTTAAAAAGAATTTGAGAGTATCAAAACTAAATAAAAAAATACAGAAAATTTGAAAAATATAAAGAATCTATCGATTTAAAACATTTATTCAATTAATAGAATGAAACAATTAATAAATACAATAAATTTGAAAAAAAAATAAATAAAAAAATAAAGAATCTAAAAAATTAAGAAAATGTATAAATATCAAAGAACATACAGAAGAGATCTTAGGTAAAACCGAAAGCCTTAATTTAATTTAAATAAATAATATCAATAATAAAAGGCTGCAGAATTTTATATTTTAAAAGTTAGATAAGAAGCAAGTGTTCAATAATACTTGACACTTATTAGTCATTAAATTTATAACGAAAAAATTATAAATTCGCAGGAATCGTCTGTGTTTTTTTATAGCAGTACCTAATACAGTAATAATTTTATTTTTGAAGGTATTACAACATTTTATTATCATCTTTTTATTATTATTTAATCAGATGTCTATTGCTTGTAAATTTAATTTGCTCTGGATAAAATTTGCGATCTATACAAAGATTCTAAAAACCGTTTAAAAATTCACAAAACCTAGAAAAACTAAAACCTAGTTCAAACAAAGCCAAACATCCTCAGAATCGGAATAAATAATACCAACAATGAGAGGACTCAAAAGTTTCATCGTTAAATTTAAAATTTTAAAAGCTTAATTTACGTTAATTTTGACAACTATTAGTCATTTAATTTATAACAAAAAAGTGGGCAGATATGTCTGTGGTTTTTTTTATAGTAGTATTTTAATAAAATAATATTTTTATTTTTGAAGCTATTATACTTTTTGTTATCATTTTTTTATTGCTTAATCAGAGCTGCATTGCTTGTAAATTTTCTTTGTTTTAAACAAAGTTTGCAACCTATACAAATATTCTATAGACTATTTAAAAGTCTACAAATCTTTGAAAAACTAAACAAAACAAAGAAGATAAAAATTCAAAGGATTTTGAGGGTCTGGGACACAACGAATCTACACAATTTGACACAAACTAGGGAAATTAAAAGAATCTGGATATTTTATAAAGAATCTTATAGTATTAAAGATGAAACAATTTAAAGAATACAAAAAAAAATATTTGAATAAATCAAAGAATCTAAAAATTTGAAGGATTTATGTGATTACTAGAATGAAACAGTTTGCAATAAATTCAATGAATTTGAGGTCATTAATAAAAATTAAAAATTTTAGGAATTCAAGTAAGTATGGAAAAAATCAACAACAAAGAACGTGCAGAATACATTTAAAGTAAATCTAACTGCCTCAGAATCTAAACAAATAATACCAACAACGAACGGCCGCAGGATTTTCAGTAGCAAAAAAAAGATTAATAGCAAATTTACGTTAATTCTGGACAACTATTAGTCATTTAATTTATAACGAAAAGTGGTCAATTCGTTAGAATCGTCTGTGTTTTTTTTTGATAGAAGTATCTTAATATGGTAATATTTTAATTTTTGAAGCAAAAATATTACTATATTGAATACTATCTTTTTATTATTATTTGCTTGTATATTTAATTTGGTTTAGACAAAATTTGCGATCTATACAAAACCGTTTAAAAATCTACAAAACCTACAAAATACAAAATCTGAATAATTTTAAAAATCTAAGGATTTGAAACATTTATTTAAGTAGCAGTTGCAATAAAAATGAGTTTGAAAATGATTTCAAAAAACTAAAAGATGCCAAACATTAAGAAAATATAAACGGAATTAACTACAGCATAGATTTCAAGTAAAACCAAACGGTTTCAAAACCTGAAAAAATAATATATATAACGAGAGGCTGCAAAAATTTTATCGATAGATTTTTAAATTTTAAAAAGCTTAATTAGTAGCAAAGTTACGTTAATTTTGACAGCTATAAATTCGTTGGAATAGTCTTTTTTTTGATAGCAGTAGATATCTTAATACAGTTGTATTTTTATTTTTGAAGGTATTACAACTTTTTATTATCATCTTTTTATTATTATTTGATCAGATGTGAATTGCCTGTAAATTTAATTTGTTCTGGACAAAATTGAATTGACGCCGCATATCAATAAATCAGTTCGACAGATATCTGATGACGCAGACGTGACGTAGAAAATTTTGGATTTTTATTGCTGAGATCTAGTAGATAAAAGTGGAGATTAAGACTTTTTTCATAAATAAACTTGTTAGACTTTTTTATCTGTTGCATTTTACACGGGTCTGATGTGTTGCTTTACAACTTAATAGAGCTGAAATTGCCTCTACAGATTTAAGAGTGATTAAGTAATTCAAGGATATTTTTTTAAGAAGCTAATTCTAGTTTTTAGCCGTTACTTCGGTCACAATTAAAATTGGAATGTGTGTCTCTGCAAGACAGTCGAGCGACGCAAGCGGGGGCAGTAACAATGTAATCTAAAGGTTCATTGTGTCGGCGGCGTGTTCGCGTGTTTTCCCTATCTGGCAAACAGCCACAGCGCCATTCAATAACGAACCAGGGGCGCCGCCACCGCTGTTGCCCCCCAACTCAAAACATCGGCTGTTTCAAAGACTTACCTGATACACATGGCATCTGCAGTGTCGACGGGTTAGTCGGATGGATGCCTTTAAAACAACTTTGTTTCGGCTCGTTTAAAACCGCCCCCTATAATACTCTTGTAGTCGCCGAACGGGACAGTTCATCTATGAAATCACATCAGACGATTATCGGCCACAAAGAGGTCGGGAGAGTGCACCACGTGTGCTGTGATCTCCCAGGCGTTGTTGATAGGAAACCCATGTTCCGATACAGCAACCGGCTGGAAAATTGCCCCCGAATAGACGCCCCTTTTTATTTAATGAAAAAAAGTCTAATGAAACTGTTTTCAAAAATGTCGAGAATGTTAACCGAAAAAAAACAAGAAAGATGAGCACGATGGACGACCGGCGAGGAAGAAATCCGATCTGCAATTTTCTAAGCTCGATAAATAAAGAACACTATTTAAAGTTTTTGTCAGGCGGGCAGGTAAAGCTCATCGGAGAATAAAGCGCCCCAGGGAGAGGAAACGTATCACTCTTGCAACAATTTCCTCATTAACATTGGCTTTAGGCGACGACGAGTTACAATAAAACGACGCCTATGTATACTGCAATTCCTTGCAAATCGAATAACTTATTTAGATTTCAAATCATAAGAAAACTGTAATTATCTAGAAAATACATGCATAAGCTTCTTAAATCTAATGGCAGTTTCAAATTGGTCTTCTCGTCTTTAAAGATACCAGGGAAATTCTCCGAGTATTGAGAAAATAGCAAGCTGAAACAATGACAAATAAGTCTTGTTCAGTTTGGAGGAGGGTTTTACTTTAAAAATAAAAGAATGATTGGTACATGCCTAGGCCGATTTTAACGACTGTAGTATACGTATAATAATAAACATATAAAAAGAGAATAGTTACTTTTTAAGTCTTTTTAGAATTGCTGACTTGGCAAGGACAACGTTGTTACCATGTGCGCGATACTGACAATAGCTTTTTTCATTTAAAAATTGGTCAGCTAGCGCTGGATGTCTGATTTAGAGTAATGGATGTTGAAATTCGGTTCGAGCGTAGCAACCACGGTTGCGTCCAGTCTGGGAGCTTTAGTAGGGCTTTAGTGGACCAGATACTCTCGAAAACCGCGTTCGAATTCAATTTCCATTTTAAGTTAAGTTTGGCGCCTGCAGCGACGATCAGAAGAAGAGAGATATGATGTATGTGGAAGATGGAAATAGATATAACAGGGATTGCGTTGCAGAAATGAATGATGAGTATACTCATAGTCGTCCAGACGGATAAAGTGGATAAAACGCAAGAGCGGTCGTGTAACAAATACGCCGTGACACTATACGCAACGTCAGAATCCTGGATTCGTTGTATAACCGAAACGCTAGTAAAAGGATGCAGAGATATCATTGAACTTGTATAAAGATTCTATTTACGAGAAAATTGTGTGTGCGAATCATTTCGGCCCGATTTACATCCATGAATTTGATTTTATTTTGGAAGGGTGCTCCGTGCTGGGGCTAATCTGTGCGTTCGTTGTAGTAGGCTTACCACCAGGTCCGGGCGTGCGGCAAATCCCTTTGTGGATGATTAAACAGACGACTGAAGCACAAGGTATACGTTTTTAGGTAGCCGAGTTGAAACTGTGATGATGGAACTGCATGAATTGGAAGCTGAATCAGGTAATCAAGTTTGCCGGGGGCACATGAGTTTGTGTCACGCCCTTGTCGCTGAGGCATATCTCCCATGAACCATCTCCCCCCTTCTTCCTTCCGTTCACTGATTTACCTACCGTAAATACGCTTGTTGCACATTCGGATCCATTTCCGAACGCCACTGATGGATTTTTTTTTTAATTACGGATTTAGGTGTACTAACTACATCATGAATCACCAAAATTCTGATTCAACACTGCTTGTTGCAACAAAATTAATAGACTACTGTTCAAACGTTTTACATTAGTTATTATTTACAAACATCAAATTCATATTCTGAAATATAGTTTAGTAAATAGGTATTTAAAAGAACAGGTGCATTGACGTGTTAAATTTTTTTTTTTGTTATTATTTGTAGTGGCAATCGTCTTTTGTGATCCAGTCAATTTTTATTAAAAATTTTAATTAACAGCCAGCTAGAATCTAAAAATTTAGAATTTGAAAAATTCTGGAACTAGATAAATTTTCAAAATATCAAACATCGGAATTTAAAACTAGAGATTTGGGAAATATCGAAATTTATTCTCTGGGAATCTTAAAAATATGTTTATTATACAGAAAATTCATAAAAGTTAATATAAATGTGCGATCCAGTATTGAGATATAGAATTTCTACCTTTCGACTACATAATTTAGGAAACTAAAATTTGAATTTGAGATTCTATACGATTTGGAAATCAAGGATACTATAAGTACAAAACTAGACCTAATGTTTTAGAATTTGAAATTTTTAATTGTAATATCTGCAATTTTACAGCTTATCAAATCAACAGCTGCAAACTTGGATTAATATTTGAGAATCTCGTATCTAACCTGAAAAATTAAAATGTTATTATCTACAAATCTACATATTAAAGTGCTAAAATTAATTCTAAAATTCTAGATTTTGAAAATTTAATACACAAATATAAGATTTCAGTCTGAACTACTTCTAATAATACTGGAATAAGAATTTATAACTTAGAAACGCACATCGAGAATGCAGAATTTATGAATATGTAAAACACAGAAAGGGGTTAAATTTGAAGTAAACAAATCAAATTTGTCAGCTTCTTCACTTTAAAATTATTACCTACATCCGCTGAAACACCAAAAATGTACCTACATACAATGAGCATTATATGTTCTAAAGAGAGAGTACAATTTGAGCCTTAGACATAAGTAAGAAAGTTCCAAAACTCAAAATTTAAAATGTTCTAAAACATAAGAATTTACATAATATAAAATAAAAAACCAACATTTGAAATATGTTATTTTGAATCTAAGATATGAAAATTGTACGTATAAATAATCAAATTTCAACTAGAAAATTTGTGATATGATTTTTTTTCTCAGTTTCTCTAAGGTTTAAAGTTTCCATTTCAGAAATTCTGCATTTTTTAGATTTTGTTACTGATGATTTTGTATTTTTACTTCTCATTTATTTTTCTTATTTCGTCTTGATGATTTTAAATTTCTTGTCTTCAGTGTGGAAATTATTATTTTTAAGTCGTCTCAGACTACAGTTGCACCTTAAAAATATGTTTTTTTTTTTAAACTTGATGTCTTTGGATTCCTAGTCCTCAGTTTCTAGATTATTATTTTCAACTTGTTTTGTATTTTATGTTTTAATTTAAATTTTCACTGTTTTCTTGAAGGTTTCTTCTTTGGTTTAAACTTGCTACTAGTTACTATTTATCTTGAATTTCTTATCTGAGAATTTATTTGTTTCAGATAAGCATATTTTCAGCTTGTTTTAAAGTATTTCAGCAGTAGTGTCCTAAATTGGAAAGATATTCATAAACCCTGGAAATCTTTATTTGAGAAGTTAAGATTCTTAAACACTAAGATTGGTGTTACAAAATCTAAGATTTAAAACAAAAGAATTTAGAAGCATATAAGAAATATATAAGCTCCAAGAAAAGAACCCAAAACTTGAGACTTTCAGGTGAGAAAATTTAGAAGCTAAAGTTTTCAAATATGCTTGGCGAGAAACTGAACTGAGAGTCTAGAAATCTAAAGATCTAAAATTTGAAGAACCAGAATCTCAAAATAGAAAAATATAATTAGTGGGAGAATGAAAGAAAATTTAAAATGAGCTAATTTTAAAAATTTAACAACTAAAACTATTTAAAATCCTAAATTCTAAAATTTGAAAATTTAGATATAAAAATCTCAAATATTATAATAATTTGAGATATCTAAGATTCTAGTTTTTGAAGGACCAGCGTTCAAATAGGTATCTAAAAATTGAAAATATTGCTTACAAACCTAAAGGCTTAAAAGCAAATTTTATAAAAAATCAAATCTTGTTAGAAACTGAATGAGCAATAAAAACATTTAACGTTTTTATTCTTTTTGCCTTTAAATATAAATTTTAAAGCACAGAATAAGAAATTAAGCTTTCATGATTTAATTGGAAATTAGTAAGATCAGGTAAAAGCGGGATTTATTCTTTATTTTTTTAAGAAGCTTGACTGAATAAAGAAGAAGCAGGCATCAGTTGAAATGTGGTGGTAGCTTTGTTTGTTTACTTCAAAGCATTTTTTTTGGCAGTTTAAAGCAAAAAATTTACTGACTGACATGTGCTTATATAATTTTGGATGTCAAAATCCATTGATAACACTGCTACCAACAACCAACAATTCTAGTTAAATATAGTTCAAATTTAATTATGTCACAATTTTCTTTTGTTCACGAGTTGCCGCTGTATTAGTAAGTGTTTATAAAACAAAGGTTACATGTTGAATAACGCTTACTAGATGATGTAGGCGACCAATTACTAGAATTACACAATCAACTAATCAATTTATGCACAGATTGATATTGACATCGATGTAGTTTATTATTAACAAAACATTATGTAAAATAATAGTTTAGTGGAGATGGTTTATCTATAGCATATAACAATTTTGGGAAATTGAATTTTTATTTGAACAGATAGAATAGAGATGCTGTATTTCTGTTAGATAAATAGCATAGTTTTTTAGACACTAGACGTCGATAAGAAATAATTTCAGTTGAAATGCTTGATTGTTTTTAATCGTGAATTGCCAGGTCCGGCTCAAAATAATTAAAATAGATAAAACAGTTAGGTAATTGAATCGGGCATTCATTGATGCACATCCAGTTCTAGATGAATATATTTCAATCGAGAATACGAGCTGGGATTGGTTCTAAACGGAAATGTTAACTTTGATCTCTCTAAAAATAGGAACAAAAAGTTTTTGTACAAACTTGGCCAGCCTTCGACGTGTACTAGGACGGTCCAGTGAACAGCCGATTGTGTTTCGTCACTCATGTATGAGCTCAATGTTTGCGTGTTTTAGTTACAGGGGCGGCTTCAACATCACCCGTTTTGTTTTTCGTCTCTCATCATCGAATTAAAGTGTACGCATAATGTCGCCGCTATTCCAATTAGCAACAACAGATTCGATTCTTCCCGTTTCACATCGATGGAAATAAAACGAAATAGTTCGCTACCTTTGACAGGCTCTCTAAACATTACTCAAACCAATTTCCCGTTAATTATGTCGGAGTAATTTGATTGTTTTTGATCAAATTAGTCGTTCGCTTAATAAATTGAATTCATTATTAGTTTACAAACAAGCTTCAATGGCTTGTTATTGAGTTGAGATATTTTTTCGGATCCTAAGAGCTCCGGCGAGGTAAAGTGGAACGTCATCGATAGTTTGTCTTCGAATTTACTGTCATGAGCATGTGAATTCTCTTTTAGCGCCTCCGACAAATTCGATTCGGAGCTGGGAGTGGTGTAACTTCATTTGACTTATTCCGTCATCTGATTTTGTAACCTTTTTATGTTCATTTTCATCCACATCAGTTTCCTGTGATGAACTCTTACGTTATTTTAAATCAAGAGTTTGAATTTGGATTTCGCTACAATTTCCGACGTACACATTTTATACTCAATTATTTTTACTCTCGCATGGAAAACTTCACAAATAAATCACGTCGTGAAAAAGTGCAGCGTAGAAGATACTTTATAGTTTGATACGAAATAAACAGTAACCTAATTCGCCACTTCCTTTAAAAAAAATCCTAGTTCATTTGCATTAAATTGAAAATTTGTATAAACCTTAAATACATTATTACAAATAAAATGTGAAGTTCCTATCGATCCCACTTCGGTTAAAAAAAATTTGAAGTTAAAATAAACAAATTGTTTTAAAACGGTAAGTTGTATCGTAAAAATAGTTTATACAAAATTTAACTCTGAGAAACAACTGCATGTTACATCACCATTGAAATAATTTTCTAAAAATGTCACAAGTTTGTTTTATTTGCGTAAAACATTGGCCGAAAGCGAATTCGTTTTAGATTTCAAAAACTGAAAGAGTTAAATTCTTTATTATATGCATATTTTTTTCTATACCACCTTCAAGTAAAGTATTTTTTTTTATGTGGTTACACTTCGATATATAAAATCTACGATTTATTTATTTTATTCATTTTTTTTTGTACATGACGAACGAACAAATCCACAACACTGATGATCCCATCCATTAAAGAAGTCGTCATGAAGATTTCCAGGAAGCATTTTGAGAAAGCAAGAGATCAGGAAAATCCACCAATCAAAAAACAAACGAAAGAAACCACTTTGAGAGATTCGCGATGGAAGAAGGATAAGAGAAAGAAAAAGAAACAAAAGCATTTAACTCGAATGCAACACCGCCGACAAAAAAGAAGAACACCACCGAACTAAGAATCAACGATAAAAGAAGATGAAAATAACCCAATGAAGAAAAAGACTAAGACTGCGGAAAAAAACATTGGAAGTTGAAGAAACCGTGAAAAACTAACAACCAGAGAAGTATTTGACCATACAGTTTGGTCGTAAAAAATTCGGATTATTTTGTTCACGAGTATGTAGTTTATGGCAAGATTAGTTTTGCTCTAATGCTGAATCAAATACAAGATGATAATTTTTATGATATCAATGAAGGGATATCTGATCCATTTTTTCCCCAGAACAATAGATAAAAATCCAGCAACAAAAGGAGAAAGGAGAAAAAGACAGAAAGAACATATATGACTGTCATAGTAGAATTTACAGATGTAAGTAGATCGTGTATTACACCCGTTCTCACCAATGAGAAGAAAATTTAAGATATTAAAAAGCTGGAAATAAATACCAGCAGAAGCAACTGATTTTTATCAAAATGTTAAACTGTGGAACACCATCATCAACGTGGAAGAAAATGACTGAATTAGTATTTTACTCTTGCCTTTTTTATTTATTATGCAATTACATTTTATTGGTTTACTTTCAGGTAGAGTATTAAGTGATAAAACGCACTTGAGTGGAAGAACAGCACTTGTTTAATAATTTGATAATTTTTTTAACACAAACAAACTATTTCTATGATCTACGACTGCATTACCGGATTTTTTGGAACTATATGAAGACAGCCACAAATGTAGTTGGGATTCAAATAGGTAGTATTCTGTAGAGGTTTGAAATTGAAAATTTGATTACCTCGAATTGAAAATTTTGGACTAGAACTGCTCTTTCACTCGCTGATTCAAGTACTATAATTTTTGAAACTAAAAACGATTTTGCTTTCAGCCAAGGGATTATTTATATACCCAGGTGTCTGGAATGTTATACACGTTCTCGGAGGTATAATAGTGAACGTGACAAAAACATAAAAAAAAACATTGCTTTTTATTTTTGTTTTACAAGCAAATTGAAAACACGAAAATGGTCAACACTCGGAAATAAATCTGAGAATTCTAATTAAAATGTTGGTACTGTGGTAATTACTGTCAATGTTCTATTCTGACAATGAGAGTCATACATCCAAACACTTCATTGATCCACAAAAAAATAACATTAATTCATGGAGATAGTGGTATTGGAACAATCTTTGTTTTTCTACTAAAGACGAAGCTAGAGATGATTTACAACTAAGATAAAAATAAAACTAACAATAAATCAATAGCTAGTTGTACAATAAGTTAAAACGGAAAAACACGTCTAAAACGGAAAAACATCACTTTTCCCAACGTATTGTACACAAGATTTTGACATACCGGTATGACAATTTAGGATTAGACTTCCTTTATTCCTTATCTGTGTACCAGCATGGTCCTTGTGTTTGTTATAAATACTGTGCCCTGATTGACTCCTGGGCAAGAAGTGTGTGTCCCTGTCATGCTCCTGGTGCTTATGCTACTTCTTCTTGTTCGGTGTCCTGGTTCGTTAGGTGATGAACTAGGTCGTGGCTAGTTCTACGTGACTAATTAACAAGACTTTTTAAATCCGGTAAAAAATTACTCATTATTTAATTGTCATTAATATTTTGATTTCAATTTTAAATGCGATAATCAAGTTTCTTTTGGTAATGAATCTGTTATTGCTATGGAATTGAGGAGTAAACAAAAAAAATATTTTTTTCAATTTTGTGTAAATGTGCAATTAATTGCTTTAAAAATGTCTGAAGTTATCGAAGAGTACAGCACTGGCCCTTAATTCGTTGCTACCAGAGAGGTCAGAAGAAAATAAGAAAAGGCGTTTAAAGAATTCGACAACTGGTGTTTGGAAAAGACTGTTAAAGTTGTTAATGAGAAGGTATTATTAGCATATTTTGAACAGAAATCAAGAACTTTGAAGGGTTCTACTTTATGGAGGCTCTCTTCGATGTTACGAGCTACAATTAGTGTGAACAAGAAGATAGAAATTAAGAATTATCCTAAATCGATACGTTTTATTAAAATGAAGTCTAGCTTCTTTACAAAGTTGGAGGTAGGGAAATTTTTAAAGGAAGCGGATGATAACGAATATTGTTGATGAAATTAAAATTTACCACAAAACTTGGTGCTACATACTAAAACCTTCATCCATTTTTAGGTGGTGTTGTTTGTAGGAATTAGCGGAAGGTTGCGTCAAGAAAAGATAACATTTCTCGATATAAAATATGTGAAAGAAGATTTTTCTGATTGAAATTCCACACACAAAGACAAAAGCCATAAAAGAATTTGGTATAACACGTGAAAATTGTCGATTAATGAAAAATATTTAGAAAGTACTATTACCTGCGGCCTTCACGAATTGAAAATTCAAAGTTTTTTATTGGCTACAGTAATAGCACACGTACAAGGCAAGCTGTGGCAGAATTAAGACCATTGCTGCAATCCCACTGAAAATTGCAGAGTTTTTAAAGCTACGAAATTCTTCTACGTATACTGGACATTGCTTCAGGAGGACTTCAGCAACATTACTTGCAGACGCAGCGACTCTTTTGGAAACCTAGTCGTATCGTTGAATCGTACATCGAAAACTCCATTGAAAATAAATTATAAATAGCCTCCAAAATAATTGGGGAGCCACAGTCACAAGGTTGTGGCAAACTACTGTGTTGTGATGACTCCGGGCCATCTACCGGATTGGAATTGGGAAAGAAGACACAGGAACAGAATAACATACTAAGTGAAAAGTCTGATAATAATTAATCTAATTGGCTTTTTGAAAATTGTTGTAATTTTGTAGTTAACATATATAAAAATAAAGTTTGCATTGATTCTTTTTTTCTTATTTTTCTATTCTAGTTTGGATTTAACAAAATTTATTTTCAATAAAAATTTAATGTAATTTTTAGTGTTATTTTTTTACTGTTTAAGCCATTATATTGTATGAAAATAAAAGAAATTTTTCTCGTATTTAAGGAGTCTAAATATCTAAATGCGAAATACCACTGACTCACTGACCCGACATAAAATCTAAACAATAATTCGACAATTTGACATTAAGGTCCTTGGTTACAATTAACAAACCGCTTTTAGAGTTTTAAAAATGTTAACCCCAAAAAGGTTGATAGGTGTGAAAATTTATTTATATAGAATTGTATAAAAATGCGATATTTCTGAGAGTTCTAGTTTTAAAAATTTATATTATGTCTTATTAATAGAAATATGCAAAAACATATTGAGGATGAGAGTTTGTGTACAATATGGAGAGAAGTTTCGTTAATTTTTAAGTTAATCAGATCAAATTTGATATTGAGGCTTTTTGTTGCAAATATTTTTTTTAATATTTAAAAAAAATCTAAATGACTGGGAAGGCTAAAAAAATAAAGATTTAAAAATTTATGTTTTGACCCATTACAAGTCATTCTGCACTTTTCAAGTGACCTAGTGTAGGTTGTTGGTCTGGTCGAGTACAACGCGAAACGATGCAAGAAAGTTGTCTAACACCCTTAAATTCTTAATTTATTGCTAAAAATCTGTTTTTACGTTTTGTCGCTCACTTATCAATTATTAAAATGCATACCTTTCCAACGATTTGTGGAATTCTTCTAATTACTGTGCGTATTTATGAAGCAAATTTAAATTTTTGACTTTTTCCCGTTTTTCAACTTTAACGATGCTTTCAAGCAATGTTTCGTTAAAAATCATGATGTTTGCATAAATATTCGAAAAAAACAAATCCTCGCGAGTAAAATGCATGTTTAATTTTAAAATTCGATTAATCATTAATTGACCAGGTTATAGAACTTTTTCGAGAAACAAAATTTTGGCGCTGTTACTCGGGCGAGCCAACCCTCGTGCATTCGCAGCATATTGCTGATTCTAGTCGAGAATAATGATAAACCCTAAATATATGTGAGTATTTTAACGGCATTGTATGAAAAAACATAATATTTTTGCAAAACATGTGTGGTTTGGTTGGTTGATACGAATTTCATGAAATAATCTTGAATATAAACTGATCTTCCCCAACGTATGTATTTTAGTGGAACATCATATACACTGCTTACAATTGTTAAAAATGTTTGCTTGCCATAATTTCTTGACTTATTACTTGTTTTTAAAAATTAAACATTTGATTTACTCGCGAGTATACGTTTTTTCCGAATATTTATGCAAACATAATGTTTTTTAACAAAATATTGTTTAAAAACGTGGTTAAAGCGAAAAAACGTGAAAAAAAACAAAAAATTAGCATTTGTTTGATAATTGATATATACGCACAGTAATTGCAAAAAATGTACAAAACGATACATATCGTTCAGAAGCTCTGTATTTTTCCTTACCAAAACCGGCAAAAAATCGAAAATCGGTCGATAATTAACTGAATTACTGATTCATAAGTGGCCGAAGGAACAATAAATTAAGAATTTGAGGGTGTTAAACAACTTTTTTACATCGTTTGGTGTTTTCTTTCAGAGTTTTGTTTTTGTTTTTTTTTAGCAGCGTGCTATTACAAATAAATAAAAAAGTGTTTCAATCGTTGAAGCGATATTTTTAAAATAAGACTTGAAAACTGTGTTTTTGAAAATAAAATTTAAGGAAGGTGGAAAAGGAGATTTAGCCGTTAGACGAGCAAACAAAATTTAAATCGTGACATCTCGTGGACAGAAAAAAAAAATAAGACCTTTTTTGTAGAGAATCTACAAATTTTGTGTAAACTATTATTACGTTAACACTTACCGTTTATGGAAATTTGAAAAGAAAAAAGATCTTTGACCTCGAATACAATTTTTAACCAAAGTGGGGTTGATGTAATGCATTTGTAATACGAGAATGTATTTAGACTCTGTACCAATTTTCAGCTCTATGCGAGTTTTTCCGATGTTTAAGCATTTTGTCTGTTTTAACTAGATTAACCAATTTCTTTTTCAAAATTTTTGTTATCATTATAACCATTTATTATGCAAAGTATAAATTACAAAATACTAACATCTAATAGTTAACGATATCCACTGATTTCATCACATCACGTCACTTTTAATGTATCCCCGGTTCGTATGCATATTTCCAAATATCCACAATACACACCGATGAGTGAAACCTATAAAACATCATCAAAGGTACACATAAATGCCCCAATATCGTCCACAGCTCTTCTCCATAATATTCTTGCCGATTATCGCTTATATCGTGCGATTTTACTTGAAACGTTTGCATAATCCACATTGCTAGGTTACAAACAATAAGAAACGTTAGTAGTTCTCTGCCCGGTTTCTCTCTTCTTAAGGCTTTGGTGTTACTGCAGCGACGTAAGCCGTCGATAATAAGAGGTGTTTGGATTAAGATTTGACAGACTTCCAAGATGGTGACGATTATGGTGCCAACACTTCCATTTCCGATCGCTGGAATTAAAACAACGATACTGTTGAGAAAGAACGCTGGAAGACAGATGAAAAGAAGAAGTTCGTCGAGGAACGACATATGGAGAGTGCTGATGTCGAGTTTTGTGAGTTGGCGATAGGCGACGATGCTAGCGACAATCATTAAAGAGTCGATTAATATGGAAGTAGCTGTGTTGAGGACTAAGGCTTCGCTTTCGTAGCGGCTGAAAAAAACGTAAATAGGTTATAGCGACAGAAAGAATTCTTTTAAGGGCTAAACTACTTGTGCTCAAAGGGTTGCTTACACGTCATTGATGGCAATGAGGAACAATATGACGCTGACAACCGTCAACACCATGATGACAATTCCACTAAACAGCCCCTTGTTGGCTGAATGGCAATCGGCATGAATAACGATGTTGCTCTCGAGATTATCATTGTTTCCTCCGGGACTGTCACATTGTCGCATGGATGACATTTCCTCTTTCTCCTTGCATTTTCCGATGTTCTGCCATATCACGAACAACACCCCAACTAAACATTTAGTTTCAATAAGAGACCACACACGTGATTACATGATGCTCACCGACAAGAATGCTGTACTCCACAGTGAATGGATACAAATAAGGGGAATAGTTGCGATAAATTGTACTCAGACCAGCGTCGTTTGCACATTCACCTACAAATTGATGGAGGGTAGTATTGAGATAAGCCTTCAACAGTTGAGCGCCTCTTTTGTTATAAGAGGTGAGAGGAAGGGCGATTGGTTGACCGGTGAAAAACGCGATTTCGGATACGGTGGTTGACGGGTTTTCGGTGGATTCTTCTTCGTAATCGTGGTTTGAAAGAGCTTCCACGGTTTCGCGCAGGATCGTCCACAACCAGAAACACAAGCTGGAGGAGAGACAGTGCATCAGGCCGAAGCGGACGGCGGCTAAATGACGGTTAATAATTATCTAAAACAAAAATCAAATAATGAAAAAAAAACTGGAACACGAATTAATTATTACTAATTTTTTTAACCCTAGGATAAAAAGTTAATTTTTATAAAATAGCAAAGGAAGTCAAATAATTTTTGGTACACGTTAGAATATTTTTATCAGATATTAAAGATACGTTTCATCGATTTACTTATCTGTGGTAGTTAGAACTTCAGTACTTGTGAATATTTTTATTTCTTTTCGAAGTAAAAAGAAACTTCACCGACTGCAGTTTACTAACACCAATCAATATATTAATTTAATAGAAGGTACGGACTGAGACTTTAAATATTTAAATTTAAAATAAACATAGTTTATATTTGCAAACTTTTCTTGGTGTGTTTGTTTTAGGTAATTTTTTCTGTCAGCTCTATATCATTCATATAATAATTACATGTAATTAAATACATCATAAGTTGACAAGTAGGGGAACCATTTCTGTTACTATCCTCTCTAGTTTAACAGGTTTCTTATTGGAAAGTTACAAAATAACATCCGGAAGGATTAAAATTAATAAAAACTCATTGCTTTAATTATTTATAAAAGCGTAGAAAAAAGAAGTCAAATGATCCAGTTATTCTGTTCATTGTTTATTTATTATTTACTTTAATATTGTAAAAAATAAATAATACGATGTCAAAGGTTTCGTATATTTCCCCTTTAAGGCAAAAATAGAAAGTCTTGTATATGCTTGAGTGCTTACAGAAATTCCCTATTTTTACCTTGTCACATAAATAACTATTAAATAAAACCTAAAAGGAGACTGAAATTTAAAAATGTTAGGAAATCCGAAATATGAAAGAAATACCGAAAGTTGGGCGATTTCTGCTTAAAAAAAGATTGAAATAAACGGAAAAGTGGGGTGGTAGTCATTTTTTATCAAGGTTAATGATTACACTTTTTGCCAAAATTTGAATTTCCAGTAAGTTTTGAGATATTAATGTAATCTAATAGTAGTTTTATTTTTTCGTCATGATTTTTTTTTTAAATTGCTTGAGAGTGCCAAAGTTTATAACCTGTAAACCTGATAGTTAAGAAATAGATGGATTCTAACATTTTAGCGTTTGTAATTCTGCTTTCATTGAGGAATTTTCAGTTTTATTAGCCAAATTAAAAAAAGAACGTTTCCTTATCGTTATTGATAACGATAAAATAATGACAGATATCAACAAAAATTCAATTTTTACTTTATCGATATTGCTAAACTTTATATTAGATACTATTACAATAAAAACTTTAACTAATTAAATCTATGAACTCGGAAGTCAGTGTTGTTCTACTGAAAATTTGTTTGATTATTTGTTAGCTAAATCTGAAGAAAGAAATATGAATAATAGAAAAGTCTTAGGAAGGAAAATACAAGAAAAAGTCTAAAAATCTAGAAAATGTAACATATGAAACAAACACAAAAAATTTAAGCATCCAAAATATAAATAGTTCACAAAAATATAACGAAACCAAAAGTGCTATTAAACACAAAAAGAGTGAAAAAACAAAAAACTTGCAAGATTACTTGTTTAGATTGTATCAGATCTGTGAATATTAAGCATACAAAGGTAAACGGTACCTAAAAAAATATAATTAAAAATTCTATTAATAAAGATTTTAAAACGAAAATGAACACAATTAAAAATTATTAAAAGTTCAAAAATGAGGTACCGAAAATTGAGAGTATCCAGAAAATCTGGAGAATCTGATAAATATAAAGAATATAAAAGAGTACAAACATGCTGAAGCATTTAACGAATAAAAACACAGAGAAACAAAGATTTTTAAAAATTTCTAAAATTCAGTAGATGTCAGAGAGTTTTCAGAAACAGAAAAATTAAACATAAACTTACACAGCATATAAAAAAAGTAAAAATAAAAAGAAATAAAAAACTAGGAAATTTGAAATATGAAGATAAAACCATTAAACATCCAAAATATAAATAAAAGGCAAAGAATATAACAAGATTAAAAAACTCTAATAAGCCCAAAAAATAGCTTTACAAAAGCACTTGCTTACCCACGCACCAAAAATTTATCTAAATTGCTGACGCGCATTTTGGCAGCACATGCACCATGATGAGAGCTATGATTACACTGCCATTTTTTTTACAAATTTACAAAAAAAATAATCGAAGACCGACGAAAAATTTAAATGATCTTATTAATAATTATCTTATTAATCTAAATAGTAGTGCCCAATGAATACAAAAAAATACAAATTTTTGAGCAAGTAAGGAGCGAATAGAGTTTAAATGTTCTAAAAAGAGTTTTAAAAAAAGCATTATAATTATAATAAACTTACAAAAAATGTAAAGTTAAGATTTTAAAATAATAAAAAAATACTTACGTTTGAATACTTAAATATAAAGTATAAAAGCATAAACGAATATATCGGATACAAGATATCCAAAATAAGGCTAACAACAGTGGCACATTCATAGAATGCCTCTCCATCTGACGTCAAAAAAATAATCTGATACCCTAGCAACAAACCGCTGTGGATTAAGTGACCAACGCAGAAACCTGAGAACAAACCGAAAGTTAATTCTTCCTAATAGGTAATCCTACCAGTATTTAATACCTGCAGCTCCCATTTTCAAATAAAAGTTGGCGGAATGTCTATCTTTGCTAAAACAGTAGTGATGTTCTAATTTTCCTAGCTTGACAGCTTCGGGTAGCTTGATACTAAACTGAAAATCACCAGATGGTGATTCTTTCATCTCGATTTCCTGCGATACGTTTTTCTGCAACAAGTCGTTGTACCGATTCTTCTTGTTCATATAATGTTTAATGTCGATCGTAATGTAAAGAATGAAGATTAAAGCGACTATAATAAGGTACAAGCTGAAAGTCTGGAAAAAACGGTAAAAACATAGAAAAAACGACACCGAGAACTTACTTCAGCTAAGGAAGTGTTCGTTATCACGATATCACTAACATAGACCACGATTCCAAGAGTCACTATAAAGAGGGCGTACATGGAGCTAAGAATTCTGGTAAGGTGCTTCCTGAAAGATTAATATCGTGGTATTGTACAGAATAAATTACGCATGTAAATCATTGTGTAATTGAATACTTCATATAATTCCGCGATAATTTCGAATTCAAATGGCGGCAATGTCGCCAACAATGATCATCTGTAAAACGTAATTGCTGTTTCCTCGCCGAATGCTGTTATTACTATAATGCGTTCTATTCCAGCTATGTGACGCGATTTGCGTTATTGTGTTAGTTTTTAACTAACGCATTGTTCTCACCTGAAACTCTTCTTTTTGTCTGCGACTCTTGTAGATTTTGCATCGTGCGTCGAAACGGAAGAAACAGGAGTTTGGACGAAACTACGATGATAGTCATCCAAATCATTTGTGAAAGCTTGGTTGACATAACATTCAGTTTCAGCAGTTGAAAACACTTCTTGTTGACTGCTGATACTACGACTGGTGTTGGGTTCACCTAAGATTGCGAATTATGAAACAAGGATTCGAGAGTTGGACGCTTTGTGCGTACGAAATTCTCTTTATTTTGAAATATGCGGAAAAAGTGGAGCGGTTTCCTTTTTTTATCAAGGCCAATGATTGCACTTATTGCCAAGATTTGTGTTTCCATCGAGTTTCGAGATTTATAGTGTAATCTAGTACATATCAATTTTTTTGTTAAGTTATGTATTTTATAGAAATTGATTTAAAGTATACTGCTTGGTGTTCAAAGCTTTTAAGTCAAAAATGAAAAAATTAAAAGATACGAGAACTTCAAAATTTCAGGGTTAACTTATAATGTCTGATAAGACTACTAATAATACGTTGCCAAACTTCAATAAAACTAAAGCTGTGAGCAATAGATTACGTGGATAAATGTCTGTATGATCCAAACTTTTGTAAAATTTTACTTGACTAAAAATATGTCTATGTCTAAAAAATATTAGAGATAATTACAAAAAAACTTTTAACAAATACGCCTAAAAAATGGGAAGTTAGTATTGGTTTACTGTAAATTTGTTTGATGAGTTAAAAAATATTAACAACAAAAATCTGAAATATGAAACAAACAGGCACAAGCTAAAACATGTAAAATATAAATAGTTTACAAACATATATTAAAAAGAGAAACTGTAATATGTACATAAAAATTGAAAAAAATACACAAGTCTAAAGAATAAAAAAATATACAAAAAGAAATTCCAAAAAGAAGAAATTTAAACATGAGGTGCCGAAAATTTAATGGGTTTAGAAAATATAGAAAATTTGATAACATTAAAAAATGTAAAAAGTACAAACATGCAAAAATATTCAACCAATAAAAAATAAAATAATAATAATAAAATAAAAAAGTCACCAAAATAATTTGTTCCATAACCTCGGAAGTCAATATTGGTCTACTGTAAATTTATGATTTGTTAGAAAATTTGAAATAGAAGCCAACACAAAAATCTAAAGCATCTAAAATATAAATCATTAATAAAAATTTTTAATTCTAAATCTACACAAAAATCTAGATTACCTACTTATTAGCTGCTAGATGCTTTTAGATCTACAAAAGTGAAAAATAATAAGTTTAAAGAATTTAAAGAATACAAATATGCCAAAGCATTCAACGAATAAGAATATATCAAAATTCTAAGAAATTGTAAAAGAGTTTAAAAATTAAGACAAATAAAAAATCTAGTAAATGTAGATAGTATACAGAATTAAAAAAGTTAAAAATGAGAATCAAAAATATACATGGTTTGACAGTATCCAAAAAATATCAAAAATCTAATAAATTGATAGTCCCAAATACCTAAGCAAGAGAGGAATAAACAGAGTTAAGGCGATTTAAATCATGTTTAGAAAAATTAAAAATTTAGAAAGTCTAATCTAATGGATTTGCAGAATCTAGAAACTGAAGAATACGAAAACAAATCTAGAATAATCCAAAAAATATAAAAAATAAAACAAATTTAAAGAATCCAGATGGTATTACAAGTTGGAAGGTTTAGAGATCCTGGCAAATTCGTGTTCAAGTATACAAAACTATTTTAACAAATTAACGAAAATATAAAACATTTATAAATTCTACAAACCTATAGATTATTTACTTATAATTTTTTTAATAAGCAGTGATATATGTTTAAACATACTGTACACAATATACAAAAGCAAAAAGATGATGACCTATTTGAAGTTTTTAATCTACGTGCGTTTGCTTATACACCTACAAGAATTGGATGTTTTTCGCAAATACTACCTTTATAAAAAAATCACTTTGAGCCTTTGCCTTTGGGCGAATTATATATTTTAATTTAATTTGCGTTTGGTTTTCAAAGCTTATCAGTTTGAAATAAAAATTTGAAAATTTTACTGTTTGTAATTCTTAGTTTTCATTGACAAATTCTCAGTTTTATTAGCCTTCAAAAAAAAGTTTGCCAATTGTGTTTGATAAATCTATAAACAATATTAAAGATATAAACAAAAATTCTATTTTTACCCTATCGATATTGCCAAACTATAATGAAACGAACTCTGTGGACAATAAATTTTATTGTAACGGTTATTGCCCGTATGCGTCAAACTTTTGTAAAATTTTATTCACGGCTAAAGAATGATATTTTTGACTGGCAACGAGTAGTAGTTACGTTTAATAAAGATTGGATCACAATAAAAAAAATATAATCGTACCCAAAAACCCGGAAGTCAGTGTTAGTCTACTGTAAATTTGTTTGATGTTAACAATCAGCCTAACTCACACGAACCAAATCCAATACTTTCCCATTAATTGTCGCAATTATTATTGTCTGATATTTGCATTTTCGGTTACGCGAAATCTCACGGATCTGGCCATTGTCTTATTTGATTAATAGTTTGTTCATGTAATGGAGCCTTCTATAATAAACGAAATTTGGTCACACGATATTCGCAATTATTACCAGATATTTTAGAAACAGCTAATAAAACAACAGAAAAATTATTTCGTTGCAAATAGGGCACATTTGTTCAATTAACACTATTTTACAATAACTTTTCAACACTGAAAGTCTGTATTTTCGGTCGACATAACGAATTACATACGGATTTGCGTTCGTCCGATTTGCATGAAATATAATATGTGTTTTAGGTAGAAAATCACACAACTAAAAATATTTTTATTTAACATTGTGCATAATCATTAATCAAATCAGATTAAAATGAAAAATCACTTATCAGCAGTTTTTCTCGTAAATTTCTGACCCTTGCACGTGTGACAGATAAAATTATATCACATCTCAAATCTTATCAGGGATGACGTTATGTGCAAAACTTACCCAAAATCTCATCGATAGAGCCGGTGCGTAAGTAATTTCCATTATCCACGTTGTTCGAGGGTAAAACTAGATGTAGAACCATGTTTCCATTCTTCGACCCGATATTCTGCGAGCACAACACATAATCATTTAACTTGTGTAAATTCTCATTAAGCTGAGATCGTTTCAAAAAACTGTGTGTAACAAACCGATCATGCGTGCACTGCATTTTGCAACGAACTTTTTCAACAACATTGCTAATTCGTCAAGTTGTTACGCTCTTCGCCGAAGACAACGACTACAAGAACAGCGGAAAGCGAATGTTCTCTATTGTATTTTCGCATGACGAGCATTAGGAACGGCGTTTTTGTTCCATAATGTAAAATGCCTTTATTGTCATGTTTATTTTCATTTAATTTCACTTACGTGACTTAATTGAAAGGCTAATTAATTGGAGATTTAAGTTAAAATGGTCGATCAATGGAGCTGATAATCGCTTGTAATAAATCTCTTCGTTTAAATGTGCTTCTGTTATTAAATTAAAGTAAATAAACATGCACGAATGAAAAAATAAAGTAAATAAAACCAACCCAATCAATCCAGGAAAATGTAATTTTGTATTATTCCTAGTTTAATCGGAAATAATCAATATTTGGGAAAGGTGGGAAAAACGGTTTGTGGTAGTGTTGACGAAACAATTGAAATTATAACGGTGACATTTGTGTAACAAATCACGTAACAGTAAAATTGACGTCGGATGATTAGAAAGTGTCAAGTTTCATAAACCAGCAGTTTTGCTACTGTTTCAATTATTTCGATAACATGTTCAAACGCCTGAGTTTTTATTGTTTTATTATTTTATTATATGCAATATTTTTGTCAGTTTCTCACAATAAACTTGTTGCACCAGCTTAGAACTACTCTCTGATTAGCTAGTTCTTCGCGTAGGTACCCGTATTGATAAAGTAAAATTTATGGCTATAATAAAATAATACAACAAAACACAATTGATATTTGTGACACATTTGTTTTCAGATTTAGGTTTTAAGCACAGAAATTTCGCATAACAATGAAATCGGTGAATGTTGCTTCTAAAATATTGACAATAAAAAGTAAAGCATCTTTTGCAATTATAGATAGCAAAGTTGTATGGAATACAAGGCAACATAACCCTATTGAAAATTCCATGCCCTGATTGTTAGTTTTTTCACATAACGCAAATACTCGATAATTCACAAAAGAACCTGGCATTCAACTCTATATTTTTACGAACTGGATAAGCGCTGGAAGAAAATGTATGAAGTATAATTCACAGTAATTTATTTAATTAGTAATTTTATTATTTGGAAATGTTTCTCTAATTTTATAGTTTTTTATGTACTACAGGCATTGTAGAGAATATAGAATTAGTATTGCCCATAGTGCAAACAATACTTAATTGTTTACTATAAATTATAGAATATATTATATAAATTGTGGTGCAAAAGTGGTCTTTCCAAAGTACATAGGGAAGATAATTAGCAAATACAAGCGAGAGTAAAATCGAGATCAAATTATTCAAGTCTGAAGTTTTTAATTACAACTTGAAAAACCTCGCCGTCGTGAACCAAATGGTGCTGGTGGGAAACTCTCAAAAACTCGAATGTTGTTAATTTATTATCTGTTTACATCATTAATTTTATTCTTTTTTGCAGTCTGAGAAATACAGTACCAGTTCATTAAAATATTCTATTTTGAAATCGACATCGCTAACGTTGACATTTCCTACTACAATCGTTTACTTTCATTTCAGAAACACAAATCGAAAAGAAATTTCCAGGAAGTTCAGGAAGTCAAAGTTTATAAACGTTGCTCTTAGTGAGTTTTATCTATTGTAATTTCTTATACTTTGTATTTCTAATTTTGGGCGTTTTAGATAATTTAGATAACAATCGACGATATACAGAATAAAAAAAGTTATATTTGTAAAAGTTTCAAAAATAAGCGGATTGCTGGTTTAATTGCAAATTCTGTAGGTATACCTATAGATTAAGGAGGATGCTTAATAACAATCGTGGGTTTTGTTTAGAAGAGAAAGATCGTCTTTAAAATATCGCTACACCCTCACAACAGTATCGCGTTGAATCTGCTTTTTTTCCGGTTCTTTTGAAAATTATTGATTTTATTTGAAAAAATAATGTTTTGTTTTCTTTGTTGTTTTAATTTTAAAATAAAGTTAACAATAAGCGAGCATTAGGATTAATTTTCCTCCGTTGCTATAAATCTGTTTATTTATTTATATGCTTATTCTCTAAAATGCCGCTAACATTCTGTTATCTTTAGAGTGCGTTAGTAACAGAGCTCTATTACAGCAGCCATAACAGACTGTTAGAAAGTTGCATTATTTGCAATTCTGTAAGGGGTTCTGTTAAGAGCCAAATAACATTTGTGTCATTTCTTAGAAAATGTAAGTTAGGGACAATGGGAGTTGAAAATGAACAATGTGCGCAGTCGTAATCGAATTACGAATTTAGACATTAAGCGGATAATTACTTAGTAGGTAAAATACCGACCATTTTGTTATTTATCTTCACCCTTTCATCACGTTGCAAGTTCTTCGAGATAATAATAATAATTAGTAGGTAGATTCTTGTGTTGTGTTGATTACTTCATTTATTCATAATGACTGATAACAAAAGAAGGAGAGTGGCAAAAACAAGTCAAAACCAGTATAAAGAATATTTACGGATCATGGAAGAGGACGAAATTTTCAGGACTGGCACAATAAATCCATCCATTGATCCGGAATATATTAATAATTGTTGGAAGAGTACCAACAACACATCTACCAAGTCCATAGGTGAAGAATTTTTAAATGTACACAAGTCAAATAATCGAGGAAGAACTAACTTTAAAAAAAAATAACTGAATTTCGAAGAGAGAGAACAGAGCACAACCGTCGCACAAAATGTTAAGCATAACAGCCCGCTTTTGCTCGCCGTAATTTTACAGAGGCTTTTACTGATACATTGTTAATAACAGCGTTTAATAGTGGTTAAAGAATTCCAATTTGGTAACAGACTGTAATTTTTACAGTAACAGAGCTTAAACAGAATGTTAAGAATTAGAGAATAGCATGATTGGTGTTAACAAATAATAGAGTAAATTTTTTTAATATAATTGTTTTTCTGTAAACGAAGACAAAAATTAAATTAGTTTATTTCTAGTTTCTCATATTTTTTCAGGAATAAGTTCAGTTGAAGAATACTTACACTTTTAAATTCAGCTTTTATTGACCCAACTGAAGGAACATGCTTCAAACGAGGCGACCGATCCGACATGTGTTTGGATACGTCTATAGATGAAACGCTTCTTTTTATTCCATTCTGTAATCAAAAAAGTTCTAAATTACTACCAATCACTTTAAATGGTCAAACTAGCATACCCTATTCTCTCGATTGTCGCTGACTGAAGTGAATCTCCCAATTCTTGGTCTATAAATATTTCGAAAATCAACTAGCCCATCTTTGACTTGGAAAGAATCTTCGTTCGGCATTGTATCTTGTGATTCAACCGAACCATCCTGGCTCTCACTATTGATACGAAATGATGCCATTGATGGTTGCGTCAAAACTGAGCCTTAATCAATATTTTAGATTCTTTTATTGTGCTGTAAATTTTTATGTTTATTACTTTAATTATTTCAAATAAAAGGTACAGGAACTACGAAAATCATTCCTTAGAAGTCAGAGATAATATTGTTTCAATATCATCATAAATTATCATGGCAGACTGAAGAGTGTTATCAGACTGTAATAAATAATGAATTAATCTTAAACAGTTTACATATAAGTTTGTTTTATTTGATGGGCAAAAAAACAAGATTGTACATCGGTCATTATAAAGCGTATTTTGAGATTATTATCGAATGAAAATTTGATATGCTACATATAAATGTTTGTGTAAAAGTGTCTTGAATGTATAAAAAAGAGGAAAATCAAACCTTAGCTAGAAAGATTACAGTTAAATCACTAAATTCACCCGACTGAAATTTGTTGTTATTATTTTGGTATTGTTTGATTTGTTGGTACACATTACAGAAATGCACAATATTAATATTAGCTTCAAGGCTTCAAGCTTCAAATTTGAGTTTATAATGAAAGAATAGCTTATCAATGTGTCTGAACATTAACTATTAAAATAACACATTCCCTAAGCTTAGTCCGTTCACTAATTTAAACTTAATTACCTTAAAATTGGATTATCTAACTCTAATTGTTGTCAACTTCCCAAAATAAGTAGGTCAAGTGTAATACCCCAAAAAAATTCGGAAACGTTCAATGACTCTACACTCGATTTGCTTTCCCGGTTTTATTATAAAAAGTCAGTGATCCGCTTTTCCAGATGGAGCTACTGTAAAGACTAGCGTTTGCGTTACAGTTTCCTGCAATAAGCTCAACTCTAGACCGGTATAAATTCCTGTTGGCTTTGTTTCGTTCCTGATGACTTAGATGTCCGTCTCGCATTTGATGACTTAGACGTTCGTTTCGTTCCTGTTGACTTAGAAGCCGGTTTCGCCCCGAATGCCTTGGTTGACCCCGAATCAGCTCCTGGAACATTATGCGATGTTTTGTTCATCCCGTCTCCCCCAAACATTTTCATGTCAACTAAATATTTCGGTGGTTGTATCTCAGGGTGTTCTGCTAAATAGTCGCAATAAGCTAGAGTTGACCTCAGATGAGTGATTCCCTGCCAAACCGTCGCCATCGATTCTAGTTCCTGTGGAACTCTATTGCAGAACAACCACTTATCGATATCTGCAACTTTCGGTGGTAAAATTTGATAAGCTTTCTCTAATTTTGTTCCAAAAGCAAAAACTTTTTTCTTCTGCTCGGAAGCTGCCAGGTCTCTCCGAAGTTGTCTATGTAGTTGGTTGCGTTTCGCCCTCTATAAACTTACATGAGCTTTTGATAGGTGGCAGTTGCATGTACTTACTGCAGGGAGAGATTTAAGTAGAGCGACGCCGTCCGGCACCGACGCCATCTCTCTAACTCGGACTTGAAGAGAACGGGCGGCGTGAGTGTCGAAACCTATTTCAAACATCTTTAAGACTAAAGGAACGGTCAGGGACGTGGGGGCGTCCTCGTCGCTTATGCTTTTCATCCACTCCACGAATTCCACTGCTATCTTTAATTGCCAAGAAAAGTATGAAGAAAATTGGAGTTAATGGAAATTTCTTTACCGATGTTGTTAGAGACTCTGCTTTTTGAGCTAAATTCATTTCTTCGAACGATAGGGGCGGCAAAGTGTGCCAGATGGCGGCTCTGTCAGGTCGGCGGCGGAAAAAGCGAGTGTATGGGTTCTTTGGGCCGATTTCCTGTCTTGTGAAAAATTTTGATAACTTTGAAGTTTTATATCACAAACTTTGATTATTTTTAATATTACAGTTGAATCGTTAGATTCATTTTACCATCTCTCATTGTTTAATAAATTAATATGTTGCGCTCAATTTCGGTTGCCAAACTCACTAATTGTTTAAAATCAATTTGAAATTCATTGTCGTTCCAGCATTAGCGTTAGTGCGATTCAGTTTCATTGTTTATAATTAGATGAGCTAAATTAAACTAGGAAAAAAAGTTTAATTTTGTGGCATTTCGACCTAAATTTTTTCAGAACTCGGTAAAAGTAAAACTACAGAATTACTTTAAAAGAGAAAAAAAGTAACTTAGTAGCTTACTAACACCAGAGCTAAAATTATAATTTAATTTTCTACGATCTACACGCGAATTAAAATGTTAAAAAAATTAAATTGTTTTGTTATTTAACACCCACTAATAATTTCTATTTCCAACAATTTCAGAAGAACAAAATTCCCAGCTTTTATCAAAATAGAACTGTACAGATTTTTTTTCTGAGAACATATTCTAGAAGTAGCAGAAAATTTTATTATTTTTTTTAAATTATAATTTTGATATATTTTTTGACGTTTAAATAGTTATTTATTACACACAAGACAATAAAGAACCATTTTAACTGTCAAGTGAAAATTGTAAATTAATTTCACGAGTCGCTTAAAGATTGTTTTTCGTCATGTATAAAAAATAGCTATTTACCTCTCAAAAAAAATACTAAATTGTAATTATTATTGTATTACTATTATAGTATTTTTTTCTACACCAGATTTTAAAGAGAAACGTTGATTTTGATCTATTAATTTTTTGAAGCTCTCACATCCCGAAATTTATACGGGGCATTGCTGTCGCCGCTCTGCAGCTACGATGTTGGCAAATACGGTGCTGATCTTGTCACCGTTAAACGAATAGGCGGATGTAAATCATCTTCGGTAATTGGAAATCAGATTATTTATAAAAATCTGACCACAACAAGTTCAGTTACGAGTACAGTGCAGTTAATCCATTTTATTTATAAAATAAATGTTTCTGGGATTGTCGATTGCACGAATAAAACCCGCTTTAAAATCTGCTATAGCAAAAAATAAAATATTTCGGAATGATTGATGAAATATATTATTTTTTTCCATTCAAAACCGTTGAATCTCTTTGTGTCATCAATTTTTGGCAATTTGTAAAGTTAAGGTCTTACCGCTGAATGCCCTCGTCCGACATCGACGCTGACAAGGACGCGGATGTCTTTTGCTGCTCCGATTCTTTCTTCGGAACTTGATCATCCGTTTGCTCTTTGCAAGGTTTTACGAAACTTAGTATGGAAAGAATTCTGTCAAGAAGTTTCTCTGGAAGTATATCGTTTACAACCTCAAGGCGTCTATCGGGCGGCTAAAAGAGTTTTGTAACCAACATTTTAAAACCTTCACTTTCGAACTTACGATAGCCGCTTCGGATTCGATCCTATCAAAAAATTCATGCCACCAATTCTGGATTTCGGGCGCGTTTTGTTCATATTTGTTGTGACGGATAACATGTGGACACTTTTTTTTCGTTGCGAATTCCATGCTGTTTCGTGGTTTCTTTACGTGCAAAAAAACAAACTGACAGTTGTTGATAAATTTATTCTCTTGGTAACCTGCTTGATCGATAATAATGGGAATTTCTGACATTCTTGTGACTACCGTGGTTAAAAGGAGAGATTTGATATTGATTTCAAGTCCCCCGAGAGCGAATGTTAATAACGTTTAGAGGAATTTATTTTCACTTAATCAAAAAAGGTTTTGTTATTCTTGTTGCTTTCAAATACTATTAAAGCGAAGAAACCGAACGAGAGAAAACAGAGAATACTTTTTCGTATCTGCAAGATATAATAAAATTCGACAAATGAGCCAAGTCACAAGTTCAAAGCGAAAACGGATTGATAGCAAGAACAGGAAATTGGTATGCAGCAAAATTTCAGCTGAATTAAGAAACGAAGGAAATGACTCGGTAACTATTAAGCAATCAAATCTTTTTATGTGTTACTAATAACAGTTTTCTTTGAGAAGATAGAAGTCTTTGTTGCCTTAATAGCTTGTTCATTTTGTCGATTTGCTAAGACTAACTGAGTCATTTATATTTTATATCTTTGTATCGGATTGAGATTGTTTGCACAATGAAGCTTCAGGAGAAATTCATACTCTCGCGATTCGACTTTGAAAAATATTTTTTCAATATCAAAAACTTGAAGCTTTAAATGTATTCTAGCTGGCAACTGAGGTGTCCATAACGCCGCTGCGCCCCTTTCATTTTGGGTGGAAATAAAAGTTTCTCGGCGCTAAAAATAATGAAACTAATTAAAAAGGGTTTTGAGTAGAAATTTACACTTTTCACTCGTTCTCGGTTTAATTAGATGTTATTAAAAAATATCATTTAAAGAGTATCGGCATTTGCGCCCCATCTTGACGTAGATTGGGCAAATAAGAGAAGGGTAGTATAAGTAAACACGAGTAAACGGCGGTAGTAATGCGAAATTCGATGTTGTCCTGCACTCTGTCGGCAAATGCATGTATTAAATTCCACTCACGACTTTTCGCGTGCCAAATCCTAGCTCTTTTCTCGTCTTGCCCTTGTTCTCGTTTGCCGCAAACGAAGTGCTTCACCCGACCAAAGATTCAATTTCATTTGCATTTCGAGGCGAATCGGTCGACACTTTTGATTAAATTACAACTTTATTGGAAATAACAGACGTGCGTTTGTCACCTGGAATGGGATTACATTAAAAATCGAACTCTGAAAAAAATCAGACACGTGTGCTACGTTCAATGTTCACAAGCTTTTTAATTAATCTTGTACTTATTCACTAAAAATGTAAGATATTCGGGCTGCTTACCGCGTAAAAGTGCACGGAAACCAGCTCTAAATCATTTTAATTGTACCATAAACTGTTCCGAGATCGCTTAATCCGCGTCTTTAGAGAAGATGTTGCATAAACACGAAACGAGAATAAATAAAAAGGATCGAACGCGGTTGGACGTATGCAAAACGTGTACGTACATATACGTACATACGTGCCATAATATTAGATTATTCAGGCCTTTAAGATGTCTTTATCATTATAATCCTGGCACTTTGTCTTCTTTATATTGAAATTGTGCCGTTCACAAAGACACCAAAAAGCAATAACCTCAGCTGCATACCTTGAGGTACCCCAATCACCGGCGCCACGGTTTTTACAGCGTTTTAACTTACACACAAAGGAATATCCGCATTGTGTCGAACCGAAATTGGTTTACCTTCGAACATTGAAATACACGCAGTTTCACCTTATACATTCGATCAAGGATAAGGACCGATCGGAAATAAGTTGAAAATTGAAAAGTTATTCGGGACGGGAGTTGCATCGCTTCTAATTCAACAATCCACAAATCCGCGAACGAACAAAATCCCCCTCCATATAGGAAATTTGCAATGCTAACAGCTAGTTAATGAAGTTTAAAAATCGCGTTTTAAACACATTTTCGTGCTGTAATGGAAATTTGTTATTATGGCAAGTGTTACAGAAAGTCGTTGAGAGACTTGGAATGAAAATTCTGATAATATTCTGCACTGTTTCGATGTAACTAAGACTTTTTACAAACTATAAAAGTGTGATGGACAAAAGTGTAAAAATATACCTTAGGTTTCGGTCTGAGTGCTTTAAGAGATTTGGAAATTCAGTCCCTAAAACGGAGAAAAGTGGTGAAATATGTTTTTACGAATTTCTCAATACTTCAGCCTAATAAAATGTGATAGTTTTAACTTTTTCAGAATACTCTCAGTTGAGTTATCCCTTGATAGAAAATGAAGATGAACTTGAAGTTTTTTTAAATTGGCTAAATGTGTGATCCTTTATTTAATCACTATTTTCGATGCATTGAAAAATTCAGGTTTTCTGCTTGGTACATGGAGGGTTTACAGAAATATCAGACTTGTGAAAGATCGAGAGTATAAAATTTGAATTATTTTAGAAGTTTTAAAATCACTAATTAAAATTAATTAAAAAAAATATAAATATAAGTTTTTGGGCATTATAAAAACGTTTAGAAAAAAAAAATGTGATTTTTTTACTAAATACAAAAATTGTTTTTTGTCAAGACTTTTCAACTTTTTACGATTGTTAAAGTTGAGAAATCTGATAATGTAGAAATTTTAAAGTGTTTGTCTATTAAGGCTGCGATCTCGAGATAAATTTCGACTTACCGAATATCCCTTTGGGAAGTGCTGCCTACTCTCGTCCCTAAAATGAATTAAATGTTTTTTTTCTATTTTGTAACAGAGGACGCTTTTATGTACCTGCCTATGCCAATAGTTTTCTTTTTTAACACAAATTTTAACCCTCCAAGGTCGAATTGAGAAATATCCCTGCTAGGGATACTATAAATAAAGCCATAAACGTTTATAGGACTCGGCACACTATTTGCTTAAAAATGTAATTCTTTAATTTTTGTGTTTTACAGATACTATGAAATTATTAAATCCAAGTCTATAAACGATTGAAAAAAAAAAATTATTTGTTTTAATGTTTCTAGCAGTGGTATTTTTAAGCAATTTTTATGACAGAAAATGTAGCATTAGTCAACCCTTTTTTTTAAATTTTGATACAAAAATTACTAGGTACAAACACCATTTATCGCACAAAAGAAAGTAATAATCTAAAAGTTTATACATGGTGTCTCAAACGATCGCACTTGATTTTATTGGTGAATTCCTAGTCAAAATCTGAGTAGACTTTTGTGTTGCACATTAGTTAGGCACTTATTACTATAATGAATCTAGAGCAAACCTAATTTTTATATCGGTTTTGGAGTTTTGGAAAAATCTTTTCAAACTGTTTTTATTTAACTGAATCAAACAAATTATTATTTTTTTATCGCCTAGTAATTAGTTACTTCTTTTGACAAGTTCTCTTAGTAGCCAGAGTTCCACCTCAATTTCTATAACAACCTGTATACATGTTCTAAAAAAACTACTGTAAACAAAAGCTCCTTTAGAGAAAGTAAAATTAGAAAATATGTACACTAATCCATTTGGGTCCATAAATACTAACAATGATAGATAAAGGTCTAAGGAATAGAAAATTAGAACAAAAATCGTAAGAAAACAATTATTTAATTTATATGTTTAACCTCTTATTGAAATCTCCTCCAAGCTACACCCTAAAATGTAAACTATTATGTTTAAAGAAAAATAGAAAGCTTTTCTTGTTGTAACTTATGATTTTTTTTATAAAATTAAAATGCTTCGAAATTTAAAGATATTTAATTTTTATGTATAGTTCAACTAAAAAACTAAAAAATCATCATAGTGAGGGTCAAATATGATTTTTTTCATCACTACATAATTTATTTTTCTGATAAGACGTATGATTTGAAAATCCATTTCGACAAAAATTTAGTAAAAATTAAACAATTTATTCATATTTAAATTCAATAATCAAACCGTTGAGATCATACTAACTGTAATAGAAAGAAACGAATGTTTGATACTTTATTCGCTACCAGCTTAAACTTCTGAAAAGTGTCAAAAATCGGGGTAAGGTTTTCGTACCAAATATTATTTGGCTAATAAAATATGTGTCTATTTGAACTAAATTCAGTCAAGAGAAGCGCAAATTCAAAATTTGGCACCCTACGCTTGCGCGCCCTCTTTTTGACAGAAGTTGAACAATTGTAGTACCAAATTTGACCACGAACGCCACTCCAAGCAATTCTATCCGAAAAAAATGTAGAGAATTTTTCAGAGCCAAACATGGCAAAACCGTTACATTAATCACTTAAAACGTTACAGCAAAATGTTGCAGAAACTTGGGAAAAGGGCTTGTAGATCCTAGTTTTTTGATTTACTTCTATTTTATGTTTTATAAAAACATTGAAATGTACACAATTTAAACCTCAAGACTAAACAAAATGTCACCGTGTTTTTTTACCATTAGACTGAATATTTTACAATAAAAAATAGTAAACGGCCTGCACACATTCTTTAGCTTTCCAACAGTACCCAACTTTTGTCAGTTTATCAAATATCTTGCTTATGTTTGGCTCTGAAAAATAGTCATGTAAAATGGTGATGCCACTCCCCGTTTACTTGGACTTCCCCCCCCCCTCTTTTAGCCCAAGATCGCACCCTTAATATGAATTTTAACTATATTTAGGAGTTTTGGAGTTTTTACCACTATTTTCAGCATTTAGGAAACAAATTCATCTGAAGTTTTGTAATTTTTAATTTAAGGTTTTTCGAAAATTCAAAACTTATTTAATTTTATCAGTTCTGATGGTAATTAAAACAGCAATATTTTTGGTAAATCACGCTTAAAAATGTTTATATAATAAAAGAAAACACAGAGTTTTTATGGTTAAAATTTATGCACAGTGAGCTTGTTCAAAAAGTTTTTTAAGATCTACGGACAAAAAGCTAAAATTAAAAAAAAGGTAATCAAATTAGTAAAACTGCATAAATATATTAAGTATTTTGAGACACTCTGTATAAAAAAAGCTTTTTTTCCATCAATACTTACCTGTAACTAAAATGTTGCTTAGACTTTTTTTGTAACTGTGTCTAGTAATAGAATTTCGACAAGTATTTAACTTGCTACAAAATCAAATTTCATTTGGATTAAATTGTTTTACTTACATTGGAAAGTTTATATTTTTTTTTAAATTTAAACTAATAATTGTACAAATTCTAGCAAATTTTCTATTTGGTTAGTTTTACACTTTTTCAAACTAGCTGAAGCTTTGTTTGAGACATGAAGGGTTTATAGAAATATGAAACGTTTTAAACATATCGAGTGTTCTAGAATTAAAATTATGTTTAAAGTTTTCAAAAATTTCAGAATTTATGCATAATGAAAATGTTGAAAAAAAATTGCCAAAAATCAAAATTGTTAAGATTAAGATTTAATTTATTTAAGATTTTTCTACCATTTTCACCATTTTTTATCTAAAGTTTTTAAAATTTAGATTCTTTAAACGTCTTTAAAATTAGAGAGAGTTATGCAAATATGGCTTAAGTGTCTTTTCTAAATTTTAGGTAAATCATGCTTAAAGATTTTTATGGAAAATACGTTGTCGCACTGAGTTTTTTTGGATTTAGTGTCTGCACAAAACAACTATTGACAAAAAATTAAAATTTGTACTAGGAGGCTAATTAGGTTAATTAGCAAAATCGAACAAACGTATTGGGTATTTTGAGACACTCGTATAAAAATATAAGCTTTTGATAAATCCGACAATGCTATTTACGTATTTTTTTGGCATTATTGTGTCTAATTATGGAATTATGGAATAGATTAATAAATTTTATTTATATAGGAAAACTTTGATTTTTCTAATAATTTTAAAAGTGATTTCGTAAAATCATTGATAATATTGAAACTAATAAGCGTTTTTAGCAGTTTAAATTCAATTTTAAAATTTGATAGACATAATGAAAGCAGATTTTTAAAATTTTTATTAAAAATTAGAAATTGTTAGTCTCATTTCTAAAATTTGAGATTTATGTCATGTTATTTAGATATTTAAAAATTTTCTAAGTAGAATTTAGGATTTTGAAAATGTTTTAGATCATATTATCTGTGACACTAATGGATTTAAGGTTTCTAGAATTTAGGAGTTTTAAAGCATTAGCTTCTGTAGAGTTAAAATTAATTAAAATTAAATAAAATAATAAAAATTATTTAAAATTAGAATATGTACTATAATACTAATAATTTATAATTTTTAATTGTGTATTTATTACTTCCCATCAGATTAGACACGGTCCGTCCAAAAGAAGTATTTTGTATGTAGATTGTTTATTCTTAGGTTATTTCGAAAAGTTATTTTGTTCGCAGACAATAACCGTAAAATTAAAATAGAGTAAGCAATTTTTTTGGACAAAAACAATCATAAAATATTCAGTCAGCTTGAGTGTAACACAAATGTTTCTATTACATTGAAGATTTTTGTAATAAAATAACAAAATATGTTTTTAAATGCAACGTTCAGTTCGGGAAAGCGTTGTTTTTTCATTCAATTATATGTGTGCATTTTAAATTCTTCGTATTTACTGTCAATTGCAGTGTGTTCTATCTTTCACGTGCACACTTTGGTGTATTTGATTTTAAAAATATCAGTTATGGCGCCATAAAATTAGGAGATTGATATTTATAAAAATATACTGCTAAGTATATGCACACTTTAGATAACAATTTTTAGAAAGCAATAAACAATAAACCAGTAAGTATGTGTAAGGCTCATCAAAAATTTAGCGTTAATGCAAAATTCGTAATGAGAACGACGCTAGCTTTTGTGTTGACACAAACAATTCAGTTTAGTTTGAAATAATGCACACACGTTTTAAACTAACGTATTAACAAATTAAATATTTAGTTTAAAATAAAAGTGGTTGTGGTTAATTTGTTTCTATTTTGAATGGAAACAGACAGTAATAAAAATAGAAGGTAACTAGAAGAGTCCATAATGATATCGTTTAATTGGAAAACTGTAAGGATATTGTGTCGTCGTCGTCGGTGGTTATTTTCGCAGAGTAAGTGGCATCAGGTCGGGAATTAGGTGTTGAGCCTCGAAGAGAAGCTAAAAGCTCAATTCTGGTATCTCGACGAACACTCGTCTTCGTAAAAAGGCAACAAAAATACACTTTCGCGCACATATGAAGAGATATCACGAAGAAACCCCTAAGCCTGTGATATACGCGCCTCGGTAACAGCTCTTAATTTTTGTTATCGTTCCGTTTAATAGTGGCGAGAACGCATTTAATATGTCCCGCCACGTCGCCGGCCCTCTCATCATCATATCTCCCTCAGAATACCGAGGCAAATTTCTGAGAAAATAAAATTTGTTACCGGGAATTTCCACGAATTTATGTCATGTATGGCGCTTTACAAAACGTTAACAATTTATCTAGCTCGACTTTTATATATCTCATTTTCTTCTAGTGGTTTCGACATTATATACGTTTGAGGGCCGCGGTTTAGAACGTGAACGTACGAAACTCGAAGAATCCGACCACAGTCTTATCAGGATGGTGCCAGTGAGACGTTGCGTTATGAGTTGTGGTTAAATAGCAATTTCAATTAACAATACGTGGGGATGGAATGAAGCGAATTTGTCATTTACTAGATAAGCCGCTTGTGCGTCATTAACTATCTAGATAACTTTACAACATCCTATCTGACACTCGACAAATAAATTAAAACGTTGTACAGTATACACGTAATACCAGACAACAACACCGATTATGATATTACAACGGAATTTCTATATTCTCGACTAATCAAAGCTTGTCACTTTGGTCCATTACTGCCAGTTTTCACTATTATATACTACTTACACTGGATTCTCGCCAACGTTGTAAAAAGGAAATTTTCTTATCTACTTCTTATCGTGCTGTGCTTGGATATTTTCTGGAGTTTTATATTTTTATTAAATATGTATATCCCATTTGCGGAAAATGCGATCCTTACTCCCACCCGAATTTTTATAATAATTTAAAACAGGATCAGCCAAGCAATGATTTTAAGTTACCATAAAGTTTAGAATGTCTTGGCACCTCTTCTTATTTTTCTTTTTGAGATTTAACACTAACGATGTCACTGCGGCCTGAATACATTGCTACCAACATCTTCTAATACGTTCCAATTTTTTCTGAGGTATTTAAAATTATTATTATGATTGCGTGTACATCTAAATAATTCTACAAGAAGAAAATTCATGTTTGGCGCCTACAGAAATTGTCGCTGAATTGGCTTCAGACAAAGTTTTTCAGGAATCATACGAGTTTAAAATTTTAAGGGATACAAATCACTCATTAGTTTAATCGTTGATATTTAGGTTTTGGAAGCCAATGTCTTACAGTCGCTCTTCTTAGTGTTGTAGATGGGATCATAAAGATTAGACTCATTTAACCCGAATTAATTTTCATAAACTTTGGCAAAATCTTCGAGAATTCGATAAATTATAAATACTTTGATAGATGATTGTTTAATGTAATTTCAGGTAAATGAGTGCAAATTAGAGTTTAAAACATAACTTTCATAAGTTTAATGAGTCAAAAAATTTATTCTTTAACACTAAAACGTTTTAGAGGTGTAGTTAAGATAGTTATTGCATATAATATAGTTAGGGGCTAGTCGTAGGAATTTAAGTGAATTTATTTAAGCAATTTTACTAGATTGGCAACACTGAGAAATTAATATTGATAATGTATCACTTGTTGATTCATTGTTTGGTTAGGATTTGAACAGATGGATGTTACAATTAATAATCGATGCTATTGTAAATAAGAATTAACAAAGTGATACTAAAATCTGACTTTACTATTGTGAATTGCAAACAATAAAAATACAAGGAATGGTTAACAGCCAATATTCGAAATGTTAGTCTTTGACAACTTTGACTTTTAATTTGACAGCTTTAAATTTGAAAGTCAAGCATGGGAAAACTTTGAAGACGCTCCCAACCTCACAAGAAAATCTTCATTATTTATGGTCTTTTAGTAAAACAATGTTGACAGTTTAGAGAATTTTATAACATTTGGTAAGTAAAACTTTTCAAAGTTGTCATTTTTCTCAGCGAAATTGCGAAATTAGTGTTCAAAGATGAATAAAGAAATTTTTTGGGCCTCCGTTCTGAAATAACACAAATTGCATTCGTCTAAATCCGCTTGAAACCGACCGTTTCCCGGCCTAGACCTGCAAAATGCACGGCCATCTACAGAACACAGAGTTTGAATCGTTTGAGGTTTGACATGCGTCGGCCGTATGCTCTGCCAGCGTCTGCGACGTTCGATATTCGATACATACGATCGATGTTGATAGAAGAATATATCAAATAATTTCTCGGAGCTTCCGTAAAGTGCACTGGTGTTTCCATTTTGTAAATTCTAATTATTTGTCAATGTCAAAAACTAACACTTACTTGATTTTTAATTTTATTGAAATTTATACGAAAAAATTAACTTTTAACAAATTTAATCAATTGTCGGCCCAAAAAATAGTGTGTATCACACAGCCAGAAACTTATTTTGCAACAATTCGCTATTGCAGGCTGCGGCCTTCGGCCTTAGCCTGCAAACTACGCTCATAGTTGCAAAAAGTCAGTTTCTGGCCTAGTGATACAAATAACTATTTCGCACCTCGCTAAATGCCACGGTTAATTTACTGTTGATGAAAATTTGTATTTGGCTGGAAACTGTAATCATCACACCAACATTTGATTTGTGTTACCAACCGGACCCTGTTGTGTTACATTAGCAAATTTGAAAAACAATATTGTCGCATTTTCTTATTGTTTTATTAAATAATTTAAACTTAAAAAAAGGTAAGTACAAGCGGCAGATGTTTTCTCTGCTGTGTTTAATTTTTTTTCCCTAACTATTAAGAGACTCAAAACAAAACTATTTCATCGTTAGTCAGAATCCCTTAATTATGAAAATTATGCTGTTAAAAACAAGAAAAGTTACTTCTGACACCTAAATAATGTTTCATGAAATAAGTTTTAAATCAGTCATAAATTTGTAAAAATAAATTAAGATAAAATTATTTTCTCATGTTCTGCCTTTAACGTTACATTTTTTTGTAATATTCTGAGCATAAAAATAGAAGAAGCAAACCATTTGCATAAAACATTTCGATGGCAAATACTGTACCTGAACATAAGTCGGGGGGTGTCCTATGATAACGGAAGAAATAATGAATAAAAAGAATTATGATGTAAACAATTTCGATAAATCCAACAATGCTTTAAGAAATGATCAATATTTGACTTAAATCAGAGAACTTGTTGACTGTCTTTTTTTACCATTGTAGACTCTATTAAATCAAATCCAGTTAATAAAAATTTATAATTTTATTATAAACCGTTTTCCATTCTAAACGCCTGCTTTTTGAAATTTTTTTAGACTAACTGTTTTGCAATTATAACATTGGCAGACATAATTTTTTTCAGTTTTGAAATATTAAACAAAAAAAGTTAAATATGAGCTTGTTTTTTACTTATTTGAATTCACGTGGATGAAAACAAGTTTCTATATTATTATTAGTGACGATGAAATCGTATACGAAAACCACCAGCTTCCTAGCTAATAGAGTTCATGACAATTTCACTGAAATGTTTAGCCGATTGAATAAACTGTAGATTAGATTGACGTTTATGAAATTTAGAGATAGTAAATTTAGATAAAATTCGATAAGCTAAATAAGATGGGACCAGACTTGCTTAAGAAGCAAATGCGAGTTGACATATGCCAAATTTCAGGCGGATGTAAGAAATACGCGATTCGGAATTTTTGCAGTTTTGACTTTAAAACAATAATTTGCTTTTTTTTCACATTTTGAAATGCAATTTGTAAACTTTTATTTACCAACGCTTTTAGCAGCTTAAATAAACAATTTTGTAATTTTAAGGTTGCTTCAGTTTTACAATTTCACAGTCAGGGTTGAATATTTGTTTTGTATAGTTTGATACTGTTATTGATTAGAGACGCTGAGTCAGTTAGATTCATTAATAAATTGTTTAGAATCAAACATGAGGTTAACAAATTTAAAGAAAGTGGAGCCGCCATATTTGAAGAAACAAGTAAAAACTACAACAAAGACATGCAAGGTATAAAATTAATTAAACTCTTATATTATTGCATAAAAATTAAGAGAATTACTTCTGGTAAGAGAAGTTTGAGGAAAATCGATTTTTAATTACTAAAATTGATCTTATGGTGTTATCTAGTTCCAAAGGAGGTAAACTTTCTTCAAAATTTTTTAATAGGGGCTTGATGCGAAATTCGCGTTTATTGTATCTTAACTACGGTTAGGAGCAACGATTGTTGTTGAATTGAAATGAAAATTGTTATCAAAATTTAAATAAATTAACTAAAAAATATAACAACAAATTCGTCTACATAATAATAGGAGTGTCAGAATTTTTCCCGGTAATGCCCAGTTGAATACAACTTAGAGGTGCCATACAATGCCTATAATTAACGATAATTACTTAAATTAACTATCAAATTGCTCATTAACTCGCGTGCGTGCCTAATGGAGTATGGAATGAAATAAAATAGAAACAACCTCTAGTAACGTCTCGAGCAGCCATTAAGGTCTAAGAGAAGTCAGGATCAAAGAAAAAAAGCGTAAGCATCGGTGAGTTAGTTGTTTTTAAAAATCAAAATTTAGGAAGAAAAAGATTCGAAGCGAGCAGTAGTGCTTATTAAATTGAGTCCTGGCACTGTGCCAAATTATTAACAATTTACCTTACGTTTAATTTAAACTTTAGTTCACTTGATGTAAATTAAGTGCTAGTGTAAACAGCTAGTTGAACTTCTCACGTCCGACGACAATTCCAGGTAGGATTATCATTCCTTTAGTAGCTCAAAAGACCGTAGTTATCAGAAACAAACAAGTAAAGAAATAAATAGACAAGTGAATAAATATTAAAACAAAACAAACAATTGAGAGAAATTTTTTGAAAAAAATAAAAATAAAAATAAATATAAACTGGTCGAATAATATATTGAAATTTTTTTTAAGTAATACTGTAGAAAATATATCAATATCGTTATTCCTACTTTTCATTCTTTCGTGTGTACTTTTATCGAATATATTGGTTTTTGTACCAAGTAGATTTTTGTAGAAAGTAAAAAATTATCACCAAATACATAGTGGTCACGTGTCTATTTTTAGCGTTTTTTTTTTAAAGTTCAAGTGTGTACAATGCAGAGAAGACATTTATCACAAGACGCCGCCAACAGAGCGGTAGAAATTCTTGGAAAATGTTATCCGTCAAGTGGAGGTACCTGAAATCTTTAATGTTAGTCAAAATCTTATCTTGCGGTTCAGTTGGCGATACCAAGCAACAAGATCTGTTATGGAAAATCTAAGAGACGGCAGACCTAGGGCGACTACTGTACAGGAAGACCGTTTTCTACGTCGAAGAAGCCCAAGAGCTCACTGTACTTTATGGCGGCAGGAACTTTTAGACGCTACTGACACTCGTATAATGCCAAGAACAGTATTAAAACGTACTAGAGAAACGGATCTAAGGTGCAGGAAGCCTTTAAGGACATTTCCATTAACCATTTTTGGAAATTGACCATCTACTACTTTCAATACGATAACCAGATCTCAACTCCATTGAGTTTGCATGGGACACGCTTGCCCGTGCACTCGATAATCATCATGTACCCCCTGTACACCTTAGAGACATTCGTGTTTTTCTGCCAATTTTATGGAAAACCTTGATCAAGAACTCCTAGATCACCTTATCCACCGTATGCCTCCTCGAGTAGAAAAAGTTATTGAGCGTCGTGGTGAAAGAACTCATTATTAAAAAAAAATTTTTTCCACTTGTCTGTTCTGTACAAACAACTTGAATTTTAATTTCTTTGCTGTGACTGAAATAAATTTTGGGGCAAATTTCTTCTAAACGTTTTCAGTATAGCAGTGTGTATCATTTATGCTAAGGCTGACCTGTAGTATGTATTGCCTTATGTGAATTGTTTCAATATGCCTAATTTTTCTCGACTAGTTTATATCAATGAAATAAATTAATAACAATAAAATAATAGCATAATAAAAACAAAAACATTGTTTTTTCGTCTCAATACTATTCTATAATATTTTTCAGAAATGCAATCAACGTTTATATTTTATATATAAAATAATCAATTCTATTTAATTATGAAACGATATTCTTAAATAAATAATTTAACATCCTTTATAAATAATTTTGACTGTCTGGGCTTCAACAGTGTGAAATTTCCGATAATAGACAGCAGTACAATCTACAATCGTAACCATATTTTTGTTGGAATCACTATTTCCCAATTATCCATAGAAACAAAGTTATTACTTTTGTACGTAGTAAACGCAGGGTATATTTTTTATTGAACCTGAATTTGTTTGTCAATAATACTATTGGCAACAGAGCTTTGTAAACTACTTAAATAAACAGTAGATTTATATCTTCTAAAAAGCATAAATAGCGTGCACCGATTGGCACAAACTTTTGGAAATATTGCTGCCTTTTTTTCAGGAATTAAATATTTAATAAGTTAGAAAAGTGAAATTTCAACCCACTCTCACTGTCAACATTACCTAAACCAAAACACTGTCTTTTTTTCTATAAGCCTGAGGTCAATTTAGGATATTATTTAAGTTATTACAGATCTCATTTTTTTCCACAGAAAAGTTTCTACATACATTTTACCATTTACCGAAAACTCATTTTCTTTTTCTTTGAGCTTAAATTTTTTATTGTTTGCTTAAATCAACATTAAAATTGTAAGAATTAAGTACTATTATTTTAAGGGCATTTGTTATTGTTTTTGACACTAATTTATTACGGAGCTAGTAGTGTCTGTACCAATTTTGGAGTGTCTGACTAATTTTTAATTTAAAGAAAATTTAATATTTATTTTAAATTATAATATTTTGTATTTTAATATTTTACTACCAACTGTGTAATGTTTCTACACTTACGAAAAAAAAGATTTTTTTTTTTTGAATTATGAAGGCAGAATTACCCGCAATGAAACTTAATGTATATTAAGAACACAATGTAAATTAATAATTTTTTTTAGCAAGCATTTACTTCTTCTCTGCTGATCTTTCAAAGCCTTTGTCGCATGTGTTGTGTGAAATAGTAATTAATTTAAATGACGATTCCGACTCCGACTCCGATTGATAAATATTTTGATACTATTTTTATAATTTATTGTTTGTTTAAATATTTGATATATATTTTATTTATTTATCTTATAAAATAACCAGTTTTATCACTTACTCTTAAATTTCTAGCTGCTACCCATCGTCCGCTTGTCTTGTCGCTGTCGAAATTTCTGTTGAAAGACTATAAATAAATGTTTTATGTGATTTATTAGAAAGATGTTTTAAACGTTTAGTTCAGTTCCCAAAATCTTTAGATTGGTACACCACAAAGCTATAAATGTTCAATATCTGATTTGATGTTCATTTTGTCAAATGATTGATTAAATGGGGATTAAGGGGGGAAATAGGTGTAGAAGCTTCAAAAAATTCATTTTTTTTCTTTTCATAAATCGATCGTAGAACCATTCAAAAATATATTTTGAAAATTTCAACACAAAATTCTATGCGGTTTAAGAGTTATAAGCGATAGAGTGAATGTCCCTCTGTCGAACAATTGGAGTGTGTGGCATGTAGTACGGAGCCGGCGAGCAGCTAGTCACTCTAGAACTATGTGGAGGGTATTAAAGATAAAAAAACACTTTAGAAGATGATATTTTGTTCGTTGGAAAAAATTTTTAGAAGTGTAAAGAATTTTAAATTTCACACCGACTTTTATCGCAAGCGTTTCCTTAGGTACATAAATAATATTTTTTCGAATTTGTGTACACTCTAGCTTCTACAGTTTTTGTTCATTCGTTATCAAACTCAGCACACAGTTGCTTTATATAATTCCGCTCTATATGAACCTCAATCATAAACAATATCTTTATTTTTACAAATTTTTTCATTGCAAAAAATGGTCAAAAATCATACTAATTTTTCACATTCCTCAAAAAAATATTAATTTTCGATATTAATTTTCGACATCATCCTGATGAAGAAACTACCGGACGTTCGTTTGTACGACAATGTAAACTTTATGGTGCTTGGTGTAGATCTTCATTCTGCTGACTTTCGCAGCAATCCGTGAGTACGAACCAGAAAGTTTTTTTTTTAAGTTTCAGTGCGCGGTTTCAATGAAAAAAAAAATGTGTGCTTCAATTTAAAGAGGTGTTAGCCACATACTTATACAAACACTGTCACCGTTGACACTGGAGAAAGAGTAAAATTTTTGGAACTATTGTCATTTCTGTTAGTTCGGTTGTGTCGACAGTTACAACCTAGGCGTCTCCATTGCAACGCATACACCGTTTCGAAATATAAGCTTTTTTACCTCTCAACGCTTCATATGTTTTGTGTAACGTAAGTCTATAAATACTGGTACATATGATAACCAATTCTATTATTTCCAAATCTCTGGTTATAACAGCGTACAAATATAACGTTCTCTTATACCGTGTGATCCACAATTACTTAGATCAAAGAAGTCTTTGAGATTTTGGACGTACCTATGTCTGATAGAGGGTCAGAAGCTCTGGTAGGCATAAAATATTTTTGGTTGCATACATCTGCTTTTCTATTTTGCGTCGTTACTAGAGCCAGTAAAGCACCCGTTTGGGTTCGTTACTGAGAATTTGGATGCTTTACTACAGCTGGTGTATTTTAGTTTTGTCGCGTTGACGTCATGGTCGCAAAACGTCAATGTCAATTGTCAAAATGTGAATGTGAGCAATGTGTTTAATAACTTAACCTCAATTGTTATGAAATACGTACATAATATTAAATCATTGTACCCAATCTTGATAAAATTCCCTAAATTTAAAATTTTTATTTCTTTTATATAAAAAGAAATCAAGTAGTACAAAATAGAAAAAATAGTATAAAACACGCGTTCAGAAAGCTCTTCCAGCACTTGTTTGTTCCTCCACTCGCCGCTACGCGGTTCGTATCGAAATTGCAAACGCGGGCTGGAATCAATGCTTTCTGAAACTTGTATTTTAATAAACTATTTAATTTAAATTAACTGTGTTGGCACGCCTTTAATCTTCAACTTGCTTGGCCTATTATTTGAGTTAACGCTGTAAATAAATAAAGAAATAACAACTTGGAGTTTAGAAAAGGAAAAAGAAAAAAAGACTATTTAATTTGTAAAATACTGGAAAAAAATAAACAAAATAACAAACTAACGAAGGTGCCGAAAATGTTGACCCCCACAAATTAATCCTGGTTTTCATATTAATGAAAATATTGTATAAAATTTGTGAACTTATTCTAGTACACTCTTCACGAATTCGGACTTTTAGTTCTTGTAAATTATTCACTGTATTCTTAAAAATCGTGTTCTTTATATGAGGAAACAGGAAATAATCTAAAGGAGTCATATCCGGTGTTCTAGGAGGATATTCTGGAGCACAACGAAGACTAATGATTCTGTTGTTATCAAACTTACGTAGGAATTCCAGAGTTTCATGGGTGGTATGAGCAGTAGCCCCATCGTGTTGAAAAAACCCATTTTGCAGTTCATCATTATGTATTTGCTTAATGAAAGGGCTTAAGATGTTGTTCCGATACCTTTCAGCTGTCACAGTGTTGTCAAAGAGGGTTTTGGGTGCTTCAAATTCTCATATTTGGACATATACAAGTGAAACCATGCCTTGTTTGAGAAGAATGTTAAATTCAGTATATCGTCGTTACTAAGATTACGGGAAAACCATTGGCAGTAAAAGAGACGTCTATTAAAATCTGGAGGCACCAATTCATGAGAAGCTTGCATTTTGTAAGGATGCATACTCAAGTCCTTTTTCAAAATTTTGTGGCAAGTTCCGTTTCCTGAGCCAAGTGTCGCAAAGAAGTTGTCGGCTAACATTAGCTATGGCATCTGGGGTACGTACTGTTGGCCTTTCAGCCCCTTTCTTGTGTTCCACGCTCCCGTTTTCACGAAACACCCTAACTGTTTCCAAGAAGGCAAAATCTGACACTCTAAAAGTCATAGCCTCCCTTTATCTAAATAATTGTGGATCGCTCGGTAGTTGTACGTTTAATATTCATTCCCCTAAATAATTAATGAGACAAACTATTCTTTACGATTTGTATTAAGGGAATGTAGCTCATTTCCAACGAGTGCCCGAAAAATAGATTTTTCCTTATAGCCATTCCGGTACTTTTTAATTAAAAAACTTTAAAATTGTAGCGTATTTATAGAACGTTCTGGCCTTCGATAGACAGGATGCAACTACACGGTTAATAGGATGTGGTTTATGATATTGTTCATAAAAGCCCTCGGCGGTAAAGAAAACAGCCAAGTTTGGCGAGCGCTTACTTAACGCGTAAAACATCTATACCACATCTTGTAAAATATTTACGACCTTGTTTTCATTATGCACAAGTAATTTTATAATTAACCTATATGTGATATATCGGCTTTTATAAAATAGCATTTTTCCGAAATATCGCAACTCTAAAAGAGCTCGTAAAAATATTGTTTATTCCAGCAAGACGTAACAACATGTTCTCGCAAACGGATACCCCTCGTTGCGATTTATAGCGCACATACGTTACGTCAGAGCTCTTTATGTTTCTTAATTTACTATGATAGATCGTAAGGTGTGCTTTCTCTTGCAAGTTTTTATACCATCTCATTTCGAAAAATTCGTTGAAATATAAGACCACAAACGAGTGGGTTCTAAATCATTAATTAGGTGAAAGAACGCTTTTTTACTTTAAGTGTGCGTCATTAACGTTGCATTGTTCCATAGGAAGGCGATTTCGAGTAGTTGAAGATATATGAACACCTGTATTTCTAGTTTAATGCCACACGTAGCGCCTCCACCTGCCACTGTGTTACTTGCTAACCAACCTGAAATTACGGAAGCTCTTAGAGGCGAAAGGAGGAGGTAAGATGCTTCTGCATAGTTATGTGACACTTGGAGATATCAGCTCGTGGAAAATATTTAATTAAGATTCAGTTAATGGCTTTAAAATGAATGTTTGCCCTTCAAAGAAAACTGCTTAAATTTCAAGGAAGACATATATTAGTTTAGGGCTATCAACGTCATAGCGGCTCCCATAATTGCACACCATCGCAATTTCGTGACGATTAAACTCTCGCACAAAGCTCTTTTAAATTCGTATTAAACATTTTTTGAATTTTTAGAAAGAGTGATAGTATTGAACAAATTTAAGCCAATTTTTTGGTCATTTGGGTTCGTTCCAAGTCACTTAAATTTATGAATTTCAGATATTGTAAGGCGAGGTTTTTACCGGCATTAGTATTAATCGCTGAAATTTAAGAAACTTTTCCCACTGACCCGGAAATAATCCCAAGGGTGCGTAAATACCTCCGAAAAATAAAAAATAACAAGGCAAGCGATAAGAAAAACAACTGTTTTGAATATCTTCTTTAAGAATTTTCCTTAAACTTTCTCCAAAGTTTTATCCGTGTCGTGGAAATATCCATAAGAGATTGCTTTTGACATAGCTGTAAAAATGTTAAGACCAACCTAATACGTTTGCAATTAGATCATAAACCATTTATTCGATTTAGCGGTGAACAAGACAAAGCGATAGAAGTTAAAGGCGGTATCCCAAGCACGTGCATATCAAATGATATACGATAAGTTTCTAACAATATCGCGCTAGTAAATTTTAATTTGATAAGAATTGAGCAAGAAAATGTAAGAGAGCGCAGTTTGATGAAAAGTAGGTAGAGGTAATATTGCATTCTTAGCGTCAAGGATGATTTGTGCGGGGATTTTAATGGAATATAAGAACGAGGAAACGGACCAGCATCGGATGGAAAGAGAATTCCTTCCGGGCCAGACGCTGCATGTCGTGTTACTCGAGCAATTAGCAGGTAAAATACGTATTTGCGACTTACACTGCTTGCAAATAACTTTAATTACTTTTGTTTTCTCATCCGCTCGCATTTCGTTGGGTCAACGAAAGATTCTCTCGCTTTCTCGGCTCGAGCGTCATTCCGCAATCCCAAATGGAAACGCTGGTATGAAAAAATTTAATTATAAAGTAGGCAAACTATTTGTTCGCTATTTTAAATGTGATTTCTGGTATAATTGATGAAGACGAGGGTTTTCAATTTTAGATCATTTTTTATAAATGGTGGATGCTCGAAAAAGCTTTGAACGTTAATATTTTCACGACTATATTCTAATTTTTTAATAATCTTGAATATCTACTATGGAGCATGGTAAGATATAAGTAAAGACCGGATTTTATGAAAAATGCATATATCTTAGATATTCTATATTATGCCTTTATTTTTAGTTTGAGAGTATGCTTCATCTTTTATAAATAAGCTTTATATTCGTTAAGAGACTAAAAGCAGAAAAATTTGCAAGAGCAAAATAACCGGTTATTTTCTTAAAACAAATCCTTATTTTGTGTTTCTTCCAGTAACTTTTAAAAACCATATTTACAATAATTGTATGTTGTAATTTCACACTAGTTCAATTGCTTCAAATTTTTGGGTTATTTTTTTGTGTTTCTTTCAGTTTTTATTGATTGTAAAATTGTTTGCTTTTTTTATATTTTAATATTTCTCCAGTTTTTTTGATATTCTACGTTTACTCCGGATTTATATGAAATATTTTTGTAATTCCTGTATTTCTTGCATTTTTTTTATTAGATTTTTTAAATGGTTAAAATGTTTCCATTAATCATTTTATTTTATTTTATGAAGAATTTTTAAAAATCTCAAAATCTATTTTTTTCAAATTTTAAAGAACTCAGTTTAGATTTTTAATGATATATTGTTGTTAAAACTGTTTTTTATATTATAAAGTTTTTGGATGTTTCATATTCTTTCTAAAAATTTCTAAATCTTTCTAAACGGTTTTCTTGTAAAATTTTTGGATTTTGCAGATTTTTTAGGGCTATATAACCTTTTTGTGTTCTTGTATTTTTTAAATTTTTTTTTTTTTATATTCTCCAGAGCTTGTAGATTTTAAGCATATTTCTGAATTATTTGAATTTCTCAATTTTTTTTCATTTTTTAAGCCTCATATTGTTTAGTTTTTGTATTCTTCAGCTTTATTTAATATTTGTGATTTTCTGTTTTTTTTAATCCTTTATATTCTTTCTTCAATTTCTTAGATGTTAATCCTTAAAATCGCTTTATTTATTTTTCAGTTAATATTGAATTTTTTTTTTACTTAAATTTTACATCTACCTTTTGCTACTTTGTTGTACTTTTGCACAATTTCATTTCGAAACTTTGAGTAATTTTTTGTATTTTATTTAAAAAATTGTTTTCTGTATTCCTTACCGTTTCGATTTTTTGTATTTTTTATTCCTCTAATTTTTTTGATTTTATAAAAAAATATTTTATAATACTAATTTATTTAATAAGTTTTAATATCTAGGATTTTTCGAATATGTAAAAAATTTATAATTATTTTTAGGTTTTTAGGTACACAATACTTAAAATTTTGCCAGTTTTTTGTTCTGGTAATTAACATTTTATATTTTCAAATTGAGTATTTTCCAAAATTTACCAAAATTTTTTAAAATTACATGGTATTATAATATTTTAAAACTAGCCTAGATAGCCTAGAACTGTAGAACCATAAATTTTTAAAGTTTTTTAATTTGTGTAACATTTATTATTTAATTGCATAATTTATATAATTATTTCTCATATAATTTTAGAAGTGTTTAAATTCAAGTTGTTGCAAATACTTTACATTATTTTGAAGTTACAATAATTTTAGAATTTAAATTATTTGCAATTATTTTAGAACTGTAAAAAGCTTTGCTATTTAGCACTTAGTTATGAAATTTCTTTAAAACATTTCAAAAAAATCTAATGAGTTTATCGAATCCAAAAAATCAAAAAAATTTAATTTTGAATTCAAAATAATGCAAATAAATGAAAATTAATTTATTGTGATTGTATGTACGCATATCATATGATTATTTCATAAATATATTTCACATTTTAGATATAAATTTGTAGATTTATTCACTTTCACGAGTTGAAAATGACGCAATTTTATGTAAAAATTGTTAAATTTATTATTGTTGAATGTTGTACTTTTTTAAGCTCGTGCTGCTTTTTTAAAAGTCATCGTCGTGTCACAAAAAAACTGTTTCGGAGAAACCCGAAATGTTAGGTCGAGTTCAAGGGTACATTTAGAAAAAGAAATCTACTCGCCTTTTATCAGAAGCCGAAGTAATTTTTTCGTTTGAACGACAAAGTAGGTATATAGTCGGATATGTTGATGGGTTGCAGAAAAGCTCTTTTGTAGACTCAAGGCAACAAAGGGGGTATCAGTCTTAATGTGGAGGTCTAAAGAAAGAGGCCAGAGTTTAAATGGGTCTGATTTCGATATAAAGTCTACCTGCACAGTCGTAATCTTATAAAGTGCATATCTGTGCCAAAGCACAGCGGCGGCGGTCGTCCGTTCCACGCGCCCGAAAAGGGAAAAATCGAAAAAGGATCGCTGGCTTCCAGTCTGACATAATAGCAGTCGTCATCATCATGTGTCTGACCGGTTGCGATTCGCGTTCATCCGCCCGGAACATATAAGAGGGTATTCGATCGGCTGTTACGAACTTTTATTTTTCATGTTCTTTGCTACTTTAAAATTGTATTTCTGTTATATCAGTGCTATGGATTGTCTGTCAAATTTTTATTGCTTTTCCGGTAAAATAATATCTTATATTGCTCTCTTGCAGAAAAGGTAGATCCTGGGATTTGTAAAGATCGACGTCAATTCAATATTCATTTTGCGTCCATGAGCGCTTCAAGATGGTTAACGTCCAGGTTAGGAGTGCAAAGAAAATCAATAAAAAAAACAATCACGGCTTGTCTTCAAATCATAAAGTACATGAAATTGTATATTTCGTATTTTTCTAACTTTAATTAAGAAACCGGTTTTAAAAGATCAACAATTTTACTTTGTCGTAAAAACCACATATTTTTAGCTTTTACTGCTCCGGGCAACGCTCTGATAGCATCATTGCTCTTTAAATAAATATATAAACAGAGAGAAAGACTTGTAAAACAATTTTATACATAAAACTAGATTGTAAAACTTTTGTTACAGTTCTGAATTAGATGTCCAGTGTCTAAGAAACTCTGTTTTCTCGTGATTTATTTTTTATTTTTGATAAAGTTGTATTTAAATTCGGTGTGTATTTTCTCGGAATTTCGTTCCCCGTTAAGATACAATGATTAGACTCTGGTTCACCCGAACCGTTTCGTGTTTTGAATATTTCAGGCTGTCCCGAAAAACACCCCAATTATGTCGTAACAATGGCGTGATGCTGCGGTCAGCGGAAACGGATGTCGCAGTCAGTTCGAACAATGCATACATTCAGTTGAAGTGGGCTAGTTTATGGTCCCCCATACAACGTAATGGCCGCCACAGGTGGAACAGAGATGGTCGAAGGATCCCAGAACTGGAGACACACTTGATGCAGTCGTAAAGCACAATACAAGACACAAGACAGTAACATCGGCAGGAAACGTCGTCATCTGCCCTCTCTCTGACTTTGTTTCCTCTGAAACCGCTCAACTGAAAGCAAACTTTGTGAGATTAGCGTGCGCCCGCTTCGTACTGAAATATTTAAGAGAAAGGATGCAGACACATTTTTCCACGACTTGCCAACCGTGTTTCCTGATTGATTAAATAATAATCGGAAAGTAGGCGTAAAAATTTTTAGGGGTGTTGGTGGCGCGGAATTCTTGATGACGACGTCTCTGGTTTAATAAAGTTTGATATATTTTCACGTAGATGTAATTACGAGTAAGAATTTCATATCATGCTTTACACATGTCTCGAAAGGAATTGCTACTGCTAAATTACAATAACTGTCTGGAAGTTACTACGGGTTTTGAAATTCTCAACCGCTCGGTGAATACATCACAAATCTTGTTCCACATCCGGCCCGTTACAAAGATCCATAATTACATCGATTGAATCTGTCTTCTAGGTTCAAGCAGTTTTCTAGTTTCTGTAGTTTTCAAAATTTTAAAATATCAAGTTATTTGCATTATAAATAAGGAAAAGTATTATTTTTTTACGAATCGCGATGAGTAGGAAAGAGCTTACTTTTCTTTCACAATAATATACAACACAAGTGTGATTGGGTAAAATTTGTGAAAACGTAAACAAATAATGAAAACCATCCTGAAATATCGGCACTAGCGCTTTAAGCCATTGTTAATTTATTACCTTCGAAATCACCAGATAAATATGAGAAGACCTTCAATTCCTGGAGAAAATCAAAAAATGTAGGGGATATGAAGAAAAAGTTATACATATACATCTGAATACATTTATAAATTTTCAAGCTTTATCTTTACCTATATTTGATTACAGCCTGAAAAACTGAAATTTTTCACGTTGTGGTCAACATAGCTATAGACATATTTAAACGTCAAAATCAAAAAATCTATTACAAGAAGATGTGTCAAAAATTTTGACAGAAGCGCCTGATGATACCTTTCTGCTGATTAATTTTATGTTTGTTTAAAAGTTTCTTTAGTATTTTTCAATTTTGGAAATCTTTTTTTAATATTTCTTAGAGGTTTAAGAAAATTTTGAAAATTTCCCAAAAGCTAAAAAAAACAAATATCCACGATTTTCAAAAAGTGCAGAACTCTCAAAAATCTAGAACTGTTTCCAAATTTTCATATTTTTTTTGGGCCTCCGTTCTGAAATAACACAAATTGCATTCGTCTAAATCCGCTTGAAACCGACCGTTTCCCGGCCTAGACCTGCAAAATGCACGGCCAACTACAGAACACAGAGTTTGAATCGTTTGAGGTTTGACATGCGTCGGCCGTATGCTCTGCCAGCGTCTGCGACGTTCGATATTCGATACATACGATCGATGTTGATAGAAGAATATATCAAATAATTTCTCGGAGCTTCCGTAAAGTGCACTGGTGTTTCCATTTTGTAAATCCTAATTATTTGTCAATGTCAAAAACTAACACTTACTTGATTCTTAATTTTATTGAAATTTATACGAAAATATTACTTTTAACAAATTTAATCAATTGTCGGCCCAAAAAATAGTGTGTATCACAGAGCCAGAAACTTATTTTGCAACAATTCGCTATTGCAGGCTGCGGCCTTCGGCCTTAGCCTGCAAACTACGCTCATAGTTGCAAAAGGTCAGTTTCTGGCCTAGTGATACAATAGTTATTCCATCAACATCGATCGTATGTATCGAATATCGAACGTCGCAGACGCTGGCAGAGCATACGGCCGACGCATGTCAAACCTCAAACGATTCAAACTCTGTGTTCTGTAGATGGCCGTGCATTTTGCAGGTCTAGGCCGGGAAACGGTCGGTTTCAAGCGGATTTAGACGAATGCAATTTGTGTTATTTCAGAACGGAGGCCCAAAAATAACTATTTAAGAACTGTTAGTTTGCAGGATTCCAGTTTTTACCATGTTTAGAACTTTCAGGAAATTTCTGTCTAAAATATCTACAATTTTCAAAAGTCCCTTTTGAAAGGTATAGAAAAAAACTAGAATTTCAGATATGGCCTCAATTTTTCCCTAAATGAGCCAATTTGAGTTTTTTTTTTAATTTATGGGAATTTTGAAATGCAAAAATTTAGACAACTTAAATTTCCAAAGTTTACTTAATTTTTGGTCTGCATGGTGCACTAACACAAGGAAGAAGCGCATATACACCGTTATGACATAAATGGGAGGACTTAATGAGATTGAGTTGTACAGGAGATATGTAAACTTGTGTCCGAAACATATCAATCATTCAAGATTCTTTTTATTATATTATATATTATATATATAATATAATAATATATATATATATATTATATAATATAATAATATAATATATATATTATATATTATATTTATTATATATAAACAATAAGTGTACACCTGCAACCTGTAGAGATCCACCGTTTTTACAAAATGCCGAAAAAAAGAAGAAAAAAAACCGTCTTGGCAGGTTTTTGTTGAGGGTAGAGCGAACATGAGGAGGCTCAAAAGTTATGGAGAATGGCGATCAAACAGGACTCTAGAAGGATATGTAGAAATATATAGTGGATGCCAGAATTCATCAAATTTTGTCGTAATTTCATTATCTCCTACATCAAATGAAGAAGTTCAACAGGAGGTTTGATCAAAATCGTCACTATCATTTAATGATTTACAGTCACAACAGTGTACAAGTGTAAACATGTAACTTTCTCTAACGTAATAGATGTACGTTTAATATTTATTCCAATAATTAATTGATAATTGTGTATTTTGTTGTTTTAAAGAAAAGACATACTTTATTTACGATTTGTAATAAGGACCATCTCCACTGACGGTTCAGACTTTGACATCTCTCGTATACTTTATTTACAACGAATACAATAAACATTTAATACCTTATAGTTTTAAAATTTACCTTGAAAGTTGATATTACAATTATGGCAGTTCATGTTGATTGCATTGTTTAAAGAGGTTGAATTTTCTATATTCAAGGAATTTGTGCTGATTAGAATGTTACTAGTTCCATCACGAATACTTTCTGCCATTCTCATTAATTTGGATATAGGGCTTTGGAAAAAAAAATGTTGAAGGAACAGGACTGTTGTCGATATTACTGGACGCAGCAACCGGTACACCTTTTTGAACCACTGTTGCAATCCATTTTTTGTCGGAGAGAGGTTCCTCAATATATCCCTTCACCACCGTCACCGACTTCCATCCGCCGTGACGTTTCAAAGATAGCAGATTTCCACCACTTTTTGCTAAAATTGTGATCGAAGTGCGGCGGAATTAATGGCCAGTGTAACTTTAACCAGGGAAAGTTTTATGTACGAAGCTATTACTTTAGGTATTTTGCTGATAGTGTTATGACCAATATTTTGGTACGGAGATTTAACACCTTTGAATCCAATAAAAACCCTAAGCATGTCGGAGACAGGTCTGCAGTTTAGGTACATTTTTGCTACATTAGTGTTAAAATAAATTGTCGAGAGGTTCCATTTTTACGGCTTGGTATATTAACAATAGTTATATCATCACATCAACGTCTTGCATTTGCATATTGCAGAATTTATTATTTCTACATGCCCCTGCTACTCCTATGAACAAAATAGCCTACAGTAGAGTAAATTTAACGAAGTTTATAACAAATAATAAGAATTACCTTGGTTGATAACAATGTTTCCTCAGGAGCGTTTATAAGAAACACAAATTGTCTCTCCAGAAAAAACCGATGATGTTTTTGCTTTGAAGGTGATATTTGTTTGTTGTAAAAACGCTATAAGTTTTGGAAATCTTAAAATGTCCCATGTTTCTCAATTAAAAGTGTGGTTTTGAGTATGAAAAACAAAGCCCTTGCTTCTTGTATATTTTTACGAAAAGTCTAAGAAAGAAAGAAGAAGAAGAAATTTTTAGACTTCGTTCTTCACAACAAAATTCTTCGTCAACTACAGACATTCAGTCTGTAGGAATCAATACATTAAATAATGGTCTGAAAATTGCCAATTTTTTAAAGCTGCCACGTATTACTGGGCACTGCGTTCGCCGCTCTGCAGCTACGATGTTGGCAAACACGTGCTGATTTTGTCACCGTTACCAGACGGGTGGAAATCACTCTCGGTAGCAGAAAACTACACTGAAGATATCGAAAAAATTGCCATTTCAAATCAGATTCTCTGCGAAAATCTGGCCACAACAAGTTCAGCTACGAGTACGGTGTCGATAACCCACTAACTTTCAATGTGAGTTCTATTCCTAAAATAAATGTTTCTAGGAACGTCAATTATACCGTTAATGTAACAATTAATTTAAAATAATAATAATCTTTAAAGATAGCTAAAAGTTAAAGTATTTTATCTACGTTTTAGGTTAAAGTGCATGTTTGTCTTGTATTTGACACGAATAAAGCACAGTTTAAAATTTACAATGCAAAAAAAAAACAAGTTCGAATCAAATAAGTAGTGTTCTTAATCTCCCCATATGTTTTTGTTAAATCGATACTTGAAACAAATTTCTAAGTTTTCGTAAAGTTTCTCGAAAAAAGAGAGTAATTAACGACGCGGAACTTTAAGGAAACGTGGCGTTCTTATAATTAATAGGGTTGGATTAACCGTTAACCATCAGACGTGTTATGCACGCTTTGACTACAATTTTCTCAAGAATTGATTTCGACAAAAATTAAATAAAGTACATGTGAAATTGGTTTGTGATAACAAACTGGACTAAACAATTTTACTCTGCTGCTCAGACGAAATGACAGTGCCTTGTGATATTTCCGTAAGCAGCTGCAAAGCCAGTAGCTTCAGAAACTCGTGCTTGGAACACGAGAATTGTTCTTTTATGCGAATAACTTTCTTTTGCTGTTTTTAAGATTTAAAATAGAAATTGTTGCATTTTCTGTAGCAAGAACACAATTTTTGTAATTACAAGTTACGATATTTCAATTTGTACACAAATATGCAGTAATTTATTGCTTTATTAATAATACTTGCCTACAAGCAACTTGGCATTTTAATTTCTTTTTTTAGTTTAATTTATAGTAATTAAAACTTTAGTTAATAGTGTTTGATTTTTGATAAATTTGGCTATTCGGATTGAAAAAATTGTAAGCAAAATTTTCAATTCTTCCATATTTGGATAATAGTTCATCAAATTCCGGACTCTTATATTTTCAAATCTTAGATTTTCTAGAAGTAGAATTAGAAGTTAAATGCTGTGTTCTTGAATTCTACATTATGCGACTTTTTAGGTTCTGAATTCCTAATTTTTTGGTCAAAAATATGATTCATTCAGATTCCAAATTTTAGAATGATTTTGATGATTCTCAATTAGTTTAAGTTCTCATATCTTATATTCCGAGATTTTAAATTTGATGTTTTTAAAATATATGCAGATTTATATATTTATATACATATTTTTCTAAGATGCTAAATTTTTAGCATTTAAATTCTTTCTCTAGAGCCAAAAATTCTATGAATAAATATGCTACATGCAAAGTTTAGTTTCTAGACTTTTATATTTAAAACTATCAGATGTTACATTTTTGTATAATTTACATAATTTGACACTCCAGATATAAATTTTTAAGATGTCAAATTCTAGATTCGAATTTTTTTTCATTAGAAGTAATACACTTCAAATTTCTAGGTTTAAAATTTTCACGTTTTTTTTTGACCAGAAATATACAAATAAATTTGATAAAAATATGGATCAAAAAGATGCCAATATGCAATGAGCTAAAAAAATATGTTAAATGTTATACAAATGTACTGAAAATATAAGTGCTAATGTAAGTACAAAAATTGCGTTCAGAATCCGCATATTCTATTTTCACAAATTTAAATTTACATAACTGTATTTGTTTGAACACTTGTATGTACAATTGATAGCTAATTCTCATTTTAAAATCAGAGATAAAGTGCTGTGTAAATTGCTTCGTTGTGTTGTAAATATTTGAATTTATCAATTATTGTGTCGGCATTCACGTAAATTACTATAAAAATATTCCAAGCAATTTTCTAGAAATTAATTCATTTACAAATTGCCCTCTGTTGGCACTTCTGTATTTTTGTCAGAAATTGTAACAAATTCGTCGACCAAATATGCAATTTTTTAAGGTCTTAAATTTGTATTGCGCAATAGATCAAAAAACTGTAGATATCACATTTTAAAAATTTGTTGCATTTATCCATTTATGAAAATTGCATTTATTATTAATTAAAAATCTGTTTATTTGATAGCTGATAAAATTATCTTAAATCGTACATATTGTCATAAAAAACAAAATTACTCAATGCGACTATCTGACCTTTAATTATAAAAAAATTAAAGACTCTTAAAATCGTTCAAATTACCTTCTAATTTACAATGACAACATTGCAAGTGCAAATTAAACAGTGGAAGTTTGTTGTAATTAAAGATCAGGTATTCTCTCTAACTGACTTCACAATTTCAACTACTGATAGTTAAAATTGTGAAATAAAAAAATTTCCGATCTGAATTTTTTGTATCTATATTTGATTTTCAAATACTAGATATTAAATTTTAGATTCAAAAAAATTTTAATTGAAAGAGACAATTTAAAGTCGTTAAGTTTTCTAATCGTGGATGTCTTTTATTTTCCTAAATTATGGGTTTTGTTAAATTTTCTGATTTAAAATTTTCCAGATTTCTGTGGTTGCAAAATTTGAGATTCTAGATCCCTATTTAGAACGCTAGTCTTTCAGATTCTAATTTCTCTGATTCATAAACAAATATTTCTCTGCAATTATTTTAAAAACTTGACGCGATAAAAAATTAAGAATCTGACACAATTTATTTATAAACAGTTTATTTTAAAATGCATTATCTGAAAGTGTGAAGCGTTCATGCAAAACTCATTTATTGTTGAACAAAATTCAACATTCTACGAATCTTTCGAACTGAAAATTTCCTGTATCGCCCGTTTTACGTCTTCAGTTATAATTAAGCTTAGCGTCGCGATAAAATCGAAATAAATTACAGGTGAGGGTTTTTTAACGACCTAATTCGAAGCGTTTATCGATGTAGAGTTATTGTCAATAATTTTTATTTGTTTAAGTAGCCGTTTTTCGCCGTCGCCTTTTTAATGCGGTCGTAAAGAAAACGTTCGGAGACAATAGGAAGGAAGTTTCGGACAATTAAAGAGCGCCGCTCACGTACCACTAGAAGTGGGACTTAATAAGCATATGTAAATTGTGTAATAACTGGGAAATGATTGTAACGGCCGTCAAGAGAGAATCTCATTAGAGACGGAACGGCGTTCATAAAGCCCCCGTCTCTCTGTACTTCCTTTGACATAATGTCGAGAATCTCCGGAATAAATCTGTCTAATCATACGGCATAACGTGCCAAGTACGCACTAACACAGTATTACGGATACTAACTAGGACTCGGCGTGTAATAAGACAGCGGCAAGATTCACTGCCTAAGTTGGGACGCCTGCGGTGTTCCGATAAGCGGACGTCTTCTTATATCGCACCGTTTCCGGACTAACACTCGGCCTCTGTGCTGGACGATCCCGTTTTATGAATATCCATCAGGAGCCGCTTTACAAGAGATACTGAAAAGCGCGAAGAGAGAGACTTGATAGGCTGAGGCTCAAGGATCTTACCAATAATTCAATAAACTCGATAAGTAAGATCAATTTCCCAATAATTGCTCTTCTCGACGGAATTGAAAAGACACTCTCGATTCGAATCGGTATTTTATTTACGTAAATAGTATTCTGTTGTTTTAGTTATCAAGCTAAAGATTGGGAGAAAAATGTAATAATAAATTTTTGTTGTTTTTAACAAATTGAATCAAAACATTTTTTTTTACTATTGTCTTATTAGTATTTTTCTTCGTTGTTGGATACGTGACATACAAAATAAGTAAGCATAATGACAACGCTCGCTAATTTTTATTAACTAAAATGAAAAATGAAGTCATTTAGTCAAACTTTAATGCTGAGAAATAAATACATTATGGAAAATTCACTTTCTGTTTTGTCAACTTCAACAACCATTTGGGATATTTTGTTCTACTTTCCATAGTTTTTCATTACTAGAAGCGGTATTCACTAGTAGAGTTCCCGATGTACGTCGCATATAATGGCCCGTGTACTTTTTGAAATCTGCATAATTATAATTTGCAATCCAAAAATAATTTCAACCAATTTAAAAAATATATGTATTAAGATGCTGAAGGAGAATTCAAGTAACCAAATCAGTCAAATAATCTACAAGATCTAAGAAACACAATTAAAGCCAAAGAATTCAAAAATATAGAAAAATTTAAAGAACCGGATATCTTGAAAATTTCGTGATGTTCTGAATATTCTGAAATATTCAAAGAACATAAAGATTACAAAGTATCGAAAAACTGATAAATCTCAATAGGTATAAAAAAGAAACTAAATAAATCCTAAGATAAAAGAACTTATGAAAAAAATTATGAAAAAAAAAACAATATTGATTATAAAAGTTTTAGACAATAGAAAATTCAAGAAAGATTAAAAAAAATATGTAAGGTAGAAGGAAGTAAAAAATCTAGAAAATATATAAAAACTGGAAAATTTAATAATATAAATAACAAAGAATCTAAATTTTTCAAAGAATAAAAAGAATCCTAGCGACAAAAAACACCAAAAAATCTATGCAACTTAAAAATTCAATTCTAAGTAATCTAAAGAATACAGATAGTATAGAAAATGTAACTAATTTAGATAATAAAAAAAAAACAGAAACATCTAAGAAATACAGAGATCAATTCAACAAAGAATTTGAAAAATGTTTAGAGTGTATTAAAAATTTAAATAATCTAATTTAAAGAACTTAAAAAACTTAAAATAATTTAAAATTACAAATGATCCAAAGTATTTTAAAAATTCGAAAGAATTAAAAAAACTACAAAAAATTACCAAAATATATAAACTACTCTAAGCTTTTATTCCATAATCATGTAAAAACTATAGAAACTATAGAAACTTTTAGTAAATTTTTACTTTTATCCTAGTAGATAATAGTATATTAAAATACAAGTTTGAGAAAGCCTTGATTCTACCACGCTATTGCAATTCCGATACAAGTCGCGTAGCGGCGAGTGGAAGAACAAACAAGTGCTGGAAGAGCTTTCTGAACGCGTGTTTTATACTATTTTTTCTATTTTGCACCACTTAATTTCTTTTGAAATTTAGGGAATTTTATCAAGGTTGGGTATAATGATTTAATGTTATTTATTTTATAACATTTGAGGTTAAGTTATTAAACACATTGCTCACATTTACATTTTGACATTTGACGTCGACGTTTTACGACCATGCCGCCAACGCGACAAAACTTAAATACACCAGTCGTAGTAAAGCATCCAAATTCTCAGTAACGAACCCAAACGGGTGTTTTACTGGCTGTAGTAACGACGCAATGTAGAAAAAAAACAAATAAAATATCTTAAAAATCCTTGAAACTTCTAAAATAGCAGATTTTTTTGTAAACTATAACTAACACTTTTAAGAAGTCTAGAGTGAATTAACAATTTCAGATTCAACAAAGAATTACTTTATACATTGTTACACAATGTTTAAAGTTGTTATACAAGTAAATATTATAAAAGAAAATAGTTTTAAAAAAATTCTTATCAAATCCATATATTTGATATTTGTTATACTTGAGCGTAGTACCGTTAACAGTTTTATAGCCTTTCTAAAAGATAGGCTTCATTTGAAGCATTGAAAAGATTTAAGTTGTCTTTGTGTTAAAATAGTAGATTTTTTTGAAGTATATCCTTTTGAAGTCAGTTTTAGAAAATTCTTCAGATGACTATATTTTTTTTTTTGTAAATTAGAAATGTTGACTTTAGAATTTTGACCACAGTGAATTCGAGTTTTCGATTATAAAAGATACACAACAAAAACAAAAAAAAAACATCTAAAACATCCAAAAAGAACAATTTTACAAATAATTAAAAAAAATAAGATCTACATCTAGTTTAAAAATTTAGAATGTATTGAAAATTTAAATAGTCTAATCTACAGAACTAAATCAATTACAGACGATTTAAAGTACTACAAAGATTCGAGAGAATGAACAAAACACAAAAAAAATACCAAAAATCTAAATCTCTCAAAGTTTGTATTGCACATTATATAAAAATTGAAAAAATTAAACTAAACCAGCTGTCTAAAATATTGTAAATCTATAGATCCTTTTAGGCAAGTTATACATTTATTCTGACATAAAACCTAAAATAAAATGTTCTAAAAATCTTCTAACATCTCTGAAATTTTTGTAAATTATAGATAATAATATAGTAATATAATAATATAATACAATAATAACTATATAATAAATATATAATAAATAAATATATAAAAAATATATATACTATAATAAAAATATAAAGTTGTGAAACAAATAAACATAAAGCTACTTTACTTTCACAAAACTAAAAATTTTCAAAAAAACGGTTTCAATTTTGTTTATCGAATTAATATTTTATTTATCTTTTTACAATTTTCAGGCTACCTTGCTACATAATATGGTTTTCCATTTAGAAAACAGTTTTTAACATTCCAAGAAATTGGAATTTATCACAGCTACCTAAATTATACATATTTTATATTTAATATAAACAACGTACCCGTAATTATACGTTTTCAAAAGATACGTTTCGTTTGTGTTATCCTTTAAAGATTTTTAAGACGTCTTCGTTTGTTAAAATTTTAGATTTAAAAAAAATATATCTTGTTGAAGTCTGTTTCAAGAAAACCTCTAACCGATTATTATTACTTATGTCTATTTTCTTGTGAACTACTAATGTCGACTTCACAGAGAATTTTGCCTGCAGTGAATTCGAACTGAATGATTCCGACCATAAAAGAAATACAATTAACATGGAATAAAAAACTAAAAAAAAATTATCTTACGTACCAATTCTTAAAAATAGCCGATTATAATTGTCTCACTGGCAAATTTGACGAGATCTTTGTTTCTTCAATTTTCAAATTTGTGCAGTTTCTTTTTTAGCCTTCAACATTCGTTAAATTATTTCTTCTGGAACATCTACTTCCATCAAACGTATTCAAACGTAACACACTTGATAAGTTTTGTTACACAAATTAAATAAACAAATCACTTTATTGCCATAGAAATAAAGTACATAGATAAAGCAACCTTATTTAAAATTTATATAACTCAATTTAAGCTTTTTACAAATTAATTTTCGAAAATAAAAAGTTGTATAACAGCAATGTTTATAAATCTCGGGTAACTTACAATGCTTAGGCCAACGACCCCCGATTTTATAAATTGGTTGCTTTCGAATATAAACATCTTTATTATGCTCTTGATACATAAATACGAGTATCTATTTTACATTTGGGAAGATTGTAATTTCGGGTTTGTTTGATTTGGTGTATATTTGCATTATGTGAAGTAGGAAATGTTGAGGAGTTACTTTAATGATTAATTGCTGTTTAATTTGGTTAAGAAGAATCGGAGGTTTTTTGGATGGAGATTGGTGGCGTAGAAAATTGAAATGATGATTAAAGACGTCTGTTTGTCCAATTTAAATGTAAATTGCAGTGGATCGGAGTATTTGACTATGTGTGAGGATTTTTGCGTGTTCGGGGATTAGGTAAAGACCCTGAGAGGGTATCGAGACGTGAAAATGGCTTCCGACCCATCAGCACCGCAAGCGGATTACCAGTGTAGAGGTGCAAACGTCTGCATGACAATGGATGTGTAAATAAGAAGAGGTGTTCGGCAAAGAGGGCGATCGCGACCATCTTAATTCGTTATTCAGACTGTCGTTCGTATTTGAATCGCAGATTTAACCCTCAAATCCGAGAGTAGAGCAGGACCAAACGTCATTCGCTTTGATGTTTTTTGATTAAGTTGCTTGCCGGTGTGTAATTGAAACAGAAACTATGGTCGGGTAGGCAAATGCGTAATCTGTATGCAAGACAAGTCCCAATGCTATCTGAAGATATACGGTTTAGTACCAATGAATGCATCGATCCCAGACCGAAACTCCTAATAACAAAAACTTAATTTCGTCCCCACGTTCTATTAAATTACTGTTATGAAGTATATTTCCATTTCAATAGAAAGCCGCATTTACACTCTTCGCCCTGATTATCTCAATTAACGAACTTGGCAATCAGACACTTAGACATTCACCGGAATATAAGTTTTTTCCAAGCACTTCTCTCCCTAAAATCAATTAAGCCCCTTCCGGGTGCAATATGTACGAGCTCTAAAACTGAACGTTCGGCATTATCAGTGTCGTCTATCTTGCGGAGCGCCTAAAACATGGAGGTCAGGACCGAACATATCTCATAGTCTAATTTCCGGAGGTCGCTGACTAATAACAGGCCTTTTACATAACTCCGGAGCCTCAAACGCCCCAAGTTTCCTTTCTAAGACGCCGCCGACGCTCCTATATGACGCCGTTAATCATACGTGCTCGAATTATCTACTGCAAGCCGAATGCAACATATCGATGATCTATCATTGTCAAATTTACAGGCTGCAACCAACGTTCAACAACCTACATACATAATTTTATTCAGACACGACACCCTAAATATTGCAATCAAAGCCTCATTTACTCGGAAGAGGATCGCACCGTTAGAGTATAGCTGCAAATAATTACTCAAACTCTAAGGAGCTTCCAAATTAGCTGTTATACAGAGTGTTTATTACAACCATTCCCTTTTATGGGTACATAACTTATGGTGTAAAAATAACAAGAAGGGTAGATGTAATCTTTGTTTTCAAACTTGCGGTAATAAAAGACAAAAATAAAAAGAAACTTTTTTTCGACTCAGAATTCACCGATTAAATAACCAATTTTTTTCAGTTTGTTTGATAACTAAATAACCAGAACGAACTTCCTCCACTTTTACGGATTTTAGAAACACATTTTCCCTTCCAACATTTCATCAATAAAAATCTTCGTGTATTTCAAATAAGCGGATAAAAACCACATTTTTTCTAAAATCGTTTTTCATTTTTTAATAACGAAGGGGACACCCACATAATACTAAAGTGTTTTTGGAATAAAGAACTCACTGTAACTTTGCGGACGCTATATTGCCATCCATTTCATTCAAAACTTCAAATATGATTTATTTAGAAACACCTTTTGTCTAACAAAACTATGTTTATATCTTTCGAAAATATTTATTTGTTTTACTATCAACGAATCTTTAACTTTGAAGTATTTAAGCGAAAATGTATCACAACAAAGCCCGGAAATTTGAAAACACGTCACGTTCTCTTTCATTTCTTCGTATTCCGAAACGAAATGTAGCTCGCAACTTTGTATATGACTGTTTTTAAATTATAATTCGTACTTAAGTCAGCATATATTTCCGATTTATGATCATAAGATACTTAGATCCTATCATCAAATTATTATTAGCGGTCTATGTCATGTCCGGTTTTAGAGGCAATGTAAATTTTATGAATTTAATATTTCATGAAACTTGCTGTACCATTAATGTCTCGAGCACTTTTCTTAAGTTGAGCGTGTATAATGTTGTATGAAGAGCAGCGAGAGAGGAACAATCATCAAATTGTAATCAGAAGGCGTAGTAAATCATGAGCCTTGCGCGCGACTGCCAACATCTGTCGTTGAAAAGCCCTAGTACGTCCGAGCTCGATATTATCTGCTGTCTGATACTTGGGCACAATGTTTTTATAATGCGCATCCTCTCAACGGCGAATAATTGATTATTGTCGAGATCAGAACAGTAATTAAGCTATTATGTTCGAAATTTTTGAAATTCAATTTTTCCGGACATCATTCATTGTTGATCGAACGATGGAAATGTTGTTTTTGATGAGCTTTAACGGGAAACACTTTCTCTTTTCGTTCAGGAAAATAACCGAAAAAGGTAAAATTGAAAAATGTTGATAGATATTTATGAGACAAGTTTGTTAATGAAGGCGGTTAATAATCGATAATTTTTTTAATGACTAATCTTTCATCAACAAAGGAGTTAGTTAGAAGAATTTTTCGTTGATCGTATTATGATGAAATTAACAAAATTTTGTTATGGAACTAAAAATGCAAGAGAAAGTCTGATATTTATATAAGTAATTACATTCCATGGAAATCGTAAATGAATTTTACAACCAAACATGAACGCGAAAAACTCTTGGAAAATGTCATATTTGCACTTCGTGCTACCTCAGAAGAAGTTAAAACAGCTTCTTCAATCTTTATTTCCGTCATTTTAATCTCAAAAAATAAGAATTTAATGCTTATAATAAATCCGTTACGTCTTTCATTAATGTCTCTCCTCGAAAAATAAAATAAGACACTATGACTATCGGTCTAAATTCTTGACTTTATAGTATTAAGATCATAATGAATATCTAAAGCCTTTGACCCGAAACTTTGTCAGTTTTTACTTTAAATATAAAAATTTATTCATGAAATCTTGAATTTGCTAACAAATTTGAAGACAGAAACTAAAACTTTCTGTTAAGACTGACAGTGAAACAAAACTGGCTACTGGGCTACTTTCAGGAAATGGTACATCTCGTTTAAAATACCGTTTCTAATTTCTAATATTCTGTGTTAATTGTTGCACACATTTTATAGTACGAAACCTTCAGCTTCAAGTCACTGTGATTAAAATTCTCTATAAAGTCAACAGTAACCTAGTTCACAAGAAAATGGACATAGGTAATAACAATCGATTGGAGTTTTTCCTGAAACAGACTTATATAAATAATAATTATATAAATTAATTATATTATTATATGAATATTTTCAAAAAGACTTTTATATGCGAAAACGTCTTCAATTTTTGAAAATGATACAAACGAAACATATTTTTTGGAGAGGTATAATCACGATACCCGGTGTTATGTTTACGTTAACTGTTTCCTAAATTAAAAAACATGTTATATATTATGGTACCCTGAAATTTTGAAAAAGTCAAAAGAAATATAATTTTGATAAAATTGAAATATGTAGAATTTTTAAAAGTGTTACAGTTTTAGCGATGTTAGAAGTTTTAACGATTTTAAGGTGTTTTATTCCATGTTTTATATGTTTGAACAAAAGTGTGAGATTTCTCAAAAGTTCTATAGTTTTTTCAATATTTGAGACTACTGGTCTAGCATTTTTTTACTTTTTATGTAACTTGCAATAGAGGCTTTGAGTGGTTTAGATATTTTGGTCATTTTTTTTTTTGTATTTTATTCATTATTTGCAATCTTTACAATAGTTTAAATCGTTTGTATTTTTTTTTCAATTTGTTAGGTTCTCCCGGTTAGATTATTTAAATTTTTAATACACTTTAAACATTTTTTAAAATTCCTTAAAATTGTTTTTTTTTTTATCTTTTAGATGTTTTTGATTTTTTCACTTTTTAAATTAGTCACATTTTCTATACTGTCTATATTCTTTACATTAGATTATATTTAATAAACATATTAAAAACAGCTGTCTATTTCTGTTTCCTAGAATGTTTATAAACTAAATAACTTATTTTTTTTACAATTTTTAAAAACTTCTGTTTTTGGATTTACTTAAATTGATTTTTTTACCTGTCCAGTTTTTATACTACTTTGTACTCTTTACTTTCTTTGAATGTTTCTCTAATTTTTTTACATTTTTGATGCTTTAGATTGATTAGATTTTTAAATGCTTTGGATTTAATTGTGTTTCTTAGATTATTTTTCTCATATTATAATCTAATATTTTTTAGATTAGTTAGAAATTTCAAAATCCGAATTTTTTAAATGCTTAGATTTTGGTATTTTTATCGCTAGGATTTTTATTTTTTTTTTGAAAAATTTGGATTCTTTGTTATCTATTTTATTAGACCTTCTAGTTTTTATTTATTGACTAGATTTTTTACTTCCTTCTACCTTATTTATATTATATATATATATATATATATGTGTAAAGTAATAATAATAATTATATATACATATAATTTAATAATTATATATACATATAATTATAATTTTTAAATTCTGCTGTTTTGGGATTTATTTAGTTTCTTTTTTTATACCTGTTGAGTTTTCTTAGCTTTTCGATATTTTGTACTTTTTATGTTTATTGAATTTTTCAGAGTATAACCTCTCTAAAATTTCTAGATTTTCGATTCTCTAGATCCTTTAGATTTTTAACTTAACTTGTGTTTCTTAAATCTTTGATCTAAATTATTTGCATGATTTGGATGCTAAAATTCTCCTTCAGCATATTAATAATTTTAAAATTTTTAAATTAGATTACTTAAAGCTAATAAAATTATCAAACTAATTATAAATTTTTGACACTAATATATAGTTTTAGTTTTGTAGAATTATTCTAAATTGCTCTATTCTGAAAAATTATTATCTATAGTTTTAAAAGTTCAAAAAAAAAATTTGATTTATAACAGATTTTTAAATTCTTATCTTAATTTAGACAATTCATTGCTTCTACATTATAATACAACCTTGATGTAGGTAATATGGTGAAACATTTCCATGACGTTTCTAAAATTTTGACTCTGTCGTTGGTTAATGTGGAAATAGTTATTTACCTATTTCGAGTTCCGAAACTTAATTTTCGTATGAGCACTTTGTTTGTAGCATGATTATAAGGATTAGAAGGAGTATTTTTTTTTTAATGGTGGGTTTTTAACATGATCTATCTACTGTAAATAGCTACTAGATTTTTAAAATTTAAATCACCTGTCACATTTTTTTTTTAATTATTAACAAAAATTGTTAAAATGACTGACAGCGAAGAATGTATGTGTACTCCTCCCGAATTACAACAACGTACCAAAGAGGCCGTCTGCTGCCCGAAAAAAGTCGCGAGCAGTATGAACACACTTATCAAAAATTCATTGACTGGTGCTGTCAAAAAGTCGCAATACCAACTATATGACGCAAATATCCCAAATATTCCTTGCCGCCAGCGGAAACTAAAAAACACCGGGGTGTGGGAAAACCGTTTTTCCGTGCATCGGGATTAAGCGAAAAAATTCTCTTTCCATACATAATGAGTACAAAAATCATATTGAAAACTGCTGTTTATGTTGTACAACAGGATTGTCAAATTTGACGTTTTTAGCAACTTTGCGGTAAATAAGAATTTTGTTCACATTTGTCGTCACTGGTGTTTATTTTTTCCAATTTTATTTTTGATTCAAATTAGAAATTTTCTTTACAGTTTCATTTAGTTACTTTTCGTTTTCAGAGATCTGACGTTCCATATCGTGACGTTATGACACATAGCAGAAGTCCCAAAATGTGCTGGGCGTTTCACCACCTTACTTCTATCAAGTAATACCACAATATAAATTTATTTATTTAGAGGACACAAAAACGGTCCTAAAACTTGAGCAGCGTTTTTTCTTATGTTATCAAAATGTACGGTTCAACCAACTGTTAAAAATACGTTTGGAGAAATACTTTCAAAAGTCGCAAAATAATTGAGTTAAAAAAAACATATTTTAAGGAATATATCGAATATTGCTGATGCGTATATGATGACATTGAAGAGACATGGAAAATGGAAAAGGTGATACAGTTGCACCAAGATATATATAAGATAGTGTAGAACTTAAAAAGAGGGAATCGGTGGAGTTAGAGAATTCTTAAGCTAAATGTGATATTATATTTAGTGTTTCATTTACGAATTGTGTTTTTGTAGTGAAAGATTCCGAGTGATGTTTATATTTTTTCAGCATTAAAATTTGATTAAATGATTCCATTTTTTATTTTGTTGGTATTAGTAAAAATTATCGGATGCTATCATTATGCTTCTAGTAAAAAATAAAATTACCTAATAAATATTATAAACATTTTTTTCAAATAAAAAAAAAACGCTTAATAAGTTCCGTAATGGCATATTTTCGCATAAATATTTAAAAACGAGCTAACAGCACGTGGAAATAGTCCATCTCTTCTTCAGGTAGTGAAAAAGCAAACATCGGAGATAAAACAGTTGGGGAAATGTGACAGTTTTAAAAATTAACCGAAACATTCCCTGCCGTTTCGGAACATAACAGGTGGCCCGAATGGTGTCAAATCATTTACAGGGAAACTGTAACAGCCACCCTGTTTTCTTTCTTCGGTAATGATTTTCCCAATAAGAATGGTCGAACCTCTATTTTAGACAGTGTGTGTGATTTTTGCAAACGTGGTCGGGAATATTGCAGTTTGTAGTTTAGTTGCAATCGCGAGAGGACCGAACGTGTTCCCGATTCGCCTCTGGAATACTTAGCATTTCATTATCGCGCGCCTGTTTTTAATTCATCCAAGTGATGCCTCTTGGATTTCCAAACGCGGCTTCGCCCCATCAATTAGTAACTTTAAAGTTGCATCAGTGGATTTTCGTCCATTAAAACCGTTTTTCAATCGTCTGATATAAATGAAGGACGACTGGAAGTAGAATTGAAGTCGAGATGATCCGGACGTAATCTTGCGGTGGATCTTAAAGGGCTGGAAGAGACACACGGCGGAATTTCTCATGCAGATTGAAGATTTACCGATAAAAAACCAAACTGATCACACGCTAACCTTAAATAATCTTCAATTTCGTCGTCGGCCGCGGCAAAGGTCGATCGCGCTTAGTTTCCCAGTTTTCTGCAGAAAATGAATTTGTTTCCGTTGATCGCATTGCTCAGCGGCTGGAAAATTATGAAAATTGAAAAGACCCAGCTAAAAAACCTCTTCCGCCAATTTAACAGCGATATTTCACTTACCCGACTTATTTTACTATCGGACATAAGCCTGTCATTTTCTCAACCGTTGCTCGGTTTGACGAATACGTGATGCTTCCGGATCGCGATGTTCGATTGAAATAATGGCGGCGGATTCGAACCCTTCGGAGGGCTTTGTCTTCGCGAGGAAACCTTTTGGTGGTCCGGATTTAGAACGCTCAATCTAAGCTGGTTGTGTTGTAAAGAGATGTCGATCTGAGATGCTGATACGATCATATTGTCTTCGACAGTTCCTCTTTCTGTAACAACGACGTATTTAGTTTCTTACAAACAATACCACGAATGCTTTGTTACGAGTCTCTGCATTACAATTGTCTGCACTCACTTAGGGGAAACTTGCGACATAACGTCTAATTATTTTTCAGCCAAATTATTTCCACGTCACAATGCAAGAACAATCAAAGTGTTTAACAAAAAGCTCAAATGACAAAAGAAAAAATGACAATCAAAATTTGCTGATTTGCAATGCTTATAAAAATTCGATTCATAGATTCATGAAAAAACATCGCATACAATTTATTACAGCTTGACTTAAATGTTTGTACGGACAACGGAACTAAGCGAAACATTAGTAAGTACACAAACAATCTAAGTTTGTTTAACGGAAATGAAGTGTTGATCCGAGGCGGTCTTTGTCGGTATGTGTAAGTACAATTTCTAGAAAATTATATTACCACATTTACACCATTTCCGTTATATAAAGTAAACTTTTGTAGCCTCATTGTTTAGCTTCTGATGCCAGTGTTGATACTGATGTTATTTCCAAATAAATTATTAGGTATATTATTAGTTATTTACATACGAGTCAGGAAAACGTTACAATACTGACGAGGAGCTATACTGAAATACGAGGCACTTTATGCTCAGTATATTTTAAAGCTCCGAGTCAAGTGATACATTTTACTGACATGTTTTGTAATAAATTTCTCCGTAAACTGTAAAAAATCGAAATTTTAAAACACTAATTGAAAAATGTTTTTAAACTGAGCGAAAATCAAATTTGACAGTTTGTTGATTTCATAGTCAAAAACAAACAGCAGTTCTTGGTTGATAATTTATAAATTAGTGATCAAAGAAGACGAAAACTATTGTGGTAGTGTTCACGGTATTCCATCCGATATACCTAAGTGATGTGATCTATTACCGCTGAAGTCGAGAGAGCAATATGAAGGCTTTTAAAATCTTCGAAGATTGGTGTAGATTTAACAAAGTTACTTCGCTTGCAAAGGATTTTTTTCTTGCTTGTTTTGCGGAAAGACCAAGTTCCCATAAACTTTCAAGTCTTTGGAGCACTTACTCTATGTTGAAACCAGTGCTTTTGTTGAAGAACAATTTGGATAGAAGCAAGTCTTGTTAACAACTTGCTCACCAAAGACGAAAACTGACTGGTTACCAATCAGTCTTGCAACCAAATTAATAATTAATGCTTCAAATCTCTCTATTTCTCTTATGTTATTACAGCTAGCGCTTACTTTTAGCGTGTCTACCTATAATTATCAAGGATGTAACTTGATGACATTGAAGATCAAGATAACATTCTAAAAGTATAACTCTGATTCTAAGCCGAATTAACCTCGACGCTTTCTAGTTGTTGACGAAGGAATCTCTGAGATAAACCTTGCTATGTATACAGGTTGATCAAAAAATGTTGGAAGAACTTGATGGCACGCTGTTGAGGGCTCTTTGTACGGAGAGAGAAAAATGTTAGAATTAAAAATAAACCTAAAATTTCTTAATAAAATAAAGTGCTTTTGTAATACACGAAGTGGCAACATTGTTCAAAAAAGCAGCAATAACAAAAATTACTGCTTTCTAGGATTTACGAAATGACACATTTAAAATGTAGAACATTTATTTATAAAAAAAATGTGTTTGCGTTGATAGTAGTAGCAGCCAGTCTGATGCAGTTATTCAGTTCTTTTTTGTTATTCATTAGCGTTGCATAAACGTAGTCCTGAATCTGGTTCCAAAAAAAAGAAATCTAAAAGCGTCAGATCGAGTGATCTCGCAGGACATGTAATGGGACCATTGAATCCAATGCATTTGTTAGGTTAATGCTCATCTAACCACGTTGGAACTGGAGCAGTGCAATGTGGACGACAGCCATCAAGCTGATACGATGTGTTGCAAACTGCTGGTACTACGGATGTATTGTCAAATAGTTGTTGAAGTTCATTTTCTAGAAAATTAAGAAAATTTATAACATTTAATCTATCTGGTATAATAATAGCCCATAAATTTACACTAATTGATAATTTTGTTCGTGAAGCACAATTGATTGTTAAAACTGAAATCATGTCGTTTGTAGTGGTTGAATATTCCATCCTTGCTGAAATTTGTTTCATCTGTCCAAAGAATTCTATGAATAAAGTCTGGATTTGTTTTTACTTCTTCTAAAACCCAACTGCAGAAGAATTCGCGTCTTCTGTAGTCTTCTGGTAGTAAAGATTGCACTTTAATGTAGTTATAGGGATGGTAGTCTTTTCCGTGAACAATGTTCCAAATTAAACTTTGATGAATTCCTATTTGTTGAGAGATTTTTCTTGTACGAATTCTTGGATTACCTTTTACCAAATCTAGAACAGCTTCTTCCATTGGTGGAGTACAAACAGTTCTTGGACGCCCAGGACCAAAAAATCCTTGAGGCAAAACATTGTCGGTCTCCCTAATTCTTCGAAAGCTGCTTCAGCATTATTTCGACACTCCTCCGAAATAAGATACATTTCAGCAAAAAAATCAATTATCAAATTTAAGAAAACATTTAATAAAGTTTATAAAATCAGCTCTTAGACAAGCAACACACAAAAATTATAAAAATTTAAAAAGTTAAGTTCTCAACATTGATACATAATATCTTGAAATATTTTTACATTTTTTTCTTACTCTTCTGAATTATCTGAACAAGGTACCATCGAGTTCTTACGCCATTTTTTGATCATCCTGTATAGCTATGTGGCACTACGCCTGTCTCGTACTTCACATCGGTTCATATTTCACAATTACAAGTTAGGGAAATGTATTATCCAATCAGTGGGTTTACATTATTTTGAAAAACTTTCTTCTAAAATTATTACGTATCTTGGCTTACCAACACCTCTCAAATATACGAGCCACTGTATGAGGCTTCCTTCAGCGACTTTATTAGCAGACGCTGCGAGAAATACGAGTACGTATAACAAATTTGAAGAGACATGGAGAATAGCAAAGTGCTTCGGTAGAAGAAGGATATACATATAGAAAAGTCTATGCAGAATAAACTGGATATCGCAAGAAAAATACAATTTGGTCTAGCAAAAACACAATTACTAACATCGACAGTGATGTCATTACAAGTAGTGATTTAGCTAAAGTCTGTTGTACTTTTAATGAAAATTTAATGCTTTTTCATAAAGCACTGTGTGGAATTAATATTTTTACAACTCATATTACTATTTCTAATCAGTTTTGAATATTTCTTTTTGTTTTAGTTGTGTCAATAGAATCAAATAAAATTATCTTGTAAAGTTTTTATTGGACTAGTCAAGAAAATTTCATTATTCGGATACTCATTGGAAAAGAACTAAATTTTCTTATTACAAATCGTAAAAAAGTGTATTTTTCTTTATAGCATCTATTTATTTATAATAACAAAATAAACAAATAATAATTATTATTTATTAAAATAAATATTAAACGTTACTATTAACGCTAGAGAAAGATATACTTATACACTATTGTATGACTATTAACTGTAAACTATTAAATGAGTGACGATTTTGATAAAACCTTTTGATGAACTTCTCCATTGGATGTAGAAGATGATGCAGAAGCCAGGAGCCAACTGTAATTTAATAAGTTCTAGGAAAAAAATTGATAGATTCTGGTATTTACTGTCTGACGATGATGGCTGATTAAAAATTATTTTTGTAGTCGCCATGTTATTGTTAATGCTTTCGTGTATATATCCTTCGAGAGTTGTGTTTGATCGCCATTCTCCATGACTTCTGAGCCTCTTGATGTCTGCTCCACCCTTATCAAGAAAAGTAGTTTACGTTCGACGTAGACAGTGTTTAATATAACCGTCTGAGCAAATTTCTTTGACATTGGAAGAAAGTGTGGATCTCTAGAGGTAGCACTGTCCATTTATTACTCATATACAATAATATAAAAAATCTTGAGTGATTGATATCTTTTGGACGCAAACTTATGTCTCCTGTACAACTCGATCTCATGAACTCCCTTCCATTTTCGTCATAACGGTGAGTATGCGGTTCTTCTTTATCTTAGTGTCATGGAGGGTGACAACCAAAATAGAGCCGGTTTCCTTGAAATTCTCTACATTTAAGTTTCTTAGTTCTTTACTACGACATGTACCACAAAGACCGAAAATTAACGCAACTTTAATCAGCAGAAAGATATAATCAGGCGCTTCTGTCAAAAATGTTGACACTATTCTGCGATAGAATTTTTGATTTTTTGCTTTATATTTCTCACTTTGGCAATTTAAATATAACTGTTACTTCCCAACATTCGACATACCTACGTTTTTTTCACTTTAAACGTACTTTTCAATATGGAGTTTGTTGACCAGAGCATGGAAGATTTCAGGTTTTCAGCCTGTAATGAAATATGAAGACAAAATTTGGAAAGTTATAAATGTATTCAGGAAAACTAACCTTTTCGAAAAAGCAAGTATAACTTTTTTGTCAATGTCCCTTACAATTTTTGAAATCTTTCAGGAAATGAAAATATTGTAGGTGTTCTAATGTTTATTTCGTGATTTCAAAGGTAATAAAGTAACAACAGCGCTAATGCCGAGGTTTCAAGATGATTGTTATTATTTATTTCCATTTCCACAAAATTTCACGCGACCACACATAAGAAAATTTTTGTTTGTTTATTTTGATTTGGTTGCTGCGGTGATGAAAACGGCAATTTGATTCTCTCACTTGTCATGTTTTTTTTTTAAATAATTTAAATAAATAATAAACAATAAAAGTTCGTGTATTTTTCTTAAAGAAAAGTAAATGCGTGTTGCGTGAAGAAGAACAATACAATATTAAGTTGGTGCAAAAATGGTAGATGCACCAATCAGTCGTATCCCGTCTCTGCGTTAATCAACAAATTCTAAAGTCTGATAAATGGAATGTCCATCGTACTAATTGCATTTACATGGACTCGCCACATGAAACGCCTTTTTGCATGCGTTCCTCTGGAAAATGTGGCCGTCACGTGGCCCAACGGAAATCAGCACCCCGTTGCCGCTGCATTCAAATTTTGCAATTTCCGATCTGAATCGTGCTTGTAATTCCCGTCGCTTAAGTGTCTCTAATGTATTTATATCGCAATTTGCGGCTTCTCTTTCCAGAGATCGAGATCGGGGAACGTCGTTTCTCCATACTTATGTTATTATTTCATTTGGATTTCTTCATTTCCGCCGCCGAATTGATGGCGCGCAAAATAACTTATCAAAGTCGGGATCCTCGTGAAAGGCACTCCCCTTTTTAATTTCCAACTTAGAAAATTTCAATAGGAAAACTCGTGGAACCTTGTTCTCATTTGCTAACACGCAGAAGCTAATTTTCTACAATGGAAAAACGAGAAAGAGGTAAGAGGAGCAAGTTGTAATGTGGCACGTAAACGATTACGATGAATAATGACAGAACTGAAGAATTTAAGTATGAGATGTAAAATAATAACAAGAAAACGACGCAAAAAAAATATTTTAATTTCGTAAGCATAAAAAGAACACTCAGGTGTGGGTTACGATCTTCGATAAATTCGCAAGAAACGTAATCTCGGAAGCCTTAACGTTGCACGAAGTTCTGAAGCCCATACGTAGATTTCCACAATTATATCCAAGAAACGTTAGAAGCTTTTGTTTAGTATTGTTATCAGAATTTTTGTGTTGTAAGCAGCAACCATGTTCCCTGCAATTATTTATATATTTTATTTCCAACGGTCGTCGTTTTTATTACTTTCAGCACCGTATCTACCCTTGCTATTAAAGAATTCGTCCGAGCTCGTGTCTTAATTGCCTTTTAACGTAACTACCCAAAGAGTATATAGTTCGAAGCCCAACCTTGGATCGGAAAGGCCGATTATTCATGTATATTATTTTGTACGTTAAAATTCTTTCTTTGTAAGAGTTTTAATAAAACCGTCTTTGATGTAGAAGCTTTTTGGGCTCCGCTCGTTAGTGGCTCCAGCTGGCCGCTTTGTTTGGAGATGACTGTGTGCACTTTGCCTACAATGCTTCACGTGCTTTGCAATCACAATCCTTGGTTTAGCGCTTTCATTTCGACGATGAGATGGTTCTCTTTCATAATTTTACGCTGTCGTGACCAAATACTGATAATCTGCGGAAGCAATTAAAAGTGGACAGTTTTCAAAACGTTTCAAATCGTTGGTAATTATCCGGAACTGTGCTCTTTCCAATTTACGTCAGCGACAAGACAAATGTGTTAAGAACCGGAAAATCCTGGACAAGAAAACCAAAAATTTAATGATTTGTTAAAAAGATTAAAATCACTTCTTGACATGAAAGTTTGATTCTGAAGAGAACTTTTAAAGTTCTCATATCCTCAATATAAAGTGCTGTATTAGTTCATCAATCACGGAAATGGCGGGAAACTTGTTTCCAGACACATAAGAGCATTTTGTCGATTATATACTTCTCTTCCGGTAAATTTCCTATGATAACTTTAACGACTTATTGAGCGAACCATTTGAGCTGCCTAACTTGATTCAGCTGGCTTGACAGTGTTTAAGTGCTTTTATACGCACACAAAAGTAAAAAATAAAACTATTTCTGTACTACTGTTATTATAATAAAACTTTGACAACTATACAATTGTAATTTTTTAAAAACATCTAAACGACACAAACTCGGATGTAATGAGATTTTAGAAGATACTTTCAATTTTTTCATTTGAGGTGTTTTAGGAATGTGATAATTAAGTTTCAAAAAGAGCAGTCAAACAAATCTAATAAATTATTTGCCAGAAGGGAACATAATTAATGCAGAAGATTATACAAACTTATTTCGTCTTTGCGAAATGCGTAATTCCAAAAAGAAAAACAAAACTGTCTAAAAAAACATTCGAAAGCTTATTTTCTAAATATAATGTTAATTTACAAACAATAAAGCTGGCAGTTTACAGGCAGGTAGATTTTATTAGGAAAACATTAAATTAGTTTTACCTTGAAATTGAATCGATCGGGATACTAATTTTCTGCCTGTAAACATTGGTAGGTAAACAAATAGCGAACGAAATTTTTACATTCCAATAACCACTTCGGGAATTACAGTTTTAAATATTTATTGCTTCTAACTAGTTTTGAAATTTTTGTTTATGTTAAAAATTAGAACACAAACAGTTCAAAGTAAAAATTTTTTTTTTTATAAATTTACTCTGAAGTCATTATTCGTCATAGTAGAGCAAATATTTGACAATGGCTGTTGAAAAATTTCAATTGACTTCTCATGTCTCAATTTATTTTTCAGTGTATTCAGCTAAGTTTGAGTTTTGTGGTAAAGATTTCTTATCACTACTGACCTATCTTTTGTCAGCGTTTTTTTTCTCTGAATTTGCTTGCATTTTTTCCGTTCATGGCCATTTTATTTTAAATATCTGTTATTAGTTTGCTTTTATTTCTTTTTATTACATTTTCAAGCCATTTACCTAACTGTTCAAGTTGTTTCAATAGAGTCTATTTATAGTTTTCTTATTTTACAATTCTAATTTGCTCTGTTCCTAATTTTCTTTCTACTTTGCTCCAAAATTTCATTTCGATTTTCATTAATCTGCTTTTACGACTTTGTGTTACAGTTTATGACTTCCATGCATATGTTAAAGTTAGATTTACTATTCTTTTTATCACTTCTGACTTTACTTACCTTTTCTTTTCACAAAATTACTTTTATTGTATCTTAGTCTTTACTACTATTTTAATGTCTAACTTTCTACCGATAAGCTAAAGTATTCATTTACGTTTTTAGTTATTTTTAAATATATTCACGTTTACTTGTAAATGTTGTTTTGTTTCTTCAATTATTACTACTACGTCGGCGTAACTTATTTCTGTCATTTGTATACTCCTAATAAGTACAGAACCAAATACACATCTTTGTTGTAATTCGACTTGGATCTTTTTTTTGTTAATTTTTTTTGTCTATAAAGCCATTTAACTCTTATTTCCATAATCTGTTTATTTTTCTTTCTCTACAAAATCCATTCTAGTTTTCTTCTGGAAGATTGATGTAATATTTAATAATTTGATGGTGGTACTTTTTCTCAGTTTTTTCCATATTCATAATACTTAAAAGTTTCTGTTGCTTTTCTCATTTATGCATTTGAGCATTTCTGTTTCTAGTTTGTCTTGTCTTGGCGTGTTTCTCAGTCATTTTATGTATCGCTTGTATTATTATTAAAGATTTGTTCTCGTTGTGCTATGAGATGATTGTTCTAGTCAGTTTCGGTAATTCGTATAGCCATTCTATTTTATTTTTTCAATTTAGTAAAAAAGTATCTTTTTACCAAGATAATATAGATAAAAATAGATAAATTCTAAGCATACTCGTAAAAAAAACTGTTTGTTTCACTTGTTAGATAAATAGCTTTGTATTATTTTTTAATTTTTTGAGTGCTTTTTCGTTTTTGTCTTTTATGTACTTTATTTTGTAGGTATTTAAGTATATTGCAAAACATTTATTTTTATTAATAATAAATCAAAATTGTTAACTTAGTTTTAAATTCTGTCCATGTTCTAGCTGTTGCTGTTTTTAACTATTTCTTTAATTTCTGTTTACTCTAATATATGTTACAAGGAGTGTTTTTTAAAATTCCGCGTCGAAGATTGCCATGAAATAAGTGTGAACGTACCATTACCATCTAATCGAAGTGACATAATTTGACATCTCTGCGCCGCTGAACTAACCTCACTTGTAATTTAATGAATCAACAGTTCAACAAGTTAATGCGATTGAAAGCAGTTGTGTTAAAGCAAATGAAAAAAAAAACTTTAACTGAAAAATTCTGTTTTGAGAAAAAAAAACCATAATTGAAAAATGCTGTTGTTTTGAGAAAACCATTTTAAATTCAAAAATAAAAACAAATTGACAAAGGGCATAGGGAGATAAGAATGCTAAAATTGCGCCCAGAGCGTATATTAACGATACTTTCAGGGTATGTTCGTACTATAGAGTACTTTGATTCTGAAGTTTTTAGATCTCAAAGTTGACTAGATTTTGAATAATAATAAAAAAAGGCAAAAACAGAAAATATTTTTTTTCTCTTCATAGACTAAACCGATTTAAATATATTTTTATGGTAATTTAATATCTATAGAGATACTCTTTTGATAAAAATTTCAACTTTATAGCTTTACATTTTCTTAGAGAAAAATTTTTTTTTTCAAGAAATATTGGTTTTTTATTTTATAACTTAAAAGTACAATTTTGAAAATTTTTTTTAATTCCCTAGCAAAAAGTACATAAAATATATTTTTTTCAAATTTTTGTAATGGTACGCCATATTGAAAAAAAAATAAAAACTGTCATGTTTCCGAAAAATTTTTTTTTTAATTTATACTCTCTTTATATATGTGTAGATTATATTATATATATATATATATATATATATATATATATATATAGTTGTCAAAACAATGGAAATTGCAATTTTTTGCAACATCTTTATCTTTCGTTAAATTCAAAGTTCGTTATTATTTGCTTAATATGTTTAAATTTAGATTATATTATTTTTCAAAAATTAATATTAATATTCAGCTTGGGAATGTTCAAGCGCAACTACACTTAAGTTATGCTCTTTTTGTTATTTGTGAAAAAAAGTTAATGTGTTCTCAGAATTTCATTTTTTAGATGTATAGATGTATATGTATTATGTATATATATAAATCTACATATATATATAAAGAGAGTATAAATTAAAAAAAAATAGGAAACAAGACAGTTTTTATTTTTTTTCAATATGGCGTACCATTAGAAAAAATTTGAAAAAAATATATTATATGTCTTTTTTATTGGAGAATTCATTTTTCAAAATTGTACTTTTAAGTTTTATAATAAAAAACAATTTTTCTTGAAAAAAATTTTTTTTCTCTATGAAAATGTAAAGGTATATAGTTGAAATTTTTATCAAAAGAGTATCTCTATAGATATTAAATTACCATAAAAAATATTTAAATCGGTTTAGTCTATGAAGAGATTTTTTTTTCTGTTTTGCCTTTTTTTGTTATTATTCAAAATCTAGTTAACTTTGAGATCTAAAAACTTCAGAATCAAAGTACTTCTATAGTACGAACATACCCTGAAAGTACCGTTAAGTTACGCTCTGGGGGTAATTTTAGCATTCTTATCTCCCTATGCCCTTTGGTAATTATTTATTTATTTTGACATTTGAAGCAACTGTTTTAAAAATTAATGGTCCTTTCACACAAATTCAGAAGCACCGCCAACTATGACGCGGATTTTTAAAAAACACTCGTTATTTTTCTGTATTGCTCTGTATGACTTTTCTACACAATTGTTTTTCCTTTTTATTTTTTTTGCAGTTTTACTTATCCACCAAGCAGCATTTTCTCTGAGTTCATAACTTTTTTTGTGATACCATAAAAATTTTTACTGCCATTATGTGTTTATATCATCATTTTTTTTTTATATTTTGGTAGTTTATTTTAGTTCTATAATATATCTTCATAATTTTTTCTTTGACATTCATTTCTTTTAATTTATGGATTATATTTTTTTTTTATTATTTTAAATTAGTCTAGTCGGTGTTTTTTTTCTTTAATTTATTTTAACTGATTAGTGGTCGCTGTTTATTTTTGCGCTCTTCTCACCTTATAGTTTTTAACAAATTTTTATATTTCTGAATTAATTGAGAAATAATCAATAATTTACTTTTCTAGTGTACTTATTCTGTGAGCAAATTTCTAAGTTCTAATGATATGGTTATTTTCAATACATGGATTTTTTCTACCATTTTTTGAGTCTTGTATTCTAAGTCTATTCAATATTCCCAATATTACGACTTTGTGTTTCTCTATTGCATCAATTTCTTTTTGAAGTTTTCCGTACATTCTTGTACATTCTTTCCTTTTTTTGTTTTGTTGTCAGTTCGTGCAAGTCTTATAATAAGAGTCATTACACTATCATTCGCTCTAAACAATCTGTGCCGTATTATTTTAGTCTTTTGTTGCTTCTAGGCTTTATATTGTTTTTAAAATTGTGACTTTTGATCATTTGTGCTTAGTCAAACAAAAAATAACACAAACTAAAGCAGCTCTTACTAAAGTACCTCAGAACAATTTTGTGTCTTTACGATGAAACTCATACTCTAGCGTGGATCTATTTGAAATATTTTTTTTTGAACTTATTGTTCCAAGAAACTAATATTTATTATACCTAGGCAAAATTTAATAAAGGTGGGTATAAACAAAGAATAGGATATTAAATTTGGTTATTCACTTTTTAGTAAACCATTTCAATATCCTACATTCCTGCTTAAATTTTCTCTTGTTTGGAGTTCGTTTGTTATCCGAGTTCTTTATTACTTTACAATAATTTTTGTATTTTTTTTTGTTTGATCTTCGAAATGATATTTTAGAGTACGTTTGTTTTGTATTCTATTTGTTTTATTTAGTTTTCTATACCGCTCTAGGTATATCTTGGAATAAATTGGATCGAGTCTACAACGCAAATAAAGATTCTCTTTTTATTAATTCTCGTAAAGGTTAAAAGTTTTTTCATTTTTCAAGCCATATTCCAATTATTGTTATTTTTTTCCTCGTTATCATAATTGTATTGTCCACTTAATGCTTGCGTAGATTTCCCAAAAGACCATCGACAATTCACATTTTCCAGATCCATTTCCATGGCATTCTTTATAAGTCGCGCGGTGAAGGACGTTCCACAAGTCAATCCGGGCATCTAAAAAAGTAAAAAAAATTCGCCGTTACGGCAAGCCATCCGGAAACCAATAACACCGGCGCCGAGCGAAAGAGATATGTATAGCGTCAGGTTCCGGAAACGACAGAGAAGACATACATCAAGAATGACTGCGTAGCATCTGTGCAGATTCCCAATAATGTGCAGCAGTCGGGTCGAAATCATATTAAAATACCTAGAGTGTACCCCGAGGTGTATTTGGTAGCCACATACCTGTTTTATGCCCGTCGATCTAAAATCGATATGACCAGTCACCAAGTTATTTCTAAGCTGAATTCCGGTCTTTTGTGACGCTTACTTGCATTTACCATGAACGTAATGATCATCATAAATTGAACACATCAGCAATAACAGTTGCGATAAAGGACCGGAAACCCATTACCGTTTTTTCGATCTATGCTCAATCTGGATGTTAATTTTACATTACTCGTTATGAAGGTATTGACATGAATATCACACGATATATCTACATTTTTGTTACTTGAATGAAAACCATTACTACTGAACAAAACATAAACAAAATAGAAAAAAAGACACAAAATTATTTAAAATCTTTCTATTCTCTAAATATAAGGTGTCCCTGGATCTTTCGAATGCTGCAAAATAGTAAACCGCTTCGATTTTCTAGATTCTTTCTTTAAATTGTCAGTCCTTTTTTGATCTTGTGGATATTTCAGATCTTTAGATTTTTTATTTTTTTTATTATTTCTTGCAGTATTGTGAAACTTTTAGTTTTTTTTAGATATTATAGAGTACGGATTTTATAAAATATTCTATTAATCGGTAAGTAAAAATGACAGTCAAACTTCTTTTAGTTCAAAACTTTAGTGTCACTAATAGCAACGAGCAATTCACGATGGCAATCATTTTTTTAGAAATTGGCGAGAATATTTTTAGTTGCTGACTCAGAATTCAACTAATAGTTTTATTAATATTGTAATGTTTTAGAAATGATTTTACGCAGAACTATGTCTAATAGATGCTGTCTACTTCCCTAGTCAAATTCCAAATCTTATTGTTGATCATTCCATGTTCAGTAATGTACCCGTATAAGCTCTAACCAAACAAAGAATCAACAAGTGATACGTCATCAATACCAGTTTCTCAGTGTTGCCAATCTACTAAAACTGTTTCAATCATTTACAGTCACTTGGTATTATTTGAATTATTTACCTTTAAATTTTTAAGTTTTACAAAAAATCCTTTAAGATTTTAGTCAACTTTAATTTTTTGAAAATATTTTGATATTTTGGGATTTTTTCAGATTCTTTAGGATTGTTTCAAATCTTTCAGACTTTGAATCTAGAGTAGCATAAGAAATTAAAAATTTATTGAAAAGATTTAAAACGTTAATTTTCAACAAATAAGGAAAGCAATACGGTCTCGTTTCTAATTTATTTTTAGTGTGGATTTCAGTTTTAATCAGGTCAAAATTTCAATACGGTAAATAATAAATCATAAAATTTAAAAATTTAGTATTAAAAACAAATTGCTCAAATATTTGAACCGTAAATGCAAATTGTAAATATTCGAACTGACCGTTACATCGGGAACCTGGGAACCATCACAATATGCATCAACCTTTTTTAATTTTGTTTCTTTTATATTATAATGAGAATCATTTGGATGTAGAATATCCTCTCTCTCATACGGATGGAGTCAATCAGTGAACATTACATACATCGTCACTCGAATTTGTTCTTCAAATTGTTATTTTCATTGTCATTTTAGTCAAAAGTTTGTGGATTGAAAAAGTTTTGCTGAAATTTGTTCTATAATATTTGTTATTAGTTTTTTTAGAGTATCTGTTATCGTTGTGTATTATTGAGTTTCCAGTTATAAAGTTTTTCGTTGGTTTTTTAAGAGTACTCATTCTATGTGATTAAAAATAAAAAGTACCAGAAACGTTGTTTCCATCGTTTGCCATATGACTTCAAAAGATCTCTTGTTAAATTTTCAGAAATTTAAAAATTGTCAGATTCCAATTTCTACTTTCCGAAAGAAGTTTTGGAAAACGCCCTGTACAATAAATCAGGCAATATTACAAAGAATATTTTATTTTTGTTTACGACATTTGTGGGTATATTAATTATAATGTAAATATTTTGACCAGAAAGTTTGGTTTGCTCAACCTTCCGAGACAAAAACAATATTTGTCGCTGGTCACTTCTGCTACCATTGTACGGTGATCTCCATAAATTACACTTTAATAATTGCTACTTTTTTCTAATAAAATTGCATAGCGTATAGAAAACACATCGAGAATTCTACTGTTTTTCCAAAACATGTATAAACAAACACGTGTTCCATTTTTGTTACATTTTACATATTTCATCAGCTTTATATCTAACCAGCAAAGTTACAAACTTTAGTTGTCTTAATTAACATAATTTTAACTTCTTCATTTGTGCCACATTATCTTCAGGACATTTTTTATTATGGATTAAGAATTATGCCTTCTAATTTAAGTGTTTTTTTCGTTTTCATAAAAACAATCTTGAATAAAATGATGTTAAAATGATAAGAGACATTATTTGTAAATGCAAAGCTTGGAGTGACAGTTAGATATTTACTAAAATAATAGATAGTGATATCAATAATTTCAATCATTATCTCTCTAACAATACAATAATTGTTCTTCTGATCATTAATAGTTGTAGCTCTAGATTAGATTTCCATGTTTGGCTTTAATTTACACTGCAGTGTAGACTCTCTCTGACTCTGAATTACTCATTTCTTCTCTTGTGTTAGCAGCGTAATCCACAAGAATATGTATAATAAATTCAGTTGCTGTCATCTGAACTCCTGGTACTTACTAAACAAATTTTGATTTATATTAGTAGGTATAATGGAGCATTTCTAGATGTCTAAAATTAGTTTTTCATTTACTATAAATTAATTTCTCCGGTAAAAATCAATCAACTATGAATCAATGCAGTAACGTGGTTATCGTTATGATCAATTTGGATGTTGAATTTTCAAATTAGAACGTCTCCATTCTTGCGACAGAGATAGTGATACTATACTTGAAATAATTACTTGCAGAGGAAAAAGACAAAACTTGCGCACCAAGTAGTAGCCATATTTTACAGAGTTTTAGTCATGTCTTTTTATCTATTTGTCCGAAATTTTTGTTTGATACCCTTTATCGGTTTTCAAGCTTTAAATCATTATTTACTTAAATATTCAAACTCTGCAAACATCAAGGCACAAAAGTCAACACATATTTCTATAAAATTCTATTTTTAATTAGAATTTTTGTAAAAATAGAATAGAAATACAAAAAACCGAAGGTAACTTAAAATATCGGTATGTTAAAAAAATTGAATTAAGGTTAATTTTTTTAAGCTAAGATCACACAAAATATTTAATTAAAAAATGTAATTAAAACTAGAAAGTACAAACTCAAATTTCAATCATTAATTCATTTTACAGATTCTGGAATTTGTGAAAACAAAATATAAAATTTTAAGAATTTTTTTTTTTGCATTTTTGAATAAGTTAATCAAGATCGATTTTTGTCAACCTGAGTCAAAAAAGTAAGCTAAAAATAAAATATTACAATACAAAATCAAAGCGTCAGATATTCTTGATTTTTTTTTGTATATATACAAAATTTCGTTGTTTCGAAAATATAAATTTTTATTTGAATAAATTTTGTTAACTTCTTAAAATATTAAAATATACGATTTTCGGTTCTATTCATCCATAATACAAACCCAAAACTTTTTTGAATCTTTTTGGATCTTTAAATTTCGTGAAAACGCCAGATGTTTCAAAATTCTGAGGTGCCTAGATTTTCTAGATTTGTTTTTATTCTGTGGATGCTTTCGAACTCAAGTTTCTTCTCTTTTTTATATTTTTGATGTTCTGTGAAACATCTAGTTTTTATAGATCACCAAGTCTGAATTTTCTAAATTATTCAGGAAACTCAGTCAGTGTCTTGTCCGTTTGAATGAATTACTATTTTATATGCTGAAACATTAACAAGGTAGTCATAGATCAATATTTAATGTTAAGATCAGAAGCTACACCGTGGAATTCTGATTAGAACAATCGCATTTTTGCGACAAAACCTATTTTCCGAAGAGCGATAAAATCAAGAAAAACGTTCGTGCAAAAACGATAATTAATGTGTGCAATATCTCGGAATAATTTAGTGGTTTGTCAGTGATGATGTTTTAGGGATCCGACTAGATTAATTTAGAGGTGACCAGGGAAGTCCCGTTAATATTTATCACGAAATCGGCGAGAACGCAATTCCACCTCACACCTTTCTATTCTCTCCATCTTTCTTCCTCTCAATGAAGTCTGTGCCTATACACGTGACATTATACGGAATTGCCGGACCGGCTTTGTGCCTCACTTGTATTTATGATTACGTGCTCGCCACATTATTAAGCTAGATATCAATCTTTTTACGTGTTTATACTGTTTATACACCTATTATCAACATGTGTTGCCTTGTATTACTAGCTCTCGATGCTCTTTTTTTCCGCAGAGACTCGCTTTTGTTTCGTGAATAACTGTGATTTTTCATTTTTCTTTTTCGACTTATTAACAGCTCAAAAGCATAATTATCTCGGCGCGCCTTGTCCAATTTTCACGTTCACGAATCAGAAAAATGTTAACCAGTCCGAGCAGATTTTATTTCTATCCGCTTTTGATCAAAATAATGGAATAATAACAAATTTTTTAGGTACTTTGCTTTTTTTATTTCAGGTAGCAGTAGCTGTTATTATTTTTATATTTAAAAATTCTAGTTTTTCACTGATTTACATTCACAGAGTTAAAATTGTGTAATTATTTTGCAAGTTTGCACACATGATTTAAGTTACGGCTCCGGCTCATTAGATAAGTCTGCATATTATTAAGAACAGGTGTTTAATATTAATATCAAATACAGACTGTTAAAGTCGTAAAGCAATTCTTGACTTAAAATCAATGGGAAAACTGGTTCAAAGGTCTACCACCAACAGCACATGCATTATAATTTATGCGAAACTAAAAAAAAATAATTTTAAAACACGTACTTGGCACCGCATTACTTGATGATCGTTAGATGAAGTCAAGTTGGGGATATTACTAAATTTTTAGGTAAATCTTCTAAAAGTGCAGTAAAACTTTTGCTCGTCCATTTTGTAACTTTTTTATATAGCCTGAGTAAAATGCAATTTTTTTGTGACAACGCTTAAAAAGATAACTGGAAGAAATACAAAAACTTTATAAAATGCAAAGCAAGCACTTGTCTATAGACCACGACAATGTCAACCAAGGGCCACAAGCGTACGAGAAAATCGTTTGGTGAGGAACCTACGATCTTCTTACAATTTGTTAAGCCAGAAGATAATGCACGTCACTGGCAATAGTGTCACAGCTAGAACGATACTTAACCGCATTAGGAAGACAGAACTAAGACGCAGAAGACCGTTAAGAACGATTCCATTGCGACTTGCACACGGACTTGCTAGAGTAGCTCAAATAAATTGGCGAAATGAATGGAAAACTGTAATGCACTCAAACGAGAGCAGAATTGGGTTCTGCAGTGATAGTCGCACTATTCGCATCTGGAGACCTTCCAGGTGATAGTCGCACTATTCGCATCTGGAGACATCCAGGTAGAAGAGTTGATGACCGATATGTCCATGAAGTACACGGAGGGACAGTTATGATTTGGGGTTGAATTTTTCTTGGAGGCCGTACGAAATTCTTTATGTGCGAAAGAAATATGACAGTTTAAATTTGGGTGCAATACTGCTGATATCTGTGACAATTTGGATCTAGACACTTTGGATCACCTCCTTCTTAGTGCCAAGCAATATTGAAAAAGTGTTGCAAGATTGTGAATTATTTAAAAAAATTCTTTTGTTGTTTTCACATTAATTTTATGACAAATTTCAACAATAATTCAATACGTTTTATTTATATCACGCATTCTAAAATTTTACTTAAAAATATGTTGAAACATCTATATTTCGAACTTTTTTTGATCTGTTTATTTCAAATAATTTTTTTTTTATGATTTTACGTTTTCAGTTTTATTCCTTATTTTCTATGGTAATAATATCCAAACTTGTTTGGTTTTTGTTTTGTTTCTCGTTTTCTATGGTACAAATATCGTAACTTGCTTACCGTATACCAAATTTTTTTTTTTTTTGTTGGACCTTAACTTTTTACTGAGCATATTTTTGTCTGAAGTTCTCATAAAATTTGCTTACTATTTAGTAAACTATTCACTTATGTAAGTCACGTTAGTGGTGAAAATTTGAACCAAACTCTATATATTTTTGCCAATTGTCTTTTTATGACAGATTTAGATTTAGAATGGAACCAGATATAATCAAATCTATATTATGAGATAAAATCGTATGATAAAAAAAACTGCCTTTTGGTGGCAACTTTTTTTAACTTGCAGCGTATATTTAGTGACGAGGAAATGAGACGAAAAACGGAATTTTGGCGTCTGATCATTAATGGTCATCGATCGATTAATCGAATTCTCAAAATTTACTGGTCTTTCAACGAGATGATGCTTCAATTTATAAAAGTTTTAGCACAACAAGTTTGTTAAATGATTATCATTTTATCTGAATTGAGTGGTCTCCTTGTTCGCCTGATTTAGAGCCGATAGAAAATGTTTGGAGAATTCTTGTTCGAAAAGAAACGTGTCATCCCTGCAACTTCACCGGCAGTATGTTAATAAATTTATAAGAGTACAATTCTATGCAATATTTTCAAGTTAAGAGAAATGCATGGTAGTTTTAGTGGATATTATAATAAAATTGCTAACTTTGTTTATTAAAGTTTATAAAAATCATTTTGTCCTCAGTACGTCTGTTTTTGAACTAGTGAAAATCAACTTTTGATTTTTATTAATTGTCGATTCTTATTAATGCAGTTTTTATGGCAAAACTGTAATCTCAAATAATTTTATGTAAATTTTAAAATTACAACGGACTGTATTTAATGAATAAGTGTGATTTGGATTTTGCTTTCGACATTTTATTGTGTAAATAAATTTTTTATCCATTTTTAAAATACTAAATTAAGACATTGAAAATGAGCAGAAATGGGAAAAAACTTTCAAAAAGAAAAACAAAATACTCAAAATCAAAAACTAATTTCAAAAGCAAAAAATTAACAATGCCAATAGAAAACTAATTTGAAAAGTTAATTTAGAGATTAGTAAATTTTATGATGTTAGTTTTAAGCGTACTGCTGATTACTTATTTCGACTGTTGTCTAAGAATAAAATGTAATAAAAAATGGATTAAATATTTCATAATTAAAAACAGAAATTGTGGTTTTTCAAACATTTGTACATGTAAATTTAGTTTAAGTGATTTGTTATCAAAGTAACAAAGGTTTGAAATCAGTTTGACGCTCCTCACCTACCTTCAAATTTACAGTACTCTTAGAATTTCACATGCTTTACTGAACTTGATCCCTAAACCTAATTACTGTAAAAAAAAAATAAAAAAAATTATATGTATTCAAGAAAAATTTAATTATATTTTTATTACATTTAAGTTGATTTAGAAACAAACTGATGTTGAGTGTAAGTGTTTGGTATTTTATATAACAAATTTACAAATATTGGGTAAGCAAAAACTGCTTCAATTTGTTATTGAAAAGGTTTAAAAAAAAGAAACTTTTTTGAGTATTCTTTTTGACATTCTATTTCTACAATCAGTAACTTTAACTAAAACAAAAATTTTATGAAAAAATTAAATAAACTTACAAAACATTATTCAGAAAAACACTTTTATGAAAACAAATAATTTGTTTGCAGAGAACAAAAACCATCGCTTGTCATTGACGTATAAATAACTTTAACAGAAGACTTTTGAAGCAATCCCATCTTGCTCTTTACTATCTTATCTAGACTTTTTGTCTATGGAAGATATATTTTATGTTTGCTTTTGCTCAAGAATTATTTTTTATGTTTACAATACTGTCATATGTTTAGTAGGTATAAATAAATAATGAACAAGAACTTAAAACTATTGCCCGGCGCATCCACCATTTTTACTGTTTATATTTTTTGTTCTGCTTATTGTTCAGTCTGTTAACAAGCATTAATCTGCGTTTGATATTTTTTGGAAACGGAGAATTTTTTCCGTAAACAAAATTAGAAAACCCTGAAACTCGAATTCAAATTTAACAAGAGGGTGCGTTTTGATTTTGCGACCTTTTCATTAGCGAGAGTACAAAAGCACGGCTGTGAGTGACGTTCCGTGTCATTCTAAACTACCATCCTTGATTATGATCACGACTTTCGTGAGTCTCAATACAAATACATCATCACAGACGGAAATAATACGACCCGCCTTTTGAAATAGAAAAAAAACCATCACGGAAGAAAAATGTAATTTTATTGTGGAAAATTGTGAAAACCTGTGCAAATTTCCAAGCGAACACATATAAAGCAGTATAATGAAGTTAAAAACACATTACACCTAAATTTCTGTCCACTATATATGCCAGTATCCAGGCTCGAGATTAGTTTTGTGTGCAGGAGCTCTCGGGAATAGGAGAGCTAATCAGAAACATATGTCAACGAGTTTACATCATATTTCAGACGCTCTTCCTGATTTCACGCCGGGAAAAATTGCAACGTATTTTTGATCCAATCGAGGAGGATACTGTCTCTAAGAGACGACGTTAACGAAGAAAATATAAACTCTAAAAACAAAAAGCGTCGGAATAATTCAGCAAATGTATTTTATTTATTTACATAGCGCAAGTGACTCCGTTCTTCTAAAGCTCAGAAAACAATATTCCAATCACCGTATTTTCGCCAAACAAACCCCGACATTTGATTTGCACTCAACACAATGTTCGTATAGTGTCGAATATCTCCATCCAGTTCGACGCCGACGCTACACTGCAGGGGTTTATTTAACACGGATAATCTGGCTGGCGAAGGGGCCACAATCGCTTTAGCCATACCCTCTTATATCAGTAGATTGAAAAACATCCGGAGTAACTAATCGGTAAGGCCTTCGTTCCGTCGACGACCCGGTAATATTGCGGCGCGCCAAGAGTGTAAAGAGATGCAACGCTCATAAAATATGTATTATCACGAACAAAAATCTCCGACGTGCTGAAATATTCAGGAGCTGCCTGAATGATAATACTGTGTGCTGCTAGAGCTCTCTCCAGAAAACTGGACACCGTTCATTCATCCGCCGAATACATTACGGCGATATTTACCAAGCTTATCGCGACACGAGCTGACACTTTGCAAGACATGTAACGACATTTCGTACTTCCATAACTCTTTAACGAAAAGACGAAAAAACACTTCTTGGGGACACTTGCAAATAGTAAGACCTTCAGCTCGAGTTTTTGAAAGCAGGTTTAGAAACGAAAAGATTTGATTCAAGCGCGTGTAATCTCTACAATCATTTGTACATTGTTATTATTATTTATTTTAAGATAAATAAAATTAGAATCAGTGGTCCATAAACGTCTGAATTTATATGCATTGTACTAAGTTTCTAGACACAAACTTCTCTATAATACTATAACTTTCTCAAGAACTTTAGACAAAGCTGCTAAAGAGCTAATTGGCCTCAAATCAGACCATGAAGTGGGATAATTATCTTCAGGTGGCCGAGGAAGAGCTCTTTCTCTACTTATGACCGATGAATAGTTTCCATCTCAAGATTCTAATTTACGAGCAGAAATGATAAGAGATCAGATATAATGACTTTGAATTTGATTTTGATCAATTTATTTTCACCTGTATGTCGATCTCGCATAGTTTCAGCAATTATTAAATTTACTCTATAGGTGTATTATAGATTCCAACCCTGTCCGCTAAGCGTCAACGAGGAAATCACGTGCGAATGCAAATTAGCTGGTCAGATCTTCCCAAGCGAGGGGGGGCAATTATCGTACCGAAACAGTCGGATTTTCTCATAGTTAGTTAAAATTATCGGCACGAAAGCCATTCGTTATGCATGTGTTTGTCTTTTTTTCTGTTTTTTTTTTACATCTTTCATTTAGCACCGTGGCGCTTCCATCGCGATCGTTATTAGGACTTTATATGAATTTAGAGATAGTGCTCTCTAAGGATAGCAGCCTGATTTGCATCGATACAAGCTGTATATTCCAGCTGCCAATTCCACACGAAGCTCGCTCCACCTGTCTTCATTAAAGCTTGCATTAGGGGAACGTCTGAAGCGACACCTACCGCACCCTTCATACCTACAACAAACCCGTCACAATTTACACAACCTCAAACATCCTAGGACAGGATTACACTAAAATCCTGACAGTTATTATGGCGAGGTTAAATCGTCCATGTCACAGCAGGAAATACGGAGGAACTCGCCTAATTCGGGTACTTAGGATGTCGTAGAATAAAGAAATTGTGATGCGTTTATGAATTTTAGTGTACAGGTTTTTATAAATTTGGCTGACATTTAGGACCAACAAGCTCATGTCCGGAATTTATCTGACAAGCTTACAATATTAATAGAAGACTCCCACGTTCATTGCGAGTGATTGAATATTGGCTAGTGAATAACAAAATTAAAATTACATTGTGGCTGCATAAAGAATGGTGATTATTTTCTAGTGTTATTCTGTTTGTTTTCTAAAACTGTACACAATCTACAAAAAGTCCGTTATGTTCATTGGGTTCATTTTTTTATGAAATGGGCTGAAATGCAGGCCCAACAAGCTTATGCTCGTGATTTACCTGACTATGTTCAAAATTACTAAATTAATAGACTCAGTTGCGAGCGTAATTAAAGAGCGGCACAATTTTTAGAAAATAAGCAACAACACTAAAATTACATGTGAACTGCACAAAATATGATATTTATGTTTTAGTACTACGATAATTGTTTTTAAAACCTGTACACATTTTACAGAGAGGTTTTTTATAATTAGGTGTCAGGTTTTTACATTGTGGAATCTGTTTTTTTTTTTGTAAAAATATGTACAAATTAAGGTAATTTTAAAAGAATTTTAAATGCAATCTTAATCTTAAATGCGTCTATACACTGTGCATATTGTAAAACTAAAAATATACTAATTTGAATAAAAAACTACAAATATATTTTCATGTAAAGTATCTAAAAGCTAATTGCTGTTAACCAAAAATTCACCAAAAAAAAACAACATTAAATTCCATGATTTCTAATGCACTCAGCTGCTCTGTTGGGCGTACTCTGAATAAGATGATCTACGGCGGGCTGTTGTTTCTCATCCTAAGTTTCTTAAATACGAGTACAAAGATTCTGTAAGTGGTCGAGGGAAGGAGGAAATTTTGTAGCATTCTCTCGATCATACTCTAGACGTGTTTTGTAGACGATGGTAGTGAAGACCATAGTACAGCTATGTTAGCTTGTTCCAGATATTTTTTGCATGTGGCCGCGCATTATCTTGCTGAAAAATAAGTTTTCCTGTTGCTACAAGAATAAAATTGCAATGAGATCTAGTATGTTAAAAGAGCATTGAAATTGTCTGGAATAAAAAGAAGATTTCAGTCTACTTAGCTTTGAAAGTAAACTTATATTATATAGTTCGAACAATATTTTATTTTTCAACATAACTTTTTTTCCAATGCTTCTTCTGCGAATGAATTGTCAACAACACCCATTAATTTTTCACCTGATTCAATTTTTTTGGAAAAAAGGCACCAGCTGCTAAATTAGAGCTATATGTTAAATGACGTTACTTAGTAAAGCCATATAATATATAGTATATAGTGTATATAACATAGCCTAATGTTTTTATTTAAGCGTTTTTTAAACTCACCATTTGTTGTGCAATAACCATTATTTTGTTCACGGAAACATGAGAATATACAATACACGTAAATTGTTATCAGTTTTATCAAACGTTTGTCAACTGTCTACAGAACAATGCATACAACTATAAGTTGTAAAAATATCCCCAGACGGTACATTCTGCCACATAAGTTGTTCAAATCTTATGTACAGTCCCAAAATTTGGTTTGGTTTTGACATTTGTACTTCAGGTTCAAAATAAACAAGGTATAGATGACACCTGTAAGAACAAACCACAAACATTTATGATCATCATGAGCCCACTAATGAAATCGAAACTTACTGAAAAAGACAAAACGTGCTTTTTCAAACCATGTTTTCTAATAACAGAGAGCATGCTTTATACCCCACACAAATCACAATTTCTCAGAATGATAAATCTCCCTCTTCAGTCCCAATAATGCAAACTAATTCAAAGTCGTTCATTTAAAGAAAATGTCGATGTTGATAAACTCTAAGCACTTTTAAAGTACTCTGAAAAAGAACAAGACAATATAAAGTGATAAATTTATGTTTACTCACTAAAAATAGCTGTGATAGCAGAGCGAGAACAGCTCAGAAATACAGTTTTAAAATTTTAATAATTTGTTGTGTTTACTGAAAGCTAGTAGTTGTATAACAGTAATTGAATTGTGCCAGAGTTTCTAAGTCTTGCATTTTTTACTAAAACTAGTATACAGAGTGTTTCACGAAGATTTACGTTTCTTTAAACCATTTTTTGTGCTACTAATGCATAATTTATCGACACTTTCGTTTGTAAACTGACCGTATTGTGGTCGATGTAAACATGAGCCTCCTCTACGGAGAAACGCAAGGTAAACTGATCGCGGCCTGAACCCTAGTGGCCCAACACGCAGTAACCGTAGAGTGGACGTCGAGCTCGAAGTCTTAGATTTGGTGGCAGCTCAAGACGCGTGAACATGCAACATGTAAACAGATTTCGAGTGCAATTTTGCCAGTGGTTACGACGGTGATGCTCGCTTCGTTCAATCAACTTTGGCAACCAATGAACTTGCTTTTCAAAGAGAAATAATCAAAGACCAATACTTGTGATTTATTTGTGTGAGGGTACATGAAACAATCAGTGTACTTTTGTGGATACCGTTTAGAAATTGCATGAGAGAGTGACCAAAATTTGACATCCCGAACAATGTTTGTAAAATTAACTCATTCTGATTTGTACTAGGTAAGCTGTTTACGTTTTTTTCCAATCTAAATTAAAAGTGATTTTTGCTATGACTTTTGACCTCCGTTCATTGATTTACAAACCACTGACACTCAAATTGTTTTCAGTGGCTTAAATGTTACCATTAATTTTTAAAGTAAGCGTTAGAATTTTTTAAACATTTTTCCTGTTACGCTTCGCGAAATACCTTGTATAAAGTATATAGTATTCTGTAATTAAAATGATTGCGACTGCTAACAATTTCACGCACGCTGGCTTTTCCCGGTAATTGCTAAAAATTGCTATAAAATTTTCAAGGCTTTTTTAATGCTAAGATGCGGTTTTAGTTTCATTTCAACCCAAACATTTTTAAAATAAAACTGTTGCCACTATTAAACAGTTGACGCATGCACCATACGATAAAAAACGGTTTCTAGTAATTTTTTATTACATGCCATTTTAACCTGGCACAATGACATCTTTGCAAATGTTTAATCTTAAACTGAGACATTTTGGGATAACAGACCAAACCTATCGACGTTTTTTAATTTTTAGAGACGTTTTCTTTGCCAACAATGCTATAAAAATTTGCTTTACTATTTATTTAGATTTTTGTCTGGTTTTATTGTAAACCAATATTCCTGTGGTATCATTAATTTAGGTTACGTTAAAAGTATCGTTCTGTTAAGATTAAAAAAAATTACCTGTTAATGTGTTTTTAAGCGGTTTAAAAGTTGGCATTGTTTGTCGACGTCTATTAATTCATATTTATGAGAGATAGGACGTGGAGGTAAATTGACAAATTTCGTAATTTAATGATAGTATTGCGTGTTAACGTTTATTCCTCTAAGTAGAAGACGATAAAAATAGTACGTTCACTTAAGAGGTATATATTTTATTGTGATTTTTGTGTGTTTTTTATAGTTTTTGATTGGAAGTGTTCATATACTGACGATTAAATATGTGCACGTGATTTAATTATGCAAGCACTCTATCGCTTAATTAGGATGTTTGAATGTACAGTAATAGAATATTCGGGGAATGATCTGAAAGCATCCCTTTTAAGTGTTTTGAATATTTAATAGTGTTCACGAAAGTGGTTCTGCGACGTTCATCACCAATACATCAACCTTCTTCATTACATAATATATCCCGCATTTCTTCGACGCAATTAACTATTCCTTCTGAGACAAAGAATCGTTTCAAAGAAGGTTTCCATCACTCTAAGTCCTCAATGTAAGCCGATACGACTGATTCTCTAATCCTACGTGGGAGAGTGCAACGTCGGGATAAGATTGTACATCACCACTTTCGGATTTCTAACATTTATCCGCTCTTGCACGGTTAATTGCCACGATCGTCGCATCCCCGAAAATATCGACTGACCGCTAGAACTTCATAATAACACGGCTATAAATCAGGGTAATTACGAGTCAGCAATGAATAATTACCGGCGAGGCTTTTTTCGGCAATAGTAAAACGTCTTTTTACTGGTTAATTTAGCGCCTGCGTTACCCCCAACACGAGCCAACGCTCACGTGAAACGCGATCAGTCCGACGCGGACGTCTGAAAAGCGTCGGCGGCGTCGTCTTCGAAGGTGCAATGTTATTGCGAAGCGAACTTTAGTACAGTTAACGGGTTAAGAGCAACGATGCCGGTCGACGAAGAGTTGCATCTCAACGGCGTCGGGAGGACGCAGATTTATCAACAACCTTCCACGGGTGAAAAACACGTCTTGTTTTATCCAACGAGTCCAGCACCTTCGGTTAACTCGGACGAACGCAGGAGCTGGTCGCAAGCTTCCTCGTCCCTAGCTAATACTCAAGTAAGTACCAAGCGAATTACTCCCACTTTCGGCGGCCAACATTTTATCGAATTTCAAGAAGAGTTTAGTTGTTCGGAGTTGCGATCGTTCCGGTCACTTCAAAAATCGTGCTTATAATTTTAACATTTTATTAGTACGAATGTTTTATCGTTTCTTGGCCACTACAAAAAATATACGTAGTCTAAAAATTGTGGATGCGCCGGGCTAAGTACGACACAAAAATTAAATTTCAGTGGTGTCTGTGTATTTTTTTCTAAAACAAAACATAAATGTAGGTCAATGGAGCTGTTGTTCGCTGAGTGTAAATAGAACAATTATTTAAAGAATATATTTAAAATTTGAAATTTTTACAAACCATTTTTTAAATTAAATCTGTTGTCAGCCACAAAATAGGTAATCCTATTATTACAATCAACTGTTAAAAACATTTGTTTTCTCTCCAATACTAATAATAATAATAATAATAATAATAATAATAATAATAATAATAATAATAATAATAATAATAATAATAATAATAATAATATATTAATTAATAATATAATATAAGTTTTTCCGAGCTAATGATGATGTAATTGCAATTGGACATATTTATTTGTTAAAAGGTATATTGAAAAAAAATACATATGTATTGTATTTATTCGATTGCAATAAAAACAATAAAATTTACGTAAATTAAATTAATGACACGTTTTGAATATAAACGCTTCAAGCATAACGTGTAAATAAACAATTTTGTTGCAGAGATAAATAGTTTAATTTTTTGGTTATTCCGTTCTAGCGTGTTTTAAAGTATCTCCAATTTATAAAATCTAAAATATATTAAAAATTATATTAAAAAAAACTGTGACAAAAAATAAAGAAGCACGAAAACTAACTAAAGAACCAGTTCCTAATTTTAGGTTTTACTTGGCTGTTTTAAGACACTAAACTCATATAATTTCTTAATACAGATAACTTGTTAACATTTAACATCTAAGAAATGCGAATAATCTATAAAATCAATGGAATCTAAAGAAATTTAAAAATTCAAAGATTTTAAAGAAACATGTCCATAAACTAATTAGTCACTTATTTAAAATATAGAGTACTCAAAGATACTAAAAAACTGGAAAAATTTAAATATGAAAGATTCTAATAAACTTACAGTTTTCAAAAAAATCTCACATAAACTAACTAAACAACAAAAAATATATCAAGACGTTAAAGAATCTTAAAAAGCTTACGATTAAAAAACCCAAGGAAATTTCAAAATAAGTTGTAATAAAATATTTGTAATTGATTAGTCCGGTAATTGCCTTTTGACACATTTTAATTTGTTTACAATCCATAACATTATGACACGATTTCTTATTATGGACAATTTATTGTGGCTCAAAGTCGTCATGACAACAAAATGGTACATCTTAGGTAGTTTTTAATAAAATATAATGCTATAAAATGTAGTTTAAATTTCCGATAATTGTAAGTTGTGGTTTTGACAGTAAATCCACTTGTTGAAGAAATACAAGTAGTTCCAGCTGATGGTTTAAATGTTCGGTCAATTTCAATCGATGATCCAAAGAGGTTCGGGCAGTTTTTTTGTTGTTTATGGAATTTGCTATACATCTCTGACAAACAGCATCACTTTTCCAATTTCCTTGTCTTTTAAGCGTCAGCATCACTATGCGCCAAAATTGTGGCAGACGTCCTCCGAAACGAGGACTGGTTGCCTCGTGAACTGGTGAGCATTGGGTAGAGTCAAGTAGCTTGCATTTTTTCTCAGAATTTGCCCAAATGTGTCGATTCCCACGAGATTGCAGGTGCATTTATCGTTATAAGAATGCAAAAAAAACTTTTAAATTTTAACATGTTTTGGTCGCAAACTCCTATATTGTTTAATCAATTTGATACAATCAACTCCTATAATTTCATTTAAAACTGTGAAAGTTTTTGGTAGGTGTGTTTTAGTGTCCTTAATGTAAACAACTAAAATGTTCCTTCTTTCCTTCCTTCGTACTTTCAAAAGCAAATATCGTCCATTAGGTGTATTTGTTAAAAACTCCGTTAATTTGTCCTTTAAAAATTTTTATAATTTTTCTGGTACATACCAAACGAACAACAAAAACTGGCATACACGATATTATTTATATTATTATTCGCAGCATACACTTTGAAACGTACACTACAATGTGAAAACTATTACATCTTTGACTAAAAAAACAAAATTAATATCAAAATAGCTAATAACTTCTCTTTCATAATGCCTGGTCCAAAAAGTACTTACTTGTTCTGTCACAGTTTCCACATTTTTCTGTTTCAACTAAGTGGATAATTTTTTGATATATGCAGTTTCAGATTTTCTAGGAACTAAACTCAGCTCCGCTTCTGCAGCCTTTCGAATAATTTCATTCATTGATAATTATAATGATGCAAAAGGAGAACAACCTGAAAACCAGTTTCCAATTTTAGGTTTTGCTTGACACTACACTGAAATAATTTCTTAATACAGATAACTTGCTAACAAAGTGGTCAGTGGGTTGACCTGGGAGTAACGTCGGAGGCTTAATAATTTTAGACATGATTTCTGATGTTCGCAAATGTCAGCCTTAATTACAGATTTTCTGTTTTTGCTGTAATTAATTTTAATGAACCAATATTCTGCAGAATCTAAGGTTTTTCTGATGAAATTCGGTAAATTGCCCTAATTTCGTCTGATTCCAAATTTAAAAATAGAAAGATTAAAGTTAAAAATACGGCATTTATTAAAATTATTTAGACTGAAGTGTGATTAGTACTTGAAATAATTTTCTGTAGAAATGCCATGATTATTATTTAAATATATATTAATTGGTTATTCAGTGTGCTTTTTTCAACAATGTTTTATCGCAGTCATATTTATTGTTTATACACAACGATGGGTATTAAATAAAGCTGTTTCATTGGTCTCATGTGCATTTCAATGGTATTTATGGTTTCCGAATATGGTTCAGGTTATCCTTTACATTATAAATCACAGTTATTGCAGACAATCTTATTTACGGTGAGTCATTACAATTTTATCGTCTGCATTGTTCAAGCTTTCCATCGTTATTATTTTCGACCAATGTAAGCCTTTTGTTTCCAATTTTAAAGACAAAAAATTTGATTATTCTTCGCTGCAATCCACAGAGATATTAAATTTTAAAAATAAAAATCGCGATCCTGTCAATTACGTTACATTCGCTCTGTTCATATAAAAGTACGTAAAAACGCCAACAAAATTTGATTTCTATGAATAAATTAGGTTCAACTGCAACAAAAACAGATTATTTCTACGTAAACATCCCGTACAAAACATAGCGAAGCAGCGAACAAATTTTATTGTTAAATCAACAGAAGTATTTCCAACGGCCAATTGGATTTGTAGTACTGATGATGATATATTATCTTCCGGACGATATCAAAATTTCATAATTACTGCACCGTTAAACAAAACGCATTGATTATTGGATTTTTGTCAAATATTTTTCAGTCCATTTAGCATGAAAACAATTCATGTAAAATATCCAGTTTAATCTCAATTTCAGACAACACCTACTGACCATGATTTCGGTAGATAGTTGAATAAAACATCAAAAAATCGGCAAACGTCTTTTAAAATATTTACGTTTTCAAGATCGAGATTCTATCGCGTCTTTAAGTCCAACGTTATAATAACGATGAAAAATTCAGAACGTCGTGACGTTTAAATCGCTGCATATTTCAGATCTAATAATTTTTTCGCTTCGTACGTTCGCGAAGCTTAATTTTCTTTTAATGTAGCCGAAGTTTTTCTCTGTAAAAAGCACCATTTAAAAAGCATTACGAACGCACCCAATACACGTTCGTCCTGGAAATGTTTATATTGCTGCCGGATTAATGCAACAATATATTCATGAACTGTGAGAAAATTTGTTTATAGGGAAAGAAATTTCAAAAACACGAATTATTAACGCGACACGTCGCAAAATTCTCCTCGAATTTCCCCAATTGTTCGTCTCTGACCTTTCCCTATCTGGAAACTGGAAACATCTGCGACGTTATTGTGGTTTATAAACGCAAATATAAAATTTTACCAGTCGAACAAATCAGACGCGGAACACCAATAGAAAGTATAAAATTACCAGAAATATCAGCACCTGAGCCGGCTGCCGCGCAATTACAAACCGGAATTCTAAATTTTTCTTTGCAGCGCCGCTTCTGTCATAAAGAAATATTAGATTTTAACGCGTAAAGAAGCAAACCTGCCTTGGAAACGCAACAACCCGTTTTATTAATCCGGCGTTCGTGTATACATAATAAAAATGGCAATAAACGAAAAGAACATTACGTTGTTGTGTAACTACCTGAATAAATGTCCCAACAATCTGTAAGGGGACGACGCTGCTTTTACGAGGGCGCACATAGAACAGAAACAAAACTAGAGTAATTCTTTCAAAATAATAAACATGTTGTGAAACGAAAATGAGTGCTTATATGCGTTCTTCTCATTTCTTTTAAAACGTATTGAACAGAACAGCACAACACTTTCTAAGTTTTGTCAAATTGAGTGCGTCTCGTGGTGAACATTCCTGACATTTCCTTAATTAATCCTTGACCCAAAGCGCATTGATTGGTTTCATTAGAGGGTGCAAGAGATCACTCAATTATTTCGGTCTAGGGGTCAAACACCACGCAACGTATATTAATTTTTAAACCAAGTTATTATTGTCTCGGCTGCAATAATAATCTTATCGTCATAAACGCGAAATAAACAGAGTCCATTAAAAATTGAGGTTTAGGGTATTTTAAGCATAATCAAATATTTATGTGTAATTGTTTGCGAGGACCATAATTTGCTTTATAAATGATACACCTAGTTGTTAATCGATATCAAAGCTAAAAACAAGATGCTGTTCAATTGGTGAGGGTGTTAATTGGCCTATAGTTGATACTGACGTCAATTTATTTATAACACGGACTCAAAATAGCAACAATTATCATAATTAATTTGCAGAAGTAATTTAGATCAAGGGTCAATTGAGTTTAGTTAATGTTTATAGAAACTAGAATTTCTAAAAGTGATTTTGAAAGCTTTAACTTTATTATAAGGTAAGAGTTTTCTGTTGTTCAATAAATTAAACGACCCATTATATTAGTAATTCATTACTCAATGAGCTCTGAAATTAAAAATCACAAAAAATATGACATAAAAAAAACGATTTTGTTTGCAGACAGCAATATTTGCACAAATTTTATTTAATAATTTGTAGTGTTACATTTGTGACAATTAATTAAATACGTGGAAAATGATTTTGGAAAATGAATTTTTTATTTTATCGTTCAAGTGAAAGTTATTAACGTTTTAAATTTCTAATATATTACACAATAAAAAATCTAATGTAACAAACAATTTCTAGAAGGCGTCCTATAGAAAAATTTGAATTTATTAAAAATCTATAAAGTTTTGGAATAGTATAAAAAGCCTGAAGCACCTAAAATATCTCAATAATCTAAAGAATATAGAAACTTTAAAATCATGAAAATCTAAAGACCAAAATCCTTAAGCCTTACGTTGTAAGAAGGTATTTTTCGATTTTGCGTCGGTACCAGAGCTAGTAAAGCACCCGTTAGGTTTCGTTATTGAGAATTTGGATGCTTTACTACGGCTGGTGCATTTTAGTTTTGTCGCGTTGGCGGTATGGTCGTAAAACGTCAACATCAAACGTCAAAATGTGAATGTGAGCAATGTGTTTAATAACTTAACCTCAATTGTTATGAAATAAAAATCATTGTACCCAACCTTGATAAAATTCCCTAAATTTCAAAATTTTATTTCTTTTATATAAAAAGAAATTAAATGGTGCAAAATAGAAAAAATAGTATAAAACACGCGTTCAGAAAGCTCATCCAGCACTTGTTTGTTCCTCCACTCGTCGCTACGTGGCTCGTATCGGAATTGCAATCGCGTCCTAGAATCAATGCTTTCTCAATTTTTTATTTTAATATACTATTGTCTACTAGGGTAAAAGTAAAAATTTTCTAAAAGTTTCTATAGTTTCTATAGTTTTCACATGATATGCAATAAAAGCTTGGAGTATTTTATGTAGTAATTGGTAATTGGTAATTGGTAATTTTTTGTAGTTTTTTTTTATTCTTTCGAATTTTTAAAATACTTTGGATCATTTGTAATTTTAAATTATTTTTTTAAGTTTTTTAGGTTCTTTAAATTAGATTATTTAAATTTTTAATACACTAAACATTTTTCAAATTTTTTGTTGAATTGATGTCTGTATTTTCTAGATTTTTTTTTTATTATCTAAATTAGTTACATTTTTTATACTATCTGTATTCTTTAAATTACTTAGAATTGAATTTTTAAGTAGCTTAGATTTTTTGGTGTTTTTTATCGCTAGGATTCTTTTTATTCTTTGAAAAATTTAGATTCTTTGTTAATTATATTATTAAATTTTCCAGTTTTTATATATTTTCTAGATTTTTTACTTACTTCTACCTTATATAATTTTTTTAATCTTGAATTTTTTATTGTCTAAGAAATTAAGTGGTGCAAAATAGAAAAAATAGTATAAAACACGCGTCCAGATAGCTGTTCCAGCACTTCTTTCTTCCTCCACGCGCCGCTACGTGGCTCGTATCGGAATTGCAAACGTGTGCTGGAATATGCTTTCTCAAACTTGTTTTTTAATATACTTTTATTAATCATCGAAAAAAATCTAAGAAATCTAAAAAAAAATTAAGGAACCTCAAAGTTTTTAAAGATCTAAATAATGTAGAGACAAAAAGTTTAAAAAATGTGTTCTACTAGGATATGTATACTACATAATTTAAAAAAATCAAAAATTATTAAAATGAAAATAAAGCTAAAAAACTTAAAAAAAATAAGAAATTTTTTTTCTTAAAGTATATTCATCGTTTATTTAAATTTTGAAGACACTAATATATCTAAAATCTTAAAAAAAAATTAAATTTCTAAAATTTATAAAAAATGTGTAAACTTTAAAGAAATTAAAAAAATTAAAAGATTTAAAACAAATTAAACAGGTTTAAAAAGATATTTACAATTTATTTAACATTTGAACATTTTAAAAGATCTACAAGAACTAAAAAACTAAAGGATCTAAAATAAATTTCTAAAAGCATATTTATCATTATTTAAAATCTATACGACTTGAAAATACAAAGAACCTAAAGATAGATGAGTATTAAAGAATTTAATTAACTTAAAGCAATCAAGAGATCTTGAATATTTACGAAAAAATGATTTATTTAAAAAAAGAACTGAATTATCTTGAAATTCTGAGGATTACAAAATCCTAAAAAATGTAAAAATACTACAAATAATTTAAAAATAACGAATTTGAAAGATTTAAAATATCAAATAAGAAACAAACAAAGAACTTAAAGTGTCTGTTAATGATATACAATATAAAAAAAAAAAAATATACAAAACATAACATCTCTTTCAATAAAATATTAAATTAATAATATCTAAAAATAGATTAAAGATTTTACAAAAAATTGTAACATTCATTGCTTATTCAAAATCTAGAGGATTCGAAGATATTAACAAATAAAAAAAAAATTTCAAAATAAAATATTTTAATAAATCTACAGCGCTTAACAGATCTTAAATATCTGACACTAAAAATAAATAAATAAGTTATTAAAAAGTTTCAGATTAAAAAACCTAAAAAATTAAAGAATACTTTGTAAAAAGATATTTGAAAATTACTTTAACTTAGAAACTCCGAAAAATCCAGAAAATCAATAGAATCCAAAAAAATATACTTTATATAAAAATATAAAGTAGGTATATCTTTAAGGTCTATAGATCCTTAATATCTAAGAGCTCTAATTAATGTAGCAACTTTAAAGAAATTTGAAAGCCCAAAGACTAAAAACGTTAAAAAAATTTAAACATGTTTTAAAAAAATATTCATAAATCATTGAAAGTTTAAAAAATTTGAATATTTAGAAAAGTGTTAAATGTTAAAAAGTTAATACACTAAAACGTTTATGAAATTTTAATTATCTAAAAAATCTAAAAAAAATTTAAAACTGCAAAAAAAAAACGATTTACAATCCAAGGAAGGCCCAAGTCTAATTTTGTAAAATATATGCTTCTTCATTGCTTCTTCATGTTAAATTCGTGATTTTTTATGTAGACATAACATAACATAATTAATAAAAGAGAAAACGACAGTGGTTTCAAGCTGATTAATGTTAATAAAAAAGATCTAATTGCATTAAAAAAAACAGTGTGTTCGGATCAACAAAAAAAAATGTTAAGCATAAAATGAAAGCGTTAAAAGTAAATTATCTCGTTTTTTGGAATAAGGTAGACAGCTTTTGACACTTTTATTAATAATTTCACAATTTATTTTAGATTTTCAATCAGGGACAAAAACGAGTCTGATGTGATCGTCGAGTAAAATACAGCTAATGAGACTTTTATTTATTTTTACATAAATTTATGTGCATATTTAACATTACCATATGATCAAAATAAACTGTATATGGTAGGCGTTGAATCATTTTGACAAGTTGGTATAACTGGATCTATCGATTTGGACATTTAGAAGTGTCATGAGACATGACCTCATTACATATAAATGAATGTTTAACCTTAAAATGTTAAGGAAGATGCTCTCAGAAAATAACCAAAGTTACCAACACGACTGTGGTATTTATGTAGTTATACGATCCTTTTACAAGTATAAATAATTAAAAATTTTGTCAGTCTAGTCGTCGCGTTGAGGTAATCATAAATTTCTACTACACACTGGTTAGACGATCATAATTTTAATTACAAAAATGGTCGTGAAAACTATTTTCATAAGTTCACTTAATTTAGGCACGATAATTGCAATAATTGCAATACTGGAAGGTGTGTGTTTCATTTACAACTTGTAAGGGCCTTTCAGATACCGAAGATGAAACTCGTTTTTTAAGTTCTTTTTGTGAATTATGTTTTTTTTTTATTTAGATATGAATATCGATTGCAGCTCTTTACCTCAAAAAATTCATTGCATTCCGCCTCCCACTCCATTAATTTTCATTAGCGCGTCTGGAAGTGGCCGTGTACAACTTTTCCTATAAGTTAAGAGCGCCAATTCACGCCACTGGCGCACTCAGAAACAGGTACATCCGGAATACGTTTCCGGAGTAAGGTGCGAGTACGGAACCCTGGCAGGTATGTGTTCCCCCTGATATATGGATCCAAACCAGAGCGCCACATGGGATTTGGACTGGTCATAAATTAATTGGAAGTCTGGAGCAAGAGGCAATTCCAAAAAAAGTCACGTCAAAGTGAGGCCACTTTTATCATCGAATTAATTAAACTTAATCAGCTAATGATCCGCGAAATGAAACACTTCTTACGTCGACTAGTTTACCAAATGCAGGCATAATTACCGTCGTGTTTTTGTGGTAAAGCTAGAGATTACGACGATTTAACTCACAGAAGCACATAACAAAAGTAGCAGTGTTTATTTAATAAGCGGGCTAAATGTTTCGTTTTAATTAAGGATGAATGAAGGGAAGATCATATCTTTAATTCTTCATGAATTCATCGCATGACAAACAGACATTCTGCACAATTCCTCCGGGATCCGGCAGTGCATTCGCTGGCAGTTGGATGCGAATTGTTGTGCACTGTTTATGTGCAAGATTTATGGGTGCGATAAGTTAACTAAAAGGTGGATATGGAGGAAGACGAAGAGACTCACATACCAGTCACAGATCAAACCTACATTACCGGAGGTAATTAGTGTGAGTTAAAGCTTTGATCCGCCATGCTTAAAAAATAATTTATCACTCACAACTCGCAAGAATAATAATGCTTCTTGCAAAAGCGTAACACGCAACTTAACTTTCAGCTCAATACTTCGGGAGAAAAAAGAAATAAAGTAAAGCTTTGTATTATTATTCACGTACATTTTGGAAACATCTTTCTGTTACTAGCAAACATTTCGTTGTTTTGGCGTGTAGTTTATATCAAGTTTAATTTTCGATGATATTGTATTTTTAATAAAAGTTGTAAACATGTAAAATTAGTGGCGGCGCAAGCAAAAACTGTTTCAAACTATGAATTTCTTATAAATACTTAACTTATTTAAACAGACCACTCGCTAATAAAAAAGTTACCCCTTCGATTTTACCCTATTGAAATGAATATTGTATGTGAAAGTCTTCAGATCTAATTTTAGATATCGATTACTAATAATTTGTTATCAAATTTTCTGGTAGTTTGGAGGGCCGTCTTATTCAATTCTTGATGCGCGTGTCAAGTTTCTAACTTCAAAAAGAAACTGTAGAGTTTTAGCATTTAAAACAGAGCACATTATGGTTAGAAACTAAGATACAAGATTTTTAAAGTGCAACAACAGTTAATTGCTTCTAATCAGAATACAACTGTCTGCAAGTCGTCTGCTTGATACTTTTTGTTCTTCATAATTTTAAAGTTATCATTCTAAGAAAATGCTGAGCCTTTGCTCCAAGCACGAAATTAAATAAATAAAGTTTTGCGCTACTACTTTAAACAGTGTAGCAATGATATAGACAGGAAACAACATTAGGTCAACATAATTTACACTTTTTTCTCCCATTTTGGCAAAATAATGTTTTAATCTTTATTTTTATTTGGTATTTTCAAGAAAGAGCGTTATTATTTTTATAACTCAATTTAAATAAGACATTTGATGTTCCACTTAGATATAAATACTTAGATACATTCAATAATATTTTAGAATATGTACATTTATATTTTTAAAACTGAAATTAAAGTATAAAAAAACAAAATTTTTCAAATAAAAATTACAAGTGTAGAAAATGCAAGACAATTAAACACTTTAAAAAATATTAGAAATTTCCTATATTTTGGTATATTCTCGATTCTTTTAAAAGTTTGAGTATTAGAGATTTTTTACTCTTTTAATACAAAGGAAATTTTTATTTTTATTTTAAAAAGTGAGATTACGGCTTGGGAAGATTGTAAATTTTTTGAAGTGCTCTAAAAAACTTTTTTTTTGTCATAAATAGAATAAAATATTTAAGATCAAATCAGTCTCAATGTCTAAAACATACGTTGTAAAAACTGTATGTGAAAATCTGCTTCACAGACTCCCAGGGTTAAAATGTAAGGTTTTAGAAACTAACAATTTAAGAGCTTAGCCTCTGAAAGCTTTAGATTTGAAAATTTAAACATATTTAAAACTCAAAGTGCTACATAGATTTAGAAAACTCAAAGATCAGAAGAAGACAAAAAAAATCTAAAGAAATTATTAAAATTTAAAAACAAATAAATAAAACAAAAGAATAATAAAACACTAAAAGATTTACAAATTCCGACAATATAAATAACTACAAATTTAAAAAAACAGAAATCTAAGAATTTAAGATTTATAATTAACCAAAGCATCCAAAACACCGAAAAAATAACTGAAACATTGCAGTGAATTTAAAGATACTAAATCTAAATATGAAAATAAAAAATCTAAAACACTAGACTTCTAATTAGAGCTAATTAACGAATGAAAAGCAGGTCCTGATAAAATTTGCAAATTTTTATAATTCTAGAGTATCTAATATCAATAAAATAAAAATTGGGCGTCTAGATATCAAGAGTCTGTCACATAAGTATAAAGAAATTAAAATAAGCTTTTAAAATTTTTGGTTTTCAAAAAAAAAAAGAATCTAACGGAACAAAATAATCCACAGGATTCTAGAGACCTTTAAAAACCTAAGAATCTGAAGAGTCTGAAGTCTGAAGAGTACAAAAAATTTAATTAAATTAAAAATAAGAGTGAAAGAAATAAAATTTTAAATTAAATTTTAAACTTTTGAATTCTAGCTTTAAGATTATTAAATCTGACACATTCCAGTTTACATAAAAAAATTATAACAAGATTTTTTCCATACTTAAAAAAACTATGTACATCATTTGTTTTTAAAATGTTTTATCATCCAAGGAAAAATTAAATTAATGTTTTGACTATACAAGTTTAGAAATAATTAAAAATTAGCCAATCTTAAATAATGTAAAAATAGAACACCTAAAATAAATGTTTTAACTCAATTTTAGTTTTAATGGACGGTTGACTAAAACGTTCAATTTTAAACTTTTAAACACATGTGGTAAATTTCTCGTTTTGTATCAACTTTTAGTTAATTTTCTGCATAATTTGGAGTACCAGTGTTAAACAAGTAAACATATTTTCTAGTTTTTAAATTACAACAATTTTATTTCGAAAGTGTTATTGTAGTATGTGCTATAAATTGAACAAGTACAGAGCAGCCGAAATGTTTTATTAAACTGTTTGCAACGTGATTTCGAGATATTGGCTTCGTGAAAGACTATGTGTTTATAAAGTTTTCTTTACAAAATATGTGCTGTAAAAGACACAAAACATTTTTTTTATTTATCCATCACGATACTAACTGGTTTTCCATGTACGTTATGACTAATATAAGGCACTTTACGCTTTTTAATAAAATTTGATTCTGAAAACATAATAAATAATTTGGGATATTAAATTAATCTAAAGTGTAAAAGCTGAAAACCATTCCAGGTAAGTTTAATCGTTAATTTTGAATGAAGAACTAAATTTGATAAATTGACACTTAAATGTAGGTTCTGACTTTAGCAGATATTTTCTATTAGGTACCTACCTACAGTAGTATATTCAATAAAATGTTTTAGTCCGTTAAATACCTGTTTTAGGTCAGTTTATTTATAAAATTCAATAGTCTGGTTTGATTTAGATGATCGTGTGTATATAAATACATTTCCGTTAAAATTTGCAATTGGCAGCAACCAGGGATTTTCCAGTCGTAAACTTGCGGCAATGGCAGTCCATTTTGGCGTCCTTCGTAAAAAATTCAACGAAACGGCATGTGATCCCTGGACCCTCAGTCGAGGGTGTTAAACAGTTGTAATTCGTCGTTTGTGTAAATAATCCTCAACGTTGACACCTCCCATAAATAAGTTACACAATTTTTCATCTTGTGATTACGTGTTCGCCCTCGTGCGCGCATAATTATCGTAAACTTAATAACGTTGATATTTTTGTAAAAACCTTGTTATTTATATTTATGTTTAGTTGTTGTGACGAGCCCTCGTACCTCGCCGTCACGTGATTTATGAAGAGCTTGTAAGGAGAGTTTTCTGCTATAAATCGCCGTTCTCCGGCAAAGGGCGAGACGTTAATGAGACATTATTTTTGAAACATCCCACACATTAATCATGTGGCAGTCGTCATGGCGAGATTTCTACAGAATACGTGATGGTCGTTGAAATGGCAACACAAACGTTGGAATTTTCCGGTGGGTGTAAGTTGTGGCGATTCGTCTCCTTTTGACGGATAAATTTACTCCGGCGACACATGAATTTCCCTTCTATTTATACGAAAGTTTTCTGATACTCCTCTCCTTCATATTCACTTTAGCGCGACTTTTCCTCTTGATCCCGCCATTTATATACTTTCCATTTTTTGCAGTTTGCTACTCAAAGCTTTCAATTTATTAAAAAAGTTTTCCACCACCGACGACCATTAGAAATTCCATCATTAAGCGCACACCGCAGCCGTGGATTAATGTTATAATTTTAAAACTCAATACCACTATACTTCCGTTAAAAATACATAATGTGCAACTTTAAAAGCGGCGCAACCACAATTTCACGGCGACCACTAAACAATCTCAACAGGAGAGTTTTTTCTTTCGAATTCAAAACTGCGCTACAATTAATACTGGTTGGAAGTGTAATTCCAAATTTGCTGTTTACTCATTTGTAATGGCTGGAAAACCAATTTGCTTGCACCTGTTAAAATTTAAAGTTTGTTACAATAAATAATCAAAACTGGATGTTTCGAAATTCTGCTCTTCATAGGAGATATTTGTCTAATCTAATTTGGGAATTACGCTTTATACTTTTTGTAAATAGTTTATTGTGTTAAAGGCACATAGTCTGTACACTCGTAGAGACAATACCCCAAAGAATAAATATTAAAAATTACAAACTACAATTAAATGTTGTAACATGAAAATTAATCTAAGTAATCAAAATTGTAACCTAGACATTCACTAACATTATAATTAGTATATTAAAATACAAGTTTATTGAGTTTATTTTTTATAGATTTTTTAGATTTTTTGGATAATTAATAATAGTATATTAAAAAACAAGTTTGAAGAAGCATTGATTGCAGCACGCGGCAAGTGGAGGAACAAATAAGTGCCGGAAGAGCTTTCTGAACGCGTGTTTTATACTATTTTTTCTATTTTGCACCACTTAATTTCTTTTTATATAAAAGAAATAAAATTTTGAAATTTAGGGAATTTTATCAAAGTTGGTGAATGATTTAATATTATTTATTTTATAACAATTGTGGTTAAGTTATTAAACACTTTGCTCATATTCACATTTTGACATTTGTCGTTGACGTTTGACGCGACGACAAAACTAAAATACACCAGTCGTAGTAAAGCATCCAAATTCTCAGTAACGAACCCAAACGGGTGCTTTACTGGCTCTAATAACGACGCAAAATAGAAAAAGACAATTCTTAATTAAAAGTGTTTTTATTTTTTCCGATATTTTAGCTGATAAAAGGCTTCGTAAATTCCTTTAGTAGGTCCAGTACTACAAAGATGAAATGAGTTCAACATTGAAAAATCATTTACTTTATTAAGCACATATTTAAGGCAATAGTAGATACACAGGAAATGTAATTTTTACAAAAATACTTGCTAACCCACACACCAAAAATTTTCAGAAACTTGCTTACGCGTGTTTCGGCAGCAAAGCTACCATCATCAGAACGATGGTTAAACTCAGTTAATTAATTAATTACCTAACAGAATTAGCAAACTCACAAAAATGTAGCAAACCTAAGTAATTGTGAAAAATCTAAAAATTCTAATTTATCTAAAAAATCTAAATAAATTAAGTACTTATGCAATGAATTTAAAGATTTTAATTAACATCTTTACTAATATATTTTTAACACTGCTTAATTTTTTAAATACATTAGATACATACTTTTTTAAGTTTTTCAATTTTTGAGTTCTTCAATTCTTCAAATTTCAAATATTTCTCAGATTCTTTCTAAAAATTTAACAACTTTAGAAACAATTTAGAAACTCCAAGAAAAATTTTTCATTTCAAAATTTTTACTTTTTTTGTTAAGGGCGTCTGGGCGATCGTAATCACCCATGGTGATTTTTGTAGGGTACGGTTGGCCCCTCTGTAGCAGCTGGTATTCTGTACCCCCACTAAAAAGGAGAAAAAATGTCACTGCTAGCAGTCAGTCGCAAACCTTTCATGTAAATACTTGTATCCAGCATTCATCCAACATTCAACCCACCGAATTGGTTTTCTTAAATTCCCAATCAACAAGAATTTAACCCACGGGTTAACAGCGTCACTTACTTGTGTTTCACAAACACTCACAAAAAACAACGATTGTAAATTCTTACTTAAGTCTTGCCTAATTTTAACAGGTTATAATTTAAACTAACGGAATTGAAAATCTAGAAATGTAAGGAAAAGCTTGAGAAGCAACAAACTTAGAAGCCTAAAAATTTTAAATTCTAAGTGCAAAAACAAAATCATAAACTTAAAATCTAGAAATTTGAGATGCTAAAGAGAGTTTGAGAAGTTAAACTTTTAAAAACTTGAAAACTTCAAAACACGAAAAAATCTAGAAATAAGGACATGAAAATCTGACGACTAATAAACCTAAAACTCGGAAAATTATAATCTGAAAATTTAATTTCTGAAATCCGGAAAAAATAATATTTAAGAAGCAACAAGCTTAGAAATTAAAAAAAAATAAAACGTTAGCTATAATCTGAAAATTTGAAAATCTACAAATCTAAAAATTTAGAAAACTTAGTAAAAAACAAGAATAACTAAGAAACGTTTTAGAATCTGGTAACATACAAAATTTAAAATCTAAGAAAATAGGAAACGTCTATTAGAAAACTCACAAGAATATAGCAAACCTAAGTAACTAAAAAATCTAAATAATTTAAACACTTCTCTAAAGAATTTGAAGATTCTGTGCTAATATTTTTTAACACTTTGCATCATTTTTTAAATATATTTGACTTTTAAGCTTTTTGAGTCCTTGACTTTTAAGCTTTTTGAGTCCTTCAATTATTCAATCAAATATTTGTCAGACTCTTTCTAAAATTTTGGAAACTCGAAGAAAAACTTTTACCACAATCGCAGAACTGCTCCCCCACATCTTTCATCTGAATAAGTGTTACTATATTTCTCTCCACAAAATTTTTAATTCTTTTGTTAAAGGCATCATTCACAACGGGAAAAACAATTGTAAAGTATTACTTTGAAGTCTTGCCCAATTTTAACAGGATCTAATTTACACTCACGAACTCTCAAAAAAATGTATTAAATGAATTTGGACATGATTTTGGTGTCTCACGAATTCTATTACTTATTTTGGTTTATTATTGGCCGCATACCTGTACAATTATTTTTGATAAAAATATTATTTGGATTAATTTACGTTGCTTTATATTTACGTTTGCATACGTTATAAAAAATGAGTAAATAAAAGTAATGTTATTAAACTGATTTTCATTGTAACATCATATTTTACAATTATCTCAATGTGCTTTGATCTAAACATATTAACAGGCATGTTACAATTTATGTTAGTAAAAGTGTTATCAAAAATGTATTATTGTCACGTGTTTCAAACGTAACCAACGAAACAAACCCAAAACTGTTAAATAAATTACAAAGATACATTACATTAATATCACTAGTACTAAATAGTAAATTGAAGTCATCAGATAATATATGTTCAGATTTATAATCAAATGCATAGGAAAGCTAAACAATAACATTGATAAAATTGATAGTTACTTTATGATGAGAGATAAGCAGTCATTAAAATTAAATAAAAAAAATTATTAAGAAAAATACCGGAGAGTTCACAATAATTTTCAGCAGAAAGTAAACTCAGAAATAAGCTTTTTGTTTTACATGGTGTGCATGTAATTAATTCATGACCACTAAAACGTTAAGTACAGTGAGCAGTCCTTAAAGTAGAGTAATCAAAATTGCCTGCAAACTGTAAACATGTTTATCATCTCTTTATCTATTTGAAAATTTTGAAAGCACGGGAAGACTTTATTTTACTTTAACGGCGAATGTTTCCACTGATTGCGGCGAACAATGTCGCACCATACACGACAAAATTGCGTTGATTACTAATTGTCTTTTATGATTAGTATTAAAAATTGGTTTGTACTTAAGTAATTAAGTAAGAAGTAAGTGATTTGTTATTAATTCGCGCTAAAGACATAGCTTGGATTTGCTTAAAAAACAAACTTTTCAGGCGTTTCAGGTTACACTAAGAGTGTTAAAAAATTTCAACTGACACATGCACAAATCCGCCTTTAACACGCTTTTTCAATTACGAATCGATCGAGTTCTTTTAATAGTTAGCTTTCAAGAACACAGACTGGTAATTATCGAACAAAAGATTATTTTGTCCTCTTTGTATAAGTCGCTGTTGATCAAAGCAGCAGCTCATGTGTAACATTTAATAGAAGCAGTTCAAAGAGTAGTTTTTCCAAAGAGAATTCGTAACAAAAATAGTTTTCTTATAGTCATTCCAACGCGCACATAGCCTGATAGGTATCACGTGACAAATCATAATATCGCGTGATACTAACTTTATGAAAGTTCTATATCCAAAGTGGAGATTTCGCGATTTTCTAATCTAAATTGCATGTATATCGCCTTCTGGCTTAAAATTAATTTAATGCTCTGAAAGCGAACTGGAATTACGGAAAATTGCATTTGCGGGTAAAAATTGAGCTGTTTGACAGTTATTAAACTCTTCAACATAAAAGGTTACAAAAACACTTAAAAGTTCGTCGAGGTTTTGTATCAAACCGCTTTGTTCTGATAATTGTATCTCCATTGGAGTACATTGTTAGTTGCTATAATCTAATTTTAGGAAAGATGGAGAACATTCATAGATGTGGTTATGTTAGAGAATACAAAACATAATAACGCTCCATTCCTCAAACGCATTTTAGTAGCTCTATTCATAAATTTATGCAAGACAAAATCACAACAGTCTCGAATTTAATTAATTAGGACTTTGTGGAACTCTGGTCTGACACAATTTTACGTTCGAAACCACGCGCATCTTACAAAAAAATACACTGAAATGTACATTTCGTTGTTTCAGGCTATTTAAGCTAAAATAAAAAAAACAGCAACAGATTATCCACCTTGAAATCGCACACTTACAAACCGTATTTTATCCACAGAAAAGGAGTAAGCGGGGACAATATGAGTGAAAGGAGTCATATGAAAACTCCAATTTTAGTAACATGCCGCCGTAAAATTTTTACTGTAGTTTCACCGTCTAGCAGTAAGTGTTAGAAATTCTCGTTCTGAACAACTTATTTTCGAGCGGATAACAGAACTTGCTAAGAAACATCTTTTCTTTAATCATAATTAAAATAAATTTGAATGAAAATACGATAAAAGGAAATTGTTTTAAATCTTTGACCTATTTTCACTATAGTTGTGTCGATCTGACCCGAAAACTGATGCGATGCTTAGTTTATTAAAAATACATGTGTCGCCTCTTGAATAAAGCGATTTTCTGGTGGAAAATTTCCGTAATCGTAGATTGCATTTGAAATTCAGTTCAATAGTTTATTCCCAAAGCAGAAAAATTGGAAATTCTTAACTATTGGTAAAGTATAGAAAACATTTCAGTTTTTTATTTAACCCAGGCAAATTATCAGTGCCAAAAGATGTCAATTTTAAACTTGTTCTTGATTTTTAGTGACACCACAGTTTAATTTTTACAAAAAATCTATCTTTCATTTAGAATAGGACATGACTTTTAATGCAACTTTGTTTTGTTCCCATTAAAACAACTGTTAAAACTTCACTGTTAAAAAACTTGAAATTTGAAACATTTCTATCTACTTGTAATGGTTTCACTTCAGTGAAATTTTAGATTACATTTAGATAAGAATTTCGCTTATTGATTTAATAATTAAGCGACATATCGTCACAAAACACAAACTTGTAGCGAATAAGTAGTTAATTTCAGGACAAAATACATAAATAATAATTAATCACAAATCGATGACAAAAATGTTTCGTAAAGAGATCGTAAAACTGACGGGTTGAAAAATGAAACAAAGGAAACACATTTTTCGCGTCTGTGAAGTATGTACAATTTTTGTAACTATTGCGTTATTATGAGACCCTATTCTAATGAAAGACCTTAAAAAGCGCACATTTAATTTAATTTTTATTATGTGTAATTTGGATAATTTAATCACTTTTTTTCTATAGCAGATTTTAAAGGGAGTTTTATTCCTCTGAAAATGCAACTTGCACTTTAACTTCAAAGGTTAATAAAATACTTTTTCGGACGCTTATTGGAAATGGACAACATTTTCTTATTACAAACCGTAAATAAAAGTGTTTTTTATGGAACCGATTTCTTTAAAACCACAAAATAAACAATTATTAATCGTTTATTGAAATAAATATTAAACGTACAATTGTTAACGCTAGAAAAAGTTATACTTAGTTTATACTATACATTGATGTAGAAGATGATGTCGCTACATGGAGCAGCCAATTGTAATTCAGTAGGTTCAAGGACAAAATAAACCTGATAGATTCTGGCATCCACTGTCTGACAATGATGACTAATTAAAAATCATTTCCTAAGTCATTTTACCATCCATGCTATCGTGACTTTTAAGCCTGCTCATGCCCGCTCCACCCTCAGCAAGAAAAGTAGTTGATGTTCGATGTGGACAGTGTCCAGCGTAACCATCTGGGTGGGGTAGTTTCAAATAATGACAATTTTTATTATTTTATTTTATAGAGACTTTAGATCCCTACAGGTTGTACATTTATTGTTCATATAAAATTTGAAAAAACTTGAGTGTTTAATATGTTTTTTGCACGATCGGTCATTTTTGATTGTTTACCGAGGGTGTTTTCATGACAGTAAGTGGAGTTTACCAAAAGGTAAGATTACTTACCGATCTAAAAACTGAACGACAAAAATACTTATCGACGCCTTTTCAATTAACAATCCAAATTAGTTTAATCTTTATTGGTGAACATTTTTATATCAAAAGTACAATTCGTGCTATTACTTCCAATGGAAATTACACATTTTTCATTTGTACTGGAAGCAATAGAGACTGATGCATGCATTGGGATTTTCGTTTTCATTAACACAATCCAAGCGAACGTCGACGTCACCACCAGTAGAAAAAATTTTATCAGCAAATTCGATCTTATTTTCCAATGAATCTTCGACATAGCCTTCGGTCACCGTCGAAGACCTCCATCCGCCATGCCTTTTTAAACCTAATACATCAACTGCCTTATTAACCAGAAAAGTAGCTGAAGTACGCCGAAATGCATGACCTGTATAATTGTTTGGTTCCTCCAATATCAAATATGTTGCAATTTTCGATGGCCATTTCCCAATCGTCCCTTTTCCAACTACTTGTTGGATGTATTTTCCGTTACGGTAATTTAAAAACAGATGTGTCGAAACTGCATTGATGGGTCGAAGTTTGATGAATTTACGATATATGTCCAAATATGAAACTTTGTCATCCGCTTTACTTGTTACAGTGAATGTGTGTTGTATATTGGTCTTCGAGTTGGGAATTTTTACGATAACAAGTGCCCCACGATCTTCAATATCTGCCATTTTCATGTTATAAAGCTCCTCTCTCCTACAAGCCCCTGCCACGCCAATAATCATGGCAACCTATAAATGCGAAAAAAATAAACGAATAACCTATCACAATTGTTCTTTAACTTACTTTGTGGATGAGGAATATATCGTCCGGTGCTTCATTTAAAAATGTAATCATATCATTCTTCGTGAAGATCTTGGCTTTCTTTGGCCTGTGACCAACATTCTTTCGGTTAAGATAGGCAATAAGCGTAGAAAATGTCGAAATATTAACAGAATCATACAAAAATATAGTGCTTTTGAGCATGGAATATTCTGCCCATAAACTTCCTGGGCTCTTCAGCGTACTATTTCTTTCAACTAAGTAAGCCAACAAAACCTTCTCAGTAATACCAACATTTTTCTCACTGTACCACTCTTTGAAAATTTTGTAGGTATTCTCGTAACGGGTTCTTAACTTATCAGGTATTACCGCTGAGCATCCAATGTCCCATGCCTCTTCTATCTCGTCTATTTCACTTTCCAAATCGCTCATGATTGAAGCACAAAGCAATCAAAAGACGCTAAAAACAACCCATAATTATATGAAAAAAAATTTCACTGATTGATAAACAACCAAATGGTTGCCTAGTGATATATGTCATAGCACTCACATCACGTACTTTGATCATTTAGACGTATTTCTCTCGTCTTAAATTCTCATTATATTTTAATTCTGATTGTGCAAAAAACGTAATAAGCACGTCGTCCTCCTCCAAACAATTGTCTTCGAACGGTAAACATCGCTTACCGTTCTTCTTACTTAATATACCATTGGACGCAAGCGTTTTAGCCTGTAATCAAACGTAAGATAAAACTTGAAAATTTAAGAATGAAAAACTACCCTTTTCGTGAAAACAAGCAAGCATAACTTCTTCGTCGATATCCCTATTGAAGGTTTCTTTATATAGGTATATTTCGTGATTTCGAGGATAATAAAGTAGCAACATCTTCAAGCGATAATGCCGATATTTAAGGATGTTTTTTACTATTTATTTCCATTTTCCACGCGACTACACTTAAAAAAATTTGTTTTCTTATTTTTATTTGGTGGCTGCAGTGTAATTTTTAAATAATTTCTTATAAAATGTAATCTATTTCCACATAAGCGTATTTTTATGTATTATTCTTAAAAAAGTAACTTTTTCTTTACTCAAACAATACTTTTCTTTACTTTTAGTACGTTTTTAGTTAACTATTAATTAATTAATAATATGTTAACGTTTTTAGTACTATTTAGTTAACGTTAACATATTATTTTGGATTAATTGTAACATTAAAGGTACAAATGTTCTCAGAAACATTTATTTTAAGAGCTCGCAGTGATAATTTTGTGAATTAACAGCACTAGACTCGTAGTTGAATTTGTTGTGGCCAGATTTTCGTAAAAAATTTGATTCGAAAGGAAAACTTTTGTCGATAAAGAATTTTTGATACATTTTTTTGCTTAGAGGTTAATTTCCATCCGCTTATTCGTTTAACGGTGACAAAATCAACACCGAGTTTGCCAGTATCGTAGCAGCAGCGCCCGGTAAACATTTTGAGATGACAACTTCAAAAAATTGGCAATTATCTTTGAAACTTTATACAGTGTACAAATGCCTACAGGTCAAATTGTGCACTTTTTCTCTCTGTAGTTGACGAAGAAATTACTGTGAATAACATTTTTAGATGCAAACTTAAATATTTTCATACAATTTTTAAGAAACGAGTTTCACAATCTTTGTCTGTTACACAAACGACTGCTGTTTTTTGGTCTTAGGATCAATAAGTAAAACAATCATTATCAATTGTCGATCGTCAATATTGGAAATTTCTAGCTTGTACAATTCGTCCGCTCTGCAAGCTTCGTGCAAAGCCATTACCGCAGCAACTTGTAAGATTAAACCTCAATTTGCATGTTATTTTTCAAACCAAAAATTCGGAAAAATTCAATGATTATATTTTGCTCAAATAGTTATGATTTTTAGGCTCAAAGCCTTTACTTGGTTTTTTTAGCAGGCTAATTAATTTACTTTTACAGTATTTTAAAAAATTCAGTCTACATGCGAGTAGAACTTTTTCACCAACTACACTGATATTTTTCCAACTTCTCCATTTTTTTAGGCGTGACATTTGGAATAATAACTAATTCACTGTCTCTGCTGCCTTTCCTCTAAATCTGCAAACAGTTATAATTGGTTCTCGCACGTAATACTTTTGACATTTAAATAAAAAAAATGTTTTTAACATAAATTTCATAACGACACATTTTAGGTATCACAATAAATGGGAAACAAGAAAAGTGCGTATTATACATCACGATAAAGACTTTTTAACCATCTCGTGAAATTAATTGATTAACAATTTTCATTTGATAGTTACAGTGGTCCTGTATTGTCTTATATAGAAAAAACAATTATTAATAATTTTGCAATATCGAATTTTGTTTAAAACAATCCATTTTATAATTAAATCCCGCTTCTTGATGTTTTGAATTCTACCCTACAATTTTTATGATATAAGCAGTTACACACACTGCAGTAAAATTTGTGGGTATTTTTATGCCTTTCCACATAAAATCATCCTGAGTAGTTGTTTTTTTCAGCGTCACATTTCATACAAGAAATTGTCCTACTAATCTAATCTCGCAACTTAATTTAGAATGACCATTCAGAACGTCGACAATAATTAAGTATAATAAACAGAAACGAAATGCCAGCGTTTTATCGCGTCTAAGATTATATCTGAAAGTAACCGAGACTTAGAAATATAGAGACGTAATAAATAAATTCCACCGTTAAGTTCACATAATCCTTACACCTCGCGTAATTTCAGGTCCTCGTAACGCGCGGTGTATAAATCAAGTGCTTCTCTTCATGCTGTTAATTTCATATCTTTTATAAAGCCAGTTAACGTGTGAATAAGTTAAGTGTTGGCTCGTTACGTTTGCTTGTCGCCCTTATATTTCACCGCGTCGCGTTAATTATTTCATTAGCATAAAGTGGAGACAACAAATCTTGTCTTTCATCTATGTTGTATTTACTGAGTGGATTTTTATACGTTTTGTTGTTTAGTGACGTTACAAATGTGATTAATTTTTTACAGTTATTAGTTTTATTGTTTGTTCTACTGTTATATCGATGAAAAGAACGAGACGTGCCGATAAAATTGGGAAAACTAAATTCTGTAGTTTCGTTGATTGACGATATTGGGTTTGCTGAAAATAACGTCATGTAATTAACACGTTTTACAGTGTAAAATAAATTATAAATAAGTGACATTAAATTTATCAATGTTGTTTTTTAAGCTCGCGAATATTGGACAAATTGATTGTTCAAATATTCAAGAGAATAATATACAATTCATGAACTTTGAGCTCTAGCAGAATTTCGAAACTTAATGGGAAACAGATCAGGTTCAATTACAAATTTTGCATGATTTTTAAAACTAGTATTTTTGTTAATTCTGTGAATATTTGTAAAAAAACTTTTTTCTACTCATATATATGAAAATAGCATTTTTTCCACGGACTACCCTCTATGAAAGTGGGGGTTTTTCACTCTAGAAATGAAAATCTTTTTACATAATAAAGATGCATGTGTTGCTATCGAAACGCCTGTACAAACAGTACTTTCCATTGTGACAGTTCGTTTTGAGTTGAAATATAGTTGTAAGTTTTAAACGTCAAATTACTAAAAATAAAGAATTATGGATTGTGAAAGCAAAATGAGAGAACCGGGCACACCACCGAGCGTGATTGAAACAGCAAATTCCGCTTCCAATAATATCTTACTTGAGAAATCCAGAGAAAGGTATGAGTTTGTCTACAATAAGTTTATGTAAAAAATAAATAAATTTTCTAATTTTCTAATCTTATATAGGCATCTATTATAAACTGCGAAATCGTAGAAAAAATCGCATTTCCTACTCGAGATGAAATGCCGTTTTTTTCTTGAGCGGACAGTTGCCTACGAGCCGCGTTAGGCATTTTCACCTCTTGTTGGAAAATGTACTATTTTTCTGTTTAGAAAAAAATTTTCAAAAATATTTCACACGTTTGGCAAACTTCTTCTATTTCTCTTAAACAGATCAAATGTTCATGCAAATACCTACATTTTATGACATTCAAGATTTTAAATTTTGCACTTTTAGTTAAACAAAGAAATTAAGTTTATATTAACATTACTGCAATTAAAATGTATTTAAATCTGTAGATAACTATGTAGCAGATTATTTATTTTATCGAATAAAATGGTTAAACAAAGAATAGCTCATAAACTAGAAGCTTCCAAAAATTGAGAAAATTTATGTGAATTGGTGCAAAATTCAATTTTATTCAAATTGCCTCAACTCACAAAAATATTTTTTGATCTAAACCCTATAAATCTTGATTTTAACAAACAAGTACGAATTACCTTATTTTAGCTCTTTTAAAACAATTGTGATTTTATATTGTACCCAAGTACATTTATTACTATGTTGTTGCATATTTACAAAAAAACAACAATATATGTGACCACGTTGGTTGAAACTTAAAGACATATTAAAAAGCGGCACACGGACCTTAATATTTTTCAAATCCTAGTAAAAAAATTTAAGCTATTAAAAAATCTAATATGTGGATAAATTTTTTTAAACAATTTAAATATAAATTTTTCACAATATGTATTTGGATATTTGGCAAACTTTTTCTTTTTGTCTAATGTTTAAGAAAACAATCACATTGTAAAACCTTAAGCTTGTTACAAAATTTATTATAAAGTATTTTTTAGAAAACTAGGCGCAGTTATTTTATCAATTAAAAAAAACGATTTGATTTGTCAATTTTTTTATTTTCCATAAAATTTAGACGATTATTTAAATTTGTATTTTATCAATGTTCGCATTATTTAGAAAGTTGTTCATTTTAATTGTTAGAGTAAACAAACCATACAAAATTGTTTCCACACATTTTATAATATTAAAGTTTTAAACAAATTTTTGTTTGGAATGTGACTCAACACATTTAAAAATGGCTTTCTATTTTCCAAAATGTTACATTAATTTTAACAAACTTGCGTAAAAAATAAATAATAAATAATCTAATAGATAATAACAAATTCTAATGTATTCTTTAGATTGACATCACGTTTACCAGATTCGTCAATTCTCATCAGGAAAAATATTTTTAAAAAGTTTATAAATTTTAAAATCTATGCAAATTTGGTTTCAATTTATACCAGAGATTATTATAAATTAAACAGCTTATTTAAATTGCACATTCAGCGAAGCATTGGCAAAATATTAAATATTTTTCAAATTACTTTATGATTACGAACTTTTTTGATTTTTACCGATATTGGTGGTGGTTCGTATTTATAAAATTAAAACAGATATCTAAAAATAGTAAAGGTCACCAAGTTTTACGAAAAAATATTTTAACATGTAACAAAAGTTTTTTGAAAGAAATTCAAAAGCCATATGCCTTGCTGTTTTGTAGATATTTGGTAAACTTCTTTTAACGTTTTATAATATACAACTTTTATCAAAACTGTGTAATTTAATTTTAAAAAACAAATTAGTGGTATTTTCTATTGTTACATTTTTGCATTTTAAATTTTTGAATCTGAAGATCTCTATAAATCAGTTTTGTTTTATCGCAAGTGTTCGAAAAAAAATTTCATAAATCATAAGCTTTGTATAAAAAACTAATTAAACGCATTCACTATTTTTCTACCAATTTTAAAATTTTGTACTTTTTATAAACATTTATAAAGCTTTTTTATTTTTTTTTTAGAAAAAAAAATAAAAACAAATTAATTTATTCAAAAATTTGGGGCAAAATCGATAGTTTCAGTAGTATTCAAATATTCAGATTTTGCGTATTTACATTATTTGATATGATTTTTCTGTTCACAAGATAGTAACTAGATTTAACAGTTTTCATCACGAAAAATATTTTAAAAAGTCTATGAATTCTAATCTTGACAATTCGTTGCTTGGGATGTTATAAAATTTTACGAAAAATGCAACGATTATTTTTGTACATATGATGAAACTCAAAACATTTGAAATTAATTTTTTTAAGTAGATACTTTAAAATGATATTTCTGATATTCTGCTGTTTACGGTGGCTCCATAACTCCGGAATTATAGAGACTAAGATCTATAAACGCTAAATATTGAGTTTATAATTAATTAAAATTAATTAAATTAAGCGTATTTATTAATACGAATCTTTATTTAAATTTGTATTTTTTGTTTGGGTACACAATATGTACAAAAAGTGTCACATAACACATATTCCGGAATTATATGTTTTATTTTCGTTTAAATTTGGGTTAATTACCACCACCTTAAAACAGAGCTTCGTATTTTCTAAACCGGTACACCAATTTTGTTTATTTTTTTTTACATAAACTAAATACAAAAACTTTTGATGTGTTCTTTCGATTACCAACACATTAACCAAATCCACCAAAATTTTCACCGAAATAAATATTTTTAAACAGTCTATGAATTCCAAAATTGCTGCTCCCCCTTAATCTTAATTCACCCAAGATTTTACGGTAAAAACCAGTTTTTATTTAAATGTTCTTCAAACTTGGTAACTTTATTTAGAAAACATATCTGCGTAACGCATTTACTATTTTTGCAATTTTAAAAATTTGTTATTTTTTGTTTGGTGAAATTGTTTCTTTTTTTGTTTAAATAAACGAAATCTCGAAAAAATTTGGCACTTTTAATTTTATTTTTTAAACCGTTATTTAGAACAAGGTTTTCGTGTATTCTAAAATACAAATATATATATATATATATATATAAATTTGTTCAAGTTGAAGCTGGTTTATGTAAAATTTGTAAGCATTATAATTACTCTTAATTTGCTGGTCTGAAGATGTTAGGTGTTTTTCTCGTTTAGATGTTGGTTTATTGGGGACGTTGCGTCGAGCTTTTATCACGTTATCAGTACCAAATTCCCGGTGTAAATACGTTGGGATGAAACGGAGGCGGTAAATTACCGCAGCGAGAGGTCACGAGGGCCAGATTAAATTTGCAAATTACAATATAATCAAATTAACTTTTAACATAATTCACACGGTGGCGGCGACGGAGGCGCACTTGTAATTTTATTTATATTTAACGTGTGAGCTTGGTGTGCAGATTGTGTATAATTTCCCGGTAGATCGCTTAACATAAAATTACGGTTTTGGTTGAGGAGCGATAAGGTGCGATGAGCGATGTTGTGCCCAACTTGGCTTGCAATTCGAAGAGAAATTTACGCGTGCGAGATTTGTTAACGCCCACGGGGGCAACAGCGTATTTAAATTTATAACGTTTTAAGTTTTCGACATGTTTTTCCAAAGATATAACATTCGCCAAGCACAAATAAGATCCTGCCTCTCTTGGGTTATGGCGAATGCAAAATGTTTTGTCGACGACGATATATTTTCCCAACTTTTCCAACTCGTAAATCATCGTGGGAAGTCAAAGGTGAGAACCAAGATTTAATTTTAAACTCTATTATGCCACGATCTGCCATCTTTTCTTCGAATATTATCACAAACACAAGGCTTGACGGTATAATATGATGTTGCGCCCATGGAACACGAGTAAATTACGTTGCTCGAATCCACACAGCGTGCTTCCTTCGCGACAAACATAATGAAGTTCTACTTGAAAAATAATGAATTGGATAAAATTGGAACTATCATCAGAAAACCTATTAAAAAAATATGTTGCCAGCTCCAGGACCTTTTATTAATCTTCCTGAAATTACGTCTGCGGCGGCTTTTAACATGATTCATTGTCTTTTTTTCTTGACGGACGACTTTTTAAACAAACGGAGAAAAGAGAATATAAAGACTGACGACGAAGTTGATGGCGGAAGTTGCGAAATCTTCCTATTTATTCTTTGATCTGGAAAGAAATTCTTTGATATTTGATTTGGGTGACACGCAATAAATGTTTTACTCATTTTCTACATTTAAGAAATGCGTTTGAAGTCTAAACACTCAACCGAACCTAAACCACCTGCTTTGTTATTCTTCAACTCCACCGCCATGAAACTTTTACGAAATACTCTTTTAAGAAATGTCGACGACTTTTGAGTTCAACTCGCTAAGTATGATTATAAGTTTTAAGTTCTCTTTTATGGAGCTACGTACTTTTCAATGGCAAATCGAAATTTCTAGAGGTTACTCGCCGGATTATCTTCAAAACTATTTTATTGAATGCGCTTTTAGTTGTACTGATAGAAAATGTCTTTTATTACTTTGTGTTTTTATTATTTTCAAACGTATCCAAGTCAATTTGTGAAAAGCTTAATTTTCAATATTCACACAAAGATTTATGACAGAGTGACAGTAAAAGTAAAAATTGTCTTTAGAGTTTTTATATTCGGTTTTGTTTGATTTGTTGCACGAATAGAGTTTTTTTATTTTTTCTCTTTTAGATTTCGAATCGTTTTTTATTTTCTTTTTTTTTAAATTATTTCGAATAACCTAAATTGTTTGAATTTTACGAATTCTTTGCATTCTTAAGCATTTCTATTTTTAAATTTCCCTAGAATTTTGAATTCTCAAATTCTCAAATTGTTTTAAATTATTTTCAGAATTTTTATATCTTTTGCGCCTTTCGATTTCTTGAATAAATTTTTGGTTTTCGTAGAAGTTTTTTAGATTTTAAGACCATTTATTAGATTTCAAATATTTCTGTTCTTTTATTGAATATTTTTTAATTCCTTATTTTTTTTTAATTTTCCAAATTTTCTGAATTCATTAGGATTTTTGTTTTTTAGATTCTTTAAAAAATTTTAACTACTTTTATAAAATTCTATCTGTTACATTTTTTTCTAAATTATTTATATTTTTATATTGTTTTAATTTTTTACAATAATTTTTAAATCAGTTTGTTTTTGAATTGCTGTAATTTTTTGAAAGTTTCCAACTTTTCGAATTCTTTCAAATTTTCTTATTATTTATATTTTTTGGGATTTATCAATACAATTTCGTTATTTTTAAATATTGTAAAAAACGGTAAATGTCATCATATGGATCATTAGGGAATTAAAAATTTAAATTAGACAAAACTTAATCAGTTTTAAGAGAATTCTCAAAGTTCAGATTTACTATGAATTTAGTGCATCTTAGCAAAAACTGCCAAGAATAAAAGTTATTCGAAATTAATTTTTAATATCTTTCGTAGAGTACATTGTAACAGTAAAGTAAAGTTCCTCGAAGTTACTCGTCGTATTAATTTGAAAACTATTTTATTGAATCCACTTTTAGTTGTTTAATGAAATTTATCTTTTATTACTATGTCATTATTGTTTCCAAACGTATTGACGTCAATTTATGAAAAGCTTGATTTTAAATATTCATACAAAGGTTTATGACAGGTCAGCTGCAAAACTTGTATTAAATCTTAAATTTCATTGAATTAGTAATCCCCGATTTGTTGGATGTTTTATTTTTTGGAAATTTAAACTTTTTTCTGTATATTTTAGATTTAGTTTCTTTTTTTCTTCTATTTTTTTGAATTATTTAAATTTTACAAACTTTTAAAAATTATAAGCATTTCTGTTTTTTAGATTTTAAGAATTTTCAAGCTATCGTTATAGATTTCTAACTGTTGTAATTTCTTTAAATTACTCATATAGCAAATGTAAAAGTTTATGTTCAATTTTAAATTTCATTAAATTATTTAAAATTTTCTAGGACTATATTTAGATGCTATCTTTGAACACCACAAACTATTCAAATTTTTACATTTTTTTGGTGTTTTCTAGAATTCTAAAATTATTTTTAGAATATTTGCCTGTTGCAACTATCGATGTGTTAGATGAATATAATTATTGAACTTTTTGGATTTCTTAAAGGTTTTTTAGATTTTTAGACTATTTTTTCTGTACTTTGGATTTCAAATTTTTTCTTTATTTTCTTCTATTTTAAAATTATTTTTAAACTACTTGATTTTTTTTATTTTTACAAATTCCCAGAATTTAAAAAAAAAGTTATTTTTGAGATTTTTTAGAATTTTCAAGCTGTATTAATGGAATTCGGTCACTTACACCTTATAAAAAATATTTACATTTTTATATTGTTTTAATTTTTGTCACTGACTTTTAAGTTTCATATTCTCAAATTTTTGTTTTTTAAATGCTTCAAATTTTTCAAAATTTTTCTAATTTGTTATTGTTTATATTTTATGACAACTTAAAATGTAGAAGAAAGAGGTAATCATTATTAAATCGACGAGTTAAAAATTAAAAATAAAAATCAGGCTAATCAAAGTCTCTCATTATTAGGAAAGCTCTCAAGAGGCAGATTTTCTGTTTCTCGGGAACAGTAAGTCTCAGGAAAAAAATACCAAGAATAAAAAATTTTAATTACTTTTATGGAGCTAACTACTTTTCAACAGGAAATCGAAATTTCTCGAGGTTACTTCTCGGATTAATGTAAAAACTATTTTATTAAATGCATTTTTAGTTAGACTGAAAATATGTTTTATTACTTTGTGTCTTTATTGTTTTCAAACATATTGACGTCAATTTATGAAAAGCTTGATTTTAAATATTCACACAAAGATTTATGACAGCAGCTGTAAAGTTCGTGTTGAATCTTAAACTTTATCACGAGTGGAAAAAACTGGCATTCTGCTACGGTGCATTGGATTGCAACTTGCTGCATTGCCGTCTGTCACGAAAGCTAAGCTCTTAAAAAGTTGACTATTTCTTAGTAAAAATACCGTCTACTGAATAAGTACAATTTGCAATTTTTTAGATGATGTTTCCTTATCATTTTTTGTAACATTGTGGACACAATTCCCGTCGAAAAATTCAAAACTTGAAACTTAGAAACGCATAAAATCCTTTATTACAGGGAGCCCGTCACAGACGCATAAAACGTGTCGTTAATATAAAGGCATACTTGCAATACCAACATTCTATTAAAATACTTGAACTGTTTTACATCAGCACTTGTAAAAATTGCATTATACAAATTATCAATATTTACTGATGCTTGTAGCTAGACTCATCATTTTAACTTTAATAAAAGAACCTCCGTCAGTTCCTCGGATAAAAGGATCCTCGTTGCAAAATGTAAAGTTGTTCTTCGAACAAAAGCATTTTTACGTTGATTACTTTAAGAGAAAGTTTCTTCCGAAGTCGCCCTTCTCCCAATAACTAATGCTTTTTGACCAAAACAATTACAACTATCACAAGCGTAATTGATATCCAACCACACGTCCCGGATTTACAGCAGTGAAGTCCGGAATCTGTAACTGGATCCTCCCCGTCTATAATCCAAGAATTAATGTCTTTCCTGATCGCTTCGGTAGCACCGTTGCCCCATTAGATTATCCCCCCCAATACGTTTTCCGTGAGTAGACTTACATTTTCCAGAGCTATCACTATAAATAAATGAACGGGTTTTATTTATCAGATCGCCCCGTCACTTTTTTAATTAGTTCTCATTCGCCGAAAAAAATGCGATTCATTCCTAAAGTCACCGGAGCAATCTGGATAACAAACTGATGTAATATTAAGACCGGCAATTGCTCGTGTTCCAAGTTTTACAATTACTCCGACATTAATGAGGAAAGTCGCAATTTAATATTCCGACTCTCAGCGACCAGGACAGTTTTTCTTTCACGATAATGTAATAACGATGGTCGAGGTAGAAGTAATTTCGACGTCCTAGTGTCGGGACAAATTAACAAAACACTGCTAGAAAGTAACACTTGGAGTAAGACACGAAATAGTTGTGAGCTAGTAGAGAGGAACTCATTTGAGCAACCACGGCTTATTTCGCTCTAATCTAGCGAGAGTGGAATGTGCACAGCTAAATGAACTTTAATGTAATCCGGTTAAGTTGCACTACAACAGGTGCTGTTCGCTGTCGTAAATGTGCCGAGGAGGAGAGAAACATTGACCAAGCACAAACTTTCCGCCTGCGAAATAAATCGACGTGTGGAGGAACATGACAATCACGAAACCGATGCGGGTTCTGTCTCTCACGCCACTGACCTGTCTCACTAATTTCATTTGCATGTACATTCCCTGACATAAATTAATTAATTTTTTTTGCACCTTATCGAGACGCTAGATCATTAAAACCTGAAGCTTTGAAAATCGAGCAATGTCTTTATTAATTCATTCAGACTTGTTAAAATCAACGTTGAGACTGCTAAAAAATAATTTTAATTAAAGCAAACTTCAAAGCTGGCACGTTTTTATCATGAGGTGGAACCTTCATTTTTGATAATAGAATGATATTTTATTCAGTTTTTTTATGAGAAATTGCAAACGCGGAAATAAAAGTACATTCAAAGATTTGACAGAAAAGTCAGCTTATTATTCTTGAGACAGTCTGAACAATTTTTGGCAGCACGTCTATAAAAATGATTAATCTTTTCTCAAAAAAGATATTTGAAACTTTAAACACACTTCAAAACAGGCGCCGAGAAAATAATAATTACATCTTTACTTTAATTTTAATTACACCAATTAATTGGACCGTCATAGAGATGACGTTAAATTTTGATGTTTACTAAGGTGGCCGATATTATTGCCAAATAACACAAAAGTCTGTTTTAAGAATTAAAATTATTTTGTATATTAAAAGTTGTTGCGCTGTGAACATAAAATGTGTAACTTTGTTAATTACTACTATATAACAGAGCGTTAGTGCTTTGTTAAAATTTGAGCAAAAAAACTAGATGCTTCCCTGAACACGCCGGAAAATATGCGGTTTGCTTTTGGACACTTATTATCTAAATACCTTCAAACCCAATGAAGATGTCAAAATGTCAAACTCAACGTTCATTTCATAATGAACTCTCTTTCAGTTAAAAATTCTTTTCAAAGTCCAATTCGACTAAATCTTTCCTTGCTAAACGACCACTGACGCCCCTTTATAAAGCATTTATAAGTATTCATTATTTCCGTACTAGTTTAAAGCAAGATGTAATAAATTTTAACTATGGTAAAATGCGGTTAGCAGTCCTGTGGGGACCTCTGATTTATATTTAGCCAAGAAGTTGATCGTTTAGGAAAATTAAATGTGTGTCGTCGACTAGAAATATTTATAGAGAAAAGTAGCGAATTGTGTCATTTATTTATTAAAAAAGATCACAGTTGTTTCACTTTTTTGGATCATAAACGCCTGCACAATTTTAGTCAAATTGTGTCGATAGTATCAGTTTTTCACATACTTACTTGATGTGTTGTGTAAAATAGAATAATGCAACTGCAGATCGATATTTTTTATGATAGTTCATTATTTATCGTTCATTTTTCCTGCAGCCGATTTTTGTAGACGCCAAATTTTAAATTCTAGAACTTGTCACTCCGTCACTTTTGTCGACGAATTTTGGATTTTCTAAATTTTAATGATAAATCTGACTTTATAATTTTTATGCACATCAAAAGTATTCTATTATTTATTTTAATGCAAATTAAAAAATAAGAAATTTAATTTAGACAATTAAAAAGAGAACACAAGTTTAATAGAAAACTCAAGCTTCTTTACTCAATTGTATTTTGAAACTAAGTTATTAATGACACTTGATAAAATAAAAAACGTATATGTTTAATATTTTTTGATATATAAAAACACCTCAGATTATTTAATTTTTTTAGATTTTCTAGATTCTTGAAATTTTTCAAATTGTCTTAAGAATCTTTGTAACTGTCGTACCCCTCGATTTGTTGGATTATTTCATATCTTTGTTTCTTAGCAATTCTATAGATTTTTAAGCTTTATTTAGAAAATTTCTCTTTATTTTGAAAACTTATTTTTTCTTAATTTACAGACTTCATGAATTTTTTAGCAGCCCTGTTTTTTAAATTGTCTAGAATTTTTAACTGTCCATATAATTCTGTTAGATTTTTTCCAATTATTCATATTTTTTAGTAGTATTATTTTACTTTTATGAGATTTACGGACTTTCAATATATTTTCGTTTTACTCTATAGTAAAAAAACAGTCAAAGTCATTATATTCTCATAATTAGTTCTCATAAATTAAAAATTTCAATGAGGCTAAAATTAATCAGACTACAGTTTTTCGAAAACAGTTAGTTTTAGTAAAAAAAATACTAAAAGTTGAAATTATTCAAATTTTAAATTTTAATAACACTTTTAAAGCTACGACTTTTCGATAGTCAATTGAAGTTTCTCGCCGGATTGTTAGCAAAACTATTTTATTGAATGCACTTTTAGTTATCCACTAATAGAAAATATCTTCTTTATTGTTTTCAAATTTATTCACGCCAATTTACGAGATGCTTGATTTTAAATATTCGCACAAAAATTTATGACAGAGCAGCTGTAAAAGTTTCTGTTAAATCTTAAACTTCATTGGATTATTTTAAAATTTACTGGAACTAGGTTTGGATTTTTGTAATACACAGATTTTCGTATATTTTGTACGATATAAATTTTTTGACGCCTTAAACATTTTAGGCTTTTTAAATTTTTTAATTTTTTCGAATTAATTTTACAATCTTCTTATCTGTTGCAACCTTCGGTTTGTTGGAGGAGTATAATAATTAATCTATTTTTTTATATCTTCTAGATTTAGATTCTGTCTTTTTATTTATTTGTTCTCTTTTTTTATTATTTATAAATAAATATTTATATTTATTCTAAAATTTTAATTTTAATCGTTTTAATTTTTTACAATGACTTTTGTTACATTTCTGAGTTCCTATACTTTTTTTAGATGTTTCCAATCTTCCAAATTTTTTCAAATACTTTTTTTCTAGGATTTACAAATTTCGTTATTTTAATATATGTAGTAAAAAACGGTACACGTCCTTATATCGACTATTTATTTCACAATTAGGAAAGCTCTTAATGTTCAGATTTTCTAGTTTTTCTTAAATAGAGCTTTCTAGCAAAAAAATTGTCAATAGTAAAAGTTATTCAGAATTTAATTTTGAGAAACATTTAATATAAAATTTTATGTTTTAAAACATCAAAATTATGCCGTATTTACAGCTGTAGTTTATAAAATTGATTCAAATCAAGATTGTACAACGATTTACGAATGTTTCCCTTATCTTATGATTAATAGAGCTCTCAGTGTTTAGACCTTTTGCGTTCTAGCAAAAAAATACCAAAAGTAAAATTTAATCAGAACTTAATTTTAACTAACATTTCTTAAAAACTTTTTTGTCTAAGTCTTCAAATAACAAAGGTACGTCGTATTTATGGCGGAAATGCTTAAAATTGCTTTAAATCCTAATTTACGAATATTTCGCTTATTTCACTATTAGCAAAGCTTTCAATGTTATGATTTTTTATGTTTCTCGAAAACGAAATTTTTTGTTTGTTTGTCTCTACATTTGAAAGATATAAAACTGATCATGGCCATGACAACTTCTTTGAACTTTTTAGAAGAATTTAACAAAATATGAATATTAATAAAATGCAGTACAAAATAATGATGGATGTAGTTTGATTTCAAAAATAAATTACTCTATAAAAATATAATGAACGCTTTTAAAATTAGTTTTAACTTATCGCTTTTAACTTTAGCAGCAATCGTACCAAGAATTTTAAAAATAAAAGTTTTATTCATTATTACGTAAAAAATATTGGTCTAGGAAGAAATTTAACACAATATTTATCCATCAATTTTTTTTTTTTTTTGTATATTTTCGTGATGTAATTATGTTTCATCATATTTATTTGTCTATGAAGCAATTTAAAAAATAACTTAACACGTGAGAATTCCGCAATTTTTACTACCGGTATACTATCATCCTTTGTCAAACATATAACCATATTTCCTGTTTTTCTAGTTGTAATATTTGCCGTTTTTCTACTACACGATCAGTAGAATGCACCTTTATGTAAATGAAACACGACAGCTATGCGTTGTTGTTCTTGTTGTTTGCATCAACAAAAGATCTCTGCAGCTCCACTATAAATATAAAATTTTTCTGGGTCAAAACACTACTTCATTGACTCTCAGAGAAAAATAATCTATCACGAATTTTACATGTAGCACTCTTTACAAACCAGGAGAAGTAATATTGACACATGTTCCCTTTGTAATTTTCAAACCGTATAAATACCACGTAGACCAAATCGACAAATTAATTCTTTTCAAAAAAAACTCAATTTATTTCCCAGTGGATACATTAAATGACGTTATAAGTCAAGTTTGCAGTGACATAGATAATCCGCTAGATTTATCTACGCTTGAACGAAGTGCTCGAAATTTTGAGTGAGAAAATAAAAAATATGGGAATTTTGTTCAGTCTTGTGTGTTTTGTTGATAGTGTGTAGGAACAAGAGAGAGATCGATAGTTAAGCTATGCCGCTATAATTCTAAATGACATATTAAAATTGCATTATCTTCCGTTATCTAGAACGGGTAGTAAATCTGCTCGAGCCCGGTAATATATACCATGGTATTACTAACCTGTGTGGTTATAATAATGGTTGTATATTTAATATCCCTGTTGTTTATTTTACTATTTTTAAACTAGCTTCTCTCTCGTGGATTTGTAGAGATGTTTGTTATTAAAAATTAGTTTCTTGAATTTACGACCAGTTGTTACATCTCCAAGTTTTTTAATTTTGATACTTAGCTTTTATTGCAGAGAGAAACTGAAAGTGAATTATCTCGCTTAACTTTATTCCCGCCAGTCACTCCTAACAGATTACAGGGAACATTTCCATCAGCCATATCCGCTTGCAATACTAAATATGTGGTGTGTAGGAACACGGACGTACCGACACGGTACACACTTCATCACGATGCCGACAACCGGAACAAATGGAATCCGGGCGCATCTCTCACAGGTCATACGCACATTTGACACGTTGAAATATGACGGCTATGACAGAGAGGGATTAAAGGCTTTCTTTAACTCGAATCGAAGCTCCTCGTCGCACATAGATCACGAGATTCCAATTTTTGACGCTCCATTTAAGACACTAATTTTGCAATTTGTTCTTCAGCACTTTCTTACATTTAATATGGAGCGGAAAAAATTGCGAAATTTGATGCTGAATGTTGGCGAAATAAGGCGAATTATTTTTAAATTAATTAAGATCTACGCTTATGAAAGCAAATAACGTTAATTAAACAGCGGTTAATGGAAATTGATACATTTTAATCCAAATTGACTTTAATAAGATTAGCAAAACTTCATTGTTTCAAAAGATAATTTTACGTAAAAGTGGTAAATAGCGATTAAAGAACAGGGAGGCTTGTTCTCGTCTGTTATTGCATCTATTTTGAGAGCGCATTTTTTGCAATAATTATTGTAAATAATTAGAAAATTGAAAATATAAAACAAAGTTCATAAAAATTTGATCATTATAATTGATAAATACTCACAAAATACCTAAATAAAAATACGACATACCAATTCATTGTATTTTTCAAATTGCGTTTAAAATCATTGTACGCTTTGCTATGTTTCGCTTGTAAAATGGTTTAGATTCTTTAAATTCTCTTTAATCTTAATATTAAATATATTAATATTTAATATTAATATTATAATATTATATTATATAACATAATTTTATTGCTTTGAATTTTTAATTATTAGAAATTTTATCTGTGTATTCACTAAGTTGGTTGGTTAGTTTATATTTTTCAGTATTATTATTGTTTAAGATTTGCTTTTTTGTATATGTATTTTAATTCTATAAATCAATGAGATGTTTTATATGTATTGCATATTCTTTAATTTTTTTCAGATTTTCTCACTTCCTCAGACTTTCCATAGGTTTTAGATTTTTAAAATTCATTTTTTAATGTTTGAATTATATTTTCTTAAAATGTTTCGATGTTAAATTTTTTGTACTATTTATAAATGAATATCTATAAATTTATTAGAAATTCTACTCTCACCTAATCTATCAATTTTTTCATAACTTTTCATTTATTAAATACCTACTTTTCAGAACATTTAGATTCCTCACATTAAACTTAGAATTCTTGCTTTACTTAAACTTATTATTTTTTATAATGCTAAGTACATTTGTTCTTGGTATGCTGTCTTTGTATTCTTTATGTTGTTTTATTTTTCAAATTTCGTAGATTTTTAAAAGTATAAATTGTTTACAATTGTTAGATTTGTTTTACAGTACTTATATATTTTTTTGAGTTTGAATTTTTTGTTTTCTTTTTATCTATTGGATATTTTCTAGATTTCGATACTATTTTTCAAATTTCTATCTTATTTGCATTTTTTTATTTTTATTGTATACGACAACTTTTTCTGTATTTGCTAGATAATATCTTTGTTCAGTAGACTATTATTTATTGTTATTATTTAAATATATTTCATTTATTGCTTTTTAGATGTAATATATATATATAAGATATTTTTTATAGTTATTGCATTTTTTGTTTCAGATGCTTTCAAATTTTTGATGATCTTTAGATTTATTTTTTTATTTTTTTGAAAAATTTGCATTTTTTAAAAACCTACTTTTCAGAAAATTTAGATTCCGTATCTTAAATTTAGGTTTATTGTTTGTTTAAACTTTTTCTATATTTTTTTTGACATTATTTGCTCTTTGCATGCTTTCACTTTTTTATTTTTATGTTAACTTTTTTTTTTAGATTTTGTAGTTTTTCAAAAGTTTAAATTATTCAGATTATTCAAATTAGTTCATTGTTAGTTATTTTGTATTTTTTAGATATTATTTCCTCCTTTTATTCATTTTGATACCATTTTTATCTGCGCTTTCTTCAGAATTTATAAATCTCGATACCCTTTTTCAAATTTCTAGCTTTCTCATTTTTTGGAATCCTTAAATAGCGTCGGGCAATACTTTTTTTCTGTTTACAATAATATCCGTATTTGAAAATTGCATTTTTTTTAAGAATTCAACATTTAAAAAAAATGCCATTTATTGTCATTATTGACAAAATAAAGTTTTAATTTTTTTAAGTAATACAACGAAGGAAAATAATACCTAGGTCAATAAATTTGTTTCGAGAAAACAATTTAGTTTCTTACATAATACCACCAATTAATTTGTTTGATCAATAAACTATAAACAGCAACTTTTGCCACAAATACTTCGTATGTGAAGTTATTAATTACTAATTAATTTTGTTCAAAAAAAAATTAAACCACTGACTGCCAAAAAGTACTTTGAAAACAATGTTAGAATTTTTCTTCTGTCCGATATTTACTAGCATTTCTCAGAACTGTTATATTAACGTATTATTTTTCAATATAGTAGGTACATAATGTACAAAATAAGCACCTTATTAATAAAATCGTTGACTAACAAACTAAAAGAAAAGAACTTTCATAAGATCCTCTCTTTACATACATGCAAAATATACATGTATAATTTTATTCTAATTTTTGTCGACTCGTTGAAATTTTGCAACAGAAGAGGTAGTAAAACATTGATTGGTCTTTCGCTGTTTGTTAGCACATCTGTGCAAAGCTTCAAAATGTTATTTTTAAATATTGATCCTAGCTTCAGCTGAATACTCTCTAACAATGAATATAACCTCTTACCTGAAACAAAACAGTAAAAATCAATAAGTAGAACGAGATTAAAAATTATCAATCCCAATTTCTACAAAAGCGCCGTAGAAAATGTTTACATGGTTAACAACCTCTAATAATTTAGCATTATATCATTGAATTCTGTTGTCTATGGAAATAAGCAAAGTTTTTAGGTTCATTTATATTTCAATTGAGAACTTATAGTGCAATATTGATATTTTCTGTCAGTTAAAGTTAATAAAGTTGATTTATTTTTGAAACTAAGACACAAAACTCCGGGATTAGGTTTAGATGATATCACCAAACAAGTATAGCATTTGTAAGAATTTACTTAGTACGTGTATTGTAAGGTGGATTTAGATTTATTTGATTGGCAATTTTATTCTTCAGGTTTTTCGATTTTTTCACCTTTTCCTCTTTTACTCCGTATAACCATTTTGTGGTCACTTTTTTATTTTATCCTCGGCGTTCTTGTTATGTACACTTTTCTTGTGCTCCTATCTTGTGACTTTCTGCAGACTCCCCAAACAACTTTAGACGACCGTTTATGATGTACTCTTACATAGAACGAGTTTCAATTTTTTACGAAATGATTTATTTGGTATTTTACTTCGTCCTGTTTTGTCCAAATTTTCATAATTTAGTTCTTCTAATTCTTTCTGTGTTCTTTTATTTTATATTTTCTTATCTATTTTTTGTATTTTAGTATTTGGTGACAATTAATTCTGTCAAAACCTCTTTCTAAATTACTTTTTCACTAACTTCCATGCTTGTTTTTTAAATTTTTTATTTAATTTATAGGAGTCCTTATAACAGTTGTTTAAATTTTCGTCAAAACCTTCCCTAAAACATTTTTTTTTACTTTTTCGTGTTGTTTCTCCTTCAGTTCTCTTTCTTTCAGACATTTTTTGTTCTTATGTTAAATTTATTTTTATACAAATTATTCTTTTAGTTTATCAGAATTGAATTAAGTGAATTATTTTTTTTTTCAATCATTAAGGTGCTTTCAATTGTTTGTACTATTTATAAATGAATATATATTAGTTCAATAGAAATTCTACTGTCACCAAATCTATCAATTTTTGACACATTTTGTATATTTTAATTACCGACTTTTCAGAATTTAGATTCCTTACAACAAATTTAGAATTCTTACGTTGTTTAAACTTATTGTTTTTTATAATTCTTATAGATTATTTGTACTTGGCCTTTGTCTTTTTTATGTTGTTTACGATTTCATCTTTTTTAAGATTTTGTATATTTTTAAATAAATTCTTTAGAATTGTTAGATTTGTTATAGAGTGCTTACATTTTTTTTTGTATCCCTTGAATACTTTTTTGAACTTTTTATACTTTTTGCTTCATTTCCGTTTTTTCTGCTTTTTCTTTCTTTTACGCATTGTTTCTGTTCTTTTTTTAAATTAAATTTTATACAAATTACTTTTCTACTTTATCAGAGTTGAATTGAGTGATGACAATAGATACTGAGTTCAAAAATCAACAATCACAACATAATAAAAGAATCGATATACTAAGATCTATGCCTAATTGCATTTAAAATGCACCAGATGGTATGCGTCATTTAATTTTGAATGGCTAGGATAAATAATTATCAAAGCGTATTTTTGTACTCGTTGAATTTTTATATTTTGTAGCATTTTCGTTGTTTACGTTTCCTTTTTTGTATATGTTAATGAGTATTTTTATCTAGTGGACTATTATTTATTATTATTATTTAAATATTTTTCTATTATTTTTTAGATGTAGGTACTATTTTTTTTGAATTTTCTAGCCTTTTAAGAATGTTTAAATTGTTTACAACAATAGAATATTTTTATAAACGTTGCATATTTTTTATTTTTTTTCCGATTTTCTAACTTGTACAGATTTTCGATAGCCTTCAGATTTTTAGATTTTTCATTTTTATGTTTGAATTATATTTTATTAAGATTTTAAGATGCTTTAAATTATTTGTACAATGTATTAATAAATTAATTTCTGTAAAAAAAAATATTAGAAATTCTACTGTCACTAAATCCATCATTTTTTTGGTAATTTTTGCATTTTTTATATATGTACCAACTTTTAACAACATTTAGATTCCTTATATTAAATTTAGAATTCTTGGTTTATTGCCACTTATTATTTTTTCATAATTCTCAGACATTATTTGTTGGATGCGTTGTCTTTGTTTTTTTTATATTCTTGTTTATATTGTTTTTGTTTTCGAACTTTGTAAATTTTTTAAAAGTATTAATTGTTTATAGTTGTTAGGCTTGTTTCAGAGTGTTTAAAACTTTTGTTTCGTTTGATTTTTCAATTTTTTGTATCTCTTAGATATTTTTTAGATTTCGATACTGTTTTTACATATTTTTATATTGTTTGCAATTTTTTCATGTTCTGAAATTCTTCAATTACTTTTTTTTGTTCCTTTTATTCTACTTTAGTTTTCTACCTTTAACACATTATTTTTCTGTTCTTTTGTTATATTAATTCTTATACAACTCATTTTTCTACTTTATCAGAATTGAATTAAATGATAACAATAAATATTGACCTAAAAAGTAAACAATTTCTATATTAATAAAACGAATGGAGAGTAGACAAAAATCCATGGGTAATTGCATCTAAAATGCACCAAATAAAATGTGTCAATTAATTTATTTCTTCGGTGGTTTGTATGAGTTTCGAAATGTTCATCAAACCAACAACTGTAAAATTTATGATGTTTTTAATTATATTTTAGGCAGTGAGAAGCAATTTCCGCTCGTTCAACAAGTGGCAATGGCAAAATAAGTTTTTAAGATTGCTCGAAATATGTGCCCCCTTTCATAAAATGTTTAGTAATATTAAAAAGATCATCTCTTGTTATGCTTCTGAAATTACTAATAATAAAGATTTCACTCTTCCACGCTTTGGGGCGAGATAAAGCACTAAAAAAGTTAAGGGTCCATAAAAGTTTTACTTTAAAATGTCAACACTCGCTTACATTCCCGCTGACTTCACTATCACAATCTATATTGAGTCTAGATGGTGCCATTTAAAAAAATATCTATTTCCAGGTAATGGCACCATTAATAATAAGCGATAACAGAGGCTATTTTGCTTTAGATGCCTTCATACGATTAAAACCGCGTTATGAAGGATTGATTTTCTAATAACAGTAATGATACCTTTATTTTTCTTTCGACATGTTGGTCGTTCTCTGTTAGTTTACGGTCCAACGTGTTTTTTCATTGTTTTCTCATTTACCGTTCTTTCTCGAAAGCCGACGATATTTTACAATAGAGCAAACGAATGAAAAGTAGCCTCTGCTATAAAATAAATGACATAATTTCTGGCAAATAAAAGGCGGCAGGAGGATAAAATCTGAGGAAACGGGACCGAGATCCATTATAACTATCCGAAAATCTGAGTCGTTTGGGAATAAGCCGGTTGTAAATCCGCGCCGAAGTTATCACGGCGACGACGGCGACACTGGTGGAGTATCCTTTTGCTTAAGTATTATTCGCGGTATTGAACGGCCGCCGGCTTTAAGCGCTCAGATTACGCGGTTAAGTAGAGTAAGTAATTTCATTGGCCATGGCGGCGGTTTGTTGGCTAATTATCGGGTCGCCTCCAGTCTCTCTCAGCTTTCATTAGTCTAATGGGGCGGCTTCCGCATCCTCCACGCAGACTTATTGTCTCTATATTGGCATAACCACCGGTGCGGTCACAGATCCTGATGCTTGACCACGCTCAATTGCTGGAACGTGGCCGTAAAAAGGGAATATTTCAGAGGGTTTCAGAACGATTTTATCACTAAATTGTAATTTTTATTAAAAAAAGATCCCGGCGCGTCCACCAAAGCTTACTTCAGCCATCTTAAAGTAGCACACTTGTCCTATAAGAAAAACCGCAAACATCCACCTAAAAGTAACAAAAAAATTACGTTAGAGATATTTACAAAGGATCGAGCTGGGAAAAAAGTAAAACTGTAAAAAAGCAAGCACGATGTCTGAAAGGCACTACAGCAACAACAAGTCAAGTTGATTTAGTTTTTTCCGAACTCAAAATTAATTCTGTAATTAAAAGCAATCTCTCAATAAAATGACTGTCTACTTAATAATAAACATCAAAGCACCCTCTTGCAAATAAGGACTCTCTGTTCAATAATACTCGAGAAGAGTCCATAGTCGCGCTAATTATATCATCGACATTATAAAATTCTCGCAGAGAACAGCTCAAGACATTAATATTAATAATTCCGTTGCGGCGAGTGCTTGCGATTCGAATCTACGTTGAAAAAACGAAGATTAATGATCGTTAAGAGCAAAGTTAGGTACTACAGGTGCACAGACGAATTCGCGAGTTTTTTGAAGAAATTGAAGTATTCGGATTTGATATAAAGCGGAGTGTTTAACAAAGCCAGCTGATGGTCGAAAACGTTAGTAGACATGGAAGAACATCCTAAGCGGTGCCACGAATAGGTAATAGAGGCAATACACAAAGGTGTACATAATTGGTTTCGTGTGTAATGTTGTAATGTGGAAAGATGAAAGGCACTGCAAAGGAACGCTCCGCTATATAATACAGGACGTGAGCGGAAACCTTAACGGCGAGGCACAGCAAAAATCGACCATGTCTTATGTATGGCTCTCTAAGAAGGGAATTCTTTAGAATTCAATTAGACAATCTCGATTATAAAAAATCGAGGACAAATGTTAACGTTAACATCACGAATGTAGATTTCGTAGTTGATGAAAACACAAATTGTACTCTTTGGCGTCCGATTTATCCGGTCGGGACATTGTCGTTCGGTCGACTGAGTGAACTTTATAGATGTTGAAAAATTTCGTTTCATGTGGCGTATTGCGTTTATTACAAAAATCTGCAAATCCGTAAATGCAAATTAGTTATGCATTTTACAATAGGAAAAGCGCTCGTTATTGTGGAAGCACTATGACCACTCGCTCTGACACCATCGCAGGAGCTTATTATTTCATGAGTTCATTTGAAACCCCAGTTCCTCCCGGAATATATTACGAGGTGAGAGCAGTTTACCATTCATTTAAAACCACAATGACGTGGTGCTTTTTACTTCACAACCTTTTTACAAACTAAAAGAAAATAGGCAGGGTTTAGAAATGCCCCAAAGTTTTTCGAGAGAATGAGATAGATATTAAAAGACAGGGAGTCATTTCGTTAAATCCAGGTGTTAGCATGATTTATATCTTGATGAACGACTTTGATATATTTCGTATAATTATTCTAATTGAAGGCATAATTGCACAACTTTAATCTTGCTTTTTCTACAGATTTTTAATGCGAGGGAAGTTAGACATGGAAATATGTCACGCACTTTTTGCGATATCCAAGTTCGTGAACTTGACAATAACATTTCACAAGTCTTTTAGATCAAATATGTAGAAAGGATCGTGTAAATATAAATATTCAAACCCGTACAAAATAGGTGCAAGTAGATATTAAACCACAGTGGCTGACACGGTGACTGTTTAAATATAAATGAATTGTCAACAAGAAGACTCTGCTAACATTAGCATTCTGAAATGTGTCTAAAGGGTAAAATCAAAATTTTATGTTCGTACTTTTAGCAGTGCATCTGCAGAAGTATTTGTATAATACGTTTTTTGTTGTTTTGTTTGCCCTATATTCTTTTTCCACGACGTTAATTTTCAAAACTTTTTTTTCTCAAATTTGGAATAATTTGCTTCAAATAAACTTCCAGATTTATTCTATTAATAATAAAGTAAAGACTGTTTTCTTCATTGTATACAGGGTGGATCAATAGTGCAATATCCGTCAATCTTTATACAATAAATAAATGTACAAATAAAACTTCGTGTTTTTTTAAGTGGAACATCTATAACCTCTTGTATCATAAGATTCTTTTTTTATTTTATTTTTATTTTTATTTTCGTTAAGTATAAGATATATCTAAAACTTATACTTTTTAAAAAATTGCAACTTTTTCAAAAACAGCGACACAAATGTGTTAATTATTAGTAAAAAGTAAGTTCTGAGTAGAATTTAGAAACAACAGATATCATGTACGCTAAGAAAGTGTTAGGAGAAAAAAAGCTTCGAAGATGTAAAAAGCACAGTGAACCTATAAGATTTGAAAAAGCTGGACTTCAAATATTTAAGGAATTAGAAAAAAATGAAATCTCAAAAAAACAAAAAAGGAATTAAATAAACATTGAAAAAAAAACAATCGCAAAAGACAACAGAATTTTAAGCCAATAACTTTATAAATTCTGAAGTATAACTCAAAAGCATACAGGCAGTAAGTTATGCCAAAAGTTATGTAAGACCCATTGCAAAATTTACACGTTCCAGAAATACATTTTTATAAAGTTTTTTAGCCCAATGAATGTATGTAAGAATACTCTACCTAATAGTTTTTTTTTGAATAAATGAACTTTATTGTTCCTAAAATCTAGTCACAGCCCACTTCTAACAAATAATTATTACATTTGTGTCACAATTTTTAAGTATACATGTATACAATATCTCAAAAAGTATAAATTTTAGATATACCTTGTACTTAACAAAAATGAAAGATCACAAAAAGCGAATTCGATGATACAAGAAGATATACTTAGGTGTTCCATTCACAAAAACGAAGCTATAGATCTTTAAATATTGTATAAAACAAGTGTTTCTAGTATACATCCCGTATGGTAGCATCAACTAGTATTAGTGCCATATGAATGAGCAAAATTTTTTTTTAGATTCTTACCAAATCTTAGTAATCAATTGCTAATAGTAATGCTAAAATCGTACCTCAATTGAACATACGCATTTTCAAAACTCAATTTAACAAATTTTTAAAAAAACGTTGAATAGTTGGCAATCTTGCATTTAAAATTTATAAACATAATATGCATTTATAGCATTTAATCCAACAAATCAAAATATGTAAAAAAAATTGCATTTCATTTAACAGAATTAAATTAAATATGGTTCTGAACTATTGAAACACGCTGTCTAAGTAAAATATTTTTAGAATATGAACTTCTTTGCTTTATCACCTTAACGTATAGTTTCATATCGTGAATGCGAAAGGCAGGATCGTCCGATGCCGCACTATTGATTCACCCTGTATATAATCAAAAGTTTGACAGAAATAATTTGAGACAATTTTTTTAATTTCTGTAAATTTACATTATTTCTCAAAAACTGGACGTGTAAAGTTTAATTAGACTGAAAATGATTCTCAAAAGTTGAAAATCTAAACGTGTGATGAGTGAAAACTCTAAATCGTCTCTAACTTAAACATAAAAAATATAGAAAATAACTTTTTTCTTTCTAGTATTTATTGTGCCCACACTGAGCGTCGGCTAAATTCCTAGGTTGTCTGCTGTCTTTTGCGTTGTCCAACGTTGGACACATTTTTTTTGTGGGCAGTTTTTTATTCTTTACTGCATAGTTCTACTTAAGTTCTTTCCTTGTGTTTGATCCTATTTCTGTCTGTGATTTTCCTCAAATATTTTTTAATACTGGTATTTAGCTTTTATAGTGTCCAGGTTTTCTTACGTTATATGCAACTGTTTTGATTATTTTTTTCTAAAAGTTTACTTTATTGAGTGTGTAGCGTTTCCTTTCCTAACTATTATTATAACAACTTTGCTTTTATCGATGTTAATTTCTAGCTCATATTTCTGTTAACAGTTGCATTTTTTTTAACGGCAATTGTTACAATAAAGTTCTCCAATACTTTTCCGTTTAGTAGTGGTACCTCTAATATATGTTATGTCTAATTATGTCAGGCACATTCTCGAAACTGCATATTAAAGCAGCATATCTCATTAAGTACGAGAAAATGTTTAAAAGTCCATGCCTTTATTTTTCATACAACATGACGGTTTAAACGACAAAAAAATTAACACGAAAAATGAGAATCTTAACATCAATAATTTGTTTCGTTGAAAAAAACTAACAAAAGTATTAAAAATTCATTACTTATGCATTAATAAAACTTCTACTGCAACAGTTGCAATAAATGTAGCATCATATCGCTAAACAGTTTTGAACAAAGTGCTGTAAGGAAAAAATATAAATAAAACTATTTCAAGCTTTCGTTCATTATTTAATTTTTTTGACATTATATATTATGTCAAAGTACCACAGTAACAACATTCTAATTAAAATTCTCAACTTTTCTTTTCAACAGTTCTGTCCATTTTGTGCTTTTAATTAGCTTATAAATAGAAAATAAAAGGCCATGGTTTAGTGTACCTATTTTTCTCGCTTTACTTCGCTTTACTATACCGTACAACGTTGGACGTGCGTGACATTGCAGACACCTGTATAAGTTTTTGTCAGCCTGAGTTAGTTTTTATGGTATACTTTCTTCTTATTGTATCAAACGCTGCTCGTAATGATAATTCCTTGTCAGTACCTATGTTTTTTTTGTTAGACTTCTTATAAAATGTATGATATCTGTGGTTCTCCTGTCTGTCCAAAATACTGTTTGTTTCTCTTGTGTGTCATTTGTTTTGTTTTTGACATTAGCTTTGAACTTTTAGCAAGTAACGTCTGGAGATTATAATTTTAAATTTAAAATTTTTGTTTGCAGGTCATAGTTATTTCCCTATCTGTCTCATAATTTTGATGCTGTCAGCTCCGTTTGTTTTTTTTCCTGTTATCTTACTTTTTACTACTTTGTTCCCTATCTAAAATATTATTTTACGTAAGTGTCTATTTGTAAATAACTGTGCTTCAAGATCCTTTATTTTCTTTTTATATAATATTTAAAAAAAATATTAATTCTAAGACAAAATTCTTTTTATCCATTTTTTTGCATATCTCACATTTTCTTTAACATATTTTTTTCACTTTATGTAGTATTTTTTTTCTTGGTTAAGTGTATTATCTTTTCCATGCTTTCTTCTCTGTTTTACAATATTTTTTAATTTCTCTGTTTACCATTTCGTTCTTTTAAACTTTCTACGTATTTTTTTATTTCTTTTTGTAATTAAATAAATACAGTAAAAATTTATTTTGAGACAAGTCTTCAATTTAAAAAAAAATTGGAAAATAAACACTGGGAACAAACACTCATACGTTGGTGGCCTTTTTATTTCGCAATTACAGCATTCCATTTATAAAATAATGATGATAGGTCGAATATAACATGTTCTAAAATTAACAAAACTGAGGCTATTCATTTTATAAATTTAATTCAAATAATATCTGCTGAAATGCTTGACGTAGCATGCTGAAATAATTTAACAACGATATCATTATCGGTTAATTTTAATGGTTATTAGATACAAAATGTCAATTTTTATTTTATTTAATTAATTTTAAATTAAAATTATATTCCGCTTTTGATATATAAAATAACTAACAGGACGTATTTATAAACGTGAAATTTAACCACTAAATTTCCATATTCAACATATTTTTTTCTAACAATTTTTTTATAACTGTCGCAATAAAATTCTAGTTTCCCAAAGGGACAACAAGTTGAAAAAAATTAATCACGAATTGTTTTTAGCTTGAAATTCAACGAGATTTTTTTTGTTTTGATTTAAATATTTTTTTAATAGTTAACGAAATTTAGTAATAATCAAACAAAAATTGGTGTTGAGTTAACGAAATCATCAAGTGGATAGAAAGAAAAATTAGGTAATAAAGGTAAAAAAAAATACAAATTATTGCACACGGCTGGGAGTCAACTAGTAAAGGCAGAAATAGGAAAACAGCAATTAATAAAAATTACTGCATACTCGTCAGCATTATCGATCCAATCATATCCACAACTGGATAGTTCTCATCATACTAAAATTATAAAGGTTCTAGACAAGATAAAACAGGAACTGCCGCGAATAGCTCGAATTTCAAAGAGAAAATTTCATCTTCATTTATTTTTCTAAAAATTATAGTTATATTTTTGTATTCTTCTAATATTAAGTTGATAATTTAACCACTTTTATGACATATTGAGTTTATTGGAACATTTTTGCACAACTAAAAAACCGTGCTGCTTGGACTGAAACACAAATTCTAGTGAACGAAATTCAAATTATTCAGTCATTTGGTTGCATAAAAATTTTCGTGTCCAAATAAAAAACTGTAAACACAGTCTGTATCAGCCTTTATAAGCAGTTTGTTCCATATTTCATAATCCCTAAAACATTTATTAACATCATATATGAGTGCCTCGCTGCTAAAGGGCGCGATTTCATTAACCGCAGATTATGATTGGGTTAAGTCGAGATCTGCGTGTACTTAAGTTTCGCTAATTAACTTCGACTAGAGATTATTCAATCGAATTACTCATTATCAAAGTCCCAGGTTTAATGATGTTCCGCGATTATGGTGAGTTGAGAAATTTTCAAACTGTTCAAAGCTGTATACAAATTCTTCTTATAATGAATTAACACGAACTTAAAGGCTCTCATCGAGCCGCTTTAATAAAATTTTCCTTCTGCTTGACGGCTTTCATATTAATCGTGCAGCGAAAAAAAAGCAATTTCCTTTGCATGAAACTGTCAATTCTATTCGGTTGGTGGTGTTTTAGTTATGTATTCGGAACAATAGGTATAACCCCATGGGATGAAGCTATTAATGCGATTTATGCAAGCTTTTATTTATTTGGAGTCTTATCTGCAATGCAAATTTCTTATTGTCGTTTTTCGACGAAGAAAGCGTTCTATTTTATGATTTCAAGAAGTTGCATTTGCAATGTGAACAGAGTTTTTTGATTTACGAGCGATGTTCATTGTGTTAAAGACACTTAGGCGGTGCACTCGTCAGAAAAATATTCTCCCAAAAAACTAAAAAAATACATAACATGCTATGGTAATATGCAAATTAATTTAAATCAACAAAATCATAACTTCCTAATTAAATTTTTTTCAATTTTCGGATACTTTTTTTTTGGCAATTGTTCTAAAAAATTATGTAAAAATAACATTTAAAAACCAATCACTTTATTTAGAACATATCTAAGGCAACAGTAGGATATACAGGAGAGGTAATTTTAGAATTTTAAAAAAAGTAAAGTATGGCCTAAATTATTTTTGGAAGTTTTTGCAGCTGAACAATTTACCTTCCCAAGAAATCTTGTATTGTCTGCGGTTTCTAAACATAGATTAGTTTTTTTTTCAAAGTAAACGCTATGTTAACAGGTTTACTTTTGTTGAAAATCGCTCGCTGAAAATCATTTATAAGAAACAATTTGTGTGCTTAATGAAAGAAGCTAACAAATCCGAGTCTGTACATTTACCTAAAATAATACCATTAGCAAATAACATTTTTAAATAGTTTGATCAAAAATGAGGTAAATATTAAATATATATTAAAAATAATAAAAGTTCTAATATTGTCTTTTGTAAAAATCTATGATTAATTTCAATATTTTTAGGCAACGCTTCATTTATTGTAACAATCTGGAGTCTTTTCGTGAGATGACAGCGAAATAATGGAAGTTATAAGTTTGCGTATTCATATGTTGTGAGAAACACAGTCGAAGGGTTAGCTAAGATCCAAAAATTAACCTACTTTGGAAAATTTGCAAGAGAGATATAAAAATCTAAAATTTAAAGTTTTTTGCAAAATAAATATGTAAAATAACTAAAGACTTTAAGATTATTAAAGTTGCAATAAATGCATAAATTTTAAATCAAATCTAAAAAATTAAAAACACAAAGAAATGGATAGAATACAGGCATCTATAGGTCTATATGAGATTTGAACTGTAAAAAAAAAAACAAGAAAAATATTTAGGGTGTAGACACAAAAAGAAATCTTTATCATTCTAAAAATTCGAAGCATTACGAGCTTGTTAAATTTAAAGAACTGGAAACATAAAAAAAATCTCAAGTAAACAATGTGACAAAAGAGTAAAAATTGCAAAAAAAAAATAACAAATTTTAAAACAACTTGAGAAATCTAAAAAATTAAAAAATATAAAGAACTGAATGAATGCTGCTAATATCTCATAAAATTTGATTAAATCGAAAGTAAGGATGTAAAAAAAATAGAAAATTTGAAGGGTTTGAACAATTTCGAAGATCGAAAGCAATAAAATGTGTATGCGCTTAACCGTTACAAAACTCGAAATGATTTTGTGACAACAAATTATCTATTAAAAAAATATAATATTTGATCGAACATTAACCTTTTAAAAATTCTTGATGAAACTGGAAGCTGGAAAACGGATCAGTGATTGATAATTTCATTAATTATGGCTGTAACAATTTTTAAAAAAACTTGAAAAAATCGATTTTTTTATACAAATATAAATTATTTTAACACTCACTGACAAAAGAAATAAACGATTCTGTAATTTACTGGATGTTAGCTCTGCTGTTTACCAAGTTCAACATTCTAGGAACTGTCTTTGAGTTTAAATTACAGTTTAACCTGAAACTGCCAAAAAGATATCAAGCGATAACATCTTTAAAAATATCAAAGTAATATTCAATAAAAAATGAAAAATGCAAAATCTAAAATAACTCTTCATCGATACTAGTAAAAAAGTTTTAAAATTACTTGGCGACGAGGTTGCTTATTTTGGTTTATTATTCTCCACATCGTTTTTAAAATAATTATAATTATGTTTGTTAAAAATATTATTTGCATTAATTTATAGCTGCTTCATACTTTTGTTCGTAGACGTTGTACACACTTTTTAGATGTAAAGTTCTACATAACTTGTATGAATCGAATAAAGAGTAAAGTGTTTAGCTCATTTTTTTTACATTATTTATGAACTAAATAATATTGTAAATTTTACATTTTTTACAAATCAGAAATATACTACTAAACTAAAGTTCTTGACAATTATGTATAAAACTGTAGAAAGCAAGTCATTTGGGATAAAATTTGCGTTAATAAAGCTCCAATCACATTCCCTCAATAAACTAAAAAGATTTGCGACATGTGACACATATACAGGGTGATTTATTTCAATATTAATCATAAGCGACTTTGCAACAACATTTTCACAATTTTTGATCGTGTAACACATTAGCGTCGCAGAAAATGGGACTGTGGGATATTTATAATTATTTAAGTTTAATCAAAATAAAGCATTATAAAATTGCGATATTTTTATTGTTGTGTGGTGTCAGAATAAGTTTAGAAAAAAATTAAAAGCCAGATACAAACGGTTTAAAATAATTTTACCGAGATGTTACCACATGCTACACTATTGACTACCCTCTGTCAAACGACGAACTGTCATATGTCAAAGTTAACCGCTTTTGAATTGTCGGGAAAACTCTCTTGGCATTTTTCTTTAATGCGTTGGTGCATTCCATTTCATTGTTGAAAAAAAAGCGATAAAAGGTTTTTAATGAAAAAAAAGCGTTTTTGTTAAAATGTTAATTCCGAAATGCTATGAGACAAGAAAATGGGCAATGAGCGTATTCAACCCAACCGTGCCTGGAGGCATTTCAAGTGAAGTATCCAGATCGAATGGACCTTGATTACCAAAAGATTTATCTGGTCGCAATATTTCAGTGCACACTCCAGAGGTGATCGAAATGAGTAATAATGGAAGAACAACCCTGAACTTCATTAAGACGTTTAAACAAGAGAATTGATGTCAGCTATTCTTACTGCCAAAAAAATGTAAAGAAAAACCTGAACATGTATCCTCATAAAGTTCAAGTAGTTTAGAAAATTAAAACCACATTTTTTTTTGCTTACTGTTGATATTTGGAACAACATTTGAATAATGAGATACTAAATTTATCTTAATGATAAAGTCTTTATCTATTTAAACGGTTTTGCTAATTTCCAAAATATGAGACTTTGGTCTGTTGAAAATCCTCAACAGATCACAGAAATTGGTTTGCATCCCCAGATGATTGGTATTTGGGTGACGATTTCTCGCCAGTGTTTAATAGGATCAATCTTTTGTGAAGAGACCATAAACGCAGAATGATACCAACACCTCATTCTTAAAAATTTGTAAATCAACTAGACGATGATGAATTATAGAATGGATTCTTTCAACAAAACGATGCAACGGCGCATATGGCTGATGCAACAATTGGTTACCTCCAGGAATTTTTCGACGAACGTTTGATTTTATATAATTTGTGGCCTCCAAGATCACCAGATTTTTCACCTTTGGAAATTTTCTTTTTGGTTATATTAAGAATTCTACTATTAGGAATCACATCAATGACATCAAAAAATTAAAAGCTGCAATCGCAAAAGTATGTCGAGAAATTTCTCCTCGGTGTTTGAGAACATTAAAAATGGGTCCGACTTTACCAAGGAAGTAACGGAGATCATTTCAAGCAGATTTGGTAAAAATAAAACAATGTAGTTTGATTTGTAATTTGATGTCCAATATTGCACAAAGATGAGTATTGATTGTTGAAAACCTCAGACAAAACAATTAGATTTTTTAGTTATTTTTGGAAAATTTGAAGTTTTCAGGACCATTATTTTTTACTAAAATACTAATTTGTTAATGATAAAAACGAAAAGTTAAAATTGTTGATTAGTTGATATAACATAACTGATTTTTTGTCTCTAATAAATTACATTATTTTTTTCGCAAAAAAATCATAATATCTGTGTCAAGTCTTTCATCTTTAGCTGTGGCTTCACATCTAATAATATTTTTTATTTTTTTTTATCTCCTTTCTGTAATCAAAATTTCAAAAAAACACCCTAATTTATCTATCAGCCAGGCCAGTAACACACTTTTTTTACTACTTACTTAAAAGATAAGGTGTAAGTTTCGGCATGCTTTAAAAATTACAAAGCCGCCTATGATTAATGTTAAAATGAATCACTCTGTCATCATTGAATTATCAAACTGTTTTCCTTTTACATCATATTTTACCATTATCCCAATGTGATTTGATGTAGATTAGTGATTTAAACGATAAATATAACGTCGCTTTTTCAATCCCACTTTTATCCCCTCATGAAAATGATAAAACAAAGCAAACACGGATAGTTGAATTCTTAATAATTGTTTTGTAAAAGTGATATACGCGTCTCCATTTCTCGTTGTTATTTAAGCCGGTCGCAAAAACGTTTGTTGTCTTTTAGTGGTTTTATAATACAAAAGGTGTAACCCTAAATTATGAAGCTATTAATCCGCTTTATGCAAGCAGCCACTTATATTTGGAAACTTATTTACAATGCAAATTTCATTTGCGAATTTCTTAGTTAATAATGACTGCAATTAATATTTATTAGTACATTAATAGATCATTGTCTCTACCTACTCGTGCATTAATAATAAACTTTAAAAGGACGCCTGGTGCACAAGCACCGAGACGACTGCTTTAACAATAACGCGCGGCCGGAGATAGTGCCGGTAATTACTCTGCTCCGGATATCTCGCAATTATAGAAAAAAATTAATGAAACAGTCTATAACATACCTACATGGCTTCATTTTGCATGAACTTTTTCAACTTTCTCCCGTTTAAATACCGTAAAGTTCATAACAGAACACAAAAAGCACAACGGCGTTGAACAGTTTGGTAAAATTTTTAATGTAGGCCGCTTCTACCGCCCTTTGATGTTATTAATTCTCTTAGGCGAAAACAGACCGCCTCGGTTTGTACGTAACCAATCGATAGGTGTGCTAAGTGAGTTAAGGAAGTTTGACGTCTCGTTACAAATTCAATATTAATCCAAGTAACAAGATTACGACCGAGTCACGTCAGTGGTCGAACAGCACCTCAGCCGCCAACAATGTAAGACCTCCAAATGGAGAGCTGCGAATACAGGTGTATCTAGTTTCTGTCCCTTGACAAATCTATGCATATTCCGCGGTCTTATTTGACTGCATAATCTCGACCGATGTTCGCCCTTATTTAGCGTGAAGTCATCCTTATCGGCTCCGTTATTGTAATACAAAGGTCACTTTTTCACCGGGTAGTGATGTTCGACGGGAATCGAGTTGCAAATCAGTTCTTAAAAAACGAAAAGTTGTGGGAACTTAGAAAGGCATCGGATCTATCAATCACCTCTGGCTAAAGCTATTTCAGTGTTAAACGGTAGTAGAACTTTATTCAAATGAAGTCGGCTTTTTATATTATGGAGCTAAATTCTTGAATTCTCTTAAAATAATGTTTTTGTAGAGCACTTCATGTTACATGTTAAATAAGAATTGCCTTGTTTTGAGTTCCCAGAGAAACCTCACGTAACAACTGTTGCGGTAATATCAGATTGGGAAAATGGGTACGCAGCTCTAAGCTAGAATACATAAACATTGTTGAGGGATCAACAAGAATAAATATACTGCTTTTCTTTACATTTTATTATAATGTGTTTTATGACGGAGAACGATTTGGAGTTGATCCCGCGCCTCCACTATTTTCAAAATTAAATTAATATCGATTACAGATCTTTTCATTTCGACCTCTCAATTTTAATTTAATATTGATTAAAAAATGCAATCGAATCACTGAATTCGTTAAATATATTAAGTTGTTTTAATATTATGACAATATTTAATTTTAAATTGTTAGTATCTGTATAGCTCATAAGCTAATTAAATTCCTAACGTAAGTTTTTAACTATTTAAATTGTAAATACAATTATTTGATTAATTACTGCCATGGTTACCAACGTAGCAGCCTGTTAAAATAAACAAAAAATTTACAGATTTGCTGTCTTAAGTTTTAAATTTTTTAGATTTTTTAAATTGTTTAAAAATCATTGCATCTGCTGCAAAACTTCGACCTGTTGGATCAGTTAAAATTTTCCATTTTAAAACTTTTTTTCTTTTACGCAGATTTACTATATTTGTTGCATTTTTTGAATCTTTCAAATTTTATAGAGTCTTATATTTAAGAATATAAGATTATATAAGAAGTTAATTCTGTTTTTCCAAATTCTGGTATTTGTTGCATTTTTTTAGATCATACGCATTTTTTAGATCTTTTAACTATTTTACAATGTTTACAATTGTTCAATTTTTTAGATATTGTTAGATTGCATGAGTTTTTGAGTCTTATGAATGTTTCCAACTTATTGTATTTTTCACATTATCTCAATCATTTAAATTAGCATAATTTTGAATGTTTGATAGGTTAAAGATCTACCTGTTCATTGCAAACCTTGGATCCATAGATGCTTTCAATTCGCTTTTTTTCATTTTAATTTTCATTCATACATTTGCTATTGTTATTATTGAATGTATGTAAAATAATTTAAATTATAAAAATGTGTTAGTATATCGACGAAAGTTAAAACTTAAAATAACAGCTTTAAAATGCACATAATTCATAAAAAACAGGAAAAAACCTAATAATAAAATTCAATTTTTTGTTCAAAAATTAGAAAAGTAATTAAAATTCTAAAAGTTTCAACTCCGGGTGAAAAATTTAAATTATCGTATAATGATTCCAATATTTATTAAACTGGAAATTAAATTAAAAAACTTATAATGCTGCTTTACAAAATGTATATAATAAATATCGAAAAAACAAACTGTTATTTTAAAAAAAATGCACTATAAGTTTTACATTTAAATTATAAAAGATGTACTTGCAATTTAAAAGTGTAATGTAAATCTTTTAATAGTCGAAAAAAAATTTAAAATTTTTAAAATAATATAGGAGTTTTTTTTATTAACATTTAAGTTTAACATTTAGGTAACTTTAAAATTCCATGTATTTTAAAGACCTGAAGACTAAAAAACATTCTAAATTCCAAAGCTAAGACTAATCTTAGAATAAAAAATAAATAATAATATTTTCACTACAATTTTTAAAGTGAAATTATGATTTCGAAAATTAAGTGAATTATTTTGAAAAAACCCGTTTCAAAAGTTGTAGCCATTTTGTTTTTTTTTGTGAAATATGTTTTCAAATGCGTAGATCTATCATATGAATGAAACAGGGCTCATATTTGAATTTTTTATTGCTTTAAACGACCGGTGTAACTGAATTAATTTCGAAAAGGTCTCACCTCCAAAAATAAGACTTTTCGAAATGAGAACAAAATATCCAGATTTCTACGATTAAATTTGGCGCCAGAAACCGCCAAAGAAAACTTTTAAAAAGTTTTTAGCGATTGCGTTTATAAATAAAGTTTCTTTTAATCAACAAAAAACGTTATCCAATTTTGCATTTATTTTCTGTTTTACAACCAATTTATTTCGAAAATTGTTCAAAAAATGTAAATATCTTTAGGACTTTTGACCGCATTCAGATTTTGTTTTTCCTGAAATATTTAAATTTTCATACATAGGCCTTTTTCGTAAATAAATTCTAAAATTTATTTTAATCATTTATATTTATTAAATTTTAAAAATTATCTATGTTTAAATAAACTAGACATTTCAAGTTTTTGTACCTTCTTAATGCTATACATTCTTTGAATTCTTCATATTTTTTGGAATTTTTCAAATGATCATGAATTTTTAAGATTATTTGTAATTTTACATCTTTGCATTTAGAATACATTTTTGTCTTGATTTTTTTTTATTTATTATTGTTTGTACTTTTTTAGCACTTTGTCATCCCCTTTTTCACACATTATACGAACATCAATGTTTATAGAAAAAAAACTCTGAAATTTTGTAGATATAAAAACGAATTTCAGTGGATAAATATTTGTGCTAATTCCCCAAACACTGAACCAAAAAAAAAAAATTATGGAGGTAAAAATTAAACTAAAAATTTTTAAATCATAAAATCAGGAAGGTGAATTTCGAGGGTGTTAATTATCAAAAATTACCAGAGAAGAATTTAAATATTCAGCCACAACCCTAGAATTCCTCGAAAGACATTAAACGACTTAAACGCTTACATTTAAATACAAGTGCCATTTATTTGATCAAATTTCAAAACACGAGTACAGTAATAATCTGCTGCAAATATGTTAATATTCAAAACGTGAGCTGATTATGTTTGCTATAACTCTAGGCTGGGTCGTCGCAAACTTTAATCTGGTGTTTAGTTTGCGTGTCTGTAACTTCATACTAAGACTTCCGACCCGACTCGAACATTAACAACTTAATAATTGTCAAGATAAGACGAAAAAGGTAAAAGAGAAAATAAAAACAAAAGAAGAAACACGCGTTTTTATTGGGCGCCGGAATAAAGTGAGTTCCCAGAGTCACTTGATAACTTCTCCAAACCCAACTCCGAATGTTTCAGAGCACGTGCAATATTCTCCCTCAGTTGTTGCTAATTATATTTAGAAGTCATTACGTCTTAAACCGGGACACTCACGTAACTAAACTTTGTAGGAAGTTTCCGAGATAATTTTTCATAATTGTCAGTAGTTTTATCAGCAATTTTCCTAATTTCCACTGTCGAACATCGAGAGATAAGCTTCATCGCGCCAAGAACGCAAACGTGCCGATAAGTCCTCTCCCATTAAAAGTAACAATTACGGCTCTCTCTCAATACGTTTGAGATAACAACATATTTCTACAGAAATTGGATATTTATTTTCGTTTGAAGTATTAGACGGGTTGTTTTTTAATTCTAGACTTTTGAGAAGTATCGTGGTTCTAGCAAAAACAAAAATATCTTCATAATAATTATAAATGGCTGTAGGCGCTCATCTGAAACCATTCCATTCGACATGGTTTACCGATTTCGTTATATGTGTTCATTGTATGAAAACTCAGTGCTGAAAAACCTCTTTCGACCTATTCTAATTTTTGCATGATAATAACTCGAGTAAATTTTCACGTTTATAACAAATCTTTGTTTTATGTTGACCTGAAGAAACCGTTAACTTTGAGACTTCAATAAAGCGAAATCCTCGGTCAGAGCTCGGTGTATGAAATCAGATAAATCTTGAAATTCAGCGTTGTGAAAATTTTGTTTAAATTGATACTTCGAAATTTCTTAATGGTTGAATTGGTGGTGCGATCCGTAAAGAACAGAGAATATTGACTTATTTGTGCTTTTTTTTTGTTTCAGGTAAGTCCACGAGTTAAGGCTGCTTTCAGGTAACTAAAAATGTGACTTTGAACACGTAGCCTCTAATCCTTCAATTATGGCAGATTATTGATTATGTATATCAATTTCTCGATTTAATCGTCTTGCATTAAGCAGTCCGTAACACACAGACTACCAAATCAGAGATTTACAGACGCTTAATGTCTTCTTGTTGGTTAACAAGCAATGAATTATTGCTATCAATGGTAGATAGCGTACAGGTAGCAATTAAACACGTCAGTTTCTGGTACATAAACGCGACGGTGATTGATGGACAGTGGAGAACCTTGATTTGTATCGCTACCGGACAATTCGATGATACAGAATAGGACTCAGATTGAGATAACCAGTGACCATTGACATATTAGACACGCCGGTTTGTTACCACAATTAGCGGCCATCATGGTTCAATTGAATGATTACTTCGGTTTATATCTGACCAACGACAACACGATAACAAATACAGAGAAAAATTGATTATTTAGAGTCGATTTGTCACGAAAATAGGTGATTAAATATTTCACATGACTCACGAGAAAACGACGACTATTACTGGATGTATAAGAATGACACTACTTTAGAAAATCTTACTTTTTGTCAATAGCCGCGAATTTCACGCTATTTTCAAATCGACTGTAAAAAATTTTTGTACACCTGTAGTTCAATATTGTTGTTTGACGTTTATCTGCATTGATTCGTCTAGAAGGTACATATTTTAATTAGTATCACTATGTTAAGACTATTAACGAAAGTTTTTCGCCATGAGTAGTTTAAAAAAGTGTTTAAAGAACACACAGGAAAATGAAGTTGTTGTAAGAATATGAACAATTGGATGTAATGTAATTTAAATTTGTGGTTAAAAACGTGACACACGACGGTTTGTTACTGCAACAACAATTTGCTATATGGACATAATTTCAGTTAAAATGAAAATCCTTTTTTTGTTACGACAAGCATGAAATGCTGTAACAAACCCAATTTTTTGTGGAAATGTAAGTTTGGTTTATACTATACATTTTCAATTAATACCGCAACTGTTTTATGACTGAATTATGCATAAATTTTTGTAAAGATAAACATATTATATATTGTCTAGGTACAAGATAAAATCAAAATACCAAAAAAAACTAATAAATAACCATTAAATCCTAGTATACTTGTCCCACTTAACATAAAGGATACAGTGTTTTCAGCATTTTTTTTAAATAGTTTCGACTATGGAACAAAACTACTTTATTTAATAGTCGTAAATATTTAATCAATACTTTAAGAAGTTTATTCTATTTTTTTTTCTCGAACTGGCCCAATTTGAAATTAAATTTTTCAAATCATTTTGTTTTCAGATTTAAAAAACATACAAAAAGGTCCTTCAATAAATCACAAAACTAGCTCCTATTTTAAGAGCTGCCAATGCTTGCAGGTAGTTTAGTATTTCTCATTTATGGATCTGGGAATATTAATATCCATTTTATAGATAAATTCATGGTTTACCATAATGGAAACAATGGAAGAAATTGTTAAGCTTTATAAAACATATAATATAATAATATAAACAATATAATTATTATGTAATAATTTTGCAATAAAAAAACAGATAGATTAGGCTTGCCACTATTTTGTAGTTTTTGATTTAAAAAAGTATTTTTTTTACATATGTGAGTAACAATAGGGAAAACATAATCAAGTTGCCAGTTTTTACAATATTTCAATACTAAATTTTATGAATTTTGTAATTCAAAATGTAGCCGATATATTTGACTTGACATACTTTTGTTTTTTCACGGTTGTATTAACATTTTTTCTTTTACAAAGTGTAATTATTAATTAATTTTTCCACTATTATATGCTAGTTATTTATTAATTATTTGCTTTTCCAACACCTCTCTTTTATGAAGTCATAGTATTGTCAATTTTGTATATATTACAAGGTCTATAAAATACTAGTGAAATTAAGGGTGTGGGGACTAAAAATCGGCACAAACTGCTCAATGAAGTTTAGGTGGCTGACGTCAAATACGTAAGACATCTGTCATTTTGAAAAGCATGTTCAAATTTTTAGGCACTGTGTTAATTTGCAAATCGTTGTTATTTATTAAACGACAATGCAGAATTTAAACGAAAATCAACGCCACGAAGTCGTTGCCGTTTTTTACGAAGAGCATCGCAATCTAGACAAATGTTATACGGTAAATCATTTTTGCACAATGGGAATGCCCAAACGTACTTCATACGATATCTGTAAACGTGTTGAGATGGGATTGCCATCTTCTAGAAAAAAGGGGTCTGGTAGACCATAAAAAAATGCCCCCTCGTAAGAAAATAGCCTTAGTAAAAGATGCTCATGGTAAACTTGGAGTTACTCTTCGAAAACTTGGAAGAAAATACAAGATTAATAAAAATATATCAGGAAAATATTAAAAATATAACGATGTTTTCTTACACAAGCGGAAAAGTGCTCCAAAGTACAGCGAAAAGCAAATTAGGGAACAAAAAACCAAGTTGAGGAGACTGGCCGAAAATGAATTTTCTCCATCCAATGAATTAGATATCATAATTGACGAAAAGTCATATTTTATATGGGATAGCAGCGACACTGCTAATGACAAGTCGTACTACTGTAAGAAATTTATTTCAATTTATTTATTTATTTCAAATTTATTTCAAACGACACAAGAAATTTACACCCAAACTTTTGGTCTGGTTAGCAATTTCTTCACGTGGCCATTCGTCGGTCTACATTTGCCCATCTGGCAATTCTGTGAATGCTGTGATGTGTTTGAAAGTGAATGTGTGGGGCGCAGATTAAATAAATTTATCGATTAAGCCTATGAGGAACTAAACATTCATTGCTTAAAAAAGACAGAAATGTTTCAAACGTTCCCCAATTGCGTCCTATTTTGAGATTTTGGAGAAATTTAAAGCGTGAGATGTACCAAAGTGGTTGGGAAGCCTCTAGCAATGAGGAATTAAAAAAAAAGAATTGTGCTCAAAGTGCGGCAAATGAAGGATGAAACATATCCAAATTTAATGAGATGTGTGAAATCAAAGCTAAGAATAGCCAGTCGTCATGGTGCTGAAACTTTATATTATAAGAATTAAATCAGTTTAATTTTGATTTGTTGTGTTACCTGAAACAAATTCGTTCTAAACTTTGTGCGGATTTTTAGTCCCCACACCCATAATTAAACTGTTTTTTATAATTAAACCGTTTAGAAAAAAATGAACAGTTTATTGAATATCAAAATGAAACAAAAATCTCAGATGAAATCTGATTTTAAAATGGAATATTTCGTCCACATTGAAGAGACCGCAGCTCATTTTTTGGCGTTAAAGAAGTCACTCAATACCACGTCTTTGCTTACCCCAGAAACATCATTTTCTTGTTTTCAGCTATTGAAGTCATTTAGTTCCTTGTAATAAGTATCTTTTGGATTTCTTCTGTATCAAACTCGATGTAGCTTCTTCAACATCTTTCGCAATTTTTTCAAAAAGAAAACTTTTTTTTTGCATTTCAATCAATATTACGAGTACAGCAGCACTTTTTTTCAAAATTTTGTCAAATAATAAATTTGTTGTAAACAAACAAATAATCTGTCGTAGCAATCATATGGCAATCAGTTTATAGGCTACCAGGTTTTAACGCTATAAAATTTGGATAAAATTATGTATTACACTCGTGCCTTAACAGCAAATAAGTCACTCAAGAAAAAATAGCTCACTCAAACAAGCTCTCATGGCTAAATGTTTCTTTCGTTGACTTATTTGCTTTATAAGACACTTCTATAATAAATAGCTATATAAATAAATAACTGTAAATTAAAACAAAAAAAAACACTAAGGTGACAATTTTATTGGTACCATTGTATCTCCTGAGACTTGTCCAAAAGCCGCAGTCTTTAAAATATAGTGCAATATTTGAAAAATAAATTCTTTGATGACAAGTTTTTTACCTTTTTGAAAATAAAAAATCGGACTAGTAGAAAATTTATTTTTACACTCAAAAAATATGGGATGCATTATGAGTACTAAAGTCCATTTATTAACTTTCTTCATAATCACTTCGACAGGTTTCCTGAAAATCTAGGAGATCTGAACAAGGAGCAGGGAAACGTATGCATCAGGATTTACTTGTCATGGAGAACTATTATGAGGGTTTCTGGGGTCCGCATATGTTGTTTAATTATTGTTGGTTCTTCATGCGTCTACACATAAGAGACAAGTTATTAAATAAATATCTAAATAAATAAATAAATATTAATAATAAGTCTTAATTAATTATCTTAACTAGATCTACTTGTAAATTTAAAATGAACATGAACATGTTATCAGCTACATGTTGGTAGCTCCGGTAGAGGGATATTACAAAGCCTGCCACCGTATCTACTGATGCCCTCTCAATTAACTTCAATTTTCAATCACGTACATACAATTTGGAAAATCATCCGAATTATTTTTAAACGAATTTATTCATCTAATCCTCCTGTTTGAAATTAATACAACGCAACTAATTACTAATTGATGCTAATTAATTTTGCAGTGTGCGATAATTGGGATGCTAAACAATGTTGAGCTTCTTATCTGGTACTGTTAATTTTGAGAGTAAAAGTGAAGGCTATCATTAAAATTAAGTGTGTTTCTGATATTCAAAACTCACTGTTTGATGGTTCATGTTGTATGCATATGTCAACAACACTCTAGAGCAATTAAAAGTAATCAGGCAGGATTAGCTACACATTTTTAGATTCCATTATCTTTTAGATAATATTTTTATAAAAACGAAATAATAGGATAACTAAAACATTCATATTGCTCTTCCTAAATGTAGAAAGCCGAGATACTTATAAAGCTTGGGAAGGAAGGTTTTGCTTTGCATATGCGAATCATTTTTTTCTGGACATTGTGGGCCAAAATTAAGTTGACATACAATTTTCGAAACTTTTATCTAAAATAGGCACTTTCTAAAATTTGGCTTTTTATATATATTTTTTAAATTCGATCCAGTTTATAAACAAGTAAGTTAAGGCGGGAAATAGGTGTAAGTGTATGTATAGGACGCCGTATTTTTCATTTTTTTTTTACACATAAGGAATATATATATTTCATTTATATCATTGAATTGAATACATATATTCAAGAGTATATTATGAAATTTTCAAACATTTTCCTCGAAAGATGTCGGAGATGTCAGCTGCCGTGCATTGTAAGTCGCCATCCGGTTGGCTATTTGTGCACATCCTGGAGGTCACAATTTTCATCCGAAATCAATTTTTCAAAAAAATTGTGTTTCTTCTATTTGAACCTCAATCCACAAAAAAAAAACGAAAATTAATATTTTTGTGAGGATTGTGAAAATTTAATATGATTTTTTACCATTTTTATACATGCAATGAAGATAATTGTAAAAATAAAGATATTGTTTAGGATTGATCAAAAAAGTCCACCGAATCGTGTAAGATGATCGGCGAGTAAAGTTGAGCGAGATATCTGAGACTCTGAGCATATCAAAAGAGCGCGTGGGTTTTATTTTACATGAACATTTAGTTAGGAAAAAATTAAGCGCACGATGGGTGCCGCGTTTGCTCACTCCCGACCAAAAGCAGCAACGTGTTGACAATTCCGAGCGTGGTTTGGCCCTGTTCCGGCGAAACCAACAGGACTTTTTGCGTCGATTTGTGACAATGGACGAAACGTGGATCCACCACTACACGCCGGAGTCCAATCGGCAGTCTGCTGAGTGGCTGGAAGCCGGCAGTAGTCGTCCGAACCGCCCAAAGCCCCAACAGTCAGCCGAAAAGGTTTTGGCCAGCATTTTTTGGGATGTATATGGAATAATCTTTGATTACTTGGAGAAGGGAAAGACTGTCACTGGCGACTATTACGTTGTTTTACTTGACCGCCTGGACCAAGAAATCAAAGAAAAACGGCCTCACATGGCGAGAAAAAAGTGCTGTTCCATCACGATAACGCACCGGCTCACAGATCCATGAAAGCGATGGTCAAATTGTCCGAGTTACGATATGATTTGGTCGACCACCCACCTTATTCGCCAGATTTAGCTCCTAGCGATTATTATTTGTTCCCGAACCTCAAAAAAATTCTCAAGGGAAAAAATACATGCAAAGTAGTACATGCCACGCGCTCCAACCGTTCGACAGAGGGACATTCACTCTATCGCTTATAACTCTTAAACGGCATAGAATTTTGTTTTGAAATTTTTAAAATATTTTTTTGAATGGTTCTACGATCGATTTATGAAAAGAAAAAAAAAATTTGAAGCTTCTACACCTATTTCCCCCTTGTTACCTTACCAAATAGCTGATAGTGAATAGCAATTAGAATTTTAAAAATTATTGCAAATTTTTCATTAAAACAAAAAAAGATTTTTTTAAAATTCGTCTCTTTTGCTTTCTAGTTTTGTAATTTAACACAATAAATATGGACACAAATTTTATAGCTATAGCATTTAAACCAGAAGAATTAGAAATGTAATAATAAATCTTTCAAATTTTTTACTATATGATTTTGTAAGTTGCCATAATTAATAAACAAGTCAAAAAAAAAATCTTTTAAAGTTTTATTGCTTTTTTGTTAAAACTAGAAAAATACAAAATTTAATTAAAAATGTTAAATAAAAATTTCATAAATTTGATGTTACTCTATAATAGTAATCTTTCTAAATGTGATTGCTATATTATTAAAATTTTAAGTGTTACAGCTTACAATAACAAAATTTGAAAATTGACAGTTTCCCAATTTTTTTTTTAAATTACCTAGTTACTTTTGCTCTAATTTTCTAATTTGACACAAACACTAAGCAAAAAAGTAATCTTTCCAAATTTTGAAAAATTCTATGTTATAACAAATCGTTACCATAATATAACAAAACAAGTGTAATTTATGATATTTGCGATGGGGTACTAACGCAGCGTATTTACAGATAATTATTCAGTGTTGAACTCGTTGAGAGTTGTTCTGGTACTTTATTGTGTATTAAAAAAAATAACTTTGAGCTTTTGTAAGCCGCCAGAGAATTAAGACGTAACGATGTTGGTTTATTGTTCTCTTTAACGGTTTGGCGTGTATTCGAGATTGTTTGAGTTGATTACCCAGCATTATGCGCAGAAATTTATATTTTTTGGTCAAAAAGCACATCCGCATGATGTAAACTATTATAAATTAGCAATGTAATCATTGGCAAATCCACAAAATAGACAGATTTTCCAAAGCGTTCGAATGAAAACTAACACAAATGTGAATTATTTTCGTTTTATTACATTTGCAAGAAATTTGCATTTGAATTTAATATGCTCAAAGCTTTGCATATTCATTATTTCGCTAATACGCTGAATTGAATTTATCACCGAAAAAAGGGTTATTTTTCCGGACCGTTGGCTCGTTTTCGCGTTTACAATTAGGTGATAATTGCATCAGATCAGACCGCATTGTGGTCGCTTCTTCGGGGATGAAAAGGGCCGAGATATCCGGCGCGGCCGCTTATCTCTACGACACTGTATGTATGTGTAAACACAAATTCCAAGTTTGCACTGCGTGTAATGACCTCCTCCGGTTTGCTGATAAAATTTCAGGAAGTCAGCCACTTGATACTTCTATTTCCTGTTATGGCCCATTCAATTTTTAATATCGCTTTTAAACTTTCACGGATTACATATTGAACTTTGCAACTTTTCTGCTCGACGACTATCTCTTCAAGACTTCTTAATAACGTTTCCATTCTCTCGCGACCCCGACTGTGACGATTCCGACCGAATTAATCCATTTAAGCTGTTTTTTTAGCAGTTCACCATTTATATTGCGGCCCAACGTAATTTGCTTAGAGCAATTCAAATCATTTGTATAAATACAGCTTTTAATTAAATAATTTATTGTATCCGAGCGCATAAATTCGAGTTAATTTTGGTGAAAAACTACAGTTTAGTTAACAAATTGTTTATATCATTTTAAGTTCAAACTAGTTTATTAGTTGAACAACAATTTCGCGTATCAATGCACATTTTGTGTTCACCCAATATCAATTGAATTTCTTCCACTATTAAGTTAATTGTTGAAAAAGGATCTAATAGACTGTAATAATATTAATCATAATAATAGGAGGAAGATTTGTTAGGCAGTAATTACATACGTTAAAACACGTTACAATTCAAATTTGTTGGCATACAAACTAATCAATTATATATTTAGCTAGACAGTAGATACAGCTACAATGTCATAGTGGTATATAAATTTTTATTGGTAAAGTTTTTATATAAAAAGACTTTAATATATAAATTTATAATTTTTTTGTTAACTTGGTTGCTTGTTTATGCATATCGGTTTATAAAATAATCTAAATCTTTCTACTAACCGCTAAAACTCAACTTCATCCATCAAAAATTCATTTATTTTTTGAGTTAAATTTCGACGTTCACAATCTCAAATTACAAAATTATGTCCACTTTTTAGGATTCATCCTCTTGAAGTGTGCACCTGAAATTGTACACAGTCTAAGAACAATAACAAATCTATTATCTACAAAATATACAAAATTATTTCATGTCTATTATTTAGACCACAATTATCAAGATCTACTTAAGCACAATTTAGTATATTCTTTCATTATTTCGTGGTGATTGTAGAAGCATTTCCTCGGATAACTTTAGAAGATTCCAGACGTAATGCGTATCCAGGACAACACGTAGGCAAAGCTTTTAGTCAACGCAGAAAACTACTTTGTTTGCACCTTTTCAATAACATCTAAGTAACGAAAACTTGAAGTAGAGATACAATACATTAACTTAATTAATTAAATTTTGAATCTACCATAAGGCTTACAATAGCTGTAAAGGCTTTTTTGCTTTTCCGACAACATTATTGGTAGCGTTTGCAAATAGAGATCTTTATCGATCTTAATCGAAATGAGGCTGGAACATAGAAGACAAAACGAAACTGTTACCACCGCAGTTGTTAAACCTACGGAAGTCAGATTGACATTCAAGGATTATCTGTTTGCTTCGTCTGACCGGCAATAAATTTTATTAGCAAGAATCAGTGAAAAATTTTAAAAGAGAATTTGTCAAAGCAATGTTGCGAAAATTTATAGTTACAATTTTTTGTAATGAGAACTTTTTAGGGATGAGGTTTTTAAATATTAGTTATAAATAATTTTATTGTTTGCCTCACTATAAATGGCTCTTTATACCTATAATACGAGATATATAATGAACGTTATTATGTTCTAGGACATAAAAAGGGGGCGTAATCATTACGTCCGCTGTTTATGGCCCACTCATGTTTACTAAGATTATTAAAAATCAAAAGTTCGTTGATTTAATGAATCTCTAAGGCTAACTATTAATTTATTATTATTTAGAATCTTTAAAATTAAAAACACATTTAGTAAAAGTTCCGCTACATCCAAAACGACTCCCACTTCCAAGTAATAAATTCTTAAGCTTTACATTTTCTTTAAATAAAGACATATTTAGTTCAAATTTGGAGCATTCTGCTATAGTTGCCTCAACTCCAGCAAACATCCGAGGTATTTTGTTCTTGTACTCGATACTGATTTCAATAAATTATGAAGCAACTTTATCACTCTTCCATTTTCCCTGTCTTTTCAATGTCAACATATCAGCACTGCATTTACTAAAAGAGTTGTCAACGTTCGGAGTAGACAAAGTCTCGTGTATTCTATAAAATCTGCCTAATCCAGATACCTGGCGATTTTTGAATGTATGCTTTCAAACGTATTTTGACCAACTAGTTGGGCAATATGTCGACCATTTCGATATCATAAGAAAAATCAACGTTCTTTTATTCCATTCGTACGTAATTTTGTATATTTTCTGAAGAGCTGCAGGGCATTCATTTCATTTTCTTCTATAAAACTGAAACTTTTTGAACTTTCAGATTTGGTTTTTTGAATTTTTACCACAACTGCTTCCCTATCATCTGTGTCATTTCCAGACAACTTCGCCAATTTGTCTTTTCTTAATTCTCCAAAAATGCCCATTACCAGAACAACCTACATATAAATTAATACCTTGATTTTTATTTATACTTTAACTAAACGATAAGTATCATTCGAAACCACCTGAAAGAATTTTATGACATCTTTGCGTGAGAGAATTTTAGATTTTTTTGGAACATACCCTTTTGAATTTTGCTTTAGAAAAGCTTTCAACTGATTACACTTTGTAATGTCCATTTTCTTGTAAACCAACAAAGTAGACCTCAGCACCGAGAATTTAGACCATAGTAAACTCGAGCTGAATGTTTCCAACTTTAAAAGTGTAGATCTAATAAACATAATACGTTATTTCAAAGAATACTTTTACAATTCCTGAAAATAGCCTATTAAATTTGTCTTATTGACAGATCGGACCGAATTTTTCTCTTTCCAACCTTCAAACTTTGAAAATTCTCCCTCGTTCAACGTTCGTGATGTCTTAGGAATCAACTTCCTCATCAGCTTTTAAAGCTCCTTCCATTACAGCTTCAGGAATTTCTTGTTCCATTGTGTAAGATGTACGCCACAAAAACGTTTTTCAAAATAAATAAACTAATTAGACCATTGTCATAGAGACCAGACCACGCAGTCTTGGCTTTACTTTATGAAAGCGAATTCGAAATTTTCAGCAATAAATCGTATTCAAAGTGAACAATAAAACATTATATGTACCACTGGCATAATTGAATGTTTATAAATCTTGGGCAACTTACAAAGTCTCGAGGTTACGGCCCTCGACCTTTCAAACTTGTTGCCCTTGAATATAAACATCTTCATTATGCCGTTAATACATAAATAATAATGATATAATCATAATAGTAATAATACTAATAATAATAGTAATAATGATATTAATGTGAATTGTTTTGGAGAATTTTCAAATGTCTTGAAAAAATAAAAACAGCCTTGAAGAATTGTAATAATTCTGACATTCTAATCTAGGAATCACATTACTGCCGGTTCAGGTAGTACTTTTAAGGAATTTTACAAGCCTAAGAATTTTCCTTAGTTGTTTTTGGCCTCATGATATCCATAAACCAAAAGTGACAAAAATTGTTTATCTTGCATAATTTGAGAGTGATTTTCATTGTTCTCTTGTTTGTTTACATGCATTGTCGAACTAGAGACTGAGAAGAGCACGTTTTTTTAGGTCTACGCTTCTTGCTTTGTACCTGACGGTTTATCAAAAATCAGTTTTATATATAGTTAATTTATCATATTATTAATGTTTTTTTCTAAATATTTAAAATTAAGTCACAATTTACACTAGGTGGAAATAGACCGCAAAAATAAATATGATAAAATTATTATTCAATAAATACAAAATTGAAGCATCAACAATAATGGACATTCAAAATAAATGCACTTTTATAAAAATACATACATTTAGTGAACGTTGAAATTATTCCGTCACTTAATAAATTCACTCATGTTTCAAATACACATAATATTTACATCAAATAAATGACCAGAGTCGTAAAAGATTTCTAACACAATTTTCAATTCATTGCTTCCTCCATGTTTCTCTCTTCTACAGACTTTTAAAATGTTGCCGCTTTCAACTCATTCAACAAATTAACCATTCCACTCGTGTATACCATTTGTTATCAGTCTTCAATTATTTATACCCTTTTCTAGTGTAACAACTTTTAGCTTTAACCTTTTCTGTCTGATACAAATTTTCTGTTCTTTTGTAAATAAGTTACTGTCAACAAGTAATTTCCCGAAATATTACTTCTCATTTCAAAATTTTTGTTTTAAATTTATAGTCGATCTAATCTTGATATTTCAGGTCTCTTGTTTGGAAATGTTGTATTTTGAACCTCGAGAGAGTTAAAAGCAAATTTTTAACTTGATATTTCAGGTCTCTTGTTTGGAAATGTTGTATTTTGAACCTCGAGAGAGTTAAAAGCAAATTTTTAAATCTATAAATTCTCAGATACCAGATGCTTAAATTCTTAGATTTTCAAGGTTTATTAAATTGGATATTTAAGAACCAAAACAACAAATCAGTTTCAAAATTTATAAAAATCAGATTATGGATTTATACGGATTTGAATTTTGGAAAATTTGGATTATGTGTGGAAACGATTAAAATTCTGTGATTTCAAAAATATTCCAATTTTTTAATAAGGACAGATATCAAAATGTGGTCTTACCTTAATTTCAAAAATCGCAAAGTTTTTGAGAAAAATTCTGACTCAATCGATAAAACTTTGTTCATTTTTAGAAATGCGCTCACATCTAATACACCTATCTCTTAAAAATTTCAAAATTGGTTAAAATCTAAAAATAAATTGAACTGAAACAAACCACCTAAAAAGAATATGGTTCAACAATCTCTTTAAAACTTTAATGAAGATAGTCATAATAGACCCATATAATATAAATAATATAATATAATGAAAACTCTTTTTTCTTTTAAGCGTTTTAATTATTTAAGACTATTTTTTAACCAGAAACTAAAAATTCGAATCTCGAAGACTTAATTATTTAGCAAGAAATATTACTATTTTCAAAATATCCACAATTTTGATAATATTTTTAAAAAATGAATAAATAAATACTTCAATCGTTATCATATTGAGTATTTAAAAAAAGCTCGAAAAATTTTGGTTGTTGCATCACGTTAAAATTTGAGCGCTCAAAGTATAACATCTGGAATGCTTATGGAATTTGCCTTCTTCCATTCCTGCCGAAATAAAATAACGGTAATATTAACCCTATTACTAAAACATTACATAACACAGCAGAAAAAAGGCAAGTATATTTCCCGCTTTATTGAAGCTGTCACTTTTGAGCGGATACATCCGCCGTCTGTTATTTACGCATATCCATATCCGGATTTTACGATTCCTCCATATTGATGAGGCGCGATTCTATCGGTCCTGCCAGGCTCATATTAAACGTTTTGTTTATGTGATGGAATAAATGCAATAATTGTTATATGGAGGTTTAGTAATCGGGGGCGTCGGTAAATCAAGCGATAAGTAATCGAGGCATTATCTACGAGAACACCGCAAATGGATTAGTCCATATCTCTTCCAAGAGCAATGCAATAGGTTAAGTGACCGAAAATTTATAGTTATGTGACGGGTTACAAATGCAATCGACTTTTTTTCTTTTGTTGTACGACCGATGATTGGAAATCATTCCACTATATTAAATTGGGTTCAAATTAGCGCAAGATTCAGAGCTTGGAGCGGAATTTCTAATTGCACCCAAGTGCAGTAGACCATTCATCACGAATTTTATTTAAATTATTTATTACGGTGCCGGATTTCGATGTGAAATTTTGCGAGGGGTCACCCTCAATAATTTAATATGATTAATTTACCCTGTCCGTCGACGCGAGCGCTTTATGAATGATACCGGGATGTGATCTGTACTTGGGTTATTATAGGTTATTACTCTTCATGAAGTGAAAACGTGTGAAGGTAGATAATTCAGTGATTAAAAATAAAGATATGCACACTTCGCCATGCTTTATCAACGCACAAACGTAACAAACACAAAAAAGGCCTCCACTAATAATTAACCGTGAAATAAAAGAGGTTTTGTTTAACATATCGCACCTAAAACAACGCATTGAAACTACGTGAAATCTGATAAAGTTCGACCTCAGTAAATCGAATTATTATTTCGTTGTCCTCCATTATTACCTTTGCCCATTATTATAATATAAATGCCGTCTGTCTTGTTTATTCCGTCACATAAAGTTCTTGACGTATGAGACATATCAAACATCGATACGAAACAATGACGTAAATACCGCCACTAAAAACTAATAAATAAAGGTGTTTCGCCGTTTTTCCTCGTTTAAACAAACATTTTTATTAACACAGTTCGAGACCGGTAAACCGTGTTTTATATTCAATTACAGAAAGCTTCCGACATAAAAATGATATAACGTGGACGCGTATAAAAATAACAAACAGAAAACTATATGAATCGGATACACGTAAATTCTCGTCAAATTTCCCTGTGTTTGCGGCACGCTCGCTCTAACCTAATAACCCAGCCCTGATCGGTCTTGTTATAACTAAACTAGCGTAAATATTGGTTTTCACGAACGTGCGGAACAATAAAAGTGACGTATGTTTTAGGATTGTAATCGTATTGACTTGTCCAAACCGAGCCAATTGTTTTCCCATATATATGAAAAATTCGTGATGCGGTCGGCAAATACGTTTACCTAGGCACCGACGGTAATAATTTGTTTTATATTTAATTTAAAACGGCACCGCTACACACACGCATTTAATTAAATTGGAGGGAAAGCGCGAGATCGGTGAGACGTGAATCACATTTATATCACCAGGTGTAATTTTACTTATCGATTTCCCATTTTCTACTTGCGACTAGTTTAAAGCGCATTTAAATTTGCGGTGCCGAGTATACGGCTCCCTTTAGCTACAATGAATTCATTTTTGCTACTAGAGTGCGTATTTCATAAAATAATAATTTAAAATGATTTCAAAACTTCTCTTTGAAATAATAATGATTATTAACAATTTGGTCATAGAAATACTTTACATATTTGTATTAATTTACGAAATATAAGTTAATAACAATTTTTTTTTAATAATTCGCCACAAAAAAATGTTTAAAACGCTACTAAAATCACTGGGTCACTCAATATGTCTGTACTCAAATAACAGTGTTTAATTATTATGAAGTTGAAAGCTTCATTTTTTACCCAACAATATGAAATTGTGCGAAAAGACCAGTCTTCATTAATTAACGGCTTTGCCAATAACACACTTTGCTTGAAATAATTGATTATAGTTTGTTTCTTTTTGTTCTTTAAAAATTTTAAGAATAAATTATTCCTAGACTCATTTAAACGTACACACTTTATAGGCTCCAGCCTGGCGCATCCACCATTGTTACAAAAGCAAAATTGATTCATAATATCTTCAAATATAATTAGATTGAAAAGAAAATCTGTGTTATAAAGACTTTATTACATTATAAAAAAAATACACCTTGTGAAAATACTTCAAACAATATGAGAAATTTCATTTACAGGAGACGAAGACCACCCACTGATTTGCAAAGACAAATTTAAAAAAAAATGTTTTTTATTTTGCTCGGAATATTGAGGAAATTTTTTGTGTTTACCAAGATAAGGTGTGTAACAAATAAATCTGCTTTGTAAAGTTTAAACTTTCAAAACAAACATGAAATTTTAGAAAGCTTATATCTAGTAGAAAACGAACATATTCAATGAAACGGGCATCTCTGATACAAACTAAAAATTTTATTTATAAATAACATGTTTGTAGTCCATCTGCCAATTTTTCAACAGCTTAAAAATTAGTGTTTTATTTACTATGTGAACATCGGAAAAATTTCTTATTTCTGTATTTAGAGAAACAATCTAATTAAAAATAAAAATATGCCATTACATAAAAACCTGCAAAACAAATAGAAATTTTATTTATTAATAACAATTTTAAAGTTTATCTACCAAATTTCCAACAGTGTTTGTTCTAATTTCGTAAGTATTATGTTTATGAAGATCTACAAGGAAATAGACGTATTCTACAAAGTAGAAATTTTTGTTACTAACTGATTTAATTTAAAACTACAGTTTTAAAATTCACCTACCAATTTTTGAAAATTTGTATATTTTTTTTGTAAATATAGAAAAAGTACCTTGTTTCGTATTTAGAGAGATCTAATCTACTATAAAATAAATAAAATATTTTTTTTATAGATACTGAGAAAATTATTTTGGTGTGTATTAAAAGAAATTGATATATTCTATAAAATACAATTTCTTAAAATTTTATTTAGTGACTGATTTTGAATCGGCTCACTGATTTACCTAAACTAAATGATACCATTTACTCTTACTCAAAAAATTCGTGTTTTATTTTTCTAGGTAATTAGAGAAAATTGCTTGTGTGCGTATACAAAAATAAACTCTGAAAAAATAGAATACAAAATGTAACGTTTAATGAAAAATTGTGAATTTCTAATAATTCCAAAAAAAGTTTTATTGGCATAATTGAAAATATTAGAAACATAAAGTTAATAAAAAAATAAACATATTCCATAATGAAGCAGAAATTGTATATAGGCTTCAAAACAAAGTAAAAATTTTATTTGAAAACAAAATTGATAAACTTTAAATTCGTATTTTTTTCTCTAACTGTAAAAAAATTAAGAACAATTTTTGTTTCTTATATTTAAAGAGAAAAAATAAACAACTAAATTAACTTATTTTTTAGCTTTAAAAATTAATTATAAATTTTACTTAAAAAAAAACGAGTTTGGAGTTTACTGACGGATTTTCCAACGGTTAGTAATACCATTTTTTAAACTTTTCGATAATACAGAATTCATCTACATAAAGAGAATAAAAACATTAAGTAAAAGCTTTTTTAATAAATTGTAAAAATTGATTTAGGAATATTCTTAAAAATTCGCAAATCTTTAATTGCGTGTTTAGAGAAATGCCATTTCCCAGAAAATCAACATTTTGCATAAATAGAAAGACTGTTATAAGCTAAGAATTTATTTTAGAAATAACAGGATGAAAACTCACCGACCAATTTTCGAATAACTTTGAATATTCGCATATTTTCTTAGTTCTGTTAATATTAAGAACATTTCTCATTTCTGTAGTAAGAGAGATAAAACTTTCTATAAAATGGAAACTTGTAGAACATACTATAAACTGTATTTACAGATTTAAAATTCACACACAAATTTTCTAATTAATCTGAATTTTTTATTATGATAAGTTTTTTAATAGTATATTAAAATACAAGTTTGAGAAAGCATTGATTCCAGCACGCGTTTGCAATTCCGATACGAGCCGCGTAGCGGTGCTGGAAGTGCTGGAAGAGCTTTCTGAACGCGTGTTTTATACTATTTTTTTTATTTTGCATTTTTATATAAAAGAAATAAAACTTTGAAATTTAGGGAATTTTATCAAGGTTGGGTACAATGATTAAATGGTATTTATTTTATAACAATTGAGGTTAAGGTTTAATAATTGCTTATATTCACATTTTGACATTTGACGTTGACGTTTTACGGCCATGCCGCCAACGCGATAAAACTAAAATACACCAACCGTAGTAAAGCATCCAAATTCTTAGTAACGAACCCAAACGGGTGCTTTACTGGCACTAGTAACGACGCAAAATAAAAAAAAAAATTTTAAATATCTGTGATTTCTAGTATACAAGAAAATAGGCATATCTCGCAAATTGGAAACCTTTAATACAAGTTAGAGGTTTTATTTAAAAATAACAAATTTTCAGTCTGTTCACGTTTTTATTTATTCTATTTTTATATGCATATTACAAAAAAAATTTGAAAAATATGCAATGTACGAAAAAATATATTTCATTAGTTAATAGTATTTTTTTGAAAACTAGAAAAAGCAGATTTAAGGTTCATCCATCAAATTTCGTTCAGCTTTTAATATCATATATATAATTCTATCAAAAATAAGAAAATTCTCCTTTCTCTGTTTAGACATTTACAAGAAAATAGACATTCCTATTCAGTAACGTGTAATCTTTTGAAACAAACAAGAAATGTTATTGGAAAATAACAGGCTTTTAATTCTCAGACAGATTCGCACACAAAATCAATTTTTGTACTATTGCACTATTGTATTATTTTTTATGTAAAATTAACTTGATGTATAATTAATTTGTCCATACTAATTTAGCCTCGCTGACATTCAAATTGCAGATAAAAATCTTACACGTTTCACAATACTGCTAACTTATTGTTACCGCGAAACTTAGTAAATTTAAGTTTTATTTCAGTGCAAATTTTGATTAATGAACATTATGCAACCACTTAATGCTAACATACGTAATTTTCCTAATTTGTGCGGTTTATGGTCGGCAGTTTGTAAAGGTATTTACCGCCTTGTTAAAGTAATTTGTCTTCATTAATACTAACAGCCTGTACTATCCCTTAACAAAATTATCTGATGCGTGACCTACCACATTGACCATCAACGGGCTTGGATTACAACGCAGCACTCAACCCACACATCCTTCCTACATTTTAAAAAAAACATAAACATCTATTTTTAAAGCGCAATTCAAATCTCTACTCATATTAAATTTTTTATGTGAATTTTGTTGGAGAAATGAACCGTAATAAGTAATACAAAAGTAAAAAATCTGAAATGCAAGATCGTGAATTTTAATTGATAATGTTGTATTCATGTCTACTACGTGACAACAAATAGAATATTCTATAATTTAAGAAAGACAGAAATGATATTATTCTGTGACGAAGTCAGCCAATGTACTTAATCTCCAAAATGGCGTACATTGACTATTAAATCTGTGTTCTGTCGCTATGACGACTTCGTGATGGATCCGTGCTTTGATCTTTATTTTCTTTTTTCTAAAATCGTTTGCTTCGAAAATTGTTTTTTATTACTTGATCTTTTATTTCGTATTTTTTATGTTATTATTTCTTACTTTTGTAACCTTTCCTAACACCAACCAGCTTTTAAAAATGTAGAATAATTAGCAAATATTTATAAGCAGGTTGTCGTTCCTCGTTGGATATAATTTATGATTGTATTATAGGCTTCAAAATATTTCCAGTAGTTTTGTATAATTTAACCACTAATTCTTGAAACTTACAGCTTTCAACTCATTCGAGTCTACGGCCGCCGTCGTCGTTTTTCGGCTTATCCTTCAATTAACGCTCGAAGCTTTCGTGACAAAAGGTTATAAAACACGCAAATGCAACAAAATAACAGAGTTACTGGTTAATTCAGTTCCTTTTTGCACCAGCGTCTGCTACTCGAGAGCGACCATATCCGTGGTCGACTTCATTCAACTTACTGATCCCGGATTATTCCGCATCAAACTACTGCTCGGCCTCAAAACCGTAATCTCCGTCACTTCCTACGGTTAACTTTTTGCCACACAATACGGACGTAATTATTCGAAAGAGCGATTCGTGCATGTTTAATGATACAGGACTAATTGGGAGCGGAGAGTTTTTCTCCGGTAAATATGGTTTTAAGCGTGTTTATAAAGTTGTCAACGAACAATACGTCACAAATTGAGTTTTACGCTCGAAACGCTCTTCCATCAGACGCTTTGTGCCCGAATCCTGAGCAGGGGAACTAAGGGAAAGCTCAGTGTTTTCAGCTGAAAACACGACAATGCGATTTCGACGACTTGTCATCGACGTACTTATCAAATCAACTTTTCTTCCATACACGTCCTCTCTTCGCGTTTATTTTGCAGGTTTTTAGGAATATTACGCGGTAAATGAGTGAACCGTTGGCAATAAGGAAAAGCGGCTGGTTATGCCCCGCTCAGCTGGTATTAATGCGGATTTGATTGATCTTTATGCTAAAAACGTTCCTCTTTGCCATTTAAAGTCACTTCGATACGCGCCCTTTGATTAATGGATTCCCTACGAAATGTTATTCGTCTCACTTTGAATTGTAATGTCGCAAATATAACAACTTTACGCATTCAAATGTCATTTCATATTTCATAAATGTCTTTCTGTTTTGTCAGTGACCCGACTGCATTTGCATCATCCATACATAGATCGAACCAAACAAATGCGCACTGACAACTTTCCGCACGCAAATACTGTTAATAATGCATATAAACCAAAAACATTCCTCACTGACACCGCTACGTTATTTAATCAAATACTTTACTCACTCAAGCATCTCGGTGTCCGATTATTAAAGGGTTTAATGCAGTTTGCTAATTAAATTTAAAATTAATATCATGGAAATGTACACAAAATTAATCGATCAATTTGGTAGCTGCAACTTAAATGATAATTGGGAATACCAAATAGAACTGAAACCACTAAACTAGTCTGAATTTATACCACCCTACTGCAAAAATAGCCCAAACCCAAAAATACTGGGTGTATGGAAAATGGCGCATTAACTGTACAGGATGCAATTGTAGATCACACTAAACCCGGAAAATTAATAAAAAAAAATCTAATAAACTTACCTTTAAATTAGTGAAGGCTTTTATTTCAGAAATGTGGCATCGCAAATTTAAACAATGAAAAAAAATTGCGTAAGGTAATAACAAATATTTCTATCACAATGTTCAACAAATTTAAAAAAGACTTTGTTATCAAGTAAAGTAATAGGAAATAAATTACAAGTTGGCACATTAGAATTATAACAAATGTTCAAAAGCCCGACCCTGGGCGTTTATACAGGTGGTGCACCTTCTTTGAACACTTTGCTGTATATTTTCCACCATTTCCCTTGTAACAGTTGTTACAACCGCAGTAATTCTCTTCGTTTTCTGGTGAAATGTCATACATTTTATTCTTCATCGCGCCGCAGGAAAAGAAATCTAATGGATTCAATTCTGGGGAACGAATCTGCCAATGCTGTAGTCCTGCGCGACCGATCCAACGATTATTAGAATTTCTGTTTAACCTTTGTCCAACATCAACAGCATAATGGAAAGGTGCGCTATCAAGCTGAATCCACGTGTTACGTTCTCTAACTAATGGTTCTTCTTTTAATTCTCGAATTCGTTATATAAAAAATTATGAAAGTTTTCACCAGTCATGCGGTTGGGTAGCACGTGCGGTCCTATTAACTGATTATCAATTATTCCTGTCCAAATATTTAAAACCAAAGTATTGATGTGCTCTTACGCGTATAACGTATGGATTTTCTATCGCCCAATAATGATTATTACGCATGTTAAAAATTCCCTTTCTCGTGAAAGTTGACTCGTCAGTCCAGAATATGTTCTTTAAAAAGTTGTCTCTTTCGTGTTCCCCAAGCAGCCAACGACAAAATTCCATCCGGGGTTGATAATCTGCTGGTGTTCAAGCTTGGGTTTTTGAGAAATAGTATGGATGGAAATTCTTGCTCTTGTGCTCCGTCGGGGTTAATTTTTAAAAATATAATATTAATAACTTCCTCCTCTAGTCTTGCAGTTCTTGTTGTTAATGGACGACCCCTGTCGTGGTTAGGAATCATATGTTTCTCAAACTCTGAACCTGTAACCTAAAGCGTACTCTCTTGAAGTCGCACTAAAATTTCTATTGCAAACTCCCAAAACATAAATCATATCGTTTAAGAAACATATTTTTGAAAATAATAACGACGATAACTTGGAACAATTACTGACACTTAACGAGACACCGTAATCGAGGAAATTATTTCATTGTTTTGATTTTAACAGATTCAAGATTTCAAGTGCCCATAAGTTTTTATAAATAAAGGCAAGAGAATCTCTTGCGCTACTTTATTCTTTGTGATAACATGTACAAATTATACAAATTGCAAAAGATATCAGATAAATAGTTTTTGTGTTAATCGATTTTTTTAAGCGCCAACTTCAAAACGACAAAAATCAAAAACTAATATTTTTCCAGTTTTTGAGGTTGACCACACTACACAGTTACTGCGCAATTTTTGACACGCTCTGTATATAAATGATATACTTTTGCTTTGCTTTAAGTGCAATTTTTGCATTTATTTCTTTTTAATTCAAAGTTTCTATTTTTGGATTATTGAAAGTGCCAAATTAAATTGAACTTTATTTTTTACAAGTAATAGCAAATAATATAGATGATCTTCGAATTTTTTTATGAATAAATGATAATGTATTTGTTGGGCAAAGCAACAACTCATTGTTTGAAAACTTTTGTTTAACCTTTGTTCTAATTATTTATTTATGATACAAATAAAACACGGAATTCGTTCAGTTGACAAATTCACACTGTTATTTATCGATTCTTTATTTTTAACTAATTCAATACGTGTTAAACAAAAGTTGGACACAGACTAAACATACTAGCGTCTGAAAATTAATTTTCTTACTTGATAATGAATTTCAAACTGTATTGAAGCTTCTTTTCATTACAAAATAATTTCCAATGTTTGTAGGAAAATACTAAAGAACTGTTCTTAAAAGTTTTTTTTATCGGTGCGGTATTGTCTGTTCGTGATAAGAAGCCACAAAAACAACACAAGATAATCCAGAAATTTTAGAAGTAAGCTTGTAGGCAAGATGGAAAGTTTTTTCTGAAAAGTTTGCTACAATTTTTTTTGAATTATTAAAAAAGCTGAACAGGTACTGAAACCTGTCTCCTAAAGGAAAAATCAAGTCAAAAATAAAATCATGATATTTTTATTTACTTTCTTTTATTTTTATTTAAACTTTAACTTTAACAGTTTTAATATTCTTCTGCCTTTTTGAGGACACAGACACACACTTTTTGAAATTTTAACAGTGTCTTACAAACAAAATTTATTTTTTATTGTAGTGCTTCAATAGAAAACTTAACTGCCAACTTAAGAATTATACTTAATTATCCCTAAAAAAATACGATAAATTAGATTTTTTTTTCATTTGCAGATGAGTGTTTTTTTAAAAGCACTGGTCGTATTAACAAACATACGCAGATCTTCTAAATAATAAATCGGACACTTTAGTGGACGATTTCTACTCAACGTGCTTCAAAATATGTAGTTTCAACAAAATGGGCAACATGTTATTATTGTGTTATTGATTGAAATTAATTAACGGTTTCTGGGGCAACGCTCTCACCAGATTTAAGCTCCATACACTTTTTCGCGAGAAGCACTCTCAAAGAAATTGTTGATTGTATCCAACTAAAAAGAGTACATAGGATAAAGCAACGAATCAGGAATGTTTTAATGAACGTTTAATGAAGAAAATATGGGCGCATGAATAGACTCGTTCGAACCCCGACTGTAAACTTGTTTAGACATTTTTTTGGTATTCATTTTTTTTTTTAAATCTTGTTTTATTGACTCAGTTCAATGATGCTACTGTGTTTAAAATAATTAGCGTAACCGGCCTGCGAGTCTATAATTACGGAAATTCGTCGCGACGCGTTATTCTAAGAAATACAATTTTTTTTCAGTTAAGTTTCTAAAGTTTGCAATTCTATTTGCCACCATTATTCCTTTTTTTAATTTTTAAGAGTTTTCGGAAAAATTTTTATTATCTTAAAACTTAATCAAATTATTTGGAAATTTAGTTTTGCCATAATTATGGTGTTATTGAAACAGTATTGCACCCAAAAATTTCCGTTGATTAGTGCATTCAACAATTAATATGAATCAAAAGTTGATTTTCACTCGTTGCAAGGATTTGAATTTTTATTAAGGAAACTAACAATTGTACTAGGTAGCATAAATAAATAACCACCATGCTTTTCTATTAGCTCAAAAAATCTAGTTTGACCATAATTGTCTAAAATTTTTCCAGACTGCAATGACAGCCGCTTCCTTTTTAACAAGAATTCTCTAAATATTTTTTATGAGAATGAAATCAGGCGAACGTGGCGACCACTCAAATAGGAACACATGATGATCAGTTAACCAATTTGTTACGCTAACAGTTTTATAAATTATCTTGTTGAAAAGACACAACATTTTACAGGTGTTTTCTCCAAAAAAATGAAAAATAAGGGTGCGCCTGTCTATCTTCATATATGCAAATTATAAAATTTATATTTTTTTTAGAAATTTTCCTCCGAATGCACCAGTAATCCTGCAAAAAACCTTTTACATTAAAAGCAGTCTATTTTACAACGCCAGCTAAAAATCTTTAGAAAATGATCGTTTTCGCATAGATAACGTATTTCAACATCATTTCTGTTCCATTAGTTTAATTTTTAGGTTTGAACCTGCATCTTTGTCCGCTGATTGTTTTTTGTGAAAATAAGAAACAGCAGTCACAATTATCAAATGTTTTTTTTGATAGTCGATGGTAAAGTTTATGACCGATGGTCGGTCGCGCGAAGAGTACATAATCAAATCAACTCCTGGATGAAACGTACGATATATCATGAAGGCGTGAGGGCAAGCACTTGGGGGACACGGTTCGGTTGTACCAAGTCCTGAAGGTGCAGGAACTACGGAAGACGTGACGACCTGGTCCTGAATCCTAACGACTACGAGAGCCATGTAAGGTGACCCAATCCGTTCTTGTTTCTTTTCAATTTTTGATGATATCCTCGCTCACGCTGAGAGTTTCCGCCGCAGGATCTTAGGCCGTAATGGGATAACGAGGGACTCGCGCGCGCGCCAACCATGGTCAATCCTGTTTTCCTCCCTCAGGATCTCATGTTTATTGCGGGATTCGTTCTCACGGCTTTTTTAATTAATTGAGGAGGATTCCGCGTCTAATGCGCCCGGGATAAATAAACGAAATTAAAACGGGAGGCATAAACACGTTCTTTCTTTGCTGAGATTATTATATTTCTCCGTTCTTATTATGCTTATTTAATGAAGGTTTTAGTGTTATTACCCGGTCTTCAAGATTTTACTGGAATTAAAGTGCAGTCATAACAAATGTTTAAGAAGTCCGCCAAGAAATGGCAATCGTCTTAGACGATCCCCGCTTCTGTGTTTATCTCATTTTCTAGATTTAAATATTTTATTACACAGATACAAGCTTAAACTTCTCATGTTTCAACTTAAGTTTCTCAATTAAATTGATTTCTTAAGTCCCTGCCTGCAACTTGTCAATGCTAACTTAATAACTTATTAAAACAACTCAGACGTCTACTTTACAAATTTGAAAAGTCATCCATTATTTATGCGTCCATTAAATTACTGGCAGCTAAAAGTTCTGCATTTTTATATTTTTGACTCTACACGGAACTTATTGACTGTCATTTTCACTAGACATAACTAATAATTCCACTAATCCTCAAAACATGCAATGTGTGGATAGTCGACAACAAATGAGGTTTAGAAGATTTATGATTATTGACCTAGAGTTCTACATCATTAAACAACTAAACGGCAATATACTCAATATATTCAATAAACTGGTTGTATATATTACGTATTGTCCGTACATTTCCATCATTTTTTTTTTCAAATCGATAACTTGACGAATAAGTGAAAATCAGTTCAGTTCACGCTTGGACCGTACGCTATTTGACTTTGCCCACAACCAACAATAATGTAGTCCAGTCACAATTTTCGACGAACCGCAGAAAATCAGCACCAATTAGGGTACGAATTCATAAATACTCAATAAATGACAACTGGTTACTCAACATGTTGGAAATACAAGTTACGACGCTTTATTTTTAGCTACGAATTTGTCGGAACAACAAAGTGAGTTTAATTTCTACAAGAGTCACTTAAGTCGAAGAAATGCGTGAGAAAAGAGAAATTAGATGAACGAGAGTATTTCACTAATCGCCCGACACATATTACGTGGAAAACAACTTCCGCATTGCAGTATCCGATATGATTTCCTATCTCAAAAAAAAACTAGGTTAGCAGTAAACTGCTAAAGAAACATGTTTTATGTAAACCAAAAAAAGCTTCAGACAGTTTAAATTGATTTTACAATACTGGCGTAAATAAATCATGACATTACTTTGTAAAATTTAGTGCTGGAAATGGACTTAGCTTGTCGAAGTTTACAAAGTTAAACAAAGGAGTTTTTTAACTTATTTCACCAATAATAATAATATATACAAAGCGATAAAGAACCACTTTAACCTAGTCAAACTTACAACTTAATCTGAGAAACTTAGAAGGTAAATTTTTAATCTGGCAAAAGAAAATCTGATCAAATGAAAACTACAAAATCTAAGAATTTCAAAATTAATTATTAATTATTTATTAATAATTAATAAATAAATAATTAATACATTTATTAATAATTAATTAATTATTGAATTTCAAATTACACACATAGTTTTTTTTCTTAGTAAGGGTTATTATTTTTTTACTAAAAAACTATATACGAAACATAAAATTTAAGCAAAAATATAGTTACTTATTATACAAGATGATAAAAAACCATTCTAACCATCAAGTGAAAATTCACGAGATCAACGGTTCTGTATCGTCGTGTGTAATACACAAATTGTTTTTATGGAAGATATTAAAGAGGACCTTTTATTTAAATTTAATAATTTGAAAAAGAAATACTAAATAACTAAATAGCAAATTTTTCATTTTCAAAATTGTTGCGAGAACAAATTAGAAATGCTGTAGAGGAAGAGCCTTCAGTGGCAAGAAATAAGTTATTGTCTAAAAAATCACGCTCAATATACAAAAAAGTAGAATGCGTTTTAACAAAAAGAAAAAAATATCAGTAATGTTACTAAAAAAGCTCTTCTTGCATATTTTTCCAAAAAATCTAGGAGTCTGTAATTCTATTAAGTACTCAATGCTAAAGAGCACATTGCTGGTGAATCAAGAATGCACCATTTCAAATTACATATTTTTTAAAATACTGTCAAAGTAAATTGCATGTTAATTTTAACATACAGCACACTCATTACACTGTTAAAGAACTAGGTGAAACGTACTCGTATAAGCCTAAATAATCGAAAATATTTGAGCAGAATAAAATCCTCAAATTTTTGTTAGACGCTTCAGATAATGGTTACCATTTTGTGAAGGTTATATATTGAAAAGAACGCAAGGTTTAAAAAATTATATGTTTAAAATTTCCAGGTCGTCACCGTAATGGCGTTGCACGAAACTTGCAGACGGACGAATTGTACAAGTTGTACAAGTTAAAAGCTTTTAATATTGACGACCGGCTATTGCTTTCACCACCCTGCAGCTACGATGTTGGCAAACACGGTACTGATCTTGTCATCGTTAAACGAATAGGTCGATGAAAATTCTCCTCGGTAGCAGAAAACTATACTGAAGATTCTGTACCGAAAAAAATTGCCGTTTTACAAAACCATGTACATCCACAAAACTACAATTGGCAATAACTTTGTATTTAATAATAATAAGAAACCAAAGTTAACACCAAACATTGATCACAGAAAAATAAATAAAAAAATTAAAAATTTAAAGAAAGGAAGGAATTTTGTAAAGGTAATGGAAAAAAAAATAGGACCAAAGTCTTGACAGAAGCCGCTTGATATTACCATGCATGTAAGGAAGAACGTTTATTACACATGCTACAGTGTGGTAAATGTGGTAAATTGTACCACGAGGTGTATGTGGGACTAACAAAAGAAGATATAAAAGTATTCTTATCTATAATTGTGATTAGACTGATTAGACTTAGTCATCAGAGTACTTTTTTTTCAACGAAACTAACGTTCTTAGATAGTATAAAAAATGTTTGAATTTACGCGGTTTTAGTAAAAAAATTTATTGCTGAACTTGTTGGGTGGCCTTATTATCCCCGAAAGGTTAAAATGGCACAGAAAGTATGATTTTATTAGAATTTATTAAAACATCAAATTTCGTTGATTTTCTTAGTTTATTGAAATGTTATTAAAATGTTTATAAATTCCCACTTTTGTGTTTTAAGCGTGCAAATAAAAAAAAACTTTACGAGAAACTGGTTTTTATAGTTCTGTATCTCCAAATACTCAATTTATTACGTTTCAAAATTAGGTGGACCTCATTTGCCTCAGGTATTAAGGTACCTGTATTAAAGTTAAGTAGATGGAAAAGTATTTTATCTACTGTTGATGTTAAAGTATCAATTTATCTACCCTTCAGTTTAAACTGCAAGTTTAAAGATTGGAAACATCTACGAAAGAATACAGCATGCAAGAATAAAAAATTAAAAAGTCATTGCCAAAAATAAAAACAATATAAAAATATAAATTATTTAAAAAAAGTGTAACAGAATTTTATGAAGACGGCTTGAAAATTCGAGAGAATTTAAAAAACAGGGAGCTAAAGAATTCAGAAAATTTATCATTCAAATTCAAAATAATTCCAAAAAACTGATGAAAATAAAGAGAACGAGTACAACATTTTAAAGATTTTAAAGGGGAAAAAAATCCAAAAATTCGAGGCGTTACAAGAATTTGTGTCATACAAAATATACAAAAATCGGAATATTCTAAGGATCCAAACATAGTTCCACAAAATTTTAAATAATCTATCAAAGTCCAAGGCAAACTTTTACAGCTAAACTGCACTAATTCTTTATGTCAATATTTAAAATCAAACTTTTTATAAGTTAACGTCAATACTTTTGAAAACAATAAAGACACAAAGCAATAAGAGATATTTTTTATCAGTACAACTAAAAATGCTTTCAGTAAAATAGTTTTGAAATTGTTCCGGCAAGTATTCTCTCGAGATTTCAAGTATTCTTACAAAATGAATCCTGAATAACTTTCATTCTTAAATTTTTTTTACTAGGATGCACTTTTTTCCAGAAGCACAGAAAATCTGAACATTTCTAATAGTGAGATATGCTCTAATAAGTCTGATTAATTTAAATTTGATGTAAATTTTTATTTAGAAAGGATCAATATAATGACCTATGCTGTTTTTTACTACAGTATAGAACAACGAAAATGTGTTGAAAATTCGTATTTAAAGTGTTTTAAAAAAAGTAAAGCAAGGGCATTCAATAAACTAGTTTTGAGTTGAATCTGGCGAACAAACTTGAGAAATTTCTTTCTTGAACTCGTCAACACGAGTACAACGCAGTTAACTCACGAAACTACCAATAAGACTTTTATTCCTAAAATAAGTGTTCCTGGTAACGTCAATTGCACCCATCAATGTTACATTTACCAAAAATGTACTAAAGTTAACAAACAGTTAAAGTATTACTTTATTTACTCTTGAGATTAAAACGCAAGTTATCCTTGCATTTTGAGACAAATAAAGTCCACTTGAAAATCTGCTGTAGAAAAAAATAAAGAGGTACAAAACTGTCTAAAATGTCCATCTGATCCAGCATCTTTACAAAAAATATTAAAATTGAAATAAACACGGTTAAAGCGACGCGTGAACAGCCCTAACCATCGAACCCTCGTCAAATAGACGTCATCCAGCACAAAAACGCGGTAATTCTTTCACATACGACAAACATAATTTTTACGCTTCAATTTCTAATGCCCATTTCATCTTTTCGTGGTCTTGTCCGTCGATTAAGCCACTCTATCTCCGAAAAAAAGAACGATTTTCCGTTTATAAAATGCTCCCGTGGGCGTTAGCGACCCGTCCACCTCAACAGAAACAAACGCGCTTCTTTAATGGAATCGACACCCAAACGAGTCTGAAATCGGAAGATCTCTAGACACACAGCGAAAAAAGGGTCACGACTGTGTCAGGATCCGAGTCTTGATTGACATCGTTTGCTAGATTGGAGGCAATTTGGTGGACGCAGGTGTATGCAAACATTGAGGCCATCGTCTGGGATTGCTTGTGTTGTGACGCATGTTTCTATAAACAAACATGAACGAAATTTAGTTGAGGCGATAACGTAGAATTATAGTGATGGAGTTTGGATCATTAGAAAACGATGTAACTTATTCAATCATGAGTCTCGAGTGTCTCGATAGTTTCCGAGTGTTTGCTGTCATGATAAAACGATCTCAGCGTTAAATTTAATAACAATTAGGTAGGTTCAAAGTGATACCGTGTCCATCCCGTTGCCATGCAATTCAACTAGTTGATGTTTGTTCTGTCGATGTATGTTTACAAATTGACGACAAAATCAATTTATACACCACCACTACAAACAAAAAACTTCGAAAACGTATTTGTGTGATTGTAGTAACATTTCTATTTAGTTTTAGTTACATATTGAATTAACGAGATTTCCACCATAAACAAGCATTTACATGAAAATTCGTTTTTGCACTTGTCAATTTTGTATTATCATCCATTTTTTTTTTTCGTCGATTCGATAACAAACTTTTCTTGTCTCTATAATTTACTTCTGTTTCTGGGAATTAACAGCTCTTATTATCAGAGGGTATAATGGAGTTAAAGCTTGCGGAAGAACAGAGAAAAAAAGCAGTCGGATTACTGGAGAAACCCGAAGTTATTAGCCGATACCGGTCGGTCGAAACCTATAACTTAATCTGCAGAATCTCCGGACGACAGTTATTGTGGAGGGAGGGCCGTGAGACATAAAGAAGAAATAATAGAGCCCAGTAGATGGATGAACTCACAAATGATTACGTGATTAAAGGTACTACCACTTTATTAACGTGCCCACGTTATTGCTGATTACTGTTGAACTGATTTTGGTCGTAATGCCGCACCTGTTTCCCGATTTAGAACGCGGAGCTATCAATTTTCAAAGTGATGTATAATATATAGGGTCTATTAGAGGATTTGCGGCCAGACTTTGAAGAACGAGAAGGAACGCAAAGGACGGTATTTGAGACCACTTAACGCAAAGCAAAATGTTTCTAAATATATCAGAAAAATGGCTAAAATTGCTGAAATATTTCACTTTTACAGTAATTATCTAAATATCCGGTTAAATTTTAAGCCGAAATTAACATGTAAAGTGTTTGTATGTGTAGATTAAAAATAAATTGACCTTTTAGTTTTTCATCAAAATTATTAAAAGCTAAAAAGGCAATTTTTGTGAAGCGTATTTTAATTCGAAAACAACGAGCCGTGAACAGAAATTGGTTACGGTTTCAAATTAATAATAAGACGCAATTCTTTTCAAAAAATTATGACTAGCTTTAGTAATAAAGTATTTAAAAAATAACATCTGCCATAAACTAATCAACAAACCTATAATAGACTTTGTGCCAAAATGGTGGATGCGCCGGGCAAGTAATAATTGAAGAATTTAACCCAAAAAATTCTTTTTTCTGTTTTGCGTCGTTACTAGAGCCCGTAAAACAGCCGTTTAGATTCGTTACTGAGAATTTGGATACGGCTGGTGTATTTTAGTTTTGTCGCGTTAGCGGCATAGTCGTAAAACGTCAACGTCAAATGTCAAAATGTGAATGTGAGCAATGTGTTTAATAACTTAACCTCAATTGTTATGAAATAAATATTATTAAATCATTGTACCCAACCTTGATAAAATTTCCTAAATTTCAAAATTTTATGTCTTTCATATAAAAAGAAATTAAGTGCTGCAAAATAAAAAAAATAATATATAACACGCGTTCAGAAAGCTCTTCTCGAAATGAGATTTAAAATACAACACCCAAAAACTGTTTAACATTTTGAATGCAGTAAATTTCCAAACATTATTTTTAGATGAATTCCTTATTTTAGATAGAACAACCCAGGTTTTTTTTATAAAAAATTGCGTTAAAAAAAATTACAATAAATTAACTACGTGGCTCACTATTACTTGGTAATACAGAAAATTTAAATTTGATTTCAAATAGAAAAGAATTAAATAATTAACATTCAACATCTTTAAGTGTCTTTGAATTCTTCAAAATATTTAAATCAGTTTCTTTGACAGTAACTCTTAACCCCTTTAAATTCCTTGCACTTTTTTTTTTGTCTTTTAGACTCAATTCTGCACTATTACTCAAATTCATTTTTAAATTATCTGGTTTGTTAGATTACTTGTATCATTTAACCACAATTAATTAAACAAAATTTAGCTTAAAACATTAAAAACTAAACACAAACAGCGGTTAAACCAAAGGTCTTAAAAACGTATGAATCTGAAAAAGTAAACTTAGATCGTGAAAATACGAGCAGTTTTAAATCTTTTAACACCTAGTCCCGAAAAATTTGTGAAACTGGGAACATTCTAATCTGAGTTGTTAAGAATGTGAGAATCTATAAAACTGCAAAAATTGCAACGTGAAATCCTGGGAAATACAATTTGACACCTTTAATGGATCATATCCTAAAATGTTTCATTTTTTAATCAATACGTAAATTGTCTGCCTTTTTTTCTCACTATTTTTTGGGTTTTCTAAATTCTTTAAATTTTTGAGATTGTTCAGACTGTAGTTTCTTGTACTGTTGTATGTTTATGATCCTCAAATTTAGTTCTTACGCATTGAATTTTCGTTTTTTGCTTATTTCCTTTATCTATTTTTATATTCCTTTTGTATTTCTTAAACCAGGTGGGGTTAAAATGATTTAAATATTTACTTGAATTCCTTATATACTTGATTAACTTAATTTTTTTTTATATCTTTTTAATGCATTCGATAATTTCTACATTTTACTATTTTTCACATTATTTTTAGACTTGTACTCTTCGAATATTTTAATTATTTATGTTATTGATTTTTTCTAAATTGAACAGATGCACTAAATCTAAATCTCATAACATTTTCCAAATTTTTTGTCTACTACATTTTTTATCTTTAAATTTTGCTGGAATTGTAGACTCTTAAGACGCTTTAGACCTTGTAGATCCTCATTTAATATCCATAAAATATATGCATAAATATATTAATATGCATAAAGATCTATCATGTTTTTAAGATTACAACTTGCCATTTCTTCAAACATTAGATTCTCCATTTTTTTGTTTTATTGGAAATTTATTTTTTTCAAGTTTTATACTTTGGAATTCCCAGCATACAGACTATTCTAAGACTGTTAGAATTTGAAAAAGTTTTTATAACTTTCTACCTACATTTCTAAATGTAGAAACTAAAATTTGTATTAGTATTTTTATGTGTAATTATTTAGCATGTTATATAAACAATGTTTGGTTATCATTTATCTATTATTTTACCATCTGATTAGGTCAATATGACTTAATTTTATAGTAATTTACCTACCATTTTATATTATCCATTTAAATATAATATTAAATTGCAATTGGCCGATAAAACTTCACATCTGAGCGGTCAACCATTTTAAATATCTAAAAACGTCGAAATTTCTAAGAACAAATTTATCATTATGTGAAAAAGCTCCTTTACAGAAACGCTGATTTCACATCATGTTTGTCCGGAAGCCCACAATCTTAGACTTTGCTTCGTTACCTTTATTAACTTGGAAATCCTTCCTGTCTCGAATCTCATTCCTTGTTTGTTTTTTTTACGCTCAGATCTATTACTTACTTCGTTTTTAAAGTGGCGATCCTAAAAAAATGCCCACCAGTTTCCACTAAACATGTATAACGCGTGGCACGTAAACGAATCAATCAAGCCGATTTGAAAGCTTCGCCTCCAAATCGGAAAACTTAATCTAAACGCTCTGACTTGTTGTGATATATGCGCGACCGCGAGCGGTTTATTTCGCACATGTCAGATAATTCAAGGAAGCTATAAACTAGCCAAGTTTGTGATACATTGTTAAGTTCGTTGTGTGTGTGTCGGGGCGATGTCGACGACGCTACCACAGACGAATGCGATGCGCTCCACTGACTCGAAACCCAGAATATGATCTCTACGATAGTTCCTAATAGAATAGCTACGACTTCAAACTGTTTCTTGAAGCCTTTCATCAACAGCTCCGCCAACGTGCCGAAGGCGTCGCCGTCGTGAGAGACATGTAATAAAACGTTATCTAATTAGCTTTTACTCACATATCTTGGGAAAAAGAAAACATCTGATGTTGGAAACCACTCGTATATTGTTACATCAGTGTAAATGTTTTAGTTAAAAATTAAAATTTTACCTCCAAACGTGTTACGAGCTGAATAAATATTACTTTAGAAATTACGAATTCGCTTATTTCATTTGCGAACGGGCAAAATGGTCCGAGTCCTTGTACTAAGAAAATAGTTGCGGTACGACTTTCTAAACACTAAGATCCTAAATAATAGGAAAACTAAGAAGATAATTATGTAAATATCTAGCATCCTTAACAAATTACACGGGTTTGGAAATTTAAAAAAATCTTTTTAGTTATTTTCTCTAAGTTTCATATTAATCGAAGTAAAACTCTAACAATAAGAGCTTTTAGAAATTTATCTCATTCAACTTAATGAAGAGAATTAAATAATTAATAATTCTCTTTTGTCGCAAAACTCTATTTTTGTTGATGGTGGCCACAATTTCTCAAAAACCACTGTTTTTTTTTTCTTTATTTTATAAAGCAATACGTGGTGTACACAATTCTGCAAAAATTTAAATTTCAATTTTTCTTTAAATTCTTCGAAAATTTTCGGTTTTTTGCTTTAATATAAAACAATGATAAGTTATCTTGACCGCCGCAAAAATACTTTCGGGTTTTCGAAAACCAAGTCCCAACGGCCGAATTTTCAAAATTTTTAAATGTTTTTTTTATAAAATGATGTTTAAACTTTAAACGGATAGTTTGTAAGGCTCTTTCTAAAATGTACATTTTTGTATTCCATAAATCTTGTACAGTTTAAATTATTTAAATATTTGGATTTCTTATATATTTAACTGACTTTATTTATCAGAATTTGTTTATATTTTAATGCATTGAATTTTCGATACTTCCCAAATTTTACTATTTTTTACATTGTTTCTAGATTTGCTGTACTTTTTTAATACTTGAAACTTTTTATGTTGTTTATTTACTCTGAATTATACAGGTTTTTAAATACACTATATCTCTATCATTACATTTTTTAAATTATTTTCTAAATTTTTCTTTTTTTTAGTTTTCTTTACTAATTGTTTAACGTTCAGATTTTTTTCTATTCTTTTGATGCATTGAATTTTTTATCTTTGAATACTGCAGTTATTGCAGATCTTTAGAGTCTTTAGACTAGACTTTAGAAGACTTTTAGATTCTTCTTTCAATATCTAATTTTTTTTATGATTTTAAAAATTTTTTATAGGATGCCTAAGGGATGATTTGTATATACAAAAATCCCAATTTCTAAAAAACAGCAAATTGTATAAATTTTACACAAGCTGTTTAACTTTCTGTATTAGATTGTTTCTTTGGTTTTCAAAAGCTACTTAATTTTGAGTATTAAGTTTTAAAATTTTCAGTTCTTAAATTTTGCACATAACCCAGGTTTCTCGTTTCTCGGTTTTTAGGGCTTTTATTCAATGTGCTTAAATTTTCAAGTTACCAAATTTTAATTTTTTTTTATTCTAACATTTTGAAATTTCAAAATTTTTAGATTATAATATGTAAGAAACTGAAAATTTGAAAATTCTAATCCAAGTAAATATTTTGAAATGTAAACGCAAGAAAACAAAAATATTTAAAATACTTGGAGTCTAAAAACCCAAAAAAGAAAAAATTTGAAAGCTGAAGACAGAAACATGAAAATCTGAGGGTAATAAAACCAAAATGAGGAATGTATACACTGAGAAGTTAGATAAACTTAAAATCTAATGCAATAAAAAAAGTACAAATTTAAATTAAAAACCTGAAAATATTTCAATTTGGTAACTTGAAATTTGATTCTTTGAAAATGTAGAAAACTTAAAATATGAAAAACCAAAACACAAACAACATAAGGAGAACCTACAAACTTACAAGTCTGAAAAAGGTGAACTGAAAGCGTGAAAATGCAAGCAATTTAAAATCCTAGAAACAGGAACCCTAGAACTTGAGAATTTGTTAAACTGAAAACATTTCAACCTGATATGTTGATAATTTAGTAATTTATAAAATTGTGAAACTAAGAAAATGACACCGTAAAATTCCCAGAATCTGAACAACTAAAAATTTGAAAAGTGTAATATTACAGGCCGAAAACTTGATAATTTGAAAACCTTAAAAACTGCAATTCTGAAAAGTAAAAAATGAAAAATCTTGAAAACCTGGCACCAATACAATTTTAGACAATTTTTTGTATCCTAAATGATATATTTCTAAATGTTAAAACTGGAAAAAGTGGGAACTGGGAGAATTTGAAAACCTTAAAAGTCAACAGTTTGTAAGCGTAAGAACCTAAATCCTTGGAAAATTAAAAATCTAAACATGTAAAATCTTCAAATTCTGAAAATTTGATAAACTTATTATCTAGGTTACTTAAAGTTTGATAGAAAACTTGAAATTGTAAGAAACTGAAAATTTAAAAGCTTGAAAACTAATATTATCGAAATCAGACATTTAGAATCCGATAATCTAAGTAAAAGCCTAGTCACCTGCAAATCTGATAATCTGAATGAAAGCCTAAACAGCAGCAAACTTAAGAATCTAAAAAAAATATAAATTTGAAATTTGATAAGCTCAAAATATCAGAAAAAGAAAGAAGTCGGTGAGCTTGAAAACCCGATAATTTGAATGAGACACTGAGAATCTGGAACAAACCAATAAATTAAAATTTACAAAATCAAAAACCTTAAAAAACGGAGAACCCTAAAAGTCAAAAAAATTTTTGACTAATAATAATTATAATTTAAAAATAAAATTAAAAATTATAATTTAACTATAGTTTAAATTATTCCGTTTAAAAACAATTTAAAAAAATCTTCACTAGACTGGCTGGCTCAGCTTTTTTTATAAAAAGCTGGGAAACATAAGTAAAACTTCGCACATAATTTAATTTAGAAGCTGTAAAATACAGATTATTACCTCATTGTCGCATTTGCATTACGTGCGAAATTTTGCTCGTTGGAATTCAAGAATCGCATCTTATGTATTGATTACCTTCAATATTCACTTAAAGTAGCATTTTCCGTAAGTAACGGCAAACCAATGAGTTTAACCATCGCCAGAATAATTTTAAATAAATACAAAATGTCCGCATCCTTGCACTAAGAAAATAGTTACGTTACAACCTTCTAATTAATTGATCTAGAAAGTTTCTTCTAATTTATTATATTTCACCAACTTCTCAGCGTCACGAATTTAATTTTGCAGAATATTTTTGGTTACTTCATTGTTTTACAGAGTCGAGAGAAAATTTGTTATCCAATTTTAACCTCTAACAGTGGCACATCAAAGTTGAAGTATAATTTTATTATGACAGCATCATCGTCTGGTTTATGGTAAGTACCCGAAGTTTGCGCGGATTAACACAATAATGAACCGTCGACTATACCTACAGAAACTATTATATCTCTTTAGGGAGTCGTCTTTTTCTCTTGTTAATCCAGCACGTTTCATGTGTAAAATTTATCTACCTTGGAATTTATTAATCGCAGCTGAACATGTTTACTCCCGAAACGATCGTAAACAGACGAATTAGTCAATTTACGAGCGGGATTTACAGAGGACTGTCTTTAAAATGACAGAAACAGTTTGAAGAACGTTTTTAAAAGACTATCCCAGTTTCCAATGGGACAGCCAAAAAAGAAAGCAAATTCACGTTGATCGTTTCTACTTAATTATGTTTATTTAAGCAAGTGTGTTTTATTTAACTTCCGCAGGCTACATTTAGTTATATTACAAGTGCTCCCTCAGCCTCTGTAATTTACAGAGTTGGTGCACAAACGGCCTTAGCAATCTGCATACATATGGGTGCCGTTTTGGAACAGTCTTGATCTCCATTTCGGTCGAAAGAGAGCCGCAGACATTACACTGAATTGAAAATCACCGCTAATGAGGATCGTCCAAGTTTTTCTTCTTAATTTAGTTCGGCAGTTTCGCTGTGAAATTGTCTGATGTCTAATTCAACTTCAAAGATACACCGTTAAAGAGAATCTTGAACATTCACCGAACCTTGTTCCACAGAAGTGCTTCTCAGAATTAAGAAAACAGGCATGCTACCGAAATGTATAGAATGAGTGTGCTTTGAATATGATTAAAAAAAAATATCAAAGACTCCGGTTTTATTGTTGTATTAGCAATGTAATTATTACTCACGTAATCTCGAATTCGTTTTACAGGTAATAACATCTTAGCACGAATCCTCTCAATTTCCTCTTCGTAGAGAAAAACCCACTTGCCTATGCATCGACAACACTTTGCATTCATTCCGGCTGGTCAACAACGGAGCTTAACGTCGTGTATCTTGGTTTGCATTTGTTTCATCCAGAATTTTCCTAAGCTTCGTGTGTCTCCACACAAAGTCCGTGATTCGATTAAGTGTACCCGTGAGTGAATGCAAACAGACGCAAACTGAACCATTGTCTCCATTCATTTACATCTTGTGTATGTGAATGTACGCGCGCTTTATTTAGACAATTGCAGTTAAGCTGCTACGTTAATCCGAGTTGAGCTTTACATGGATTATGCGAACAAGAAGCGGACGTAAGACTAATTTCCTAAATCACAGTAAATAATAATTTGTTTAAAAACTAATATTATAAATTATAAAGAATAAATGTGAGCACCTCCAAAGTAGTTTCACAATTCACATTTTTCACAAACTCAAAGTTTATTGTGCCTAGATATCATCACATCCGATATAACATTGGATTACATTTATTTTAGATGGAAACAGTATCTGATATCTGTCACATTACTAAAAATCATTCTTTTGTCTTTTTAATGACTCGTATACAACTTTTTAGTAAAAAAAATAATGAGCTTTACTGAAAGCTCGGTCATGAATCTTCTAAAAACTGGTTTTTAGAAGGTTTCTAATTTCTCGAGATTACAAATTCTAAAATTTTTCATGTTCTTTTATTTTTGTTCTTTTTAGACTTTGTCTATTTCTTCTAACTGATGTATTTGACTTTTAGCGTAACTTTATTTTTTTGTAGGTTTTGAACATAGCAGTTTTAATATTTTTTTATTTTAATTATAAAATATTTAATTTTAAAGTTATTATTTAATCAGATTTTATTTTTCTCGTTTATTTAATTTTAAACTTTTATGTTTTAAAGTATTATTATATTTCCAGTTTTCAAGATTTCAAATTCTCAAGTTTTTATATTATATTCTATATTATATATATTCTTAAGATTATTACATTTTTAAATTATCGATATTTTAGATCTTAATTGGCCAGGTTTGCATCAATTTCTTAGCGTTAAGCAATACTTAAGTTCCTTTGCTGTAATTGTTAAAACAATAGTTTCCTTAGTTTTTAAGAACTACTTAATTTTGAAGAATGGCAATATGTCATTAAGTTCTTGAATCCTCAGTTCTTAAATCGGACAGCTCTCAAATTTTTAGGTCTCTAGTTTTTAGGACTTTTTGCCACTATACCAATTTTCCAAATTTTTGGATTCCAATATTTTAAATTCCTAGATATTTACAATATAACATCCAAGAAAGTTTATAATCTAAAAATTGAAAATTTATCCAAAACCAAGAAATATAAAATAGAATAATAAAAAATGTAAACGCAAGGAAATTTATAAAACTAAAAGACTAAAAATTAACTTTTCTAAAACTTGGAAACAAAAATCCAAAAACTAAAATTTGAAACGTTAAAGACTGAAACATGAAAATCTGAAAGTAGTAAAATCAAACTGAAGAACATATACACTGAAAAGTTGGATAAAATAAAATACAATAACAAAAAAAATATCAAATTTAAACTAAAAACCTAGAAATATTTCAATTTAGGAACTTAAGAATTTGATACAATGAAAACGTGGAAAACTTAAAATCTGAAAAACTTAAATACAAACAACATTTGAAAAAGTAAACTGCAGGTGTGAAAATAAGAGCAATTTAAAATCCTAGAAATAGAAACTTTAAAACCAAGAAAATTTGTGAAAGTGAAAACATTACAACCTGAGATGTTATTATTATTCTAAAAATTGGTAAAACCCAGATATCTGAACAACTAAAAACTTGAAAATTTTATAACATTACAGTCTGAAAACTTGAGAATTTGAAAATCTTAAAAGCTGCAAATCCGAGAAGCAGAAACTTTAAAAACTTGAAGATCTGGCAACAATACAATTTTACAATTTCAATTTTTCATATACGGAAGTTTCTAAATGATAAAACTCTAAAAATTAGAGACTGGAAAGGGGAGGAAGCTTCAAAGTCAACAACCAGTAAAATTAAGAAGCTAATTATGTAAAATCTTTGGATTCTGAAAATCTGATAAACTGAATATCTGAGATACCTAAAATTTTATAAAAAAAATAAAGTTCTGAGAAAAACTTTGAAAAATAAAATTATAAAAATCATATACTTTTAGAATCTGATAACCTGAATATAAAACCGAACAGCAGCAAACTTTAAAATCTAAATAATTTAAAAATCTGAAATTTGATAAGCTCAAAATCAAAGGAAAAGGCAAGCTCTAATATTTATGCTTTCAGTTCTTCAGATTAAAAAGTAGAACATTTGGAAGCCTCTGAGCTTGGCAACCTAAGAACCTGACACCTCGAAAATATGATACTTTGAAAACCACGAAACGTGGAGCCCAGAAATCAAAATGTGCAAAATTAAAAACTTTAAAAACCTTGTAACTGACAACTTTGGAATTTCACGAATTATTCCATCCAATCTTAGCTAGGCTGACTCACTTTTCATTCTTTTAATCAAAAGCTGGAAAACTTGACAAAATTTAGTTTAAAAGCTATAAAATATGGATTTTAACCTCATTATCACATTTACGTTTTGTACGAAATTTTGCTCGTTGGATTTCGAGAATCGCACTCCATGTATTGATTACCTTTAATATCAACTTAACGTGACATTTTCCGTAAGGAACCACAAAGCAATGATTTTAACCATCGTTGGTATAAATTTAAATAAATATAAATAGTTCAGTCCGATAGCTTTTGTTATAGCTCATTTTATCTTAAAGATCCGCCCCCAATTTGTACACTCCCACGTGTTAGCAGCAGTTAGGAAATTAGATAAACAACGTTATTTCGCTAATCGTGCGGTTAAGCCGGCGCTCCTAACTTCCGCCTTGAGGCAGTTCGTTATAATTTTCTCCATATAGTCGAGGACCAAAATCTACATGAAAGGTCAGATTTACACCATGAAATACCTCAAACGTGACATGTACGTGTAAATTATTTTCCATTAGCGTTGCATATTTACAGTACATAATTGCCGAACCCTTTTTGGCAGAGATCATTCTGCTATAAAGCCCAAAAATAACTACCAAATTGGTCAATTTATCAACGATTAAACTAGAATTACTAAAATCTCACAGAAAACGATTTCTATACATCATCTACTGCTTAACTGATATGCAAATGTTGTGCTTGTCATAAAGGCACAAAGCGAGCGACGACATTAAATATCATGGAAACATAATACACCAACAGATAATCTGAATGAAAAGTTTAGAAATCATACGTAAAAGGAAATGTCGGAAAAGCGAGACAAACACGAATCGAAGACTGACATTTGCGGACTGCGGTATTGCATGTATACAAACCGAGCACAGTGTCGACGGTAAGATGTTATCAGACAACAGCAAAGAAAATAAAAACTGCACTGATGATGGCTTTTTCTCCAGATTACTTGACTGCGGTTTTAAATTAAATCCTCCGATTAACATAAATACACAATTGAATTCGTTAAGAAAACAGTATTTTGCTAATTGATACTTTAGAAAACAAAACGAGAAAATACTTCTGAAAAAGTACAAACCGGGAAACCGAGAATTAAAGGCAATTCTCTAAAAGTATTCATATTACAGAGATTCAAAACAACTTCAACCGGAGAATTATTTTCGACTTTAACTAATTGGGTTCTTCACAAAACTTTAAACAAAGTCATCAAGGTAAATATACGTAACTAAACAAGTCATCAAACTTACACGCTCTAAATCGCGGCGGTCGATACCTATCTTTGCCACAAATAAAATTAGAGCAACACGATACAATCATTACCGAATAAAATCCTTGTTGCAGAATCAAGATTTTTCATTTCTCGAATTAAAATCGTCACAGGAAATTTTAGGTGCTTTTCAGTTGCTTGATTTCAAGCAAAGCAATTTATATTTAAAGTCGTAAGTCGTAGTCACCAGAGATGTTATGAGCCTTTGAAGTTTGAAGTTGTTGAGCGTTATGTGTATATTGCAACTGTTAAGACCAAAGATGTGACTAATCAATTTAACTAATATAGCGGCTGCTCATTTAAATGACTGCGGAAACTTTTGGACCCAAAACAACTCTAAAAAAACAAAATAAATCGGAAACATTTTTTAAATATGTTGTTGCATCATTATTATAAATGGATTTATAAATCTTATCTACCTAATATTTCTGTTTCTATTTTTTAACTGGATGCATCAATTTTAAATTGTTCAAAAAGAGTTTTATTCAAATTATAATAGTCATCGCTTTTTTTGGGAATGGAACCTAAATAGAAGAACAAGATTGATTTTTAGATTGATTTGGATTCCGTTTTCCACAAATAGTCGTTTACAGCGTCTATGACTTTATTATCGTTCGTAAATCTTTTTTCGCCAAGCTACTTTCTGAGATTTGGAAACAGATGGAAGTCACACGGGGCTAAATATGGTGAGTATAGTGGGTGGAGAAGCAGTTCAAACTTTAGTCGATAGATTTTAACCATCACCTGTGCATTGTCTTGATAAAACAACATCGTCAGCAAACGTACGTAAAGCTTTTTCGTGGTTAAATGTTCGTGTTAGTTACGTTAAAATGTTTACAATCTCTTTTTGACTGTGAACCTTCTTGCTTCTGAGATCTTTGAATTTTTCCAGAGATTTTGTTATCTGCTGAATTGTCTGAAAATTGACATGTATTTGAGCCATTGACAATGATTGTCCCAATTTCGATACAGAGTACTATTACCTGTCAACAAGCACCATTTTCTGGCGCTTGTGCTTTGGGAGAATCCGTTAATCGTAGTCCACAGCTACTCGAACAAATTCGTTTGGTTGCTCCGTCACATCTGCAAAGAATTTGACTGCAGTTTCCTTCATGAGTTTTTGATTAGGGGCAACTCGATGAAGTTGAGTGTTGCGTACGAACCATGGATCGTTGACGCTATACTAAAATACTTATTTTGCATCTTCTGAAAGTTTTCGATGTGTAAATTCACAGCGTGTCTCCAAACTGGACAGGCATACATCATTGTCGCTCTGACAATGGTTTTATACATAAGCAACTTGTTTCCAATGGAGAGACGACTGAGAGCCGCGTTATGAGACCATTTGCCTTGTTTTTGGTCCAGGAGGTATAGGCCTTGAATGTCATTTCTCTCTCCAGAGTTACTCGCAGATATTTGGTCTCAGCTCTCCAGAGGATTGGGGTTTTAAACATGAACACTTGACTAACTGGTTTCAAAGTTCTATTTTCGCTGGTTCGTTTCTTGGTGAACAAAACGGCGCTGCTTTTGGCAGCGTTCACGTTTATTCTCCATTGAGCAAACCATTCCTCCAGACCATCAATGATAATCTGGAGTTTGCTAGTCACGTGCTCAACGTTTCCCCTCGCCCCAGGACATGTGTCATCTGCATAGAGCGCCATTGTGGAGACAGCATCTTCCGGTCGTGGGATGTCTGACATGAAAATATCGAACAAGAATAGGGCAAGTATCGATTCTTGGAGAACTGAATGTCCTTACTTCCAAGTAGGATCATATGATTTTCACCAAACCGATCAGGAAGTCGGTCTCAAGAAGCTTGTGGAGAAGCCCTCTTGCCACACTTGCGATTGAAACTGTCAGAAACGTGTTCAACTGCTTGCAGCGCTTGATCGGTGCTTGAGGCTTATAGTCTCCACTGTCTTCCTCACTTTTATTCTGCACTTGGTCAAAACAATTTAGTGGATTTTTTCTCTCATCTCTGGCATAGTCACTTCAATGGGTCGTCCACTGCGTGCTTTGTCACTGGTACTTGCTTTAATCAGCAACCCAGCGTTTAATCATCATATTCAGTAGAGAAGAGTCTCCTAACGTTAAATCTAGCTCATGTTTAATTTTAGTTACAGTTAGAGTTTTAAAAAAATATATTTAAATGTCGCACAAATTTTGGAATTTGTAAAGTAATCTTGTAAAGGATAAAATCAAACAATGCTTTTATTATGTTGAGTATAATGGCCTCGTATCTATATAAAGCACGGAATATATCATTCCACCCTCGTATTTATCACAATCTTATCGGACATCACAGTTAACATTTTTTTGTTACTTTTTTTTGTTGTATTTTTCTATGAAGAGTTCATCAAATTGTGAGTAGAGTATGTATAATTCAATGGTATAAGATATGGGCATCTACAATGTTTTTTGGTTTCTATTATTTATTCTTTTCTTTTCGTTTATTTCTTTTTTATTTTAAAATGATTCATTTTATTATGATTATATTAAGCGTACAATCGTTTAAACTATAAACAAATTATCTGTAATTCAATCTGAAAAGACATTTGAATCAACGATTTTTCACTTTTATTTATTTTTTACTAAATTGTTGCAATGTGTTGCAATTGTGCAATATTTTTTCATTTTCTACTAGTTGTTTTGCTTGCCAGAGTCATCAGATTACAAATGTTCTCCAAAATACCCATTGAAAAATCGAAGGGAAATTTTTATATTAATAAATAAACTTCCACCACCAAAAAAACATGAATGTAGAATTTACAAATTTAAAAAATAAATAAATACCGATTATTTTTATAATTAGAATTAAACTCTTTTCGAACAATATCTAATCGATGTATCGCGAATGTTTTGCATAAAACCTGTTAAAATGTTCAAACTATTTTCATTTATATAAAATAAAATAGAATGAATATTAAATAGACATAATTTATAGATACATTTATACTACACGATAGCATATTTAAAATAAGCCATTTTGAACATTTTTAGCAATGTTCTTTGTATAGTTCTTTCTTCTTTAGCCGTTTCGTTGACACTTGTGTGGTTAAAATAGTTATTTCACCGCAGTTGTCGTGCATTCTAATCACCTGAGATTATCAACCAGGACGTAATTAATTTCGTAATTAATCTTCATCAACTCAAGGAATAATTTTGATTTTTATTAACGCAGTTTGCCGTACGTGAAAAAAAATATCCGCCGCTGCTTTGGGAATTGTACCCGATTGTTGTTCAATTGGCAGTATTAATTCAGCTCTGTCTTTATCGCATGTCGACTTTTTCCCGAGGGTCCATGTTTTGTTTAGCTCCTTTGAACCACTTTTCAGTCTCCATCCAATACAAAGTCGATGCATTATTATAGCGGTTGGTACGGCAAGGATAATTAGATCAATACGTGTTTGATGTAATAATGTTGTACAAAAGCTTGTTCTGCCTTTGTTCTATAATTAGTATGCATAGATGGGGAATTACTCCAGCTCCTGCATTAAAAACGGCAGGCAAATAATAACAGACCTGCAATCCTTGAACCGCTTTTCTCACGTTGATTAGGTTTTATGTAAAATCGATGTAAACGTCGCATAAAATGTGACAGTAACTACGTAAAACGACCACACACGCCACTGTTCCTTCATCACACACGCTAAGAATGTAATTACTAACGACTGGATTCCCAATTTTGTTGATTGCAATGATTTACCGTTGCAGAGCACGACACTAATTTTATATTCATTTCCTCGTCGATTGCACCAATCATTTGCCAGTTTCCCGATTAACTTCGCGGAAACTGAAAGAGGAACGACATTATCGAATTATCTTATATTGAAATGTTGAACGAAATGTGTAAAATATATAAACCGGGAACATATGGCAGAAGCACACACTAGAGTGATATAAAAAGTATCCGGGAAAGCCACCTGTTGCACGCTCGGAAAGCCCTTACAAATTCTCCGAAGAACTTTAACAAGAAAGCAAACACTGATACCTCTCCGTGCAGTTTCCAGATCGCAGATTAATTTGATTTATACTTAAACTAGCCCGCCGGTTTTCTGGAAGCAATTAACACACATTCCTGCTTAAATTAACTTTATGGAAGGCTAGAAAAAACTTAACAAATCTGCATACAAGAGACATCAAAGCGCACATGTCGTGAACGATTTTCAGAGCAATTTCCAACTAATTAATCGAGCTTAATCTCAGAGACGTGGGTAAATTGTGTTTAGAAGATCTGCCACGATTATTTTCAACACAAACCGGCACATATATACAGTTAGAAATCTCATTGTAAAACTCAACAATAAAATCATGGCAACATTTTTTGAAATCCTCTCCCAATGGGCTATAAAATCATTCAAAAGCTGAAAGGTTCTGGAGGCTCTAATTTTCGCTGCGTACTTTTGAGGTTTATCAACGTTTATTTTTAGGTAAATCACTATTGTCCTGTTCACGATTTGAACAAGTTTTCATTTACTCGTATTTTCATCTGCAGAAATGTGAAACTGAAAAACATATTTTACACATTTTTTTAACAATTACGTTGCTTCACAGTTTGTGATGTTTCAAAGTCATTTTGTGTACACATTCCTGACATTTTAATTCAGTCTCACGTCGAATGAGTTTCTTTGCACAATTACAAAAATCCTCTCCTTGAGTTTCCTATTAATAGCACCGAATCCAAAACTCAACCGAACGGAAGCATTCCCGAAGTACGCACCGAATTGTAACAATTTTCATTTCTTAACGTTTCCAGTTAATGTTCACATTACTGACTATAACGATCGTAGTTTATAGCGGGTGTGCACTTATTGTTTTTATTATTTTTTAAACTCTAGTGAAATTTCCTCCTACGTGGTGTTTACCTGCCAACGTTTATTTATAGTTTGTAAGTAGTCCAATTTTCTGTAATTGCTCTCATATTCTTGTTTATTTTTCTTTCTTAAAAGCACTAAATGATCAACCCCGAAAGTTTTTTCACACAAAACTCCACACGAAGTATTAATACGACAATAATAGAAGAATCGATATCACGTGACTGTTTTAATTCTCGTTAATTTTGGTGATGTAAATGAGGTTTAATTTAGTCGCTTGATGAAGTTTGTTGATCGAAAAATTAATTGGTTTCATGTGAAAATGTCAGTTTTTAGATTTATTTGTGTTATTTTTTAGATTTATTTGTGTTATAGTGTGCCAGCGCACTACGCCTACATTAAGTTGTGATAAAAAAACGGGTACTTGGCTAGCGACATTTTTGAGATAGTTACAGATAGAAACAAACAAGAATAAATCAAAAACAAAAATGGATATCAACACAATTTCACCTGACCGGACGTGGTGGAACAAACTGGAAAGTTTCCAACAAAGTTCGGCGGTTTAATTTTGAAAAAGATGCATTCTTAGATTGCAAACGTTTCTCTGGTGGAGAAAAACGTATCCCAATTACAACAATGTATATTTACAGCTGATCGGGAGGAAATATAGCTGGTAAATGTTTTGTATTTGCATTGTGTTAAAGACAATAGAGGCGTGGAGCTTCTAAATTAACTCCAATGACTCGTTTGCGGCCGACTGAAGCATTCTTAAGACGAGAGTTTGTTAACTATATTGTTTTAGGTACAGTAACGAAGTTTATTTAGTAGAAAACGCGCTGACAATTGGTGAAAATTTTTGTAGTACATAACCAAAAAGAAAATAAAATTCTCGTGACGGATAAACGAGCATAATTATAACTACAAGAAGGTAGTTATTTTCTCGTTCCACGCTTAATTTGAATCAAAAGTTTATTAATTTATGTTTCTAGTAGTTTTCTCTAACGCTACAACCGGATATAAAATTAAAAACAGAGAAAATTGAAACGTCAAACGTTTTGTCAAACAACAAGCCGCGAGGGCGGGAACCTGGAAACGTTTAATTTTAAAACAGATATGTGACGTCGTGTGCGACGGTTAGAAAAAAAAATAACATGGCACAAAACAAAGGTAGGGCATAAATGGTCAATTTAAATTTCAAACCGACGTTGTCGACCGTAATGATAATGTATTTGTTATGTGTTCTCGACGCGTTCTCTTGCGGACAATGCGAACGACCGCTAATGGCCAATTTAGAAGAAGGTATTTCATATTAAATTATACAGGTTTCTTTATTCTGCGAATGAGAGAGGTTGGACGCAAAATTGTGTTTTTTGTAGTTTTTATTTTTAAGCCATTACTCTTTAAAATAGATTCTGATTTTTGTTGCAGGCACGGAACAATCATAAAAATTCTAACAACAACACAGAAAGCATCACGAGGTGAGTAAATTTATTATTGTATTTGTCAATTGTAGACACGTCGATAAACAGAAAATGTAGAAAACAAAGCGGCCAAAAAGTTGATTGCCGAGGTGTGTTTGATGCTTGATTTATTTATTTATTGTGCGTGAGTTGTGGTAGTTGGATTTTATTAAATTGGGACTGGGGGCTTTTGAAGAGTAGAAAAGAGCTCAAGTTTTTTTCTTTTTGAGGGTACATTTCCCGAGAGAAATAAGACCTAAAGTTCTAAATACAAAGAACAAACAAATAATACTATTTGACAAGCCTGATGGGAATCAAAAGAACTGATCTTTTAAAATAAGTAATATTTCAAAATGTAATATCGTTAAATTACACGTTGACTGTTCTGGAAAGCCTCAGTTTGCGAGCTGTTTATTATACAGATTCACAAAAATATTGTTATGGATGAAAATAAAATCTTCGGAATGGAATATTCAGTTTATTTGCGTCGTTTTTAGCGGTACTAGAAGTAAGATATTTTAGACAACAGGCGGTTATTAAACGTAAAAACGATTAAAAGCACTTTATACCTGTGTACATACGTCATTAATCCTTTGAACATGAAAACTTTTTGGATGATTAATTAATGAGGTTATTTCGACATACAATGCCAGGCCATAAATTATCGAATCAATGTCATTTAGTTTTATTTTATTTATATGTGTGGTCCAAAAATTTCTGAAAATCTAGAAATCGCGATAATTCGTTTAATTTTGATTCTTTCGCCATTAATCCTATCTCACGTAGAATTTCATGAAAAATGCAACGGTGTCCACGGACTTCACATACGAGTTCGAGTTCTAAGGTTATCCGGGTGTGAAGTTTGGAAAAGTCTGTAATTTTTCTTACTTTTTAATCAGAGCTGATATCGAAAAGCAGTCAACGCTATCGTATTTCTAGGGTCTCAAATACTACAAATGCGATCAAGATCAGGATTCTTTTGGGCATGCATCGAAAAAAAAAGTTAAATTAGAGACTAAAAAATGACCTAATCTATCGATCGATGCCAAAATTCCCGAATTCAATCACGTTTTCACCGAAAAAAAAATTGTTAAAATTTAGGTCTCAAAAACATTATAACTTAAGAGCCGCGATAAATAGTTTAATTTTGAATCTTTTGTTACAAATATGGTCATATTTTACGTAGAATTTAACGGGGAATTTAACGGTGTATCCGGAATTAACGTACACGTCTGGATTCCGAAGTAATCCAGGTTTGAAATTTTAAAAAGTTTTAGTTTGCTTCAAAACGACTAAAGTTGACAATTTCCTTGATTGTATAGATTTTTAATTAAGTCAAATATCGAGATGCAGTCAACGCCATCGTATTTCAGGAGCCTCAAATACTAATAATCCCGCCTTATCTTGATATAAAAAATTGCAAAATTTTACTCAATTGATGAAAATTTGTTAATTTTTTGAAATTCGTTTATATCTTCTAAAGTAGAGCACGTATGAAAATGGAATTTTGCACCCTTATAGACCTCGATCTGGGCTATCGATTGCTACCAAGACTCCCGGATTCTAAGTTTTCATCAAGAAAAAAAATGATAAAATATAAGTTTAAAAAAAACATGAAAATACCGATAAATCGTTTAGGTTAGACTTTATTGTCGCAAATTTGGTCCAGTTTCACGTAGATATTACGAAGAAATCGACGGTCTCCCCGGAATCGTCGTACAAGTCCGGGTTTCGAAGTTTCCGCCTTTGAATTTTCCAAAATTTGGATTTCGCGTTGAAAAAAAAAATAGTAATTTTGTAATTTTTAATTAAAACAAATTTCTGAAGTTTCAAATACTAAGAATCCGGTCTTATCCTGACTTTAAAACATTTGAACATTTGCAAAAAAAATTTGACTCAATTGATGGAAATTATTAGAAATTCCTTCATATTTTCTAGACTAATGTCTAGTACGTGCCGAAATGAGATTTTGCACGCACATAGATGTCACTTCGAGCTATCGATCAATGCCAAGATTTCTAGATTCTATTACGTTTTCATCAAGAAAAAAAGTGTTAAAACATGGATCTCAAAAAAAGCACGAAAATTTAAATCACGCAATAAATTATTTAATTGTTGTCTCAAATTTGACTTTATTTTACGTAGAATTTTAGAAGAAAGGGAAAGGAGTCCTCGGATCTCACGGATTTTGCGTCAAAAAAAGTAAAATTTGGTAATTTCGAGAATTTTCTAACTTTTTAATTTAGGCATATATCGAGATGCAGTCAACGCCATGGCATTTCTAACGTCTCAAATATTAAGAATCCGGTCTTACCCGATTTCGAAAATCGCAAAAATTTCAAAAAAAAACTGGCTCAGTTGATGGGAATTTGTTCATTTTTAGAAATTCACGCAAATCTTCTGAATTTAAGAATGTACCAAAATGAGATTTTTCAGCACGCCCAAAGACTTCGCTTCGGCTTATCAATCGACAAAAAAATTTGGACTGAATCGGTGGAAAGTTGTACATTTTTAGAAATTCGTTTCAATCTTTTAAACTAGTGCACGTACGGAAATGAGATCTTGCATGCTTATAGATCCAGCTCCGGGCTATCGATCGACGTCAAGGTAGTCGAATTCTATAGTGTTTTCAACGAAGAAAAAATTGTTAAAATATAGGTCTGAAAATTTGTTTAATTTTATTTCTATCGCTATGCTATTAATTTTACCCTTCTTCTTTAGAAACTGTCCATTTCCCTGGAATGTTGTTTGAAACAATCGAAACACCTTACCAAAGCTTTATTTCTCATTGGTTTGATTATGACCGTCGCCATTATAATCCCGTATTTAATCGCTCCCGTTTTAGGACTCGTCGCGTTAATCCGTCCGATTACGATCTCTGTTGCTCTTCGCCTCTCTGATGCGTGCTGAAAGCAAATCAAGCCAAAACTGGAAGTGTCGACGGGGGTGACTGTTTGTGGGGGGCCGTTGCCATTACGGAAACTCTGTAAAACAACCACTTTACATCCATCGGATACTCGGCACAGACACGAACATGAATATTTCAGTGTAATAGCTCTCACTTCGAATGGCATTTTTCTCCTTTTGTAAATATTGATTCTCAAATAGTACTCGCTGAGGCATGTCTCCACTCTAATCCCTGCTCTGTCCGCTTCGAGTGCTTGTTTTCTTTTTTTGTAGTTCCTGCCACACAGAAACGTCACAAGGAAAGACCGGACGATAGAACTGTTGATAAATAAAATCCGACGACGACGGTGAACAGTGAATGCGATTGTTATATGATTATCTCTCGTGCTTATTCCTTACTTTGATCTGAATCTAATTTTGCTTTTGCAGGAAACGTAAAATTACCTTAGGCAATTTTTAGTTTGTTACGTCAACACAAAAACTGCACGACCTAGAGTCTTAATTTTTACAACAACATTTTCATTCATACTCATTTTCCCATACATCCAACACTCTGGAAAAGAAACAAAATTTTTTCTAACAAATTTTTATGTGCGACATTTAATAAACATGAAATTTATATTACAATTACGTAAAGTAAATAAATGGAAAAAATCCGAAAATAATCATACCATGGTCTATTTCAAAAATGACATTGTGACATTTTTCGCTACAAAGCGAATTATAAAATTAAAAACAAACTAACAATTGATTTTCAACAACGTTTGCATCGCAGTAATTTCAATTATTCGCATGGAAATTGACAAAAATTGAAAAAACAAACCAAAACAACAGTTATTTTTAACTTTCAACATATTTGTTCTACCACCGTAAAATAATACTAGAGTAGATAAAGAATCTGAAAAATCGTTATTTCATCATGTTTGAATTATCAAAATTAAAATTTTAAACCCGTATTGTATGCAAACGTTTCGTGAATTAATTAAATGTCAGTGTAAGATGATTTCTTAAATTTACTTTATAAAGTGGATACTTTGAAAATGTCTACATTAAAAGCATGTCTGAATCATTAAAAATTCACTTTGTTGCTAAAATGTGTGATGGGGTTGTGGTAACAAATTTAAATAACGAGGTAAATAGGAGGTTCATATTGACACATTTCATATACATTGCGAATAAGTAAATATCGTTTATTTTTTACTAAAAGCCTTTGGAAATATTAACAATAATAGTCTAAAACTGGGCGTTTTCATTTCCCAATCCGAATCCAGCATTCATTCTCAGTTCGCAGGTGCTTTTATGGGCTTTTATTCTAACTAGCCACAGATTTTGAATGAGAAACAATTTGTCGTAAAAAAATGTTGATAAAAGTGAGCAAAGGCATCACAATTGGCCGTTGGAGAGGTAATTTTTTTTCAACTTTTCAAGCGTAGAGTCGGTATGTTTAGTATTCCAAACCATTGCGAATACTCGTTATAGGTACACTTTTTCTTGCTTTGCCAAGTAAAATGTACATTTTCTTTAAATTAACAATTACCTAAGAAATGCTCTATCATGCGTACGCCTCTGAAATAAAGTTCTGCATCTAAGACTGCGGTTAAATTAGCAAATACAATTTAAAAATCTTTTGTTGAAAATTTCATATGGAATTTTGGAATTTTTAGTTCTCTAAAAAGACTCGTCGCCGTTTTCTGTCGTTGAACACTCTCCACCCTCATTGGTATATAATAACTTATAATTACCTACTCAAAGTTCAAATTTTTCATGTTCTTTAGGTTTTTTAAGCTTTACCTTCCTAGACTTTCTCAGGTCCTCAACTTTTCAGTTTAAAAACTTTTTTCCTTTTTTTTAGAAATTTCTACATTCTAGAATTCGTAGCTTATTCTCTATTTATCGAGTCCAAATTTCCTAGACCTTCAGATTCTCAGAATCGGAAATTTTCAGATTATTACTTTCTTCCAAATATTTAGATTTTAAGTTCCCAGATTATCACTTCTCCCAAAAGCTGTTGTTATAACAATAAGATTTTGTGGTTTACAGGCTTTCAGGTTTTCAAGACTTTTATATTCCTAAGCTCTTTAACATTTCTCATAGGTATTTTTAAAAACATATATTTTTTCAATTACTTAAAAAAATTTGATTTTTTTGTTTTTGAAATCGTGCCTCCTAGTAAGTGTTTGTGATTGTGAAAACTTTAAAATTGTGGACATATTTTGGTCATTTTTTTTCTATATAAAAACTTTCCTTGATACTAATTCAAACATCTTGACAATTTTAGAAAATTGGACAATTTTTTAGAAAATCTGTAGATTTAAAAAATCCTGATGTTTTATAGAATTTCGAGACTTCTGGTACAAATTGTACAAAAATTTCTGAGCATTTTAAAAATTTAAAAAACATATCTTTAATTTGTTAAGTATATAGTCCGTAGATTTTTTCATTTTAAAATCTATTGCAAAATTTCGCTATAAGCTTTTTCTAAGTTTGACAGGTACAATGTAAGTTTTTATGTAAATGAACAATTTCTTGTTTTAATAATGCAGTCGTCCACCTATTACTACCGTTAAATTCGCAAATACAATTTAAAAATCTTTTGTTGAAAATTCCATGGATTTATTAGTCCTCAAAAAAGACTCGTCGCCGTTTACGCCCTCGCTTGTATGTAATCCCTTATTGCTCAGATTTCAAAATTTTCATATTCTTATGGTTTTAAACTCTAGATTTACTGCTTCTTAGATTCTTCAAATTTTAAATTTTTAGATTCTTAGATACTTTGAACTTTACCTTCCTAGGCTTTCTCAGATCTCCAACTATTCAGTTTAAAAAATTTCAACATTCTAAAGTTCTTAAGTGTCCAAATTTTCATTTTCCTAGCTTATTTCTTAGTTATAAAACTCCAAATTTTCTAGATCTTCAGTCTCAGGATCGGAAATTTTTGGATTATTATCTTCTACCAAATATTTGGGGGTCCAAGTTCCTATGTTTTCAGTTTTCTCGAAGACTGTTTTTCTAAGATTTTCCAGCTCACAAGTTTTCAGGTTTTCAGGTCCCATTTCAGTTTTCAAATTCATAAATTCTAGGTTGTTAGGTAACACATTTATATTCCAAGATTTTTTGAAAATTTCTCAGATTTTTGAAACACTTTTTTTTGGAAATATGTGCCTTTATTAGAGATTAATTTAAAATTTTCGAAATTTTGGACACATTTTGGTCATTTGAATTAGTTTTTCTATATAAAAAAAAATCATCTCTTTAATTTTTAAGCATATAGTCGGTGTATTTTTTAATTTTAAAATTCATTGCCGGTATAAGCATTTGCATACTTTGACATGTACAATATACGTTTTATTAAAATTAACAATTTCTTTAGAAATGCTCTAGCGTGCGTTGGTTTTCACAATAAAGTCCTCCACCTAAGACTGCCGTTTTTGCAAATACAATTTAAAAATCTTTTGTTAAAAATTCCGAACGGAAATTTGTACTTTTTAGTCCTCTATAAAAAGGCACGTCGCCGTTTTCTGCCGTTGAACGTCCTCCTCCCTCGTTTGTATATAATTACTTGTGTGACACTCACTTCCTGAGCTTTCGCCGGTCTCCCTTGGAGGTCGAGGTATTTCCTTCCGCCTGTTTGCCATGTACCCACGTTACTACGGCCCAAGTCCGGCCAACTAATTGGTTCCTGTTCCCCAGTACAGTGAAAATCGCTTTTCCCCATCCCTTCACTCTTTTCCCTTTAAAAGAAAGCTCGCTAGCCACTTTGTCGGTCGCCCTTATCGTCCGATACGATTTGTCCAAGCTAAGCGATCGTCGGGGAACGGCATTATCGCGGTAATTCGGAGGCGGCGCGGTGTTTCCTTTGTGATCGGCAGATTTCCCCAGAGGAGGCACCGCCGGTCGCCGCCACCAGTTAAATATTGACCTGCGGGGGCCACCTGTGGCGCGGATCGGCGCCGAGTACGTAATTTTTCGGAACGCTGATCCCCGCTGACAAGGTGGCGGCGGGGACGGCCTGACAAACAGGTCGTGTGTACTCACTATTAGTCCCGTGTCAAGTATCTGGACCCGGCGTTGTTCTCCTGCTCATATTTCACTTAACCTGCGATAAATTCCTCTGCTTTATCACGTCTACGAAACGTAGCACGGTAATGATGTTATAAAATAGACACTAAATTATCCGGAGAACTTTCAGAGGATTTACAAGTTCGGACCAGCTATTTCGAAAAATGACGAGAAGTCGTAAATCAATTGTTATGAGGTCGGAGGATGACCGTGCACTTCATTAACGTAGATAGATAACGAGAAGTTAAAAGCAGGAGAAACTGATAACTATTTTACAACTTGTACCCTGTGTCCTGTAATTTCCACTTAACTGTATAGATAATGAATCGGCGTCAGTCTCTATTAGTTATTATTAGTTTGATTGACGTGTTACACTTGCTCCTTATTTTCGTGTGCTTCGAGTCTAAATTAACCATAGCTTTCGTTTGAGCCAAGTATCGATCAACTTTGTTTGGGAAACTTATTCTACAATTTAAAGACAACAAAGTCTCAAACCCAACTTGATAATTTCAACAGTGTGCATTGTGCATAAATAAAAGCAAATTTTAATGAAAACAATGCGTGGAAACTGAAAACACAAGGTAAGTTTAAGGCCAATGTTTAATTAGGCCAAAGCTAAACCCAGCACAAACAAAATCTATTTTTTTTTCACGCAATTTGCAAAGCATCTATTTAAGTAACAAGGAATGTAAAGATTTGAGGTAAGCAAGTACAAGCCAAGGCAAAAATGTTAATGATCGATACTTTCCGTATTGCTTATTATAGTTTTATCGCTGCCGATTAAAATATACTTTGATTTTTAAGAAAACATTTTAATTCGAAATCTAACATCAGACTTAATTTTGATTTAGAACTGTCCGTAATACGTGTTACCGTGAATGTAACTATGTCTCGCTACTATGACATTCTCAACAAAATGAGAAAATTGTTGAAATGTGCGTCTGCGTGCATGAAAGTTTAAGCAGCTCGAAATCAATTCGATGAAATTGATGAAGCTGCGAATGGTGCTTCCTCAAGTGTATTAGCTAAAAAATCGAAAAACAGGTATCAATGTATATCTACGACTGCTTCAGAAAGTGATGCTGACCAAAAATTGCAAAAACGTTTACGGTCTGATGATAGTTTGCATGCTGGAAAAATCTGAACAACCAATGTTCTCTTACGGTGGTTATCTGCCACGAAAGTATAGACATTGCAAAATTTCCCAAGCTAATAAGCTTCCTCAAAAGCAAGCATAAAAAATATCGGCCTAGAAAATCAGAAGTACTTCAGAGATAAAATGTTTTCAAACTTCTGGAGACAGTAGACGATGAGACGTATCTTCTCTGAAGACAAATTCTATTTTCGTGTTGTTTTGTTCTAGACCGTTATGAATTTATGATAGTAGGGATTGCGGAAGTTGCCGGGCGGATGAAGTTTGTAAAATAGAACTTTGCGACATAACTGATTGTAGAAAATATGTAATAATGAAAATTCCACAGTCAAAGAAGGAAGTGTTACGATTGGTGGAAATGTCGAAAAAGAAATTGATTATTTATTAATTTTTAAGGAATACTACGAAATTCGTAAAAAGTTTTCATGCGTTATCAAAAAATTTTGCTATTCTCGCTTAAATACCAGCGAGAATAGCAACATTTTAATTCATCCCAAATTTCTACACTGAACTTTGCTTCAGAAAGTCCTCGGCTACGCTACTAGTAAATTCATACCAACGTGCCCGAAAATTACATAGGAGATTCTGTGAAAACTAAAATTGATGGTGCCAACAAGATATTATACAATAGAAACAATAAATCTAACAATGATTCCGCAATTTCGTCAGCACTCAACGTGCCATCTATCTCCATATCTCGAGAGCACGAACTACCTCTTTATATTCGCAAACTTTCTAGAAAAGTACAAAGGGCGCAGTCGAAAAACATGATTTACAAACCAACAAATGTGGAAAAACGTGGTAAAACGACACAAAAAGGAAGAAAGTAATAAAACAACCATGTTAAAGAGAGAGCTATATTGTTGGGCTTTACTTATGAAAATTCTGTTATTTTTTTAAATTTCAGCAAGGCATTTGATATGAGGTTTATAACTAAGAGTTTGGTTTTTAAAATTAAGCTTTGCTAACGCGAACAAAGCAAAGGACCATTAAAACTGTACTGTGGGGGATTCTGGTGAGATGAAATCGAAGAGAACAAAATATAGCTCTCGTAAATGAAAAAAATTATCCCATCACAATTACGATTCTGGCTCAACCAAAATACAGACGGGAAAACTTTTCCTACGCGGTCAAATTCCCAAGTTTTAAAAAACTATTGCTGTTTTCAAAACAAAACACAAACACATTATTTAATAGAATAAGAAATCACTCGCATGTTTTTGTCTTAGGAAACAACCAAAGTACCGCAAATTTACCGCGCAAGTCGATCAATATCAGATCTTACCAATTAGATGTAACCTTCAATAAATCCCTCGTGAATTATAATACTCCTTTTTTGCTCAATTAGTGGGAGTTGACAATCACAATTTACATCATGGAATATTCTTGTTAGTTTTTGAAATTTGCTCCAATTTCCAGGTTTATAGTGGGATTTCCATTGTTAATATCTCGTCCTTTGGCTCTCGTTTTAGCTTTATGTAAATATTTTTATTGTTGATTTTTGACTTACGCCTTTAGCAAATAGACTGGTGAGTGGCCATGGGTTGAATTACGGACGTACGTTGTGGACACTTAGTTTTCCGACAAAGGCACAGTGACCCCAGAAATTCTAAACGTAGTTTGTCTTTGAAACTTCTAAACCTTTCATTCCTTCTACATTTCTACATACACACATCATCATTTTACAAAACATTCTACATGCTTTCTCTTCGCCTAGCGACCCGAAGATCTGCTATGGTTGATCACCTTAAATTAATTTATTACCCACACAACAAAAACAAAGTGTAGAATTTTCTTTTCTCTTTTAAAGATTTTAAAGAGTAGGAATCGTCATTTAAATTAATTACTATTTCCGGCATACCTTCGTTTTTTAAAAAATTATTTTCAATTTTTATAATGTGGTTGACACAATTTTCCCACAATGTGCCATCAATTTGTTCTACTTCGCGCCGAATCAAATCTACAACAGATTTTGTTAAGTTAGGGTGAAATTTGATCGTCTTACTCTGTGTTTTAATTGACTCCATATAAGGTCGATGATATTTAAACTACAGTGGTATGGTGGAAGCGTTAGCACCTCATGACCAAATTCACCTGCCAGCTTATCGATTACGTACGATTTGGTCTTGTCAGCCGTACTTTCGGCTATTAATGAGAGCAAATTCTTTTTGGTTTTCCTTAGGTTTTCTGGAATTGCACGCACCACGTCATGGCTATCATACCACGTTTCATCCAAAAAAACGATGTTTCGTTACACTGATCTATAATGCCGAATTTTGCTTATATATTCTGTTCGCCATGTCGCTAGCCGATAAGTATTCATTATAGCAGATCTTCTGTCTAAAATTTTATATGTAAAACCGATAAAATGTAGCAATTTTCTCAAAGTCTCCGTGGAAAAATTAATAGGAAATTGTTTCGCCAACACTCTTTCTTTGAGGGATGCAATTGTTGGTATTACCCTTTCTTCGTACATTACATAAATTGCAGACTTAACTTCGTCTATTTCCGTAGTGCTGAGTTTTGATTCTCGCTGACTATTTCTGCGGTTAAAATTTTCATCAGGTACATTTACAATTCACCTCACTGTTCGATATGGCACCTCTGTCAGTTCCGATGTCACCCTAATGGGTGCTTTTTCACCACGACTCAACAAGTTTTGATAAACTTTTTTGACCAAATTTTTTGGGGTTACACATAAGTGCTTATTTACATGGCCGTCTTCAGCTACAACACAATTTATTATAATTTATTCATTTGTATTATTTCTAGTTTCTTATTAAAATTACAATTTATTTATCCATTATTGAATATTTTGGTTGTACGAATTAAGTATTTTAATAATTAACTTACCATTTGGTCTTATATCTTCTGCTTCCATATGTTGGTCGTGGTTAATATTGTTTGCTTGTTGAACATCGTCAATAGACACAACGTCAACATCTTCGCTTTCACCTTCCCATGCACACCACATTGTGAGTTCAAAATCAAAATAAAAAAATTCACAAGAACAGAGAACACTTATAGTCACAAAGATAATTATTTTTTCATTAGCATCAATAGTAAACGGTTCCAGAAATGTGTTAATCTTTTTGAGAATCTTTTTTTTTCGTTCCCATTACATCAGTGCGTAATTAAGACATGCTTTTAAGTGGTCTAATTAGATGTGGTGATTACTTTTTACGTCGACTTTAATTATAATTTCTATTAATAATATTGTAAATTATTTAATATTGTTTGTCCAAATGTTTCATATTTATTTAAGTATTTTTTTTATAAAATCACTAGTTTTGTCACTTACTCTTAAATTTCTACCTGTTACCCATCGACCTTATCGTTGTCATAAATCTAAATATTTTCGCACAATATAGAATTTACGACTAACCATAATTAGAAGCGGTCAGTGTCAGAAGTCGCAGGGGCCAATTTTCCCTTGGAAGACTTTGATAAAAGTCTTATTTTGTTTTTTCATACACTCCGACTGGATTCAGTCCATGTTTGGTCACAGAGGACCTAAATGTTTTTGTTCAATTTTAATTTCGTAGATTAGTTTACTTTATTCAATTACATTTGCTATATACATTTACTAGAGAATTAATTATTACCGCCTAGATTGTATATACAAGAAAATTTAATGGGAGATTGTACAAACTGGCAGAATGATTGTGTGGTTCTGATACGAAAAAAAGCTTTATGACAAAGTCAAACGCCATCAGGGAAGCCAAAAACATTTGCATAATGTCATTAAATTTATCGGAATCAGTAAAACTGATGTAGGGTCCCAACTTAATAATGAACACAGGGCAATTATTTTAAAGTCAAAGATAAAGTTTGAAGAAATCGATACACTTTTAACAAATTAATTGACTGTATAAAATTTTGTGTAAAATTTGAGCTTGCACTACATGGACACGATCAAACAAAAACTTCGACAAAAATGGGTATTTTCAGAGTTGGTGAATTGTCCTACCGAATTAGATGTAATTTTAAAAGAACACAAAAAAAGACAAAAATAGGGTATTTATTGGTTTGTCAAAGTCCATCCAAAATGAAATGCTTCATTCTATTTTAGCTGTTTGCACAAATTTAATCAACGATGAAATTCGTAAAGTCAACTTTATAGCCATCCAAGCGAATGAAACAGCAGACTCTGCAAATTTGTCGCAACTGGTATTAATTGTGCGTTATGTAACGTCAGGAAAAATATATGAACGATTCATAGGAGTTATTATTCCTGACACTCGTATCGTCGAAGGAATCAATGAAGCAATTTTTAATGAACTGAAAAATACATATAGACCATATATACATATATGGTAACAAAAATGTTCAGACAAGAATTGAAGTTTATAAAAACGGCAACTTTATTCATGTACACCCCTAATTTCTGTTATAGAGCGTGCGGTTTCTCCGAATAAAAATAAATAAATTTTCTTTGCCGATTTGGAATCCTTTTCTGCTTTTTTCTCAAGGTCTAGTAAACGCACGGCAACAAATAGTGAAAGAGTCTACCAAGAGGTTCTAAAACTAACACAGTGTTTGCACATAAAGAAGATTTAAAACAAATGCCTTGAACAAATCAGAAATGAAGATAATGATTACTGCGAGTCCAGCAGGAGATCTCAGATCTCTCTCTAATTTTTGGTTATATTTTTTTAAGAAAATAATGCTTATGTGCGATATTTTATTCAACCAGTAGCAGAAGCGTGATATAGACAGCACTGCACTACAAAAGTGTTTGCACTTAATGCTCAACATATTAGAAATTCTGCAGATCATGACTATTATCGCCATAGAAGTGATGTAGAGGATGATCCACCACCCAGAAAAAGATACCACATTTCCTTGAATGACAACAAAACTATTGCAAAAGAAATCTATGATATCGGCTGTTCATTTCTGTACCTAGGAAATTAGGTATGTCGTAATGTCATTCATTGATTCACGTTATTCTTTCTGTCAACTGTCAACTTGAGCTACTGATCTTACTCGTGTGTCTTTGTATTGTTTCTTGTGATCATAATCGTCTTTATTTGCGTTGCTTGTTGATTTTTCACAAAAATCAGTTCTTTCCAGCAGCTATTTAAGTACTTTAACTACTCAAGTCTTCCTGTTATTTAATAGTAAGGTTATGTTTGTTAATAATCCGACATACGTTTTCCAAAACAAATGATTTTGACAGATAATGCTACCGGATTATTAAATGAACACCAATATTATTAACTGAATATTAACAATTTCGTGTAAGCTCTCAATGGTGCGTTTACGAACCACTCAATTTTATGAAAATAAGCATTTTTTTTTGTACTTTGTACTTACCTTTGTTTTAATGGCATCTTTTTAATAAAATTTAATAAATATGCATTTTTTTTGTTATGAACATGGTTGTGATCAAATGTGAAAACATGATATTGCAAAAATTAATTCTATAATAGAACAAACTTTTCAATTAAAAAAAAATCTGTTTCTGCACCAGTTTCACTGAAATAATTACCACATGTTTCATTTTTTTGACAACACCTGTTGTGGTGGCATCGGCGGAAAAATTAAAAATGATAAGAAGTTTTTTTAAGAAACGCAATGAGCAGATATAGATTATTAAACATAGACTATCAATTATTTCCATCGAAAATAAAATTTCTGGAGCCATAGATGTTTCAAACATTGTGTCGACTTTGCGCATACAAAAATAAGAAAAAAACAGTGTTTATTTTTTTAAATTTATAATTGCTAGTATAGTACTGAATGCACAATATGACTATGTATTAAACCAGTAACTTGTTGATTTGTATGCATGCTTTTTAAATTAGTGTTTAATAAAAATATAATTAAAAACTGAATTAAATTTGAGCTTTATTAGGGGCCCGACAGACCAGTGGAACACGGACCCGGTTAAATTGGTACGCCACTGCAATCATGAGTAGAGACTAAAAAATGCATTCTGGTTTTTGGGAAAATCATGCTAATGTTTCTAATTCAGTGCCTAGACCTTGCATGAATTTAAATATCACAGACTGTGCTTTCCAAAAAAAAAGAAAAAACTTCCTCCACGTATATCGAGACTGTTTATTTAATACGAACTGACATGAACATAATTACTTCACAACTAAGTCAGCCGCATTAAATGTAATTAAATAATTAGTCTCATCTTCATGGTTTTTAATACATTTTCGCCAGAATTCTGTCGTAAATAGGAGGAAATAAAATTAAAGGCAAAGCACCGGTATAATTCCGTGAATTATAAATACAGGGAGAAATACTTTGAAAACCCGACTGGGACTATTTATTAAAGTTTCACGCTTCAGCCAATTACCTTTCTTATTAGTATTACAAAAAAAGATAAAATACTAACAACCCCTACTGGATTATTGAAAAATACTTCTTAAGTCTTGTGTTCTTTTGAAATTATGTTAGGCTGCTGCTTTCCTAATCATTGTGGTGATAAATTCTGCACTTGTTGGCCTCTAGATGAATAGGTAAGCCGTCTAATATAAAGGAAAGTGTTTTGGACTTTGAAATATCACCGGTGCGAGATGGTAAATTTACCATTTCCCGGTGGAACCGAACAACCGAAGCGCGACAGAGACAGCATGATTAATGCTCCCATCCCTCCGACGAAGACAGATAGTTGCAGACACCGGCGAAGGTACATCATATTTTCAACAGCATCATTCTGCATCTTATTGTTTTCTTAATAATGCACATGGTGCAACTATAAATTTTGTTTTTCGTGTTAGTTGACACTTTAACTGGTTTCAGAATGAAGACAAGTGAAGCGACCGACCCTCCCGACTCCGGGGGACACGGTTCGGACCCCAACGACAGCTTCCGGGGCAGATATAACTTCAGGATTGGAATTTATGGATGGAGGAAACGGTGTCTTTATGTCCTCATCTTGGTGCTCCTAGTGATGGTGATTGTCAACTTAGCGCTAACACTGTGGGTGCTCAAAGTTATGGAATTCTCTTCGGTGAGGAAAAAGACAATTTTCATTTCAAAGACGAACAACTAACGACGTTTTCTTATATAATTAAAAGGAATATCCAAGTCATTGAGTTCTGTGTAATAATTATGTTGTGGACGTTTCGGATTCGTTCTAAAAAGCGCAATTCAAAGCTGAAGGATGTTAAGAATTTTCAGCTGTACGTCCATTTTTAAATCTTTTTCTCATTTCGATAAATTTACTTTCGTTAACACGACATTAATTAAAAACATATACAATAACCTGAAGCATTTATCTCTTTTATAAAATCATCTTTTTGTTGAAGATGGGAAGCCAACAAGCAACGAATAACATTATACTCCGTATCAAAGAGAATCTGAAACAACTGTTGCATCTCAATTAAAGAAGTTTTAATTACGAAAATTTAAAAAGCCTCGGCTCTGTTTTATATTTAACATCTTTATCTCAAGACCTCAGGACATAATTACTGACTGAAATTTTACTGTATATTTTACAAGAAGCCATTATCGTAATCATTTTATTTTCAACCACAGAAAAATTATCCTTAGAAATTAATTGCTGAATTGAAACGCAGAAAAGTAAATTGGACACCGTCAACCCAAGCTGTCTAATTAATAGATCTCTTTGTAGTACTTAAAGCTATATTGAAATTTATTTAGAAAACTGTTATTCTCGTTATTTGCTGTGTTAATGTTATTATAAAATATGAAAGACATTCAGTTTGGAAACTACTCGTTTGTTTGTCAATGGGAAAGCCCCACTTTGATGTTTTATCTTCTTTGCAAGTTGTGCAAGCACTCCAAAATTTTCTGCATCAGTTTAATTTCTAAAAATAGCTCCAGTGTTTTAAATCCTAAATTACTACTAACAATGCTTTTCAGGAAGGTATGGGTCAGCTTAAAATCGTCAGCGGCGGACTACGCCTCGAAGGCAAAGCTTTTGTGTTAAACACTTTAATAGCAAGTAGCATAAAGTCCAGAACGGGTCAACCTATAATAGTCGAGTCCAGTAGAAATCTAACTCTATCATCTAGAAGTAAAAACGGCCATCTAAACAATATGATATTCCTCGGTGAGTAATCTAATTTTTTCCACCTGTACTCCAACGAATTTCTTTAGGAAACGACCGTTTCGAGTGCCTAACCAACAACTTTAAGGTGATGGACGACCGAGGAATAGTGTTATTCTCAGCAGATGGTCGAGAAGTAGTCGTGGGTTCCGAATATCTCAGGGTGACAGGGGAAGGAGGCGCATCTTTCAGCGGTTCCGTGCAGACTACTTTGGTGCGGGCCGAGCCCGGCAACGACTTGCGGTTGGTTAACTTTTATTAAGGCTTGAAACCTCCTCGGTTAACTTTTATGATATCCTCGACGCTATAACTAATAATTAAGACGCCATCTGCTCACTCAAACTCCTGTGCATATTAATTTGGCTTTCTTACAAATTTTATGGCTCCTACCAGTCTGTTACAAGAGACGAGAGTGTAGAACAACAAAGACTTTTCTTTAAAAAAAAAAAAAATAAATTTAATTGGACGTCAGTCAGGCCTATTCTGTAAATTATCTATTATTTTTAACACCTGTTATATTGTAACTAACCGTTAAAATTTACGTTGATATTCTTGAAAATAAATGTTTGGTATTTTTTAACATTAAGGGTTAAAACGTTATTTTAAAGGGCCCTGATGACAGCCCGATACATTATAATAGTATATTATTTCTGATAAACACGGTTGCAATTTTTACTTACAAGGAAGTAGATCAATTTCGAGATAAAGAAAGGCAGTAAGTTTACCATTTAATTGTCACAAAACTAAATTATAATTTAATTTCAGTTTAAGAAATGAAAACAATTTACAGAAGGTAATAGATAAATGTTTCCATCGCAATGTTCAACAAATGTCATAATGACCTATTATCAAGTAAAGTAATGAAAAAGAAATTACAAGTTGTCACATTAGGATTATAATTATTCAGAGCGTTGGGCGTTTATACAGACGATACACCTTCTTTGAAACAGTGATAGAAAATAATCTACACTTATAAGAGAGAGAACGATAGCACTTAACAAAATGACAACAAATGACAACATTATAAAATTAATTTTTAAAGGGATTGTTAAAATTGGAACCACAGAATAGAATTTTCATTTATATTGTTAACAGTGATGTTGTAAAAAAATATTTAAACAACCTGATTATCTATCAGAAGTCAACATTATTTTAGGTTTTATTACCTTATCAGTATCACCAAGACTTTGTAAAAATAACTAAAAATGTGGTCATATTTCACGTCTCCCATTTTTTATAACGCAACAAAAATGCGGTAATTCTGAAACTTCACGCATTATCCTTTTTCAGACTAGAGTCTCCTACACGGTCGTTAGAAATACACGGCCCTCAAGGTGTCCACCTCGAATCTCGTGGTGGGAAAATGAAGGTAATTTCTCTTAACGATATTACCTTCAAATCAGAAGTGGGTTCCATACGTCTGGAGGCAAGTTCGGTAGTAATGCCCTCACTCCCCACTGCAATTCCTACTTCTAAACCATCCTCCAATAAAAACGAAATTTTCCAATTATGTGTATGTAACAATGGAAGATTGTTTCTTGTACCATCACATTTACATTGTGCCGCCGAAGAAGACGATCGAATCTGTCGGTAATCAAACTGTCAAATAATGTATCCATGTAAATAATTCCTGTAAAAATCGCAAATATCGCCAAAATGTTGATATTGTAAATATTTTGTATATGAAATAAGTTACATTTATAGAGGTATTTTATTGTTTAAATTTTATATTTATTTATATATAGATTAAGCCTAATGTAAACATGTTTAGAGACTAATAAATTACTTCTGTTTGTAACGAGTACTTTTTACGGGTAAACAAATTTCAGGGTCTGTCTACTTTATGGCGCAAAAAATGAATATTGCATTAACGCACAATTAAATAATTTTAATTTTTCATATTTCCGATTCATTTCCTGTCAGGTTGGTACTAAATAAGACGAGAAAAATTATCATCCCTATAGTCAAAATAAGGATAGTTCGCTCTTTCGTGAGTTTAATGAAATTTCGAAAAATCAGTAAAACGTTCTAAAATTGCTATAGAGAATGAATTGATAGTAACTATCCCCAAAATAAAAAACTCGTATTTTAATTAAGAATAAAAATTGTATTTTGTCCTAAAATTAAAAATATATTAAAAAATCCTCAATGTTGTACAATTCTGTTATTTTACACAAATGGTAGTTAATACAAAAGTTATGGAATCTTGAATAAAATGTTGAAAAATTTTACTTCGTCGTCAAACTGTTAATCCCTATTATTACTTTTTTTTGTACAACTGTAATATTCCACAAATGATAATTAAGAAGTTAGCAAACTTTTTAATTCTCAATATAATAGTGTCATAAATGCAAGTGTTACAGAATCATAAATAAAATGTACCAAAATTTTAATTTGTCCTCAAAATGAAAAATAATTAAAATTCTATCATTTTAATAATATTATTGTAATAATCATGTCGAATATAGCAAATTCTACAAATTTCATTGTGATAACTGCAAAAGTTGCAGAATGTTAAAGAATGTGAGACAAAATTTTAAATTAGCTAAAAACTAAAAGTTTATTTTTTGATACGAAATTATGATATTTACCACAAATTGTAAGCATGCCAAAATTAAGAAGCTTCTCTAATTTTGTTGTTAATAGCTTGTAAATGTAACAGTTGCAGAATCTGAAATAAAATGTGTCAGAATTTTGATTTGTCCTAAAAAAATCCTAAAGTTTTCTTTTTTTTGTACACTTTTGTTGTCTTACACAATTAATATGTCAATTTACTGGATTTAACTCTTAAAGTTAAAAATAATAGTATTTTTTATTCGGCCAATATTGTTTGTGTTTTACTACGTGTACTACTTTTTTCTTGATATTTTTTGCTTGGTTTTTTTATCACTTACTACAATTTTTGCAACTAAAATATGAGCAATTTTTGGCGCAGAAAACCATCCGTACCTTTACGGTACCTTTTCCTAGTTATGTGTGTCTCTATATCAATTATAAAACGTATAAGTAGATAGATTAGAAAATCGTGTGCCCAAATTTCAACTGTTCTCACAAGAGATCTGGCCTTTGACCTTAAGATAGACGATGATGCGGTCTTGCAAAGTCACGACTTGATTAGAGACATTACTTTTTACAATCATCCATAAAAACTATTTTTAAATCACTGCATTTACATTACAAGTTACACTTATCATACAATACATGACTAGATAACAACAATAAAAATAAACAAGGACAATTATACAGTATCGTCGGTAGTCTCAGTTTCGCAGCGTATCTACAATGTCGTCGATACGCTATTTCAGTTTACTTAAACAAACTGTGAGAAACTTTAGTACAGAAAATGTAATTCGATCCAAAGCTAATCAGCTTGAAATACCGAAAATTTCTCTACACGAATATCTATGGGAAAATTTGGATAAATGGTCAGATAAAACTGCAACGGTGAGTGCGAAAATAAAAGCTAAATAAGGCTGAGTCAGTTCTAACGTCTAAAGTTTACCCATAACACTATAAGGTCAACTTGTTTTCAGATTTGTTTTGAAACCCGTCGTCATTATACCTACAATCAATTGTATAAAAAAAGTTTGTCTCTTACGCGTTTTCTCAAAAACTCTCTGAAATATAACAAACAAGAAACGGTAGCAATTATTTTACCAAATATTCCGGAGTATCCAATAGCTGTTCTAGGAGCTGTGCAAGCCGGTTTGCGAGTAACTACCTGTAATCCAAATTATACGTCAGGTAAGTCCTTCGTTTCTGTTTCATTTTACAAAAATCTAATTGCAGATGAAATCAAAAAGCAACTACTAGATTCGGAATCTCGATTAGTTTTTACAACGAACGAACTGCTCCCGTTGGTTCGTCAAGCCACTAACATTCCTATTGTGGAAATTAGTAACAATGTGAGACATCCAAGAAGTACCTTTTGTGTTTCAAATCAAGCTATTTTAGAACAATGTGACAAATGGGACCATTAGCTTCACAGAAATATCTTCCGGGGAAATTACAGATCCTGTTAGGGACATTGATCTAGACGAAGTAGCTTTTCTCCCTTACTCTAGTGGCACCACTGGACTCCCTAAAGGGGTACAACTTAGCCACTTTAACATAGTCTCAAACTTGGCGCAGATTACAGCACCAGAATTTGGTTTGATAAATGCGTGCAACGGAAAAGGTATTTCGAGGTCATAACCTTACTCTCGTAATCCGTATTATTGTACCTTTCAATAATATTGATAACATTACAAACAATCCACTATTCGACACTGACATCGGTTATAGTATTTTATTTATTTTTAAAAAATTTTAGATCAGGATGTTGTACCAGGCATTCTACCCTTCTTCCACATTTACGGTTTTGTAGTGGTGATGCTTCAAGCCCTCCTCAGAGGAGCCAAAATCATAACAATGCCTAAATTTTCTTCCAACAACTTTGTTACACTTTTGAAAGACCACCAAGTCGATGTTTTATACGGAATACCCTTAGTTGGTAACATCCTTTGTTCTAACATATATATTTCGTTTATTGGGATCCATTTTTAGTGATAATGGCAAACAACAACCCCCTCATTAAAAAAGAAGACTTAATCAAAATCCGATGTATAATGTCTGGCGCGGCACCACTGGGAGCTTCCGATGTAGAACGCTTCCGTCAAAAAACCGAAAACAAAACCTTTATAATACAAGGCTACGGAATGAGTGAAACTTCACCCGTCACAATCATACAATCCCAAAAACTACAAAACGGAGTCAAAATTGGAGGTAGCGGTTTCCTCGTTCCAAACACAGAAGCCAGAATCATCCCTCTAAGCGAACCAACTAAAAATTTACCCGCTCATCAGTCGGGAGAACTCGTAATTAAAGGACCCCAAGTCATGAAAGGCTATTTTAAAAATCCAGAAGCAAATAAAGACATTTTCTTAGAAGACGGTTGGCTCCGAACCGGAGACATAGGGTATTATGATGAAAATGAACACTTTTACATCATCGACCGGTGTAAAGAACTAATCAAAGTGAAAGGATTTCAAGTACCACCCGCAGAACTCGAAGAAGTTATAAGGTGTCACCCTGAGGTGGATGACGTGGGAGTTGTGGGAATTCCACATCCGCAATTAGGAGAAGCACCTAAAGCGTTTGTTGTTGCTAAAGCTGGTCGTACTATTAAACCGACTGAATTAGAAGAGTACGTAGCTAGCAGAGTTGCAAAACATAAGCATTTGACTGGAGGTGTGGTGGTAGTGGATGCCATACCCAAAAGTGCCTCGGGAAAAATTTTAAGACGGGAATTAAAGAAATTGTGAAACGGTAACGGAAACTATTTAATATTTACTTTGTTGCATCTTTCAGTGCAATAAAAATTTCTAACTTAATGTATTTAATTTGTTTCGCAACTATCCACAATATCTTACTTGTTTAATAACATTTTATTAACAAGGTCAATGACGCAGTATCTACGATATAAAATTTTGTTCACTGTTTTCCCCATTAGTGTAAGCGTGTAATATACAGATAAATAGAAATATATATACAAATATTATATACGTATATTACATTAATTTCAAAAAAGTTTTTTTAATCGTTTATCTTTTGATAAGAGATTTTTTGTGTTACATTAAGTGACCTTTAAAAAAATATTCTGGTGATTCAAAGAGAAAATAAAAACGTGTTTTTAATTAGTATAGTAGTTTTAATTGTGGTCATAAAAAAGTAAATTGAAAGGTATACACATGTATATACATATATTAACCGTCAACAGGACGAACAAACACAATTTTTGTGCAAAATACGTTGTTTTTATTTATTTTTTTTCAATATACCATTAAAAAATTGAAATTGGATTTCTTTTATAATTGTATTCCTTAGTATTATAATATAAAAAAAAAAAACGTTTATTATGTAACAAAAAATAATATCTACATTTACCCTTAAAATAGAATGTAATCTGAATAAAAAAATAGTGAACAATTCATCCACCTTACTCCCTGAATCGTGCAATTTGTGACTTCCGGTTAGTTTGACCTAGAGAGCAAAATGGTACATTTCACACCCGGTTACTTAAAACTATCTATACTCCTTCGTGGTCAAACATACTATTATTTTCACCTAAATGATTTTCTGTAACACGGGGAGTTGTTTCGCCAAGCGCTCACCAGAATAGCGCTGCAGTCGTCGCTTGCCGCTGTCCGTTCGCGCATCAGCGATGCGAAAATGCTTTTTTGTACTCATCGTACGGAAACAGAATTTTTCCGCTTAATCCCGATGCACGGAAAAACGGTTTTCCCGCACCGCGGTGTTTTTTAGTTTCCGCTGGCGGCTAGGGATATTTGCGTTATACGATTGGTATTGCGACTTTTTGAGGACATCAGTCAATCAATTTTTGATAAGTGCGTTCATACCGTTCGCGACTTTTCTCGGGCAGCAGACGCGAAACGGCCTCTTTGGCACATTGTTGTACTTGGGAAGGGGTACACATACATTCTTCGCTCTCACTTATTTTAACAATTTTTGTTAATAATTTTAAAAAAATGACAGCTGATTTACATTTTAAAAATCTAGGAGGTAGCTACAATAGACAGATCATGTTACCAACCCACCATTAAAAAAAAAACTAAGTTACTTAATTTTTTTTATTTCGATATTCGTTACAAAAAATATTGTACCTAACTCTTTCGGAAAGAATTTTCCCGCATTCGCACTAAATGCAGCACTCCTTACAGTCGTGCTGCAAACAAAGTGCTCATGCGGGAAAATTAAGTTTCCGAACTTGTTAGGTAAATAACTATTTTGGACTCATCGTACGGAAACAGAATTTTTCCGCTTAATCCCGATGCACGGAAAAACGGTTTTCCCGCACCGCGGAGTTTTTTAGTTTCCGCTGGCGGCTAGGGATATTTGCGTTATACGGTTGGTATTGCGACTTTTTGAGGACATCAGTCAATCAATTTTTGATAAGCGCGTTCATACCGTTCGCGACTTTTCTCGGGCAGCAGACGCGAAACGGCCTCTTTGGCACATTGTTGTACTTCGGGAGGAGTACACATACATTCTTCTCTCTCACTCGTTTTAACAATTTTTGTTAATAATTGAGACAAAAATATGACAGCTGATTTACATTTTAAAAATCTAGGAGGTAGTTACAGTAGACAGATCATGTTACCAACCCACCATTAAAAAAAAACTAAGTTACTTAATTCTTTTATTTCGATATTCGTTACAAAAAATATTGTACCTAACTCTTTCGGAAAGAATTTTCCCGCATTCTCCTTACAGTCGTGCTGCAAACAAAGTGCTCATGCGGGAAAATTAAGTTTCCGAACTTGTTAGGTAAATAACTATACCGAGCGCTCACCAGAGTAGCGCTATTATCGCACTGCCTCACTAAACCCCGCGTTCCGAAAGCTTTTCTGCCATGTAAAAAGATTTCCCGAGCGACCAACAGAGCGGCGCTACTGCCGCCGTGCTCCATCCACCCACGCATCTGATTGGTTTTGGATCTTTGTGCAAGGGCTTTCTTGGTAACCGTAGCCCTATAAAAGGACTCGCCTACGAATAGAAACTGAGTCGGGACAACATCTCTTAGAAAAGTAGCGGCTTTACCTGCGTCCCGTAGACATACTTTGAGATTAGTCAAAAGCACCTAGTGTCCAGCACTTTCTTTGAGCCCTTGCATGGCCTTTGACTGCATCTGCGCTAGAATAGCACGTTAACGAGAACACTCTTCGCTCAGAACTTTCAATCAATTATTTAGTAGTATTGTTTTGTTCATTTGTTCTGCTCAATTGTTGTGTTCATTTGTTTTGTTGTATTACCTTCCGTTGTTTTAAACACTTCCCCGTGTTATGATTAACTAACGACTAACGGACGTTTATGTTTGTATTTGAACCTCCCCGTAACGGACAGCCGTTCTATCCAAATCCATTCCCGTGTTAAATTTTCTAAATTTTTCATCTTCTAAATCAAAACTATTTATTACATTAGGTAAATTTAAAAAAATTCTATCAACTGATTTGTTTATTTTGTAAACAATTAAGTCTGTATAAACTGAGTGGAATATGGAAAACCATTGGTGTTGTAATTTTATAATTTTTGATCCGATTTTAATAAATGATATGTCAAACAAAATTATTTTAAAAACTCTTAAAAACATTCAACTTTCTTTTTAAATCGCATAATTGATTTTTTTTACTCACCCTTATAAAGCTTTTTTTTTCTGAATATTAAAATGCATAGAACCATATCCATCGATGAAATTTTAATTAATTAAGTGGTCACAGTAAACAATAATTGGTGAAAATATCGTTCAGGTATGCTCTGAGGGCAATTTTAGCATTCTTTTTCCCCTATACCCTTTAAGAAACAACTCAAGGTAGCAATAATTTTACCATTTATTTCTAAATATCCTACCCTTGCGTTTTTACCACAAATAAACTACTACCAGTATTAAAAATTAAAAAATATATTGAAAAACCCCTACACCAAACACACACTTTTGAAACACACTAACATGTGTTTCAAAAGTGTGTGTTTGGTGTAGGGGTTTTTCAATATATTTTTTAATCTTAAAAACACCAAGTGATCAAGAATAAATCTACTACCAGTAGTTCGACAAGGTACCAACCTCCCTGTTATGGAAATTAGCAACACTGTAAGTCATCAAAAAGTATCCAGCTTGAAATTTTGTACGGGTGTTATTGTTATTAGTTTCAAAGAAATTTCTTCAGAAGACAATAGCGTCTCCTTCAGTGATGTTATCTTATTCTAGTGGCACCATTGGTTTTCCCAAAGGGATCCAACTTTCTCACAGTAATCTAGTATCTACTTTGTATCTAAATGCCAATAACGGGAACGATAACAAATTTTGCGTGGCTTGGTATAGTTTTATAATATTTTTTAGACCATCCCGTTTTTCCAGATTTCTACGTTTATGCTTATTATGCTACAAAGACTCACCAAAGGGGCCAAAATAATAACAATGTCCAAATTTTCTTCTTCAAATTTTGTCATTATTTTGAGAAACTGCGTAGTTGACGTTTTATAAAGAGTACCTTTTCTTGATATTATTAATTCAGTAAAACACTATGTTCAAGTACAATGAGGAAAAAAGGAGTAAGGTGTAGTAAGTAAGTCTCCTTTCTTTTCAGTCACTTGAGTATTAGTAAAGCAACCAATCGCAATTGAACGTAATTGTGAAAAAACAATTTTTGATAAGTTTGGATATTACTTTGGATAATTTCATTTGGGTGGCAACAAATTCAAGTAATTGTATGATTACTGTGGATTTAGGTTTTACAAGAAGTTTGAAAGTCAAGAATTAAGATAAAAACGTTTTAGAAAATATTTTTGATGGTGTAATTTCATAATTATTTTTTTTACAAATAAACATCGAAAGTTTGCCCGTACAACGTAGAATCAGAAAAAAAGAAAAATAAAAAAATAAAAGCCATAAAGAAAATCAAAATAAAAAAAAATAGATTAAATGAGAAAAGAGAAAAGCAAATTAAGAGTAAAAATGTTCGATCCACAAAGCAATAAACTCAAATTTTAAATTCTAATAAGAAAAAAACGAACACAGAAAAACGTTTGAAACTAACATCCAATGATATGTCTAAAGAAAATGTGATAAACCGCCATGATTTGTACATATAATTTTTAAAAGATTGGATATACTGTGAAACATTCCAAAATTGGGCTTATTGTGGCTATTCTGAATAACAATGAGGACAAGGTTGTTCATGTTTCCGTTGTGACTCTTAAATCAATAGTTCAAAGACTTTTTAGATTAGCCACAGTTTTTTTTTATCACCTAAAATTTAATTAAATTGGGTTTATGGTTACCTTTTTATCATCAGTTGTTAAATTTTTAATATAAAATTCAAATTGCAAAAGTGTTTTTTCGTATGTCAATTTACTTCACAGGGTATCTTGTCTAACTCCATCTATGGGGCAAGATAAGGCAAAATGACTTGTCCAATTTAGTCTTTGATTCTGCTCAAATTAATTTTTTCTTTGATGATGTGGATTTTATGCAATATTAAACCTTAAGTACCCTGTTTTGCCCCACTTCCCTAATAAGTGAAACTAAATTGAATAATAAATAATACATTTTAGTGACAATGGCAACTCTTACATTAAAAAAAAAGATTTAATTAAAATGAGGTGTTTAATATCCTAGGGAGCGCCACCGAGTGCTTCCGATATAAAGCACTTTCATCAAAAAACAGGCTAAAAACTGGTGATATCGATGATGAACACTTCTTTATCGTCGATCGTTGCAAGGAACTCATTGCAAGTATCACCTGCAGAACTCAAAGAAGTGATGATATCCAGATGATGTTGGTGTTGTAGTAATCCCACATTCACATTTAGGGGAAGCACCAAAAGCGTTTGTGACCGCTAAACCTGGACGCGCTATTAAACCAATAGATATAGAAAAATATGTAGCGCAAGGGTTGTGGAACACAAACAGTTAACTGAAGGGTGTGCCAGTGATACACAATATACCAAAAAGTGAAGCAGGTAAGATTTTAAGGCGTGAAATAAAAAACCTTTGAGACGTATTGATTTGTGGATGTAGTTACGTTGTTAATAATTGCAGTTTTAATGCAATCACGAAACCAAAACTTAATAAATAAATAAGTTAGTGTGATTTTGTAGTAATTTGAAAAACGCGCTTTAATTTATCTCTTATCGGAATAAAAACAAAGAGAAATATCTAAATAAACGCACTTTGAAAATTCCCGCCTTTTAAATTCCCCTAAAATATCCCTAGGTGTCACAGCCGTCAACTGTTTACGCAAAACTTAACCTAACTAACAGAACTTATGTGGTCAAAAAAGCAGCTTGGATTTTCGTAAACTTGTAAGACTTTTCGTTGCAAAATGCCGCCGATGAAACTGCAAAACAATGGCGGTGGAGGCGACGTCAGTGACGGAAACGTATCTGGAGGCGAATCCGACCATTCCAATACAAGCCGCGAAAATGATGTCGGACGAGATTCCAGTGAAGATGAAGCAGATTCGGACGATAGTTCTGAAATGGACGAAGGAGAATGTGAAAATCGACGGAACGAACTTTTACAACACGTCCAAGATTTGGAAAATCAGTTCAGTCATCTTCGAGAGCAACTGTATAAAGAACGAATGGCACAGGTGAGCCGTGCATAGGAATTACTTGTTTTCTTCAAATTGATGATCTCAGGTCGAGCACCAACTCGCTGAAGTCAAAGCAGGACGTTCTCCAGACTATTTAAGCCCCCTTCAAGAATTACAGGAAAATATGAGGATACGGACCGAAGTCGCGGGAATTTTACGTAAATTTCGTCTGAATAATATCAACAATCAGTTTGAGGCTGAAGAACAAGCGTCGGCACAAAATCTGGAAAGTGAGAAAAAACTTGCATATGATTATTATTACAGTGAGTTAATGGATACTATAAGGAAGTTAGAGGAAGATAGACACAATAGTGAAATAACGTGGGGCGAAGGGGGTGAATGGGGATCGCGATCCAGGTCTCGGTCTCGACGCAAAGCAGTTACAGTGTCGGGGCCTTATATTGTTTATATGCTTAAACCTCAGGATATAATGGAAGACTGGACAACAATCAGGAAAGCACTCAAAAGGACCCAATAGTTGAGTACAAATTTTTCTATTGTTCTAAAATGATTAAATTTCAATTAAACGGAGGAAAATTTATTAACTTTCACCTTATATTTAGGAAATCTTATCAATTATCAATCCCCATGGTAAATAAATATACAGTTTGAGGTAAATTATTTACAATTTCAGAAGAGGCATTATTTCATAAGTGAATGTACCACGGCCTTGGCGTTCAACGCTTTAAGATCTGTATATGTTTGTCCTGTACCCACGAAAACGATCGGTTGGCCTGTTATGTAAGTCATGGATATGGCAGCTCCAACCTAAGATAATTTTTTTTTTTAAACGTACGAATATAGTATTGAATTTTTAAAGCTTTGCATATTCTTACCTTATCATCAATGGTGTCAAACTTGGTCAAAACGATACCATCAATCATATGCGGATTATTACTAGACGAATAATCGGCCAACGCTTGATTAAACTTCACGAGCTGATCCACAGCTTCATTTCCAACTAAAGCTTCTCCCACAAAAAGTACAAGATCTGGTTCATTCACCTTTATCAGTTTAGTAAGAGCTCTCATTAAAGGTTCATTATCTTGCATTCTTCCCGCAGTATCAATCAACACCACATCAAACCTCGAATCCGTTGCAAATTTAATTGCTTCCATAGCAATCCCAGCCGCATCTTTCCCATACCCCTTTTCATACAATTGCACCATTTGACGCCCCCCATGACGTTCCGCTGGATGCAAAGCATTCAAGTGCCTCATATGAGTCCTCAACTGTTCAACAGCCCCAGCGCGAAACGTGTCGCAAGCAGCAATCAACACCCTCATGTTATTTTCAATCAACCAAAAACAAATTTTTGCTAGATTAGTAGATTTTCCTACACCATTCACACCACAAAATGTCATTACATAAGGACGCCCGGCTCTTTGAGCTTCCATGCAATCTCTAAGGATGTCAACGCGACGTTTTGGGCTCAGAATTTGAACCAACGATTCTGTCAACGTTGTCTTAACGGTTGAAGCAATACTTTCAAAAGTGCCCAAGACTCTTCCTTCTAGTTTCTTGGCTACAGAATCACAAAGTTTTATGGCAATGTCAGCAGCGACGTTCTTGGAAATTAAGTGGTCCTTCATTTTATCCAAAGCTGGTTGCATATCAGCAATGGAAATATTCTTTGAGCCCACTAAACCTTTAAAGATGGAGAACATGCCACCTTTCGCGGGTTTCGGGTTAGTTGTTTCCACCTGAGGATCTTCTTCATATTCTTCTTCAGATGATGACTCAACTTCTAGATCTTTAATCACGCCTTTCATTTGCCCTACAATCTAAAAAAGAGTTAGATGAAGTTGAAAATAACACAACGTTTACTTCAGTATCTGGTGTAAAGTGACTCTTAATATCCTCAGGTTTATCAGTTGTACGTTCTAGATTTTCCAAGTCTTTGTTGGAACCTCCAAGATCCCAAATTCTCGGTTTTTTACCAGCCTTTTCAGTAGTACTCTTCGGACTCTTCCTAAAAAGCACATTCAAAAGTGGTTCGTTAAAACGGCAGACTTTACTTGGTGTCACTTTTCTTCTTATTCATTTTTTGTGCGAACTTCGCTCTGTTGGCCAAAATGACGTCCTCTTCAACATGATTTGCTTGCGGCGATGGAGGAGTTTTCACCGAATTCTCGTCGCTAAAATTCACCTCTTTTTTCTTACTCGGTTTCTTTTCTTCCCCTTTACGCTCAATCATCGACGCTACGGTTTTTTTAGACTTAGTTGACTGTTCATAGGTACGCATATTCTTAGGAGCTTTGGCTTGTTGTTTAGCCCACTGTTCCGCCGTTTGTAACGTCGCATTAAAACTATCCACAAAATCAAACTCTTGAAAGTATCTACTGTCTGATAAATCATTTTTATATTTATCTCGAAACTCTAAATGAACGTCGTTTAAAAATTTATCCACATATGAGAGCTGCAAGATTTTCTGGTAAGCCACCACAAAAACTAAATCGAATTCGTTATCCAGTTTATATTGCAGCGTAAGGCCTTCATGGTCAAAACTGTGGACCCCAGACCTTTCCTGTAAAAATGATGAGACCATATGCTCCACAAAAATTAGCCAGCTTACCTGAAGTATCACGCTGCGAATTAAAGCATTCACGGAGGATGTAAACACTTGATTCGTGCTTTGGAAGCACCACAGGACTATGCCCCCTTTGCTAAAAATGGTAAATAAATCCAACATGATTTTAAAAAGTCTGAACACGTCAGGTTGGAATTGTCAAAGTTCTGTCAGTACAGCAAGTGACTTTACCGACTTCGTTATGAAACTTTTTTGTTTGTTCTCACTGATAATGTTATAATAGTTAAATAATACTTAGAGGATGATTATTAATTCTCAGAAGGGTTTTGTAGGTGTTTAAATAATCAGATAATATTGTAGAATTATTTTTTTGTTGGGTGCGCAATGGCGACCTCTGCAGGGTTCATGTCAAACACTACATTTTGGTTAGGTGAAAATGTCAAAGAGACGTAAATGTCAAGAATTTTAATCGATGAATATTTAAATTTTACGGTTCCTGTATGAACAATAAAAAATTGTTTATCAAGACCAACAATTATGCATTCAAGTATCCTGGTTTTCATTGAATTTAAAGTAGTAATGATATAACTAAAATGTCAAAGGTAACATAACCCAATTTCTCGCTTCGATATTAACATTTTTTGAAATTCTGTAGCTGCTCTGGATACACTTTCTCACTCTCGTTGGACTCGCAACTTCTGATTCAAAGTGCCCCAATCCTAATGTCTCTCTTACTCAAAAAATCGACGGTGAGGGCTTCCACAGGGACATTAACTGGCTCCTAGAACGCAATGCCTCCTCTGACTGTACGCTAGTCATCAAATTAAATGTCAGACAAGAAATGTTCATTAATCCTGACCAGATTGCCGATTTAAAACGACTGGGTCATTTATTGGTCATTATTGAAGGTGATGTTGATGTAGAAGTGCCTGCCCACATGGCCACTGTGCATTCAATTTATGTCTTTGTCCCTCATCACGAAGATAAGGTGTCTTTTACGGTACCTTTTCATTTAAGGTATCAAAGAGCACAAATATCGGGAGGGGTCGGGAAAGTTTTGTTGAATAAACCAAGTATTTTAAGCAATTGCTCTCAGAAATGTGGTAATAAAGTAAAAGCGCCCTGTGATGTTAGTAATAAAAATGTGTGTGAATGGTACAATGTCACATATCAGGCGTTGTTTGAAGAGGTCGAATTATTTGTGCCAGTCGGTGATTTGGATGACTATCCTTTAGTGTCTGTAATCACTCTATTATTAGGCTGTGCTGGTTGTATTTATACTTTGTCAGTGTTGTCAACTACACCGTTGTAGACTTTAGTACTTCCAGTTTGTGATGCTTTTGTATTTGGTATGTTGTTTGCATACTTTTTAGTACTAGTCAATAAATGATTCAAACAAAAGAAACTTATCAAGCTTCATTTAAATAAAGAGCCTCGTGACAAACAAAAGGGTACAGTTATTTCCTTTATTGGCCATGTCCATGTTACAATGTGTACTTAAGATAGCTAAAGCACAGTAAAAATAGCGTAGCAAATACCTGACAAATTTTCAAAACATACAACTAAAATAAAAATATCAATCTCCACCAATTTGATTATGTAGGAATGTCTTATTGCACATGCACAATTTCTTAAGTGAATTGTTAGTTGATTAACACATTTGCCTATGAATATTCATGCAAGCTACTTTTACTCTGAAGCAAAAGTGTTAATAACGTTGAAAAGCTGCATTCACACTGGTTTGTTTCTCTTCGATTCACTCTGAAAAAGAAACACAACAATACAGCACTCCATCTTTTTATATAAAAAAAATGTTATAATGATACTTACTGAATTTAGTACTACAGATTCACCGAGCATTTTAGACAAAGATGTGATCGATCTGCTTAGAGACTTCATTAGTCCTAAAGGCTGTGACCGTGGAGAGCGAAACTAGACCCACATTAATAGCAAAATATAATTCAAAAAGTGCATGAAATTAAACCAATGAAATAAAGTGAAAGAAAGAGTGCTGGTCTATACTGGCAACGACACGACAAAATACTGCAAACGGAAACGACAAGAACGAAATCATGCGATTACCCACCACTGTACAAGGAGTCGAGCCTTGTCACTGACGGCGCAACATCTTAAAAATAATCATTTAAATATTGTTTGTGCATTCAGCTTCTTAAATTATTTATTAGTTTAAATGTTTGAACCGTTGAACCGAATGCCTAAATATTTTCAAACAGATATTGTTTCATTGTAATTACTCACCTCGTTTTTACAAACGCGTTCTTCGGAATATACAAACATGGCTAACAATTTTAAAGAAAGAAAGAAATACTTATAGAAACAAAAAGCAAATGTACAACAGCAAAAGCAACAATTATATTAGTGCAAAAATTAGTAGCTTTATCAACTCCTCTGGAAAATTAATGGAATTAACAAAAATACAAATGAAATTAATGTCATGCGTTAGTCGGCAGGGATTTCAAATAAAGAAAATTTTGTCGATAAACATTAATTTATTATAAACAATGTTAACAACACTAAAATTTAAATAACACAGTTTAGTTTTCATTTTATACACTATCCTATTTGCAAAATGATACAAAAATTCCAAATTAAGTAGTTTCTTTTTTTGTTACATAAAAGAGATTCACCTACAAACGTAATAATTGACAAATGTATGGAAGATCGAAAATGGCGATATCGCCGTTATTAAATTAATCAAGAGGAAGACAAAAAAAGACCTTCATCAAAAAATGCGTTGATGCTTACGTACGATAGGCAACATGTCCTTGAAAGCATATAAAAATGTAGAAATCGACAACCCAAGGTGCATTTATACCTGAGGAAGCATTATGTGAACATGATAAGACCACCCACTTTATCACTTTCTCTTAAAAATAACTAAAGAATATAACAAAATGATAATACTATCAATAATAATAATAATAATAAAATTAAATACTTTTTTAGTATCTACAATGTAAGTTTACATTACATTTTAAGCTTGTTTTTGCCTACATAACTGCTTCATGCAATAGCGACAAATTTACTTAGAGAGAGCAGGTGATGTTCTAGAGATTTTGGTGGAATGTTTTTAATAAAGTAGACAATGCTTAAAATGTAAAATTAAATCTTTAAGAGCTAGGAGGCTTGTTGACAGGCGAGTTTATACCCAAGGCGTTAAATAGTTTCGTTTTCAATCCGCCTTTTTCCATGTCGGGAGTCCTTGCAGTGTTCGGCTGCCAAAAATAATAACATGTCAGAGCTACAAGTGACAAAAACAATAGCTAGGCTACGTTCTACACGATTCGACTCGTGCTCAAAAAATCTTTTTTTAAAAATGCCAATCAGAACTCATCAAATAAAAGTAAAGTAGTTCTGTAAGATGCCCCGCCTAACAATAACTGAAAAAACAGATGGAGTTGATAAATGCTTGAACGGTGAAGTCCGCTTTCCATACAAAAAAAAAAGAAAAAAAACTGAGGCCCAAGTTTCAAGCGATATACACGACTTACCTTAAGCAAATTAAGCAATTAAGAAGCGAATTAAGCTAAAGTTTACATACCTCTTCGGCATCGTAAGACATGTCGAGGGATTCTCGAGAACCACGGCGTGACGTTTTGTCTTTTACACTCCCGCTCTTGCGTCTGTCCATGTCGCCCAAAATGTTTGCCATTTTCGAATGTTTGACGATATCCAATGCCTGCTAAAACATCTGTTTATAAATATCCCGGCTTTAACAAAAGTTAGTACAGAACAAGCTAGCATAAGCTAAATGAACGACTTACTTGTTGCACATGCTGCAGCACAAAGTAAAACAGAATGAATTTTATGTATGTAAATAAATTTGAAAATTATCGCACCTCTTTCCTACTGCGCAAAGCACAATCCTCGAGAGTTTCGGCCGCTTCGTATTTGCCCTGTCTGCGATATAGTGCCCCTAAATTCTTCAGCGTAGTCGTCACAGTTGGAGAATCGACTTTTGCAGCTTTATGCCAACCCCCATATTCACCATAAGGGGCGTTTTCACGGTTTTTGGCTTTGTTCTCTTCGCGTTCCTCCGCCACTTGCCAGATCGGTTTGTTATCACCTGATGACAAACAGAGGGGTTCACAAGGAACAAATAAAACACGTGTAAAGCAAAATAACTATATTGATTAAAAAATACTCTGTACATTTAACTTAGTTCGTAACATGCAATGCGAACTGCTGTCGGATGGTAATGCAAATCTCTCAGATCAACTATATGACTCTTATGAACAGGAATGCAAGAATACTGAGCGTATTTAACATGGCTAATTAAGTTAATCAATCAAAAAATCAACTGTGCTCACCATCAATTGTCCCAAATTCACGCTCGTGTGCTCTATTCAAAATCTGCTTATAGAGAACTTCTGCTTCTTTGTATTTGCCTTGCTTCAAATAACAAGAAGCCAGATTATTCATGGTTTTGCTCACATTGGGATCGTCTGGTCCTAGTCGTTTTTCGTAAATCTCCAAAGCTCTTTGATAATACTTTTCAACCTCTTCATACTTGCCCTAAAATTATTAAATTCGAACTTTTTTTTTAATATTAATTGATAATGACCTGATTCTGGCAAAGCAATGCGAGATTGTTCAACTGTTTAGCCACATCAGGATGATCTCTGCCAAGAACTTTTTCTCTGATATCCAGAGCTCTCTTGCAGAGAGGTTCCGCTTCCTTGTACTTCCCTCTTTTGCCATACAATACTGCTAGATTATTCAGAGTTGCGGCTACGGCGGGATGATTTTCGCCTAACGTTTTCTCGCGAATAGCTAAAGCGTCGTTTAATAAATTAGCAGCCTCTTTGTATTTATTCTGATCTCGATAAACCAAAGCGAGAATATTCAGCATTGTGGCCACATCGGGGTGATCATGACCGCTGGTTTTTTCTAAGTCTTCTAAAGCCTGTTTGCACAAAGGTACAGCCACTTCATATCGTCCTTGAGACGCGTATTGAATCACAAGATTATGTAAAGTACGCAATCGGGCAGGAATTTCATATCCTGCATTAACCTGCTGGGAAAGTTGCAACTGATTTGGCGGTGTCGGTGACATATCTTAAAAACAAACATTTTAAATTAATCAAACAATTTAAAAGAAAACACGTACTGTTTCTATCTTCGTTATCATCATCAGGGAAAAGATCAACGACAGGATCTGGTTTTTCATTCCTCGAATGTTCACTACTGTTGTCATCGTTTACGTCTTGGTCATACTTCCTCACGGAACTCATAAATTCAAGATGTCGTTTTTCTTCTTCCAACTGGGCTACCGTTTGCTCACTAGCTTGCAGTCTTTGTTGAGTGGAGGCTAATTCATCTCGGAGCCAAGCATTTTCTTGGCAGAGACGTCGAACTTGGGTTCGGAGTTTCTGTTTTTCAGCTTCTATCATCTGCAAGTGGTTGGCTAGTGCCATGATAACCTAAAATGTACGCACTAATTTAGATAACAACTCGTTTTTTGAACTTTTCTTAGTTCATTCATGACATTACGAGTTCGTCTTCTTTGTGCGCCGCAAATTTCAAACTACACCGAATCATTCTAAAAACAATCCTAATAATAATAAAATTTAATTTAACAATGTAAACGGCAACCTAATAACCAAACCGGTACTTAAAGAGTTTAACGCTTAGGCATACATTATTATCAGCATATAAACCATGAAACTAAGGTCAGATTTTAAACTGTAATTTTCTGCCTTGTTGCCAAAGGGCGGAACTAAAAGGTGGCAACTCATTGATCCTCTCACTGGCAGCGAAGGTAACTTTTATAATACAATTCAAATTCATCCATTTAAACGATTAGAAATGAAGTGAGAGCTGGTATAAGAATAGAAAGTACTCGCTCAATTTTATTTATACGACCCAATATCGATCGCTCTTATATACATGGCACATTAACATTGATCTTGAACATTACACATAAAGACTGTCAGTTCATCAATTATTATTATCAATGTCAAGCTTCCAAAAATAAGTGTCTAATTCTACGAGTACCTATATTCACTAGAAATATCAAATTCGGAAATGCCGAGTTTATCGTCAAAAAAGTTTGCTCAACGGAAAGTCGTTAAATAGTGATAAGTGGTAAACATGTTATTTTCTAATGGATCTACCGTAAAGGAATAACTCAATGATTGGTAATAAATCGTTCACTGATTGATTTCTCACTTTGCTTTTCTGTAGTTTAACTTTTATTACCTTGACCCAGACGATATAAAATAATTAATAAAAAGAAGGTTTTATGTCTGTGTAAGCGTAATAATAACACCTAACAGATTATCCAGGCCGCTTTTGCCATTACAACAAAATTTCGTTAATTAAAGTACAACAAAAACATAGATTACACTATACAATTCAGTTTAAAATTCAGGCTACCAGTGCCGAAATTGTTAGCGGTTAATTAGACCATGATTATTTAATGAGGGGGAAATAGACAAATAACAGTAAACTGGGCGCAAAAATGTTTTCTAGATCCAAAATGAGAGCATATTTTTTGAAACACTATTGTTTACATTTTGCTCGGTAAAAAAACCATGATCTGGAACCTTGGAAAGTTTTCTCACATCATCTATTAGATTTACGTAACGCATGGTAAATTCACACAATATACGATGCAATTACAAACATGAAATTTGTAATTGAATTAAACAAGTAGATTTTTAATTCGTTGAGTCTGCGTCAGCGTTATTTTTTCAGGTTTCCAATTATTTTTAGAAGTACACTTTCGTGAACACTCATGTGTATTTATACAGCATATCTTGCGATCATTTCTGATTTTTTAAACTGCAGCAAACAATTTTCGATGAAAATCAAAAGCGACCAAGCTACTGAAAAAATATGAAGACGCTTTAATGAGGATAACTTCATTTCCTAACTTGGCACAAAAAAAAACTTGCGTAATCTAAAAACCACAGAGCTTGGTGTTTTTGCTGTAAGCAGTTACATGAGCGTAAACATCTATCTGGGCCTATAAACATTCTAAGTCAACAAAAAAGTGAGCACTTTTGAGAGAAACCATTTTGTCAGAAAGTAACTAGGATGTGAGCATATAGAATGTTTTGGGTCCGATGCGCTGTTGCACATTAAAAAATTAACAGTAACAAATCATTTTCGTCATGGTTGAGAACTTCGATCAAACGTCTTCTTGTCCAGCCTGGGTTTAAATCAACGTTAGCCAAGTGCTATAGAAAATAATCCCACTGGCACATGAGGGAGCTTAAACTCTCCAAAAAAAAAACAAGTACACGCTGTGGACTCTTGACCGACTGCTCCACCAGGCACAAGTACTTGGAAGTAGTCTTTGCTATTATTGCCATTCTATTTCAGTTCATCTATTATTATTTTTTTTTTTTTGAAAGAACTGATAAACAAAACCGAAGAGAGAACGCCAGCTCGTCGAAGAAGAGCACGAACTGAGAACTATTCTCATTCTATTCGTGCCAAAGACCCGAACCCAAAAGCGGATCTAAAATATTCATCGCACGCACAAATTGCTACCCTAAATCTTTATCAAAATGGAATCAATTTAATCCATCCATAAAAGTCTCGTCTAGCCATCGTGCCTATACTTTATATGTCGGCCCGTGCATCGGCCTTCTTTCCCCCCACTACCGTCAATGAGTCATCGGTGGTTCCCGCGATCAATGTTTCACCCTTTCGCCGTACACCCCATTGTAAAAAAATAGAAGAAAAACATACTTGAGCTTCTCCTAATCCCAATTCGATCATGTCTGCACTTTGTTGCACCAGGCCGGCACGCTCGCTGGCCACAGGATCGGGAGCTTCATGAAGGCCTTGAAGAATTCCAGTATGCTCTGAACGAAGAGCCTCTAATCCTTGGGCTACCGTTCTTACTGCGGAGACGATCTCTTCTTGAGACATTGCTGTCATTTTTCCCAAACTCTCGATTTTCTTACTGAAAATAAAAGGCAAGGATCACACGAGGAAGTTTTAGTTGTCCTAATTATGTTAGAGAAGGTTGCTATCGTTTTTTCAGGGACTAGATCAATAGACCGGTTTTTTGTTAGAAACCTTCTTTAAGATAACGTGGCACTGATTTTCTTTGCAGCACAAACGTAAAATGTTTAAACTTCCACATTGCGAGAACTGTAAGCGACAAACTCGTTGATAATTACCACATACGCAAGCAAAAAAAAAAATAAACTAAAATAACAAAAACTTACATCCTATACGCGTTGATGGTTTTAGACATGTTTTTTCAATTTACTCTCCTGTATGAATCCAATGAGCACTTGGGTCATCACCACACGTTCGTATTAATTGAGCCTCTATACAAAGATTAAAATTTTACTAATTTTTGATTATATAAAAGCAAGGCTGTATCACAAGACGGATGCAAAAATACTTTAGCGACTATGTAAAGACTTATCGAAAATTCACAGCAGTTCAAGCTCTTAGCTCTTACATTATTATCATTAGTTTTCTTTGTTGCCAAAAAATCAATACTCAAATTACCGAAGAAAATCGATAAGGCCCATTAATTCCCTTGTTTGTAAACAAAAAAAACTTGTGATATTGAGGAGATAAACGTCAAGGAAGGAACCATTGGTAAGTCGCTCATTTTGTCAACTGAACTTACGACGATTTATATTAACAAATAAAATCGAATTTTTCGACAAGGGTGTGACACTTACGGCTAAAACGCGATAACTAACGACGTTGCAGTTGGAACGGATCACTGCGTCGCGACGCTGCGCTTGCGCTTGTGAAACCTTACAAAGGAAATTCATTTTTTATCCTCTCAATCAATTTTGAATAAAATTATGTAGTACATGAGCCATTTCCATGCATTTCAATGTTATCAGCGTGCGAAGGCGTCAGCTGTTTTTTGTGGCAACACACCCACACAACTATAAACCAAATAGCCCCCATTTCAAAATCCAGATTCACTTCAAATTTCCATCAATCTGTCTAGCTAATCTCAACTAGAGATACTTGAAGTGTGACTCATACCGCGACTAACCCAGTTCGATTTTGCAAGAATAACACATTTAAATAGTTTGTACTTCCACCACCACTCGCTTCCTCCAGTTTTTACCATTGATTTAAACAATTACTAAAACTTTACAGGCGTGACGATTCACAGATTCTAATTTTTCTGAATACAAAAAGTTTACCAACAAAGTTCATCAGAAGTGAAGTACTTACGTGTTACTGTCATCCATGCCACGGAAATGCACTATTCACCTGCTATGGCAATCAGTGGACCATAGCGTAACCTGCGACATAAATAAATCACAGAAATTTACAGTTTTGGACGAAATGAACTGACATTTGACCCTTACTGCCTCCAGCACAAAATTATCAGTACGCACCTTTGTTTGTCACCAGCTAGTCAAATATTTTAAAATAACAAGTTTTAACAGTGATATCACTTTCTTCTGACATTAATGGCTGCGCTTTTGACAACACTCTTATTGCTTTTCCCTTTTCTGAAGAGAAAATGACAGATGAATGAGTCGATGGAGGTGGAGCCCTCTAGTGGCTATGTTAGAACTAATGGTCACTAATTATTATTTTAAATATAGGAAAATATAGAATATAAAAGCATACTTTACCTCTTTACAGAAATAAACTAAACACTTGCAATGAAAATTTTAATATCTGCTTAAATTAGAGTTCGAAATAAGGTTGTCTAATTACAGCTAATCATTTCATTCCCATCAATTGATCGTCATCATTATCGCCATAATTGTATTTTTTTAAATCTTTTTAGATTTAATCTTTAGTTATCTTCAGTATTTATTCCGAATTTCTTTGAATCTGTTTTTTTATCGTCACACATTAGGACGCTACTAGATTATTCATTGAAAATTTATATTATTATTATTAAATCTTGAGAATGTAAAAAAAGTTTCGGCTATTTGAAAGCTGTTTTAAAAGAGATAATAGTATATTGTTTTATTAGGAATAAAAGTGTGAACTTTGGCGAGCAAATGCAAAATTGCGGGACAAAAAAACACTTTTAAGCCGAATAAAAGTGCTGTTTTTTCTTCAGTCGGATTAAAACATTTAAATATTTGAAAAAAAAATGATAATTAATAGGCAGAATGAATTGTGGACTCAGTACATGGTATTCAGATAGTCATGACTCATGACTTTGTTTAGGTACTCTTACATTTTTTTGCGAAAAAATAACTATCAATTTAAAGCGTTTAAAGTCTGTGTTTCTTGCAAGTAATAAGTTAATAACGACGCAATCTGAAGAAGAATTACCCTCAGACGTGACACTGCACAAGAAATTATTTTAAACAATTTAAACTTACTAACGTCGAAATCTCGCGATATCTATGAGTGTGTCTACAAATAATGCATAAAATGGTGCCAAAAAAATATGTAAAAACCTATTCAGAAACTGCTTTATTACTGTACTTTGGCGAATTGGCGAAGCAAATGAAGTCATCACAATTCTCAATGATCAAAACAACTTTAAGTGTAATAAACAGTATAGAAATAAATAAAGTTGCGAAACTACGTGCTTTTTAAAGATGAAAAATTGAGGGTTACACTCCAAAAAAATCAAAAGTTTTAACGAGTGAAGAGAAGAAGAGAACATAGACGAGCACATAGAAGTAGCCCTTACGAATACTGTTAAACATGTTCATGGCGCTGGCGATGGCAAATCTTTAATTAAGTTGAAATTATGTAAATTGCACTAACAATAATCAGAAATTGATGTAATTCATTTGAATAAATATTAAATGAAAAATCATTTAATTTTTAACGCTAAGTTTTTTTATTATTAAAAGCGGAAGGTTGCTTTGGTAACGAACGGTTTTTTCTTAGTTATAAAAACGTCAATTTTATCTTTCAAAAATGACATTAAAAAAGACATGTTCTACTAATCCGGCTAAAGAAAAAATAGTTTTCTTGACGGGTTCCTGTGAAAAAGATTTAAATCTCATGTTTCTCTAATAGTCGAGTCAGTGGGTAATTTTGCTTTACAAATGGTGAGGTAGTAATGATTTTAAAATATATACTAAGTGACATAAAAAGTGCAACACCCAGTAATACTGATTTTTTGAAGATCATTCTTTAGTAGTATATTAAACAACATATAACAAGTAAGCGATAAAATTTTCAAGCTAAAGGGAACACAAACTATGGATGAAATGTTAATAATGAGTCGCACTATCTCTGTTTCTTAAGCACTCAGCTACTCACCTTGGCATTGATAAAATTAAATTGTCTATATCAGCCTGAGGAATTGCATCTCAAGCTGCCTGAACAGCATCTTGCAGAGAAGCTAGTGTTTGAGGAGGAGGAATTAACTGGGATATTCTTACACCAATCAAATCCCACACTTGTTCAATGGGCGAAAGATCCAGAGATCTCGGAGGCCACGGCAAGAGGTTTATGTTAGATGTTGCAAAGAAGTCCACTGTAGCGCGTGCAATATGAGGACGTGCGGTGTCCTGCTGAAAAAGAGCTTCTGGAAGCTCTTGAAAGGGTAACATAGACGGTCGAAGAATATCGTCAATTTGACGGTTCGCTGTCATGTTGCCTCTAACAAACATTAAAGGCGACCGGCTACCATACGCAATGGCACCCCATACCATCACGCCCACAGTGCGGTGTACATGTCTTTCGACTGCAAACTGCACATGCTGTCGTTCTCCTCGCCTTCTTCTCACCCTTAAGCGAGATTCATCGCTGAAGACGATATTCTTCCATTCATCATTCCATTGCTGATGTTCTCTACACCATTCTATCCATTGACGTTTGTGTTGTGGAGTTAACGGCAACACTAGATATGGACGACAACTCCGTAGTCCAAAAGCTTGGATACGGCGATAAACGGATCTCATTTCAATATTCCGCCCATCTTCAGCAAACCATTGATCCACAATTTGCCTGGTAGTGGAGAAACGGTCTCGAAGCTGCACCTTTTCGACATTTTTTTTCCTTCCCCCACGAACCAGGCTCGACAAATTCGCAAAACAGTTGAGGCGTCACGACCTAAATTTTGACCAATTTTGCGAAAGGACTTTCCCGCTTCCCTCATGGCAAAAATTCGACCTCTCTCAAATTCATCTATTTGATGATACTGTAGAAGCCTTCGTACACGAGGCATGTTGTTTTAAGTAAGGATTAAGGAAGTAAGAAAAAAAATATGAAAAATGCGTTGTTAATAAACGGTATACACGATAATAACGAAAAGAAAACCAAAAAACAACAAAAACCTAGCAACCATATTTGATACAACACTGAAAATTTTATTTCACCTATTTTTATTGATATCGAGTCGATGTGCCAAATTTAAGCGAACTAGTTTAACCTCTTCTAGGTGTTGCACTTTTTATGTCACTTAGTATAGTGACTCTGAGGAAAAATACAAATTTTCGACCTTGGACAAATGTGTGAGCCCCCATCTTGAATGAAACGTGCACAAAACACGTTTTCACAGAATAATTCGGTAAAAGGATAAAATTTCGCAACTTTTATTATGTATACCTTTATTAGAAGTTAAACAGAAACTAAGACAGTCTATATAAGATGCAATTTAACAAAATTTTTACTATAGAAAACGTCAAACGTTATTGTTAATAAATTTTACAAACCAACAAATCAAATAAGTATATATTTGATAATTGATTTTATCAAGATTATTATACTAGCGTATATAAAAGTTTAATTTTAAAAATGATACGCGGATATTAATTATTTTTTATCAGTCCTAATCATTGGATATTATCATCTTAAATCGTTAAATTTTATCTCTATCACTAAGAACCTGGAATTTTACAGATAAATTTTTATGCATTACAGTGTCGACATATCAGAAAGGACTTCAATCCAGCTTTCCTACAGCTAGATGTTGTACTACATCCTTTTCTACAACTGCAGAAAATTAGATTTAATAACTTGTTAGGTGCTAACACAGAACACTTACTTATTGTGCTAATTCCTCTGTCAATGTTACTGGAAGAAGAACATCGATGTCAAATTTCCAACCTTAAATTTCTTGATCTTTTTCAATTCCATCCATCTTTGAACTTGGTGATACATTAAATGATACATTAAACAACAAACCACCATTCCTTGCGAATGCACTATCACATTTACTTACTCCAAAGCCATAGCCTCCATATGGCAATGAAACTTGTATTGAAATATGCATACCTACTTATATACACTAGTACGAATAATAATTATTTATAGTATTATATTATACAAATTATTTGATTTGATTATTTGTAAAATTAAATCGAAATAACAATAAAAGTAAAAATTTCGTTAAATTGCATCCTTTTTCAACAGTATTTCAGTTCCTGTTAAACTCACAAGAAAAGTATAAATACAAATAGTTTCATTTAGGATGGAATTCGCATGTACCGCCTAAAAGATGGGATTTTTCATCAGAGTCACTATTTAAACAACATCGTTTAAAATCATTACTGTTCCACCTTTTGTAAAACAACGACCTTTTTTAAACCCCCTGACAACGCTATAGCTTCATCTGAATATTTAAAATGTATCATTTTTTTTTAGATTTATATATATATATATGTATATATATAGTTTTTTTTTAATTAACTTAGAAATAAAATATGCTCTTCTTCTGTTTATCCTTTTACCCAGGATTTATCTCACTTTCTTATCTACTTGTTCCATTATCTTTTATTTCCCATTTCCCCCTATTTTGTCTAATACTTCAATGTTCTCTATTCAAGTTTCTGCATTCGGCCTTTCTTCTTTTTTCTGAATGTTCTTACTTCTAGCAAGTATTTTTTTTGACAGACTACTTGTGTCCATTCTAATGACATGTACGTATAATTTTAACTGTCTGTCTTTTTCGAAATTATCGATTTCTACTTCAACTCTTCCTAGTCTGCTGCGATCTCTTCTTGTTTCTTTTTTATCTTCTTCATTTCTACTACTGTAATTTAACTTTCAGTTTTTTTTTGATGTAGTACCCAACTTTTATTTGCATACTACTGAAACAGCTGCCAAGACGTTGATTTATCTTTTTTCCTCAAGATTTAAATTATGTCGTGTAACATATTACTTAATCTCTTCGTTCTATTACCTGTTTTTCTGTCCAATCTATTTTATTAGCTCAAGATTTTCTCCCTTTTCATTTTGACTATTGTCTCCTTTATGTCTACTTTTCGAATCAACTCTAATTCGCCTCCTTTATCTCTGTTTCATTTTGATATTCTTCATCGTTTTGCTCGTATTCTGCATCGACAAATATTCTTTCAATATATTCAAGTTCTTATGCGTCGGTTTTTCTGTTAGAGCCATTCCACATAAAATCGTCTAATTGGCAAAGCCGGCTCATTGTAGATTTTGATCAAACTTTCAAATATCATAGTTTAATTATCCAAAATAAGAATTCACTAAGTTGATACAGCTCAATAGTGTGACGCGGCTGAAAATTTATTATTTTTACTCATTTTCCGTGATTTTTATCTGACTCCAGTATCTCGGCTGTTTATTGCAACCATTTAATCTTACTCAGAAATTAAGCTTAGAAAAAATAAAGCCTACAACTGTCCCGAAGTCCACGCTTTGTAGAAAAAAAACCGCTTGAAATTTTGAAATTTAAAGAAAACACGTTTTTCTGATTTGAATATGAATATGTGTCTACCACGTGATAAAAATATGAATCTTACAGCATCTTTAGTTCTTACCTTGAACTTCAAATGTCTACATTAGTTATCTTGATTTTTAAATTTTTCGTGTGCGTACAGGTTTTTTAATGCGAAAACTCACGTAATGCTCTTCTTCTTTTTTCAGTTATTTGTGGATTTTAGCTAATATAAGTGTGTGACAATTTGTGCTCCTTGCTTTACTTCTATTTCCCCTTCGATGCTTTCCATTTCTATAGTACCTACTTATTTGCCAACAGTCAAATGCTCCTCACGCTTCGTTCTTCTGTAATAAATGTGCAATTTTTTTATCCTTTGGAATCAGAAATTTTTTCCAATTTTTAGATTAATACTAAAGCAAAAGTATAATATTCAAAGCCTATTTTTGTTGGTTTTTCTATATTTTGTTTATTTTTTCTATAGTTCGTTTAATTCAGGAATAATGAAAGATCAACAAGTTTTAGTTAAGTGAATAATTTTCGCATAATCAGCAAATTGACTTAAATCTACTTAAAACCACGGTGCGCAATTGCTCTACAGGATTAATTTTATCTGTGAATTTATTGCCCGCATGAGACTCTAATGTAAATAAAAAAAGGTGACAATTTTATAAGTCACTGCACTTTGGGATTTAAATCAAGGATTTGCTGCATGCAAGAGAATATTCTAATTTTTGATTCTCTTTCATTTAGTTAAAAGAATTATTAATTGGCGTTTAATGATTTTTTTCTCTTCATCTAATACGACAAGATGTAATCTTCTCAACAAGGTAAACCGGTTTATGAAATTACGCAAACAATTTTATATATTCGAACAAGGCAAATCCTGTTAATAATTGAACTTAGTTTTAATTTTTAAGATGTTCCTTACAGTACTCGTACTATTTACCCTCATAACTCACCTCTGCTCCCAAAATCAAAAAGAAGATTCAGCCGCAGAAGAAGACCGCAATTTCTTGATAGAATCAATTACCAGATTCGGACTCCCACAACCACCAGAAGTTTTTGGTTTACCCGGTCCGCAAATCACAGTAAACAACGATGGTGTATCAAAATATGGTGAAATTTCAAGTACCCTTAGAAATGACACCCGCACGTAAGTTTTTATATCCCCAAACTTTCTTTAATATCCACCTTCTAGTTATCGTTTTCTCTCGGAGAATTTTAGTTATAACAGTGTTTATGAAACTATTAATAAAAAAAGTATGTACGGAATAGAAACTCTCACAGTAAACGGACAAATCTGTGAAAAAATTCTGCGACAACATGGTGGATATTATTTAAGAACTGTTGGTTACAACTTTAATGATGAAGGACTTCGACTGTTTTTAATTGATGTTTCTAAAGTTGTTACGACACAAAGAAAAAAATTGCGTCGTAAAGTGGTGGAGGCTCCTCGGCTTCAGACACGGGTTGCAACAAATTTTTACACTGCAGTTGGTGGAGGATTAGGCTAACAATTTTGGACAAAAAATAAATTGCGTTTGTAGTTGTTTGTTTGTTATTTATTTGATTTTCTCATGGAGTCGGGTCGTTGAAATAATTGGTCTAATCTGCATTCTCTTTCGCTTGAAACAACAAGATAGATGATATGAACGGCCACAACAACACAGGATCAATTTATCACATTAAACACTCCCTTTATCACTTTTATCTTCACCAGCCAGATGCATTACGGTTCGGATAGTTGCCTAAATGTCTTGTATTCTCGGTTACGCCTACCTCCTATGATAAACTACGCAGAGCAATAGTAGTAATCGCGAACGCATCAAGCGAAGACGCGGAATTTAAAATGAATCTTTTCTATACACAAACAACTAAAATTTAAAGGAAAACATAATTTATTCATGATTGTGTGCTTCGTTTAAAATGGCCTTAACGTCCTCAGTGTTTTACAGTATATTTTTCCTTCAACTTTCACTTTTTGGTAAGTCTGCACATTGAAATTCGCCTTAGAGAATAGGTTATTATTAAATGTTTTATTGTGAGGATGTTTCATATTGTTCTTATCTTTTTGTTGTTTTAAAGTCAATATTAGAAGTATATCAGTCAGTTCCATAAATTAAATGATTTTTATTTGCATATCTACACGGTTTTCGGGAATTATTGTGAAATACTTCTTCGAAACCGATGTCTTTGAGTAAGTGTCGAAGTATTTGGGAAAGTGACTTGGTTACCTGATGATGACTAATCTTGCGGAATAAACTTAAGCACTTCTTACGTGTGTGTCATTTTGTTTATTTATATAACTGTAATGATAAATATTGACTTTGTTTGAATTTCGCTACCATATTAATATTTTTAAAAAGCTTTTGTACAAACGAAAGTTCTCACTTGAGATTGTTTCCATAAACTTAAAAATATCTTGGAAATGTGAAATTTTACAACGAATTATTAACAAGTGACTCAAAAACGAAATAGTATATACGGGGCGTAATCACAATTGTAGGCCATCGCAACTTGTTTTCGACTTTTCTACTATAACAAAAAAAAAGTTTTAGTTATTTCCTAATATCAACATTACTAGTTTTCGTTATATTTAAATTTTGAATCAGTTCGTTTCTCGATTTTAGTATGTTTTATCTTGAAGATAATAAGTTAATATTTATTTACGATAAAATTGTAAGTGTCAGTTTTTATATAGGAGATTTCACAAAGTTGTACAGAAATTTAAACTTCGTGTTTAAAAATTCTAACGCTTACTTTAAAAAATAATGGTAACAATAAAGAAAACAATTGGAGGATCACTGACAACAGTTTGGAAATCAGCGAATGGAGGCTCGCAGAAACGCTGTGGCACATCAAAAATCGCAAAAGGCGCTTCCAATTTAGGTTGATCAAAACTACGTTGATTTTCGTTAAACCTAAACCTTACTTACCTTGTCCAAGGTAACATATTTTTACAAAAACTGTTCGAATGTCGATTGTCAAATCGTCGGTGCGCTTGCCAAACCTGATATGTGCATTTTTTTATGTTTATTTTTTTTAGCGCATGTGCTTTCTTTATAAACGTCACAACGAATGACAGAACTCCCATGTTTTTTATCTGTCTGGTTTCTGGTTTACATTTGTTGTTATGTGCAAAACATCTGATGCCATTTCTGATATGTGAATGATTAGAACACCTTGCCAAATTGCGCAGCACATATCAGTTTGAAGTTTGACACATAACAGAAATAATTCGGTAATATTCACGTGGTTTTGAGTGTAGTTTAGCAGAGTTTTAGAAAGAAAAACTCAGTCAAAGTCAATACTTACATGATTGTGCTTAATTTTTACATAGCAAACATCCCAAAAAGGGAGCAATAAAAAATGAAAACGTTATTATCACAAGTAAAGCATATTTTTTTGGCATGATATGGCATTTAGCTTTTTTTGATTGGATGAAAAATCTCTAATATAGGAAGTTTTTTTGTTTGGTTGCCCAAACAGACGCTTGAGCCTTTTCAAACGTCTTTAAAATCAAAATGCCAACTTCCTAATTTAACTGAATTTTTAATGTTTTCTTGCTCGGGGTTGTTACAAGACTCTCTTAAAAACTAACTTACAACTAGCTATTACTAATAGGGTGTGGGGGAGGCGGCACGCCTGCGCCTTGCAGCGCCCATTTGACTTTGCCCTTAACATGTGCTCCCCCCGTAAAAAATACTATTTTTTACACAAACGTACTACGGATTATTGTTCCACTGGCAACCCACACACTTTCACCACAGGTCTCTTCACAATACCACGCGCTGTTTTAACAGACACCACCCGGGTAAGTCCATCGCGTCCTGGATGCAACTCCACTATTCTACCTAGGGCCCATTGAAGAGGCGGCACATTGTCTTCCTTGATGAGGACCATGTCTCCGAGCTGGGGTTGGTGTCGTTTGGTGGCTGTCCATTTATTTCGTTGTTGGAGTTGAGTGACAACTTCGGTGGACCATCTTTTCCAGAAATGTTGCCGACGCTTCTCGAGCTCTTGGTATTTGGACAGTCTGGTGGTAGCGATTTCCAAAAGGCCGGCTTCGATGGGCGCCGTCAGTGGGGCCCCGATGAGAAAGTGACCCGGAGTTAAGGCCTGGAGGTCAATGGGGTCGTTGGAAAGGGGTGAAAGTGGACGGGAATTTAAACACGCCTCGACCACTGTCAATAGGGTGTACATTTCATCATAGTTTAAGGTTGTTCCCTTCGCCACGCGTTTCAAATGAAACTTTGCCGATTTGATCGCTGCCTCATGTAAGCCCCCGAAATGAGGCGCCCGCGGCGGCAAAAAATCCATGTAATACCCTGGTTCGCTACAAATATTTTGAGTTTGTTTGGATCATTTCGTATCCATGCCAGAACAACTTCTGAATCGGACCAATAATAACAATCACTAATTGGTAAATCAAGAGTACGTTTTAATTTGTTTATTAATTGAGCCAGCAACACGGCCGCGCATAATTCTAAGCGAGGTATGGTAATCGTTCGTAGCGGCGCTACTCGATTTTTTGAACAAATTAGATGTGATGTATATGTTCCGTTCGCGAAGGTGCAAACCATGTAGACGCAAGCTCCATATGACTTTTGACTGCTATCACTGAATCCGTGAATCTGGAGTTGTATTGGGCTTTCCTGGGGAATTATGTTCCGCGGTATTCGAATGTCGTTAATATTTTGAAAGTCGCGCAAAAACGATAACCATGTGGAGTGCATGTCCAGTGGAAGTGATTCATCCCAGTCTAATTTTAATGCCCAAATATGCTGTAACAAAATTTTCGCGGTGACAGTTATCGGTGTAATCAGACCCATGGGATCGAAAAGCCGTGCGATAGTACTTAGGATCGTTCGTTTGGTTACCTTGTCGGAAATCGGTATGTTATCTGCGGAAAATCGGAACGTATCTCTCTCGGTGTTCCAAAGTAACCCAAGTGTCTTTTTATCAGATTGGTCGAGTAAATTAATGTTCTTGTGTGAATTTTCGTTAAGTTCTAAAATATTTGACGACCATTTCCGTAACTCAAACCCACCTCGACTTAACAGTTCGTTCAATTCTTCGCGAATTTGACAGACTTCTTGTAGAGTAGAGCCCCCCGTTAATAAATCGTCTACGTAAAAATCTCGTAAAACAATGCGAGCTGAATTTGGGAAATTTAGAGATTCTGTTTGCGCTAATTCTTGTAGACATCGAATGGCTAAAAACGGTGAAGAAGCTAATCCAAAGGTCACACTATTTAATCGGTATATCTGAATTGGTTCGTCAGGATGAAATCGCCACAAGATCCGTTGAAAATCGCGATGTTCGGGTGCTACATCAATCCTGCGATACATTTGCGCTATATCCGCTGTTAGTACGTATTTGTGAGTGCGAAATCTTACCAAGATGCTAAATAATTCTTGTTGTAAACGTGGGCCGATTAAAAGATTATCATTTAAGCTCTTTCCGTTTGTCGTTTTTGCCGACGCATCGAATACTACCCGTAATCTTGTTGTCGTACTTTCGGGTTTTATTACCCCATGGTGGGCTAGGTAGCAACTCAATCCGGGGTCTGAGTTTTTCCCGACTGGAGCGACCAGTTCCATTTGTTGTGATTCCAAATACTGGCTCATAAACGTATTATATTCTGCCCGAAAGTCGGCGTCCCTTTGAAATTTGCGTTCCAAAATATAAAATCTTTTAATGGCCCCGTCATAACTAGTACCTAACTGGGGTGGATATTTCTTGAAGGGTAATTTTACAGCGAATTTCCCGTTAGGTTGCCGACTGGTTGTCTCGGTAAAAATTCTTTCGCATTGTAAATCTTCAGTTTTTAATTCTGGCGAATGATCAAAACTTTCGATTTTCCAAAACTCTCTTAATTGGTGATCCAAATTATCAATATCGTTAACTTGTGAGACATTACAAATTGCCGAATGCGCCGTTTCGTTCGCGATGTTGATGTTTCCTCCAGCCACCCAACCGAGTTTGGTTTTCTGGAAGATTAACCCGTTTGCGGTTTTGATCTGCCCGACACACAACAGTGAAAGGAAGAGTTCGTTTCCGATTAAAAGATCAATATCGGAGGATCGATGGAATTCTGGATCCGCTAATTGAAGATTTTTAGGGATATTTAGTCGCGAGTGATCGATTGACACAATTGGCAGTTTATCCGTGATTTTAGGTGAAACCAGACAAGACAACGTGGCGTTAAATGCGGTGCAATTAGACTTAATTTTTACGTTTGTTTGCTTTCTGACCGCAGTGGCAATTTGGTTAATTCCCTTAATTTCTAAATGAATGTCTTTCAATCTTAACTGTAATTTCTTACAGGCGCTTTCGGTTATAAAATTTGATTGTGCACCGCTATCAAGAAATGCACGTAGTTCCACGGGCGTACCTTCCTTGTCGTATGCCGTAATACGTGCCGTGGATAAAATAGTGTTTCTAACGTTTACATAAGCACAGTGATTCGTTAATGACGACGTTGATGGAACATTTTCTTGGTTTGTTATGTGTAGTAATGTGTTATGTTTACTGTTGCAAGTTCTGCAACGACTTGAGTTACAACTTTCTGCACGATGATTAGGTCTTAAACAATTCTTGCAAAGCTTGTGCTTACTGACTTCTGTCAATCTTTGCGAGGTTGACATGGATAAAAAGGTTCTACATTGATATAAAAGGTGGGGTTGTCCGCAAATTACGCAATTCGTGTTTGTTTGAACTCGTTTCGGAAAATGACTAGATGTGTTTGTTTTTGACGCCGATTTTGTTAATTCAATAGATTCTAGCGCCTGACACCGCTGTGTTAGAAATTGTTCGAATTGTTTGTAAGTGGGAATCTCGCAGTTTAAAGTGGATTCCCATGCTAAAGTCGTTGTAGGATCGCATTTTGTGACTAATATGTGAATTAACAAATCATCCCATTGATCAATTGGCCTTTCTAGTGACTCCAAAACCTTTAAATGCGTCGTAGTTGCTTGCAATAAATTTCTTAGGGATTTCGGATCCTTGGTAGCTGCGTTCAATGCAAAAAGTTCGCGTACATGGTGTTGCACGATTAATCGCGAATTTTCAAATCGCGCTTCCAAGATGTCCCACGCCTTTGGGTAATTCTCATTTGTGACGGTCAAATGTTGAATGGTTTGGCGAGCTTCGCCCTTTAAACATGTATTTAGGTAGTGAAATTTCTGAATTCCCGATAGATTTTTATTGTTATGAATTAAGTTTTTGAACGTATCGCGGAATGTTACCCATTCTGTGAAGATTCCGGTGAAAATGGGTAATTCAATGTCCGGGAGTTTTACCTGAGTTGTTTGTAACGCGTGATTCGTTTGTATTTTTTCTTGAGCCGCGGTGGTTATTCTGTAAAAATCGTTCTCGAAACTCGTGAGGTCTTCATCTTTGGCTGAATCTGCGTCTATTTCGAAAATCTGAGAATGTACCTCTTCAAATTCATTGATCAACGGCTCGATTCCCTTTAGGCGTCGTTCGATTTCCGTAATTTTTTGATTGCTGGCCTCGTCATTGATAAAGGTCGCGAATCGCGTTAATTTAGCCTTAATTGATCCGCGTTTACCTTTTAAGGCCCTTAATTCAGCCATGGTGATTAGCACCTAACCTAGGTATCGGACGTGTATTTGAATGGTAACCGGACGCGGTTATGAAATGTACAACCTATTGACGATGGTCGTAATGTGCTTAAAGTTAGGAAGGTTGGAAAAAACAAGGAACCACTGACCTTTGATGACCTCGTGTCTCTTGCTGGGGCTCCTGGATGCTGTCGACTGATGAAAGGGGTGTAGCACGTTTGCCCGATGGCACTGCTTATGCACACACACACTGGATGCTGGATGTGGTGGACCGTTACCACGGGTAACCGATCCGGCTCGAAGGACCATAAAATGTTTGGTTGCCCAAACAGACGCTTGAGCCTTTTCAAACGTCTTTAAAATCAAAATGCCAACTTCCTAATTTAACTGAATTTTTAATGTTTTCTTGCTCGGGGTTGTTACAAGACTCTCTTAAAAACTAACTTACAACTAGCTATTACTAATAGGGTGTGGGGGAGGCGGCACGCCTGCGCCTTGCAGCGCCCATTTGACTTTGCCCTTAACATTTTCTTCCTTCTGAAAAGTTGCAATTTTTTACATATCAGGTTTGGAAAGCGCACCGACGAAATGTAGGGTACACTAATTGTTTCATGTGTTCCGTTCCCACACAAAAAAAAAGTTCAAGGAACGAGGAGGACACAACATTGGTCTTTGTTCATTTCTGTTTTTGAATGAAGCGAGCAAACCACTGGCAAAATTGCACCCGATGTGCCAAATCTTCGGGCTTTAAGGCCTGGACGCGTTGAACATGATAAGGATGTAAACTTCGGGCTCGATCTCCAGTCTACGGGCAATAGGGTTCATGCCGCGACCACTTTACCCTGCGTTCCTCCGTTGAGGCCCCTTATGTTTAACACGGCCAATTTACAGACGAAACTGTCGATAGTAGATTCTACCAAAAAAAGTTGTAGGTCCGAGCATTAGTAGGTCCTACCACAAGCAATGGCCTCTTGGCCTAACGATACTGCTTTCCACTTTTTCCAGTTTTTGTCTCTGGTAGTTACAGAGTCATCCACTTCTAGCGGTTCTCAAACGGATTTTCTAATTCATTTTGTGGCCAAGTGGTGCCACTTTGACCTACCGTTTTTTCATGAAGTGGATACATGTGCATCTATTACAGGTTTGAAGGAATGTACAGCTTCGTGAAACACCCTGCATAGTCTGACTTGAGATAATCGTCAGCGTGGATCCTCCTCGTCAAACATTATAAAGTGTGCAAATACTATACTTTTTTTGCAGTCACTGTATTTTGATGATGTCAAAATAAATAATACGTACCTACTTGGATTAGATTAAACAGTTAGTAATGTCAAATTTCGGGAATAGGTTTTTTTAATAGTAGATAGTAGATAGTAGATTTAACTTCTATCATGTTTGAATATTCTGTTATAACAGTTACATTTTTATTATTTGTTAGAACTGTTATATTGGTTTCATATACATCTAGAGCTTTATGCAGGTCCACCAACACTTATGTCCCGGCCTATAAATCCACTTAATTATTAAGTTATAAATACGATTTTTTTTTATATAGAAGCAACGTAACGCTACCAACTGACCTATTCACATTTATCGTTTCACTATTTTTTTTTCAAAAATTGAAAGCAATAAAATGGAAGTAAACTTAGCATACCTTGTTCTTTTTATAGTGAAAACATAAATGAAATTGAAAATGAGAAATTAATTAATATTTCATTTTCCAACAAGATTTGTGGTTTTAATTGGTAAACCATAAGCAACCTCTAAAGTAATTTGTAATACCTAATTTATCTACCCTTATTAGCATAAGTGGTCACCAAAATCCAGGGTTGGGATGAAAACTTTTCTATTACAGGTAGTAATAGTTATAAACAGTCTATACCAATAGAAGTTTTCACGCCGACCCTGGACATCGGATAATCCTTTATCGCAAAGTAAGTAAAAAAAATGGGTAATATATATTACTTTAGGGGCTTATGGTTTACCAGTCAAAAGCATAAATCTTTTTAGAAGATGAAATATTAATTAAATTATCGGCACCACATTTTATTGCTTTTGATTTAAAAAAAAAAAAAAAAACATTTTTTGCGTGTATCTCAGATTTGATTAATAATAATAGAAAAAATGGCTCAGTTTGTAGCGCTACAATGTTTCTATATATAAAAAAAAAACATGTACTTCCATAACTTAATAATTAAACTGGTTTATAGACCAGAACATATATGTTCGCGGACCCTGTAGTTTTAGTATGTTATCTTTCTATCGTACTATTTTATCGTTTATTTGAAACTACATGCTTCTAATAGTACGAATTAGGTGGTCCTATTGTATTTTGGGATTTATGTATTGGTGTTCTTTACAGAGTAGATATTTAAAGCATGAAGTGATAAGAAAATTGTCGGTTTTGCCGCATCATTTTGAACTTGTCGCATTTGCGTAACATAGGTAATTAAATAATAATTGAGTGTTAAATGGACAACAAAAAAAATATTTATCGATATTTGGGCCCTGAAACTAGTTACAATGCATAAAAGAATATTGGAGCTTTTCGTTCAGAATGTTATGGACTTTGAGTAATTAAAAAATGTCTTTTGCGACCGAAGTAATCAAATAAATTGTTAAAAACTTTCTAAAAGTTGCGAGTGACTTTACCAGCCAAGCATGTTTTTTATACAGTTCTTTAGTACAATACGATTTTTTAAAATGTGAGCATTAGGTGTATTAATAATAATTGTAGGATTTTGCAAGTTTTTCGTTGAATCTTAGAGAAGTCTAAAAGAGAAATTTATAAGAAATATTCTAAAATTTGTGGATTTCTAAATATATTTGTGATTCGATTCAATTTTGGGTGTTAATGAATTTTGAGTATTTCAAGACTATACGTTTAGAATTCTAGGTGTTTTCGCATTTTTTTTTTAAAGATTTCTAAGAATTTTTGTTTAGTGCATGGTGCACCAAATGTAATAAAATTAGAAAATTTCTGTAATTCAGTTTACCTCGGCCACCGCTAGGTGTTGAGGTGTTGAGCTGAATTTGGAGTGTATCTTACGACCTCCTTTGATTTCTTTTTATCCTGTATTTACTACCATTTTTTAGTTAATATTTTTATATAAAAGCAACTTCGTTAGCAAATCATTCTATGCCTTCCTTGGTGTCCATCTGCGTTGTTTTAATTCTACTTTCGTATTTTGCCCCACTTATTTCGGATATTCGCACCATGTTCCCACCAATTTAAATATATTTTTTCTATTAATGTTTCTAGCGCTTCTACTTTCAGATTTTCGTTTTTTACATTTCATTCTCTCTATTATTCTAATTCCTAAGACTTTTTTTTAGAAACTTAGTTTCGAACTCTCACAGCATACTCTTCTGTTTCTATTTTAAAATTCAAGACTACAACGTTGAAATAAAGACTGTTTTATACCATTCGACTTTCGTATTTCTTGTCACTAGCCTAAAATGTGACTTATTTGCTGTGTTTATTCTATTATTAATTTCCACCTCTAATTCTTCTCTACCAATTATATTTTCCTGGTGGAGATTATGTTCTTCCAACCTTTCCTGCTTAAAGTATAAAATATCAAATTGTTAGGGTTATTAACTCCCTAATTTCAGTTTTTTGTACCGCAATACCTTTTGCTTTAGGATTTTTTTTTTCATTTGCTAGCAGTAATATAAGAAAGAGAGGGCTTAGCCTTCTTCCCTATTCTACACCTCTGTTTGTCACAGATTCCTTAGTGCTATTTTTCTGAAACTTATTTACTCACTAATTTATGTTTCTTCCTTTGCGAGTAACTCGCACATACTCGTTACTAACACTGTAATTGTAGTAGCTGTTTCTAATCTTTTTAGCAGCATTTCGTTTTTCCTTTCTTAACATTATTTCACCTTCTGCTACTATCTTCTCCACCATCTCCTTCAATCTTTGCGGTACTTCTTTAATTTTTTTTATGAAATTTTCTCCATTCTATGTTGTTTTATATCGTTCTTTTATTGTTCGACTTATTCCTTCGTATGTGTTATGCTCCTTCCAATATTTCGCAAAAAAAACCTTCAATTTTTCCTCAATTTCTGTTTTGTTTTTCCTCTTTATCTTTGATTTATTGCATTGTTATTCTTTTGTTTAGTTCTTTTAATGTTGTTTACACGTGTTTTCGTTTCTCTAACCTTCTAATTCTTCTGGGTGTGCCTTATATTTTTCCCTAGTTTTTGTGCCAAAATATTTTTGCAATTGTTTCTATTTATAAAACTTCTAAACTCTTGTTTTAGTTTGTTAGTATTAGTTCTTCACTTACCTCTTTTGCAGCATAACTTTCAAAAATTTCCTCTCATTATGTCTAGTTTATCATAAACTCACTTTTTTCACCGTCTTAATTTTTTTCATGGTATTCCATTTCGGGTTTTTTTATTGGCAAACAAACTTTTGACGTTGAACGACTTTCGTGACCTTTTTATGTGTGGTCTCAGTTCTGACGTCTTAAGTTAATTAGTTTGAATTAATTAGGTAATTGTTCGCGCTTCACCTAGAAAAACAACGAGCAAACAATTAATAAATAAATAGTAAAAGTGATGGTTTACTCAGTTGCCAATATAAACAGTCCCTTATCTTCCCACGAATGAAAAAATATAGCTATAACGTTACCAATAATTATAATCCTCTTATCTCACTAATTTTTAGAATTTTTCACGCCTCTCCAGATAATAAAATAATCATTTTTTCATTCTCAACAATTCACCTTCAAATCCGTGCGAGGATATTTCACTAGCTATTATGGTTGGTGACGCGATAATTACCAATAAATGACTTAGAGATTGCTTTTCTCATTTACGTAATACTGGGGATATGATTTTCCCCGTGAAACGGAATTGTTAGTATTAACACGTCTGGAGATGTTCAAGGCAAGTTCAAGACGGGATTGTGATTCTTGACCGAAGTACAGAATTATAGTAAAAAATATATTGAGGATATAATCATCACAAACCTAATAAATATATAAATCCAACAGACACGCATTTTACAATATTTTTATTAGAACAGACCAGTATAGTTTGCATCGCTTTGATTAAGATCTTTAAATATAGAAACTCACACATACCTGAAATCCTGTAGTCATTTACTTTATCACTTTTTTTAAGAGTAATTAATGTACTTGAAGTTTATTAATGTGTGAAAGAAATAATCACAGACAGTAATGACAAATGCGATTGTTATATTAATACCACATGAACATGTAATTGTAATAAATAAATGAATAAATTATTTTTGTTCTATTTAGTAAAACAATATAAAAACACTTTACGGTTTTTTTAAATACATTTTTAGTAGGTATACAGGGCGAAATTTAAATAGGTAGTATTCTGTAGAATTCTGGATAATAAATTCGACGTAACCATGTAACAGTAATGAATGAGGTTTTGATTTTTTCTATAACAGATTTTAATGCTTTATTCGTGGCTAACTATCTAATTTGAAATGGCAATTTTTCTCGATACAGGATCTTCAATATAGTTTCCTGCTACCGAGGATGCTTTCCATCCGCTTATTCCTTTAAAGGTGACAAGATCAGCACCGTATTTGCCAACATCGTAGCTGCAGAGTGGCGAAAGTAATGCCCAGTATACATTTGAAAATGTGATAGCTTCAAAAAATTGGCAATCATCTTCGGCATTTTATACAATGTATTTATTCCTACCGGCTGAATGGTACACTTTTCTGTCTGTAGTTGACGAAGAATTTGCTGGTGAGGAACGTTTTTAGGTCCACATTTTTATTTCTACAGTCTTTATCGATTACATAAAACAATCGATCTTTCTTCGTCTTAATATCAAAGCCATTGCAGCAAAAACCTGTACGTTTACAATCTCATTTTACATATTCTTTTTCAAATCTTGTGGTCTTCTAGATATCTATCTCTTACAAAAAGATAATCATCATCTAAAGCGTCTACTAAAAACTTAATGATTTCATTCTGCTCAAATTTTTAGATTTTTTAGGCTTATACCCTTCACTTAGTTTCTTCAACAGTTGTATTAGTTTGTTGTATCTGAAAACCAACATGAATTTACTTGTATTTTGAAAAATTCTTACTTTTTTCGTTCACCAGCAATGTGCTTTTTAGCATTAAGTAGGACTAGAAACTCGAAGGCTTAAATTTCTTAAATTTTTCGGAAAAATATGTGAAAAGCATTTTCCACACTCCATTTTTGAAAAGCGTCGTACTCTTTCTCGTATATTAAGCGTGATGTTTGAGCCAATAACTTAATCACTGCTTCTGCAGCCTTTTGCTCTACGTCTGAGGCAATTCCAATTCTCGCACATTCCATTTTCGACATTTTTGAAAATGAAAATTTATTTATAACAAAAATTTCTCAACAACTAATTTGCAGAAAACCTGTAATTCTAAAGTAATTTCATTATTTTATAAAAACAATCATTTGCTTTTATCTACACTTTTAACAATCTTTAGCTGAGGTCATAGGAAGGATGTGGTCGTGTTGACTAAATACGCAGTATAGTATTGTACAAATAGAACATGCCTATTTGTCCTAAGATGATTTTAATAGTTCAGTGATTCCACTACACGTGATGAAAATAGAACCTGAGCAACGTGACTAAGACAGTGAAAATAAATCTTTTATTAATGAAAACTGAATTTTCGAGAATTTCTTATCAATATATTTTTTTAATTTATAAAGTCAATCTATTAATCATTTGTTTTATTTGGAAATTGATAAGGCAGGAAAGGATGCGGTAAGTGTGGATTTCTAAAAAAAAAAACAAATTCGGGAAACCCATGTTTCTTGAGTTTCAAGTAAATATTGAGGAAATATATAGATAAATCTCAACACTTTTCGTTTAATATAATGTCATAAAAATGTGAAAAATAACACATTAGTAGCAGCAGCACAGCACAAGATTTTCTAATTTTTTTGATGTTTACCACCGTACACCCGAAAGTTGAGCAAATAATAATGACTTTCTAACAGTTCAAACACATCAGTATCAAAAGGAAGCAGAAGCCCACTCAAATATGATAGAAAATCTAACATCCTCTTGTTGATACGAAGGACTTCTTAGTTTGAAAATAACGGACTAAAATAACTTTTTGAATTTCTTTCAGTTCAATCCCACACGGATCAGAAACCTAACATTGAAAACGAATATGAAACTATTCTTGCACCTGGAGACAATTTCACGGTACTGTGTCAAGGACATACTCCTCTTACATGGTCGTGGCCCGAAGTGACGGTAAGTTCTTAAATCATTTAAATACTGGCACACTCTGTATTTTTTATTTTAAGGTTAACAATTATAGTACCGGAATAGAAGCTGTTGATGTATTACCAAACAACACAACTTTCAAATATGCTAGCCGTCTCGTCATTCACAACATGAGCTATCCTTATACAGGATTCTACATTTGTCATGACAAAACCGTAAATCCAACTGATGATAAATCAGTTAGCAAAATATATTTGTATGTCCGAGGTAGCTTCAGTTTGTGTTTATCATTAATAACTTTATTGAGGACTTTTTGATTTTAGATGAAGAACATTTGGCTGTTAACAACTTGCCAGAAATAGAAACACTCCTAGTTACTCAGTATTCAAATGCGTTGTTACCTTGCAGACCAACTTCACCAGATATAGATGTAAAGCTCACTCTGATCACCGGAGAACCGGTTAGTAATGTCTCCAAATAGGAATTTTCTGTAAATTTGTATATTTCTGTTTTTATTTTTTCTGTACATATTTTTCAACTCCCAAATGGTAACTCTACAGGAATTCACATTCCCCGCATTTCATTCCAAGTAATTGCTTTTTCAGAAACTTTACGTAAACGTAAATAAAGTAAATTAACAGTATAAACAGATTGTGTATGATGAAGGAAACCATCATTCAGAAGGTACACACTTGCTTGTGGTGCTTGAAACTAACAAGAGCTGCAAGCAAAATTCTATGTAAATATCAAATCTTACTTTCGCACACGTAAAACGCAATTACCTTAAGGGTGCGATCTTGGGCTAAAAGAGGCGGAGAAGAAGTGGCATCACGATTTTGCATGACTATCTAGCCAAACTTGGACAAGACTTTTGATAAAATGACAAAAGATAGATACTGTTGAAAAGGTAAAAGATGTAGGAAGGTCGTGTGCAAATTAATGAGTCCAATGTTAAAAAAACACTGTAAAATTTTGCTTAGTCTTGAGGCTTAAATTATGTACATTTTGTTAACGCATAAAAAAAACTTAATAAAAATACTGAGATAGACATAATCTATCCCCGTTTTAGATTTTGTCAAATTTTGAATTTGCTATCAATTAGGCACATACGTATTTTATTAGCCAAATAGTGTAGTAATATTTTACACGTAAATCTTGACTTTTCCAAACGATTAATGAGGTAATCGAAGCGCATAAAGTACCGAACATTAGTTTTTTCTGTCACAGTGAACTGTCATCTCCCGATTTGATTATTGAATTAACATTTGCATAAAATACATAATTAATTTTTACGAAATTTTGTGAAAATTGGTTTCCGAATCGTAACGATGCAAAAAATGATAATGATGTCATTGAAGCGAGTGAATTTCTTATCGTAATAGGTGAATAAACATAATAACAATAACAAATAACATGGTGGTGTGGTGTTTTTAGTAAGTTTGTTACCAAAATGTTCAAAAGAGAATTGTTGAAGAAATTGTCTGATATAAAATAGCTTAAAAAATACCATTGTTTAAAACATCAAAACAATAATTAATTCATAATATTATTTTTCATTCAAGTACAACTGGTATTTATTAAATTCATAGGAACTATAGAATAAATTAACTTTAAAAGTTACGTTTCATTACATTTATGGTTTGACCCGAGGTGTAGGGATAACTTTCAATTCGACGTTGCCCGGATGTGGTTAAAATTAATGCTAAAGACGAAAATTATGGGTAAAAGCAGTTAAATAAAAGCGTCCTTTGTAACACAAAAGAAAAACCATTTAATTTATTTTGGGGGCAAGTGCAGGCAGCACTTCCCAGAGAATATTCAGTGATTCGAAATATATCTCAAGATCGTAGCCTTAAGTTAACACGTACCTAGATTATGTACTATGCATCCTTCAGTCTCTCATTCTTCCATTATAACAGTTCAAAAATTCGTCATGTTTTTAGTAGTAGCGCACTGCATTTAGACTTCTTTAACCACTTTCGGCTTGTAAATAATTTATCTATTAACAGCCGGAAGTCTTATAGATTGCCTGGTTACTAACACTCATGTAGTTGTACAACTTATCTAATAGAAACCTAAGATCTTTTTGGATATTCTCGACGAGGAAGGAGTTATGTACCGTTATCATCCTCATTTCGGCTTCTACACTAATAAGACCAAACAACCTGTCCCGATAATTTACACTTGTACCTACACCAGGGATGATCATAGTGTTATTCAAAACATTATCATGGACGTGGAACGTGAGTATAGTTCGAGACACAGAACCCTAGCGAAGTAAAACTCTCGCTGGGGTTCTAACAGTCTTTCTTACTTACAGATTGAAAACGCAACCTACGACCCAAAAACTGGATTTAAATTTAACGTAGATAGTATCACCTTCGAAGATTTATACTGTTGCAATTATTCGTTAGGAGATACAGGGCATGATTACTGTAATATCTATGTTAAAGTTATTCGTAAGTAAAAATTAACTTGCCGTGGTTGTGGGGCTTTTCTTGTCCAGTTTTGGTGTTGGTGTTGTGCAAAATTGTTGTTGCTTTTGTTGACATTTATTGATTCGATAGCTCGTACACATTTTATCCGCAAACCAATACTCGAGGAACTTAGTGACGGCCACACTTCAGTCGGTGATCGTTTAATTTTGGAGTGCAAAGTGGAGACTCCAACGTCGATTACGATGAAATGGATCACACCAACAGGGGTTCCTGATGTAAGTACGATATTTTGTTTTCTAGTCGGTTAAAATTCTATTGAAATTCTTAGCCTACTAGGATGACTCTGTCAACTCAAACAAGAGACCAAATTGGCTTCATCCACCAAACCTTGACCATCAGTAAAGCAACTCTCAAAGACAAAGGTATCTACTACTGCAACGTCAGCGACAATCAACAACACGCGAACATGGGAAGCCTTAATATCACCGTCTATGGTAAAATTTCATAAATAATTTCAGCTAAAGGTAACTCTTTCTTGTTAGCTCTCAACGAACACTTTCTCAATCTCACCGAAGACAGCGATATTTATACTATTTCCGTGAAAGCAGGCGAACCTGAAGTACGCTGGCGGATCAATGTGAAGGGTCATCCAAAACCTACTCTTTATTGGTTGAACAACAAAAATGAAACTATTTCTAAAGAAAGAAGAGACAAGTACGCAATCAGCATTTCTTCCACAGAAACTATTTTGAAAATCAGAGACATTGCCATCACAGACTTCGGAAACTACACTGTTATCGCAGAGAACGAGTTTGAAACTAAAGCGCTCTCTTTGTTTCTTAATGTCACGGACAAACCAACGGTACATATAAACACCAGTGTTTTCCACATGGTACACGAAGAAGACGAAGTAAAATGTGTGGCAGCGGGTTATCCTGAACCCACGATATCTTGGAAGTTTAAACCTTGTTTAGACAACACGTGTCGATTTGAACCAGTAAGTGCCAATGGGTAGACACTCCTTTAGTTTAACGTTATTTTTTCAGATAAACGCAACGAATTCATTTGCTGAAGGGTTCTTGGTGAGTTCGACAGTGAACCTTAAGTCTGTCGATACAGGATTTATAGAATGTACGGCTATCAACTCGATCGGTGAAGATAAAGAAATTCAAATTTATAATGTAACTGGTAATATCGTCCCCTACAAATTTGCACCTTTTCACTCCTTTATTTTGTTTTCAGATGTGAAAAACGGTTTCGACATCTTCGGTTTCGATTCAAGCGTAAACTACAACGAGGAAGAAAACGAAATCGAAGTCGGAATTGGTGAAAAATTGACAATAACCTGTGGAACCTCAATCAATGACTTCACAAGCAACATGTCATGGTTTCATAACAACAAACCCATGCAATTTGATGAAACGTACAGAATTGATCACGGTCGTACAGAATACACGAATCGGTTAACTCTGATAATGGATAAGGTCACATTTGCGAACGCTGGAATGTATAGTTGCCAAGTAAACACAAGAAATGGAAAACTTGTTTATAAGAACATGACTGTGAAAGTGTCTGGTAAGTAATTCCTGCAGTTTCCAAAAAATTCTACTTTCTTTTTTAGAGCTTCTGAAACCAGTCGTGAGCAGCAACACGCCAAAAAGTATCGAACTCAGACTTCCTAACCAAGTAAAATTTTTCTGTAATGCAAAAGGAGTACCGAAGCCTACAATCACTTGGTTCAAGGTAGAGTAAATAGACAAAAAAAAATGAAACTTTAGAAACTTAGGACTTTAAATAGGACTCCATTCGAAATAAAATGTCAAATTCCACTTTAACTAAAAATTTTCTTCAAGATGAAAAAACCAAAAATTGTTGTCTAATATCTCTTAAGCGGAAAGTGTTAGATTTTGCGACTATCTACAAAAAAGGTCTTATTACTTTTTTTTCTACAAATTTGTATTCAGGAAATACCGCGACTTTAAGTCCGTTCGCTTGTCTAACTTTTTCAAAATTGTTATAAATTATTTTTCAAAAATGTCATAAGTTTGCTTTTTTATCTTCAGCTTGAAGCAATCATTTTTGACTTTAAAAATCATTTTCTACATAATACGCATTTTTCTTAACACATCACCGAGGTAAAGTACTTGGCGCATTTTTCTTAATGCGAGGGTCCCTGTAGTTATAATCCACAATGTATCTGTCCAGAATATTTATTGATTAAATGAACAGGTGCTATAACAAATTATCAAACAGGAATTTAATATTATTTAGATTATTTGAAATACTTTGCGCTGAAGAATTTACGAAGATTGACTCATCTCCAGACATTGATAAATGGAATTCGATTTCTTCTTATTATGTATGGAGCTGCAAAATGTGAACTGTCTTCCTCCAACATTTTCTGCTACTTATCAACATTTATAGCGTGTCTACTATCAAATTCAATTTATGACTAGGGAACGAACTGAACTTTGAAGACTGAGGATGGGTAACAAAAGATAACGGGTTGTAATTATAATAGTGGCTGCAAAAATAACCAAATTATTTTGTTTACCAATATGTAGAAATTGCCAAGACCTAGTCTTGTTCTAATGTTGAATCAAATATACCAAATGATGATGCTTATGATATTAATGAAGAGATATATGATCCCTCTTTTTAATTAGAGCAATTAAAAGAAATTCAGCAACAAGAATAAGAAGAAGAAGACTAAAGAAGCGAAGAAAAAGGCAAAGAAGAAGAAAGCGTTTCAGTACCTGTTTAATAACTAGTTATAACATTGTTTTTTTAATCAAGAAACAACTGTCTGATGAAACAAGTTTTATTAGATTTCTGTTTATACCTCTAAGGTATATCGTATGAAAAACAAACGCCAAGTGGTGTGAAAAAGGGTGCATATTATACACAAAAAGGATTTTGCTTTTAGTTTTAGTAAAAAATAAAAATATCGATTATTATTAAAAATAGAATTAAACTCTTTTAAAACAGTGTCGAATAGATGTATCGAGAATATTTTGCATAAAGAGCTTGGATCATTTTTAACATTATTCTTCGTATAAAGTAGTTTTACAACACTTACCGTTTAAGAGATTTTCGAAAAAAACTGATTTTTTCATCTTTGACTTTAAAGAAAATTTTTAGCCAAAGTGGGATTGATGGAGATTTTTAATATTTTATTTGTAATGGAGTACAGCTTTGTACCAATTTTTAGTTTTATGCAAGTTTTCTAAAGTTGAATATCTATATTGACTGCATTGCTGTAGTTTCAACATTTAACGCTTCATCTCACAGGGAAAAGAACAAATCTACCCTTCAAAAAGAATCACAATGAGCCGGGACAACCAACAGGTCCACATAAATTCACTCGATTTCAAAGACGAAGGAATCTACAAATGCGAGGCTGTCAACAAAGCAGGACGAACCTCTCGAGAAGTAAACCTAAAATTCAAAAGTAATCCCTAATTACACTCCCAACCAATGTTAATTCCATTCATTTTAGACAAACCTGAGAACCACAATTTGTACCTCTGGGTGATCATCGGCGTTCTGAGTTTCTTCGCAATTATGTTTTTGATTTGCGTGGTTTATAAGGTGCGAAACGAACGAAAACTACAAAGGGAACTCCAAATCGCTGGTTTAGCTAATTTCGAGAAAGGCGCCGTCGAGAGTTTGAATCCGGAGCTTGGAATTGACGATCAAGCCGAGCTTTTACCCTATGATAAAAAATGGGAGTTTCCTATTGAAAAACTAAAGTTAGGGAAGCAGCTCGGATCTGGAGCTTTCGGTGTTGTTGTCAAAGGCATCGCGAAAGGGATTATAGAAGGGGAAGAAAGTACCACCGTCGCTGTGAAAATGGTGAAGAAGCATGCCGAGTACACGTACATCAAGGCGCTCGCTTCTGAATTGAAAATCATGGTGCATTTAGGCAAACATTTAAATGTTGTTAATTTGTTGGGGGCGTGTACGAAGAATGTTGCTAAAAGTGGGTACTATTCTATCTTTTTATTGTTTATTGAACGTTGTTATTGCAGGAGAATTGTTGGTTATTGTGGAATTTTGTCGGTTTGGGAACCTTCAAAATTATCTGTTTCGTCACAGAGAGAATTTTATTAACCAAGTGGATCCTCAGACCTCCCATATTGATTACACGATCGGACAAGAAGAGCTAGAGAGAACGTACTCCGTGTCCAGCAGCCGGAGGTAAAAATCTTTTACTTTTACGGGAAAATCAATTTTACTGATAAAAAAATGAACATTGCAATATTTCAAAGATAAATATCTCTAATATTTTAAATTTTAGATTCTGTTACTACCAGCTTGGTAGTAGAGATAATTGTGTTAATTTTTCTTCTGGTAGCTACTACCAACTAAATAATGTCTCCATGCCAATTTTAGAAGGTTTAATTAATTTTTGACTCAGAAAAAAAATTAAAATTTGATAAATTTATAAGTAAAGCTAACACGTATTTTGAGAGTACACCGGTTACAAGTCGAACAATGTCTTTATAGCTGTTTTAAAATGTTTCACTAAACTTTAATTTAAAGAAAACACAAAATTTTAATGAAATCGCAGGAGTTAACAAGGCTTATTTTAAAAGTAAGTAATTAGTTATTAATAATCACTAATTACAACCAAACTAAAAGTGCTTCTACCAATTTTGAAGCGCCTGACTAGTTTTTAACTTAAAGAAATCATAAGAGTAAGCTATCTTTATTTTAGGAGTGTTAATTTTTTTGGTACTAGTTACTACCAACCTGATATTTGAAACATTGAAGTAATTTATCTTTGAAGTAATGCAATATTTTTTTGTTGGTTAGTAAAATAGGCAAATCCAGTTTGAGCGTAAAAACTACAGAAGTATTTTTTTAGTAATCAACAATCTCCGTACATGAAATACGCAGCTCTTTCGTTCGCTGACAGCGGAGGTCCACCTAACATGGTGGATTACAGAGGCGATAATTATAATATTACCACGGCCAAAACAGACATCACTACAGTGTCCATGTCACCAAGTACAGGCGACGCCGACGACGAAGTCATGCTGAGTAATAACAGTAGCGTACAACCAGAATGGCGCTCTAATTATCATGGAGACTACAAAGGAAACATTCAGCCCATTTGTACCAAAGATTTGTTAGCATGGGCTTTCCAAGTCTCCAGAGGCATGGAATATTTAGCTTCTCGTAAAGTTCTTCATGGTGACTTAGCTGCTAGGAATATTCTTCTAGCGGACTACAATATCGTGAAAATTTGTGATTTCGGTCTCGCTAAAAGCATGTACAAGAGTGATAATTACAAGAAGAAAGGAGATGTAAGTAGTGTCTTAGATTAGTGTGAATCTAGAAAGAATTTTGTAGGGACCTTTACCGGTGAAATGGATGGCTATTGAGTCCATCCGTGATAAAATGTTCTCTACTCAATCAGATGTGTGGTCTTTCGGCATAGTCCTGTGGGAGTTCTTTTCCTTGGCTAGAACTCCTTATCCCGGAATGGAGGCCGACGAAAGACTCTTCAATAAACTCCTGGATGGTTATCGGATGGAATCTCCAGAGTACGCCCCTAAAGAAATGTAAAAACTCAAACCCACCATGACTTCTTCTCATTTTAATTTTTTTAGATATAAAATGATGTTAGACTGCTGGCAAGCCAAGCCCCTTAACCGACCTTCGTTCTCCAAACTCTCAGAAAGGATAGGATCTCTCCTCGAAGACACCGTTCGAAAACATTACATCGATCTTAACGACCCTTATCTTGTAATGAATACTCAAAGACTCGAGGACGGTCATAGCGACTACTTGGCTATGTTAAATCCTCCTGATTTTGAAAACTTATCATCCCCTCATCACTACACCAATGATTTACCTCAGAATGAAGACACCTCCGGCTATCTCAGCATGAATTCCGCTCACATTTTCAGTCCCAGAGCTGAAGACGATCGCGTTTTCAACTTCGAACTAACTAATAAAACCAGAACTGAGAAAAAACCCGAACAGTGTAAAATGACGGAACTTGTTCCGATGTTGAGGGCTCAGAGTGAATCAGATTCGGAAAGTACAAGCCCAATGCCACTCAACAGTGTTTCAAATCCGTCTTATCATTTACCACCGATTGTGGAAAATAGAAAAATGGATAAAGATATTGTCAAATCGTCGGATAATTATGTAAATATGCCACAGAACAAAACTGTGTTGAAAGATAACAACCATTTTTTTAATGTAACAGAGAAAGCTGTTAAAAACCCAACGTATGTCAATAGTAACAGCAGAGACTGGGAGAGTGTGAAATTATAATCGAGTTTCTCATTTTTACTGCGTTTTAAGGATTGTATTAAACCTTAGTACAAACAAAAATATTGTTAAACTTATGTAATGTAAATGTACATTTGCAACATTAGTATCTTCTTTGTGCCAAAGATTTTATAAATTTGAAGAATTTTATTTTTAAATATTTAACATTATTAAACCATTGTACGTATGTATCAATTAAAAATAAATATTTTTTAATTAATTGGCGGTGTTGATTTAAGTTTCCCACGTAAATTCTTTTCGATGAGGGAATTGAGTGATTGACATACTGTAGAAAGGGATTTTGGTGCCGGTGGGTTTAAGTTGGTGTGCCTGCCAAATTGACAATGTTACGTCAAAGGTCGAAGAAAAGAACACTCGAGAACGGAAATAAACTCGTGTGGTGTGAGTAGATAACATTGCATATGGCGTGTTAACGAGAAGGTGGTGGCTGGTCTGCTCTTTTTAAAGTACAATAAAATTGTGCCGTAAAAGTAGCATTTTAATTTGATTAGTAAACTACCGTGTCGTTTTATTGACCTGATAGAGCGTATAATCCCTTATCCATGGTACGTGGAAAGTGCTGCAAATAGGTAAGATCGCATTACGTGCATCGTGCACATTTTTTTATTATTTTGTGTCTAAAAATACCCCAGAATCCGAATAACTAATCTATCGTTTTTCTTTTCAGTCCTCCCAACACGTGCAGATTTTTTTCACTTCTATCTTGAAACAGCCCGTTTATTTTGTTTTTGCTTCTGTGGGAGTCATCGTCCAAAGGGGCGCTACCATTTTATATGACTTTAGAAAGCTACAAAGGTGAGTTGCAATAATCAAACACCTCCACTTATCGCATAGAAACAGTGTTATCGTACGATTTTTGTAATGACGCAATACACGTATTCCGAAAATGTCCACAAACCTTATCATTTCTTAACATATGATCGCTCGATTGTAGAATATTACAACGGGTAAAGGTGAAAAACGTGTAAATTTGGGATGGGGAAAAATGATTTCGAATTCGGAGCAGGAGAACGGATCGCGATAAAAATAATTCGTAATGTTGTCGCATTGTGGTGATCGATACGTTCGTGGCATTGCGCCGGTTCGACGACATCGATTCGCGCCGCGACGCTTACGTGGCTCTCAGTCTCGGTGCAGCGATCAGAAAAACCTCAACATAACAGCACTCAAAGACAAGACCAAGGGGCGAACGGCCTCCCCCATGCCCATGCTGTCGCCTCTATACGATGGTGAGACTAGTACGTAGACCCTATTTTTTGAGCTTGAATGTGCTCCCGATTCTTTGACTATAATCGCAGGAGGACTGGACGATTTGACACCATATCAATGTCAATTTTTTTTTCCAAATGTAGTTCGTTCGAAATTTCGTAGTTGCCCCACAGCGACCTATTATGGTACTGAAATATCCGGAAGCAGACGCTATTGTTCCATTTTCAATGCACACGGAACGGAACAGCTCTTGTTGATGATTGAACATATTGTACTGGGAAAGGTGTTTGCTAAATTCGATGCGAAATTGTTCCATAGGTAAGGATAATTTTCCGGTCGTTTCCAGAGGGTTTGGGACCCTGCGCCGACGCACGACGTCATGCCATCTTGGGATTCATTTCGTTTGTTTTTCATCAAAATTCATTTTTCGTAATAGTTTAGTGACCCAGTGTCATCAGAAGAAACATTCATGAATTTTGTGACGTTATTTATTAACACCCGAATTTTCCTGTAAGTGCTCACATTTTTAACTAGTTTTCATCGTTTCGCTATAGTTTTTCTCCATATTTTACGCATATATGGAGGCTTGTCGGAAGGAAGGGCTTTTAAGTTATGCTGCCATTATAAACGTAATTCGCTTTGTTTCATGAAACATAATCTGTCATAGGGGTGCATGAGTAATTTTGCATGGCAACACCCTCGAACGATTTTATACAGAAACCACCACCAAATCATTCGCTGCATGATGGAGGTTTTCAAAATGAACCATAGTACAAAATTTATAACATTTTGGCTTCAAATTTCGACGATTTGAGTGAATAAAGGTGACGTGCCATTTTTTCCAGAAATGCCACACAATTTCTGGCTAATTTAAGTGTAAGCATTCACATAATTTAATGTATGGTGTAAAAAATGAACTATTTTGAATGTAACACTTTTGTCCACTCACCTTTTCAAGAAGCCATTTTTTTCACAAATCCATTTAGAATACTCATTAAAACGTATTTCGATATCAATACAACAAACAATTTTTTTATTTTTAATTCTATGATTGTAGCACAGAAGTCTTGTTTTTTTTTTAAATGCTTTGTAATGTAACAGCTGTTGCTAATATTGATACGCCACTGGAATCGTAATGATCACTTGCGCTTAGGACAGTTGAGTTTTTACCCTTAACTGAGACATATACGTTTGTAGGTCAACACATTTTTAAAAGTAGCCAAATAAACGACGATTTTGATGATCGAAAACAAAGATAAATGGCAATAATATTTTTATTTACGGTCATAGGTTTTAAAACGGAGCATAGTATAAACGAAACATTCTATTATCAAATTTCGACCATTTGAGACGATAAATGGATAAAGGTGTCGTGCCAGTTTTTCCAGAAATGCCGTACAAGTTTTGGCTAATTTGGGTGTAGGCACTTATAATTTGATGTTTGCTGTAAAAAAAAGATCTATTTTGAACGTGACACTGTCCACTCACCTTTTCAAGAAGCCACTTTTTGACAAATATGTACATTAAGAATTTTCTTCGAAACGTATTTCAGGATCAATACAACAAACTTAATTTTTTATCTTTAAGTCTGTGATTCTAGCACAGCAGCAGTCCTGTTTTTTTTTAATGCTTCGCGATGTTGCAAGTATTGAGACGCCATTGGAATTGTAACTATACACTTGCGCTTGGAACGGTTAAGTTTTTTTACCATAACTGGGACATTTTGCATGCATAGGTCAATACATTTTTTAAAGTATCCAAGTAAATAACAATTTTGATGAGTGACAACAAAGATAAATTGGAATAATATTTTTATTTACGATTGTAGATAACAATATTTTGTTGACTTGGACCGCACGGGTTGATAAAGAAAATTATGTAAACGGATGTATAGTTTCATAGTTTGTTTTTTATTTATTTATTTATTTATTTATGTTGAATTCTCTTTTAGAGACATTATTAACCAGAAGCATAGTTGGGAGTTTAGGGCCCGAACCAGCGAGGTGTATGACTTCGCAGCGACGTGAGCCCACCTGTTATAGGACGACAAAATTTTCATCAACAAATAGGCATCGGAAACTCCAACCCTTCAGAGAAACGTGACTGGCGACACCATTGAGAATTTTAGCACCAAAATTACCAACAACAACAGTCACAAAATCACAGTCACCGCAACCATTGTCGACGACGCCATTAACGACAATAAAGCCGTTGATACGCCACCGTCATCATGGGCAGCGTCAACGTCAATCGCAACGTCAGCGATGTATTCTATCGCTACAAAATGCCCCGGCTGATGGCCAAAGTGGAAGGCAAAGGTAACGGCATCAAAACAGTCATCGTCAATATGGCCGAAGTTGCCAAGGCTCTCGGCCGACCACCCACTTACCCCACAAAGTACTTCGGCTGCGAATTGGGCGCTCAAACGCAATTTGATTTCAAAAACGAACGATTCATCGTCAACGGCTCGCATGATGCCGGGAAATTGCAGGATTTGCTCGACGGCTTTATCAGAAAGTAGGTTTCATTTCTTTAAAACGATCGTTGCAGTGTTTTATTTCTAGGTTTGTATTATGCCCGGAATGCGATAATCCGGAAACTGAGCTATTGGTATCGACCAAGCGCAGCACTATCTCGCAAGGTTGCAAAGCATGCGGCTACCATGGCGGGTTGGAATCTAACCATAAATTAGTTACCTTCATCCTCAAAAATCCGCCGAATTTGAATCCTGCTGTACAGGGATCGTCGTTGACCGAAGGGAAGAGATCGAAAAGGAGCAAACGTGCCAATGGAGATACCAACGGAGACACCAGTCAAGTGGACGAGCAGTCCAACGACAATTTGGAGGTGTCTGCTAGCGAAAACTCCAACAAAGTCGTAAGTGTTGTGATATTCTTCCACTTTGTTCGCTATAATTTCTTATTTCAGAATGAGGACGACGATAGAGAGTGGGTAGCAGACGTTTCCGAAGAAGCCGTACGAGCTCGTATGCAAGATTTGACCGATGGCGCTAAAAACATGACCATCAATGATGATCTAGAAAAAACCGAAAAAGAACGCATGGATCTCTTCTACGAATTGGTAAAATCAAAACGTGACGCCGGTCAATTGGACAATGCACAAATTTTCAAAGAACTCTATAACGAAGCCGACAGACTGGAAATCAAAACAAAAGCTCCTCTTGTCCTCGCCGAAGTTCTTTTCGATCAAAATATGAGACAACAATTTTACGACTACAGAATGTTGCTTCTACGTTTCTGTCATGAAGATAAAAAAGCGCAAAGATATTTGTTGGGTGGGTTTGAGCAAGTGATCGCTTTGCATCGCGACGCATTGCTTAATAAGGTGCCGGGACTACTTAAGATTCTGTATGATTTAGATATTCTGAGTGAAGCGACTATCATTGCTTGGGCGGAAAAGGTAGGTCCGATTACAAATTGACCGGAAATAATTAAAATCATGTTCCAGGTGTCGAAAAAGTACGTATCTAAGGAGATCAGTCAAGAGATACACGACAAGGCGGCTCCATTCATAACCTGGTTGAAGGAGGCTGAGACTGAAGAGTCAGAGAGTGAAGAGGACGGCTATGACGACGTTGAAATTGAGTACAACGATCGAGCTCAAGTTGTTCCGCTGAAACCAACTTCCGTTGCGAAGAATAAAACAGAAGTTGTTGATGATGGAGGGGATGACGTCGATATCGATGCCATTTAAGATTCATCCAATGACAGGGTGCCGAGTGCGCTTTTATTTCAGTTTGAACTGCACTCGGTTATTTTTTCTTAGATTCACATTATTTTTATTTTAATCTTCATCAACTGATTGTATGCTTAGCAATTAATGTTTGGAACTTTTTGTTAAACCAAATGGTTTATGGAACTGGTATACAACGTTTTCAATGTAAAGGAACTTCCATTTCCCAATAAAATATGATTACTGTATTATTTACATTAGGCTTTCATTATGATAAAATGGTTTTCTGTTTATTATAAAATATTCTATCAAGAGTTTTATTCATTATAATTACTATTAGAGTTACATATTGTATAGGTTTGCATATTAAATATTTCCCATGTCAAATATTGAGCAAGCTGTATCCGTGGGTTTACGATTTTATTATTGTTTAAATGTGAATAAATTTTAAAGCATCCATAGTATTTTTTTTAACTTATGAGGCGACCGAGAGGGAACTCGTGTCCGTTGGTGCTGCCACTTTTGACCGGTAGTAACCAACAGCATATGTTGTGTCCGAATACTTCCGTGAAGTTATTCCATTTTCCCACGTCGAAAGTTACGTTGTTGTTTCGGAACGTTGTCTCTTGTAAAGCCTCGAGAGTTGTTTCGTTCCGACAAAGCAATGTCACATGGTAAAAGAATAAAATAGAGACCAACAAGCCTGTGAAAGCCGCTACCAAAAATCTGCAACAATTTAGTTTGATTTCCCATTTCTTTAACTTTATTTACTCACCCAATGGCGATAAAAAGTTTATTCAAATTGTTCTGTACATCCTTCCAAATTATTATTAAATACTCCGCAACGGTACCTACATAAAAAGTGCACCAAATCAAGCTGTACAACAGCACCAACATAAAGTGTTTGTAATTAGAAAAACCGACACAGTTAGCAACCCACGGACAATGATGATCCATTTTCATAATACACTTGTTGCAAGTGCTGCAGTGATGAGTTCTGTCAGGTTTAATTAGCATGCAAATCTTACAGTAACGTATCCGTCCGTTGAAGCTACAGGTGGCAATCTCTAGTTTTCGAAGTTGGATAATTTTTTGTAAGATTCGATTAGCTCCCTCTTCGTTGTACGTTTGAAGGCGAGCATTTTCGTTGGGAGTCAAGTGGTATTCATCAGGTACGGGTTTATGAGACTTGCACATCGTTTGGAAGAAGGACCAGAAAAACATCAGTAGCAAAAAATGAAAAACCGCTAGATACGCGCTTTTTTTAATGAAGCTGGTGAGGAAAAACACACAGAAGTGGATCACATAGGAATAATAGGCGTAAGTCACTACAAGGTAGAGGAGGAAAGGCGGTAAACAGTTTGAGACGATTTTTAACATGACATGACTTTGGCATTTTAGAGAAAATAACTGAATGTCAAGAGCTCGTTTACATGTTCTTTATTAATAAAATAAAATGTCTGATTTCTTTTAACAAATTGATATTATATCTTAGCAACCATGCAGTCCCGAAAATCCAACCTATGAACGATATCCAACAAGATTTCTATTTCTTTTCGAGAATTGATAGTCTTTGGACATCCTAACAATATCACAGGAGTGCCGTTCATAAAAATTTTACAGTGTGGATTCGCTTGTGAAAAAGTCACACATTTTGATGGATTGTAACTAATAAATTTAAACGTCGTGGAAAAATCATGCTTCATCATCACTGTAACTTGCCAAGTAGGTGACGGAAGTTTCATTATGTTTACCTCATCAGACAGTTCCATAAAATCAACGTTTATTTTTGTTTGGACAGGGCAAATGCCTGCATAATTTAATGTATATAAAGTGTGAAATGGATACATTTTTTGTGATTTTTGACGACGCACTAAAGTTTTTTTGTTTTTCACTGCTTCACTTCGCACTTTGCCGTTAACACGTTCTTTGGTTGATTTTTGAGTTTCTTTCATTTTCACTGAAGAAATGCACTTTTTTTGGTTTTCATTGTTAGAGACAACTTTTTTAATATGATTGATGAGGGGTACTCTCAGGACCACATTATTCATAGCTACTTCGTCCACTTTTACACAAAGAGCAGTACAAGTAGAAAGTTTATACGGGGAGGGTAATTTCAAAGAGGGTCTGTGAAGGTTTTGAGCTGGTTTCTTTCTTCGCTTAGCCATACTCGACAATTTTTTCGAAATTTCTCAACTGGGAAGTTGGGTCATTTGAAACCAACGAACTGTTTGTTGATATCAAAAAGTTAGGTTATGTTCGCTTGACTTTCTGTCATCTGTCAGGTATTTCAGACTTGGTCTAATAGATGGCAGTACGAATTTTGAACTGTCAAGATTGCTACCTAAATTTTGGTTTGTTTCTGAGCTATGTATTGATATAATGATTACCAAAACTTGATATTTGCGTATTTGTTAATTTGCTTTAGTAAGTATTAACTAGAAATAACAAGTCAAGTGTAATTGTGGTCGTTAGTTTTGCATGCGACAACAAATGTCATTCCACCGTTTCTTGTTTTACCCCCCCGAACTGTCAGCGTACAAGGTGCTTTTAATGTTTGGTTTATTGTCTTCATGTCAATGTTGAACAAAAGAATCTTCTGCTTTTTTTTGAAGGAACAACAAAGGTACTTCTAGTTTAATTATCTACTTGCAATTTTTATTATTAACATGGAGGCTAAACTCGTCTAGATCCACTCTTTGTCCTAGCCAGTTAATCAGAAAATGGTCATTTATGTAGTGCGTGTTACATTTGTATACATATCGGATTTGATTGTTAAAATCTATATGCAAAAATAATTTAAATCCCACATTAACCCGTGGGCGTTTTAAATTGTCGTGTATTTAATTTGTAGGAACAGAAGTGGGTAGTCAATTTGTATTATATCCATATCCATGTTCGCTTGTCGCATTAATTTTTTTTTGGAGGGATTACCCCCTCAAAAAAAAAACGATGGATCTGTCAGAGGAACCGATTTGTGCCATTGTGCGAAATCAGAAAAATATATGTATTAAAAAAAAATCTAAAACGTTTTGTTGGTTGCATACATGTACATAAATTTTAGCTTTTTCTCAATTCAGTGATATTCTGTTTAAATTAGTCTCAGAATATACATATAAGATGAGCAATTATTTTATACCACAAAGGGTAATTTACTACCAATAACGAGCCTGATAGAGTTAGAAACGCAACCCGAAATTCGTTTTCAAAGTTTTTGTCACTCATGAATTATTTATTAGAAAAAGTCTGAAACACAATTGTTGCAAATTGAATAAGAAAATCAATAACGACGATTAACGATGACTTAAAATGTTAACACATGTCCAGAATGTTAAACACTTCATGTTAAACAAACCATGTTATTTCTTTTCCAGAGATTCGAAAGAGTTAACTTAATTTAATTGTATTCGCCTCATATCTACATGCACGTTTTAATACTAGCATTGATAAAATTAAATTTGGCCTTTTGTTTATAAGAAACTGTGTATAAATTTTATGAACTTTACGCTTCGAACAGCGAATTATTTTGGAACAATATTCTTACATTTGTATATGGAAACACCTTACCTGAACTCGTTATCCCTTGAATGTTTGCAAGGAACTAATTCATAAATTCATAATAAATTAACGATAGAATGATAATAATCGAAAAAATAGACTTCCATCTAATTAAACAGTTACAAATGTGGGTCTTACATCATTTATGAAATCGACTCTAAAAACTCTCTTAAAGAGAATTAAAACTATTAGTGATAACGATATTGTTAATAAACAGACATTTTCCAATTCATATTTTATGTAAATATTTTTACAGAAGATGCATTTAATTATTCCTATGTTGCTTGTGCCCCTGTACGTGTACGCATAGACTTTTTTGTTTTATAAAAAAATGTTATGTATGTTTCAACAAGAGCTTGACCAATATACCTTAATTATATTCGAGAGCGACAACTTCATCGTATAAAAACGACTGCATACAAACGCGTTTTGTTAACATTGTACAGTGGCCAGTAATAAATTGTGATCGTCAATGTAATCTTTTGACACATTACTTCATTGTGAACTGCGCTTAATGTATAAAAACTGCATGACACTAATTTCTGTTAATAGTTTATCTTTGACAAGTTTACTAGGATCTAGGGCCTAGAGCTCGGCGAATGACTACATCACTGTCATGCGAAACAATGCAAACAAGAATAAAATGATGTTGGTCTCATGATCACTTTAAAAAAATATGTTATATGATGTTTTGGCAAATTTATTGTTGATTTTGTGATGACAGGGGAAAGTTTTTAATTTCTGACAATTCTGTCACTTTTTCAAATGATATTGACGACCAAAAATTGTTGCCTGCCACTGTATCTCTAATAAACAAAAACACAGCTAAAATAGTTCATTGTTCACCAAGATGAAGAAGACTAAGGTTATAACCCGAGTGTCAAGACTATAATCAAGTTTATAATACGCTACGGTTATGTCAACCAAGGTGGATATACAGCGGCCGGCAATAAATTTTGGTCGTGAACTGCATGACACTAATTTCTGTCATTATTTTTTTTTGACAAGTTTACTAGGAAGTACGGTCCAGAACTCGGCGAATGACTACATCACTGTCATTCGAAACAATGCAAACAAGAATAAAATGACCACTTTTAGAAAAAAAATGACGTTTTGGTTAATTTATTTTTAAACTGTTGACGACATTCGCCCTTATCAAACAGGGAAAATTTCCAATTTCTGTCAATTCTCTCACTTTTTCGAATAACATTGATTTTTGAAAATTGACATTGACAATTTATTGGTGGCAACTGTACTATTTGTTTAACTATTAGATGATTTCTACAGAGTTTATATCTTGTTTATATTAAAATTTGTTATAAATAATAAAATATTATTTGATAAAGATACCCTTTCATTACGTTTTTGCCCTTTAATAGAAAGAAAGCGGGTATCTACATACATTACATACATCTTTTGTTTTTTTTATCTTCATTTTTTTTAATTTAATTTGATCTGAATAATTATCTGCCTCGACCACAAATAATGAGCAGTCTTATCAATCTTACGCGTTTAATGTTAGTTTTGTTGCTACCCGCTGAAAAACGACAATACCACAACTTGAATTCGTATGAATCGGAAACGGATGTTCATTAAATACTACATTATTTTGCAAACAAATGGACTTTGTCACTTGGCACATCGAACAGAACGTAAATTTCTTGACAATGATTGGAACAAAAAAAGGTGTTTTTCCATAGTTCAAAAAGAAAAAATCAGTACTTGAGTACTTCCATTATTCATACTGACGCTCTGCTGCCGCAACAATTGGCGCGTTAAATAATTCAACGTATGAAGCCTTAACAAAGTAAAATATCTCAGCCGTGAATGCATTTCGAATTACGTACTAGGAACTAGAAGTTATCCGTGTAAATGAGATTCGACTGTATTTAATACCAAAACGGATTGAAGCGTAATTCGAGCAAGTCTGTTTACTGTTTAATGAACGTATAGTGTCGGTATTAGTTCAGAGGATACTTTTGTTAGTGCAAATATAAAAATGTTTGTCTTTCAATTAACACCAGCTTACGAAAGAAAATAGTGATTTTGGAACCTCATTTTTAATCAAAATTTCCGTCAGTGCCATGTAGGCCTAATTTTGTCATCAACTAGTCACTCCTTTTAATAGGTAACAATTGCGTTTACTGCTTATTATTCACACATGTATACAACCTAGCAGTGGCAACGGTACAAAATAGTCCACTCTCAAAGAGTAACAACAAAAACCGGTACCTGTGTAACCACGAAAGAGACAGATTTAAACTGTCATTTTTCAATGTTCCTTATCAACAGCGAAAAGTATAAATAAGTGGTTTTATTCTGTGCGATTGATTGTGTCAGCTAAGTGTTGTGTTGTGATCCTTTGTGATAAGATGCATTCGAAAAGCGTACAAAAGCGAAACAGAAAAAGAAAACTATGGAAAAACAAACGTAGGTTTTCCTAAACAATAAGTTTCACTATATTATTCCACCGTATGATAAACGCAAAATATATTTATATATATATATATATATATATAAATATATAAATATATATATACATATATATATTTATATAACGTTTCTTGGTATATAAATTGGATTTCACAATTAACCTTCGTGGACTTTAGAATGCCAACTAATTGCGATTAACTAATGAACTGGTATAATAATTATCAGATGTTTACATAATTATTTATGTGACTGACCTGTTATTGAGGTAGATTTGACCCGATAATAATAATTGTATAATAACTCGTTACAGATAAGAAAATGCTAGGTGACTACGAAGACGAATCTTCTTCTTCCTCGAGCGAACTTACGCCGACCCGCAAGTCTGGTTCCGCAGGAGCGGTTCAAAATAGCGCCCATCAAAATGCGTCAATCTGGTCTTCGTTAAGAAGTGTCCTAATTGTCATCAGCTCCGCGCTAATATGCTTTGCGGCAGCAAGAAACTCGATTACATGGTAACGTTTAACGCATAGAAAAGTTTGACTTTGAACTGAGTTCAATAATCCGGTTTTGCTTGTGCTGGAAAGACGACTCCAGGATGTAGAACATATAATTAATTTTTTGTTGAATAAATTTTATGTTATTTTGCGGTAGTCGGACAGTGTATTCTGATTACAAAATGTGTTGTTTTAAAATATCAATTTATGTTATGTTATTTTGTAATCAGAATTATCTGCAATATTGACGCACAATGGAGAGGTTTTTTTGTACTTGGAGACGTCAGTAGTCATGTGGTCGCTCAAACACAAGATTTTAAACGATCACTCTAAAAACGTTTGTCTTAAGGACGCTTTTGGGGCCGTAAAAATGGATTTTATGGATTCAATTGTCAAAATGTACTAAACCTCAATTTCTTACATTTTGTTAGTTTCTTGTGATCACCCAAAAAATTTTGTATGAACTTCTGCTGTAAAGATTCTGTCAAAAAATCATTGTCGTCAAGGCCTTGTTTCATAACTAAATAATAAATTTTTGTGTGGCCAGATTTTTTTCGACTACAATGCTGTTTAAAAACATAGTTTTTTTTCTAATTTGCTATTGTAACCATACTGTTAAGGCACTCATTTTAGATGCGTTAATATGGCATTACCAAACTCAAAATTTATGAACTTTTTTTCGATTGGTAATACATTTCTTTTGCAATTTCAGAAATTACCTGCACTCTACAAAAACAGCAAATTGCAAAAAAAGCTAAGGTTAGGTTGCAGATTTTCTGTACTTGGCTTTAAACTGTAAACTTAAACTCACACTGACATCTGACATTTCGTCCAATGTGTGTTACCAATCGAAAAAAGCTCCTAGATTTTAGCTTTGGTAATTGCATTAAGTAATATTTGGAAGGATTCAGAACATATTTTCTCCGTGTATTTAAGAATCTAATGAAGAGTTTACGAGTTTATGAAAATATCCCTGTTTTCATCACTTTTCATTTAAAGGCACTGTCAGCGATTCTGGGGAGCCTCCGGTGATTTCTGGCAAGCCCAATGGGACAAGTTTTTGAACACTGTAGGAGAAGATCCCTTCGTTTTATGGGTCTATGGCTCCACACTCTTGAACCTAGGAGTTTACTGGCTTTTCGGTGGAATCTACACTCTTTTGGACGTCACCAACAAACCAGCAGCGATACGTCGGTATAAGATCCAACCAGGAACGAACGAGCCTGTGGATAACAAAAAACTCATGAACGTGAGACTACTCTTATTACCGCATCCCCACATTAAAATATTAATTGTTTAGGTAATATGGAGTGTTCTCGTCAATCAGATTATTGTGGGGCTTCCAGCGACATTCTTCATGTATGGGGCCATGTCCTGGAGAGGCTGCCCTGCTGTTCGTGAACTTCCAACTTTCCACTGGGTGTTGTATGAGTTGGCTGTCCATATTTTGGTTGAAGAAGTTGCGTTCTACTACTCTCATAGGTATAGTTTGCTCTTTTACAAAAGTGAAGCTAAACTAACTTTCTAGGTTACTACATAATCGCCATTTATACAAGATAATCCACAAACAGCATCATGAATGGACCGCCCCCATCGCTGTAACTGCGATTTATTGCCACCCAATTGAACATTTGTTTTCCAATCTGTTTCCACCGTTTTTGGGGGTGTTTATAATGGGCTCGCATGTGGCAACTGCATATCTATGGTTTACCCTCGCGCTTCTTTCAACTTTGAACGCTCACTCCGGGTATCATTTGCCGTTCTTCCCGTCGCCAGAAGCACACGATTTCCATCATTTGAAGTAAGCAATTTTCCGAAAAGTTGTAGGTGTACGTGATTTTTTCATTGCAGATTTAACAATTGCTTTGGCGTGTTGGGAGTTCTAGATCGCCTCCATGGTACAGATACCAACTTCCGATCAACTCGAGCTTACGCTCGCCACATCATGATGTTGAGTTTCTTACCGCCAAGAGAAGCTTTCCCTGAACCAAATCCATGCAAGCACAAGCTCGGAAAACAATAACGAGAATATTATCGGAGTGAAGGTTATTGTCATTGAATAAACGATATTTTAACTCATGCACATAATAAAGTACCTAATAATGTAATAGTGATATTGTTAGTAGTAGTTGCGACACATCCTGAATGTGACCAGGATTGCGGAAAAATATATAATTGTCAATATTTAAGAGCGAGTTTTGTCGGAGGCGGTTTAAGACCAGTTAGAGTCGAAAACGCAACATGCGGAATATGTACACGATTTTTTGTTCACAACGTCAATAGTCAACAGGTAAATATATGGGAAAAGTGTACCGTGTCATGAAAAAAAAAATTCTAAAATAGTTTATGATGTACCATAAAAATGTCATCTAGAAGGAATATTAAATGTTTTGTCTTTCTACTTCACGTACATGTTCGTCATGAAACATCAATTCGGATATGCAATTTTGTAAATATCCACCCACTTAAATGTAATGTTAGGTGTAAGGTTTATAAGTATCTCTGTTACATATAATCACAGTTTTTCTATTTTACGAGAAAATAAGCCAACTGTAGAGAGGGACTTTTACTGATTTCATTGTTCCTGTGTGCTACTTTGTTGAAATTTCAATTTTAGTGGAAAATCTAATACCCGCCACATTTTTTCCAAATTCATGCTCTCGATCATTTGCAATTTAAATTTAAATTGACGTTACTTTACAGTTGTTAAATAAGCTTCTTAAATGCAAGGGTTTTTGGGAACAACATAAAATTTTAAACTAAAAACGAATTCATTGGCTTGTTTTCTTTCTCCCATTGGGTATGAGATGTGATTTAAGGAACGGCAATCGGGCGTTGCGTGGTAAAGAAAAGGGTATTTTTAATGGCTGTATTTTGCTATTTGAAAATATATTTGTATTATACTATTATTTAAATATAGCAATAAATACAAAAATTGTTTTTAACTGAAAACCCTTCAATATTTTTTCAACGTCTTTCGAATCAACGCTAATCTCTGTTTGTGAGCTTCTGTGGTCAAACTTCTCTTATAAGGTCTCAATTCATCAGTGCCAAATCCAGGAGTCCACATACTATAATTCCTGTTGAGAAACTGTTGAACATCTTTGACTTCAATAGTGTTAACATGTCGATTTTTAGCAATCAACGCGGCTCCATTCAAACAACGATCAACAAACTCGTCTACATAACTCAAAATAATTTCTTCAACTTCATCTTCAAGGTTAAGTGTTGAATCTGTGTCGCGCACTAAATCTTGTAGTCTCTGCTTGGTTAAAATCTGCGCTTGATCTCCAGATCCGGACATGGTTTTAACTGGGACTGTTTGTACACCAACTAAGTTAGTTCCTGCCATAGGAATGGTCTCCATAACTATCCCACTTTTGATTTCATTTGATTGATCAACAGTGGACGTTCCATGTGCAAGGGCAGTTAAGGGAATACCGTTGTTTGCATTCACGTTCGTCATGATCGCATGGGGAATGGGCACCTGGTTTATTACGATGTTCTGGGGTTGGATTAAGTTGTTGGTTAAATTAGGGACAGACATTTTCAGCACGCTGGAATATAACACCAAGTCCTTTTGTTCATCACTGGTGGAAAAACACCAAAATTTGAGTTATTCTATTCACTTAGATAAAATTACGTTAAAAAGTTGAGGGAACCAAAACTAAAACAAAATTTTTGACACTAACAATTGTAACAAATTGGATCTGTGGGAAGATGGCGCTTAGATCGCACTCATGCCGATATACACTGCACAATAAATGTAAGACAGAAAATAGAGAAAATGTCCGCTGAAAAAGTCAGTGATGTGACACTGTAATCTATTTTTGTAAAAAATGTAAACAAAAAAGGTCAAAAATTAACAATATAGAAATCTCAATAAATCATAGTGTTTTAAACTGTAAATTTTAGCTATGTAATTTGAGTTTTGACCCGCGCCTGTGCGCTACCTAGCGTCAACTGAACGAGTCCCGCTAGGTTAGATTTTGACATTGACGTTTTTCACTGAAAATTTAAGAAAGACTTTTTTTGGTCGTTTGTTTTTGATGATGGCGTAGGAAAGAACCCTCAAGAATCTGCCATGAGGGCCATTTGAATTTAGCATCTCAGCAATAAACTTAAAATACGTGATTTATAAGTAACAATGTCAGATACAGCGTTGTACCAGTGCCGTTTATGTTTAAAAGATTCGCAGTTTTGCTACTCCTTGTTTGATGAAGATGTAACAGAAATCATTGAGAGTTTTACTTCTTTGAAGGTAAAAGCTGCTGAAGTTTATTGCAAGCAGCCTAACGATTTTTTTTTTTTTAGATTGATGAAGATGATAAACTACCTTCTATTTGTTGTTCTCAGTGTTTAGAAGACGTTTATGTTGTGTACAGAATTAGATGTAGAATTATAGAATCAGATAAAGTTTTGCGTGAGCGCCTAGCTAAGAAAGAAATGGATAATTCTGAACAGACTTTTGTTAAGAATGAAAGTGAAGAAAAAGAAGTTGATATCTTTGAATCATCACCTGAGGTAGTGTTGATAAAAAACGAGAACACTTCAAACTTTGCATCTGAAGATTCTACTCCTGATGAGATAGAAATAACAATAAATCCTGAGATAAATGAAGTCTTTAAAAAACAAATTGAATTAAAAAGGAAATCAACAAAATCCAAATCAGAAGACAGTTATGAATGTACTGAGTGCAATTTACAGTTTAGCTTCCAGAAATATTATCTTCAACATATGAAAAAACACAATATTGTAAGTGTGTGTAAGATATGTGGTCGACAAGTGTTAACTTGCAACTATAGAAGACACTTGGAAGTACATAAATCTTCACCAAAAGTCTGTGAACTATGTGGAGCTGTGGCAAAGAATGCTGAAAGTTTAAGAGGACATATGTTTTACATGCATAAAAGTACAGCAGAGCAGTATAAATGCAAACAATGTGGGAAGTTTTATAGGTATAAATACAAGTTCCAGTTGCATATGCGGAAGGCACATGGGGGCGACAAGACACACATTTGTGAAGTCTGTGGAAAGGCTTTTTACACTGCCCGCGACGTTAATAGACATATACAAATGACGCATATGAAATTGAGACCTTATATTTGTCAGTACTGTAATAAAGGATTTAGTAGTTCTTATGCTAGGCGAACTCACGTCAGACAACACACAAATGAAAAACCTTTCAAATGCGAAATTTGCGCTGAAGGGTTCAGACAGCGGGTGTCTCTAAAAACTCATCTAAAGTCCAAACATGGAATAATACAAGTTGCAGAACAAAATGTTTACAGAGAAGACCCTTCACAAACAAATGAAGTGCTGAAATGTATATCTTAATTAATTTTTATCTAGGGAATTAGAAGCGAATTAATTTCCATTTTTTTTATTATGTGTAGTTTCTAATACACAACTCTAATACATAATAAGTAGTATTTAATAAAAAAGTGGCCAAGCTTTGTTTTTAATAAAACAGTGTAAAGGGGTTTGCTTGAATTAATCAAATCTCCCGCCATTTTAAACATCTGTCAAATGTTTGTCACATTCGAACCTGTCACTTTATTTTTATCAAGGTTAACCCAAATTTTGTATTTATTCTTTTCACGACAAAAGGGCTTATACTTCGATCTGTAAGTTTTAAAATTTCGCCATTAATCTGATGTTATCAGGGATAATTAACAAATCAATTCAATGCGATACAACTTTGATTAATGATTTTTCAAGATTTGCCCCCGTAATTAGTAACAAGTTAAATGGATCTACGAGTCCATGTCATAGACAAGAAATAAATGTAGAAATGGCAGAAAAGAAGAGTAAACATGATCAACCTGACACCAAACCAAGTAATCATTTTGGCAGCAACTTTCATTCTGTCCCTAGTCATATATCGACAAGGGTACCCCGAAACTGGAGACAAAACCAAAGACGAACCGAGGAAAGTATTTTTGTCTCGAATACCAACGTGGTCCAGCATACCGACTTTGTAGTGGGTATGCCGTTCAGGCAATCTATGTATAATAATTATAGTTATGCATATGGAAATTTGTCACAAACAGTATTTCAACCACATCTAAATCAGCAATACTTTCACAGACCAAACCAGGGAAACCAAAGGCGCGTGCATAGTAGTGTTCAGAATGGTAATGAAATTACTAAGTATCAAGCACTGTACAAGCAGTAAATTTTAGTTTCCAAGAATATAGAAGAATTGAGGTTCTGGGAACAGATTTCAAGACATACAAACAAGTCAGGGTTTTCCTTTACTGTCATGTCTTATAACATTCTTGCTCAGGATTTAATAAACCAACATCCATACTTGTATACTTCACACCAAAAAGAGTATTTAAAGTGGAATGTTAGGTGGAATAACTTGCTTGCTGAAATTCGACAATTCCAGCCTGAGGTAAGAAACTTGGATGCACTGCTTTATCTCGGCTTGTTCCAGAGGCCATTCTCAGAATTCGTGTTGGGCAATATCGGAACAATCTGTAACAGAATTTAATATTCAAATTACGCATCTTACATTTTGTTACTAAAATTATCACTTATATGTGACATTTTGCATCAAACTGAATGTCACCTTTTCAAATGCCATTACTGTCATGTTGGTTATAAAGTTGGTAATTTAAAGTTTAATGCCCTAGAAGTTGAGGCCGCGAAATTTGAAATTTATTTTTAAACACTCGAAACTTAATGGAAGAAGTAAAACAATATATTTGCAGATCCTTTGCCTACAAGAGGTTCAAGAGTCCCACCTTAAAACCCACTTCACAGCATTTGAGAATCTAGGTCTGTTCTTTTACATATTACCACAAGCTGAACATATTTTTCTCTAGGTTATCGCTATTTATACAAGCAACGAACCGGTATTCGAACCGACGGATGTGCGATTTTTTTCAACGATTCCTTGCTAAATTTAGTGGAGTACACAACTGTGGAATATAAGCAACCTCGCGTTAGACTTTTGGATCGTGACAACGTAGGAATTGTTGCAAAATTTGCACCCAAGAGCCACAAGGACAATGAGTTTGTAGTTGCAACCACGCATTTACTATATAATCCTAAAAGACAAGATGTGAGACTTGCTCAAATTCAGTTATTACTTACAGAAATTGATCGTCTTGCTTTCAAATGGTCAGTCACTGTTGAAGGTAAAGTGAATTCTATATTCTATTCGTAGGGGACAATATTTACCTGTTGTGTTAACCGGGGATTTAAACTCTTCACCTGAAACTGCAGTCTATAAGTTAATAACAAATGGAATGTTGAAATATGAAAACTTACAAGTGAGGTCTCTAAAATCTGGAAATGGACCCAAAGTTGGGAAAAGCTTACTTCCAACATTTTTAAGAATTACAGGTATGTACAATTGATAGCCACATCGATTTAGGAGTTTCAGAAAAATTTATTGGTTTCGTGAAAAAAAAACAAAACGCGAATTTTTTTCTTCAAGAAATTAGCACTTCAATTCCCATATTTCGGTTGGTTTCATTCTTTTTTTTTTCTGTGTGCAGATAACCCTAGCGTTGTCGATGATCAGGATGAAATTTTTCAAAATAATTTTGAATAAAAATTACAAAGCGAAGCGAGGACTTTTAAACAAAATGGAAATAAGTACTGAACGATTAATGAGTAAAGACGTTAATTTATTTTTGATGTAGTAACAAACAGTTTGCTCCAATACCTATTAAGGATACGATAGCGATTTTATTTTGGCTAGGCGATTAGGACGGGTGGGTTAGTTGGTGCGCGATGCGCGTAATTAAGAACACGATAATTCCAGATGTTTTTTTTTTTATTTGTTCCGCCAATTTTGAAATGACAAATTGAATGTGTTCTTCCTGGGACACTCAGATGGTGTATTAAATTTTTTACATTTTTGATCTTGTCAGGAAATCCCTATTCACTATCGATTGAAAATATAGATGTCTATTTGTCTATTATTATTTTGATTTTTTTTTACATATTTATTTGATAAAACAGACCAAAAGCAGAATATATTAACATAAGATCAATTAAATTTATTGATAATAAATCCAAAAATAAATGGAAAGCAGGAGACCCAAAATATGGCAAATACATTACTTACATAAGAGGGTACGTGTAGTCAAAGCGTGAAAAAATAGACATTAAAAAAATTATAATAAATTGTATAACATATATTATTTCACTATACCAAATTATTATATTTAAAGTAATTTTTTTAGAAATGAAATATATATATATATTGGTCATGAACCAAGGTATCAACTCTGCTGTCGACTTCTCTGCCAGGAATGGTGAGTTACGGTGAGATCAGTACTTCGTAGTAGTTTATATAAAATCAATAAAACAAAAAAAAACTATTAGTTTACCTAGTGCTTAATCGAAGGATTTTTGTGTTTAACAAAAATTTTGTTTTTTATGAACAATAAATGAGCGTTTTTGTTCACAAAATCTATAAGTATAATTTTAAAGGTTGCCATTTGACTAAATTTAAAAAAAATGCTTCAATGAAGCACCAGATAAATTATTAAACTGATAGCTTTTTATGTTGCATTGATTTAAGATAAATTACTAAAAAGTACGGATGGTCATTGACCATTATTTTTTTTAATTTCTATAAAAATTACTTGAAATATAATCTTCAAATTTAGTAGTCAATAAAGTAATAAACATTATGCAACAGTTTCAAAAAAAAAATTAGTGTCTTTTTTAGCGCTTCTAACTACACGTACCTCCTTAATATGTACATAGAATATAAATTAATTTTTAAGAAAATGGACACTTGCTTACGGACATGAAAAAGTTCAAAAATCACCTTTTCTGAAAGAGGCAGAAAAGAAAGAAAGAGTTCAAAATAAAATCGCTGTTTATTCTTTAACATTGCCACTACGATAAAAAAATCCGCATTTTTGCTTAATATTTATTTAGTATTTTTTAAAAACTCCACTTTATTTTTTCGTTTGAAGCGCGCACTGCACGTTTTCATACGCGAGGTAAAATTTTTTTGTTCAACATTCAAAATTATTTTAAAAAATTTGATGTTGATCATCGGCGACGCAAGTTCTCCGCGTATAAAAAACAAATAAACGGCAAATAAAAATGAACCAAAATTTTACCATTTTTTTTTTTAAATTTCATCTCTGTTAACGTGAAACCCTTTATTCGACATGGCCACTCAAATTTCCTAATTTTCACGATGACCTGCAATTCAACTTCGTCAATAGACCAATGCCAACACGCCGACTTACTGCCAAAACGCCAAAATAATGCGACGCTCTCGCGATCCGAGGAACTTCAATTGATAGAACTTGTAAATAGCGAGCAACAGCATACCAAAACTAAAAAACAAAACCACAATGACAAAAATCTGTTCTCCACGGGCACGTTAAGTCACAATTTTTCTCTTAAGTCAGTTTATAACCATGGCAGAAATGGTGATATGGAAGGAACGACATTCCAAGATGAGTGGGTTTGCGTGGATTACATATTTTTCAGGTACAACATCGTTTGTTTGTGCTTTCCACTAAAAATTGCTTTGTTTCAGTCAACCGAAGGGTGGCCCAGAAAAATTAAGTCTAACGGAACGTTACAGGTTGCCCACTAAAAGTGAGTTGGGCGATATAAAAATTCCCAACGCAAGATTTGGTTCCGATCACTTGTCTCTCCTAGCGAAGTTCCATCTGCAAGTCTAACCGTTTTAGTTTAAGACAATTTGTACAAATAAAATTTATAAGGATGAGTTTTGTTACAAAGTAACCCTTTAGAGAGGTGAAATTATTTTATTGAACATAAATCTTTAAACAGAATACTTATTTTATTTTACAACACAATCAAGGTAACGTATTATACAGGGAGAGTGGAATAAGTAACTTTCCAACTAGACACTACTACTGATATCTATTGTGTCAGTATTAGAAAACTCCACTAGTGATTTCTGAAATTCGGTGTTTGTTCCCTGGCGCACAAATAGAGAACTATCAGCGAATTTCACAGACTTCAAAATCAAACACCCGTAAAAAATATAAGCTGAATCGGGAGAGACAGCAAGTAGACTATGATTTTTGTGGTCCCAATCAATTCAGATTAAATTCGGTGTAGGTAATTGATTTCGTTTATTCGTGGAGTGCATGAGATGTGTTTGCCATGTCCGATATTAAGGCCCGTTGTGCACTAGAACGGGTCTTAGTAGAGGTCGTGGCTGCTAACTAATAGTGATTTGCGATATCAATAAGTACATCCGAAAGCGTTTACATAGTATGGTTAGAATATTGAATATTAAAAATTAAGGGCGTTGCCCATCAGAGTAAAGCTATACACACAACACCTAGATAAAGTATAAAGGACAACCATATCAATATACATTTAAGTTTTTTTTTTTGATTTATAAAATATTTTAACAGGAAACAACAAGCACGTTACATGCAAATAGAATCATAACGTTAGCTCGAAATTTTATTATACAGTGTTAGAAAACATCCATTTTATATGTATAATATTTATAAATATTTAAACAAACTTAAATAAAGTCTAGACTAAACTTCCATTAAAAAAACCCAAAAAACAACGGTGATTGAAGCCTGTGATGTATACAAGGGCTAACGCATTTGCGCACTAATGAAGATGATCAGGTCTTGCTTTGGACAATTATATTTTTGGTCTAAACATCAACCACCATCTTTTTGTGAATATCGGTGTTACCCACCACGTTGCAAAATTCCTCAAAGGATATTTTTCCATCCTCGTCTTTATCCGCAAATAGAATTGTTTTATCTACGATTTGTTGCAACTGGGTGTCTTTAAGATTATTACCCACCATCATTTTTAGTACCTATAATATAAAGTTGGAAATCACTCGCTATAATAAAAACCTATACTTACTTGAAATAGTTCTCCATTAGAGATAAATCCATCATTATCCATATCGTAAATTCTAAACGCAAACCTTAGTTTAGAGAGCTTGTCTCCCTTTACGCTAAATTGTGATACGCCTTGGATAAATTCTGCAATAAAATACACATCTGTGGTACAATTCTCATTTTACGAGCGGTATGATTAATAAAATTCAGTTCTCATTTACACCTTTCAATTAACATTGTCTTTCGAAAGGAAAACCAATGTTTTCGGAACCATGAAATATTTTAAAAGAATGAGCGAAACAAAAAAATACATTACACTTCATGGTATTGTTTAAAGGACAGGGAAGGACTTTCTTTACACAAGAGATCGATAAAGACTGTCCAAAAGAACAAATCCATTGAATTTCGCTTAAAAGTTTTCCTCTAGTGTTCTAATTGGAAATTTGTACATTTCTAAGATCCAAAAGTTTGTGATTCTCCCACGAAGCGCGCTGAAGGGTTCAGACAGCGGGTGTCTCTAAAAACTCATCTAAAGTCCAAACATGGAATAATACAAGTTGCAGAACAAAATGTTTACAGAGAAGACCCTTCACAAACAAATGAAGTGCTGAAATGTATATCTTAATTAATTTTTATCTAGGGAATTAGAAGCGAATTAATTTCCATTTTTTTTATTATGTGTAGTTTCTAATACACAACTCTAATACATAATAAGTAGTATTTAATAAAAAAGTGGCCAAGCTTTGTTTTTAATAAAACAGTGTAAAGGGGTTTGCTTGAATTAATCAAATCTCCCGCCATTTTAAACATCTGTCAAATGTTTGTCACATTCGAACCTGTCACTTTATTTTTATCAAGGTTAACCCAAATTTTGTATTTATTCTTTTCACGACAAAAGGGCTTATACTTCGATCTGTAAGTTTTAAAATTTCGCCATTAATCTGATGTTATCAGGGATAATTAACAAATCAATTCAATGCGATACAACTTTGATTAATGATTTTTCAAGATTTGCCCCCGTAATTAGTAACAAGTTAAATGGATCTACGAGTCCATGTCATAGACAAGAAATAAATGTAGAAATGGCAGAAAAGAAGAGTAAACATGATCAACCTGACACCAAACCAAGTAATCATTTTGGCAGCAACTTTCATTCTGTCCCTAGTCATATATCGACAAGGGTACCCCGAAACTGGAGACAAAACCAAAGACGAACCGAGGAAAGTATTTTTGTCTCGAATACCAACGTGGTCCAGCATACCGACTTTGTAGTGGGTATGCCGTTCAGGCAATCTATGTATAATAATTATAGTTATGCATATGGAAATTTGTCACAAACAGTATTTCAACCACATCTAAATCAGCAATACTTTCACAGACCAAACCAGGGAAACCAAAGGCGCGTGCATAGTAGTGTTCAGAATGGTAATGAAATTACTAAGTATCAAGCACTGTACAAGCAGTAAATTTTAGTTTCCAAGAATATAGAAGAATTGAGGTTCTGGGAACAGATTTCAAGACATACAAACAAGTCAGGGTTTTCCTTTACTGTCATGTCTTATAACATTCTTGCTCAGGATTTAATAAACCAACATCCATACTTGTATACTTCACACCAAAAAGAGTATTTAAAGTGGAATGTTAGGTGGAATAACTTGCTTGCTGAAATTCGACAATTCCAGCCTGAGGTAAGAAACTTGGATGCACTGCTTTATCTCGGCTTGTTCCAGAGGCCATTCTCAGAATTCGTGTTGGGCAATATCGGAACAATCTGTAACAGAATTTAATATTCAAATTACGCATCTTACATTTTGTTACTAAAATTATCACTTATATGTGACATTTTGCATCAAACTGAATGTCACCTTTTCAAATGCCATTACTGTCATGTTGGTTATAAAGTTGGTAATTTAAAGTTTAATGCCCTAGAAGTTGAGGCCGCGAAATTTGAAATTTATTTTTAAACACTCGAAACTTAATGGAAGAAGTAAAACAATATATTTGCAGATCCTTTGCCTACAAGAGGTTCAAGAGTCCCACCTTAAAACCCACTTCACAGCATTTGAGAATCTAGGTCTGTTCTTTTACATATTACCACAAGCTGAACATATTTTTCTCTAGGTTATCGCTATTTATACAAGCAACGAACCGGTATTCGAACCGACGGATGTGCGATTTTTTTCAACGATTCCTTGCTAAATTTAGTGGAGTACACAACTGTGGAATATAAGCAACCTCGCGTTAGACTTTTGGATCGTGACAACGTAGGAATTGTTGCAAAATTTGCACCCAAGAGCCACAAGGACAATGAGTTTGTAGTTGCAACCACGCATTTACTATATAATCCTAAAAGACAAGATGTGAGACTTGCTCAAATTCAGTTATTACTTACAGAAATTGATCGTCTTGCTTTCAAATGGTCAGTCACTGTTGAAGGTAAAGTGAATTCTATATTCTATTCGTAGGGGACAATATTTACCTGTTGTGTTAACCGGGGATTTAAACTCTTCACCTGAAACTGCAGTCTATAAGTTAATAACAAATGGAATGTTGAAATATGAAAACTTACAAGTGAGGTCTCTAAAATCTGGAAATGGACCCAAAGTTGGGAAAAGCTTACTTCCAACATTTTTAAGAATTACAGGTATGTACAATTGATAGCCACATCGATTTAGGAGTTTCAGAAAAATTTATTGGTTTCGTGAAAAAAAAACAAAACGCGAATTTTTTTCTTCAAGAAATTAGCACTTCAATTCCCATATTTCGGTTGGTTTCATTCTTTTTTTTTTCTGTGTGCAGATAACCCTAGCGTTGTCGATGATCAGGATGAAATTTTTCAAAATAATTTTGAATAAAAATTACAAAGCGAAGCGAGGACTTTTAAACAAAATGGAAATAAGTACTGAACGATTAATGAGTAAAGACGTTAATTTATTTTTGATGTAGTAACAAACAGTTTGCTCCAATACCTATTAAGGATACGATAGCGATTTTATTTTGGCTAGGCGATTAGGACGGGTGGGTTAGTTGGTGCGCGATGCGCGTAATTAAGAACACGATAATTCCAGATGTTTTTTTTTTTATTTGTTCCGCCAATTTTGAAATGACAAATTGAATGTGTTCTTCCTGGGACACTCAGATGGTGTATTAAATTTTTTACATTTTTGATCTTGTCAGGAAATCCCTATTCACTATCGATTGAAAATATAGATGTCTATTTGTCTATTATTATTTTGATTTTTTTTTTACATATTTATTTGATAAAACAGACCAAAAGCAGAATATATTAACATAAGATCAATTAAATTTATTGATAATAAATCCAAAAATAAATGGAAAGCAGGAGACCCAAAATATGGCAAATACATTACTTACATAAGAGGGTACGTGTAGTCAAAGCGTGAAAAAATAGACATTAAAAAAATTATAATAAATTGTATAACATATATTATTTCACTATACCAAATTATTATATTTAAAGTAATTTTTTTAGAAATGAAATATATATATATATTGGTCATGAACCAAGGTATCAACTCTGCTGTCGACTTCTCTGCCAGGAATGGTGAGTTACGGTGAGATCAGTACTTCGTAGTAGTTTATATAAAATCAATAAAACAAAAAAAAACTATTAGTTTACCTAGTGCTTAATCGAAGGATTTTTGTGTTTAACAAAAATTTTGTTTTTTATGAACAATAAATGAGCGTTTTTGTTCACAAAATCTATAAGTATAATTTTAAAGGTTGCCATTTGACTAAATTTAAAAAAAATGCTTCAATGAAGCACCAGATAAATTATTAAACTGATAGCTTTTTATGTTGCATTGATTTAAGATAAATTACTAAAAAGTACGGATGGTCATTGACCATTATTTTTTTTAATTTCTATAAAAATTACTTGAAATATAATCTTCAAATTTAGTAGTCAATAAAGTAATAAACATTATGCAACAGTTTCAAAAAAAAAATTAGTGTCTTTTTTAGCGCTTCTAACTACACGTACCTCCTTAATATGTACATAGAATATAAATTAATTTTTAAGAAAATGGACACTTGCTTACGGACATGAAAAAGTTCAAAAATCACCTTTTCTGAAAGAGGCAGAAAAGAAAGAAAGAGTTCAAAATAAAATCGCTGTTTATTCTTTAACATTGCCACTACGATAAAAAAATCCGCATTTTTGCTTAATATTTATTTAGTATTTTTTAAAAACTCCACTTTATTTTTTCGTTTGAAGCGCGCACTGCACGTTTTCATACGCGAGGTAAAATTTTTTTGTTCAACATTCAAAATTATTTTAAAAAATTTGATGTTGATCATCGGCGACGCAAGTTCTCCGCGTATAAAAAACAAATAAACGGCAAATAAAAATGAACCAAAATTTTACCATTTTTTTTTTTAAATTTCATCTCTGTTAACGTGAAACCCTTTATTCGACATGGCCACTCAAATTTCCTAATTTTCACGATGACCTGCAATTCAACTTCGTCAATAGACCAATGCCAACACGCCGACTTACTGCCAAAACGCCAAAATAATGCGACGCTCTCGCGATCCGAGGAACTTCAATTGATAGAACTTGTAAATAGCGAGCAACAGCATACCAAAACTAAAAAACAAAACCACAATGACAAAAATCTGTTCTCCACGGGCACGTTAAGTCACAATTTTTCTCTTAAGTCAGTTTATAACCATGGCAGAAATGGTGATATGGAAGGAACGACATTCCAAGATGAGTGGGTTTGCGTGGATTACATATTTTTCAGGTACAACATCGTTTGTTTGTGCTTTCCACTAAAAATTGCTTTGTTTCAGTCAACCGAAGGGTGGCCCAGAAAAATTAAGTCTAACGGAACGTTACAGGTTGCCCACTAAAAGTGAGTTGGGCGATATAAAAATTCCCAACGCAAGATTTGGTTCCGATCACTTGTCTCTCCTAGCGAAGTTCCATCTGCAAGTCTAACCGTTTTAGTTTAAGACAATTTGTACAAATAAAATTTATAAGGATGAGTTTTGTTACAAAGTAACCCTTTAGAGAGGTGAAATTATTTTATTGAACATAAATCTTTAAACAGAATACTTATTTTATTTTACAACACAATCAAGGTAACGTATTATACAGGGAGAGTGGAATAAGTAACTTTCCAACTAGACACTACTACTGATATCTATTGTGTCAGTATTAGAAAACTCCACTAGTGATTTCTGAAATTCGGTGTTTGTTCCCTGGCGCACAAATAGAGAACTATCAGCGAATTTCACAGACTTCAAAATCAAACACCCGTAAAAAATATAAGCTGAATCGGGAGAGACAGCAAGTAGACTATGATTTTTGTGGTCCCAATCAATTCAGATTAAATTCGGTGTAGGTAATTGATTTCGTTTATTCGTGGAGTGCATGAGATGTGTTTGCCATGTCCGATATTAAGGCCCGTTGTGCACTAGAACGGGTCTTAGTAGAGGTCGTGGCTGCTAACTAATAGTGATTTGCGATATCAATAAGTACATCCGAAAGCGTTTACATAGTATGGTTAGAATATTGAATATTAAAAATTAAGGGCGTTGCCCATCAGAGTAAAGCTATACACACAACACCTAGATAAAGTATAAAGGACAACCATATCAATATACATTTAAGTTTTTTTTTTTGATTTATAAAATATTTTAACAGGAAACAACAAGCACGTTACATGCAAATAGAATCATAACGTTAGCTCGAAATTTTATTATACAGTGTTAGAAAACATCCATTTTATATGTATAATATTTATAAATATTTAAACAAACTTAAATAAAGTCTAGACTAAACTTCCATTAAAAAAACCCAAAAAACAACGGTGATTGAAGCCTGTGATGTATACAAGGGCTAACGCATTTGCGCACTAATGAAGATGATCAGGTCTTGCTTTGGACAATTATATTTTTGGTCTAAACATCAACCACCATCTTTTTGTGAATATCGGTGTTACCCACCACGTTGCAAAATTCCTCAAAGGATATTTTTCCATCCTCGTCTTTATCCGCAAATAGAATTGTTTTATCTACGATTTGTTGCAACTGGGTGTCTTTAAGATTATTACCCACCATCATTTTTAGTACCTATAATATAAAGTTGGAAATCACTCGCTATAATAAAAACCTATACTTACTTGAAATAGTTCTCCATTAGAGATAAATCCATCATTATCCATATCGTAAATTCTAAACGCAAACCTTAGTTTAGAGAGCTTGTCTCCCTTTACGCTAAATTGTGATACGCCTTGGATAAATTCTGCAATAAAATACACATCTGTGGTACAATTCTCATTTTACGAGCGGTATGATTAATAAAATTCAGTTCTCATTTACACCTTTCAATTAACATTGTCTTTCGAAAGGAAAACCAATGTTTTCGGAACCATGAAATATTTTAAAAGAATGAGCGAAACAAAAAAATACATTACACTTCATGGTATTGTTTAAAGGACAGGGAAGGACTTTCTTTACACAAGAGATCGATAAAGACTGTCCAAAAGAACAAATCCATTGAATTTCGCTTAAAAGTTTTCCTCTAGTGTTCTAATTGGAAATTTGTACATTTCTAAGATCCAAAAGTTTGTGATTCTCCCACGAAGTTGTTCTTAATATCTAAAGTTTAATTTGTAAAGACCAAAAATTCTGGCTTAATTGTTAGCTCCTAGTTTCTACAATTCAAGATAGAAACCACAGTTGACAGCAAAAAATCTTGGACACGTCTAAGGAAGGCTTTATTTTCTGGTAAGGTTTCATTTGAATAGATTCGAGACTTAAACAAACGTCAATCTATCAAAACTCGATTTACACTGGAATTTAAAGAATGGTAGAAAAGTGAAGTACAGAGTTTTTGTTCGAAACTGTAGGAGTAGTAGATTAGCAGAAGATCCAAAGTGTCTCATTCACCTTCTATAATAGCCAAAACATTTAAAAAATAAAAAATAATAGTTAACCCACACACCAAAAAGTCAGTTTATTGGCTGACGCGCGTTTCGGTAGCAAAGCCACCATCATCACCGTCAGCTAATAAACTGACTTTTTGGTGTGTGGGTGAACTATAATTTTTTATTTTTTAGAAACACCAAGTTTTGGATCGAAGAAATTTTCACTAAATTTTTAAGATTATTTGAGAGATTTAACAAATTTAACAATGGTCTTAAACATTGTTAATAATTAAATCAAAAGTTCTCTTTAATATCATCGAGATCTTTGCTAACATAATTTCCTCGGATCATTATTTGTGCATTAAGAACGCAAAGTTATAAATTTTTCCACAACTCAAGGGTGTGGAAATGCTTCTTTGTGCTTAAATTGTGCCATGTTTGTATAGAAAAGCGCGATAATGAGATAAAATAAGTGTCAATTAAGAATAGACATGACTTTACAATTTCAAAGCTTCCTCTGACCAGTGCTTGGCACTGTAGGAGTAGTAGATTGGTAGAATATTCAAAGTCTCTCGTTAATCGTCTAAAATTGTCTCAATGTTGCGAGATTTAACAAATTCAACAATTCTAAAGGTTTTGAAGACTGTTAACAAAAGAATCAAAAGTTCTTTGATACCATAGAGATTGTAGATAATATAATTTCCTCAAATCATTATGAGTTGCAATAGCTATTTGTGGGTTAAGAACGTAACGTTATACATTTATGCACAACTCAAAGGTGTGAAAATGCTTCTTTGGACTAGACTTGCACAATGTTTATGTAGAAAAGCACGGCAATGGAATAAAATAAGTGTCAATTAAGAGGAGACATGACTTTACAATTTCAAAGCTTCTCTAGCCACAAATTTCGTTGCAACAAATGAGAATAATCTGTTTATGACCTATTCAGATGTGAAAAATTTATAGCTCACAAGTTTTGTGTTAAAAACCCAGAGTTTTTGTTCGGAACCATAGTAGTAGTAGATTTGTAGAACATTCAAAGTCTCTCGTTAATCTCTCAAAATAGCCTAAATTTTAAAGATTATGTGGGAGATTTAACAATTTCAACAATTCTGAAGGTCTTACTCACTATTAATAAAAGAATCAAAAGTTTTTTTGATACCATCAAGATTTCAGATAATATAATTTCCTCGAATCATTATAAATTGAAATAGCTATTTTTACATAAAGAATGGAAAGTGACAGATTTCTGAACAACTTAAGACTGTGAAAATGCTTCTTTGGGCCAGAATTATACACATATTCATGTAGAAAAGCAAAACATTGAGATAAAATAAGTGTCAATTAATGCAGACATGACTTTATAATTTCAATGCTTCCTCTGACCACAAATTTTGCTGTGTCAAATGAGTACAATCTATCTGCGACCAACACAGACTTAAAATTTTGTGGTTTACATGTTTTGAAGTTATACTAGGTGACATTTTTTGTAAACATTGGTATCTTGTAGGTGACCTTATTTTATTTACTTAAGTTGGTAGAATATGTAAACAGTGCTTATAATTTAATCAGCTGATGTTGACATAAACGTAATTTTTTGACCACAGAAAAAGTGTTCAATAACAAATATCTAGTCATTTATGTAGATATTTGAGTATCATTAAATTTGTTAAATCTCTGCAGGAACTCGCATTTTGAACCAATGCGCCTTGTCACAACAATTTTTGAGTTGACAAAAGTAGAATTTATGAGCGCCAAAGCATAAATTGTTTTATTTTTAGTCCATTATTTGAACAGCTTCTAAACAGTCCCTTGTCTAAATTTAGCGTGAGCCTCCTGACTCTCTTATTAACAAAAATCAATTTAGACCTATCTTATAACCGTCAAGCCTTTGATTACCTTTAAAATCAACTTCACCATTTCCATCTGCATCGAAGATGTCTATGACGCGCTGCACCAGAGGATTTTGTTGAAGTTCCGGCAGCGACATGAATTCATCAATGCTAAGTGCCCCTGAATTATCGAGATCTAGCTTCCGAAATCTCTTTCCGAGGCGTCGTATCTCATCAGCATCAACTAGAAAAGAGAGGGTAATTATGGGGGTTGTCTTGCCTACAATAAAACTCACAGTTTGAGCAAAGCTCCATGGGCAGCGAACTCTCATTACCCTAAAACGCAAATCGAACGATTATTATTACAGTGAAATTAATTTTTTTTCATAGGTGAAAATGGGCTTGCCCCTGTAAGTAGGCTAGCAACTAACACGAGATCCTAAGAGGGTCAGGGGGTGCACCTAGGGCTCGGGAAGCAATAAGATTTTATGGGGGTGGTACGTACCATGGTTGGCTGTTTGTAAAGACTTTAATGGTGAAAATATCTGCAATTCTTCCAAGTGTTTGTTAAACCAATGACCAAATATTACTGGAGCAGCGCAGGTGGCGCTGTCATCAACAAAATTGAAAAACAATCGAACGACAGAAAATTGAAAATTCGCGCCAATATACGATTAGTTTCAACGTGATAATAATTGTTTATAACTTAATGATAATCATCTGGTGATAATACACTTAGGTTTGGAGTGTCTCCGCGTTTACATTTTTCTCAGTAGCGATCAATAATCTTGTATATGTCCCGTAGTATAAAAATTGTGTTTAAAAGTATTGATTTATTTAAATATCCTCTGATACGATGAAAACGGTCTGTAATAATTAGTAAAAATGAAAGCTCACATTTTTTTTAATTATTGTAAATATAAAAACAAATGAATCAAAAAACTGTCCTCGAACTTTTGGTGAAAAATGGGCGAAGGTAAAGATTAATAATTGCATATAAATATTTAAAAAATTAATTACGGTAATTAAACTCTAGATGAGTTCGTTTAGTAAGTATAAAGCTTTCAAGGTTTTTACTTGTACCGTATACTCAGCATTAAAGTGTCAATTTATTGTGTGTTAGATGTTCTTGAAACTTATTTAAAAATGTATAAGTAGAACACTGTGTACTTAGTGATAGCTCAATTATGTTTGGTTCGAAACAAAATAATTTAAAATAAGTGGTTAAAATTAGAAAATAGATAAAATATATATAGATATGTTAATTTCGATATGTCAAGCAGAAAAAAAAATTGGGATTTTCGAAAACCTGAATTTTTAAAGATTTAAGATTATAGGAATCTAGAACATAACTGTAAGAATCTTGTTAAATATAGAATAGTTATAGAATCTTAGAATTCAAATTTCTAAAATTATGAATTTAAGATTAACTGCGGATAAACTAAACTGAGAATTTAAAAATGTGACACTTTTAATCACTTAATCTTTGGTTTCCAAATTTAAAAAAGTAGTAATTGATAATCTAGGAATTTAGTATTTTAGTAATTGATGATCTAAGTTCCTACCAGCATTCAGAAGTTAATTAATTTTTTAAAGATAAATATGATAAAGTCAGAACGAGGGATTGTGAATTTAAAATTTGAAGGAACTGGATTTAAAATTACAGAATCTCCAATATGAGGTTCCATAAACTTAAAAATTAGAATTCTAGAAATCAATTGGCATTAATTCTAAGTGCGAACCTCTAGAATACAAAAAATTTAAATCTGAAAATTTTAAATTATTTGGGTCTCAAAGCTCAAAAATTCATCGTAACACTTAATCATAAAATCTTGCTTTCAAAATTTCAAAAATCTTCGTTTGAATTTGGCCACTTGGTTAAGTTTGCTGAGCAGCATGACTATCCAGAGACGAAAGAATGGTATACTTTTCTTAGAGTTCTCATTACAGTTCTTTTCACGCTATTTTGTTTTTCTTTTTATTCACATGCAGCACTGTAACTTTCCTGGGATTATTGGTTTCGTTGATGGGACTCACATCGCCATTCGGCATCCAGAAACTGAACGAGCCCATCAATATTTCAATAGAAAAGGGTACTTCTCTAAAAATGTGCAGATTGTAAGGCTTCCAAGTATAGAATTTTCCTATCATAACTTGCATTATCTTGTAAATATGTGACATGAATTATTAAATTTTGTCAATAAATGCTGCACTTGGGGGGTGCTATCCACGATGCATTTATCTGGCGGAGTAGCCACCTGCATGACATCTTGAATGCATGGTTTCAAGGGGGCGACAGGAGTTTTTGGCTCCTGGATATACTCCTGGATATACTAAAAATAAAAAAATAAAATGCATATTATTTATGATGGTTTTTCATAGGTGATGCTGAATATCTCTTAATGCCCTTTTTACAAACTTCTGAACAAAATCAGTGATTTGCACAAGCGCAGAGTAAAAATGTGTGGTGGTGCCACGTACCACATGCGGTTGTGGAGTGATTGTTGTAACAGAAAAAGTGCTAGTTAATAAATTAGATTTATTTATAAATGTTTGTAGAGTTTTAAAAATTGCCTCATTTGTGACGGCAAGCCGTTCTAAAGTCACTGCTTGTCGTTCTAACACTTCAACTTGACGTTGGCGGAGGCGGTTAGCTTCTTCTTCCTGTTTCAGAAGCTTTCCCTTTTCAAAGCTCTTGCTTTGAAGATAGGTTCAGGTTGGGGGGACATTGAGGATCTTGGGGGACATATAGACATACAAGACGGTACTGGATCAAGCCCACTGGGCACAGACAAAAGCTTTTGAGGAATCTGTAAGACAGATGATTAGACTGTTTTACCTCCAAAAATTACGGTTTGGTTTTCATTTGTCACTTCCGGGTGGGTGGGAATTGCGGTGTTCCAAAACATAGGTAATTCTGAATCAAAATAAAACTTGTCTAAGTAATAATTCAAAAAATATAAATATTATTACTGATTAGTACAGTAGGATTTCAGAGTAAAACTTCTCCTAAATCTACAGTCTTACCTGTGAGCCAAGACCCAGCTCTGGAGTGCCATCTCCAGCATAATCTGGCCCTATTATTTGCAGGATGCTCTGATCTATATCTTGTAGATCCTGCAGCTCTTGGTCCTGACTGGGGCCCGCACCCCCAGTTTGTTGTCTTTTTTTTTTGGAGCATGGCTTTTGTCATCGTCGCACTAGGATAACCATAAAATAATGATGGATTTAAGAATTAATCATACTAACCCGTTGCCACTATTTTTTGTCCTTATATACTCCACTAAAAGCATTTAGCTTACTGGTTAAAGTTTCCCAGAGCTTTGATACTCTGGCAGGGTTATCATCCTGATGGCGAGCGAATTTGGGATGGGCTTCCATGAACTCCACCATCAGAGTCTTTTGCATGGGTAAGGGTTTGCCCGATCGTTTGCTCATCTACATATTTTTCAAAATATCTCTATTATTTATTTATAAAACATTTTGTAGTATTTTTGTTGTAGTTACCTTCTCGTCTCAGCGTTGACCTCACTCTTACACAACCGACGTTAAAAACACCGCGAATAGTCGATTTGTCCGATAAAACTTTTGGTGTACGCGCGAAATTCGGTTACCTCATATCGTAGCTGACATCGTCGAGGTACGATCAAATTGAGAAATAGAATACCAACTACGATATGCTTGTCATTGCCATGGTGATATCATATCGTACCTCGTATCGTATCGCACCCTAGGTCCGGAAAATTTGGAATAGGATATGTTTTTGATTATCGTTTTTTTTAAAGGACTAGTGTCTAAAATTAGGAATATGGAAGATCTGAGAATCCCAAATATTATAATCAAAAACTTAACTGAGAATTCTGCGCCATAGAATCCGAGAATTTAGTATTCGAAATACCAGGATTTGAAGTTGTAAAATCTGAAAATATATTTGACAATTCAGACTAAGGAATCTTATTCTCAAATAAGAGAAACTAAAAGAGAGATTTTCAAAATTAATACTTCAAAATCTGCTAATTGAGAATGAGAGAATTCATATGAAGTACAAAAATTTAGAATTTGAAGTGGCCGAATCTAAACACGTGAAATCTGAAAAAAATACAAATTTTAGGAGTCTACGATTTGAGAATTTACCAAATAAAAATTCAAAATCAGCCAGTTGAATCTGATAGCATCCAACAACTTCGACGGTGGAAATCTATGCATCTAAAAAAATATAATGTGAAGAAATATAAATTACAGGACGTTAGGATCTGAGAATTCAAAAAGATCGAACTTGAAGGAACAGCACGCAAATAATTAAAAATTCATTTTATCGAGCATTTACCGAGAATCAAAAACACTTTTAAGAAGTGAATATTAATGATGCCCTACTTGATGTGTCTTAAGTAGTTGATGACAGATTTGGGAGCACAAAATGAAGGAAGAAATTGGAGTTTCATGTTGCTATTAAGAGAAAAAACAAATTTGTAAACAGTCTTAGAAATTTTTCAAATCTTTAGATTTTTTCTTTAAGCGTTTTCCTTCCTATGTTTGACAATAGAACAAGACGTAAGAAGGTGTTCTCAAACTTCTCTTGTCTTTTAATTAACTGCTTATTTTACTGATTGATTGTTTAGATAGGTCAGTTAAAATATAAAGACAATACCTCTTAAAACCGGTTGCTATCAACGCACAAGAAGGATTTTCATTCGATACACAAATTTAACATTTCCCTCAAAACTGGTTTCGTGTTAATGACATTGTCTCTGTTGAAATAGACTCAGACATAAATTTATAATTCATTAATTTTTGCTCATGCATACTTTATTTACATCACATTTAAAAAATTTACTTCGTACCATAACAAACAAAGAAAAGTAGATGAGTCGATCGCTGTGTAAAAATGATTATTTTAACGCGTAGAGTAGTTCTCATTATTCAAAAATATGTCCACAATAAAAAAACGATTTATAATTGAAGGGAATTTTGAAGTGGTCACGAAATTAATTTAGATTTTGTCATTAATAAAGTCAGTTTAAATACAAATAGCAAATAAAACTCAACCATAGCTGTGGGATTATGGTATTTGTGAAATTCGTTTGTTCTGGTTATGCAATAGAATTCCCCTAGCGCCATAAAGTGCATACATAAAATCATAAATAATTGTTTAAGTTTGATTTGTCAATGCGTTTAATTCTGAGGCATGTTCGACGTGGTTGTTTGAAAGGAAGCACAAATCACTCCTTTTTTTAAAAGTGCTTGCCAATCCATGATCTTTTAATTGTAATTAAATGTGGATTTGGTTTGCCTCGCAGCTCAAGTGCAGATTCCATTCCGCTTTGTTCGCCTAAAGCTGCAAACTACATGAAAGCGCCTTTATATTATTCGCACAGAATAAGTGCATATTTTGCACAATAAATTCGAGAACAAGACATCATACAGGATACGGGTTAAAATCGAGTTCCTGTTCGATCAGTGGTTAGTAGCAATAAAAAAAATCCATGATGCGATTTGAGATTAAGCTTTATTACGGTTTCGTGCAAATCTGGTACGCATGATTGCGGATGCCGGTAACTTTTTTCAATCTGTTTTCGTTGTCCGACAAAAGCAGTGGGTTTGAAGTAATCCCAGGCATTTACAAAGATTCCTCTAAAGTGCATTTCCACTTCCTATGCACCGGTCGCGTTCTACTACGCAAGCCATTCCGACTGTAATATGGATTGAGTAGGGCGGTTGTTCATACACTGCGACCTGGGATCACTTCGTGCTGAAACGAGCGTTGTGTGGCTGCATTCTTTCGTTACGTGTTGTCTTCAATTGAAAGTATTTTTTTTATTCATTAATTTCGTGTTTATAAGTGCAAGTGATTTGTGGTGAAAGTGGTATGTTCACTTTTGTTTAAACTTGACTCGCGTTATTTCTTCTGCGGATTACCTGTTAACATCTATAGCACTTGGGTACGTTGTTTGCTTGTATACAACATTTAAATATCAATTATTGAAGATAATCGAGCGGGTCGCAAACTCTTTTCAAATTTTATATCGAGCGCTTGCTTAATTATTTATGTCAAGTATGTTGCACTTACCATCTTCGGCATGTAAACAAAAACGAGTGATTAACGATAACATTTGTTATAAACATCGACGGCTTGCCATAAACGAGTAAAAACTGAGAAATGGGGAAATTTACTCAAATTGTCACTCATTTTGAATTTAAATTGCCATCATAATTGTGTTTCAGCTCATTTCGCTTGTTAAAAAATATATCAATGCAGAACACAAACTTGGTTGTGTAGGCGAGTCAAAAATTTCGTTACGGGTTTTTCGAGGATCAACTCAATGCTTGATTAAACTGACTTTGTTAATTGAAAGAAGTAATGATTCACGGTATAAGATTTAAAAAAAATGTTAATTGGTGGATTTGATTCATAATTTTGAATGGCTGGGTTACCACGAATCTCATTCAAAATTGTTAATGAATCAGATCTTAAAAATTTCCAATAATTTGTGGGCGAATTGTATGTGATTCACTTCCGAATTTTACACGCTCTTTCTGTGGAAAGTTAGTTTTTGTATATTTTTTTAATGAAGTTATTTTTAAAGCACAAACTTCGTGTGCTTATCGTTAAAAATTTTGAACGGAGGATAAAAAAAAACGACTGAAGGATTCTAAGGAATTTTGAAATCTGGATGACCTCAAGAATACAAAAAATCTAAAAAATTTGAAGAATTTGAAAGGGATCTAAAGCTTCATTGTTAAAGGAAAAAAACTAAAAATATCGAAGTACTCGGGAAATTCCAAAAATGTAAGAAGATCTCGAGCTTCAATTTTTCAGGACAAAATCTAAAAATATTCAAGAATACGGAGGATTTGTATCGTTATTTTGCCAGGTTTCTAGTCGGCAAATTCAAAATTTTTACAACAATAATTGGATCCTCAAATTTCAATATGTTTCAGGTTTTAAAGTCTTTTCAAGAATAAGATTGCATTTATTCAAATTTCTTAACTAAAAATTTAAGTTGTACTGTTTATAAACTGCAGTATTAAAATTCTAGTTACCAAATTTTTGAAGATTTAAAATTGGCACTTTTCAGGGTTTCCACTTATCAAATCGAAATCTCTAAGTATTTTTGTAAACCTTTAGCATTAAAATTCCAATTGCTAGTTTCTGAAATGTTTCTGAAGTTTTATTTTTCTGTTGTCTTCTAGAAAAACATTTAGCCTTTTACGCGTTTTTTGAAAGGACTTTCAATTTCTCAAGCCCTATATTTTCTAACTAAAAATTCTAATTTTATTAATTTCTTAATTATTTAGTTCCTGCACATATAATTATTTAAGATAAGACATTTAAAGTTAAAGCTAGTAATAACAATTTGACTTTCATGTTTTTCTAACTTTATCTTTAAATATTTATGTTTACAATTGACACTTTTTAGTTTTCAGGTTTTCGTTTATTAAATCCAAAACTTATTTTTTTAAGTTTCATCTTTCCAATTATCAAGACTCCCAAAAAAACATAAGACTTTTCAGGTTTCTAAGCATTTTTCGAAAAACCGTCAATTTCTCAAGTTTTATATTCTCTGACTAAAACTTAATTTTGGTTCTTAAAATCTTTTAATTATGTAGTTTCTGGAGGATTCTTTTCGGTTTTCAGGTTTCCAGTTGTTCAATCTGTAATATCTTTCAGGTTTCTAAACCTATTCACAAAAATTTTCAATTTCTTCTTCTTATGTATGAAAAATTTTAATTACTAAGTTTTTTAACATTTAAATAGTCATGTTTACACGTTTAAGTTTGTAATTTTGAATTGAATATGTTTCAATAAGTTTCTGTTTTCTAAACGTCTTTCGAAATAACTTTCAATTCTTCAGGTTTTATATATTCAAAACCTCTGGCAATTAAATTCTGATTAATAAATTTCTAAACATCTGAATTTTAAGTTTTAACACATTTAAAGTTGACATTTTTTCAGCTTTAGATCTTCAATTATCAAATAAGAAGCTTTCATAAAACTAAATAAACTGTCATGTTTTAATAACTTTCGTTTCTAAGCCTCTTCCTCAGGTTTTCATACTGAAAACTTGTTTTAATTTATAATCAAAATTCTGATTATTTAGGTTCTAAATCTTGGACTTTTAAAGCTGAGATTTTTAAAATTATTAACTTCTTGTTATCAAATTCTATAAGTTCATTAATAACATTTAGTCTTTGAGGTCTGAAAAACTTTCCCAACGTTTCCAAAAGTCAATTTTCTCAAGTTTTTCGAAATATGGAAATTTTAATTCTTCAGTTTTCACGTTCATAATAATTTATAATTTCATAAAAGAATAAGAGATTTTTGAACAATTTAATTTAGAAAAAAACGTAGAATCTAAAGCATTTAAACAAATGAAAAACCTAGTTAAATATAATTGTAAGTGTATGCTTATTGGAAAACCATTAAAAGGCAATAATGCATTTTTTCAATAAATACATATCTAGCAATCAAATAATAATCAAGTTTTAAAATTGATTCCTTGTGAGGCACTTCGAGTATTAGTTCAGCCGAGACACAGCCATGTTTTAATTAACATTTTAACGAACATTTTAATATTTCGGTCTGTGATTTGCTAAGGTGTGCATAGAGCGGGAAATTTTATTTTATTAGACGACCAGAACAAAACCACTTTTGTTGTTTTGGAATAAACTAGTTGTGCATGTACTTCCTTACTAGACATAAAACAGTTATAATTATACCTACTCTAAGATGTGTTTTTGTGCTTAATTAATGCAAAAAAGGCGGTTAGCGAGCATATTTTACTTTTACCGCCACCTTCTTGGATTAACGGACGATTAAAATAAACTAACCTTTCTACATCTAACTGAAAAATGAATTTATTTATAGCGAAAAGGTACATCAAATACAGTTAAAGTTGGTCTTCCAAATTTTAATGTTAATAACTTCAAAGTGGGAGGCTGTTTTTTAATGAAAACTGCAGCACAGCATCAGAATTACCCACCACTCGTTATATTCTAGTCCCTCATGAATATTTAACATACGCGACGGTTTAAATTTTGGCGTCGTTATAAAATCAATGCACTAAACTAACAAATTGAAAACGTTGGTTGGGCAATTGACCCGCTGAGTGTTGGTCGAAATTCCACGAAGACCGTTGAATCAGTCTTGTAGTACGTTAGCCGTGTTTGAAGGTCGTCTTCTTCATCTCACGGAAAATATAAAGAAACCTGAAAACGGTTAAACAGACGCTGCAACTTCAGCTTCCTTTTAAACTCTGTTGACAGGTTCTGTATACAAAAGAACTGCGATAGGTACACCTGCTGGTGTGCTTATTTACAAAAGAATAGTTCTATAATGGATTTAGTTAGCATCTATGCTACTCTGTTTCTTTATTTTATAATTATAACATTTGCGGAGATAGGGGTCCCTCATTCGTTACTAAAAGGTGTCCAGGTGAATATTCTCCGATGCATCGAAGCAAGACCTTTAAGTGAGCTGTAGTGGAACGTACCTTGTGCAGTAATTCAAACTAACGGGGAACTAAATTATACTGGAGAAAAAATACCCGATGTGGTATACACTTATACACTTAATTCAGGAGTCAAAAAATCAGTTAACTACAGGATGTTCCTGTAGTTTTTAGTTCGAAGATTTAGCTGAACGGGTTTATGTGATTAACACTGAAACCTAACTTTAGTTGTAAACTTGTCTCAGATCCTTATCCTAAGTAAACTGCGTGAATGAACTAATGAAGTGTGTATTGTTTGACAAATTTTGTGTTTGCTTTAATGCTGGATCTTCTGGGTTGCTGATATCTACATTCACACGCCAGTGCAAAGTGAGCTACATATTTTCTAAAAAAAACAGATTTGAGACAAATTAGAGCTTGACGACCCAAAAAATGGGGCAAGTCTTGAAGGGGATTTTACAGAGTTGTTAAAGTCGAATTCTTTCCTTTTTTGTTTTAGCCGCCACTATACCTATTCAGAACTTTCAGAACCACTTAAAATTAAATGCACAATCAAAGTATACTTGTTTTCGAGTGCTTTTTCTATAGCAGATTTTAAAGTGTGCTTTATTCGTCTCAAAATGCAAGGCTAACTTGTACTTTAACGTCGTAGGTGGAAAAAGTGATCCTTTAACATCAATAGTTAACTTTAGTACATTATTATTTTGGATTAATTGTAACATTAATGATACACTTGATGTTCCAGAAACATTTATTTTAGAAATAGAACTCGCATTGATTCGCATCCAAACTTGTTGTGTCCAGATTTTTGCAAAGAATCTGATTTGAAACGGCGTTTTTTTCGATACAATCTCCGATATAGTTTTCTACCACCTAGGATGATTTCCATTCGCCTATTCGTTTAACGGTGAGAAGATCAGCACCGTAGCTGCAGTATCAATTTCGGAACGTGAGAGCTTTATCTTCAAAACTTTATACATTGTATGGATTCCTGCATGTTGAATGATGCACTTTTTCTGTCTGTAGTTAACGAAGAATTTCTATGAGGAACGTTTTTGGGACACAAGCCTGAATATTTTCGTACAATTTCCAAAAAATTCACTCCACAATCTTTATCGGTTACAAAAAACGATAGATCTTTATGGTCTTAATATCACTAAGTGAAATCATTCTCATGATTCTCATGAAATCAGTCATTATCGATTGTCGATCGATTGGAAACTTCTAATTTGTACAATTCGTCGGTTCTGTACACTGTACATATAACAGGAACAACCTGTAAGTTTACAAGTCCATTGATATATTATTTTTCGAATCTTGCCATTATTACGAAAAACTATTATCAGCGTCTACCAAAATATTATGGATTTATTCTACTAAAATATTTTCGACTTTTTAGGCTTATTAGTTTCTTCAACAGTGTATAATTGGTTTGCTGTGTCTAAAAATTAACATGACATTTACTTTGACAGTATTTTGAAAAATTCTTACTTTGAAGAGACGGAGTTTTCATTCACCAGCAATATGCTGTTTGAGTACTAGGACCACAAACTTGAGGGCTTGACTTTGTAAGATTTTTTGGAAAAATATGGGAGAATCACTTTTTCACTAACTCAATTGATATTTTTCTAACTTCTCCAGTTTTGAAACGCGTTATACTCTTTCTCGTATCCTAAGTGTGACTTTGAAACAATAAATTATTCACAGCCTCTGCAGCCTCATTTGTAACAATTAATTTTATTATCACGATGAATAAGTGTTTATTTTGCAAATTAATGAATTAAAATCAAAGTTTCTCTTTGAAATCTGCTATAGAAAATAATAGTGTATTATACACGACGATAAAGGATCTTTAACCATCTCGTGAAATTAATAATAATTTTCATTTGATGCTTAACTATTAAAATATGTCAAGTCAGTTTCACCTTATTATTTGAGCTCTTTAAATGGTGTTATTGTTTGTGGATTACTTCAGGAATCTATTCTTGGGCTGTTTCTGTTCGTTATACATGAACGGATATCACAACACCTGTTAGATGGGGATATTGCACTCCATGCCGAGAGTTCTATTTGCAATATGTGAGCATTTGCCGACTAAAATAAGAAACAAGGAGATATATTCTGTGCAAAATTGTCCGGTCATCATTATTTAAATATAACACGAATATATCTACGTGGGTTTTATTACTAATTTGTGTTACAAAGAGTGGTGCAAGTTATTAGCGACGAAAAGTTATTGCTTTTTACTTCGCTAACATAATTTCATACCGTCACTGGCAGAAATTTTAATCATGTTTGCATTTTTAGCCGGACTTAAAATAGCAACGGCAGCTTTTTTGTGTGGAGCTAAAAATAAATGTGAATTTGTCACACACGTCATAATCCCATCAAGGTATAATTTGTTTTTACAGAATATAGGTCATCGTTTTAAATTTAAATTTTCAAATTCTGAAAAACCAGCTCCAGAGATTAAAAAATGCAGCACGCAGCGACGAGACTTTGCTACTAATTTGAGAAAAATCCATTTCGTATTATATGATAAGAATACAGATAAGAGCCGAAGATAAAAATAACGTTTCAGACCACCTCCTCATTCGGGAAAAGCACTGCCAACTGATACCAATTTGACCTCTTAAGAACCAACAAAGAAAAAAGTCGTTAGCTTTGGAATTGGCGTTTTCGGACGTAACAATACCACATTATTGTCCCTTGTGAAAGAATTAGGTCATAAGGAATATTATCGAAAAATTGTTGGCGATTGTACTACAATAGTGGCCTCCACAAACTTAAACCGTAATCGGGGGAGTTTGATTTGTAGAAAAAAAATCTCTCATACTGGATGAAAGACTACTACCAACATTTTTGAGCATACAACAGTAAATTTTACGGTAAATTGTAGGGAGAATCTTTCGAACAACAATGCCAAAAAAATGAGTTAATTAATTAGTCCATTTCGTATATAATCCGGTAGGTCGTTCACAAATTGTTACTAAATTAATTCTTGTGTTAATAAAACGGACATAATAAGTGGATAATAAAAGTCCCTTTACAATTGCATAAAAACAAAGTTCAAAAGGACCTGTCACGTGGTTTATTTCAGAAAAAATGGTGGGAAAATTCTACTTTTCTGTGGGTAAACAGAAGAGACCTACAGAAAATAGTCATAATCCAAGTTTTTACTAAAAAATTAAACTTTCGTGGGTAAAATTGTAAAATGTTGTAAATAATACATTGCACAGTTTTAAGAAATCTATTTTTTTGCATTGTTTTTAATTTTGTGGATATTTAGAAACTTAGAAACTGTGTTGATTTTTCGTTTAAAGAAATGAGATTTATAAGAAAATGAAGAAATTGTGTAAAAATTTTAGGTAAAAGTCAGAAATTGTATTTGGAAGCAGTAATTCTTCAAAAATGGTTTATTATCCTTTTAATAGTGACAAATCTGAAGCTGAAGTCTAAGCGAATGCAACAAATATGATTTCGATTCATGGGGTGTTCAAGTCCGTGAAATACTACAAATTCTGTGATGGAATTTATATAAAATTGATGTTTACCGTGTTAAATCCTCAGTTTTTCGGTTGTTGCTTTTGAAGGAATTGAGAACTCACATCACAAAAAATCATTGGGTTGATTAGAGCCCAAGTCAGCGTTATTGAGATACGGATTTTAATTCTTGAAGCTTCAAATCCAAACGTTCAATTTTACACATATGAGCTTCCTCAATAAGTCAAGCTTTTTTCAAGTATCTAACATTTTAAGATCAACATTCAACATTTAAAAAGTCATCTACCATGTCCTCGTGTCAGCAAATTTTAGTTTTCGCATTTCTTAATTCTGTAAATATTTAGCAAATTTTACGTTTCTGTGGTTAAACAGAGGAGTTTACAAGAAAATAGACACAATGCAAGTTCCTACTAAAAAATCTAAATTTCGTTGTATCAAAAATCTAAACTTTTTAGTAAAAGTTGGTAATTATTTAGAAATAACAGATCGTGTATTTTGCTTCTAACAAATCTGAATGTTTGTTATTTATTTGATTCTGTGAATTTTTGGAAAATTTCTCATTTGTGTACTTAAATTAAAAAAAAAAGTTTATTAGCACAATTACACAACGTCTAAGAGAAAATAAAAAAATTGATCAATTGTAATCTTCTAGTAAAAATTGTCTTAATTCTCTAAATATCTAGGAGATTTTTTGGTGCTGTGTTAAGAGAGATAAGATCCACCAAAAAATAGATACATTTCATTAAATCAAAGCAAAAAATGAAATTTTATTTGGAATAAATAAACCAGTTTCCCTAATAAATCTGATATCAGCATTTTTCTTAATTCTGTGAATTTTTGGGAAATATTATATTCATGTACTCAAATAAATGTCAACTAAAAAAAAAATACACACGTTCGTAAAATCTAGCTTCTAGTAAAGATAGGTTTTTTTTTTGGAATTAACAAATCGTTCCTTTTTCTTCCTGCAAATTCAAAAATTTTCATATTTGTTATTCGTGAATATTTGAAACATTTGAAATTAGTCTTCTTCATATATCTGAAATTGTCACTAAATTAATTAATTGCAGACATGAAAATTCTAGGAGATAATGATTTGTTTATTCTTCAAGCACCACTGTTATAAAATGTATTTACATTTTTTTTTAAATATAAGTAATCGTCGTAAGGCAGGATTTCCTCTCTTTTGAATTGCATAAAAGAAGAAGAAAAATGAAGGTGTTGTGGTTTATTTTAGAAAAAATTGTGGAAACAGGTGTACGGCCGTTGATTTTTTGCCTTCTACTGATTTAATTTCTTTCTGGACAGAACCTGTTTTTTAAACCCACTGGCTTTTAACCGAAAACCTGAATTGATTGTTATTTTTCTAGTGTAGTGTGTTAAAGTGTGTACCTACGATACATACCTCATTGCTCTAACGAAAATTTTAGTTTAATTGGTATAGATACACCTAGATGATTCAAAAGAGGCATCTATTGCCAATTAATTCATTCAATTCATTCAATTTAAGAAGTTCGCGTTTGAGAACTGAAAAAAAAACAGGAGAAATTTGCATTTTTATTGCCGTCATAATTTTAAATTGACTCTCACCATCAAAAGAATCATCCGAGAGTGCAAAATAGTCTTTGTTTTTCAGTTTCAGTTTAATTGGTGAAATGATATTGTTACGGCAATTTAAAATAAGTTTTTATTATGCTAATACATTTTATTGAACAAAATTAATGATTTCTTGATTTTTTCTTCTAACTTATGACTCTAAAGGAATAAAATTTAAACCATTGGAGTGTGCTTTCATCACTACCAACAAACGGCGTCTCTCTTCATGGCACTAAAATATTTATTACAAATTAACGTTTATTTGGACAATATACCTAATTATCACAGTCCATTACTTTTCTAATTTAAACTTCAATTTCATGTTGTTTGACTAAAATTACTTTTGTGGCTCCCACCTTTCTGTTTTCATCACTTAACTTTTATATTAGAAGTCATGGCCCAACGCTACCGGTGCGCTAATTGCTTGTTAAACTTTTTTCTTTTTGTAAAGGTTCCGGTGATTATTTATATCAATTAGTATTATCCGGACAGGTTTTCCTGTTCTTCTCAAAATTCCATGCACATAACAAAAAAAACGTATTCTCCATATTCTGATATTTGTGAATTGTGCATTTAAAACTGTTAGTATGAATGGAATTTGTTCGTAACAATCTCTAGTAAGTTACGCAGCATTGTAGGTAGTGGTGGAGTCGCGGTTCACAGACCTGAGTGTTACCTCTATGGTGAAGACCTAAGTGGGAGTCAGTAGGCACACGGTCGTGATTGACAAAATCAAACTATTGTTTCCAGAGAAACAGTTTTTTAGTCAGTAAATGGTCCAAACTTTAGAAATGGTGCTAAGTCAAAGGGCTTTGTTTGTAGTGAACAAAGTGAGTGTTACAGTTGAATGAAGACTTGTAAAAAGTCAGATATGAGGAAAGGCGATTCTGGCAGGTTCAAAAGCATCGTAAGTAAGAGAAGTTTAAGATCCTCATGTTGACGTCTGTAAATATTATAGCACATAAATGCAGTTTGCAGCTTGAGCAAACATTTCTTGGATGAACAGAATTTTGTAAAATCAAAATAGATAACAGCCGCCAAGTATATTTTTCCACTAACCTATATCCTTTTTATTGCATTTTCCACAGACTTGGTAACGTTCCAACAATATATTCGCAAAATTTCATAAAATTTGTATATAGGGCAAGGCAACAAATGACATTGTATTGTTATTAAATTACACAATAGGCTTCAGTGAAAGTTTTTAAATGACATCCTTCCATAACAACAAATGAACCTGCAGAGATGAGAAGATGGTGTCTGGTGTCCCTATGAGTTTGTTATAAAACCCACGCTGGATTAGCATCTTCGTCAAGCTTAATAACTTTGTGGGTATAATTGATGTAAAATTCGTTGTGGAAGGGGTGGATTAGATGGATTGAATTATTTATTGTAGGTGTTCTTGTGTGGATGTGATGTAGGAAAAAGCTACACCATCGCTGTAGTAATCCGCTTATGCACCCTCATTTTATGTGGGGATGTTTAAGGAATCTCATTTATTACAGTGCTTTCTTATAAACAAAAAGAAACCGCAGAAGCGAAAAATGTCGCAACTTGTTATTAATGAATCATTTAATTTTCAGATTATGACTTGAGGGCTTCCATCATCATCCTCTGCATTTCCCGGATGTAGGTAAGGAAATGCTTGTCGTAGGTTATTACAAACAGAAACCTTAAAAAATACATCAGAGTCTGTTTTAATCTTAAAGTCATGACCCAAGAATTATAAATGTTCTCGGTTTCGTAATTCTGCAAATAACTATAAAAATCTTTATTTTTGGTGTTGTGAGATTCACAAAAAAATGACGCATTCTGAAGATATTAGATTAATCATTTTTCTTAGTTCCGTGTGTATTTGAAAAGTTTCTCATTTCTGCGTTTAAGAACAGGAGATCAGGAAAGAAATCAATCAATTTTCCTAAAATTCAAGACGTTGGAAATAATCGCAGTTTTCTTAAACACTGTGAATATGAAAACTATTCGTTTCTTCATATCAAGTTATGAATTCTACAAGAAAATAGGAACATTACATTAACTACAAAATAGATATTTTATTCGAGGATATCAGACCGTCTGTCTATTTATTCAGCAAATCTGAATATTCTAATTTTTTGTCTTTGTGTGAATTTTTGGAAATTGATTTGTTTGGAAATACAGAAAAGTTTGGCAATAACAGATTTCTTACGTTGTTTGTGAATATTTCGAAAATTTGTCGTTTCTGCGTTTAAAAAAAAAGTCTAAAGAAAATGAACAAATTTTGTAAATGCTCGCGGTAAAAATCAGAAACTGCAAATCGTCCATTTTTCTTTCGTCAAATCTTAGTATTCGCATTTTTCGTAATTCTGCAGATTTTTTAACTACATAGATAGAAAGTATAAAAAATAAACATATTTTATAAAATCCAAACTCTGATTGAAAAATAGAAATTATTCGGAAGTGATAGATCGTCCTTTTTCCTTTTAACAAATTTGAGTTTTCGCATTTTTCTAATTCTGTAAATATTTAGAAAATTTTACGTTTCTGTGATTAAACAGATGAGATCTACAAAAAAATAAGCACAATTCCAGTTTCTACAAAAAAATAAAATTTCTTTTAGTAAAAGTTAGTAAATATTTGGAAATAACAGAAAATTTGCTGTTTTCTTGGTTTTGTGAATTTTTTAAAATATCTCGTTTGTCTACCTAAAAGAAAACTCGTATCGTAAAATATAAGCTTTTAATAAATTTTTTTTAGATTGGTTCTTTTTCTCAGCAAATTTAAATATTCGTATTTTTCTTATATATGTATAATTGAAAATTTTATGTATAAAGTGTTTTTTGTGTATAAAGAAATAAGATCTACAAGAAAATAGAGACTTAAATAGAAACTGGTAATAAAAAATACACATTTTTCCTGTAATTTTCAATATTCATATTTTTTTAGTACTGTGGATATTTAAAAAAATCCCGATTATGAGCACAATTAAATAACATCTAAGAGAAAATAGACATGTTTCAAGAAATGTAATCGTTTAGTAAAAGTTAGATTTTTTTTTGAATTAACAGATTGAATCTGAATCTTCGCATTCTCTAAATGGTTAGGAGATTTTTCGTTTTTGTATTTAGAAAGATTAGATGTACAAGAAAATAGACACTTTTCGTAAAATGAAAGCTTATAGTAAAAAAAATATTTGGAATAGATCGATCAATCATTTGTCTCAACAAATTTGAATATCTGCATTTTTCTGTTCTGTGAATTTTAGAAAATTTTACGATGATGTATTTAAACAGATGGCAACTAAAAACATAGACTCGTTTCCAGCTTTTAGTAGAAGCTAGTTTTTTTTTTAATTCTTCCAGCAATTTTGAAAATTCACATTTTTCTTATTTATGAATATTTGAAAAATTATTCGTTTTTGTGTTTCAAAAAATTTAATCTGCAAGAAAATAGACACATTTCGTTATATCTAAGCTTTTGAATAACTTTTAATAGAAATTTTATATGCAAATTACCGATTCACATTTTCCTTCTTGTAAATATGACTTCACATTTTTCTTAATTGCGTGAATTTTTGGAAAATTAGTAAAACCTAAATTTTTTGGAATTAACAAATCGTTTATTTTTCTTCTAGCAAATTTGAAAACTTGCATTTTTCTTAGTTATGCATATTTGAAAGATTATTTGTTTTGGTGTTTAAAGAGATAAGATCTGCAAGGAACTAGACACATTTTGTTATATCTAAGCTTTTGAATAAAATATTGAAATTTTGTATAGAAATAACAGATTCACATTTTTCATCTTATTTTGAGCTGGTATTTATATTTGGAAATAGCAGATCATCCATTTTTCCTCCACCAAATCTTAATATTCGTATTTTTCTTAGTTCTGTGGATATTTGAAAATCTTGTTGTTTATGAACACAATTAAATAATTTTTAAGAGAAATTAGACAGATTTAATAAAATGCAATTTTGTACTAAATATTTAAGTATTTTTTTGTGTTTGTCTTTACAAAAAATATTTGTTGTGTTGTGTATTGTGTTTGTGTTTACAAAAAAATACTTATTTTATAAAATCCGAGTATTTTTCTTCATTCAAGTAAATAATACTTGAATTTTTTTTTTGTTTCTGTGTTTAATATCTATACTTTAAGCAAAAATTAATGTAGCTAGAAAGAACATCTGTTTTTTCCTAACAAACCTAAAAATCTACACATCAAGTTTTTTTATATATTTATAAGTACATAGCTATCAAATTGTATTAGTTCTTTTTTTACATGGACAAATTAAGTCGGGATCGAATTGTCTTGACACAAAATTGTTTCATAGATGCAAACTGCGAGCGACAAACTTGTTGTATTCCGGTTGTTTGCTTCTGAAGAATGAGCTTTTCAACTTGCCATTGTAGGTTTATCCACGCCTAATTATGGGACCGATTCTCTTGAGATAAAGGCCAGAGCTTCAACCACATGTTCAATGTTTTTCTTCAAGCGGCCGAAACTAAAACTCATTTGAATTCAATGAGAGATTTTTTATTTTTGTTTACTAGGATTTTATGCTTTAGAATTACTTTCTTACATCCTTTCAGGTGTCTCAAATTTTTGTCATTTTTAGTTTTGTTTCAATCATGCTATACTTTGCAAAGGGAGTATGTTGTCCCTGGCATGTTTCGGTCTTCGTGTGAGATCGATACTGGCCTGGCAGAGGGTGAGGCTGAACCGCACCCGGCTTTCTGGTTTCTGATATACTTTGCTTTTACTTAACAACTCTTGCGTGAGTTTGTATTCGAAATGTTCTAACATGTAACCTTCAATAATAAGGCGTCGTGACGTACTTATAATGGATTTTAATATAAACTTTAAACATGATAACTTGGAGGGTTGTTATTACAACCTTATTTCGATCTCGTTTCAATCAAAGGGAACTGTTCCGAGGTAACTTGCCTTTATTGTGGGTTTAGTGGTTTTCATGCTTCACATGAAAACATAAAGATAGACTTCATAGCCTTTAAGAAGGTTAGAAATAACTTCAAAAATGGTTTATTGTTTTTTTTAAAAGTGACAATTTTACTGGAGTTCACGCGAATGCAACAAAGGTAAATTTCGATTCATGGAGTGTACCTACTACAAATTCTGTAATGGAATTTATATAAATGGGAATATTTACCATGTTAAATGCTCAGTTTTTGGTTGTTGCTTTTGAAGAAATTGAGAACAAACATCACAAAAAATCATTGGATTGACTGGATCTCAATAATTCAACGTTATTGAGTTACAGATTTTAATTCTTGAGGTTTTAAATCCAAACGTTAAATTAAGAGAACTTATTTATAACTACCAAGTATCTAACACTTGAAGATCAACATTCGACATTTAGAAATTCACCTACCATGTCTCCGTGTCAGCAATTTTGCATTTGTCTTAATCCTGTAAATATTTAGAAAATTCTACTAATTCTAATTTTTGATTGTTCATCTTTCTCTCAACAAATTTAAATATTCACATTAATAATTGAAAGATTACTCGTTCTGTGTATAAAGAGATAAGATCTACAAGAAAATAGACACTTTATAAAATCTAAGCTTTGAAAAAGAAAATAGAAATTTTAACCGGAAATAACAAATACACATTTTGATTCCTCTAATCTGAATATTCGAATTTTTCTTAGTTCTATGGACTAAGACAAGTTGCATGAAATGTAATCTAGTAAAATTTAGAAATTTTTGAATTGAATTGATTAAATCTGAACTTTTACATTTGCCTTAATTCACTAAATATGTAGATTTTTCGTTTCTGTGTTTGGAGAGATGAGATCTACAAGAAATTACATACATGAAATCAAAGCTTATGTCAAAAACATGAAATTTTATTTGGAATAGATCGTCCATTTTTCCTAACAAACCTGAATTTCGGCATTTGTCGTAATTCTGTGAATTTTTGAAAAATTTTACGTCGATACATTTAAGTAAAAGTCAACTAAAAAAAACACGTTTCGTAAAATCTAGCCTCTAGTAAAAGTTTTTTTTTCGAACTAACAAATCGTTCATTTATCTTCCAACAAATTTAAAAATTTGCATTTTTCTTATTTATGAATATTTGAAAGATTACTCGTTTTTGTGGTTGATGCGATGCGATTTACAAGAAAATAGACACATTTTGTTATATCTAAACTTTTGAATAAAAATAACAATTTTATATAGGTATAACTGATTCACATTTTTCTTCCTGTAAAAATCAATATTCGCATTTTTCTTAAACCTGTGAATATTTGGAAAATTTCTCGTTTAGATGTTTAAAAAAATACGCATATTTTGTCAAAGTTTTTGATAAAAGAGAATTTGTATTGGGAATTAGCCGATCGTCCGTTTTTCTTTCATCAAATCATAATTTTCGCATTTTTCATAATTCTGTGGATATTTGAAAGTTTTATTGTTTGTAAACACAATTAAATAATATCATCAGGATTGACATTATTGAGATACAGATTTTAATTCTTGAGTTTTTAAATCCGAGCCTTAAATTTTACAACTCTGAGCTTTCACAATAAGTCAACCATTATCAATGTTATATTTGTTCAAAGAGAACTTACTTGTAACTGCTGAGTATCTAACACCCCTGAAAATCAACATTCGACATTTAGAAATCCACCCACCACCCATGTCTCCGTAGGTTAAAAGTTTTTTTTTGAAAATAATCGTTTTCGCTTCGTTTTAAAGTAAGTAGATAGGCGTGAAAACTCAATTTTCTGTAATCCCGACCAACACAAATTTTCTGTGGAATTCACTTCAAATGGTGCCGAAGCCTTTCAAATATTGATAGAATGCATCCCAAACAAAGCTCTAAACAGCTTACAAATGAAATGCCAGCATGTTTACATTTTAAAATTTCTCTTATTTCTATAACTTTTCGTGCTTAACCTTTCCCTTGAAAGCTTTTCTAGTTGTTGCTCGATTTGTTATTGATGTTTACGGTAAATTCTCAGTTCAGTAACGACCATTTCTATTTAATCTTTCCCGAAATCCATCGTTTTTTAATCACTTTAGCGAATTTTCTTTACATGGACGGAGATAAATTACTCGTGCTTCCGTGATTAATTTTCCTTCAAGCTCTGAATTTGCGCTTGCATTTCAGCGATGACGTCATGGGTGGGTCTACAACGTCACCATCTCTATCGATCTGTTCGTTATTCTTGCTGGCACAGAATCAGCTCGCTTTATGATTGTTAAAATAATACTCCGTGATTTCTTTGATTGACTTGTTGCAACAATTTAGTAATGTTATCAACTTGAAGAAGTCATGGTCACTATTTGTTTTGTTTAATTTTGCAAAGATACCACCACACTGGAAAAATGGAGTCTTTTCAAAACCTTCGAGGGGGGTCAAGTCAGGAGTGTAGAGTGGTTGACGTTGTCACAGTCGGCGGTGTTAGGTTACTTGATATCGTGGAACAAGTCGCCTCTGTTTGCTTGCCTCCAACTTTTCTTCTTTGGGATGACTTGACGTATTTATGTCATTAGTTTAAAATAATAAATGGTTTATTAATGCTGAAACGCGAGGTGGTGGTTTCTTCGGAATTTACAGACATTTAAAAGATGAATTTATGTTTCATCAAGAATCTTGAGCCAAATTCTGTCAAGATTTTCTTTGATCTCAAGAATTTGCGTGAACTTTCCATTAGCCTTTGTTGTCAACGTTCTCCTTCGTTATGTAAATGCGTGCGTATGGTTTCACCCACATGTGATTTTAGTCGCAGGTGTGCGACTTTTGGGGGTTCTGGTCGAATTGTTATTTTTAGCTCTGTTGTATGTTTTTATAATTGTTTTAATAACTTTCCTATCAGAAAGTTGGTTACAATGAAATTTTCAGACGAACCAGGTCCATATTTACGTACACCTGGGACTCTAAAATTTAGAATTAAATTTGTCAGAGTTTTTTTAGCATATGAACTTGAATTAACTGAATTTGGGTCCTTAGATACAGGGAATCCAAAATTATAATTTTTAAATCTAACATTGTGTAGAAAGTAATTTAAAACCTGTAACTGTCCGAAACCTGTCAGTTTATGAATCAAAACCTAAAATTTTCAAGATTTTGAATTTTTAATCTGTGTTGTCTAGTAAATCCACCACGCTTAGAATCCTCTCAAGTAAAAAAAATATGTAGAAATATGAACCTAAAACGGTTATATTTAGGAATTCTGAACAGACATTAGTCTAAAAACCAAAATTGTTAAAAAAAATTCATTGTTTAATTTAGGAATTGAATTTGTTTGCATTTTTTTTTTTTAATGAGCAAAAAAATCAATGATTTAGAAAAATTAAACCAAATTTGGACTTAAAGTATGACGATTTAAAAATCTAACGTTTAATGTTTTAAAAATCTAGAAAGATTCAATTCCTAAAATTGTACGTATTTAAGAATTAATAACAAAAACCTAATAATTTAAGAACCTTACCTTATAAGATAAGCACCTTTTAATTTAAGAAAAATTTAAAAGCGACAGAATGTAGATTTTCATGATCTGAGAATTTATAATCACTTGAAAATGAATTTCTAAAACTATAAATTTTCTAAATATGTGGGAATTAATCGTTCATTTAGAAGAATGAAACCTAAATTTGTAAATATGAGAAATTTTGGATAAAACTTTTACAATCTTTTATATATATTTACTCTATTTCTTTATAAATAGAATTTAATTTTTTTTATGTGATTTTCAGGATTCCACAAGAAAATTTTTTTTTAAAAACAATATTTATTAAAGAGTGAAAAGAAACCTGTGAAATTAAATTATTGTGATGAGAAGTCTGACAATTTATAAGCATCTTTGAACCCACAAAATTTAGTTAAAATTTTAAAATTTTTAGAACCCTTAAACTTGAGTTTAAAAAAGGCTAAAATTTAAGGATCTACAAATCTAAAAAAAAAATGAATTATGAGAATTCATTAAAGATCAAGCTTACAGTAAATGATCACTAACATTAAAAAAAATGATAATTTAATTTAATATATTTACAAATCAGGTACAAAAACCTAAAAATTTAAGAACCCATACTAAAAATTGAAAGAATTTCGAGCCACGAATTTATCATTTGAAAATGAGTTTTTAAAAGCTTTAAATTTTCTAAGTATGTGTGAAACCGATGATTTAGATAAGTGAAACCTAAAATGTTAAATATTTTGAAATTTTGAACAAAATTTAAAGATTGAGAAATTGTGGACAGAAATTGACTAATATAAAAATATTCAAAAGTTAGCTTGATCTACGAATTTTCAGGCATTTAAAACTGAGCCTCTAAAAGCTATAAATTTTTAAATATGCGGGAAAAAGCAATGTTTTAAGAAAAAGAAACCTAACATTGTAATTAAGTATTTCAAAATTTTGAACATAAATAGATGCAAAGAAACCTTAGAAGGGTCTTAATATTTAGAAGAATTTTTGCTCCATCTTTAGGACTTTACAAGAAGAAATCTACTCCTAGAAAATATATTTATTACGGAGTGACGGGATTATTTATTATATTACAGTTTATTTGTTTAAAATTTTACTTCACTTTTATCCGAAATGAAATGAAGAATTAGTAAAAATTTTGAAATTTTTAAATCGTAGAACCAAATAAATATTAATACGATAATTCATGAACAATAAAATTAAAAGTAGAAAGCTTAAATAAACTGAAAGATGTCAATATGATAACAGAGCAAGTAAAAATTAGAACTCATAAAAACAAGGATTCTCTAAAGTAAAAACCTAAGAAATTGAAAACTAAAAAACCTGAAAGTAAGAAAAAGCTGCTACTCAAGAACAAAAAGTTAAATCGACTAGCCCATTCCATTGAACACTGCGATTCCGAAACGAAGACATTATCGACAATTTCCTTTAGCATTTTTCATAGATTTAGATTAAAATTGTAAACCTCAAATTGGTGTTAGTAGCGACTTAGCCTCTCTGCCTCCGACCCAAATTTTAACTTGAAACTGGCGAAGTGTTATCCCTGATATGGATCGCAAATAGTCGACAAGTGTCGTCAATTTACGTTCAGTTTGAGTGTCCCGCGCCAAAAACCCTGGATTGTCGGATCAATATGACAAAACTAGGAGGGCGTAGGAGAACCGGCGCATTCGCCAGAATTTACCCTGAGATATAGTCGCGCGCCACTGTTTTCGTGTATGTAGCATCACACGAAGAATTAACCTATGTGTTGCCCTTAAATCTATTCCAACGGCGTTAATTTTCAATATGGTGAAAAGTGAACTAAACGGCCTTTTACTAAACACAAGCAAGTGCTTATTTTTTCAAAAATAGACGAATAATGTGTGAATCAACAAAGGATATTTAATTACTTTAAGGTGTGTTCTGCGCATGGGTAATTTATTTTTAGCAAAAGTTTTTTTTAAATAAATGTTAATTTTGCATTAAAAATAATTCTCACTTTGATGGTACCGAAAATCAGAGTGGTGTGGGCAAAAGGTTTGGTTAATACTCCGAATGTTTGGCGAGACCTTCTTCGTTGGAAGTGTCGCGGGTGCATGGTAATTTTACCCGTAAACCCCTTGCTTTTTGATATTTCACCCAAATATTTAATGCAATTTAGTAGCGTGTAGTTGTATTTACAGATCGAATTAAAGGTCTTCGTGCTAAAAGTTTTGAGTGCATATTTGTTGCACTCAATATGTTACAACAACGGCATGGGAATCCCAAATTAGATCATGAACTAATTAAGGGAGTATATCATCATAAATGTGAAACTCATTCTTCACGCATCCAATAAACATTGAAAATTGATTTACAAACGTGAATTGAGCAATTATAGATCTATATTCCCACAACTATTCATGGAGGCAAAATTAAACTACTGGGAATAATTTTATTGTTGTTTAACAACGATTTACAGAAGCGAGATCATTCTTTTGTTATCAATCAATCTCTATAAAATATAGTTTGTTAGTTAGCTGAAGATGCCATGCCCACTATTGTTGCTATCTATGCCATTTGTTCATTGTTATATCTTGATAGTAAAAGCACAAAGAAAATTTTGATTGTGATGTGGCATTGGATTACTTATCTGTAACTTTAATAGTACGTATGCATGCATGTATTTTGTAATAAGAATGTTCCATTTAATAGTCTGCGAATGACTAGATTTCTAGTGTACTGTTGTTCAAAACTAACCCAAAAATTTATTCTCGTTCTGTCTAACTGTGAGAAAACTTGATTATCTCACAATGACGATTTAATCTTTGTGACCAAAGACAGTTAGCGGAATCAAGCTAATAATAAGACATTAAAAAAATTAGTTTTTCTCATGATACTCTGAACTGGAGTTTTTATAATAGTATCAGTTTAAATTTAAAGAGCGTTCTCTGAAAAATAGTTTTGTGAGCGTTCAAAATACGTACGCAGGTTATGAGCTATGATAATGATATTTCATTGTCACTGCACACTGTAAATCATTATTTGTCAAACATTCGTTTTGCAAACTCCTCTGAAAGTAACAATTCGTTTTTTATTCCAGGAGTTAACTAAGAAACAGTCAGTAATTGCTATCAGTGTTTATAGTGCATTGAGCTACGGCATTTGAACATGAATATTTGATAACATTATTTTCAAACTGTACTCTCTTAAAAAACCTTCGCTCGGATTCAGTACATTAGTTTTTTCCTGAGTTATTTAGTTACATCATTTACACTGTTATAGACTTAATTATAATATTCGCCCGTATTTAATAAATCTTCGTAACTACCTTTAACGCTCCCGGAGAATATTTTCTGTATGTTCGTTACTTTGAATAAATGCGAGGCAGCATAAGTGCATAAAAGTGGTTTAAAGTGGAACACGACAAAGACGAGGAAATTTAAACTAAATGGTAATTTAATTTAACGAGTTTATTTGTTCTGCTTTTCGATTGTTATTAACATTTCCAATTAAAAACCTTAAACAATACAATCAAAGGATAGGAATAATCCAGTTATTAACTTTATGTAAATGCTTAGACCTTTGTTTTCTACATTTTATGAATTAAAATATAAACTAGGTACCCTTGAATATGTTTAGAAATATAAAAGTTTATTGTTGAACCCAATAAATCGAGAGAGGTTATCAACGCAAGTCTCATGACTTCGTAAATGATAAAATTTGTATAAAAGTTTCAAGTTGGTTTCAAGTTTCATTAGTTCCTAAATACCGCAGCTGTTTGCCTGGTTCACTCTTGGAAATCCAAGTATCCTACAAACTGTTCTACATATTTTTGACTTCTTTGTATGGTCTTTGTCATCTCAACAAAACAGTTTTTTAACCATGTTTTTTATGATTTTAGAGAAGCCGGCAATGAGGGTGCGCTAGCGGGGAGTATGGGACCGCCGGGATGGGCATGCGCACAGACCCACGGGGCAAGTCTCGTCCGCTGACCACCGTTTCGGTACCACTGCTCGTTCTACACACAGTTGTTGCCTTGTTAGTTTTTGTATTTTTGCAAGAAGGTAAGTTCTATGTTTCTAACGAAAAAAATATGTCAATTAAAGAATAAGAAAAAAAAACATCTTAGGGACTCGGAATTTTAAAAATCAGAGTGCTGTGGAGCAGCTTTTTTGTCCATTTCAAACAATAATTGATATTCAGTTTTGATCAACTTCGAATAGTTGAAATCGCGAAATAAGAATCAATTTCAGACCAAATTAAAGAAGCTCTAAAATTTAATATGAGTAGTTGAATAAAATGTCTTGGTCAAAGCAGAAATGGGCAAAGACGTGTCAATGAATTTTAGATTTTTTTTCTTAAACTTTTTTCTTACCTTTCCATCATTCATAAACTCAATTTGCAGTTCAGAGTTTAAATGGCGTTCTTTTCAAAATTCCTCTTAATTTATTTATTCTTGAATTTTCCAATAGGGTCAGCTTATCAAGTGTTGTTTCAAACTACTGCAATAAGATGCTCAACTTTATTGTTGTGGACTTTGACACTTTTAATATAAGGCTCATTTCGTCGTAGAACTCTGAGCTGTGAAATAAACAAAACATTTGAGATTAGCGAACTAATAAACATCGATTTATTGAGACCTTTATACTGATTGTCTGGCGTTTTCACTATCAGAAAACCGTACAAATTCTAAAAGTATATAAACCAGCGACACGAAGTTATCAAAGAATGTAAATAGCAATGAAAAAACGGCATAAATTGGGGCGAAATGTAGATTCGCACTCTAAATTCTAGATTCTTTCTAGACCTTACGATGTTGGTTTACTCAGATCAATAGTATATTTGAGTGGAAACCAGTTGAAGTTGTCAACATTTGCGTTCAACTGTTTTCTGCTTCCTGATCTAGTGTAAATATGGAAAAAATAAACCCGATAAACATTGGCGAAATCTTTTGTACTATTATTCAAACTTGCGTTTTGATTCTTTTGTGGAAACGAAGTAGGAAACTTTAAATGAAAATCCTCGAAGGGATAACTTCGCTTTTAGAGGTAAATACTAGGTGCAAGTGTAATGAAATTATAATGTGTCATTGATTAAAAAGATGTATCCCATCCAATCATAAATTAATTAAGTTGTTGCGAAATAGCTGAAATCGATAAGCAGCTATTTTAGTGGTGTAACCTTGGTGGTCCCAAGTAAACAGTTTACCACTGATAATGTTATTTTGTAGGAAACGTAGATGTTATTGAGCATTGATTGCACGAAGCTATTCATTTGAAATACCGTAAATTATTTTTCTAATTTGATGTTGTAACACAGCTGTTAACGCTCTCATTTTCGATGCGTTAATAAACCATTACCAAACGCAAAATCTAGGAATTTTTTTAGTTGGTAACACACATTAGACGAAATTTCAAATGCCAGTGAGTTTAAGATTACAGTTTCAATACAGATACCGAAAATTTTCATCGACAGCAAATTAACCGTAGCATTTTCTGCAATTTGCTGTATATCTAGCGGAGTGCAGGTGATTTCTGAATTTAGTTTGGAATACTAATTTTGCAACTTTACTTGGCAAAGATGACAATGATGTTAAGTCTACTTGATTCAAGTTTAAAATGTCAACTTTGAAAGCTTTCACCAACTGTTCCAAAAATTCCCTAAATTATCAAATTTGATTTTATTTGTGGAAAAAAAGTATTTAATAAGCAAATTAGAAAAAATATCATAAAAAAACTCATTTTGTAATAAACTAGTTTTAAAATGTTGTGCCAAAAATGCCCAGTTGCCTAAAAATAGGAAATCAACTACGAGAAAATTGTACCTTATAAATGGAGCTGACGCTTTCTTCGTACACTAGATCTTTAATCGTCCGGTTTTCTTCAGTTTTGATTTTTAATGCCACAAAACGTGAAAAAAGAATTTCTACATCAAGCTTTTCCAGGTTTGTGTACCCAAGATGGATACATCCATATTACAGCCATTCTGGGCGAGTCGGTTGTATTCAACTGTCATGTGGAATTTCCGGATGGACACCCTGTGCCGTATGTGTTGCAATGGCAGAAGAAGGTAGGCGAAACGGTAGGATTTCAACGAGTCTGCTCTCTTACTGTGGTGGCCAAAGGAGAAGTCTTATGGGTTTGATACTTGAGGCAACATTACTGAGACGAATATCGATTCTAAATTATTTTCCCATATTAGCTAATTATCCACCGTTACAACTGTTTTATGAGATACAGTGCCATTAATTCATCCTTTCCTGCATTAACGTTACCGCATTGTTATAAGCACACACTGTTTTCTTGACATAGTCAACATGTTTGTGTTTTTATTTGTTTATAGCTGGAAGGGTTTAACTACGTTGCTTAGTAATGTTTATTCAAGTTTTACATGGACATGTCATATTTACAATTTACTGTCTGCAATTTCTATGATCTTGTAAATTGTAAATGTGGAATAACCTTAAAGAAATTTCTATTCCGCTAAAATTAGTTCATTTTTATTTCGAGGTGTAAAAGTGCAAACCACAATCGCCTCTGTTCAATTGATTGGTTTGTTGTATTGTGATTGGCCATAGTGAAGTACTTACTTCTAATGGGATAAGGAGAGCAGATAATCTTAGCATCATCATCATCGATCCATTCAGTATCATGAATAAGTTTTTTTGCTACGAATCACACCTGCAGATTACTTTATACATGATACTGGTCTATTTCATTTTCATAACAAATTTAAATTCAGTGTTTTGTACAAAAAATAGTTAATTATTAACGATTTGCACATTTTTACTGGAATTCACTTGAACAAGTCTGTTCTCGCTCACACTTCTAATAATCACGAAAATAGTTTTTGTTTAGCATAGAGCTAGCGATGTCTTGTAAATATTATTTATTTAAACTCATTTTGTTGAAACAATGTTGCTAGCTCTATTTATACTTTTTAGTTGGGTAGGTTGTCCTCTATCTGTCTCTCTTAATCTCTATTAGTGGCTTTTGTCTGGCGCAAAACATTGCTTGCTGCTGTTAACAGTTCTACTCAGTCTTGCTGAAACTAAATTATACTAGAAATTAAATACACAATTTAACTGAAAATATTCCAATAATCTAACTGGCAAGTCTGCTAATTTTCAACGCGATAGTAACTGCCTTGGCTGTGTTAACTCTATGCATGCTATTTTTCTTGCATTGTCCGAGTTGGTATTTTCCTGCATTTGTACAAATGTGTATTCGATGTTTATTTATAAGTTATTCACGATTCTAGTGATTGTAAAACGACTATAAATTTTAACAAAAAGTTAACTAATAAGAGACTCTTGTTCTAAGTTGAGTCGTTTTTCAAACACTAAACTTATCTTTAACAAGGACTACATTAGATCGTTTTAAAGGGACAGGACATACCAATCTATATTTGGTATGAAAGCTATCCAACGCACAGCGGCGAGGGGTATGAAGGAAGAGTGTCGAGGGTGTCACCGGACTCTCCTTACGGCGCTGCTTCACTCAACTTGACAAATATTCGCGAGTCGGATCAAGGCTGGTAAGAATCTAAATTGAAATAAAAATACCAGGATGCAGATTCTTACCTCTTCGTTTTCTTGTTTTAGGTATGAATGCAAGGTGGTGTTTCTTAACCGGTCTCCGAACTCGCACAAAAATGGCACTTGGTTCCACCTCGATGTGCACGCTCCACCCCGTTTCACAGACACCCCGTCTGAGATCATTTATGTCAACTTGGGAGATGCTATCATTCTTACCTGTACAGCTGAAGGCACCCCTACACCTGAGATTCTTTGGTATAAAGATGCCAATCCTGTAGAACCCTCGGCAACCATAGGTGAGTTTCCATACCTTCAAAAAAATGTTTTTTTTCTAATTTGCTGATGTAACAAAGCTCTTAAGGCACTCATTTTGAAGTCATTAGCAAACCCAAAATCTAGGAACTTTTTTTCGGTTGGTAATACACGTTGGATCAAATGTCAGTGTGAGTTTAAGCCTACAGTTTCAATTAGATACAAAAAGTTTTCATCTACAGCAAATAACCGTGGCATTTTGTGCAATTTGCCGTTTTTTAGCGGAACGCTGCAGGTAATTTCTGAATTCACCTTGGAACACTAATTTTGCAACTTCACTTGGGAACAAAACTGACAATGACGTTAAGTCTACTTGATTTAAGTTTAAAATGTCAACTTTGTCAAATCAAATTTGATTTTATTTAAAAAAAGTATGTATTTAATATGCAAATTAGACAGAATAGCATAAAAACACCTTTCACAAAACTTAAAAGCATTTGTCCTTTCTCAATTGAAAATTTGGATTTATGTATAAATAAATATAAGTTTTATAAAACTAGTTTTTCAATATACTATTTTCTAATTTGCTATTATAACAAAGCTGTTAATGCGTTGATAAGCCATTGTTAAATCCAAAATCCAAACTCTAACGCACATGTTATTGAAATGTCAAATGTCAGTGTGATTTTAATGTGGCATCTTTAGGCTTGATACAGAAAATTTTCGTCGACGGTAAATTAATCATGGCATTTTCTGTAACGTGGAACGCTAAGCTTGCAATTTCACATTGTAAAAATGACAATTATGTTTAGTCTACTTGATTAAAAGTTAAAAAGTCAACTTTAAAATATAGGTGTCGCCAACCGCCACAAAATTCCCTAAATTATCAACATTGATTTGATTTCTAAAAAAATGTAATGTGCAAATTAGAAAAATAACATAACGTTTTATAAAGCTAGTTTTTAAATATACTATTTTCTGCTCCATAGTAAGAGTGTCCTTTTTTGTGTCTTCTACTTGTAGTGCTTCCACCGGACTTTCTTTCCTCCTGAAGCACTACATAATAAATTCTTGTAGTTTGTAATCTGTTTCCTGTAGGAATATTTAACGATGGAACGGAACTACGAATATCGAATATCCGGCATGAAGACATCGGAGACTACACTTGTATTGCGAGGAACGGAGAAGGTCAGATTTCCCATACAGCAAGAGTTATCATCGCGGGAGGTGCAGTGATCATGGTTCCGCCAACTAACCAAACTAAACTTGAAGGAGAAAAGGTACATTTTACCTGCGAAGCTAAGGCTCAACCAGGAAACGTTACGGTGAAGTGGTTTCGTGAAGGAGCTCCAGTTAAAGAACTCGCGTCGCTGGAGACAAGAGTTACCATCAGAAGGGATGGGTCTCTTGTGATAAACCCCGTCAGTTCGGATGACTCTGGACAATATCTATGTGAAGTCAGCAACGGGATTGGAGAACCTCAATCGGCATCAGCATATCTCAATGTAGAATGTAAGTGGAGTGCTTGTTTTAAACCACATGTTAAAATGTTTTCGGTAGATCCAGCAAAGGTGACGTTCACGCCAACCATCCAATACTTGCCGTTCCGTTTGGCTGGTGTCGTTCAGTGCTACATAAAAGCAAACCCTCCCCTACAATACGTAACGTGGACCAAAGATAAACGCTTGTTAGAACCGTATCAGACAAAAGATATCGTAATTATGAACAATGGTTCTCTTCTTTTTACTCGAGTCAATGAGAACCATCAAGGACGTTACACTTGCACACCTTACAATGCTCAGGGAACTCAAGGATCTTCCGGACAAATGGAAGTTTTAGTTCGCAAACCACCAGTATTTACCGTAGAACCCGAAGCCATGTATCAACGAAAAGTAGGAGAAACCGTCGAGATGCACTGCGACGCCCAAGAAGCCGAGGGTACTCAGAAACCAAACATTGAATGGCAACGACGTGACAACAACCCTCTGCCCAAAAATCGCGTCAAAATTGTCGGTGGAAACATCACAATTGAGAGCTTACGACGGGCCGATTTTGGTTACTATCAGTGCGTGGCTTCCAACGAAGTGGCGACGATTGTCACAGCCACGCAGTTGGTGGTAGAAGGAACCCAACCTCATGCACCTTACAATTTAACAGGCCAAGCGATGGAATTTGCTGTGACACTGTCATGGTTACCTGGATATAGTGGAGGGCCTGATTACCAACAGAATTACACTATTTGGTACCGAGAAGCCGGAGTCTCCGATTGGTCGACAATACCAGTTACACCTTCTGGTAGCAGACAAATTAAGATTAATCGGCTAGCACCGGGGACTACTTACGAATTTCAAGTCGTGGGAAAGAACGCTCTGGGAGATGGGATGATGAGTAAAATTATTACGGTCCGAACTTTGGGTAAGAAATGCTCCAGTACTATTTTAATCTTCTTAATTTTAACCTGTATTAAAAAAAAGAAACTTGTTTTTCTCGTAACTTATATCAAAATTTTTAACAACATGCGATCGTGGATTAGACATCAGTCTACCCCACAAAGTCCAAGTAACACCAACCCCTTTTCTTCCACTAAACGAAAATTCGGGTAAGTTTTAGCTTCTACGTGAATGCATGTAGGGATTTGCTAAAACAAATTTTGATGACAATTTTTATTTTTATCATCTTTTGCGATACTGTTCAAAAATTAAGGTTGATGCACGGTTTTTCTTCTCTTCAGTTACATTTTAGGTGGTAAGGTGGATGTTTAAATGTTTTTTTTTTTTAATGTGGAATTAGTTGACAACTTGATTTCAATTTTAACAAACCTATTGGTTGAAAGACGAAGAATAAACAAATGTTTGATGGCGGCTCGTGGAAGTAGGGAGCTACTTTTAGTCTGCCTTACACTCATCCTAGATAGAATTCAGCTTTCATTTTGCTTTGTTTGTTTGGTTTCAGATATTTTAGATTATAGTAATATTATTTTGCCTACCGATTCAACGGGAAGTGCCTTTATTCCACCTTTCTACAAACCTAAAGGTATTTTTATTTTTCTTTAAAAAATACTAGCTACTAACTTACTAACACATCGTACGGATTCCAGTGCATAACGAAACTAAAGTTACAGATATCTTGTAGGTACATTTTTAGTTTTTTATTGTTTATGGGTAGCATTTTTTAAGGCTTTTTATTTAAATTGAACAATCTGTTTTGCTTATCACAATAACGTAATAATGAGGACAACTACTCACATTCCAAAAATGTCGATACTTTTATCGAGATCCTCATTGTTGCTACCTTGAAAAATAAAAAAAACTGACTTCAATGGAAATCTTTGCTAAAAACACGTAATTTACTAACTTGTGGCGCTTTCTTTTGGAATCAGTTTTTGAAAATCTATGAAGATGCAGTTGTTATATATAATTTAGAACTCTTGCATTTAGGACCAAAGCCAGGTATCCCTAGAAATTTGACTGTGACAGAAATTAGCAATGGTTTTTTGATCACGTGGCAACCCCCTTTAGAAAAGGCTAACCTAATTCAACACTACTCCATAAAATATCGCACAGATGGTGGATGGAAAACTCTGAACAAAGCTCAAATTCGACCTGAGGATACTCAATATTTAGGTGAGACAAAATCACCTTAAAAGAACTTGATCTTAATTGTTTTTTCTTTACAGTAAAGAACTTAGTAGGAGGCCGAACATATTATTTTAGGATTTTAGCATATTCGCTGAAAAACTATGAAACTAGTGAAGAAGTGAAGTTTTCGGTGCCAGCCAGAGTGAAACATAAAGCTATTACGGCGGGCGTCGTTGGTGGAATTCTGTTTTTCATTGTAGCCATAATTTTGTCTGTATGCGCTGTTAAAATCTGCAATAAAAGAAAACGTCGAAAACAAGAGAAAGGTGGGATTCTAATACACTTTTAACTAGTATACGAGTTTTTTTTTACAGCTTATAACATGGTAGCTTGTCGAATTACTGATTCTAGAAACGGAGGAAATACAACGGATATCCAAGTGCCTTTGAAAAAGTGAGTGTTAAGAGATGCTGTATTGTGTCATAACTTTAGGAAAATCTTTGCCAGAACAACGAGACTACTCTTAGAATTAATTGCATTTTTTTTTTGAGATTTTATAGAATAACGATGAAACGATGCAACAGAACAAAACAACATTAAAAATGGTCGATTTTTTGCCCCTCTGATAAAAGTTAATTAAAAGTATTAAGTAGTTATTTTGATCTCATAATAACTGTAAAAATGCTTATTTGATTATACTACTATATGTATTGTTACAAATGTATATATAAATCATGACTACTTAATATTAATTCTTTTTCATTTTAGACAAATGAAAACAGTTCATTGAACATTTTAACAGCCTTTCTAAAAGAGTTTAATTCGAATTTGAATAATAATCAATATATTTTTTAATATCTAATTTCTGCATTCAGTAGAACTGTATTTATTACAATCTTATCGGACATACATGCAATTGCAAAATAGGACAAGGTGTTGTCGGCTGTTGTTCGCATGTTGTAACTTTTATAGTATAGTTTTTTGGTTATGGAATGTTTTTGAATGATAAAAAAATCTCATTTCGATTTTTCAATAGCTACTTATCAGATTGATCAAAATAATGATTCTAACGAAGCAAATAACTAGTAGAAAATGAAAAAAAATTGTACGTAATTTGTATATAATGTGGTAAAAAAATAAAAAGTAAAAAATTGTTGATTCAAGTTCTAAAAATATAAAAACGTTGATTCAGTGTCTCAGAGACTGTATTATATATAATTATTCATTTACACTTTAAACGATTGTAGGCTTAACAAATTCATAATATTGTCAAACATTTCAAAGTGAAAGAAGGAATCATCAAAAACAAAATGAATAAACAATAAAAAATAAAACTTTCACTGTAATGCCTTATAAGATTGTAATTAATACAGTTCTACTGAATGTAGAATTTAAAAATTAAAAAAAAAAATAAATAAAGAATCGATGATTATTATAATTCGAGTAAAAGTCTTTCTGAACAATTTAGAATTGATGTATCGAAAATGTTAAAAAATGATCTATTACTATTTGTCTAAAATGTAATAGAATTAGAAATAGAAGTTTTAAGTAAATATAATTTATAAATACATTTGTAACAATGACACATTTATATTACGTAATTGCATCTTTAAAAAAATGTTTCTTTTTAAATATACAATTGCGTAGTATAAATGTATACGTTCTTATTGCAATGTCTGGGGGGTATTTTAGACAAGTGTAGAAATTTCAGTCAATGTTGTTGTGGCAAGCATTTCCGTCTCTTTTTCTTGATGGGCATAAGGTTATTTGTCTCCTCTTGTAGGACGGTTGAATCCGAGTCGTACCGTGATTACGAGAGCGTGTTTATAATTCCTGGGACAAGCGTTGACACAAACCGTAAGCGTCAGGCGTTGAAGGGTTCCGCTAAATCATGCGATGTTTCTCCAGAGCGTTTCTGAATTTGAGCAAAATAATGATCGCATTTCTTAGCGGAATCCGAACTAGATTCCTGTAGAGTTCAAGTATATGGTCGTCACTGCCATAAACTTGGACTTAAATGTGCTTCATTTGTTCCTGGAATGTGGACCTCTCCATAGGGTTGGTCTTTTCTGTGTAGGTGCATTAGATCTATTTATAGACTTTTTAACACACAACGTTTCGCGTTAAGTTATCCCCCATCAGCAAAGTCTGCTGAGATTAATCGACACATATTCGATCAGCTGTCGGTTTATCTTATGCCGCATAATCTAACTTTGCACAAGAGATTTTTTTCTATAACTAAACGCGCATTTCTGCATTACCTAGTTTCTGATCCCAAACGTGTGTTATTTGCCGCCATCTGGATCTGCGCAGGAGGAAAAAAGGTGAAGGAATTCGCGGCTGTTGACATATCATGTTCGCACTTTTCACTTGTATTTGTTTTGTTTAACAGTGCACTTATTTTTTAATCTTATTTGTCGCTTTTACATTACCATGTCACCTAATTGAAGTGGATATTTTCAAGATTTATCCTAATGTCCATAATAATTCATGCATGTGGAACACATTGCCATACTTTGGTGCATTAAAATGATTTACAATTGGTCTGGTTGTTGACGCATGAATTCCATTTGTTGTTCTGTTTTGTCATTAAGTCAGTGCTCTCATTTTTCCTAAAATTAATACAAAGCGACATGAAACTCATTCAAATTTTTTTGGTAAAATTGTACGACTAAGCATACGCAGTTTTGGTATAAAATAAAAAACGAAACTAATACAAATTCCGTTCGCAACTCGGGCAACAAGTTCGAAAACTTTATTGCAGTGGTTTCTGTTGCGTTGACACAATTTTCGAGGGAAAAATAGAAGCACATCGTTATTTTTGTACGTTACTAACAGGCTTTATCTTGTAACAGACTTAGAAAAGGCCGAATATCAGGTTTGAGGCTCATCAGTTTTATAGTAAATTGGATATGGCCTCGAGACAGATGCCGAACCGGCAGCAGTTTAAGTTGGCATCCGGACTATCTACACTCGGGCTCTCCGTCGAAATCTCTTGGTCGAATCTCTAGAACAGCAGACGGGCGTTTTGTCCTGGTGGATTCCATCTTAAGTCTACGCACAGAGAGTCCGTCGAATGCGAGTAGCAGTGACGATGGAGGATTCTTACCACGTAAAGGAATACGTAACCGTGCTTCATGGCGCAAACCTCTCGTCGGTTATCCGAGTCAACTCAGTTTGCGATCTGACGCATCAGGACAAAGTGCTAGAGGCATAACTGGTTTCTTCAATAATCTAGGACAACGCATCCACTATCCTGTGAAGCCGATTCCGACGATTTACACTCCTGCAACACCCAATTTTCAGTCGAGTTCGCCAGTCACTTCTAGCGCTCTTCTACTCTCTCCTTGGAGTCCCCTTTATTTCAGCGACTTAAGCTCTGTGCGTTACACGAGTTCCGGAGAGCGCTCGTATCCAACGCCCCCAGGCTTTGTTCAACTCAGATCAATACATGAACGCTATTCGCAAGAACTGCCATCTTTACGTGCCATTCACGAGGAATCGCAGGGTTTCATTCCGGTTCATCCGATAAGAGAAAGCCCGACTCAAAGAGTTCGAGTCCCACCTCCATATCCTGGTTCCAGGCCAAGAGCACGACTTCTACCAAGACATGCGAGAATCGCACGCAGCGCTCCTGAACTCGGTTCCCCCGAACATTTCGACCGTTCCCCCGAAAGCAGATCTAGTTCGAGCGGTTTTGGGAGTAAGAACACGTCCTCTCAACAGAATCAAAGCTCTCAGAGCGGCAGCACGTTCACAGAATGGCGACTGCCGCCATATAGACCGCCTCCGCCGCCTCCTTCAACTTTACCTCCGCCACCACCGTTGGTAGGACACTGGTTAGAACTAGCTTCATCATCACCGTCAACTTCCGAACAGCTGCACAAAGCTGTCGACGTCGGGAGCGTCGATGGACATTACGAGTTCGATCCGTCGACACCGACGCCGACGCCATCGACGCCGACCGGTTCTAGAGATGTCGATTTGGAAAGTGGTCCCACGCGGAAATTGTACGGAACACTGAGAAGCCGGTACGATAACATTGATGCTCGAGTCCAGGCTATGAAAGAAGAGTTCAACGAGTTCAGAAAACGACAAGCAAAACGGAGACGCAGTCACGAGTTGGAGAGTGCCTGTTAACATTTAGTGTGTGTGATTCTCTTAAGCACAATCTACGAAATTGGTGTGATCTCAACGTCAAGAATCACTAAAATATGTTCTAAATTATAAACCTAAAAAATATACACGTTATAAGAATTAAGACTCCAAATAGAACTTGAGGTTTGTTTTTTTAAATATTATTATTACACATGTTAGGTAATGCTACCAATTCTACACGAAATTTCAAGAATCTCACATTGTATTTTTACTGTACCTAACAAGTATTCATAAAGCTCAATTGATCATTTCACTGAACAAATAGGGCCATCAAAAATTGTGATCTTGTGGACACAGGTGTTGTCGATCCGGTTCGGTGCTGCCCCCCACCTGACCACCTGCCATTGTCTCTTGATCGATTAGACCTACGCCAACCAATAATTCTAACGCTTTAGCGCGACTTCGGCCGCGACCAAATTCTACACGAGAGGCTGTTGCGACGTTGTAATAAGTACTAGATGTTTTAGAATAAAATTTGTATAACGTACCTTCGCTCTAGGAGCAATGCAGGACAAGACCTGCTTATAATTTAAAAATGTATTAGTAACTAAAAAATTATTCAAAAACATTTATTTTTCTTCCTAGTTATTTATGTACAAATTTTTATTTCATTTGTTGTATAGTCATGTTTCTTTATCTTTTTGTTTTACTATAAGGTCTGAAATAAGTACAAGTTACATTTAGTGCAAGTTTTTAAAATGGCATGAATGATTAGGGTGAAGTGCTATATAAAACAGTAAATCACGGATGTTAAATACAACACACGAATTCTAACGATTTTTAAATAAATCCTCTATGTATTTATTACTTCAAATTGTAAGAGGCAAATAAATTGCCGGTATAATTTACTTGCCTTTTTATTATGGTTGTTATTTTATCATTTTTAAATAAGGACGGAAACACTTTTTAAATAAAATTTGCATGTCTATTAGGCACTCAATTTTTTCTAAGAAAATTAATTACATCCCAGTAAGTTTTCTGACTGTACATTATTATTACTACATAAATTATATCATTTCACAGCACACAGAGACTTAGCAGTAGCATTTTTAGTTGTACGTGTTAAGTAGTAAAACAGTTGTTACTATGTAACTACGCTGTATAAAGCATCACATTTGATTAAAATACAATAATGTTGCCAGATCTCATATACGCTTGTTTCACTTTTCCCTACAATTATAGAATTAAATCCTTCCCGGCTTAATATCCTGTTAGTTGAAATATTCAACTGTTGCTAACTACTAGTAACAGCCTCATTTCAAATTTACCATTTGTTTTTTTTTTCATCAGATCTAGTTTTTTTAGTTACAGGTAACCTATGTTTAAAAAAGAAAAAAATATATCCTCAGTAAGATAAAGAATATTAAAAAATTAGATTAATTATTAAGTCTAAAAAAACTTTGTTTTAAAGCTTTCTTTTTATTAGATTTTAGTTCTAGATAAGCAAGTAGTTTACAAAACTTCCTTATATTTAAATTTTGTTTTAACAAAAGCTCTGCTTTCAATATCGAGTAAGTGCTTCAAAGACTTGAAGCTTTATGAGAACTTCGCAAAATGAACGAAAAATACACCCAACTTAAGTCTACACCAATTTTCAAACATTTTGAATGTCTTTTCATATCGCTTTCTTGATTTTAGCAGCAACAGATTTTCAGTAGTAGGGGCCACAACTCCACATCGAATGGAATGCCGTGGACACCAACAGAATTCTAGTAGAATCTAGGATATTTTTTAATTTAGCTCTTTGTTGTAACTATTTATTCAGGCAAAAACTCTATCAGTGTATTTTTTTACGTATATTGTTTACACATTTTAATTGAGTCGTAATTGTTTAAAAGCATCCGCATCCTATTAGGTTTTATGAGCATGGAACATCAAAGAGTACTAAAACTAGAAAACAAATAAGGTCACAGATTTAAAGCAAGTTAGAAAGTTATTTCCTTAAACACTGCTGTGATGAATAAATTCCTAATTTAATGGCAGTTTTTTAATAACAACATCAATAATAAAAAATAGAGTTACACCGTACGGTCGTAGAATCAATTGCGGCTGAAAACTACAAAGCAAAAGATCTAAATCGGAGTTCCACTCTTGACTTAGGGCCGCACAGCTTATATGTATTTTATTATTTAATACTTTAACATTATACAGTTTAAAACCCATTTATTTGTTCCCTTTCAGCTGTTGTATGTATGATCCACACCACTTTTTCCGAGCATAATAAACAGCCACAAAAGCTACCGCCAAAAACGCAAGACCAGTTATAATACCAGTTGAAACAGCACGAATTTTCTTATATGTGGGAATAAGGAACGTAAACTTTTCACTAACTGCTTGTTGATCATCTTTTGATACTGCTATTATTTGAATATGATATTCGTTTCCTTCTGTGAGACTCGTCACTAAAAATTTCTTATTAAAAAAAATTTAACTGTCTAAACATTCTTACATAAATACGACGTATTTTTTGTCTCTGCAGTTCCAAAGAGATGATCTTCTGGTTGCTGGAACCACCTTACCACATAGAATTTTAAATTTTCTGTGCCGTATTCTGGGGGTTCCCATGTCACAACAAATCCGTGTTCGGTCGGAAAAACAGAGATGTTTCGTGGGTAGCCAACTGGTGGGAATGAATTCCCACGAAATCGGTCGGTTTCTCCGTTGATTCCTTTGGTCCATATCCGGATGGATTTGCTGAAGAGCCCGTCGCCGTTGTCGTCTTTACATAGTACCATGAATTCGTACTCTCTACCTAAAATCGGATGAGAGAAATGAGAAATAACGTCGGCTTACAGGGCACACAAAAACTTCATCAAATTGATTCGCATTGATTTAATACAAAAAATGAAATATAATTGATTCATTGTGTATTATTTTCTAGAATTCACTTTGAAAAAAGATGCATATAACAATAGTTATTTTTTTATGAGCATTTTTGTGGCTTAGGAGGTTCCCTTAAACGAGTTTAATATGTTTAAAAGGAGTTAGCAATATTTCCCAGAAACTGACGTAGGTACATCAGTTTTATGTTATTTTAGTTATTTTAGAAAAAAATCTTTGATCTCTAGAGAAAAGAAAACATTATTTATTTAAAATACACTTAATTTATTTTTAATTGCAATCTCTCACTTTCGAACAGTAAAAAAATGTCACGATAAGTCTGGTAACTTACCAGCGCTGAGTCCGGTTATGGTGGCTTCCAAAGCTCGTGACGACACCACAGGATGCGTCTTCCACTCAGAGCTGCCCACAGCTTTGTACCAAACACTGTATTCAACATTGGACCTGGGTCTTCCGGGCACCCACGTCAGATGCACGGAAGAGCTAGATGATACCGCTGTTACGTTCGAAGGAGCACTAGATGGAATGTTTTCTACCAATAATTCCGTTTCTACTGTGATAGTAGCCGCTTTGTTTGTCGCTGAACATTGATACACTCCTCTGTCTTCCTGCTGAATGTTTATAATCGTAAGATTCCCATCTCGTATCGAATAACGTCCTACAGGAAGTGACGTGCCGTCTTTCTGTAACCAAAATGATTTCGCAGTGTTGTTGAAACTAGGATTTTTCGTGTTACTTTGTACCAGACTATTATCGGTTTGTGTCCATTTTCTCCATCACGGGCATCACAAGGCATTTCGATAGTTTCTCCGAGCTTCCGCAAGTACAAATTGTGAGGAGTAACAGAGAAAATAGGGGGGCGCTGAACTGTTACGAGGATTGGAGCTGAAGGTCCTTGAGTTCCTAGTTCGTTAAATGGGGTACAAGTGTAGCGTCCGCTGTGGCTTTCATCGACTTTGGTGAAATAAAGGCTACCGTTTCTTCTGTAAAACACTCCTTGGATGTTGTACGGGTCAAACAGAAAACCGTCTTTTTCCCAACGAAGATTTGTTAGAGGAGGGTTTGCTCGAAAATGACAGTCGATGAGAGCTGGACGGCCGTATGGGAGGTGGATCTCGGGGGGTGAAAAGATCACTTTTGCTTTGTCTAAAAACGAGAACTGACGTAGTTTGTAATTGCGTCACCTTTGAATACGAAAACGTATGTCTTTTGCGGGTAATACGTTATGTTGCGATGTTATATCGATGAATTAAACGAAGGGCCCGTTTGTGCTTACAACAATTGGAGAAAATTTTCAGTATTTATTATAACAGTCAATTGAAATAAATAAAGTTTTCTTAGAAATTCACATATTTTTGACATTTGTAAGTGAATCAAATATGGACATAGGTTTTCGGTTTCAAGGATGACTCATTTACAAATTATCTGATCGCTCAATACAAAGACTGTTAAAATAACGTACATTGGACATTGAGAAAAGCCTTAGCGGTCTGTTTCTCTCCATCCGCGTTCACTACTTCACATTCGTATTCGCCGTAGTCCCCCATATCAGTAGGCTCGATGACCAACGTATTTTCCTTCGTCACATAAGAGCGTTTCATTAAATCCACGTATTCTTTCAAAGGAATTTGGTCTTTATACCAAATAACTTTTAACTCAGGGTCCTTAGTTAAACACACAAACTTAGCCTCTTCTCCTTCCAGAGTAGTTTGATTAATTGGAGGTATAGCCAATAGATTTCCACCTGTAAAACTTTGTTATACTGTGTCTGATAAAAACTCAAGTTTACCATTGACTGTGAGATGAAACCATGTTCCATTATTTCGAGTACTGGGTGTTCTGTTGGGGAATAAAACCTGACATTCGTACCAGCCACTATCTGAGTCTCTTATAGATGTTAAGTTTACAGAAGCTTTGCCATAACGTCGACCGTTGACATTGGGAGTATTGATCAAGTCTATTCGGCCCAAGAAGGGTTCTACGGAGGTCATTATTCCATCATACCATGAGAATATGGTTTTGCCCTAACAAAGAAAAATGTAGTTAAAATCGAAATACAATCCACGATTTCTTCGGCTTAAAAAAAAGTTTCTCGAGGATGAAACAAAGAAGTCCTTTGTTCGAACGTTTAACACCAAGTTGGAACCATATTTTTTTAATCTAAAGACGAAAAAGCGAACTTTAATGAATAACCACACTCAAAAAAGGGGTTTTGCGGGATTTTTCACAAAAAAATTGTAAAACGAAAAATCTAGTCAAATTTGTAGGAAAAAAAGGAAAAAAATTATAGATTTTGCAAAAAAAAACAAAATTGGAAAGAAATTAGCGAGAAATTACGAGAAATTAGCAGTTTTTTAAACTTAATTTCTCATATTTCAGTTCATTTTTATTTGTTGTTTAATTTTTTTCAAAATAATTTTGAATGTTAAATAAAAATATGTTTTTTACCTCGCGTATAACACCGTGCATTGCGTGCTTCATACAAAAAAAAAATAAATAAAGAGAGGAGTTTAAAAAAAAACTAAATAAGTATTCAACAATTGTTTAATAGAAATTTATAAATTTTCTTACATTTTCGCCGCTTTGTACTGGTCTTTTATTTTTCCTTTTATATTAAGAAAAAAAAGAAAAAAATGCATGAAACGAACAACAAGTTATAGTTTGTGTAGGATAACTTAAGGAGTAATATTTTTGTTCTTTTCATAATAAATTTTACTCCCTTTTGTAGAAATAAGAGTCTCATTTTGGATTCTCAATAAATGTTCCTTTTCGTAAAACATAATTTATTTCGTATGTACGTATTAAAGTTATGCAATTAATATTAATAGTTATTTGTATCACTAGGCCAGAAACTGACCTTTTGCAACTATGAGCGTAGTTTGCAGGCTAAGGTCGCAGCCTGCAATAGCGATTTGTTGCAAAATAAGTTTCTGGCTGTGTGATACACACTATTTTTTGGGCCGACAATTGATTAAATTTGTTAAAAATTAATATTTTCGTATAAATTTCAATAAAATTAAAAATCAAGTAGGCGTTAGTTTTTGACATTTACCTTTTGTGTTTTCACAAACATAATATTAAGGCATAAGGCATAATTATTATCAAATAATTATCATTTACAAAATGGAAACACCAGTGCACATTACGGAAGCTGCCGAGAAATTATTTATTTGATATCTTCTTCTATCAACATCGATCGTATGTATTGAATATCGAACGTCGCAGGCGCTGGCAGAGCAGACGGCTGACGCATGCCTAGGACGCATGTCAAACCTCAAACGATTCAAACTCTGTGTTTTGAGCAGTGATTCAAACAAACCAGTTCAGTTGCAGGTTGTAGTTTGCAGTACTCAAGAGAGGGGCTCAATTTGATTATAATTTGTAATTAAATAAAATTGTTAAAGCTTCTGCCATGGGATGTCAAACTTCAGTCAATTTTTAACAAATTGTAGATGGCCGTGCATTTTGCTGGTCTAGGCCGCGGAACGGTCGGTTTCAAGCGGATTTAGACGAATGCAATTTGTGTTATTTTAGAACGGAGGCCCAAAAAATTAATTTCTCTACGTCTACTTCCTAGTGTATTTTTTTTTAAATTTAGTGGTGTAATTTTGTCTTTACAAAGTTTGGGGGATAAACTGTCATCTGTCACATTAAGACATGCCATAAGATTATGTTTTTCATGTTTGATGAACACTAAATTAGATGTTAAATAAAATTTGAAGTTTAAAACAACCGAACAAGCTGTCAATTTATAACGGAGACAGTACTAGGATGTAGCAGTACCAACCTTACTTTTTATCGAATGGACCGATACAAATGAATGCAGCTATATTTGACATATTTGTAGATTTCCTGGAAAGGATTCTGGTCATAGTTAACAATAAAAGAAAGTTTTCCATTTATTTATAAATTTATTAGCAATAAATTTGATTGAGCTTATGTAAATGTATTATATATACATATATTGTATATATAAAAGTGTGTATTAGCCAAATAGACATCTACGAAAACTACAATAGACAATAAACTACATTTTTAATTAACACTGAACATATTCTTCTTCAATAAGGATTTTACGACAAGATCAAAAATATAAAAAGTTTAAAACGCTGTTTGAGGGTCCAATAAAGAATACCTAATCAGTTTGTTAATCCAAAATTTGTAAAAACAAATAAAAAAACTTACAAATATTGTATTTTGAATTATGCTAATACATCAGACATTTTTTGAGTTATCGCGTTCATAAATACGCGCGTCGCGCACATAGTAACTCGTGTGTTCTAAGTGCATCGCCAAAATAAAATCGCTGTGTTGTCCTTAACAATGGAGCAAATTGTTTGATACCACATCCAAAATTTCCCGACGTTTCTTCTTAATAATCGTTCCGTATATATTTTAATTTTGTTTAGTTAAGTCCTCGTTTTTTTTTAACATTCAATATTATTTTGAAAAATTTAATTTTGATCATCGGCGACGCTAGGGTTTTCTACACACAGAAAAAAATAAATCAAAATAAAAAACAACTGAAATGTGGGAATTTAAGTATTAAAAATTGCTGATTTCTCGTTGAAAAAAATACGTGGCTATAATTTTTTTCACAAGACTTTTTCTGAAAAACCGTAAATGTAAACTCATAATATTTTTTTATTGTGAATTCGACTAGATTTTTTATTTTGACTTTTTTTCATCTTCATTTCTGCTCTCGCGAGTCAAGGTTACGCGCGAAGCGATTCGATGTGGCTGCTCAACAGTGCCCAAAATTTCAAAAATTTCAGTTAGTAGCAGCAGGAAGTTGAAAATATTCGTATACTTCGTCAAGTCCCCACACTCATTCAACACGACGAAAAATGTTGAGATTATTTTAATACATTTTATACCCCGAAACGTCTAGCTTTTATCAACTTACGTCCTTTCTCCAGTTGACCATATGAGGTATGGGAATATTTTGCGGAAAATCTACGTTGCAATTAAAAATAATGTAATCGCCCACTGACGCTGTTGCATAAATAGGTTTTTGTTCTTCATAATAATAACATTTCACTTCGAACACAAACAGTATCACTAGAAATAAATAAGTGTCCACTTTGATATACATGTTCAACAGGCAGTTACAATGTGTGCCAAATGTACGAAACGTGTGTCAAATCAAATGTAATAGCTGCTGGAGTAACTGGAAGATTAGATTAAATTTGACCCGTATTACACTTGAGGGACCCTTCATGGATGGAACTGAGTCAATTAAATTTGCTACTTCAAATGCTCACTATAAATATGTGTGCGTAATAAATTTCTTACTTTAATCTTAAACCACACGACAAAAGAGTGTTTAAGAGACCTGTTTTGATGGTGCTTTATAGTGGTCATTGGCCAAGAATTTTAACAACCCAGTTCAACTATATTAGACAAATTTTATTTATTTGGTTTCAAAGAAGTACTTTTTTCTCTATCTTAGACACTTCTAATCTAATAATAGTACTCTTATTTAGAGGATTCTTAAAAATATCGTTGATCAACTTTTATTCCATATTTAAACACAACCAAGGTCGTCTTAACTGACGTTGCCAACACAAAAGTTGTTTCTTCTCTTTACTGAGTTTGCATAGGCGGAAAACATAAATTGGAGGTTTATGACTAGACCAATTATTCCTAATATTTGTCTGCCCACTCAGGAAGTTTGTGCGCTTCTTAAAGAATCTACAAGAACTACGTTTTCGTGGTAATTACTGAATTTAGCGCGAGTATGTGAGACGAAATTAAAATAACTACAAATATGCCAAAATAATAAAGTAATTGAGAAAGAGTAATTTTACTAGAGATGATCTCTCGTAATAAAGTATAATTTTTAATTGGCACTTGGCTTCTAATTGTGTTTTTCTAGCAGTAGGTAGTTTAATAGGATTATTTAATTAATTTTATTAATCGTACTCTTGTAAACCATAAACACAATAATTAATGTCTTAATTAAATTGATCACCAGTACTTAAACTAAATGGTAGAATCACCAATTTTGTTTGTTTTCCAAAGAAAAAAATTTTTAGGGGTTTTTCCTCCTTCTGTTTATAGGTGAATTCATTTTTATCGGTCCAGTCGATAAAAAATAAGGTTCTTACTGCTACTTCCTAGTACGTTCTATGTTGTATGATTGGTAGCTCTACTCGACCGATTAAAACGTCATATTTATTTCATATTTAATTTATATTCAAAAAACAAAAAAAAACACTATCCCACACCATGCGTTGGCATGACAGATAACAGATTATTCCCTAAATTTCGTAAAGACAAACTTACATCATTCAATTTTGAAAAATTTACACAAGTATGTGGACGGATACAAATGAATTTTATTGTACATGTCGGTCAAAATTCGTTTAAGTAAAACATACATACATCAAATGCAAATCTAGTAGTAAACTACAATTATTTTTTAGGTAGTTATTTAAACCCCGACACATCCACCAATTTGGCAATTAAATTCATACATTCCTTTTTCTAATTTGCTGTTGTAATAAAGCTGTTAATGCATTTCCTTTGAACGCAGTAATAAGCCATTACCAAACTGAAAATCTAGGACCTTTTTTTCGGTTGGTAACACATATTTGACGATATGTCAAATGTCAGTGCAAATTTAAGGTTACGATTTCGAGCATCGATTGCAAATTAACCGTGGAATTTTCTGCATTTTGCCGTATTGCTGTAAATTTCTGAATTTATCTTGGAACACTAATTTTGAAATTTCACATGAGAAAAATGATAATTATACTAAAATTCATTTCTATCCGTCTACTCTCTAGTGTATTTTATTTTAATTGTGTGGTGTAAGTTTGCCTGTATCCAGTTTGGTGAATAATCAGTAATCTGTGATCTCAAAACATGGCGTAAAATTATGTTTTTTTTTTATAAGTTAAGTTTAAAGTAGCTGAGCAGAGCTGCCAACCTACAAGGAAGAAAGTATCCTAGTACTACAGCAGTATCGTTCTACTCGATAAAAAGTAAGATTGGTACTCTGACATTCTAGTGCTTTTTCCGTTGTAAATTGGCAAAATGATTATTTTAGCGACGTAACTAATATATTTAAAAAGAATTCTAAAAGGTATATTAAAAATCTCGTTTAATAAAACTTACGAGCACTCGTCCTTTCCAGGCACTTTTGCGTATAACAGTCGTTTGAATATATCAATTATGTATTTTGGTACAATTGCGGTCAAATTGCCTTGGTCGTCAGTGTCATTTGAGTGACATTAAATTATAAAGCAGGTTTTAGGAATGTTAACTTTATTTTAGTGACAGTGTGACTAGTACTCGTACTGTCAAATTTATCATTACTTACAAAATGTTGAAAACGAAAACTAGAAAATCCAGTGAGGTAAAATAAACATTTCCCATTAATAAGTAGGCTGTACCTACCAGGCATATTTTTAACAATTTCTTTTAAATTGTCATACGTTGACAATAAAGCTTGCTTCACATACTTTTTATTAAATAACAAATAAAATTGACGACCAAACCAATTTGACCGCAGTGATACAATTATAGCTAATTCTAAATATATAACATCAATAACAATTTGTATCCTGAGAGGTAGACTATTAAGTGACATCAAAATTAATAATAATGCCGATTGGTAGAGCTGGTAGTTCGTAGAAAAGAGCTTATGATGACGTCATTGTTGGTTTTAACTTTTTATTTTTGACATTTTGACGCAACCTAACCTTTAACTCTCACAAGGTATGAAAATTCTAAATCTTGTTTTTAATCTTAATTATTAGATTACAGATGGACCAAGCTAAGTCTGTTGCTCCCCAAAACACCTTCACATGTATCACTTGTTGTGTTGCTTTCAAAACTGCAGAACTGCAAAGGAACCACTATAAAACTGATTGGCACAGATATAATCTCAAACGGAAAGTATCTGAATTGCCACCTATTTCAGCGGAAGATTTCCAACTAAAAGTATTCAATCAAAGAAACACTCAAGAGCTGCTGAAACAAGATAAGAGTGTCTACTGCAACATCTGTAGAAAATCGTTTGGGAACCAGAATGCTTTTGAAAACCACTTAAACTCAAAGAAACACAAAGAGAATGAGAAAAATTATCAAGAAAGTGATAACACTGAACAAAAAGTGGAGTCTGACGTTGAAGAAGTTGATTCTGATGAATGGGAGGAAGACAGTGAAAACTTGATTGATGCTAATGACTGTATGTTTTGTCTTCATCACAGTAAGAATTTTATCAAGAATTTGGAGCACATGACTGTGCAACACTCGTTTTTTATTCTTGATATTGAGTACTGTACTGATGTCTATGGACTGTTAAAATATTTAGCTGAGAAAATATCAGAAGGTAAAGATGTTTGTTTATTATTACACTAATTATGTAGTCACATTTTAGGTTTCATGTGTCTATGGTGCAATGAAAAAGGCAGAACGTTCTACTCAGCAGAAGCTGCAAGACAACACATGATTGATAAAGGTCATTGTAAAATGCTTCATGAAGGGGAAGCTTTAATTGAATACTCTGAATTTTATGACTACTCCTCATCATATCCTGATGCTGAGACCCACAGTCCTGATGAAGAAGTATCAGTTTCTGAGCTGGACACATCAGAATATCAATTGGTTTTACCATCAGGAGCAACAATTGGTCATAGAAGTCTCATGAGATATTATAAGCAAAATATCAATCCAAATTCTGCTGTGTTACCAGTGAAGAAAAAGGATAAAATACTGTCCTGTTACAAATCTTTGGGCTGGGAAGGGAGCAGCAAAGAGGCAGCAGCCAGAAAAGCAAGAGACACTTTTTATATGAAGAAAATGCAGGCCAAATTCAATCTTTTGTTGGGGGTAAAAGCCAATAAATTACACAAACATGTTAGGGCACAAGTAAATTTTTAGTTAATTGTAATTATTGCTTGTTAATAAATTTATGAGTTGTCAAAATAAAACGTTATTTTTCTAAAAACACAAACGTCTAGGTAAGTATAGCAGTGTCGATAGGACAGGATTACCAACATATAGAAAAAAGTGTAGGCTCACTAAACCCTATTTTACATGCCAACTCTCCTCCGTATTTTGGGAACGAGTTTTTTTTAAAGTTAATGAGGTTAATTTCTTAGGTTGCTCTAAATTTCACGTTTCGTGAAAGTCTTACACGAATTTATCTTTCGATTGGTTTTTGTTAGTCTGTCATCTGTCAAACATCCAGCTGTAGTTCAGCTGATGTCTGACGTAGGGTGGTGTCGTTCATTGTGAAAGAAAACAAATGTGTCGTAGCATCCAGGACATTTTGGTATGATTCCATCCTAAAAACAAAGTTAACGAAATGGTGAACTCTAAATGATAGAAAGGTGCCATTAAATAAAATCTCGATGTTTGCAATGATTATTGTTTATGACGTAATAAGTGGAACAGCGCAAACAAAGAGGCTATTTTAATTAATGATAATTAGTGTGCTTAAAGTGGACTCAATCGTGGAAAGTGGAAAGGAGAAGCGCAAAAATAAGTCTGGCCTCAAATACTGATTCATCCGGGGACGACGGTGGAGAACCGCCTCGTAAAAAGACCCGAAGAGACACTTATACTGCGGTTGACAGCAATACAATGCAAGCGTCCAGCAACGGATACATGCAGAACGGGACCTCCTCTTCTGGCAACGGAGCTGCGGAAAATGGACACGAAGACAGCTCGAATGGACCAACTTTGCCCTTATCACAGACCAATCAGGATATCGTCAGACTTATTGGACAGTTCCTCAAAAATGAGGGCCTAACGTAAGTGAAAATTAACTGTCATTTTCTTTACATGACACTGTCAATATATCTTTACCTTTGTTTGTTTACATAGCCAGCTGAATGCTTTTTCACTTTTGTGTTTTTCAACTTTTGCAAACTTATTTTGGCCGTCTTTTTGATATTATTAGAAAATATCTCGGAGAGATTGTGCAAGTCATTCCTGAATTTTGGTGAACTTGATTTCTGTTGTTGCCATCTTTAGGATTTAATCAGTTTGAGTTAACATTGGACAGGTTGATTAATCTGTTTTCATGCTTTTGGTTCCACTTTAATACCTTATTTAGATTTTTTATTTTTTTCGAACTTTTGAAGGACATAACTCGGACGTTTTACTATATATCATTATCTCTTGATGCCTAACTATCGTGTTAATTGATCAAAAAATATTGATATAAATATTTCTATTTTTAAACGAGCATCCACAAAACACGTCAAACCATATCTGCGTCTAAAACGTGCCAGACGTTTCAGTATTTCAATTTTAATCAAATTTCTTTTATTCCTCGCATATTTTAGATGGCCAACCAAACAGTGCAGAAAATTACCAGAACTAACTAAAACAACAAATCGCATTTCATTTAACGTCAAACCGACTAAGTCAGGTTGAACCATGACATTGAAAAAACATTTGTCATGTGTTAGCAATATTTTTAGTAAATTTACTTTCCCCAACCAAAGCGCGATATTTGAAAGTTGAAATTGTGAAAATTAATTGTTAGTCCAAGAATGACTCTAGAATATTTGGGCATAATTAATTTGATAAAATAAAACATAAAAACGACCCTGAGAAACCAAGTTAAAACTTTGAAATTTGAAACAGTTTATGTAATCAACTGCACTGTTAAAATCAACTTGGACGATACAAAATTGATTTATTTTCCAATTAATAAAACAGGGGATTTTACAACTCCCTCTGTTTTGTAATAATTAATAATATACAGGATGTTACCGCAGAAAGTTTTAATTGTCTAGCAACCGTTGCTGGAATCCGTGGGTATACCTACAAGTACGGAACGAAGGGACAAAGTAACTGCTAGAAATGCGACACGAATCGTTAAAATCAATAAATAACTATTACTGAAAGTAGATTGTCTTTTTAAATGCAATGCATATTTTCATATTTTTTTAACGCCCTTTAAGGGTTTACTGCAGCCATTCTTTTTTTATTGCAATTTCAAGCTAGACCCATAGAAATTATGGACTTGGTTTTTAAATCAACTGTGCGACTGATAAAATTGTCACTCAAATTAAGTAGTATCATAGAGTAGTGCATAACAAGGAAAAAAACTGGCCCCTCTTGTTAATCTCAACAATACCATTTCTTATAACTACCTACATTTGCAGAAGGACTGCCGACTCGTTGATGGCCGAATCCGGATGCCGTTTGGATCATCCTGCCGCAGCCAAATTCCGTCAACACGTAATGGACGGAGATTGGACAAAAGCTGACCATGATCTCCAAGAATTACAAGCTTTAATAGGACCTTCATCCAATTTAATGGTAAACTTTTGGCACAAATCACTGCAAAACCTTACAGAAATTGTAGGAAATGAAGTTTCTGTTGCTCGAACAAAAATACCTTGAATATTTGGAAGACTCCAGAGTTCTGGACGCCCTTCATGTGTTACGAAATGAATTAACGCCTTTACAGCATAACACCTCAAGAGTCCATCAATTATCAGGTTATATGATGTGTTCAAGCACCCAAGAATTACACGAACGTACAAATTGGTAATAATCAAGTTTTGAGTTGATGCGTTATAAAAATTGTGACGATTGTAGGGATGGCAAAGGATTAAAGTCTCGCACAATTTTGATGGATAAATTACAGAGTTATTTACCTCCAAGTGTAATGCTGCCACCTAGCCGTTTACATACTCTGCTCAATCAAGCTCTTGAACTGCAGACTTTGCGCTGTAGTCATCATAATACAGCGCAGTTGATCGCCTTAGATAATGCCTCGCTGTTGGTAGATCATTGCTGTGCAAGAGATACTTTCCCAATACACACTGTTCAGGTAAGAAAATTCAATAAACCCAAAACCTAATGCGAATCTCATTTTCTTACAGATTTTAAACGATCATTGTGATGAAGTATGGTTTTGTCAGTTCTCTCCCGATGGTACAAAACTAGCAACGGGTTCAAAAGATACTAATGTGATTATCTGGGACGTCGATCCCGAAACATGTAGACTTATTCTAAAGAAAACTCTGGAAGGGCACAACTATGGTATATATAGCTTAAGCTAGTACTCTAATACTGAGTAACAAACCACAGGTGCCTCCTATATCTCCTGGAGCCCCGACTCGGTCCACTTAATCGCCTGCGGTCCCGAAGAAAGTCCAGAAGTTTGGTTGTGGAATATCGAAACCGAAAAATTCTTAAAGGTCTCGCAGTCGTCCGAAGACGCCCTAGCTTGCTGCGCCTGGCACAAGGATGGCACCAAATTTGTGGTAAACAAACAACGATATCCAAATAAAAGTTTCACACGTTTTTCCAAGGTGGGCGGTCTAAGGGGTCATTTCTATCAGTGTGATATGGAAGGCAACGTGATGGATTCGTGGGAAGGTGTTCGCGTCAACGGATTATGGTGCAGGAAAGATGGTAAAACAGTTATCGCTTCGGATACACATCATCGTATTCGAGGCTATGTTTTTGAAGAACTTTCTGATCATCAAATGTTTGTATTTTGACATATTTTTGAAACTGTGTCATGGTTTTTCTGTTTGAATAGATTACAAGAGGATCACGCTATAATGTCGTTTACTGTCGACAAAAACGATAAGCTAGCTCTTCTGAATGTTGCCACACAAGGTGTTCATTTATGGGACTTGAATGACAAGTGCTTAGTTAGAAGATATCAAGGAGTTACTCAGGGTCACTTTACAATACACTCAACCTTTGGCGGGGCAAATCAAGATTTTATCGCTAGTGGAAGTGAAGACAATCAGGTAGGGAAATAGTTCAAATTTAGTTGGATTAGGTTCGCTCAGACTTTCAATATACTTTTTTTTATTAGGTGTACATTTGGCATATAAGAAACGAACAACCCATTGCCATTTTAACGGGTCACACTAGAACAGTCAATTGTGTAGCCTGGAATCCTGTTTACCCACATATGCTGGTGTCAGTTTCTGATGATTGTACGGTTAGAGTGTGGGGGCCAAAGGATAAGGTGCCTAAACCATCAGGTATGGAATTGTCTTAATTTTAACCATACGTATTCAATAAGCGTATTTTTAGTTGAATAAAAATGTGTTTTTACGTGCAACAGTTTAATTTATATGACATTAAGATTAATAAAAATAGTAGCAAAAAAACTTATTCCTTACTCTGCCTAGAACGAATTCCTAATATTTGATATTTCCAAAACCGTACCTGATATCCTGAACAACCTTCTAAACAGATCTACTTAACGAGATGTAAAAATCAATCAAGGTGACACAGGGATGCGTAATCGTAATATTGACATGCGGGTTTCGACATCCAGTAGATGTACTTTTAGAGCACATGCTAAAATATTTTTTGTATACAGAATGTTCGTCTACAGTGGTAAATCAAAGTTATGATTTTTTTAAATGGAACACCAACATACTTTTACATTATTAGTTTTTACGAAATAAATAATAAAACATTACAGGTTAAGCTGTTTCTCCGTTTCGTAATTATTCAACTAGAAAAAAAAAGCCCACATGTATTTTTTTTTTTTTTAAATAAAACACTATTTGTTTACGCGTTTCCAAAGCATGATATGCAATTTGTAATATTTCTCGAGAAAATGTTTACAAGGAAATTTGTCAGGTCTTGCAAGTAAGTAAGCTGCTGAAAATGTTGTCAATGAATCTAATAAGTCAAATGACCATTTTTCAGCATAATGCTATTTTACTTCACTATTACGAAATTTTCTCGTGTTTTCACTAGCATCAAAATAACTGAAAAATTTAAATTTGACTAAGTAGATTAATTAACAATAGCCTACTTGAAGAAATTAACAAATTTCCTTGTAAATATATATATTTTTTTAAATCTTAAGACATATGCCAAATTCAATAGAAAACTTGTCAAAAATGCTATCGACACGTAAAGACAAACCACATGTGTTCTATTTAAAAATGAGTTATTCAATCGTGTGAAGTGTGTGTGCTTGGACTAAAAGTCGACTTTTTGCTGAAACTACAAGCTATTTTAAATTTTCCTTTTGCAAATTTATTGAAAAATATTCATAGCTAACGGCAATGATTTTTCAAATCAAATTCCAAAAAAGGAAAAAGTTAAATAATTCGGAAACTGAAAAAACTACACCCAGAATGACAATATATAAATAAATATTTCAATATAATCCATCAACTGGACGTCGACAACTGCATGTCAATATTGAATAGCAAAAGTAAGGACCAATTACACATTCCTGGGTCACTCTGTACCACTTAGTAGAACCTTAAATTTGTCAGCCTGGGGACAATCTTCGTTTTAAACAAAATTCCAAAAACTTCGCTATTTTAAGTTATGAAGGGTTCCTCTTTTTTGCAGTGTCTTCTGTGAATAACGATTCTAGTAATAACGGCGCATGGAACGACATGGTTTCATAGTATAAGTGACTATCAATTCAGAGTGTAACAAGAATGTATCATTTCTTTTAATGTGGTATTTATTGACAATGATAAGTCGTAAAATTGTCTGTAACTGGGATTGTGTTTTATTGAATGTATCTTGCGATAAAAAGCTTTTATATATATAAAGTTTTATTAATAGAGGTATCACCCAAGTACGATAGACATTTATCCATGTAGTGCAAGAAAATAAAATGTATTACGTAAAAGCATGTTTTCTTGAATCCCTCAACTTTTTACTGCGGTGTAATAGTCCATTCATAAAAGAATACCACTGAATTTTTCTTTCGGAATCATAGGAAAGTCCTCTGACGCGCTGAGTTTTTCCAAGTTTTTCACTATAAAAAAGAAGTCAGACAAACACAAGCTACATTTCTTTACCCACAGTTTACAGTTCCATTTTCGGCGTGGCTAGAATACACGATCTCTTTAAACTGAGCGAAATCGGCTACATATTTTTGTGTCAAGTCATATGCGTTGAAAATTAACAAACTTAACATTTTTATGCGGTTTTTGAGATGTTTATTAAGTGAAGTGTCGTATGTTCCCAAGTCTTTATAAATGGTTCCAACCGTTAATTTGTACAATTTAACAAAACAATTGCATCTACAACACGAGAAAAAAACATGGAATCTGAAATTAGACATAAACTTACGTTTTGATTTCCTGTTGATGCACGTCGTCGAATTGAAATATATTATAAGTCAGATTAACAATGTTTTCACTAACTTTTAGAAATTCATCTTTTTGTTCAACGGCCATCAGCATCTTTTCTAACGTACCAACAAACTGGGCAAATCTGCAAGAATCTAAACACACCGTTAATTGTTTAAGTAAGTATATAAAACGTTTTTTTTTAATACCTTTATTGGAGTGATTCGTCACATCTTCTTCTTTTGAACACAGAAAGGAAATCAATGCCGAATTGGAAGCAATCACATTTAAAAAAATGTTGACTTGGTCCATGAGTTCCAAATCGAGATTCAAACTTATCAGTTCTTTTGAAATTGCTCTCATAGTATTTTGCCTTAAATAAAATAAGTTAATACTTTCAAACAATAAAATAGCAGTGACCTACTTTAAATTTGTCAAGTCTTCTGAAGTGAAGATTGTACATAACAGCGTGATAACATTCGACAAAAAATTACTACACTCCTTTTCTTTTCCCTTAAAAAAAGGACTTCTCACGTACAATCCTGACCAGAAAAATACTTACAGTGCTTCTAATACTGGTCAAAATATTTGATAATAGCGCCAAATGAGAAGACTGTGTTTCTATAACTCCACTGAACTCTGCAATATCAGTTGGGCGAATTAATATTTCCTTTAACAGGCATTTTTTTAAATGGCGACTAAAAGGGATCATTTTTTGAAAAAAATCTAGAATCTCGCTACATAAAAAGCTTATTTCTATTAGCCTAAAATAAAACAGATTTAGTAATGAGAGCTAAAACCTCTAGTCACACCTGCTAGTTTCTATTTTCTGAAAACTGACAGATTTGGTATTCATTTCTTTTAAGTGGTTTTGAAACATCTTCAAAAGCTGATAGGTCGACCACAAAGTCTAAATTAAACGAATGGTAGTGACATTATTATATTTATTGGCAAGTTACCTTATTAATAAGTGAATTAGAGGTGTTTGAGTTTAATTCGTCAGACGACAGTGTACTTAGAGCTGTCAAATCTTGGCGGATGGTCTTTTTTTCTAAAAATTCTGATATTTGGGAAGCTGAGGAACTTTTATCTTGAAATAATTGCGGTTGAAACGACGCATTGAATGATCTTAGTGGGTAATCTAAAACGCAGTTACTTCCATGGTTACTAATTAATTAATTAACTTGATTTTTTTAAACTTACGTTTTTCTACATTAATATAAATTTTATAATTCCCAGTTGAGACAGCTTCTTGTCTTTTCTCAGGACTGGACACTGTGCTTCTTCTAAAAAAGAAACACAAAAGCCAGACTTTTGATTTAAGACTGAGGCTGAGGCTACAATTGAACTTACGTATCAAAGAGCTGAGTCCTTTGCAACAAATTTTGTTCACCATTCACAAGTCTAGTGAGTTCTGCTATTTGTTGCTTTAAATTAACAATTTCAATATTCTGAAATAAACACAAATTCAGTATCAAGTATTTATGTATTTCTAAAAAAAACAGTAAAAAGACTAACCTTAAACTCTAATTCACTTTTAATAGTCTTCTTTTCTTTTTCACTTAAAGACAATTTGTCTTTCCATTCCAACTGTTTTCTCTCCTGATCTACTTGATAGGAAGTTCTTAAGTTTTCAAGATTTGATCGCAGTATAGACGCTTCTCCCTCTTTTTCCGCATATTTTGCTTGTAGTTCCTTAAATTTGTCTTCAGGACCGTCATGACTACTTGTAGAAGGGTGACACTGAGTAGACGTGATTATGTGTTGTGGTGCTTTAAAGAGACTGTATGAGGACAACAGGGTGACATCCTTTTCATTACTAATTTCCTATCAGTTTAAAAATGAGAAGAAAAAGAATAATTTCGTGGCAAAAATACCTGTGTTGCCTTTCTGAAACAGTCATCAATCATATCTCCATCGAATTCATCATCATCGTCCCAAATATCGCATAATTCGTCCGTTCTGGGTTTTTTTGAAGAGGGCTCCCTGAAATCGGTGTTTCCTGTAGACATTAGAGCGCGAGTTGAAGATGACTTAAAAGTAAAATTTTTCACTTCCTCGTTATGGTACTCCATTACATTTTTCATTTGTCATTTATGCTATTACTAATAAAAAAACATTTTATACTTGATAACATTTCAAATTCGTTGACACTTAAACTAACCTAACTTCTGTTGATTCGAGCGCGCATTTTGACACCAACAATGCAACTAGAGGAAGCAAAAAGTTATTCGTGAAGCTAGCAGCAGGCACATTTTATAAAATTTTACCGGAAGGTTAGTGCAATATCAATCCATAATTCATTCATCATCGTATGATTGTACGTGTTTTACATCATTTACAGTGTTCCAATTTAGAACTAATTTGGAAAACAAAAAAGTGGCGGCTAACTTCACACTGGAGCAGGAACATCATCATGTTAGAAACAAATCTTTGTTAGTCGTTGGGTGTTGCTCCATTCATTGTTGGATTTTTTCATTCAGATGTTGAATCAAATTTTGTCCATTTTACTGTGAAAAAGCCTTTTTTTCTCATGTTAAGAATAATTTACGCAACACGCGCTGAAGTGAAGCAGCAGCTAAACTATTAAGATGCAGCTAAATTATCATTATCAGTCTTAGTATTTTTTCCAGCGACCCAGTTACAAGAAATGCATAAATAACTGATAAAGAATGAGGATGGTAATGGTAATAGGATGACATAATTACACATTTCCAGTCCTGTCAACAACAGCTGATCTAAACGTCAAAAAATGTGACCTGTCAGTGGTATCAATTTTTTATCTTTTAATCGCTTAAAATTATTATTCCATTACAAAACAATGAATTCATAACAAGAAAATAAAATGGCTCATTCTGTTAACACGACTCCACTTCTTCAAGAAGTTGACTCTTCCGACAATGAAAATGATGTTAGTGAAGTCCCTGATGAGGTTATCGTGCGAGACACGAAACCTTTATTTAAAACAGAACCTAGAGACAAGTATTATATGGCGTATATGATTTTTTATCTGCTGGGGATGGTGACGTTACTGCCATGGAACTTCTTCATAACAGCTGATGATGTAAGTTTGATAAAGTGGGACATTTTTTAAATGTCTTTTTCAGTACTGGTTGTACAAGTTCAGAGATGTTAACAACAGCAACGCTACGGACCACTCGGTGGCTAAAAGAACCCCTTTACAAACTAGTTTTACTTCTTATATCAGTGTCGCCTCAGCGGTACCCAATTTGGTGTTTTTGATACTCAACACCGCTCTTACTCACAGGTGAATTACAATAAAGTGAAGATAGTCACTCAATTTTTTTGTTAGGGTATCCCTCCATAAACGTGTCATTGGCTCTCTCATTGTGATGTTAGTCCTTTTCATCACAACCCTCGTTTTTGTGACTATGAACACGGATAAGTGGCAAGATGGGTTTTTCGCCGTCACCATCACAACCATAGTTCTTTTAAATGGTACCCCCTCATTTCACCACAACACTGACTAACTTTTGTGTAGTTTGTAGCGCTGTCTTGTCTGGTAGCATTTTTGGTGTCGTGGGTAGATTTTGTCCCATTTACATCACGGCAACACTTGGGGGCCAAGCGCTAGGGGGCATCTTCGCAGCATTAACGGAAATCGCATCTCTATCCATAGGAGCATCCTCAGTTCACAGCGCATTTGTGTATTTCATTATAGGCAACCTTACAATCATTACTTCTATTGTTTGTTACATAATTTTAACAAAAACAGTGTTCTTCAAGTTCCATTTGTACGAAAAAACGATAACTCAGAATGAGTTTGAGACTGAGTTGCTCAGGCCTCGCATCATCAGCCACAAAATGATTTTAAAGAAGATCTGGAGCCATGGTTTATCTATGTTCATCGTGTTTGCCATAACGTTATCAGTGTATCCTAGCGTAACAGTTCTGGTGGAGTCGGAAGGAAAAGGGCATGGAAATCGATGGAACGGTTGGTAGCACTGTTTTTTAGCCCCCATAACGATATGTTTCTAGACGTGTTTTTCGTTCCAACCATAGCTTATTTGCTCTTCAGTGTAGGCGACTACTTGGGCCGAATTTTAGCAGGTCGTATTCAAAAGGTTTGTATCAACAGTTTTTTCGTGTTTCATGACAATATTTTTGTAGCCCAAAAAAGGCTACATTCTTCTCATTCTCAGCACCGCTCGTTTCGTCTTCATTCCACTAATGATGCTTTGTAATGCTCAACCGAGATCTCATTGGGCTGTTGTTTTTGATAGAGATTATCAGTATATTTCAATTTTATTTATTTTTGCCCTCTCTAATGGGTATTTAGCTAATATCACTGCAATTTGTGCTCCCAGGTTAGTCCGCTTAATAAAAAAAGCAAAATATAATGAGTTTTTTCAGGGTAGTTGAATCGCACGAAAAAGAAACTGCTTCGTCCATGATGACGGTGTTCATGGGCGTTGGTTTAGCTCTAGGATCTGGTATTAGTTTATATATGGTCAAGTTACTGTAATTTTTTTATGACTGCCAGTAATTGTGATAGTAGATGTACCTATCCAAACTTATGTATGACATCGGTAATAAACTTATGACTTTGAAGGTTGAGTTGTTTTAAAATCAAATAAAGATAACAAAAAGTTGTTAACAACTGTTTGCTTTAAACGCAATTGCCAAAAATTACTGATAATAAACCTACGCAAGTTGTAAACTAGTATACTTAACATACAGAAATTAAAAAAATATATTTTGGAAAAAAACGAAAAATAAGTTATACAGGTTGAAATCATAGTATACTGAGTGACAAAAGTAAAAGAACGCCAAGAAATAATTCAGTTGAACTGATTTTTATACCGGGTGATTCAGTTTGGTGTTGGCGCCCCTATATCTCCTTTACTAAAAAAAATATCTATAACAAACTATATACTTATTTAAATCGCCTGTTAAACTACATTAGATGACGTTTCCATTTCAACTTTGTGATAACATGTGTCAAAATTACGACAGTCAATTTTTTTTTCAAATGATAGCCTATACTTTTTATTGCTTATTCTTGTAGAGGTTTATTTTCTACATTCGACTACCTAAAAATGTGTTCTCTTGTATAAGAAAAATCGAAGAAAAAAAATGATATAATTTTGTTAAGTATTTTATTAAGATAGTCATGGAAACAATTGAATTTTGGCATTGTACGTCAAGTAAAAAGTGTGCAATTTTTTGTAGCGTTGCTTTTAATTGTTAAATTATAATTAGATACCTATAAAATGGCAGTTCGCACAAATGTTTCGCCAATTTTGCAAACATTTTATCTGATGGAAACGGCCCATTTGGAAAGCGAGCATGATACAAGCGCTTGGAAGCTGTACTATTTCTTCGGCCTTCTCCATAAATTAAAATCATCTCTAACTTCTCTTGATTAGAGTAAACTGCCATTTTATAGGTATCTAATTGTAATTTAACAATTAAAAGCAACGCTACAAAAAATTGGACATTTTTTACTTGACGTACAATGCCAAAATTCAATTGTTTCCATGACTATCTTAATAAAATACTAACAAAATTACATCATTTTTTTTCTTCGATTTTTCTTATTCAAGAGAACACGTTTTTAGGTAGTCGAATGTAGAAAATAAACCTCTACAAGAATAAGCAATAAAAAGTATACGCTACTATTTGCAAAAAAAAAAATGACTGTCGAAATTTTGACACATGTCATCGCAAAGTTGAAATGGAAACATCATCTGATGTAGTTTAACAGGCGATTTAAATAAGTTTATAGTTTGTTATAGATATTTTTTTAAATAAAGGAGATATAGGGGCGCGAACACCAAACTGAATCACCCGGTATATTACTAAATGTAGGTGGTTAAAATAAATAAATGATCAACATTTGAAACAACACAGAAGTTTAATTAATTAATAATGTGTTTCCCCGTCGTGGTGCTCCAAGCACTCTTTATCACGTCGTGGCATTGAACTGATGAGGTTATCAATTTCATCCTATGACAGATGTATTTGGTGTCAGAGATTTTCCAGCGTCTGCCGACGAAGTAAATTAGCCAGTCGTCTGCCGATAATATCCCAAACACGTTCCATAAGGAATAATTCAGGAGATCGTGGAGACCAAGAAAGAAGAGTGACTTCATCTTTTTCAAAACAAGCCAGAGTAATCCTGGCAATATGCGGCCGGGCATTATCTTGATGAAAAACTGGGTTTGATAGGTTCTGAAGGTACGGAAGATGAGGTTCTATAATATCCGCAACGTATCTTTGAGCATTCATGATACCCCTAACGATCACCAAGGGTGATCTAAGTATTACCATATCTAATTGCCTCTACATCATAACTCCAACAGTTTGGTTTATATGGTGTTCCACTAAAAGCTGTGGATGTCGCCGTACCCAAGCAAAATCGGGATTTGTCGCTAAAGACCACCTGATGCCATTTTTCATCCCATTGTAACCTTTCTCTCTAATCGTTGCCTGTTGTGAGCAGCAGTGAGTGAAAACACAGAATTGGCCCGGTAAGACGTGAGCCCAAAAGATCTTGTTCGCCTGTGCATAATAATGGAGTGGTTACTCCACTGCTTTCTCCAAACCATTGGTCTGGAATCGAACGTTCTCGGACCAACCATGATAACAATTCGCCACAGCAGACACAGTTCTGTTTAAACGGGCTGCAATCTGACAAAAACATAAATCCTTTTCTTGAAGGCCCACTATTCCACTTCAGAATCACTTAATCAATTTTTATTTTTATCACCCACAACATACAAAATTTGATTGAAAAATAATCATTTATTCTTGATATTCTTTTACTTTTGTCATTCAGTACATTTATAGTCCGATCAAGTTCCTACAAGGCATCATAAAAATTTATTTCTCACTGCAGCGAAACATTTTCTAGAAGTTTGCAGATTTATGACAAGCCAATTGGCGTGTTTAGGAACAATATTTTTTGCTGCAATAGAAATTTACCTGAAGAAAGTATGCAGAAAGACACAGATTGAGGCTTACTTAATCTTTCGTTAATGTGAAACTACCAGAAGCTGTCCCATACCCGTAGCATATAAATTTCTGAGATTTTATGGTGGTTCGTAGAAAGTTAAATTAGTCGACACTTTTTCAGACGCACTAGAATGATGCAAAGATGGGTTTCAATCAAGAAAAAAAAGATTTTGCCCATTTTTACATAACCTTTAATTTAAAGGAATCATGTTTTCACGATTTTTTGCGCATTGTTTTTGATGCTTGTTTAGGCCTTTGGCATATGTTTCCTCAAATCTGACCGAAGATTTCAACATCGACAAGTATGGTGTCAGCAGACCATAGGTCGCCCTGAGTTTGTACTTATGATAACCTGGAAAATTGATTAGATTTGGATTATCAACTTCTGAAAGTTGTTAATCACAATCCATCATCGTCATTCATGTTTTTCAATTAAATTAGAGTAACAGCAAATATGTAACAAGTGCAAACAATAAAAGTCTCTAATTTCCCACGAGTTTCATACAAAATTTTATCTACTTTTGTTTTAAAAATGAATTTGTTTTGGTGTTGATTATTTTTTACCAAAAAATTCATTTTTCTTTCCTTAATGGAAAACAGCCATTTGATTAGGTAGAATTTGAAAAGGAAATGTTCTATTTTACTAATTAGCAACAAGATTTAACAAAAAATAATTATTCACTATTTTTATTTCCATAAAACTTAAATGTACTATTAGATATATTTTGGAGTGAAATTCCATTTAATGTACTTTTGGAAAATGCGTTTAATAAAACATCCATGATATTTGAACTTGGTGAGAATGAGTGCTGCCAAGGTTAATTTGTATCCATGCGTTGCTACGGTTTACTTTTAATAGGTAAATATGTTAAAGATTGTAGAAAAACAATTTTTGTTAAAATATTTATAAGTTTTTCACCTTTTCCATTAAGGATACAAAAAAATAGCATGTTTAACTCGTAGTAAAAAAGTAGAGTGAAAAAAAATGCAGTATCTAAGTAGAATTAATAAAAAAAGCAGACTTTATTATGAAAATAAATAAACACACTTTTTTCTGTTAATGTGTGAATTCTATAAGCTGAAACTTTGTTCGTTCGTCTTTGCATTTAGCTCTTGTAGATTTTAACTTCTCTGGGATATTCAAAAGAACAAGTTTTTGTCATGTTGCAAAGAAACCCACCTCTAACATTAAAAATATTGTCACCATCTAAGAAATTCTTCCTTTTTAAATACTCTTGAGCTATTTATTAACTTCTAAAATTTCTTAATTACAATGTTCAAAGCGGAGTCTACCTACCAGTGTCATTTTTTTTTCAAGTAAACGATAGAGTAAAAACATTTTTCTCTTTTATTGTATGTTTATTTCAGGACCTGACTGTATATTATTGGAAATTTTATTAACGTAGGAGCTGTTCATCGTTAGTCGGTATTTGTAGAGTCCAGCCTTGTTTAATTGGTACTTTACGTAAACAGGTAATAATAGAACCAGAATAAAAATAGAAAATATATGGTTAGACGCAGAGTTGCAAATTAAAAAAATTAGTTGATGTGAGGTCATTAATACATTTTTAACAGTTTTTTTACCTCACTCATTTTGAATGAATAAACCATTACCAAACTCAAAATCTAGGAACTTTTTTTCGGTTGGTAACAAACATTGGACAAAATGTCAAATGCCAGTGTGAGTGTAAGGTTACAAGTATAAAGTTTCAAGACAGATACCGAAAAATTTTATCGACAGTAAATTAACCCTAGCATTTTTTGCAATTTGTCGTATTTCTAGCTTCATCTTGGAATACTAATTTTCCAGTTTCATTTTGGAAAAATGAGAATAGAGTTTAGTCAATTTAATTCAAGTTTAAAATGTCAACTTCGAAAGGTTTCACGCACTGTCCCAAAATTCCCTAAATTATCAAATTTGACTTTATTAGTTTATTATTTTAATGTATAAATGAGAAAAAATTGCATAAAAAGTCGTTTTATAGAACTTAAAGGCACTCCTGCCTACAGCAGTTGTTTAAAAACAAAAATTATGTATGATGATGAATTCATTAACTTGACGTTCCCTACACTTTTCTTTGGAATTCTTTTGTAAGTAGAACTTCTAAAAGTTGTTGATTGTATAATGATCTTCGTAATAGAGGTCATTATCTTACAATGTAGGCATATCCTTCTACTTTCAGCTTTCTGGTTAGTCGTTTATCCAGTCTTTCCTGTCTCCCTGCAATACCCGATTTCACAATTCACCAAACAGATATGTAGGGAATTTTTGTATATTCAGCAGTTGTTTCCATTAGTTTTTCTTTTGGTACTTTTTCTTTCAGTGTATTATATACGTTAAGTATAATTTGTTTTGCCATTGGAGGAAGAAAAAGCCGTTGTTTGGAGAAACTACCTGCGTTGTTAATTTCACGATTTTCGTCAGGATTCTCCACGCCGTATTCAAAATCCACGACTACTTCAACTTCGTCTTCAACATTTGTAATTTCTTCGTCGTCGACATTAATGACATCGTTTTCGATATTCATATTCTGGTTTTCATTCCACGGTCTCCACATTTTAACTTATTTTCTGCATCTTTGACTTATCAGTTACCACAACAAGAAATTATCGTCAACTGAAAGCTACCGAAAGAGTCATCTTCTATTTGCAAATTTCAGTCGGGTATTAATGGTCAATAAAATAATTCTCAGAAGATAAACCAAATATCTATTCCAACGTCAAATTTTATCAGGTCTTACATTTCCTAAGAAATATATAAGTACGGTTCTGGAAACGAACCCCCAAGGAGCAGGCACCCGAACACTTTTATGAGGATTAAGCTAGGTAGCCGGCATAAGCCTATTAAGGTCGCACTGTAAGAGCAATAAAAGTACTTGATTTTGTTTTCAAATATTTCTATAAATATTATTCTGCAAACTTGGACTCTTGACGATAGCGGACTCGGTTCTGAACATTGTTAACAAGAAATTTTAGAAGTCGGTAAATAACTCGGGAATATTTAAAACTAAAAACTAGGTTTCTTTACAAAATGTTAAAAAGTTGACCTTTTAAATAATTCAGAGCGTAAGTTAAAATTTGCAAGATGTAAATGCAAAGACAGACGAATAAAGTCTCAACTTATGGATATTTTAACACATTTAACACATATTTTTTCGTTCTACTCTCTAAACAGGGTGCTAGCAGCTAGCTGACGAAAACTTCTGATTTTATGAGTTATAACAAAATTCTAATTTTTCTTTCCAGACACTCAATCAAATAATAATATATATACAGTATGTCGATAAAGATACGCGCAAATTCGATAAAATCGTAATGATTAATTATTTACAAAAAAACGTCGAACACGTTTACTGTGTTTTACAAAGGGCATTTTTATTAAATAGCACCCTTTTAATTTTTTTGGAGGTTTAGTTAGAGCATCAAATTCTGGTTTCAGGAATTCAAACTTTGTGTAGGATTTAAATGATTATTCGAAATAAGAATTGACTGACCTTTGAAACCCAAAATTGCCCGATGTCATATTAAAGTTTTGGTTGCCATATCGACCTATTTTCTTCAAATAATTATTGATTTTTATAGTTAATAAAGTCATGAGACCGGAAAATGTGCAAATAACAGGCAAGATTGAAGCCGAGATTTATAATCAATCGTGTCTGTTATCTGCGTAGCGGCCGAATATCGTTCAATACTTTTCATAATACTTTCGGCAGTATCGACAAAAAACTCTAAATTGTTTAGAATAATTTTTAGAAATTCATAAATTAAGTTTGTTTGTGTTGCGCTATAAATAATTATTGTTTATAAACAAATGACGTTTTTTTGATAAGAAAAAGTTTTTTAACTTCTTCATGTTTTCGTGATGCAAATGCCGATATACAGGATGTTTCACAAAGTTGTCTTTAATTCCATAACCCACAAGCGTAACGGAAAAAATGTTTTAAAAAAAAATTAAGCTTGTTGAAAATAGTATATTATTGTTTTATTAGGATTAAAAGTGTATTTTTTTTGGCAAGCAAATCTTGCGTTTGCGAGACAAAAAAAACACTTTTAAGAGGAATAAAACATGCTATTTTTTCTTCAACCGGATTAAAACATTTCAAAATTAGAAAAGAATTGATAACTAATAGGCAAAATGAATTGTGGACGCAGTACCTGGGATTTAGGTAGTCATGACTTTGTTTACTCTTGCATTTGTTTTGCGAAAAAATAACTGTCAATTTAAAGCGTTTAAAGTGTGGGTTTTTTGCAAGTACAGTGACGGCCAAAATAAAGTGGTACAAGTCTTGGAAAGCATTTTTTCAAAAATTTTGTTGTGTAAAGCGGGTGAATGAAGTAGACATGATGATTTTTAGTGTAGGCTTAACGATGACATTAATAAAACAAATGAAAGAATTAACATTCTTTAATTTTTCAAAATGCACCAAAGTCAATCGGTTGATATTTTTTGTATTATGTCATTTGAGAGGCAGCAATAACTACATTAATTTATTTATTCAGATGGCGTAAAACAAAATGAAATAACAATATTTCGGAATTAAGACATTTTCAAATGAGTAGGTACATGTGATCTCGAGTTTCATTTCATCTAGCTACTCAGTACTAACTGTTAAAAAAATTAAACAAGTGAACTGGCTTTGATAGGCACAGATGACTTATTAGTAGTTCAATGTATTAATTTTTGACCCATATTACAATGACAAAATCAAACTGTACCACTTTATTTTGGCCTTCACTGAAATAAGTTAATAACGATGCAATCTGAAAAAGAATTACCCTCAGACGTGACTAAAACTTCACGGGAAATCATTTTAAACTTACTTCCGTCGAAATCTGTGATATCTATGAGCGTGCCCACAAACGATTCATGAAATGGTGCGAAGAAAAAATTGTAAAAACCTATTCAGAAACGGCTTTATTAGCGTACTTTGGCGAACTGGCGAAGCAAATAAAGTCATCAACATTGTGGTCGCAATTGTCAATATAACCAGGTCGAATTTCCTCAGCAGTCTTTTTATTAGATTTGGCGACATTAAAGAATATAAGGTTCTGCGTTCTTCGATTTCATTGCTCATTGATAAGTTTTTCCATTGATGATTCCACGCCATGCTCGCTTGTCATATTCTTGGTTTTTAAAGACATTACCTTCGATTTTAATTCGTCGACTTCCTTTGTCAGTGAATTAATTGTGTCCTCTAAATTACAGTTTGCACAAAAATAGCTTATCTTCCTCTTTTTCGATCTAAGGCAATCTGCCTCTCTGCGCGAGAGACCGGCATAATATGCAGGGAAGACTTGCATAAGTAGCATTGCACAAAGTCAAACTCGGAGTAGGGTTTTTTGCACAAATGGCATTCACCAAACATAACTAGATGGTTTAAAATAATAGAAATAATCAAAAAAATAAACGGAGCATGTCGTTGTAACGAATTGGTCCAATTAAAAATGGAAGATATTGAAGAAATTAAATCAGGTTTGCTATAGGGTTATGGGAGAAAGTTATTTGATTTCATAGAGAAAATATCGATTGCTTCGTCCAATTATAATGAAAGCCGTTTTTTTTTTTTTATTAAATATCAAGACGGAGTGTGTTATAGACATAGTTGGCATTCACAAAGTTAGTAGTGTCTGTCAAAAAATAACCAAATTTTTAAACTTGGATAATGCAAATACAGGACACTGTCTACGCCGCACTTCTGCAACCGTTTTTGTAGATAATGGCGGTGATCTTATCTGCCTTAAAAGACATGGAGGGTGGAAATCCAATGCTGTAGCAGAGGGGTACATCCGCGCTCCTTTAAACAAAAAGAAGGACTAGCACGGAAAATCTTACGACTAAATGACCCAAGTACTAGTACAAACCAAATCGTTGCTAGTGAACAAGAAAAAATAACTAGCAATGAAAGCAATAAGAGGAGTAACCTTTACAAATATTGTTAATAACGTCAGTGAACATGTTAATGGCGCCGGCAACGCAAATCGTTAATTAAGTTTGGAAATTGTTCAAATTACACTTTTAATATTACTTACAATAATTAGAAATTGATGTCATTCATTTGAATAAATATTAAATGAAAAATCATTTTATTTTTAATCCTAGGATTAAAACCGGGGGTTGCCTTGGTAACAAACTTTCTTTTCCTAGTTATAAAAACGTCAATTTTATCTTTCAAAAATGACATTAAAAATGACATGTTTTAATCCGGCTGAAGAAGGAATTTTGTTTCTAAAGCAAGGAATGGAAATTCATGCTGTCGCAAGCCAAAAAAAGTCAGCAAAAAGCACTTCCAATTTAGATTAGTAAAAACTACGTTCATTTTCATTAAACGTAAACAGTTTACCTTGTACAAATCAGGGTAACCTATTTTTATAAAAATTGTTCAAAATGTTTATTTTTGGTCACTCTCTCACGCAGTTTCTCAAAGGTATTCACAGAAGTAAATCACAAGTATTTAAGAACGGAATACGAACGAGAAGGCCACAACTCTGAACTTTTTTTATTTTTATTTGAAAAGCAGATTTATCGCTTGCCAAAGTTGTTGGAATGAAACGGGCATTACCGTCGTGTTGACGTAGTAACGTTGGATATGATAAGGATGTAACCTTGATCATGTAAAATCCTCCAAACCATCGATAGAGAAAGACCTGTTTGTGCCTCTTGTGCTTGTACCTGGAGTTGCGGGTGTAAACTACCAATGTCTGGAAGACGTTGCACAATTTGTTAAATCACACAGGAGTTTAGCACACGTCGATGGGGAAATCAAGACACAACTGGTAATAAATAACGCATTAGCACCACAAAAAATGGTCTAAAGATTTTGTTTCTTGGCCTAGCGATAATGCTTCTCATTTTTTCCAGTTTTTGTCTCTGGTAGTTACACAGTCACCTATTTCTAGCGATGTTCAAACAGCTTTTACAAAATTTTCAAATTAATTTTGTGGCCACACGGTGCCACTTTGACCTACCGATTTTTTTACGTTAAAAACGATGCTGAAACCAAAATTTGATGTTCAACCCAAACCTGCAAGAAAATTGGAAAAAAAAAAAACAAATAAAATGCGCTTTTGTGAAATCAAATCGATCCGTTCGAGCATTTTTTGCAAAAGTAAATCGTTACGATCTTATAAAATTTGTGTGTTACTTTATCGACATTCTGTATATACGATTTTCGAGAGAACATGGCAAAAACTGAAAAGTAGGCATTTTTTATCAAAAGTATGAAGAATTGTGTCGTTTTGCCAGCATATGATTTTTGATTATCACTTATGCAAATTTGTAGTAGTTTTTATTGAGTTATTGCAGGTTATGTTCTGTTTGTTAATGTGCTTTTAAGTCACTTTTTGGAAGCGGACGTGATCATCTTGTGGATTTGGGAAAGAAATGAAGCAACATGACAGAATTGTGGGGTTGGAAACAAAAAGATTCTAATTTCTTGTAATTTTATGGTGTGTACGCTACTTAAAGAAAACAAAAAATGTTTTTTTAGTATTCACTTTATCCACATATCAAAAGTAACTAATGTGAAACGGTTAGGTTTTAAATATTTTTTATTCAGCAATAAAGTTAAAAATTAACGAGTTTTAAATGTTTATTCCCGGACTTTGTTATCAACATCGCCATTATAAAAAATTATAAATAGTTTATAGCGAAAAAGTTGAAATAAATAGGACAGCTTCTTATTGTGTTAAGTAATTAAATGTTGACTAATAAATTATATTGATAAAAATATTAAATAGAGCTGCATGTTTCCAGCGATATATTCAGTTGGTAAAAAGTTTGAAAAAAACTAATTACAATTACTTCACATTTTATTTTGGTTTAATCCCGATAACAATCAACATTTCATAAGTGTCATAAACTTTCCCTTCTTCAACTTTTATCGTGTTCAATTTAAGATACTCCTTTAAATAATCTTCTTTATAATCTTCAATTTCCTTCTCTGGAATTCGTTTAACAAACGGATTTATAATCAACACCCAATCTAAAAAAAAACTTACTTTAAAAATTCCATATTTAAATACCTACTCTTGAAATCCAAAAAACTGCCATGAACAAATTTTCTCTCCACGACTTCACATTTACACTCCGCAAAACCAACATTCTTCAAAATTTCACCCATCTCTTTGGCCGGATTTGGCACAAATTGATACGGCGAAACCATGTCATCCACATCCATCATATAACGTGCCCATTTGTCTATTTTCGCCATTTTTTTAAAAACAACAAAGCCAGAATGCCTAGCAACTAACGTTAATAAAATATCACCGCCTGGTTTTAACATATGAAAAATATTATTGACCGCTAATCTGTAACAAAATCTTCAAAAAAATGGATGCTGGTAAAAACGTACCTTTGCTCTTTCACCCAGTGCAGGCAATAGAAGGAAAAAATGTGATCAACATTTTGTAATTCTCGAGGTATAAATCGTGCTCTTATATCCATACAAAAGTATTCAATTTTTGGGTTTTTATAGTAGTTCTGAGCTAGTTTTAACATCTCGTTGGAGGCATCTAAAGCGACGACTTTACCATAGTTGGGTAGTTTTGGTAGAAGCACATCTACAAGAACGCTGCCATCGCCTGTACCAACGTCTATGATGGTGTCATGATTGTGCCAGGAAAGAAATTTGAGGTAGTTGTTTAAGACGAAGAGAGCGTCCAGTTTTTGGACTGAGTTATATTTTGAGTAGGTAGTGGCGTCTAGTGTGGTCATTTTAACAATGAGCTGCTTTTTTTTTTAATGAGGTAATTATTATAAATTATCGCCATGTAGATAACACAGTTTGTTTTTTACATTTTTTAGTAACGCCATTAATCCATACGAGGAAAAATGCTTTAAAAATCAGAATGTTGACTCATTTTGCAAAGCTATCAATTTTATAAAACTTTTATTTACTTTTAGTACACTGTTTATCATTTCTTACATTAATACACGTCAGACTTCTACTTTCGACACGCATCCACACAATGATGAATGAAGGGAAACTTTAGGAACTCATTGGGTTAGAATTTCGAAAAAATGTAAGAAATGATCGTGTTTTTCATATAAACATGAGGTAAATTTAAGTAATGCAATTCTTACATATTACAAATATATTTACAAGTAGCGTGCAATATGCACTTAATCCGATGCTTATAGAGGCGGTCCGAAAACTGCCTTTACAGCGAATTATATCCACAGATGCATACACTTTTCCAGATATAAAATTTCAACAGTTTGGGAAGCACTAGCAAGCGCTTACTCCTTTCAACAAGAATTTATCTTTATACCGCTAGATTCCAATGAGGTATACCGACAAAACATGCTTGTGAAAACAAACGGTGTGTGCACCTATTTTTTAAATTATTCTAAAAGATCTGTGTACGCAAATATATAAATAAAATAAATTAATGATCTCTTTATGGAATGGTTCATTGTTACTGGAGCACGTTTAATAGCTGAAATAATCCACAGCAAATACAAAATGGTGAACGGTTTTCTGAAATAAAGCACATAAACAGTGTAATAATAACAATCTGAATCACAGCGGCCACGATTGTGGTTTCACAATTTTCAAAAAATCCAACTTCATGCACTCTTTCAATCACTCATAACATCACACCATCAATCTCGTAAGTAGAATTTTCAATTCTAAAATAAAGTCTACAAATCAAATTTGCAGCTATTTTACAAAATACTGCACGACAGTGTCAACACTGCCTTAAAAAAGTTGTACTCAACAAAAAATAAGTTCATCCAGAAACTCCCTTAAAAAAATAAATTTGAGATCACCATTTACCGCAAAGTTTGAAAATTGAGAAACAACCAATCTGTACATCCAAAAAACGAATTTCAACGTTAGTAAATCAATTAGTAAAAAATAAATAAATAAAGTTGCTGTACAAGTAAAAAATTAAAACTATTGTAAGGAATCGTGAAAAAGTCATGTTTGACAATTTGAACTAGTGGACGGGATATCGATCGTATGACTTTCGTTTCCAAAAATTAACCTCAATCTCTTCGTCGGTAGAAAAGTCATTTCTTGCTCGTGCTTCAATTTCCTATCCCTTTTTCTATCTTTTGATTTATGCCTCTTTTTCCTGTGCGAATACGGTGTATATTCCACTCCTTCCACCCTCAAAACTTCGTATTCCGGTTCGTAACTATCCTCACTCAGACTATTCCCTGATTCTATGACTTCATCCAATACCGGGCTACGTTTCATTCTAAGTGTCAATTTCAACCTCCCGCACTTTTCCGGTGTTTTTTCTGGTTCCGGAACGCACGGTGATTCAGATTTTACTTGAGTCCAATCGTTCTGATTGTTATCAGACTTTTCTCTCTGTTCTTCGCAAATTTCGTTTTTTATCACATGTTCACCGTTCGCCTCTTTCGTTTTGTTCCTCCGTAAACACAAAGAGTCCGATTTTGTTTCGTCGTCCTCGAACTCGTATACGTCTTTGTCGCTATTGGCAGTGATATTGTTATTCATTTTGTTTAAACGAGACGAATGACGGGTTTTCACGCGATTTGGTACCGATTTTGATGGAGATGGGGTATTCCGCTTTTCACGAGGAGCTGTCGCATGCGTTATCCCGTTTTGGGTGCATGCAATTTGGGGTTCCAGTTTCGGCATCGCTGAGTCGGGGGACTTCTCTTGGTTCAGACATTTGTGGTTACGTAGAGTTATGCCGTTTTCTGACGACTGCGCAGGCGAAACGGGACGATCTGAAAAAGGGTTTTAGTCATTTTTTGAGTACGAATTAGGGAATTTTGAGAAAAAACACCTTTTTCTGAATAGTAGTGAAAAAATAATCATTACTGACTCTATTTTTGTACTGTAAAGTATAACAGAATGTTATTTATCTAGGTCAATAATGATTCTGTTATTTAACGTATTATTGATCTAGATTAATAATGTACATAAAAAAAACCTTACATTTTTATTGGCATTCAGATTTCAAAACCCAATTCAATCGGTTGAATAAACGAGGTATTGGTTCCTCACCATTAAGAGAAAATTGTTTTTAGAATGTAACGGTAGAAATTAAAGAGATCTCGTAATGCGCACGCACTTGGGGATTTTGTGTTGCCTAGGATGAAAAATTTCAATTCAAAAACAAATGATCTACGTGATGTATATAGATATAGATGAATTCATTTGTGTCCACTCGGTAAAAAATTAGGTTGCTACTGTAACTTTCTAGAACTTCTCCGCTGTATGATTGCTCGACTGTTTAAACGTCATATTTTATTTCAGACTTAGTTTATTTTTTAAAAAAAAAAACAAGTTAACCTCACATCATGCGTTGACATGACAGATGACAAATTATTTCCCCAACTTAAATAAAGTAGACAAACTTACATTACTCAATAAAAAAAAAAAACACTAGGTAGTGAACGGATAAAAATGAAAATGATAGTACCTGCTTTCTTTCTACTGAAAGCGAAGGTCTTAATGAAAGTGTCTATTTAATAATACCGAATGATCCAAAAGTCTTTCTATCAAGTGAGTCATGAAAGTAAAAACGTATGTCGTCGTATTAATTGATCTTGCTAATATTTTAACACTTAAACCTTGTTTGGTCTGTCATTTTTTTATTTATGATGTTATAAGCCGACTTACGTTTTTACTTTCATGATTCACTTAACAGAATTTTTTTGGACCGTTCTGTATAAGCAAGATATAAACTTAAGAAAACATCTATTAGTCAAAAAACAGTATATCCATATTGGTTGAGATGACAGATATAACCGTCGCGTCTTATAAACCTCAGTGCTTGGCACCTTCTAGTATCTCAAGCTTGGTAGACAAAATCCTATTCTTTGTTTAACCCACCTGTCGGTGACGTGACTCCCTTGCCACTCTCGTGCTTGTCATTGAACTTCTTAATCTGTTGTGTGGCGTCGCAAACAGGATCCTGATCACTATAAGTACTCATACAACTACTCGCGTTACTCTGCAGATCATCTAAAAGATTCGACCTCGACATGTTGTTAGTAGAAGATTGCATAAGTTCTTGGTTTGCTTGTCTCGCTTGTCTTCTCTGCATCCTCGAAGTCCTCGAACTAACTTGCTTATCTTCATTTATCACAGATTTTTTCACTTCCGCTTTCTTATTGATTTCATTATCCTTCCCGCTCCCTACACTCGACACACTCAATCTTTTTCTCTGGAACTCCCCAATATCCGAAAACTTACACCCTTGCGCAATTAACAATTCCGCATCGTATTTTGTTAAGCCTTTCTGTCTCAACTCCTTCATACTCAAAGGAGCAATAATTTTGTCCTCGACCCGATTAAACTCCTCTTTGTTATTATTACACCTTATCTTCTGCTTAGTTCGATTTATTCGATTATCAGTTTCGCGTAATCTGTAACCGTTTTCTTCTTTCTGGTCGCTTTCTTTAGCGAAAGCTCCCATCCCTCGTCTTTCGCACGTTTCACACTCGCAATAGCAATTTTTATCGCCGAAGAAGTCTTCGCCATAGAAACACGTGATTTCTTCTCCGACTTCGATGTCACGAAGCACTTTTACGCAAGCCGTGTCTCTACCTGTTGCCACAAATTTGCAGTTAGCACGACAATCATGATTGATGTAAGCTGCTGGGCCTAACCATAACTGAGCACAGTTTTTCCGGCAGCTGTACATCACTGAAAAGTCGTTTTTTCCGGGATGTAGGAGTTGTCTTTCTTCTTCTTCCGTTAATTCCGCGATGCAACCTACCAAACATTCGATTTTGTCGTTTTTGTACCATTTTTTAGTTGACGATATTTTTGCGCCCTTTTGGCCTTCCAGGGAGTAGCGGAAGCACGGCTCGATCACGAAGCCGGAATCGATGTCGAACACTCGGAGGTAGCGGTAAATCTGAACAAGAGACAGGAAAAATAGAACAAAAGTGGTTACGTCAAGTTAAAAAAAATCACAATTTAGACTCTAATCAGAAGAACTAACGATGGAAAAACAAAGTGAGTTATGCAACCACTTTGTTCCTATTTTGCTGAGTATACATGGTTGCATCAACAAAGTGAGGTTATGTCGGTAATTTTTATCAATTTAATGCTATTGTAATTAGAAAGCGAATTATGGGTTCTAATTACGCTCCCTAGATTTAGCACAGTACTTACATGTTCCTTCAGCTTATGCTGCTGTATTTTCGATTTGATTTTCGGCATCCATTCCCCTTTAGCAATACTGTTGTAGGCTTTTTCATAATTTTGCGTCCGTACGAATTCTTCGACAATACTTTTGAGTTCGGAAGTATTGGCCTTAATGGGTCTATATCTAATATTCATCTTATGGGTGGTGAAGCCCAAATGTGGATCAAGAACCAGCGACGTAGCCCAATCATCATTTTCAGATAATTCACGTGGATTCATGCCAGCAGGTTGTTGCATTTTGTGATGGAAACTCTTCAAAGGTACATCCACAACCATTATGAACACTGAAATTAGTGCAATCATACAAAAAAACGAAAAAAAAACATTCAAAATGTAAACAAATAGGTTGGATTTCAAGGTCAACGTACAGGCCGACAACAAAGAAAACTACATTTTTTAAATGTCAAAATCTGACACTCCCACACTGATCATAATTAGGCATTTTTTCATTTCTCTCGATGGAAAACGGAAAAATATACACAAAAAGACACCTTTCCGCCGTTTTTGTACGAAATAAACGCGAAAAACGGCCGGTTTTGTCGACAAGAAAATGATGGCTGACACGGCGTAGCCATTGAACCTAACACGTCAAATTCACATTTTCGGTAATAACATGACTAAGGGACATACAAATGACGCGAAATATGAAGTCTACAAGCTTAAAACAAAGCTTTATTACCACTTCACTGCTGATTTCTTCCTAAATATCCCACATATTATAAAAACTTTACTACTTGTGCATCTTTGCAACGACGCCTGGAATCAATCATGGCAGTCGCTTTCATTGTCGGTCATTTTCATTTAATGAACGATGATTACTGCTGTTAGGGCTACAAAAAGGCAAGAAATCGATGGGGGAAAACTGGATAAATAGAAAGGGGCCGACTCAAACGAAAAAATTCATTTTAAATAAGAATATTTTGAATATACACAGAAGTTAGCACGGACGCCAACCAGACTTGACAGGTGAATAAATTTGAAAAAAAGGCGGGCTTAGGGAAAAGATTAAAAAATATTTTCGAAAAATGTTTCTCAGAAAATTTAAAAACTAAAAACTAATTTTAATCCCAAGATTTCAAAATTCATGGGGTCTATTATTAATGTAAATAAAAAAAATTAACAAATCCTATACTCAAGTTTTTACTGATTGAAAACTCTAAAAATTAATATTTTTACCGAAAAAATCTACCAAATATACCACTTTCAAGCTGGAATAGAACTTTACCATTAAATATTCTTAGTAATTAGTAATATCTGCATCTTTAAAACAATTATCTAAGAGTTCATAAGCCAAAGGTAGTGAGTCTAATTTTTTTGAAAACGTAATTATACCCACAGAATCAGTGGAAATGCTCCTTTGTCAAATAAGGATATTGCCTAGTGCCTGTCATAAATTGAGTGAATGTATTGTTGCATATGTTAAAACGGTAAAGTATTGTAATCTAATCTGATTGTGAGTAAGTAAACATCAAATTTTCTCTTTAGCTGCTCGCAAAAAGTAACTCTCAGTTTATTAATCTGATACCAATCAATAGAGGGATTAGATAAGACTTCCGAATAGTTAAATGATTATTAACTTACATTACTTACATCATCGTCCTTAATCCATAGAAGACAAAAACGAACAAACAACAAAAAAAAGGATATTACTATTAATAATAACTAATTAAAGTCATAATTTAGAAATAAGCATGTGGAGAATCTCCAGAAAAAAAATAGCTCAAGTAACGTAACATAATAATACAGAACGTGCAGAACAAAAAAAAGTTTCGAGCAGTCGAATAAAGCGTACTTATACAAAATTTTAGTCGGCCGAAAGCTCGAAACCTCACGAAAATTTCCTTTATCCACACAATTACAAAATCTCTACGTGACCAATTGATAAAGTACAAACTGATATTATTGTTATCACGAGAATGCAATGTATTATCTCAAGTATAAAATAATTGTCGGCTCAGATCACTGTGTATATTTAAGATAAATGATTGATAAAAGTAAAACTGTACTCTGTGATTAGAACAGTAGCCTCAAAACATGAGTGTTGACCTCACAGATCTTGAAGATCTCCTCCAACCATCACTAAACCAAGGTATTAAATCCATTACTGGTAACGAAAATAGTATATGTGTCGATTTGAATGATGGAACCGCTCTTCAACTCACTGCCAAAATAACCCAAGAAAGTGAGCTAGCATTCTACAATGTGATTTTACCAACTTTACGTTTCTTCCAAAAGAACGAAGCCATTGACGAATTAGCCTTCATTCCTGTAAGTTATGGAGATAAAAATCTCAGTTTTCTTTTGATAGAAGATTTCAAAGAACAACGGTACAAAAGTTTAGAGAGTTTTAACTTAGGGACGACACGTCAAATCTTGAAGGATTTGGCGAGTTTTCACGCTATTCCCCTAGCTTTGAAATTAAAAGACCCTAAAGTTTTCGATATAAAAATCAAAAGACACCTCAACCGAAAAGAGGAAATCAACACACAGCTCATTGCCCAACTGTTGAAAACAATTGGAGAAGACGATGACTACGCTCCTTACTTAGAAAAAATCAAAGAACAATTTGAAGAAATTCCTAACAAGGCTGTAAGAGCTCCGTTTTCTACAATGGTTCACAACGAGTTTATTTGGCAGAATATCATGGTCAAGAATGGGTCTGATGGATTTGTTGATGTCAAAGTGACGGATTTTCAACAGTGCAGTTATGGATCACTTGCTGAAGATTTGATTCTTTTTTTGTACAGCAGTGTAGATTTAGAAGTTTTGGAAGAACACAGCGATGGGTTAATCGAGTTTTATCATAGTAATTTTGTGAGGGTTTTAGAAGAGTGTCGATGTGACCCAACTCCTTTTTCCTTAGATGCTTTGTTTAAGGAAATAAAGATCGTGGCGAAAGAAAGTCAGTTTGTTCATCTTCTTCTTAGCCTGTTTTCCACAAAGAAGAAGGAAGGAAAAGAGAGGATGTTGTTTGCTGTGAAAGATTTTGTTAAAAGAAATTGGGTGTAGTGTAATAAAAAGTCAAATCAAATTGTTTTTTATTACAATAAATGACTAGATAAACCATTTCGAAACTGTGCCTAAGAACAGACAAAAAAAATGTTTTTTTTTCGACTACCAAAAGTGCCAGTTTTTATTCAGTTTTTTCCGTGACATACAATACAATCGGTTTTAAATTTTTCAATATAAACTCAAAATGTCCGACACAAAATTTCCAAAATTACTCACAAATACGCTAAATTCGGCCAGTTTATGTCTTTCTGCTCCTTTTACAATTTATTTAGTGCCCAAGAGGACTCAGTTTACTGTCGGCCCATTTGAAATCATCCTGATACATAAAATAAATCATCCAATAAATTAAATTGAAAAAACCAAACGAAGCTGGAAATAGAACCCTCGCGGCTCTGTCAATCAAAGACACGCTATTTACATGTCTAGGTCCATGACAATGACGCTTTCCATCACCATCTACAAAACAAATACTTTTTCTCATTCTCGGTCTATTTTTACTCACCACTAGCGGAAGCAGCTTCTCTTTCTCTTTGTTTCCGAAACTTATCATCACCTTTCAAACAATAGATAAATTGTTTCCATTTCGGAAGCCTCGTTTCCGTTTGTGTCGTCCTTTCCATGGTCAGCCTTACAGGAGGCGATGCCACTTGGACGTTGGTCAAACTCATCTTTTTATTGTTACAATATACAGCGGAGTTCTGTAAAAATTATTGAAATTAAAGTAATCGTCAATAAATCCATTACGTTGTAAATGGGACAAATCAAGGAACTTCGTCGACGTCCACGGTTAGTAGCAGTGATTAAATTTTCCACTGGATCGTCTCCAGATGTGCCGATTTCATCTTCTGATTCATTGAAGTCTTCCCAATCGTCTTCGTCGACGGGGATTTCCCCGCTACCAACTTTGGTGAAATAATGAACTCCGGCGAATTCTAGAAGAGTGGCGATGCAGTAGAAAAAACTCATAAGAAGAAACCAGTCGAGGGCAGTGGCGTAGCGAACTTTGGGGAGGTCGGTACGAGAGTCTAAACTTATAGTGGAAAGAGTCAAAACAGTCGTGATACAGAGACCGACACGATCACTAGTCGCTTCACGGTGAATCCAGAAGGAGACCCATGAAAGGACGACGATGAGGATGCAAGGAACGTAGACTTGGATCAAGAAGTAGCCAGTGTGGCGCTGGAGATTGAAAGAAACTTGGAGGACCGAAAAATCGCCTAAATGGAAAAATTGCAAATTATCTACTAGTTTATTAATTTTGTTGATACGAAATAGGTATTTACATAAGAGTCAGGAAAATGTTACTGATTACTGACGAGGCACTTTGTGCCGAGTAAATTTTAAAGCTTCCAGTCAAGTGAAACATTTTACTGACATGTTTTGTATTAAATTTTTCCGGAAATAGTACAAAATCAAAATTTTAAAACACTAATTGAATACTGTTTTTAAATTGAGCAAAAATCAAGTTTGGCAATTTGTTGACACCATAGTTACAAACAAACAAAAACAAATAAATAAAAAATAATAAATAAACATTATCAATTTCGTGTGTGTGTAAAACAGTTAACAATTGCTGATGATTCATAAATTCGTGATGAAAGTGGACGAAAATTATTATGTTGTCCACGGCATACCATTATTTCCATTCGATGTAAATGAAGCTGCGGCCGTTGCTACTGAAGATCTATTGCTTTAGAAATCAAGACAGCCATATGCAAAAGGCATTCAAAATCTTCAAAAGATTGGTGTAGATTTATAACAGTCACTTGACTAACAGATGATGCATTTTTCGTTTATTTTGTGGAAATAGTAAGGTCCCATAAAGCTTCAAATCTTTTTAGTACATACTTTATGTTGAAAGTGTTTTTGTTGAAGCAAAATTTGGATATAAGCAAGTTTTGTAAACTATTTGCTTACCTAAATCGGTTGGTTACCAACCAAAAGAAAATCAAAATGTTCGTGTGGAGATTAGATTGATAATTTTGTTCTTGAGGCTTCCGACAAGGAACTCTTAGTGATGACAGCAAGTGAATGGTTAAAATGCTTCAGATTAATCCGAATCTCTTATGTTATTACGGGTCGTGCTTATTTTTGGCGTGTCTGGAGCCTGTCAATGCGACGAATTATCAAGCCTGTTACTCGATGACATTGAAGATCAAGATAGCGTCTAAAAGTATACATTTCTGATATTTTAAGAAGTACAAACCTCGACGCTTTGTAGTTGTTGACCAAAGAAATGGTGACGTAATGTGACACTACGCCCTTCTCATACTCCACATCGGCGCTTATTTGGGCATTAAAAGCAAGGAAAATATACCACCTAACCAGTGGGTTTACACTCTTTTGGAAAATTTCTTTCTAAACTTGCTACATACCTTGGCTTATCTACATCTCTCGAATACACGAGGCAATGTATGCGGCGCAGTTCAGAGACTTTGTTGGTAGTCGCCGGAGGAGATATAACAAATTTGAAGAGACAGGGAGGATGGCACAGTACTTTGATAGCAGAAAGATATTGCAAGAAAAATACGATCCGCTCCAACCAAAAACATAACTGATATCGACAGTGATCCCTCTACAAGTAGTAATTTATCTGAAATATGTCCTACCAGGACTTTTAATGAAAAGTTAAAACTTGGTCATAAAGCACTGCCTGGATTTAATACATATTTCAAATGTGATAATTTCTACAATTCATATAAATATTTCTAATTAGTTTTGAATAAATTTCTTTTTGTTTTCAGGTGTATTTTGATTTCGTTACAATTACTAAATGAATTCAGGATAAAGTAAAAGTGTCTTGTAAAGTCTTTACCGTACTAGTCAGCGAAATACAGTTTCCCTGCGCGTACTTAACCAGGGAAATCTTGTTTCTAAGATGATTTCCGAAAAAAAAACATTGCGGAACGAATCAACTTTGTTTTTGAGCAGGTGCGCTTGTTCCTGCAGTGAAAACTTTCATTTCCCAAGCCCGTAAAGTATCCGTCGAAGTGAAAAAGTGATTTAATTTCTGGCTTCAAATCTCATGTTTCATTTCCTGTAACCGTAAACCATACAATACCTTCCCGTCTCCTAAGAGTAAAGTTCCTGTACGGAAAACTGATCAAATCGAACTGGGACAAAGTCATTCCTGGCACAAAATTCACACTAGCTTCGTTCTGCCATCGATACACCAAATCTCTCGAAGTGTATGCATCTAAAACCACAGCTTAACAACAAAGTTATGTTAATTTGTTATTCTTACAACTCCCCAAAATCAGTGGACACGATTGTCGATCCATTGGAAAAGTTCTCAGTTCCATTGGACATTTCGCTTTGATCGTTAACCTGGGAATCGGAACGTTCACATTACCGAGATAATGACAGCGGTTTCCGTTTCTGCTATTGTCTCAACTTACCTCATGGAGTATAAAATATCGCCATCTTGACTGATTCTCAGGAGTTTGTTGGGGACGGTGATTGTGTGGACGTAGGAGTGTTTTCCATTGTAGAAATAAGTATCAGGTCGCCAGATGCGTTCTAACATTTTTATAGAGAGAGAAAGAGATTTTATTGGACCGAGAAATGATAAACGTTGGTCTCTCCAGTACTGCCGAAAATAACAGTCCATTGAATATTCCTGAAAACCTTAATAAGGGAAAAAATCAAAAGAGTGAGAATTACCATGTCTAGTTCTGAAACTGGACCCATGCTGCGGATAAGGATGTTGGTTTGTATAACGGTGGGTTGATCTAAAATAAAAAGAAAATCTCATTTTCAACATTTTTTTTAAAATTTGTTTTGTTCTCAAATTCCACAGCGTTCACTTATGGTGCCTAGAGGGCTTTCCATTTTTTTACATGTTGGTAATACACCTAATTTAAGAATTATCAGCAACCGGCGAATATTAATTAATGACTAACCTCAAACTGAGGCGCCTTGATATTAGCAAGCAAGCAAAGCTGCCAACACATTTCAAACTCCAAGGCTTTCTTAGAAAAATTACGTATTTATTAACATGAAAAAAGGATCAACTCATATTTCCAACGAATCCCGTTCCAGCGATCTACGCTGAAACTGTAAGCTCTATAATTGGCTCCCAAGAAATGAACTAAACTACGATTGCCTCTATTACGTGTTTAAACTACAAGAAGCGCCAGTTTCATTGCGATTTCGTTGAAAAATTCAAAAACATGTTTTCTTTTGGAAAACTTCCCTTTGATAGAATTTACATTATTACAAACTTCGCCTTGTAAGCATACTCGGTGGAAGTAATTGACGCGAATTTCAAACATTTGCATTAATAATATGTTAATTTTCCATTTTTTTGAACGATTGTTGGAGTTTGAAGAGAAGTTCAAGTAATTAGGTAAGTGCCTCCGGCTGTTAATAAAATATGAGATCTTCGGGATGGCCAACAACGTGACGAGGAACGGTGACCTCGACGTAATAATAACTCTAACAGGATTATGTGCAAATATAACTTTGCATTCCTGGAGACATAGTTTGACAAATAATCCATGATTTTCTTTCACTGGAATTTTTGTTTGCTTTTCCGACAAACGTATCTCTTAAAGGAACCGAAAACAAACATTGTTCTCGCCAATTTACTCTTTTAATCAACCTATCAGTTTCAGTACTATACAAAGTGGACATTATGTCGATATTAAAAAAACAAAAAAACAAGAAACTGAAAATAATAAATGTGTTGGTAGCCCGAAGTAAAGTGTAAAGCAGCGACAGAACTACCAACATACAACAAATATCAATGTCTCCTTTCATTTTTTGCCGTGATCGGTACTATACAGGGTGTAAAAACACAAATGAACCCCAAAAATTTACTCCTAATTCCCAGAGAAATTCCTAATAACATCGCGTATCGACTGACGTTGCCGCCAACACTTTAAATCCTTTGATGTTGAAACTCGCATAGTTTCTTGCTTCGCAGAAACCGTGAATACTTTTGCATGAAATTTTGAATTCCTAATGTTGACAAAGGTATGTACAAAATGTTCACGATACTTCAAAAAACGATGTTAAGCTCTCAAGGGTTTATTAAAATATGGAAAGTTTAGACGACTCTTGAACGAGAAACCGTTTATTGAAAACATAGAGTACTGACAATATGACAGGTTATTTTCTACACTCCTTTGTTCAACATGTTATATAAATGATGCAATGGATTATAAACGACACTTGTCTGAAATGCGAAGATAATCTCCGAGTCAGCAACATTTTTATTATAGGTGAAATAAAACAGAGCTGTGTCAAAGTTTGGGAAAATTAATGACCAGGATTTTTCGAGTTCATATATAAGTTTCTACACTTATTGCTTAATAATCTGAAAACAGTTTATTCAAATTTTCGGTGATAAAAAAAATGACGGTGGTTTACTTCAAACTGTTAAGGCTCACAGACAGCATTGCCAACACATTTTCAATATTAGAGACTTCCGACAGACCCTTTTTCTTTTAATTTAGAGTAAGAAATTTAAAGATTTACACATTAAAATCTAAATGAGATAAAAAATTCAAAACCCCTTATTACAACAACAATAAGCATTTTCCCACTTTTACATCAGTCTTAACCTAAAATCAATACCAGTGTCGACTTATGACTTCTGTGAGCAAGAACAGATTCTCGCTTGATAAGATTATCGACACACAATGATCATTAACAGTTCAACACAAATAAGTTACACCCAAACTTAGGACGGACTTAATCAAATTATCTCTGAATTACAGACTCAATCTAATTAACTTTTAATTTAGTAATGAACTGGGAAATTCTCTACCTCTTCCATGTGTGGGTAACTGTGAACTTTCGTAATTTTTCAGTAGGTTTTCCAAGACCATGGTAATATTCCTGCTAACTATATCACTATGCGAACGTTTATGTAGTTTTTGTCCAGTTCCATTAGCAGAAAAACTGATTATGACACTGTTTAAAGACATGTTTTGAGATAAAACGTCCTCTTCAAGTCCGGTACCAATTCCTGCACATATCCTGCAACAGAAAAAAGACACTAGTGATTCTGGCGCCGACTAATTGATGGAAATAGACTACTTGAATCGATTTAAGAGAGCTTATTTTTTATGGTGTAAAAATGTAAAATCAACAGAATTCAAATGTAAACACTGTAGAAAATTGCCAAATCAGTCAAACATTGACTTTCATTTTACACTTTTCCAAATGAGTTGACAATGAAGAGCCTAAAAATTGCTGATTCCGCTCTTGTTTTGTGTCTGGATAAAAAGTACACTAGAAGAAAAGTCGCGATTCGCCTCTTGAATTTGATGAATTGTTGACGTGCAATTTTGCATCGAACGTCTAAGGAGATTTAGTCTTTTGGTATTATCTTTTTTAGATTCTGTGCTGACTTGGAAATATAAACTTGGACAAATAACTTGTTTTGTGATGGAATGGAGAGGTTTCAAGATGCTCAGTTATGATTCCGCTACGATATTATAAAATAGTTGAGTACTTTGGTCTATTAAAATAAAACAGAAACGGAGCTTTTGAGGACGTCAACGAGCTGCGAAATACTAATAAATTATAATTGAAACAAGAATTATGTACTTACTTATATTAATTTTCATCAAGGAAACGCTTTGAAATATTCCTCTTTAAATCAATATAAAAAAAATAGTTCAAATAATATTGCATGGTGATCTTGACTTTCCTGATTCCTGTTATAAATATGCTAACAAAAAGTAAAAAAAGACCAAATTATTGTTTTCTAAATTCAGATAATCTGAAAATCCAAACTTTGATAAAAGATTCCTAAACTAAAATCTTTTTGTAACCAAACGCTGAAGGAATATTTTTAGTCCAGCAAGAAACGTTCATTTTATTAATTATCTCAAGATTATAATTTCCAAACTGTAGTTTATTAAAAACAAATTTAATCAAGAGACTTGAAAATGTCTTGAACGTGTTCGATAACAAAACGTGTTTCAGAACTGCAAATTATCTCTTTGATCTGACTCTAATTGACCATAATAACATCTTTCGGCTCAATTATCCACAACCAAATTAATTTTTACAAACAGCCTCCAACTCTTTTATTATTAAAACATTAAATTCGCTTTGTCGCTCCTAAATAAGAAAAATAAAACCTTCGTCCATTCACGCCCCAAACTTAAGACAATTAACTTGTTTCAGGAAAAGAAGTGAAAATTCTTGTTCTTCCACGTTTGCGCTCTGTCCCAACACATAAATATCCATTTACGGTTTATTTAATAAGTAAAAGCACACTCTTAAATTCATGGAAGATTGCGGAAAGTGCAACATGCAGCGACTTTTGGAGAATTATAGTCGCTAAAAAAATAAAAAATTCAGCGGATCAAATTAAAGCTAAAAAACTAATAAAAAATGTAACAAAGTGACGGTAATAAATAAGAAAATTTGAACTGACCTTATCAGGGGTAAACACAGTAGAATTTGTGTGACCATGATTGGTTTCAAGTTAAAAAAAAGTGAAATGGGCACAGTCAATTTTCTTTCAAGCGTGCCAACATGAAACTGCGCGCGCTCTATTTTATGTCAAACTTTTTAAAGCTTTCGTTGGTGCAAGCATGCGCTGATATTTTTAAACATTCGAATTTCTTAAGAAAAAACGATCGATATATCGAGGTTTTAAGTTTCAATTATTTCAGATTGTCTGGAAGATATTAAAAATTTCGGGCCATTTTTATGATTACAAAGTGGAGTGGGAAATTAGACGAGTTCGAGTCCGGACCTGTTCTAATTGTCGTAGATCGAATTACTTTGAAAACAAAATTTCGATTTTATAATTGGGAGAAATATGAGGTATTTAATTGGGATTGAAGCGTATTGACTCCTAGAGATGTCAGCATCCGCCGAAGAAGCGAACGCATGCGTTTAGAGGAGAATCACATTTGGTAAACGGGGATGTAACAAGGGGTTACGGCTCCAAGTGAAGCTGTTATATTTGCCATAAATATGGAAATAACAACTAATAAATAGTGATGGATTTGCAATAAAACAGAACACTCGGGAGTAATATCAATAAAAGTCAGTGTTGACAATTATGCGATTTATTGTTGTCTTAAGGATATTTCTTTGGTGATGGACTGTGTTAACATGACCTAAACTCAAGTGATACAAGAATCATGATAACTGTCATCTCTGTCTTCTTCTTCATTGGAGTGTCTTCGAGGATTCCTGCTCTAGTGAGGTAATTTGTTTTCTGAAAAACATAACTAATCAAAGTTTACACTTCTTCATCACTCACTTCAACAACACATCGATGGTCTTGTCGCCACAACCACAAGAAGCAAAAGACAGAAAAACAGAAACATCAGAAACCCCCAACCACATAGATCGTCGCACATTTTGCATTTTATCGCACACAAAATTTCATTAAAGCAAAGAATTTTGACGTTTTTTATGTCAGATTTAAAGCTAGCTCGTATGTTTTCAAAATTTTATACCGACGAAAATTTTGGCGATCTAGTCTTCAACTTTGTTTTTTTTCTTTCAGGTCTCAAAAAACTATGGTTTCAGACAGATTGGACAATGTTACGCAAACAATTCACCGGCTATTGGAGGGTTACGATATTCGGCTGAGACCAGATTTTGGAGGTAAAATCGATCTCGTAAATATACAATAAAGGTACAATGAAAGTGTTGGACCGTAGGCGAACCATTATTGGTTGGGATGGATTTAACAATTGCGAGCTTTGATGCGATCTCTGAAGTAAACATGGTCGGTAATGTACAATTTCTTTTTTTGTTGGGGAATATTATCAGTTCTTTGTGGAACTGTTTATTTTTCATTCAAATGCAAATTGTTGCAAAATATTTTTAATGACTGTAACAAAGCGAAATGTTAAAATTTTGGTGTAATTCTTAATTGAGAAAATACAACAAGAAACATAATCACTAAAAATTTATAACTTTATAAAATTTTCATTAGAAATTTCAGTAGAATTGGATTACATGTCATCTACCATTTATAATTTTATTGGCAAAATTCTGTTATTTAAAGTTTTCTATTTTATGTTTAATTAGTACTTGAATTAGAGGGTCCACTTCAATAATAATGTTCCCAAAATTTTTTTAGAACCGCTGATAACGTTTTGTTACCTTGACTCTTATTTTCTATTTCATTGGGAATTAAAATTTCACATTTTTAGTTAAAAGCTTGTACCAGAAATAAAACTTATCAAAAACACATTTAGCTACAAATAAAATTTTAGCTAAATATGTCAGCAGAGGATTTGCTAACAATGAAAATATAGCCACTTATGTCAATTTTTACTGCAAGTATTACAAACTTCCCCCATTTTTTTAAAAAATATATATATATTGGCAACATTTTCAGCATGGCAAGAATGTAAACAAAATTTTGTCATATACTTGCTGACAAAATTTCTTGTTGGTACTTGCAATTTATCTGCACATTTTCTCCCACTTTTTATAATCCCCTTTTTTCGCGACCCCGTCCATCCCCCGCTAATCGTCTTTTCTTCATCGATTTGCATCTAATGACCTGATGTAATCAAGCATTCTGCTCATAGGTTTATAGATTTTCTTGTAGCATCACTTAACCCTCTCCCCTCGTCAAAACCTCAGAACACAACGTTAATTAAAACCCTTTTTCGGACCACAATCCGGAAATGAAAATCGCGCCATTTCAGGATTACACAATAACGATGTATTTGAACCAATATTGGAAAGACGAACGTTTAGCCTTCAGCAACGATGAGGAAATTCTTACGTTATCGGGAGACTTCGCTGAGAAAATTTGGGTTCCGGACACGTTCTTCGCCAACGACAAAAACAGGTTCGACATAAGTGTAAAATGTTGTCAAAACCTAAAAAAATATTCTAGTTTTCTACATGACGTCACGGAACGGAACAAGCTGGTTCGTCTTAATGGTGATGGGGCGATTACGTACGGGATGCGATTTACGACAACGCTAGCGTGTATGATGGATTTGCATTATTATCCTTTGGATTCGCAGAATTGTACTGTGGAGATTGAGAGCTGTGAGTTTGGCGGTGATATTATTTTTCGTTACTTATTAGAGAAGGTTCAGAGAAGACTTTTAAAACCCAAAACTCGCTTGAATTATCTTGACAAATAGAAGAGTACAAGGAAATCTAATTTCGTTTTCAATTTTGCCTCCTAGATGGATACACAGTTCTAGATGTCGTGATGTATTGGAAAGAGACCCCGGTTCGTGGGGTGGAAGAAGCGGAACTACCCCAATTCACAATTATCGGTTACGAAACAAACGACCGAAAAGAACGACTCGCTACAGGAATCTATCAAAGATTGTCCTTATCTTTCAAGCTTCAAAGAAATATAGGATATTTCGTCTTTCAAACATATCTACCTAGTATCCTCATCGTCATGTTATCCTGGGTTTCTTTCTGGATTAACCATGAAGCGACGAGTGCCAGAGTGGCCTTGGGTATATAGGTAATGAATTTTGACAAAATTCTGGATTTTTTCTTGCAGGGATCACGACTGTTCTGACGATGACAACAATCAGTACAGGAGTGAGAAGCTCCTTACCGAGGATAAGCTACGTCAAAGCGATCGATATTTACCTAGTTATGTGTTTTGTGTTCGTTTTTGCGGCGCTTCTGGAATATGCCGCTGTTAATTATACTTATTGGGGGGCGAGGGCGAAGAAAAAGAGTAAGAAAACGAAAGATACGGAGGAGAAAAAGACAGGTAAAGAAAAGGTCAAATGTGACTTGCAACGTTCGTAATCTCTCATCGGACTTTTAACCTGTTTCTTAATTTTATTTGATTAGAAATGGGATCAAAAGATCAAGGTTCAAGTGTAGAAAGTCTAAATAAAAAAGTATTCAACTCGAAAAATGTAAAAACTGTACTGTACTCATCTTTCAAAATGACGAGACTGTTTTAGAAAAATGATTTTTATAAACTAGTTGACTGTTTTACTTTGAGGACACCTTTGTTTTTTTTCTAGCTACTAAATCCACAGACCACGCCTTCGCTTCCGAAGACATAATCGAGCTTCAAGACGTCCGAATGAGTCCAATAGCCTCAATCAGAAACCGCCACAATTCTAAATCGCACGTTTGTGATTTAGATTCATCGAAATTTCCTCCAAGCTTCCGGATTTCACGAACATCCGGTTACACCTACAACTATCGAACTTCAGCCGGTTTAAGGTTAAGAAACTCAAAAGGTCTAAAGTCTAACTTTAGTTAATTTCCCCACTTATTTCTTTTTATTTCCAGGAAATTCTGTTCATAAACCCAAAGTTCTTCATGCTATTCGAAGAGGAGCTTTGGTCTTGAAGGCTTCGATGCCAAAAATCAAAGACGTCAACGTGATTGATAAATATTCGAGGATTGTTTTTCCCGTTACTTTCTTGTTGTTCAATGTTGGTTATTGGGTGTTTTATTTTTTTGAGTGACGGTCGTTTTTGCGGTTTTTCTGCAGTTTGTAACAGTATTTATAGACTTTGTGGAAATTTACAAAGCGGAAAAAATGAGCTTTTAAGTGTTGAGTTCTGTACATAGACCAAAATTAGGTTTAGGGTTTCTGTGGATCACGAAAATTAGATTATAAAAAATAAATATTAGTTGGGCTAGAATATGACGTATACGTTCAAACATGCAATTCGATTGGTGTGACACAGATTAGTAGACACATCACTGGTTTAAAAGACGTACAAAACTCTTGATCCAAAAAATTTAAAAAACAATATTTATAATACAAAAGTTCTATAGTAATAAATTTAATGCTCATCTACAGTTTTTACAACAAATAAAATAATCTAAGAGAATGATCAAAGTAAAAATAATGCAGTAAAACATTGTAGAACTTTTTTTCAAAAACTGTTTCGTGAGGACAATTTAATATTTTTGTTGACAAAATGTGAGTGTGATTTTTTTTTGTTTTTGTCCAATTGCGAACTTATAAAAAACATGACAATTTATAAGAAAGGTCACTTTTACAATGTAATTGACTATGTTGCCGAAAATTTTATTAGGGTTATTACTTATTAGGTTACTCCTGAGAACTTTGTTGGTCTAGAAAGATCAATTATAAAGTTTGCCACTCCGAAAATATAAAAGACGAGAATGTGTCAAAACTATAAATATTCTAAATATACCCAGTATTTAAATTTAGAAATAAATGTAAAATACTAAGAATTCATATTTACAATAAAGTATTTTACAACTTGAGACCTCGAGGGCAAACTATCAAAAGTTTTATCAAAATTTCAAGCATTTTGAAAAAAACTACTAAAATAACCACCAAAAATACTAAAACATTCTATAAGGTTAAAACGATTCAGTTCTATTTCTGTCCTGTTTTGTCCCCACGTTTTGTAAATCATGAAAGAAAAATCTTTAAGTTGTTGGCTTTATAATTAATTTTTACTTCTCGTCCTTAATTCGTTTAGCAATGGAAACAAAATTAACTATAAAACTGTACTTACAGTTTTTTTTATAAATAAATAGAATAAACTATAAATCAATAAAATATCAATAACAAAGTACAGAAGTATATTTTGCACAACAAACAAATAATACTAATTTTAAGTACAAAATAAGAAGTCTAATAAAATTAGGATTTTTAATTGACATGTTATTTTATTGCTATCGATTGTTGGAAGCCGTTCAAGAGTTTTGTCGTCAGTGACAGATCACAGATTTTAATTGACTCTCATCGTCAGAACTTTGAACATTTCTATAATGTAAATATAAATAAGCCGGCTTTGTAGATATCTGTTTAAAATTTATGAATCCAATAATAAAGACATCACAATATCTCTTTTCTGTTTACATCTATTATTTCCACTATTCCCTTTCCCAAAATAAAAGCACTATAGCGGCGAAAAGCGCTATTTCAGCGTCGCCGAAAATAGTCACGTTGACAAAATTTCGTCGGCGAGCTTTCAGAAATCATTACCATTATTTGATCAAGAAGAAGTCATCTGAAGCAAACAGCGACTAGTTGAAAATTAGCGTAGGACGTGAAATTGGCGCCGGCGCCGTCTCAGCTTTCGGAAGAAGGAAAGAGACGCCGATATGTCTAAAAATCGCGAAATGTGGATGTAGAGGGGATGAATTTCCACCTCTCTGTACATTCGCAGTTTCGCTGAAGATTCGGATTAGGACGTGCGCGTCAAATTACATCTTCAAATCGATTAATTACTCAAAACACTTCAACTTATACCAGTGTTGTGTACAATGGAGCTGTAGTGCAACAGTCGCGAAAAAACATTGTGCGGAACTTCGAAAGACCCACCCCTTGTAACCAGTCTCGGAGCGCAAATGTCGAGCTATAAGAGAAGAGATTTTACGAAGAGGGTGTGAGCACCCCTCTAGTTCCAAGAATGAGATATTTCGCTAAACCCTTTGGGGGTGTTACCATTCTACTTCTTGGATATCTAGTCAGCAGTGGTAAGCCTTCAAAAACTTTTTTTAACCAATTTCCAAATGTCACACCCGGTGTCAAATCCGCTTCCTACAAACGAAAGTTGCGAAATATTGATCAGTTCAGTGGGCCTCGCCTTGTTCTGAATGAACCATTCATTGAGGGGTTGCTAGTCCGCAAACTCGGTTTACTACGATTTGAATGTTACGCAATATTTTCATTCTTCGAAATTTTTCCAAAATATTTTTAAATGTGGGAGCGGATGTTTATTATTAGATGCGACCTCTGCCGTGAAATTATTATTGTTTGGATTCATAGAGATTGTGCAATATTTTGGTTCCAATGGTAATTACCACGAAGAAATCTGCCAAGATGTTATTAAAATAATTGATAACTTGTTTTCAAAAAGAGCAACATTGTACCGTGAAGTTTTAATACCTGCAGCTTCATTAAAAAGAGGTTTAACTTGTTCCTAGAGGATTTACACGATGTATTGACTTTCAATAATATCGAAAAAAAATGCGAAACAAATGTCTTTAGTTAATTGCCGATTTTGAGCTATTACACTTATTGTTAAATTAAATTAGTGGTGCAAAAATTTGTCACGTTAAATCCTAGTTGGAGCCCCATATTTAGCTAAACATTTTAAAGATGTTATCTGTTACCTTGTTTATCTTATTACATTATTTTGTTATGAACATGACCCATATTTTTAAACAATACAAATGCAAAGATGTCTTTTTCTGGGTTATTGACAAGACGTTAATAAAATTAGACATTTTATGAGAGAACTTTTAGGTCAAAGATAAGCACAAATGGATTCCTGGTAAAAATTTTCATAATATTTATAAACAAATTTAATTAGATAACTTTATTGTTTATAGTGTTAGTGGTTCATTAATGGCTAAAGTTAGTTTTTTGTTTTTAAAATTTTGTTTTCTTTTTATTAGAAACATATTTTATATTTTTTTCCTAAAAACAAAATTAGGGTCAAATTTTAAAATTGTGTTACTTTCTAATTTTTTCTTGGTTTAATGTAAATTTAAAAATAAATCTCGAAATGTATTATTTTTTTTGCTGAATTTTATTATTTATTTGTCAATTGATAAACAGTAATTCCAGGGTACTTATATTTTAAATTTATTACTATTTATTTTTATTTATTATTTATTTATTACTTATTTATTATTTATTTACTTCTAACTTTAGAAAACTTTGTGAACAATAGAAAGGTTTTTATATTTACCCAAAATCATGCACCGATCTAAAATCAAAAACTCTACTATAATTTGCAATTAGGCAACATTTAAGCAGATTTAAATATCAAAACGCAATTAAAATATAGAATATTTTACGCTTGCAGCATCTAAAATATTGCATTCACATCCAAAGCTATAGCCCCACTTTTTCTAAAATTTTATTTTAACATTTTATGTGTTTAATGGATCATAAAATACCATAAAACTTAAAAATACTCTAAAAATGTTTGTTGAAAATAAGCTGTCTCACAAATATTTGAACTTTTCAGTTTTGTAGAAAATAATAGTTCAACTCTAAAAAATAAGAATGGCCAGCGGAAAATACCAGGATTGAGCCTAAGCGAATAGATGAAAGAGTGGTGGAAATTTCACTGCAATGAATCATTCTTCAATTAGCCACTGTTTGACTGACTACACAGTAAAATTTGTTTACACAGTACTTAAACCAATTAACATTCAGATAAAAAATTATCGGGCTTGTAAAACTAATCCAGAGTTCATTACTAGACTTTTAAGAAGTAGGGTGGATGTGCCTAAGTGCATGTTAGTAATAAAAATTGTTATTCTGATCAATCCCATAGAAGCAAATTTATTTACACACATGCAGTTCCGATAAAAATATCTCAGATCTTTAACCTTTCATTCTCAAAAACACCGAAATAGATCACACGCTCATAAAATTTATTTACAGCTCAAAGTATTAAATCTTCACTATCACCGCTCTTGTACCGACTAATTTCATAGAGTAAAGCGTCTATTTATAGAAACGTTTTAATTAAATGACACTTTAACCAGTTCTCTCCACAATTACAAAAATTGCTTCCAGTGCAATGTACAGGAGAAGCCACATCAAGCCCGATTATAACAGCTCCTCCGCATCGGGGCGCTGCCCGTCAAATGTATGGTTCTGGTTCCTTGCGTCCTCCAGGAACCAAACCTATTTACGCTACAGGCCAAAGACAACACGGAATTAGGACTACTGTTAGTCCCGAACAAATTAACCACCGACGGATTTTTGTACCTCAACCGTATCCTGTGGTACCATACTCAATACCAATAAGAGAATTTGAGAGGTACCCATCGGGGTATCCCATATTTTTTAACCAGGATATGTCACGGTTACCATCGTCTCCCAATATGGATAGACCATCAAATAGAGGAATGTACGGTGGAAGAATTGAGTATCCAGATGGTCGTCCTAACAGAGGACTTGGGGTTGTTAGAAGCCGTTATCCTTTTGATTTTGGATTTATAACTGGGAAAGGATTTGAGAAAATGCTTCCGGATCATGGCTCTCGGAGAATGGGGAGGTTGCCACCGAAAAATGGAATCTTAGGGAAGAGTAATCCGGATCTTCACTTGAAGTTCCCAGAGGAAGAAGAGGAACTACCTTTGGAGGAAGGACATGGACATCCTTGTGGGGGAGAATGCGATATTGGAGAATATTTGTGTTTGAGGAGTTGCACCTGCATTGACGAGAAGTACAGGTAGACTATTTTTTCTACAAAAATGACCGTGAACCAGGGTCGAAATTTTCGTTCATTCGTTAATTTTAAAAAAGACTCACTAGAACTAAATCCAAGAGTTACGATACTCAGTTGATTTTTTTGTCTCTTTTTCTTAAGATGTGATGGTCAAGAAGACTGTGAAGGCGAAGAAGACGAATTAGAGTGTGGAGAGATTGAATCTCAACGAAATGCCAAATGCGAAAATACAAAAAATTTCATACGGTGCCCTGGATCAGGGAAATGTATTCTGAGAGACTGGTTGTGCGATGGTGATGATGATTGCGGAGATTTTTCGGATGAAACACATTGCGGTGAGTTTCAATGTAAAAATCCGGTCTTAGATTTAAAAAAAAACACGAATTTTTATCATATGCTTGGCATATGTAAATTTAAACTTCCATCGCGTGTATCAATGGGAAAAAATTCCAGGGTTCGCCGTAAATTGTAGCGTAGACCAGTTTGAATGTGCCAATGGCCTATGCATACCAAAGAATTGGTTATGTGATACCGACAACGACTGTAAGGACTTTTCAGACGAATTAAACTGCACCAAAACAGGGTGAGTCGGCTGTGACCTCATTTCTCCCAGCTCTCTCCTTTATCTATTTTGATTACGTGTCTACCATGTTTTCAAACATCTGTAACAGTGGTGAATTTTTAATCATCATTAGATAATACATCTATTTTATTCGCCATACAGGTAAACTTGGCTGGGGCATTGGTCTCCATAGTAACCCAACCACCCTCTTTCCATCGATCGACACCGCCTCCAGTTCCACTTTAACGTATCTCCCATTATCTGCTGTTTTGCTTTTAAATATAATTTTTATGTAAGTTCAGGAGGATGTATGGATGACAAAAATGCTTTTTTAGCTGCTCCGAAAATGAATTTGAATGTAGCGATGAGTCTTGTATTTCTTTGAGTTGGAAATGCGATCGACAAGATGATTGTTCTGACGGCTCCGATGAGAGTGATTGTGGTACAGTTCTTACACCACATTTTATACTTTCCTAAAAGAAAATTTCTAGATATCACGCCTCCCTATTGTAACGACGGAGAGTTCCAATGTGCCTCGAAGAAATGCATCAAATTGAAATTTAAATGTGATGGAGATGATGACTGCGGTGATTGGAGCGATGAAGATGATTGCGAGAAAGCACCAGGAAATTGTGTAGCTGGAGAATTCAAGTTAGTGTTAAAAAAAAAACAAAGGAAAACCCCTCCTGAGTTTGATTTTTAGATGCAACAGCGGCAAGTGTATTCCGGATCGGTACAGGTGTGATAAACAACAAGACTGTGAAGAAAACGAAGATGAAGCGAACTGTGATGATTCAACTACTAAAGCATGCTCACCAGATGAACACACTTGCAGCAACGGGGCTTGCATTTTGGTAACTAAAGCGTCTTAATAAGATCGAAACGTTTATTTTCCCTTTTAGAAAACTTGGGTCTGCGACGGTTATAATGATTGCCCTCAAGGCGAGGACGAATCCAAATGTGAGATAGTATGCGACGAATCGAAATTTGCTTGTGCCGGCCCCGGACTTAACGACAATGCGACTGAATTCTGCATAACTCGTAAGCACGTTTGCGATGGTAAAAAAGATTGTCCAAAAGGCGAAGACGAAAGCGAATGCCCCACAAAAAGAGAATGCGAAAAGAACACAAAATGCACCCAACTATGCATCACCAACGTCGATGGAACGAAGGGATGTTCGTGCTTACCAGGTTACAAACTCGCTTCCGATAGCGTGACGTAAGATATTATAACACTCTTTGACCATTCACTAATTCTCTTCACAGGTGTGAAGACATCAATGAGTGTCTTTACGCCACAGATCCTGTATGTTCGCAAACTTGTAATAACACTGCTGGGAGCTTTCGGTGTGGATGCATGACTGGTTATGTTCTGCGACCTGATTTAAGGACCTGTAAAGCTCTAGGGGCTCCTCCAACTCTTCTTTTTGCTAACAGGATCGATATCCGACAGGTAGAGGAATAAATCCGACTTATAGATCCGTTAATTTTAATGAAAAGGTCTCGTTGCAGGTATCTTTGAGCAACTCGAAGTATACAGCGATCTTGAAAGGGCTTCACAACGCGATAGCCCTCGATTACCACTACGAGAAGAACTTAATTTTTTGGTCTGATGTATCGATGGACGTTATCAGACGTGCGACTTTAAACGGTTCGGATGTTACCGACATCATCAAATGGGGTCTTCAGTCTCCCGGTGGCGTCGCTCTTGATTGGATACATGATCTTATCTTCTGGACGGACTCTGGTACGAGACGCATAGAAGTAGCTACTCTTGACGGCAAACAAAGAGCTATTATTGCCGGGAATGATGTCGACAAACCAAGAGCTATAACAGTCCACCCGGGTGAAGCTCTCGTGTTTTGGACTGACTGGGGCCCCAATCCCAAAATCGAACGTGCGGAAATGGACGGTAGTAACCGAAGAAGCATCATCAACGAGTCCGTTTTCTGGCCTAATGGACTAACACTGGATTACACCTCTAATAGAATTTATTGGGCTGATGCTAAACACAACGTCATCGAAACCGCTCTTTTTGATGGAAGCGACCGGAGGAAAGTCATCAGTAAAGGGTTACCGCATCCTTTCGCACTCACCATCTTCGAGGATGCTATATATTGGACCGATTGGCACACCAAGTCCATTTCAACAGCGAACAAAGCTACTGGTGCAGGATTAAGAACAATACACTCTCAACTACACTTTCCAATGGATATTCATAGTTACCATCCGCAACGACAACCAAAATACGCTAATAAATGTGGAAAAAACAATGGAGGGTGTGCCCACATGTGTCTCCCCAATAAAAAGTCTTTCACTTGTGTTTGTCGCTTGGGGCAGAGGCTCAAAGCTGACAAAAAGTCATGTCAGAAACCAGACAAATTATTGATTTTCGCCCGGAAAAAGGATCTCAGAATTAAGCATCTGGACAACAATGCGGCGCACCAACACCAAATGGTTTGTCTTCATTTTTAGGGTTACTTGTGTTAATTAAGAATTGTAGGTTATTCCCGTGGATGGTATTAAGTCCGCAGTTGCTATCGCTTGGGACTCCGAAACTGATTACATCTTCTGGACTGACGTTGAACGGGACACCATCAATCGAGCTCTCTGGAATGGTTCCAACCAAGAAGTCATCGTGAACACCAACATTGGTAAGTTGGCTCTTTAAGAATTTGCTGATTTCTCTTTCAAGTAACACCGGCTGGGTTGGCTCTTGACTGGTTAACCAACAAGATTTATTGGACTGATACCGATACCGCAAGAATAGAAGTAGCGCAAACTGATGGCAAACTAAGAAGTCTTCTAGTTTGGGACAACTTGGATAAACCTCGCGATATCGTCGTTGATCCCATCGGTAAAAAAATCATTTTTACATTGTTAGAGAAATATTTAACTCTACTCTTAGGTGGTTTCATGTTTTGGTCTGATTGGGCTGATACTCCAAAAATTGAAAGGGCAGCCATGGATGGCTCTATGAGGACCGTCATTGTTAATAATAATTTAACCTGGCCCAATGGTCTTGCGATTGACCACAGCAATGGTAAACTTTACTGGGCCGATGGCGGTACAAAAGCTATAGAGTGTTCGAATTTCGACGGTAGCAAACGCAAAATAATTATTGGTAAGTAACCAGTTTTTATCTCCACATACAACTTTTTCTTTTGCAGAAGGTCCAGAGCTTCCTCATCCTTTCGGTCTCGACGTCTTCGGCAACTTCATCTACTGGACTGATTGGCAAACACTGTCAATAGAAAGAGCCAACAAAAACAACGGCTTAAATAGAACAGTTCTAGCTTCTTCAATCACAGGTCTTATGGATGTCCGCGTCTTCCACAGAAACCGGAAAATGATCAAAACACCCTGTAGCTACAAAAATGGTGGATGCAGCCATCTTTGTTTGTTGCGACCGAAAAACAACCACACTTGTGCTTGTCCTACTGGAATTAAATTGGAGGAAGATGGAAAAACGTGTGCTAATGGTCCGATTAACTTTTTAATCTTAGCCCATAGGAATGTGATCCGACAGATTTCTTTGGATGTTCCGTACATTGCTGACGTTGTGTTGCCGCTTCCGCAATTAAAATTGGTAACTTCTGTGGATGTTGATCGGAAGACTGGTGAGATCTACTGGACCGACAAAGCTGAAGATGTTATCCAGAAGAGTACTTCTGATGGTAAAAAGTCACAAATTATAATAACGCATGATCTTCAAACTCCTGACGGAATCGCGGTGGATTCCACCGGACGCAAGATCTACTGGACTGACGGCGAAAGAAACAGTGTTGAAGTCTCAGAACTTGACGGTTCCAACAGGAAAGTTCTCTTCAGTACGGATTTAGATAACCCAAGAGCAATAACTCTTCATTACCATCATGGATTAGTATTCTGGTCTGATTGGGGTAAAAAGGCGAAGATTGAGGTTGCTCAAATGGATGGCACCAAGCGCAAAGCTTTGATCACAGAGAACCTGGTTTGGCCCAATGGATTAGCCATTGATCGTCCTACAGAACGACTTTACTGGAACGACGGTAAACTCAACACCATCGAATCTAGCGACTTGAAAGGAAACGACCGCAAAGTTATAATCACTGAGGCCCCACATCCATATGGTTTGGTTGTTGTCGGGAACCACATCTATTGGACCGATTGGCAAACTGAAGCTCTTCATCGAGCCGAAAAAACTAACGGAACTGATAGAACAATAATTAGGGACAAACTCGATGGTTTGATGGATGTTCGTTCAGTTCAAAGCGACAACATTGCAGAAAATGCTTGTGGTAACAACAACGGAGGTTGTTCTCATCTTTGTCTTCGCAACTCAAAGGGTTTCAGCTGTGCCTGTCCCACTGGAATAAAAATGTTAAAGAATAACCACAAACAATGCGAGAAACAACCATCGAGTTATCTTCTTCTAGCCACACGGTTCGCTCTCAACAGAATTAGTTTAGACACCGACGATCTCTGGGACGTTACTTTATCCATCCATGATGTCAACAACGTCATCGATGTTGATTACCACTGGGAGAAGCGTCTCATTTACTACACCGACATTGGCAACCACGTCATCCAAAGTATTAACATGTTTAACCTATCAGATGTTCGCAACGTAGTACACTCCAACTTATCATCACCTGATGGTATCGCCGTTGACTGGATCGCAAACAACATCTACTGGACCAACACCGGTAACAAAATCATCGAAGTTGCCAAAGTCGACGGATCTCATAGAAAAACCGTCATCAAAACAGACCTTCAAGACCCTCGCTCCATCGCTGTTTTCCCCCGCAAAGGCTATTTATTCTGGACCGATTGGGGAGACGATCCCAGAATCGAAAGGTCATTCCTTGACGGCTCATCCAGGAAAGTCCTAATCGATAAACAACTAAGTTTCCCCATTGGTCTCACGATTGACTACTTAGAAAAACGTTTGTACTGGATCGATGCTAAGCTAAACGCTGAAAAAATCGAAACGTCAAACCTCCACGGTGTTAACAGAATTGTTTTGAAGGTCCAAGGTACTCATCCGTTCTCTCTAACTCAGTTTGGTGACTACATTTACTGGACGGATTGGATGCAAAAGGCTGTTTTTCGTGCCAATAAGACATCAGGAAGTGATGCTGTTACTGTGAGATCTCATTTGGAGGCGGCCATGGGTTTGACTATCGTCACCGGAAGTCGCCAATTGGGTTGGAATCCATGCGCAATGAACAATGGAGGGTGTCCATATTTGTGCTTCTTCAAACTTAAGAACTACACTTGTGGATGCCCTAATGATGTTGTTAAATGTGTAGAGGGCGAACCAAAATCACCGGTTCCAAATAAGTGTCCCGGTGGAAATTACAAGTGTGATTATGACGACGAAGACGAAGATGATGTTTACAATCCAACTGATGATCTAGATTTTGAAAGCTCTCCAAAGAACACGAACGAACAACATACTAGCTCGAAATTTTATATCATGACGTTGGTGCCAATGTTGTGTATCATTTTACTTTGTATAATCCTGGTCGCTTTTCTCCTGTTTAAAAAAGGGAAGAAGAAGTACATGTATACAACTGGAAGGAGCTTCTCCAATCCCAATTACTACTCGGCGGGAAATGAAGGGAATGCACCTCCGGGAAATGTTGATAGGAAGCAATTTATCTGGAAGAGGTTGAAATACGACAAATCGCAGGTTGGTAAATGTTCAGTGTTTGGTTTTGGTTTTGCCCTAGTTTTTGGATCTTTACGAAGAGATAAAAAACGTGTATTTTTCTTATAGGAGAGGGTTTATGAGGAGACTGCCGGCACAAACAGCCCTGAAATAGCGAGTCTCATCCCCACAATCCTGACCCCTTGCAGTTCCAACTGTGAGACGGTAACCCCCGAACTGGAAAGATCCCCGTCAGTAACACCACTTCACAAAAACGAAATGGTTCCAGCAGACGCTTAAGTCGCACAGATAGTCACCTATTTAAATTGAAACACGAATAAACCAAAAATTTGCTATTATTGTAAATAATAATTTAAAAGAAAATTGTCAAATTAAGGTGACTGACAATAAACCACATTTATAATAGTTCGTCTGGTCACAAAGGGTAACCTAACACTCGCCGTAAGCAACACGTGCCAAAGATCCAGGATGTACTTTAACAATGCCAAAAACGATTTTTTGTTAGGTGCGACCTTATCGAAAAAACGCCTCTGATTTCAAAGAAAAGCTCGAAATGTATCACAGATTTTGTATTTTTCTACTTGTTCTTTTGCGAGTTTCTAAGAGATTTTATTATAGCACGGTTAGAGATACTACCTAAATCGTTTCATTTGTTATTTATATTTATGGAGATTGTTGAATTGTTTTTTCGGAAGGATTCCTTTACTTTTTTATAATGATATATGCGTGTACTTAATATTCCAATAGATGTTACATATCTCGTTACCAACACGTTGTTTAAAAAAAAAAACTCATTGTTTTCCGTGAGACTACACCTGTTTTCATATCATGTCCCATTTTCTGTTCAAAGATCCCACTCTTCTATGAAACTTATGAATGAATGACGAGCGATACTTAGAGTAATATTTTTTTATAAATAGTATGCTGGTGTTTATAAACTAAGACTGATTGATAGGATTTGTTACAAAGTAATCAAAACAAATACTTAAATATTTTGTACCGCCTACAAAATATTTAAATATATTTTTTTGTATGAAACAAGGTATGTCTGCTGAGGAAGAAACATATTATTTTAATTAAAAAAAAAAACAACAAATATATTCGTGAGTTGCATCGCATATGGCTCAAGCGATTTAACTCGGATGAATATATTGTGATAGTGAAACTATAAAGTTAAATTTTTGTAAACGTAATTTGTTAGGCGTAATCATCTTCCATTGTAAATAAGAAATTCAAAATTAACCAATTTTTTTTTTCTATTCCGATTGTGACAACAATTGTTTAGCTCAACAACCGGCGCTCAAAAACACAGAATAACAGTTTGTTATTATTTTTTAAGTTTTTAGAGCAATAACAACGGCTCAAATTCACACAATTTATTATCTGTTCAGTTCTTAGAGCAATACTACCAAAAAACCTCTACTGTTATTCTGTTTCATGCCAACATTAACACTGTTAATAAATCATCAGGTAGATATGTTTTAAATCAATGTTTTAAATTGTAAGACATAATGATAGTACTATCTATTGTTTATGTTTATATAAGTCATGCAAACTATAGATTCATGAATCTTGTCGAGCCTCCGGTGAGAAACATGATAATAAATGATGTATTTTAAATGTTTAGTGTGAGTTTTATTTCTACTTCTACTTCTACCTAGAGTTAAATAAAAAAAATATATCTGAATCAATCGATGGAAATTTGTTCATATCTTTAAACTAGTTCACGTACCGAACGCTCATAGATGTCGTTCTTCGTATCGTACGTTGATTTTCACGGGGAATCCGCAATTGACGTACGAGTCCGATTTGCGGAGTTATCTGGGTTTGAATTTTTAAAGTTGCATTTTGCGTCGAGACAACCAAAATTCGGCAGTTTCAAGGGTTTTCCAACTTTTTAATTAGGGGAGATATCAAGATGCGGTCAACGCTATCGTATTTTTGAAGTTTAAAGTACTAATAATTAGGTCTTATCTCAATTTCAAAAATCGCAAAATTTTCAAAAAAATTCTGAGTCAATTGATGGAAATTTTTAGAAATTCGTTCGTTCACTTCGAGCTATCGATCGACATCAAGGTTCCCAGATTCTGTCTCGTTTTTACCGGGAATTCAATTATGTATACGGAATGACGAACGGGTACGAGTTCTGGAGTTCTCCGGGTTTGAATTTTTTTAAAATCGCTATCGTACTTTTGGGGTCTCAAGTACTAAGAATTCGCTTTTATCTCTATTTCAAAAATCGCAAAATTTTCAAAAAAACTCGGTAGAAATTTCATTTTTAGATTTAGTTCCTATCTTTTAAATTAGCCCACGTACTGCAATGCTATTTACACGCTTATAGATTTTGCTTCGAATTATCCATTGGGACTAAATATTTCGAATTCGACGGAGTTGTCATTGAGAAAAAAATCACAAAATCTGGGTCTTAAAAAAAACATGAAAGTCTAGGAGTTATGATAATTGGCTTAAGTCTTGTCCTGTCGTCATAAATTAGTCTTATTTTACGCAAAATTTTAGGATTAATTGCTTAATTCAACGCATCAGAATTGAAGTACGAGTCCGGGTTTGGAATTTTGGAAAATTACATTTTGGGTGGAAAAGGCAAAATTTCGGCGATTTCTCTAACTTTATAACTTTTCAATTTAACATATATCGAGATGCGGTGAACGTTAACATATTCTCACATAGTCTTAAATACCAAAAGTTCCCGGTACTTTTCGATTTTGAACCTATTTTCTAAGTTTCGGTGTGTTGTTGGTTGCCTACCATTATCGTTTCTAACCTCAAAACGCTTATAAATTATACAACCAAAATTTAGAAAACACCACACGGTCATATTTTTTTTATTAAAGGAACAAAGACTCTAAAATGACTACAAAAGACAATGTTAAATGAATTCATATCGGTCTCTATACATAACCTCCAAAAAAAGGTCCACAGAAACCATAATAAAAATAATTACAAACTCTATAATAACAATTACAATCTTAATACTGCGAGTTCTCTTGCGTATCTTTCCTACTTTCAGTCACAATAAATTGCACATTGGTCGCAACAGTCTCAACATCAGGTTTTTGAGTCCCTAAGTACCTACACATGAGATCTGAAATCCCAGGATTTAGGGCGTATTTCTTTTTCCCCGTTCTGATCCTAGTCGCGAATAAATCATATCTTTCAGTTTTCTTCCATAAATAATAAAACTGAACTAATTCACCCACGTGCCTCGTCGTCACTCTGTACTTCTGAATGAGGAAGAAATTTTTCCCAAAATTTAAGAGTCCTTTTTCAAAATTCCGACATTCTTCCTCGCTCCAGACGCTGACTTTGTCGGAGTCTGTAGCATTTGCACTAATAATATTGAATGCATTTTCCACATCATGGTGGTTTTTTTGAAGAATATACAACGCTTCTTCATCGTCACGTAAATGTGTCCCCATTGGCAAAAGGAGTTTGGTAATGGACGATATTCGTTTGAGGAAGTTTTCTACACTTTCTGAATCAATGATAAATGGGTCCCACAAGAGCTCATCTTCATTTGCACACTCCCCAATCTCGCTCAAAAATTTAGGAATCCGGGCTTGATAATGATTCCCAACTCTGACTTTTTTCCTATATTGCTCAGAATTTTCACTATCATCAGAATTTGGATCAGACTTTGTAGATAATTGGTCAAGAGACTCTGTGATTTGTTGCTCCTGTTCACTTCCATAATTCCCGTTGATTTTCGACTCGTCATCCTCCAAAGGCACTGAATTTTCTCCGTTTTCATGCTCTTCCTCCAAAGACTTAATTTCTTGTTCCCCACCAGCTGTGCCACTCGAAGAAGAACTAAAATATTTCGTGGAAGGGCCGCTGTCTTCGTCGGAAAACGAAGCTTCTGCCATCATGTTTTCACTTTTCTCTCGGAAATTTCATTTTTACTTGTTAAAACAAAAATTGGTCTGGAGTTCTCTAAAATATACCCACATTTATGCGTAAATATTTATCGAGGTTCTTGTAAAAATAACATTGTATATTCATGAGTCGAATATAAAATAGAAGTTTTGATTGCGATATCGTAAATCTTATCGTAAAAATAAATAAAATTCAGGCTGAGTGCTTGGAGCATCGAAATTTTTAGGTTATAAACAAAGCCGTGGCGCCAAATTTGAATTTAAATTAAATTAAAAAAACAACCCGTTCAAAAAATGAGCGATGTTTTTTACCACCAATCTGTGTCAATTTTACCACAATACGATTAAAAAAAAACTATAAAATTCAATTTAACACTTTAAAATTAAACTACTTCTAATATGCAACCAACAATACACAGTTCTACATGAAGCGACCACCCCTGCGTCGTCTTAATAATAAAACGGCCCAATTTAAATTCAAAAATTGCAAACACTTACCTTGAATTCAGTGGTGCGTTCTACATTTTAAAATTCTGCTTGGAGGAGCATTTCAAGCCACAATAACTGTCTTCAACATGCAAAAAACATGTATTTTGAAAACTTAAGCTTAGATCCCAACATTTGGAAAATTTGACAGCGAGAACAGTGTTTTCGTGACCAACTGTTGTAACCAAAAGCACCAAGAAACCAAAATTATCTAATAAATCAAATAAATTATTTATTATTTACCAAAATTAATATAACACTGGTCAAAAATATAAATTTGTACGAGAAACAACTTTATTATGCATGAAAACAATAATCGAGCACACTTTTTACAAATTTGTAGCATCTTATTTTAAATTGTGAAAATTTAGTGGAAACGAATGCATCGCTAAATGTAATATAAAAAAATATATTTATTGTAAAAATAAAATTAAATAGTAGAGAAGAAACGAAATTGTAGAGAGAATTGAGCTACTTGATGATTTTTAAAAGTGGTGAATTTTATGTTGCCACCCTTTAATCGGAGGTTTCAATTAAAAATGCGGGAATATTTGATTTATCAATAATTTTTTGAACATGCTTTTTTATTTTAATGTGTCTTTATTCTTCTGAAATCTACCAATAACATCTTTCTCAACACTCGAAACTATTTTTAAGCTTAATTGACTTCAGAATACTATAAAATTAGAGATAATTGCTTGTGTCATTGACACGAAAATCGCTATTACATCTAACCCGTATTCATTGCACCAGTCGAGAAAGTAATATTGACCATGGCATTAACACAGCAACTGCACTCGTTGACCCGAAAATCTCAACTTCCTAAACAAAATTCCAAATCAGAGCGATAAAACGGAAAGTTACCCACTTTGCTAATCTCATCTTCCCTCTAATTATCTCTGCGAATGAAAGTAGATTAATAAATGATTTACGCCGAAACAGCGGCTCTGTCTCGTGAAAATAATAAATTACAAGAAAGAAGTGTTACAAGCCGAAAAACGTTCCATGGATATGAAAAATGAAAGATGATATCGCTAAAGGCAGTAAGAAGTTGGGCCATGCAGTCTGGCAGTCACTCTGACATACATAACAAGAACTTGTTTGAGAGCTTGTCAAATTCTTCCGCTTTCCAATGCTTGTCTTCAACTTGTGACAGCTGATGAGTTTCCACATGGTATCGAGAAGACATTACATGTTAATTTTTCAACGACTTCCAGAAAAATGATTTATCGTAAGTTCAAAGAAATAATGACCCATATGACATATTTAATTTAAGTGACTGGGATTATATTGATTTCGTAATTTTGTAATTACAACGTAAGCACTCACCAAGAGAAATCTTCAAAAATTACAGTCGATGCTATAAGATTTTACGATTTTATTATAATCATTATGTGTCATTAGTTCTTTTGCAGACTTTTCCTTCGAGTTTAACTAGTGACATTTGAACTTTGCCTCTTTCTATTGAACACGAAATACGAGACGCAGATTTAGAAGGAATTTCCACAGTAAAAGAAAACCTTGTTCACTTTATCATGCGATTGACATTTGTTTAAGTGCTAAATATTTATTTTTTATCGGACATTTTATCAACTTTCTATGTTTTTGATGTTGACAGCTATCGTTCGTCCGTGATTGTAAAAAAATAATCGCATTGTCTACTACCAACTGACTGCTGACCTTTGTCCTTCAAAATGATTGATTAAAAAAAAACAATGCTTTCTATGTATTAATATTAACCACGACCTTTGCCGAAATTCCAAAAATTCGATGTTTACTTTCTTCAGTGTCCATGTTTCGCAAGCTAAGAATATCCAAGAATCCTAGAAAGTGCGCATAAATGACTCTAAAGCATGCAGCTACCTCAGGGGAGCACTTTGTTATTTCCAAGTCTCGTGTACAAATCGCATGTTGCATATTTAGCGATAATTAATAACCACTAACACTCCAGGAATTCCGTTTTGTCCTTGGAAAACCACAAATCCCTTTTTAATTCGATGAAAGTCATCGAAAGTAATTTTCATTAAAAATTCCGCGGCCATTATTAACCTGAGAAGCGCATTTATTGTGTGGTATTGTACTCTTTAACTGAGAAAGTGTCTTAATTAGCTCATAATGGCACGTTCGTTTTCATTATATTTCGACTCGGTTTTGTTACAAAACAATAACAAAGATTTTCACTATTTTTCTTTAAGGTCCAGAGAAAAAAAGTCATAGGTGAGCTAATACGGCTATAATATTCCATAATCGTGAGTCTGTGTGGGAGCGTCCGAATAATCATAAAAAAAACCGTGCAGATATATTCAGTTTCGCAATCTTGACCCATCATTATATAAAATTTATCTTAGGAATTAAAAATTTGATTTTGCAACTTTCTATGCCAAGTTCACATTTTTTAACCTTTGAGGTGAATGTTAATGGATGAATTTCACCGAGAAAAATTAATTTAATCGCGATAAAATTGTCGTAAAATGCTGCATTTAATTGTTAGCTTAGACGCCATTCTTTATGGATTTTTTTATTACTTTCCATTTTAGATTAAAACTAAGAATGAGTAAAAATGACATAATGGGAGCTGTGTTCGCGTTTTTTGGTGTTTTATGCAAAGTTGACCATAATTTGTCAACCGCAACCTAAATTTTCTTTTATTTGACTGCAGCAAGCATGACGAAGGTCATTAAGAGACAAAGCAAATAGTTTCTAATGATTTTAAACTATTTCTAACACACTTGAAAAAATTGCCAAAATTGCAGATTGGGAAAAAAATCTGGTTTATCTGAGACTTATTTGAGAAAGATGACAAAATTATTCAAACTAGCTACTAACGCTCTAATTTCCCGCTTTCTAAATAAATCAAAATTTCTAAGTATAGTTACAAATGTGCCGGAAATGTTGTAGTGCAAAAATATTTCAAATTTATTCAACTTAAGTCATCAACTTTAAAACACAGAAAAGAAAAGACTTTTGTTGGCTACAATAATTTGATCTGCATTTGAGGTATCATAACTTGAGGGGCTTTAATTTCGCTCTTTGTTACCATAATTTTGATTCGCGATGATCACATTTTAGGAGGCTCTAATTTCGCGATTTGTAAACATAAAAGTAAGTAAAGTCACAAATGTGCAGCATATTTTTAGTTTCAAAAATATGTCAAATTTATATAACTCAAGTTACCAATCTATAAAAAGAAAAAACACTTCTGCTAATTTGATCTGTATTTGAGGAAACCATATTTTGAGAGACTCTAATTTCGGTTTTTGTAAAGGGATCAACACAAGAGTTGTCACAAATGTACCGCAAAACTTTAGCTTAAAAAAGATGTTTCTTAACAGCAATAAGTAATAAAACTTACTTAACAGTAATAAATAATAAAACACATAAGTAATAAAATAACCTTGTGTAAGTTATCATAACTTTTAGCTTCAAAAATATGCAAAAATTATCCAACTCAAGTTTCCCACCTACAGATGGAAAGACATTTCGTTTAGTTATATTATATTTTGAAAGGCACTAATTTCTCTTTTTGTAATGAGATTAAAATAAGAGTAGTCATAAATGTACGGCGAATCTTTATTATTTTAAAATTTTCAAGATTATTAAATTGAATGAATTCTTAATTCAAAAATTCTTAAATTGAATTCCTTCAAAATTTTAATCTTACTATTCTCGGTTTAAAATTCTAAAATTAGAGATTCACGATTCTCAGAATCAATTTTTAGCTCACAGTCTTAAAATCTCCTCAGATTTTTCAATAAATTCCCAATTTCACAAATTTTTAAATTTAGAAATTCTCACTATTAAACCTTCCAAAATCTTTCAAGTCCTCGAATGAAATTTTCTTTCCCAATTCTTAAACCTCCTTACACTCAGTTCATAAATTAAATTTATTTGATTTCTAAATTCTTGAATTGTTAGTTTCTTGAATCCTCAAATTAATTCTCAATTCGCAACTCTTTAGATTCTTAAGTTCTCAGTGCTAAAATTTTTAGGTTCTATGTTTCAAAAACTAAATTTTTAACTCACAATTTTTTTTCTTTATAGATTCTCAAATTGACAATTCTCTTATTCCCAAACAAAATTCTTAAATTGCCGTAACTCTGAAACAATAATTCTGCGACTGCTGGTAATATTAAAATCAAAGCCCTGATAACTATAATTAGAAGTTCCAGCTTTAAAATGACAGTATATTTACTAAAAGCCGTTGTTAGGTTTTAAAGACAGCCGCAATGATTTCACACGTTCTGAAATGAACTTTTCACACCACTTAAAACGCGTGCAAAGCTTTAATAATAAGTGCATCAAAGATAACACCTCGGTAATGCATCTCTAAAAGCTCAAGAGCAACAAAACCGTCGCAAAATCTCGCTCACGTAGAAGCGAATTTAATTAAAGCGAATCTGCTCTTCAACATCATCTCTCATTGAAGCGTCCGGTTTCCTGGTGCTAAAAATGCGTTCGCTCCGCATTTGCGCAAGTCCATCACTAAGAACAGGTGAAATACACATCATCAAACAGGTATAACGAATAACACACGCACAGCAGCAGAATACCGACCGAAAGAAGGGGCAACAGAGCATGAATCGGTGAAGGCAACAACTCTTTCAGCACACCAAGTCCAGTGTTTGAGTATGGCCGCACGTTGTCCTCTCCGGAAGCCTTCAACTGTGAAACTGATAAGCAAACAGTGAACTTGTGGTGCTTTTTGTTGGTGCGTGATTCCGGTATTGATAAAACAGTGACTAATTGCAGTGAACTTAACTTACGATGTGATTGTTTTTGGAAAAACTGGATTAAAACAGGTAAGTTTCAAAGACTTTCTCTGGAAATATTTGTGATTTTGGAATAGATTACTGCGCTTTTCGAATTGTTATGTAAAAGAGTAATTAAATGGAATTGAAACAAGGTGGGTAAAGTCGTGGAGCGAGATGCAAGAAGATTCATTTGCCACTCCTTTGAGATAATTGCGAAATAAATGAAAAATATACCAGGAAAAATAACTTTCAGCAAACCTCCTTTCGGAGGTGTCAAAAGCAAAGACTTTCCAAACTAAGCTAATTAGGATGATTTACATTGGTCAATGCTAAAATTTACGACTGCTTTCTTGTCAAAGTCGCTGCCGCAGGTACATAATTTAGTTGATTTGTGATTTTTGCGGTTTTTATAACGCTTTCCGGTATCAATGAAATTATTGGTAATCTGGCTGTTTAGATAATCTAATTGTAGATATTAGGATAGGATATTAAAAATTATAATAGTTGAGAAGATAAAAGATGAATACTAACCATCAGATAAAATGTTTTTTTTTTTAAATTTGGGTATTTAAGGCTCTTATTCAATTATGGTATTGCATTGTGAATCTATCTCTTCAAAATAAGAACAAATCTATTAAAAATAAATTATCTAAAATTTCAAAGATAATAATTATTTTTTAAATCTACACTGAGTTTTTGAAACTACAGAATATTACTTTACCTTAACTTGAAACTTAAAATGTTTTCGTCTTTTGGAGCAACATGTAGTAGCAGCAACATTAAAAATCTCAGCAAATCACCTGAAATTCAAAATTGAATTTTGAAATAATGAAGCCTGTTTTTTAGCCAAAAAATCAAAAGGTACAATCAGTAATTTAAAAAATTGTAGGTTTGAGCGTTTCCATTATTTTTACTGTTAAAAACTAGAAAAGTAATGGCTTCCTCTGCTTGAAGAAAATTGGTGCCTTAAATCATAAGATAAGGTCTACCATCTCAGAAATATATTATAATTTTTTTTTCTTTGAAGTCTTTTCAGAGTCTGGAAATCAAAGTCGACGTTCCATCTCTGCTTGAAAAGTTGAAAACGGACGGAACATGCTTTTTTGTTCAAAATCATCACAATGTAAACAAAACGGTAATTAACACTGTTTTATACATTCATAACGGTGACACTATCCAGATAAAATGTAAATGTTAACATCGACACGCGTCACAATCTACTTTCCGTCTCGAAAATCACAATATTACTTGATTTAAATTGTAAAAGAGTTTCCGGAAACCGGATTGCTCCAGGCAAACTTTTCGGTAATTATAGAAAATTTCTCTACACCTTAATTATGGACAAGCCACATTTTTTTCGAATGGAAATAAATTACACGGAAATTAAAAGTTCGCCTTTTTTTTCCTGTATCTATAGTTAATCGCCCCAAATGCCCACCCCTGATCCGGATGTTTATGCGCTGATAATCCCATGCTACACTTACGCATCTAATTACTAACGTTCTTCGCCGCAATAAAAAAACCAAGCAGACAATGTTTCATCTATCGCAATTATCCGCTTTGATGATTTGCAAAAAATCATCAATTTCTGTAAAACCATAACTTCAAATAGCTGAAGCTGTGAAAGTAGCCAAGATCCTTATCTTCGAAATAGAGGTCCTAATTAAAATCAAAGTACAGTTATAGCTTCAAGGTAAAACGTCATGAATTAATTACAATTTTGTTTTCTTTCGATGCCGAAGAATACATATTGTTTATCATAGAATCTAATTAATCTAAGCACCGGTTTAAAAATCGATTAGTTTTTTTCCAAACTTTTGCTCCCGTGGTAATAACGTTCTTCCTGTCTCAAAGACTGTCTCTATTATCTTAAGATTAACGATGAAAAACGAGCAAACTCTCCTGGTAAATGTCAAGTAAGGTTAATTGTTATCGAGATTAAGTACAGACTTGAGCATCGATAATTGTTTTTAATTTATGTGCCCCAATCGGTTTTCCCAGACGGCGAACATGCAAAGGATTCAAGTTTCAGGATGTTAAATGATTATTACAGTTAATTAGAACGTTTATAAGCAGTTCCAAGACTGATTATTGAAAGGAAAGGTTTTTTTCTCGTGGGGTATTAATTTTTACTCCTAAATTATCGTTACGACTAATAAATTACGTGATGCATCATGTGAAATGTTAATATGTGCTTTAGGGCTCCCTCAGATATGAAGAATGAGATTTTCCTTATGTGATAATATCACGAGGGCATGATCTTTATCTCGGAAAATTCTGTTGCGCAAACTAGAAGTGGGAGTTTGTAATTTCCAGAGAATTTCTTTTTTTTTTTCTAATTTTTCTAGATGGAATTTTCGCACATCCAAAAGTGGCCCAAAAAAATTAGCGAGACCTACATAACTTCTATCACAATGACTACGTGGAGTGGTCAAGCCTGAATAAACCCATAATTATAAGCTATACAGGTGCGTAGACAGGCATGGCCCGGAGCGCCTTAAAAGTAGGCCCCTTTGAGAAAGTGGTCATCGCTGTACCTACTCCCGAAAGTGCAATCTTCTCATTGCGTGTTTGACAATAGCTTCTGCGATTTATTTTTCTGGGATGAACTGAATTGTGATTACTTTCTAAAACAAATAAGTGCATCACGTCTTCGTTTGGTCTTGTTTTCACTGACGTACTTTTTTCTTTGGGCATTAAATATCGGATTTTCTCTATAAATTGTTATTTTATTCTGTTAAGACACTTTCACAAGGTTTTAGTTTTCCATGTGCTCAATAAGATACGTGGTGTAATTACGAAATTAGCGAGAGGAGAAACAGACGGAATTCTGTTTTTACAGAGTTTTTAAGTTTGAAGTGATTTCTTCTGGAAGCAGCTGGTGTTCTTTAATAAAACGTGTGGGAAATAAATTTTCTAAGTTGAAATGTTAATTATCTAGCAAGTTTTCGGATTTTAAGTAGTCTAACTCAGAAACTTACTCTATAATTCACCTTTTTTTTACACGTAAGATTTAACTTTTGACGGATAAAAGAAAACATTCATATTCGAAATTTATGGTTCCAATGATAGACTAAAATCACAGATACCTGATGACTTTTAACATTTTTAGACAAATGAAAATAGTTAATTTTTGAACATTTTAGTGGATTTTTATGTAAAATATTCTCTATACATCACTATGGTTCGAAAAGAGTTTAATTCTAATTTTAACAATAATATCTATTTTTTATAATTTTAATTTGTAAATTCTATATTTAGTAGAACTGTATTTAATACAATATTTTTGCACTTACATGCAATTGTAAAGTGGTACAACGTGTTGTCGCCTGTTCTTCGCATGTTGCAACTCTTTTATGGTTTTTTCGTAATGGAAGATTTTTGAATAATATTAAAATCTCCTCTTGGTTTTTCAATGGGACTATTTTAGTAAGCATTTTTGATCTGAGTCATTAAAATCTAATGATTTTGACGAAGAAAATAACTAGTATAAAATGGAAAAAAAATTGTACGTAATTTGTATCTAATTTAGTAAAAAGTAAATAAAAAGTAAAAAATTGTTAATTCAAACTCCAAAAAGCAAAAAAAATCGTTATGAGATTGAAATATAAATAATTTATTTACAGTTCAATTGTAAGCTTAACTAATTTATAATAAAGTAAAATATTTTAAAATGAAACAAGGAATAAGCAAAAAAATGTGACTAAACAATAGAAGTCAAAAAAAATCGCTGATGCCTATACGTTAAATTATCCACAGTTTGATGAATAGTGGTACTAAAAAGTTATCCATAGAATAATATTACAAAAAAAATAATATTGGTATAATTAGAATAAAACTCTTTTCAAATAATTTCTAATCGATGTAACAAGAATGTTTTGCATAAAAATATTTTTATTTGTCTAAAATTAAATAGTATTAGAAGTAAAAATATTAAGTAGATATGGTTTATAAATACATTTGAAATAACGATACATTTAAACTACGCAATAACTAAATAACTATTTTATGTTTTAATCACAGATGCAAAAATCATTTTTAAAACTGTTCTTTCTGGGAAAAATAATTTTGGAAGTACAATTCAACCCTCTTTTAATTAAATTTAAGCGTTTAATTTAAAGATTTAATATTGAACAATCTTATTAGTTTTATCAAAAATTGCAATACGTTCGTAAATAAATCTTCAAAACTTCCAATATTTTTTGAGATGTTTTTAAAACTATTTCTTGCTTTAGTACCAACATATAAAAAAATGAAAAAAAATCACAGATGTACTTTAATTTCTAGGATACACCATCTAAAATGTATGTATGATACGAATTATACGAGACCGCCAATTATGTCTTAAAAGCCATCTTAACATGTTTGACAATCTAATTTTTTAAACATCACCTTAAAGATACTATATATAAAATAAATGACTGGCGTTTTTATATTATTTAAATAAATCCAAAAGTGCGGGTAAAAGTACAAATAAACTTATGGTTGAAAAGTGAAATAAATACATGCAGTGACTCGTTGCGAACATATGGAACCCCAAATTGTCTCCTGTTTGTTTTCCACAAAAGCATAACTTTCCTCTCGTGGGATTCCGATTCTAATTGAATTTTCACACGAACAATGGTTTGAATAAATTTATAGCTCATAAAAATGGTGTTACCTTATTGCTAGTTAAACTTATACGCGACATGTGTTGAACACAGTGATTTTCTAGGCTGATTCATTGCCGTTCTTAGAAACATCAAGTAAGATTACCTAAAATAGTAATTAAGTTGGTTCTAATAATTGCGACAAATTCTCACGTCCCTAACCCAAAAACGCTTGCATTTTGCCATAGATTTGTTGCAACCAAAATTAGAAGATCAAGACTAACGAGAGCATGGAGAGAAAATTCGAGAATTTAGCCAACCAATAAAAATGCATGAATCATTATGCGTTTTAATAGGTTTATTGTTTATAATTTGGTATTGTTTGAGTTAAAAAGCGAAACTTGACACGATTGGCAATTTTACCTTAAAATCACTTTGAACGTTAGTGAGTTTTCCATAAAAAATCATATTGTTTTTTTTGCAGTATCATGATGATGATGATGGACTATGGTTCCCAATACGCGTCCTCCACCATGTCCTCTGAAACCCTCTCAGGAAGTTGTGGGAGCAGGACCAACCGTATTCGTACTGTGCGTCTTGTGCGACCGCCCCACAGCACTCTGCCGCCCCTAAACATGACCTACAGACATGGTCCCAGTTTAGGTTTCAGTGTTCGTGGGGGCAGAGAACATGGAACTGGATTCTTCGTCTCACATGTTGAACAAGGGTCAGAAGCCCACAGACAAGGATTAAGGGTTCGTAGACTACCTTGAGAATTTTCTTCATGGTTGCATAAGAAATCGAGGAATTTGTGTCAATAGTTTTGTATTTATTTCCTTTATCTAGAGCAGACTGATTACTTTCTTGATGAAAGTGTTTCGGTTTCTATTGAGATTATTCGCTGAAAGATAAAATTCGAAACTAGAGCAATCATGTGAAAACGAAAATGAGGAAAATTGATCGAAACTAATGTGATTGCGTCTTTTTCTGATTTGCTCTAGTTGAAACTCGACGGTGATATGTAAAAAATATATAAAAACACCCAAGAGCGCTACTAAACTACCAAAACATACACGACATGTTGCGAGCAGTAACACTTTCAAAATACATCGAGCATGACAAAATTCAATCGCAACTTTTACGTAAGCGCATCAAAATTACATGTAATTTTGGTTTACACATTTAAAAATATTTTCACCAATTTGTCTTTCTTGTACCTTTTTTTCAATGAATACCAGTTGTGGAGACATCTGCGACATTCTTCATTATCTACGGTTTGCTTTTTTATTCTTTCATGTTTACGTTACAATATTTATTGTCTCAGTTAAGCGGACAGATGGCAAATGGAGATTAGGAAAAGTTAAAGTTGTTAAAGATAAAAAGAAAAATTATAACAAGGTAAATGTTTATTAATCAGTTCTTGTAATCTACATCTGTTTACATTTTTACGAAAATGTGCCAGCCTTGTGGTAGAGACAAAGAGGAAGTTCAAGGAGAGATAACAATGAGAAATTTGTAACGTCTATTATTGCAAGTACAAATTAAAAAAAGTGTTGAACTAAACGATAAAAATCAGTGAATTGTAAAAAAAATAAACAAAGAATTATTAGAAAATTTTATGGAAATACAATGTGAAATTAAAAAATAACGCTGTGTCACAAATTTGCTCGTAAAAATAAATACCTGTCACCGTATTTTTTTCATTTTTTGCTGATCCTCTAACTTTTGCAAAAATGAGGCAGCACTGGTTTTAAATTCTCATCAGTTCCACTTCGGAAGCCTCATTTATTTTCCTCGATCGAATCAATTTCGGGTTCTTTCACCTCTTAATTGCTTTTCTCGGATTTTCAACACGGTTCCGTAATCTCTAGCGAACTTTGCCAGCACTTATCGTCCTTCTAATTTTTTGTTCCCGAACACCTCACAACTCCTGTCGTTTTCAATGAAGCATCACCGAACGGAAACTGCCAGACCAGAAAATCTCACATTAGCTTTCTACAAAAAAACCGTCATTGATATAAATCGTTTGATTTTACTCAACATTCACAGCGTCTTATAACGCTCGGAATGCAAGAGCACCAGCCTTGAAGAATTTAATTTGCCATCGTCGAGTTCAACGGAATATGAAGACTCGCAATTACAAGAAATACTAAGTAATGGTAAATCTTGTTTGCAGGTTGGAGACCAAATTATTCGAGTCAATGGATTCACCGTCGATGATGCCGTCCACAAAGAGGTCCTCCAGCTCATCTCGAATCATACACATCTTACCCTCAAAGTCAGAGGTTAGTACCGTTTTATTAAGGTAGAAAAAGGTAGAGAATACTGACCATGTCCGGGCAATAAGTTCTCGGTTTTCCTCCAGGTCAGATAACTGAAAGTTTGCAGAGACAAACCGATAGAACAGTGACCGTTAGTTGGAGGTCAGTATTTTGGATATTTCGACTTGGAAACGAAATCGAAATCATTCATGTTTGCGGAGATGGAGGAGGGGAAAAATTAACTGTTCTTGTTACTGTTAAGTCGGTGTATTTTTCCAGTTGCGAATGAGAATCTATAATGAAGATAGTTTATTACGATTAGGTGGCTATAAATATTGGCGGGTTTCAGGGGGCACCAGCAGACCGTAAACGGAGATTTAATTCTAGGACTGCGCATGACTAGCCGGAAGTTAGAAATTTATCTGCAACTTTAGCGAGAACTATGTTCAAAATGAGCAACAGGCACATACATTTATGTATATAATTTTCTAGCCACTTATTATAAATATTGCATAGACTGCGATCAAATTTGGCATTCTTCTAGACGGGCGCTTTCTATTGATTGGCCGCCAATCTAACCGGATCTGACCACATTTTCATCGAGAAAAAAATCTCAAATGTGAAGTCCAACAAAAGTGTCTTCATACGACGAAAATTAATTAATTTTAGCTCAACTGCCAATTTGGTCCCCAATAATCAAAAGCATCAAACGATATTTAAATTTTCAAAAGCGAAGTTTAAATTTTTCCAAATTTTTTCTAACTAAATGGCCTAAAAAAGTTTTTTTTCTTAAATATTGTACTGATTGGCACAAATGTGGATTTCCAGGCGTTCTTTCGATTGATGGCTGTTTTAATCGAATTTGACCAGGTTTTACAGCAAGAATAATTTTTAAACGTGAGAAAAAGTTTAAGAAGTCTTCACCTGGCAAGAAATTGGTTGATTTGACTTCTATGGTTATAAATTTGGGCTCATTTTACGGAGAATTTGATAATGTTTTAAACAGCATGTCCAAAATCTACCTGCGAGGAATGGTTTGTGTTAGACAAAATGTGAAATTTCCTCAGGTCAAGATGAATCAGAATTTGCTCTCTCTCATTACGTTTTTGCAACAATTTCCGTGCAAGAATGCACCATTGTGCATTTAAAACCCACAAACGAATCATAGCATCTCATTCTTTTCTGTCGAAATCATAGAAATTCCATCGCAAACACTGAAATTAAGTGAATCCACATTGTATTTCAAAACATTCAATTTCGTTGTAATTTTCATCTTCCTCTAGCCAAGGTAACAAAGTACAAAAGCCCAGCGAACCATACAAACGTTATTAAGCTTAAACGCCTACCTTTCTTCATAGTCAAGCAGTTCGACATTCTTTGACGAGTAAAAAGCGAACAAAGAATGATACCGCTGGAATCTCAAACACTACAAAAAATTCATATTATTGCAATTGTGACAATGATGATTTTTGTTGCAGGTGTCGGGATGATTCCTGTTAAAGAGTAAGTAAAACTAAGCAACAACATTTCCTACTGTCTCTATTTTTCTAGCAAAAAAACAGATACTCTCAGCTGGCAAATCATCACAGATAATTCGTCGCTGAGGTCATCGCCACCACTCACTGAAAAAATACAAGATGTTAGAATAAACATCATGGTAGCTCCTAGATCAAAATTGGGTTGTGGGTGAGTCCTGTTGTATTTTATTCTGCCGCTTTTCACTAAAATAAGTGTTTAGAATTTGTAAAGGTCCTGAATGGAAACCGGGAATCTTTATCCAGTTCACGAAAGAAGGAGGAATAGCTCGGGAAGCTGGACTTCGACCTGGAGATCAGATTCTTTTCTGCAACAATGTAGATTTCAGTGACATCGCTTTTAACGAGGTATTATGCTACTTTTGTTTTATCTTGCGGGAAATCTGCATTCTTTTTAATCAGTGGAACTAGAGCATTCGGTTACTGGCTGATCTTGAGTACATAGAAATAGTCGGGAACTATAAAGGATTTTTGTTAGCAAAGTCTATTTGCATTAGCTGTAATTAAACTTACATTGTTGTTTATCAACGAAAGTGGCCATGAAATGACACATTTTACACAAATTTATATGCTAAATTATAACTAGTTTAAAATAAATCCCTCGAGTTAAAAACGTGCTAAATTTAGATCACCATTTGTACTTTAACACCATAAATTCTCGAGATACTGTCAATTGAAAATTCTGATCAAAAATAGATCATGAATGTCTTTTAGTTATATATTAAAATAATTTAGTTAGAAGTTTTTTAAACCAAATAGCATTATGGTTAATTATTTAAGAAATGAACTATAAAATGCTGGGGATCATGAGAACTCTATAATTATTACTTCTTTATTGTGAAAGTTTCTGTTGTAAATGTTTAAAATAAAAAACGTGGAAATTTCAAGATAACGTCACTTGAATAAGATAAAGTAATGCACCCGTAAAAAATCTCAACAATTTTGTCATAATTATGTTTGTTAAAAGTTGATAGAGAAGATTTATCTTGAGATTAGCTAAATTTAGTGGCGTTTTAATCTTGGAGTGTTTAACTTTATCACGAGCAAGTTTAGCAAGTAATAAAAAGTGAATTTTAATAAAGACTTTTTTCTTCTTTTGCTTCTTAGTTTTTTTAATTATAAACTACATGAAAGCTGTAACAAAAAAAGTAGAAATGTTAATTACAGTCAGGGTTTGTCTTCCTGTAACTGTAAATCTTTTTCTGAAAACTCTCGAGCTATTATTATTGGATGGTGTAATTTACAAATAGTTCGTAGGATTATTTCCATGCATATTTACGGTGTTTATTATGTACTTTCCTTCTTTAATTTGAAATCTCCAATCGTTGTACACCCGACACCACATAACTCAAATTGTGAACCTCAAAGGTCAAGATTCTTTAAAATTGCATTAATTCCGATCCCAGCGCCTATTGACACCGACATTCACGCACATCATAAACCATCCTCAACCACCCTCTGACATTTTACAGGCCGTAAATTTAATGAAAACATCACGGCAACTCGATTTAATAGTCCGTAAATCTGCTGGATCGGAGCTTTTTCCCGGCGAGTCAAGCGGTTACAACAGTTCAGCGAGTTCGGTCACAGGAGACCAAAGTCCTTCGTGGTCTGACTCTAAGCGACTTTCCATCGTCAAAGAAGAAAGTCTCGATTTGGAAGACCGACTTGACCGCTTGAAATGGGAGAAAATCGGATGGGACGATGGACAGAACGAAGATAAACTTTTTAAACCGACGATTATTAACTTGTCTGAAAATGGAACGACTATCAAGAATAATGGGAGAGAAGAAGAGTGTCAGATGGAGAATTTGGGAGCAGAAGCGAAGACTGTGGTCGTTGAAGTACACAGAAGCAACGAACAAGAACACAAGACTGAAAATCCATTGGTCAAGAGTTCGTCGACCAGCAGTTTCGGCAGTTTTAGAAGCAGCATCGCCTCGAGCAGTTTATCTAGCGCTATTTCACAGGAACTCCAACGAAGATCAGAGGTACCAACCGAACTAAATTAAATCGACTCTTAATTTGAAATTCCAGAAACGAAATGAAAATAAACCTTCTATAGATGAACAACTCCAAATGAAGAAAATACTTAAAAATGTCACTTCTGATAAACACCATCAACATAATTTATTGATGGATGAGTTCAAGAAAGCGCACAAGAAGATGTTCAAACCGGTGGAAAACGAAGAAGCGACTATTGGAAAAGAAACTATGGTGAGTTTAATGTTTGTGTAATAGATGGCCTACATTGTAATTGCGACATTCCGCGTGAAGGCGGATATTGGATGCAGACCCTCCAGCGATAGAATCGTCACCGGAAAATAGCTGTAGAGCTGATTTCCGAGCATCCTAATGAGATGCTGAGATTGATGGAGGTGACGGCATCTTCCTGTTACCAAGGTCGAATTTAAGAAGTTCATTCAGTGGGTGTTCTGAGGCGTTTATAACGATAGCGATAAGCTATTTCTTTTATTTTGCAATTTATAGTTATGAAAGTGTACAAAAACACTTTAGTTTGAACGGAAATTAAAACTGAAAAGGAAACAATCATCAACAATATAAGATGTGGTCCTAAAGTGTATTTCCAATATTGTAGAAATAAAGATAGCAATCTATGTCACATTCCATGATGATAAATTTCTAAATGGAATAATTGTTAATTGTTATTCTTAAAATCTAACTTTTGAGATTTGAAATCGACCTTTTCAATTCTTGAGAACCGGAATTTCAAAAATTTGAGTTTAAAGATTTGGAAAATAAATGAAATCATAAAAATACAATTTTTGATGCAAAACTGACTCATAATGTTTTCGGCCAGAACCAATAAAGATTTTGTCCAAAAAATCTTATTTTTAACGGTTGTGTAATTCGTTAAATGTTTTTGTCTGCTCTATTAGTAAATTATCTCGAAAAAATAAAATTCCAGTTACCATATCAGTGTATTCATAGAATACATTATCAATTTGAGCAACTCGTGATTTTCTCATGTAAAAACCAGGATTTTAGCATATCATCTTGTAAGAACATGGGAATTTCATCTCGAAACCGCAATTTTGTTTCATTGGTCTAAATCGCCATTACATCACAAAAAACGAAACAAATTTCAACACTCATTTAATTATGTTTATAATCCTTTTGTCTGGAAATTGCACAAAGAAAACAATTTCCACACTAGTTCTAATTAAATGAAAGGTGGCCTGAAGAAAGTATGATACATTTTATCAAAGAAAATGTTATTATTTCAAGTTATTCTGCTGTAAAACTAGCCCTATTAATGCTCAATTAGTGCCTAGCTTTCCAACGTAATTAATTTAAAATAAGTGACAATCCGAATAACGGAAATACAATTTTATCTGTAATTACACATCTTGGAACAATTTCACTATCGCAAACGTGGAATAAGAACGCGGTGACTTTTTTTATCCATTATTGTTTTATCAGATGTGTGGGTGAACTAAAATGTTTACCGATGATAATATAACATTATTAAATGCGTTTCGTCAAGCGATAATGAACGTCATCATTGTTAAAACGAAGTAAAACGCAAGCCAGGTATTACGTGCCAGTCGTTCTCAAGCCAGTGAGTTGATTGTTCGGCTTTCATAAATTTTTGTTAGTTTTGCGAGTTTTCAAATCATGATGGACAAATCAAAAAGAGATAAACCTGTTTTTGTGCTTCAAACGTATGAAGTAAGTAGCTAGAAAATTTTTCTTTTAACTGCTAGAAAAAAATCGAAAGATTGAGAAGTTTTATTACATATTGACCACATAATTAGACGTTTGTTTACTGTTATAAATACAATGTGTTTACAACCTTGGAAATTTTCGTCGACCGGTACTCCCAATAGTACCAAGGTCCGTACTCGCGATAATTTCCCACAAGGCTGTTTCCAAGCAGGCCCCAAAGCGGCGAAAAATTTCGGACCCGAGTTATGTGTTGGTCGTTGTGATTTGTCATATATTTGCTAATCCGTTTTTCCAAATCTTTGGAATACCGATGGAGGTCTATGAAAATAAGAACAAGTGTCAACAGGAATGTTTGAATTGTTAATATTTTTCAAAAGTCCATTTCTTTTGACTTTTCGTATCAGTTAACGTCTGTTTACCGTAAAGATTAAGAAAAAGTTACTTTTGTGTTCAATTTGAGTATAATTTCTCGACTTCCGTGCGGTTTTACATCGCCACTGTAGCGTATAATTGCATAATAAAATTTCCTTTCTCATGGTAGGATCGTATCGCCAGCAAAGAACTGTCACAGAAGTTATCAGAACGATTATCGAACCTCACCATGCAAGAAAGCTTCCACGACCGCTTAAACAATCGGAATTCCGCACCGACGACGCCACCTCCACCGCCCCCTGTAAGTTTTTTCATTCTTTTAAAACACAAAATTACAAATATTTCGCAGCCCCCGATGTCCGAAACCACCAACGGTGTCTCAACGCTCAAAACCAATAAAAAGGGGAAAGCACCTCCAGTTCCTGTAAAAACCTCGACCTTATCGTACCACCAACCGCCCCCATGTCCCACCCCCGACTATGACACACTCAGTATCACATCCACGTCGTCTTTCCAACCAAAGCAAAACGGATTTAAACCTAGTCAAAACGACGGAGTGGAAATGGAGTCTTTGGAGTCATTTAAATTGAATAATCCAGGAGGTATTAAACCGAAACCTCCGGATACTTACTTCAAGGCTTCGACGTTAAAGAAGAGACCCGTTAGTGTGACTATTGGGGAGTATCCTTCGGGAACTCTACGTCGAACTCCGGGTCGTCTGGATTTTCTTCACAATGGTACTGATGGTATCAAATCGAACGCACCTATTTCGAACCAGTTTTCTTCGGAACTTGCCCAAACTCTTAGTCGCTCAAACTTGAGAAGAAGAACAGAGTCGATGGTAAGTGACCATGGGTTTAGTTCTAGTGTAGAATTTTTGAGGCGTTCCAGGAAAATCTCTTAGATCAAATTAAACCGCAAAGTAATGGATCAGTAAGAATCTCGCTTAACAATAGTCTTGCCAAAAGCCTAGCCAAATCGACCAACGACTTGACCAACTTGGAGAACTTCTCCAAGGCTTTCGCCAATCGCGTTACGATTAACGTTGCCGTTAACGACAAGAAGACGGAGACGCCCAACGGGATTTTAAAAAACGGCACACATAAGCCGTTGGTGCAGCAGAAAAGTATTACGTTTGGAGAAATGTAAGAGGGAAAAGACTAATTGCATGCACCTTGGCAGGCTAATTCTAACTCTTCTTTCGTTTGAAACGGCTGGCGGTACTTTGAAAGTCTTTTCTACTCTGACTAATGTTGGATTTTTATTTATCGGCGGAGAAATGAAGAGTTTTTAGGTCTGGGACACTGAACAATAAACATTTAAGTTAATTAGTTACGGCTCTGTTCATTTCTTCGCCAATCTCACTAAACTCTGATTTATAAACTTTAGTCATTTCCAACTCAATTTCCCGTGATTTGTGTCATCCAACTTATAAGTGTTCTCTTTTCAGAGCAACGGTGATAAATGACCGTCCTCTGCAAGTGGCTTAGCACGGAACCGTCTTCAAAGAGTGCAATCGTCAAGTGCAAATATTGACAGTCTCAGAAAAGCTCTTGTGTCATTATATTCTTATGTATTGTGAAATCGTGACGAGTATATTGTGATAAGCAATGTTAATATTTTGTATGCTACTTATTTTCTAAACATTTTCATGATCATATGCGTATATGTCTCTCATCTCAGCTGTCATGTGTATTTTAATCTGACGTAACATAAAGTGCAAAATATAGTCCTAATCAGAATGGTGAGTTTTCTTCTTGCGAAATTTATGTCATGTCTATCAAGCGTGTGCAGAAACTGCTCTTTTCCGAATACTGCGATTTCGAAGATATGGTATTAATCGAGAGTCCTTTCGCTCAAACGACACGCGAAGGACGAGGTCTCCGCCAAGTGCATTTAGGTTTAACTCCTTCTAAATTAGTGTTAGCAACGGACGTTTTACCCCCCGTCGAAAAATCCTACGTGAAATTCTTGCCTGGAATCGATCCAGACATCGAAACTTTCGAGCTCATCGCGATTTATCCTATCGATTGTGTAAATTTAAGCGTGTTTCGGAGACACAAACGCCAAACGATAAAAGCACACTTTTGCAACAACCGCATCTTCTACTTCGAACTCGGAGGGTTCGAGAATCGTACTGTAAGTCATCCAGCACCCTTCTTCACTCTCCCTCACTTTCCTCGTAGATGTTTTGGAACTTGTGGTGCGAAAAAGTCAAGTTTTTATCACCAGAATCAGGTTCTTCGAACTCTGAAACTTCAGTAGCTACGTCTTCTAGTAATAGTACTCTATATTTAGTGGACAGCAGACAAGTGGTTAAACCCAACGGCCTAACCCAGGTGTGGTGCAAGTTCGGGACCGGTAAAAATCAATCGGTAGTTGAAACGCTAAAAATTTACTCTTTCTTTATTTGCATGACATTGCAGACACTGATACCAAAGTGGACAGATCGGTATCTCTACATGGGCAAAAACTTCGACGATAGTTACAAACCCATCATGTACTCTCCTACCATGTGCCAGTTTGTTAAAACAAATAGACTCTCAAATTTCTCGATCAAAAACCAACAAAGTCTCGCTAAAGAAGTTAACATCGGCGATAGCTACCACGTTAACAGATTCGGTTTAGGTGTCAACGAAGGCTGTGGTCGTGATCTCTATTTATCAGCTGAAGACTATCTTATCCACAAACGTCGCAGTCAAACCAGTCAAGTAATAATAATAATATTCCTTGACTTCATTTAATCCAAAATAGTCTTCAGCAGAGTGGAACTATTCGCCCAATCTTCCAGACATCTTCGAAATGATGGCTGAAGAGTGTGTGCAAGTCTGGGAATTCCACAACGACGCGAATTATCGAAGAACAAAATTACGACATCGAAGGAGATACGGTATCGTACCACAACCTTTATTCTTGTACGGTTTAGGACCTTGGAATATCAACCCTGGAGCTAAATATTCCATCCAGATCAAACGAGCCGTGTCCGTGGTCACCATCAGAAGACAACCTGTCGAACCTGAGCTGAGACTTCCTGTCACTAAAAGACAGCTCGTGGCTACAATCTCGTGTGAAGCTCTTCATCAAAACAAGAAGAACAACCAAGTTGCATGCGGGTACTTTTTAACGTTTGCTGTAAAAATTGGCTAAGCGTGGTTATAGGGGGCCTCGAAGGCCGGTGATTTTTTTCTGGACACCTGATTATTGGTACCGACCACGTACTGCTAGAGATGCGTACCAGGAGCTGCAGAACCACCTGTCGAAAATTCAACAGTACCATCAGAAAAGAAAAAGTGAGCAGTGATTGTGTGCGATTTTATAATACCTTTGTTCTTCAGAAAAACGTCGCCTCTTTCGACGCCGCCCTCCGCCAGTGTCTGACAGCACCGACTCCGACTCCGAAGAAACCATCCCCAGATACCGCAAATCTAAAAAAAGAAAGTCGCTAACACGCTTCAGTGTCTTCGGTGGTAAATCTCACGATGTCTGTGACATTGGTATGTCGAAGGAAAGACATCAAATATTAATTTCTAATAGGTTTGTGTTGCTTTATGTTCCCGACAGATGAAGCGAAAAAGTCAAAAGAAACTTCTATTCAATACTTGAAGCGTCTCCTGAAAATCGATGTGATCTTAACTGCTTGGGACTTCAACTCGACTTCTCTAGCTCAACAGTTGACAATGGTTGACAGAGATCTCTTTTTGAAGATTACAGGAACTGAGTTGGGTGTTTTAGTGTCTCAACAGTCGTCAAAGAATGCACCAAATGTTGCAGCCATGGTTGCTTTCTCGCATCGGATTAGTTGTTTGGTAGCAAGCGACATCCTTAAGAACACCTGTGAAAGGGTACTTTTGACAACAACTTTACAAAACATTATAATTTTGGTAGATTTGTAGATGAGATCGCGTTTAATTGCTAGATTCATCGCTGTCGCTGAAAAATGTCATCGAATCTCGAACTTCCATTCTTGTAGGACTGTACTATTGGGACTTCAAAGTCCAGCAATCTACAGACTGAAGAGCACTTGGGCTTACGTGCGGAAAAAACACGCCAGCAAATATCAGTAAGTACCACTTAATAGATCTTCAAAATTTAACAATTGCTCAAGGACCTTCGAGTTCTTGTGCCGGTTGTATAGGGACCCACGATTGCTTGTCTACCAGAAAGCCTTCTTCCTCTCCACTCAGAGCAATCCTTATCTACCCTACATTGGTGATGTCATCGCTAAACTTTTGGATAAAATCCCAGAATACTCCCTTCGAAAAAAAGCTGTTACCATAAAAAACGGTAACGGTCATAAAGACACTCTCCTAACAAAACTATTAACTTCTATGAAGATGATGAACTTCCAGAACATTTCGAATGAGAATCCGACGAAAGGTTTGTGTGATTACTACAAGTCTCTAAACTGTTACGAAGACAACCGAAGCAAGTGCTTGGCTGCGGCAACGAAGTTCTTGCAAAAGTGTCAGCTGAGTGCTTTACATTATAATTTCACTGTTAATAATTTAGCGATGGATTATCTACTGAAAGCACGGTATAAAGAAGAAAGAGATAACTTTTACGAGTCGTTTAGAGTTGAATCTTTAGAATCTTTGCATGATTAGCTGCGAGTGGTCGAAGTTGAAGTATATGAATTTTGGCCGAAGACCCAAATGGTAGGTACATTAAGAAAGTTTTGTGTTGTATAAATTTCAAGATGAAAGCCAAAAAAAGTATTGTAGAAACATAACGACAAAAATAAACAACATGATAGAAAACGTTCAATTTATTTATTTCTTATAAACTCAATAAAAAATTCAAAAAAAAAATACTTGATCGCACGATATCATAAATAGTGGTGGTCTTAAATGTCTCTCGGCAACTAAACGATATTAGATTGTTCAATTTCCAATTTCTAGAACATCTTGAAGTACTTGTCTAATCACTTCTTCTCAAGTATTAGCAGTTGCGGCGAAATGAATATTTGTTTATTTAATGCGAAGCATAGTAATATAAGGACGCGTTTAGAAATTTTCTAATCTTTTAAGTATATTCTACCCCATACTTCTGTAACTTAATTTTAAGTGCATTGCCGCTATCTTCTGGTATCCAAAAACAGCATTCAGTTCAACGAAAAAAGAGCAAAAATGCTATGTGTATTTCCGGAATAGCTTTTTTCGTCATTCAATGACAGAGCACCTCAACTTTGCTTTTATTAACATTTGTAACAATTTTAACAGAAACACTAAAAAAAACAGAAATAAATGAACAAAACGGAGCAAGGAAAACTAACAATTCAAAAAGCATATTTTTAGCAGCATTCTCTTTCGCATCCTTCTTATTCATACCCTTCCTGAAAGTTTCTTTTCCGATAAAAGAACATTTAATGTAGAACTCCCCCTGTGCGGTCACAGTAACATACCCATACTCCAGGTACTTCACCCTCCTTTTGAAGAAAACTCGTTCAGTTCACTCACGTAATTCCTCAGCGGTTTTTCCACGGCAGGCCATTCAACGAAAACTATTGTTGGGACTTTGGTAGCAGCCCCTAAGATATCAAGAGCATTGTAAGCTCTTTTCTTGTTAGAGGCTGAACCAACCGCTGATACACCAATTGTGTGGGTCGTGCATTTGAAAGAAAAACAGATACCTTCTTTGATATGAAGAGGTAAAACGAGTTTTTGGCGGCCATATGCTTCTTTAAATAAGAAAAAAAAAGTTGAAGATGTGTATTGTTGGTTCCAGGACAATCGTTTTATCAAGAAGTCTCAAGTATTCGCTGCTATTTACAGTGCAGTGTTTATATAGTGCTTTATAGTATAATTTCATTATTACTAATTTAGCGATATATAAATAATTGAAAACACGCTATATGAAAAAAAAACGTTACAAGTCGTTTAGGGTAGAATGAATATTGGCCAAATATCCAATTGGTACATTAAAAGTTTTGTGTTGTATAAATTTTAAGAAGAAATCCAAACAAGTTTAGCAGAAACAGAACGACAAAAATAAACATAGAAAACGTTCAATTTTATTATTTCTCATAAACTCAATAAAAATTCAAAAAAAATATGAACAAACAAAAGTATAATGGCAGTCATGTCTCGATACTCATCAAGTTAAAATTTCTGCATTTCTGCGCTTGTTTCATTGAGAATTTTCTTGATCGCACGTTATTATAAATAGTGGCAGTCTTAAGCTCTTTCAGGAACTAAACGATATTAGATCATCCGTGTTTGAAGAAATTCCAGTCTTCGCAGCTTCTAGAACATCTTGAAGTACTTGTTTAGTCGCTTCTTCTCGAGTATTAGCAGTTGCGGCGAAATGTAAATTTGTTCCTTTAATGCGAAGCATGATAATATAAGGACGCGTTTGGAAATCTTCTAGAGTATATTCTATCCCATGCTTCTGTAACTTAATTTTAAGTGCATTGACGCTATCTTCTGGTATCTAAAAACAGTATTCAATACAAAGAATGAAAAAAAGAGCATGAATACAAGGCGTATTTCCGGAATAGCCTGGAGCTCGTCCTTTTTATCGAAGACTTTTTTCTCGTCACACAATGACAGTGCCTCGTACATAGTAATAATTTTTTCTTTTTGTGACACCTCAACTTTGGTTTGAATGACATTAGTAACAATTTTAACAGGATCCATAACAGAAACACTGAAAAAAAAAACAGAAATGAATGAGCAAAAAGAGGTAAGGTAAACTAACATTTCCAGCATATTCTTAGCAGCATTTTGTTTAGCATCCTTCTTATTCATACCCTTCCCGAAAGTTTCTTTTTCGATAAAAGAACACTTGATATAGAACTCTCCCTGTACGGTCACAGTAACATCCCCATAATCCGGGTACTTGACCCCTCTTTTTGAAGAAAACTCGTTCAGTTCACCCACGTAATTCCTCAGCGGTTTTTCCACAACGACAGGCCTTTCAACGAGAACTATGGTGGGAACTTTGGTGGCAGCCCCTAAGATATCAAGAGCATTTTGCGCACTTTTGTGTTTAGCGCTTTTCTTGTTAGAAGCCAAACCAACCGCTGTTATACCAGCTGCGTGAACCGTGCACTTGAAAGAAACACCGAAACCTTCTTCGATATAAAGAGGTAAAGGGAGTTTTCTGGCAGCCATGAGCTCCTGGAGAGCGGAAATGGGAGTTTTGGTATTCATGGTACCAATTTCTAAACAAGAGATAAAAAGTTGAGTGTGTATTGTTGGTTGCAGAACAATCATTTTATCAAAAAGTTTCACTGCTAATTATAGTATCGTGTTTATTTAATTAAAAAAATATATAATTTAACGATGACAGCGTATAGAACTTGAGTGTTCTTTTAAGATGTGCGGACGATGCCATTTTTTCATGCGAATAGAGAAACGCGAGCAGCTCATGTTCCTTATCTATTTCCGCTGGGTTTTTTATCGATAAAAGAAAACTATATTTATTGTTTTTTATCTACATTCGATATGATAAGTTGTATTTGTTCCCTACTTTTATTCCGACGAATCAGGAATAGAACAATCAATTATGATGCAACCTTTGAATGAACTTACCAGACAGTTTAAATTAGCTTTACACACATACACATCTGTGGTAAATAAAAACACAACTTTCTACACTAACCTACACTTTCACGAAGCGCACGAACTCGTTCCGAATAGTTTTAGCTAACGTTCGGGGAAAAAAGGGGAATTACACATTTATCCGGAACGAATTATCGATTGAAATGTGCTGTTGTTTTATTTTATAAAGATCGGATTTTTATCTTTAGATAACGGAAGCAGACGATCATTATGTTAACGAACGACCGTAATTCGCAACTGTGAAGATAATCGGAATAGAATATCTTCGGTGTTTGGAAATGAGTCATGAAAATACCGACGTGGATTGCGGGTCACGCACTTCATTCGTTCTTGTGGGAGGTGTGGCATCGCGTGTTGAGATTTGATTGGAAAATCCAGAAATTAAGAAAACAGCTCAATTTGTTAAGTAAGTTAATGATCACGTCAATATTTTTTTGTCAGTCAGAAGTTCTATCGTATTCAAAAAAACTAAGACTCTAAATTTTGATAATGTTAATTGCACTAAGCAAAAAATGTTAAATGAAAAAACTGTCATTGACTTTAAAGGCAGTGTCAGTTTTCAATCTGAGATAATATAAAAATCCGATTGCATCATGATCAGTTGAGAATAGGAGTAATTAGTTTTTTATGAATACGATTGTACAGTCGCCGGCAATACATTTTGGTCGTCAATATCATCTTTTGACACGGTGAAAATTATTACATTGTAAACTGCTCTTAATAATTTCTGTCATTAGAATCCCTTGAGAAGTTTACTACAAAGCAGAGCCCAGAAACTCGACGAATGACTACATCACTGTCGGTCTGAAACAATGCAAACAAGAATAGAGTTACGTTGGTCACTTTTAGAAAAAATATTTTTGATGTTTTGGCAAATTTCTCATAATTCTGACAGCTTTTCAAGATTGCCAACCAAAATTTATTGCTTGCTACTGTAAACTTTTACACCACTATTTTTTTTTTTTTAATTGACAATTACTGTGACATTTTGCTGCCCTAGTTTTCTATAATATTATAGTATATATACGAAAATTCATTTCCATCCGTCCACTCTCTAGTGTAAATTTTAAAAATTAAATGGTGCAAGTTTGTTTTTACGTAGTTTGGGGAATTTTGTCTTCTGTCACTTCAGGACATGGCGTAAGTTTTTTTTTTATGTTTGTTAAATGCTAAATTAAATGTCAAATAAAATTTGAAGTTTAAAACAGCCACATAGAGCTGCCAATATACAACAAAGAAAGTCCTAGGGTGTAGTACTACCAACTTTACTTTTTATCAAGTGTACCGATTCAAACGAATTCAGCTATATAAATATTATTTTGGGCACTTGAATTAAAATAAATCTCTTTTTCCAAACAGGCTTTACTTTTCCTTTCTGAAAATCCTCAAAGTACAACTATTGGAACATCTTAAACCTACTTAAAAAAGTCGGTGACTTCTTGCAGCTCTCTTTCTCTCGCTTGTTCGTGTGCCCACCTGTCTTCTGCCAGTCTGTCTGACAGAGACCATTTAAAATGAAAGATTCTGGACCCACAGACTCTACACTTTTTATTCCCAAAAGGTGGAGCCTTCATAAACTTAAAAAAACACTCCTGATGGAACAGGTGTCCACAGTAAACTCTTTCAATGTGTCTAGGAGAATCCTCGTCAACCTCCACTTGCTAAAAAATACCAATAATAATAAAAAATCGTAAAGTTGATTCTTACTCTGGGATCACTCGGAAAACATTTTTTGTTGCAAAACTGGCAATTCTCGGCAGGTAAACGTTTGACGCAATCTATTAGAAATTCAATAGATTTTTTGAGAGATGGAGAGGGTGTGAACGGGGGATCATTCGGTTTTTTCCTTAAAGGGGGCTCTACACATTTCCTTGCTATTTCTTTAGCTTGACTGATCATGTGTCTGTTGAAAGCTGGGGAGAAGTTAGTGGTGGTGTCTTGGATACTGAAATTAACATAATTAGAGCAAGTTTTTGTTACCAGACCTAAAATACTCTATGGAGTTTTTAGGGTAGTCATCAGGTACAATAATTCTACAGTTCAAAAAATAGCTCTGGTTGTATACTTTTATATGGACACTTGACGTTTTTTGCTTCAATTTTAGCTCATCCGCTGCAGAGAGCGTCTTCTTGAGATAATTTATTTCCTCATAACAGCAACAGAGAGGATGCTCATCAATAAAATTCCTCAAAAACTTTATAATGTTAAGAACTTGTGCCTTTCCTAAATACTTTTTAGCCTCTTGCTCGCAGACGTTGGTAAGACCATGAAGAAGCTTCTCAGACAATGTTTTTGATTTCAACTCGAGTAGTAAGGGAGTACTTGGATAACTATCTGTAAACTGAATACAAACAACCAATGCTTTAAAATCTGTCCTTTTTATTTCCGCACGGACCATAGTCTTGACGCACGAGACAAGTCTACAACCGGGAACGACATTCTCACAGAGTTTTTTAACTTCAGAGAGCTCATCCTCTATAAAACCCATTAAAATTTCAGGTTTAACACATTGAGGTTATGTTACGAAAGTAAGGAACTTTGTTTAAAAACTCATGTAAAAACCTGACGACACCCGAATTTTGTCAAATTAAGAGGCAGGAATCCAAATTCAAAGATTCTTGCTATTTATCTACAAAAAACACAAATTGTTCAGCTGTTCAATGAAGTGTTTACAATTACGGCGTGGTTGGCAGGAATGACTGTAAACACTGCCGGAGAACCGGCGGAAGTTTGAAAAATTCTAGGTATGAAACAGTACGATTTTTAGAGTTAAAATTTTGTTGATGATTTAAATGTTTTTATTATGTTGAATAATTTTTTTCGCTTTGTAAAATGACAAAAACTAAAGCGAAGTAGGCGTTGACCGAAAATGTTAAGGTGGCAATACGGAGTAACGGAGTCTTAAGTGTCAGTTTTTGACAGTTAAAACATGTAAAACTACATAGTACAAGAAAAAACTCAGTTTATTTATTTTATATTCAAGTATTATCTGAAAGTGGGTGTGTAAGACAATTTTCATGAATAAACTTGGGGGCCCCAAAATTCTAGTTGAGCTGGAATGATGAAAATGGCGAAAACGATAAATTTTACTTTGAATTTATTTCTGCCTTTTAGTGTTTTTTTATTTATTACTTATAGAAACGTAATAATGAAGAGTTCTCCGAAAACTCAGTTGCTTTTTTGGCTTCCGTATATTGTGCCGCAAGATCGGTAAGTGTTTCCTCTAAATTTGTCTTTATAGATCGAACAATTAGTTTCTACGATCGTCTCCTGTCGTAGTAATTCTGTTTCCTGCACGTGCCTCTGAAAAAACCGAACCGTTATCAATTACAAGGAAATACAGTAGGGTGGAATACGTTGTCTTCTAGTTGAACGAGCACGTTCCACAGACAGGTGGGCCCCACTTAGACACCGTCATATGGTCAAGCAAGGTCCCCGTGCCATATTGCACTTCCCACCATTCAAATATCTCCTTTCTACTAGGGGTGTCATCAATATTGTCAATAATCCCCCGCACACGTGCCACACATGTGCCATTTTTCGTCACTTTCGTTATTAAAAATGATGTTTGTCAGTGTATGCATATTTGAACACGAATGGTGCGAATCGATCCATATGTAACGACATTTTGGACACGGTTTTATGTCTGGCCCAGTGCTCCACTGTGAAATGATTTATTAATTCAAAGCACGATATTAATCTGGAATTGTGCCATGTTCCAGCGTGGACAATCGTATCTCATCCACTCGAATCAATTTGGAGTACTTTGTACAGTGAAGGGGCGTGTATGCCGCTCCCGAGATTTCAAAAAACGAATATTTCTATATTTAGAAAATTACACATGTTAGCAGCGAGAGTAGCGAGGTACGTTCATTTAGTTAAGCCGAGATTACTTCGTGTGTTGCAAAATAAGTTTCTCGGCAGTTTCAGCTTTCAAAGACCGTTCACACGAACCTTAAACTTTTCCCCGACGCCCCATTCATACACCGTTCAGCCACATTATTCGCAAATTATGATTTATTACCGACACAAATGTGTCTCGTGGCATAAATTCATTATTACATACCTGCCTCTATTGATTTAACCCCAATGTTATAAAATTTAATTGGTCTGTAGTGACCGCAAAGAGGATCAATGTGTAACCACAAAGTCATAAATTTCATTGCTTAAAACACAATAAAGGCACATCTTTTTGTTAGTTATTATAGGATGCATTAATTTATGTGTATGAATGCAGTTTTGGCAACGTTGTTGATTCTAGGTTTGAGTTGTTTTTAAACTGTGCCATTCATTCATGCGCTTTTCCCAGAACTTGTGAATAGGAAAATAAGGCTAATGTTGTAAGAGACGCAAATGAATGTATTGTTATTTCAGAGAGCCATTTCAGAAGTGGTAAACAAAGTGGTTTTTAAAATTTAATCAACCACGGCGAGGACGAAATTTTATGGTGGTTTTTCTGGTAGTTTCAAAAAAATTATTGGCTCGTCGTAATATTACCATACTTGGTACAAAAATTTTTTTGCGATATACCTGGTGATTAATTGAATTTGTAGTCTAAGTGGACGCCTTTTTTTCTGTATGGTTGTCGGTCCTGACAGTCATTCTGTAAATCACTGCAAATTTGACATGTTGGTGTTGAAGTTATAGTTAAAGTAGCAATAAAATAAACTACAAAGGAAAGCAAATAATTTTATTAGACACATTACAACATGGCAACTACCTAAAAAAAGACTCGATACACCTTAAAAATTGTATGTTGTAATTCAAACATTTTCAATGACGACAATTACATAAATTTAATTTTGTGCAATCTGCCGTATTTATAGCGAAATGCAGGTAATTTTTCGATTTTACTTGAGATGGTGATGTTTAGTCTATTTGATTCAAGTTGAGAGGTTTCACCAACTGTCACAAAATTTCCTAAATTTCCAAATTTGATTTAAAAAAAAAAGTATTTGATATGCAACTTAGAAAAAATAGCATAAAAACACGTTATATTAAACTTGAGAGTTTTCGTTTTTTACAGGTACTTCTGCTTACGACAGTCGTGTGCAAACTAGGACTCACGTTTTAAGTTTTATAAAACTAGTTTTTTAATATACTATCCTAAAACACCTATTTTTCTTCTTTGTAAATCTGTCTTCTGTAAGTCTATAATATACTATTATTGGCGTTAAACGCTTAACATTACGGAAAATTAATCTGTAACGTTTCTTCGGCATCTAAACTGACACGCAACTGTTTTCATAATCAAAGGCAAGACATAATTCCAAATAGAAAATTTAATAAAAATTAAACTTTAGATTTTTGCTAGTATGGTCAAACTTCTGCTTGTTCTAGAACCTAGAAGGAAAATTCGTACTGACGACAGGCAATGGGATCATAAAATTACATCTGTTGTTAGTTGGCAATTTTTTTGTGGTTTTAAAGGTGTTTCCCGGATTTGCTTTTGAATATGTAAATATGTAAATAATATGGGTCCTAGGAGAGCACCTTGTAGCGATTAATCAGTGCGCAGTCTCTGTAAAATCCCCGCCGCTTTTGTGCGTTAACGCCACCGGAAAAGCAAAAATTAAGCATAATTCGAGCAATTCCTCCTTCCGTGCGTGCGATACCTTATTGGTCGTTTTTTCCAGGTGGCGTCCGCCGAAGCTGAACGTCCCCGTGCCCCAAACCCATGGTCATTCCCTTATAGCATTCCCATTCCGTACCAGCGCTGGTAAAAAGTTGTTCCGTGTCATAGTGGTATCCGCACCGCAGTATCGCGACGTCGGGACGCTAACGGGCGCCGGCGCGAACCTGCCTGTCCACGACACAGCTCGTCTGTTCTGTGGTGGTTCAGTCTCTCGACGGTGTTTCGGTGAGTGGTCGTGTCGCCCCCAATCCTGCTGCCAAGTGCTGACCATGTGTATTGTTGGCCATTGGGCGTTCGTGGTCTGAGTGGTTGGTGGCTCCCGCCATGGGCCGGCTTCCAGGGGTTGAGCCCTCGGGCTGACGATTCTGTGCGGGGCCGCGGATAGAGGCCATGGCCTACTGCTTGGTCGCGGTTTGGACCACCCTGCTGTGGCTCGCCTCAGGTAACCGCTTTTTACCTTTTCTTTAACATTTTATGATGTTTAAAAATATGCGATTCGTGATGCGTACAAAACAACACGCCACACTAGGTAAGTTATAAATATAACCGACTGATTTATGAAGATTGCCATTGCCAAAAAGTGCCGAAATGCAGACAGGAAAAGAGGATATCCGCGCTTATACCTTATCTATTAATATTATTTCTTTTCTTTTCAAACTTTTCAAAATATGGCAAATTTTTAAGTTTGTCCGTTTTTACATATTTCCACAATTTTCTCTTTATTCCATTTTCAAAATTTTTGTTGCATCAGCTTTTTGCATATGCATTTGTGAGATGGTTAATGAAAATTTGGATTTAAAGACCATTAAACTTGCTTTATAACCGTTTCATTTTCCGATTGATTCCAAATTAATTAATTCCTAAAATCTTGCAAATTGGACGAAACTTTAACAAGCTGTCTCCTAGCACAATTTTTATCTTTGTATTCATTTCCAAGCTCTATAAGATCCAAAATTGAATTTGAAATAATTTTACTTGACATTTAAAAAAATATTAGTATATTTTTTGTTTTACAAATTTGAAATAAACATCAATTCTATTATAATTTTTTATTTTTTCATTTTCACAATTTTTAACATGCACACAATTTATAAAACCATTTGAGAGCTTTAACTTCTTTTACCGCACGTACCGCACAATTTTATTCAGAAAATGCAAACGTAACACTTACATAAAATTTAATTTTCGATGTGATTTTTTTTTGTTATTTTAAAATATAAAGTGATAAACTTATCAAAAAAAGAAAAAAATATATAGTAATTTTTACTATTCTTCTTCTCTCAAAAGGGACGTCCTTGGTTAACATGGATTTGGCATTTAGAAGGAGCAAGATTGCACAATGCAGGGATTACCTACCCTAAAATTAAAATTTTCTGGGGATCGAAAAATCGATTTACATGGCACTGATCGCGCTTTCCCCAAAATTGTTAAAAGAAATTATTCTTGAATGTAGTTTGTATACAAATATAGTAATATCGACAAAGTTATAGTTCGAATTTAGAGTTAGGGTATCTCAAATTGGTAAATTTGATTTTGATTATTTTGATCATTTAAAAAAAAAAGTCACTTTAAATTGACAGTAATTTTAACATGTCTGTTCGTTTTGGGTTAAGTTGGTCGATGGCTATAAATTTGTAAAATAAAATAATTTACTGCTTCGTGATGTCTAGGTCATTACTTTTATGAATGACACTGTAAGTACACTATAAATTTACTACGTCAGGTAGTAATCCGATACTTCTTGTGCAATATTTAGCTTTTTCTATGAATGACCATTTTTCTGTCACGTTTCCAAATTTCAAACGAAATATTCAACTTAAATTAGCTTTAATCTGAAATGAAATTTTTCATTAAATTAAAAATATGATCCATTGTCGCCGACTGAACCCATAAATCCGTCCATTATTAAAATGTCTCGTCGTCGCGATAAGATCCAATTAGAAAAAATCTTCCTTGCAATAATTTTATTTTTAGACGATGACAAAAATAAATCCATCAGAAAAATTAACGAACAAAACCATTCCAATTGATCGTTGCATACAGACTTTGGGTTTTAACAAGCAATAAATTTGTTACGCAAACATTTCTATTGCTTTTAAATTAATTGGAAGAACTGTGTGCATGCCAAGCACCTCATAATCGAAAAAAATTACAAGGACTGGTCTTAAAAAAGTCTTTTCGCAATCGTTGACACGATTTCATTCATAAAACTACAGTTTTCCTTGTCGTCGGCGTTTTTTTTGCATTTTGCTGATTTCGTTTCCTGGTTTGCTTATTACGGTTTTTTACCGAAGCATATAAAGGTTTTGTTCAGCAATTTATGGTTGTTAAATTCGCGTCATTTAAAGTTTCATTATTCTTGTAAATTCCCCGAAGAAGTGGTCGAAGTACTCCCTCGAGGGCCACTAAACCGCCCTGTACATGGCGGCTTCCGCTTTAATCGGAAATGGTGGTTAATTTTAATTAAAACACGCCGCCCACGTACAGCTATGAATTGCAAATTGTAATTATTAATTATTAATTTTATGCAGCCAAAAGGCGTCTTGAGAAGTGAGAATTTCCATTCATGTGCCTCTCTAGAACTAATTAATAAGTCTCATTGTGAATTTATATTACAGAAACACTTAACAGTCCGAGGAAGTGTTTGTTCTTTGAAAGATTTATGAGATAAATATTTAACGTGTACCTTTACCTATCCAAAGACTGTTTATCATCAAACGCTCCTGCAAATATTTGCAGTTCCGATGTCAAGGAATAATATCAAATTGTTAGCAGACATTTTTAGTTTGTTGTGTCGGCACTGGTTTAGTCAATGGAGTTTTTTTGGTTGTATTTGGATTTAATGAATTTTACGCGCGCTGTTTTTGTGTTTTTAGCCAGTTATTTTTAACTATCACTGAGTATATTTTTATCTAAGCAACGCTTGAAGTCAACAAGTCTGGCGATTATCTGAGATTTAGATTTTTTTGGCAGCAACTTTGCATGCAGTCGCCGACGAAAAAAAAAACGAAACTTTTAATTTCACAATTTTTTAAAGTGATTGATTATCCTGAAATCGTCCTTTTCACGTGCTTTCCCAACCTTAACTCCATTCGTTCTGCTGAAAGACTCCCATTGAATGTTTTTGTAGCAGCTTAGAACTGTTTCAAATTTAATCATGTCGAGCTAAATTGAATTACCTAATTTCCTAATCCACCCCTGAAAATGATTAACACGAGCAATCATTATAATCTGATCCTCTTTGAAAATGAAAAGGTTTCTGGTTAAAATCAGTGCAGTCATTATTTATAAATTTAATTCGTTTTATAGTCGCCGGACGAACGTCCGGAAAAACAACTTTTTTGGTTTCGGAACTGGGTCAGTTCTGTAATTTTTATTGCTTGGGAAAAAGTGATTTTTTGTTGGTAGCAAGGGGATTAGAAAAGTTTGTTTGAAAGAAAAAGGACGAAAATAGGATAATTGGTGGTGTTAGAAAGAGAATTAGAATTATGTAGTTAAGAATGCGGCAAGAGGGACTGTAAAAGCGGGCTAGACTTGATATTGATTTCCGCATCTTAGCCTATTCTCGAGTTTTTTTCTTTTCAATGGGTCGATAACGGTTAAGTAATAGTTGGTAATCATTTTTTTTCCACCAAACTAACATTGAAACTTTCGTAAAATAATTTGCGATTTGAAATTTGGAAAAGCCGAAAAAACTTCTTTAATTTATGCTTGATTTTGAAACACGAGTTTATTAAAAGTGCAAACAGTTTAGCTTTAATTATTAATACCAGCTTGGTCACGGGTCTCAAGAAGTATTTAAATATATTTACCATTTTTTGTCGTGCCCATAACCGTTCAAACTTTGATAAAAATAAATGACTCGTGTGCGAGGGCACATTTTTCCTGTCATTTCCAGAATCTTCTCCATTTCCTTGTCGTTTCACGTCCTCGGCAGTATCACGTCCGATCCATCAAAAAAAAAACTGTCTTCGTGACTCCGTCAACGACTGAAATTGTTTTAGTCTAATTCCTCCGGTTTCATGGGGTGAAAACGTAATGGAAGTATCTTTCTTTTTTAAGGGTGTGAGAAGGAAACCCCGGTTAATTTGTCGGCTAATAACAAGTGCGATGAGATGTGAAATGAGTTTGGACAAGGGCCATTTGTGTGACAGCTGCGTGTCGTGTGCCAGCTTCTCAGGAATTAATTATACAAAATTTCTGTGAGACAGACGTGAGCTTCTGTTGACAGAATCGTGTTACACCGACAGGACATGTGTGCGGAAAAGCGGAAAGAGTTTCTACGTTGGTTCTCATTTGAAATTTAAAAAATACGAGCGAGTTAATTTCGCGGATGTTGAAAACTGCGATTCGAATTTATATTTTCGGGTTCTTGGAATTACTCTATTTAAATCTTGTGTCCTTGAGTGTGTAGTTTTAGTTTGGCAAATATCGTAACGACGACCGTCTTTCATAAATCGTCTGGCACCCATAATTGAATTGCTTTAAATATACGAAAGTGCACCTCGAGGAAAGGAGATGAGAAAAAAAGCGAGATTTGCGGTTTCTAAGCAAAATTCCTGAAACCTAAAATGAGATGCAAACTGTTTAAAAGTCGGAGTTTCTGCCTTCTTAGAAGACTTCAATTTTTTTCGACCGATTTAGATTTTCATCATAGAGCCAAATTTAATTTGAGAGAAACAATTGTTATCGTCTTTTAATATGTAGTTTGTCTTCTTTCGATAATATAAGTCCGGGAACTTTGAGGCTTGAAAACTTTCCAATTGTGGAAATAAGCGTTCTAAAACTTTTTATGGGCCATTGTTGGCAGCCTCTTAAAAAATAATGTCAGAATTCCTGAAATTTTTCGTATTAATATTTGACATGTTCTTCGAACCTTTCCTCGACGTCCACTTAATTGTTTCGTGTAATGCAGCAGCGCTAGACATTTTGTCAAGTTCTATTTCCGACCAGCTGCAAATAAAAAACTGATGGAACTCAAATAAACCGCAATGTCGTGCCGAGAAGTCGTTTTTAACGACACGGAATCATAACGCGACTCAAAGCTCTTGACATTCGTTCAATGGCGTGTACGTACGTACTTGGATCTCCAGGACGTGTTAATTTCTAAACTTAAACTAAAAAATCATCTAATCGATCAGAACACGTGTTAAAACGAGTGCCGTGTTGTTGTTTATCACTCATTAGTAAAATTGAGCAATTGGTCTCATACTGTTGTTTATCTCGGAATTGTTTACAAACTTTTCAAATTGTTAGTTGGTAGTAATGAAATGACAAAAGCCCTCGACAAGCTTTTTGTTAATTAACTAACGGCGCTATTAATCATGTAATTGAATCAGTAATGGTGTACGAGCCTCCGCGTCGAACTAATACGAAATCAATATTTTAAGTTTTAACATTAAATATACCGTCAGCTGCTCGGTAGCGTCGTTAATGTGTTTCTTTGACACTCCAACACACAATCTCGAGAGATATTGAGATACAAAAGCGTGATTTGCGAGCAGGTTCCGGAAGAGAAAGAAAAGCTCGAGATCGAAGTTCGATTTTTGTGGCAAGACTCGAAGGAAATGTTCGTACCGATCACGTTTCACTGTAATCAATTATGTTAATTGATTCGAATATAAGAGGATTTTAATCTATGAAATTAATTTAAGGTTAATAAATTTCGATGGCAATTTTTAACTGCGAATCGATACTTTCCATCTTCGTGCATCGAAGAGACCAAAACATCGATAATAGGGAATTGGATTAAACCGAACCTTTAATGCACGCGACGTCTCAAAATAAAACTGAATTTAATTATAGCTAGATTTTTTTTTGATGTAGGTATTCCCGATTTGGTCTTATTAACATAACCGTATAAAAACGTTGCGTGGTAATTTATAAATCAATAAGGATCGAAAGTCCGTGCTCTATTTACAGGATTCTTGCAAGGTTTTATTTTAAAGGGAATTCAGTGCTCGGGAAAAGGATGTGGTTGATGGGTATCGACTGCAGGAACAAAAAGATGTTAAACAACCTCGAGGAGTTCACAAAGAATCAAAAGGTTTAATTATGAGGGTGTTGAGCGTTCTTAATGTTAGTCTTGGCACTTTTATTTTGTGATAGGGGTGGGTTTTAGACAAGGGTGCAAATATTTTTGACGTAAAGATTTGATTACTCAAATGCACAAATTGGTTGGAAAGATATCAAAAACGTTTATTACTCTGATTCGTCCTTTCATGCAAGTCGTGTTAATGCACCATATTGTAATTGGTGCGATTGTACTTGAAATCCTGGGACAATGAAGCTAATTGCAAAGTTGATACGTAGAAACCCTCATTAGTTTGAGAATTTGTCAAATTAACATTGCCTTGGCTCACAGCATGAAACGTAATTTTCTGTCATCGAACGATAGTTTACTACATCTTGTAAACAGTACAACAAAATTACCCAATTACTGATGGTAGGTATATGTTTCGGATTGGATTGGTCAAGAATTGTGTGCAATAAAACTCCGAATTTCACAAGCTGCTACAAAATAAATATGGGAACGGACCCTATGTCCATTTCGAGGTGTGCGTTGGTCACTATTTACTTTGCACCCCATCTTGGGTCATTGCGATTTCAAAGACGTTTATTACTAGGGGTGGATTTGCACAATTGATGTTGGGGTGACGACTCCCCTAGGAATTTACAGGTGGGTCATTGCGTGGAAGCAGGAAATTTCAAAACGGGGAATCGTCGACAAAAATTGCAAGTCGGTTTTAGTGCTAAAATACTTATATTTATAAAAGTAGTGAACACACCGACATTGTCTTTTGCGATCTCTTACCACGGTTTTTAGTTACAAGAGGGGGTGGAAATACACCCGCATCCTTTCGAAAAACAAAGACGTTATATGCCGCTTAGCCCAATTTCAGATTCAATTATTCAAGGGAGTGAGCAATTTAATTGCACACTAATGAAATTTAAAGCATTCCCGGATTCTTTTTATAACTTAATAAGTTTGAAACTTGGAGCGAAATTTTCGCCGGAATTAATAAATTTGTCTCAGCGGTTTAATTTCGGCTGCGATGGATTTTAATTAAATGTATAACCGAATGAGTTCATATCTATCAAAAACACGAAAAATCTGTCGAACGGATTGTCTCGTTTCATTAGCATTTTCATGACTTTCATAAAATACAAAAATAACTTCCATTTAATGAACACGCAATGCAAGTCGCTAGTTTTAGACTTCCTGCTAAGGGTTGAAGACGAAGGGTGAGTTTGGACCCTTCGTTTACTATCATACTTCACCCTTTTGTCATATTCGCAGGCGATGTTCCTTTACGCACTGTTTCAACACTAAAAACGAATTAACATCAAACTAATTAAAATATTTATGAGCTGGAAATTTGCTTGGAGTTATTTTTATGACAGTGCAATTACTGTTGCGGTTTTTATTGCTTGGTGTTACTATGCATGCATAGAACTTTGTCAAACTACCCCCGGTTTTCTCCTGATCGAACCGGTTTGTTTAAACGGTCAACATGCTGATATTTTTACTAATAATTGGGTTCGTTGGAATAGTGTACCTAATCGATTTACCCAATAATATTAAAATAAAACTGTTACTAAGTTACCCACTTGCTACATTACGTCATCTATAGAACTACCCTCAACAAACGTTTTTTTTAGAGCCGCTTCAACACGCTTTCGATTGTGGAAATGGGAAAGTAATTTACAGCAAAAACGAAACGAATTATTTTCCAGGCAGATTTTCCTATAATCTCTTGATTATGTGTTAGGATTATTGCTACTTTGAATGTTATCACAATTCCAAAAATATGAATATTTTAACTGAGTGGCCTATTTTCGTATACCGTGTTTATTCCTTGAAATCCATAGAGACCAATTGATTAAATTCGACAAACTTTATTGCGGAAATTTCCGGCAAACAATAAAGATAATATAGTCAAAAAAAACCTGGACTAGACAGAGTCTCCAAAAGTAATGAAAATTTCACCCCGAGCATCTATTCCTCCTTTTCCAAGAAAATTTAATCTCGAATACACAAACATCCGAACACAGTTTTTCGCTTCTTATCAAAATAGTTCTTTGAAACGATATGTACTTAATAAATTCTTTTTACAATCGTCGATCCGATAAGGCCTAAAGTTCCGTGCTCGTTAAAAATACAAGTCTGCACCAGCGTCTAGCCTGAAATAATGAAAGTGTGTTTTATCACTGATAAGCACGCGAATCCCTCTGGATCGAGGTTCTTCAACTCGGCCACGTAACCGTGATATCGATCTGAAAAATTTGATTAAGTGCACCAGGAGATAGTACTCTGAAGGTGTCTTCCAAAATCCCAACGTGTTACATCACAATATGAACTAGCGAATGAGGCCGATGCTCTAGATACGCGCTAGACGGAGAAGACGTCCAAATAGGCGCCGGAGAGGCTGGCAGAAGCGCCGCTATAAATTTCGCGTCGTGACGCCGTCGAGACTAGCGGACATTGTCACAGTTTCATGTAAAGGAGATACCGTGTTACATCATCGCTGAAAACTATTTTTTTATTGGTTTTTCTCCCTGAGGGCACTGACAGTCACGTTGCACCAGACTCATAAAGTCTTCTTGCGACAAGTTTAGTCTTTGCCAAGTGATCTTAACATTATCTGCAATATTTATACAGACGATTGGAGGTATGCCAGACGCACTGAGGTGGCGAACTTGTTTTTTTTCATCTTACCGAACATATGTTAACTGTTTTATTAATCATGATTGACTTGGAGGTCATTTCGGCTAATTTTAGGCTTGGGTGCTATTACGAGATTGACATAACGTGTTGCATGCGGAACGGGGGAGGGTGGGTTTAAGTTAAGACCTAATTAGGGGAGTTACATGTACAATTAGGCGCTACCACGACAAAATTATCATAAATTTGACTTTGCCGAGACGAAATGAGCTGAGCTAGTGGAAATGTAGATGGAGGATTTGAGCAGGGCTTGAAAAATTAGAACTGCGACGCTCAATTACACTTTCAGTTGAGGCATTTGCCAGGGCGCGGAATAATAGGTTTATATACAGCGTGATCAAAAAACATGTTACTCTCACTTCTACATCGCAAACCTTAAAAGTTAAATTCAAGGGAAAACTTTTAGTTGCATAGGTGTACAGCAAGTCTCTACTTTCCGGCCACTTTTATACTACATAATCTAAACGATAATATTCTGCGTTAACCAACCGTTGTGTTCTCGAGTTTCTTTTAAATTTGATCCATTTAACCTTCAACTCCATTTTGCGCAAGAAAAATGGTTAGCAACTTTGACCCGATTGGAATAGTTCCAGCTCTCTGTTGCACTCCTCCGGTGAAAGAGTGTAAGCTCAACAATGGGCCAGTAACCGAATGAGAATGGCTCTATCTCACGGTGTAAATATCGGCAGCGGCGCGAAATTGCTTTTGTCATTTCGATCCAATCCATAAAATCCAGACGGACATTTAATAACGGAAAGCCAAGCAACAAATTGAAAACGTCCAGTATATGTGTTTGACCCGACCCTACTCATATTTACCCCGTTTGGTCAATAATTTAGCGCGGAGAGGGGTTGAGGGTTTCCGTAAAGCACGCATAAAAGCGACATAATTCTATTCGTTATGTACTCACATAATCACATTCATATCCCCTCTTGGATGCACCTGCTTTAAACCGTGTGAAAAAGCGAAAGCTGGACATGGAGGAAGTAGGCGATTAGGAGGAACACCGGCGAATTTTATATATGAATTTTGTTTTTTTTTACAGCTACTGGTTTGGACCCCACGGGTCTTCTGTCATCCGCCACATCTCCGGGTCAATCGATCGACCTTCTGGGTGCCTTGGGTCTGCACAACAAAAGCTGGGCAGGCGTTACAGTGGCGGAGGGACCACAGCAACTGCGGCCGGCGTACTATTTACAAGGTAATTTGTCCAGCTAATATGTAAATTTGTGGTTTTTTACCCTTATAAAAAGATGTGTAAAAATATATAATATAACTTTAAGCTTCCGATAGTTAGCTGCGGGAATTAATCGTTTTTTATGTAAAAAGTGTAAAACCGTATGTTTTAATCGCAGGCAGCTCTAACAATAAATTAATACTTCTTATATGCATACACTTTATCTTATAAGAGTGATACGAAATGTAATTAATTGCATCTTATTTCTTACCCGATTTTGCCTGCGTGCAGTGTCAAGTAGTAAAGTTAATTTCTCTTCTGAAGCACGTTTTAGTTTGTATGTTTTAATAATAGAATTAAGTCTAAGTTTCTATAAAATTTGTTCTTTTTTCTTCCAAGTTCAAAGTTTAGAAAAAGTTTGTGTAAAAAGCACGATCGCATGACTTTGAGTCATCAAGTTAAAAATTCCAAAAAAGCACCTAAATAAAAAGTTGAGATTTATTCACTTTCAGGAATATTGTTAACAGTAGCAAAGTGACTAAAAATTATGTACATGCCTATAAAGCTTCTTTTTTTAACCAATGGAACGTACTATCGTTGAAAACCAGTTTCTAAATTTCTAGGTCACATTGTAAGCTAATCCATCCATGTTCGCAACTTTCCAAAATCCAATAATTTCATAACACAATTCTGCAAAAAAAATGTTATTTTCATCTGGAAATAAATGTACTCCCTATTGGAAAAGACAAGTTGATGGATTGATTATTACGTCGATTTTCCACAACATTAGCCGCCCTAAACTTTAGCAATTGCATGTGAAAGCTGCCGAGCACGTTAAATGCTCAACTCGTCCTTTTAGCTCGCTTGATCCTCCTGGCAAGGGTTAAAGAGCGTTAACCTGATTTGATTCGATCATATAGTTCACTCAGTTTCGGATCAAAGTTCCTCTGACCGCTTTTTAATTATGAACGAGGTAAATTGATTCGGAAATGTTTGAGACCACTGGTCGAAAGGTAATTTCTTTTTTTCTATTGTTGTGGATTGTACCAATAAATCAATAAATATGGTAGTCATAGGAACTATTTTTGTTATGGTATGGTGGTATCAAATGGCAAGAGGTCGGGGACGTTTTCTAATTGCTGGAACGGAATAGAAATTAGAAATTATAATGAAAATATTAAAATCTTGGTAGAGGAAATAATAAAACGGTTTTTTATAGAAGAGAAAAGTACAGCAAAACACAAAAATATATAAGACCGTTTTCAAACCAGTGCTTACCTATTAAAGTAGATCTTGAGTCTTATGCAGTGAAGAAAAAAGAGAGTACTAGTCGTAGAAGATCAAAGGAATTATTAGACTAGACAGAGTAAGAAATAACGTAAGAGAGGAGCTCAAAATAGAAAACCTATTTGATTCTCAGAAGCTGAAATAGTTTGGACACTTAACAAGGATGATTGACAAAAGACAAGCAAAAGTAATATGGGAAACAAAAACTAAAAATAAAAAGGCCAGAGGCAGACCGAAATTGAATTGGGATAAAACGTGAAAAATATATTACGCGCACGAGATATTGAATGGATGCCGCAAGGAGCATGGCCAGAGAAAAAAGCTAGAGTTGGTGTGTTTGTAGTTACTGTAATTGTATAAGGGGGTTTGTGATTATGTATATCGATCGTGGATGTTTTTTACCACTGCTAGAATGTTTTATGATTTAATAAATCTCAGGTGGCAGGAATTGTGCAAGAAATATTAAAAACCTGGTAGAGGACATAATGAGCCTGTTGTTTATGGCCTCTTGAATTTTTACGAGCCTTCGGTAATTTTTCCTGCTGGAAGACTCCCAATTAGGGTATGATTCGGAATCTGGATCGATGAAGAACTATAGGTTACGAAATTAATCCTCGGTGTTTCCTTACGTAAGACAATCCATTTAGACACTGAGTTCTCGTGGTATTATGTAGATTTATTCGCAGTTGAAATGAAACGGAGGGGTTGTGTGCAAGAGTAAAATTCGTTACCATTGCATGCGTTACCAGCTGAGCCGAATGAGGCAAGGTTAATATTGATCAGACTTCTCGGAACCCCATAAATTTGTGTTTGTATAGCTCGCCGGTTTATCCTCAGAAATAGAGGCCACGGAATTCTTTCTTTCTCTGCCATTTTCCTATAAGAATGAGCCGTTTGGATCACGACAAGAATTTCACACCTTGAGGAAGTCGGGAAATTTTTGAAAGAGCGATGCAAATGAAATTTTATTCTGCACTGCTAAAATAAGACCTATGTAGACACCTGCTAATGCTTACGACATCTTTTTGTTTCTAGGAGACTACCGCGACCTGAAGCTGCCGGCCGCCGCCTTTCAGCAGGTGTCAGACCTGCTGCGTCGCAGTCCTGAGTTCACGATTTCAGCGTGGCTCCGCCAAGAAGTGGGCAATACCGGGAGCATAGTGAGTTTCGCACACGGTTTAAACCGATATCTCGAACTGCAATCAAGCGGCCGAAAGAATGAAATCCGGCTGCATTATACATCGCGGGTGGACTCGAAAGTGTACGTCGAAACGTTTCATTACAGACTCGCGGACAATTTGTGGCATCATGTGGCTGTGTCGGTGAGCGGTTCGCAAGCGGAACTCTTAGTGGATTGTCATCCACTGTATAAAAGACTTTTGATACCCGGTGCACCGGACCGGAACTTCACCGAACCCCAACAACTTTGGTTGGGTCAGAGGAACAAGCATTATCACTTTAAGGTGAGTCAAATATTGATTTGGTTTATTAAGATGTTATCGTTGAAAGTAGGGTGCACGGAAGAGGTAGGTGGTTCATGCACCGAATGCATTTGTTTCACGGTTGCGGTGAAAGCGGGGTAATTAGGGGTGGCGCCGGGAAAATGGAAAATAGACCGGGGAAGTACGATTTTCAACCATTTGTATCAAGGAAGGAACAAATTTTGCAATGCTCACTGTCAAATATTTTTTTGGTGAAATTAAACAATAAAGGTGTCGATTTTCTAAGTTAGAATATTACGAAATGTGTAAGAGTATTTCAGGAATAAAAAAAAGAAATTATAAAATATCATCAATACATATGCAACTTTAAGTACTTCGTTGTCGAATTTTGGGTTGCATACACTTAATAAATAAATATAAAATTTCTCGTATCAGCATTTCACAGTATTTTGTTTGATTCCCCTTCCTAATTTATTTATAAATAATTAAGAAAGTGGTTATAGTGATAACTGGTTAAAAATCTATTAAAAAACTCATAAGAAATATTACCAAAACAACTAGTTACTCTTCGTAAAATTTGTCAACGAATAAAAATAAATAAATTAAAAAAGCAAATTACACTCGTCGATGATAAAACGGAATTTGAATCTATTTCGTTTCTTTCATCACTGGTTGTAAACAAATTTTATCGATGCGACTTTTTGAAATACATCGATAAAAATTTGAGAGATAGTTCTAGTAATATTTATAAAGTTGTTGGCATGGAATTGTATGGTAACAACGTACTTAAACGATCCGTAATAAAATTTTATAGATTTTCAGAGAGGGAAAACTAGTAACTGTGTGAAGTAAGTTCTCTGTAACAATATCCAAATATCTGTGATTTACAATATGATATATCTTAGAAAGTTATATCTCAAACCTTTTACTGCTTCTTATTCGATTTTATCTTGGTAAACAAACTGATTTATAAGTGCCGTGAAAAACTGAAAGCTAAAAAAATTGCTTTTGAGTTGTAAAATGTTGGTTTCATTCACATTTCAAATGCGCTCTTGAGAAGGTCGTTATTCCGACAGCATTTTCTTATTTTTATCAAAGGCGGTAAGACCTAGATTCACGTGATTGATAATTCTGACTTAATGAGCATGAAACTGCTACCACATTCATTGAAATTTTATGACTCTTACAAAACACAAATGCCACCAAAAGAAAAACTGAGGGTTTCAAATTCAAACTTTGTATTAGGGGAGAATTTCATGTGCTTTGAACATTACTAAACCCATTGATTGAAAAACGGATGTTCATTTCGTGTTTGTGCGAAGTATCGATCTTGGTTTTTTGTCATGTTGTTGGTTGTCTTTCGCGTGTGAGCAGAGGGGAAGTCTTGTAATATTAAAATCGGATGACAAGGAGTTTTTGGTGTAAAGCGATGTATAGTTTCGATTTTATATTCTAGGGCGCCATGCAGGACGTTCGGCTGATAGGAGGTCCCCACGGCTACTTGTCCCTCTGTCCCAATCTGGATTCCACGTGTCCCACGTGCGGCCAATTCTCGTTGCTCCAGAGCACCGTGCAGGAGTTGACTAGGCATCTTCAGGAACTTTCCGAAAGGGTATATGGACTACCATGTAACGTCATTTATGCGTTCTGTACACTGTTTTGATTATATATAATTCTGTGTTTTGCAGTTGGTAGCAGCAGAGGGACGTATCAGTAAAGTGGAGGAATGTGACTGTCAGAAATCGTGCCACGTCAACGGGACGGTACATGCGGACGGCGCCACGTGGCAACGCGGCTGTGATTTATGCGCTTGCGTGGTTAGTACTCATTAACCGAACCGTTCGTTTAACCGAAATTTAAATGACAGTCAATTCCTTGAACATTTTTCTTGTCCTATTTCTCTCTGTTGCCGCTCAATTTTCATTTTTCTTTTGATTCACAGCATGGAGATGTTCAATGTCGTCCTGTCCAGTGTCCGGAGTTGCCCTGCAAACATCCTGTCAATATCACGGGCGAATGTTGCCAAAGTTGTCTCAGTAAGTGTCTTTTAGAGGCAGCTCAATGATCTAAAGAGCGACATCTAAGGAGCAGATACACGGAACGACGTTTATTTGCTCCTTAACGTCGAAACGCTCGTAAGGTATCGACGATGTTTGTACTTTTCAGGACATTGTCTGTTTTACGGCGCTTTTTACGACCACGGGGAGTTAGTAACTATTAAGAAGTGTGTAGAGTGTGAATGTCATGATGGCAGTATGCAATGTACCAGGATAGATCCGGAAACGATGTGTCCGAAGCTCACTTGTCCTCCCGACGAGCAGTTTAGTGTTGCGGACAACTGCTGCAAGTTTTGTCCAGGTATCGTAATTTTCACTTTTTAAGATTCACATTATCTTGCATTAACGAATGGTTGTTAAAAGAATGCTTGTTAAAAACATTTGCGACTAAAACTGGATTTAGACTCGAATCTTTTCTCATCATTAAAAATTATAAAATCTAAAGTGTGTTAAAGAGAAGACTCGACTCTGCCATCAAAGCACTAATGTCTCATCGCTTTACTAACAACTAACCTTGGTGCGTGTCTTTTCATCCTAACAGGTGTTGACTATTGCGCAAAAGGGCACGTTTGCCATGCTAACGCAACTTGCCTCAACTTACAAACAACTTATGCTTGTCAGTGCGACCAAGGCTTTCAAGGGGACGGACGATTGTGCACTGGTACGAAATTTCATTCTGTATATTTTGTCAAAAAATAAGTCTCATTTTTTTTCTGAAGCTAAAAAATATTCTTGTTCATGTCTTTAAGTGAAAATGAAGGTATTTTTGTCTTTAACTTCGCTTTGTTTTATAGATATCAACGAATGTCAACAAGAAGGCGGTCTCGAAGGTCACCACTGCCATCTGAACACTCGCTGCGTCAACACCCCCGGATCTTACATCTGCGAGTGTCTTGAAGGATATCGCAGGGTGGACAAGTTCAACTGCGCGGAACTGGACGAATGTAGTTCTGGAGAGCACAACTGCGACATCAACGCCGATTGCATCAACACTCAAGGAAGTTATCACTGTGTCTGCAAACAAGGATACACCGGCGATGGATATAGTTGTCAACGTAAGTTTGCTTTTTGACTCGTAGTAAATAAACTAACTATTTTTGTACTGCGAAAGTACAGTATTATTTACCTAGATGAATAATGATTCTGGCGTTAGAAGCATTATTGACCTAAATCAATAAAATACGACATTATATTTTTAATAACGGTAACATTTCAAAAACAAATGTGATCAGTTGAATACAAGATCATTAAGAGAAAATTGTTTTTATAATGCAATTGTAAAAATTAGTATGGTTTCTGTGAGACGCATGCATTTAGGGATTTTTTGATGCCTAAGTTGAAAAATGTCAATTAGAAAACAAAAGTTGCACGCCATGTATCTGGATACCCGCTTAATTTCTATTAAAGGCCAAGATCTTAATGAAAAGGTATGTCTAACAAATAATGTATCCTTTATCAGAAATTTAAATATAAATAAGACATAACTTGAACAAAACATCTACTAGTCGAAAAATACTTTATCCACCTTGGTTAAAATTACAATTATAACCCTTGCGTCTTATAAATATAGTCATTTCAATCTTGGTGAATAATGTATTAGTATTTTTATTAGTAAAGACGAGATTTTAATGGATTTTCCAGCTGTTTGTAACCAAAGTTGCCTCAATGGAGGAATCTGCCGAAGTCCGGGAAAGTGTGCTTGCCCGAATGGCTACACCGGACCCAGTTGCGAGCGTGATCTGGATGAATGCGCTACCAACGCTCATAGATGCACGGATGCTTCAGTTTGTGTGAACATGATCGGCTGGTACTACTGTAAATGCAAAGAGGGCTACCAGAGCCCCGTTTCAGACAATAATTTAGGAACTCTATGCCAAGGTGCGGCAACAAAACTATAAAGTAAGATTTATTCTGATCCGTTAGATGTAACTTTTTCAGATATCGATGAATGTGCGGATGAAATGCATACATGTCATCCGTCTGCTCAATGCGTCAACCTGAAAGGAGGTTTCCGGTGTGAATGCCCCCCCGGAAAACAAGACTGTCGCCTAAGCTGCATGTTCGAAGGAACTGAAGTTAACCACGGCTTATCCTTGTCGCCCCAGAAGGATTCTTGTCAAACTTGCACGTGCAATCACGGCGTGATCAAATGCGAAAAGCCTCGTTGCAACTGCTCTCTTCCAGGCAACAGCCAGAACCATTGCTGTCCTCAATGCGACAAGAAGCACGCTTGCAAGCACCAAGAACTTCCCGACGTCATCCTCATGCACGGCGAACAGTGGTCGTACCAATGCCAGACGTGCGAATGTCTTTACGGTGAAGTCGATTGCTGGGAAATGAAGTGTCCTCCTTTATTATGCGACAATCCTGTTCAAGACGTTGGAGATTGTTGTCCTCATTGTGACGATCTTTGTCCTTTAGGAAATGCGTCTTCGTGGGGACAACCTTGCACTTTTTCGGGACGAATGTACGAATCGGGAGCGCAATTCGCGGATCCAAACGATCCCTGCGTCGCCTGTAACTGCAAGGTGGGTCGAAACTCTTACAGGAAACTAACTAAACTAATGATTGTCGTGGTCTGAATGTTTCGTAACTTACAATTCAGGTACTGTGAATTTCGATCATGCTTAGAGCATCTGAGCGCACTAGATGCGCAGAGTTATAGTGCCTTTCGTGTGATCCTATACCTTCATACACTTTTTCATTACATGAGTTCATTCATTCATAATAAGTGTCGATGCGAGGGCTTGCTTCCTTTGTCAGATACTAATAGTACTAGAACTAGGTGGGACGATACTAGAGTTCCACAGGTCTGAGCGATAACGCACAAGAAGCAGTTCATGCCGACATTAGGCTAGGCATTTTAAGCTGTTAGCTTGCATTTGTTGATTAAAATGGAGTCAAGCTTCATTGGATCCGATGGTCGTCGAAGCCACTGACTGCTTTTTGCGTTATTTCTGAGCCGCCATGTACATAATAGCATGGCTAGCCGCTGCATAGAGGCCAAGGCTGGCTTGCTGATAGCTAGGCTATACTAACAATTAACACTACGTTCCCTTCCAGGTGCCGTTCTGCGCCGAACTGGTGAGCAATGTCGCGTGTTGTGTGCATCGGTAATCACGTCACTCTAACTACACTCAAACTATACACACCTCTAGTAGTGCCTGTATTGTCCGTTCCAGTAGTAGACAGATTTATCGAGCACTCTATAGATGTGTATTGCTCTACATATTGCATGCTTCCTATTATACAACTTTCGATACTGTCTCTTAGAACTTAGAGTTTAGTGAATGATGAATGTGCATGGTCTTGCCAAAAACGCAACAATAGATTGACGGCGCTCATGGAGCGCTTTGTCGTGTGCGACGACAAGTATACCGGGTGAATTAATAGTGGAAGATCGGATAATCCTGCCTTTTGCATTTATGATGTGAGATTTTTCAATGTAATGATACTTGAAGGAAAAAGTGCGTAATCTAAAGATATTTTACTTTAGACGGATGTTCCAACAGTCCAGTAACGTACTCAACTCATTTTTTTTAAATGAAACGCTATTTATTTTTTTGCATATTCTGATTTGTTGGATTAAATGGTTTAATTAGATATCTCGTTTTTAAATTTTGAAAAAATTACCAAGTTATTTATTTATAAAATTGTAATCCAATAGTTATTCGTTAGAAGTGGACTCTGATTAGATTTTAAAAAAACAATAAAGTTCAGTAACGCAAAGAAAAATGTTTTTTTTGTCGAAAAAGTTCTAAAGATAAAAAAAAATTGAAGAATCTAAAAAATCTATAGACTGAAAAAAATCCAAGCAGAAACTTAACTACTGAAATTCATAAAATTGAGTACGGTCCTGGATTAATGAAACACCATATCTAAGGTAAAATATTTTTAGAATATGCACTTGTTTGCTTCATGTATCATGAGGTAGTGAAAAGTTTCATGTCATGAATGTGAGAAGCATTATTAATCGCACCATTAATTCACTCCGTATATATATGAACAAGTAAATTGTAGTGGTTGCACCTAACCGGGTCGCACACGATGGTGGCGCCCCGTGGGTCATCCACCAAGTCTATTGTGGGACTCATAGACGAGCACAGTCACGATTTTCCGACTAGCACTGAGCCCCAGCGAATTCCTTCACAATTTGCGTTCGCAGGTTGTGGGCGGATTCAGTTTTTCGTGTTGTTATGTTAACTGTTTGTGGTATTTTCGCAGGACGGAGTGCTTTGCTGCAGTTATAATTACCATTGCGGTGACGATGCGCACGCAGTGGGATTTGACGGATTGGTGGCCACCACGGCCGGTGCTAATGGACACTCTGGTGGTGGTGCCCAAACGGCAATCAGTGACTTTACTAAACAATATAGTGCAGCTCTTCGAGTGGCTAATAGTAGTGCTGGGATCGTCTACGTCAGTGACTCGATTGGGGGCAACAAGACTGAGCAAACGCCTCCGGGTGGTTGAGATGTCCCGCTTGAGGACTGGTCTAACATTCCTGGACACTTGCGAGCCGATTGTGCAATAGCCTAAGGCCACTATGAGTGTTCTGTATGCCTCTATGGCTGCTTGCTAGGCCTCATCCCAAGTGTCTTCCTAGTACCGTAGCCAGGCTTCCGCCTGAGCTTCGCCAGCTTTACATTTGTTATTATAATGTTACACTATGTTATACACACGCGGAGCTGGACTACTAGAATGTGACCGAGTGGCCGGGGCCGGACCGAACCGAACCGAACCGAACTGAATTAACCAATGGACTGCAATCCGGTTCTCAACAAGATCTGTGACAATATTAGATTCATTTTAACGTAGAAATAACAGTTACGGTCTAGTCCAGCCCTGAGCACCTCCTGTTCGATCGTAAATCGTCATGTTATATCAAAAGTATATCAAAATAAGTGTATATATTATATCATGTAGATGATAGCACGAACAATCACAAAGTTTTAAGCGCAAAGTTGTAGCATCCTCAAAGTTGAAAGCAAATGTTAAGAGTTTAACGGCTATGCTTTCAAAGCGTTTTAAAACCGAAAATCGTCTGCATTTTAGTAGTCCGTTCAGTAATGTCTCTTTCTGTTTTTGGGCATTATTACGGAAACTCTAGTCAAATTAATGATGAGCTTGCTAGAGTGTACTATGCAAGCTTTACCTATTAACATCTAAATAAAGTAATGGAAGCATATCTAGCTACTTAAAAATTATTGCAATATTAAAATTGTGATATTGTTAAATGAGACTAATAATTAATGTAACTTTTCCATTAAATGTAAATTAGTTCCTGCGACATGTGCGCTGTGTAGCACTCCGAGAGAAAAGTTTGGAGTGTCACTTTTGAGCAAATATTAAATATTAAAAAAGAAACATGTACTTAGCACAAAGTAAATATTATGATAAGATAGGCTAATCAAACACCATCAAATTTTTAATAGTGTAAAATTAATTATACTGCTGAGCAACGAATTGTTTAGCTGTTTCTTAATTTGTAACAATATTCACTAGATAAGTAATTTGTAAATTATTTATTGCTCATTATTTACGTATATAGCGCAGTACCTATTTTATCGATATTTTTTTTACCAAAGATGTCACCGTTGTACATAAAGAAAATGCAGAAATAATGTACTTTTAGAAAAACGAAAAATAACTAGTTGAAACTAAATTTGAGCTAAAGTTTTTCAAGTAAGCACATAGTCTTTGTCACACGTCAGTATTTATTCTTTTCAAACCGAATTGGCTTCGAAATTACATTCTTATGCGAAAACTCTGTTTATGTTCGCTGAAATAATTTTAACTACTTGCTGCAGACAGTTACATCCGAGATTTATATTTATTTACGAACATGTTGTACAAACATTGCCATAATCTTTATTCTGTTGTAAAAGAATGTGTGCCAATCATTATTATAAATAAAATAAATAAATCAAAAGGAGGGTGAAGTGAATTTCATTCATTTTTTCATTCAACCACTAATCGATTTCAGTTTTTTTACTGTTACGGTAGAACACAAATCTGGTAAGTAATCATTTTTTATATCACAGTATGTTAAAATTTACAGTTACAACCAAATCGTCCTGATCATTTTTCTCCGGATTAGTACACTAAACTAAAGTTTGACTAGTGCTCGGAACGTCGTTATTATTAATTAAATCACACTTTTCATCAGTTTCTTCTTTTCTCTTCTTCGGTGATATCATGTCTTCTAAAATATTCCATGTTTCTTCGTAATCCAACGATTCCGCGGTTGCTGTAATCTTATTCCAAGCATCATGAAACTCATCGTCGGTCATTTCATCAAAAGAACGCTTGTTTGAAGAGTTTTCTTCATTGTCTCCAATAACGTTGAAGATTTCGGTCTCTTTGTTCATTTCGTAAGGGAGCAAATCTTCATTTTGCTCCTCTTCATTCCATGTCCATACATCTCCTTCTTTTTCGGCTTCATTCTGGAGTCGCACCATCGTGTTTTGGATTAAGAGAAAACAGCGGAGACTTTCTTCAGGGTCTGTGATCTGTTTCCACTTTTTGTAACATACACTGAGGAAGTTTCGTCGTTCTAAAATGCAAATAAAAAGTTTTTAGTGGGATATTTTTAGATGTGAATTGTGACGGTACCTTTGCTGCTGTTAGAGGTGATGCTAGGGTTTTCACACATTTTTTGGCAAGGTTTTGGAAGTGTGAAGGGTTTGACACCAAGACAGATAATGGTCATTTAGGTCTTTAAAATTGTTATTTAATGGATGAGGGTGATCGGGTTCTAGGAAGATTTTTTTGGATACTTTATTTTATAATCCTTCCCATCCTCGATGGTAATTACATTTTAAGTACCGGTTTCTGGTACCATTTTTGGTCTAGAATTTTAAATGTTGATTTTAATGCACAATGATAATGTTCAGTACACATACGCATTTTTGTATAACTTAATCCACAATTGTACGTATGTAGGTTTCTAGTATTGTTGGTTGTATACTTTAAAGTGCGATTTACAAACCGTAAAGACAAGAAGATATTTGGATATTAATGTAGTCTTAATTAAAAGAAAAAGTGATTGCATATTTTTGTTAAATTAAGAATTTTTAAGAGTATTTTTACTATCATCGCTAACGACAAATTTCATTTATAGTAATGTAATAGTAGTAGTATATAGAATATTTCTGAAACGCTTGGTGAAAATTTACCAGACATGCGAAGAAAATGAAAATGTCATGTTTTTGAGTTATCACCACTTTAAAGTAAGTAACTGGTTCTTATGCGGAATGTATTTTTTAATAAAATGGCAAAATATAAATCAGTAGTTTAGTAACTCATTTTAGCAAACATATTTAAAACTGTCAGTGTGGCATTGAATTTAATTTAAAGTAAATGTCCAAGTGGCGTCCTTCAACGAAAATGCATGTGTTACAGCGTCTTAACATAGATTGCTCAACTCGTTCTAATACTTCAAAACCTGTGTGATGCGTTTATAAAGGATCTTTGGAGAACGTGATGGTCATCCTACTGATTTTTCTCGGCCAATCCAACGATTGGGATAATTGTATTTAATAAATTGCGACCATTTACATAAAAAAGTGCTGGGGCTTTATCGTGCATCAACCACAACTGTCGACGTGTCTTTAACGATATATCTTCACAAGTACAGGTGTTATTTTTCAAAAATTGTCTAAATGTTCTTCTATTTAATGTAGGTGGAAGAAAAAATTACTCATTTAAGTAATCTCCAACAATACCTCCCCACACGTTTAAAAAAAATGTTGATGTTGAGATTGAATAATAGAGTAAGGGTTTTCATCAAACCAGCGATGGTTTGCTTTGTCCGTAGAAACTATATAATGGATAATGTTGAAAAACTTTTTAATTTTGCTTTCTTCTATGTTTGTCCGGTCATTAAAGACATCTCCCATAATTGACGTTAACGCCTGGGCAAAGTCGTAAAAATTTCATTGACGAATTATCAATTTGGTCAATTTATTTGGATATTAACGTTATTGGCTGGTCATTTTTAACAGTATTCGTTCCAAGAGGACATAAACGATAGTGACCGGACAATATCGTTAAAAACCGGACTATCCTCTTCGTTCGTAATATATACAGAGTGAGACATTAGTGCGATACCGGTCGATCCTGCCTTTCGCATTTATGATTTTTCTATACGATATGGAACAAAGAAGAACATATTTTAAAAATAACTTACTTTAAACAGGGCGTTTTAATAGTCCAGGACCGTATTCAACTCAATTATTTTAAAAAGATAGTTTAAGTTTTAGTTTTTTGCATATTATGATTTTTTGGATCAAATGTTTTAAATTCATATTTTGTTTTTAAATTTTCAGCGTAAAATTGCCAAGTTATTCAACTTTTTTCACAAAATTTTGAAAATGGATATGTTTAATTAAGGTACATTTTTAGCATTCCTATTAGCAATTGATTATTCAATTAGAAGCTAAGTAATTAATAGCTAACTACTAATAAGTGTTCACTAGAAACATTTATTTTGTACAATATTTTAACAGCTCAATTTTTAAATAGAACACTCTGTGTCTTCTTGTACTATCGGATTCTTTTTTTCATAGACTTATTTTTGTTAAATAATTTTTTTTATCAGAATTGTGACATAAATGTAATAATTATTTGTAAAAATACACTCTGTTTAGATATTAAGAACAATAAAGTTTATGAACGCATAGGAAAAAGGAATTTTAGGTCAATAATTCTATAGCATTTAAAGAATTTCAAGCATTTAAAGAATCTAAAACATCTAAGAAATTCAGAAAATTGAATCATTAAAAAAAAGAAAAATCTAGACAAAAAATTCAAAACAAAAAATCATGTATGACCTATTTCGAAAATTTCACCCATTTTATAAATATAGCTGTTTATATTGCACAAAATGCTTGTTTCTGGTGAATATCCTGTATAATAACATCAACTTATATTGGTGTCATACGAGAGAGTAACGATTTTTTTACCTTCATTTTAAGTTTCAGTAACCAATTAATAATTATAATGCATAGGAAGTATCTTAACTGAATCTATGGATTTTCAAAACTTGATAATCTTGCAGTCAAAATTAAAAAACAAAATATGCATTTAATCAACACATGTAAAAAGTATATAGCGTTCTATTTAAAATCATTATGTTGAGTACAGTCCTGGACTATTGCGACCCCCTTTTTAAAGTAATATATTTTTAGAATATGCACTTCGTTGCTTAATGTATCATGACGTATTGAAAAATATGATATCGTGAATCAGTAAAGCAAGATCGACTGACTTACCCTGTATATAATATGTATATATATAAGCACACGATTATGTATATATATATAAGCATACGATAATTTTGTACAAGCGCAAATATTTCTAGTGAAGAATGCTTTTTTTCTCCTTGAGAACAATAGTAAACTGTTATTTTATTAAACTGTTAAACTGTTAAATTTATTTTGTGTATAATTTTTATTACACGTGATAGTGAATAAAATAATATACAAACCTCGGCGAAAGTTCTATTTCTGTCTCAAAAAAATAGTTTATTTCAGCTGTGAATTTTCTGCCTTATTATACTATCGGATTTTGCTAACTGAAAAAATCTGTAAATGCATAACTAAAGCTTGGAAATTGTGCTTGTTAAACTGCACAAATGCAAATGCAGGAAGCAATTATGTCTGAAAAAAAAATATAAATAAAATATAAAAAGCTGGTGACCCTTAAAATCTCAAAGCTAACGCTTAGTATGATTTCTCTATATTAATGTTTTATAAATAACATTTTATATAGACAAAAAATTGTGATAAGATTTTTTTTATGTTAGATTCTAGAACTTGATCAGTTCTAAGTATGTACAAATTTTCAGATTTGTATCTTTTAAAATCAATACTCTTGTGGGTGACCATTAGTGTTGGAGAAGCATGTATGTACTTGTAATTTTCGCTCCAGCAGAGTAAATGAGTAATTATTATCTACGAGGAAAGAAATTCTTCGCGTTGATTTGTTTGTGGCTTGTTCTGGGCGTTAATTTAAACTTATTTAATTTTAATTTCACTTCGCAATCTGATTAGTTTTAAACTGGAGAAAGTAATTCAATTTCAGTTTTGTGGCGTTTTCACACAAACACATATTTTTCATTGTTTTTGAGCTAAATATCTATTACAATCAAATTGTCACAATGACGTAGAACGTAAATTTTTGTTTATTTTCCCAATTTAAATACAATACAATCAAGGATAAATTAGAAGAATAATACGTTTTTTGTGAATAAAAATTAACTTTTGTCACCTTTGTGGGAATCCGGATGCCCGATAAAAAACAAATTAATGTGACCCTAAGGTTCTTTAGTCAGCAAAAATGTAAATATATATTTTTCTGGAAAATTTCCATGAAAAAGAGAATAACATACAATTAAATTCAATTATTTCTAATTGTATGTTGATTTTCTTAGGTCATTGGCCATGATGAAAAGTTAAAATAAAAAATACATTGTAATGTTCGTTTCTATTTTTACAACATAATTTAAGCATCCCATACATTCTACTAAAAGTATGCGGTCCTATCACAATACACTACTTATAAATTATTTATTTTACGCCTTCGCCATCATTTTCCTCGGCTCTAGCCTCACTTTGAATCCTTCTGCACGTTTAAGGATAATATCTCCTTGAAGTTGGAAATCGGGTTCTTTTAAATCAGAGTAAATTCGGTATTTTCTTAAAATGGTAGAGAGCAGGATCTTCAGCTTCAACATGGCATATTTGCGACCTAAGAAAAATAATTAATCGATGCATTTGATTGCTCTTTTCGAACTTACCGACACAACTGCGCGGTCCAGCACTGAAAGGAATGAAAGAGTAGTAGTGTCTGTTAGCAGTACGCTCTGGGAGGAAATTATCGGGGTCGAATTTATCAGGATTGGGATAGAATTCTTCAAGCCTGTGAATTTTGAAGGTGCCTACGACGACAGTGCATCCGGCAGGAATAGTGAGGTCGCTAGAAACTGTAGTTTTTGAATTAGAGACACCCTTAAAAATATATTCAGATGTTTACCTAGTTTGAGGTCTTGGTTTAGCTGTCTTGCAATGATTGGTACCGGAGGGAACATCCTTAAAGTTTCCATCAAACAACGCTCCAGATATTTCATTTCTAGAGTATCAGCGAATGTTGCAGGTCTATCAGAATCTCCGAAGATCTCGTACAGTTCTTGGACAACTTTCTGTTGTATGTCTTGGTGGATGCCCATGAGAGACAAGAAGAAGCTACTGCCAGCAGCTGTAGTGTCGTGTCCTTCAAACATGATGGTATCGACCTGTTCTTTGATTTCTTCATCGTTGATAACGACTCCATTCTGAGACGCTTCGATCATCAAATCCAAGAATGCCATCCTCTTCTTTTCACCAACGTCGTTGTCTTCGACATCTAGATCGTCTTTGAGACCAGCGCTTTGACCATATGATAATCCTTCGACTACGGTTTTTGACTCTGTTTTGTCATAATTCTTAGTTTGGAGTTCTTCAGGAACTTCAGCGGTAGATCCTCTGATTCCTTGCGCGAAATCTGCGCGTTTCTTCTTGATGACTTTACGAGTCAAGCTGTGGATGGTGTGAATCAATTTTTCTTGATACTTAGCATAGGTTGTCCTGTTGAAGATGATGTCAGGTCGCAGCCAGAATTTTCTGTGACGGACATGTAAAATGTCGCACATTTTCATGACAGCCAAGGCATAGTCGTAGCCGCTTTGGTCTTGGGTTTTCTTGCTGACACCCATCGCGGTTTCTGGAACAGAAAGTAGTAATGACCGGAAAAATTACAAGACTCGGTTACCTAAGAGCATTTCCACGGTGGCTTCGGACATGTAGTCGTGACAATCGAATTCTTTTCCTATTTCCTTTTCTAGTTTCTTAACAGTGTCGCGGCTGTTAGCGTTGAAGAGGTCGATGAATGACTTGAGGACGTTAAGATGGAAAGTTGGGGCGATAAGCTTGCGGTGGGCTCTCCATTTCTTTCCTGTGGAGATCAAGAGACCATCGCCCAACCATGGTTTGAAGAACCGATACTCTGGAGACTTATCAATGTGGACGTAGCTGCTCAAAATCAGTTCAACATCGCGAGGGTCAGTTAAGAAGACAATTAGTTTAGAACCAGCCCACAGTTTCACCACTTTTTGGTACTCGAAGGACTTCTGGTAGACATTACTAAAGACCTCTGCAATTTAAAGAACTGGTTGTAATAAAAGAGTTGCGTGATGGTGACCTCTGGGTCATCATAAAATTACGTAAATTGTAACATTTTTGCGACACTAGTTTTTATACACTTACGATGTGAACTTCCAATAAGATCAAGAGCGTTTCCAATCAGTGGTAATCCTGGAGGTCCTGGTAACTTGGCGGCCAACTCCAGCATGTGTCTCTTGGAGATTCTCCAATAAGCGTACCATAATAAAATCGTCGGTATGAGAAGAAAGTAGAAAATGTTGGAAGCTGACACAATCCCCGTCGGGGCGTTAACATCAGGAGTTGTCACTGTCGTGGTCATTATAACAACTAAACTACAAACTAGTGAAGGTGGCACCGAAGTGTGCTAGAAAAATTCCCTCGTTCCTTTTATACCCGCACTGATTGACGTAGGAATTTTTTTTTCTACGACTTGTAGAGTTTTACTCATAAATACGAGACAATGGGCGGACATGTACTTCGCACAATTGTTACCTTATTAAAAGGGAGTGAAAAACATTTTTATGCATCATGGAAAAGATTTAGAGACATTTCGGGAAATTTCATCAAATGCGGCCGTCCCTTGCTTATTGTATTCTTATCTAAAAAAACGAAAAACCATCGGGAACATGAATTCCAAATTAATGTAAATCGCCTTTAACACTAATTTAAAACCGATTTTTAATCGCTCTGCCCAAATATCGGTCTAATGCACTTTTAATGAACGCAAAATTGCAAAAATTTCAGCAAAGTGACCAGGAAATGAATGGGATTAGTACAGAATGTTTTATTGATAACATTTTTGGTTTTTCGTTCGATTATCTGGAAATTTAAATCGACATCGTAAAATTTGCAAATTTTCATTGTTTGTTAATTCAGATGACATGAAAAAAATTTTCTGGTCACCTACATAAAAGTGACTTTGCATGTCTTCTGCTTGTGAGATAGCCGAAGGACGCTTTAAATAAACCTGTTTTTGTAGTATTAAAACAATAATGGTGAAAATTTTCCAAGTTTTTAAGTTAATATTTATTTACATCTGTTCATGCGTAATTTTTTGACTAATTGGTATTCAACGTGTGATAATACAAATTCAGTTATTTCCCAACTTAAATGCTAAAATTTCCTGGGTGGAAATTTTACAATTAGTTAAATTAATTCTGATACGTTTAGTTTCTGACTGCTGATTTTTCTTTTAAAACCGCTTAGAGTTCTTTACATTGATTTTTGTATAAATTTCTAATCACGGAGTCAGATCTTTTATAGCAAATATTTTCAAGATTGTTTCAAAAATATAAGCAGTAGAAACAATTGAATTTTGGTTAAGACAAAGTCTGTTGAAAATTTTTACAAAATCGGTGTTTGTATTTTGATTTTCACGTGTTTTGCTTGTGATATTAGCTTGTTTTTGCGCACAAGGAAACTTTAAATTCTCACACAATAGAACTGATGCGTCAAAGGAATTTTTAATGTAGTGCAATAAAGTTTGAAATAAAAACATGTATTATTATTACTTTAAATTTGATAACAATCAACTTAATTAGCATTCATAACATTTTTGAGAAAATGTTTGTCTGTGTATTTATTCTGGAAAAATTTAACGGAGATATGTTAATTATGGACAACTGATGCATGACTAGAAGGAAGAAAAAGAATCATAACAACCTCTTTGGGTTCACATTGTTGTTTTTAGTAAAAATAAACTCGGGGAACTTTAAACGTATGTATTAAGCTCAAGATTACACGGCGACTTTTAACTAAACTGTAAAGACGGGTTACAAAAATGTTTTATATTTTATAGATATGTACTTAAATTAGATCTCTCTTTAAATATATTTACATTTATCTACGTAAAGTAACAATATAAAAATAATATCACATTAAGAGAATTCAACCAACGCCAACGGAGGTAAAATAAGTAGAGAAACGAGCCTTTTTTGGCTCGTCTTTTAACAATAATTGCGTGAACGAGAATTCCAATATTAGAGATATGCTTTGCTAACTTCTACAAATGGCCCCGTAATATCATAAAAGTAAGCACACCCTTATTGCATCGGACACATTCTTGAATTTTTAAGCTTGAAGAACCAAACATTTCGTTTGCAGTAGCTAAATTGATTTGGTTTGTGGCTCTGCTTTGAAAGAAACCTGTAGTTGTAGATTTCTGCTTTATCATTGCGTGAAACATCTGGCTCTGAAATGCAGCTCCGACTTTTGGCAACACCTTTGAAAAGTGAGCAGAGACGCGTGTAAAACTACTCTACGCCATCAAAACTTTAAAATTCGGAAATAAAGGAACACAAATGGTTACCATGAAGAACCTAATTCCCAGTTCTACTACTAAGTACAGGACTTTGCGTAAAGACATTGCGTGATGTTGGAGAGTTATTGGTCATGTTGTATTCAAGGGAAGACTCTTTGGGAGACTTTGGGGAATTGTTGGCGTGTTCGTTCAACACGACATGTTTCTGACTAACTGGACTTCCAGGAGGCGAGACTTGAGCGTTAATTTGCACGTCAGTTGTTTTAGTTGGTGTGGTCGTAGAAGAATCTTCTTTGGTCAAATGGCGGCTTTCTGGATCCACCAATCTAAATGTTTCCAGGAACTCGTTTAAATCCACTAAACCATCTTTGTTTATATCCATCAATCTGCAAATTTCCACTAGTTGTTCTTGCGTGATGGGGTTGGGCATGTGTTCTTTGATTAAATTGCATGCCTCGGAAAATTCATCCAGAGATATAAAGCCTGTTTGAATCAGTTTAGTGTTGGAATTGGTGTTTTGTGGTTTTACCTGAATTATCCTTGTCGATTATTCGGAAAATCGCTTCCAAATTACCTTTGTTTCGGTAAAGGGTTTCCACAACGGTGGACGCTCCTTGGACGGACTGCAAAAAATCACTTACGAAACTGTTACCATCTGAAAAGTGCTTACATTTATTTTGCTGCTGCTGATATTTTCGAAAGTTGAACTATAATTAACTAGCTGAGATTCTGGGTCCACGGTTGCTAGTTTTTCTTTGAGCATTCGCCATGGAAGGCCGAGATTTGTGGCTTTTTCCATCGTAGTGCACCACTCGCTCACAGTTATGTATCCTAAAAAGTACCCAAAAGTACTCCCAACTTTAATTACTCTCGTCACTTGATATTTAGTTAAATGATTCCGTTTATTAGATCAATTATCTAGTTTGCTGCTGAGCTCTTACATTATGAATTACATCAACTCCCAATTACTCCAAACCCATTAACTTACACGATTACAAATTACACCAGGCTGACAAGAATCGATATGCGGTGGTGAATGATGACAATTTAGAAACGACGTTCGATAAATGACGCAAATTGTGTATTTCGACGCGGTTTTTGAATGTGACACTCGAACTCTCTAGTGAATGGGCTCGAGGTTGGTTTATTTTGTTGTGGAGTTTCCAGTGGCGTAGAGAGCGAAATTCTGGGTCAAAAGGCGAGACGGAGGTGCTTGCATATTCTAATTTGCAAAATGTGTTTGCAGAGAGGTGTTGACATTTTTATTTAATCTGACTGTATATCCAGGGAAAACTTGAAGCTTTTATGAAAAATTAGAAACTGTATCAATGCAACATTAAAAATTCATTTTCTCTGAAAATTCTTAGACCTAATAACTAAAAGGCATAGGAGGATAAGAATGCTAAAATTGCCCCAGAGCCTGAACGATACTCACAGTGTGTTTGTACTATAACTATTGTATTTCGGTAAACTAGATTTTGAATAACAATGAAGAAAGGTAAAAACAGAAAAAAATGTTTCTTTTTTTTATAACCTATACCGATCTAAATACAAATTTTAGGGCAATTTAATATCTACAGAAACACTCTTCTGATAAAAATTTCAACTGTATGGCTAGCTCTGCATTTTCATAGAAAAACAATTTTTTGAATTCTTCAGCAAAAAATACATAAATTATTTATTTTTTAAAATTTGTCCAAATACTACGCCATATTAAAAAAATATATCTTTTCTACCTTAAACCCGCCACCCTTATCCAGCTTCCTTAAATTTAACAAAATTAAAAGACTATGAAAAGATAAATTCAGTGATACAAGAAGTTATAGGGTGTTCTACTTGAAAAAAATAAGTTATAGCTATTTCAATATACCACGAAATAAGTGTTTCTAATGACAACTTGTATGATAAAATCAACTAATATCATTACGAAAGAGTAATGATTTTTTTAGTTTCCTAACAAATCTCATTAACCAATTGCTAATATGGTAATCGTGCTAAAAATGTAGCTTAATTGAACATATCCATTTTCAAAATTTCGTGAAAAAAATTAAATAATGCATTTGATCTAAAAAATCAGAATATGCAAAAAAATAAATAGCGTTCTATTTAAAATAACTGAGTTGAGTACGATCCCGGACTATTAGAACACCCTGTCTAAATTGAAATATTTTTAGAACATGTACTTTTTTGTTTCATGTATCATAACGTATAGAAAAATTTCATATTACAAATACGAAAGGCAAGACCGTATGTATATATATACAGAGTGAGTTAAACTAAACTTCTAAACGTTAAATGTGCATTGGCCGACCCGTTCCCCAGATTTGAATCCACTAGACTTGCGACACGCGATGAAGCATAAAGTGTATGACACTTTACCAGAAAATAAAGAGGTTCTACGAAACAGAATTATTGAGGCTGCAGCAATTGTTATAAGGAAAATGCTGGAAAATATACAGCAAAACATTCAAAGAAGGAGTACCGCCTGTATAAACGCCCAGGGTCGCACTTTTGATCAAATTATTATTATTCTAATGTGTTAACTTTTAATTTCTTTTTAGAACCGCACTTTTGATAATAAAAGTCATTTTGACATTTACCTATTACCTTCCGCAATTTTTTTTTATTTCGTTTTTTCCACATTTTTTGTTTATTTATATTTATATATTTATTTTATTTTTTTTTTCAATATAGCGTACCATTAATAAAAATTAAAAAAAAAAAATTATGTATTTTTTGCTGAAGAATTCAAAAAAAAAAATCAAAATTGTATTCTAGTTTTATATTAGGAAAAAAAATTCTATAAAAATTCGGACCTACTCAGTTCAAATTTTTATCAAAAGTGTCTCTGTAATTTTAGCATTCGTATCCCTCTATGTCTTTTGTAACTGATAGGTGAGTTAGTGGACGCATTTTCGCAACTTCACTTATTCAATCTCCAAATGTTTGCAACAATTGTTTTCGTTCTGTGAAGTTTCATTTATTGAAAATGACCACTTCTGAATATCAACCACTTACGTCACTGGCATTTCCACTTTCACTCTAATTATCCTCAGCGACCACACTAACCTGTCAGTTCAGGATCGACTTTGACGAACTCCTTCTCCAATTTGGTCCTATTCGCCATTATTTGTCCGTGAAGTTCCCGAATAGCGGAAGCTTCAACCAAACCAATCCTTTGATGAAAGGTTAACCTCTTCGCCCTTCCGGCAGCCGCCATGTATTGCACAAAATGGGTGTCTAACTGGGGACCCACTAGTTTCAAATACGCCCCTTTATTCGAGCCCAGCTCGTAGTAATTCGATGCTGAGAATATCGTAATCACCTTTGAAGAAAACAAGAATTCGAGATACGTTTAAACAAGATTTTCCCTCACCGAGTTGTCATGTATCACTTCGTATCCTTCAGATTTGCATTCGTGAGATCTGACAATGTACAACATTCGGTTTTTCTCAAGGAAATTTTTCGTCACGTCGGGACCGAAATACGTGCCAGCACCTCTTAAAGCGTTTGGGATACACCCATTTCCCACTTGTGGGTCCGACCATAATATATCAAAAACCTGGAATAAAATTGTAAACTGTCGCGATTTTCAAACATTTATCGCTGTTGTACCTGTTTCCATTCTACTTTATCGATAAGTTCAGCTCCTGGGGCTGAGCTGTCGCTGATGGGAGGTCGTAACAAAGAAGAATACTGGAAAAGAAAGACGATAAATATAAGTGACGGCCGCTTGAAATTTTTTTTAAGAAAAAAGTAGACCGACAAAATCCCTCGTTTGGAAATGCAAACTACTTGCATTTTTGTTCTCTGATAAACCTCTTTGCTCACTTTCAACAAAATTTTAGCAACGAAGCGTTTAATTCAAGTCATTAACAACAATTATTTACAGTTGCGAATTCGCTACAAATTATTAAAACGATCTTAGAGATGGAACAAGTTTCAGATAGTAAAGTAATGGAAATTTATGTATTATTCGCAAAGTCGGATTAAAATCGCAAATTTTTGTATGAAATTTTCGTAATTAAAACTAGCTCAGTCGCTTCGATAAATAGTAGAATTAGATAAAGTTGGGCGTGGAGGTGGAACTATAATCTTTAGAAAACAGTGTCATAAAAATGGTGTTCACATCCGGTATAAAATGAACGTAATAAACAATAAAAGTGTTGAATTTTTTTGTATTTAGTCTGATGAAATTAAAGCTTTAGCGGCACATCCACTATATTTCCAACAACAATTTCCGCCCCCTGCAAATTATATGTATGACCTATTTTTGCAGAGTCTTTCAAGATAATGCAAGACGCGCCTCAACTTAACCTCGAGTGCGTAGATCTTACGCTTTTAAAATTCTGCTTATCGACGTGAAAATTTTTCCAAGTGGAACTCACCTTTCCTCTATCCAAACTTCTTATGAGATCAAGGTCAGTAGTATCAGAAATTCCCCCATGCACAATCAAAACCTTATTGTTAACGATTGTGCCCAAAGGTAGCCATCTATACACTCCTTCTATCAATTTGAGTAACTTCTCGGAGTTTCTCTGAAATAAAATTAATGGTGACACTTTGCTGACTAGAAGCGGTTTTCTTTAATTTCTTCATCGGAATTAATTAGATAATTTAATCAAAATCAACGAAAGTTGGGCTAAAAGTAAGTTTCTGGAACTGTAGACTGTTTACTTTGCGACAAAGTGAGAAAAAAGACGAGTTAAGAAAATTTAATCTAATATGGGTGACAAAATCGATTTCTGTAGGCAGGGTTGGAGGAAGTGTGATGTAGAGAGTAGGTGCGACAGTTTATTCTTCGTTATTTCCGGACGTGTTGCATATATCTTAATTTTTAGGCGAGAACAACATAAACCGGAATCGATTTGTGGCAATGTTTACAGTATATACAGAATATGTTGGGGAAATATTATTTTTACGGAGGGGATATTGTAAACAGGACGATGATTTTCTTTATTTTCGAAAGAAAAGTGGCGATAGGTATAAACATGTTAAATATTAACTCAAAGAATATTAATTTTTTGTAGTAAAATAGATATCTATGTACCAAAATCAATATGAAGATGTTTATGCTCTCTGCGAAGGCGACAAGATTACAAGTCCGAGGGATAGTGAGCCCTCCGAGCACATAATCATCAAGTAATTAATACTCATGGTGCATACAATATTTTATTTTTTAAGTTAATTAGAAAAACAGGTTTTCAATTATAAAAGTTGTGATAAAAAGAGCTATTTTGGTGTTTCGAAAAACGTTGTTAAATGGAGGAAGATTTTCCACAAAATATTCTGATATAAGCGAAACCGGCCACAGATAACACTAATTTACATAATATCTGTTGCCTGAAAAATTTTAGCTGTTGCTGACTACTGATAACAGGTTCATTTGAAATATGTATGTAGATTTTTTTACCACATTTAGTTTTTGAGTTACAGTTAACCCATGTTTAAACAAAAAGTACTTATTAATAAAAAAATTATTAAAAAATAAGTTTAATTATTAAGGCCCAAAAAATTCTTTTTAAAGCATGTTTCTTATGTGCAGACGCGCATCAAGACTAGCAAAATTTAGACATCATATGCGGACCTTAAAAACTTCGAGAACGGTCTTCCATGAGGCGTAAATCCTGAGACATGGAGAGAGTGGAGTTTAATATTATTTTATTTTTTTTAGTAGATTTTCTAATTGAATATAATTTTCTGATTTTCGATTTCTAAGACCTGACACAAAAGCCATCTGAACATTACATACGAGCTCAGTCACGAAATTCGTAATTTTGGCATTTTTCATGAGATGTCTGATTTGGTTTCATCGAAAATACCTGTTGTAAATTTTTTCATAGTTAGCTGGGGAAAGGTTCAGCAAATATAAGAATAGCAATTTCCATTTTTATCAAGTGATTTAACAAACTATTTCATGATTCACAATTTTATATGTAAAGGAGGAAGGACAATTTTGTCACGAACTACCAATGAACTGTGGACTACATTTTGCTTACCACGTATCATATTTTCTCTCAAGGGCCAGTTTGTTCTTACCTAATGTTCTTGTTTAGCCATGTTGTCCCAGAGACATAATAAACGAAGAAACTTAGTGTAAAATCAACACAAATTACCCACTAGTGTGCAGGATATTTTATTTTATTCAAAACTCTCTTTAACTTTGTACTATGAGCAATGGTTAGCTCAATGTATTTATTTACGTTAAGTAACAATAGTTATAGTGTAATAATATAATAATATAATAATATAATAATAATAATAATTGTAGTGTAATAAGTAAAGAAAAGTATTGTTCTAATCGGCCGCGTTTCGATTTGAAAAATCGCGATTTGTAAAAGAGAACGTACTTTTCTTTAAGAATAATACAAAAAAAAATTGGGACCCTGAAATGGATTACATTTTGTAAGAAAGTATTTAAAACATACATGCCAATCGCGAGAATCAAATTGTCGTTTCCATCACTGCAGAGACTAAATAAAATAAGTAAACAAAAATTTTCTCAAGTGTGTTTGCGTAAAATTTTGTGAAAATGGAAATAAATAATGAAAACCATCCTGAAATATCAGAATCAGCGCTTGGAGCTGTTACTAGTTTATTACTCTTGAAATCAAGAGATAAATATGAGAAGACCTACAATATTTTCAATTCCCGGAGGACTTGAAAGAATGTAAGGAATATCGATGAAGAAGTTATGCTTGCTTTTTTCCATGAAAAGGTTAGTTTTCCTGAATACATTTATAAATTCTTAAGTTTTATCTTTATATTTGATTACAGGCTGAAAGACGAAAGAATGAAAACGTCGATATGCCGAATTATGGAAAGTTAGACATATATTTAAAGCGCCAAAGCGAGGTATATAAAGCAAAAAATTAAAAATTCTATCGCAGGATGATTGACAGAAGCGCCTGATGATACCTTTCTGCTGATTAAAGTTGCGTTAATTTTCGGTCATTATGGGGCACGTCGTAGTGAGGAGCTAAAAAAGTTAAATGTGGAGGATATCGAAAATACCGGCTTTATTTTGGTTGTCATCCTCCATGACACTAAGACAAGGAAGAAGCGTATATTCACCGTTATAACGCAAAAGAAGGAATTAATGAAATTGAGCTGTACAGGAAATTTGTAAGCTTGCGTCCAAAACATATCAATCACTCAAGATTCTTCATATTTTATATGAACAATAAATGTATAGTGCAATTTGTATGGATCTACAGTTTTTACAAGATGTCGAAGAAAATTGCCCATTATTTGCAACTACCCGACCCAGACGGTTACACTGGACACTGTCTACCACGAGCAGCAACTACTTTTCTTGTTGAGGGTGGAGCGGACATCAGAAGGCTCAAACGTCATGGAGGGTGGCGATTAAACACGACTCCAGAAAGCATTAACAATAAAATAACGACTTCAAAAATGATTTTCAATCAGCCTTCATCGTTAGAGGATGCCAGAATCCATCAAATTTTGTCCTAGAATCTAGTGAATTACAGTTGGCTCCTGCATGTAGCGATTCATTATCTTCTACATCAAGTGGAGAAGTTCATTAGGAGGTTTTATCAAAATCGTCACTATCATTTTATAATTTATAGTTACAACAGTTTACAAGTATAATTTTCTTTAACGGTGATAGTTATGCGTTTAATATTTATTACAATATAGCTATGCACGCATTAAAATATGCACGCTCTTAACAAATAAATGGGCGTAAACTTCAGACAACAATATCGAAGTAATTGCAAGTGTACAAATTTTTTGACAGTAAATTTATAAGTTTTATAAAAGTTATATTGAGACACGAGTCCAGGTTTGTAAATTTTTTCTTACACATAAAAGTAGATTTAGGGAATTTTGTGATAGTTTGGTGAACCCCTTATTTCAAAGTAAACATTTCAAACTTGAACTAAACATAATTGTCATTTTTTTCAAGTGAAATTGCAAAATTAGTTTTCCCAGATAAATTCAGAAATTTTCTGGATTCAGCTAAAAACACGACAAATTAGAAAAAAATGCCACGGTTAATTTGTCGATTATGAAAACTTTCTGTATCTGGCTTTAAGATGAAACTTTAAAATGACGCTGACATTTAACATTTTGTCGAATGTGTCACTAATCGGAAAACTGAAAGAAAAGATTTTGGGTTTGATAATGGTTTAATTCAAAATGAGTGAGTTAATAGCATTGTAACAACAACAAATTAGAAAATTAACATACAAAGAGTAAAATTTTGTAAAGTAGCTGAATCTGTGTAAACTTGTAAATTGGCATGTTATTAATTACCTATTTAAATCAATAATTTTAAACTTTTTAACAGTCTGAGAAATATAATTCCACTAATAAATTTTATTTAAAAATCGATATTAATAAATTAACGACAACATCGATATTTCCCATTATAATCGATTACTGTCATTTCTGAAATACAAATCAAAAATGTACATTCCTAACAAGTCCAGAGTTTTAACAGGAGATTGAGTTTCGACGTTTATACCAAAAAGGTGCTCTGAGTTTAATCTATTGCGTCAGGTAAAATTAAAGATTTCTATTGAAAACTTTTACTAGTGGTTAAGTATATCCATCATGATTAATTTTAATTATATAGCGTTTCTGGGGCGTTGGCAAGAGATGGAACGGCCAAAATGTTAATCAACGGAATAACGCAATGGTAAAACTGAGAGTTTTACCATAGAATACGAAGAAATAGGTGTTTTCAAGTTGGTTCAACAATATGTAACAATACATATATTTCCATTGCAAAATTCAACCAACACAGTAAGAAGTGTACCATCAATAATTTCAAAGTACCTTAAATTAGACAACGTAAAGAAGTTTGCCGCCCATTGTCTTTTTTCGTTGAGGTAAGTGTTTCATTCTAAACATTAAAGATGCATGAAAAACGGAAAAGTACGGTTGCAGAGAAACAGACAGCAAAAGGCATGATTTCATAAAACCTGGATAACTCATCTAATTGAAAATTCCGTGGGTACATCTGGAGAAGACAAATGAGAATGCTCCAGAGTTAGAAAATACATGCGCGGATTTTAGTGTTGGATCTCATTTAGTGGTTTAATGGAGTAGGATTGTCATCATAAAGCAAATATAGCTACGACCTCACAAAAGATTCGTGTTTTGCTTCTTTTTTAGATCATTTTCAAAATTGGCGATTTCATTTTATTAAAAATGTCTTATTGAGTCATTATGTTACTAATGAGCGGACCAAATAATAGCTAAACGAAAAAAAGTTGCAAAGTGGTGTTTGAATTTTTAATGGAAATAATGGCTTACAAATGTTTAATTAATTTGTCAGTTTGTTTGGATATTGTTTTACAAACAGGTAGAATCCGAGAAAAATTATACGAATGATGAGGCAATTTCGATAATAAAAGTAAGTTAATTAATGCGCATTATAATAATTTTTTCTTCATTACAGCAAATAACTGACTAACGTAAATTATCATAATTAGTTTAATTATGAGAAATTGAATATATGAATAGTAATATCTTCATTGAAATAAAGGGTTGGTATTGTCGGGATTATTAATGTAACTGTTGCTAGATTATCTAAAATTGGTATTTTGATAAACGAACAAAAATGGCAGAAATAAGCCATTAGCTTGACATCTTCCAACTCGGATTTGCGTCTTTGGTGAATTTGACGCAATTCCAAACTGTCATTCCTCTCAATTTTTTTCCCAGCAAAAATGATGGAGAAGCTAGTGACATGGAACGATTCATCATTACGAAATAATGACACTTCCTAAATTAAAAAGTTCATTGAGGGTTTTATCATGACACGAAAATCAATGTGAGTTTTATGACATAATCGAGAGCCTAAAAATTGTACTTACCCTATATTTGGACTGCATCTCTCTAATAAAGCCATACCTGAAACGTCAATGAAAACCAATCAGCTTACTAAAATACAAATTTAATTAATTCATTGTCATTTCCATATTCTCTCTAGTATGTTTACCTCGAGTTCATGATATTGTCTTCATGGTTGCCTCTATTCAGGAAAACACCTCCTGGATATACAAGCATGCAACATAAGAGGACTAGAAGCACCTCGATGCCGCGTTTGCCTCTGTCGACGAAGTCTCCATTAAACACGTATGGATTTTCGGGAGATGGGAGGCCGTTCTAAAAACAAGATTATATTGAAGTAAGCCTATCACCAATTGTCATCCATCATTGATTTGTCGCGTTTCGAACAATGTGATTATAAGTAAAATCGCTGACATTCTCTGCTTTCGTAAGAATCGTCGACTTTCAGGTGGCTCGAGGGATTTTATTAAAGTGAGCGTACGAGCTATGTTGACCTAGTTGTTAACTCTAAGGATTAGACTTTAACGGCTCTGTCATATTTAATTTATGCCTCTGGAGGAAGACGTAAACTGGGGAAAAACAACATGCTTAAGGGTGGGGGTGCACAAGAAACTAAATAACGCAACAGAAAAGAATGGATGATGACTTTTCAGGGTGTTTGACTGTTTTTTTATAGTTTGATTGTATTGAATTTCATTACCGTAAACGCGAAAAAATCTGAAGCGTTAGGTCAATTCTAATTTCTTGTCTCTGTTTTGTCAAGCTCACGAACAAAATACGTGATTTCGCCGTCTATCTGTTAAAGTCTACGCGTGCTGGTTACAAATATATTCCTTGTCGTCTTCATGTAACCACTTTGTCTTCTCGTAACAAAATTATTCCATGAGATATCCGGAAGCAACGAACACCTCACTTAAAACTGTTAAAGAAGTTTGAGCAATTTCAGTAGTTTGAGACAAGGATCGATACTTCATTAACCGCAGAATCAAAAGCAATCAAATTACCTTGTGGAAGATAACTAGAAGGTCATCGAGTTTCCCGTGAAGATCTCCGCACACTGTTATCTGCTTGGATATCGCGGTGGAGGCGAGATTCAAGTTTGGTAATCTCTTCAGCTTAATAATGGATTCTTTTAGGATTTCAGCAACGTAACGAGGATCAAGTCGGTAGTGCTGTGGAAGTAATAATAAAGACGGAACGCATTCTTATTAACGCTTTTAACTCAAAGAGCGGTTAAGTTCTTACCCTCCTCCTTCTATAAAGTTCTATCAGCTTCTTCAGTTGCTCTTCATCCATTGGAAATTCTAATTTAAATTTGTGGTCCCTTTCGCTGCTATCAACGAGTTCATCTTCACAATCGTCCGACTCGTCCTCGAATTTCATTTCAAGGTCTTCTTCAACACAGAAACAGATTTATTTTTAAATTCAGTCATGTTGATTCTGCTTTATTGTGTAAACAACACTACTGAATTATTTATTTTCTGATTTTTAAACTTACCTATCGATGAATTTCTCGAAGTCGTGGAAGACTCAGACGTTCGATTTGTTGTATTTGGAATGTGCGTAAGCAAAGCGTTGAAGAAGTTGTAAAGCTGAAACGATAATCATTTTTATCGTAATGAAAACTCTAGCTTGTTGTGCTAACGAGCAAATTATACTTTTGGGTTCTTGTTTTCTTTGTGAATGTTGTTCTTGAGACATAAAAGGTGACAAGATACGGGACCTGCTTACGGTAAATACTGGCGCATTCGCCTTTATAATTAGCATCGATCGTTATGCAGCGAATACAATAACTACAAAGATTGCACAATGTTAGAATGAGGAATTTAGAATCACTTGAAAATTGTATTCATTTAGAACTAAAGAGCTAAAGGAAATTACAATAATTAGTTCGTATTGATAAATCGTACCGTATTAGTAAAATGGTGGATGCGCCGGTGTAACATTATGAAATTGATGATATTTTTAATCTGGTAATTCACACGAAACTATTGTCATATTTCAATTTAATGGCGTTTACGTGTCGACTATATCAGAATTATTAGGTTTTTTTTGTTGAAACTCGCAAAGTTTTATGTCTCAATTATGGCACATATTAAGCATAGTTGCTCGCTGACCAGAATAACAACCCATGACTTCAAAATATTCATGTTTATTTGTAGGAATGTAATGTAATGTAATTATTAGTCTCAAAATGCAAGCTTAACTTGCACTTTAACCTCAAGGACAGATATAGTAATACTTTTAAATGAAGGATAAATAATAGCACATTATACACCGTTGCTGAGATGACTATGGATATAATCCGGGCGTCAAGATTATAAAACCAAGGTGCGAACCACCGTTTATGAGACGCGACGCTTATAAATGTCATCTCAACCATGGTAGATATACTTTTTTTTTGACTAGTAATGTTTTCTTAAGTTTGATTTGTTCCTATTTAAATTTGTTATAATTAATACAATATTATTTGATAGATATTATTTGATAGACCTTTTTATTATAAACGTGGCCTTTAATAGAAAGAAAGAAACATCGCGTACATTTTATGTATTTTAATTGATATTTTCCAACCTAGGCAACACAAAATTCCCAAGTGAGTACCATTGCGTTCGAAAAACAATTTTCCCTTAATGATTAGGAAACAATGGAGGAAGGTCAGTTTTTACGATCCCTGACATACAGGAACATAAGATATAATAACAGTTACATGATCACTTTTTTAAATAGTCCCCTACAATTGCAACACATTTTTCCCAATGATGCCCTAATGCTTGGATTCCCTTGGAAAAATTTTTTTTTTGCGTGCTCGTCTAACCAATCGTTTACGACAGACATAAGTTCGTTATCGTCGTCATATTTATTGCCACGAAGATATTTTAATTTTATAAACAAATAGAAGTCACTAGACGTCAGGTCTGGTAAATGAGGGTGTTTCAGTAACTCGAATCCTGCGTCATAAATAGCAATCATTGCAACATGCCTTTTGTGAATCGGAGCGTTGTCCTGATGGAACAAGATTTCCTTGCACAACTTTCTCGGTCTTTTTTTCTTAATACATTTGCGTAGTTTCGAGATTGACATAATAGTAGCCTGTTATTATTTATCTACGTTCTAAATAATCAAGTATTAGGATTCTCTCCGCATCCTAAAAAAATTTAACCATAACTTTACCAGCAGATGGCAAAACCCGAAACTTGCGAACCACTATGATGTCACTCCATACTTCGTTTTTTTTAGTTCGGGATCGAAGTGGTGAACCCATGTTTCATTAACGGTGATAAATCGTGCAAGAAATCCATCTGAATCTGCTTTAAACTTCAAACTGGCTTTAGAATGAACTGCTCCAAACCGTTTCTGATCAGGTGTAAACATTTTCGGGACAGCTTTTTAGAACACAAGATATTTGTTAATATATTTTCTACAGAACCATATGAAATTCTCGTTATTTCAGCTATCCGACAAATATTCAACCGTCTATCAGCCATCACCATATCATGTGCAACATCAACATTTTCTTTAGTAGACAGTCAGTGGTTATCCAGCACCTTGTGCATGTTCACACGTTTGCTTCCTAATTTGAACATATTTCTATTACTTGGTAAGAAAGAGCATTCTCCCCCAATACAGCCACGTCACTCAAATCATACTGTTAGGGGCCGTAAGTACCGATCGTCCCTCGTACATCGAAATCTGAACGTTTTTAAAAATGTAAGGGGTTTTATATACATTTTTAACTTGGCTCAATAGCACGTCGAACGGCAGAATCATTATTGCCCTAGGTAAATAATATGTACTCTACTTTTCAACGTAAAAATAGGGGCAATAATGATTAGTTTATTTACGGCTAGTCAAACATAGTAATTATACACCAAGGTACAGAAGCAATTTTTCTTAGACGAACAGTATTATGTGAGGCTAAGAAAAAGCTTCTGTACCGTGGTTTATACATTATTTTTTCCACTACTAGAACATTTAGTCATTTTACAAATCACAATTTTTGCATTCCGTTTGTAACTAAAGCGATTCAATAAGTATTAAGATATCGATAACAAACAATTGACATTTGACATTACTTTAATTTTACTGAATTTTCTGCAAATTGTAAAAATGGTAGATACAGATAAAGACGGTGATTGTACTCCTTTTGAAATTCGAAAGGAAGCTGGGCGAATCCAGTACGACAATTTAATTCTTATGATGATGTTTAAATTTTGTTTTTATAGGTTATGTTTACGGTACAGATTGTTGACTTATCATTACACTTCCAGAGTACTTTCCTGCTTGAAAACAATTGTACTCTTTCTTGCAATTACCAAATTTTACTAAATTACTAAATTTTGTAGTTGTCATCAATGTTAAATTGTATCAAGGAAATATCACTGTCGTCAATTGTTTTTATTATCTACTAGTAGGAGCTAATGAAAAATTATCTCCTACTAGGAGAGAAATTCATTTTCTTAACTCGAAAACAATATAAATAATGATATTTTCTAACACTAGTAGTGGAAAAAATATTTTAACTTTTAGAAAATTTTGGTACCTTATTATTTTGGATTAATCCGAGCATCGTTCCAGGAAATATGCCTTTTAAAAATAGAACTCGCATTGATAGTTTCATAGGTTAACTGCACTGTACTCGTAGCTGAATTTGTGGACAGATTTTTGAAACAGCAATTTTTCTCGATACAGAATTTTCAATATAGTTTTCTGCTACCGATAGTGATTTCATCCACCCTTTCGTTTTACGCTGATAAGATCAGCGCGTGTTTGCCAACATTGTAGCTGCAGAACGGCGAAAGCAATGTCCAGAGTACGTTTCGGAATGTTACAGCCTCAAAAAATTGGCAATCATTTTTAGAATCTTATACTGTATTGTTTGCTGTAGGATGAATAGTACACTATTTGTCTGCAGTTGACGAAAAAATCGCTGGAGGAACGTTTTTAGAACGCGAGCCTGAATATTTTCGTACAATTTTCAAAAAACTAACTCTATAATCTTTATCGGTTACACAAAACAACGGATTTTTCTTGGAACTGGTATCAATATTATTTAACTTGTACGATTCGTTCTTTCTGCAAACTTCGTGCAAAGCCGTTACAGTAATAGATCTCCTTAAAATCTGCTATAGAAAAAAATAGTATATTATGCACGACGATAAAGGATCTTTAACCAACTCGTTAAAATATGCATCGATTTTCACAGTTAAAGTGGTCCTTTATGGTCTTGTGTAACACATAGCTATCAACTATGTTACAGGCATGAAACCATTGTTAAATAGTATTCCAATAGTAAAGGCGTTTACGTGTTAAAGTATTAAAGTTTTTTTATTGAATTTTTAACTCCGAGAGTTTTGTGTCTGTTGTGGCACATTTTCAGCAGTGTTGCTTCTGGCTGGAATAACAATCTAACGAGTATATTAAGAAATTTCTACTAAAATATTGATGTTTTTATAGTGCGCAATTACTGTATGTTATTTGTAGGAAAAAATGATTTTACCGAACATATATGAACATCTCAGTTTCAGTGTTTGAGTGTTTCTCTCTTTCACAACAATAAACGTAACAAAGTGAAATACGCACTCCAATTAAGTGTTTTGAAATATGTTGTAGGCCATCCACCTAAACTGTTTTTACCCGAATCCTTTAAAATCTTTCAAATCGCGCCTACATGAAAGCACTACATAAAGCGGAGTTTTATTCGAACATAAAGCTCGTCTATAACAATGAGTTCTTTGATAATAACCCTGAAAATTACATCGACCTATAAAAACTCACTAACACTACCACGTTTTCAAGTTTCACATTATGACAGAACTTTTCTTCAAGCTCATTGTAATTTCATGCAACAAAAGTGAAACATGCTTTATCAACGTCATTTTAATCTGATTCTCACCGGTTTCGTCCCGTTTACACGACACTGAACATCGTTGAAAACAACAATAAAGTGATTAACTGTTTCGTTGTAACAAAATTTTTAGTCCGGTTCTGTGTGATCGATACAAACCGTGTTATTGGAAATGATGCATCTTAAGCTGTCTCGAGACAATTAGGGTCTTGTAATCTGAGTTATTTCATCCAAATCCGACTGTTTTTGTAATAGAGGGCTTTATTTTAATAAATGTCTTTCTTAGAAAGGTTCTTCCTACAGCTGCAATTTCCATTGTGGTTCTTATTGGTTATTTGCTTAAATTTCGGCTTCTCTTTAATGAAAATTCATGTAAAATTATTCTCGGAGTTGATTAGATTTCGACTGGACGCTGATTCGAAAACCTATTGAGGGATTTACGTAGTTCTAGAGATAGTTGACATGTTAGTGCCAGAATGTGGGTTATTCAGCTTGCTGACAATCTCCATTCAGCTCAATAGCCGCAGATTTTCAGGTACACAAATACAAAGCAAACCCTACGAAGCGCAATTTATACCAGCTACATGTGCTTAATTACACAAAAAAGACAAATTCTCGCATTTAAAACAAAGTCTCAACCATTCACATCACGTTACTGTTAATTGTCGTAGTTTTTATTATTACATCATCTGCTCTAAAACTTTCAACCAGCTACACACACTAAAATATTAAAGGAAAAACTTGTGATAAATTATGTAATTTAATCAAACTTGTGACTGTGGACGGACGAGAGACATTACATTGATAAAATGGAGCAAATATTAAATTTGTTCACTGGCTTTGGTAAAAAAGGTTGACCTCTTGTAACGTTAGTGGAATTCTTAAAGCAGGAAATGCACGAAGGAATTCACTTTGGTAGAAAGTTTAATAATTTTGGTTAGTACGTTTGTTCGGAATTCAATGCAGTAAGTTAATAAAACGTATATAACTAAAAAAAAATGCTTAATTATGTTCCCCACGGAACATCCGGACAAACCGACAGAATCTTTTCTACACTTAAAAGAACAGTTCTAAATATCTTTTTAGTTCTTCAGAGGTGGTTATCGAAGCCATTCGTTTATTTTTTCAGCTTTCATTATTTCTGGAGATTCTACAAATGACAATTTTTTTTGACAATTTAGATTTTGTTATAGTTTTTAGTCGACGGTTTTGAAAGTGTGTTAATAGTGCAAAAATTAAAATTAATTTATTTATAAATCCGAAAAAAATAAACATAAGATAAAAAATTGGTGGATGCGCTGACTGAACAATTTTTTTTCTACACATAAAAAACTGTTCATTCTTTTTTTAAATTTATTATTATAATTAAAAAAACTATTAGATTACTTTTAAAAACTTTTCTTAAATTAGACGTTCCAAAATTTTAGATTTCGTAAATATTTGTTTGTTTTGTAGCTCTTGATAATTTTTAGTTATTTTAAAAATAAAAAAATTGGCAGTTTTTTTTGGTTCTCTAGTCGTCAGTTTTAATAGAGAATTAAAAATACCGATTTCCAATCACTTATTTATAAATGCGACAAATTTGTGGAAAAAGAAGTGGGTGATGCACCGCCGCATCATAAAATTTTGTCTATGCTTAAAAAAACAAATCTAAGTTTCTTTTCACTTCTTTAGATTAGTTAACAGCCCCTTCTTTATTTTTAAACTGTTGTCAGATTTAGTTATTTAAAATTTTAGCTTATGTATTTTTTTGTAAATTTATGATTTTATATGTTCCTGGCTATTCTAAAAATGATAAAAATAATGTGATTCACATCTTGTTTTTGGTCTTTTCGTTGGTAGTTTTAAAAGTATGTAAATACTAACGATTTAAAATTTATTTATTTATAAATTACGACGATGTAAAAATGGTGGATGCGCCGGGCCACCAAATTTTATCTACACTTTAAAAACAATTCTACTTTTTTTTTTCTAGATTCAACTATTCAAAGTTTAGGATTTTGTAAATTATATGATTTTATAAGTTTCCATAATTCCCGATTAAGTCTTGTCCAGATTTAGCTATTCACAATTTTTAATTTTGATTTTTAATTATTCTGAAAATGATAAAATTTTGGTTAGTCAAAAAATTAAAAACATTTGCCCGAATGTGCATTTTTTATCTCCAGCATCAAAGAGCAACTGATCTTAAAACCCGTCGAAAATCTATCATTGAAAAGCGACGACCTAATACGTTTAGAGTCCATTGAACGTAATTGGAGACTCGACTTAAGCCCGAATTGGTTTTTCTGCTATCCCATTCCATAATTTTTCTCCGGATAAAAATTCCCAATTGTGTCTTATATTTTTTATTTTCTCTAGAGACAATACAATTCCGTTCATACTTACTTTGACTTGATCCTGCTCCCCTGCATATTCTATACTTTGGAATATCGTCCAAGTATATCTCCTTCGAACTTCTAGTCTTGCCATATATCGTCTATACCATTTTTGTATCAAGAGCGTCGCTTTTATAGCTGAAATAAAAAGTAGCATTACAAAAAGCACACGGGTTTCAAAACAAATTTCAATAAAATCGTGACAGACGGAAAATAGTAACAATTTATCATTTTTGGGGCAAAACGACGTCAACCGCAACAAATTTGATGGCGGTATAATCCTCGATTTTACACAATAAAACAATGGATTTTTATCAGAGGCGTAATCCTATTTCGGGATTCTCTTCCAGCGAATATCGTAACTGCTGATGTGAGAAATCCACCAATGAAATAGACCTTAAATTTGATGGAAATGCAAATTTCACAATTATGTGGTTTCGGTGCTTTAATTTGATTAAAAATAATGGCTCGCGTGATCTTTCTGAAATAAATTGGACGATGTAGTTCGTCCTAATTTAACTGATATTAACACTGTTTATTTATGTTACTATTTTTAACGAAATGTGTATGAGAGTCAATGAATTTTTATCTTAGCTTGATTATTATTTATTGATTTTTTCACGTATAAGCGAATTTCACCTAAATTACAATTTACGATATGTGACACGAGCTTAATTAAATTTAGTCAGTCTACGACCTTTGCCCTTTCTATTTAATCCAAGGCCGTTCTATTTAACCCACAATGTAAAAATTGCGTGTATACCCACCGATAAAAGTGGACGAAATTTTTAGATATTTATCGTTCTGGTCTCTGCCAAAGTTGCGTTGTTTCTCTTAATTTATATAAATGGCGTGTCTGCGGAAGCAAAACTTCGTTTCTTTACAGAGCTCTTCATTTTTATTTTACGTCTTCGTTCGTCTTGATTGCTGTAGCGCTCGCTTGGGACAATTTTATAGGAAATTATACGAAGAAATAAAATTAAAGATGTTTGTTTGAGTCCTGCAGGAAAATGTTGAATGGAAATCAAGAAATGTTATTTTAGTTGGATGAAAAATTACAAAGGTTGTACTTTTCTTGTGGTTGCTGGGATTGGGAGGGTGTTCAAAGACATTGCCGACATGGGAATTTACAAGAAGGCGAGATAAATTGAAAGGAAAAATGATAAGAGTCGGATTGGGTGTAGGGATTCGAGGACATGATGTGGAATAAGATGAAACAATAACAGTTCTGGGGGGTTCCCAGGATAATCGGGTCAGTGATCTCTTCGGCTTTTGTGTACAGTTATAATCTTAGTATTTCTTTGCTATTTTTTCAGAATAAAATTTTAGAGCTGTTTTTGTCGGGAAAATTCCATAGAAACAAGTTTTCGTTCATAGGAGAGAAATCTAGGAATTCATTAAATCTGAGTACGCAAAAACTTCAAAAGAATTTAAAAAAATATAAAAGAAGAATTCAAAGCGAATTATTAAAAAAAATAAAAATAAAAAAATACTCAAAGTATAAGAAATTACAGAAAATTTAATGAATTTGGTGCGTCTGAAAAGTACAAAGAATCCAAATTAATAGAAAAAAAAAATGAAATCAAAAAATCAAGAGAAAATAAAGAAGCCAAAAAGTCGAAGAAATAACCCTAAGGAATTAAAAAAATCACCGAAAATTAGGAAATAGAACGATGAAGATTACAAACGTAACATACTCAAAGTAATTATTTTAGCCATCTTTTTTTAATTTTGACTGCTCAAAATATAGAGCTTAGAGCACAAATTGGATTAATATTTGTTGTTTTCAGACGTTCCCGAAAGAAATGTGAACGAAGCCTCAGTAATGATTATCGATTCCGTCTCCTGCATTTTGCTTAATCTAATTTTAGTCTTAGTTTTGGACGCAACTTGACGTTTTCGTTGAAATGTTCCAAACAGACAATTTATTCACAATTTTAAGGAAGATTTGCAATAAAATGTAGACAAAGAACCGCTGAAAAGTAGGTACTTGGAATCACAATTTGACCCGGTGAAACGCAATTTTTGTGTGCTTGTAAAATTATGGTTCCACTTAAATTATTTTTTCATTCTCATAAACGATGATGGCACAGTTGTGGTTAGGGAATAGCAGGAAACAATTTCTTAATGGGTATCCTTACTCAGAGTGGAAAGGCTTTCTTAGACCAAAATAAACACATTTCGTTCCCTCGTCACATTTTCATAATTTATCGACGTCTCGTAATGACATTTTCAATGTTCATTATTCCAGATTAAAATTGAATAAACTCCCAAATTCGATCACCTCGTATTTTGAATGTTTCGTGCATAAAATATTGAAAATCGAGCTGCGAAATATTGCATTTCAACTTCGTAATCAGATTTGGTATTGAATTTTTAGAAGTCACATTTCAGAGATTAAAAACTCGACTCTGTTCTGCTTTTCAGTTTTTGAACTAGAATTTTAGAATGATCCTGAAATGACAAAACAGATTTAATTAAAAAACTTTTGATTGTAATTCCTAGAGTTAAATTGATATGGAAATAAGCCCGGTCAAAATATTTACAAGTCAATTTTACTCAAACAATTATTACGAAAAGTTTGCTTTATGTAGATTGAAAAGATTAAGTTTTATCTGATTTGCGTCGTCAAACTTGTCGAGAATTTTTAAAGTGTAACGAGTTTTTCTTAACCAAACGAGGCGACTTTTTCATTTAATTAGACTTTGCGTCTTCAAGTCACGCGTTCTGATTACGAATAACTCCATAATTCACTTTTCTAGGCTAATTTGAGCGATTTTCCGCTTCCGTTTACCGTTTTTCAAGGATGAATAAACACGCTCTTTTAGGCACCTTTTCTCAATTTGTACCGGTGTTTTCGTGATCATATTTCATAATTTTAAAAGAGAAAAAACGAAAAATATTGACAGTAAACTTTCAGCAAAGTATACATTCCCATCAGTAATAAAACTGAGCTTTTATTTTGGAAGACTGTGAAGTACGATTCTGACTCTGGTATGATAAGTTGGCGCTTTGGGACATTTACTGGTTGAATTTTTTCCAGAGGTGGCTTCACTGAACACATAAAAATGATTAATAGTAACAGGAGGAGGAGACTCATTAATTTTTGTTGGAAAACTGGGGTCTCCAAGCATTAAGAGATTTGATATATTGTCTACAAGTTACATCTCCATTAAAGTTTATACCAATCTGTCTATTACACCTAGTGCAACAATATAATTGTTATCGTGATACAAATCTATCTACTAAAACGGAAAACCTCCCTAGTCTCTATTAGGATCGTGATAAGATCAACTGAATTAAATAGAGAATTATTCAGTATATTTGCACACTATGTATATACTCCGAAAATCATTTGTTTAGAAGATATGAGCCATTTAAATTTAGTATGAGACTTCCAGATCGATTGCAAACGATGTTAGTAATGATCCAATCTTAAAGCTATTTAAATTATTTTTATCATCTATTTTGTATCAAACATTTAAGAGTAGCAAATAAATACATTTCTTGAATCCAATTTTTTTGTTCATTTCCATAAAGTGTTCACTTATAATTTTTTTTAAAACGTATGTCATAAGGCTCATGTTGAAACGTAATTTTGACGTTACTAATTGAGAAGTCCGCGGTCAAAACGGGCTAATCCACATTTTTCAAATTTTCAGTCAGTTTTTGTTTAATTTTACTAGTAGTTCACCACACGACACATAAATTATCAAGTTTTCAGATTACTTCTATTTTCATGGATTTTATTGAGTTTAAAGAATAATAGTTTAAAGTATTATAAAATAGTATTTTTTATCTTCTTAGTAACAAAATAATATTAAATACTGCCTTTCTATAGCTCCCTTCTTATAAGAAAATTGTTTTTGTTTTGTTTTGGTGTTGATATTTTCCAAAAATTTCAAAGTGTAAACAAAATATATTTCATTTTTTTAATGTTAGGAATTTTATGTGTGAAATATTATGACCTACATTGTACTGGATTTTATTTTATTTAAAAAGATCCCATATAAAATGTGACAAAAGTATATTTTGTATAATTTTGTAAAATATAGTCATATAGTAAATTTTATTATAATTTTATTTTACTTCGACAATTCTGGAGGTATCGAATTAATGTTGTCACTAAAACTCTACTGAACACGATTCTTGATGCATTTTTTAAAGTTTTTAAAATGAAAATTCGTTTTCAATATCTATTTCCTGATGAACAGAATATATAAGAGAAAATGCTGTATTTAATGTAATTAACCTTTCTGGGGTTCTGAGACAGAGATTTGCAAGGTTTCCCGTATAAGATTAAATGATACTCACTGCGCTCTATTTTCGTCATGCTCATGTCGTCTTTTTTGAGACAACATAATATTTTCTTTGGAATCATGTGACTGAAGCATTTCGATTTGGTCTTCCTTGCGTTAGTCCTCAATGGCCGCTCGTTCTTTTGTATCTCAATTTCTATAGACCTAGAACTGGACGTTTCTTCTTCGTAGGCCGTGCTTCTTCGGCGATGTCGGATACAGCTGCAATGCTTCGAGATGGAGGCACCCATATCACAAGTGTTTTAGGTCCTAAAAACACCAGTTAACTTTCAGCTGACATTTCTATTCGGTTTTTGTGCTTTAGCAATTACGATGGTAATTTTCGGATTTCACGAAAATTACATACACATCGCCAACACGAGAATTAATTTAAATTTTAATTAAAAATTGTTAGAAACAATCCCAAGATAGGGTCGGTAAAGTTTACAATTAAAACGGAAAATCAATCTAACAATGTATTGGAGTCGACGAAGGATAATAAAACCTAACAAAATTTATACATTTTGTTGCCCTAATACATTTTCTATTCTCTTGGGAGAAACGGGTCGCTTTGCCCTTTTAGCAACGTCGCGTCTATTGAAGTAATGAAATATTTTGTTAATCTTTTACACGTAGTTTTCTTTGAAGGGTTTATTTGCCGAAAACGCGGTAATTTATGAATTTTTTTCTATGGCTATTAAGACAAGATTAATTGCAGTGGGGTTAGCACTTTGCCCTTGATTGTATCCGTTTCGAGCGCATTAAACAGATCACTTTTTCAACAATAAAAAATTATTGCTAGCGGGTTGTGAATCGAGAGGGATTTTGGAGAATTAACGCTGCTATAAAATGTTATGTTTCAATTAATGATTGTGATCCGACAGTTTATGGAATTTTGGAATTGAGTTTCCAGATTTCTGGTTTAATTCAATGACAGGTCCATTCCAGAAATTGAAAGAAAATATGTCGAGAGTTATTTCAGTTTTAGAACTGAATTACAAAATCAATTTTTATTTTCCGTTGTAATTACACTTAAATAGCAAAAAATACAAAAATCGATTTTAATTACAGTTGTTGTTCAAGTTTTATGAGTGCTTTGATAAAATCAATTGCAAACCAAGCTGTGACATATTAATTACAAGAAATTTGTTTCAAACTTGTAATGATTTGTTGTTATTCTAAATTTAAATCGGGTGATTGGTTTTTAAGTACTTCCACTAGTTATATTGCAGACTTTGTATAACTTCAATATTAACCGGGATCAAAACAATTTATTTATATTAATTGTCTCAGTTCTCATTGTTGGTGGTTATGGTTTACAATTCAACTCTCTTTAATATTTTATAGGTCAGTTGGTTTAAAGTTTACGTTTTTTTAATAGTTTCCAAATTTACAAATGTATTTCTTAAAATTGGAAATCTGTCAAAATTCATGTTGATTGCAGCAATAAATTTCAGCTAAAATACGAACTTAACAATTCAGTTAAGAACTATATATTTTAAGTGTCTTTACACGTAAATCTAGTTAAGTTGAAGTGAAATTCACAAATCATTGGCATTTTTTTTACAAATGTAATTTGTAATTTACAAATTTCAAAATTTACAGTAATAGTTCGTTAATGTGTAAACAATGTAAATTAGAACTCTAAAATTCCATGAAATTTTAATGAAATTCAAAAATTATTGCTTTCAGTTTTAAAAATATTCTGTCGATTCTGTCGAATCTTGTGTTTTTTAAGTAAATAATATTAACAATTTTTAGAAGGGGATAAAGATTTGGAGGGGTTTCATCTTTTATAAATAACAAATATCCAAAAGCGGAAAACAGAACACTATGTTTTGGTTTTGAGATTTTAGGTACTCAAAATCTATCTTAAAAAATACACAAATTTCACAAAAAAAAAATCATTTTTGAAAAAAATAATAGACCTTTTATAAATGTTTTTATTTTTGTTTTCTTTATAAAAAGCTGGTCGCTGTGTCCAAATTTTATCTATTAAGATTAAATTCTTCAGATATCCGTCCACTTTCTGTATTTTGCTTTTACTCACATTTCAGGTGATAATTCGGTTATTTTCACTTTAGTTCTATTTAACGGAATAATTACTAGATTTTTGTAGAACGCTCAACGTGGTATTATTTTTTTTTATGTAGGTGGAGTACAAAAATCCAAGAACTTAATCTTATTAAAAAAAATGAGCTATATATAAAATTTATATCTTTGGGCCAAAAATTTTAAAAATTCGTTCTTGTTGAAGTCCTAGTTTTATTTTTTTTATTGTAAAAACTGTTTTATTGTATATATTTTCTAATTCTTAAATATTTTTGATATCTTCTTCTTTGTACTGAAATTTTTGAATGCATGTATACCAAATTCTTGGTGTTTTGACAAAACAGTTCGTTGTGATTTATAGACAGAAATTCAAAATTCTTGACAGTTTCAAATTAAAAGTTGATAAAATTAGTCTTTATAATGAAAAAACTCTGGTATTTTTTTGTATCAATTTGAATTGTCAATTTTAGTACAAGGCATTAAATTACAACATTCTAGTTTATAAAATTAATTTTCGTAATGTTTTTTTGTTAAATTTTGGCTTTAATAAACAGAAATTGCATAAATTCTTTACGTTGCCTTAAGAGGTTTTCTTCACACTAAAAATAATCTTATATTTGCCACTTTTATTTTGAATAATAATTCTATAATTTCATCATTTTTCACAGCAGCTATAAATCCAGAACAGTAAAATTTGTAATATTAAGATTACTGCTCGTCTATAAAGTTAAAATTCCATATTAGACCGATAAAATAAATCTGATGGCCAGTTAGTAGTCTGCGAGAACACCTATAAAATCAATTAAATTCTTTTATAAAATTTGTTTTCCTTTCAAAACATCTGGCGGTGTTATTTACCAATCAATGCAACATCACATTTAATAATATCTGTTAACGTGGATCTTTTTTGACCACATAAAATTTATGTTTCATTGCAGCACTAAACCTTATATTACAATAACTACGAAGAGATCAAATCCCTAGTTTTCGATATCTGTAAATTTGATCGTAACCTAATCCTTCGATCTATTTTTAATTCAGACTCAGGCAAAGGGCTATAATCCTTTGATCCTTCGATCATAAATCTATCAAAAAATAAAAGTGTTTACCGAGTTTCGTTTTATGGCGGGAAATAAAACTAGTCCCATTAGACACATTTATTCAAAATCTTGATTTGATTCGGAACTGGAATAACTTGAAAGTAATTTCACAAGTTTGTAAACCGCGGTTCTGCCCAAATCTCTCTATGATCCTCTTCAACTTACATCGAAATTAATTCGACAGTCTTAATGAAGCTTCATTCTACATTTAGTGGCGAAAGCCCCTTTGGTGTTCCTCTTCACTCTTGGCTTTAATTTTAATGGTTTTCGTGAGATTTAACGCAGAATTACGTGGTTCAAATATCAATTCTTTCAAGATTGTTCAATGATTGATTGACGATCTTTGTTTAAGACATAATTTGCAAATGTTCGTTTAACACATTCATCACTCATCGGGTTCTAATTTCATTACAAACTTGTGATGCCGCAGTCAAATTTTCGAATTTACCATCTCATATCAATCAATTTTCGCGTACAGAGGCGGGGCAAAGTTTACGACATATGTAAATAAGCAAACATTGCGAGAATATGCTAAGTTTAGCTTAATAAACTAATTGTAAAGTTTTGTTTAAAAATTTGCATAATTTAAATTAGAACGTTCATGGGCGGTGGTGTTTCTAATTAATTATATTAGGAAAAATACACGGTAAGCGGTAATAGCGGCAAATTATCTCTAATTAAAAGTCAAATTCGAGTTCTATTGGTATTTATGATTCGTACTTTACTCAGTTAATTATTGTAAATTCTTATTGGATTAAAGGAGCTTCTTGAGAGAGGAGTTTATTTTGAGTGTCAGAGTGTTTTGCAAAACTGTGAATATTGATCTGATTCATTGAAAGTCTAGCACCCACCGCGAGCTGAAATGTTTGGATGAAGTTTTGGGTGAACTTTTATCCATGGAATGAAAAGAACACAAAAGAGGTCGTGTCAGCTAAAGATACACAAATTTTCCAACTTTCAGTTTTTTAGTTTCTGATGAAAAATATGCTACCACGGTAATAACTCTGATTTTCTTTTTTTTACTCTTTTTCAGATGATTTGTTTGATGTCTTTTACAAAAACAGATAAAAATGTAAACTACTTTTTTAAGCCTTGATAACTTTTGATATTTTTCCAAAATTTCTGAGATAAAAATACGTTTACCAAGCTCACAGGTTGTGATTACTGCATTTCCTTTCCTCGGCAGGTTTGATCGAGCTTTTTCAGATTTCGTTGCTGAGAACGTCAGTGTGGAGTGTTTTATCCACAAAATATCTTGAACAAACATTCTATTAACTAAACTTATGTAACCAATCAGATATTAAAATAAGTGCATTATAAAGAAGAATACTCCAGACGTTTGAATATCATTGTTAAAAAGCAATTTCGACTGTCCACAATGCCACCTTAAAAGTAAAAAATTTGCATTTTTGATGGAAGTATTATCGATTACATTTTGGCAAATGTAGAATAGGATTTAAAACTAAAAATTTGTAAACTATGCAAACTCAAAGATAAGTATATATGAAAACCGGCACAAAAAGATTCAAAAACCCAATATCTAAAAATAAATAAAAACGTAGGAAGTTGAGAATTTCACAAAATTTTATCGTTGGTTGTCATGATTTTTGAATTAACTTTGCAAACTGAATTAGCCTTATCAAGCTTTGTAAATTGAGTATCTCTTCAATTATTGAAATGTGCAAGGTGCAAGTACTTATCGATTTTCGTGAACGATCTTCTAAGAAACTAAAATCAAACCAGAATCTTTCGTACACTAAGAACTGACAATGAGAAGGATAGAAATCTTTAAGTTTGAGAGGTAGAAATTTGACAGTTAGGCGGATTTGAAATTTGATTACTAAAAAAACCTAAATCACTGAAAAATAAAATCTTAGTAACTTGAATACTTGAAATACGAAGAAATTTAGAAATTAAAAATTTGAAAAATATTTGAGACTTTAAGAACATAACAGGTTGAATTTTAAGAACTTGAAAAACTAAAAATTAGTAAATAAAACCCAGTGGGCAAAAAAATTATAAACCTACAAATCTGAATAAATTGCTAAAAAATTAAGAAACTGAGAATTACAAAAATAAGAAATCAAGAAACAATTTATATATTACAACATTTAAAAATTAGCAAAACTGGAAATCTAAATATTAAAAATTCGAAAAACTAAAAGTTTGTACAAACCTGTAAACAAAAATTCTAAAAACCTACAAAACTGCAAAAATAAATACCGGAATAGAAACCTAGGCGCCAAAAAACATAAGAATCTAAAACATTAAGAAACTGTGAACTAGAAAAATAAAAAACTAAAAAGCAATATTATTTAATGTAACACTTAAAAATTTGTGAGGTTGAAAATCTAAAAATCTTCAATAATAAATAAATTAATAAGTAAGTATCTGGAAAAACAATATTTAAAAAAACTAGACATACTAAGAATCTAGGTGTGTGAAAATCTGAGATCTAATTTAATAAGAAACTAAGATATTAGGAAACTACTCACGTAGCTGACTAAGAAATTCTCAGATTTTCATTAACGTGACAATTTTCAGAATTTCGCTTTTAACAAATACCAAGTTAGAAAAGTGCTTAAAGATAATTTTTCAAAATCCTCAGATTTTCCTTTTTAATTGTCATCCAGTTTCGCATTTTAACAAATGCCAAGTTCTAAAAGTGTTTAATTTTTTTTTTTTTTTTTACACAAATCTTTAGCAAATTCCTTTACCAGTACTAGAATACGAAACTTTGCATAATATCGGCAATTTCTAATTTAGTCTCAAAATTGGACTTGGATTTTTCCAAACTCTCGCATTTTTTACGAGTTTTTGGATTTTTAAAGTTCATGAAAATATTACTTTAAAAATCCAAAATCTCAAAACTGCCATGAATGTTTTGAAACTCTCATAGTTCTATGAACATCACAATTTCAAAAATTCACTTTTAACACACATCAAGTTCTAAAAGTGCTTAAATATTTAGATTTTTAGAATTTAAGATCTTGAGACTCAAACATTTAATAAGCTAAGTTACTGATAATGTGGGAAAGTAAGAAGTGGAAACTTGTAAACATAGCAGACTTAAAGAAGTTTAAATAGATCTGAGATTTTTTTTAAGAATCTAAGTTAGTACATAAAAACCTCACAAGTTGAGAATCTAAAAATGAATGTAATAAAAGAACTCAAAAGAAGTCGTGTCAGGTGAGAATTCAAAATTTTCCTTTCAGTTTTCTAGTTTCTGATAAAAAAATGCTGTCAGGGTAATAACTTTGGTTTTCTTTTTTTTACTCTTTTGCATTTTTGGACAGTCAGAAATAAAATTTGTTGTCTTTTACAAAAACAGATAAAAAAGTGAACTACTTTTTTAAGCCTTGATGATTTTTGATATTTTTCGCAAATTTCTGTGACAAAAACCAAGCTTATAAGTTATAATTATTGCATTTTCTTTCCTCGTCAGGTTTGATCGCGCCTTTTCAGATTTCGTTGCTGAGAACGTCAGTGTGGAGTTATCCACAAAATATCTTGAACAAACATTCTATTAACTAAACTTATGTAACCAATCCGATATTCAAAGGAGTGCATTACACGGAAGAATATTCCAAAAGTTTCGCGTTTACTGTTAAAAAGCGATTTATACTGTTCACAATGGCAACCTAAAAATAAAAAAATATGGACCTATGATCGATTACTTTCGCAAATGTAGAATAGCAATTAAAAACAATTAAAAACTAAAACTTTGTAAACTATGCAAACTCACAACCTAAGTGTATATGAAAAGCAGAATCTAAAAAAATCAAAACTTGAAAATTTCACAAAAAATTATCGTTGGTTGTCATGATTTTGCACTTAGTTTGCAATCTGAATTAGCCTTATCGAGCTTTGTAAATTTGGTATCTCTTAAATTATCGAAATGTGCAAGTTGCAAGTACTGATCGATTTTCTAAGAAAACAAAATCTAACCAGAACGTTAGATGCGAAACAGGAATTTTCAAGTTTCAGAAGTGGAGCTTTGTAAATTAGATAGACTTGAAATTTAATTACTAAAAAACTTAAAAAACTGAGAACGTGGAAACTTAAGCCACTGAAAAACAAAATTTTAATGACTTGGATACTTGAGATGCGGAGAAATTTAGAAATTACAAACTTAAAAATTAAGTGAACTTAAAACTTAACTTAAAAGTTTGTGAACCATGCAAAAGCAAAACCTAAACCTAAGTGTATGAAACCATGACCCGTGAACGAAAAAATTCAAAACTTACAAAAGTGAAAAATTAAAAACCTGAATAGAAACCTATGCGCAAAAAAACATAAGAAGTTGAAAATTTAAAACTGAGAACTAGAAAAATAACAAACTAAAAGGAACATAATTTACTACTATGCTCAAAAATTTGTAATGTTGGAAATCTAAAAATCTTCAGTTGTAAAAAAATTAATGAGTATCTGGAAGAACAAAAAATGAAAAAATAGTCTAACTAAGAATCTAAGTGCTTGAAAATCTGAGAACTGATTCCCTAAAAAAACTAAGATACTAAGAACCTACTAACGTAGCTGACCAAGACTCTCAAAATTTAAGAGCTTGAAACTGAAAAATTTAAGAAACTAAGATACTGATAATTTGGAAAATAAGAAGTGAGAACTTGCAAACATCAGACTAAGACAAATTTAAATAAATCTAAGAAAAAAATGAGGATTTAAGTAAGTACTTACATGAAGATCTGATAAGTTAAGAACCTAAAAATAAATGAAATTAAGTCAACACAAAAGAAGTCGTGTCAGGTAAGAATTCACAAAGGTTCAGTTTTCTAGTTTCTGGTGAAAAATATGCTACCACGATGATAACTCAGCTTTCTTTTTTTTACTGTTTTTCGGATGTTTTGAGACAACTAAAAATAAAATTTAGTGTATTTTACCGAAAAAAAATCAAAATGTGACCAACTTATTTTTAACAAAAATACATTTACCAAGCTGAAATTTTATAAATTTTACATTTCCTTTCCTCGTCAGGTTTGATCGCACTTTTTCACATTTTGTTGCTGAGAACATCAGTGTTGAGTGTTTTATCCACAAAACATCTTGAACAAACATCCTATTAAATGTTTTTATGTAACCAATCCGATATTCAAATGCGCGCATTACGCGGAAGAACACTGAAGAAGTACCACGGCTTTTAAAAAATCTGACACTAACGCCAGGTTTCACGTTCACTGTTAGAAAGCGATTTAGACTCTGTCCACGATGCCACCTTAAAAGTAAAAAACTAGCATTTTTGATGGAAGTATTATCGATTACTTTCGCAAATGCAGAATACATAAATTCTGCCACAATTTCGCTATTCTTGTCACGTTCTTAACCTGTTACATATACAGAGTGTCATTGTGAAACGAATAAACTTATTAAAGAATCCGACGAGTGTGCATTCATTTCCATTCAGACTAAAATAGCTACGTCAAACTTGAGTTATAGACACTTTAACATAAACAGTGCTGACAACTTGACGGTGTACGTACCAATAAGTTTGAAAGCATAGACAAATAATCCGGTTTTGTCTTTTCATTTCCGGTGCACATCTCTTGATTTACATTTTCAGCTGTTCATTTAACCACGACAAATATTGTTTTCAGCTGCCCGGATGAGATTTTTGTAAAAACAGCTTAATTAGCTTGATGGAAAACTCGCACATCAAACGGTTTTTTGATGGAAGCAAAATTGCATTTTCGATATCAAAAAGTGTTTTGAGATATAACTGCGAATCAACCGAAACGTTACATTACGTCCGCGTTATCAAATAATTATAGAAATTCACCTGCTGCAGGGTTGATTCAATCACTGCCAGTACAGATGGTTATCATATATATGGTTTCATAAATAACGGTTTTTATTTATGGCACGATAAAATGAGCGCGTGTCGTGTTAATAAAATTATTATAATCCAAGAATTGAATTTTGTGGCAAACTTGCTTTTTCAGAAGTAGTTTTAAATTACCATCGCGGCACCAAATGGTGGGCTCATTTTATTAAGGTCGTGGACGTTTTACGAAAGAATCCTCGTTTCAGTTCAGAATTACCACAGTTAAAATATCCTTCCGAAATGCGTTACAAAGAAAATTTGGAGTCTGGTGATTAATCACAAATATTAGAGTAGGAATCATTCAAAGCACGTTGTTCTGTTTGCGATCAATAGTTTCCGCTGAGATATTGTTTAAGGATGACCGAATTTGATTAATTTTGGTGGCATTGGAAGCGAAAGAAAATTCTTTGGTATGGAAAAAGTAACAATCCGCATTGAGACTCTTCAAACGACCTTAGGAGAAAATCATGTGAATTCAGCTAAAGTAGCAATTCACCTGTTAATTGATTCATCGACAATGAACCTAACGTTGCAAGAACTAGACTAACATGACTTGCGGTTACTACTAATTGAATTTCGCGTTCCATTTGCACCGTAGTGGGACATGTTTCAAGGCTTTCACAAGGCAACGGTTTGTACTTGAGTATGCTATCCTAAGTGTTTTCGAAGTTAATTTTTCTGTATTTTGACCACAAACAAAAGTATTTAGAAATCTTCAGAGAAAACAAGATGAGTCACGCCGGAAGCTTGCATTTTTCTTCTATTTTAGTAGATGACATTCTTCAACAAGACACTCTAGAAAGTTAAATACTTGTGTATTTTGACCTTCTGATTTCATTGCTAGAGGTGCGATTGTTGAGTTCAAACAAACGAACAACCGTCTACAAAAACGAAACGCAAGTGCGTAATTGTCCAAAATTTTACGTTACATTTACAACTTTTATTAATTAGTTAAGAATAAACCACCGGACGCGGAAATTACCTTCAAATGTAGAAACTTAAAAAATGTGGAAACCATTCGCAACAAAAACTTGAAAGTCAGTAATGAATCTCTTAGAAATTGTTCTTAAGTTTGTTTTTTTAAATCTTGTTCCCAAGTTCTCAAATTTCTTTGCAAGTTTTAAACTTTAAGTGTCGATTTCCCTCCCAAGTTTCAAAGTTCTCACATTAAATCTGAGATATCTTAGAATAAAATTTTATGTGAAAAACTGAAAAAGTTAAAAACCGGCAAACTAAAATCTTGAAAAAATGATACAATGATAATCAAGAAACTGAAATAACTTGTAAGAAACTAAAAAAGCAAAGCTTTTTGTAAGCTAAAAACTTGGCAGAACAGAATTTTTTAGGTTAGTAAGTGCGGTAAAATTAATTTTTTTTGGTTTAAAAGAAAATTTTTATTTTTTGCAAAAAATTAAATTTACGTAAAATGTGAGTATTTTCTTACAGATTTCGTCTATCAAACCTCAAAAACTAGAAAATTTTCAAAGATCCATAGACTTAAGAAAAATGCAAGATGTAAAATTAGTGAATGTACTAAAACTATCTCTTTTTTCTCAAAATAATAAGATCTATAAAAACTTCAAATGTATGAACTCGGACTATTTTTTCAGACTTAATCTGTACAATTTCTGCAACTTTAAAGTAAAATTACTTATTGCAAAAAATTTAATTTTACTATTCTTTTGAAAATTTCACTCCATAAAAATCTAAATATTTATTTTCAAATAAAAATTGGTCCCAGTTTTCCTTAAAACTTACTAATTATGTTTTCCTTTTTAGATACATTTCGTTTGTCTAATCAGACAAATCACAAAACAACCAATTTTTATATAAAATGAAGAAAAATTCCATTTTTTTTAAATTATCATTCTCAAATTTGTCAAAGAGTTTAATTTTGTAAAATACACTAATTTTTTTGTAGCTTATGTATATAAGCCCATTTTTTTAAAATGTATAAGATTATTAAAAATAAAAATTGATGGTAGTATCAATTTTTTTTTGAATAAAATTTCTGATAAGTCACAAAAACAAAAAAATCTACTTGTATTTACACAATTAATTATAGGTAATTATTAATTAAAAAAATTATTTGTAGACTAAAGTCAAACTTCAAAAATAAAATATTTGTTAAACATGCTTAGAATTATAAAAACACGAATTTGTAAAAAACAATTATATCAAAATTCTTTTTTTCTTTTCTTGCAAGAAAACCCTTTTAAATTTTTACTTTTTCTCTTTTGCCAAATGATAAGCAGAAATTCATAAATTAGAAGAACTTGAATTCTGATTATACAAAAGCATAAAAAACATTTACAAAGATCGTCTTTTCTCCAGACATTATCCTGATCCTTCAATCAAGTCATGACGTTTTTTAATTTTTAACGTCGAAACGTTTTTACTTTTAGTTGAAGTTTTAGTACAAAATAAAGAGAACTTATTTTTAGAAAATTATTGAAATGATGGAATAGCAGGCAGTTTTTTTCGAAGGTGAACAAGCCAAAGAACTTCGTAATGAGCTTTTTTGTATTGAATCGCATAATCTACAAAATTTGTATAAACTATTTACTTAGTGTTTAAGAGATATGTACAAAAAAATAAACTTGACCTGGTGTATTCAAGATTTGTACCAAATTTCAGTTCGCAAAGTTGAATGTTGAACCTATTTTGATTGAATTAGGTAATTTTAGGTATTAAGCTACTGAGAAACAAATTATTGATGATTTGAATGCCTGGGATGCGAAAAAACTAAGAAATTAAAAACTTGAGAATACTTGAGACTTTAAGAACATAACAGGCTAAATATTAAGAACTTGGAAAACTAAAAACTTGTAAGTAAAATACCGTTGACAAAGAATTTAAAAACCTACAAATCTGACAAAATAAAAACCCGAATAAAATTGTTGAAAATTTAAGAAATTGAGAACTACAAAATATCAAAGCAAGAAACAATATATTTACCACAACACTTACAAATTTGTAAGGTTAGAAATCTAAAAATTTTACGTTCAAAGAAACTGAAAAAGTATCTAAAAAAAGACTCAAAATTTAAGAGCTTTAATAACTTAAGATACTAAGAACTTGAGCAAGTAAGAATCAAGGACTTGCAAACATGGCAGACGCAGGAAAATTTAAAGAAAAAAATGTAAGTACATACAAATCTGATAAGTCGAAAACCTGAAATTTTTAAAATTTAAAATCTTAAAAATCTAAGAAAATAAAAAACTACAAGACTAAGAACTTACAACGTTAAAATCTAATAATTTCACAGCCCGGAAGTTTCGAAGATTAAAGTAAAAAAAAAGAGATAGCTAACAATTGTAGTAAACGGTAGTGAAAATTAGTAAACATTTCTTAAAGCTAAAAGACGTCAGCGTAAGTAGCCATAAGACCCAAAAAATCTATAAATCTATAAATGTCAAAATATTAAAAGTATATACCTAACCTAGAAAGGTTCGAGCTCAAAAACTTTAAAATCTGAAAACTTTAAAACTTGACTATATAAATTAAATTTTAATTCAGTTTTTATATAATAAAAGTCTTATTTGCGAATCTGAAATCCTGTAAACCTGAGAAACTAACAACTAGAGTTTTTAATATTTTTTTCTTTATAGATTTGTTTCTAGAGTTTTAATTTTTCGTTGTAAATAGTCAAACGTGTTTGTTTTTTGCGATATTGGAAGTTTTTTTTCTGTTAGGTTGGCTGCGAATATGGCCCAAACCTAGGACAAAATTTAAATAAAGGTATTACATTCTGATATTCACCACATTGCCACATTTGCGCTTCATACAAAATTTTGCATACGATAATTGATCTCGCGCACTTATTACTTAGTTCTATCTCTCCAAAAGGTTTATGCATTTAGAGATTTAAATTTTGTTTCTATTACTGCCAAAAAATTGCGACGTTACCGAAAATTCTTATGTTTTTGAAGAATTTTTTCTTGTACTTTAACCTCTAAACTTCATTTATTACAAATGTCTAGAACGAGTGGAAAAACATCAGTTTTTGTAGATGAGATTTTTCCAGCGAAATACCTTTTTAATTAAATGTAAAAAAAATCTGATTCCGAATCTATCACTAAAACAGCCAAAATCTTGAAAACTTGACAAAGAACACATCTTAAAACTATTAAAAGTCAGTGCATTTTCCTATTTCTGGAACAAAAGATACTCGTTTTCTCGACGTCGAGTCATTGTAAAGAGAGACTTTTTTTACATTTTTCGTTGATATTCGCGTTTCTGAAAGTTTATTTTACTCCGTCGACAGTTTTCGTTGTAGTTTACAGTAACCCAGGAGGATGTTTGTTTTTTGCTACCAAACTTCAGAGTGTATTGTAAAGAGTATTTTTTATTTTTAAACCGGAAGTCAAACTTTTAATTAATAATCGTAACCGGTGACTCAATCGTGCCAGAAACCACGCTTTCGGTTCAAATAGAATACTTTTTTCTTGCTCAATGTTAAGACTGCAAATCTGAAATATGCATTATCCTTTTCAGTAATAAATTTCTCTTTCAACGATTTTCCCGAATTCTTCGCAGTATCTTAAAATACCAAATTCATGTTTACTCTCGCTTTAAATATTTCAAGCCGAAGATCAAGTTCTGTTTTTTCTTATACTTGAATTGGAATGTGCAATTTGAACGTAACCATCAATCTTATAAAGTAAACCATTGAGTGTATCGACCCTTTTACCCTTTGAAAGTTGTACTTCTCTTCGCGGCGAATTTCCGTTAAAGCTATTAATTTTGAAAATTTGGTGCATTAGCGTATCGAAATTTACTCCTCATTCCGGCAGCGACAAACTATTGTAGCGAAACCACAACGGAGAACAAAGCTGGTTCCTAAACCAAACCATGCGAACTGCTGAATTTCAGACAGCTAAATAATATCATCCTGGAAACGAGGCGTAGGCGTGTGTATCTCTTAATTAATAGTTTTCAGAAGCTAACTTTTTACATTGTTGGGAATTATCCATGCGCAAAATCATCTTTTGTCGTTATTACAACTGCAGGATAATTTATGTAGCTTGGTTATAAAACCCTCGTTAAATGTGGGGCTTCAAGGTAAAAACCGAATGTGATTTGGAAACTTCCAAGTTCGAATTTGAAATGCTAAAGATTTCCCTCAAGTTTTCAAGCGCTGATTAAACCCAACCGAATCGATATCGATAACTCAGATAAAAAGTAAATAGATTAATATGACGCGTAATCATTACAAAAACTTTCAAAGCCCGATAATTGGAGATTCTAAACCAAATTAAATATTTACTGCTTTGATAATTGGGCCCTAAATTGTGTTTTCTTAATCAATATCCGCAATGTGTTTCATCCAGGTGCGAATTAACCGTTACTAAAATTTCGTCTTTCTAAAATTAACAAACAGCTGATTGTGTTATTTTTAAATCCGACAAAATTGATCCGGTTGGATGTTTAGAATTAGGTTAGTTCAAAATTCTATCGACTACTTTTCAAATAACGTGGAATTTTATTGGTGAAAAATGAAAGAAACTCAGGAGCTTACCATGTCAACTCCTTTATAAAAACCCGTCACACGACGTCTTAAAATAATAATTCCGCGATGATGATGTCTCTCGAAAACACCGACGCTGACTGACGCTCGGCGTCGTGACGTTTACTAACTTTTAAAGCTTCCGTTCGAGCGCAAGCGTTCAGGTGTTTCGAATTTCCGAATTTTTGTTTGAAAGCATCTTGCACTAGTGCGTGAAAGAATTTCAACAGGAAACGGCGGAAAAAAATGGTAAACTATAAACGCGAAAAATGCCGATGAAATTTTTCTCGTGGCTAAAAATGAGTTAATTATGGCTCTATTACTCGAAGTTTTAGCTCATTTCTAGATCGATCTACGACGGGTAAATGAGGGTTTCGCATTTGAAATTTCGAAAAGTTGCTTTTTACGCCATTTCCGGAGAGCAAACGCGGTAAACGCAAACCTGCAACAAATTTGGCCCTATTTCAATTTTAAAAAATCCAAATTTCGAAATCGATTTTAATTAATTTCGAATCGATTTTTAATGAAATCTTCTTCTGATTTTATTAAAGGCTAAACCACCCTCGTGCATACCGATGATTCTTGCCTGTTCAAACGGTGTAATTTGATAAAAATTAGCACGTCTACGCACTTGAGGCATTGTGAAGAACTCTAACAATTACAGACCTAAACAAAAACCAAAAAAATATAGTGATAAAATATTATCAAAAAGACTTAGTAAGTAATGTGTACACCTTATAATGTTTTCTAAACCCACTCGCATTTTTCTTGTTTGCTTACATGCTAGAGCTTTACTTACATAGTTTTAACCCTATGTGTTTATTTCTTCTAGGTGGTACATTTTATTTGAAATTCAGTGTGGAAACACAAACATAAAAACGTACAGCAGGTAAACAGAAGCATTGAAATGTAAACAAAATATTTCTTAGTCATAATGTAACTGAAAATAAACATAAAACAAAAGAAAGATAAAAAAAAAGTTTGGAAATAAAAAATCAAAACACATATAAACTGAAAGATATAGAAATTCAGATAATATATCAAAAAAAATATACAAGATAAGAGAAGTCGGCGAGAGAAGAGAGTTTTATTTCAAAATATGAGGTTTAGAAGCAACCATTAAAACCTGCAGAACAGTAAAAGTTGATAATTAACAAGAGTGCAACAAAGTTTAAAAAGAAAGCATTGAATAAATACCGCAAATATATAGAAATAAAATAAAATATACAAAAAAAAGCAATAAAATATATGGTAAAAGAAGGTAGAACAAGAGAATTCACAAAACTGCAATAAAAATCAAAAATTTTCCTACAACAATATATGGAAACCTGAACAGAATACCTTAAGAAATAAATATTAGCAAATGAAAATATTGTGAAAATATAGAAGAATTATATCCACAGCTCACTAGAAAAAGAAGATCAAGTTGAGAAAAACAAAAAAGAAAGAAAAACATTCCTCAGGAAATACACACAAAAACAAATAAAAAAGAAGAAATTAAAATTAGAGCTGAAGAAAACAATCCAAAAGATAAAGACAGAAACAGCGCTATTTACAACATAATTTATGGAAACTAATTGATTAGGTAAAATATATTGAAAGAAAGCGATTATATATATAATAAAGAACTCAGCCAAAAATACAGTAATTTCAGAGGTATAACTCTGAGAAGAAGTATTGGTGAGCCAATAGTCTGATATATTGACTTTTGCATTTATGGCATGAATTTTTTTAATATGTTATAATACATAAAACAGAAGAGTGCATCTTCTAAAAATAATTTACTTTAGATAGGGTGTTTCAATAGTTCAAGACCGTACTCAACTCAATTATTTTAAATAAAACCCTACTTACTTTTATGCATATTCCGATTTGTTAGATCAAATGCTTTAAATGAATATTTTGTTTTTAAATAAATGTAAGACTGCCAATTTTTTAAATACACATTTTCAATTAAAGTACATTTTTAACATTAATATTAGCAATTGACTTTTAAAATTTGGTAAAAAACTGAAAAAAATCATTGATCTTTCGTATGGCGCTAATATTAGTTGATGCTATCATACATGGTGTTCATTATAAACCTTATTTTGTACAATATTTAAACAGCTGTAACTTCGTTTTTTAAATAGAACATTCTATATTTTTCTATATCATCTGATTCTTCATTTTATAGTCTTTTAATTTTGTTAAGTATATGGTATACTTACCTAAAAGTTTTACTTTTTAAGATACAGCTACTTTCTTAAAAATGGTGATATAAATGTGTTAATTATTAGTAAAAGTAAACAGAAGCATTCCTACATTCATTCAGTTGGCCCAAGAACTCTAAAAAATTTATATAGTCTAAAGTACAAAAAAAGTACAAAAATCTAGAACATTTAGAAAAACCAGACTCGAAAAGATTTCACACTGAAAATTCTAAAAATAATTCAAGAAATTTAAAATCAAAACTAATCGCAAAAAAAACAAAAGAAGACTATAAAATGAAGAATCCGATAATATAGGAAAATATAGAGTGTTCCACATAAACAAACGAAGTTATAACTGTTTGAATATTGCACAAATCAAACGTTTCTAGTAAACACCCTGTATGATAGTATCAATTATTGTTAGTGCCATACGAAAGAGCAATGATTTTTTTTAGCTTAGTACCAAATTTCAGTAATCAGTTGCTAATAATAATGCTGAATAAAATTGAATAACTTGACACTCTTGCATTCAAAATTTAATCAGCATTTAATCCAACAAATCAGAATATACAAAAAAATAAATAGCGTTCTATTTAAAATAATAAAGTTGAGTACGGTCCTGGACTATTGAAACACCTTGCCTAAGGTAAAATATTTTAAATATTGAAATTGAAAAATCTCATATCTACAATGCTAAAGGCAGGATCGATCGATATCGCACTATTGACTTACCCTGTACACGCAAAAATTCTGGAAACAAGATTGAGAAAGAGGATAGAAAAAAGTGGAAAAGCAAAAAAATACGGGAAAGACTATGCTTTCTGGATTTAGAAAAAGCCGATACAAGTTAAGAGAGCATTAGAAATAAGAAAAGTAGCAAAAGACCTAAGAACAGGACCTAGACAAGGAAACATTTTGAGCACACTACTGTTTAATATAAAGTTGGATAAAGCAATTAAAAAGACAAAACAAGAACTAAAACCTTTGAATGTAGATTACGGAACTGTGCCTTACTCTGCGACTCCAAATTAACCTTACAGCGAAAGATAGAAAGTTCTGAATTAAGTAAATAAGTTGTTAAACTATTCAGATTTTGTTCACTTTGATTCGGACTTTTTAGCCCAATTTAGTTTCCCTTCATAACATTAGTTAAAAACAATAATTGTCATTTGCTGAATTTTGACCCACTTTAACCAGATGCAGTTCGATTTAGTTCCGTTGATTTAATACGGTTCGAATTGGATTTCATCATTTATTCATATTTTGTATTTTGTTTATTTGGTCCAGTCTATTTAACTCCAATTTAAAGTGTAAATATAGAAAAAGCTTTTTAATTCCGCTGATAATAAAAAGAGCTCATTATTATCATGAAATGTAAATACGTGTCAGACGTAGAACGGACAGCGGAATATTTCGATTCTCTAAAGAATTTAATTTGTTTTATGCTAATTCCGCGAGTATAATACACAGTAATGCAGTATGCAAATCCACTGAAATCAATGTCTGTCTATAAACAAAAAGTTCACGTTTGGTTTAAAATTCAAGAAACTACAAAGTCATGATTTGCATAAAAAGCTGCAGAAATTCTAGATCTATTCCCATTACAATATTGTCATGAATCACGAAAACAAAGCATGTAAGTGCACTTTTAATCAAGCGTCGGCTTCACAGACAGTATATCCATTGATCTAAAAAAAATCATTTTCCAACGTAATGACCTTTTGAAATTGAACGCATGGTTCGTTATTCACGCTTTTTGTTTACGAACTGCAGAGATTTTATCGACTCTTTGTCAAATTGACATTTTTCAAATGGAGGTTACGACCTGTTAATACCAAGGACGAGTGAAAAGCACAAACAATGACCGCGATAGAATGTTTGGGTGTTACCCATTTTCGCTAATGAAACAAACGGAATTAAAAGAGAAGATTTTTCTTTGGAGATAACTGCGCTATCTTGCCGCAGATCGATACTTGCTTTTACCCCTATCGTAAAGTTTTTATGATGGAATTACAAAATGTTTGCGCTTTCCAAGAAGACGGGAAAATATAAGCAAGGAATGGGGCAAATCATGGATATGGAAAACTTCGAGATGGGATTTCTTTTCATTTATAAAGAGATAAATTTTAGGATAATATTTTCAGACAAGTTAATAAAGAGTCGTTGGACTTAAATAAGTATGTCTCTATTTTTCAGATTTTTAGAAGATTCCATTTCCAAGTGCGATAAGAAACGCAATGTTACAAAAAAAACGTAAACTCGGAGACCGTCATTTTTTTAACATGATTAATAAAATTTAAATAAAAATGAAATGTGGAGGTTAAACCACGCAAATTTTATTGTAAGAAGGAAACTATTTAATTTTATTGAAAACATACTTGACGAAAACCTTGAAAATCTATTTAAAATTGCTTCATTTTCTCCTTTAGAACACTCAAATTTAACAGTATTGACAACTGTTAAATCAGAGTGACCAGAAAGCAGAAGTTTAAAGAAACTGTTTATTTAAATATGATGGTTGTTTTGTTTCGGCTATTTTAAAAGCTCCTTTTTTATTATATAAAGTACGTAAAAAGATGGCAATTTCCATTTAAGCTAACAACGAGAACTTACTTTTTCAAAAATTATAAAAAGCGGCGGTGTTTATAAAAATAATAACTGAGTTTTCATTTTTCTGAACTGATAAATGGTTTTTCCAGATTTCTTGGTAATTTTTGGGGTGTCAAAATTTAAAATTACCAAAAATGACAGTAAAATTTGACAGTATTGATACCTGTTAAGTCAGCGTAACGTTTAAGTTAAAATAATCAGTAACATTTTAGTCTCAATTTTAGTAATTTTGATTTGATCGCTAAAAATCTAAGCCGCGGAATTTGATTATTTTAGAGAGCTGTTTATTTAGATATAGTGGCTGTTCTGTTGAAAATCTCTCCTTTTTTACGTAATGTCTAAAAAGATCGCGGTTTGCGTCTGGGCAAACTTCCAGACATTGCTATTTCAAAAATAATAAAAAAGTTACAGTATTTATAAAAATGACTGATTACTGAGCTTTTATATTTGGCGCTATTTTTTGAGGTGATAAAAATTAAAACTAGTAAAATTGACAACGTTGACAACTGTTGAGTCGGTGTGACGTTTAGTTCGAAGCAGACTGTCACATATACAATATCAGTGACCGTTTTAGTAATTTTGTTTTTATTAGTAGAAATCTAAGCCGCGAAATTCGAACATTTGAGGGAGCTGTTTATTTCGATAATAAATAGTCGAGAGTTTTAAATAAGGGTCTCTTACTTTTTCCGATTTTAAGTTTATTTTCAAGTTTCATTTTTTTAATAAATAATAAAATTAAAAAAATATTAAATGTGAAGGTTAAACTACGCGAATTTCAACATGTTTTGCAATTCTTGTATTTTTTTTTGTAAGAAAGAAATTACGATATTTTTTTTAAGAAATACCTGTCGGAATCCTTGAAAATCTATTTAAAATTGCCTTATTTTTTCCTCTGTTGATCAACTTTTTCTGATTTCCTTCCACTTTCTGCAATCTTCCTCTTCCTCTTGCAACAATGCAACATTTCACGCCGATCCCGTCACCTTTGCCCATTGTTTTGTTTATCCGAAGGTGAACCACTTGACAGTTCCTGTCGACCGCTCGCGAGTGAGGTTATGTTGTTTTTTATACTCACATTTACCTGTTCTATTATCTCGTTTTTGTACCAATATCAGTGATAAATCTTATCAGTTAAACGGAAATCATGTCCACGTTGTCAGGAAAATGAGACGAAATTTGAAGACAGTGTTCAAGTTTTTGTTGCTTTCAGGAGTGACAGTAATCTTCACTGTCTTATTGTTCAGGATTTTTAGAATAAAATCAACTTTTGAAGAGAGAAGTAGAGGTTTACCCGTCGAAGCTAATGAGGTTAGTTATTTTGTGTTATTTGCAACTTTTCATTCAAGTTTTCTTCAGATCAGAGTGATTCGAAATGAAAAAATCGACTGGCATGATTATGAAGCAATCAGTAGAGACGCTTTGCGCACTGGTAATGTGGCCAACCATCGTTTGAAAAAAAAAAACTAAGGTGGCTGTTGTTTGTTGTAGGTACCGGAGAACAAGGCAAACCTGCATTTTTGAGTGCTTCAGAGTCCAAAAATTATGATAAATTGTACAAAGTTAACGGTTTCAATGCTGCCTTAAGTGATAAAATCGCTCTGGATAGAGCTGTGCCTGATATTCGTCACAAAGGGTAAGGCGTTGGTATTTATTTAAATAAGAGAGCTGGCTTGCACTCAAGGCTACTTACTTACATAACTTTAGTTACTTTTCTAGTCTTAATTCAGGTCAGGTTTATGCTTGAACTTGTCCACAATTGAATTGTCTTTGAAAATGTTCTTTTTATTGAGAGAAAGTATTAGAAGTAAGTAGAGTATAAAATGTTACTTCTGGACCAGGGCATTTGTTGTCTTAAAACACAAGACAAGACACAATCTTACAAATTTGCCCAAAAGCAAACAACCGAAAAAGGTTTTAAACCTCTCAAAAAGCATTAATTTTTATTCACTCCAAAAGTACCTAAATATGTGTAGACCACCAATAATTGGGTTGCTTTGTTTCTGCTGTTTAAGTCTTCCTTTTTATTAATACGTAAAGTGTCTAAAAGATCACAACTTTTTGAAATAGCAACCATCCAAACATTGCTATTTTAAAAAAATAAAAAAGTGTCAATGTTAATAAAAGTGACCAATATTTTGTGCTATTTTTTCGAAGTGTTAAAAATAAAAATTAATAAAATTGACACTAATACTTGACACTACTGACACATGTTGAGTCAGTGTGACGTTTAGTTCTAAGCAAACTGTCACATGTCAGTGATAATTTTAATAATTATATTTTCATTACTAGAAACCCAAGCCGCGCAATTTGAACATTTAACAGAGCTGTTTATTTAAAAATAGTTTTTTTCTTATTTTGCAATTTTCATATGGGCAATTTTGTTTTTGTTACGAGAAGTCTAAGCTGCGAATTTTGAACATTTAAGAGAGCAGTTTGTTTAGATATGGTCGCTTTCCTGTTTTGACTTCTTCATAATTTTCTTCTGATCTGCATCTGAGCAAACTTTCAAGTGTTGCTATTTTATTAATAATAAAAAAAATGGAGTATTTATAAAAATTACTGTTAACTCTCATATTTAGTGTCATTCTTTGGTAGTAAAAATTAAATGACTAAAATTGACACTTAACACTTGACAGTTTTAACATATGATAAGTCATTGTGACGTTTAGTGGAAAGCAAATTGTTACACATCAGCGACAATTTTTGTATTTTTATTTTATTACTGCTTTTTATTAAATCAGAGCTGGGGAATTTGAACATTCAAAAGAACTCTTTATTTAAATAGTTTTTTTTTTGTTTTGGTTCTTTCAAAATCTTCTTTAGATTGCTATTTGAATTCCGGCAAATACCCAAACATCACTGCAATCTGAGCTGTATCTTGTTATGAATTAAAGATCGATTAAACAATTTAGGTGAGACTTTTGACTGCGTGATTGACAGTATTTAATTCTCGATTGTTTCACTCTCTCTCTCTCGTTAACCTGAGCAAATCTCAAAAATATAATAGTCACGCTCTAAAAATACGCATCTCTAACGTTTTTGTCTGCAAAAACTAGACCTTTCATACCGACTTCGCCTAGTTTAATCCACTCTAAATTTAGTATAGCGCCAACTCCTAAAATAATTTCACCCGACTAACTTCTCAATATAAACAAACATTCGCTTTCATATATTCACAGGATTTATGAACCCTTCTAATTTAATATTCTCGTAGGTGTAAAGCGAAGAAATATTTGAAGGATCTCCCTACAGTTAGTGTAATTGTACCATTTCATAACGAACATTGGACGACACTGCTAAGAACTGCAACGAGCGTGTTAAATAGATCGCCGTCACATTTGCTCAAAGAAATTATTTTAGTTGATGATTTTAGTTCGAAAGGTAATGTCATTTATTGTTTGAGTGAAATCTCAATGGAGTGTTACAGAGTTCAGTAGAAAACCACTCGACGATTACTTGGCTGCCAACTTAACGAAAGTTCGAACTGTTCATTTACCTGAAAGGAGTGGGCTGATCAGAGCACGCTTGGCTGGTGCCAGAGTTGCCACAGCCGATGTTTTGGTGTTTTTGGACTCGCACACCGAGGCCAATGTTAACTGGTTACCTCCACTTTTAGGTTAGTTCAACTTCAACTCAGGTTTTTTCCATAGCTTCGAATTTTTCAGAGCCTATAGCTCAGGACTACCGGACCTGTGTTTGTCCTTTTATTGACGTAATACAATACGAAACCTTTGAGTATCGTTCTCAGGATGAAGGTGCTAGAGGGGCCTTTGATTGGGAATTTTTCTACAAGAGACTGCCATTGCTTCCGGAGGATTTGGAGCATCCAACGGAACCTTTTAAGTGACGTATATCTTCCAGTTTTGTGTTTTTTTTATTTGGTATTTACAGGAGTCCTGTTATGGCCGGGGGACTTTTTGCCATAAGTACTAAGTTTTTTTGGGAGTTGGGGGGTTACGACGAAGGTTTGGATATTTGGGGAGGTGAACAATACGAGCTAAGTTTCAAAATCTGGCAGTGCGGAGGGCAAATGGTTGATGCTCCGTGTTCCAGAGTCGGGCACATCTACAGGAAGTTTGCTCCTTTTCCGAACCCTGGAAAGGGAGACTTCGTGGGGAGGGTAGGTTTACTCGTTTGCTTTACATCCCTATCCCAATTTCTTCTGTAGAATTACAGGAGAGTCGCTGAAGTCTGGATGGACGAATACGCCGAATTTTTATACAAACGACGTCCACATTATCGCAACATTGATCCAGGTGATCTAACGAAACAAAAAGCTATAAGACAAAATTTAAAGTGTAAACCCTTCAAATGGTTCATGGAAAAGATCGCCTTCGATCTTCCTCTAAAATATCCAATGATAGAACCTGGAGACTTCGGAGTTGGAGAAGTAAAAACCCCCATTCACTTATTTTTTTTATTGTTTTTGTCTGATTTAGATTCGCAATATTGGTGCCCCTGAATTGTGCGTCGACTCGGGCCATAAAGATCGTGACCAGGTCATAAGCATCGCTGAGTGTGTCAAAGGAACGAACAAAAAAGGAGAACAAAATTTCACTCTTACGTGGCATAAGGATATTAGAGTTAAGGGTAAAACTTTGTGCCTAGACGTATCAGATCCGAACGATAAGGCGGATATTGTCTTGTTTCCTTGCCATGGGTCACATGGGAACCAGTATTGGAGGTACGATGTGGTAAGAATGATCAAAGAAATTTTAATCCACTTCTCTCACGTTTTTTTCTAAGGAAAAGCAATGGTTTTTGCATGGAGGGAACCCCCGCTGTTTAGATTGCGATCCCGGCCAAAAAAGACTTTACGTAACAAAATGTGACGAAAATTCAAAAACTCAAAAATGGCGGTTTGAGAACGTAAATCTCACAATGATTGCAGATTGGGAGAATATCGGGGTTAAAGCCTAGAGAATTGTACTTATCACGTCTACCTACACGTAAATGGGTTTTATTTATTAAGATATCCTATGTAGGTATAAAGTCCCAAAGTGCAGTATCAGTGTTTCCCTTAACGCTGCTGTGATATTTCGCGTTTATTTTTACAATAAAATTGTTGCCATATTAAACTAAATCTTTTATACCTTTTATAGACAGTTGGAATTCTTTGTAGCATTTTTTGTGGATGATAATAAAAATTACATGTCTTTATTACGTTGTCTTTGGTAGCAACGCTAAAAAACACTTTTGGAGAGCTGAAGCGACCTCGACGATAAAACAGGACTCTGTAACTTTAAGCTGTCAAAGTGACAATGCTAATGTCATTGTCACGACCGCTGTTTGTAATCAATAACTTCTTAAAAAGTGTCGTTTTACTGAAATCAGTTTTATTTTCAAGACTCAGCTCTAAAATGAGTGAAAACGTGGAAAGTTTGGTTAAGCAACTAACTCCACCTCTTACAAATGACAAACATAAAGGGCAGGCCGGTCGGATAGGTGTTTTTGGCGGAAGTTTGGAATATACGGGTAAGCTTAGACAAGTTTTGTATAGAGGGCTCTTCAGTCGTTGCAATAAGAAAAGGATTTTACTGTTTTTTTTTAGTGGCTCGTTTTTCTAATTTATAAAAATTTAACGGCGCTACAACCTTTAACAAAATTATATAATCCTACTCGTTGATCTTTAATACCCAAGGAACGAAAAGGGTCAGTTGGTTAAAAAAGAACGTTATGACGGGTCCTTGTGTATTTTTTCTTCATATGTTTTAAAGAACTTTATTAAAACCTTTAATTTCGTCAGGGGAAATATGCTGCAAATTAGGACCTTTTTAGTTTCCTTTTTTTACCTAATAATCCCAATTGTTTATTACGATTCTCGGTGTACAGACTCTTAAATTTTTTGTTGGCTTTTTTATGAACGGAAATCCCTAGAGCATTGACGCATTTCATAATTTTTATTTTATTATTTTCGGACTTAAATATTTATAGAAGCCGGTTTCTGAAATTTACAAGCTTTGAAAAGTTACATTTATTTACGTCCAAATTATTTTCTTTGGAACTCGTTAATTCGCTCGTTTGCTTTATGTTTTTTTATTGGCTAATTAAAGTTTTTTAGATCGTTGTTTACTTACCGAATGTCTACTGTTTGCTTTTCGAGTCGTTTTGAATATGGTGGATGCGCCGGGTTATAAATTTTCGGAACTCGGTAATGATTTAATTAACAAATTAGAGTAAACATGTAGTTTTTCCCCCATGAACTAAAATAGCAACTTGCCCGCCAATTTCTAACTTTCCAACACTTTGGCTTTTTAGCGTATCCTTGGCGAATAACTTTCAGTTTCACGATGTAATTAGCACCAGAACCCTTCAGAGAGAAATTTCATTCTCTTATTGGAAAATGAGTTTTATCGTTTGAAACGTTTTTTTTTTCTCTTTTATAGGTGCACCGTATTTCGCTGCAATCACCTCATTGAAAGTCGGGGCAGATTTAAGTTACGTTTTTTGTGCCAAAGACGCAGCATCCGTTATCAAATCTTATAGTCCCGAGTTGATAGTACATCCTTTGTTGGACGCTCCTTCAGCGGCGAAGAAGATCGAGCCTTGGTTAGATAGGCTCCACGTTGTGTTGATTGGACCGGGATTGGGACGAGAAGAGGCGACATTCAAGGTAAAGAAAGTGAGGCAAAAAATCCGTCTTTTCTTTCTTTTACTAATACTTTTTATAACTAAGTATGAATGAAGTCCATGAAGGATAAATCATGTTCTGACACTTGATTTTCACACACACACATGGTTTTTGCACAATAAATTGCAGAGATTAACTTTGTCGAAAGCTTTTATGAAGTTGAGTACACTATGCCAACTTACAATATATTATGGCTGGTGTGCGGTAGATGAGTAACTGCAGATACATTTGTTCCTGTGAATTCCCTTTAATAAATTTAGGTCGTTTGGAACAGCACTGAAACAAACAGTTTTTAGTAAGTTTACAGTAATTAACATGCGCAGAGTTTGTTAAACATCGGCTTACTGAGTTTGACATCTTCTCCAAGAGCGTGGGAAGCTACAATTTCATAGTTGCGAAACTAGAAAAGCATAAAACTATAGTAAAACCTGAAAAAAATAACTCACCAAAAAATATCGACATTGAATATGCTCAAATGTATAAAAAATAACACTGGAAGCGATGAGGATTTTTATATTTGTTAGAATTTTACTCTGTTGGTTTTACATGCTAACAAAAAGCACAATTTTTTGTATGATTTGCGAGAGGTTAAATGTCTGACAATGTTTTGTATTGTTTAATGATTTCTATGATTGCATTTAAAAATGAGTATCGTTTTCATCTTTATCTTTACTGTTTTGAACTATTTAATAATATATTAATAAACTAGTTTAATAAAACTTATATTATGACATGAGCTCAAGTTTGCAGCACGACTGCCATAGGCAGTTTTATAAAATGAGTTTTTTATGCTTTTTTTCTAATTTGCATATTAAATACATTTTTTTATAAACAAAATCTTTGACAATTTAGGGAATTTTGTGACAGCTGGTGAAACCTTTGTTTTAAAATTGACATAACTATCATTTTTCTAGGTGAAATTGCAAAATTGTGTGTCATTAGAAAAATACCTGTATTCCGCTAGAAATACGGCAAATTGCAGAAAATGTCACGGTTAATTTGCGGTCGATGAAATTCTTTGTATCTGGCTTTAAACCGTAACCTTAAGCTCACGCTGACATTTGACGTTTCGTCCAATGTATTATTAACTAAAAAAAAGTTTCTAGATTTTGAGTTTGGTAATAGTTCATTAACGCTTTCAAAATAAGTGCTTAACAGCTTTCATGCGACAGTATATTAGAAAATGATTGTTACGACATAATATGTGTCAGTGATTAAATGATAATATTTCCTGTGATTTAGTTCGTATATCAAAATTTTAATTTATTTCGAAATGACAGTACAACGAGTAGCAATTTACGTTAACAGCTCATTATTTGTCATATTAATAACCCCGTTGAAGTAGCAGAAGGATTAGAATTTATTGTTAGAAACCAGACTCAATAGATTAGTATTTCTTATTATTTTAAATATCAAAATATCATGGATAAAAATATTATGATCGAGTATCTGGACGTTACCATGTCATTTGTTTTATCTCGATAAGAGAACGTGTTACTCCTTGACGACAATCTTTTAGCTCCTCAATGCTTAACATCTTACAACTTTCATCAAATTATCTCAGAACCTACTCGCATAACAAACACTTAGCAAAAATTACTAGATATGATATTAACTAATTAGTTAATTGAGTATGAAAAATCTAGATTGAATCTCTGATTTTTATCTGACCTTATTTGTTTTAAAATACTATGTTCCAACAACAGCGCCTATACAACTTTTTATCATATTATATCAAAAATATATTTCGTTTACACGCTCCCTGTACACTTCGTCGTATCACAAATATTCCGGAACCGTGGCTTAAAAGTAATATCACATTAATGATGAAGGGCGTAATAAAGCTTTACAGAAACTTAAACAGACAAATAGCCCAGCCAATTGGGTATACTTCAAACAATTACGAAATAGCTTTGTTACCATTATACGCCAAGCAAAAATATTTTATTTGACATCTCCTCAAAACAGTTTTAACGCTAGAGAATTTTACAATTTTGGAACGCTGGTATTAAACTTGGTATAAATAATTAAATTTTTATTGTCAATTTATTTTTCAGAGCGTAAATGATGTAACGCATACTACTAATGACTAGGTAGGTCGAATAAATTCAACCCAGACATTTAATTCTCTTTTTACAATCAACTACCAACCATTGCTATCATTACCATCATTTTCACCCAGAATGTTACAGTTATGTTTGCGAATGTTAGCGCTCCATATTACACACGTTATCAATTATTGCTTACAACATAGACTTGTTCTTTCCAAAAACTTCAAAAACTTCTATTGTTACTCCTATTCCGAGGATAGCGAATATATATATTAATATTAATACAATGTTAAGCTTCAATTTTGTTAAAAAAAACGGATAACGGTTACTCATTATTGAAAGTGACAGTACTTGAGCAGTAGTAACTTTGCTAGATATTTCTAAAGCATTTGATACGATAGACCACTGTCTTACATACGCTAGGCTTAATTTTTTGGTTTTGATACCATAGCTCTTTATTTTTTTAATAATTACTTATCCGATCGTCAAATAGTAAAAGTAAAGTTTACTAATATGATTAGCTATACCGATGACACACAAATATATTACTCGTTCAATTTCATTTATTTAGATGATGCTAGTGACAAAACTAATAGTGGTTTAAAATCTATATCTGAATATTGCTTTAAGCACAATTTAGAATTGAATGTTGATGAATGTGGTGTAATATGTTTCCGCTCTAATAAAATTGGTCTTTCAAATCTTTGGTCAAAGTTTTCTACAAATTATATTGATAAATAGTTTCAGAGGTAAAATAATTTGGAATTAATTTCAATGAAGAGATTAGATTAAAAAAAATGTATCACTGGTGACAAAGTCATATCTAGTATTTAGGCCTCTATGTGCTAATATTTATATTTTAAACTATAAATTACGTAATAATTTAGTGGAATATTATATTGTATCACTATATTATCCATGCTTAGATAAATTAACATAGAATCGTATTTAGGTGTTGTAGGTTCGTTTTTCTTTTAAAAAAATACGATAAAGTCTCCACGAAAATAAAAGAACTGAACTGGTTAAAGATTTGAAATTTATAGGAGTATTATCTCTTCCCTACTTACCTTTAAAATATTGCTGTCATCATCTCTTACTTACCTTCGAGAAAAATTAGCTTTTCGTTTTACATTCATGCTCGTATTTCAATAAACGTACGTTTTAACACCCGCTTAAACCTATTTTATTTTGTGCATCTTTTTTTCACAGGTCATTTACATACAATGCAGTAAATATTTATAGTCACGTACCAGATAGTCCTTGGAATGTCCTTGGAACAGATTTCGTGTATTTAGTATTTTTTTAGTAATAGGGGAAGGCAGTAAGACAGATCGTAATCGTAATTGGACGTAATTGTGAAAAAATATTTTTTGACGAATTTGAATATTATTTTCGATAACTGAGTTTGGGTGGCAACAAATTCAAGTAATTGGATTTAGGTCTTATCGAAAACTTTGAAAGTCAAGAATTATAATAAAAACGTTTAAGAAACTATTTTTATGGTGTAATTTCATAATTGTTTTTTTACAAATAAACACCCAAAGGGGCAAGACGGGGCATAACTACGAAATCAAAGAGTAACGAGATAAGGAGGAAAGCGTCTAATGTTTACTTCTTCCCTGAACAAACCAGAATTAGAAGATGAGAAAAATAAAAAAAAGTAAAGCCGAAAAGAAAATTTAAATAAAAAAAAATTAAATGACAAAAGAGAAAAGCAAATTAAAAATAAAAAAGTTAGAAATAGAAAGCAACAAAGTCAAATTTTAAAATCTAACAAGAAAAAAACAACACAGGAAAACGGTTGAATTTCGACAATACCGAAATCTTTACCACTATCGTTTGTACATATAATTTTTAGAAAATTGGACTCTGTTCAACGTTTCAAAAATGAATCTATTGTGGCTATGCTAGATGACAATGGTCAGAGGCTGTTCATGTTTGCTTTGTGTAAACTGTGCTCTTAAATTAATAAAGTCAGAAGACTTTATTAGAATAGCTATAGTTTTTTTTTATCATATTAAATTTGATTGTATTGCGTTTATGGCTAATTTTTTACCATAAATTGTTGATTTGTTAACATAATTCAACTTATGTAAGTGTTATTTCATATCTCATTTTACCCCTCAGAGTACGCCATCTATGGGGCAAGATGAGGCAAAATGACTTTTCCAGTTTAGTCTTTGATTCTGCCCAAGTTAGTTAGGAAATGTTTCTGTACAAAAGACAGATTTCCAAATTTAATGAAACAACACCCATTTTCCTTTTTCTTGTAAAATGTGGATTTTATTCAGTAATTAACCTTAAGTGCCCCGTTTTGCCCCGCTTTCCTCTATATATATATTCATTCTATTGAAATTTTTGAATTTATTTTAGCTTTTTGTTTTTTATTTTTATTTACTATTCAATTATTTTATTTTATGCTCATAGATTAAGTAGAATCGTGTATAGCTAGACTTCACGTATACCTATATATATTTATACTCATTTCTTTCTTTTTTTTTAATAAAAGCCGTATTGTTATTATTATATTTATCTTAAATTTTACATCATAGGTTTTATCGTTGGATACAACAAAATTAAGTTTTTTTTAACTGTAAAAACTGAAATCGTTTACACGTGTGCCTTTTATTAATATTGCTTCACAACATGTTCGAATTGTTGACATTGAAGCAAAAGTATCAATATCGGTAGTAAATACCTTTGTGCTATTGATGTTAGCAAGTGATAAACACAATAATAAGTATATTTCAATACCGATTGGCCTCATTTTGATCGTAAAGTCTGCAATTTCTACCTCCGCTCTACTTTTGTTTCTGAATAATACAATTAACAACATGAGAGTAGAATTTATTCGTTATTCAAATAGTTCTCTAAAGTTAGACAAAAGCGTAATTGGCCCATACTTTATTTCATTACGTTGATGCTGAAACACATCAACTTAAAATCGAATGAATTGTTATGGTAGCTTTTACAAAACGTGGAAATGAGGCTTAATTTGTCTACGTTTTTTTTAGGAATGAAATTCGTCTCTGTATTTTTTGCTTTAAAACATTTCAGAAACAGCCTTCATCGATCCGACCTGTATTTAAGAAACTTGCGTTAATTTATCTTGATAATAATGAAGACGGATGCTTTTAATTTAGACTTGATTGCGTTATACAAATTTTGAAAAAGTTTGCTAATGCTTTTGCTTTCGAGCACGGATTCGTTTCTCGAATGGTTTCTTTTATAAGGTTATTGATGACGTGTTTTTTATTGATTTTGTTTGTTTTTACGCAGAATTTTTAGCTCCAGGAGCTGTACCTCGATAATTATATTGAAGTCAAAAATGCTTAATGCGCCGGGGTAGTTTTTGTTATCCAAATTCTGGCCATGTCTTTGTTTCGGTAATTATTAGATTTTTCTTTCGTTCTTTTTCTGTTATAGGTTATCGACGAAGTGGTATCCTTATGCCGGTCCCGTAAAAAACCTTTAGTGATCGACGCCGATGGCCTCTTCTATATTTCTTTAAACCCAGATGTTCTTCGCGATTACCCTTCACCAGTTATTCTTACTCCAAACGTCATGGAATTTGCTAGGCTAATCGGATCCGAAGGAGAGGGGAATAAAAAGGAACAATCGGGAAAGTTTCTTGCATTAGCGGAAAATATCACGATATTATGTAAAGGGCACAAGGATGAAATTTTCAACAAGAGTACACACGTTACGGTTAATGAGGGTGGATCGGGGAGACGTTGTGGAGGACAAGGGGATCTACTTTCAGGAGCAGTGACGACTTTCCTAGCTTGGGCTTTGGAGCAACCGGAGCTTTCAGGACGTACCGGTGATAATCGGCCAGTAATTGCCTCCTATGCGGCTTGTAAGCTAGCGAGGAGATGTAATGAAAGAGCTTTCAGTAAGTTTGGTCGAAGCATGACTTGCACTGATATGATTAAGGAAATCCATGACGCTTTTGAGGAGCTTTTCGAAAGGAAATAAACTTTTGGAGATTTAAGTGTTTTGTTTGAGTTACCTATTACACATTGAAAGTTGGATAAAATTTATTTCCAGAGGGTTTATGAAACCGGACAAGTTCATTTTCGAAATTAAAATTAAACTTGGAAAACTGTTTTTTTTTAATGCCGCCTAAACTGCGAGATAAGCCAGTCAAAATACAGATTCCATTTTAGAAAAACTGGCATGGAACTAAAAATTGGTACAGACCTTAAATGGACCATTACAAATAAAATGGAAAAAGTACCTGTCGATTCCACTTCGGGTAAAAATTTTCTTCAAGGTCGAAGATCACAGATTAGTATAAAATAATTTTACAAATTCTGTATTTTATGCGATTCTCTACCAAGAAGGTCTTATTGCTTTTTTCTTACGCATTTTCATTTATGAAATAAGCCACTTTTATAAAAATTGTGACATAAATGTAATAATTATTTGCAAAAAGTAGGCTCCATCCAGTTGTCTCAAGAACTTTATAAAATCTTTAAAGTTTAAAGAATTGAAAACCACCAATGTGTCTAAAGAATAAAAATTTTCTAAACCTTCAAAGGATTCTTAAAAAAATCAAGCAATTCAAAAATTGTAACAAAACAGTAAAAAATGCAAAAAAATAACAGTTTTAGGTATAGAAAGGTTTTAGGTAGTATCTGAAAAATCTAAAACCTCTAAAAGATTCAAAAAATCAGAGAAATTCAAAAAAATTAAATTAATAAAATGTTATGTATGGCATTTTAAAATTTCGCACATTTCTGAAAATCATTTTCAAAAAGTTTTTGGACCAACTGAATGCATATAGGAATACCTAATTTTTTTTACGCACATAAACTTTATTGTTGTTAAAATTTAATCAAAGCCTACCATATCTAAGTATAAGTTTTAGATATTCCTTGTATTTAGACAATATAAAAATTCTGATGGATAAAAAAATAAAAAAAAAAAGTTACAGTTGCTTTAATATTGTAAAAAAAATATATTTCTAGTAAACACCATGTGTGATAGCACCAACTAATACTGTTGTCACTCGAGAGAGTAATGATTTTTCTAACTTCATATTAAATTTTAGTAATCAATCACTAGGCTAAAAACGTATCTTGATTGAACCTATGCATTTTCAAAACCGTGTAAAAAAATTATAACCTGGCAATCTTGCATTTAAAATTTAAAGACAAGATTTATTTTTTAATATATTTTTAATAAAAAATAAATAGTATTTTATTAAAAAAAATAGTTTTAAAAAAATTGGGTTGAGTACGATCCTGGACTATTAGAGTACCTGTCTAAAGTAATATATGTTTAGAATATGCATTGCTGTGCTTTATTGAAAAGTCTCATATCAGGTAGGAGCGACCGATATCGCACTACTGTATGTCCTGTATTATATGCACTTTTTTCAACACCACCTTCGACTTGGCATATTTTTTATACGATGTCCCCTGGAGGTATATTCCACGATTTATTTAAACTTGTTTTTATCAAACAGAAATTCAAAAGTATTCAGAGTATTTGAAGAGCGTCATGATTAAATTAATTGCGCTCAAGTATTTACTACACAAAGATAGATATTTCTCCAGACATCATCCTGATTTTTTTTTATCTTTGACCTTGAAGGAAATTTTTAGGTGAAGTGGGATCGATAGGGTCTTTGGGCATTTTATTTGTAATGGTAAATTTAAGGTCTTTTTTTGTCTTTTTTGACTGGAATAAGATTTTTTCGCCCTAAGTTTAAAGCATCAAATTGAAATGAATTCGTTTTAAATACTTTTTTTGTGTTTCTTTGATTCTGTGAAAGCGATTTCATTACTCTCGTTGGCTTCTCTGTTAAGTGCATAACTTTCTCGGGTTTACATTTGCAATCTTATAAAATTACTCCAAATCAAACGAAACTTCCATGCAATTTGAATAATTCCGAACTAAGAAAAAAATCCAATTTTTCTCGCGTCGCTCTTCTCGAGCTTCTAATTGCGCCGCTTTTTTGTGTAGAAAACTATGTGAAAATCTCTTAATAGAAGCGATTTTTCTTACAATCCTTTTGTTCAAAAACCCAAAAAATCGTGATTAATCGCGGTTTGCCAGCATCACAATCCCTCCCGTTTGTTTGCCTTTGAGAGTATTGTTAGTAAAGCATTTCCTCTAATGCCAAATCAATGTTTCAGAGGAAACAAAACTGACAAAAGCACTAAAGCGTTTTTATCTCTTGGAAAGCTTAAGTAGTATCCGGTGTGTTGCGTTGGAGCTTGTGTCGCGTTTTGAACTTGCGCCAGAGCTTTCGCTACGAGGAGAGGGATAAAAGCACATTTTATCGGACTTTGGCGGGAGTTTGTCCGATATCCTTGACGGGACGAGTGCTGTGACGTTCTTTGTTATCAACTTACGTAAGTTTGACCGCGGACTAAGTTGCGAGTATTTACTTGGGACAAGTGGGCCTCCAAAGTTTTCAGATCATGTAAGTTACTACAAATTCAAAGCTTCTCTCTCGGTTATGTATTCAAAATATTGACTATAAAAACGAGATATTGAAGTTCTTGGATCCGCTAGTATTGTTAACATAAAAGCTGCCCCATTTCAGGGAAATATCATTTAAATTCTTCCGACATTCTGGGGTTGTAAAATATTACAACATTTCATAACAAGTTTATCGAGAATATATTGTGGGGAGGGTGCGTCTGCGGAATGTTTTTCCCAAAATGTATGCTTTGATCTTTTTTGTATTGACACATCGTTAAACAGGAAGGCCACTGCGCCCATCCATTGATCGATGTCCCGAAATCCACCACACCTGGGATATCGAACCGTCTTCATTAGTAGAAGACCGCAAGTTTATGTGACAAACTGACAAGGAAAGTATACCTAGAATTCGAAGGTGAAGTTTTCCTTTGATGTTGTATTAGTGAACACATCTCCCAGTTTGCATAGAGCAAGAGATAATTCAACCAAAATACCGATTTCACCGTCAAAAGCAATCGTTGAAGAAATTAAAGCACTTGAATGTTTGGTTTTTGTGATGGATTTTCGCTCTAGAGTGCTTAAATTTCCGATGTAACGATGCGGAAACACACGTTTTTCATTAAAGCTCTCGTACATTAGAGGCTATTGGAAGCGAATAATAAGCGACACGATGTGTGAAGAATAAACCATGGGAGGAACGAGTTTTGGGCGCTCTGCACTGTATTTTCCGACACCTCGTCGAAATGTTAAATCGTGACAATCATAATCGAAGTCATTCGAAGTTTGTAATTACTTTTTTATTATACATTTCATTTAACTTTGCGTCCATCACGACAAGATAATTAAAATGAACGTTAATTCTAAACCTTAATAAAAATGCAAACGCTTCCAGTCGGGTGGAAACTTATTGATGAGTTCAGCTGCGTTTTATTTTCGTATTAAATTACTTCAGGTTGACATTTATAACAAGTTGTAGCTGGCACAGATCACTTATCTGACCTTGTTAACATGCTGCAGGTCTCTAGAGGAAGTGCTTTAATTTTATGCAACCAAATAGACGCAAGCGTTGAGTGACGGTGCGCATTATTTACCTGCAGCCGTCTCTGTTACGGAAATAAATAATTTTATTTCCCGCAATAAAACACAGACTCAATTATCACAAATCTTTATCGTGCAATAAATTAACAATGTCTTCTAAAATTAAAAAAACCCATTTTCATCACTGTACACCCTGGAATCCTTCTTTCTTGCTGAATCCAAATTCTTTTCCTTCTTGTTCTCCGCCCTTCTTTCCAAACTCCTGGAAGTTCTTGTGGTACGCTTGCTTGCCTTCTTCTCCTTTGAAGCCACTGTTTTGTCCGTTGTGATGTCCTTTATCCTCGAACCCTTTCGCTCCCTTTTCCCCTTCTTGATATCCTTGATTGTTATGCCCGCCTTTATGAAATCCGCCCTTTTCTTGAGAATGATGCGAATCATAATCACCATGTTTACTAAAGTGGCCACTAGCATCGGATTCATCGTAGAAGGAATGATCTTTTTTGTACTCATCTTTGTGATGAACTTTGTGGAAGCCTGTAGTTTTTGATCCTTTCTTGTGACTTTTTTGTTCGTTGAAGTGGGAGCCTTTCGAGCCTTTAGCTGCTTCTTCTTTTTCTCCGTAATGGGCGGCTTGGTCGTGGTGGCCCGCTTTCTGTCCTCCTTGCTGACTATAAAACTCTTTGTGGCCTTTGTTGTCGTGGTCGGCTTGAGCACCTTTTGCGTATTCTTGAGCAGTTTTGTAACCAGTTGAGCCTTTTTCTCCGTGGCTCTGTTGGTTCGCGTCGGCGTAAGTTGAACCGCCGCCTTTTTCGAAGCTTTCCGAATTGGCAACCGCTACGGGAACGGGGATCGGAGCGGGAACAGGCCTGGATTTACACAGTTTAAAAATTATCTTATTATATGCCTGAAATATTACCTGAAAGCGTGTGCTTGCAGCGGATGGTTGAGAGCATAGGGATGTGCTTGTAGGCCAAAGGCGTTAAGCGCTCCGACGCCGACGACGCCTAACGGTGCGTGCGGTTTGTACTCGGCTAACGGTAATTGCAGCGGTAATTCTTGTTGTTGATGTCCCAAGAGCGATGGATACACAAGCTGATTTCCAAGCCCTCCGACTTGGCCGATACCGGCCCCAAGAGGATAGGCGGTGTAAGCCAACGGTCCTCCAGAGTGTAGCTGATACGCATAACCCGACGCAGAAGACTCTTGATCTTCAGTTTCAGCTCGTTTCATATACACACTTTCCATACATTTCGCGCGATACGCGAAGAAAACTAATAACAAGACTGACTTCATGCTTGCAAGACACTGATGGAAGGATAAAGGCGGCGGGGTTTTTATAGCTAACGAAATTTCTGCAACGTTCGTGTTGTAATGTATGAATAAGAGCTAAAGGACATTGTGAAGAAATTGACCTGGTAATTGGATTTGTCACATTGGGGCTGTTATGGTTGACCGAGAAACGGTTTCTTGCGACATTAGACGTTTGCTAAAGTGGGAAATGGGGTGATAAGATGAAAAATTGACGCATTGAGAGGAGGATTAAGGTGGACTATTGCGTAATGTTGGATTCAACGCGAAAATGTTTAGAGTGGAAATTAACGGTTAAAAATTCAACGAGTTTAGACGAGAGCTGACAGATAATCCAAATTTTCATTAGTGAGCACTTCTAGCGAGTTTTAACCCAGTTAAATTTTGTACTGAAAAATTGAAATCTTCACATTCATTGGACTCATGTTTACACAATTAATACATTGATTCCTGAAATATTATATACAAGACTCTTCGACGTTTAATACAGAATTTTTTTTCTAACGCTAAGATGATTTACTTTTTTGTTTACATCCATTTTTTAGATCTTTTGATGGTATTTGATGTGATTTCTTGTACCTGTCTCTTTGAAAGTATGGTTACTAAAAAAATTCGTGTCACAATTCAAATGCTACATTTCTTTCAACAATAAACAGTTTCACCATTTTTTTATTGTTTACCGCGTGAATGTTATTCATACAGCGGCGTATTACAAAATTTGTCATTTTTTTATTAACAAATTTTATGCACGACATTAAAAGTACAAAAATGTAATTACTACAGAATATATTGAAAAAACCCAAGGCAATATTTAGATCAGTAGTTAGGATTATTATTATCAAGTGATAATTGTTAATTAATTTGACGAGATGGTTAAAGATTCATTATCGTCGTGTATAACACACTATTTTTTCTGTAGCAGATTTTAAAAAGAAACTTTCATTTTAATTTATTAATTTATTATAAACAAATTTTTCATTTTCTAAAGTGTCAAAAATACAATGTGTTAGATCAAATTAGAACTTTCAGCGGACCTAAAGGAAAAAGTTGCAGAGGCAGTAAATAAGTCTGTGGGAAAAATATCAGTAAAAAGTTAGTAAACAAATGTTGTTTGTGGTCGTATTAATCAATGTTAAAGAGAACATTGCTGGTGAATGAAAATTGCGATATTTTAAAGAAATAATTATTCAAAATACTGTCAAAGTAATTGTCAAGTTAATTTTCAGACACCGCAAACTAAATAAAATGTTAAAGAGATTGAGAGATTATAAGCCTAAAAAATCGAAGATATTTGAACAGAATGAAATCATTAAATTTTTATTAAAAAATAATATGTATGTAAAGTGGGATTTTAAACTTGTTGCTGTAATTGCTTTGCACGGGGCTTGCAGAACGGACAAATTGTACAAGTTAGAAGTTTCAAATATTGACGATTGACAATCGGTAATGATTGTTGTTGTTGATACTTATTAATACTATGACTAAGAAAGATTTTTGGAAATTATACGAAAATATTCAGACTTGCGTTCTAAAAAGGTCTCACAAAAAATTCTTCGTCAATTACACGCACAAAAAGTGTACCATTCAGTCTGTAGGAATCAGTATATTGTATAAAATTCCAAAAATGATGAAACTGTTACTTTGAGCATTACTTTCGCCGCTCTGCAGCTACGATTTTGCCAAACACGGATGCTGATCTTGTCATTGTTAAACGACTGGGGGAATGGAAATTCTCCTATGTAACAGAAAACTATATTGAATATTCTCTATGTAGAAAAATTGCCGTTTTAAAACAGATTTTTTGCCAAAATGTGAGCACAACAAGTTCAGATATCAGTAGAGTGCTGTTAACTCACGAAATGATCAATGTGAATTCTGTTCCTAAAGTAAATGTTAAGGGGAACGTCAGTTGTACCACCAATGTTACAATTTATCCAAAATAATACCATAGTAAAGTTAAGTGAAAGTGAAAGTATTTATCTACTTTTGATGTTGAAATATTCCTTTATCTACCCTTGAGGTTAAAGTGTAAGTTAGATTTGCTTTTTGAGATGAGTAAAGCACACGTTAAAATTTACTATAGAAAAAAAAAAAATTGTCGTCATGTCGACAATTTCTGGAACCGTCTACAGTTTTACACAAATCTTTCTGATTAATTTTCCTAAATGTTCGAAATGGCAGTAAAGTCAGCTTTTTATAAAGTTTCAAAGAACTTCCTGAACCTGAATAAAATTAGTATCAACTCTTTTTATAATATATATCTGGCCTCGTCAGTTTAGACACCATAGTTAGCATAATTATCTTTCACAGAAACTCATGGCTGCCTTTAATAACAGTAGGTATACCCACATATTATCTGCCGTAGAACCGTTGGAAATTGTAATTTCGCTTCCAATTTCCGCACTTCATTGCTTCAAACAGAGCATTTCGCTTGTTGTTCATTTGAGATGAAATAGCGTTTATCTACCAAAAAAAATTCGAACTCGCTAAACGCCGGTTTAATTTCGTTGCAAATGGAGTCGTCTAATGACCGAAAATCGGAGTTAGTTTGCGAGCTTTCCAATTATAACTTGAAGGAATAATTCCACAGTTGTAAGCTCTCCCGATTAGAATCCATCCAAGTTCTCTCTTAATGATGATCTCACAGTTTAACCGTTTGTTTCGTTTAAACCTGACAGTAGCATTGCGTTAAGTTTAACCACAAATCGATTACATTATCGACTGTTTGAACTTGAATAGGTAACGGTACATTAGTTTGACTGTTGTAATGTCCCATTCAAAAAGTAAAGACTTTCGCAACTGCTCCTCTTTAACGATCTGGAAAATTACCATGAAGAATGCTTGTATGCGGGCCAGTGACGGAGACTTAAATCACATTCTGGGGATTGGATTTTGTAACTTTTTCCGAGAAATTTGAATAATTTCGTGAGGGAAATTCTCCACTTTTGGCCTTCCATCTCTAATTAGAGCAAAGTTGGAAAACTAATTTGCACCAGACCTACTCAAAATTTCGTTGATTTAACATAACACTAATTCTTTCGTGTAAAACTGTTGGGAATTTATTGAGGAGCTGTCAGTTCACATTATGACCCTTAAAATTGTAAGAAACTTAAAAAAACTTCCGACTTTTTTATACACCGCGGGCACAAAATTGTCGCGACGTAAAGTTTTATGAGAGTTATAAATTTGTGAATTTATTGAATTAAGAAACGGAAGTTGTGCGCTCACGGAAAAAAATAATGCACTAGGTACGGTCTGCGTCTGGATAAATGACTTAATAAAGCAACCGTGCACGCTCATGAAAATTTATGCAACTTTAGAATACATAAGTTTGTTCGACGTGTTAACTTGGGACAATGTTGTGCGTTATGAGAATTTTGGATATTTGATTAATTACTGATAGTTCGCGTTTGTGGCGAGTTTGCCAATAACCACATGTATTTGCAGAGGACCAGAAATTCAAAACTTATTTAATTAATTGGTTATTGATCGTGACGGTTTTTATACTTGTTGAAACTTGGATCAAGTTCAACTTGAGATTAATCATCAAAAAGCAAACGCCTCTGAACAGATAACGTCATTTTTAGAAAATTTCGGTCGAATTTGCCTCCGTTGCCGAACAACTTTCGGTAAATTTTTCTAAAGTCATGGAGCTTTATCTCGTGTTATTATGTTTTTTTTCTCGTTAACGCTGCTATAGATTACGATGCAGCGCGCTGAGGTAATATAAAATAGATAAACAAGAATATATGCGATAAAAGAAATAGGTGTTTAGGGAGTGAATGGAACTAGCCCTCGTTTTCTAAATCCAATTATCACTTCACGGCTTGAAAGCATGCTAAACAGTCTTCGTCGAATTGTAAGGAATTTTTTCGTTAGACTAGACACATCAAAACTTTTTCTTCAGTCGCACAATTTAACCTCGAAAATGAAAAAGCCGCTTGAAGGAATTTACAGCAAATCTTTTTCTATATGTCTGAGAAGGACCCAATATTCTTTTTATAAAGCTTTACGGATGTACGTAGAAGCAACCCGATATCACGATATCTATTATCCAGCAAACAGATTTTCATTACTCCAATAGTCCAAGCCGATGGTTTTTAATGTAACGTCGATAAAACGGTTGCGACCTTGGCGAATAGAAACCTTTATTATCGACACGAGTTATTAAACTTTGGCGCAAACAAAACGCCTTTGTGTTACTAATCTAAATGACACGAAGTTAAACAAAGGGCATACAACGACTTAAACCGTTAAATAATGATGTATATTTTGTGGTAAACGCCGTCACGACATGAATTATTAAGGGTTGATACGCTCCATTTTTTCAAGCTATATTGGAATTACGAGCGGGTGTAAATTGGAGATACGAGTCGATCAAACGCGTAACGAGTATTTACATAAATGTAAATTATGTGTTAGGCGCAGTCTGCCCGGAACAATCCGGGCAAAGCTTTGTGCTTTAGACATAATTTGCTTTTGGTACATATGTGTCTGCAACGTCTGAGAACACTGATAACAAATGTCATAACGGATAATTCTATGTATAACGTGATTTGCTAGGATGAATGCCTAATTTAGATCGGGCTGATATTTGTATGCATTAGATAAGGCAAGTTTACTTTTTAAGTTTGACGACTCGAGCTGGGATGTAACGTAATTATTAATCAGAAAAATTCGAGGATGGGGAATTTCGTATTCAGTGCAGTTTTGCAATGAAGTTGGTTTCATATATCTCGACTTAAAGGCGAATTTTGATATAAATCTGTCACCTTAGTTGCCAATTCATCCTTGGAACCGTCTTTGAAACTGAAATAAATAAAACATAGACTGTTTATGCCTAACACCAGCCAATCGCTGCGGTCCCACTTTTAGTGCATGTTTTATTTAATGTAATATTTTGACGTGTCCCTTTTACCCACCCTTCTGTGTTCTTGACAGCAGCTCGCTTAACAAAAGCTTCCACCCACCAAACAAATAGAACACTAAAGAAGAGTTACGGGTATTTCCCCCAAACACCAATAAACTTGTCAAAGGGCAACGAAATTTATTCCATAATATGTGTCAGAGGCTGATGCACGCTCCAACACGATGTACCAAAAAATAAATATACCATCATCTACTGATCTAGTTTCTTTTTAGAATTTAAAATCCAATTTCGGGAGGAAATTGGAAGCGAACAAATTCATATAATCGAATCGGAGGAATTGAAATGATGGCGATGATGTGGTTTTTCAAGACGGATTTAAGTCATTTACTCGGGATAAGACGTCGATAATTTATTGTGCGAATCATACTAACTGTAAGATTTTGGTTTTTATTTCTACATATTTAAAGGCTAATATATTTTCTCGCTTCAAAAAATTGAAATTTTACGTAGACGGGTTTTCTATCCTGATAAAATATTCATGGGGTGCTTGTTTATGCAACGTACGTGCACTAGAATGTGATGTTCTTTTAGCCACTTCCATTATTATATAAGTTGAGGTTCCGCAATGTTGGCAAGTTTAGCCAAGTGGGACTGAATTTCATGTTTAATTAGGGTGTATGTGATGTATGTCCTGTGACGCCACCCTTCAGCATTGTAGGTTGTTAAATTAAGGCCACATTTTGTGGAAACGCTGTAACAGAGCCCAGCATTGATCATTTAAGCGGGGAGTGTTAAAATATTAACAAAATTTTCGTTAACAAAAGTTTAAAATATCACAGCTTTTCTGTTCTTTATTTGATGCACCGAACTATTTGCTAAATCTTTAACTATCAAGTGGATCACGAGTTAATGCACGAGTGACGTAGCTACTTTTATCGTCGTGTATAATACACTATTTTTTTTACAGATTTCAAGCAGAAACCTTAATTTCAATTATTTTTTTTGAAAAATTAACCATCATTTATCGTGATTCTCAAAATCGGTTGTTATGGAATTTTTCGTTTTCGAATGTTCGAGAACGAATTAGAGCTTGTTGCTGTAACGGCTTTGCAGATTGCAGAACGGACGAAGTGTACAAGTTAAAAGATTCCAATATTAACGAAAGATAATCGGTAATGATTGCTTCACTTATTGATATTAAGACCAAGAAAGTTCGTCTGCTTTGTGTAAGCGATAAAAATTGTGAAGTTATTTTTTTGGAAATTGTACGAAAATATTCAAGCTTGTGTTCAAAAAACATTCTATTAGCTACAAGGAGAAAAAGTGTCTCGTTCAGCCTGGAGAAATCAATACATTGTACAAAGTTTCCAATTTTTTGAAGCTGTCACATTCACTTTTTTTTGTATACTGCACCGCGTTGCAGCTACAATGTAGGCAAACATCGATCTGATCTTGTCACTGTTAACAAATCAACGGAACGGATGGAAATCATCCTCGTTAACAGAAAATTATACTGAAAAATGTGTATCGAGAAAATTGCCGTTTAAAACAGATTTTTTGTCAAAATGTGGCCACAAGTTCAGCCGAGTACAGTGCAGTTAAACTACAAAATTCTCCATGCGAGTTCTATTCCTAAAATAATTATTTCTGAAAACGCCAATTGTACCATTCATGTCACAATTAATTCAAAATAATAATGTCACAATTAATTCAAAATAATAATGTACTAAAGTTAACAAAAAGGTAAAAGTATTTTATCTATCCTTGAGGTTAAAGTGCAAGTTAGCTTTGCATTTTGAAACGAATAAAGCATTCTTTAAAATTTTCTATAGAAAGAATTTAATTAAACACTACACTAAAGACTGATAATAAAATAGAATAGAGAAAAGTAAAACAAGATATAAAAAAAAATTACCAAATGTACAGTTAGTGCTTCCAGCAATATATAAGCACATCGTAATTTTGTAGAAGTGCAAATATCTCTAGTCTAAAATACTTTTTTTCTCCTCGAGAACAGTAGTATACTGGTAAAATTTATTCAGTGTTTATAATTTTGTTTACACTAAACTAAATAAAGTAGTGTACAAACCTGTTAATCAATTTACGAACCCATCGTGACAATTAATCCACAATAATAGAATTTTATCTATCCTTGATGTTAAAGTATTACTTTATGTACCGTTTAAGTTGAAGAACATGTTAATCTTGCAGTTTGAGACGATTAAAACACACTTTAAAATCTGCTATAAAAAGGCTATTAAAAAAAAAATGAATTTTTAATTTGCTGTTGTAACAAAGCTATTGACGCACTCATTTGGAATACTAAGCTAATAATAATAATAATTAATTAATTAATATTAATAGTTAATAAGCTATTACGAAACCCAAAATGTAGGAACTTTTTTTCGGTTGGTAACACACATTGGTTTAAATGTCAAATATCAATGTGAGTTTAAGGTTACAGTTTCAATCCAAATACATCGACAACAAATTAATCGTGACATTTTCTGAAATCTGCAGAAAACTTCGGAATTCATCTTCAAACATTAATTTTGCTATTTTACATCGAAAAAATGACAAATATTTTTATTCTACTTGATTCAAGTTTAAAATGCCAACTTTGAAAGAAAGATTTCATCAACTATTCAAAATTCTTTAACTAACAAATTGTATTTTATTTGTAAGGAAATATGTTTTATATTCTGAATAGAAAAAATAACATGAAAATTAAAAGAACACTCGTTATTTCCAGGCAAACTTAAAAGACTCGTGACTTGCAAGTTTTATACTAAAAAATATTAAAAAAAATTAAATATAGTATATAATTTTTTTTTTTTTATTTTCTTTAGCTAAGCTGTATAAAATAAAATCCCAAAGCAAGATCTTTTTTAGCACCCTTTGAATCGAACGTGCATGCATTTTTAATTACTCTAGACTCTAGACGAAAAGTAGCACTCAACAAACTCTTGCTATCAAACTCTCGTCGTTAGCCAAACAAAGATGAAACATTTATGATACAAAACTTATAAGATGTGGGTTTCCTAAAAAAATTAGCAGCTTAACTTTGGAAGACTAAGTTCTCGACATGAAAAATGCAACTGTTGTTAACTCGATGCGAAACATTGTGAATAAAGCACATAAAACTGGTAATTATGAGAAATCATGTAATGTGTTTGTTGGTTATCGATTCCGAAAGTAATCACGAAGTTGTGAGAATTAATGGGACACGGCTGGTGAAACATGAATAAAAATAGGGAAGCATTGAGAAAAAACTTTTTTTAAAATTTGTTGATGGAAGGTACATTTCGTGTATGCGTGACTTTTATTTTGTAAAATGCAATTTTGCGGAGTTATTGACAAAATGTTGATTTGATAATAATTTGTTCAAAAATACGATTCCACTGAATGTATGTATTTGAATGGATTGTATCTGTTGATCACAGAAATGAAAAAGTTTCCGAGCGGTCACTGATTGAAAAATAAATTTTTGACCTGTTACAGAATAGGTAGTTTGTTGTTTTCAAATAAAATGTTTAATTTTTGCTTAAGACTTTACTTTTACGCAATGCCTATTCTTGTCAATTTCACCTTTCTAGACGCAGAAACGAGAAATGTGATGTTTAGGGGAGTAAGAAAAATGTGAATTGTTGAAAACACGGTCAATGAGCTAAAGTTAAGACACTATGTTGTACCCATTTAAAATTTTATTGCGGTAATTTCTCAAAAATGCGTCTATAAAGGCAGAACCATAAACTAAAAGATACCCTCCTTGTCCAGGGTAGGATTTAGGTTATTTGTTCTTGAATTCTAACAATGAGCGTGCTTAAACATAGTTTTTTTTTTTCTGAAACAACTACAATCCTGGACAAATGCTCATTGTGTCGGTAATCTCCTGATCATTGGTAATAAAATTTTATATGTTTACAAAAATGGTCAGCTTTCGGTAAACCTGTAATTCTAGAAAAAAAAAAGTATTTTTAACTAGAAGCTTCCACTTTATGAAATGGATGTTTTCTTGTGAATTTCATTTGTCTTAGCAAAGAAGATTTTTTTCAATATGTGTAGAATTGATAGAAAAACGAAAACCAAAAGTTGTTAACTGTTTTTTTTTTTAAATTGCGTAAAAATCTTAACTTAAAAACCGTTGAAAATATAGAAGCATTTTTTTGTAAAAATGGGTCATTGAACTTGTTTGGAACAGTAAGAGATGTAAACTCGGTGCTAAAAGCTTTTAAGATTATTAGTAAGTTCAGAATTGGGCTGATGATAGTCACTGATTTATTAAATAGTTTTCATTCGAAGTTCGTGCATTTCTGGAACTCAGAGAGACATCTCAAAATTGGCAAACTTGGAGTTTTCTTTGTAATTGATTTAACTAATTTGAAGCAAAGTTTGGGCGTGGATTTTTCAAAGTTAGTACCTCCATTCACGTTTTATCAGACAAGATTACGTTCATTATGCTCGAATGGAAGACACTCCGGAGAATCCGATTCTTTATGGAATCTCTAACAATGTTATTTCAACTTTCTAGGGAATAAAGACACTGAAAATGTCCTAGAATTCTTACTGACTGAAAAAATATGCTTGTGCTATCAAGTTTTCGCCATTTAAAGGGATCGACTTAGTCACCATCTTCATCAATGTCGCTATGACATTTATTGTTCTTTTATACACATCAAAAGCTCTATTGTTGTCACAGATCTAAGAGCTTTTAAACACATCGAACATGTTTGAGATGAAATGCGATAGTTCGGGGGGTGGCTGCATCAATTATGGTCAGAATTATTGCATTACGAACATCTGTTTGAAAGGCGTATTGTTTCCACGTCTTGAGATTCCATTTGGAAACAAAGTGGTTAAATGGAAGCGGGGCTGTATGTAGAAAATAGCTATCGATTTTGAGTTGTATTAAGGTCGAAGAATTGATAATTGAAACATTTACATTATATGGATTTTCTCTGTTTCTAGGAAGCGAATTGCTTGGATAGTTAGGCGCATTTAAAGAGGAAGATCAATATCGAAACCAACCTGTTGAAGTAAATTACAGCAAATCTGTTATTCCAGGATCAAATTTTGTAAACTTTCTTGTTGTATTATTTTACATTTCTATGTATTTAAACTCTAAGCACGTCTTTAATTCAAAACCCCATAGTTCCGAAATCGGCGATTCCTTCAATTATCTCGGATTTTCCTCTCCAATTCAACTTCAAACAACGTTCTTTTATCTTCTACAATTTACGATCTGTGAGAAATCAGTTCGAAATAAAAGACGTGAGTTGTGAGATATTTATCATGAATTTGATAAGAGACAAGTCTTTTTACAGCGAACCCACTCAATCGAAGAGAAATCGTATTTTGCCGATTCCACAGAAAAAACAATTTCGTCGTCTTAATTTCCAGCTTTTAGCGTCTGCAATGTTTTTCATACCGAGATCGTAAAAGTAAGGTGATAGAGTGTGTGATTCTGATTAAAATTTCCAGACTAGCAGAGCGAAATGTTTATGGATGCGATAAATGCGATTGCGGAGGAACGTCTAACCGTATAACGTCTACGATCCCTGTTTTGTTGTTGGAACCATTTACGGAAGGAAAACCAAGTCTTGGCGGTCTGGTTATTCCCACTTTGAATTAATTATAACTTTAAGCACAATACTGTGAACGTGTGTTTAAACATTTTATTGTGGATTTAAGTTGGAGCAAAGTTTAAAGGAGGGTGCACGTGACGTGTGATGGACGGGGATAAAAGTCACTGGGAAATGTTGAATAGGCTTATAATCGATGAGGAAGTGGAGGTATTTCTGTGCATGTAAATCGGAATTAATGGTTTTGTGCTTTGTGGCATCAAAAAGAAGTGTGTGGCGATAATAGGGTTGACATACATTGTTAACAAATCAATAGCGATTTCACGTGTCTAGAAAATATTCCGTTTTATTTTCTAATCACCATAAAATCACTACCAAAAGCCGCGCAAGGATTTTCCTTTGCCTCATCAAAACTCCAATTAAACTTAATACTCCCTTTGACATCAATCTTTCATGATTTTTTTGCTTAATCCGATTTTACTCCGGTAAAAGTCGCCGTCTCTTACTTAACCCGAAGCGTTTACATTGCGAGCTTCGCACCTTAACTCACTAAATTAACAATTAACTAATTTCAACAATGGAACGGAACAACCTAATCATCTCCAACTAAATCTTTAATTTGCTAAAAGAACGTTCTACCCACGAAACAAATGCGATGCATTTCAATTAGTCCCATCAGATTTCATAACACATTTAATTAAAAACTTTGCAGTTGAAATGTGATACTGAAATTTCGACGAACTTTCAACTGATTTAAATGTTATTAATTAAAAGAGACTCTGATGCAGTTTTCTAGAGACTGGCAAGTTACTCAAAATATACCAGAGATTGTGTTTCTTAAAGATATATTTTCTGTTATGTGACATTTGTGACACAATCGAGCCGTGAAAGCAGTAGACGTTTATGTTTTACTAGATTTTATGGTAAAATCAATAATTTCTTTGACATTGTTGATTTGTTCCAAATCATTCTAGAAATATAAATTATTGACTGCTGTAAGAAATAGACATATTAAAAATGAATCAAATCCAAGCCGGAATCAGAATTTAAACCTGAAATTTCGCAGCTGGATTCGTAAAGTTTTAAAATAAATTACTAAATTAACTTCGCTTTGACTTAAAAGAGTTTTTATGAAAGACATTTGTGTTTGGCCTTTGTAAAATGAAATTTTGAGTTAATGAAAAAATGGTGGATACGCTATTGTGCTTATTTTCATTCGCTCAAAAAAATAATTTCAAGGAATGTTAATTTTTGTGATTTAAGCAGAGAAATGAGAAATTTTGCGAACACCCACCGATTGAGAAAAGCACGAATTTCTAAAAATTCTACCGGTATTTCCGAATAGATTCTAACTTTGATCCAACGGTTCAGTTTTATGGGCTGGCTCTATTTCCTTGTCGATTTAACCTCTCTCACACTCATAAACGAGAAATTTTCCTCATATCTATGGTAGTAGGAAAAATGAAAAGTATTTAAAGATTGTCACAGAGTTGAATTCTTCAAAAAATCGTGTGTGGGCCAAAATCTATCATTTTATGTGGATTTCATTTGTTCAAGCCTACCAATGAGCAACTTTCTAAATATTTGTGGAATTAAGAAAAATACTATTTTGCTGTAAAAATGGTGGATGCACTAAATCGAGTTTTCAAAATTCTACTCTTGTTAAAAACTTCAGTTTTATCAAGTGTACTTTTACAATTATTTTTGTAAACTTAGAAGTAAGGAACTTTGAATTATCGAATTAAGAAAAAAAAACGAAATGTTTTAAACAGTTTAATCATCGCTCTGATGATGGTAGCTTTCCTGCTGAAACACGTGTTAATAATTTCCTGTAAAATGAATAAGCTCATTATTCCGGTCCAGAAAAGCACGAATTTTTAAAATTGCTGAAAAATTCTACTAGTATTTTCGTATGAAGTGTCTAACTTTGATTTACAGGTTTAATTTCGTGGAATGTGTTTACTATCCTGTAAATTTAACTCGTCTCACATTATTTAAAAGTTTGTCAATCAGCTGAATATAAAAAATCGTGTCTTGGCGAAAATCTTTTATTTTATTAAATGTGTGAATATTTGTAGAATTAAGAAAAACACAAAATTCATTTTGTTAAAAGCTTCAATTTTATTAAGTGTATCTGTACAATTATTTTATGTGTGTGAATTTAGAGGCAAGGAACTTTAAAAATGACTAGAATTTAGGACAAACCGAAAAATGAATGTAAATGAATTTTTCGTGTAGCAATTAATTTCGCCTTAAGAAATTTATAAAAACCATAATTTTATTCATTATTATTCCGGTCGCATATGTCTATTGTTAAAAGCTCTCTTTAATCTTTCCACAATTTTGAGAGCTTTTGTTTATGTGAAACAATAATGATCTCGATTAATTAAACGTAGCTTCAAAAACACCATTTGTAAAGAAAGGAACTGTAATTATTTCAAATACTAACGAAGTGGATTACAGAGACAAAACGTAATTCGCTTTGTTCGTTAGCAATTTTTTAATAAATACAGAGGACACAAAAATATATGTTAATTTCCACAAAAGGAATTTTAATCGCCTAGAACCCTCCATCGAGCTAAGACTAAAGGTCGTCTTGATATTGAACTCAAAGTTGATAACAACAGCTAATCTTCTTTTTAATTAAATCCATAGTTCTACGCATGAGGCCACTTAAAAGACTCATGAATATGCAAAAGTAGGCTGCTTTGAGCTGAGCTTTTAACTAGAGGTAGAGGAAGTCCATTTTTCAGATAAAAAAAGTTCTTGTGCTTCATACAGTTTAAATTTCAGAGTACATTTTGTTCCATTACAGATTTTTAAATACTTTTGTTCTTTGAAGATTCACTTTCAGTGACGTCGTCAATCCTGAAATACCAAGCCAACAAGAGAGAACTCTTTGACATGACGAACATTTTTTAAATGTAAGAGCTTCGAAGCGAAATTAAACGCACGTTTTTCATTTTTAAATCCAAACATTCGTGTTTTTATTCTCATATTAAACGCATCCATCCAATCTAGCATTTTCCGAAGATCAAACGAGGCTTCAATCTGAAATATTAACCGGCAGAAGCAGAGGCTATTACACGTCTCGATAATTTTTTTTCGTCCTTTTATTAGTTAAGAGCATTTCTGGGATTGTGTAATCGGAGTAATAGTCGAGACGAACGAAAAGACGCTCTAAATTCTTTAATTCTTTCAAAAGTGATGGATAGTTTAGATTTTCATTAATTTCTTATCTTGGAGCGGCGTTGTGACGGTAATAACGGAGCGAACGAGCTTTTCATTATTTATTTTTTATCATGCTCAAAAACGTATGAAAGTTTATGACGGGATAAATCATATCTGGCACAGTTTAGATACGAGGCAATGGAGGATGAAAATAGTTTTTTTTTTTAAGAGGAATGGGCTCGATGCGGTCCTGAAATGGAAAATAGATTGATTAGTGGGGATTATGATAAGCATTTTTTTATGCCTCTATGGGCTATTAATAATAAAAGTTTTAGAGCCTGGGGATTTGCGGCAGCGGTAAACTGTACGTTATTTCTAGATTAGAGACTAATAATTTAGTGGGTTGCTTGAAAGTTTTTTTTTTCTGGGACTAAGTCAGCCAATTATTCAGTCTCATTCTACAGGTTGTCCATCAAAGTGTCCCAAAGCTTCGGCTCACAACAGACAATATAATTTAAATAGCCTCTTAATAAACCGACAATGGTGAAGATTAGCGCTTATGATATGAGTAAAGTGCTTGTAAAATTCCCATTTGCATAATTAATCCTTTTCCTTATTGCATCACGTTCTTCAAGGAACTCAGCTAGTCCTGAAACTTTCGCCAACTTTGAGGATTCCTCAAGATATATCTTCCCAACGTTTCGGTCTTGTGCGGAATTAATTCATTGTTTTCCTCACTTTTTTTTTCTTTCATGAATTATTTATTTTGTTTATTTCTGTTGTATTGTTTTTTTTTTCGTAAATAAGTCTCCACTCCATTAAGCAACTGATTTACACAGTCAAACTTTTCTTTAGTATTTCGTGCACCATTATAATTTAGAATTTTTCTCGGGAAAATATAGGAGTTGATTTTAACGGTGATTTACGGTCCGTTTCTTTAATGGATGAGACGGTTAATTGGTGTGGCATACGCGGGAGTAAATCCCGGATAATTCCGGATGTATCGAAGAAATGGAGAAGCTTACATGATTCATGTTATGGTCGAGGAAACCCACATAATGCCCAAATAGATTAGAGCGCCCACAATTAATTTAAGGTGATTCTACAGCTGACTGTGTTTGCAGGTTTAACGACATAAGCTCTTGACAGTATTGATTAATGTGGCGAGGAAGTAAAAACTTAGCCCTTTTTCAATATAGAAACACGAAATTTTATTTTGGTCCTGCATACTAATGTCAGCATGCAGAGTAAAACTGAATTAAAAATTGAATTCTAAAGTAGGGAAGTTTCCTGCGGTTATGCCCCACAACCCTAAAATTTCCCCATCACTTGATTAATGTTCGCTCAAAGCTGGCCATTTCAACTTTATCCCCAAGTCATATTTTCCACTTCCTCTACCTACTTTTAACGTAGGTTCCTCGTTCCAGATTCCTGCAACAAATTACAGTGATTTTAATTTTCCCGGGTTGTTACTCTTCGAAATTGTTATAGTTATGTCCTCTTTCCAATAACGAGATTTATGTTATCGGCACAATTTCCATGTCCCTACATGGAAATGATGAGTCTATTCTACAAAACGTTCTTTTATTTGCGCCGAATTTATCGTTGGTTGCACATTAATAACAAAGGTGGAAATTGTGGGTTTTACAAACAGATAAGCTCCACATGAAAACGATATTCAAATAGAATTCTCGGGAAAGCGAGGCGTCTCACCATTTACAAAATATACAGATAAAAATACCTATGTTTGTGAAGATGTTTTTGCAGACAAAAAATTTCTATTTTCCGGAATCACTTTGGGCCCAAAATTGGGAATTCATGTCGCGAGGCGTTCATAAGATAAATAAATTATTCATAACAAAGAGAGGATGTTCAGTTTTTCCCCGTCACTGTATTTTTCCCAAGAATTAAATGTGGGAAAGTACGATTTATCTACCTTCTTCAGGTCATTTCTTAGTTGTGAAGTATACTTTGAGGATCAGTTATAATTCTGTTTTTTTCGGGTTTATTAAAAGCTTTTGTAGTATTTAAAAACTGGTGGATTCGCTAATTTGCTTCTTTTTCCGAACACCCGCCGATTGAGAAAAGCACGTGTTACTAAAATTTCGGAATAATTGTACTGGTATTTTCAAATAAAGTTTCTAACTTTAATCCAAAGATTCAGTTCCACGGAATGTGCTTATTTTCTTGTAGGTTTAACCTGTCTCATACTCAGAAACGAGAAAATTTCCAAATATCTATGGGAGTAAAAAATGAGAATTATTTAAAAGATTTATTAATGAGATGAATTTTTCAAAAAACTCGTGTTTCGGCCATAAACTTTCATTTTATTGCTTATTTTTGTGGATTTCATCTGCCCAAGTCTACCAAAAAGAAACTTTATTAATATTCAAAGAATTAAAGAAAATACAATTTTGTTGAGGGTGGATGCGCTAAATCGTATTTTCAAAATTTTACACTTGTTAAAAGATTGAATTTTATGAAGTGTACAACTCTATATATTCCCGTGTAGAGTGTCTAATTTTGATCCAATGGTTCAGTTTCATGGAATGTGTTCATTTTCTTGTAGACTTATTCTATCTCACACTCAGAAACGAGACATTTTCAAAATATCTGTGAGAGTAAGAGAAATGTGAATTATTTAAAAGAATGCAATAAGTTGAATTTTTCAAAAAAAGTCGTGCCTTGGCCAAAATCTTTCATTTTATAAATTGTGCCTATTTTTTGTGGATTTCATTTATCCAAGTTTGTTGGCAAATGGTGGATGCGTTAAATCCTAATTACAAAATTTCACTCTTGTTAAAAGTTTCTATTCCATTAAGGGTATTTTTACAATTTTTTATGTAAACATGGAAGCAAGGAACTTGTATATAGAATTCAAGATAAATAATATTTTCATAACAAAAGAGGAGATTCAGTTTTTCTCCGCTACTGTATTTTTCCGAAGAATTAAATGTGGGAAAACACGATTTATTTATCTCCTTCAGGTCATTTCTCAGTTGTGAAGTTTATTTTGAGCATCAGTTACAATTCTGTTTTTTTCGGGTTTATTAAAAGTTTCGGCAACGCAAAAAGTATTTATCTTTCTAACTTCGTGGTGTTTAAAGTTTATTTCTTTCATTTTGATCTGTCAGGTTTTGAAAAGTTACCACGGTTGGTTCCCTCTTTATTTTCCTATAACGACTCCATTCGCTTCTTGTTATCCACCAATAAACCCCTAATGGAAACATATCTTTTATTGAATCATTATTACCACTGTTATATAATCGAAGTCCACGTAAACTCCCAGATTCCACCCATTTCCTCCCCCATAAATTTCTACTGTCGACAGCGATCTACCCGGAAAGAATATTTTCAATTTTCCACTTGGTTTCTTCGCCGTTTGTATGGATTAAACGCACCCAAAGACAACATTTTCGCGTATGTGCGCCCCCAGCAAACCGATTGTAGCTGACAGCTTAACCGAATTATGGCCGCCCAGATTCAATCAATATTGACATGTATGTAATAATGACCTTCCCTTTTAGTAATACCTACTATGTGCAGAGCAGGTGTGGATAAAAAAAAAACTTTAAAGTTTGTACCTAGTAATCTCTTGGGAAAACAAATGGAAAGTGGGGTGATTTGAGTCGAGATTAGGCACGTGTAAATGGAGGACACTTTAAAAGAATTTATTTGTCCACGGTTTAAAGCGAGAAGAGTTCTTAAAAGTGCTAACTTTTTAAAAGTTTCCAAGCTTAATTGATTTTCAGGGTAAGCGAGCACTTTGCGAAATTTGCTCTTTCTTGAAATACGGTTTGTAATTAAGGTAGGTCAAACGCCGAGGTGTAATAGAATTTTGTGGAAATATTTGCATGAGCAGATGTCTCGCCAGGTTTTTAAGTTGTTGTGATTTATTCGTGTTAAAAAGCTTAACAGGAAACGATATTTCGTGTCGAATTGCGTATGTTGGTTGTATTTGCATTTTTATTGCAATGTTGGATTTATTGGGTGTCAATTGTGTGAGAAATTTATGTTTTAGTGTTGTCGCGCTATGAAAGTTTGAAAATGGTCAGAAATTCAGATAGAGATAAAAAAGAAAATAAAATATACAATCGTCCGAAACCAATGATATTTTTATGTTTTTAACAATACCAGAAGGAACTTTTATTCTTCGTACACCTTGTTCATTTTTTACGAACTTTATTAAGTTTTTGCTTTTTGTTTAAAACTAACCAGTCTACCTTGAGAGTACATCAACGTGTCGAAGCTGGATTCCAATAAAGGACGTAAAAATATTGTTTATACGTCAACTTGTTTTATAATAATACATCATAACGTCGGACAGGGGAAATTGAACAGTTTTTCATCAGAATTTTAAATATTTGGAAAGTAATGGTATTTTTATCACTCAAATTCCAAAAATTTATATAATTTTGTGAAGCTATACCTACACATCAAAAGTGTTTTAATTCTACACAACTCAGGTGATCGCAATGATACTTTTTTATAAACGTTTTTATTATTTGTGTCCCGAAAATGTCATTCGTATGAAAGCTAAAGCGATCAAGACATTCTAAAATATCAGTGATTCTAAAAATGTTTCTACAATTTAGGATTGTCTTTTAAATAGTAAATACTAAACACGAATAGTTTATCTAGTATACGAAATTATGTGACTATGTGACACGTGAAAGTAAAATATTTTACACCAATCAATCAACGGACTATTCTATCAATTAAAGCGTGTTAAATCCAATTAATCAACTAAATTGAACTAAATTTGTTAAACTGGTATAAATATGGTCCAAATGTCCATTTATGTAATCTGAGTCCATTAAGTACTTACTGATTTTCACTATAACAGCAAAAAATACATGTTGCCAGTAAAAAGTTATGGACGAATAAAAAAAATCTTTCAAGTGCGACACTAACTACACAAAAAAAAACTGTTTTTTAGCACCGTCCAGCTCGGTGGTCGTTTGTTTCTTTGCTTCCATTGCTTATTGTACATGTGATTTTGAATATTGTACCATTCTGTATACCGAACCTATTTTTTTATTTCAGTAGATAACAATTAGTATCATGCGTTTAAAAAAGGGAGATCAAAGTTGGTTTCTAATCAAGAGAAAATTATTTTTACACTTCATTTAAAACCTATAAAAATGTGCCATTTTTAGTGGTATAGAGTGTATATAAGTTATTAGCAAATGTTGGTGGTTTTAAAGAATAAGGGACCTGTCAATATTGATTTACTTACATTAGCACAATATCCAAATCAGTAACAAATACTCAATTTCTGACAATCAAAAAACAATTTACATTTCGTTTGTTGGATATAAATTAGTAAATAACCCTTTACTGTTTGCTAAAACATTTCAATATATCACAATATTTCAATATGAGCCCTACGACATCCATTACATAACTTTATTTTTTTGCCATATAACTTTTTACTGACAGCATATTTTTCTATGTGTTTGTAAACATTGCTCAGTATTTATTAGACCATGTCCTCTCGTTAGTGGTGGAAATTTGGACCAACAATATTTTTGGCCTTTTTCTTTTCTACTAAAATGGACAAAATGGAAACGCAAAAGTCGAAATTGGATAAATATGATTTTGAAATAGTGCATTTTCTAAATTCAATACATATAGGGGAAGGTGGGTACTTAAAGTTTAATATTTAATAAAATCCATATTTCCCAAGAAAAACGAAAAACGGTTTTGTTTAATTAAAATTTGGTAATTTGTCTTTTATGCAACTGACCACACAGTAACATCGATGATAAAATATTAGCCATAAACGCAATAGAGTGAAATTTTTAACGAAAAAAAAAACTATACCTAAAATTGTCAATTCTTATGACCTCTTAAAATAGATTTAAGGGTATGGTTTACACAATACGCAAACATGAGCAACCTCGTCCTCGGCGTCATCCAGCATAACCACAATGAACTTATTTTTGGCATCTTCTACAGTTTATTGATTTGATTTCATACATTTCCCAAAATGTTTTTATCTAAATCTTAGACTTGCAGTCTTTTTGTTGGACTTAAATTCACACCAATCATCCAATAACTTGAATTTGTTGCCATTTAAATGAAATTATCGAAAATAATATCCAAACTTGTCATAATTTGTTTTTTCACACTTACGTCCAAATGCGCTCTTTTGTTTTGATGACGCTCAAGTGAGTGAGAGGGTTGGGATCATCTCTTGTCTTAAGTATTACTGTTTTGCGTATTTTGTTTTGATTCAAATATTTCTAAATTCTTAGAACCATTAGGATCAATTTCCAATAAAAGCAATCATTTAAGGGCTGATACCTAATCGTCAATTTATGGGTCTGGGACAAGGCTCTCCCATGTGAGAGCTTCTTAAAAAAATTAGAACAAAAACATTCAGTTTGTATCAAGCTTTGACCAAACGAATAGTGGTTTCTTTTGTGATAACTATCAGTTTAAAAAGAGTTGTAATTGATGCTGAGTTGATTGAGAGTTAAGGCTAGATTTAAAAGTTTGAGTTTTCGAGTAAAGTTTATATTGTTAAATTTAATTGTTGTCGACATTCTCGCCGAAGATAGGTTATTCAGAGGCTTTTTCTTTGTCTGACCGGATTTATTAAAATTGTGCTTGACGTTCTTACGACCGAAAACTTCGATAAGAGATAGGTTGCTTTATATAAGCCTTTTGAAGACAAATTTGGTAGTTATTTAGTTGGACACTCCTAAAAATTGTTGATAGAAGGTTTAGAGAAATAGACGTCCGTCCTGACAAAACAATGTTTACCAAGCATGTTATCTAGAGAAATGACAGAAACTAAGGTGACTATAATTATTTACCTAACAAGTCCGGAAACTTAATTTTCCCGCATGAGCATTTTGTTTGCAGCACGACTGTAAGGAGTGCGAATGCGGGAAAATTCTTTCCGAAAGATTTAGGTACAATATTTTTTGTAAAGAATATCTAAATAAAAAAAAAATAAGTAACTTAGTTCATTTTTAATGGTGGATTGGTAACATGATCTTTCTACTTTAAATAGCTACTACATTTTTAATTTAAATTTAATTTTTTTTAAATCATGTCATTTTTTTTTAATTATTAATTAATTTATTTATTAATTATTAAAAAAAATTGTTAAAATGAGTGACAGCGAAGAATGCATGTGTACCCCTCCCGAAGTGCAACAACGTGCCAAAGACGCCGTTTCGCTTCTGCTGCTCAAGAAAAGTCGCGAGCGCTATGAACGCACTTATCAAAAATTCATTGACTGGTGTCATCAGAAAGACGTAATACCAACTGTATAACGCAAATATCCCTGAAAGTAAAAAACACCGGGGTGCGGGAAAACCGTTTTTCTGTGCATCGGGATTAAGCGGAAAAATTCTGTTTCCGTACAATGTTTGTCTCTTACGAGCTATACAAATTAGTCAAACTTTATAAAATTTTGGCTAAAGTGGACTAGTCAGATTAAATGGGAAACAACGACTTATAAACAACTAATTAAAAACTAGACCTATTTTGAATAATTTGTTAAGCCAAATATGTTCTTCCTATTCATGAACTTTTTTTGCTTAAGAACGCGTCGAAGTGTTCTTAATTAAACTTTTCAGCTAACTGTTATATTTGTTCTATGAAAATTTATTGGATCAAAACTTGGTGTTTCTAAAAATAAACAAATATTATTATATAATAACCCATACATCAAAATGTCAGTTTATTAGCTGACGCGCGTTTCAGTGGCAAAGCTACCATCATCAGAGTGATGATTAAAACTGAACAGGATTTTACATAATAATATTTGGTTTGTTATATTTGGGTTATCCATATTGTCCGTGGTCTACCCTTCATTTCTTTTCAAAATATTTTTGCCTGGAACACCTTCTTGGTCAGTCTACTAATTCTTTTTACTGTTTTAATTGTTTTCTTGACTCAGGTTTACGCGTTTTTTTTTTGTTATTTTTTTTATTTATTGGTCTTTTTTTCTATTTCTTTATTTCGCATTATTATTTTATTCATCAATAGTGTGCTGTGTTGGCTCTTCTCTACTCTACTTTACTAGCTCTACTCTTTATTTATTTATTTATTTTATTGTTTTTTTTTTATATTCAGTGTTATCTTTTGCCTTATTTTTATTTATAAACGACAACAAGCTTTAATTAAATTGGTCTGTGTTTGGCTACAGTGGATTAATTCTAACTAGATGGAAAAAAGCTGAATAAATTGAGTCAAATATGACTAAACTACATGGAATTTTGATCAAATTAGGGCAATTAGGAATTGGATTAATTTAGTTGTTCTGGTGAACGTCAATCGCAGTAATTAAACCAAATATGTTTAAATTGGAATAAATAGCACAACACGAATATAAGTTTTAAATCGATCAAAACTGAACTAACAATTCGACAACAATAAATAACTGAAGTAAACTAAATCTAAGAACCTGTACTAAATTAGGGTAAAAAATTTCACTAGATTCAATTAAAAATCATTTGTAGCTAAGTTAGCTAAGCTGATGAAAAATATTTTAAATTTTAACTTGTCATTGACGTGGATGAAATCTGAGCATACCGTGAAATTCTGATTAGACTAAATTACCGCGATTGGATTTTATTGTATTGTTTATTCGCCATATACAAATGAATTTAGGCGTGGGTTCAGTATTTTAATTTTAAAACAAAAATTTCGGTTATTTTACAAAATTAAAAAAATATCGATTTAAAACTACTTCAATCAACTTATGGTCTAAAAGAAATGAAATTACTAGAATAAAAGTCAAGTAAAGTAACAAAATGTACTTTTACCTTAAGGTCAAGTTTTCGCATCGATCGTTAGCTTATCACTGAATTGAAAACGCTGTTGACATTCATTAATAATACAACTCTCGAATCGTATTAACTCGAACAAAAGAAGAGCCCATCTTTAATTCTTTTCTTTGAATTTCCAATCTGTTTTGTAAACACTGAATTTGTTGAAACAATCGATCCATTTCCAAGAGCACCAATTAAAAATTCACAATCGAAATCCCAAACTAAAACTTGAACGAGTTTAAAGAATTCCTATCTAGTGTTAAAATATTCATTAAACCCAGAGCGTTGTGTACAAAATTCATGATGTGCAAGAAAGTCGGATTTAACAAAAGGATATTAAATTACTAAAAGCGAATTCAGTGGTGTTTTAATCGTGTTTTTTTTGCAGACAATGTGGTAGTCATGAAGTCAGCTTTGTTGTATCCGTACGACAGTTACGTGGGAAGGGGCTATTGCAGAATATTGAGCCCGCGTCACGCCGCCGTCACAGCAGCTATATACACATTAGTAAGTATTTATCATGCCATCAACAAACCTAACACTTGTAAACTAAAAGGATTAGTTGTAGCTTCGGGATTTTGGATAATTGTTTTTACATAATCGGTTAGGACAGTTAAGTGCTAAGTGAGGGTTTCCACTTTAGATGTAAATACAGGGCGACCAAATAATATTGGAATAATGTCTAATTCAATAAAGGAGGGTTGCGAAGGAGAGCGATGAATGATTAAATTTGAAGTTAGGTTCTGCAACTTTATAATTAACACATTTTTCCTCTTTGGAACAAGAACGGAGATTAATTAGCTAAAAATGTAGCCGTGAATCCGGTGCGCATCCACATTACATTTTCATTTCGGAAAATTTACAATATGTTATCTCTTATATTACTGTTTACATCAAGTTTCCATTTTTAGAACATGTTATTAACAGATGCAAAATGTGAATGTGACCCAGTGCCCATGTAAACATAACTTTTTCGCTCGACTCAACTCATAAAAGTTGTCTTTTTATTGCAGAACATTTCCATTCTCGTGGTCCTCCTATACAGCTGGAGGATAAGTGTAAACATCAAGAAGTATTCGACTCTAGAAGATGTATATTATGGTGAGTCTCGAATTTTATATCACTCCTTAAGAACCATTTTATTGTACCTCCATCGATACCGCCTCAAGTCTACAATTTTCATTTAAATATCTCAAGAATTTACTCTTCTATTTTTCATCTCAGTCAACAACTGAGCCAATTTACTTTTATTTCTACAACTTACACTAAAACTTTATGCCGACAATTTCCATCAAACACCTCATAATCCTTCTGTGGAGGCCATCCTTTGATGAAACACTGAGCGATCGATAGCTACATCATAAAAATCCACTTCACTACAAAAACGACAAATTTGTCGAGAAAAATCGCGTCGGAGATTAATATATCACGACTTTCTGGTCAAATATTTATCGAAGATTGCTACAGGCTGAGTTTATTCTACTCGAGAGGGTTGATACGAAAATGTGGATTGAAAAATACAACGGTTCGAGAAATGTGTGCAAAATTAGTATTGACCGAAGCGTTTTCGTTTGCAATTGACTGGGGCTAAGACATCGCATTTACCATTTCCTGGAGAAAAATTGCAGAGATTTGTTAGACACAAGTTCTGCTTTGAGTAAATTACATTTTCATTTCAAATTGAATTCAAAAAGACATTGTAAACGAGTTAAGAGTAGTGCTTTAAATTTATCGGTTTCAATAGTTGTGTAAATATTACTTTGTCAAGTATTACAATAACAACGAACCCGGCGCGGCACATCCAGCATTTTAAAGTAAATATTTGCTTTTAGTAAAACGAAACGGTTCTCGCTCACTCATCAACTAATTGATTTAGGAATATAAATGGATTTATAATTTTTTACATCGATTTTACGTCTGAACCAAGCTCAAGGCGGTTTTTTGCTGCCACTACAAACCTTATTAGAAAAATAAAATTTCACGTTTCGCTTTCAACGTATTTCTGACACAAAACTGAAATTTTAGTTTTTTGTCCAAAAAAACATAAATTCTGTATAATACGAAATCAGCTCGACATTACATTAAAACAGCACGTTTTAATAATAAATCGTGCTAGATTTTATCGATTTGGAGTTATATAAATATGATATTCATAATGAAACAAAAAAAAAACATCCACCATTTTTAAAGCAAATATTGACTTTTAATGGAATGAAATAATTTTTACATATCAAACATAATTTGGCGTAAAATTTATTTAGTTGTGAAAACTGATATTCTGAAAGTACGAAAAAATATCATAAATTAGTTTGAGCATTTTTTTCTAGGGGTTCAGATTGCCTACTTGGCTATCATAGGCACTCAGCTCTTCATGATCTTCTTGAGCATAGTCCTCTTAATCGGCATCTATAAGGTAAGATTTCGATTTATTAATATCGACGTTAATTCTCAAGTCGGCGTCTTTGAAGTGGCAAGGGAAATTATTCGTCAGAAATCGGATTATCTGTTTCAGCGGCGCCGTGAAAAATAAGATCTCATAAAAATACCAACACTTTAATCCTCTTGGGAATTAGTAGCGATGGAAACTCGATAAACCCTCTTTAAAACCTTTTCGATTTTTTTCCACCTTTATTTTGCATGGAACCTTAAGAGCGAGAAAATATCAGATTACCTCTATCATACAGCTAAAGCGCTTCCGCGTCGAAAATCTCAGAATCCTTTTAAAAAACCTACGTCTTCCAATTGAATTTTTTGTTCGGTGGGATTTTGTCAAAACTGCTAAAATACCGTTCAAAGGATCAAAGAAATTATATTTACTTATGGAGGAGTAGACACATGCCGCCTTTAAATACAGTAAACTATTGATTCGTCTTTAAATATCAAAGTACAGGGACGGAATTTTAAATTTAGAACGTAAGGGGAGTTAATGTACTCTATATGAGATTTTCAGAAGGTCTGATAAAACACGGACTGAAAAAAGCTCGGGATCTTTTCCGACAAAACGCTTTTTGAATAGAACACGGTCTATCGGAAATGGAAAGCTTTGATTCCAGAGCTGCTAAATTATTAGAAAGGGAGACGAGGAATGGGGGCAATTTGCAGGTTTGCCGGTTTTTTTGGCATTTAAGAGTGTATAAAGTAATAATGTTGCTGACTAAAAGGGAGCTAAACGCCAGACCATTTTGTTAAAGATTCAATTTACAAATAATTCATAGCGTTATAAATTCAAATAAATTAAATATACGAAAATTAATAAATTACGCGTTATATAATACAGTTATTTAAGTTTCTGTTCTCTATTTTATTATTGAACTAATAAAACTTTAATTTACGAGTCTGTTATTACATTGGCGTGAAACAATTTGGAAACACAATTCAGTAATTTTGTTTACCACTTTGAATTGCAATTTTTAAATTAGGTTTTTTGACGAGTTTGTGTGTTGAGGTGTTGACTACTCAATTAAATTCAGATCTGTATTATAACTCGAAATGAATCGAACTTCATCTAAACACAAGACAAGAATTGTAAAATAACAGTAGCCTGTTTTAATCCTAGACTAATAAAATTTTAATTAATTAAGCTATTTCAATTTTGAAGTAAATAAACGTGAACCTATTATTTAGTCTGCGAAATTTCATGATAAATTGATGCAAAATTTTCCATTTCCTTGAATTATTAAAATCCCTAGCTGAGAAATGAACCCCAATTTCCATCCATCTTTTAGCGATTTTTTGGCAATTAGTTTCAGAGCGGTAGCTAAATGCAAACTTGTTTCGCCCCTGAAAAATCCATTCCGCCGAGTAATGTAAACTCTGAGAAATATTTCGGTGAAGACTCTTACAATGTTACAGTAAATAAAATGTTTTCAGGTTTATGCTTGTAATTAGACTACAATTTTTCCGAATTTGGATACGAGTTTTCTTTTTTTGCAGATAACGAATCTCAAAATTGCTCTAAATTCTACCTTAGGGGGTGTATTATTTCTGTTATTTATTTCGCAATTTTCGTTTTAATTAAATCCATTGTTGCACGATCGAAACTGTGGAATGCCTAATTTGTAAGCACAAATCACAATAATTTCATCATAATAAATAAAACGTTTTATTGCTCTTTCACATCTTTGCACTTTGCTTCATTTCCATTTTAATTAACATTTTTTGCATTATTGCCGCTCAACTCGTCTCTATTCTGCTTGGGTCCGAAATGCTTGAGGCTTTTCCTTTATTGATATTTAACTGCTTCAGTTTTCCCAAGTCTGAAACGAAATTACTCGCAAAGATAGTTCTGTTTGTTCTGGATCTATGAACTTAATTAATTTAGTGAAAAAAGTGAGCATAACTTACACTTAACCGTTGAGAGCTTTTATTTAATTCTCTCTAATTCCGCTTTTTCACTAAAACAAAACGAAATTTTCGTTAGATGAAATTTGTGGCAACCAAAGTCTTTATTCCCTTGGCTTCGTAGCACTCTGGAAATTGTCTCTCTAGGGAAATAATATTATTACCCAAGCTCAATATTTACAATTATTCCATTTCCGGTGGTTTATCAATAGTAAACGGAAATTCCGTGCTGTAAATATTAATAGCGCGGCAATAAATTAATTTAGTCAAAGGCTGGGTATTGTTCTAGCACAACAAAATTTATCGGGTTCGGAGCACGGGATATGAAACAGTTATTATTCACTGGGGAAAAAAGAATCTAGGATACATTCAATCAATGTATTAGATCGTTCAATATTTACATGGTTGGAAGGAATCGTGTCTGAATAAGTCAACATATGTTTCTGGATAAGATCGTTTTTAGTGACGTTGACACAAAATTGAACGACACATTCCAAGTTTGGTTAGAATAGAGTGGATTTCATTAAATTTTAAGTGAAAAAATATATACATTATTAAAATTCTTGTTGCAGTAGAATAAACAAGTTTTTTAGTCTAAGAAATCAAAAATAAATCATGATTTTTTTTTTTTTTTAACACTGGCGTATACTTGCCATGTCGTGTGAGTGATTTACTGATACAATTATGGATCACTTTTTCGTTGAAAAAAGATAATTGACTTTTTGACCATTGTTGGGAGATTAGTAAATATTAGCTATATTATGACAAAACCAAACCAAATCATCGAAAATCAGGAGACAATTGCGTCTTCAAATTTTATTGGGGTGCTAACCGTAGAAAATTACCGTCTTTCTTAAAACTGTCAATCATCGAGCTGGTGTCCGCCGTTAGACTCGATCCGAAACCATTGTTTGCCATACCCTACCACAATTTTTCTTTTCTATTTACAAATTAATTTGAAATAAAATTATTTTTTTTTAAAAATAATAAATTGAGTTTGGTTGAGCGTTTGTAAAATTTGACTATTTGTCTTAAAAGAAATATTTTTAAATTATGTTATTTTTAAGATTCAAAAAAGTACAAAATAATGTGCCCAAAAAACATTTCACCCCCTTGAAAGAATTCGAAAGTAAGTGAAAGAAATGAAGAGAACAGACAACCCAAAACAACAAACGGGAAAACTCTGGCATTGTGAACAAATCAAGAAAGACATCAAAACTAGTGCAAGTAAAAACAAAAGAATGGGCAAGTCGAATCAAACTGAAGCTATTTAAAGTGAGTTTAAGAAAGAAGAACTTTGTTTCGAAACTTTCTTTCTCTCCGACATCAAACAATTTCTCTAATATTTGTCAGACAAAGTCTGTTTCTGCTCTATAATTTTGTTACAACAATATGCTGTTTCTAAGTAGTTCAAACATCACTTAAATGCACTTAATGATTTAGCCCTTGTGTTTCACGCTTGAGGAACTTAACATGTAATAAGACATATGTGAGCTTTGATGCGAATTATTGCTTTGAAAGCGCATATTCCCTTCTCTATATTAGTACCTAATTGAATTATCGCACGGTAGTGAACAACGCTGCAATGGTAAATGAAAAATAATGAGATTCCTGTAATCAGGAAATTATTTTACATCTAGCTAACGAACTCGAATCATTGAAATCATTTTAGAAATAAAATCTTTTAGTAGAAACCCTAATTGCTAGACTCGTTAAAACTCACCGGATGAACGGTTTCTTGGACAAAAAGCATTGTCACGATGTTCTTTCAACGTATCTCAGTCACGTTTTCTAGCGGAAAAAGTCCCAGAGATGCTACAAGGAAGTAATCTCTTTTTTAGGGTGGTTATCCATGTGCTGAATTTTACGCGTTATTTTAGATGATTAAATTATCTAAAGGGAGGCGTTGATTGTGTTTGTTGAAGAGGTAGAGTCTTGTTTGTTCTTCTGTTACATCCACGCATTGTCCTTGTGGTTGAAGATATTATTAGCGAGGAGATATTGTACTAACATGATACTGCCGCTTTTATCGAATTACCGGAGACTCTATTTGATTAAAACGGTTCATTAGACAAGAACTCATGTTGGACGGGGAAATAATTTCATTTGTGCCGGTTGTCACATTATAATAGTATTAATTTTAGCCTTTTATAGCCAATGGACAAGAGAAGAAAACCACAACTAATCCTTTCAAGCTCTACAAATGTTATTAATGTTGTTGAAGGAATTGTCTAGATCACAGCTGTTGACTTTTTTCAACTGAATTAATAGAATTATTAGCAGCGTTAAATTGTAAAGGTTCATTGTTTAAAGCAACGTTTGCGGAAAATTGTGGGTTTGAGTTAATTAAATGGCGTATTCTCTCGAGTGAACGAAATAAACGGTGGAAATTTCATACTTGCTTTACTACAACATTCACATTTGCGGCGGTTAAAACAAAAACTAATGCGTTCACGTAAACAAAGCTTATTCTCAGACTATCGAAACTTTTCTTTTCAGCTACTGCCAGAATTAGATAATTGTTGTTTATTATCATGACGATAAAGGATCACTTTAACCATCAAGTGAAATGTGTTAATTTCACGAACTGGTTAAAGATTCATTAATCATGGCATATAATACACAATTTTTTTCTATAGCAAACTTTGAGTTTAATTTATTAATTTAAAAAATATAAAAAATTGGTTGCTATGGAATTTTTGTTATAAACCAGTTTTTCATTTTGTAAAGTGCCGAAAATAATGCGTGATCCAAAAAAATGTTTTCCAAGTAGGCAATGACTGAGAGAGACAGATACAGAAGTTTTGTCTAATTGAATTTTTTTAATTGTCAGTCTAAAAAAAATTGTCAACAATTTGTCTACGGAATGGGAGTAAAGTAGATTAACAACAGATTTACTCCATAAGAAACGCGTATGACGATTTTTTGGAGGAATTTCCGAACGAAGCTATCCCATATGATGAACTAGCAGATCTGTTCGTCATATCGTAAAGTTATTCCAGCAAACAGGAAGTGTTAACTATAAGAAAAGCAGTGGCAGGCCCATTACAGCTAGAACTCCAGAGGCAACTGAGGCGGTAAAGCATGTAATGGAGGAACGTCCACAAACTTCAGTGAGACATTTACTACAAGAATACAACTACTATGGCACGTAATACGCATCATCAAAAAAGACCTACATTGACCTACATTTGCATCGTCTTCAAGAGACCCACGAAATTCTTCCCACGGACAAACCGCAAAGACAACAATTCTGGCAATAATTTATTAACAGATTTAATAATGATGATGAGGTAATGACAAATGTGAAGTTCACAGATGAATCATGATTTCTGACTACGTAAATTTCCAAAATAAGAGGATGTGGAGTGCAGAAAATTTTCATTTTTTTTTATGGAAACTCCACTGCAAAATCAAAAAATTGGAATATGGGCAGCCTAAACCTAAATACTGAACGATACCTATATGTTGAAATTTTGACACCATTTGTCAACATGCTACATGATGATGAGTTGCCGGAAGCTGTTTCCAGCAAGACAGCGCCCGTATTTGCACTACATGCGACAATATTACTTTTTTTAAACATTTTTTTGATAACTGATTTATTAGTTAAACGCAAAGATGATATAGCCACCACGGTCATGCGATCTGTCGCCTTGTGACTTTTTTTCTGGCGGTCAATCTTTACCGTACCTTGAGTACTTAATAACCTTACAAGTTTTTTGAAAAAGAGACTTCATCTTTGCAGAAAAATAGGTGGCGTGCACATAACCCACTTTCTCCAATAAAATCTGCTTGGTTTTCTTGTTACTACATATTTCTTCAGTTACTATGTCGAAAAGTATTTTTTTTTAAAGTTGTAAAACAACGTAATCCAATTTGGATAAACTTCGAAGATAGGTTACAAAAACCAAACCTAATTCACGTCAACTCCAAATTATTATATTATTATACGTGTTTCATAAGACGCTCTCTTGTGGCACGAATGGTCAATAGAATGAGTGCCACAAAACAAAGAGCGTCTTATGAAAACAATATAATATACTATTTTTTCTACTTTGGTGCTCGTAGTACGAAAATTTAAAATTACTGCTTTTTAAATATTCTAGGGATTTTTAAGATTGGGTATGTTGGTATGTGTCATATGTCAACCAAAATTATTTTTAATTTCACCAGAATCTGAAATTAATGAAATAAATAATTGTGGTTGTTTTTTAACTGAAAAGTTGACAGTGTTGACACTTGGCTCGCCCTCGTTGGGCTCGTTGACCTTCATAAGAGCAATACCAACATAATACGTATCAAAAAAATAACCATAAACAGTGTCACAAAAAGTTCCTTTGTGACACTACTTTTAGACAAACAAAAATTCATTTGTAATACCAAAGTAGAAAAAAATAATTTATGATTCAGTCCATGATCTAATCTAAACTGCCAGATTCCTGGCAATTTTTTTGTGACCTACGTGATTTTTCTCATGACCTGCTATTAAAATTTTTTTTTTCGGATTATGCGTTACAACATTTGAGAAGGAATTAGAACTGCCAACAGTTCTAGAGGTAGAGGTTGCAGAGGCAGGAAATAAGTTAGTAGGATATAGACCCTTTATATGTTGGTTGTTTTTTGTGAAGTTTAGATATTAACACTCAGTTTATTTTGAGCCTGATGTCTAAATGTCAAAACTCATCCAAATTTTGGGATTGTACACAGAATTTGACAGATCTTATGTATAAGGTTGTACCACTTAGGGATACTTTTACGACTTATGTATTGCCATTCATATTGTAACAAACGACAGGGTAACGACAGAAGCAATGTTAATAATGTTTTTTCTGTTTTGTGTCGTTACTAGAGCCAGTAAAGCACCCGTTTGGGTGCGTTACTGAGAATTTGGATGCTTTACTACAGCTGGTGAATTTTAGTTTTATCGGGTTGGCGTCATGGTCGTAAAACGTCAACGTCAAATGTAGTGTGTGTCAAAATGTGAATATGAACAATGTGTTTAATAACTTAACCTCAATTGTTATGAAATAAATAATATTAAATCATTGTACCCAACCTTGATAAAATTCCCTAAATTTCAAAATTTTATTTCTTTTATATAAAATGAAATTAAGTAATTAAAGAAATTAAAGAATTAATTGCAAACGCGTGCTGGAATCAATTATTTCTCAAACTTGTATTTTAATATAATATTACGATTTTTTATGATTTTTTAGAGATGCATATAATCACAATAAAGTTTAGTGATTCTAGTCTTCTAACATTATAATTAAAATTTACTAATTTCAATCTCATCCAGGAATGCCTAGGTATCCACAACTTCAGTTTTATGGCTAACCTATAAAGTTAAGTACCCTTCGATGCCACTTAATTTCTGTAAAATTTCTGGCTAGGATGAGTACAAATTTGGATGTAGTTTATCAATCTACTAGAGTGAAATAGTTTGTGCATACAAAAAGAAGTCTTCATTTATTATAATGTAATAATATTATTAATGCGAACGTTAACGTTTAGAAATGAGAAGATACTGTTTAATACATATATTAACATACATAATAATACATTTAATACATAGCATTAAGTAAGCAGCTGATTATTTGATATAAGTAACTTGTGAACCACATGAAACAAAAGCAAAAAAGTGCGAGCTAGGTCTTTTTCATTGTAGATAGAAATTTACCACTTACCCATAAGATTAGAAAACTGGATACAATTACGAATATTATTTAACCTTGATTAGCCCTTAAAAACCAAATTAGAAGAAGAAACAGTGTGTAAATGTAATTACTGTTTTACACAGAAAATTTTACAACTGATTTATTTTACAATGGAGAACAAATCATTAGTTTTCAAGTTAATTTACAAGGTCCAGACGTAACAAACCCAGTTAAAATATTAGTTGTTACATCAAATTATTATTAAAAGTGGTTTTGCGAATAATTTCTGAGTATTTTCTGAAAATTAAGTGATTAGTTCTGTAATTGCTCCTTCTCAACTACCTTCATGAGCGTTTTATCGTCCATTTACATTATATACTGATTTTAACTTGGTGTTCCTGATTGATATCATTTTAACTCTTTGCTGCAATTTAGACGCCCTTTCATTTAACTTTTTAAATTTTTTAAATGCTTATTGGAAATTTAAAAGCAAATAAAGAAATCCAACAAATGACAGTAACATTGTTATGGTTAAGAAGGTTAAGTGTAAAGTAAAAAAAATAATTTTGACAGCTTCCCCACTCACTAAACTTATTATCGGCATAAATAGAAAAAATCGAAACTAAACTAAATTCACCAAAAATCTACATACATACACTCAGCTTTTATGTACACTCTTTGCCACTAAAAATGACACCTCTTGTAGGTTTTAAACAGAGAGTAAAGATTGCAAGGTTTGGTAAAATGCACTTTTAAACTTACAAGTTGTTGCTGTAATGGCTTTGCACGGGACTTGCAAAATAGACCAATTTTACAAGTTAGAAATTTCCAATATTGACGATCGACAATCGGTAATGATTGTTTCAGATATTGACCAAGAAAGAATGGTCGTTTTGTGTAACCGATAAAGATAGTGGAATTAGTTTTTGTTTTTTTAATTGTACGAAAATATTTAGGCTTGTGTCCTCCGAATACTCCTTACAACAATTCTTTCTCAACCATAGAGAGAAAACGGGTACCATTCGACCGTGCTCTTGCCGCCCTGCAGCTACGATGTTGGCAAACACGGTGCTGATTTTGTCACCGTTGATGGATGGAAATCATGGTCGGTATCAGAAGATTCTGTATCGCGAAAAATTGCCGTTTCAAATCAGATTCTTTGCGAAATTTTGGCCACAACAGGTTTAGCTACGGATTAACTGATGAAATTAGTAATGCGAGTTCTTTTCCTAAAATAAATGTTGCTGAGAACGTCATTTTTAGCATAAATGTTACAATTAATCTATAATAATAATCTATCAAAATTAACAAAAAGGTAAAGTATTTTATCTGCTGAAATTTTTCCGTTCAACACGTGTCAGATCCTTCTAACTCTAAAATAAATAGTAAATGTTTTGTTTAACCAGAACATATCAAATTACTTTTGTACAAACCAAAAGGATCTCATTTCCTTCAAAAGTCCGTTTCTGTCTTTCAACATTTGGTTAGCCTAATAAACAAACCGATGAAACTTAATTTTCTTGGTATTTTTTTGTAATAGCCATTCTAAAAAAGTTAATATCTCATTTTAATATCTGGAAAATTGCAACTTGAGAGAATCAACGTAACAAACAGAATAAAGGGCTCGAATATTACAGTTCTTCGTTGTCAAATAACGAAACAGTTATTGTCACTAAGAATTCCAGACCCAAATTAAAGATAAATTGTCGTCTAATCTCTCGACATTTAGCGCGGTTAAAGAGTATAATTTCCAGATTATTAGACCGGGAAACCAAATTAAAATTCCTTCCTAATCACGATTTGGAGTTTATTAACATTCTTCTGTCCGAAAGCTTACAAGCGCTTTCATTTCTTTGAACGCTCTTTTAATTTTAGTGTTTTTTTATAAAGCCCTGTCTGTTGTTTCTTATTCCCTGCACGCTTAACAAACATTGTTATACTGCTAGATTTGACTCTGTTCTCCCGACGAAAACTCTATTTTTTCACTTTGTTTGCTATTTGGTTTGTATTTCGGTTATATCGATGTCGCAATTTTATGAAAAATCCGAAATTATAATCATTTAAGTTATCCTCCTAAAAATGCTAAACTGAACAAAATGCTCTTTCATTTTTTTCATCATACCCGGAAGCAAATTGAAACCGAAAAGAACCTAACTGATGTTTAAATTGAAGTTGCCAGTAAAAATGATGTAAAATATGTGAGTACGGTGACGTTTCATTTTACGTCGTATAAAGGAAAACAGCAGTCACCTTTCGTGGAAAAGCAAACCATTATTTATACAACGGTGGCACTTCACAGCGACAAAAAGACATCGAAAAATGTAATCAATTGTGACATTTTTATCGCGGTGAGTGGAAATAAAAAGTGGCACTTTTTACCAAAGGATTTATAAGAAAAATTAAAAGTATGCTACATACGACGCGCGGCGTCTCAGATGTTTGTTGATTTATTTTCTGACTGCAAACAAACTAGGTTGGGTTTCCGGTCAAAGAAAAGTCAAATAACACAGCATGAACAATTTGTGTTACTCCAGAATATAATTTCAGAGTTAAATTAAGCTACATTTTTTTCTATTAATAGAAACAAAGCTTTTGTGATTACAATGATATTGTTTATAAAGCACAAAAGCTTGGAACGTTCTAAAAATAGTTTTCGAGTGCCTCGAGTTTCCACAAAATTAATATACTAACTATATTTGGATCATTGTTTTAGGTTACGAAGTGGAGAAATTGGGGCTACAATCTTGTTTGCTAATTAACACTAAATATTAATTCATGCATAATTAACAAAATTTGTCTGTTTGGTATAAATGAGAATTCTTGCACTAATGGTACTGTTTAAAACGGAAAAATTAATTATTATTTAATTATTAATTAATTGCACGGTATTAAAGGTCAGGTTTAGTAAAAATGAATATCCAACAAATGTAACGTTTGTACAGTAAAATAATAGGTGTTCAGTAGAAAAAGAAAGTTCAGTTCAAAATGATAAATGTTTAAGAAGAAAATTAAAGTTTAACAAAAAATTTAATTTCGCATTTTATGATAAACTACATGACTAAATATTTATATTTTTGCTTTATTTATACAGTGTGGTACAAACTTAAAACTCAGTAATGTCGTTTCGCTTTTGCTTACTGAACGTTTATTATTTTCACCGAACAAATTATAATATAATACTGTGCGTGTTTTACTCATCATTTGCAATTTTTATTGTGCAGAATATAAAATTGTATCGATCATTTCTAGTTTTTTCACGTGCAAAAATTAATTATATACTAGTCATTTGTAATTTTTTACTGAACAAAATTGAATGTTTTATTTCTACCCTTATTTAAATGGAGGAATGGAGGTACAGTTTTTTATGTTTCACGTCTTGCTCGTTTATTTTTTATTCGAGTAATCTAAACTGCATAAAAAGCAAAAAAGGAATTAATTTTTTTTGCGTTATGAAGCTGGAATTAATGTATTTTGTTTAGTAGGTTATTAGTTTCTTTCTAATTTAATCGCGTAGCTTTCGAAACAATTTTAAAATTATTGCTACTAAATTTAACGTTAGAAATTGTTATTCTCTGTTAAAAATCTCCAATAACATTGAAAATTTGGTAGTAAATAAATTCTCTTTTTAACACAATATTTGGATTGGTATTTTTAAATTTAAATATAGTGGTTTAAATGTGATCATTCTGAAATTTTTGGACACCTATTTAAATTTTTCCTTGCTTTAATCGACTTGCAAATAATTTATTAGTCTATGTTGTTTTGAAACTAATTATCTGATTTCAGTTATTTTAAGCTCCACGGCTACAGCTAGAAAATGAGCTATTGTCATTTTCATATTATTGCTTTGTACAAAAGTAATATTAATTCATGTATAGTTAAAAAAAAAATAATCTTTGTTTGGTATAACTGAGGATTTTTGCTTTGATGCTATTACTTAAATAAAGCTACATTTTTTGATATTTCACATCGTGCTCTTTAACTTTTTATTGGAGTATTCCAAACTGCTCAAAAAGCAATTAAATTCTTTTGCTTGTTATGAGGCTGGAATTCACGTGAAATATTAGATTTTGAAACGTTTAAGTAATGAGTTTTTTAAAACAAAAAATCAAATGGTTTCAATGAGATATTTTTAAAATCATTTTAAAATTTGAATCGGTTAATTTATTTTGTTTTATTAGTTTATTATTTTCTTTTTAATATAATCGAGTAGCGTTCGAAACTTTTAAAATTGTTCTTAGATTTTAAAACCCCTGATTAAATTTTAGGTTAGAAATTGTTACTCCGTGTTAAAAATCACCAATAATTTTAATTAACTTCTCTTTTTAATACAATATTATTATTTTGAAATTTTTGGGCAGCTATTTAATTTTTTCGTGCTTTAATTGACCCATGCAAATAGTTTATCAGTCTATGTCGTCTCGAAACTGGTTATCTGATTTCGGCAATTTTCAGCTCCGCAGCTACAGCTATAAAAAGAGTTCTTGTCATTTTTCACATTGTTTGCTTTGTACGACAGGAAGAAAAAATTTGCGTCCTTAAAGGCAATCAATCACTCCGTCTTCATCTGTGCTATCGATCTAAAAACTTAGCAACAAATCATCCAGAGAATATCTCTCCTATTTTTCTAAACGCCTCTGAATTGGGTGTCGGTTCTGCCCCGGTAACAAATGGCTTTTCAAATAAATGACCAAAAGTTTGCATTGCATGAAATCGACTATAAAAAGTCGTTTATTTAACGAAATCTGGATTCATTAATTGCAGTATCCCGAAAAACTGGACGAACAGTGAGAGCATTGAGAGCGGCTGTATTGAAATTCGTTGTTACCTTCCCGGTGCAAACAATAATGACGAGAATTAATTGGCTTGTTGAGAATAAAGCGTCGGAATTTCGCTCAAAATGCAAACAAACAGCTATTAAAACTCGTTTAGGTTTAGGAAACGGCACGCAATTAAATTATAAATGTTGGTTTGGAAGCAAGTGGAAGCAAGATGTGTTCTCATAACGCTGATCGTTTTTATCAATAAGCAGCGATAATCCTCGATTTTTTTGCTAACAAGACAAGTTTAATTACAGCTTGGGGCTGCGCATTAACAAACAATTTTAGTAACCCCGTCATGTTTTGATATTAATTTTGTAATGCAGAACACGGAGCCGAGATTAGGTATCAGGTTCAGCAGTGTAACTTTGTCGCTTCAGGGGAGATATTAAATGTAAACACTCGAAGCTATCGCAAATTCCGATTTTTAACAGACATCACGTTAATTTCCCGGAAACTTGAAGAAAAATACGAATTAAAAAGTCAACTTTACGTGAGCCTCAAGGAATTTGAAACAACTTCGAAGGGACCTGATGAATTGCATTGTTCTATTACAAGTTTAGGGTTCTAATCACGTATTTAATACGATTTGGAATTCTACAATGAAAACTAACGGACGAACATTCAAATCCAATTACGAGAGATGGGCCGGAGATATTAAAACATGAAAAATTAAAAATAAAATCATGTTATGGAGTAATCAACGGAGCGGAATTGGAAAAGAGGTGAGCTTTTTACGTTCGTTTAGTTTTTGAGGAAAATTCACTCAAAAAATAAATAGGATTGTCTAGGACGGTGGAAATGTTTAAAGAGTCGTACATGCGGAAAAATCAACAAGCTATATTTTGCTTGGTAGAAAAAAATAAATAAAAAGTTAATTTCGTTCATCAGTGGATTAGTTTTCTGGGATTTTTAGTATCTTTTCTGTAGCCGCGCATTAATTAGCAAACTGTATACATTTCCTAGATTATATCTATTGTAAAGCTTCACAATTTCCTCCTGTATTTGCATCTAGCCAGGATTATAAAGTAGTCGCGATAACAAAGCTGGAATATCATATTTCAGTAATGAAGTTTCCTCCACTACACGCTTTAAAATCCGGACAACACATTTTAATGGAGGTTAACTAGAGCTATTTAGAAGCGCAAACTTGTAGAGAATGTATGTATAATTTAAGACCTCTATATATTTTCTCTAAAACAGAATAGTCCATGCTTAAAGTGAGAATTCTACGTATGAAGAACTGTCGTCTTGAATATCGCAATTAAAATTCAAGTCGCAACTTTGGTCATGTGAATTTGTATTCGCCGTGTTTGTCACATTTGAAATGTAAATGTACTCTTAGCGTTTTTCTTGTGGCCGAGACCACGTAATCAGCACCATAAGAATGCTGACGGTGACTTGGAAGCTAGAAGAAAATTCCCCAATCTTATCCGAGGAAATTCCAAATTTAAAGTAGACTGTACGTGGAAATCATCCCATTTTTTTTGCAGCTGCTCCTCGTTTCATATATCGACTTAATCCAATCGTTATTGTCCTAGCGTTTTTCCGATTAGAAAGAAAGACAGCGTACAAAGTTAGAGTTGTTGCTAATCGAGTTTAAAGAAGAAAAAGACGAGTCTGGAATTTACATCGATGGACTGAATTACGCGATGAAAATAGAAATAAATCCTCGCACAACAACGCTTTATTTTTCCAGAGGGAACTCTTAGTTATAACCATACATCATCAGCTTCATAAAAATTGTGAAAAACGTTCTCTTTCGCACATATCGGTCATAACTATGAAAAACGGCACAATCTCTCGTCGCACCGAAAGTTCGAATATGTTGATTTAATCCCAACTTTGTTAATCTCAATTTCGGATAACGAAACTCAATTTATGAAGTTTTATAATGTAACGTCGGAGCAAGGTTTAATTTTCACGTCAATTATTTCAATCATTTTCATCGAGACGTTGATTTATGGCGAAAGAAGGATTTTTTCAGTGTTCAAGACATTCCCGATTTCCGGGTAAATTGCGAAGAAAGCCTTCCTACCGGTTTTCTCGACAAGATAATTTTAAAAAGGTCTCATCGATGCTTTATTTGAAACATTTGGGATGGGATCCAAATTACACGGGACATTAGCCAGCTCGGAAAGGTCAAAAAAGGAGATGAGAGAATATTTGGATGCAAAACGACCACTTTCGAGGTAAAATAAAATCAATTAGAATGATTTGTAGGCTATCGTTAAATTAACTTTTAACGATGTATCTTCTGAAAAACCAGTTGAATTATTGACTATCACGTTTTTGCAAAGAGGAAGAAGCGTTTTATTTAAGGCCAACTATGACTAGCTCACCTATCAGCTCCAGCACAATTCTAATTAAACTAAATCCTTTGAATGAAATAGCCCTGTTGACTTTACGGGAAGTTGTTAGTTAGGTTAGTCTGGGAGCTTGAGAAATCACACCTGTGTTCCGAACTGAGGCTTTTTTTTTGGCGGCTCTTTGTTGAAGATTCCGCCCCCGCGACGTAACTCAGGTTTACTACAATTCAACGGTTTTCCGATGAATAAACTTACGGGTTAATTCTAATGACTTTTTGATGAATCTAAAAATTTTAATCTGAGCGACTTTCCTAAGATCGCGACCATTTGAATGTATCCAACTTTAATTTTATTTAAGAAGCTTTCTCAGACTTTAATGTGTCAAGTCTGTTTGATGCGATTCAATTTAATTTCTTGTTTTTCTTTATCTCTGGATCAAAATGAAATTATTCCATCATTCTGACGCTACTCGGATTTTCTTGATAATGGGACATTGCTTTGAATGATTCTCTGACAAAGAAACTCAGGTATTTCTCGTTAGTTTTAATTAAAAAGTTAATCGATTTAAGTTTTGACAATGCGAAGATCGAATTAAGTAATTCACATCAACGCGATGTTTATAACTTTAAATTTATAAATCTAAATTCTCTTGATTTTTATTTTATCAACTCAGTTCACTGGATTCGGGTTTAACACAAAAAGGAAGTGGAGAATTTTGTCCTAAACATTTCTTTTATTTTTTGAGCTAGACATAACGAATAAATTTGGGTACACAATAGCCCGATTCGCCAGGATAAGTATTTCGATTTTTTAAAGAATGAATCCCAATACAAATATTGACCAGAAAATACATTACACTCACTTGGCTATTAATGAAATGTTTCTATTATTTAAAAAGAATGTAATTTCAGCTATATATTTTTTCTTTTATTTGTCAGTATAATTTCCTCAGTAGTATTCAAAGTTTAATTAGTTAGAAACATAACCATACAACTTTTCTATGTATATTTAATGATTATTTAAAAAATAATGCATACATTGGTACCTCTTACAATAAGATGACCAAAATGTTTTTTTTTCCTAATTACTTCGAAACTTTTTTTCAAACAGCCTAAAGAGAAAATAATAAACTAAAAGATTTTCTCAAAATATTATGTGAATTTCTTTCCAACAACTGTATTTTATAATGTAGCATGCGTTTTAACGGATTAAAACGTTTTTATCCTCAAAAAAAATGGACGATAACTTGTAAAAGAAATTTGTTTGAAATTCGATTTGGAGCAAAAATGAATCTAAACCTTGCTTTTTATGTGTTTTATTGACATTTTACAAACAGCGCGATGTAGAACCAAATTTATTAGAATACTCTCTTTGTGCCAGTTTGTGAATGAATGGGGAATTTTATAATAAATTTTCGTACAGTCGAACAAAACTTTGTATGCTAGTGATAATAAACACATGCTGTCCGGACCTAACGATGTTGAACTTTATTTAAAAAAGTTGCCTTAATTAAAATAATTAATTTCCGGCGTGTCAAAGTAAACGTTAATAGTTCATCCACTTAGCTCTCTATCGGCACTTTCGCTACCAGCTCTGCAAAAATTCCGCGTCATTAGTTTCGGTTTATCCGTTCTGGGATCTCTTTCCTTCCTTAATTACATTTCCAGATGTTAGCTTTTTAGGTAAACACTTGTTACAAAATCGTTGTTTTCTTTGCAACCCTCAAAATTGTGTCGATTAATTACAAAACTTGCTTGCGCAAGCAGGTCCTAACAAACGCAATTATAAAGTAATTAACTGTTTTTTTTTGAGTTGGTAATTATTTGATACATTTTCATTTCAAAGGAATAAATCTCGAGGGTCTAGAATAACATTCCTTATTTTTATAAGGTTCTATAAATTACAGCCGGGGGCAATTTTTCCATCTTCTCCTTAATGAAGTGTTTTTGAAACGTGATCGATGAGTTAATTAAGCAGAAAATGTACAAGTTTTATACTGTAGGTCATTCGTGACACGTAAAATCTTAATGGAGTTTCAAGGAGACGTCGGGATTACTGTTGCAACATTTGCGGATTGCTGCGTCCTTGACATTTCAATCTTAATTTGATTTTTTTTATTAAATTACTACTGAAAATTTCATTTGAGAAAATAAATCTCTAAAGATCTGATTTCCGATGATAAATCCTGGGAATATATCACGCAGCGAATCCAGGATTTTGTTAAAAAGTTGGGAAACGAAACGGGGAATTTAATTTGAATGTTTCAGAAGGAACTTGGGACGATAGAAGTAGCACAAACATACTCCATTAATTTATCGATGTTCTAATAAAATATTCTAGAGTTTGGAATTAAATTTTCAAATCAATTATCGTTGTTTCAGGAGAACATATCGTTCGTAATACCTTGGATAATTGGGTTTATAACTTTCATGGCGTTGGAGGCCGTCGCCATGGTCTACTCCAACGTTCTCAGAGATCACGTAAACAGAGTGAGTGACATAGTTTGAAGTTTTTAAGCTTGAATACTTTAAATACTCAAAGTTATGCCCGCATATTTATCTAGTAAAGTTTCTGATATTGGAAGCCAATTCCCTCAATTTTCCATTAGTTAATTCTTCCTTCCCGATGCAATTTAATCCGTATTTTTGCAGCAGTTCGACGCTTTGTGCAAAGCGGAAATGGCGTTTTTCGTTTCGAGGACACTAATTAACGTAAGTAATCTTTCTCATCTCGAATTTCATTTATATCGATCGCTAAAATATTCAAAAAAACTACATTGTTATAATGATGAATGAAGCCCATGTCGAACACTCAACAAGATTGATGGAATCAAAATAATGAGCAAAAAAATTTATAAATAACAAAATCAATGTAAAACACTAAAATTCAAAACAAACACACAATTCAATAAACAAAAATCATCAAATTTAAGTCGGCTCCAGCATCGACTTCATAAATTTTAATTGAGAGAGGCACTGGACGTTCATTTACATTTGGAATATAAATGTGAAATAATTCTATTTGAACACAAACTAAAAGCAACGCTGAAATGTCTGCAATGTTCGCATTTTTACAAGCGCCAGGATGATATTTGCATAAATGTATGCATTGTTGGAGTGCAATGTTTGCAATAGGACGTCATTATGGTGCAATTAGTGCAGCGATGAAGTCATTGTCTAATTACTGAATTATTGATTACAAATGTCTGCTATAATTAATGCGAGGTTAATATTTAGCACTCAGATTGTTCGAAATTGTTCTGTTAGTAATGCCGATTGAAATTTGAAATATACGTGCTTGAAATATGAGTAATTTGTTATATCAAGAAGTATTGAGAGTGAAAGAGTGGTTTCAGGATGATCGCATTTATCACTTTGAAATCACTCTTTGGGAGTGTGTATTGGTAATTTTTTTTACAAATTTTAAAGACTGGTATTGTTGATATAGTAGTTAAACATCAAAAGCTGCAATTTTGTGAAATTTTAAACTCAGGACAATTTTCTAAAATTACAATTTTTGCGAAGTTAGTGGAAATTTTGTTGCATATTTTATCGCTTAAGACCCAGAAACAACGACTTTTCTAAATATCTAAATATTCTATATATATATATATATATATATATATCTAAATATATATTAATTAATTAATTAATTTTTAAATTAAATTTTTAATTCTTGCTAAAAAATTTAATTTGAGGCTACCATATTCTTATAGATTTTATGTTTAAATAAAAAATAATAACTCTTAAAATATCCACAAAATTGAGAAAATGGTTTATGGTTTTTTGAAGATGTTGAAATGTGATGCGTTAAATCTATAACTTCTAAATTAAATTTAAAATTTTTGCTAAAATCTTGAGTTTGACAAAATGCTACCATTTTCTTTTAGATTTCATGTGTCTAAATACAAAAGAGTCTTCTAAATATTCACAAAATTTGATTAAATTACGAATTTTTAAACATGCTCCAAAAATGGTGGATGCGCTAAATCTGTAACTGGTAAATTCAATTTTTAGTTTTTACTAAGAGTTGTAATTTGACTAAAGGCGACTATTTTCTTGTAAAGTTCATGTGTCTAAAAACAGACCTAATGAATTTTCCAAATATCCACAGAATATAAAAAAATTGAAATTGTATGCGCTAAATTTGTAATTTTAAAATAAATTTTTCATTTTTGCTAAAAATTTTAATTTGACGAAATGCTACCATTTTCTTATAGACTTCTTTAAACGTCTAAATTAAAAAAATTATGAATTTTTTAAGATGTTCGAAAATTTTTCGTGGATGCGTCAAATTTGTAACTTTTTTGTTAAAATCTTGACTTTGACGTAATTCAACTATTTTTTTGAGGACTCTTGTGTCTAAATACAGACACAAGAGGTCTTTCAAATATTCACAGAACTGATAAAATTACAAGCTTTTAAAGATGCTGCAAAGATAGTGGATGTACTAAATAATTTTAATTTTTAAATTAAATTTTTAATTTTTGTAAAAATTTTTAAAAACAAAAATTATGAGTATTCCAAATATTCACAGAATTGAAAACATTATGAATTTTTAAAGATGCTACAAAAATGGTGGACGCGCCAAATTCATAATTTCTAAATTAAATTTTTAATTTTTGTTAAAAGTTTTAATTTGACGATATACAGATTGAAGATTTTATGAATCTAAATACAAATATTAAAAATAAATTTAGAATTAAGAAAAATACAATTTTTTTAAAAAAACAACCTAATTTGCCTCAAATTTCAAAAAGCTACTTAATTCTATTAGATTTCATCTGTAGAAACATAAAATGTCGTGCTTTATACACAGAATTAATTGAAAAAGAAATTAATAAAGTTGAAAAAAAAATAGTCACAAATTCTGAGATTTTCAAATAAAATTTCTAATTGTTGATAAAACTCGAAACATTTTTAATTTTGCTCTTTCATGTTATTAAACACAAAATCAACATTTTTATGAATATTATCAAATAAGAAATAATAATTTTTTTAATTTAAAAAAAAATCGTCGATGTTCGAAGATTGTTATGTCCAAAATAAATCTCTAATTTTTACTGAAAGCTTTAATTTAATGAAGTGTGTCTGTTTTTTTGTAGACTGGCCGTTTGTAAACACAGAAATCATATGTTGTCAATATAAAAAAACATTTTCTCAAAATTCCCTCTTTTCCAGGTGGCGGCCATCAGCGGGGTGATGCGCTTCTGCAACATGCTCCGAGCCGGAATTACCTGGAAAGGTAATCCCAAGACTACCAACTTCCAAATTTCTTTCTTTTCTCTCTAGGTCCCGAAGTCATCGAACTATGATGCAGGAATTCATATCCTGAAGACGAAGACGACCCAGGTTATGGTTACGACTCTGACAGCGACTGTTCTCTTCTTGTAGGAGTGTCGTCTTCGTCGTCCCGAGGAGGCTCCAGCGACAGCTCGGAGTTCGTCTGACATATCCGTTGTGCCAGAGGCTAAAAATACCAAGAGACTTTCATCTTATCGTGCCAAAATTTAGAAATCAAAAGTAATGGTCGAGCTTACTCGAATCACACTGTATTGTAAATAGCGACTGGGGCAAAAAACGCGCTGGTTAATTTCCTGTAACTTTTGCTGACAATAACACTAAATGGTTTACGGTGATGCTTTTGTTTCGTTGTTAAATAAACACCAAATTGTTTTGTGGCTCGTTTAGTTTATGTTGTGAAGTATGCAAAACGAGATTATATTGTTATGGGTGCTCTGGGGTGATTGTAATAATATACTCCTAAAGTGAATTTATAACAGTTTTGTGTAAATAATATTAAATAAATATCTACAAAGAGCAAGCGCACTTTTTGGGTCCAGAACTGTTTTTATATTTTTTATTTGGAACTGATACCAATTCCCAAATTACCATCGCTTCTCCTGGTTTAAGCAGGAGTCGGTATCGAATTATACCGTCGTGGCAAAAGCACTTGTCGAAATTCGTCCCTTGGGTCTATTTCACGATCACTCTATCTCGAAGCAGATTATATCCGATTTAACCTTGTTTCGAATTTTAATCATGCAGTGTCTGAGCCCATTAACCCTCCATTTCACTCATCTGTTTGCCTCCAGTCCCAATGTTGTCACAAGAGAATAAGACATTTCGATTTTTCATTGTCCGTAGTTTAGCGAGATCTTTTTGTGCTGACGAAGTATTAAAAGGAGGAAAAACGCATTGTGCGGTGTCAGACGTCGATAACATTCTCTTCTGAGGAAAGCTGGCACCAAATTGAACATTGTTGCTGGCGGCGGGACTCTAACAAAGACATCTCCGACTATTTCAGAAAGGCTCGAATCGATCACGGTTCCTAATTGAATTTGCTCAAGACTTTAATTGGAGCTTGTAGACAAATCTGGGAAAAGATGGATAAGTGAGAATCACAAGTTTAATTTGAAAAGTTCGATTTTAGGATACATGTGTCGCCCTGATCTCGACGAGGGAGAATTTAAAGAAAAATTGTTTGCTATAAAAGTTTGTTGGTCGGAGTTCCTCTTAAACGATGTGGAACCAGCTCGGAAAAGTTGAGGGAAGTTGCGATTGAATTACAAACTAGGTACGTACCTGGACAAAAACAACGAACCGAGACAAAGGGACAAGGCTACATGCACGTTTTTGGGTAATATTCCTCATTTTATTTAACTAAACCGCCACCGAAATTCATTTACCAGAACCTTCCTTCTCTCACCCTTCCTTCGTCTCAAAGACCATCATAAATCAAAAGGACACTCTTTGGTAAATATTTAAAGCCTCCAGGACTCACTTAACCATCATAATGTACTTACCCTCGAAGTTTGCTTAATGGCAACTGGAATTTAATGAACGTGTCGTCAAAGTTAGTCCTTTTGCTTAAAAGGACTCGATAAGAAGTTTATTGTTGTAATGAAATGTTAATCTTTACATCGTTTGATGTCCCAGAAAATTATTTCCTACATCTCAAGTACTTTTGTTCTTGTTGTCACGTTGACGGTAATTCCCCTAGAGAAAGTTGATGTAATTTCACGATTTTGCGCTCTGAATTTGAAAGAAAACTGTAGGGACAAGGACTTATAGCGGAAGTGAGCAAATATTTAAATTCTTGAAACAAAGAGGAGCAAGTTTACGTGTTGAAACACTTTTAATGGTTTTATAGTTGTCCAATCAATACAAACTAATAATTTTTTATGGTTTTACAATTCTCTTCAATTTTTTTGCTAAATTTTAAAAATAATTAAAAACTTTGTGGTTTGGAAATTGTACAATTCTACAGGAAATCACAGATATTCCTGAGGTTCAAATTAGAACTAAATGTATTAAAAATGGATTATTCATATTGACACTTTTTTACGTCTCTTACAAAAATAGACATTATTGATAACTATTGATTATAAAAAACAACTCTACCCTCTCTCATTTGACAGTTTTTTACTTTCACAAAAATTGTTTTATAAAATTTTGCAATTCAAATATGATGACAACTAAAGACTTTAATACTTATTACATATATTAAAATGGCGACTAAATATTAAAGTTGAGTTGTTTATATTCCAAATGTGAACTATCAAAGACAACTAACTCACTCTGATTTGAGGCTTTTTAAAGTCATTTGTAAAAATCGACGTTTAAAAATTAGTAACCCAAAATTCGGTGATTCGAAAATTTTACGAAAAATTGCAATAATATTTCTTACTTTTACCTTTAAAATAAAAACAAACATATTAAAACTGAATTGTTCGCATTGAAATTGTAAACTATTAAAAACAGCTCTACTCCCATTTGACACTTTTTTCGTCATTTATAACAATCGACTTTTAAAAAACTCCGAATCTAGCGGTCCAAAAATTTTGATAAAAATCAGAATATTTGTTAGTTTTAGGTTTAAAATGAAGTATGTAAGGTAAGGTAAGTAGGTATGGAAAACAACTTTGATTTGACGCTTTTTACATCTTTTATAAACTTGACTTAAAATTTTAGGAAAAATCACAATGATATATTTTACTTTCAGCTTCAACATGAAGACAAATATATTCAAATTAAGCCGTTTATATGAAAAATAACTCTACTGCCATTTGACACTTTTTACGTCATTTATAAAAATCTGTAACTCAGAATCTGATGGTCTAAAAATTCTGACTAAAATCGTAATGATATTTGTTTGTTTTAGCCTCAAAATGAGGACAGATGTATCAAAATTTGATTGTTTAGATTTAAAATGTGAACCATGAAAGACAATTCTATTCTGATTTCACTTTTTTTTACTTATTTTACAAAAACAATTTTAAAAGTGTAACTTCCAATCTAGTAGTTCAACAATTTTATCATAAATATCTGTCAGAAAACCTGTATGACATATTTATGCTAGGTTTTCAAAACTGGACTTTAAAATTTATGAATACATGATAAAAAGACTAAGTATGTTCAAATCGGATTATTTCTTTTAGATTGGCAAGTCTGCATCACTAATTTAGCCAGAACATAATATTGTTCACTACAAAATGTTTTTGAGTGTAAAATAAAAAGATTTTATATTACGAGTAAATTAAATTTGTCGTAATTAAACTAATGATAATAATGAACAGCTTTTTACGCCTAAATATAATTTTGTACTGAGCAGAGTTACTTAACGACCCAGAACCTAAGACGTCGTCTCAAAGAACACAAATTTCCACAACAAAAGATTGCCTAATAAAACAAGGGTTCATAATAAAGCATGTTGATGATAGGGGAACATCCATATCACACAATATATAATGTAATGAATATAACCCGAGGGTTTTCGCTATATTCATTCCAGAACTGTTGCGTCGTGATATTACGAAATTTTCTCTTTACTGCGTCTATTTGTGAGCGAAAGAATTTCAATGAATTTGAAAAGCTGATTGGAAAATGAGTTTTTACTTGTATAATGAACTAATGTATTCGTTTCGAAGCAGCTTATTAATTTAATCTATTTTAACAGCGAGTTTCGTGAAATTCCCTTCAAGCCCAAGCAATACAATCTCCTCAACACTCTGATTTATAGCCTGAAGTTCCATGCTTGAGCCACAAATTACGAATCTTCTGCACTTCATTTGTCACGAAGCGTTGGACTGGAACGATTAATCCGGTAAAATCTTTTTTATTTTAATAAATTTTTCCGAAAGAAGTTGCTTTGAAATGTACGCAAATGAGACGTGATTCTTCTACAAAGAACTGAATTTTCATTTGAAAGCTTTCCATGTTAAGTGTACTTTAGACTAACGTTCTTTCCTTGTAAATAATTCATCCTTGGTCCTTTATCCTGCACTAGTTCATGATTTACGATAATTATGTGGAAAGAATGGATCGTTTGTCAAGCATACGTTTCGATATTGTAGAATCAATTGAGTTTGCGACGACGATGCAGTTTGCTTGCCGGAAGGATAAGCAGCTATAAATTGCGACGACTCCGGTGTCCTTAACCGGAGCGGATGCTTGAGTAAGCAACAGGACCGGAACGGAATTTTTAACAACACATTGCTAACGGGAAAAAAAACCAATGACGCAATAAAAATTGTAACAGTTTTCGTGGTTTTAACCATAAAATTTAACTAAATTTGCACAGTCTGGAACTGCGTTAACTTGTTTTAACCGCCTTGTTTTTATCTCAAAGTCTTTTAACTTCCCCAGTAAATTATTATTAAGCATTTTTCTTTTCCATCTTAAATCCTCGTTATTTCTGTTGAATTATTATCACCTCTGACATGTCTTTGTCTCTTTACGACCGCCGTCATAAAAATAAGCTGTCTAACTTAACAAAAGGCCAAGTTTTAATTAAGATTCCATCGTTTTCGATGACGTAAACGTACGAAATAAAAAACAGCACATTTGTCACAAGTTTGTGTTTTAATTAAAGAACTTAACGTAGAAAAAAGTCAGTATTTTATGCCCAGGTGCAAAAGAGTTTCCCATTTCAAGCTTAAAGTCGTTTAGTCGTTGCTATATATCATCTACCTACATACATTCAGGATGTAGCGGATGTAGGTAGTTGCCGGCAACACAACCTCTTGTACTTCTGCCGAGTTTTATGCAAGTTCCTACGACTCTCTTCATGACCTGGAATCAATTAAGATTATGTCAAAAATGCTCGAGTTTAAAGAGAAAAATTTGGGAGCTAACGGATCAAAACGTGGAGGGTAAATATTATAGAAATCTGAAAGTAAGCTCATTTTGTGGTTTAATTTAACAGATTTTATGCCTCGCTCACTTGAAATCATTCGAAGGGAAGTAGATTTTTATCTTACAGACTATTTTGAAATGTTAATTTGAATGAGTTTATCTAATTTTAAATCACAGTAAGTTAACGAAATCTTAGGTTGTAGCAATTTGGAAATTACACAAAATATGATTAAATTAACTACAAATGGAGCCAAATTGCAATAAATTAAACTAAAACTAAATGACACTAAGGTTAATTTGGCAAAATGACCAACTTTTGAAAACGACTTTAATTTAACAAAAGCTGAATCGGCCGCAAGGAAACTAAACCAGTCAAAGTCACGTTATAGTTATTAACGTCATGAAGCCGATAACTGACAAATAACAGACACGATCGGAAACCGAGATTTTATCATTATTCGAGTCTGTTATTTGTGTATAGGCCGAATATTGTTCATTACTTTTTATAATACAATACCAAGAAAAAATTCGCAATTTGTTTAGCACAATTTCTAGAAAATTTATAAATTAAGTTTGTTTGCATTGCGCTAGAAACAATTATTGTTTATATACAACAGTTATCTTGCTGTTTGGAATTTTTGGTGCCTGTTGCCATGAAGATCTGGGTATACTAGTCCTGTTAATAGGATAGAAAAGATCTTATATTGGTGACATTAAAAGACACAAAAAATAAAACATCTAAAAAATTTGTGATCTCCCAACTAGATACTTTTTTCAAGGATTGTAATTTGTTTAGAAAATATGCGTCGTTGCAACCATCCAAGTTCGATTTTTCTTGAATTATAGAAATGGTAGATGTACCCGACAATTTGTAGGTATTCATAAAACAGCAACAGTTTCAATAAAAATTGCGGGGTTTCTACAACTGGAATACCCTGAAAAGTATACAGGTTACTATTTTAGAAAGTCCTTAGTCAGTCTGAATCGAGGCCGAGGAATCTGGGGGTAAAAACTCAAAAATTTTCAACAGCTTTTTCAATCTACATTAAGGTCTGAATTTAAAGTCCCGGAGTCTTTGTAACAATCCGTTTTCAACTTTTGAAATCGTAATCTGAAGAAATTGCAGAACAAGAAAATGAACAGAAAAAGTTTGTGATGTCTGGCAATTTTGCGTGTTCAATTTTTGCAATTTTCTTATGTTTATAATTTATAATTTTTACTTTTAGATTTTAGTAAATGAGAAATAAATCTGTAGTTGATATTAATTGGTAAAATATTAAATTAAAATTTCCTCCTGTGCTGTTAATTTCTATAGCAGCCGTGACTTTTATAAGAAACTTTTCAGTGCTAACAACTTTGATATAACACAATAACAGGTAGGTATTATAAAAGAAAAAATAAGGCCAAGGACCAATTAAATTTGATGAAATGAAAGTGACCTAAAAAACAATGGGCAAAAATGTATGGAGCTTGGTCTAGATTTCTGCTTACCTAAGTGAATATCATATATAATATCTCGAGTGCATGTCAATTTGCCGATAACTTAATTCAGAAAATTAGAAGACAATTTGCCATGCACAAGGTGTATTCGGAGAAGTAATCCCTGAACGAAATTCTTGGCAAACAACCCCCGTCTTAATTTTGAGAATTGAAAAAATTGGAAACAAAATAAAAATTAAATTTCTGGACACGTAATATAAACTTTAATTAAATTGTTGTGCCGTGTCGTATCGAATAGAAACAATAACAACGCGTAAACAAACACTAATTTTGTGTGTAAATCAAACAACATTAAGAAAAATTATCAAAAAATGCACTAGTGTAAATTATCGTTAATTGTCCTAGTGTAAAATTATAGAATAATTTGACACTGATTGGTTGATTTTTAAAAATTCAAAGCTTTTCATTGGCATGAAGAATGTGTGGGAAATAGTATGCTAAATACTAAGCAAATTTTACGGACACATCAAACAGAAATATGCTGATAGTAAAAACTTATCGCCAAATGGAAGAAAAAAATATTTGTGATATTGAATTATCATTTAGAAATAACTTTCTCAATTCTTAATCTCGCTTTATGTTCCTTATGTTTTCAATCTCACTAAAAAAAGTAAAAGGAATAAATGGAACGCAATTTTAACAAAAAATTTCCTCAAATGACTGTCACGGTCACTAATGTTATCTGTGTACCTAATGCAACTTCTCATTTTCTGAATGCATGATACTAATTGGTACCTACTAAACAGTTCTCTACGTTTTGACCTAAAAATTTGTTTATTTTTGCACCCTTTGATTTAAAAACGCAATTTTTGGGGACATATTAACGTTGTAAAACAAGAACCATTTTTACCCAAGACTATAGTAAATGTGTCTAAATTTGATGAAACCTAATAAAATGTGCTCCAATAGAACTAAATTAGGCCAAATGGAACCGGTTTAATTAAATTAATTAAAACTTTCAATTGAACTAAATTTAGTTAAAGCCAGAACCATGCTGCTCCAATTCGAAAACAAATCTTTTCACATTTCACCACTGGGTAAAGGAAAGAAATCGAAACAACTGTTCAAAACTCAATCAGACTAATTGAAATAAAATCAACAAATAGGAGTTAAAAACAAAGAACTTATTACTCTTCGATTTTACCCCTTACCTGATACTCCATGTGGCACGGAACCTCCTCCTGCACAAACTCATCATCGTCATCGACCTGCAAAGTATGGATTTTTTTCGCAGGAATTTCATCATCTACTAGAATTTCCCTCGTATGTGTCATAATTCCCGTCATTAACAGCAGCAAAACAACCACGCTTAAATAACCCATTGAAACCCTCAACCCCACTCAACCTTCATCAACCCATTTCCCGAATTTATTCCTACAAGAATCCTAGCAAATGCGTGACGTTACTTGGATTTTTTTTTTAATTAAATGAAGCTGTTTTCTTATTAGTATTGATTCTACGACCACAGCCTTGAAATCAACGAAACGGAAATAAGGATTTGACGGATGCACAGTCGACAGATGATTGATGTTCGTCGCTCTCACATAAAATACAGCTTGGATAAAGGAGATCCTGTGTTGAGTTCTCTGAAAACATTTCCGGTACAGTTGTGTACCTGGAAACATAACGTTAAAGGTAATCAACTGAAAGGAACATTCTGTAATTTTCGTTACTGTCAGCGGCTCCTTTGTCCTGGAATGAAAAGAGTGACATCTGTGACATCAATAAAAAGATGTCGGAAAAATTAAAGAGAGGCGATAGAAAGGTATGAAAAACACTGACGCCCAACACGTTTAATTAAAAACAAACTGTGACAGTCAATTAGTAATTTGAGTAAATCGAGTTTGATCTGGTCATTCCTGATAATGTTTAGGCTTGATTCTATAAACTTCGGAAGACCTTTGACTCAAGGTTTAACGAGGGGTGATTGCGTTTCTTGGGGTAATTGGATCAGCAAAGTGACAGGTTTTATTGAATTTTTCTGCAGGTGATAATTTAGTTTGACTTAAAAGCAGGAAGAAGTTTCTATTAGTTGAGTACAAAGTTAAAAAAAACTACTAAAACCCAAGTTCAAAATTGCCAGGCGGATCGCCAGAAATAACATTTAAAACAATTACTATTGAGATAAACTAATATTAGTACTTTTTCATGAAAACACACACTTCATCAAAATTTACTGCACATAAATTCGCCCTCCGGTCATCAATCACCAATTAAATGAAATTGGTCTCATTTGTAGGCATAAAATTTTAAACAGATAACACGATTACAGCCGTGTTTATTGACTTTTAAACTTTAATTTAATCACACGATAAAACTATCGAGTACTTTATTGCAATAATGAATGACATGACAACAAAAAGTTGCAAACTTAATTTTAACTCGAAGCATAACTGTGATAATTTAAGACTCGAGCGCTTTTAATTTGTGTTTTTATTTGAAAAACCGCCTGTAGTGACCGACAAAATTCCCGGTTTAATTAAGGCAGCTGAGCTATAAAAATATTTAAAATTGGAATGTTACAAAAATATTAACAGCTACAGGTAAACAACGCTTGTGTTCACCTTTGGCAGTTCGAAAAGAAGTTGTTTGTTCAATTATGAAACAAAAACTCTTCTTTGTTCGAGCTGCATTTATAAAAATGGTCTACCAACAGTTCTAAGAAAATCTGATGTGATTGCGTCTAGTAAAAACCGAGTTTTGCAACCAAAGAACAAGATAATACGTAGAACCGTAGGCCATCGCAATCAACTAGTTTAATGAGCAATTTCCTAATCAATTCTCGCCAGCTTGAAACAGAAGCAATTAACAATACACTTCCTCTAAACTTCATCAATCTGTGAGTTTCAACGGAAGATTAATTGATATTCATATCTCTGATTCTGTCACACATCAATTCTCTCTTTTAACCGAATTTGTAATCGTATTATAAAAGACTACTGTGCAAATTGCACCGACGTGAGACGTGTAAAATCGTTAAATATCTCCCGATCGCTTTAGGTGAATTTGATTTGATGACATCTTGGAAACAATCTGAATTTTAAAAGAGTTCGAACAAAATTTGTATGCTATAAATTATTCATTAATAAAATGGAAACGGTTAATTGGAACTTGAGCGAATCCCAGCTGAATTTTCATTTCGCAGAGTCAACAACGGAATCATGGTAATTAGTGTGATTGACAGATAACATCTGCCAAATTTTTGCTTTGTGGCAGTTTTAATTGGAGACTAAAACGTGATTGTCACACAGATATTGTAGTTTTATTGCAGGGCGTACGTCGCGTTTATTTCAACAGTGACAAACAACAGATGTGGCTGAATGAACGTCCGTTTTAAAATTATTGAATCAAATTGTTGATATAAATCACAGAGTTGGATATGGACAAATTTTAACAATAGTTCTAGTTTAATGGCAGGAATTAGACGCAAATTGCGTTGTAATCAGGACAAATAAATATTCAAATATGAAGCAGGGTTATAACGAAGGTAATTAGGGTTTCGTGACTTTTGGGGGGAAATCAATAATAACGAACATTGGAAATTACATGATTCAAATGAAAGAGTATCAAGCTTTAGTAAAGATTTTTTTAGTTATAGACAGCTGATTTTTGTTTTTCAGAAAATTTTGACTTAACTTCGTCCTGCAATCGTATTGGTACATTTTTACAGACACAATGTTCAAGCTTTTGTTACGTATTTACAGAATATTATCTAAGGTGGGGAGTTCACAACCGAAATAAACTATTGTTTTGAGAGACAGAAATAGAACTTTTGCCGAGATTTGTATACTATTTTATTCACAATCATGTATAATAAAAATTATAAACACAAATTTTATTTTAGTAGTTTTCTACTGTTCTCGAGGAGAAAAAATTCTAGACTAGAGATATTTGCGCTTGTACAAAATTATCAGCTGTTTATATATGTAAATTATGTACAGGCTAAGTCAATATTGCGATATCGGTTAATTCTTTCTTTAGTATTCACGATATCGGACTTTTAAATATATCATAATGCATGAAGCAATTCTATGTATATTCTAAAAATATATTACCTTTTGCAGGTTATATCAATCGTCCAGGACCATACTCAACTTAATTATTTTAAATAAAAAGCTATTTATTTAAATTTTGAATTTAGTACATTTTTAGCATTATTATTATTAGCAATTGATTACTGAAATTTGGTTTGAACAAAAAAAATCATTGTCTTTTCGTGTGACACTAATATTAGTTGAAGCTATCATGCTGGGTATTTACTATAAACACTCATTTAAACAGCTATAACTTTTTTTTTTAATGGAACACCCCATATCATTGTATTATCGGATTTTTTTTTATGTTCACCTATTTTGACTAAGTCTCATAACTTTTTAAAAATTGTGACAAAATGTAATAATATAATAATAATTATTCGTGAAAAGTGGGCTCTGATTAGATTATAGGAAAAATAAAGTTCATGCAAGCAAAAAAAAATGTGGGGTATTCCTATACACATCTAGTTGGCCCAAATTTTTTTTTTTAATTTGAAACGTGTAGTTTTAAGAATGAGTTTTTTTTTTCTAGATGCTTCAGATGCTTCAGATGTTTCAAGATGTTTCAGATGCTTTAGATGCTTTAGATGCTTGATACTCACGATCAAAGGACATAAACCTGATGATCGATTTTATCCATTCTGAGTGTAGTCGTAGATTTTCTTAGGATTGACAAATTTGACACGCGACGTGTAGCATTAATTTGAATGACAAATTTTCATATCAACGGCAATTGTGAAATTATTTATCGAGCAATCAAAATAATCTATAATCGAGTCATCCTTGAAACCGAAAACGTATGCTCAAGTTCACGTATATTTCTAAATGTCAAATAAAATGACAGTGCAAAAACAAGATTTTATTGTGAAAAATAGATAAATTTTCAAGAAAATACATTTATTTTATTAAAATGTTCTCCATTTTGTTATAAGCAATAACCAGCCCTTCGTTTTACTTCATTAATGACAAGTCACAACATAAGGTATAAATTAAATGCTATACGTAAAATGATTGGCTTAAAATTTTTGTTTTGACAATTTTAAAATCAAATAATTTTTTTTTTTTTGAATGTTTACTTAATTTTTACTGTAATTTTTTTGACTTTTTTAAAATATTAGTAGAATCTTTTAGAGTCTGGTTTCTTCAAATACTCTATGGAGTCTTTATACTTTTTGTTATTTTTATTTCTAAGATTCTATAAATTTTTAGAGTTCTTGAGCCTATTGAACAAATGTAGGAACACTTTACCTAAGTGTTTCTAATAAACACTCTGTATGATAGCTTCACACCAAATTTCAGTGATCAATTGCTAATAATAATTCTAAAAATGTATATTAATTAATTGACAGTTTAATCCAACAAATCAAAATATGCAACAAAATATATAGCGTTTCATATAAAAAAAATTAGTTATTGGTCTTGGATTATTGGAACACCTTACCTAAAATATATATTTTCAGAATATATAATTCTTTGCTGTATCTATCATGACGTATTAAAAATAGGACTTCCCATAAATGCAAAACGCAGTGGAAAAACATGATTTTATTGTGAAAAATCGTGAATTTTCAAGAAAAATACATTTATTTTATATAACGACCGTAATCGCACTATTGACTCAACGTGTATGTTATATCTAATAATTTATATTTCATACCTTATTTTACTTTTCTCAATCCTGTGTCATTATCAGACCATACTTTAGAATTAAACACCTCCACGATTAATTACATTTTTTAGTAGCTCACTTCACAACTGTTTTAAAGGGTGGAAAGCTATATAAACATATAATAAACGTTTTCTATTGAATTCGAGATCACATAAACATCGGACTCATTGGTTTTATTTTTGTTCATTTATCTTCTACTTTGAAAATATGTAAATTACTTTTTCTGTAAACAAACATATGATAGCTTATTTTGCCTCAAGGATGGAAGGTTTCATCGAATTTAAAATTAAAATTAATTCGTAACTCTTTTAACCTTTGAGGGCCCGTTATTTATCCAGGTAACAATTTAATACACGAATTTTTATAAAATACATTTTAGAAAATACTTAAACTTACTATGCAAAGTCTGATGAGTATAAAAAAAAGTTATAAATAATTAGTGCTTTGTAACTGAGTGCTTATAAATGGTAGCACCATCTATGCATCTAGCTATAGTACGTAAATGTCGAAGATAAACAGAATTCTTGCCCAGTATCGATTCTAGTCGAGTTGTAAACCCGTTAATTTTTAAATAATTGAATTCTGGACCTCGATCTAAGTGTGAAATCAAAATTAAGACAATAATTATAGGTGTTGAGTAATCTAGCCAAAACTTTCAGTAACTTTACTGTAATTTGAACTTTCGTTTCCATGTCGTAATAAAACTTGTTTTACACCGTCGTTGATTGTTAACAAATTTAGATGTTCGAAGTCCGAAAATGCTCCTGCAATGTTTTCTAGTTTTGTGTGTTCTACAAACATTGTGTACCTTCATTCTCTTAAAAAACAACGTTTGTACAACCTTCGAGGATTATTTCCACCCCGACAACAACGAAAATTGTTATTACGACCCCGACACCACCATCGAAACGGTAGGTTCCTTCATCACTTCGAAATTCTTGTAACAAACTTACTGTTCTAGCCAAATTTCATTAAAAAATACACTGGTAACGTTGAAATCCACCCGGTGACCACAGAAGATGGCTACATAATTACAATGTTCAGAATCCCAAGCAAACAACCAAAAGGTGTCATTTTATTACACCATTCCATAGCGATCGACTCCCGAATTTATTTGTGGCAAGGCAACAATTCTTTAGGTAATAAAATTAAAATTTATTGCATCTTAACTGATTTACCTAGCGGTCGTTCTTTGGCGCAATGGTTTCGATGTTTGGTTGGCGAATCAACGTGGGACTTCATATTCTGATAAACACGTCAATTTAACAAATCAAGACTACAACTACTGGGACTTTAGGTAACATACGTGACTTGTATTATTCTAACTAAAATTTAGTGCCCATGAGATGGGTGTTTATGATGTTAGCAGTGAATTAGCAATCATCAAAGAAAAAACCAACTCCAAAGTTATTTTTTTGGGACACTCGCTGGGTTCAGCTGTTGGTCTAATTTACGCGGCTATGAAGCCAAAGGAAGCTGAGACTTATCTGAAAAGTATGGTACTTTTAGGACCACCCGTGTATTTTAACCACACTACGAGTATTCTGAGGTCGTTCAGATATTTCGTGGATTTTCTTGAGGTAGTTTTTAATATACTCAACAATATGACAGTGGTTTTTGTAGAGTTTAGCCAGAATGCTACGAATGGGAAGTCCTGTATTTCTACTAACATCTCTGCTCCCATTTTCTAAGATTTTTTTACGCCAGTTTCCGTTTATTTTACTCATTACAAAATTGGTAACGTTCTTGATATGTGGCTACACTCCTGCTGAAGCCGACCCTGTGATTATCCCACCGATCAAATGCACAAATAAAACGAAATGTTTTTTAGACCTTCTTCAACTACGACATTGCGATGTATCTTAACAGTTTCTCGTGGAAAACTTTTTTTCACTTTTTACAAATGAGTCTCCATGAACATAGATTTCAACAGTATGACTACGGAGCAAAAAAAAACTTGGAGCTTTATGGCGAGGAAGCACCCCCGAAATATCCCTTAGATCAAATTTCAGTGCCAATATTAATAGTGGCGAGCAATAATGACAGTTTAACAACTCTCAAGGTACGGTAAAGGATGAGTTTTTTTTTTCTACTTCTTTATTTGTAGGATGCCGAAACTCTATTTCAGGATCTTCCTGATAAAACGAAAGCTTACGGAATCTGGAAAATAAATGGACTCAACCATTTAGATTTCCACATAGGACTACACCGAAATGAAATTTTTAGAGACAATTTGATAGCATTTTTAAACAGTATTTGTTGAATTTCAGTGAAAAATTAACGGTTTGGTCACCTTTAAATATTATGTAATTATAATAATTGTTTTGTTGATTTTCAGTGAACATTAGTAGGCTTTCAAATGTTGTCCAATTAGAATAGTTGTTTTGTAATAATCTTCATATATGCCAACTAATGAGTTATTTACGTGTTATATAATTGAAAAATAAATTACGCATTGCTGAAGAGTTTTTAATTCATTTAAAATTATTGAGGAAAATAACATTTCAAGAACTTGAAGTATAAAAATTCGCAATGTCTTTTTTTTTGACACAAATGACTGACACATTGTTTTGAGGTATTTTTATACTACACGCTATTTTTTAAGTTAACTTTGAATAACGATAAAATTATTCTAGAAAATAATGATCTGTATGTTTTGATTTGTTAATAATTTTGTTAATTATACAAGACGATAAAAAATCACCAGCCATCAAGTAGAAATTGTTTGAATTGGTTTTTGATTTCATGAGATGGTTACAGATTCACTGTCGTCGTATATAATACACTATTTTTTTTATCACAGATTTTAAACAAAAACTATAATTTTAATTTACAGTTTCAAGCTAGAGACAAAAAAAATTTAGCGGCATTTTCTACAATTTCCCGTATTTCTAGCAAAGTGCAAGTAATTTCTGAATTCATCTTGGAACACTAATTTTGGAATTTCACTTATAAAAAATGACAATTATGTTAACAATACTTGATTCAGGTTTTAAATGTCAACTTGGAAACGTTCCATAAAATCCCCTAAATGATCAAATTTTATTTTATTTGTAAAAAAATGTATTTAATATGCAAATTTGAAAAAAAATAGCATAAAAAGACTCGTTCTATATATCTTAAAAGTACTAGTCTTTTACAAGCAATCTTCAAAACTATCATCCTCAAACGTATCCTGGGGATTACGTTCGCTGCTCTGCAGCAACGATGTTGGCAAACACGGCTGGTGATCTTGTCATCGTTAAACGAAAACTTTAATAAAGATTCAGTATCAAGAAAGATTGCCGTTTCAAATCAAATTCTTTGCGATAATGTGGTCACAACAAGTTCAGCTACGTGTACCATTAATATTACAACTAATCTAATGTACTAAAGTTAAATAAAAATTAAAATATTTTATCTATCCTTGAGGTTAAACTGCAAGTTAGACTTGCATTTTGAGACTAATAAAGCACACTTGCAAATCTGTTATAAAAAGAAATTAATGTTTTTTGCGACTTAATTAAAAGCCATAAAAAACATAAGTTTCAATTATGGTCATTATCACATTCAACCAACCCACTGTCACGTAGTTGCAATTTTTTTTTCAAGTAATATTTTAGATAAAAGACTTGTTAATTTACTTTTATCTACAATTTTCATGTTTTAACTAAGGCATTTTTTCACACTTAATTTTATAGTCAACAAAACCATGCTTTATCGTAGAATGTCTACAGTTTAGCTGACCCAACACAGTTCCACTAATCGACTTTTCCTCACATTATGTATCCACTAAAATTTGTAATTTTGTCACTTGTTTTTAAATCAGCATGGACCATCACAGGTAAATGTTAAAAATGCTGGAATTTCTTTAGCTGATTCGTTCTAGACCAAGAATATACTTTGTTGCCACCTCTTTACCACATGGATAACTACGACAACTGTCTGCTCTATGGGGACGAAGCTGTATACTGCAAAATCGCGCTGGAATTATCTCCTATCAATAAGGAAAATGTGTCGGATGCCTGGAAAATTTTAGAGGTTTTATCAAACTAGAATAATATTTTTTTTATTGTTTTATTTCAGAAAACGCATTACCTGATTAATAACAAAATTCTCAGACATACAATCTGTTTAACGGAACGGTGTCCCAAAATTCCAAAAGCTGAGATTTTAACAAATAGTTCTGCTTTTACAAAAGAGGTGTCAACCTGTTACGGTAGTGTTTTTGAGCACATGGGCCTTAACGGAGAGGTTAAATTCATAGTTTGTGGAAACAAGGGTGTTCCCGTTGATCGTTACGACGTTATTTTCGGGTACAGTAACATAGTAAAATAACTTGAAAACTTTAATTTGTATTTCCAGAACGTTTATGATAACTATAATTGGTCTCGTTCTCTTTGCTTGGTATTACGACTGCTTTCATGATCCCGAAGACAAAACTATTTGTAAGTGCCCCTCTGTTTTTATAAAACTTTACAAAATGGCTGTAGTTGGTAGATTTATTTCTTCTTTTTCTCTGGGACGAAACTGGAAACGTTTAATAACAGTGGATTTGAACGATTCTGATATAGAAGCCTTCAGTTGTCTACAAGGCGTTCGAGTTCTAAATTGTAGTCACATTATATTTTTCCACACCATGATAATTATAAAAATACTTCCAATTCTGAATCCTTGGTTTTTGGAACAAGTATGAATAAAAGCATTGTAGCAGTCTTTTAACACCGAATTCCAGACGCTGGGTGATAATTTCAAGCCATTACAACAGCCAGGAATTGGTTATAATTTAATGCAACCCTTCTTTTTCTTATCGGCGTGGTTGCTCACTTACAAGTGTCTCAAAGAAATAGAGAGAAAGAAAGAAATGACGTTAAAGTACATTTCCCAGAGGATTTTAATACGATATCTTAGGTAAAGTTAGTGGGTTAAAGATCTCAAAAAAACTTTTTCGACTTTAGGCTAACACCATTAATGATGATCTCAGTGTTTTTTATGGCTACCTGGGCTATTCACGTGTCTGATGGTCCTTACTGGGACCTATCGTTCAATAACGAACGTGAATTTTGCCGGACACAATGGTGGAAAAAATTAACCTACATTTGGGACCAATCATGTGAAATGGTAACACCACAATAATCCTCTCCGTTTCATTAATCACATTTTGTAGTTCATGCAACACTTATGGTCTCTAGTTGTTGATTTTTACATGTACATCGCTATTTTGGTAGCCTTGTGGATGACTGGGCAATACCCCAAAAAACTCTTATGGCTGTGTGGAGGTGTCTGGTTGTTCCATATAATTCTCACGTTTTTACAAGCACGTGAATTTGACTTTTCGAATCCGACTCCAAAGTAACAAACACAAAAATGCTTCTTTATATAACAGTTCTGTTACAGACTAGATGAAATTTTAAAAATTATCGCTTTGTATAGTTCCACAACAACAAACATGCTAGCAGCTTTGAGTGGTGCAACTTTCAGTTACATTTTTTACAACTACAAAGAAAAGCTTTTTACAACCAAGGTAACATCTCGATGTAACTACGAAAATAACATTGTGTTCTAGAAAAGTGTCTGGATAACATGGATGGTGGTTTTGTTCACTGCTTACCTTGGTCTTTTCTTTCCATTGGATATTCTAACTTATTTTACAACTGAAACACAGGCTTTTTTTATTAACATATTGTTAACTCGAACACTTGTTAACATCGCAATCGGTTTGTTTATTTTAGCTATGACGAAAGGCCGTGGTGGTAAGTTTCAACTTCGCTGTTATTGAAATTCCACAATTTCACTTTGTGTTTGTTGCAGGAGGACTAAGAAGGTTTTTAGCAAGCAAGCCCATGTACATTCTGGGACGTCTGACTTATGCGGCATATCTTTTACACCCATTTATTTCGAAATTTAGACTTGGTATCTTAAGAGCACCGATTTATTTAAACCACTTTTTAATAGTAAAGTTGTAGAATTTTGCCCCGCTTTGAACTTTATTGATTGTTTTAGTTATATCACGGTCTGATGGACATTTTGGTTACATTTAGTGTGGCTATTCCAGTGACGTTGTTTTTTGAGATGCCTTTCGAAGAAGTAAAAAATTATGTGATAAGAGCGATGAGAAAAAGTGGAACTGAGACTAAAAAAAGTGACTAGAAGAAAAATGAGCACGTAGTACACCTATTTTGTATACCATCATTGTTGTAATAAATTTCTTCTAAAAATTTTGTATATTTTACATTTTTATGTGCTTCCGAAACTACTTTTGGGATCGCATTGATCAAATTGAATTTCCTGTAGACATTGTACTCATTAAACTATCAACGTCGCTTATTTCAACATCTAACAAATTTTTATCATTACTATTTAATATTTCAAAAGACAAGCATTTAGACATATTAATATAGCTTAAAATATTTACGCCTACTTCGTTCTTTTTTCGTGCAAACCAGTCGACTTAAGTAAGAGGGAAGATCCATTTTTATGGTCTTTCACATACAAGAACATAAGATATGACGAAAATTACATGATTTTTTTTACAGTCTCCTACAACTACGCATTTTTTCCAACGATGCTCCAGTGCTTGGATACCCTTGGAAAAAAATCTTTGGTTTCGTTTACGACAGACATCACTCGTCACGATGTTTGTTGCCACAAAGGTATTTTTTTAATTTTGGGAACAAATAGAAGTCATTAGGGGCCAGGTTTGGTGAGCAACCAGGGTGTTCCAACAATTCGAATTCTGCACCATAAATAGCAATCATTGCAACATAGCTTTTGTGAATCGGATTTTTGTCCTGTGGAATAACTCTTACCGTCTTTTTCGTCAATACTTAATCTTAATTATTTCAGATTAAATTGGCACAATAGTAGCCTGTTATTATGTGCCCACGTTCTACACAATGAACAATCAGGATTCCTTCATCTCAAATAATTACTGCCATAACTTTACCAGCAGATGGCAAAACTCGAAACTCGTTTTTTTTTGTTACTCAGGATCGAAGTGGTGAATCTATATTCCATCAACGATGAAAAATTGTGTAAGAAATGCATTTGAATTTGAAATTTTGTCAAATTGGCTTTTTAAGACACAAGAAATTTGTCAATATATTATCCACAGAACCATACGAAATTCCCGATATTTCAGCTATCCGACGAATGGTCAGTCGTCTATCAGCCATCACCAGATCATGTACAACATCAACATTTGCTTTAGTGGGAACAGTCACTGGTCTTCCACCACCTTGTACATGTTCACACGTCTGCCTTCGGTTGCGAACTCTTGAGACATTACCACTTGGTAAAAAGAAGCATTTTTTCCAATACAGGCACTATATCTTTGTGAATCTTCTTTGGCGACAATCCTTTCTTTTGCAGGTATTTAACAACAGCGCGCACTACAGATTTTTCCATTTTTGCAAAACGATTGGCTGCTTGCCCTGGGATTTCAAATAATATTAAAATGAAAAAACATGAACACTGAAACTGCACCAACTTAATATACTTAATGAACTTTAAATATATCACAATCCTCTGCACGAAGCAGAACATTTTTCAATTTGCCGTTTTTTTTTACAACATGAAAATACAACAATAGGCTATTGATTGTCATCATTCATAGCTGATCTTTTCAAACGAACCAAGTCTGAAATTGAATATTTTCTAAAAACTTGGATTAGATATGCGAACGACATTTTGCCATTTTTAACACCAACAACTCGAGCATTGACGACTTATTAAATTTAATAAATAATCGTTTTCCAACGATTAAATTCACGTACGAAATAGAGAAAGACATTAAACCATCATTTTTGGACACACTGATGATCAGACAGAGATAGATTAGAGTTTGATGTATATCGTAAAAAAAAAGTACGCTTTTCTACATTACTCCGACTTCTATCATTGTCCTCAACATAACATTGTCCTTATTTATTAATTATCCTTATCTTAGTTGATAAAATAATTAGAAGAGAAGACTTCGTTTGTTATGATCCCTTATACACCTTCAGTCGCTAAGAACCTGGAACAAATTTATAGGGCATCGACCTGAAAGTATTTACCTCCGGACCAAGTCTTCTGCATAATCCAAAAGATAAAGTAAATTATAACGGGCAAATAAAAAGATCAATTTTGACAAGATTCAAAGATCATGTACGTCGCAGTAAATTTAGGAGATTTTAAAGTGTAATGTTGTCTAACATATTTTTGAAAAAAATTATCATGTAAATCAGTGCTGCCTCAGGCTGATAGAAAATGTAAATAAATGTAAATTTTTCGACATTTACCAAAATTCAGAAATAATCAAAATAATAAAGTAAAATAAAGAGCGTCATCAACTTTAGTATATAAGCTACATTAATCATTATAATTTTAGTTAATAATCACTCTGATGATAGTAGTTTCGCTACCGAAACTCTCGTCTGCAATTTTTTGGACAATATTTTGGTGTGTGGACTAACGGGTGTTTTTTATTAAGTGTTCAAAAAATAATTTACCTACAAAATTCAAAACAATTTAGAAACATTAATCGTAATTTACTTTTACACTCCATAAAAGTAAATCAAAAACATTTCATAGCCACTATACTTTTAATTATTTCCGCAGCAAAATAGCCATTTTTTATCTCTTGATAAAAAAACACCTGCTCTATCTTTGACCACAATTTTAATACAGAAACTTTGAGTATGTTCTTTATTTTCTCTATTCCACTCCACAATGTTTAGGCAAAAGCACTGGGAAACGCTTAAATTTTTGTTTATAAAACTATGGCCCGTCACAGGTTTATAAAGTTTTTCCTTTAAAAAAATTATTAAATTATTATTTTTAGATCGAGAGTATGCATCAATGCCTCCAGTTTTTCACATGGATAACTATGACCAATGCATGTTACAAGGCGATGACGCTCTTTACTGTTCTTTATCGTTCCAGTTATCCCCAAAAAATCCTGAAAATACCTCCCAAGTTTGGAACACTATGCAGGTTTGTACAGAAAATGTCTTGGATTTTTACAGTCTTTTAGAAATTACCAGATTCCATGTATTACAATCATAGTTTGTTAAGACACGCAATTTGTGTCTCTGAGAGGTGCCCCAACCTTACAAAAAACGAGATTCTTAGTAACAACCCGTTGTATATCAAAAAACTCGCTCAGTGCTACAATGAAAATTTCGAGTCTTATAATCTCATAGGCGAAATTACCAGAATAAGCTGCGAAACTATAGAATCTCTCTACAGCGTTAGCATTTTTGATAGCATCTTCAGGTACTGATCAACATGTGCTCACAGACAACTTATTCCATTTTTACAGGATGGTTCTATCAAGTGTGATCCTTTTAACACTCTGTGCCTGGGTTTATGATTTGGTTTTCTCCCCGGATTTAACAAAACTGGACACTTTTTGTAAGTTAACATCTAAAATCAACACTCAAAAGCTAATTATTTTAGTCAAAAAATTCATATCCGCGTTTTCGATCTCACAAAACTGGAGACGACTAACTAAAATTGAAACTGAAACTGAAAGCCCTGATATAAGAGCAATTCGTTGTATACATGGGGTACGGTCGATAAATGCAATCGGTGTTGTTACGAGCCATTGGTATCTTATAAATACAGCCTTGCCCATCATGAACACTAGGGTTATGGAAGCGGTAACAAAATAAGTTAGACACTTTTGATCTCTGTACCTGTATTTTTAGACCTCTGATAGTATCTACAATTTATACCATTTGTTAGGTGCTCGCTACAACCACGTCCAAGTCTTTTTCATTATCTCTTCGTTCCTTTTAACGTTCAAATTTTGTAAAGATATCGATGAGAAGAAACCAATAAGTGTTTCATACTTCCTTAAAAAAATTCGGGACAGATACTTCAGGATAACACCACTTTTGACCATCATGATTTTGATATATATGACGTGCGTTCCACATCTAGCACAAGGACCTCTGTGGGACTTTGCCATCGGGTACGAATACAGATTATGTCTGAATTCTTGGTGGTTAAATATATTGTACATTAACAACTTCGTTCCGTATTCTGAGATGGTAAAACATAAGTCGATTTTATTCTGTTTTGATTGAACATTTTAGTGTGAGTCTCATATGTGGTCAATGTCAGTGGATATGCAGTTTTACCTCTTAGCTGCGTTTTTGCTGTGGATATTATGGAAATATCCTAAGAAATTTATCTGGGTCGTACTGGCAGTATGGGTCATCCATGTTGTTGGAACAATTTTTTTACTAAAACAAATAAGAGTCCTCGGGAAATTTCCAGAGTAAGTCTCATCATAAAACTTACTTCAATTATCATTTTTTCTAGGGGTTACTACAATCTCACTTTTGTAAATATGCCAGACTCTATTAACATATCTAAAGCTACGGTTACCAACATTCCTGGAACTCTCTTTGGTATATTTCTAGGTTATCTTGTTTATAAATATAGAAATGAACGCCTATTCACAAAAAAAATTTACGTTGTATTATGGTGGATTTTGACATTTGGTTCTATAAAGTTAGCATACGTTATGCCTGGAATTATAATTCATTGGCTACCAGCAAAAATTCTATTTGCATTTCTTTACTATTGTTTGACTAGAACCATCTACAGTTTCGGAATTGGATTGTTTATTTTTGGTGTAACACAAGGACAAGGAGGTCTCTTTATTTTTATTGTTGCGCTTTTTTATTATTTTTTTTTTTAGGTATTATCAGAGATATTCTAGAGTGGCCCCTGTTTTACATCCTGGGACGCCTTTCTTACTCCGTTTATTTGGTACATCCATTTATTCATCGTATAGTATGGGGACTTTATAGATCGCCAGTTTATGTTAATCTTTTTGAAATTGTAAGATACATTTTTGGAAGAATCAAATTAATGTTTTTTTTTGTAGGGGTACAATTTTATTGGGCAAAGTGTGCTCTCATTTCTAGTCGCTGTGCCCGTAACGTTGTTGTTTGAAATGCCCTTTGAAGAGATCAGGATTCAAATGACGAGAAAAAGAGAAACGGTGGCAGGAAAATCCGACTAATATAAGCTTGAGAAATGTTATAATTTTTTGTTTAAGAAGATTATTCAAATATAATCAACAAAATAAGGAAATCTATTTTACTGACCAAAAAAGAATATTGCAACATTTCAAAAATAAATAAACTTAATGTTTGAAACTTTAGATTCTGTTACTATCAGAAAAAGTATAACCCCTATCCCCAACATAAGAGCGGTTCTATTTTGATAATTTAATGAAATGTCATGATTGTAACCAATAGTTACAGTAACACGACAGAACAATTTGGTAGTTAGTGTCATTTTGAAAAAAGTTAAAGAAACAGCTGTGGACAAAATCCGCAAAAGTGTTAACAAAACGGTGGTTACAATACCGGCATGGATACTTCAATGTAAATCAGAGAGAGGCTATTTTGGAAGTTGCAAAGAAAGCTGGGTTGACTGCTTTGAAGCATTTAAATGAGCCAAAAGTTGCACCTCTGACCTCTTATTTGAATTACAAACCAGAAAGTAATGCTCTAGTATACGATCTTGGGAGTGGCTCTTTTGATGTTTCCATTCTCAAAAGAAGTAGTAAAAATATAGCTGTAGTTAAAGTTGACTTGGACAACCTTCTCATAGCCTACGTTTGCAATCATCTAAAGAAACAATAGCATTACAATCTCAAAATTGACCATCGAGCTATGAGGAGACTCTTAAGAGAGTGCGAAGATTCGAAAAAAATCCTTTCTCTTTCTGAAAAAGCGATAATAGTACTTGCATTTTTTTTCTCAAACAATCGATTTTAAGTTCAGCTAGTATTTAGTTTTAACAAGTTCTCTTCTAAAGGTGCATTCTCGTTTTTACTTTAATTGTGTTTAATTTAAGACATATTTTAAATATACATTTTTTTTCAATCAATAACATACTAAATTTTCAATAAGCAAAATCAAACGCTGTCTCATATTTGATGTTTGTATTCAACTTGTACATTTATGTTCTATCACGCTGCTTTTTATTTGTCTAAAATATTGTCCTTGTTTACTTTGTTTATCACAGTGTAACTCCTAACGCCTATTTTAGAGAATTAAATTTTAAATTTCCTAATCGTATTAAGTGTCAATAAATTTTTGTTTATATCGCCAAAGTGGATGTTTTAGATTATTATACTTCATAATTAGAATTTTGAATAGTAGCGGGCTCAATTTTTTTATAATAATCAGTTAAATCAGTAAATAGACGTTTTTACATTATCAACACTATCTACATTATCTCAAACATATCTATAAAATATGTAATCTGTTGAAAAACATTAACGAGCAATAAATGATTTATAGTATATTTCTGTTTTTCTCAGAACTGTCTCATCTATCGTTTTGAGTTAAAGCGTTTTTGCTTTTTGAACAGTAAGAGATAAGAAAAAACTAAACCTGCGTAAATCACTTTTATTTTATTTAATTAGTTGAAGTATTTGAGCTGCAACACTTTCTGTTCGATAGTTTCAACAACTGACAAACTGACAGGAATTCCACATTTGCGACTTGGATTATCGCTAAAAGTCACCAAGTAGGTCTAAGTTCTTTATTATAAATATTTAACATTCTTACATTTACAGAAAGCCACCACAATGAGCGACATATCAATCGGTATCGATTTGGGTACCACCAACACGTGTGTCGCTGTCTACCTCAACAACAAAATTGAAATTATTCCCAACCAAGAAGGAGGCCGTATCACGCCATCTTTTATTTTTGTAACAGAAAAAGATAAGATAATCGTTGGCCAATTTGCTCAAAAAATGGCAGAAGCTAAACCCGAATTTGGAATTTGTGGTAATCACGACTCTAGTGGCTTTCTTTCCTAATTCTAAATTCTAGAATTGAAGAGACTAATAGGGCGCAAATTTGATGACCCTTACGTTCAGAAAAACCTAACATATTACCCGTTCAAACTCGTCAACGTGAACAATGAACCAATGGTTACAGCAACACGACAAAACAATTTCACGAAGAGCCCAATCGATCTGGTTAGTGCCATTTTAAAAAAAGTTAAAGAAGCAGCTGTAGACAAAATCGGAGAAAGTGTCAACAAAGCGGTAATTACAGTACCGGCATACTTCAATGTAAATCAGAGAGAGGATACTTTGGAAGCTGCAAAAAAAGCTGGGTTGACAGTTTTGAAGCTTTTGAATGAGCCAACAGCTGCAGCTTTGACCTTTTATTTGAATTACAAACACCAAGAAAGTTATGCGCTAGTATACGATCTTGGGGGTGGCACTTTTGATGTTTCTATTCTTAAAAGAAATAGCAAAAATATAGACGTAGTTGGAGTTGATGGTGATGCACATTTAGGGGGACACGATTTCGACAACCTTCTCATCGACTACGTTTGTGATCATCTAAAGAAACAATACCACTACAATCCCAAAACTGACCATCGAGCTATGAGAAGACTTCAAAAAGAGTGCGAAGATGCAAAAAAAACACTTTCGTATTCTGACGAAGCGATCATTGTACTAGCAAATTATCTCCCAAACAACTTGTCTATCGAAATTGAGGTAACCAGAGACGAGTTTGAAAAAATGGCAAACCACTTGTTCACTAGAACCATAGAGATTGTTCATAACTGCCTGGAAAATTGTAACTTAACTAAAAGTGACATAAATGAAGTAATTTTATCAGGAGGGTCAACACGCATTCCTCAAATCCAAAAAATGATTTCTACTTACTTTGATGGGAAAAAATTGAACAAAGTTGTTAATCCTGACGAGTGCATTGCTGAAGGTGCTGCTCTTCAAGCAGCCATGATTTCATCAAATCCAGAACAGGCAATAACAGCTATCCAAATTAGAGATGTGATTCCTCTTTCGTTAGGCATCAGTGACTTTGTGGGGATTATGTCATTCTGTATTAATAGAAACACCCAAATTCCCGTTTCTGAAACTCTGACTAGAATCACTATAAAGAATAATCAAAAGAGTATGTATTTTGACGTGTATGAAGGTGAAAGAATAAATGCAAAAAAAAATCGTTTTCTTGGAAGAGTTACGATAACTGATTTAACTCCTGCGCCTTCAGGACAATGTGAAGTTTTATTTACAATGAACATAGACGAGAATGGCATTCTAAAACTCCAAGCCAAGGAAAAGCATCGGGATAATGTTAAAAATTTGACAATTGAATATGCAAGAGGACACAGAAGTGATGAAGAAGTTAAAAACGCGGTTACAGACGCCGAGAATAATAAACAAGAAGATTACAAATTTCTCAAATTTGCTAAACTACAAGAATATATTTTTTGGTACTGTGAAAGCATTATGTATAACTTAGAAAAGAAAGAACTCTGTGGAAAATATAAAAATATATGCGACTTGTGCTCGCTTGTAAAAAACAAAGCACGACAACTTGAAACGCAACAACAAAATGAACTTATAAGCTTGTATCGGAAGATTGAGCAAGAATGTGAAGACGTGGTCGAGCAATATAATTTTGAATTTATGCCGGACTTGGAGGAAAATATAATTGAAGACCTGAATTGTGCCCTATGAAATATGAAGAAAATCTAAGTATCAATAACGCAAACATTTATCTTTTAGTTTTGTGAGCGGATTGTTTAATTTCTCAAAATATTATATCTTTTCTGTGAAAACAAATAATCCTAATCAAGTCTTAATTCTTTATAGCAAAAAAAAATAGTTCAATTTATTATATTCTAAAATAAATTAAGCCTCCTGCTGTTTTGCTCACTCGGTGGCGTATGAAACTCAACACTTACATCAAATCAACATTACCAACAACCTCTCCTTTTGTTGCAATTTATCCCAGTGTTCAAAAGTTTCTAAATAAGCCAATTCCTGTACATTTTGTGTTTGTTTGATTGTTGGTGAAAAAATGGAGAGGCCATATTTAACATATTTAACATTACTTACATTAAGAAACGTCACTCTCTTACAACAAAAGAACACAACATGACAGTACTTCTTCTCCTTTACCGTATATTTTTTGATTGTACTATGTAAAGCTCTGAATAAAGCTATATCTTCTCACATTCCACCTTCACTAAAATCCCGTTTCTTTTTTTCTTCTTTGCGGCGGTTTCTAGATGACGCTGTTGAAGAACGAGATCTAAATACAAACTGTTGTATATAAACAGCTTCAAACATTTCTATGCTTCAAGAATCGTACCGTGCTACCGGCATCAAAAAATAAATCGTCGCGATCATCTTCCTCGTCTCCAAAATTATTAAACTTTCCCTCTTTATTCCGTCTAACTTAAGCCAACCATGTTGTGTAGTTCTCAGAGACGTCAACCAAATTTGTTAATCTTTCTTCTAAGTAATTTCTGTGTTTATTCGGTGAAGAAATAACCTCTAAAACTATAATACCCCTCGAACATGTTTATTCGTAATATGAATAGCCTCCTCAAAGTAGTAATTCTCTAACAGTACTTTAATCGCCATTTCGTAGTTCCCCTCATAGAATTCAAACAAAACTGCCGCATCTTTGATCATATGACTTTGAATTAGCTTCGTTCCTAACTCATTCACAACTTTTAACTTCTCCACATTGTCAACTTTGAGCTCCTCTAACAATGCGAAAGCTTCTCTCCATGATAAACTCAACATGAACTCTTTTAAAGCTTTTAGTAATAAAGCTGCTCGTTTTAAGACAACCCCGGTTTCGTGGTGACTTCGCTGTCCACTCAAACTCTGAGCGAAAGCTAGACTCACGTATTGAAAATGTCTGTTGTTTCTAGATCAGCTTTCATAAGTTTCTTTGCAAACCCTATGTCTTTGAATGAAGCTCAAATCTGTCTCCGAGTAAGTTTGGAGACAATGAAGCAAATACAGAATCGCATACTTCGTTTTTTTTGCCACACATTTTAATTTCATAGCATCTTGTTACTTTTGACATGTTCTTTATGTTGTTTAATTGTGGCTCTAGATTTAGGGGTCTAACACTGACTGACAACAATTCGGCACAAAATGTGTCAGAAAATTTTTTCTCCTATATTTTAAGTTCAACTATTTTTTAGTTTTGACCAAAAGTCCATTGTTTTTTTTTACTTTAATTTAACTTATTAAATTTACAAACATAAATTAAATATAAATCATTAACATATACTAGATTCTCTATAATAAGGATAATCAAACGCTCTCTCTCATATTTGATTGTTGTATTCAACTTTATCGTTTATGTTTTATCACGCTGTTTTTTATTTGACCATAATGCTGTCTTTGATTACTTTGTTTATCAGAGTGTAAGTTCCAACACCCATTTTTATAAAATTAAATTTTAATTTTCGTGATTATCTTAAGTGTTAATATTTTTTTGTGTGCACACAGCCGATTTTATAAATTTTAATTTTTTTCTCTTTGTATACACAATAAAATAATTAGGATTTTGAATAGAATCGTGCTAAAATTTTCCATAATGATCAGTTAAACAAATAGACGTTGTTTCTACATTGTAAACACTATCTCTAAAATATGCAGTCTGTTGAAGAACACTAACCAACAATAAATAATTTATAGTTATTTTTTTGTTTTCTCGGATCGATTTCATCTATCGTTTTTCACTAAGAGTTAAAGCGTTTTTGAATTTTGAACAGTAAGAGATCAGAAAAAACTAAACCTGCTTCAATCACTTTTATTATATTTTATTAGTTGAAGTATTTGAGTCCCAAGACTTTCGGTTCTATAATCTTAACAACTGATAAGTGGACAGGAATTCCACATTTGCGACTTTCCTAATTTTCTTGAATTATCGGTGAACGTCATCAAGTAGGTCTAAGTTCTTTATTATAAACATTTAACATTCTTACATTTACAGAAAGCCACCACAATGAGCGACATATCAATCGGTATCGATTTGGGTACCACCAACACGTGTGTCGCTGTCTACCTCAACAACCAAATTGAAATTATTTCCAACCAAAAAGGAGGTCGTATTGCACCATCTTAAATTTTTGTAACAGAAAAAGATAAGATCATCGTTGGCCAATTTGTTCAAAAAATGGCAGAAGCTAAACCCGAATTTGGAATTTGCGGTAATCACAGCTCTAGTGACTTTTATTCTAATTCTAAAATCTAGAATTGAAGAGACTAATAGGGCGCAAATTTGATGATCCTTACGTCCAGAAAAACCTAAAGTATTACGCATTCAAGCTCATTAACCGCAACAATGAACCAATGGTTACAACAGGACAAAACAATTTCACGAAGAGCCCAATCGATCTGGTTAGTGCTATTTAAAAAAAAAGTTAAAGAAGCAGCTGTGCACAAAATCGGAGAAAATGTAAACAAAGCGGTGATTACAGTACCGGCATACTTCAATGTAGAGAAAGGATACTTGGAAGCTGCAAAAAAGCTCGATTGACAGTTTTGAAGCTTTTAAATGAGCCAACAGCTGCAGCTTTGACCTTTTATTTGAATTACAAACACCAAGAAAGTTATACGCTAGTATACGATCTTGGAGATGGTACTTTTGATGTTTCTATTCTCAAAAGAAGTAGCAAAAATATAGACTTAGTTGGAGTTGATGGTGATGCACATTTAGGGGGGCACGATTTCGACAACCTTCTCATCGACTATGTTTGTGATCATCTAAAGAAACAATACCACTACAATCTCAAAACTGACCATCGAGCTATGAGAAGACTTCAAAAAGAGTGCGAAGATGCGAAAAAAACACTTTCGTATTCTGAAGAAGCGATCATAGTACTAGCAAATTATGTCCCAAACAACTTCTCTATCGAAATTGAGGTAACCAGAGACGAGTTTGAAAAAATGACAAACCACTTGTTCACAAGAACCATAGAGATTGTTCATAACTGCCTGGAAAATTGTAACTTATCCAAAAGTGACATAAATGAAGTTATTTTATCAGGAGGGTCAACACGCATTCCTCAAATCCAAAAAATGATTTGTACCTACTTTGACAGGAAAAAATTGAACAAAGTTGTTAATCCTGACGAGTGCATTGCTGAAGGTGCTGCTCTTCAAGCAGCCATGATTTCATCAAATCCAGAACAGGCAATCACAGCTATCCAAATTAGAGATGTGATTCCTCTTTCGTTAGGCATCAGTGACTTTGTGGGGATTATGTCATTCTACATTAATAGAAACACCCAAATTCCCGTTTCTGAAACTCTGACTAGAATCACTATAAAGAATAATCAAAAGAGTATGTATTTTGACGTGTATGAAGGTGAAAGAATAAATGTTAAAAAAATCGTTTTCTTGGAAGAGTTACGATAACTGATTTAACTTCTCCGCCTTCAGGATAATGTAAGGTTTTATTTACAATGAACATAGACCAGAATGGCATTCTAAAACTCCAAGCCAAAGAAAAGCATCGGGATAATGTTAAAAATTTGACAATTGAATATGCAAGAGGACACAGAAGTGATGAAGAAGTTAAAAACGCGGTTACAGACGCCGAGAATAATAAACAAGATTACAAATTGCTCAAATTTGCTAAACTATAAGAATATGTTTTTTGGTACTGTGAAAGCATTATGTATAACTTAGAAAAGAAAGAACTCTGTGGAAAGTATAAAAATGTATGCGACTTGTGCTCGCTTGTAAAAAACAAAGCACGACAACTTGAAACCCAACAACAAAATGAACTTATAAGCTTGTATCGGAAGATTGAGAGGCAAGAATGTAAAGACGTGGTCGAGCAATATAATTTTGAGTTGAGGCCGGACTTGGAGTAAAGTATAATTTCAGAGTTGAACTGTGTCCTATAAAAAATAAAAAAATCTAAGCAGCCATTATATAAAGAGTTATCTTTTAGTTTTATGAGCAGACATTTCAATATATTATATTTTTTCTGTGAAAGCCAACAATCCTAATCAAGTCTTAACTCTTTATTGTAGAAAAATATGTTATATTTCAAATTTATTAAGTTCTAAAATAAATTAAGCCTTCTTTTGTTTTGATCAGTCGGTGGCGTACGAAACTCAACATCTGCAACAAATCAACATTACCAAAAACCTTTCTCTTTTTTGCAATTTACCCAAATGTTCGAAATTTTCTAAATCAGCCAATTCCTGTACATTTTGTGTTTGATTGTTGGCGAAAAAATGGGGCGGCCATATTAGACTAATTGCGTTTTTAACATTACTGAGAACATTCAAGTAAAAGTTATAAAACTTTTTGACGTCGGAGTAGGAAACGTCACTCTCTTGCAACAAAAGAACGCAACATGACAGTACTTCTTCTCCTCTACCGTATATTTCTTTGATTGTACCATGTAAAGCTCTGATTAAAGCTATGTCTTCGTACATTCCGCCTTCACGGAGATCCTGTTTCTTTTTTTCTTCTTTGCGGCGATTTCGAGATGATGCTGTTGAGGAACGAGATCTAAAAACAATTTGTTATGTATCAAAAGCTCCAGACTGTTTTAAGCTCACCTCGAGGATCGTGATGATTTTGTGATCGTACTACCGGCATCAGAAAACAAATCGTCACGATCGTCTCCCTCGTCGCCAAAATTATTAAACTTTTCGCCTTTATTTCGTCTAACTTGAGCCAACCTTGTTGTATACTTTCCAAAGATATCAACCAAATCTGTCAATCTTTCTTCTAAGTGATTTCTGTGTTTACTTAGTAAGGGAAGAACTTCTGAAACTAGAATATCCCCGCGATCATGTTTCTTCGCAATATGAATAGCCTCCTCAAAGTAGAAATTCTCTAACAGTACTTTAATCGCCATTTCGTAATTCCCCGCATAGAATTCAAACAAAACTGCCGCATCTTTGATCATGTGACTTTGAGTTAACTTCCTTCCTAACTCATTAACAACTCTCAATTTCTCCACATTGTCAATTTTGAGCTGCTCGAACAAATCCAGAGCTTCTCTCCATGATAAACTCAACATGAATTCTTCTAAAGCTTCCTCTAATAAAGCTGCTCGTTTTAAAATAACCCCAGCTTCATGGTGACTTCCCTGTCGGCTCAAACTCTGGGCGAAAGCTCGACTCACGTGTTGAAAATGTCTGTTGTTTCTGGAGCAACTTTCATAAGCTTCTTTACAAACCCCATGGGTTTGAATGAAGCTCAAAACTGTCTCCGAGTCAGTTTGGGGACAACGAAGCAAATACAGAATCGCAGACTTCGGTTTTTTTCCATACAAGTTAATTTCGTAGCGTCTTGTTACTTCTGGCATGTTCTTCAAATTGTTTAAATGTGGCTCATAGATTCGAGGATCCAACTGACAACAACTCGCTACAAAATGTGCCAGATCTAAGTCATAGAGAAGGAGAGCTTCGGTGTAGAGCTTATTCTGATCGCAACCGTACGTTTTCAATGTGTTAATAGCCTCGACTAGTTTTTGCTTGGCAGCCCCCTCGGTGTAGGACCGCCTTAAAAGATCTTGCAAGTAAACTAGTGCTTCCTTGAGCGTAAAAAAGTTTAAATTTATTGTCATTATAGTGGTGATGTAGTCGGAATAGTCCACACTATCGAAGAATGTAAAAATTGCTCCAAATATCGCGTTGATTTTCCCAGGATAACTCACAACGTCACTGGATTTTTTATAAATCGTGCTTAAAACGTTTCCTTCTTCGAACTCTAGACAGAGACTGTTCAACTCGTTGACTGTGGTTACCCCGTCGATGAATTGATCAATTTGTCCCAAAAAACGTTGTGGATCCAAATCAAATAACAAGTTCGCGTTGAGTTTTTCTAAGCGGATAAAACGAAGAGCTGCTTTCCAGTTATCGTTGAGTAACGAATCAAGAATGTCGATCGATATCAATCGACACGAGATCGTTTCTAAATTACCCCGGGGAAGTTGAAGGACTATTTTAGGAGAGTTTGCGATTGCTGTAACTATCGTAGCGCCCTGTTCGATACTTCGCCGATACTTATCTTTGTTTTTTCCCAATTTCAAACAGTGGAGATCGTTCTGTTTCGTCGTAAATAAGAGGTAGTCACCGAAGACAGTGAAAGAGTTAACACAATCGTGGATTTTTTCGTCGTTGATGAAGAAGTGACAGTTTGTGATGAGTTGACAATTGTAAGTATTCCCATCGACTGTTGTTACTTCTTGTCGGACGATGTTGTAACTATTGTTGATGTACAACGACGGACTCAACTGTTTTAGACCAACGGGGGCGTTGTCTGATACCAGTAATTGTCTCAAGGGGTCAGGCACAGCGTCAACGAAGTTAGCTTCACCTTGAAAATTGAGATTGTAGATTACAGTCTCGGAGGTTTCGGCGGCGAAATAAATGATAGAATCTCGTAAAAAGAAGTGGTGGCAAGAAAGAGGAAAGTTTAACAGGTCTGGAATAATGGCCTTCAGTTGAATAGACGCGACGACAGTTTCTGTGTCAATGGTATAGACTGTGAGGTTGTTTTGAGCGTCTACAATTAGAAGGAAGTTGTGGTCAAAGCTGACGAAGTTGACAGGAGCAGAGTTGGTGATATTTTTTGAGCATAATAAAGGAGGGACTATAGAATCTTTGAAATCTGTTAGCTGGACTGTGGGACCATTGATGACGGCGCAAACTCCTGTCGCTTTAGAGACAACATACGCAAAGACATACTTAACAATTTCAGAAGTTGTCACTACTTTAAGTGTAAAGGTGAACTGAGAGCTCTCCAACCAATCAAAATCAAGCAAAGTGTTATCAGGAAAAGTCAGACTTTGTTTCTGGTACCACTGATAATTACTTGAAACCAGTAAGTGAATGGTTTGGGTCTTTTTGTCAATATCTCTGGTCAAAATTGTCAAAATTTGGGCACAAGGACTCCACTTAAGTTCCTCAACAGTCACCTAAAACAATACGTCAGTTTAAGAAGTTCTTATCAAAGATATTACATCTCCAAAGGCCAGATCAAAAGTAAATCTTCTCTGACCGTTTTTCTCAAAAATAACTACACTTTGCTTGCTTGTCTCAGAAATTGTAGCTATCATATTTCCAGTCGGCCTCCACGCCACCAGACCCTGTAACCCAGGGCACTCCTCAGACCTAAACAGCGCTGTACAAGGTGTTTCAAAAACAACAAACTTGCGTTTTTGATCCACCCAGTAATTCACGACAAACATTTCCCCATTTCCGCGCCAAGAAATAGTCGGTTTTTGATCCTCAACTGGCTTGGTCTCAACTAAAACGAAAATTAAGTTGTTGCTAACTTAACGATCAACCAACCTGGGGCTTCGTTTTTAAGTTTGCCTTCCGATCCCCGAAATTGAGTGTCCTTAGAGCCCCATCCTACATAAACAGTGTCTGGAATATTAGCAGTTACACTACTCTTCCCTTGGGGATACACATCTCCGCTTGCGTAATCAAAACTGTAAGTAGCGACGTCGCCCCCTTCGAACACCACAGCGGCAATTTCCTCGGTCGAGTTCCAACTAATAGCAGCAATGTTATTAGGAAGATAAAGGGTTTTAACTTCATTGTTGCCTTCGGGATCAACGATGGTAATCGTGTCGACCGCTACGAGACAAATCTTCTTCTCAAAAGTCAAAACTTTTAAGTGGGTGACACCGTCGACAATAAGGGGGCACACTTCCGAACAAACGTTATCTTTAAAATCATGTTTATATAAACCACTGTTGGTGATAAAGTACGTTGCGTCACTAGTTTGAGCGAAAAGTTGTCCAGAAGATTTTACAGACCTAAGAGTTAATTCTAACAGTTCTAAATTCTTCATTTTGTCACGTTTTAAAGTTAGGTTATATTAGGCTATGTTGAGTTGTCAAAAGTTTAAAACTGGGGCGCCATCTTTTCCAGTGGCGGTAAATTTGAAATTTATTGCGGGTCGATCTGAATTTTTAACATATGTAATTGGGAACCAGCTTTAGAGATTATTAGAGCTTTACTTTTAATCTAAATGTAAACAGAGAACAATGGTCGTTTGGAAAGTTTTCTGATTTTACCTCTTGTTATCTGAATACTCGACACTGATTTTTTTTGTATTATTTTTATCATAATCTCAGTTTGATAAACAAAACAAAGGTAGTCTACGCCTTTATTTAATAAAAATAATATAAACACTGACACAGCAGAGGTAATGCACAGAAGAAAAACAGCGCATTTCGTATTGTGCGCCCCCTCAAAAAAATTGTAATCGAAGCTATAAAAACCTCAAAATTCACCTTTTATTTTTATTATCATAAATCCATTTTTCACGCTTCCCACTATTTAAATATCTTATCAATTTCCCAACGCAACGAAGCAAACATTTTTTGTCTAAATGAATTGCAAACTTTACTATGCATGCAATTATACATTTAGTATTCACTAACAAACTACGATTTATTTGATTGGTTATCAGACTCAGACAGCTCAAATTCATTGTTGATCAAAATACTTGTACGATAAGAGATAATCACCCATTTTTGCTAGAAATAAGAGAATAATTATTTGTGTTTACTTTATGGCGTCCTCGGCAGTTTGCTAAAAAGGTAAAGATCTTAGAAGTCATCTACAGTTTCATCGCCCCCTTTTGTTTACCACTTTACGAGCCTTTAACACTCTTTAATGTGAGTTCTGCACGTTCTAACATTACACCAATAATTATGAACAATCGTCTGACGCATACAAAACATGTTAAAGACTTAAAATCAATGTTTGTACAAATACAAAAAATGATTATTAACACGTTTCATTGCCATTACTTATTTATTTTATCGTGAAAACCCCATTTTCCCATTATTGGAAAGAAAAACAACATTGAAACAATTAAGTGACAACGTTTTGTATTGAAAACGCTCCGCCATTTTGAGCGTGTTTAAACCATAAAACGTGTAATGATAGGTATTTATTATTTGCTGACGTAATATGACGGGATTAATATTAGTTTTTTACCAGACTGAAAATAGTTGTTATGCTGTTGATATTCATTATGTTAATTCGGAATTTCCAAGTTTTTGTTGAGATTTGAGACCCCAGCGTGTTTACTAGGTAATACTGATCTTAAAATGAGAGAAGAAAAATTCACAAGCTACGTAAACATAAAAATATTTGATGTTTTAGGTACAAGCTTTAGGGGATCTAAATGTTATTTTCAGTTTTCCATATCATTTTCCGATAAATTAGAAACTACTTAGAGAGAACAACATTGTGACGAAAAATACTCTAATAATAATTCTTCAGCTACAAAGCCATGCCCAAACTAGACGTCTTAAAGAGCTGAAATTAGGCAAAATAATATATTTTAGTTCTTCATTTTATTTAGTATATTCAAGCTTTTATTCCGTCAAAGAAAAGAAATTGCGACAAATCTCATACTCTGTATTAGCTTTTTTGACGTTTCGACCACAAGAAAATTCTGAAATGAAACTGAAATGAAAAACCTATTTTAAAAAATGGACCCAAATTTGTTGAAGAGGCTGGAAAAACTGCATTCTTTTTCATTTTAATTTTTTTGTGAACAATAGCTTTACTTCATTTTTAATTTAGTTGATTCAGGAAATTTAATGAAAAAGGTTAAGTCTTGACATAAAAATGTTAAATATTCAAATAATTTAATTTCAATTTTTTCTATGTAAACAATTTCTGGTATTTTTTCCAAAAAATCACAAATTTAAGAAAAATTATTAAGACTGGTTTATTAACACCACATTGCTCTCTAAATGTTTTAAATGATTTCTGCTCGACAAACATTTGGCAGTATTTTTTTTCTATTGTGAAGTTTGAAATAGTTGCGATATGTTGTTTTTTCCATTTCTAAATTCTGATAACAATTTCGTCAATTTAATTCTATGTTATAAAAAATTGTAGACAATGCCCGTGGAAAATAATTGTGTTACAAGAAAACAAAATAAAGCAGCGTCATGTTTTTAAGCAGTAACACTTTTAAGAGCAATCTTTATTTCCTTTTCCATGTAGAAAAAAACATTTTACAATTGCAATGAAAATTTAATAAAACTGACTCATTTTTTGTTTGCGCATGCTCTAAATTGTGATGAAACAGAATGAAAATATTCTTTTTGCAAGATTATCTTATCTTATAATTATTCTAGAAATTATTAATTATTTTTTTTAACAGTTTCGAACTTGAGATTTTAGACTGATTGATTTGTCTGTTCATTCAAAAAGCAAAACGCTTGTTAATAAAATAAATTAAAAGAAGACGTACTTCATGTTTTTTCTGTCAGTTTACAGTTTTCAAATAAATTGCTAGATAATTACTTACATTTCTTATTGCATGTATTTACATACTAGATTTTGATTTATTTTCAAAGTAACTTTCAATCTAATTATTATTGTTATTTACTCTAAAATTCTACTATTATGACGAGATAAGATAGTGACAAAAGTCGTACTTAAACGTCCTTCCTTCGTTTTAAATTTTTAAAGTAAATTAAATCAATGAGATTTAAATTTATTGGTAAAATAAATTTAAATCTAATTATTAGTAATTATGGACTTACTAAATTCCATTTTTATGTCGAAATAAGATAAGGATACTTTGTGAGTTTTACAGTTTTTAAATAAATTATCCTAGATAATTAGGCAAAATGGTATATTTTAGACCCTTATTTTAATACATTCAAGCTCTTTTCAGTGAAAGAAAAGAAATTGGGGCAAATCCAATATTTTTCATGACATTTTTTTGACATTTTTTTCCACCGATCGGAGACTGGGAAATTCGGAAAAAAAAAACACTTTGGCTACAAAGCAGTGAATAACGTTCTGAAATAAGAGGTCATACCTAAGAACTTGGGCCTAAATGTGTTAAATAAAGTCTCGAGTGCAGAATAAATAATTTCAATTTTAGTAGACAGCCGCTGATAACTTACCAACCATTGTTTTAATTTAAAGGGCAACGTCTCGCGTCCTTTAACCCAAATTTTGTAATCAAACGTCCTCTTTCTACCATCTAAGAAAAATCAAGCAATTTGTGGAAAATGGAAGAAATTACAAGTTACAAGTTATAACGAAGAGAAAATCAATGTTCAGTCCCCTTCCTCTCAGTTCGCGTGTACTCGTGTCGATACAGTCGAAAGTTCAGCTTTCCGCCGTCGCGGTTGAGCCATACGAACTTTGCTCATCGTCGGTTTGTATAGTACATTCGTACTGCTTGTTCGTATGAGTTATTTTCGTGCAGCATTGGCCAAAGAACTTTGTTTCTTAATCGCAGTGTTGAGCTTTGTTTCGTTGACTGGTTGACCAATTCAAATAGCAAAGGATGTGTGGTTGTACAACAGCTGATGTTGAAGTGTGGATTATAAAACCATAACTGGTGCGGTCATTCACAGTGACATCGTCGGTGTGTGTGAACCGATTGATACACTCGATCGCGAATTTTGTGCCAGTTTTATTTTTGGATGTTAAAACATTGTTAGTTTGTGGTAAGTATTATGTCAATCAATAATCAACCATTTCAAATAAAATCTATATTCATATGCGCGAAATGGGAGACAATAAAGACACGGATAGCTCATGGTCATTCGAATATATTCTAATAAATTATTAGAATAGGTAGGCTATAATTAGATTTCGTAATTTTCTGGAAAATCGTGCTGCGGGAAAATGGCAGAATTTTACCATCAAAACATGACACACGTTGCAATTAGCAGTGACCCGGAGCCAACTTCAGAAATGGGCATTCACCTGTATCCTCTGAGTAAAGAAGATGCCACACTTGCCACAATAAGCTTTGTGGGAAACCGGGGGACACTCGCTCTTTCAAAATTTTGGTTTTCTAAGAAAAAAAATTGGTTTATTTTAAGCATTAAATATTCCCGCCCACAGGTGCTCGCTATTTTTTAAACTAAATATTAAAATAAATTGTGTAATAAGTTTTTCATCGGCATGTTCAGCAGGATTTTCAAATATACAACATGCCAAGAATTACATTTTTTGCCTAATTTGCTCTCGTTATCAAAACCAGCGTGTAAAAACTGTAAATACTACTGACAGTTTTTTGTTTACTGCCGTAAATAATCTACTAATTAACAGTCGTAAAGTTATAAACACCGTTCTAGCTTTAAATTCAGAGTAAATTTATTTTTGTAAGTCCAAATTCTGTTTCTACGATTTGCTATTCTTTTTAAATCTAACTTGAAAGCTCAGAAAATTCCTAAAAAACGATTTTTTCGTGTTTTTTTTAGACAAATAGCTTTACTTCAGTATTAATTTAGTTGATTCTGGAAATTTAATGAAAAAAGTCTTAGCTTTGACATAAAAATGCTAAATATTGAAACAATGTGAATCAGGGAATATGTTTTTTTTAATTATGGCTTAAATTTCAACCTTCCTAACAATTTCAATTTTTTCTATGTAAACAATCTCTGGCAATTTTTTCCAAAAAATCGCGAATTAATAAGACTAATTTATTTTTAACATCAACATCAACATTCTTGCAGTATTTATTTGTATCATAATTGTGGTATAGTTTTCTTTAAAAAGTTTAGTTGTGTAAGGTTGATTTTTCCATTTGTAAATTCTAACAACAATTTCGTCCATTTTTCTTCGTAACGAAAATTTTTAGACAATTGCCATGGAAAATAATTCTGTTACAAACAAAGAAAATAAAGTAGTGTCTTGTTTTTTAGCAGACTTTTGAGAGCTACTTTATATCCTTTTTCAGGTAAAGAAAACCATTTTGCCATTTCAATAAAAATTGAATAAAACTGACTCATTTTCTGTTTGCGCATTTTTTTTGTGATGGAACAAACTGAAAACACACTATTTGCAAGAGTGTCTAGAATATATAAAAAGTTTTTAACATCTCGTTTTATTAATTTATTTTTCTTCTCTTAAGTAAAATTTATCTTTATATTTAAGTATAAAAATAATTATTATTCTACAATCCATAAAAAGTTGTCAACATCCCCTTTTCAAATTTTTTTTATGCAGTTTTTGAATTGACATTTTAGTTTTATTAATTTTATGTCTGTTAATTTAAGAAGTGAGATACGTGTTAATAGAATAAATCAAAAGCTGATTATTAGTAGTTATTGACTCCCTAAATCCCATTTTTATGTCGAGATAAGATAATTATGCAGAAGTCGAACTTCATTGTTTTTACAATTTTCAAATAAATTGCCCTACATAATTACTCCCATTTTTAATGTACATATATGAATAATGGATTCCAATTTATTTTTATAGTAAGTTTTAATGTAATTATCACAGTTACTGACTTAACGAATTCCATTTTTCTGATGAGGTACGATAATGACAGAAATCGTGCTTAATCATCCTTTGTGTCGTTTTACAGTTTTTAAATAAGTTGCTTGGGATAATTATTTATAATTTGAATTTAATTATTAGTAGTTATTGACTTACCAAATTCCACTTTTATGTCGAAATAAGATAATGATACTTTGTGTCGTTTCACAGTTTTTAAATAAATTATCCGGAATAATTAGTAAAAATTTTTCACTGTGTCTAGCCTTGGTAACAATTTAAATGACCATCATCATTACGGAAACTCATATGACATGTCATGACTCATATAGCAAAACAATAGCAAATTACTGAAATCATTTGTCGCACAAAAGTAGCATCAATTTGATTGTTTGTTCTCTCATAATAGGTTTATAATTTAGTCCTGTCTATGCGGATGAGGAAAAATCTTTTCTGTTATCAAAACGTTTACGACCTCGACGCGCATTAAACAAGGGATTAATTAGAACTGGTTTGTGTGGAATTTTTTTTGTAATTAAACCTAATGGACTTCTTCGGTCACGTTACTTATGCTAGACTTTTACCATCTTTTTTATTACAGTTCAAATAGATTAACCCAATCTAATCTTTTATCTCCTGGTTTGCAAAACAATGAATTTTCTCCGGTGTTGTTGACCTCTTCGACTAATCAAATGTAATTTGCGTAGACGAATGGATGATTTTTGCACCGAGCTGTTTTCATCTACAGTTATTGATGCCAGAGGAAATCTTGGTACTGTTGAATTATTCACTTTCGAAGTGGCTCAAGGCGCGATTCTCCAGTACTTTTTATTATACTTGTTTTTATAATTTAGCTTTCAGGATGTTGTGCTCAATGTCAGACCCAAGCAATTTTATATTTCAAAACGTGTTTCTCAGTCTAAAGTATAAATTTTGATTACATAAACGTAAATACATAGAAAAACCAGTTCGCTCGTAAATAGTCCCATTTCAAGCAATAGTAGCTATTGAAATATTTGTTAGTTTATTTTTAAAGTTGTTAAGTTTGAATGGCAATTTTAAAGTCACGTTTTACTTTAACAGTTTTTTTTATTTAACCAAATCCAGCTTTTAAGATATAGAATGGTGATTAATATTGTAATTACTTATTGTTAGAGCGAAGTCCGTCGACGGGTGACATGCATATTTATGTAATTTTTTGTAGTTAAGGTTTTCGCCAGTAAAATTCCATACAACAATTTTAATTTATAGTTATTCAAAGTCAAACTACGTCAAACTGATAAATGAAAAGTCCGCGCATTTTTTGACCTCGCTAGCTATCTATATCGGTGCTAGAATTTCCTTTTACTGGTGTTTGCAGATAGACAAATCGTCGCCTCGAACAGAAATTAAGAATTCATACGCATGTGACCTTGAATGTTTTACCTTTGTTAAAGACGATTGATAATTAATAATGAAAAGTCTTGGGACAATTCGTGAGTGAGCGCATCGGAAAAAACGTGACTAGTGCTTAATTTATAAGTAGAAGGAATTATTTAGCAAGTTACACAATCGACCATTTTATCAAAATTTCTTGGCTAAAATTTAAATCATTTTTTTTCGGAGTCGGGTGCAGTAAACACAAAAAGTGTCCTTCACCACAACAGGAAAAATCTTATTAAAGCCTATGAGAAGTCTTTTTGCTGATGTTAAAATGATCTGATTTAAGTTTGGGTCTTTAACAGGAATTAACCGATTAAGCTCTAGTACAACTGCACTGAGAAAGCTTAAGTACATCGTCTTGTTGTGAACGCAGCTTTCTCTAGTTCTTTTAGTTTGTAGTGAGAAAAAGATTTGAAAAAATGTCAAATTGACATTATCTTGACTACATTTAAGGCTGAGATATTGCGTTGAGTGGCGCGAAAATTCCCATATAAACTGAGTAGAACAACGCTCTTACATATTTTTTTTGCGTCAAACGTGGGCAAGGTTTTCAATAAAAGTGACAAAAGGAGGGGTAAGATTGTGGGAAGTCGGTGAACTAGTTTTTATTGCGAATTAGTGACCCAGTTTTAAGAAAAACACAACTTTTTCGTAAAATTTAAATTCTGCATATTTCAATTATTCTAAGCAGGCAAAAAACGGAGTTAATAAAAATCCCAAATATTTAAGGTGATTAATATAACGGTCCTGCCACGTTTGGCTCTGAAAAATTCTCCTAAATTTTTTCGTAATAGCATGGAGGGGCGTTCCGGGTTATGACACTGATTACCGATGCATATTAATTTATCTAAGCTTCTCAAATTTACAATACAGATTTAGTTATGAACACTGGTGTAGCTAACTTTTGTGATTGTTGCAGTTTTAATAACCTGCTACCTATTCGTTTTAGCTTTAGTTGAGCAGCAAAACGTGGTCCGCAAAGTAAAACAATTTAGCAAATTGCGAACGACAAAATTAATTTAATAATTAGTATACAGGGTGATTAACGTTGAGTTTGTTTTAGGTTTTCCCATAAACCAAAATTAATGAATTTTTGCTACTCACAAAGTCGTTAAAATAGTTATTTATAATGTTATTCTAGACACGGCTAAAATGAGTGTAAAACTATGAAACACGAATGGAATACAAATTTTTATCGGCAACCTTCTGTGAGAACCGTAGTCTTCTATTATACCTACAATTTTTTTTTTTTGCAAAATAGTTTCGAATTCTAGGGCATTTTTGGAGGAAATGTCGAAGTTATTAGCAAACGACTTTTCGATATTTTTACACTTAAATTCTACAGTGTGAATGGAGTTTAAATATGTAGCTATCTTTCTGTAATAAACAAGCTCGATGTTACTTAAAGTAAACAAATAATCTGAATTTGGAAATTATGAAAATTTATTCACTGCAAAAATGGCATTAAAGCTCTTGTATGTATGTTAAAATTTACCTCTGGGCACTTCAGTTAGTACAAATTGTTTGGATTTTACATAAACACAAATATTTTAATTAATTACAAAACAATTGTAATTAATTAAATTACTACTCAAATGTCTTCGGCTATATATTCTGCTTAATTGTTGGCTTACTTATAACTCAAATAATTCATTTTCTTATTAAATCGAAGAACGTTTGTGGGCAGCAAGTATTTCAAAAATGATTTACACAAAATTACGAGGAACAAAGCAATGCAAAACTAAATTTCTGCACAAAGGAAACTAATCAGATTACATTATGACGCATCTTCGTAGAATTTTATAGCTGTAATGACTACCTTATTAAAGAAACAGATGGATGTCTTTACAATGAACAATAAAAAAGACAAACGAGAAAATACAAAAACGAAGGTAGAAGGTGATCAAGACAAAATCGTTAATCTTTATTGTTCAGCTTATCATCTGCCCACTCAAAAAGCAATAAAACTAGTCAAAAATTAAAACCTTAGCTACCACAATTCGATGAGTTCACTATTTATTTACACAAGTATCGTGATTGAGAAATGCTATTGTCAGTAAGTATGTTAGTAGTTAGTAACGATAAGAACTGAAAGGAAGGTCAAGGTGCTAATTTAAAGTCCACGGATTTTTCTGTGAAGTTACATAAAAAAATTAAATCGAAATACGCATTAAGAATAACCCAGAGTCTAGTTAAATAGTCCTTAAAAATGTGGTTTTGTTGTCCTTGTGTAAATTTATTCTGGCATTAAAAATTACAGAGGTGGTACCTTGATGGTCTTTTGTCATAGATTCGTTTTCTACAACTCTATAAATAGATTTCAAGATTTATGGTTACGTTTCTCAGTTCTCAAAAATACCTTCATATCGTCTGTATTAATATTTACGAAATCCTCATTCTATTCATATTAGCGATAAAAAAACCTCCGTACACCTGCGTCCCACACAATGTGTCTGCTTCACACGAAAATCTTAATCTAATCAAAGAACATTTAACCTTTATCTAAAAGTCACCACTTTATTAGAGATTGTCAATCAAAAGATTATCTGACCGGTCCCCATTTCATACATAAATTTTTAAGCAATTACACTTTTTTTTATCGATTGGCATCGTAAAATATTGATAAATTTGTCTATGTGAAATAGATCGCCAGTTGGTGCTACACTTCATCGATGAGTAATGGGTGACCCAAGAAGTATAAAAATCAATTTGCCCACAGAAAGTGAAGATGGAAAAGAGTCTGTTTCTTATAGTCCAAGAGCTGTTTGTTCGCCTCCGGCTAAAGATCTCGAATCTCTAAACAACGCATCGGTTCTAAGGTAGTTAAATTTATTTTTTCGTATTTGTTGTAAAAATACTCGTTCCAGTGGTTCTCAAAACAACCTCTGCAATGGATCCTCAGCTGTGACAATAACAAGCTCTGGAGCTCTACGTAAAGTGCCAAATAACAGTCCTACTGGTCATAAAAAACCGACCATATCACTGACGCACTTACCGAAAAGACCTCCCGTTGACATAGAATTTATAGATTTGTCGTACTCTGTCTCGGAAGGGCGTAAAAGAGGCTACAAGACAATTTTAAAATGTGTGAATGGGCAGTTCAAATCTGGGGAGCTCACTGGCATCATGGGGCCCTCAGGAGCGGGGAAAAGTACCCTCATGAATATCCTCGCGGGCTACAAGTACGTACTCTATCATTCTTAGCATGAAATAGTAATTTTTTTGTTGTAGAACGTCAAATCTCGACGGCTCAGTGCTCATCAACGGCAAAGAGAGAAGCCTCCGTCGGTTTAGGAAAATGTCATGCTATATAATGCAAGACGACTGTCTTTCTCCTCATTTAACAGTGAAAGAGGCGATGACGGTGTCGGCGAATCTCAAACTAGGAAAAGGAATAACTCGCTCTGAGAAGAAAGTTGTAATCAATGAAATTATAGAAACTTTAGGTTTACAAGATTGCACAGACACGCATGCTGCGAGTTTATCAGGTGGACAAAGAAAACGGCTCTCTATTGCCTTAGAACTTGTAAATAACCCACCAGTGATGTTTTTTGATGAACCTACTAGTGGATTAGATAGTTCCTCTTGTTTTCAATGTTTATGTTTGCTGAAATCTCTAGCAAGAGGCGGAAGAACTGTGATATGTACTATACATCAACCTTCAGCTAGATTATTTGAAATGTTCGACCATCTTTACATGTTAGCGGAAGGACAATGCATTTATCGGGGGAACGTGTCGGGATTGGTACCGTTCCTTTCCAGCATGGGGCTCAATTGTCCTAGTTATCACAACCCTGCTGATTATGGTAACTTAGTTTATTTAGAATAAGATTTTGTTGTTGTCGACTTGTTTGTGAGCACACGTAAAAATTTTGAACTTTTCAGTGATGGAAGTGGCCTGCGGCGAGCACGGCGATTACGTGCAGAAATTGGTCGTTGCAGTCAACGCCGGCCGTTGCAACAACTACTCCCGGAAGTCAGATCTACGAGGAAAAGTAATTTCTAATGATATTGCCAAAGAGACAATACCAGTGAAACCACCATGTGAGCCCATTCCTGTGCCAAACGGTTTCGCCAAGACCCCAGTGACAAGCTCAGCGACGTGCACAACTTCATTGTTAGACTCATCCGAGAACTTGCCGCAAATTGAAAAAAATGGGTTCCCCACGTCTGGACTCTTACAGTTTTGGATATTATTAAAAAGGACAATTTATATAACGCTCAGGGATAAAACTCTCACACGAATGAGACTTGTTGCTCATTTTATTATAGGGATTCTACTTGGTTTAATTTATTATGATATTGGCAATAATGCTGCAAAAGTGATGAGCAACGCTGGGTGCTTGTTCTTTACGACGATGTTCACGATGTTTACGGCGATGATGCCTACAATTCTAACTTGTAAGTTGTGTTAGAAAATTACTTTAGTCTCTTTACACTCTTTATTTTAGTCCCAATGGAAATGTCGGTCTTTGTGAGGGAGCACCTGAATTACTGGTACTCTTTAAAGGCCTACTACTTCGCGAAAACCTTAGCAGACATCCCCTTTCAGGTAATTACCAACAAAACTCCCCCTTTTTTATCCATTGTGTTGTCTTTAGATTGTCTTAACAGCGTGCTATGTCATGGGTGTCTATTATCTAACATCCCAACCTTTAGAAGCCACGAGATTCGCTATGTTTTTACTGATATCCGTACTCACAGCGTTAGTATCACAGAGTTTCGGGCTACTAGTTGGAGCCGCTTTTAACATCGAGGTAGTTTTCTCTGTTAAAACCTCACCAACAATGTCTAAAACGTTCTTTTCAGGCTGGTGTTTTCTTAGGACCAATTTCAACGATACCACTAGTGTTATTTTCGGGATTCTTCGCAAACCTGGACGACATCCCCGTCTACTTAAAGTGGGTTCCTTACATGAGTTATGTGAAGTATAGTTTTGAAGCAACTATGATAGCGATTTATGGTCTTGATCGGCCGAAATTAGATTGTCAAGTTATGTACTGCCATTTTAAATACCCCACGAAGTTCTTAGATCAAATGGCAATGAAAGACGATATGTTGACGTACACCATTGATGTTGTGGTTCTTTGTGGACTTTTCGTGGTACTTAGAGTTTTCGCGTATTTCGTTTTACGAATTAAATTACTTCAGATACGTTAGGACACCATATTAACGATATTTCTTATCATGTGATAGTATAGTGAATTTTATATTGTGATGTATTTAAATATAATACTTTTTACGAAATGACATTAAACTGTAAACTTTTATAGATTCTTTACTAACATATTAACACTAAGAAAGCGCCACTTATCAGTTCGTAAAATCAAGTTATTGAAAAATAACGAAACGAAAATTTACGCGCTGCTAAGTGACGTTGGTTGCTTTTATGTAGTGAATATAATTCACAGGGACTATTTTTATTATTTCAACGGCACATCGGTTGATTTCCCATATTTTAGATATTTATTGTACATATTTATCACAAATATTTGTAACGCACCACATCTTTTGTTGAGGAATAAAGAACCCAATACAAATTATAGTGTGAACTGTGATGACAATAAAAATACTCAAAAATGCGGTACTTTTAATTCGATCGTAAAGTTGTACGAGAGCTCAATTCAAATTACCCGCCCTCAAAACATCAATTTGACAGTGAAAACACGTTTACAACTCGACTGGAATCCGAAATGTCACCGTTTTTAGGTTATGTAAACGTAACTTGTTATTTTCTCTACAGTTTAGTTGGATTTATTTTTATTTTAAAACCAGCATGTCTTCAGAAAACTCCACACAAATCATAAATAATAAAATGCTAAGGTAAAAAAGAGGTCCTATTTTCATTTCATGATTTTATGTTTTAGCCAGAACGCAAAACGTCGTGATTATTTAGAATGGGATGAGTACTTCATGGCTGTAGCATTTCTAGAGCAGAAGAAATGTCCAAGTGCAATTAAAAATGACGCTGCTATTGTATTAAATAGTCGACAAATTATTATAGGCATGGATCATTGTTCTGGGGATGATGATGACTCCACGGATTTATTTAGTTAGTTTTTTTTTGTTTCTGTTACATTTATTTATTATTTGTAATTTTAGAGCATCACGCGGAGTATAAACTCTTACGTCGAATTGCGGGAGGTGTTACAATGTACACAACTTCGTTTCCATGTGAAAAATGTGCAGAAGCTATTGCTTTATCTGGAATATCAGAAATTGTATATTATGAACATTATATTAACAGTGACAAAGCCAAAGAGCTGCTCAGCAAGGCACAAGTGACTTATAGGTATTTCTGAGCTATAAAAGTACTTGAATTTAACATTTTTATTTACAGACAATTTGTGTCTAAAAGAGAAAAAATTGAAATTGACTTTAGCAAGTTTTGCGAAGATCAAGAATGACACATTGTAGAAACGAACACCAAGAATTTTTATGTATTTTACTACTGAATGTGAGTTTAAATGAATTTTATTTATTAGCCCTCTTTTTAAAAACTACCATGATAAATTTATGATCGCTGTTTAATTATTTATACAACGAATTGATATTTTTACGAAACCGCTCGTTCTTAGATATTATTCAAAATCAGACGAAAATGGCACAGAATCAAAGACAAAATTAATTAGATTTTATATTTTTTTTTCCAATAACTTGCCTACAACTCAGTTCATGGGACAGAATCGCTTTTGTTTGACAGTATTAATAAAAACTATTGTCAATAATTCAAAACTTAATTGGAAGATGAAGTAGAACTTGAAGGTTTGAATGCCTTCTTTATTGACATAGAATACATATGTCAATTTCCTTGATACACAATTAATAAAATTTATTTTACACTATGTAAAATTAGATTAGAACGTTTTCCTATTTCCTCAAAATCCTAAATAACTTAAAGACCTTTCTATAACTCTCTCTTGTTTGAAATGCTTGGAATAGAGCTGACAAGCCATTAGGAAAGTTTAATGTAATAACTGGACCAGATGAAATAAAGCGAACGCAAAGGATCTTTTGACTAAAGGAACATCTATTTGAACATCATCAGCACTATCTATAAATTCGGAAAATTGAAATTTTTGTCTGAAAAAAAAAACTTATCAGTATTCCGAATTAGTGGAATACGTACATAACATGTTTTTTAGAGCACATATAAAAATTCTATGAACGTGAAGCCGACAGATCGATGTGGGTGGAATAAACTTATGCAGATCTTTTTCCAATGAATTTTAAGTGGTTTGTTATTTCATTTCGTTATGAAATAAGGCTGATATTGCACGATTCAGTTAAGCCGAAGATATATAAACCTTTCTTGTTTAGTTTACCAGTCTTTAATCTTACTCGTTTAAAAATATTTCTTTAAAAAAAATGAAATAATTTATTAATAATTCCTTGATATTTAAATTTAATAGTGCACTCATCCAATTCAATACATTAATACTTAATTATAATAAAATTAAAGTAATAGTTAGATTTGTCAGATATCACAATTTTTTTCTGTAAATTTTCTTGTTTTGCAATTTCTTCAGATTAAGGTTTTAAAAGTTGGGAACTGGTTGTTCCAAAGGTTCCGAGACTTTGAATTCAGACCTTAATGTTAATTTAAAAATCTTTTGGGAAATTTTGATTTTTTTTACTCACAGATTCATCAACATATTTCTCAACATTTGAAGATTTCCTACCTTCAAACTTTTTTAATGTGAGCAGGTTTCAGATTGGCTGAGGGCCTTCGAAAACACTGACCCGTATACTTTTTATAGTATTCCAGTTGTAGATACTCGTAGATACGCAATTTTTGTCGAAAATCTTCCTGTTTTATGAATACCTACAAATTGTACATTTACCCTTCTTATAATTCAAGAAAAATCGTTGATTTTTGAAGTTGGATGGTCGCAATGACGCACATTTTCTAAACAAATCACAACTTTTAAAGGGAGTATCCAGTTGGGTGCTCACAAAATTTTTAGATGTTTAATTTTTGTATCTTCTAATGTTACCAATACTTCTCCATCCTTAATATTATCAAGGACTAGTTTAACGAGCTTTTCACAGCAACAGACAACAAAAATTCCAAACGACAAGACAGCTTTGTTGACAAAAATTAGATATCTGGAGCCTCCAACCAAGGTCTTGTTATTTGTTTATCTGTTAGAACTACAACCTTTTTTGATTGTAGTTTCCGACTTCCGCCCTAAAAAAAGATCTCGTAATTAAAAAGCAAAATGTAAAATTACAAAACAATTTGTGACATTAATTACAACTTACCCGGAAATATTAACATTTTCGTGTAATTTTAATCAAGTTTTCAACATAAAATTCTTCGTCCATAAACTATTTGGTGCAAACGTGGGCGATAATTCCAACAAATACACCAAAAAAAATATCTTCATTAACTTTTCGGCTTCTCCTTCATAGAGTAAAATCTTGATATCCTTTTTCATATTTAAGAGAGGTTTTTACTCGCTACAAGCTTCCTCATTACCGGGTGATTCAGTTTGGTGTTCGCGCCCCTATATCTCCTTTATTTAAAAAAATATCTATAACAAACTATATACTTATTTAAATCGCCTGTTAAACTACATCAGATGACGTTTCCATTTCAACTTTGCGATGACATGTGTCAAAATTATGACAGTCAATTTTTTTTTTTTTCAAATGGTAGTCTATACTTTTTATTGCTTATTCTTGTAGAGGTTTATTTTCTACATTCTACATTCTACATTTCTTATTCTACATTGAATAAGAAAATCGAAGAGAAAAAAATGATATAATAAATGTTAAATATTTTATTAAGATAGTCATGGAAACAATTGAATTTTGGCATTGTACGTCAAGTAAAAAGTGTGCAATTTTTTGTAGCGTTGCTTTTAATTGTTAAATTACAATTAGATACCTATAAAATGGCAGTTTACTCTAATCAAGAAAAGTTAGAAATGATTTTAATTTATGCAGAATGCCGAAGAAATAGTAAAGCTTCCAAGCGCTTGATCATGCTCGCTTTCCATCAGATAAAATGTTTGCAAAATTGGCGAAACATTTGAGCGAAGGTGGGTGTTTTGAGAAGAAAAAAGCTGTTTTCAAACCTAGAACCACAAGAGATGAAGAACACACAGTGGGAGTTTTAGCGCGTGTTAGTATGGATCCGCATATTTCCATTCGTCAACTAGAGATGGAAACAAATATTTCATTTTCTATTCAAAAAATTCTTAAAGATAATAAACTGCACCCATATAAAATACATTTACATCAGGGCTTAGTTCCTGGAGATTATGAACGTCTAGATTTTGTGGCAGAGGCTCAAGAAATGGCTACTTTACATTTTGTCTTGTGGTCAGATGAATCTTGATTCCACAATAATGGAATTGTTAATCGGCATAACTGTCATTATTGATCACAAGAGAATCCCCATTGGTTGAGAGAAACCAATTTTCAAAATATTTGAGGAATTAATGTATGGTGCGGAATTATTGACGGACAAATTATAGGGCCAAAGTTTTACAAAGGCACACTTACGGTACAATTGTATCTAGAGTTTTTAAGGAATGGATTGTTTGAGTACATAGAAGGTGTTCTATTACACATTAGGGAAAACCTAATATTGCAACAAGACGGTGCACCGCCACACAATGCCAGAATTGTAACAAATTATTTAGATGCAACTTACCCATGTAGGTGGATTGGAAATCGTAGCGAAGGAGTTAGGTGGCCTGCCAGATCTCCCGATCTAACACCGTTAGATTTTTCCCTTTGGCCTTATCTAAAGGAAAGGGTTTACTGTAACCCTTTAAATGACGTTGAAGACCTTAAAACTAGAATTCGAGATGAATGTCGAAGACTGAATGGGAATGCAGAAGTTCTCCGACGCGCTTGTGTTCAAGGTGGCATAAACAGAGCGCAGCTATGTTTAGAAGCCGGCGGTAGTCACTTCGAGCACTTGAAAGATGAAAATTTTGTTTTATTGTTTTTAACTGTTAGCTTTTGTTGTTTTTTTTTAAATTTAAGTACTTTTAGACAAATTTCACGACTTTCATACTAAAACTCCATTGTTTTCATGGCTATCTGGCCATTGTCACAGAATTAAATACTTAACAAAATTATATCATTTTTTTTTTCTTCGATTTTTCTTATTCAAGAGAACACGTTTTTAGCTAGTCGAATGTAGAAAATAAACCTCTACAAGAATAAGCAAAAAAAGTATAGGCTACCATTTGAAAAAAAAAGACTCGTAATTTTGACACATGTCATCGCAAAGTTGAAATGGAAACGTCATCTGATGTAGTTTAACAGGCCATTTAAATAAGTATATAGTTTGTTATAGATATTTTTTTAAATAAAGGAGATATAGGGACGCGAACACCAAACTGAATCACCCGGTATACCGTCAGGAACTCTTACAAAATTAGAATTAGTAGAATTTTCACTTTGCATCACAAAAGCACGAAAAGTGCAAAAAGAACTTTTTTTTAAAGAAAAAACATCAGTTGTTTATAAACAATAAAGGTTTCTAGCATAGGGCAAACAAAATTGATTCAATTGTCTAAAAATTATGCTAAACAATTTGGAGTTTTTTGTCGGTATTACCGAAAATATGAGTGCTGAACAATAGTCGGCCGATACGCAAATATCAACAATTTTTAAGGTGTTCAACTACTACTCATTTTTAGAAGATTTGCATGAAACCAATTTAAATCTAATATCTCTTAAACTCAACACCACACCTAGTACTAACAATATCAGTTTAGTATTCAGCGATCCAGAAGGCTTTATATCAAGTGGGTCATGAAAGTAAAATCGTATGTCGTCTCTTAACACGATAAATAAAAAAAAGACAGACGTTAAAGTGTTAAAATAATAGCAATATCAATTAATAAGACGACATATGTTTCTACTTTCATGGCTCACTTGATAGAACGACTTTTTTAAATTTAATTCTGACTGTTAACGAATTAGAACAGACTCAGCGATTAGCTTTTTTGCCATCAAATTTTAACAAAAAGACATCAATATCACGAACAACGAATTATTACACCTTAACACAATAGACAAAAATCAGTGTTAATTTCACCATTCATTTCAAATATAAAAACACTGTTCGTCTCGTCAAAGCTTGAGCCAAACTGAGTGTTATTCTCAGATTAGATATGCACAGCCGTATCGGCTCTTAAATGTTTGCTTTTTTTTTGAAATTCACCCTAATACTTTCCAGAATTTAGAATTCGTTCTGACGAAAAAGGCGTAATTTCATTTATTTATTTTAGAAAATATACATCACAAAAATCCTAGTGTTACACTCATTCCCATTATTTATAGAGCACAATTGTAGTAATTTTCTTAAAGGTTGAAAGTAAGTAAAGGTAGTCAGAATTCTAGTAAGTTTGTTAAACTTGACTCTTAAAATTCATGGTAATATAGTTATTATAAAACATTCTTCAAGCCTTTTTCACATTCTTGTTATCTATTTTTTATGTCTACGATTGAATAATTAACTATTTTCTTTATTTTAAATCCTTTATTTATATATTTATATAAATATATACATATATATATATATATTAATATATAGTTTATATATATATAAACTATATATATGTATATATATATAGATTATATATATATCGTTCAACACAATTTATTATTTGTTTGGTCCAGAGTATCTAGTAAAAAATATAATTGATTTCGCCTTCGATTCAGCTGATTTCATCACACTTTATGATGGATGATGTGTTTTCGATAAAAAATTGGATAAAACTTGTATTTGTGTCATAAATTTTAATGACAGCTAAAACGAGGATTTTAGTTAAAAATATCAAATTGTACTGAACATGCAATAGAAAAAAAGTACAAAATGTATAAAAAAGTAACTCTTTATTATAAAAACTTTTGATTATAGACCCAAAAGTGTATCTTTCTGCTTCTTAAAAGTTTTGTTGTGTCAAATTATTTTTATTATATCGAATTCGTTTAATTTTTACTAATTGTAATGTATTGATCAGTTGCTTTTACAACATAGACAATTGTAATAAATATTTTAAATGATTTTATAATGATCACAAATCTGTGATATAAAGTACAATTTTATTAATGATGATGGTGTTTTTTTTTATAATTACAGTCCTTGGAAGCTCAAATAAAAATCCAAAATCGGACATGTCAATTATTCAAATACACGATCACATGAAAATAAAGAAATTCAGGGTGGAGAATAATGTAAACCCAAAATAAAAAACAGATGCGGTGTATTGTACTGCAAACATTTTTTATTTATTCATTCAAACATGCAGAAATATGCAGAATGACTCTAGTCATAAATAAAACCCCAACACAAACACACCAAAGGGAGAAGATTTCAGCTGTTTTAAGTCGTGTCGTTTACAAACTCATACTTTTAACGCAGCAGCTCACATCTACTAAAGCAGAAAAACTTGTAAGATGTTTACGATCATCTTCGACATTCTGAGACAGTGGAATCAATAGTAATAAAACAACATTCTGATAGACTGTCTTTTTGCGCACTTGCATTTTACATTTTTGAGACACTAAACCTATACAACGATCCTTCAACGGTAAAAATAACGAATGAACTGAGTATTTTTTTTGTGATAATGTTTTATTTTGCTGTTTTTTCTACAAAAGATTTTCAAGTGTACTTTATTTGTCTTAAAAGGCAAGGTTAGATAAAATACTTAGCTTTTGGTTAACTGTAGTACATTATTATTTTGGATTAATTGTAACATTAATGGTACAATTAATTGATATCCCAGAACGATTTATTATTTAGGAATCGAACTCGCGTTGATAGTTTCGTGGGTTAATTGCACTGTATTCGTAGAATAAAATTTTAATTTTCTATATAACTCCCTTCTACAACACAGCTACGCCATTCCGTCGAAATTATAATTTTTTGGAAGTTCGGCAAAATACTCATCCACGGCCATTTTTAGTTCTGCATCTGAAGAAAATATTTTTTTCTCTCAAGTGTTTCTTTATATTTTCGAATAAAAAGAAGTCGCTAGGGGCTAAATCAGGACTCTATATGATAGATAACGTAGATCAATAAAACCGCAATCCTGAATCATCTCTTGAACTTTACGTGGTTTATGAACTTTGCAATTGTGCTGGAGCAACAAATTTCGCTTTTCAACGAGAGTTAATTTGAGCTGTTAGATAGTATTACGATATACCTCTTCATTTATTGTAGATCCTCTTGACATATATTCCCTTCATTGTCTCAGAGAGTAGTTGCCATACCTTTTTTTCCCGATGTTTATTTTTTTACCTTCTTAGAGGGTTGTGAACCCATTGCATCGACTCTTGTTTTGTGAGGGGGTTCCCAGTGGTATACCCAAGTTTCATCACCTGTTATAATCTTTGAAAAAAGTTCACTGTTCTCATTTAATGAATTTAAATTTTCCTCCCAAATTTGCTTCCTGCACAATTTTTGTTCAGATGTAAGCACTTGGAGTAGTGGACCACACCTTTGATCATCCTGTATCGAATCCCTGTCCCATTTAAATTGTTCTTCATTCTTCCATGAATGGTTTTTGGACTATACGCTTCTTTTGTCACACTTTATTACACTGCAGTGCTCCACCTTGTATCACTCCCTTTTTTTATATGAAACTTGGTATGTATTTCTAAAAATGTCGCACCTATTTGTTACCCAAAAATCAAAGCTGTTCGTCTTTTGTTTTAGAGTTAGTTAGATAATATAGTAAATTGTCCTCGTATACTTACCGTGGCCAAATTTTCGCAAGAATCTGATTTGGTATAGCAGTTTTTCTCGATACCGAGGTTGATTTCCATCTTGCCTATTCGTTTAAGTACAAGGTCAATACGTGTTTGCCAACATCGTAGCTGCAAAGCGGCAAGGGCAATGGACAGTTTACGTTTCGGGATGTGACAGCTTCAAAAAATCATCTTCGGAACTTTATATATTGTATTGATTTTTTCTGTTTGTAGTTGACGAAGGATTTGCTGTGAGGAACGCTTTTAGGGCGCAAGCTTGAATATTTTAGTACAATTTAAAAAAAAAAAAAAACTAACCCCACAATCTTTATGTTACACAAAACGGCCGAACATTTTTGGTCTTAGTATTAAAAAGTGAAACAATCGTTCCCTATTATCGTTTCGTGAATATTGGAAACTTATAAAATGTAGGTACAATTCGTCCGTTCTACAAGCACCGTGCAAAGCCATTACAGCAACAACCTGTAAGTTTAAAACCTCATTTTACATATTATTTTTCAAACCTTGCGATCCTATAAAAATATCTAATTTTTACAAAAAGATAATCATCTAAAGCATCTACCAAAAATTCAATAATTTCTTTCTGCTCAAATATCCTCGTTTTTTAGGCTTATACCCTTCACATAATTCCTTTGATGGTGTAATTCGTTTGTTGTATTTGAAACTTAAAATGCCATTTACTTTGACAGTATTTTGAAAAACTTTCGATTCGCCAGCAATATGCTTTTTAGCATTAAGTAGGACCACAAACTCGAAGGCTTGATCTTTAATTTTTCGGAAAAACATGCAAGAAACACTTTTTCACTAACTCCAGTGGCATTTTTTCTACTGCTCCATTTCTGAAACCCGATGTACTCTTTCTCGTGTACTAAGCGTGATTTTTGAAATAACAACTTATTCACTGCCTCTGCAGACTTTTTTCTCTAGGTCTGCAGGCGGTTCTATTTCGTTCTCGCAACTGTATTATCAACATTTTCAAAGATGAAAAATTTGATTACAACAAAAAGTCCATAACAACCAGTTTTAGGTATAGTGTTTATTTTTCAAATTAATAAATAAACATCGAAGTTTCTCCTATAGAAAAAATAGTGTATTATACACGACTTTAAAGGATCTTTAACCAACTCGTGAAATTATTCCAGTCGTGCATTAAAAAATTTTCACTTGAAAGTTAAGGTGGTATCGTTCTTACGTAATAAATATGTAGTTCGTAGTTCATTCTAGCCGAATTTGTTCATTATATCGAGGGCTGCATCAGAAAATCAATCCTAATTTATGGGGGACATTAATTTCAGATCGTTATAACGAGGGTTTACTGTAACTACTTCCGTTATGTTATGTCGCTATTAGCAATAAAATTTCGTATATATTTAATAAATATATTTGATGCTCTGTAAGGTCAATGAAAACCAGAGTATCTCAGTATATTTTATTGTAAATAATTATTTTTTATTTATATATTTACACATGTCAAAAATATATTAAAATGCTTATTACTTTAAAAGCAATAAAAACAATAATACCTAGTCAAATAAACTTGTTATAAACACAACAAACAAAACCTTAAACTCTCACAATATACAGATTATATTGAGCAAAGGTATTAATCGTTTCACTCTTAAAAATCCCATTTGTTCTTTATTTATAAATCAATATACATAGTTTAGAAAAAGGCAAAGGTACTTAATATTCATTATACAAAAATGTATAATACTATTCTTCACTTCGATTCACCCTTGGATAAAGCTAAAAACACCAGTTAAGTAAATAAAGCACAAAACTGTCAACTCACCCCAAGAAGATTTCTAGGAACATATCCTTCCTTATCTCCTAACTTTGACCACCACCATTCCCGCTCATTTTCATCCCCTTTCCTCAAAACCGTCAACTGTTGGCCCGCTTTGAAGCTCAATTCATCAGGTTGTTGAGCGGTGTAGTCGAAAACCGCGTAAACTACACCCCCCGAAAGGATACCGAGTTTTTCTTGAACACCTGAAAAAAACAACTTAACTTTGTTCGTCGCTTGGAGGTAAAAACTCACTGTAAAGATATTCTGAGCAACCATCGAAGCCTTCTTCGTCTTCTTCGCACTTTTCAGCTGCCGTTTCATGGTCGCTCAAGGTGGTAGCGAAAATGCAAGCTCCGTGTTCTACTAAAAACTTGACCATAGCGACGTTGTTACAACTAGCCGCACAGTGTAACGGTGTCCACCCATCGCTGTCCTGGGCATTCACGTCACACCCAAAACCGACTAAATATTTAACAATCTCGAGATGACCAGCGCAGATCGCGTTGTGTAAAGCTGTGATTCCTTCATCGTTGGCGGCACTAGGGTTCGTGACTTGGGTCGCTGTTTTCTTCACTAATTCCAACTCTCCTTCCAGACTAGCGTCCAGTAAAAGAGCAAGAGGATCGAAACTGACCCTCCTCGCTAAAGTGGACTTTCCTGACTTCAAGTTTCCTTTTTTACACCGTCTGATTACTCCGTTACTTTCCTCCTCCTGTTGTTCCACCGGTTCTACTTTATCCACCTCGTCTACAGTCTTCGTACTTTCACTCTCTTCACTCTTTTCTGTTTCTGGAAAATGAAAACTTTGTTCTATCCTCTTGGACGCTAAGCCATTTGGTTTAGTGTTGTTTCGTAATTTCGGCTGCTCACTCAGTTGTTGTTTTTTGATGGTTAATGGTTTTGCTTTGATGACCATCTCATTAGTTTGGTTATTTTGTGAGTATGGTTTGTTAGACTGTGTACCTGGTTTCGGTTTGGTACTATCGTCCGGAGGTGGCTCGAGAGGCAACGGGGGCGGCTGCGACTCATCACAGAAAGACTGGGTCTGACGTGGAGGCGGCTTTATCGCCGGTTTAGGTGGCAACGCTGGCTTTGGAGTTTTATCTATAGACACCTCGGGGGTGCTATTTAGAGGGGTACTAGTTGACTGAGGTGGTGAGAGTATTAAAGGAGAGTTAACTTTTCCGTTACTGCTAATAGTTTGGGGTTCCACCGGTTGTACTTTGATAGAGGAGGTCTGGTAGATGTTGGAGACAAGACCAGAATGGTGCACCGATGTGGGGGCTACACTACTGATGGGTTTCTGCAAATTAAATTTTCGGTGAAAATAACAGTCAGGTTTTTAGTAGTACTGACCTGATATGTGACTCCGTTAGGAATGGTTTCACCACTTTGCCTTTTGTTGATTAGATCGTTCTGGTTCAATGGCGTAGCAATGTTCTTGTTAACTATGCTCAAGGGGGCGCTATGCACGGTTTGCATATTAACATTTGATATGTGATCTTCTTTTTCATCATCGTTTCGTGTTATCCTATTGGGTAATAAATTAACAGTGAACTTCGTGTTATATGGCAAAGTTTGATATTTGGGATCGGATTTAGAAACCGTGAACTCTTTAAGCGCATCGTTGTCTTCAGGTCTATACAAATTAGCCATTTTATTAACGAGTTCTTCTCCATCTTGGCCGTCTTTCTTGATATGATTTTGTTGATATACGGGATGATATGTCGGGGTTTCTGTTTTTTGTCCCGATCTTAAAGGAACATGGTTGTAGGGCTCCACCGCCGCTATGTTACCTCTGGAGAGACCATTAGGAGGTTGTGCTGTCTGGGCTTTCCTTGGAGGTTCTCCCGTCAATCTAAAAAACACCAAATGAGACTGCTCCGGAGACTCCGTAATGATTTACCTCACTAATTGATGATAGGCCGCCTTGTGCGACGCTGCACTGATCTGATTGGCGAGTTGTTGGTTGAGAAGTCTCTTCTTGTGTAATCTTTCCTGTAATTCCGAAATCCGCTTATCGATGGCGCTCATTTCTTCCTGCCTCGCTGTTAGAGCCTCCCTCTGCTGGTTCAGCCTTTGATTTTGTTGCTCATTTAGTTTGTTACGGTACTGTAAAACCTCACAATTAGTGCACGATTTGGAGAAAGCAAGGAAAAAGTTCATGATAAATTCACAGAGCTGCGCCCTAGAGACGTGCCCGACGGCCGCACCCTTTGTTTATGACTGTTATGAATAATATGTCTGGACATCAAAATTGTCTTGCGGCTCGGAAATAGAAGTAATTTCGTGTTGATTTAAGAGTGAAATCTGGTGACATGTGTGTTTTAATAAGGAGCAACGAACTTGGCTAAAACAGAGCGCGACGAATGGGGGAAATGAACGAAAAAGTGCCGATGGGAAGGCAACGAAAAGAAATTAGGTTTAAAGAAGTTTCCGGGTGTAAAACATGAATTAAAAACCTCCCAGCTCTTTCAAAAAGTCAAAAATACGTAATTAAAATAATGGAAAATAATCGTAATCCGAGATGCGGTCTTTTCAACCAACGTTAACTACTAATGTCGGGATAACAGCTTCTGGAAAAGTCATTTCCAACTTTCGTGCAGATGGGACCTCTTCATTCGGGTTAGGCGGACTCGTTCCAATTCTTATAATGCCACCTTAAGGGTTCTAAAGATTTTTATTTTGCTACAAAGATGCAGCGCCGAAGAAAACGCGGAAATGAGTCAGACAATATAATGGTCGTTAGCGTATGAGCGTTTATTACAAAGAAAATTGAATATAAAGGAATTGCAAAAAGAAACAATAAACGCTATAAAAAAATATAGTTTTACATTTAAAAAAACAGTAACTGCGTTTTTAACCTATTTGAAATAATAAAAAAAAAACTATGTCTCGGCCTATATACTCATTCATCATTAAGTTATAAATACGATTTTTACATGTAGAAGCAATGTAGCCCTCTACCAAGTGACTTTTTCGCATTTTCTCTATTGCTCAAATAATTTTTCTTTTGTATCGCACTAATATTAGTTCATTAGAAACACTTATTTTGTACTATATTCAAACAGCTATAATTTCTATGTTTTAAATGAAACACTTCTATATCTTCTTATATCATCGGATTCTTCTTTTTACAGTCTTTTAATTTTGTTAAGTATAAGGTATACCTAAAACTTATACTTTTTAGGACATGGTGCGCCAACACTTATGTCCCGGCGTATAAGTACATTTAATTGTTAAATTATAAACACATTTTTTTTTACATATAGAAGAAATGTAGCGCTACAAACTGGCCCAATCAAATTTTTCCTATTGTTAATCATAAACCTAACGTACTTTCTTTATAGTGAAAAGCATAAAAATGAAAGTGAAACATGAATTAAAACATTTGGTGCCGACAAATTAATTTGTCATTTTCTAGTAAAATATATGATATCGACTGGTAAACCACAAGCTATCCCTAGAGTGTTTTATAATATCCAATACTTCTACCCTTCTTTCCAGGGGCGGCATTAAAACCTTTTTTTTGCAGGTAGTAATAGTTATAAACAGTTGATACCAAGAAATGCTTTCATGCCGACCCTATATATCGGCTACAACTTGAAGGTTTCAAGGCAAAAATTATTGCATGTTATAAATTACTTTAGGAGCAGTTTATGCTTTACCAGTAAACACTAAATTTAATAAGATAAAATATTAATTAATTTCTTGGCAGCACATCTTTTAATTACTTCATGTTTCAATTTAATTTTTATGGTTTTCAACATGGTAAGTTAAGTTTGAATTTATTTTATTGCTTTTTTCTTAAAAGGGATTTTTTTTACATACACCTCATTTATAATTAACAATAGAAAAAATGTGATCCAGTTAGTTTGTAGTGCTACAGTGCTTCTACATGCAAAAAAAAACGTATTTATGATTTAATAATTAAATGAAAACTGACAGGCCGGGACATCAGTGTCGCACACCCTGTATTCCCACATCTATCCAGTTAGCCCATGAATTATAAAAAAATTATAGAAATTTAAAGAATTTAAAACCTCCAATGTATGTAAAGAATCAAAAAAGCTCTGAAGATGCAAAAAATACAAAAAATCTAGAACATTTGGAAACCGGACTCCAAAAAATTCTAATTCTTCTTCACTAATATTTTAAAATGTCAAAAAAAAATCAACATAAGAATCAATATTTAAAAAAAAACAGAATCAATCGCAAAAAAACAAGGAAGAAAGTTATGTAAGACCTATTTACATAATTTACACGTTTCAGAGAAACATTTTTCGAAAGTTTTTCGGCCATCTGAATGTATGTAGGAATACTCCATCTAATAGTTTTGAATGAATTTTATTGTTCCTAAATATAATCAGAGCCCACTTCTAGCGAACAATTATTACATTTACGTCACAATTTTTAAAAAGGTTACAATATCTCTAAAAGTATAAATTTTAGGTATAGCTTACACTTAAGAAAAATAAAAGACTGAAAAGAAGCATACGATGATACAAGAAGATATAACTGTTCCATTTAAAAAACGAAGTTATAGCAATTTAAATATTGTTCAAAACAAGTGTTTCTAGTGAACACTCTGTATGATAGCTTCAACTAATATTAGAACCATACGAAGGAGCAATGACTTTTTTAGCTTCTTACCAAATTTAAGTATTCAATTGCTAATAATAATGCTAGAAATGTACCTTAATTGGTCTTAAGCATTTTCAGCAAAATATGCCTGTAAAGCATTTAATCCAACAAATTAAAATATGCAAAAAAAAATAGCGTTCCATTAAAGATAATTAAGTAAACACCCTGTCTAAGGTAAATATTGTTAGAATATGCACTTCTTTGCTTCATGTATCATGTCGTAAGTTTCAGATCATGAATTAACACACTGTGTATAAAAAAAAATCGTGTACATAACGTAATAGTGAAATGGTTTGATAGGCCGAGACATATAAGCAACGCAGAATTTTGTCTTATTTTAATAACAATGGAAAATTCTTACCATCAATTCCCTTCTTAGTTTGTCCAATTCCAGCGCGGACGCCGGGGGCTGGTCCCTTGTCGTCCGCCCCCGTCTCAGCTCCTCCAATTGCCTAGTCAACTCTTCAACTTTGGCCACCGCTAACGATAACTCCTTTTCTTTTTCATTGAAGAGGGCACGAATCGAGTCAAGGTCACTTGCTGTAAAAAAAAAGAAAAAATTTGTAGCATTTGGAGCACGTTGTGATCGCAACCCTTTCCGTGGGTCTTTATCGTACAATTTAGGGAGTTTGTGAGTCATGTCGGGATTTATCTCTTGTGGTATCGGAAACGGACGGATTGTGTGGTCTTCAACTATTAAATAACTCGTAGTCACGGTCCATAACTCGACGTGAACTGAAGTTGGAAGATGGAGGTGTGGGAGAACGTGCCTCCAGAATATATTGTTAATGCAAAGAACAATATGGCGGAGAGGAGCGGAATAAATATGATTTCATGGAAAATGTTTTGTGGAGATATTCCAATTTGTTGCGATAGTTTGCTCCGAAATTTACATAATAATCCGAACATTGGAACTTGTTATTCCAAGAGGCGGAACGGTGAGAACAATTTCTAAACCACCGACAAACATTGAATAAAAAGTAGATTTTTTACATACGTTAGGTAACGGAAGAAATCGGGAAAATTCGCAGCTATATTGTGGTAAATTTTACGAACAATAGAATAGAAAACGTATGTGGGTTTGTTTACAGGTTTCCTTTTCCACTTTCGGGCTCGTGTTGCTTTAGCAAACCGCACCATGGCGAGCGGTGCGGACGTTCTCACGGTTACTCTCGATGAAAGTGTTTGTAAATGCAAAAAGAAAGTGAATAATGGCCCAAGTTGTAGTAACTGTGGTCGTGTTTTTCATCCTGCTTGTGCCGAAAGGTATAAGAAGTGTTGTGGAATCAACATTGGAGTCCTATCAGCTTCGTCTGAAACCGAACTTTCTTCTGATGTGGGCAGTGAATCGGCATCTGTCATCGCTTTTTTACGAAGCCCATCTTTTGCAAAAATTATAAGCAGTATTGTAAAAGCCGAAACTGCTGCGCTACACTCTCAAATTGATAAGTTGCGTAACGAGGTAACTATCCTCCGGGAATCTAACATCGAGCTGGTGAGTTTTTTGACTTCAGTTAACGATCCGGTTCAAATCAAACACAACGCTCCGCTTTCACTTAAAGAAACTGGTCTAAATAAAAACTTCGCAACTCAAAATAAGTCTAAAAAATTAATCATTCCTACAAAAAGTAAGATAAGCGCGGCTAGCAACAAAGAATCGATAGTTTCTCCTGATATAACGCCGCCAGTAATAAACACGACGAATCTAAATTCGGATATTCTTAACACAGCTTCGGCCCATCCAAGTGAAACAAATGAAAACCCTTTCCAAGAGGATTTTACAGAAGTAATCAACAAAAGGCGTGCTCGAACCACAAAAAACAATGCAATAGCTGTTATGCGGAGAAAACGTTCTTACATGACAGGCACGGGAAAACTTGATAATTCTAATTTTAAAGCAGTCCCTCGTAAAGTTCACATATATGTAGGTAATTTAAGCGTCAGCACTAATGAAGAAGATATTAATGACTATCTTGAGTCAAAATTTCCTCAGCAGAAGTTTGATATTGTAAAGATGCCAAAACGTGAAAATGCTTTAAGTGTTTCCTTTAGGGTCACTGCAGATATCAGCCTGCAATCAACGCTTCTCACAGATCCTTCTTTGTGGCCTGAAGGAACAAAAGTAAAAAAGTTTACTTTTTTACGAAAAATTCCAAGACCAAGCCAAAGCAGCGCCTAAACCATCTTACTTCAAGTCGCTGTACCAACAGTAAGAAACTGAATATCTTTTACCAGAATGTTCGGGGATTAAGAACAAAATTAAACGACTTCAGAAATTCAGTGCTAGTTAACGACTATGATATTATCTTAATCACAGAATCTTGGTTATTCGATGGTATTCTTAATGAAGAAGTTATTGACGAACGCTACACTTTATATCGTCAAGATAGATCATCTTTAACTAGTGAAAAGTCGAGGGGAGGCGGCGTGTTCGTAGCAGTGAAGTCCAGTCTCTCTTCGCAAGAACTTAACTCGAGGTGCAATGATACTGAAGACATTTTTGTTAAAGTTCAATTTAGTGTAAGTGATTCTGTGATAGTTGGGGTTGTTTATATCTCTCCAGGTTCATCCATCGAATGTTACTCTAAACATTTTTCGTCTGTCGAAGAAATTATCTTGAAGAATCCTGACGTGCCAACTTTAATCGTCGGTGACTATAACCTACCTAATGTCATGTGGTTAAAAGATACGGATGTCCCGGGTCTTTTTGCATCTAATGTTTCTACTGCAGCCGAAATTTGTATCTGTGATAAATTTGCTTCTTTAGGGTTGGTACAGTTCAATGATATTTTAAACCAGAACAATGTTATTTTAGACTTGGTGTTTTCTAATTGCTGTGATATAGTTGTAAATAACTCACTACCTCTCACTATTTGTGATATTTTTCATCCACCTTTGGAAATCTCTTACCTGAAATATAGTGAACTAGTCAATTTATCGAATTATTTTTATGATTTTAAACACGCAAATTACGATATGTTAAATAGTATACTGTCTTGTGTTGATTGGAATGTATTAATCAGTCTTAATAATGTTAACTTATGTGTTGATTTCCTCTACTTTATCTTAGAGGATGCCATTGAGTTTTGTGTCTGTAAACGTAAATTTACTCTGTCTAAATTTCCTCCTTGGTTCAACAAAGAAATTATTCAATTGATTAAAACTAAACGTGATGCTCATCGTAAATATAAGATCTCAAAATCTTCTTCTGAGTACTCTAACTTTATTGAACTGAGAAAAAGGTGTAAAGATATGGTTCAAATGGCCCACTCAAACTACATCTCTAATGTAGAAAATTCTATTACCCATAATATTGGTGCCTTTTGGAAATATGTAAAATCAAAAAATCAAAATCACAATTCTATACCTAACTTCATAAGACATGGTGACAAAAATGCTACGAAGGGGACTGATGTAGCCAATTTGTTTGCCAACTATTTTAGTTCTGTTTATAAACAATCCTTGGCTTTAGATGATAGTGATTTAGAATGTTCTGAAATAGTTGCCTGCAATATGCTCCATATCTCATCCGAAGAACTTCGAGACTGTTTGAAAGACCTGACTGTTGATGGTACCGCTGGTCCTGACTTAATCCCGCCAGTATTTGTTAAATATTGTACTGAATCTCTAATTAAACCTCTTTCAATAATTTTCAATATGTCTATATGTCATGGTTGCTTTCCTGACTTTTGGAAAACCAGTTACTCAATTCCGATTTACAAAAAAGGGGATAAATCTGATGTAACTAATTACAGATCTATTAATATTCAGTCGTGCATACCAAAAATTTTTGATAAACTTATTACTGCTAAACTAACTTTTTTGTTTAAAAACCTAATAATAGACGAACAACATGGATTCTTAGCGGGTAAATCAACTACCACAAATTTATTCGTATTTGTAAATTTTGTCACTAATTCACTAGAGCAGGGTTTTGTGGTTGATGCTATCTACACTGACTTTTCAAAGGCGTTTGACAGCATCAATCACAAAAGGCTTCTGTCTAAGTTAGAAAATTATGGTCTAGGCCACCCTCTTTTATCTTGGATTGAGTCTTACCTCAATGGTCGCTCTCAAGTTGTTAAAGTTAATGGATACATGTCTGAGCCTTATATCACTACGTCTGGTGTCCCACAGGGATCTCATATTGGACCCTTGCTCTTTCTAATATTTATAAATGACATAAAAAAGGTAATAGAGTTTTCTAGATTTTTACTGTTTGCAGATGATCTCAAATTGTTTTTAAATGTAAAATGTCCTGATGACTGTATTAAATTACAAACCGATTTAAATGGTATTTATGAATGGTGTCGGAGAAATGGCCTAGATCTCAATGCTGAAAAATGTAAATCTATTCGCTTTTGTAAGAAAAACAATATTACTCGTTTTGAGTTTATGATCAATGATACTGTATTAGAAGATGTCACTAATGTTAAAGATCTTGGTGTCGTCATTGATTGTGAACTTAAATTTAATCAGCATATAGACTCTGTTGTCTCCAGGTCAAATAAAATGTTAGGCTTTTTGAAAAGATCAACCATAGATTTTACTGAAAACCGTCCTTTAACAATTTTATTCTTTTCACTTGTCAGAAGTATTTTGGATTACTGTTGTGTCATCTGGTCTCCTTATCTTATTTCGCAAATCAACAGACTAGAATATGTTCAAAAAAAGTTTGTTAAGTATCTGTGCCATAAATCTAACATATGTTTTGCAAGCGAAGATTACTACTATTTCCTGAGTTATTTTGGTCTTCAGCCACTAACATTAAGACGCAACTACTTTGACATTTGTTTTATTCATAAAATCTTAAGTGGACAGTGTAATTGTATTGAGTTACTTGAACTGTTTCTATTTAATATCCATAAATATCCGATTCGTAATGCACCACTTTTACACGTGGCTACACATCGAACTCTCTACGGTTATAATTGTCCACGAGACAGATGTTGTCTACATTTTAATTTGCATTGCGGCAACATTGATATTGCTAGCAGTTGCAAAATGTTTAAACAGGACGTCAGGAATGGGCTAAATATTTAGACGGTCATTTTGCTGTATGTTGTTAAATCTATGTAAATTGTTATATTATGATCATGTTTATGTTTATGTTAATGTTAATGTTAATGTTATGTTTTGTTATATTCCATTGTAAATTGCTTGTGGGCGTTTGAAATAAATTATTATTATTTATTTATTAATAACCTGGGCTGGTGAAATTTCAAGCAAAAAAACTGAAAAAAAACACCTGGGCACGTGGAAACGTTCTCGAAAAAAATCAATCTCTAGTCGGAAGCTGAAATTAGAACTAGGGCGCCCATTAATAGATGCTGAAAGTTTTATGGACCAATTCAAATAAGGGCGAAAATCGTGAGAGAACGTTGCAACATTTCATTTTCGGTATCATACAATAACTCACATGGATTTTGTGTCGTGTTGCAATTTTACGCGGTTCTCTAAACGTTGTTGGCAAACAGACCCTATCCGGTTTCTTTTGGCACGGCAAAAAATATAAATCTAGCATTTAGAAACTTATTTTTTTATGTAATATAACGTATTTTGAATATGCAAAGCCGGGACTAAATTATTAAAATTCCATCTGGGAACTTTAAGCGATATTATTTAAAAAGTGGCTTTTAGTTTAAAAAAAACACGTTTCATCTAAAATTCTGTTTTAGCTTCTGTAATATTTTAAAATCTAACAATTAAAAATTCCGAGCTTGATTTATCTCTAATTTTCCACCAACATAATATTTTCACTCTTTTAGAATACATATTTAAGAAATTATCACTCAATAAGCTGACAACGGCTTAAATCAAGCAACTCTTTAGTTAGAACTGCAGCTAGGAGTCCATAAAACAAATTTATGGCCTAGAAAGCCATAAAAAACCACTTTACTTCCGATTACAGCGCCAAATTTTCTCAAACATTCAAAATAAAAGGAAAATTTTTATTTCTTCAATTGCGAACTCCTTTGCGATTTTTCGCCATATTCGTCTCGTCTCCTACGAAAGGATAATAGTCCCCGAAGACCGGCTCCGGGAAATACGAAAGATGAGGTAACAATTCCCAGTACAGGACTGTAATTACGGCTTTTGCCGCGTGGGCGACCTCAGCTCTGATATTGTCATGGACTAAACCTGACCCTTTTCGTGATTAATTCCAAAAGGTTGCGTACCAAATTGAGATCGAGATTGCATTTTCTTTCTCGGCGTGTCAACAGTTAAAATACGGCCCCACGATGTTAAAGGTAGTTTTTCATTTTCCTGTACTATCTTCTTGACACAGCAGACGCTTCAATAATCCGTCTCAGACCAGTCGCAATTTATTTTCATGTCATCTAAGTTACTTTCCGAGTCGTCGAGCTGTGTTTAATTTGTACTCTTTGTTACAAGAGCAAAAACAGCCCTGTGTGTACTTTCGAACTACGTAATGATTTCGTATGTTTTAATTACATTAGGAAAGTCAGTTTTCGTTCATCAAAACTTCGTTTTCCAATTCCATTTTAATGAAGAAATTAACTTCGATGAATAATTGATACCGTGCGAACAATCGAACATTCACTGTACTATAAGATTAGAGATAAATCCCGAAATTTAATTAAATGAAGAGAGGCTTGTTGAATTTAATTCGATGATGAACGCCAACTTCAGGGACCGAAGAGTCGAAATAATTAATACTGTTTTGGTGGGGGCGCCGGGACAAGTATACATCACTAATATTTTATTACCGTCCTGACATTTTAGTGTTTTTCTTTTTCAAGAGTTGGTAAATACCGATGTTTAAATGAATCGATCTGATAGGGGTGGTAGGGACGTTTGCAGTTGCAAGCTGTATTTACCGAACTGATTTGAATTTAATTAAATCAATAAATATACCAGTTAAGCCGCCTGTTATGCCGTTGTTTACTCATTAAACACTCAAAAAGCGGGGATTTTACTTCAGGTTATCCCCGGATTATTTGGATGTTAATGTTGTCTGCAGAGAGTGGGAAGAAAGCACAATTCTTCAAAATGCGATGTAGTGTTTTATCCAATCACCATGAGATTTAAGTGCGTATTGAGCGAATTTGACGTTAAATCGCTCTCAAAACTAATAGTAACAGCACCTAACTGCGTTATTCTGGAAAGTTAAAAAAAAACTGCGATAAGAGACAGATTATTGAAAGAACAATGTTAAAAATAATCGAATTTTTGCCTCTCTGATAAAAGCTACTTAATAGTATAAAAAATTGTTTTGGCCTCAAAATAACTGTAAAAAAGTAGTACATTTTCAGTATTTATTATAACGGTCAAGTGAAGTAAGTATAACTTTCTTAAAAATTCACGTATATTTGACAATGAAATGATGATTTTTAACAGACATTTATAAGTGTGAATTAAATATAGACATACGTTTTTGATTTCAAATTATGATGGCTCGATATAAATATATCATTATTACAAATCCATTCACAAATCATGTCTACTAAGACTCAGTCCATTTCATTTTAGACTAACGAAAATAATTGATTGAAACATTCCTGATACATCGATTCGATATTGTTCGAAAACAGTTTAATTCTAATTAGAACAATAATGTTCATTTTATTATTTTTGTTTTCTGCATTCAGTAAAATTGAAATTACAAATTTTCATGTGTCTAAAATGTAATAGAAAAAGAAATAGAAATATTAAGTAGATATGATTTATAATATATCGTATATTATGACATTAGTTAATAATGGAAGGGATGATGGCATTAATGAAAGTCTAGGGCATGAGCGTAGCAAATGTGATAAATTCATGAGTGCCATAATCCCGCATTATAAACAAATATCATACGCTATTTTGTGATCCAAGTAGAGAAAACAGAACATTAGTTCAAATTTCTAATTTTATTTTATTTTCACCTAAATAAAAATACAACTGGCAATCGATGGTGGTTGCTACGACGTTTTTTCAACAATTTAACTGTGTTGTGAAGCATCATCACCAATGGATGAAATTAATCAAAAGGTTGTAGAAGCGGAGTTTAGTTCCTAGAAAATCCGGAACTGTATACATCAAAGAATTTGAAAAATTGTCCCCTTGATTGAAAAATGTGGAATAGGTAGTTAGTAGTTAATTTGATTTTAATTTTGTTTTCTTAGGCCAAGATATACAAAGCTTCATCATTGGGGTGTACTTTTCAAAGCTGAAGTGTATGCTGCTAAGAAGAAATAACGTGAATATTGCGTTTTCCAAAATTGAATGCCTTTTTAAAGAGTCCCTCGATTGGGTATGCAGCAGAAAATAATTAACAGCGTTTTTGACAAATGCACCAAATGGAACATAACTGATTTTGATGGTACCATTTCAATGTTAAAATTCAAAAGTTCTTTTTCTATTATAATATCGATAAATGCACCTGCAATCCCGTAAGAATCTACATATTTGGGAAAATCCCGAGAGAAATTTCAATCTACGCATTGCTGACCACTTCACGGGGCAGTCCTTTTAGACGACGTCTGTCACAATTTTGGTGGATAGTGGTGCCGACATTAGGACACAAGATACGGCTATTGGAAAAGTGATGCTGTTGCAGAGGCAGATTCCGTAGAAAATAAAAAGGAAATTGACGAAACATTTGGATCATTGGTTGAAATTGCCCAAAAATTGGAATTGGAGAATTGGAGTTGGAACTGCTTGTATTTCTTTAATCAGTGAACATTATATTGATAAAATAACTTGATGTTTCATTTTGCTTTTTACAAACATAAAATTTTAATCCGAGATAAGGGTATAGGTACTTTGGTTCTACCTAAAGTGTACCATTTTGTGGCCATGATGAGTTTATGGCTTGATAAATCGTGCATAATAAGAAATCGTTTCATAATGTGATGGATTATAAACAAATTTGAATATGTCAAAAGACAATTATCAGACTACTCGACCACAAATAAAAGAACAAAAAGTTAATAATTTTTAACATTGTTCTTTCTGCAAGGGTCACACTTTGTTATTTTTAACTAAATTTCCTCAAAACTCCCGAACCTGACACTCTGTAAATCCGCATTATTCCCCTTTTCCCCATCACAAATCACCATTGTTTCCCCATTCATTCAGACACACGTCAAATGATTAGTGGCACGTCGAATAATACTGATAAATCGATGTTTTGTAATTCTGTTCTTTTAGATCAATCATCATGGAAGTCAATACTTACTGAGAGATATATTGTTTTGTTTTTGGTGGTCCACTTGTCCTCTGAGCGCTCGTAGTTTTCTCAATTTGAGCTCCTGAGCGTCGACTCGGTCCCTCAACCTCCTGAGTCTTTCGCTCTCTGCTTGGACACGTTGCTGACGCGCTTCTTGTTCCTTCAGGTACCTCAACCTTTGCTCTTTCGCCGCCAGCAGCTGATGCTGCGAGTCGATCTGAGCCTGTTGTCTACAGGCCATCTCGCGCAGTTCGCTTAGTGTCAACTGCACACCGTCCGGTAACTGCAAAGAAAAGAAAATCAATAAACAATGGCCAAGACGAAATAAAAGTGAAAATGTCATTTATCTTGAGCTAGTGAAATACTATTATTTTCCGTGGTGAATCCTTTTGGTTGTCAACATCTACAAATGCATGATTTTTCTTCGGATCCAGTCGTTTTAAAATTCCGAGTTGCCGGAATTTGATGCATACTGACAGCGCAAAGGGGAGTGTTGTAATGAAATTTTATTATTTGGAACGATCTTTATTGTTCCCAGAAAAACGGTCTACAAGCAATTTAATTTTCTGTGTTATCGAAATTGAGCTGTTCGAGACGACAGCGGATGTCATACATGTATTCTGGAGAAAACTACAACTCAGGGTGGATCTCGGGAGAGTCCGGGATTGTGGCGAGACCGATAAAATATTTAAACGAATGTTAGTAAGTGTGAGTGTGATATTATTTCGAGTCAAAAGTGGGACAATTCACTTAGTCGAGAGTAGAAATAAAACGTCCAAACTCCGGAAAGTATCGCTCCAAGGGAGTAGTTTCCCCAAAGTCGACTTTTGGAGAGAAAAGTTAAATGCAACACATAACAATCCATTAACGGAAAGAAAGAGCGAGTCCCAAAGTTAAAAATTGCGCGACAGTAATTTGATATGTCTGAGGAGATTAATGAACTTAGGTAGTTTTTCTTGGACGGAAAACGCGAATTTCCACCAAAAAACATGATTATCATCCAAGCGCAAACATTTATTAAACAAGCCTCAATTATAATTGAATTAACTGTCACCAAGTAATCTCTAAACAAGCAGTCAAACTAACTAATCTACCTTCTCGAAATCGTTCGATTTCCTCTTGCTTTCCTTATCACAACCTCCATTCTCACTACATTTGTCTTTATCACTCGTTCGCTTTTTGTGTTTGGTCTTCATGTCGTCTTCTGTTGCGCTCTTTGGTGGATCGGTGATGACCGGAGTTAGTCTCACGGTTCTTCCGGGCAAGGCTTTGGTGATTTTTAGAGGAGGAGCGCCTAAGGGTACCGGAGACCTCCGGAATATTCCCGGATCGGTCGGTTGGCATACGCAAGCTAGCATTTTTTATCGGAGTGTCCCTTCATCAAGAAGCGGGATTTATGGGCATGCACTGATAAAGGGCCGACAAACACCTGTTGAAGTTTGTTTTGGTTGATGAGAAGCGCGAAAACGATCATTGCTGCAGTCACCGGAAAGATCAACGAAGAGGGAGTATTAGAGCAACAAAACTAGTGGGAAAATTTGGAGGACATACAGTTGAAATTGTCACAATTGTTCCGAACTTTTATATCGGAAAAATGTACTGAGATTCGCCTCGCACGAATGAAAAATTAGAAGAATTAGTTTAAATTCAACAATTAGGGGTATAACAGCAATTAAGTGCGATTGATTTCATTAGCATTTTAATTGACATAATCTGAGCTAATTAAGTTCGCCAATTAAACTCCAGTAATTAATTAGGAATTTTCCTTAAATCTGTACTTATTCCGTCTCCGCGACAACGAAAGAACCACCTGTAAACTTCCCAGGAAGTTTACCGAAAATAAGTTGTACTTTGTCGTGTCACGCAACACCTGATGTTCATTTTGAGACGAGAAAGTTGCGTGTAATAACCCAATTGTCCCTTTAAATCCACGAGATATACTCTTCGTCCCATCTCCTAAGACCACGACAAACTTGCGTCCCCATTTCCTGTCATATTTAATTTATTTTGACAAAAGCACCCCTCTTTATCCCCAACACCGGTATAATTGGTTGCCTACTTTGCAAAAATAGATTTCTAAAGCTGATGGAAACTAAACATTCAAGACCGACGTAATCCTCTTCTTCTCCAAAATAATAAAATCCAAATCCGGGCTAATGTCCCGGGCGTCCAAAATTAAAATAAATGCTAATTAGATTTGCATATGGAGATTTGAAGCGATTTTGTTTATTTAAAAACTTTTCCCTGATTAATCCAGCGATTCAATTTAATAACGTTTTTCCCTCTGGAAAAGCCGCATTTTATCTGTATTAAGAGACGGTGCGAGAGCCTTGAGGCAACATGGCGAACGGAAATCGTTTTTTTTTTGGCGAGATACGTGCGTTTTCTTTGAAAATATGAAGTGTTTTACATTGCAAATGGAACGATAGATGAGCCTATTTTGAGACGTTCTCGTAACAAAGTAAACTGTAAAAATCAGAGGCTCCGTTGTAGGCGACCGGCCCCTACTCGCACAATTTATTCAGTTAAAAAACGCTTTGTGCGTCAAAAGAATGCTGCCATTATTAATGCACCCCAAGCTTAGAAACGAGCATCAAAAATATCAATATTAACGAATCACTTAGTTAATTCATCACTGCATAACAGCCCCCGAGGGGGAATGGGGCGCAAAATTACTCGCTTATTTAGGTGTTACTTTTTCATTAAAATTTTCCCATTCTTGGAATCACTTCACGAATAATAAACTACCCCAAGTCCATCATTGTGGACTTTTTGCGTAATTAATGATCCCGAAAAAGAGATTATTAGTCTGGTTCGCTCCATTAATTAACCCCAAAAGATCGACTCACTCAAAATCGACCAACAAAAGACTTTTATTCAATGAATCGTGCACTCAAGATGAAAAAATAGACGCCCCTGTTGTGGACGTACGGTGGTGTACGGTGTTTGAAGTCGTGTGCATTAATTAAAGCAGTAACGGTGTTGTACATGAACGTGATTATATTTCAGCCAGTGGAGGATATAATTCTGAATATCAAAAGAATAAATCTGTGAAGATTGGCAGAAACGATGAAGAGAAAGATACCGATGTAAAACCGTAAAAAAATCGTGTAATCTCCTATTTCAAAAAAAAGAACAAATTTAAAACAATTTTTAAAATTTTAGCACGGATAAATAAAAAATTCTGCCCAACTCAAAAAAAACATTTTTTACCCTCTTCACGATCAGCACATTTATAATGGAAAAGTACAAAACTCAGCAAGTACAGGTAAATATCCATAAAATATGTAAATAATTAACTCACAAACAAAACTTTTTAAAAATTGGACGTAAAAAGTAATGCGTAAGTAAAGTAATGCCTTTTAGTAAGGCGAAAATAACAATATTTAAATGAAATCTTACTTTACGTTTAAAATAGCTTTTTAGTTAAATTTTGTAACAATGAAACCCAGATCAATATTTAATAGAAACTAACAAATATGTATATAGAATGAATGACATTATTGATTCCAGTATAAACCGCTTATTCGATTAATACACAAATATAACCCTTTCCCCTACACGGGTAACTGTTGTAACAGCGAAACAAAAATCAGCCCTCAAAAAATAAACAGCTCATCATTCACCCTCCAGCTCAATTTATTCAATACATTGCCCATAATAATTTTCCGTATTTTCTCTGTCAATTTTAAGCGATTTACATGCATTTGATTTTAAAGTTTCGAAATAGTTTTCCAACAATAAAGAACAAAAGTGAATAGGGTAGTCAAGATCGATAAATTTTACCTTTTCGAAACAATTTGGAGATTTTTTATGGATTAAGAAAGGTAATTTCCGTTGTGGGTTGGGCTATGACCGATATTTTTGGGGGTAATTGTAAAATTACGTTTCGACCCTGAGCACTGAACAAATATGTAAATCCTTCGCGTGCCGAACTAGAATACCTTAATGCCGATACAAGAGATACGATCAGAAAGAATAAATCACAAAAGGGGTGATTTTCCGCAAGGGCGAAATTGAAACGTAATTCAGTTTCAGAGTAAAAAGGAGAAGCTGTAATACAATAAATTAATTAGCTTATTGCTCTGTAAACAGCATAATAAAACATCAGTAATGGCGAGTAAATATTTTACGAGATAGCGCAATCTTACTTCCCTTAAAGGAGGGTTCCAAATAAGTCTTATTTTTACAGGTAGACGTGGAATTTAAGCGGGAATATTTATGTATATAGACACAAGAAATGGAAAAAAACTTCGTTGGAACCGGCGACTGCAGCTATAAAAATGTACCATACCAATCACCAACATATCACAGCACGAAAAGTCTAAAAAAATACGGGATTTTCGAACACAACGTGTTTCTTTTAGCACCGTCGATCGAACTACCCTCCACCAATGCCGCCGACACACTAACCACCGCCAGTGAATATCTTCGGCTCTTTGCAACACAACGCAGCAGCGAAGGATTTCACTTAGCGCATGTCCTATACAGATAAGGGCTGAAATCATACAGATTTCCGAAAGAGAAGTCCTCGATATTTTGCCTCTCTTAGGAACAAGCCAGATCAAGTTATATGATATTTAATTACGTTTCTGTTTTATCCTTTTATTTCTTCATTTGGTGGAAAAGAGGGTTTCAAGGGTGAGCGACGCTAGACGTGCCAAGTCTTAATCTAATTCGGTGAAATATCGGTGCTTGGGGTGAAAAATGAGAACACAAAATCATGATTCAATGATATTTATAAATTGGTTCAATAACACCTTGAAATAACTATAAGCGCAATTTTCTTCAAATTAGTTCAGTTCGGTTCGAATCCTCTAATTACTTTTCACGATCAATTAAAACTGTTACAAATTTTTCTTACGTTGTAGGATCCACTCCAGGCTGTTTTAATTTAGCAATTTTTAATGATCCGTTGTTGACTTTTTAGAGGCTGTTTTCCTCAGTAATAAAATCCAAATCAAATATTTATTGACAAACTTGAGTTTTGAGTGATTTATTAGGTTTTTATTGGTTGTTTGAAGTAGGACCTCAATAAATATGTGCTTCCTTTTCCAAAAAAATTGGTTCAAACAGGAATGCTTTCGCTAATTTACTTCTCACTACAATTTTTTTTTAAAAAAGCTTAACGATATTCAAACTATTTTTATTCAAAAGAAACTATTTGGAACAAACACATTTTAGTTTGGAATTTCAATTAATTAGGGCTCATTTTAAATGCCAATTTAAATAGTTCAATTTACTTTAATTTGTAATTACTTAGAAAATAGTAAATAAATAAATGCCCTGGGAGAAATTGACATCAAATTTTAGATTAAAATAAATAATGTCAAACTGAATATTACTACATCATTCGTGTTTATATGGAAATTGTAAAGCTGAAACAATCTAAAATTTATTGAAAAGCAATTAAATTTATTAAAAGGCAATGGAATTTATAGATAAATAATACTTTAAATGAACCTAAATTGCAATGGACTAAACGAATCTAAATCCGTTTCTGTTTTAATTAGAATTTCCAATGAATTAGCGTAGATTAACTCCCAATTTATTGACTTTGATAAAATTATATAAGTCATCATAGTTTTTGTTACAGAATTGAACCAAACGAATTAAAAATGAATTAGCCGTAATTATAATTAATTGGATATACAAATTTAAATTATAATTAAGGAAACGTGCGTACAATATCCAAAATACTAAAGTTAAATTTTACAAGATTAAACTAAATGAGGCAAATTTAGGTAGATTGCATTTGACTACGAGAAGGGACTAAATAACTAAACCTTAATAAATTCGAGTGAGTTGAACAAAATAAGATAAATTTGTCATACAATTGTAGAGAACTGTATCAAAATAAGTACTTAATGTAAAATTGTAAACAGTTTTTCAAATTAACTCAGCCTTTTTATCAAGTATAGCCTAATATCACATGTCATTCATTTTGCTCAAAATTTGCCTGTATCAAGCTTCCGGTATCGATTTCCATCTAAGACCTCTCTTCATCTGTGGCAAATGATGTACAAACCCCCCGTTAACATTTCTCACAATTCTGCTTTCGCAGAGCACAAAATATCTCTTCGGAGTTCTTTGGAGCCGTCATTCGACATTTTCGTGGGGGCTCAACAGTGTATTCCGTAAAATGAATTGTGTCGAGTCCTCGGGAACAATGGACTTTATCGTCTGGTCGCCTCTGCATTGTATAGTTTTTAGGAATGCGTTCGGAATCTAAATGTGCGCTTTTATCCGACTATTCTCCGAAGGTCCGATAAAGAAGTCGCCAGGAAGAAAAGTAAAAAAGCCCTAAATTTTCACATATCTCCAAACTTGAATTATTTACGGTCGTTGTGAACAGTTTTAAAAGCTCTCGTTCGATAATTAACACTTTGTTCCATTTCGAAAGAATTTCCCCCTCATGTGGAAAAGAAATTAAAGATTAGTGTTCTTGATTTATTATGCATGCGAACGGTTTTACCCTCCGCATTTTTAGATTGCATGCAACAGTTCCATTTTTATGTTGAAATCCAACATGGAAGAATGTCAACACAGAGGGAACTCTGTCTCTAAACAAATAGATCAATTCGAGTGTAATAATTAGGTAGTTAGCAAACGTTTGAGGTTTGTGTCACAATGTTGGTTCGAAGAAGGGACCACCTAAAAACGACCTGATTTGCCATTTCGGAAACCAAGACTGGTATCGATCTGTCGACGCCAAAAATATTAACAAAAAAGAGGAAGTTCCGACATGCTGGGGTGATAATTTAGTATGACGAATTCATAATATGAAATACTAACAGGTTGTCTGCTGATAACGATGTTTATTAAATGAGTCACCAGCAAACTGTAATAATTAGAGCGATGATGAAAAAACATGTTTATGAAAAAGTCATTTTATTTAAAAATTAGTTTAGGTACACGATCGCAAATTCACAAACAAGGCAGAATTAGCTTTCATTTTTTAATTCATATTGTGAATCCAGCAATAAAATCCAATAACACACTCAAAGCATAGTTTTTTCAATAAATATTTGAACTAGAAAACAGATTTCTCTTCAAAAAAACAAATATTTAAACCAGGTGTCTGTCTCTTGTATGTTGAGCAAAGTTTGCCACAAACTGAAATCAACAAGAGTCAAATATCTTCCCATAAAACCTAATTTGCTTGTGTAAGTGTTTCTGTAAATATTTAAATAGAGAAGGAAACTCAACTGTGACTTATCAAGGTCACATCGAAGTATTTGAAAAGAAACACCATTTTTTACTTCCTCTAAAAATATAAAAAAAGTATTTATTAAATAAGTAGTTGTCGAGCTTCGTTTCGACCAAAATCTAATGAACTCTTCAAAAGTTGCAGTTGGAAACGAACTCATTACAACAAAATTGTTCGTAAGAAAATAGTTTTTCTAAACTTTCAACGATAAACTTGTGAAAAATTCTCTAATATTCGCTGCAGTTATCCAACTTAAGGTACTGTAAGAAGTAACGTTCTAAAATATGCACATATTAGGTCTGTGACCTTTTATCTTAGAATCTAACTAAATTAAGCACGAACCAAGATCATAATTGTCAGGATAGTTTTAATTAAACTTAAACAGTTCTTTGTTTAGTTTTAAGAAATTTGGTGTTGATAATTAGATTTAGTCTAGATTTTTGCTTCTCTGTTTTGCAACGAAATTAGAGAAACTTCGCAGTGAAATTATTTCTTGAATTAATTCCCGCTTAATTTAATCCGGAGACGCCGATTGATCTTCCAGAAGGTTACACACCATTTACCATGGGCGGAGATAAATACGAGTGTTGCTCAAATTGGCACTTTTGAGAAGTTCGAAGAAGATTATCGGCCTCTTTTGAAACTCGATATTTTTAGGAGGATAACCGCTTTTAAAGATTTAGGAAAAAACCGTGGGGGTGCTTAAAATTACCAACTTTTTCTTGTTTCCTCTTCAGTTTGATGTAAACGCTTAATTGGGGAATCCATCGAAATTTTGAATCGTTGACTTAAATCGCAGGAGGTTGGTAGCTGACCTTCCTCTGCAGTTTTTATTGAAAATTCCCTTGAAAAGTGCACTATTACCGCAAGAATCCAGTCTGGCGTTCAACAGAATACCAATTTCGCCCCATAAAAATCTAAACGCATCAACTCAAGGTTAATTACCAGTCGGGAGATTATGATAAAATGGTAAAAAAAGTCACTTCAAAAGCTCAGCCATTCCACGCCGGAAAAAAGCCACTTGCGGCATCTCGAAATAATCTACACATCTAATACTTCCCAGCTATCAGAAACAATTTGTCCGTCTGCAAAAAGTGAATTTTAGATGTTTAGAGACACGACATAAAACATGCCTAGCAGACGACAGCGATAGATCTTCGAAAAGCTCACTGACTTAGAGTCACAGTTTTACAGTTTTTCCTCAATGAAATCAGGTTCAAAATTTACCTATTTACGGTTTGACGCATTTAAGTTTAATTATTCAGAATGTGGGGAGTGTTTTTGAAGTTGATCGAAAATCGATGCACATAAAACACGACCCGGCTCAATATAGTGAGTTTCTTTTATTGCGTCTTGGTTAAGCTTCAAGACGAGTTTTTAGGTACTTTACATGCAAATTTCGGTGGAAAGGGGCAACACATTTGTTGTGATAATTTCGGACCGAGGATCCATAGCCCTGAAGCGCTTCGTCCATTTTCATTTTATTTGAAATAAAAATATCGGGGTGAAACGAAGCTTACAACGGAAGGTTTTATTGTTTTTCTATAAAAAAGAAGTGGATGGATGATTGTGGTAAGAAAATATTCGTAAAGTCCTCGTGTCGTTGTTTCATGTAACGTGAATTTCATATTATTTTAAAGCTAGAATTAGAATGACCCTTTTGACCCGTTTTCAGCGATGATTTTCACGATCATATGAACGCATTCGTTTTTCCGATATCACCGAATAATCCGCAACGTTTGCGGCTCTGTACTTTCGCTTTTTCGTTGAACTCATCAGCTTTGTGTCATCGAATAACGAACATTGGTATAAATAATAACGAAATGGATTGAACAAGCTTGATCAAAGCTTTTGTCGATTCCAATGGTCATTTTTCAGAACCAACGTCAAAACATTAAAGTTGATTTTTTGCATTGTGCTCATTCAAAATTATCGTCGAGTGTTCTAAAAGTTTGATTAAAAAATTAATTGATAGGTTGTAGGCGGACATGAAATTTTCAATCACGAACGAGCAGAAAGTTGCTTGGAGCGTAATAACGACGAAATTTCTTATTGGTGAAACTATGTCGTTCGATACATTTAAAGCTGCAGCTGCCACAAATAAAAAATAAATCGGAGGGAAATACACACGTGCATTTTTAATTAAAAGCGGAAACAATTTCCGTTACAATTACAATAGGTTTTAGAGATACATTTAAAACGGTTTAATTTAACCGAATGTTACATGTTTGGTTGAGCTATTCTCCGGTGATTTCTTCCTGTGCCCGTTTCTCCACAAACCCGATTAATTTTTTCAAGTGTTCTAATTTAAAAGGGATTTCCTTCGATCTTTGACATCCACGATATGATGAAAGCGTTCTAAACGAGCTCGGCTCTTTGATTGATTAAAGAAAAACCCGAATTAACCCCCGAAATAGATTCCCTTATTGTTCGGTACGTCAATGGAGCTGAATTTCCCATTATATCGCCGATCAATTTTTCTATCCTGGAAAATTTCATTGGGAAAAAAGCTTGTATCGTTGTCAATCACGGTGGTAATAAAACGAAATCGTCCAATAATTGAGCGGTAGAAGAACGATGGAATGTTTTAGATTTATTTGGAAGTTGATAGAGGATGTTGTTCTTGTTGTGTTTATACATAATTCACGGAGGTCTTAATAAATTAGGCAATTTCTGTGGAACGCGGTGCATTATGAGGGTGATAAGTTAATTACGTCGGGGCCGAACACGCTACCATCAATTATTACACGGAAAATGAGCAAAATGACGAGATGGGATTAGGGGATTAGGAGACGAACGATCTTCGGTAATGAATAGGCATTAAATTCAAGAGATAGCAAATTTTTTGGGGAAAACACGCATGATGGGAGTCCAATCGAACCAAAAAACCTATTAGAAGCGGTTGGAGCAGTTTCTAATGAAATGGGATAAGTTATAAGCAAATAGTCATCACCTTCATTCGAGAAATTATCTTAAATTGAGAAAAAAACGTTAAGACCATCTTCGATAAAATTTGATTAGTGCTTTCAAAAGCGCAAAAGCTGAAATGTTGCTTTAATCTTTTGTATCTTTCATATTTCATGCCTGAAATCAGCAACCAATTGTGAGTAAAATTGGAATATCAGCTCTAAAAATATAAAAAAAACGTTTTCTCACCAACGTGGGGGATCCTCAATTTTTGAACGACTAAAATTTACCGAAAATTAGTTCCGTTATAAAATGTAATTCCATTTTTATACTGATTGCAAGAATAATAAAACTAAGCCCAGCTTTACCTTTTGGAATTTTTATTCCAGATTTTAAACAGGACGTCAATTATCCTCAGTAAACGCGTTTTATCGTCACAATAAAACACAAATGTTCGCAATTTTAGCCTATACACAAATCTTTTTTCCGTCGCTTGATATTGGATTTCAGTTTAATTTGATCGCTAAAAACTATCGCAAAACCAATTTCTTGTCCTATCGGCCTAAGCAACCATCCTCAAGATAACCATGATGGAATATGCGCTAACATCGTACTAAAAACTCACTCAGACGCAAAAATCTCTTCGGCAGTTTGCCAAACCAAAAACGTTGCTATTCCTGGACAGACTTTACCGGAAATGCGTTGCAATGTGGGGTCAAACAACCCTCGAATTACTCTGAAATTCTCAGTTATTTTGTTTGGTTTAATAGATGGTGATTTTGTGCCTAATTTTATTGATTAACCACACACGTACATGTCTGTGTGACGCTTCGTTTATCTTGCTGACACCTGCAATTTCGGGATATAAATTCCCCCAAACAATCCAATATTGGTAACCCCAATCCTTTCTTAAAGCAGGTGCGTAACGTGTCCGAATCGATAATGGCCATAATCTGTTTTCTTGGAGGATTTCGCGTATCCGATCTGTGTTGACTGGGTCCTCAGCTTATCTCCACCTGTGTTTGATGCCTTCGGAATAATCCGCTGAACAGTTCAAAGGTCAGCTCTCCACAAACTATTTTACCCAAACAAAAGTCCGGAGTTTCCGAAAAATGAACTCTTTTACGTCTTTGTAAATCTTCGAAATGCCGCTCTTCCAGGCATAAATTCACTTCCTAATTCCGGGAACCAGGTGCAAAGGAATTTCATTTAGAGAAAATTACTTCGTTATAAACGTAAATTATAAGTGACGTTTAGCTGGAATATTCATTTTTGACAAGAAAAGATCGAGTTGTAGTTTCTAACTCTTTTAAGAGAAATTTCAGAGAGAGTAGCTTACAGAACAAAATCTGGATTACGTCCGACTGTAATGATGAATTTAAATAAACGACGTTGGGCGAGTTTGTCCAATCCCGGAAAGAATAAAGTACGTTACTCATCATAATCCCGGATTTTACCCGGAAAGGAGTTTCCACTAGAAGTTCTTATATTACTGTGCTTCTATTAACGGGGTTTAAGCCGTCATTAGCGCCATTTTCCTACACTTTAATGCTGCGACTGAAACCTGAAAAATATTTTTCAGTAATGTGGAAAGTTCGTGATTTGGGGATATCAAGACGACGTTAGAAATTATACACGTCAATTGTAAAAAAAACTGTTAGTTTCAGGAACGATAAATGAATAAATTAAGTTTATTTGCTAAAGATTTCGTCCTCTACCGGACGAAAAATAATGCCTGTCATAAAAACTGTTCACTATAAATAGTCGCGTTACACAACAAGAACACTTGCAAACTATTTGTTTATTTCCTCCTTTCCAAATAAACTCTCTTACGGCAGCCTCCGCAAACAAACATCCCTCTGAAGAGTGCGTAAAAATGTTTATTTTCACTTGCCATCGTGTATTTACCCTTTCAAACTCTTTTATTATAACGAAGAAAATTACCGTCTTTTAGGCCTCGTGAGTTTCAGACTGTGCCATCCGAAACCGTCTAGAATGACAGCGTTTTAATTGAAAATAAACACTTTTAAGCAGCATTTGGCAACGTGCCCAAGTTTTGTAACGTCTAGATTTATTTTTTCCCATTTTACAAAACACCAACTTTTAATCAATCTCAAACGAAAATGATTTGTTTTCCATTAATATGCAAATGATTTGTCGAAAACAATGGAAACTAATTAGAAGACTTCAATAATTCAATAGAAGTCTGTAATTGGAAAAGCGCGAGAAAATTCGTAAAAAATGTGCCATTCTTGTTAACTTACTAATTTGAGTCCGGCCCATTTGAGCGTTCGCTGTAATTTTGCTGCTTTGCTTGTATCGATGAAGACCTTAAAATCGTGACATTCGCGGTCTCTTATTAGATTTTCATCACTTTTCCCGTGTTTTTCCACTTGGTGAGCTTCCTGACAAAGCTCCCCATTTTCACCCGAATGGTTTTCCATCGCTTTCGGCATCTGACGGATTATACATCAAACACTCTCGTCGAAAAGAGGTGTTAAGACGCGAAACCGACAATTTTCCCGAAGGCCAGACACATACTGTAAATTGGGTGGAATACTTGTCTGGATTGTATATTTAGCCCGGTCACGTGGCCTCTTCAAACGCAGCGAGATTGTGAAAGAAGTAATTAAAGAGAACGTTGGAATCAATTGAAAAGTTCGAAGTTAATGCAGGAAAAATTCGTTTAACGGGGGTTTTGTTTAACAATCATACAGTTTGCTCGATGCAATTCCCCACTTCTTTTTTTTTCAGTTTTAAGTTGAAGAAACGTATTTTCACCGAAAGCGATGAGGACCCTAGTCGCAACTCTCTAGAAACTGGGTTAGTTAACACCGGTAGAGCTAGTTTAATTGTAGTCTCGCTTGAAAAGTTCTTGAAAAGCCCCCACATGAAGGTGGTAAATGCTAGCTAGTATTTATACGCACTTGTGATCTTAATAAGCCTACTGTAAATTATGCTTGCTAACTATATAGCGTTCAATTTTAAGCAATAAATGAACAAATCTTTTTACCGTAGCGCTCTTGAATCTGCGAACTTCGGCTCTATGGATATTATCAAACGCTGTTGGAGAAGAACTTCCGAGTGCTTTACTCAAGTGGTTTTTTCTGCTTTCTTTATGAAAGCGAACCTTCAGTTCTGATATAATCCATGGATGACTGACAAAAGCAACGACTCCAATTTGATGCATAAATCGATGAACTAACGAATCAAAAAAGTTACACCCAGAAAAAATCCCGACATTTACAAACGAGTGGTTGTCGGCATCGACGTGTAATAATTAAACGTTATAATTGACCAACGCTTGACATCAATAAGGCCTTTAAATCACACATTAATTGCCTTACTACGGAAGTCTAATTGTGCCGAGCGAAATTTAGTTTGTAGGAAAATAGAATTTCACAGAAGGATCGTGGAAAATGTAGAAAATGTGAGATATTTCATAAGCAAAATACAGTGAAAAATGGCGATTTATTTTGATATGTGACGGGGAGACAAAGTAGTGTCGCATTCTATCAAAGCGCACATGAAAATGAAAAATTGCAGCAGTGAAGTTTATAGTTCCACAGGAAAATTATTTTCTCTCATTTGAGCAAAGTTAGTTTAATGAGAATTTGATTGCTGAGAAAATATTCTAGTGGTATTAATGGAATAAAATTAGAGAAAAATACGAAGCGAGATCAATGCGCTTTTATGCAGAAACTTTGACTAAAACTAAATGGAATGTTATTCTAATTAAAAGTTTCACGGTTTCAGGACGTGGTCTACGCTAAAAAACAGTGTAAAATTCAGGATCCAAACTAACTTTTCTCCACGAGGAATTCCAATTTGTCTAAATCAGCCGAGGTACCTGGTTTTATTAGTCAGACTTAAAATTTTTAAACGAAATGCTTCTTAAAACAAATTTCCACTTTTAAAGCTAAAAGCTTCTTATTTTTACAGATCTGGGGTCACTTATTATCCCAGCAGGAATTCCAAATTGTCTAAATCACTTGATGGGGCATGTTTTATTTAGACAGACTTAAAACCCTATCAAATTTTGCAGAAAAGCTTTCCTAAAATAAATATCTACTAAAAGTTTCCCAGCAGGAGTTTACTCTTCGATCATGATTTATGATGTGTTGGGGTCAAATTGTAAATCAAGCCTCTGGGAAACATCCTTAGGTGTTTATACTCAGTTATAAATTTGAGTAAAAACGTCTCATTTTTCAACGTGGTTTTGTTAAATTACGAGCGCAATTCTACACCAATATTCATATAAAACTGTCCCTGAACCGTAAGTCCTACATTTTAATTGAATTTTTAACGCTAATTTTGCATTATATAAACAGTCAGTTAAAATTGAATTATTTCAGGCCGATGAAACACTTTGATTTATTTTGCATTTTTATTTACTGAGCAACTGGTTCACCGATTTTAAATAACTGCATCAAGCCTTAAAAATAGTTCGGTTGTTTGGGTTAAAAATACACGCAAAACTGAGTATATTAATTTTTCCAGCAGAAACGTACAAGTTTTTAAAAGTTCCACGGCAATTTTCTATAGAGAAATATAAAGTTTCCAATATTGTTTAGTCACCTAGACAACGTGGAAGGAAAATTGAAAATGGAAGCATTTTCCTTTTTACTGTTTCCATTTAATTAATATAAAAGTTTTGTCAGTAATAACGTTTCTGTCCTAAAATACGATCCGAAACAATTCACTTCTGTTAGCAAGAATTCTGTATTACATTTTATTGAACTGGGAATTTTCTTTTTATTTGAGAATAATACCACAACTTGCTGCAGCAGCAACGTGCACTTGCAACTTAAAACAAATAACAAAGTTCATAAAATTACCTCCAGCAGGAATTCGGTTGTTACATGTGTAGATTTTCAATATTACCAACTTCGGAAAAATGTGGAGTTGTGACAAAAAATACATCATGAAACTAGTATACTTTATCCGATCTAGAATTAGATAAGAAATCACGGTGATACTTTCTTGCCTATAAATCCTCCGCGGCAGGATAATATACATCTTTGTATGTCGTTTACAACATCTGTTTGAAATAAAATTGTAAAAAATAACAGAGCTAAGGTAGTTGAAGTATTTTTAAGTATACGCAGGAATCAGTGATATTTTATTGCGACATCAAAGCTCATGAGATTTGTATTTTAAGCATCCTGATTATGTAGGTTTTATGAAATATGTAAATTTAAATCCTGGAAGCTTTTCATCAGGAGAAGCAACCGTCCCATGATCTAGAGTAGTTTTTGCAAATTTCCCTGATGGTATTTGTCAGATTTTTGTTGTCAAACCCATCACGTAACCTCCTTATCCGCCTACCATTATTTACGTCTTAGCCAGCACATGAATGCGCAATAAAACCCGACCACTCCCATGTAAGCAGGAGATTTTTATCATGTCGGCTTCTTGAATGGGCACTCCGCCTGCTTTTACGAATGTCAACACGCAAATCACTTCTTCATAATCGAATACCAACCATCTGACCTCAAATTGTTCTTTTATTTACCTCCAAAAGTAGGACAAGGTCTCAACACGTGATTACTGCTCTCTGAGGACATTTTTTCGATTTTGTAAATAATGAAGAGAACGCAACATAAATTTCCCTGTGATGTTTAAACAGTTTGGGTGGGGTTAAAGAATTTTTTGCGTGTGCCGCCACTGGCGATTCTGTAATTACAAGAAGGTCGGGGCAAAGCTGATTATCGTGTGTACTTTTCAGAGTGGAATCGTTAACTACGGAAGGAAACTTTTGATGGCGTTCTAAAAAGAGATCATTACAAGAGTTACTCTTAAATTTATATAAAAAGGACCCCGGAGAGGCCGTGATTCTCTCAAACAACGCATTATTGAAGAGGTAGAGGTCTGAAATCTTGATGATGACCTACAAGAGTTAAGTTACGATTTCAGTTTTAATTACGAATCGAGCCCACTTGTTCTTGCTTTATTAAGGCAATAAAAATCGATTCAGAAAACTCATGACTGAACCATAATAATCAATGGGTATTTCAGCTTTCAGAAGTGTAATTACACAAAATTTCTATGAAGTCTTGTCGGCACACGGTTATAACGGAATTGCCTTTGTTGTATTGAAGTTTCTACAACTCTAAAGTATATGAAAATTCTGTCTCAAGAATGTACGACAAAGTCACTTATTTTGTGCTTACACTAGGATATAAACAGCGTTAAGTTCAATATAGACATGAAGCACGCTTCGTTTTCTGGGATAATAGCTGTAGAATTAGTTGAGGTTTTAATAGAAGAAGAGAAAATTATAATTTATTCTTGCATTATTGAGGACAACTGGTTAGCTTTTTGCTGCAGATGTGCAGGAGAGTGTCGAAACACGTAGAACAAAGTAAACTCCTTTTTTTACCCTTTAAGAATTCCGCCCTTTTTCACTTGTCCTTTTCTTATGTGTAGCACCGTGTGGAAAGAGCTTTCCCAGCTTCACCGTATAAATTAAAGCTGTTGCTGTGTGTAACGCATTTGTAATGGAGATTCACTGCTGAATATGGAAGCCGTCGGCGGCAACATTTCGCTTTCCTTGAATCTTGCACGGCTCTGGTATCCCACAAGAAATGTTTATTCAAAACATCCGGAAAATTACCTAAATTGCCCCTCCGGAAGACGAACCGCAGCTATTAATTACCAAAGATACACCCACCATTAATTGGGTCGTTAGCCGCCAAATTTGTAAAAAATTCTCTTTTGGAATTCTTGCGTCTATTTTCCTAATCTTCATTTCGTTCTGTTCCTGGAATTTTAGAGGTGTTAAAATTGAAATTTACGACGTCCATAAACGTTGACTTTTTTGTACATCTTTACGTTTTTATTGGAGGAATAAATTAATTTTCGGGCTTCAACAATGCCGAGATGTGATAAAAGGAGAAATATTTAATTAAGTGGAGTGTTGGTTGCATAATCGACGTTTCATGTTGGGACTTATCGGAAAAATTTACGACTGAGATTGACATTCCAGACGGTTTAACACTGTGGGTTTCACACGATAAGATTAGAAATGCAAGGGCGGAACAGTAGTGAAGAAGCAAAAATCAAATTAAAGAAAAAATTACACGATCAAGAGACTTGCAGCTACGTGGAAATACATAATGAGCCCAATTATATGTGATTGTTCTCTCCAAAACATACCAATCAGCTATCACACGTAATGATTTGCTTTAATATCACAGAAGCGTCAATGACACAACGTAATCCAATTAACAGCAGTATTAAATTCGGAGTGCGGCGTTGATATGTAATTTAGTTTGGCACTTGTACACTTATTCGATGTTTGAATGGCCACCAAGGGCAACGGGAAATGGAATTAAATTTTACCAACAACAACAAAGTGTGTAGCTGCAAAGTGGTGTCACATTTATGGAAATGAACTTAAAAGTATTTCCATTCTCAGTTTAAATGTTAATTTTCTAATCGGTTATGGTAGAATTTATAATTTTGAAGGTTGCAGCCAGACATTTTTGTATTTTTGTATTTTATACTTACGTTACACAAAACATATTGATCAACCCTTTTTACTTCCCTTTCTTTCTATTACACTGAGAAGCAAATAGATGTGCGATATCCTCTCTCTCGTAAGGAGAGAGCTAATCAGTGATCGTTACTCGAATTTGTGCTAATTGAAAATTTGACAAACTTTGTTTTCTACTTTCCGAAAGAAGTTTTAGAAAACGGCTATGGCTTTTAGGAGATATTGCCAAGAATGTTTTATTTTTGTCCAAGACATTTTTAGGTATAATATCAATATTAACGTAAATACTTTTACTAGAGAATTTGGTTTGTTCAACCTTCTAAGACAAAAAGAAAGTTTGTCGCTGGTTACTTCTGTTACGTTACGTTCTAAGAATTACTACACTTTAGCATAAAACTGCACAGTGTATAGGAAACATACTTGAGCGAAAATTGCTTGTCAAAACTGCAAAATTTTACCCAGAATTAAACTCTTTTATTCAACACTTCTTACATTTTTGTTAAATTCTCCTTTTTTTCATTTGCTTTATTTCTAGCCAGTAAAAGTACAAACTTTAATCTTCTTAATTAACATAATTTTTACTTCTACATTTGTGCCATATCATCTTCAGCACATTTTTATTCTAAATTTTCGTTTTCGTAAACAATAAAATAGAATAAAATGGTAATAAATCATAAGAGACATTATTTGTAAATGAGAAGGTTAGAGTTGGCAATCCGTCTAACAATATAATAATTGTTCTTCTGATCATTGATAATTGATACTCTAAGAAAATGTTCTGCGTTTGACTTAAATTTACACTGCGATATGAGTGTTCATTCTGACTCTGAATTTTTTTCTCTTGTGTTAAAAACGTAATATACAAGAATATTTTCATTAAATTCAATTGCTGTTACTCATTAAACCATTTCTGATTTGTACCAGAATGAGTACTAAGATGTTGAAGCATTTTTGGATGTCTAAAATTTGTTTTTCATTTAATATAAATCAATTTTTGCGATAAAATATGATACTTATGACACGCTATGATTATGAACCAATTTGGACGTCAAATTTATTACTATATATGAAATAATTACTTGCAACTGAAAAGGACAAAAGTTCAACTTGTACCTATGTTTCACAAATATCTGGTTGCAGCGCATAATTTTGTTTCATTTTAATTCGTTAGTTTTGTATGAAAAATCTTACAGAGAATGAGGAACGTTTTTGCTTCTTTAAAATTGCTCCTCTACTTCAGTTAGTTCCTCGAGGTGTCGGCCAACTAAAAAGAGCGTTTTTAAATCTATTTACCCGATTCAGAAGACGAAAATTTTGGAAATTCATCAAAAGAAACACTCTTTCTAACATCAAAGCTGCACCCTTCAGGTCTGATCCTTTGTAAGTTGACAAAATCACATATACGTGCCTTTGGAAAAAAATAACGCGCTCGAGAAAACTGTTTGAGAAGGAGAGGCAAAATTGCGTGATTTGAGCTAGTTAAAATCCACGCAGCAATGAAGAAATTACCCTATCTAAAAACAAAGAGTAATTCAGAATTTTAAGCAAATAATTCTTTGACTTTTGCAGCTCCGTAAATTACGGAGTCGGAAAAGGAAGTCTAGTCTGAAATCAGTTTCACGTATTTTATCGTCAAGTGTCTCGATGAAGAACATCGAAGTTCATCTTTGAATTTCGTTATATTGTGTCGCAACAACGTTACGTTGGTTGACGGGAATGCCAACGTTTACCTTTCTCGTAGTGCAACTTGAGACCAAACTCATTATGGTCATGTTATAGGTTATAAAACGTTTTTCTGTCAATAACGCGCCGTGACTAATCGGTCTCATATATTTTCAACAAGTTTTACCGCAAAACACCAAATTCAATTCTGAACATGATTGGCCGTCGTTAGTTCATTTTAAATGATTGAAATCGTGTTTAGAAACTACATAATAAAATTGTGATACGTGAAAGCAAGAATCTCCTATATGTTACATAATTTTTGCCATCTTCCGCTATCTAAAAAGGCGTGTCATTCAACCCACATCGTCTATTTTTGGAGCCGTCAAGTTGGTTTTTTCTTCCAGTTGATTTTTCAAATTCGCTGTTATTACGGCCGTCATTTCGTGGTGACGTGAGATATGGAAGCGATGAAGGTAATGGTTTCACACTTGAATTGTGACCAACCACGAAACGAACTATTCGAATTTTAAATCGGGTATTATGTGCATATCAGGGATTTAAGCAGGGCGTAGCGAGACGGTTTATTAAAACACACCTTAATATGCCTCACGTGGATAGACGATGAGTAATAAGAGTAATGGGGTTGTGCAACCACCGGATTTATGGCAAACAGGGTGTTAATTTTGAATGGGGTGGAAGAGAGAAATATATATTCTCGTAGTGGAATATGAAACCGTCACAATAATTAGAGTTAATTTAGTCTGAAATATTAATGGCGCATTTTCAGAAACTTTGCGCTTTCGACATGCAAGAAGTAAAATTTTTGTGCTTTGAACGGGTAAAATTCAAAGTATTTAAAAAAGGTTTTTAAACATTTAAAGCGTTGAAATCGTGTCTCTTGTTTTCGCCGCACCCAGTGGCGTAACATCTGACCACGCGTCCCTAATTACTCGCTGTTCCTCTTTCTTCGAAATTTACACACAATTAAAAGGACCGTTTACGACATCATCATGCAAATGAAAATAGGAATTAGCGCGCCCCCATTGTTCGCTCTTATTTATTAACGCACGTCTAAATGCATTCAAATCCCCCGCTTTCAGTGATCACATCCGGCCTTTTCAAATCAAGAAGAGTGACGCGCCGTTTCTTGTTAACTTCCGACATGTTTAACAGTGACACCAACTAAATAACATCTCATTGTATTACGTTTCTCGTGATTGCGTCGCATTCAATTCGATATCTATTGTCAGACGACAGTGGTACCAGCCGGAGTCGGTCGAAAATCTCATTTACCTGTCAATCGATGAGATTACGTGACCTTGATTGGCTAGTTCAAGGCCATCGGGTTGTGGTATGCGCGATTCGCGGGTGTTCCACCATGGGCGACCTGATCTGCTCCAAGACAACGTTTATTATTACGCCTGACCTTGGCGATGAGAAAATTTATCGTCGCATTAACTCTTTTACGAGCTCTCATGCATAAAATACGAAAGTTTTTCTCTTTGAAAATCTCATCGGGCTTGCAAATTGATATTTCGAGTGTTTCGTGTCTTCGGAATTCAATTCTGGGGAGGTTTTCTCGATTTGGTCTAACGAAATTTCAAGTTGGAAGGGGATTTTTGTAGTCTTGTGGTATTTCAAGATTTATAGGACGATAGGTTAAGTTTTAATGGGGCACGACTTTCGTGATTAAGACAGTATCAATGTTAGACATTCTAGTTGGTGAATTATGGACAATGCTGAACATGGCAAGGTGTAATAGGCATATCTGCACCTTTTCAGGACGAACATATATGGTGTTGTTGGACGACTAAGAACGAAAAATGTTACGATCGTTACAGAAAAATAAGTATGTGAAAAAAATGTCAAAGATACAATGAACTTTTTGACCGAAAACAATGATTTTGTCAAGTAACACGAGTAGGTTGGTAGTTGCTTAGTCATAGACATTAATTAGCAAAGTAATGTTTAAGTCATAGACTAAAAAAATCAAGAATTCAAGAAACTCTTTAGCTTTTTGGTGTGAAACGCCACTAAACTTTTTTTAGTTCTGTGGCCGTTACAGCAAAAACGACCAAGGTTGAATCGTTCCAACTTTAGATTAAATCATCGCCACAGCTCGCTTCACTCGCCTAACTTCGCATGCAACAACCATACTTTTATCAAAACATCATTTTTGATACTTCAAGAAAATTATCGTGCATTACACCTTCCGCAATTCATGCAAATATTCACAACGCATTTTCTCATTTTCAACACTATTGACTCGACTTCTTAAGACACATCATATAATAAATATCACCACCAAATCTCCAAGTACGTCGAAATGAAATTTTTAGCGCTACTTTCTTTCACAAAATCTGGGTTTATACATCTTCAAATATTTATTTTACTTACCGTTTCACCGAAGTGATCTGGCTCCTTCATACCATTTCTCTTTTCGTAAGTCCCTCCTGCAACAAATTCGCCAATGAGTAAAAGTATGCAAAGTGTGAAAAAAGTGTTTTTTGTAGCCTCGATCGTATCGGTGTCAAGTTGAACGATCGATTTCAAAAAAAAATGTTTTGTAATGGTTGCAGGACCGAATCTCGTGATTTTCATTTAAATGAGATTGTGGAAGCGGGGATTGCTTCGAGTTGCTAAATCAATTACGGTTTTCTAGTTACTATTAAAATTAATTCCAAGACAACTGGAGAAAATGGAATAGAAAAAAAAACTGAGTTCATTGTTTGCACAATTCTTTTTGCTTTTGGCGTTGTAGAAGAGGTAATTGGATATTTTAACGTATTTTCACATGTCTGTCATTTTAAGAGCCATTCAAACTAAGAATTTAAACAGTGTAACTCTGAACTTTGGGATAGAAATTGGTGCATAATTCATCTATGATAAATTCATTGTCACATTTAGAAAATGTCGATCTCGAAATGAACTTTGTGATATTTGAAAATGAAGTAAATGTAGATTCCAAACTAGAAAAGCTAGAAAATTAAAATTTGACTTGATAATTCTGTTTTATTTTAGTATTTGTCACTTTGTCACATTAGGAAAGGTTTAAACGTCAGAAAATAAATGACAGGCAATCTCAACTTTTCTGTGTGCTTTTGGAATTCTGCATTTATTCGGCGATAGATTAAAAACTAGAAAATTACAAAAATATGACAAAATCATGGGTACGTTTCGAACTTTTGGGCTACAAACTCGAATATAAACTATTTAAATTTAGTGAGAAATTTTTAAAATGTGGGCGCAAAATGAACATTCTGGTAACTGAACATGAGGCAACTTTAAGCCAATGCTATTAATTCCCAACTAGGGGAGATAGAAAGATAAAATTTAACGTACTTTAACTGTAATTTAACGTTTACCAAAATTGGTATCCAACACCCAGCAAAATATTTGAGTTTAAAAAAAAAACATTATTTTTTTGTGATTTTTTAGATTTCTATATTTATTCAGCGATGGATCAAAAACTAGACAATTCCAAAATGTAAAAAAATAATGCCCACACCTTGAACTTTTAGCCACAAGTTGTATGTAATTCTCCTCAATTTAAAGTAACTTTGCGCCAAAGCCATTGCTCCCAACTAGACTAGACAAAAATGTATAATTTTTCATACCAACGTTCTAAATTCAAATCTGACACTCATGTAAATATAAAAGTTAAAAAAAAAGGCAGTCAATGTCTTTTAATGTTTTATATTTTGGCGATGGAGCAGAAATTAGAAAATTTAAAAAAACCTTAAAAAAAAATGTTTGACTACACCTTGAACTTTTGGCTACAAATTATACACTTCATTAATAAGCCATTCTGAAAATATAGGGGCTAAAAGGAACCTTATGATAACTGAAAGTGAGGGAATTTTGAGCCAAACACATTGCTTCCTAGCCAGGTGAGACAGAAAAGTAAAATTTCACATGCCAACGTACTTTAATGTCCTAAATTCAGAGCTGAAACTGTAAATATTTGAATTTAAAAAAGAAATAATGAAACACATTTCTTTCAAGTTTTTTAACGTTTTTTCTTCGGTGATGGATCAAAAATTAGAAAATTAAAAAATACGAAAAAATTAATGACCGCACTTTAAGCTTTTAGCTTCTAACTGATGTATTATTCATTTAAATTTACTGACACGTTTTGAAAATGTAGGAGCCAAATGAATCTTCTGATAACTGAGAACGAGGTAACTTAGCACCAAAACCATTATTTTCTAACCAAGCGAGATCGAAAGGTAGATTTTGGTATGCCAACGTGCTGCAACCCTGTAAATTCATATTGAACATTCGTGTTTCAGAATACCAAAAAATTGCAGTCAATATCAATTTTTCCGTATTTTTTGGAATTTTTCATTTCTTCGGCAATAGATCAAAAACGATGTAATAGAAACAATGTGAATAAATTCATGACGACGCTTTGAACTTTCAGCTACAAATTGATTCAGGAGGCCGTCACAAAAATGCGGGTCCTGAAATAATCCCTGCTGTAAATCGACAAAGTCGTTAACTTCGTATTACCCGTTTGACAGTCTTAAGCAAAGTTAGGAAAATAGTGTGCTATAACATAGAGGTGCAAATATGCTGTAATGCTCTTCTAATGCCAGCTTATATCAGAAACTCTTGATATCACGCCGGATGCAGCTTTGCAATTTGAGAACCGTCATCGTCACCAGTTTCGGAAATAATGCGGTGTCAACGTCGGTTAATCGAGGGTTATTTGCCTTAATGGTTGGTGTCTTTGACGAAAATTTATCGGATGAAACTGCAGATTCGTAACGAGATTAATAACAAAATGCGTTTCGGGAACTTCGTCGCAATCTTGCTGAATAAACGAATCAGAACGCCCCCGTCATGCTAAAGTAAATAACTCAACTGGACCGTGAAGGTTCCGACGATAAATCGCCAAAAACACGACATTTTAGATGCATAAAACGGAGAATCGAACGACTAATTTATCGGACCACATTCTCAAAAAACGAATTCGGGAAAATGGGACAGATGGTGAAAGAAGACATGGATGGAATATGGATATGGTAGTTAACTCTTCTTACAGATGGTCGGTCTAAAAGTTCAAGTGCGACGTTACTTTTTTAGAAGAACCACGCCTTAGTCTGCAACGGTAGACATATGGTCGCATCGTAACGATTTTATGTTAAAAGTCCTATTAACCACATGATTCACAATTACTGTTGGAGTAAAAACGTTTAGTGTTTAAACAACAATGTGTTATTTATGGTTGTAAATTCCTTTGTAAACGAGAATCCACGTGTTTTTTTCTCACCAACATTTTTTTCTGCTAGATCCGCAACGCTACGTCTTTTCTCATCTCGCCGGACAAGACGCGGAATTAACTTTTAACAACTTTGTGAAATATCATCCACATTCTGTCAGTAACATTATGTCGTGCAGAACTAACACGTTCTGCCACCTACAAGTCACAATAAACATAAAATGTGTTATATGCGATACAATCAAAGCAACGGGCTCGCATTATTGTTTATAGCGGAAAATGAACTTGAGATTTCCTGAAAATACCATACATTCATGATTGAAAAACGACATTTGCATATATATGGAAGTTAATAAAACGGACTAAGATAATCGGCAAAAAAACACGAGGAGACGGTGGGGTTCGAACCTTGTCACGAGTTTTCTGGATACTTTATATGGTAATACCGTCACTTTCGCAGCACGTTTCCAATTACCTGTCAATTTAGTTCTGTGGTTGTGGATTGACATTGCCGCCCCCTGTGGTGCTTATTTTTTGAAGCCCGTCATTTTCACGAACTCTGGTTCGCAGCAGGAGGGTTTTTCTTAATGACGTTCATACACAATACGTGCAGGATTTTGGGATGATTTGGGAGAGATGTGTTTAAAGGGAAACCGTGCAGGGAGAAAACGTCTGGGGATGAAGTAGGAATAAATTTTGACGAGAGAAATATTCGACATTTTCGTGTTTGTCGCGAACTCCAAAAAAATTACATAGATCTAAATTTAAAGAACAAGTTTTAAAAACTGCGTAAATTTAGAGTTAGCGTTGAAGATTGAGTGTCCGTTTATTAACATTTTTATATCACGTGTGATTTCACGTTGAATTCACTTTCTTCCATGTTAAATTTAATTAATCGAGTGTTCGTACCTGATAAAAAGCTCTAGTTTCGCACCTACACTTAATCCTGTGTGTTTTGCCAAAGAGCACGCAGGATTATTCCTGCCAACATTCGCTTATAGGTACGAAACCAGGTCAGGTGTGTTTTCATAATAAACTAAACCATTTTGTGGCAAACTGAAATTCCCAGCGTTCTCAAATACAACAAAACGAATCATCCAGATCTTCCAGGTCGATACACTAAAAATGAAAAAATAAAAGCAATCCTGAACTGGAAAAATTTCCCAAAGGATCAATTCTGGAATAGTAACAATTATTAAAATTTAACTGGTTGTTGTTGTAGTTTTTGCACGGTTTGGCGATAGATATATAGCGGAAATGGACATTGGATGCAACGTCATAATACAGTACAGGATATCCGGAGAACAGTTGTTTTATACGTTGTTTTCACCTGTTTTATGAATGAGAAGTTGGAAGAGTGGTTCATTCATTGCTTTCCGGTTGGGGGAAGCTGTGAGTCAACAAGAAGGGTGTGAATGGAGTTTCTTTTCCATAGATTTGAAGGGTCTGAAAAAATCTAAAGTGAAACGTAGATTATTTCCAGTTTTTGTGATTTTTATTAGGAAAAGCTCTAGTTGAAGTCCTTATCACTCGCTTTCAGCATTGTCCCCTTTCTCGCTATCACCTCTTTGATTAATGACGAGATTTTTGTGTGCTTTCTTTATTTCGACCAGAACGCAGCTCATTTAACGCACTTAACACTTTATTACGACAAAGAGGCGGCCGACTCGCCTCAAAAAAGCCGCCACAAAATTGAAACAGTCGTTAAAACGGAGCACTTAAAGGCCAAAGAAATCCATCAGAAAACCTACCTTACGACAATGTGAGAAAAATTTACAGAGCAAATATTTGCATTTTTGTCCTATTTGCCTAAGGTTCTCTGGTCAATGTTGACCTATCAGAATCAGCAACCGTTGCTTTGGATGGAGATGAAACGAGATGAGACGAAAAATTTATAATATCTGGGAGTGAGTTTCTGGTCTTAATTTTCATCCACCGTGGTCCTTTGTCAACGTCGGTGCTTACCTCCTCCTCATTATTCAGACGGATATAGTTAATGCTTGTCTGTTTGAAACTACGATCACGACCACTTTCTCTGGAACGTCGACGCCAAACCAAACTAATCACTTTCGTTGTTACAAGCACGTGATTGCAAAATGGCCCTAATAACAGCGATTTATGGGAAAATTACAACAGACTCAAGAAAAGCAAACTTTAAAAAAGCCTGCATCTGACCTGTAATTTCGCGGTTAACAAATTTCAGTGTTAATTTTTATGCCTCGTTCGCAGTCTGGTTTTGTAGAGGAATTCGGTACTGCTTCAGCCCTATTTTAGGAGCTATTGATAACGGACCGGTAACTGTTTCAGTTGCTAGTTGATAACACTGGCAGGTCTTTTTCTCAGAGTTGTTTTAATTAATAATTAATTTTAGTTTAATTTAATTAATTTTAACTTGGATTAGAAATTCTTACACCTCAGCTATAAAGTTAGCGTCCTCGTAAACGAAATTATGTCTCTTTACAAAAAGCATAGCATATAAACTCTAAACGTTAACACTTTCCTGATTTCACGTCATTATACAGGAGGTTGGATATTGCCAAAGAAATTTAAGGTAAGGAACTCTTGTTTTTCTCCAACGTTTTTTTTCTTTGGATTCATTACAGTAACATTTTCTTTTAAGTTTTCCTCGAGAATACTTGTAAAAGAATGCGTTGTGCCCCGTTTGCAAATTGTCTGAAATTCCCACCTTTCTCCTCTTTGCGTCCGAAGAATCCTTTCCTCCCACATTGCTCTCGAGGCATTCCTCAACATTCCTCAACAACGTCCACATCTAAGCGAACTCTTGACTCAGAAGATGCGGTTTGTGGTCTGACAACGCATGATCTAAATTACTGTCATTACCAGGAAAATGACAGACGTTTTACCGTCTCCGCTGCTATTTTCAATTAACGTTGGTAGTGTCGTCGTTGATTTTACGACACCGTTTATAGACCTGCGGTCTACGTTCCGAACGTCTTCATTTTCTCAGTTGCGTGCCGAGACTTACAAAAAACTTGCATATTTCTTGCGTTTAATGAACGAAGCAGGTGCTTTGACCATTACAGAGTATTCATCAGTCTTCGGGTTTCGTCTAAGCAGGATTTTCCGGGATTTTTTTAATTTGCATCTAAGGTGAAGACCACCCGTCCGACTGAATGATAAATTTCTACAATTACGCTAGAACGCTTAAGCCTTATGGTAAGTAATAGCCGCTGGTTCTTAATAAGCAAAAACAGACCGAACGGGTGTAGCGAGTTGTATACGACATAATAATGTGCTCAAATTACGGAGGAATATTGCTTTTCATATTTCATGGACGAGGAATTTACATTTCTGCGAGCTGAGCTGCCTTCGCAGGTTGTTGCAGACTTTTTATTACAACAAAAATTTTGTTCGAAGAGCAAATACAACAGACTAATATTCATTGTTATATTTTAAAAGTTTCAGTTTCCGATTCTGCAACGTTTCAAAAATCATTTAGAAATTCCATTTTTTATTAATTTCAATAATTCTTACTTCAGTTTTTTCGCATTTTTAAGGACTGCAAACAACAAATGCGGTTGTAATTTCAATTTTCCAGCAATGTCTTTGCTAAATTCTAAAATCCGGATTTGCTGATCCATCAGGACGTTGTAAAAGAAGCGAGTATTTCCGGAATTATATTATTCAGCAATGAATCAAGCATAAATTTTCTTGGCGGATGGGAACCAAGACCGCATCTCATTGAATTAAATGTGTTTGAAACGACAGTCGAGATATTAGTTGCGATAAATTATTCAAGAGTCAGTAGTGAAGATTTAGACTTGATACTTCCGAAACTGTAAAGAAGGAACTCGGAGCAATTTTCAAGGCAAATTATTTATCGCTCTCATTTAAATTATTTAAGACTAAGGGAGCGAACAATACGTCATGTTCCAACAATGAAATTTCTAGTGTCAAGATAAGCCGGTATTTTGAGCAAATTATGTGTCCATTACACAACTTCTTTGTGACGTAACCTTTTAACCTTTAATTCAATAACACAATCCATAATTACACCTCGGCGTAACAAACAGTTTCTTGGATCCCACCAACGCAATGAACGTTCCCATGTTAATTTATTCATTGTAATAAAAAGATATCTCCGGAAAAAAATCATGCAAAGTGGATCTGTGTATTTGCATGTTCTACTATTCATTTTTATTTCACTTGTGACATAAAAGTGCTTTTCTGCGCCATTTAACACGTTTCAAAATTCCGTTGTTTACAACCCTGAACTCAATTATGTATGTATTTTTAGTTTTACAACCCTTAGTATTGGAGGAAACTTATTACGAAACAATAACTCCATCAATCACGCAAGAAAAAATCGAGATAAACAACTGTATTGTCTTTAAGAAACAATGCGAACGCAATAGAGGCGGAAACCTTCCAGGCCGCCATTAATTAACGAATATAAACCAATTACAATTGTATCGTATTCGTTAAAATGAAAATTTTGCGTGTCTAAAGATAGAGATGTGCATCAAAAAGAACGGAAATAATTAACTGCATTGAGTTTACTTCGAGCAGTTGCATTTACGGACAATCTGTGGAAGTGCATCAGAAAATCCACAGGACACCCAGGATTGAACTACATAACAATCCACAAAAGCCAAGTTCTAATTTTATGTATTTCTTGTAAACAAATGCCAGGAGTAAAAGTTATTCAGAATTCAATTTTAAGTAACATTTAACCATAACATTTTCTTCTAACTCTCCAAGCAACAAAATTAAGTCGGTTTTTTTTCGGAAATGCCGAGGAAAATGTATTTACAATTCAACTTAACCAGAACATCCAACTCTTTTAACAATTAAATTACGTCGTGTTTTGGTGGGAAATGCCATAAATCACTTTAAATCGAAATTCTACAAAGATTTACGGATCCTTCCCGTATCACACTATTAGGAGAGTTCTAAAAGTTCATTTTTTTGCATTTCTCTCAGCGAAAAAATGCCAAGAGTAAAAGTTATTCAGAATTTAACTTATAGTAACATTTACTGCGAATATTATCTTCTATCTCTTCAAAAAACAATGATACGTCGTATTTTAGTCGGAAATGTCAAAAATTTCATCAAAACGAAATTCTACAACCATTTACGGATGCTTCGCTTATCACACTAAAACTTCTAATTTTTTACGTTTCTTGTTAATAACGCCAAAATATGCCAAGAGAACTATTGGTTTCATTTTACAGCCCGTTTAAAATTAGTAAAAGTATAATCCCTACTGTTCTTTGATATTTTTCATCAAGAATCTACGCAGTCATTTTATTATATTTTATTTTTAATTTTAATTTATAATTTAGATTGTAAAGACGTGAAAATACGTCAACTACTGACGCCAAAACTAAAACCAACCTAAACCTTAAATAAGACAATGCCAAGTTAAGTGTATCTACTTTAAAACTCATTTCAGTTTATTACAGTTTTATAAAAATAATTAGTGTAATCTTTAAAGATCTACTATCCTCGGAAATAAATAAATAAGAACGGAAATAATTAACTGCATTGAGTTTACTTCGACCAGCTGCATTTAAGGACAATCTTAAAATGAAAGTGTATCAGAAAATCCAGCGGATACACAGGATTGCCATTAGACTAAATAACAATCCGCAAAAGCCAGAATCCAATCGCATTTATACCTCGGAGGACTCGGTCCTGTCGCGAATATTAATTGCGTGGCTAAACTGATGGAATTGGAAAGAAACTTTGATTGAGAGCGAAAAATTCCCTAGATAATGGTCTTTTTGCAAGTTTTATTCGTATTGACACCTTCGAGTGACGAAATGGAAATAATGGATAATCCACAACCGTAACAAGTCTAATAACGGCTTCTGGTGTTATAATGTATAATTGATAACGTTCGTCATGTACGTACTTGTAAACCAGAGAAATCAATCTTTGTAAATATTTATTACCAATTGATTGATGGAGACAGAGGCGAAATGAATAGAAACAACAAAAAAGAAGACGATTTAATTTTAAAAATATACTATAAAACTGTCGCCAGAGATAAAATCTCTGTTTTTTTTTTGGTCCGTCTGCAACCTAAAATTTTTCCCTTGGAATTCCAGTTACCAAGGATAAACGTTAAAGTTTTATTGCTCCCGCCGACACTTATACTTGCTAATGAGTATTGAAACTCTGACATTTACTCAAGTTTTTCTGCACGAGCCGTTGCGCCGCCACCACCAGTGAGTGGCATTTACTCCGAATACATAAAATTATGTAAATTCTTGTCTGCACTATAATCACTGCAAATTATTCGAACAATTCCGTTTATGCAACGATAAATAGCCGCGCTTTTTCCTTCTCTGTGGTTATTGCTGCTTTTTTGCTTCCACCCCGTCGATTTTCGCCGAAAATGTAGGTTTTAAATTAACGGACCTACCCACTCTCGAGATTTATTATTCACGACACGGTACTATTAATGTTTGTGACCCACTTGGGTATTTAAATTCCGACGTCGAGATCGGATAAAGATGCAATACATTGTTCTTTTTATAAGCCGGCCATCATTCAATGACCCCCTTTAGACTTTTTAGAAAGTTAAATGACAGTGGTTTCACTTTTCTGGGTCTTAGTTCGGAAAGGTGGAAATTTACACGGTTTCTTGTGTTTTTAGATCCACGATTGGGAGGAAACAGCTTTTAATATCGGGTTTGCAATAAATAGCAAACAATTCTTAGTTAATGAACAAACTTCGGAAAAATCGTTTAATTAAGGCTTGGAAATTGGTTCTTTCCCTTACTTTTATCGTGTCTTCTTCTCACCAGATGCACTTACGCTTCTCTAGTCGTTTAATTAAAACACAAATTACGTACAGATGAGAGGAGTGCAATAATGTCTTTGAACAATTAATACAATGCTTCGAACGAATGTGCGTTATTTCCTTGTGTCGTCAACAAATCCATTTAACGCGACCATTTTAATTTCCTTTTGCATTCCTACGCGTTGTTACGAACCTAGAGTAATAGGATCAGACATGCTACAGAACAGATGTCAATACCGTTACTGCTGATTTCTACCTTATTGGGGTTGCTGCTAAAAAAACGTAGAATTTAAAACGCTTCGGAAACGTCTTAAATTTTACTGGAGGACAATAGTTTATGCTTGGAATAGCAGAGGTTGCATAATGGAGATGTGAAAGTTTCGCTGTTTTGTGGATGGAAAAATATATATTGCGAAGAATGGAGAACTTGTCAAGATTTTGTATATTTTTACCTTCTTTTATCGTAACGAATTTAGACTTCTGTCACAGTTTCTTTGACTAAAGGGGGGCAAGTTTGGCAAAAAAAACCGTCAAAAAATGCTGCAAAAGACTCGACACTTAAATTTTAAAATTAACCACTTTCAAATTTTATTTCATTTCGATCGTTACGCAAGTGTGTGAAAACGTTCAAAAATTAATTTAACAGTAATCAAATAACAAATGTCAACCAATCGTAAATTGCAAAATATTAAATTAAAAGATTTTCATTATTGTTTTCATTTACAACCATGTTTTTGTTTACGAAGCATTTAATTACAAAGCTTAATAATTAAATCTCAGGTGTTCATTTTCAAGAACCTTATTCAACGACGTTTAGTTCTTCGATACCTGGTGTACTTCAAATTTGCATTGTGCTAAACAAAAATCTAGTTCAAATTTGGAGTAATTCTGGCTACATTTGAAAAGTGTTCCTTTGATTACGTCACTTTATTCTAAAAATCGCATCAAATCAAGTTTCTAAAACGATTGTCGCATTTTCCGTGTATATTTTATGTTCCTTGTGAACGGGTGCGCATTAGCGAAAAAATGCCGAGAGTAAAATTTATTCAGAATTTAATTTTGGGTAACATTTAACAAAAACATTTTGCTCCAACTCTTTCAACAACAAAGTTGCGTCGTATTTTTATCGGAAATGCCAAAAATTGCATCAAATTCAAATTCTACAACGATTTAGGGATGTTACGCTTATCTCACTATTTATCAGAGCTCTAAAAATTTCTATTTTTTTGCGTTTCTTGGAAACGATACGTCGTAGCAAAGAGTAAAAGTTGGAAATACAAAAGCTGCAACAAATGATAACTATTGGTCTCATTTTCTAGTCGTTTAGATTTAGTAGAAGTATAATCCCTGCTGTTCTTTGACATTTTTAAATCAATAATCTACGTAGTCCTTTCAACATACTTTATTTAAATTGTAAAGACGTGAAAATACGTCAAAGTACTGACGCCAAAACTAGATTAAAACTTATTTCATTTTATTACAGTTTTATAAATACAATTAGTGTAATCTTTAGATTTCTACTGTCCTCGTCCTGAACGTATGTATTTATAAGAAACATACATAATACTGTACACACTTTTATCCACAGATAAAAAATTTAATCTAGTTTGTTTGGCTTTGCGGAACATCTGGTGATTACTGCAGTGTTTGAATTTTTGTGTTTTCACGAGACTAAATTTTCTCCTTACAACTGCAAACAAATGTCCTTGCGGTATGCAGAGAAATATCCTTTTAAGTTTATTCTAATTTCCACACTTGGTTTCATGTTTATGTAAATATTGTTTATAATCAATTAATAAGCCAGACGTTCATTTCCTACCCAGTTCCTTTTTATTAGCTATTAATTTATGTAACAGCAATAAAAACATAATAACTTCTGATAAATGCACAGAGGAAAAAGAGTTCGAGAAAACTCTTTAAAATGATGATGTCTGTCGACAATCAAATCAATATTTATTTGTTTCCTACGCTAACAAAATTTTCCCGTTGTCCCTTCACTTCTGGAATTTCTTCACCTTTCTGTTCCGTTAAATTAAATTTATCGCATCCTTCTCACTGGACCAATTCACACTATCCAAATAAACATGGCAACATTTCTATTTACATTTATCGTATTTGCCATCGACCCATTGTGAATTTTTTCCAGTCTACAAAAAATAAGCGGAGACCAAACAGAACAAGTCAAACAATACACAACAAATAATGCGAGCCAGGTACAACACAAAGAGTTTCCTGCGAGCGAATTTTTCTTTTTGTCAAAGTGTGAATGTTAGAAACCGAGATTCATAATAGCTTTTGAAGTTATGAAAGAGGAACAAAGGGAAAATATGTGCTGGGCGGTTATTGGGAATGTTTAGATTGACGTTGGGGGTTGCTGTAATTGTGTAAGTTGCAAGAGGAATTTCTCATTTAGTGACCGAAGAAGAGGAAAAAGTTGACCTTAATGGAAGCGGCGTTTGCACGTTTGACAAAGTAGGTCGCTGCATTTCCGACACTTCCTGCTTAGGTAAATGCACCCAGAATCGAGGTCTTCTTTTACGGTCAAAACTTGTCAAAAAAATTGTTCGTTTTTTGCGTTTTTCAAATCCGAGTCGTAGGAGTCGGAATAGAAAGTCGCAATTATTATCGTTCTAAAAATCTGTTATAGCGGTCGTAAACAATGGTATACATAATTTCTTAGTGCTTTCACACGCACACTCCTACAACGTTGGCTGGCATAGTTCGTCTTTCCACTTCCTCGGCCAACGTAATCCATATTTGAAAAATAAACTGGTTCAGCTTCTTGTTTTTACGCATTAAGTCTTCTTGCTCTATAATTTAAAGCTGTAATTTTGCGCCTCCGGCTTTTCCCACCCAGATCCAATAATCTCAAAGCAAATAGGCGAGATATAGAAGTTTTTGGGATTATTTACTTTATATTAACACTTTTGTGACCCACTGTTTGCTCAGATCTCATGGGAAAATCGATAAAACGAAGGAAGCCTCCGTGTAATTATTCGTTGCATAATGTTACAATTAGGTGAAAGCTAAAGTTGCTACAAAGTTGAGGAACTGGAAAAATGCTCAAATAAATCGTACTTTATATTGTTTCGCAAGATAAAAGAGACGGAAATGAATTCCAACTTCTCTCGGAATATTGAATAATTCAACCCACCGACTTGAAACTAATTGCTCTAGTCTCTTACAGACCACTTGCAAGAACACCATTTTTAACACGTGTTGATCTTTATCCATTAACTAATCAAGCTTGATGAGTTTCCGTTAATTTAATTGAACTTGCAATGTACAAGAATCTTCATTAATTACTTGAAAGAGAACATTCTTGTAAACTTGTTAGAGAATCTGTAACGTGGACATTTGTTAGGTTAATAGATCAGTTTTGCAAATGTGGGCAGTTTCGTTGAACTCTGACACTGGGTTGCTTGGCCTGAATTTCTCTCGTGGCTAAAACGCCGGTTTCTACTGTATCCATAAATGCATATCTTTTCATAAAGATGTTTATCTAATTAAGCGACTTTCTCTGACGATTTCGGTGATTGTTTCGAAAGGTTGTTATAAAGCAGGGCTTATGCCACCGTTTTCGTCCGAATCAAATTGAAACAAACTTGATACAATTAGACAGAAATTCAGTTTCCTCATCGTGTTAAAATAATTGCACTGCGAAAGCTGCAATAAAGAATGGAAATATCTTCTATTTAAGAACTATCTTTACACATTTAGTAAATGAATTAAAAGTTCTCTTAGGTTAGGTTCTCTTAACCTTATACGTTTTTACATGTTGGCAACACCGTTTCAGAACTGACATGCAAACGACAATTTTACATATCTTTATCTTTACATATCATATTACATATCTTGTTTAACCTCAAACTTTAAAAGAACGGTTTTAAGACTGCACAGGCAGTCTACTAACACGTTTCAAATGCGAAAGCCTGTCGGTTGTCGGTTTTTAGAGAATATAGGTTTAAGAACTTGTCAAAATCGAACGTGCAGTTCAATTTTGACCTTCAAAAACAAATAAAATTTGTTGAAAATTATTGAAATTTAAAGCAGTGTCCGAATAAGAAAAAAGATCTGAACTCAAATTGAAATTTGGCAGCAAAGGTCAAAGCGGTTCTTCTGGTTTCATTTTATGGGCCACATTAACGAACCATAACCTCAATAATACCAGTTGGCAAAACAATATGAAATGTGTTACTTGCACAAAAATTGGCATTCTTAAGCCGTGACTTCTCCAGGAAAGCCTTGAAATTTTCTATAGAACGTCTAGTCCGTTCTTTGTGAAAAAATAAACATGGAGCGCTTACGATCGCGCGAGTCAATCGAGGAATTCTGTTTGTTTATTGGATCGTCCATTCTCTTTTTATAGCAGTATAATTTTTCAGGTGTAAAGAGTTCTCTGTTTGCATTTGATGAACAGTTGTTCAGTATTGACGTCTAACCGTTGGGCAATTTGTATAACCGTTCATCGGACAAAAATGACATCGGTGAATCTACCAGGTTATCGGTGTTGAAAGTAGATAGATAAACAACGGTACTACTTGCCCGGGAAATTACCCCAGTCGGGGTAAGAATTCCAACGGAGCTAAAGAGCGGTCGTGTAAGTCGTGCTCAAGTTTTGCATTGGTAATTCCAAGCAGGCCACCCAATGGTACGCCACAAAGCCACTTTTTTTAAGAAAAACCCACAATTTTCATTCACTGCACTGTTTCGCACACACTAGAACACATATGTTGGACACATTTCGCGTTAGATTTAGAGGGAACGTTGAAAAACCGTTGGTTTTCGAGCTGACGCGGTACCTACCGGTCGTACCTTGGTTCAAACTGGTGCTGGCAACGACATCAACCTGTGAGAAGAGAAGTGGGGGAATTTGAAGTACCTGAGCGCCGGATCGCGTTCTGGCTTTAACGAGCGGTTATGCACCTGCCGGAGTTTGGAGACGAAAGATGGCACAAACGAGAAGAGGGAATTTGCAAAAATCGCGCCAAAATGAAACAGTACTCGCGATTTCATCAAACCAAGAACGTGTCAAAGTTGCGATCGTAACTTCCACTTTCTGCATCATTGCCCGTTGAATTCTAATTTGGAGCAGTCAACAAAAACTGGTCAGTATTAAAATATTCAAGTTTAAAAAATGAAGCTTCATTTGTGATTTTTTTTCAGACGACCATTTGGCACTATTATAATCCCACCATCACGGTAATAATACCCAACACCCACGATTTTTTTTAGAGGGCTCCTACATACCTGGCATACCAACCCATGGATGAATGATGGTCTGAAAAAGGTGGCTGACCTGTTCCATTCAGGTGTGTTTGTTTTTAAAGATCAAACACTTCGATTTGCATTAATAAAATGTTTAATAGGCTGCTAAACGACCAATTAGTTTCGAATGGAACTACAGTTTTGTACTTCTGGAGGACTTTCCTCAACTCTTTCACCAATTACACATTTTTATTGAATTAATAATTGTGCTGGGAAAATTAATAAAACGCTGCTAGTGAAAGAAAACTGTGCCTTTTCAAAGGGGAATGAGTGCTTTGATCCTGAAAAGGAAATAGAATTTTTTATTTACAATCAAAGCAAGGAAGAAATTGCATTGAAAACAGACGGTTTCTAATGAATCAGTGAGAACAGATAACTTTTGAATTTTTATATAATCTATTAGATAGGAGTTAAGAGTTAAAGCTCCGTTTAGAATAAGCGTTCAATGTTGTCGATATTAAATCCAAGGTTTAATTATTAATTTGTCTTTTTAATGTGGACAGTTACGAGGTAAAGCTAGCTGATTTTACGTTCTATAAAATGGTTTAATGCCCTATTGGTAAGTGTTATGTAGTGTTTGTTCTAGTTTATTGCTGGTTAAAATTACCATGATACAGCTCGATTCTTGTTCCAAATGATAGAAACTAACAAGATTTGAATTTAGTACAAATCCTAAAATCTTGCCCATTTTTCGCCTCAAGATTTCTATCTAGAATTCTTTCCCAGCCACATCAAAACCACACAAAAATGAGGGTGGAGCCCTCAACACAATAACATCATTAAAAATTGAAATTACTATTGTCCTCCAGATTTCTTCTCAACTTATCTTAACCCCCAATCACATTTCCAACCCTTAATTAACACACCGTAATTCTTGGAAATTATTAGCCCATTTTTCGTCACGTTCCAATTACCTCTAAGAACTCAAATTAAATTTCTATGGCATCAAATTAGTCAATCTACTTTGTAATTAATTTACAGTCGAAGCAACTCAATCATGGAATCATTACAACGTCTATGAAGAATACTGAGAAATCGCAAGGTCGGAGCAAAATGAAGAAGCTCACGTGGGACTTTATACGGAAATAATTCTGATGATTAAATTTGCATGTAGTTGAGGGAGTGGAACAAATCCAATTGACAAAAAAGAGAAGTTATCATTTTTTTGATAACAAAATCAGTGGTTATTAGGAGGTAGTTGTTAATTTTTAGTCGAGAAACAAGTTTGTGTAGAGAATGGTTAATTATTTAATGGAAGCTAGCATTCATTACTTTAAATCCATTAAAAGTGGCTAGAAAGCATAGCGGCAATTTCCATTTTCGGGTTTATTTGTCTCAGCACCGCCGCAATCCAAACAAAGCGGCTTTATTTGCGATTATTTCTTTAATATCCGACGACATTCGTGAATTCAAAGATTTATGACGCAACGTCTGTTTGTTTTGAGAAAATTCTATTAGAAATCCCGACAGCGGCGTCGTGCTTATCTCTTTAATTACTTTAATGCTGTTGAATTTTAATGCGTCTCAATTTTTAGCCTGTGATTTGCATTGTATTTAATTCATCTTCTCTCAGTTAATTTAGAATGTGTTGTGTAATCTTGATTGAACGACCATGTCCTCGACCATAGTCACAAGGTAAAATCCATCGGATACCATGGAAACGCTGTCACATTATCATATTGGGAATTAATTAGGATCGCTTTCACTCAATTCCCCAACTAAGTTTCATCGGTGTGAGCGTCGCAACTCCGAATTTTAATTGTGAATTATCGGAAATAACGAGGAATTTAATTGAATTTGAGGGTGTTGATACAAATTCCGATTGCGTCGAAACAATTCCCGTTAACGAGTTTTTTTCCCATTGGAAATGTTATAATTTCCTTTAAAATATGTTGCAGCATCCTCGCTTCGATTTTAATTACATTCTATTCGTGGTCGTTATAAAGATTTTTTCGCTCGGACTTCAGGAAGAACAAATATTCAGTAAACATCCTGAAACAAGTTGGGTTCTTTCGTTTCGTATCGTAACGATTTTGCCTCAGGCTCGGACCGTGTGAGAAAAGGAAGAACGAAGCCGCATTCCAACAGGTGTTTGTAGGTTAAGGAATTTGGCTTTAGGCCGACCTAGAAGGTAAAGACTGGCGCGAACGCGACCAGAAAGATGAGAGTTAGACGAGGGTTGCAGACCCCAAGTGAAAAGAGAAGGATTTCGCCGAAAATAGCCTAAAATTCCCAAGGTGGATTGATTCTAGATGACGAGGAGACAGAAAAGATATCGCGATTTAGTCGGCGAAGGTTTTTATATCAACACTCTGTACGCTGTGTATTACTAAATATGGTTGTTTTTATCAGTTTTGAAGAAGTATTGCGGGCCATTCTTTATTGCTTTTTGCGAGAAAACAAAGTACAAATCGCATTATGAACAGTTTATTATTTTTTACAAGTTCTTTCATCGTTTCAATTCATGCTTCTCCGCAGGAAATAAATAAACTGTGCATTTGTCTCTCCGATATTAAACTTCTTATAACGACAAATCTGTCCGAAAATTGCGGAAACAGCAGAACGAATTTCGTTATTAAACAACCAAGTTCTTCCTTTTAGTGGAAACAACAGGAACAAACCGAACCTCAAATTTAATTATTTTGGCCGCCGTCTTCATGAATATTCTATAAAACTGAATGAAAGTTGTGAGAATTAGATAAAAACGCTTGGAATTATTCAACAAAGTGTCGCTAAAGAATAATTGTAATGTTTGACACGAATAATTGTACTTTGTAATTGGGGATCTTTTACGCCAGGTAGTGGGTTTATTTAGTCCTTCGGGCACGTTTTATAGCCTCAATTTTCCGGCCTCCACAATCAAAACAACCCCTTAACTGTCGTCTATTTAAATAATGTCATCTAAATTCACAATTAATTTCGTCATAAATGGGCCTTTCTCAAACCTCTCGGACTGCGGTAATTGAACGTGAATGGAATTAGCACACGGGGCAGTACTACCCTTAAATGACCAACGTTGGAGCTATTTTTTATCGTTTTGTGTTCTCCATTCACGTGAATTTTTCTCTCCTTTCGAAAATTAATTAACACTCGTTTGGCGTAAATTAATGGCGTCTCGACGCTGTCTTCCCGACAATATCGTGAAACTGTCAAGTACAGGAACGCTCGAATAATCGATGCTCGGAACGTTTTTTCTACTGATTATTCTTGGGAAATGATAAACTCGGATGAAATGTCACGCGACTAATTCAACGCCTCGACGGATACGTACATTGTTGCATTCCGACGATAACGTGTCTGGAATAACACGCGAGGACACGAATTGCATTTATTTTATCTATTATTAATTTCGCGCCTTAGATTTAAATATTAAAAGTACCAAAACTATAATTATTTATTATACAAAACAATAAACGACCATTTTCACCATCAAGTGAATTAATTCTCATTTAATTTCACGGTATGATTGAAGATCCTTTTCCCGATTTGTTGTTGTTACAAAGCTCTTAACGCACTTATTTTGAATGCGTTAATAAGCCATTACCAAACCCAAGATCTAGAAACCTTTTTCGGTTGGTAACAGACATTAGACAAAACGTCAAATGTCAGTGTGAGTTTAAGCTTACAGTTTGAAGCCAGATACAGAAAAATGTCATCGATAGCAAATTAACCGTGGCATTTTCTCCAATTTGCCGTATTTCTAGTGATAATTTCAGACGTAGAAAAAGAGACTGCAGAGGCAGTAAATAAGATATTGCCCCAAGCTTCATGTCCTATACGAGAAAGAGTATAAGATTCAAAAATGAAGAAGTGGGAAATATATCAGTGGAGTTAGTGAAAAAGTGCTTCTCGCATATTTTTCAGAAAAATCTAAGAAAGTCAAGCCTTCTAGTTGATGGTATCACTTAGCTATTACTCAATGCTAAAGGGCACATTGCTGATATGACATGACAGTTGTTGCTGAAACGGCTTTACACGATGCTTGCAAAACGGACCTACAGAAAAAGTGTACCATTCAGCTGCAGGAATCAATAGATTGCATAAAGTTCCGAAGATAATTGCCAATTTTTTGAAGCTGTCACATCCCGAAACGTATACTTGCCATTGCATTTGCTGCTCTGCAGCTACGACGTTGGCAAACACAGTTCCGAATCTTGTCACTGTTAAACAATTAGGCGGATGGAAATCATCCTTGGTGACAGAAAACTATATTGAAGATACAGTACCGAGAAAAACTGCCATTTCAATTTATGTAGATTCTTGGCAAAAATTTGCCCACAAGTTAAACTACGAGTACAGTGCAGATAACTCACGAATAAAGCACACTTTAAAATCTGCTTAAAAAAAATACACTTCGACAAGAATTACCATGAAAATTGGGAATTGGAGGAAATGCATACGGATGAACATCAGCGCGAATTTCCATGCCATCGGAAATAGCAGTTGCACCAATTTCTGTTTGGATGCATTTAAATGTGATCTGAGTCGCTTAATCCCGTATCAATGCAAGCGGTAAACAATAGCGCTTAGGAGAATGCAAGTGTACTGAATTAAAAGGTAATGGAAAATCGATTTTGTTTAAAATGATCAAACTCGCTAAAACCAAGCTTGTTTTCGCTATGAGATTAAGATCGGAGAAGTTCGGCATTTAAACTTAGAAACTGTGGAAGCTTTATTCGAAATATTGGAAAAGCTGGAATTTAAACTACATTTTTAATGAAATTGTAACTCATTTTGTAATTGCATCACGTTAGTTTGATGGGAATATTGTTTTGATTAGCTACTCGGAACAACTGGCAATTACGATCTAAAAAAAACTAAATAATGTACATATATACATGTTTTGAATGAAGTGAAATGAAATGCAAGTATAAAAAAGTGAAATGCATATTTTTCCGTCTTGTTTTGTTTTTGCTCCATATAGCACAACATTTTTCTCTAGAAAGAAAAACCCACGCTACGTATCTTCATAAAGTCCCTTAACTTTAATTGTTAAAATTTATGCCCCCATTAACTTGTTACATCTAAAATAACTCCTCCAAGTTTTCCTCCTTCGCAAACTAACTTAACCTAGGTCCCTTCTATCGCATTACCTTCTCGTTAAAAATATTCACATTCGCAGTGAAAAGCGTTAATACCTGCGAAAAATCTTTCATCTCGAATATTCAAATCCCCGTAAGCATCGCTTCGTCTGTATTAATCTGCTGCAATGCGGACGAAAAATAATAAAAAGTCAAAAAATGCGCGTTAATTTCATTAAAAACTTTTTCAGAGAGAACATCGGTTAAGCGCTCGTCAATAAATCACTGGAAAAAACTGATAAACATCGCTTCAGGTGAAAACATCATTTTTTTCTCTTGCGATGACAGGACTAAAACCGGGGTCAATTTTCAGACCGAAATCGATGTTGTAACCCTCAGTATTTCAAAGTGTCACCTAATTCTTTCCCAATGTTACACATTCAATTACTTGGGTCCGCAGCAGAATACAGGATGGTTAAATAAATCTCAATTGTGGCGGAAACGGGAAATCGGTAGGAATTAGTTAAAAACCGACTCTATAATTCCATTTTTTTTCGAAAGTGGAATGTGTGAGGGGCTTTAGTTTTGACGTGGCCTAAACCAATTCCATTGTGCCACGCTCGTTCACTTTCACATTTAACGAAGAAAGTTTCGATATAAATTTGACGTTTTAATTAGTCCAGCCATAAACTCAAATTTATACTTTGGCTTAGAAGTTGACACAAATTAATTTCTAACGAGCTTAACGGTTAATTAAAATTTTCAACAAATTGATTTATTAGCTGGTCTCGGTTTATTGGAAAAATATTCTAATGTCGCTGAGAGCTAGGGAATTTTATCGTAACCACATTAAATTGGATTGAATGTTTCAATTTGAATTGGTGAGTAAAACTGGAAATAGTGACCGCAATCCTTTTAACGTAACGAGAGTGAAGCTACGGACGTCTTTGGTTCTCTTGCAAAAAAAAATCGTTAATTAGGGACTTGAGTCTAATTTCCATCAAGTGTTATGGCACGGGATCTACCGTGTCTTGAGTGAATTTTTAGTGGGTTTTAATGAAATTGAAGTAATGGCACTCTTCGCTCTTTCTTGGGGTAATTATTTAAACGTCTTTAAAGCGTCAAAGATTCGACAAAATGAGGGTTTTTTAAGACCTAATGAAAATTGATTGCGGTGTTGTAGGCCTATTACAAAATCGCCGAGTTCAAAACTCGATTAATTAATGTAAAAGTGGTTATTTAGCAACGTGTTTTTTTCAGAGATTGACTAACAAACGGTTCAAGTTTTTATGTAATTAAGATGCTAATTATTGTAAGGTTGCACTGAGAATAAACTCGAAAACGATTTCAAACTGGTTCAGCGAGCTTCCGGAAAAGTTCCTTTTTTGAGTTTTTCATCAGCCGAAAATTGTTTTGTTCTTGAAATTTTCGAACAGACAGTTAGAATAATCTAAGGAAGCCCAAATGCCACGAATATTTCACTAGTGTTACCCCCAAAAACGCACCCCCGGGATAACTATGAACAAAGGCGCTCCCGTCACAGTTGAAGTCTTCGACTAAATTAAACTGTAGGTTCAGAGTGCGGACTTTCCGGATATTAACTATTAACCAAATCCCATTAGATCCTTTAATTAGGACATTTACAAACAGACCTAATTTAGTGAAGAGACATAATTGTGTTTGTGTCCAATTTGATTTAAGTCTGTGTCCATAAATCCAGCTTATGAAGCATCTTCGTCCTTTGTCGCCAAGTCAGGTCTGGACTTTTTGCAAATCTATGTCGAACAAAAGGGACGCGGGCGGCGCTACATCAGACGCAATTTATATGTAAATGACGACTGATATTTCTCTAATAGGGATTGTAGCTAGAATATTACATTAACATACCGGAAGAAATTTGTTTCAAACATGATTAACGACGTATTAGGTCCTGACAACCGGAAAAAAGTATTTCATGTCGGGCCAATGCACCCCAAATCCGAGGGTGTGAATCCGGCTTTAGTCAAATCCAGTCGAACCGATCCAGGTATTACCCAATCTAAAATTGCTTTTTGAAAAGGCTGCCGTCTCGGGGGTTTTATTAAAGTTTTAATTATGTTTTGAAATATGCACTTAATAAAACGGTGCTTTTGTTTGGTGAGCATAAGAAAATTAATTTTTGTCCAGAAGAGGATTTATTATGATAATCTGCGAGGATTTACGATCCTCGAAATATAATTTGACCCCATTCGAAAAAAAAAAAACTCCCGTCAACGTGTCATTTTAAAGTTAGTATGACGCCGTTGCCAACGTGGTTTATCTCCGTAAAACAACTCCCTGAAGGACTCGTTTCAGTGCAAATTGCTTTCAGGAAGCGACAGCAATCGGGAGTTGTTCTAATTAAAAGTGAAGCCAACATACGTTGGGATAATTGGAGTGCGTTTACAAGGGTGAAAAATTCAAGTTTGACGATTTATTGTACAGAGCCGGTTTTGGGCAATAAATTCCGAATTCATGCAGTATTTGGTCTTGCCTTAACTTTTTCACAAATTAATTCAGAATTGTTTTACTAGAACGTCGTAAAGTTACCTTTTTAATTAAGTTTGGAAAAGGTGAAACATGTCGATCTCAGGGTTAAAGGACAACGAAAACAGGACGAGGTCCTGCAATCTCGACGTTATTAAAGCCCGAGTTTCCTTTGAAGTGTCCTCAGAGCGAAACAGGAGTCATCTAATCAAGCTTTTGTTGTGATTCTTTCACGATCTGCCAAATGCCCGTTAAATACGGTCTGACTTTGATAACGAAAAAAAGGACGAGGCGCTACGAGTTGAGTTAATTGGCAATAACACTACATCAAAGATGCAAATGTACTATTTCAATAAAAAAGTTCCATGAGTCCGAAATTTGAAGCCTTATTCAATAGAGATCACTATTATGAAAATCTCAAAAGGACGAAAACTACTTTCCATTCAGTTTAACAGCGCTTAATCCTCCGGAATCTTCTTCGAAGCGGATGATAGAAATAGTATATCTGAAAAGCGAGCATGAAATCATACTCATTTAAATGCATTGCGCTCGGCTGCTTCTAAAGACCCAGTTCTGTGATAACAATTAACTGTTTTAGTTATTTGAAAGTCCCGTTCACTTACCAACTCGTCTGTCAGCTAATTCTTTTTCTGAATCCAGATCTAACTTTGTTTATGTTATCAAGACGTTTCGGTCTCCCATTAAAGAAATCAAATAAATTGTACAAGTCTCGACGGTGTGCTTTACCGTGATAGATGGGGTACACGAAAAGTCCGTAAAGAACTAAAGCTGAAAATCCCTAATGAATCGCCACAATAAATAACTCATTTCCCTCCTTTTCATAAACGACCGTTAGCGACACACGAGACCTAATTAAGGGAGAAAATTTAAGAATTATACGTGGTTTTCCTGACGACGCCGACGGCTTCATTTATTCTTATAAAAGACACGTCAGTTGCAGTTTTCTTTCCTCTCTCCCACGAACCGAGGATAAACACGGGCCGATGAATTATGGGAATTAAATTATAAAATTTTAAATAGATCGTGAAGTGCGGGATTGAGTGAATAATCAGCAGCCTGAAACTATTTCCGAGCCCTGTAAAATATGATAGAATTAAAGGTCACTTTCATTCTGTCGTAAATAATATGCTCGATAATATCAATAACAGGACTGGTTTCAAATCGAGATACATAAATTCGGATTTATTGCTTTGCCGACCTTATCATGGGGCTGTTATTAAAGAGGATTTTTTTGGCTATTAAACAGCAATAAAATTTGCAGATTTTAGTTCCGGGTCTCAAAGTCCATCGAAAATTTTGAAAATAAAATCAAGTTCCTAGAAATCAATCTCATCAGTTTTTCTTAAAAAAAGAGAAGAGCAAAACCAAATTACCCTCTTTAAGTCGTCAAAGTTTAAAGTTGAATAAATCAATAAACTTTTTCTGATTTTCCTAATTGAAAATTAATGAATTCGCTTTCCGTGGCTGCACATAATTTTGAAGTTTTTTCGTCCAAGTTAATCCCACCTAATTCCAAGTTTCTTTGATTAATAATTAAAATTCAATTAAACAAAATTCATTTAGAGTTTCAATGTAGATATGCAAGGGTAGCAAAGACCGTAATTATTATAGTTTCTCAATGGGGATAGTTTTTGGTGTACTGCGTCTGTCATATTTCACCGTCGGCTTAACAGGCTTTTGCTGGCTTCATTCCCGATTCCAAACAATAGAATTGTATAAAATCCTGGAGTTAGGCGAAATTCTCGTCGTCGGGAATATTATTCAACATCGGTAATATTTAAGTCGAAACGAAATGTTTTATTCTCTTGTTCACATAAGTTTGAAATTATCTTTCTTCGAGTCATTTATTCTCGTTGCATATTTTTCTCCAATAATTGGATCTCGGGGACGCAAAGACAGTATAAAGCTCGCATGTTAATTATTCCGTTATTCAAAAACTCCAACAAATTGGATCCAGTGCCAGCGACATCTTTTATCTCCGAGTTAGTGAAAATTTAGCGCGTGTCTCCGTTAATAAGTAACACTTCTTCAGCATTCCGGTCGTGCGAAATGTACAATTTCAGCGAAAATGAAGTCGAGACTTTCTTATAAGAACCATCAACTTTCAGCGACCTCCGTCAAAAACAAAACGTTAAACCGAGCATGAAATTTGTGAAATTTGCACTAGAACGCCGTTTTTTCCGGCGTGAAATATTCCGGTTGTTGTTTGTCAAGCGAGTTGATGTATGTCGACCGGAGTTGCCGGAGTCATCTGTCATACAAACACGGATACATTGCTTATTACGTACGCATCTGGTTTGAGCAAGTTAGGACGGCCATTAGTCAAATGCAAGATACGCGAAACATCGGTTGAAAGACGAAGAGGACTTTTTTATTACGGCGGTTCGCTGGCTTTCTATCACGGATTTTACCTATTTCGCACATTTATCACGGCAAAGTGCTTACACCAGCGGCTCTTTAGGAAAAATTGACTTTTTGTGGAGGGAAAAACTCGAGGTTCGGTGCTTGACTTCTGAAAATATACCCAAACTAAAAAATGCAAAAGATTTAAAGACATCGGTTTGTAGCACATCTGTTCCGAAATTTCCAAAAATCAACCTGAGAATCTTATTCGTGAACATTAAAGTCAGAAATTCATTACATTAGCAGATTTCGGATTTCTTTAGTTGGCATCGTTTATAATCTACAATGCGTCCATCTCTTTTACCCACCCAATAAATCTCCGATTCCTTTTCCTCCTCCTTCAGAAACTTCACCAATTTCAAATTAATCTGCTCCAACCTCAGTAACATTTTTCCCAAACTTCGTCAATATCTGTAACCGCATAGAATAGAAACCCTCCTTGCGGCCCTTTATGATGAATGTACATATTTCGAAGGCTAATATCGTCCTTATAAGTTAAAAGGATACGCCTGTAACGATTAATGGCTTTCTCTCAGACAACTTCCACGTTTTTAGAGAGTGACATTATGAGCGATTATGTTTCGAAATGACGTTTTAAACAGAAGTCTTACTTTGGTCGAGCAAACATAACAAGGGAAATTCGCGCTTAGAATGTTTTAGAACGCTCGCGGTTATAATGGGACCATATTGTTCGAACACAATGTCGTTCGATGTAGAGATTATGGCCACATAAACTCCAACATTCGATGCGACGTTACATTTTAAACATCCTCGGGCAAGATGTTGTACAATACGAAATCGATGCAGGGAAAAGTCACACAAAATGCTTCATTTTTCAAGACGACTTAGCAACTAAGAATCGAAATTAAAGAAAAGTCTCCTTGTCACCGTTTTCGTACACCTCCAACTCACCCTTAATTACATTAGCACAAAAACCTAAAAGTTCTATCCTCTCCCGACTACAATACAAATAGAAAGTTAGTCAAAACTACAAAGTCCGCAGAAAGTCGTCTCAACCTTTTGTTCGGATTAACCACCCCCAAACTTCGCCGCCTCTACGGAAACAGTTGAATCAAATTATACGAATTTCATGTGTGAGATACTACACTGGATTAGGATATTTTGTGCAAACATCTGCTGTCCTTTATTCAAGGACGAAATTTTCAGGGATTTTTCCCAAAACGGAGCCATTACGTTCGTCTGACATGCAATTTATGTCTCTGTGCGTGTACGCTATGTTTGCACAGTAACCAAGTGTTCCGGGACAGGTTTATGGGTCCTTGTGGTATTACCCCGTCACTGCCAGGATGAAATATTCGCAGCGACATCTTGTCTGGCTAAAACTATTTAAAACGAGGTACTTACCGGAGCTGCTCAAGACGGTGTAACGGAGGACCAGACGTCCGGAGCCCCATCGTTGGAGGATTTCCAAGGGATGGTCCGAGCTTCGGAGAGGACATTCTGAAAGAAAAAAGAAATGCTTTCAAATGTCCTAGATTTATTGAAATTGCTCTTGTTAATAGAGCTTAAACTGCTTAAATCGATTAATTATAATTATTTACAAGTCTTTAATAAAGAAAATCGAACACTATAAAACTTAAACTGCATAATTTAGAATCTAATAAGTTTAACCTAAAAACCTAACAAATAAAAAACAAATATCGTGCGAGTAATGTATGGCATTTGACACCTTTCACATTAAATTTTACCTCAAATTTTAAGTTTTGTATCAATTTGGTGGCTTTTTAAATAAAAAAATGCAATAGCCAGCCTAGGGAAAAAATATCCTACAAAATATAGAAAACCATGAACAGCTAAATATTAAAGTTTAAAAAAATTGAAACTCAAAAAACTTGAAAACTTAAAAAATAAAAATCTAGAAATTTGAAACTTTCAGATCAGAAAGTTTCAGAAACTGGCTTAACCTCATATCCAAGAATCAACTCGCAACCTCAAAAACAGATAATCTGAAATTAAAAACCCTAAAAACTTGAAAATCTGAAAAACCGGAGACTTGAAAGTTCAAGTAACTTAAAATTGAAACAAATGAAAATATAGAATCTTAAGATCTTAAAATTTTTAAACCAGGAAAACTAAAAACCTGAAGATGTTATAATCCAAGAGCTCAATTATTTAAAAATCAAAAAAATTGAAAATTGGAGAATTAAATGACCTAAGAACAAATATGAAAACCTGAAAATTTGAGGATGTAATAGCCTGAAAGATTTGCGATATGAGAATCACAAAACTCGGGAATTAAAATTATCCAAACCTAAAATCTAAGAATCTGAGAACACAAGAAATGGAACTTACAGACTTAACAATCTGAAAACCAGAAAAGTCAAGTATCTTTAAGAACATGAAAACGAGGGTCCGAAAAGTGTCTGAGGGTCTGAAGATTTAAGAACCTGAAGGCCTAAATATCTAAAAAAAATTTAATCTAAGAACAGAGAATGAAAAGATTTAAGACAGAGATTTAAAAAGAAAATCTTACGCAAATCTAAAAAACACTAACAAACATCATCATTTCAGAGCCGAACTTCATAAAAGTCGAAAATTACAAAAACCCCGAAGAAGAACCCTCAGAACCCTAAAAATTTATAAAACTGAAAATCTGTGAAATTGTAAAGCTGAGAAAAATTTGAAATATAGAAATAGAAACACACAATATTGAATCAACGGCTTAAAAATGGACACCAAAACTTGAAATGTAGAAGATACCAAAAGAACTTTATAATAACAAAATTTATGAAGAAAATTCTCGAATTTGAAAACTTGACACCAAATATTTGCAAAAAAAGAAAAACGAAATCCCTTTAGTTTAGAAAACCAACCGAACTAGGACGGTGGAAGAAACTAAAAAAAAAACTGGAAACCTGAAATATAATTTATTCATAAGAATCCAACTCCGATAATGTAAAAACAAATTAAGATTCGCCAATTTTCTTTGCCTTTAATTTTTTACTCTCATTAATTTGCAATTTCCTTTGAAACTTTTCTGTCTTGAAATATCGATAGAACACACTGAAGTATGTGCACGTCTCGTTTCTTCCCCTTTCTTTCCAGTAATTCAATCAGGTGGATTAGATTCTTGGCGAAACCAAACCTCCACCTCCGCACATGTAATTACTCAGGAAGCCGCCCCCAACTCCCAAATAGACTTGATAAGTGCGGCAATCCGCACTTTACGGTAACAGAAATACTTCAGGGGATAATATCCGCACGAGCTGTCAGACTTGAACTGCCTCTTGCGATGGTCTAAATCAAATTTCCCCAAGTTTAAACTTAGTTGTGAAAATTAAAGCGGTGTCAGGATTTGCATTTTTCCTCTTTGATACGTGTCAAATTACCAGTAACACAAACATGATTAATTAGAGTATTAGAATGTAATTGCATCAGATCTGCCGTCGCACAAACCCCACCATACATCATCCCTTAAATCAATCACCTGAATGTGATATCCTGAGTTCGGATATCATACGTGATTGATACGGGTTATCAAAGGTTAAAGTCATCTTAAGCCACGAAAAATGTCACCTTCATTTTCTAAATCACAGTCTAAACATACCCATTTTCATGGAGGTAGCAGGGTTGGAAAATGTCTTTTTTTCACCGAATTTTGTCTCGGTTGACGTCACTACCATCATTGTGAAAACACAACACATCCAACGATTGTCAGACGGAAACTAAAGAAAATTCGATACAGTTTCGATCGGTTTCCATTGACCAATAACACGTGTTATCAGGAGACGCGTCCATAATTTAACATTGCGTTACAGAAAATCAATTTCGGTATAATTTTAAACCAACAATTGGATGTTTCCGGATGGTACCACTCCCCAAAAGTGGGCGAAGAAAATAAACTTTTCCACTGGGTCAATGACAGGTCGGATATTTCAGTTTTATTGATTGAAATCAACAATTTGATGTTAAATTTTTCCGATTTTGGTGGAAACCTTGAGTGTAGGCGTGACCTGACCTCTCCTGGCCAACGATCGATAATTGTTTTATTGTTGTTTAAATTTTTAAGCGATTCTTAGGAGTTGCTCAACTTCAGATTCGTAGAATTCACCATCCGACATAAATATCACTTTTTTTGACACCTGACTTTTCTACATTCTTTCGCGTCTTAAACACAACCACAAATCATTTTAGATATTATTTATTTAAGAATTCCTTTCTTGTACAAGTATGCATTGTGTTTCTCCCTGCAATAAATTTTCAACACAACTCGAAGGAAGCTGTTCCTTTTCATTACTGATATATTCATTTATTTCATTGTTGGAAGTTGAAACAAACAACAATACGCCAACATGCAAACGCAAATTAAACAACTCGAAAAAACAAGTTCGTTACAGATTTTTCTTGATTCACTCACTTTGATATAAGAGGCTTAAAATGGCCCCTCCCAGTGCAAAGTTTTCAACCTGCAATCTCGAAGCGTCTCCGAACAAAATTCACAGATTTAAAACTAGGTTTGTAGCTGTCAATTCTCCATTTTTCACTAAAAAACAATATTTTCTCAAATTTTCAGATTTTTTGCAAAATTCTTAATTGACTACCCAAACTTAAGACAAGACTAATTATTCTGTTTTCGGTTTTTTTCAACTTTTTAAATTGGTTAACAATGATTTAAAAAGTCACATTTTGTCTTGAAACGATGATATCTTGACATATCAATAAATGCTTAAAAAAAATCTTCACTTTCAAAAATTCGCTTATTTCTTTTTAAATACTACGTCATCATATGTTCATCGCGGAAAAATCTAAACTGAGATCCAGAAAAAGTATTCAAAATTTTTGTGTGGCAAAAAATTAATTAGTATTAGCTTAATCGTCATTAAACGCTCATCTTACCCAGAATTTCATAGGAAATTTAATAACGTACCAAAAATGCAAGGACTGAGAGACGAAGTTTGAGAGATGTGGTAAACGCGAATATTTTTATAAGTTTTCCAAAGGTAAAAATCGGAACATCTCTAGCTTTCAAAAGTTCTAAACTGTCTAAACTCCTTTATTTTTAAAAATATAAATTTAGATAAAAGATGTAAAATTTAAGGCATTTTGCCTTGAAACTTATAGCCTAAAAATCTTCATTTTGAGAAATTCAATTTTAATTATTTATTATTTATTTATTATTTATTATTAACAATTTTAATACTGTATCGATTGGTAGATACAAAATTTGGCACACATTGATTTCGATTGACGACCGATTTAAACGAATGTGACCATGTATATTTTCATCGCAAAAAATCTGTGAGAACCAGAAAATTCTCCAAAATTTTTGTGGGGCACAAAATTTTATTAAATTCAGCTAAATTGTCATAAATTCGGGCTTATTTTACTCAGAATCTCGTAGGGATTTTAATACAAAAAATGCAACGATTAAACGACAAAGTACGACCATTTCTAAAAATTTAAAATTTAGTATCTCCGAAATTAAGACTGATATCCAGATGCGGTAAACGCGAATATCTTCCTTAAAAAGTAAAAATCATTCATTTTAAAAAATATAATATATAAAATTATATTATATATATATATATCCCATCATATTTCAGTTATCGATGTCCACGTTTAGCAAAAACCCACAGAAAAAACTTTCCTTGTTTTCAGTTTGTTATCTTTTCTGATATTATCCCGAACGGATGTCACATAATCGGAATTTCCTCCTTCAGTAATAATAAAAGTGGCAAGTTCCTAACAACCTTCTCCCTTTTTTACGTTTTAAAAATTGTGAGACATCGTCGGATTTTCTCGAGACCCATAACTGTCATCACCGTCCGATTCTTCAGATTAAGTGTATTCACGTCACATTTGAAAAATTCCATGCGCTTTTCGTCCATCAATCTTTTTTTGTCCGAAAAAACATAATAGAATTTATTACAAAAGCACAGGTGCGCACATTTGATTATTGCACAGAGTTCTTTTTATCGATATGATTGTCAATAGCAGATTTTAATTAAACTTCTGATAAATAGAGCTTTTTTGGAGCTTCACTAGCCAACTAATTCCAAGTTGTCGGAACAAAGCAGCCTGAAATAAAATACTTGGAGGCGTCAAACAACATTAATCAAAGCAAAGTGTAGTTGGAAACTCACTTTTAAGACAGTCAAGAAAATCACCTTTTATGACACAAGTTAAGCTTTGATTGATCGTGAGCAAGCTTTTATTTCGGGAATTTTGTGGATTTTTTCAAGCGAGACGATGCGGTTTTAACGTAATTAACTGTCACGGAAAAGAAAAAGGACCATCGCAGAAAAATTTATTTATTCCATGCAAATTCCAGATAAATCAAATTGTTCAAGTTTTGTCGGCTAACTTAATTTCCTTAAAACTTTGCCGGAATGAAATGAAGCGCGAAACTATTATAAGTTTTGTCTTTGTTTTCTTTAACAACGGCGACCGAGAACCAGTTATCCTTTATGAAATTTTATAAAGTTTCGGAAAAATAATGGAGTCGCGAAGGGTGAAAAACCTGAGACAACTAGGGGGTAGAGGGATTGAGTTTATATGGGGTTCAACACAAAATTAAGAAAAAAAAATGTGAGTGACACTCAAGAGTATTTTTGTTAATTTTGATAGTCGGTGGTCCAACCCTGTCACTGCACTGAATAGTAAACCAAGTCTTGCAATCGTGGACCGTATGATAAATTAACCGCTTAATAGCCTTTCCAAACCTGAGTTAAGATTAATAACCACTAATGGACCAGAGTTGGCCAAATATGCGGCGTTGACCTTGAATAATAACCATTTCCAAACTGTACAAAGAAGTTTTATTACAGTTTCTTTAGTCGTATTATTGATTGAGCGTCACTTTGGTTTTTAATCGGTTAAACTTAAACTAAATCGGCTCCTAAGTTTGCCGGAGATGAATGCCGTTCCACAGTTATAATTTTAATACACCCAATTCAATCTGTGATGGTATTACGCTATCAAATCCAACAATCCAACGTTCAACTGAGCTGATTAAACAAATACCACAACGCAATACGAATGTAAACCGGAGCGAAAGCATTGCAGCATTAAGATCGACAGAATCCACTTTAATACAATAGAAGCAGACTTGAATGAATTGAAATTGGATGGCAGTGACTACCAAATATCCTCCGTGCTCTTGTGGCAGCAAACTGTAGTGTAAACCGAAATGTATTGTTTGTTGCCTATAGTCGATTCGAAAAATTGCTTTGGGATAGCAGAGTATTGGGAATTTCCTTATTTAAACGCAATTTGACACGAAGCTCGCAAATAAAGCAATCCGAAAGCGTTGTTAATACAAGGTTTCAGAGAAGCCGCAAAGCGGAGGGAATCTTACTTGGTGTATCGTGAATCTCAATCACGTATCCACCACCTATGACGCCCCATGAATATCAATTACCACATCTGTGGTTTTTGGGGTGCACGCAACATACTGCCGTCTAACATACTGGCTGAGGTGATTTTCCATGCGAACTTAATACTGTTAAGGTCCTTTGTTCACCTCGTTTCAGTTCAGTCAATTTTCGGCGCCGAGGCGCCATCGACGGAATGGAAAGAAGGCGGAGGTAATTAAAATATAGGGATTTTTAAGTGTGCTATTCTCGACAAATACTTTTTTCCATTAGCAGATTTTAAAGTGTTTTTATTCGTCTCAAAATGCAAGGCTAACTTGATACTTTAGCATCAAGAGTACATAAAATACTTTAATTTTTAGTTAACTTTAGTACATTGTTATTTTAGATTAATTGTAACATTAATGATACAATTGACGTGCCCAGAAACATTTATTTTTAGAATAAAACTCGAACTGATAGTTTTGTGAGTTAATTGCATTGTACTCACAGCTGTACCTGTTGGGGCCAGATTTTCGCAAAGAATCTGATTTGAAATAGCAATTTATTTCGATACAGAATCTTCAATATAGTTTTCTGCTACCGAGAATGATTTCAATCCTCCTATTCGTTTAACGGCACTGTGTTTGCCAACATCGTAGCTACAGAGCGGGCGAAAGCAATGTCCAGTATACGTTTCGGGATGTGACAGCTTCAAAAAATTGGCAATCATCTTCGGAATTTTATTCAATGTATTAATTCCGACAGGATAAATGATACACTTTTTCTGTCTGGAGTTAATGAAAAATTTGCCGTGAAAAACATTTTTAAGATGCAAGCCTGAATATTTTTGTACAATTTCCAAAAAACTAACTCCTCAGTCTTTAATGATTACACAAAACAGCCGATCTATTTTATAAGTTTGAAACCCTATTTTACATATTATTTACATTTTTTTTCAAACCTTGCGATCCTTTAAATATCCAACCTTTACAAAAATTTAATAATTTCATTCTGCTCAAATATCGTTGATTTTTTAGGCTTGTAACCTTCACTTAGTTTCTTCAACAGTTTAATTACATATTTACATTTACATTGAGATTATTGATAGTATTGACAGTAATAAGACCACAAACTGGAAGGCTTGACTTTCTTAGATTTTTCGGAAAAATATGTTAGAAGCACTTTTTCACTAACTCCACTTCTCCATCTTTGAAACATTTTTTCGTACATTAAGCGTGACTTTAATAACTTATTTACTGCCTCTGCAGCCTCGTCCTTTACGTCTGCAGACAGTTCTAATTTATTCTCTCGCACATAGTATTTTCGACACTTTCATACATGAAAACTTTGTTCATTGCAAAAATTCCATAACAACTAATTTTGGGTATCAATGAATAAATTAAAACAGTGTATGATACATGACGATAAAGGATCTTTACCCATCTCGTGAAATTTTCACTTGATGATTAAAGTGGTCCTTTATCGTCTTGTACAATAAATAACTATTAATTGAGACGTTAACAAAATGACAGTTTTAAATTTCTTCGAATTTCGTTGCTGCTCCAGCCTAAAAAACACGCATGAAGAATGATTAGAAAGCTTTTAAAGCTCCGATACTGCAGATTTCACCAATATCTCTGCGAATTTACATGACTCTAGAGAGATTAAACATTTGCAGAAAGGACAGATTTCCTATATCCCTGCGCTTTCAAGCTTTCAAACAAAATTTAAGAAAAATCTGATGGCGTGTTTCTTAAATTCCGTAATAATTTAACGCCTCTATTTAAGAAAATCACGAGAACAGCAAAGTTCCTGTATTATTTTTCTTTCTTTTTGAAAATAACTAGATTTAAACTTCTAATCCCTCGTTCCCTTTTTTCTCTCCTTTTAATCGCAAAAAACAATCACGACATGATAGAATTGCGGTAAACGACTCAGTCGGATGGGATTTATAGGGGCCATCTCTTCCGACGAAATACCCATAAAGCTGGAGACACCACATTTACAATCCGGAAAGTAAATTGCCAGCTTTGAGCGCGAAGAAGCCGTATTGGATGGAATATATTAAAGAATTCCGCCCGTTTCGAGCAGAAAAAGAAAAAGCGCCCGGTGACATCGTAATGTCGCGATATAAAGCATTATTAGTGCTAAAAAAACATTATTTTTGATTGAGGAATTGAGAAAAGTTTACAGTAAAAATATGCCCCTGACATGTACATGTATCACCGAATTTTACGTTTGCTTGGCTACATTATTGCGCAGCTGAGCACACTTCAAGCAAGGTAAACCTCGTAAAATTGTTATTAAAACAACTTACGTGGGTTATCTTATAATAACGAATGAAAATTATCATATTGTTGGAGAGATGGTGAGGTTTAATAGAGACATTAAAATTTTTGAGGGAAAACAAAATTTAAATTTTTAGCTTTTAATAGTCGTAGACCGAAAAACGATAAATTAACACGTTAATTAGTGGAAATTTGTTCCTCAACACTCATATAGATATTAGTTGAAATAAAGATTTTTTCAATTACCACGTCGTTTTCTTAGTAGAAAATAAAAAGGGAAATGATTTCTAAACACAACTGATTTGAAAGTGCTCACAGACTGTGAAGTTAGCTACGATTGAATAATTTAAAATAAATTTAGCAATAAATATCTGAGAATATAATTGCTTAAAATGAATTAGTCTGTTGACGACGAGGAATTCTTGTTTGGGCATTTGAAACGTCTATGCCAATTGTTATCTTACTTGCAATTTTTGAACAAATTAAAATTACACGATGTGTTTGAAATTCAATGAAAAACTAAAAATCTGAAGACCCAATAGCCTGAAAAACTTAAAATACGAAAGTCACAAAGCTCAAAAACTAGAAATCCTTGAGAACAATGATTAAAAACTAACATCCAAGAGAAAAACACAAGAAATGGAATGAAATGGAATTTACGGGCTTAACAATCTGAGAACCAGAAAATCTAACCTTAAAGAACCTAAAGATGTAATAATTTCAAATTTTCGGATACTATCAGAAATAACTTAGAACTTGGTAACCTAAGAACCTGAAGGGCTAAGAATCCTGAGAGTTGAGAACGAGGGTCCGAAAATTATCTCAGGGTCTGAAGATCTAAAAATCTGAAACTCTAAAAATCTAAGAATGAGAACTAAGAGTATTTAAGAATCTAAAATTAAAAAAAAACATAATCTAAGAACAAAGAAAGAAAACTAAAAAACAACGAACGTCATCATTTTTAACTGCTAAAAAAAAACCTCAAAAAAAAACTAAGAAACAAAAAAATTCAGAAAATTGAAAATATGTAAAGCTGAGAAAAATTGAAATATAGAAATAGAGACTTTCAGAATTAAATTAAAGACTTAAAAATGAAAACTGAAAGTGAATGCCTCAAAATATAAGAGATACTAAGAAATTAAGAACGCAATAATAACAAAATTAATAAAGAGTTGTCACCAAATATTGGTAGAAAAAAACACAAGCGATTTAAAAGTGATCACCGACTGTGACGTTAGTTACGTCTGAATAATTTAAAATAAATTGAGCAATAAATATCTGAGCATGTAACTGCTTAAAATTAATCAGTGTTTCATGACGAGAAATTCTAGTTTAGATATTTGAAACGTCTCTGCTAATTGCAATCTTACTTGCAGTTTTCAGACGAATTTAAATTACACTGCCTGTTTGAAATTCGAGAGGAACTTACCACCATGTTCAGGACAAACGGCAACCAAATCACACGTCTCATCTCCAGGATCTCTGCAGCATTCGATGACATCAGAGCAAGTGGTGTCAGGTGTTACGGGAACGTCCGTCGAGGAACCATCACCAATCACTTTGACGATCATCTGCAAGAACACAGAATTCTTGTTAAACAGAGTGCAACAGAAACCGCAACTTAAACTGAGTCCAGTATTAAGTTGCAGAGAATCCGATACGTGAACCTTGTGTCTTTACTGTCATTTTTTAAGTATATGTTCCACCTGCATCATTATTACCTCATTTATCGATCATCTCTTTTGATAGCGCAACCGTTCTTCGATGGCGAAATAATTACAAGACGAAAAGGCCTTAACGAGCCAACTGATATGTCTGCGGCGATAACAGAATTCATTACCGGCGTTAACTCCATTAGTGTACACACTTCATCGACTTCCATTTTAATGTGCCATTATCGGCCTTTTCGATAGATTCCCGGATTATTCCCGGAGGATTCCGACAGATGAGCAGTGATTTTATTAGCAGTCTTGCTAGGTATAATCACGAGATCAAAGCTAAAGGCTATTTTAAAACCGTCGGAAGCTGCACGATGCAATTGGATAAAAGCGGAATTGCACCACTTTACTCAATCTTTAAACTTTATTAATTACAAGAGCTTGCAGCTAACTTTACGCTCTACTTTCATTAGGGAATTATCTAAATTGCAGGTTTACAGCAGGACTTTAATGTTTTCTTTTTGTGAAAATCTCGCCGGGAGACTTTGCCCTCAAAAGTACCTAATGTGGACATTAACCGATTTTTATTTTATGACGGCACCGTTCTAATTCAATTTTAATGAACATGAGGTCATTCATTAAGCACTCAAAATAATATTTTCAAAAAAAATCAACAAGGAAAAAGTCCCCGTTTAGGGGTAAATATGAAAATGAATACTCGTTCAACAGATTTTTTTTTCATCTATGCATTCACCACGCTGGTTTAGTGCAAATGTCATTTCTTTTAATTTTCTGCACAGTTAACTTCTACTTTATCTTCTGCAGGTGTACGTCAGCCTTGGTGGAAAATGCACTGTTCAGCTTCTTGTAACGTCTTTATAATTGCGTGCCTGACTCGTCCTGAAATATTGGCGGCGTTAGAGCCCGGATCAAGGATAAAGGACCTGAAAGTTATAGGTTATCTGCAAAACTTTGACAATGCCTCTTTCATTCAAGCTGTTCAAAGTTTAATTGTGAGAATCGAGCTGCCACAAGCTCTTAATCAAATAAAGTGTCTTAAAAAAATCCACTTTTTTGCCCTTTCGTCATGCTCGTCTCTAATTTCTTCGCTGTCAAGCTGTTTATCGATTGTGTTCTGCTGGTAGCAGCCTTTATTATTAATTTACTTCAAAGGGAGTATGCGGTGATTACTTCCCGTTAATGAAAGCATGAACGTTAAAGACAAACTACAACCAAACAGTATTTGTTTAAGCATTAACTTATGTAATTATTCATCCCAACTAAACCGAAATTTTTCCCAAAACTTTAGAGGTAGTTACCAGTTTAAATTCTCTGAATTCTTCATTGGTTGTGGTGCATTGCAAACATTTCAATTAATACGAATGTCGATAATTTTACACACACAATGCATTCGTCATGAATTTAACAATACTTTAATTAATACAAATGATTAGAGAGAATTGCGAACTTTACAGTGTTTCACTTGATTAAACCTGCAATAAAATAGATATTGCAGATATTATTGGCAATCTGAACAAAAATGGTTATTAGCGCTTTCACCTGCAACTTTAGCCGCATTCAATCAATATGCGAATATTCTTCTCTTTTTACTTAGTTTCCCAAAGAATCCTAGTTCTTTGTATCCGGATAACATCACCGAACGTGACGATTCGCTCAACTTCGTGCAAGAAAATGTAAAAAAGATTAAAGCACGTGCCCCAACATACCATCAACAACTAGAAATCAAAGCATGTACTTCCCGATGCAATATTGCACCGTGAGGCTACATTAAGCGCAATAAACTCAAATACAGTTAAACAGTTCCGTTCGGTTAACAAGAAATGATGAATAGCTAAAACAACCATAACCAGATCGAAAATTGAATTAGCACCGGATTTATTTTCATTACATATAAATTTCAAGTAGTTTAGTGTTTTCTCAATGGTGATTTTCTCAGTTTAGCTTTATGGTCAGTTAGACGGACAGTTAGACGACAATTTCTATGTGAGCGGAATCGACATTTCGATTTTATACGGCTTGAGATAAAGCCGCATTTCTCGTGCAAAAATTCAACGAGCCGCTTGTTATTTCCTTCTTAGAAAGGCGACTCCAGCAACAGTAAATCTCGGACTTGTATTGAAACTGTTCAAGCTTTTAAAATCGTTTATTGGATTTTTGTAATGTGTGAGACTTTAGATGAAATTCTGAGACGTGCGAACTATTTTCTCAAAGGATGTGATATGTCGGAGGCAAATTCATACTAAAAATCTTGTCTATATTTTAGTTGAATTAAAATTTTTAATGCTTTGTTGTCTTGCTTAAAGTTTAATTTATTGAAATAATTTAATTTTCAATTTAATTTCACTCTACAATGCAAACCCGAGGCGCCCACTTTTTTCAAAAATATTATCAGCTCTAATTCTAACACTGTAATAGATAAAAAAATACTCCAAACTGAAACCAAAAGAAACTTAAGCATGCAGCCAAAAAATGCTAAATATACATCATTCGTTTTTGGTTTCAAAAATATTTACACTCCTTACTGGAGATCTCGTCATATTTACGTGTGTTCCTAAAAGTTAAAATAGTTAAATCAATTTAATTTACAATTTGATGCCCAAGCCCTAGAGATTTTACTCTGCAATGAAAATCCGAGAGAGAATTTTTTTTCAAAAGTATCAGTAATAGGTAAAAAAAATCTTCAAAATTAGTCGAAAAGAAAATAAAGTATGCAATAAAGTAAAAATGGTGAAAATCTACACCGTTCATTTCTAATGCCAAAAATTTGAAGTCGTGACTGAAAAACTCGTTTATTTTTAACATTAAATTTTTACATTAAATTAAAAAATATAACATTTTTTTGTATTCCTGAAAGTTGGAATCATTAAATTAATTCAATATACAATTTACTGGCCAAGCCCTTGAGATTTCACTCTGCAATGAAAGTTTGAGATAGCATTTTTTTCAAAAATATCAGCTCTAATTCTAACACTGTAATATGTGAAAAAATACTCCAAAATTAGTCCCAAATAAACTTAAGTATTCAGCTAAAAATGCTGTCCCAAAAAATTGGAAAATCGTGACTGAAAAACTCGTCAATATTTCAGTTAGACTAAAAATTTTAATATTATTTTGTCTGCCTGAAAGTTGAAATCGTAAAATTAATTCAATTTACGATTTAATTGTCAAGCCCTAAAGATTTCACTCTACAATAATAGGCGGAGACAGCGGTTTTTTAAAAATATCAGCCTTAATTCTAACATTGTAATAGATGGAAAAATACTCCGAATTTAAACGAAAAGAAACTTAAATGTGCAGCCAAAAAATGCTGGAAATCTGCATCGCTCATTTTTAGTCCCAAAAATTTGGAAAGTCGTGTAACCTTCCCCTTTGACCGGCTCTCGAAATGACAAAAATGCACCTGTAGCAAAGAAAGGTGCCTCATTAGCGCCAAAACTACCTATAAATAAGCAATCTTCTCTTTCTGCTATTAAACGTAAAACTACCAACAAACAATGAAGACTTTGGTAAGTACTTTTCAAAGTTACAGTCTATTATTCATTTCGTTGTCTTTTTTAGGTCGTGATTGTTGTCTTAGTGGCTATCGCCTCCGCAAAACCCACCGAACCCAGCGTTGCTGTAACCCAAGACACCGCCGGCAACTACAAATTCGCCGTAAACCTTGATGGATATACCAGAGTAGAAAAAGGTAATGCCGATGGGACAGTTAGTGGTAGTTACTCGTACGTTGACGCCAACGGTGTTCTGCAAACTGTACAATACACCTCTGGACCTGATGGCTTCCGAGTTACCGGAAGTAATCTTCCCCAAGCTCCCATTGACGATAACGCACCCATTTCCCAGCAGGAACTTCCCCATTAACGTATTGTTAAAAGATTTTGTTGCAAATAAAAATTGTTAAGTAAAATAACCACATGGTTTTAAACGTTCGTTAGAATCTGTTATTTCTTGCGAGTAAAATTATTGAGTGGGCCGACTTCTTGAGCTTCTTCCAAGTATCAGCAGAAGTCGAGAAAAGAAGTTGGAAACCGTCAAATTCCATGATCGATTAGTAACCTTCGAAAATATGGTTTTTCGTCGAACTCGTGATAAATCACCGATCAAGAAAGCGTTATTTTTGGAGTATCACGATCAATCTTGCAGCAGAACTTAATAAATTTACTCTAATCCGACACCCTTAACAAATGGGATTAATTTGCGTGGGCTTTCGATGAGGTCAATTCCGTGAAAACGTTTGGGAATGCGGAAGGAACAAGACGTCTGATTGATAGAAAAGAAACAATGAGAAGAAGCGACGCGCTTTCACTCGTAAAAAAGTGAAAATTGAAAATTGATTTCAAGAGATATGAAACTAACGTTTAGAGGTTGAGTGGCGGCCATTAAAAAACGATTTGTTCGTTTGGAGGACTATCGGATTTATTGGAACGTTTATTACGAAGAGCGTTCACTAAGCCCTCCATCGAGTTATTCGGAACGAAATAACCTATTGAAAGCTTGTCGTTCGATGGTTTTCAAGTAAATTCACTCGAAAAAAGAGCAGCGGGTCGGATTTTATACTGTTAAGTATTTATTTATTGCCTTTTACAGTAATTGGCAGTTCAGTAGAGAAGATATTTTAGAAAACAACCTCATCTTATGCTAGATAATTATGTTTTTTCTCTTCCAAAACTCGTAGTCATCATAATTTGGTGACGACTTCTGGCGATAAAAAGATAATTTCAAGCTTTTTTTGGGTTACTTTTTGCGTGGCCGCTTAAAATTTTTGAAACTTCATTTTATGCCCCCCACTGGTTCCTTTTACTTCTTCGGCAGGTGCATCTTCTTTACCGTCTGGTGCTCACTCTTTGAATAATCATCCTCAAGCCATGTCGTCTGGAATTCGAGAACCATGAATGGTTACAGGAGCTCTCGAGTGGAAATTGTTGAAGTTAACAGACCCGGAATCGGTGAAGTGAATACGTTTAATATTCGTTGTGAGAAGTTGAAAACACATGCAGTCGAGCTATGCGCTCCTGGAAAATATCCATTTCTATTCACTTCGAATAGAAAATAAAATATCCCATTACAGTTTACAAGTGGATTTTATGGTGTGTATTTCGATATCCATCGGCTTTTTCTTTATCCGGCTGTAAAAAGAGACACATTTCGCACCGTAACGAAACACTCGCGGTTTTTTCGACCTTTAATTACTAATAATTTTCCTTCCTTTGATTTACGACAGTCGTAAAAATTTTGTACCCTTCGCTAATTAACAATTAACTTACCGGCACAATCGGCGACATCTGGTGACCATCCTCGCCGGATTTATCGATTGCATATGCTGATAAAGCCAAGGCCATGCCACTTCTTCATCTAGAAATAAAAATTGCTAAAATTACCACTCGAGACTAAGCAAGAAGTGTGTCTAACATGTTCAAGAAGCCTTTGAGATTAGGTTTCAACTTATTAAATTACTCGAAGCTCTACGACTTTCATTAAAAAACGGCAAGTTAGATTGCGTAATCATGCATTTCGCACACTTATTTTCATTGAGGGAAAAAATGTGCTAAATTGACCATGGAAGATCTAACATGCCATAACTTTCTTCAGCTTTATCGCCGAGACTTTGTTTCTGGAGTTTATTAGAGAACGAGATCCAGTTTCCAGGTCGTTATTATGGTAATCACAGAAGATATGATCAATATTTCTGCAGACGAATGGACAGACATTAGCTACGATGGTAATAATGTGTCAACAGGAAGCCAGATCATAAACTAAAAATTCCCTGCAGTAAATAAGCTAAGAGAATACACTTATATTCTAATACATCTAACGTGGCATTTGAAAGTTTCAAACTTCCCCAAACTTTGCAACAGGAATACCAACAAGTATTCGGAGTCTTTACAACAAGAGAACTGATTACACGATACGAACTTACATACAACTCTGAAAAGTTATGACTTTATATGCTCAAGTTTTGAATACTGGGGCCAATGTACTTTATTAAAGTCACTTTACAATATACAAAATCGACGTTATTTATGATCGCGATAACTCGTAAAATTCCTTCTGACAGTTTTTACAGAAGTTGTAAAATTTTATCTTAGCACAACTAGTTGCTCGTGCTCGAGGGGCAACAAATTATTTGTAAATATTTTTAAAACAAACAAAGTAAATCTATGACCACTGTTTTTGCCAGCGACTCGTAATCACCTTTTTACTGCTATAATGACAGGTCATTTGCTCTGAAATTGAGATAATAATAATGTCTAAAATGCGTTAGATAATTGTGAAAGACCATAAATCCTTGTCTTTAGTTTCTTCGTCAAAAACGTGAAAATCAAATTCTCTACAGAAGTAATTAGTTTATGTGGTTTTACCGTTGAACGTTTGAAGGAATGACAAATTATGTGACTATTCTGCTGTCATAATAACACTACTGCAAAAGTTTCAATTTCATTACTTTGTGTCAAATTACAGACACAGTCGATTCTTCCAAGTAATATTTTTGTCAAATTTGGCAGCTGACATTCTTTTTCAAAAATTTCTCATTGTCCTCACAACTCCGATGAAGCTTCACCCGGTCATTTTTTTTATTCTTCCCCTTGTCATTTCTGAATATACTGATAATGACGACTCCAAGGATCTGTGCAAAACCCATAAAAATCAAAATGCAGCAAACATAGCTCAGAAAGCAGCCGAAGACGCTGAAATGGCTGCGACTGCTCAAAATTTACAAGGAGAACAAGCAGCTACTAAGGCTAAAGAACAACTTGCCGATAAAGCAGCGCAGGCCTCAAAGGTGGCACAAACGGCACTTTCTGGTCAGCTAGCGCTGGTCAAAGAGTTAGAGAAGCAGGTTGAAGAGGCAAAAAAAGATGAAGAATTAATGAGTAATAACGAGGAGAAACCTAAAAAGAAGTGCGGACAAAAACACAAGGCAGATGAAGAGAATAGTAAGGTGGAGGTGTTAACGAAGCAGCTGAAGATGGCGAAGGAAGATTTGGAAGTTATTAAGCAAGCGGCAAAGACTGCGACGATGGCGGCGGATGAGGCTAAACAAAATATCAGGAGAGTTATAGGGAGAAGATTCGTTCTCTTTATTTGAGATCTTTTTTAGTAAACTTTTTTAGTGTAGTCTACTTTTATTTAAAACAAAAAATTCCAACTTGATCATGTCATTTGTAATAAAACCAGTTCAGTACATTTCTATTATTGCTATTATTGCTTCTATTATTACAAAATTTCTATTACTTTTCGTACAAATTTGTCATTCTTCTTCATAAAAGTTTAACTTTACCGCTTTGAAACTAAGTTCGGAACGGTAAAATGCGTTTTATTATTTTAATTTCTTGTAGGTCGCAGTAGAAAGTTTTACGTTTACAGATCCAAAAAACGAAAAAATAGCAATCTATGTAGTTGGATTCAGTGACACGTTATAAAAATATGATATCCTAAATTAGTCTTCTGAAAATTATCAGAATCCAGAAAAAGTAGTACAAAAAGTTTAATCAAAGAGCACAATTTTTTTTTCGTAAAAAGTAACAGTTTCAAATAAAATCATATATTTTCCAATACGGTACAACAAAAAATATCAGACTTCCCATTATATAAAGTTTTCCATCCAAGAAACCCATTAGGTGAAAATCGCGTGGGTCTCTCCCACGTGACCGGTTTCATAATTTATAACCCAAAACACTTTTTGATTTCGTCCGACTTTCGAGTTTCCGGTGTTGCGAAATTTTAGGAGTAAAGGCAACATTACATAAATCGGTGCTCTCAACACCAAATCACCGTTATTTTGTTGACCCCCAAAAAAATTGTTGGTTTTGCCTTAGGAGAGGGCCTCCGGAGCCACGATTGTTGCGCAAGTTCACCTGTGCAGCCTTGAGACTTGCGGTATGTATACCCACTAAGCCAGTGGCCCCAATATCAGATCTCAAGTGCGGAACGCTTTTTACGCAACCGCAGTGAACAATTTTGAACGTTTTTTATAGAAATGAGGCTAATATGATGTATAACAGTCGCAGGAGTTTTCCTTGGGGAGTAAAGATTTGCATTTTTAGTCACCAACACAACAACTCAAACATCTGTCACGTTTGGCAACTGACATTCGCTGTAAAAATCCTTCCATGTCTCAACCTCAATGAACATTCCAGTTATTTTGTTACTTATCATTGTTACTCTTTCTGATGCTGCCGGCGGTGGTGGTAGCGGTGGCGGCGAAGAACGTAAAGAAACACCGTGTAAAACTGGTGGCCAAGTAGCTCCCCAAAAAGCCGCAAGCATAGCTCAAAAAGCTGCCCAAGAAGCTAAAGCTGCAGAAGATGCCCAACAACAAGCCGGTCAGCAAGCCGCCCACCAGGTCAAAGAACAACTAGCAGAAAAAGCTATGGAGGCGTCGAAGGCAGCTGAAGCAGCCCTTGCGGGTAAACAGGAATTGGTGGAGCAGCTACGTAAAGAAATCCAAGAAGCTGAAATCGTGGTAAACGAAGAACAAGCGAGCTTACAACAGCTACAAGCCACATCTCAAGCAGCGTCCAAAGCCGTTCAAGAAGCTCAAGCCGAAGTTAAATTATTAACGACTGCTTTACAATTAGCACAAGGAAACGAAGCGAACGCCGCCCAAGCTCAAGATGGGGTCCAACAACAACTGAGTGAGAAAGAACAGTTAATGGATGCTGCAACAACTAGACTGGAACAGCTGAAAAAGCAATTGCAGGTGGCTAAACAAGAGCTGAGTTCCACCAAGGAGGCGGCAAGGAAGGCGTCCTCTGCGGCGAATGAAGCCAAACAAAACGTCATGCGAAACAGACGAAAGATCTACAGAAGCAATGCAGAAGAAAAACGATAGCTTATTTGTGTAATTTTATTTTATTAACATTTTTTATCGTTGTTGTAGACATCTTCCTTTCGAACCCAACGATTACGTTAAAAGGTCAATTTACTTAGCTCAATTTTAGACAGTTTAAACGGTTTCGTCTGTAAAAATGTCGAGTGTATTGTGAATGTGCACGCAATTATTCAATCCATTGATTACTGTAATTTTTGTTGAGCCGAAGTTGATTTATTGAAGGCGTGCAGGAAAGTATTCTCAATTTGGAGCAACAGGAAAAAGTCGCTTTTTATAGTGGAAAGATCTGTTATGTCGACACAGCTATTCAATGGTACTTTTCTAAACACAACTGTGGTTGAAAAAGACGTTTTAATTAAGGGAAATAAATTTCCCGCTCGTTTTGTTGAATTACCACGGAAAATGAAACTCGCTGTCTCTATAAACAAAAAACGTGGTAAAAGCCGTGTTTGATGACCGTTTTACAGCAGAAATATCAGCTTTATGGATGCTTGCAAACAGGGGCGTAGCAGCCGAGTTATGAGCCCGTGCTCTGAAGAACAATCGATAATAAAATTTAATTTTACTACCAACTAGCTTAATACGAGCTTGATAATCTCAACTTTGCTTGGCACTTTTAGAAATTTAGTTTCTTAAGCGGAAAAAGAAAAAAACTTGAAAATATAAAAAATTAAACAAAACAAATAGCTACGTTGTTGTTTTTTGTGACTACAGGAGTGAAAGAATGAAAAAAATGAGGTGTTCTAAAGATATTCAAAAATGTTACAATAAAAGTGAATCCCACGACGTCCGTGTACCTCTCTCAATTATCCTCCTTTATACCGCTGATTCTTCTTTTCGTCGAAAACAATTTTTTCCGAAGTACATAACCGGTGAAGGTTACACGTAATGACTCGGAAACTTCTTTCAAATGGTCAATAAAATTGTACGTAATGTCATCATAAACAAGGATTTTAAAACCCATTAAACTCGTCACATGTAAATAATAATCAATACAGTAGCGACAATTTCACTACTACTGCGAATGTACTGGTACAACCACAGGTAATTAGTCTGCTAATACATGTTTAAATGCAGCGTCGCGTGCATTAGCCTTTAATGATTATCTCCATTGTCGTCGGTGCGTGCACATACTAATGTTCACACCCTCGAGGAAAAATTATATTCTTGAAAAGAGGCTAACCTTGAAATTTACACACAAATATATTATTCTGGCATCTCATACGCACTTGGTTTCGCAAATAAACCGAATTTGAGACGTGCAAAAAATCAGAAACTTGCCAGTCATGTCCTTCAAATCCACCAATTTAGATTTAATTGAGCGGAAAAGAAAAATGTCACTGAAGAACAACGCTTTGTTCGGTTCAAATCAAACGCTAAATTGAGGTTTGTTTCAAACGTAACACTCATTATTCAAATTGCTCACACTGTGGTCGAATCAATGGAAAATTTAACGACAGCATAACTCTCTGAGCTTGCTTCCAGTAGCAGTACAAAGCCAAACAAGTCCGGACACTTTTGCAGAGTTTACACTACAATGTTTGCTGAAAGTCTGGCTGTTTATTTTCTTTAATGTTGACGCCTTTGAAGACGAAATGGCATTTCACGAACATTAAAACCCCGTTTACGATGTTTGGCGACTGGATGCATAATGGACAAAAAAATCAAAAACACTAGTAGATATAAAATGATAAAACAATTTATTAATAGTGGCGCAGAAAATGTACTCTGCATACCCGGAAGGAAGTTTTAATGTAAATAAAACAATTTGCAAACTTCCTGGCATGATTACTCTAAAGTCAACATTTTCCTCTTAAAATATCAGAGATGTTTTTATAGGTGCTGTACTGTAGATAGTTTGTTGATACTAACAGAATCACCTGTTCAAAAGCAAGTTTTTATTTGTTGGACAACATTTGAACAAATATGAAAGTCAATGGTTTGCTCTTTCACGTTAGGCTTTGAAAGGTCAGGGATTAGGCTGCAACTGTTCTTTAATTGTGGATGTTACTGCTAACAAAAAACAAGTTTTGTTCCTTCCTATGACGCCATGCTAAACCAAATAATTGACTGCTGTTGGTAAAATTGAAAAAACTTGTGAACTCGTTCACCAGCTATGAACTCGATCAACATTTTTTTATTTCTTTGAAATCCTTGGTCATGTGTTTCCTATTTTGTCTCTTTAATGAAGATGTACTCTACAGCTGTCTTCGATGAGACAAAACGTGGTCGAACAGGAAACAAGCTTCCCTACTAATTATCCTATTAACTGTAATAATCGTATTGTTCAATTTTTAATTAACTCATCTCATTACGAACATAATTACAGTGTCCTGATGCATACTGCGTTATATTTATTGCTCTTCTTTCAATTTCATATGGGAAACTTCACTTGACCGCTAATAACAGCAGATTCCCAACTAACCGATCAAAATTTTAATTAAACAATAATTAAAATCGAAATAACTGAAGCATTCCAAACATTCTCGTATTAATAATGAATCAAAAAAATTTCTGCATCGATGTCATCGCACCGAACCGGAAAAATGTTGTCTATTTTTTGATAAAAACTCGCGTAGGAATCCGACCTCGCCTTTATTCAAACAATTGTTGTAAATTTTTGCATAATTTGACGAAAAAGGGCGAGGAACTTTAGCGTTTAACGTGCGACAATGGATCCATTAGCGCATCGTCCATAATTCAATAACCTCCTGTGATTACTAAAGTGTTGAATGGGACGGGTAATTTACGAATTTAATACCCTCGCAATTTTCTAAGGATACACGAGGGGGCCACATAAGGAACGTCGAAACTACGTTGACATACATCGAATTTAGCGGAAAAACCAAGGTTGAAAGTATGGTAATTTGCGACAAGCGGCTAATTAATTCATAGGTGTACAACAACTAAATTTTATGGATGGAAAATTTTGCAAAAATAAAAACAGATAAGAAACTGAGCCGAAATTAACTTTCTTTTCTTGTAAAAATCGTGTTTTTCTTCGAGAACCACCGGTCTGTGACTGATGACCAGGAAGAAGTACGCTAAGATGCAATAACCGTAATATTTTGTCGCCGCCACTGTGCTCCATCCATTACCGAATGCCATCAGCCTCTGCACCAATTCTATTCAAATACTTCCAAGAAGTCTTGACATAATCACGAACGTCCTACGAAATGTCGACAAAAAAAAACGGAAGTCACTTTCACACATGGTACTTTCTACCATCAAAAATCTCCTCTTTTCTCGTCGACGTTGGTATGATTTGTTTGCACAAGAGGCCGATGAACACCCGCTAATTTATGGTAATTAGAGTTTTGCGTTTCTTTCGGGTAAGGTGATGCTCTCATGAAAGCAAGATGTTAAATGCCGGATGAATTATTTATACTGGCGAGCTATTTTAATGTCAATAGGTTTTTTGTGCGACTCTGGAGTCGAAGGACAACGAGGACAATACACTTGAAAAGGATTTTTGAAAATTAAGAACGGAGAAAAAGTGGATAAAGATTACCATTTTTAAGTAGGATTAGAGCTCGATGTTTCCTGTTTCGAAACACCTACCAAAACCCAATTAATTTCGAGTTCGTTCCAGTAATAAACTCAGGTTGCAATCTCAACAAATCGCTTTATGAGCCATAATATTCTTATCGTAAATAAAAATACTCTTCAATAAAAACCTTAACTATCAATAAAGCAACCAACAGATTGCCATCTCCGCGTTAATTAATCTTGTACCTCTCAATCTCTTGGAATTAATTCCAAACACGATAAAAATACACAATAATGCACCAATCACAACACTTATCACTTCACTGCCCTCAACACTACACACCACCCCCGAAACAGCACAAGGTCAAAACATCAATTTCAAAGTGTTTCGGCGCGAAGCTAACACGCGAAACTGAAGACAAGCCAACTCGATTCAGTCGCGGATCCGCGATGAACAGCTGATTTGTGAGGAAAAACAGAGGTGGCTATTAGATCGCGATTCGAACACAGCCTACTATTAGTGACTCACTCATCGTAGAGATGAGGAAGTAGAAAGGTGTCGCGACATATACATGTAGGATTTACCGGAAATGGGGACAATGGGGGCGATCTTTTTTGGATTCAGAAGTGGAAAAGAATGGAGTGTTGAAGGGAACATATGGCTTCTATGAGTCAGAGAAGGTGGCAAAAAGACCTTCAAAATCTCAAGGAGTAGTTTTTTAAAAATCTTAATATCCTAAGACTCAGATTTGCGAAATCAAACATCTCCAAAGATCTTTCGAAACTGGGGATGAATTTCAACCTAACGGTGTGAGTGAATTGTGAGACAAAATAATCAAAAATTTTAACAACAGAAAAACTCCTAATCTCTTCATCTACATGTCGAGGTCAGTAAGCTGTGGGGACCAAAATTTGGAGATTTTATGTGTATTGCTGGTTGCCTGGCTCACAATATTTTTTAATTCTACATTCCTTTCATTTTAATTATTAAGCTAAAAAGATCCTGAGCTTTGCTCAAAATACGACATTAATTCAAGTCATTTTGTAAAGGTATTGAACTTTTTCAATCGATTCTTGGTTTAACATTTGGTAAGATTAATTGAAATAATCAAGAATAACACTGATCATAAAAATTTATTTATTAAATTCTTTTACTGTGTTGATAATTAAGTTTTCTTTTCAATTGCAGTTTATTACTTGCAGTTAAAAATACTATCAATCTTATATTTCAATTCAATTCAAAAAAACTTGATGGTTCAGTGTAAAAATTGATGATATTTTAGAATAACTATTTTTTGAATATTAAAAAAAAATAGTAGAATAGATACCTAATTTTTTGACATTTTGAAAAGTATAGAAGATTTTTACGCTTTTGTGCATTTTTGAATAATTTCCTGCCTTTTGAAGAAATATGTCGCTTCTAAATTAAAAAAAAGCGTAAATTTTTGAATTTGAAAATGCATGCAGGACGATTATTCTTGAGGTCATGTCAAACGAAGGAAAATAAGACCTCTCACATATCGAATTTCTTCAAATTTTGTGAAAATATGCAATTTTCAACTATACACCTTGATAAGGTGTGTTAACAGTGTTGTCATGTTTCATCGTTCAAACTGGGTTTTTAACCAATTAAACGACATAATTACGTCACGGGTGATACTGATAGATGATAACGGCGCGTACATTTAATAATTATTTCATAGATTATTACTAGAGGTTTTAGGTGCTGGTTTGTTCAGTTTTTATAATTTTCATTTTTTTAAGCTTTTTCGGTTATAACGGTTCGGAAAATACAGGTCAGGAAGTCCCAGATTTACTAGTCTTTTCTTTTTTAAAATTATTATTGAGACACATTACCTAATTCATATTAAAAAAAAAAACGTAAACCACCGGCGTCGTTCGTATCTATTAAAATGGCCTACAAGTGGTTGAAAATACAGTTCGAAATATGACAACACCGTGAACTCACTTAGTAATAGTAAACAATTCCTTCAAGTACACTAAAGATGTTTAATTTTGATAAAAAGCATGGATATATTTTTAAACAAAATACACCATTTTTATGTTTACGACTTTAACAAAAAAAGCAAAGTAAAGAATAATGAGAAATCAACTGATGATTAAAAAAATTATACTGAGATAATCGAAACGATATCTCGTGCTGATGAAACAGAGGAAATAAAAACTTTGTGGTCTCTGATAGTTTATATGAATTTGTTAATATATGCCAAGTTGGTGATAGGATAATGATAAATTTTTGTATAAATAATGACCTTTTTTTAAGAACGGGTATAATTGGTTTCGCATTTTTTTTTTAAGTAGCGTTGTTATTATCGCAGCACCTTTTATAATATTCTTCCAATGTCAGTAAAAGAATTACATGCAGGGTGGAATATGAAAAACCTTTTTTATTATAAACGTAAGTAAAAAAAATAATAGTATACTATTTAAAAAAAAAAGTTGAATGTCATTTCTCAAAATCGAAATTAAAAAAAATGCATCGATCCAAAAGTAGAGCTTTTGAAATTATTTGGTTGATGTATCATTTACTAAAATCAGATCAAAAATAAGGAAATTACAACACTAAAGATTTTTCATATTCCATCCGGTATACTACTAGCAGAACCTGGCAGACGTTGTCCTGCCTGTGTATGTTTATTTATCCTCTATTTATATAGGGTCTATCAAAAAGGATGGATGGGCGTTTTATTGTTGTGTAGCAAAAATCATACTTAAGTTTTTAGTTTCAAAAAGATACCCTGGAACAAACCTAATATGACAATATAAAATCCCTAATCAAATAATTACTTGGTGTAGTTGTTCTAGTTACATAATTGCCTAATTTCGTGCAGCTAATGTTGCATTCTTTTCTGCCTTATCAAGAACTAAATACATGTTACAATATTTATTTGCTCTAAAAAAAATATATTGAAAAAAAAATTCGAATAAATTTCGAAAACTGTCACAATTGTTTTAACGTTTTTGTCCCCTTTAAAAATTCCCCTCTTCTATTAAATTTAACACCGACAAAGAAAAATAAAGCAAAAAATTTCAGCTTTCGAAGATAGGAAATAAATCTCATCTACCCCGCTGAATACCGCATAAAAATTGACAACGAAATATCTAATTTATTTGACATGATCTTGAAATTAAAAACGAAATAAAAAGTTAATGTATAAAAATTGCAGAGTGGATAATTTGAATGTTCAGCTTGAATGAAGATAAATTAGCAGGGTGAGGTGGGTTGACAGGGGTTAATTTACTTTTTCGGTTTCGTGAGACAGAATGACTTTGTTTTGATATCCTGGTTCGGTGGGGAAAAAATGAATTAAAATTTTTGTTCAATAAATAACGATGGATTATGATCGAAAATTAAAAAATGAAAGTATAATTTGAAAAAAAAAAAACAAAGGGTTTGTCTTAAAGACTACCAATTAAAAAATATATATTAAAATTATATTCTCCAAAAAATCAAGTTAGAAATAGTTATTTATTATACAAGGCGATAAAAGACAGGACTGCATTAATTTCAACACATGATTAAATTTCTATAGCAAATTAAAAAAAGACCCATTCACCGTGATACCCTAAACTGGTTGTTATGGAATTTTTGTTATATACAAATTTGTCATTTTCAAAAGTGGCGAAAATACAATGTGCCATAACGAATTAAAACTTTGTTAAATTTTTTTACAAAACTAAAAACTTATGAATATAGAAAATCAGTTTTTTTCTACAACTGCTTAATCTCTCTAGAGTCATGTAAATTCGCAGAGATGTTGGTGAAATCTCCAGTATCAGAGCTTTAAATGCTCTCTAATCTTTCATGCGTGTTTTTTAAGCTGGAGCCAGAGAAATTTAAAACGGACATATTGTTAACGTCTCAATTAATAGTTATTCATTATACAAGACGATAAAAGACCACTTTAATCAAGTGAAAATTTCACGAGATGGTTAAAGATCATTTATCGTCATGTATACAATACACTGTTTTTTTCTGTAGCAATTTTTTTATTTTAATTTGCTCATTTGGAAAATAAACACTAATTTATCGTGATACCCAAAAAAATGAAAAAGTGCTTCTCAGATATTTTTCTGAAAAATCTAAGAAAGTCAAGCCTTCGAGTTTGTCGTCCCATTACTGAATGCTAAAAAGTAGAATTACTCAATGCTGGTGAATGAAAACTGATTTCAAAGTAGGAATTTTTTCAGATACAGTAAACTAATTACGATATAGAAAAAGCTAAGTGAAGACAATAAGCCTAAAAAACGAAGATATTTGAGGAGAATGAAATTGTTGGTAGACGCTTCAGATGATGATTATCTGATTATCTTTTTGTGAAGGTTATATATTTAAAAGATCGCAAGGTTTTAAAAATAATTTGTAAAATGAGGTTTAAAACTTACAGGTTGTACGGGGCTTGCAAAACCGTCGAATTGTAAAAGTTTGAAGTTTCTACTATTGACGATCGACAATCAATGATGATTGTTTGACTTATTAATACTAAGACCAAGAAAGATCGGTGGTTATATGTAACTGATAAAGATTGTTAAGTTAACTTTTGGGAAATTGTACGAAAACATTGAGGCGTGCGTCCTAAAAACGTTCCTTACAGCAAATACTTCGTCAGCCACAGACAGAAAAAGTGTACCATTCAGCCTGTAGGAATCATTACATTGTATAAAATTGATGATTGCCAATTTTTTTAAGATGTCACATCCCGAAACGTATACTGGGCATTGCTTTTGCCGCTCGGCAGCTACAATATTGGCAAACTCGGCTGCCAATCAAGTAACCGTTAAACGAATAAGTGGACGCAAATCATCCAGTATAAAACTATAATAAAGATTTTTGCTACGAGTGCAATACAGTTAACCCACTAACCTGTCAATGCGAGTTTTATTCCTAAAATAATGTTTATGGGGACGACAGTTGTATCAATAATGTTACAATGCATCCAAAATAATAATGTTAGATTAAAGCGCAAGTAAGCCTTGCGAATAAAGCACAATTTAAAATTTTCTGTAAAAAAAATATATTTATTGGGCCTCACAAACTGCGCCACCTAGTCTGTATTTCTTTGTTCGTCCATTTAATTACTCTAAACAAACAAGAGAAAGTTGAAGTGAACGTTAAAATATGTAACAGTTAATTAATACTTAATTGCGACGAACCCTAATTTCACCTTGAATTATTGACTAAATTTGTCACTTTCTCAATTTGGACGCGTACAAAAGAAGTCCAGTTTCATGTTTTGCTGCGTTCTCGGTATTCGTTCGACAAATTAAATTCTTTAAAGCGTAAAATGTTTTGTAATAATGCAATCGGCAGTAAATTATTTGTTCCGTATTCAAATCGTAATTGTTGTTTTCATCTGATGGCGTCGCATCGACGCCAAATTTTCCTCGCTGTGAGAAAACGAAGGTCATTAGACGGTACACAATCATATCAAAGCTGCTTTTTCACGTCACTTGAGAAAAACAAAAAATTATATCCCCATTGTTTAACAGAAAAAACAATCAACGTAGTAATTGGGAACGATCCACTAATTAATTTTCCATGACTTTATACTATGCACAAAGTGCGATATGGCGTTTCTTATAAAAACAATGACTAAAAAGTTTAATGTATTCGGAAACGAGTACAATCGTTGTATAAATAAAGTCTAAACTATATACAATTTAAGTACAAAAGTTGCTTACGCTGAGTACAGAAACGAAGTTGCTCTTTGGTCAACGAAATGCACTCCACACACGGAATTTGGCTTTTTACAGAAAATTGTTATAAAAATATGGAATGTTGGTAGCATGAGCAATGCTTTCGGCAGTATAAAAACTAGCGTTACGAGTCAATTTTTTCGCGGACAATCTCGTTAATAAACCTATCTAAATTAGTCTTATTATCATATTTGGCATTAATTTTATTGTTGATGCATTCAACGAGAGCCTCGTAGAAATTAGGGAAGCCGTCATAGCCTGAAAAAATAATCCATAACTATTTTTTTCCTACCAACTCCCCTTTAAAAAAATACCTGGGTATGCGTTAATATCAACAATGGCGTACCTCCCCGTTTCATTCTCAATAACAACATCTACTCCCAATAAATCCATGCCAAAAGCCTCCTTCAAAGTAACGGCGATGCGTTTTAAAACCTCACTATCAGGTTTAATCCTGCTGACTTTTTCATGGGGCTCCAAAAGCGTTAAATAATTTTTTGACCCTGCTTTCGAGACATCGCCGCTATCGAAATGTATCGTGTCTTCATCACAAGGTCCAAAATTCTTCAAAGAGGGTCGTTCCACGAAATGATGTCTATCTCCAACTATGAAAATTTTATATAAGACAGCATTGTGGGTGATGAAACTCTGAGCAACACAAGGAGTCCTACAATCTTTCAGTCCTTTTTCATTGAAGATTATCGACATTTCGTGGGCTTGTTTGGAGCCGTGTCCCAGCGATGGTTTGCAAATAAATGGGTAGGTGACTCCTGCATTTTTGAGTTGGTTCGATAGCTCAGAGTGTTTATCAGCGTTCAGCTCGCAGAAATTCGGGATGAAAATACCGAACTTATGCAAATTGGTTGAATTTATTTTCATGTATGATATGTAACGGTTGAGGAGCTGCCGCACATTGGGAATCGGGTCTATAACTACCACGAAAGGGTGACTAGTCAGATAGTCTTCGACCTTTTTGATCAGACTGACACACTAAAACCAGGACAAGGTAATTAAGTTTTAAGATATGGATTCTCTTACCTTGGGGTCGCCCTTATCAGCAGATGCAATAATATCAGTCAGTTTATGTAAAAAAACACAAAACGTCCCTTGGGACTCTATAGATTTTTCCAAATTAAGCTAAAAACAGAGAGATGTTAATCAAAAGTAAAAAAAAAAAGATAATGGGTTACCTTAAATAGTCTAAAATCATACTGCTCACACGTTTTCTCGAATTCGCCCCAGTTGATTTTCTGGAACTTTTTATCGGACATCCAACACGCTATATTCAACATTTTTACGTTGCAAATAAACAAACTGTTATTTGTTGGGAGGCGTCATGTGGAATGAATTAATAATGGGGCTACACGGTAATAAATAAATGTGTTGCAACTTGTCACGTTGACAGCCCTCAAACGTCAAACTAACCTAATCGGAACTCATTTTCCATCGATGTCTCATCAAGGAGAAACCGCGTGACTCACTACTTCGTGTTAAAAACAATATTTAGATAACATTTACAATATTTGTTGTGAAAATACGCACTTTTCAAAGAATTCCGTAGTCACAAGATTCTGAATAACCTTGACAGTTGACATGACAATATAACCTAGAAATGTCAGACTACGACAGATTAAAATACTACGGAAAAAAGAAGTTTTCAACCCAAAGCAAGGTATTTTTCATTGTTAACCCTTCAGAACGTCATTAATGGTTACAGGATGGCAGCAGCTTCGCTCGGAGTTACTACGGGCGCCGGAGCCCCAGTTTTAAACCAGATAAAGAACCCAAAGAAGCCCCCAAAAGTGAGCCGAAAGTTAAACAACCCACGATTCTGCTCAAAGCTCGAGAGCACACTGAGGAAGCGTCTCTGTCTCCTAAAAGGGGGTCAAAAGATCATGATCTCTCTACATCCATCACAATTTCAACCAGCACTGAGAGCCACCCAGCGCCAGTTGTGAAGCCCATGACCAAAAGTGGCAGGTTTCTAGAAGACTCGGTGTTGTATGTAGAAAATATTCAAGAGTTTATGCAAGAAAATAGTGATTTTTTGGTTGTTGGGGTCATAGGGCCTCAAGGAGTGGGTAAATCAACCATTTTGAATCTGATCGCCCACAACGCTGTCACAGATGAACTCAAGAAAGCCATTTTTAAGAACAATGAAGGCCCCAAAGATGAAGAGTATGGTGATAATGTAAAATTACTAACTGAAAATCTTAGCGACATCAAAATCAATGAAGAAGACAAGATCAGAAATGAGATTTTTAAAATTCAAACTAGTGAAGATGTAGAGACTAACAGTAACACTACAAGAGGCATTGACTTGTTTATTACTTCAAACAGAATCATTTTATTAGACTGCCAACCTTTTGCGTCGGTATCAGTTTTAGATGAGTTAGTTCAAAGTGAGAACAAGAGATCTAACATTGTTAGCGAGTTCATCCCTTTAGAAAATAGTGGAGAAATTCAAGGACTTCAACTAGCAGCCTTCTTAATGAGTGTCTGCCATGTCTTGATTGTTGTCCAAGACTATTTCTTTGATAGCAACGTCGTTAGATTCATACAAACCGCGGAAATGTTAAAACCGACTCACTCTAACCCAGAAGACGAACTAAACGATCATTTCCCTCATCTTTTGATGGTACATAATAAAGCCCAAATGGAAGACTTCTCACCAAAGAAATTCAAACTAATGCAAGAAGTTTACAACCTCTTATTTCAAAAAACCAAACTTCTGAAAGACTCTAATTTGGGGCTCGCCACGTGCAAACTTATGTCGTATCTAAATGAAGAGACTTGTGGTGATCCTTTTAACCTTTTTTTGATCCCGGAATACAGTCAGAATTCTGGTAATTGAAAAAAATCGTGATATAATAACATTAATACTTTTTTTGTAGATACTGTCTATAGTGGACATCCGCCTGTGGAAGATCTTGTTAAAAAACTCAGAGCTAATATTTTAGGGGCTATAAAAAACTCTCTGACGCACGTGCAGTTGACTGAAAAAACTTGGTTGGTTTATTGTTCCAAAGTATGGGAAAATGTAAAAAAAAGTTCGTTTTTCGTGGAATATACGAAATTAATGCCTTGATATTTTTCTGATTACGACCATTCTTGTAGTTTTCCAGCAGTGCTCATGGTGTCGGTAATTTTCAAATGCACTGATAAGATTTGCATACACCAATACAAAAAGTGTAATTTGACCACGCTGTCGAAAATCAGATCTTACTTTGGGGTAACAAACCAAGCATAATTTATTACCCTTCCCATAAACTTTTTTACACGTCTCACAATGTGGTTTGCCAGATAAGATGGCGACATTTTTTTTTGAGCCTCTAAGCGGAATCTGCGGTTTGATCTTGTCATAGAGTTCTACAAACATGTCAACCCAGCATAACAAATCATTTCACAATTTATTACGATTTTTGAAAAATTCCACTTGACGTCAGTAGATGCTTGCATAATAATAAAGTATCTTTTAGCAAAGAATAACATGTCAGTGTTGATTATCAGCAGGATCGTTTACTACATCATTAGCAAATTCACCTATTTAAATGAATGAAACATAAGAATTAAATGATCTTATTGGTCGTGTTAAAATGGTGGATACGCCGATTCAACACTAAATTATAAAAAAAAGGGGGGCACTTCACATTTTCCTTATGATTTTGTTTATACCGCATGGTCCACAAAATTTTTATTTAGGGTAGGCTTTGAAAAACAAAACTGCTGAAAACATATGTCGTAATTGGATTAATATATGTCAATTGAACTGTCATTATAAATCTTTGCTTTTCATTAATTGCGACTAAAATGGTTTTTACTAGTGAACAAAAAACTTTTATGATTGAATCGTATTTTCGCAATGGGCATCAAGATCACAACGGCAAATGGAGGTACGAAAACGAAACATGATTTTAATAATTACGACATTAGTCTTTAGAAATTTTGTTTTGCACAGCCTACCCTAAATAAAAATTTTGTGGATCATGCGGTACAAATTTTTACACAGATAGCTATGGAGTGATCAAGATAATTTGTAATCGAGTCATTCTTGAAATCGAAAACGTATGTACATATTTGATTCACACTTATAAATGTCAAATAAAATGTATGTTAAAAAACCGGTTTTATTGTTAAAAATTAGCGTTTTTTCAAGGAAAATTTATTTTATTTGACTGTTATAATAAATACAATAAACGTTCTCCATTTTGTTGTAAGCACAAACTAACCCTAATCATAATATGCCTCGCAGCATAACGTATGATTTGCAAAAAACATACGGTTTTGGTTTCAAGACTCGATTACAAATTATCTTAATCGCTTGATTCGACTTGTGTTAAGTCTTAAAATTGTTACTTTTTTTTTTTAATTGGTAAATCAGTATTGTCATTGAGAGCATATTTTCGTCCTAGTTTTTTAGGCATTGTTATTTCTGGTGGCTGTTCGCTTGTTCTCAAACATTCTTCTTTTAAAAAATGCAAAATGTACCGAATAGGTACCGCGAAACAGAGGTACACCCGAGGTCCTGGTTCAGTTTTTACGCTCTATTGTCACCAAATCACGGTTGAACTGGCTCAGAAGCTCAGACAGTTCGATAAAGTATAGTAGCAATTGGTCTGATGTCATGTAGGCCGAATCAAATGCCTAGGCTTACACGACAGCAACAGAGATTGATGCTTGAAGGCATCAAAAATGGGCTGAGCATGATTGGAGACGAGTTCTCGACATTTCAGGCATTGTTAGATGTTCACGGAGGTAACACTTGTTACAGATATAAGAAAACCTTGATTAAATAAGGATAATCTCTTATGTATTGGGTGTTTTTTTTTTATCCTTGTTTGCTATTAAAATTTCTTGTCTAATTTGCTGATGTAACAACGGGTGAAAACCCAAAATTTAGGAACTTTTTTCGGTTGGTAACACACATTGGACGAAATGTCAAATGTCAATATGAGTTTAAGATTTCAGTTTCAAGCCAGATACAATAAATTGTCATCCATAGCAAATTATTCGTGGCATTTTCTGCAATTTGCGGTATTTCTAGCGGAGTGCAGGAAATTTTTGAATTCATCTTACACTTAGAACACTAATAAAACATTGATGTTTAGTTTACTTGATTTAAGTTTAAAGTGTCGACTTTGAAAGGTTATACCAACTGTCACAAAATTCCCTACACTACAAAAATTTGTTTTTTAATATATCGGACGTTCAAAGTCAAAAAAGTCAAAGTGTGTTATGAAATTTTTTACGTTTGTCTTTACTTAATTCATACTTCTGTTATTTTAGCTCTGATTTTAACGCAAAATTCACTTTTTAAATACAATACAAATAAATTTCAACTATCGTACAATTCGTAGCTTTCGGAAACCAGTATGTACCCAACAATAAAATGACTAACAGATAATTTGCGCTGCCGACATCTGTTTCACATTGGTCCAAGCCAAGAATCGACATAACTTATGAGGGAATGTACAGTCATGTATGACTAGACAATATATTTCTATACAATTTGTTATTTCTAAAAAAAACGTTTTCTATAAAGTGAAATAGTGATAATCCCGATTTAGTTGGTGAGCCACTTTTTTGCAACTCAGTGTATTTATACATAATTGCAACTCCTGCTAGCGACTGTCTTCTTTTTTTAGGTTTACCTGTACAGAAATCCACATGTTTTCCCCGGCATTTTTGCATTTTTGTCAGGACAATAAAACTATCGATCAGTTATTGCAAACTTTATTTCTTTGAAACCTTCTCTTTCCGCTTCTTCACATGTTTTTTAATCTTCGTTTTCCTCTTATCAGCTTGAGCATCTTTCACCGCCTTTTTCCTCGCTTTTTTCTCTTCCAAAGTTTCGTGCTTCGGTCGACCGGCATCAATAAAGTTACTCGTCTTCTCCTCATCACTTTCCTCAGAACTCTCTCCAGATCCATCTTCTAAGATTTCAGGACGTTGAACAGTCCCACTTAGATCAGCTTTCAAACCAACTAAAGTTTTATACACCAAATCGTTCGTCAGACCTGATTTCGCTTGATTTATATCGCGTTCGAAATCTATGACTTCTGTAAGACGTTTGGGGATGTAGGCTTGTTTAAACACCTCTTCCTCAACCTGAAAAACACACTAAAGTCTCTCAAAACTAAAGTTAGGTGCCTACTTGTTCTTGAGGGCTGAATTCCGTGCGCTGGGCTGCTTTTTCGGCCAAAGCTTCCAAGCATTGCTCCATATTTCCTTCGTTAATGGAAGGGTCTGTGATGAAATCGAACAGTTCTTTTACGGTCATCGTTGCGACTTCGTTTTTTTTAAAGTAGTCAGTGATATTTGTGCAATCTTTTCTCAGAAATTCTAAAGCGTGGGGATGGTCATGCTCGACAGACTGGGACACATCAATGAAGAAAATTTCCCCGTTCAAATACAACATGTTGAATTCTGATAAATCAGCGTGGACTAGTTTGCATTTATTGTACATTTTCCACATGATTATCACCACTTCTCTGTAAATCTCCCGCGCTTTTGACTGGCTCAGTTCTACATCTTTTAGTTTGGGTGCAGGCCATCCATCGCGACCCACGAAGCTCATTAAAAGTACATGAGAACGTAACAAAATCGGTTTTGGGACGTTCAACCCATTTGAGTGCATTCTTATCAGATTACGCATTTCTTTCTCGGCCCATGTACGCACCATTTTCCGTGGATTATGTCTACAATAACCGTGCCTAAATCGAAATTCTCCCGTTACGTACTTGTCGCGGTCTTTGAAGACCAGGATCGAAGTTTTGTAGATCTTTATAGCAACCTGACCTGTGTCGCTAGAAGCATGATAAACATTAGCCTCTTTTCCTGTAGAAATGCAGCCGTTGATTTCAGAAATAACGTTGCGATTCAATAATTTAAAAAGTATCATCCTAGTGCGGGGGTCCATAACTTGTTCGGCAGTTGCCCGATCGTGCTTGTCTTTGTGGCGAATTTTCCCACTATCTTGGCGCTTTTCATTAGCAGTGAGAAAGTTAGTAGCGTGACTTGGTATAGAATGAACTTCATATTTATCCACGTTGATTTTGTTCGTGTATTTTTTGAAGAGGTTATCTTGGGGCTGGTAGTTGCTCACTTTGTTTGACAGGGCTTGGGGGTTACGCTTAGAGTTGTGTGAGATTTCAACTTCTTGGTAGTAGTAATCGGAGTCGTCACTTTCAGCGCTCTCTGCGTCTTCCAAAGTGATATTATCGATGTTGATGTCCTCGTCCGCATCGCAGAATAACTCGTCTTCGTTTATATAATCTTCAGGGGTCGTCATCGCGTTTTTGTAGGAAAAAAATCTACAAAAAGAAAGAGCACGCGATTTTTTTAGGTTAGGTTGACACTTATCAGATGTGCTAAATACGGATTTTAATTTCTTTCTCTGTTTCCACGAGACTTCATTTAGCGACCAACTCTTGCGGTTACAAATAGTAATTTAAAAAATAATTAAGTGAACTCGGACACTTCACGTATATCCGCCTACAGCAAATTTAAACTTCTTGGGTTGAGGTTATGTAACTGTCAGTTTACTGTCAACTCCGAGCATGTGCTTTTGTTTTTGGTTCCTTTAAACCAAAAAAAAACGATGACAGAAAAGGCCTTTAGTCACTTAGAACTCAACCAGTGGATAATCCGCCAATGCGCAGCTATAGGTTCATGAATAACCCCCTTGTTGTCTTATCTAACCTAACTTTTCAGGTGTCAAAACTCCAACCCCCATTCAAGCTAATTGCATCCCTCAAATCCTCAAAGGTAAAGACTGCATCGGTGCTGCTAAAACCGGAAGTGGAAAAACTCTCGCTTTTGCGTTACCCATCATTCAGAAACTGTGTGAAGATCCTTATGGAATTTTTGCTTTAATTTTAACCCCCACACGCGAACTCGCCTTCCAAATAGCCGACCAATTTGCGGTGATAGGAAAAGTGATGAATCTACGCCATTGTGTGATTGTTGGAGGTATGGACATGGTTGCTCAGGGTCAAGAATTAGCGAAGAAACCCCACATTGTGGTTGCAACTCCAGGACGCCTTTCTGATCACTTAGAAAGTTGCAATACTTTTAATTTTAATAGAATAAAGTTTTTGGTGTTGGACGAAGCGGACAGGTTATTAGGGGGACACTTTGATGAACAAATTAAAACTATTTTTCAAGCTCTGCCTAAGCAAAGACAGAATCTTTTTTTCTCAGCTACTATCACCGATACGTTAGAGAAGCTTAAAAGTGTTACTGGAAAAGAAGTTTTTTTCTATAAGGCTCCAGCGGAAGTGGCCACGGTTGAGGAACTAGAACAGAATTATATTCTTTGTCCTAAAGACGTGAAAGACGCTTATTTAGTGGAAACGATCCGAAATTATCGCTCGAACAACGAGAGCGGGAATATTTTAATTTTCACAGACACTTGCAGGTATGTTACTAAGCTATTTAATTTTGTTTTCTTTATATTGAAGTTTTTAGGAACTGCCAAATCCTTTCAATGACCCTAAATGAGGTCGGTTTTGAAAATGTGGCCCTTCATGCCATGATGAAACAGCAGCAAAGACTCGCAGGATTAGCTAGATTCAAATCTAATACTATAAAAATTCTTTTAGCCACTGATGTGGCTAGTAGAGGCCTGGATATCCCGACTGTCCAACTTGTGATAAATCACAATGTTCCAAAAGTACCTAAAGAATATATTCATAGAGTTGGTAGAACTGCAAGAGCTGGCAGAAAGGGGAAAGCCATAACTTTGGTTACTCCTTATGATATCAAATTGTTACAGGCTATAGAAGCACATATTAATACTAAACTTACTGAGTTTAAGTTAGATGGTAAGAGGGAACAAAATAAAGATTTTTCTTTATTGTAGTAATTTTAGATAGCGAAGTTGGTAAAATTTTTACTCAAGTTTCTGTAACAAAAGGTGAAGCCTTTATTAAGTTGGATGAACAAGATTTTTATGAGAAAAAAATGATAAATAAGAGGAAGAAATGGATATTGGAAGGTTTGGATCCTGACGAGGAGGAAGAGAAGTATTTGAAGAGGATGAAAATGGGTAAAAAGGGTAAGAAGAAGAAAGAAAAAGAAGGAAAAATAGATGACAAGACAAACAGTGAACAAATTACAGAAAGTGTAGATGGATAAAATTTATTTTTATTAAAAAAGATCCACAAATAGTGTTTTTCTGTAAACATCGATAATATATTTTTTAAAACTAACTTTTTTTAAATTAAATAATTGCAAAAGCTAGTTCACATTTCTCACTTCTACAGCTACAGCTACTCGTATCTATAAAACGGCAGTGGGATTAATAGTTATTTCTTCTACAAAACAGTAAAGGACTACTTTAACCATCAAGTGAAATTTGTTGATTTCAGGTGATAGTTTCCTTTATTGTCATGTATACAACATATTTTTTTTCTACAGCAGATTTTAAACAAAAACTTTGATATTAATTTATAAATTTAAAAAATAAACTCTCATTCATCGTTTAGTGGTATAAACTGTATTATGAGAGCTCAGTATATGTACAGTTTTAGGGTTATTAGCGAATTGAAAGTGTAAGAAAACTGTCAAAACTGATTTGTGTACATTACGGCATTACGTGATTAGCACAATATCCAAATCAGTAGCAAATACTCAATTTCTGGCTATCGAAAAACAGTTTATTTCTCATTTGATAGAAATAAATTAGTAAATATCTTTTTTGTCAAATGACTGTCAACTGACAACAAAACAATGCATGCAACTCATAAAATGTAGAAATATTCCTAGCCAGTACATCCCGACACATAAGTTTAGTCAAATCTTATGTACAGTTCCAAAATTTGGTCGAGTTTGACATTTGGACCTCAGGTTCAAAATAAACAGGGTATAGTTGTTATGGAATTTTTGTTTCATATAGAATTAGAACTAGCTGCAGATGAAAAGGAAAAGGCTGCAAAAATCGCGCTTAATATACGAGAAAGAGTACAACGCGTTTCAAAAATAGAAAAGTGGGGAAATTATCAGTGGTGTTAGTGCAAAAGTGCTTTCGCATATTTTTCTAAAAAATCTAAGAAAGTCAAGCCTTCGAGTTTGTAATTCTATGTATTACTCAATGCCAAAGAGCAATTGCACGGGAATGAAAACTGCGACATTTCAAAGTAAGTAAATATTTCTCAAAAAACTGTCAAAGTAAATGTAATGTTCATTTTTAGATGCAGAAAACTAATTACATAGTTGAAGAAACTATGTGAAGGCTATAAGCCTAAAAAATTATAGATACTTCAGCAGAATGAAATCGTTAAATTATTTTCAGATGATGATCATCTTTTTGTGAAAGTTAGATATTTAACGGGTTACAAGGTTTAAAAATGGACGAACAGTACAAGTTGTAAGTTATTGATGATCGATAGTCGGTAATGACTGTTTCACTTGTCGATACCAAGACCAAGAAAGATCCATCGTTTTGTGTAATCGATAAAGATTGTGGGGTTAGTTTTTTGGAAATTTTAAGAAAATATTCAGACTTAGGTCCTAAAACCGTTCCTGACAGCAAATTCTTCATCAACCGCAGATGGAAAAAGTGTACCATATAGCCTGTAGGAATCAATACATTGTATTAAGTTCCGAATATGATTGCCAATTTTTTTAAACTGTCACATGCTGAAACACATACTGAACATTACTTTAAGCGGATGGAAATGATCCTCGGTAGCAGAAAACTATTGTATTCAAAATTCTGTATCGAGAAAAATCAGCAGTTAGCCTTAATGAAACGAATAAAGTACACTTTAAAATCTGCTATAGAAAAATCATACTTTGCTCATATAATAACGATTTTTTAAATTTACCTATCAACAAAAACAACGAAAGTAACTATAAAATCAACAAACTTCGTTATATGCGCCCATTTATATTAATGAAAAAACCTATAATTTTGGCATTACGTGATTTCCTCGCTTAGAATGCGCTTTTTTTTGTTGTAACTACTTCGTGATTTTATTCAGTGTGGAATGTCTTTTTCGAGATGGTTGTATCAATGGTTTGCCATAGAATATAATTAAAGGAAAAAATCAGCAAAACACCAACACAACCAACAAAAAACCTGAAAAAACTGAACTACTTAAAAACTGTGGCCAGCAACGGACGTTTTCTAGTGTGAATCGGTTTGTACGAATGCTGATAAACCGTAGCTAGCCGCCAATGTTCCGGATAGTCCTGTCTTTTATCCTTCTGTAAAGAAAAAGGTGGCGCTAAACTACATATAGCATAACTTTTATGCCTATAAGGATCTTTTTGTTTAGGTACATTAAAGTTGAATCTAGCATTTCTATAACAGCTAGTGTTACTTACACATTTTTGAGGGACACCAGCTTTAAAAGCCATTTTGTATTCATCTTTCTTAGTCCTGTCTTTAAGGGAAACATTTTTCATTTCACAAGCCATACACAACCTAGAATTTCTCATTTTTTTGTCTGCAGGATGGTTCAGATTCGGGGTACTTTGATGAAGGCTGCTTTCGTGGGAACAACAACTTTTAAGGTCTTGTTCTTCTTTGTTGATGTTGTAAGCACTTTTCGCACGTTTTTTACTCGAGGAGTCCTCGCTACCACGTGATGTGCGACGCCTCATTTCTTGAGGACACGACGTTTTGGGTCTATCAAGAACAAAGTCTTTATCTTCTGGATTTCTTTCTGGTCCTTTTTCGAAGAGAGGTCCTGAGTCGACGGTCGCAACTGAAGATTTCCGCGAGTCCTCCTCTTTGGGTGTGTGAACTAAAGAGAACACCGCCGGGGCCAGAGAACCATTAGAACCATCAATGTGTGGAGTTCTTTTAGGTTCATCACTGGGGTTCTCAGGTGTTAAGTCCCAACAGATGGCTAATTCAATAGGGGAGACTTTACGTCTTCTGATAAAACGCCAACGTCTATCAAAACTAGTGACACTGCTTGGTCTGCCATCATTCTTTGAGTCTTGTTTTTCAGCATGACCGCACGTTTTAGGTCTGTAGACTTTAAGCTTAGTACATCTTGTAGGACCATAGCCTGGATATCCTTTCCAACCTACTCCTGTAGCAAAATTTTCGTTATCTAGAGCTAAACCAGGAGCATTTTCAGATCTTTGCATCTGCAGCTTCCGGTATTTAGAGTGCGTGATGGTATCTGGTAAAGGGTCGTGTTCTAGATTCTCCCGATGGAGTCTTTTAGCTAGTTGAAAGTTCTTTATGGCATCGATAATGGGAGTCGACGTGTTTTTTCTCCCGTTCTTCACTCCGTTACCTTTGAAAGTCGTTTCAGCCATGGCTTTGTGCTTTTGGTACTCTTCTTCCACTTCATCTTTAGTTAGTTTGTTTTCGATCTCAGGAAGAACCTTTGAAAAGTCGTTTCTGTATCGCGGGTAACCTTTAGAACAAGGTTTATCGTTGTTGTAACGATTTTGGGCTAAAACCTCATGACTAGAAGATCGATGATGGTCGTCGGTAAAGTCACCAGGAACATACGGACAAGTATTTTCTTTATTTCTCTCCTTTTGTACGAAAGACATGAAAGAAATATGTAATAAAAAAAGTGTATTTTAAAGCAGTACAGGTTATTTTAATATATCAAAACCGTGAATGGGACAGAATGGTGCCTAGAACAAAGTGGAAAATAAAAAGGTGTGATTGGAGAAATAAGTACCTCTTCGTGGACTGGCTGTTGCTCGGGTTCTTCTGGTTCTTTAACTTGTTGTGTCACTTCTTCGGGTTCTTTAGCTTGTTGTGTCACTTCTTCGGGTTTAGTTTCCTCTTTGATCTCTTCCAGCTTCTTTTTCTTTTCTCGTTGTTTTTCAAAACAAGAAACCTTTTTTGCAAGCCCGCTCAGTTCGTCAGCTACAAATAGTTTTCTAGATCTCGAACAGCTCGGAAGAAAACGGTACCTGTTTTTCGGTCAATTTTTTTAGGCAAATGCCACGTCCCTACGTATTTGCCCCATGGATTATCCCTAGATTTAGGGACTCCGGGTAACAAGTGCCCTCTGTCATTAGAAACTATCTCGCTTTTCCCCGTTCTTCGCCTAGGTTTGTCATTGAAAACTTTCGGGACTTCCCAGTTGCGCAGTACCCGAGGTTTATAAGCTTGTTCGAACTAAAACACATTAGAACTTCATTAGCTAAGGGATTCCCAAATTTTGCACGCATCGTTTTATCGACCAAACAAAAAATCTGTTGCTTTATCAATAAAACGACACCATCAGGATAAACCATTAATCACACAAATAACACCGTAGCCTATAATTCCTGATGATAAATGTCAGCGATTACGAAACGCAAACACTGCTAAAAAAACGCCCCTACAACGGATTACCGATTTTTTGAGGGGTTGGCAATAACACGTGCTAAATTCAATTGTGTAAGGGTGTCATTACAAGAATTAAGAACTGGATGGGATTGTAATCGAATTTTTTACTTGGAGAGTCGATGATACTAGAGTTTAAGCACCTGTCTGTGTCCCTAGAGATGGCTACAAATCATGGCGAGATAATCCCTTAAACGCTCGAATAGTTTAATAGGGGTTGGTGTCCAATTAGAATGCACGCTAACAGCTGGAACTGAGGGGTTGCTTCACCTGTTGCCCGACAATTAAGAGTCACTGGCCGAAATGCAATCGATGAGTTAATAAATTGATTTCTTTGAGCTGTGCTGCTTCGTGCTTTGCGCCATTAATAAAGATTGAATTCATAACACAAATTGCATGATGGCATTGTGTGTCTTAATAAAGATTGCAAGATATAAAAGTATAACGACTTGTAGGGCAAGGACGAAAAGGGAGAAACAGAAACGGAAATTCCAGAAATTTCTGCAGCTTTTTATAGGTTTTTTTTTCAAAGCACGCAACAAAAATATAATTTATTTACGAAAATGATTAAAATAATAGAAACTTTGGATTGACCAAATTAATAAAAATAAAATTCGTGCTTTTAAAATTCTTCTTTTTTGTCAGCATTTACTGATATTGCAACCAGTGACCATTCAAATATTCAAATTTTAAAGTAAAATATAAACTTTAAGTGACACACATTCGAAAAACGTTTCAATTTATGTATGTGACCATGAATGGGGCAACTAACTCTGCAATGAAAGGACAAAAAATTACAAAAACGCATAGCTATAGCTATAACTACAGATCTTTAGCTCCAGCAAAAATTCTTATACTTTTTTACACTAAAAATGAAAATCTGCCCCAGGCGCCTTGTCCCATTCAAAAATTGCCATGTTCCACCCCCTCATACTAACCCTTGCCCGCCTCTGGCACACACGCACAAACACAACCGCCCTTTGTAATGTCCATTAACAGTCAAAAAGTTGATTGATTACAACCTCACAATGACATGTGGTTAAGCAAAGCATTGTCTTCAGCATGAGCTCTTGGAGGAGGTCTCTACTGCACTGACGACCTGTTTGGAACATCGATTGTTATAAAGTTCGACTTCCTGCTACACAATTCGAACCAGATAATAATGTAGGGAGAGCAAAAGTTATTATTTTTTCGCGTGCCGCGAATGATTGTTTCAAATTACGAGACTGGAGTTGCATAACTGTGATTTATTCGATGGGTTAGTAAATAGAAATGTTATAAAGGAATTTCCTGATGTAAACAAGGGTTGGGTGCAAAAGGAAGTGAGGATTTTTTGAGTGAAAAGTTCCTACAAAAAAATTCCATGTTTGATCAAACTAATTTTTCTGCACTGTTATCCTAAAAAATCAACCCTTTGGAAATCCCTGAGCAGGAACTAAAATTTCGCAACTATCGTCTCCACACTCCCAATCTGGGCCACCAAGAAACCCATCACAAATCCGCCTCGTGGCGTAATTGAACCCATCCAAACTTGACATTTCACATCATTTTTCCAATCGTGACAAATTCGATTGCATAAAGCCGAAATTATATAATATTTCGGTGATCTAAAAATGGGTGTGCCGATCCAGATCATTCTGTTCCACTTCTCTATCGTATATAAGACCGTTAGCCAACGCGCTACCGTCACACCGACCATGGCACTAAAGGTAAAAATTCACAAAAAAAATCCGTAATATGAAAATAATCTTTTTAGATTCTCCTGCTCGTTGGGTTTGCTGTTGCCGCCAACGCGGGTGTGGCTCCAATAGCGTACGCCGCCCCCGTCGCCAAAGCTGTGTTACCTGAAGACTACGATCCTAACCCCCAGTATGCTTATGGTTACGATGTTCAAGACAAGCTCACTGGAGACTCAAAAACGCAAAGTGAATCTAGAAGTGGAGATGTGGTACGAGGAAGTTATTCTCTGATCGACCCAGATGGTACAAAACGGACCGTGGAATATACTGCTGATCCTGTCCATGGGTTCAACGCGGTGGTTCATCGAGAACCATTGGCTGTGAAGGCTATACCAGCGGCTTATGCTGCACCCGTCGCTAAAGTAGCTCCTTATGGTTACGCCGCCCCCGTTTATCATTAGTTATTAATTGTAGTTTCGCGCCATTAAAGTATTTTCCACACAAAATTAGCGTTTCTTCATTTAAGCATCTATTTTTATTAATTAAACTTAAGACACACGCAACCTACTCACGTTCTTAAGAAAAAAACTGCATCGATCTCACCTGATTAGCACTAAAATGCAGAGCCATGTGATCTCATCAATGACGTCACGCGATCACAATCAATAACCACATTATTTAAACATTCCATAAACCATCGCGTTTTTCTTTTGACATTTTTCCATTCAATCGATTGCCAAAATTTCCCACTGATATCAACAACTCGCACTCACTATTTACCTTGGTAACGTATAATTATTTCCACGACAACCAGCATGTTTTCTTTGGATCGTCGAATTTTCCACACAATTTTCTTGTGATTTTCACAAAAGGAAAACTCCACCCCTTTTTAGATATTAACGCGATTTTAACAATGCTGATATTGATTCGAGGCGGTCCTGAATGGATGCTGGAGGTTCATTGGTCCAGAGGGTGGATCCGGATGCTGGGGGATGCTCAATAACATCCCTCTGATTATGTCAGTTGATAAGAATCTTGCGACGCAAGTGTGCGGTTGTTGGGTCGCGGAATTTTGTAAAAAAGGTAAAGATATTTTTTTGTAGTAGAAATATATAGATTTCACTCGCTTTTTTATTTTTGATTTTATTAAAATTTTGATTAAAGTTGCTAAATTCAACAGATTTTAACTTTGAAAGATATCAGAATTTTTTTGAACTGCAATTTCGTACCCAGCATTTTTACTAAAACAAAAAATTAAAATTCTGAAGGCAGGTCTTTCAAATTTTTGACAATTTCAATTTAAAATGTTCAGAAATTATTTTTTTATAAACTAATAATAATTAAAGTAACACATTTTCGTGAACAATATTGATTAAGCTTAAATTTTTCTATCATTTTAAAAATACTCCGTCTAAATTTCTGTAACATTTCAGCAGCCAACTAATGAAAATGCTAATTTTTGAGATTACTTTCTCTCTGACCATCAAAAATTTTTAAACTAAAAATTTGGTTATAGAACAATGTTAAAAATGATCGAATTTTCGCCATTCTGATAAAAGTTAATCAATAATATAAAACAGTTATTTTAATCCCAAAATTAAAAAAATATCATTTATTACAAATGTATTTTTAAATCATGTCTACTTAATATTTCTATTTCTAATTTTATTATCTTTCGAACAAATGAAAATAGTTGATTTCTGAGCATTTTAACAGATTTTTATGCAAAACATTCTCTAAATCGTTCAAAAACAGTTTTATTCCAATTATAATTATCGATTTTTTAATTTTTCAGTAGAATTATATTTGTTACAATCTTATCGGACTTGACAGTCAACAATTTTTTATTGCTGTAGTTTGTTGTATTATTTTATAACTAGTTCCTTAGTACCATAACGTATCAAACTCTGGAAAGAATATGTATGAGTCAGTGTTAGAAGATATGAGCATAAATGATTTTTTTGCTTTCTATTGTTTTTTTTGTTTAATCCATGTTTTATTAACTTTTATCAGAGAGGCAAAAATTCGCTCATTTTTAAGATTTTTTTTACACAGGTTTTCCGAAGATTTAGTTAAAGATAGATTGTTTAGAATATTTATATAATAATTCCAAGAGTAATTTATCATAACTGTTTTTTTATTAGTTTTACATTGTTGAATTTTAACAAACATTTCGTCATCGGTAGTTAATTTAATTTTTTAAGTAAATCTGAAAACGAGAACTTTTCCCCACTGATTTCTAAATTAGCTACTTTCCCACCCCCAACCACTTGCAACAATTTCTCGCAACATTGTTTCCAGCAAGTGTGATTGTAATCGAATTACACCGTTGTTTATATGATTGATAATCGTATAATTCGGGGGTGATAAGTAAAGCCACGTGCACAGTGGTCTCCTCCGAGGATTCTATAGCCCCCAAGGGACCCGCCCAAAATTTCAGATTCCCCTATTTACCCAAGCAATAAAATCACCCTTTCTTGACAACTTTTATGAAAATATCACCTCAAATTCTTCTATAATTCAGGAAAAATTCCCATTCTAGAAAAATTAAGGATATACAAGTCTGGTGTTGCACCTCTTCATCTGAAGATGCCATGACGAGCAACGGCGAGAGCCGGGAGGTTCTTCAAATTATCACTTCTTGTAATAACGTCGCTCCTAGGAAAAGGTAAATGTGACAGGTCTCAATAAAAAGCTTGTTTATGGCTTAGAGTTTCATATGAAAATGTATGTTTTATTGATTGATTATAGGGAAAAGAGTAACGATATGGGTGCTTTGAGTCGGGAAGAACGTCGGAGGCGACGGAGGGCAACACAGAAATATAGGACAGCACATGCAACGAGAGAAAGAATTCGAGTTGAGGCGTTCAATGTTGCTTTTGCTGAATTGAGGAAGCTGTTGCCGACGCTGCCACCGGACAAGAAATTGTCGAAAATTGAGATTCTTCGGTTGGCTATTTGTTATATTGCTTATTTGAACCATGTTCTCGATGCGTGAATTGTACCAAAGCTGGGTTCTCAGTTTTATTGTTATGTGTATAAAATACATGATCTTTATGTTATGATGCTTTTTTTCCAGTTGTTACTCCATAAATTTTTCGTCAAAAAGTTTATTGATAAGATTTTAAGCTTTTACGTTTTTAGCTCTTGATTTTCCTTCGGTATGTCAGGCGAGAATATTTTTAATAGAAAACAACTGATGAAATTTTTAATTTCATAAAAATAATTCCTTTAATACATGCTCATATTAATTTGTATCAGGACAATCACATAAGTAGTAACAGTGCTAAAAATGCTCATTAAAGTGCCCTTATTTAGCTCAAAAAATCCAGCTGCTGTGAACACAGGAATTTTATCTTTTGCAACCGAAATCAGCTTCCATATTTCTTCCCTAACATCAGATTTTGTCGATACTTGTTCTTGGAACATGTAACATAGCTCGAGTGTTGTCTGTGCCTCAATGACCACTCTCTGGCAAAAAATCACAAAGAGGCAAAGCATACCCTGACAACAAAAATGAATAAAAAATACTAATAAAAAGAAACATACCATTGTGAAACTTGTCGCCAAAATATTAGAAATTAAGACATCTCTAGAACCAGCATCCTCTTCTAGAGGTCCTAACTGATTACTAATTAAAGACAAATTAATCATCACAATGACATTGATCACAAAGTTAACGATTGTGAGTATTATTACAGTTCCAAAGATTGTGTTGAAGATTGTGACGGCTTCACTCAATTTCCTGTAAGAGAACTCAATTTTTCGTATCTCTGCGACACGTTTAATAGCTGTAACATTTCGCTGCTGACAAAGAAACTTCTGCTGAAACTCGTTGTTCAAGCTTTTGAATTTCTTCTCAAAATTAAACAACATTGAATTCATTATTACTAACGTATACACGATTTTGAAGTATGTTAAATAATGAATAATGTAAGTAGCCACGAACTCCATAGGAAGGTTTAGAGTTCTGATAAGAGCTTCCCACTGAAAAACAATCACACCGATAAACAAGAAATGTGAGAGAAAAACTTGAGCTGTTATGAATCGTTCCGTTGATTTTTTATCAGTTTCGCTGGGGTACCGTTGATTTAAAAAGTGCATCAATTTGAGAATTTCGTTCCATTTAGAAGCTTTGAACACACAAAGGTCCAACGTAATGGCTAAAAATGCCCCAAAAAGAGAGATTTCATTGAGAACGTCGGTGAATCTGACAGAAGTCCGGAATGCTTGCATTGTTTCATTGCGATAATGCATCGATAACACCATTCCAATTATTGGAAAAGTTACCCCAATAATAACATACAACTTGAAACAAATATTGTTTTCTAACGTGTAAGTTTGAAAGTTGTAAGGTGGCGTTACCGCCAAAAATTTACCAAAATTGAAGACCTTCTTAAATGAGAGTAGCGCGATCACAGCCATTTTCTCTAAATCCTCGCGTTATCGCCACTATTATTCATTTTCTTTTAACTCGTTTAATGTGACCTAAATAGACGTGAGATCTGCGTCGTTTTCATTATCGTCACAGGTATTTATTTAAGTGGTGCGTGAAATTAAAAAAATATATAATAGAAATCGATTTTATAGTAATGTAAGTCTCGAAGTTATTTTCGTCTTTCCATCACGTAAAGTCCCTTGGGATGCAGATCGGGAAAACGGGCGCAGATGGTCGGGAAAGCTATTTATTTAATTTGGACGTTAAATGGTGTTACACCAGACGCGAACAATACGTTTATAATCCTTATTTTGCAGAAAGGAATAAAAGTGGCTGGTTTTTAATACGTTTAATTTTATAACAACACGAAAGGTTTATTATTTAATGTTTTCATAGTAGATATTAGTCTTGACCAGGAAAAAAAAAATTAATTTACTGATCAACGATTAGGTATATTGATCAATGGCGTGGAAATTGTGTTTTTGTTATGTCATCAATTTTATGTTGCGACACCAACGCTCTATTAAACTAACACATTTTAAGAAGATCTAAAAGTGTCAAACGCATTTGCTTGTTGGAAAACCTTTAGAGTTTGTTTTTTTGGGGTTATATAAAAATCCAAGGATTTGAACAGAACTAGTAAATCTGTTAATAAGAATCTTAAAAAAAAAATATGATTAGATATCTGTTCTTACATGCTTTCTATTGTTTAATTACACCATTACAGTGAGATTAAACGCTATAAAGAAATGAATGCTTAATAATATTCACGTTACGACGGAAACTGAATTTGAATTTAGCGCAATTTTATCAACCCCAGGTGTTAGTGATTTCGGTTTTGTCAAGTTTACTAGAAATTCTATTATTAACGGTAGAGAAAATGCAACAAATCGCTGAAACCAACGCAGACTCATTTCTAAAAAGATCTGATCAATGTCGGTGTCTAATTATTGATTCAGAATCTAAAAATAAAAATTTAAATTCCTAATGTCGCTAAATTGGCACCACTCCATTCTGTCAATTGTCACCTGCCAGGGTCAAGATTGTCATCTGTCAAACTCACAAAAGTGTCACAAAAAATAAATAAATAAATGCAGTTTTTACTCCAGAAAAATTAAATCAATTCTTCTCTTCCACCCAAATGAAAATAACGGTTTTCCCCACCCAAACTCCCCATCATGTTGTAATTGTGCACTAGTGAAAAATCGAAGTCTCATGTCTGAAGATCGCAGAAAAATGAATCGCCCCAGCACTGGCACCGTGCCGAAAATTAAATGCAGAAATAATACGTCATGTGCGAACGATAGGGATAGTTCTCGCGGCTGGACCAATAATCTGGTTAGTACGTCAAAGTTTCCACCTCACATTTGTCCTTATTCCAAAAATAGCTTTTATATATAGCAAGGTTCTTTCTAGGCGGCTGATTTCCATCGCCTCAATTTGTCCGACTACTTGAGGAATTCCAGGCGCAATTTGCCTCCTCACTGCGCCATGAACACCACCGTCGACGAACAAAGACATAACACATCTGGTAAGTTGTCCAAGACTTGTTTTTACCGATTTACAGTGAGTTTCAGTGAATGGTTCTATTACGCCAAACACGAGTTCGTCGACTTCGAGAAGGAATTCTTCTGGGACGGTGCCGAAATGCGACAACATAACCAAGTATCCAGATAAGAAACAAATTGAAGATAAACTCACTCAAATCAGGGAGTATCTCCAGATCACGACGTCGCTTATGTCGAGTATGAAAAATACAGACGACCAGGTGAGTTTAAGGGAGTTTTTCTGCTTATTTTTGATAGTTGATGGGGATTTCGTGTGTCCAGTTGGACGACGCTCCTGAAAGAAATAATCTGATTCAGATGATTACTGATTTGCGAGACAGTGAAGCGAAATTACTCAACATTTTAGAAGGTCTTGAGGTCGATGATTCAGACAAAAATGAACAGGTGACGGTGTGTTTGTGTTGTCTTTGTTTTGTCCATGATTCAGCTAGTGTTGTCATGGACTTGGCAACGTCTTTTCTGCTTCGACTTAAAATTGCGGACTTTCTGCTAACGCTGTTTCATGTTCTTTATTAGTTTTAATAGAATACTTTTTTTGCAATGTGGTGGTAACTTTGCAGGTCGATAGAAACGACAACTTCTCTGAAGCGGCTACTTCTAACTCACATCGCAACGATCTTGAAGATAAAATTGACCACACCAATAGAGAGATGGAGATGTTAAGAGACCAACAAATGTCACTCTTAAGCTTGCAGCAGAAGGCTGAAAACAAGCTGAAGGACGCGCGGCAGCTGCAAGAGAAATTGTTGATGAGTCAGTGTAAGTGAATAGGAAATCTTTAGAAACAATTTGCAACATTCTTTATTTTCTACAGACGACGTAAACAGCTCCGTAAACCAACGTGACAAGAACTTCCCCAACGTCCAAGACTTCGACGTGGCCATCAGGGAATTAGAAGAGAGAACTAAAAGACTGAACGAACCTCGCGGATCCAACACCAATCTCCAAGACCGCTTGCTCGCTGATGTCGACAGTTTACACAACCAAATAATTAGTCTTCATAATATTAACGAAGACAGAAATCAAATGATCCAAATTCTGGATAACAGAGACAGCGAGTTGAGAGCTCAACATATGGAGCTCCAAAGCAAACTTAGCGAGTTACAAACTAAGAAGAGCCAAATCGACCATTTAGTGGCTCAGCTGCAGAACATGGAAGAGGGAGACGAAGACGACGTCGGTAAGTTAACAACCCAAATTGTGACTAAACTAACAGAAATTTAGGACTACAAGTGAGGAGGATCGTGACAATGAAAGATCAGTTGGCTAAACTGAAAGACATGTTAGAAATAGTGAAGACGACGGAGACAGTGATGCAGAATTCCAACAGCACTCCTGAAGAACAAGCAGAAGCCTGCGAGATCTGCACGAAAACTGAGAACTTTTTACAAAAGGACGAGAAACGGAAGACTCCCGTTCAAGTCGAAAGCAATTCGCTACGCTTTGACAACACAGGGTGTTTGAATGAAAGGAACAAACAGGTGAATAAGAATGCATATGACAGAGGCTTTGGAGGAGCGAAGCCGAAAAGTCGCAGTAACAGCGAGAAAATGGCTCTGCAGGTCGAACTCGAAGCTAAAAAACGCGAGCTTGAAGAGATAATGGGTAAACATAAAGCAGGAACTTCGAATCTAAACCATGACGTTGGTACTGACAATAAATCAGAGTTTAGTTGTTCCAGTAATGCGTATTTTGACGGAGGCCCTGCTTGGGTTCCGATTCTACCAGATCACAACAGGTTCGATTCTAGCGACAGCGAGGATTGTCCAGAAGCCAACGACTACACAGAACTGAACCAATTTACTCTACCAGTTCTTAATTATACTCCTAAACGTGAGAAGAGTCGTTCTGTACAAAGCGGAGAGTATGTACACCCTCCAGATCCAGATCGATTATCTAGCATTCCTAGAACTCCCGAACGGACTCCTCGTGAAAGACCTCGTCCTAACAGCAACCAAAGCAACAAGAGTCAAGTCCAAAAACAAATAGAACTCATCAGAAGTGTCTGTGACTCCATGTTGGAACAACAGAGTCACAACGTCAGCGTGAGGAACAACCTCACTCCTAGTTCTTTGTACTCGGAACCACGAAGATTCCCATCACCGAATCCCCACTCCATGAACGCTATAGTGGAATCGCCGTGGGCTCAAGACCCTGCAAGTTACCAAGGATGGTCAGTTATTCTAATTATTGGATTATTTACTACTAAATTTTCCACAGGTTGGCTGCCAACACATTACAAACTCAAGCGTTCATGTTGAATCAGTGTTGCCAAATGCTATGGCAACAACAACGCGAGTTAAACGCGTTACGCCAAACAGTAACCCAGTTGCAAGAACGCGACTTTGAAAACCACAGTTTAGCTTCACCCATGCAAAATCCAGAAGGTCGGGGGCGGTCCAATCAGAAAGTTAACCAAGTGGCGGCAGCTTGCTCGATGCCCAATTTGAACCAATACAACATCCCTTCCGTCAATCTAGATCCTTCTTATCAGAATAACATGCAGAATGCACGTTTGCTAGATCAATGTTTGAATAACGCCAGTGGTGACCACATTAATAACAGTGTGCTGCATGCTGTCAATGCTAACATTAACCAAATGCCTAGTCAAATGTGGAATGGACAAGCTCTAAATAACCAAGTCGCACCAGGCAATAGAGCTAACAATTACTGGGACAATTTTAGAAGGTAAACTAATTTTATTTTTATTATTTTTTTGTGTGTTTTCTCCCTAATCCTAGAAACCTATTCCTTTCCTTACGAACGTGAGGGCTTATGGCCGACTACCGCCATTTTGCAACATGGCCATTTTTTCTAGCTATTCCCGCCAGAACCTCTTGTCAACGAAGAGCAACGAGGGTTTCCAATCAACTCTAGAAAGATCCAACAACCCCTTCACTCTAATCTCTCTATCTAAAGGCAACTCTGACCATACATCTTCACAAGAAAATACTCCGATGAGAAGAGCACAGTTCGCACGAAATTCAGAAAGAAACAATGCGGGAGTTCCACCAGATGTTCTCAATGTCAATCACAATCTCAATAAATCTGTAGATTTAGCAAGCAATCAAAGGAATTTGAATGAGAATGATTACGCCTTCGCTTACAACGAAATCAGTTCCAATACTTCCAATATCTCGGAAGAACAAATTTTTAAAGAAGGTATTTCGGAGACGGCGAGTAGGAGGAACGAATGGCATGAAGAACAAACAGAAGATCACCATCCTAAGTAAGAAATAGTAGCAAAAAAAGAAATGTCTAAGTTTGTGCTTCAGATCTAAACTCTTTGAAGAGCTCCGCAAACACGTGTATAAAGAAGTTGTAACGTTAATTTCGGCGAATGAAACAAGGCCACACTTCTTAATCCAACTCTTCAGAGACCTCCAAATGATCAGTTCTGATCCTTTGAGGCTGAAGATTCTGCAATCCATTCAGACCATCATCACACATTCTTTAATCTCAGCGAATCACACCACTAGACAAGTAAATATTGTACTTTTATTAGGTGAGATTCTAAAAGTGTCTTAGGTACCGGAGCCACCACAGCAGAATGAACCGGTCATAACGGACAGTCCCTTTTCTTTACAATCAACCGTGTGGTCAAAGACTCTCAAAAATCCGACAATAACATCAAGAAACACTCTTCACGTGGTAATTCTCATGTATTTTAATTCATTTATCTTAGTTTTTGGCCTTAGGAGACGGAAAGCGAGACCGACAGCCTTATGAAAGAAATCATTCCATTTTTAAACGAGCATGAAGATGACGTGGTAACTCATCCTTTCCTCGTCGCTTTGAATCAAGTTTTGCTGGAATCCGATTCGTTCCAAGAGACAATTCAAGATTCGGTGTTCAAAAAGCACTTTTCCAATGTTTTAGATGAGGCTTTGGCGCAGTACCATGGAAAAAAGTCAGTCTGGATAAATGTTTCTAAAAAAGAACCCTCCAAAACTATTTTTTAGATTCCGCGACGTAAAAATGCACATGATCCAAACCATTAATGACCTCTTCAAAGGAGAGCTCTCTTTCATCCAGTTAATCCAAGAAACGTGTCCTGAGAACGAGTCCAACGAGCTCAGTACTTTCGATTCTCCTCCTGTTACTACAAACGGGCAAATTGAAAGTGTTCAGAATGGGGATTTAGCGGAAGCAGATCAAGGGCGAGTCGAAGATGACGATGTGGAAGAGGAAGGAGCAGTTGGGGGTTTTTGGGACTTACAGTTGGAAGCACCCACGGTGAGTTATTTTAGTACCAGGAAGTGGAAAATGTCCAAATTTGTATTTAGGTGAACACGGAAGACGTAGATCTGGACGGGATGGAATTTCAAAATGCAGAAGTAAGGTGAAATTAGATAAACAAAAGACAAAATTAATATTTTTTTACAGTCTCAGACTCAGTTTATCAAGCAAGGCTTGGATCAAGTTCCAACTCGCTTGCCGACGAAATCGCGTTCGAATACTCCAAGTAAAGGTAGTTTAGCTGTTCTAAAGAGAGAAAAGTTAATAAGTTGTTATTTCAGATCGGTCGACCTCGTCACGTTCCGATCATCCCGATCAATTTTAATTTATTGTTGTCACATGAGATTATTTTCCTTAACAAAATAAACCGTCTAAACTGATTCAAGTTTTATTTCAGACAACATATACAAAAATACAAACGTGCCTAATCATACAAAGCTCTTAACATCTAATGCAAAGAAATTCGATTGGACCGGTTACAAAATCTTTATAAAAATAGTTGCAAGGCGTGATTTCCTCACAAAAAAATCGAATTACAACCCATCGCTATTCCAGTGATATAGTGCACAACCGTGTGTTTCTTTAAGTAATTCTTCTAGTAAATCTTCGTTGGAATTAGTTTTTTTCTTCACATTGGCACTTATTTTTTCTGAGGAAAAAAACCGAAGTTGAGATGTGCAAAAAACCGACAATTAACAATCTTAAACTACAGGATTATATGTAATGCCCCATGATGCATCGCGGCATGTCTGGTACATTATGAGTTGGTGTTCGTAACTTTGCGTCTCTATTCGGCGCCGCTGCCAGTGGCTGACAGATGAAAGGACTACATTCTGAAAGGACTTCAGAATTAAAAAAATGTACAGCATGTTTCAAAAAGCGCAAGCCAAATTATGATTCACATTAACTGTAAATTATTAAACAAGTGTCCCGAAAGTGAGTGGATCTTTGGGAACGGCTAAATATACTCCCAAGAGTATGTATACCTTATCTGATTTTTTTTTACAGTTATTGCTAGCATTCGCTATGGTTTATTCATAAATTGACTGCAACATAGCAAAACTTTCGAGATAATTTGTTAGTGATATCAGAGAATAAATATTTATCTTGACAGGTTGAAGGGCCCGCCAGGACTCGTGTCACTGAATTTATGTACATAGTTGATTTATGGAACACGCTGTACATAAAGCACCAAAGCTGTTGCAACACGATCGATACATATACAGAGCCCCCAAGTAAAAACTTATAAAAGCCACCCACAAAGGTGTCGCAACATCTATTTACATCACAGCCACCACACTGAGAAATTTTCCGGCAATTCTAAAAATAACTCGTCACAAACAATAACACTTACCATTTTGGCGCCTTTTTTTGAAATCTCTGACTTCGTTACCAAAGGCCCAAGTGCGCTTCCGGTTTCCTGTGTTATTGTGTGTTTCGTTTTCGAACTGAACTTCCATGTAACACGCGTGGGTCACTTGAGACGCCAGTTTTTCCTTCTCCAACAAAGGGGGCTGATATCCGTAATATCCGTTGGAGGAGATATTCGTCAGACTTCTAACACCAGGTATGTAATTCATGTTGTCTTGGACAATCGGTAACATGTTGAAATTAAAATTGTCTCTCATCGCTCGATTTTCGCACTGTGTTCAAGCGTCAGCTGCTCGCTTCCTAGTGAGATTGCGTAGCATAAGCTAAACATTCCGGTTACCGGCAAACGGAACCAGCAACATGCGAACTTTCACTTTTGATTCAAAGGAGAATTTCACGTTAAGAAAGGGATATTAACATTAGAGGCCACGAGGTGAAGCGATTTCATCACCAAAAACCCCGATAGAATTCCGCAATTTTAATAAATTTTGATTTTTAAAGATCGGAGGGGATCGGAACTTGGCGGCCATTAACGAGTATTTTTCCGTGCGGCCCCATTCTAAAAAAACACACTCAGAAAGCTTTTTAAAGGTTAAATTTACATCAAATACATTAGAAAAAATCGTATGACAATCTCAATCTCCAAAATGAACCAATTCAAGCGAATTTAACAAAAAGTACACGAATAAGTATGAAGAAATTAAATTGACGCCATTTGTGACGCTTGCGCATCACTGCCAATCCAACGTCTGAAAAATCCCGAGCTTTGCTCAAAATTCAAAATAAAACAAATCGAAAATAGTTAAAACCATAATAAAAAAAGGACGCAAACTAGCAGAAGTTCGTTTTAGTACCTAGGAAAACCTAGAGTAGCCTCTGGTCGTGTGGTTTGGCTTAAACTTAACAAAAAAAATTACCCTATACTGCACTTGTGTCATTCTCCTACCTGTCAAATCAAACTTAACCTAACCTCTTTCTGTAATGACACTAGTTTTTATTAAAAAATAAAAAAATGATTGAAACAACCCCATACAACATCTTTAAAACGGTGTTTTTATACTCTGCTCTTATTTTATTTGCACCAATCACCACATTTTTCGGAATGAAATACTTCTTCTTTGAAGGTAAACTAGGTTATACCATTAGAAAATTATGCATCCTCTTGTTTTTTTAGGACTCATTGGCACCGGTAACCTAGCTAGTAATGTATGGTCAGCAGTTATGGCAGTCATTGTATTACACATTGCACTGGGTTTGTTTATCTACAAGGCCTACTTTGAAAGCGGGAGGGCAAAACTTGACGAGAAAGTGGATTAATTTTGTTGTCATTTCATGTTCCATTTTGTAATATAGTCAGTTTAAGTATTATCGTGGTGCGTGGAAGGAAAGCTAGATTTGTGTAGCTAGTTTTTATATGGCTGTATAAATGGGTACCATCAATAAAAATGGCTGAAAAACGATATAGTAGTTATAGTGACTTAACTTGGTTCACGACTGCCCTCTGTTTCTTTTCGCCCCAACTAAAAACGGCAAACGCCCCAGGGTCAGTCAAAGACCCTAGATATGATTGGCTCTGATACCGGCTCGAATTTCTTATCATTTGAAAAACACTTATTTTTTCACCAGGAAAAAATTTGTTTTTGATTTTAATGGATGTTTTATCTTGCCAAAGATTACTAAACAAAAACCTATTTTAGTCCTAACGGTACTCTTATTCAGTGCAGCGACGTGTAAAGTTCATCATGAATTATGGATAATAGACGAGACAGTTTCCTCTAATGAATTATTGAACGTTTTTTTGTTTGCCAGAAGATAAAAAGATAAAATTGATGTGCTTTTTAAGTCTTAAGATAAGAAAAACGTACTTAAGTGTTGTGGTGTTTCTTCCTTTTAAAACCGCGATGAGAGATCTAAGTTCTCTCTCAAAACTAGAACTGGAAGAATTTTTCTGTTCTTTCGATCTAGTACTGTCAGATGTGGATGGTGAGTTTCTCTCTGTTTTATCGTTTTTTAAAACTCCTTATAGGCGTACTATGGCTCTTTTTGGAGAGCATTCCCGGAACCGACGACGGTATCAAATCCCTAAAAAAGTTAGGAAAAAAAGTGGTTTTTGTCTCCAATAATTGCACAAAAACCCTGGATTTCTATCATAAACAGCTGACAACCGCAGGTTTTGAGATAGAAAAAAACGAGCTCATTACCCCAACACTCGCCATGATTTCCTATCTCAAAAAGAATAACTTCAATAAAGAAATCTACGTCATTGGAATGGGGGCAATACGCAAAGAACTCGAAACTGCTGGATTTAAAATCGCCGATAATGGGGTAATAAAATAACAGACACAAATTGATGACCAACAACTAAATTTCAGCCTGATCGTATCAAAGAAACACTTCAAGACTTTGCTGCGAATACCATCATCGATGACCACAACGTGGGGGCAGTGATCGCTGACGCTGATATCAATTTTAATTATATCAAATTACAAAGAGCAGCGACTTTCTTGAAGAAACCTGAAGTTATTTTTATAACCGGTGCCACTGATACGCGATTACCCATAGGGTTGTACCATGTCATGGTAGGACCTGGGTACTTCCACAAGATTTTAGAAGATATCTCTGGGAAAAAACCCCACGCGTTAGCTAAACCCAGTGTTCATTTCAATGATTACATCGTGGATACGCTGAAAATTGGGGATCCGAAAAGAGTTTTGTTCATTGGAGATTCGTAAGAGTTTCGCAACGTTCAAGCTTGTTAATGTCTGTTGTAGTATTGCAGAAGACATGGCTTTCGCGACTAAGGCAGGTTACAAAAAGTTGTTGGTTTTGAGTGGGTTAGCGAAGAAAGAGTCATTGGTAGAATGGAAGTTTGAGGAGGATTACAAACCAGACTTTTACGTCGACAGTTTGAAGTCCATTCATGAGCTAATAGAAAAACACGGATTGTAAACATTTTACGCAGTTTGTACTTAACCAGTAAAACAAGATTTTCTGAATAAAGTGTTGACTATTTACTAAGTGCGATAATGCGCGATTGTGGTGTTAGTGGTTAACAACAGGTCGAGGTCATTGAGATAATCATTCGTAACAATTGCGGCGAGATAAACGGTGCCATAAAATGAAGGATCTAAATTCTATCAGTAAAAAAGAACAAAACGAATTTCTTGAATCCTTCGATCACATTTTCTGTGATGTTGATGGTAAGTTCTTTGCGTCTGAACAAGCTTGACTGCTTTCACTTCCAGGAGTAATCTGGCACTTTCAAAAACCCATCCCGGGGGTCCTCCAAGCGATCTCGTCGCTTCAGACCGCCGACAAAAAGGTCATTTTTGTTTCCAACAACAGTACAAAGTCTCAAGAAACCTACTACAGCCAATTAAAATCCGCCGGTTATAGTTTAGAAAAGAGCGACGTAATTCAACCTCCTCTTGCTATCGTAGACTTCTTAAAGAAGCGCAGTGTAACTAAAAGCGTCTATTTAGTTGGAATGGCACCGTTGCGGGCCCAACTGGAGGAAGCCGAGTTTACGGTTAAACAGTTCCATTTAGACAATCCTGAAGAGTCTGTAACAAAATACATGAAGTCGTGTATTGCCCCCAATGACAATATTGGTGCTGTTGTAGTTGATTTGGATTTGAATATGACAGTGGGTCATCTACAGAGAGCAGCGACTCTTTTAAAAGACCCAGAAGTGTTATTCATAACTGGAGGTTCTGATCAGAGACTGTGTTATGGACCGGGACAAATTTTAATAGGGCCGGGGCAATACCACGATATTTTAAAAGACATAACTGGGAGAAAAGCAGAATGTTTAGCGAAACCATCTCGGGAATTTGGAAACTATATAAACGAGAAGTTTGATATCAAAGATCCAGCCAAAGTACTCTTCATTGGCGACTCGTAAGTACTCCCGGAGTTTGACTAAAAATCACGACTTATTTTGTAGAATTTCTGAAGACATGGGTTTTGCTACCAACTGTGGATACCAAAAGTTATTGGTGTTGAGTGGCTTGACCACGATGGATAATATTAAAGAATGGATTTACCCTGAAGAGTATAAACCAAAGTATTACGTAGAAAGTGTCAAAGTATTACAAGATATTTTATGCAGTAAATAAAACAATGACATGAAACTTTTTTTTTGTATTGTAATTAATTTTGACCTAAGGTGCAAAAACAGTTAGGTGTCATTTCAGTGCTTATACTTTTATCTCTCCTTTTGCATTAACGTGAACCTTGAAAACTTCAGGTTTAGTAGAAGTTATTATCTAAGACGTCTTACATAAATCTGCATACGTTAAAATGATGTGAGATCTTGGTGGCTTTTCAAAATACCACAATGTATTAAATTTTATTGCCGATAACACTGAATTCTTACATCTATATGCATTTGTAGATAGATGACAAGCAAAATTACACTCAACATTATACTGTGAAGATAAGATTTTTAACTCTAGATTAGTCGTCAAAATGAGAGATTTGAGCTCGCTCACAAAGCAAGAACTTGTCGACTTTTTTGGTTCTTTTGACCATATCCTGTCGGACATCGATGGTAATTTTGATCTATTAATGCAGTTCATTCTTATATAATTTTGTAGGAGTCGTTTGGAACTCTCTTGAAACCATACCAAAAGCATCAGACGCCATAAAATCTTTACGTAACCTAGGAAAAGATGTCGTCTTCGTTACAAACAACCCAACTAGGACCATCGATGGCTTACACGAAAAATTCACAAACGCAGGTTTCGATATTGAAAAAGAGAATTTAGTAACGCCAGTTCTATCTATTGTTTCCTATTTACAAAAAATGAATTTACGCAACAAAAAGGTCTTTCTTATTGGAATGAGCGTTTTAAAGGAAGCTTTAGTCGATGCGGGCTTTGAGTTGGTCGAAACCACGGTATTTGACACTTTTCTCATTTTATCGTTTTGATCAGAATTGATTGTAGCACAAACGTATGAGCAGTCTCGCCGATTTTATCACCACCTCAATCGCCCAAGAGCAAAACGTCGGTGTCGTCGTTGTAGATGTTGATGTCAACGTTAACTACCTCAGCTTACAAATTGCAGCAACATATTTACAAAATCCAGATGTGTTATTTCTTTGTGGGGCTCGGGATGTTCGCGTCCCTATTGGAAAAAAACGTTGTTTGATCGGACCCGGCGTTTTTTGCGAAATTTTGGAAACTTACACCACAAGAAAAGCTACTCCGATGGCTAAACTGAGCGCTCATTTGAATGACTATATTATTGAAAAGTACAAATTTACAGATCCATCGCGAATTTTATTTATGGGAGACTCGTAAGTTGAATTGTGAATCAGAAATCATAATTTTGTTTAGAATTCCAGAGGATATGGGTTTTGGGGCTAAGTTTGGGTACAAGAAGTTGTTGGTTCTGAGTGGGTTGTCTGAGAGGGGTTTTATCGAGAATTGGAGTTTTGAGGAGAAATTAAAGCCGGATTTTTATGTGGAAAGTTTAACAGTAGTAGAAGAGTTGATAACGCGAACTTTTAACAGCACAGGATCAGAAGCATAGAAGAATCTTTGAATACCACTGTCTTAATTGGAAAATAAATATTGATTTAGAGCAAGATTGAGCATTAATTTTTAAGTTTCATTTTGCCAAAGCATTACAACAAAGTGAAGACTCATGCCAGAATTAATCTATCAATTCAAACTCCAAAGAAACTAATTATTCATTAATTCCGTTTTTGCTGTATATACGTAATAACAGTCAAGGTTTATAAACAATTATAAGCCCCTCATACGCATTTTACTTTAGCAATAAAAATAAATACCCATTCATTTCTGCTTACATAAAAATTCAAAAACGCGTACATTTTTAGACAAAAGTAACAACACTATAATATATCATATGCAAATTATTATAATTGTTTTAAACGGCGCTGATAACTCTTATCTTACTTTCTATTAACAAAATAAAAAAAAATATCTATGGTGAATATAAAGAATCTCGCCCTTTTGAGCAACTCGTGAATGACTAGAATTTTTCAACTCCTTCGATTACGTCTAATTAGACGTCGATGGTAACAACCCCCGTGTTCTTACACCAAAGCCCCTCATTGCAAGAGTATTATGGAACCTCTTTGACTCGATTTCGGGAAGTCTGAAAAAAAAATTGGAAAGAAAGTTATTTTTACCTCGAACAACACGACTCATAGAGGCTGGCTTCGACGCCGAAGAGAACGAAATCGTGACCCCAATTCTATTGATCATCTCCTATCTTAAGAAACACAACATCGACAAAAAAATCTTCGTGCTTGGGATGACCCCGCTAAAGAGACGCCTGTCTCCAACTCGCTGAAAATGGGGTATTAAAATTTTCGTACCGTCTCAATTACACTCCTTTTTGTAGCCTAGTCGCATGGAAGAAAGTATCTCAGTTACAAGGGCACAGTGGCTCTTGTAGATGATAGACAAGTGGGTGCTGTAGTTGCAGATGTAAACGTTGACTTGAATTATGTTATACCCGTGGTGTTATTTTTAAAAGGTGTGATGGATCGAAAGATGGCAACAGGAACAGGAGTAATCTACATTAGGGTGTTTGACTGAGGTTTTGGAGGGCATAATGGGGTGTAAAGGACTCGCTATGACTAAACCTGGTCCACTTTTAAACGAGCACATTGTGGAGTAGATTGAGGATCCTTTCGAGTTTTGTTTATTGGGAATTCGTAAGTGGGAACTGTTGCGCGAGTTTTTCGTGAAATTGTATAAGATACGGGTTTTGCGACTGCGTGTGGTTACCAGAAGCTGTGAGTTTCCAATGGCTCGACGAAGAGAGAGAATATTACTAATAGGGAGTTTCCGATTGAATATAAAGCAGATTATTATGCAGATAGCTTTGATTGTATACTGCGCACTTTTTTTAAATAAGTCATTTTTTTTGGAATGCACTTATGCGAATTTTAGAATAAATTAAGTAGCTGTCAAATTTATAGTTAGTAGATAAGACTTTTTTTTAACAGGCACTTTAAATTTATTGATAAGTAGTAACCAGCGTAGGTGTAGAAACATTACAATTGTACATGAGCTGAAGTGAATGGAATTCCTGAAGAACTGTTAACTAAGTACTATAAAAACCTGACTATTGGTCGCACTTGTGAATAAATTATCTTCACTGTTTTCTAAATAAAAAGTAATCCCCAAGGTTAGACAAACGTTGCACTTACATATAAAGGATAAAATTGTAATATTCTTTCTATTATCTTAAAGACCATGAAAGATTTAAAATCACTTTCTAAATCGCAAGTTGAAGCTTTCTTCGCTTCTTTCGACACTGTTCTCTGTGACGTACACGGTAAATACCCTTCTTTATCATTTGTTTTGTTATCACCAATTCCAGGAGTTTTATGGAACGTATTTGATCCGATACCAGGAGCCGCAGAAGCGGTATCTTCTTTACAAAAAATAGGGAAACGCTTCATTATCGTCTCCAACAACACCACCGCCACCCTCGAAGGCTACCACAAACAGTGTACCTCCTTAAATTTCGACGTAGAAAAAGACAACATTGTCACCCCGACACTCACCATAATCTCCTATTTAAAAAAACACAACGTTACCAAAGACATCTTCATCCTAGGAACAGCTCCTTTGATAAAATCAATCGCAGATGCAGGTTTTACGGTTGCGCAACGAGGGGTAAGAGAAAAAACACCATTTCTGGAAGCTACTTTCACATTTCAGCCACTGGAAATCGCGGAAAATTTAAAAGATTTTGGTGCTGAAGCTACCGATGATGACGGAAGCGTCGGCGCCGTCGTTGTGGACATCGATTTGAACGTAAATTATCTAAATTTACAGAAAGCGGCGAGCTTTTTGAAGCGTCCTGAAGTTTTGTTTATCAAAGGCTCTGGGGACCTTAGATTTTCTTTGGGATTTGATCGAGTTATTATGGGTCCTGGAGTTTTTCATCGTGTTTTGGAAGATGTGAGTGAAAGAAGCCCGGTTTGCACAGCCAAACCATCTTCTTGTATGAATGAGTTCATCATGGAGAAGTACAGAATCACGAATCCGGGGAGAGTTCTGTTTATCGGAGATTCGTAAGTGTTTAAAGTGCTGGAAAAATGACGGGAAAGAAATCAAATTGTAGTATTCCATCGGATATGGGATTTGCGACGGATTTCGGTTATCAGAAGTTACTGGTGTTGAGTGGGTTGACGGAAGAAGGAGCATTAAAAGATTGGAAGTTTCCAGAAGAGTTTAAACCGGATTATTACGTTAGCAGTCTAGAAACGATACATTACTTGATAACTCGATTTTTATAACTGGTAGATTCTAGAAGTTAAAGTAGTTTATGTATATTTAGTTTTAAAATAAATGCAGCTCGAATGATGCAACTTGGAATTAGAATCTGTTACCACGCACTATTTTATCGCGAAATGTTTGCTGAAGATTTTCATTTTTTTTTTCATTATTGTGTGTAATACGAAAAAGTCAACATTCATAATTTTGTTTACCACACAGGGTAGGCCTATAATTTTGAGCTAGAAATATTTTCATACTTACCGATAAACCATTAATATTCATAGTAGACTTGACTAAAATAGCACGTTTTCCACAAAATGATTTTATGTTCTTTACTTTGGTTTATAAGATGTTTGAGATTTAAGACATCATATAACAGATATTTATGTAACGAGGACGTAAGACGATCATTTTTTGAAGAGACCTACAAATTAAACGAAGCAAAAAATCATCTTTAGAAGTGCGTATAAGATTTTTTGCATAATCACAAGAAATTAACAAAATGTAAGAAATTGATAGTAATAATGCGTTTAGTAACCTGTTTTATTGTGTTCAGTAAAAAGTTAACAATAACTAGTATTTAATTATTTTTTTCACGTTAAAAAACTAGAAATAATCGATAAAATATTTTTATTTTTAGGGTAGATATAATGTTTTTCTGTTTTCTGCTACCGAAGATGATTTCCATCGGCCTATTCGTTTTATGGTGACAACATCAGCAACCGTGTTTGCGATCATCGTAACTGCAGAGCAGCGAAAGCAATACCCAGTACACGTTACTGGATGTAACAGCCTCAGAAAATTGGAACTTATCTTCGGAACTTTAGACAATGTATTGATTGCTATCGGCTGAACGGTACACTTTTTTTAGGGTGTAAGCCTAACATTTTCGTACACCTAGCTGCATCTTCCATTATTTTAAATTCATTGTTAAATCAGACTTTATTTAAGGGGAAATTTAAAAGTCTATGAACTAAAATGTTATGACACTCCATCTTATGTTGAGGACAATGATGGCAGTCTGAGGTAATGTAGCGAAGCGTACTGTTTTTTTTTACAATATACATCAAACTCTAAACTATTTCTCTACTATTGTTACTATTATTTTAGTATATAAGGTAGTTTAATCATTATAAATTTTAGATTAATCATTATGATGGCAGCTTTGTGCCTAAACGCGCGTCAGCAATTTTCTGACAAATTTTTGGTGTATGAGTTAGCAAGTGCTTTTAAAAAGTGTTGTAAACATCAAATTACATAACAACCCATTTTTCTTGCTCTTAGTATCAATAAATCAAACAATCATTACCGATTGTCGATCGTCAATATTAGAAAATTCGAACTTGTACAATTCGTCCGTTTTGAAAGCCCCGTGTAAATTTATTACAGAAAAAACTTGTAAGTTTTAAACTCCATTTAAATATTATTTTTTAAACTTTGCTCCTTTAAATAAGCATCTGATTTTCACAAAAAAATAATCATCATTTGAAGCGTCTAGCAAAAATTTAATGATTTCATTTTGCTTAAATATCTTCGTTTTTTAAAGTTTACAGCTTTCACTTAATTTCTTCAACAGTTTGATTATACATTTACATTCACAGTATTTTGAAAAATTCTTACTTTGAAATGTCGCAATTTTCATTCACCAGCATTGACTAATAGTGCTTTTTTGCATTGAGTAATAGGACCACAAACCCAAAGTCTTGACTTTTTTAGAAAAATATGCGTGAAGCACTCCACTGATTTTTTTCAAACTGTTTACATTTTTGAAACTCTTTCTCCTCTATTAAGCGTGATTTTTGAGGCAATAGCTTATTCACTGTCTCTGCAGACCCTTCTTTTACGTCTGCAAGCAGTTCTAGTTCGTTCTCGCACATTGTGGTCTCGACACTCTCGAAAATTAAAAATTTGTTTATAACAAAAATTCAATAACAACCAATTTTGGGTATCACGATGAATGACTGTTTATTTTTTCAAAATAATAAAGTAAAATCAAAGATTCTCTTTAAAATCTGCTACAAAAAAAACTGTATTATACACGATGATAAAAAATCTTTAACCATCTCGTAAAATTAACGCACGAGATGGCGTAATCACTTGATAGTTAAAGTGGTCCTTTATCGTCTTGTATAATAAATAAATATAGTTTAATATAAAAAGAAAAGTAAAAGAAACGTATCCACAGTGTTTAATGCCAATTTACAATAGACAGTCATCATTTTTTTACTCAACATTAATTATTTTTTTACGGAATATGTAATTACTTTCTAACACGTTTATTATAATAACTGAGCATACATTGTTTTTACTGTGCAATTATATTTTTTACTGAACATTTATTATTTTACTGTACAATTATTACTTTCATAGTTTTTACTGAACAAAAATACCTGACGTTAAATACAATACCGTGAAGTTAATTTGTCCACATAAGAAATTGGGGTTCAGTCCGTAAAGTATATTTTGACAAATAAGTGCATAAACTTTGTGTTTGCGTCCATAAAAGAATCCGTAAAGTAAATGTTTATGGAGTGGTCGCCAAAACTAATGTTTTTTTTTTAATTTCCAAAAACTGTCGGAATTAGAATCATCTCTTTGAATTTTTCTGAAATGTGCACTTTTTCATCTATATTTCAGAAGAACTGCGATTTAATTGCGTCCTAATAACCGAAGTTGACGAAATTGTTATTTTTTTGAATTTTTGAAGTCGAAATAATGTAAACCCCCAACTTTTCGCTTCAGTGGTTGTGTGAAATTGGTTGCCTACTTCTTCAACATTATTGTAACAATATTTTTTTATAAACGTTGTCACATGTTTAAACTTTCTCGCGCTTTACGAGCATATCACAACACTAATGTACGGTAAGAAGCAAATATTTATACGGAATTAAAATAAGAGAACGCACAATTGGTCGTTTTTATCGTTACACAGATAACTTTTTAGTGTTCTGCATTATTTCAACTCGTGCCAACATTTCGTGGTGTATTTTTCAACTGATAGTTTTTTAATAGCAAGTATGTAAATAGACACATTTTCCCATGACTATTGTTAAATCTAATCGCTGTTAAAAATAGTTTCACCATGGTTTTTATTCTGGGGTTATCGTTTTTAATTAAAGCAAAATGACGCAACGATATCCAAATAAATCACGAGAACTGTCTGTTGACTCCTCTGACTATATTAATTTACAATCAGTTATGATAAGACTGTAGCTAACATATTTTACATTGAAGTTTTTTAGTCTCTTAAAATGGGTCTCACCAGTGTGACACAAACCGTCCTTGTGACAACTCTAGTGACCACGGTCACAGTCTTAGGAACTTTCCTCTACAAGAAATGGAAACAGGTGAAGATCCCTTCTAATTGGGAACGAGTAGGCAGTGTGAAAAAATTGCATCTCTATCCTTTGAAAAGTGGACACCGCATCGAGTTACAAAGGGCTGAAATAACAGACGTTGGGCTACGACAAACCAAAGAAGATGAAAACACGTTCCAATTAAGGGATAGGTATGTTGCGTAATGTATAATAAATTAAAGTGTCACAGGCAGGTGATAAATTTTCCGTTCGTTATGTAATTTCAGAGTGTTGGTTGTGTATGGAGAAAAAGACAATGAATTCCGTACGGCTCGGACCTACCCAAAGATGGTCTTCATTGATGTTTCTGTCCATGATGAGAACCATCTTGCGATCGACGCACCCACCATGAGAACCCTTTACGTCAAAATTCCAAACAGGGACGAATACAAAGTTACGGAAGTTAAGTACGTAGGCGTTACTTAAGTTACTTTTTACTTATGCTTGGCTAGGTGGTGGCAGAACGAAAAGATACAAGCTATAGATTGTGGGGATGAAGCAGCGAGCTGGTTTTCGCGGTATATCATTGAAAGAGACCATGGACTACGACTAGGTTATAACGATGCTAGTCAAAGAAGAGACATCACTAAAACTCATGAGAAGATACTATCGTACTATACTAAACTATCTAACCACTCTACAGTAAGTACTAGTAAAAAAAACAACACGTTAGTAATCTCTTTTTTAGGGGTTGTTTTCAGATCTGACTAGCGTCACTCTGATTAACCAACAATCTGTAACAGACTTGAACAAACGCATTGGAAATTCGGACATCACTGCTGAGAACTTCAGACACAACATTATTATAGACGGGCCAGATTTGCAGCCTTATGATGAAGACACCTGGGATTGGCTCAAGATTGGAGAAAACGTGATTCTAAGAAATGTTAAAGATTGTACTCGATGCATATTCACTACGATTGATCCAGAAAACGGAATAAGGAACGCAAAGAGGGAACCGTTGAAGACTTTAGAACAGTAATGTTTATTGATATGAAAGACAAGATTTTGCGATTTTTTTTTTCAGGTATCGCAGACATTCAGGGCCTGAAAAGTCTCCGCGATTTGGAACCAATCTCGAAGTTAGGAGGACCGGGTTAGTCAGCGTTGGGGATCCCGTATACATCGCCAGATTCGATAAAAAATAAAAGACAGATTAAGTAACAGTAGGATTTAGGGCGCACAACTCACGTAGATTCATATAGACTGAAATTTCCCGCCTGATTACATATTTTGGTAATAACTGGGAATAAAAGCTGTAACTGGACGAATTTAATAGTTTATGTAACGCAACACCTCAGAAACTTAAGTAATATGATTAAGAACGAATCAACTATAATTAAAACTGCTTATTTAAAGTCGGTAAACACAACTATGGTTAATTTATCTGTAATAATGGTAAACATGAGCGTAGCAAAAAAAAATTTTTCAAAGAACAATTGATTTATTTACGCCGCTAAACCATTAAAAGAGCTGCTGTTTACCTTCGAGCTCAAACTAATTACTGTCATTTACTACGATTAAAGCAGTTTCACAACATAGTAAAAAAAAAAAAAAAACAAATAACCTTATAACAAACAGATCACGTAACGCATCTGATAAGAAGCAAATTAGGTATATTTTTTAGTGCATTTTCAAAAGAAATGTATCGGCAATGAACAGTTAAATGACCATCACAATTAATTAAGAGAACAAATGAATTGGGAAATATCACGGCTACGAAACGTGCTTCAATAAGAAACAGTACAATATCTTTAATACTCTATTAAAAAATGTCAGCAACAAATCACACAAGTTTGTTTCTCGATTTCTATCAGAACACACGCTATATAATCTACATGACTGTCATTGTGTACAAATAAAAATATAATTCCATAATCACAATTTTATCTAAAAAATAATCAAACTTCCTCCTGTATCATCAACGCAACTTGTTCGCTTTGTCTAACTTTCGCTGGGTTTGACACAGGATTCTGTGAATATAAATACACAGCAAACATCACCGTTCCAATGGCCAGAACCGTGTTCAAATAAATAGGAATACTAAAAAATAGGTAGCTCAACACAGCCGTCAGAATGAGTTCCAAGGCACTGGCAAACGTCTTTAAAATCGAATTCAAAGTTTTTAAAAAGAAACTGGTGACAATACCAATAGCGGTGTTGTTAAACATGACTAATAAGACCTTATAATGGACAACTTTGCTCAGACTATCATAAGTGAATGCAGTAAGCAAACCTCCTTTGAACGTTAATAAGACAACGTTACAAACTATTGAATCTAAGTACATGAAAATGTTTTGTATGTAAATATGGACATCAGCTCCTTGTTTCTTCAGGAGGTACTCATTGTATACACCTGCTAAGCAAGAACAGAAGATTTGAATAATAATAAAAATACCATTCAAGCCTATATCTAAAGGGTGCGAATTCTTGTTTTCGTCCTGGGGGTTTTCTTCAGTAAAACTAATTTGTTTCAGCATACAGCCACATGTTAGGATAACTAGAGATAGCCACTGTTTCCTACTCAAAGTTTTGCTAAAGATGATCTGAAATTAGATGGTTAAAAGAGGGAAACTTGAGGTCTACATTCACCTGGAATAAGACTCCAGTCACTACTACTCTCAATTGGAGCAACAAATAATAAGTTGTGGGGTCAAAAACAGACAAGTTAACAAATGATAGATTGTTGTAAAAGCAGTAGAGTAAAGCAGGTACAAAATAGAGTAATAGAACTTTCTTATTTTCTACAACGTTCACGACTAGAGACCGAGGTGTATTGCTGCAATCCTTAAGGTAAAATTTATCGTGAAAATAATAAAACTTACTCTTTGCAGTACAGCGTGGATGACACAATAAGCTTAAGAACTTCAGTGAGTAAAACTACGGTGACAATGTTATAATCATAATTGTTATCAGACTTCTGGGACGCTGTCACTAAAATCCCTGTAAGAAAATTGTTTACTACAGTATCATGCAAATTCTTACCCACCTTGAGCTACAAACAACAAAATATAGGCCACAAAAATGCCAAGACTCAGCTTTGACGGAAATAACTCCTGCCACGACAACGAAGTCATTTTCATTTTTTACATTGGGAAAAAACTAAGGAGACAATTTTTCCACGTCGGATAGCTGATTAAACATTGTTTATCAATGCCGACAATAATCGACCCAAAAAATTAGGTTATGTCACAAATCATTGACGATTGCAGATGAAAATTCATTGTTGTGTATCAAAACTTCCAGTATTGTTTCTGCCCGAATACGAAATGAAATAAATACGGTTTTAATGAAAATTTACTGCATACTTTATGATTTTAAATGAAAAAACGGTACTTTAGACACAGCCGGCAGCTATCACAACTGTCAATTGTCTGTCATGTCAAAGATCATATGAATAGACAAGTTTGAAAAATCCGAGTGCTGAAATCGACGATCATCCGTTAATTTATTGGTTAAAAAGCGCCGTTTTGTGACTAAAAGGATAAAATGACGATCCAAGCATCCATGGGGGACGGAAATAAATCGAGAGGAGTCGTCTACAAAGACAAAAGTAAGCCCACGGATGTCCGACATAGCAACATCAATGCCGCAAAAGGTAAACATACTTTTTTATTATAAATACACCACATGTCGCTTTGCGGGGGTTAAAATCGTGAAATTTACCCTTGAATGCGTCGTTACGTTCGATTAATGTCGATAAACTATCCCAATTTGTGGAAACATTAAGGTTTGAATTTTCAGCTGTGTGCGATGCGATTCGAACAAGTTTGGGACCCAGAGGCATGGACAAAATGGTAAAACTATTAAAGTGACTAATGTTATTGTTACTAGCGCTGATTTTAGATCCAGGCAAGCAATGGCGAGGTTACTATAACTAATGATGGGGCCACAATCCTCAAACAAATTAACGTTATCCACCCTGCTGCTAAAATGGTATAAACTCTAATAATTCTCTCTTTAAAATGATTAAGTAAACGAAACTTTTAGTTGGTGGAGCTGTCCAGGGCTCAAGACATTGAAGCTGGTGATGGAACAACCACAGTGGTTGTAATCGCGGGGGCGTTATTAGACGCAGCTGAGAAGCTCCTCTCTCGTGGTATCCATCCCACTGCCATCTCTGAGTCGTTTCAAAGAGCGGCCAGTCACGCCGTCAAGGTTCGATTTAGTTAAATCTGTGTTTTTAATCGCTTTTGTAGATTTTGACAGGAATTGCAACTCCAGTTGAATTGGACAACCGCGAACAGTTGGTTAAGAGTGCCTCTACGTCTTTGAACTCAAAAGTTGTCTCGCAACATTCGACTTCTTTGGCTCCTTTAGCGGTGGATGCTGTTCTCAAAGTCGTAGAACCCGGTCGTGAACAAGTCGTGTCTTTGTCAGATATAAAAGTCATCAAACAGCTCGGGGGCACGGTTGAAGACACTGAATTAATCGACGGCATCGTTTTCCCTCAAAGAGTTGCCACCGTCAACGGCCCCAAACGCATCGAAAAAGCGAAAATTGGTTTCATACAATTCTGTATTTCACCCCCTAAAACGGACATGGATCATAACGTTATCGTTTCGGACTACGCAGCTATGGATAGAGTCTTGAAAGAAGAACGCACGTACATTTTGAATATCGTGAAGCAGATCAAGAAAGCTGGGTGCAATGTCCTTTTGGTAATTTGTGGCGATATTATTTCCATTTCTAATTGTTTTTATTGACAGATTCAAAAATCCATCCTTCGTGATGCCGTTTCCGAGCTTGCTCTCCATTTCTTAGACAAAATAAAGTGCATGGTCATCAAAGACATTGAACGAGAAGACGTCGAGTTCGTTTGCAAATCTCTAGGTTGTCGTCCCATCGCTTCCTTAGACCACTTCACCCCAGAGAATCTCGTAACCGCCGAATTAGTTGAAGAAATTGGTGTTGGAGGCAGCAGAATGGTTAAAATCACTGGGGCCCAAAACGCCGGAAAGACCGTCACGTTGTTAGTTAGAGGCTCGAATAAGCTCGTTCTAGAGGAAGCGGACAGATCTTTACACGATGCACTTTGCGTTATTCGTTGTTTAGTTCGAACAAAGGCACTTATTGCAGGCGGTGGTGCTCCCGAGATTGAACTCGCGTTAAAACTAGCGGCGTTGGCCGATAAAATGGAAGGAATCGACGCGATTTGTTTGAGGGCGTATGCAAACGCTCTAGAGATTATTCCATTTACATTGGCCGAGAACGCGGGCCTTAACCCGATTCAGGTAACAACATCGAAAACTGTCTTTCGATGGTTATTTTTGGACTTTTTACAGACGGTGACTGAACTGAGGAACCGACACGCTAAAGGCGAGACCTCGGCCGGCATTAACGTTCGCAAAGGGACGATTTCCGACATCTTGGAAGAAAATGTCGTCCAACCATTGTTAGTTTCCGTCAGTGCTATCAATTTTGCAACGGAAACGGTCCGTTCCATACTGAAAATAGATGATATCGTAAGTTTCACTGGTAAACTGTTCTTTCGTTCACTGTCTTGTTTTTAGGTCAATACAATGACGTAGATGGGTGGCCACTCATTTTTGTAACCCATTTTTTCAGTACACCACTTTTTTGTAGTAGGCGCTTCACACTCGTGATTGGTGCGCTTCCTCAACCGTTAATGTATTAGTTTGCAATAAAATTAACAAGCTTACTTTTCGTGGTTTATTTGGATTAGAAAGAAAGAATGTTTTTTTACAAATGACATCCTATAATAATAAAATATCTACAATTTAAACAACAATAAATACTCAGCTCTAATTTTTTAGAAAATTATTCTTTAAGTTTCAACTGTTTTAATATCTGTTCTGAAACAACTTTAGTAGCTTTGTCGGCGTTAGGGATTAAGAACCTGTCCATGTCTGAAATGATGAGGTTTTCTCCATCTGGGACGCCGTATTTAAAAGTGATTAATTCCGGGTGCCTTTTCCGGGCTGTGATTTTCACTATAGCGGACAGTGGGCGCTTTACGATGACTTCCGCGATTCCTTTTCTCTCGGGCATCTCCCTAAGTACGATAAGCTCGCTATTCGTCACAATCAAATGACTCTTGTACATAAAACCATTTAGTTTCACTTCCTGACATGGGAAATGTTCAATAACCTCGGGATTCTTTAACCACGCTTGAATCTGCACCAATTCCCTCGTATCTTCATCTTCAACGTCCTCCATGTTCGTCACGTTATCGTGATCGTCATCTATACTAAAAACAGGAGCCACGTTTCTGTATCTTTTACCAATTTTATCGCTGCTACTGACGTGGCGTTCTTGTACTGGGCTATTATTGGGATTTACGATATAATCTATCAGTTTTTCTTTGACTTCGGCCGATTTCGACTTCATAGCCGCCGAAATCTTTCCAAATAAGTCGGTGGATTGACCAGATTTGACATTTTGCGCTTCGTGGAAACGAGGGGCACATACGATGCAAACTTTTGGATTGTGGTCTTGCAAAAATTCGCTTACATTATCCGAGAAGTAGTTATGGATGGCGATGTAGCCACCAGTTAGGAGAGATACGTATTGGGTGTGTTTTTGTAAAAAGGAGGCCACTACCATGTGGGTGTATTGATCTTCTTCGTTGCGCCCGGAACCAAGGAAGCAAAGGTGTTCACCGCCTGGAGAAGTAGATTAGTAATCGGTACCAGCTGCAAAGAAAAGTCTCACCTGCGCTGGAATTGTGAGCTAAAGCCTGCTTTTGCGCCGATAAAAGTCCCTGTACGGCAGTGCTAAAAGCACTCGGTTCTTGTAGCATCAAATTACAGTCCAGATGGAAAGCAGTAGGTAAATGCCCAGCGTTGTACTGTTCTATGGGTCTACAGTCCACCAGGAAAAATCTAACAGCGTCAATATTCCCAGTTTCGTTTCTATTTTCTACCAATTCGCTCACAGAAACTGGAAGACACAAAGCTTGCGAGACTAAAGCGCTCTCTTCTCCTTTTCCATTGTACAGATTCTGCATGAGATCAGTACGGAAGCTCACCGGAGTTTTCATGGCATAATACTGTGCTAAAGAACAAAAATCACCTACATCGTCTGCTTCCAAAGCACACGGCATATTTGCTAAATTCGCTATGATAACCTCCCGAGATTCACTCTTCATCGAGATAATCTGTTCCCTAGCATTAACAACCATGATCAAAGACAAGAAAAAAATAAAAAAAGGATCAGACTGTTGAAAGTAGTAGTCCCACATATTAATAACGACCTGTAAATTACAAGTCGCGGCGAAAAGCGATTGGAACCAAGACAAACAATATTTATCAGGAGTAATCCTTTTCGTATCTAGGAACGAACACAGTTCTGGGTCGTGGTAAAGAAGCAAAAGCCGCAAAATATGAAAGGCGTTGCCATCAGTGCGGCAACTTTGAGGAACGTAGGTGTCACGAATGGCTTCAAAAAGATTGTAAGTCACAGAGCGGGGGACTTTGAGGGTGAGAAGAGGGAGAAGAAGCTCAATCCAACCATTATTTTTTTCATAAGACAGGTTTCTACTCTTGCAATAGAAGGTTAAGATTGATTCTAAGTCCGAGACTACCGAAAGCTTATCTTCTTCGTCATTTCCTAGTTTCGAGACGAAAACTGTACAGTCTTCTCTTAGCACCGATTGATTAGGCAGGTCGTAGATTTCGTTGAAATGGTCGAGTTGGTTTCCTTTGTCGCGGACATCGAGACATATCTGAAAGAGTGAAATACCTGCTAAAATTTACAATAGTTCTGAAAAAGTATTAATACAAACTAGAGCTTTGAAAAATGTCAAGTTCTTTTTTAAATGATGTAATCACCCGGAACATGGAAACGCCTTACAATTATTTCTTATCTCTGTTATCTTTACCATGTGTGTTTGTTTACATAGTCTTCAATACTTAATGACTTATATGATAAAACTACTAAAATATAACATATTTCTTCCAAAAATCCAAATCGTTGTGTCACCACATAATAAAATAATAAACACGTCTCAACTTTGCCAAAAATCTACGTGTTTTGATTAAGTCCTTACCTGCCAAACTTCTGACCTCAAATTATCAGGCAATGGTTTTCCTTTACAAATACAGTAGATATCACTAACAGAACATTCTTCTAACAAGGCATTTTCCAAATCAGTCACCCTATAAACATAAAAACAAGTTTAAATAAATAAATAAATAAGCGTCACAGTAGAGAGAACATTTGATGATACATTGGTATAAATAACTTATTTCGTGTGAAAATTGTATCATTTTTGAGAACTTACCAACTACTATCGTCGTCAATGCTTGCCATTTTCACATATTAAATAGAAAACGTATATAAAATCCTCAAATACGGTATACAACGTGTCAAAATTGACATCCAAAACAGGTGATCATTTGACTTCTAGAATGTGGCGCTCAAATCGCTTTGTATAATTACGTTATTCGACGATAGATGGAAGCTAGAAAGGAGGTTTCACTGTATCACATTTTTCGTTTGTTTCAAACAGGTTTGAAATTTTTGCATGTTAATTTGGACTTTCAACAATTCGTTCTGGCGTTTTTGTACTTTTTTATGAATTTCGAGCCAAAATTTTATTTTAGGACTTAAATTTTCACCCGTTTGCATTGTGAGCAGTTTTGACAGCCATGGTTTACTACGTTTTACAATAATTTTACAACATCAAAAAATAAAATACCAAATGCAAATTTTTTGGAAATATATCATCGTTTTTTAGCCTGTTATTCTTTCCTTATTATATCCCAAATTAAATTAACTTAATTGCAAGTTTAGCGGAACCCCAACATTAAAATTTGAACTTCAGATGGTTTGTACAGAAACACTGCATTAGCTCGAAAAGTCATTGGTTCAAATCTTTGCTTTGTATGAAACAAAATTTGATGTTTACAGATTTTTTTCTGCATTTCAAAAACAAAAATAAAATGATTTAAGATCATTTTTTTTCGTTTTTTACTAAAGCCTTTTAGATAAGACAGAAAAGTAATGTAATTTCTATTGATTTAAAATTCAAAGTAGCCGCCTGCCTATTGTCAATCTCGTGCGGCTGTCAAACTCGTTACATAACCTCATTCCGTTTAATAACCAAAAAGATAAGAATTTGCGTGTGGTATCTCGAAGTTTTCGTCTCAGTGTTACTAAATGGCTTCTTCGTCAACTGGTCCCAGTTCCTCTATCCCAAAATGGCAAATTGCCTTAGGTCTAGGTGCAGCAAGTGCTCTCGGCCTCAGTTACTGGTACTTACGAACGTCCAAAAAACCCCAATTAAAAGACACCAGTGACACTATATCAATCGATGAATCAGTGAAAGAGCCCCCGAAAGAAATTACTCCTTTAGAACGCGCCCAACAATACAAAACCGAAGGAAACGACATGTTTAAAAAAGGCAAGTTTGATGAAGCCATCCATTTTTATAACAAAGCCATCGAGACGTGTCCCGAAGAATTTAAGACTGAACTCGCGACGTATTATCAGAATCGAGCTGCTGCCTATGAGAACTTAAAGAAGTGGAGTAGCGTCATAGCAGATTGTACCAAAGCTATCGAATTAAATTCAAAGTATGAGAAAGCTCTGATGAGAAGAGCTAAAGCTGAAGAAGTAGTGAAAGATTGGGAAAATTGTTTGGATGATGTGACTTGTGTATGTTTGCTGCAACAGTTCCAAAATCAGACGGCACTTTTAATGGCTGATCGCGTTCTAAAAGAGCTTGGTAAAAAACACGCCCAAGAAGCAATGAGAAACCGGAAACCGGTAATTCCCTCTAAAAATTTCATTAAAACTTACTTTATGTCGTTCTCTGAAGACGTTGTGTACAAAAAGTTAATAGAAGTCGGGGATCCTTTAGGTCAAGGAGACCTCAGAGGGTTCCTTAAAGCCAAATTAGCATTTGCGACAGAAAAATACGACGAGATCATACCAGCATGCACTGAAGAGATAAATTTAAGTGAAGCAGAATCTGCTTTCAAAGTTGAAGCCTTGTCGCTTCGAGCTTCGTTCTATTTTCTAACAGGAGCTCTAGATAAAGCCCAAGAAGACTTAACGACCATCATCAATACCGAAAATTGCAACGTTAAAATTAAAGCAAATTCTTTAATCAAACGGGCGTCTATCTTCATGCAAAGTGAGAAACTCACCGAGTGCCTTCAGGACTTTGATAAAGCGGCCGAAATCGGCCCGGATATCTCAGATGTCTTCCATCACAGAGGTCAAGTCAAATTGTTAATGGAAAAAACCGAGGAAGCAATCGTTGATTTCAAAAAAGCGGTGGAGTTAAATCCCGAATTTTCAGTAGCTTATGTACAGAAGTGCTACTCTGATTATAGACACGCTATGCAACATCAAGACGTACAACTCCTTATGGAGAGTTTGGGGAATTTTAGAAAAGGAATTGAGAAATTTCCTACTTGTGTAGAAACGTACGTTTTGTATGCTCAAGTCCTCGCGGAGAAGCAGGACTTCCAAGAAGCTGAAGACCTCTACAAAAAAGCCTTAGAAATAGACTCCCAGAATGCTTCTATTTATGTCCATAGAGGACTACTGAGGCTCCAGTGGAAGGGCGAGATCGAACGAGCTGTAGAAATGATGAAAGAGGCTATAAAAATAGACGAGAAATGCGAATTCGCATATGAAACTCTCGGAACAGTAGAAGTTCAACGGTATTTTTACCCTTTACTAATTTTTGACGATTTTTAAAAATTATTTTTTAGGGGAAACCTCGTCGTGGCTATTGACTTATTCAATAAAGCTATAGAGCTTGCTAGGTCAGAAATGGAACTCACACACTTATTTTCGTTAAGGGACGCCGCCACATCACAACTAAAAGTCACAACACGTCTTGGAATAGACTCACAGAGTAGCAAATCGTAATTTTTCTTTCCACGCCTATAAGTAATAAGCTTTTCTTTGGTTGAATAAATTCTTGTAAAAAAGTTTGTTTCTTGTAGGTTACTGTTAGTTATTGTTTTAAATTGTTGTGTAATTTTCTAAAATTTGTTTCATGTAAATACGGCATTCCACGGTTATTTGAAAAAAAAAATAGTGTTTTTTTCCACAGACTGGTGCTTAATAAATATTTGTAAGCAGTTTAAAGCGTTGTCTATAACAGAAAATATGTTTTAAACGAAAAAGGAAATTCATTCGCATTAAATTAAAGAGCATGTTGGAAACTCGACTGAAAAACGGAACCGGCGCATCCACCATTTCCATATTTAAATTCGATTTTTATTATCGACTCAATAGAATTATCTCTTGTGAATTGGAATTTACTGAGTGCCTTCATAAGGTTCTTTTTGCTAATTTAACTACATTAATAAGGACAAATAATCTGAATTTGGAGAAAAAAAGGGCAAAATTTCTCACTATCCGCTTAAACTAGATACGCTTTGAAAGAAAACACCTGCAAGTAGTAGTAAAAATATGTTTTTAAAATAGTGCATCGGCCATTTTTAGAACCAGTATAAGTATTGTTTATTTCCTATTTTTTTTGTTTCTATATTTAAGTATGTAAGTTTCAAATGAAAGTAGTCGAAACTGATTAAATTACTCTGTCTTTAGTTCTCTCTGTTCTTTGTTTGATAAACAGCTTCCTAATCCGTTTAATACAGTTTTTTTTTAAATTCCCTAGTATAGAAAAAGGAAATGCTGGTAATTTCTCCCTTCGCCTTTTTGTCATTACTCCGCCTCAACTTGAAAATTTGTAGTAAAATAGGCAGCGATTTGTGGTTATAATTCTTATCAACAAACAATAAGTCATAAATTAAAATGATAATGACTTGTTTGAGTTGTGAAACACGACGCCGTTATTTGAGAAACTAATCATAGCAAGAGAAGTGGTATAAAATACGTTGGTACTCACACTTAATACTACGAAAAAGGGTGTGTTTTTTTTTGTTTTTTTTTCAATGCTAATCTGGGTTAGAGCCACAGTTATTTTTTCTGTGATACTGGGTCAATAATATTTCAATAAATACCGAGACAAAATGAAATAAAAGAATGTAAGAACAGAAGAACAAAATAATCATTGCAAAAATTTTAATTTCGGAGTATTGTTAGTTGCCTACCATACAATTAAAAAAAAATGATAAAGTTTATATTAGCCACAGACATGCATTAAATAAGTAACTACAGTAAAACTTTTGTTGTTTATGATCTTTAGAACATTTCTTCAAGATTCACCTTGATTTTTCTTTTTAGTAACAGTTTATATACACAACATATTCCAATTTGGAAACCCGAAAACGATGTTAACTTCTCGTCGGTTTCCGTCCTTTTGAATAGCCCAAATTTCCATCTATCGATACCGCAAGAGCCCCATTTCTCTCCCCTTATGGCGTTACCGTTGTCGCAAGTCGCATTAATAACGAATACTAATGGGCCCCTTTGTTCAGCGCCCCAAACAGGATGTAAACATTCTATATGTGTATGTCCATCGACTGCGAATAACATTAAATACCGCGAACTGTAATAACTGATTAACTGCACGTCCTTGTGAGTGCGAGTGATGTCCTTTGCTACGTGAAGACATCCAAAAGGCATTAACACCAAGCCCCTACACATGTACAACTCCAACGTGCCGTAATCACCGCATATCAATTAATATTTGCCAAATAAATCATTTTTCTCGTGGAGAATATTAATGGTCTGGGACGGACGCAATTGGAATGATAAAAGAGATAAATAGAATTGGACGCAAGGACGACGTTTAAAAATAATGGTGGATGTGGGTGCCCTGAGTATTACGTTCTGCATACATAAAATATTTACTATAAGAAAGCGTGCGGGTGGAAAAAAAGAACTGTTTTTTTTTTGGTTAATTTATTAAGAAAATTAAATGACTAGAAACACTTTTTGGGGACAATGAGGTGGTCATAACTCATCAGAATAATGAAAATTGTCGAAGAATTCTTCTTGTAACCGGTGGGTGTAGAAGTGGGACTGCAATTTTATTGTCCGATGATAATTTTGAGAGCATTGTAGATTTTTATTGCTTACGATTACGTGGTAGTTCCGGTCTTGCTCCAGCAATTCCAACAGTGCGTGGATGTAATTGATGGCGTGTTGCAGGGTCTTCACTTTGCTAATGCGCTTTCCCCTGAATTACCATAGAAGGAAACCAACTAGTGTTATAAATTAAAAAGGCAGCTTCTTGGCAGTATCTTACCTTGAATTTTCCACCGGCACTGCTTTCCTCAGTCTCGCAAAAGCTGTATTCACAGCCTGTACCCTCCTCCTCTCTCTAGCATTTCTTTTAGCAACAACTTGCGCTGGTTTGTCTTTATGTGGCACATGTTTATATCCTCTTTTCTTATTCTTCTCCTTTGTCCCGTCTTCTGGCGCCGTAATTCGATACTCTCCATCATTTACCATCCATTGTGAATACATGCAAGATGACACCGAAGTTTCCATGGTTCATCCTCGTGCTTTCGCGTGTCTTAGCCACAACAGTACTAACCCTTGATTATCATTATTCCGCTATCAGTTTCATGCACCCGCATACACCTGGAAAGGGCGGGATCTTTCGTTTTTTATGTTTCAGCTGGCCACGAGGTCGCCAAAATCGGACAGATGATGAGTTAAAAGGATAAAGGGCTCTTAGACCACCTGGATAAGATAATTGACTTGATTAGGTGCGATGATGGGCAGATGATTTTCACGAGATTGGTGGTCAATTGCGGGTTGCGGGGATCGGGGAGAAGTAAAGTTAATGGGATGATGAGTGGTGGGTTTTTAGGAGGTGTGCTAATTTTGATGAAAGGTTGATAGATTTGTAACGTTTTGTACGCGTCGGAGGCAGAACAATACGGTTTTAATTTTATATTTGTTGGCTAATTTGTTGAGTGGGATGCGGGTAAAACATGTTCTAAGTTAAATAGTAATAACATTTTTTAACTAAAACATTTTTTTTATTAAATTTGACTAAAAACATATTAGATTACACATATTAGACTATAAAATTGAAAATCAATTAGTTTTCCAAGTCTACATCAAACAAAATAAAGAACCATTTAACACATTTTTGTGGAAATTAAAAAAGGCTTGAATCATAAAAGTCAAGGACTAATTAAACTGGCGTGGAAATTTTAAAAATCGAATTTCATAAAAATTAGAGTTATTATTTAAAAAATGATTTACTAACCCACAACTATAGAAATATCACGAACAAATAACGAAAACGATAACAACGAACAATAACGAAAGTTTTTTTGAAAAAAAAAATAAGTAATTTATTTTTTATGCATAGGTATACATACATATTTTTATTTAACAATTTATTCTGAACTACCTGAAGAGGGGGAAGGATACCAGAATCACTGCTGCCAAAAAGCATAATAATTAGTGGGTAATGATGTAAAATTCAGTTGGCAACAAACAGAAAAAACATAACATGACAAAATTTCTTGACATAGGTACTAATATCTATTGTATGATATTTAACAACCCATTTTCATACTTTTTTAATAACATTTTTTATTTACATTTTATAACTCTTGATAACAATACCTTTCTGGCGTGATATAACTTATGAACCGATCTCGACTTGTTGGAGTTGGGAAGCGTAGTTCAACACGTTCAACACGATATGGGGGCATACGGATACGGAGTACCACTCGACGTGTGGAATTTGCTCGTAGGGCATTATTATGTTTTCCAAGGGTATGGGTCGCCTTTCCTCGTTATCAGGCCAGTAAAATGTTAATATCTGGACGGCGTCGTTCAATACAATATTTATCACTCTTTCTGATGGATTTTCTTCATTGTCATGAAACCATTCACATCCGACCTCGCTAATCACTTTACGGTTCTTTAATTTTGGCTTTTGTAAACTACAAATAAATACCATTATATACTGCCGGGATTTAATTCATTAAATATCGCTTACCTGCTATGATACATGACGATGAAAAGAACAGCTTTTATCTATACTGTAACTTATTATTAAGGCAGGCATTTTTTGTGGCGCAGGCCACAGAAGCAGATAGCGAGCATCCGTGACGCTACTCTCTCAATCGACTGGCTCTGTTGCATTTGATATTGTATGGCCATGTATGTACACGAAATGATATTTTGAACAGTTTTCTGCAATTGGGCGTACTGACGGGTGTGTTATCAAGTCAATTTCTTTATTCAAAACTTAACACACGTACGACACCTTTTGAATCTCCCACATGAAAAGCATTTAACGGAAATCACAGTATACTGTTGTTACCTATACTGTGCGGAAATGAACACCATTCGCAGTGTGGTGGTAAATTTTAAATATTCGATTCAGAAGATTTTGTTTTACTAAATAAATTTTCAACATTTTCTTTTGTTACATCAAAAGTAACAACTAAATATCGGTTACAAAAATCTTTATAACTAACACACGTGCCTTCGTCCAAATCTTTTTTAAAATTACATGAAAGGAATGCGGCATTCAAACGTTGTAAATTCTCATTATTCACCAGATATTCGTAAGTAGTATTTTGGCTACCATTGATTTTAATATTTGTTCTTTCTAAATTTATATTATCAAAAATCATCATTGTCTTGGTAAAAGGTAACAGTTAAGTACATTCCATCCACAAGGAAAATTAGATTTCCTAACTAATAATGAAGATAATATTTTTTCAGTTTCTAGTGAGGGTTTAGCTATTGGGATCCACAAACTAATATCAGATATTTCATAATCATAATTTCCATCAACTTTAGCATGTACTTAATATATTTTCACTCGATTTTTACGTAACTCCATGCGAATTTTTCCATTCAAAACTTTGTTAGTCTCGTACAAATCGAAAAATTTTAGATAAAGGAATAAATTTTGTAATAGTTTTTTCATCTCTTCATCTCTCCAAATAATATTTATTGAATGCAGATTTATTTGTGATTTTGAAACAATAGTTTCTATATCAACGTCTAAATCTTTAAATTTTTCAAATTTATTTTGCGCATCATATCTATATTGAGATATATCTGCTGAATCTGCTGTGTCTGGATACCAACATAACTGTGATGCTGAAGTATCAGATACATCTCCTGAAAAAATCAGATTTGAAATTAACGTAGCAACACCTACATCATTTGTTTCTTCTATTAATACCTCTTCATAGAATAACCTCATATAGTCGAAATTATTTATCCCATTGTTTGATATAGTTGCATAATTATTTAGATTGTTTTTATTTTTAGATTTGACAAAATATATATCGGGTGATTCAGTTTGGTGTTCGCGCCCCTATATCTCCTTTATTTAAAAAAATATCTATAACAAACTATATACTTATTTAAATCGTCTGTTAAACTACATCAGATGACGTTTCCATTTCAACTTTGCGATGACATGTGTCAAAATTACGACAGTCAATTTTTTTTTTTCAAATGATAGCCTATACTTTTCATTGCTTATTCTTGTAGAGGTTTATTTTCTACGTTAGACTACCTAAAAATGTGTTCTCTTGAATAAGAAAAATCAAAGAAAAAAAATTATATAATTTTGTTAAGTATTTTATTAAGATAGTCATGGAAACAATTGAATTTTGGCATTGTACGTCAAGTAAAAAGTGTGCAATTTTTTGTAGCGTTGCTTTTAATTGTTAAATTACAATTAGATACCTATGAAATGGCAGTTTACTCTAATCAAGAAAAGTTAGAGATGATTTTAATTTATGGAGAATGCCGAAGAAATAGTAAACCTTCCAAGCGCTTGTATCATGCTCGCTTTCCAAATAGGCCGGTTCCATCAGATAAAATGGTTGCAAAATTGGCAAAACATTTGAGAGGAGATGGGTGTTTTGAGAAGAATAAAACTGTTTTCAAACCTAGAACCGCAAGAGATGAAGAACACACAGTGGGAGTTTTAGCGCGTGTTAGTATGGATCCGCATATTTCCATTCGTCAACTAGAGATGGAAACAAATATTTCATTTTCTTCTATTTAAAGAATTCTTAAAGATAATAAACTGCACCCATATAAAATACATTTACATCAGGGCTTAGTTCCTGGAGATTATGAACGACGTCAGATTTTGTGGCGTGGTTGGCAGAGGCTCAAGAATTGGCTACTTTACATTTTGTCTTGTGGTCAGATGAATCTCGATTCCAAAATAATGGAATTGTTAATCGTCATAACTGTCATTATTGGTCACAAGATAATCTCCATTGGTTGAGAGAAACCAATTTTCAAAATATTTGGGGAATTAATGTATGGTGCGGAATTATTGACGGACAAATTATAGGGCCAAAGTTTTACGAAGGCACACTTACGGGACAATTGTATCTAGAGTTTTTAAGGAACGAATTGTTTGAGTACATAGAAGGTGTTCCATTACACATCAGGGAAAACCTAATATTGCAACAAGACGGTGCACCGCCACACAATGCCAGAATTGTAACAAATTATTTAGATGCAACTTACCCAGGTAGGTGGATTGGAAATCGTAGCGAAGGAGTTAGGTGGCCTGCCAGATCTCTCGATCTAACACCGTTAGATTTTTTCCTTTGGCCTTATCTAAAGGAAAGAGTTTACTGTAACCCTTTAAATGACGTTGAGGACCTTAAAACTAGAATTCGAGATGAATGTCGAAGACTGAATGGGAATGCAAAAGTTCTCCGACGCGCTTGTGTTCAAGGTGTCATAAAGAGAGCGCGGCTATGTTTTGGTCACTTTGAGCACTTAAAAGATTAAAATTTTGTTTTATCGTTTTTAACTGTTAGCTTTTGTTGTTTTTTTTAAATTTAAGTACTTTTAAACAAATTTCACGACTTTCATACTAAAACTCCATTGTTTTCAAGGCTATCTAGCAATTGTCACAGAATTAAATATTTAACAAAATTATATCATTTTTTTTCTTCGATTTTTCTTATTCAAGAGAACACGTTTTTAGGTAGTCGAATGTAGAAAATAAACCTCTACAAGAATAAGCAAAAAAAAGTATAGGCTACCATTTGAAAAAAAAAAAATGACTGTCGTTATTTTGACACATGTCATCGCAAAGTTGAAATGGAAACGTCATCTGATGTAGTTTAACAGGCGATTTAAATAAGTATATAGTTTGTTATAGATATTTTTTTAAATAAAGGGAATATAGGGGCGCGAACACCAAACTGAATCACCCGGTATATATATATATATACGCTTATGTTAGTTTCGAGCGTATACTGTTCAAGTTCTTTCAAATCTCTTATTTCATTGTAAGTATAACTTTTGTTGATTCATCAATTACAACCATCTCATCAATAGGCCACAAATTGTCTACAACGTTTTCCATTTATTTAAATAAAAAGAAGTCTTTTAGGAAACCTCAGACTTTGCCTTTGGCTCTGGGCTGATTTCATCAGCCTTCATCAGATTTTTAATGATATCCTTTGATTTTTTAGTTAATCGATTTTGTGACTTAACCTTTTTTAATCCATCGTCTCGTAAATGTTCATTCAACGATTTTTCTTTCATTTTGTTTAGAATAGGATTTATAATTTCCTCTTTATATGTAGAAAACGACGGTGATTTTACGTATGTAGACGCTATATTTTGAAGCCCTGAAGTTACACCTTGAATGATATCCTTTTTATTATTTTTCCAAAAAGGTTTTAATATATTGCAAAATAAAAAGCCTAATGCTGGTATGGCATTTTTTTTTATAGATTGAAAAATATTTCCACCTCTAATATCTAAGACCAAACCCATATTGTTTTGGAAATAACTGTTTTCTATGAACAACAAGTACCTGCTGATGCAATTGATCAGTATGATGTTGTCAATAAAAAACAACTAGATATTCACGGGAACTGAATTCATGAAAAAAACTCATTATGCTTTTTTACAATTTGTAGGAAAAAATAGTTTTATTAAAAAAGTTCATGGAGAAAAAGCTGTTAATGTACTTGACTTTTCTTTTGATGGTGAACTATTCAATAAATGTGGAAGTTATACAAATTCTACTCAACAGCTAATCTAAAGGATGTAAATAAAGAAAATGAAAGAAAATTATTACAAAACCGTATATATGATTACATTAACAAATAAAAAACCAAAAAAAGTTGGTGATAGAGTTAGATTATCTAATATGGTTGACGTATATCGTAACAAATTAAAAACAAATTGGACTGAAGAAATATTTACAGTTGTAGACAAACGTGTAAATAATGTTTGGATTTATTTTGTTTCTGATCCTAATGAGGGTATATACGAAGCAGAAATGCAATTAACCTTGTTATAAGAATTACTGAAATAATACAAATAAAAATAAATATTTTTTTTTCTTTTCTTTTTTTAATTCAACAATCTTTAAGTTTGCCTTGATTAATAAATTCACTGTGCTCTTGAGGACTTTGTCCAAATTTTCTGTATTTATTTATTAACTAGAGAAAGAGTATTTGCTAAACGTCTTTTTGCTCGTTCTTTATTGTTATATCTAATAACAGGATTTTTGTTCAGTAATGCGTTTATTTTTTCTTCATCATAACTATTTATCTCTTTTAATTCTTGTTCCAATACATTAATTTTATTATCTTTATACTCAATTTCTTCGCCCATTTTTTCTATTGTTTCAACCGCAGCATTTCCTAATTCATTTAAAATTCTGTTTTCCATATACAGTTGATTAGATGCTTTAACTTTATTACCAACAGATAAATGATTAAACTCAATGAAGTCTTTTTTTATTCTATTTTAAATAATTTTTATTTGATTTTTGTCTGCAACATCAATTAGTGTCATTATTTATTAGATAGGGAATTCATAGTCTTATCAAAAATTTTATCAATTTCTTCTTCGGCTTTGTCTTTGGGCTGGCCCTGCCAGTCTTCATTTTTTGTACTCCCAGCAGCATGTTGAGTACTACCCCCTTTAGGGAGGCTTTGTAATCTGATTGAGATTTGTTTGCTTTGTGTTTACATTTAATTTGTTTCTGTTTTGTTACATTGTTCTATGTTGTTTGATTTTTTGTTATGTTTAATTAATCTTTCACCAGTGAGAAATTTTATTTGATTTCTAAGTGTATTTTCACCAATTTTATTCTGTTCAGCAAACTCTTTTAAAGTAATATTTTTAGAAGTAGGGTCTCCTTTTGTGCTTAGTTGTAATAGAACTTGATCATTATTAATTTTGAGAATTCCAATACAAGGTTTGTTTAATTTTATTTGTGATTTCTTTTTATATATTAATACGTTTTCCTTACCTATTACATCTCAAGCGCTTTACATCTTTCAAATTGTTCATATTTATTAAATAATGATACTTGACATGTATTTCTTACATTTTCCATTTGTTTACCATATACAGAGTTGTTCATAAGTTTGAAAAAGTGTTTTTTCAAATTCGTTTGTAGCTGCTTGTCTCAATTTAGTATTCAAATCAATATATAGTTTCAACCAAGCTTTTTGTTTAAATGAAGTTATTTTTTTAATTTTTTTAAAAATGAATCCTTCTTTTATACATTCTTGCAACATCCTATAATCAATTACATAATTTTCTTTTGGTTTCTTTCCAATTTTCATTGAAATTAATTCTCTTTGATAAGGAGATAGCTCTTCTAGATTTGGTTTATAGTGTTCAGGTAACAGGGGATAGTCTTTAAATTTAAAGAAGCCGAATCTGCCAAGTGGGGAGCATTTATATATCTGCTCTCCACTTGGCAGATTCTAGGATGTGTTTTAAAAATTATCGATTATATCCAGTTTATTATAAAACTGGATCTGTTTATACTGATAATCAACAACCTTAACTGAAAAGGTTATATAATTTTCTTTTGTATTAGGAATTATCTTCATATCATTCTTTTTATTTTTTTCATAAATATTTCTCAATTTTAATATCCATCGTAGAAATAATTTTGAATCGTATTTTAGATTATGAATACATATGGGAACAAACTTTGGTAAATTTAAATTTAAATTACATTTATTACAAGCAGCTCCTCGATATTGACCTGTACAGTGATATGATCTCTAACTTTCTTATCTTTTTCAAGTTCATTATTACATATATGGCAAATATTTGCGTTTTCAAAATTTTCTACATCTTCATTGATCATGATCATTGGCATATTTAATTTTCTATATTGATTATATTTTTTTCCAATTTTGTATGTGTTTGTTAAGATATGTTGTATTTTTATTTTTTTATTTTTCATTTTTTTAAGAGACATTCAAAAACTAAACTTACAGAACATGAATGCCAATGCTCTGTGCCATTTGATATATACTGTCTTGTGTTTTTTCCTTTTGTTGGTAGTTCAACATTTGTTTTTTCATATATACATGATTCACCATGTTAATTATATTTTTCTTCCTTCTCAAATGATCTTGGACATCTTGACACAAGTAACGTTTTCTATTTCTTTTGGTTATTTGACCTTTCAATAGACCACTGATGTTTTTAATTCCTACAACATGACTTTTATAAAGTAATAAATTAACACATTTTCTACCCTTATAATTTTGACTTGCATATTTAAATTCAATTCTATATGTATCATCTTACTTTTCTTATATGTAAAAACTCTTCTTACTTTTGAACATGCTCCTCTATTATATTTATATATATTCTATATATAATTTTTCATATTTTTCAATATTATAGTTAGATAATTAGCTGGATTTAATATACTTTTTAATGCATATTCAAAACATCTGAGATTTTTCTTATTTTAAGCATTTAAATTTATTTGATTTTGTATTATTTACATTGATGCAATTTTTTTTTTTATAATATTTTGGTAATTCAATAAAGGTTCCTCTTCTAAAATGAGTATGCCTACTTGATTGTACATCAGCATATAAGACTCGTTTAAATCTATATTTTATATTTTTTGAATTAAAATTAGCAAACCTATCGTATATAAGTTTGCTAATCAAATATCCTACTCTACCATCAATTGATGAAATCGTTTCTAATCTACTAGGAAAAAATTGTTTTCGTAATCCAACCACATTTCCAGATGTATCAAATTCATCGTATAGGACCATAACAAGTAGTTTTATTGTTACTGCTTTATGTTTCATAAATCCTTTTTCAATTTTATCTTTTACATATGGTTGCATTCGATCTAGATAGATTGATAAATCATGTTGATTTATATCTAAATAAAATCTATAGTCAACAATCATATCATTCCAAGCTCCTTTAATTTCTTCTTCATTTTCGTCATCGTATTGAGGTAATTCTTTTCAATCTTTTGATTTATTTTCAATTGCCTCTCTCCTTTCTCTTGGTGAAATTATTAAATCATCATCTACTTGTAATTGTTGTAATAGTTCAAGATTTGTAATTTTATTTTTCAAAAATGTTCTACCTTTAGGGAGTTGACCGTTTATAAAATCAATCAGTTCTTATTTGGATGCTCTTGAACATCCATATTTTTTTTTATAAACTCATGTAATTGAGTTCTGGTTTTATTGATTATATCTCTTTGAAATTCTTTTATATATCTTTGTCTGCGTTTCAAGCTTTCTTTTTTGTTAAAAAATTTTTAGTTAATTAGTGAGTGCCATTCCAATTTAAGATGTGCATCCATATGTCTTCTTCCTATTGGTCTTTTACATTTAGGACATGGTCAGTTTTACATTTTGTACAAACCTTTGTATAACACTCTTTACATATAGTTTGTTTACCACATTTAAATTTTCTAGTTTGAAAATAATTATCATTACTTTTTTCAATATTACATTTACTACAAATACTTGAATCTTGTATTTCTCTTAGTGCAGATTTTTTTTTATAACTGCAACATTCTGTACAAGTTGCATGATGTCCATATTAATGTTTCTTACTCCTATAATAATTTTCTAGTCTTTTCAGATTTACACTTTGTGATCTGAAATCTTTGTTAGTAATATAATGACTTTCATCATCGTAATATGATGACTAATGATGTCGTTTATTGATAAATGTAAAAATAAAAGATGATTATGACAATTACATCTGATAAAAATGGATGAGTCAATTATTTTTTAAATGATAACTCAAATTTTTATGGATTTCGATTTTTAAAATTTCCACGCCAGTTTGATATCCCATTTTTATGATTCAATGCTAAATTTTTCTTTATTTATTTGATATGGATTTGAATAACTAATTTTTGATTTTCAATTTTAGTAGTCTAATATATGTAACTTTTTAACTCAGATCATTATGCCTAGTTTTCTTAGTCATTTTTCTGTTTTGTAATATCAAATTTGATTAGATTTTATATCCTCAGATCCCGCATTTTCAAATTTTACATTCTCTGACTCTAAGTCCCAAATTCTACAACCTCAAGACTCTCTAGATCCTTAATTTCTAATTTCCTAGATTCAGTAGATATTCTAGATTCCTAATTCAAATTCCCTATTTCTTGATTCTTAGATTGTCACATTCTAGATTTTCAGGTTCAACATTGTTAAAAATCTAAATTTCCATGTCATAGATTCTCAGATTTTAGATTCCCAGATTTAGTGTTCTTTGTTCTAGGATCCTTGGATTTCCAGATCCTACATACTCAAACCCTCAGTACGGAAATTACAGCCTCTCAGACTGTATATTTTCAGATTCTAGTTCTCAGAAGATTATCCTAAATGTTAAGACTTTTGGAATTTAAGCTTGCAACCACAAATCAATACGTGTCCTAAAAAAAATTCGATGCCACATTTGTAAAATACAAAAAAAAACTGTGTATGTTGGGTTGCCTACAGTTCGGCGTTTAGGACAATCTTCCCATTTTTTCCCAATTTTTATTTAACTTGCAGATTAGTCTTAACTCTCTCACGTGTTTCATGAAAAACCCATTTTCAGTACGATGGTCCCTAGTTCCGTTTGCAAGCCCATTTAAAATTCTCTCCATCAAAATCGAACGCTTGCTAACAACAATCCGCTTGCCTGACATGAATAAATCCTCTACCTCCACAAACATCATTTGAATGTTAATATCTCCTGGACCGTACGGTATTCCCACACATACGTTTCTCCGAATCGTCCGTTTGCGTCGAACTTGAACTTGGAAACTTCCGTCCATCGCAAAATACAAGAAAGTCACCCATCATGACCCGATCGAAATGCGCGACCATCGTTTCCTGTGATGGGCGATTTTTCTAACTAACGTAACGTATGGAATGTCGTGGTTACGCAACGTTACGTAAGGGAAAGGGAAAGTAGAGCGTGGCCCGCATTCGGATCCCTGTTAGCTCTTCCGGGCCGTGGCCGGTAACGTGCCGTGATTTACCTCCAAGAAACTAGACCCAAAGTGGAGGAAACGGAATCGATTGGATAATGTGATTGGATAAGTCGTGGAGAATTGGCCGCGTTTATACGAGAAACCGTGACCAGAGGCGTTGGGCCGCGAAGGAATAATTGTAGTAATACCCTGTGACATAAGAGGTATGTACTACCGAAATCATCTGAGACGATTATTGAGACGCGGTGGATGTTACAAAATCATTCTTCCTAACCGAAGGAAGCGAATACTCATTGGAAATTCCTCTTGACTTTAAATCTCGTTTCACTGAATCTAAACTGTTTATAAACAGTTTTGGATTCGAAGAAACCATTCTCACCTGTTGAAGGCGTTCTGGTATTTAATAAACAGCGATTTTACTCAAAACAATTAGTTAATTCGATTCGTGGTACTATCACACTTTTTTTTTAAATTCCAAATAACTTAATTTAAAAATTCTCCTGTTACGCATCTTCGCTAACCTCGTTTCCGATATTACAAAAGATCACAGAAGTGCAACAACGTGTAGCGGTTTTCTCATCGAGTTATTTAATATCGTGGTAATTGAGCACACGTTGCGATATGCTGAAGAAACACCTACGACCTTTCGGCCAATTTGGGACAATTATATAATCGAATCAACAGTTAGCTGCTTTATTCGGATGCGAACAGAGAACCTTCGGCATCTGGAAGAAATGACGTAACGGATGGATCTCACATGCAGTGGCGGAGGTGAACATGGAAAACAAGTGGTGCTACAAACTAAGAATGATGATCAAGCTTCAAAATGTCTCATTATGACTCATTGTCTTATGCTGTCACAGCAGAAAATACAAAGAATGAGTAGGAAGCAACTGGTAACGACCTCTTTTTTCTTAAGGAAGTTAAGCGAGTTTTATCATCACCAGGTGTTCACTCAACCTAGGATTAGACAATTTAACATTTTCATTTTGTAAAAATCACATTTTTTCTATTCAAAGTCAAGTATTTTCAACTGTGAAACTGGTGTCCTTAAGATCTACCACTAAGGAAGTTTGTGATCAATTTCTCAATTATCTCCATGCAAATTGCAACCACGATAAAACCTGTGACAAGGTTTTTCAGTCTCGAATTTTTTTGTGTATCTGAGAAAAAGTAATTTTGGTTTAGGAAAACCCATCTCCATATAAATCTCAATTTAATTGCGTGTTGGAGCGCGTCCACCTTCGAAAGATTTCCGAAACAGTTCCCATAGATAAGAACCGGGTCGAAGCATAAATCATGATCGTATGGGAGGCCTCTAATAACAGCACGCTCTTCTCGGAGCGGTCATCGAAAGCCGTGATTAAAATCTCTGGATGTTTACCTGAGGCCGACCGAGAGGTTCACATATACCGGAAGTCATAACTGGTTCCAGCAATCAGCGTGACTGTTGAAGCCCGAAGGACGAGAAATAATGAGTCTTCGGAGGAAATATGTCGTTGAAAGGAGCAAAAACTCCGTTCCGTTTCATCGGACGAGTTCACTAGAGGTTCATTAGCTTCGTGCCGGATGTCGCCAAGAACCAAAAATCGACCAACGTGGGAAAATTCTTTACAAAAAAATCTAGCTATCGTGAAATCTTCATGTCATTTTTGTCATTCTAAAAAAATACTCAATGGAAAGAAAGAGTGCGACAAAAATCAATAAAAAAGACTCCATGGGGGAGAAACCATCATCTTTGTATCGTAACCCTTTTATAAATTTCTTGCAAGAGTTCAGAAAGAAGAATATTGGGCTTTCTGGATCTGAAGTGATGCAAAAAGCGGGGGAAGTATGGCGGAAAATGAGTGATGCTGAGAAAAGTCCGTATTATGAAATGGCGAAAAGAGCACCACGACGCCGGCGACGAAAGGGGGAACACAAACGTCGCCGTAAAGTCAGACGCAGAGAAGAGAGTGTCACCACCAGCGACAACGACGACTAAATTCATGTACAAACAGAGGGAAATAAAACGACCAAATTCCTAATAAAATTTATTCAATCACCTCCTTCGTCTTTTTCGTTTTAATGCCCTCTTCCTTCTTCTGGGGGCACCTTTTGCCATGTCAAAGTAAGGCGCCTTCTCATTCTGATTCATGCTTCTCCATTTTTCGGCGGCTTTGACCATTAGATTTTTCCCCGTAATTCCCACATTTCTTCTAAACTCCAGCAAAAAGTTAATAAAAGGGTTTCTATAAGCGCGTCTAGATCCAGGTTTTTCGATTTTAACCGTTGATTTTTTATCTAAAATTTCATCAAAATTGTCCATGCACAAATTTTCCACTTTAACCATTTTTCCAGAGGTGATTGACTTTGATGTCAGATTGTCGTCAAGTAAAAATAAATAAAGTTTTTTCTCTGAGCACACTCAGAGGGTCAAGGTTTGCGGTTTTTTTCGCAACAAACTTGATAAAGACAGTTTGCCAACGTTGTAAATCCATTTTGGAAGCGAATTTATTCTATATTACTAACCTGAAAATGTCACGAAACCGCGACAAGCACCTTATTGCACCATTTCTAATTATACACGTGCAAAGATAGGATTGCGTGATTCACACCGGAATTCCTGGAGAGCTTCTTGGACCTTCAACCAATAACTGGTATTTTGAATCATTAGCGATTGATGGACACTAGTCTTATGCAAATCGGTTGTTTTTCACATTTTTGAATGAGGAAATTCCAAAGCAAAAAAATCATAATTCAAGAGATTCGAGACAAACCTGACTTCGAGTGCTGAAATCATTATGCCAAACCACAAGAGGTCATTTTTATGGAATGTACACGTAGGGGAATGTCAATCCGTTTTATTCCATGAGTCCAACCAATTAGTTGTAATTTCTTGCCCATATTTGCTTTAGAAACATTATTATTTATCCAAATATGAATTTGGGTCTGCTAATTATTTTTCACTGGAAATAATTTTCAGAACATCTAACTTTGTTATACATATTAGGTTCGTTTACGTCAGAACAGGTGTGTAAATACAGATTTTAACTTTGTTATTGTAAACTGCTATGTTTTTTTTCCAAAACAGTGCCTTTCTTGTATTTTATTCGTACCTAATCAAATTTATTGCTACGATGATTAATATATAGCACAAGTTTACAAAATTATTTTTGTGTTTAGATTTTTTTTATAATTTTTTTATTTGTAATGTACAAAAATATTTTAAAAATACTCATACCCTTCTTTAAGTTTGATTTTGTGGTTTTCGGTGAAATAGTACAAATTTTATAGTTCTAACTGTCACTGTAAACTAGTTTCTTATATTTTGATGGAAAGAAGAGAAGAAAGAAGAAATTTTTTCCTTTTACGTACTGATTAGTTACTGAAATTTGGTATCAAACTAAAAAAATCGTTGCTCTTTGGTATGACACTAATATTAGGTGATGTTATTATACAGGGTGTTCACTAGAAACACTAATTTTGTACAATATTTAAACATCTATAAATTCGTTTTTTTAAAATAGAACAAGAACTTTATAAAAAAAAATCTGAAACGTAGTATTTTCTAATTGGTTCTTACATAACTTCCGACATAGCTTTCTACCTGTATGAATTTTTTGATTTTTTATGTATGTCGGATTCTTTGGAATATTTGGAATCTTCGGATGATTAGGATACTTAAGAACTTTTGAAGGTTTTAGATCTTTTGGATTTTTTAGATGCTTTAGCTTAAAATTTTGTTTTTTGTAACTTTTGAAAGTTTTGATTTTTTAAATGTTTATTTAATTCTTATTGTAAATTTTTTGACACTTCAAAACATTAGTAATATTTCCGAATTCCTGAAATTCTTTTTAGAACCTGTGGATCCTTCTGGAGTGCTCTGAGTTCTTTCTATTTTTTGTATCGAATTTTTTACTTCTTTGGAAATATTGAAGGTTTTAAATTTTTTAGAGTTCTTGGGCCAACTGGATGGATGTAGGAATACTCCACCTAACATTTTTCTTTCCGTACATGAACTTTATTGTTGCTAAAATCTAATCAGAGCTTACTTTTTACGAATAATTATTACATTTATATCACAATTTTATAATTTTTGGGTATACTTTACACTTAAAAAGAATTAAAGAGTATAGCAACAAGTAGTATTATTGCCATACGAAAAAGCAATGATTTCGTTAGCTTCATACCAAATTTCAGTAATCAACTACTAATAATCTTGCTAAAAATGTGTCATATTTGAACACATTTATTTTCAAAATTTTATAAAAAAATGAATAAATGGATATGATAGCATTTAACGCATTTAATCCAACAAATCAGAATGGGCAAAAAATAAATAGCATTTCATTTAAAATAATTAAGTTGAGTACGGTCCTGGACTATTGGGACACGTCTAAAGTAAAATATTTTTAGAATATGCACTTTTTTTACTTTATCTATTATGACGTGTGTGTAAAGGTAAAGGTAAAGGTAAAGGTGCATTTATTAAGCACGAGATATAAAATATATACACGAAGCAGATTTTCAGGGCTTTATTAGAAATCAAGGCAAGCCATGGGTAACACATGTTGCTTGTAACTATTAAGGACTATTATTGGCGTTTAAAAGAGCAAAATGTTTCAATTTTAAACATTTTCTGTGTTCCGTTTAATAATTTAATATTTAAAGTTAAAGAATATAAAATTATTAAATAAAAATAGTTTGTTTTTTTGTTAAATAAATGATGAAAATAATAAACTTTCTTAAATTTTGAAATTATGTTGCTTAAACTGCAAAAACTTTGTCGGAAAATAGTAATTTTTTCGGTTTAATTTCACTAAACCTATAATATTTACGTATTCTACTCCCATGCACAAAATTCCTGTGGACCTATGTAGTCAAAAGTCACCTTCGTACTTTTCTGCCTTTCTATTCGGTTTCTCCTCCTTTCCCCTAAGTTGTTATTGTCGTAACAAGCGATTAATTTTTTGATCGCGGTTTACGATTGGACTTTTTAGTATAAACTGACTAATTCGCACAGGAAATTGTTAAGATCTTTCACATCCTGCCTACCGAGTCATTATCTTAATAATCTTATTCCGATTTTGCAATTGAATTCAGAAAAACACAACTTCGACCCGAAAATTACTGACTAGTGAGAATTTCGCCATTCGTGCATGTACAGCGAAATATTGATGACCCACTTCGTTTAATTATGTATGTAACTGCCGGAAATGGAAATTTATTGATTTATATGAGTTGTGTAATTGAGTTTTATTACTGCAGCCCAACAGTTCGGATTTGACGCAACTACAAGCTGGTCCAAAGATGAAGGGCAAGAATCAGAACAGTCTGTATGAAAAATTGATATGAATTGATTGATAGGTGGTTAGGTTGAAGATATTTTTTGGATATTTCGATCATTAAAAAAATTAGTTCCTGATCGAATCATCGTGTAGTTTTGTGTGCATTGATGGTGGCCTAAGTCGGTTTCGCTGACGTAACAATTGCGTAAGCATAGATTGTGGTTAAGAGGTCGTCTCGATCCAACCTCTGGCATCGTCTCCGCCTTGTCCTGAATAAAAAAGCAACAGTTTTGATCGCGGCAACGTCGCTCGTCGCCTCGGAATGTGGCCTGGTGCAGAGAAGGAAGGAAGGAAGAGGTGGGAGGGAGAGGAGCCGTTGGATGCTGGATCAGTCGCTGACCTTGCAAGGAGAAGAACCAACCGGCTCTTCGTGGTACAGCCGGATATGGCGAACAGAAAACGACCGCCATGACATCGCCGAAACCGGAGGGCCCCAAAGGTCGCATTCTTTTACGCCAGGTACGCGCTCTTTGTGTCTAAAACGCAACCATGAGTGATGGAAGAAATAAAGCTGCGGAGGATGCACGGTCCATTGCGTATCTTCTTGGTGGTAATAAGAGTAATAACTAGAAGATTTTTCTTTTTGGTTGGCATGGAGTGGATATTTCCGTTCGCTTGTCATCACGTTTCTTAAAAGCGACGGCTCGACTTGTTTACACAAGCTAGGGGAGTGAAAAAAAGATCTAATGGCAGACACGTTAGGTCAAGTTGAAAAATAACCTGGAACACATGTGAAGCACTTGTGAGAGTACCACCCATGAGGAAGCACAGGACTTTTTTCCTTAACTTTTGCGCCTAAGAACTCGCGCACCTCTTACTCTGTCGCAAACCAATATTTTTATCCTCGACATGACATATTACGTCATCTTGGTAACACGTCTTCGATCCGACCTCTCCCTTCTTCCTCTTGTTCCTCCACATCTCTTAAATAACGATTTAACGCGAACCGACGCCACTCTTATTACAGTCGCATTCTTCTCTAACCTTCTTGATCTCTCCAATTGCCTTTATTAAGCTCATTGCTGGTAATGGTGTAATTCGGCATCTGCAAGGTGCTGCGCAAACTTCCAAATTACACAATTAAACACTACCAATAAGATAATTGATCTGCCCTAGTAACCGACGACATCAAACTGTGATCATGGAATTCATCATCAGATTTGATTTTAATTACTTGGTTTTGATTTCCACTTTGTCGCATTCCGATGCTTGGATCCGCGTAGGAACTGGTTTTAATAATAGAATCCAGATAAAAGCGACAAACAAGATAACGATTTAATGGTTGGACCGGCCTGCGTAGAATGAAAAAGTTTGGCTGATTGATAGGAGGAACAGTGGCGGAGGAGGATGAAAGTGCAGGAAATTCGCTGCAACGAGGCGGGTGCTCTAATAGTCATGCATTTAACGACCACACTGGAATTGCTTATTCATAACAATTTTTTCTGACATTTTTTTACTCCTACGTTATCGTGTGAATGTGAGGAAGTATAAAAAGGTAAAAAAACGAAATTGTGTAAAACGAGTCACGAAGGAAGTGCACAAAATAAAGATTGCAAAGAACTGACGGTTACCAATCCGGGAAAAGATAGAGGGAGATATGGAACAAGAAACTAAAACAATATAATTACTTGCTTTACACCGACAACAGTAGAACTGTTTTTTTTTCGTATTGTCGTAATTCGCAATCAGAAAAATCAGATCGAATCTCATTGTCAGTAGACAATTTTTTGAGTGATCGTGCTGATCTTCGTGCCAGCAGCACTACGATTTACGATAAATAAGGCACTTAACCAGTTGCCATTTGCGTGTCTTTCGCCACAATTATCACCTCTTCGTCCCTGAACACCTTTGTCTCGGCACCAATTGAGCATGTCGGTCTCGGACTTCCTCTCGGCGACGTTTTTTGTGTCGGTGTTACTCGAAATCTAACGTGTTATTGTTCTCTGGAGTACATGCATGAGTGGTTCTCGAAAGAAACCTGTTTATGTAGCATCGGAACCAAATCGGACACGGTATTTTTGTGTCGGAACTGAAGACACAAAAGGTTCTTTTAGGGTGGTTTGAAGCAACAATCCTCGTGACCTTATGGAGGCATCGTCGCTTTTCTTAAATGTTCTTAACCGCCTACAGCGGCAACTTCCTACTGGATTCAATGACCCCCTGAAGGCGGATCGGTGAGATATGAAACACATTATCCATAATGTAAAGTACTGTTACGTCGGTGATGTCGCCCCGGTTAATTGAAAGAGTTTTTGAGTATGGATCCCAAGTCTTGTTTCCGGGTGATAAGGTGAACTCTCGGATGTCAGTTAACGGAAAATCGAGCCTGGAGCGGCGAAGATCGCTTCCTGAACAGTGGCCCGTTACCGGTAACCATCTTCGGATCTGTCTTCGCGAAATGTGATCGTAACGGAGATGTTGACCTAAAAGTCGACAGCGGAAGTATGACCTTAACAGCCTCGAATTCGACCACTTCCTCCGTTTTTTCTTTATTCTTGCCGCACCTCTAATAAAATTTTATGGTAGATTATACACAGATGCGACGCATGTGGTCATTGTTACGTAATCCGCGATTTCTGGCGATTTCTGCCCACTACCACGAGTTTTTGGCGAAGAAGGGCGTCGTCTTCGTGTGGGCTGAGGTTGTAGACCTTTGATGATGGACAAGTTGAAGTCGAAAACATTGTCGACGAGCTACTGGACGATTTGTCTCGTTTTACATCAGTTTTTGATTGCGTGGTGCGTGATTAATGTCACATGCTGTATACATTTTAAGTGAGGACAAGACAGGAAATCAAGAAAAAAAACGAAATCTTGAAGAGGACAAAAATGTGGCAGACCTTGACCTTGCCTTGGATGTGGCGATGTGGGGGCAGGTGTCAGAGCGATAACATATGATAAATCATAGATTAGAAAAATGGCGGCCAACACTGCGAGGTTCATGCTAAAGGAGGCAAACTTTTGTACTTGCTGGTACTACTTTTAAAGAACGCAAAATTTGTGGATCGTAAAGTGAAAAGGTAAGAATACATCATTTTTGATAATGAGGAGCTCTAAAATTCATCAAAAATTGTTATAGAACTCAAAGTTGGAAATAAATCAGTGAAACATTTAACAGATTAGATATGTTTATTTTATTTTAGGAAATAGCGACGATATTTACAACCAAATAAGTGTCCTTATGATTTATTCATTATTTTTTATCTAAACAATAAAACCAGCGAAATGTAATTAAAAGCCACATAACGAACAAGATAATAAATTCGGTGATACTAAAATAAAATTTGACATTTTTTTTGCACGACTGCCGAATAACACATTATTAACACTTCTTGCGAAATTTTCCATCGGCCTCACCCATTACACTCCCAATTCCTTCCTGTTCTGATGCATCAAAATTAATAACACTTCGATGTTATCTTGAATTTATTCCAGTCGTCGGCTGTATCATCTCGTAATCTCATGTTTGGCTTGATGAATAGTTAAGAGCATAAACGACTCAGTATACGCAGACGTGGTCGTATCTTGAGTTAAGAAATCCACATCGTTTTATCAGATTTAATTATGCAATTCGGCACGGAAATTTATGGCTCAATTAAGAGATATTTCCAGGTCTCGTGATTAACAGTGGCGTGCAAGTGGGGCATCATTGTGTCCATAAATGACTAACGACCACATCCATCTATGTTACTTTTTCCGAGAAAGCCTATAAAGCCCCATTGTATCAAGGGTAAAATTCAGTTTCTTTTAAGGACATACAATGACGTCCTTTTTTCACCTTGCACCTTGCAGGTAGCTAAACCGCGCCACTCCTCCAAACCGGGCCAGAAATATCTTCTTGTTTATATGTTTAATGTTTGCATTAACACTTGACACTTGGCGAGAATTTGCCAACATTGCATCCATCAGACGGTCTTTAACCCCGATACAACCCTTGTTTACGCGATCAACGCAGTAACCTAAAATCTCGGGGAAATAGACTGTGGAACCGTTTTATCGGCTATTACCTCGCTTGCAAGAACAGGTGTTTTACGGTTTGGTGCTTGTCTACTCCGTTACCCTGCTATTAACTGCATTTTTTGTCTAGATGCACATGTGGGATTGACATCCCCCAACCACTGGTTTATGTTTCGGATTTATGATGCGTTCCAGAGATTTTAAAGAAAAAATGCGAGGAGGCATGAGGGGGCCAAAAAGGGTCAGGAAACTAAAAGAGCAAGACCTCATTTAAAACTTCACACTTTCAAAAGTTGTCTCTTAATTTTTATGAGTTTAAAATCGTGCAAATTCCCACGTATGGAACTTCAGTTTTATCACTTGAAACTGTTTTAGAATTCAATCAATTGCTTTCAGTTCTAAATCCTTTTCTTTCTAACTCACCACTTTTCAGCAACTTTCTATTCTAATTTTTACTCGGCAGTTTTTCCTTCTTATAATACTTGACCAACTCTCCTAAAAAAGCAACAGAAGCGATGCACCACCCAAAAATCAGAAAATAAAAAGGTCCTTCCAACCTCTTAAAACTAAGAACTTTAGAACCCACCAAACTCGGTGGTACTCTCATTTTGTGACTCTTTGACTCAATATGCTGAATCAGCCCAGCCGATTTTAACTGAGTTATAGCCCGACTTATCTGTGGTACCATTGGGTACCCTTTCACGAAATAAAACACCACATAAAAGTACAAGAGGTGGTCATCAACTAAGTGGACCCCTTTTTGGTACGACTTGTTTATCCTCCACTTTATGCTGCGTTCGGCCCAGCATCCAACCAAGTTTCTGTGGTAGATGGTACGGTTTAGGCAGAAAGTACCGAGAGGACAGGTTATGATCTCTTTTTTTGATGTTAAAGTAGACCAGTTAGGATCGCGTTGCAAGATGTTCATCACATCGTCTGTTAAACCCACATCTAAGTTGGATTTTACGATCTCTTGGAAAGAGTCGAGTTGGTAGCTCAAGAAGTTGCCAAAGAACACGTTGATTAGGTTACTGTTAAAGACAATGTTGAAAATCATGCAGAAGTAGATCCAGAAGATAAAAACGATTCTCATTTCGAATTTCTGAGGCGTTTTCTTTAAATTCTCACCAACTAGAAGTCTGAAAGTAGTCCCAAACGTGAACTTGCTAAACAACTGCGAAGGCTCTTTACTCATCCGACTTATCTTCTGGAACACTTTACTCACCACCATCGTAACAAAAAATAGAATGACCCAAAACCTCCATTCGAAGGTTTTGATGATTCTCATCCAATGAACCATAGGAAGAGCTTTAGGTACTACCCACACTAATTTATCTTCTAAATGATTAGTAGTGAAGTCAAAATCTTGGTATTGGGTGGTACCGATGGTACGAAAACCACCCATGGTCATATCGACTTGGCGTTGTTGTAACAGACCGAAAGAGTTGGAGTAAGTTCCATTTTCTTTGAGACCAAAACTGAAGCTGTGGTCCATGAGGTGCCGAATTTTGAATTTTAGAATCCTTTGGATTAGAGTCAAAATCTCGGTTTCTAAACCTGATAGTCCGTTGGTACAATCCACGAAGGGAACGACGCATTTAGTCAAAATGGTGACAGTGGTGTTACGCCAAACTTTTGGCAACAGAAATGTGGAGAAATCTTGAGAGTGAGGGATCATTTCTGGATCGGCGATATTTTCGTACTTGTAGAGGTTATAAAAAGACACTGAAGAGTCTGTGATGACGGTGGCGCCCCCTATGTAGTACTTTGACAGAATTTTAGAAACTTTGTCAGGCGTGGTGTCTGTCAGAATCCAAAATTTAGCTCGTGGGTTAAAAGAGTTGGTTTCAGACCATAATTGCAATGTTGTTTCTAGCTCAAAACTTTTAACTGCAAGCAAGTACCGATCTGGTTTTTGTGGGTATCCAAAAGTTTTGTAGTTTTCTGGACCACCGTGTATCGTAACTACAGGGTGTTGGAAAATCTCGGTGTACTTTGTAGATAACATAGAACCGAGAACAAGGAAACTGGAGATATTCATTGTGTCGACTTCACTGTAGAATTACTGAATTTATGGACTATTACTTTGATACTTTTTTAATAATTTCCCAAGGGTCTTATTACTTTCTAATGAGTCGCAGTATATGTTGACGTCATTAAGTGGATACTCGTCTTATCTTTTATCAGAAAGTGTATTTTCTAAAATAATGACATCGTAAATCATAATGGAACTGGATCGATATGTTAAATATTAAACTCTGTGGACAACAAAATTATTATATCGTGTAAGCTTGGTGGTAGTTACGATAATAGCAAAAAAATATAAGGAGCTACGTTAATTTTTCTACTGCCGACCGGTTTCGGCGCCGCCAAGGTCCATTTTTCGAAAATGTCCTTTGTGACCGAACTGGTTCTCTTTTATGGTTTCTTTTCCTAACCACCAACCTGTCTGTCGCAGCATGTAAATCAATTTTTTGCCCTGGAGGTGTCGGAAACCTATCAGAAACCAAAACAACGTCGCTGCAGCTGGTGTCAGGAAGTCTCCAGTTTCACACATGTTCTTCGTGCACCGGCTATGTTTATTCAACAATGTTTGCATACGCATCGAGCTTTCGCCTTTACTATTTACAGACTCTGCACGGTTTTTTCGCGTGGAAACAGCGAACAGATTTAGAACAATGGAAGCAGGAACGAAATCAAACAAATATATCCGGGTTGCACCGGTTTCGTATCTTGTATTTAGACGCGAATTAAAGGAAAAGGCCACGAGGATATCTCCGGATCCGTCGTGATTTTTTATTATTTTTCAATAGTTATTTTTTGTGAATCACAAGTTTTGAAAGGTTATTGTGGGTAAAATTCACTGAAGAATCAATAATTATTCATAATCGCTTCCAAAGCTATTGAAAGCGCCTCCACAAATCATTGTAACGTTTCTAACAGTGAAAAGACTTTGCACAATGCGTCACACAAAGCCCCACTTTCTGTAAAATGTAAACTTGGATGCCTTCCCATTGACCTGCATCGATATTTCTCCGATTCCGCCGCCAAACTCCCGCTACAACGGCAAAAAGTCTCAAAAAATCCTACCTCCGACCACCCCTCATCATTTCAGGTATAATTCGGGCTGTCCAAATCTTTTGTATAGTTCGATTTGTGCGTATTTGTCACCCTGCACCCCATTGGGGTCGTACCCTCTGTTATTTTTAAGGGGTGTGGAAGCCGGTTTGAGAAAGCGAAACTGGAACCCTCGATTCATTAAACACCCAACATTCAAATGCAATCCTAACCTGTGACTACACCACACCTGTTGGGTTCTTCCAGCCACAGGTGCGCTATGAAATCTCACATTCCGAGACGTAATCAAGATACGAGCAATTAAAAAGAAGACAAACAAAGAAAGGGGTTGAAAAGACGCATCAGAAGAGATGAAGCGCGATAATTCGAGTGCAGGGACAATGCAAGAGAGAGGTTAATATTTTCAGCTTCGGCTAAATCACTTAGCTTGATGAGATACCCTGAAAGCCTGTTTTAAATTAAAAGTCAACTGTAGCCACATGTGGCTGTAATATTTTTGTCGAGACGGTTGGTATTATGTTACGGCGTCATCACTGGGAAAGGGTTTTTGCACATAATTAGTGGGATTTTTCACGAACATTACGAAATTTAGACAAAAGGCTAGAGCTATAATTACAAGAAAAAATGATTTATTTTCCTGTTCTTTCTCACTTTTGTTTATTTCTGAGGCGCCAAATTTGAACTATTTGACTATTTGTATGCACATATAAAAATTTTATTCGTCTGGACGCGCCAGCTACTGAACATATACAATTTTATATTTTTATTTAAGAACTACATGTCCACAGTTTAGTTAAAAAAAAAAACAGATAATAAAGAGCTATTCAAATTTTGTTCTACATTTTTAAACACTTTGAGAAAATTTTATTTCCTTTTATGAAATGCATGTGCGTTAATTTGTGCATATACATATATTTTTTTTTTTGGTTATTTAATTAAATATGTTTCAGATTAGTTTATTATTTCACTTCTATATGTTGTGTTTAGTTTTAAATCAAATTACTAGAAACAATTACTATAGTTTCGCTAAAAAACAATTAAGTAAAAAAGAGTTAAAAAAATTAGATAACATATTGCATATCCACAAATCTATAAAAAAATCTAGAAAATCCACAAAATCAAGACAATCCTTAAAAACCAATGAGTTCAAAAAAAATTAAAAAATGTAATAAAATTTTACAATTTTAGAGTGTTAATAGCTTTCAATTGCTCAAATTTTGTGTTAATGATAAAAATAGAGAAAATGCAAAGTAAAAAATCTGAATAATTCAAAAACCTAAAAATTCTAAAAAAATGAGCCTACTCTCAATTTTTTAGAATTCTTAATTTCCTAGATTGATCTAAAAAAGTTTAGTGCTAAATAATAATTTACTACATCCTAATAAGCATCATAATAATAAAAACAAACAATCTAAGCTAAAAAAAAAAACTATAAAAATAATTAAAACTTGAAATAAAAATATCAAAAGATAGAAAATCCAAAAATAAATTTAAAAAATATAAGGTCGAAAGAGTTTAAGAAAAACTAAAATTCTGTTTCTTTAATTCTCCCCCTGCTTGCAGGTGCGAGTTCGGAGATCCTGAATCCCTCTTAATTCCTTTTTTAGGGCTAACCCCCCGGTTATCTACCCTTATTTCCACCCCCTGGCCAGCAGCCGTCCAGATGTGTGTAACCTGCAAAGACAAGCCACACTTGCCATGCATCCCCCTTAAAAAACCCTTTGTGATATCCCGATCCCCCTTTTCCAGTCCCTCGGTCATAAGGGACGCATCCATTATTCTTTTGTTAAGTGACGCAACATGAAAATTAGATCATTTTCTGAGTTGTGGCCGCAACCGCAAACAAAAACAAAGTCATAGGTACAGAAATAGCTCGAAGTGAGCCTTCGACGATAACGTTGAAGATGCCGGAAGTGGATGACATTCCGACGGTTTGGATTATTTTAAGAAATTTCGACGTGGAGAAAACACAATGTAGGTTCCCTACACATTACATAACAATAAATCGACGATGGAACGAAACTGGTTCCGATGAAAGAAGACATAGGCGGCTGCTGAAGAAGAAGACGACGCAATGTGCAGTTTCTTAAGAAGTCCTGGCTATTGTCGAGCGTGGGAAAGACGTTTCGGGCTTTCTTCCGTATGCAATAAGATTTTTGATATGAAAAGTAGGGGACGGTGCTGGAGTTTACACTTTTGACCTTTATTCTTCTATTGAAAAAAATCAGAAAAGGTGCAGTTGAGAGAAAAGAATTTTATCTCGAAATGCAATTTCAGACCGAATGTGGGAACTGGCTTTTAAATCGGAGTTTTACTTGCTCACGGAAAATCTAGGAAACGATGCCGTTTTATACTTTTAGCCTGTATTTTCTTCGAGGAAACGACGCACCGGATGTGTAAAGAAGCCGTTGTTTGCGGAACAAATATCGCGTTTATTGATAGTCGTGAAGTGGCTTTGGGAAAAATAAAGAACAGTAACGAAGCTATGGAAAATTTGTAATGCTAATTTTTTACTGCGACCACCGGGCTTTTAATTTTTCATTATTCAAACACCAAGTTTGTGACATTTTCTTTGTCGCTGATAAACTTGAATTCAGGCCGCCTTTGTTACATCCAAAAAACTCTAATTAGCCTTCAGTCGTTACCAACTTCTCACAGGAAGTCACTTTACATCGAGTGAACTCGAGCACATCGGAAGCACTTCCTGAAGTCATCAGATTGAAACGGATGTCTAATATGTCGTATTTTTCGTCTCGATTAATCACCCATATAACCGCGAAGAAGAAATCATGGGATATCCGCCCAGCAACCAATCCATCGAATTTTTCAAAACTAGAATTCAAATGGCCAATTATCGTTTCCGGTTGAAATTATTTTAATTGGCTAAGATCGAACATCCTCACCTGAAAAAACCTATCCGGGATACTTAACGAGAACTGGTTGGCTAATTGGCGACACCATGTCATAATTACTTTGGTGTCCACATACAACAACTTTTTTTTTTCGTAGTAATCACGGATTAAAAACATGTCAGTTATAAGTGCGTTGAATGACTGGCGATATCTCCCCTGTTCCACCCGTTTCGAATGGATAACCGATAAAACCGCCATCATCAGTGACAATTTTCCGATAGTTCCGCGAAGGATCAGCACGTGGTTGCTATGTGGTCGGATAATACCGCTCTCTTGGGATGATGATGAGAACAGCTATGACCTGGAGTATGTGGCCTTGAAGATCAACGACTTCCGGAAAGTAGCCGCGCCTCTCAAGCGATTTACGACGACCGATCGAAGATCAAACACGTTTGTGCCATGAGAACCTTGACATTTACCAGGGGAAGACGTCAAAGTGACAACTTTTAAGCGTGGTTCCGAAAAGTCGGAATTGGTGCGTCAGAAGTTGGTAATGTTGATATTTGCCGGAGAAGAGCAAGATTTAACCTTCTGGGAAAAGATCTTGATAAACAACACGTTGGTGAGGGAATTCGCAAGAAGTTTTGAAATAACAATGTTTTATAGCTGAAGTGTATTTTTTTAACAAATTAATTTTAATGAAAAATCGTCTCTGTTTTTCCCCAGTCTACGTTTAAATTCAAGGAAAATTATAACGTTCACGTTTTTGTTACATCTGTTAATGATCGTAAAAATTACAGCAAATTATGCGCTTATCTAATGATGTAATTATAAATTTTACGACATTTTCGCATCACCATAACCCAATGATTTTTCAACTAAGAAATAATTCATGAGTTTTTACAATAACAGGAAATAATATTGGAATCATCCAGGATTTACAAGATTGCAAATTAGCAGAAATTACTCCAGCCTCCAATAATTCTCTAATAACATACTGCTTAAGTTTTGCTCCAAAAATATAGGATGTATAAAAATTTAAAATTATTAATAACCTCCATATCATGTGGACTTTGAGATAGGCTGGTCAACGCGTGAAAAAATAAGGCCCGCCTAGAGTTTAGAAATATTAAATCTGGCTTCATTTGATTTTGAATTTGCAAATTTTTTGGTTGTGAAACGTAAATATGAATGTGATTACAAAAGAAATATTTTTGTAAAGGAATGTTGCTAAATATTAACGTAGGCCAGGAAAAAATGAAACCAAGAATGTGTTTCTTTGATTACCCGGAACCCAATTTGGAAAATTATCCAAATTGTCAAATACCAGCAAACCTAAAATTTGTCATTTTTCCCCTCATCACTCTAAAATTGCCATTTCCGTCCTGATTATAGCCTTTCAAACTTGCAATTTAACGTCTTTAATTATACCTCCAAACAAAATCTGAAAATTAGCATCCCCACTTCTGTGTTTTTTTCTGAAATCACGTCAATAAACCGGTTTATCAACACAACAGACAGGAAAAGCGTCCAAACGATTTTTTTCCAACAATTAGAATCGACCACATTTACGATGTGGTTTGCGTCACCGCTTATCTAACACCTCCCACTAACAAACCACGTTACGTCTGTTATTTTTTCTTCAACCAAAATCCTGTTATTTGTATATCTTGTTGGGTTATTATACGTTCTATTTGCAAATCGATTAGCATAACGCGCATAAGAGACACCTTGAAATCGTACATTTTTCTCGCTCACAACGACTCGCTAACTTCACTCCGGCTTCCTTCCTTCCGGTACCGGAAATGGAACGGCGGCCATTTCTTTCCGTTTCCGCCAGATTCCCGATTCTGACGTCATGGAAGAGGATCGATGGGAAGCGGGATTTAGGGGATACAAAAGGCTACCAGGATTTTTTTCTTAGATCCGTTAACATCGCGCTAATCATTCCCGCAAATATTCAGCACCTTGACTCAATTAGCGCTGAAACCGGATGCCCTCTGCTTGTCCTGCTACATGTATTCAGCGAACCAGGAAGCGTGCAATATGTGGGCACTTCGCCGGCATTTCCGCGTCGGGGCCACTAGGTGAAGTTGACACCGCAAGCTCACTTGTTGCACTCCTCCACGGTGGCCCCCAGTAGGCGTTCAATCGGAGAAATCCTTACGTAAGCTCCGTGCAATATCGGTCGCTGAGTGTTCACGTAACAAGAAATCACATCCGTGTCGACGATTCGACACACGAGCAGAGTTTGAGCAATTTTCGGAAAGTTACAAAGCAAATGTTGACAGAGTTTTTTCAGCTGGGATGTTGAAAAGATTACTCATTTTTTGATAGTTGTTTAATGGGAATAATTGCGGTTTCGTGTGGGAGGTGAAAATTACCGGTGTTTGATGGAATTTAGAACGAGAAATGTCGATCATTAAGAGGTGGATAATGTATGAACACCTAGAGGGTGCGACTGAATTATGGAAGATGTATTGGCTCTATGTGACTGTTATTTACGATATTTTAGGCTCCAAAAAATCATTGGAAAAAACGTTTCAGATACCAAAAATTTTGGAAAATTTGATAACCCAAGTAGTAACCAAAATTCTAAGAAAAAACATAAATTATAAGATTCCCAAAAATCTCTAATTCCTAATTTCTCAAAAATTTTCGAAATACATAATTAAATTTTAATTTAATTTTAACCATTTTTTGACCCAAAATTTTAAAGATTGACCCAAAATTGTAAATTTCTAGACCGATTTTTTAAGTTTCGTTGTTACTCGTTTTTTTTTGAAAATTTTAGACTTTTATAGAGCTTTTCCTCTAAATCTGCAGTTTTAAAATTACTTCAATTATTTTAATATTCAATTGATTAAAAAAATTGTGCCTGCGAGACGCAATTTTCCCATCCATCGCAAGCATCAACTGTTGCTCAAAACCGCTCAAATTTACACCTTTGTATCCAATTACGGTATCGCATACGACCCAAATCTGGCTCAGTACCGCAACCTGGCAAATATTTTCAACAATAATTAATTCGAAATGTCAACAAGTTTTTTTCAAAAGTAGAACGGTATTCTTCCTTTTTTTTTCACCGAATTTTATCAATAATTTTGACCTCAACCTTCCCTAAATCCTCCAGAAAATCCGCACAGACGCACATTCTCAAAGTTCACTGTCCTCCCGATATTTGTAGCTTGCACCACAGAATGCACTCGGTTATTTTAGATGACCCGCATTTTACCGAATTCCTGGCATACAATCCTGTCGCGATTTTTCTAGGGGCGCAGCCGGAAATGGTACTGGCCGGATATGACACTCGGGTCAAAGGTCGTTTAGTTTTAGACGTTTTAGACATTTACATGACAATGTGGCGTTTGTGGCTAACGAGACCATCCGGTACGATAGCACCTAACGCACTTGCTCAAAAAATTCAAAAAGTGTTTGATAAGGAGTCGGGGCAGGTTTTGACATTTCCGGGGCTATTCTTCCTTCGGAGCTATTAAATCACGGGCTGGTTTCCGGTTCCGACATGGGCTATCGCCGGTAGCAACATGGCCGCTTCTGTTTACGTCAATTTGTAAATAAAAACGATAAATCTTGTAATTTACGGTGATAACCTTTGACATTCGAGGATATCCGGGCGGGGACGGCGTTTGATAACCTATAGTGATGTGGCAAAATGAACAGATTCCACGGTTCCAAGAGCGCAGACAAAATATGCAGAGCGAAAATGGTGGAAAATCAGCTAAAAATACCAAAGACTGAAAAGCAAGTATTATATAACATGCAAGCAGTGTTTTATTGCATAAACTATAAAGTTTACTCTTCTTATAAATGCTACTCAGTATTTTTTTAAATAAGCGATGTAACTATATTTCTGAGAAATTTTCGCTTTTTTTTGTAAATCTTATAACCAACCCTTTAAATTGATGGTCAAAAAATCTTCAAAGTGACCAGAATTTTATAAAAAATGGCCTATTATTAGCAGATTTGCCTAAAAAAGCTACATTGAGATTGGATTAAAATTGTGTTACTCTACAAATACAGTACTCTGAATCAAATTTGAATAAAATGAACAAAAATTTGTTCGTTATAGAATTTGATTGTTCAAAATTAGTTTAGTTAATACTAAATTTGTTTAAATGGTCCAGATTTAATAAAATGAATCTTCTCCGAGAAAATTTTACAAAATTTGAATTTGTAAAATTTGAAAAAAATTGTACCAAATTTGGACTAAATTGAAATAAATGTAAATAATTTGGACCAAACTTGAGTAAATGTGAGCAAAGTTGAATTAAAAGACTGTCTATAATTAATTGTAATGGTATGTTGCTAATTAGACCAAATTGCAGCGATTAAGACTATTCAATTGAAGTAAACTGAAATAAATGACCTAATTTAGAACAAATTAAATTAAATTTGTCGTAATAATACTAAATTATATCTAACTACACGTCGTTAGGTTGAACATAGACTAAATCATAAAATATTTGATTCATTTACACTAATTTAAGCTAAACTGAAAAATTTACAGATGAAATTGAAGTATATCAAGATTTGATTAAATTAATCTGGATTTTTAGACTAAATCTGTCTGACTTGACCCAAATGTGACTAAATTAGTTTGAATAAAAATGCTCACCTTAACAACATTAACGCAAGAATAAAGAACTAATTTGGGACTAAATTAAACTAAATCTATCATACTCGAAACTAAATTCAATGGAACAGTTTTGACTAAATGAATAAATTGAACTGGAATTAAATTAAAGATTAAAATGAATAAGATTACTATTCGGAGCTTTAATAGTTGAAATAATGAACTTTGGAGGTCTTACTATTTTTAATATGTTTATTAACTGGAATAAATTACAAATTTTAAAAAGTAAAAACAAAATTTTAGATTTTTTATTTTTAGACTTCCGAAAAATTTCCATTATCTTTTTTTTTCCATAACATTTTTAGTTTTATAATGTTTAAACGATAAAACTTGGAGGTTTTACTTTTTATGCCACGCTTGTTAAGTGGACTAAATAACAAAATCTTAATAACAATAAGCAAAGTTTTAGATTTTTTAATTTTAGACCAACCCAAAATTTACACTACTTTATATTTATTTCGTAACTTTAGTAGTTTAAGCGCTAAAATAATAAAATTTGAAGGTTTTACTACTTTTGACACTACTTTTGGCTAAACTACAAAATTTTAGAACAAAAAAACAATTTAATTTTTATTTTTAGATTAACCAAAAACTGGTATTATTTTCTAATAAATTTTGTAACTAGTTTTGTTAAAACAATAAAATTTAAGATTCTTATTTTTTGAGACATTTGTTTAATAGCAAATTGTAAAATTTTAAAAGAAGATATCAAAATTTAAAGTTTTTTAGTTCTAGTTTTTAGATTTTTTAGAACCCTTAAATTAATGCTCAAAAAATTTTCAAAGTGACCAGAATTTTATAAAAATTGGTCCATTATTTTTGAAAACAGGTGCTCATATCACTCGAACTCTTTAAAATTTTATCGATCTGAAGACAGAATTAATTTTTTAGGTTAGGATTTACTCGAACTTCAAGTTTTTATGGTCACTTTTGAAATTTGAGAACGTGAAAAATGTCGAATATTTAACCCAAATTCTATTTTTGCCCACAAAACTCTAGATTTTTTTGTCTGTTTGGCTCTTGATAAACATCGTAGGCTTCTTGAGTATTTTAAATCTCTTATTAGTATACAAAGTGAGAAGATTGAAAACTACAGTAAGTAAAAAAAAATTAGCCACGTTTGCGTCGTCGGACGCCAAATTTGGAATACTACTTATTTTGACCTGATTTTACTCCTGACCTAATGATGGAGCAACAATTTCGCAAATTACCACTCATGGTCCCTGGAAGGATAAACTCCTCTCTATTTTCGTTCATGTCACCTACTAAATTTAAACCTCCCCAAACCGATAGATAGCACGTAATTTTTTCCGTCCGGTTTCTTTGCGTAAGTGGCGAGGAAGTCGCTCTGAATACTCAACAAACCGTACTCGACGGGCCTCGATTACTGTATCCGTTTCCGCGTTGATTTTTCGTGTTCGTCACGGCCTCGTGCTTTCTCACATAAATATTTAGAGGAAGAGGCGCTTGGTGCACTTTCAAGGTCGCGACGTTTCGGGTTGCGTGTCCGAAGAAGACAACAATGCCGGTGCAGCTGCTCTCCGTAATGCGATCTGATGGAAAAATTGACCGAGAGGTGAATTGTGACATTCTTCATGCACTAGTCATAAAAAAGCTGAAATCAGACACTGTGCAGCTTTGCTTTGTTTAGAATTTAGAGCAACGTCTGGGGCAAAAGAAAAAGGGTCACTACGAGGACAAAAATTTTGGTGGTGCTTCCAAGTACTCGTGCTGAATGTAAGAAGCTCTCCCGAAGCCCCACGCGTGTGTTGACAGTTTTTGACCCCAATACGTCCAAAAATGGCACAGGAGCCGCTTTCTCCGCTTACCCAAGTCGCTTATACAACGAAACGTGACACTGTCTCGGCAATTGCATCGTTTCTTACACAACTAAACATTGTGAAAATTCCCGAAAACACGATTCGTGAGAAGTTGAGCCGACCTGGAAACGGGAAAGGTCATCATATTCCAAGATGGCGGCTATTCAAACTTCCGTATATTGTTTGGTAAAACAGACATCCTGATTCTGTAATGAGTTATGATTTTTTTAATGGCATTGCTTGACATTGAAATAGTAAGAACGTTATGTAACACTCCGACTGCTGAAAATTGGACTACATGAGTTGCAGAAACACTGATAAAGAAAAATCTTGTTTAAGTTGGTTTTATCAACAAAGCCAGTGATAAAATAATAAATTTTATTGACGATTGTGATTAAGGAAGAGGCACAGTAGCAGGTCGAAATTTCCATTGCTCGCGGCTAGATTAAAGAAAAATTCATTAGTGCTAAATACCTCATACTTTCGGTTACTTTTGAGATAGCAACAAAGCCTCTTTGTATACACCGCTCGCACCAGGGGTCCCTTCATAATTAATTTAATCTTATTACTTTCCCAAATAAGGAGGATTTGCATTTTAAACCGTGGCCTTTAACTCGAAAAATGTGCATTGTTTCTTCCTAGAAACCATGTGTCCCAAATTTCAGGTCACAGGCAAACAGAACCCAAAAAATTCAAGTGCTCAAATATTTTCCACATTTTTATCGCACGGAAGAGTTGTGATTTATAACGGTGATTAGTTAAAGATAACAAAAATAAGCCAAGATTTCGGAATAAAAACATTTGTTAACCTCGACGAAATTGCAACATTACTATTTCCATTTACTCGAACAGGATGTGATTACCGTAATTTTACTCATAAATGTAAATTTTCCTTTCGAAGAAGGAAGATTGATATTTGCTGTTAATTCACTTACGTATTGCGTTAATAAAATTTAATACCAAGACAAAGCAGTAAACGTCAATGATAAAGTAAATATGGATAAGAACACGAGAAAATGAGTAGACAATTAACGTTAATTAAAACTTTTTTAATGTATGAAACGGAAACAACGTTCAAAAAACTGCAGACTGGTTTTGTCCTTATTGAGGCTCGTCAAGGCTGCACATTTAGGTAAATAATTCCGTGAAACGGCGGGAAACTGAGAGAAAACCAAGATGACATCAATGACAAAACCACAAATTACGAAAACAAGTAATCCAAGAAATGATATTGGAAGTAGAATGGGAGAATTAGATTAAATACCATGAAGATTAGATTAGATTAAACTTGCGCAAAAAATAGACCATATTTGAATAAAACTAAAAGAAAAAAGGAGTCAAACTGGTTAAGACCCACCTTAATGCAGAATTGGGTTTAAAAAAATAGAAATTACTTTGTGTTTGACTAACTAGGCACTATATTGACATAGATAATTGTGAGTGCGTTGGGGTTAAATTGTACTCGTCCATAGTCTCAACAGTCGAAATATTTTAAACTTGCTGAAATGAGACTTGACCGAAACAAATTGGACTTTTGGCCATTTGTTAAAGGGTTTGACTAAATTAAATTATATGAAAATTTGTCGAAATTAGAATTAGGTATTATATGAATTAAATTGGGATCAACTTGAATCAAAATGAAATTATTTTGTTCTCAATTGATGCCAGATTTGTCTAAATAGACTGAATTTAATTAACTGATTTAATCAAAAGAGCGTTTTTCAAAGGATCTTGGACAAAACTCATAAAAAGAGACCATACTGAAAAAAACTGGAATTCGACAAAATTGAACTGACTAAAACACACTTTAATAAGCTAATTTAGATTCACTTAACGTAGAGTAAATTAAACGATATTATGGAAAGTGTTATCTGAAATGAATTAGATCGTATTAAATTGAACTTAATTAATAATACAAATAAACTCAAAATCAGAACTGCCTTAAGTGGACTAATTTAGAATAAAATGAACAACACTTTATTTATTATAGAATAAGATTGTATAAATTAACTTAGAAAATATTGGACCGTATTTGGACTAAACTAAATTAAATGGGGTCAAATATGATATTTTAATTAAATTGAACCAAATTTAAATGGTCTAAATTTAGTGAAATGGAACTTGTATGAGAAAATTTGACTAAATTTGTTGAGAGTTTGAAAAAGGTTGGACCAAATTGGGACTAAACTGAAATAAGCTGAAATAGCTTGGACCATACTGGAGTATATGTGACTAAAGACTGTCTATAATTAAGTGTAGTGGTATATTGTTAATTACACTAAATTGCAACGATTAAAATTATTCAATAATCTGAACTAAGATCTATTCTTGATCACTTGGTGTTTTTTAAGATTAAAATATTTTATATATTTTAATCTCAACTAAATAAATGAATTAATTTAATAATACTGAATGATATCTATCTGGACATCGTTAGGTTGAACATTGACTAAATCATAAAATATGTGATTAATTTACTTTGATTTAAGCTAAACTGGTAAAACTGGAATATATGAAAATTTGATTAAATTAATCTGGATTTTTAGACTAATTCTGACTAACTTGACCCAAATGTGACTAAATTAGTTTAAATAAAAATGCTCACCTTCACAACATTAACGTAAGAATAAAGAAAGAATATTGAACCAATTAGGGACTAAATTAATCTAAATCTGTCACAATAAAACTGAATTAGATCTAGCTGACTAAATTACAAATCAATTATATAAATATTATATATTATATTACATAAAATCAAATTATACTAGTCTACTACTTTCAGTACTAATTATACTGAAATGTAGTCGGTAAACTAAATTTGATTTAATTTAATTTGACTAAACAAAACTAAATTTAATAGAACAGATTTGATTAAATTGAACTCAAATTAAATCGAGTTAAAATTAAAGTGAATAAGATTAGTATTAAAATTCGTAGCTATAGTAGTTGATGAAATTTGAATGAACAATGAAATTTTGGAGGTCTTACTACTTTTAACATGTTTATTAACTGGAACAAATTACAAATTTTAAAGATAAAAAATAAAATTTTAGAATCTTTATTTTTGGACTTGAAATTGATTCCCTAACTTGGTAGTTTTAACGGTTAAACAATAAAACTTGGAGGTCTTACTTTTTATTTCACGTTTATTAAGTGGGCTAAATAACAAAAGTTTAATAACAATAAGCAAAATTTTAGAATTTTTAATTTTTAGAACAAAATATTTCCGTTATTTCATATTTAATTTCGTAACTTTGGTAGTTTTAACGCTACAATAGATTTGAAGGTAGTACTACTTCTGACATATTTATTAACTGTGCACAATTAAAAATTCCGACAATGAAGCAAAATTTTAGAATTTTTAATTTTTAGACCAACTAAAAATTTCAGGAAGTTTATATTTGATTTCGTAACTTTGGTAGTTTAAACGTCAAAACAATAAAATTAAGGTTTCACTAATTTTGACACGTTTATTATGGTCTAAACTTAAAAATTTTATAACAAAATAACAAAATAACAAAATTTTAATTTTTTATACTAGTCAAAAATTGCTACTATTCAATTTCGTAAATTTACTAGATTTAAAGCTAAATTAATAAAATTTGAACTCAATATGACTAAAATGCAACAAATAGATGTATTCAACTGAACTAAAGTGGGAATCAGACAAATAATAATGCCCCTAATAAATTTTGTAGAAATAAAATGCAAATATTTAATGTTTATTTCTGCTTTATGGTTGTTTTTTTATAAAAAAAATGTTGAGCAAATAACGCAACTGGGAATATTCCAATTAATTAAACCATTAAATGTCGTTTTTATGATTGGTTTCCTAAATTTATTATTCGTTAATGTACGTAGCACGACCGTTTAAATATAAAAATTGAAAATGAAAATAACAAATTAGAAAAGAGCATGAAAACTAGTACACAAATCCGGAGATATTACCATGAATTTTGTGATAACAAAACTCTTCGTAACGAACCGCAAAAAATCGCCAGTTCTAGCTACTTACTTATTGTGTAAATTTATTTATATTTTCACTATGACATCATTTCATTTCTTCTTATACTTTTGCATAACAATAATACAAGCAATTTTTAATCATGCCCTAAAACAGCGCTAGCATGTGTAGTCTCAAAAAACCTATTTCAGACTAAGCATAATTGAGTCTGTTACAGTTAATTTTGAGATGAACAAAGAAGTCAAAGCAGGTTAAGTAGCTTTACGACCGCAAAATTGAAGGACGCGTTCATCAACTTCTGTCAAAATTGATATATGATGGTCTAAAAAGCAATAAGAATAAGTGTAAGAATGCTAATATCGGTCATTACAGTGGGAAAGTTGAAGTTGATGTCATATCCGGTTTAGAATTCCTGGGTTATTAAATAAAGTGTTCATGTCAAAGTTCTGAATTTTTCCAAGAGGTGGATGAAATGATAAGAAACGGGTTGTTTTAACCCTCTTACCACAACGATAATATAATTACCCCCTAGAAAACCCACTAAAGTTGAAGTGGTGGATAATCCTCCATGATCCCTAGTTCAAAGTACCGCTCTATTAACCTATAATCTCTACTTCTAGACCATCTGCCCTTCGCATTTACCTGTAATCGCAAAAAACAATGACGCACATCCACCGATAAATATTTACAAAGTCCGTCGACAGGAAATTTGTGTTCTCAACTCGATAATGAATTATTAGATATCGCTTATCAGGATTAATTATCGCAAGGAAGCAAATTGGGCTCCTGACGCTGACATCACTCGTATTATTGCCTCTGAATCATGATCAACAAAGGAAGGAAGTGTAAGTGGAATAAGTCACTGTTGAAACATTGCCAAGAAATCCGTTGGTTCTGTTTCAACCTCAGAAGTGGGATTTTTTCGCATGTGTGTACTGTCTATAATAAAAACACGCCATCAACGGATACATTTGGCATGTCCGGCCACAGTCTTCGCATTCCTTCGTTGACGTCATCGCAGACTCATTCCGCCTTTTTTGGCTTTTGCGAAGCAACACTCGAAATCAATTTTTAACTCAAAACTTGAAAATATTGGATCCACTATCTACAGTTATTGTTTGTTGATTTCCGATAAAAGATAAAACTGTTTTTAATGATCGAGTTCCTGTATGCGAGTCACGTAATCACAAAATTTCGTTCTATAAAAATTTATTTCGAGTGGGTTATCTTCATGCTATTTTTCTTGAAGATTATTTTCTGCAATTATGTCACTATGCGGCGTTCGAGACGAAATTTTCGGGTGTTGACTTGAAAAACAAACAGGTTCGGACTCGGGAAAAACGTTGACATAATAACACATTTTTATAATTAAATCAAGTTTTGGTCAAATTTTCTCAACTAAGGAGAGGCTAGATTGATAAGATGAGACTAGATTGTAGCTTTTTTGAGCTAAATTAGAGTAACTTATGATTGAAAAACGGTAATTTTTTACTGAATTTGTCCTCAACAGCTAGATCGAATAAATAAAACCAGAATACAGTTTTTTTTTGACTAAATTAGATTAAATTAAGACTAAATCAAGTTATTTTAAAATAGCTTACACTAAATTTAATTGAATCAAAGTGAACCAGCCTAAGGTAGTAGAAGTAAGATAAAACGGAGCTGTAGTTAGTTTGTAATAAATTGAATAAAACTAAAAAAAATAAACTAAAATTGACTACTGAACTAGTTTATCAGGCCAGAATTATTTAAACTAAGTTGAATCAAATAAAATCTACTTAAATTAGAATAAAAAGGACTAGATTCGTCTGACTGAAAAAAAAACTTGCACTAAATTAGAGGAAATTGGATGAATTTAGCTAAAATTGGTTCAAACTTTGTTAGATCTGAAATAAAAACTCATTTTTTAAATGAAATAAAATTTTAATTTTACTAAATCTGCCCACAGCTGTAAAAATCAATAAACAAAATCAAATTGCAACGTTTTTGGACTAAAGTAGATTAAATTAAGTTGTTTTAAAAAAGTTGGGACTAAATTTAATTTAATTTAATAACACTAATTTTAGACTCAACTAGTATACTATAAATAAAAGAAAAAGTAGCTAGGTGAAGCTTAATTTGTAATAAATTGTGTAAAATTGTTGAATCAAAATGTATTGTGACTAAATATTGGACTAATTTGTACAAGACCGAGCTTATTTGGACTAAACCGAATTAAATGAGGTCTACTTAACGTAGAATAGAGAGGACCAAATTCAACTGATTAAAAGACTAGCTATGAGTTATATTAAATCAAGTTAAAATTGTTGAAATTGATTTAAATTTGGTTAAGTTTGACATACTAACCCTTTTTAAAAATTAAATAAAATAAAACATATATTTTGAGAGTAAATTTTAACTAAACTTGTCTACACTAGCTAGATTGATTAAACAAGACCATATCGTAGCTTTTCTGGACTGCCTTAGAGTAAATTAAGACTGAATCAAATTAGTTGAAATAGTTTGGACTAAATTTATTTTAACCAAAGTAAATTAGTATAAACCAGAGAAATAAAAATAGACTAAACAAGGTATAGCTTAATTTGTATCAAATTAGATACAAGTAAATCAAAATAAACCATAATTAAACACTAGACTAATTTACAAGGCAAGGCTTATTTAAACTAAACTGAATTAATTAAAGTCTACTTTAATTGAATAATTAAAAAAAAATGCGTTGAGCTAGACTCGGTATATATTAGCTGAAACAGATTTTGAAAATTACATAAGCTTCAGTTGTATTTATTAAGGGTAAATTTTTACTAAATTCTCTTACAACTAGTTTGATTAGACCAAATTGCTGGTTTATTGAACAAAATTAGGTTAAATTAAGACTAAAGCAAGTTATTTCAAAATTGTGTGGGCTAAATTTATAACTAAACTGAATTAGCCCAAATTATATAAAACTTAATTAAACTGTACTAGACCAAAGTTGAACTAAACATGATAAAATGAAGTTGGTTTTTCAGTAGCAGGCTTTATTTTATTTTAGAATATAGAATCATGTTTTAATCCCCAATTTTCTATTATCTTTAAACTATTTTTAACACGATTAGATCCTAGTTATTGTTTTATAGCCATCATAAAATGTTTAGACATGGAAAAGCGATGTTATTACTCACAATATGTATTCAAAATTTATTTAAAACGAAATTTATTCCATAATTTTACTGCCTATTGATGGCATATTTGTTTAAGTTATGTAAATTCGAACTGAGATTAACATAATTTGTAATTTCAATTGGCTTCGGAAATATGAAGTATCTGATTGAAATACTTATGCGGGTAATCTGCCATGGAGATTGAACCAATCAATTTGTTATAACATTTCGGCAGTTGTCATGAAAAGTGTGAGTAAACAGTTTGTCTAACTTGGAACAAAAGCTTGACAAAAAGATCGTGAATTGATTTATATTTGTGGCTTCCGCTTAATTCGATATTCTTGACAGGTTATTAGTGACAGATGCATCAATCGCAGACGTAAGTTCACGCTATCAAAAGCGATGCGAATGTAAATGTTTGTCGAAAAAAGATGAAAAAGCTGGCCACATCAGTCGGTAAATACACATAAAAAGCGGACAAAAAGCAAGGTGACAAAAGAAAAAAGGCAAACAGTAGAAGAAAATTGATAAGGATTGGTTGGGTGCTAAATGAATCAGAAATTTGAGTTTCGTGGTTTCGCTGCATTATCTTCAGGGACATAGTTAGTTTTTCTTTTTGTACTAAATAAAGTTAAAAGTTTACGTCGCTGTCGTCGGCTTGTTGGAATTCAACAGGTGTCACGACGCCTCGCAACATCCCAAATAAGTCTCCAAGTTGGTCACCCTTTCTTCTCCGCCTTGCACAATCCATTTTGTAACAATTGACCTATTACGTTATCCCCGATTGATTTCCTGGTCGTTCCACTTCGCTGCCCGATTCCTCATCCTGCATTATTCTTCCCTCCAACCACCTGTCTCAAAAAATCGCCCGCATCATCGCTCCTGACAAAGTACAGATTTAGTTAGGAGGAAGTCTGCGCCCGATCCTCTGCTCCCCGCGTCCCGCAACTGTAGATCCGGTGCGAAGTGGCAACAGCGCACGTCGCCCCCACTCCACCTCGTACTCCCGCATACTCCAGCCAGTCCAAACAGTTCCCAAAACAGTAGTGGTAAGGTGGCGGTCGAGTTTACTGCGTCACAGTTACTGCTATCAAGTGCACCGAGGAAAAGCAACGAAATTTGGAGGCGGTTTTCGGTGTAGTGTTCGTGAATTGTGAATGTGCCGTTTTGGATAACTTCATCAAAGGTAAAGAGTGCTGTGATGGTTTTTTAACACTTGTTTTGGTTTATCGGGGGTGGCTACCTGTCGCACGTGTCTTCACCTGTTGCTCGTGTGTGATAAATAAACTTGCGGAATTACGCGAAGGAGTACGGTCTTGAGTCGGTTCCCAGAAATGTGTGTAGGCGAGAGGAATTTCCGGTGTACCAGAGGCGTGCGGTTTTTAGGGGACAAAATCATAAAATTTATGATTCAGCTAAACCAGTTAAATTAGCTGTTTGTTTAGTTTTGAGATTTTGAGATTTGTAGGCGCCACCTGTCGGTTTAGGACCGGAAGTTGTCAAGAGGATTTTGAAAAATTATGACGTCAGTGTTATCAATCACGATGTTCAGGTGTTATTATGTTACGTCATAGTTCCTGGGAATTTATATACGCAACGATTTATTCTTCTTCGTTTCGTAATCTTTAAAAAGCGATCAAAATGGGGTAAATGAGGCAAGACTAATTAAACGCTTGTGTAATGCAGGAATATGAGAATGTAGATGGTTGGATTTTGAGCAACAGTTGCGATTGCGGAAGTCGTGTCTTTCCATTTCTCTTTATTCTCGCCGCTCGGCATTGACACATTTCTTCCTGGTAATATTTCACCGTGTCGACAAAAACCACTCAAAGGTCGGAAGCCTAAAACCTACTTCGATTTCCGCTCTTTTTTCCAATCTTGTAGGTTTCAACTGAAGGTCGCTAGGTTGCATGTCTTTATCGTATTGTTACTTCAGGTTTATTTTAAAAGCCGGATAATGCGAAATGTAAATAGCTTGAAAAAACACACTCTTAACCTTGAAATAACTTCCGCGAGCGTCAGAGCCCCACGTATACAGTCGGCTCCGCTCTATCATTAGTTCGCGTATTTTTAAATTGCATGCAAAAACCACTTCCTACTCGTTTAAAAACTCGTTAATTTCGCAACTCATTTTCTTCCAGATCGATATGAAATTGGTGCCGGGCCCTTTGCCGCCGATTCCCACCAGCACTTCCATGGACCGCTTGGCCTTACCTTTACCCTTTAGCGCCGAATCTATCTTGTGGCGCTACCCTTTGGGATTCTCCATCGGTCAAGCACAACAGCCCCCTTCTTCGCCACTTTTTGATTACAAGAGCCAACTACCGTCGAGTTTGGTCTCGGATCCCAGAGTGTGGAACCGCGAAGATGTGGTCACGTTCCTCAGGTGGGCAGAGCGCGAGTTCGATCTGCAGCCCCTCGACATGGAAATGTTCCAAATGAATGGTAAAAAACAACTTTTCTCGGTTTTCTATATATTTTTTTTTTGTTGTTGTAGGTAAGGCTATCTGCCTTCTCACTCGCACTGACTTGTCAGAGCGCGCCCCCGGTTCCGGCGATGTCCTCTACAACGTCCTCCAAATTTTGGTTCGCGAAGCCAACAACCTCCAACGAATGTTGCCGTCCAGTCCTGTTACCCCCACATCTCGCCATCCATATCCACTATCACCCCATTCACATCCTGCCACCCCCAACTGGAACATGCTCGCACAAAACAACGATCCTTTCCACCCCCATGCCGCCTCACTAGCGGCTCATCTGATGGCACAGAGCAACTCAGTGACGTTAAGTCCGGCTCCTTCCGTGGATAGTCAAGCGGGAAGTCCACAACATGCTGATAACCCCCAGACTTTCGGCCATTCCATATTTAGTACCGGGGGCAGCAATGGTAGCAATCCCTCGGATTCAGACGAAGATGGTTTTGAGAAGAACGGACAAAGTGGAAGCCCTCCTAATACTCCTAGCGCGTATTCAGTCGCGCCACAGTTGCCACATATGGCTCCTAGGAGCCCCAAGGAGGTTGCGAACAGTCCTGGAGTGTTCAAAGCCGTGGGGAGGGAGTTCTTCCCCAGTGAGTCTCCCGAGCCAAACACAAGTAAGTTGAGGAAAGTGTATTGTGAGTTGGATCTAAATTGTCTGTTTTTTTTTTCAGATGGCCGCTTGTTGTGGGATTTCCTCCAGCAGCTCCTGAACGATCCAGCGCAACGCTACACCAAATACATTGCCTGGAAGAACCGCGACACTGGCGTCTTTAAAATCGTGGATCCTCCCGGTTTGGCGAAATTATGGGGTATTCAAAAGAATCACCTCTCCATGAACTATGATAAAATGTCCAGGGCTCTTCGGTATTACTACAGGGTCAACATTTTACGAAAGGTCCAAGGCGAAAGACACTGCTACCAGTACGTCTCATTTTTTCCTCCAAATTTTATCGTATTAAAAACGTTTTTTACAGATTTTTGCGCAACCCCACAGAATTGAAAAACATCAAGAACATTTCCCTTTTGCGCCAGATGTCTCCCACGAACTTGAAGCCCCCAGCGCAGATCGTGCCAAGTGTAACCATCAAACCCGAGCCCTTGGAGGCGGAGAATGACGGGAATAGGGTTGATTACGATGATAAACCCACCGATTTGAGTATATCAATGGAAGGGCCGACGGATTTGAGCAGCAGTAGCAGACACGTGACGAATATTATCTGTTCGCCGGATCCGCCAATTCCGCCCCAACATCACTAGCATTAGTGGACCTTATGTGCATTATTAGTGACTTTATTGGTGCCAATATTTATGAGACTTGTGCAAATAGTGATTATAAAGATGTGTATATAGTTAATTTTTTTAAAGATTTATTAAGGATAGCGGTTTTTAAAGTGATTCTTTAAGAACCGACTTTTATAAAACGCATGTGCCAAAATAAATAAATTATTTTTTCATTTGGTCATGAGGGAAGTTACGTGACTGCTAAAGGCAGCTTTTTGAGTGATCCTCAATCAATGACAATAATTGGATAAACAATGTACAAAGAGATGGACTGGAAGTAAATTTTCAATTTTTAGGTACATACACCACATTCCAATTTTTGTGGCATTTGCCGTTTTTTGTTTTAAAGAAAGTAACTTTTTTTAAGAAAAATTTGCTTTGGGGATTGAACTGTTTCCAGTTCTATTTCTGTGATCTCTTAATATTTGACTCAATTCTTTGTGTGATGTTAAAAAGAATGTATAATGCTTTATGTATATTCAGATTCTGTACATATTTTATTGCATATTCAGAGAGCTAGGTTTTAAGTTTGTAAGGGTGGATAACCTAATGGCTTTATTTTTAAAATGTGAATCGAATTTTGTGTCAATTGGTATATTGTTCCCATGTTGATTAGTTATGTAAATATCATTTAGAAACCCTCATTTGCAATGCTGTCTTAATATGTTTTGTATGAGAATTTATTGTTGATATGACAAGTTTGAAATATACCTTTACAACGGCTTCGCGTGTTTTATTCAAACAAATTACAAAAAATAAAAAAAAACGGCACATTTAAGTTCAGACTATGACCATTATACACACCCACTCTAAGTTCCATCAGAGCAATTCAGATGATAACTTCATCGAGAGTTTTTAAGGTATTTATTCTCCTTTTTTTCGAACCGGAACGAATTTAAAACTCCATTTTTTAAACGCCTGATGCATAGGCAACATTTAATACCAAATTTTGACAGCTTTGACATTTCAGATCACGTTTGACAGATTGAGGTTATTTTCGCGCGTCACTTTCAGTTTTCCAAATCTCCAAATGTTTCCAATACAGGTATTCATTCGTTTTTTATCAAAATTTCTATTTAAAGTTCCTCATTTATCAATTTCCAGTCACGAAGTGTTTTACCGCTATTGCGTCTTTTAAAACAACCAAAAATAATTCGCCACAATTCTTCCAACAGTCACGAGCAAGAGCCTCCGCGTGTTGAAAAAAGTAAGTGTCTAGCTCCGGATTTTATAGTCCTAAGCCTTTTTTTATAGGTATAAATAGTGTACAATTATTGGGGAGAGTTGGTGCTGACCCTCAGAAAAAAGGCACTGATGAGCATCCCATCGCTACCTTTTCTCTAGCTACTCATACTAATTATAGGTATGAATCGGGACAATTTTTGCAACGTACAGAGTGGCATCGCATTATTTGTTTCAAACCTGGGTTGAGAGAGACTATTTTGAATTATTTAAAGAAGGGTCAAAGAGTGCATGTTACTGGACGCATTACTTATGGGGAAATTAAAGGAGACGATGGGAATAAAAAATCGACGACGGCTATAGCTGCTGACGATGTGATTTTTTTCCAGAATAACTAAAATCTTGAGACTGGCTTAAAAAATATGTATTAGATCTGTATAAATTTCTCAACATTTTTATAAAACAATAAAAAATGTAATAACAGTTATCCTAATTAATTTTAGTTTCTAAAATTAGTTAATCTTGAGCTATCTTCTTTTTGGGGGACTCTCCAAAAGCTCTCCTCTTCGCGAATGTATTTTCACCAAGTTGTCTTCACTACACGTCGTTTCTGTAAGTTCTTCTATAGCCACACTTTTTGTTATTTTAGGCAAGTTTACTTGAGCAAGTTGAAAAAAATCGCGAACACTTCTAACAATTTCACCAAAGTTTTTCATGTCGGTGATATGTTGGCGTAACCACAGCGACAAATTATTTTTAACTCTTGAATTAACGAATCTCGAGTCCAATAAAATAATGGCCCCATAATCATCTTTATGCCTTATAACACGTCCAATCGCTTGATTGATGGCTCTGGTGGCTTCCAAACTGTACCAATCATCGCCTCTCAAGTACTAAGAAAAAGAAAAAGAAATAAAATGATTCTTGAGAATAAAAAACTAACTTCTTTGTCTTTAGAGTGTCTAAAATCCAAATACCGTTTCTTTAGAATAACCTTCGGGTCTTTCAACGGTGGATACGGAAGCCCCGTGATGAAAACTGCTCTGCCGTTGATATCAGCGAAGTCTAACCCTTCTGAGATCTTCCCACGACACACTCCCATAAAAATCGCCCCTTTGTAACTTGGGTCTTGAATTTTGGAGTAGTAGTCCAACATTGCAGAATTAAAAGCTGTCTTGTCTTTGGGCTCGACGTAAACGGGCTGGAACAGCTAAATTACCCTGTTTTTTTTTTCAACGAGAGAATTTTTACTTTATTTCTGTTGATGTTGTCCCATGTTCCGTTGTTTTGCCACCGTTCTATGGTCTTTTCCATTATTACGTAAGACGGGAAAAAAATGAGAACCCCATCTGGGATAAGGCGGATTAAGTTAGTGATAACGAGCCCCAAAGATTGGATGTATTTGGGGTTACCGCGATTTTGGTAATTGCTGTTGAGGAGTTCCATATCCGGGCCTTTACTGAGGATTTTTACGCATACTTGGTTGCCTTGTACGATATGTGGGTTTTCAATGCGGACACCTATATCTAGTTCTAGTTCGGAAATTAAGGGTTGCAAAGGAGCTAAAGTTCCGCTGGTCAAGATAATGCAACGGACTTCGCGGTCCATCATCATGTTCATCCTGGAATAACAAAGGGAATAAAAAATCAAAAGCCTGGAGATAAGTACCCAAATCCTGGACAGAAGCACCAGAAATTCAACACCCGACACTTTTCTTTGAGCTTTTGTGAAAACTGTGTGTACTGGAAGTTAGTAAAATCCTCATTTTTTTCCTCGAACTGAACCTGCAATTTTTTCATACAACTTGAGTTTATCACCCTTTAATTTTACCTTAAAACACTCTTTGACTTTCTGTCTAAACTCTGGCCCCGTTTTATAAAAAACTACGTATAACAAGTTAACAAAAATGTGTAGACTGTAGCCGCTCCTCTGGACAGCTTTGGTGGATGCTAAAAACTCTCCAATGTTTTCCAGAAGATCAATTACTCCAGCAACATTGTTCTCAACAATCTGAAACCCTGAAAATTATCTAAGAAATAAAAAAATCCATTCTTACCTTTGCTCTTTCTAAAATGGAAAAGATGTAATCACCATCAAAAACTGTTCCTTCTAGGGCTAAAGGTACCAACACGACTTCGGTCAACTGTCTTTTAAATTCTATCAGAATTCCGGTCAACACCTGAAGTTTGGGTGGAGTGAAATTAATTTCTTCAACGTCAATATTTCTCCCACTCTTTAGTAAATCAAGAACTGCAGAAACGTCGTCAATAGCAGACTGAATGTCGGTCGTTGTGATTTGTACAGAAACTGCCTCTTCACAGACTTTCTCAATGTTATGAGCCTCGTCAAAAATGATAATATTGTTATAAAAAACGTCTCCCATTGTCTTGTTCATTTTAGGGTCCAACAAGTAATTGTAAGGCATAAAAATAACATCAGCATCGATTCTAAGTTCTCGGGCCATGTAATATGGACAAAAAGAGAGTTCACGTCCTAAACTAACAATGTCTTCCATATCTACAATGTTTATATTGCATAATTTCTCATTAGTTCTTTCTCTTTCAATTCTGTTGTAACATGAGCACTGGTTTTTCTTAACTTTCGTCCTACATATATTCACCTGGAGATCAATTGTTAGTTTTAGTTAAAAAACAAATGTACCTACTTTAAAACCTGCGTTTTTTTCTTGGATAACTTCCTCGTCAATGCACATTTGCTCTCTAGATCCTAAGATGCAAGCTTTCATGTAGCTATAAGCTGTTCTTTTCATCTCTTGCATCGCCTGTTGCAGCTGGGTGTGTGTTCTTGATGAGTAAATGATTTTAGGAGCTGTCAAAAGAGGCTCACTTTCGTTTTCACGATTATTTTTGAAAAAGTCCAGATTTTTTTGTTGTTCCACACATTGTTGCTTCCTGTTTTCTAGCCATGCCAAAGATGCACACAGCAATGACAGGGTCTTTCCTGTTCCTGTGGGAGACTCCAGGATGCCATTTTGAGGGGTATCAATACATTCAATCACTTTGGTCATGTAGTTTTTCTGGATGTCGTACGGAACGAAAGGGAATCGCACCTGAATGTTTTTTAAAGTCACCGTGGTCATCGTGGGTTTTTTCTGAAGTCACAGGGGCCTAGATCATGTGTTAGAAAATTTGTATTTTATTGTAAATAAATTGACAAATAAGGTTATAAACGAAACGTCAATTCCAAAGTGAGGTTATATGTATATTTTAGATATTAATTTCGCGACTTTTTGCACCGAGAGTTGAAGAAATAAATTTTTAGTATGTTTTTTTCGGACTCAAAAGACAAAAATTATTATAGTTGTTAATTTTTTCTCCAATAGTGTCAAAGGTGTCTATAACGGTTTTGTTTAGCAATTTCTAAAAATGCCGGCAAATTGGTGTAGCAGTCTCATGAAACCTTATTTTATAGGATAAATAGAATTTAATGAAAAGAATCTCAGGTAAAGAAAAATAATTTATTGAATGCTATTACAATATTCTGCGAATTGGGATTGATGTTCCTTCGAAACATATGGTACTATTCCTCTTAATAAATACCGCAAATTGTGCCTACTCAAAAATATACCATTTAACGCCTCCTTGAGTTCTTCGAGATTATGGTCGTTTCTATACGCACCCATGGCTTGAAGAAACTTGTCAAAAACTTCGGCGCTCAAAGCCTTTTTTGCCTTAAAAAAAACAGTATAATGCTACGCCACAATACTCATTCAAAACTACCATAATGATAAAATCATTAATAGCCGAGTTCAATGATGTTGTCGATGTCGGATTCGCTACAACTGTTATTTTTGTCTTCTTTGCAATATTCGCTAAAGCTTCCGGTTTTCTCTTATGGATTTTGACTGAGCCCTCGCTCGACGAAGGCAGGGTAATAGAACTAGTGCTAAAATCAAAGTTACTGCTTCGTGGTTTGGAGTTAGAGGGTGGTGTATTTTCATCCTTGATTTGAAGTTTTGGGGGTATCTTTGAAGTAGCGTGATCAAAGAAGAGTTTTAGGGCTCGCATTGTTATTCCAAAGTTTTGTAATATTTGGATGTGTTTTTGGATCCATTTTGATAAGTTTTGTTGGATTGACGAGCTCGCGAATCTACTGTCAAGAAGGATAATGGCGCCGTAGTCATGTTTATGTCTAATAACGCGGCCAATAGCTTGGTTTATGGCGCGAGTTGCCTCTAGTCGGTACCACTCGTCGCCTTTGAGGTACTAAAAACAAAGATATTTTATGGTTATTTTGTGAGGTTCTTACTTCTTTGTCTTTGGAGTTGCAAACGTCAAGATAGCGTTTTTTTAATATGATTTTCGGGTCCTTTAAGGGAGGATATGGTAAACCCACGATAAACACAGCCCTTCCATTCATATCAGCGAAATCCAATCCTTCCGAGACTTTCCCTCGACAAACTCCCATAAAAACAGCTCCCTTGATATTGGGGTCTTTAATTTTCGCATAATACTCGTTCATTGCGGCGGTGAAGGAGACCTTGTCTTTTGGTTCAACGAAAATGGGCTAAAAAGTCAAAATTATTTCTCAATCGAAAAACTTTCTTTTTTTACTTTGTTGTTGTTGATGGTGTTCCAAATACCACACTGCTGCCAGAACTGTTGGCACTTTTGCATTATGGGGTACGACGGGAAAAAAATGAGAACACCATGAGGGATGATGCGGATAAAATTCATGAGGACCTGCCCCAACGACCTGAGATATTTGGGGTTGTCTCTGTTTTGGTAATTACATATTAGAGGTTCATTATCTGGACCTTTCGTGAGGACTTTGACGCAGATTTGGTCGCCTTTGACGATGTGGGGGTTCTCGATACGGACGTCGACTGGAAGTTCAAGCTCCGAAATGAGAGGTTTTAATGGGGCTAGCGTGCCACTGGTGAGAATCACGCAGTGCACGCCTTGATCCACCAACATGTTCATGCTAAAGACAGAAAATAGACAATGCTGACTTTAAGACAAAAGTTACCCAAATCCGGGGCTAAAACACCAGTAGCTTAATACCCGGCCTTTACTTTTAGTTGCTTTCGACAACCAATCATCTGAGCCCTTTTTGTTTGTTTCTTCAACACTGATATGTACCTAAAAGTACAAGTTATAGCAAACATAATAATAAACGAACCTACTTTGTAACACTTTTGTAGTTTTTGTTTGAACTGTGGTGTTAGACTAGCATAAGCTATAGATAACAAGTCCGAAAATAGCTGTAAGCCTGCACCTTTTCGCGCAAAAGGGCCTTCGTTCACTGTAGTCAAAAACTGTACAATTTTGTCTATCAAATTCTGGACTGTGCCCAAGTTTCTGTCGAAAATCTACAACAAAAATATGATTTTTCTTTTGTAAAGCGATTTCAACTTACACCAGCTTTCTCAAAGAGTTCAAAAATATAGTTGCCCTCAAAGTACGTCCCTTCATCAGCTGAAGATTTTATCTCAATAGCATCAAGAGCTTTTTCAAAATTCAGAAACATCTCTTTGAGGATGCACAATTCATCTGCAGTGAAGTCCTTAGGGACTTCTTTATCATTAAAATCAAGAATAACGTCCTGACTTAGCGCTTTCATGACTGTTGTTATTTCATCAATACAAAGAGTGATGTCGGTCGATTTCAACTGTATGGATGCTGACTCTTCACAAGCTTTCTCAATATTGTGGCCCTCATCCAAAATCACAACATTGTCAGCCAACTCAAGACCTAAAGTTTTTCTAGTTTTCGGATCCAACAAATAGTTGTACGGTGTAAAAATAATATCAGCGCTTTGTTTCAATTCTTTTGCCATGTAGTAAGGGCAGAATCTGTGACTTTGTCCCAATTTCACCAAATCTTCTATATCTATAACATCAAGGTTCGTAATTTCTGGGTCTACTTTCATTTTCTCGACTTTATTATAATACATGCACGAGCGCTCCTTTACTTTCATCCTACATAAATGCACCTTCATTGCGTTATTTCTTTCATTCACCACTTCTTGGTGGACGCACATTTGCTCTCGAGATCCGATGACGCACGCTTTGACGTGGTTATAACTAGATCTTTTGAGTTCCTGCATGGCTTGAGATAACTGGGTGTGAGTTCGTGATGCGTAGATTATAGTAGGAGTCCCCAAAAGCCCTCTCATGTTATTTCCACCAGCAACTGAATTGAGTTCCTTAAGAAAATCTTCAGAGAGTGTGTGTCGTTGGGCTTGAATTTGAGCTTTTTTGAGTTCCAACCAGGCCAAGGAAGCGCAGAGCAGAGATAAAGTCTTTCCGGTTCCCGTGGGAGACTCCAGGACTCCATTTTTGCGTTCTTGGAGACATTCGATTACTTTTTCCATGTAGTTTACTTGGATGTCATATGGGGGGAACGGGAAGGACACAGGAATGCCTTTTATGGTGGTCAAAGACATGTTATCGCTTAAAAACACACTACAAAAAATTCAAAGTTTGAGGTTAGGATTGAAAGTTTCCCGCCAAGTCTTGGAGATTATAAATTGATCACGAAAAGGATGGCAACTGTCGGAGAGCCATAGGTTGTTGGTTCTATAAACACTCTGAAGCACTATACACAATTTATTTAAATAAAAATTACCGATTTAAAGTTTATTACTTCCATTATCTCGCGTGAAGATGGATACACAAGTTGCAGCCGGCTGTCACTTTAAAAGTATAAATTAGTTTATTTAAACACAAAGGGGTACCAAGCTTTCTTGATTATGTAAAAAGACTTTAAATATTATGTACGATACATTTAAAATTTGAAATGTACAATATTTTATATAAAATTTATTTTGAACTATTACATCCACGTGAAATTAGCGTCGAAACCTAAAAAGCGACTAGAGCAGTGCTTCCACATTGACATTACTGTCATTTACCAATTGAAATTTGCCACCGATTCATTCCCAAATATTTAAAAAACGATGCGATAACTCATTTCAAACGTTGACAACGATGGATATTCCAGTCAAACTCTTGTTTTTCTATTTTTCCGCGTTCATTACAATCTCTTTCTTAGCGGTAAGTTGCCCTAATTTCTAACCTCCAAACTCATGTTTTTATTCTCAGGTCGCTGTTCTTTTGGTTGCTACTACTCAAGAGTATCCCGTAATCATCAGGAGCAAAAAAGAAAAAGAATTCATTGATCCCGTGACTGGAAAAGTGTTCCCATTTCCGTCTATTGATGATAGTCCTAGCAAAAAATTGAGCGTTGTTGTTCCAGCTTATAATGAAGAAACCCGACGTAAATGTTGTGTAATGTTAAGGAAAAAATATAAAATTGTTTGTAGTGTCGCCCATGTTGGAAGAATGCGTGGAATTCTTAGAATCCAGGGCTAAAGATAGTGATTTCAGTTATGAGATAATTGTTGTCAGTGATGGTAGCACTGACGGCACCGTTAAGGTTGCAAATGATTGGAGTAAGAAGTTGGGGGTTGATAAATTGCGTGTCTTAGAGTTGGAGACGAATCGCGGTAAAGGAGGAGCTGTCAGACTGGTTCGTTACACCATCAAATTAGAGCATTTTTCATGATTATTTGTAGGGAGTTCAGAGTTCACGAGGCTCCGTCATTTTGTTCGCAGATGCTGATGGGGCTAGCAAATTCTCAGATCTCACGAAACTTGAAAAGAGTCTCTCTGAAAAACTTGGAGGTTGTTGCTCCTCCTCCCTTTTTTTTCTATTCTACCATAATTTTTTTAGTTGACTACCTCAAAGGTGACGTAAGCGGCCTCCTATCCATTATTGTAGGGTCGAGAGCCCATCTAGAAAAAGAATCAGTTGCAAAACGCAGTCTCTTCAGAACTATCTTGATGTACGGTTTTCATTTTTTGGTCTGGACTTTCACCGTCCGTAGTATTAAAGACACCCAATGTGGATTTAAATTATTTACACGGGAAGCTGCGAGGAAGTGTTTTGATAGCTTGCACGTAGAACGATGGTATAGTGTCTCAAACTATGACAAAGACGCGGGGTAAAAAATGTTTTTTAAGGGCTTTTGATGTTGAATTACTCTACATCGCGGATAATCTTCGAATTCCTGTAACAGAAGTTGCGATCAACTGGACGGAAATTGATGGCTCAAAGCTCACACCTTTTTGGAGTTCAGTCCAGATGGGCAAGGATTTGGTTCTTATTTGGATGAGGTACATGGTAGGAGCTTGGAAGATTAAAGATGAGAAATTTAAGTATGACTGAAGCAGTTTTGCATATTTTTGTAATTTAATGTTCAATAAAAGTGTTTCTAATTACTTAGTCTTCAAAGCTTTATTTTCTTAATACCAGAGATACAAAATTAACAACTAATAGTAAGCAAAAAATATTCAATTTTAAATCAGCCGCCAAAAATGAGTATCCTTATTGGTTAAAAACGGCGCTTTTTTTAAACACTTAGTTGTGCTCTTTTTTCGAAAGCTTGTATCATTGATCTGACAGCCGAAGAAATTCTGGTACGATATTGTAAATTATTTTGAAATTCTTTCACACTGAACTTGCTTCTATTTAAAAACGAAAACTCATTAAACTGAGTGATATCTTCAATAATGTAATTAGCCAGTTCTTCGGAAATGTAGATATGAGTTGCATATATCACAGTTTCTATCAATGCTGGCAACTTATACCATTCCAACGATTCCTCGAACTCACTTCTTGGTAATTCACTAGAATCCAAGTGGTGTTGTTCTAGTTCTTCCACAAGGAATGAGTAGTAAAAGTCTGTGAGGGTCTTCACGTTGTTGTCTACGTAATTGCAATCAAGATTGAGGTAAAGACATGTTAGAACATCGAAAGCCGGTGGCGTGTACCTTCCTAGTTGGTAATCCACAATAAGACACTCGTTTTTGTCGTTGAATAAAAGATTATTACACCACAGATCATCGTGAGTTAGTACGTTTCTAAACTTTTTGGATGGAGCCAACATCTTCTCCATTTCTTCAAAAATGAACTTCTCAAACCGTGCACAGATCTCATCAGTGTTTTTATAATGCATGAGTTTGATCAAATTTGTAACGCATTTGGTGACACTTAGCAACCACTTGTGTCTCGGTTCACCTTCAGTGAAACTGAAGCAAGTCTCTTTGAGTTCGTCTTTGAACTTGACATTCAATTGTAGGTCTCGCTTTTTTTCGTACACTAAACTTGAGGCATGGAATCTTGCTACCGTCTTCAGCATAGCAACAGTATGATCGTCCTTTAGAAACCGTTGCACAGAGTTCATCTTAAAGCCTTGAGCTCTCAAATCATCAAGAACTATCAAGTTGTCTTTAACGAAGTAACATTTTGGAGAAAAATGACCGATTTTGTTGAGTTCCGTCAAGAGGTTCTGGTAAAGAATGACTTCTTTCTTGAAGATTCCGGATTCTACAACATAGTCGCGTTGGTTGAGGTTGAATTGAGGAATGGTTTTCATGAAGTAGGTGATCTGGGACGTGTTGTTATTAACGACAAACTTGATGATTAACTTTAAGTGGTCACCCAAGAATCCGGCGGCATTTTCATTGAATTTCGTGATTTTGAACGAAAGGAGTTGAGTTGGAGTGTCAAAGGTTCGCTTGAGGATTTTCTCGCAGTCTTCATTGGTTAAAAGGTGTTGGATGGTGGCTATGGTTGCCATTTTTGCACTACGTTTGGTTGGCGTTTCTTCGCATTTTATGTTTAAATATGTTTGTTTAGTGTTGCGTGTGTTTAAAATTAAAACAAAGCTATTATTGTTAATTTTGATAATTCTACTCGTGTCCTTTGTTAACTATGAGATTGGAAATGGAAACTTTGTAGGCTTTGTTGGCTTTAGCAACAAAGCGAACTAATCTGTGATAACCGTGGATATTTTTGGAGAATTTAATTTAGTTAATAAATCAAGATTTGTATTTTTAATAAACGTGTGGCTGCTGCTTTATTTGTTTTAGTGTTTTTTTGTCATGTCTGGTCCACGTAATCCCTAAAGCCTCGCTTTCATAACTCCTCATAAACTCCCCCCACGTAACCCATGACCTTGTCTCTCCCCTTTCCACCCCGTCAATTTCATTACACCCCATTATCACACGTTCCGTAGGCGGTCAATTAACACAATAACCTCTGCTATAATAATTCCGAAGATATTCCCACCGCCATAGTGTAATTAAAAAACCTTCCTTTACCCTCTCCTTTTTGAATAGTCGACGCCAATCAATGGCGCTTTTTCAGGGCGTCGCGACGCAGTTCCATCGGCGTTGGTTCAGCGCATGCCGACTACCCGGATCATTTATTCAGTAAAATCCGGAATGCGAGTGTCTTCGCAAGCACACACTGACATGGGCAAGCAAAAGATGGACTCTTCATAAATTTGGTAAGTTTATTGTTGAGAGACCGGAGTTTTCCGGCGATGATCTGGAAAATGTGTGAAGTGAGAGACTGAGTGTTTTGATGGATTCTTTGGTATTGATCCGACACCACCTATGTTGAATGTCAGAAAATGGAATTTTGGCTGAGGAGAATTTCGCGGATGATCAATACGGGTGGTGGCGGATGGAGGAGATAACTTGCGCAATTTTTATGTTAGACACTTGTTGCGTTTTAGTTTTTACAAAAACTCGCTTTTTTGGTTAAACATGCCAAGGTCGTTGGTCTTTCCTCTTTACTATGCTAAAACGATGGAAATAACCCACATTGCTGATAAACTATCAGTTTGTCGCCAGTGTTTGAATAGCACATGTGAACAGGTGTTGTACTTAGTAAATCTGCTTAAATAACCAAGGATTACAACTTCGCTGAAAAAGTTCTGTATCTCGGATTAACTATACTAAATTAGAGTGAGTATTGTTCGAGCTGCGCTAATGTGTAGGTGTCAGCTTTTCCAACCTCGCAACATTTTAAAAGCTTTCGTACATGAAAACTTCATTAACACGCAATTAGTTGTTTGTATTGTGGATGTTGTGATGCTCTTGAGAGGTCAGTGAAGGGGGAGTAGAAAATTAATTAAGTTTCAAAACCAGATGACCTAGATTTTCCTGGAAGGATTAAAATAGAGAAATCAGGGCTTGATAATGAAATATTACGCAAATACTGTATTATTGAGCTTACTTACGTAATGTAGAACCTGAACCGGGATTTTCATCCTGAATATCAGAAATGTCAGCGTTGCAAAGGACAAAAGAGTCAATTTAAATCTAATTTTCAGCTATCATGCTCTGACACTTTTAGAATGACAAAAAGAACAGATATAAAGTGAAATGTTTTGTCAAAGAAAGCTTTTTATGCTTTGATTATTAGATTTTAGACTGAAATGATTACGGTGCATGGTTGCAGCAGTATTCGCAGGAATCGATTTTCATTAAGCTTTTCAGATAAACTAGAGCGAGGTCGGAGATACCCCGGAGATGCAGTAAATGGGAACATCGGAAGCACAATTTTTCTTTTGTTAAAAAGCAGATTTTGAGTCGGATTCCTTTAATCACGAAGAGAATCTTAGAATTTTAATAAATTATTCTGAAAGGAGTTGAAAAAACAATGCTTTTGCAGTTCTCGTTTGCTTTTTTTACAACTAGGACTAATTTATGGTGCAATATTTATTAAAATTTACTTTTTGTAAAGTCGGGGATATGCACAACTTTACCGTTTATGTGTGGGTTCAGTAAATTAGAAAAGTTTTAAATAAAATTGAACGTAAAAAAAAATATAGAGTATTGATTAAAGCTTTGGCTTATTAAAAAGCTCCAACTTTGAACATAAATCTCTTTTTATCCTCTTCAAGGAAAACACAGCTATTTTAAACATCTTGTAAATCTGTACTACTTTTAGTTTTCGTTTTAGGTCAGTAAGTTTAAAATGTTTGTTTCACGTTTTACTACCAGTAGATCCTATTCCATTTATTAAAATTCCAGAAAATTCCATAATGCAAAGAAAATAAAGAAGTCACACAAATCTGATTATTTATTTCTTTATCTTGATATAAAGTTCCTCCACCTCCCGTCAAATCCACGTGCTTTTCGTTTCCTCGTCCATTGACTTCTTATCGATCTCGTTATTTCAACCCTCGTTGACCGTGAACTCATAAATATTCTACTTCCAGCTATCCCGATGATGTCACTTATGTCCCCTTCATCTACCCCCAAATCGCCAAGGTGACCTCGCCATGTCGGTGGACGCCGAACGGCAATTCTTGTGCCCCCGCCTCATAGACTACTTGGCTATAGTGGGGGCACGCCCAAGCAATAATGTCAGACAGAGCGCAAGCCCCCCTATCCAAGCCCCCGAACTTCTTCGTCGTTATCCCGTTCAGGACCACAAAGATTTCCCTATGCCGCTAGATATGGTGTATTTCTGTCAACCAGAAGGATGTTCTTCGGTCGGTCCAAGAAGGACCGCATTGAGGGAGGCCTCATCTTTCGTTTTCACTCTCACGGATAAAGATTCTGGGAAAACGAGATATGGGATTTGTGTTAATTTTTATAGACCGGTGGAGAGGGTTTCTGGGGGTGCAGGAGTTGGGGGGAGGAGAGCTAGTACGAACTTGAGGAGGGATTCGTGGAGGAAGAGTATGGAGAAGAGCTCGGATTCTGCGTTTTCAAGGTAAGAGAAGATGTAGATTGGGATTTAATATTGGGGCTTTTAGTGATTATAGGAGTAGTAATGTGGGGCCTAGTGACTCGGAGAAAGATTGTCCGAGTAGAAGGGACTCGGAAACAACGGGGCCGAGTACCATACCCACGCCAAGGTTGGGAGTGACCGCGCCCTCCAACGACTCTGAGAGTGGAGGCAGTCATTCGCCCTCTCCAAGAGCTAGCAGAAGAAGACAAGTACGTAATTATTAAAACCTTCAATGTCACGCTTTTAATTCAATATTTACTTGCAGAGGGTGCGTAACCACTCTTTAACTTCATTATGTCTTCTCTCTCACCATCCTTTCTTCACAATGTTTCGTGAGTGTCTCTTCATCTTGAAAAAACTCATTGATGCTTGTAACGAATCGTCCAATCCTCGACGGGTGGGCGGTTCGAAACAGATACCAAGGTGAGAAAGGACGAAAAGAAACAACAAGTAATAAAGTTAATTTAAGGGATAACGTGTGGAGCGTCCTAAGTGGACAAACCAACGAGGGTGCATCGTCGATTGTATTACACGACGTGAGGGAAATTGAAACGTGGATTTTGAGGCTGCTTTCGGCTCCAGTTCCAATTCCCGGGAAAACTAAGTAATCATAAATTCTGGCGGTAAATGAAGTTATAATATGGTTTTGTAGGGTCGAGGTGGAGGTGTTGTCGCCGAGTGTTTACGAACCGTTGATATTCGCGTTACCTAGCCATACTCGGTTCAGCCTTGTAGATTTTCCATTACACTTGCCTTTAGAACTGTTAGGTAAAAAACCAAGAGCTGTTTTTACAGTTTTGAACATTGTTGTGATTGCAGGAGTAGAAACCTGTCTCAAAGTTCTAACAATAATACTGCTGGAAAATAAAGTGGTTTTCCAGTCGAGAGATTACAATGCTCTTTGTATGTCTGTGATGGCCTTCGTGACTATGATTTATCCTTTAGAATACATGTTTCCCGTGATACCGATGCTACCAACTTGCATGAGCTGTGCCGAACAGGTGATTGTTGCAAAACAACGAGATTTAGAACAGATCGTTAAGAATCTTCCATTTGCAGCTTCTACTAGCACCAACCCCTTACGTTATCGGACTTCCAGCAAGTTTTCTCATGTACAAGAAGAACTTCAAACTACCAGACGACGTCTGGCTCGTAGATTTAGACTCGAACAAACTCACGTCAGCTCAGGAAATTCCGCCGCTGCCCGAACCCGAAGGCACGATCCTGAAAAATCACCTCAAGCAGGTACTTCTTTTATAATTCTTATATGAAGCTTTAAAATTTTTAACTTTCTCTCTCACCTTTCACTTCAGGCAATGCAACTTATGGATCAAGTTGGCACTGGAGTAATTATTTTTCTTACCCTAGCTAGCACTAGTCCGCTTCTTAGATTAGTTTGCCAACTTTAGCCGCTAGTTCATGCATGTTGAATGTAAACACTTCCGCTGTCCTCTTTTAACAGGAAATTGTTTTCAGGCTTTGGGAAGCTTGTCGACTCCGAGTGCCTCCAGCAACCAATTACAGCCTTCAAGACGTGATAGTATACCGGCGCCCACTCCCAACACATTGAGGTATAATAGTTGTTTGACTTTGTTGTGTTCTGAAGAGATGTTTGTAGCATTTCACGACAAAAGTCACCGGAACCCAGTCCCGCCCACTCCCCTGTTATCTCTCCAAAGTTGTCGATTACGCCTCAAAGTTCCATGCCGCCACAACGCCCCGTCTCGCCCACGCCACCCACAGGGTTCAATCCGTTCATTTACGGGAATGACGTCGATTCTGTTGATGTTGCCACGAGAGTGGCGATGGTCAGGTTCTTCAACTCGCAGAATCTTTTAGCAAACTTTTCAGAACATACGAGGACTTTGAGGTTATATCCTAGGCCAGTGGTGGCGTTCCAGATCAACAGTTTCTTAAGATCGAGACCGAGGAGTACTCAGTTCTTGAACAGATTTGCGAGGACTCAAGCCGTGGAGTTTTTAGCAGAGTGGTCGCTCACTCCGACGAATGTTGCTTTTCAAAGAGTCCAAACGGGAATTTTAGACCCATCGCAAATTGGAGACAAACCAAAATGGTATCTTCATACTTTAGAACCCATCAAGTTTAGCGTATGGGACGATGGGAGTTCTCTCAATGGAGCTCTTCGAAGTTTGCAGAATCAAGAAAACCAACCTACTGACGAAAGTGGCTCTGATTCTGAAGGAGCAGAAAGTACAAGTTCAAGTTACTCGTCGCTTAGTGACTTCGTCTCGGAGATGGTGTCTTCAGATTTATCACCTGGATGTTCTTCGTACCAAGAGCAAAGAAAAGCGTCGGCACAGAACATGTCATTATCATCCAACGTCGATGTGGAGACTGTATACAAACCACCTTCAGAACTACAATACCCTGATGGTGAAGTGCCTGCCGAAAGAACGGACTCTCCGCAATCATCCTCTAGTAGCGAATCAGACTTGAGTTCTCCATCGTTCAACAGAGACTCAGAACTTGAATTTGGAAACCGCCAGAAGACTGAACAAATTCTTGAAAAGACTGACAAGGAAGAAACTGAAATCGAAAACGAATCAGATTCGAATTCGACAACTACACCAAAAACTATAATGAGTTCTAATACGATAAAACCAGAGTCTCCAGGCAGTACCACGAGTGAAGAAAGACCTGGTACACCTAGAAAAACGAGACAGGGACGTTCTATAACTCCTGTTCCTCCTGTTACACCAGTTTTACAAAAGCAACCAAGTATTGGCAATGTCTTAGCGAGGACTTCAAGTTTTGGTTCTTCGAGTAGTGGAAGTCCTGTGCCACCATCTTCAGCGAGTAGTGTAGGTGGAATGCAAAGACAGAGTTCTCAAGGTTCGTTGTTTGAGCAGTTTGCTTCACAAGCTAAAGAATTAGTCAGAGAAACGACAAGACAAAGTAGTCAAGATGGGCTGTTAGCACAGATGGACAAATTTAAAATTCAAGCGAAAGAAAAATTCACGGAGGCCGAAGAGAGCCACATTTTTGCGCCCTTTGATAAGGTTTGTAAGATTTTTATTGGAATTCGTAATACCTTAGTTCTTGTTTTAGTTGACCACACACGCTAAGAAAGCAGCAGAGGAAGCCACTAAAAGCGTACAAGAAGTCAGTAAAAGTGCCCTAGAAGCAAGCAAGACCGCTACTGCTGTCAGTAAAAACACCCTCGAAGACCTCTCTTATGTAGGAAAATCGACCCTAGGCGACCTAACAAAGAGTGCAAAAGAAGCAGTTACAAAGAAAGGACTCTTGAGGGTACAAACTTTCACTAAAAATTTTCACATACTTATCTCTGTTTTTCCAGGCCGACTCCTTCAGTAAACCTTCGGACTCTCGGCGCGAATCAACCAGTAGCTCAACTTCTTTAGTCGCGACTTCTAGCGTCATTTCTGGCGCAAGTCGTGATTTCTTCTCCAACATTTCTTCTGATCTTAACGGTATCGCCGCAAGTACCACGAGTATGTTTTCTGATTTATTCGGTAGCAAGAAAGAGCATCCAAAGACGAGCGACTTTGCAAGTGTTCAACAAAAAGCTAAAGACACAAAGAGTGGGATGTTCGGACCATTCCCTCGAGGTCCCCGAGGTTTAGTTGAAAAGAGTCCTCTTATTAAACACGCACCAAGAAGACAAGATGACATCCAGAGGAAACAGTCAGTGGATCGTTCAGCTACGAATAGTGAAAATCAAGCGTTCTTGAAGGACGTGGTTAATCAAGCCCTAGAGGGAGAAGGGGTCGGATGGTTGAAACTTAACAGGTTGAAAAAGTTGATGGAGGATGAGTCCTATCGGAATTTCGTGTTGAGCAAGTTGAACAAGACGCTGGATAAGAAAATTGCGCCTGATGATCATATCGATGATGTTTGTGTGTCAAAACCGGTGTGGAAAGGCATGTTGAAGGTGCTCCAAGCTGTTGTTCATGGGTTAGAGGTGACGTATGGGAACTACGGTCTCGGAGGAATGGCTTCTGCTTTTCAGCTCCACGAAATCGCTCACACTCACTACTGGACGAAAGAATTCATAGATGGGTCCACCGATTTCACTCAAGTAGTACTTGTTACTTTTCTCGTGTTTATAAATTAAATATGAATGTTTTAGAGCTCTAGTCCACGGTCCCCTCAAAGCCCCCGCTCCTCTCTCCAACTCGAGTGGGACGGTTCTCGCAAATCTTCTCAAGCAGAAGCTCCAGAAGTGCGCCTTATCCAAGGCGACGACTCCGAAGCTGAATCTCAACAATCCACCGCCGACATGTTCAAAGACATGTTGACCCAAAAGAAAAACATGCTTTTGTCTAAACTCACCTCATTCGATTCTGATGTAAGTTTCTCCTCCTCCCCCATGCATGTGATGCGCATCAGGCGTATTCTTCGGAATATGCTTGATTTTGTGTTGTATGTGGCAGGCTGAAGGGACATTACAAGGTTCTGGGGGTACCATCTCTCCTTCCGGAGGTTCGATTACCACTGGTCCTGCTTGCGGTTTAAACAGAGGCGGTGGACAATCTTCATTCCGGTCGACAGTGTCCGATACGGAGGTCGAAACGCTGCAGGTAAGGAGCTTTAGTTGCTTGTGTATGTCGCATCATTTTCTCTTCTTCACAATGAAAATGTCGTTGTTGCAGTTTCCCAAGTTGCCTAAACAAAGAACTGCGAGCGTGTGGTCGAGTAAGTCTTCGTTGAGTACGGGCTTCAGGTACCACGGAGGACACATGGTGAACACTGTGACGTCACCGTCGCCGGACGCCGTAAGGAAGTACCTCTTCGAGGGGCTGATAGGTAAAGACAGATCTTCGTTATGGGACCAGATGCAGTTTTGGGAAGACGCCTTCTTGGATGCAGTATCGCAAGAACGAGACATGATCGGAATGGATCAGGTAATGACGAAAAGCACAAGAAAGAATTAGTCACAAACCGTGTTCAGGGTCCTCGCGAGATGATGGAACGGTACAAGGCTTTAAGTGATACCGAGCGTAAACGCCTCGAGCACGAAGAAGACAAACTTCTGGCCACCATGTTGTACAACCTGACCGCCATCTTGGTGATGCTCAACTGCAACAAAGCGGAAGTAAAGCGCAAGATTCGGCGCCTTCTCGGAAAGAGTCACATCGGTCTGGTTTATAGCCAAGAAGTGAACTTATTGTTGGACCAAATCAATAACTTGGTGAGTCCTCTGGGTTTGGCTACAATTTGTTTTATCGAGTCGCATTGCAGCACGGTAACGATATTGATTTAAAACCTTTGGGATCTCGACTTTTACACCGCCAGAGTTTTACTGTCCATCAAGGGGTTGATGGTGGCGGCGAATTACGGTTTATGGAAGTTCGTGATGATGGTTTGGTATTACGATCGGTGTCTGGAGTCATAGTAGAACGGTGGTGGTTTGAACGTTTAGTAAACATGACGTACAGTCCTAAGAATAAAGTCTTGTGTTTGTGGAGGAGGAACGGTCAGCAGACGCAGCTACACAAGTACTACACGAAGAAGGTTGGTGGAAAATGTGGAGAAATTTGGTGTTGTAACAATGTCGTTTTTACAGTGCAAGCAGCTCTACTATTGTATTAAAGAGGCGATGGAGCGTGGGGGAGTGGCCGGGAGCGCCCCCGAACTCGGAGGGGAGTTTCCCATTCAGGATATGAGCACCGGGGAAGGGGGGTTATTACAGGTTTGCATGGAAGGGGTAGGATTGCTCTTCGCCAACAGCAAGGTGATACGATCAGGATTTTAGGATTAAGTCGAAAATCGAGAACTGATCTAAACAAGGGATCAAAGTGAATTAAAGTTCATTTTGGTCTCTATCAACTTTCATTTTTCTTTTGTTTCGTGTTGTTGGGTGCGCTGTGATATGTGCATTTGTCTGCAAGGACCACTCAAACTTTCCTACTTGCTCTGCCACTCGCTCGGTGCCATCTTTGTGTTTCTTTTGTTGTTCTATAAAAGAATTTAGGGCGGCGTAAAATCGGAGGCTCTTGACTCAGGTAGTAATTTTCTTCTTTTTATTTATTTAAAAATTCTATAAGTGTACTTATTCTGAATGCATGCAGCTCGATGTGCAGTCTTAAAATCTAGCTCGACGTTGAGAATTTTTAATTTCCTTTTGAATGTTTGGATGCTGTTTCTTTTTTCTTCTTTTTTCTCTTCTTTACTTTTATTTTTCTCTATATCGATGTCGATGAGTGGTCATGTTGGGCTAAGGGGTGCTCTCGACGTCGTCGCGTCTAGACCACCCCCGAGGCCGAGGCTTAGGAACTTTTGAGATGGTCCTTGTCGGTTACGAACTCGTCACTAATGTTGTGTTCTGTTGGTTTCTATTTCCGTTGATCTGTCCACGTCGGTCGCTGGCTGCTTGGCAGGACTTTGAGGTATATACAAATCTGGTCTAATTTGATCGTTAGATTAGTTACTAGTCTTTGTTTAGTTAGCGCTTTTTCCTGTAGTTGATTTGCTGCATCCCTCACCCAGCCCACTTCCTTCCAAACACCGTTTTTTGAGTTGGACTTTTTTTGATTTCCATTGCAAATCCGAAATTTTAACGACACGAGTTCCGATTCGGAATGCTGCTGGAACTGTTCGCATAGACGTAGTGTAGAGTGCTGCTTCTGGCGGGGACCGCATGGCAACTCACACCTGCACAACAGACACACACACTCTCACACTTACCATACCATCTCTACTACTGTTTAGGCCCATCATACATTGAGCAAACCATCTCTGAAGTTGCCTAGAGCTTCACGCATGACACGCGATGGCTGCATGACTTCTATTTTGCTTTGCTTTACTACTATCTGTCTCGATGTTCTTTACGTAACCAAAACCCGTGTTGCAGTTTTTCGTTCGGATAGATCACATCAGGAAGTGCTTCACTCAGAAAGGAGGCATTTTCGTCATCGAGGAGTTCAGTAAGTTGCTTTCTTGTCTAGACAATTCGAAATAAAACAAAACAAACACGTTCAACTTTAAATTTGCAGTAAATTTCCTGATGGTCCCATTTGTGTTCAGATCGGTTAGATAGTTGATACATAAAAAGGTTTCATTTGAATGCAAGGAATTTAATACCCTGTTTCCTCTAGCTGCATGAAATTCTATTTAATATGTTCGGAGTTTTTGCAAAAAACAATTACGGGCGGAATTCTAATATCGAGCTCGTATTAAAACGATAATTCACCGCAATGGGACCGATTTATGAAGTATGTAGTTGTCTTTTCTAATTTTATTCAAGTGAGACCACTTTTACGTAATGGAAAATTCTTGATCTTCTAGGTAATGTGATATTTGAACCGATATAATGTTATGCATACCGTGGTAGTAAACGCTTTCGAGTCGTTCAATAGTTTCTTATATCGCAGGATAGAGATCGTATTTTATTGTCTTTGGTAGTGGGAAATAATTTTGAATAAGGACAAGGAGGTTCTAAAATGACTCGAGCACCTTTGAATTTATTGTAAATAAGCGAATGTGTAATAACACCGTACTTCTGCAGCAACTTTAATAAAAGAGGACGCGATTAAAAAAGTAGTAAAAGATGAGCGGTTATGCTCGTATCCATTTAATAGAGTCTAGAGTTTCCATTTTTCCGTCTGAATGAGCAAAACATCTCCTCAACGCGACGAATTTAATAATATAGCTATAGTAAAAAGACACATTAAAATTCTCCTCTTTACTGTCTCATTATTAAAACCCGATTTCCCTTTCACTCCGTTGATCTATAAACTCTTGTGTTTCAGATCCCAAAACGCGCCAAGTAATCCAGAGAAAGTACAAGTCACCAATGGTAAATTCTCTTTTCACATTCCTTCCGTTCGTGTCGTTTCGTTTAACCCCTCCCTATTTTGTTTTACACCCCACATTATGTTATAGGCTAGCGAGATGTTGTTATTATTTCACCGGATAACCTCCATTTGCATGACACAGAGAATTCATGAGTTCGTACCCTCATCTGCATGACTATTTTATTTGTCTCCACGTAAGCGCCCTTTTTCCCCACTCCCATCAATTTTTCATGCCGGCTTTCCCTTTCAGGCCGACCAAATTTGCTACTCGGTGTTGTGCGTCTTCTCGTACGTGGCCGCCGGCTCCGAGAAGAAAGCCGCCGTCAAGGCGGCAGCTCCCAGGACCAGTTTAGCTCCTTTGAGTTGCATGCGTCCTGTGATGTCTCCTCAGGAGCCAGAAGCGAGACTGGAGCCTCCCAGTCCCGAGCCGGGCAGCGTCACACCGATCGGGGGGCCTCCGACGTATCCACCGCCGGCGTTGCCTCCTGGAGTGCCACCTCCCGCGCCACCACCCGGTTTGAAGGGGTATGCAGTGCCGGTGCAGTTGCCGGCGAGACCACCCCCGGTGCCTAGTCGGAATCTGCCGCCTAGGCAGCCGTCGTCGCCGCAGCCGCCTCCACGTCCGAAGTGACGACATGGGAGGTATTCTCTCCCGTTTATTTACGGTGATGAGGCTTGTATCATCCCCTCTTGCCTTCCGTGGGTTTGAGGGTTGCATATCAGCGCTATTGTTCTGTTTTTTAATGATATTGTAAATTTGTGTAGACACACCAAATGTTTCCTATCTTGTATAGTGGGAGGGGTTAGGCAATAAGTGGAGAAGGTCCTTAAGAAGGGTCTATTATTAATAAAATACTGTGCCTACATAGTAGCCGACTTGTAAACTTTGTACATACAGTTCATTGTAACTATTCCAAATGTATCGAGTTATATTGATTTTGGCAAGCAATATTAGAATCGTTGTTGAACCCGCTGAAGCTTATGTAAAGACATTTTACATGTGAAATAAAGTCTAAAAGAGTTTAAAATCGTTTCTTTTTCTCCCAGAGATAATGTCCCGTCTCTTGACGAACATTATTTAACGGACTTTTTATGAAATGAAACGAATATGTAAATTTTTATGCAAATTTCGAAAAGCCTTTTTGATATTAGTATGCAAAGCCTCACTAGCTTTTAGAAGTGAACGTTTAGATGTTGCGATAACTGTCATTTCCTTCTTTGAGGTAGCAAAAATGAACATTTGGTTACAAATGACGTCGTTTCGATGTTGCAAAGAAAACTCAACGACGAAATGCCTAATATAGTGACGACGTGGCTAATTAACTTCCAGGGAACTAGTAGTCGAGAGATATTAACAAGTCGTCTCGGATTCAAAGCACAGGAGTTTGAGGATGTTTTCAGCTTGAATCGGGAACATTACAGGATACGTTACCACTTTACTGGAGACAAATTTTCAGAGTTTTCATTACAAAAAAAAAGACAAAAGATTTTAATGTCTACAGGTAAACCGTAGGACAAGATCAAAAAAATAAACATACTTGTATTTGTGGTTGATAAAAAAAAACTCTGAAGCAGTCGTACTTCAGATTAGAAAAAAAATTGTCTTCAATTACTGTTTTTCGAAATGTTCTTTGCAGTATTTCAAGACTTCTTTAAAGCAAGCTCTAAAGAAAATATAGTATACTTATTATACAAGGCGATAAAGGATCATTTAACCATCAAGTGAAATTTCACGAGATGGTTAAAGATCCTTTATCGTCATCTATAATACACTATTTTTTTCTATAGCAGATTTTAAAGAGAAACATTCATTTTAATTTATTAATTTGAAAAATAAGCACTTATCATGATACTTAAAATTGATTGTTATGGAAATTTTGTTATACAAAAATTTTTCATTTTCGAAAGTGTCGAAAATACAATGTGCGAGAACGAATTAAAACTGCCTGTAGATGTAGAGGAAGAGGCTGCAGACGCAGTGAATAAGTTATTGCTTCAAAAATCACGCTATATATACGAGAAAGGGTACAACCCGTTTCAAAAATGGCGAAATGGGAAAAATATCAGTGGAGTTAGTCAAAAACTTCTTTTCGCATATTTTTCTGATAAATTTAACAAAGTTAAGTCGCCGAGTTTTTTTACTCAATGCTAAAGAGCACACTGCTCGTGAATAAAAATTGCGCCATTTCAAAGTAACAATTTTTCAAATTACTGTAAAATTCAGTTTATTTTTAGATACAGCAAACTCATTACACTGTTAAAGAAACTACGTGAAAGCAATAAGCCTAAAAAATCGAAAATATTTGAACAGAATGAAATTATTAATTTTTTAATATAACCTTCAGATAATGATTATCTTTCTGTGAAGGTTAGGTATTTAAAAAATAGCAAGACTTAAAAAATAATATGGAAAATGCAGATTTAAACTTCCAGGTTGTTGCCGTAATGGCTTGTAGAACGGACGAATTGCATAAGTCGGAAGTTTCCAACGATCAACAATCGGTAATGATTGTTTTACTTATTGATACTAAAACCAAGAAAAATCGGTCGTTTAGTGTAACCGAGAAAGATGGTTAGTTTTGTGAAATTTGTAAAGAAATATCTAGGCTTGCGGCCTAAAAACATTCTTCACAGCAAATTCTTTGTTAACTACAGATAGAAAAGTGCACCATTTAGCCTGTAGAAATCGATACATTCTATAAAGTTTCAAAAGTGATTGCCATTTTTTGAAGCTGTCATCCCGAAACGTATACTGAGTATTGCTTTCGCCGCTCAGCAGCTACGATGTTGGTAAACATGGCTGCTGATAAACAAATTCAGTTAGGAGTACAGCGCGGTTAATCCACGAAACTATGAATGCGAGTTCTGTTCCTAAAACAAACATTTTTAGTATTCTGAAGTGTATCATTAATGTAACAATTAATCAAAAATAATAGCATATCTACCAAAGTTAACTAAAATTTAAAATATTTTATCTATCTTTGAGGTTAAAGTAAACTTTAAAGCATACTTTAAAATCTGCTATAAAAAAATACATTAATTTCGGAGACGTTTGAGTTTGTAGCTGCAGTAATTTCATTTTTCGCTCCATGTATGCTTTTCACCTTCTTTTTTTGTTTTATTGCATTCAAAGTGATGTAAGTCAAATGTGACGATGTACACAATGTTTACTCTAAAGTTCCTAAAAATGTTTTTTTTTTTGGAAGTTGTGGGCAATTATTGTGTCCCTTGAAGTGTTTCATCATTGAAGCAGCAAGCACGAGCCAAATTAATATTAGTACATGGATTTTAGACCGGTCTATCAAGCAGAGGGGTGCCCGTGTTTCCTGGAGAATTTCATTAATTCTCGGAAAATAACTTGTTCAATTTTTATCTGTTCATTAAACTAGAAACTGTTTTTTTTTGTATTTAGTGAAACCGTTGTGGCACATATGAATTTTTAAGGCACTTCGTGTTTTTTCTTTGTTAAAGTTCCTTCAATAAAGTCTGAAAAGGTCAAGTGACATAATTGAAAGTAGTTAATCCAGCGGTGTGGGCAGAGAGATCGTTAAAATGCGTAGGTACTTCACGCCGTGGGTGTATGCATCCATGCAGACGCCGTGGGTGTATGCATCCATGCAGGTTTCAAGTTTCATCGCTCTTTCAAATATTAAATCTATTTGAGTCTCATGTTGTGTACGTATGAAACGACAGAAACCGTAATATTTGTCGCCACTAAGTCCCGTGGTCTTTTAGAATTACATCCTTCACAGAACCAGTTAATTTAAAACCGTGTAGCCTTTGAAGTCTGAAAAATACCCTGATAATTTCGTTCCATGAATATTTCAAAGTTTGAACCCTAGAACAGATTTCGAGCCCGACAAATTGATAGTTTTATTTTCTCAAAGAAGTCAGCTTCCATTTCGTAATATTGTGTAAATTCGAGTCGCACATTCGAGTTTAGAGAAAAATGCATCATATTACTCAGCGATGCAAATTTGAATTAAAATTTCCGTCGAGAGAGGCACGCAGAGAGTAAGAGAATAATAAATTAATTTCGAAATTTCTAATTTATCATAGAAGTGGAAACGACGGTAAAGTACGACGAGAAATTTTCCCTTTGCTACTATAAATAAGCTTTTTTTATTCAAACATGCTTCTGTCTTGAAACATTTTTACGAGGATGCTGTAAAATCGAAAAGTAGCAGAGAAAAAAAAAATCTTAAAAATTCCTCACCCTAATGTACTTTGGCGTTGCTCCGAACGAAGTAGTCAAAACTTAAAATGTCATTACGGCAAATCCCTTCCTCATATCGGCTTAGCATGGTCGGCACGAACTCGCGCGTGGCCTTTTCCTATCCCTTCGAGCTCCCCTCTTTCTTAGACGACCCAGGAATTTCAGCAACCGCAGCGAAATATTTGTGTCGAGAATACAACAAATTTAATCCCTTGTCCGCACTTATTCTAGCCGCGATCTTAATAATAATACAAAACTACTTGAAACCTACAATTTAGGAGCACAATCTAAATTGAAAGCTTGTTTTTACGCCTCGTGTCAGATTTATAGTTATCCCGTTCAATTGTCCCCTAGCTGACCCATCGTCCATCCCGCCCCATTAAGTTTTTCTCTTAATTAAATAATTATAAACGAGTAAAATCTTCGGCTCGGTTTATTTGCGATGGGAGCAACCGGAAACATCAGTTGCGCTTTTAATCTCTCCTTTGGGACGGTTTTAACCGATGATTTCGGGTGTTTTTTTCACGGCTAGTTCCATATGATGACTCAACTGGGACCGGATTGGTGTGCTATTTTGAAAAAAAAATCTGGTAAATATTTGCCCAGGGTAACTCTCTCGATAAATATGGAGGTTGGCACCGGCTACCCAAACATTTGCTTAGGGTAATACTGTAAAGTAACCGTTTCGTCTAACTTTCCGCTGTTTACATCATAAATTCTTGCTTAAGTCTTAATTTCGTATTCATACGTGACTCACACACCGGATTCGCCTGGAGTCGTCCGGGAGATGTAACTCACCTGAATGTCGAGGACGTTAATGGAGCGCAGAGATTAGGGTAATTGTCGAAATTGCGGTCTTAATTTAATCGTTTTTAATTAAACTTTGAGTTTAAGGGATTTTGATCAGTTCATAACGGGCTGGATTTGATTAAAAGGGGCAAAAGTGGCCAAGGCCCACGTTAACACTTAAAGGATGTTAATCACGGGCATTTATTAAATTAAATGGTTAAACCGGAGTTGGTTTAGGAAAATGTCTAAGGATCGGAAAATTAGTTATTTGCACAAGAGTGAGTAGTAAATTCGATGTAACTTTTTCCTGTCTCATTTAATTTCACTTGAAAATTTGAAAACTCGTAACTTTGTTCAATCACACATCTCTCAGCTTAATTGCATTGACACTTCGACCTGGTGACGGCTTCCAGATCCTCGTTCCGATTGCGTTTGCCGCCCCCACATCCTCTACATAATAGAAGCAATTAAGATACCGCCGTTGATGCAACTTCGAAACTTCATTACGCAATTCCAACAACAAGATCTCGGCATATTCGTGTTGTTAATCGACGTCATCTCACGTACATCTCTTCGAAGTGATAAATGCCAGCAGTCGAGATGGATTCTCACCCCGTAAGTCGTCCAGAAACCGTAGTTATTAATCTCTCGCCAAAACATATCCTCGCGGCAATAACAATTTCTGCAAACTTTCCTAATATAGATTAGTTTCGCACTGGTTTCTCCTTGATCAACTCGATCCCAAGAATGTTTCGCCGCAAATAACGATTCTCGAGCCTTTTAACGTAATAAAATACTTGCTCTCTCGTAGTCAAATTACTTTAAGAAATTTTCTTTGTGAGACGCAAATGGAATTCAATTTCGACGAGACAAAGAAAGCCGTTTTACTTAAAAAACGGAATTAATGCGGAACAAACATCTGGGAAGATTCGGTTTTGTGTTAGTTTGGTGCATCCACTATTTTTAACAAAGTGGAATTATTTTGATTAATTGTTGCTATCGTGTTCTGTTTAACCTTTCCTGGGGCCTTCCACTCCGTGGTCACGATGCTAGCTTCCGGATCTTCCGCCGATAAGAGACTGTAGGTGTGTCGTGCGTGCCCGCTCCAGATTATCCCCCGACATATGAGGGTCGAGTTTGTTATCCCGAGCGGCACACTTCCTCCCCAGGGACCCCAAGATTGCCAAAGTTGGGAAGCCTCCGCACTGTCCAATATATACGGCCTGAAACATCAAACTTTTCCTCACCAAAGAAAATATACGTCAGTGGACACGCCTCTTCTTAAAGCTTGACGGCTTCCAAATTTATCGCAGGACATAACCGTAGCCACCACCTGTTCCATGCAGGTTCCGGGGGTAAACACGAAGTTTTAGCTGCATTTACTTGGATAATCAGCGAGTATCGATAATTTCTTAGTTTATCCAAACAGGAATTTCCTTAATCAAGTTTGCATATTGCAGATATGGGATGCAAATATTGCCATCGAATTGAGGAAAATTTGATACCAGCTTTAGGAGTTTCTCTAGACTGTCTTGAAACTAGTAAATTTAATCCTCGGGAGATCGCGAAGCGTTGCATGTATTGCAATATGTATTCTCAATTTGACCTTTAGATGTGACAAAATGTTAGAAGCGGGACACAAATAATTCAAAGGATCGATACGACAATAACAAGTTTTTAACAAGCTCAAACTTACATCGTGTTTCAACATTAACTTCATGCACGATAAGTCCAAGAAAATGAGACTAAGATAAAGCGGTTTCTTGAATTTTCAGTGTTTTTGTTTTTTTAACAAACAACAAGTAAATTTTCATGTAAAGAAATAATTAAAGGCCACGAAAGTTCAAAAATGTTATTTTGTTGTTGCGTGCTCTCATTATGTGTAGAAAATGTGTAACAATTTCCGGGGAATTAAAGCGAAATTTTAAAATATTTTGATGAAATTATCGCCGGATCCAATTTCTGAAATAAAATGTACTTTAGCCATAGTTACTAACTTTATTCTCGGTAAATATAGTACAATAAAGCTAAATATAAAATAAATCCTACTCGTACCAGTATGGACGTGTGTTACATTTTAAAAGTTTCATCATTCTTTGTGTCATCAACGTTAAACTTGTTTCTCTTAGTTCTTTTTTGCGACTCCATACCATCACCTCTTTCTGCAATCGTTTTAATTCTAATTTCTTGGTGACATAGTTTAGAATACTAGGTGCTTGATAGGTATCCGTCAGTTTTTTAAATTTTGAATATTTATCTTTGGCTATTGCCATTGCCTCACATTCCTGCTCATAGACCTTATCCAATTTACTAATATTTTTTTCTACTGATTTAATTGCTGAATTCAGTTTTCTTTTTTGAAGAAACTTTTTCCGTAAAAGTTGTTTATTTTGACTTAGTTGTAAATTACCTTTTCCTGTCATTTGCTTCATTTCCAGTAATCTAATAATTTGATTTTCAATATTTTGCACTAAATGATGATTTTCGAGTCTGAGGTTTTCAACATCAGTTTCATTTAGATTCTCTCCGATTAGTCGTTTGTGAGCTAAAGTTGCAGTAAGTTTGCTAGCTTGTACTCTTAGAGAACTGTATCTTAGTCTAAATTTGTCAGTGGCAACGTTTGCTTTTCTAGACCATTCGTTCATGATATGAACGAACTTCTGAAAAGTGAATTCTTGACAAGATTGTCTGTATTTTTCAAAGCCGGTAGTGGCCTTCAAAATGTCTTCTTGTGTCAGTTCGATGTCTTCAGAGTGAGCAACTTGAATAAACTTAAATTTCTTCAGTTTGGAGCGGTTTGCTTCTATTTTTGCTGTTATCGCTTCACTAGCTTTCGACACCAAGTCTAGTTTCTGGTTTATGCTTATTTTGCAAGCAAAGTCTCTGTCGGGGGATTGAAACAAATTTGTCATCGTCATTTGGCTTGTTTGTCTGGGTATACGTGTACGCTTGAAACCTTCTAATATATTTTCAGAAGAATCAAAAGTGTTCTCTTTTAAAAAGTTTAGAAAAACCGCGTTTTCTGAAGCCAACCTCTGTACTTTCTTTTGAAGAGTTTCAGCTTGCGAAATGAGCTCGTCGTCAGTAAGCATCTGGAGATCGGTAGATTTTTCAGGAGGCTTCTCATATCTGCGTCTAAAATTCAGAGAATTTCTTTCTGAAATTATACTCGGTCTTAGTTGTGACAAATCGTATGATTCGGACATCTTTCGTAATCAAAAAAATTGACATAAAGCTACATAAAATATGACGGCTGACAACTGGGTTATGTTTGTTGTTCGATAAAGTCGGGCGACCATGCAATCAAACACTCTAATTAAGTTTAATGTTGGAGAAAATTCCGGCATTTCCGGGTAGACACATCAACATTAAGCTTAACACAGGGTCTTACTGAAACTGATAACGAAAAGTGCATCTGGCAAGAATGCAACTGTGTAATTACAATCAAGGTAATCCTTACATAATTGCATTTGCGTGACAATGGTTTGGCACGAGTTTCGAGGTTAAAGAGGAATGATGACGTCGGTTAAGGTTCCCAAGTTTTAGGTTAAAAGAACAATGTTAAATTTGGTCTCAAAATAACAGTAAAGATACTTATTTAGCGGAAAACTATCGGGAACATTTTAAATCTGTTATTGCGTGATATAAATGTATCATTATTACAAATGTATTTATAAAGCACATCTACTTAATACTCAGTTGATTTCATTGTAGATAAATGAAAATAGTTTTTATGTAAAAGTGATTCGGTTTTGTTTGAAAAGAGTTTTATTCTAATTATAATAATGATCTGTTTTTTAAATTTTTTGTTTGTTTTTTTTTTAACATGTTAGAATTGAGTAGCCACATGGAATAAGGGGTCTCACGCGTGACCTCGACTCGACAGAGTAAAAATATATATATTTTTAAATTACAGAATAAAAAATCTAGTCAAATTTGCAATAAAAACAATATTAGTTTACATTTTGAAGACTTAGAGTGTAAACCTGCTAACTAAATATTAGGAGATTTTACGGGGCACACAATAAACTTCAATTAGAAGTAAAATATGGTTGATTAATCTTGTATTATTTTCTAAAATTCACTATAAAAAAACAAGCAGATATCAATAAATACATTTTTATAAGTATTTTTGTTACTAAACAGGTTCTCTTGTACGAATTTAATATATTTGAAAGGAGTTAACAAAATTTTTCTAAAAATGTGGTGATATGTAACATGGTCATGTTAGAATAAATTTCTGATCTCTTGAGAAAAAAAAAATAGGAAATTTTCCAAATGGCTTTGAAGTACACTGTCCTTTTCACGTGGTTGTTGGGCACTGGAGGTATTATCATGGACGATCCCATCGGAGTGCTTATTTTTTCAGTTTGGCACAGTCCATCTACCGATTTCAAGAGAAATTTAAAAACACTCCTAACTCTTAGACATTGAGACTCCTTCTTTAAGTGGTAAATCAACGATTGATCTCTTTCGGGTTTCTTCACGTCAATTTCTTCGTCGATGTTTAACGGGTGCAGAAGTTACGAGACTATCATTGTAAACTTTTTTCAGACCACTTCATCTTCCAAAATCCTTTAAAAATACCTGCCCCATTTTATTATGGAACTTGATTTTACTGTTTCTCGCGCAGTCTGTTAACAACAACATCAACTTTGTGGTGTTTTTGGTTCTTATGGAAATCGTAATTTCATGTTTCTGTTCCTTTTTTTTAAATATTTCTTCCTAATTTATCTTACAATTAGACTTCTATTGTTTTCTGTAAACAAATTTGACTTTCGCATTTGCACTTTTTGTTTAACTCTTTTTTGGATACTCATAATAATCAGGTTCAGAGTCGGAATGAAAATGATATAGAACTAAACCACCTTGATCACTTTCGTCTGAAATCGAGTCTTCTATTTGATCCAATGTGTCAAAGAAAGCAGAAACGAATCTCCTTAAAAGACTATCAGCTTATTGGCTGAAAATATCTTCAGTTTTTTTCTGGAAACTACTAATTAATATCAGAGTTGGAACTTTTGTATTGTTACTTTGATTCTTAATATTTAATGCCACTGCTGGCTTTATAATGTTGCCATTTTCATACATTGCCAATCTTTGTTTTGCTCTATAATATTTTCTAAACTTTTCATAAAGTTTTCCACAATAGCAGAATAGATGTCGCCTTAATAGATGTCCAGATAGTCCAAGAGTTTGGCAAGTATGTCCTTGTTCGTTGTTTTTAAAAAGTATTTTGTAAATTGGTTTACCTCGTCGAAGACGGTTTTATGACATGCCTGACAACAATTTGTTGGACATAATGTATAAACTAAGAGGTTTATGGAAATGTTCTTAGTCTAAAATAATTTTTGTTAATAAACATTCAGTTAAAAAAGTATGTCTGTCATTTACCTACATTGACATCGTAGGAATTTAAGACTGTTTTACTCAATTACTTCAATTACTTACGACCACTCTTGCATTTAGCTGTTTTACCTATACGATGGGTAATCTCTTTCTTGTTTCGAACGCTCTAAAAAAGTCACTTAGCACAAAAATGGATTTAGCAGGTTTTTGTTCTAAGCAGCCAATTTATGGCTTTTTAGAAAAAGTTATAGATTTCGCAAAAAATTAAAACTAAAATTCTCACAGTTTGGTTTATTTATATTTGTTGTATGTTCGTCGCCGATAATCAAAACCAAAGTTTTCAATATAATTTTGAATATTACATAAAAAAAATGTTTTTTGCCTCGCATATGAATGTTTGCATTGCGTGTCGAGAAAACAAAGCGAAGAGTTTTTGAAAAATACTAAATAAATGTTCAACAGTTAAACAAAAATGTGAAAAAATGTTTATTGTATTAGCAAACAATTCGCTTTAATATTAAGGAAAAGACAGCGATTTTATTTTGTGAACACAATTATTTCAAAAACGTTGGCCACTTATATTCGCAAAATTTAAATTTAATTTAGTGAGCTTTGGTTTCAATTTTCATTTGTATTTACACCTATTTGATCGAAAAATTTTTCATTAGAGACATTAAAAATACCGCTTTTAGAAAAAATGCATGAAACAAACAGAAAACTTAGAATTTCAACTTACAGTTTGTGTATGAAAACCGAAGGAGTAAATTTTTGATTATTTCATAATAAATTTTACCCCTGTTTTTAAATATTAAGTGTCTGATTGTGTTTTATTTTTATTTTTTAGAAAACTTACATTAAAATAATAAAATGTATATGCTACATTTTAGATCTGTTAAAAGATCTCGGTCATAGTTAACAAAAGAAATTTTTTCATTTATTTATTAATTTATTACTAATAAATTTGACTGAACTTATGTTAATATGTAATTATGTTGTATTCTACGTATTTTTTTGTCTTTGTTATCAAATGAATCTGTAAGACAAACTAAATCAAAAAGTCCAACAAAGTTACAAAAGCACTAAAAATTGTGTATTAACCAAATAGAAAGAAGACATCTACGGAAGCTTCATTAGACAACTAACTACATTTTTAATTGACACTGAAAATCCCCTTCTTTAACAGGAATTTCCTGCGACAAGATCAGAAATATAAAAATTTTAATACGCCGTTTGAGGGTCCAAGAAAGAATACCTATTCAATTTGTCAATCTAAAATTTAAGAAGACGAATAGGAAAAACTTCCAAACATTTTTTGAATTAAGCTAATACGTCTATTTTTTGAATTATTGCATTCACAATTACGCGTATCGCGTACTAACTAACTCTAAAAAAAAATCGCTGCCCATAATATTGACGCAAATTGTTTGCTAACATAAAAAATTTCGCGACGTCTCTGTTCAATAAATCGTTCGGTATTTATTTCAATTTTAAAAACCGTCTTTTGCTTTCTCGTTTGAAGCGCGTAATGCACACTTTCATTCACTAGTTTAAAAAAAAATTAACATTCAAAATAAATTTGTGAAAAAAAAGTTTCAAAAAGAAATGAAACAAATAAATCAAAAATCAACCAAAATATGAGAATTTAACTGTAAAAACTGTTAATTTCGCGTTATTTTCGTGAAATTTTGAAAAATATCGATTATTATTATAATTAGAATGAATCTCTTTTCAAGTTAGTTGTCAAAAATGTAACATTGTTCTTTATTAGAAAAACTACATTGTGAAAATATAAGAAACACATTTGGGGCGTTTATTTTACCATATTTTTCTAATTTCTATAAAATTGCATAGAGAGATTTAGATTTAAACTTTGTCTCTTTGATTTTCAACAATTGGGTTTTGTGCTGTACTGGTAGCGTCGACATTTGCAGGTGTGCCCCCAGAAGTTTATTTAATACTTTCGAGTATTCGCTTTTGTGTATTTTAGCAACGCGAAGAGACCGGTAATGTGTGCTGCTTATAAATTGATGAAGCTCTCCTTTAGCCTTCAGGAAACGAGAAACGTCCGGTTTGTTTCGAAAATGTTACGTAATATCATCATATTAGCTAATAATGGTCCATTTTGGCATGACCTGTGCCACTTCTCTAAAATTACCATAACCGAGAAGAAAATTAACCTCTAATGCCACATTCGACCCGAATTACAATAGGTAGTACAGATAAAAGTAAACAGATATCTCTATCAATGTCTCTATAGCCTCCGAAGTAATAAATAATTCACGATCTCTAAAGTAGAGTGGTTTGTTTTTTAAAATGAATATTAATCTTTTTCTTAACATTGTATCTAATCATGAATTTGTGATTATAACCTTTTTTCCGTTTACCTTGTTTTTTCTCCGGTCAATACGAAGCAAGGAAGACATTGCGATTCGGGTTGGCTTGGCGCGAGTTAGTGAGCACTAAAATAAGATGTTCGAGCCCCACGTGCTCTGCGGCCGAACTGCCCCCAAGGGACGGACCGTGGGGGTTTTGCCGCCCCCTGCCGCCTCTATCGGCCCTGTGGACGGCTGCCGCCGCGGAACGTACGGACCGACATTCATCACCGTCTCTCTAAGTAATTGGAATTTCGCAAATATCACAGCTGCTGGCAGTCGGTCTATGCATGACGTGTAAATTATGCGCTTATTATACAAGAGTTAATTTGCGCTCACAGACAGATAGAGCTTAGGCGGTGGCGGTTGTTTAATGAAGTTGGAGGAAAATGGATGAACGATTATTCAACAAGAAAAAAACTGGGGAATTAGAGAATTATTGCAAAATGCTTATTGATTTTTGTAGATTGTGTTAGCAACTATTGTCCAAACATGCAACGTTCTGATATTTCTGTTTACTTTGTATTGTTTTGTGTATACAGCTATTATGTGACGAGTTGAAACAATTGGTGGCAATAAATACTTTATTACTGTTATTAACGATGCATTAGAGGTACATAGAAATGGTGACAACTCTATAAAAGTTGCACAAAGTGACAAATTTTTACACAAAGCCTGTTGTCAGATCAAATCAGAATCAGAGTCGTTTTCACGTTACTCTCTTTGTACGGTAATTTCTACCAGTTATCGCTAATTTAGGCGGTGGAATATTTTCGTAATTCGTCCACATATTCGATATATGTCACAGTCAAAATAACCACTTTCATAACCTCATTACACTCCTATTGAAAATAGCCTCAAATTCAGAGAGAAATCCGTGATCGGATAATTGCAAACGCAACAGCAACTTTTCTCATGTTTGTGCCGAAAGTTAAAAGAATAAACTTCAAACACGACTGTTTGTTCCATTATAGAAACTTAAAATTTAATTTTTCGACTTTCTTTTAAGTGATACAGCGTCGGAATATCAAAGAGCCGCCACGCGATGACTGCTCGAAAGAATAAAACGCGAACAATGTAACAGTACTTCTCTCAAATTCATATTGCATTCTCCAAACGTAATAACATAAAACGGTAAAATTCCTATTTTCCGATGATAATATTAAAAGTAGTTATTTCAAAGCTCAATGGTCGGGGAGAAATTACAAAACACGTTCTTTTTCCCTTAAGACTCGAGGCATATTTTATTACAGAATTCCCCACATTCAATCATCGCACAATCACATTGATATTTGATTCGAATCGCGAGAGGGAAAACAGAGATGGAGTGGGGCGATTTCATGGCAAATTTAGGCCTACAACTGTCGGGTTATTACCTTCGGCATAATCAAAGAGAGATTTATGTCTTCGTCAATCAAGGAAAAGAATTGGAGCGGCAACGAAGTCGATAACGGTTTTTTTCTCAAAATGAAAGAAAGTAACCAAAATTACTACCTCTTATTTATTGTTTTTCAAAATATCCACGATAAAACATTTTGACCCTCCGCTTCCGTTTATCCTCGGGGATTCACCGCTCCACTGACACAATTTTTCCCTGTTAACTTTCCTTCCAATCTCCCTTCTTAAAGAACGCCCGGTCACGGTCACTAACTTAAAATGAAACTGGAAAAACGTTTCCTTGAAAAACTACATTGACGTTTTGTTAATTTCTGACATTTTTAACATCTTTGGTCAAATTTGCTGCAGTGAAATATCTGCAACGTTATTAGATACAAAAGCGATAACCGCAAGATGTCGAAACGGTCAACTGCAGACAGAAACCAGACGTGCGTCTTTGCTAACATTTCTGGATAGGTTTCCATCGTGGAATAATAAATTCACGTGCAATTTTTCCGGGAAAGCTTTCATATTCTCGCCACCTTTCACAACAAATCGTGGACGAGCTGGACTCCGAGGAAAACATTAATAATCCGGGAAGAAAATTTAGACTGTTTGTGTACTAAACTGACAAAGAGTTTAATGGGTTTAAAAAGTACATATTGTAGACAGAAAAGAACGCAATTTGAAATAATCAGATTTGCTTCTTTACCAGTTTTTCACAAGAAATCGATGGATGTTTGGATAGAGTGGTCGAAGCGCAACACACGAAGAAGCTACGAATTAAGAGCTGTAAACTTTGTGTTTTTTTTTAACATTTCAAATTATCAATATGCTTCTTAGGTTTAAAATATTCTGAAATAAAGAAAGATTATATTTAATAAGGTCTTTTAGAAATACGTTGCAAATTAATAATTCTGGTGCTAGAAACTGGACCGAAACTGTTGGCAATATTTTTCAAGTTTCCCAACGCTGCAAACCTTGAAAGGCCTCAAAAGTTGCTAAAGTTTAAAACTTGTTGAACTTTGTTAAAATTCCAGTAAAAATCAAGAATTGCTGGCATTAGGAATTCAAATGTAATCACTTTTTTACCAATATAGGTCACATCAAATATCAAGAGATCCGTCATTAAATCAAAATTGGAAAGAGAATCGATGAATTTTATTTTAAAACATGAATAAACCAAACAATCATTGTAAACATGCACTTTTTGAACCAGTATTTCTATTAACGATTTTAATCCCATGTGATTTTAATACCAACAACATATTTGTTTTTGTTGGAAAATGTAAAACTGGCCGTTCCACATTTGCTAGTGTCAAACTACCCCAAACTCTTGCGTAAAAGCGCCCCCTTACCCCGTCGCCGCTTCATCAACCCCATTAATTCCGCTCCCCGAGCCGTGCAATTCTAATCACAGTGGGTCATTTGAAAAACCCATGTAATTACAGCCGGTAATTCTCGTACACGATTACAATACATAAATAATGAACCAATTTAAATGTTTAATGAAAGCTTTGTTACCGACCGTTTGCACCTCTCTAACCTCCACCCACACAGCAAAGATTAGAAATGTTGGCTTAAAATTTCATCGCAAAAATATCCCTTAATTAGGGGTGCTTACACTGTCAAAATCAATTAAACGGAATACCTAGCATCGACAAGAAAAAAAGCGACGCGTCTCTTGAAAAATTATGAATCGGTGCGCGCCGACTGCCTCCGACACCGACGTCGCCGTCGTCCTCGTTCAGTTCGCCGCCAACTTCGCAGGCGTCGGGACGCAAAGCGTCGAGCCGAAACGTGCGCGATAGCATGTGAATGCGAAGTCCAGACGCGACGAATCTGTGTGTGTTGGCAGAACTGATTGGGTTTCTCACAGGTGAGAGGAAGTCTGTAAAAAAAAACTTCCACCACGACCGACAAAGAATTTAATTAAAATTGCCATTTTTAATCCAGCTGTGAGTGGTTTAAGGTGTTGTCGACTCAAAGCGACGCTGAAAAGACCAAACTCTATGACTAAAGCCTGTTTCTGTTAATTACATGTTTTGTTTAATTAAATTGGCTTTTCATTTAATGGTTCGTTGCACATTTTGATGAGGATTTTGTAAAGTTTTGAACCATTCACCGACTTTTGAATTAACCCTCGTCGGTTGCTTTTTCGGATTGAGTTTGGCGGGAATGACCACAACTTGAGCTTGTGACATTAGGTCAAGAATTGATTTTAACAGACCTTGTTTGCTCTAATTATGTTTAAATTGTGTTTATTTGGTTATTATTTGTTCACTATAAATTTGCTAAATACGATTCCGTTTTGATTAACCCTGTTCTGAATTAAACTGTAATGAGTCTACTAACGAACGTTTGTTTGATTTAGAGCAAAGAGCTTTTTAATAAACATTTATTCTTTCAATTTTATTTATTCAGTGTTTATGTCAAATAACAGGTTATAAATTGTGGGTCATTATTATATTGACTTATCATTTATTTATTTCTTTGATGATATATTTTATTTCGTGCCTGTATTCGTGTTTGACTTTTTAACCAAATATTCTATGCCACGGACCGATCAAAGGCTTGAATCAAATATAATTTCTACATTAAACACAACACTCAAATTAAATTATATATATTGAAAGTTTTATTACGGTTAATTGTAAATTAATCATATTTTTCATATATTAAACATTTATATTGCAGAATTGATCGCTCTCTACCGAATTTATCACCTCAAAATGATTAATTGAATTTGTAGTGGTGTTTATCATTTTATTGGACGATAAACATTTTTTTCAAGTCGTGTTTTTAAAAAAGAATCATTATTTGAGAACTGATTGCTTCTATTACATATTTAAACAGTTTTTCGTCATACTTCGATTTTCAGTTTTTATTTATAGCTGTCTGCTAATAAAAGGACGTATTATTGAATTATTTATATGAAAGAAACAGGTGCAATTTGTATTTTGTAGACGTTACATGTGATTAAATTTCAATAAAAAAATCTGGAGAATCGTATTTGGAACATATTTGAACAAAACTAATACAAATACATAAGTAGTAGTGACAATGAATGTGCATTAGAACGTGTGTTGTAGACATGAAAAAAATAGTGTATGATATGTAACTATAAGAGCCTGTAAGAGCTCACTGGTGTCTTAAAAAGCACTTGTGGTGCATGCTTTAAAGCTCTCTTATATACTTATAATATTATACATTGAGTGTTCATAATTATTAATGATCTGGAGCATTATCTGTTGAAAATCATATTTTTTAAAAAACGTATTTCGTTCGACATAATTAACGTACTATCAAATGATAGCAAGACTTGAGTAATTGAGAAATGTAAATGACTCTTGGAAACAAGTAATTTTTGTAAAATAAGCAATAGGTAAACAACACAAATCAAATACGCTAACAAGAAACATGTACACACGAGTAAGAGTAACAGCTCAAGTTGACAGTTGACAGAAAGAATGACATAAAGAATGACATAACGACATGCCCCCACGCAAACAAAAAAAAATAAGAAAATAATAAGTACCAGAATATTAAGTAAACATCTGATACTATTGTAAATGTGAGAAAATTCTATTAAATTTATCATTTAAACCTAGTATTGTCAAAAATTTTAGGTAACGTGGAAATAAAAATTACGAGCAAATTTAAAGGCTTTGGCAAATTTAGAATTTTTTAAAATTTTAAAGCTCTAGAAATTTTAAAATACTAGTTTTTAAAAATCGTTGAATCTCTGAAATACTTTGAAATTATGGAAATTTTAATAGTATTCTTCTTTAATTTAAGCAAAGTTGTATATTTTGTCAAGTACCAGTTAAATTAATTTTATGTTGTGCATAACATGTATTTTGAAAATATCAAGTCCCAAAAAATTGTTCTTTAAATGTGCGACTTTTGCGATTTTAAAAAAAAATATTTGACATCTTTGAAATAAAATAATTTTTGACATTCCTAAAAGTTTTGTAGCATAAATTTCGAATTTTTTAAATACCAAAACTCAAGCATTAAAAAAATTATAGAGATATATTAAATTAAAAAAATTTAGATGTTCTAAATTTTTTATAAATTACAAAAATGCTTTTTTGTGTTGTAGTTTTCGAAAGTTAGAACATCTTTTTTTAGTTCTTGTAAGTTTAACAAAACTTGTATAATAAAGCTTTTAAAATGATCTCTTTATTTGTTCCTCTTGGTATTTTCGGGGTGCACTTCTTTGAAGCGTATTTTGTGCAACTAACCGTTTTTAATAGTCCCTTTATAACCCCGGTAGTGTACAGAGTTATCTTAAATAAACAGAAACAAGGCAGTCGGACGTTTGCCATAAAATTTTCATTCCATCTCGACAATTTCTATAACTTCCACTAAGTATTATTACGTGTTTATATTTCGCCAGTGAGCTTTTAAAACGATGAAATAATTTTGTTTATCTTTCATTATTCATATTTTATAGTGGGCAATATGAAAATACATTTGTTTAGTTTTCACGTAATGTAAATTAAGCAAAACATTTCTCTTCCTTTCAGGAGCGGATTGGTAGTGCCAGCGTCTCGACGCACTTCCCTCCAAGGTAAGTAAAGCCGTAAACCTCGATCGACTCCATTTACAGTTGTACTAATTCGAATTTACGAGCACGCCCATTTGCATGTCCTAATTCCGCATTGATACGTCCCTGATTTACGTCCCTTTGCCAGGATCGGGGCAATTTTTCCGTCGGAATCAGACCGTAATGGTGAATTTGTAAACACGCTAGTTAAGTAGATGCGGCTTTCAACTTACATGGATCAATAGCGTGTTAAATTATGAGTTCGGAAGGATTAAGATAGATTTACGATAGGATTAAATTCCGGTGTAGACGTTTGCTTGGGTTTTGCACAAATTTCGTGTGCGTATGTGGATTTTACAGTATCGATTTGATATTAAAAGCTCATTTCAGTGATAAACAAAGGAAAATGAAGTCTCCTCCAGAAAACGGTCCAGAATTCTCATAATGAATTCATCCCTTTAGCTATCGTGTTTAGCAGCAACAAGACAATCCTAGCTGTGATTGTAATCGAGTTAAACTATCATAAATCTCATCGGGTTACAGTTATTAGCATAATAAACTCAATCAGCAATTTGAATATAATTCAAGGGTATGCCTTAACACCTGATTCCGTATGCATGGATCTTCCAAAGCTCGATCATATTAACCGTGAAGTCGTAAACTCCAAATATTAGATTCCTCCAGATCCAATCGCGATCTAATGTGAGATGACATCGTGTTAGACTATGCTAATGAAAATCGGTCATAGCCGCAACCGCCATTTTTCCGGGTTTCCGGATCGATTCCGGTCATTTTTCATCGCGGTTTTTGTCCGGACGCTGCAGTGGTGTGATGCGTATGATGGTGCCCACAAAACCTTATAATGCTATTAGCTAGCTATTTTTTAACTTCATAATAAATGAAGATAGTTTTACATCCTGCATATTTTCATCTATAAATAATAGAACAGACACACTTACAGGCAGAAATCTCAAAATTTATCTGTCGTTATAAATCGATTAATTTTAGCTCAATCGCTGTAAGTTTGGACTGATATTAGACAGAATTTCATTAACTCAGAATTTATCTGTTTGGAAGTTGGAGAAAATGGTTTTAACTCAGCTCAAAATCATCTTTATTTGTTTCGGAGTTAGTTTGTTTTCTTTTCTTTTTTATAATTGATTTCGACTGTTTTCTTTTCTTTCCATTTCAGAGAGATTGTTGTCCTTATTATTCACAATTTTTAATAAATTTTTTAATTTTTAAATTTGAAAAAATCCCAAAGTAAAAGTTAATTAGAATTTAATTTAGGGTAACCTTTAACAGAAATCTGGTCTGGTTTCCTTCTAAATATCGCACAATATCATGTTTTCATGTTCTCAAATTTTAAAGCTCTTAGATTATCAGGTTCTCAGTTTCGAAATTTTGAAATTCTAAAAACTGAGAGAATTGGAAAATTTGGGCAAATGACATTATGAAAAATTAAGATTATGGAAGCCATTATTCTAAAGATCTAAGAAAATATAAATGCATATGAGGCAGACACGAACAGAATTTAGAAATCACCTGAGAGTTCGATTAATTTTAGCTCAATCGCTGTTAATTTAGACTGATAGAAAGAATTTCATTAATTCAGAATTTATCTTAATTTGAAAGATTTCAAATCTTGGAGAAAATGTTTTCATCTTTATTTGTTTCAGAATATGTTTGTTTTATACAACTGATTTTAACTGTTGTCATTTCAGGGATAGGCCATTCACTTAATTTTTTTAAAATTTTCAACATATTTTTAGATCGTGACTTCTATGACTTTTATTACTTTTAAATTATAAATATTATATTATAATATAATTTATATATTTATTATTATTATTTATGTTATAAATATTTTATAAAAGAGAAAATCTAAAATGTAAAACTTATTCGGTTATGTCAGCGAAAAAATGCTTAGAGTAAGTGATTCAAAATTTAACTTTTAACAAAAACTTTCTTCTCGATTCTTTCTTTTTTAGATTTTTTATTTCTTGTTTTTTGAAAACGGTTTGTTCTAGCGAAGAAATGCCAAGAGTAAAATTTTGAAAATCTGGGAATTTAAAGAGTATTTGAAAATCACAGAATTTAAGAACTGACCTTAAACAATTGAAACCGACAATATGAAAATCTAAAAGCCAAAAAATAGAGAACCTAAAAATTTTATAACATGAAATCATGAAAATTTAAAAATATAAAAAAGCTTGAACCTAGGAGAAAATTTTACAATTGCGAACCAGAAAAGTTATATCCAAACAAAAGAAGACGGAAAAGTGGAAGACTTACACTAAAAGAAACTGAAAACTTAAAATAGAAAAATAAAATAAAATAGAAGAATTTCAAAACCTGACAACATGAAAATTTAAGAATATAAAAGAATTTCAGAACCTAGAAATTTTGTGTATTAAAAGAATGATGCTCTAGTTTTTAAACTTGAATTTTTTTTTCACCTTTTTAGTTTTTAGGTTCTCAGGTTGCTCAAGTTTCAAACTTAAGTTTTTATGTTATTAAGTTTTTAATTTTTCAGTTTCCTATGCTTTTATTTACTGCGTTGTACAGATTTTTTTCTCAGATATTATTTTTTTAATTCTCAGCATTTTTCTTAAATCTTTATCCGCTTTGATTCATTTTTAGATGAGCATAATCTTAGGTTTTTACGTTACGTTTTATCTGGTTGGCAGTTTCTCAAGTTTCCAGATTTCGAAAATCTGAAAATTGACAGAATTTAAAAAATTGAGAAATTGACATTCTGAAAAATTAAGATTTTAGAAGCCATTAGTCTAAAAAACTAAAAAAATATAAATACATATAAACGAGATGGAAAGGATTTAGGAGTTAATTGACATTTTAATATTCTGAAAACTTGAGTTTTAGAGTTTAATTTTAATGAGAGATATTTTTTTACTCATCTTGACATTTCACTGCAGGTTATCCATTTTTAGGCAAGTCTGTCATGGTGAAATTACAAATGTGCACGTGTCTGTTTGAACACGTCCTTTTGTTGAATTTTTTATGATCGCTCCATAAATTGCACCTTTTCTAGATTTCCTGTACACTTTCCTACCCCATGTGGCCCCACTTTTTGGACTGTTCCCTTCGTTCACCCAAGACTTGTTAGCAGCCCATAATAGTGGTAAACGAAGGTCGACCTGGATCTCAGTGGCACAGTTGTTGTAAGTGAGAACGGTTGGAAATTCACAGTTGACCTGGTGTGTTCATTAATCATGCGATGAAACCGTTCTCCGGTAATGAAAAACGGTGCGCTTTATCATCTGTTTTGTGGTTCAGTTGCAATTCTAAAATTTAATTTGACGAAAAAAAGACACCTGCGCGAGTTCCCTGCGAGGTGCAAAAATCCACTCTGAATAAAATAAAGCGTCGTCTATTAAAGAGCTTTAAAACTTGGAGAAACATCATGGAGTCAAACTCATACGTTGGAAAAGTTCAAACGACATCCGTGGAAGAAGTGGGACACGTTGGAACGAGGTACATGAGAGGAGGAAAAGGATAGAGAGAAGGGAATGGAGGAACTCTTAAATGCCGTTATATACATCCGCATTGTGTATTTGCCCGGAGAAGTTTAAAGCCCTTTTAATAGCTCATTAAACTTTCTTACATCGATTCGTGTTTTGTACCTGTCTCGAGACGGGATTGAGATACAGAGTGGACGATAAAAGGAAGTTTTGGAGGAGTTTCAAGTCACTTTCGCTCGCGACAAAGTTACAAGGACAATCCAGTTTTCATAATTCATACCGATTTTACATTGATTTCTATTTGGTGGAAAATACACGTCCTCGGCTGTTTAAAACTTCCAATCAATACCATCATGTTAAACTCTCACACATCCCTTTCTTCCAACCGACGAGCTTTCCACTTTTTCGTCCAATTTTAATAATTCCGGTTGTTCCAACTCGCTAAACAATAAAAAAAAGGACTCACAAACACAATACCGTCGCGTGAGGCCCCGATGTAATTAGTTTTTGAAAATCGTGAAGCGAACACGACAAAAGACTCATTTTTGCTGTGCTCGTTAAAACATTCTTAATGAATCCATGGAAGCGATAATGTTTAAAATAAGTTGATGGTTCTTTGATCCCGTAATTTAGTAGGAGGGTGTTCCATAAATACGACGGTCGTAATTCGTGGACGGTTTAAGTTGCATTTTGCATTTATTAAGATTCTTCGATTCAGATGAAAGGAAGTTGGGAGTTAGTCGCGATAATTTTAGCTCATTTCAGCCGTGAAATATTGCTCCGTATGCGAGTTAAGATAATTGATGACGGTTTGTCAGAGGAAGGAAGAAATGAAAAAATGATAATTGTGATCAGGAGATTTTTTTAAACAAGGGGGATTTGCCACCTTTGTGTCGAAACGTCGGTTAAATTTCATGGAAACTGACTGCGTTCCAGTCTCATTAAAAATCCGATTATCTAAAACCTCCATGTGAAGGAAACGACGGATGCATCTAAACCTTTTCGTTTAACGAGCGCTCTGTATAGACTTAGGAAGTCGTTTAAATTTTCGATAACGCCTCCTCGAGCAATTTTATCTAAATTGGAGAGTGCGTATCAGATAAATATCGAATCTTGGAAGTAGGGCATACAGTGGGTCAGTCACCACTTGGCTAATCCACACTCGCTCCGTTATTGTTTCGGTAATATCGACGTTCCCGGAGTCGACCCGTCCAAATATCCCTTTCATCTTATCTTTGCCTTCGTCGCAAACCAACACATTTCAAGAGTGCGACTTAATTGCTTCGGTAAAAGAATCATTCGCCATCCAATTTAAAAGAAAAACAACGCCAACTTTTTAATCCACTTAGAACGTACATAATGGAATCTGCCCCCAAAAACTAATTTTCCTAATCTTTGTAAAGTTAAATGGTTTTGCATTTTATTTAAATATGAATCGAAACACACGGCGGGATTTTTAATTGCATCGCTTTTTTCGAAACTGAAATATGAAGGTCTTACCGATGAAATACTACCAGGTTGCTCGATAAACTGATAGATTTTTGGCTAATTTATGGCTTCGCGCAGCAATAAAATCCGAAAATGCTGAAATCTTGCCTTCGAAAATCGCCCACTGAAATTTCAGCTCACGTGAAATATATTTCTGTATTGAGTCGCAACAGCGAATTTCAACGAACGTTTTTGCACGAAACAAGTCTTCTACTGCTATTTTTATTTCACTGCGACCGTGCGATAACTTACCGAAAGAAGCATTTTACATGAAAAAATAATTAGGAAAATCCAGGTAGTTAATTACTTTCATTTCTTTGTTTCCCGTTGATTTGTTTCATCGGAAATAATTTCTGGATGTCAGACACGTCTTTTCACCTGACACATGCCGCTCCCAAAACTCGACAATTAAAATTCCTTCGTCGTCCTTTTGTGACGATTCCGTCACGACGCTTGTATACAAAGCTCGTTATTCTTTTCTTCATGAACATTAATCAATCTGCTTAGAGCCTTTTGAAATCTAGCTAATGCACCTGAACGTCTCAAACTTTCATGATATTAACGTCGGAACGGATCTCCGGCTAGTAACACTGTAGTTACACCGTGTTCTAGAATGCTGAATAAATGATTAGGGATGGGATGGATTAAAATTTAAGTGGACTTTGCAATTGAAACTGATCCTGAGACGAAACCAGAATGCAAAAAGCCTGAAAAATCGCATCGATGACTGTAAATTGTACCGGTTTGGATTTTTAAACCTTTCTAATAACAGTTTTCTAATTCAATATCTGCAGGTCTTCTGGGATTCTTCGAAATTGTCTGTACTCACCTAAAATTTACAGTACCGTGGCGTCGACTGGAATATTAGATTTTTAGTTTAGTATACAATAGATTTGGTTTGTTGAGCTAACTTTCTGAGCGTAAATTTTAATAATTGAGAGAGGCAGCGACTGGTCTAGTTGCTACTAAATAAGCCCCCCATTGTCTCGTTTCAAGTGCGCAATTACCCCCTTAATAAATTTGTATGGCTCGTGGCCGCAAAGCTCGTCATTATTGAATTAAATTATAAACCGAAAGCCGCCTCCATTTCAGCACTTCACTCGAATGTTGTGTACTTTCGTAGAGATCCTGCGTAATCGATGTGAAAGTGCTTCATTTGAGGATAGAGCTTTCGCAGCTTAAGGAAAGCTTAGTTGTGAGGAGCTTTAGAGGGTTCGGTTTTTCCTTCTCGAAGCCGGAGGTCGACCAATTAGACGAAAATTCTCTCTAAACAAAAATCGAGAATTTTTCGCGCAAAGCGGGGACATTGTTGCTATGATTCATGAGCTCTTTTGTTGGGACGCTTTGTTGGGCCTAGCATATATTCCTGGATAATCATTTCTATGACAAAAATTACCTGGGGATAAATTCTCGCTGGTTTAATTAAGGCCACATCAATCTTTATGAGTCGATAAAATAAAGTTTGGTAGAAAAACTCAAACACCTTTACTTTTCCGTCTTTAACCGGTTTATCAAGGGATGCTATTTTTCCTGATAAGACGAAATCTGTGTTTCCCAAATTAAAATTCCAAAGCAACGTCGTTAAAAGGGGGTTGCATTTTTAATAAAGTATCAATCGCGAAGGGTTGCGATATTAAATACCGAAAGTTCTACGAGCTTTTTGTCGCGGAAAGTGACTTCCTGAGGGCATTGTTCTTCCTTCGTGGTCTTAATGGGAGCGTCACGGTCGCGAGAATATGCGCTGTTTGTTCAAATGACAGCCTTTATTGATGGTGGTTCATTATCGTAAGTTTCCTGAAGGTGACACCGACTAATTGTGTTTATCTGGAAAACTGACCATAAATAAAATATTTAACCACCTTTCATACCTTTGTTTGCTTATGACGTCACAAAAGTGCTATTTTTAACTAGTAACAATAGCAACGCTCGATAATAAGTGCTAAGAAAGTTCTAGAGATAAGTATTTAGAGACAACAAAAAAGACACTCAACTCTAATTGGCGCATTACATGCAATATGACATTTATGAATATTCAAGAATGAGTTTTATACGTTTTGTAGACAGTTTTTGCAATCCCCCAAATATTTACCAGAAATTGTAAATTTTGTAATAAAATTTTCATTGAAAGCACGCCGCCAGTTTCTTTTCGAATTTAACCAAGCGTGATATGGCTAAAACTGGAAATGATTTTAAAAGCTCATTTTTCATCACAAAAAGAAAATTCTGGTAATCGACAACAACAGATACGGCGAAACCCGAATTGTTCCTGACGTGAAATTTTCAGATTAATTTCTAGATGAGGGATGTCTGAAAGCCGTTCTTAAACCAATAAACAAAATTCTTTCGCGCAAATCTCTTTTACTACAACGTCTGTGCAGAGAATTGAAGCTGAATTTTTCATGGTCCCTCAAGAGCCTTAATTATATAGCAGCATCTCGGCTGTTGGAAATAAATTATTAAGTTTTTCGTATTGCTCTGTTGATGACTGGTTAGTGGAAGAGCTCGCGGATTAAACAGGTTTAAAGATGAGATTCTACATGACGTACATTTTCTTAATTACCTGCTTGTAATTGCTTTTGCCACGTCCGTACTAACGTCCGATTCTTTCCTCTTTTTGAAGGGTTGAAACAATAGAAAGCTCCAATTTTATGCATGATGGAATTATTCATCAAAAGACCGTTCGGTGCGACATCTTTTTTAAATCTGAAAGCTCGTAAATATGGAGACACATCGATTTACAATTACTCTCAACTGGTCGCTTTTACTCCGAAAAAATCGATGCGAAATTAAGTTTGCCGATTTTCCCCGATGGATGATTTACAAACAAATGAATTTATTATGGAAATTTTAATGGCAGAAGACGGATATGAACGTAGGTGTAGATAAAACCGGAAAAATATATACACTCGTGACGTCAAACTGAACATAACCATAATTTTTGTTTGATTCGGAAAAAAACGACACACGTACCAAGACATATTCAAATTTCCGACTGTATAAAAACGATCTAACATGGCGGTGCTCCACAAATGGAATAATTAATATAATGCCGCCCCAACTTGGAAGTGAATTCCATTTAACATTACACAAGAAAACCAATTAATACCAAGTCTAATTTAACATTTAGTCGTAAAGGTCGTTCTTGTAAGTCCGGCGAAATTTACTTAAGAGGCTTAATAAATTTCTAATTAGAAGGGAGACCATTGACCAAATCTCCCACACGCAACATATTCAATTCCACCAATTTTCTTAATTGAGTTTCAAATTAAAACTTACAAATTAATGGTTTCGTTCAAAACTATGCATTAAAGCCACGACACACTTTTCGCCGTGGTCGTAAACTTTTAACGCCCACTAATAAATTTCAAGATAAGACGTGTTGGGCTAAATACTGATCTGCACGTTACTATAAAAAAGTTTTATTTTTGTTTAACAATTATAAAGTAGATGTGGTATTTTTGTTTGCATATTATTGTGACGTTATTCCACTTTATTTGCTAATAAAAGGGTAATTATAGTCGTGAATGTTTTCAAACAAATTATTAGGGAGTAAAAATTGAATATTCACGTTGTATGTCGAAGCAGACTCTCTATTATTACAAATTAATAATTACAGTAGGTAACAAAACAATGGCAATTAAAGGGCCGGAACCAAAGGAAACCATGTCGCGTCATAATAGCTATGTCAACTGAAATTCTCTACCGTAATTGGCAGCTTAAACACCACTCGGAAACTCAATTGACGAAATTCGAACGCTACGAAAATGGCGTCGATCCGACATATTAAACACCCCCGTATCAAATTTCCCGCAATTATCAACTGTTTGTTTACCCCGAAATTGGCAGTAACCATTAGTGTCGAGTGGTAGAGGCGGAGATTGAGTGGAAAAATACGAAAAGGTCATCCGAATAATTTAAAACGCTATTTTAGTTTTGGCTTGTAAAGGCAAATTTTTTGTTCCGGCGCATCCACCATTTTTATAACCGCATAACAATATACGTATTTCCTGGAAGTATCGTAATTATTTGATGATTCTTTGGCTGTTACTAACTGTAATGACACATTTAAAACTTTTCCCACCTTGTGGGCTAGAAAAAGTATTACTATATAATGAGTAGGCAACCAACAATACACGCGAGATGCAATCGGCCGAACCTGTTTAATGCACCGGCAACAATGCACGTAAAACACACGATTATTCGAGTTATTTAGCACAAATTCTCTGAATGAAATCGTATTACCATATTTCAGTGTAATTAATGTGAAGAGCAGGGTTTTAATTATGTTAACAAGAACCGCTTGACTGCCAGAGGCTTTAGTTTCTGCCAACGGTCGCTTTCATGCCACCATAAACACAAACGTCATTTTGTATTTCAGGAAAAATTTCCTCCGTCGGAGATGGTGAATGTTATTTCAACACTGTGACCTCAACCTCCTGTTAATTTCTCCCATAAACACCAATAAAAATCCATCTTTCTTAATTTTTATCGTCACTTTTACCCCCACCGTTTCTTTTAAGATTTACGACAAGCAATAAACTTCGTTATAAAATTAACAAATTGTGGTGTTCATGGCTCCGTGCAGAACCCCTCTGTAGATTTCTTTATAGGTGTGCTATAATTTTTTATTAGATGCCATCATTACGTTGAGGCCGTAAAAGTGCTTCAATTAATACTTTGCTTGGTTGTGGAATCGGTGAAAGAAAAGCGGGAACAATAAGTGTAAAGCAAATTTATTTTTTTATAGGGTCGGAATTGTTTTATTCAAAGTTTTCCTTCCTGCTGCTGCATCGATAGATAAGCGCCTGTTTCCTGGCGCGCTTCGCGTCTTGTCAGCTTCTTCTCGAACCTTTATCTTGTTATTTTGTTGTTTGTTGCCATATTTCGCACGTAAAAAATACATAAAGTTCGAAAATGAAGCAGAGTTTCGCTCGTTAGAAGCCAGATTTATGGCGGTGAGAGAAAGCTGATAATTAGAAAAAGGGCGGTCAACCGAATTTTTAGTTTATTAGAAATAGAATCGTGCGGAACATTTTGAAAAAAAAATTTTAAAATGAAAGTATAAGAAATAAAGAAACGACTTAATAACGGCAGATTTACATTTTTTGTGTGAATTTTTTTATATTTTTCCCTCTTTTTGACTTGTGGAATCGCGCCAAACCGTAAAAATTTCTCCAGCTGACATCCCCATTTCCTTCTCTTATTTCTTCCCAAACAGCAACCAATTAGATTTAATAAGCTTCGTATTACCACCGTAAAATCCAGGAATCCCGTCGTACGCCTACACGCCATTTTCGCCCCAAATAAAACACGTCTTCGCCCTAATTACACCAAAAGTGGCATTTAACGAATCCCAACTCACCCTTTGCTTCGAACGCGACAGTACTTATCTATTAACTCTTGGTCGCCATAAATCACCCTCGAATGAAGAATATAACATCACGGAATTCATAAATTAGCTCAACATAAATCCGATATCGCAATCTCGGAGACGCACCTTCATAAATACGAACGGTCACAGCATTTCCATTTGGAAAGCGGCCTCTATTTCATTGCGACATTTCTCTATCTCGAGATAAGGGTTGCTTATGGTAAGAGACTACCCTTGTCAACGGTAAATCTAAGCGTGCAACGACATGCAACGTTGCACGAGTTCGAAAATAGCGAGCGTCGGAAGTTGCAAGATTAATGGTCGAGTTGGAGATTATGACATTTTACTGTGTAGAATAAATAATTCGGAGGAACTCGCTGCTTTCTCTACTTTATATCAATAAAGGAATTTAATTTTTGTACTTTAGGAGAAGTGGCGGTTACAACTTGAGGATTTGCGATAAAAGTGCTTTGAGAAGTTGTATGCATGAGAATATTTTGTTTGGTTGAAACTTCTTTCCGGTTTTCTGTATTTTGTAGTTCGGGATTTTATCTAAGGGGATTATCGATGAGCTGCAACAGCTTCCAACATGTTCATTTTAGAATGAGGGCTATAGAGCGTGGGCTAGCTAAGTGCTTGTGCAAGTGTTTTCATTGAAGTTATAATTTAGATGCACTTTGAGCTGACGGAAATTATAAAACAAAGTTGAGCAGAATTATAAAGTTTTAATCAAATCCTCATCAATGTTTTCTCGAGTTTTAACAACATTATGAGTTTTTTAGCAACTTGTTTAGTTTATTAAGTGAAGTTTTAGTGGAGAAAATGGACAGATAAAAAATATTAATGTTACATTTAGCAAAAAAATCAGTTTAGATTACATAGTTTTTCGTTTATTTTTTTTACACTTTTTCTTGTTATTTTGATTTCTCCAATCTTCACCTTCACCATGCGTAGCACTTCACAATAAAATGTTCGTACTTGAAGCCCTTCGAATCCGTTACGTTCGCATATTCCTGCATCGCATAAGTGGATTTTTGCTTTGTGATTTGATTTTTGCTTCAAATCCGTGTTTCCAGGGCAAATATGGTGCGATCCAGCTCTCACAAGAGCCCCATCCGGCGTCGAGATGAGGCCATAACGTACACTTTAGCCGGCCCTTAGTCGCAACGAATCCTATAGATTCAAATTCAGGAATTTTGTATAAGGATAAACGACCATTCTAGCGACATGCACACACGAAACCGCTTAAAACACAACGGTCTCGTATTTATTAATCATCGTCGGGGTCTAAGTAAATTACGAGAGAGGAAGCGCCATGTTAGGACGTTAATTGCGGACCGAGAAAAATTTAATAAGGTTTATAGTGTAGACGTAAAATTTAAGGGTTCAGTTTCATTTTCGTTGCGAATAAAACATGTTCAGAGTCTAATTACAGCTGAACGTGGAGGTTAAGTGAAGGGTTATACCCTTTTGGGATATAAGAGGCACGATAATGTTCGAAAAATTAAAGGTTTTTATTTGTGATAGTAATTATCCCTGTGGAAAAACTCGTCACGTTTTCCGAATAAACAGAAAGCAGTCTTCCGCGTTTATGACAAGTGTTCACAATCGACTTCAGGCAAATGTAATAGCTTTTGCAATACTTATGATTACACAAGTTTTATTTACTTTCCAGAACGATATTTCGTTCGACTTATCGCTACGATCCATTTAAAATTTATGACTTTTCACGTTCGATTTACTCCGACAAATGATCACATCTCTTGTGATTGATTAAAATTCGTTAATTTAATACAACATGGCGTCACTATTAACCTTTATATTCCATTGTTGTGACTGCTATAAAATTCCGGCGCATCCACCATTTTCGATCGATCACTCGACCATTAGCTGGCGGTGTGAAAGGCGGCGGATTTGATAGATTTTAATAAAAAGTGAATTGAATCATGCTAACCTGTTTAGCGGCGGAGTTTTTGTCGCCGACAAACCCAAGAGAATTTTTTTGTCAGACGATTACAATTGTTTTCGGGAATTTTTTTCTTGAAAATTGTATTTTTTTTAAGACAAAAAGAGGGAATCGGATTCGATGAGGATTTGTTATTTTTTGGCTATTGTTTGAGCTAATAATTCTGTTACTGTACGTTTTAATTAATTAGTGAAATGCTTTCAAGTCGGGAGCCTACGGCGCTAGTTACTTTTCAGATTTAAGCTTTTTTAACGGACTTTGAAAGTTCATTTTATGAGTTATTTTAGGTTTTAACGTTTTTTCATATTCTTTAATTATCTTGTTTCTGTGTTTTAATAATGCCGAACTTTTTATATTTCATATAAAAAAGAGCTTTCTCTGCTTAAGCTTTCATAATATTTTTCAGTTGTCTTAGCATCCACTTTTATTTAATATTTGATATTTAAAAAACAGAGATTACATCCCTCGGGCAAAGAGTCTAGTTTCAACGCAATTAAATTTTATTAGATTATGGTTTCACCGATTTGGTTTTCGTTTTATTGTTAACTGTGTGAGTTATATTATTGCAGTTCTGCCCTGTACCTTTTCTGAGCCTCTTCACTCGTTTCGCTGCATAAAACGTTTCAACTCGAACGAGAAAAGTGCTGACAATTATAGCGGCATTAATCTTAAGTTGCCTTTTAGCTAGAACAACAGCTTTTATAAAACTGTAGCACCGTTAAAAATAAATCACACCCATTCGCGACATTCTAAGTTTTCAGAACCATACAAAGTCAAAAAGCCTAAATAACGGTCTCGCGTTGACAATAAAATAAACCACCCTCTAACAGATTTTGTAAATGCGACGTTTTAAATAAAAAAGTCGCATTTTTTCCTCTTGGTTTTTTTATGGTGATTATGTTCCGTCATAAGTCTCCAGTACCTGCGCAAGCACAATGAAATCTGTTTGATGTTTGGGATCGGATGCGCAAGAAGATTAACGTGTCACTGAGGGTCCCTTTTTAACGAGCTGAATACACAAAGAAACGAAAAAGAGAGGCGGTGACACGACGAATGGCATCAATCAATTTGTAGTCATAACGAAGAATTAGTGGGTATTTTTGGTGCAAGGTTAGTACGAAAGAAGTTAAGTTATTGGGTCTAAATTGGGACGCGGGTGAGGAAATTCCACGGCGGCATAAACAAATAAAACTTTAATAAATCGAGAAAATTTAATAAATAGACAGTGAGTTTTGGCAAGTTCTCAAAATCTGGTTACAGCTGTTAAGTGAATAAATCCCTACTTTATTTGTACATTTTCGCCCTTCTATTAGTTTGTATTTTCAGCGTCATTTTTTCCGTCGCCGCCACCATTACTCGCGATAAATTCCGGTAATGTGTTCAGAGGTCTCGCCATTAATTCGTCGGTGGCGGCTACAATTTCCAAAAACAAACTCGAATAACTCACCGTTTGTCCGAATTGATCCTTGTATTGTCGCAGCACGACGCCAATAATTTATTTCGTTTCATATTGCGCTCTGGCGCGAAACGTGTCCATGAAAAATGAGATAAAGCGTTGAATTCGCGACGACTTATTCAGATAAGGGAAAAGTTCGATTATGATAAAATCCGTTTGTAAGAATTGTAGCGCACAAGCTAAGGGAAAATCGACACCTGGAGCTTAGCACCCTCCATATAATTCAATTAAGTCCGGATCTGGAGACTTTAAAAATGATTTTTTTGTGGATCGCAAACCTTTTTGATCATTTAATTAATTCAACCCACACAAACATGTTAATCAACAAAGAATTACGGGAGCCGCAAGGAAAAATGGGAACAAACATCGGGTTTATGTAAATATGAGTTCAGGAGCAACGTGCGTGAATTTTTACACGTGTATCAACGTCAATTAAATCATGTAAAAGAACGAGCGGTTACGAGTAGACACGTGTAATTTACACGTCGCTAATTACGATAACAGTGGCGTGGACCGTTTTCTCTGCATTATTGATAAGGCGGAGGCCGACACAATTTCAACCCTATTATTTATGACAGTTCGTGTTACTTTGTTGAAATACGGGCCCACATGTACGGGGGAAAAGGGGACGAAAGTGGGCCATCCAGAGCCGGATTGGGATTTGAAATTTTCGCACGAATGTAGAAGATAATTTTTTTTTTCTAAAAGGGATTCTTTCAGGGTGGATGAAACGTTTTACAGTTTTTTGGGGACATTATTTTGTATTTTTTTTTGAATGTTTAATATAATTTAATTTAAAAATACTTCTTTTGAAACCGATAGTTTGTTTAATAAAATGTAAATTTTAAACATTTTTTTCAAGTTTTATTTTTTTCTCCAGAAAGTATTATTTTTTATTAATTCTTGGCTTTTAGTTAAGTAAAAAGATACAAATTCACTGCATCAAAATTTGGCTTAATTTACAAATTGTGGCAGAAAATAAATCTGAAAAACTTTCTAAAATATTTTGTCATGTGAATTTTAGATAAGTGCATCAATTAAGTGGGACTGTAAAAATGAGGAAACTGCAAAATTTTAATTCGAGAAACAATTTGGTGTAGTGGTATCCAAGTGTGGACTTTTAATTGACAAAGACAACTGCTTTCTAGGTCCTAGTCCATATGGATCATAAACACATTTTAGAAATTAGGTGTTTTATTATTATAACTTTTGTTGGATTGTGTATTGAAAACATAAAGAACTTTAATTTTATTAGTTAATAATTTGTTTATAATTTTGGATTAGAAATTACCCCTAATTTTGTAATGTTGAGCAAATTAAAAATATTTTATTATGAAACAATATCGCGTTTACAATTATTTTCCTCAATTTTTTGTACAAAACTGCTATCTATAAATCTAGGTCTTTAGACCAATATCATCCAATTTTTCGAAATATTTGTATTGCTTTTTTTTTCGTAAGCTAATTACAGACGACTGGTGTATTTGCCAAATGAACCGGCTCACAAGGACCAATAACAAGTGCAAGCGTTCACATGACGTGTACAATACAGCAACATTGCGAGAGTTAACCATAGTTGGCACCCGTTTTACTTATGCCCTTTTTACCGACAGACCATGGGACAGTAACCATCAATGTCCAATAATTGTATCGGTAAACTACTCAAACAAGATGGCAAGTGTACGCAAGTACCAAATATTAGCCAAGTACACCAGTCTGAGTCCTGTTTAAAGCAACTATTGCCTTTTTACAACTACAGATAGGTCTGCCGAATTTCAGTGACCCGCCCATTAAAAAACTGATTGTGAGTAAAGTCCGACTGAGAAAGACCTCTCAAATTTTAACACTTTTAGTAGCCCGTAAAATACAGCCTGCTTGACGCTTATATAACTGTAATTGTGACAATGCCTGTCGTTTGTGACGAGTGGATTATGTTTTAATAAAGCTCAACAATTTGAAAAATCGCAATAATCGGACTATTGCTTTTCAGTGACAAGTTAAAAAGTCGTTAATTTCCCGTGTCAATGTCATTTTGAAAAATACACTCGTTTACTGCATTTTACTCCATGCAATTTAGTGTGACCGCCGGGAAACAGCAACATGCGAGTCTAAAGTGACAAATGGTGTAACCTCAAGAAAGAATTGACATTTAATTTAATCAACAGTTTTGTACAAATTATCGTGGCGTTTTCTACATGAATAGTGTAGTAGATTATATTGATTATCTCATATTTTACATATTACGAACCTATTTTTATGACGTGATTACTGCCCATTACCGATAAAAGCTCAAGAAAACAATGAAAACTTAACCATTGTTTGTGTATTCGTGAAAGAGGTATTTTAATGACCGCGGCGTTCTTTTCGAAGCTGATGGCAGATTAACGGGAAAAACATGCATCAACTGTTGTTTTCCTACCAATTATTGTATTTATAGATCAATAAATAATTCCCAAAGCTGGGAATTTTTTCACTCACGAAATCGGCTTGATATTTCCACTGACAAATCAATGCGTTGTGAAAAATTAATTAAGGGAGACTTCCACTTCCTGCATAAAGTATAGAACCCTCTCGGAATCAATCAACAACTAGCGTAATGTGTTTTGATTGGCCAAATAAATAATTCCGTTTTTTCTACATGGACATTTGATTGGAAGTTGCGTTTGAATAAATAACAAATTCGATATCTTCCTCTCAAAATAGAGAGTTCCAATTTGTAAATTGCGTATACAAGAAATCCGGAAAAAAATTATGTCCACCTGGACTCGACATTCGTTCCAGTCTCTTTTCAGCGTTGCAATGAATGAACAGATATGAAAGCTTGCCAAAGAGGAGGACTTTAATTAGCTACGGAAAAATGTCATAATTTGAGTAAGAGCGCATCCTGTGGCGGTCGTTGGCACGTGGCTTCAACACCTGACCTAGCTCATGTCGCTAACACGTGAGCATGACGGAGCAACACGTGCCAATTATGAAAAAATTTTCTCTTTGGATCATGTTAATTTAAACGGACAGAAAGAATTGTAAATATTGGGACGGTTTATTCCATACACGTCACACAAGCAAATTGGGAGCGCGAAAAACGAGGATAATGATGTTGCAAAGGCAATTACTGAAATGGATTAGTCTTTGGTAGATTTTTGGGATGGGCGCTGGAAGAGAGTAGGAAATTAGATAAAGTTGAGGGTTAAAAATGTCCCTGATGATGATTTTGTTTTTTCAAAAAATCCTAATAAATTTTTTTTGTGAAGATTTATGTCGCAAGGGCATTATGGCGATGTTTTGGAATTGCATCAAATGATGCTTGTGATGTCATTGGAATGCAAAAATTAGACATCTTGGTATTTCGAAGGACGTTATTCTGCGTAAAAAGTAAAGTTTGAACCACACAAGAAAGATGTTTGTTAAAATATTTTAATGCAAGCAAAATAAACCACAGATTATCAGTTGCTTGTAAGATTGAGAGCAAATTACATAAAACAATTTAAAGTCTCTTAATTGGAAGCTGGAAAATGCTACATGAAGTGGTGCTAACGGGGTACTTTCACGAATAGGTATGCAATTTATTTATGATCTATTTACATAATTAATTTTATTCGTTTTTTACAGTCTATAAAATATAGCCACAGTTGACTGTGGACGAAATATTCCATTCTGAAATCGATGTCAATAGTCAACGATAATGTTGACATTTCCCTTTGCAATCGTTTACTGTCATTGTTAAATCACAAATCGAGAGACTAAATTAACAGAAAGTTTAAATTCGACAGAAAAACAAGTTTCAAACTTTATAAAAGATGCTTCTAATAAAATAAAGATTTATATTGCAAGCTTCTCGTAGGTAGTTCTAATTATGGGCGTTGGAAAGAGATGACATGGTTGAAATGGCAATCGGCGATGTACGGAATAAAGGAAATGTTATACTTGTGAAAGTTTCAGAAACCAAGACTGGTGGATTTAAGGATTTTACCGTTAGACGAAGAAATAGGTGCTTTGAAGTCGGTTCGACAATATGCAGCGTTGAGACCATCGAGATTAAGAGAAAAGAGGTTTTTCCCGAGATACAGAAATAACCGTTGCACCGTTGGAAAAAATACGTTTAAGAGTGTATCATTAAAGGGTAATAGACCCAATAATGGACTCTGCATCGGTCATGGACACTTCAAAAAAAACTTATAAGCGAAATATTAACTTTTTTGCATTTTTTAGTTTGTTAAATATTTAGTAGATTTATCTAAAACCAGATCAATAAAAGTAGGTAGTTTATTTTACGTATTTTGTAAACTTTCAAATTAATTTTACAGTAGTGGTTGAAAAAATACAATTGCTTAAACCACCGCCTTAAATCACCGAATAAAGAAAACTGTGTTCTTAATAATAAAATTCATGTTTTTCGAAAAACAAGTTGACCTTTAACAGTAAAATAGTTTATATATAAAAGCTTAATAATAGCTATATAAAACTTTCAAAGCCATATATTGCTTTTGGGAAGGTGACCATTACTACTACATTACTGACACTAAATAGCACAATGAAGCAGTTTTGGTGATGGGAGTGTCCAACTTTGGTAGTCTGCATGTTAGCATAGTCACTTCCTTAACTAAAGATAAAAAGATGCAAAAAAATTCGTTAAGGAATTGACTACTATTTGAATTGAACGATGATACTGAGAGCAGAAGTGTAAACAATGGCTAGTGGTTGAATTAAACTGCTGAAAGTGGCTACTAAAAAAGATATTTGTGCTATTTTAGATATTATTTCAAGAATTTAAAAAATACAACAAAAAAATAATAAGAGCCACTATTATCTACCTGACATTCAAAAACAACTTGTATCCATTAGTAACTCACGATTTATCCATATCGGGTCATTTCCAAAATGTCTCTAAATTGCACTGTGTAATATAGAAAAAAAGTGTTTCTAATTAACTACTTACATATTAAATTACATGTAGTATATTTTTTTTTTAGAACTTTTTAAAGTCTACTACTATTACTGAAGCGGTCACTCCAAAATGCAATCAAAATAGACATTTAACCTTGGAATAGTTTACATAGAATTAAAATTTAGTACAGAACTTTAAATACATCATTCGGCTAAAAAATTTATTCAGTCAAAGATAAAAAAAACGGTTTTTCTCGAACATCTCTTACAACGGTAAGTATTATTGTAAAAATACTTCATACAAAGTTTGTACGAAATATCAGATCACCATTTAAATAATTTTTCAAAAATGTCACAAAGTTGCTTCATTTGTAGTAAACCTCTGATCATACAGTTTAGTCGTAAAAAGTCGGATTATTTTGGCCATCAGTATGTAGTAAATGTGAAGATCAGTTTTGCTCCAATGTGTAATCAAATAAACATATAATAATTTTTATTATATCAGTGATCCATTTTTCAAAAGAATGCATGACTGTTGAAGAAAAATTTATTGATATTAATAAAATATTCTTTAGCTCAACAGTGGTGTGGAAAAGAGTGCAGATTATGTGGAATAAAATCTTTCCAATTTTTGAAATTCAAAATTATTTTGCTTTTATCAAAGGTTTATGACAATTTAAGCAATTTTGTGACATTTTTGGAAAATTATTTATTTGATGGAGAAGCAGGCAGTTGTTCTTCAAGGTTAGACGAGCAAACAAAATTGAAATCACTATATCTCATAAATGATAATTCTTATAAAATGGTATGAAGGCCTTTTGTAGAGAATTGAATGATCTACCAATTTTGCATAAGCTATTTTTGCGATAACACTCACCGATCAAAAGATATTTGCAAACAAATTTTTGATCTTTGACCTTGAACAAAAAGTAGGTATGACAAATTTTGACATTTTACTTGTAATAATGTATTGAGTATGTACCAATTTTCAGCTCTATGCGAATTTCTCTAATATTTAAACTTTTTTTTCTGTTTTGACTAAACTACTACTTGAAATAATGCAAAGAAGTATACCGGCCATTGTCTGCATCGTATATCATTTACATTTCTCGTTGAACTAGGTGCTTCATTCGAAACGTTAAAAATGTATGGAAAATGTAAAAACACAACAGCTGTAGAGAGATACATAGCGGAGAGCATGTCTTCAAAAAACTGAACTGCTCGTTTAATTCCAAATTCTGTGGCTGTGTTTATATATTTGGCATTATTAGTATTAACAATAAATATTAGCTAAGTAAAAAGTGCATAAATTGATGAAGTCCTAGATGCAACGCTCTTCTTAAATGCACTAAACTAGTTTAAAAGTTTTATGTTTTAGCGTCATCTTCCAGACTTAAAATACACTTTGGATTATAAGATTAGGGAAAGGTGGGACAAAATGGAGTATGTAAAGTTTAATATTGAATAAAATCTATATTTTGAAAGAAAAGGGATACTGTTAACACAAACGTAATTAATGACTAAACTGGATTTTTTTCGCATATTGGTTTATAGGTGGGGTTCGACGGGGTATCCTATGGGCCAAGATGAGGTATGCAATAACAATTTTGTAATTTAAATTTTATGTTTAAATCAGCAATAAATGATAAAATATTAGCTATAAACGCAATAAGTACAATAAAAAAAACTGTAGCTAAACTAATAAAATCTTTTGACTTTATTAATTTAAGGGTCTGGTTTACATAATACGCAAACATGAACAACCTCGTTTTCATCCAGGACTCATTGTTGGGCATGTTGTACAGTTTATTGATTCGGTTTCGTAGTGACACTACATCTTGCCTCTTTGGATGTTTTATATATATATATATATATATAAAATTACAGCATCAAAATCATTTAACAAAAAGTTTTTATATTAATTCTTAACTTTCAGTTTTTTTGTAAGACTTCCATACCATACGTCCAATTAAGGTATAGTCGCCAAATATCCCCTTTTTAACTAATATGTATTTATAAAAATATTACAGATTTTTGAAATGAAAAACCATGACATGTCGAAACTATTCTATTATTTAGATTTTTAACAAAATCATACAAAATATTTGTCTTAACTGTTTCAGCTCAGCTCAGTTTTAACAAAATGCATAAAAGTTTTTTTTTTTTAAGACAGTTTTTCTAAGACAGTTTTCACGCATTCATTGGAAACACTTAGTGCATCTAATTCAGTTTTCTTCCTTTTTATTTTAGGAAAAACATTTGTTATTATCATTATTGAAACCTTGTCCACAGGTGGCGATCAAAAGAGACATTTGATCATCAGACATATCCTTCTGAAAAAACTGTTTTCTAGGTGGCTTGTTACGGTTTACACTATTATTCATTAGTTTCAATACACCAAAGTTTTTTTCAAATTAAATGTAAATTTCACTTAATTAACAATAATATCGTGATATAATTTGCAAAAATGTTAAAAGGAATAAATAGATAAAAGAGCAAAAAAAAATCTCATGCAAAAGTAATTTTTCATAAATCAGAAAAATTAGGTCAATTAAAAATGAGAAATAAATTACGAGACATGAGGAAACTAATCATTTTGCTAAGCAAGATATGTCAACTAGTAATTTTTGTCAGTGGAAGGTCTTTTGTTGCGATTGTTGCATTTTTTACTCTTAACCAAAGAAAAGTATTGAAACAAAGTGTAAAAATAAATAGTTCAAAGGATTCGCTGAAAACGGAAGTTTAAAAGACAAAATACGACTAGGGCAGCCAAAGAAGACCACAGCACAACAAGATTTGTACATGAAAACATGTAGCAAAAGAAGTAGATTTAAAATTGTCCCAGAAATTCGAGCAGAATTATCAGAAGCAACTGGATCAGTGTGGGATGTGTTAGTGACAATTAAAGGTCATTTTCAAACGTTTGGATTAAATGGTTGTATAGTGGCAAAAAAGTCTTTACCAAGAAAACAAAGCAAGAAAAAAAGATTGGCATGGGCTTTGGAACATCGTCACTGGACTGAAGAAGAAGAAGAAAAAGAAGAAGAAGAAGATTGGAAAAAAGTTTTTCTAACGGATGAGTCCAAATTTGAATTAGTGGGTACCAAGCTTCGAACATTTGTCCGTCGGTTAAAAGCATCTGTGTGACTTCAACGGTTTAGCATGGGGCAGTTTTTGTAATGGTTTGAAGCTCTGCTGGAGTAAATGGAGTGAGAGATTTAATTAGAGTAGAAAGTGTCATGGACAGAAGGTACGACTATAGACGCATGGTTTTGTTGTACAACAAGATAATGACCTGAAACACACAACAAGACTGCGTAAAGATTACTTAAAGAACATAGAGAGGCAAAAAATCCTCAAAATTATGGAATGGCCTGCTCACAACAATGATTTGAACATGATCAAATTATTATGGGATGAGCTGAATCAAGGGGGGATGTCCTTAATCAAGAATGGATTAAAATTGAGATCGAAACCGTTGAATAACTAACAACAAAGTGAAAGTAGCATAGTTATAATTTTTTAAATAATTGTTAGCTGTTGTACTATCTTAAGTTTACTAAATTGCTAAATTTCTTTGGGTGTATTGACACTAATGGAGGATAGTGCAGCTCGAGATAGAGAGAAGTTATTTGGATTTGCTATTAAATTGTTATATTGTAGGTCTACAATACAGGCTACAGAATTCCAATTTTTTCATCGTTTTGTATGAAACTATGACATTAATGGGTTTTTGGTTTTACTGGTGTCACATTTGAAAGTTTGCAGATTTAGTTTTAGCTAGATGTGTTGGTAAAATAATCACAAGTCGTCGTGTTCATTAATTAGTTCCTTTTCCTGTCGCAATTTTCTTTTATTTGATGAAAATACGGCATCGAATGATTTACCTGCGTTCCACTTTGTGGTTTTCTCTTGCTTTGAATACTTTGTTGCAGCTCTGTACTTTTCCCGGAAAGTTTTTATGCCGCCCCCGACCATCATTTCGCGCTTAATCGTCGTCTCTCGTGCCGCATTCTCATGAACTATTTGTCCGCGATTAACGTCGAAAGTCGATTTAACGTCGTAATATTTCTCTCGTCCTGGAATTCGTCTTAACTACCACTTTTAAATTACATCCTGAAGGAACGGAAAGTACTTATGCAAACTCGCATCGAATCAGACGTTCCAAATTAGTAAAACTTGTTGATTTTAAAGAACGAAGCTCGTCACCACCATCCAATTACTCTTGTAAAAAAGTAACAAACGCGTAAATCCTAGCTAGTAAACATCGATTAGAGTTTCGTGTTCCACGCCGCCACTGTATTTCATGTCGTTACCAGAATTACTATCAAAAGTTGTAATTAAAATTGATGGGACATTCGCATTCGGGAAAGGGATGTTCGCTTCGATTATCTATCGGAGCACGTGTTCGAGGAAAGTTTAAAAGCGCGTTTTATATACCCCTTTAGTGATGATGATGATATTACACAGAGGTCGCTGCGGATGGCTTGTGCTGTTAGTAAATTGATTTTTAAAGATACGTGCTTGCTCGGTTATAAATTCTACCTACAACACTGTCACGAACTTTTTCCTATTAATTTACTCTGTTTACGTGCCGACGTTATACTTATTCGCGAATCGATACCTTGGTGACAGTAATTACGACGCCACTGGCTGAACTCCCGGGGATTTTTTGAACCAAATAAAATTCAAACGAGCTCTAATCGAGGAAAAAATGGATTGACTGTTTGGCAACCCATTTTCCCAAACTCAACCATATAAATCCAACCATTAGTTTTTATTCCTTCTCCACCCTTTGTGGCGTTTCCAAAACGCCAGATAACAACTGCTTTATTGGTGGAAACATACCCTATATTGGCAACAAAATGAAACTTTATAAGAGTATCAAGTCCGGAACTAAGGACTAAAGCATAATGTCAAATCATATATGTTCACTGAAGCGTGTAATCAATATCTCCGTCTTATCTGAGCTCTTATATATGATTGTCGTAGCGCCGCAATATGTCTGCGATTTTTTGTCTTCCACTCGAAGCAATCCGATCAAATTAATTAGAGAAAAATCGAAGCCCCGGAAATTTAATACATTCTACATTGTTTGTGCAATCACACGACCTTTACTATATCGTAAAAGCAATCGCGTTAGAGTTATAAATAGAGAAATGAAGACTGACATTAAATAAATACTACCTACAAGTCCATTGTGAAAAGATAAAGTAAACATAGAACCCCCGTGTTGGTGTTTCGCGTTTAAATGGAAGAAAGGAAAGAAAAATGTGAGAGAGAATGTGGCTAATTAATAGAAGCGACGCAAAAACTCATGTTTATTTTACCAACCAAGCGGTCTCAAAGTCGCTAAACTTGCGAGTGTCACACTGTCGCAAAAAATTACGTTAGCTTGTAATTTTAAGTGTATTCTGAAATCTCGATTATGAGGTTGATCGATAAACTTTCTTAACAAGTTTATTCGGAGATAGAATTGAAAAAGTGTGTTTGATCCTTTTGTCGCGATTTTACGAAACTGTTTAAAGGAGTATCCATGAAACTCGGCGATTAAATTTTTAGTGCTTCTAACTTGATTAAATAAAGAACCTGAAAAATTGCAGAACTTCTCAGAAAGCTTTGAAAGTTGAACGAGGTTTATTTAGCTCAAATACTGACAAAAACTAGCGACCAGTTTCAACAAAATTGAAAAAGTGTGAGAAACTGTTCATTTTTTAAACCTAGTTTCTTGTTTTAAAACGACATATTTGTAAGAAATTAATCGTTGTGGAACCCTGAAAGTAGACAAAAACTGAATTAACAATTATTTTATTTTGAAAGATACTATAAAATAGAGAAAACTGCCAGAAAACGTAAATAAAAAATTGAAAAATTAGGAAAATTAGGTTCAGTCGAAAAAGACTACTAAAATGTGTGAGAAGGTTTTAATCATAGAAACGGATTTAATAGAGTTATCCACAAAGGAAATTAGACAAAAAATAACTATAAGAAATTATTTATAAACTGTGTAGTATAGAAATGAAACGAAATAGAAGATAAACATAGAGCTAGAAATGTAAGTAACAAAAAAAATGACAAAAAATATACTAAGGAACGGAGAAGGTAAAAAATAGATATGAGAAGGAATAAAACTGAAAAATTAATGAAGATAAAATGGTAATTGGAATATTAAAAGCCTGAATAGATAAGAGTGGGAATTAAGAAAGGAAAAAAAGATTATGCAGAGCTTACAAGAACAAAAAAAATATTTGAAAGGAAGAAGCGGGTAGATCAAAAAATTAAACGATAATTATGGAGAAACTAAACGAAAAATTTGTAATGGAATTTTAGATGCCTGTCTGAAAAACGAATAAGAAATAAGAAATAGGATTATTTGGATTATTATAATACCTTAGGATTTTTAGATTTCATGAATTCTTTGGATACGTGAAATTTTTTAGATGTTAAAATTCTTGTGGTTTTTTTCTGAATTTTTAAAATTCTTTGGATTTGGTAAATTTTTAGATTTTTTGATTATTTTAACTTCTTGGATTTTCGTATTTTTTTGTATTTTTGGGATTCGTTGTATTTTTTTGATTTTTTAAATTATTTTTGAAATAGTTTGAATTTTTGGATTTCTTTATATTTTTAAAATTTCTGTATTTTTTAGCTTTTGTGGATTTTTTTGAATTGGTCAGATTTTGTTTTATTAGTTTTTTTGAATTCTTTGGATTTCGGTAATTTTTTATTCATTAGATCTCTGCTTTTTTAGTTTTTTAAAGTTTTTTTTTAATTTGTTTTTTCTCTAGTTTTTCATTTATTCTAATTGTGTTTTTTAGATCGCTTGTATCTTGTAGAATATGTGAATTTTTTAAATTTCATTAATTGTACGGAGTCTTTAAATTTCTTAGATCCTTTAGAATTTTTAAAATTCTGTTTTTCGGATTCCTTAGATTTTAAAAATATTTTAAATTTTTCAGATTATTTAAATTCTGTGTATTTTTAGAATAGCTTGAATAAGTTGTTTGGGGATTCTTTGAATTAATGGTATCTTTTAAATACATTTGATATCTCAGACTTTTTGAATTTTTGGATTCCTTAATTTTAATTTCTTCGAAATCTTTGTTTTTTTTCTGTTTATTTAGATTTTTATAAATCTTAGACTTCTTTAAATCTTTAATTTTATAAAAAGCGGAATTTCATCAGCGCTAGAACAGAGTTGAAATATTAAACAAAAAAGGAAAAGGGGCAAGCTCGTCGATAGATAATATATAGAAAAAAATTAAGAATAAAAGATGTGAATAGAAACAGTGCCTACGTACAAAAGACCCCCGGAAATGCGTGAACAGAAAAAAATAATTAAAAGAGAAGTATTAGCAAGGTAAAAATATTCCACTCCATTCCTAGCCTTAAAGAAAATAAGCCAAGTACTAAGTAGATCGAAATAGATCGAATAGATCGAATTTTTATGAGTATAGAATTAATCGTTTTTTAAAAGTTACAGCATCTTAAGACATAAATCAGGAGTGTTGTTTTATGATTTTAGGAAACTTTTGCGGTTTTTTATTATATGAAGGTACAATTATTAGCTTTCTTCTAACTCTAAAAAAGAAGTGCGTTAAAAGAATGAGACAATGAGAACAACTGCGTAGTAAAGAAATGTCTATAGCTAACATTTTTGGTCCCGGAATAGTATGACATTTAGTATCGAGCGAATCGCTAGAGCGAAAGAAATGACACGTCTTCGCATGTTACCGAAGCGATATTTACAGCAAGTTGAAGAAAATTCGGTTTGATGCCGTAGCAATGCGGGTTCTTTAACCGTTATCGGTAAATAATGTGATAGCTGTAAAAACTCGTAAAAGCTAGGTTAGTTGAGCTGACGCATCCACCGCGTCATTAAGTGTGAATTGTGCTTTAGCGCGTCGATTTTAACGATTCCGGAAGACTGTTCCGGACCGTAACAGACAATAGCCAGTTAATTTCGCATGTCGCAAACATTGTGTAGCAAATTAGCTGTAAATCTGCAACAGTGATGGATGCTCGGGTTGCCCAACCTGTCAGACGCTCCTTGCCTTCCGATATCCTGCACGCTATCTCTGCAAGCGTTCTGATAAAAGGTAAACCCATTAGTCAATGGGCCATTTTCAGCAATAAATAAGATAAGACCGCATTTAATTATGAGTTATCTAAGGGCGGCGATAAGTAAGCGGGGTTTGTTTGAATGGTTGTGACGCGAATTGAGAATTAATTATAGCAAAATGCTTGAAAAGACGGTCAAAGGTCCAAAGGGTTTTTTATTGCGGACTCATAAACATTCAAATCGCCATAATAATTCAACCGGTGTAGCTTTCAGACTCAACAATAACGATTTACATGGCGGAATTATAATATGACACCGGAGTCCAAAAATTGACGAGGGTTAGTTTGTGCATGTACTATTGCCTCGTTTCCGGACATGCAAATTATCCTGCAGCAGCGTCGTTAGCATTCGTGACGTCACCGCGATGACCGCAGATGCAGTGGTCAGCATCGCAAATCATGGACAAGATGCTTCTGACGTGGACGCCTGCAGGGAGGACTCGATTTTTCGCATTCGCACCGATAAACTGCACTCTTCTTGAATACTGACGACCACGGACGCTCCAAATACAATTTTTACCTTTTGTAACACCAAAGGAGATCCGAACAAAGCTCGGAAAATTTATACATTTCTTGTAATGTTGTTTTTTTTTCTTGCTGTTGGTACTAGCGCTGACTTCAGGAAAGTTTATATATAGCATAGATGAAATATATGGTTTACTAAAACTTATCTGTAACAGAAGCTCTTGGTAAAGCTCTGTTGACAAACGCCTTATCGCAAACTTATAAATCCGTCAAATTTTAATCTAACTTAGTTCGTTCAGATGCGTAACCAGCCGCCAACAGGACGTGCACTGAAGTGCCAACATCACCAATTACTATTTATATCCATATTCTGATTTATGCGTGGAAATTTCCCATCAACATGGCCGCCAACTCCTCCTTAGACCATCCTCCATCTTCATTACTCAGCATTAGCACGTCCGATGAAAAACTAACAATTTGAATTTTTCATGTTTCAGTCTTTGGAAAACCGCCGGCGTTTCCGCCGATAAATTCAGGTGAGTTATTTGTAGAATGTCATATGTTGTTTATTCTGGAAATGGGTGAACGCTCACGAGTGCAGTTAGTCGCCAACAAAGTCCTTTGTATTCGTCGGTTACTTTCTTAATAAAACCCTGCGTTGTCATTCGGAAATGGCACAATCACTATTGGTCGCGAGGGGTTCCAATTGAAAGCGTATTCTTTCTGAAAGGACTCCATTATCCTGTGAACGTCCTTCGACTCACTCACATGCGGATTCCATCAAAGAAACATCACCAGCTGTGGTTAATTGACTCCTAGAAGGAGAAAGAACCGATAAAAAGACGATCTTGCTATCTACTAATTACTTAAAAGCTAAGACGATGCGAACGGGATTAGGAGTGCCAGGTGGCGGCAATCAACAAGAAAAAAACTAAGAAAATAAGGTGGTTCCTGATTTGGGATCACAATATTTCTACAAGAAAAAGTTCAAAATCTCTCTCGGTGTTCCAAAATAAGTATCCACTTTGATTATTTCTATAAGGATAAGATTTAAAGGTAGTTAATTCTTGAATGTTACAAAAATGTATGGAACAGTATAAAACAAGTATTTACTATATACAGACTTGTGCGAAATGTCACGCACGTTCTCAGAAGTACAACATTGAACGGGGTAGTACAATGCGAGAAAAATATTTAAAAAATCCATTATCTTTTATTTTCGATTTGCAAGGAAAGAAAATGGAGAACACTCTTGAATAGTGGTGTTGGAACAATCTTTATTTTTTTATTAAAGGAAAAGATCTAATATGTACAAACCTACAATGGTAATCACAAAATAAAATTGAAATTGATTTACAATAAATTTTCAAAGTTTTGCACATCTACCCATTTCCATGAACACGTTAAGCTACTACTCGTATTACATTCGCACTTTTCAAAAAGTAAATACATATCACAACTTTCTCTGTATATATATATCTTACAAGTTTAACTTTTAAATGTCTAATGTCAAAAAATAAAATATTGAACAAAAACTTGAATCGATAGAATGGAAGTGCCTGCAAGCATCTCAATTTATACTTGAGATTAATCTACTGTACAAATAATTAATGTTAAGACCTTCATTATTGGTGTTCATTTTTAATTTTTTGTTTTGATTTTGTTTCATCTTTTTTCTCATACTTAATGGGATTCCTTAATTATGTAGCATAGAGAATGTGTACAATATTCCGGACAGCTTGTATTGCCAAAAGTAGATTAGATTACCTACCTGCCCACAGGGCGTTACCAAAAAGTGTAATTTACATTGATAAAAAAATTACAAATGTGTGTGCTATTTAATAATTAGGAGAATTTTTTTAATTTTTCAAGTTGATTCTATTCAATATAATTATGTCTATTTTTCACGAGATATATAAATTAGTCCATTATACCCTACAATATATAAAAAGCTGGCATAATAATAACGCTCGCTAAATTTAATTAACATTAACAAAAATAAAAAATGCAATCATTTAGTCAATTTTTGTACTGAAAAATCAAATACGTTACTTGGAATCTGTACATTTCAAAATGCAATTGGAAAAAGCACCACTAATTATATTACGTTTTAGTGTTTTTTTTAACTCTGCGGATTCACTGAACAATGATGTGTTACCTCGGACTTGGAGAATTCACTTTCATTTTTGTCAAATCCACCACTCATTCGAGATATTTTCTTCTTCTATATATCTATCTCCGATATATCTGACTGCAACTTATCACTCTTATATTTTTCATGTCTCTTCGACGTCATTATTTCTATACAATTTCAGAGCATTCATTTCATTTTTGGCCACAATTGTAAAACTTTCAGGAGCGCCAGTTTTTGTTTACCATATTGTAACCATTACAACTGCTTCTTTATCAACAATTTCTTCTACAGTTAACTTAACTAGTTCGTTTCTTCTCAGCTCCTCAAAAACACTTATCATCAGAACAACATTTAAACCTTTACCTTAAACATATTTCATATTTAAATGTAAACTTAATATTTATGCCTATACCAAAAGATACATATTGTTGCAGCATTTTTGAAAAATTTTAAGACGTCTTCGCGTGTTAAAATGTTAGATTTTTTTGAAATATATCTTTTTGAAGTCTGTTTTAGAAAAGCCTTCAGCTGATTGTAATTTCCTATGTCTATTATCTTTTGAACTAGCAATGTCGACTTCAGCTTGGAAAATTTTGACCACAATGATACAAGTTATACAAAAATTAACATAGAATCAACCTGAATGTGTTTCCTTTGTGCAACCTTTGTGTTTCTGTTGTGTGTTTATATATATTTTTTGGAAGTTACAATCAATTGCTTCTTGTTTTGCGCAACAAATACCAAATGTTGTGTTCCATGTTTTCATTGTAAGCGGCAAACATCAAAGAAAAAGAAAGAACACGTGTAAACAAAGTTGTGCTGTGAGGTTTTGTTATTTTGGTGCGGACAAGTTGTACATTTTGAAGAGAACAAGTGCACTATCTAAAAAACTAAAAATACAAATGCACAAATATGACGCAAAATGCATAGGCAAATGAAATTTCTGAAGAACATGAAAAAGATCACTCAATTTTTTAGAGAAAGAAAAAATAATGCTAGTTATAAAAATTTTGTTGCCGGAGCTGGTTTTGTGTCATAATGATTTGTGTATAACAATATAGTTTATTGCTGACTGCGTTGCGTCCAAAATTTACATTTTTTTTCACTTAAAATGACTGTAAGCTGCTGCTCTACCACAAGAAAGTTTATCAGTCAACATTTTTGAACTTTTGTTGGCTTAGTGGAGACATTCTTTTCCTTCTACTCGCGCTATAGAAACAAAACAGAAATATCTACGGTTATTTTTTATTGCTTCGCCGGAGAAAAATATTTATTTATGTTGCTTGGTGTTGTTATATTTTGGAACCATCGGCAACATACATCAACCACAAAGTTGCTCTGGTGTGAATGCAGCTTTAGAATTGTCTCAATAATTATTTCTTGCCGAATATCTTCTTCCATCACACGTGTTGCAAGACACTTTATGTGTTGTACAAATTAAATAAACAAATCACTCCATTGCCATTGACACGACACAAAGTAAATAGACAAAGCAACCCTGCTTTTAATTTATATAAGCTAATTCACCTTTTTTATGAATTAATTTTCGTAATTAAAGTGGAAAATAAAACATAAATAAATATAAATAAAATGTCCGTTGGTTGCTCTCGAATACAAACATCTATGATGTTCTAAACAATTTCAACTAGTACTTACTTGTATTAAATTATGACACTAATTTTGTAACAAATTTTAGGAAGTACTTAAAAAAAATCACAAATTGAATCTAAAATAAGTCAAGTGTAACTTGTATGGAAGTTCTTGATCTACACCAAAAGAGCAATAATTTGGCGGCACATGTTTCTACGACACTTCCAGTCTGTCGCAAACACCGTCATTTTGCGAATATCGGGCAATTAAGCCCACAAACAGCTCCGATATTTACGTTGACACTAATTCGTTTTGTTGTCGGCTAGGTTAAGCGCTTATAATTAGAAGACAGCTTCGAATGCAACATCTGTGTTATTTTCATTCATTAGACCGTCGTGTTTAAATCCAGTACAAGTTGAAACGACCGTGTCGGATCTTCTATTTCCAGAAGCAAGAATGTGCACGACTAGTCGAGACTTATCAGTGCTCCTATCAACAAACTTTATAAGGACTTCCTGTGCTATGCTGGAAAACATTTGGACTTGGCGAATGCCTGGTGTGCTGTCGCCGTCAACTCTGAAAGAGATTGTTCTAATCCAAGCTTACAAAAAATCGACACGGAGAGCAAAAATGTTGTCGAGACAAGGTTGTTTCACTGTCTATGAAATTTTCTTCCTGGAGTTTACGAGCCATTTTCATTGGAGATAATAGAAATGGGTTGGTCGTAACTGTAGCCCAACTAGTCGTAAGTAATGAGCGTGTTAATAAGAATGGCTGCTTGGAGAAGCGTAACTCATGCGTCCTTTATAATGAAATGAGATATCTACCTTACGCAAGGGTTTAACATTGTACTGTCATAAACAGACGTAAATTTAAGATCTTACGACTATAGAGATATGTTTCTTTGAATAATTATTACAAAGGATAACACCACGCGGAGAATCTAAATGAAATCTTGGAAAAAAACGACATTAAGATATCAGTAGCTGGAAGAGCACTCGACCGTACGAATCCCAATAGATCCTAAACAATAGTTACGATTAAGCTTCAAGTGCATTGAAACGTTGTAAAGTTATTATTGTGTCCTTACAATTTCGAGCGTATTGTCCGTGTCGAAAATGGCCGTTCGACGCCATTACGACGTCCGCAGTCTGATGTGCCAACAAGGGGGCAACAACTGGATTTTACGCTCACAAATGATTCGTCTAATAATCTCAACAATTCTTAGATAATTCCTTTCAAAATTTTAGTTCCAAAAACTAGTTCCAAGTTCTATTTTGTCAGTTATCCAATTCTCTAATTGTGATTTAGAGAGGGCGAATTTTTGCTGGAATTGAAAATACGGAATCTACATTTTTACAATTACAAATTCCTCTGCCGGAGGTAAAACAACGAATCAACTTGAACTGCGTAAACAATCTCGTTTTTATTACTTATTTCACCAACGTTTAATGTAAAAAAAACAAACAATGCAATTGTAATCAAAGCCTGCATATAAAACCGACCGGAATTAGAATTTCAATATGTTATTCCAACGAATAGACAAAATCAATGTTGGAATTTAAAATTTACATTGTGCTACAATAAAATCGCATAAACCTCCACCAACCGCTTTTTCGCTTTGTCGATATTTTAATTTAAGAGCGAAACTCGCGATAAGTGAGCGAACTCGTATAATTTTTCCGCAACTATGATGAACGGCCAAGAAACGAAACAATGCTGATAGTTGCATCCGTTTGTTGTCTGAACTGTAAAATTTATAGTAAAATTTCGAAAGTTTCCGCGATAAAAATTAGATAAAGTTTGAGGACGGTCCCGTTTTAAAATTCGTGTTTTATGACTGCAAAAAGCATTTTAATTAAAAAATTAAATTTTTTCGGGTCGCCACCCAAAAATTTCCATAGCCCAGTCTTGATTAAAAGTAATAAAAAGCGAACCGCGACCCCTACAATATTAAAAGAGCGGTTTGTTTGAAAAAAAAGTTTACCACAACTTTATTAATGTTGAGCTTTTAATTGAAATACAACAAATCGTTGCAGAGGGACATCAGCAAATTAGCAGGATTTTTAATTAAAATTTTCCAACTTTGACAGAAACGAACATGTTGCCTTATTTATTTTCCCGTGTAAATCTTTACACTTTGCAATTAGAAAAATCAAGCCGTGAATATTAATCTTGTTACAAAAGTGTACAAAGTTTGGTTGCATTTCTTCTACTTTTCTGATCAACTTCAAAAACAGATAAATAAGCGAAACCGTGTCTTGTTGCTCGCTTCCGCCTACAAAAGAGACGAAGAAAAGTAATTGCTTCTCTTTTGTGCTGGGTCTCGATTTTTGGGGTCTTTTAACTTTTAAGACAATTAAATTTTGTTTGGATTTCGAAGGATTTGAAGAAACCGCGATGGATTGGAAGGAAGTTATTTCCAAGCCAGGAGATATTAATTTAGTTGATTGAGATGAAGAAAGTGGACGCGGTCAATCGGATTAAAGGATGGATTGTTTAATTAGGTTTTGATTAAAATCAACATCTGATTTAGTACAAATAACCGATTTTCCGTCAAGAAAAAAATGTTTCTGCAGCGATCAGAACAGTTTGAAATTAGCCCCATCGGCAACCTGCACTTTTTATTTAGCCTTTTGTTTCGTTCTGAACTAATTGCGACTATAATTCATTGGTCGCAACGCGAGAAAATGTGAACAGTAATCAAAAAGCCCTTTGTTATAGGAGTCGTGCATGTGAACCGTACATTTCTTTGTGGCTACGGCTCTAACATAATTTACCTGTCAGAGATAGTATTGTGCTATTGTTTAGAGTGCGGGAAATCTTTTACCATCTAACAAGTTATTCTCGTGTTGTTGCAATTACGATGAGACACTCGGAAGTGTCTGATCCGGGAGAACATATCCTGTCCATTATCTCAGGAGGGAAAAATCGACAAAGTGCAAACATAAATCGACACGGTTACGTGCGTGAGGAATTATGGGCTTCTTCTTGCGTGTCGACAACAACGGCCGAACTTTTCCACTTTGGGACTATTATAAAAATGCAAAAATTCCATCGAGAGGGATTAACGAGGCGAGGAGAAGCGCATTAGCCAGTCAAGGAAAAATATTGAAAGCACAGCCAAGAAAAGTGCTTAAATTTTTTAAAAATATTTCCCATGTTTTTACAAAACATAATCCTGCCGGTGACAACGGAAATCCTGCTTTTCTTAATTCAAACCAGAGAGGAGCTGACACAGAATTCTCGAGATAATTCTACTTCCATCTTCCCGTCTTAGACGCTGCGAAAAATTTTGAAAAAGTACACACAATATTTGCCAGCAAAGAAATAATTTTGCACGAACCTTTTTAAAACAGATTTCTCTCGTTAATTTTTGAGTAAAGTAATTTGATAATGGAAAAAGCACTTTATTGAATTTTAGGTGACATTTTGCCCCATTTCTGGCTATCTCCATTCAGATTTAGTTAAAATTTTATTTAGATGTCATGGGAAGTAACAAAAAAATTACATTGTTCACAAAATTAGATTTTTTTTGTGGAATATTTTGGTAGTCTGGGGATGTGGGACCTTATAAAAGACAAAAATAAAATTAGAAATAGCGTTTTGTCGTGGTCCTTCGGCGTCGTGGGCGTCTCGTCATAGCAGCATTAATACTCTCCAGTTTCCGCCGTTTTCATTAATTTTTTCCGTAGGACGTTCCCTTGGGACGCCACCTTAATCTCGTATAATTGAATCCCGAACGTCATACGGGTCATAGAGGTGGGCGAGCGGTTCCGACATGCACCTTGTTTACGACTTGGAAGTGAATGTGTACCCTTGAGCTCAGGCTTTTTCCCAAGAGGCAAAATGGCGCATACCCTCTCGGCAAGAAATAAAAACACAAATAAAACCTGACAGCAGAGCTCTCTAAACTTTAGTCCGTAATACCTTTACTCGAGCTAGTTTTAATATGAACGTGGGACGCATAAAGCGGCCGTCAATCCGCTCGAAGAAGTAACATTTTCGGATTATGTTTAATGCACAACGACAAGAAAATTGTTCTTTCGATTATAAACGAGAGATTTGGATGGATTTGAGAAAGCTAATTCTTGCGGGTGAGTGCTTATTAAAATGCAAGACGATGGCGGAGATGCGCGCATCGCATTTCCGACGAAACAAATTTCAACAGAGAACATAATGAATGGTAAACAAACTTTAGTGGAATATATCTGCTCGGATACGAGACTTGTTAAATATACGCGGATAAACGAGCCTTTGTCCTGGCAGGAACGGTTTGGAGGATAAAGCTTTGTTTAGACTATTGGCAAAAGTTTACTATCAAATTTTGGTGTTTAACAAATTGTGACCCAATTTTCGGAGACATTGTAGGTCAGGGGTAATTCGAGCAAATTTTATGAAAATTTTGTAATATACTATTTGAGAAACCAACAGCAGGGGGCATTTTACCACAAACTAGTTTGATAACGATAACGATCTAGCACATCGCTCCAGAATTAATGAACCATCTTTAAAGACTATTCATGATTTTCAAATGCACGTTTTTGTTCATAGAAATAAATGATTCATCTGAGATCATCTTCAACAAACCAATTAGTCGCCTCAGTTTTGATCCTCCCGTTCCCAAGTGTTGAGCTGCTGAACTGATTAATTCCATATTAATTTCTATGAATCGTACATCGAGCTCGTGTCCCTAGAGACAGAAATCGTCCAAACACGGCCCAATTCGCACAAGAGATATCTGTATAAGTGTTGGCGGCGGTACTAATCCAGCTCCCGACTTCGATGAGCTGTATAACGCAGAAAGTTCACCTCATTTCCCGGGGGCGGATTATCTTCGACCGCTTTTGATTACCGATCGGTGTTGGTTCGGCGAATGCGCCGCTCCCGTTCTACACATGGTTTTTGCGCTACATTAACATATTAGAGCGCAAACTTGTCCATTAGAACAATCCGGGGATTATCCTATTGTTTTTCCGAAATTAACGGGCTCCACATGCAATTTCTAGTTTTGCTCGATACTGTTATTAATGATATTTGATTAAACGTCAGCTGCACTTGCAAGAAATTAATTTCCGGTCGACGCGGAAAAATTCGATGTGTTTTGTACTGGGAAAAAAACAGGAAGGGCTATTATAGGATGGATTAATTTGGGACGTTATTAGAGGCGAAATCGAAAAGCAACACTGCTTTTTCGAGATTACGGCAAAATAAGCACGGGATTATTTCGTGGGGGTTTAAATTGACACGAAATTTTTCAAATATGTCATCGGAACGGAGAATTGACTAAAAAAAAGGAAATGTTGTCTCTCTTAAAGTTTAAACACTCGAAAATACCCCCCAGCGACGCTAAAGTAAATGTAACCGAGAAAAATCTCCTTTGCGGCTTTCCTTGATTCGCAGGCATAAATCGCGATCAGAGCGTCGAAACGACGAAATTAAAAGGAAAAGAAACAATTATGCGTGGGTTTGTCGTCGAGGGGAGACCTAACCATATTTTGTTACATAAAGCGTGTAATCTCTTCAAGATTCCCGCTGCTTCTTCGATATCGAGTTTCTCTCAACACAAATTGAAAATCTAACTGGTTTAGTGGAGTATATAAAAGCTTGAGGTAACATCTTATCTGGAGCATTTACCCATCTTTCCATCTCATTTCGCTTCTACAGGACCTTTTGACCCTGTTTCGCCCAGTTGACCTACACGACCTCCGAACACGAATCGCCACTCCACTTTGATCGCTAAGGGGATTATTCTTCAGTGCGAGCCACGAAATGTCTCTTTAATTCACCGGAAATTGTAATACTATTAACCGACTGTTTTTACCTGAAATCTACTTGTGAAAAATGTTTTCACCTTTCATCTTCGTTATTTATTTTCGCCGATTTCTTCTGGCAAAAATAAATAATGAAGGTCTCTGGAAGAGCGAGCGGCACGCGCAACGCAATTCTCTCCTAAGTATAAATTTCCTGCTAAAAATGAAAATGTGCCCAAAGTAGCTGACCTGAAAATACAGCAGCTGAATATTTCATCGTGGTGAGGTCGAAAGTTGAAAGTCTCAAAGTCCAACGGTGCCGTGGGCGTAGCTTCTAATGCATGCATAGTTTTTCTTCCATGTCCGGAAAATTTACATGTAATGGAAGGGAAAAATCCACCGGAAAGACCCGATCGTATTAATGTCTATTATTTACTCAAAAGAGGAAATTGAGGGTTGGAACCGCCGTCGCCAAATCCCTTGAATCTGAAAGCAATCCACTGATGAGGTCGTCTCGATTTTCTTTATTATTTTCCGATAGGCTGGGACCACATCCTTGCCTCGTTACCGCAATTGTAAACATTTCATTTTAAGAGGATTTTGAATTATGGATTAAGTTACAAGGGCATTTTTTGCGAAATGTGATACTTTACTCTTATTTCTAAACTATCAAAGTGAGTTCGGTGAAATAATTTATACTTGTTCGATTTTATTCTATTTGAATGTTTCCAAAACAACTGCTTTTCAACAATTTTATTATTATTATGATGGATTTTCATTTCGAATCTCTGTTTTGTTGCATCTCTTCGAGACGTCACTTCCAATTTAGATCACAATTTCGCTACATTTCCTCTTTGAAATAACCACGAAATATCTGCTATTAGAAATTCCGCTACAACGCTAACTGCTGTTCGAATGTAGTCAATAATTGAGTATAGCCGGTTACTCATGTTATTTGAGTACTAAAATGGAGTGGCTAATACTAAAGGATTTATAGTTTGACGCATTTATAGTTAATAATAATCCGACTATTTGGGCTCATTTTATTGCAGGAATCAAAGATTTATCGACAAACGCCGACCTGTTCAACTTGGCAACTAAATACACTGAATAGACAAGAGCTTAGAACGCTTTCGAGCCATCTCGGTTTGTTTATTTCTAGCTGTAAAGTTTTTTAAAAGTAGGATACTTTTCCTATGTTCGGCGCCATTTCTTTCATTCACTTATCCTCAGTTAGTGGCACGTACTATTTGTTTACTAGTTCATTTGAGGAATTTCACAACGGGCCAATCAGGTCTCAAGGACGTTGAAAGTATGTCATAAGCTCGAAAGACAGGAAATAACTCCGCCCATTACACGTTCAATCAGTTGTGGAATGTGTACACAAAACTGGTAGACTTTCAAGGAGGTTCCCAAATCGAGGGCGGAAATGTGGACCTACCTAAAACCGGTTTATAGTAAAATGCGTACCTACTACGTGTTCGTTGTTCTCCAACAAAAGAAAATCAATTATTTAGGGGGTGCAACTTTCATATCGGCTTTTATCATTATTACAAAATTTCGGATTAAGGAAATTTTTTCAGCGTGGGTAAACATTTTTTTGTACTTTTGTATTCTTAAAATAATTTAATTTAAATACACTTCTTTGAGTATAGTTAAATTTTACAAAATATTAACTACAATCAATTTAACCATTTGTTTTCCATTAGAAAGTATTATTTCTTTCGTAAACTGTTTCAGTTACTCAAAATCTTTGTAAATAAAGAAAAAATATCGTGAAAAAATAAGCCAATTTCTCTCAAATTTACGGAATTGTGGTATGGTACGGCGAAAACTGGTCTCTAGTCTAATGGAAGACACCAGCCCGATAATTGATCGTTTAAAAAAAAAGACATTTTCTACAGTTAGGACTGCAAAAAAAATTTAGAAATTCAAATGCCCCCTGATTTTCGATGAAATACCACTTATTAAATTACAGCATCAAAACTCGAGAACTGTAAATCCTACAAACTTGAAATTTATAAGATAGATTTCTTATAGGTTGTAGAAATTTGCTAAGAAAGCATTTTTAGATGTTTAACCCCTAAAAGAATAAAAGGGGAAAAAACTGTTGTATAAAAATTGTGTGTTATGACTCATTATTAGAAATAAAAATAAACATTTTTTGAAATTATTGTTGAATTATTATTGAAGTTGGGGATATAAGTATACAATTTGGATATAAGTTGTAAATTTTTAAATTAGACAAAGTTTGGTATTAAGGCTTTTTGTAACAAATAAGAAAATATCTAACGTTTTTAAAAACGCTTAATGGATTGAAAAAACTGTTGCATTGAAAATAATGACTTGAAAATAGATACTTATTGCAAATAAATTATTATTATTAAAACGTGTTTCATTTCTTGAAATTTTATAATAAATTAGAAAGTTGAAATTTTGCGTTTACGCTGTTTTTTGAAAATAAAATCTAAAGGCAGTAAAGGGAAAAATATAATTTTTAGCGTTTTCAAAACACCAACTCTTAAAAAGTCGAAATGGGAGAAAAATATTGTCTAAAAGTTCGATATATTTGAGTTTAGCGTTTTGATTCATTATATAGAATAAATAATACCGCATTTTAACGTTTTTGGAAAATAAACCTAAAAGAAAGTAAATTACGGGGGATAGATTGTTTGGGAGTTTCATCAGTTTTTAAGTTAAAGTCATGAAAATTGTTATTAAAGTTTTTTGGTATCTTTCAAAGGGAAATAGAGGGTTTTCTAAAATGTGTTAATCTACCATATAACTTACTAATTTTCTTTTCTATTGGGGTATAAACTTTATAGCATTCAAACTTTAAGATATGGATAAATAAATAAACCTGGTCATTCTGTAGCCAAAAAAAAAAACTACGAATAGTATACAGGGCGATTCTAAAAATCTTGAATAACGTATTTTTATGTAAACAAAGTGGCGCGCATCAGGTAGTTTTCTTTTAACGTAAGTAATACTGATTTGTTCTTCAACAATGATCAGTAATTTAATTATCATTTTCAGCGAAAATGTGTTATCTTGAACCGACGATACACAATTTTGTGAAAAATAACTGATTCAGAATGCTGATACTAAATATAAAAAACAATGCTGCTGAGACCTACAATTTAATTATTTTGAAGTTTACAGGAGAGAATTTCTGAATAAAAAAGATAATTAGAGATTAATAAGATGCAATGCAGAGGTAATTGCGTTAGATAAAAAGGTAATTATTATTATAAAGTACGATACGACAAGACGAAGTCTAAAAAAATATGCGAATAATACATTGTAAGTGTAAAAAGAATAAAACAATAAAGTAAAAAGAACACTGTTTTCCAGAACTAAAAAATAAAAATGTTGCTCTATCTGACGAAGATTAATTCGGTTACCCCAATTTTATATAAGCCAGAAGAAATTTATAAAAAAATTAAAACATCATTGCTATTTTTAAAAGAAAAAAGAAAAGAAAAAGTGTTAGTGTGAAACTTTCTAACAAAGTTATAATAAAAAGTGGAAAAAATGCATCTAATTTTAACTCAGTTTGCAAATTAAGGAAGACCACAGATTTGAACTTTCTAAAAATATTTTGTCATCTGAATTTAAAACAATAAGTTAAATTTGTATCTGACTGTGGACTTTTTATTGACAAAGCTTTCTAGGTGCTTGTCCTGATGGAATAATAGACTATAACCACATTTTAAAAATTAGTGTTTTTGGTTAATTGATTAATCTAATTGTACAAAAAGCGGTTGGAGAAAAAAAATTGAGGGACATATTTAACTTTAATTTAAATTTAAAAATTATTATGAAACAATGGCGCGTTTACAGTGTTTTTCTTCATTTTTTTTTGTTCAGAGTGCTCAATATTCCTGCGCTGTCCTGTCCTTTGTCTAAAAAAATGTTAATAAAACTCACAATCTGCATTACAAATTGTCATTTGTATTTGTGTCTAATCTGTGTTAATTTATTGCTACCGGACCAGACATGTCTTTCGACCAATAACATGTAACTTTTCCAAATTGTAGAACTGCCATTTTTTATTACACAGTAAATACTATTGTTTTTTCATAACAACAGATAAGTGTGCTGAATTTCCGTCACCTGCCTATTGAATGACTAAACTAGTGATCATATAAAGAGTAAAATTCGAACAAAAAAAATTTAGAAACTTTCTTGGAAATACCAGTTTAAAAAAAAAGTACATTTTATGTAGGAATTCTTTGAAAAGATATTTTCAGGTTTCCAAAAGTCACTGACGTGAAATTAAAATTCAATGCTAGGAACGTTAAATTGGTAATTTAACTTTGATTTTTTTTTTCCGTGTAGTTGTCTTATGAATTCGCCGTTCTCCGTTCGACTGACACCTATTGTTTTCCCGTTCCCATCTCTTCGGATTTTCCTTACCATTACAAGTCACGTGCCACGAAAAATGCACATTAGAGAGGCGTATTTCTTCCACTGACACCTGTCAAAGAAGCCCCTTTATGTCGTTTCGTAGCGGTCTCTGACTCTAATGCATTTTCTGCATTTTCCAGACGAATAATCATTTGGGAAATGTTATTACCGACATAAACCTCTCGACAAGAGAAGAATGGAGCGCTTTCAGTCTCATTATTTTTATATTTATGTCGAAACACTGCATCAAAATAAGTAATTGTGAATGCGAGCCTTAATGAAAAAGGCTTTGTGTAGCTCGAGGTTTTGTTGGTTGGTTTTTGATGTGAAGCGCATCTTTTGGTACTAACTCCAGTTAGTGGAAGAATGCGTTTTATTAGGAAAAAAAAAGGAAAAAAAAACGTATGAGGAGAATCACGTAGATGTAAATGGGAATGTAAAAGTTTATAGCGGTGGAAACAAAAGGTAGGTCAAAAGTAAATGAGTGAAGATAAATGTACAGGCGAGTTTCTGTTTTAATTAAATTAAAGAATTGCTTCTTTGGGAAAAACGATTTACGGTAGTGACCGTCCACAAAATAGATTGCCTTTTATTACGCATAGTAGACCACCCATCACTCATCTGTGCCCCCATTCCACCTGAAAAATGACTGTAATAAACTTATTTTTGTATTTAATTAAGATTTAAAGTTAAAAAAATGTCATTTAACACTGCGTGTTTGATTTTATCCCAAGAATAACAGCATTTTCTTGATTAATGCGAATTTGTAAGATAAGTGAAAAAGGTAATTTCAAAAACATACGCGCAATAAAAAAAATTTATAGTCTACACAATAAAACCTTAACTTTTGTGTATTTCCCTCTTGTCCGATAAATAGCGGTTCGAATTCGGAATGGAGTTCATTAGTTGACTTTTCGAGGCAAGACTTGTTTACATCGAAACAACGTGACGTCAGGGAAATTAATCGGATTTTGCGGTGAAACCGGCAAAATGGAAATAAATTCATATTTTATCGCAAAAACTGAGTTTTATGCACTAATTTTCCATTGTAATTATTTATGATTGTCCACCATAATATTAAAAATTCTGAATAATTTATAGCTTTGGCTTTATTTATTATCGGTAAACCCTCGGATGCAGCAGTGAATTAAATATGAGGATTAGAGTGGGGGGGAAAAGTGCCCTCTTACCTACTCAGACGTCCATTAGCTGACGCGAAGATTCAGGATAAGGAAACGTTACTAAACCAACAACAAATTGTGGAATATATGGCTTGGAATCCTCCAGAGATGGCAGAGTTCATCTGGCAAAAACAGGAGCCAAGATAATAAAAAAATCCTTAAATAACACAAAGAACGGGACGTAATGGCGATGTTATCTGCAACACTTTACGGTCGCATGTTCGCCTACATTTCACACTTTACGATTTAATTTAATTGCAAAGCGTTAATTAATAACGATGATTGCTGCTACGATCGAGAGATTCTCCACGGAATAGAAGAAGGTATGGGAAAATTGGATTTGAATTTTTAACTGCAGTCGATAAATACACTGCAGAACATTGCGTGGGCACAAATTATTACATGTGCGCTAGTACGGAAGTTTAAATTGAATCCTGACTGGCGCTTTCTACGACGAAAACTGATAAGAAATTCTGATAAAAGTTCAAAACAAAATAAGGAGAACAGCGAAGCGAATATTTATAGCAAACTAATAATAAATGTTTTAGAAAAAAGTTCTAATTTACTGTTGTAACAAAGCTGTTAAGGCACTCGATGCTGTTTACCAAACCCAAACTTTATGGATTTTTTTTGTACTCGTATGGAAAGAGAATTTTTCCGCTTAATACCGATGCACGGAAAAACGGTTTTCCCGCACCCCGGTGTTTTTTAGTTTCCTCTAGCGGCAAGAGATATTTGCGTTATACGGTTAGTATTGCGACTTTTTGAGGACACCAGTCAATGAATTTTTGATATGTGCGTTCATCCCGCTCGCGACTTTCCTCGGGCAGCAGACGCGAAACGGGCTCTTTGGCACCTTGTTGTACTTCGGGAGTGGTACACATACATTCTTCGCTGTCACTCATTTTAACAATTTTTGTTGATAATTAAAAAAAATATGACAGATGATTTAAATTTTAAAAATCTAGTATGTAGTTTCTAAATTATTTAATTTTTTTATTCCGATATTCGCTACAAAAAATATTATACCTAACTCTTTCGGAAAGAATTTTCCCGCATTCGCACTAAATGTAACACGGCTGTAAGGAAACAAAGTGCTAATGTAGGAAAATTAAGTTTCCGAGCTTGTTAGGTAAATAACTATTTCAGTTGGTAACACATATTGAACGAAATGTAAAATGCCAGTGTGAGTTTAAGCTTACAATTTTAAGCTAGATATAAAAAAAAATTCTTCAAATTAACTGTAGTAATTTCTGATTATATCTTGAAACGATAATTTTGTAATTACACTTGGGAAAAGTGATGAAAACTGCCAATTCAACTGACAAATGGAAAAATGTCTGCTTGTTTCTGGTTTAAAATGTCAGCTTTGAAACGTTTCACCAACTTTAATAAAATTTGATGTTATTTGTTAAACAATGTATTCAATATGCAAATAGCATAAAAAACTCGTTTTATAAAGCTTGAATATGACAGTCGTGTTGCAAATTGGACTCGTGTATTACTACAAGTTTTATAAAACTAGTTTTTAAAAATACTATAATAGTATGAAATTATTGTTTTTAAAATATTAATTTCAAAATATTAATTTTTCAGAATTGCCCTGTGTACTATTCGTGATTTTCTTCTTTGGCTTGGGAATGACCAAGTTTATTTATTTATCTATGTCTTACAGTTTAAATTTGATAATCTCTATAGGTCAATAGAAAAGAAAATTAGTGAATTATGTGGTAGAATAATGCACTTTAGAAAGCCCTCTATTTCAACCGTTTGAAAGATCATTCAAAAACTATAAGACACTTTAAAAATCTTCATGACTCTGACTTAAAAATTGTAATTTCACTCTCTTCGAGGTTGATTTTCGAAAAAGATATCGGATTTCGAGACAATAGTTTAATCATTTCAACATTTCAGAAGTTGGGGTTTTAAAAACGCTAAAAAAGTTTTATTTTTCTTGTTTGTAATCAAAAGCTTTAATACCAATTTTCATGTTTCTAACTAAACAGTTATGAGACTCTCATACAAATTTTCATTTCCTATTCCACCCTCTTAAGATTTTACTTTCCAAAAACATTGCAAACAGTTTTTATTGTAACATAAATTTTTAAGTATCTATTTGCAAGGCTATTTTTAAAGGTGCCAAATTTCCATGCAACAGTTTTCTACCCTTTTCAATCTTTTAGGGGTTGATTTTTTTAAAACATTAAAAGCGTTTTTTTATTTTATAACAAAGAGCCTTAACACCAAATTTTATTTCCAACTTAAAAATTGACGGAATTTCTATTCAAACTGTATACAAACTCTCATACTCAGTTTTCCTTTCTTTAACTTTGTAGCGATAAACGATAGCGGTAACTTTGAAAAAATGATTTTCACCCCTTTTAACTTTTTAGTGATATTTTTTTTTAAACACTAAAAACGGTTTTTTCAAAGCTCGTACAAATTATTAGTTCCCATGTCATCCTTTTAAAATTTGATTAAAAAAAAACGCGAAAACACGGTATTACACAAAGTCTTTAACTTGATCTAACTAACAGTTTTCTTAGAAGTTGAATATTTAAAAATCCTTTCTTAGCAGATCTCCACATCTTGTAAGAAACCTATCCTATAAATTTCAAGTTTGAAGTCTTTATAGCTTTCAAGATTTGACGTTAAGCCAGTGAGTGTGTGGTATTTTGCTTTTATTGTAAAAATGCCTCTATTTATTTATTTTTTCTCTTTGTACGTCTTAATTTATATGAGTGTCTTCCGTTTCTGTCCGGAATGTGTCCATCTTTCAGAAGAAGCTTGTTATAAGAAAGCTCCAACGTTAATTAAAGTCCGCTGAAATATTGAATAGTTGCCGTTAAACAGCTTTCATCGCCGACAAACTGCTGCCAATTTATTTTTGTGGAAACAATTTCGTCCGCTCCGAAGGAAAAGCAAACTTCTCTCTGAAAAAAAAAACATGACGTGCACGTGCTGTTCTCGTCGCTGTCATTTCTTCCATAAAAATGTCTTAGTTTATAGAAAATAAGCCGCCATGAGCATACATTTTAATTTGTCTTTCTTGTTCACAGGAGAGTGTAGTTGTCTGCCAAAACAAACGAGAGGGTGAGTGAAAAGACAATACTCGTAGGAAATGTAAATTCCGGTCCGATTTCACTTTTTCCGCTACGAAAATAATTAATTTCTCGGTCCATCGATCATTGTTTATCATTTTTGAGTGATGCTCAAGAAGTCTAACAGATGAGCTTTATTATATGAACGGTTCAATTTAAGTAAATAACAGTAAATAATGAAGACATCAATCATGAGCAATTTTATGTTTGTCCGAAGAGTTGGAATGATCGATGAAATATGGAAATCGAAGTTTAAGTTTGACGGTCTGACACGAGCACATACGGATTGTTAAATTACGTGTAATTAACGAATGCACGATCTAATTACGACCAGAGACGACTGTAAACAAGAGCCTAAGACAAACTCTAAGTTAGTTAATGCCTTAGTTGCTGGGAACAAAAGCTCGAGCCATAATACTAAGCTCATTGTACAAACTACAATGGCATACTGATTTAGTAGGAACATTTGGAAACAGCGCCCATTCTACCTAATTTTAAAGAGTTTTTCGATTCGAACAAAAGAAACTTTCATACAAATGAAAAGTTAATTTATCAAGCAGAGCTCCAGAGGAAAGGGAGCACTCATATATGACGGCGCAACTCAATCTTCCAAGATTGAAATTTTAAATCAATTGGAGTGATTTCCGAGCGACACGCGAGAAGATTACATTACTGAAAACTGAGTCGTGGCTCGGTCGAAAAACAATCGCTCCAAGCTAAACTGTAGAAATCGCTAAATTAAAAAAAGTGCTTAAGTAGTTACATCGAAAAAACTTTACCGTTTTTGCCACTAAAACGGTGAATGCCCCGATATTTTTTTCCGTTTTCTCTAATCTCGATGGCGCCGCGTCCGATCAGCCCCCAATATACTAGCTCTCTTAAACACACTCATAATGAAACTCGAAAAAACCCACCGCCACTTTAGTGACTTAATTCCGCGTAAAGGCCAATTTGTCAACGGGTTATCCAAACAAGCCTCGAAATAATCCTCCATATATCAACCACGCAAAGAAGCCGAAGAAGCAGAGGCCTGTTCTTGCCCGGATTCGCCGCTTTCTGTGTGTACTCAACGCTCCGCGACCGCCATAAATCTACCACTCTACTGTTGGTATAAGTTTCGGCTTTTGGCTGTGGCCGTGATCCGCCTTTGCGAGTTGTGTATGGCCTAAGTCGGCTCCGGGCGTTCCGGACTCCAAGACGTCCGGAAAAAAAAACAAGAACTAAATCTATACGTATTTAGCCGGAAAGAAAGCTTTGTTTGTTTTACAGAAGTGCACCTGTAGAATTGCAAAGTCCGGGCTCCGGGCGATTTTTAAACAAATGAAGCGAGCTGAATGGATGTGGAAACTTGCAAGACTTGAAAGTTTATTAATTTAATTACATACTTTGTTCGGAGGAAGAGTTTAGTGGGAGAAGATCACGTCGTTTTATTGGAAATATCGTGGAAGCCAGAAGCTTTTCCTCTCATTACCACGATTTTTTTTTTGATAGAATAGATAACAATCAAGGAGGAAATTGAGAAGAAACATTTATTAAAACACACACTGCTGCGCCTCCAGCAATTAGTTTTCTTGTTCTCTAATTGTTTCATGGAGGTCACGTTTCTGTTTGGTAACTCTCACATTTTTTGAATTAAAATGTATGTTGGCCCGAGCTTGAAAGAGCCGTATTCTATTAATTAAATCTAATACTTAACTAGAGATAAACACGAGTTGAACATTAAGTTGGCGGGTAAAGTTTAAGACGCAGATTTAATATAATTAGAGAAGAACAAGACTAACGCAAGGCAGATCTTAATTAATTAAAATAATTGGATTCGGATGAGTGTATACCGTTCACCTGGAGATGTTTGCACGAGAATTCGGAAAAACAAGTTGAAAACAGAAGTAGAGGTGTTCACCGTTATTACAAATTAATTATAATTACAGGTTCGAACCGAACAACATGTTGCAGAAAAGTCTTAAAATCAAAAACCCAATTTTGACTTTGCAAATAAATTTTCTCACTCTTTCTCGTTTGTCAAGTCATAACTTCCGAATAATTCACGCAATCGATCTTGTGTAGTCTAAAAAACCTCGACTTTCAACTCGAATAAACAAGCGACTTTCCGATTCGAACAATTTTTTCAGGCAGCGAAAAGTTTCTGCAAAGATTAAATTACGAAACTTTGAGGGATGTGCTTTGATTTTTCATCGGGTATTTTTAGTGGACCCAGAAGCCCAAAAAGCCTTTAATTATGTACATAATCTTGAAAATGTAAAAAATAATCCTTTGTGCGAATTTCATAGGAGAGGTGTTCCCCCCTCATTTTCGCCTAAATCGCTCGTATTTATCCGGGCCGCAGCCTTTCAATCTCGAGTGTGGTGTAAATTGGCATCCATTTGCATAAACATTAGTTTTCCGTACCTGAGAGCCGTGTTTGAGCGCCTGGAATTTTCTAAAATATGCGCATAAATATATCGAATCCTGATTACCGCTTCTCGCCTAGACGCTCATTAAAAATTTCGAAAATTTGCATTCTTTATTGGTTGTTTGGCGGAAATCGACAACACACTCAAAGAATGACATTTTTCAACGGCTGTTAATTATTGACAACCTTTCTTCAGCGACCATAAAACCGTTTTGTCTCGTCGCTCTTGAAGTATTGTCGCTCTTGTAACGTTACCAGTTTACGGCTCCGGTGTCGCTTTGAAAAATTAATAAACGTGTAAAACAGTGCGCTTGTCGCGCGTAAAAATAAATATTGAAACACGGGTTAGTTTTTATTGTTATTGCTTCGACTCGGTGCGCCCAAAACCATTACCATTATGTGTTTTAAAGTTGTCAGAACCGTGCCAGCTACCGAAAATAAAATGACTGGAAAGTTGGCATCTGGAAGATATTAGCGCCTCTGACAGCAGCCAATATGCGCCACCAGATAAAGTACTTGTCACTTAAACGTATTGACGTGTTTAAACAGCGCCTCTAAAGGGACTAATGATGAAAAGGGTTGCAAAATTTAAATTACGATAAAGGGGAGGCACCATTACCTACCATGAATCGAAGTTTCAAACTGATTTATTTATCAAACATTCTTCTAAATAGAGACGTTATTAGTGTTCAATTTAACTAGTGAAATTTAATTTAATGTGGACAGATTTTGTTTCATTTAGTCCAGTAATTTAGTTTAATCAATTTTTAAATTTACAGACTTTTATTTTATTCATTTTGCTTTTTGATTTCGGTGAATGCAAGTTAAAGAAATTATTTTGCCATTAATCCTAATGGACAATTCATGCTAAATGAACTACTTCAATGTTTACGTTGCATTGTTTCCTGCTATTGATATATCACTGTTTAAAAATGACGGCAAATATTTCAGTTCGAGGGTGGATTTTAAAATTTATCAAATTCCCTACTTCTGCCCTTTTTCGTTTAGGGTATTTCCTCAGGTTCAAGGTCCCGGAACAATAAACCCTTAATCCGGGGCTGTTTCTGAGTGAAATATCATCGCAATTTCAGTATTCACAGGTGGAATGGAATTATTTATTGAAAAAAGGTGTCGGAAGATTGTGAATTAAATCTGCATAGCGAGAGTTCAAAGAGCGCCCACGGTTCCAAATTTATTTTTGTTTCTTAATTTAAATTCTATTTACGAAACATTTTGACGCAACCATATCTAAAAATAGCCTTTTCGTGAGAGTTTGTCGAAATCTTCATCAAAAAAGTATAATCTTCGTGGGATGAAAGAAAGAAAGAATATCGCCGGTAATTGTTCTGTGGACGGCGATGGCGTGCAAAGTCACGCATTAAACCATCCCTTGACATTTTCTTCATTAATTTTTGATGCAAAGGGTGATGTAAATTTGAATAATGTTCACCGTTCATTGTTTGTTAGATGGTCAATGGAAATTACGACTTCCGGGTTATACACGCACGGTTCGGACCGGAAACGGGTTTCTGGGTTGCGAATGTGTTGGTGAACTTTGCGTTGTTCGATCTAGAGAACAATAAAAAAAAGGCGTCAATTTTATACTCTAAAACCTCCGTAAACATTTAATTTATTTAATTACGAAAAACGTGACAATTTACCCAACGTCGAGAAATTGTTTGTTCGGATTTGTTTCAAATTGGACCGAAATGGAGGAAATAATTACAGTTTTTTTTTATGCTGACTTTAACAAAACACACTTTTTATTCCCGGAGCACTCAAATCGTTTTAACCGTAGTTAAATTTTCTCTAAAACAAACAGAAAACTCGTTTCAACTAAAATGTTTAGCGAAATTTTGTGAAAAATCGCTTTTCCAACCGAAATTCATTCGTTACTCAAATAGAGATGAAAAAAATGATATGATGTTAACTGTGTCACAACTAAGCAAACAAATAATGAAACTCTATTTAACGCTTCTCTCGCTTCGTTCCAATTTTAATAAATCCGACTTATCTAAATGATGAAAAAGTGTACCTCGTGGAAGTTCTCGAATACTTTTCTCGCATTTTCCATCTGGAAGTTGTTATGGTAAATCTTAATGGTAAACCAGAAAATGTGATGTTTGTAGGACGCGTGGTATTTTATTCATAAAATGCAAATCGTTGTTTAATTTAGTGTTAATGGAACCGTTTTAATAAAAAGCTCTTGAAAATGGGCGATAATTTATGAAAGGGCACGAAGAAAATTACTGCGCCGCCACCAAATACTGAATAACTTTAACCAAGGTATAAAATTTCAAACGTCTTTATTTATAGAAGTTTGAAATTAGTAATTCGTGAGGTCGCATAACAGTCTGTAATTTTAAAACGGGGGCGTTTCGGGAAGTTTGTGAATGCGCATCTGTAATGAAAGCGTCGGTAAACAGACAATTTAAAGCCGCTCTGGAAGCTTTCGGCGCCGAAAGAGATATTTTTAACACTATTTGAAGAATCGTCCGTTTGGTCTGGTAGAACCTGCCATAAATATCGCATTTTGTTCCGTTTGCGCGGCGTAAAATTTAATTCCCGTTGCCGGCTTTGATATTAATATTCCGGCTGTTAAACGCCGAGATATGGAAAGATGTAGCAGCGTCCATAAAGTGGCGGGCAACATTTTTATCATTTAATGTGGTTAGCGCAGTACTTCGTGTATTTAAAATTTACAGCCGCAGCTTTTCAAAGCGGAAAACACTTGAAAACTAAATAATGCAGTGCCGACATTTCCACGGCACAGGTCGGTTTAATTTACGGCAATCAGCCGCTGTCGAAAGTCCGGAACGGAGAGCTTTCACTGCAAAAAACACGTCCGACCGGAAATAAAGCTTTTACTTATCTACATCTGCATAAATGATTCATCGCGAATCTCGCGCAAATTGCCTCGTCTGCTGTGAGCTTTACTGATGGATGGACACATTGGAAAATTGCACGATGAAAACTATTAGTAAAAAAAGTCGCTATATTTTGTGTGAAACACCGTTTGGGCCGAAGACGAGTAAAGCGCTTTATGATCGCTCCATCAAATTTCTACCACCATTTTCCACAGTCAGAACTACGATAAAACCGGGCCAAAGTACGTGACTAATGAAAGGGGATACAAAACGAAGTGTTAATCCTTTCTTGCCTTTTACACCTAACTATATTATTATTTATGGTAGTGTGAAGTCGGACTTTGTTTCTGATCGAAAAAGTGTCTTAACGAGCGGAGCGTTTCGCCCATTAGCGATGCATCATCAGCGATATGGACTTTTTTTTGGTCAAACGACGTGTCCTAAGGGATCTGTGTTGATGATGATATTAAAACCTTGTTATTGCCGCTTGTTTCCAAAATGTTTATCGGAGTCGGGATAAGCGACCGGACCACGGTTTATAGGTACAATAAAAACTGACCGAGTTTTTCAAAAGCTGGCGATTTTTTAAAAGCTGTGAAGTTTTCGGATTGGAATAATACACTTGGTTTAAAAAATAAATTTCAGCTGGGAGTAAAAAACGTAGCGTAACAAAATTACGAAATGACCAACGGTTCGTTGCTCTCAAACTTTCGCAAACTATACCGATATTGGATTTTTTTAACACTTTGTTGTTTTTCTCGCGTAAAGAGCAGGTTTTTTCGTTCTTCGTCGTCATTCAACCCCTTGTAAAAATTCTTTTATTCCCACTTCATCCATTGTCAGAGCTTGTTCTTATATGATCTCTGATTAAATTTATCCTCGAAGTTTTGCCGTCGCTCCGGGAATATTTAATTTAATAAACGTTAGCTCGCTTAAACACCTCTCCCATATACAAAGTCGGACTTTTTAATAAAACCGGAACAATATCACGTCGATGGGGCTCTATTATCCGGACATTCGACCGCAATCACTGCTTTTTCCCCTACTCGAACTAATTAAAACCGAACGGCGATTATCTCAGGTCTGCATGTAATAAATTTGATTTGCACACATGTTTCTGAGCTTTATCGACTAGCTCGGACGTTTGTAGGTCGCCCGGAGTAGGTAATTCCACATTTGCAACTGATGTAATTGCGGCTAATTTGTGTCCCGAGGACTGAAGATCCGCCGTGTTGTGATGAGGACACGTTATCTACTCTATCCAGTCGCAATTTATGTTGCCATCAATAATCGATCGGAGGGTGCGAAGTGCACGTCGGGTGAATGCGTTTCAGGGTAAAATAATAAACGCACTGGTTATATATACAGTTGCAGACTATTTTCAATAATTGATTTTTTAAACATGTGGTATTGTCAAGAACTGTTTCGGTATTGTCAAACAGCAAAGAGTAAATTTTTGATGTTTGCTAATTTTGGTCACTGGAGCGTTATTTTCAGAGGTTTGGTAAAATTATGGGGATGAAAATGATGCTGATGCTTAATGTGCATTTTACTTGGAGGCTGTTAAATTAATAGTTGTTTACTTTATGATACTTCTATTTCAGTTACTAAATTTACGAGCTCTATTTTCAGACCTGAGGCGGTCTGTTTATGAAAAGTAAATGGTGTCATATTTAACGAGCAATTTGAGTTCTTCCTACATTTTAAGATTTATCGCCAATAAGAGTTGAAAGTTGGGATTCATATGACAAAGAACAATTTTAAAAAATAATTTTATTTTTGCCTCTCTGATAAAAGTTAATTAATGATATAAAATAGATATTTTGCTTTTAAAATAACTAAAAAATCCTTATTTATCGGAAAAGAATCGGGAAATTTTTTCCAAAAGGCTATTGCGTTGTAAAAATGTATCACCATTATAAATATATTTATAAATTATGTCTACTTAATATTTATTCTATTTTATTTAGGGCAATCAAAGTAGTTGAATTTTGAACATTTTAACAGTTTCTTATGTAAAACATTCTCCATATTTTATATCGATTCAATATTGTTCGAAAAAAGTTCTAATGATTCTTATTATCATAATAATCGATAGTTTTTTTTTAGTTTGTAAATTACATTCAGTAGAATTGTATTTACTATAATCTTATCGGTTATCGGATATACACGCCAGTGCCAAGTGAGGTAATGTGTTGTCGGCTGTTGTTCGTATGTTGCACCTCTTGGCTTTTGGTTATAGAAGATTTTTAAAGAATATAAAAATCTCCTCTTGATTTTTCAATAGCTATTTTTGAAAGCATTCTTTATCTGGGTCATCAAAATTTGACGATTATAATAATCATTATAAGTTTGCATTTAGTTTAGTAAAAAATAAATAAACAATAAAAAAAAGTTGATTCAAATGTCTCATCAGATTGAATTATAGATAATTTATTTACAGTTTAAATGACTGTAAGTTTAAGAAATTCATTAAAAAGTGAAACATTTTAAAATGAAACAAAGAATAAACGAAAGCAATACATAAAAATAAAAAATAAACAATAGCACAGTTTAATGAATTATGGTATTGAGAAACTATTCATAAAATAATTCAACAACAAAAAATAATAAAAAAAGAATTAAGAAATACAATTCTACTAAATGTACAATGTAAGAAGTAAAGTAAACCGATGGTTATTATAATTAGAATGAAACTCTTTTTGAATAATTGAGAATCGATGTATCGAGAATGTTTTGCACAAAAGCTGTTAGAAAGTTATTAAAATTAAACTTAAAATGAAACAAAGAATAAACGAAAACAATACATAAAAATACAAAATAAACAATAGCACAGTTTAATGAATTATGGTACTGAGAAATTATTCATAAAATAATTCAACAACAAAAAATAATAAAAAAAGAATTAAGAAATACAATTCTACTAAATGTACAATGTAAGAAGTAAAGTAAACCGATGGTTATTATAATTAGAATGAAACTTTTTTTGGATAATTTAGAATCGATGTATCGAGAATGTTTTGAACAAAAGCTGTTAGAAAGTCATTAAAATTTAACTTGCGTTAAAAGACAGAAAATTTTGTTATTACGAACATAATTAAAAATGTCTACACATTTTTTGTAGCTCCAAAAAAAAATCGTGATAATGGGTAGACAAATTACCAATAATTTTCCTCTTTTACTTTTACTTTTACATTTCATAAATGCTGCTCCTTCAAATTCTGGAATATTAAATTTTAGGATTTTAAATTCTCACGCTCTGAATTCCCATACCTAAGGTTCTAAAATGTTTTATGTTTTTCCAAAATTCTCGTGCTGGGCATTCTTATCTTTGAAATCTTCAAATCGTAGAATTCTATAATTTATATTTTTCTAGATTTCAAGTTGTTAAGTTATCAGATTCGTGTACTTTAAATTCAAACTTTTTAAATTTTATAGTTGTAATTTAGAGTTACTAATTTTTTTATTAGTTAATTTCAGGTTCTGGTTTCTTTTATTGATGAATCTCATTGTCAGATTCTATGTAATTAAGTGTGATTTTCTCAGATTCTCATATTTTAGCTCTGCTGCTTTAAGATTTTTGTAGCTAGAGTATTAAGGAACTATATACATACATTTTACAGGGTGTTTTTGTATAAAATAGTTATTTTGGAAGTCATGTAAAGTAACGAAAACCCATTTTTAAATTCAAAACTAACAGGGGAATATTAAATGTTTTTTCTGTACCTCTGGCAAGAAAAAGTAAGTAAATTCATTCATTTTTATTAAACCCTAATAACCATATTTGACAACGTCAGATTGAACTCAAAACAGATAAAAGTGAATTTCTTTGAAAGTAATAGTTTTTAATATGTATTTAAATTTAACAATGTATTTAAAAAAAAAGTAGAATAAAACATTAAACATGTAAAACACACAACTAGTTACAGAACGACAAATTAGTTCTACAAGTTTTCGAAATAGCGGTCTCCGTTCCTTATACAAGGATCAGCACGCCGAATTAAGAAGTATGTACTACGAATCATTTACGGATTAGCTCTAATCTCTGAATTCTGTCAATTAACTGCTTCATAGGATGTATAGGGTGTAGCATGAACTGTCTGCTTATGATCATGATTCCACAAAAAGAAGTCTTATGAATTAAGGTTCGGAGAACAGAAAGAACACAGGACACAGTTTTTAACACAAAAAAAAAATTAACAAAATGTAGAAAAAAGAAATAAAAATGTAAAAATAAATACAAATGTAAATTAATTAACCAAATACATGGCAAAAAATTTAACAACAAATTAGTTCTACAACAAGTTTTCGAAATGGCGCCTTCTGTTTCTTAGACAAGCCGTGCTGCTTAAGATGAACCCAAAAAAAGAAGTCACAAAGGTTAAGGTTCGGAGAAGGGAGCAACCAGAACACAGGACCATCCACTTTAATGGAAAGTTTCTGTTTAACCCGCTGCGTACAACTAAGACATTATGTGCAGGAGCTCCATCGCGGTGGTACCACATTTCTCGTCGAATAAGGTTCTAGGTTCTAACCTAACCCGGTGAGGAAAATTTTCCGGTTTCAAAGCTTGAACGCGTTTGACCTGATGCAAAACAGATTTTGCTCATTTATTGTTTGTCATACGACAAAAGAGGAGATCCCAACTTAATAAGCCAACCTTCGGACGATAATGTTTGTGTCTTCTTCTACGGTCTTTAAAATTTCGGCCTCTAGGTTCTGGTGGCTCTTTTTTGTCTACGATGGTACGATGATCTCATATTCTACGTTCTGGATTAGTTTCATGGTAGAGATGTTGCATTTCACCAGCACATAAGTTAAGACTATGTTGATCATTTCACTGTTTGAATTCGTTTGCGTTTCTACAAAAGTCTTCAAATTCAAAACTGCCAGTTATGCTTGTTAAAATTGTTACCAAAACAACCAACAACACACTTCTGTTTGTCTTTGAATCAGTGGCGCACAAAGAATTTGAACAAAAATTTCTTGTAATTTAACTTTTACCAAAACATTCTTTTACAAATGTGCTCTGTTAATAATGTGAATTATTATCCGTCTAATTTTGTACATGAATTTTGAAAACATCTTTTATAGTAAATAAATATATAGAAAATCGCTGATTGTAATGTCCAATATCATTGTAATAAATAAAATTCTACTAAATTTAGAATTTAAAATTTAAAATATATATATAAAAAATCGATGATATTTTGTAGAAAAAGCTGTTAAAATGTTCAAAAAACGACTATTTCTATTTGTCAAGAATGTAATAAAATTAAAATTACAAATATTAAGTGGATATGATTTATTAATATATTTGTAATAATGGTCCATTTATACAAGGCAATAGCATACAATGTTCCCGCTTGTTAAATAATAATTAATAATAATTTTATGCTATTAATTAACTTTTATCAAAGGAGCAAGAAACTGAAGTATTTGTTTAATGGTCGAATCGTCTTGTTTTTCATGTCCTCTAGATTCAATTCCAAAGTTCCACCGCTGTTATTTGCCAACATAACATAACCATTCCTTTTATTTGCATCCTCCTGGAAAGACCGTTCCAGGAGTTCCCTAACTATGTTCAAAGTGCAACATTGCATGTATACTTGTCTCAAACATGGCGTTTTCTCCCGTCGTGCGATCTCCGAAGTCTCTTCGCATCACGAGAGCTCCCAGGTCCGGGTCGTTATTGATTTCGGTTGCGGTAAGAGGACAAAATTTCTGCCACACTGACACACATTAACATAGACATCGCTTATTTTCGTTACGGCATGAGGTCTGACGCCCGTAAAAAAACGAAAACGTTATTGTAGACGCATCCGTTTAGATATGCGCGGCGTGCGCGTTGGTAATCTCCCGTCGTGACACTTCCATTTGTAAGAGTTTTTTACTAGAGGCTGCCGATATTTCGGGGATTGAATAACAACGAAATCTGTGATGGAGGTTTTGGGGATTCTGCTTATAATTACGTAATTGCGGGGTGTTTGATGCGGTAAATATAGGAATGGGAGGGTTAATATTTAATGAGAAGTTGGAGGAAGGAGGGAAAAATTAAGCTTTTAAAAGCTTCTTGATGAGGAGGTCATTTATGATTTAGGGAAAACATGCGGAGATTCCGGGTTTTTCAGAGAGGAAAACATGCGACAGATTAGTTGCTGACGTTGACATGGTTGTTGCGGCACGATGTGAATTTTGAAAATCTTTTAGACAGGAAAATCGATAAAAAAACCAACGTATACAAAATTTAAAAAATTAACCGAGCTTTGGAATCTTTCGGTGGCAAGTTTAAGAAGAAAATTAGGAGTAAGTACCCCGAGCACAAATTAAGGTAAATCCTTTGTCGTCTCGGTGTACTTTTTCCAATCGCAATAAAAGAGCCGTAAATCCAAATTCGTTCGCTCAAGACAAAGTTATAAGTTATACTGCCGCCATAAAGTAACCCCATTTTACGTTATTATCGCGTTTCGCAATTGTTTCTTATATTCGCCGCCCCCGAAAGTTAATGTTTATCACCGGGAGTGGTATCCACGTTGAACTGGAGGGGCATTCATCGTGTACGGTCCCGAGGTTAAGTAGAGCGTGAAGCGATTGCCGCCGCCGGTGTAGATATCGGTCGGTGACGGCGTCGCCGCCACCGCGTGGGGTGCTGAGAGCAATACTATGTATCTGTCTCCATCGTAATGGAGATAGTTCCACTAACGCCCCACTCGGGTATATGGCTTGTGATTTTGATACGATGATGTATCCATAAAAGATATCTAAACACGTCTAAGGTTATTGTGAAATGTGTGCGTTCGCCCTTGCTCGAAAAACCGCCAATTTATCCCTTGCCAGGATAAAGGGTTTCGTAGAAATATAGCAGGTGATCATCATAAAGTCATTGTACGAAGAAACATTTATTTCAATGCAGGATTCTCGAATTTTGGAATTTCGGGGGCGTTTCATTAACATGTAAAAGTGAGGTTTCTCTAGGTTTTAAAGGAAAAGTTTTTTTCTTTTTGATCCAAAGAATGATTCTAGGGGCGGAGAAAAATTGCACGAGTGGACTTTGTGCATGTTCAGCAAGTAGGACATATGGGGGCGCTCGTGGCGCATTACACTCATAAAATTCTTGTTTTGGATGAAATCAGGTGTTTTATTACAGAGGTCGTTAAAATGAAACTTGCAACGTTAAGGGACAAAACGAGATTACATAAGGCCTACGTGGACAATATGAGGGAATTGGTGAAAGTTAATAGACACAACGTTAATTTAGATATCAAAAGATAAAGGTCGTTTATTACTGTACTAATTTTTTTTAATTACTTAGATTTTGCATTTTGCTGTAATGAACAGAATTGAAATATCTACATATCTTTACGCACAACTTTATAAAAATTGTCTTTTGACATCTTGGTTACCATTGCCGAAAATTTGACATGAATTTGACGGTAAAGTGTAAAGTTAAGGCCCGCTGTAAAAAAAACGCCCAACTATAATAATAATAATAAATTTATTTTTGAATATAAAATGTATAATTATGCAAATTATTAAACGTCACTTTGCCAGCAGACATGACACCAGAATTAGACTGAGAAACAGTACATAGTGTTTCTGTACCTCCTTGTTGAATTTGTTGCATCGATTCTAATACCTAAGGTATAGCAATTTTGTGAGAAACATCGGAAGAAACACTTTCTTCAGTTCCAAGAATCAACCGGGCAATTTTATTTTTTTGCTGAATAGAGTCCTCAAGGTAGCCTTCAGCAACCGAAGAACTTTTCCATCCTCCATGTCTTTTGACGGATGTAATGTCAGCCCCACTATCCGCTAACACAGTGACAGACGTTCTACGAAACGTGTCCCGTGTATTTCTCTGCATCGGGAAGTTGAAGAAATGTTGCAATAGTCTTGGGAATGCCCCCAAATGTGTTCTTTCCTACAGGTTGTAAAGTACATACTTTTTCTGTACTGCAAAAAGAAACGGCCATGGGGCACATTTTCTGGACGCAATTCAATATATTTTTTGTACAAATCTAATCCACAGACGACATCGTCATTAACAACTGTGAATAGACGCTTTTTATTTGTTTTAGTTTTCGGAATGGTTACGACAATTACAGATCCTCTATCGTCTACATCAGATATTGACATATTAGCCAGTTCTTCTCTACGACAGACTCCATAAATTCCAAACACAAGAGCAACCTATTTTCAAAATATTTTTAAACATAATTTGCACATTAATTACTGTCATACCTTAGTCATTAGATACATTTCGTTTGGTGCTTCTGTAAGAAACTGTATTACATTTTCTTTAGACAACACCATGGCTTTTTTTTGCCTCATGTCCAACACTGTTATTTTTCAAAAAAGATGTCAATTTATGATACTTGCTAATGTCAATATTTTTTCTAACCAACAAAGTCTTTTTGATCTTGGAATATTTCGACCAAAGCGAACTGGACTGATATTTTTTAGACTGCAAATTAAAAATTATAATTCATATTAAAATAACTTTTCAAATTTTGGCTGCGGGCGTAATCTTACACTTCCGGCCTTCTACGCGTAAATAACTATTTTGTAGCTGTAGTGTAAAAACAGTTATCGTGATATTGAGTACAGAAATTACCAGTAAATTTTTCTCTTTTACTACTTTTTATGTTTTCTAGATTTTATATTTTGGCATAATCTACGGTGTAATGCTTTAATGTTTTTCCAAAATTTGACGTTGGACATTGGACTAATATTCAAAAAATCGATAAATTAAAACTATATTACATGTCAAATCCTGTAATTCTAGATTTGCATATTTAAAAATGTCAGTTTGTTTACAAGTTTTTTGTATTTACAAGCTAAAGAGTTTATTTTTGGTATATTATATTGAATTGAAATGAATTTAGAGTAGATTCACGGATATTTGTCAAACACAAACTGGTGAAACATCAAGCAGAAATTTAGGCGAATTAACTGTCTTTATTGTTTCATAATGAACATTTTTAGTTCTGTCTGTGTTTTCGTTTTCTTTTCATTCTTTAACTATAAATACGCCATAAAGTTGTCATAACTAGTTTATAGGCCAATTATTTTAATTAGAAATGTACAAAAATGATACACAACTTCATACTTTTGCATATTAGACATGTTATTTTAATATTTTTGATATGAGCTATATACTTTGGATTTTCTTTTAAATTTTGTTTATAAAGAAACTAAAGAGATTGAATGTTTTGATGACAAAAAAAAGATTTTAAAGACGATGTAAAAAATACAATAGATAACATGGGTAATTTAAAGAAACAAAAAATAGAAAGAGTAACACCAAAGGCACTAAAAAATAAAATCTAGAGAGTAATTAAGTTATCGAAATTATTTAATTAACATATCTGAAATTAGGACTTTCACAGTATTAAAAAATTATGTGTATCTTAAATTAAAAATTTTATATTATATTTAGCTTTTCATATTCTATAACTTTATATTTCTCAATATTAAACATATTTTATTTTTAATTCTCTAGAGAGTCAAAATTTTTAGATTAATTTAAAATTCTATATTTCTAATGAATTTACATTGTATATTCTACGTCTATAACCTCAAATTATAGATTTCTACTTTCTACCATCTTCAGTTTCAGTTTAAAATGTCACAATTTTGATTATCTGAAATTTTAGATTCGAATATTCTATTATTTCGCTCTGAACTCTCATATTTATCTACCTATAGTTTTCTAGATTTTGGATTTTCACATATTTTCATGTATTTAAACAATTGTGTGTTTTAAAATCAGAGTTTTTCATTTCAAAATTCTAAATTCGCATGTTCCGAATTCTTACATCTGAAATTGTCAAAGATTGAATGACATTTTTAGCTTGAACTTTGAAATTCAAGATTCTATATTAAAAATGTTTCACAGGTTTAAGTTTCTCAAAATTATATTTAAGTTTTTTAAGTCTTTATTATTATTTTATTTTTTTAATTTGCTGTTAACGCACACATTTTGGATGCGTTAATAAGCTGTTATCAAACCCAAAAGCTATGATTTTTTTTCGGTTGGCAACACACATTTTAACGAAATGTTAAATGCTTGTGTTAGTTTGAGTTTACAGTTTCAAACCAGATCCAGAACACTTTCTAGTATTTCTAGCGCGAAGTGCAGGTAATTTCTGAATTTATCGTAGAACACTAATTTTGCAATTTTACTTGGGAAAATTTTATTCAAGCTTAAAATGTCAAATTTACAATTAAAGTTTTATCAATTGTCATAATATTCTTTAAATTATTAAATTTTATTTTATTTGTATAAAATTGTATTTACTTCACGCTTTAGAAAAAATTACATAATAAACTCGTTTTATAATACCCAAGAACACAAATTTAGACTCGTGTCTCAATATACATTTTATGAAACTAGTTTTGTATTATAGGTACTATTAATCAATTAATTATAGAATATACAGAATTAGAGTTACAGAATATCAAATATGATTATCCAGAACTTTAGACCATGATATTAAAAAAAATATACTACTATAATTTATATGACCAGTGTCAGTTAAAAAAAAAATCCAAGGTTTTAAAAGCCTTGACTCTAAAATGAATCTGAAATTTTAAATCTCGACAACATTGAATTTGAGAATATCTTAGGATTTTAAAGTGATTTTATTATTAACACTAAACATGTAATACTTGTAATAAAAACTTGATGCGGAAAATTAGAGGCAAATTCAGTAGATAAATTCGGGAAACAATACTTGCAGCCATTCTTTTCTTCAGAAGAAAATACGAATTTGACTCTGCACCTTTTGAGATAATGACCGCATTATGCCTGGTAACGTTCCGTCATGAAAAACGGTAATTGTTGTTTGCCAGTGCGGAAATAGGAAACATTGTATGTGAAAACATTTAGGAGAGGAAAACACAATTCCCGACCGTTGAGCACGACGAAACTCCCGTTATTTATACAGGAGGTGTTCTCTTACTCGTTACAAGAAGAGATCTTTACTACCGTCGTCGAGCAATCTGGCACTAACAATGCCAGTAATTGATAGCAATAAATGACATTTCGCTAACAAGCGACATGCGACACTCAATTTGTAGTTTTGCCGCTTCTCGCATTCTCGTTCCACCCTCAAAGTCTAGTCAAATCCGCCCCATCAAAAAACTCTAATTAGTCACATTTTAAGAAATCACACTACGCCATGTAATTAATCATAACTCGGGGTTGAAAGCCGACGGCGGTGCATAAATCAACTTATTTAATACAGAACGTGTTAAACAAAATTTTCATTTTGCCGTTATCGATGCATGGATGGACTTGGTTATTGCGTTGCGGGTTTAATTAATGAAAAGCGATAACGATGAGCAGATGAGCGGCAAATAGCTTTAGTGGTGCGCTCTATATAACAAACCATCAAAAACGGACAAAAAGAGAACGGGATTTAGTGCTAATTACAACTACCGGAGGGACTTTTGTCGAAGCAATAGTTGTTTTGTTGCAACGGCTAGAAAAAATACATATCAAGTTAGATATTTTTTCCGTTCAACATTGCAACTGTGCGTCAAAAATGACATTCTTCTGGTTTTCCATTAACGCCACTAAATAAACTTTTATCGTTTCGCTTGTAATGCTGTTACGACCAACATGTTTTATTTTCGCCATTATACGCTGAATTACTCATTCCAGTACAATGCAATAAAGCGCTGGATGAAAGTCGTTAAAATGAATCGTTTTGCACTTTCTTTGGCTGTTTTGCACATGATTTCGTTTAATTTGGGGTCTCACTGACTCAAAAATTAAATGTTTTTATTGTGGTCGGCTCTCGGTAACATGGAACTAAAGATATGGCATAATTCCACACACCTAAAGAAAGTGAATTAAAATGATAGCCATAAATTCGGATGTGTAACTTAAAAATGGTGCTGTCAAGCAGCCAGATGAAAATTTGTTTTGAACAAAGCCATAAGTCACAATTCACGAGCTTTGCCGCAAAAATGCCGCTCTGCCTCTCGCTTTCTTCAAAGCCACGAAACAGATGGGATTCCGAGTCTTAAATTTAACGCATCGCCTCGGGAAATTTATGAAAATATGCGTTTCATATATATTTGCGGTTTTAAAGTTATTATGTGCCCTAATACGGCGACGGAATTTTTAGGATGGCTCAAGGGTTAAACAAATTTTACAGTTTACGACGAAGGGCGAACGATTATTAAGCTGTAGCAATATGCAGTTTTTATGGTTGAATTGAAGATAAATTTTGAGGGAATTTTCAGGAAATTAACGTGAAGCCTGAATAAAATTCCCCAGATTCTTGGAACGTTATTCCACCACACATGTAAATATAAACACAATTACTTCAATTAATAATGTTTCCCCGCCACTTTGTTTATTTTTTTTTCGAATGTTGTTTCGACAAACACATTTGATGTAATAACCTGACACCGGAAACTCCGGTTCTGACGCATGAAATTGTGGTGTTAAATTTTGTTATGAAAACTTAAAATTTGATTAAACGACTCTCCGCTTTTTTCCTTATAATCTAATTTCCGTTTGGTTTATTCGCCTTAATTAGCGCATGTATAGAAAACTCGAATCGTTTATCGCAAAATCCTTGATTCTCTCTTTATCAGGTCAAAAACATCACCACCCAGAATTTCTCGAAACTCATTAACAGTCAGCCTTAAGGTGGAACGCTATTTGTAATGATTCATTTTTAATTAACACGAAAACGCGACAAAATCGTTTCTACGAAAAGTTTATTAAATATCAAATGGTATATTATTTGGTAGGGACAATGCCGGCTTAAATCGCTACTTAATAATTAGGAAGAAGGGTGAGCATGGGAAATATTAAAGCCTTTTAAGTCTGGGTCGCGATGCATTCCATATTTTCGCAGAATCACTTACTTAGCACCGGGATAAACGCGAACGTATTCAATTATACTGAAATGGTGAAATCCTTTTAATCAGGAATTCAATGCGCCCACTCCTCCACAATTACAGAGTGTTGGAAATTCACAAAGCTGGGACGAAATACATTATGGATTTAGAAACGAAGCGGACGGAGTGGACTCGAAACTGTGGGCAGTAATGACGCGTTTCGGATGGGTTTACATTTTTAAGGATGCACAAAGTTATAACTTAGTAGCATAATAAGATATAAATACCACCAATCTTAATAACCGCCCTGTATTTTTTCATTTAGCATAAAAAACGGCTTAAATTCTACTCTAGTTGAAGAATTGAAAGTATTGTCTGTTTCTTTCAGAGTTGAAAGTTAATTGTATTCGTGGTAAAGTTTGATATTTGCGACGTTTTTTCTTTAGCGGAATAAAAAGTTATTTTTAAGAGTTTCGTATAATTAATTAAAATGTAACAAACTGCTATAGAGAACAGTACCGCAGGATAAAACAGGAAAACAAATTAAAATTTCAATATAAATGAGCGAGAAAGGGAGGAAAGGAAATTAGTTAGAACGAGACCACGATTGCGCTGAGAGAGACAGACGTTGGATGAACGATGCAATAAGAAGTTAGAGAAGTGTTTAAAGAAAACAATTTGAGGAGGAAGGCAAAGTAGACTAGAATTAAAGATACCTCTCTCCGATTTTCACGAGGAATTGTTTATCCAATTAACATTTTTATGTAAATAATCGCTATGCTTAAACGAGATTCCCGGTTGTTGTAATTATATTTTCTTGGCGCATTGTCGGGATTTCCGAAAGCTTTGATTACCCCGGAAACGATTGATAGATTTCCATTACCTGAATGTCCGTCAAGGGACCGTAGGATCTCAGTCGAATCGTTTCAACCAAACACTCACCCTTTGCTGATTGCTGAGATTACTGAGAGCGTCAACGGTATCGCAGAAATGCGTGAAGATATATTCTACGATTAGCCCGGAACAGGGTGTAATTTACCCTGTCAAAGCGAATCAATTATTCCGGGGGCGTCGAATAACTTTCAGACAGATCTTACCATTAATAAATATCTTTCTGCCTTTGGTACACCGAATAACAGTTAATTACAATTTTTTCCGGTCAATAAATTCCCGCCCGGACTTTTCCGGTCATTTTCCATTTTAACATATCCATTAAATTTCCAGCGTCGATTCATCCCACGGCGACGACATAACAATGCACGGCTCTGGATTTTATGTTTGGATTCACTTAAGGATATTAGAAGTATGCACGACCGGAATAGTTCAGGCGGGGTTTTCACCGGAGCACGATAAACAATGTTTTATTCTTTTTTTAAAGTTTACCGGAGTCAATTTGCTTGCTCTATCAATCATGTCGCGTTATTTAGATGACGTCTATGCAGATTGAACGCTTTACTATTAAATTATGTTGGTAAGAAAGATACTTTCATTATTCCCAGTTGTCGGAGTGTTTATTATCGTATTTCGACAAAATTCAGACCCATAAAAGTTTTAAAATGCATTTTATGGATTTACTTAGACGCTGTACTACCCAAAATTGTATTTTTCATAAGCAGCGATCACTGAGTTGAAACATTTAAATTAAAGTAATTTCCACCGGATTTTATTCAATTACTAAAGCATAAATCAATATGTGTCGGAAACAGATTTACAGCGAAAAACGAAAAATATGTTCGAAAGGGAGGCAAATTATGTATAAGTAAATTGTGGCGTTTGCTAATTTTTATAGATTTTTTGTATGTTAATGCTTGTATTATTTTTGCTAGAAAACCAGTATTTTTACCTTCTTTTAATGTTATTTTATTTACATTCGCGTCTTAGCCAAAAAAATGGTTCCTGTTCTAAAAAAATTGGCCGTTTGAAAAAAATACGTTAAAAATGGTGAATGCGCCGGGACAATGTTATATTAAGACTGTTAAACTTTGCCTCGTGTCATTCTCTTATCTGAGAAAATTTAAGACAAAAAAAAACGTTGGTCCCAAATCAATAAAAATAACTTGGAGGGTCCATCAATTTAATAATAATAAACCCATTAGAGCAGTGGCGTTCTTGGCGTTCCTTTCCTATCGTCCGCCGTCAAGTGTGATTGGCAGACGTTGATCTAATAAAGCGGCCTAAAAAAATCCATTTAGATATTTGTTCCCGAACGTATGAGATTTTTGTAATCCACTCACCTCCCTAAACCTGCAAACGAGTGCAGATGTAGCCAAGATGTCTAGACAGGTGAATTTTCGTGGAATAAAATTGGTTTCGACGAAAAGATATCTGTGAATTGTTAAAGTAGTCGAGCTGGAAAAAACCTAATTAGCCCGGTGGTATGGAAACAAGGAAGGTTCTGCCCTTGGAAAAGGGTTCTCGCTCAGCTCGAAATACTAAGTAAATCAATAGTGTTAAATGTTTAATTCCCCGAGGCGAATTCTATATCGGGAACGTAATTAGCAACTGCGTAGGTTATTTTAACAAATTATATCCAACGATCGATAAACCTGAAGGGTTTTTGAGACTAACGAGCAAGGATAATAACGAAAGGTTTTTTTTATCCCTTTGTGCTAAATCCGAATGTGGGGTTGTGAGATTAAACTCCTGTTTTGATTGGACGATTTTATGGACTTCCATAACATCTAAATGGCAAATTGTAGTGTTTTATGGTCGGAAGAGTCATTTACTTAACTATACTGTCACGGATAATTTTAGATAATTTCCTTTTGAAGTAATTACGTACAATTTTAATGGAGTCAGTCCACATTATATTCTTAATAGTCGCTCCAGACACTCTCAGTCGGCACAATTACACAAAAATTTCGACGCCTGACTTCTTGCAATTAACAGACAATTCTTGGAGCAAATCCAACGGAAGGATTAACCCAACGTTATGGACTTATGCAAGTGAAGAGTTGCTAAATTATGCTTATCGCAGCTTTACGACTGACGGAGGGCGAAGAACGGAAAAAATAAACAGCAGAAATACAGCCCAAGAGACCGAATTTTTAAATTTAACCGAGGGATTACATTTATCTTAACCACGTAAACAATAAAAATAAAAAAGGTTTATTTCAAACTTTAACAATATATACGACGAAACAATAAAAGACCACCGTTTTAATGGCATTACATATTAAATTGTTCATTAACTTTTATTAAATTGTGATTACAGTTTGGTTTGTAAGGAAAAAAAAACTGGACGTTGCTGCGACTATTCATTTTGCACTTGGTCTAACATATTCGAACACATATGAATTTGATTTCCATTAAAAGAAGTGATTTGGAAACATATTCAAGTGTAGACACGTCAATTGATTTCTGACCTCATTTCCTGCGGAAACACCCCTCAAGAATCGTGGGTGTGTTTGTGCACGTCACTTTTATCGCGATTCGTGTAAACTCATCGAAATCCCTAGTAATGGTTTCGATTTTGCAATATATGTTTATGATTTAATAACGATATGTTATCAATCTTCCCGGCGTTGTTCCTGTAGGGTCCCAACGTACGAAATCAATTATAGTAACGGTCACGTCCCTATGTTAAAATTTAGATCAAGCAATGACATTCCAAACAAATCTGACAGACCCTCTAAGACATTATTAACGAGAAATGAAATTCCCTTCTGGAATACATTTAGGTCTTAGTTTCCGTTTTGGTACTGTGAAACGGAGAATTGTATTTCCCGAAGCTATCAGTCAGAATGGGAGAGTTCTAATTACGAAATGTGATTGAAAAAAGAGTGGACAGGATCTAGTCGAGTGCCTCAAAATTTTCTGTGTATTTTCGTTCACTTTGTACTTGGATTATTCTCGTTATTATTATTATGTCTTAGCATATCTTTCGCTTTTGGTGTCGACTTTCCGTCAATACATATAAAAATGTAGGAAAGATATCAGAAAATGGCGCTGCGACGAATCACAATGGGCACCGGAAGCCATCCTGCAACCCGCTCAGATATATCCGCTATGAATATATTCCGGTCTGACATGTCGATGTTTTGAAAAGGACCGAAATCGGGCGTGCACCCTGTGAAAACATCATTCCTGTGCAGTCGACCAAAAATGTGCAGCGAATATTCGTTCGAGAGAAAAAAAAATTATATACAACTAAGAGATCCGCGCAGATGATGATGTCGACAGCGTTTCGATCACAAAAGACGCGGAAATATAACGTAAGACGAGACTTTTTCAATAAATAAAAAGATTGCCTTCGACAGAAATGAATCGAGAGAATTGCCGATATCGGAAGATGTACCAGAGAAAAATTTTGCCAAAGGAATTTATTAGAGGATGAGGTTCTTTATTTATTTAATGGTGGCGGGGTGAAGCCGCTAATACCAATTTTACGAGCAAAAGACACTAGAAATACACATTTATAATTAAAGTCGACTACAATTATTTCGCAAATGACAAAGAGGATTACTGTTTCATGATCTACAACCTAAAAGCGGCGTTCATAATGTTTCTCCAAATAACTGCTGCCGCTATTTTGTAATCAAACTTTACTAGTTTATTTATACGCTTTTCAGCCGCATTGTGTAAGTGATATTTAATTCAGTAATTAATGTAGTACGTGTACCAGGACGTGTGAAGTGAACGCATGCAATATAAACATTTATTAAAAATGTTAACGAGTTATCTCAAATAACGAGTTTTACGAGCACATTTAAGATAATTTAAGACGATAACGAATTCGTTGCTTTGCAGCAGAAATTTTAAAAGTGTCAAAAATTTCGTTTTTATTTTAAGCATGGTGTATGACGTTTTGGCTTCATAAAGCATCAGTTGTGCATGCGACTTAAAACTAGTTCTTAAAGTTAAAGTTGTGCTATAAAGCCTAACTGCCCCTTATTGTCAGTCGAATTTTTATGCTCTCGCGCCATCTTCATCCCCTTCGTCGTATATCTAAAACCGTGGCGTATATCCATGTGCATTATTAAAATTTTCCTCGCGACTTCGTCACGTTTACGAGTTGCAACAAAAACTAGACGATACATTATGCATGGCTCATCCGTGCCCTGGCAGGGAGATTCGCCACCGTTATTAACCCCTTGAAGACGCCCCTGTAAAGTTTGATGTAAAAATATTAATAAGAAGTGCAGAAGCTTCGGTCTTAAAAAGCGAATTTCCGACAGGAAAGGTATGCAAAGAAGGAAATTGGTGATGAAACTAATTAAGTGTACCTTGTTTATTAGCGGCCCAGAGGTGTTCAGCTCGCATCTGCTTATTACAGGCCTCGAAGAGAGTTATGTCTTTCGTAATAGCTCTCCTCGTCATTCCGAGATGGTGTTCCCCGAATTAATTCTATTATCTGTAAGGCCGTGTTCAACAATGTTGTATAAAGGACAAGATTACGTTGGGATGATACAACGCGATTTTTAATGATGTTATACAAGAGAAGGTCGTTTTTGTCCTTGGAAGGATCAAAAGCGTTTTTGTCGGCGGTTAACGATAATTGCCACTTACTGAACGGAATTAGCGACGGCGACGGAGGATTTGTCATTATCCGTCAAAGGAGGTTAACCGGAGGCGACATATTTCCTTTATGATCATTATTTCGATGGGAGACTTGTACAAAAAGAAACAAGCTTTGCTCCCTCTTTTTACTAATTTTGGGAGTTAATTTGAGCAAACATCTTATTTTAGCACCGAATTAATAATTAGCGTTTGGCAGTCTCAAAAAACATATTTCTTGTTTGGATATTTGGTACGACAGTTTTATTAAATGTAGAGACTATATGTTTGAAAGTTTGGGAGGATTTGGCGTGAGCTTAAAATCAGGGATGTTCGCTTGCGTGTGTAGGCCCTCTTGCGTTCGGCAGCAATTATGATTAGTTCCACGATAAACATTAGTTAAATTTGCTTAAGCTTCAGGGGCAATTACTAAGAACTATTATGGTTAACAAAACACACAGAGCGAGCACTTGGTGTAATTCTATTAAGATTAGTTTCAGAGCAGGATGTTGTCAGAATATGAATGTTATCTATAGTCCACAGAATCGCAGGTATATTGTCGAAAACGTTGGTGTGGGAGAGTGTTGTTCCGGAATTAGATGGATCTCGTTTCCAGACGGTCGAACTCCCGTAAATAGTAATTAATATGGTTTCCTAATTCCACTTCTTCGAGGGTGGAGAACTTGATGAAGAATTATGTCTGGTGGGGTTGACTAACCGCCCTCATCTCGAATCGCAACGAGATACTTGTCATCGTCTCACGAAAATTGCAGGCGCGGCCCCATCAATCCATTAATTAAATCTGCCTTGTCTTCACAAAGATGGTAAATCTTTCTAATTCGATTCTGAAGTGGCATTTCCCTAGCCATCCGGAAATTACTTCCGCAACATTTACTTTTTGTTATCGAGCATCAAAGCAAATAATTAGAGAGAACGAGAATCGCCCGATCAAAGTCACGCCATTTTTAAAATTATTTTATTATCATTCTTTACAAATATGGCAACTTTTCAAGCTTTGTCGACTGATTTGTCAATTTTATAGCAAATTTAACGTTAGCCAAAGCAATACAACTCCATCTTCTTGAATGTTGCCTGATGCAAATTGCAGCTATTCCTGATAAGTTATAACCGAATGACCAAGTCTGCTTCCATCGAAAGCAAAGTTATTATACTTTGTCGCAGCGTCATTTCGGTATTATCTCGGCAAGAATCCGTCGTTTCCGGGCCAAGTGCCCGGAGTGATAATTCAGCGTGTGTTGTAAGTGTCGAGAGCTCGATTAGGGTTTCCAGGCTTTTTGCTTGATGAATTTGACATTAATAGGTATCCGACTAATAATCGAGTCGAGCGAGAACATTTAGATCGACGTAAGGACCTCTTCTTCTCATAGCAAAAAACCTTATAATGCACGTCTGTTGAGTGTTCTCTGTCAGAACCAGTCTCTGAGTTAATGTGCTGTGTGTGTATTGGCTCACTGCAGCCTCCAATTTACTGGAAAGTCAGATTTTATTAGCAGAGACATGGTTTCACTTAATTGAAGTTAATGCTATGGGAAAAAAAATATCGTAAAAGAATGCAAACATAGTTATTTATTCTTCTTGTAATACAATTATAAAAAACTACTTTAACCGTCAAATTAAAATTGATTTAAAATTAATTTCATGAGATAGTTAAAGGTATTTTTCTATTTTGCGTCGTTACTAGAGTCAGTAAAGCATCCGTTTGGGTGCTTTACTGCGGCTGGTGTATTTTAGTTTTGTCGCGTTGGCGGCATGGTCGTAAAACCTCAACGTCAAATGTCAAAATATGAATGTGAGCAATGTGTTTAATAACTTAACCTCAATTGTTATGAAATAAATAATATCAAATCATTGTACCCAACTTTGATAAAATTCCCTAAATTTCAAAATTTTATTTCTTTTATATCAATAGAAATTAAGTGGTGCAAAATAGAAAAAATAGTATAAAACACGCGTTCAGAAAGCTCTTCCAGCACTTGTTTGTTCCTTCACTCACCGCTACGCGGTTCGTATCGGGATTGCAAACGCGTGGAATCAATGCTTTCTCAAACTTGTATTTTAATATACTATTTATTGTCGTATATCATTCACTATTTTTTCCTACAGCAGATTTTAAAGACTTTTATTTATTAATTTGAAAAATTAATCATCACGATACCAATTTTCTCTAAAGATATTTTTATTAATATTTTAAAATTTAATTATTAGGTGCCTTTAGAATGAGTACGCTCTTTACAATTGAAGAAATACGTTTCAAACGTCATTCATCTGTCTTCCTATTAAAAAATAAAGTAAGGCTTTATTGTCATTTTGAATGACGTTAATCTTTCAATTTTAAAATTTACAGCCTTGTCAAACTGTTACAGATGAATAAAGACTATTTATAGGTTCAGTCTATAAATGATCATCGTTTCAATTTGTGAGCATTATATTAATTTACAAAGTTTCGTTTTTTTGCAACAAGCAAATAAATCTTCAACACAATACACAAATTAATAATAAAAAATTGTCTGAGAAAGCTTTGTTTTTAGAAAGAACTTAAGAACCATCTTAACTGAAAACAATAAGATTAAAAGAGTCTCAAGGTTGTTGGATCGCAATAAGAAAAAAATTCGTATCAAAGCATTGAAAGACTTTTCATCGTCAACCGGACACGAAACAACTGACAAAGTTTCTCCGCATTCAATAATTATTTATCAGTCTTCTCGTGTCGAAAACCTGATTGTTCTGTTGAGAAATGCAAAGTCTTAAAAGTTTGAGTTAGTAGAGTAAATAGATTGGAAGGAGACTGAAACCAGGACAATGTAATTAAATGTTTATTCAATTCAGTCGGTAACAATGTGCTTTCATTGAGCCAACACGACTTGTAAAGGCTACGTCTAAAACGTTGATTGAAAGACAGAAATTTCAGCGGAATACTTCGAATTCGATCTTGTTAATATATAAAGAGTAGTAATTTAAATTGCAATGTTACTGCCAACTTTCAGGTGTTTAATAATTATTAGGAACCGACGTGGGCGTAAATTCTAATTGGGTGAAAAAAGAGAAACAGTGAAAAAGGCAATAAACCGGGCGTCGATAAATCTTTTTGTTCCTGTTTTTGGAATTTAGAAGCAATTATTTTTGTTGAAAGCCGGCCACGAAGCTCGCATCGATTAGCTTGCAAACAATTGTCGAATTTAAATCGGAAGACAAACAATAAGCTATTCTAATAATTCTGTTTTCGATGGAAATCCTGGCAACAGTTTCCACTCGTGCGCATTATAAAATCAAAATGGGAAGAAAAAGAAGGAAATGAAGCAAGTTTGCTGAATAAACATGATTTAGTTTAGCGTCTAGCCAACTAAAATATTCATAGCATTTCCTTACAATTGGGTAACCGCCTGAAAAATATTTCATTATCACTTTCCAATCGATCCTGTAATTTAAGGTCATCTTTGAAAAATGGACGTGTTGTTCACGGAGATAAGTCTCTCAGATAAGTGTCACATCCTACTTCCGAAGCTGACCGGAGTGAAATATTTAAAAACTCCGGTTGGTTTAATAATTCTCTTGTTATTTATTCACCGTGTGCGTTGGCTTGGAAGTTGAAAAATTAATGGTGGCTGATTTTGACGCGCAAACTCTGATATTTAGGTCTACACGAATTAATTTAGCCCAAAACCCCAACAAAGCTTTGGTTACCGAAACAATCACTCAAAAATCGTACAAAAATCCAAAACTTATCCCTCGGAGCTTCAGTTGTTACATTAACCGCCGACATTGCAGTTATCGATTACCGCCACCTCCAAGTAACGTAGCGACATCTATGCTCCTCTGCCGAAGATTCCCGGAGTTCTATTCTTCGCCGCTAGGTGCCGGAGTTCATTCTAACGCACAATTATGCGAGATTATTACTTTGGATGTAATTAAATCGACGATGTGATGAAAATTCGAATTAATTCGTTATAAAACGTGAAGCAAACATAATAAAAACTATGTTAAATATGCATGAGATCAAATGGAGGAAATAGAAAATATAAAACCGCATGTGAGGAACGGGAAATGTACTCAACCTCTTTCTTTTCCATTACGTTCACGCTCGGGCGCAAAAGTTTTCCTTCCTCTTGAATAAATTATAGTTGCGGGTTTTAATTTTAAACGGGGACAGGTATTGAGATTTGAACTGCCGCTTGATGTAGGTAGATGTGGAGTTTTCACATTTATTCAGGAGAGAATGGGGAAAAGACTAGTGATTTATACCAAGCCTCAATTTTAGTATTAACAAGCAATTTGAGACAGAATGTAGAGATTGGGATATTTAAACAGAGTCTGTTTAAAAGTTCCATTTATACACCGTTGTAATAAATTGCAGTGTTTTGTTTTATTTTGTTTCCCATTAATACAGATAATGCGAAATTACTAAAACTTTTAAAAGTGAGTGCATTTTTTTTTGTGTAGAGTAATATTTATAGAAAATTTCCAGGTAATTTTCAAGCTAGAACAATGCTTTCACTATATACGGTTTAAGAATAACATATTCTAAATTATAAAGTAAAGCGTTGGCTATTAAAAAAAAAATGCTAACAAACAAAACGAAATTTAAACAACGTAAATTATTCAAGTACCTAAAAAACACTAAATTTTATTTATTCTGCGAGTGACTTATCTCTCATTGCATGCAACATTTTATCTCTTTAATTGTTTATTTTTAATCGTTTCGCTAGGACTACTTTCCGGGTCGTGCCACACAATACCCCAAAGTGTGTTTCCATGTTAGTTTCTTGGGAGTCGTCTAAAGGCGCGCAAAAACTGTTTATGAACGGATTTCGAACTTTTCGGCTCAATATAAAACCGGAGAGAATAAAAATCCGACAATTTACGCTTTATTCCTCGCATTATTTATTCAGACTACAAGAAATCACTTTTCTTCATATTTTTATTCGAGCGATTCAATTTGAAAACGAGGAAATCTTTTAAAGCCAAGCACAGGAGATTTATTATAATTTTTTTTGCTTTTTGTCGGGTCGCTGAGTGTGTGTCTAATGGAAAAATATGCTGATGAGTAGCGATACAGCTGGAAAAACGAGGGTCGATTGGTCGAGACTTAAAGATGAATAATGACATTTCCAGTGTGACATCGTTAGTCACAATTTTACAGCAATTTGTTGGGTTGACGGCTCAAAAGTTATGTTAATTGGAAAAAGAACGGCGTTATTTGTAAAAAATATGTCCCGCATATAAAATTCATCGGCCGTCGGAGGGCGACAGAGCGCACCGTAAGTTTTTCAAATGAAACAAAAGTAAACAAGTCCGGAGGCGGCATTTTCACAAAATTAAAAATAACCGTCAAATAACTAACTAAATTGTCTTTCCCGGAAATGAGATACAATTGCCAAAGACTTTTCCTTGGTTCTCGCTGCATGTGAAGTTCTGTTCAGGAAATTTGCAGCTTCCTCTAGGAGCTTCTTTCCAATTATTGCCTTCCTGTATGATGCAAATCGCGCCTTTTCACGCTCCTCTCCGGGGGTTATTATTTCGCCGAAAGGGGTGCAATGTTTGTTTGTGAGGGGCGGCCGCTTTAATGACACCGGGATCGATAATTGCCGATCTCTTAACGATTTACGCCGTCCCCAGATCCGACGGATTAGCCGACGATCACGTACAGTGTCTAGTGCGTGATTGTGATTTTTTCGAATGCATTTACGGTGAAAATTCCGGAATTATCAACGTTTGATGGCACATTAAAATTACATACCGCCTCGTAAATACACGTTTTATTTAATAATCCAACTAGCGCAGCTAGTAATTGAAGGATAATAAAGAGCAAGATATTATATTCCACTTTATTAAATTACACTGTTTTATTACAATTTTAATAATGTAATGTCTGATAGAATAGGGATCGCTCCTGGGGATTACGATTTTTTCTCTGTGTGAGGGTACTCGTTCCAGTCCTTATTGCTCCGGTTTCCGCTTATTAAATTTTCGAAATTTCCATAAGTGCTGCCATTACACAATTTTACACCACTCGTATCGACGAGGCTATTTATTAAGCACGAAAAATCGAACGCTAAATTTTCAAATATTGTTAACACTCTCCGATAAAAACCGTTATTTTAACCATAATTCAAAACCATCAATTTTAATTAAATTTTGTATTAAGAACATCCATCAAACGACATAATATAATTTGATGCGAGTTTATGGACAAATGTACTAAATTTTAAACAGGTGTATTCATTATTTCTAAAACTTTCCGACTTTTAAAGCACTTTTCGTAAACAATTTGACAGTTACGAATTTATGTGGCAGCGCGGCTTAACATTCTTTGTCACGTGATGGTGCCATGAGCATTATATTTTATTGCAGACAGCAAATTTCGTGTAAATCAACAAGTTTTTTTTACAACTAAACCGAATAAAAGACTTTGAAAGTTTAAGTTGTTTGGTGTCAGCAAACACCCGGATTTAACTGGCATAGAACCATTAACCCGGCGCATCCACCAATTTGTTATAAAAAACAAAAAGGGCATTATGCGTCCTTCTTGTTTTCTCTGCATCTCTAGACATATTTAGACTTTAAATTATTCCACTTTTTTGTATTATGATTACAAAACTTTCGCTAACAACCTGCTCGGCTCCCAACTATTTACCTGCAAAACGGCGCCGCCTCCAGCACTTATCTGCAAACAATTTCAAACTGGATAATACATTTTTTCGTTAAAAACTTAGAAAACAAAGCCCGCGGTTGCAAACGCGTAAACACGTTTTAGGCTCATTAAGTAATTGTCTCGTTCGGCGTTCTTAACTAATCAAGACTTTAATTAAAATAATCAGTCGTTTGTTTTGATTAGCTTCAGGCCACCAGTAGCTAAACTTCCGTTATTATAAAAGAAAGGGAAAAAAGAAAACATCCCCGATCGTGGCTCATTAGCGGGGATTGTTTTTGCGCAACGGTTGACACAAAGAGGGACTTTCTTGAGGGAAGTTTGCAGGTGTGTGTATTCTTTGGGGTTGGTGGCGTAAAACTTAAACGTTCGTTCAAATTATGATGAATTATTCAAATTTGATTTGCATGAAGCGGATGCGAAGTTTTCCACGTTTTCTAGGACTAGAATCGTATTTAATAACTTAGAAATGTTTACTTAAAACCTCTTTTGCTACATTAACCACGAGTAATGAATTGTTAAACGTTTCTCGTGTAAAGAAACGTCCGACACGAGCTTGGGTTTAATATTTTACACTTCGTTAATTGAAGAGCTTGGAAAACCAAAATAAACTCGAGAAATTATACACTAAAACCCTAATAAATGTAATGACTCTTCTTTTTCTCTTAAAAACCAAGTAAATTAGAAAATGTCAACTTTTAAAACATTTTTATATTATAGCTTTTCTGGAGCAGTATTTCATAAATTTGAGAGCAGCCATTGATGTGCGAAGCATTTAATTTTCTTCTATACATAAAAACATGGAAATTTATTACGTGTTAAGCGCAACGTTAAACCCAATATAATGACATCTACCGCGAAGAAACTATAAAACCTCGCCCTGACATCTTTATTATGTTTTTACATTACACTGTAATAAACAAGAATTGCATTTTCCCCAATCGCTGTCGTAATTCATTGTCGATGGCATAGGATCCTATTAAAAGAGTCGGTTTTATTACGCACAAAACTAAAAGAAGTGCGGTTATAACCTGAGTAAACATTGTCTAACATTGCAGAAGAAGAGAAATAATTTCAGCTGATACTTACAGAAACGCTTGCAAGTTACAAAAAATATGAAGACGTTAATTCAAATAAAATAAAATTTCACATTCTAATTTCAAAGCAATGTTTTTTTTTCGTGGTGGTAAAGTCGACGTGCGATTTGCGGAAAATGATGGACACGCTGGGTAAATTTATACAATTTAATTTCATTTATGGTGAAAATTCTCACATTTAACAGTAAATAAATTTTAATGTATTTTAAATAAACAAATGTGTTTATAACTAAAAATGTTTAGATCTGGCTTTGAAACGTGTACGTTTTATGCAGAGATTTTTTTATATTTAATTGTATTTGATAGGAAATATATGTTTATTATTAGAACTGAAAACTTTATTTACTCGCGTTTATTTAATTACAAAACAAAAAAAAAAGTAAAGAAAACTTTTTAATTTTTGGCTCTAGGCATTATTTATTTAGACTTACTTGTTAAATATTTAGTCCAGTTCATTCCAAATTTCAATGTTTGTAATTATGTAAAACAATGTTTTTAGAATAATTAACTAACAAAATTTAAAGAATTATACTAGGAACTAGCTGATGACCGCGACTTTGTCCTCATAGAAATACGTTATAATACCTTTTATTCTTTCTCGGAATTTAAGATATTAATTTTTTAGAATCGCCTTGTATGCTCTTAGTGGTTTTTCTCTTTGGCATGAAAATGACCAGGTTTATTAATTTTTTTGTCTTAGAGTTTGACTGCGATAAACTTTATACGCCAATAGAAAAGAAAGTGAGTTATGTGCTAGATTAACGCACTTAAGAAAACCCTTTTAAAACCTTTTAAAAGATGATTTAAAAACCCAAAAATACATTTTTTTGTTGTAACTAAAAGCCTTAATAACAATTTTTTTGACTAACTTAATAATTCATGAAACTCTCAACCAAACTATCATTTCCTGTTTAGCTCTCTTCAAGGAAAATATTAATTATTAATTATTTTAAATAAATAAATAAATAAAAAGGCTAAATACATATACTACTTATCATGGAGAATGCAACACCCACAAATAGTGAATATATTTTAAAGAAATTTGGTACAGTAGTTAGGTTATAATTAAACATAAAATGATGAAAATTTCAGTACCATTGGTACCATGTATTAAAAAGTTCGCTCAGTAATGGGTTGGACCGCTTCGAGATCCTATACACTTCCGGACGCGTCGAGGCATACTTCTAATCAGATGGTCAATGTCGTCAATGTGGGAACGGTATCCCACGCAACTTGAATTTTATGTCTGAGTGTAGCCAAAGTCATCGGAGGGTTTTGCAAATTGGTCAGTCTTAGACCCACACGTGCTCGATCAGGGATAGATCAGAAGATCTCGGCGGCCAGTGAAGTAAATCCACCTGAGACTCAACTAAGAAGTCTCTACTAATGGCAATATGTGGCCGCGCATTATCTTGTTGAAACAAAGCATTATTTACAGTTCAAAAGTAAGGCACCACAACAGGCCGCAAAACCTCCCGAATGCTATCATGTTTCCCTGAATAAAGAGTAGTCGAGACCTCTTTACATAACAAATCGCTCCCCATACCATAACACCAATAGTTTTTGCTACGTGCCTTTCAACAAAAAGTGCAAAATTGCGTCTTCCGCCTCGAAGTCTCCAGACTCTTCACCGACCCATCCCAAGACAAAAGCGGGATTCGTCACTGAAGATGACTGAATTCCACTGCTCATCCGAGTCAATTCTCTCATCGCATTCCAAATGACATTATTCGCCCGTAAATTGATGACATTGCAATTGGTCTTCCTACCAAGCATTTGCTACCTTACGAGTTGTCGAAAATCGATCTCTAAGGGCCAAAAATCGAAGATAGCGATCTTGTCAATCTGTAGTCCTCCTTCTTGGACCAGTACCTCGAACACGCTGGTGTCTTCCTTTTTCAAACCAGGCACGACAACACCAAAACGCAGTGCCCACATTTCGTCCCATATGATGAACGATAGCTATATGAAAGACCTGCTTCTCGCATTCCGATAATACGGCCTCTTTCAAATTGAGTTACGTGCTGATAATGGGCCCCTTTTCGTACTGGAGGCATAGTGTAGCACTAATCAACTTTAAATACTGCGATATACTTAATTGTTTGATGATAATTGATCGTCAAGAATAAAAAGAAATGCATGTTCGAATAAGAAATAATCAAAAAGATACGGGTATTTTCTTCAGATATTTCTTTAATTGATTTATCTATTTTATTATTAATTAATTAATTTATTTTATTAATTAACTAATTATAGGTGTTGCATTTTCCATGATAAGAAGTCTATAAGCGTAAAATATATAACAAAAATCTTTAATACCAATTTTTATGTCTTTAACTTAAAAATTTATAGGAAATTTTATAAAAAACTTATATCTATTATTTCACCCTCTTTAGTTTTTATTTTTAAAAACAGTGTAAACATAAATATTCAAGTCTTCTGGATTTTAAAATTATCAAACTCTAACGATTGAGACATTTTTTTATTTCTTTGTAATAATGACTCATAACAAATTTTCAAGTTTCTATTTTCAAGTCTCTTATTTCAAAGGTACCGAATTTGCATGCGACATTTTTTATCCCTTTCAATTTTCAAGGATTGATTTCTTAAAAACGCTGAAAATGTTTTTATTTAATTGTAAGAAAAGACCTTAATACGCAATTTTCATGAGTCTAACTAAAAATTTGACGGAACTTCTATCCAACCTGTATATAAACTCTGATCCACAATTTCACTCTCTTTAAAGATAATTTGAAACAATGTTGAAACAAGTTATTATTATTTATTTTTAGCTACATTTACAAAAGACGGGGTTCTCGGGGCACACAATACGCATATCTGGTTCGATGAAAACACTCATACCATCCAATAACGACTGCAGGAAGGGTCATTGTTAATGGACAGGAATGATGAACAATAACTGGATAAGATATTTTACCACCGCGTTTAACTGCTGCAGCTTATTTAAGATTTTTAAATGAAAACTTAGGAAATATGATATATCTTTAACTATACTGCGGGAAATGTGGGACTACGTTGGAATTCCTGCAGATTATGCCTTAGTAGTACATACCTGGTTAAACAGAAACTTTCCACAAAAGTGGATGGGAAGTGTTCTTTCTGTTCTCCGGACCTTAACTCATGTGACTTCTTTTTGTGGAATCATCTTAAGCAGATAGTTCATACTACACTCACACATACTATGAAGCAGCTAATTGACAGAATTCAGAGATTAGAGCTAATCCGTAAATGATTCGTAGTACTTCTTAATTCGGCGTGCTGATATATAAGGAACGGAGACCGCTATTTCGAAAACTTATAGAACTAATTTGTCGTTCTGTAACTAGTTGTGTGTTTTACCTGTTTAATGTTTTATTCTACATATTATTTTGAAATACATTTCTTATTTTAAAAACTATTACTTTTTTTATTTAGTAAAAATAAATTAATTTCCCTACTTTTTCTTGCCAGTGGTGTAGAAAATCCATGGATTGGGGTTATTTTTTCCATGGAAGTTTTTGATTTAAAAATGGGTGTTCGTTACTTTACATTAATTCCAAAATGTGTAGAACTATTATATACATGCATTTCAAAAACACCCTGTATAAAAAACCTAATTTATAAATTTCAAGTTTGTAGGCTTTATGGTTTTCGAAATTTGATGCTGAGGTAGTGAGTGAGTATATTTTTACTTTTATACATTTAGATAAATAAATAAATAAACAATACGTTAAATTAAAGTTTTTAACTATTTTTAGAACAAGTGCCAACAACATTTACTGCAAATTTTAGATTTTAGATTGTTACTGAAATCAGTTAATTAATTAAATAATCAAATAAATAAACATGTGGATAAAATAGTGGTCGAGTTTACTTTATTAAAAATATAGCCAGAACCATATCTGTTAATCCAATTGGGCAATAACTCGCTGACCGATAAGTATTGATTAGTATTCAGTTGTCAGGATCGATAAGTATTTAGCATTATCAGATAATTTTATGTAATATTAATACCAACCCTAAAATTCATCAATCAAATATTCTAAATTAATTGATTAAAAAATGTGGTGATTTTTGACCTCCAGTGTGTATAAATATGATGGTGTAATGTCTCGCCGCCGCCGCCATCCGGTTGTTGGTCTCATAACCTTCTCGTCTTAATTTTTTCCGGTTTGTCAGAGCAAACAACTTCCGGAATTGGCCTAGAGGGCTGCGCTTCTTTGAGAGTTGCTCGTCAACTACTCCGTCCAGATGCTGCTCATGAATTCCACCCCTCTGCATATCTCGCAGACTGTTGCGCTGTTCAAAGGCGGGTGCGGAATTCCAATTTCTAGCACACACAAAGTTTCCGTATACTACCTAGCGCGCATACAGCCAACAATCCGCAAACGCTTTGTAAGACTTTCGTCTTGGTATTTCCGACATACCGCCAGAACAAACCGGGGGCCTCCGCCCCGATAACAACTTGACGGTTTTATAACTTGTTTTCGCCGCAGCCTCCGACACGAAATTAATGTCTGAAATATGAATACGGGCATAATGAAAAAGAACAAGTTGCGAGAGCGTCGTAAAAGGATGCGAGGAGTGAACGACGGCTTATTATTGGAAGGGGAGGATTTCCAAATCGACGACGACGCCGGAAATTTTGACATAATGCTTGCGTAACGATAACGGTGGCAATAACAATAATAAACAAGTGGAGTTCTGCGAAGTAGAGACAGGTAGTGGGGGTTAAAATTTCCAAACTCCTAAATTCTTAAAAAAGCGAATTTATCTCTTTGAAATTCTCTAAGTCGCTTAATCCTCTTCTCTCTGAACATTAATTAAAAGTAATAGAATTGTGCCGGTATTAGTTGATGTCCCGACATTTAATAAATAAAACTTTGTGACCGGAAACGGAATCGACTTTATTTCCTTTAAGTGTTTTGTAACGATAAGAGTAATTGAAACGGAAAAGTCGCGTCAATCATCTTTATCATATCATTGCAAGTTTCTTGTTTGTTTCAGATGGGTTGGTGATGGACAGCAGCAGCGGGACGCTGGGGCGTCGCGGGCTGAAAGCCTCCGCAGGCATGAGACGTCAGAGAAGCTTGGAATGGCGGCAAGAACGCGGTTACAGTTCCAGCGAAGAAGAAATTCCCACCAGACCTCTAGACAGCCACGTCTTCGCGTCCCTGCTGGCACAGGCCCAGCAGGAATACTCCAGTGAGTAGAAAAGACGAACGAACTAGTGAGGAATTTTATACAGTCAATTTCGAGTTAAACGCTTCTTGAGAAACACAAATTTCATTTTACAGTAAACGACGTTAACTTTTTAAAGTAAAAGTTATCTCGGTCTCTCATTACACCTAAGTAATTTTGCTTGAAATTATTAGGAGTAATATCCATATCGTGGCGCATCCATTTATTGCAAAATTTTCACTCCTCCCTCGTCTTTTGTTGAAATTTATTCTGGCGGCAGAAAATCCTCCTGTTCCACCCCCAGGTGGCGGGCAAGCGTCCGCCCCCAACCGGACATTGCAAACACGTGTTGATTAATTTACAGCCGAGATGGTCGAATCGATACGGCATCACCCCTCGTAGGCTCGTGGGTGGTGGTAAAGCCGTACAGACCAGGCCTAATTAGAAGCGACGCAATAAAGCCGAATGCGAACAGTGGCGTCGGCTCATTTAACGTTCGTCCTAATTAGAGTAGCGTTAATGCATTCATTGCGATGAGGATGAAGCCTCATCCACACTGACTGCTGTAAAACGACGAATTCACACGTGGAATCAATTATTGCAGCCGACCGACGTAATTGGCAAGGCTCGATATGACGTTGGTATGCAAATGTCTGACCGAAAGGGGGATGAAGCAGCCCAATTTGGTTCGGTTGTTGTGCGTCTAATGACGCCACTTGTTGCAGGAGGGCTCATTTAGACCAAAAACGCTCCTTTCGAAAAGCGCGCTGATTGCCACGAGGCGACTGTTTTTGGCAGGGATAAATTCATACATTCTTCAGTCATCTTGAAATCTACTTAACTTCAAAAGAAAAGAACAAAATTTATGGTTACGTGAAATAATGAAAGTTTCCAGTCTCAGTTTGTTTAATATTCAAAAATTCTAATACCTAGAACAAGTAATTCCGGAACTCTAGAAAATATCAAAGTTTCGGCAAGCTTAAAAAAAATACTCCAAAATTTATTCGTTCGTTGTGAAATAAGAAAAAAATTTTCACAATTTTCTGTGGTATATTAAATTTGCAAAATACTATAAAAGTAGTAGCCACGTTTACTTTTATAGTATTTAAATTTCTAGAAAAAGACTTCAAGTTTAATTTTTTGGAACAATGAGTTATAAATCAATCAAAAACATTTTTATACAATCGCAACTAATAGTTTAGTTTTAATGATAACATGAACGTAAAACTTATCATTCGCGTTATTAACTGCAGTATTGAAATTGGTGACATTATCTTTCCAGCTAATAAATTTGTAGCTGTCCTTTAAAGGACCTCTTAATAATTATTGAAAGGTGTCGAAAAACTTGACATTTCATTGGTGGTGCGTATCTTGTGTCCTTGTCTATAGTTTATCGCAGACATTTTTTTTATCGTATTTCACATAAAAAGCTTCATCGGTGCAGATTTGAGAATCAATCTAAAGTAACTAAATTATCTTCACTTTTTAAGGGGTCTGTGAGTTACCGCTACATATTATTACAGTTTAAATTTAAATTTGTATCTCTTTTAGTTACTGGTTCTTTTGTTTTTAAGATTATTTATGGTAGGTCTTTTTTGATGTTTTATTAAATACTAAAGATTTGAAATAATACAATCAATAATTTAATCACAAATACACCATCACTCTCATAACTTGCTGCCGGAATTTTTTTAAGTTGGGTGAGTGCACAACATAAGCGAATTTTAGTTTTCCCTCATCAAAATTTTAAAAGACCATTTATAAAAGCAGCTGGATTTTGCGTTCATAAAATAATATTTTGGCTTAATAAAAATCTTCTATTGGAACTAAAACATTAACGACATTTCTGGAAGCAATTATTGCTGACAATATGAAAATTTATTAGGAACGTAGTATGATGTTACACGATAAGAGAATAGCAGCAAAATATGCTAATATTTTCACATGTGTCTAAAAATTTGTAAAAAGACGTTTATGGGCGTCACAACGCTATACTGTAAATGAAAAAAAAACATTTTTTTAACAGATTTTAGACTTAGATTATTATTTATTTAAGTGTGCACAAGTTTTCAGATATGTATTTTTAGAAATCAAAGCTTTTAAGGTTGAAGGACCCTTAATAGAAGACTAAAATATTATTCTATAATATTTTCTTTAAAAATATATATGGTAGGTCTAAGAGGACAATAAGTAAAAGCAGTTTTTTGGTTGAAATCGGGCTGACAATGTCAGTGTTGTTTTTTTTTTAATTTTTATACTTTTGAAAGTTTTGATTATGCTAAGTTGTATTTGTTTGTTTAATTCCTTCCTATTAAATAGTGATATTACACAAGAAATAAATGGAGTTTAAAAAAACGTATGGTTAAGTAAAAATATAGATAAAATGTAGATATACAAAATATAGATAAAATACGAATAATAAAATAAGTTGGAACAGAGAAAAGCTGTTTTAAAAAAATAACACAATGTGGTTAATGGAAAATTTGACTATCAATCACTTGAAGCTCCTGTAAACCTTATTTTCAATTTGACTTTCTGCATGAGCGGAGTGAGTAGTCCATTAAATTTGTTTTTGAAAATTATTGTGAGTGGACAATATTTTGATTTCTGAATTCTCCTAGTTCCCTCACATAATACGTACATATTATGACAAATATGTATGGAAAGTAAAAATTTTGCTCGATTCAATAACTAAAAATTTATTTAAATTACTGCCATGCCGATATGCCATAAAATAAATCTGTTTTTAAACCATCGGTGTGGGCAAAACGTGCTTCAAAAACAATTGTAAACCACCCCAAAAACGCTTTTAACATTTACAAAATCAAAGAAGTTTTACTCATCCTGTATAAATTGAGATAAAGTTTCCAAAAAATTGAATTTCTTATATAAAATTGAATAATATTTTTAATTTCGTTGTAGTTAAATTTGGTTTTTGCCCCCTTGTTTTGAAAAAAGCAAGTGCAGCGCCAAAGTGATAGCCTTGGGGGCAGGTTAATAAAATTGCTCGAATCTCTCCCCCAGCTCGAGTTAGTTATCTTTCCCCATATTTTTCTTCAACGAAGGTAGTCTGTTCGAGTTTCGTTTCACAGTGAAGCAATTACTGCGTCGGTTATCACGTCTCAATTTCATGAGAGCGAAATGTGAAAACCACACACGTCTTTTTGTGTTGTTAGAAGCGCTCACTAAAACTTGAGCTTTTACGCGTGAACTTGGATATGGATGGAATCTTGGTAAACTTGTTAAATCTAATCCAGCGCATGTGACGCACTCTGAATAGAAAATATGTATAAGATTTTGTAGCAAAGCTCGCTTTTGTACAATTAAGTCAAAAAATTGACTCCTGCAGCGTCCATTAAATTTCATGTTCGGCAAGAAAATCTTTAGCGGTCGCAACAGCGACAATAACTGTTGTATTAAAGTGGGCAACGTTGAACGGCTTTGAAAAAATGTGGCCGTTAAACATTTACTATTATTGGTTTTGGTGTAGCGAAATTAAAGGGAGGATACATTAAGTTGTGAAATGCGAGGTTATGCCAGATATAAATACAGCAGGGGGTGCTAATGTAATTTCCACAGTCAAAGCACGGCCTCTTTTCCCCGCCATAAAGAACGGTTAAGCGTTGTTTTAGTGGCTCTGGGCCGCGGTTTGCTTTCCAGACTTTATACCGTCCCCACGCTTCGGATATTATGAGTTATTATTCTGGATAGGTGCGTTTTTTCGTCCACGGTCCTGGCAGCGGAAATCGACGGAGTAGGCTCCAAAATTCTTGCAAGAAATCACTTTTCAAGACATTTTTTTTAGGAGATTTTTTAATAAAGTCTTCACTCTAGACGTTATAATTTTTCCGAGCACATTGTGTATTTTTAATCTTTTCGTCGTTCTTCTATCGCATTAAAATGAGGCGTCTCGTTCCAGCGACCCGCGATCCAATTCGGATATTACAATGCAGCAAGAATAATTCGATAATCTATATTCGAAGTAACATGCTGATATGGTAATAATATCAAAATGATATTAGAAGCAAACGTGCACAGACTGCATGGCTATGAGTAATCTTTTTCTCAGTGGGGGCGGCGAAATAAAGAAACCGCCTCCAGACCCCTCCGTGTATCTATGGGTTATTCGAATATATCCTCGCATCATCATTCCCGCCACAAAAGTAACTTCGTGAATATAAATCAACGTCATTGTGCTTGACACAGATCATCAAGGAACTGCCACCAGTCGGCGGCGCTACATGCTAATTATAAAGCTCGATTTGCAGAAATCTGTTGCTTCTGTGAGAGGTGGTCACGTCCCCTGTCACCATGCAACACATTCGAGTCACCATGACGACACTTACATGTTAGAGGTCAAAGAGGCTGAAAAAGGAACGTCTGTTCCGGTGGCATCCGACCGGAATCGGGAGTGTGATTGATAGACGAAGCCCCATCGCCTCCACCTGACCCGAGATACTTAATTAAAAGTGTCTTTGAGAAATGTGCCGCCTTTATTGCGAGGATTCCGAGAAGGGCAAGCGGGACTCATATAAGGAAGAATAGGGAGAAAGAGGCAGCACATATTGTTTGCTTTAAATAACAAAAATAGAGAGGCGGCGGAAACGGAGAAGAACGGAATATTTTTGATCTTCTCCATCCGCACAAATAATTGCTTTGTAAAATTATAAGAGTTCTGGGAGGTTTATCATTAGAAGCACAAGGTATTTTCTATTTGCCGAGTTTTCATTGAACGCATCGAGAAATTAATTTTTTGTTAAAACACGACCACATGTTGTCTGTTTTCTTCGTCTTTATAGCCCGAGCGTGTTTTTTTACGATGTAGACACACCTCGTGTCTGACTGAAATTAACTGCCCCGAAGATTTTCTCCGAAGTCATTCATGAGTATAATTCTTGTTGTAAGTGGAGCAGAACGCAATTGTCGTTACGGTCCCTTAGACCCGGAAGTATTTAAAATAAAAATTACGTCCGATGTGAGTGAATAATTTGAGCGGGCCGAGCCCCCGAAACAAAGGAAAGGAGCTTCAAAAACCGACAAAAAATTAAATTACCCGTCTTATATTTCTCGTTTTATTTAACCTATCATTTATAAAAAATGTAATTTAATAGAATCTACCCCCAACGTTACCTTGTTACGGAAGAGCATTTTCCCAAGTCGCAAACTTTAGTTTACCTCAGGCGTCAGATTCAGCGGAATCTCTAGAGTACCTTGAAAAATAAATCACGTCTTTTCTAATCATATATGAATGACTTCCATTCCACTTCCGAAATGCAATCTCGTCGAATATCGAAAAACCAGAGAGAGAAAGTTCGCTTTAATTGAACTTAAATCAAAATTTTGTTTCAACTCACCTGCAATTATGACAGAGGAAAAGACGGACCGGAAGCGGGGGAAAACCGATCCAAGACTGCCGAGACCTGTCTGCTCCCAGGGGCAAACAACTCAAGATTGAATATGAAAATTTAATCAGGTAATTTCATAGGGGATGATGCCTCAATGCTTTACCGACAAATTGTGTTCGTTGCTCTTTTACCCACTTCTTATCAACGGACAAATTTCTCTACTCGATTGCCGACAATTTCGGAAGAGATTATTATTAGCTGCGAGCATTTGGGGCGAAGACGGACGGAATGATAAGTAGGGGATGCGAAAGTGCGTAAAAAATAATTACCCTTGACACTAAGTGCCTTGCTAGGATTATGGGGCGAAGGTGCGGTGTTCGCGAGGATGTGATGGTTTCAGGGTGGTGCTAACAGGGCTTACGCGCTTTAAAGCTACCGCGCGTTTTCACTTGCAGTCAAACTCTAACGGTAAAAGTTAAAGAGAGAAACCTCCGATGTTCATCAACGAATTAATATTAGTAATATTGAAAAGATGACGAGTTCCGTTTTCAGCTTGATGTTTTTCCCGTGTGCATGTACATCGATCAGACAAGCGGTGAAGTTTCTTATATATTTTATTCCAGCTCAGTACGTTTCCAATTACCAAAGTGTTCCCGATGGACGTAACCTCCAACCTTGGGTCCGTCTGTTTCATAACGGGACGCTTCATTGCCTCTTCCATCAAAGAAAACAATACATCATGTCGACAAATCCTGGAGCCCTTCGAATTCGCTCTGGCGCGTTGACAGGAGCATAGTCATCCTGCAGGAACAAGAAGGGTGCACAGTTTCTATGACAACACAAACAAGCTACTTAACGGATGATTTTAATTCCGTTACGAGGTTTTTAAATTAATTACAAGTGACGTAGGATTAGGAAAAAGTATAAAAAATTACTTGTTCACAGCAAGACTCCGACACGGTTTTATCGGTTTCCTGCGACTCGAACATATTCAGCAGTTTCAGTTGGAAAACGTTGAATTGTCGAGCAATTATCCACGAGATATTTCAAGTGATTAATTTAACTTTGCAGGATCTGCCACGTCGGCGATTTTTTATTATAATTTCTACATGGTGTCCTACCCCTACATTTTCATCGTTAATTCCATTTAAGGACACTGCAAAGAGGCACCACCTGCGTAATCATTCATTCAAGAATTTGTGTCAGGTGCACCTTCAAATAATTCAATAAGTCGGGGGTAGCTCATAATATGAGGCGCAATACGTTTGTTTGTTTGCGGTATCTTGAAACAATAACGAAACCGAGTGTGGGGCAATTTCCATTTATGTGGAGCCACCGGAGACCTGAAGAAAATTAAATGTCGGCTTTGCAATAAAACGCGTTCGGGTCCGGGACCGGAGTCAAAGGTGAACGACGATCGTCTGCATTGAACACCTGCGGCGAGCTACCCCAAAAGTAAACAATTCGTGAAACCGACTTGTTTTTCTGGACGCTGGACTGGAATTATAAACTCGTCTCGAGGGGATGCAAAGGGATTCTCGGTCTGCTGATTTCCACATCAATTAGGAAAACTCATCGGCACAAAAACGACGGAATTCGTTACGAAATTAGGGCACGTTAATGTGAGAGCAAGTAATTGGTCATTTTAATTTTTTAGTATCGGAAAAGTTGATTCAACATAATTTGAAAAACGCGGCACAATATGTTATTCTGCGTGTTCTTAGCGTATTTTCTTCCTCCTGTGGACTTTCTTTTTCTTGCTATTTCGACTGCCCGTTCCAATAAGGATGCTTGATAAATGGCCCATCCCATGTAAACAGTGTCCTTCATTTGGCTCGAACAAAGACAGCTAATGATTTCTGAAAGTTAGATCTGTGTTTTTCCCGTTAATCTGTTGCTCGACTAGTGGTTTAAGGTGCGAATCCGTTCGGGATTAGGGGTGGTTCTGGGGGCGGCTGCAGCTGAGTGGTGGCGTGATAGATGGGGTTGCCAAGTCGACACCCGGTCGTGGTCCACGTGCCCACCGTGTCACGTCCGCGATTTGTGTTCAAGGAAACCACACGACCGATCGAAGTGCTCCCGAGGGAACACGATGCTGGATGTTATTACAGTTGTTTTGTTTCCCGAGAATTACATCCTTTCATCTCGATTCGGAAATCGACTTTTTCAAGGGTGATACTCCCTCGGACGGGATAAGAGAGCTTGAGGACTCTCACGAAAGGGGAAACCAGTAATGTACTGGTGCCAAAAAGGATTGCACATAAATACGTAAAGAAAAACTCGAGCTGGAAGGATATCTTCAACAACTCGAGTGTGGAGGTCACCAAAAAAAATGCAAATATATTTTTTTCCCTGTCATTATCGGGCACTTTCGTCCGATTAGTGTCGCCTTTAATTTTCACCAGCTCCTGATTGAAAATTTCGCAATCCGTGGAATTAATTCGTCCCGGATAACTGTTTACGGAATAGTTGTGGCGAAGGCAATCGGAAATTCCCGACATTCCCCCCATCCCTCCCCGGAATGTAAAGTCCTCTATAATTAAAACTGATTAAACCAACAATTACTGTAGTCCCCTTCCAATGATAAAACTCATATCGATAATTAAAGCGAAGCCGTCTAACTTAAAGTCGCATTAAGAGCGGTGAGTGATTAAAAGAGAAACGAGGGGGTTGACGGGGTGATTGGTTTTATTAGGGAGAGTCTATCAATCAAGGTGGCGGCGAAAACCACCCCCTCCGACACAAACACGAACGACACGTACTGCGGCGCCGAAGTTCCATTATGAATTAATTGTGTTTACATCCACTTACACAAAATACCTTACACATTTTACTAAACTGTTATTGTTTAAACGCCAACAAAAGTTTGCTCCGAATGCCCTGAAACAGATGCTTGATTAATGAGTGGCGGCGGAAATACCTGAAAAAGGAAGTGTTTGTCGTGGAGTTGGAATTGGGGTAATACAAAAAGCGGTTCTTGGAGGATCATCGAAAATTAATTTGGGAACGCCGATATGATCCGGCTGAAGCGGAAACTTGTAAAGGATATAAATCATTTGCAAGAAAAGTTGGAACTGAGATAGATTACTTGTGACAAGACAAGAGATTTTGTCATTCAAAATGGTCCAACTCGTCATGACTCCAAACAACTCTCTTTATTCTATAAAAATGCTAAAAAAGTAGACTGTAACTTCTTATCCTATCAAATTTGTCTATCAAAACCAGTCAATTTTCTAAAAAATTCTCAGTATAATATTCCCAATTTGAATATTTTCAGGCGTGGACCGTTCTTATCGTTCTGACGACACCGAAGACGCTGTCACCACTGACAACCCAACGACGCCGTTTCCAACCCCGCCACCCACTCTGGTGTCTCCTCGCTCACCCCTTCCTCTCCACCGCCAAGCGTCGCCGTTCCCATTGGAAAACACAAACACCCGAAGAATTCACTACGCAACACCTCAAGATCGTCTTCGTGGCACCAATGGTATGCAAAAATTTCTTTTTACCAAAAAAAAACACGATTTTCAACTGTTTTTTTAAAGGTGAGGTCATCTACGCTAGCAACAAAAAAACCCTGTCCAACAGCACCTTGGGTCGGACAGGTCGGGGGCGGCACCGAACAGGAGGCATGACATCATCCAGTAGCGCGACTTCTTGTAATAGTTGCAACGATGGTAGATTACCGGCGGCCACAAATACTGAGATTTCTTATCACGAACAGCAACAAAGGATCTGTCTTAATAACGGTAAAAAGTTGGTGTTTTCAGGCGAGAATGAAACGTTTTTGAGAAACTATTTAGAGTCGCTGTTAAACATTAATGAGTTTTATTCCATCAAAAAGCACTCGGTAATTAAAACCGACTGATGCTGTTTACAATGACAAGCGAGTGGACCGTCGGATGTCCCCTGCTGAAGGGATTTCAGCTTCAGCCGGACTGCGGCTATCGGATTTGCCGATCTAATTATAAAGTTGGTCGTAAAGTTCCATAGCCGCAGCGCTAATGGGATATATGGAAGCTGTATTTTTCGAAAATTTCACGCGGAAACCACATTGTCCGGACTCGCTAAGTGGAAAGGGAGGGGCCGGTGAATCTTTTGTTTCCACACCCCCGTGGTTCAAATCAAAAAAGGGGCAAATTACAAGTTGCGGATGTGTACTAAAAGAGAGAAAATGCGGAGGTGACGAGAAAATTCAAAGTTTATGTAATTTTATAATTGTTGAAATTGAACGTGAATTTTAACAAAATTAAACAAAAATGTAGATACAGAAACGTTACATCTTTTAATGATTAAAGAACAATGTTTAAAATGACCGAATTTTTGCCCCTCTGATAAAAGTTAATAAGTAGTACAATAAATTATTCTGATCTTAAAGTAACTGTAAAAATTATTTATTTAGTGGACAACAATCGGGAACATTTTTTGAATATGCTGTTGCTTAGTATAATTTACATTAGGTCTACTTAATACATATTAATTTTATTTCATTTTAGAGAAATAAATATAGTTGATTTTTAAACATTTTGATACTTTTTTATGCAAAACATTCTCGATATATTTTTTTATCGTTTTTTTGCATGTTGCAACATTTTTATGTTCTTTGGTTATGGAATATTTTTTAATAATATAAAAATTTCCTTTCGATTTCTCAATGGCTATTTTGGAGAGCATCTTTCATATGAGTCATCGACATCTGACGATTCTGACGAAGAAAATAATTAGTAAAAAATGAAAAATATATTATACGTAATTTGTAAATAATTTAGTAAAAAAATATATAACAAGTAAAAACAAACGTTTATTCAAAAAAAACTTTGATTCAAATATTTCATAACATGGAATTATAGATATTTTATATTTAGTTTTATAAATTAGAATGAAACAATGCAACAAATAAATTCAAAAAGTAAAAAAAAAAACATAAAAAGGCTGATAAAATTGTAATAAACTACTGAATGTAGAATTTAAAAATTTTAAATTAATAATAAAAAATCGATGATGATTATTATTATTAGGTGAACGCTTTTTGCATTAAAATCTATTAAAATGTTCAAAAATCAATTATTTTCATTTGTCTAAAAGGTAATAGAATGATCAATAGGAACATTAAATAGATATCACTTATAAAAAGATTTTTGTAATAATGATACAAAATATGTATTTTTAAATAACTAATTTTTACAGTAATTTTGGGATTAAAATAACCGTTTATACTAACAAATAATTTTTATCAGAGGGGCAAAAATTTGATCATTTTTAACATTGTTCTTAATCTAATTTTACGATTGTTAAAATTAAGTGAATTGTAGTAAAAATAAAGAAAAATGTATATATCGAAACGTTACATATTTTAATCGTTAAAATTTACAATTTAGCGTTTAGTCTCTGCTGCTAATTTAAACCAGGCAATTACTGATTCAAGTTTATGTGTCTTAATTTGTAATTACCTCGAAATAGTAGTAATTAAGAGTAGGTTATTAGAATGATAGTGACATTATCTTGGGCTATCAAGTTTATTGTTTTGCTGAGTTATTTTCAGCTAAATTAATTTAACAGCCTACTTGTAATTAGGATTTGATTACTCTAAACCCCTGTAATTTCACCGAAATTAGTGAAATTGTCGTGGATATCTAAACACTGATCTTTCAGGTTTCAGCCATAACATTTTTTTCTTACACCACCCGTTTCGTATCCATCACTTCCATTCGTAAAATCTCTCATTAATTCTGCTCGTCATTGTTAATATCGATCACGTATTTCCGGCTTGTTTGTTAAGGTTTGACTTTGTGAAACAACATTTACAAAACCGGCGCTTTTTTTATTAAGACAACAACATAACAAAGGCCGAAATACCATTAATCATCCGCATTACGAGCCAGAACTAGACCCTATTTTCTTCCATGACAATAACTAATTGCGCCAACATTTCCTGATGATCAATTAAAAATTGGGGCTCGATTCATTGCCACTTTTTTCTGACGCGTTTCCGGTAATTTCGCCGTTCTGACGCGCTACTAGCTAATAATTAACTAATCGAGTTAAGCGATGGTGGATACGTGTAGTGGCGCCACCTATCTGGCTCTAAGCTAATTACAAGTCGTCACTCATTACCTTAACTTCGTTCGAGGTCTAATTAGATTTGTTCGGTTGCGACTTTGGAGAACGACGGAAAAGTCGGGGATGACAATGGGGCCTCTAAGGGGCAAAGTTACGACTTTTTTAATGCAGGGACAAACAACAGAAAAATTGGATTATAGTTAAGTCCACAAACTTTAACGAAATGTGATCAGCGGGTAATTCTTTCAATCAGGTGCTCATTTTAAAACGATAAACGTCGATAAGTGCATCCACCATTTTTGTCAAAAAATGTCTTAGAAACAACATTTTCCTACTTATGTACTTTACCTGACTGGTCCGGTTAAAACTTTAGAAAACATTTTTCCTTGTTTGTGAATTCATGTTGTAATTCTAACAAAATAAAAAAGACACTTAAAAAATCTAATTAGAAATATTACTTAATATGAATTCTAGAACTTGCCACATTTGAAATATTATCTCCAGACAGTGCTTTATGACCAAGTTATAATTTTTTATTAAATGTTGCAATACAACAGAAATAAGATAAGTAGATACTAGTTAATGTGTTATTTGCTGGGCCGGATTGTATTTTTCTTGCAATATCGAATTCTGTATATCCTTCTGCTACCAAGGTAATTTGTCATTTTCCATATCTCTTCAAGTTTGTTATATATTCTTCGGCGTCTACCAACAAAGTCAAGGTACGTGACAATTTTAAAAGAAAATTTTTCAAAATAACAACAATAATAAAACAACAATGAAAAATTATTTAAAAATCGAAATTCTGTTCGCTTACTTTTCAAAACGTACTCTTTACCTCGACCATTATCTTCTAAATCTCATCCCCGCCGGTATCATCCGTCGGTCCCTCGCCAAATCTATTTAATTTGTAATAATTTCGTATAAATTTCCATATTATTAGCGCGATTTGCATGCTCTCGTAATTTTCATGAAAATTCATCAGTTTACTCGTTCGAGTAAAACACGCCTTCGAATAGGTTCCTCATTATTTACAAATAATTTCCTGATTATAATTTCAGATTTGAGCACATTTCAATTTTCAGACGTGAACGAAGAGTCTCCGCCAGAGCCGGCACCACCGGAAGTTCCACCGAGGGGTCCGTCCCTGCATTCGGCCACCCTCCGCCGAAGAGCTGATTACACTTTACCCGTGGGCGACGGCCAAGGAACCCAAGAATCCCAGTTTTTATCCCAAGGAGGTAAGAAATAGTAGTTTTGATTGTTAGACTCATTTTTAATGGGCGGAAGCTGAGAATCAGAGTAGGTATTATGTAAGCAGTTAGTTTAATTCACGATAAAAGGGCGGTCAGTAGTTCGGTCTTAATACGGTCGATGAATACTAATGTCTGGACTCTGCGACGCGCTTGTAAACTTTATTGCCACTTAGTGGTGCATTAGCAGTGATTGGGGACGAAATACGCCATCAGAGTACGCTGACGTTGGCGGCGGCGAGCATGTGTCCGGAAACGCCGATTAACTAAACACGTGAGTAAAAACTACGCACCGGACAAGAGCTTCTCGGGGTTGTTACGCCCCATTCAGAAAATGCGTTATGATGTATCGTGTGCACTGTAGAGTAAACCACTTTGTAAAAGTTTCACACCCTCGTCAGTTTTTCTGACGTTAACGGTAATCCTTAAAGCACACGTCGTCACTCATCGATTGTATGCAAACGACGTTCTCAATAACGGAACTTGTAGACGATAAGAATTTCATTTTTTTTTCTTTCTTTTCGCTACGCCTTTCTTAACCCGCGCCGTCACGACGGAAAGACTGTAATTTAGCGCAATACGGTCGAAAAAGGGAGTTTATGGAGGGCGATTGTGTTTTGAGGAGAAAGGAGCTGTGTGACGTGGTAAATGTGAAGTTTAAAGTTCAACTTAGGATTTATGGTTTCATTTTAACCTGCACAAAAATACAGATCACAATTTTTTTTGAAGTTTTAAATGTAACGTCCAAATTAGTATTTTTTTTAAAAAAAATTAAAACCAATATTTAATTGGAACTATTAAAAAAATACTAAGTATTAATTTCGAGAGTCTTAGATTCTTAGAACCTATATTCTTGGTATCTACATATATTTAACAGATTCTACGGGTCGAAAGATCTGGATTCTCATATTAGAGCTTTTGAGATTTCATATGCTTTTAGTATTCGCTTTTTAAAAGCTAATCCGGATTTTCAAATTATATAGGTGCTTATGGTTTTTAGGTCTCAATTTTTCCGAATTCGTATTTTTCGATTCTATAATTGCAAAATAATAAAATAATTTTCTTGGTTTCGGTGTCTCATTGAGTAATAAATTATTACCAATTGTCACTAATTGTAACAAGTTATTGTCGTTATTAATTTAAAAAATGTATTCCTCAAACGATTATTGTGAACTGTTTTCTGTTTTGGGAGTTTGCACGAGAAATTTTAGTGCGGCGGCAAGAGAATACATTTTACGTAACCTCTTCACACATCACTCAAGCAAAAATGTATTTTTAAGACTTAATCAGCGTTTGAAAGAAACTGGTACGTTGAACATGTCATTCCTAACCACGAGAGAGACCGTTCACGAACAACAAGAATTCCAAGAGTAGAATTAAGAAGTTATTGATATTTTTGAAAATCAACCCGGACGGAGCACAAGAGCAGTCGCACATGATGTAGGAACTCACTAGTTCAGTACAAAAAAATCTGAAAAAAGAAAATTTTCATCCGTATCATTTCTTAAAGGTTTATAATAATCATTATTGGGCGGTTGAAAATACACACGTTATACGCGTAAGAGGACATTAAGATCAATTTGATTTAAATATTATAAATATTTGGACAGAAATAATTAATTATTACCATTTAGTAGAACCGTACGTGGTACCCAATCCCATGACAAGTGAAAATATTCTTTATTTATTAAATAACGAATTTCAAGAACTACTAATAGAAGATCTACCTTTAGCGAGAGAACGTAACATGTGGATTCATTCATTCACATTTCTAAAATAAAAATCTTTAGAAATCTAAAGGTATGTTCATTAGATTTTTTTTGTGTTCAGTGTGATCTACTCTATCGCGTTGTGTACAGTTAGTGCGCAATTTTTGATACACGCAGTATGTTTTTCGAGATTCTAAGCTCTTAAATCTTGATACGTTTGAACTTCAAATCTAAAACTTTTAAATTCTAGGACACAGAACTCTCGGTTCTTTCATCTTTGAGAAATTCACGATCTTGATTTTTATTTTAAAAAAATTCATAATTAAAGCGTATCGCATTCCATAGTATTTAGTTTTAGATATCTTTATATTTAAAATTTTCGGATTTTAGAACTCCAGATTTTAAACATATACAGGCTGTCTTAACGGTCTGTAGACAGAGTATTATAACTATATTAAGAATTCAAAAAAACTGATTTATTAATCTCTGACTTAAAATTATTTCTGTATAACACGGGTTGTTCATATACTGAGTAACACATTGAAGTTACCTTTTTCTAAATGTGCTCATTTTAAGAAATTTTGAATTTTTTGCATCATGCGAAACATGGAACTCAAATTTAGTTCATCATTCTGTGTTCCTGATCTGTCGCTAAAATATATAACGAAATATATAACAAATAGGTGTAGGTCTATATTGAGACGACTTGACATTATTTCAAAAATTAATCAAAATGCCGAGACTGAAAAGACAGTTATGATACATATTAATTCTAAAAAACCAAAATCCCAGCCAAATAAACATAAAAACCGTGTTCGGAATTTTTGAAAACTAGTAAGCAGAACCCTAAATCCAAGTATTATCCAACATTTTTCACTACAATTCTCAAAAATTCAAAATTTTAATGGAATAAAACCGACCAAACAAAAATCGAGATCTATCTTTCAGTTATAGTTGATTTTATACACGACATATTTTGAAAATTAATGCGAGAAATTTATTTGTGCAAAGTTAGTGGTAGCGCTTAAAAGCTTTATTAATTGAACTAGTTCTTACATGCGTTCGCTTTGCTTTGAAAACGAAACAAAAATTGTAATCAGTAATAAAACAATAAGCGAGGTTAGTTCGAGTTATCACAGGAAGCATTCAAAATGTTATCTTCTATTGTCAACACACGCATGAGAGAGCTGCAACATGTTTTCTCGCAGAGAGACAAAAACAAGGTGTTCGCTGCGCCTTCAACCTTTTGTTGTATCTCTTTCATAGTTTGAACACAAGTTGTATAAACCACACAGAAATCACAGGTTTAACACGTTATAATGAAACTCAAGACAAATGACCGGTCAAACGATTTAGTACCACATAGATCCCACACATTTAAAGTAAATTGTTGCTGAATATATTATTCGAATTTATTCTATAAATAAGATTTTCAAAAGTTGTAGATTCAAAAAAAATGACAAAAGTTAGACCCTTCTGTCTTAAATTTTTTCAAATTTTAGGATTTTAGATGTTGTTCTTTAGAGACTAGACACATAATTTCAATTCTATAAATCTACAAACAAAAGCTATTTTTCCTACACGCCAAACCCGCGCTTATAGAAAAAACAGGTGATTCTATTTGTAGATTCCTGTACCTTTTTAGATAATGATTATTAGTATTATGATCCTAGATTGTCTCAGATTCAACGTTTTTTAAAAACTGGTTTTCCAAATTCTAGATTTCTAGCTTTTGTAATTAAATACTACTCTATAAATGTTTTCAAATCAAAAAATTGATTAGAAATGTTATTCCAGTGCTTGCACATAAATTTGCTTTAAACGATGTAATTATTCCAAGGCTTAACATTCAACCATTAAATCTTAAAGATACTTGATTTTTAATTCAAAAGTTTGAAATTTCAAGATTTTAACTTTAAAGAACTTGCACAGTACTTCCTGAAAATTGAATTATATGGTGCACAAATTTCTCATCTTTGGTTCTCACGTTTCACCTTCACCTTTACAAAAACATTTATAATTTATAACTTCATGTATAATAATATTACTCGTTGAACAACTAAATTTCAATTATTATGATTACAATTTGTTCCAAAAGCAATAAATTGCCATTAATAATAATGGTACAATAAATTAAATTTGTAATATCCGTCAAAAACTTTAATGTTTAATGGTAGATAAAACCGCATTTAATTCTAAATAAAAAGACTACATCCAATTCACTCCAAAAACAATGGCTGCCAATTGAATTGTAGAATTTCAGAATATTATTATTTAAAAGCAAAAAATCATTTAGGTGTTTTTAATTTTACAAATTTGAAATTTTGGATTGTTTGTTTTATCATCATTCTCTGAAAAGCGCAACCCACTGCCACCAATCCCTGTAATAAAAATCCCAAAAATCAAAATTTAATTCAAATACCTACAGATTCCAGTTTTATAAATGCCAGAGTTGTTTGTTAGAATTTACACATTGTAATAAATCCGAATCGCTGCGTCGAAAAAGCTAAACAAAACCCGCACAAAATTCCAACAAAAACTTTAATCAGAGCATTGCGGTTAATTTTATGCGAAATAATCCGTGCAATAGTCGCATTACTGCACGAATCATACCAGTATGAATAGTTTATTACAAAATTGGAATAGCTGTATATTTGCATACGAAAATATCGCATGAATGAATTTAAATCAAACAACTGGTAATTTGTTGTTTGCCCAAGTGTGCAGTGAATGATGAATTCAATTTAGAGTAATCCTATACCCACGTTCGTGGATTCACGTAACGCAAAGTTATGTTCAATCAGAAAGGAAAAAAGTTAATTTTAAACAATTTGGTATTTGTCCGAGAAATTACAAAAAGAAACTGAAATTTATTTATTGAAATTTCTAGTTTTTGTGAATCTGGAGAGACTTTTAATTAACGTCTTTAGTTCGTTTTAACATTTTAAAACTTCAGTCTGAAGACATGCTGACAGAAATTAATCAGAAATTTCAGGAGCATACGAAAAATAATAAATATGTTAGAAAATTGTGTGAAAAATGTACATGAAGAACCACTACTCAATCTTTTATAGTGTGTTATTTATTTTATCTGTTTGCTCAGTTATTTCGCTTGAAATATAATTTTGGCGGCTTAATGTGGTGACTTATGGCATGATGAGTGTCACATCAATTCTTGGTCAATTCGTTCTGGAAAAGTCACCCTTTCAGTCGTTTCACTTCGATTACATTTTATTTGCGCAGGGTGGAAATGGGGCGGTTTCCGAAGCATTGTCTTTGCCGGATCGGTTACCCTCGAAGTATTTAATCATTTTCCGATAATTCCCCAACAAGAAAAATACCCTTTTCCACCTGCACAAGGGGTGGCGTTAATGGCCGTCCTGAAAAATGACATTTGTAGTCATTATTCATATTCAATAAAGAATGGTGATAAATAGTCGCTGATGCATTAGCCAAATCCTGATTGTCTACGGGGCGAAGTGTGCAATTTGAGGAAATGACAGTGGCCATGTCGCAGATGTGCAATTTTAAACAGATTAATGGTAATAAAATAGAGAAGAAGATATGTGCATGCGCAATTAGGGTAATGGCGGCGCCGGACGCTAGCGACGTTGACGGTGAATCGGTCAACTAAAAGGCAACGAATATTGACCCGGGCGTCTCTTTTCCGAGCCTCTCTCTTCTGCGTCGCGACGCGCATTGACGTTTGCACCTTATATGCCTAAATTTGTTGTCGAAAATTCCTAATTTTACACTCCCTTTTCCCCTGACATACTTTCGAAACCACAAAATTATTTCCAACTCGGAGCTCGTTATTTTTTTAATTCTTTTGTGGCTGATTGTTGCGAAGTCGACAAGCCGGAGTTTGCTAGCCGAAAGCAAAATTTTCGTTCGTTTCGACATATTTTGAGAGTGCACTAATTAACTTGAAGCCACAATTGGCTGTTTTACTAACGAGAAATGTTCGCTCGGATTTAGCCAAACGTTTAAAACCACTGGAAGCCTTAAAAAGAGCCGATGTTGGTGAGGGGTGGAGAAAAATACAACTAATAAAGTTGCAGAAAATGTTAGCAAAGATTTATTTTCTGCTTGGCCGCAGGGAAGACTTTCGGATGCTCGGAAATCCTTTTGAGATATTTATCAAACATTCTGGGAAGGTTGTAATTTCAGCTCGTAGGAGAAAATTCATGCCCTGCAAATTAAAGGACTTGTAAGAGCATTTGTTAGAAAAAAACGAGTACTATTTATACTGTTATTTATACGAAAATTACCGCCGTTTTTCTCTTTGACAATAACAAAAATGTCTTGAATTTGACTACTGATATTTACAACGGACAGTTAAAATTACAATTCTAAACCTGTTAGTTCACACTCCTATTATTTAACGACTTTCTTCTTATTATAAGGAATTAGTAAGCTAACGTGCGAGCATATTTTGCATGCAAAGGGATCATAAAAATATAAAGATCTAATATCATCAAATGTAATATTACTTACTTATGACCTAATTCTCGTTTTATGTATTCTCTTTGCTCCGGTTGCTTTGCTGGAAACTAGGATTGTTTGAATTAAAACGCAGACAATATATTTCAAACTGTATCTATAATTATATCTGTGCTCGCAATGAATAATTAGTTAGTCTAGTAGTGTACCTGGTTGAAATGTAAAATGTATTACATGAAAATACTGTGAAAGTCTGAGAATTTTTTTAATTCTTGTCGGACGAATTTAACATACCGATTTTGAACGTTTTGTCTTGTCGTGAGATAATGTGTCATCTGTAACTTTTTTTGTGGTCTGCGACCTTTGCTTTTGGATCAAGTCTGTTCGCGTAACGTTCTAGAAAATAGAAAATTACCCGAAACCTGGAAACCTTCCATCTCACCGACTTTTCTCTCCATCCCAACCGCTCCATAAATTAGGCAAATTTGGCCGCCCTCCCAAAAATCGCAAAATTTTTCCTCTCGAACCTTGCGGTTTTATCCCGAAAGGACGCATAAAAAGCGAGATTACAACCATTCCCCCATCCGCCCGATAACGGCATCGTAATGGTCAGAAAAGCGGATTATTTTTTATATCTAAATATGTCACATATGTCCCGGAGCCGTTGCCACGTTGTTATTGGCAAACGCCGTTATCTCGTTTAAAATACGTTCCTGTTGGTGATCCGGTGGCGTTTAAGTGGCGATAGTGCGCCGCCCCCGTTACCCTCACCGCCTCCAATACTAATCTTGTCGTCCCGTGCGACGTGACACTCGCACAATTACGCGTTTGTCACGGCTACGGTTAAAACAACACGCGTGACAACAGGAATTCGCAATAAGCAGGCTCCATCAAGTGGGCTTGGGCTGCCGCCGCCACCGCCACCGCCTTTCTCGATTTTTGTCTGCTCGGACGAGATATGAATATTAAAACGGGACTTATTGAAATCATTTTAATGTACGAGGGTTGAATTCGAAAGGTGGACAACGCCAATGGTTTTTATTGCGTTGGGAGCGGCGAGAGATAAAATAATAGCAAAAAGAGACTGTTGGATGAGGGGTGATTCATTATTCCATCCCTTTGGAAATCTGATCGAGTGTCAACATGTGCTTCCTCGTTACTTATAGGGTAGTTTCAGCGAAATTTTCCGCTAATGTACTCACTTTGCGTCCACTAGGATGGAGCGTGGATGTGAATATTCATGACTTTAGTAGCTCATTTCGGCTTGTTTCAAACTGTAGCCCCCAGCTATTTGATAGCCGTTTAACATTAGCGCTGCCGCCTTATCGATCAGGGATTTTTAATGAGGGATTAAACGGGATTTTAAGGGCTGAAGGGCGCTGAAGACTAAAACCATTGCTACTTACTGATATTTCCACCAAATTTGTGTTTCTGCAACCAGAAATATATCTAGTGTCTACAAACAATATTTAAAAAAATTCTATTAAATATTAAAACCCCGAAATGTTGGAATGTACCTATTTAATTTCTAACATGTTCGTAATAAACAAGAGTTTTGTTTACGAAATCAACGTTGACGAAAAAATGTCTAAATACGGAGATTTTATTTTTATATTTACATTTTTATATTTATTTAGCTGGTAGTGTAATTGATTAAACAGAATAAGCAAGTGATTTCCTGTATCTTATTTTTTCCTAAGATTTTTAGAAACTGTCCAAACTCGATTTTTAAATTGTTTCAGGTTTAACATTTTAAAATCTGGTTCTTCAAATTCTAGAGTTTTAATTTCTGTAATTAAATATTACTCTTAGGATGTTTGCAATTCAAAAAAAATAGTAAATTGTGTAATTAATTATTAGATTTAATTTTGTCACGCTTTAACGTTTTAACTATTAAATTTTATAAAGAATTATTTAAAAATCAGAAATTATTTTTTTTTAACTTAATTCAATTCAAAAGCTTAGAATTTCAAGAGCTTGCACAGTATTTCTTAAAAATTAAATTAGATGGAACAAAAATTTCATTCTTTGTTTTAATTTTTTAATTTTCCACTTTTGCCAATTTTATTACTTTCAAGACATTTATATTTTTTAACCTGAAGTGTACTACTATTACCCGTTAAACGACTAAATTTCAATTATTAAATTAAATATTAAGATTCCAAAATTAATGGAATTGGAATTAAATATTTAATTTTATAATAACAGTTCATTGTTATTACATACATAGCTACATACATACATACATTTATTTATTATTTATGTATCAACGTGGTCCATAAAATTACTAAATCCGGACGTTTTATTTTATAATTCTAGATACTTTAATTGGCAATTTAATTGATCAAACGGAATAAGCGCTTTCATGCCAATGCAACAAAACTAAGTTAATAAAGAGAGGATTTACTAGTGGTTAACTGAAATCAATTTTCCTTGCATGAATACTAGCATTAGCGCTGTGTTTATTCTGATTCTACAGTTTATGCGAAATCATAATAATTTATTTGTCTTTGTGTAAGTAATATTTTATTAATACATTTACAAAAAATGTAAATAAAATTATGTTCTCCCGGCGCATCCGCCATTTCTGCACCCTCTAAAAATTTCTGGTCGACAAAATTTTGTGTGATTTTTCGTGGAACCCTAGACTCTTCCTGTCCATTCCCAAAATTCCCCGCAATGCGGTTGTTTTGTTGCACCGTCATAAAAACTCATCCAACTCAGAAATCGATCAGATCACAACCAAATTACTTTCCGATTGGACATTAATGTTGGCATATTTACCATATTATTTTCATCGCTCCGACAGGTCGTGGCTGGTAACGAGTAATTAATCATGCGAATACCTTGATGATGTCTGCACAGGGGTTGAACAATGTCGAGCTTGTATAACATTGTCTAACCCCCTGGACCGGATGCGTCGAGAAGGGATGGCCATGCGTAGAGTTCATATTTCACAACCCCCGTTGTCACTAAACGAGGAACAATTAGGAAATACTGCCGAGAAATATTGGCACAATCTCTGCTAATTCTAAGGAATGGACGACAAAGAGTAGAAAAATATTTCCTTGCATAATCGACATCTGTTCTGAAAAATCCTCCGGTAAAACTGCTCAAAATGGGCGGTGATCGCTCAACAACAACTGAAAAATGTAACTCATCAAAAATTCTTCGCCTTGTTTGATTTTCTCCTATTTCAAAACACGTCATGAGTCATCCAATACACCACGTGCGTCGATGATGAGACAATCGATCTTTACAGTGACAGGACGTTCGTCGTTTCGAAAACAAATTACGTTTATGAAACGTACACGTCACGTACACAATACGTAGTTAACGTAGCTTTTGTGCATATGACACAGTTTTCATTTACTTGTACATGTGGGGTGGTTCGAGGACTTCTCTCCGGAAACGATGTAGCATCTCATCAGAAATCGCTAGAGGGTGGCTTTATAGGTATTTTGTCGCCCTAAGTGAGTCTGTTACCTAAAGGGAACTTTATCCCTTATTGCTTCATTCTGAAAGCTGGATATTGTAACTGGTTTATCGGGGGACTTACGTGCCAATACCTTTTGTCTGTCGACGTGTTTTCTTCTTTTGACTAAACTTCAACGGATGTGACGAAAATCTCGATCTTAATATTCCAACTAAACATAAAAAATTACAATACTTTTTTCGTGGCTCTTCTGACGACGCCGTCGTCATAGCAACGCGCTTTAACATCTCACCTGACCACCCTTTTCCGGTTCCGGCGAGTGCTTCATAACCTCATTCATTATGCATCATTTCGCGATTAAGCGACCTTTTTACAAAATCCCGCCCTAATTGTGTGCATCTCCTGGCAATTTAGGGGATTTTCGTGCATCTCGTATGCAACCAGTCTGGTGGATAATTGTCGGGAGAGAATCCCGCCGAACGGACGTCGTTTTTCATCTTCAATACTTAATAGGCAACACGAGTTTCTCGTAATCTCCCTCGACGGAACCTAGAAAGAATACCAGGCGCCCGTTCTTTTATTGGAACACTACACGAGACCAGACATTGTTATTAAAATACGATTCTATTCAACAGGAGCATTTAGAAATTTGCATTTGCAATGGGTTTTAAGAAATGCGGAAAAAATTACTGAGGAGATTTTTACAGAGATGCGGAAAGTCGTAGGCTGGAGGCGGAGAATTATGCTTAAAAATATTACAAATTGAAATTTATATGTTTCTTGCTTGAAGGAAGGTGTAATAAAAGCTGATTTACATTCAGAAAAACACTTTGCGATAAAAGCAACGCTTGGAATTACGTGGAAGCAATGAAAGCTTGGAAATTCATCAAATTCATAATTTTTTACATTCGACGACGATTCGTATTTATTATGTTGAGATTATTAGTTATAATTCAAAAAAAAAACACGACGCTTTTTAAATTTGTGTTAGTTAAAAAAATACGAAGACAAGTAGTTAGGGATAGTTATTGATTGTTGATAAGTTTGTGACAGAAAACAAAAAAAAATTATAGGAATTTGAATAGATCATGTAAATGAGCAAAGTTGAAAAGTTTAAAAAAATAAGTTTGAAAAAAAAAATAGGGTCATATCGTTCTGAATATTGAGCTAGAGCATCATTTCCAGCTAGAAAAACGATCTATAAACTCACTTTTACAATAAACTACAAAGACAAACAAAAAACCTTTAAAAACTTTAGGAGTTTTTAGAAAGTTTGACATTTACAAAAGAATAATTACTTATATGTGTAAAAATTTTAAAAAAGCATATTTTTTTTCGTATCGATATACAAGATGTAAAAAGGAGATGCCTAGAAAAGTTCCCATGCAGAAAATGATTACGGAAAAAGAAGAAACTTGTATTCAAAATTTCTACTGTTTTAAAGATAATGAAGATTCTACCAAAACTTTCTCATGGTTAACAAGAAACACATCCCAAAAAACTGGCCACGCGTTTCGGCAGCAAAGCTACCATTATCAGAATGACGGTTGATTATTTAGTTGAAGTGTGAATTAGTCTGAATTAATTAAATTATAAAAGAAATAAAAAATTGACAAAATTGAAACAGTGCATTAAAAAACGCAAGTTTTAAGACAGGAACATAAGTTTAAATAACGAGCGGCGAAGCCGCCAGTTTTATGAAGTAGGAGTGTCTTAACAGCCTATGAACGAATTTTTTTATACAATTTTTTCTACTTTACAATAAAAATTCGAATTTCTAAAATCTAGAAAATTACGTTGTGATTGGTATCTTAAATGTCAAATTCTGATTTTTAACATTTTAAATTGCGGCAACGGTAAGTTACTGTTAAAAACACTCTTGTCACTTAAAAAATACGAGAAACTAGTGGTACCAAGAATTTAATGTCGAATCGATTTCGTTTTCAGCATGAAAAACAATTTAAAAAAATTGAAAATCGGTTTAAAAACAATTACGCAATTTCGGCATTACAAAGAATAAGTACAAAGTTTTTACTTTATGTGATTCACTGTTAAGCCCCTTCTGAAATATTCATAAAAATGTCGATATATCAAAGCAAAGCAAACTGCAGGCGCTTCTAAAGCGGACATTTGAAGGTTATATACTTAAAAAGTCTGTAATTTTAGAAGTGGAAAAAGATATTGACTAAAAAAAAGCTGACGATCAAATGCATTTGGCAGTGAAGGAAAATGTGATTTATATATATTTTAAAGATTTTTATGAAATTGAAATATTTCAGATCATTTTGTTGGTGGGCTTTTCACAATTTTTTGACGTTTTAGTGTGATACATCAGATAAAAATTCTTTGTTAAGATATTGCATAATTATTGATTTTTTAGAAAGAGTTCCATTATGGCAAAAATCTGATCTAAATTCATCCAGACGGTATAATTTTCAATAGATGCAGTCAATTGAATCATGTGGCACTAGAATGATTGGCCATCAAAGTAACGTATAGCAAAATATTATGAAAAGCAATTATACATTTCATGGTAAAAATTAATTCTAATCAAAAACAACATAATTTCGTTCTTTTCACGTTTATATTATTTGCTGTTTGACAATGATACTTGGAATGACCACCAACCTTGAAAACATAAATTACACCAGTTCTATTACGAAACTCAATTAGGCTATTATAGCACTCAATTGGGTTCTATAAGAGCTCTCTTATAGACGAAAAGTATAAAAATATCTTTATATGACGCAAATTAGGTAAACAAATCATCCGCGTTCAGCTTCATAAACAACTCGCCAGCAAAAAAATTAAGTGAAATGGAACAGTGATGAAGCACAGTTTTTGCAATTCATTGGTACTTGCAGTCTTACAAACCTCTTTGTCCGACATTAATCACCAGTGCAAATACGACATATCCACAAAACCCTTCAGAAAGCATGAAAGAAAAAGCTACATAATATTCCCAAAACCGCGTTTACTGAGCCCAATCTCGAGATGTTACAATACCAACAAATACACAATGGAATTACCTTGTTAGTATAACGATGTGGGTTGCATTCACAGTTGCATCAACGCTTGTTTACCAACGGGGTTCACGCTTGGTTGGTCGCACCGATTGCAGCATCTGTCGCAAAATCGCATAAAAATGGAAACGCCCTTGAGATATTCCCGACGTCATCCCTCATATGGTCTTTGGGACTACTTGTAGATTCCGAGATCTTGTATAAATTTCGTTCGTGATAGAGCAAGTTAATTATCCGAGAAAAGGCTAAAAATTAAACTCTGCCAAACGTTGGTAATCCTTTGTGTGTTTATTATCCCCGATAATAATGTTAGCGATAACGGCATGGCACATTTCCAATGCTGCATTATGCAGTATCTTGCTCATGGACCCCTCTACAAATTAGGCGCATTCAAAAGTCGGACTTTCACCCCATAACAATAAAAATAAATGCGTTGTGTCGGCGTCTGACGCTTAATCTAATTGTATTTACACTGTTTGCCATATTTGAACGGATTTGGATGAGGGATGGCGATAATTGCACAATGAACCGATAAACAACGAGTTTTTGAACGCTCAACTCCACTCCCACAGTAGAATCCTCCAGGAAGTATATCGCAAGTGTCCGTTTTCTATCCCGTCGCCTTATCGATCCCCCAGGACAGCGATGTCCTTGTCGTCAGCGTTCGATACCGGCCGAGTCTTATTAACTTTTCTTTTCCCGATGCCTCATTGCTGGAATTTCGCGCTGTTATATCATTTTAAGAGAGGTATGCGAAAAATTTGCCGAAGGCGAATCGTTCGGAAACCAAACGAATTGTTGAGAGATGTGGCAATTGAGAGTTTTTTAATAGTAACCTCGAGCGTCAATGTGAAATTTGCCAAAAACACGAAAAAATCGCTTCGAACGGAATTGGATAATGTCAAAAAGTAGGATTTATGTTGAATTTAGAAACATAACATTGTTTAAAAATGATGAGGCTTAAGTTATTTTTTTCTAGTGGGTACTTGGTATATTATCGCAAGTTTGGGATTTATAAGGGGATGAGGGTGATTTGGGACATATGCAGCGAATGCAATTACGTGGCGACGCATTCAATCGATGGATTAATAAATAAACATGACAAGTGGGGCTACCACAAGGTTAGCAGATGGTCAGATTGCAGAATAGGGCCCACGATTTCACACTCAAAAGTACAAGTAAAAGATAAACGATCAATTTTATAGTTGAACAAAGGGTATACCAATTTAAAATAACAAAATTAAAACCGACTTACTACAGTATGTTCCCACATTAAGTTCACAAGAGGGGAAAAAAATAATTTTACAAAAGAAATGATAAAGGAATAACATTTTTTGTTTAATTCAAAATGGATACATCTATTAAAATTTTAATACTAGCAGGCTGTGTTCTTGAAATCGAAAAAAAAAATCTAAGAACTTTTTTATTTTTTTATGAAAAAAAGAATAAAAAAGAAATGCTATTGTAACTTCTTAAATAAATAAATAAAATTAATTTATTTGTTACAGTGTTAACATTTTTTGACTAAGAATTCTCAACATTTTACATTTTGAACCCAAAGTCTACTTTTTGCTTTCCAAAATTGTTATAAATAAAAATATGAAAAACTTAATTTTATGAAAACAGACCAGTAATACTAAAGTTTTAATAGCAGATTTATCTATCTTGAATTAAGTAAAGAATATTATTCCTTTGTTATTTTTTGTAAAATTAAAAATGTTTTTTCCCTCTTGTGAACTTAACCCGGAGGTATACTGTATATTGACTTAAACGTGATCGATCTTCATATTACTTTCGCATTTGAAATCTGAGAAGAAACATCATTTTTGGTTTCTCAGTTTTGAATCAATCAAAATCTACTACAGAAGAGACACGCACTGAAAAAAAGAGATTGAAATCTTTATCTTAAGAAGAGTAAAACATTTTAATGCAACTATTGTTACTGAGTGAATCAATTTTTAAACAAGTTTGATAAAAAATTCATGACTTAAAACGTTTTTTGTTAAAAAAAAATGGTGGAGGAGCCGGAATAGCTATTCACTACTTTTCCATGGCTCATGGCGATTTTATATTTTTGTGCTAGTTTTATTTTACATTGTTATAAATTACTTTCTTTGTATGAAAAGCAAAAAGAGCAATTCGATTCTTATTAATAAAATAAGTTGTTAAAAAGCGTATGCATTGTATGCGTGAAGCTGTATTTAAATTTTTCCTTTGTAAGCGCCAAGATTTGGCGTGTATTTATTTGAATTTGAACAGTACGTTTGTATACAAAGTATCTTGTACATTTAGAAAACCTCGCATATTTCGTATCTGTTTTCCGATGTCGATGCACCCGTCAAGGTATTTTCGGTGGGCGTCAGATAGGTTTACGTGACGACTGAACGAGGGCGCTTCACCCCGTTATAAACTGGGGCAATCGATATTAGAAACTCCCGCCGCGGTGCAATCCTCAGCGCCAGTGCGTGTCTTTCTACCAAATGTGAATCTTATCTACTCAAAACAAACAAGTGTCAGACGAAATAAGGCGCGAAACTACCACTCGCGACCTCTACAGGTACTTCCCATAAAAAACATGGTCGACTACATCGACAGAATCGGTGAGTGGTCGTCTATTTATACATCGATCACGTGTACGCTTTATTTCGTCCGATTGCTTTTATTCTCTTCAAAAAAACAGTGGGGGCGGCGGAATTATTGTGATGTTAATCAAAAGGGACGAGTCGACTACTCACATTTGACGGTACAAAACGTAAATCATCACAGGGAGGTTAATAATTAACATGTGAGTTGGGAGTACCGCAGGGGGCGCGATGGGGCCGGCGATGTTCACCGCTTTTGCATGATTTAGACGAGGTGCAATGGTAATTTACGTAGGTCGGTTGTGGCAGGTTGAAAGGGTAAACAATGCTTTGGACTTGGAAGTGTTAGAGAGGGGAGAGGTGTTACATATTTAGGGAGAGAGTTGGAAGCTATATAGAAGAAACGCGGATTTCGGTATTAGTCTGGCTAGACCGTGGATAATAACAATTCATTCATTTTTTATACATCTAGATAATTAAGTTTCAATAGAAATGAAAACAATCCATGACACAAAAGCGTCTGATAACACAAAGTTCGTTATAATAGACAATGTGATCATCAAGAATACTAACCATGCATTAGCACCTATTATTCTACAAAAATGTTTTTTTTTTTTATAAACATTTAGGCTAATGTTTTACAAACATGGAATCAAGATATTACTGATAAAAATGCTACAATTTGTTTTTTTGCTCTAATTAAGGTTGATTTAAATCTAAACCTAGAAAATTCAAAAGCTTTGTTTACAGATAGTTATTGATACTACTGTATGGGTCGGTTCAAAACTAAAGTTAAAATTTTAAGGATTCTACCCTGTTTTTAAGAGATATCAAAAAAAAGTACAAATTTCAAGGATCCGTCCCTACTTGAAAATATTTTTTAAAAAAATGTTCAAATTTGTCTTCGGTTCATGAAGATCCGCTGAATTTTAAGGCATTTTGGTCTGTTTGTATACAAAAATAACTAACTAAATGGAGAACACGTGAATTGAGTGTGAAATGAGAGTTAAGGGAAATGAAATATGTATTTGTAGTTTATATCCAACAGTGAAATGTTATTATGATTATCCCATTAGACATTCTGCTAAAATATTGAATCATCCTGTCTTACCTGTAAAAAGTAAATATAAATCTGGTGCAGAAAAGTTAACATTTCTATTATGTGAGTTAATCTCAAAGAATTATCAGAGATATATGGTGTACAAAAAGCTACAGAAAAAGGTTATAAAATAATAACTATTGATGAAGTTTGGCACTTGAAAGAAATTCTAGATATTTGTTCAAAGGATATGTTAAAGCATTTATGAAAATATAATTAGAGATAAGTGAATTGTAAAGTGGTTTTGAATCAGAAAGAAAATAGAAAATAGCTGTAATAAAAAATCTAGAAATCTAGGCATAGCATTCGGTGAAATAAAAAATAATCCTGGAAAGGGAGCTGTAGCAAAATATGCTCAGCTTCCTTGTGGAATAAGTGTGGTCAGAGACAAAATATGGGAGAAACAGAATATGTTACAGATGTTAATAGATTTTATGAAATTTTATCAGATGACAGACTTGATAATATATACAAATAAATTAAATGAGAAGATGTTACAAATTAAATATAAGCATAAACATTGCCATGTAAAAAATGATTTCAATACCAATATATCCATAGCTGCTTTTACAACTGTAAATGCCAGATTAAGACTGTACGAAATACTGGATAATTTAAGAGAAAGTTTGATATATTTTGAGGCAAACAGCACTGTATATATATAGATTATTGTAAAAACATTGTCAAAACGGGATATCTATTGGTGAAATTGGACCGATGAATTAGATAAGGACTTATGGGTTATTATTGGATATTTTTAAAATTATCTTAAAAATAGGCCAAAATGTCTTGCCATTTTTACTTTTTTTAATATAATTTAAAAACAGGGCAGAATTCTTGGAATTTTAACTTTTGTTCCGAGCAGGCCCATATATTAGTGTGTATTATACAAGACGACATAAAACCACTTTAATCATTGAGTGATAATTAATTAAACGAGATGGTTAAAAATCCTTTATCGTCGTGTGTAATACATTATTATTTTCTATAGCTGGTTTTTAAAGAAAACTTTTAAATTGAGAAATAAATAATCATTCATCGTGATACCCTAAAATAGTTGTTATGGAATTTTTGTTATAAACAAATTTTTCATTTTCGAAAATGTCGAAAATACAATGGGTGAAGAAAAAGCAGCAGAGGGAGTAAATAAGGTATTTTCTCAATAATATACGCTTTATATACGAGAAAGAGTATAACGCGTTTCAAAAACGGAAAAGTAAGAAAAATATCAGTGGAGTTAGTGAAATAGTTATTTACCTAACGAGTTCGGAAACTTAATTTTCCCGCATGAGCACTTTGTTTTAGTGCGAATGTGGAAAATTAAATTTCCGAAAGGGTTAGGTATAATATTTTTTGTAACGAATATCGGAATAAAAAAATTAAGTAATTTAGTTTTTTTTAATGGTGGGTTGATAAAATGAGCTGTCTACTGTAACTACCTAGATTTTAAAAATTTAAATCATCTGTATTTTTTTTATTATTAACAAAAATTGTTAAAATGGGTGACAACGAAGAATGTATGTGTACCCCTCCCGAAGTACAACAACGTGCCAAAGAGGCCGTTTCGCGTCTGCTGTCCGAGAAAAGTAGCGAGCGGTATGAACGCACTTATTAAAAATTCATTGGTGTCGTCAAAAAATCGCAATACCAACCGTATAACGCAAATATCCCTTGCCGCTAGCAGAAACTAAAAAACACCGGGGTGGGGGAAAACCGTTTTTTCGTGCATCGGGATTAAGCGAAACAATTCTCTTTCTATACAATGAGTACAAAAAAGTGCTTCCCGCATATTTTTCCGAAAAATCTAACCATTATTCAATGCTAAAGAGCACATTGCTGGTACATGAAAACTGCAACATTCCAAAGTAAGAATTTATAAAAACACTGTTAAAGTAAATGTCGTGTTAATTTTCAGATACAGTAAATTAATTATACTGTTGAAGAAACTAAGTGAAGGCTAGAAGCCTAAAAAATCGAAGATATTTAAACAAATTATCTTTTTATGAAGGTTAGAAATTTAAATGATCGCAAGGTTTGAAAAATAACATGTAAAATGGGGTTCCAAACTTACAAGTTGTTGCTAATGGCTTTGCACAGAGTTTTCAAACGGAGTTAGAAGTTCCCAATATTAACAATAGACAATAGTAATGATTGTTTCACTTATTGATACCGAGACCAAAAAAGATCGGTAGTTTTGGGTAAACAATAAAGACTGTGGAGTTAGTTTTTTGAAAATTGTACGATAATATTCAGATTTGCATCAGACAGAAAAAGTGTACCATTTGCTAATTTTTGAAACTGTCACCTTCCAAAGCGCATACTGGCCATTGCTTTCTCGGCTCTGCAGTTACACGTGATGATCTTGTCACTGCTAAATGAGTAGAAGCTAACCTAAGAGTACAGTGCAGTTAACCCAAAAGATTAAAGTACCAGTTAGCCTTGCTAAAACACTCTTGGAAATCTATAGAAAAAAAGTTATGATTTAAAGAAAAAGTTTGTGAATTTCTGCAAGCAAAAATAATCCTAGTTGGTACTAAATCCAAGAAAGCAGTGTTTCATCGACACCTGGAGCTTATTAACCCAAAACTAAGCAATTAATTTCCTCAGCGATTAGGATCAGTTCCATCCACTCTTTTGTCCCCGAAATGGAGACATTATCTGAAACCATTGTTGTCTATAGTAATTCCCACAAAAATTCCCTTCTTTTCGTGAGCATTTTTCTCTAACCTTAACCTACTCTTACTCCATTTTCCGTGAATTAATTATCCCCGTGCACCTATCACGAATAATAGAAGGAACGTGGTGGAACAGTCAACGACAGAGTCGGCATTAATTTTCAGAAATACACACGCCCTCCAGTTTATTGTTTTAAAGGAGTTGCGTTAGTTGCGCGATTTCACCTAGTGATTTGCGAAATATAGTTGTGCAGGAGTCGTTATGGCTTTGTTGTGGTGTTTGGAGCATCCAGTGTAATGACAAGTAGTTGTGCTAATCAAGGAAACGACAGTGTCATGAACACAATGCGCTCGATTGAAGGGGTTGTTCTCGTATATCACATATTAACATCTTCCCTTGTGAACGGATTTAATAACGATCACCCGCTTCGCGTCCGATGACTGATTGAGATTGGAGGAGAGAAGAGAAGAGCAGTAAAGAAAACGAGTCCTCTTAGAAAACCTTTAGTTTCTACAGAAGGAATGCGATGTTAAATCTTGAACTCTGGCAATATGTCAGCAGTAACTAGTCAAAAGTTGTCGAAACGATCGAACTACATCCCGTCTTCCGGAAGTCCATCACTGTCACTCAACCGGCAAAGTAATCGCCATCGGGGATTGCCTTCGAATGCAAAACATCGACTCGTGTTGGTACGAGACTGGATAAAATCTGCAGGGAGAGTGGAGCTGTTGAGCGTTAATAAATTATCGACGCGACGAGGGTTGCCTACCGACCATTTTGAAACGAGAATGTCTTCCTCGTCTAATCACCGATAAAAGACACCAAAAAATTCTACCCCATCACTTTTAGGGTTCCATAATGGAGGAAGCGGAAATGGCAAAAACCAATAACTAAACGTCACCTTATCGAAAAATGGAGCCGCCAATTAATGCAAAGACAACATTTCATTTCGGAAATAAACAGGAGAGGGTGTATTAGACCATCCAACGTTATCGATCTGTTGAAAATGTAGACGGTCGTCTTTAGTGTACCGCTTGCGCGCTGTGATTCGCTCCGATAAACATTCATTACCTGAAACTCACCCCCGCCACTCAATTTAACCCTCCTCAATTTAGATTACTGTCCGAAACCGCTTCCTTGTTCTTCGACGGATCAACACTTTTTAAATTAAAAGAGAGGCTCCATCAATGTTCATTAAGAGAGAAAGTGGCCATGGACGGCGCAAAACTTGTTACCTTTTTTATCAAATAGACATAAATTGGAGGGACAAAATGGACGTGGAGGCCCAGCATACTAAACGCCTTATTAACCTGAAGAAAATCGGAACTAATCAGGCTCGAACTGTTTAAGTTAAAAAATCACTGCAACATGGTGAAGTAAGAAACAGAGATTTTTCTCATTTTCTCAGTCGCATTTCCATCTTCATACATATTCATTTGCATAGATTGCATCTTTGCACTTCTGTTTATCTAAAAATCCAGTCGAAATCCTCTTTCCCCTTTATCAAGGACTTCCATATTTCACGCTCAGCTACATCCTCAAAGCCTCGGATTCAAATCTCAATTAGCAATTAGCTCACTTGTACGTTCACCCAAGATCGCACCCTCTTCCCTCTTCAACAAACTTTTGGCATGGAATTTTTCGAAATTGTTTGTTCATTTTTATGGGGGCACATAAAAATTCGTCTAATTCGATATATCGAAGGCTAACGTTTATAAACAGCCCCACGTTTGTTTGATGCATTGCTCCCTTGGCTGTAACTGTAGCGAGGGGTGAGTCAATTGTCAACTCGACACCATCAGGAATTATGGCTGCAATTTTTCTTATTCCATTTCGCAACACGTTGCAAACATGAGAGTGTATTTCGCTGATTAAATTTAAATTGGTGGGGAGCAACGGTTGATACAGAGGATATGCATAATTCTGTATTCAGATTTTCGACGCTTCTTCGAGAATTTTATATTAAAATGTTGGTGGGTATCAATCACACACAATCACATACAGAAAGAAAAAAGAAACTTACAATTGGGTTAAAAATAACTGAAATCTTTGCATCAGTCAGCTAAAAAGTTGTGTAATAGTTATTTATCTACTACACGTTGGATATTTGTTCATTACATCTATGGATTCAACCAAGTAATGGTAGCCGCTATTGGCACCCATGTGGTAATAAAATTCATCTAGAGCTCTGATTGGCTTCAACCCGTTGAGTAATGATTATTTTTTAATGCTTAATAGCAATTTATCCACGTGTTCGGTGAAAACTACAAAATGTTGAAAAAAAAAATGATATGCAAAAACAGTTGAAGTAGATAAAGTACACACTCGCATGTTATGACTCTTATTCATTTGAATGATCGCTCGCAAACTCGCTCGTGGGTAAACGTCATCCTCGTGAAAAAGAGTCATGATAACATGCTCGTATAATAATGTACTATTATTATACAATATGATAAAGGATGACATTAACCATGAAGTGAAAATTGTTATTTAATGTCAAAGTTGATTAATTTTACGAGATGGTTAAAGATTGTTTAGTTGTCTATACTACACTATTTTGTTCTCTAGCAGATTTTAAAGAAAAACGTTGGTTATAATTTATTAATTTGATAAATAAACAGTCATTCATCGTGATACCCAAAATTGATTGGTATTGAATTGTTGTTATAAAGAAAATTTTCATTTTCGAAACTGTCGAAAATGTGCGAGAACGAATTCGAACTGCGTGCAAACACAGAACAAGAGTTATAGGTTATTGTCTCAAACATCACGCTAATATACGAGAAAGAATACAACGCGTTTCAAAAATGGAGAATTGTATAAGGTTTCCAAGGTGAATGCCAATTTTTTGAAGCTGTCGCATGCCGAAACGTTTACTGGGCACTGCTTTCAACGCTCTGCAGCTACTATGTTAGAAAACACGATGCTGCTCTTGTCACCGTTAAACAAATGGATAGATGGAAACCATTCTCAGTAGCAGAAAACTGTATTTAAGATTCTGTCTAGAGAAAAAATTCTGTTTCAAAGCAGATTCTTTGCGAAAATCGAGCTATTACAAGTACAGTGCAGTTAACAAAATAATAATGTACTAAAATTAATTCAAAGTAGTGAAAGTTTTTATCTACCATTGAGGTTAAAGTGCAAGTTAGCCGTTAGTTACTTTGAGAAGAATAAAACACACTTTAATATCTGCTATAGAAAAAAATCATTACACTTTGTTGGTAGTAAATTACATAATTTGGAGGTAACTCCCAAACCTGGAAGTGTGCATAATTTGTTTGGAAGTTCATGTTGTCCCTTTGAAAAAAAAATATTGATATTTCGGTTCTCCTTTGGCGGCTTTGTGAAAGGAATCCCTCAAGTCTTCCTCCGTCGCTGCTCACTTCTCCACCTCCAGCGCCTCCATCTCGAATGCAATTAATCCTCGATTCCGATGCGTATTTACATTTTATTGTTTGTTCATCGCCAGAGCGGGTTATTATTAATCCTAGTTGTTTGACTTGAGTCGGTGCAAGTCCAGGCCGTTTCTCCTGTTGACAGAGCGTGTTGTTGCAGAGTACGTGCTCAGTGGAAGCCCCCGAGCCCCCAACTACCCCGCCAGATCCCCCATGTCTGCCGGCGCCGCCCCCCAACACAGGTAAGTCCAAAACATGAATATTCACAGCGTGAATGATTAATCGTCATGTTAATGTTTTATAACGACACGTGTTTATTTACGGGCGGTTACTGTTTGCTTTTTCGAATTGGAACGCAAATACTCGTCCCGAGAGGATGAGGTTTTTTCTAAGCATCGGAAACGAAATCATTTCGGTTTAATTGGGACCAGATGTAGAGAGTGATTAATTGGAGCTTTTTAGATGGGCCATGGTTAATCATTTAGTATTTTTAGACTAATAAAAACGGAATGTGATAGAGGAGTCTTATGAGATGCTTCAATTAAAAGAGTTACGTGGCTTATGATGGCTTGGAATTAATGACTGGAAACTGTTGCGGGGTTCACGAGATTCTAAAGTTATTTTCAAGTGGCAATGATACGTTTTGTGTAATTTGTAAGACTTTCGCGTCAGAACTTACAAAGAAACTATAAAACTTGGAGTAAATGGAAATTGTACTTCTTAAAATCGCAGCCATAGCTCAACCATCAAGTCCAAAATGTGAGTCAATAAAACTGAAATACCTTTAAAAAGGATAAGTTGCTTTTGAAAATTTAGACCAGAGCTGTTGAATTTCAGAATCTCTGAAATATTCAGAAAGTTCCGATTTAGTAATGTTTTAGCTCTCTGCATGACAAGATCCTTCCACTACACTGCATACAAAATTTCTATTCATCTGTAAAAAACTATGCGCAATTTCCTACAAATAGCTAAGAGAGTGCACTTAGACCCAGTGTAAATATTAATCTCTTTCACTTGTCTTACAGCGTCTTTTTCTCGTCTCAGTCACGTCGTTTTTTTTTTAAATAAAATTAATGAAATTATTATTAAACCAGCTTTTCTAGCCACTTCGTAACGCGAAGGCGTTTTAATTTTTCAATAAGCTAAAGGTAACGAGCCTCTTCCACTTTACACCTGCTTCTGGTTAATTCATGTAATCGTGGCACAAGATCGCGTGACCCGCGACAATTTTAAAAATTTCCTATTTAACCGCTGGAAAATGTCGAGATCATTGACTGATTACATTGAAACGATCATTTGTTGAGACATTTCAAAATAAATTGCCATTATCTCAACTGCTGACAGGGTAATAAAGTGGAAACAAAAATCTTCAGAAGCTCACACATTTATTTCTGTCGGGGAGGTCAAAGGGTGGGAAGAGGAGGTCCCAGGGGTTTTCCGGGAAATTGATAATTAGCGCTCATCTTTAGTTTTACATTAAGCTGAAATTTTGAGTTTCCCGGAGCTATGAATTTAGCGACTAAGCCTCTAAGAGCTCACAATGTTTCTAGCATCTCAAATTAGTCACCAATACTAAAATCCCGAATTTTAGCTGGTGGAAACTGATCAATTGGTGTCATAAAATGAATGTTTATAACAATGAACGTTTTTGTGTGGAACGGTTGTCAATATGAGTTTTTCCCCAGGTCTATTTTTGGTTTTCCGTGGTTTTTCCTAATGATTAATTCCTAGCTGGAAATGTGCATTTAACCTATTTCGTTCTTCCAAAGCTTCGAATTTATTCACCCTCTCGTCACTCACGTCCTATCGCATTTTTGTAAATTCTCCATCAAATTGATTAGATAGTCACCGATTTCAGCCGGTGTAACCGCGGTTAAAACCGTGTAGTTAATAAAATATTCATGGGTCCGATAGTGGCGCCCATCAATAATCATTACAAGAACACGATAGAGCATGTCTGTGTAATTCACGTGTGAGGTTAGGTATTTTTAATGCGATTTTAACATTGAAATGGACTTTGTGCGTGACAGGCGGCAGTAACCGTGAGAACGGGCCGCTGCACCAAAGGGGCGAATGGGAAAAGTCGGGGAAAGAGAAACCGACACATCCCACATTCCAAATGGGGCACGTGGCCCCCAAGTCTCATTAAACCATGATTAAAAACAAAGGCGACTGTTACGGCACCGGCGAGTCTCTTTAAACGGGACACGAAGAGGGAAGAAAAAACAAACGTGTAGACGAGACGGCGGAAGATAGCATCGGGGGTTGCAAATGCACCTGCACGGGGGCGGCAAACTGTTGATTACGAAACGGGGGAAAATGGGAAATCTCGTCAATAATTTAATTACGGCAATATCAAGACGCGAGGGGCAAAGGACGCATAAATGCCACTGTCATGTTCTAGAATAGTAATTTTTACATAAAGGGGGGAATTTGCTACTTTACCTCAGTTAACTGTTTTAATATCAGACGATTTGAGACCATAATATTTTCTACTTTTTGCATTTGGTCTGCTGCCAGGTGTCTGCCCATATTTGGCCTTGTGCCGACAAAACTACACGTTTTTAAATTGGGATCAGGTTCAGCAACACTTGAAAAAGCGCCAGTAAATAAATTTCACACTGCTGCGCTTAATTGACTGTCTTGTCCACGCTGCTCCCCTTTTTCTTTCTTTTGAAGTCCAGTCATCTCCTTTTTACCAATTAAAAAACGAAATCTCGTAGACATAAATCACGACCGAGTTCACATAAATATGCGCTTGATGACACTAAAATTTATTACCAGAATGAATTACACAACTAAGATATAAACAGAATACCAATCCAGAAACTTTAATTATTAATTTCTCGAAAAAGCTGCTTGGACTTTTCTTGTGCCTTTTGACCTCCGCGACAAAAATAAACGTGTGGTTTTGGAGATTGTGTTTTCATTTTAACAGCTTGTCAGTTGTAGAGATATCAAATAGTCTTATGAGTGTGGTACAAATAAATTCAATTAAAGTAAATTTCATTAAGTTCATTTGCGAAATTTTGGAAACGTCATTAAAAAAGTCGAAATGTCGCCTTATCTCAGCCGTGCCGGAGATTATCTATTAATGTAATTTATTTTGCGGTGTGCTGTTCTTAAATGAAAGCAATTTGCTCTCTCTCATTTATTAATGAAGCTAAGCAGATGGAGTTTCCGGAGCTCCGGACTATGTTTGCGGGTTCCATGCACACAGCTCTTTGTTGGCAAAGTTTGTTCTCACGTAGCAATCAAACAAACTCAAAGTAACTTATACATTTGTTTGTCTCGCGCAACAAGATAAAGTACACAGATTTCGGTTTTGATGTCAGTTTCAACCACTTGTCAGCGTTGAGACCACATAATAAAAGCTTTGTCGTAAAAAAAAATCCATCGGGTTAATCAAAGGCACATGACCGGAAAAGGGTTTTAAAGTTTTAACTGGAGTGCTCTTGATTCAATCATTGCTTGTTTAATTAATCTAATTCGTGTGGTTAATAACTTAATTGCAGACGAAAAGCGTTTTACAAGGTAGAACTAAACGCGGATTTAATGTAGTTTGCGATATTGTTCAGAAAATTGTGAAATTGTAGTTGGGAAGTTAGAATCGAGGAAAGATCTCAGAAGTTTGAGATGCATATTGGCGTTTGGACATGCTTCAAATCCGTGGATTGTTTATGAGTGGGGTAAAAATTAACTGCTGTCGTGACTACAAGCAATCTCCCAAATTAATTAGACCGATTAAAATCTCCAGACACGTTACAAAGTTTATGCAGGCATTAAATATAAATTTTGTTTTATGTTGGTCGTGCATTTATCACTTGTCTGTTTCAATTGACTGATTGTTGAGGCCTCTTGTTTGTAATTTGCGTTCGGAATTCGTATACACAAGCACCCTTCTGTTTATTACTGCACATAAAATCATCCAGAAAGACAAAATTTCAATGCATTCACGCTCGATTTGTTTGCCAGACATGACGTTTAAATTTTAAACAAACTGCGTCGTTCTGCCCAACTTTGTGCATTTTCTTTTAAATTTGCGGGCCCACAAATTTATTTAAAGCTTACGTCATCGAGTTCGCTTCCGCTCTGCCATTATTATTCAAAATCACATCTGTTTGAAAGCAGATACTAAGATTATATGGCGTTAAATTATCCGACACAGTCATCGGGTTTTTGTTGTGAGCAAAAAGCGACGTATTCTATTAGTTTATAGTCTGTAATTAGAGAGCGCATGGTCTGTACTTTAGCGCAGATAACTACAAGAGACGCTGTTAACAAGGGCGGTCTATCTACAGATGCTACAGTACTCGACTTAATTTGAATGTTCCATCCGCATGACGTGTAATTCTGAGAAGCCTCCTCTAATGACTAGAAAGGACGACTTACTCTCCAGAGCCTAAATCCTAACACAGACGTCGAGCGGTGTCTTCGTCGGATTTAATAGTTGCCTCGTGCCGCAAATGTTTTAAATTTCTCAGATATTTGGGGGGTGCGCACAAAACGTGCTCTTGACTATTTTTTTTAAAAGTCCTTCGCAGTCGAACTATGTTAGGCCTATTTGTAGTTGGGAACAAGCCATATTTGTTTTACTGTGTAAGAAAAAGAGGGTGATACAAATATCTAGAAAAAATTGATGTTGTTGATCGCAAGACATTTTTAACCTGGTAGTAATAAATTAACACAGCTTGGGCTGCAGATGCAGATGACAATTTGTAAAGTAGATGTGTGGGTCTTATTATGATTCTTTTAGGTTGAGGACAAATATTAGATATTAAATATTTTACACAAAAAAAGAAAAAAACAGAAAACGCGCTCTTGTTTCACAACAAAATTTCTTCAGTTTCATCAAGATTCGTTCCCAAAATTCTTTTTAAGTCTTGTTTAATCTGAAATTATAGACAAATAAATAAAGAGCGCTAATAAAAAAAGTTCTTTACGTTATGGTTAATTGTTTCCGCACTTGGTAGAAGTATGTAGTTTTTGTTTTTCAACTTGGTATGTCTCCCTTTCAAAACTAAATAATGACTTTTTTCTTTAAATGCTTGTTGTAGACTTAAAGTTCTTATTGACTAACGACACTTAATTTCTTAATGTATTTATGGTCAATTATTCTATTGACTAGCACCTAGAAAGCAGTTGCCTTTATCAATTAAAATTGAACAGTCGGATACAACAACACGAAATTATCCTTCAAATTCTTATAAATTTTCTCTTTTAACAACTCCATCTAATTGTTGCACTTGTTTTAAATTAAGATGACACAATGTTTTTAGAAAGTTTTTTCAGATCTGTTGTCTTCCATACTTATACTACATGCAGTAAATCTGTCTCTTTTTACTTTTCTCCACGTATTATTAGAATTTTGTTCATCTTCACAGCTGGAGCAATGGTTTTCCTTTTTTTAGTTCTGGGAAACAGTTCCCTTTTTACTTTATTGAACTGAAATTTCCTTCTTACATTTGCAATGCATTGTTTGCATATTTTTCTGGATTACGCAACTTTGTTTTTGATATTTAGTATCAAGCTATGAGCATACCTGAATCAGTTTTAACAGGTTACTCTATTTATTTTGAACCTGAGGTTCAAATGTCAAAACTCGTCCAAATTTTGGGACTGTACACAGAATTTGACAAAACGTAGGTATTGGGTTGTACCACCTAGGGATATTTTTACAACTTGTATATTGGTATTCATATTTTTGACAAACGACAGCGTAATGATAAAAGCAGTCTCAATATTGTTTTACGATAGACGTTTATTTATAGTTGCTATTTATTTATAATTGCCTAGGGGTGTCTAGTACATCGCCGATTTAAGATAACCCTTCTTCACTGAAAAAATATAATTGACATATTGATTATTGTTAGGTGATAAGTATTGATTATGTTATAATAAAACCAAACCAAATCATGGAAAATCAGGGGGTAATTGCATCTCTAAATTTTAATAGGGTTCTAACCGTAGAAAATTACCGTCTTTTTGAAAACCGTCAATCTGGTGGTCTGGTGTTCACCGTTAGTCATATCACAATCTAATTTCGTAAATTTAGGAGAAGTTGGCTCGTTTTTTTACAATTTGTCTCCTTTATTCACAAACATTTCGCGCAACTGAAAACCAAACAATTAATAAAAAAATAATATTTTTTAGAGGGAAAGCTATAACTTGCAAAAAATATTTAAAATTAGCATTTTATTATACAAATTTCAAAATTAATTGGTTTTGGTTGAAATTTTGTGAAATTTGATTGTATGTTTAAAAAAAAAGTATATTTAAACGATGTTGTATTAAAAATTCCAAAAAAAGTATAAATGTAACAAAATAGTGTGGACAAAAAACTACAAAAACATTTCACCCACCCTGAAAGAATCCCCTTAAAGAGTAAAATTGCACTTCTAAATGACAAAGTTGTCAGAGAAAGCTTGAGTTTTTTTGCGATTTTGAATTTGTAAATAGAACGTAATAAGTATCCCACAAAATATCATTTTCTCACTCCGCAGTTGGATTTGGAAAAATCCCCCTCCAAATTCACCAAACTTGAAAATCACTTTCAACATCATGAAAGTTCAATTAATGACTGAAACTTGTACAAAGCTCCCTGAAATTCTGTAACAAGATATGAAGCATCTCGCTGAAATTCTTTCAGGTACCGCTTTCCATCCGAGATTAATTGCTTTAAAATTGATTCACCAAGTGATCACGTTTTCTTATTCACCTGAAGCGATTTTTTATAGCACTGCACATGCACCCTCTATGGGAGTAATCGAACAAGTTAATTATGTTGGGTGATCATCGAGGCAGCACGCATGAGACAATGACAATGCCGCTGATGAGGCGTATTGTCGGAACCGTTGGACCGTTCATGTGTTACCTCCATATCGATCTTCCGAAGGGCACACGTGACTAGCAGAATTGCCGCAATTAAAACTTTTCACCGTAGCATAATGAAATCAACGCGCAACGCGGATCTCATTAAAGATTTTTTTCGTTATTTTTTTACGAAGGGTTAAAGTAACTAGTAGTAACTTTTGCTCGAACAGAGACTGACTACTTCTTAGTGGCTCCTCTTTTGCAATTAAACACTCGCACACCACTTGACAATTAAACCCTCGTCTCGTCAATCATTTCTTTCTTATAATCGGCATCTTCTTCACATGTCGAAGCATCCTACAGGAGTTGCCAGGTAACGGGACGCTGGGGATCGTCACATGCGGTCGTCATGACGACGACGCCACTTTAATACGGCGTCGTTCAACTCGAATTCGAAGCGAATTAGAGGGTCATCGCGTGATCTGATTTGAATTTGACGCGGGGGACTCAAAACTCTGTTGTTTACTAGTAGTATCAATCTTTAGTCGCGTGTCTCAAAATCTTCAATTAGTTGGGAAATCTCTGGTAAATAAAAGTGGGATTTGATAAAAGGTACCGATCGAAAAAATTGTGAACGACTTGAGTTTGACTTAGGTCGGACAGGGAAAGACAAGAGGAAAGTGATAGATGCTCGTGTTCTGGGGGAACATAAACAACAACCACAACTGCTTTTACAACAATAACTGTAATAAGGAAAATAATGATATCTGGAGGTCGGGGTTATTATGGCGAGAACACGAGGCATTAAAAGCAGACATACACAACGATAATAATTTAAATGAGAGACCGTAGGGGCACATTTTCATAACTTTTTCTAAATCCTTAGTTGTTTCATATATCTGTCTAAGTAGGTAGCATCTTACCTAAAAACAAGAGGTATGAAGCTCTTGAAACTGATATATTTAGGTGTTACAGAATGTACTGTGCATTAACATAAGAACATTTTTAATCATAAAACTGTCAAAGAAAAATTTACCTACCTATTTGAGCATTTTCTGCTTTTCTTCTAACTTTTTATCCACTAATGTTCCGATTTTGAAAAAATCATCTGTCGTGAATGTTGCCTAACAATCCACTTTACTTTTACAGTTAACAATAGTTATATTCTCTCAGTGGCGGACGGATAATTTTGATAAAATTTTGTCTTAATTTTATCTTGATAACGGAAAAAATTTGAAATAGTGCTACAAACTGACTTATTCTATTGTTAATTTTCATTTTTTCTGTTTTTGACCATTCGCTGCTCCTAAAATAATTTATGATACCCAGTTTTTTTTATCCTCATTAAAATAAGTAGTTCCTGAAATCCCGAGTAGCGAAGGTAGAAGTATTGGATGTTGTAAATTATTTAAGGGGCAGTTTGTGTATTAACCAATGTTTCAGCGCCATATATTTTAACTCATGTTTCAATTTCGTTTTTATGCTTTTTACTATGATTAAAAATAGGGATTTTTTGCATATATCTAAAAATATATCTAAAAGTGTGATTAGGTCAGTTTGTGGCGCAAATTTTTCCGTTTTGTAGCTCTAGTGTCTTGTCTGGACGCATCCACTAAATTTCAAAATCTGATCTTAACATTCCTAATGAAATTCAGGATAGAATTTCAACATTTTTTATTGAACACAAATTTCTTTCGTTGGTGTCTACTTCATGTTTTCTTTCCCGAAAATTTTATAACGTCCCTCTCCCTTTAAAAGCTACCGGTCCATGTGTCATCCTTTCGCATGTTTATTCTTCCAAAGCAGTGCGTTATCGCCCCGAATTCAATTCCCGTTGAGACTTACGCGTTCTCAGTTGCCCCACAATGGAACTAGACACATCCATTTTGCCACTGTGACTTACACAAATATAACAATTCTATAAAAGTTCTCGCGCTTTATTTTTTTATGCGGCCACGTGAGAATCGCCACGTAAAAAGAGCTGTTTGTTGGGAATGTCGTTCTTTTCGGTGTCTCTGAGGATTTTTTCTAAAATTGAAAGAGACGTAGTTTATTCGAAGATTAATTGTAAAAAGCAGTGTTTTTGTTGGTGGGTTGCGAACGATTCAACATCAAGCACGGTCCATTTGCGCTCTGATGACGTTATCGACCGAAACACGTGTCAAGCGAAAAAATGTCATGTGTGGCAGCAATGGTTGTTTTCGACCTGTTTACACGATTCCATTCTTGTTTGGATTGCTCTGAACGAATCCCGAGTGTTGTGATAAACAACAGGGCTTGTTTTGAGTAGTTTTAGTCATAATATACTGTAAATTCGAACACTATCCCTGGCAGTTATTATTATAGGTCTAATTGTAACGTAGACGATTCCCATTTAGTCCCGAGCCGATATTGTGTACATGAAGTTCCGGCCTTTCCTTATCTACTCAAAACCATTCAACTCGTTCAAGCGAGCCTATTCACTCTAGACTTCAGTTAATTAATACGCGACGGACCGCCACGTACTAATTCCGGGGAATAAAGTCCGGAGTTTGGGACTCTCTTACCTGGAAATTCATAAATTGCCAAGTTTCGTCCGGTCTTCGCTCGTGATTAATTCCGGGGATTAATAGAGATTTTTGGGGGGATGAAACGAAAAATGACGACGGGTCAGGTGCGCTCGTTCCGGTTCGCTCCGGGTGTCTTGTAAAGCGTCTTGTCGCGGATCCGGAGGGAGTCGACCGTAACGATGACATTTTTCTAAATGACTACATGAGAATACAAGAGTATTTTATACAGGACCCTGTCGTTACGGATTCGGCACTAAAGCCACGTTTACAACACCTCAAACAAGCAAAAGCAACAACTTTCACGGCTTTTCTTCCAGTTACTCAATTTACTTGAAGATAAGAAATGTGAGCCTCGATCTAAACGGTCCTCCACACGCGACACCCTTATTTATTTCATGATTTGCCTCTAAATATTTATAACGTTTCTATCCCCGGATATGGGCGCTCTGTCTCGTGATAAACGGCGGCAATCTCGGACCAACAGAGGAATTTTTGTAATTGCGGCTTCCGGAAAGGCCGAAGCCTCCGGAATTTATTAAAGCTGAGCACGCCTACCGGAGAAATTTTTATGTCGTGCAAAAGCTCCAAATTGACCTGTGCACTCAAAAAACACCAGATTTCATCAAACTTTAATCAAAGCGGTTATTTTTAGAAATGTCTTGCTTCCTCTACGACATTTTGTCAATTAAACACGAGTATCGTCACTTCGACGCAATTATTCCGAAGGTGAGAGACGAGAAGGAAGAGTTAAATCGTTGCAGCAACACATCTTCTTGTGTATAACAATTCCGAGGTTCTCGTAAACGCTACTACTTCCTGGTTTTATGATTACATCGCTCTGCATTTCTCTAGAACGTGGAATACGTCTGAAAGACGTCTCTAAGCCTCATGAAAATCTTATTAAACCGGGAATCTCTACATTAAACTTGAAAGGTTCGAAGCAAGAGCCTAATCAATTCAGACTTCCGGAATGTCTGGGGGATTCGCGGAAAAAACCGCTTTTTAACGGTCACGAGAGGACAAGATGTGGATAAATATAGAAAAGATGGAGGCGGTGATAGATAGTAAAAGAACGTCAAAAGAAAAAAAAATACGAGGTGGATCTTCGGAGAAAACAGATTGAGGTTTCAGAACATAATAAATGTAAAATTCTGATTTCAGAATATGTCACTTAATTAAACAAATACAAATTTTCAAGGGTCTTTAACCTCAACGTTTTTTATAGTGCCGAAACTCGTTTATAATTCTGAAGAAAATTAAATTATCACTTTGGAGAAAAATTTTTTTTTAATTTGCCGTTGAATTGCAATGAATGAACATTTGTCTTATAGCCGCTAGAGCACGAAAAGCATGAAAACATTGTTTAATAGTTATTTATTATACAAACAAGACGATAATGAATCACTTTAACGATTAACTGAAAATTGCTAATTAATGTCACGAGATGATTATAGATCCTTTATCATCGTATATAATACACTATTTTTTTCTGTAGCAGATTTTGAAAAGAAACTTTGATTTTATTTTATTAATTTGAAAAATAAATACTCATTCTACGTAATATACAAAATGTGCGAGAACGAATTAGAACTGCTTGCAGACTGCAGAAGCAGTAAATTGCCTCAAAATCACACTTAATATACGAGAGAAAGTATAACGCGTTTCAAAAATAGAGAGATGGGAAAAATATCAGTGGAGTTAGTGAAAGAGTGCTTCTAGCATATCTAAGAAAGTCAAAGCTTCAAGTTTGTGTTTGTGTGGGGAATAAAAAGTACGATATTTTAAAGTAGAAATTTTTCAAAATACTGCCAAAATAAATGTCATGTTGATTTTTAGATACAGCAAACTAATTACACTGTTGGTGAAACTAAGTGAAGGCTATAAACGTAAAAATCGAAGATATTTGAACAGAATAAAACCATTAAACTTTTGTTAAATGCTTCAGATGATGATTATGTTTTTGTGAAAGTTAGATATTTAAATGATCGCAAGGTTTGAAAAATAATATGTAAAATAGGGTTTCAAACTTACAGGTTGTTGCTATAATGCCTTTGCACGAGGCTTTTAGAACGGACAAGTTAGAAGTTACCAAAATTGACGATCGTTTTGTGAGGCCGATAAAAATTGTGAAGTTAGTTTTTTGGAAAATGTATGAAAATATCAAGCTTGCGTCCTAAAAACGTTCCTCACATCAAATTCTTCGTCAACCACAGACAGAAAAAGTGCACCATTCAGCCTGTGGAAATCAATAAATTGTCTAATGTTCCAAAACTGATTGGAACGTATACGGGGCATTGCTTTTGCCGCTCTGCAGCTACGATGTTGTCAAAGACAGATGCTGATCTTGTCATGAATAGGCGTATGGAAATCACCGTCAGAAGAAGAAAACTGTATAAAAGATTCGGTATCGAAAAAAATTACCGTTTCAAATCAGATTTTTTGCGAAAATTTGGCCACAATAAGTTTAGCTACGAGTGTAGTGCAGTTAACCCACAAAACTATCAATACGAATTATATTCTTAAAATCAATGTTTCTGGGAACGTCAACTGTATCATTAATGTTACAATGAATCCAAAATTATAATGTACTAAAGCTAATTAAAAGTTTAAGAATTTTATCTACCCTTGAGAATAAAGTGCAAGTTAGCTTTGCATTTTGAGAGAAACAAAGCATGCGTTAAAATCTGCTATAGAAAAAATAAAATTATCTCTTTGGAGAAGGATTTTATAATGTTTTTAAGTTGCCCTTTAGATGACAATGAATGAATATTTGTCCCAAAGCCTATAAAGAAAGTTTGGAAAGCACAAAAGCATGAAAAAAATTGTGTAAAATAAATTTAAACTAGATTATAATATCATTTAATTTATCGGTTTTTTCGTCCTTGCTACTAAGTGTCACGACACACGATAATTTGTTACCTAGTCACCGAAGTAGAGTGTGCTTTTTGCAATCTGTGTTGATTTAGACTTTACGAGTTTTTCCAGCGCAGTACCGGGAACTTAAAGTTTTTATCAATTTGCGTGTCGTCCTTGGGGTGTTATGCCCTCATATCCAGCGGCGTATATTAACGCTTTTACGATCCATCCGTTTAATCCCCGTCGCCGTAAATATGTCCAGATATTGAGCCGAGGCCGTTCCGCAAACAGCAATCAAGAGCAACATAGACGCGCAACAAGCAAAATTTCACGTTCAAAGGACACACGTGTGCTACTTTGTAGAGATTAAAACGGCAAAGAGCGTATTAATTAGTGTGCAGTTGACAGGATTGCCGAGAATTATCAATGGAAAGACAGGGAGAGGACCAGAGCCAGTTGACCTCCTGCAGAGCAAAAATTGATCGCTAGCAACGAAATGTAAACCGCGCTAACGAAGTCATTTCCTTTGGAATTAATGATCCGGGATTCTATTTCACCCACCTACGGGGAAAATACGTCAAAACCACCGACTTCGCCTAGTTTTCCATGAGAGGATTTATTTTATTTTGCAGGATTCGATTAATATTCTGAAGCGAAAATGGTCGATTTGTTCGCTTGAGACGTAACAATTAGGGACAGGATTGAAATTTGAACTGGACGATGGAGACTGGAGGAGTGTAAAAGGTGCCACCGCCATTAGGCTGCAAAGAGCCGGAAATTAGAGTTAACCGGATTGCTGAGGCTCGGCGGTCGAGTTACTTTACCGTTCCTACATCGACAATATCAAATAATGAAGTTCTAATGCAGAGGGATGTAAGGGCCTTATCTGGCGCCCTCTATCGAACGGCCCGTTATCAGGCCCGTGACACGGGTAAGCTTTTATCCTACACACTGCGACTGACGTCCTAAGCACAGGACGTCCTTATAATTCTATTACTTATCTCCCTATCGCTCTTTTTTATCTATTAACCCCCGAGTTGACTTTTGTACGTCTTAATTACATTATTCACTCGGCTTTTATGTCGGTGCGTCAGATATATAATAAGAATACCATCCGTTTCTGACGTGCCCTTTTAACTAAACCCCTTAATCAAGTTTTGGGAGTTTCGAGAAGGAGAGAAACAACGAGAATACACCACAGGTGGGGAAATCAAAAATAATTATAAGATCTGTAATTGCCCATTGTTAAACTAATTGAAGGCAACAATGCCACCAACTACGGGGCTTGAAATTTATATTAGATTACTAAAAAAAAAAATTGCTATACATGGAACCCTAATTTTTACCTTTATTTTGTGCTAAAAAAATAAAATGTATGCCCCATTTTTAAGATCAAGTATTATACAGTAATTCAGTTTTTAACAGTGATAGATTCTTGACAAATTTTGCTGTTAGGCTCGCAACATTTTCAGTTTTGAAATATTTGAAAGCTGCTCTCTTTTATCTTTCTAGAATCCAAGCTGTTGAATGCTTAGATTCTACGTTTTTAGTTGCCAGCACCTTACAGTGTAAATTTCTAGATTCCATGATTCTTCATTCTCAAGTTTTCTTCTTCTTTTTTAGAATCTTACATTATTCTTCAAATCCTGAGTTCTCAGGTCTTATCTTTTCGGAATTCCAGACACTTTAAAGAATAACTAACGTAAGGTTTTTCAAATTATATTATAGATGCTAGTACTTTAAATCTGATATTTTTAGATTTTAGGTTCTAAATTCTCCAGATTTTTCAGCTGCCAACTCTTAAAACTCTGAAATTAAAGCTTCTTTTATTAAAATTGTCGTTCCAAATACACATGTCTAAATTTCTAAAGTCCTAGATTCCCAGATCGAAAACATTTTCAAATTTAAAATTTAGCAATTTATGACGCATTCTAAATTTGCAAATATATTAAATTTTTATTCTTATTTTTTAGATTTTCAGATACTAGGTTTTTAAGTATCTTCTATTTTTGCTAATTCTAATTATCGGCTTTGAGATACTGATCATTTAAAGTTTTAAAATTTTAGATTCTATTTCAGATATTGATTTTTTAAACTTTCGAAAATTCTCCAATCTTGGATTTTCACAGATTCTATGTTTTAGATACTAATCCTAAAAATTGAAATTTTGTGTTCTCATATTTAAAACTTTAGACTTTCAGGTTTTAATTTATAGTAGTTTTCGAAATTTTAGGTCCGTGGATTCTATGGTATTGAATTCATGCTGTAAATTCTAGTTAATTCTAATTTCTATTCTAAATCTTTGGATTCTGGATTTTCAGATATTAAACCAGATTGTTCAGCCGGCAGTAAAGCTTCTGTTATTAAAAGTAACATTCTAAAATTTAAGGTTTAAATTTCTCATATTTATATTTAAATTTCTTAGGTCCTAGATTCTCAGATATAATAATTATAAATAATAAATAATAAATAATAAATAAATAATTCCAAATTTAAAGTTTTAAAAACTGAAGGTGAACATTTGAAGATTCTATATTTAAACATGAAAATCTAAATTTGCAGATACATAATTCTCACATTAATTTTTAGATTATCAGATCCTAGATTTTTGTAAGCTCAAATTCTTAACTATTTAAAACTCTAAAAATTCCTATTTTTTTTATTTATTTTATATTATTTATTTATTATTTATCCCAAAACCTATTCTAGATTTTCCCAGATTCAAGTTTTCGAGACATTAATCCGTCAAATTCAAGATATTATTGTTTCAATATCTAGACTTCTGAATGCTAATTTTTCAAATTCTAGATTTTTAGACTTTATATTTAAATTTTATGACTAAAATTTGATCCGAAATGAGGGCAATCTGAAGAGAAAATCACTCTGTATATCTTTCCTTTGAATAGAAATGGGGGCCATAGCTCTTAGCTGGCGGATTTTAATTTTCTCTTCGTCCGATGTAGATAGTTCCTTTCGTCCGTAAAAATAAAGAAACGTCTCTTCGTGTGCAATCCAATTGCAAAGATGCATCCACCCGGCAGATGTATGGCGACCTCTCCCCGATTAGCCTCCGTTTTCGTATCGGTTTCACCTCACTTTATGTAAAACGTTCAGATTTTAATGGCCCATAACTCAGCTCGCTCCCTGTTGTTAATCTTAAGAAAGGCAGCGTTTTAAGAGTTCTGGTCCACATATTTCCGTGTCTCGTAACGACACACCCCCATAAAACGGGTGAAATCTCGCGAATTTATGCGAAATTAAGCAGACATTACGAGCTTCTCCCAATTGGACATCGATTTTTGCGGCTTCACCTACTCAACCTTCAAAAGGAAGACTCCCAAAGCGGCTTACTTTCAGCCTGTCCCGTGCAGACACCGTTATCACAGTGCTTTGTTTCAGGCACTTGATGTTAATCGTGGTCTATTGTTGAGACCGCAAGAAGAGCGACTCGCACCAAGCAAAAAATCGGCTCTGTCTGCGCAAAAGAAAATGAATTTTTATGGTCGGAGGCCATTTTAACTACTTTTATACAACAATGCACAGAACGCTATCTGTGTAATCACCCACCCGGTTTATTTTGTGCCGCTGCAATCGTATTTCACAAGTTTACTGTTTCATGAGAATGGAAGAGACTAACTGTATGCGCCAAACATAATTAAAATCGGGGGAATTACCCAGTGAAGGAATGCTATAGCGACGGCTTTTTAATCTGGGACTTTCGAGGGCTGTTTCCTGATGGGACACGTTTTTCTTGTTTTCACAGAAGAATGACTATAACTGACGGCTCATATAAGGGTTATTAACGGGAAATGAGATACGTACTAATTCTAAAAAGTCGGATATTGCTTCGCTGCGGTGGTCTTTGATAGAGTTTGCTGTTAATAAAACCGTAGAACAAACTTTACAAAATTTTACAACGAACTGCTGGAAGGATACCAATAAGATCAGTTTTTTCTATGACAAGAATTGATAAATTTCTGATACTAAACCTTCGTCAGTTCTAAACCAGTTTACTTAACATAGAGAAATTTAAAAAGTACACTGGGAAAACAAGAAAAAAATTACATGGCTGAAGTCATAGTTGGTGTTTGGCTTATTCTACAGATAAAGGAATTTTATTAAGGTTATCTCGTAGTTCCGTCATATTTCAGTAGTTGTTAAATATATTCTAAATCTACAATGAGGTACTTGGCTTTAATCTGCGCACTGGAACTTGATCTAAAATTGATTTTGGTTGACAGTTGATCTTTCTGAATGATGCAAGATTGAACTCAAAATGAGCGGATTAATCTAAGACAACATTTATATGAAAGTTACGGTTAGTGCAACTTTACTATAACTTGAATAATAATTAAATAATTCTATACTTTTGTCACATGTTTAGCCATTGAATAAAGCCTACACGAATTCTTTATCACTTCCCATTTATCACTTCATCGTAGAACTACCTTTACAAAAATTCACAGTGAACTGTTGGAAGAATACCAATAAGATCTTTTTTTTCTATAGCAAATTTTAAAGTGTGCTTTATTCGTCTCAAAATGTAAGACTGGCTTGCACTTTAACCACAACGGTAGATAAAGTGAACATCAAGCATAGATACAAAACTTTAAATTTTATTTAACATTAGTACATTTTTATTTTTGATTAATTATAAAGTTAATTGAACATTTGACGTTCCTAGAGCTGCACTGCTTGGTGTAGGTAGTGTGGTGAAACATTCCCATGACCTTTCTAAAATTTTGACAATGTTATCGTTGGTTCAAGGGTAAGTAATGAATTCTATTGGCATTAGCCTTATTTGTTTTTTTTTTTCAATTAACTATTATTTAATTCGAATTAGAAGTTTTCATTACAGTTAAATTTAGTTACTATCCGTTTTCTGGAATCTGACGTTCCCCATAGTGACGTCATGACACATGGCAGAAGTGCTAAGCATTTTACCACCTTTCCTCCACCAAGACTGCACTGGACTCGTAACTCCATTGATAGTTTTCCCACTTTTCCACTTTTGACACGAGTTGCACTTTTTCTCGTATATTAAATGTGAATTTTGAGGCAATAACTTATTAAATTTAACTTATAATTTAAATTTAATATAGAAAAAAAAGTATAATACACGGCGATAAAAGATATTTAACCATCTCGTAAAATAAACAATTTTCACTTGATAGTTAAAGTGGTCCTTTATCGTCTTCTATAACAAATAAGTAATATTTTCCTGTTTATTTTTAGCATGATTGAAAATGGAGCGTTTGATTTTAATTTTTGACAGGATGACGTATTATTTCGTATGTCGAAATGGTATTTTGTCGCTTCAGCCCTGGATTAATCGCAGCATGATGTAAATAGGGAAATAAAACCTGTCCGGTGGAAACGTGACGTATATTTTGCCGTTATCATTTCAAACTACACAAACTTCCTATTGAATGAAATCCACAAAAGAGAAATCTCCGGGATATCTATATGTCGCTTGCTCTGTGGTGACTAATAATCTGTCATCGGTCGAACGCGGAAAAATCCAAATAGGCATTGTAGTAGCTTAAAGTAGGAAGTTAATAAAGAAGAATGGCGCGGCCTGAGCCAACCCTCATCGAATGATTTATAACATATAAGGGTTGAACGGTTTTATTTGTATTGTGGATATATGATTAAACTGGCACGTACCCCCTGTTCCAAAGCCTCACAATATGTTCACCAATAAAACCAACGAAAAGAGAGGGCAAACATGGAAATGTTTTGAAAAATATTTGCTTGTTTAGCTTGAGTTGTCTGCCGATTTAAATCGCGTCTCTTCTTACATCCAAATAAAACGGTGCGCACTCATTATACTACATCAGCTTTGAAAACATCGCAATTTGTTCGGCACGGTGAGTTTGAAATAACAGTATCATATTCTGCATTCCGGAGTTTCGCTGAATAAAAATAACAAACGGGAAATATTCAAATTTACATTTGATGGGTTGAGAAGCTGCCATTGCGAGAGCTACGCGTTTCGATCCGTCCTAAATGAAATGTTGAATAAAATTCAATTACGTTTATTCTTTTATGAAAGGCCCCGGCTTTTATCGTCAAAATTTACAAATTCTTCTTTTTATGGCTGCAAGTTGCATTTATTAGTTTAGTTCAGGCGGAACTTTGAAATCTCGGCCAATTAACACCTGTCGTATACGAAAAAAACCACAAAGAACAAGAATTTCGAGAATTTTTTATTAAATTTTTATCTCAAGTTTTATAGAAAGTATGACAATAATCCTGCAAAGCGACCAGCTGGAACGGAAGTGAAACAAGCAGAAAAACTCAAAATGTAAGAAAAGTAACATGTCTTACCAACGGATCTAAAAGTGAAATTAATTTTTTCAGTGAAATTTGAAACTGTCACAAAGCTTCTTATCATATCGCGTTTCTATTAATTTCCCAAAATTTTCAATATTTTCCAACTTTGCATATAAGTAAACACATTTCATCTCTTCCATCCATTCTTTCGTCCCTTTCGCGAATCCTGTCATCCGCATCGAACACATCTCCTCTCGTCTTTATTTAACGGCGAACTAATTTGTTTTGTGATTGAATATCGACCGGTTGAGAAACGCCCGATGTTTCTTCTCTCAGAACGCCACGCGTCCTCAATTGACAACGCAAAAGTTATTAAAAATTCACCCCCATTTCAAGCTGATGTTCTAAAACATTAATTACTTGTCCGTATACAATAATAATAGTTGAGTTCTTGGACGCTCAGAGTCCTGTATCTGTGGTAACAAAATTAGAGCTAATGGAGTGGCATATTGCCGTGGTGATGTTCATGGCAACGTTATGAGGGATCGTACAGAACGAACCCTTGAATCCTTAGAAATAGAGAGGAATTGAACATGGGGAAAATCGAAATAATAGGCGAGGTTACATTTTAAATGAAAAATGGTGGAGGAGACGAGACGTGAAATTTGTCTGGGTTTCTAAAAAAAGACTGGGGGCTTTGAGCTGATAAAATCGGGAGTTTAAATGGTGTCTCTGCTGTATATTGCGAGTTTCATTGTGTTCCCGATGACACCAGACTTGTTCTAATTTAAAAGTGTTTTTTGAAAATAGCGGTCCCGCGAGCCGGATCACCTGGTTCGATAACCGCAGGAAACGTAGCGTTTGTTCATTCTGTGCATGCAAATAAATCCGTATTGCGTCCAGCCGTTGCAAAATATAAAATTTAATTGCATTCCGCATTTGCAATATTCCGAAGTATCCGTTTCGTCGGTTGCACGTTTTAAATAAATTTTAGCGCAATTGCACGTTAAACGGTCGAGCAGTTTTGTACCGTCGGTAATTTGTATTTATTTGTGTGACGACCCTCGAGTTTATAGTCTCTGGTCACCACCCCGCAGGGTTTTGCGCATAAGTAGAGGGCTAGCACTTTTCATGCTTACCCCCTGGAAATGACACAATGCATGATACAATACGTCCTCGTCTAACGAGTACCTAAGCTTTAATCCTCTCTATGTATTCAAGGTCGGATTTTTTTCTGTGAGCCGCATTAGGCCCCCTTTTGCTCGACATTATCTAATATCAGTCGAGGGATGCATGGAATGGTTTACAGTCCATTTCGCTATCGCGACCATATCGCTCTTCACTTATATTGTGTGTGTTTTCGAGGATCCTATTACTTTTCTGGATAATGCACTGCCATGGAACCGATTATGTTGTCCAAGGAAGTCACACACGACTGCGATATTCTCCGATAGAATTACGTCAATCTTATCTAATAAAGATACGAACTTGTCAAAATTTATCTCGGGATTAATAGATGTTGGCGGGCTTCCGTGAAAACCGAGGAAATATTTCACGTATAGTTTATTTCACATTATGTACACAGATGGCCATTTTTTACAAAGAAGGGTAGACAGAAAAACAACGGATGAACATAAAATAGAAAAGACAGCCACCTGTACAACTCCATCGACAGAGAGCTTGACAAATAGACGCTGGGAATCTTTTCTTTGAAAAAGCTCAGATCTCGTATGAATTCAGATATACAACAAAAACAGCCCGAACAACATTATTACTCTCGCAGCTTCGTCATCTCGTAGAACATTTCTTTTCTTTTTATTTGATTGGTTGACGACGAGGAGTTTAGCCTCATCCAATGCAGCAATAGTAAGAATTTCATAAAAATTTCAGCGTCCGAAACAGGATTGCAGGCACTAAAGTGGCGTGAAATAAAAATTTGCATGTGAAACGTCGTCCGTTGGCAACTTTTGAAAAATTGATCGAGCGTGGGAGAGTCGCTCGATGGTAAATGTTGTGTCTTAGAGACGCTTGAATATTTCAGTGTAGCGCCGATGCGATCCATGAATAATCCTGAAAAATCCCCGCAACAATGGCAGACATCACGCGAAACAAATATATATGCTAATTTGCACACCTTGTGTAATAATAAAAACGGCATGACGTCTGGCGAGTCGCAGACTTGTCAACTTTAATAACATTATTCGAAAAAAATATAGACGACGCGTTGGGAATTTTTTACAAAGTGCGATTGCCCAAATAACAATCCACTTTCGAATGAAATTGTAAAATAAGTTCTCGTGAAACTAAAATGGCTATTGTTTGTCGTATCTGGAATATTTGAAAAAGCACCGCGGCTGTTGAATAGAAAACAAGAAGAGAGAAAAACGCGCCAGTCGAGCGTATGTTTCGACACTGAGAACAATCTAAGGAAGGAAAACAATTCTTGTGCGGAGATATGCAGTGTCGAGAACCACCCAGCTAGAAGATTAAAAATTGCCAGGGCTCTTGTGTTTCGAGCCACTTGATGGATGACCTGCGACGCGACGCTTAAAATATACACCTGGAGCAAAAGTTGAGCAAAACAGCAGAAAAATTCTGATTAGGAGTTCAAAAGTGGAAACGTCTGTTTTTTTTTCAAACTTAATCGTTAAGGCGATTTTCTCACTAACAAGAAGCAATAATGTTTGTCCTTTTTTCGAAAACTATTAGAAATATTTTGATTTTGTTTTCACTATTGTTTTCCTTGCAATATACATGTACATGCCGTGCAAGAAATACTTTTTATGTTTGTTTTTTTTTTATTTTTGGATAAAATTGTTTAAATCATGTAATTGATTTCCCGATGACTATAATTTTTGCCTCCTACACGACATAGAAAATAAAAAAACAAAATGAACAGTTTTCGTTCTGAAAATGAAACGAAGACCTGAGCAGAGAAGGAGCAAACGGTTGAGACCCAGGCGATTCACTCAAAACTATAAAACAGTAAAGAATCTTTCAAACCATTTTTGTAAGTAATAATCACACCACTTACTTTTTCTTCGATTTTATGATTTTATACGCAAAATGTACCTTACGCTTATATAATAATACCAATAACTAAGTAATGGATATTACCAATCTGTTACCAATAAATTCGCGGAGTTGGGTACTCCTAGAATTGCCAGCGTTCTGCCGTCATTGTCATACCTATTCGCAAAATTTGGCATTTTACAAATGTTTTGTCTGTTAATTTTTTGAAGAAAAGGCCTTTTATTGTTCATACGATAAAATGTTTTTCTCTTGGTAAGTTGCCGTTGTACATCCTTGATAACAGTATTTGTCATGCTTGTTTTAGAAAATGAATCTTGTTTTTTGTTTTTAATGGGTTGTTAAGCTTGTAGCAGCATAGAAGCTTTTAATTTTATTTATGGCATTGTGTTCTAACAAACTAATATTTCTCGTCAACACAGTTTTATATACACATTAAGTATGTATTCGTTTTCTCAAATTTCCAAAGAGGATTTGACACTGGTCTCTGTTTTTTTTCAGATCTTGAATTTGTTGCATACTCAAAAAAGGACAAATGCCAACTAGCATATTACTTATGCGTTGCTTCAAATCTTTTCGTAATTGGACTGGAACAACTTTAACTTACGAATTCATTAGTTTTGGCTTCTTTTAACGAAGATATTAGCTATTTTCTGTTGGAAATTCCAAAAGCGAGCAGCTGTGAATTGTCAATTTTTTCTATTGAAACGCGATTACTCAACCCACTTAAAAATTTCCGTTCTTGTCCGAATTCTTCGGTATTATCCTCTCTTTGTCCCCTTCCGTAATCGTTGCAGTTTTCCAAGCGCAACTTTATCCCTTTTGCATTCATTTATGGTGCGCAACTTTCCAAAATTTAATCCGGATTTTTCATCTAATCCTAGACGCGGTTGCCATCTTATGCGTCTGGGATTATAGCTCGCTTCTGCTTGTTTATGTGGTGTGCTTTTCGAACATGTGTTTCTAGTTGTTTGTTTGTGGAGTTAGGCGCGAAAACACAACCATATGGAGGGTGAGCGGCGCAAGATGTTCTTTTTCTGGCCTCATTAACGGGCGACACCCTAAATCATCACTAGATAAAATCGGAAGTTAACGGCTCGCCTTTATCAAACTAAAAATATCCAAGATTTGCGATGTTCAAACAACGCACGTAAGACTTCCAGTTATGTCGTCTGGCCTAGATCCTGCGGTTTCTAACAATAATTCTTGTGCGTTATTGTTAGTTATGGGGTCGTAAAAGCATTATTTGTTTGAGGCAACAACAAGTTAAATGCGGACGATTAATTAAGGCAACTTTTATTATGCCGGCCGCTGGTATGAGTTTCGGGGCGAATTAAATTTGAAATATTCTGGCTTTTAGTGAAATTAATAGCAAATATTAGCTTGATTCCTAAAGCGAAGGCGCGTACTGCAAATATTGTATTTAACAATGAATGCTAACGACGCGGGTTCTGCCATTGCTCCAAGACAACCCTTTTTATGTTGCTTCCTAATATCACCTCCGAATTTGCATGTAATGTATTTTAATTCCCTTTAAGGTCGCGTCTCTTCTCACTCGGATATTTATACTGAGCTAACTAGAACTTGTTTGCCGCCACCGAGTTTTGATTCTGGGACTAATATGGAAATTAACGCGAGGGAGCTCCACAATTTGAAGAACTGACTTGCTTCGATAAGCATCAGGAGCTGTGCTTTCATTGGAAACTTGTTGCGATGAATTTCCCGTAAACCGCATAGTTCTCAAACGCTTAGAACTTTGTAAATCGAATCTCATTTTGATAATAATTCCAGTTGCATAAAATTCCAAATGCTCACGTGGCAGGTGCAGTTCAACAATGCGAACAGTTTATTAAAACTAGCCGTGAAACAAGTTTAGAGAGCGATATTGTCCAGTCAGCGACCCCACATTGTCCAGTTTATCCAGTTAAATAAATAAATACACAGGGATACAATTAGTATCCTGTTGAGTAAAGGTTATATTAACAACTGCAGTATTGCTGTTGGCGCTTTTCAACAAGTTTTTTATGTGATGATGGTGGTGGTGGTAAAAAGTGTTTTCTGTGACCTTATTAGTTAGAATCAGTAACCGCACTCCCTTAACTTTCGAATTAAATAAGTTTTCACCCCATATGAAAACCCATTATGTAAATTAGACAAAATATTGGCAATCGTTGGGTCGTCTGTCCGCCGCCGTCTCCGGCGTTGATTTTTCGTCATCAGCCCCCTTCGCGCCATAAACTGCATTTCAATTAGATGAGACAAGTAATGAAATTTTATAGCGCACCCCCTCCTCGCGCAACATTCTTTGTGCATTACAGCAGTCGACTTAAGCTAACATATAGGGTGGTGAAATTGGTAAATTCGTAACGCTAACACCATTAGGATACGTCGGGGGCGGTGTAGGGGCGCAAATTGCAATAGGCCGAAGGATAAACTGACTCCACAGTGCGTATCCCAGATTGAGGGGCGGTTTTATTAAGCGTGTGCCAGCTAATATACCTCCAAAAAGAAGAGAATAGATACAAACACGGATCAATCATTCATCAAGGCATTAAAATTAAAACATGACGGAGAAGAGGAGACGTAGTATCTGCGGAAGGCAGCTCAAGTGATGAAACATGGCTATAAGTGAGATATATTGTAATGGAGGAAGTCCGTCATTACTCAACACTCGCCTCGAGTCGCGCATCATTTATTAAATCTCGCAAACTCAGACATGAATTTTCTTGTAGCGATACAAAGCGGCCAAATGGACGTGAGATCACGAGAAGAAAGTCTTCAAATCGATCAACGTAGTTATTTTTCCTGCCTTAAAATTAAACAGCAGGAATGAGATTTGTCCCCGGAAAGACCCATTTTTCAACTTGCGTCTTTAACCTTGGCCCCGGAATCATCTGTTCTCTAATCCTGTCCCATCTCCGAGTTCGGTAGTAGTGCGGCAATCCACAAACCGGAGTTGTAGCAGCATCTGGCGCGCTCCAAACTCCTGCGATCTTCGTAAGCAACAACACCGGAGTCACATATGCTTAGCATCGAAATCATATCTAAATCTCGGCGTACCGGAGTCTGGCTGCAGTCGCGATATCTCCACTGTATCTCAAATTACATCAATTCGGGATCAATATCGGTGTAGCCGCCCAGCGTATTGATGAAGAGGGACGCATCCGGAGTGTTCTTGTACCGAACAGAGCGGCTGTCACGAGAAAATACGGCCATTCGAGGCTCGGAGAACCGGCGTTATTGCGTTACTCCCGGAGTTTTTTCAAGTGCCGAATCGAATTTTTTATGAAAAAATCTAGATTCTATACAACAATATCCAGTTTATTTAGCTGCCAAATCGCCGACGTTCACCCAGAAAAAATGTCACTTTAAATTTTAACCTACCAGTCGTACTAAAAACATCACTTTCAAAATTTACTCGGGTTATTTTGGCGGGGATTTTCGACTCTAGCGCAACATATGCAAACTTGGCACGGAATCGACAGCTCCCGGAATCAGCTCTGACATTCATATCTCAAAACAAAGCACATTTTATAATCGCGTCCTTTGAATTTAAACCCGGTGGAACTTGAAATATTTTTAATTAATCCCCGACGACATTTTCATTAGCAGCTGCGGAAAAATTCATTTCCAAATTGAAATTTTCATGACGTTATTATGGGGCGATGTGTCCGGAAATATTTCTGAAACAATCTGTCAAACGTGAAAAAACTTGGGTTGTGACGAAACTAATTCGGAAACTGATCTGAAATCAAGGGAGCCCGCATCTGCTTGTCCCTCAAGACGCTCACGGCCCCAACTATGCAAATGAGATTATGACAGAAATGAGACTCTCACCCCACGTGATTGAATATTGTTTTCGGATTAGAAGTTTCATTTCATTAGTGCTTTTGTAAGGCACCTACGACATCAAAAACAAAGCTTTAGAAGCTTTGATGGCAAAAGTTACTCTTTGTCCTTTTATTTTAGGTTAATGTTCTGTGATTAGAGAGGTCTTTTAACGGTTTTGATGATCCGATGGAGAGGAAGAACAAAAATAGTCGTTTAGAGAAGGTTTATTTCTAGCAGTGATACTTTGTTTTAGATTCAGCAAAATTAGTACATTAATGGCAAAGTAAAAACTTATGTTCAGTTTAAGTATTTTCCACTTAATTGATAGAAAGCCTTGGTCTTTACCACAATCTACAAATGCGTTTGTAATAATTTCAAAGTACTTTAGACCGGAGAGAATTTTTCCATCACATCAACATGAAATTGTTGGTAATTTTTGCTTAGTGAAAACTTTTCGCTCTCCGCCGCCCCTTTAAAATCCGCCCCCGTCTGTTCCATCACCGAAAATGACACGTGTATCCGCGACTGACCGATAAAAGAACCACCCGAAGCTCCTGGGAATAAAAGCTCTTCGCAACAGAGCTTAGCGCAAAATCTGCCACTCAAGCTTTACGCTTCTAGTAAAGCCACCTTGCAAACCGCCGTCCGGGGCCGATATCAGATTAATTAATGCTGAATCGACTGGATATAATGGCTACCCTCCTTCGCACAATCATTATCAAAACTGACAAATCATGATCCCGTAATTGAATCCGGTTGTTTGTCGACGTAAAAAGTTTAACTCGAGCTAAAAGTTCCGCTTGGCATCAACATTCGTAACAGGGCAGGAAACAATTATTATGTAAATAAGAACATGGTGTACATAAAAGCGACTTAATTAGCACCAGGGTGTGCATTATGAAGCTAAAACTTGTGCTAGGTTCTTAGTTCAGTCATGATGTAAGCTTATTAAATGGATGTGGCTAAAGTAGCCGCTTGCTGAAATTATGGTGTAATTAGCAACAAGACTCGAGAAGATGAAAAAGTTTGAAGAGTGCCAACCAAAACCACAAAAAAATGTATGTATTATACCGATATACCGAGTCATAAATTCCAGCTCATTCACCCCATTATACACCTAGTATTGATTTTCTATCCCCTTTTCACTTATTGGATTGCCACAAGTTGGCAAAAAATCAATAGTCGAAAGAAATGACAACTCATCAATCACAACTTGAGGATTGCGCCTTGGTAACATTTCCATCATCAACCAAAGGAAAGATAAAACATTCAAAGTGCGCGGAAAAAATAGCAAACCACCCTCGTCATTTGTACACGAAAATGAATTTAATTTCCGTTACGTATCAACACACTAATAAAATATTTAGCCTAATCTCGGATGAGGAAATGGAAAAACTCGAACACGTTAAGCATAGACAAATATTTTTTTGTTCCGGTTAAATATTATTAAATACTTTAACGAAATCAGCCCTCAGAGGAACGGAGGTCGAGCTCAACTTCGTTTTATTAAAGCTAAAATACTCGACAATATAACCACGTAATGTGGGTTGATGGGGGCGGTTTATTGAAGTAGCAAATGAGAAAATTTTGGATATGAGAAAGTGGCGAGTGTTCCGGGGCGAATTCTGATATAAGAGAGAAAATGGAGATTTTTACCGGTGGTTTAGAAAAACCATTTAATTTCATTGACGCTAACAAAATAACTAGTTGCAGAGATACTGACATTATGAAAGTAGGAGATTGTCTGAACTTTGGCTGTGACCAATTATTAGCCTAAATGCCGTAAACAAAACTCAAGGTAAACACATTTATTACCGCTCTGGGAATTACGTCAAGGTTGTATTGTGTTAGTCAACGTTAATATTCCAATATGAACGTTTGTATAGCTCCAGAAAAATTGTACGAGAAAGACTCAAATTTAAAACGTGAAGATGTAGAAATCATTCAAGGATGGTTGAAAAAACAACCGCATTTGCCTAAAATTGAAGGTGAGTTTACAAACGAAATTCTTAGAGTGAAAGTGATTTTGCAGAGACGCAAGTACTTCTTTTCTTGCATAGTTGTTACTACAGAATCGAGGCGGTAAAAACTACCATCGACAAGTATTTTACTAGAAGAACTCTTTATCCCGAAATATTTCGATATTCTGGTGAAGACGTGATTCGAAGTGTTTTATCTGTGAGGTACTATACCTAAATATGCCCGAAAACTTTCTAATTTTAAGTTGTAGCTTTATAAAAGTTCTCCCTAAAACAACACCTCAAGGTTACAGCGTATTTTTAACAAGACTAATGGATGATAGAGTTGAAAAATACAATTTTGTACATCAACTCCTTTTGACAAACTTAGTGAGCGCGTTGTCCTACCATCGTCATGGTTTTGAAAATGGTGTGGTCATAGTTTTAGATTTTAAAGGTTCCACTTTTGGGCACGTAATGAGAGTGAGCTTGCCTCTGCTCAAACAGGAACTTGAACATCTACAGGTGAGATTTCTTGAGTTTTAAAATTTTAAATTATATTTTGTGAAGGAGGGGCAACCTGTCAGGATTAAAGGGGTACACATCGTCAATACGCCGCCTTTTATGGATAAAGTCATGAGCATGTTAAAATCGATGCTAAGTAGCCAGATTTTTAATACGGTAATCACGAAAAAATTAGGAACAACTGTGAAATTTAGTTTGTAGATTATGCTCCATTCCTCTGTGGACACTTTGTACAAATACGTGCCAAAGGAGTGTTTGCCTGAAGACTACGAAGGGGAGCTTCCATCGTGTCAAATGCTACAAGGTAACAACAAAGTTTAGTAGAAAATTCTCACAATTCGAACTTTTAGAGGAGAATGCGAACGATATCTTAGAGAATGCTGATTTTTTCCACTGGCACGATTCGCAGATTGTTGATGAGTCAAAAAGGGGAGATAAATCGACTTCTTTTGGAGTAGAGGGCACTTTTAAAAAACTTGTAATTGACTGAAGTATTAAATATTTAATGGTTCGGGTAAAACCAGTTTTTTTATTATATATTTATTTTTGTAGTAGATACCAGTTAATTATCATTTTTTGGCGGCCTCAAAACAAGTTGATTCTGACGTATACTCGAAAGGAAAATTTTGTAATAATTACACACTGTAAAATTAAACAATATTGGTGATTCAATGTATTTTTTTTATGATAACAAAAACTTATTAAAGAAACAAACATCATTTACGCTATTGTACTTAATTAGGTACATACAATATTAGCATATAAAATATATAACCTTGGGGCTAACACATCATTGTAACGGGTGGCGAAGTTACTGAGCGGTTTCAGTTGACACATTAAAAGTCAACTTGGTCTAAATTTTTTTCTGAATACATTTAACTATAAATCGTCAAAATTCTCACTCTAAGTGGAGTAATTGAAAATAATAACGTTCAACAAGCGTATTAGTCTAAGACAACACACGGTTCGTTCAACTTTATTATAACTTGATTAATAATGATTTAATAATTTCAAAATTTTTTCACATTTTTTGCCAGTGAATAGAGCCGACACGAATTCTTCATCACTTCTTTGTTAGCTAAAAAACAACTTTTAAACAAATAGTAAGAGCCGTTCCGTTGTTACGATTTAAAATATGAAGTATTCTCACTTACCTGGTACCTATTTTATTACCAAAAAGCATTATATATTTAAAAAATTGTATTGTTTAGTTGAGTTAAATGAATTAATGAAAGACATTAAATTTATTTTATTAAGTGTCGTATTTTTATGATTTTGAGGAAAATCAGTCAAAATATGATATATTATAATTTTGTCTTATAATTAAATTAAATTTATAATTAAATCATTCTTTCCTAATAAAATTGTCATTTTTTTATCAAATCGATTGGCTAAAAGCAAACGAAGACGGCGTATTCGAAACGTCAGACTCTGAAAAATTTGATAACGAAAGTAAAAGCATAATTAAACAACTCGACATAGATCATCCTGAAGGTGTTCTTGATGTGAAAAAATTGTCTCCAAAAAGAAAAAAAAGGATAAGAAAAAAACAGTTTCATGAAAATGTTAGAATAGACAAAATTCACTTCAAAACAGCAAACAACAAAAAAACTGTAAAGAAAATACAGGATCCAAGAAAAGAACAAAGTCAAGTACTAAAGTAAAAGGAAAGGAGGGATTAAACGATTATAATATTTAGTATTTTTTTTAAATATTTGTTATGTACTAAGTAGTGAGTTTTGTATTTAAGAATGTTATGTTTTATTTTATTGTAACTTCTCTGTAAGTATTCTTACTTCTCCGTTGTCTAAAGATTTAAAAATTGATATAAAATGAATATTTACCATTATTTTTCTGAGCCGTTTAAAGTTAAATTACGGTACAGTGTTGACTCAGCCATTTTTCATGCCAAATCTTGACATAAAACGCGACAACAAAACAATCTCGGTTTACTCCATCGTTAGCCATAACAACAAAAAATTTAAACGTACCAAAAATTAAGTCTCATTAATGACTTCTTTAAATCCAGTTTTGAAAATATAACGCTCTAAGTTTTCCCATCTGTTAAAAATAAAAATTTTTGCAGTTGAAACTAGAATTTAATTTTCCAACCAGATATGTAAAAAAAGGTAAAATCTGATATTTGCTCACCCCACGCAGATTTTTCAATGATCACATTGAAACCACGTATCGTTGACCTGTTTTCTTTTTTTTTTTTGAGTGTGATAAACAGTATAATGAATGTAAAGACCTGATGTTTATCTTATTCTCCAACCATGGTCAAATTTCCTCGTTGTCAATTCAAGCTAACCTGTCCCACTTTCCCCCATGAAACTCAAGCATTTTCCATCCAATCACCACGTAATCGCGCAATTACCCCTTCCCACCCCCTATAGTGTCATGATTGATGTATTTTTTCAATTTGTATGTAAAACCACACCACATCCATTTCCTCCGATACGAATCTCTTGTATTCAGCACCCTTCTAGCGCAGGGGGTGGAATTCGCATGTCTACCGTCCATAAGACTTCCAGTGGTGGCTCCAGCCCGTGATGCAGGTGACTGAGGTGACGGCGACAGATAGACAGGGTGAGGGTTGTAGAGGGTGCGCTTGCGCCACTCGCTATCGAGTTCGCCCCGAACTGCGACAACCCCACTTCGTCCCAAACTGTTGAACGGTGCGTGTCTCAGTCGCGATGTTATCGTCTTTGCGTCATGTTAACACAACGGTTCGAATTTAATTACTGTTTAGTTAATTCGCACCACGAGATACACCGATAAACTAAATGCAATAGAAATTCGTCGGGGTTGTGAGGTGTGATGTGACAGTGTCTGCCAAAATGGATAGCTACGGTCCGAGGCCGCCACCCCTGCCCAGGAGGGTGCGAAACATATACGCGGAACCTTTTTCGCACGAGCCGAGGTAATAATCGTACGTTTTAATCACATTGACCCCACAAAGAAGAGAAAAACCACCAAGCCAAAATAAAACATTTTCCAGCCTTACGAGCTAAATTTTAAATTTTCCTGAAAATTCTTCATACTAAAAAAACAAAAATTGCTTGCCAATTTTATATCACAACACTGCAGGTAATAATGTAATCTACAATCCAATCTCTATATCGAGTCGCTTTTGGAATTCTGCCAATCCTCACTTGTAGTGTTACATTTTCCAATAAAATCCACATGAGTTATAACAACAAAGTGAATTAATTTTAGACTTCCGAGCTTCGAAAGTTAATCCAACAATATTTACGTAGAAAACCGCCGATCGATGATAAACCATATTTTTGCTAAAACTGGCAGATCCCTTTCGTCAACTTTAATTACTTCCGAAAAGCCTCACATTACACGTACGCCACTGTTTTGCGGTTCGAGAGGGTTGTACCAAGTCTGGGTTCTAAAATAATAAATTATAACACTGGAGACGGTTTACACTATTTCGCTCTGTTCCGTTTTAATATTATACCAATTTAATAACGCCACGAAAGTCGTAAATTTTTACGCCCCCAGCTTTTCGAGGGCACATGCTTCCGTTCTGGAATTTTTGCTTGGAACGGGTGAAAAACTGACGGGGTAATTTTAAAACCAATACAAATAGAGCAATCTTACTGTTTTTGGTATTAAACGACGTTTTTTGTAATTTTAAAAGCTGGAAAATTAAAATCAAACTACGAAAATACTTAATTCTGAAATTGTGAATTTTAAATGGTCCTGAAAAAATTAATTATAGGTGAAACTCAAGATTTGCGCAAAAACTTTATTACCTGCATTTTCTTTTGCAAAAATTTTCATAACATGTAGAAAAATTTAGATGAATTCGGATAGGTAAAATTCTGAAAATAAAATTCCTTCTCTATTAAAGTCCGTTCGAAGATGCTTTCTATATAAAATAATGAAAATTACTCGTACCTACTTATAAATTACCGGGAAAATATATACTCAACTCGGTTTATTCATAAAATCTCTAATGAAACAGCTGCTGAAATAAAAAATGAAAATTAAATCTCTCCAAGGTAAACTGTACCGTTTGTTTTTAAAATGAACTCCACTTTGCTTAAAGATGTTAATGGTAAAAAATGGAGTGTAACTTAGTTTTAGTTTGTGCTGTCCTCGAGTCACTTTTTAATTTAGTCGAGTTTCGTCGCACTGAAACTTTTTATTGATTTTTAATTGACTTTCTTTTATTACCACATTTGGTGGTGGCTTCTTTTAGTTCTCAACCTTATCATTATTAAGGAAAATGAGGAAACGAGACCATCACAATTAAAAATTTAAAACCTTTTAATATTTCTTTTGAGAGTTTCCGTTACAGTGTAAATTATTGCCGATAAAAGTTCAAAAATTCCACAAAGGAGCTTCTAATTTTATTATCCAAAACCCTTGCTTCCTGGAGAATTTAACGAATCGTTGCATTTTACTATTGATAGAGTCTGTTTTTTGAATGGAGAACAAAAGTGGATTAAAATGTTTTTTTCTAGCAACCGATAAAGCCACCCTCTGTTTGTATTTTTGAAACTACGTCAATGACCTGCCCGTTTCCACACATTCCACATGTTTTCGTAATTTCCCAATCATTTCCCCAACCTTTCAAAACAAAACTCCCATTTCTATTCATGACCGGGCAAAAACCAAGATACCCCTTGCATTTTAGCGCAACGTTACCATTTTGCAATTTAAATCGCTCCTTCTTGAGCATTGTTCGCCTTCCAATAGTGCGTTAATAGTCTAGCAATTTTCGGGGTGAATTTAATTAAATCCGAAACAATATTGTCTACAAAAAACGATCAATTCCTAAATGGGGGCTGTTTTTTTTATAGAATCTATTGTTGGAATTTCGCTTTCAGAGTTAATAATAAAGCAGCAAAAAGCAGTGACCGGAACAGGACGTGATCCCGGATTTTATTTATTTCAAATCGACGGATTTGCATTTCTTGTTCTGTCGCGGTGATTCATTTAGGTGGCACTCCAGAGACAATTAAACTTGCCGGTTCCAATTAGTGTCAATCATTCTGTACAGAGACTCCCGAACGGAATATGCGATCCGGGTTCAATGGAAATGTTAATAATAGAAATAGCAATGTATGGAGGCGGCGATCACGAGATAATTTCATCCGAGGACTAATTACGCGGTAATTTCCTTGCGTTGTTCTTGTCAGTGGTCAAAATTCTCTATTTTACATTTCGCGCTAAAAAGCAATTAAAACTAACGAGCTCCGAGGGCCAACAGCAACTAATCGTTTAATTAACACGAACATTAATTAAAATTGTGTCAAATTGAGTGAAAACTGCAAAGAAAATTTTTAGTTGGAAGTACTAGCAGTAGGAAAACCAGCAAAATTCAAATGTTTGTCAATCACATCTACAAATTTCTCATCTTTTGACCCGAAAATAGCTCGATGGGAACGCCCTAGCGATTTTTCTGTGTAACTAAACAATGTGAGTTGATAACTCTGCATTACACCGCTTTCCGCGTCATTTAACGTAGTAATAAAATTGCCATGTAATGTCTTATAGATTAAGTTTAAATTTCGAATAAGCTATATAAATGTAAATTCGATGGCAGTCGCAGCGGAGGTGTTGCCGCCTTTAATCCATCAATTTATCTCCAAGATCGTGTAATTACTCGATACTTTTACACCGGGTGATATTTTACTCGTGCCATAAAAATGAAATTTTTAGGGCTCTAACGGCGCTTGAAAGTTTGATTCGTTGGACGATAAACGAGTTGTTTGTCCCCGTAGCAGCAAATTGCTCTTTATTGGTCGCAATGACCTTTCAATTGAATTTATAGCCTAATTGATCAAACTAATAAAGAAGTCTTTGTTGTTTTACAGCCGACATTAAAACCAGTGAACGTGATTATGTAAAAAGAAAAATCCTAGCTACTGCATATTTGGTAATAACCGAATAATTACAGCAAATCTAATGCATATTAATACTGAGGCTGCATGAGCGTTATCATGCAAATTAGATAGCTGAATAAAAGCAATTTGTATCAATGGTTTATTTATATTGGATTTCTGGGACATCGAGCTTGGGGGCAGTCGATCGTGTAATTGCATTTTCATAAGCAATAACGATGCATCGGATATGGTGAGTCAGAAAGCGGCAAAAATTGACATGGTATTGGGGAAAAACGGACAAAATAGGACACAATTGACGCCAGATTAAGCGAGGGATACACACTTTTAAACGTTAGACAATTGGAAAACAATATCCGAAAAGGGAACGTTAAAATAAATACAGCTGGAAAAAAATAGCTAATCCCAAGTCTAGACACATTGTACGGTTTCACAAAACAGAAACAATAAAAAAGTATCCCGACGCTATTGCGTACGAATTCTGTTAAATTAATGTTAATGAAGTCATAAAGCTCGCTTAATTAAATAAAAGCAAATTTATGTTGTTGGTACCACTGGCAGGTGAACTTGTTGCTGAGCCTCTTCATCGTCCCAAAAAGAGTGACATGCAAACAAAATCTCTTAATGGGAGTCCGTTCAATCATTCTGATTGGATTTTTGATTAGTTTTTGCTGATTTGTGATCATAAACTAATGGATACAAATGACGTAGTGGTATAATATTGATAACATTTTCATCGATTTTATATTTATGAATTTAAAAGGTGAGAACTGGATTGTTTCATAACAGTAAAGCGTACGCTAAATTTGTTGTTTACTCATCTATAAGTGGCTGATTTTTTCCTAAGATTCTTTGTTGTTTTTTTTGATGACTTGCACCTTGCACTAATGGCATTTCCTTGCAAACCCGATCGGATTATCCCTTCCCGGTTCATCCCTAACCTCGGATCCAATTTGTCCAAGTTTTTAATATCAGAGGGTGCATTCATAAGCCAGAGCCCACATCTCCAACGTAATCAGTGCATGCAAGTCCCAAACCTAGTCAAGTCGGGTCTCTTCGGGATTAAAGTATAGTCGTCCGTTCGTGTCATTGCACCGAATCAGATCAGCATAGATTGGATTTTTTGAGCAGTGTTTGATTCACGTTACATGTTTAATGGTGGGGCGTCCCAGGCGATTATTTCCACCACCGATCGGTTCGTCAACAGTAATGCAATATTCCATTCGTGTGTCGCACAGACGCCCGAATCAACCACCGTGAAATCATTTCAACTCCCATTTACTTTCATCGTGGCCTTTTGTTCGGAATTATTCGACCAAGTTTAATTAGATTTGTTTAGAATTGCATCCTGGAGACGTCGCACCTTCAGCGGGGAAAACTAGTACTACTTTCAAGGCGAGAACGGTGTAAATAAAAAGTTTTAATTGAATTTGGTCGCGTTTGTCTTTTGCGGCTGCTAAAACAGGCGCTCAACAGCCGGCGGATACAAAAAACGCATTAAAATTCATATGAGAACGCTGCAAAATTGATGGAGGTTGCTTAGAACTCTAGGCTCGTTAAACATTTGTACAAGGCCTTCAAGTTTCCTTAGATCTTGCGAACAATAGGACAAGTGCGGCATCCGACTATTGACTTCACGCCGCAAATACGACCGATTTTTTTTAGCTCAAAGACAATGCTTGTTGCCTAAGAACGAAGCGCATGAATGGTGGATGCGCCGGGAAACGTCAAAGTTGAAGGACTGCTTTTCCAGTAACTTGGAGATATTTTGTATAAACTTTATTTTCACATATTTCATTTTTTATTCGTAGTGAAAGCGAGACTTTTTATTAAGATAAAATGGAATGCTGTTCAATTCAACAGTTCCATAATTTTCTATAGTCACTTACAATACAGAAACATACATTTGAAAAAAAAATCTATGAACGAAACAACCTAAAGAAATATTTTATTAGAAGCAACAGTATCGTCGATACATTATTAATTTTTTTACATAATTTATTAAGTCGTTCTGATTTTCCCTGGAATATTTTATAGATTGTCGAGTTTTTTTTGCTATAAAAAGCATCATCGTTTTAGACTCGGGAAACTTCAAATAAAACATAACGAGACAGTTCATAAAAGATTCAGATACCTAAAACCACCACGAAGTTTTATTGATATTTTTTTACATATCAAGGCGCACAGTGAAAAATTAATTAAAAAAATATATCTAAAGCCAGTGTAAGAATTAATAACGAATTTCAAAATCTATCAACGAACTTAATGGATACGCCTCCAGTTATGGAAATCCAATAAAGACCATCCGACAAATGTTACAAATTATTCAATTACTTACCTATAAACTAAATTAATTAAAGAGTAAAAGTAGAGCATTATAAATGGTCCCTTATCGCTATTAACTTGTGCATTTATTTGATTAACGGTTACGAAACAAAATATCAAATTAATTAGAACGCAAATTTTGCTTAATGAAATGTTTTTTCTCCTTTCCAGATTGGCTCCGGGTTTGCAGCAGACGCAGCTCTCGCAGCAGCTCCCTGCTAGCAGCAACACCCTTCAAGGGGGCCCCCAGCAGTCGCCTTTGGTGATGCCCGTATTCCCCCTTCGCCCGGCTCAATCGGCCCATCCTCCACATTACTCGCCGTATTCCCCGTCCAGGTTCCACATCGATAAAAGATGTCAACACCGATGTTCATGGAAATGTCTCAGCATCGGCTTGATCCTGTTGGCGGTCGCTTTAACCGCCATGTTGGCGTATTTCGCAGGTAGTTAAATGGATTTTACGGGTCTTTGTTGTCGCCGTGATTTGTTGTAACGTGCCGCATTGTAAATTTCAGGGATTGCCCGAGTTATTTTATATCTAAACATAACCGTTAAATGGGTACATTGTGCCCTGTTATACTGCGAATATTGGCGTAACTCGAGCTCGTGTACTGATCGAAGTAATGCCGGAACGGTTTGGTTTTATGTCCGAAAATGACGAGAATCGGGAATAAATAGTACGGAAGCTGCAACAAGTCATGGTTTGATTGATACCGTGGGAAATATGCAAGCTGGGAGGAAATGGAAGTAATGAGCGTGACGGAAATTATCAGAACTTTTTACTGGTCTATTAGGGCGGTAATTTTCAAAGTTGGCACCCTAATACAGGTGTTCAATAAGTGCTTGAGCATGCGTTTATTTGAAACCAGCGATTCTCAACCTGTCATTATTGGGTTATTGCCCATTGATCACATTAAAACCACTATTTGTAGCTTTTTTTATTACGACTGAAATTTTAAGATATTTTTTTAAATAGGTTATATATATATGATTTTTTTGTATATAAAAACAATGTAGCGCTACAAACAGTCCCAATCACATTTTCTCTATTGTTAACCAAAGGTCAGATGTATGCAATATCCTTTTCTTAAAATCAAAAGCAATAAAATGGAGGCAAACTTAATCTATCATATTATTTTTATAGTAAAAAGCAAAAAAATGAAATTGAAACGCGAATTAAAACAAGTGTTGGCGAAAAAATACTAAATTTCATTCTTCTAACAAACTTTTTACTTCATTTACGACAAGGAATAACCTAACTCTAAACTAAACTAAACTAACTCTTACTAGTTACAAAAAATTTTTCATTCATTCCAACCCTGGATTTTGTAATACCATATATCTTGTTAGAAAATATTAAAAATATTAATCTATTTCTCGGCAGCAAATGTTTTAATTCATGTTTCAATTTAATTTTTTTGCTTACCACAATCAAGAGAACAAAGTTGGTTGAAGTTTTTGAAAAAGGGGAACTTTGGCAAATATCTCACATGTGGTTAACAATACATTGTTTCTGTACGTAAAAAAAATCGTATTTATAACTTAATAATTAAATTGATTGATAGAGCGTGATAGAGTGTTAGCGGACCCTGTATATCCTGAAACGTTGAAAATATTTAAATTATAGCAGTGAGTTTATTTTCCACGGTATTTTATCTATTTATTAGATAATGCAGTGCGGATTGGGAACCCCTGCTGTAACCCAATTATCGTCATGTTTATGACCATTAATGGTTTACCCCTTCACAGCTGTCAGTTCAATGAAACCGAACATGGATCCATCGAACTGCATTTTGGTGCAAGATGTCAAAGACGTGACGCACGACCAAATGACACAAGGCTCCATTTCGACGCAAATGCCAACCGAAGGTACGACGACGCGAGGCGTCGGCAGGAATCAAAATGTCTCATTTTTAGAATCCCTCCCGACGAGTACTGCGGAGCATTCAAGCGCCACAACGCAACATAGCTCTCTACAGCCACCGCAACAACGCAGCCAACCGCAGACACAATGGCCGCCGTTACCGCTGCTAGAACAGAGGGAACTCAACACGCTGCACACGGTGACGATACCACCATATCAATTCTGGAATTCCGAGTTCCGGAACAAACAGCCGGCATTTATCCGATTTAATTTCACACTGCCTTGGGGCGCAAACTTCGCCGTGTTCGGACGGCGGAACGTGGCGCCGAGCGTGACGCAGTACGACTTCGTGGAGTTCATCAAAGGAGGGAGATTAGACCATCGACTGAGGAAGCGACAAGCTGACGACGACGACGACGACGAGGAGGATGTTGCTCCGTTTAAGTTTGCTTATGAAAATAGAAACACGAGAACTGATGTCTTGGATAGCATCTCCAGCTCGTACGAAGGCACCAGGAAGATCTTGGCCGACTCCGAGCCGAAAGGACCTTTCTACGTGCCTCACAGCATCAAACTGAGTTATCCAACGGACTTATCGACGGATTTGCCCCATCCTACTCTAGATCTAGGGTTAGCTATCGATGAACACGTGATTGCGAAACGAGAAGCTGATATGGAACCGATGCTGGTTAACGTCAGTCTCCTGCAATATTTGGACACGGGCCGCTGGTTCTTGTCGGTCTATAACGACGAACTTCAGCCGCACAGCGTATCTTTGATCATTTCCGAAGCGGAGGGTGTCAGCACGACTTGTCCTAACGACTGTTCAGGGCGCGGATCCTGCTACCTGGGCAAGTGCGATTGCATCGACGGCTTTCAAGGGATCGACTGCTCCAAGAGTGAGTATTTACTTTATCTACCGCTCTGTTCCCAATTCCATTACGAAGCTCTCGGACAAACAGAACCGCCATTAATAACAGCGACGGTTGGCGACGCATCGATCGCTGAATTCTACTTCCACAATTCCACCATTTTACTAATCATAATACGAATTGTTTATCTTCAATACAAGAAAAGCAACGTAAGGGTCGTGATCCACAACCCCAAAAACATGCAAACTTAGCAAAATAAACCGTTCGATTTTACAACCAACAAATTTTTTCTGACCTCTTAACATGAGTCGGGCAAACTACAAACCGCCGCCACTGCCATTTCCACGATCCCTTTTGTTCCTGTCCAGCTAATAATTGCGTTCCAGGTGTCTGCCCAGTCCTATGTTCCGGACACGGCCAATACGGTGGCGGTTTATGCCACTGCGAAGAGGGTTGGAAAGGCGCCGAATGTGACATTCCCGAGAGCGACTGTCGTGTCGCCGATTGTTCTGGTCACGGTCAATGCGTTCGAGGTTCCTGCCATTGTAAACCGGGATGGAAAGGAGAAACTTGTGACGAACCTGACTGTGAAGACCCTACCTGCTCAGAGCATGGCGCTTGTGTCCACGGCCAATGTTACTGTAAAGCTGGCTGGAAAGGTCCACGTTGCGACGTCATCGACGAACAAGTTCACAAATGTCTCCCGACTTGTTCAGACCACGGAGTATACGACCTGGAAGCCGCAAAGTGCATCTGTAATAGACACTGGACGGGTCTTGACTGCTCCCAAGGTGAGGAAAAACTCATATTGTTTTTAGGACGTTCTCGCGAACTGAATACCAATCTGCGAGATGAAAAAAGTTTCCCGAGATCATTAAGCGACATAAAAACATCCAGCTGGCGTTTGCCAACTTCTCTTCTCGCCCTCGACTTTTACGAGGCGTTATATCGAACAGGCCATCGGAGAGGCGGTGTTAAGGCACCTTAATGTCTTTATGGCTTTCCCTAAATGCGAAGACTGATAATAATAAGAAAGACCATGGGGTAAATGTAATTAAAGGATCTAGAGGAAGGAACGTTAAGTCTTTAGTTAATTCCATTCGCAGTATTTTTGTTGTAAAGTAAGGATCCTAAAAATCGGAAACAACTAACTAACCTCTAACCTTTTCTTAGTAGTCGATGAATTTTTTATCTAACGGCTCGACTTCTAACGGCCCACATATTACTATTTTTAGTGCCTAAGCTTCACCGTAATCAAGTAAAACAAAGAAGATCTTCTTAAGCGTTTTTCAGAAGGCAAACTGTGTTATTTTCGATTTACTTATTTTTTCAGCCTTGTGCAACTTAGATTGTGGCCCTCATGGACGCTGCGACTCCGGGAAATGTCGATGCGATCCCGGATGGACAGGTCCACGATGCGAGCAACTTCCCTGTGATCCCAGATGTCAAGAACACGGCCAATGCAGAAACGGAACGTGCGTGTGTTCGCAGGGTTGGAACGGTCGTCATTGCACCCTTCGTGAGTACTTTAAAACCCTTTCCACAGATTAGTAATTAGTAATTACTTTTGAATCAAATTAGCGAAAAAAAAGTCTTCAACAACCTGATATCTACTTATGTTTGCGCTCGTAAACTAATTTACTTATCGCACTCAGCTTCCTCATCACTATTTTCACGCGCTAGCTCTACGTAACTGTAGAAATTAATACGTTTTCTACGTGTAATTATCATTTCAGCATGCTCCACGAAACGAGCTTCGCTTTCATCGTAATTGCTTGTGAATTCCCGTGTCTTTTTCAGCTGGTTGCGAAAACGGCTGCTCCGGTCACGGTCAATGCACCCTCGAAGAAGGCCTCTACAAATGTGTGTGTATCCAAGGATGGGCGGGTTCCGATTGCAGTATTCCCTTAGAAATGAATTGCAACGACGACGTGGACAACGATCACGGTAACATTTCTCTCCCATATCGTTGTCGTCATAACTCCCTCTTTAGGTTCTTTCAATTTTTCTCCCTTTCAATTCGTGCCTCCACCAACCGCTTTATTGATCAAACTCGCAAAATCGCATCACTTTCCCGCTAACCCCTTTCTGCTTTTCTTCCTCATTCACCTGCCTCTCTAATTTACGGATGTTACCCCAAAAATGTTACGCTTTGACGAAAACGAAATTCGATGGTGTGCCTAAAAACATTAGTTTAAAATTTTAGTCGACGCAAAAAATACATTTGATACTCCCTGTTTTATTGCCTGTCATGTGTGGGGCGCTCGGACGTGACTTGCATTGCAGAGGCGCCGTGACACCCTGCACAAATCTGGTTACAACTGCCTCATGTTTATGTTGAAGCTACGATAGCGCTTGAGCGATGATTGATGACGTTATTATCGTGAGCATTGAGGGACGAAAAAGGTTTTTTTTGCAGTTCAAGAACTGAAATAAATTTCAATTATAAGGGCATACACTTGTTGAAATTCCGGGATGCCATTTTGTGCAGGGTAATTATTATTCTTTGTAAGGGGGAAGTAAATAATGGGTAATAGGAAACATGAGCAATAAAACATATACGTGAAATGGGAGGTGTGCCGTTTATGTGCTCACGAAACCTGTGCATATAAAGTACAAAACAATAAAAACTAAATTAAATTTTAGCATTCAAGAAAGCAATATTTCTGTTACATGTAAAGTAAAATATTTGTCTTTATATTTATAAATGTTTACGGAGTTTTGGCAAAATGTTTACGAAAAAAGTTTGTTTACGATGTGATTTTCAGAGTCCCCTCTCTCTTGTCAAGAAGTAAATTTCCCTAATGACTCAAACTTATCAGAATCGTCATCTTTATTGCAGGTTAATGTATAAACTTTGTTTTCTAGTTGGCTAGTGGTTTTAATAATTGATTGAAAAATAATGTCCGTGAGATATAATATTTTGTAAATTTAAACAGTTTCATTGTTTGAAATTGAATGTCGCATTTCAAGAGAACGATATTTGTTTCTTGTCTGGAATAAAAGTAAAGTCAGCGTAAAATAAGTGGTGTTTGCAGAAAAATTGACGTATGCAGGTCGTCGTCCTTGATAGTAGAGGGTGTTTTCGTTGCCATCTCACCCTCGCATGATGTATTCTGCACATGTTGAACGATTTGTGTTGTTTGCCAGATGGAATGACGGATTGTTCGGACAGCGAGTGTTGCACTCACTCCAGCTGCACAGACCACATCATGTGTCTATCGAGCAACGATCCTGTAGAGGTACTTTTGAGGAAGCAACCGCCATCGGTGACGGCGTCGTTCTATCAACGTGTCAAGTTCCTGATCGAAGAAAATTCCGTGCAGTCGTATTCCCACATGGACGAATACACCGAGAGGTAAGTGGTCGACGATGGCGCAGTGTGTCGAGTGATGTCTTAGAGCTTAAAGAGCAGAAATCTAGTCACGCAGACCATTCAAATGCGGCTCACAGGAAATCAGCTCTGCACGTTGAGTCGGAGGTCGGCGGACACTCGCTGGCCGCTTTGCTCGGGCACCGCACACCCCCAGCGGAGCCCCCTCCCCCCTAGTCCGATACCCCCAATCCGCCCGGATTTCTCCGGGAAATCATTTGTGTCTTGTCTTGTCTGAATCCCTGTGTGCGTCTCCCCGTCTCCGAAGCCCGAGTCTGTCGCTCAGATGCGGACGTTGAGTCCGCTTTTCGGCGCGATTTATACACCGCCGAGACTCAGTCTTTAGTTTTTACTTTAAGATAATGATAGCTGATAGATGTTGGTTTTTATTGGTAATGTGTACGACCCATAGCCTTAGGTACGTATCATGCCGGTGGCGGACACAAGTTGAGCAGCCAATGTTGTTTCACGTTCTTAGCCCGCTTCTGCGTCCGTCCGTTTTCTTTATCTACATATACATTATAATATATGTTTGTTTGTTTGCTAGTAGACCTTTGCTAACTTGTGTCTGTCATTGTCTGTAGCTAAGATTGTGATTGTGTTGTGTCGTCACGGAAAGGTGTGAGTGAGTGCGTCCGTTTCGAACATGTACCTGGGTCGTCGCGACGGAGACGCCCATGTAGACTTGGGTCTCCGTCGCGACAACCTTCGCTTACGTAGTACGTGCAGCGACGCTCGGCGTCGTTCCGGGCGTCGCCGCAGAGTATTGCCGTGTGGTTAGTAATTGTCCTGTCTTCTGTGTCCCCTATGTCGCTGGTGCAACCTTCACTTGTAGCGAGTTCTGGAATTCCTTTACACCGCGGTAAGTGGCAGCATCTCCCCATGTTCTGTCTGTCTGTCTGTTCGTCTGTCCGTGTGCTGCCTGTAGCCTGCGCTCCCCACGTGCCTCCATCCCCATTTTGTTTTTGTCCGACATTTTATGTACTCTTTACATGTTTGTTCATTTCATGCTTCGTTATCATCCCCGGATCTTTTACGCACTACGTCCGTAAGAGATCCTCTTTTTTTTCCGTTGCATTGAATGTTTCAGCTCTTGTCTCTGTCGCTACGCCATTTGTGACTCGTCCACATTCATTATCATACCATGAATCAATCATGTCTCCCGAAGTTCGACACACACATCAAATCATCATCGGCGTTTTATAAATTGCAATCGAACAGGACGTCCGATCACACGACACGTTGTCCCGTTGCGATTTGTAGTGCGCTGGAATGAAACGTGCCCATCGACGGACACCAAAACGACGCGCCAACTGAGAAACAACATTGTACACCTATTAAAATGTATTTACGGATAAATGACGGCTCGGCCGAAGTCCCTCCTCTGTCTTCGTGTCATTGTCAGTTACCCGCGACCTCTGTGCAACCTGTCCTTTACACCCACCCAACACCAGTGCCCTCTTTTGCATCGTTGCATTTTGATCGACCACCATACACTCATACCGACCGGATTCGCAGCTTTGCGAAATCCAATGCGGCGAACGACACACTGCCCTCTTATTTATAATCCAAAATTAAAAACTAACTTGTGAGCTGATGCAGCATATCGTTAAACAAAACGAAAATCCTTAAGTTTTTGAGTTTTTGGAGATTCGAAAGGTAGGTAATTTTTTGAAGCAAAATATTTACTGTAGTAGTACCACTCACGTTGTTAGTATCATGTTTTCCTCTAAATAAAAATCATAACTGTGTCTACCACAGTCTCTTAAAACTAATATCAAGTATAAAGCAATTTTTTCCAACTTTCGGAATAAAACTCAACTTTACAAATTTTTTAGCTCGACGGTGTAGAAATATTTGTACCGCAATTTTAGTATCATCTTGCTATTTTAATATAGAGCCTTAAACCAATAAGATTTACTAAAACAACTTCTCTCTGGAACATTCTCTTAATTCAGATAAACATGGTTTTTTTTGTAGGTGCCTTACTGTGTTTTATAAAATAATAACCCGGCACATCTACCATTTTAATTAAACAGCAAAAAAAACTTGAAGGTTACGGACTGTTGGTCAAATATAATGAACATACAAAAAACTCCAAGTTTTCAAGAAATCGTCGTTCAGCAACTTTGACTTTTATGTTTGAAGAATCTTGAAAAAGAACTGCTACAGAAATGTCAACTCTACGAATTTCTAGACTTTGTGCTGTATCAAAGTAAGCATCAATTTGATCTTACCTTGCAAACTCGATGTAATAAGTACGTTAATAAATTAATCTAAAAATGTATTCAATATTGAATTTTCACGAATCATTTTGTTCTTTACCGTGATTGTCTAGCTGTTATGATTTTTTTTTGTAGATTTTGGAGGAAAAAATGTTATTATGTTTATTTTATGCCACTAGAACTAGAACATTTGCAGTATGTGTTTTTTTTATACAAAATGTTTTTAATTTTAAAACGTTAAATTTTGGTCTCTTCTTGGGCCGACCAAGTGTGTCTTTCGCCGTCCTTCGCCGGTCGGCACGAAATTGAGAAACCCATTAAAACTTTTGGTGTTATGGTACTTCGATGTTATAAATTTTTAAATTATTTTCATGATTACGTAGTGGTGGAACAATGCCTGCACATTGGACATCGTTGTTGTAATAATGAAGAGCGGCGACAATAAAATCGTTCCGAGTTTTGCAACACGTGCGATTAATTCCACCTGTTCCATTTTATTGTGCTGTAAAATCATTATTGCAGCAAAACACAGCTTATATTTACGGCTTTTATCAATGCTGGGAACGGTGCATGATAAACATGATCGATCGATGGATCGATTGTGCTTCGAATTTTAAAATCGGGTGCTTTGTAATAATTGGGTATTTAGAGCTACGAAGCGACTTTGCACTCTCAAAGCTTGTTGTCATCTTTTCCTTTTTTGAGATTGCGAACGTCTCAGATTTGTTACGAGTTCGACGTTTGCTTACCGGAATTTGTTAACAGCCGTGTAGCAGTAATGAGAGGTCAAGTTGTAACGCCTCAAGGACTTGGAATTGTCGGGATAAGAGTTTCCGTCGATAGAGAATCGAGGTTTGGATTCACTTTAACCAGGCAAGGAGGATGGTAAGTGTTTTATTTTTGTAATCTCGGGTGTTGGCAGTCTGTTTCTTGTTAAGGGTGGATCAAGGTGGGATAAGTGTTTCACGTGATCCAAAACAACCAATAGTGGGGAAGAAAATACATGCTTTCATGTTTCGCGTTGCAAGGCAAATACTGCATAAACTAACAAAAATGTATGAAATATCTTCCAATTTAAAATAGCTCAACTTCAAATGCACAAACTTGAAAAACGTCTTCTAGATGTTTACGAAATATTCTAGAAATACTGTAAATTTTATCAATTAAGAAGAAAGATTTTCCGAGAGTGGAAATGAAACTTCAAGATTTGTTCGCTTTATAATGTGTTTTCAAACAAATTTTAGAACAATGCAGTTTGTCAAAATTATGAATAATTCATCCATTTAGGGTGAGCGACCGCTGCACCAGCAGAATTTTCCAACCTTTGACATACAAGAATACACTTTATGCTATGCAAGCTCCTTTCTACTAAAAAAAGGACGAAGCACCAAAAAATCTAAGCAACAAAAAGAATCTCCTTTAGGATCATTTTGTTTCAGAGCTCAAGCACGTCGGAACTAAATCATGTCGGCTTAAGGGACGCTCTGCAAGTTATTGTTAGCATTTCTAATAGACTCTCGTGAATATCATACATATTTAAAGCCCCTCCCCCCATTAATTCGCGGATTTAGTCCCGGATTTCCCCCACGATCGCCGGATGTACAAATCCTTGGAGTTTTTCTCGAATTAATTATGTACAGGCCGATCACAAAATACTAAACAGACCTGAAAGCCGACATAATATTTATTGTTGCAGCTAATTGCCTCCTTGTGTTAATTAAATCGCATTTCCTATTAAAGGAAGCAATGTTTGATGATTAATTAATAAAGCGTACAAAGCGTTCTTCGGATTAGTTTGTCACAAGTTGTTATGCGTTGGAAAATTACAGTGAAATTCATTACTTTGATGTGACTCGTTGTACTGTGTTAACTTGGAAAAGCTACAGGGTGTTTGTTTATTTATATGGAGCACCTGACTGGGTTTTGAGGGTTCATTATTTAAAATGCTTTGATGCATTATTAAGGGTTGCTCTTTATCATGGTTGAGTCTCGGTTTGTGCGTTGTGAAAAATTAATTAACTGTCGTTTGATGGAATAATATTTATCGGTGCTTTTCACTGTTTTTGTCGTGGGTAAATACCTCATCAAAGTTTGGGCATTGCCAAAGGGCGACCTTAAAATTCATAGAATCCACCCGAGCAATTAGGCACCTAATAAAATAAACTCCGGAGAATAGCAATAGTGTCATTAATTAGTGTCTTTTCGGCTTTAACAGAAAGAGACTGCTCGCTCTGGGAAATCTAATTTCTTCAATAATTTAATTGTCCCGATCCCACGTCTTGCATTTTTAATCTCAAGGTTCGATGTGCTGGTGAATGGAGGCGGCGCAGTAACCCTCCAGTTCCAAAGATCGCCGTTCAAACCTTTAACTAGGACCGTCTTCGTCCCTTGGAACCAAATCGTGGTTCTACCACCTGTCCACATGCAACTCAATGATGACTCGGACGTGTCGAACCTCCATACCAGGTACGAAACCACATTTACTAACCTTCTAATCCCAAGTTAAAGCTTCCTCAGTAGGAATCCTGCTATCAACTTTCCGGGGGTTTCTCGGTCTCTCTTCGGGGCCACCGGAACATTACCGAGCACCTGCGACGACCACGACCCGGAACTACTGAAACCCGTAATCACCGGAACTTGGATGCCCGAAGCAGTGGGCGGTTTGCCCGGAAGAAGCGTTATTTTCGCCGAAACTCAAATTGTGCAAGAGTCCATCCCCATTCCCGGATCCGACTTGCATTTGATGTACCAAAGTTCGCAAGCTACAGGCTATCTTAGCACGATTTACATGCGGCTGACGGGTGATTCTGTACCTCCAACTTTGACCCACGTACATGTAAGAGTGGAAGTCGAGGGCTCGTTGCACGTCAAAACTTACGAAGCCGATCCTGATTTACTCCATATTTTTGCCTGGAACAAAAGAAACGTTTACAAGCAAAAAGTTTACGGAATCGCCCAAGCCAAAGTTTCTATTGGTTATCAACACTCAACTTGCGTCGAACCAATCTGGGAGACACAAACTGCGGATTTGAAAGGGTTCGATGTCGATATTTCCGATATTGGAGGATGGGGGTTGGATATACACCACCACTATAACTTCCATGAGGGTATTTTGCAAAAGGGAGATGGTTCGACTTTACATTTCAAGCAGTATCCACGAACTGTAAATGTTGTGATGGGGACAGGCCTCCAAAGGTCTTTGGACTGTCCTGGCCAATGCGGAGGTCCTGCAAAAGATGCTAAATTGTTAACGCCAGGGTCATTGGCCAGCGGTCCCGATGGGAGTATCTACGTCGGTGATTTTAATTTAGTGAGGAGGATCACTCCTGAGGGAAATGTGTACACAATCCTCCAATTGAGGTAAGCGCACTGCGTGGTAGCATTTAACAACCCCAGTTTTTAGAAAGTTTTATTAATTTTAATATTAATTGAATTTAGAGTAGCCCATCCAGGCTAGGTCCGCCAGTTTGGTTTTTTAATATTATTTGATATTCATTAAGTAAAAAAATATGAGAAAAAAAAGCCTAGGTATATTGAAGTTCTATAATAATTTACGTGGGTTAGATAGCGTTTAAAACTCTTCAAAAGACCTATATCTGTTATTACATTATATCAAAACTATGAGCTTCGCTGAAAAATCGGCTGTTATAGAAATTAATAGTACACGAGGAAATTTTTATATAATACTTAACTAATTAATTTCAACTCCAATTGTATTTATCTTTTATTGAAATCTAAAAGTAAAAATCTTAAATTATAACAAAATTATTACTTCAAAGCATTAGAACAATTACAAAAATTGAACTCAACTTTAGAATTGCCAAATATCACAAACTTTTTTTATAAATTCTCTTGTTCTTCAGTTTCTTCACATTAAGATGTTAATAGTTTGGAAACAGGTTCTTCCAAAGGCTCCGAGACTTTCAATTCAGACCTTAATGTTGATTTGAAATGCTATTGGAAAATTTTGATTTTGTTGCTCACAGATTCCTCGACATACTGCTCAGCAACAGCTAAAGTTTCCAACCTCCGAACTTCTTTAATGTGAGCAGATCTTCATTTTGTACTACAAAGCTGGCTGAGAACCTTCTAAAACAGTGACCCGAATACATTTCAGGATCTTCCATTTGTCGATACTCTGCAACTCGTCTTATTTTATGAATGCCTACAAATTGTCGAGTACATTTACATTTACATTACATAGGCAACAAAAATTCCAATTAAGATAACTTTTTCTAACAAGAATTGTAATTCTGGAGCTTCAACAAATGTTCTCCTGTTGGAACTGCAGCCTTTTTTAGATCGAAGTTTTCTGATTTCCGCCTAAGAAAAGTAAAGATCTTCCCGAAACAAAATATAAAATTTTAACATATAATTTGTGACATTAGTTACCACTTATCCAAAAATGTTAGAAGTAACATTTTCGTGTAATTTTGAAATAGAAATGTTTGTCCATAAACGATTTGGTGCAAACTAAGTCGACATTCCAACAAATACGTCAACAAAATATCTTCGTTAACACCTTCTACCTTTCGGTTTCTCCTCCATAAAGTACCACATATATTGTTAGGAACTCTTACTATATTAGAATCAATAGATAGCATAATATGCAAATATTATTCGACTATTATCGGCCTCATGTCCTTAATAACTGTTACAAATTTGAGAAGTCTTAGGAAAAGTTACCAAACTGTGGAACCATTACAAGCAATTTTTAAAAAAGCTTTTAAATTCTGGTAGACTCATCAAACAATGAAAAACAAAAAGAACATTTTATCAATCTAAGAGTAGGAGATCGAAATGGAAAAAAAAACAATGATTTTTATCACTCCTTGCAGAGCCACGCAAGTCGCCTATCAGTACTACCTAACCATTTCCCCCGCCGACGGTCACTTGTACGTGTCTGATCCCGAGAAGCACCAGATCCTCAAAGTCTTATCCCTCGAGCCAGTGCAAGACCCCAGCATCAACAGCGAACCCGTAAGTCAACTATTTAAGCTAAAAACCCTCTGGTGACAAATTCTGTGCAGGTCGTCGGTAACGGTGAACGATGTATACCTGGGGACGATAGTCAATGCGGTGATGAAGGTCCAGCAAAAAATGCTCGTTTAGCTCATCCCAAAGGTCTAGCTATTGCTGCTGACAAAACTATGTATATCGCTGATGGGACCAACATCAGAGCGGTCGATCCCAAAGGGATAATTCATACGTTGATTGGTAATCATGGACACCACAACCACTGGAGTCCCATTCCGTGTCACGGGGCGCTGCCGGCTAACCAAGTAAGGAACTTATAACGATAGTGTGACATATAGTGAATTTTGTGATTTAGGCACAGCTTCAGTGGCCTACAGGTTTAGCTTTGAGTCCTCTCGATGGGTCTCTACACTTCGTCGATGATCGTTTAGTGCTCAAGCTCACTGCCGACATGAAAATCAAAGTTGTAGCAGGAACGCCTCTGCATTGCCACCGCGAAGATAATGTGACTAAAACACAACCTGATGACGTCTTAGGAACGGTGCTCGCTCTTGCTTTTTCACCCAACGGTGATTTCTACATCGCCGAATCCGACACCCGCAAAGTCAATTATGTCCGCCTTATCGACTCTTCAGGTAAAATCACACATTTCGCTGGTAAAATCCAAGACCGTACCAGAAACAATTGCGACTGTTCTACCAACGCAACGACGATAAGTCCGCGCACGAGTGAACCTCCTCCGGCTTGCATCTGTGGTAACACCGACGAAACGACAAGCAATGCAGAGACTCTTTTGTCTTCGAACGCTCGTTTCCAAGCTATTTCAGCACTCACCGTGTCTCCTGGGGGAGTTCTGCACGTGGCAGATCAAGGGTCGCTACATATTTTAGCATTACAGCATTATTTACCCACGCATGATGAAAATGGGGAGTTTAGAATCCCGTATCCTGCAGCTGGGGAAGTTTATGTGTTTAATCGATACGGACAACATGTCGCTACTAAAGATCTTGCATCGGACAAAACGCGATATTCCTTTCTTTATTCGAAAAATACAAGTTTTGGAAAACTGTCGACTGTCACGGACAGTTCCGGTAATAAAATACAGTTCTTGAGGGATTACAGTAATGCCGTTAGTTCGATTGAAAACACACAAGACCATAAATCCGAACTGAAAATATCAGGAGTGGGGTATTTGGTTAAGTTGTCTGAGAAAGGGAGATCGGAGATAGAACTGGACTACGACATGAATTCGGGGCTTCTCACTAGTAGATCTGGGGTGAGTTTCAAGTGATTCTAAAAAAGTTTTAATAGTTTTTTGTAGGGTGGAGAGACTTTCATTTACCAGTACGACTGGATTGGAAGAGCGACAGGAATGATCCTTTCAAGTGGGGAGACTCTAGAGCTCACATCCAAGATTGCAGACGATGAGGGGCTAGAAATCACTGTTAGCAAACCACCAACGCAGCTGACAGTCACTGGTAAAGCAAACAAGAAAGTCATCATCATCGACGGTGAGTTAAGTGAAAGCAGCGAAATACCAAAACTAGAACCAAAACACTTTAACGCAGATTCCGAGGTGACCGAGGCCGTCACTCTCACTAATTCTACAGTTTCTGTGAATTCTGCTTGGGGTGGTCGCATGGAGATCGCCGCCGTAGCTCGACACCCTCTTCTCGAAGTATCGTTACCTGTAGAAGCCGAAATGTTACCTGTATGGTCCGAACAAACCACGATATTCGGTGAAGACATCCAGAATTTCATGTCGACCTCTTTCTCTCTCGTCGGGGACGTACGCAACCCCCAACAAACTCTCAATCGTGAAATCTACGTCAACAACACAAAAATCCTCTGTATCGAATTCGATCAATTCACAAGCAAAGAAATATTTTACGACCACGACAAACTGCCATTATTGACAATAACGTACGACCCTGCAGGGTTGCCATTAGCATATATTCCGCACAATGGTGCGGACACACTAAACATATCATACGATACCTTCAATCGAATTGATGCATGGAAATGGGGGACAAGTGAGTTGAAATATAGCTATGACAGACACGGATTGCTGTCAGAAATTACGAGTAGTTTAGATGGAACACAAATGTTTACGTACAACGACTGGAATATGTTGTCGAAGATAACGTTGGCGAGTCAAAGGAGTTTTTCGTTGTCTTATGACGACGATGGAGGGTTACGACATGTAACATTACCTAGTGGAACAAAACATTCGTTTAGTTTGCAGCCCTCCTTGGGCTTTTTAAGGGTCACTTATACCCCTCCAGGGAGTGTAAGGGCGTACTTGCAACATTTCTCCCATTCGGGGCAACTTCTGCAGACTGTTTTCCCGGGGGAAGGCGCTCGAGTTGTGTATCGTTACAACTCCAATGGAAGGTTGAGAGAAGTTATACACGGTGACGGAAAAACACTGTATCATTATTCTGAAACTTCTGGATTACCCAGCCAGATTTCCCACGTCGAGCCAGATCTGGAATATCGATGGGACTATCAGTACATCGGTGGGTTACTCATGGAAGAAAGGATCGACTTTGGTGCCAAAACTGGACTGAGCAACGCCAAGTTTACTTACGACTACGACAATAATTACAGGTTAATAGCGGCGCAAGGACGAATCGGAGGTCAGAACTTGCCACAGTACAACTTAGCGTACAACTTCAAATCTGGAGCTCTCGAAATGATCGGGTTGTTTAAAATTAACAAACCCAAGAACAACGAGACGCAAGTGTATGATGGCACGGCGCTCTTTTCGAGGAGTATAAGTTCGCGATTCTTGGAAACGCAAGTTGCGTTGACCATCCATGGAATGGAAGTATTTAGGATGGAGTTTAGTCATGACATGCACGGGAGGATTTCCCAGACGAGGACCTACACCAGAAATGTCGGTGTTAATCCTTATACTAACATCAAAAATTACACTTGGGACTGTGATGGACAGTTGCTGGGAGTCGAAGCTCAAGAGCCTTGGGGTTTCAGATACGACGACAATGGGAATATGTTGTCCCTAACTTACAGGTGAGTGAAAAAGTGTTCTTAGCGTCGTTATATGTGGAATTACAGAGGGAACACGATCCCGATGGAATATAACGCCATGGATCGCATCATCAAGTTTGGTGAGGGGCAATACAAGTACGACAGTCGCGGTCTTGTGGTTCAAAATGCCCGTGAAGAGAAATTCCATTACAACGCTAAGGGGTTGTTGGTTCGGGCCACGAAAAGAGGGCGCTTTGACGTTCGGTACTTCTATGATCACTTAGACAGGTTTGTTAATGATATTTTCTAATGATACCATCAACTTCCGACTGTGCGCGTAGATTATCGGCCCGCAAGGACAACTATGGGAACGTCACCCAGTTCTTCTATAACAACGAATACAGACCACGCGAAGTCAGTCAAATTTACTCACCACGAGACGGAAAACTCATGTCTTTGGTCTACGACGACAGGGGACACCTGATCTACGCCCAAGTCTACAGGCACAAGTACTACGTAGCTACCGATCAGTGCGGCACACCCGTCATGATCTTCAACCAATATGGTGAAGGCATCCGCGAGATTATGCGCTCACCTTATGGCCACATCGTCTACGATTCAAATCCATACCTATACCTACCTGTAGACTTCTGTGGAGGCCTTTTGGATCAGGTTTTCCATTCTCTAAATCTCGACTTTTGTAACTCTCAACTTGTAGGTTACCTCGTTGGTGCACATGCCCAATGGTAAAGTCTACGACCCTCTAATAGGTCAATGGATGTCGCCTCTTTGGGAAAACGTCCTCGAGCGCGTTGCCACCCCTACTCAACTTCATTTGTACCGTTTCAACGGTAACGACCCCATCAACATGGGCGTGAATAGAAACAGACCCACAGGTACATCGGTTTCACGGCTTATTACAGCAATACGTTTTTTTTTGTCCTTTTCAGATCACTTGGATTGGTTGGAGAAAATCGGTTATAACCTGAAAGGCCTCGCCCCTCAACTCTTCCCCGATGATCTTCCCGGTGGCCGGATGCCTCCTCTTCTTACCCAACCGGCAACCTTCTGGAATCCGTCCAAACAAGCCCTCAGCAGCCAACTCACCATGCATTCATCGTCAACCGACATTCAATCAGGCTTCCTGGCTCATCTGAATACTCGTAAGATGACGACAGCGAAAGATTTATCAGCACCGTCAAAATCAGCTTTGAAAACCGACGTCATGGACCTCATTCCCAAAAAAATAGGGGCTGCTTCGGATCCTCCATTCGGTAAAGGAATTCTAGTCTCCAAAACCGTGCAGGGTCAAGCTATCGTGTCGAGTGTCCCGGCAGCAAACGCTATCTATCGTGATGTCTACACTTCAGTCTTCAACAGATCGTATCTTCTTCCGTTTACTTTCGTGGTACACAGCGCTCAGCAAGACGCCTTCTATTTCGTGAAAGAAGAAACGTGGAAAGCCAACGACGATAAAGGACAATTGAAGAGATTACAAGGACAAGTTAACACGACTTTCCACGAAATAGCGAAGGAAAATGGGAGCGGCAACAATTACTTTGATGTCAAAATCCATGGAGCTAACGCGGTAGTGAATCTAAGATATGGTACGACTATGGAAAAAGAAAAGCAGAGGTTGTTGCACCACGCTAAATTATCGGCCATAAGAAAAGCGTGGCACAAAGAAAAAGAAGCTTTGAAGAGTGGATTTTCTGGGACGGTGGAGTGGTCTTCTGGAGAAGTCGAAGATCTGATGAAATTAGGTTATGTGTCGACGTACGAAGGTGATTACATCCACGACGTTTTGCTCTATCCTGAACTCGCTGAAGATCCGTACAATATCAAATTTACGAAGAAACAAAGCGACTCATCCAAGAAACGACGGAGAAAAAGAGAAACGAAGAATTGTCAAGATCGATGGTGGTTTTCGTGGAGCGAAATATGCTAGTGACCAGAAAAAGACAAAGTGAAACTATATTCAATTAACTAAGTGTGATGTACCAAGAATTAAGCTTACATGATAATGTGAGACATTTTATACCAATACCAAAGTCTATTTGTGTATGTACTTCAAAGATGCCAAAATGTATATTATTTATTTACGATATGTTACCTATATGTATGTGATTTGACGTGTCGGTGCGAATCGAGCCGCCGAAACGATTTTTTATAACTACTTTTGAAACATGACTGACTGTTGGTGCGGGCGATTCGCATCGAACCCGAGAATGTAAATATTTGCATAAAATACTATTAGATATTAAAATGAAAGAAGAAACCCAGTTTCGGAACAGCATAGAAACGGTATTATAATACAACTTAGAGCTTTAAATAGCCCGATATTCGAATGATCGATGAGCCATTAGACAGAGGTATCAGAATAAATTTGTAAATATAGTCCAGTTATTACCTTTTTAATAATTTTAAATTAAATGAACGAATTTATCTTAGATAGGCAAGAAAAAATGAAAAAATCATTGATATGTATGTTGTGTTGCTTTACTTAATAATTATAAGATATCATTGTGACTGATCTATGTTCATGATAGTAAAGCAAACCTTATCCGCTATGTACCTTGCAGTCTTCTCACCACATTTCACCACCAGATCTTCTAATTTTGTTACCAAAACGAAAATGTTATTATAAAACGATATATATTTTTACTCCGCCTGCCAGTGTAGTATATTTTGTGTGCTGTTGTTATTATTGGATATTTCAACACAAAATGTACTAATTTAATGTCGATATATGTTGTCAGACTGTCTCATTACTCGCTGGGAAATAATTGTGTTACAACGCTGTTCATTCAACTATACACTCGATTTATATTCGATATTTATTTGTACAGGTAGCTTTATTTATCCATCGCTAAATGAAGTTATATTTTCATTTAATGGATCATCTAAGTATTATAAATGTTTTTGAAATAAAGAAATTGTTTTTTAAACTGCTTTTATTTGCACACTTTCTACACCGTAATTCCATTAGGATCAGCATAAATCATTCCTTTTGCTTAGATTTAAGCGTTTGTATACTTTTCTGTCCATGTACGTGATAAACAGTTGCTTCGGATTGTGTAATCTGCTCCGTTGTAAGAAAATGAAACAAAAGTCTGGTACTTGTAAAATTTATTTTAACAAAATTATCTACTTATACAAGACGCCTAATAGTAATATTAAAAAAAAAAAAACATGTAACTCACCCAAAAATTAAGTATAACTTAAATGAAATTAGTGATATACAAGACAAACCCTTTCAAAACAATATTAATCGGTTGTGAATTTTCCTTTGGAATTGAATTTTCACGTGTTAAAGAAAAAAATTTTGCAAAAACTGAATGTAGTCACAGTCTACTGATTGATTCACTTTACTCCCTAAGGTTTCCTAGAACAAAAACGTAAAGAATGTGATCATCCAGGAACACTAGGAGTAAGAATGAAAGGCGACGTTTTGATGTAAATTTATTTAAATAACAAAGAAATTAGGAATTCATAGATCGCATAATTTATACACTATCAATAATTTCTACATTGCTGAGAATCATTGCATTCATTTTTCCGTCAACTAAATCGTGAATGATTATAACTGCACATGACTGACGTAAATAAATAAGTGTATCGATAAATACAAGTCTAGTGATTATTCATTAAGTTAGGTATTTACAAAATAACTCGAAAGTTGTCTCGCAGTTCGGAAGATTTTAGACAAACTTTAGCCAAATTATAAAATCGAACCGAATAGACAACTTTCGCGCTTCATGTACAAACTGGTATCATATTTTGAACACATTTACCACTGTACTTGCGGTAGTGGATTGGTATGGCCCTGGCTTTAAAAAAATACATAATTTGTCCTAGGTCGCATCCAATATTGCTAATTTGACAAAATGAGGTATGTTTTGAAACGGTAGCGGAATCACTTGTTGCAATACTGTTGTGCTTAAAATCATCTAAGGCTACTTTTTGAACACTTTTGACGCGTTAGTAATGAAAAAACCCCTGTTTGAACGACCAGAGCCAACTTTCATACAGTTAACGGTAAATCATAGGAAACATGTATACATATGTGGTTACTCACTATAATTAATCATTAATATTTAAATACTAGGCATAAATTACTTTATCCTCCTTTTTTTAAACTTAATTCCTATTAAAAATCTCGTGATTTTATCATATCGTGTCCTCTCATTCGATTGGTGATCCGCTTATACACAACAGAGCGTCAGTGCCCCAAGTCTGTTGTTCATCCCTTTGAAAAAGTCTTAAAATCCACAACGTTTAAAATCGCACATCACTGTAAACGCTAACAGTTCTCATAAAAAAATCTTCTCCCTAAAATTAACCAAAAACAAAACCATCAACAATCACAATTCACTAAAATCCCGTGTCGCTCATTTCTCACACCCTTCGAAAACGAATTATGACTACCTATTGTCCATGAACAAAACCAAAAGTCTTCAATGTATTGCGACCGAATTATGCTGCACGCAGACGCCGACCATGGGACTGTCGTCTCTATCGTTGGGTTTGGCCTGTTGAGGACCGTTCGTCGTCGTACTGCTATTATGTTTGGGGGCGCTGCCGTCGATCATAGGGCCCGGATACGGTGCATATTGCAATGATGTCGGCCCATAGTTTATCATCGGGGCCTGGTGGTACCGCTGTCTATGGGGATGCCGCGACGGTGATGGATCACACTCCATCGTCGTGTACCCGATGCCGCCGCCGCCGCCGCCGCTCTGTTGGTAGCTGTGACTCGACAGCTCTCTCGACCGTCCCACCAAATTTAACCCTGAAAACACCCATCACACGTTGACAAAAATCGATCCATCGACATCACCACCGCGTCACACACTCAACACTACAGAGCTAATCTCTACACAGGCCAAACAGAACTGGAAGACGTTATAAAAATAGTGAAATGATCAAATTCACGTCCGTATAACAACATCGCCCAACGCAATGGAATTGTCAATATTAACGCTCATTAACCTTTCAACTCGTTAAGTACTTCTGTCGCTTCTTCCATTAATCAGCACACCAAAAATAAACGAGATCTCCTAAAAATAGAACTCGGATAACAATGCAATGACTATTATTATTCTCTCCGCTCGCTGTTCGCTCTTCTTCCGGTCGAATCTCACGGTTGCGTCACCTCTTAAGTATACTTAAATCCGTCAACACTCGACTTAAGTACGAACGCCAGATGGCGTGTGACACTTCCAGTTCTGTTAACTTGCGAAAATAAAAACAAATGCAACAAAAAAACTATGATCAACTGATTCAATACCTGTGTTAGTAAGAGTAGTTACGGTTCGGCACCGTATCACTATGTTAGTCATCGTTGATTTCCCGTAACGTCTGCACACATACAAAAATTAAAATTACGATCTCACTCTTACCAGATGCAACAATCGCATGGTCATGAACAACAGAAAAACAACCACAAGCATAAAACGCGCAACGAAAATGCAATAACGACTATCATCATGGATTTTAATAAAATCAAAAATCTAGTCACCAAAGCACCTACCGTGTTGACTACTTGAACTATTCGTGATGGACATGTCCAATGATGCCACAGCCGGACTCGAACTGTTACTGTTAGGCGTTGAGGTGCATTCGTCCGTGGTCCGTTTGAAAAAATTATGTTGGAGAGCGTAATACGACGTTATTCTCGATTTCGGATCGTAATCAAGCATACGTAGAATCAGATCCTTGAATTTGAGATACTCGGCAGTCGAATGACCGGGTTCGCCGGCTCTTCTCCCTCCAGGACCTCCCGTATCGACACCCAGGATATCGTGGAGTCGCCTCGTCCCTGGCAACTTGTATTTTTTCCCATCTTTCGTCTTTTTCAACACGTATCTGTAAGAGAAATGCAAAAATCAATAGATAACAAACTGGCTTCCTCAGAAAGCGGCCGGGAGATAAAGAAACAGTAGCGCGAGAGAGATGCTGTTTTGGGGCAACAAAAATAAAACCGCGATTAGTAACGAGGATAATTTCTTCTGCTGGGGTCATAAAATGAAGACACAAAAAAAACTTCAATTATTTTGGATACTTTAAACAAATTATGTGGCGGCAAAAAGTTTCGTAGTTTTCCTGGCAAATTGGATCATGATAAAATTCCTCAAAATTTATTCACTGTGAATATTGTAAAGCAATTGGTATTATGTACTTCAATAATCTTTTTTATATATAAACCTGTATGGATTGTATTAATCAAACAAAATTCAATCTAACTTTACATCTGAAACAAAAACAAGTGCAATATTTTCTCACTTTCAAGTTTTCTTAACTATTAAGTATCTTGGCCATATTTGAAACATGACCCTTTTTTTATGGTTGCGTGACTAATTTATCCATAAAACTAAACCGGTAATAGGTCCTCAAGATAGTAAAAATATTTACAAAAGTTCATGGACCACACATAGATAAATACAAACAGAACACCTATATTCCGGCCCTGAAATTAACGACCAAAAAGTGTAAACAAAGCCAGTGACAAAAAGGGAATACGATTTAATATTTATTGTCGTTAAATAAAACATTGTTTAAATATCTAAAATATTTCATGTTTGGGCCGTCACTGAGCTTCCACAAGCTCGTTTCATCCTACCGTGAGTAAAACAACTTTTTCCGTACGAAATTACTTTTTATGCTGTTAACTAAGGCCCGCTTCAAAGTTTTTGGATGGATTTATCCAAACTCGGACGCGACAGTAATGTAAAAACGTTGTGTCGCATACAATAAACTTGAAATAAAAATCACTACTTGGCTCGTAATTCATAAAAGATATGTCTGTTACACGGCTGTATCAAAAGCGCATTTATCTTTTCGTATTTCTATGTAAATGAATGTAATTTGCAGCACTGTATCATGCCAAATCCGACAAAATCGCGAAATATTCATGGTAGTTTTTTTAGAGACGGAACAACTACTTCTGAGAGCGCAATTTCGCAACAGTTGAAAGAAAAAGAACGAAAGGCGCTCGTTTTACGTCTTCTTGAAAACCTGAAAAATTTCAGGGTCCTCACCTTCCGTCCCCTGGCAGTTTCTCAAAGAATTTCCTCGTCTTATTCGCCTGATCTAGAAGACTCTTCGGTGGCATTCCCAACACTTCGACTATCTTATTCATTTGATCGATTTCGTTCGCTCCACTGAATAGGGGCTCTCCCGTGTGCATCTCGACCAGTATGCACCCCAAGGACCACATGTCTATCGCTAAATCGTAAGGTATACCCAGTAACACTTCTGGCGACCTATAAAACCGCGACTGTATGTACTGGTATATCTGCAAAACGAAAAGAAAATCATTAAGATCGAAAATTTTGAGTCTCTTGTTGATTATTACCCTCTGGCCTAGCTGGCAAGAACTCCCGAAGTCGACGATTTTTATGGCTGAACGTTTCGGATTGCACAACAAAATGTTCTCAGGCTTCAGATCGCAATGGATGATATTCAGCTCAGGTGTCGAAAGGAACAATAGGGCTGTGCATAGTTGCTGGGCGAACTTTCTCGTGAGATTCAGTGAGACGCCACGGAAGTTTGTGTTCCTCAACAGATCATACAGATTATACGAGAGCAGTTCGAACACCAGACACAGGTGGTTTCGCCACATAAAGTGTCGCTTTAATTTAACTGTAAAAGAAAAAAAAATAGTGAAATTGTCCAAATATAGTATATCCAAGTCTACGTGAAGCAAAGCTTCCATTACCTATATAATACTTGTTTTCCGCGTCCGCCCTGTTCATCATTTCCAGCAGTTTGACTTCGATTTGGGCCTGGTTGAGAAAGGGTTTCTTGTTCTTAATTATTTTGATCGCCACGTGACATTGTTCCACGTGATCGTAGGCCTTAACGACCTGTCCGAACGATCCTTTGCCTATAAGCGAGTCGATTTCGTATCGGTCGAGGAACTTTTCACCATTCTTCACGATGTAATCGTGATTGTCGTCGTCGTAACCGTCATTGTACAGTTTCCTCTCTTTTTTATGAGAGGTATCTTCTTGGGGTTGCGCCGCTCTTCGTTTCTTTTTCGCGTAATACACCTACAAGACACACATAAAGAAATCGATAAATGGAACGCGTCACTAAATCTATTTTTTTCCAGGTTCCACAGCAGTCGACGCTGCCGCCGAGATTTCCACTGCATTTACCGTCGCCGTTTCCGACATGATTTGTTTTCCAGTTAGACGCAACTTTTTCTAATTTAATTTCCCCCAGGATGACGTGATTAAAATTTAGTTCGTATAATTAAAGTTATTTGCATTCCGGAATTAATTTCATTCCGAAGCTTTCCCGAGATGGATATTAATAATAAAAAATTGGCGGCAATGGCGACTTACACGGCGGCACCGATCACAAAAAATGTCAGACTACAATTCGAAATTTCACCATATCAAGAGGAAATTCAGCAGGAATTCATGAAAGTTGCAAGTTCGTAGTCGAAAATATCCCATCCCGTGTGGTTTTACTATACCATAACGGCCAGTTAGGGGTCTGTTATACCTAAGGTTAATGCCTCTGTTATGGTCTCTAGTTTGTGAACAATTATAATGGCAATTACGACACGCGTCAGCGACGAACGGTTCGCCCCAATTAATTAAATCATCGCGTCGAATTAGAGTCTAATTAAATCGTGCATCTTCGTGCTGTTTTTGCAAAAAATTGCATAAATACGACAATACCACGACGGTATTGGCGATCACGCGCTGCCAATGTGTTGACTGTCGCTCGCCCTGTCACTTGCCCATAACTTTTACTGGCATTAAGGGTGCGTGCCCCGCATCCTCAAACAGATAATAACTCGGCAAGCTAGACGAAGTCCCAATATATTACTAATATCGGCTATATATCTTGAGAGGGAAGATCTATTCAGCCCCCGAAAAACGACATCCGAAAAACTAATTGAAAACTTCCAGATAAACAAATGGGAAAAGGAAATATGGCAACAACATCCGCGAAGTATTTGAGCTCATCCAGAAAGTTGGAGTTTTTTGCCACCAAAAGTCATCAACTTTTATTGCTTTTTGTATTTTATTTATTTAATTTTTATATACAAGACACAATTCGGTGGAAATGTGGCAATTAATTGAATAATTTGGGGGGTCGAGTTGATTCATCGTTTACACTAGAGACAGATGTTCCCGAAAATTGGACGCTTCCTGAATTTCTTTTCCATTTCCACCTTGACAAATCACCACGATTTTCACACTAGCAGTAACTTTCATCTCCAAAAAAAAGCACACGGTGGAACCCCACAATTCCTCCCCAAATTATCTTTGTCACCGTGTATTATCCCTAGACAGCGCTAATCTTCAAACCGAGTCGTAACAACAATGTGAGGTCGTATTGTTGCCATGCAATATCTGAGTCGCGACCTTGCTGCATTTGCGAAACAAGGATAATAACAAAAATCCCGACTCGAAAAAACCCACCCCCCTACCGTGTCTAAGCCCCTTTGTCCAACGGCGGCGGCGGCGATCCTCTCGCTTCCACGAACCGTAAACATACCCGTCCATTTCATAAATAATTCCGTTCTGTTGATAGATTATCGTAATGACACTCCGCCGTCACGGTTCAAACGATTCGGATTTCACGGATTATACAGTCTGTGGGGGGCGGCCGGTGACGTGGGTGGCGGTGATCGACGTCAGCCTGGAAGAGACACTCTTTTCCGAGAAATATGAGTCGGATGAGATTTTCAAGTCGCGTGTTGGTGCCGCCCCCAACACCGAATAAAAAGGAGAGAAAATTTTAATTGTGACGGCAACGCAACCGCCATCGACAGTGTAAGGAATTGTTTTGTTTGGGACGAGATAATGGAAATTCATTATTTGTAAGTGGCGGTGGAACGCTCCACAGCTTTTTAATTAGAAGGTTCAACGCGACTGTGGACGGTCGTCGTATGAAGTGGTGGTGGTGGTGGTGACGGTGGGAAAAATTGATGTTGAAAGATAGACTTGGCGAGTGGAAAATGTATTGCCGGATGTGAAGACTGCATACGATGTAGCGATTTGAAAAATGAGGGAAAAAAAGAGAGGAAGTAACGGAGAAACTTAAGTAATTGAAAAATGGCGGGAAATGCAAAAAGGAATTAAAGGACCAAATAGAGTTTAACACGGCGGGAGGAATTTTCGTAATTACGGAAAAGTACACTAATAATCAACGACGAGTTGATGAGTGATCAAAAATATTAGAAGATGTTGAAGAAGCAAATCCTTTAAAATTACAAGTAATATTCTAGCATTAGAAAGAGTGGTCCGTATTGTATAATATCGAACTTATCGTGTTGCAGCAGTGGTGTTGAATATTGTATTTGCTTCAATTCGATTATCTGGAGGAAAGTAGTATTTATCTCAGTTCGAGTTAGAAAATGAAGCAGGAACTCTAGAAACGACGCCCAATCAGGCACCCAACAGGCAATAAAAGCGTCACCCTTTCCCCCCAGCAACAAAAGTGGTTGTTGTCGCCGCCCTTCGTCGCAACATATGTAAAACCTCGAAAAACCCAAGGAAATCCTCGCGGAAATACGGATTTGCCGTCTCGGAAACCCTAATATCCGAATGAGTCACCGCGACCGTCATCTCCTGCCGCAATTTTCCACTTTCCGAAGTGCCATTATTGGGTTTTTTCGCTCGCGCGTCATCGAGTCGAAAACGGTAATTGCAGTGTGCCAGACGCCGTTTAACGCCCTATCAACTGTTATGTCCCTGTTTACATATCTTGTAACGTCGTCGTAGAAAACCCTCTTCCATGGCTAGATGAACGCGTAACGGTCCGTGCTAACGTCAAGACGTCGTAAATTCATGGAACCTGGTGAACGTCGTTTCCTACACCCACCTCGTTGATGTGTTTGTATGTTTTGATCAGGTCCACGCTAAGTTTCCGTAATGGCGCCGCTGACGAGTCCCTGAAGGTGTGAGGTATTCGCGCTTGCATTGCCTGGATGTCGGCTGGAGGATTCGACATGTGACCCATTCCCAGCTGGTCCTCCGCCACCAAGCGACCGTACAGGGGCACATGACGCTGCCTCAGCGTGTCTCCGCTTCCACTGGATACAGGCACTAAAAAAGAAAAAAAACAACCGAAATGAGTCTTTAAAACATTGCACAAGGAACGAAAAAAAAAACTGCCAAATATTTGCCAACACAAAGAAAATAACTTCAACTGTCTTGTGATCATAGATAGGTCATTTCTATCTCTCCGAGTGCTTCCTCGAAAAAATTTGTTATTGTTTACATTGTTTTTACGTGATTTCCACTGCTAAAAATTTGTAATGGTTTCTCGTAAAAATTCAAATTAATAAAGTAAATTCGTACAATTGTCGGTCAACAAAAAGCCGTCTTTTTTCTCCCGTTACAAAAACAGAGTACCATTCAAATTTATAGACGCAGATTAAAAAACTGCCGACGCATAAGAAATTAGCTTACGATTTGTTGCAAAATCGGTGGCGATTTTCCAGTAACTGGTGCTTACCGCCAATAATAAAATTGATAAATACCCATCTACAAATTGCTATTCGTCTAAAACTCCTCGCTTAACCTGCGCGATAAAATCTCTCTAAAGTAAAAAAGCGTAAATCTTCCCATCTAGACGTCTCGGTCCGAACGTCTGCCCCCAAATCACGTCTATTCACGGGATTCTTCCGTTATTAGACGGATGAATGGTGTTATTTACATTTCGGATCATTAATACATGAATTATGTATGGTGCTATTAACGTCATCGGATGCTAAAACCCAGGAAAATTCAACCACAGTTATAGAGCCTCTATAACACCTCCAATTATTCGCTAACATGTATCGTTCCCGTCCCGTTAACTAAAACCTCCGCAACTTCGCAGACTCTCGGCAATGTTTTTGCGTGTAAATCAAAGTTTCCAAGTGTTGCGCTTCTTGCTTTAATTTCGACCGAACTGTTGCTGAAGTGAACACGACCCCGGAATTTATGGTGGACCCGGATTTGATTTAATGTTCAATGGGTTTATTGCATTGCAACCGCGCGTTCCGGTTCTTAACGTCCGGAGAACTCTCTTAATATTGATTTACGTGGATGTCCGGAAAAAAAAAATCTGGAGAGGACGTACAAATTATCATGGTTTCAATTTGGCGCAAGGAGCGACGACGAGGACGAAGGACGTTATAAGCATCATTAGTGACGCTCGCAAATATCAAACAACTAAATAACCAGCGTCGTTCCCATCCAGACGCATAAATACGGACGCTCGGGACGCCCGCTTTATCTGCATGCACTTATATTTTTCGATAATTGAAAATTTATTTCGGGAGGCGTTCCACTTCTTTATTGCGGTCGACCGTTAAGTAACGAAGTTCAAGCAACGACGGCGAGTTTCCACATTTCCAGAGTATGTGCAAATCAAAAATGCAACGTCGTACATAAATTCAAAACAAGCAAAACGATTATTTGCAGCTTATTTTTTGTTATTAAAAAAAAAATAGTTTGTGATCTCCCATTTTTGATAAAAACCTTTTGCAATCAAAATCAATCCTTTCCTGCCAACGCACAAACATCCGCTCAATCAAACAATTTGTCCCACTATTAATTAACCTATTGGATCAAAAACATACCGCTTCTGCCCCAACATCCAAGAATAAATCCCCCAAATGCACTCGTTTCCAGCTACAAACACGAGAGAGAAAAAACTTTAAATCAAGGTCGATGTGGCATCAAATCACCGCTTTTGCTCTATTCCATACGAAAAAACAGGGATGCGCCCACACGTATCGATTCGGCGATTTAATAATGCAGGTGATCCGGACAAAAAAAAACGATCGCAGTGTAAAATATCCATAGTCATCGTATAAAAATTTCGGTCAGAATTTCATTAGGTGGAAAAAATAAGACAAGAAAAGAACTGCGATGACATTTTTTAATCTTGTGATTTTCGATTCTTATCTTATCTTGTCCTTAATCCGGGGAAGTCGCGTCCTGGTGATATTTCACAGGGATAAAGGACGGCTTTCGGGATTCTATCTTTCGGACGTATTTTTTCTGAAGCCTCAAGACAAGAGATAGCATCGTCTGCGTGGAACGAGAGGATAAAGTGACGAAGACATAGGTGGTTATTTCGAATGGACAGTTTAGAATGAAAGAGTTAGACAAGTTGGAAATTAGGAGAAGGAACGAAATGAAGAAGGGAAAGGCTGAAGTTGGTTTCCTAATAGGTTATATGTAGTACACTCACTCTCTTATTTAGTTTTTGTATCGTGTGACGCAAAAAAATCCGTTAGATACAATAAAACACTTGTAAAACTCTAATCTGAATGTGATTTTTCGAATTTTTACTGATAATTTTATTGACAAAAACGCACGAATCACTGGACAAGATCAACGGTTTCGAGACAAAACTTGAACTACGAGAAAAATAATAAGTCTAAATAAGTACCTAATTATAACAGTTCTTATATAATAGAGAGACAAGTTTGGATAACTAACTGAATTAAATATCCTAACAACGAATGTAATAATTATACTGGAAGGAAGAAGTTGGAGAAACTATTCATTGAGATTAAAAAAAATCAGTAATTGATATGTCGCTGTGATTGAAAATGAAATATGAAATAAAATATGAAGATCTAATGAAGCTCAGCCAGAAGAGATTCAAGTTCCTATTGGAAAATTTCGATAAATCTGTGCGGATCTAAATAAATTGCGGCTATAAGAAAAAATATATAAAACCTGATAAGAGTGAATAAAAAGTAGAATGTGCCCGGCGCCGCCACCTAACCGAGGAGTGCCTCTACAAACAGATAAAAATTAAATGCAAATTAAGTCCTATTTACAACGACTGATATGGTAGTGACGTGGCTGATATCGATAATTCATTCGTTCGGCCGTTCTTAGTTATGCAGTCGGACCTATTATTATTCACTAATGGTGCTTCAGGGCCGATCGTAATTATTAATGTGATCGTTAAAGGATAGGGGCTTGCGGTCGTCGAACTTCCTAAAAGCTTTGCAGGGAGCTTTGGGGTGCGTGCGTGCGTATGTATGTGTCGCATGTGGTGAGCTTTTTTACTCTCTTTCTCCTCTCCGCGTTTTTTTCGAAGGGAGAAAAGACGGAGGCGATCTCCTCCCGATAAATAATGGAGCATGCATAATGGGCGCATAGTTGGCGGTCGTGATGTAAAAGCTCGCGACCTCTTGACATTCCAGACGGCGTGAGAAGAGCGGAGACAGCGGAGGAGGAGGACGATGCCGGCCAGACGTGTGCCTCTGCTTCCTTCTTCTCTCCGATCGATACTTTTGGCCTCCCACCTGATTCTTCTCCCGCCGTTACCCCCGATGATGGGAGGATTTTCGACACCTTCATAACGGGCTTTGCTCCGCGTCGTTAATCACGAAAAATAAAAACCGGAGGATTTGCATACTTTTTGAGGAATACTTGGTCTTTTTGCTTTTGGAGCAACAGTACTGTCTCGATTAGCGCTCGGTTTGGTCAGATTAATGACGTAATAGAGTATATAGGGATGAAATTATCTGCTGTAATATTGTGATACGATACAGTTAATTCGGTTAAATGCAGTTTCCAGAGTTCGCTGTTTGTAGCTTCTGCTAATCGGATTGATCTGATTAGATTTGCACCATGTGGCCGACAATATGCTGGTGGGAAGTTGTGTTAGTACGTTTTTTCGACATCAAAACATCAAAATAAAGGTACGACGAACGAAGCTATTTTTTGCATAATTAATACAATACTAGCTTGATTTCGAAGACGGTAATTGAACGAATAAGAACACTGTAAAGTGCATCCTGTTTGACGGACACGTACACTCCTTCGGGAGGTGGATTCTGATACGATCTATAAAAAATTCACTTGTTCTTTGTCTGAAATGCCACCTAGGACGGTTACAGTTAATGACAGACCGTATCGGTGCTCTTTAATTATTTTCGTTTTTTCTTTTTGTCGTTCTAACATATACATGTACATATTACATATCTCGAGATAAGGAAACGGAGTTGAAAGCGACACCGAAGGATGTAATGTAAAAATGTCGAAATGATTGCGGCCCATTGAATACCTCTGCTGGAGGACTACTTTATGTGGCTGTTATGATCGTTACTTTACATTAAAATGCACAATGTCGCATGTTTTATAAATGGAAACGAGAACCAGATAAAACTTGCTTATTGTCGGACACTTATCGAGATTTTCGTCAAGGTCCATTTAAACGTAATGATGATAAATCGGACAATTATAAGGGTGCGGGAGTTTTATGTTTAAAGCGAACTGAAAGCGCGATGTTCAAAGAAAAAAAAGTTTTAAATATTTTCTAGATATGTTAGAGAACATGGGAAATTTTTCGTGATTTCGTCGAATGTGCTGAAAAACATCAGGGTACAAAAACTGCCAGCCGATCTGTGATTTAAAAAAATGATCTACATCTTATCTAAATTAACTTTCCAGGCAGTATTTGATCACATTTGATAAGTTAGGCATGCCACATTCGAGCCTCTTTGCGCCAAAGAAGGGCAACAGTTGTCTAAAAGGTGAAATCTCAACTATCATTTCACCAATCTCCTCCTTACACTAATCCAGACTGGATTGACGTGGTGCAAGTCCGGTAATAGAATTGTCGCTTGACTGCACCTCTATACCATTTGGTCTCTATAACACACTCCGACCTACATAACAACAGCGAGACTTATCACCCTTTACTCCATCGTCTTATTTTTCTCTCCTTCAATTTCCATCTATTTCGAGTCGTCGACAGCCATCCCCATTCCAAACCACCACCGCCGCAACCTATAATGACAACACATCTGCGGTCTGAATACCTAGATCTGCCGGACGAGACCGCAACTTTAAATCGTTCCCAATTAAACTTTCCTTTTGGGTTCGATAAAACGGCTGTAATCCTACTGCACTGGCGGCTCCATTTATCGCAGGAAAACAGTTTTTCTAATCTCGCTCCAGTTGCACCGGAATAATCCGGGTTCTGTTCGGACAGCTGTCAAATACGAACACCTGCTCCGTCTGAAAAATTTTTCATCGACCTCGAAAAAAAAAAAACAAAAAGATCCATGTCACATAGACGTCCAAAAGGTGAAAACATCGACGTTCATAAATATTTATCGCAGACGTCTAAAAAATGTCACGAAAAAATTCAAATTATGTTTAACAAGTTTGACTTTTGCGGTTGTTCGGTATTTTCGTGCACCGCCACCATTTCACGTTCTGACCGACGAAAGTATTAGTTACCACAAAAAAAGTAACAGTCGATCAAGTCAAACAAAGAACTCAGAACTCAGTGAGACTTAAGACAAAACAAATGTCTATCAAGTCAAAGAACACTTTGATGTTAATTTAAATAGAGTGCTGGCAAAAGCTGTTGACCTTAAACGCGGGAAACTATCTGAATTTGGAATATTGTTTGTTCGTCATGTTTATAGGAACTAAACAGTATCAAAGTTGGATGACTAAAACTATTAAGGGAGCCACATCAAAAGATTTGCATTTTTCAGAGATGGGTTGCTGCACCGACGAGAGCTTTTCGTTTTGTTCACAAGCAGGATACGCCACAATCAGCGAGTTTTTACAACTAAAAGTGACAAATTTCAATTTTTATTTGTGCTTTTGACAGCATCGACGATGCTGAAATATTTTGGTTAATCGTTAAACTGCAAATTACTCTTAAATTGTTAATAAAAAAACAAGTTTTCTAACAGTTATTATTACTTCTATCGAAGCTGCAAAAACCCCTATACTTATTCTTCCCCATTTCCCGCAAAATCTAAGTGGATATCATCCCCCTTCTATAGTTTGTCATTTCATCCCATTACGATTTCATTTCTGCCAATCTTGAATATTAACGCTGCGCATCTTGTGATATACATTTCTTTCTTTTGAAATTCCCCCTATCCACTTACATTACCCCAGCATTGAAGATGCCCTTAAATTACCACTCCGTTCTTCTATCATTCTATTTATATCTCCAATCGTTTCCCCTTTTCCTTTTCAAGTTTTTTGTCGGTTTAGTTGGTCGAGACATGCTTCATAACCTTCATTTCTCTCACTGAAAAATTTATCAATGAACGGAATGGAATTATCATGTCAATCTGTCCCACCTCCACTAGTCTCAGTCAATGAAACCGGCTCCTTTCTTGACATTAAAATTAACCGAAAACAGAAACCCACGCCATTAATTATAAACTCGACAAAAATAATCAAGATTGAGGTGAAGTGAACGCTTGTGTTTTACACCCTTTGTAAATTAGAAAGTAACACGATATAAAACAATTCCATGGTGGAAATAAGTAGAGACCGTCTCGTCCAGCATCATAATCATACAAAAGCGATCGTAACCGTTAATATGTCGCGAAAGTTAGGCCACGAGCCAATTCGTAACCGGATTTATTTCGACGATCATTATTATCAATGGGCGCACGCCCCTTGACTTATAGGGCGCCATTCGGTCCGTACAGAGACGTCAGAGAGTCACAATGTCAGTGCCAAAAATAGGGACACCTATCGATCCTGTTGATCTCATTTTTTTGGTGGCACCTCGGCATTCGATAAAATATTTACAGGAAAAATTAAAATTTCAAACAGACCGGTGCAAATGACAAGCCAGATTTAGCTCAAGCGAATGCAGGACGCTAGTTTCAAGTCAATATTGTGTCAGTGTTTCGAATTATTCAGTGTACAAGAGAACTAGAGTACTAACGTGATTGACGTAGTGGTGAGCGAAACAGCTGCTAAGAAGATCCTCCAACAGCGAAATGAAAACGAAAAGAGACGGCAAAAGAAATTGAACTCCTTCCAAAATCTCCAAACGGCATCTTTTACAAGAACGGAAGATTTTTACAAACAAGAATCGATGCACTTAGTCAGTGTGGCCACCTGATCAACAAAACCCATACCAAGCAGGTGATAATAAAAATCCTCCTTGAATGCAAGGTGGGATTTAGACCAAATGACCTCATTCCATCACCGGATCAACTACGTGTTGGCAATGTAGGTATGTGTACAATATCCATCTGAAATAGTTTTTGACCTACCCAAACAAACCGCCGACTGCAACAACACGACGGCGGTATCGATCCGAAGCCCGAACGCCGCCGCTTCCGCTCTCGCACAGCCTCTCGCAGATTTCCCACCAACTTCGTGACACATAAATCACGTCGCCTTGTTCGAAAATCAATTCGAAGCGGGGGCGGCGCGGATAGAAACAAAACCATAGGTTTTGTTCTTGAATTTTCACTCATTATTTTTAGAGCGTCCTTCTAAGCAAACACTTCGTGTAATTAGCAAAAAAATTAACCCGTTTCCGGATCTGGCGTAAAATTACACCCACCAAACTGAGAGCTCTTTAAAGATTATTAATCTGCGTCGTTGTTGCTCATGTGATAAAACTTCAAAAACAGCACGTGACTTAAGGCCATGCGTGTTTTATATGTGTACATAAGCTAATTCATGTTTGATGACACGGGCTACGACGGAGAAGCATCTAAACCTTCATTGGACGTTGCTTTATGTTAGTTCTTTGTGTGGCGATAGTGCATTTGGTGATTTACAGGGGATTTTTGGATAAAATTACACTGTTGCATCAAAATCTTCGAGCGAGGAAGGATATGAGAGCAACTTACGACACAACTTTCGCCATTATCAAATCCATCTTCGACGAGAACTAACAGTTTTTAAATGTAATGTCTACATACCGCAACCGTTGAAGCGTTTTATTAGTTCACAACTTCTGAAGAGATAAATTTCGGAATCTTCGAGATTTTGATGAGAAAAACAAAACAGGGCAAGATTTTAGATTTTAGACGTAAATACGTCATTTCAAACTGAAGACAAGGATAATAAAAAACAAGAGATTGCTAAAATGGTGATGATTTACTGTCTCGATCAGCAGGAAGAACCATTATACTATTATTGTTTTGAAATACAGACTATAAAAACCTAAACACACTTGCAGTCAAAAACTCCAAAATTCATGAACTTGCAATAGTTCTAAAGACTTAAAATTTTAGTTTCATTGAAAGTGTTTTAAGAATCGCTATGAAATAAAATTCAAAAATCTTAAAGCGCTTTATTAGTTCGTAACTTTGCGCAGCAATAAAAGAACAAAGACTTCCAAAGCAGTTTTAAAAGGTATGTACTTTAGGTCATTTTTATTTTGTCAAACTTTCTATCGTCAAATTATGTATTATTTCGAACTTGTTGAACGGAAAACCCATCAAAACTGACTATCTTAAACGGTCTTTAGTTTTTTGAAGCAATTTTTTATAAACTACACGAAGAAAATCAAAACTGATATATCGAGAAGGAATCGAATCTAAAAATGTACCTAGAGCTTGATCCCCTTGTTAGAAAATGTCGCCAAACCATTACGTAACATTTTCCATCTTGTTTTTTTCTTCCTCTTTAGCCAAATAACGTTCGAATTAATAACCATGCAACGTCTTCAGGTCGGTGCGCCAGACATTCGACCAGACAAGCACCGACGTAAGTCTTGTATCGTTCCGTGCATAAATTTAGTCCACAAAACACAAATCTGGATTGGTGCAGCACTGCCGCCGGTTTATCGAAACGCAACAACTTAGCAACTATGGAACGGTACTATGAATTTTAAAACAGGTGCATATAATCGTCATCATATACCTACGCGCAAGGTTGATGGCTGTTGCTAGGCCGATCGCGCTATTAAAACGATTGTTTACTTGCCAATTATCGAGTTAAACAACCTCCGAGTGAACAACTACATTGAAAAATCGCGCTATACTGCCCACACGCACATAAATAGATCTAGACGATGTATCTCTGTTATCGTTCCAGCTTGTCTTGGAAAAAAATCTAATTTGTCCGGAGGACGCGTCCTGATTGAATTTTTCCCTCGTCTTCGACTAATTGCATCCGAAATGAAAGTCGCAATCCTCCACTGAGACGACGGAAGTGCGACCATGCGACCAGCAACAAGTATGAGAGGTAGACGAATCGCTCAGACGGTGCTCCGGCCATCTTCCGGAGAGGTTAAGAACCGCCACGGAACGACGGGAATGCAAGTGCCGGTCATTTACGGACAATGCGACCATCCGCTTTATCTGACGCTCTTAGCCAAGAAGACCACCATTGTTACCATGCAACATCACACTTCCGGGACAAACAGGAAACAGAAATACTTCGGTACACTTACCACCAAAAGTAACGACCGCTAATTGCTAGCCTAGCCGTTAGATCACCAAAACAACCTAAATCAATGAAAACTTAATAAACATCAATACTAGTCCCAAAATTTATATTCTGCTTTTCATCCGCTGAAGGCAATACCACCCTCGTCGGTCATTGCTTTCGCTCGTATGTGTACAATTTTCCCGGTGTCACGCCATTTAAGAAAAAAAGACGAGCGCTTTTCGTCGAGCGCCCGGAATTAAAACCAATAATCCGGCGCGAACATGCAACCGACACTGCCATCCGGTCAATTGTGATTCCGGTTAAACGGGTTTTAATCCGTTTCGGGGTTGCTGGATAAATACCGCAATTAAAGTCAACGAGAGAGTTGAAGACGAGAGTCAGCCGTTCTGATGGAATTTAAATTGGAGAAGGTGGCGGCCGATGGAAAATGCGGAAATGGAGCGTCGCCAATATCGGGAGGACGTTCTTCTCTTCTCATAATAAAGAGAAAAAGAACACAAGAAAAGACCGGTGGAATCTGGGCTCTCCTCGCCCGACGCCTCCACCCGATTTCTTCGCTCGACATATGCAACGAAGGAGTGGGATGCAATGTCGAATGTCCTTTTTGGGGTCGGCCTATTCACCCAATAATGGACACCCACTTAAGGCATTTCATAATAGACCTCTAGTGCATATAACCGGAAAAATAACGTCAGATCGAAATGTATTATTAAATCAACCGGTTCTTGAACAAGGGTTGTCTTAAAAATGATCCATGTTTTTAGATAGAAAAACACATTTCGACATTATAAAGCTTAATATTACGGCATGAAATGCTTACAGTTTTCACAACTCGACATTATGCAATGTTTTCAAGTGATTAATAAATGTAATAAAATGTCATGTAGCCTTTTAATTTATGGGCAGTTCAATTGAACTAAAAAATTTAGAAAATTCTTACATTTAATGCAAATTCTATAAATTCTAAAAGAGATAAAGTTTACAATATTTTAATGTTAATTATATTTCTCTATCAAAATATCCAATGACGGAAATCAACAACATCTTCAAAACGGTCTACAATTGATAGAATAAATAGTTATTAGTTCAAGTCGTTTGGTTTCGTAATAGCCCTGCGAGACTTCGTCATTAATTTAGTAGGTGCTCAAAAGATGTCCTTTAATGTTTGAAGTTTCTTTATTCCTCCATTTATGAAAATGTCTACTTAGTTTCGATCAACGACAGTTCGATTGCGTCCTTTGGACCCTCCACTCCTTTAGTATCTCCTTACCGTCATAAGACTCTTTATTTTCTTTATCTTTCTTATAGAGTTTGGTGAAGTCCTTGATCTCGGATCCAGTCGCTTCAAATCAAATCCTTTTTCGTCCTGTCTATGTTTACGTCTCTCAACGACCGTTCATTTAAGTGTACGAAACGATCAAAGCTTCGTCGCGAATTGTGCAACTGTTCTTGCGGAAGTTCTTGTCGTAACACGATCGTCCTGTGACTGTGGGTTTTCCCTCGTCGGTCATCGGAGTAGAAAGAAGCCTGTGGTGGGACGTAAAGAGTTAGATTTTCTCTGGGAGAAAGTGTCATTGTGTTGTCTTTTCTCTTCACGGTTGTCGCTCGTCATCGTAGAAGCAGGATGTTAATTTATTAGCGGAGGATCTGATCCGGTCATCGCGTGTTTCCTGCACGTCGCGTCACTGTCGGCGAGCTCTTTGTTGTTGTCGTTCGCAATTCGGTCTTCTCCCCCGCCATTTTAGAAACGTCACCGACGCCATAGCCTTGACATGGTTTTGCGAAATTTACGACATGTACGAATCGAGGTGGCGGCCCACTTGTAACGATAAGTTACACGGAAATTATCGATAAACGATCGATTGTTGATTTTTTTCCATCGATGCCAAAAACTTTTCCCTTCACATGTGTGTGGCCTTTTCACGTGTCACAGTTTCTCGGTGGCCCCGTTCTACCCTCTTTCTTTCTCTCTCTCAGCTTCATAGAGATTACTTCTCCTTGACGACAGCATGAAGCGCAATGGAGGACGACGAACGGCGGCGCATTTTCCAAGTGCACACAGGGAAAACACGTGAAGACGCCATGTTATCTATTGACTTATCAAGGTCGCACTTCTGTGAGCTCGTGTGTTTATAAACAAATGTTCGGCTTCGTAAAGTTTACATTGTATGTACGTGTACATCATACGCAGTTTCGTCAGGTCGATATTACCCGCGATCGAATTTTTCCCCCAGTCGCATTCTAGGAAAAGTCTATCGATGTTATTTCGACAGGTCTCCAATATCTCCAGCTTTATCTCTGTCGTGGCGCCGTCGAAACAAATGCGCTTCATCATCGTGTTCGTTGTTTTGTTTGCATTGCAATTTGTCTCGTCGAAACAGTCGGAAGGCCAAAGGCCAACGCCGAAAAAAATACCACGAGTGCTAATTTTTCTAATTAGACCACAAGGTCTTCTACTGATAAGACGACACCGCAAATATTTAAACATGCCGACTGAACTGAATCGCCAAAACGACGAAGATTCTTCTCGGGTCAGTTTTTGCGAGGGACGTTGACCAATTTCAAAAGTTGTTTGTGAAGAGTTGTGTGAGTCAGGAGTCAGTCCACCTGCTGCCATCGACATCTGTAAACCGGCAGCAGACCTTGAACTGCTTGGTGTTCTTCACGGATTAAATAATTTTCATTGTAATCGAAGGAGATTCGCCCCTTCGCAGTGCCCCCCTAATACAATCGCATGCAAAATTTATCGGAAGTATTACTCTATACTGAGAGGAAGTAATAAATGCGGCACGTGAGAGTGCTGTTAAATCGACCAACGGAACTGTCTGCATGTGCACCAGACAACGGTGACTCAAAATCGAGAGAAACTCCGGGGGTTCCGGCGATTCCGATGCCGACACGTTTTTTATACCAACCAAACAACCTCCTAGCGTACTTGAATTTTGTAATTCTCAGCTCGACCAAAAAGTTTTTGCATTTTAACATAATTATTCGAAAATGCAGATTTGTTTCTGGCATTCTCTAAAATTGTGATTATAATAAAACAAAAAGTTACGTTATGCTTTCACATAAATAATTTATTCACCTTCTAATAACTTTTCGTCCTTGATCCCGGCCAAAACTGCGCTTCCTCTTGGAGCTTGAGCCTCCCACACACACTGCGTTATGCCCTATGACATTTGGCAACTGACCTCTTTCGAACCAAAAAGCGTTAATTTTTGCATGAGCAACAATACAACGAGCAGACATAATATCTCGTTCATTCTCATCACGTAGCAAAGAAGCGATTCGATATATCTCGAAGTGCATTGCGCATGCATCTCTGTGGTTTTACCGTCTCTTAGAGGAGCGTTCATCCTTTTGAATTATGTTGGAACAACGCCGACGCCTCGTCGAAATAAAAAGCGCAACCTCCGTCACCTTCCGAAAGAAAAGCAAGAAAAAAAATTTTCAAGCAACCCAGTCACCGACCATTCGCGATCATTATTACAAGGGCAACGACGCAGTGAAAGAGAACCGACGTCCTTCAAGCAAAAGGGGAACTCGTAGACAATGAGGACATCCATCTGGCACACCGCTCATAAACAAAGAAGAGTTTGACTGGCGTCGACCAACAATGGGGTTCACGCACCGAGAAGATGAGACGCTTAATCTCGCAGCCAATATTCATAAAGCATCTGGAACACGCAATTATAAGACTAATACTGCGCAGTTTTCGCGCAAAATGATTACGGTTATTGTGATGACTTCCATCCTGGGCCCATATTTAAGACTTTGCGCTACATATATTTCGTAAATTAACTCGAAGGAAAGGTGCACGCGTTTTTACTGCGCACTTTCTCAAGCTGATTACGGTGTTCATCCGCACGCAATACCCAAATCGCTGATTTTTTAGTAGATCAATGAACGCAAGAATATCCGCGAATTTGCTCTCCTTTGACATTCCCTACTTCAATTAAAAGTCCATCAGCGACCTCACGCCCAAACATTAACACCGCAAACGTTCGAAAATTTCCATCACGTGCCCAATAAGGATTAGTGTCACTGAGGGAACCACCCATTAACCTTCATCGACTCTTCCCGATATTTGGAAATGAACCCCCAACCATAAACACACGCCGTGGCAGTCCGAAATAGGAGTTTTGAGACCATCTATATTTTTTTAACCACATAATAAATTTACTGAAAAACGACTGACGCATAGAGGTATACAAAAATATGGGTCTATTTAAGATACTTAAGTTTTTAAAAATAAACTGATAAATTGGTTATTAATAGGTATGTATTTACGTCGCACTAAAATGTCAATTAATTGCCATCCTAAAAACTGATTAGTCACTAAAAAGAACAACTTTAGATCCCAATCTTCAAAAGCGTACCTCTACAAGAACAAAAAAAAAACTAGAGTGTTTGTGAAATTCAAGACTCGAGTGGTGGGTGCATTTTAGGTGCGAACCTTTTTTTTTCTTTTTTTCGAAGGAAGTCTTCTCCGACGAAATTGCGGATTGTGTAAATAACGCCGCGACTACTCGATTATGCGCTGCGCAAAAAACCTCCCCCGACGATGAACCGCGCCAGGGGGACAAAAACTCGAATACGTGACCCGAAGGGGTCATTTAAAACTTTCATGATTTTAACACGTCTATGCGGACTTTGCACGATTTAATAAATCTACAGATAATGACTACGAAACTTTCAAATTATAGATGAGAGAAAGGGGACTGTAGAAAAATCATCCCCAAGTTTATTTTCTGCAATACTTCAGATATTTGAAGTTGAACATCGCATTTGTGAGGTGGCATTTTCGAGTGCGCGGCGCAGATCAATATGACTCCACACTTCTCCCTTCTCATCTCCGAGCCCCTTGTCCACAATTGGGGAGTCCGGCTGGAACGGGGTTGGGGGCGGCGAGACGCGGCACCGCCGGGGAAGGACGAGGGCGGCGAAGGCACCTTGCAGGTGGGGCGGAACCGCTCCGCGAGTCATTACCTCCGTTCCGAGTGTCTGTCGGTCAATCGACGACGTTTCGGACAATCACGGACGCCATCCTCGGGCACCTGGCGCCGACCAAAAGTATCGAACGACGCCACGAAAATAATCATGCAATGTTTTATTACTTCGTGGAAAACTATTTTTGGCGTGCACATTGTATAATTTTAGGTTGCATGTGTCATCCCCACCCATTTTTCCTTTGACCATATGCAAATTCGGAACTCATTGAAAAAGAACAACGAAAAACGGGAAGCGATATTAAAGACCACCTTCGCAAAGACGTCGGCGATTGCATCAGAACTGAAACGCAATTGGCCACGTAGATGTCGTAACGTATGACATAAGACGACTGTGCTAAACAAAATGACTCAGCACCCACCTTTAAGACCACAACTTTTACTTTGCATATTGCAAATAGACTGGGAAAATAAACACTGACCAAAATCACAGAAACATTCGATACAAGAAACGAAAATTACCCGACAGAAAAAAGGAAATTAAAAAAGTTTATGACGCATCAAAACTTTACGGCTAAATAATTAAATTTAAAAGTCAAAAGAGTCTACTTCCAAACAGTATCTTCCACAAATTCGCTTTCATTATTAATATGGAGAAAAACAGGTAGGTTGAAACGAGTGGGCGAAAAAACGCGAGGTTGTCGCAAACCTCAAAACCGGAAAATCTAAAGGAAGCTGTACACTCTTTTTATAAAAATGTCCACACAGTATAGACGACAAAAACTTTGAGACCGACAATTTTCTTTTGATTTCAAAGAAAAAATGAAGAACAGGTGACATATTACAAGCTTACTGGCGCTGATGAAATAATTGTGTCAGTATTTATAAACAACTAAACATAAACCGTTTCGTAAGTTGCAATCCTAACCTACATTGTCTGTTCTTTTTTTTTAATATATTATTCTATTCGTAAGAAGTCAAATTTTAATACTTTAGAGGCTTTTTCCACCTTGTAGTTTTTTTTTTTATTGTTCCAGTTGCTTAGTGGATCTACTTTTTTATCTTTCAAATCGTCTCCGAATACGCACAAAGACCTAAACTTTGTCATAAAGGCAGCCTTAGTTGCTGCCGTGTATACCCCCCCTAACACGTAAACTTCTTCGCATCCATAAATAAACCATGGCAAAGGCGGAAAGTCTAGCAGAATCGCTACAAAACGCCTACTAATCAACATTTAAACCTTCCAGTAATTCGCCGTGTTTTATAACGTCCACGATTTAAATAGAGAGACGTTCCTTTAAACACAATAAGTTTTCATGTCAGAAGACCCACCAAGATTTCCAACAATAACAACACTACCACCATTGAAAACAATGCATTTGCGACATCCGCCTTCGTGTAAACAGTTCAACTCCGTCGACGATCCTCAGATATTCTAAAATTCAATACACTATCATCACTGCGAAATTTCCGGTAAGACCCAGTTGCCAAACAAAATCCATCATTAGTCGACGTTTCGGAAACAATCGACGAAAAGAAAGCGCGGAAACCAGTGGCGGGTCGTGATTCTCAGGTAATTATGTTGACGGCAGAGGTAAAAATAATCGGGGAAATAAACACAAATATTGGAGAAATGCTCTAATGAGTAAACAGGTACTTAATTAATCGGAAAATTCGATACATCTCTACATTCCGGTGCGCACAAAAATAAACCACCGTCAATTTTATGGGAAAAATGGATAAATTTCGTTCTCATTCACACGAGAAAAAGACAGGAATGAAGCATGACAAAATCACGCCAATAGAAATTGTAAAGTAAAGTCTAAAATCAGGCAGAATTTAGCTTTGACAAAGCGGGCCAAAAATTTCTACTGTTATGAAATGGTCTGATACAAATAAAGTGGAGCTTTGTAAGTAATATCCAACTAACAAAAACTGCAAAACCGAGTCTGGGTTTTACCACAAAGAAAAAATAATTGCGGAATTTACGGGTTTTCCAAAAATGTAGAGTTAAGTTCAGTTTTGGGGCCGTCGACCTGCCGTCCCCTTTAAAAAATATTCATTTACCCAGATTCCATAGCTATGTCTTTTTTTAAACTTTCACATTATGAATAAAAGTGGCGATAACCTATAAAGATAGTCGGGATGGCAACGGTGTTGGTACTGCGTTTCATTCAATATCCTCTGACCAAAGTGCACACAGAACCTTCTCTCCTTTATTATTTCAACCGTTTTAGGAAGTTATCTCCTCTCGCCCGGAGTGTCGATTCCGGTGTAATTTTTTTTCCGGATAGTGCGCATTCCCCGAAAGAACAATTTAAATCCTATCTCATCCATACACGAACATTAATTAATTCCACAATAATATCTCGGTGTGTCAGAGTGTGATTGTCGCGCGTTGATGTTAATTACGGATGTTTTTCGCGAAATCGGAAGCACAAGGAATAGTTGGGATAGCACCGGAGGATAAATTTAAATCTGTCACTGAAGTTTTTCGGGTTTTAACACTTCGCCTCTCTAATTCCGTCCGCCGCGAGTGCATCGTACAGTTTGGCAAACTTTTGTGCATCGATGTGCTCGAAACTTTCCGAACACCTAGTAACAAAGCGCGCTTTCTATAAATACCTGGCGCTTTGTCTGGCCGGCAGTCGGGGGCCACAGACGAACTGGAAATAGACAGTAGCGGCCGCATTGCTACGGAGTCAGCTAACCAAATTGTGGGCTATTATCGTATCTCGTCTTCACTAAAACGACTTTTGCTCTCCACGAATTGAAAATTAGATAATTTCGGGCGCCACTGACAAAACTACGGTCCAAAAAATCCAAAAAAATTTATACTTGAGGCAACAGTAATTCAAATAATGTCTGATGCCATGATACTGCTGCTATTATTTATCTGCAGTATTTACACCTGACGAGATCTAGGTAAAGTGACGGAACATAAATATTTACACAACTTCACACCTTGGACGTCCTCAGTGAATCGCGATTGACGATTCATGGATTTCTTTATAAAAGACTCTTCGATGTATAATTTTTGAAGCCAAAGCATTTTAAATTTTCCGTCGTAGCTTTCCCCACGCGGATATGAAGATTATTCTTAATTTTTGAAGTCACAATTGGCTGAAATAGGGTAATATTTTCAAACCTCTGTATTGTCCCTGGTTCGCAATTTTTTGTAACCGCTGGAAAAAATGCGTTGCGACTCCATAGCTGGCATTTTTGCGAACTTTACAGACTAAATATTTCAAACTGGGATGTTTTACTCTATATCTCTTTATCAATCGGTGGTTTGTAACACCTTATTCCAATCATTTACGTCAAAATAAAGGGTTTTCTTATTTCTGAATGTTGTACGAAAAGTCGTTGAAGGCCTTTTTCATAGTTATTTATGTATTAAGAGCGCAATGAACACTCTTTTATGCGTTGATAAGATCCGTAACTTATTAAGACCTCAACAGATAGAAATATTAGAATTTAGTGCGGATAAAATTATTTTAAATTTCAAATATGGAGATATTAAGTTTCACTGTATTATATTTTCGTGTCACAATTAATGTGGATTTATTTAACAATAAATTTACATTTCCAACGTTTTCAAGCGTGTTAAAATATGTCGCTGGCTGAACTAAAGTTGAGTGAAGAATCAGTACAATAATTTGTGCATTAAGGTCAGGAACAATATAGACCTTTTTCCCCGAGCCTTTCCAATTGGACTAATATCAGGTGATCCAAGTCGACTATCATTTTCCGATCTGAACTCTCAACCTTAGACCTCCACTCAAGAAGCACGTGTTAATAAAAAAAACCACAAGATCAAAGTGTGTTGAACTTCCGGTTCTTCATTTCTTATCGCCACCTTGTATATACACAAACGTGATAATCACAACACTGCAACATTTTCGTTATCTATCAGTCGCGGTCATTTCAATTTAGCAAAAACTTTTCCTTCGGCCTTGTCGTTACAGAAACCTCAAACGTGATGAGTGCGATTGTACGAACAAAATTATAAAAAAACAATGAAGTGATCCATGAAATACTTTCTTGACGTCATTCGGTGTTGATTCACGGCCAGCGCTTAGTATTGGCACGTGTCGATTGGATTTTCGAAATTGTGGAAATTCGCTGCGTTGGTTAGTCATGTTGTGTATATTTACAAATGATTATGGTCAAAGTCTGCTTCGTAGATCATTAAAACGGATTTTACAGCAAGTTGATTTTATTGAATACATCTGTCGTTAAAAAACGCCTCTGGAACGGTTGTTTCCATATTTGTGGTTCGAATTACATATGACACACTCCGTATATGCCCTGCCTGGCATTCACTTCCCATAATCATCACTCTGTAAACATAATTACTGGCATTTAAAAAACAAACAATGTAAAAAAGGATACTGTTCGCCTTTCCGCTATCGGAAACAGAAGACGGCATTTCAAGGATACTTCTTCCAATTATCCTCGAATTAACACTCCAAGTGTATAAACGCAACTCGTAACAATAAAACTTTCAAACTTTACGACTGATATCCGTCACTGTACAAATCAAGATGCATTATTTTAATGGGAAATGCATGCTCCGAAGTCTAAACATCCAAGAAACTTCTTCGAATCATAAGGGTGTGATTTAAATTGCACTTGCAATGTTGCAAGTCATTTGTACTTATACCAAGACTTTAATGGGTGAATGTAATCTTTCCTACACTTGGGTACGCTTGAAACAATGGCCTGCCAAACTTGTACCACTTATGAAAGAACTGAATCAGATGGTAACGGTTGTGGTGATTCGAAAAAAAAGTATACTGAAACACCAGATCAGCAAGTGGGTTTTAACTGAGTGCGAATGTATAGTGTGAATCGGTCCAAGTTGTCTCCGATAAATAGTTTTGTTTACAATGTCAAATTTTGACATACATAAGTATGATACCAAGTAAGCAAGTACTTAATAAATACTTTTAGGTGGTAACAGATTAAGAGGTTTCCAATTTTATGTTGAATTTAATCGAGCATTTCTATTTGGAGTGTAAACACTTGACAATATTGCTATATGGAATAACTCAGATAGCTAAAATGACTAGTAGATTAATTAGCCTTGTTTTTGTTCTTACGAACAACGCAACGGAAGTATGTTTTAGGGGACCACTGCAGATTAACTCACATTTTGTAATGACGATACCGCAATTTTATTATACGACATACGTTTCCAAGCGACTAACCTAGTTGAAAGCATTTTTTTCGGTAGCACCAGTGTCTAACTTTTGTGGGTCAGTTCCGGGTTTGCACGTGTTGTAAATCACTCAAATATTCAGGAATGTCAAAATAATTGTATTTTTAAATAAATACCTCTAAGAAGGTGCCAAGTTCCAAAAATAAAACTCAAGTTATTTCATAAAGAATGATACATTTTTAGTGTTATCTCAGATTGTACATATTTTCAAAGCACTTAGCATCGTGTTTATCAAAATTAAGCAACTGTGCAATTGCTAATATAAATTACGTATTTATATTTTAGCACCGCTTCTGCGTCTCATTGCAACCTTAACCCCCAAGTTTATCATTAAAATAAAGCTTTTATGTGGTTTACATTCGGAAAGTTATTGTTATTAGTTAAAAGATAAAGTGCGAATTTGTTAAGACACTATACCTTTTTGTCGGTACCAATAAATTAATTATATTTAAAAACTAAACATATTTTAAAAAATTAACAATTCAAATTGGTTATTAACGACAATAAAAGAATCGTCATAACAAGTGGTTATATCATTTCTGGGTATAACATAATCAAAAATCTAATAAAAATTATAATATACATACTGGTGCATAAAAAATTCAAGTTTTAAACAAAAAAAGGGTATTTTATAAGTTATTCTCGTGCGACGCAGGAAGTTACAAGTGCATGTCAACAGTTCTCAAGTTTACAAATAAATAATTGACTCTTATCTGATAAATAATGAAACATTTTAATGTTTGGAGCACGGACGTAAAGCCCACTACATTTACGTTTAAAGATAATCTAAAATAGGTAAATTGTATAAACAAGTCATGAAATTGGCCATCGAGGTTATAAAAATTGATAAGGAAACGTTACGTATGTGGGGAAACAACACGGGAAAATTATGATAAGAGACAAATAGGGCTCTGGTTTCAAATAATAGTAAAAAATATTTTTTGTTTCCAAATTTCTCGCAATTATTTATTTAAAATGTCATTTTGTTGTAGCAGAGAATTAGTCAAATTTTCTAAAATGCGCCATCGTAAAGCCAATAATGTATTTAAAAAAAAATGTCTAACTTTGTTCCAAGTGCTAAATCTAAAGTCTAATTTTTGCTGCCTATTTTTTCAATATTATTGATTAAGAACGTTGGCTAAAAAATAGAGCGATAAAACAAGTTTCACTTAGATATACTAAAGAGGATGAATAAATAAATTAAAAATTAACATTGGATTGCCATATGTTTAATAAATCCTGAAACACCTGTACATAATAAGCTTAATCGTAACAGTGGCGTACACTGCTTTTCCGTGAACAGTGCAAAACTGTTTTTTTCGTAAACAAGTCTCAGTATTTAGAAGAATCTTTTGTTGTTAGTTTACTGTTTATTAATTATGATTCGAAAAAAACTTTTACCAAGAAATAATAGAAATTGAAATTTATCTTGTTTGTAAAATGAATATTATTTGAAAAATGTGATGTGATTTTGGCCCACCTTCCCCTATATGTTGTGCAGTTCCATTTGCGCCGCCACTGACCGCGAAATGCACATCGGTGACGTCACAAATCGAGGGAGATTTCTTGGAAACGTGAAGGTTGAACAGTGATTAAATAAATCCGCAAGTCATCAAATCCGTGCATGGGATAAAGGATGGGTCCATGGTAGCCTGGTAAATGTAATACGCAGTATTGTACTTACTTTTGGGTTTGTTTTTGTCCATGAGCATGAGATGGTCGTGCTTTCGCCACGCCATGGGCTCCCTGTCCGCCATAAACAGGGCCCTCGATCAAGATAGCGTCGTCAACAGTCGGGGCTCATAACGCCGCCGCCGGGCACCACCACCAGCACATGCTGTCACCGGGTAAACAATCCCGCGTGCTCGGGGCCACTAACCTCCGGCCCCAAGGCCAGCGCAGGGTCGGCCTCGGCCGCACAGGGGCGGAGCAGGCGCCTCAGCGGCGGGCCCCCACGGCCGCCGCCGCCGTCATCGCCGCCACCAACTCTCCGCCACGCGCACTCCCCTCGAAATGGACTGCTCCGCGAACGCACCTTCGGCTCGGGTCAAAAGCACAAATAACAACAAATGTGCGTGCGAAGCACGCCGCCACCCAGAGACCCGATCACCGACGAAAGACCATCACACAAACAACACAGAGTTCCTTCACTTTCTGGAGAACGTTCACCTCGACGCGGAGACACGTGTGTGGGAACGGAAAACGAACGAGACGGAAGGACGGGATGTCGCACTGCACAACGAATGGGGCACAAGGGGGCTGTCGGGGGCCGACCAACGGGTTCTAGTTAGCTTTCGCGACCGGAAAATGCGTCGCACACCCTACACAACAAGCAACATGGCAACTGTTATTGGGCGCAGGCACTGACAGCGGCATTGCCGAACACCGACACGAAACAACGCGAAACGTCGCGAACCACTGCGGCGGGGTCCTCGTTTCAAAGCGTGACGTGAGGGCGCTACCTGTCAATACACCGACGATTCAAACTCGCGCTCCAACTCCACATTACGTTCAAAAATAGGCGCCAAATTTACAAGGATTTTAACTACCACACAACTCCAACTTCTTTATTTATTATCTGAGGCCTAGAGATTCTTACAATAGTCACCTCTAAGTTTACAACCACATGAATATACTCTTAAATAACTAAAAGTAAATTTAAAATTTATCTAATTTTTTTTTAAATTACTGGCAATAAATTGTTCTTTTGCATTGTCTAACATTGTAAAATCTCTATAATTTCTAATAATTCTGGGATATTCTTTTTAAATAGTTCTAAAATCTGCACAATATATCAGTACATACATAATAAATGTCTAAATTAAACTTTTATTAATATAAATACAAAAACATGTTCTATTTACCTAAAATCAGTTCTTTATTCTAACTACCACTCCAAAACTGTTTACCCGACATTGGCAGGACCACGAAAATATTATGTAGCCATTTTATGAAAATACTTGAAAAATACTTACCTCTAAACTTAATGCAGCCAATTGTTTCCAATATTTAATTTCTACAGGTCCACGATACTTTCTTTTTTCTCAAGTCTCTTGATGATTTCCCAATGTCAGCAATTTTTACCAATTAACGAAGGTACGGATTAGAAATAATTGTGACTACAACTTGTAATAAAACCATTTATTGCCATATTAGTTTAGTTTACAAAATATTCAAACATTTCTGAAGAAAAAGTCGTTCTTTTATACCTCCATTTCTTAGTTGCGATTGGCCGATTGGGTGTTAAGCCTACAAACTCGAACTGTGCAAATTTAAATCTGTAAAAATTGCATTTAAGTTTCTTCCGAAGTCGTAAACCTATTAGATATTCATTGTGTACAATCCAATCAATATTTCTAATTGAATTTTACAAAAACCCAATATTCCCTATTTGTTCCATTACAGTTTCATCTTAGTTGAAAAAATAATAATTTCAATTATTCAAACTGTTCGTTTTTAATTGCAATTAACCTTTAACCTTTAGAGTCATAAAATCATTTGGAGCTATCCCAACTTTAGGCTATAACGTCGATATGGATCCGCACATGACCCGGTCAAGAATTTTCAGATACGTCAAACGCGACTTTAGATGCAGAAATACAGTTTTATTTGCAAAATGGAGCCGTCATAAAAAAAAAAAAACTTGTTGATTGAAGCAAATGTTTCTAAAACACACGATAAGGATGGGTAATTGAACGTTAACGTCACAACGCCTACAACAGTGTAATTTTCGCATTCAAATATTTCTGTAAATATTGAACTAGCTTCATATTAACATTCGAGCTAAAAATACTTATCGAATCATCAAAATTGTCCCGTGACGAGTTAACAGGATGTCAGCTTCAGCCTAGGAAAGAGATCGCGAAGGCTGTCTGGTTTCCTTGCACGCCAGACAAGCTTTCTAAAAGATCAATACTTAATTTGAAGCGACTGCGTTCTTAAACGGACAATGTTCATTGCCTACCCCAAGCCAGCATTTGTGCGGCTTCAAAGTTACGCAATAATGAAGCGAAAACATATAACATACATTTGTTTATTAAGTTTTTGTTAACAGTTTTGTAACAAATACAGCTATTCTAGGCCTTAAATTAAGCATGCACATGGAATTACAAAACTTAAAGTTTTTGGTTCAAATTTACCCACTATCACGTATAGGAACTCATTCCAAAGCACTTAATATTTAGGACCGAAACGACCTCTCCCTCGAAATGGCTGCGCAAAGTCTGTAAAGTTTCCACCTTGTTCTCGGAACTGGTGAAGACGAGGCATGTGTTCTTCCTCTTGTATGAAATGTGACTGCCTGCCTAGCATTCGCATATTCGGTCTAGGAGGTCCTCCATATCTTTGTCCGAAATTTTCCCGAGGGTCCTCGTACCTTCCTTCATCGTAGTAGTCCTCAAACTCTTCGTTTTCGTAGTCGTACTCGTAGTAGTTTGGCTGACGATCTCTGAGAGTTTTCCGAAAGCCGCCCCTTGTTTTAAAGGGTGGAGGCTTCGGTTTATCCTTTTTTACAGAATTAGGAGTGGCCACAGATTCTGTTCTAGTCTCACTCTTTTCAGGGGTTTGAGAAGCATTAGCTTCCGTCTCTTCTTTTTCCTTTCCCATTCCTAGCAACTGAGCGGGTGTCATGTAGGCTATAGAATCATTCTTCGGAAGCCCTTTGTTAGGTAGCAACTCTTCCTCATTTACTTGTGTGCCTATACTAACAGTCTCTTTGTTAACAGCACATTGGGATCCTACATCGACAAACATTTTTGCTTTCCTTCTTTTGCACTCTTCACATTCACTTTTCATCTCCTTCCTCGCGTTCAACAACGAAGCTTTTAAAGTTAAACCTGCCATTTCTTCGTCAGCAAAAGAACTGTTTGTAGACTTCTCAAAGTCTAACCCCCCACACAGATCTATGCTGTCTTTTAAAACACCCACTTTTTTAAGAATGTTATCAAGAGCCAAAGCAAAACCATCCACTTCTTCAGTGGTTTTCGCTGGTGACGTGAACTGAAAACGCACTACTGGTATCCTCCGCAATGGTGATTGATTTTTAACGTCTATTTTGTTCTTCGGTTCCGATGACGGTCTCACTGAGAGCCTTCCGCTGAACTTGCGGTCGTCACTCATTGATCTGATTGCATCTTGGCAGCGAGATATTACTGCAAGCAGCAACTCGGTGATTTTCGGTTCCGGTTAACTTTACATGTTACACAAACACAAAAAGGTACTTACCCTTAATTTTCTTCTGGAGATGTTCGGGACTTGACGATTGAGCTAACAATGAAACAGGAGGTTAATATTAAGTGAAGTACTACAAACTACTTGTTGTGAAAAACTATTGGCTGTATAAAAACCAAAGGTACTTTCTACCTTCACAAGAAGCAGTTTTTACGAGTACGTACCTTCACACTTCGCGGTGATTGTCAAAAAATCAGAAAGCGAAATCTTCTTGTCAGCAAACAACTAGAAAAACTTCAAGATTACAAAAGAAAAACAAAAAGCGACTCATTACTTTGTCGGCGTTCTCCACCGTTTCGTTCTCCATTTCCTTTTTCTTTTCCGCAACTTTCACATTGAACGCAATGTCGTTTAAAAATTTAGTGGTTGGAGAGACTACGGTACTAGTTTGCGGAACAGATACAGCCACCTGCGAGGGGGCCTGCACCGGTTGTACATGCGACAACTGCATCGGTATTACATTACCTGTATTTCCGAGCATATTAAAACTTTGATTCATAATGTTTTGTCGATTCTGATACGTATCACCGATAAAGAAGTTTTGGTCGTACTGCTGCAAAGACGTCGCCGGGGCGTTCGAGAAATATTGCGAAGGAGCAGGAACGGGGGCGGGAATCGAGTGTGATGCGGCATTGGCGTACATGGGGTAACTCGGCGGAGTAACAACAGATAACGGGGTTCGTGTCTCGTTCAGTTTATCGCGGATTTCCTCCAAGAACGTTTTCTTCTTCTTCTCTTCGTATTTCTTTGATTTGGAGTGACGATGGGAGGAGTCTCGCGAACGATGGGAAGAATCTCGCGATCTAGAGCGCGATCTTTTCCGAGAGGAACGTATCCACATTTCACGATCTGAGAGGTTCGAGTCAAGACTAGAGGTCCGTTTTCGGGGGCGATACACCGGTTCGCGTTCTCGAAGTCTCGTTCTATATGACGGGGGACTCGGAGAGTATCGTGGATGCTTCCGCATTTCCCTGCTATTACTCCTCTTTAAAAATTTCTTTTCTCTGACTAGTTTCACGTCACGTGTTCTTTCAGGACTACCCCCAGAATGACGCCTATCTTTGTCTCTCAAAATCGTACTAATATCAGTCTCCATTTCCATTCCTGGTGGTACCAGACCAGTCTCCACAATCCTCAACTTGTCGTTCACTATTTTCTGTTCTCTGTCTTTAGCACACTTAATTTTATCTTTGTTGATGTCCCTTTTCGTTTTCTCGGGGTCGCGGCGGTCACTTAGACGAATCTTCTCTCGAGATCTTGATCGTTTTCTGGTGTGTGAATTTGATCTCCTGTAAGGTCGAGGGGATTTCGATCTAGATCGATACTTTTTCGAGCGCTTTTCCGGCGATTTATCGACAAATCTGATGGGGGAGTGGTTCTTTCTCTGCGTTGGAGAAGACTCACTGCAGTCGTCAACGACAGACTCTAGCAATTTATCCTCGTCCCATGCATCGACGATATCTAGACCATCCATGAAATCTTCATTGGAAAAATCATCAAAAAAGTCCGCTGGTATATCTTCTTCCTCTTCTTCGATATTTTCTTCATCAGCCTTTGACGTTTCATCATTTTTGTCGCCTTCGTTTGTTTGGACATCACCCGCACCTTGATTCGTTGTCGCGTTGGACTGCTTACCTGTGATAACTTCATCGTTGTTGTCTTCGCTTATCTTATCTTGTTTCTGAACCATTTTCGGAGTGATCAGATGGGATAACGACAGCTTATCTGGAAAAACGATAAGATCATAACACATTTGACACCGACATATTTGACAGGACAACTTATTGACAGGACATTTGGGGGAAAAACGAAAATCCCTGCGAAACCCCGCGAAAAACCGTTCAAAAAAAGCAGCCAGAGTAAAAACGAAAATTTACCTGCGTCTATTTCCAAGGATACTGCATTGTCGCCCTCTTGTCTCTGATTTTCCATGAACTTTTTCAGTTTCATATAAAAAAAGTGGCTGGCATACATAAAATTCTTGCACTTCTTGCTGCGACTCACAAGTGTGAAATGGACTGTGTCCTCCTCGAATTTAACGCTTACTGTGAAGAAAATGAGTAACGACTGTGGTAAATATTTAGCGATGCATTTAGTCACAGCGATTTCTTTATCGAGTTCGCTAATGTTGGGAGGAAGCTGCGTCAATAAATTCTTTAAAATATTCGTTCTTCCGTCCCAAATGTTCAGTTCGCCTCTACAAGTATATAATATCGTATCTTCATTTGTTGTCTCCGCTATTACCAAACTCAAGACATCAGTCAATATTTTGGAAATCATGTCTCTGACGTTTTGTCTCCACTCGTCTTTATTAGCATCTTCGGGTTTATCAATTTGGAAATTGTACTCAAATTCATGTTTTTGCGTTAAAACTCTATAGAGCAGATCGTTGGGGCCTTCTTCCATCAGTTTTAGTGAGTTTCTACACATTTGGGTGAATTTTCCAGCGCAGCTCAGGGGTACAGAAGTTGAAACATTGCGTGCGTGTTCGAAAGGGTCTTGGATGCACATTCCTGCGTTGATCACTAGGTCTTGATTGTTATTTTTATACTCTTCATAACCATCAGAGAGTTCATACGGTCTCAGAAAACAGATTTTATCAATACCAGCACCGAAATATGGCGATATGACTTTGGAACTGTAGTCAAAATTACTATAAAATTTGAAAAAACCAGCCACCAGATTCGGCATCAACTCGTTCCGAAGCCGGGGACTTGAAAACCCCTGAAGTTCGAAAGAACAGTTCCATCCTTCCACTAAATCGGGAGCTATGTTCTTTTGTAAGTCTTTAACAGACGGTATATTATACGGTTCGTGTTGCAGATAAAAAATAACTAGCATGTACAGTGCATAACTTGAAAAAAAGTTGACTTTTTTAAGATCGTAACAATCGGCCCAGTATTTAATCATAATCATCAAAGGGCGCATTTTCTCATCAAGACTCAGATAATATCTTATCAACTGACTGTTGCACACAGACAGTTTGTTCCTTATGTTTAAATCGCAACATATTTGCGTCTTTGTGTGGATACATTTAATGATCGGAATTTTTGCTCCTGAGATCAGCAAGACGTCACAGAATTTCCGACACTTGAATATTAAGTGTCGAATTAGTTTCAACGTGGATACTTCTGGACGGTTTGCTTCACGTACGTTAGCTATATAGACGTCTAAATCGCTTCCTTGTACATCTAGGCCTGTTACGCTCGACCCGAAAAAATAGATGCTGTTAAGAGGGAACATGTCGCTTAAAGCGTTGGTGAGGTCGTCCTGAATTAGTTTTTTCTTTTTTTCGTTTTCAACAACGTCGATTTGGAGTTTTTTTTGTAAAAGTAAAACTTGTTCGGAGAAGGTGTGCGCTCCTTTTAGACTTTCTAAGATGAACTGTTTCGAGTCAGAATCTGTTGAAAAGACAAAGTTGGACGATGAATGCGTTTTGGGAATTCATGGGAATTTGGAAAGCTGCATTGATTGTTTACTTTTCAAGAGATAAAAGTGTTTACGATTAATTGATTTGTAATAGATGGTCGATTCTATATCTCTAATTATATTTTGTTTACGTAACTGTTTCACAAAGATAAGAAAACAATAACTTCGTAGCAATACCGATCTAACACAAACGATTTTCGTTAGTTAAAAAAATGTGTACGTTTCAATCTGGAGACAAGTTACGGAGCTTCTGACTAGAGTCTCCAAACTGGCACGTGGAAATTGTCTTACTGGAAATCAGTAAATGCTTTCAGCACCATTACTTAGTTAAAAATATAATTTCTATACAATCTTTCTTTCTATGACTTACCATTAACTAGTTGTTTGTTAATTGGCCGCTTGTGCTCGGTTCGTTGGTGCTCATTGGCGATATGGAGATCTACATTATTTCTTTGATTCATAAGTTGAAAAGGCGGTGTTTCTGTGACTTCCTCCCATGTTATTCTTAACTGATCATTAAACTGTCTGTGATCTTTATATATAATTTTTGAGTGTGCCCTCTTGTCTTGAAAGCAGTAGTCAATAGCAATCCTCCCGTCATCCTGAACATTAACTTTTTTGCTGCCAATAGTACCAAAATTTCCAAAATATCTATGAACTTCATCCAATCTATTACTATCAAAAGGTCCTGAAAATAGTGAAATTAGAACAAGTAGAAAACAAAGAGAAAATTACCAGACACTGTGATTTTCTTAGGGGTGTAGTGCATATGTTTTTTTCCAACAACGTGGATATGCCATACATTTCCCAAAACCCGTTTTTTGCATATCTTACAATCAATAAATTGTCTGTACATTGTAAGATTTTTATTTAGTAACAATTTTAAGGAAGTATTTTGGTTCTATAATTCCGTCAGCGTTACCAGGACTTAAAATAACGCCATTTGTGGATGTAAAGAACTGAATTCCGTCGTTTAAGGCCTTCTCTAGATCTATGTAGATAAAAACTTCAGCATTTCCTCTCATACCACTTATGACATCTTTACTTCTCGGTAAACCGTGCGTGAAATGAATGTGATTCCTTCTCATACGATTTAAACCTGTTCGTTTTATCGCCTCCAAGTTACGCAAGAAAGTACCATGAATGACATTTGGAACAACCTGTGGATCTATTAGAGGGACAAGCTCTAAATCCCCCACAACCTACAAAAACTTCAAATAATAATTAATTACAAACTAACGACTAACATACAGCGAGAGAGTGCCCCTGATTCGCTCTTATCTCCAAATTACCGTTTTTTTCACGAAGAAAAAACCTTTGTTTGTCATTTGTGACCACCACGCGTCTTATGTCGTCAACTGTATACTTTCCTTTAACTTGCTTGTGGTTGAGTATTTCAGAGACTGCGACAAATCCCTCGGGGGACACTTTCAGGCCTTCTCTAACAGCAGCGTGGCGCAGAAGCCAAGATAACGTCTTACTCAAAAAAACGTCACTTTTATTTTTTGACATCTAGAATTTGCTGGTGTGGTTAAATTGTAATAACAAATCTAAACAATCGTGAAACTCACAGAAATTGAAGAAATTGGCGAAAAATACCAGTCGTGGATAAGATCGGCTCGTGTGATGATAAAACTAATTATAGATAATTTTGTCAAGTTGGTAAAACTTTTGAAGGTCGTAGTAGGGAATTTATTTGAACAAGCGAAAAAAGTTTTCATTCTACTACTGGCACGTGCTATTGACTTCGTTTGAAAGAAGAAAAAACAGAGGTTCCAACCGAGCATAACAAGCAGAATTAACGGTTACTGTTATTTTCTTTACCTGAAAATGCGACTCAAGTTTCGTTGGCATGACTGCTTATTACCATAAACTGTCAATGTCACTTTTCGCTATCAATCTGTTATGTTTTGCATTATTTAAAGAAAAAAATGGACGTTTGTAGAACGTGTTTGCGAGTCCCCACTAACTTGACACCACTTTATACCGACTCTACTTTAGTTAGTAAGATCGAGACGATTGCCTCTATTGAGGTAAGTGTGCCCCTTTTCCTACAAGTAATAATTTCCATGTTCTTAGCTCGTTGACAGTGCCGACTATCCCTCCAATATCTGTCAGGAATGCGTTGTAAACATTAATCTTCTTTACAATTTTCGCAAAGTTATAATCAACAGTGATAAAGAACTAAAGGAGTGTAGTATCACTCGTCAAAAAATGAAGAAGCCCCCTGAAACAAGCGACGTTGGAAGTGACGAAGTGATTAAGAATGAACGCGAAAGTATAAGTCATGATGAAGAAGATGCGGGCAATGTTAAAGAAACTGTGAAGAAAGCAATGGCTGTGTTAAAAGTGGTGAAGTGTGGTATTTGCGACCAGACATTTTCATCGAGGCTGAAATTGTACTGTCATAAAAGAACCATGCATGTGAATCCAGGAGTTTGTAATGTCTGTGGAATGGTAGTGAGATCTGATAATTTAAGAAGACACATTCAGGCGCATTTGGCGCAACCAGTACCTTGCAAAGAGTGCGGGAAGGTTTTTAAAAATTCCGAATCTCTAAGGGGGCACATGTTGATTCATAAGGGCTTAATCTACACGTGTGAGTTGTGTGGGAAAACTTCAAAAGTCAAATCAGAGTATAAGAGACATTTAAAGACTCATAGTGGTTAGTAGTGGAGAGTAAATACCTAGATTTGAGTTTTTTTTTTCAGATCCTAATGTAGGGAAAGTTATGTGCACTATCTGTGGAAAACGGGTCAGGGATATAAAAAAACACATGCACAGTCACACAGGGGAGAGACCATATTCATGTGAATTTTGTATGAAGGGCTTTACTAGCACTTATTCACTTAAAGTGCACAAAAGACAACATACAAATGAAAAACCATATATTTGTGAATATTGTCCAATGGCATTTCCACAAAAAGTCTCGCTTATTACGCATATAAAATCAAAACATAACATGACCTAATTAAAATAGATTTCTACGTTGAATAACATCTTTTTTTTAAATTTTTTTATGTACACATACTTTATCACAAGTAATGAAGCAAAAGAAACTAAAGAACCCTAAAAAAAGTATAAATAGTATCCTTTTTAAATAGGTTTATATAGAAGAGTAGTGACGTATTTTTTGCGGTACCGATGGGTCGCGCTAAGTACCATGACTCCATCTTTGATGGATAAGGCATATAAATGATTCAACATCACATGGTTTGGTTCAGGCAAAAGTGTTGGTTCACACTGCAAAAATCTTTCTTTTATTGTATTCTCACCATCTCAACTTACCGAAAGAGGCGTGTCTTTATTCAGAATAACTTGTAGCAAATGTGGAGGTAGGATAGGGGGCCCTGTCACTTTCTCCCATGGTTTGTTAGCTGGTATTTCCTGGGAGAACTCCTTCTGGCTGTTGTCAGCATTGTTAACCGTTTCACTGTCTTTATCTAAAGCTTGAAACACCTCAAAATCGGACTTTTTCACCGTTATGAGGTTGTTTTTGACGCCGGTATCGAGCTCCACGGTTTTATTCCCAGGATCATTTCTCCATTCTCCATCTACATAAAACTTATATTGGTGCTCACCTTCTGGCAAATCAATAATCGTGACGAAATCTCCGTGGCTCTTGACCATGGGTATAGTTTTCCACTCGTTGAATGTGCCACTGACATAAACGTCCTTTCCACCACCCTCCCATCTGAACACTGTTGGAGTCTTATCACTGGTGTTGACTTTAGTCCCTTCTGACACAGTGTTAGAACGTGGCCTTTGTTCGTATTCCACCATCACGGAACGTGTGTAATACGGTTCTTCGTCGTCTTGAGAGCTCTGAAATACCAGTTTGGTCTCGGGTTTTTTGTCAAAGACGAACGCTTGGCCTTCCTTGCTTGGAGATGACGGGACTACTTCGCCAGGTTTGGGACGTTCGCGGGGCGCCCCGCCGCTGCCTGCATTACCCATTGTATCGATTAACAACGATTTAACAACACTTATTTACAACGCGTAGGGCTGTATTGACAGCTGACGTTGACAGCTACAAGGTTGGCAGTGGTTACGATGACGATTGTTTATTAGTGACGTAATTGTAGCCACAACTTTCTTGGGGTTTTTCAAGGAGTATACATACGTGGCGTCGGTTTCAGCGTCGCCCCAAAGTCCCTACGTGTTTATAATACTAAATCAATAGAAGAAAAACGTTTGAGTAGCCTTTTATCAGTATTAAAGTAAGTGAAGTAAGATTTGGCAGTTTAATCTCAGGCGGCCATTTTAGGTACGCTGCAAACAATTTTTTTTTGCTATCACTGCTCTAAAAATTGGAAATGCGGGACAACGACCAAGAAAAATCTCAATCGCCAGAACAAGAAAATAAGAGGCGAAGTCGCAGTTCCTCAAACAGTAGTAAGAATAGCAACAAAAGCAAACAGAGTCGTTCGAGCTATTCCAAGTCACGCTCAAGATCTAGGAGCAGGAGCAGCGAAGCTGATGGTTACAGACTTCACATTGCGGATATAGGAGATGACGTGCGAAAGTCTGACTTAGAAAAGGTTTTTTCCCCTTTTGGAGAGCTCAAGGAAGTATGGATGACAAACAGCACACCATGTTTTGGTTTTGCGGTTTTCAAGGATAAGAAGGCAGCTAATGCGGCGCTGAAAGCCACTGACGGAATGTAGGGGTAAGCTTTGAAAGTGCTCTTTGTTATTGATGAAATTCTAGAGAAGTGGCTGGCAGCAGAATACGGGTGACTCACGCCAGACCCAGAACAAGGGGCTCAGGGAGGCGGTTTTTCAATAGTAATATGAGGTGCTACCAATGCGGTTATTCAGGACATTTCTATAGAGACTGTCCAGAGTTGAACGGCGGCGGAGGAGATAAGAGAGACCGCGATCGCGATTCACGGTAAAGTTTATTTTGTTTGATTACGGGACAAAGCAGGAAATGGGTGCGTGTGTGGCACCAGCTTTAGGGTCTTTGTGTGAAGATGCTTTGTCTCGTGATGGCCTTTCTGTTTCCTTCGAAGTGCACCAAAATTTTTTACCTAATTGTTGTTTTGTGATTTGTCAGGCACATGGTATTAATTTATATGGTTTGGTTAAGCATATTATATGGATTTGTTTGATGGGTGTCCATATATGCCACTTGGTGACTTGGTGTGGAACTGACATAGCTTTTTGGCCCTGTATGAGTCAGAGTATGGTGCTCATTATGGTATCAATATTTTTAGTTACGATTCACGCTACGATCGGTCTAGACGCAACAGAGACCGAGACCGTGACTACTACGAGAGGGACTATGGGCGAAGACACCAAAGGTCGAGGAGATACGACGACTACAGGAGGAGCAGTCGCCGACATCGTTACTGATTACTGTAAAAGGGTATAAATAATTTTTGCATTTCCATTTGTGTGCGTTTTAAAATAATGGGTGTTGTTGCTTTCATCCACAAATCATCATGGTTTTGTTTTTATTTTGGGGTACGAGTGCGTATCCCGTTATTGTGTTTTAATTTAAAGAAAGATCCTAATTTTGTTGTCACACTTTCAAGGATTTATATGTCATTTGAAAATAAAATATGTATTATAAAAAAAAGAAAGGAAACCTACCTCCCTGTTTCTTCATCTCACGTTCTACTGCACTCATGACAGATTGAAGGCCAACGTTAAGTAGTGTAAACAAACCGTCTTGACAAATAACCAGCTCTAAATATAAAATAATTAACGGATCAGTGATGATTTACGTCATAATTTTTTATTTAAAAATCTGTACAAAAATAACAATGCTTACAACCATACTAAACTTAGGGACTAATTGTTAAAAATAAATAGATATTTAAAAATAATACTCTGAAGATACTTGATTCGATGTAGAACGTCAGTCCAGTGGCAAGACGTTTGTACTTTGCATGAGTGGCAAGAGTAGCCTATCGGCGCGAAGAAGGACCTTCTTCCAATTTGCGCCAAACAACCTAAAAAAAAACATGTTATCAATCAATTTTTGTGACCTCTTATGAGTAAGTTTATAAGCATGAAGTAAAGTAACCCTCCCTTCGAACACCCCCAAGCACTCACGTTGCACATTTCCCTGACAAGGGCTTTTTCTCCGTCATCCATATCCTGAGAAGTACTGTCAGACATATTTTCCGCCCTTTCGGGCATCCTTCCTTCCCTCTCGAGTTGTTCTCGCACTTCGAGAACTTGGAGAGCTCGTACCACAGCTTCAGGGCGTCCACTCAAGACCCCAACACCGGAATCTGGTGGAATTGCCAAACTAGAGTCGCCTGTTGTCGTTGCAATCTGGTTGATCTTATGTGTTAGAGCTCGTTTGTCTTCTTCAAGTTGTTTGACACGTTGCTCTAGATTCCTCACATATTGCATTATTTGATCTGGAAAAAACTCGTTTCAGTGCAATACGGAAACAATGTAAAACAAAAACATGAATTTTGGGTTGTTGAAGTCAAGATTTTAACACGGAACTGAGAGTGGCATTTCCGGTGTAATCGTGGGATCGGTGTAATTACAAATGTAGTGAGAAAACAAGACGTTCCCACAGGAGGAAGCGACGTGTGAAAGTGATTTTATATAGCGTTATTAAAAAAAAAATCTCACCGTTGAAGGTATTCCGTTGCCTCGCCAAGTTCTCGTGTAGAATTCTCTCCCGACTCGCCGATCTCCTCGGAGGATTCCCTCCCGTCGTAAACTGCTGCGGTACAGCAGGCTCATCCGCATTGGTGCTAGAACTAGAGCCATCGCCATCATCTCTCAAATTCCCACTTGGAGCACTTCCACACGACGGACAAATCGAATTCCCTCCTCTCTCTTCATCCAAATACAAACATAACTCTTTCAACTCGAGATTGTCTTTAATCAACTCCTGTTGTTTATTGTCCAATTCGCGCAGTTTGCTTTGATACGCTGACACTTCCTGGCGCATCACGCTAGCGGTGTAACGACCGAATCGTTGCCATTCACGTGCCAGCTTCCGTCCTTTCTGACGGTCATCATCGAGGAAACAACAAAGATCACGAAGCTCCTGGTTATCGTCAGCGAGGCGCTGATTTGCTTCTTTGAGGGCTCGTAATTCACCGAGGATACTCTGCATGTGCCGATTTGGGTCGACGAGACGAGGGTCGTCGGGTTTACGTACGAATTTTAACATTTCAGGGCGGAGGAACTCGTCGTCGTAGCGAATCGGGGGGCGATGTTGTACCTGGGGGATGCCGGGCTCGTCGAGGGGCCGAGGCTGGTGCACCTATGTAAAATATCGTCATGTTCAACAAGCAAAAAAAAAACGATTTAGAGGAAATTTGGAGGTATTGAGTGTCTTAGGAATTTTGACATCTGAAAAGGAAATTAAAAATGTAGGCCAGTGTTCTTGAGTATTTGTTTCCTTTGCAGGTACTTCACGGGCTTTACGATTCTCGTAAAATGAAGAATAATGGATACAATAACTGCCTTTTACTTGCACCTTTTTATAATCCGGCAATGAAAATTCTATGGCATCTCATGAACGAGCTGTCCTCGCCAAAGGCGAGTTAAAGGTACTAAACTTTGTGTGCCACTCACCTGCACCTGCGTCACAGTACGCTCAGGATAGTACGGATAGGGCTTTCCAGGTTGGGGCACCCTCACGTTTTCAGGAAGTTTAGGCGCAGGATACAGCTTAGCATCCTTCGGATGATGCTTCAGGATGCCTTGGCCGCCCGTTGGCGGTAGCGGTGGCGGTTGATATCGCGGTGGTGCAGAGGTGGCCGAATCCGCTGGTGGCTTAAATACGAACGGCTGTTTCTTATTGGACATGTTTATAACATGTCACCTTAACCTCTCAACGCGAACTGTGCATACTCTGCTGGCTTTTAACTCGATGTAGGTCACCCAAGTGGCGCACTCACATATTGAACACAAATACAAGACGGTAGATTTCCACTATTTAGTTTAATTGATGACGGAGGAGTTTTGCTGGGGTGTTGAACTTCACTTGAACACTCTGTGGGCGTGGAATAAAGGGGATTTGCGGAATAATGTGGATACTATGCGTCTGGTACTCAACATGGCCGATGGTACTGACTCGACTCAAGCAGACGTCAACACTAACAGGCAAACAGAGTGGGTATGGTATGAATGCTGGGGCCTGGCCCAACACGAATTCCACAACGAGAGTAGATTTGACCTCAAAACTTTGCGGATAGGTACGAGAGAGACGTGGAAGACGATGATGGCATTCTTTGAGGAAGTGTGGAATTTTTAACAAGACGACGGAAAGCGGATATTGCTTGCTATACTGGGAATGATAATGGTTTCGGGGAATTAGATATCGGTTTCCATTTCAAGTCGAGTCGAACAGTGTAGATTCAAAATATCGCATTTTATCCAAGTTTTTAGCTTCCACAGCGAAGAACTGGTTTTAATTGGGCTAAGTAATCATGTTCTATAAAATCTACATTTTTATGTTTATCTAGAAAGTTTCATGGCTAATAAGTTATTTGCACTTTGATAAAAAAGCACCACCTCCGACTTGTAGAATCTCCACTCGCTCACTGCTCACGTTTATCAATTTTTCATGATAAAATTTTCACATCATATGAAATTCCACGACGTCGCCCGGCAGAAAGTTTATATTATAATTAATTTGTTGTTAAATATTCAAACTGTGGTGCTTATCAATTATTAATTTTTAACGCTACGAGAACAAATTCTGTTTGTTTTCGCTTATTAAATAAGAGAAATTGTGCAGTCTGTAATTTCATCGCGTTTTTTTCTTATCGGACAGGTACAAAAATAACTAAACCTATACTTTTTTAAGTGGACAAATTAATTGCGTGGAATTGTATTTAAACATCAGGTGTTTTTGTGCACTAAAAACAATGAATATCTAGTAAAAGTAATATTTGTACAGGGTCCTCCAGTACTAATGGTTACCACCAAAAAAGCCTTTGTTTTTGAAGATAAAAGTCAAAAATTTTATATACACCTATTGCTGATTAAGCACTAAAATATGATACAAATAGACATTTATTATCACCAATAAAGTGGCGTTCCGGCGCTCAAAAGATTTCATTTTTACAAATTTTTGGGTATATGTGAAAATTATTGTACATATTTTTTTAACATAACGGTATAAAACGATATTTTTATTAAAATTTTACGTAAATTTTGTTTAAATTGGGGAAAAAGTGCCATTTCTTAGTCATGGTATCAAATTTGTTTACACGCATTTGTCTTCAAATTTGACGTAAGCTTCAGACTACGTTTATACTATATTATTAAAATTTCAATCGCAATGATAAAATGTCAAAAAGTCCTGTTAAGAATGTCATTACCATCTTGGTTGTTTTAACGTTGTAACAAAAGTCCTATGTAAAAAATGTTATCAACGTTAGATCTGAGGATGGATCTAGAGAAACTATAGCATCCTCACAGTGATTTTCTTATTTGTTGGAACTAGATCTAAGGTAATTTATAGTTTACAAATCCATCTTATTGGAAGGTTTCGCTATTTCTAAAGAAAATTTTTATTTTAATTTGATTGAATTATTTTTTATTTATTTTAGCAAATTATTTAATAATGACTGAAGATTTAGAACAATCCATTTTTTTGTTTTATACACAAGTATAAATACAAAGTTATTTGTATAGTCCTGTCACGTTACGAGTACGTAATTTTATGTTTTTGACCATTACAGAACCTAAAAGAATTTTATTTTTTACCCACCAAAATTTCAAAACGCCATTTACAAAAACAGCTGCAAATGTTTTGCACCTAAACAATAGCTTTGCTTAACAATATTTTTGATCAAATAGAAATCTTCTCTTACATCTCTTAATGACATTTCTGACAATACTGGTTGACATGTTTCAATTGAAAATTAGATATAAACGTAGTACGAAATTTTGACGACAAATGCTTGTTAAATAATTTGATATCACGAATATAAAATACTTTTTTGGACACTCAACGGAAATACACTACATTTCTTTATTTCAAATCGTAAAGAAAAAGTGTTTCTTTTCTTTATAGCAGCAAAATAAATAAATATTAATTATTTATTACAATAAATATTAAACGTACAATGATTAACGTTAGAGAAAGTAAAAAATTATAGTTAACCCGTACACCAAAAAGTCAGATGATACAAATTAAATTACATATGTCTAACCTAGTTTATATGTAATTCTTTGCGCACCCCTTCCCTTTATCGAGGAGGGGATGGGGCCGTTGTCAGAATTTATGGTGACATTTTTGTCTTTAAATATTTCTAGGTTTTCGTAAATGTCTAGAAATTTACATTTACATGTTTACATTCTTGATCAGCCTAAGTGAGGATTGATCTATGTGGTGATCTTTGTCAAAAACATGTTGAGCAACACTGCATTTTTCATCAAACTTGATGTGAGCAATATGTTCTTTAAATCTTGTTAAAGTTGATCTTTTTGTTTGCCCAATATATTTTTGATTACAATCCTTACACTTAATTTCGTAAATTCCCGACTTTCCATTTGCTCCTACTTTATCTTTCGGATTACCTAGAAGACTTTGGAGGCTTGGGCCAGAAGTGAAAACAACTTTTAGATCAAGACCCTGGAATATTTTGTCCAGTCCCTTAGTGATTAAAGGTATGTAAGGGATTGTGACAAATCAAGTCTTCTCCGGTATGTTTAGAAAAGTAGAGCATTCACTGACCAGCTTCTTGAATCTAAATTTCTTAATTAGTTTATCCACTAATAAGGGGTCGAATCCATTACACGTCGGTGCATCCTTTATTGTTTTTAGTTATTTGTTGAATCTGAATTTATTCGAAGGAAAGTTTAAAAGGCGATGAACAAAAAAGTTAAGACTTGCCATCTTATGTTGAGGACAATGATGGGAGTCTGAAGTGATGTAGCGAAGTGTACTGGTTTCTTTCCTGTACTCATCAAATTCTAATCTATTTCTATCTTTAATAACAAGAGTATCCAAGAAGGGCAGTTTACCATTTTTCTCAATTTCACAAATAAATTTAATCGACGGTGACTGATTATTGATGATTTTTAAGAAATCATCAATACTTGTTTGATTTGTGTCAAAAATTGCAAAAATGTCTTTGGAAAATATTCAAGCTCACTTTCAAGACGCTTTTCAAAACGACTCATGAAAAGATCAGCTATGAAAAATGACAATGAGTTACCCATTGCGGTCCCTTCATGCTAAAAGAAGAAATTCTCGGAAAATTCAAAACTGTTCTGCTTCATGCAGAGATCTGTGAGTTGAATGTTTTCATGGTTGACATCTTGGTTGAAGTTGTTTTCAAGCAAGAGGTTCTCTAAATAGGTTAGAATTTGTGAGATGGGAACACTTGGAAAAGATTTAAAGAACATATTGCTCACATCAAATTTCGAAGATTTGAAAAATCCAGTGTTGCCCAACATGTTTTTGACAAAGACCACCACATAGATCAGTCCTCTCTTAGGCTGATTAAGAATGTAAACAGTTGTAAATTTCTAGACATTTACGAAATCTTAGAAATATTTAAAAACAAAAATGTCACCATGAATTCTGACACCATGAATTCTACTCCCTTCTCGACAAAGGGAAGGGGTCCGCAAAGAATTACATATAAGCTAGGTTAGACATAGATAGTTTTAGTTTGTATCATCGCTTTGATGATAGTGGCTTTGCTACCGAAACGCGCGTCAGCTAATAAACTGACTTTTGGTGTGCGGGTTAACTATATTTTTTATTTTTAGAAACACCAAGTTTTGATCTAAGAAATTTTCATAGTTAGACAAAGTAATACTTGTGCACTGTTGAAACTGTAAATCATTAAAATGATAGTGACGATTGTGATAAAATCTCCTGGTGAGCACTTGCATTTGATGTACATAGAAGACGATGGGTGCTGCATGCCGTATCATCAGGCGCTTCTGTCAAAAATTTTGACACATTATTTTGCGATAGAATTTTGGATTTTTTTGCTTCATATTCCTCACTTTGGCAGCTCTAACTTTCCATATTTTGACAGCAACCAAATAAAAATAAATAAATAAAAGTGTGGTCGCTTGAAATTTTGTGAAATTGGAAATAAATAATGATGATCATCCTGAAATATGAAACTCTTGCTAGTTCAAAATCACGAGATAAATATGAGAAGACGCACAATATCTTCATTCCTGGAGGGTTCAATGAATCTCAATGTCGAAGAAGTAATGCTTGTAGGTTGTAATAAGAAGTTATGCTTGTTTTTTTTCATGAAAAGGTTAGTTTTCGTGAATACATTTATATATTTTAAACTTTTACCTTCATATTTGATTACAGGCTGAAAGACTGAAATCTTCCACGCTGTGATCAACACATTTCATATTGAAAGGTACGCTAAAAATGAAAGAAAACGTCGAAGGATCCAATTATGGGAAGTTACAGCAATATTTGAACCGCCAAAGTGAGGGATATGAAGCAAAAAAATCAAAAATTCTATCGCAGGATGTCTCAAATTTTTTGACAAAAGCTCCTAATGACACTTTTCTGCTGATTAAACTTGCGTTAACTTTTGGTCTGCATGGTGCATGTCATAGTGCGGAATTAAGATAGTGAAATCTGGAGGATATGGAGAATACCGGCTCTATTTCGTATGTCACCCTCCATGATACTAAGACAAGGAAGAAGCGCATATTCACTGTTATGACGAAAATGAGAGTAATTAATGAGAGCGAGTTGTACAGGAGATTGTAAGCTTGTATCCTAAACATATTAATCACTCACGATTTTTCACATATATGAACAATAAATGCACAGTGCAACCTGTGGGGATTCACAGTTTCTGCAAGATGCCGAAGCAAATTTTCCATTATTTGAAACTGTCAGATCTAAACAGTTACACTGGACATTGTCTATGTCAAACGTCAATTACTTTCCTGCTAAAGGTGGAGCGGACATCAGGAGGAAGATGGCAATCAAACACGACTCCAGAAGGATATCTAGAAGAAAGTATTAAAAATAAAATGACTTCGAAAATGATATTGAATCAGCTGTCATCATCACACAGCGGATGCCAGAATTACAGTTGGCGCCTGTATGTACCGATTCATCATCTTCTACGCCAAATGAAGGAGTTCATCAAAAGGTTTTATGAAAATCGTCACTATTATTTAATGATTTATAGTTACAACATTGTACAAGTATAACTTTAACGTTGATATTTATTCCAATAAATTATTTAGAATTGTTTATTTGTTGCTATAAAAAAGACACTTTTCTTCACGATTTTAAAAAGGTAATGCTATCATAATAAACGTGATATGAAGTAATACATGTTCAGTAAAAATAATAAATGCTTAGTAAAAAAGTATAAGTTCAGTAAAAAAAAGATCAGTGTGACAATAATAAATGCGAAGCAGAAAAAAAATGCTTCCCAAAAAATAGACGCATGCAAATGATTCACCTATTGGAAAAATTAAAACATTATATTAATAAATTACATAACTAAATGTTTAATTTTTTTACTTGTTATTTTGATGGTTAAGGTAAAAATTATGTATTATGTAAAAATGCTCACTTTGCTAACAAAGCTAATGTGCAAATCGCAACTAAATATTGTAAACATTCGCTTTTTTTTAGTGTGTCCTTTATATTGAACATGTGCATGTTTTACTCATCATTGCCATTTTTTACTCTGCTGAATGTAATATTTTATCGACCATTTCTAGTTTTTTAACGTGCAAAAATTAAACACATTTTAATTTTTTTACTAAACAAAATCGAGCTGATTACCAAACGCTTTATCACTAGTTTTTATACAAGTTATGCAACCAACAAAACAAGTTTTTTCTAAAGAAATAATTTATTCACCCCCGCATACCTTCCTTGTTTTCGAAATTTTTGTGACTACATCGAAGCAATAACCCCATGCAGCCCCTCTTTGATCAACGTGGCGCACACCCCGATGAATCCAAATGAGTCTCGTAATTCAAAGCAGTAAAATTCTAGACTTGGGAGCTGTTTTGTCGAATTCTTAATGCCCCCAATCGATTCATCGGTATTTCCGTATTGTTTCGTCGTTTCATTGTTGTTTTAATCATTCGCAAAACGCGATCATCAGCTTCAACTTAAAATTGTATGATTGCAAGAAATCCTCCGAGTTTTCCCTTGATGCATAATTCAACGTGAGTTCTTTGTCGTGTGACTTTCTAGCGTTTATATTTTTTCTAGTTGCAACCCCTATTTGTAGCTCATAATAAAAAAGTCAACTGCAGGCGAAGCACTAGTTATTCCAAACGAGTTTCACGCTATTATGAGTTCTAGCGTAAATTAATTTTTTCGGGGTGTCTGAATAAATAATTTACATGCGAGCTGGAGTGCCTCTTGGGTAAACTTACAGGTTCTTTTAATAAATCTCAATTAGTGGCAGGAATTAATAAGCTGCGCGCTTGTTAATGAGCCCTACATGAACGGAATGTGAGGTTGTAAATTTGTTAAATTTTTTACCCTTCGTCGTTCTATTTAATGTGGGGCTCAATGTCACCTGTCGTGAATTCGTTACACTGAACTCCTCCGATATCAGTCTCTATACATATTCAATAACTCTCGCAAAAAATCCCAATATTAATACGGCAGGGACTGGAATTTTATTAAGGATTGATTAATTCATACACTTTTTATTGGCTCTTTTGTAATAAAAACAAACTGCGCTATAACTATAAATCGGCCTTTTTTATTACGAATTAGGGCGCAGCGTTAATGCAGTACAGCTCACGATGATAAAAGTCTAATTTTAGCAAAATTGGGTTTTATGTCGGGAATAAATATGACTGACAGTGAAGTAATTTATTTTCGTTTTAAAATGGGTTTAATATATATGTTGCTGGTATAAATAAGTCGTTTTAAAATTATAATTTTTAATTCAGTAAAAGTAAAAAAAAGGCCACACAGCTAGCCATCCCTGGCGGGGATCGAACCCACGACCTTTGGATTAGAAGTCCAACGCGCTATCCTCTGCGCCACAGGGACGTTATTTCCTCTGGCTTTTTAGAGATTTAAACGGAAGGGGCACGAATGTGATAAAAATGGGAATGATTAAATAAAAATGAGAAATGTTAATTTTAAATCTTAACTCGAAGCTCAAACTTGTAATGAATTTGTAGATGAACGAAGGACACGTTAACACACTGGAAGAAATGAAATGACCGAGTTTTATCTCTGTGTGCAAATTTCGCTCGTTTTTTGGAATCTTGAATTCGACGGTTTTTTTCACGATCAAAACTTGCTCGAATCCGGTTTTTTCTAGTATCAATCGAAAGAGCGAGTTGAAATCTGTGTCAATCGGTGGAGTATTTTACGTTTTTGAGATTAAATTAAGAGGATTTTAAAACTGTGCAAATATCAACATGCAAATAAGAAAATTAAGAAAAATAGCAATTTTTAACAAATGGTAAAAGTCTTTCTCTTGCAATTTAATTCTAGTATCCATAAGTTATTATTACCGCGTTGGCCTTGAAGGAGCGCCCCTTCCGCTCCATAGCCTTCGGCCGTTAGCTCCTATTCCGTGAAATTTCCACCCTGAAAATCCGTAATATCCCGGCAAGCCCCTCATCCTTCAGTCCAGGTGTGAAAATTGCTTTAACCGCGTTTTTCGCCGCAAAAAATCATGCAAATCTGGAATGATTGACGTCTAGGATATTAGGGCTCCGTCCGTCCCGAGCGTCCATCCCGGAAATGAGAGCGTTAATCCGAAACATCCCCTCGGACTTGAATCGAACGAAATGAATTCGGTTTCTTGTTACCGTGGCATGTTTACGTCTTGCTGTAATGGAGGTGTAAAGTTGAATCTAGGCAATAAAATACCTGAGATTAGCTACTTGGCCATGGCTGGAATTCGCAGGCTCATTGGTCCTTTGAGATTCACCTGGGCTATGGGTTGCTTTGCAATTAAGATCCCTGCAACTATAAATCTCAGCTTGTCGCAGTGTCGTGTTGTAACCATACGGGAAAAACAGTTTGAGATATTTCATTATCTTAAAGGTTAAGTAGAGAATATTTGACATTCTTTACGAGGATAATTGTTTTTGGTGGAATCGTAATTTGGATTATTCGGTGGAGGATGTGCTTGCTTTTGAGAAATTCGCTTAATTACCTTCTTTCGAGCATATCTCGCCATTCCATCGCTAGACGTTTAATTTCCTTTTACTATACTTCACCCAACCACTTTTGCCACGATGGCGGTTGAAGAATAAAGAACTTGCGGTGTTATAAACTTACAGACTGGATTTTGGCACTTCCGGAATACTACAACGCTACAAAAACTGAGAAAATATTATTTATGACTCTACTTCTTTATAAGTATTAATTTATTATTTTCTTTTTCCGAGGCTTTTTCTTAGTTTCTGTCACTGTGTGTCTGCAGAAAAATTAACTAAAGCGTCGTCAACAAAAACTAGGCCATTGCTAGAACACCAACTTCTTCAATTATTAATAAGGCAGTATTAGAAAGAAATCAACACAATTTTAATTTCAAATTTGGCACCTTCGCCTGACATTCTCACCAGCACATGAGAGTAATGATTAATATCAACCTTATATTTAAGTGAATCAAAATGTAATAAATTTTAAAAAAATTGGTTATTGGTCGAAAGACATTTCTGACCTAGTAACAATAAATTAACACAGCTTCAGATGCAGGCGACAATTTGTAATGCAGACGTGTGGGCCTCATTACGATTGTTTTAGGAAGAGAATAAATACTACAAATAAAATATTAAAGATTTTCACAAAAAAAGAAAAAAAAACGCTATAAACTCGCTATTGTTTAATAATAAAATATCTTCTACTTTGACAACATTATTTTTAATCTAAAATTATAGATAAATAAATAATTAACTCTAATAAAATCAAAAATTTAATTTTATTGGTTTTCAATATAAAATCCAATAGGAGTCCACAATCATAATATTTTCTATTATTCCATCATGATTAGCACCTAGAAAGCAGTTGTGTTTATCAATAAAAACTCCAGAGTCGGATGCAGTAACACCAACTTGTATGTCAAATTCCAATTTTGCAGTTCCTTCATTTTGACTAATTGCTGCACTTGCTTTGAATTCAGAGAACAAAATATTTTTAGGTTTTTTCAGATCTGTTGTCTTCCATAATTTGCAAACGGAGCCAAAATTTGATGCAGTCAGTATCTTTTTTCTTTTTTCCACCAATTTTTATAATTTTGTTCAAAAGATTCTCTTTCTGTGACTTTATTTTTTTCTTTCTTTTTTAAAAATTGCAATAATTTATTAATTTTTTTGATAAATTCTTCCCGGTCTTCCTTCTTTTTAGTTCTGGGAACCAGAAATCATTTTCACTTTATACTATTGACATTTCCGTTTTTAAAAAAAGTCCCGTCGTATTTTTCTCTATTATGTAATAATAATTAGCTTTCTCATTAGAAGCTATTACGGGTGCATTGCATCATGTTAGATGAGATTTTTTATTGTTTTTTTCCTGGAAACTTACAAATAATTAAATTAGAGGCATTGTTTCTCATATTTAGAATAAAGCTATGAGCATTCTGAACCAGTCTTTTTCCACAGCTGAAGTGTATGCTCCGAATAAAAAATAAGGTGGATATTGCTAGTTTTCCAAAATTGTTTGTTTTCTTGAAGAGTCGCTTGGGTATGCATCCAAGAACTCGAAAGTATTTTCAAAGGTGTAATGAACAGAATTTTTGACAAATGCAAAGAAAATGAAACATAATTGCTTTTAATGGTACAATTTCAATGTGTCAAAGTTAGTGTCATAAAAATACAATTGTTTTAGGCAGTTATTTACCATTTTTGGTTTATTTGGGGCCTGCAGAAGAGTAGAATTTTAAAACTTATGTGTAAACGATGTTCAAGGGGAAGTTCGGTTTCACGCGAAAACATTAATCAAGAACATTCACCATTTTAAATAAAACTAGGAGTTGATTATATTAAACTGAATAAAACTTAAAAGATTTTTTTGTATTGTGATAACGATAAAAGTATCCGCAATCAAAAAATTGTAAGCTACTTAAAGCTACCGAATACAGGCCAGTTCACGGGGCACTCCTTCTGGAGGACGTCTGCCACAGCTTTGGCGAATAGTGACGCTTAAAAGACACGGCGGTTGAAAAAGTGATGTTGTTGCAGAGAAAAATGTGGCAGATTCCATAGAAAATAAAAAAAATTGCCCGAACACTTGGATCATCGGTTGAAAAACAAGAATATCCCAATCATCAGCTGAAATTACTTGTATTTCTTCAATAAGTGAATCTACCATCAAAACCACAACTTCCGTACTTACAATTACCGGAAATTTAAATTGTACATTTTATATCAATAAAATAACTTAATGTTTTAATTTGTTCTTAACAAGCATAAAATCTTGGCCCGAGATAAGGGTACAGGTAAGTTGGTTTTACCTAAGGTGTACTATTTTGTTGCCATGACGACGTTATGGCACGATAAATCGTGCATAATGAGAAATTGTGCCTGAATGTGACGGATTATAAACAAATTTAAATGTGTCAAAATTCGATTACGGTCCTAAACGTAGAAAATTACCATATCACAATTTAATTTCGTTAGTTAGTTATAATTGGTTTAAGCTAATTTTTTAACAATTATTCTCCTTTATTTACAAAAATTTTAAGTAACTGGAAGCCAAACAATTAATAATAAAAATAATGCTACCGAACGGGAAAGCTCTAACTTGCAAAACAAAAATTATTAAAAATTGCATTTTGCTAATCAAATTAATAAATTAATTTTGGTTGAGATTTTGCAAAATTTGACTATCCGTCTCCAAAGAAGTATTTTTAAATGTTATTTTAAAAATTCAAAAAAAGTATAATATAATATGCTCAAAAAACTGTAAAAACGTTTTACTTATCCTGAAAGAAACAGGAAACAGGAAATTCAGTAGCGAAATTCAAATTCATAAAAAAATTTATTAAACATGAAAAGGCAAAACAATACCACTGCTGCGGTAAAAACATAAAACAGAAACATGAAAATCTTAAAATCTCAAAAATAAAACTGATTTATTTATTACAGAAAAACAAAAATCTCAAATGACAATGCTCTTACTCTTCCTCAGCATCTTGGAAGAACAAATCTTCGTCGGTATCAAAATCAAAAATAACTGTCTTTGGTTTCTTTTTTATGTCCTCTTCGACTCCGGTCCATTCATCATCTGATGTTGTTACATCGGGATTCTTGTCTGTGTCCACGCTTGGTTTCTCGTCGTCCCAACACTCATCGTCGTCGGGGTAGTAAAATTCCACGGGAACATTCCCGTCGTCCAAAGACGAGTCCGAACTAGAAGTCTCAGTTTCGAGCGCTTCCTCAATTTTTCCGCAGACTCTTGCGTTGTCAAATTTTTTCCGGAATTCTTCTCGTTTTTTCTCATAGTCTGCGAAATCTTCAAGAAGCGTAGTGTCGAGGTAGTTCCTTTCTAGATCTATGAGCTTAATTCGTTCGATAGAAATAGGAAATTGTTCCAACGAGTTGCTGTATAGATCTAGAATTTCCAAGTCGTTGGTGAATTCACCGACAACTGAGATGCAGTTGAACGGTGCTTTGACTATCGATAATTTCTCTAGCGAGGTAAAATATTCAGGTAACGAACAAATCGCGTTATTGGAAACATCTAAAATCTCCAGATGCCGTAAATGTTGAATTTCTGGCGGAATCCAGTTCAACTCGCTTTGAACCAGATGTAATTCTACTATAGAAATATGGAAAAAAATCCCTTGGGGAATCACAGATAGGGTTAGATTATTTAATTTTAAAACGAGCAAATTTTTCCATTTAGCCCGATTAAAAAGTCCATTAATCTCTTTAAATCGATTTTCATTTATCCCCGAGCTGTCGTTGCTGATATCCAAAAACTCCAACGTTTTTATGCTTTTCAGAAATATAAAATCAACATCCAACAATTGGCAGTTACACATTTCCAACTTTTGAACGTTTAATTCTCGGCTGGTGTTCAATCTAATTAAAAAATTCCTGTTGTAACAAACTTCCTGCAATTTCGGGCATCGCACTGTTAAAATCCAATGTGGAAAGTTCTGAATCTGGTTGTCCCCAAGATTCAACTTAACAATTGTACTGTTACAAGCTGGCTCTATTTCAAAATTTGTAAGAAAATTGTGAGACAGATCCAACAACTCCAGAGAATCCAAACCGGAATACAAGCAACTGGGAACTTCCGCGAGTTTATTATGACTAAGAATCAATTGTTTCAAGTTTAACTTTTGTATGCTGTTCGGGATCTCGCTAATTTCACAGCTAGTTATTGATAGAACCGTGATGTGACCAAGATCAAAGTTTGGGTTGTTGATGAGGTCACTCAAACGGAAAATGTTTTGGGGGTCTTCTAGGGGGCTGCTGTTGCGGAGGCGGGAATTGTCTTCTTCGTCAGAGTCGAGACAGAGAACTAAATCGACTAGAAGTTAAGGTTAAAAAAAGTACAATAAAAAAGAATAAACTTACGTTGGTACATCCCCATGACGGTTAAAAAGACTGTGTTTTTATAAGATTTTAAAAAAGTGAGGTTAGATTTTATGTTTACATGGGCGGCGTGTTGAAGAGCTCGAAAAGAGTGGACGCTTTCGAAGAAGGGCGAGAATGAACGAATGCGGGACAACGTGGTTCAGCGGCAACATATGAATTCAAAATTTTTTTTTTACGTAGTGTATTTGCTTGCGTCTTATTCAACAGGTTGTTATAAAAGCAGTAGTTTTAGATAAGCACCATTTACGTTGGTCGCGTTGTCCGTCAAATTTTTATTTAATGCCTTTAACATATATTATACAAAAACAATTTTTTGAGTGATAAAAAAAAATCAAATGGAAGCAGGTGTTGCGAATTTTTGAGCACGTTGTAGTAAATTTTTTTTAAACTAAAGCTTTAAATTCAAAGACGCTGACAACTCGTGGTCTAAAACACTATTCAGTGAATTTCGAATGTTGACATTATAACTATTTGCATCAATATCATTGTTTGACGAAGGCACACATTTATCCAATAAATAAAACATAAATTTTCGATTGTTAAGAGTGGGATTATTATCAATTTGTGACATAACGATAGCCTCAAAAACCGATTAAAATCCAATTCGACCATTTCAACAAATTTACTTTTGTATTCTGGCATTAATGATTATTGTTATAAACTAGAGGAAAATAACACCGTAAGAGATGATGGGGCGGCCTCTTTCAATAGTTATTTACCTAACAAGTTCGGAAACTTAATTTTCCCGCATGAGCACTTTGTTTGTGCATTTAGTGCGAATGCGGGGAAATTCTTTCCGAAAGAGTTAGGTACAATATTTATTGTAACGAATATCGAAATAAAAAAAATTAAGTAACTTAGTTTTTTTTAATGGTGGGTTGGTAACATGATCTGTCTACTGTAACTTCCTCCTAGATTTTTAAAATGTAAATCAGCTGTCATATTTTTGTCTTAATTATTAACAAAAATTGTTAAAACGAGTGAGAGCGAAGAATGTATGTGTACCCCTCCCGAAGTACAGCAATGTGCCAAAGAGACTGTTTGGCGTCTGCTGCCCGAGAAAAGTCGCGAACGGTATGAACGCACTTATCAAAAATTGATTGACTGGTGTCCTCAAAAAGTCGCAATACCAACCGTATAACGCAAATATCCCTAGCCGCCAGCGGAAAGTAAAAAAACCGGGGTGCGGGAAAACAATTTTTCCGTGCATCGGGATTAAGCGGAAAAATTCTGTTTTCGTACAATGAGTACAAAAAATTATTTATTCATGTATATATTATGTAACAAGAAAACACATACTCTTTGATAAAACAAATTCTTCCAAAGCATTCTTGCTTTGTTTTCTTTTTAAGCACTGTGTATATAATTCATTATAATTTCCAAAAAAATGGTTGCAAAATTTTGTACATCTGTGCATTAAAAAAATAAATTTGCTGTAAAAAAGTATTTTGGTTTAGCTGTTGAACAACTTGTTCACTTGATCTGATATTTTTAAAGAAATAAAAATTGTCAAAAAACATTTTTACGTGCAAATGGTAGATATTTTTTCCTCGATTTGCGATTTGCTGAAAAAATTGTTTCTTTACCGTAATCAATACCTACGGTCGGCAGTACAACGTGTCTCGTTCTTTGCGTTTCTGCGTGTTTCGCATGGCCAATGCGAGGAACATCGAATTTTTTTGCATAAATATGAAATTCATTCTTTTTAGTGGATCCCGTTTTCATGATATTTCATAACAAACGGCCAAAAATAAGTAGCGAATCCGGCGAATGAAAAATATATGTGTTTTACAGAAGATGACGCGATTTATTTTCAGTTTTTAAAATGATGTGAGAAAGAAGCAACCTTCTTGGCAGCATATTTCTTCTAAAATCAAAGTAAGAAGGCGACACATTTAACTAACTGTTTAGTAAAGTCAGTTTTTGCTCGTTTTCCGCATGCCTCTGTTTACTTAATGTTCCATGTTCTTGCGGCAGAAGTTTCACACGAATTAGTCCGCAATATCGAACTTTTTTAATTTGTAAAGCAATATGTATAACGACGTTATTTCCCTCAGGAGACATTAATGTGCGAGCTATACCAATCACCAGGAGTTTATAACGTCGAACTTTTAACGAATTATTCAAAATATGGTTATAAAATCCTTTTTTTCTTGACGTTGCTGAAATTCTTCTCCGATCTCGTCGAACTCAATTTAAGAATAAAAATGTTGCGGTATTACAATCAAGGGTGTGGTTTTTATAATTAATATTGAGGGTTAACGAGGGCGTCTGTGATTCCCTAAACGCCCTTATTTCATAAGAAGGGCTAATGGATGTTAAACATTATTCTTGATTAGCGTCGTTACGGCTGCAAATTTCGGTTTTTCTACTGATTCCGAAAAATTAATGAGCGAGACTACGAAAAGAGAAAGATTGCAAATATAACTGCAAACTTATTAAATTTGAAATTAATATGCCAGTTCAAAGGGATGTAAATACGCGCTGCATCGTCCTAATCAAGTTTGTAATTATAATACTTCAAAGATACCAACTAGTTTAAATTAAATAGTTCCTGGTGAGTGACAGCAACTATACGAAGGAAAATATAAACACTGTAACTCTATGATTTCCTTTCGTGCTTTTATAATACGCCCCGATACAAGGGAATACAGCCAACTTGTTATAAAGTTAAATTAAGAGAGGGTTAGATAAAGAATCTAATTTATATTTTAAAGTTTCGTTGCGCACGCAAACATAGAACATAGTTCTCATTGTAGAGGCATACTTTCAGCTTAATTTTGCATTATTATTATAGTACGTTTTACCGACGAAAACTGTAATAAAAGGAGATATTCTCTCGAGAAGTTTAAGTTTCAAGCTTGTAGCAATTTTCTAATGCCGGCAATATACCTAGAGAATGTAAAATTTAAAGTGGCTTATACTTACATTACGTATTGTCACTTACAGTTTCAGCCGAAAAATGAGTATTTGCAATCTCCAATGTGTCACGAAAATGATTAAAGTGTACGACATACGTTTTTGAAAGAAACTTATCTCGAGTCTGGAAGTTTATTGCACATTCACTGACTATTTTAGTGTCTTTTCAGTAGAAGGAAAGGTTTGATAATAGAACGATTCTTTGTACTTTCGGTGGCAAATTTAGAGGGCATTTCTTTGAGTGATTTTCCATTTTGATGATCAGTCACGAAATACAACAGATTTTAAGCCATTGCAAATTTTGTAGGATTCGAGAGTATCTGAAATTGTTAAAGATGAACTCCTTAAATTAATGATCAAATATTTAGTATTATTAAACAAAACAGTTTTTGTTTATTTTAGCATACTCTGAAAAACCGAATATTCTGATAAATGAGCCAATAAATGATGTGTCAATAACGAAGGAACTAAAGTAGTTCTTTATTTTATAAGCAAGTGGATTTATCTCCGAAGGAAAAAATTGCAATTTAATGTTGAAAACATTTGACATTTGCATTCTAAATTCTAGCTAGAATGATGTTACCTGAGATTTTTTTCCCCAAGAGAAATATAAATGCAACTTTTGTACCTGTGTTGAGAGATTAAAGTAGCTTATTATTTATGTGTGAAAATATTTTATATTGTCCATAAAAAGATTGAGTTTGAACTTAACAATTTGTAAGTGCATAAACCCGATAATGTTTATACTTCATCGTGACACTAAATATTGTTTAATAACTTAACTTCAGAATTCTGTTTGAATTATATCAATATTTTTGGAAAAAAAAATTGATCATATGCTGCACTATGGCAGAATTTTTGAGATTTGAATGGAAACATTACCAGTCAAAGATGGCCGCTAATATATCTTGTTCACAAAAAAATATATTGGAAACTCTATCTGTAAAGAAGAAGAAATTATTCTAAAAAAAAACCATCTTTACTACCACATTTAATTCAATGCGAAATATTTTCAGTAAAGTCATTTGAACTTAATGGTACAGTTTATCAGTCGTGCATAATACTAATGACTGACTATAATGAGGAAGGATCTGTATTTGAAATTACAAATATTTGTCTTTATGTGAATAACAATAATCCATACACAAAACTGTTGTTACAGTAAGAAAACGGCACGTAGTTAATCACAAATTTAAGTTACATTATTTCCAATTGTACATATTTTTACAACTTTTCTTCCGTGTTGCAATAAGAATACCAAGATATTAAGATTAATACTAGAAAGCTTACTGGTGTTTTATCAACAAAAGAAAAATAACTCTTTTTGTCCAATAATTATTAAAAACAATTTGGAATAAGTTAAGCAAATTTTATTTCAATCACTTTAGCATTTTGAAACTATTACTCGTCTTTTTTAAAAATTATGTGAACATATCCGAATTCAAATTCATTTAAAAGCTTAATTGAAACAGACAGGATGAAAGCGCTTTGGGCTAGTTTCTGTTTTACCTTGTTTACGTGGAATAAAACACGTTTTCTTTCTTTTAAAGTTTATATAAATGTCACTTGGTAATAGAACAACAGTACATATTTATTTTCTTTCAGTTTTATGAAATATTTATTTATGAAATAAACAGAAAATTGAAAACACCTGGATGCATCCACAATTTCTATCCCAATTTAAATTACCTCTGTATCCAGTTTCTATAATAACGTTGCACCATCATCAAAAGCCCCAACTTACGTGCTTACCTTTCAAAGATAAAGATAAATATTTGAGAATGGAGATATAATAATTTCACCATGCAACTAGAATAATTTGCATACTTTGCCGAAAACTTGCTCGGAGAAACAGCTAGAATCTATTAGAAATTTCCAGTTTACATATTCATATATCAAAATACCGGTAATATCAACCGGGAAATGTCTTCAGTGCGACGCTTGGTTTAGCACTGTTTCATATGTTCCGCGGTATCAAGTTCAGAGTTTGCAACATTTTCCCGGGATCAAATATTTTAAAAATATGACAGAGAGTAGATTGAAGTATGGTTTGGGAGTGAGTCCAATAAAACTAAAAAAGTGTGAATTAAGCTCTCGAGTTTCCGTGGTGCTCGCTATTAATTCTCATCAGTAAGTTTGGAGCTTAATATTTCGACAAGTATGACAGGCATGGCCTTGAATCCGTCAATTACAGAAGTTCCTTTATTATGATTGGTGGTAATTGATTCTCCGTGTTGCGACGTTTCGTCGTCGTAAAATCCTCCAGCTTTGTCTCGTCGAAGTTTATTTATCAAGTTCACGTCACGTCTTGATAAAAATGGTTCCCGAACAGGACGTGTACGCGATGTTCGTGTCTGTCCGATCCCTCGGGAACACTTGTACATTTGGATGTCCACGTCATTGATCCAACGCTTTGAATTTTTGTTTAATGGTTTTGACCTCGCCGAAATTCACCGCTGCTGCTATAAGTAATAACGGTAAGCGCGTGCTTTGTAATAAAATAGTTCGGGGGTATTATAACTTGGTGCAGCGTCAGTGGGATATCACGTAGTCCGCATTTTTCCCAAGAAGGGAGTTTTTTATGAGAACGTCCTTTAAAACGCGACATCAACGCGTAACTATTATAACGACTGCTCTATTAAAAGGGCAATGTGCAGTAAAAGTGGTGAAAAATTGCTACACGAAGACGATTTGTTTAAAGGGTCAAAGGTTAAGAATGAGGGGCATTGTTAACGCCGCTGGAATTAATTAAATGGATGTATACGAAGGGAGAAGCGAGCACGTGGAGTAATGGGGAAAAAGTCAACTAAGCGGTTAAAGACATTGAAATTTCAGAGGTTGAACGATCTGAGTTGTAAAATGGCCGTTGGAAGTAAGTGTTATAACGTCATTTCCGTAAAATTCGATTACGGTTCTGCTAGTTTCCAAAGTAAATATCACTTATAAACCTATACCTCGTAAAATGTAACAATTTATATTTTTCTGACATCATAAAAGCTATTGACTTGAGTTTCATGGATGTACATGGATGTACATGTACATGGATGTACATGGAAGAGATCAACTCACTTATACACATGTTATTAGTATGAATAATAAAAATGCTTGATTTCGAATAGCTCCTAAAAAGAAAAACATTCATGTGACATCTATTCATTGTCTTCTGGATAAATTAGGCCCCAATAAACTTTTATTGCTGAATTCAAATTGCTTCAATAACAGTCTTTTACTCTAGCACAAATTTCTCTTCTTTTTAATATTTGAAACAGTTCCGGCTAGTAGTTTGTTATATTCATAGTTTTACTCATCGGCTCTCATTTTACATTCAATAAATTACGTTTTTTTTTTAGAACTAGATTTCCACCTTTTGAAAAGTTGCCCCACACCTTAACAAAACGTCGAACTACCAACTCTTCTTAGGATCGCGGCTTTAGGTTGGTTTCCTCGATTTTAACAATGTAGGCAAATTTGTTACTTTCAATATTGGATCCAACATTTAACCAAGCATGTTCAATCCTGTTTCTACCAAAATATAGAAATAAACCAGTTTTCCCCAGCTTTAACAGGAAATACAGGCGTTGAAGAAATTAGTCTTTGGGGATTTTTTTTAGAAAGAGCCACTTCACCATCAATTTCTACTTTATGGTTTTTAAAGTGAAAAATAATATTTTTTTTTAGCAATGTCATCAGAATTTTTCCTGTTTTTGGAATATTTATATTAATAAAAGACAAAATGCTTATGGTTGTGGGTACATGGAAGCTTGGGTAGGTATCAAACACTAAAGATTTCAGTAGTAAGCTTTCTTTGTTAGTGAACAACATGGCTTGTATGAAGGACATACATTTTAAAACATGAAAGTCACGTAAAATTTTACGAGGAATTCAACGGTGTCTCCGGAATTGAAGCACAAATTCGGGTTCCGCAGTTATCAGGGTTTGAATTTTTGAATTTATTTTGCGTTTGAACTACCGGCTATTTCCGGCATTTTTATAACTTTTTAATTCTGGCGGATATCGAGAAGCAGTCAACGCCGTCGTAACTACTAAAAGTGCGGTTTTCTCCCGAAAAAAATTTCTAGATTGATGAAAATTTGTTCATTTTTAGAAACTTGTTTATATCTTCTAAACTAGGGCGCGTACCGGAACGAGATTTGGCACGCTCATGGATTTTGCTCCGAACTATCGATCGATACCAAGGTTCTCGGATTCTATTGCGTTTTTATCTAGAAAACAAATTATTAAAATATGGCTCTGAAAAAATCATAAAAATTTAAGAGTCGCGATGGATCGTTAAATTTTGACTTCGTTGTCATAAATTTGACCTTATCTTACTTAGAATTTTATGAGGAATTTATCGCCGTCGCCGGAACTGGCGAAGGTGTCTGGGTTCTGGAGTTATCCGGGTTTGAAATTTTGAAAAGTTGCATTTTGCGTCGGAGGGATCAAAACTCGGCTGTTTTCAGGATTTTTCGAACTTTGTAATTAGGGTAGATATCGAGATACAAAACCAACATTTGCAAAATTTTCGAAAAACATTTCTTACACAATCGATGAGAATTTGTTCATTTTTAGATACTTGTTTATATCTTTTAAAATAGTGCACGTATGAGTTGTATCGCCTGTTCATTAAAAAAAAGTTAAAATATGGGTCTGAAAAAAATGATGTAAATGAAAAAGTCGCGATCAATCGTGTAATTTTATAATAACTTTATCATCTCACCTTACGTAGAATTTTACGAGAAATTTAATGGTGTCTCCGGAATTGATGTACGAGTTCGAGTTCCGGAGTTATCCGGGTTTGGAATTTTAAAAAGTTCGGCGATTTAGATGATTTTCTAACTATTTACTTAGATCAGATAAGTAGATTCGGTCAACACCATTGTATTTTTGGGGTTTTAAATATTAAAAATCTAACCTTATCTCGATTTCGAAAATTGCAAAATTTTTGAAAAATTCTGTTTTTGGAATTGAAATCAGTGTCCGGATTCCGGAATTATCCGGATTTAAATTTTTAAAAAACTGTTTTACGTCGAAACAATCAATATTTAAAAAAAATAGGCTTCAACTAATCGGTACTTTTTATAGTAATTGGACGCCTTTTTTGTAACTAAGGTTTGGAGCAAGCTGTTGCTGCAGTTACAATTATTTACAGCAATTATAATGGCTTTACAGTGTGATTACAATTAAGTAATTTTGACTAGCAAAAATTGAGGAATAATTTAAACTGAGTATTTATATCTATTTTTACGTTTCATTTTTACTTTTTATGCTAGATACCAGCTAATTTCTCGTCAAATATTCTAAAATCTCCTATTAACAAAATGGTGACTACACTTTGGATGTTGAATCCGGTGAAACTTTTATAACTGTAGAAGTTTTGTTAACCACGTTTTTTTTTGTGCTGTTTAAAATAGATAAACTAAATGAGGCTAAGAAAAGTTAAAATGTGGCATGATTTTAATTTCCGAATATATGTTGAGACCAAAAAGTAATGTTTTTTTGATAACAATTTCTTTTTACACAAAATTGGCGAAAATTAAACGCTGGCGGTCATATAAAACTGTACCATTATTAGGAAACCTATCGCTGCAATGCGGAGTTTTTAGGTACACGCTAGTTTTGAGATAAAAGTTTGTAAATTTAGAAAGACAAAGTACACGTACTCTGGCGGATTATTTAAGTGATTTGCTGGTTAAGGGGGACTTTTAACTGCGGATTTGAAGACCTCGGTTTAGTCGTGGATTCTTTTTTCAAGAGGGTTGGTTATACGAGAAACATCAAAGAGAATATATTGAAGAGAGAGAAATAAAAAAAAGCACAGATTTGTTAATGTAGAAAACAGACAAGAAAAAGAAGATTTCTCTTATAAAAATCTGGCAGTTTATATATAGCACTTACTGTAAGCAAAAAAATAGAAAAAAATGATACAAATAAACAACTATTTGTTCGTTGAAATTTTTTTGTAGGTCCGGGTTTCATATTTAAAAATATACCATTTCTCTACCAGCACAAAGAATTTCAAAGAATCTCGGGGTTGCTTTCATAACTAAAACTTTGCCTACTGCGCTCATTTTCGCAACTTTATAAAGCAACACTTTTAATTAACTGATATTATCGCAACAACGTTATTAGCAGAGGTTTAAATAAAAAAAAAGGGTTTGATGTCTTTAATACTCCGGTATGAAAATGTCTTCGTTTCAAATCTCTTCAAGGGGTGAATTCCTCCTCAAAACGCTGACTCCCTAAGGGAATCATGGAGCATACAGGTGGTTCTCACCTAATCAAGCTTGAGGGAAATCGCATTTAGACGCGGAGCCGTCGATGGTTATCAGTTTATGTTAAATCTACTATCATTTTTGGCGAAGAAATCTCGGTTGTATGAATAATCTCCATAATACAAGCTTTATTAAATTGTGGAGCAATATTTTCGCTGTCCCAGAGTCGATTTAAACTGATTTGGAAGTCAAATCGGCATCGTGAAGTTTGAAAAGCTTCATAAGAGTTTAGACTATTGTTTATTGCGATACTGCAATTGTTGAAGTTTTGAAAGTCATCGAGAGAAACTTATCGATCGCGCACCAGAATTATGAAATGTAATATAAAATTTCTCGGATGATTTATTCTCTTCGAGCTTGTCTACTCTTTGATTTATATTTGTATAGATTAAAGTCAGGTGAATTTCAGAAAAACTTGGTCTTTCTGTGACACGCGACGATATTGCTGATCTCATATATCCAAAAATTTAACATCCTGCTGGAACTCTACCATTTATTTAATATTTTCTCTTCACTTTTGACAATATACTTTTTGTTCTCCACGGCTGCAAGTTATTGAATCGTCGATCAATAGCTTGAGAAGAATATTCAGCTTTGATGATTGTGTAAAAACCTCATCCCTTGATCAAACTTTGGTACAAGTTATTAAAAGAGCAGTCAGAGCGATACGTGATGATTTTTGAGAAGTAATATCAGACGTCTGTCAATATATTTGTGATTTGGCGATGAGAGGGGATGATCGGACTTCGTGGCGTCTCTTCTGGCGCTGGTGGCGTCGGCAATGCGGCGCCACGATGTCCAACTGGCACAGTTCGCCCAAGAAATGTAGCAAACATCAATATCATCTCTTGGTTTTCAGGTACTTGGCCAAATTCAGCGTGATCTAATGATTTTAACACTTCACTTTATTGTCTGAAAAAATTACGAAAATAACAAAGACAATGTCCAACGAATATGGAAATTACATTTAATCAAACGCTATTTTTATTTCTTTTTTTCACGATTTTTTCAAACATTATCTGTCAGAGCTAATTCCGCATTATTACTAGAGAGAAAAGTAGAACGAGTGCATTACGCGAGATTACTACATCGTGTTGCACATTACCTACATCAGCATAAAATTATCATGCCATTTATCATCGTACATGGAAACTACAAATTTTTAGTGGATAGTTTTTATCGGGATTATGGAGATTTTATCAGCGGTATATTTCGGGTCTTTTATGAGAGCCATATTACAATAGTTGCACAAAATGTACCACAAAAGGTAAACTGTCTACTTTTAATGTGCATACGGTTTTTTCATCAAATAACTAGTTATAAATTATGGATTAAGTTAAACCGCTAGTGTATTAGCGGTCGAATATGGAATAACAATAACTCGGATTTATTTATTGCTTTTACTAGTAATTGATGAAAAAATAACAGTGACATTTTTTCAATATTAATTATTGATTTTACGGAGTCGGCGCATCCACCATTTTGTTGCAAAATCGATAATTAATATAATATATATGTTCAAAGCATTATATTTATTGAAAATGTTTACCAAGTTGCTGTCAGGATTAAAGAAATATAAAACAAATATACTGAAATGAACATTTTGTACTGAGTGATTTTAATAATAAAATGGAAATAAAGCATTATCCGTTAAAAATAATCTGTTTTTTAGTGTCTAGACCTAAGTTTTAATGAAAATAACTTAGTTACTTCAAATAGGTGTCACTTACAATTTTCCATACTATAATTAATAATGAAAAGCAAAACCTTTAGGAAACATAATTTTCAAAATTTTCCGTTAATTATGGCCATACTGGCAAATGATGAAAATAGATATTTATTATACAATACGATAAAGGACCACTTTAATCATCAAGTGAAAATTGTTAATTGCATTAAATTTAAGAGATGGTTAAAGATACGTTATCGCCGTGTATAATATACTTTTTTTTTCTATAGCAGATATTAAAGAGAAAATTTGACCTTAATTTGTTCATGTGAAAAATAAAGCCTTCGAGTCCGCTTGGTCAATGCTAAAAAGCATATTGCTGGTGAATTAAACATCCGACATTTCAAAATAATTGAGAAAATTCAGATCAAATGTTTTGTTAATTTTTAGATATAGCAAACTAATTACACTGTTGAAGAAACTAAGTAAAGACTATGAGCTTAAAAAATCGAAGATATTTGAGCAGAATGAAATTATAATTTTTATATGATGATTATCTTTTTGAGAAGGTTGGATAATTAAAGGATTGCAAAGTTTGAAAAGTTATAAAATAAAAATAGGATTTTAAACTTTTTGGTTGTTGCTGTAGTGACTTTGCACGGAACTGGCACAATGGACGAATTGTACAAGTAGAAGTCCTCAATATTGACGATCATCAATTGGTATATATTGTTTCACTTATCAATGTTAAGGTCCAGAAAGATCGTTTTGTGTAACCGATAAAGATTGTGGAGTTATTTTTTTGAAAATTGTACGAAAATATTTATGCTTGCTTCTTAAAAACGTGCCTCACTGAAATCCTAATACAGACAGAAAAAGTGTATTGTTCAGCTTGTAGAAATCATACATTTTTTTTAAATTGTCCCATTTAGAAACGTATATTGGGCATTGTTTTTGCCGCTCTGCAGCTGCGATATTGGCAAACACGGATGCTCATCTTGTCACAGTTAAATAAATAAGCGGATGGAAATCATTCTCTGTAGATAAAAATTATATTGAGGATTCTGTATCGAGAAAAATTGCCGTTTTAAATTTGATTAATTTTCAAAAATCTGGCCACAACTTCAGCCATTTATTAATAATGGAAAGCAAAACCTATCGAAAGCATAATTATCTCTCCATTGGCAAACAACAGAAAATGACAAAATTGAACCATTTTGCAACAAAAAACTCAATTTTTTTAACAATGCCTTCCATATTTTATTATTACTAAAAAGAATACTAAAAGATTCGCTAATAAATTTAACGGAGAGTATGAAGTTTTCATGGTTGTTTAAACTTGCATCAATTCTCTTTAAACTTGAACTAATTTAGCGTTAACAACTTCAATAAGTCATTACAACGAGCACATTTAATGACTTGACCGGATTTTCGTTTGCATTTTTTAGTCCGGAGTTATGTTCTTCTAATTGAACCGCAAAATATTTATGAATGTTTCGTTTTTATTTATTAACTTAGGGGAAAGTAGAGGGAGCTTAATTGAAAACAAAATTTACGTTAGCCACGTTGGTTAAAAATAGCAGCAAAGAGAAGACATTTTAAACTAATATGTTCTTTTGTAACGCTTGGAAGTCGGATAGAATTTCGCGTTTATGCAAATCAAGTCACGAGCTATTAGATTTTGTATTTTTTCAGAATTACAACGAGGAGCGCTGACGGAGACAGTTCTATGATATTTTGCTTTCTGAATATAGGACAGGATGGAATCAATAAAGCACTATTCCAATAAATTCGGTTTTTCTTTGTTTATCGCTCGTTTTCCGATGAAACACTCGATCATTGCGAGACTTAATTGCTTTCTGTGGCTCACGCACTTGGATAAATAGCAACAGATAGGATATTGAAGCCATAAAATTTCAGCAAATTGGAAAGCCTACAACAATTACAAAGAATATGAGTTATTTTCAAAGTCTAACCTTTTTCCATGTTTCAAATAATTGCAATTTATTCGAACTTTTAAATTTAAACAACAACTTAAAAAAATGTTTACTAAAGCGCGATTTGAAGTGAAATTTACCTATAATTTTGTGTAGACAGTAGAAATATAAATAAACGGTGAAAGAGCGATTATTATTAATGTTATAAGTGGCGAACACTGTACAAATAGTTATTTATTTGAAAGATGTTTTATTGATCTTTTTAATCCGATTTTTTATATTTTGGAACGTAGAATACAGTTTTAGTTGGGCGCAATTTCAAATCTAATTCAACTGAACCAAATAAACTATATGTGTGATCACCCACGCTATCATCTGAAATGAATTCATTTTAGATGTGTAAATTTCACGATACATACGGTGTAAATTAGCGACCAATCTAGCTGTATCAAACCATGAGTTGAAAATGTCTTATTCGTGAGACGTACTTGCAGGTAGAATCTTTCTTCCTACAAACATAGCGTGAACAAGTTTCGAGAACTCAAAGTTAATTGATAGTATAAAATAGTTATTTGGTCGTAAAATTACTGCAAAAAATATTTGCTATTGCGTAGTACAAATGTACTATTAGTAAGTCTTATGTGTAATTTTTTAAATCATATTATTATGCCTAGTTTTCTTAGTCATTTTTCTATTTTTTATGCATTTTTTTTTCAACAAAAACCGGTATTTCTACCAAAACATCAAAAAACAACGTAGAATTTGACATTTTACCCTAATTTTTAACCCAGATTTTTTCCAGAAACAAGTCGATTTTCAAGTTTGAAAAGTTGAAAAAATGACCTGTTTTTTAGCATATTTTATCTATTAAAACATCGATTATTTATGGAAACAACTCTTTTTGGCCTTTTAAGAAATATAGGGCAGAATTTTTATGCTAAAAATAAGGAAAACTACCCTGTATTTTATGATTTCTTAAAAAATGTGAGGTAGACGTTACAACTGAATGTGTGGTTTTCCTTGAAAAAAATCTATAGAAAATAGAAAAATGAATAAGAAATCTAGCCATAATAATCTGAGTTAAAAGTTATACATATTAGACTACTATTATTATTGTAGATGTATTTACAAATTATATCTACTTAATATTTTTATTACATTTTAGACAAATGAAAATAGTTGATTTTTAAACATTTTAACAGATTTTGATACAAAACATTTTCAATACATTGATTCTTAAATGTTTAAAATGAGTATTATTCTAATTAATAATACAATAATTGTTTTATATATATTTTAATTCTTAAATTCTACATTCAGTAGACTGGTATTTATTACAATCTTATCGGACATCACAGTCAACGTTTTTTTTATTTATTTTTTTTTAATTTTTAGTTCTTTAGTACTGTAATTTATCGATTAAGTAAATGTAATACAATGCTACACAGTAGGGGTATAAAGTTTTTTTTTTGTTTTTCACTTTATTATGAATTTGTTAATCTTACAATCATTTAAACTGTAAATAAATTATCTATAATCGAATCTTATCAGACATTTGAATCAACCTTTTTTTAAGGTTTTTTGTTTTTTAGATTATTTATTTATTTATTTTTTACTAAATTATGTACAATATATTTTTATTTTTCACTAGTTACTTTCTTCCTCAGAATAATCATATTTTGATGGTTCAAATGAAGAATATTCTCCAAAATAGCCATTGAAAAATCGAGGGGAGATTTTATATTATTCAAAAATTTTTCATAACCAAAAAACTTTGCAATTGCATGTATGACCGATAAGATTGCATCAAATACAATTCTTGAATGTAGAATTTACAAATTAAAAAATCTAATATTAACAAAAAATATCGATTGTTGTTACAATTAGAATTAAAATCTTTTCGAACAATATCAAATCTATGTATCGAAAATGTTTTGAATAAAAAGCTGTTAGAATGTTCAAAAATCAACTATTTTGATTTGACGAAATAAAATAGAATGGACAATAATTAGACATGGTTTATAAAAACATTTGTACCTAATATGTTAGAGAATATTTAAAAAGTGTTCCCGTTTGTTATTATTGGGACCATAATAACTATGATATACTATCAACAAACTTGTACGAAAGGGGAAAAAATTGTATACTTACCTTTTTGTACTGAGTTCTTACAAGGTCTTGATACAGAGTAACAGTTTTCGTGGCCTGAAAAATTAGAGTTAAAATCTCACTTTTTTGTCGAAAATCTTACTTTTTCTAAGAAAAGTATGTAAGGATACACTGTAAAGAGTACTTGGAATATGATTTCTAGACTCCAAAAAGCGCTTCCTCCGAAAATTGAAAGTTTTTCTGTTATGCTTGCTTTCTCGTTTATAATTTCTAGCACGGTCATGTATACAGTAGAAGCAAGTCCAGTGGTAGTGTATACTACTTTAAAGAAAATAGTTACTTGTGCGATCATTTGGATGTCTTTCTTGAGTTCAAAATAAATTTGGAGGACTCTTCTTGCGTCGTCAGCTCTCACAGTCTCAAGTTTTTGGTTGAAAGTGTCCATTATACTTGAACTAATTACACTAGTCAACACTCAAAATTTCCCGGGGAAAATTTATAGCGTAGTTTGTAGATAATCATGCACCTAATACCAGAAAAATAACCATTTAATTCAATCACGTATAGATAAAGAGATTTTATTATTTTTTTTAAGTGAATTTTTTTGATCAATTTTGGAGGGTAGCTTTAAATTTTTGTTACAAACAATCATAATACCATGTTGTAGTATTAGTCTACATTCAGTTTTTTCACCATGTCTCGCTGTTGTGTCACTTCTCCGGATTTATTTTGCTTTATTTGTTTGTTTTATATTTACCAAGAAGTAAAAAAAAAAGTATGACTAACGTTGGTTTTTGGTTAGAGAGACACCGATCTCTTCTTACAATAGACGACTAAAAGAACAAACACACAACAAGTTTATTTTTAAAGCCTAAATAACGTATTAACCTTAAAGTAACTACGAAAAATTGCTAAATTTAAAATAAATTTCTCTTAAAAACTATACGTGACTGAGATGTTTTATTTACTGTTCTAAGTTCTCTATAGCATGGCGATCCCGAATCACACAATTAAATCTCTGGGAAAAAAAAACGTATTTTTTTTGTTGCCTAGTGTTATCAAGTAATAGAAATTAAGAGTTTCACTGCTGAAAGCCATCAGTGATAAAAATGCTGCCAAGAAATTGCAAAAAAGAAAAGAGAAGTTAAAAGTCTCGAATATCAAACCAAAAAGAACGAGGAGAAAAACACTGCCGAAGATTTTAAGAGTTGTATACCATTTTAGAAAGATGGCAATAATTCTAATGTTGCTTCGTTTCTTGGTTAGTGTAACTACAACTTCTTCGAAAGTTACAATTTTTTTGAAAGTTTCTACTATGTGGGTCTGTTTTAAATTCATTGTAATAACTAAACTTGTTAGATAAATGTAATATTCAAATCGCGTTATTTTTACGAAAGGTGCTGGTTTTTTTTTGGACGAACATGGTTTTATAGCGAAAGCTAGGATAATTATTGCAGTAATGGACAAAATACAGTAAAATTTTGCAAAAAATGTTTTTGTAAAAGTTGTGGCTTTTACGGAATACGAAGTTAAGCCTGTCATTTTACATGCCAGAAAAATATAGTATAATGGAACATAAACATTTTGATCCATTTATTTGTTTCTTTTGCACTGTAATGTTAGTAGTGACCGACCATTGTTGTTTTTAGTTGCAATAAGACTAATGAACAATTTATTATATTACTTGTTTGTAGAAGTGAACCCATTAAGAAATACATTTGTTTAATACCAAGCTTTAGAGGTATTGGAGTTTTTATTGACTGCAAACGTAATTACATTGATGGGTTGGTAAATTGAATAAAATACATCGTTGGGGTTTTGGGATTTGATTGAATTTTGCCGCGTTAACAACGTTGGGTATTCATGATCTAAAAGTAAATCAGATTTAGAATTTTTTTAAAGAGGTTTTAGTGTAACGAATTATTTCACACATTTCGTGATTTTGCTCTCATGAGTTATGAATATTAATTTTAATTTTTAAATCTAACGAAAAAGAGCTCTAATTGTTTTCTCGTAAAATTAATAAAAAACGTTAGCAAATGATATGGTTGACCTTTTTATCTATGTGAAGAGAAAATTTAATTTAAATTCGATAAATATGTATAAAATATCAAACTCTAACCTTCGCTCCTAAATTCGAATATCCGAAATGAAAAGTAGGGTTGCTGTTTACCGGAACGAAATCGAATTCATGTTTGTTGCTCGCTAAAGTTTTACGTGAAAGGAATTAAGGAACTTTCAACATTCAATTCTATATGTTTTTTATTTTTGTCAGTTTGGGATACATTCCTATATGAGTTATCATTTACAATACGTGATATTAATTAATTTAATTTATACGAGATTTATTCAAGTGCCATGGATTTCACAGTTTCTTTTTACGTGTTTTGAATGAGGCTTTCGGCAAATAAAACGAAGATTTCTATTTTACGACGGACAACTCGAAAATCTGGTTTAAAATCTAAAAGAACCGTTGCTCGTTTCGTGGTCATTCAAAAAAGTATCGGCAATGTACATGACAAAAAAAGGCGAACCAGAGATATTCGTTTTATTTTCGTGTACGTCGTAAATGCTCGGTGGGTTTGCTGGAATTTCTCCTTTTTACATCGCTATTGAGTTTTTCCATTATTTTCAATGAATAAATAATAAAAAATGACTTTCAACGCACTCATATTCTAACATGGAAACGATAAATCCAAATGTGGATTTTCCTGTGGCCACAATTCACGCTGTTTCCTCACACATCGAGGTTGTTGCAAATGCACAATTTTTGAAGATGGAATTGTTTGGTTATCGTATTTAAAAATGTTAGAAATTTCTTAATTTTTTTAGTGTTATTGTTAAAAATATTAATGAAATTTTTAGTGTAGTACAATGTAAAGAGAAATTCTTCATCATTTTTGTTGTTTTATTTAGTTTATGAAAATATACATAGAATTTTACGTTATTAACTGTTGTAAATCTTATTGGACGGAAAATCAATTTTAAACTAACATGTTGTATGTTATAAATACAAATGTTCAGAAGACTTTTGTTTCATTGAAATAATTAAAACATTTTAATTTACTAAGTATATCAATTTTCTAATGAATATGGATAGAAGCAACTATCTGAAATTGATATTCAGTAACTCCATGTTACATGTGAATTAAATTCATTGTATCCAACATTATTTGAATTTACATTTTTGTTAATTTTACATGAGCAAAAAGACTTATTAAATAAGTCATTATTCGTGATGAATTATTGATTAAATTAAATTGAACTAGTGTTAATTAAACCCACAGTGCGAAAAGCTCAATTAATAATTCTTTCCTTCATTAATACAAAATTGTATAATATTCCACCACTTCATTTAAACATTTGTTTGAACTGTATTAGGTAAGTCAAATGCGTCGCCATTAGCGTCAGCAACTGAAAAGACTTTTTAAGGCTTTGTTTATTTTCTAAATGTCAAACCTACGAGAAATACCAACGACCAATCTAATTCAAGAAGTCCGTGCGTCGTAAATTTCATTTTAGTGACAGCAATTTGCAAATGAAACATCTCTGTCTGAAAAAATTTAAATGAAATCAGGAAAATTTGTCAGCTTTCACATTTACCTTTTTATATAGAAGTGGAAATTCAAAATTTTCTAGGATCGGTTACTTTTTTGACTCGACTCATCTCTTCCGTCGTTAAAGTTAAATAAGAAAAGAGCAACGTTTCTGCGGTGATAGTTATCATAGAATGAAAAAAGTAAACAAAGTAGCAAATCACTGAAGATACTGTTATATTTTCAAAGGTAAAGAAGTATAAAAATGCGATGAGTGGTATTCCCGAACACTTCATAACTGTAAATATTTTCAAACTCCAGGAACTATCAAAATTTTGACCTGTAAGGTCTCGGACAATTTTTTTAAAATTTAATATTTTTTTGTAAGTTTCCACGACGAGTTTTTGCTTTAAGTTCATTGTAACTACTAGAGTTAGAAGATAAATCGTCAACATTGAATGAGAAATGAAGGTAGAAACAGATTCGATTGTATCTACTGCTAAAGTACAGTGCTTTTTCCATTGTAACGAAAAAATGAAGAGCCACAAAACTGTTATGTTTAGACAAATCGAAAATTTAGTTCTTTGAAACGTGGTTCCACTAAAATGATAGGATGTGAGTCCAGTAACTCTACACATGAGAAATAACAAAAACATGAACGACGCTGTTCCGTGCCTCATTTTTACAAGAACGGAACGAAATTAATTTATTTGTTGGCACGGTTAACAAAATTAAATTATGAAGTAATTACTGTATTCCATTAGTTTCGTCATGGCCGAGCGCAAGATCATAACTTTCGCTGCGTACATATTTTCCTTCTGTAGATATTCAGGACTGACGTCTTATTTTGTGGTACACGACCGCATTTTCAGGAAAACGAAGTTTTCCCGATGTGTTAACTTAGCTTTATTTATTTTTAATATTTTTTTCTTGTCGAATTTACTCAATTGTTCTTATAAATCCGACGGGGTTGACACTTTCTCTACTAAAATCGCTCTATTTGTGGGTTTTAACTATTATCTTGTTTTAGTTGTTGTGATGAATTTCAAACAAACTTACATTGTTCAGACTTTTCAGAAAATTCTTTTATTGGAGGGCGTCGTGGAAGAACTTACTCAGAACCAAATCGAAGTTGGGAAATTTTTGAAGTTTTGTGCTTTGTTTCGGTTTTTTAACCTGCTCCTAGGTGCTATCGTTGTGCTTTGGCTAATTCTGATCAAAGGTGCTTTTTTCGATCTTTGTTTTGTTAAATTCCTTTTCATTTGGTTCATAATAACAAGTGGAGAAATTTTGATATGTTTTTATTTAAAAGCTACCGTAAAGGGAATCCATGAAATAAATTTGATGCTTAGATCGACGACTCAGTTTTGTACTAAGAAAATCCGGAAAATTCTCAGGATTTTCTTCGACATTAAAACAGCTATTGAAAGTTTTTCTCCAATAGTTTTCTTCAAGTTAATGTTTTTTGTTGTTGAAGTTGCCATATCGATTTACGTGATTTTGACTGTTGAAAAGCTCAAGCTTCTTCAGATTCTCATAAATATTTATTGGATCTCGATGCTTATTTTTGAAATGCTGACACTTCTATATTCTTACATATTATTTCATCAAGAGGTAAGTTCGAGAGTGACTTTTTTGTTATATTAGGATTTACAGGTTTTAGAAACTATCGACATCTGTGAAGATTTGACGCTTTCAGATTTTTACAAAGAGGTAAAAGCTCAACTTTCGCGCACTTCTTTATTTTAAATTTTTAGGAAGAAATGTTACATCTTCAGTTTAGTGTCATGCAGATGAAATTTACAGTGCATGGGCTTTTCGAGCTTGACTGGTCTTTACTTTTCGTGGTAACAATGAATTCTACAGAGAGAGAGAGAGAGATTTTTTGGGTTGTTTTAGATGACGACTTCGGTGGTGACTCAACTAACTTATTTGATACAATTTAGACAAATGGGGCAGTAGAAATTGATGCAACTCTGATAATACAGTTGTATAATATATACATTCATTTTTTTAGATACCATCTCGAACATAAAAATAAATTATGTAGAGCAGGTAGCCACCCCCTCTCCATCCCTATGGTTGGGATGCCATCTGACCTCTGTTCGAGGGAAGATTTATTCAGTAGTCTGTAAGTTAGGATACGAAGAAACTTGTACATAGAAAGGAAAATAAACACTTGAAAAACTAAAATGTGTCTGTGACTGAGTGACGACCCAGAGCTACAACATAACATGGCGCTGCGACATTAGAGCTTGTGAAGAAGAAAAAAAAAAAGTGCGGAAAGTAAAAGTGAGTGATACAAAAATGTCGAATTTTCTACCAAAACTGGAGTTAAGCATCGGAGAGAACCCAGCAGAGCAATGGTCGGTATGGCTTAACAGTTTCAACATTTACTTAATAGCAACGGAAATAAACCTAAAGGATGAGAAGATACAAATTGCTCAACTTCTGCATTTTGGAGGACCGGATTTGCAAAAAATCTATAGCACATTTACGTTCGCTGAAGGCGAAAAAGATAAATTGAAAGTGGTTATCGACAAATTTAACAACCATTTCGTGCCTAGACAGAATTTGACGTTTAGGAGGTATAAGTTCTTTACCTCAAAACAGACCGAGGAGATGACAACCGAGCAATTCGTCACCGATTTGAGGAAACAAGCCAAAGGATGCCAGTTTGGAGATTTGAGCGACGATTTAATTAAACTGACGTTAATATGCGGAACCAGGAACGGGGAAATCAGACATCGACTTCTACAGGAAGACGACGCGGATCTGGCAAAAGCTATCCAACTGTGTTCGGTGATAGAGGACGCCAAGGCTCAAGCACAGAGGATGACCAATTCCAGGGAAATAAGCGACTCTAACAATGTAGACAGGGTGTTCAAACAAAAAGCCAACAAGCCGTCAGGGTCCACTAAGGTACGGTACCACCAGCAGAGATCTCCGTCGCGATCCAGAGTACAGCACAACGCCAATAACGGTAGGAATAATTTTATAACTAATTGTAAAAGATGCGGGAAAAGTCACGTAATTAAAAAGTGCCCGGCATACAACAAAACGTGTAGCAAATGTAACAAGTTAAATCATTTTGCCAATGTTTGTAAATCCCAAACACAAATAAGTATTATTCAAGGAAATAATGTAGACAATAATGATTTTGTATATGTTGGTAGCGTAGCCAAGCATGTAAAGACTTCGACTCACAACCAGTCCTGGGTAGAAAATCTCAAAATAAATGGTCAAATTGTAACTTTCAAACTAGATACTGGGGCCATGGCCAATATCTTATCTGTCAATAGTTTTCGCAAACTTTCTTTACCAAATTCGCTAATAACACCAACTAAAGTTATTTTAAAATCTTACACGGGAAACACTTTACCCATTATAGGCAAGTGCAGATTGAGTTGCGAATTTAATAACAGGATTTATGAAATCGAATTTCATATTGTAAATGACAAGACTGAGTCGTTATTAGGACTTCAGTCATGCATCGCTCTTAATATTCTTCAACGAAACGAAGCAGGTATTCAAGCGGTAAACCAGGTAGCTAATACGAGTAATTACAAGAGCGTAGTTGACTCATTTGGTGAAGTATTTTCAGGTATTGGGTGTATTGGCACCCCATATAGCATTAAACTTGATAATGATGCCGTACCAGTAATCACGCCAATTCGAAAAGTGCCATTTGCATTGATGGACAAATTAAAACAAACTATAGGGACTTTAGAAAACTTGCAAATAATTAAAAAAGTGGAAGGTCCAAGTGAATGGGTTAATCCATTAGTCGTAGTAAAGAAAAATGATAATTCCTTAAGAATCTGTTTAGATCCATTACACTTAAATAAAGTCATAAAAAGAGAACACTGTAAACTCTTAACATTAGAAGACATCACTAGCAAACTAGAAGGTGCACAAATATTCACAAAATTAGACGCAAATCAAGCGTTTTATCAAATTAAATTAGACGAAGCGAGCAGTAACTTATGTACGGTAGGAACTCCTTTTGGTAGATATAAATTTTTGAGACTGCCATATGGTATAAAGTGCGCACCTGAGGTCTTCAACGAAAGATTCAGGCAAATATTTGATTTTAATAACGTAGCAGTGTATATTGATGACATTATAATCTGGGGAAAAACTCAGGCCGAACATGACGCAACATTATTGAAAGTTTTGGAAACCGCCAAGAAATACAATGTGAAATTTAACTTAGGAAAGTGTGAGTTCGGAAAAAATAAAATTAGTTTTATGGGCCATATCTTAAGTAGGGAAGGTGTTTCAATTGATCCGAAGCGAATAACAGCAATAACAAATTTTACCGAACCGAAAGAAAAAAAAGACGTTCAACGTCTGTTAGGTATTGTTAACTACATGTCCAAATATATCCCAAACTATTCGGAAGAAACTCAACCGTTACGCGATTTGCTTAAAAAAAATGTAGTATTTAGGTGGGAAGACCAACACAAAAGTGCTTTCCAAAAGATCCAAAATAGTCTGGTTAATAGCAAGGTTTTAACATTTTTCGATCCTGTCAAAAATATTACGGTATCAGTGGATGCTAGTTTAAACGGATTAGGAGCATGTCTTTTACAGGATAATTTACCAGTAAGTTATGCCTCAAAAGCTCTTAATGATTCACAGAAAAACCAGGCCCAAATTACCAAGGAATTGTTAGCCATCTGGTTCGGCTTAAGTAAATTCCACGATTTTGTATTCGGTCGTAAAGTAAGGGTGGAAACCGATCATAAACCTTTATTGGCGATTATAAATAAACCTCTTTGTAAGGCCCCGGCCCGCCTTCAAAGAATTTTGCTAGCCCTTCAAAGATACAATTTTGACCTGGTATACAAACCAGGTAAAGACTTGATAATTGCTGATGCATTATCGCGCGCGTATTCACAAATAAATGAAGAGTCTGACGATATGGAATTAGGTGATCAAGTATGCGTAGTAACTGAACCTAATATTTCAGATGAATACTTTGAAAAAATTAAAATAGCAACAAAAAATGATTCAGAATTGCAACAACTAAGTAAAGTAATTTTAAGTGGTTGGCCACAAAATAACAAATCATTAAGTAATGTAATCAGACCGTATATGAGATTCAAGAGTGAATTAACCATTGATGACGGTATAATTTACAAAGGTAATAGTTGTGTGATTCCCAAAAGTTTGAGAAAAACAATTTTAGAAAAAATCCACTATAGTCACCTGGGGTACAATAAATGCGTAAAATTGTCAGAAGAATCAGTTTTTTGGCCAACAATAAGAAATGAAATAAAATTGATGATCGACGGTTGCCCTCATTGTCAGAAATATGCATCTTCACTTCCACCCGAACCAATGCAATCCCATGAAATTCATTCCATACCATGGTACAAATTAGGTTCCGACATTTATGAAATAAACGGGGTTAAATATTTAATAGTGGTAGACTACTACTCGAAATTTGTCGAAGTAGAACAATTAAATAATATTACAAGCCAATCTATAATTAATAAATTTAAAAGTATGTTCGCACGTTTTGGTGTTCCGAAAATATTGGTAAGTGACGGCGGAAAACAGTATGATTCCACACAATTCAAAAACTTTGCGAACGAATGGGGATTTAAACACATCATAACATCCCCAACTTATAGCCAATCAAACGGCATGAGCGAACGGCAAGTACAAACAGTCAAGAAAACTATTAAAAAAGTATTAGAAGATAAAAAAGACGTTTCTCTAGCACTGTTACAGTGGCGCAATACCCCAATATTTGAAGATAAATCACCAAATGAAATTCTCATGTCTAGATGCACTAGAAATCCTTTGTTGCCTACACAAATTAGCAAACTGAAACCTCACATAATTGATCATAAAAATTTTAGTAAACATTTAGAGAACAATCAGAAAAAGCAAACTGAATATTACAATAAAAAAAGAGGAGCTAAAGAATTATCTATATTACAGCCACATACAAAGGTGTGGGTTCAATTAAAACCTCAAGGAATTTGGCAACCAGGTAAGGTTTTGAGTCGAATTAATAAAAGACGCTACAAGGTAATTGTAAATGATAGAAATGTATTTGTTAGGAACCGTAGATTCTTAAGACCCTCATCCCTAAAAACTAATCCTCTTGGTAATCACAAGCAGGTAACATGGTCACCAAGTAATATTGGGGAAAAGGGGAAAGATAGGGCAAGGGAAAATGTAAAAAAGTATGTTAGTTTGAGTTTGCCTGTAATACCAACTACTAATATTAGTGAACCAAGTGAAACAACTAAAGAAAACCCAAATGTGACTGAACAAAAAACGACCGCGGAGAATCACAGTGCAGTGCGCGACAATAACGTTCCCAGTACGTCCGAGGGAACAATTACGCGGAGTGGTAGACTTAGTAAAAAACCTGATAGATTAATATTAAGAAAAAATTAAGAAATTCCCAAAAGGGGAAAGATGTAGAGCAGGTAGCCACCCCCTCTCCATCCCTATGGTTGGGATGCTATCTGACCTCTGTTCGAGGGAAGATTTATTCAGTAGTCTGTAAGTTAGGATACGAAGAAACTTGTACATAGAAAGGAAAATAAACACTTGAAAAACTAAAATGTGTCTGTGACTGAGTGACGACCCAGAGCTACAACATAACAAATTACATAATGAAAACCATTATAATAAACACTAAGGTTTCATATTAATTTCTGTTCTTGTCAAGTTTTCGTTCTGTTAACAATGACAAAGCATAAAATAATCACCTCCGCTCTAACCCTCTTCTTTTTCTGTAGATGCATCGGTCTAATTTCCTTCACGTTCCGAAATGAAACTTTCGTGAGAACTAAACTGTCGAAATTTGTCAGTGCTGTCCTTATCACAAACATTTTTATTCTCTTCAGTTTACGACGGTGTAGAACCGAAGACGAAGCACCATCCGTAAGCCAAATTCTGTCAAATTTAGTTTTTTTCTGTTATTTTGCTACCCTAACTGTGATCATCAATGCGAAAGAGAAAGTTGTTGCACGAACATTTAAAAGGATACTTTTTTTCCAAAGTGTGGTTATGGAAATTACCTCGGAAGAGATACTCGTTTCGAAACCCTTGAAATATTTCGTGGCTGCAAAATGCGTGGAAGTATGTTTAGTTGCTAGTTTTAGCTTGCGGTTGTTACTTGTTGGTAACTTTTCGATGGCTCTGTGTCAGTTGAGATTTTGTTATGTTCATTTAGTAACGATTACTGCTGAAACTTTGTTATTTTTTTATTTAACAGTGTGTATTCAAGGTCTTAAGAAATTTAAAGCAGGTTTACAACAAAATGAGAACTTTAGAGTAGCTGAGAAAATTTTCAACTGTGTTGGTGAAATTAAAAACGATATTCAGAAATTTTCAGAGATATTCGTCGTTTTTAAAATAATGTTCATAGTAGTGGACGCTGCCGCGACTGTTTATAAAGTTTTTACTGAAGAAACGAAGCAGGGTGATTATTTTCTTCAGGTTTACTGGATTTGGAATCTCGCTCTCGAATCTGTCACTCTTTTGTATCCACACTTCGAGTTTTACCAAGAAGTAAGTTAAATCTGAGTTTTAATTGTGAATTTACCATGAGTGTAGGTGATGGAAATCATCAATATTTGTGACGATTTTCAGTGCTGCCAACGTTACAAAGAGGTAAAAAAACGGAAAGATCAAACTGTAATAGTTTTTTAATTTTCAGAAGGAACTTTTTTATTTGAAAAATAGGGCTAAGATGAAATTTACTGTGCACGGCCTTTTGGAGTTGTATTGGCCTCTAGCATTTATAGTGAGTTTGTGACAAACTTAGACGCAAGAACGTCGTGTTTTTTCAGATGACGGTACAAACGACGACACATTTGGTGTATTTGGTGCAGTTTGCGCAAACGTCTACACAATCTTAATTAAAAACAAACTATCAGAAAAATGTTTATTATTTTGCTCCACAAAATATAAATTAATCGGTTTATTGACGTAAACAACTTGATGGTAAACATTATGTATAAAATGACTCTTATCACTTATTACATATGGTTTTGCAAACTCGTCATAACAAAGCGGAAAATAATCTCATATTTTTTCTTTTTGTGTTCCTGTGTCGGCTTATCCTCTTTCAAACAAACACCTCTAAAAAAATCAAGATTTTGATGTTTTTAAGCTTGAGCTACGCTGTCTTAGGTTGCTTTATTTTAGTTTGGGGCAGTTTAACAGAAATGAGTTAAAGTTTAAGAATAAATGCCCTTCGATAAGAAAAAAAATCATTTCCAGAATTTTGAATCGGAAAATATCACCCAAAAGCTATTTGGTTATTAAAAACCGACTTTTCTATAATTTCTAGAATTTAAAAATCTAAGTCAACCCTATAACGTAACGAACGATGAATTTATCGAAGAAACGTAGATGAACAAACATTTGGAATGGCGGAGCTAATAGGCCCTTTTTTTTTTTGCGGAGTTTGACCTTGGTTCATTCAATCTCAAAACTAGTACCTACCAGGTTTACTAGATCGGTTACTTTACCGTCAGGAATCTATATTGTCAGGAATTTGTCTCGTCAGGACTTCAGCGTTGGATGTCGAAGTGGCCAGCCAGGATGAATCGTCATAACAGGAAAATGTTCCTGTTGGATGGAAAATGATTGTGAGCAACCTACGCCCGAAATGATAGATATTGGTGAACGTGTGAATTACCGACATTAAATAACTTTCGTCAAATAACTGACCAACTCTAGCTGTTGACTCCAAGCCAACGTCACTACTTTTAACAATACTCATTATTGATCAATCATCAACTTGATCAATAACTGTATTAACTTTATTTCATCTGATTGAGCTCTGCCTAGGTTCGGATACAATCAGGACCCTTCCGAATAGTAAGGCGCCGTGCAATGGTGCGAGGATATCGCGCTGCGCACCGGCTCACATACTATCGTAGCAACTAGTAGTACTTGACACGTGCAATGGTACAATGCCCCATTAATTGTGATGATCCTGATATGGGTCCTGGAATTCCTTTTACTGCTGACGATCATCACTCTGCTTTAGCTAAAATGCATTGTACCCGGCCCAAGCTACTAGTCTCAAAGTTAACCACCAAGATGTGCAATGGCCACCAAAATACGGAGAAGATGGTGTCATCCCTAATGGCTAACTCCTTGTCCACCAGACCCCCGCGATTACATACTGACAGGGTCCCCTAACAGCCAGTTCTTTCCATGGAGCAGTCCGAAACGTGCAATGGTGCGAGGAAGTCGCGCTGCGCACCCTTTCGCTACTGTCCACCATCAGTTCTTTCTTTGGAGCAGTCCGAAACGTGCAATGGTGCGAGGAAGTCGCGCTGCGCACCCTTTCGCTACTGTCCAACGTCAGACGGGGCGTGCAATGGGGTTAAGCCCAATCCCGCTGACAAACTGAACACATATCTCATTACATTGTCATACCATATGACACCAAACAGTATTGGGGGCGTGCAATGGTCAAGGACCTCCCAGATACTGCCCCAGCTGCCAGCCAGGAAACATGGATAGGCGGCAGTCTAATAAATTAGCTCGACATGTCAAGGCTCAATCTCATTTTATGTTATTATCTTCGATATCGACTAGTCATAATGACAACTTTAATAATATTGGAACGGACTCACCAATATTTTCTTTCTCCAATGAATACGGGAAATTCACATCAATCACCACATCAATACACCGAAATATCGCACATCAACGAGGTAGACTTTGCTCAGTGAGAACACTCACCTTTTCTCAATTTTCTGACAATCTGGGTTTATTTCTAATCACACACACAATGGCACTTTACACGAAGGTGACCAAAATGAATCTGACGAACATTCCTTAAACTCATATGGTCCCAGCCCTTCGTTTGCCACTTATCAGGAATTTTAAGTGTCGTAGACGCATAAATCACACCGATTAGCTCCGCATCAGCTGCATCGGCCCAGCTTGTGTTTATTTTATTTGGAAATATTTCCCTGTTTTATTTTCTATACTCAACAACCGTTGAGACCCATTAAAACGCCAATCATTTTGCGTATACATTTTAATTATAAAAAATATATAAAAATAGCATCATGTTACAACCCAAATCTTCTTAAGAGCATAAAACAAGTCGCTCTCAAAATATCAAGAGATTTTGTAGTTTTGAGAGTAATTAATTAACTACCGGCAGAGAATTGTGATGATTTTCAAATTTTTAATCCTCGAGATTCACGGCATCATCTTGTTATTATAAATATATACATTAAATTAATTAACAGGATTTTTTAAGGGGAGAACGCGTGGAATATGTAAGTGTATCATTTATATACCTAGCCACAATGTTGATATCCAGGTTGCTTGTGTCAACTTTTTCGGAAAAAATAGAAAAATTTATTTTTAAAAGTTGGTAACATATATAACATATTTTGATGGTTTTGAATTATGAGTGATTGAAATAATTGATTCATAGCTTGTAGTTGTCAAAACTGGATGTGTTCATATTCCGAGGGCGTAGATAGTGAAAAAGATTCAAAAAATCTAATGAATGTGGAGATTGTAAAGAATCTAGAAAATCTGAGAGGTTTAAAAAATATAAGAACAACCAAAAATGTAAATCATTCAAAGACTAAATCGGTTCAAGCAATTTTAAAACAGTAGAAAATCTAAGCAGTATGAGTGAATCCAAACAAATACACAAAATTTCTATTTCACACTCGCTTTTTTTAATATATTTGGTGAGTTTAATGACTGTGCCGATAAATTTAAATTAGAGTCATTTTGCCAAAACTTATATCAATTGAAGAAGTTAATATTTTCGTCTGTAAAAATGTTGTGATTGCAAAATGTGTTCGAGGTTTTTAAGTGCAAATTTTTTTTTGGGGCTCAGTTTCAGTGGAGAATTTACATTTCGTGGAAATGACGGGAGAGAGTTTGTGGTTTTTTTTGCTTGGCGACTAGTATGGAAGAAATGTGACAACTTAACACTTCTTAAGAAAGACACAACACTCGATTTCAGGAAAATTTGGAAATTGATTAAAAAAAAGTAAAATAAAAAATTGAATTTTTTCCAGATTATAAACGATATCCAGAGATTCTCTCAACATTTTGTCTTTACGAAATTCATTTTTATGGTCACTTCTATTTATTCTTTTGTTCAGCAAAATTTACCAAAACGTAAATCGCTTGTTTACCGATGTTGTTTAATTTCTTAATTTGAGCATTGGAAACTATTGATCTATGTAAAGACATGCAGTGTTGCCAATTTTACAAAGTGGTGAAGAAAAAGAGAGAACTTTAGTAATAAGGTTCTTTTTTTTTAGAAGGAAATGTTTTATTTGCAAATAAGGCTACATGTCAGATGAAATTCACCACGCATAGACTTCTGGAGTTGGACTGGCCTCTTATATTTTTTGTGAGCTTGATGTTAATGTAAATAAATACCAACGTTGTGATTTTTCAGATGACAACGCAGACAACACATTTGACGTATTAAATACAATTTCAGCACATGGTGAAGAGCCAAGAGAATAGTTAAATTTGAATGGCTTTCCATTAAATTCATAAGTTCATTAAGAATGAAAATAGTTTTAGTTTTTACCTATAATTGACGCTCTATAAATAAAAAAAAAACCGATCAACATTGTTGTCTTTTTTATGAGATAAAAAACGTTCCGATGTGATTTTTCCTAGTAAATTTCATCAATATCAGCTACAAAAAATATTTGTGTCTCACTAGTTATTTTTACCAACTCCAATTTCGTAGAGACACCTGCTTTATTTTCTTATTTTGTTTCTGTATCCGATGAAAAATGGATCCGAACTCGCGATAAACATCTGACAAAGAGTATGAATAACTCCGGGCAAAGTTTTCCCGTATTATTGATGCTTTGATTTTCACTTTACCTGGAGCTTTTCCTTACTCCAAACATTTATTTAAAATTCTTTTTCGAGTTCTAAACACTTGATAAACATCCCTAGTTTAATTAATGTTAAACGTCTGCCACTGCTACAAATTGTGAGGAGAATCTTCCGTTTTTTTGAGTAATCGCCACCCCAAGCATTGAATGAAATGCACGAGTCCCAAATCTCTACAGTAACTTTCTGTATTAATTAGCGTTCGCCTTAATTACACGAACCGTCGAGTTTTGATAGGAAAATTGCAGATTAAATGTGGTCCAACCCACTGGTAGTTTTCGCGCTTCTATTGTAGGCGAATGCAAATGGACTCAAATTAATGGAATTATGTTCTTAATGGTCGTTGTGGCGGAGGAAGTGATAATCTACATTTTTCAACATTTATACATTGTGTCTAAAATTCCCAATATCGGTGATGTCCCAGATTCGAAAAACTTGAAATCCAAAAATTTAGAATTTCCAGACTATTAAGGCTGAGAATCTCATAGGAGCAAGATAAAAGTTGAGTCATCAAGGTGACTTAACAATGTTGGTCTTAATTGAAAGGAGTTGCAAGAAGAGGGAGATCATTACCCACCATTTGATCATCCATCTGCGAAAAATGGTGTGCAAAGGTCGTGAACAGGACACCGTAATAAAATTAATCGTTTTGATGGTTTTCAATTAGCGACCAGCGGCGGAGGGAGCATGCCATGTGCAATCGATGTAAAATAGTCGGAGTTTCTAGTCTTCCTTGTACGGTCCATGTGGCGCCAGTACAATTTCGCGCGCGCCACGATCATCTCGTCCCAGCAACCCTTAATTCGCAGCCTCATATTACACCTCGTTACATAAAATCGGCTTCGAGGGTGGCGCGACGCACATTGTGATAATGTTTAATTGACGGATCTGTACGAATTTTTCAGTGTTGTGACGTGCGAAAATATAAACTTTTACAGTGACTTATGATGAAAATTTTCAAACAAATTAACTAGAGGTATGTTTTGTAAAAAAACTTTAATTTAATTTTTCCGTTGTTGGTCACAGTTATGACATCCGCATGCTGTTGTAATAATTAAACACTTCATAAATTAAGAGAGAAAATTGTTCGGCTAATAGAACCCACATTTGTGTTCTAGGAAATTACTTAGGGTTCTACGTTGTACGTTATTAATATTTGTTTGCAGCAGTCGTTTTTAAGGGCACTTAAATTAATGGACAGTTTTATAGTGTGTCTTTGGGTCTTACTAAAACTACAACTGCATCGTAAAGTTGATTTGATTTGGTCTCAAAGTTTATTTCTCTTACTAAACGTACGATATTTTTTGTGAGCGTTTGTACGTTGTAAGTTTTTCCCTCAACAAATTATTAATAGTTTTAAATTATTACTAATTCCAGAGATAAAGTGCATTTAATTTTGGAACGCAGTCCCACATTATTAATACATAAATAATTAACTATAAATCGAATTGTTTTAAATTAGGCGACTAATTACTGACTAATCAGAGTTTATTTGTTTAAATATAATGCTCGAACGAAGCAAAAGTTGGAATGTTTTAAATTAGCTGGACTTTGTGACATTTTACCATAATTGGATTAAAATTGTACACTTCGTACAAATACGAATTTAAAAGAGCAACAAAACAAAATGATAATAAATGACCTCCAGAATGGAAAAGCAGAGATTCGAGAATCTTGTCAAGACACAATAAAAAAGCTCGGTCGCTCGATTCTTTCAAACTATTAAAGTTTCAGCATAAAGAAAAGTGTACTTAACTTTTCAATACTATTTATGTATATTTTTTAAGTACGTCCCGCCTATAAGAAGATGAATAAATAATGATCTGTGATCACAAATTGTGAAACTTTGAGCTTCAAACAACGAATGAACTTTCCTTTTTTAATGGTACTCTAAGTAAATATTTAATTATAAACTCGATGAGTTTTCACATTTAATTTAGGCTTTTCTCTTTGCAGTCATTTTTGAACTTTTCGCTCAAAAAACGTAATTGAAGTGATTTATTAAAATCTTCGTAAACGATTACATTATTGGAATTAATTATTCACCGTGTTACTTTGTTTCTTTGTAAATAATAAATGATGATGAACGCTATTAGTAACCGGCCTAACACAAAAAATCTAATTGTAATTAGTAAATTAGTTGATCCCAGCGCCCAATTTTGCTTAACAAGGCGTTTTTCGTCCCCTATAAGCTCAAACAAAGCTAACCCTTAAGAAATAACATCATCATCAAGTTGTGGTGTGCAAGAGTAAACGACGTGGGATTAAAAATGTTTACCATGCAGATTATCTCTCGTGGAGGATTTTGCTGAAAATGTTTTTTCTTCAAGCCTCAATTAGATTTTATCGCTCTTTTAAAATTTGTACTTGAACGACATTGGAAAGGTTATCTCTAAAATGGCGATTAGTGAGCTCTTGGAAAAAAAAAACGGAAACAAGAGATGTTATTACACTACGTACTGGTACGTTGGGCGGGCGTATAACTTTATTTGTACTTAAACCATATTGGAAAAGGTTGTCTCTAAAATGGCGATTAGTGAATTCTTGGGAAAAAAGCGCAAACAAGAGGAGATGTTATTTCACTAGTACGCTGGTGGGGCGGATAACCTTAAGCTGAAACCACTTGGGACCGCTGGAATGTGAAAAACACTGACGTTTTCGTATTAGGAATCGTTTGTGTAATGGCACAATAGTGCACCAAAGTGATGGCGTCGATTTTAAATTGTTGGAAGGGTATTGAAAAAGAGGCGAGTATGAAGTTGCGGATGAAACCGGAGATATTCGAGGAAACCGGAAAAGTGAAAAGGAGCGTGAAAAGTGAGAATGCCGAAACTGAAATATTTAGATTATTGCTACGTATTAATTACAAACAAGTACAAATAGTTAAATGGACCGTTTCAATCACCGATCACGATAACTTTGCGACGTCAGAAATGTGTAATTGTCAGATCAGAAGTGTTGACAGCTTCAAGACTAATTGCGTAAAAAGTTGAGCACCGGAAATGGAATTATATGCAAATGAAATTACTCCTTCCTCTCCTAACAATTTCCTCTCTTCAATATTGCATTCTCTTTGATTAAATTATTTACGGCTACTTACCAAACTTCACCAATAAGAACTTCATTAGCTTCACATCAAGGTAAATTTCAAGCTCATGAGTTCACATGCTCCCAACTTTTAGATTTATTTTTACTCTCGTGTTGCAACGTGGAAAATAAGAGTCACCCGTCAACTCTTCGCTACAAGAACTAATTTAAAATAAATTAATATTCAAATTAAGCCACAGCAGGTACTGAGAGTGGGAAAGGTCGTGAGTTGGCACTTTAAAACGAGGCCACCTGGAGAGGAAAATTCAGCTTGAAAGGAAAACTCCGACTCTGCAACATCCTCAAATGTCAAAAATCGATGTACTGAAAGCAATATAAATTCATTATTTCCGTAGAGACAGTGTCGATTGAAAAAAGCTTCAAATGAAGTGAATTTGCGAAAACCAGAAGATTCCTTTACACCACACTGCTGTTAGATTTTCCGCTGTCAAATGTCAATAACTGAGCTATTAGATTGATGCTGAAAGGATGGATGGATTTTATTTACTTGCGGAGTTTTATGTGAACAATCAATCATTGCTTTCTTAGTTTAATTAATATGGGGGCGGAGCGACGAAATGGCGAAATGGTTTTTCATTTTTTGCAGGAAATGGGGTGAAAATGGGGCTAATGGGAAAAAAGGAAGACTCGATTTTACATTACGTTTTCGAGAGTGAAAGCATGAAACGAATATTCCACGTGGGAACTTACTAAATAAAAGCAGACGTATTAAATTTTTTTATTTTAGGTTTACGAGGATTTTGCGACGTGTTTACATAAAACGAAGAAGGTTTTTGGGGCTTGGTGGCGCAGCTTATAGAATCTAGAAAATGAAAGATAAATAAAAAGCGGCGAGGGTCATTTTTTTAAGCATTATCGATCATAGATGGCATCGGAAAAAATAACTTTCAGAAATAAAGAAAATCAACCGAAATCCAAAAATTCTGATAATTAACACGATATATATTTCCCTACTTGTTATTTAAAATTTCAACGACTTAAGTCAACAAACACTACGTTAAAGTATGCGTTTATTTTATAAATATGTAACAAAAAGCGTGGGACTGAAACAAAGTTTTTGCCCTAAATACTCAAATGTAGGTCAATGCGAACAGCTTTATTTCAAAAATTGGAAGCGTTGTGAATGAATCGGCCAAAATTTTACTGTAATTTAAAGAAGATTGTTTGAAATCTCTAGATTCGAAAAATCTGTAAATCGGTTTAAATAAACCTTCAGGATGGTAATTGGATGAGATATTATAATGGAGTGAATCCGCTTTTCGATAATAAATTGCCGAAATTAAATCTGGTCTAGATCCTGGTCGGAGATCGAAAATATTGGTCTGAAATACTGTAAATCCCCCGTAGGAGGGAAGCTAATAAAAAAGATTTCTTTTTATTGACGTAATAGATAGACATTGAATGAAGAGACCATTCAGAATTCAACTTTGCTTTGCTTTCAGGCTGTTCGAGGGTCGAGCAAATTGCGTCACAGAAGCATTAGACTCGTATCCTCCCCCCCACAAAGAAAAATACAAAGAATGCACTACTAGGCACTAATTCTTTTCCATCGTCTCGACTACACTTCCTTAATAATACAATTCCGAATCGTTGTTTGCTTATCTTATTTCACAAAGTATTATCTCTGGTTGTGTTTTCTGCAAACTCTGAATCCCTGTACATGGAAACGTGGCAAACTTTTATCAAAGCCATTATGATAATTTTCCACGTTTTCATAATTCCCAACTCACAATAGGCTATGCATCCAAATGCACTAGTAATAAATTTCCTTGGCCGATGGCATTTTTCCACGAATGAAGTCATTAAAGTTGAGCACATTAACTAAGTCATTCCGTTTTATGTTTCATTAAGGCAAAGGGTAAAGTTTAGTGACCTGAAATAGGCCACTATCTACCCGAGTCCGACCAAAATTACGCCAGTATGTACACAACTAGTCTATCTAATTCCACTACGTTAATGCAAGAACAAACATGGGCGCGGAATTTGCCCGATTTTTCTAAGGAGCCATTATCTGACGCTTAATAAATATTCATTAGTTACCGTACAACAGGATTACGGGGGGTGACACTAAATCTATTGATATTAACAACTCGAGGGTCAATAACGGACGCTACTGTTTTTACAAACCACATCGTTTTATTTGCTTTTGTTAATCCGATACCAAACTGCCAGGGAGAGAAACTTAACGCAAAATTCGTGTTAGCTGAGTCAACAAATTTTACAACTTTCGAGATAATAAAGGAAAATGTTCAACGAAAAAGTCAAGTTTTTTGATTATATAATTTTGATTGAATTTTGTAAATATTGGACTTCCACTACGAGAGATTAATTACGGGTGACGACAGTTCTAATAAGAGTGATTTTACCATATTAATTGCAAATTGTGGTGGAAATGTTACACTAACATTTCCATTTGTTTCATGATAGTCATAATGCTGATAACAACAATGACTGTAATTATGAGTGCAAATATGCGGGCGGACAGTGGGTTGTAAAAATAATTGAGAGTAATAGTTACTTATGCACAGGCTTTTATTGCCAAGTTTCCAAAATTTCGAAAAAAGTAATTTTACTACCACTATAAATACACATTTATAGAAACTTAAAGATTTTTAAAAATCTTAGGATATTTTTAAATTTAATACGGTCGATTTATCGAACGTTTATAATTAAAAAATGTTAAACAAGTCTTTGAAGAAGTTAAAAAAAAAGTTATTTAAGTTTTTTTTAAGGACCTGGTAACTAGTAGTATTTATGAAATCTATCAAAATGTTAAGGCTTTAATGTATTTAAAAAAATTTAACATCTTTATTAAAAAATTAAATGCCGTTAGAAAGTTCAATCCCTAAGATATTTCAGGAGTCTCAAAATACAGTTTAGGAGTTAAAAATTGCATTAAAAAACGCAAAACCGAACTTTAATACGAACTTAACAAATATCAATTGCAATAAAAAAATTGCTTGTGAGCTATTTCAATAAAATAAATAGTTATATAAATATTATACTGTCGTGGCCTGGCGCCTCCACCATTTAAAGAGGTTAGACTGTTTTCTGAAATAATTAAAAAAAACTATTTTTGCAGTTTCTGTTTTAAATACATTGCTCGACTATGATATTATCTAAAAAAAGTATTTTTTAATTATCTGCACGATAATAAAAAGACAGATAATAAAGTGATTTGGGTGGTAAAAGTTCTGAATTGCTAAATGTTAAACTTTGAAACAAAGTTTTACTTTTTCTCTAGCTTTATACCCTTTTTAAGTAAATAACTAAGAACTTGAGCTAGCAATAATTTTTTCAAGTAAATTTTTCCTGAACTGTCACCGTCTAAATTATATTATATGAAAGAAAGTTAAAGTCTAAATTACGTCAATATTTCAAATTTTAGCAGGAGCAAATTGGATTTCTGCCCAAAAATAAACAAGTTCTCTTTAAATTAAAATACGCCCCAAGAGTCCACAAACCTTAAACTTGATACCTGCTTGTTTGCTTCTAAATTTTTTAGTAGCGTGTTAAAAGTAATTTTAGTATGTTTCGTACGTTTCATAACATCATTGATACAAACTTTTATTTCTCACGATCTCATTTATGTTTTATTAAACCTTTCGATCTTCGAAACAGCAAAAGTTGAGTTCTCTAAACAGCCCCTAAAGCTGCAAAAGTGTTAAGGATTTTGATTAATCTCTCGCTAACTTTCATAAATTTCAAACCTCCTCAAAACCAGAAAACCTTATTTAGATGCGAAAGCGGTCGTAAATATTTTTTGTGTTGAAGCTCGAGATAAGTAACGTTCTCAGTTTGTTATCTGTAATAAGAAATCCATAAAAAACTCACCTCATTGATGTTATTACTGAAACTTGGGGAGTTTTAGCGTCTCTCAAACAATTCAAATTAGTGAGATAATGAAGTTGGTGAACAGTGAAACCTCTGTATCTTTTTATCAGTGGGTGTTGAGGTATGATCGATTTGTTGAACTGGAATGCGAATACTTCGTATCATTAACAGATGAGAGATCAAAAGCTCGTCTACATCCAGTTACGATCAATATTGACAGGAATTTGTTAAAGAGGAAAAAATAAACAGAAGGTTAATAGGGGGCGTTGGGACGCCTAGAAAAAAAACATCCACTTATAATTTCTTAGTGTAATTTTGTTGTTTCAGAAACGATCGACGATGAACCGGTTGAAAGAGAGCTGTCTTGTTGTGCTGACGTTCCTGCTTCTAGGTGAGTATTCAAATCCTGGCGAGTTGCACTAATGAGCTCTGACAATTCCAATGCAAATCAGCGGCAAAAAGCTCGCTTAATTTGAAATTTATGTGTCAAAACTTTACGGCACAAACTTCTCCTAACTGCTCTAATACAATAGCCAACGATTCTTATTTAAAACTTGTTTGAATTGTTTGCGAGTTGTTTTTCGGGCGGCAGTTTCCATAATTTGCATTCATGTATTATTCACTTTTTGTACAGTGGTGCGCGTTAAAACCATCCAATATTGCTCGCATCCAACTAAATAAATAAAAACGGGCTTTATCGAGAGTTCTACAAAGCACATTTTGTAAACATCATCCGACGCGAAGCTCGCAACACTCGCATTTTTACCGAGAAAAATTATATCTGGTGAAATTGTTCTTGTAAACAATCTAACGATCTCGACGTCATTTCTCCCTTTTAATTAAACTCTTCCAGCCGTCTCTCCGCGATATTTTCTCGATATTTCTTAAACATTCAGAGTCCGAGGCAGATGCTGTCGATCCAATAAAGAGAATTTTATTAATCTCTTCAAATACTATAAATACATTGTTGGATTAAAAGATGAAAGCTGTTGACTTTATGGACCAATATCGTACGCTTCGCTAACCATATTTTTAATATCGGAGGCTATTTGTTTCAGATTTGCTCGCGGAAAATAAATCAAGACATGCTAAAACAATTTATTTTTCTACTATTATCCGTTGACTTTGTTGCGCCTCTAAAACTTTTAGCTATCAATCAAATTGCTTTGTAAACCTGCTGAAATCACGTACTCAAACTTGTATAAAGAATGGCGACAACTTCGACACGATACTATCCGTTTTTAAATTTATTGGGATTAACAAATCTAATCGGCGCCCAACACAGCGACACCTAGAAGAAACGACGATTCATTTCCACGCTATCAGCTTCTTTACAATAATAATAGCTACGATAAAGGATTTATAAGTGGACATGGATAAAAGCTACAAATCCTTGATAAATGAAGTGGTCCTACTTGTATAATTTATCTGAAATGTTTTCTACATTCCCCACTTCTGTCCATCATCTTATCATGAGCTTACACGATCTATTTATCAATTAAAAACTTGAATCTTTTATAACGCATAAAGTTTAATTTTACTAAAAACGACACGTTTGTTTATAAGACTCGAAACGTTTGAAGTTTTTTACTAATAATAAATTGTTGATAATTGTTTTTACTATTGTTTCCAAATTTCTAAAATATCGTTGGAATTATGTAAATTTTTTAAATTATTTTTCAAGAGCGATGATAATTTTAACTATTAATCTTACTCATGTTTAATTTTATTTTCTAAGTTTATTCTATAAAAATACAAATATCAAAATGTCCAGGCGTGGCTCATGAAGTTTACAAATGAGCAGAACTTCCTAAGAAGAAATATATAAAAACAATTTGAAAATTCAAGAAAAACTAAAAAAAATGATGTATTTTGGATAGGAAGCTGTTGGATAGAGATAAACAAAAACTATATTAAAATATAAATAAGCAAAAAACAAAATAAAAATATTAAATATGAAATTATTTTAGTTTTTCAATAACGAAATGATTTATTTTTGCACAGGCCACACTTATAAATTTATTTTGTAAAATAAAAAATTCACTTATACAAATATTGGTTATACCTATCGCCTTTCTCACAGGAATTAGCTAGATTATTTTCAAAGTCGTTATTGTTGCGTATTTTGCCAAGAATTTGAATAAGTAAATTTTTGTTTCCATTAACTCTAAATATAGATCTTGAAGTAAAATTCCAATGAGTTTGTGAATTTGAAACTAGATGGTCTGCGTCAAGCTGCTTTAAGTATTTGTTCTTTTTATTGATTTAAAAAAGTACTGAAAATCCACTTAAATTGAAGAAAAATAATCTGGATACTTTAAATAAATGACACGACTTATTTAGTACTAAATTCAAAAGATCTGCATGACAATATGTAAAACAATTTTTTAGCTGATCTGTCATTATAGTAGTTTTAAATGTGAACAACTAATTTGCTTGAAATCTAATTCATTTTCAAGCAATAATTTTAATAAAGACCGGCAGTTTACCGTTAACATATTGTTTTAAATAAAAGGAACATTTGCAATTTTGTTATTTTCCAAAGCACTTTTAATGGATTTCATGAGATCGTTTTAAATATTTTTTATGCACCCAAAAAACTCCACATTTACTCATCAAAATAAAAAGTTTTCTGAAATTTTCTATATTATGAGACTGCACTGTTTCATACTGGCTTCTAAGTGGCAGTTCTTCACAACGTAGAAAAATAATAGGATCAATTAGTCTTTCTACAACATCTATGTTTTCTTTAACCTTAGTATTGTATATATGCAATATATATTGTATTTCAAGTTTACGAACTAAATCAATAACAGTGCTGCCATTTTGGGTCTCTAAATACTAAATTGAATTTAATTGTGGCAGTGATATGTTTTATTTGATTTACCATGTCTGTCTAAAGTTCTCGGTAAGATTTATAAATCAGTGAATCTAGTCTTAAATTAAACATTGTGCGAAACCAAAAAAAGTATACAAGGTCTACAATACAATCTGCTTCGTTTTACTGCAAATTTTGTTGTAGTAATTTTTAATTTTTGCCTTTATTAAACTATATTTATTTATTTTATAAATAGTGAACACCATGGAATGATAATCTTATTATGTTGCAATTCAAGAACCAAATATTTTTCTCTTTATAAGGAACGAAAAAAAAATCATACAAGTTTAGGAACTGAATCAATAACTTTGCTGACATTTTAAATTTCCATCAAAATTAATTTAATTGTTGCAGTAATATGTTTTTTGATTTCTAATGCCTTAGTAAGTTTTTTCAGTTCTTTAATCTAGTTATCGACCAAACATTTTGTAAAACCAAAAAAGAATACATGGCTCACAAGACAATTTGCTTTTACTACTGCGAATTTTTTTTTGTACAAATCTTTTAACTTTTGCTTCTGTTAAACTATTTTTTTTATTTTACAAATAATGAACAACATGAATTTATAATTTTATGAAGTTGCAGACCAAGGACAAAGCATTTTTCTTTTTATAAGGAATGGTAAAGAATTTTTTCTCAGAATCTAATTTGCTTGAAATTTTCCAGTTCGCTGCTTTATTTCCATCCACCATGTTTTTTACCTTAAAAGTCCAGACAGAATCAATGTGGCTAAAATTCAGTCTCTTCAATGTAATTTTCGCAATATAAAATCTGTTTCATATTATATTTTATATATTATAATGAAATATAATAGAATGAATTGCACTGAAATTCAAATTTTAAAGTCAGCTGAAAATAGCCAGTTAAATGTCAAGTGACTAATAATGGAAATTCAATTATATCATTGTTTCAGATTTATGCAATTTAAAAATACGCAAAGTAACGGTAAATGAAAATGTTTTGAGTTTATTTCACGTTATTATTAGAATTTCTTGCTGCAATAGAGTAATAATATTATGTTACAGTTTAGTGCATTATATTTGTTTGATATTTGCGTGATATCAAAAAAGCAAGTTTGGTGCAAACGTCGTTTTAAGTGTGCAGTTTTTTGCACTTAAAACGTCTGAATTGACAAAGTAAAGTGGCAGAGGTTTCATGCACTTTCAGCTCGACTGTAATCGTTGCTCTTCCCCTAACTCGAACAAAATGAATATAAAACACCAAGGTCTTAATTTTTATCAGTCAACTACTCCGCATTCGCCTTTTTAACGAAACTTAACGAATCCCGGAACCATCTCCCATTTTCTCCGGATATTGAATTTTTTCCAGTGTTGATTTGGCGTTGAAAATTTAGTCCTGACTGCACTTCCGTCACTTGATTTCACCGCTTTTGAGTTCGTTATTATAAAGGATAACGTCCATCGACAGTAGACGTTGAAACTTTACGCATGACTTTTCTCCAACATGACATCACACTATCTCACAGTTCTCACTTAACAAGGGTTGCAATTACCAGTTGGAGTGGAAATTGTAGTTTCAACCCTGTTCCCTACATTAACCCCCAACAACCATAATCATCTTTGGGGCAAAAATCATTTCCAGCAGCATAAAATGTGGAATAAAATTAATGGTTCAGTGTAGGTGTACTCCACGTTCAAAAACAATAACATTAAACTTGTCGCGTCCATAAAATATTTTTCATTCGCGACGTTTCATTTTAGCGTGATGTTTTGACAGCTCATATTATTACATAATGGTAGAACGACTATGACAAGAATTTGCTCATTTTACTGCACGGTTTCATGTTTTATTTATGGGAGAAAACAAACACCGGCAAAAGCGTCTTGTGTTACGAGATTAGAAAAATTACAAATTTACCTTGCTGCTTGGAAATTTAATATTGGAATTTTGTCGGCTCACTCCTGATTTGATTGCTAATTCAGCTGCGAACATTATATTGAAATGTGCTTTGGGCGAGAGGCGATATTATAGCTTGAATTGTTGCTCTGTTTCCGGGTTTGCATGTGGAATGCGTTCGGGCGACCTCAGACCACATTCTGTCCTTGTCCAAATGTAATTAATTGGTGTCTGAAAATACAATTCTGTTTAATTAGGACGTTTTGTTAACAGAGATGTTTCCACGATTGGAAAAGTATCACACGATTGTGTACGGTCGGTCGATTTCAAATTTTAAATTCGATACAATTTGAGAAAAAAGTGAAGTAGATTCAAAAATAAAACGTAAAATTTTCAAGTACTTGGGATTATTTACCTCTTTTACTTGGAGCTTTGAAAAGCATGCAAAGTGGTGTATAAAATTCCGGTCAGATGAAAAAGTTTAGAAATAGGCGAAATGGATTTATTACCAATTTTCTTGGTCTTTATTGATTCGCCATCACTTTTGCGCCATCACTGAAAACGAGACATAAAATTTCTAATCTGGTTGTTTTTCGAACTTAACTCGATCATCGTTAATTCCTGAAAACGTGATTCGTCCGGATTTGTCCTGGCGATCCGTCTTGCATAAAACATGATGTTCTCAAAGTGCGTCAATTTAAAAAACACCCCACGTCCACCTTTTCCATCACTTTATTTAATGGATGAAGGAATCGCTCGTTTGCATGTGCCATTATTAAATTCGGTTAAACCCACGATAAATTATAAATTAATTGCAGGACCTGCACTACCATAATTAGGATGTGGGCTGTGTATGTTCGACGACACTATTACCGGAGCACCGCCGGAGCTGCGCTTCCGGTGATAGATGTGGCTTATCGTCAATTACCACAAACCGGAGCCAATCGAACTGCCTACACGCGGGGAAATGTTCATTTGGGGGTTATCTATGCTTTAACTGGAGTTAAAGCCATTATAAAGAGAAGCGACAGAATTATAGGGTGAAGTTTATAAGCACAGAATTTTTAGATCTGTGAGAGTAGTTTTGTTGCCTTGAACTCTGCGCCACCTTTTGCTTTTTCTCCCGCTCCCAATCCCCTTTTTGCCGCATTAAATGTTAACAACAATTCCATTTCTGCTGATAACCCAGCACATGCTCCCTCAAGCCTGCCAACCACTTGTAAGCCTCTGGCAGTTGTTGCGTTCGTCCTAGCGCGAATTATTCAGACCACTTCCTGGACACGTATCCCATCGGGTCCGGAAATGGTCGCCGGAAGCTGACGAAAGGGACAGGATTTTATTTTCATCGCTTAAAACAGCAACTATCGATTTTTTTCGGTCTTTGTGATGACTTTATCTCGTACTTTTACGAAAGCCGCGTCAATCCGCGCTCTCTTATTGTCCTTTTTGTTTGCGGTGGAAAAGGATTTTTTAAAGAAACTTTAAACAGCTAGCATTAGCACGAGGCGAGATTAGCCCGACGGTGATGTTTCTATTCGGGCTAATGTTAAAGTTCTGCGTCTCATAACTTTGTTCATATCTTCGAACAGCATATTCCCAAAAGTGGGGTTCTCTATTTGAGGCGCAACGCGACATATTTTCCTGATAAATCTGCTCAAAGCGACGCTGTAATTATCATTTTAATTGGGGATTATGGCGAACAGAACTTTGTGCTATGGGAGATTAAAACCATGTTTAAAAAAATCCGAGAAGCATTGAAAGCTAAATCAACTTAAATTAGTAGCTTCCAAGACCCATTAAACCACGGAATTTTATTATTAGTCAACAAAACCCGCCAATAAATCGTCCCGAAAAATTCACAATGTAGCACTCATTGTCGCAGACTCTTGAGAAGGAGCCAAGTTTTATGAAGGATGTTTTGCATAAACATAAAAATGTTATATCTGGGTCAGCTGGCATGAGCATTAAGTTTATTGGTTCTTCTTTCCGGAGTCTCGTAAAATAGGCACAAACCTATCCTGCGGCAAAATTTTTCCTGCACATTTCGACTGCACAAATGCTTTAACGTGAATATTCCAAATCGCTTGATTGAGTCAGCTTTCACGTTATTTTCTTATTGGAACCTGCAAGCCTAAAGTACAATAAACGGTCTGAAAACGGCGCATTACAGAGCTAACTCCCTTAACTGTTATCCCTCCATTTTGCTGTTAAAACAAGGAGCCTCTAATTTCGACCCCAGACGAAAATAAGAACTGGCGTAATGGAATACATGAAAATAAAGCAATGATATTAGAGGCAAAATGTTATGGTTAGGGAGTCCGACGCTGTCATTTTACCGAGTTTATTAGAAAAGACAAGCTGTTGCTTACTCGGCTTAAATACGAAAGAATCGAGTTTTTGCGACTCTCACTCGATGACTTTGTGACCCATGCATGCAAAGCTGGCCATTAAAATAATTGGGAAAAGTTGTAAAGTGGCGGATGCACCAGGAAACTTTGCTTCAGCTAATAAAAACATATATAACCATCGTTGAACTACAACAATTTGTGAAATAACGGTTTTCTTTAAATTCTGTACTGATAAGCATTAAAGTTTACGTAGATTTTGGCACGTTGATTCCAAAGATAATTCAATGATTGGAAAAAGTTTCTTTAATGAACAAAAAAATTTGTTCTTAGTTTGAATACGGTTCCAGCAAACTATAGCTACTAAAAATACGAGTATTCAAGAATCCAAAAATCAAAGTATTTGATAATCTCAGAATCTAAAAATTTAAGAATCCAAAGAATGCAAAAGTCCAAGAATCCAAGAATCCATAAATCTGAGAATGTTGAGAATTTTGAGAATGAAGAGAATTCACGAATTTAAGATCTAAAAATTTAAGAATTTAAGAATCTAAGAATCTAAAATTCTAAAAATCCAAGAATCTGGGAATCTGAGTATGCAAGAATCTGAAAATGTAAAAATCTGAGAATCCCAAATTTAAAAAGCTAAAAATTTAAGAATTTGACAATGGTTAAAAAATCCGAAAATTTGAAAATTTAATAAACAAAGAAAAAAAAATATAAAATTTTAAGAATCTAAAAATAAAGAAATCAAAGAATTTAAAAATCAATTAAAAATTATAGAAATATTTCTAGTAAAATTTATTTAAAAAAAACGTTGCGTTTTTCAAACCTCCGGCTGGAAACACTATTTTTCCGTTCGTCTATTGTGTATTGCCCAGAAAGCGATATTTTGAGAGGTCTGGAAAGTAAATTTAGGATTTGTGTGTCCTTTTTCTTCTTACGTGTTTTTTAGGTCTAGAAAGTTCTGTTTGCTTACTGTCTCTGTCCTCCTTTCATTCGTGCTCGCAAAAATGCAGTTTCTGGCTTAGTGATACAACTAACTATTGATGCTGTAACCAGCGTGTATGTACCCTCTTTTGAGCACATCTACGTCACTTATTTGAATTAAATTAAGTTTACCCAAAGATTTCAATATTATTTCCGGTCAGAGCTGAGGTTTGAAGTATTTGTAAAATTTAAAGTCTGTTAATTTTTCCAATTCAACTTTGCAACGAAACAAATTTGAGGTAAAAATTACAAATAGGTATAAAATAATGAGTTTCGCTTGTTGCCTCCACAATCCCGGCCATTTTCATGTTATTAATGTTACCAAGAAGCTGTTTTTGGCACGTTATGCAAAGCACCATCTCCTCTGATTAACAGTTCAAAATTCAATTAGGGAAATTGCAACCACACACACCGATACGTTTTTCCTCCTTATAGAGCTCGAAACAGATGGTGCTTTGAAGTGTGTTTATCCAACGGACTTAACTTTTTTTATCGCGGAAGATTCATTCCACAGAAAGTCTCATCTCATTAATCAATAAACAGACACCGGGGAGCTTTGACGGATTTTTTACGAAGCTTCTGGGTTGAGATAGCTTTTATTTTAAAATTCTGTGTCGGCAATTAGTCGCACGGTCGTTTTAACTTTAGGAGTGTTCAAAGAAGATAAATATTTAAAAATGGTTTATTAGGAATTTTTTTTAGATGCAATTAGAGCAAGTAGGAGGCGGATAATTAAAGTTGTTTTTTATATAGAAGTAAACAATTTTAACAAGAGTAATTACAATTAACTGCAGCCGGTCGGCATCATATCAGTGGGATTTGGTTTATTTTCGGTCCTACCAATTATCGCCCTCGAAATCAGAATTTCCCCGCCTTTTCCATAAATTACCTGCAACATTGTCGCAAATCAGCTCGTGTAGTTCGATTATTTACCAAAAAATAAATCACTGTCGGAAAAAAATCACACTCTGCGGCAAACCCGAATCGATAGCAGCGACAATTAATGTTTGATGTCAGATAAATTATTGTTTTGGCGGGAATTATCGTTCTTTCCAGTCCGACATGCACACTTCTATGACAAATTGTCCACGACGAATCGCTTTTGTGACTGTTTTGCTGTAAATTATTACCGCGAATAATAATTTTTTTCCTTCCAGCTGTGGTTCACGGCTATGGTAATCTTGTGACTAATCATGTTATAAATTTTAGTGTTTTCTGGGGCGATTCTTTTAACAGAATGAGTGATTTCTTAGGAGACGATGAGTTATTCCCTTCACAAATTATCCCGAGGAATTTTTGTCCGGGCGGCTTTTAATCACTTCCTGTCGATCGACTATTAATTCTGGACGAGATGTAAGAAACGGTTTTTCTTGTTTATTCAAGCAACTGGTTCGTTTTTCAAACCGAATGACCCTTCACCCATGCCCTGATCCGGCTTTCTTAAAATTTGTATTAAAACGCAATGTTTCACTTTTATGGCTTAGCATAAAGAGTGCGTCTCGTCGAGAAACATGTTTATACCTCCCTATTTTCATGTTTATTTTATGTTATGGGTTTCCCCGGTGTTCTGTAAAACGAATAAACGAAAAAACATGATAAAATTAATAATTCACGATAAGACCGCTCACATACAAACGTCGCATTTGCCGGATTAAGTGTAGAAAACCTAACATTAGAGGGAGCCGAACGGTTTTAAATGAAACTGTTAACGAAAGGTCTATTCAAAAATGCAACATATGCTACATAAAAAAATATTTCGGGTCGATTTTATGACAGATTATTGGTTGCGACATTCGCAGTGGATATTGGAAATGATGCGTATGCAAGTCGAGTTGGGTAATTGATGAGCCTTGAGAAGACACTTAGAAAAATGTTCAGAAAAGCTATAAAAAAGTTTCAACTCAGTTAGATATAGATGGCAGTTTGCGAAGAGGTCTAAATCCATGAAGAAATCCAGGCGGGCGAATTAGAGATGCTGCCGGGAAAATAAAAAACAAACAAAAATTTAGCGAGCGAATATTTACGACATTGATCAATTTAAAATGTGAATTTTGATGTTTGAAGCTAGTTTCCGTGTTTTATATTTTAGTGCTTATTGTAAATACGAGTATTATGGGTGATTTCTCCTAATTTATTCGATTTACTAGCTGAAATTTGATGGTTTATTTACTCTTTCTTTAAAAGTTTTTTAATTAGCCTAGAAACGTATTTAATTTGATTCGATAATAACTTTTATTTAATTTTTACGTAATTTTGTGGAACATAGCTACGTTTGTCTTTTTCTGCTGCAAGTAATTATATTTGAAGTACGTATATACCTTATTTATTTTGAATCTAGGGTACAAATGTCAAAACTCGACCAAACTATATGTTGGAATGTACCGGCTAAGGATATTTTTACAACTTATGAGTTGCATGCGTTGTTTTGTAGACAGTTAACAGTCATTTGACAAAAGGTTATTTACTAATTTATTTCCATCAAATGAGCCGAAAATTGTTTTTTGATACCCAAAAATTATGTATTTGTTACTAATTTAGATATTGTGCTAATGTAAACAAATTATTTTGACCGGTTTCTTACTCTCTAAATTTTTTACCAACATTCGCTAATAATCCTAAAAATATACTTTCTGATTTAAAAATTTGACATCGAAATTGATTATAACCATAACGTGTCATATTTGGTGTAGGTAAGTTGGTGAAATATTCCCACGACGTTTCTAAAATTTTGACACTGTCATCGTTGGTTAATGTGGAAAAACATGTTGAAAACTGCTAAATTTGTCATACCACAGGGTCCAATCTGAGGTTGCGGTAAATAATGCATTCTATTGACATTAGTCTTCACTGGTGTTTTCTTTCAATTTTATATTTTTCAATTCGAATTCGAAATTTTCTTTGCAGTTTAATTTTATTACTTTTCGTTTTCTGGGATTTGACGTTCCACATGTAACGTCATGACCCATGGCACAGCGAAAAGTTACCAAAATATGCTGAGTGTTTCACCACCTTACCTCCACCAAGTGTGTCATAAGTATAATATTTTACTGCATTGATTTATATTTGATTGATTTTTACCGCAGAAATTGATTTATAGTAACTAAAAATGAAAAATAGAAATTGACTTTAATAAAAATATTCTTGGATTATAACTTACATCCCTGACACGAGATTGGTAACTCAGAGTCAGAGTAAACCAGCACTGTGGTGTAAATTAAAACCATACGTGGAAAACTTACTTAGAGTATAAACTCTCAATGATCAGAAGCACAATTATCGTATTGTTATACAGATAATGTTGATTGATGGTTTCTTTCAGAAAGTAGAAATTTTCTTTTTAAGTTATTCGTCAAACGATGCAAAGAACAAACCTCGTATTTATTATTTATAATCATTAATCAAGATCAAACATTAAAAAAAACAAAACTAACAAAAACTTTATAATTGGAAACTTAATATTACACAACGATAACAAACTCTTAAAAAAGCACTCTGTAACAAAAATTAATAACAAACAGGACGAATAACTGCAAACCTTAAATTCACACGATTCGTCACTAAACAAACAATGACAGTGATAATTTGAATTTAGCAGAAATTTGAGTAAGTATGTACGTATTGCTCCATCGCTGCATATCTATTTGCTTCTCATTATAACAGAAAGTTTTGTGTAAAGTAAGTTAATAAATGCATATGGTAACCGGATCTATTATTTCCAAATCTCTCGTTAAAGGTTCTATCCCTTACTGTGAATAACAAAATTTGTCCCACTTTCCTCAGACTTTTATAAAACAAACTAGGTTTACCATCGTCAAATTACCGACCCCGAAACTCGTATTGTGTACGAATGTAATCTTAGTAAATGTTATTAAAGTCTGCGAACACATAGTTGAGTAATCTATTTTCTATTAGCAACGGGCGGGGAATGTCGAAATCAGCGTTTCGCTGTACTTTGAGGAAAAATCCAGTCATAAATAATTTCCAACTGAATTTAATTAGGCCATAAGTCTCTGAATAATGTCAGCTTAAGAATTCCTTCCAACAGTCAGTTTTCCTGCTAAAATAGAAATTATGTTTCAGAGGTCCATGGTATTCACATAACATCAAAAATAGCGACAAAAACGGTGACTGATGATACTTTTATGGTAAATTGTCGGGATGAAGAAGAAGGCCTCGCCATCACTTGGACCAGTCCGAAAGGAAAAGTCCTCGGTCCGAACTCACGTCCAAAAGTAATAGTTGGAGCGTTTGGTTATTCGATTCTGTTTAACACTCCTCATCGCTTAGAAGACTCTGGAAACTACACCTGCTTCACGAAGAAGGAAAAGGAAGTGTTCCAATTAACTGTAGAACGTAAGCGTTTTTAACGTAAAGTTTTCAACCCTCAGGGGGCTGTTAATAAATTCAATCCCTGGTGCCAGTTGTGTTTAAGTTGTTGAGTGTCCGTTCCCAGAACGATAAGCCTGCGATTGTGCTGCAGTGCTTTCGGGGACGGTGGGCCGGCGGCGGGCATCCAGTTTTGCAACTAGTATAATGAGTTGTTTATTTCGGTTTCCGCTCTTCAAAGGCGCACCGCAGCTTATGAGAAATTAGTCAGACGAGTGAACTATGAGAAACTTCGCTACCCACATTTAATGTCGAACATACACAACGAGCACTATCGCATATACCGCATTCTCTGCGAATTTTACAAACGTTCATGCCATGCCGATAGCGTCAGTTTGTTTTGTTCGAATACCTGGAGTCTGTTTACCGGAGACGGCGCGTCGATTCTCCGGAAATGTCTTTCTGCCTCTTCTGCAATTTGCACCCCTTCAAGCGGAATACGCCAAATTTGATAATGTCAGCATATGTAACCCCAAGGTGGAAACCCACTTTAAAATAAGTAAAATGTGCTTAACAAACCAAAAAATAATAAAACACGAAATAGCAGTGTTGGCAGTTTTTAGATCCTATTAATGTCGAACAAACTTGTTTTTTTAGATTAAAATATGGTAAAATCTAGTTTTTGGAATACGTTAACGACAAATGGGACGCAGCCATTTCGCGACTTTTACCGAGACACAGTTTGTATGTTTGGAATTTAAATAATTTTAGCCGCGATTCATACTTCCAAAGATTTTAATAAAGCCCATAAAAATGTCGACATATTACAAAACATTCTTAAGATGCTCGAGAAGCGGAAATTTTATGAGAAAAATTCATTCCAAAGTCCAATAAAACTCAGGCTCTTTGCTCCTAATTCATGACCGCGTCCCACTCTTTTATGTACGAACACGTTTTGTTATCATAATTGGTATTACATCAACGGTGCTTACATTAAAAAGCTCATTTCGGGTCGGTGAATAGAGAAAATCCTAAATAAAGATTAAATTTCTCCGGCTTTAATCACATTAATTTTTGTGTTCAGGGCGAATATTGGAATTAATTTTCACACCAAAGTTTTACTTTCAAACACCGATTTTTAGCAACACTATTGCGATTTTTCAAAAAAGTCTTTTAAAAGTTCAAAGTTTTGTTTCAAACTGCGACCCATTTCTGTTCGAGTCTTAACTTCAAACTCCATTTCTGATTTACCGGATTTTAACGGCGTGGAAATGCGCAAAATGAGAGCAATTACATTATTAAAGGTAATAAAAATGTTAATCTAAAAGGGAAGTCCGGCATTACCGGATTTTGATGCTAATGTTAATTTAAATTTGATGACTACTGAAACAGAGGTCTCGCTATTATATTAAGCTTGTGAAAAAGCACACGTGCTTTAGTGCAAAGTTTTAAAGAAAACAATTTTATTAAACGATTATGTGAGGGTTAATAGTTGGAACAAAGTTAGAAAACACATTTTCTGACCGACATAATTCGTTTTAAATTAAACATCAAAACTCGACGTGGAACGAAACTTAAAGGATTGCTCTGAGCTTGTGGTAAAGTACATTAACATACTTTACCATAAGTACATTAACATACCTATTGCCTGTAAAAACTAGTGTCAAATTACTATCTGTTGTTTCTTCAAATTGAGTTTCATATTAATTTGAGTAGTAGATTTACATTTGCCTCGTCTCTCGGTTTGTTTGGCTGCTTGTTGAGGTTGCCTTTCTCTTGTACACAGACATTTTCGCAAGTTAATCCGCTCCACATCCCTTGCGGTGTCGCTATTAAAGGTATACGGTGTCAGCACGCATGTTTTTAAGGAAATAAACTCGAGATTATGCTTTTAATGGCTTTAAGTTGATGGGATATAATATTTGACGCATTCCATTACCTTACATGGGTGTCTCGTCAATAATATTTTATTTCTCGTAAAGTTCGCGCAATATTTATGAAAGCTTTCTCGTTCGTGGTGCTTTTATTCCAATTCCCTCAGCTTTTATTGATTGACAGCTAAGTCAGCTTACGAACTTTGTATGTAAGTTCTAAAAAAATGAAACTTGGATTAAAAACCTTCAGCTTAACAACTCGACAAATTCCGTCGATTTACACGGAATGAAACTTTTATAGGTAATTAAAATTAAGGCGATGCCGAATTTCGTCTTTTATTTCCGAATTGAAGTCGCTAATTAAATTTTTTTATGACACTATTAATATACATTAAGACTTTACGTTGCTTTAAATTATCTTTTATTCCTCTTTGCGAATGTTATTTTAAAAGCACCAGAAAACACGGCTTGACTTTTTCTTCCAAGTTCACTCGGTTTCAAATAATTTTTTTATATCCCTAAGGTTCAGCGGAGTATATATTTTGAGAGCTGCGGTTTTTGAATTTAAAATTATATTTTTCGCGACAACCGCGTCGGTTAAATCCAAATTAAAATGTTGTTCTTTTTGTGATAATTTGTTTTTAAAACGCCGAATTTACGGTGCAGTCCTTGTAGTAAAACGGAAATAGTTTATGGTGGTTTAAGGGTACCTAAAATAAATGTTTTATCATATTTGATGGGAGCATCAAAGGTTGAATTACAGGTTTTACATGCTTTATGTTTTTTGTTGTTGTTTACTCTGTCCGAAACGGTGTAAAATGTTTATGGGGAGTTTTTTTACGTAAAAAAGTTAACGAGGGGAATAAATTGATGATGACAGCAGCTTGGGTGTGTTGTAATCTCGAAAGTGTTTTAAATTTATAAGTCCCTTACTATTTTTTGCCGAAAATAAAAATTTTTGTTCTTTCATGTTTGACCGAGAAGAGTTTTTAATTAAGAGAAAGGAAGACAGAAATTTGCATTGACTGTTTAATAACGATCCCATAAACTTGTCGCTTTCAATAAAATAACTGAAGCTGTAGAAAATGCCACCTAAATCACGAGTTTGCTAATTGTCCTCCAATTTTTTTTTGCGCTGATTGAACTTCCGCCGTGTTTGATAAATAATAAAATTGGCTCGCAATATGTCACCCGCTGCACAAATTACTCCGAAGAGAGTGCAAAGCGAAACAGAAATAAATTGTAGAGAACGATCGGCCAAAAGGAAACAGAGAAGCTTAACAAAACAGTCGAATATGGTGTACATCCATGCCCCAGTCCTTTCGCCCGTATTTCCGAACTTGTTTGAATAGTAATTTATTTTGCAAGTTTTCGGTGTAGATCTCCAGGAAACGTTTCAACATTCATTCTAACGATTTGTAGCTCCATGCGAGTTTTTCGTTGCAATTAATAATAGATTAGTGTTGAAAGAAAAATGCGAGTGCGCCATTACAACGATCCGGTCTTGAATTATTTATAATAATTTATGATAAGCACGTTTTCACACAATTTTCCCATTAAAAACAGATATTTGGAAGAGGGCATTAATCATCGCCAACAGTGCAACGACCAACAAATTTCGGATCCATTTACGAGCACGTACAGACCCAAACATCACATTTGCTGCCACCGAAACGAATAAATTGTATAGTAGCAAACACTACGCTCTGAAACTAAATTAACATGCCCCCATTAGGCCTCTATTTAATCCCCTGTTATAAATCCCTCCAAGTCGATTGCTAAATGTTTGTTTCAGCTATGTTACAATTCACGGACACTGCTACCAACCAGACGGCTGTTGAAGGTGCACCAGAATTCGTGCTTAAATGTGAAGTCACGAGGGGCACTGTTACGTGGATTTTTGAAGGAGGCGAAGCTATTAACAGTAAGTTCATGCAATCTGTTTTCAGTTAGAGGGAGCGTTACATGCACGAAAAGTCGAAGCTGATATCAAAAACTGTTTGAGCCGATTTGTCAAGAACTTAGCGTTTTTACGATTAAATAGTTTAAAGAACAACGTTAGAATTTTTGTCTTTGACAAAAGTTAAGTGACAGTATAAATGAATTATTTTATTTCTAAAATTGCTGTAAAAAATACATAATTAGCATAAACATTGGGAACATTTCTTAAATTCGCTATAGAGTAGTAGGCATAAATGTATCATTATTATTATTATAAATCAATTTAAAAATTTGACATTTCTATTTCTAATTCTATTAGATCCTAGACAAATAAAAATATTTGATTTTTGAACATTTTAACAAATTTTTATACAAAACGTTTTCCATACATCGATTTTAAATTGTTCAAAAAGAGTTTTATTCTAATTATAATAATAATTTTATAGTTTTTGGCTTATGGAAACATTTGGAATATTTTTTTTCGAGTTTTCAATGGCTACTTTGAAGAGCATTTTTCATCAAAATCTGACGATTGTGACGAAAAAAAGTAGTAATTTTTTTTAAACATATTGTACATAATTTGTGTACAATTTACTAAAAAATAAATATCAAGTAAGAAAAATCGTTGATTTAAATTCTAAAAAAAGAAAAGTTAATTCAAATGTCTCATGAAACTGAATTATAGATTTACAGTTTAAACGATTGTACGCTTAAAAAGTTCGTAATAAAGTTAAGCATTTTACAAAGGAGCAAGAACTAAACAAAAAACTACAAAAAGCAAAAGAAAATCGTTTACGCCCCTATTCTATTGAATTATATATACTCTATCCACAGTTTAATAAATTATTGTACTTATGGTACTATTAAGGAACTAAAAACTAAAAAAATGTAATAAAAAATCGTTGACTGTGATGTTCTATAAGATTGAAATACATACAATTATACTAAAAGCAGAATTTAAGAAAAGAAAATTATAAATATAAAAAAATAATATTTAAACTACGCACTAGCATATTTAAAGGAAGTTCCCGATTGGTTTTCGCTAAATGACCATTTTTTACAGTTATTTTGAGACCAACATAACTATTTCGATAATTCGATCATTTTTAACATTGTTTTTTAAAAGAAACTGTATATCGCGCATCCACCATCTTTAACATTTAAAGCATTTATTTTCATCCTTATTTATATGTCACTTATTAAGTTTTAACGAAATAACTGGACATGAACAAAATGACAATTTTTAAGTGTCAACTCAAGTGAATAAATAAATTTAAATTAGTAATATCATAATTTTTTGTTCACACTGTGCAATTCTTCGCAAACGAAATGAATATGAAATATGACCTAGATAGAATTGCTTATAACATTAATAATGCATTTTGATATTGTGTCTGAAAAATAATAATTAATGAACCCATTCAATTTTGTAACTCAACTATTTGAACTATTGCTGATTAAAAATTTAAACACGATTCTTTGTTCAAACTTTATTTAGAGATTTAAATTCAAGTTGTACGTGATCATAGTCTGCTTATTTTCCCAGTTTTGTATTTTTTATGAGCTCGTCGTTTCATAGCTTCAACAAATGAAATTTTAAAGAAAATTATCAAACTAATTAAATAAAATTCTGTATGGATAAATTTGTGAAAAGATGCAACTGCTTCATTAATTTTACCTAATTATCCTAAATTTCATAGACATTTCACACATGGCGGGTAAAACCTAAACTTAGAAAACTTCTTACAATTCTTAAAACAATTCGAAATCACCTTCACGTACATCTTCTGTTTCCGACCATTTATTGCTTTAGTTTCTTTAAAACGTCCCCAATTTCCCATATTTACATTCACCTCAACGTTGCTCTCTCAAGAGTCATTTTTCGCTTGTATCGCATCAGAATAATTTGAAACTTGCAACGTGACACAGCTCACAATTTCCTCTATGGTGACCATATTTTAGACTATCTCTATGCATTTGCTAGTGTTTGTTTTAATTCTGACACGTTTATGGAACGGTGAGACAAGTCCGATAAAAAAGCAGATGAAAAAGAAGAAAAAAGCGATCGTTTATAACGCAAGCATCTGAAACGCTCCAGTGTAGCAGTGAAGCAATTTTAGAAGGGAATTTTCTTTCATAAAGGAAGTGAAATGCTTCGAGATATTAGAACATTAAAAGTCACGCTCCATTAAAGATATTCTCCAGACGCGGCATTGTCCTTAAAAATTTGTTGTTTGTAATTCAATAGTCGCCCGAATTTATAAAGATTTTTCGAGGGATTATTCGGCGGACTTAATTCGTAAAGACGTGACTGCTTTCATTAAAGAGTAATCAGGGGACGCCGGGTTTGTCTTGATTTCCTGTAATTTTTCCTGGCTTATAGAGTAAGCAATAAATTGCGTTTTTTTTTGTTGCGGAAATAAGATGCGATCTTTTGAGATAAAGCTTTTTGTGCACCGTTTTGTGACCTTAATTTACAAAACTACAATTTTTAATTCTCAGGTTCTGTTGTTGCTTGAAATGTTTTTTTTTTTTAGCAAACGAAAAGTTTAAAGTGATTGCCGATGGCCTCGTCATCCGCAACGTGACTCGCCACGACAGTAAGACCTACATTTGCAAAGGAGTTCAACAAAATACCGGTTCCGTCCTGGATCGGAAAATACACTTCCATGTGAAACGTAAGTACATGAATCAGGTACGCATTTTCATAAAAATCCATAGACATGTTAAGGTGCTGAAAAAAAAGTTCGTTTTCCAACAAATTTCCCTAGAAGCGACGCTGAAATATTCATGGGATCGTCGCGCACAAAGATAGACGTTAGTAGGGTTTTCTGAACCTGTTTTATTACCGATTCTGACCCTGGACGAAAGCCATAAACCACTACCGTAATTTATTTGCTGAAAGGAAATAAGAAAAAATAAAGGGAGTATATGCAAGATGGGGTATTGTCTGGAGTTTCATGCTTTTGATAAATCTCGATCCGGTATTAAATCGAGCTGAAAGGATTTTCGGAGTTGAATCAGGACGATATAAAACGGGCTGAGCCGATTAGGGGATGGCCGTGGTGGGATTTTTGCACACGGACATTGCAAAAGTTGCTTCCCAATACATAATCATTAAATACATATATAGCTTGTTGTACATATATGGGAGTTTTATTGGCCTCATCTCGTAGCCCTTTCATATTTCAGTAGTTTTTATAAATATTTTAAATCTACAATGGAGTAATAGGTTTTAATCGGCGCATTGAAAGTCAGCTTGGTCTAATTTTTCTTTAGACCAAGCTGACATTTTCTGGCATTGGATAGACGCAAACGAATTTTTTATCATTTCTCTGTTAGCTAAAAATACGTTAAAATCAATTTTAAAACAATTAAGTATACTAATTAAGTAATTAGTAAGAGCAGTTTTTGTTGTTACAATTCAAAGTATGGAGTGAAGTTTGATTAATAATGCCCGTGCATGGACCGACTTGCTTGTCGGTGAACTGCCACATTGCTTTTATTGACTACTGTCGCATCCGAATCGGACAACGTCTCACTTATCTGGCACCTATTTACTAAAATGCCATTATATATTTTTAAAAATAGTATTAATAAAAGTCAATTAAAGCTAACATGAATGAATGGTAGACATTAATTTTGTTATAAAGTGTTTTTGTCATTTTGAAGAAAACCAATCAAATTGTCACTTACCTGTGTCTCAAAAACTGAAAGTTCTTTAACGAAGTAATCAAGCTTTACGGCTATGAGTTAAATATAGGTTTATATTATAATTTGTTTTATAATTAGGAAATAATTAGGATTAAATTACTCAAATTTTAATAAAATTTCCAATTTGATCGGCTAAAAGCAAACTACCTAGTATAGATCATCTTGAAGGTTTTGTCTTTCTTGCAGAATTGTCTCCAGAAGAAAAAAAAAAAGAAAATAAGGAAAAAGAAAGTTACTTACATGAAAATGTTGGAATAGACCAAGTTTAGGTCAAAAAAGCTAAGAATAAGAAGAAAGGTAAAGAAAAGAGAGGATCCGTAATGAAAAACAAAGTCAAGTACTAAAGCAAAAGGAGAGGAAGAATTATATGTTTATAATATTTAGTTATTTTTTAAAGTTTGTTATCTTATGTAGTGAGTAGTAAGTTTTGCACTTAAAAATGTTATGTTATTAGAACTTTCAATTTCATTGTAATTTTCCTGTACGTATTCTCACTTCCCTGTCTTTAGAAATTTAAAATTGACTACAAAATAATTGTTTATCATTATTTTGTCTGACCGTTTAAAGTTAGCTTATTTAAGATACAACATTGACTCATAATCACCTTTCATGCCACATCTTGACTTAAAATGCGACAACAAAACTTATTTTATTCCATCGTTTGTACAACTAGCCATATATATATAGTACATAAATACTAGTATATAAAGTGTATATTAAACCGACTCTGCAAATTTTACAAAACCTCAGTTTTAATTAAAAAAGAATTTAAAAATTTAATGAAATTGGAGGAAAAAGATTATTAGGCACGTCCACCATTTGTGTTTTTCTACTAAAAAATGGTTTTCCTTAGTAATGGTACACAAGTTTGTCTTATCAGTAAAAGTATTTTGAATAAACTAGGTCATTATAACATTCTTACCAAGTAAAAAAGCGAAGAGAAAAGATGTGAAAAAGAGAGAATGCAAAAATGTTGCAACTCAATGAAGTCTAACTATAAAGTGACACAATTTCAACAAGTTCTGTTTTTTTGTGCCATATTAAATTTTTCGAGGGTCAAAAGTACGTCTTTCAGTTTATTTTTTATTGCGGCACCTTGAGAAAATATGATCTCATTTAATTTTATAAATAACCGTCTGGATCAAAGTTCAAACGAAAACACCCCGGCTGTAAGAAAAATTGTCTTAAATATCTTGTAAAAAGAAAACTGATCTCAGTATTAGTAATATCAGGTTTAATTACTTGAGGGAAGAACTCGGAGAATCTGACGTTCTTAGCTCGGAGAAAAGACGGATCATTCCCCGAAGATTTGATCCAATTAAACAATGTTAGGTAATATTACTCTTGTTATTTATAAGGGAATTTAGGGATCCTTTGCGATACATCACAGATACTAGGTTGACCATAATTAGAAGCAAGCAAGAGACTGTAATTATAATCTACACGACGAGCACTCTGTATATTGTGGTAGGATGAACCCAGTACATGACATAATTAATTGCTATTCATCGTTGAGTGCAAACTTGGTGTTGATTTTATTTGTGAAAGCTCTAAAGTTAGTTGTTCTTGACAAAGGGTTTTGAACAACGCCCTGCAAAAATTTCCAGACTTATTGTAGATGCGAATTAAGAGAAAATCTAATATTCTTTTTGTGTTTCATAGTCGTTAAGAAGATATTGCGATGCATCTTTACGTTTTCCAATTTATCGAATTCACTTGGCAACACGGATGCAAATTCAATTTAATTATCCTGTCTAATGTAGTAAAAAAGAGATAAAATCAGGGATGCTTGCAAGATACGAGTACAATTTCCGGTCCCTTGTAAAGGAAATGTATGTTATTTGGCTGCTGTGTGCGTTGGATGCTACTTATGTACGAAGCGTCAGCTGAATTTTAAAGTTTTCACATGCTTATTGATTTGAATTAGAAACACCTGTTTGACTACTAATATCCTGGAAAATTTCCATGATTGCTTTAGAATTTCGCCTTAGTGCCCATATGACGGGATTAAATGGAGCCAGACCAAACCGAGCACATATCGATAGCTTAGGCCGTGGATTTATTGGTATTATGCATTGGCTTCTTTATATAAAGAAGATAAGAAGATAAATCTTGGAAAAATTCCACAACATCAGTAGAAGAAAATAACAAGTTAGCTGAAACGCCTGATCTAAGCTAATAATACAAATTATTCAGTTTAAAACAGTAAAACTTGTTATAATGAAACTAAAACTGTCCAACAACTATTTACGTAATTCGATTAAAACACTGGTTGCAGCACACAATTAAGTTTACGTTCGTTTGGATAAGCAAGCGGTAAACAGAGCAATTCTTCTTGAGCTTTTTTGCAGTTGCAGCTTTATCACTGTCTTAATCTAATAGTTATTTATTATACAAGACGATAAAAGACCACGCGCGCATTAATGTAACAAGATTTAAAGATCTTTTATCCATTTTTTTTTCTATATAACAGATTTTAAAGAGAAACTCTATTCTTCAAGTAATAAATTAAAATCAAACACTTATTCGTCATAATAGCCAAAATTAGTTAAACAAATTTTTCATTTTTGAAAGTGTAGAAAATACAATGTTCGAGAACGAATAGGAATTGTTTGCAGACGTAGATTAAGAGGCCGCAGAGGGAGTAAATAAGGTATTGCCTAAAAAATCACGCTTATTACAAGAGTACAACGCGTTTTTAAAATAGAAAAGTACGAAAAACAGTAGTGGAGTCAGTAATAAATGCTTCTCGCAAATTTTTCGAAAAATGTAACAAATTAAGCTTTCGAGTTTGTGGTCTTATTACTCAAAGCTAAAGAGCACTTGATGACAATGAAAACTGCGAAGATTTAAAGTAAGATTTTTTTAAATACTATCAAAGATTGTATAAAGTACCAAGGATGAATCCCATTTTTTTGAAACTGTCACATCCCGAAGCGCAGTACCCTTTCGTTGCCATGCAGCTACAATGTTGGCAAATACGACTAATGTCACTGTTGAACGACGGTTTTTAGATCCAGAAAACTATGCTGAACATTCTGTATCAAAAAAAAGCTGTTTCAAATCAGATTCTTTGCGAAAATCTGGTCACAAGTTCAGCTACGAGAACAGTGAAGTTAACCGACGAAATTATCAAAGCGAATTTCATTTCTAAAATAAATGTTTTTAGGAACGTCAATTGTTCTGTTGTACAGTTGAGTACTAAGGTTATAAAGGATATACATTATAAAGGTTATAAAACTAAGTTGCTAAGGTTATAACCGTCATCTTAACAAAGGTCAATATACATTTTTTCTGAATAGTAGATGTGTTTTTTTAGTTTACGTCTTGTTTATATTTAAATTCATTATAAATAATACAATTTTATTTGATAGAAATCCCTTTTAATTACAGTCTTGGCTTTTAATAGACAAAAAGCGGGTATTTAGATAAGTCGCCTACATTTTTTGTTTTTAAATTTACATTTTACCACCTAGACAAAAGTGACTGCGCATTACAGAGATTTTCCTAATTTCTATCATTACATTCTAAAAACAAATTTCTGTTAATGATTAGGAATCTACATTTCTTCTATTCAACCGATCAATAGTAAGTGGGTTTTGAAATCTGAACGTTTATAAAAATGTAATGGTTTTTTTTATACAGTATCAAACTAGGTCAATAATACGTCGAACGATAGAATCATTATTTACCTAAATAAATAATACTCTACTTTTCAATGCAAAAATAAAATCAATAATGATTAGTTTGTTTATTACTAGTTAAAAAAGTATTGTATCCACCCCTGATGATAAAGTATCACTTTATCTGCCGTTGTGATTTATATATTTTATTATATTTAAAGTGCAAGGAAGGCTTGCATTTTGAGACGAATAAAGCACACTTCAAAATCAGCGATATAATCTATCAAAAAATCTAATAATCTGCAAAATTTGTTTAAAATATTTTTACGATTACACGTACAGTTTGCGAAAAATTGGGGAGTTTTGTTATATTATTTGTATTGATATATTTAAGATCTATACCAATTTTTAGTTCTATGCGAGATTATTCAAAGTTTTATTTTTTTTATCAATAGAAAAAACGTTTGTACTTTAATTTCCAATATTAGTTTTCACCACTTAGATCTCTGTGAATTTCGAGAATAAAACCGTCTTGAAGCGTTTTCTCTTTCCTTCAGTAAATCATCGTTGATTGGTCCATCCTGTAAATCAGCGCGATATAATCAGGAAAAAACCCAAGATAAATGTTTCCCCAATCCCTAGACCCTTGTTTCTGTTCTATTGCATCAGGCAAGTTAGTTAAAACATCGATAGTGTGAAATTTATCGCTATAGTTAGCATCATTTACCGTTCCGAGATAGGAAAGTCTGTCTAAGCACCTGCCAAGCTGAATTTGTCTAAGAGAACAAACCACACGGTACTTTATAATTCTTAGTCAATAGATTCAAGCATTGAATCTATGCAATGGTGACGGGTATAAATGAGTGAACACATTCATCCCGCATGTACGTAGACATTAATTAAGCCCTAAACACAATTCTACATGCTGGTTTAATTGCTTTATAGTAAGTCGTTCTAATTGGTGGATGCGCCGGGCTGATGAGGCAGCTGTGTGTGACATCGTTGACTACCTACCGGTCCTAATTTAATCGTACTTTCCGAAGACCTAATGTACTGCATAAGTTTGCTTCAGACTTTACGAGATTGTGTCCAGATTGCGAACGCCCAACTTTGGGTGCATATAATAAGGCTCAAAGGAAATGGAACTTTATCACGCCGTAGAACCTTTCGCAATTAATTATCCAGACTCTACTCGATAAATTTACGAGGAGAAAGACGCTTGACGAAATCGACATCTTTAATAACATGTGGGAATAGAAGCCCTGCAAAAAAATTACTAAAAAAATCAAGATTATAATGTGAAGAAAATTTCATTTCGCAATTTTTATTCTGAATTTTGTTTTTAATACAAATATTTTTAGATTTTAGATTGTAGACTGTACAGTTTAAATTCTAGATTTGTAGTTTTCACATTATCAAATAATAAATTTTCAAGATTTTTATTGTTAGATTTGCCATTATTAGATTCCACTTTTTAATTCTACAGATTTTGAGGTTCTTAAACTTTTTTAAAGTAAATATTTTGTGTTTTAGTTTCTCAGTTTTCCATTCTTACTTAATTCTTTCGTTTCTGTACATTTCCATTTTTTCTGTATTTCCTTTTAGTACGTTGAATCATATGCAAACTTTGGAATGTTTTACCAACTGACCCTTCTCCTTTCTGCTGCCCCTTTCACTTTTTCCATCTACATTTTTTAAGCCATTTTTTAATAATTTTTTCTTTATTTGTCTGTTTTGATTAATTTGTTCCTGTTTCTTTTTGATTTTTTTTTTTTTTTGGAAAATTCATATCGGTACTTGTTGACTTTCTTTTTTGCCTTTCTGTTTTCGCACAACTTTTGCACTTAAAGAAAAGACTTGTTTTTACTACCTTTCTAACTAATTCCAGTCTTTCTTTCATCGTTTTCTAGTCAGGGTTTAGCAGTCTTAATTTTTTTTTTTTATTTTGGCGACACTTGTTTTATATTTGCCCTCTATGTTTATATTCAATTTTGTGTTTGTTGTATGTATCTTTATATTAAATTTTTCTAGGTGTGCGGTGTGTATTTGGTATATTACATTTTTTTTTATTTTCGCCAAAGATGGTAATTTCATTTGCATGGTACATTTCTGCAATTTTCAGTCTTCATTCTCCAGTTTCTTATGTAGAATTTCCTAAGATCATATTGTATTGTGTAACTGCACAGACTCTTAACGTTTTCTATGAGATCTTGTTATATGTATTTTTTCCCAGCATAATCTGTATAGGTACATATTTTCTCTTTTTCCAGTTGAAGGCTTTTTCCGTATCTAAGCATACATGTATTTACCGGTTGGTTGCTATGGCTTTCTCGCTTATTTGTCTTATAATCAATATTTGATTAAATTCCACTCCCTTTTCTAAATTCTGGTTGTGATTTTCTAGTTTTTTGTCCAATCTATTTTGTAGCATTTTCGTAAAAACTTTACCAACTGTACTTAAGGTTATTCCTCCATGAGTTTAATACTCTTTATTCATTTGTTTGGTGTTAGTTGCTCTTTTTTTATTAGATTTAGTACGTCAAGTAAGTCTTTTCTTCTTTATTTAAAAATGTAATAATGTTATCAAGTTTCATTTTATTATTGCTTCTTCTAATTCTTCTTTCTTTTCTGTTGGTCATTTCGAAATATATTTTTCAATAATCTCAATTTTGTTGTTGTATAAAACGTATAGCACAAATAGAGGTTTAAAACATTTCATTACCAGACTTTTTTAAGCGATAACAAACGTTTTTACTTTTTTTTATTTATTTTTCATTATATTTGTTATTTCATAGTTTTTCATTTTTTTTATCTATCCATGCGATAAGTCGCTTAATTTTTCGTTCTCTTAACATCGGCCGGTTAGGAAGATTACTGCATGGAGATACAAATATGATCCCTTTGACACTCTACAGTGTTTTTCGCATAATCTATTGTAGAAAATCCGGGCAAAAGTAGAAACTTCAAAACTATCCCCAAGCTTTAAAGTAAAGTGATTTTCAAGCAAAACTTCAAATAAATTTCCAGGAATTCATTGTTATGGCCTGATAAATGATAATACACTTCCAAGTTTTCGTTTCATTGTGTAAGAAAATGTTTTTTGAAATCCATTTCCATCATTGTACGATACAAAAACTGTTTTTTAAGAAAATCATAACACTAAAGTATAATTTTCGCAATTAAATACTGCGTTTTTATGATTAATAAAAATAAGACTAGTTTTATATCCCAAAGAACGTAAAATTCTCAGTTTCCATTTTCGAAGATGTTGCATCCAGAATTTGCAGTTCTGCCATTACAATCTAGATTTATATTTTTAGTTGTATTAAATTTTTATTTTGTATTTTCTAATAAAATAATTATTTACATACGCCCAGTTAAAGTTTTATTTCCGAGACTAGGTAAATTTAAATAAATATTAGTTTCTTCGCTTTTTAAATCATTTTATATTTCAGAACACAGCTTTTTGCAACGCTATTTTTGAAGCATGAATTTAATTGAGAAGGAACTGCCATTTTTATCTGTTTTAAATTTTGAGTGTTTAAAAATTATCATTAACAAAAAAGTAAGTTGAAGAAAATTGTTTTCTTAAAAAATATGCTACATGAAGATCGTACATAAAAAATGTTTTTTTGAAAATTGTCATCAAAAGTTGACATTTTCGTTGAATTTTCAATTCTCAGAGTGAGTTTTTTTTTGTTTCCTGGACGTAAAAGTCTTTTACAATCTAGAACAAAAAAGAGTTTTACGTTCAGTAATTTTTGATTAAAGAAGAGATCACAATTTTGGGGAATCTTTATTATTAATGTTTATTATGGCTGCAATTTCATAGCTTTATATTTTAAATAAGCCAGTATTATTTCTTAGAGCCACACCACTTCATGAAATCATTGTATGCAGATTCATATTGTCTAGTGGACTTTTCCGGGATAAGACTAGAAACTGCGCTTCGTGCCGCTTCTAATACATCAAAGGGGAGATCATCGTCTTCGCTTTCGGAACTCATTTTCGATTTTTACTTTTATTCACTTCAAATACACGAGTAATTCTCACAAAATCGGAACCCAACGTTAGAAAATTAGAGATTACGATGTTTGTTTGATGGTTGCTATGCGGTTGTTATCATAAATAGTTGTTCAGAGCGGTCAGAGCATACCAGATTTAATACCAAGATGATTGTAGATATTGATCTCGATTATAAATGTCAGAAGTTTTATTTGAGTTTCCACTAATTTGGAGCCGCAATTTTCGAAAAAACGTTGTTTGATACCCGATTATGAAATTCTTTTGCAAAAATATCTATTTTGGAATCCGATGTTAAAAAATGAGGATGTTTAAGTGAATTTTTTATATTACACTGACAACAAATATTGTCTATAAACCTACATTTTTCTGTATTTTACAAAATATCAAAAAGGGTTTGGAAAATAATTGAATTTTTATATTATAGATTATTATATATATATATATATATATATATACATATATATATATATATATATATAATTATTATACAATTTTTATTATACTTTATGTAATCTGAGTAATTTAAAAATTTATGGGTTATATTTGTATATTTTACGTAATTTTGAGAACTTTTGAACAAAATTACAGTTTTTTTTTTTAATTAAATAAATTATTTTTTTTGACGACCATTCTATAAACGTTTGTGAACTCATCATCTATTAAAGCAAATTTATGGATTCAACAATAATTTCATATATAGTGCAAAAATTTTCGTCCAAAAAATTTTGTATGCACTTCTGCACTTCTATAAAACTTCTAAATTCTACGTTCTATGTACAATTTCTTAAATTATTATTGAGAATTTAAATATTTGAAGATTGACTTAATCTATATGTACGGCCTTAAATTTGGGAAATATTTCAGTTTCAAAAAAAATAGGCTCGTTTACAAAAATTATGTGGAAAATTTTTGAGCGTTTTTAATGCCATTGAGTTCCAAAATATAAAGATCTTTAAATTCTACAAAAAAACGCAAGCAAGAATCAAGAAATGTGTTCTTATGTTGTTTTCGAAAATATAAAGTTGTAATTAATTAATAATTTTAGTCGATTTAAATTTTAGGAGTAAATTTAATTTTAAATTTTTTTTTTCAAGATTGAACAAAGATAATTTAATAATCAACTAATTAATCAAATTAATAATTTAAATTTAAGTCCTCGAATACTGAAAATTTGTTTATTTTGGAGGTATTTGACTATTTCAAGCCGAGTAAAATGTATGCCACCAAAATTTCAATTAATAGAATACAATATTTTATGTTTTATATTAAATATTTAATGCGTATTAAAACACGGAATGCAGATTTGTTTGTAGCCATTTTTATCTGTTAATAATTAAATTAATTTGAGGGTTTAATGTACATTTTACTGCACTTAATAATCATAAATTGCATTAACTACATAAATAAACGTGAGATTAAATTTTCAACAGCCACCTGTTGTTTGCTATTTAACGTTCATACTTCTTTAACTAATATTTTCTTTTTTAGACAAGCCGGTGCACCCAAACCACCCCAAAAAACACATGCGTCAAGACGTAGTTTACGGGTACATAAATGGCAGCGTGAACTTAACGTGTCTTGCCATCGCTAACCCCCCCGCTGTTTTCGAATGGAAAGTAAACGATAAAAAAGCAAAAATTGGGAATATCATCAACGAATCTCCAGATGTCTCAATTCTTCAACTTCACATCGATAACAAAAACTCCTTCAGTAATTACAAATGCATAGCAAAAAATAAATATGGGAGTTACGAAGAAAATTTCACTCTGAAAGAAGGAATGAAGCCTTTACCCCCTGCCAACGTTGTACTGAAAGAAACAATGTCGAAAAAAACCACATTCGAAATTGCAGGCCCAGAACACACGCCCGAAATGGATCTACACACCAGAGGATTCCGAGTACAGTACAGGAAGATCGATGAAACTGATTGGAAGCAGGCGGAATTCAATATCACCACTAGTAAATAAAATTATGATTGATTTCGTGAATCCTGCCACTGAATTTTTCAGGTAATTTATACACTCTGGAGAATTTGGATCCCAACAGTCAGTATGAAATGCAAGCAGCGACGAGAAATGCGGCGGGATTAAGCGATTATTTCCCGGTCAAGAGTTGGGAGACGACGTCGAAAGCGACCACTGCGAATTTAACACCGGCGGTGTTATGCATCGCTCTCGGTTTTGTTTTCAAGAATTTCTTCGCCTTATGGTGATGAAATTGGAGTCATAGTTCAGCCGGAAATACTTCATGTAATATACGTACGGCTAGTCACAGCTTCGGAAATTCTAAGACCGGAATATATCTATGCGTTCGTAATACCATCATATCACTATTTCATGTCGTCATTAAATGTCATTTCGAGCGATCAAACACACGATTTTCATTTAGGTACCTACAGGATTGTGATCGATGGGTGTCCTGTACAGGGTGGGTGCAGTTGTACTCATTCACTCTGTTGTTCCAGTACTGCGGATTTTATTTGACTAAGTGCAATTTTGTAAATATAATTTAGTATATTTTCGAGTTTAGATCCGTTCTAGTGCCACTTCATTGTAAATAGTTACATGTGTGCTATTTGTTGACAAATGTGCCAATGTTATATGAATGTTGCAGTATCAGTGTAGTTCTTGGTTTAGTGTGGCTTGGGATGGTTGACAATAAGTCGTTTATTTATGGTACCACTTCCAAATACTTTGTACCAAACATAACTAGTACCAGAACTCGTTCAACACTTATACTTCAGAGTTTATTGCTTTTAATTGTAAAAGAGATGTGGATATTTTGTTGTTTAGAGTAAGTTGTTGGATTCGTTCCGATGAGACGATCAAATTCCGCCTCATTGCAACGGACAAAGTCTGTATAAAATAAAATTGTTTTTCTATAAGTCTCCTTTAATTATTACCTTTTTCCGAACGAGTTGTTTTTCTCACAAATCGATACGAAATTTTCACCTCGTCACAACTTTTCTTCCTCTTTGTTTCTCTTGGTAGTTGATTTTTGAAATATCGACACATTCTCGCCTCTAGCTTGAGAATTCTCCATAAAAAGCTTATCTAGCGGAAGAGGGTTCGACAAGTGGTAACATTCCTCGTTACCACTACTTGAAAAAATAAGTAAGAGAAACTCGCTGCAACAAACGCAAAGAAATATTTCGCCGCCCTAAATCCGTCATGTCAACATTTGCGAGTTCCATATAATATGTAATAATAGAATTTCTCCGCTTGACACATTCCCGATGGAATAGGAAAAGGATCGTAAGATGTCAGATTGTGACGAAGCATCCAATGATATCGAGGCTTGTCAATGTTGTACATGTTTAAAGACGTTTCATTCGTTCAAAGATGATTTTTTAGCTATTCCAATTTCAATTTTTGTCATTGCAAACCAGATAAAGTTTTACTATTGTTGTGGAAAATCCAATCAACCAGTTTTTTGTTTTAATTTAGCCACTAATAAAAACACAGATTACCATTACGTTTTGAGTAGTTTTTGCTGCAGTAAATGTTTTTCTATTGTTTTAATTGACGGCTTTGTCCTGCTTACAGGCAATAAACAAATTTAAAAATTAATGCCTACGAATGTAAAATGAATTTGGACTTAAAAAAAAATCTTTGTTTCTACGGATCGAATTAACTAGCTTTGTTTCCATTTGTTTCAATTATATACTAATTAATTGTTTTGGCAAGCATTTTTCAAGAGATAACGACACGTAAAAAAAATTATGAAGTAAAATTAAAATACATGTAGTTGACGAGAAAATCATCTTTAATTTGTAAAGTACCGACTTCTTGCAACATGTGTTTTTTCGCTGGATTTTAAGGCGAAAAAGCGGTTTTTAAATTTTTAATTTTAGCTACATCAGCTTCATTAAAATTAAACACGAAGGTACAGAATTGAGAATTTAGCAAAATAAAAGCAAAGATTTGCGTTTAATTTGTCCTGAAATAAAAAATGTAGAATTCACATTTCTACATCTTCATTTCTAATTAGAGAGAAATTAATTTGGGCTTTAGTTTATTAGCCAGAAATTTTTAGAGGTTCGTAGAAAGCCGACCAGGATCTGTGATATCCCTTTAAATCTTTGAAGACCTCAGAGGAAAAAGCGATCGCTTCTAATTGTAAGATTTTTCCAGGTTCGTATGTTTTTTATACCTATTTGTACATCAAAAACATAGGTGAATTTCTGCGCAAAAGTAACAAACATTCTTAACTTCGATGTTGCTTTTATCTGTTTCAAGAATTTGCAGAATAACAGAAATTTAATTTTAGTTTTTCTAGACGTTTGCTCAGTTTTGTGAATCTTAATCCTCTCAGAATGTTGAAAGAGAATTAGAATAAAAAGTATGTGGAGAGTCCTTGGTTTAAAACAAATGAGTGTTTTACTGTAAACTCCTGCCATCTGCTGCCACTCAACAAAAGTCATAACAGAACTCTGTCCATCCAGAACACATTGTTATCAACAAAAATGTTTATATTATGCAATCTCATTGTCATCAAAGTTCAAGACCTCTTACATATGTTTGTGCCCATTTTTATCGCTCATCAAAACATTCAACTCGTAATTTCAACCCCCCATTTTTCCGTCCCTTTTCCCATTATCCTTCCTAGCAACGTCCGGTTGTCACAATCTGACACTCAGATCGACCCAACATTTCTTTGTACCATAATGCACCCTGTTATTGGACTTTTGGGTTTTAAGTCTAGATTATTCGATCGCTGGTAAATTTCCGTGCACCTTTCGCGCAGACTCCCTCTACCACCAAGAAAGCGAAGAAACGTTCGCGTTCCGGAGTGTATTCTATCGTGGTTTGGAAAGACACTTGAAAAGAAAAAAATATATTTCAGTGGTGTACGACAAACCAGAAAACAGTATACAATGGGTTTGTGGCGACGGTTACCGAGGGTTCCATCGGACTCAGAATCAGACTTCCCCAGTAAGTACTCTCAGAGAACCTACCTCAATTTTGATCTTGACCTTTTTTCCGCGGCTTTTCAATGATTTTTTTAAGTAAAAGGTAAGTTGTGTCAGTGGCAATCCCTGTCTGTAGTTGTAACTTTCTTTAGAATTTGCAGTGTTAAGTTAAGAGAAAAGTTTCATTCATATTCCGAAAAATTCGTGACCTTGGTCAGGTCCATTCCTGCGCAGTATTTCAGAAATGTATCATCCCTTTTCCGGAATGTTCCCTGTTTTTTCTCAGCATTTTAACCTCGACCTGTTGAGCTCGGAACTACCAAAACTAGTTCACTAAGGTCATGTTTTGTTTATACATCATATGGCACTTATTAGAAAGACCGGGTTGGATTATAACACCGATCACGTGCATGTCAGATTTGTTATGAAAAATGTTGGTGGACTTTGTGATGAGTATTTACAGATTTTTGTAGAATGAAAATGCCTTAAATTAATTCTATGTGACAAGTAAATATGGTTTTACTGATAACTAAGTTCGGTGTCAATGCATTTACGTAGTTTCTTCGATAATGGAAATAATGGGATTTGAGGTTTGTAATAATTCATTCATTAGACGAGAAAACGACAGTTTATTAAGTCGTGCTCGTTTTTATTACAATTTTTGCGATGTTTTTCTTTCATTAAAGAACTTAAAGCTGTGTTGAGTTTTCCGGATTTGTAGAATGCTAATATTGACAGATTAAATATTTTTTGAGTACTTTAGGCAATTATATTGGATGTGGGCTCAATATTGGATAAGCTCAGTAAACAAATCAAATACATGATATCAGTGTTACTTCAGTGTGTATTCCGTGTTGGTAAACAGAGAAAAATAAACTAATTGAGTATCAGGTATTTTTAACTTCAAGCTATTTCAGTCAAAAGTTGATATTTTCAGAATCATTAACAGAAAAAAGAGATGTAATCTTTGAAAATATTGAGAAATTGTACGAAAATGATCAGTGAGGTTTAAAGAATTTTTGCATACATAACATGTTTACCGTTCCAGTTTGCTCGTCTATAATTTCAATACTTTTCAGTGTCATTAACCATGGCACTTAAATTTTTGGTTTAAAAATTCATCTTTATTCATGTAATGATTCACAAAATTCATGTGTTTTTTAAGCCAGTATTTCATCACTGTTATATTTCCATTTTTATGCCAGTTTAAATAAAATCTTAGTCATTTGAGTGAACGCATAGATTAAGCATTTTTCTTACATTTTTTCTATAAAATGCAGTAAAAGTACAGTGGCTTTGAACCCTCGTGCAAAATTTATTATACATCTATCACCGACGTCCAAATGACTGAATAAATATGTCCAAACCCTAACACCCACGCACAAACTAATTATCTCATTTCCATAAATAACCCGGGAAAGTTGCCAGTTTGTTTACTCTTTCAATTTACTTATTGTCACTCATGAAATATGTCCGTCATAAATTACATTTTAATCGCGAAGACAACCCTCAAACTTTCATCAAAATTAAAGTTATGAGCAAAAAGAATTTCACCCTTGATTTGCACAATAAAATCGTCGTGATCACGCCGTCGCCGAATGCGCCGCCATCCCACCGACCTTGGCGCACACAATGAGTTGATAACGAAAATGTTTATTTGCATTTTGCACCTGCGATGGTAATTCTTGGCGTCTATTCCTTTATCACATGAATGTAATTTTCCATCAACTGCGTGGGCACCTATAATTATTGATTAAACGATTCAAGAATGGTCAGTGAGTACCTGAGAGCGCGAAGGTGTGATGTGACCATGCTTGACCAAGGATATGATTCTTTGGAAGAGATTTTTTACGGTAACGTCGTTGTTGGAGTTGGATTAAGTTTTGTTTGTTTTATTTAAAGGGGTAGTTTGTTTTTTATTTGGAGTTTTTCCTACTGAACAATTAGCAACAGTATTTATTATCTCGAATAAGCGATAAATAACATTAAATTCATTGTTATGCCATGTTCATTAATGCTGTTGTAAATGTGTCCAACAGTTATAGATTGTCCGTTTAAAAAAATAGTTTTATAGTAGGTGCTTTTGTGAGAACTGTGGGCAATGAAGCTGAGATTTTGGGAAGAAGGTAAAATTAAAACTCACTAACAGCTATAAACCGCAATTATTTTAAGTCACTTTTACAGCTCTGTTTCAAAGAACCGTATTTACAGTCCATTAACACAATTTATCGTTTTTCTTAGAGTATTAGCAACAGAATGATAATTACTGATTGTGTTGTTTAAGTTTCGATAGTTCAAAACTGACTTAATTCATCGAAGCGATGCTTTAGCACTTTAGAAAAATGTTTTATCTTTATTTTTGTTGTATTTATGATAATATAGGCACTCAAGTTTAATTAGATTTTGTATATAATCAGAAGTAGCATTATAATTAAGTTTATACAGAAGTGTTTTTGGGCACTACTGTAATATCCTTATTTATTTATAACTATTGTTTACACATGATTATAATTAGATAAAATTAATATGAATGATAAATTGACTTGACTCATAATTGCTCGTTAAAAATATGATTAGTAAAAGCTGAAAAAGTTAAATATTTTGGTTAAATCTGAACTAGATGTGATTGCTTCAAATTTGACGTCAGAAAAAAAATCAGCCTTGATTAAGTAAATAGTAATGTGCATACTAATTTAAATTTAGATACGCGTTTTTGCGATGAGTTTATGGCCAAGTCTTTTAATGTCTTGGACTATTTTAGATTCATGATCCAACAGGAGAGCGTTTTTGAAGACGTTTATACTCAAGTTTCACGAATTCTAGAATAGTGATAATTTTAAATAATCTATTCATGTTATGTGATATCAGATTAAAGTTGGAAATTTTAAAATCTGTAGATTTACCACTTGCAACAAATTTATACGCCCTATGAGCTCAGTTTCTTTCAAAACATTATTTTTTTATTAACATGGTAAAGATATCTGCGAAAATTCAATAATCTGGGGCTTTTAAGAACAGACCCGCGTTTTGTCCATGACCAAGCGACAAACCCGTATTGTTCGTTTCCTCTTCTGATTCATCTCAGTGTTTCCGTAATAGAACAAACACCGTAAAAATTGTTTCACTAACGACCCCAATAACAGTTAACGACGTAATCTTTAATCCGTTTCATCTCATAGAATTTTCCACTAATATGATATTATTATTCGTAATACATAGGAAAACTCCTTCAATCAACTCCGATAGCCCTCCGGAGGTTTCTGCTGCATAGAGAAACATGCTAACGGTCGGATTATAAACTTATTCCTTATCAAAGTTGGGTCGTTCTTGTTCAGCATGCACTGGCGATATTTGCGGAATTCGGAATTGGTATTAAGTTTACAGAAGCAGCTTTGGTAATATGTGTATTTTCACTCAGATTGCGGATTAGAGAGAGAGCTGGATTACCGGACGTTGAAATCTCTTTCGAATCGCGAGCTGAACAAGAAAAAGGAATGTTTGAGACTACAAAGTACGATTAAACTTTGCACGTGAACATCGAGAATAGCTGTGACAAAAATAATGCCCTCTTTGAAAATAAGATTACGATCGCGTACCAGCAAAGGAAAATTAACGAAAAAAACATTTTGATAACCCTCTTACGTAAATTTCAGAGCCTATTTGTTGTTTCTTCCACCATCCGGGTACTTGATAATCACGCTAGGACTCGTGGTTGCAATTCGGATAGCTGTGCCAATGACGTCAATCGTCGACCTTAAAATTCCTTGAGACAAGGGGTGTGCGACCTTTGATTTAAGCATCGCAGCTACTTCTCAAAGAGAACGCGATGATTCTTCTTATTCGCACCAGGAGAAATGAGCCAGTTTGGGGCGGTTGATTTCGAAATAAACTCGATCTAGACTAAAGAAAAAGTCGTAAACAAATATGTAAGAAAACACAACATCGACAATATCGATTGACCACCAAGAAGTGATAAACTGTTGACCCCATACGTCCGTGTAAAGTCGATCTTTGTCCATTTTCAATTTAAAATCGTAACGCGTCACTTTATTTTATTCAGTGCGTATCACATCTCACTATAAACAACATCCGAGTTTTGTTTATTTTTCGGACGATGTCTTTTTGATAGCAACTTGTTTTGTTCTCGTTACTGAAAAAAGTCGTTATGACCGTAGATGTGGTGTCCTCCTCCGGGAGCATGATAGTGGTCTCCAACCGCTTGCCTTTTGTCCTACAGAGAAAAGCGGATGGATCTCTTGTTCGGAAAGCGAGGTAAAATCTTCACTTTACATTCCTTCATTGAACATTTTTTTGTTTTTACAGCGCTGGAGGTTTGGTGACGGCGGTGGCTCCTGTTGTTATCAACGGAAATGGACTTTGGGTAGGATGGCCCGGAATTCATCTCAATAACCCAAATGAACCTATCCCGGAGTCGGATCCGGATGACATCACGCCAACTGCCGGGCTCAGATCTGAGAAAGTAAAATCTCTCTTTTTGATTTTCCAAATTTAGTTCTTGTTTTGGTAGGTCGTAGCGGTGCAAATCGATCCAGCGATTTTTGATTCGTATTACAATGGCTGTTGTAACGCTACATTCTGGCCGCTGTTCCACTCGATGCCTGATAGAGCGAACTTCATGCGGGAACATTGGCAGAATTACACAATCGCGAATAAAGAGTTTGCGAAATGTACGATGACAGCTTTGAGGACGTTGCCCAAGAAAACCGGGAACGACATTCCTTTGATCTGGATTCATGATTACCACCTCATGTTGGCTGCAAACTGGATCCGGCAGGGAGCGGAAGATGAGGACATTCAGTGTAAATTAGGTTTTTTCCTTCACATTCCGTTTCCACCATGGGACATCTTTAGACTCTTCCCATGGGCTGATGAGATCCTCCAAGGGATGTTAGCGTGCGACATGGTGGGGTTCCACATAACTGACTACTGTCTCAACTTCGTAGATTGTTGTCAACGAAATTTAGGTTGTCGTGTCGATAGAAAAAACCTCTTAGTTGAGCACGGAGGTCGTTCAGTAAGAGTTCGACCTTTACCCATAGGAATACCCTTCGAACGCTTCGTGGAACTCGCAGAAAAAGCCCCCAAAGTCTTGTCAACGACCCAGAAAATAATCCTGGGCGTGGACCGACTTGACTACACTAAAGGTCTCGTGCACAGACTCCTAGCGTTCGAAAAACTCCTCGAAAATCACCCTCAACACATAGAAAAAGTCTCTCTTCTCCAGATCTCCGTTCCTTCACGCACTGACGTCAAAGAGTACCAAGAACTTAAAGAAGAAATGGACCAGTTAGTGGGACGCATCAACGGAAAGTTCACTACTCCAAACTGGTCTCCGATTCGCTACATTTATGGTTGTGTTAGTCAAGACGAACTCGCGGCGTTTTACAGGGATTCTGCAGTTGGTCTCGTTACACCTCTTCGTGACGGAATGAATTTAGTAGCTAAAGAGTTTGTAGCGTGTCAAATTAACACACCACCGGGAGTGTTAATAGTGTCGCCGTTTGCTGGAGCTGGAGAAACGATGCACGAAGCTTTGATTTCTAACCCTTACGAGATCAACGACGCTTCGGAGGTGATCCATCGTGCGTTGACGATGCCAGAAGATGAAAGGATCCTCCGTATGAATTATCTGAGACGGAGAGAGAAACTCAACGATGTTAACTATTGGACTAAGTCATTTTTATCGGCGATGGGATCTTTGTTGACTCAGGAGGACCACGATGACATTGGGACGACGTCGATGCCTGCCGTAACTCTAGACGATTTCGATGAATACTTGGCCAAGTAAGTATATACTCGTGGTAAATTTAATTGATGAGAAAATTGTAGGTACATTGGAAACACGCACAAACTGGCACTTTTATTGGATTATGATGGTACTTTAGCTCCCATTGCTCCTCACCCAGATCTTGCTGTTATCCCTCCGGAGACGAAGAACGTCCTCCAAAGACTCTCCAACATATCTGACGTGTACATCGCGATTATATCAGGAAGGAACGTCAACAACGTCAAGCAGATGGTGGGTATCGAAGGGATAACCTACGCAGGGAACCACGGACTAGAAATTTTACACCCAGACGGTACAAAGTTTGTTCATCCTATGCCCACGGAGTTTCACGACAAAGTTGGAGAACTTCTCCGACAGCTCCAAGAAAAAGTCTGCAAAGAAGGGGCGTGGATTGAAAATAAGGGGGCTCTTCTCACCTTCCATTTCCGCGAGACTCCTGTACATTTACGACAGTCTTTAGCCGAGACAGCTAAGCGTCTGATTGAAGAAGCTGGCTTCAAAGCCTGTAAAGCTCATTGTGCTATCGAAGCAAAACCTCCTGTTCAGTGGAACAAAGGTCGCGCTTCGATCTACATCTTAAGAACGGCTTTCGGTGTCGACTGGAGCGAAAGAATCAGAATTATCTATGCAGGAGATGACACGACCGACGAAGATGCCATGCAGGTAACACAACAAAAGTTGGTTACTTTTAAACTTGTCGTTCTTTTTAGGCGTTGAAAGGAATGGCGGCGACTTTTAGGGTAACTTCTTCTTCCATTGTAAAGACATCAGCTGAGCGCCGCTTACCTTCCACTGATTCAGTTTTGACAATGTTAAAATGGGTGGAACGACATTTAAGTCGTAGGAAGCCCAGCATGGACGTGAACAGCTATCGCAGAAATTCGCTGGCGAAGACTGGGGCGGTTCAGATGGAGATGTCTTACATGCAAAGCACGCAAGAAAACGTTCAAAGAAACGAAAACGAAAAAGAAAGTTCCAGCAGTTCGATGTTATATAAGAAGTAAACTAGATTAGATTAATGTAACCCGAAGACTCGAAATGTACCTACCAGAAATTTTTTGAATATGCTAAAACACACTTTTGCCAATATGGATGCATACTCAGCTAATAGTTTCGTATTTTGTACTTTGTATATTTTTTAAAATGTAGTTTATTTATTTTTCTTTAAACTCTGTTAAATATATATAATGAAGAAAGGCATGCCAAAGATAAATGTGCCAGAGACATTATTTTATGTAACGTGTGTTAAATAAAATTAGTAGACCCAACTCCTGGATGATTGATTTCAAAATTTCCCGCATTGATGGAATCGATTTTTTCTCTTCCTTCCATACAGATATCTACAAAGCTGGAGCTTTTACAGGCTGTCATGAGTAGATGGCGCGTCGTGTCTCTTTTGGCAGCAACTTGAGTTTCCGTAACATTTTGCGGTTTCAAGTTCTCAAGAAAAGTGTGTGTCACAGCAGGTGAGACGAAAATTATTCGAAGTCGGTCGTTGGAAGTTTGAAAGCGATTTGAAGTTCTAGCGAAAGCAATTAATAAAACACGAACCTTTGAAAGAATGGATCCCTTCAGCGGTCGATGCATTATTTATGACCGTTTTGTTATTATTTAGAAACGTTGTGTGGCTATAATAAGAATTTTAGATGCTTCTGAACTATTTCGCTTTAGGAGGGTATGATTTAATAATGGTACAAAGAAGTAGCTAGAGGGTGGGATTAGCAATTTTGAAATGAAATACAAATCGTTTTAGCGGTGGAAGCGACCTCTGTCGAGCTTCGTTGACGGCGATTGTGGATTTGCGACATAAGTGAGAAATAATTTAAAGGTTTGGTCCTCTATAAATTCACTTTTTCAATCAGACGCTCTTTATTTTCAAGGCGAGGAATCTAAAACAAGTCCATAAATCAAAATCCAATCAGAAAAAGCAATCAATATGAGAAGAAGAAAGAAAAACTGTCAGATATCTCATCAGACCCAGACCGGAACATAAAAATATCCAGATTTGGAAAAGAGAGCGTCAGCCGTTAAACCGGATATTCTTATTACTCTCTATCTGGATGCAATATGATGGAGAGTCTTAAAACCAACCAGCGGCCTGCTGTAATATCTCTGTCTTTGACAGGCGTTCTGTTAGTTGATGCAGAGAAATCAGCTCTTTGTCTATTCTTCCTACCTCCTAGTAATCGTTTCTTAATTTATTTACCGCTTCTCCGCGAAATTTATTAAGACTGCGCAAAGCTACCTGTTTCCTTTCATGTTTAATCAAAAGGCAGATTTCGTTATCCGTATCAAAAGCAGCTTTCATCATCTGAATTATGCTTTTGATTTGGAAGAATAAACCGGAGGACATTTCCTGTTTTGTTTGGAGACTTTATCGGACAATTTAATTAGAGGGTCCAAATGTCAGTTTTTTTTCTTCTTTCCTTCATACGTATCAAAGTGGAAATAAGAAATAAACAGGGAAAGTTAATTAAAGCCGTTAGATAATTTGAAGGAGACGGTTCGGCCACGGAACGACTCTTCCAACTTTCACAGAGAACATTAAATTAGAAAAGCTCAAATCGTTTTGCCAACAAAATGGAACGAGTTGAAAGTTTTCAATGAATGTCTAACGAGGTATTATTCTTCACCATTTAACCTAATCATCATATCACTTTGTAACACGAAAAGTCTTGGCTTTAAGTTAGGAATTGGAGAGGACCCGGACAACTTCTGTTTATTTAATAAGAACGCCGCGAGGCTTTCGCCCACGGAATGCAACGGGAAGCAATCGATAAGTAGGAGACAAAAAATCACCGAAAACTGGAAGTACGGTGACGGTTAATATCTTTATTGCTAAATTTCAAAATGATTAATTTTTACTGTTTTTGTTTATAACGCTAAAAATATTTATTGTGATCTGTGGATTATTTGTAGTGACTCTTCCTGCCAACATTGTGCGTTTTAATTAAATATTTTTGCAATGTGTTGTCTCCCCCCATTATGATCCCAACAACAATCGTCTCTCTACCCAATTAGTATTTTTCGCATGACCGAGCAAATTGCGTCCCCATTCGACACTTCCATAGATCGGAATTATTCGATGCAACGCGGATTTAATGACTGCGAGTCCGCTGTAACAAATTGTTTTTATTATCCTCTGTTTCGGTAGCCAGAAAATTCGCTATATTAAAAATTCGAAAGAGCAGGGGTGAGCGTCATATTGTCCGTCGGAATCTCGGCGGTGTATGCAATAAAGAACGCATCTTTGTGTACACCAGACCTTGCTGATGGCCAAAAACGCGTTCAGAGGTTGTATCTGGCTTCTAAATACCTCCGCTTCACATGCTTTCCTGCATAAAAGCTCTGCCGCCTCCGGTGAAGCTCTTTTGTGACAGACATTAAAAATATTTCGCAATTTTCGGTCATTTATCAAAGATGTCGTCTTTAAAGTGATAATGCTGGTTCTGGTTTGGTTTTGGCGTTGGACGCGATTTGGAAATCTAGAGACGACTTATGGCGCGTCCTGATTTTTCGCCATCTATATTTAATCGCGCATATCGGAGTTTGCATACATCTTGACTGCGGTATCGAGTGGTTTTCATGAAATTTCGTCCGTGCTGAAATTGCGACATGCATAATTCCGTCTGCAACAAACTATCGGTCGAATGCGCTCAAACATCCTTGTCATAAATCTTGCTCCAGTCCGGCGGTAATGTTATGCAGACATAATCTGCAGACGCCGTTTACATAATTCTAAATATTTTACGTTGTCATCATCTCGAAAGAAAAGACGATTACGTTCTGCCGTCGTAACAATTAACTGCTTCCGAACTATAATAGGATAATTAAATTTAACATGAGCTGAACGGTGATGCGGGCGTTGCCTATTTTCTAGTTTTGTTGTTTATTAAAACGGGTTATTTGTTGCAATTCGATAGTTTGACAATTATGACCTCGATAATAAAATCACATTCATCACTGGTAGTGAAGTAGATTTATTCTGTTTTTACACAGAGCGCAGTGGCCTGTTTTAGGACTACTGCTGATCTTATTTCAGTCTTCTTTTTGTGCATTTTACGATCTTAGGCGAACGCGGGGATAGCCAACATCAAGGGAATTGCTCTAAAAATTAAAAATATATCAAAAAATAAATAAAATTAAACAAATGACTATTTATAAATAGCTTATTAATTGTGTAAATTAACAAAAATGTTGAAATCATTATTGTTTCTTAGCTTGTAATTATCCTAATTGTAACATTATATTGAAAGGTTTCTATCTATGACTTGCTTATTAATGGTGCCAAATTATAAAAAGAAGACACTTTTTTTTGAAATTTTCAAATTTAGAAGTAGTGCTTTTATATCTCCTAGTTTTAATGCTATAACAGGGAGGTTGTAAAAGGTTATTATTTATGACTTTCTTATAAATTGTACCAAATTACAAAATTATAGAGCAGGTGAAACAAATTTTAGAAATTTGTATGAGTACACGATGTCCGGAATACGAGAAAAGTGCTTGAAAAATTCCATGTTTTCAACACAAGTGTTAAAAATGCATTATTAATGCATTCATAAAATATCTACAGCAACAATTACGATAAATGTGGCATCATATCGACTGAAGGGTCCTCAACGATGTGCTACAAGGTAAATAATATAAATGAAAATATGGATATAAGTTTTTGTTCATTATTTAATTCTTTGATTTTTAAAAGTCAACTTTGTAAAATGTGTACATACAAAGACTGTTGTGATATGTATTTACTTCTTGGCAAGTGCGACTGTAACAACAGCAATGCTTTAACGTGTTCAAAATTGCAAAATGAGGTAACGCCTGTCGAAATGCAGATAAGCGAAACTTTGAACATTTACTGTAAATATGTTTCTAATGATTTACATGATTTCTTTTTATGATTACCATTGTAGATTTGTATGTATTAGTTCTTTCTCTTAGTTGCAAATCGTCTTTAGTTTTGTCTTTAATAAAAAATAAACATTGTTCCAATGGCACTATCTCCATGAATTAAATTCTTTTTTTTGTAAATCATTGAAGTATTCTCTGAATAGAAAACTAACAGTAATTAATACAGCAACAACATGTTAACTAAAATTTTCATGTTTATTTCCAGCAGTGTTGCCCACTTTCTTGCTTTTAATTTATTTGTAAATCTAAAATAAAAGAGAAACTATTAGTTTTCATCATTTTTTCTAGAGCTCGTTTTTGTTGTTTTAATCAAATATATCAAAAAATGTCACCATGTGATATCTTTAAATAGCCAGAATTTGAAATTGTCTTTTGTAATCTAAAACCGGTGCAGATATCTGTAAAGAAAATAGGAAATTCTGTGTTGATTATTGGCGTTCTGTTAGTTGCATCGTTTCCGGAATTTAATTACAGCACGTGCATTCGTCGTAGAGGATTTTTCAGGATGGACGTCGAGTTCGAGGAATCCGTCTCATTTTGAGAGCAATCCTGTAGAAATCCGTGTTAAGAAGACGACGTCCTAATCCTGGGTTCAGCGAAGGCTGGTATATCCTCCTCGATCCTCGAGTTAACATTTGACCGGCTTCATCTCCTTTATTCGAATCGAGCGGCTCATTTGAATATTTCTGGATGGAATTTGCGGCGACTGTTGCCAGACGCCGCATAAAACATGGACCGTCATAAGTACACCGGAATGGAGTTTCTGCGAGAGATCGTCTTCAATTTGGCAGCAAAATCCGGAATATACTAGAGAATAACACCGCTGTGTCGACGGCGGCGTATAAATCACCGCCGCCGGCTTATTACCGGAGGCAGCACTAAATCACGCCGCCTCCGAAAATATGGGCGCGTGGAAAAAGTGCCCAACGAGAATGCAGTCGCTGTAATGGACCATTGCACTTATTATAGCACCCCATTGGCTCCGTAAGGCGCGCGCTACAAATTATAAGGGAAGTCGAAAGAAGGAAACTTCATCGCTTCTTCTGTTGCTAATGGACGGTGGCGGCGGTGGCGGCCAGTCTTGTTTCACAAATCGCTAGGCAATTTTTTACGCTCAAATGGACAAGGACATTGGCGCCAAACGACCAAATAAACCACTCACCAACAGACACTTAAACCTTGGAGGCTCCCAACTAATTATTAACAGAAATTTGTCTATGAAAATTTTGTTTTGTTTTTTCGCTTTTTATTTTTGCCGCCTCAGCTCTTCATTTGAGACAGTCACGTCCAGCCAACTTCGACCACGAACTGTCATAAACAGACGCAACGCCACCCCCACGATATAAACATGACAACTTTAATTTGTTCGGCGGGGTGCCATTAATTCGATCTGCGCCCACCCCACCACCACCAACTCGGAAACGTTTATTGTGGCAGTAAAATGGACTAAGCCCTCCAAACTTTATAATAAGCGTCTCCGACATACTAAAACTAAACTGTCTCTATGTACCAGCATCTAGAGACTTGTTTTTAATCTCTTCATATAGGCGACGCCGTCCCCGGTCTACAATTTAAATTCCTCTGGATTTATAATGGCGGCCATAAAGCAACGGATATGAGAAAAAAATTAAATCACAGCCACGGCATCGAAAGGCGTTTTTTTCGAGAAAAGATGGATGGCGCAAGACGGAGGCTTATCGGAGGATGTTTCACGGACAAGTAGCGTTATCCAGACACTTGGGACCGAAGCCACCGCCAACGTGCGCCAGATTATGGCAGTCATGATCTATCGCAAAAAATGGAAAAGAAACTTGGAAATTATGCGAAAAAAATCTTGGCTCTCATCGAGATTCGAACCGAGTTTCTTTATATCTCACTTCCTAAATTAAATGTAGTTTTTTGGTTGTAACACTTGGAAAAACACGTTTATGACCGGTGATTTTAAAGCGCTGACGGCTGTGTTGCACATAATATCCCATATCATATTCAGCACGTGAATTTGTCATAAAAATTGTCACGTATAAACACGCCATAAGTTCTCCGATCTCTATTAACATTTTTATTTGGGTGTAATGGGGCTAAGTCAGTGTTTTAACGTAGAATCGCTGGGTGCCCATTAAATCGCCACATAAACTTTTATAATCTTCGAAGAGGTATCATGAGAGTTTGATTAAATTTATTTGTGTAATAACAAACTTATCGATTCGTTATATATGTTTTATTGAGTTTATTTCAATTGCGAAATAGTTAGTTTCAACAAGTGGAGGCGAGCTTTAGATTGCTAAAACAAACGGTCATTAAAAATTTTTTTGTAGTTCTTTATATGTAGAAAATGTGATCATAAACTCTCGGATTGGTAACAGCGCTTCGAGCAGAAAGATAATTAACTGCAATCGCTAATGATTTCACATTTCTGTTAAAAACCGTAATAAACTTTGATCCACAAATCGAGTAAAATCGTGAATTTTCGCTTAGACAGTTTATTTTCGTGGCAAACCCACCATGCGTTCCGCCTTATTAAAATTTAATACTAACACCAGGGCTTGATTAAATTGTTTGTCAATACGCTGACCACTAAATCGATACGAGATGGCTTATCACCGGACGTCCTCCATCAAAAATAATAATATATCACCAGAAAGAGATTACAAGTAATTGTTAAAGAGTTTTGATAAGAAGCCGCAGAATATGCGATCACCCAATCGTCGCTTAAAAAACCAGGGCACGCATTGATATTAATCCTGTCGGCCATTTTGCTCGCTGTTTGTGTAACAGTGTCGTTTCCGGTTGGGAGACGACCGGAAGAGCCACTCCGGGTTAATGGTAAAAGTGTGTTATAGCAGGGATACATGTTTATAGCATTTAACTTAGTCCATGTTAAATCGGATTAATTTGCAGTTCTCGGGCATCTGCGTGCTCTTCTCGCACACATGCAAGACGGAAACTGCCACAAAAAGGGCAAGACTTGTTTTTATCGTGAATAGAAATGGCTGTTTATCCTTAAAGAAATTATTCGTGACGCTTGCGACAATTAATTAATTTGTTGATGGAGCGTGTAAATAACGAACTAATTCAATTATGGTGTTGTAATCCATTGTCACTAGAACCATGGAGCACAAAATAACTGTTCCAGCTTCGTTCGTTTTCTTTTTTTGCAGGTGCACAGGTTTGACGGCTTTCTCCGTGATAAAAACTTCGAATGGAGTCTTCAAAAAAAAGAAATTTTCGAACAGTGTTAACTTCGTACTTTGTATTTTAAATATTGGTATCATGATCAGTTTAAGACACTGCTCCTTCGAATTAGATAAAATCGAGATGGTTTCTTCGATGATCTGTCATTTTATATACGCCTCGTACTTTGTGAGTTTGATCGTGATCATGAATTTGAAACAAAACCATATCGCCCGTATTTTCGAAAAACTTCTCGTTTTTGATTCTTTCATTGAAAAAACAACAGGCCAACAAATCAATTTAGCCAAAGACATGAAATATTATGTTGTTATAAAGTGCATTGGTTTGTTTTTGAAACTGGGGGTCGATATCTGGATGAGTTTAACGAAGAACAATTCGTTTTGCTACATCAAATTTTACTGGATAACTTTAGTCGCGTCGAGTGGAGAGCACATGTTGCTCTTTTATTTGGTAGTCGGTGTTAAAGGAATGACGCAGATCAACTCATTTTTGGTAAAAAGAGAAGAATTTTCTGTGAGAAAAGTCCAAAAAGTGTTCAAAATGTTTCTTAAAATTAAGACAGACGTCCAGAACTTCTCTCAATTATGTGTCTTCTTTAAGTTGGTGTAATTGCTTATGGAGGTAGCGACAACGTTGTATGCTGCTGTTACTCACAAAAATAAAAGTACTTTCGATCTTCTGGAGTTTGGAATGAGTATATGGTGGATAATGGAGCTCTTATTTGAAGTTTATATTTTTCTGGCTCCACATATTGCCTTCAGTCAAAGTGTAAGTGCGTCGTTAAAAGAATATTTTTGATCAAATTTTGTAGGGGTTAGCACTGATTGATATTTGGGAAGAAATCCATGATAGTTCCATTTATAAACAGGTGAGAAATGTTAAAGTTTAACGAGAATTATTTATTCTCTGTGTTTCAGGACGAGATGCTGCACTTGCAATTCGGTCTCGCTAAGATAAAATTTACAGCTCACGGGCTTCTCGAACTAGATTGGCCTTTGTTGTTTGTGGTAAGTTTCTTAATTCAGCCAAAGCGACCTAAAGATCTTTTTCTAGATGGCGGCTTTGATGTCGACTCATCTAACGTATTTAATCCAGTTTAAGCAAATGTCCGAGTAAAACTGTTTTCGATTCACACAATTTTTCTTCTACCTTTTTTTACGAGCGGAGATCCGTTTATTTACAGTAGCATAACAATCATGCATAAGAATGAGTTGTCGACGTTCAACCGCAAACATAATGCCGAGAATAGAGATCCAAATAGCGCGTAATATTTGATAAACGCTCCAATACTTGAAATATCTAATGGAATATATAAACAGATGGCAGTATTATACGGCACGTATTTGTCAAATAGGGTGGATGTCTCAAAGAGAGCACAGCTCCGATCCGACACACATCTCTTACTACATGAATAATGCGTTTTGATTGCTTCATACATATTTAATATCCACTCAAACCTATATTGTTTCGCTTCAAAAGAATCTTTTTATTTTTTACTGTCACGGCCAAATTTCGAATTATGTGGTCCATATTCTCCATACCTTGCCGTTTTACGTGATACAATCAATATTTATTTTGCAAGGAGCTGAATATGCTTTCGGTGGACCGCTTTAGGCTCATTTTCGTTACGTTTGGTCGAATTAATCTCGAGGTAGCGGTGAGTATGACGCTCAAACGTGTTTATGGACGAATGTGGGGTATTAAGGGCGCGGAAACCAATTTTGGCGGGATTCAGAGGCCGATTTTAACATGGGCGCGAGCTTTTTCGAAAGCTTAATTTTAACAAATATGCTGTAAAAGCGCATACACGCGGTAATATTTCTTTCTGAATTTTTAAAGCTCGATCTGAACATGGGAAAGCAACATTTTTTTTTTAGGTTGGTAGCTATATTCGCTCCTAAACTATTATTGTTTTTATTTCCAAGCATCGATTCGAGGACGTATTCACAAATTTTCCAATAATTTATTAAAGTGATTAATTAAATAATTTAATTAAATGATTTCTACTGGTGATATTGGAAAACGTTGCAATTGTCACAGAATGTGATGTAGCTAATTTTGATTGTTCAAATTTGATTATCCATGATAATTATTATAAATAATACTTTTGTTGGTTTTGTACTTAATTGTTTTTTGTAAACAGATTTTTCCATTCTATTTTAAGTTATATTATTATACTTGGTTGATTTATGTTTGAGTTCACGGAATCAATCAATAATCAACAACGTCATGTTTTAATCGTGTTGAACTTTTACCAGCTTAATAATTTCTAACGACCAGGTATGAGCAAAACTTTTCATTGATTGTCCACTTTTAATGAATTTTGAAGATTATCGAATTGGATCCAACACTCAATTCCCACAGACGTCATAAACCCGGAAAAGTTGCATAGTATAAAACAATCAACTTTTCGTAAAAAAACTAAGACATTGAAAGCTCCACTAACTGAAATTTTAGATTTGAAGTTTAATCGAATATTAAACTTTGAAGTTCCTAAGTTAGTGGCTTTAAGGATATAAATGCTCCACTTGAAGCGACTTTTTTCCAGCTATACCCTACGGAACCCGAAATTAATTTAAAAACTTTAACTTACAAACAACTTGCAGTAATTGTATTAGTCACATGTAGTCCCCCCGGAAGTCCGGACTATAGTCCGGGAGAAAACATTTAATTGGACTAAATTATTAACAATATTGTGCCTAAGCGGTAAAAGTTACACCAATTCTCTGGAAAATGTAAGACACCGGAAGCCATCTGGAGTCGTCATTCAAAGTTGGATCAATTTTTCACCGGAACATTGTGTGCTGACCTCATACATATTTAAGCGATGATTAGAAGTTAAATATTCAAAGGGAGCATCAGTGCTGCTATAATTTTCCCCGAGAAAAAAATCCGGGCTTTTTGTCGACTTTTTTCTAGACATTAGTGAAAAGACCCTAAACCAGATTTCGGCTTCTCTACGTGAAATTAATAAAGATTCACTGTTGGGTCCTAATCATTTAATTCTAATCAGGCTAACCGGAGCCTCCGGGTATAAATCCGGGTATAATTTACGTCGTCGGGAAAAATAGAGTCCCCATTGTAGATATTAGAGTAAATAGCGCGTTTATTGTCGACGCAAATTCCACAGCACAAAGCATTGAGGATCGACGACAAAAAACGATTTAAATAACCAAACTGGAGGGTTCGTGCCATGCACAAGAAATTGTAAAGACCGATTCGGTCATTAAGTGTTTTTCATGAGTGCTAGACGGCAAAAAGCTAACTTTATATTCACGACAATGCTCCAATTCTAAAGGATAATTAAAGAATCCACACGCGTTAGAAGTGTTAAGTCCTTTATTTCTGACCACCGACTGTGAAAATTACGTTTTAATTAGGCACAGAGTTTTCGTCAAGACACAATGACTTATTAAAGGATTAGGGACGGGGCAAAGAGCTAACCGATGTTGATTATGGAAAAATTCCTACTGGAAATAAGGGGATTCCAAATGGGAAGTCAATATAAATGCAATTAAATGGAAATGGAAATTGTTGTAAGCGAGCACAACACAAAATGTTTTAATGGACTATAAAAATTTATTCGGGAACTTGCACAAAACCGTTTTCAAACTGAAACGTTTTTGTTTAGGATTTTTAATTTTATATTATTCGTTTCCGGTCCGGTTGTAGATACCAAATATGTTGTTGTAAAAAATTAAATTTATTTTATTCTACGCTTATCTAGCGGTATAAACGTTTTTTTTTACGGGAAGGAAAGTATTTTGGGGATAACAAAAGTAAAATAGGACGTAAAAATCGGGACCCAACATAGATTAGTAAAAGCAAAAATTAAAAAACTACAAGAAATAGAATAAGTCAATGAGGTTTATACAATAAATAATAAAAAAAAAACTTAAGAAAGAACAACAAAACAAACAAAGTAGAAAAGCACATAGAAGAAGTAGAGGTAAAATAAAGCCATAAAATTTTGGATACAAAAAACTAATATCCTCTTTGCGTTTTGGAAACAATGAAAAAAATTAATAAAAGTAAACATTGACATAAAAAAGGTTATGATTTCAACCAAAGTATATGAGCAGCATTTACAAACGAGGGAAGTTTTAAGAAAAAAACTAGTAATAGAACAAAGATTGTAAATATTGTCTAATCTTTGGAAAAAAGAAATGAATAAGAAAATTTGAAGTAATAATATAGAACAGTCCCTTTAAAAACCTATGCAAGTGAAATTTGATTATTACAGCACAAATGTTAAAAGTTAAATTACAGCAGCAAACTTTCAAAGACAAAAAAGAAAGCAAAGAATGACTTCTAAAAAAGGTACTAGAAAATATCGGAGAAAAATCTTTCCATAAAACAAGACAAAAATCAGCAAAGATGAAAGAAGTGGCAAAAATTCTGTGTTTACCTTAACAAAATTTAGACGAAAAAAGATAGATTTAATGAAAACAAAGCTTTAAGCAAAAATCAAAGATTAAGCGCCTCCGCCATTTTAAAAAATATATAAATTTGCGCTTTTTCCAAATTCTACAGATATTTAGAGAGGATTTTTAGTTTTTACATTCAACAGAAAAGTTCTTTAAAAAAACTGAAACATTTAATGAAAATGAAGCCTTTGAAAAATATCAGAAGTTTCTATTTGTTTTTAAATAATGTGAAAATGGGTTGTGTGTCGACGCTTTTACAAAAAGTAAAATCGCAAATCTATATTTATATTTTGGTTCTCTCATTCTTCCAGCAACCAGAACGAGGAATTTGGGATTTGAACAAAGTGTTTTTTGTGTTGTGTTGGCTCGTGAAGCGCGTTGAATTGTGCAGTGAAATTTATTAAATGTGAGAACATATTTGCTGTTTTTATACCCTCAACTCCGTGTAGGTTCGTCCTTTTTGTGCCGTTAATTACTTTCAGGATAATTGCGATTTAAATAAAATTAAATGAAGCATTCCCGTGAACAATCGTCGTCTCTTTGTTCTCATCTGTTTAATGTTTGATGAACTTGTAAGAAGGAAATATTTCGAGCTAAGACGAAATATAATTGAGTCCGGTGTTCCGTGCGAATTTTTCGGAGTATAGTTCCAGAGAAATGCGCGGAATGTAGTTGTGTATAGCGGGGCCATTGTGCCGTAATTTATTGCAACGTCCCAGATCAATTTATTTGGGATTCCGTTCCTTACCATTCCCCCAATTACCCGCTGAAAAATCTCTTCATTTACTGTTTGCAATTTCGCAGCTTGCCGTAATAGTTTTAGGGAACGGTTCTAGTTTAAAAGGTTTGCACCCCTAACCCATATTTATGTGCGGCTTGCTCAAATACTAAGTCCGCTGTTTGTATAAAGTTCTGTATCACCTGCGGGCTTATAGCTTACTCTGCTATTTGTATTACAAACTGCTTACTTGAACGCCACCTCGGCACGACCCAGAATCACGTAACCACCTTTGCCTCTCCTAATCCATTTTCCGGTCTTTCAGCTATGACTCCACTTGTTTATATGCCACATGCTACATACAAGACAAACCTTCAGACTTAATTGACTTCATTCACATCTCGCGCTACGCTTCACACCATTGTTCTACTACTGCAGACGTGCCGGGATGCGCTACGTTTTGTACAAAAAAACACACACGAAATGTACCAGCTCGCACTAATTAACCAAGATAGAATATGAAAAAAGGCTCTTGTTGCCGCGTATTCCATTTTACCTGGAAAGCATCCAGCGCGCTTTGTCGAAAAAATTCTAAAGGAAACGAACTCAAAAATTCAATTTAAACTCGGCAAAGGTTTTAATTGTTGTTTATTACACTCCTCATCTTATTTAAAAGTGGTCATAGCTTTTATTCATTGCTTTTTATCGTATTCATCTCGGTCTTGGTTCTGTTTTAGAAAATGAATATGAAAATAATATGAAGGGAATTCTTATTGCTCTCAGGTTGTATGTGGTCTTAGAAGTTTGGCTATATTTTAGATAAAATTATCGACTAAAATTTGTTTGTTGAAATGTAGGTACGCCAAAGAATCCCAAACTTTTTTCGCTCACAGCCCCCTTCTTTTCTTCAACTTACAAAACCAAAATCGCAAACTAGTTCTTCAAGCCTTATGATATGAAAATTAGGAATACTAGTAAGAGATTGTAATATTTTTGTAAGGATCTTGTAAAAATTAAAACATCATCAATTATATCAATATTATAACGATTGTTGTCTTTATTAAAACTACTTATAAAAATAATAAATTAATAATGTGTTGGATGTACCTGGTGCACTTTCGTCAGTTTGTTATAATGCGTTCAAATTTTGTTAGAAATACTCATCAATCGACGCACTCAATAATATGAAGTCGGTTTATTTTCTTAAAAAAGCAATGTCCCTAGAGCAATACGAAATACGAATACGGAAATGCACTATGTGCCATCCAATGTACAGTGCCGGTACTGATTTCTGAAGCTAGAATTCTTGGTATCTACTTTTGAATGATATTTAATTTGATAATCCTGCTGTGTTTGCATGTGAAAAACGATCTTAAACCTAAGCTAGAATATCCATCCATGTTTAGACTGTTCTCGAATCGCTCATTGAAATCAGGGTGGAGAACCTACAAGTGTTGGTACTAAGTTATTCTTTCTCTTAAACAGAGATTAATGATGAATTTGTCAAATGGCTATATTCACCTCGACCAAGATTCCGCATAAACAGAAAAAGTTTTCGCACAAAAGTGGCAATGATGTTATAAACTGACTTTATTAAATGTTTTATAAATAAGTAATATCATTTTTGGTTGTAATTAGGCAGGCCCGCATTTCGTCGTTTTGCTTTCCAGGAACTCTAGTACCGAGTGAAACAGATTGTAAAAACGATTTAGACAAGTACCTTTGGAAAACCAACGAACTTCTGTGTAAAACGGAAAACGATTAAAAGCTTGATCTTTTTCAACACAATGTTGACTAAATAACCTGTTTTTTGATAAATTACTTCTAATTTTATTGACACCTTTAATACCATAATGAAGCGACAGAGACTTCATATTTTTCGCAACCAAATGTTAACGATGGATGACATAATGCAAAACAAGTACATTTGGACAGGCTGTGGCACCCCTTCATTGCTAGAGCACGGTCAATAGCAGCAGATAAAATATTACCCACAGGAATTGCTTTCTTTTAAAACTTTTCGACGGTGTCAAATATGGATTTGTATGCGTTTTCAAATTTCTAACAAATAGTAATTCTTGACAATTTTTTTCTTCTTTAATGAATTGTGTAAGTGCTAAGAGCAATACTTCATTATTTGGAGTAGATTAATCTAGCCGAATAGAAAATCATATCTTCAGACAATCGTGCAATGATGTTTCAACGTCTTCAGCCATTTCATCAATTCTTCTTTGCACAGATTATTACCCAAAGAGATTTTTTTAATGATATTTAATGTTGGTTTATGAAGCACAGTATTGTTTTCTTTACTGCTGGCAAGATTAATTCTTCATCAAGTTTGTGTGGTTTTCTCGCTTTAGAGATTAACAATGAATTATTATAATAGCTCGTAATCCGTCATCATCTTGTTTAGAAAACGGCGCAAAAATGTAAGTATAGTTGGCTACTTTAATTTTTTTCCTAGTGATTGACAACAGAATAACTTTTGTTCTTTTTTGTCAGCACACATTTTAGTTAAATTCACTTGCCTCATTTGATAATACATTGCTAATTGCTAATTGATAATACATCTCATTGCCTTATTTGATAATACTTTTTGGCAGATCAAGGACATCGGTAATGATTGGGTGGTAGGAAAAGGAGTAAAACCATATTTCAAATATTCAGTACTGTACTATCGGAATTTTTTCTTAGTTTCAGGCATGAAGTATTAAAATTACTAATACAAATAAATTAGTATATTAAAATTACTTTTTACAACTTCTACCACTTACCTCACTTTCGACTGATAATTCAAAAAGCACACAAAAGAGAATGAAATGTAAATTACTCGAATTTGAAAACTTGAATTCCTGTAGACATCGAGGGGCATACTACACCGACATGTAAGGACTTGTCTGCAATACCTAGTAAGCAAGCAAGTCAGTACAAGCTCCCATTTTCCTATTGATACACGCTGCATTGCGTGAATTTAGTCAGTCGATACGAACTTCCTAACAAATCGCTTTTCCAACATCGACTAGATCAAATAGACTTCCAACGTTCCTGCTTGTTCCAACTGGTAATCTGCGCAGATAAACAAAGATGAAATATAATGCGGTAAATAACTGACTTCTCTATAAAAATGATCATTATTTTCATCAAGTAAAAATTTCTATTTTAATAATTTGAATAGGTAGGTATTTATTTATTTCCGTTTAATTTCTTTTATAAGAAGCCAGCGCCTCCTTTACCCGTCTCAGCGCCCCACAATCGCTTTTGGAGCCGCTACTGCTCCCCTGAATGACTTCAGAGCGCACTTGTGGGCGGTAGGAACTACTTTGGGAATCAGTGAAGTACGCGGACATCAACAGTAAATTTTATTCATCATTTGCTAACCAGTTGTGGCTTTTTGGACCAAGAAAACTCGAAAAAAATCAATCTACTGGGTGAGAAGCGTAAGATGTTTTTTATTTGAAAAAATACACATACAAATAGGGCACATTTTTTTTAGGAGTGCCTGCAAACCGAATGTAAATAATTTAAAAAACAAATTTGAAACTATTTATTTATTTAAGTCGAATTAAATTACCTCCTGTTTAAATTTGTAGAATTTAATAAATAATTCCATTTTAATTATAGCGTGTGGTTAAATCAATCGAGACTTTTGGTTAATCCCAAAACTGATTTAACCTTTTTAATAAATTTAGTAGTCGCTATAAACTAACCACATTTTCAGCAGCAAACTTTTGTAGTGTATCTTCCATGTTGTAATGCACCCCCTGCCCCTGTCCACTCGACCCGTTGTTCTTTTTGCGCCATCAGCAACACGCATTCGCAATTTGCGGTGTCGCAACGTCGGCCAAAAACCGCCAACATACAATGCACAAGTTGTGCCTTGTTTTTGTCGTTGATCTGCCATGACAATGCTAGTTTAAAACGGGCCACTCGCACAAAATACAGCATACTAACGATCAAATTGACGCTATTAATATTTACATAGAGAACGACGGATCTGTTTCGTGTGTCGGAAACATCAACGTGCAATTATTCAACGGGGGCGGTGCGCCTCGGGCAACCAGAGCGAACATGTCCGGAGCGGTGGCGGCGGCCTGCGGACACTTCATTGCATGCTCCATCACAGAGGGTCCGCCGCCACCGACGCGTTTATTAATGCAAGCCTGCAGCTAAACACTTGCGCCTCATGCAGATTTTGGTGGCGTTATTACGTCCAATTAATGTACGGGTAAGACAAAGGCTTGTTCGATCAAAATTCGGTTTAGATCGGAGCTAATACAATTCATTACCGAGAAACCCGTCAACTACCGCTTGTTTATTGTGGGAATATAATTATGAAGGGTGGGAGGGAGGCGGTGAAGTGGAGAGATCTAACGCGATATATTGAAATTTTCGAGAACGATGAATATTGTGAAATTCATGACATGTACGTTGCTCTTTTGTGGCCTGTTTTGGTTATTTTACAGGTATTGCACATAGGTTCAAACTAATAACCATTATATTCGTCAATTTTTACCTTTTTTAAAGCTGTTTACATCAGGTCATTTGGAAATATTAGCAAACATTCAATTTTATCTCGGTGAATCGTTTTTAACCGATTCCGCGTTCGCTTTTATTACCATTCCAGTTATGCTAATAATAATAAATTCATTATCGGCGCTATATACATTTTTTTTAAATTTTATACAGCACAACATTTATGGCAAAAGTAAAACTTATGCTTAAAACAATAATAGCTGAAATTATTATTTTGTGTAATAAATATCAACACGACAAACAATTATAGAACAACAAATAATTCAATGCAATTCTACTAATCAAACTCTGTGATATTTAAAAATAAACAATAGATATTAAAATTGTAACCATCGACACGTGTCAGTTCCCACTTCTTTTATTTACTTAGAAAAATATTAAATGTTTACACATTAAAAAATACTATCAACAAAAACATAAGCATTCACATTATAATTAAATAACAGAACATTTAACACTCCTTTTGTTCCTTAAATAATAAAATTAGGATTTGGGTTTAACTAAGCTACTTTAATTAGAGTAATTGTGTTAGTTGTTAGTAGAAAATGTCACTAAAATTATGCCTCAGCTGTTCTAGTTGATTTAATAATCCAAACTATTTGATTGAATTAATTATTATCATTATTATACACAGTTGTTGTGCGATGATTATCGCCACTTTCACTGATTCGATTTATTTACAAAGTGTTTAGAATTGCATCATATTGCCATAAGAACTCAGATTTTTATCCCTCAACGAATAACAGTTTTTTCAGGTGATGTTTAATTCTGTTTTAAGTAAGTATTTAACAAAGGCAGAGCCAAAAACTGCTTTTACCAAACTAAATTTAATCAAATTGTTACATAGCAAGGAAAATGTAGAGCTTCAAAAGTAAATTGCATAAACATTATTTAAAGAACGGAGTAAACGAACATGGAATTAAATTAATTAGCAGGAAAAGTACAACAAATTCCATCTAAAGCCGCATAACGTATCAAAACCGATTATAAATTAGCATTTTCACTGTTAATTAAAACTGAAATAATTTATCAAATTAAAGGAAACAAACTGTGGCTGGTACAAAAGTCATGATAAATATTCGCTGATATTGATACTTTATTTTCGTTTAAGAGAAATTGCAGGAAACGAAATCTATACCGTAAGTAACACATTATTCTTGCTTCACTAGCGAGTAACTCGATATGTGCTCTAAAAGCTTCACGAAGAATGTATTTTTCTTGGAATATATTTGGCGACGAACATTCAAAGGAAGTATAAAGTGACACCGAAACGCTGATACTTTTCGTAATCAATTCCATCGGAACATTGTTAACAAATCCGATTATTCAAGTGTATTCGAGGACGTTGTTTTTTGTTTAAATGGGACACAATGGCCGGCTGAAAGCTGAGATATTAGCAGCATCTTTCTCGGGCACCGAGAAAATAGGCGATAATAGTCTAAAAGGGATATAAATGTTGGAGATTTAAAAGAAAAGAAGAGTAGAGGTCAACCATAAAGAAATGGCCGAATCCTTAGGATAACGAGACTAAAGAAGGATATCTGACTCGGGAAAAACGAGGGACGTCGCATGCGGATTTATCGAAGCCATATTTGCATCGGAAAAGTACAGATTCTCTGCATCCGGAAATGATAGAAAGAATAAAAAAATATTTCCAGGTTTGATGGAAAATTTATTTTTACAGCAACAAGCAATTACCACAAAATTTTGTTCCCATTCAATTATAACTAACTTTTGATCTGGATCATCAAATTTCCCTTACCAATACAAACTTTTTTGTTCGCGAAATTCCCGGAATGCGAGCTCATGAAAAAATGATGAAAAGCAAACATTAGCTATTTTCGTCAAAAATAACAATCCAAATTCGCAAAAATTGCACATTCTCCCTCGACGTAAAATCCCGTTTACAAAACAGCTTTTGCTTAAAAACGAAATTTAAAATAAAATCTCAGGTAGTGCGAATGAAAGAACACAATTCGCAACATCAAAAGAATGACCGCATCAATCACCGAGCGAATTTATTTCGAGAACAATATAATTTCGTTTTTTGCTTTAATATCCCATCTATATTTACCTAAATTTCTCTAATTTCAGCCGCAGCAAAGTGATAACAATTTATCGATCTCGTCACTGTTTCGTGTTTCTTTTTAATGACATTCATTACAGTCATTTTTTTTCATATTAGATTTATGGCATCCATTACAACTGTCGAGTAAAAATCCATTATAACATCATCCGCCTTTCAAAAACCCGATTTTCAGTAAATACCTATATTTTCTCTTCACGAAATGAATATTTTACACAACACCATTATTTTGAGTGTATAAAAAGTGTGTTTTTTTTCTAAGAGACAACGAAGCTCGATGGGGGCGGCGAGCCGCCAAATCACAAACGTTATTTAGTGTGGCTCGGTGGCACTAGATGTCGCAGGGGAGGCACTCGTCACGGATACACCACTAATTTACACCGAAGCGCCACCGCGACCTGTGTTGTGGGAGTTGCTACGCCATTCGAAAGGGTTACATTTGGCCATGTTTGGGGATTTGCTGATTAACAACGGACTGTTTTTAAGTGGGGACGGGAAATACCTTTTGTTGGAGGCGGTATAATAGCAGCAGGGAGCATATACAGAGTGGCGCAATAAAAAAACGTGAGTTTTGCGATCCTAAAAATTTCAAAAGCAAAATTTGATTGGGATATCTGCGTTGTTTGTCGCTTGTGTTTGAATTACCGTAAATACACCGACACATATCAAATATGATACTACTATTAAATAAATACATACTGTGTTTGATGTACTGTAATTTTCTACGTCCAATCTGAAATCAATTAATGATTATTTTAGAATTAGTTGTAAAAGTTTTTTTTTTATCAAACTTGAATTATCGAGATTTCAGCGAATGTCGAAATTGTTACCATCAGCGATAATTTTCCACCAAACCCGGTTTGATTATTTGCCGAACTACTAATAACTTGTCATTTTTCCAAATTCATATCCTCTAACAGCCCATTTCGCATTTAACACGTTTCTAGTCCGACCGTAAATTGCTTTTATCGACGTGTCCATGTAATCCCCGATTTTTTCGATAAAGGAAATTAGTTTACCGCCCATATTTTCCGAACGTTATTCGTGTTTCAATGAGTTCAACAATGATGTTAATACAGAGTAATGTCATAACGCAGAGGATAGATCGTTGTTTATAATTCAGGTCCCTCCTACATTAACAGATCCGGCTTGGGATTACGCGCTAGTGCAGCTCTCTAATTCTGCATTAATTTAATACTAGCTCGAAATATAATAATAAAATGATTGGACATTATAACCGGACGTGACAAAACTAATACAGATTAATTTGAAATTCATGGAAATTTTTGTGGTCTAAAAGCAAAAAATTTTGACATTCTTGCGGTAGGGTTAATAGGGAAATTCTTGATTTATTTTTGTTTTGACCTAAATGGTCAAAGCTTAAACAACAACGGCATCAAATGATATTTACGGTCATAAACAAATATTTAAATGATAAATATTACGTGGTATCGGTGGACATTTAACGATATTTTCGTATAATTAAAATGACCGTAGTTCAAGCAATTATTTTCGAATCACCGGTCAAGAACTTTTCATAATTAATGACTCTAAGCTGAACACGAAACAAGACTGTCATTAAATCTTCATAAATAATCCCGCTTCAAATTTATCGTGAGCTTTTGTGGTTCTGTTGCATCGGGAATGACGCCGATTTTTCCCATTACAAATGCAAATTATTTTCCAACCGCAGACGTTGCGCCCCAGTTCTGTCCCTTAAACAAATAAATACGTTTACGCCATTACCCCCAATCCGAATTTGTGTTCCTATTAATCAATTAGTGAATTCTCTCAACGTGCGTAACTTTTGCAGCAGACTGTAAGGGATTGTGTCTCGCATAGTAATCCCGAAAGAGTATGTCTATGGACTACGTGATCCACTTATTAATCAATTATCGATACATTTGTGATAATTCAGTGTGACTGTGTTTAATTTGTCGGTGAGCACCCTAATTCGACTTACAATGATGGATTCGGCCTTATAAATCTGAGAAGAAATTCGCGGAATTTATTTGAAAGCGAGCCAAATTGGCTTCCGATTGTATTATTCCGGCTCGATTTTGATCAGATGTCGGCGTACTGGTTATTCGTCTTGCTGACGTCTAATCAAATCCTAAATGTTCGGGAATGGATGTGGTGAAGCGTGGTGAGGGGGAGCATGTTTAAACTGGGAGAATTACTTAATGGGGGTGTTAGGTGCAAACAGGGATAACGAAAACTAGTAGAGTTTAGAATATTTTTTTCCCGGCGCATCCACCATTTTTGATGCTTTTCAGTAACTAAATAACTAGCTTTTGATTTCATGGAGTGTATGGTTCTGAAATCAGACCTGGGGATGAAATATGGAAGCAGTTGCTTGGTTAACAAGTGTCTTAGTGATATTCAGGGTTTATGTCGAAATTTAATATCGTGAGGGTTGGCAAAGAGGGTCGTGGCGTAAATGCGCACCGATACATTTTTTAAGACGGTCTCCGTGTGAATTTATGTGGGTGTCGACAAATGGAATTTCCAAATATATCGAATGAAGTTAGGTAGAGTCGCACGTCTGCGGTCGGTAAATAATAGAGGGCAAGTTGTGATTTATGCGAGTGCGAATCGAGCTTTATAGTGAGATAACGAAAACAAATTTAAAAACATGCTCCCTATTAGATTTTATCGCCAGATTTCCACAAACACACAAACTCCGACTCAAATATTTAAAAGATCTGATAAATAAAACTCATCAAATAGATTCAAATCAACATTAAAACTCGCTCGCCGGAGACTTTGCCAAATCTGAAATGAAATCTGGCGATATGAGATGGGCGAACATCCAAACAATATGTCCTCTTATCAGTTGTTGTTAACAAGTTTTCTGGTCCGTAATGGGCCAACTTCCTATCGACCAATTCCATCCGAAATGACGACCGCCCCGCTGCACTTGTCAAGCTTTTTGTTTTATCAGTAAACGGTTTGAGAACGTCTTCACTGCTTTTATCTTGCCAACGACACATTGGACGACGAAGACGCGTCGGGATTAAGACAGATCTTATTTATTTCCGAGACTATTTGCTTTTCATTTGCATGGATTATTCTAAACCACATTTCATTTGCTTTTCTACTCTTTTTTTCAAGGCTGTAATTGTAAATGTACGTCAGACTACTTTTATTTACTTCTCTCATATTTCATCTTTCACATCATTTCAACCCTTTGTTTGTCGTTATTTATAAACAAGAGCTCCAGTAATAATATTTTTAATAATTTCTAATTTCATTATGTTGTTATATCACTTCCGCTAGCATAATTTTAAAACAAGAGGACAACATGATCTGGGGTGCAATTCTTAAGTTTTTAGTTTTTTGTTTTATTGATAAATTGGTTTCTATTTTAAATCTAATTGTAAGTTTATTTAAGTTATTTTTTTAAATATTGAATTGTAGTGTTTAAAATCAGAAATTTTCAGATTTTTTACATTCTTAGGTTCTAGATATTTTGAGTTCTAAATTCTAGGTTTTCAGCTATTTAATTTTTGAACATTTACTGTTTTGAGGTTGTTATTTGCTAAGGTTGTTAGATAAGACAAGTTGCAATGTTCATAATTTTTCAAAATTTTAAAATTTTTGTTTTAACAAAATTTTCTTTTTTTTAATTGTTCAGATTTTTATGTTTTCAGGTCTTTAGACACTTAAAGTAACAGATTTTTAGATTCCCAATTTCCTAGGGTTGTGTTTTTCATATTTTAAGATTTACAGATTTTGAATATTGAATTTTAGATTTTTAAAATTTTATTTAAATTTTTTATTTAATTTTAAAGTTTTTTTTTTTAACTCCAATGCTTTTCAGATTTTTAGCATTTCTGCTTACAACATTGTAAACTTTAAATTTTAAGTTCCTGAAATCAAGTTCCAATTTTTCGATTATTATTTATATTCTTGGTTTTGTTGGCTCTTTAAATGTTTACATTTTCATTAATTTTCTATTTTTCTTAAAATTTTTGATTTTCAGTTTTAAATATTTTTTTACCCTGTAAAGTTACTAATAACTTAAGATTTTAGCTCTACATGTTATTAGCATCTCAGATTTTTATTTCTTAAGCTTTTAAAATTCTTATATTGATCACAAATTTTAGTTTCACAGGTTCTTAGATTTTTTGTTTTTTTAGATTTTATGTTCATTATATCTTTGGTTGTTAAAATTTTAAATTTTAATGTTATTATTTTCCGATTTTCAGGAAGCTGCCATCTAAATTTTAATTTTTTTAAATTCTTGTGGATTAAGTTTTAAAAGTTTCATCTTTTCAAACTTTGAGCTTTTGAAATTTTCACATTTTTAGATTTTACTTATAAAGTTCTAAGTCCTTAGGTTTGTTGCTTCTTAAATTTTCAGTTCCTCAGCTGTCAGGTTTTCCCTTTTTCATAATGGAAATTTTTTAGATTCTTAAACTCTGAATTCTGAATATGAAATCTTGTTTAGAGAGTTTAAGAAAAAAAGAATTTATTGATACGTCTAAAAATTTAACAGTACGAAAATTTATAATCCAAAGACTATAAAACTTAACACCTATCAACTTAAAGCTTGCTATTTCAATAAATTAATACGATAAATTATGAACTAAGAGTTTTAAAACTGTAACGTTTTAGAACTAAAAACAGTAACGAATTTCTGAGTTCTGAAATTTTCTGAAAAATTGAAAATCTAAGAAACTAAGGGTCTAATAAGTGACTTAAAGTCAGAGAAGTTAGGAACGTAAGAAAATTTTGGGAAAATTTAGAAACTTCGTCTTAACTAAAAATATAAAAATTTGAAAAGTTAAAAATCGGCAAATTTGGGAAATTAAAGTGTCAGAATGCTGCATACGGTAATTGTTTCGTATAAAGAAAAAAACTGCAGTGCGGAACATTTTTCTTCGATTTCAATTCCATTAATTCATAGGTTTTCATATATTTTATTCTAAAATTTTCGGTTCCTCACGTTTTTATTTCAGATGCTAGAAGAATCTTTTGCATTTTTAGGCCGCAAGCTCTAATTTTTTGATCTTCAGCTTTACACTTTTTTTATATTGGAAGGATTATATGGATTATTCCAAACTACATTTTATTCCTTTTTATGCTTTTTTCCAAGATTGTAACTGGAAATTTACATCAGACTACTTTTATTTACATGTCTCATATTTCACCTTTAACATCATTTCAACCCTTTGTTTGTCGTTATTTATGGACAAGCGCTCCAGTAATAGTATTCCTAAATGGGAGTCATTATAGTTTTAGTAGCAGGCGAACATATGAGGAAATTACAACGGGTCTGTTACTGTAACACCCAAGATATTATAAACACAAATATCGTAGAATAAAAACGCGCATTATTTATATACTATCGACAAGAAAAAAAAGGGTCTTCCTAATGTCTCAAATAAATGACTTTGTAGTTGGGGCAATAAAATTGTAGTATTTGTTAATCTTTTCGTTAGAGAGGATGGCGTGAACAATCCGTTTCTAATGTGTAAGTTTTCTATGAATTTATCGCCCTTGTTGAAAAAATCCCTGCCTGCCATTATTTCCATTTTATTTGGCCTCGTAATCGCCTGACGATTTATACCTGCATATACCGGCCATAAATTAAGATCGACGCTAACACACTAAACCGTCTCTATTTCATATCGATGGTCAGATAGTTTTATGTGCAATCACGAGCATATTCCCCGGCATTCGTTATGTCGACCGGACGGATTTACAGGACGGCAGTTATCCTCGCAGTTGAAGCGAGTTGTAGCTGATATTAATTTTAGAATGACAGATAATCAGAGTTCCGACCACAATGGCGTATATTGTTCCCTGGCAGCATAAAGGACGTCAGTCCGACAGTTTACTGCTGACTTCTCGACTCGCCGACACAAGTACTCCCTATTGCACGTACACTACGTAACAACGCCGCGTTTCCTGCTCGCAAACACTCCACGTCTATTGTTCCATATTTTAATGTTCATATACAGAGTGACCAACCGACATTTAATAAATGTCCCTCAAGACCACTTTGTCTCGGGCTGTTATTTTACATAATGCAGCTTGTGCAGTTTTCCTTTTTTGCTAAGGTAACAGTTTACCATCTAAAGATAAATTTATGGAAGGTTTTTGCAGTGGAGGGTCTATTGTTGTTATGGCCAGACAATGTTTAGAGATGAGAGCTATTTTAATTGAAATTTGCGTAAAAAAAAACACACTTGGTAATTTTGTCTATGTTCGAAAAGTGCACTATCCGAGCATTACTAATAATTATGAGAAAATTACAATCAGGAGTTTCCAGACTTTAAGGATAATCTCTCGGAGATTCAATTCTTTGAAACCTTGCAGTGGGGTATCTGTCCATGTCCCCCCATTTTCCTAACGAGAACGAGCCACGTCATTACGGATTTATCTCGTAAAAGCTTTTCAGTTTTGATTAGTTATTAATTATGAAAATTGTAGCGCAACTTAATCTATTAGACAATGCTTCGTTTCGTTAATCAAGAGTTAGCTGAAGTGAGAACAACACAGCGTTGCATGGATTTCCATATTATCTGAAGAGCGCTCAAGCTTAAAATTCCAAAGCAGAGTCTCATTACTACCAAGCTTTGTCACGAATTAATATCAAGCTTTTTTTACAAGAAAATTGTTCATTTTGCTCGTATGAAAATAAGAAATTTCATAGCTTGATACGTTTTCGTTTAAAACGAGACAGAACGAGTTAATTAAGTTCGTCATGTTAGTCCCCGTTTGGGATGTTTCTCCCTGCTAGTGTCGTTATATTATGCTCTAGTAATATTTTATATAGGGTATATTACGAGGTGGGGTAACATATTGAGTTCTGTGTTCGTCCCTCGTCGTAGGGGACTTTTGGACCCTTCGCCAAATACACCAAACGAAACAATTGACGTCTCTTGATATATGTGTAGATCGCAACTGCGTCGCCTGTGGCTTACTGATAATGCCCTTTGGTTTATTTTGCTCTGCGATGTTTGATATACCTCGGATGATAAACGACCGAACCAACACAAATATTCATACGCTTCTCTTTACTTAATGATTTTAACTTCCAAAGATGGATCTCGCTTTATCGCCGACGTAAAAAGCACATATTGGTGTTGTTTTCTTTTCCAAGACCCTTCCGTTGTCGCCTATAAAATCCAACCCCATTACGGAATATCTGTGTGTGTATGGACGTAAATTACGGAGACGCCTCGTAAAGTCATAACGCCGATTATTGATATAGATCTGATAAGAACAGGAATCGTTAAAATTTAATTAAAACTAGTGAGAGCTTGTGTTGGAGCTCGTTAGATATTAGCCGGAGAACTATAAAAACACCACATGCGGAATTAAAAAAGGAAAGAGACCATAAATCTGGGCTGTAAAATATGTAAAAAATCAAAAAATCACTGAACTCATAAAGCTGATGAAGAATGGTAAAAATTGTAATTTATGTCATGGACGGGTGGTTGTAAATTGTTCAGAGGCTAGAGCCGAAACGTTAAACCACGAAATTATTAAACTTTCGCTAGCACAAATGAATTTTGAACATTCAGTTTTAGTTTTAATTTATCTATTTTTGCATACTTATAGGCTTTAAATATTTTGAGTTTTAAATTTAAAGTTTTTGGCTTTATATTTTTTTTTAATTTACGGTTCTTAAGTTGTCATTTGTTAAGGTTCTCAGATGTTTCGGATCTCAAGTGCTAATTTTTAAGATTTTAAGTTTTTATTTTTCAAAGTTTCCATTTTTTTAATTGTTTAGGTTTCTGTGTTTTTAGGTCCTCAAACACTTAAATTAGCAGTTTTTTAGATTCCCAATTTCTTAGGCTTGTGCTTCTCGTATTGTAAGACTATCAGATATATATTTAGATTTCCAGATTTATAAAGTTTTAGTTTTTTGATTTTTTAAATGTTTTGGTTGTAAAATATTTATGATTTCAATTGTAAAGTTCTTATAGTTGTTTCTTATACGAGTGTCTTATAAGGCTAATAAGTCAACGAAAGAAATATTTAGCCACGAGAGCTTGTTCGAGTGGGCTAATTTTTCTTTCTGTTAAGGCACGAGTGTAATACGTAGTTTTATCCAACACCTCCTTGTGTAACAGCTCTTAAAACAAAAATTTTATTGCGTTAAAAGCTGGTGCGTATGAATTGGTTGTCGCGAGGTTGCTTCGACAAAGTGCTTGTTTGTTTACTACAAATTTATTATTTGAGACAATTAAAAAAAATTGCTTCGTCACTCGTAATATTGATCGAACTGGAAAGAAAAAAAATATTTCTGGGGTAAGGAAGGGTTGGGTTATGTCTTTAATGCCAAAAAAGAGTTGCAGTTCAATGTGGACGAAATATTTCATGTTCAAATCTACATTGAAGTGATCAAAAGATTAAACAAATAAATTTATATCTTTTAATATAATCGATAAAGAAAATCTCAACAAATGAATGATTTCATCTGACAAAATAAGATTTCTGTCATATAATTCTAATTTTATGTATTATGTTTTTTGGTGTTCAATAAACTGTTCAATTCTCTATAAACTGTTTAATTATAAAAACAGTTTAATTATGGGTTCAAAATTCCACTAGTGTTCTATAGACCTTATAAGGCATTCAAAATAGACATTATTATAACTTTATAATAAAGAAATGTTAGATAAAATCTGTTTTATAGTCCAAAGGTCTTTCCGCTGTTAAACTGTTAACTATGTTCTCAGGTTCTTAAATTATTTGCTTTCTAAGTGTTTACATCTTTATTAGTTTTCTAAATTTTTATTTTATTATTATTCAATTTTTAGATAGTTGTGTACCAAATTTTATTTTTTTGTCAAATTTTCAAATTTTTAGGTGCTTAGATTATCGTATCTTAGCTTTTTAAATGTTTTTTATTTCAGGTTTATACATTTTTATGTTTCTAGGTTTGTAAATTTTCAATCCTCGCCTTTCTGTTTCAGATGTTAAAAGAATCTTTTACATTTTTTGGTTCGAAAGCTCTAATTTTTTACTTTTAAGGTTTTTATTTTTTTATATTAGAAAGATTTTTAGATTTTTTGGTTCTAAAATTATGATTTTATATATCTAAAATCTGTTCCAAAATCGAATTTAAAAATTAAAGAATTTAACAATCTGAAAATTTCATAGTATAAAAGTATAGGAATGTATAAATTAAAATGTAAAAATTGTAAGAACTGGCTATCTGCAAACCTTAAAATTGTAACCTTGAATCGTAAGGGTTTAAGAGAGGAATAATTTATTGATTAATTTAAATAAAAATGTAAAAATCTCAAAATTTAGAATTTTAAGTCTATACAACTTAATATCAGGCAACTTAGAGGTTGATTTATTTAAATTAATCTAAAATGTCTCATTGAGAATTTTTAAACTTTAGAATCTATGAGTTTTAGATTTACAAATAATAGAGAACCAAATCTACGATTTTGGCAACTTGAGATTATGAGAAACTGAGGAGTGACGTAAAGTTAGCGAAACTGAAAGCCTAAGACACGAGAATTTGGAAATTTGAGAAAATTAGAAGCATCTAAAAATTTAAAGATGTTAGAAGAACTTAGAAACTTAAACGTCTTAGCCAAAGCACTTAAAAGTTTGAAAATTTAATAATCTGCAAATTCAGGAAATCGAAGTTTTGAAATGCTGTACACGGTAATTGTTTGATATGAAGGAAAAAACGTCGGAAATTTTAAATTTCACAATTTTTTTTGAAAAGTAAGAAGCTAGGTTTTTTGTGGTTTGATCTATTCAACTTATGGATTTTTTGAAGATTTCCAACTAATTGAAAAGTTAAAAACCACATACCTATATTAAACTGCTTTAGAATGTATTCCAAATAAAGAAATAATTAAATACATTATATATTTAGCAACAGACAATTAAAGTTATGAATTTAAACTCATATTTATATCATTCTCTGTCACTGAATTATATTTTTTTTAGAATTCTTGACAGTTCGTTATTAAACCAAATCTAATAAATTTTTGAAATTTGGAGGTAGGAATAATTTCACCTATCCGATGGTTACCCTAACGAATATCTAGGCAGCTCTCGATATCATTTATAAAATTAAAATTTCATCACAAACCGATAGTGACAGGCATCAGCTTCGATTAACGATCCATCAAGTTTGCGAACATGACGCAAGACTCTATATTATCTTTAATTTGGGAAGCAGGTGTTCGGAATCTGTCGAAAAACGTAAAAAGACTTAATTAATCGTAACTGCTGATGTTGCTTGACTGTATTTGTTTCATCGTCAAATACAATCGAAGCATGAAATTTGTAATTAGTGTAGTGTTGTTTGTGTTGACGTGATGTAAGCTCAACGACCGAAAATTTCAAAATAAACAGAATCTATGGAAATAATTATCAAAGTGTTGCAGTCACGCCCACGTCGTAAATTAAGAAATAAATAAAATTAACGAGAAAGTCATTGTTTTATTGCTGGCTAAATAATTGAGGATTGTTTCGATAAGAGGTGAAGGACGAGCTCTTATTAATGGAATGAATAGACTACATTATGATTATTACTATTTATTGGTATTACCTTTTTTTGGCGAACGGCCATGAATCTCAAAGCAATCTATAAAGGTCATAAAGATTTATATTTAATTTAAAACCGTCAAGCTTAGTAGTAAAATAACAATTACAAAGACATTTCCCGAGCTGGCTGCCATCGAAATTAAAATGGATTCTATTTATTTTATCGACGTAATAAAAAATGATGCGTCATAAAATGCGCGTTGTAACAATCTTGACGTTTTCTTCAATAAACGAGACCGCGGCTGAAATTCAAGAAAATTGTAGCAATTGTTGGCAACCACCATTTTTGTTGATAACATCTGGCGTACAGTGGCGTAACAATGCGAACATGCAACCAAGTCCGGTCAGAAAATAATAATCGACTCGAATTTTAATGTTGGTCCCCGGAGCCGGATTCTTGTTAATAGCACAAATGATATTAAGTTTGTTTAGCGTAAGAAGTTAACGGCAACGCGGCGCGGCGTTTCGAATTTTTCGCTTTGGAATCAATTTGCCCACGTATTTCTCTCGAGTGTTGTGTAAAACCCTCGAGTGAGCGTATATTGTTGCCGCCTTATCAGTACATTGGTGTTATTTTGGTGGCGGCGTCTTCGACGTACGATTTTTTCGTTAGCGTTGTTGCCATCAGTAAGCCTCTTATCTCTAACGGCACAGAGAAGTGCAACGTTGCCTGGACCAAATCCGACATCGGCAGGGATTATTAGCCGCCTCCTCTTGTTACTGTAATCTGAGAACAATCATCTCTCCTGGCCGCCCCATCTTCTGCCATTAGTCTTATTAAGCGCTTCGACGTGCGTGGTGATTAGTAATATTTAATTAAAGCAACGGGCGATGTTGGCAACCCTTCCTCTGATCTGTATGATGGTATGAGTTTGTTGTGTGGTGAGCCAGGAGGCAGGATATTAAACAGACAAAGACACACGGGCCGCCCCATTATGCATGCTACCCGACGTTATTATGTACTTAAGAGACGATAAGGATAATTAGTTTTGTGTGCAGTCTTGGAGGATATCGAGCAAATTCCTATTAAGCGTCTTAGATAGGCGCGTTAAAATTAACAATTTCACAGGGTATTAATGTCTGCACCAAGCTAAAAGCGCTGCAGCGGAATTTTCACTTTAAGCCAGACGCACACTGTTCTTAAATGCTTACAAAGATAGCTCAGGTTAAAAGCCTCGAGACTAAATTAAAACGGCTTGAAGTTTACTCACAACTCGAACTAATGAGATTAAAAAAAAAAAAAACTTGTAAAGCGTAGTTTCAGACGATAGTTTATATTTTTAAATGAATCGCTAGAATACAATTGATAGTAGGTAAATAAAGTGAATAGTAGCAATGTTCAATAGCAAGAAAGGATAATAAAAGTCATTGATTTGTATCTTTTAGAGAATAAATGTATGTTAGTTGTATTTATCTGTTTGAAATTAACAATGTCTATGGCGGCGTCCACGCAAGGCCTAACATACAAGTTCATTGTGTCGTCGGCATTATCAGTCTCACAGCCGACTAGCCGCCCACAATGCCCGCCGCTCGACATGCAACCGCAAACTTGCGACACTTCCACGGGGAAATTAACCACCGATCGATCCCGATATTATAAGCGATGTGAGCAAATAAAAAGTCAAACAATCAGAGCGGACTCGATTGTCGCCAAATCAAATCACCGACTCCGAGTGGAACGACGAGATTGAAAACGTACCTTTGTCTGTGATTTTCAATATGGGACGCTCTTAAGTAGATTGCGATGGTCGCTTACGAGCCATTGTGTCCTCGCGATCTAATATTTCACGCAGCTTCGCCTTATTCTCCGGGCCGGAACTCCATCAGACCGCCAGATTGAAAGAAATTATCTGTTTCCACGGATTGAACACTCGAGTGTGTAGTCAAATTCCGAGAGCTTTTGACGCCGAAACGCACCATTGTTCAAGAACTCGTTAAAGCCCAAAGGCTATAAATCCTGGGCACGGAATGCCGCACCTGTGACGGAAACTAACGGTTGCTGCCTTCCATGCAGACAACCTCTTGTCAAGGGTTGCAGCCAGAAGCCGGATGCTGCGGACGAAGCCAAGCTACGCATTGATTCACTGAACGGACGATGACGACGACGACGTCGGGCAAAAATCGGCACTTTTCATAATGCGAAAACAGAAATAGGAGAGATTTGCGTGTGCTTTTGTGGTAAAACGGACCCAGGAAATTTTGTTATAATAATTGGGTGCTTTTAACTCTCGACCTCGTGTGTTTGTGACTTTTCCCGCGGCATACAACGAAATTCAAAGCAGTCCCTTGTAATGTCACCCAACGCAGCTATAACCCTCTCTCTACATTATCCACTTTTATGATGATGGCATATTACTTTCCGCTAATTGCCCCCAAAACCCATCCAGCACATCGTGTACGTTCAAGCGACCTCTCGAAGAGCAGCATCGACATAAAACCACGTGTAAAATGGCATCGAAAGAAAAGTACTACTCCGACTTCAGCCAGGGGGCAGTAAAATCTCAGTAATCATTCCCCGGGTGGTTATGACTCAAGTAGAGTGCAATAGTGGGGCTGTGAGTGGACGACGTCGTAAAACAAAGGCTCCTTCTGCCGGAGGCATGCGTTCGCACTCTACAACGTTACGGCTCTTCACATCGTCAACGGCACAAGGGCGCGCTGCGAGAGGCCACTTTGATCCGACAAAAGGCCGACAACACAACACATTTCGAAAAATGTCGAGTTGCAAACACTCGAGGCGTGCTGAAAAACGTTAGCTTAGATTTAAATATTGCTTGGAGCAAGGGATAGCGTCATCTTTTTGTGGTTTTGACGGGATTGCATGTAGGATTAAACCGCCTGCATGTATACCACGAATTATGCACTATTTAAGTAAACAATATTTCAAGTTACGACGATAACATCTTCACGTGTAAATATCAAGAGCTGACTGGAGGACTGGCCGACCCGGACGTCATAAATAATCCCTCAACAATAGCCAGTGCCCTAATAAGTACACATCTACAAGCTCCATTCATACAATATTAACTGTCGCTTTACATGCATTTATGAATGTTTCATGTCAATTGTTCGTGTTCGAAAAATCACAATTTGATATGAAAAAGTATAACGGTTCCAAAGCAATACAAGGTGACGGTAAACATTTGGAAAAATAGACTGGGGCGCATCCACCATTTTCAACAGATACAAAATTTAATATATTTAAAAACTAGTTTCATAAACACAATAGAAGTGTCTGTATAGGAAGAAAACTCTCAAGTTTTATAAACCTAGTTTTTTATGCTATTTTGTCTAATTTGTACAGGTGCGCCAAAACTTATGCCCCGGCCTACAAATCCATTTAATTATTAAGTTATAAATACAATTTTTTTACATACAGAAGCAACGCAAAAACCTTCTTTTTCAAAAATCAAAAGCAATAAATAGTCAACAGCAAGAAAAGTTTTAATGTCGACCCTGGATACAGGCTACAACTTAAAGGTTTCAAAGGAAAAACTATTGCATGTTATAAATTACTTTAGGGGCAGTTTATGGTTTACCAGTCAATACCATAAATCATATTATAAGATGAAATATTAATTAATTTCTCTGCAGAATATGTTCTAATTCGTGTTTCAATTTCATTTTTATGCTTTTTACCATAAAAGGAACAAGGTAAGTTAAAGCTGCATCTATTTTATTACTTAATAATTAAATGGATATATAAGCCGGGACATAAGTGTTGGCGCACCCTGTGTATTAAATATTTATTTTTTTACAAATTAAATCAATTTTGGTAATTTAGGGAATTTTGTGCTAGTTGGTGACACTTTTCTTTTAAAGTTGACATTTTAAATTTCGGTCAAATACATTATACAAATTCCGCCAAGACTTATGTCCCAGCCTATTGTTATGGTCTGTATCTATTTTATTATTATCATAATTCTTTTGTCATATAGGATCACGCATTGCTCATTATATTATTATATTAAAATAAAATTTAAGTTTCTCGGTTACATCGATTCTACTTTTGTTTTACTACCGACACGTCGACAGTACGAAAAGGTCTATAACACTATAAATCCATTTAATGATTAGGTATGTTATAAATACTACTAATATTAATAGCAATACTTAATCACATTTTCTCTGTTGTTAACTATTAGTTAGGTATATGCAAAAAAATCTTTTTGCAAAAATCAAACGCAATAAAATAGAGATAAGCTTAACGTTTTTTTTATAAAGAAAAGCATATAAATGAAATTAAAACATCTGCATTAATATTTCATTTTCTAACAAAATTTATGGTATTGACTGGTAAACCATAAGCAGCCTCTAAAGTAATTTATAGAAACTAGTTTTTCTACTCTTATTAACATAAGTACCCCACGAAATCCATAATCGGGGCGAAAACTTTTTTTTTGTAGGTAATAATACTTATATGCAGTCAATACCAAGTAAAGTTTTTACGACAACCCTGGGCATCGGATAACTCAAATTGGGTATTATAGATTACTCTAGTGGCAGCTTTCTAGTTTACCATTCAAACCATAAATCTTATTAGAAGATTAAATATTAATTAATTTCTCGACATCACATGTTTTAATTCGTGTTTCACTTTCATTTTGATGCTTTTTACTATAAAAAGAACAAGGTAGGTTAATTTCACTTCCATTTAACTGCTTTTGATTTTTCTAAAAAGGAATTTTTTGCATATTTTTAACATATGATTAACAATGGAGAACATGTGATTGGGTTAGTTTGTTGTACTACATTGCTCTTATACATAAAAAAATGTGTATATAACTTAATAACAATAATAATTAAATGGGTTTATAAGTCGGAACATAAGTGTTGGTCCAACACTTATTATTTACAAATTATTTATTAATTATTATTTATACTTATTATTCACCTATTATTTACCTATTATTTATCAATCATTCACAAGGTAAATAATTGGCATTTTTCGCAAGTGAAATTGCAGAATTAGTGTTCCAAAATTACTTCAGGAATTTTCTACACTTTGCTAGAAATACGGCAATGGCAGAAAATGAAATTTTTTGTATATGGCCTGAAACTGTAATTTAAACTCACACTAATATTTGACATTTCGTTCAATGCGTTTTACCAACCAAAAAAAAACCTAGATTTCCGGTTTAGTGATAGTTTATCAACGCATTCAAAATGAGAGTCTTACTAGTTTTGTTACAAAAGCGAATTAGAAAATAATGCATTAAAGAACAAATTTCATAAGGCAATTTTTAAGCCACAAGTTCAAGTTTAAAAACGAAAGGTGAAGCAGTGAGTTTTACAGTGGATTAGTGTTTTAGTAGCCTTATTTAAACAAAAATTCAAATTTTCAGAATCAAAGTTTATTTTGAACCTGATGTCCACAGATCAAAACACGATTACATTTTGGGATGGTACACAAGATTTAACCAAACTTATGTGTCAGGATGTAGTGTCTGGGGATATTTTTCTAACCTAGGAGTTGCATGCATTGTTGACAACTTTTGACAAAAATGATAACACTTTACGTTTATTTCATTTATTTATAATTTTCTCTAAATTTAGACAATTGTTATCGGCAAACTTCCAACGTAATTTACAAATCTTGTTGAATATAATCTTGAAGTGCTAGTGTTAATATCAACTTTTAACCATTTAACAATAACCATGGGAAGATGCAGTATGACACAAATGTTCACTTTTTTTCATTAAAGCCCATACTTTGGGACCTGTATAATTTGCCGTCCGTCGATAAAAAAAAACAAAACAATAATGATGTTCTAAACTTTGGTTGCCTCTTCTTCCCCTTTAAACTTCATTAGTACACTTGTTCCGGTTCTTAGGTTCGATTACGTGCGCCTCGCAGTACAATTTGGAAGGGTTCAAGTATTTATTTCTAATTTGGATATTGTGGTGTTAGTGCAATCAAATCAATTTTGACGGATCCCTCACTATCTAAATTTACTACCACCATTCGCTAATAACCACAGAAATGTACATACATTGTGCTCTCATATATACATCCTATGCAGCTAAAAATGGCAGTTTCTATAGGTTCATAATGGAGTGTTTTTTGTGGTTGGTATGCTAAATGTCAGAATTGTTAGAACGATAAGTTAGTGTTGTTAAAAATGAGTAAAAACATCTTATCCCTCCAAAAATACGAGAAATTGTGGTAACATTAAGAATAAAGATTTTTTGTCTATGGAAAACAATATGACAAATTTGAAGAAAACTGGCATAATTTAAATAAAATAAATTTATATATAATTTTAAATAAATTTTTCAACGTTTTCAGTATTAAAGTTATGCTTTAATATAAATAAAACTGTCGACATGTCAGAGTACAACAAACTGCAAGCTACTCTTCAGTGGACATTTAACGGTTATGTACCTAAAAAATTCGGAAATTTATCAAATTCATAATTTTTCACATTCGACAAAGATTCGTATTTATTATCGCGAGATTTATTGCTTTTATTATCGCTTCTTTTATTTGTGATATTTAGAAAGAAAGAAAAACGAAGAATTTGGATTCTGGAATCTGAATGGATCTTGTGGTTAAGGTAAGTTGTAGTCTTTAAAAAAACTAAAAATGAAATAAAAATAAGGGTCATATTGTTCTGAATATTGAGCCAGCATCATTCTCAGCTATCAAAGTAATCTATAAACTCGTCTTTGATAAAATCATTGAAGAACAAAAAAAACAATAACGAAGAACAATAAAGAACAAGAAAGAACCAGGTTTTGATGCAGTAGGAGAAGAAGAAAAAAATAGAAAAAGAATACAAGAAGAAATTTATGCTTAAAACTTGGACTATTTTAAAGATAATAAATATTTTTTGAACACTTTCTCATACTTAAAAAGAAACACTTTTAGCACACACCGAAAAACTGACAGAGCTTTCGCTGACGCATTTCGGCAACTAAACTTATCAGAGCGACGATTAAACATTTTCTCGGGTATAAATAAAATTAAAATAATATATTAAAAAACGATATTTAAAAATGTTAAAAATGAGTAAAAATAATTTTATTTTTCTAAAAATACAAAAATTTGTAGTGACACCAAGAATTTACTGTCGAATAAATCGTGTTTCCTGTATGAAAAACAATTTGAAGATTGTTTTAAGAAAAATGAAATTTACACAATTTTTGTAAAAGTTACTGGCATACTTTGAATTACAAAGAACTAAATACGAAGTTTTTTCTTTTCCCTTTTTGTACAACAGTTCAGTGTTAAGGTACTGTTTAATTATTAATAAAAAAGTCGACATCTTAAAATACAGCAAACTACAGGCTTCTTTAAAGCGGATATTTGACGGCTACGTACTTAGAAAATCGCAAATATTAAAAAGTAGAAAAAGATATTAATAGATTTATAAAAGCGCCTATAACAAAATGTATTTGGCAATGAAGAACAACGTGATCCATATAAAATGGTACTCATTTTTAAGATTATTTTGTTGGTGGGCTCTCTACTGGTCATTGCTTTGGCATCCTAGTGTGCCACATTAAATACTAAATTCTTTCCTAAGATATTGTATATTTTCTGATTTTCAAAAAAGAATTTTGTGGTGGAACTGTAAGGTAGCGTCGTCAGATTTCTCCGAACCTAATCTCGTCTGACTATGTTTCATTCGGTACAACTAATGCTATAGACATACGGAAATACAAGACAATTATGACAAACCATCATACTGAGACTTTCAAGAGGAAATTTACTCTTGTGCCGAAATTTATAAAAATTAAAAAAATGTATAAGAAGAGTTTTTTGTTCATATATTACTTTAATTGGAATAACAGTATTAATGTTTATCCCAAGCTATGTAAAACTTGGGCATAAATAAAATAGTTTACCTAGAATAAAAAACGATTAAAAATTGGGAAATCTGTAGCGTGTATTGCAGGCGTGTAAAATATAACAATTTAATGGCAATGCTTCCAATGAAGACTATCTTGAAAAATCGAGTCTAAAATACATTGGAATTACCTGAGGAAAACAAAAAAAACTGAATTAAAAGTAAAAACTAGAATAATAATAATATAAGTGTGATCTCAATATCGTACCCTGGGGACGAAATTAGGAACCCAAAAAATTAATTATTTTTTTTTATGTATTTTGTATGATTTCATTAAAAATATAAATAATAGAATAGTTTTTTTGGCATGTTATTGTTTTTCATTTTGAATATCTATAATAGTTTTTTAAATACATATATTTTTTTAAAAGTGTACTATATTTGGCGACTCCACCTAGTGTTAAAGCGGAAATTGTAAGTGGCCGATAGGTGTTGGTTTTAGAAGTTTATATTATTTGCAGTTTGATACTTGGAATGACTACCAACCTTCAAAACATAAATTTGACTAGTTCTATTATGAAATTCAGTTAGACTATTACAGCACTCAATTCGGTGCTATAGTAGCTCGCTTATAGACCGCAAAACAGCAAAGCTGATTTTATAAATTGCAAAGAATAAGGAACGTCAGATCCGGTCCATTATGTTGTTATTAATTAAAAATTTTCGCAGTGGTGGTTTGAGCGTTGCTTTTGTTGGCATTGTGCTTATATAAATAATGTTAGCAAACATCGTCGGAAAGTGTGGAAATGATGAAAGTTGGAGTAAAAATTAGAATTTTGCTCGCCGTGGGGAAGGCAGCGACCGTGGGGGCCGAGGGAAAAAGCGCAATCCTGCAAAGTTGCAAGTTGTAAATTCAGTGTAACCCTTCCTCGGGGCACAGTAATATAGCAAAGGCGCGATAGGCGGCGGTGAAACGTCGAGTAATGAGTATGAATACGTCACGTCAGAACTCGAACTCTTGGCAGTAAATAGCGAAGCCCCAAGTTGCTGCTCTACCGCCGACTTGCTCACGAATGAGAAAATATATTACTCCTACAGATTGCTGACTAAATTACATCGCATCACCTTGGACGCTTTACGGACAGAGACGCATCACAGATTAACGGTTGGACGCTTGATTGGACGGACGACTATATACCTGAAAATTGCACGAGAGATTTTGTCGACGCCAAGTTTTACCTATTCTTATTCGTATCGATCGTGGCGTACGCCTTTGATCCCCTTCATTACATCGAGTTGATAAATGGAAGTTTTTCGCATCATAGTCGGCCATTATCAACCCTTGTAATATGAAAGGATGAAGTATTCCACGGTGAAATATACACTCCTATTTCACCTTGGATGGCTTAACATTGTACCGCTCAGACAATCCGTCCTAGTAAAGAATTGCTACAAGAATATTTCCTACTTGCTAACTCGTTGACTCTGACATCTTATCACACTTTAGGGGACGATGAAAGCTGATGTATGCCTAATGTCGGGGACAATTAGATTGTTACATTTCTTAAGATACACTATCTTTCTTTATTATATTGGTGGCAGAGGGTGGCATCATTTATAACCGGCCCCAATTAAACTTTGCTCAATCCTCACTAATTCCACGGAGATAACTCAAACTTAAATTTACGTTTATTTATTACCATTTTTATATCCACATCGATAAATTACATTTCTCTGTTTCAACGTCATTTTTTATAGTTTCCCATCTAAAATAATTTACCAGCATCTTTTATGAAATATATGAAATAACTGTGCAATTTAAAAATTCCTCTCGTCTCGAAATTTCATAAACTGTACACAGTACAACAGTTTTAATTAATCTTTTTTCTATACTACATGTAACTACACCCTCTAAAATCTTTTAAAAAGTTACACCGTTGCAGATTATAAATTAAATTTACATGGCAGTATCAGTAAAGTAAGATTTATCTTGTGCTGTACTTACGGTTCAACAGAATTTTGTTAAAAAGCTTTAAACTTAGGTCTGTATTACTTTATTAGATAATGGACTAAAAGTAGGGCATGTTGAGATTCTACCTTTAATGTTCAGGAGCTTATAATTGATGTCGATGAAATATTTATAAATATTTTAGGAAGCATTAAATGTGAAGATTTTAACATTGAGTGGAAATTTTCGTAGCACAGAGAAATATTTTAGGGTCATGAAGCACCAACGTAATAATTATTATATTAAAAAAAGATTTCCTCGAGGATAAAAGAACAAAAACTGCTTCTATAATAATAAAAATTTTAAACCTGTAATTGCCGTTTGATTCCTTTTTCAAAAGCATTTTATTTCTCGATTATATTCATCACTGTCTACCAGAAAGCGGTAATTTGTAACGAAATCAACATAAAGTTGTTTTTCAAGACTGCGGCATTGTTCTTCCTAATGAAATCTTTCCTTGTTTCATATGTTTCTTAACAAAGCGTCGTTTCCCCCTAAAGAAAATTCAAAGAAACCAGGTTTATTTTTGTTCCTCTTATTCGTATCATTAGTGTCTCTAATAAGACAATTATGCAGCACATTCTTAAAGTGTCTGCGTTCCAAATGTCGCAATTATGTCTCTTTCATCCCTTAATCCACTCGAATTAAAATGCATGAAACCCCCTCAGTTTTTAATAACTTCAATCGCAATCAAAAAATGACATCACGTCGGTGTCACAAAGCCTCCATTTCCATAAACCGCTACGACGTCACATTCAGATGATCCCATTGCTCACACTGCCTCTCTCAAATTTGAATTATTTGCTTTTAATCAGCAATTACAATGATAATTGATAGGTAATCCCGGAGGAAATACTTGAGCGCTTAATGAAAATTACCCACAACACTCATAAATGTAAATTGAAATAGTGAGAGACGTTGATGAGTCACCGACAAACAGGTGAGCAAAAATGCAACCCTTACCGTATCGCATTACGTCCCTCCTGTCGAACTCTTAATTATAGTCGTAGGGCTCTACCCTACCGACAAATACTATGTAATTTTAGGAGGGTAAGAACGAAAATCGATAAGGGAAACGTGAACGCATATTGTCCATCTGTTGAAAAAGCGATTGGTTTGATATGCACGACTTTAGCACACAAACGAGAATTGAAAATTTGTTACAAGATATACAGATGACAGTTTTTCTTCCCACGATAGCTGCATTGGAAGCTCTAATTAGACTCAATCAAACTAATTATTCTCTTATTGTGTTTAATTGGGGCTTATTGTGGTCGGGACTCTGTCTGTGTTTAGAGATGAGCGCTCGACATTCCGACTGTGACAGACAGATGACCGCACATATAATTAATTAAGAGAACTGTGGTAGATTAGAAGCCCTTTGTGCACTTGGAACGACAAAAACTAAATTTTTAAACTGTGTAAAGAAAAATCTAGGAGCAGGCGAAGCAAAGTGGTAGTCTACGAAGAGATAAATGTTTTACATTTATTGCAGTCGACAAAAAAATGCCAAGAATTCAAGGTTGGCTTTTTCGTGATCTAAATTTTAATGATTTCAAAGATTTCACTAAAATTAGCGTTTTAAGATTTAGGTGGAGTTAAAGACGTCAAAACTATATTTTTTTCACAATCGGAAACTCCCCTCGTCAATGTTCAAAATTCTCAACCATCACTAAAACACGAGAAATTAAATGGATTCGTAGACTTCATGCCTTGCATTTTTGCTTCTTTTATAATAGTTAATTAATAGTATAAAATAGTTATTTTGGTCTCAAATAACTCTAAAAAATACTTATTTCTCCGAAAACAATCGAGATTTTTTTTAAATATGCTCTTGCGTAGTATAAATCTATCATTTTTACAAATGTATTTTTATAAATCATGTCTGCTTAATATTCATTCTTTTTCATTTCAGACAAATAAAAATAGTTGATTGTTACAGTACGTTTGATTCTAATTATAATAATAGTCATTATTTCAATTGTATTTTTTAATTTGTAAATTTTACAATTAGTAGAACTGTATTTAATAAAATCTTATTGGACACATACAGTTGTACAGTGGGACAACGTGTGGTTCGCATGTTGCAACTCTTTTATGGTTTTTTGGTTATGCAAGATTTTTTAATAAATCCACAGCCTCTTATAGTTCCTCATCTGAAGAAAACATTCTTCGCTAGGGGCTAAATCATAACTATATGGTGGATGACGTAGTTTAATAAAACCACAATCGCCAGTCATCTCTTGAACTTTATGTGCTTTATGAACTTTGCAATTGTCGTGGAGCAATAAATTTTTCTGTTAGTGGTTGTAGGGACACTGTTCGACAAGGGCTAATTTGGTTGTTGGGTAGTATTACGGTATAACTCTCCATTTATTGTAGACTTTTAGACATATATTCAAACAATAATTATCTTTTATATTATCTTTTCATTGTCTCAGAAAATAGTTCCTATAACTTTTTCAGATGCTTGGGTTTTTGTCTTTTTCGGGTATGGTGATCCTTTGTAAACCCTTTGCATCGATTCTTGTTTTGTGAGGAGGTCCTAGTGGTATACTCAAGTCTCATCATGTGTTTTCTTGGAAAAAAGTTCACTGTTTTCATCTAATGAATTTAAATTTTCCTTCGAAATTTGCTTCGTGCACAATTTTTGTTCAAGTGTGAGCAATTTCGGAATCCATCTTGAAGAAACCTTTCTCATAGCCAAATCGTCATGTAGAATTTTCCAAACGGTAGTTTCTTCAGTTCGCACTTCAAGTGATCGATCACACTTTTGATCATCCTGTATCGAATCCCTGCCCCATTTAAGCTGCTTGGACTAGAACTTCACTTAAAAATAACTGGGGACATCTTTTCCAATTCTCTCATGAGTTTTATGAATAGTTTTTGGACTATTGCCTTTTTTTCTAAGAACTTTATCACACTGTGGTGCTCTAGCTTCATATCACTGATTTTTCAGTATTTAATTATCTCTCAAACGGTAATAAATCAACTTTTTTTTTTAAAGTTGGCTTGTGTTACTAAGAATGTAGCAACTACTTGTCACTAGGCTTATGATTAGGTAGATAATATAGTAACAACATTCGTAAGAAGTCGAAAATGGAATGAATGAAATGAAACATAATTTGTATCTAATTTAGCAAAAAATAAATATAAAGAAAAAAAATACATATTCAATTTTTAAAAACAAAATTAATGTAAAAAGAAAAACGTTGTTTTTATTGTCTCATGAGAATAAATTATAAAATTATTTATACTTAATTCGGTATCATGAGACATTGAACAATTTTTTTGCATTTTTTTAAATTTATATTTAAATCAAGGCTGTTTTTACTTTTTATTATTATTTTTTATTTATTTATAATACTCTGAACAATTTAGAATCAAATTCTTAACAAAGTTTTTTCTAAAATTATAAAAATCCGCACTTTTGATACATTTTCTCCAACAATTTAGATAACATCCCACATTTATTGTCCCAGTGGGAAGTATGACGAATAAATATGAACAAAATCGATAACTCAGTTTATTTTACAATGTATTCAGGTTTTAAAGCAAAAACAATCTACATTTGACGAATGTCAGAAATGTTTCGATTCATCAGAGAGTGCAATAGTTGTTTTTCTGAGTTTTATGATTTCCTTTAGTGATAGGTACAAGTTATTACGTGATCTGTAATTTAGGTTTGGGTAATAAAATAATAGCGAAAAAACGCCGGGAACAAGAGCTGAACGAATTTCTCCCTCTTTGTAACACAAGAAATAAGAATTGTGATATATGAACAGACATAACTTTTCAAACTAAAAACAGGCTCGGTGCAACTGCTTCAGTGTAATGGTTCAAATCGTTCGGAAACATGTCAAAATTTACTTCTTTGTCAACTTTGTTCCCTTGTAGCTTCGTTTTCGGCGAATTTGAAATAAGCAACATTATCGTGTCAACCCCAAATAAAGATTGGAATCTTCTTCTCCAGTTACTCCTAGTTGATTATTAATAGTAGGTTTTGAAGTACGTACAAGTTTGCGTTTTAATTAGCTGCTTTCAGCTGAAAATACTCCAACTTGTACACCCACTCGACCTTATTTTCCTCCGGGATTTCGCGCGTGAGCCCGATGCTATCACGCTATTGACGTTTCAATTTTCAACGATCGACAATTATCAAAAATGGCTTCAAACATAAATTACAGCGAAACGTAATAAAGGACGTGTACACGTTTCGAGGTCCCGGTTTGAATTATTGGGAACTTTACAGACTATTGGCACAAATTCTCCGATCTAATCTGGACGGAATGTAAGAAAAGGATCGGTTATGTGGAGTTTTTAATTGAGCGAGTCTTTCTCTGTCACGACGAGATAATTAATTTTTTGTTTTCATAAAAATGTTGTTTTCAGAGGAATACAGACAGAATCCTTTGAAATCCGGTCTGCTCCTTTGAGATGCTTTCATGCTAAAGGCAGAGTTTATAATTTGGAGCAGTCTTTGCATCAATGAAATATTTGGTGTGCGCTTAATCCTCTCGGTGATCTTTGGCAGGTGCTGCGGAGGTCGTGCAATTTGGCGGATGTTTACTTCACCACTATCTTTGTTCTATAAAATTTAAAAATCGCAACTATGCAAGTCGGTTGGATTAAAATTGAAAGAATTATTTATTAATGTGAAAATCAATGATCTATCTAGGTGAAACATAATTCAAATTGAATGTTTTATCGTTTTTGTTTTGTTTTCCTATTTAGAACTTGTGTAGAAGTTTTCCATGTAATTTGTGTTCCAATTAAACAGTTTGTTGTTTTAACAAATCCAACGATGTTTGCTGCTTCTTTAAAAATTAGCGGAGATTATGTTATGGGGGTACCCGCAGCGTGCATTAAAAATGGTCGTTCTCATGTGTTTATCTGCAGGTGTCGTGTTTGTCATGTCCGCATCTGGTTTCCTGGTGCGTTTGTCCTTTCGCGGTCCCGTTCTGCGACTCCGGTGACTCCGGTGCCACCTGTACAGCGTCGGACCTGCGCGCGCTTGTGCGGGGCGTGTAGGGTGTCCCACACCGAGGGTCGATCATCAGTATTCGCGCAATGGTCGTGTCGACTATATAACGGCGGTTTGTCGTCGGCGCCTCGCTCAGTTCCGTTTTGGTCCTCCAGGTGAACTCCACAGGTTCCGCGTGGGCGCGCGTGCACAATGGGCGCAAACCCATCACTGTTGTTGTTCTTAAATTAGATGTAAAAAAGAAACTTTTTCTTTCAACAGTAAAAAAGTCTTCGGCCCTTTTAATGTGTAAGCCTGGCACGGACGGTGTAAATGATCTAACATATTTCAGCGCTTTGCCGAGATTAGCGCCTGAAGGGTAAGCGCGACGCAACAAGTCACGGTATCTTCGCCCATCGAGAGATGTGCTGACCCCCAGCATGGATTATGTCAGCTCGCTCTGCTGTCTACTCGCATTCCTGCTCTACTACAACACGTTGGATGCAGGATTTGTGTACGATGATCGGTAAGTTGGTGAAGAAATCCGAAAAAAAAATTTTATTCATATTTCAAAGAAACGCTTTGTCGCAGCGGGAACGAAATCTTAATCTTAGCACGATTTCAACATCCTGCGAGGACACGTTGCGTCATATTTCAGAACACCTAAAACTGGAACATTCCGTTAGAGAACTTTTTCCACAAAAACTTCCTTTAAAGACTGAATTCTAAAACCGTAAATCTCTCTATTCAATTCACCGCTGTATTTAAAATTGATTAAAAATTCTTCGAGGAAAACAAACTGTCATCTCCTTTTACCACGAAAACTATCTCGTGCTTCCGTACCGATGTTATTTTCATAACGCTAATTGTGGAATGTTTGCGCACTGCTGCGAAACAGACAACAAAACTAAGCAGGATTCAGTCGGATACCGGAAAATTGAACTGCATTATATACACTGACGCTCAAGGAAAACACTGAACCGACTGTGTGAATCTAGAACGCGCCAGAGACACACATTGTAAAAGCTTAATTTCCTCAGCGCATTCACGTAAATCGTGTCCTGTTCTGCTTCGCAGAGCTGCATTCACGGATAAATGCTATGAATATAAATGTGAAAACTATCATTCTTAAGACGGAACCGGAAAGAGTCAGTCAAAAACCTATTTAAAAGAGGACAACCGAAACCGGATTCAGTCGAAAAAAATCTCAAGCACATTTTTACATACATACGGCAAAATTAACGTCCGTTTTAATTTCGCATTTAACCATCACTTGAAAGATTTCCAATTTTATTGATTTTTTCCAGATTTTATTTATACTAAGTTTTTTATTTCCTGCTAACTCAATTCCTCAAAGTGTCTAAAATATTTTCAAACACCAGGACAGCCCAAATTTGGACTTAGCACATTTATTTTGTCACCCTGTATATGCCAAAACCCTGGAATGTCTCCGCTCCTAATTGCCTTAATTGCCGAAAATCGCTCCCTAAATCAAAGAACCAGGTTTGCCAACAACCCTTAACTCACCCTATATCGGAAAATCGTTCCGAACGGTCAATTGATCGGCTTATGGTTCGAGTTGCGGTTCTGAAATCTTCATGTTTCATTCCCGGAATCGCACCCGGAACAGTCCTGGAATTTTTATGCTGAAAGATGCATCTTTAGAAAAATACAATAAAGTTCTGGAAGATACGAACTCGTTTCGATAACTCGCCCGATTCACGAAAGAGAAAATTACATTTTGTTCTTTTCGAGTTATAGAAATGTAGGCACATTTTTTGTAGTAATTACGGATATTAAAGTTTATTCTGGATTTACATGCAAGAACAAAATCAGATACAGCAAAGTCAGCGATAACGATATCAAAAATCTACATTCTTATTAACAGAAATAATTATTATTACAAATCAGAGGTAGTAGAATTTTAATTACAGACATGCTGTTGATTATATTTTAATGACCATATAAACAATAGTTATATGGCTGATAAGACATTAAATGCTAGGGCACAATAAGGGTAAAAAAGTAGCTACAGTTTAAACTTTATAGTGACCAGCAACAAAAGATTTGCCAAGTGATACACTTGTGATAAATGTTTTAACGTGTTACATGCAGACCCTATTAACCTTGGCTCTAACACATGTCATTTTTATTTCTTATTTAACATTGTTTAGACAAGTTGTTGTTCCACTTGTGGTAAAGCCAAGACGATGACAAAATGGAGTAATTAAACAAGCACACATGCTATTTAGTCATTTGCATTAAATTTCGTGCACATCATGAGAGTTTCATTTTAAAATACGAACAAAAAGTTATTCGACACTCTAATTTCGTCCAACAAATTATTTTGAGTACAATAAATATGAAATAGATACAAGATAAAATAAATAAGCACGTTACACATAAATAACATAATAAATGATGGACGTGGTGGAGTTTTAAAACAATTTCGTTTTACAATAATAATATTGAATCCTATGTCAAGTTAATGTAGTTTTAACAAATTTAGGTAAACATTATTCACGGAGAAATTTAAATTTTTATGTTATAAAATGGAAATTTAGTTGTAAACTTATAATTGAATATGTTAGAATAATACTTTTTGAAAACATGTCGGATATTTTTTCGTCACAAACAAATTGGATGAAATCTAATAAAAAATCAATTTTTTGTTAAATATTCAGAAGTTTGAAATCACGACCTCTGACAGATCGCAAAAGCATAAAATAAAAACTTCTTTTTGCAGTGTTTCAATATTTGATTTTGTTTTTCAACAAAAGAAAGGCCAAGAATAAAAATGTAGATATAAAAGACCCAAGGAACATTAGATGTAGTATTCGCTAGAATAATTCTTATAAATTGAGTTATTTCGAATGCACTTTTAGAAGTATTTGTTTAAATTAGGTATGGGGGCAATATAGAAATATAGAATTATTCGTATTTTTAATATTTTTCAAATGGTTTCAATATTTAATCTCAGTGAAACGGTTTTAAAGTTTGTGTACTACAGTAATTCACCAGATAACTTGGAGAAAGAACTTTATTTTTTGAAATCAGTTGACAAATTGATTATTGTTACCATAGAACTAAGTCTATGATAACTGTGATAACCATAGGACTAAGTCTATGATAACTGGATTCATTACATTTGCCCTCCCCCACAAAGAAGAAAAAATTATAAGGGAAAATTTTTGAAAGTAATTGGAGTGGAAAAGCTAAAAGACATATCGTTTCAAAGCTGAAATAGATTATGTGATGTTAATAAAATGTATGTATTTCAGCTACAAAAACTACTCATCTTTTCAATTAAAATTGGTTTACATTAGTTAAAGTTTCCTAATTGAATAACAATAAAAACAAGAGCTAATTTCCTTAAAGAATAGGTAAATTTAAAAAGTATTAAGTTTGGTTTCTAGGGGTTGTCGTCGAGCGTAGTAGTCTCGTCTTGGTACCAGACATTGAAATTGTTCCAGGAACAACGTGTTTGCCATAAGACCTATCGACGAAACTGGTCTCAACGATCTAGAAACAAAACGTTTTTAAAGAATTAAAGTGAAAGAATTTCGAATTAAAGTTGTGATGTAGGGAAAGTTATTTCCTGCCACATCACAGTAAAGGTTGTGTTCAACCACTTTTTAGTGAGAACATTTGGTAAAAAAAATGTAAAAAAATAATTAATTGGCGCGTCCAGCCACTAGTTGTAGGGACGTTTGATAATGTAAAAAAATGTTTATTTGAGTTCAGCCACTGGCTGTGGGAACGTAAATTGTGAAAAAAATAATTGTTTGCGTTCAGCCACTAGCTGTGGGAACGTTTGAAAAGGTTTGTGAAACATCATTTGCTGCTGTCCGATCACTAGTTGTGAGGACTTTTGTAACTAAAATTAAATGAAATGGTCAACTGATGATAATAATTAATAAATTAAATTCTATAAACTTCGCTTAGGTTAGTCGATGAGAAGAAACGCCCATGAAAGCTTTCGCGTGTCAACCGAAGATGTCCATAAATTTAAAGAACACACTTAACTTGGAGAAAAACCTTTATTTTTTGAAATCAGTTGACAAATTAATTATTGTTATCATAGAACTAAGTCTATGATAACTGGATTCACTACAGTACATTTTGAAATATCAAAGTCACAATTTTCTGTTTAATTCAACTATAGCTATATTTAGGTTTTAAATTGTTCAAACAACTAAAACTTCGATGTTAAAGTTCCCGCAAAAGTTTCTTCCGTTTAAGAAAAGAAAATATTGTTATATTTTCTTGAACGATATCAGCGCAAGCAAATCTTTGATTTGTTGTGAGTTTAAATGTTCTCTAATGTTGAAATTGTCGGAAAGCCCTTTCCGCTTTTAAGTTTGCATAAAAACTCATTTTAACAAGCGGTGTTTGATGTTTCAAAGTTTATATGAAAGAGCAAACAATAAAAATGATAATAAAGAGAAAAAACATGAAATTAATAAGGTCTACAAATTATTTGTATTGTGTAGAAACAGATTTAAAGGAAGGAGAAGATAAAAGAATTACGATGATAAAAAAAAGTTGTAAATTATAAGTGGGTAGATAGGAGAGTAGTACTTTTTCTTTAGCTCGAGAAATAAAAATCTTCTGTCCATTCAATCCCCAAAAAGAAAAAATAATACCCTCCGTACAAATAATCGCAAAAATAGAAAATCCCCCAATATCCGCTAATGTCCACACCTCTGAGCCGCCACCGTCCGCCTCCACAGACGCACTTTGTACGTGTTATGATTCTCAAACGGTGCCGTTCAATTAAATTCTGTTGGCATCGTTTGCGACCGACAACGGGCGTGTATACACGCTGTGTTATTGCCGCCGCCCCTTTATGAACCCCTTTCATCCGCAGCAGCGGCCTTTGAGATGTCGCGTTACAACCCGAGCCTCCAGATACTGCGGCCGCCCCTTTGTATAATGATAATCTCTGTCACTACCTTATTTCGTCACTGAATATAATCCGACTTCACTGCAATGTGCTACAGATGGCGGCCTATGGCGGTGATAAAATCAGAATTCAATGGGACAAGTGGAAGTGACGGTTGGATTCCGCGACGTGTGGCGGCTGTCTATACACGGAAAATTTAAAATAAGCTCGTGCTATTGGTTCTTTTGAAGCTGGATTCAATCGGGCCATCCGATTCCGAGGACAATTTCCACGATTTTACGTAAGCAAGAGAGATATTGCTGAAAGGAGTTAAAGCGAATAAAGAGGGGCGGAATATCTAATACATGCAAAGAGGGCAGGAGCTACGGGGCAAGGTCGGCACGATAAAGAAAGTCAGAGATACACACAAAAATTTCGGAGAGAAATTTACCGGCGCTGAAAACCTGAAATGGTTTTGATTTTTCTACGGTGTTTGTTTAGTTTATCGCCAAAAATAATACAAACAACGGTCAACATTTCAGCAATGAAATTTCTTTTTTAATTGCCTCCTTTTCTGAGCAGTGAAGTTTGCGAAAAATAAATCCTCTTTCTAAACTAGATGCGCCACTAACGACGCGAAAAACGTCAATTCTGTGGCTGATGTTTCCCCAGCAAGTCAACTGAAGCCCGAGATCGCTTTTCTAATTATTGTTTGTTCGACGTCCGCAGATTTATCGTCGAAACTTCGGCCCAGTTCTCCAGGATCGCATAAAATTAACCGCTCGGAATGGACTCCTGTCGAAGAAGTACAAAAGAAAGAGCAAAGTAACCGATTGATGGGTCTGCCCATTATTCCACGTTTAGCCAGCTCAACCACTTAAGCACTTACCTTGAAGCAAATTGTATTATCTTTGATTTAAACTGGGCCGTATGTTCAATTCTTATGATGATTTATGCATTCTCGTGCAGACGGACTAACGATCATCTTTTCATCGCTGAAAATTTCGCAAGAATCATTTATCTTCTGTTTTAATTAACTTCCGCGTTGTGTTTTTTAAGGAAAAAAATGACGGTGTTGCGACGGTGCACCAAGAGCCAATTAGGACGCATACAAGGTGGCGGCGCTGTCTTTTTGGTTTTTCAGATGACTCGACGGTTCAATAACAAGAAAAGGAAACATTTTATTAGAGTTGTCGACGTACGTTGTTTACGCTAATTACGATTTTTTATGACGCAGAAAATGACTTGATATGGAATTTCGTTCCCATTAAAGAAATTACCACCTTCTATCCATTAACCCTTTCCCTGTAATTTTTCCTTGCTTCTACTTTTTGTAATCGGAGACAATATTTTACGTAAGGAAATGGCCGCGACGGTAATCGTTATTCGATTAATATTTACATCACGTGCAAGACAAATTAATCGTCAGACATAAAATTTCCATTCTATTTGTCCGTCTGATGGGAAAAATCCATTTAGTAAACGTTTTAGGTGCTGAAGGAGCAATTAAATTAGATATCCCTTCCCTGAAACCTGAAACATTATCCATTACGACGATTCTTGCTTAGATAAGACCGATATTTATCGAAATGTGAAAGCTTTTAAGCTTGTTTTTCCTCAGGTCGTTTTTTCAATGAAAATCGACCGATTCTAACGTGCCAGAAAACAATTATATTCTCTCTTTTCGTCGAGTTTTTTAATCTTCAATTAATATTCCATACATTTTAATGGTTACAAATTACATTATTTTGTAGCGATTCTTTTTCGTTTGCTGGGTTTAACACGAGGAATGCTCAGATCGATATGTCATTATTTCTAGTCGTGGGTGTTTACAAGTGTGTTTCTTTCCCTTTGTTTTATTCGATGGGCTTTAAATAGGCTGTCACACTAAACAAAGATACTCGACAAAAAACCGATATGCGCTTAATTATTAAGTAACCCCGCAGCTGGTTTTCGATTAATTACAGACCAAAAGTGTTTTTTAAAAATAAGAATATAAAATGATGACCGCCGTGTGTAGGAAATTTTTGATTTTTGGGCGAACCTGGTTGCAAAATTAACACGTTTTTTCAATATTTTTGATTCTAGGATTAATAATTACGTGTGCATTTTTATATATTTTATGTGGCAAATTGCTGTCGCGTTTCAGTCATAACTAAGCAGGTGATGAATAGGTCTTTAAAAACCGCCAACAGTCAAGAAATGAAAGAAATTTCCATATAAATTACGCCATGTTCGTCGCGGCTAAACAAAGGCAAGTCCGTCGCAATTTTTTTGATGGACGTTTCTCTCTTCATAAAAAATTTCCTTTCAACCCTCATCACTTGTAGCTTCTTGGTCAGTTTCGGACATGATGACACCGAGGTCGTTCGGACATTGTTTTGAACATGCACAACTTGCACGTAACATCGATGCGAACAACAGTCCGTCATTAATGTCGTGCATGTAATGGTGGTCGTGGCCCATATTTCATTGCATGTCACAATGTAGCAATAACGAATGTCGTTTCAATTAGAACCAGTTAAATGCTGCACAATGATCTACAACCAGATTCGATTAAACGCCCACTCTAACATTTTCGAAACAATAGATTTGTGTGATTATTTTATGTTTTTTTTTTCAGTCGGGCCATCCTGAGCAATCCGGACCTTCTACCGAAGACGCCTTGGAGCCGCCTTCTCGAAGATGATTTCTGGGGTACACCTCTAACAGACAGTGGTTCTCACGGCTCGTATCGTCCTCTTTGTGTGCTAACCTTCCGCTTGAACTACCTCCTCGGAGGCTTCCAACCATGGGGTTACCACCTCGTCAACGTTCTCCTCCATTGCTTAGCTACCGCTCTTCTCGTCAAATTAGCCCGTCAAGTTCTTCCGAAATCCAAGTCTTCAGTTGGACCAGCCATCACCGGTCTGATCTTCGCAGCACATCCCATTCACACGGAGGCGGTGGCTGGGGTGGTAGGCAGAGCCGATTTGGCAGCTTGCAATTTCTATTTGTTATCGTTTTTGGCCTATGTCACGCACACGAAACATAGAGATTCGGTCTGTTGTTATCGATGTTTCTCTAATAATAAAGAGGATAACATGAAGCAGTTGAGGACTTTGAAGTACCAAAAGTTTGTTTATAGTTTACAAAAGAATGTGACGAATTGTAACTGGCCTAAAAGGTTGGGGAGGGAGGTGGTACACAGTGGAGTGGTCTTCCGGATGGATTTGAGGGAGAAGAAGTGTTGGGGAAGCGGCGTCAAGCAGTGGATGTATTTGGGGTTGAGTGTGGTTTTGGCGTTGGCGGCAATGTTGAGCAAGGAAACGGGGATTACGGTGTTGGGGATGTGCATGGTTTATGATTTCATCTACAGCCCTTCGTTGAAAAAGGCAAGTACTAGAATAAATCACTAATTTGAAGGGGAAGACAGATAAATTGCGAATGCAGCGCCATGCAATCTGTTACAATTTTAACTTGTTGTTTGTTGCAATGTTAACTAACTCATGTAAAATTAAAAACAGTGAACGTCTCTCGTGACTAACAAGATAAGTATAGTCATCAATATAAATTGTTATTGAAAATTAATTCGCCGTTTTTAAAAATCATTCATATGTAATATTTATCATATTCTCAATTGTAATTTTTCAATATAAAATTAAATGTCGAATTTTCAAAATATTATAAAAAATATGTGCTTAACAGTTAAGAAATATTTTATGAGGGTCTCGTTATTTAGAGACTTAGAAAGTGTTATTTTAGTTTGACCATATAATCAATAACCGTCTTTTTACTACTTAATTCTAGATTATTTCTGTTACTTTTAAAACTTAATGTGAGGAGTTTGAGCTGCAAAAATAGACAAAAATCGAAAAAAATCTGGAACAAGTGAAACATAAAAATTTCATTCATCAATAGCTAAACATTCTTTTTTTGTTTTGTTTTTTTTTTCTTTTATATTTTAATGTTTTAAACTAAGAAACTTTGATAATACTTTTGTAAGTATTACGTTGGTAAATAAAATAAAATTCATGAAAATAACTCTAAAGATTTGCATACTGTTTACCTAATTTAAAATTTAAAGTTGCTAATTAGTACCCAAAGAGGAATTAAAAAAACTATAATTCCTTCTAGAGAGTTTTTTTTCAGTTTTTTCTTTAAAATTTAGTAAAGCTTTGCATTCTCAATGAGGTGTTTGGTGGATATCTGGAATTAGGAAACGATCTTTTTAAACGTATCAAGTTGGGGTGGTAATGTGTAACGTTCTTCTTTCACTTCTTCGCCGTATTAAAACGATAAATTTTAATCTATGATAAAGCAATTCCGTCTCGCCCCACTTTTTTATCTACCTCTATAGAAGTGCGCTTCGTTCGTAAACTTGGAAAATCCCCAGCGAATTGATTGGCTTTACGTATCGAAGTTGAAGTGCTTTACCTTCGAGTTTAGAGTGGCGAAAATGAATTGATTTTCTTCGGTAACTCGCTCCAACTTACTAATCTTCATAATAACTCAGATTTGTGTAGTGAAGTCGGTCCCAGCGATAATTTGTCGAAGTGCACGGAGTTCGGGTATTAAATTTTTAACCATTTCGCTCACGAAACGGCCATTGATCCTCGCTCTTCGATGAGAACGAGTCGCAATAAACCCTTCGGGGACGCTCTTCGCCTGAGGAACGTGTTAATGTGTCACGTTCTAGTCGCTATCTCTTCTTGTCGTCCGGTCGTCTGCTTTCCCAAGATTGGAAAACTTTGCACCAGATATATGGCGTTGCAAATGCGGACTTGTACCCACAAAAGACAGTAAAAACAGGTAGACCATCTGACTTCGTTAAAGGCCTAATGGAAACGGCCGAAGAAACGAACACGACAAAGGAAAATCGAGGGGTAACACGGGAATTTTTCATGGGATGCGCAATAATAAATCCTCCTTCATTTGCTAGAAAATGCCAAGGGAGAGTCTCAAACACAAAACATGAAAAGTGAAATCGGAGAGGTATGTCCGGAATTTGGGGGCCCCGGACACAAATCACAACTATTAAAGTTGGGAGCAACAAATGCGAGCTTTTCAACTCATTTCTCTTCCGGACTCTTGGACTCGACATGGACGCACGAATGCTCTTTCATATTCAGACTCGTTTATAATGATAATCGTTATATTCACCGACGCCACGAGAATTTGAATGCCGTTATTGACATACACAGACTTACCGACATGAAAATAAAATATAGTTTGTTGGATCGGCTGCTCGTTTGTTCAATTTATTCATTAACATGTCTGTCCTAGTTTCATTTTTGAACGTCTCAATTTACTCTTTCTCTATCTGTCTCCGCCGTCTGCTAATTTCGCATATGAAGACGTTGAAGAATGGCAGTCCACAATGGCCGACACCGCCACCGTATTTACATGTTTATCAGACCGGCCGACGCTGCCTCCGGGATTTATTGGCGCTATTCGTGTAATGTAATGGCGCGAAGAACCGGAGACGGATACGGGTCTAACTTGTGCTGACTGCTGAGCCGCGCCACCCTAACTCACCCCCCACAGTTCAGGGAGATTGATAACGATGCAGCCACTTTGCGGCCGAAGAGAAGCTCCCCTGTCCCCCAAATGCGACTCTAATTTTCAATTGAAATTCGATGCTTCCGTTTATCATTGACGCTCCGCTGGAAATTAAAATCAAATTTGGAAATAAAGTTGAAAAAACTGGAATAAATGAAAAAAATGAAGGCTTCGTTGAAGGTGGTGAGAAAGTTTCCAAATTTTAACGTCGGTAATAAAATCGGTTCTTCATAAATCACAATTACGGTGGGTGAAGTTGGTAAATTTTTAACCTTGTTAGTGTTACGTGTGTGATTCATTTTCCTTCCCGTTTTTTATTAGTTTTACGACCAGTTTATGTGCTCTCCAAAATTAAAGACAACAGAATAAAAATCAAAAGTTCTGCAAAAAAGGCAAGCTTTACTTTCACTCAACCGTTATTTTACTTACATTTATTTCTTTGGTAGTCTAACCTGTTTTTGTAGATTTGCTTTGTTTACTTCAATTTTGGCTTGCAGCAAACTATCGTGGATTTTTCAAGGGTCCTGCTATAAAATTTTCAGATGCAATTGCCGTGGAAATTTATTCAATGTGACACTTTATTGTTCTTCGCTTTGACTATTAGATTGGACTAAACTGAACCAAAAAAGAAATAGTCTCATTAGATTCGGATAAAACAAAACATAAAGATGGAATGTTCCAAATTTTTACAGAAATGAGAAAATTGAAAATCATCTTCGATGTATTGATACTACATTTTTTTTATGTAGTTGACGAAGAGTTTGCTGTGAGGAACTTGTTAGAACTCAAGCCTGAATACTTTTATACAATTTAAAATCTGCTATAAAAAATTAGTGTTTTATACGCGATGATAAAGGATCTTTAACCATCTCGTGCATTAATAATTTTCATTTGACGGTTAAAGTGGTCCTTTATCTTCTTGTGTAATAAAAATCAATTTATGAATTAATTTCCTGATTTAAAGTAAAAAACAAAACGCTGTGTGAAACGCAGGTACAACGGATATATAAGTATTTATTTTAGGTTACAATTGTTTTAATTCCGAAATGAACAAATCTCAACGAAATTAACAAAACGGTAAATTTTCACCATGAGCTTTGCAATTTTCTTCGTCCTTTCTCCGCAGTGCTGCCCCCGCGTCTTCCGCTTTCCCGATAATTCATTACAGTATGGCCCGGAGAATCCGATTTAGGCCGTTATCATCCATAGCCCGATATTAACTCTCTATGGGTCAACATGCGGAATCAATTCCGGTTAAGGTGGTGCGATAGCATCGCGCCGACACATTAACACGATCGAAGCGACTCCGGGCACGCGTCTATCGTGTATACTTTACCTATATAACGTTCTAGCGTGGAGCTTATCTGATATCGTTGGAGTAAATTCTGTCGAACACGGTTCGATCGAACGCATCAATGCGAAATGTTCGTTCGAAAAATACGAGGTCATTTGGATTTTCGCCCCCGTCCCGCTCACGACACCAAAATCAATTCGATACTGAGGCCCAGACCGTTCAAATTGCTTTTCTTACTTTATTTCGCTCGTTCAATACGTCTTCTTTTGGGGGAAGACAGTCCATAGATATTTGCCGACGCGGTGTTGACTGAACAATTTGTCGGGATCAGTGGCGGTGTATCGAATGTAAACACACGGAATCCACGAAAAAGCGAAACAAATAGGGCGAAATCGGAAGCAGCGACAATTGCGAGGTGGAGATTTCTAGGAAAAAATTCTCCTAGGTCTAAGGTTTAAGCATAAAATTCACTCGCTAATAACTCTCCGTTTATTCTCTATTAGAGTCCGCAACTAGTCATTAGAGGTTTTTACAGCTACAGCTTCCTGTTTGTAAGATCCTATCAGAAAAAAATACAAATTATTTTTAAAGTCCCTGCTCAGAACATTACAAAATGGAGATTTATGTAAACCGGTTTCAGCTGAAAACAGTTAAAAAGACAGTTATCACGCTTTAAAACGCCCGTACAAAAATAATCTGAGCAAAATGCGCATTTTAGTTCATGAAACAGACAGGGACAGCTTACATCAGAAACACATAAGATATATTACGAGTACGCGTCCAATGGAGTCATGCAGATAAGAGGTGGGACGTCCGGTCTAAATCGCATCCAGATCAATGGAGAGCGGGAAAGCGGTCTCATTCAATATGAATGGAAATTTTCTTTCACTGAAATGTTTAGATATAGCAAAATTTTTGAGTTTGTGTCTTCAGGGGTCGTGTTAGATTGAAAATTCCAAACGCTACATAAAAATTGAAATGAAATGAAAATTGGCTAATGTACACAGTTTCACAAAAACTTGTTTGTTAAATAAATTTTTATTTGAATGAAACATAAAGTATTACAATGTAAACAGAAATATGGCTTCAACATCTCGTTTCGTAATTTGTTGAATGTTAACTCGTGTTTTGCTTAATAAAATCTACATGAACAACTAAGTCTGACTTTTTAAAGATTTTTAATAAAAATATTTTACATGTTAATATTATAATTACTTTGTCTGGAAAATTCAACTTTTTTTAAGCGCTGCACTAAAAAGTTCAATTTATATATACAAGCTGCTTAAAAACAAAGCACTTTTTAAATAGTACAAAACTATAAAAAACTATTAGCTTAATTTATTTGAAAACTATAAGGGGCAAAATTTTTAACAATAAAATTTGTGTTCATTGTATTAAATCACAACAACGAATGTATATGAAGAATGTAGAATTATTTAAAAGTGAGGTGTATTTAAACGATTACAGCAGAAATATTTAACCCTAGAATATAATGAATAATTGCAGAAAAATTCAATAACAAAAGTTTATTTGAACAGATAAAATTGTAGATACTTTATTTAGTTTCACTCTCCTCAACCTTCTAAATGTATTTTTTTAGCCAATGAACTTAAAAGGTCAAGCAGTTAAATTAAAGAATGCCGTTAATAACAGACTTTGTTTTAAACACCATATATATTGTTGAATTTAAGCAGTTTTACAGATGGTGTTTGCGCCAAGTTATTTTTTCTATTATTCTCAGTATTTTTATTTAGTTTTAGAATTTCCAGAAAATGACTTTTTTAGTATTGCTTTAATTGGTTTTTTATTAATAAAAAGACCCAAGTTGGAAATGATTTTACTGAAGTAAACGCAAATTATTTTTACAAAGGTTTTCAGTATCGCCACTATTCCATTTTTATATGACTGTTTTTGTACAGTTTTATAAGCAGTCAATGACTCTAAGAAGGCTTGAGAAAATTGTTATATTTATTCGTCATTTGGGACCAATTAAATCGTTTTATTGAATTAACTTGACGATTTTAAAGGCTTTACGTGAAACTTTAGACTGGGCTCTAAAAACCGCCATAAAATTGTTTTGTTTATTTTGCGGTGGTACTAACATCATATTTCTTATTTTACACATAATTTCATTTTTGATTAACAAGTAATTTTTGTTCGATTGTTTATGTTTAATTTCAGATTTTAATGTTTAGTAATCAAAATGCGCTCTTTGTTTTTTTGTTAAAATTGCTTTAATTGGGTGTCTAGTAATAAAAACAGTAAACGTGGGAATAGTTTTATATCCGTAATTACAAATTGTAATGTTTTCAATTATTAGTACTAAAAAACTTAAGTAAATACCTAACAATATTCTCTGCAATCAGTTGGCTGTGAAAAATTTCAGGAAAGTGTTCGATTCTTTCGTCGAAATTGGTAAGTGCATAAAATATCATTCGAACATTAAGTTTTCTTCAAAAAATAGAAAATTAAATAACTAAAAACTATAATAAAATTGTTTTGTTAGTTTTGCACCAACATCATATTATTTCATTTTATAAACAGTTTTATTTTAGATTACCGTGACATCTTTTTTAAATAATTTTAATTGAAATTGGAATAAACAGTTTTTATAACTATTTTGTTAAACATTATAATTCACCTTTTTTATTTCCATAATAATTTGCGGTTGCTTTCCGAATTAATCTATTGAAGGCACGTCAGGTTTTTAAATTCAGCTTTAACGTGACTAATTAAATTAAATTTTATTTAAACTGAAATAAACTGGTTTTATGATTGGCATCAAAATGGATGAGGTGGGTTAGTATTGTGCTAAATTATTAAATTCCACTAACGTTTACGTCATTTTAAAAATTTAGCGCTTCTTTTGTGAGTAGTTGACGTTTTTAATTGTTTTCTGACGCGCATTCGAAACTAGAGCAAAATTAATTGATTTTCTATTAAACGTGCAAAATGTTCGATGCATCTGGTTGATTTTTCTAGAGTTAATTGCTAATAGCTGTGAGTATTAGGCTATTTTTTCGATTTAAAATTTTAGGTATAAAGTTTTAAGAGGTACAGATTCCGTGTATAAAACGTACATTTTTTTTATGATAGTAAATATATCACTCTCAGCGAAGATAGTAGCAGTGACAAAAAAGAACAAACCTTTTATAAAATTACGTTTTGATATTTATCGATTCTGTAAATTACAGACTTTGGTACTTTATTACACATCGTTAGAAATGCTGTTACTTATTAATTACAACACGGGTTTCGTTTTCAAAATGGACTGTCACTAAATTCATTTTAAATAATATATGAATTGACTCATTTCTTGTTAAGTTATAAACAATGCACCTCATGCACGAACCACTTTATGCCACTTTGAAGTCTTTAAATAATAATGTTTAATTGGTATTTTTTATTTAAGGCGTCATTTTCTCTGTCTTTCCTTCCATGATTGTTTTCTCGTCAGGTGGCAATCAGTCATCAAAATAATTCCTCTTGTTCTAATTCCAGAAGCAGTGGCGGAGCATGTTGGTCCTGGGTGCCGCTTCCGTCATACTCCTGGCTATTCGCCTTCAGTCACCCGTACCCCATTTCTCCACTGCTGACAATCCCGCCGCTCGCGACTCCAAATTCCTTACTCGTCTACTCACCTTCGTCTACCTTCCCGTTTTCAACTTCTGGCTACTCCTTTCACCGACCACCCTCAGTTTCGACTGGGGCATGGATGCCATTCCTCGCATCACCGCCCTCAGCGACTTCCGCAACATTATCACTCTCTGTTTCTACACTCTTCTCGGTGTCATCTTCAAGAAATGCACCTCGTCGCTCTGCAGACCAGAAGAAAAAACGTGCCATTGCTGCCATTTGGACTTCTCCGACGTGCATTCTGCGTCATGTCGTACGACAAACAACAACAATATGTTGTCGACATGCGGTTGTCGTCAGAGGAACAGGACAGTTTACAGTGTTGTTTTGTTGTCGCTGGCGTTTCTGACTTTGCCGTTTCTCCCAGCGAGCAATTTACTATTTTATGTGGGCTTCGTGGTGGCAGAGCGGGTTTTATATCTGCCCAGTGCGGGACTGTGTTTGTTGCTGGGATTCGGGGGCGCCGCATTGTATAGGAAGTACCGCACGGCGTTCACGGTGGGGTTTATTGGGGTTTTGCTGACGTTCAGTGCTAAAACGGTGATGAGGAATAAAGACTGGAACAATGAAGAAGCGTTGTACAGAGCGGCGGTCAACGTCAACCCTCCGAAAGGTAAGAAATGAATGACGACTTTTGTTTATCAGATCTAACACAGTTAGCACTTGTTTCGAGCAGATTTATACTCGCTTCATTTTCAAATTGAAACAATGAACACCGTGCATGCTTATACACAACACATCTATTTCAGCTGAAAACTCCATCAGTTGTTTGTTTACAGTTTATTTAACGCTCAACTGAGTCATTTTTTGCGAAATTAACAAGTCTAACTATGAATTCAAACTAATCAAAACGTTCAACATTTATTTTTATAAACAAGCATTTAAAAATTGCACTCTAATTGAACAGTGAAACACACTCGAACTGCATCCAATTAATATATTCGTGCCGCACTGAAATGATAGTAGCAAGAGTTAATCCAATTACTCATTTCTGAAGTGGGTATATCTTCTGCATTTTAACATCGCGTGCAACATTAATCTATTTACTGCTTCAGAAACGTTCGAGTTTGTTTGACTTTCTTGAAACATGACTTCGAGATATATCATGCACGCTTTCAATACGTGCACTTTGTGAATTTCCAAACTTCTGAGACTGTGGCTTTGTTTTGCAGCGTATGGGAATTTGGGTAGTGTCTTGAGCAGCCAGGGCCGGGCTGCGGAAGCGGAATGGGCTTTCAGAAAGGCTTTACACTTCAGGCCCAACATGGCCGACGTCCACTACAATCTGTGAGTAATAAAAACTAGAAACTTTTTTTTAAACAAACAGGTGTCGATGCTATCTTACTTTTTGATCGAGTAAAAGGTTTGACGACGTCGTAAACACGTCGAATTTTGGAGCATCTCCAGCATCGCTCGATTTAAATCTTCGTCGAAGCACTCGTGTGAATAATCCGACATCTTTGAGCGCTCCATGCAACTTTTGAATTATTTTAAGTAGATTATCTTTCTCGGATATCGATACTCTCTCGCCCTTTTCGCTATTTATTTTTATGAGTGTGGGCTGTGTAATTTTAGCGGCGCTGTCAGGAGCGGTCGTAATGGATCGCCATTCAATATAGTGCAGTCGATGACTGATTGATTGAGAGTGATTTCACGTTGGGAACACTGCACGCGAGTTTAGGAAACGGCCGATTACTCGAGTGGCTGGTACAAGTGTTGTCCAGATAGAGAATTGATTTTCTTCTTGCTGCTTGCTCTAAACGAGGACGTCGTGATGGACGATTATTCCTATCTATACACGGCTTTTTAGGCCAAAATTGCGCACACGAAGCTGTTGCTCGTAAAATATACAGATTTAGATTGCCGGCTACTGGAGCGGAAGAAATAGCCCTCGGATTATGATCTAGATCTGCTCCAGATCACGATAAATTCTTCTTCCCCTCGGAATATTAAGCGCGATCGGAGGGTTGAGATTTCTTCAATTTTTGGACGGTGATAAAAGAACTACTTTAGTTGACGTACTGTTATTACAAACGAAATTTCATGGAATTGTCTTCGTAGCAGCTGGCAAACGTCGTAGGAACAACAAAAGGATTTTTATGAGAAAGACTCACTTTACCGAATATACTGCACTGAAATTTTAGGTCATTTTGATTTAATTAAACTGCTACTAAAGCCGATAGGCAGATAAAATTGATTAAATTGAATATGGACATATAATAAACACAAACATGAAATTCGTTGTAAACTAAATGAAATTTACATAATGTAATTTAAAAATTTTAATTCAGTTTTATTAAAGTTTCGAATTTGGTACTTTCGAGAAAGTACGGTAGTTTTAAGTCACATACGTTTTTTAAGAATTTAATCTCATACTAAAAATAAGCTAAGAAAGTGTCAAGTTTCCTCGAAAGTTCTGATAAGAAACGCCGTAAACTTTTGCCCCTTTTGCGAAACCATCATTCAATCGGTACCTGATTGACATTGAATATACTTAATAAATGTGGCCACATGTCAGCGAGGCAATTTCTTTGTGCTTCTCTTCTCTCGTTGCAATCAATTTTTCGTAGAGTTATCAACACTCCTTCGCACGTTCCTAGCTGTTTCCGTGTCAAAAGTAATTTCAATTAGCAAGAATAGAGGAAAGCGGGGTCTTCTCGATTAAATACACAATCGCAATTAGAAGCATTCCGGCTGTATTCTTCCGGAAGGCAATCGGTATTCTGTTTTCGTCCGACAAAGCGCTCCGACACGTGCTCGGCCTCCTGGCATGATGGGATTAACAGCCTATCGGTAATGACACGACAGGATGCAAAGATCGGCGGAACGTGTGCACTACCTATCGATTAGAACCGTCGGTGATGATCCAAGCCGAAAGCAAAAGTGAGAAGCGACGATAACGTGCGGTATTAAAGTGCGCATTAAAGGGGTGATGACGTCGATGCGATAAAAACACCCTCAACCCTAATTGCCACTTCTACAAGGACGGGATTTACACGTCCGAATTCATAAGTCCGTTACGGGATAAAAGGATTCTTTGCGCCGAACGGGAATTAGAGCTTCGGGATGAAATAAATCTCGTCAAATAATGGCCACATTTTACGAAGGAATTTAGAATATTAATCGAGAGACTCGGTAAACTATCGAAATCCATTTTGTACGCCATGTTCAAACAAGTTTTGATCAGCGTCGAGAAAATATTTTGTCGCGTAAGTAGTCCAAGGTCTCAACACTAGCGAAAACGCTTTTTTTCATCTCTTCTCGTTGTCCGTTTTGAAGAATATAAGTCCTATCCGGAATCGTCTAATTGCACTCTGTTTTTAATCCTTTCGCTTACCTCTCCTCCTAATTGAAATTACCTCCGACACGGAGTCGCACCTTCGAAACGGTGGGATCTTTTCCGGCGCGGTTCTAATTAAAGTCCATGTATCAAAGTGGTGCCGCAACACGAAAAATAACTGCCGCTTCCTTCCCGACGGCGCGCGCGAAACTTTCATAATTTCCTTCATTACGACCGTGGGTTGGAATAATAACTTGCAGGGGAGAACGACAAGAACTCCTAATTAAAAATACTTAAATATGTCACGACCGCATTCGAGTAGAGGCGAGAATTTGTCGACGAAAAAAAAGTTTCACCACTCGTGATTTATAATTCTGTTTTGAATTAAACTTTCGAGGGAAACGTTACGAAACTTCAAAGGCGACAACAACGAAACGTGCATTATGTGAGCCATTCTTCACTTTACTTCATGCTCAATTAAGTTTGGAGGACTAACGAGCACCTGGACGACGGCGTCAGAGATAACGGAAGGTAATTAGGGGAGTTTCGAGTTTGATCGACTTAAATGGTGGAGGCAGACTTTGTGGACAGGAAAGTTTTCCTGTTTATTGCCGACATTTTTTATTAAACCTTGGAAGTTCTTATTCGGAGTATGATGATAGTTTAATGAGGATTATCTTCTTCTCGGCTGCTTATCCCGAGTACAAGCACCACTTGAGAATTTGCCATCTTTCACTGGAGCTCCCCGAAAACGTAAAAATTTACGCGCTAACTGAAAAATGGACCAGTCAATTTCAGAGCCTCGTTTACGCTCAAACGGCAATGTTATCCAAAATATACAAGACATTTTTTCGTGGCATCATCAAATTTTTCAAATTCCAGAGACATGTTTTTAAAACGAAACAACTAGTTTGAATTAGTGTATGCGAAAAAACGGAGTTTTGACGAAAAAAACAATAATCATTCAATCAAAACCTGGCGCTTTGGGGTAAATTTAGTTTTATTCGGAGCGTGGGATTAAATGCTTTTTAAAAAGCAGCTGCTATCCGTAGTAGGTTTAGTAAAAGGCATCAAAGGCCACCGCTTCAAGTGCAATAATGGAGGATCTCATCATAAATTTTTAATGTAAAAGTTTACAAAACTGCCGCTGAATTCTGCATGCTACTCGCTTTCAGGGAAAATTATTTGAATACTTGCCCACAGGATAACGCCTGTTTTTGATATTCTATCCCACGATCGAACGCTATTTTTAATTCATAGTGTCAAAACCATTTAATATTCAACACAAAACTTCCACTTCACGCAGTAAAATACAATTGAATATCAGGCTACCAACATAAAACAGATAAATTTTCGTCAGGACGACAACCTAATTTAAGTTTGACACTACGGATGTTTAGTGAATGGAGTACAGCATGCTTCTTAGCTTCTCTCCACGCTCCCATAGATTCTCCCAGGGTTGCGGTGTAACTTTTACTCAAGCTTTATTACTGCAGAACTGCGGAAGCAAGTGTTACCAACAATCACATCGAAAGAGAATTCGATTTCTGTGCTACGGCACCAGCTTGGCATACCAGATGAGGAGAAATCCAAGCTCGGAAAAAAAAACTTTTTGTCGGAACGTTGTCGCTAAAAAACTAAATTGATATCGATTTTAACAGTGACACCGACTTTTTTTTGTTATGGCTATTAATAGAGAGTTCCAGTGGGGCACTATGCAATCGAGTTTAAAACACAAAGTGATCGACGAATGGGACAGAAATAACAACACAAATCCATTGAATTTTGTATCTAGTCGGAAATTAATTACTATCAATAGAGCAACAAACTTCTGAAAAATCAATCAACTGTGCATGAATCGGAATTTCGAGTCTAGGCTTTGGACTAGGGAAACTGTCAGCAAGCTTTAATAGTCATAATTTGAGTATTGTTATTGACTGATACAGATGTTCTGTTTGCAAATTGTCTATACATATGCATATTTCGCTCTTCACAACTAATTTTATGCCACTGTTTAATTTAATGTGATGCAGAGATAATAATGAGGGAGATTTTCTCTGGCATTTACTATAATTAGTCGGCGTTATATTTATAGGTATAATGCATAAAAACAAGAATCCGATAAATTTTACATTTTGTAATAAATTAATGGTATTTCACTCCGCGAGTTTACTTTGATGCTAATTGGAATTTGGCCTATTTTAGATAACTCAATTTTGATCTGATGGGTAGTGTCTATTACTTTTATATTTAATGTTTTTTGTTATCGGAACGTTTCCTATCACTTTTATATTTAATGTTTTTCGTTAGGTTCATTGGGCTTAACAATTCTGTTTTTTTTTTCTGTAGCTTGGGATTTAAATTGCCCGCGAAAATTTTTGAATCTGTTATAAACCGATTTTGAACGTGAATATTTTTTGCATCTGTACTTGGTCGCTGTAAATATTTAAAACCTGAAATTATCATTCGTTGGATAAAAAGCAAATCTAACTGCCAATTCTCGATGATAGAATGATGCCAAGGCTGGGCCACAGTCGATGGTACGAAAATAGGGTACAATAGAAAGGATTGTATAAAATTTGGCGTTTGAGAAATGTTTGTCAGTTGAATGGGTTTTTGAACTCGGTCGAATTTTAAGCGTGTCAAACTTAATTTAAAGTTCGTGTTGATCTCTTTCGGTTGAAAAATGTGGTGTTGTGTCGGTTGATAATTGTAGGAGTTTGCGGTCAGAGTTGAGAAGTTTGTCGTTCGGAATAGGGAACGTTGGTCAGTTATCGCTTATCCATCCGAAAGTTGTTGTTTCTGATGATGCATGGCTCTTGGTCGCGAGTTGCGCTGTGCAGTCGTATTGATCGCGGAGTAGACGACGCTTCAGGATGAAATGACCCGGATTGGTTGATACCACCAGAAATTGCCGGCAGTTCGCGGCTCGTAAACGTAAAAATTGCCGGTTATTCGGTAGATTGTATGTGTTTAAACGTCGATATCGCAGACGGTTTATAGGGAGATATTTGTTAAACAGGGCGGCTTCGAGTAAACACGTTTCGTGTACTTTTGCACGTTTTACCACCGCCAATAAAGGTGGCGGGTAAATCCGAGAAGTCGAATCAAGACAAAGAGTGTATTCGGCAAACAACAAACTGAACAACAAACACTAAACAGCGATCAGAGCTGGATCTGAGTTGAGAAGTTCCCGGTAATTAGCGGCGGGATTGGGTAGTGATAATGCCGGAGGAGATGGGAAACTGATGAGGCTGCGGGGATTAGAGCAGTCTGCTTCGGGCAGGATTATACAATACATTAGGACGGAATATGAATTGAATATAATAGGAAGCAATGCCGTTATCCGAATTCGCGTAATCACGGGTCCGAACGCTGCCGATCTACAAGAACGCGCCACGAACAAAGCCCTTTGTAAGGGGTAAGACTGAATAGGGGTTGTTTAACTCACGCTTGCAAAGTGGCGGCTCTCCCGGACACACTTACCTGCACGAGTTACCCAGTCAGAACGGCCGCCTGCTGCTTGATGGTGCGATTATTCACCCCCATTGTTCCTCAAGGTTGATGAAAATCCGAGAGGGCGCGCACACCATTATCTGGCGGCCTTACAAATCACCCCAGCATCGAGAAGTCAATATCGTTTAACTATTACAGCCGCGCTGCACGGTAATGATTTACTTGCCTCCTCTGCTACCGCCAGACATCCAGTATCTCCTATTGATTATATATGAGCTTTCCGACGTCTCTTGGGGGCGGTAAATTCATACGTTCTCACCAACCCGGATGCGATATATCCGAGAGGAGACTGCGAAAAGATGATACTAATGCCTCTGAAGGGTTTTATTAGAACCCGCGATATTGATTTATGCTCAAGATTTTGGACAACCAATTCGAACACTTACGACTTTGACTTTGAAACACTTTCTCTCATCCTTTCGTATTAACACGACTTTTCTTTATTACATTTTTAATAAAATTTCTTTTTTCACTTTCCTTTGACATTTTATTTACCTCCGATTCTCCACTCGATTTGTTTGCAGTTCCATCATTATCCGTCTTTGCGTGCCAGTAATTGGATAAGTTTCGTCCAAAATCTCTGACAAATATGAGTATTTATCTTCACACAGGATTTACTTTACTCTTTGATTTGTGTTCTCCGCGATTGTTCGTACTCGTTTTTGTACTTTCTTTCGGAACTTGTAGACGTTTTTCTCTTTGATTTCATTTTTGATCACTCGTCAAGAATTATTTTCAAGTTTATTTAAAGGGTATATCCGCATCACTAAAAGTGGAAGAAGTTATGTAAACGGGAATCTAAATTGCAGCTCCAACTGTTGACTCCAAAAGGCAAAATCTAAATAGCGCAATTTTTGTAAAAATTGTTCAACCTAACATTCTGCCGTTCTACGACTTCTTACAGGAAAAATGAGTCTTTCTGAAAGATTTGTTTGTTTTATTAATTCCAATGAAATAACCGATTATAAAGACATCGTCTTGAAGGCACAGATATGAGTTGTATGTATAGTGAAACCCCTTAAAAGAATAAACATGAATGAAATAATAGAAGTAGAACATTTCCCACGGAGCATTCCAAACACCCCACAGTCTAGTCAAAACAAAAAACACAAAAGTGTGGAAATTGCAGAATGATTTTTAAGCAGCATTTTTTTTGTGTGGACTTATATATTATAATTCTAATAAAAAAAATAGTGCCTCACGGCTAAAATTGCTATTACGAAATTAATAATTCATGTAATCGTCTACAAAAAAACCTCATAACAATTTTTTGTGGCAGTAGTCGTTTTTAAGATACAGCCAAAATTATTTGTTATAAAAATATATTTTTTTGATACCGTCGTCTAAGTGCGTTTTTTATAAGCCAAGGGAGCTAGATCACAGTTACTTCTATTTAAACAACATTTTTTTCTTATTTAATTAATTTTACCCCTCTCATCAATTTCTTCTGACTCTGGTAAATCCACATATAGAGTTGTTGGATTTTTAGATTCCGAGGCTTTTAAATTTTAAGGTTCTAAAATTTATAGATTTTAGAATTGTTTTATTTTAAGAGTTTCGAATTTTGAGATTCTTGAATTTTTTGATTTTTATATTCATAGATTCTACGAATGCTAGATTCAAGAAAATTCTCAAATTTAAAAATTCCGGATTCTAAGATTCACAGATTTTGAGGTCCTGAGATTTAAGGATTTTTGGATTTTGATATTCCTATTTTTTTAATTTTGAGATTTTTATATAGCGAAATTTCTGGGATAACATACTGTTATTTTTGCATTTTAAGCTTTTGGGAGTCAGAGATTTTGAGATTCTCAGGAGCGGAGAAGCAAAAATTCTTAGATTTGAAACAGTTTTTTTATTTTTATTCATATCAAATTTGTCCAATTACAATTTTTACAGATAAATTAGCTCAAAAAAGATTTTTCGCCGATATACAAAAATGTTTTCGAAAGGTTGAAATTAATTAAATAAACAACAAAACCAACATACTTTATTAACTTTTTTGTGTAATAATTTGTATAACAATACGGATTTTTGTATTGAATTTTATTTCAAAACAAAAAAATATAGATAAAATTAATTTAAATAGTGTTTAGAGGGAATTCTATTAGTTAACTGAAAATTTTGGCTTGTTTTATTATTTTCAAAGCGTATGGATTTTTTCCTGTTTTATTTAAAATATGTTTTTTAAATTGCTTAAATGGAAAAAGCACGGTGCGTTTATAAAACAGGCCTGTTTACATAAAAAATATGTTATCATTTCCGTTAAAATAACCAACGTAAAATTCGTGATAGGTGTCCCTTTTTGTCCGTCACAGCCTTTGCGTTCAGTTCGCCCCTATGAAATAGGACATAAACTTAAATCAGCGACAGCACAGCCCAGCAATCTCGGCCCCGATAAAAGAGCGTCGAGGCTAAATCTTGCGACATTTTTGAGCGAGCGTACGCCGCCGCCGCCGCGGCCGCCACCAAAGTGAGAGAGTGAATCCGAATGCTTCATTCTATGTAACGAACGCAATTCAGGTTGCGGATACGTACACCATTCCCGTTTTAATTGCCAATAAACATGATAAAGCATTCTAGGTCCTGTAGGAAACCCCTTTCGTCCTGACGCGAATCATTAACCACCCACATCCATCGTACATGGCTGTCGCTCCGCCATAATACATTCTGATACTATACCTTCTACTGATGCGAAGCTTCAAATGCCTCCTGCATACATCCAGCGGCAATCCGATTACTTAATGGCAACTCTCTCGACATTATTCAAGTTTTTGCTCCAAGACGATGAGAATATCGTCCTATATATCCTTTAACACGCTTAATCCGGACGAAGTAAGCAGCAATAGTTAGGGGAACGAACTCGCTTCATTCGCGGAGTTTTTACTTCTTTTCTTTGGCGGTAACGTTCGAGCAAATGGATGAGCTGTTTAACATAATCAATATTAATGATATATTGTCAGGGGCGTACCTAAACCCTACTTTATTATCTCTTATCGGTTCTTGGGACGATACAAGGCCACTTTCGCTATCATTGCTGGACTTTTTATACGAGATATTCAGAATTGCTCGTTTTTGCTCCACTGGAGGGAAAAACCGGAAAACATTCACCAAGCGGACACTTCGGGGTTTCGCCTTCAACAATTATTGGTATTTTTTTCGGGCACGATGAAAGAAGTGATATCCGTTGCCTCATAACACAAGAAGAGGTGCTCGAGATGGTTATTGGACACTTTGAAGGGCCGGCGATATTGCAGACGAGCAATAAGGCGAAAATCAAATTCCGATTGTCCGACATTTTTAATAAAACGACGAAAATATTTCAAATTGCCTTGTAATAAGAACAAGTTAACGAAATTCAAGGAAGAACAAACCTCATTTTTGTTCAAAACAAAACCGGTGGATGTAATTTTGGGTCATTACTTTGTAAATTGACCTTACTGTAGTGAGTTGATTGAAACAACCCTTTCTTAATGGATAAACTCTTTGTACTCACGTAAGCTGAGTTTCTCTTGATCTGATTTCGCCGAGCTTTTCAAAAAAACTCGATCAACTTCGCGTCTCTTGATTAAAACATCTATTTCAATTTCATCGAACAAGACCTCACGCATTAAATCCAGTCGAAGAAGCTTCATACCTTCCATCAAAATATTCGGGGGTTGATTCGATTTGCGGATTGTCGGGCTGTGTGGCCGCCTCTGCTCAAATTCAATTGAGAGAGATGACTGGGGGCGAGAGAAGTGTACATGTGTGTGTGTGTCTGTGACGCTGTAATGGACCCGCAGCGGGTCTAATGGGACAGAACAACCCGGATTGCTGACCCGTTATCACCAGAACCCGGCTTAATAGGATTGAGAGCTGGTGCAGTCCCGACATAAACTACTGCAAACTGCGATTTGCTAGCTGAGGCGAGGCCGCAAAGCGAATTTTCACTTCCAAATCCCGCAACTAATCCTGCGACGATGGATCCGGACTGTTTATTTCCATTATCGTCTGTCGTCAAAGAAACACTAGTTTTTATGCGTTAATGGGAGTGGGGTTTATGACGAATGAGAGAACGAGAAAGTGGCAAATCCCAGCTGTTTTTCATTCATTAACATTTACAAGCCAGAAAACGATACCCATTTCTGACACATCTCAATAACATAAAATTTTATATGCTCCGAACCCGAAAAGGAAAACATTGCTAGAGGGAGCGTCGATCGCATCAACACCGATATTATAATATAATGAGCCTTTAAGCGAAGTTTTAAACGTTACGAGCCAATCGCTTTCGCTTGTTCCGAACGGTTAATGGCGGAATTCAACATGGCTTCCACTTGACGATATACAAATTTAACTGGTTCACATTTTTCTTTAGCTGCAACGAAGCTCGGTTATATTTGTTATTGTAAAACCATTTCATCTACATTTTCATTTGATGAGCCATTACAGAAGCTGTTTATGCCGAAGCTTTAAACTTGAAAATGAAGCATATGAATGGGATTACTTACGCCCCCCTTGGTGGTCGGCATTGCACTTGTATATTTAAAACAAAAAAAAAATTGGAACAAAGTTTCTAGCTTTTTTACAGTATCTAACACTATGACTTTAAAATAGTGCATTTTTCAAAATACATCAAAATATGTTTTTTTTTTTGTCCAGTTAATTTCTACATTTTGGGAACTACTATGGTCAATTTCCCGCAAAATTTCAAGGGCCGATACGGCTGTGATATCCAATCTGGAATTTATGAATCTGGAAAATGCCTAAACTTACTTCAAATCGGAATTCTAAAAATATTTACGAAATATTTTGCTGTTCCCACTGTTATCAAAGTTTTCAATACTCTTTTTTTTGTGTTTTTCGAAAACGGGATGTTCTAGCGATTATTTCTCGCAATGTTCTAACAAGCGATAAAATTTTGAGAAATGTGAAACTCACCCAATGACAGTGGTATTACACGAATAAAACCGTTTCCAGCTTTGCTTAAATTTTACAGCGGTAAAACCTAACCTAGCTTTTAGATTTTTTGAGCGTATTTTATAGCAATCGAGACAGAATTTAGACACATTTCATTTGTTACATGTTATTTAAGTTAACTATAAATTTATCCGTATTGAAGTCATATACACATTTTTAGACAATTTAATTGTAATAAAATTATTCTAAATTACATTTGTCAATTTGACAGTTAAAAAAAATAATAGATTGATCGGATTAAATTCAAGAGTCACATGTGTCAAAAATAAAATGATTAGAAAATGCAACGTTTTGGTGATACCGATAACATTCAAAACTGAAATCTCTACTCTCAAGAATACCAAGAAAGCTTATAAATCCGTTTGAAATTAGTTTCGTGCATTTTATAAAGAAAAAGATCCGTTTCAAATAAAAATACATCAACTGAAAATCTTACGAACAATATGAGAGATTAGTCAAAACAAAAGCAAAAAATAACGGTTTGAGAAATAATCTTAACATGAACCTCCGGATTTTTAAGTTTTATTACGTAAAATTTGCATAGGAATTTTTTTCTCAAAATTTTACTTTTAACCAAGTATGGCCTACGGTCTCGAGATTTTTGAATTATTTAGTCTCAATCATTTTCCAAGCAAATGTTTGCAAATAAAAAACTGCCTCTACAATTTTCATCCAATAAGATTTGAAGATCTCGAGATATAATTATTCAGAATTCAATTTTAAGTAACATAAGGGGAACTTTCTTCTCTAACTTTTCAGAAACAAAGTTACGCCGTATTAATGACGGAAATGCATAACATTGCTTTAATATATTTAATTATAAAAATTATAAAAATTATAATTTAATGTTTAATGTTATCAAAACTCTTAATAATCAAAATTTTTGTGTTTCTCGAAAGCGATGCGTGGTTTCAACCCTTACACGTGAGAGCATGTTGAAAGAATTAAGACAAAAACGTTTATTGTTCGTTCTCTTTTGTAATAATTATCAAAGACTTTTCAAAGAATTTTGTAAGAAAATTCTTAAAGAAAACATATATAAATAAATAATATTGTCTTCAGTTCAAAATGTGAATTTCGAAAATGTAGAAATTAACAAACAGGAGTCCAGAAAATTTTGATATTCTAAAAACTTAATTGATTTAATTTAAAGACTAAAGAGTATATTGCGGCATACCTATAAAAACATAAATCTAAAACATCAAAGCTAAAAGTCTAAAAGTTAAACAAAATTACAAGCGTTCCAAAGACAATTTGAAAAATCTAAAAAAATTAAAAACAACTCAAAGACTATAAAAGAAAAAAAAACAAATTCTGAAGAATTCAAATAATATAACAAATAGAAATATTCAAAGAAGAATTAAAAAATAATAACAAATTAAAACCACAAGCAGATCTGGATACTCAGAAATCTGAGAGCCCAATACATCTAAAAAAATTAGGATTTGTAAAGAATATAGAGTTTTTAGTAGAGTATATAGAGAATATAGAGAATTTTAAGTACATAAATTATAGAGCAATATCTGACTAGTTTCAAGATGGTAGAAATTAACGGTGAGTTTCTTATTGTGTTTGTTAAAGTCTGATAATATGTGGGTTATCTGATGTGTATTGACCAAATTTCATGAAAAAACGGCGAATTGGTGAATCTGTTTCTGAAACTGAACGTGAACCAAAATTATTTAGCTTCAATATGGGAGTTACATTGCAAGTACAAAACTGACCAATGTTAGTACCAGGTACAGTATTTGATTTAAAGAATTTGTTACATAGAGAAAGGTAAATTAAGGTGAAAAAATTGATTGATTTGATAATTGTCACTTTCCAAATTGTCGTCACAAAATGTCAATTACAAAAATCGAAAAATGGGATTTTATGATTAATAATTTAGAAATAGGATTTATTTTAGTTTTTGGGTTTTTTGGTGATGTTCATACTTGGAGGTGTGACAAAAAAAAATTAAAAGTGACTATGTCTCTGTGTGACAAATGAAAACAGAAACTGGAGATATAAATTTCAAATGTATATTTATAATCAAAAATTTTTTTCGGAATAAAATTTCCATTATCTTAATAATAAAAAAATGAGAGATTTAAATATAATTAGTTTGGCGCACCCACCATTTTTGCATGAATTCAAAAAAATTGTATTTCCTTAAATTCTCTAAATGTTTTATAAAGCGGCAAAAACGGCGATGAATGTTGTAAAATTGTCGAGTTATAGCGAGGAACAAAGTAATCCCGCTAAACAAAGATGTAAGAGCTTAAGAAAAAATCCCGAGCAAAACTTCCATAACTTTTTGTATGTAAATTTGGTCGCAACGAGTGTCGTGTCTTGTCGCAATTATATTAGCATCGTATTCCGACCTCGGCGTATGCGAATGCAATGTAAATGATCGGGTAACTGCGCATTTCTAGTTTCTGTGGTGTAAAACGGGCCTCGGCTCGCGTGTTTGTTGAGTATTTAATTAATTAAGACCGTAATAATTCATTGCAGTCCTCGAGGATGTCAAATGTCTTAATTTTGGAGTCCTATTTCGTTTCCTAATAATTAACTTGTCCCCTCGGGAAGTTTGTTATGGAACGGAATTCAATTCAATGTAACGTCTTGTAGATTTGTTTGTCGGATTGAATTAATTATCTTTCATACACTTTTGTTCAACCTTCGCGGAATAATCGGTTCATTTTTTGTCCTCCGAGAGAATTAAGCTCCCATTGTGACGCTTTTTGTGCTGCGCACGCTCTCCATTACAACCCGACAACAAATTCTGACCCATTTTACGTTGACAACTTTTTCATTCGATTTAATTCCATGTCTGTGATTAAATATTTACACACTCCATTAGTCCAACGAATCGCCACCAAGCAGTTAATTATCCAATAAAAGATCGAACTTGTATGGGCGACATTACGGGAAGGCACCAAATGCTCAAGAAGCAATCACCAACTCCAAGTCCCATTCCGTGAATTACAACTCGAATTCGATTAACTATGGCGGGGCTCAAACTACCCTTGTCGGATTGCGGATCCAAACTGTTTTTAGCTGGGCCGATTCGATTAAACGATTAAATTTTCAATGAAAGCTTCCCGGAATCGGCAACTCTTTAACGACCATTAAAAATGCAACATTAGCAAGACTTTGCGAAAGTGTTTATTTTGGGGAAATCATTAGTGCAGCGGACAGGAAAAATTAACGATCAAAGCTAAATTACGAAAAAATTCTTCAATTATGTTTGTAGCTCGTGTACAGCTGCAGAAATTCAAAAATGAACGGGGTTTTATCGACTCGACGGATTTACTTTTCAAAGATCGCGTAAATATTTATCCGGATGGTTTTTATTCACATTCGAAACGGGCGAATACTATGTTAATTATTCAGTCATTGCAGTACGGCTCGAAATATGTTTTGTTTATGTTTCAAGTAAAATGCGGGGTAGTGTTCACATTTCATTGCTTTTTTATTTGCTTCTCGGAAAATATAACGTGTTTGTTGCGTCTGCTGATGTCTTCGGAAAAAAATATTTTAAAAGTGAGCTAACATTACTATTTTAAGTTCGCACAGTAGATTTAGCCCGGCGCATCCACCATTTTAAAGAAGAAAACGGTTTTTTATTGATCGCAAACAAAACCAAATTTTATAAACCTGTCCAGGACTTGGTCCGAATTACATGCACGTCTAGAACCTTGGCGTAATTAAGGTTGTTTCGTGTCCATTGAAGAAACGGCGTCGGAATTAGGAGGATCTGGAAGTGTCTATTTTATGGCGGATCGTAAAACACAATAAATCCTACCGTTGAGCCTCGACATACACCTTGCCGATCGCCTACGCGTTCCACATAAACCCATATTATGTGTTTTTCTCAAGCAAAACGACCATATTTCACGAGGTCTGTCCCTCACGTCATAAAGCCGAGGCCTAGGAATCGCATGCGAAACTACGTTTAAATTTAATAACGTTTGTCATGGCATTATCATAATGGCACCTGCCAAAAGAAGGATTTCACTTATTCTTGTTACGAATGCAGCCAATTTTATCTCGTGCAAGTTGTAAGTGGCACATTCACATAACTTTGGCTTTATTGGAGCGGGCGCAGAAATAAGAAAAAAGGACCTCGTGTAAACAACAAGTTGAAAAATAAGAAAGTTTAGTTTAATAACGTGACCTTTAGAAGCGACAAATTTATTGTATTTTGTAGGTATTGGACTAGAGCGGAATTGGGTCGAGCGTATTTACTTCAGCTAAAATAAAAGCAGGTGAAAATCAACAATGGTGTTGTCTACGTGACGAAAATAGCATAATTGGTGTTCAAACACGGGCGATAATACCGGCTCCATCGTGACACTTTATTAGCTTTTACACAAATACAACGAATAAAAAAGAGGAATGACTGGAGGCGGTACCGACACATGTCACATGAATTCCAACCATTTCAAAATTTCCATACAACACTGAAATTATTTAGCATCCCATTATTGGACCTTTTTTCTGATTTTATTGCGCCACTTCCTGTGTAAGAACACGGAAGTTTAAACAGTAGTGAAAATATATTTATCCCTCATCCATCAAGTGTTGAGTATCCATATCGATTCCATTATTTATTAACCGCTAATTCGCAATTGAATTATTTACTTCAGGGTTAATAATATCCGTTACCACTCGAACTGTCAAGCTTCTAAGGATAACACCTTTGCTGTTTCACCCTACGGAATAATTTTGTTTGGGCGGTCCTGAAAATGGCCATCTCTACTTTTGTTCCAAGAACTGTTGAGAAACTGCCCTTTGCACCCTTATAATCACTCGAATCAAGTAAGCAACTAACCGCAAGCCATTTGCTTAGGGTGCCATTCTCAATGACGTTTTGTTGTCGTAGGTGCGCTGATCCTATAATCAGCTACACGTCTCTTCAGCTTAAGATGATGCGGGAGAAGACTTAGTATCGACTTTCCAATTACCTTCCAGATTCGATCTGACGTGTCCTACGGGAACGTGTGCGAATTGGAGTAAATAATTGAGTAGTTTTAGCGAGAACAAAAATAAAACTAAAAATACTAATTGGATCTCTGTGTTCCGTTTTTTCAGCTTTTAGGTTAACAAGAATTTGCAAGATGAATTGTACTTAAGGAACCAGTGATGGTTAAATATTTACTAACATAAATATTGGTCAAAGGTTGGTCAACGTTGGTCCAAACTTTGGTAGGAACGTTATACAATTATCGACTAGCTTTGATTCTAATGTAGTGGTTTATTTAACCTTTTCAAAATTGAAATTTTTTATTAAAACGATCAATACACATAATTAGACATTGATTCTCTAAATTTGTCACTTCCTGTGTCAAATAGGGCCACTCACATTGAACCACTTTTTAGAACAATTGACCATGGTTACTATTACAACACATAACTAATGTTTTCTTGGGCTTGCACATGGTTCAATTTAGAAAACTGCTGAAGTTAAACCAACAGTGTGCTACAACTAACCTACTAAATTATAATAGGTATATTTAAAGTTTACACATAATTATTTTTATTCAAATATTTGAATAAAGCAATACAAAGGAATTTCAATTTAGAACTGCACGGAAAAAATTAAATTTTATATATTAATTTTTTTTTTTTGACTTTCTACGCCATTTTTTAAACTAGATTTACTCATTGTAAATATACGGTTTAGAAACGCCATAGTATTTCAAGAAAACTCAAATTTTTCGTAGTCTCTCTGTGCTTTTAATTTTCTTGCACTCAATATTAGACATGTATTTAGGTTAAAAGAGCTAATTTCAGGACACAAATTGCTATAAAAATTTACTTTTTTTTAGAAGTGATCTTTAAAATTATATTATGTAAGTAGTCCTATTTTTATATAAACCGCCTAACTAGTGCTGGGCTAGTTTAGGAGCCTGCTAAATGTAGGTAGTTTTGCTCTATATAATTGATTTAGTCCTATTTTTTTTCACCTGTTTTCTAAATTCTACTATTATACAATTATTGTGTTGAATTAATCAAAAATTTTCCTAACAAAATAAATTATTTAAAAATAAGTTTTTTTTTCTAAATTTGACAATGTAATAAGTTATTGAATACCATAATAACTTATTACATTTTTTTACATTCACAGACCCATTTTATTTTTATAATCATTCGGGATTCTGGATCGATCTACAGTATAATCAGATGTTGCCAAGAGAACTAAGTACTCAAGGTATAAAATTTTCGTGTTTCTCGAAAACGATGCGTCCTAGCGAAAAAACGCCAAGAGCAAAAGTTGTTCAGAATTCAATTTTGAGCAAGATTTAGAAAAAGATTTTATTCTAAGTCGCAAAACAACGAGCAAAAGTTGTTCAGAATTCAATTTTGAGCAAGATTTAGAAAAAGATTTTATTCTAAGTCGCAAAACAACAAAGTTACAACGATTTAATCACAAAAACACTTAAAATTTCTTCAAACCTGGTTTCGGCGACGTCTTAGAAGAAGGTTTACGACTTTTCAATACCAAAAATGCCGAAAATCGCTTGAAATCGGGATTTTGGTTCGATCTGCAGTGCAATCAGATGTTGCATAGTGAACTAACTTCTAAAGGTTTAAAATTTTCGAGTTATTCGAAAACGGTGCGTCCTAGCGAGAAGACGCCAAAAGCAAAAGTTAATCAGAATTCAATTTTGAGCAAGATTTCTAAAAAATTTTTATTCTAAGTCTTAAAACAGCAAAGTCACAACGATTTAATCACAAAAATACTTAAAATTTCTTCAAACCTGGTTTCTGCAACGTTTTAGAAGGATTTTTACGTCTTTTCGACAGAGAAAATGCCAAAATGCCAAAAATCGCTTGAAATCGGGATTCTGGTTTGATCTGTAGTATAATCAGATGTTGCCAAGAGAACTAACTACTCAAGGTTTAAAATTTTCGTGTTTCTCGAAAACGGTGCGTCCCAGCGAGAAAACGCTAAGAGCCAAGAAACAGTACTGTAAAGTTAAATATGTTTAAAATTAATGTTGCTATGTGTATTTACTGATAAAATAGTCAGAAAAAAACTTCTTAGAATTGCTGTAAACTGAAATTTGCAGTACCAAACTTATTTGTTAAGTTCTAAATTACTGTTCCAATAAATATCTATTGTAAAATTATTTATATAAATTTAAACTTTTAAGTATTCAAACTAACTAAATTATTGACATTAAATCGGTACTGACCGTTTAATGATAAATGACCCTACATGATACCACGAATCTTGATCTCTAGAACTTAAAAAAATGGGTTGTATAAAGTCTTCGTTTAATTATAGTTATAGTTAATTTAGTTAGTTTATGCGTACAACTTAGTAATAGAAGTTGATCGTCCAAAATCGTTAAGCCAAAAGCAATTGATTATAAAATCTAAACTAATAGTTTTGCTTTTGTATTTCTTCCACTTTTGTTTTGTTTTAGGTCTTTTACGTCTAATTCTAATTCTAATTAAACTTTACTTAGATAAAGTAAGCCCATTTTTTGCAACTGGTCCATATCATAATTAGTGACTATCCACTTTAATTTATTACTTTTCATATATATTAAATAAGTTTTGATTTCTCTGGGTCATGGCTCCAAATTTAAACAGCATTTAAAACCTAAATTTTAAATTACAAATCACATTTTTGTGCTTTAAAAAAAGTATTGTGTCAAAAATTTTAAAACCTGTTTATTTTTTTTAAATACGTGCTAATACTTAAAAAGTACCTACAGGTAAATATAAACAGATAAAGATATAATGGTTCTAAATCACAATTAAAAAATTAATTTCATAATTTAAAAAAAAAGCAGGCAAGAAATTATAGAAAAATTACAGTCAACGATCAAATTAATTGTTTTCTTTTTCAGGAGATGATTTGGATAAAACTTATATTTGATTGCATACTTTACCGTTGAACTTGGAACTCTCTTAAGTGAAAATTAGGAGATAATAAGTTTTTAGCAAAAACATATTTTAATCTTTAGGGATTGATTTTTTTTTAAATTAAAAGGATTTTGTAAGAAGTTTAGAAAGGTACCAATTGGCAGGAAAGGACAGTTTGACATTCCACAGAAATTGCTTAAAATAAAATTAAGAATGTCGGCACACATAATAAAAATGGAAGCATCGTAAAGTGTTTCGTAAAATTTCTTCTGCTCAAATGCTATCAAATATTGGCCCGACCTGTTCAAATGTTGGCTAAATCTACTTCAAATGTTGGTTAAACAACTCTTGTCAAGGGGTAAAAATTTATGATATTTGTGAATGTTTGACCAACAGGCATTTTTTAGTTGTTAGAAAATGTAAAACGTTAGAAACAGAATTAGCGCATTTATCAACGTTTCAACAACCTTAAAATTCGTTCTAATCTGTATATCGTAAGATTAAAGCTTCCACGAAAAATTGCAAATGTGGGGCTTCTAAAACCCTCATTTCTTGTTCCAGTTATTAAAGATCTTTTATTCGGAGGTAATAGAATTAGAGACGTGTTGGCCAGCCATAAAACCCCTTTCTGTAATTTCTAATTCCCAAGTTTAAAAAGGCACAAATAAATTTGCACCGAGATATTGTGTACGTAATTCTGTTCAGTGTATTGTCGGCGGGCAGTTCAGAAACTACATATATATCGTAACACACTAACTACAAAGACATGTTAACAGACCATATAATTTCTCTCAAGTTTGATATTTGTACATTAGAGACCATTTACTGAATTGTCCACTTGAAGTATTTCATTTCAGGGGATCGATATCTCTAGGTGTAAGAATGTCGCCCCCGTTCTATTTCTCGTTTTGTGTGTGTGAAATGAGCGCACGTTGACGGCAAGTCATTGTGATGTATCGTTGATTGTCAATCTAAAATATCGTCGAGCATTGTGTCGGTGTCGAAAGCCTAATCACCATATTGTTACAGGGGTATTCTGCTCCAGGCGAGGCAGCGGTTGGACGAAGCCATCGAAAGCTACCATCGCGCCATCCATTTTCGACCATCACTAGCACGTAAGTCGACAATAAACACAATACATCATATAGGCTAATGACGCTTTCATTTCCTGCGATGCAAATCGATGTTTGATGGTTGCGGACGTCAGCGCTCCATTTTTCTTCTGACGATGCCGTCATTTTGCGACGGCTTAAATTCGACAGTGTTTCGATTTTATAGGGAGAATCGATCTCAATTTATTTATTCTTGAACGGACGAGGGTGGAAAAAGCGGATGTATTATTAAAAGGTGTGGGTATTCTTGTATTGTTCGTTTTATTAAGTACGAAAAGTTTTGTGAAGCGAATTGAGAAAAAAAAGGCGAGATTTTCAAACTCAGTTTCAGCCGCGAGTGGGAAAATGTTTATTTTTAATTGCAATAAATTTAAGCAAACATTAATCAAATTGTGATGTTTGAACTGCAAGATTCTTTAATTTTCATTCTAAATGTTAATCTACTTGCTAAATGTTAGCTTAGTTACTGATTAAACTAAGGGCGTAAAAATGGTGGCGGCGCCGGGTTTTACAGAAAATTGCCAGAACCAAAAAGTAGCGAGTTTCTTTAGGGGCGCTTAATTTGTTTGCTAATCGATTCATATAATTATTCATGTCTATCAAAACAGTGGTCGCCCTTAGATATTCTCGCTTACGTTGCAGAATTGCCCAGCCACCCCTCAAAATATCAATAGAGAAGAAGTTAACAACCCTCCAGCTGAGTCTTTGATAAATTCGCCGGATCTTAACTAATCATCGTTTCATTCTCGCTTTTTCGCCCATATTTCATTGCATTTTAGATGGTCGATCATATTTCCTCGTTGCGTTGGTCCGTTTTATGCTTCCATTTTAACCAGACATCGGCCAAAAATTGGGGTTATGCTACAAACCAACCACACTAACCGCATGCGTGTGATCACATAGCTTTGCTACATTTACTAGACTAGTCACAAACACACTCGCTTCCGTAAATCGTTTGAAGTAAACTTCTGAAAATGTTTAGTTTAGTTGGGCTTGAAGATTTTAAACAAAAAGTGTTAGCTTGTGTTAAAGATTGGATGTTTGCGCAGATTATGAAAGTTTTAATCGGTTTAAAATGGGACAAAAGCAACTTGATGTTCCGTGTATATTATGTAGCCTAGCTGTCAAGCTGTTAATTGGACATGTAAAGTCGATGACGTTCATAGAATAGAATCTGATACATGTAATAGGTAAACAGGCGTCATTGTCAGATCTCTGGTAATGTTAATAAATCCAGAGGAAGTTAGAAATGGGCGTTGGTTATTTGTGTCGGATGTTTCGTTTTAAAAAATTTCGAGCGGCTTCAATTAAGAGGGAAAGTTTTTCCGTCCATTTGCATACCGCGTAATAATTAAATAATTTCCGGTAGTCCGTAGCTCTGGAAGTTATAATAAAATTCTGTGCGTTGAACCGGGCGGCTTGATAATGGCTTGCAAATTAATAAAATGACGAAATAATTCGAAAGGAATTTAAAATGCGCAAAGTAATAAAGGAGGAAATCGTCAATAAATGAGCGGCAATTCTCGAAAGTTGCTCCTTCTACGGGAGAGATATTTAACATTCAGATTCCTTAATAACGCCAATTCATATCTGGACCGGAGTCCGGGAATATCTTCTTCATCCTCGACATATTTTTATGCAAAACGCGTTCCGGTAGCGGAGTTTTATTGCAGGAGGAGCAAAATGAAGATGCGATTCTTGGAGAACTGGGGGAAAAGCAATGAATATGGGAAGGACTTAGAGAACCTTGTTCCTTGGAAATATGAAAAGATTTCGAAAGGATTCTGATTGCAGGATAATTTGACGTTTTAGATGCCGTTCATCAATATTCCGAGATCGTGTGCATGTGTGTGTGCGTGTGTTCAGATCCGGACAAATAAAGGCATATCCCAGAAATAGCTTCTTCGAGCTCCGATCCCGTCGGAAAATACTGTTTATATCATTATGGAAAAATCCATACACTCGAGCAAAAGTCAACAAATAATGCCCCAAAAACAACGTCTTTTTGTATATTATCGTCAATTAATATCTGTTCTTCTTTTTCGATTTTGTTTCCATCGTTTTTTTTTACGAACGACATTAGAACTAAAAATTGTCGAGTGTTAAGTGTTACGATAATTTCTGTTTAAGATCCGAGTTTGCAGTTATTTATTTGCCTCTGTTTCAATGGCGCACTTTGGCGCGATCAATTGATATTGTTGGAGTATTAATAATAGATTACGTGGAGGGAAGTCAGAAGCGAGGCGTTAGAAGTTTCGAATCCACAAAGAGCTTATTCTTTGTCGAAGTTTACCAACTTTAATTCCTCAAGACCTCTCGGCTTGGGTCCGCGGAATAAAATATGAAATACTAAATGTAGATTAGTTTTATTTTGCGAATATATTTTCCAGTTCAGACCCCCGTTTAATTTTACAGGATTTCCATAAGAAGTGTTAATTACAAGAAGTTCTATCCTCGCGCTACAGATTACGTATTCATGAAGCCGTTGCAAGGCTCAGCAACTCCAACCTTTATGAAAACTTAACGTTATTACATTAAAATTTCATTATGGAAATGATCAGAAATAAGTATCGGTCTTATGTTTGCTTTGTAATTATTACTTGTAAAGGCGGACTTTGTCAAATTAAATTATGAATTTAATAATGCTTTACGCACGCATTAACCCGTCGCTCAAACTCGAAAAGAAACAATTCCCCCTCTTCTGACACAAAATCGAAACTTGGTCTCGGGACTTGCCCGGAAGACGGACGTTGTTTGGCTTAAGTCGATGGAATGATGAAAAATACCGATTGCTCCGCGCCAAGATAACTTTTCCAACCAGAAATGACACCGCCACACTTTCTTATACCAACTAATTTGTAGTATGAACTAAGCTGGAAAGTTTTTCCTGCAGATGGCATTCCTAAGAGCTTAGCAACAGTCGCATTGCAGCTGCAGGCAATTATGGGATGGAAGATTCTTCCACATTTAGACAAATTATATTGTGTTTTCTGAAAAATGTTTACTTTCTGATGGAAAATAATTATTCCTTGAGCTTATTGACCTGAAACTCTGTCGGGATAAAGACAAATAAGGCTTTCAGCTCTCGACGAGATGACGGCGATGCCAGGCAAAGGCTGGAAAAGGATCCGGTTAAATCGTTTTAAAGACTTTGACATAGAGCCGATGTAATGCGGGACGCTGGAGGAACATAATCTTTAAATTTTTTTCTTCAAGCTTTGAGAGAAGATGGAAAAATGCTACACCGTCGCGAAACCTCATTTCATTTCAATTAGTGACGTTTTTCGTTGTTACAGAGTGTTATATTCTTTTGATTCTCCGTGTAGCTTCGAATCGAAAAAGCATCTGTTTTTGACAAGTATTCTGGAGCGCGATAAAGTTATTAATGCGTCTATTGTCAGTGTCCGTGCTTCGCATATTGATGTTGTTCTTCGGGCCGTCGCAAACTTAACTGTTATTTAGGACGTTCTTTTCTCGTTCCAAGTTGGCAGACGTGAGATGGCGTACTTCCTCGACTCGCTTAATATTCCATATCGCTGCTCTGAGGTTTTGTCACCTCCGAGTGTTGCTTGCATTACCGCCAACACTCCTGATAAGCTCGCATCCGATGAAATATCGCCGTTGTACACACCGCAAAGACAATCTCCGCCAGGCAAACTCTGGAAATTGTAGTGCATGTCCTTGTAAAATTTCCGACTGCTACAAACTCACATTTTTACTCCTTTATTAGCCTGGCAATAGCCGCCATTTTATGGAAAAGTAACGTTCGCGTAGCGGAAATGTTCTTTCATAAACGTACAATGGCAAGATGAAATGTTTCGGCCTTTCGATGTTTCTGCACTAGTTGTTTATTACCTTTTAAGCACAACGTTTTGAGAAATTTATGAATGTATGTCGCCGGAGTTTTCCGGTTTTGACTCGACATCGAAACGGAATTTTAAGTAAATCTCGGGGTTTTGTTACGCTTTAAACAAATCAAAATACCCAAACGTTGCACTATACTATCGACCAAAGGGATGGAATATCGTCTTTTTTGGTGGCGTCGAGCGCATATTACGGCACACAATAGTGTTCCGGGTCCACTCTCCCGCCATTCGCTTGCGTATTTCCGGACTCCGACATCTCTTTTCTTCGGGGACACTGTTTGCCGTTCCAACCGCTAATTAACCACACTTGCAAATGGATCTCCAGACGATCCGCAAGCCGACAACCTGTCCATTATAGTCCGGTCGTCGTGTTCAATTTATCATTGCGTCTAGGGGGCTGCCATAAACAGCGGGAGCCCGAAGCGACTAGCAGATATTTCACCAAAGTATGCGCCGGAATACTTCAAGAGAAAAATTTGTTCTTACTTATTTCGCTAATGGAGAAATGAGTCAACCTCAAATTATCGGGAGGAGATCTTCATCGGCAAACATAAGGGAGTTTTTCGTTGGTTTAGTTTTGTACAAGAAACTCCCAAGGCTAGCTTGAAAATGTACAATGTGTTGTCTACAAGACGAAAAGAACGATGATCCGTCGAGACTTTGAATCGATCTCACTAAAGAGCAATCCTTGTAACAATTGTAACTTTAAACTCCATACTCCCGGAATCTGGATTAAAGCTCCACAGTGATCGAAACTGTAGAACTTGGGGGGTCAGAGTTGCGAAAATGTGTGCGCTGAAGGGTATAAGAGATAAACAAGTCGTCAAGTCGTAATTTCTTCCATCATATCCTCCGCACACGGACTTAATTGAGTAGAAACTTGTCGTTTTTTTCTCCTCAATTCGCTTTGTTTTTAAGCAAAACTTCTATTAGGATCTGCTAGGTCTGCAACCTCAATTTTCCTACAACTGGCGAGAACTCTTCGGAGACACACTATTCGACAAAATCGAGTGAAAATCACGTAAGAATCTTCACCCTCGCATGCACAATTTGGTGCAGAAAATCGTCGGTTGAAAGTTTCATTAACCATCGGAATTATTGAGACTGGCTGCATTTTAACGATCTTAAATACCACACAAATCGACTTGAATTGTCGTACTTAAAAAACTTTGATAAGTCATATCGATTCCAGAGTTGGCGGAGTTACGGGGATTCTTTCATGATGATTGAAACGTTTTTACATTATTTTGAGAACATCGTTTCGAATGTATGAATTTTTAATATATCAATTTATATTTCTTTTGAGAAGGATAGTTAAATTTTACAAAATTTAATAATTTAACTTAAGAACTTCTTTTATACTTACGGAATTAAATTGTGGTATGGTACGGAGAACACTGGTTTCGATGGAGCGTCGATACTCGTTGTGTCCCTGATTTTCGATGGTTTGGTTTGGTTTTGTTATAACATAATTTATCATTCGACAGTGAACAATATGTCAATTATCTTTTTTCAGCGAAAAAGTTATTTTGAATCGATTATACACAGTTTTGTGGAAAAAGATTGATTAAAAACCCTCATAGCTTTATACTAAATACCGTAATTATTTATAAGTTTCCAAGAGGGAATAGAATAAAATTTTACGATGCAATGCTGCCGCAATTGCGTATGTATCACAGGCAAAGATATGACAGGACGTAGTCCAGAAAATCGTACAAAAAACACATTGCACGTGTAAGATAGTATATTATTATACGTGTTTCATAAGACGCTCTCTTGTAGCACGAATGGGTTTGGAGCACGACGAAGGAGAATAGAATGAATGCTACAAAACAAAAAACATCTTATGAAAACAGTATAATATACTATTTTTTCTACTTTGGTGCTCGTAGTTTTACGAAAATTTAAAATTACTGCTTTTAAAATACTCTTGGGATTTTTAAGATCAGGCACTCATTATGTTGGTATGTGTCATATGTCAACCAAAATTTCAAATTTAAAATTTTGAGTTGATCATGAATGAATTAAGTTGTACGCCCCCAGAAATACGTACGGCTGCTCAAACCGCAGTTAATAAATTGCTGTCGCCAAAATCCAAACTCATCTATGACAAAGAATGTATATTTTTTTAAATTTCACCAGAATCTGAAATGAATGAGATAAATAATTGTGGTTATCTTTTTTAACTGAAAAGTTGACAGTGTTGACACATGGCTCGTTGGGCTCGTTGACCTTCATAAGAGCAATAACAACATTATGCGTATCAAAAAATAATCAAAACCAATTTCACAAAAAGTTCCTTTGTGACACCAAAGTAGAAAAAGAAAATTTCAATACAATAAAAAAAATAAAAAAAAAGACACAGATTGACTGCATCAAATTTTGGTAGTTTGCAAATTGTGAATGACAACAGATCTGAAAAAACTTCCTAAAATTATTTATATTTAACAACTGTAGCAATTAGGTGGGACTGTAAAAATGAGGGAACCGCAAAATTTTAATTCAGAAAACATTTCGGTGTTGTATCCGGCTGTGGACTTTTGATTGAAAAAGACAACTGCTTTTTAGTGCTAGTCTTGATGAAATAATAGACCGTAAACACATTTTAGAAATTAAGCGTCCATGGTCAGTAAAAGACACAACAAGCAGTTGAAGCAAAAAAAGTTAGTTTTGAAGGAAGACATATCAAGTGAAAAAAAAATCTTAACTACTATAACTCCTATTGCAGTAAATATTGAAAACGTATAGAACTCTAATTCTATTAGCGCCAGTGGTTAAAGCTTCGTTTTCATTAGGCAACAATTGACGCGCAACATGTGTAGCAACGTTGTACAACAGCGCGTAGCAACATGTTGTCAATGACTGAATATAAAAACTTAAAGACAACGTTGCTACAAAAAGATTTCGCGTCGTGATTCAACATGTAGGGCTACATGTTGAGCAACATGTCGTGCGGCATTTGTTGCCTAATAATTATGGAATTATTTTGGGAAGCAATGTTGCCGACTTTGAAGATATTTTATTATGAAACAATAGCGCAATTTAATATTTTAATTATTGTAGTGTTTGTCCTCTATCTACACATATGCATCTCCAGTCCAAGCTGGGTTAATTTATTGTTACAATGTCAGAAATGTCTTTCACCCAACAAAATCTAACTTTTCGAGATATTTCTATTATCGTCTTTTTCTTAAACACTAATGCAACTATTGCGTATTCACAACTACAGATAGGTGTGCCGAATTTCAGTGACCCGCCCATTGAAAAACTGTCTAAGAAAAACGTCTTAAGGTAGAAGAAAAAAAAAGTCCCGTCGTCCGTGATTGCGAGTTAGAACTGAAAAATGTTGTATGTTTTTCTCTGCTTCAATTAGCGTGCACCACTGTGTGTTGGTGACAAGATGCCCGCCGTCTGTCTGTTCCACCCCATTTATCACGTTGATCTCCTTTGCAGACTGCTCCGTGTCTTCCTCAACACGCCACATATTCATAAAGAAGTTCGCATTGCGGTCGTCATTGTGAATCTCCGGCATAAAGTGTAACTATACACATAAACAACTTAAACTGTCTACGATGCTGTATTTTCCGGCCCATATCTGCTTATTTATGACGGAATTTGATTTGCCGTGTTTACGTTAGGCTGCCATGTTGATATTAAAGCCACAGCGGGCTCCAGATTTCGTTTAATGTCGGTGTTTCATCGGTGATCATCAATATTTAACTACAACGGTGGAGGGTCTCGAGTAAAACTAACCGAACCCAGTGTCAACTTTATTACGGGAACTTATTAATTATGGGTGAGTAAGGAGCGCTGTCTCATATCTGGACGATATTAAGCGGTGTCGAGATTACTGCCGCTGTATACACGATATTTAGCGGATATTGCGTCGCTTCCTCTATTTGCTGACGTCCCCCTTTCGTAAATGTGAACTGCTATTAACTGGCAACGAGAACGAAGCAAGGACAAATAACCTACAGGTGTTGAGCTTTTCAACGATCACGACGAAAAAAACAAAACCGATTTCAACTTTTGTGTACTTAATAATAAACATTGAATCATAGTGAGCAAAATTACACCAACATTAAGTTTCTTGCTTATTCAAATATCCGCTTATTTCCTTTTGTTGTTCTAGTGGCCTACGTCAACTTGGGTGCTGCGTTGATATCTGCAGGCAGGTGTCAAGAAGCGGTGTCAGTACTCAGACAAGGATCTCGCTTGGATGGAACAGGCCTCCGAGACCGCCGAGAACACGAAACAGCGCGAGTTTCGGCGCTCCTGCAATTGGGAGCGCTCTACTCAGAGCAGGGTCGTCTTCAGAGAGCTTTAGCTGCTTACCGAGAGGCGGCATACTCGCTTCCAGAGCATTATCCTCCACAGGTAATATAAATCAGTCTCGATCTAACGATAACTCTTTTGCATTTTATCGGGTTTGTCTCTAACATCGAAAGGTTTGACCGGTTCGCCCTCAATCAATATCGGCTTCATCCCTAATTTGTCATATCGTATTTCCATCTCTTAGACCAACATCTGGCCGCCGTCCGCGCACAGATGGGTCCTTTGACAAATGCCTCGCTTACTGATAATCACGCTAAGTGCAGGCTTGCCTTCGGCCAACTCTAACTGCTTCTCATATCTCAACAAACGTAATAACCATTATTGCTTCCCTTGTTATGCTGTGTATATTCGCTTAATTTAATTTATTTGTCATCGCCGAAGTAAAGTTGCTTGTTGCGCAAATATTCCTCGCATTAAATATTATTATCTTTCCTTTATTAGCTGCTTTGGGTGATGAAAAGGCTTCCGGTAATGTCATCGCAGTACTCATCGTTCGATTAATTATCGTTCCTCGGCATTTATCTATAATGCACCGAAGCCTTTCACGTTTCACGTAATTATATTTAGAAATGTTCCAGGCGGAAACACTAGCGGTTTCATAAGGCTACGAGCTTGTCTTAATTAATTATAGATGACTTCAACGTGACTGTCAATCACGTTTTTAACGATGACAGCGATATTTAAACACCTATTGCTTTTATCCAATTAATCACACGAGGGATTATGTAAACTTATTTTTCCCAACAATATCGACAGTCTCTTTTTTAGTGACAAAATATCGACTCTCAAATGACTCACAAAGTATCAAAAATCTAAAAAGAAGAAACATCCACCATTTTCAAGAATAAAATATAACACATAATATCATTACGTTCTTTTTTATTACCTCCCTGCCAAAACTTGGCGCATATGTATATATTCCCATTAGCTTTGGTGGCATTACGAAGATATCTTCCCATAATTTTATTTACTAATTCCTTGAAATGATCGTTTCTACCCAAAGCGCGACCTGCTACTTCCCAAGTTTGTCTTTCCAGCTTCGCAAGAGCCCTTCTCTCGTATTTATTTATAAACTTTCTCCATAAAGAATCCACAATGGCCGTTATAATTTCTCAGCTAATCGTGGTTGATGTCCTTCGACGTCCCAAATCGGCCATCCGCTTGTGACAAGTCACCGTCTGTATTTTTTTACGCAAACTTTTAGTAATTTCATATTAATTTACGAGTGTTGTTCTCTATAAAAACACAGCCGCTACCGTTTTACGACACCGTAATTGAAACTTTTTAATCAGGTTTTCAGTTAATTAGTTTAAGTACGTAATTAATTTTCATTTTGAATTATGTTCCCGTTCGAATTACATCTGCGACACGATTCTGAATTATTTTACGATGATGACTGTAATAATTTGAATTTAGTATTATTGTTCGGATTATTTTATTTCAGCCATTCTTGTGATGATTTATACACATTATCGCTTTATATTTTGTTTTTCCATATTGTCTTTGAAGTTTATGGATTTATGAGGGTTTAATTGATTGCAATCGGGTTTTTTGTGCGGATGGAAATGTCATAGTGACGGAAATATTTTCGCAAAATCAAAAGACCATTGTTCGGTTTGATAATGAAAAAGATTAATGTTAGACAGGTCGGAAAATGAGATTTTCGGGATAATCGCGATTGTTCAGAGCTCGATCCAGACCATAAACAAATCCTTAAGCGGTTCTTCCTCAAATCTGACAAAGTTCGAGTCTCGGAACGATCTAATTTGGCTTTGCTTGTTCATATTTCACATTTTGTCTTCTAAAGAACGTTCCCTGGATGACAACATAAAATTTAAAACTTTCTAATAAAATTCAACTTCATTTTTCTAATTTGGATCCTTTACAAGATTAATAAAGGAATCAGTGTCGAGGTCCCGAAAATGGCTCCGTTTTCGCCCCCTTAATTCGCCTCCAGCTTGTTTTGTTAGTCGATCTCACCGAATCGATCGCATCGAAGCCAGAAAGGTTTAAAATGTGAATTTAATACTTTCTCGTAATTAAAAATTAATTACCGGATATTGAAGCCCACGGAGGCGGAAATTTCCTTGTGAATACCTAAATTAGAACATCTTCGAGCTAAAATTTTAATTTATCATCAAACAAAGCGTAGTCAGGGCTGGAATGCTGGCGACGAAAAATACAATTTCGTTTAGAAAATTCGCATTGTTGACGATACGCGCCATTGGAATACTAAATTATTGTGAAATATTAAAGCTTAGTGAGGATTTGCCTGACATCGGATAGTAAAATATGGAAAATGAATTATAAATGAAATGTTTATTAGTTGCGCTTTATTTATTACACGAGCTAACCTTATTAATTGTATTTTGTCAATATTATTAGTTATTTCGGTGTTTTTGGGGTCGGATTCATGTTTGAAGGCAGCCATAATAACCCAATAAAAACGATAAATGTTGCAAACATTTTATCCAATCCAATTGTGTTATTTCGAGTAAATACGGACGATTTGCATAATCATCTATTGACTTTACGTCATTTATAAATCACAATTCGGTTATTATTACGGTTAAATTAACCAAAATTTTAAATTTATACTGCGTGAGGTTACAGTTATTAGATATTTGTGGCGATCTGACTAGCCTACATAATTAGGTACACATGCAAAGAACCGTGAAGCAGAAATTCAAATTCAAATTAGCCGACCGGAATTGTTATAGAAAAAATAAACATGACTTGCAAATGTTGGCAATAACTTGATGAGATGTAAAAACGTTTCTGTTACTGACAATTATTTTGGAACTGTTACGAACTGAAATAGTTGGTTTGAATGTCGATGCAATGTGTTGTTATAGTACGAATGAAGTGTCTAATAAACATCACCTCGTGAAATATTATTCTATAAAATCTGCGTGGGTGAAATCTGTTTACGATGTGCTCGTATTTCACTACGACAGCCCAAAATTTCTAATCTGCTAATGGATAATATAATAACAATGGATTATGATAATGACGGGTGCTTACGTTTAGTCCTTTGAGAATTACTTTGTATATTAGACACATATTGTCGGTTTTTGTAACGCTTTGGATATTTTTGAGCTTGTGTCAAAAAAATCGTGGTCATTGTTTTTTATTTTCTATTTTAGTTAACTCACTTTTTAATTCTAGACAAAATTACAGTGTATAAAATTACCCCTTTGCAACCCTCATGTCGCAACCCTCCTCCATTAATTTCCATTTTATTTCAACAATCCCTTCTCACATTCCTACTTTTTTTTTTCATCCTCGTAATAATTAGACGACCTGGAAAAAATCGTCCGAGGCTACAAAAATGGTGTTAACGCAGCGTTATCTCAGTTAGTTTGTGCTCGGTTGGTAAGTGGATGATTTATGACGCTATCCTTTTGTTTAAGAGCGTTTTCAACGTGCTGGGGGAGACACTTGCTCGACTCCAACAGGACGAAGAAGCAGAGAGATGGTACCAAGCAGCTTTGAACGCACAACCCGATCATGTGCCGGCACACATCACCTATGGAAAGCTCTTGGCTAAAAATGTGAGTGAACAAATAATTCATTGGTTTTTAAAAGGGGTGGTTTAAAATTCTTTGTTTGTATTGAAGTTGGAAGAGTGATTCGACCGGGGTAATCTGTACGAGTCAGTTCCATCTTTTAATAACCGCCGCCACGACTGTATTTTTAATGAATATTAACCCAGAGCGGTGATAAAATTGTGCTCGAAGTAAACTTGTTCCCTAGTCTGCCGTATCTTTGTAATCTTACCTCTTTTATGAGATGGAAATATTAAATATTCATGATAAGGATCGGGACAAAGATACACAAATAAAACTTAATTGATAATGCGTTTTTGTGTCCGCTCTGAAAAACAAAAACCTCATCTATTTTTAAAAGGAGGAGTAACACGCGCGCGCAAAATTTGAATTTTAATGATGCAAATATTTGAGGTGTTCGCGATATTCTACGCTTGATTTCCCCTTTAATTCCGGAAATTGTCCTCACTGTTTCTACCGATTTAAATATTCCGAACGTCGAACGATTTAATTACTTAATCATGGGGTTGGGGACGGCGCGCGTCTCTCGTTCCAGACTTTATTTCCTAAGGGAAGTGAATAACGTGTATTCTACTTGCAGGTGAGCCGAACGGCGGAAGCCGAACAGTGGTTTCGCAAAGCCCAGAGGTTGGCCCCCCAGGAACCCAGCGTCTACCACCATTACGGTTAGTAAATTAAACTGGATCTAATTCAATTCTGTTCCGGGGAACGTTCAAAACAACAAAAAAGGGAGCGATGCCAGGTAGCCACATTATAGTTAAGCAGACGGTGGACGGCGGCGGCGTAAAAACACTTTCAAAGGATTCTCCAACCAAAGAGACAAGCGAAATGAAATTGCGAATAAAGAGACTCTCATTTTGAAATTACTGCGTCATTTAAAAAATATTTCGACCTCATCCAACAAGCTTGGACAATGGAAGGATTTTAAAATTAATTATAGTTAATTACAATGTGTCTTCGGTTGTTCTTCGGTTTAAATACCCAAAATATTATCAAAGTTTCTGTCGAACTTCTCAAGAACCTTTGTCCAACCTCCGCCTCTGCCCATGATTAATGACTTTCCGATCACAAACATTTAACTTATCTATTTTCGTAAAGCATTACCGTTTTCTCCCCCATCACGCAAGCAGTGGCGTAACAGCCACTCGAACATTTCTCACGTATACCCTTCCTTTAGTTCGTGTCCAATTATCCTGAAACGAAGCCGATTTTGAAGCGTCCCGTTGTAATTTAATAATCGCAGGCGAACAAGTCGTTCACTTGGGACAAAGCAGCCCCTACCTCCAACCCCCATCGATCGGGCATCAACTCATTACCTAAATTGGTATCGGCCTTAAATTCGCTAAAACATTTTATATCGGCCTTTCTCGTCGTTTCGATTTCCAACCTCTTGGAAAAATGTAAACCGACACGAGAAGGGAAGCCGACTTCTTTGAAGTGGAGGGAACAACTCAAACATTGTTAAAAAGGAAATGTTTGCTTTACAAAAATTAGAGGGGATCGTGGTCAATAAATTAATTAGGGTCGGTTGCGTTGCGGCTCAGATTTGGGGTGATTGGAGGTTTTTGAGTTCGATGATCAAAAACGAACGTTGCCACGGGGAAATTTCAACCAACAAAACACTGTTATAGATTACTCGAGTTTCCTCTCTGTCACAGCATAAATATGTTAAACTGCATCTAGACGTTTCCTAATGCTCCTGGAAACTGATATTAATATATTATGATGCGCGTCCATTCTCGGATGTTATTTCTAGAAATAATATCCCTTTTCCTGTTGTTTTAAAGTATTTTATGGTTATTACATTACATAAAGTATTAACAGCGTCAGGCACTAGCGTTAAAAAAAATAACGACCTCAGCATTTTAAATTACTTGACTTAAACATATTTTTATTTTAACTACATTCTTTAATTATTCGAAAAGAGCTTTTCCTTGTAACGCACCCATTAATCTCACCCTGGATATTTCTTTACGTGTCCATACAGATTTACTATCTTTTATGTTCAGACTGGGCATGTGGAGAATACATCAAATTTTGTCTCCACATTGTTGACGTTGGTTTCTAATTATATTTTGTTTCGATGGAAGTATAAATGGATTTCTGACTAAGTGACTGCTAACGCTATTAAGTGAAATTAAACTTCTACGAAAACGATATGCTATCGATTGGTGTCAGAAACATTACTGAACCAATCGCCATAAAAAAAAACTATACAACTATACGTGGCCTGGATTGGAGATCTTCGAGGAGTAGCTCCTTTAATTAGATCTACTCTGCATCCACAGTGTAAATTTTTAAAATGATCCAAATTTCGTGTGTTGTTTGCAATTTTTGGAATTTTGTCGTGGAGCACAGGTCCCCGGAATTCTGGTCGGTGTGTGAGCTTCGGGAATGAGGATTCCGGTGCAATTCCTCACCGTCTCTGCGGGCATGTCCGGAACCGCAGCCCTGGGACTGCTCAATGAAGTACTTAGCAGCCCAGTGGAAGTGTTAAAGTCTGGTTTTGTTTGTAAGATTTGTCTCGGGCAAAAACGTGTCTCCCTTTTAGCAATAACAGTCCACATAACAACGCATCCCTGGGATTTCGCCTCACGTTTTCCACCGGTTGTAATTATTTTTAATGCTCTTCCAACCCCTCCACGAAACTTTTCGCACACGAATCGGGTTCATGGAGCCAATTAAAAGTTAAGATATGTTGAAACATTCACTGCAAACTACCAGCAAATAAGCTTTATATTCATTAAAATGAATAGATGGGGAGACAAAAGCTCGGAATTTTCCCTCTCGTAGTTTCCATTGTGATGTGTACACGTTACGTGTGCTCATCCTGTTCTCGTGTTGCGAACATATTTTATATCAATCCGTAATTAATATTGTCGTAGCGGAGCGTGGCTCCGTATCGCAAAGTACACATCTAGTGTTGGCTGTGTCTTTAATTATTAGGCTCGGAGGGACATTTTTCACGCGCCGTCTACGCCGCATTTGTCATCCTCCAGAGGGCGGACTAACCCCGCTCGACGTTCTGGCACAGTTTTGCAACAGTTCGTGGCCAATTATCCCGAACGAAAACGTTTTTCAGCGAAAGGGAGCTTTTTCTTACAGATTATAACAACATTTCTCTGTTCGAACGCCAGAATTCTTACTCGCACAGATGATTACACAAGAAATGAACCAGTGAAAGAGAAACAAACATCCGCGATGTACTCGAAACGACACAAAAGTACCGAATTTTTTTAAATAAAACAAATAAATGAGAACTCTGAAGTTGAACACGATGAAGATTAGATTAAAGAAATATGGAAAGTTGATGAAAGTGTTTATTAATTAACAACCGTAAAACGCGTCTTGGACCATGGAACAAAAAGACAAGGAGTTCCTTCTCTGAGTCTATCAAAGTTGCCATTATGCCCCGGGATAATCAATGGACATCTTTCCCTCTCTCACAACACGATCAAAACCTATAGCTCGTTCGCTAATGTCGGCCGTAAAATCGAGGAATGCCGTTACCGCGCTCAATTACAATCCCAGCAGCCCCAAGGTGGTAAAACTCGGCCAATAAATAAGCCCGTATAAGCGGTGCCGTTACAAAAGTAGAGCCGTTAAAATTTCAGATGCAAATAGTATTCGTTTAAGAGCTCCATTCCAGACGCAATCTTTTTATTGTCGGCTGTATGAGTCGTCCTTTTTCCCGGGGATATGTTGCCGGAATATTCCGGGATTAATGGCGGCAGTGAACGCCCGGAAAAATCTCGTATTTCTTCATCAAGGAGATCAGCAGCGTCCAATTAGTCTAATGAAAATATATTTGCAGGTGAGTTCCTGGCGTCGCGGCGCCGATACAAGGAAGCGGCGGTTATGTACGAGAAGGCGGCGGAGTTAAGGCCGCATGATTACGAATTGGCGGTGGCGGCGGCGACTGCCATGAGGCAAGCGGGGAGACATCAAGACGCCGAAAGGTGGTACAGGACGGCGGTGGAAATCAAACCTTTCGTAAGTTGCACACTTTGACCCATTTATCGCCACAAATAGAAATTATTTTTAGAGTAAGGGAATTTAGTGACGATTTTCAATCGAAACCGTTTCAGTTCTAGAATTATCTAAGCTACTGACTTTTTTTTTTAATTTCATACCAAATTCCTATAAATCAACGTCTCCTACAAAAAGAAATCTTTTAGAAGGATATGATAAAATGGAAATGAAGCTCTAGTGATTTCTGTAGCTTAGAAGTGTCAGTTTGTTAAGTTCCCAGGATTTCGGCGCTTACCTAATTCAGCGATTTTTTCCTTCTAAATCGCTTTAATTATGATTATAACATTTCAAGACGGACTAAAAAGAGGGCAATTTCGCCGAAGGTCTGTTCCAGCTAATTGTATATTTAATGAGTTTTCGTCTTCACATCCTCGAAAATTTAATTAGAGGCGAATGAAAAGTTAAACGTTGTAATTTGGAGAAAAACATTTAAGCGTGTTTAATGTTTACAACAATAACAATAAAGCTCGGTGAAATCGTTATCAGCTTGGTTAATTTGTCAATTTTTGCTTCAGGATGCTCGCAGCCATACCAACTTGGGGGCGATTCTACATTTGAACGGAAAATACAACGAGGCAGCAAATAGTTATAAAGAGGCGTTGAGGCTGCAACCGGACGATATAACGACGTTGACGAATTTACATAAACTTCACAGCGTGATGACTTGACGCTGAGTGAGCTCTGATGATGGTTCATAATCAACGAAACGAGGATATCTGTGTGCTTTTCCACGTCGACGTTTTGGGACCACCCCGTATAGCGACACTCAGCATCCACGAGACTCTGACAATATGAATGACGATCGATAGTGATATTTTTGTTATGAACTGTATTTTTTCAGACACTGATATCCTGTACATAGGTCCGGTTTGGTTCCAGTCTATTCTTTTGGGAAAAATACATTACATTTACATATCTTTTTATCAGTGTAATGTCATTTTGGATTGGACAAAAGCTTCTCTTATTCCCTTGGAACTGTAAGCTTTCAAAATAATATTATTACCATATTGTTGGCTTTTAATGGGTCGTATATTGTAATTAAATCTGTATTTAATTAAATTGTAAAATAAAGCTTTAACTTATTTTGTGTATGCAGCGGTTTCATTTCAGACCTAATTACCACCAGAGGGTGTAATAAATCTTCCACCTTAAGGACGCAAAGTGCGGGGTTCGGGTGTCAATATCGATTTCGAATTATTCAGCCGCACTTAATCAGTAATGTCCTCATCATCCTTAAAAAATTACCGCGTTGATAATAGTTCCGGATTTTATTACGCAACCTTTTCTACCAACCATTAACGTCACGAATAGTCGACTTTTACACCCACAAGTGCGTGGGATTCGAACTAAAATAATTCTAACGACCAAGCAATTACAATCTTTATCGCGACGTATTTTTAACCGAGTTCTAATTGGGATCGATAATTAGCAGGGCAGATAATAAAAAACAAATTTCTCCTCTTCAATCAACTACAGAAAATAACTTTTTTCGAGGAATATTTTCCCTAGCAAAAAAACCATTTTGTTTAATTAGTCTCTTTTTTTCCTTCAATTCTGCTTGGAGGTTTACCCTAACCAAAAACTGTTTTTTTAATTTAGCTAAAACAGTTTCGGGAGAAATTAAAAACTGCTGTTAACTAAGCAATTTACGCCGTTCAAGTTTTCTACCCGATTTAAGTTTTCAGAGCTTGAAATGCTCGGAAAATTTTAAACAAAATTTGCCGTTTTCGTGCAAGACAAAGGTAAGTTTTACTGATGCAACAAAAAAGGTAATTTACATGCACCTGTTTACTGATAATTGATAATTTAAATTTAACAACCAAATAAAGCGGTTTAATAATTTAACTGCTACATAAAAAATCAGTACGGTGTTCTCAAATTGCATGCTTGTAGGTGGATTGACTTTAGAGGCAAGCATTTATAACCGTTCACAATAAAGGCATAAAAATCTTTATGACGGAAATGTTTTACCTTCAGTTTTGTGAAATTGAAAGACTTTATTGCCTCGGGCAAAAAACTATAAATGCATAAAATGATGCATTATGCAACCCAAAATACAATAAATTTCTCGCCGTTATTCTGAGGACATGAGAGGAGTTAATTTTACGACTTTGTGCAAAGATTAATTTCCGTACCTTCATCTGAAACAGTTCTTATCTTTGTGAGTGCACACGCATGGTTTCGTGCCACTCCGATATTTGTAAAGTTAATTCTTATAATTATTTTTCTGTTATTAGACTTTACGAGGCACAAAAGTGTCGGTCTTTTTATTCTTTACAGCGAAATGGTGATGCGAGAAAATAAAAATATTCTCTGAAAATGTGGTTTTCCTCTCTTTGATCGTCCATTTTACTCTCGTCCGTTTTCTGATTCGCTTCCGCTTATAATCTCGTTCAATTCGCGAATCGGTCCAAAACCGAATTATCCTTTTGCCGTGTTCTTTCAGTCTAATTTCACTTTTTCCATAATAGAGTCGCAGCGGAAACAATGTAAATAATATTTTCCGAGAATATTATCCCGGAATTGGTTTAAATAAAAATCATCTTTTTCGTTTAATGAACGTGCTCCCAGAATTTTCCTAATATCGCAACCGCGACGTCGGTCGGTGGTATCTTTTAAACTAATATCGTTGTATCTCGGAAAATGGTTAATAACCGTAACTTCATGTCCCTTCTCGGGTAAAGCTTCCATCAAGGCTTCGGAAACGCAATATAGAGTTTTACCAGCTTCAGAAAATCGTCTTTGGGTTCTAAAACAGATCCTCCCGGATTTTAAAATTTATTTAAATTAAACTCGGGCCGCCATTAAATGATACGGCAGCAACAAGTCCGCGAAGGTTTAATCGAGAAATTTTTTCGGGGCGAAAAAATTCTAATTAATTTTTTCCCAGTCTTGCAGCAATTGAAAATCTTCAAGCAAGTCATAAATTTCTCATCTAAGCATTTTTATCTGCCGCCTCGAAGGAAGTTCGACTTGAAGATACTTGAAGCGGAGAAACGTATATCAGCTAGACTGCAACCGCTTTAAATACTTCAATTAAAAACTACACGGACGTAAATTTGCAAAGGAACTCCGGTTTCTAACTTTAAACGTAAATGTAATTAGAGAGTCGAAAAGTTAATGACAGATAAAGCGGAGATGAGAAAAAGACATTTTCACGTCATGCAAACAGTGTCGCCACCCCACCACCAAAAACTATTTTTAATCAAACCCTGCGCCGCCCCTTAATTAAAAGCGACGCCAAAGCGCGTCTGCATTCTTTTCAGACAGAGAAATGTCGCCACATTGTCATAACTTTGGACTTGTAAAACTGAAAACTCTGCTCATTTGCTTGCAAATAGCACTCCCAGAATTTGTGCGAAAATATCCTCGAATAGATACACAAATTTGATTGTAAACCTGAAATCCTTTCTTTCGCGACAAAAATTACTGTTCCACCTATTTTCACTAAAAAATTAAATGTATATCCGCTTAAATTAAAATCAATCCAAAATTTAGTTGTTTACCTTGTGTTAATCGCATCATTTATTATTACACTAAACTAATTGTGATTGATCAAAATACAGTCTCTATTAAATTTTAATGTGCCATATGTAGTTCAAAATTGCCAGGTCAGGTACGCCCAGTTCATCAGATATAAGTTATTTTATTACTCGAGTAATAAATAACGCAAGGGTCATATTTATTGTCATTTGAATTTTAATTAAACTAAATAACATAAAAATTCTACCTAACTTACTTTCACACTTTTAGTGGTTTTAAAATAATAATCAGTTGGATTCGATAAATAAAATCAAGGTCAACAACGTTTTTCAGTAAAGCTAAACAATTTTTTACTAAAACAACCTACACCTGGCTGTTTGTAAAGTAAATATGCAGACAAGTCTTATCTTGTCTAAGTAAATCTCAGTAGATTATTGTTGTTAAATCAAGAATAATATTGCTCTTCATGAATAGATGGATAAATTATTCAGGAAGTTTAACGCTTCGTTGAAAAATGAAACGGACGATTGACACCTAGACGTAGATATAAACCAATTATTTATCACAACACGGGGCCAGAAATTTGATTTAGCAATGAGAAGAAGACGACTTTATTAGTAAAAATTTGAAAAAACAATTAATTTATACATCTAAATAATGGCTTTGACTGATTCGTTATGTTTCTTCAAGAGATTTCCTTCCACTTCTATATCTAAGGTAATTTATGTCTCTAATAAGAAAACAAACAACAATAATTCCACTCGCAGTTATCCAAAGAATAAAACACTCATTACTCGGCATTAAACTAAGTTTGTTTTTGTTAGAACCACCTCGAACTTGCATTGAACAAATATTAAACACACATTATAAACGTAACAAAAATATACAACAAATTGCATGTTAAACATCGCAATGCACACATACCTTTAATGACGATTACGTTGATAGTCATGTGGAGAAAGACACTCTATTCAAATCGATATCAAAGTAACGACCCGTTTGTTAGTCACTGATAATGACATAAGATAATAAAACCATTTCGTTTATAGAATCTTAATAATAAATATGGAACTGAGAATTTAAAATGTGTTACTTTTAATTACGATATCGTTTAAATTGTTTTCAATTTCAAAATTTGAGAAATTTTACCTTCACCCTATTTTCTTAGGCTTTCTAAAGTTACAGTTTTATATTGTCTGCCGTGCTCATTTTTGCAAAACTATTTCTGACATTTTATTTACTTATATGTTGCATTTACTGTCTATAAAATATTTTATAAATAGTCATTATCTAAATGAAATTACAAAAAAAATAATTTAAAAAAGCAGAATTTTAAATAAATAACAAATTATCTCAAAAAACTTTAAATGCCAAATGTAACACAGGTTAATATAATCAAATTTTTAAAATATTTTGTATGTATGTATATAAAATTTATAATTTCTGAAAATTTTGACAAGTCAACGATGTTGGAAACTTTGAAACATTTGGAAAAATACTTGTTACAGTTAAAGCTTTAATTTTTTGTACATATTTTGTCTCAGAAAATTAGATGCAAATCTTTTAATATTTGTTTATGTCAGCAAATTATTTTTTAAATTTAAGGTCACTTTCTCTTTCAAAAAATTAATGGATTGTGGGTTATTAAAAAACTAGTTGAGTTATTATTAATAACATAATTTGATTCTTTATAAATATAAGAGTTTTCCACTCTTAGATTCGGTATATTAATTGTTAACTATTTTAACTTTTTACATATTTATTATTTCGCTAATAAGGCGTTCAACTTTATTGCATCTTTCTAATTTCCCAAATATAATTCTTCTAACCTATAGCATATGTATTCTAAAAACAGTATTTTTTTCTGTAAAAATACTTTTACAAACTATGAAAATCTAAATTTATATTCAACAATAAACAAATCTGAAAGGAATTCATAGTCATTGTGCAAGTCATAATGATGTGTAGGTTATTTATTCTGAAAGAAAACAAGTTGAAGTACATTCTCGACTCAGATTTTTGTAACTGATTGGTAATTTTATCAAAAAATAACTATGTTGATAAATGAGTCAATAAAATTCCAATTAGTCCCACTGAGAAAAAAAAACAAATATATTTTTAAAATTCTAGGAATAATAGAAAATGTATTTATAAGTTCTAGAATAATTTTGGACAGTTTAAAACGTTTTTGGTAACATTTAATTTATATATTCTTCGAATAATAAAATCTAGAAACTTGAAACAAAATACGCGAATACCAAATCAAAAGCAGTCTAAAGTTTATACTTTATAATAATTGGGAATTTAAAATATTTAAACATTTCTACAATCGTCTACTGTTTTACGCATGGTAAAAAAAATCTGAAACTTCAAGATAATAAAATTTGGATATTTTGTAGATTTTATGTTTCCAAGAGTGTATTAGAAATTTTTATTTTCGTGATGTTGTTTTGCGATCTCTGAAATTTTAAAAATGTTGCTATACCAAAAATTTAAAACATTTTGATAGTTTTAATTATTTGAAACTTTTAATAATTTTCTAGTTTTATTATGAATTAGACGTAACTATCTAGACAAATATTTGCACCGACAATAATTAAAATTAAATAATTTCTACAAGCCAAAAAAACATTAGTCTAAAGTTTAAATAAACTATTTAGTTATTACATAATGTTGGAAAACGTCGATGTGAATAGCTAATAGAAAAATGTCTAAATTTATCAAATAAAATGTATTTACAAAGTTTTGGATCATTACAAAATTTGAGTCTTTTTATGCTGATTCAGGTCTTTGTAGACAATTTGAGTTTTGGTAAACGTAACAATAAGTTTTCTAGATTTATGTGATTTTATAGATTTTTGAGATTTTAGTAATTCATATAAATCTCATTTTAACAAAAACAATTTAACAACATTTAAATCTGAATGCGAAAGTAGAATTTAAAATCTAAAAATCTATATAACACGTACTTAGAACAAATTTCTTGGTTAAAAACGCTATATACTTTACATAGTTTTTTAAGTTGATAGATATGCAAATATATCAGATATGAAGCACCATTTACGTATATTCGAATATATATCTTTAATATATACCTTGTAAAAGAGAATGTGATATTTAGTTGTATTGCGATGACCATGTCCATTAAAACATTGTACTTCTTCAATATAATAACGTTGGTAGTTTCATACAAAATTTTAGGTCTGTTTCCTCACCCAGCCAGCAGCCACGTAAAAGTATTCCATTCTGTAATGAATGGCTTAGCCCGTAAAGGCCACAACGTCACTTTCGTAAGTAACTATAAATTTCCAAATTCTACCACAAAACAACTACAAATCGAAAAACCTGATCAAGATCTCGTTCATTCTCTTGATGTGACTTGGTTCAAAGGTTATAGACTTCAGAAATATTTCAACAACATCGTCCTGGCAATCTTAGGAATACAAACATGTAAAAATCTCGAAACACCAGTGATGCAAAAATTTATCATCAGCAACGAAAGCTTCGACATCGTCGTGACGGAGTTTTTCAATACAGATTGTTACGCACCTTTTGCTTACAAATTCAATGCACTGTTAATAGGGTTGAGTTCAGGTGCAATCATGCATTGGACCAATGAAAGATTTGCAAATATTTATAATCCCTCTATGGTGCCGACTCCACATCTAGACTTTGCCACCGAAATGACTTTTTTTCAAAGGATTGAAAACACTTTAATGGTTGGCATCCATGAAATTATATACAATGTCTTGTTGAGATGGAACGACGACAGACTTGCGAGATTGTACTTTAAGGAAGAATTTCCTTGGTTAACTAGAATTATCAACGAGGCGAATCTTCTTCTACTTAACACGTACTGCAGTTTGAATTTGCCGAGACCTTTAGTGCCACAAATTTTGGATATTGGAGGAGTACATATCGGAAAGATAGATAATGTGCCGAGGGTAAGTGGAATTCTTATCAAGTTTTATGTAAGTAATTTTGGAAATAAATGCTTTTATGAGCTTTTAATACTATTTACATTATCTACCAAGGTTCAGGTAACTATAGTTATAACTCGGACATTATAGTTTAATAAGCGTGTTGGTTATAACTGACACTTCAACCACAGTGGACATAATTTTTTTATTAGTAGATGTTTTCTTTAGTTTATGTCTTGTTTATATTTGAATTTGTTATAAATAATACTCCCTTATAATATTATTTGATGCACATACCTCTTCATTACCACCTTGGTTTTTAATAGACGTTGCTTTTGTTGTTTAATTGTCATTTTTAACCAAGGCATCACAAAATCCCCAAGTGCGTGCATCAACAATACGTCAAACGGAAGAATCATTATTAAGCTAGATAAATAATACTCTACTTTATATCGCAAAAATAAGATCAATAATAACTAGTTTATTTACTACTAGTCGACAAAATTAATTTGCAATTGTGTTTATTACGATCTTTATTGCACTTTATTGTATTGCTCAGTTACATTTAACATACAAAATAAAATATAATGTCTATTAAATAAATTTACATATATTTCATGAATTTAAGAGAATGTAGTCACGTGTCTATTTCCTTTTTTTTCTGTCTATCATGTTTAATGATATTTGTACAGCATTTCTAGTGTTTCTGGCAGAAGTTTATGTTGTGACCATGTAGGTATATCTAGTGATCTAGAATTTTAGAAAATGCGACATGTAAAAGTTCAGTTTCGCTGAGAATTTAGAATCAGTTACTTTTAATTACAGCATTTTCTAAATGCCCTACTTGAAATTTTGAATTTAGGAATATTAGAATTGTGGAAGCTAAGAAGCGTGAACATAAATATAATAAATTAATCATGACAAATTTGGATGTAATACTTTTACTATTAAAATATTTAACACTAAGACTTTAAGAGCCACCAGATAAGACAAAATATATTCAAGATCAAAGGCAAAACAATCATCGTTTTCTCTTAAACATTTTTTTAACGGTAAATATTATCGTAAAAATAGTTTTAACAAAGTATGTAAATTATGCAATTCTTTATAAAAAAGGTTTTTCTTTTTACTCTTTTTCCTATGAATTATCATTTATGAAATTATGCGTTTTTAATTTTGTTTGCCTGTCTTATCTTGAGTAACAACTGTCTCCAACTCCATCATTTAAATAATTTCCCATTATGCAAAAAAATTAAAATTGCGATATCTCATGCATCATCTCGTATCAAATATTAGACAAGAATGTGGAATTTAGATCCTGGAAGACAGAATATAGAATTTGATAATTTTTTTTTTCAAATCTGAAGGTCTGAAATCTAAGAATTGGGGACCATGGAATCTAAAAATATTAATAGTTAAATTCAATGAATAAAATCAAACTCAAAAATGTTTTTTGAGTAAAAGAAAACAAATTTTTAGTTTTACAATTTTTAACAATACCTAGCTGTTTGCAAAGTGAATTTTAGTAGATTATTATTGTTAAATCAAAAATAATATAGCTCTTTATGAATAGATGGGTAAATTATTCAGCAAGTTTAACGATTAGTGGAAAAATAAAATGGACGATAGATAGCTAGACACGATTAAATTGATATGAACCAATTGTTTATTACAACACCAGGCCAGAAATTAGACTAACTAACGAGAATACAACGAATTTATTAATAATAGTTATAAAAACAACAAAGAATATATAATTAATTTAGCTATGTAAAACGCTGGAAACTTAAGGTTTTCACTGATTCCAAATATTTCTTTCAAGAGCTTCTTTCCACTTTGATGCCTGAAGTAATTTATGCCTGGTAAAAAAACAAAATTATGATAAACAACAACATATCTACTAACGGTTGTCCGAAGAGTAAAACACATTATGTACGATTAAATTAATGTTACAAGGAAAATTTACTAACTTATTTACCTAGCAATGAAAGTAAAATCACAGACTTAGAATAATATTTTATTTTTCTATATAACTCTTCTCTACAACAACAATCTTATCTCTTCTTCAGCTGCACCATTTCGTCAGAATAACTTTTTAGAAATGTGTCAAAATACTCATCCAGAGCCAAATTTAGTTTCTCATCTGAAGAAAACATTCTTCCCCTCAAGTGTTTTTTTCATCTTTTTGAATAAAAAAAAGTCGCTAGGAGCTAAATTAGGACTATATGATGGATAACGTAGTTAATAATAAAACCGCAATCGTTAGTGTCGTGGAGCAACATATTTTTCTAGCAAATAGTTGTGAGACGCTTTTCGACGAAGGTTAATTTGAGTTGTTGTATACTATTACGGTATACCTCCCCATTTATTGTAGACCCTGTAAACATATATTCAATCAATAGTATCCCTTCATTGTCCCAGAAAGTTGCCATACCTTTTTTTTCCCGATGTTTGGGATTTTGCCTTCTTCGGGGTGGTGATTCCATCGACTCTTGTTTTATAAGGGGACCCAGTGGAATACCTAAATCTCATCACTTGTTATAACTTTATAAATAGTTCACTGTCCTCATTTAATGAATTTAACACCAAAAGGTGGTTTCGGATAACTTGAGCTCTCTAGCTGCAAATACCTTCATTCGTCTATCCGTGAGTACCAAATTTTCCACTTTTTTGACGATTTCTTCATTTTGCACTTCGAGTGGTCGACCACACCTTCGATCATCCTGTATTGAATCCCAACCCATTTAAGCTGCTTGGACTAGAATTTCACTTTAAAATTTAAAACAACTTGTTTAACTCATTTTTCAATATTTAATTAACTGGAATAAATGAACAAATTTTAATGAAACTTGGCATGTGTTACTAAAAAAAGTACCACCTACTTGTCACCCAAAAATCAAAGAGGTTCGTCTTTTGTCTCATGTAGAGGCTAGGTAGATAATATAGTAAATTGCCCTCGTATAATGATGACAGTCGGTTCCTAGAAAATTTGTCATTGCGACTTTAGACATCGATTAATACTTAATTAACACTTTTTGTTCTAATGAAAGTAAAAAAGTTAGTTGTGAATTACCAGTCATAAACCCTGAAAGAAGTTAAAGAAATTTGAAAGTCTTATTAGATTTCTCGGTACTACATGTTTTAATATCATTATTGTTCTGTTTTCTATATATAATAAGAAGTTAAGTTAAGTTAAATTAAAAGAGCAAAAGTAGTCACTCATTACCACTTAATAATCAACGGAGGTTATATGGATGTAGATAACACGTTTGTGTATCCTCTATACGATTTAAAATCTCAAATATGAGATTCCATAATGTGAAAAATTAAAAAAAAAGCGAAACTCTATAATTTAAAGTATTTTATCAATACTTTCCCATTTTTCCGTGTCTAAAATTGAAAATGCATAGGAACCTAAAACTCCATAGTTAGATTTAATAAATAAAATCAAAATCAATAATGTTTTTCAGTAAACAAAATACATTATTACCGGAACAATTTGCAGCAACACCTGGTTATTTGTAAAGTGAATATACAAACAAGTCATTAATGTTAAATTAAAAATATTACTTTTCTGCATTAAAAAATTAGACGTGATTAAATTGATATGACTTGACAACATTTGACTAGAAGGCGGATTCAGTAATGAGAATAATACGACTTTATTATTTTTAAAAACGACCAGGAAAGATGAAATAATACGACTTTATTAACAATATTTTTAAAAACTAAATTTGCAATAGTTCTTTAAAAGGCTTCTTTCGACTTTAATGTACCTAGTAGGTAATTTATGTCTGGTAAAAACACAAAGTTATGAAACACAATAATTTTGCTGACGGTTATCCAAAAAAAAAAACACTCACATTACTTACCATTAAATTAAGTATGTAAGTAATGTTTTTAAAACTACATCAGACGTTGACTGAACAAATATTAAACACATATTATAAACTAAACAAAAATGTTAAACAACGCCATAGCTCATATTTTTTCAAATAAGTACGTTGGTAAACATGTAAGAGATAAACAAAAAGCAGTTTCAAATCTGCATGAAAATAAAGGCAGTTTTGTCGGTCACTGATAAGAATAATAAAAAGTAAAACCATTTTACAACAACGGAACAACGCATTCAGTTGTGATCGGTGTGTTGTGACCATGACTATTAAAACATTAGTCTTCTTCAACATATTAACGGTAGTAATTTCATACAAAATTTTAGGCTTATTTCCTTACCCAGCCAGCAGCCACGTAAAAGTATTCCATTCTGTAATGAATGGCTTAGCCCGTAAAGGCCACAATGTCACTTTCGTAAATCACCACAAATTTCCAAATTCTGCCACAAAACAACTACAAATCGAAAAACCTGACCAAGATCTCGTTCATTCTCTTGATGTGACTTGGTTCAAAGGTAACAGACTACAGAAATATTTAAACAACTTCGTCCTGGCGCTCGTAGGAATACAAACATGTAAAAATCTCGAAACACCAGTGATGCAAAAATTTATCAACAGCAACGAAAGCTTCGACATCGTCGTGACGGAGTTTTTCAATACAGATTGTTACACACCTTTTGCTTACAAATTCAATGCACTTCTAATAGGACTGAGTTCTAATGGAATTAAGCAATGGACCAATGAAAGATTTGCCAATATATACAACCCCTCTTATGTGCCTATTCCGCAGCTAGACTTTACCGCTGAAATGAGTTTTTTGCAAAGAATAGAAAACACTCTAATGGTTGGTATCCATGAAATTATGTACAACTTTTTGGTGAGATGGAACGATGACAGGCTTGCAAGGTTATACTTTAAGGAGGATTTTCCTTGGTTAACTAGGATCATCAACGAGGTGAATCTTTTTTTGCCCAACACATACTGCAGTTTGCATTTTTCGAGACCTTTAGTGCCACAAATTGTGGATGTTGGAGGAGTGCATATCGGAAAGGTGGAAAAGTTGTCGCAAGTAACTGGCGATGATTTCAAGTTTTATGTGAGTAACTTTGAAAGCAAATACATTTATCTTAAGACTATTTTACAATAGTTTTACTGCGGCTATTATTGCACTCTAATTTATTAGCCAGTCATGTTCTGATTAATAATGCTGGTTTTTATGCGAATTCAGTCGTGTGTCTATTTTTTGTTTCGTTTTTTCTGCCACGTTAAAATTTTAAACAATCTGTAATAAAATCTTTAATTATAGTAAAAAATAAATATAATTTTAAAGACTATGAACATGTATAAACTCAAACATCAAAATCTAGAAAATATTGAACTTTTTAAGGTTGGACAATAAAAGAATCTGAATTTGAACAATTAAAATCTAACATTCTATAAATTGGAAATAAATAAAATTTAGAAATTCAAAATCTAAAACGTCAAGTTATAAGGAAGCACGAAACAAACATAAATATGAAAAATTAGACATGCGAATTTTTAATATAATTCTTTTACTAATAGAATCCTCATTACTAGCATTTTAAGAACCAGGAGCTAAAAATATAGGCTAATAACTGAGAATCTTAATCCCTTTAATATAGACTTTTAGACGTCAAAACGGATTTTAACGTACCTATAAATATAATTACTTATGCTCTAGAAACTAGAATCTAGAAAAGAGAATCTTTACTGCTTAAAATAGAGCATCGCAACGCAAAAAGTATTTCATATTCAATTCTTCGTGGACAGCGTATGTAATAATAAAATAAAACGTAAAAAACAATGATCGTCAGAATAGATTGCATTAGGTGAATTCAAAAATTTGGTCACAACACAGGGAACACCACCACCTATTTTGTGCATCCTCACAGATTAAACAGAACATTTTCTTTTTCGGTAATTAATGAAAAATGTATGAAAAGAGCTATTGAACGTTATTTTTGGTCGAATCGAAATATATTTTCCTGTTATTTCAACTAAATTCTTCTTTCCTATTAATATGACAATCTATCTTTCTTAGTTTTTTTTTATCGAACGAGCTTGACAAAAAAATTCTCTTATGATCTTCCATGTTAATTATCTATAAGAAAACTAACTCCTGAGGTCTACAGACTCCCACGCCACCAAAAATAAGTTTCTCTTTTGTTTCAAATGTGGAATAACAGTGGAAAACTTGCTAATTTCTACGCCTTCGTTTAAGTTACTGGTGGTATGCAACAATGTACATTTACTCCATAAGCTTGATGCCTTATAGGCGCGATATCTGTATTAAAGTACGTCTAGATGGTATTTTCGGTAGTTTTTGTCTTTAAGCATCACTTCCTGTATGCATTGTAAATGTCTTCATACACAAGGAAGAAGAGACTTCTTAGATTTCTTTCTTCTTTCATTTTATGCACTTGCATTAAAATAGAATTTAAAAAAAATCGTAAACAAAGTGTGTGAATTATAACTATAAGAATAGCACACTTTAAAATCATCACAATTTTCGCTGCCAAATTTTTTGTACTCTTTTGTAGGAAAATCTACTTTACTACAATCGAACATAAAGTCTTGTATGTGATTTGAACACAATTAGCCTTTGGCTTATGTTATGTACTGAATGTATATAAATAGCTAAAAGTTGTTTGTTGTTCCGTTGTCGATTACATGCATAAACAATTTCTTAAACAGCTTTCTACTGAAAAAAAAACAAGGACGTTAAATCTGGGGAGCGCGCCGGCTAACTTAACAGCATCGTCACAAATTTGGACAAAATGTGGAAAGACTTCATTCAAGGCAAATTGTATAATAAAATTTTCAAAACATTGTTCAAAACATCATTCAAATGTATCATAAAAAGAATAATGTAATGTCAATGTCAATTATGTTTGTTTACGTGACAAGTGCTTTTAAAAGAACACTTTTTGGTAATCATTTAGAAAAAAGTTCATATTTTCTCCTAACTTGCTTTTATTATGATAATCGTTTTCATGCAGTGTCTAGTAAAGTTCTAAACGGTGTAGTTAGTAGTTGTGTATCTTGAATATTCTGAGTATGTGAGTTATGGTGATTTTTGTCTGTTCGCTGATTTATGAATATATATGTTTGTGGACCCTCTATAAGATTTAAGATTCTCAAATGGTCTTTCATAATCTGAATAATTTGGCAAAAGTAAAAGTCTTTAATTTTAAGTATTCACCTCTACTTGCTCACTCCGAAAAACTAGTGTCCGAAATTGGATTTTTTTTAAAAATGAGAATCTTAAGTGTGAAACTATCTATAACTTAAAAATATCAAATATTAGACAAGAATGTAGAATTTAGATCTTGGAAGGCAGAACATTGAATTTGATATTTTTTTTTTTTTCAAATTTGAAAGTCCGAAATCTAAGAGCTAATAAATAGAATCAAACTCAATAATGCTTTCAATAAAAGAAAAAATATAATAGTAAAATATACGTCGTTGTGCTTCGGGAGGAGTACAAATACATTCTTCGCTATTACTCATTTTAACAATTTTTGTTAAATAATTTTAAAAAAATGACAGTTGATCTAAATTTTAAAAATCGAGTAGGTAGTTGCAGTAGATAGATAGACAGATAAAAAAAACTAAATTATTTAATTTTTTTATTTCGATATTCGTTGGAAAAAAAATTGTACCTAACTCTTCCGGAAAGAATTTTCCCGCGTTCGCACTAAACGCTGCTCATGCAGAAAAATTAAGTTTCCGAACTCGTTAGGTAAATAACTAATTTTAGCTTTACAATTTGCAACAATACCTGACTGTTTGTAAAATAAATTTCAGTAGATTATTATTGATAAATCAAAAATATTACTGCTCTTTATGAATGAATAGATGAAAGTTTAACGATTAGTGAAAAAATAAAATGGACGATAGACAGCTAGACACGTTTAAATCGATATGAACCAATCATTTATTACAGCACCAAGCGAGAAATCGGACTAACTAACGAGAATACAACGAATTTATTAATAATAGTTTTAAGAAAAACCAATAGAATACAATTAATTTACACGTGTAAAACGCTGGAAATTTAAGGTTTTCACTGATTTCAAATACATACTTATTTTAAAGGCTTCTTTCTACTTTGATGCCTGAGGTAATTTATCTCTGCTAAAAAAACAAATTTATGATAAACAACAATAAATCTACTTACAGTTGTCCTAACATTCACATTATTTACGACTAAATTAAACTATGTTACGAGGACAATTTACTAAACTATTTACCTAGCCATGAAAAAGTAATCAACTAATCACGAACTTAGACTAGTAATTATATACCAAGGCATAGGAGCAATTTTTCTTAGCCGAACAGTATTATGATCTCGAGATGCGCAGCATTGAGGGAAATAAGTTGTGAGTCTAAGAAAAATCTTCTGTACCGTGGTTTATATATTATTTTTCCACTACTAAAACATTCAGATATTTTTCAAATGCTAATTTTTGCATTCCGTTTGTTGCGTTTTACATTTTAGTGTATTATATGTACTTAATTAGGGATTTCCGTTAAACCGAACGGGTACCTACCCTTGCATGGGTAGGGATGAACACATTGTCCATTCTTCTTGCTGGAGAAGTAGTACCTTCTCAGAGTTGCTTTTAAATAGACGGTTATACAGTTGCTTACAAGAGTTACTTGCCATAAGTTGTTGCATTAAAATAAACATATAAAATCAAATACCAAAGTATTATACATTTTTTGAACTAAGTCGTTTGGAGTCGCCAGCGACTCGAGGATAAGTCGTCAACAGCCTTTGTAACTAAAGCAAATCAATAAGTATCGAGATATCGATAACAAACAATTGACATCTAACATTACTTTAATTTTACTGAATTTTCTGCAAATTGTAAAAATGGAAGATATAGATAAAGACGGTGATTGTATTCCTCCTGAAATTCGAAAGGAAGCTGCGCAAATCCAGTATGACAAATTGCTGTCCGAAAAATCGAAAGATTATTATATAAAGGTATATTCTGGTTCTAAAGATTGGTGTAAGTCGAAAGGTGTTACCAAAGTTTCCGAAAACGTCCTTCTTGTCTATTTTGAAGAAGGAGCTAAAACCAGACATGCCTCTAGTGTATGGGGAACATTTTCTATGCTTAAACAAACTTTAAAATTAAAAGGAAACGTTGATGTATCAAAATATTATAAAGTCATTGCCTTTTTAAAACGGAAGAATGATTCCTACGTGCCAAAAAAAATCGATCAAAGTGGTAAAAATATATGTATGTCACAAAAAAGCCTCTTCAGACATGGAAAAACTTTTTTTTGGGTTTAGATCTGGAAAACCAACACGACAAAACATGGGACACAACATCATAAGTAGCTCACCTAGTAAAATAGCTGAATACTTAAAACTACTACATATTAAAATTTACACAGATCATACATTAAGACGGACGTCGGCTACAATTTTAGCAGACAGTGACATCTTATCCTTCAAACGCCACGACAGGTGGAAAAGTTAAACAGTTGCAGAAGCATATGTCGAAGACTCTATTACTGGTAAAAAGAGAATTGCAAGTGTGGTTCAGGAAATACGTTATACAAGTGATTTACCCAATATAAGTAGTTTAAATGAACTTTTGAGAGAGCAATGCCGTCAACTTCAAAACCATCAAATAAATATATCGGTAGAAAGAATAACATCAAATACTCATACCTCTGGCATTAACATGACATGCAATAACTGCACCATATTATTATTTCAATTCTAAATAGTTTTCAGATGTTAACGTTGTTTTGCAATTTGTTAATAAACATTTTTCGTGAAATATCACAATCATTGTGGTAGAATGATGTTTACATTTTATTTTTATAGGTTATGTTTACGGTACAGACTGTTAACCCATCATTTCTTGTCAATAGGCCTTACAATTCCAGCGTAATTTTCTGCTTAAAAACAACTGTAGTCTTTCTTGCAACTACCAAATTTTACTAAATTTTGTAGCTTTCATCAATGTTAAATTGTATCAAGGAAATGTCACTATCGCCAATTGTTTTTGTTATCTTCTAGTAGGAGGTAATAAAAAATCATCTCCTACTATGAGAGAAATTCATTTTCTTAACTCGAAAACATAAATAAGGATATCTTCTATAGTAAAACTAGTAGTATAAATAATATTTTATTTTTCTATATAACTCCCTTCTAGAACAACACATTTACCTTATCTCTTCCTCAGCTGCACCATTTCATCTGAATTATAATTTTTTGAAAATTTGGCAAAATACTCGTCCACAGCCATTTTTAGTTTCTCATCTGAAGAAAATATTTTTTCCCTTAAGTGCTTCTTTATATTTCTGAATAAAAAGAAGTCGCTATGGGCTAAATCAGGACTATATGGTGGATGACGTAATTAATAATAAAACTACAATCGCCAATCATCTCTTCAACTTAATGTGTTTTATAAACTTATAAACTTCTGGCAGTAGTTATGAAGACGTTTTTCGACAAGGGCTAATTTGAGCTATTGTATTACTATTACGGTATACCTCTCCATTTATTGTAGACCTTGTAGATATATATTCAATCAATAATATCCTTTTAGAGTCCCAGAAAACGGTTGCCACAACTTTTTTCCCGATACTTGGGTTTTTTTGCCTTCTTCAGGGGTGGTGATCTCTTGTGAACTCATTTCAACGACTCTTGTTTTGTGAGAGATCCCAGTGGAATACCCAAGTCTCATCACCTGTTATAATCTTAAGAAAAAGTTCACTGTCCTCATTTAATGAAATTAAACTTTTCTCCGAAATTTGTTTCTTGCACAATTTTTGTTCAGGTGTGAACAGTCTCGGAATCGATCTTGAAGAGACCTTTCTCAAGGCCAAATCGTCATGCAGAAAATTCCAAACGGTAGTTTCGGTTAACTTTAGCTCGATGGCTATAACAGATACCTTAATTCGTCTATCCGTGAGTGGACAAATTTTCCAATTCGTCTTCAGTTGTACTTCAAGTTGTCGACCACATCTTTGATCGTCCTGTATTGAATCCCTGCCCCATTTAAGCTGTTTGGACCACAACTTCACTTTAAAATAACTTGGGGCATCTTCTCCATACATAGTTGCTATTCTTTCATGAATGCTTTTTGGACTATCACGCTGCGGTACTCTAGCTTCGTATCACTCATTTTTCAGTATTTAATTATCTCTCAAGCGGTAATAAATCAACAAATTTTGATGAAACTTGGCAAGTGTTACTAAAAACGTCGCACCTACTTGTCACCCAAAAATCAAAGTTCTTCGTCTTTTGTTTTATGGCTAGGTAAATAATATAGTCAATTGCCCTCGTATATTATTATAATGTCGAAGAATTAAAAAATTATAAATACGTTTTAAACGAAACAAAAATGTAGAACAAACTGTAAGTTAAACAACGTCGTGGCGCATATTTTTAGTGATAATAAACAGACAAGAGAGATAAAAAACTAAAGGTATTTCTATCAGTCAATGATAAGGATACAAAATAGTAAAACTGCTTTGTAAGAACGCGTTGGTTATTCAGTTGCAGTGGGTGTGTTACCATCATTACTAAAACATTCTTTTTTTTTTCGAGTATGCAGCCAAGTCTGCAGCCATGTAAAAGTTTTCCATTTTGCACTAAATGGCTTAGTCGTTAAGGACCATGATGTCACTTTCGTAAGTCGATTCTTAAATTCTATCCCAAAACAACTACAAATCGAAAAACCTGACCAAGACCTCGTTGATTGTCTTGATGTGACCTAGTTCAAAGGCTAGACAGACTTCCGAAATATATAAACAGCATCGTCCTGGCGGTCTTGGGAATACAAACATGTGAAAATCTCGAAACACCAGTGATGCAAAAATTTATCAACAGCAACGAAAGCTTCGACACTGTCGTGATGGTGTTTTTCAGCACAGATTGTTTGCGTCTTTTACTTAGAAATTCAATGCACTTTTAATAGAGTTGAGTTCAGGTGCAATTATGCATTGGACCAATGAAATATTTGCAAATATTTGTACTCCCTCTTTGGTGCCGACTCTGCATCTAGACTTTACCACCGTAATGACATTTTTCAAAGGATTGAAAACACTGATGACTGGTATCCATGAAATTATATACAATGTCTTGTTGAGATGGAACAACGATATACTTGCAAGATTGTACTTTAAGGAATAATTTCCTTGTTCAACCAATCTTCTTGTATTTAACACGTACTGCAGTTTGAATTTGCCTAAATCTTAGTGCCACAAATGAGTGCGACAGTTTCAACACGAGTGCGCTTGGGCACGACTGAAGTATTTCGCACGAATGGCAAAAACTGTTCCCGCACATTTCTTATATAATTATTTTTTACACAAGTCCCTTACAACGCATTATATGTACCTACACTTTTGCGCGCCAAATTATTTGTATTTATTTTTTTTAGATCAAATCAGTACGTTGATGCCGATAATTTTGCTAACTAACATTTAACTGCAAATTTTTCGAAAAATGTATAGTCTTTTCTTGAATAATACAGTCAAATTATGTTTTCGAAAGAAGACTTTGCATGTACACCTCCGGAACCTAGAAAACTAAAAGGATTGCAGTCAATAATTTTGAACTTCGTGTAATAAACTGTTCACAAAAACATTTTGACAGTACACTGGATTACGTTATTTCCAACAGATGGCGCTTCATGATTTATTTTTCAATAATATTATTATTTTGAATCAATTTCTGGATAATCATCATTTTGATGATTATCTGAATAAAAATTAAACTCTGAGCATAATCATCGCTCTGATGATGGTAGCTTTGCTGCCGAAACGCGCGTCAGCAAGTTTCTGAGAAATTTTTGGTGAGTGGGTTAACAAGTGTTTTTGTACAGTGTTATGAACACCAAGTAAGTGCTTTTTGCATGTACATGTGCGCGGTAAAGAATGATCGTAAAATTAACGATTCTGATCGTTCGTTGAATTCGCAATAACTTGATTTTGAACAGAGAAGTGTGGAAATGCATTTATGAGCTTCTAAAATCATCTTGCAATTGATTTACTACGGTTGTTTTGCTCCATCGTATTCAATTTTCTAAATAATAACACTAGTTTTCTGCAAATTTTTGCAAAAGCAACAGGGTAGGGTTTGAAAAATATTTTTACTGATTTGAGTTCAAACATACATATTTTTTTTAAGACTTAGATATTTTAAGAGAAACATTTATTATTTAGAGTCTAGCGGACCAATTTTAAATTGAGTTGCAATGACGCAAACTGCGACGTTACCATGGAGACAGCGCAACTGTGGTGAAGCAAAGATAAATCGAATTTCAAGTCGTTTTACCGCTAGAACTTACGACAAAATTTTGCATTACCTCAAAGAGGTGGCGCAAGCATTTGCGTCAACGCAAAATTGACATTTGTTTGCTGTACCAAAAGTTTTGACAGATCTACAAGTACACGAGAATGGATAGTTTTTTACCTATAATTTCCATTTCCACAACGAGTATTTATAGGTTAAATACATACCGATTTAATCCAACGGCACAAGAATAGGATGTAATCAGCAATAAATGCAAAAATACAGGAATTATGCGATCATTTAGTTTTATACTTTAAAGTATAAGGGTAAAAATGCCATTAAAGCTACAAAAGTTTTAATGTAGTTTTACCTTAATTCATTTATTCCTCTTTAAAATATAAACAATTTTTATGAAAGAGAAGCTTTGTATATGAACAACATTCAGTGGGACTGGAATCGGATTTTATGATGTTGTTTTTTAGGGTCTATATGAAAAACCGCATTACAATGCAAAGTGATAATTCAAAACTCTTAAAGAGTAACAAGACAAGAAATTGTTGTTCGAAATTTAGTTTTGTTTCAGATGCTTTTAAAGTAAACTTGTATAAATTTATAGAGGTGCAAATAAAACAGTAAATATTAATACAGTAATATATACTCAGTACCATGTATTCTGTTATTAACAAGCAAATCAGATCAGGTGAAATAACAAATATTGAACAAATATTAACGTTAAACATTAATTGTCACTTTTTGTCTGAAAAGTTTTTACGCCTTGAGATTTTTTTTTTTTTTTCACTCACTGGATCATACTATTTCAAGTCATCTTTCTGACAATGGACAAATTTAGGGCGTTTTAATGATCCAACAACGTTTTACAGTTTTGTATTCCCATTATACCACTATTTCAATGGCTGATCAAGTTGTTCGAAGACAGTTTTGTTCAGAATTGTAAATAAAATGAATTATGTTGCACCACAAATAACTTAAAATCAAAAGCTGCAATATTTACTTACTGCACATTTTCCGTTATCGCATCAAAACCAAAATGACAGAAAGCACGTGACCGACGCAAAATATTGTGACTAAAGTTCCGCAATATCGTTGCGTCAACACAACTTTTGAACTTGAAATGAAATGGTAAAATTTAACTCACTGATATTGCAAATCAGTGGCACAAAGTTGCATCAATGCTAAATGACAACTTAAAACCACGATAAATGACAACTTGAAACCAACCCGTTAACCTTTAACGTAGAAATCTAGGCTCTAAAAACCTAAAAAGATGGAAATCTTATATCTGAGAATTTAGAATGTGTCAGTTTAAATTTTAATACTTTGAGTTGATGAATATCATTACTAGCTTTTCTCCGCGACTTTACTTAGGTAAATATCGAAATGTGACAAAAATATTTTTACTAACAATTTTTTGATAATCTATCTGATTAGAGCTGTAGTTTCGAAGGAATTTTAAGATTGCTTTAAGAAAACAATTTTGGCGTTAGCGTTAAGTATTAATACTAATGCCAAAATTGATTGATTTAGTTAATTAAAGGGTTCTTCTAATTCGTGTCGATTTCGATAAAGGGTTAGAAGTTTTCCCATTTAAAAATTTGACGAAAAAATATTTTATCAATACAAACGTTTCTCTGAAACACGTTTTTTTATTTGTATTTGGGAGTCCAAATAACAATTTATATGTCTCCGATTTTAAAAGTAATGAAACACTACATAAATTTTCATCCCTAATTCCCTAATTCCACCCCCGAGTCTAAATACGGAATTTTACCCAACTAACTTCACAGGTTTTGAATTTCTAAACAATATATTCACATCCTATTTATGCCCTTACGGATTATTTTTCAAGACACAAATGAAACAAGTTTTCTTGATATGTAACCGAGAGCCTAAAAACCAATTTTCATTAAAAAATAACGAGACTCCCATACAAAATTGCTTACTCTATTTCACTCTCTTTAGGATTGAGTTATAAAACAAAATGAAACAGTCTTCATTGTTTTCTAATAGAAAGTTTGAATCTAAATTTTTACGTCTCTAACTTTAGAAGTTTCAAATTTTCATCCATCAGTTTTACACCCTTTTAACCCCCTTAGGGAAATAATTTTCAATTTTTTTTCTAGCAAATATACCTGCTTTCCAAAATTGCAAATTTCTATACCCTCTAATTTTTGCTATGAGTTGATAGATCAGACAGTCAAGACATGTTAATTTATATGTACAGGTTTGAGAACCTAAAAAGTGCACGGTTTAAATAAATATGAGGAACTAGACTTAATAATTTAGAATGTAACACTTTTAATTGTGGATTCTTCAATACCAAAATGTTAAAAACGAAGAGATGATCACGGTATATTGATAAAATTTAAGTTTTTACTTATTTCTTACGCTTTTTTCTCTGGAGAAAAACATTCTGAGACAGAGTGTTTTTGTTTATAGAGGAACAGGCAAATAATATTATTGTTTACATTCATGGAAAATTAGAAATAATAAAATAAATGTGAGACAATAATGTGTCATTCATAAACTGTAAAATGTCCTTAGGCGGTACAAGTCGACAATCAATTTTGTCTACGGTTTCATAAGTGATGCCCTCCTCCTTTATTTATTTAATAATACTATCAGCATACGACGACAGTGAGCAATCCGTGTTATCGAGCCGTGTCTAATTTTTCGAACAGTGCTGTAACAAATCGCTCAATTAGAATATAATGTCTGTTAATATCATGACTGTTAAATTCTGGTTCCTTGTGTTTAATCTAATATTAGTAGCACATTCCTACAGGATTCTAGGACTGTTTCCCCATCCAACTAGTAGCCATGTGAATGTGTTCTACCCTTTAATAGAAGGGTTGGCTCTGAAGGGTCATGAAGTGACTTTTGTAAGTCATTACAAATTCCCAGATAAAATCCCGACATTGAAACAATTAGTGATTGAGAAACCTGGAGAGGATTTAGTTGCTTCTCTTGATATGTTTTTGCTCAGTGGTTACAAAATGCAGATGTATATAACCAGCCTCCTCTTAGCTGCTTTAGGAGCACAGGCTGGTCAGAATTTAGCATCTCCGGTCATGCAAGAACTCCTTCTTTAATAGTTCTTTAATACGGACTGTTACGCTCCATTCGCTTATAAGTTCAAAGTGCATTCAGTCGGATTCAGTTCTTGCACATGTCGTTTTTTCAAAGAGTAGAAAACCAGGTACTTCAAGGAGGATTTCTTATCATTGACCACTATCATCCAAAATACTAGTGTTTTCTTCTTTAATTCCCACTTTAGTCTGAATTTACCACGACCTCTAGTGCCGCAAGTTGTAGATGTTGGAGAAATACACGTGGCCGAAGTGACAAAATTACCACAAGTGAGTAAGTAGGTACTAAGATGACAAAGCATGTTAAAATACGTTAAACAAACTGATAGTGGTAACTTACACAAGCCATTTTATTGTCACCTTGAACGTCGCTCATTTAATTGAAGTATTTTTTGTGGAAATTCGTGTTACTGAATTTTGAACACTATGAAGGTCATAATCATAACCCAATAAAAAAGTTTTTGATATTTACGTCGACTCATAATCGCAAGTGCTAACATTTTTCATTCCCTATCATTTTACGCTCTACTGTTTATTTTTGTCCTTAGTAGCAGTAGTAGGTTAAAGTCACTTTTTAATTTCTTGATAACAAAATACAAGTGGCGCAGTTAGTGAAGTTGTAATAATGCAGAAACTCCATGGTTCAAGGAAATAAAATAAAAATTTAATTTAACCTTTAAAGCAGTAATATTAAAATATTAATTAACATTTTAGTATCACTTATTATCTATTTATAACGCTGAAACATGTTTCGCTTTTTTGTACAAGTTTTGTATCAAGATCAATTTAATTTAAAGCTAAAATTAGTAATTTCTAGGTAGGGTCGATTTGGAAAATGTTTTTTTTTTTTGTTGTAACCCTTGGTTTTTAGAACTTTTATGAGTATATTTCTTTTTTATTTCTCTATTGACAATTATCATTTGAACCATTTCTCAAAGCTACAAAACGCTTATAATTAGAATATTGACGATAGATATATCGAGCGATCAAAATAATTTGTAATCGAGTCATCGTTCAAATCGAATAAAATGTCAATTAAAAACAGGATTTTACTGTGAAAAATACGTAAATTTTCAAAAATGTACATTTATTTTATTCCACTGTTAAAATAAATACTCCATTTTGTTATAAACACAAACAAGGCCTTTGTCTATCTCCTCAATGACATATCGTCACGTAACGTATCTTAAAAGACATACGTTTCCGGTTTTAAGGACGACTCGATTACAAATTATCACGATCGCTGGATATTACGTATATAAGTTTATAATATAAATCTCTGTTTTTTTATCTTATGTAATAGATAACATTCATAAAGGAGCATCAACGTCAAAATCATAATCTTCTCTTAAAAATATGAATTTGTTAAGGATTTATCTTTCAGAGAAGATTAAATAATTGTACCTAATTAGTTATATTCGCCAAATTGTAAAAAAAAGAATAAAATTAATACTATAAACGTGTAATAAATTAATCACATGAAAAATTAGTATCATTTCGTTCGCGACGGCCACAGCATTTTTCATGTTTGAATTGACAAAAACTTAAATTTGTTTGTGTAATTTGTTGTCGATTTTACACAGAATATTTTTGGCCTGTTTTGCTTGCATCAAAATACTTTCTCAAATATTTTTTTTATGTAATTTAAACTAAACATTTTACGCAAAAAAATCCTAGATACCTACATACAGAGTGTGTCAACAATTATGTCTCGGCCTGTACATAAGCATCTGAAGAAACACCAGAGGTACTCCGCTATCGAGCATACATATCTTGATAATGTTCATGATGTATAAATATTGATTTTACGTAAAAAAAGTGAAATAGACGTCGGCAAATCTCCTATTTTTACTTGCCTTTTTTTTAATTGTTAAAGATTTTTGATCCATAATCCGTATTTTTTTTTAATTCATAATTAAATCGTATTACCATAATAGGTAAATAAATTGTTTACGAAAAGAATTTTTGTTATCTGCTACTTTGACCTCGAGACATTGAATTTAAATATGAAACATTCAATGTTTAATAATAGTATGAAAAAACTATATTTAAAAATTTTAAATGTGTCACTAAAAATCTGGTCTAATATTTTAGATTCAAATATAAAAATACAAAGACGATGGAATAAAAAAATCCATGATTTAAACAAATATAAAATTTTAGTTTGTGTAATTCAAGTAAGTCAACCATAACAACAATGTTTAGAATCTAGAATTTAAATTTCTTGGATTTTAAATTAGGAATATCTTAAACAAGAGATTTCACAGTCTGAAAGCTCAAGAACTAAAAGAACAACATTTTAAATTTTAGGGTATCTACCAACAGTTCTTTGAAGGACTTGTGTCTGAAATTTCAAACATAAGAGACCTGAGAATCTCAAATAATAATAACAAAATTCACTACAAATCAAACAATGCTAAAAATTAGCATTATTGAAACTTGACGTTGCACATTTTTCGGATGAGAGATATAAATTCAAAAGCATAAAGTAAAGGAATAAATTAGAGTTCCACGTTAAAGTTTAGTTGAATAAAAGCAAAACGTTAGTTTCTAAACGAAGTATCTAAGTTCTAAACAAATTACTACAAGTTTTCTAATCAAGAATAAAATCGTCTTTAGAGTTTGAAATTCGATTGCTAAAGCAATTTACATTGAAGTAGAGAAAACTTTATTGAAAGTCCACTTTTTACACAATTTTGCGCCCAGGAATAATTGTGTCCAACCAATATTATAAGAAAATTGAAGCAAAAATGTTTTATTATGTGTGGAGTGGTCAAGGCTGTTAAAGGATTTTTCAGTTCTAATTCAGGTTAATTATTTTTATTACCGACCTCAAACAAACGTCGAACGGCAACATTTACCTGCATGATTGATTTAATGGAATCAATAAATAATAATTAGAAACTTACAAAAATTGACTTAAAGATAGAAGAGCTAAAGATAAACCAATAAATTATTTAAATATTCTTGATTTTTTGGAAACGTAATTATTGCAGTTTTTAACTCACTGAAAATAAAAATAGTCTCTTTTTTTTATTTTGAACCTGAAGTCCAAATGTCAAAACTAGTTGCATGTATTGTAGACACTTAACTGCCATTTGACAAAAATATTTTAGCAGACGGAAAAAGGCTATTAATTTATTTTCATCAAATTAGATTTTTTGAACACTTGTTACTAATTTGGTTATTGTGCTAATGTAAACAAATCAATTTTGACAGGTCCCTTACTCTCTAAATTTACTACCAACATTTACTAATAACCCTAAAAATGTTAATAGGCTGAGATCTCATTTACACCGTATGTTACTAAAAATGGCACGATAGCTCGCGAAATTCCCAGATCTTACACCTCTTGATTATTTTTTATGGAACTACTTGAAGTCCAAGATCTAGGTTAAATGAACTATAAAATTGCATTAGAAATTAAATGTTCAGAATTGGGCTCGAAACCTTTTTAAATGTATAAAAATTTCTACAGGCTTACGTATTGTCACAAAAAGTCAGTGGATGGCACTTTCGGCGCTTAATTTAATTGTAAAATTAATTAATTGCAGTTGCTGAATAAATTTGCATTTATTTTTTGCTAACAATTAATTTTGTTTTTTTATTTTTAAATGTTATTTACTTATTTTTTATCTGTGATTCAACAATCAAAAGAAAAAAAAAGGATTTTGCCAAAAAAACAGTTGATGACGTCATTACTCAAAGACAAATGATATGTATTTGAAAATCGAGTTAAACAAAAGAATTTTATCGAATAAAATCGACATGTTTGGAGATTTTTTGTCACAAAATTTATTTCTCGATTACTAAATTTATTTCATATTTTAGGTGTGCTTATTATCCATATTGTTTGCAGTTGCTGCAGTAAATTACGTAACAAAAGTAATTTTAATTTGTTTACTTTGAGCACCTTATTTTTGTCGTTATTGTAAACAATGTGTTGTAATTAATAACGACCGGCCATAATTAAGTTCATAACCTTATTCATATATTAATATAATCATAAAATGACAGTAACGACCGGTGGTATATTTAATGAGTCGATAACTTTCCTAATTGGTAATAATACTTTCCCGGTTAAAGATTTTCATTGAGTTGCAATCACTCACTTCGATGATCCACCTCCTTCTATTTATTTTATAGCTACATGAGCACGTGGCAACAGTCAGTGAGTATTCGAACATTAATCCGTGTTATCGCGTTTGGTGCCCACAGTGTTGTAACAATCCGCTCAATCAGTTCGCAAAGTGTGTCTATTAATATCATGACTGTTAAACTGGCCCTCTTGTTTAATCTAATAGTAGTGGGACATTCCTACAAGATTCTAGGACTGTTTCCCCATCCAGCTAGTAGCCATGTGAATGTGTTCTACCCCTTAATGAAAGGGTTGGCTCTGAAGGGTCATGAAGTCACTTTCGTTAGTCATTACAAATTCCCGGATAAAATCCCAACATTGAAACAATTAGTGATCGAGAAACCCGGAGAGGATTTGGTTGCTTCTGTTGATATGTCTTACCTCAAAGGTTACAGAGCTCAAATGTATTTAAACAACGTGTTCCTAGCGATTTTAGGGATACAAGCTTGTGAGAATTTAGCCTCCCCGGTCATGCAAGAACTCCTTAACAGTGAGGAAAGTTACGATGTTGTTGTGATGGAGTTCTTCAACACGGACTGTTACGCTCCGTTTGCTTATAAGTTCAAAGCGCATCTAGTCGGGTTGAGTTCTTGCACCGTCATGCATTGGACGAATGAAAGATTTGCGAACATTTACAACCCTTCGTTTATACCCACCCCTCATATGGATTACTCCGACCGCATGTCCTTCTTTCAAAGAGTAGAAAACACTCTGATGGTTGGATTACACGAGATAATGTACAATCACATCTTGAGATGGAACGACGAGAGAATAGCGAGATCGTACTTCAAAGAGGATTTCCCACCATTGACCACTATCATCCATAATGCTAGTGTTTTCTTAGTTAATTCCCACTTTAGCTTGAGTTTAGCAAGACCTCTAGTGCCTCAAGTTGTGGATGTCGGAGGAATACACGTGGGAGAGGTGAAGAAATTACCACAAGTGAGTAATTGTCACGTTAGAGGTTAAACAAACTGATAACTGATAACTTGTACAAACGATTTTATCAACACGTTGTACGCCGCAAATTTAATTACAGTCATTAAAGTGAAGCATATGGTTTTGGCAAAAGTTATTATACTCCTTGAAGGTCACGACGCGATGGTATAATGGCATTTAAGTGGTGTTATCAACAGATAATTGCACGTGCTAACGTTATTTATTCCCGTCATTCTATTTTCGGTCTGGCAGGTTAAGGTCACTTTCAGAATTTATTGAGAACAAAATAGAAGTGATGCAGTTAGAGCGAATGCAATATGCTCGCAGATAATGCAGGAATTCCATGGTTCGAGGCGGTGAAATTAAAATTTAATTTAAACTTGGATACGGTAAAATGAAAATATTAATTTACATTTTACTATTATCTATTATTTTCTTTTTATAGTCGCGAAACATGTTTAACTTATTGTTTAAATTCTGTATTATTAAGTATGTTTTGTATCGTTCAGATCATTTTACTTTGAAATTAGTACAAATTCTTGGTATCAATTTGGAAATATAGGAATTACCAAATAATATCTTACCTGAGAAATCCCGAGAAAGGTGTGAGTTTGTCTGCAATAAGTTTATGTAAAAAATAAATAAATTTTCTAATTTTCTAATCTTATATAGGAAAATATTATAAACTGCGATATCGTAGAAAAAATCGCATTTCCTACTCGAGATGAAATACCGTTTTTTTCGTTCGCGGACTTGCCTCCCTCGCCACTAACACGGCTCGTGGGCAACTGTCCGCTCAAGAAGAAAACGGCATTTTCATCTCTTGTTGGAAAATGTACTATTTTTGTCTCTATGGATAAAAATATTTTCATTTTACAGAAACATTTTCGCTACGCTTCCGCACGATTGCTTTAAGAATGCATCATAGGAATTTGTATGGTATAAATTTTATGTCGTGTTAACGGTTTATTTGGTTGAAAATTTTTGATAGTCAAAAAAGTCAATTTGATCATTTTTTCTGATTTTTAATATTTTTGATGAAGCTAGGCTATTTTGCATTTAATCAAAACTAAATACTAGGATGTCAGAAAAAAAACAAATTTTTGTGTTTTTTTTTAATTATAAACAAATCACTTAAGACAACTATACATAAAAAAATAGTAATTAATAATAACAATGGCCATCAAAAATTTTATAATAAATGTTTAACTGATGCAGTAATCAAATCTGTTAGGTTTTATAGAGTGATCAAAAAGAAAACAACTTTGGCGTAGTTTATTATATCAAAACGTATTTGTTTTCTTGCTGCATCTAAATTTGTTGCATTTCACACACAGATGTTTAACCAACTTCAATTAATAATCTTGGATTAGGCTTTCCCATGACCTCTTACACTTTCATTTTCCACTAGTTTATGACAATAATCAATAAAACAAGGAAACAAAAGTAAATTAGTTGAAATGCTCAAATTAGTGTGTAATCTGTTTTTGAGATTATCGTTATGTTAGAATTGTGTGACAGTGACATCGCACTTGGTTATAAAGTTGATGGTCCTTTTTGACAGCAGAAAATGGACGTTTATTTTTTTTTATAAAAGTATCTAATAATGATGATGCAAATAACTATAATTTTTACGTTTAAAATTTATCCAATATAATTTGTTACTCAATAAAATTGAAGCTTTTTGTTCAAGGAACCACTAAACGTGCCCGAAAATTTACAACGGCTGCTTCGATTTGGAATCTTTTTGATCCCTCTGTACAATTGTTGCACAGTCTTCTTCTAATATTATCGAACACTTCTATCGCTTAATAAAAGAAGAGAGGACTTAAGTCCAATTTTCTGACCGACGAGTCAAAACGGCCAACTTACGCTGTCGAAAAATTTCCGATAAAATATGTTTGACTGTTCGAAATTCCATTCGTAACATACAGTGTGTTTCTAATAAGTAATTTTTGCACGCGTATTTTATAAATTTTATGATTTTCTTCCTTTCTTTCGATAGCAACTAGTTCGGGAAAGTTGTTAATTTATTTACTATTAGATTTTCTTCTTGGATATAGATCTTAACAATTTTCCTTGATGGTATGCACTGATATTTTTAATCTAAAAATATTATTAGTATTTAAGAAAAAATAAATAAATGCAAAAGTTGGTGTAGCGGTGGTAGTTTTGTCAAAAACATAAAAAACATAAAAAGCATCAAATTGTTGTATTTTTTATTTAAAACATTTTACCCCTTCGATTTAATAGAACTTTTAGAACCTACAAAAAATTATAAAACCTAACTGTGTGTGAATAATTATTTCAAAATTTCTATGACAAGCACCATTAACATGATGTAAGAATTATACTTGAGAAATTGCTATTTTTATTTATTGTATTTTTATCTCTTGTTTTAAAATATAAAATTTTCTAAATTTCAAAACAGCTCTTTGACTTTTATGTTTTAGCCAAATTATAAACCTTCAAAGTTTGGTATTGCAAAGAAAATTCAACCATTATTTAATTAATTATAAAGACAATTTGTTTGAAAATTAATTTACCTTTATAGAGAAGAAAATAAATATTATCCCTGTGGCATTTATTCCTCCACACTCCACAACATAATTCGAATATTAGTCGACCAATTTCAGAACGTTAACTTATCTTCTTTCCTTTAAATTTATTCTTTCTGCTTTGTACACAAAGTTTTAATTGCCTTGTATACAAAATATGAAGAAAAAAAACATCTAACTTTAATATTAATTTTAATATTTAAAATTTCTCTCGTAATAACAATAGAAAGATCAAAGCCCGTAATAACAATAACAATCGACCTCTAAAATCAGACTATAACGCTTCGTACACTTCCATAAATACAATTTTCAAAACTTCTGCAATAACATTCACTTTCATGACATTAAGTCAATAAGGAAAATTGACCTAAGACGTAACGGAATATTGTAATTTAAGTTTGTAATAAAATCTCCCATGTATGTATGTATGTATAACCGTGGAATGTAATCAACTGTATCGAATTTTGTTACAAATATATCGTTGCTTGTGCAATTTTTAACAGAGTGCAGTGTAACTTGATTCCTAAAAGAGACTTTTTTATGAATGATTTAAAAATCGTAAATTATTAAAGATTTGCCGCCTGCATAACGGCTTCAATAAAAGACGTACTGCAAGGAGAAATTTTATAGCATTAAAATGTTGTTCCATCATAACAACCTCAAGGAAATTTTTCAGACTTAGTTATAAAGTACCCAAAAATGTTCTAAATCAGAAACAGTCCCCTTATTTTTACTTGTTATAAAATTTTAATCTGCATTGAATTACAACTTTAATATAAAACAAATTTTACAAAATATAGTGAAAAATAAAATATTATTGGACTATGAACAACACTTGATGTTTATGTCTTTAAGAGATTTACTATCCTTCGAGCTGGAGGTCTTTGGAGATGGCATAAAGATCTTAATATTGCTTTTGACAAATAAATATCTTTGTAAAGTGTAAAAAATGAAATAAACACCAGCGCACACACCATTTTTATTTCGTCTAAAATTTTAATTTATTTATATTTTTGTGTAGTAATCAATATTTCCCATTTTTTTAACCTTAAAAAATTGTATCACAATAAAGTATTTACGAAAAGGTTCAAACAAAAGCCTTTTGTACTATGATATTATGACATCGAGACATTGAACCCAAATAGGAAATTCTTCATGGTTCAACGCTATAATAATAGTATGAAAAAAAGTTCATCTTATATAACTAGCGTCAGCTCTTTTAGTATAATTATGGCAGAAAATGGTCACGAAATGAAACTTTTGTTTTTATCTCCACCGAAAAACTATCTGCTCTCTAATTGCAATAATTAGCTCAAGATTTGTGTAAACTCCTCCAATAAGCTTATCTCACTTAATTTACGATATTAGAAACTAAAATCAAGCTCTTATCTCGTTAACTAAAACTTTGACAACAGCAACCAAGACTCTTTATCGCTAGCAAGGTACACAAATAAAAATAAATCATTGGCTCTCATCCAGTCTTACGGCAACAACAGTTCCGTTCACTCGCGCATTATGTCTTTCGGTTCTTTAATTCTCTTATCAAATTTATTCTTCTCCGTCCATTCGTACAAAATTCTGGCTTTGTTTCCGCATCCGGGGAAAAGTCACGTCGACGTCTTTCTCCCACTAACGAAAGCTTTGGCGAGAAAAGGCCACGAAGTTACCGTAATCAGCCACTTTCCGTTAGAAACACCAACAGCTAACTACAACGATGTTCCTTTAGGAGATAAAAACAGCCGTTTCGTCGATATTATCCCGATGGATAATTTGAAAATAACAAGAATGGATAAGTGGTTAGCGACACAACCGTTAATGGAGTTTTCACAGTTCTCTTGCAAAGTTGGGTTAGAATCTCCTTCCTTTCAAGAGTTCTTGAAAAGCAGTCAGTCTTTTGATCTCATCATTGCGGAGTTCTTCAACAGTGATTGTTTCTTAGGAGTGCTGCATAAGTTCAAAGCGCCACTGATTGGAATAAGTTCGTCGACTTTGATGCATTGGACTAACGACAGGTTTGCGAATCCCACCAATCCAGCTTATATTCCCGAAAATATGATGGACTTTTCGGATAAGATGACGTTCTGGGAACGGACTGAAAATTTCCTAGTCGGGATAACAAGACAGCTTATTTTTGATCAAATGATGAGTAGGAACGATCAAGTGTTTGCCAAAGAGTTTTTCGGGGACGATGTACTACCACTTCGAGAGATTTTCCTAAAAAGTACTTTAATCCTAGTTAACAGTCACTTTAGCTTAAGTTTACCGAGACCTTTAGTACCGGGTGTCATTGAAATCGGAGGAATACATATCAACGAGCTGAAGAAACTACCTCAAGTGAGTACTTTTGAATTTTCGGGAGTTGGAATCATTCCAATTACAAAGTAAAACTCGGACATTTTTAACTGCTGATTTTATTCTTAGATCTCACAGCCATGACTTTTTGGTGTCGTTTAAATAACATAACCTATCCAGTTCGTAACTGTTACGAAAATTACAGATTAGTTTCCTGCAATTTATATATATTTGGTACAATGCAGCCGACAATCGAAATGGATTTTTTTTTAATTTACGCAACCCACAATTATAAATAAATCAATCTAAATAGCAATATTTAAAACCCATAATTTGTTAAAATTATCTTTAAGCGTTATTTAATTTTAAAGCACATAAGTTAATTTCCAAACGGAAAATCGTATTGAAACTTATACTAAAGTAAAACTAAAATATTGTAGGGTTTTATTCACCATTTGTGCGCTTTTAATTTCCGCTTCTGTCTTTTATTTACTCTCATAATTTTTAATGGACAATAATCAATATTTACTAGGAAAAATTACGCTAATACCTATGCATTCTGACAAAATATAAATTGCCGGAAATAACGTAGATTTGAGCTTTAAGTAACCGGTAGTTTTAAACCAGGGATTTTAATTACAGAATTACAATGAATTTTTATAATTAGTGTTGTATTAAACTGAATGAAGTGTTACTGACGGCTCACGTTTGGTTTAATAACTACATTTCTAAATAACATTTTGATAAATAAAATGCAGTTTAATTTATATCTTAGATCCTTGCGGTTTTCATTTCAACTATTGATACAATGGTATGTTTTCAATTTAGAATAAAACCCATTATTAAACCCCATAAATATTAATGAACAGTTATTGTACAGTACGAAAATAAAATATCTACAATTTATTGTAGAGGTGAAATAGTTTTAAAATAATGAAAAAGGGCTGGACGTTGGTTAGAGTGTTACTAAAATTATTAATTAAAAAACCGTTGTAGATGTAGCCAATGGCAATACAAAAATGCAGTCAAACTTTATTATCAAGGTATCAACATATAGTTTAATGTTAAAAATGCTGCTAAAATAACTATAAACATTTCTTTTGTACTTTGCGGTTTTCTCTGTCAAAGTACTCTTTTACATGGCGCAAAAAGTCACCGGCTATGTTTTACACATTATTAGTCAAAGGCTTAGTTCGGAAAGATCACCAAACCTATTCACGGAGACAAAAACCACATCGAAACTTGCCAATGTGTTCTACAGGTAATAACAGTCAGCTTCTTGTTTTTTGTACGTTTAAAAATTTAATGTTTCTACTGTTTTACTTTGAATATTGTATGTCGTTCCATGAAGTAACATGGCAAGAGAATATTTTAGAAGATATAGTTTAGTTTAATTGAAGGAAAACCTTTGACGTCTGTCCTAACAAAATTGGAGGGATCCCGTTGAGAAAATTCTCAAATTGACAGAAGCACATAACTACTGTACAGAATATTAATTTTTCATCTATATCTAGCGCAATCTCGCTGAAATTTAACCCGCAAACTACAAGAATTAAAAATGATCCGTCGGCATACTGCAGACGTCTAAAATAACGATAACTTTTGTGCATAAACAGAATATTTTCGACCGACAGCACGGATATTGAACTATAATACGACGGAAAATGCGGTGTTCTACAAATTCACAAATCTAAATCGTAGACACGATAATTCTGGAGGGACAAAATTACAAAATAACGAACTGAAACAAGGGACTCCATGAGACTCCAACCTTTTTATTGGAGCCAACAAATCACTCGATAATTAATTAATAAATAAACAACTGGAAAGGCATACGACGTAAAACATGATTGGCAGCCTAAATTTGAAATATTACACTCTTTGTTAAATTACGTTTTCAATTAAACCATTTGTTGCACAATTTTATCCAAACGTCAATATCCGCTTTGATGGGAGTGTAATAATAAGTATAATCTACATCTAACACGCTTGTATGTGGAACTAAACGAAATAAATATCAGATTTCAAATTTTGGTTTATCACTCGAGTATTTTAATCTCAACACTAACAAAACAAGAATGTGAAAAGCTTATGTTCGTTCTGTTTTAGACTATTTTTAGGTTTGGTATAATTTTTTATTTGTAAACCATAAAGTTTTGTTTTCAGTCATCGCGGAAAACTTGTATGTTATGGAATATGCATTTTGAGCAAATATTTTAAAATTGGCATTTCAGGTCACTATATAAGCACAATTATGCAATTTAGATAACTTAGCTAATTTAACTTTATCATTTCAAGGAAACAATTTTTAACAATTGTTGTCAAATCTACATTTTCTATTTATACTCATACTCTAAAAATAGACCAGGTTTTAAATTACCCGTCATAAATTTTGAAAGGGCTGCAGCTTTTATGCATTAAGTGCCACCCAGGTTTGTACGATTTTTAGTCTGAATGATGGTCCTTCCGATTATGTGCAATTGTAACTTTAATGCTGTTTTGCATAAATAAGCAAAAAAGTTAAAATGAAGTGCAGTAAAATTTAATTCAAATTTAAAACTTTATTGCAGAGAATAATGCATAATTGATTAACTTAATGTAAAGTATCATTTAATGAAAGTAGACATTTTACAAAAGCAAACTAGAACAAATTTGCTTTTTGGTTTGAAAATACACATGCTGTGAAATTTTTATGGAACAGCCCTTCACCTTTGTAAAGTGTTAATTGTTTAATAGTAGACAAGTTTAAGAATTTATGGAATCAATAGCAGTAAAATTTTCAAAATGTGCTATAATAAGAAATGTTGCTGTAATTCAAAATTTTATTACTTTTGTCCTCGTACAGTGTTCTACTTCAATTTAATTCTATTGTCTATGATTTGTAATCGTTTTTAAGATTTTCTTGCGTTTCCAAATCAAGGCACTACTTTCAAAAAAAAAACTCAAGGTCGCATTTCTAGGCCAAAAGTTATACGTTCTATGTTCTATGCTTCTACACAGGCCGGCAAGAAAGCTCACATAACCTTGGTGCCGTTTTTGAAACAGAAATAAAATTCTCAAGTCGGAAAATTCTCTCAAAATTTTATCAACTAACTTTAATTTCGTATTTATTTCAATCAGTAGGTTTAAGGTAGATGTAACATCTATGTGAAATAATGCCTGAAAAACGATTTACTTGACTTTCCAGCCAGGCTGGGACAAGCCAACGCGTATTTTGTTCAGAAAAAAACACGTTAAGCTCTAGAGAAAGTTTCTATGAGCTTTGAGTTTATGAAGTTTTATAACATTTTTGTTATTACAATGCGACACTCGTGTGTATCGCGGTCTTTTGGTCTTTTATAATATCTTTTTTATGTTCCCACATCCAGAGAAACGTCACTTATTGTGTTTAGAGCCACTGGTTTAAGCCATAACTCAAAAAGGCGGCAGGGTCAGACGGCACTTGAAATTCAACTAAGCTCTCATATATTTCTATAATCACAGACTGTCTTTTTTTAAAAATAAAGTCGTTAGTACTGGTAAGGATTCATTTGCTTAAGGACATATCATAGAAACGAAACTGCTAGAAAATATTTTGAAAAACTTGTACCACAGTTATCAAATTCGTGCTTTAATCACAAGCACATTTTTTAATGCCACGTACTTGAATTTGACTCAAGAAATATTCTTTTTGAAGTTAAATTTTAACACCATTATTGGAAAATGAGAGCAATTAAAGAATACTAGCGAGTTTGTTCAATTTTAAATCCGTTGATAAATCCGTGTAAATATGTACCTTATGAAATGCGTTTGGAAATTTTCTTGTTTGTACCGATGATTGTATTTGATACAAATTTTGGACTAGTTTTGTCAACAATTGTTGTGAACTTTATCAATATCAATTATTAATTTTCAAAGATGTTAAAGTCTGAACGGTAAGAAGAGTAAAAAAAAATGATAATTTAAAAAACAATGTTTAGTAGAGATAATATTTTAAAACAACAAAGACGACAGATTTACTTTTAGGGAAAATTCGGCACGATTTCAGATTTCAAAGTTTTTTAAAATGATGTAATGTTATCCTGATTGCTAAAATAACTTAGATATGTTGCTGTGGCTAAATATAATGACAATAAACAAAAAAAAATGCCGTCTTTGACCTTAATAGTGTTGTAATATTTTTTAACTCTTTCTAACTGCATATTTCCAAGGAAGAGAGTTATGTTTTGAGCACCTAGATTATTTGAAAAACATTCCACTTTCGTAAACAAAAGTGTATAATATAGTAGTAGTATTATTACTGTCGGTTTGTTTATTCGTGTGTTATCATTATAAATACCTATTGAACAGGTAGTATACTTAAAGATTATAGACATTATCGGTTACAACAATAAATCGAAACTATTTCACCCACAAAACTAAATGTTTTGTCACAAATAAGCTGAGATCTACAATCTAACGCCATAAGCAGGCATTTTGAAAAGGCGGTTTTGATATTGCCAAAGGATTCAACATATTATTAAAATTAATTATTTGTTCTATTGTTGTAAAATTATTAACCTTGTTTTTATCAGAAAACATGTTTTCATGTCTCTAGAATGAGTTATTTAGATTTAAAAAATTCAATGAAATTTGTAGTTATTTATGACTTTGTTTTCAGAAAGGCATTTTTACGCTCTAATTAGAAATTATTAACATTTTTCAAAAGGTATTTATTGTAAGGAATCTCCATGGTAATCTACAAAGTGAAAACATAGGTAGTTATTGAACTGCAAGTTGTGATGTTGTTCGTAACGATATTTTTTTTCTTTTGTTCCGTGCACTCGTACAAAATATTGGCTATTTTTCCAACCCGTGGAAAAAGTCATTCTCATATTTTCTTACCTCTGTTGAGAGGTCTCGCTAAAAAAGGCCACGAAGTCACCGTGGTCAGTCATTTCCCTTTAGACAAGCCTATACCAAATTATTTTGACATTTCTTTACAAAACCAAACACATAGCAGGAATACTATTAATCCGTTAAATTATTATCGTGGTTACAAATACCAAAAATGGTTTATTTCCCAAATTTTAAACCAATTCTCTCGTACAACGTGTGTTGAAGATTTTGCTTCTACTGCTACCAAAAGTCTGCTTGATTTACCCGACAATATCGATTTATTAATAGTGCAACACTTTTGCAGTGATTGTTATCAAAGTTTTGTAAATAAATTTCGTGCTCCTTTAATTGGAGTTTACATCTGTGGTATTGAATACTGGACGAACAGAATATTTGGTAATCCGTCAAATCCCGCTTACATCCCAAATATTCATCTTGAGTTTTCTGATCGCATGTCATTTTTTCAAAGAATGGAGAATTTTCTGCTAGGATTTTTTGAACAGTTGTACTACGACTACGTCATGACTAAAAATGGAGTGGAAATAGCGAAGGAATATTTTGGCAGTGATGCTCCCAATTTTGTGGAAATTTTGTACAACACGAGTTTGTTGCTAGTACCTTCACATTTTTCGTTGACTTTGCCTAGGCCGTTGGTACCGACAGTCGTGGAGGTGGGAGGATTGCATATCGAGAGAGTAAAACCATTAGCGATAGTAAGTTTTTTTTACGTTGGTTATTTTATCATTTGTAAAGTCGTAATTTAAGTATAATGAGTTGCTAGTCGGAATTTCGAAGTTACTTTAAGTAGCTACAAATTTTCAATTTTTTTTTTAATTTGTAGGTAAATCTCCAAAAATCTTCTTTATTTAGTAGAAGTTAGGCTACATCGCTCACACGAGCTTAAAAAATTGGTTCACGAACTTTTCAACTTACGCACAAATTATTACAATCTATAGTTGTAGTGCACTACAGTATTTTGGTTAAATAACTGAGAATTTAGAGTATTGCATCTATACAAGGAGCACTGCTAAAATTTGCGGAAAATGTAAAATAAAACACACATGACGTTTTGTAAATCGTTCTATTGCTTCTCAAAATATTTACCTTTAACATCTATACACTTTTTTATTCGATGAAACCAATCTTCAAAACAATTTTTTTACTCGGAAGGAGATATCTCCGAAACAAGTGATTTAAATGCTTCAATAACTTCTTCAGCTGATAAAAAACGCTTGGCACGCATTTTTATGTTTCGGAATAAGAAGTTATTGTGCGATAAATTAGGAAAATATGGACAATGTGTCATTAATTCAATTTTTTGACAGGTCAAAAACTTGACCGCTTGTTGTGACGTATGCGCGCTTGCGTTGTCATAATGAGCAATGATTCTTCAGTTTACGTTGTTTCTTCTCATTTCAACAATAAATTTTCGCAAACAAATTGAAGTATACTGGTTAGCATTAACTGTCTTTCGATCTTCTAATGAAACAGTTGCAACATGACCCGCTTTTTCGAAGAAACAAGCTTTAATTTTTTTCGCAACGCTTCGTAAACGCACCACTTTTGTAGGTTTAGTTCCACTTTGAAATACTCACACAGTCGATTGCTATTTACGATGCTTCGCGAACATCGTCATCAAATGTTGGTCTTCCACGCCTGAATTCAGCAAACCACTTGTACGTCATAGTTTTGGATGGTCCTTTATCCTCACATACCCAACTACTTAAGTGTTTCCACACATTGCTGTGGTGTTACACCATATCGAAAGTTATAAAAAATTATATTATATTCGAAAATTACGATTGGATGTTTTTTTACACTGTTATCAATTTATTAAAATTTGTTAGAATGAAATTACTTGCCTTGAAGTCAAACTTTCAGTTTTATTAGTTGTAGTAATAAACGTCAAATTTTACTAATATGATAAATGCATAACGCTGACAATACTGGGAGTACTTGATTCTTCGAATTTCAGCAGTGCCCCTCGTATATCGTGGTCTGGTTACAAAATCAAACCGTGTAGATTTCTGTGAATAGTTATTAAGTTTTCACACTAGTGTAACTTGTTGGCACTCTTATCGCTACAATTGAAATTACCATACTTTTGTGGGTGTGTAAATGTTACCATTTAGTTAAAGTTTATCATTCTTTTAGTCTTTATAGTGTTATACTATGAACATGTTGCGAGTCGTAGTATTTTTGTTGCTTTGTTCGACAATATTTCCTTACAAAATCTTAGTGTTGTTTCCAACAAAATTTTTCAGTCACTCTAGTATTCTTTTACCGCTACTGAAAACCTTAACAACCAAAGGACACCACGTTACCGTCGCCAGTCATTTTCCTTTAAAAACGCCTTTAGAAAATTACACTGATTTGGTTTTTGGAAATTATTTGGACAGTTCAAACAGCCACAGCGCTATATCTAAAACTCTCGAAAACCGTCATGGTTACCCAACGGAAAGGTGGTTTATGACTCGGGTTTTACATGAGTTCGGTAAAGAAATGTGTGAGCAAGACTTTGTGGATCCTGTTGTAGACAAACTTCTCCGAAAAAACATTCAATTTGATTTGTTGATCGTACAGTATTTTCACAGTGATTGTTTTTTAAGTTTGGTAAATAAATTTAACGCTCCCGTGATTGGAGTTACACCCACGATATTATTTGAATGGGTTAGCGAAGTTTTTGGCAATCCTACACATCCGGCTTATATACCAAACATACATTTGGAACATTCTGATCAGATTCCATTCTTCGGAAGGGTGGAAAATCTTTTACTGGGTGCGTTGCAACAAATTTATTACAATTATTTTATGTCCACAGTTGGTGAAGAACACGCGAGAAAATATTTTGGAAATGGTCCTTCTTTTAGAAAAATCTCGCTTTCTACGAGTTTATTATTTGTTCCTACGCGTTTCAGTTTAAATTTGGTTAGACCACTTGTGCCGGCTGTTGTGGAATTTGGAAGCATTCACATTCAAGAAATTAAGACACTACCGACTGTGAGTATTAATTCTTTAACCATGGATGCAGACAGTATATTTTAAAATAAATAGAGTCATATATTAGAAAATAAAGCTTTCTCTTCACTAAAAACACAAAAATAATAATCTTCTCTTTATTAAAAAATATCCTAAAATATCAATTTATATTTCTGAAACGTCGAATTTCAAAGTTTTTTGTGTTATAATAAAGTTTGTTATAAAAATCTAATTGTATCTAAAATTGTGTCTTTAACATATTTTCTAAAAAAATGTTTATAAAGTCAAATGACGTATTGTTTTTTTAATACACAAGTTTAAAATATTTTAATCACTATCAAAGCTAGATGGTATAACTTAACTCACTGCAATATCGTCGTTTTGTATAGCTAGCAGTAATATAGCTGTTTGCGGTCTTAAGAGATTTTACTTTCTTATTCTATCAATTGGTATAACCCATATTTATTCGTTTTTTTAGGAGTATTTAATAAGCAATTTAAAGTGCCTATATCTAAAGAAGGAGCATTATTATGTCTTTTAAAGAAACCATGAGATGAAAGGAAAATAGAAATAGAAAATAAGAGCTGTTGGTATAGAATATCCACTAGTAAACAGTTCGTTATAACTCGTGTCAGCTTGACTAATATGCGATGCTAACATTGCTAACATTCTACTGATAATAGCGCTAACGCATATCAAAAAGTAAAAAATTACAAATTTTAATGAAAAAGTAAAAATTCACACAACATTCAAACACAAAGATCAAATGTTTGCGGTGTTTCCATAATATCAATAACAATGTACACGTTATAGCAGGTTTTTTTTTCATGCTGCTTATGTAGAAAAACTTAGTTTGGGGATATTTGTTACTTATACCTTGTTACAGAATCAATAGGAGTGTCTCATAAAACTGTTTTTTATTAGTATATTGCCACCAAACTGATCAAAATATAATGTCCTGACGTCACACATTCTTATCAGTCATTAATTTGAATTACAAGTGAAAAAATACTAAATAAGTAATACTTTTTAATGCATCTGTGGAAAAAAGTGGAAAAATTGCTCTTGACTTATCCAATGTATGTTTAGTGTATTTTGACTATTTTGTATTGTTCTATAAAAATGCACCTACAAAATTATTGGGACATTAAACACGAAAATGTTTGCTTATTCATGTTTTTAGCGAAAAAAATTAGCAGTTATCACACAGCACGTATTTTCTAGAATTTTTTTTGTGATCAAACTTGCTAAATAAATTATAATATAATTAATGATGATACAAAACAGAGATTTAACTGGAATTATTGGAAAAGTAATTAAAGGTATAGTTTTTATAAACCACACTGTCTCTTCTATTTTCAAGCTTCTCGCGGCTGCTTCTATCTTGTCTGATCTACTCTTTGTAATTTCAAGGTCAAATGGTCAAATCAATCTTGCTGAATTTTTATTTATTTTTGCTTTGCTCATTAACACACAGCGGTGGACCATGCAAAATGATTTGTATTTTTATTATTTTTAGTGTCTAATTCTACCATTTTGTTGGTCTTTATCCAGTTTACTGATTTAGTTAACTTCAGAAAACTTCTATTTTTTAATATATTTTTTTAAAGTATAGAATTAAATGTTGATGTTCCTAAAATAAGTGCTTTTATTATTTATAACTGTCAAAGCATAAATTTAATCTTTTACAAAGGCTGTTACTTCTTCAGTTTCTACCGACTTTTCTAAACAAAACTGTCTTATTGCACAAAAGTCGTTAAATTGTCTTCATATCGAATATTATGTTCTTGCAGCGTTTCTACCCTGATTCTTTAACCTCGCTGCGAATATCTGCAAAGATTTTTTAACGAATCCTTTCTCCATTTGAAAAAACACCTGTTTTTATTTATTATACATTTATTATACAAAAATACATAAATTTTCTTGTTAAGAGGCCGAAAATAATTGCTTGTCTTTTTTTTGAAATAGTGTTATAATTAACTGGTAATTGTTGTTTTCGCTTTTTTATTGTATTGTGTATTTTTGGTCTATTATTATAATCTATGATTTATTTCTTCTTTTAAGCATTTTTGTTTTTTTATATTCCAAATTCTTATCTTTCTTGATTGGGCAAACTGCGAACAGTTTCCATAATTCTTACGAATAATGCAAAAACTGCACCAATAGCTTGAACTACGCGTCAAACTGCTTGACCTTTTTCGTTTGTCACTGAGCTGACATATTTATGGCAATTAAAAACATGATAAACTAACATGAATTATAATTATACTATTTACTTCAAAATGATTTAAACCATTAATCGTAAATTCTTTAAAAATTTTCGCATTATTTCCTAACTGGAATTTACTGGATGGCTTGACTAAGAAGGGACATCCAATCGCGGCGATGGATTTGTTTTTGTTGAAAAATTCTATCTCAAATTACATTAACATACCTCTTACTGAAGAAATCTCTACAATTTCTGGTAACTTGAACTATTTTCAACGTTCGTGCATCCAACGGAGGTTAACCATAGCGATGTTGGCGGGTTTAGCAATGGAAACATGTACCAAAGACTTTGTATTTCCAGTCGTTAAACATTTTTTTTAAACAAACGAAACTTACGATTTGATCATCACTAAAGCTTTTAACAGCGAATGTTTCGCGTTTCTTTGTCAATAAATTTCCAGTGATCGAAATTTCAACGTGTATGATGCCACATTGGATCAAAAAGTATTGGAAATCCCGAAGTCCTGCTTATATTCCCAATATCCATCAAGAACACTCCGACAGGATTCCGTTTTTAGCGAGAGTTGAAAATGTTATGTTGGGCGTTTTGCAACAGTTGTATTATAACAATATGATGGCGAAGTATGAGGAAGATATTGCAAAGGAGTATTTTGGGGAGGATTCGCCCCCTTTTATGGATATTGTGTTGAATACAAGTTTAGTGTTAGTTAATTCGTATTTTACTTTGGCGTTACCGCGGTCGCTGGTGTCTGCTTTTATCGAAGTTGGGGGGTGCATATTAGGGAGGTGAAGAATCTGTCGAGAGCGAATATCAGAAAGTTGCAAAATCTGATATAATGCCTCCGAGTTTAGCTATTTTTAAACCAGAAACTGCATGCTAAGTAGACAAATTAGGTTTATTATTATTAGTGTTCGGCGCTCGAGATTTAATTTCAAGCCTCCCACCACACCTACCTTGAGCCGGCCAGTGTCGTACATATTATACATGTAGCGGAAACCCGGATATTTACAAACAAATTAATTATTAATTATTATAATAACGATTGCATACCTATCTTGGTTTTTTAATGTATACCATTGTATCAGTTAATAAGACAAGACTTCTGTAGAAACATACTGACAGAGAAAGCCGAGTAATTCCCAAATTAAGTAATTATAATATTAATTAATAAATGTAAATCGTAAATTGTTTCACAAATTCTGTCCACAATAAACGAATGAAAAAAAAAACCTAAAAATTGTCTTCTCTTAAAATGATAAAACCAAACGAAAATGAATCTCCAATTTAACTCAAAATTACCAAAATAACGATTACCAAATTGTAGTAAGAGTGCACTTGTCCTTGAGAACGGATTTACCTACTTATATGATACTCAAAAAGTAAATGACGGCATTTCGAAAATTCGTATAGCAGGAAGTTTGAATATGGACAAGCGAGAAGCAAGCGGACAACGGGCTGACGAGTGGCTGACGGCACTGGTACGCGATAGTATTAGGTAGTGGGGGTAAATAAATCCGAAGCGCCTAACACTAATTATTATATTACGTGGACCTAGTCTTATTATGGATTTAACATCTTCCACAGTATGTATTTAGTGTCTTTGTTTTTGTTAGTTGATTGTTATAAAATTCTTGTTGTGTTTTCACATCGCGATATCACCCATGCTAACGTTTTCTTTTCGTTGACTGAAGGCGTACCAAAAATAGGTCATAAAGTTACCGCCATGAGTCACTTTTCTTTGAAGACTTCTCTTTCTATCCACCACGACATTGTTTTAAGTTATTTTTAACGTAACGATGCAGATTTAAACGAATTCCATGAATGAACCACTGAAAGATGATCTATTGTAACGATCATCAACTATTTTTCAAAAAAACATTGCGCAAGGACTTGTCGTCAACGACTCTTCAAGTTTTCCTTCACAGGAACGAGATTTTCGACGGGACAACGACGATACAATAATTTTCTTGTCAAAAAACTTCGTTTTTGTAATATTTTTTTCAATAGTGTAAAATTAAGTGTTGATGACCGTTAATTGAGTGCTTTTTTTCTGTAGTAGGTTTTCAAGTGTGCTTTATTGCTCTTAAAATGCAAGAATAACTTGCACTCTAACCTCGAAAGTAGATAAAATACTTTAACATTTAGTTAACTGGTAACATAATTGAGACCATTGGCATTTCCAAAAACATTTATTTTTGGGAATAGAACTCGCATTAATGGTTTCATACATTTGATCGTACGAATCTGATTTGAAACGGTAATTTTTTCGCTACAAAATTTTCAATATAGTTTTCTGCTACCGAGAATTTTCATTCGCCCATTCGTTTAATTATAACAAAATCAGCAGCTGTGTTTACCAACATGGTAGCTGCAGAGCGGCCAAAGCAATGCCCAGTATACGTTTCAGGATGAAACAAGTTCAAAAATTTGACAATCATCTTCGGAACTTTATACAGTGTATTGATTTGTACAGACTGAATGGTACACTTTTTCTATCTGCAGTTGACGAAGAATTTTCTGTGAAAAAAAAAAATTCATGTTAGAAAATTTGTCCGTTCGGCAAGTCCCGTGCAAAGCCATTACAGTAACGGCCTGTAACTTTAAATATTTTGAAAATTTTTTATTTTGAAATGATGCAATCTTGAAGGCTTAACTTTTTTAGATTTTTCGGAAAAATATGCGAGAAGCACTTGTTTGCTAACTTTACTAATATTTTTTCTACTTCTCCATTTTGGAAGCGCTTTTTATATTCTTTTGTATGTTAGGCGTGATTTTTAAAGCAATGACTTATTTACTGCCTCTGCAGCCTCTTCCTCTACGCATATATGTAGTTCTAGTTCTTTTTGCACATTGTATTTTCGACAATTCAAAGTTTCTCATCCAAATCTGCTAAAAAAATTGTGTAATTTACACTACGATAAAGAATCTTTTACAATCTCGTAAAATGGCTACCCGTACATTAACAATTTAACTTGATAGTTAAAGTGGTTCTTTATCGTCTACTAAAGTAAATAACTATTAATTTGTATCTGAATTTTCTTTGTTTAGTACAAACTAGACCACATCGTTGTAAACAATTCCTGTAAGCCAATACTACTTTTGATGTATCGATCACACGACCTTTAGAGAATGCTCCAGTATAAAGCTTAAGCACAAATTATTGGAATATGCACGTGTATTGCACCAAAATATTTTGCTTAAAGAACCAGGAATTTAGAATATTGCGTCTATACATCGTGGCCAGATTACTAAATCGAACCGCATAGATTTCGATGAATAACATTTATTAAGTTTCCACCAAAGTGTAATTTGTTTACAGTCATAATATTATTTTTGTTGCTCTGTTCGACGACATTTTCTTACAACATCTTGGCTTTGTTGCCAACACAGTTTTCCAGTCACTTTCGTATTTTTTTACCGTTACTGAAAACCTTAACAACGAGAGGCCACGTTAGTCACTTTTCTGTAAAAACATCTTGAAAAAAATTACACTGATTTGGTTTTTGGTAATTATTCAGACACTTTAAACAGCTACGGCGCTATATCTAAAACTCTCAATAACCGTCGTGGTTACCCAACGGAAATACGGTAAAGTAATTGTGTGAGCAAGACTTTGTGGATCCTGTTGTAGACAAACTTCCTGAAAAAGACACCCATTTTAATTTCTTAATCGTATAAAATTTTCACAGTAGTTCACGCCCCCATGTTTGTAGTTACTCCGACGATATTGTTTGAATAGGTTAGCGAAGTTTTTGGTAATCCTACACATCCGGCTTTTTACATCCATTTGTAACAGTCCGATCAGATTCTGTTTTTGGAAGCATAAAATTGGTAAAGAAAAAGCGAGAAAATATTATAGAAATAGAAATAGTCTTTCTTTTAGAAAAATTTCTCTTAATACGTGTTTATTGTTTGTTCCTACGCATTTCAGTTTAAATTTCGTTAGACCACTCGTACCGGCTGTTGTGAAAATTCGAAGCATTCACATTCAGGAAATTAAGACTCTACCGACTATGAGTATTAATTTTTTAATAATGGATGCGAACAATTTTTATTGTAAAATAAATTATGTCATATATACAAAAATGAAGCATTCTTCTCATAAAAGACACTGGAATTATGTTTTCTATACCTATCAAAAATAATCTACCTAAAAACAATCTATACTTGTAAAAAGTCAAATTTACTTTTAAGTAAACCTTTAGATTTAAAAATGTGCCATAAAAATTTAACTGTTTCATTTGTTCGTGTTGTATAATTGTTATTGTAAAACTATTTTTACGCACAACTGTATAAAAATTCTCTTTTTATATCTTGATTATCATTGCCGAAAATTTGACATCACAATAAACGGGCGGTAAAGTGTAAAGTTAAGGCCCGCTGTAAAAAAAAACGCCCAACTATAATAATAATAATAATAAATTTATTTTTGAATATAAAATGTACAATTATGCAGATTATTAAACGTCACTTTGCAAGCAGACATGACACCAGAATTAGACTGAGAAACAGTACAGAGTGTTTCTGTACCTCCTTGTCGAGTTTGTTATATCGACTCCAATGTCTGAAGATATAGCAATTTTGTGAGGAAGATCGCAAGAAACACTTTCTTCAGTTTCAAGAATCAACCGGACAATTTTATTTTTTTGCTGAATAGAGTCTTCAAGGTAGCCTTCAGCAACCGAAGAACTTTTCCATCCTCCATGTCTTTTGATGGATATAATGTCAGCCCCACTATCCACTAACAAAGTGGCCGACCTTCTACGAAACGTGTGTCCCGTGTATTTCTCTGCATCGGGAAGTTGAAGAAATGTTGCAGTAGTCTTGGAAATCTCCCCAAATGTGTTCTTTCCTACAGATTGTAAAGTACATGCACTTTTTCTGTACTGCAAAAAGAAACGGCCATGGGGCACATTTTCTGGACGCAATTCAATATATTTTTTGTACAAATCTAATCCACAGACGACATCGTCATTAACAACTGTGAATACACGATTTTTATTTGTTTTAGTTTTCGGGATGGTTACGACAATTACAGATCCTCTCTCGTCTACATCAGATATTGACATATTAGCCAGTTCTTCTCTACGACAGGCTCCATAAATTCCAAACACAAGAGCAACCTATTTTCAAAATATTTTTAAACATAATTTGCACATTAATTACTGTCATACCTTAGTCATTAGATATATTTCATTTGGTGCTTTTGTAAGAAACTATTTAATAATGGTTTATAAAGTCAACTGACGTATTTACTTTTCTAATAGGTATACGACTTTAAAATGGTATAATCAGTGTTACATAACTTATTGCAATGCCGTCAATTTGTATAACTAGCAACAATACAACTGTTAGACTGTTGATGATCTTGAGAGATTTTACTTGCTTATTCTATTAATTGGTATACCTCATATTTATTCAGTTTCTTGATTAAAAACCAATTTAAAATGCCTACATTTAAACAAAGAACATTATTATGTCTTCTGAAAAAAACAATAACATGAGAGGGCAATAGAGTTAAGACAATTTGCGACAGGCGATAGAAGCTGTCAGAAATAGAATATTTACCAAAGGTACTGTCAATTTGTATGGTTAGCAATAACATAGCTATTGGCGGTCCTAACAAATTTAACTTACTTATTCTATAAATTGGCATATTGGATATTTATTCGTGTTAATTGTTAATTTAAAGTGCCTATATTTAAACAAGGAGCATTATTATATCTTCTAAAGGAATCATAGTATAAAAAGAAAACAGAGTGAAGAAAATTTTAGACAGGCGATAGAAGCTGCCACTATAGAATATCTTTGAATTCGACTAATAAACAGTGTATTACACCCGTGTTTTCTTGACTAATATGCAATAGTACTACTGGAAGAAGAAAGAAAGTATGTAAAAAGTCACACAATATTCAAAACATAAATATAAACTGTTTGCAATATTTTCATAACATCGATAACATTGTAGTTTTATAGTTTTCATACAGCTTATGTAGAGAGAAAAAAAAGTTTTGGGATATTGTCTACTTTTACCTTATTATAGAATCAATAAGAGTGACCCACAAAACTGTTCTTTATCACTATATTACCATGTAAATTATTAAAATATAATATTCTGAGGTCACACATTCTTATCGGTCATTAATTAGAATTACAAGTGGAAAAAATTAAATAAGTACCTATTTTTTTTTTATTTTTAAATGGGTTGACGCAACTTTATTGTCAAAAAATATAAGTTGAAACCTTATCGAGTGTAATTTGTAATTTTAAAACCATTTCTAGGAAACAACCTTTGCAAATATGTGGTTTGTCCGCTTATCGCTCATTACAATTCTAGTAACATATCTGTACAAAATTTTAGCGGTATTTCCGAAAGGTAATAAGTATTTTGTTTATTTTTGAGTTTTTAGTGAAACGAGACCACCAATTGACAATGACAAATTATTTCCCACATACTTTGCAAAATTAGACTAATATATTACTTCCTCACATGATGAAACTGACATCTAAAGACATTTTTTTTAATTTGGCTGTAGAAAAAAATTGATATGGTCAAAGCTCCATATTTCACTAACGACCGTTTTTTGAGTTTACAAAAGGAAAAAATGTTCTCAACCTATTTAGTTATACTCCAAACATCAATTTAAATTCTTTTGAAAATTCCGTTCTTTAAACGCCTGGAAAATTTTTTGATAGGGTTATTACATATTTTTACTTGTTTTATGACAAGATTATAACACGAACTCACAACGCGAAAAAAACGTTAGTGTTAGTTGTTAATTTTGACACGAATATGCAGCAACTTTTGGTAACCGCCATAGTCGAAATCGCAGGCGTCTATGTTGAAGAAATTAAATGATAGCCAATTGTGAGTTTAATTTTCACTATGTTGTATTGGATCTACAAAAATACGCCACATACTTGCAATTAATGAAACAATCTAACACGAAAATTTGTGCAATGAATTGACCAAACAATTCGAATCTCTTCCGAAAAATTTTTTTACAAAAAAAAAATTGAAATAAAAGAACCTCTATCTTTTTGAAAATTCTAAAATGTTGATGTTCGTAAAATAAGTATTTTTTTAAGTTAACTGACAAAACATAAACTTAATCTTCTAGAAAGACTCTGCCACTTCTTTGGTTTCTACCGATTTTTTTCAGCAAAACTTTCTTATTGCACAAAAGTCGTTGAATTGTCTTCATATCGAATATTGTGTTGTTGCAGCGTCTCTACTCTGTTTCTTTATGCTCGCTGCGAGTATCCGCAAGGATCTTTTACGGAATCTCCATTTGAAAAAACAACCCGATTTTTATTTTGTTTTTGTTGTTTATTAACGTTTTGTTGTTAACATATGTCACCCATTACGTAAAACATAAATTTTCATGTTTTTAAGCCGAAAATAATTTCTAGGCTTTTTTTTTGAATTGTTGTGAAAATTTACTCGTAGCTGTTGCTTTCCCTTTTTTTTGTATTTTGTATTTTTGTATATTATTACGATCTATGACTTATTTTTTCTTTTAAGCATTTTTGTATTTTTTTATATTCTTAACAGTTTCCATAGTTCTTATGAATATGCAACAACTGCACCAATAGCTTGAACGGCACATCAATTTCGACCTTTTCCATTTTTCACTGACTTGACATAATTACAACAATTAAAAACATGATAAACTAATCGTGAGTTATAATTAAAATATTACTGCATTTCTTCACCAGTCTTGTTTAGTCTTCCGAGACATCGAAATGATGTTGCACATACTAATAATTCTTAAATTAACACTAATCGTGAACTCTTTGAAAATTCTTGCTTTATTTCCTCACCATGGAAAAAGCCACTTCCACGTTTACTTTCCTTTACTGGAAGGCTTAACTAAGAAAGGACATCAAATCACGGCGATGGATCACTTTCCGTTGGAAAATCCTATTTCAAACTACATTCACATATCTTTTACTGAAGAAATCGCTTCAATTCCTGGTAACTTAAACCATTTTCAAGGTTTATGGATCCAACGGTGGCTAACCATAGCGATGTTGGCGAGTTTAGCAAACGAAACATGTACCAAAGATTTTGCATCTCCAGTTGTGAAAGAGTTTCTTCAAACAAACGAAACTTACGATTTGATCATCACTGAAGCTTTTAACAGCGAGTGTTTCGCGAGCTTTGTCAATAAATTCAGGGTACCAGTGATCCAAATTTCTACGTGTATGATACCACATTGGATCAATGAAAGAATTGGAAATCCCACAAGTCCTGCTTATATCCCCAATATCCATCAAGAGCACTCCGACAGGATTCCGTTTTTGGCGAGAGTTGAAAATGTTGTGTTGGGCGTTTTGCAACAGTTGTATTACAACAATGTGATGGCGAAGTATGGGGAAGATATTGCAAGGGAGTATTTTGGGGAGGATTCACCCCCTTTTATAGATATTGTGTTAAATACAAGTTTAGTGTTAGTTAATTCGCACTTTAGTTTGGCGTTGCCGAGGCCACTGGTGCCTGCTTTTATCGAAGTTGGAGGGATGCATATTAGGGAGGTGAAGAATCTGCCGAGTGTGAGTATCCGAAAGTTGCAAAATTTGGTACAATGCCTCAGAGTTTAACTATTTTTAAAGCAGAAACTGCGTAGTTAAATAGACACTGATTGCTAGTCATGCTATTTAGATAAGATATTCTAAAACAAATTATATTTATTATTATGTTTACGTGAACCTACTCTTATTAGAGTTAACATGTTACACGAACGCATGTAGTGTCTTTGTTTTTGTTGGTTGATTCTTATAAAATTCTCGCTGTGTTTCCACATCGCGATATCAGTCATGCCAACGTTTTCCTATCATTGACTGAAGGCCTAACAAAAAAAGGTCATAAAGTTACCGCCATAAGTCACTTTTCTTTGAAGACTTCTCTTCCGAACCACCACAACATTGTTTTGTGTGATTTTCAACGTAACGATGCGGATTTGAAAGAATTCGATGGTTCAAGGACTGAAAAGTGGTCCATTAAAAGTGGTCTATTGTGACGGTCCTCAACCACTTTTCACAGAAACATTGCCGCGAGGACTTGTCGTCGACAACTCTTCAGGTTTTCCTTCACTGAAACGAGACTTTCGACGTGATTTTAGCCGAATTCTTCAACAACGCCTGTTTTTTGAGTATTTTTCAGAGATACAAAGCTCCGCTGATTTTAGTGAATTCTTCAACAATGATGCATTGAACGAATTACCATTTCGGTAATCCTACGACACCGGCGTATGTTCCGAACAATTTCCTCGACTACTTCGATCGGATTTCATTTTTTGGACGAGTGGAGAATTGATTAGTCGGACTGTTGCATAAGTTGTATTACGACACGATGGTAATGGAAAATGGAGAGAGGATTGTAAAGGAGTTTTTCGCCGGAGATTTACTACAATTGAAAGATATTGTTTCCAATAGCAGCTTGTTGCTAGTCAATAGTCATTACAGTCTAAATCTGGCAAGGCCTCTAGTGCCCGCTGTTATAGAAGTCGGAGGAATTCACATAAAAAACGTAAAGAAAACGCCAAAAGTGAGTGATGAAATTCATCAGTTCGTAACTCTCAATTATGAAAACACATCTTGTCAGCTCATTAACATTGTTTTCAGTAATTTTCCGAGTCGGTGAAGTTGCGCTGATTCTTTTGCATTTCATCCCGTAATAAGCACTTTCTTATTATTTCAATTCATATAATAAGCGTCCAAAGCGCTAAATTATACACAATTAGTCGTAAATAGACGATGAAAATAGAAAGGATAATTGCTGCCGTTTCCTTAACAACTACAAGATCCTGTTTCTGGCAAGAAGCATGCATGTTGCAACAGTTCACCGACCCTTTTTCGTGTAGAAATTCGCAATCAGCTGCTTATTACTTCACTAGGAAGGGGGGGGTTGGCTAAATATTCACGCCACCCCCAGGGATTCCCAGCTATTTCTTTGTGTTGTATCCGTATTGTTAAAACACTACTGAAAACTTTACAACAAAGCTGGTAGGGGTTTTCTTTCCTACTAATTTTTATGTCCTTGAGTTTAATAAACCACGTTAGCACAAACGCAAAGGAATACAATACGGATATTTCGGACTGAAATTTTATAAGGTGTTGCATTTTTTACGGTTCCTAGTGTATTCTAGTCGGCGCCTGGAGTCTCCGGTTAATTCGTAACGCGATACAAACATATTGACGTGTTCCGGCGTGGTTGTGACGTGTCCGGAATATTTTTGTACGGACAAAGTCAAAATGGTGTTTGCGTCATCTTAAATGTTCCACATGTGGCGGCTGATTAAGTATTCATGGCTTCCCGCTTGAATAATTCGGGCACGTCGAAAACACAGTTGCTTGGAGATTGTATTTAATAGATAAGCCAGGAAATGAGTTTTCTAAGAAGTATTTAGAAGACTTGGCTGTTGTACGGGAGATCTTGCGCGTAATTCCTCTTTATTACTCGTTAAGTTATATTAAAGTTTAAATGGGCCAAGGTTTGCATTATTGGAGCTACACTGTTTAATAATTTGATGCCGGAGTTATTAAATCCGACGCGTTGCCTACAAAATGGCTCTTCTGCGAAGATGGTGATTGATGACGGTGTGTGTATGGGAATTTATAGTCTCGGATCAGGAGTTGCGCCCCTTTGAAAAAAACCTTCTTATTATTTAACTTTATCGACTTCTTTTATGAGGGCATTGAATCACGATTTAGTACATAATGGCGATATAATTCCCATATTCAGACCGGATAAAGACTTCAATCGTTTAATTCCGATGACGATTTATTGCAGAACCTCGAGAAATGGATAAACGAATCTACTGACGGTGTTATTTACTTGAGTCTGGGATCCATGATCAAAGGGCACACGTTACCCGACGAGAAAAGGCAAGAATTTTTGAAAGCTTTCGGACGTTTGCCACAACGAGTTCTTTGGAAATGGGAGAACGAAACGATGCTTGGAAAGCCAGACAACGTAATGATCCAGAAGTGGATGCCGCAACTTGACATCCTCTGTAAGTTTCGTTTCCAAAACAAATCTTTTATTATTCAAAATTTAAATGCAAAAGTGACACTTACACTCATACATTATTCATACAAACGCTGCATTATTTTAGAAAACAACTTTCTATTGTAAACCAACCCGGCGCTAATTGAATTTTGAATTTGTTTTTTTTTACAAAATCTGACTTCGATCACTATCATCACTGTTTTGATATAAAAAAAATTGTTTGTTTGTTTCCAGTGGTGCTTGAGAAATGGCGGATGCGCCGGGATATTAAAACGCCCAATTTTTTTCAACAAGGTTAATTAATTTTGTGAATATCAAACGACTTTTTCGCTACAAATCCTCGTTGTGCAGTAGAATAAAAGTGTCTGTTCTTTAAGTACTATTTCCAGTCTAGCAGCTAAGCGATGCCACGTCAATTATTTCTCTTTTTCCATCGACTCGTAAAACTGCAGTAATATGACATTATTTCGTTATGAAAATCATTCTTCAAGTCACCGCTTAATGCAGTTTGACGCGCAATATTTGCGTTGTTGCCCTCCGCAACTCGACTGTATTTCTTTGAAATCTTGTGTCTTATTTAACTCGCTTTCGCACAAATACCGCAGTTATTCGAAGCAAGTCTTTCCTTAGCAATTTCGTCTTGGAATAGCTCCCGACACTTTATCTTACGATTTATATGTTTCGCGAGCGATCTTGATCAAATGACGCTTTCAACATGTTTGACATTGAATGTGCGAAGAGGGTGAATGTTTGCCTTTAGGTTGGGTCGAGTGAAATCGGAATGGTTGGACGCATAAAAGTATTTACAACAAAATGGTGCTGCCAGTCGTAAAACTAAGAGTGCGTGGTTTATTTCTTCCGAGAGAGTTTGATTTGAAATGTTGCAAAGTGGGGCACTAAACATGGCGGTTGACGGAGATGGTTGTAAAACTTACTTCTATAAATGTAGATGAAACATCAATAGCTAAAATCGGAGACGTTTTGATGGGGGTGAATTTTGCTATTTTGTGGCGTATATTTTATGGGAAAAATAAACATTTTTACAGCTTTTATCAAAAGTTTGCACAGTTACGGCAACTTGCCGAACGATATTTTTAATGCAGGGTGAACGGCGACGTTTTCAATCCGCAAAACTAAAACCAACAAACGCTGCTAGAAAAAGTCACACCAACGCTCAAAGTATTTGCTCAGCCCGTTTCTTTAATTTTTTATTTATAGCAAAGCCATTCATGCAAATTTTTAACTGTTAATTGAGGTAAATCTTTCCTAGATAAGTAGACTGAAGCTGGGAGTTTTTCGTTTCAGCGAGTGTTAAATTTGTTAAATATTGCAGGTCACCCGAACGTGAAAGCCTTCATCTCGCACGGAGGACTCTTGGGAACGACGGAGGCGGTGCACTGCGGAGTTCCGGTGCTGGTAATGCCGCAATATGGCGACCAGTTCACTAACGCGAAAGCTTTGGAGGCCAACGGAGGCGGCATCATTTTACACCTGTATGAATTGACCGAAGAGAAGCTTTACAACGGTCTGAAGACAATCCTGGATCCGAAGTGAGTTGATTTGACGCTATTATCCTGCAAACTAATATCCGGCTTCCAGATTTAAGAAGCAAGCAGAGGATTTGTCGGCTCGCTTCAGGGACCGTCCACTTCCGCCCTTGGAAACCGCCATTTATTGGGTGGAGTATGTCGCCCGTCACCGCGGAGCACACCATATGCGGACTGCAGCTGTGGGAATGCCCCTTTACAAATATCTCCTTCTAGATGTGATCGCCTTCCTGTTGTTAGTCTTCGTCCTTATTTCCGCCTGCTTTTTCTACGTCACCAGAGCCGTCTTTAGGAAATTGTTCGGGAGAAGAAACAAACAAAAAACCAATTAATCCTAATGCTGTAGTGTAGCGTGTATAAATTTCCTTGGAAATAAAAACGCCCAATTTATTAAATTAAAAAGACTCTTTCATCGTTTGTACACGTGCAATAAAAACTCTTTCTTATGTTCTTCTTTTTTACATAATAGTCGCGTTTTTAGCCACGGACACGTGATATAAATCTCAACGAGAGAAAAACTTAACAGGATTTAACTCTTAACCCACTTATGTCATTGTTTCAAGAACGGTGCTAAGTCGAACGACAAACTTTGAGTGAATTTACCACACTCGCCCCCAAACGACGAAAACTACCAATTAGTTGCCAATGAGATGAAAAGTTGCTGCGTTTAGTTAAAAATCCACACGAACCTGTAAATAAACGTTGTCAATGAGTTTGATTTAACGGGAGCAAAAATTGGTTTAGCTGTGCAAACTTTCCATCAAATTTATTTTTATTTCGCTTTTTCTAACACTCGAGCTGATCTAAAATCAAAAATTTTATAAAGAGATGATTAAAATTTGCAGTTGTTTGTGGACTATTTCTTACACATTTTTTTGCTCCAAACAATATCTAGTTTTTATCAGAAAAAGTTGTAATAATTTGTTATTAATTGGACAATCCGGGACTTTTATTACATTTCACACAACCAAACGACGGAGCATGCAATTTGCCCGCTAATTACCCGTTGTTACATTATAATTGCAGTTTTTTACTACCCTGTTGGTTTTTAAATAGTCGAGCATTTATGTAATGATACTTTTATTACGAGTTTTATTGCGACTATAATACCCCAATTGCAGTGGATAAGTTCAGAACGAGCAAAAATTGTTTGTTAACAAAATAGACACATTTTTAAACACAAATGGGAAAGGTTTGTCATGTTTGACTGCCAAATTTAAAAAAAATCTCATATTTAATGGGGCTATAGCAATAAAATATTGTGCTCATTTGTTCTAATAAAATTGAAAATTTATAGAGAATCAAACAATGCTCTCTTTTAATTTTTTTATATTTATTACGGTACACGGTAAACAATAAACTGCAAACAGCATAAAGGACGCATAAATTTAAACAAAAGCAAAAAAGAATTTACGCAAACAGTGAAATGAAAAACAGGGGATTAAGAATTGTAAAACATGTTAAACAAAGAATTGAAAAAAGAGTAAAGAAAAAAAAATTAATAAAAATATTGTACCGAAGGTATATAATTAATGAAAGGAAACGGAAATAGCATAAACACAAAAATACAGCAAATACAAAAATCGAATTATAAAAGAAAGTAGTAAATTTAAGACCTAGGCAAAAGAAACAAACAGATGAAAGCAAACAAATAAAGTAAAGAAAACAATAAACGAAACAGTAGATCTAAAAATACGGAAATAAATAGGGCAATAAATGGAAAGAGGAGAAGGATAATAAAAATACTGAGAAAACAAACAAGGGGAAGAGTTTAATAGAGAGTGAAAGAATATTACATTTAGTACAATAGTACACCAGAATAAAACGACTCGAGCAGGTGAAGTAATGTAGTAAATTCAGTAGTAAAAGTCATGAATAAACGAGTTAGAAGACAAAATATCGCGATTGAATGAGAACTAGAAGCAAAAGGCAAAACACACAAAAATATTTAATGTTATAAGGATAATACATTTATGCATCGCAAATGACCTTATCAAAAAAATAGCAAATTTACTCACCGAAAAGACTACAAGACAACAATGAGAAAAGGAAAAATGTTTATTTTTTGCCACTTTTTGACTTACTTTGAAATATGAAATGTAATATTGAAATTAAAAATGAACACAGTAAGAAATTAAAGGGAAAGTAATAACAGAAAAAATATTTGAAGCTATAAACTAAAAAAGTAAAAGTAAACGAAAAATATCAAAGGTAGCTGAAGAAAAAAATATAAAAAGAAACACAAGCGACCAAATCATACCCAATTATAAAAAAATAAAAATAAAATAAAATGACCAGCACTAGTTATCGTGATACAAAATAAGATTTTTGAGAAGAGTGAAAAGAAAATGAGAAAAAAAACAGCAAAGCCAGAAATTTACAATATTCTACTAAAACAAAAAATCAATATAGATCAAAGACAGCTTAGATGGCTTAGATATGTAATAAGAATTGTTCAGAATAAGCTAGTATAACAAAGGAGGCTGAGAGAAATAATAGAAGAAAACCATCAAAGTAAACTTGGACGGAAATACGAGCAGCGGCCAGATAGAAATATTAAAAAACCCTGGCCAAAGATAGAAAGAAGTGTAAAGAAATGTGGAAAATATGACCAATAAATTCAAACCCAATTCAACACAACAAAACACAACTCGTCACTGAAAATTTAAGAGTTCCGACTTGAGTAAATAAAAAAAAATCACAAGAAATATAAATAAAAAATGTTATAATACTAAAAATTTAAAAAAAAACAGTTCTTACTGCAATAACCCAGAAAATATGCGCCGAAAACGACACTGAATTCAAAATAAATCTTAGTTGTTTTGCCGAAGTTTGTGTGCACATTTTCATAATCAAAATAACTATACCCACATGTTATGGCATGCATGGCTCATGAACATTTCATTTTATCGCTGCAGTTCTTTCTTTGCATCACGTAACAAATACAAGCTTCATTCACTACGTCAAATACGTAGCACATCATAGAAATATATTAACTTTTTTCTGTCATGTAACGGAGCTGTTTGCAACGCTACATTCATGTTATATTGAACCCAATTCCGCTTGTAATAAAATTCCCTTAGCTGGTAAATGTGCGGCATTCGCATCGGGAATATCATACAACAATTTGGTGAAATTTTACCCAAATTCCATTATGTAATCGTGTAATTCTTTTATCTTTTCAGTCCTGTCCTTGTATAATTTATAACAATTTCGTCGTCCAAATTTAATTTGCTCCCATCGGAATTTTTCCGGCATCCTAATGATATTAGAGTTTGACATTATTTTCCGCTAGTATAACAGATCAAAATGAAATTAGTAATACGACGAGAGAATGGAAATGGAGTTGTGGTTGCAAAACAAAGCTGTTTCGCTCTTTGTGTTATTCGAGATTTCTAGAATGAAGATTCAAGGACGTAATAGGTGACAATGTCCTCATTTTCTAAGAGCAGAAGCTATCCACTTTGTCGGAAGAGGTGGTGCCAAACCCCTTTCAAAACAAGTGTGCGTATACGATTGAAAACTAATAGCTGTAGGTGTGAAGTGAAGGACTCTCCATTCTATTCGAATAATCACCCCAGCATTGTTTAAAGTAACGTGGTGGAAATGGATAAAGTGCCGGGCAGCGGTTACACACGGAGTCTGACCTTCTCAACGCTCTAGATAATTTATAAGGGCTAGTACATTTGCTGCTAACTTAATTAAATTTAGATTAACTATACCTAAATGGCCACCCAAAAACTGTAATCTCTACGAATATATCTTCGGCCGGTTCCATTGGCGTAATAACATGGTGAGCAGGACTCCCTCTGTCGGACGGGCGGCACTAAATCATTTCTCGCTCGCTTTAACTCGATTCCGATTGAATCACGAATGCGGTTAGAAATTCCGAAGCGAGGGCTGCTGTGCTACAAACGATATGCGTTCATTTGTATGGAAATGTAGACGAGGAAATTTGTGCACAGGATAAATGCGATTGAAAGGAAGGGTTGGATCAACAAGGGGCGGAAAGTGAAACAAATCTGGACAGTAAGCTGGACAAAAAGCGAGCCGAAAGAGTTTCGGGTGCAAAGAACTCACAAACCTATTTTTAAATTTAATGTACTGAAAAACTCGAAGGATATTTCGTTTATTAACTGAATTTAGTTAGTATAAGCTTTTTTTCATCCCAGATCTGTAACACAACTCTCGGTAAAAGGATGAAATTTCCGCAAAAATCACATTGTAATATCATTACCAAAGCCCTGCAACCGCGAACCGCTCCAAACCCATTACGCATTCAGATTAAAAATGGAAAGAGCACCACATTGACCCAAAGTTTCACCCTAAAATTCCGTCGGTTTCACGCTTAATATCAACTCGTGGAGATTCGCAACGCATTTAAAAATTTTATTAGTCGGCATCGAATCAACCCTAATTCCTACTCTCGGATTTCGGCGTTTTTGCGTTTACTAGCAAACTCTCGATGAAGTTTAAATTAGGAGTGACCGGTTGGAATCAGAGCCACAGTCGAGGTATTTAGTGTTTTGTAGGTCGGCAAAGTTGACCCTTCGTTTGCGGACGAGATTCCCGACGTTCCGGCCGTCCATCGTCGAACAAACTCCATTAACAAGCGAGTAAAGAAGTTGGCGCGTGAAGCTGCCTCCTCCTTTGGGAAAAGGAAGCCGATCTGAAACCGAAAAAAAAGGACATAAATTGACTCCTCGTCACGGGGGCAATTTTTTTCGGATTTTACGCGAGGATTTTCGACGAAATCAATTGAGTCGAGCCGGAATCGAGTTTGAGAGTTGTTTTTAAACGGTTAGATGGGAAAGGGTTTATAATTTTCACCGATTCTACATTTTTTCGTACGCCACTGGATGCCGTTTCGTGTGATATGAGCATTGTTTTATCCAAACTGAAAGCCTGCATTTCCACATGGAAGAATTTTCTATCAGGTTATTACGACACAAAAGAAGTTGTCAAATTTCGACGGAATTGTTCGATTTGAATGCTCCACGGGGACGCAAAAGCGGATATTAGATTTAACTTTTTTTCGCATAGACAAGTTAAATAAGCGGACGTGGAACTGGAGGTGTCGTAAAGTGTTGCACACGAGATATTTTTATTCCTCTATTTACCGACATATATCGCTACACATAAAACAAAATAGGTTCAGGAATTTCCTGATTACGGTTTTATCACCGGCCGGGATTTCAGGACGATTCGTCCTCGACAGTCATTTTTCTGCCGTTATTGCTGACTTATACCGCACAATACATCCTGATAAACAACGAAACTTCCGATATTTTCAGCCGGCACCGGAAACTCGATTTAAATATTTAGTTCATTAGACGTTGCAGAAAATATACAGCGGATCCGCCATTGTTGTACAAACAAAAATAGTTTAACTAAAAAACTAAAGTAACACAAATACCTATACAACTACAAACGCCAATTATTTCTCAAGAATCAAATAGTAATTTCAAAACTTTTCTGCTACGAAGAATTGTAATGATTGCAACTTTGGTACAATAAATGTGAAATTATGCGTGTAATTGTTAATTGAAGACGAGGAAAAGTCGTTTTAGTCGTGAATGAATTAAGATTTATGAGAGTGGCATGCAGAAGCGTGTCGTCGGTGCATAACAGATTAATTACCATATCAAATTCCTAAGTATAAGTAAAACAACAATGCCCGATATATCGTAGAGAAATTAATTAGTCTCATATGGTAAGTGAGTTTCAAGCGAGATTCGAGCCTAACACGGCAGTACGGTTAGGTGTGATAATTAACCCGTGATGAATAATACATGAACAATTTTGAGGTATTACGACTTCCAGGACGCTTGTCGACCAAACAGGCCTGCATAAATAGCGTGTAGATCAGAAAACGCACCCTAAGATGAAAACTAATGAAGCGCAAGCTCATTGTGATTAAAAAGATGCGTAATTTCATCATCTCTTTGAGAAACAGACATTCTAAAAAAAGCCACGAACACGCTATTTCGTTCCTGCTGGCGCTTCCGGTTGATTATTATTTTAGCAAACACGACCGGTTTCTTCTGATGTTGTTTTTCCACTTATTAAAACTGCATCACATTTAAAAGTGTAAGCGAGCGCTCCGGCACCGCCCGGAATTTTTTATTTATCAATTTGCGGCACAGGCTGTCAAGTTGTCCCATGCGTTCCCCAGAGAATCTCCGGATTGCTCCGGACCGAGTTGACCTCTGCTTGCCGTCACCTTTAATACGTTTTTGCTTCAGCGTCGATACTCTTCCTGTCACGATTCGCGACTCCCTTGACGTTGAGCCCATTTGCCGTGTTCATTTAGCTCAATCAGAGACGTCGGAGTTTTATGCCCTCGAGATATTAGTACGGCATGCACTTACATACTTTCCCGGAGTGAAAAATGATGTAGGAAATAAGTTCGCCGCGAGATTTCCTTATGTTGCGACAGCGCTGCTGTAATTGTTTTCGTCGGATTTCGGCTTCCGGTGCGATTGTAGGCTCGAGATTAAAAAATAAATTTGTTTGAGGGGCGGAATTTATGCGGAATGCTGCTGGCACAGTAGGTCGTGTTACGTGCCGTTGTGGAGATATTATCAGGAATTATGTTTAGCTTTCGGTGACATATTCATAATGGTATTAAGAAGTTGGCAAGCAGTTTGCACGTCATCGGGGGCGGCGACTCTAATTAATCGTGTCTAACGATAAAAACGACAAAGCTTCGATTCCCAATAGCCAAACGCTTAGCAGAACGATCGATGTTATTTATGACCGCTATTAAAACCTTTCAACTATAGCTAAATGTTGCTAAAAGCTATTATAAGCGCCGGGTTTGCAACGACGAATGACAGAGTTAACAGATAAGCTCTAATTACCTACACCAACAAATTTTGTTTTCACAAAATGTCTCTTCAAATTCTTGACGATGAAAATTTAAGATAATTCTTTTCCACAAAAGTGAGCCCGATTTTTATCTTTCATGATTATAATTAAGTCCGGATATATAAATATAAGTTTGTAATAAAATTTTCGAAATACGAATTAAAAAAAAATTTCAATCCCAAAATAAATACATACTAGTAAATAAATAATCTTTTTGATGTGCCATTTGTAAGATTTTTTCGATTTTGCGGCATCAATGCGTATTTATGACGTATATGAATTTCAGTAATGCCATTTACGCAAAGCTAAATTACCAATAAGGCATTCTATGTACTTTTAACAACCAAATTGAAAAAGTGAAGAGGTGGGTTTATACAGAACAAAAATTAATAACGTTAATAAACTGATCGAGAAAAGTTAGGGATATTACTCAATTTTTAGCTAAATCTTCTAAAAGTATAGAAAAACTTTTGCTCGTTCATTTTGTAAACCGTTTTAAGTAATCTGACCGAAATACATTTTTTTGTGACTACGATTAAAAAGTTATCAGCATGAAAATCAAAAACAAAACAAACACTTGTCTATTTTGGCTTTATTTACGTTAGTATCGCTAAAAAGACGCGGGCTAAAATGGAAAAACGGCATTTAAGGCCCGATATTGCCAACAGAATGATTAGATGTAGAAGGTGGTGCTCGACAAGTAGATGTGGCAGCATTTCTTAATGTAAGTCAAAGTGTGATTTTGCGAGTACAACAAAGGTATGTAGAAACTGGAAGTGTATCGGAAAGACCACGACAAGGTCTTCCAAGGGCCACAAACGTACGAGAAAATCGTTTAGTGATTAAGGAAGCTTGTGGAAACCCACGATATCATTGTAATTTGTTAAGCCAGAAGCTATTGCACTCCACTGGCACTACTAGCCACACACAGCTAAAACGATACTTAACTGCATTAGAGAGACAAAACTAACATACAGAAGATCGTTAAAGATCATTCCGTTGGAGCTGTACACAGACGTGCAGAGTAGCTTGGTGTGAGGACCGAGTAAATCGACGAGAAGAATGAGGAACTGTAATCTTCTCAGACGAGAGCATAATTAAGTTCTACAGTGATAGTCGTACTGTCTGCATCTAGAGACCTCCAGATAGAACAGTTGAACAGATAGAACAGAAGAAGTACACCCATTTCACGGAAGGACAGTTATGATTTGGGGTCGAATTTTTCTTGGAGGCCATATGCAACTCCTTATGTGCGAAAGGAATATTACAGTTAAAATTTATGTTAGAGACATCACTAATGATATTGTGACAACTATCGCAACGATTTAGGGCTTCATTTTTCGTTTTTGGATGATAATGCACATCCACATCATAGACATAAAGACTGGAAATATTAGAAATGAGCTCTTGCCGCTTCCAGCGCGTTCACCAGGTCTCAACCCAATTGAGCATGCCTGAAACATGCTTGGTCGGGCAGTAGCGGACCACTAACTACCAGTGGCGCACCTACGAAATTTTCGTGCTGACGATATTTTGGGATAATTTGGATCAAGACGCTTTGGAACAGCTAATTTTTAGTATACCGAGACGTGTTGAAAAAGTGTTGCAAAATCGTGGTGGTGTAACACACTATTAATTCATGTTTCATGTTCTTTTCTTATTTTTCAAAAGGAATGTAATTAAAAAAAAATTGGTTGCTTTTTTTCACATTGATTTTATGACAAATTTCAATAATAATTCAACATGTTTCTATTTATATGACGCATTCTAAAAATTTTACTTAGAATATGTTGAAACATTAATATCCCTAACTTTTCTCGATCAGTTTATTTTCAGAATAGGTATAAAAAATACAAAAAGTACACACACAAACTCTTATTGTTTAACGAAATCTAATTAGTATTATTTTTGGGATGATAATTTTATGTAATTTCTATGTAATTAGATAATAAATAATAAAAAGAAAAACAGATTGATTATAAATAAGAAACTAATGATAAACTGTAAATTGCTGACTGCTGTTAACTTAGCATATCTTCCTACTTCGGTGCCCTCATATTGCCTCATTGTAGATTTTGATGATCCTCTCGCAGGCTGTGGCAGCGTCTTTTCGAATTGCCTTGCCTTCTTCGCAATGACGACAGGCAAATTTTTGTCAAAACATTTTATAACTAAACTTAAAAGAAACATACCATAAGATTTGTATCTGTTTCCCGACCATGTCAATGCAAGACTTTTTAAAAATAACTATGGTTTAGAAGTGCACGTTATTATGGTCCCTCGAAGATGTTTCTGTACTAACTTACCATGTATTGGATAAAATACTATATGCAACTCGTGTGTTAAATAAGTCACTTAAGAAAATTAACTTTTTAAAACTAACTTTTTCTTGTGTGACTTAATAACACCATTGATCATCCTGTATCGAATGTCTGCCTCATTTAAACTGTTTGGACCAGAACTTCTTTTTAAAATAACTTGGTGCATCTTCTTCATACACAGCAACCATTCTTTCATGAGTGGTTTTTGGACTATTGCCTTCTTTTTTCAAGAGGTTTATCACACTGCGGTGCTCAAGCTTCCTATTACAATATTTCAGCATTTAATTATCTCTCAAACGGTAATAAATCAACAAATTTTGAAGAAACTTGGCACCTGTTACTGAAAATGTCGCACCTATTTATCATCGAAAATCAAAGTCAAATCACTTACAATATTAGAGACTGAAAAAAAAATCTTGTTGTTCAACGAAAACTCACAAGTGTTTATTTTGAGATGATAATTTTATGTAATTTCTATGTAATTAGATAATAATTGAAACTAAAATCTAAGCGCAAAATTTCTCAGATTCTTCTACTCAATAGAAGGTGAAGTAGAAAACAATAACAAACAAGATAATTAGAAAGGATTAATTAGAAGATTAGGTTAATTACAAATACTCCTAAAGTTCAGACTGATTTATTACAGTTTTTTTGCTTTATAAATAAATTACTAAATCAACTGTAATTTTTAAATACATAGTTTTTAAGTGGGTAACTAAATTATATTTTGTACATATAGTAGACTAAACCATATATGCGTTTTAAAAACCGAACTTAACATAACGTAGCTTTTTTGATAATGTTCTTTGTAAGAATAAAATTTTTAATAGCTAGGACCTCTAAAATTCGTTCCGTTTTATAAAATCGCTAATTTTTAGGCACAAAAATAGACCTGGTGGATGACAAACGCGAATAATATTTTAGTTTTTTGCGGGCAAATTAAAATCTTCAAATTTCATGTGTAAATTTGCAGTTTCATCTGATAAGAGGTGCGTCAGTTGTTACACACTATAATAATAACGATTTATAATATTCTGTTACAGCTAAATAAACCACTATAAATTTTATTTACTAAAATACATTACAAATCCGTGACAACAAGTTTAATCTACTCCCGAAAAATTCCACATTTTCATCGCCACATTGAAGCTTGTTCGATAAATAAAATGTTTTAGTTTTTTTACTTTTTTTAATTATTGTAGCCTGCTACATTACGCTATCAAAACCACAACTTTCTTTTAATCAATGCATTTTTTTCTCGAAATGAAAAGAATTGTTGAATAAAACAAGTTTAAAATAATTAACACTACGGTTGTGTGTTTGACTAAAAAAGAATTTTTTTCTATACCTGAACAATCTCTCTGTGCATCATATTACAAAAGAACGAAAACGTCATATAGATCCCCATCGCGCACTCCAATATATGAATACATTCAAAAATAATGTTGCATCAGCTGGAATTTCTATCGACCGACGGGGTTCTTTTTAAAATTTATCATCGTTTTGTCTATTTTATATTCCACAAAGTGTTCTGGCAGCAGTTCGCTGTCGAGATCCCTCCTCTCGGCGAAACACGCTTTGATTATTTTTAAAACACACAAACAAAATTTCTTACTAAAACTATAATCATTAGTTGCGTCTTAGGCACTCTTTAATTCTCCAAATTTATGAAAGCGTAGGCTCTTAACGCCGCCGAAGCACGAACCATGCACTCCAACAAATCACACTAAATTCCTCAACGTAAAAAAACACAGCTTCTAAACTTCATTAACTTACATCTCTTGCAAATATTGACCTTAACGAGTTGCTCTTATTACCAACGACTTACCCCCTTTTTTCATTAATTAAACAGATTTCCGCCAAGTTCAGAAACTCGAGTTTGATACCGTGTCAACAGTAATCGATACCAACTCATTACTCTCTGCTTGAATCGATTAATTTTCCTGTGTTTGACGTGACTCTTTAAAATTACAGTTATACTAAAAGATATCGGGTCATTATTACAATTGTCGGGTTATGTTAATGAGAAATCAATGCATGTCTCCAACGTGATCATGTAGCATAAATAAAATATATCACAAGGGAAATTAACGAAAAGAATTTAATTAAAAGTCGGTTCGTAGCTGCTAATTTATTGAATTGATTGTGTCAATGTCTCGTTTGATATTTTGTCGGAAGTTCGCTCGAAATTGCGAAACGTGGCTTCATAGTGGTCGGAATTGTGGAATTGGTTTGAAGTTACTAGAGCTTTGGAAGCACGAAATCAAATTTTGATAAATTGAGGATGATATCGGGGGCTAAGGAATTTTAAACGGTACTGTACTTACAACGTAAACAAATGCGTTGTGGTTATGAAAGTTGGGAAAACCTATTACGTCGGCTGACCTCTTATAAATTAGATATCTTAGCTATAAACACAAAACGTTTTATTAAAAAAAAAAATTAATATGTGAGGATGTAGCGAGAAAATTTCAACTTTGTTTTGGCAGCACGGATCACCTGCAATTTCTCATCAATACAACCAACTCTGAACTCTACTCTTCCGTTTTTCTTTCGTTCTACATTATTAACACTGAACTGTAAACCCAATTTGTCAGTTATAATTGCCTGAACTAACATCTCAAGCTCGGTATCGTTGACAACAATTCCATCAAGTCCTAAGGTTGTTGATATTTTTTCGTCTCTTTCCACCAGTTCCTTGAGGACGTCGTTTGTGTTTCTCAAAGATGTTACTTCGTCAGTCAAGGTCTCAATATTCAAGGTTAGATTTGAGAGAACGTTTTCAATGTACGCGGTGGATTTACAGGAAGTTTTCGCCGGAAGCTGTTCACTTTTCGTATCTACAAGCCGTTTTTAGAGGGAAAAAATCCCTTGTGTGTGATAAGTACTTACCCTGTATTAAAAACTCCCCCAGTTGTCTAAACCCTAATGCACCGTTACTTATAAACACCCAATAATAGATGGTATCTCCTTCTTTTAAAGTGGCATTATCGTCACGTATTTCCCATCGTCCATCTGTCGTTCTTGTCGCGGTTTTAGCAATGTCTCCGACACCTCTTTGCGAGATGCGTTTATTCACATTGGCGTGAAAAGCAAACAACTTGTCGCCGTTCGTAAATGGAAGACTTACGTGTATACCTTTGGGCCTTAAAGCTTCGATTGACAATTTTGGGAATTCATAAGCGTACACTAAGGTTAAGATCACGTAGAGGAGAACACAACATGTGAATATCTTCATGTTTCGAATGTTCCACTGCAAATGCGAAGCCGATGACCTCGGATTATCAATAAATATGACACGAGAGCAGAAAGCGGATTTCACATGTAGCAATCGCTAAATTTAAAAGTTTTGTCCAACAATGCATTTCACAATATTAAAAATATCCGCTTTTTAACTAAAAATGGGTACTGGAAATTTAATTAAACTACTGTAGCTACTTTTATGAGATATAAAGCAACAACATTTAAGCGTAATGTAAAAAAATTATTAAACTGTTAAGGAGCGTGTTTAACTGTGTTTAAGGTGCCAGCCGTTAAATAAACAAATAAAATGCTTATGATAGACTAAACAATAGCATAGACAATTTCTGAGAACTTTATGAATATAAAAAATTATTATTTATGATTTTATAAAAACGTGCCATGTTTCGTTATTTTAAACTTGCGTAAACTTATTTGGGATTTTGTACACTAAAAATTACGTAGATTTGGTGCACTCTACAATTAATAAGAATCGAAAGTTGATTTTTACTCGTTGCAAAAATAGAGACGCACTGAGGACAAAATGGTTTTTATTAACTTTAATAAACTCAGTTATCAGCTTTAATAGCCGGTATAACCACCATACTTTTCTATTAGCTAAAAATTTTATTCTGCATAGAATTATAGAAATTTTTCAATAGTTCATGCGGTAAATCTTCGATGATGGGTTTCAGATCCTCAATTAAGTTATAATGCTTATTATTGACAAAAACATTTCTAACAAGAATTCTCCAAACATTTTTTATTGGATTTAAATCAGGCGAACGTGGCAACTACTCAATTCGGATGATTCGATGATTATTTAATTCTTTTGTTGCGGACTTTTTTTAAATTAGGGCATTATTTTGTTAATAGACTAATAAATTTTGCCAACGTTTTCTCCAAAATGGTAATAAAGGAGGACATTTTGGTATTCGCTATCGATACAAGTTGTAGGACATCCCAACTCTAATTTACCTTTTAATGAAATTGCTCTCAATGCCATTAGTAATCCATCAATAAAGATCTGTTTGCTTAGCTAGCGTTTTTCTTCTTACTTACTGTGCTAATAGTATATTATTATACTTCTTACTATGCTAATAGTATTTATTACCATTTGGCATCATTTTTTTTCACTGAATAAAATCTAAAAAATTAAACCCCAAAGGCAAAGTTTTAATTTTGTTTATTATACGATTTCATCTCGTAATGTAGATTTAGGCGTACAATATTGTTTCTTCCAAATTTAATCATAGAAGTTTCAGGTTCCAAATTTCTAAATTTTTAAACAATTGCGATTTTGGTCTTATCCATTTTTGAATTTTTTTTTAATACTACAATTTTTAAATTTTGAGAACCTGAAATTCTTAAGTCCTTAGAAACTAAATATCTGGAAAGTAATCTAAATATGGTGAAAATTTCAACGTATCTGACAAAGTAGATATTTCACGAAATTATAGCTTAGATTATATACGAATCTAAAAACTCGACAACCAGAGAACATAAAGAACTAAGATTAAAAATTAGATGTTTTTAGAATCCACAATTTAGAAGAAAAACAAGCTATAAACTAAATAATCATAGAATTCCAGAACAAAAATTATACCTACCTTATTTTAATTATACATATAAAGTTGAAATATGAGGTTTACAGTCTAGGGGAAAAACGACTCTGATTTTTTAAATGTGAATAATTAGGAATCTAAGAATCCATGAACTTAGAAACTTGAGAACCTGAGAAGAACCGAGAGTATTTGAGAACCTGAACATGTGAAAATTTTAGAATCTGAGAAATTGGGGAACTCGAAAACCTGAAAAGCGCAGGAATCTAAGAATCTGACACTTCAAGATTTTAGTTTAGAGAACTGACTGCCTGTAAACTTGAGAAATTATAACCCTAGATAGTTACGATGATAGGGAGGCGTCCGAATATTTTTTTAACGACGAATATGAAGGCTTCTTTTAGCTATTCGCCAAATTGTAATCTTATCCACATCCAAATTTAGCTCCCAACAAAATTGCTTTGTAGTTTTTAAAGAGTTTGAGCTATTTCAGACTACGAGGACCTCAATACACCTAAGCAGCTTTCGTTTTCGGCCCGTTGACTTTCGCTTTCCATAATTTTCGTGATCTTGTAAAAAATCCCTCACCAGATACTCCAATCTGCTAAGAAGTCTTGTTGCTCTATTCAGTTTTATAATTAATTTTTTTTCAAGGTTATTAAGTTCATTGGTACAACCCATAATAATGTACAAAGTGAACAACAAAGTGTCAAATTATTAAGTGCGTTTGTCATTTTGCAATAGTTGAAAATAAAATTCTGTCAGTTTCTTCGTTCTAATGTATAGGTACGCAATTCCATTTTGGTATCCCGATAAATGTGATAAAACTCGAACACTAAATTCATGAGATTTAAAAAAAAATGCTCATGAATTCATCATTATGCAACTGACTGTATGATGTAAATTTTGAAAATTGGGTAATTTTATGCAAAACGTTGAAAATGAATTAGGTTAGGTAAAATTACGTCCCTATTTTTTTTCTCGATCTATTCTAGTTTTAGTGTTCATTTTTATAACTGCATGAATACATAAATAAATAAATAAATAAATAAAAGAAATAAATATAAAAATAAAAAATGAAATAAATAAGTAAATAAATAAATAAATAAACAAATAGTTCAATAAATAAATAAATCAATAAATAAACAAATAGTTCAATAAATAAATAAACTCAATACACTATACTAAATTTGGAATTTTTCAACTTTATCTTTGAAGTCTTAACAATTTTAAGCTTTTCCTCAACGCTCCCAACTTCAAACTTCACCAACCCGCTCTTCATCCTTCTAACATTTGCAACTTTGAAAGGACAATCTAACTTATCGTTAACAATTGCCTGTACAATCTCTACAAGATCCTGATCAGGTACCCGAACACCATCCACAGAGAGAGTCGTAGCCGCAACGGGATCCTTCTCGACCAAATCCTTCAAGATACCCTTCGTCTCCTTCAAGGAGTCAACTTCTTTCTGTAAATCAAACAGACTCTGCGTGATATTCACTAGTGCTTTTTGACAAACAGAAGTGGTAGTTATGGCGGGTATATCTTCCGGAAACTGTTCTTGTAAATCTGAGGAAGAAATTACAAATTAGCAACGACTACACGGATATGATGTTATATTTACCCGTGATTAAGAAGTGTCCTTCGAGTCTGTACCCGAGCCTGTCCTTGACGACATAAATCCTGTAGTAGATCTTATCTCCCACTTTCATGTTAACCGTGGAGTTGGTATACTCCCATTTCTCTCCGTCTCTCTTGTTAACTTCCTGGGTTAGGAGTCCGTTTTCGGTGGCGTCCAAAGGTTTATTAATATTACCGTGAAAGGCGAATAATTGGATGCCTTTAGTATGAGGAATGCTCACTTTGAGTCCCTCCGGTCTGAATGCTTGTATTAATGGTTGGGGAATCGTGTATCTCAATGGTCGGTAATTATAGGTTGCACTCTGAACACAACTTCCGAATCCGGCGATTAATAGCACAACTTTCCAGAAGAATGCCATCGTGTCGTATCGATTGTCGATGTCGGAATAAAGAAGAGAGATGACGGTTTTTATTTTATGTGTCGATTGATAACCCCTCGGGTCTTGAAATAAATCCGGTTTTTCGAATGGTGTGTGATTCGTACGAATCATTAGTCATGGTATTGTTTACGCGCTGATTTTTAGTTATCAAGGGAAAGCGGCCTTAGGTCGGGGAATGCCGTGAACAAGGAAAATATTGACAAATCCACTGATAACATTTGAAAAATATTGATAGGAACTTTTTACAATTCTGAACTGGGGACTTTTTTCATTGTGTGAATGTGTTTATAATGCAACGACAAAATGGCTTAAATGCAAACACAAAAAATTGCTGTATCGCTTTTGGGAGCTCTGGGAACCAAAATCATGCAAACAACGGAATTCTTAAAATTGTCCACTTTAACGTAACATGAACACCGTCCGTTTTAAAATTTTGAAGTATTTGGTTTCAAATTATTCAAAGACTAAAACTGTTGAAAATGAGAGAGGAATTATAGCTGTGATTTGAAATTGTATTTACAAACTCTAGCGTGATTAACTTGTTCTAAAAATAAATTAAACTTTTAATGCAGTTTGTTGCACACCAAATTAGGTATGTTAGATAATTTTGCTAACTCGTAAAAAATTTAAATGAAGACTGGAGTAAGTACGTGCAATAATATTTAAGCTATATGCAGAAAATTGTTGGAAAATATACAAGAGTTTTGAATAATATATTCAATACAAACATTAGAATCTTTACAAACTTTATTATTGTTTAAATTTCTGAGGTTGTTTGGTACCGGGATATTTTCTATTCGTTTTAGATTTTTCAATGTTCAAATTCTCTCCATTTTTTAATATTTCTCAAATTGTGTTTAGAATCACTGTATCAATTGTAAGTTTCCAATTATTTCTTGGATGTTTTTTTTTAATTTTTTTTTAATTTTGATTTGCTAGAGCTTATGTGCTATTATTCAAATACTCCACACTTTCTGAACTAGTTGGTTTTTTGCTAATCTTTGTTCTTGCTTTTTATTTAAGATTGAGGCAAATTGTGTATATTTTTTTAATTTTCTGGAATCATTAGACTAAAATTTATAAAAATTTTAAACACAATTTATCTATATCTTTTAGGACATTTAACTGTTTGAGAAGGTTTCGTTTGAATTTAAATTATTACATTCTTTGGATTTTTTGAATTTTCTTGCATTGTTTAAGTACTTTTGAAATTTTCTATTTTCCATACTTTTTGAATTTTTAAATGAAGATGATTCTTTTTAGGACTCTTACATCTATCGTAAACTTTTATTCTTTAAAAGCTGAATTCGTTGTATTTGTAAAATTTATTTGAATTTAATAAATTTTGAAGATGTACTTCCGCCCTTATTAGAATGTAGAAAAAGATACTAGAACTCCAACTAACAAAATTCTAACTATGCATCGTCAAGATATTAACAATTAAAATTAAATATTAAAATCATAGCTTCAAAATAAAAAAAAAGTAGCAGACACTTTTTTGTAATAATCACTAGAATAAAAAGCAGTGTAGTGGGTTACTTTGGGGCCATTTTAGATTTGTAATATTGTTATTTAAAGCCCTAATGTATATAAGAAGCAAACATATAATTAATATGACTTTACAAATAGTAGTTATAAAATTAGCATATAAATCTAATACATACTTTTATAATGACTGATGTAATTTTTTTCTTATATTTTGAAAAACTTTATTTTAATCTTTTAGTATAAAAACTGAAGGGAAAGCCTAAAATGCAAATAACGTCGTTTTGCAATCATTAGTTATAAAAAATAAAAAGCTTATATCAAAAGTTATAGTATGCAAAAATTTTGAAATTCTAAAAATGTTATATTAGCATAATTTTTAGTTTCTAATTTTGGGAATTTAATATTTAACAAAATCTAATATTAATACTGTTAAAAATCTCAAATTTCTCGGGATTTTGGAAATTATATTTAACACAAATAATCCTAAACGCTTTTAATACATACGAAAATTTCATTTATGAACAAAAAAACTTCTTTTTATTAATTCTTTCTTTGAATACATAATATTTCATGAAGCTTCACATTATTTAAATTTTCTAGATTTTTGATTATTTTAAGTGCATTTATACCTTTGTGTCTGAGTTTTTAGATGTTTCGAATTCTTTAATTTTTAACATTTTTTTAAATTTTTTAGTTTCTATAATACGCTATGATATGATTATTTTTATTTCTCCAATTTATCTAAATGCTTTATGCTCTTAAATGCTAAATGTTTTATTTTTTTTAGATGCCTTAAATAATACTAAAACTGATCTTTTCGGTCTGAATTATTGTAATTTATTGCAATAAATTAGTCAAAAAAATGGCTTATTAAAGTTGGCCTACAAACCAAAAATAAAGGCATAAGCAAATGCCAAAAATACTGTATATAAATCAAATCTGAATTACTCTTTAGATCACAACTTAATAAACTTCACGATTTTAAGGTGTACATTTAAAACCTCTACTTTTTCCCAGCAAATTTTATTTTATTTTCCTGTTTCAGAGTAAACTTCTTTGAAAAAACATGTTCTTTTAAAACTTAAGCTATCGATCTATTCTTCACTGCTTTATACCCAGAGACACAAAACTACACGTTTTCTTTATTTATTATATTTCTCTTGTGCCTTGCTAACAAGTTTAAGCTGAGCTCTTTTCAATGCAAGTACACGAAGCGAGTTCAGGTAAATCCGGCGTATTGTTTCCGGGAAAGCAACGCGAATGTGTGGTATCAATTGAAAAACAGCGCGATTGTCTGCAGATAAAGGTTTGTTTAACGCCTGATTACAATGCCTGTTTACAATACAAAAGTGTTGTCTCGTGAATCTGATTGTGAATTGTCTCGCGATTGTGATTAAGCTCCAGTAGATGAAAGAGACGAACTTAAATTGCGAGATTGTAAAATCGGTGCTGGTTATTGTTTGATTAAATTGAAGTTCAGGTTGGAGTTTACATGTTTTTTAAGTGTAATAATTATCAACGGATTTCAGCTGAATTTAATAAAACAATTTTTGCTGGTGTAGTCGCATTGAATAAATGTTGACTTTGTATGCCCGAATCGTTTCTTTCACACACTTCCTTTATTAAATAAACACATTTCGATATTCTCAAACTGGAATTTAATATAAAACAAAGTTTGTCGAGCAGCAAGTTGCAAAGTTTTCAAAGTCCGCCGTTAGGAATCAACACTCTTAAAATTTTACAGCTAAAACTTATCTCTTTCAACAGAAACCGTTCATTGCAGCCCCGTATTTATCCACAGCTGAAACATTTATTTCCCGTAATTGACAAATAAAAGAACACAAGAATCTCATTTAACCTAAAACATTAAACTCATCCTCTTTCTATGTGATATAAAAATCGTTTTCGTCTCCGTTCAATACTTTGTGCCAGCTTACACAACAATAAATTCAATTTCTTAAGGAAAATATGACCCAATAAAATGAAACAACAATCTCGAACGAATAGAAGCGTCTATTTACGATATTAAATCGAATTTCCACTTGCTAAAGTAATTTTTTAAGCTATTCGCCAAAACCACCCCCACGTGAACAATCCGGATAATCTATTCTACCCTAAATAAACAACGACAGACGTAAAAGCAGATGAGTTCACCCCAATAAAATCTCGGAAGGTTAAATGAGTGGCGCAACCCGTTCGCACTCAATCAACTATATGATTTGTAACAAACGACCAATTAACAGTTCGAACAGACTTTTTAATTCAAAAAATGACCAACAAATGGCTCGAAGCGCCAGATTTTGTTAATCGGAAGCGGGAAGTAACTTAAAGATAACTAAATAAACTTAATAAAAAGTCTATTTAAAACGAGTCAGAAAAACTAAAATAGAAGTGCTTAACTCTAATTCGAATTTTTCCCAACCAACACATTGCGCTTTTTCGGCTTGCGCTTAATCCATTCATTCCAGAATTTTTGTAAATCCGAATAATCACTACAAACGAGACCCTTTCTCCCTAATGAAATGTAAATACATTTCAGAACCGAACACTAACAAAGTATAAATCTCACTAGAATTACCAAACGTCACATCACACACTCCTCTAAAATTAATATTTTTATACCAAACATACATAATCCCCAGCAATCCGGTCCTGTACTCTACCATATAATTACACCGAAATTCCGTCGAGCTTTCAGGGAATTTAAAATTTAATTTAATGATGGGGTTTCCGACGGGTCTCGCCCTAATGAGGGTGTTGAAATGAAAAGGATTGCACCACTGCTGAATTTACCCTTATTCATTTAGTTCTAATTTTAAAATAGACCTGGATTAAGTACCGGACTCGAAGTCCGATCATCGGAAATGTTGATAAGGATAAAATGACGAGCGAGTTGTACAAACAAACGAAAGGATTATTTTCAGACGAACGATTACCACCAAAAGGGCGAAAATATAAAGACGTTCATTTTTAATTATTTGACGGTAAAAATATCTTGCTACTGAATTCTCTTATATGGAAAATAGGGCTTCTTTTTTGGTCGTGAATTTTTAAGCATACGTCGGATTTGTGATATTTGGTCCCCGTTGGCACGCAATAAAGCATATCCGTCCGCTCTCCGATGCGACAATATGTTCAAAATTGTTTTATTTTCAGGGATGAAACTGTAAAAGAAAGTTTTGCGGGATACCAAGTGGAAAATTGGATTCAAGTTTTTGTGTGGGCCGAGTAAACACGGGACATCACGACTTTGTTCGAGTCGTAGTGCGCATATTGCTTTTCTCCCATCCGGATAGGATTTTCTTCTGATCTTTTTTATACCATCGTATTACTGTTCATATCGTACTTTGCATATATGGAAAAGAGAAACGAACTTTGGTAATAAGCTTTTCTTTGATTCGCTCACTTGCAGTAAAAATAGATAGGTTTGGGTCGGGGCCAATATGCAAACATCGTCACATAAATCGCAATGCATTCTTTGAAAAAAATACAACAAATATTCAAGACGAGTCGAAAACTCTGAGAGCTCACGTTTTGGTAACGCAGTTAGAAAACTCTTACTTTTGATTAGAAACAGTTCTATATTAGATTTACAATGCTTTAACTTTGATATAAATTTAGTTGAAAACTCGACTGATGGAACATTTTTGTTATTCTTTTTAGTCGACTGCCTCCCCCTGAGGAAGTAAAGAATGTTCTTGGCAACTCACTTTAGCGGCGTTTCGTCTTTTACTTTTTCCAGAAATATATTAAATCGAAGAGATATTGCATTCAAAATAGCTTTTAACCGTAAAATTACACAAAGGAAACGTTTTCGACGGGGCGACGCTCTTTGTTCTGCAAATTTACTGGGTACACTGCGGAGAGATACGATAACACTCGAAAAATTGACCTTTGAGAAGAAATATGCTATGAAAATATACTTTACGTACATGATAAACAGAGAGCACCTCGCTTTATAATTGTTTAATAGTTTACGGGTTCAATCTAATTAAAGAAAATGAACGCTTAGTTTGCTAACGTAAATATGAAAATTACTACAATTAAGCGCTAAATTTGGGGCGAAAGTCTCGAAGGAAAGTCTGAAGAAAGATAGAGAGAAGAGACACAGAAAGAAACAAAAAAAATGTGTAATGAGCAAATAAATATTTTAGTCGTAAAATAGAATATTGCTTGGCTCACGGCTTGATTGTACAAAAAACTTCAAAAAATGTTTAATAAATGGTGGATGCGCCCGTATAAAAGATAATTAACTAAATCGATTTTGAGCCGCAATCATTTTTATTGTATTCACATTTTTGATCCAGCTTACTGCCAATTTGTTCTGGTTAATATAATTCGCCTCATATTTTATGCAACAGATCTATGATGGAAATAACGCTATTAACAATTTCCACTTCTCTCCACCTTTGCCCTTTCTCGTTGTTTCGTTTTATTGGCCGTCGCCAAAGTTGTGTGTAGCTTTCGCGATATCGCATCAGAAAACATACTGTGGGACCAAGCAATTCCCAAAGTCTCTGACATTTGACGTCAACACTCGCGGCCAGATAAATTAGAGGAGGGAATAGAAGAGCTGGCGTGCTCACATATAGACGAAATATGTTAACGTTAAATAAGAGGAGTTGCCAGGAGACGGGCGTTGTATTGTTCTGCGGCCTTCGTTGCCACTAATTGCCCCGAGTTGTGGGCCTCTAGCAGATGGCGCCTTGTGTGGCACGGCCTTTACGACACTTTCATGTTTGTTGCGAATAATGTTCGTGTCCTCTAGATGCGTTTTTCACTGCTCCCTGCCTAACGAACTTTGGAGTCGTTAAGGTCGGCTTTGAAGCCGAGAGATGGAGAAGAATCAAAGGGAATTGAAATGATGTGCTGCAGTAGAGAATGATGTTACAAAAGAGTGACGGATTCCAGATGGGAGTTTTAAAATTACTTGCAGGTTTTGATGAAAGAGGTGATTGTGAATTCACACCTTTTCATAATGCATGCAAGGATGCCGAAGAGAATTTGAGACTTACAAATGGTGGCGTGCATTATAAAGATGCAGGCGGGGTCGGTGAGAAAAATATTCGGATTTTCTTTCTTTAAAATAATCATAAAACAAAAAGTTTGTTAAATATCCCGGGGATCCAACATTTGTGTAATTGTGCAATTGTGTACTTACGACGCGACAGTAAATAACTTACAATGCGTGCTGTAGTTTACATTACCATCTTGATAAAACATCGGTTTGCATTATTTAAAAAGTAATTACAAAAGAAACTTTACATTTTTTGAAATATATTTCAGTTTTAGATTATCTCGTCGCATTCATCATTTTGCATCTACAGAAAGATGGCAAGCATTCCTTAATTAATAACTTTCATCAGAAACTTGTTTAAAAAAATAATTTTAAGTTAGTTACTAATTAATTATCAAAAAAAAATATGAATACGCTCTGAAATATACTTCTTTACATCATAAAGTAAAGAAGTCTAAGCATTAATATTATTATGAATAAAAAACCATTACGTAGTGCGTGTTGAATTCAGTATTAACTTTATTAGCATTAGCATCTTGATAAAACATAAAATGAGCTTGCGTTGTTGGAAAAGTAATTACAGAACTTTACAAAAATATAGTTTATTCCTGCGCATCGGGCGTTTCTATAGATGATAATAGGTTTTTGTGCTGTTGTCGTTTGTTGAAAGTTTCTTTGCGTCGTTGTCAAGTTTTGAACAAGGTCGATATCTATCGTTATGTAGATGTTGGTTCCATGTGTGAAATTAGAAATCGTTTCGTCGTCGATTTATTGCGTTGAACTGCACTCGATCCGACCTAAACACAATACTAATAAAACTCTCACGTTCTGCCATCCCCATTACGTTCGCCTTGTACATGTGTTTTCCTGGAATGTCGCATTTATTTTAAAAATGTATGCAAGCTCGACGAAGGCGGTCGGAACAAAAACCGCTTCTTCTCTACTGTCTTATTTCGTTATCGGAAAGTGAAGTGCTCGAAATTACTTTTAAATTACTTTTACCACATCCCCGCCTTCTCAACCTTACCAAAACAAATTGAAATAAATTATCTCCGAAATTCCAGTTGTAATAAATCATTATTTTTCTTCTTTTGTTGCGTCAAATATGGATTTATTGTTATGTAAGTTGTTTATGATTTATGAACTTGGTAATGCCTAGCATGGTTTAAAATTCTTGGATCTTTTATCCTTGATAGGTTGGCTGAGAAAGCGCCAAATCACCACCCTATTGTGCACACGCTGCGTTAAGTGTACTACCAGGAGATGATCCTTTGGAAAAGGCGATATAGCGACGGACAAGACGTCCTATATGCATTAATCAGAATTTTTTCGAACCACAAGAAAACCGATAAATTGACCCAAGTGATATTTGTCATTTGATGACAGTAAAGAAACCCACAACGACACTGTGTAAACCGTTCAAAATTAATTTCTCCAATAGGTCGATACATTAAGCAACCAATTAACTATAAGGAATTTATGGGCACTTTCCAGATGTTCACGATATTTTTGTTTGCGCGGAATCGGAAAGTTGCAAACTTCGTAATTGCCAAATCATGCATACAGCTCGTTATCGATTCCGTTTCATCTGCCGACTAAATTATAAAGAAATAATTTTCAAGCTCTAAAAACTGTTATTGGCTTGTTTTTGCAAAACACCATGCTACATTTAAGATATTGTACAAATTAATGTTCTTTCTTTATGGCTCTGTTATGATAACCGGAGAACTTTGGTAGAAACAATGAAATTTTCAGAAGAAAATTTGCTGAAAAAAATTAAAACTTGTATCATTATTTTTGGCAACTACGATAGAATAAAAGAAATAGAAAGAAAAAATTATTAGCTTTTGTGTACGCAATGACTAAGTAGCAACGAACACACTTTAAACTCAAAATAATACATACTTATTTATATGACTGATTAACATAAACTTTAAAGAAAAGGCAAAGAACGATAAAAGTCAGAAAAGTCCAAAAGGAGCAGAAATAAAAAATAATCAATATCAAATAACATAAATGAACATAGTAAAGAAATATTTATGTATTCACTCGTTTTGAATGCGTTAATGAGCAAGGAACTAAGAACTTTTTTCCGGTTGGTAACACACATTGGACAAAATGTCAAATATCAGTGGGACTTTAAGGTTACAGTCTTGAGTCAAACATTGAAAATTTTCATTAGCAGCAATATTAATCGCGGTATTTCCTGCAGAAGTTTCACTAGGCGAAAATGATAATTATTGTTAGCCTATTTGATCATAGTTTAAAATATCAACTGTGAAATAAAGATTCAGAGAGAAAGAAAAGGATAAAAAACATGAAAATGGCAGATAAGAAAAAAGAAACTAGTTATACCAAAAACTGAAAAATGTTTTTTAGAACATTAAGCAACAGAAGAAAAAAAATACATTGAAAAACAAGAAAACTTTTTTTCATAAAAAAAACATAATTCTTATTATTAATTAGAAGATTGGGAAATAGAACAAACTACCTTAATGCATGAAAAGGAAACAAAAAATACGCAGTGACGACTTGACATGGATGGAAAACTATATATACTCTGGAACTCTTGAGAAAAAAATTAGAACCAAACTAGAAAATATTTTAGAAAAGAGTAATTTTGGCTTTAGATCAAAAAGAAGAATATGCAGTGTTATACATTACGAAAAACATTTGTGAAACGTTGGTTGCTCGAAAATAAAACAAAGAACAATATGTATAACAAAACTATTAATTGTAAAAAAACAAAACTCTTAAAAAGAAGGTTCAAATTTACAATAAACTTTTAAAATCATTAAGCATAAGGGTAAACAAAAATAAAACAAAAACAATGATAGTCAGCAAAGAGAAAACACAACATAACATTAAACTAAAAGAAACAATTACAGAACAAATTAATAGTTTTAATACGTACAAAAATATCACAAAACAACGGCACATTATAATCCGAAATTACAGAAAAATAGGAGTTGTTGGAAGAGTATTGGACTGCTTCTAACAACATACTTAAATAGAAAAAAGACTTTCAAACAAGCCAAATACTTATGCCTTAGAAAAATAGATTATACCAGAAAATCAAAACAATTGAATTCAAAAAAGATACTAAGAACAAAAAAACAGAAAAAAAGTAGATAAAATAATAGTATGGTAAAGAACGAGTTTCATGAAGCAATTTTTAAGAGGCAAATCCAAGTTTTACTTTAATAACAGAGTTATTAAATGTGTTTATGGTAAAGTGTGTTTGATAATGAATATAAACGTGAATTTTATGTATTTTAAAGATTCGTATGAAATGATATTAATTTTTAAAATTAATTTGTTAGTAATAATAGTAGACTGATTTCACAGGAGTTTTTCGAACAAGAATTATGCGTAGACGGGAAGATATATTAAAAATTCTTTAAAATAAAAATTGTAAGTGACTTATAGGTTTGAGCTTCAACAGTAACCTAATCTACATGTATCCAGTTTTAGCACAGATAAATTTTCAGAAATTTACTATGAGAAGCACCTTACCTGGTGTTATAATCTAAATGCCTAAAACATGCAATACTGCAATTACTGTTTATTATTATTATTACTATTACGATAATATTACTATTACTATTACTACTACTATTACTATTTCTATTATTATTATATTTTATAATATTTTCTTTTTAACAGTGACTCTTGAAATGGTTACAAACCTTAAAAACATAAGTTACACTAGTTCTATTACAAAATTTAATTAAGTTATTACAGCACACAATTGAGTGCTATAACAGCTCGCTGATCGATGTAAAATGTAAAAAAATGATAGGAATCAAAGAACAAACTTCTACCTGCTACCATATAGTTAAGGGCAGCAAACAAAGTAAGAAGAATGTACTATCAAAAAGAAACAAAGAGACAGGCCTAAAAAAACAGCACAAAAAAATCAGAAAAGCAGCTGAGAAAACAAAAATAGACTTAAACGAAAGAAGCATGTAGACGAAGAAAAAGCGACGACAAACTCACATCAAATCTCGCTTTATTGTAAAGTTATACCTTTAACAAACTGACATCAAAACATCGAGCATGATTACTTTAAAGTCTTGTTCTTTTATCGTGGCAAGACACTCTAAACTGATTTTGATCAACAAAAATGTGTTTTTACATCGCAGTCTCGAACAAAAATATCATCCTGATAAAACTAGACATTTTCTCTTTGGAACAGGAACAACTATGCAAGAAATTTAATAGTTTTTTTTTAATATCCTTGTCGTTTTAACTTCCTTTCTCTTTCGTCCCTCTTCCTAGTCGTTCGGTCTCGCAGCGCAATCATGTATAGTGCTAAGAGGACTATCAATCAGGACCTACAGGTGACTCCAGCGACGCAATCAGGATAATGGCGTGGCGTCGTACAGGTGCACAATATGAGATCGCGACTGCTACATCAAATAGTAAAAAACAAACCTGAAAAGAACTTCAGACAATGGAGTGGTTATTCACCTTCGACCAGTCATGCTCCTGAATATTCACAACTTTATAGATAACAATTACAGTTATTGTGCTTTAACGTTGAAACTTTGTTGCATTCGGACTTGACTCCTGAAAAATTATTATTCAGATTGGTTGTAAATTTTGGCTGAAATGAGCTGGGTTTATGACTCGCGAGGCGGTTATGGCGACAAGGCTAATTTCAGGGAGGTGGATGTTGAGAGGACAAGGTTTGAATTGTTTATGGAGTTGAAGGGGGCGGTTTTAATATTTTAAAGTACAGTTTAAGTGTGAATATCATAGCAAATATTGCCCTATTTAAAAAATCGTTTCATGTTCTTCTCAGAGCTATTAAAATTCGCACACCTTGTTAAACTCGCTCTTATTTAAATTGGAAATGCAGTTTCTACTTCTAGTTCTATTAGCGTGCTGTATCCCTCTAACAAGACTCTAGATGGCCATCTCCGATACATCATTATTTCTGATTGCCTGTGTACCTTCCTTGCAAATTGCTTTGAATAATAGAAGATGCTCCACCAAAAGAAAGATATGTAGATACTGCAATGGCTGCGTTTCGTACCGTTATTTGTGTCTTTTATGTATTGCACAATAGACTCCGTCTTCGGAATAAATTAGGAAGATTAAATTTTATGACTTCGCGGAACAGTTTACTGTGAACGATGCGCCATCAAAGATCTTTGCTTGATTCATTATTCTGCTGATGTAGAGCTCTGTAAACATCAAACAACGGAAAAATTTATTCAACACAGGTGATATCGATTCGAATCGGAGATGGAATACCAACGACAAAAAATCAACAAGAAACCAACTCAAAAGAGGCTCTTAATTTGTCATCTCGAGGGAGCGAGATAATACCAAAATCTGAATCTCAATTTAAAACCGTGGTGTTTATTTCCCCGAGCCGCCCCCTAAAATTCGCATTCAGGTTATGATCCGAGGCTGTGATCCCCATCATCCGCTACGACTTATCAATATGTATGCAGGTCCGTACTTGAGACCTCACCGCCTCCGTCTCCTTGGATTTTATTAAAATCAAAAATTCCCGTACAAACGCGCCAAGATTGAAATTTTCACAGCGGTTATAAATGAAATCAATTCCGGCGAAACGAGTGATGTCGCAGTGTGTTTGTCTTGCGAGGGAACAAGTCAATTTTCCGGAAAAATAGCAGATTATCTCTGGTGAAAAATTGGAAAGGCAACAAATTTGAAACACATTGTTTATCTTCTTTATTTACACTTCTTTGGTGCGTCGCGATGCGGTACCGCCAAGACGCACTCGAATCAAATTGTCGACGATGTATAGACACACATAAACTTTGATTGAGTTTGTGCCGGATACAAAATAACCCGGCTCGACGTAGTTATCGCATCGACAATCAAACGAAGCGATGGAGGCGGCCCGGTCCTAAGCCGTTACTTCAAATTCGAAAGCAATAACCCAACTTTTATTCTGCACAATAACCTATCATTTATGTATTAAAAATACCGGAAAAATAGCGGCGATTTCAAGATGGTTTTATAAGTTTTTACAAAATTTTGTTTGAAGAAATAAAGTCCGGCCTCGGAGATATTAGACCTCCTGGTTTCGCGTGTGGCTTTCTTTTTATGGGGCGTAATCGCTTTATAAAATCTTGTTTCTCTCTGATACAGCTATAAACTCCAGTTTTATTGTACGAAAATTAAAGAACCCCGTCGTAAACAACCAAAGAAGAAACTTCATTTAAAATTGAATACCACGAAAGATCAAAATTACGAAACAAAATCATTTTTTTTAATGAAACGGAGGCTTTTGCTTATAAAGTCGCTCTAAATTACATTTACCCAAACAGCAACTTGGTCTGGCATATTTATATTTATTTAATAGTCTTTTTATGCTAGCTATTTATTAAAAAATAAACATAAAAGTAAAAGGTATGAATCTTCTGAAAATCTAAATATAGTTTTTACTTGAACTATAGATGACATTGAAGCAAAGTAGGGAGCATCAATCTTACTAAAAGTTATCAATTTAAAAATAAATTAGACAAATAAAGTAATTCCGTCGAGATGTTTTCGTTACGGTGAAAAATTAGCACCGTGCATCAATGCAGCTAAAAACCGTCAGTTGATTAAAAGCCTAGCAGTGTAATAAAAATGGAATAAATTAAAAACTACTTCAATGCAGTAAACCAGCGTCCGTCCTAAATAAACAAGAACTCGCGCGCCAGGATTAGTCCCATTTCCATACGATTTCCCTGTTTATTTAATTAAAATCTATAACTGATTTGTGCGATTCCAGATGAATATTATCTTAGCGTGACTTTTTCTCTTTGTTTGCCTTTCGTTATCATCAGTTGCTAACTCAAAGAAAATAAAACTAAACGATATCGCTATGTTTGTTTTAAAAATGTCGTAAGTTCTCTACTTTTTTTACACACATTAATCCATCTCCTCCTCTAATTTACTTTCTTTGTTTGACTTGGAAGTTTAGATCAACAAGACATTTCACGTTGTTCTTAACGAAATCGTCGTCTTGAACTTTTCTAATTACAGATTCAGCTGTCTGGAATAAAGAGAAAGAGTGACCGTTTAAGGCTGCGTGGTAAGTTTGAAAACGACTTTTCGTTTCTTATCAAATAATCAAAAAAAAAAATCCCTCAAAACTTTGAAGATATTCACGGTGATAATGTGAGAAATGACCGAAGCTGCGTTTCTTCATAATTTCACCCTCGTGCGCAATTAGCACCTCCGTCAAAATGTCTGTTAGCTTCCAAAAGAGTAATTTCTTAACACGAGCAACCCTCCGTCGACGCAAAGACCATGGTCGGAATTTCACAAAGTTCACGTTTAAAATAATGTCGACGTCACCTTTAAAACGGTGTAATTTTTTCGTTTTCCGTCGCGATGTAAATACGAGGAAGCTTCTTATTTATATAGTCGCACCTTTGTTGCCTTTATCTATCAATTTTCAGAGCTAAAAAGGGCCGCCACGACCGGGTGATGTATGTACATGACTTTAGATTGATCATAGCGAACTGGGGGAGGATTAAATCCATTAGCCACCTGGATGCTGTCAGGGAAACTTACATGGGTGACAAATGACGATCTGTACCGAAGATGATGATGAAGTACCGGAACATTGCCTCGCTTCTTCGGCTAATGCACCGCACTCTAATATACACCAGACCTTATTGTTTCAATCCATCTGCTGGAATGACTGCGACACTCGAGGACCGCGAAGTAATTATACGCGCCATTGTAGACCAAGAAGGCGCAATTAGAGAATCTGATGCACCATCAACAAGAGATATTCTTGTGTAAGCATGCGGACGTAAACATGCGAAAGAGTTTTCAACATTTGGACTGCTCTAGAAAACAAAAATTGGTTTCTGCTTCCTTAGGTGAAACATTAAACTGAATTCATTTTAAACATTTTTCTAAGAAATGTTACTAAAAACAATTTTATAACTGACACAGGAAGATACAGAACACAGGAGGATAATTGATAGAGGATGCGTCGGCATTATTCTTTATCATTAGATACTGTTTTTAACAAAAACTGAGCTGTTTATTTACTATTTTAATAAAAATTTTACGAGAATACAAGAAAAACATCACTGATTTTAAAACATTAAAAATAACATACTTGCATTTTCCTGCTTAATGGCGTATTTGTTAAAAAATTCATCTCTCCTTTTATTTTATATATTTCATAAAAATATCCCCAAAAAATAATAATTAACAAAAATCTTATTGTTAGTTGCATAGGATTTAATTGTTTCATTTTTAACAAAAAATCTGCAATCGTTTTATAAATTATTTCAACGTAAATTCTACGACAGTTTGGCGCAAAAATTTTTGGCTAAATAAATAAATAAATAAATAATTTCAAATTCGTCCAATCGAAGTTCTTTTTTAGCTTTTTTTATCATTAGTACTACACAAACTTTTAACTAGATCTCCTGCAAAAGTAATTAAAGGAACAGATTCCTATATTTGAGCTCTACATGGCGATTTCTGTGTTGCCTACCTAAAGCTATGTTATAATTTTACGGCGATTATTAATTATAAATATGGTAGAATCGATCTTGCGAACAATTGTCTAGTAATTTTTATTAATTATTGCTGTTTTCCTATTCCTGCCTTTGCTAGTTGATTTAGAGCTACAGACCGTGCAAAATGATTTATGATTTTTTGACGTCTAATATGTAATCGTATTGTCTCGTCACTGTCTTTCATCCGCTTGCTGATTTCGGTAATTTCAACAAGAAGTTTTCCATTCAGTTTTTTGTTATTAATGTTGACACTTTTTTTGAGATAACGTTTTTAAAATTTGATAGATATTCAGGTTATTTTTGATAGATTTTCTCATTTAGACCCTAAATTTCTAGATTTAAGATTATCATCTGATCCCAAACTTTAAACTCCTTAATTTTTTGGTATTAATCTCAGTGTCAGATTTGTACAAAATTCAAACTTTCCTTAGTATTTTTAATTTTAGATTCTACGTTCCCAGATTTAGAAAAAAAAATGTTGATGGGCACATTCTAAATGATTTTCCATAACTGTGGTTTTCAAAGCGGATCTAAGCTTTTTACATACCAGAAATTTTAGATTGTACATGAAGGTTTTATTTCTTAATCTTAATATTCTAAAAATTTAAATTCTAGAATTCATTTAGGCCTGAAATTTTCATCTACAAATGAAATTTTTATGAATCTTTAAAATATCTGATTTCATAGGTTTTTAATTGCTTTATTTAAATAGCCTTTTCCAAGATTCTAAGACTGATTTGTAGAATCTCAATGTCCAAACCAAAAGTTCTAAAGTTCAGTCTTCTTCTTTATATTCAAAATAATTAATATTATGGATTGCTTTTATTCGCACTTTATAGATTTAAAGTTTTTTGCTGTATTTTCTACTAGAAATCCTGTAATGTCTACAATTAAATCGTTATAGTTTTTTAGATTATTAGTTTCTAGATTTTCTTTACACTCTACTTTTTACGTTTCAGATTTTCGTGTATTTCACCTTTAAATTTCAGACGCAAAAATTTAAATTTTCAAATAAACGTTGATATCCAAATATGTCACGTATAAAATCGAGTTTTCTATGTTTGGTATTAACCATATAGTCTCACAACTTCAGCTTGCACTTCCTTGTCTTTTCTTGACAAAACTTAGGTTGTACTGAAGGTTACTACTACGGTGAAGTTTGACATTAAATAGGAAATTAAACACTGTGCTTTTCATCGTGCCATGTTAATTCTTTAGCTGCTTCTAAATAGGATAGGGAAATAGCCCAAGGAGTATTTTCGCTCCAATACTTTTCATATATTGTCTTCATTATTTACACCCGAACTAGTTTTTCTTTTTTTAGAAGTTGCTTACAGTTTCTTTTATCTGAAATCTCTTAGTTTGCAGGTATTTTCAAATTCAGTATCAGCAAAAAGATTAATCTTTCTATCAAATTGTTGAACAAGTATTGCTGTCGTATTCAATTTTGCCTTGAAAATAACTTTTTTATATTCTGTGCCGTCTTTTTAATTTGCATCGAAAGCATAATCGTCAAGAATGGTTGCTAGTTTTTTAGTTTCTACAGATTTCTCTAAACAATACTTTCATATTGTACTGTTCATATTGTAAACTCGTTGAATTATCTCTATATTGAATTTCGTGTTCTAGCGATATTTCTGCACTGCATTTCCTAAATTTCACTGCAAACATTAGCAAGGATTTTTGACTCGAATCTTTTCTCTATTTTAAAAAACGCATCTATTTTCATGTTGGTTTTCTTTGTTAGGTATGATTATGAATATCTGGCCCAATATTGAATGGAAATCACACAAAAATGACACAATCAAGCGAAAAATAATGGGCAGCTCAAGTTTTTCTTTAACACTTATGTGAAAATTAACTCGTAGCTGTTGGTTTAGTAAAATGACGGTTTCGTTGCAACAACTACTCGTTAATGTGTTCCAAACACTTTGTATATAATTTTGCCATGATAAGAACTATTAGATATGGATCCTGCGTATGAGTGCAATTTTTATCAATTATTGCTGTTTTCCTATTTCTGCTTTGACTAGTTGATTTACAGCCGTGGATCATGCAAAATAACTCGTAATTTTTTGACGTTTTATATGCAAACCTATCGTCTTGTTCGTGCTTTCAATCCATCTAATTTCGTTAACATCAATAGTTAAATTTTTAAACAATGAAAAAGTTTTCTCAATTATTATTAAAACTTTCAAAAGTTTAAAATAAAACGTTGGTAGCTAAAAATACTAATATGATTATATGAATATGCATATCTTGCCTGATCAATATTCACACGAAAGAAATAGAAAAGTCGATGTCAAATACCAACAAACAAATTGTCAAGTAGAAAAATATTTCTATTTCTGCAAAAATTAACTAGCAAAATAATATTTAGCTACTACTTAGCTTGTTACAAAAATTTTATAAGACAAAAATTATTCATTATTTATATATGAAAATATAACAAAGCATGAAAATCACATATTTGCAATTTCAAATATCCAGTTTAATGACTTACTTGTTACAAAAATTAATTTCTGCTTTAATTTTTAACAACATTTGATAAAACTATCTGTAAAAACACAATTTTATATTAATATTTTGAACAAAAAAAATTGGTAAATAGTGTATAGTTTATTCAATGTAAATTCTCCGAAAATAACATCAAAATTCACATATTTGCAATTTTTATTTTACTATTTAAAACATTGTAACTAGTTTTACTGAACATTCCATGTGGATTTGTTTATAGAATTTGTCCAACTTTTAGTTACAACTGTGTCTTCATTTGAGCAGTTATATTGAACATAATTTCATAAACTCTAAAACAAGAAGATGAAATAAGTTCCTACACTTGAAATCCTATTCTCGTAATCTCCCCCGCAATTTTTCTTGTCTTATAACTTCCAAGAATGTTTTCTTTCCCAATATCTTTTGTCAGTAAGCGATATTAAAATCGAAACGCCACGAAAAGAATCCCGTATGATTAAATCTATTTTATCTCTTTGAAATCTTGATATAGCGAAAGTCGGATCGCAGTGAGACTATCGTTATAATAAAAAATATAAAAACTCACAATGACTCAAAGAGAGCTTTGACGTTGATATCTGAGAAAGATTTCTCTTCGTATATACCTTAATGTGTTTTTAAGGTAAATTAACTTTTATCGTTTCATATGAGAGATTTCGTACAATTTCCGAAATTCTGTCGAAACTCCGACATCACTTGGAGCTATTTCTGTCGTTTTACTCTGAATGTTTCACCGCCGATGAAATGTTCTTGTAACCAGACTATTGATCTTTAAAGTTTAACTGGAAACCTTGTTAGACGTATTTGCCACGAAACTTGAGAATCGAAGAAAAAATTCAATCTTCAATTATAAGTAATAATATTCCAAATAAATATTTTGATACAATGGAGAATACGAGTATTTTACCTCAATTTATTCTTGTTGGCGTTTCCTAAATTATGCTTCGCTATTGATCTCGGAACAAAGCTGTACTCGTTTTGAGTGAAACAAAAACAAAAATCCGCTAATGGAAATATGTAAATATAAATGCATTGGTTAGAATTTGTTGTTACTTAACAATTAATATGTCACTCATTTATTATTATATTCATAGTAGTTTGGCATTATGATGTTCTGTTGTTTGTCTGTGCTTTTATTCTCTCAGTTTATTGTCACATACCAAATAATTTAAATGTAACATTCAAACGAGACCTTAGACACTGTTATGGTTATTGAAGCAGAATTAACATGCCCTCGACATCTTTATCTTCATTAAAACAAACAAACTCCAGACGTTTACACGTAAATTAAGACGAAAACAACGTCGTCTTCATAACATGCAACTAAAGCCCGAATATCCCTCCATCAGAACTGATAGAGATTTGTCAAAGCCTTGGGTCGGAACTATGCCTAACCACAAAAGACGCAAATTGCGCGTCGTCCGTTGTAAAACTCGTCGGAAATCAGACCGTAAGTGTTTCATTTTATGCCGTGGTGCTTGGCAAAGGCAATTACAAAGCAATTAGGAGCATTCATTATTTCGCATAATGAAATTTATCTGAGGGTGTAATTACGATGCATCAAGAGCAGCTTTTCAGACGCTGCGGCCGAAATACAGTAGTATAATGAACGAAGAGACAATTTTAAACGTAAATGACGTGACTTTGTTGAATTGCGTGATATTTTTAAATTAATTTGAGCTGATGCAAAAGAATAATTAACAATAGTGGCCGGAAGGGATCGTTGTTTGTATGTACATCAATAAATGTCAGTTTTAGTATCAGGTATAAATCGATGATTAATGAATTATCAATTGAAACAAAGGTATCGAATGACGTGGCAGCACAATTGTTCGGTTGGTATAAAGAGAAATTTCAAAACTGAGTAAAGCTCTAGGGAAATATATAATTTGAGACACTTTTAAATGGTAACGATATTAAATTTAGCTTGTGGGAGAAATTTTGATCAGACGCATCCGCCACCAATAACAGAGCGAGATTATCTCGAAAGAATGTTTTGAATTTCTATTCTGAGGAAGAGTACAGCTTAGTGTCAGAACAAGAAACGTCAACTTTACGTAAAAACCTCATCATCTAGCATCTGGCCAAGTTGAGACAATGAAATAAAGCGCTTCGTAATTTGAAAGAAGAGATTATAATGAGAAACGACCCCGACAAGTGTTTGCGGATCTCCATTTGCTTAAATTTTTTTATGATGGTTCGAGTTTTATTAAATTTTTTCTTAGTCTGCGATGCAATGTCTTGGAATGTATGAATAATTTATGTGTCTGCAAAAAAGTGCAAATTCCGTGTATCATTGGGTTCGTTAAGGTCAGGCGATATGTCGGTCGCCATATTCGGAGTTTGCCATCAAAATGAAATGTGTTTTAAGTCAACGTTGACAAAGCATTGTTTGTAGAACGAATGTAAAATGAAGAGCGTGCTCGTGCACAAAAGCAGTGTTTTTATAATGAGCAATTTGTAGTTGTCTGAGTATTTGGAGTTTTCTGTAGCGCACAACGGAATAATAACGAACTGGAGCTCGACATCAATATCCATGAACGGGGCAGGGTTATTATTAAAATCCGCCTTGTGAGACCGGAAACGCTTCCGATTAATTAATAGAAGTAGTTGGTTATGTTTGAAATTTTAATATTGGACTCCATTTGCATAATTTCAAACGTAACTACCTTTGTAAATTTAATAACCGGGACACGTAAACTTTCCATTCTCTGGAAAATATCAAAGGCAATATTAAGCCGCTTCTCCCTTGGTCGCTCCTTTTCATCCACTCGGTCTTGTTTTGCAAACCAGGCGCTAATTTCGACCCTCTCATTTATTTCATTAGTTTAATGAAAGTTCTTTGATGACGACTCGTTTACTTGTAGACGACGAATATTTGCTCAGATATTGAAAACCTAATTACATACGCACTGATTGTCAGACGCACTCAACCTTTTGCGATAACCTGGATTTTAAAACACGCCCACATTGCAATTTGCATTCTAATTTTATTTACAGCTCTGTGCAATCCACGGGAATAAACCAGCAAAGGATTACGGTTTAAATTACGTATCAAAGCGAAAAGTAACGCGATTTGCTACACTAGGGAAAAAAGAAATTGGAAATTAGCTAAACTAGCTCGTCCGACGGCCTCATATCAACATTTACGCGACTAAATGTTAAAATGCACGTCCACTCGTTCACTATTTTTTTGAATATTTTTTTTACTTGACTATTATCCGTTGTTAATATAATAAGCTAACACGAAGGATGCCATGGAGCCATGGAGCCATGGAGCCATTTAGTCGAGTGGTGAGGCCGCGAGTTTTATTAAGAATTACATACAATTTTTTCTACTTTGCACCTTTTTTCGAAATTTAACACAAAAATTGAAATTTTTAAAATCGAAAAAATTATATCGTGGTTAGTATGCTAGATGTTGGATGGTGATATTGGACTTTTCAGATTGACACACCGATAAATAGGAGTTGTGGAAAATGAGTGAGAACAATCTTATTTCTTTAAAAGTACAAAAAATTGTTCAAAGTAGCACCAAGATTTTATTGTCGAATAAATCTTGTTTTGTATATGAGAAATAATTTGAGAAGTTAGTTAGATTAGTCTAAGAAATAGAAAATTACTTTAGGTGCGAAGTATTCAGTGTTAAGGTCTTGCTTAATTATTAATAAAAATGTCGACATCTCAAAATAGAGCAAGGTGCAGGCTCCCTTAAAGCAAACTTTTGTTAATTATGTACCTAAAAAGTCTGAAATTTTAAACGAAAAGAAAACACAAACACATTCATGAACAGATCTCCTGTATAGTAATAAGTCTAGTAGATCAAAATAATTTTACCAAAATTATTAGAATTTTAACTAAAGACCCTTAGCATTTATAACAATTAATTTTACATCGAGGTACTTGAAATTCCTATCAATTTCATAACGAAAAAAACGGAGATATTCGATATTCTTTTCACAACGTTTGATGTAAATTTTTATATCTAATGCAATGTGCACCCATAACAAATAATTAAAATTTATAAATATTATTTAAAAAAAAACGTGTCTATTTAATAAAATACATTGGTTCTAGCTTTGTACTTGAACGTATTCACATATTTATATAAAAAAAAAGATAATTTGGAAATGAACTAAACTTGAATTTTATGTATTTTAAAAATTCATATAAAATGGTGTTCATTTTTAAGATATTGTTGGTGGGCTTTTTGCTAGTCACTTTTGTCTAGTGTGACACATGAGATAGCAATTTTTTTCCGATTTTCGAGGAAAAATTTTGCTATGGTAGAAAGATATGTTAAAAATTAATGTGAAATTTGTAAGTGGTTCATAGATTACCCAAATGGTTTAATTTTCCACTGGTGTAATCAGATGAATCATGTGGTAGTAAAATGGATAGAGGCAAAATATTATGACAAGCACCTTAAGCCGACCTCGGACGACTGGCAAGTACACCAATATTGGTGTATTTGTCAAGTGAACTAACTCACACGGACCGGTAACAAATAAAAGCGTTCACGCGATGTGTCCAATATGCCAACATTGCTTCAATGGGATCTCTTTGTCTTGTGTCATTTTTACCGACAGACAATGAGAAAATTACCAGTACCCAACAATGACCAATAATTGTAGCAGTAAACCACTTAGATGACATGGCAAGTATACGTCAGTTTCAAAAATAGCCAAGTACACCAGTCGTCTGGGCCCAGTTTTACATAGTCTGAATTTAAATGCCCACGACACATCCAATGTTACGATTAAGGTATAAAATAATTGTGCATTGCGTGGCAAAAATTAATTCTAATTAACAACATCATTTCTTTCTTTTGACGTTTACATTATCTGCTATTTGACAGTGACACTCGCAATGGCTACCAAACTTGAACACATAAGTTACACTAGTTCTATTATTGTCAATTAGGCTATGACTGAACTAAAACTGGAAAAAATAAATACATCATTGGAAATTTTTAAATTTAAAAACGCAATTATAAGAGGAACCAATAAGTGAAATATGACGTTTAAATAAACAATTCTCTAACTCGACATTTTTTTTAAATAACGCCATATTTACTTCGAACTTCAGTTTAACAGATCTCAATTTAAGTTTTGTCAACTCTAGCAATCATTCGAGATATTTTGTTCTTAAATTTTACACTCAAATTTTAGTGCTGAAAAAATATCGTTCATCATTCGAAATCTTTAAATTGCAAAACGCAGTTAGAAAAAGAGACACTAAATTATTACGTTTAAGTGAAGAATTTCTTAAAGCCACGATTTCTCTGAATAACGGAGAATTAACTTTCAATTCTGTCAACTGCGGCAATTATTTGAGATATTTTGTTCTTAGATCCTACACTAACTTCTATATATACTGCTACAACTGTATCACTCTTCCATTTTCCATGTCTCTTCAATATCATCAAATAGGGATCAGTATTCACTAGAAGAGTCGCCGATGTATGGCGCAGACAATGTCCTGTGTATTCTTTAAAATTTGCATAACTTAAATATTTTGCGACTTTTAAAAGTATGTCCTCAAATAAATTTTTACCAGTTGGTTAGCCGATATACCATCTCAATGACATAAAAAAGTACTCCACCCTAATTCCCTTCAGACGCAAGGCTGCATATTTTTTGTACAATTTCAAGGCGTTTATTTTAATTTCTTCCACAGTTGTAGAACTTTTAGGAGCTCCAGTTTTTATGTCCCGTATTGCAACTTCTACAACTGCTTATTTATCAACCACGTCTTCTACAGTAAACTTAACCAGTTCGTCTTTTCGCAATCTCCCAAAACGCTCATCAGGAGAACCATTTAAATTAAACCTTTTCCATAAGACACGTTTCGTTTGAATCGTTATTGAAAAATTTTATGACGTTTTTGCCTGTTAAAATCTTTTATTTTTTACCGGAATATAAAAGTCTATTTCAGAAAAGTCTCTAGCCGATTATAATTTCCTATGTCTATTTTCTTGTGAACTAGCAATGACGACTTCAGCATAAAGAATTTTCACTACAATAAATTCGGGCTGAAAGTTTACGATTACAAAACGAAAAAAGAAATTGGAAATTAGCTAAACTAGCTCGTCCGACGGCCTCATATCAACATTTACGCGACTAAATGTTAAAATGCACGTCCACTCGTTCACTATTTTTTTGAATATTTTTTTTACTTGACTATTATCCGTTGTTAATATAATAAGCTAACACGAAGGATGCCATGGAGCCATGGAGCCATGGAGCCATTTAGTCGAGTGGTGAGGCCGCGAGTTTTATTAAGAATTACATACAATTTTTTCTACTTTGCACCTTTTTTCGAAATTTAACACAAAAATTGAAATTTTTAAAATCGAAAAAATTATATCGTGGTTAGTATGCTAGATGTTGGATGGTGATATTGGACTTTTCAGATTGACACACCGATAAATAGGAGTTGTGGAAAATGAGTGAGAACAATCTTATTTCTTTAAAAGTACAAAAAATTGTTCAAAGTAGCACCAAGATTTTATTGTCGAATAAATCTTGTTTTGTATATGAGAAATAATTTGAGAAGTTAGTTAGATTAGTCTAAGAAATAGAAAATTACTTTAGGTGCGAAGTATTCAGTGTTAAGGTCTTGCTTAATTATTAATAAAAATGTCGACATCTCAAAATAGAGCAAGGTGCAGGCTCCCTTAAAGCAAACTTTTGTTAATTATGTACCTAAAAAGTCTGAAATTTTAAACGAAAAGAAAACACAAACACATTCATGAACAGATCTCCTGTATAGTAATAAGTCTAGTAGATCAAAATAATTTTACCAAAATTATTAGAATTTTAACTAAAGACCCTTAGCATTTATAACAATTAATTTTACATCGAGGTACTTGAAATTCCTATCAATTTCATAACGAAAAAAACGGAGATATTCGATATTCTTTTCACAACGTTTGATGTAAATTTTTATATCTAATGCAATGTGCACCCATAACAAATAATTAAAATTTATAAATATTATTTAAAAAAAAACGTGTCTATTTAATAAAATACATTGGTTCTAGCTTTGTACTTGAACGTATTCACATATTTATATAAAAAAAAAAGATAATTTGGAAATGAACTAAACTTGAATTTTATGTATTTTAAAAATTCATATAAAATGGTGTTCATTTTTAAGATATTGTTGGTGGGCTTTTTGCTAGTCACTTTTGTCTAGTGTGACACATGAGATAGCAATTTTTTTCCGATTTTCGAGGAAAAATTTTGCTATGGTAGAAAGATATGTTAAAAATTAATGTGAAATTTGTAAGTGGTTCATAGATTACCCAAATGGTTTAATTTTCCACTGGTGTAATCAGATGAATCATGTGGTAGTAAAATGGATAGAGGCAAAATATTATGACAAGCACCTTAAGCCGACCTCGGACGACTGGCAAGTACACCAATATTGGTGTATTTGTCAAGTGAACTAACTCACACGGACCGGTAACAAATAAAAGCGTTCACGCGATGTGTCCAATATGCCAACATTGCTTCAATGGGATCTCTTTGTCTTGTGTCATTTTTACCGACAGACAATGAGAAAATTACCAGTACCCAACAATGACCAATAATTGTAGCAGTAAACCACTTAGATGACATGGCAAGTATACGTCAGTTTCAAAAATAGCCAAGTACACCAGTCGTCTGGGCCCAGTTTTACATAGTCTGAATTTAAATGCCCACGACACATCCAATGTTACGATTAAGGTATAAAATAATTGTGCATTGCGTGGCAAAAATTAATTCTAATTAACAACATCATTTCTTTCTTTTGACGTTTACATTATCTGCTATTTGACAGTGACACTCGCAATGGCTACCAAACTTGAACACATAAGTTACACTAGTTCTATTATTGTCAATTAGGCTATGACTGAACTAAAACTGGAAAAAATAAATACATCATTGGAAATTTTTAAATTTAAAAACGCAATTATAAGAGGAACCAATAAGTGAAATATGACGTTTAAATAAACAATTCTCTAACTCGACATTTTTTTTAAATAACGCCATATTTACTTCGAACTTCAGTTTAACAGATCTCAATTTAAGTTTTGTCAACTCTAGCAATCATTCGAGATATTTTGTTCTTAAATTTTACACTCAAATTTTAGTGCTGAAAAAATATCGTTCATCATTCGAAATCTTTAAATTGCAAAACGCAGTTAGAAAAAGAGACACTAAATTATTACGTTTAAGTGAAGAATTTCTTAAAGCCACGATTTCTCTGAATAACGGAGAATTAACTTTCAATTCTGTCAACTGCGGCAATTATTTGAGATATTTTGTTCTTAGATCCTACACTAACTTCTATATATACTGCTACAACTGTATCACTCTTCCATTTTCCATGTCTCTTCAATATCATCAAATAGGGATCAGTATTCACTAGAAGAGTCGCCGATGTATGGCGCAGACAATGTCCTGTGTATTCTTTAAAATTTGCATAACTTAAATATTTTGCGACTTTTAAAAGTATGTCCTCAAATAAATTTTTACCAGTTGGTTAGCCGATATACCATCTCAATGACATAAAAAAGTACTCCACCCTAATTCCCTTCAGACGCAAGGCTGCATATTTTTTGTACAATTTCAAGGCGTTTATTTTAATTTCTTCCACAGTTGTAGAACTTTTAGGAGCTCCAGTTTTTATGTCCCGTATTGCAACTTCTACAACTGCTTATTTATCAACCACGTCTTCTACAGTAAACTTAACCAGTTCGTCTTTTCGCAATCTCCCAAAACGCTCATCAGGAGAACCATTTAAATTAAACCTTTTCCATAAGACACGTTTCGTTTGAATCGTTATTGAAAAATTTTATGACGTTTTTGCCTGTTAAAATCTTTTATTTTTTACCGGAATATAAAAGTCTATTTCAGAAAAGTCTCTAGCCGATTATAATTTCCTATGTCTATTTTCTTGTGAACTAGCAATGACGACTTCAGCATAAAGAATTTTCACTACAATAAATTCGGGCTGAAAGTTTACGATTACAAAACGAAAAAAGAAATTGGAAATTAGCTAAACTAGCTCGTCCGACGGCCTCATATCAACATTTACGCGACTAAATGTTAAAATGCACGTCCACTCGTTCACTATTTTTTTGAATATTTTTTTTACTTGACTATTATCCGTTGTTAATATAATAAGCTAACACGAAGGATGCCATGGAGCCATGGAGCCATGGAGCCATTTAGTCGAGTGGTGAGGCCGCGAGTTTTATTAAGAATTACATACAATTTTTTCTACTTTGCACCTTTTTTCGAAATTTAACACAAAAATTGAAATTTTTAAAATCGAAAAAATTATATCGTGGTTAGTATGCTAGATGTTGGATGGTGATATTGGACTTTTCAGATTGACACACCGATAAATAGGAGTTGTGGAAAATGAGTGAGAACAATCTTATTTCTTTAAAAGTACAAAAAATTGTTCAAAGTAGCACCAAGATTTTATTGTCGAATAAATCTTGTTTTGTATATGAGAAATAATTTGAGAAGTTAGTTAGATTAGTCTAAGAAATAGAAAATTACTTTAGGTGCGAAGTATTCAGTGTTAAGGTCTTGCTTAATTATTAATAAAAATGTCGACATCTCAAAATAGAGCAAGGTGCAGGCTCCCTTAAAGCAAACTTTTGTTAATTATGTACCTAAAAAGTCTGAAATTTTAAACGAAAAGAAAACACAAACACATTCATGAACAGATCTCCTGTATAGTAATAAGTCTAGTAGATCAAAATAATTTTACCAAAATTATTAGAATTTTAACTAAAGACCCTTAGCATTTATAACAATTAATTTTACATCGAGGTACTTGAAATTCCTATCAATTTCATAACGAAAAAAACGGAGATATTCGATATTCTTTTCACAACGTTTGATGTAAATTTTTATATCTAATGCAATGTGCACCCATAACAAATAATTAAAATTTATAAATATTATTTAAAAAAAAACGTGTCTATTTAATAAAATACATTGGTTCTAGCTTTGTACTTGAACGTATTCACATATTTATATAAAAAAAAAAGATAATTTGGAAATGAACTAAACTTGAATTTTATGTATTTTAAAAATTCATATAAAATGGTGTTCATTTTTAAGATATTGTTGGTGGGCTTTTTGCTAGTCACTTTTGTCTAGTGTGACACATGAGATAGCAATTTTTTTCCGATTTTCGAGGAAAAATTTTGCTATGGTAGAAAGATATGTTAAAAATTAATGTGAAATTTGTAAGTGGTTCATAGATTACCCAAATGGTTTAATTTTCCACTGGTGTAATCAGATGAATCATGTGGTAGTAAAATGGATAGAGGCAAAATATTATGACAAGCACCTTAAGCCGACCTCGGACGACTGGCAAGTACACCAATATTGGTGTATTTGTCAAGTGAACTAACTCACACGGACCGGTAACAAATAAAAGCGTTCACGCGATGTGTCCAATATGCCAACATTGCTTCAATGGGATCTCTTTGTCTTGTGTCATTTTTACCGACAGACAATGAGAAAATTACCAGTACCCAACAATGACCAATAATTGTAGCAGTAAACCACTTAGATGACATGGCAAGTATACGTCAGTTTCAAAAATAGCCAAGTACACCAGTCGTCTGGGCCCAGTTTTACATAGTCTGAATTTAAATGCCCACGACACATCCAATGTTACGATTAAGGTATAAAATAATTGTGCATTGCGTGGCAAAAATTAATTCTAATTAACAACATCATTTCTTTCTTTTGACGTTTACATTATCTGCTATTTGACAGTGACACTCGCAATGGCTACCAAACTTGAACACATAAGTTACACTAGTTCTATTATTGTCAATTAGGCTATGACTGAACTAAAACTGGAAAAAATAAATACATCATTGGAAATTTTTAAATTTAAAAACGCAATTATAAGAGGAACCAATAAGTGAAATATGACGTTTAAATAAACAATTCTCTAACTCGACATTTTTTTTAAATAACGCCATATTTACTTCGAACTTCAGTTTAACAGATCTCAATTTAAGTTTTGTCAACTCTAGCAATCATTCGAGATATTTTGTTCTTAAATTTTACACTCAAATTTTAGTGCTGAAAAAATATCGTTCATCATTCGAAATCTTTAAATTGCAAAACGCAGTTAGAAAAAGAGACACTAAATTATTACGTTTAAGTGAAGAATTTCTTAAAGCCACGATTTCTCTGAATAACGGAGAATTAACTTTCAATTCTGTCAACTGCGGCAATTATTTGAGATATTTTGTTCTTAGATCCTACACTAACTTCTATATATACTGCTACAACTGTATCACTCTTCCATTTTCCATGTCTCTTCAATATCATCAAATAGGGATCAGTATTCACTAGAAGAGTCGCCGATGTATGGCGCAGACAATGTCCTGTGTATTCTTTAAAATTTGCATAACTTAAATATTTTGCGACTTTTAAAAGTATGTCCTCAAATAAATTTTTACCAGTTGGTTAGCCGATATACCATCTCAATGACATAAAAAAGTACTCCACCCTAATTCCCTTCAGACGCAAGGCTGCATATTTTTTGTACAATTTCAAGGCGTTTATTTTAATTTCTTCCACAGTTGTAGAACTTTTAGGAGCTCCAGTTTTTATGTCCCGTATTGCAACTTCTACAACTGCTTATTTATCAACCACGTCTTCTACAGTAAACTTAACCAGTTCGTCTTTTCGCAATCTCCCAAAACGCTCATCAGGAGAACCATTTAAATTAAACCTTTTCCATAAGACACGTTTCGTTTGAATCGTTATTGAAAAATTTTATGACGTTTTTGCCTGTTAAAATCTTTTATTTTTTACCGGAATATAAAAGTCTATTTCAGAAAAGTCTCTAGCCGATTATAATTTCCTATGTCTATTTTCTTGTGAACTAGCAATGACGACTTCAGCATAAAGAATTTTCACTACAATAAATTCGGGCTGAAAGTTTACGATTACAAAAAATCGACTAGGTATAATAATACATTACGGTACGTAACGATGCGTACCAGTTCCATTAGAACTCTCTCAGTAAAAGTTTTGATGTAATTTTTGTCTTTCTAGTTTACAAATTTGTGCAGTTCTTCGTTTAATTATATTTTCCGGAATATTTTGTTCCATTACTAATGCGTTTTACAAATTAAATAAACAAATCACCCCATTGCCATAGACAAATAAACAAAAAGTATCCCTGTTTTTAATTGATATAAGCTAATTCAAGCTTTTCATGATTTAATTTTTGTATTTTAAATGAACATAAAACGTTGTATGAACCGCGGGCATACCTTGATGTTTACAAATCTCGGGCAACCTACAAAATCCAGGGCCAAAAGCTCCCAATCTTGTAAATTGGTTGCCCTTAAATATAACATCTTCATTATGCCATTGATACATAAATATCTATTGACACTGAATACTCCATTTAGTGAAGCATTCAATTTGTTTAGTTAAACTTTTTTTTTCAGAAGCGAAACTTGTGATAGTTGTAAGAAGACATCTCTTGAAAAATAGAGAAATTTCCCATAATATCCCAAGGCTTTAATTTAACGAGTTCTCTCGCTTTTGAGTTGCTGGCGAGTCGATGATTAATTCGTTGTTTTTCGCTGTTTTGAAAATATTCTCGTTATTCAGTTGGAATCTTGCGCAAGTAGATTTGAAGTTCCCATTTCCTGGTCCAACTAGATGATTTGTGTCCGGTATCAAGCCTGCGACGTGTACACTTCTCGTGAAGCAACTAAGACCAAAACAGCGATAAATCAAACAATTTGCTCCGAATTTACCCCTCAAAATCGTTGCCTTTGCTTCGACGCACACGTACACGTAGATAGATCACGTCTTGGTGCGCGCGTGCCGCCCCCGGGCCCAAGCAACAGCTAACTTGGTAAACAATATCTGCTAGATTAAAAACGGAAACGTCAGACGCCGGAAGCTGACAGCTCCGTGACAGGTGTCGGCCGGGGATTATCCATTGTACGACGCCCTTTTGTTGCGATATTTTAATAAGAAAACGAACGCACCGCAACATGTCAGCCAACGTTCTCTTTATCCGTATCAACATAATTGAATTGTAATTGTGACTGGCACAATCCCTCAAAAACTCAACAGCCTTTAATGCGACTCTTGCATGGCAGACGTACATTACGAAGAAAAAAGCGCAAGTTCGCTGCGGAAATAATTGGATTTCTTGACTAACTTCTATTTTGAATTTTATCGTTGGCTTTCGTTTCGTATTTACTCGATTCTACTGTTTTGCTGCGGATATTTTCCCAATAAGAGCTAGTCAACAAACTATTCGATTACGCCACTTCCGACAATCGAAACGGCTCTTGGCGGGCGCTCTCGGGAGAGCACGTTTTTAAAGACGATTGTGAGAAGACATTTTCTAAAAGAAATCGATTTCCAAGTGCGGCTTATTTCGCTAAAAACATCCTATATTTACTCTGCTAACTTTACCTATTCCAACCCTGACTCACAATGTTACTCGGAGGCACAATTCCAACTCTTTAAAATCTAAACCATGTAAGAAGTACAATTTTTCCTTCGCCAACAAAACTCTCGTACGACATTACAAATTTAATCAATTTACAATCTTGTACCTATTAATAATGCAAATTATCTTAACGTTACTGTCGGTTCTTTTCACTTTTCCCTACTCTCCTTCCGTCGCCAGATTAATACCACCACTCTTGTTGCTCATTTGCGCCACAAAAGCTTGATCGATCAGAATCATCAATCGGCGTTTCCGTCCTTCCACGGAAAAAATTAAAGAGTGCTATCACGTAATACGACAATTAGAGCCGTTGAGTTGCTATTAATTTCCCCGTGCTCCAATATGTCTGTATTCAGGACGGCGCGAACCGACAAAACACAATTACTGAAGCGGTCTATCTTCATCAGGCCACAAATGAAAGAAATTACGCCTCGACGACGTCGAGCAAATATGAGATTATCGCTTTTTAATCTCGAAAGGTAAAATTGTTCTTATGGATCAGCATGTACCTATTGTAAGTTGTTATCAAATAGCATGGACAGGTGAGGTGTTTGATGTGACTGATCTAATTCCGTTCCGGTTGTGTCAGCACAGAATCCATCAGAACGGATCTGGAGCGTGAGTGGAGGATCATGTTGGGCCGCATGCATATATTCTGGTCCTTTGAGCCGTATCAACGAAAGTGCTAGGGTATATGTCGTAGATCGTAACAAGTGTTCTCTGCTAATCAGAAAATAGCTCTTTTTTTGACTGCACATATTAAAATTTATGAAAGCACTTAAGAACAGCGTGAAATGTGCTTGCTTGGAAAGCTTCAATAAAAGTAAAATGTTTCGTGCCAATTTGAGACGATATTTCTCATTCGCTCCTTTATTGATTTTTTCATTAAACTGCAGTTTGTTTTCGCATTAATTGTTCAGCCGCCGCTTCCTGCAATATTTTCTCTTTGAAAAGTCTATGAACTAAAAGTGTAATTATTATACTACCTTTGTTGTTTGTTATTACGTCTTGAAATAGTTGCGTCTATCTTTTTTACCGAGACTTCAATCTGGTTGGCATTACCAGCCTGTCAAAATCAGAGATTGTACTTTTCCGTTTAAACAGTCCGGATTAAGTTTCCTCCTCCTTCGTCGACTCTCGACATTAAAATGAAATAACACTAAGTAAACTCGGTCTTGCTGTTCCCCCTATATTTTTATTTCCCTCACGTTGTCTTAACTCAATCCCGTCATCTCCCTGTAGTTTAGCCCGAAGCTATTATTTTCAATTTGGAGCGAGTGTATTTTGCCAGTCTTTCGTCGAGTCATTTTTTTCCGGCGGTGGCGACGCAACGCACAAATGAAAACAAATCTGTGTTCTGCGACACGTACAGTCATATCTACGACGGCAATGCCAGAGGCTGCCCAAACATTAAAAAACTGAAAAAGATTTTATTTACCTTAGGAAAAAAGAAAAGAGAACACAAACGGGATGTCATTCACTTTACGTAGCTGGTAAAAAGATGAAGCTGATACATCAGCTTTCACTAAATTCGCGCACACTTATTTTTTGTTATATTGATTTGGTTTTCATTTTGGCATTGAAAGTTTCTAAAATTAATCAAAATGATCACTCAGTGACATTTTCTATCAGTTTGTTACAAATTAATTCCACAAAATCCACACACACGTGGTCAAAAAATGTTGTCGCTTGTGTTAAGAGTGAACGCGAATTCTTAGAAAGCAATTGTACAAATCTCATAACATGAGGCAAAATCTGATTAAATTTAGTCTAAAAATGGTAGATATGCCGAATCAATTTCACGTCAATTTTACTACTTATTGAAGTTTCATACCTTTGCAGATGTTTATTATTTAAAATTACCTTATCAAAAATTGATACAGACTTCGAAATTGAATAAGAAAAGTAAGTTCAATATCATGAGTTCTATCACTTATTTAACAAAATCAAAAAATGAGTGGTATAAATGCAATTAAGTACCTACTTTTTACTTGAAATTTATAGTAGGTTTGTCATTTTGTATGAATTAAATGAGGAAGATTTGCTCAACAAAGGAGCACCTGTTATTTTTGCAAGTATTTACTTAACAGTGAGTATTTCCTGTTTCTGTATGAATAAAATTGAGTATATATGTACTCAATTCAAGTATTTTAAAAAGAATGCTCTTTATTTTTTTTTACATATTCTGATTGGATCAAATGCTTTAAATGCATAATTTGTTTTTAAATTTTGATTGCAAGATTGAAAAATTTGAAAATGGATATGTTCAATTAAAGTACATTTTTAGCTTTATTATTAGCAACTGGATACTGTAATTTAGTAAAAAACCAAAAAAATTAATTCTCTTTCTTATGGCACTAATATTAGTTGATGCTATCATACAAGGTATTCATTAGCAATACACTACATTTTGTCTCATCCGATTCTTTTTTTTGTAATCATTCAATTTTGTTAAGTATAAGGTATATCTAAAACTTATACTTTTCGAGATATCGCAAAACTATAATCTGAAATTTTTTTAAAATAAATAATATCGCGTTACAATATTTTTCAAAAATGAACCTTGAAGAGGGTGACATAGAGGATTACATTTTTTTTGAGAATCTCGTCAATTTTTAAGCTAGAGTTACAGTTTTTGATTACAAATAAAAAATTTTTTTAGGGTTTTTGAATTATCTTAACTTGCAATTATGACGTTTACACTATTATGATTTTGACTACTTAAAAAAAAAGTAGTCCATTTTTATGTCAAAGTTATGTCAAAGTTTAGCAAAAATAAGTAGGTACGTGCTCACTTTTTTAGCATCTACCCTGTTTTTGGTTGAGCATCTGCTAAGAGTATGTACTCTGTTTTATAAATACCACCACCTAGAGGCATATGTGTTTGAAAACGTAAATTATTTTGACCAATTTATCGGTAGCCCCCTTGGTCCCTTTTTAATTTTCTCATCGTAGCCCTTTCTTGCCTTCACTTTATTAGTGTCCGTGATTAATTTATCGCGCGGCTACTTTCAATCCAATTTAATTTAGCAAGCGTTATATAAACCTCATCAAGCATCTCTGGAAAAAGAGCTATAGAGCCAGTATCAAATGGAGTCTACGGCCACAGGGGAAATTTTCGCTAATGTTGTACGTCGAGGTCCCCGTCGAGTCCCACGTGACCCAAACTGTTACCGGAACAAAAAGTTTACGCCACACTCATCACACGATACGTACTTTATCAATTATCACGCCATTTTACTGCCATTATTTGGATTACGCCGTTCGCTCACACGTTGATGCTCTCTTGCGCCCGTTAAAACACGTACAGTGGAATTTTTTAATGGGCTGAAAAGAACCCGTACGCCGTTTTGCACGCTTTTAATTCTCTGATTGAACAGTCGCTGATGTTTTCATTTTGTTTTAGTTGAGCTGTTTTTAATTTATGCCACTTTGGGCGCGAGGGGATTTGCTGTGACACGCTCGGACGAAATGCAAAATTTTAAATTACTTTTAAATTACATCCAAACTGAGGTCTGTATGTTTTATTATAATTATTTGAGGGAGAAAATTTATCTCGTGATTTCGTGGTTGGTGTTTCATAGTAGTCATATTTTAATTTCGTTCCATGTTCTTGTAATAAAACGCCGCTTTCACGCGGAATGCACTCCATTTCGCTTCCTATACGATTCCGGAGTTCCCCTGGACTCCGAATGGCACCTTTTGGAGTTGAGGGTAATCGATGTTGTTTACTTCAAGTGCTCGTTCCGGAGAATCGCTTCAGACGTGTTAAAAGACTTGAGCACGAAACAAAAATCCGGAGCGAAGTAGTTTCCTCAAAAATGACGTTCGAAAGTTGAAACGCCACATGTCGTGGGAGCTCTTTTAATTTTTCAAGAGAAAGTTGATTGTGTTGTTCCGGCGACAAAACAGAAGGAAGTGAGTTTAACGACTCGGTAGGTGATAAGGTGGGTTTCTCATCAAGTTGAAAGCCTCCAGGTGGAAATTTCGGTTTCTCCGATATCCAGAACAATGGCGGCGGCGCGTAGTTCGCGTCACGTCCATTTGCTTTATTGGATATGCATTTACGATAGATAGAATCTCTGTACAAACAAACCCTGATTATGCCTTATAAATCGTCGAAACGCCGTATAATTATTCTCGCGCTGACAAAATAAATCAGAGCACAAACTGACACATGTTAATAATCAACTGCGAGCAACTCCGCCCTCGTAAAAAATAACGAACTGCCTTTCATCAGGCGCGGTATACACACGTACTTCCTGGACAGCAATAAAGAGGGAGGCGTGACTTCCGGAACAGTGTTATCACGTCTTATCGGCACAAGTGGATATTCAGAACTCTGCAATCATATGCTAATGCGTCTCGATTTATTTATAAGCCCGTCTCTGTGTGTGTTTGCTCTTGCCGCCCCCGTCGCCACCGCCGATGATTAGGACTAAAGCAGACGGCACGCATACAGTTTATACGAATGATGCGCTCGTTCAAAGTCGCCATTATGCACGGATGGCAACACGTGCGACAGATAGCAGCCACGGTTATAACACCGACATTACCTGCTGTTGGCGTTCCGTTTCGATAACACGTTCGCCGACACTTTTCACGCCGACGACGCCCGGATTTAATTAAACTGCCGCCCCAGGTCCGATTATATTTAACTGCGGCGGTGGCAGAGAGCGCAAATGGAGCACTCGCCAAAAATGGATGCAAACCGACGAATTTGCACAAGCACATGCACGAACACGATTTACATAACTGGTACACACGAACCGAAACACTTCTTTACGCTTAAATGTACCGACGATACCAAATTAGTTACAAATCCGATCCGAGTTTCAAACTACAAATTGGAGTTGGGAGATTCACCTATTTAAATCATTTTTCAAACTCAATAAAACGACTTTCGTTCCTATTAATGTTGGAAAGTATGTCTAAAAGCTTCTATCAAAGTTTCCGATGGAACTAAAAGCGAAGCAGCAAACACCTTAATATTTAATATTGCGAACATCACAGAAACGACATCTTTACATTATCAAAAAACGACGACAATATTTTAATTAAAGCCAAGATTTATTGAGCTTAGTTTTTTTAACTCAAACTTTAGAGAGAAATTTATTTTATTTTATTAATTTAATTATTTACACAAAACCTAAATAATTAAATGTTTTAACAGAAACAAAAGTTAGAGATTTCAATGAGAAAGTCTTAAACTTGAAAACACAAAAAAAGAGAAAACAAAATGGCAAAAAATTTAAAACCTGGAAATTTTAGAAGAAAAAAACTTAAAACTAGATACTTCAAAGAGTTCAAAGGTTTCAAAAAATATATATAAAACAATGAAAAAATATAAATTAAATTAAATTTGGAAACTTACAATTCACACTAATATTATTTAATAAAACAAATATAAACATATAATTATTATAAATGCAAAATAACGTATGCATCTAAAAACACCCGAAGATAAATGCTGGATAGCAACAAAAAACTGAAAAATCTGACACTAAAAAACTGAAAGCGAGAAAATCTAAAACTTGAGAATTTGATGAACTGAAATGTGACAAAACGAGGTAAGAAAATAAAGTGAAACATTAAGAATTAGAATAAGTTTTTCAGAATATTTAAAGTGACCCTATTTAGAATAGAAACTCAATAACTAAGAATTTGTAAACGCAAAGTTCTTATAAGTCATCTAATAAGAGCAGAAAGACAAGCGAGAGAATCTAAATAATTTAAAGGAAATAAAGAATAAAACAAAAACTAAAATATCTGTAGCATTTAAAGTATTTTAATCGTGGAATTATAACAAAAAATCTAAAAAGCTGTTGAATCTAGGGAGCATGAAGAGACTAAAAGAAATTGGAATATTGAAAAAATCTTAAGAACCTAAAGTTATAGTGTCAATGCAACAATTCTACCTTAATTTGTAATTTAAAAATTAGAGAAGCAAAATAGATAAATTAACATCTTGGGACCGTAAGAAGCATGAAATAAGGAAGCAAACAAAAAACTAAAATTTAAAAAATTAAAAGATCAGTAAAATTTAAAAGGAAAGGTAGGAAAAATATAAGATGAAAGTTTTTAAAATCAACGTAAAATAGAAATCCAAATAAGAAAAACAGCAAAAACTTTAGCAACATAAAAAAGAAAAATTTTAAGAAAATAAAAGTAAAATTAAAAGACTTCCACAATGTGAAAATATCACAAATTAAAAAATCTAAAAGTAGAAAATTAGATAAACTGAAATAATTATAATTTGAGAAAATTGCATCTACGACTTTTCTACACAATACCTACAGAATTGGAATTTTTATCACACTTATTTAACATAAACCTTACTCAAAGTGAAATTAAAAGGTAAAAACTACATAATTTAAAGAGGAATACAAGAAAGCAAAAAAACAAAATTTTGGTTCAAATAATGACTGTAAAAAATACATGTTTAGACGAAAATAATCAGAAACGTTTTTGAACAACGCTATTTTGTAATTAATCAATAAGTAGTCTATTTAAAATTTAATCTATTGTATGGCTAACAAACTTAAAATAAATTTAAAATATTTCAAAATAAAACAAAGAATAAACAAAAATAAACAAAAAATGAAGAAAAAAATTGAATTATACATATTCTACACACAGTTTAATAAATCATAGTACTTACTTACTTTATAGAATATAACTACAAAAAAATAAAATTCTAAAAATTTACAATTAAATATTATGTATATATATATAATACATATCAAGTTTTATGTAATTAGAATAATATTTTTTCGAACAATATCGAATTGATGTATCAAAAACGTTTTATATAAAATTTTGTTAAAATATTTAAATATTAACTATCTTCATTTGTAACATAATTTATAAATGCATTGTAGTAATAAAACATATATTACGCCATTGCACGTTTCAAAAATGTTTCCCATTATTTTCAGCTAAATAAATAAATAAATGAATAAATAAGTATTTTTAAACCAAAACAACAGAGTAGCAAAAATTCAATCATTTTTAACATTCTCCTTTTTTATCTAAATATTAATTTGACACAGAATTTAGTGTAAATAAAACACCCGGCGCCTCCACCACTTTCGCACTATTTCAAGCAAGAATCTTCATTTTATGGGCCACGATTCTCATGTTTGAAGAATTACACAACCAGCCATTTTCCACTTGCATTCTACACAACACAAAATAGATGTTCACTTCGTGTGAAAATCCATTTTTGTTTCCACGTGCGAATCGCCGGAAAGTTGGGATTTGGTCGCATAGGAACCAATGCGTTCTCATTTCATATTCTCCTATTCTTATTCCAATCGACTACATTTTCGATATTGCCCTATGCGTTATGCCGTTCCTGCACTTTATCATCAAAGAACCGCGCGAGGAACAATCACCATTTGAGCGGCCATCATCTTTTACAACCCGCTCGGCTAACTGAAATATCAATTCCTGCTCTGCATGCGATCGATGCCGATGTATGTTTTACGATATTAAAGCGAAGACCCTGTTTGCGTTTGTGCATTTGTAAAAAAATATTTCGATCAAAATCTCGAACTTAATGAAGATCCACGGCCTGATTTATGAGACGGGTGCCGATACTTGTTTATTTTTACTGCCAATTATTTGTTTATTACATTGTCAGAAACGACGTTTGGAATTGGTGAATTTTGGAGGAAAAGTGGCTAGTTTTAAATGGTAACTTGCACGGATTGAACTCCGGTTTACGAGCGAGTCGACTAATATTTTTGACTGGAGTTTCCAACTTTGATAACTTATTTTGGCAAGTTTTGGCCAGTTTTAATCATAAACGACACAAGGTCTGAATTGGGAGTAACGACTTCGGCTGATAATTCTGAAAGATTGGAAGGCGGATTATTTCAGGGACCTTAGCTATATTCTAGTTTTATGGTCATGAAGTTGTGGTGTAAAACTAGGGTAATACAAAATATAGGTCGTTTTTGAACTACGGTCCACATTTTTGAGAAATTAGCAGCTTTTGATGTGGGTACACTTGAGTTTTATTTAGTCTGTAAATATTTAATCCACGTTGGGACATATGCGACAGGGCTTTGGTTGAAAAATCCTCGCTCAGATAATCCCGTCGCCATGCAGATCCTGTTGATCCTTATGAAGCCAATTACTCCAGTTGAAAACCGGCCATTCCCAAAACTGCTTCGCCAACCAAATGAAAAAGTCAATTAGCTTCGTTAGCATAAATCAAGTTCCGATGGTGTGAACTCTCCGATTCCGAACCCGATTAAAATGAAACATTACGCAGGATCGCAATTAGGACCGTGGAGGTATTGTTCGGCCACTGATTGAATTTCGGCCGTGAAAGAAATAATATGCGCAATTCCCTTGCAACTATTATGCTGATAGCAAGAAAATTCGTTTCGGAGGTAACAAAGCTCGTTACAGTTCGTGGCGGGCGGTTCATTACAAAACGGGAACGTCTTTTAAGGATTAGAGCGGCGGAACTGCGGAAGATTGCTTCGTTGTCTACTTTGTACGACCGTTTTGTATCAACCATTAATCAAAACGGTATCAATATAGATTGCTTATGCATTATTCGTTCTATACGAGCGAAAGACGCCGCTTTGCGGAAAAGGCCTCACACAATCGCTGACTCCGCCGCCTCCGCAGGTGCGCAAGAAAAATATCGGTGAGTTAACAAAACGAAAAATGATGAACAAGACGAGGCTCGAAATTTCAGAGCAATTTGTTTCCAACTGAAATTTTATAAAGACAAAAATTTACAGCAAACCGAAGAAGCGAAAATTTTAAGTTAATAAATGTGAATTTAACAAGACGAATTCTGTTTTCAATTCTGTGCATAAATTTACAAAAAGGGTCCGATTCATAAATGGAAAAATTTGTCTTCTGTCAATTTTGGCTCTTGACATTTCAATTTGTATATGCTTAAGATTTATTTTTAAACCTATTATGCAAAGCAGCGGCTTTTTTTATTAATTCGCAGTTGAAATCGAAGATTGGAGGCGCTATTTTCGAGTTCATACGAAACAATTACCGTATGCAAAATTTCATACGAAGCGTAAATGCTCCAATGATAAGATCAATATTTGACTTTTCTCAATTTAAATTTCATTCTATTTTGCGTTGCCTTTGCGATTTTTGTTAAAAAAATAAGAATGAACCAGTCAAGCCAAGAAAAGTTTTAAATAGCGTAAAAAGAATGAAAATTGTTAAACTTTAGATTATTAATACTTATGTAAAAAGATATTGATGACTTTAAATTTTATCAATTAATTCTTTAAGGTTTTAAATTTAGAAATTGTATTTTTTTTTTCATTTTTAGTTTTTAAAGATTGATTAATTTAAAAACTTACAAATTTTTTTAATTCCAAAATTTTAAGATTGTTATGATCTTTAATTCTTAAGTTTTCAACTTTTCATGTTGTTGTATTATTACATTCTTAAATTCTGATATTCTGAGGTTTTAAAATGCTAATTTTGGAATATTCTGACTTTTCTAAATTTTAAAACTAATATTTTTTTACATTCTTAGATTCTGAAAAATTTTGATTGTTCTTTTTAAAATACAAAATTCTAAACATATAAAAATCTTTAAAGTTTGAATCTAAGATCTGAAACTTAAAAACGTGCAATTACAAAAATTCTTTAAGAACCCTAGACTTTGACACCTGAAAAACTTAAAATTTTAAAAATTTGAGAACCTGATAAAACGGAAAATTCGAAGAGCTTAAAACATTATAATCTAAGTAAAAAAATTAGGAGTTTAGTTTGAAGGTTTGAAAAGGTAAGACTTAAAAACTTTGAAAGTCTAAAAACCTTAAAAATTTTAATTTTAAAAAACTAGAGACCACAATCTGAAAATAATTCAACCTAAAACTCCAAAAATTAGAAAGACTAAAAAAATTTATAACCTGAGAAATTATAAAACTGAAATGGAAACACTAGACTCCAAAAAATTGAAGGACTTAAGAATTTAGTAATGTTATAGCAAGAGAAGCTGAAACACATTTTAGAGCCTAACAACCAGAAGAACTTAAAATTGAGAAAATCAAAGCTAAGCAAATAAAAGTGTGTAAACCTAAAAAGAGAATCTAAACACATCGAAAATAGTTTGCGAACTTGATTTTTTAGAAATTAATAACTTGAAGAAATTAAAAAACTTAAACTTTAAGAGTTTTAACTCTTAACTTGAAAAACTTAAAATTTGAAAAGCAAACAGCCTAAAAGTAAAGAACCTAAAATTTTAAAATTTTAAAAAGTAAAAATTTAGAAGCCTAAATATCTAAATTAAGGAAAAAACCTGAAACTATTATTATCTAACATCTTGAATATTCTGAAACAAAAGAAATTAAGAAACTAAGATTTTAACAACCTGAAAACTGCAAATTTGGAACTTTCCAAACATAAAGAATTTGAGTCACTAGGAGCACTAAAACCTAAAAAATTTAGCTGTAAACGAGTGACTCAAAATCTCTGATTCTAATTACGGGGATTTAACTAAAGTTGATAGAAAGAAAAAGAAGAAAACCAGAGAGTTTAAGAACTTAAGAATTTTTTTTTTTAATATTGCTAAAATTTCAAGGTAGTTTTGTAACAATTTTCAATATTTTAATAGCAATTTTTGGTGTTTTTATGGCATTAGAATTTTTTTTTCGTTCTTTCTACCGATTATTGTATGAACTGTTTTTGCTTTTACTTGTCGATTTGTAATTCATATGAGGTTCTTACTATCAACATCCACTCTGAAAACACTTGTTAGCAAAAAGTTTGACCAAATTCAAATCTATGTTATAAAGAATGTTGGCTGTTTGGTTGATGGTACCACCGATTTTTTGCCACCCATGAAAAATACCTATGTCCACATAGTTTATGGTGGGAGGCATCCGCCGTCGTCGCCTTCCTCTGCAATTTACATCCTGTCGCCCTTCGTCCAGACATCTGCAACGCGTAAACAAGGATCTAGATCCCGTGTTTCGGAGGGGTGCTTGCGGAGTCTGAACATTGCGCCTTGCTGGCCATACATCATCTGGCTGAACAGAGCACCATGCTCTAGTCATTTATATAGCCTAGCTATTGGATCGACCGAGGCAAGTTATTGATGGTGACACGTATTAAGCGAACCTGTCATCTGAATTATTTTTTATCGAACTTTAATAACAAACACGTCACAAAAAGTGATTATGAAAGGCGTCTATAGACGACGCTTTCCTGTTTGGGGAAACGTGCGATTAATCAATCGGAACTGGAGCCTAATTAATATGGTCTTTGCAGAAAAGGGATTCGGTGGAGAAGGGGCTCGTGGACGATGAACACGTCAAAGACCGCAATGTTTATTAGCGGCGAGCTCAAATGCGAACTTTGGGAACATAAAGACGACTTCTCATGGAAGATTATATTAATACGGGAAGTTCGAGATTGAACCCGGATCGGGGCCAAATCCGGCCCTGATAAAAACAAGCCGAGGCAATTTTGTCAACGTGGCCTTTTGTTGTTAGTTGCCGCTTTTTATTTGATTTAAGAACTACAAGACTAAATTTGTAAATTCTACAAAAAATTGGGGACATTTCGAAGGAAAACCACAAAAACTCGCTTCGGTCTATCACATAGAAATTCATCTGTTTCCTGAACATCTCGTCATTTTTTCCAGTTTGGTCGTAGGTAGGCCATTTTCTCCAAATGTATCCAGCTCGTTTAATAAATACGTAGAAAAAGAGTGTTAAATTGAGCAAACCTCTCGAAAATCACAGCGTAGCGTTACAAAAACGTTTGTTTAAACTCAATCTGGCTTATATTTCCATCCGACATAAAAAAGGTGTCTGGTGGCGGCACAGATAAGAAGTTATGCGTGCAAAGCTCGCTGTCATTTAGTTTTATAGAGGAATTCGTGTAAAAAATGGTCGTGCAAAAACGAGATTGACCTGATCGACCGCAGAATTCAATTTTCCATCAAGGCAGATTTCGTTGCGGTGCATCTAGGTAGGTGGAGGCGGAACGGGGACAATTGATGAGGTGGCATTTTTATCGTCACAGTTGATATTTTAGGGCCGCGAGGAAGTTGTTTCTTTCCTAAGTTGACAATGGCTTATTACTCCACAAAGACACATTTTGATGTTTGCCACAGAAAAAGGAAATTGAATTTTCGATGCATACCTTGATTCAATTTGAAGGAGCAATTTTTCGATAAAAAATTCAGAGCTGAACTATTTTCTATGGTGGATGCGTCACGGATGATTAAAGTAAACATTGACGCAATATCATGTTTAAAAATCGGTATCACATGTCGAAATGGGCCCTGTCGCAAGTCATTACCATTTCTCGTGATTTAATTAAAAGCTAATCAATGTAGGGTTATGCAGTTGCAGAATGTTTGTAATCCTGGAGGGTTGTGAACGTGTCCGCTTAATTAATACATGATTACACCTGCAGGGGAATTAGCTCTCCGTCCTCTTCTCCGTCAGCCATTGCACAACGAAACAACCGCCTGTGAAAGTTTCGCATACAGTCGCGTAAAAAATCTACGTTTTTTGGCCTAGTCTGTAAATAATAAAGCATCAAGCTTACGGTGCTCTTGGGATTATGCTGATGCGGATTGTTAAAAATTTATTTGAGAGCAAGTATAAAAATTGCATGTTTAGCAAAGTGTATTGCAATTTAAAATTGCAAAATAGACGATAAAGCCTCGATGATGCTCATAAGTAGAGCCTTTTTGACAAAGGAACTTTGTACAATTGAATATTTTCCATGTAGCATGGGAGGATTATACGTCTCATATTCTTCGTAAATCCCAGCTGCCAGGAGACTCCGGTATGCGCTAATGAAAGCGTTGTTAGCATTTTGGATTGTTTTGAGTTGATGGTTACAATGGACTTATTGCGCTGGTTGAGCAATACGTTCGGAGTAATCTTATCGCTGGGAACGGCATCGGCACCGGGGAATAACAAACGGCTGCTGATATGTACGTGTGCACCACAATAATAGTCCAGAGAAGCCGACTTGGAATGGGAGCAGATATACGACAAATTACCGAACCTCCAGATTACGAAGATAGCGAGCAAAAAACTTTCAAACGCCAAATCGGCAAACGTACCATTATTTTAACCCAGATTACAAAGAACCAAGTCATTAACATAATACATCTTTCCAATAATCACAGACTAAATCCCTTCCTGGCCCGACTTTGTCACCGCCGCCAAAAATCGCATCGATGCGTCTTCTTAAATTGACTACAAGTCCCGAATCTGTTTTCTTAAATAGACAGTCGCCACAAATCTTCCTTTGACAAAACACGCTTTTAGGAGCACCGAATAATTAAACAACGTCTTCTTTCAAGAACATTGTTGCCGAATTAGAACCGATGGAAATGTTTATTGTTGTCTGTTTTTCCGATTGGATCCTTTCGTCTTTAATTGGCAACGACGCCGCCGAAGGCAACGCTGTGGTGTTTTATTGTTTTAATCTCGTGGTCGACCGTATTTCATTCCGAATGTCGGATATTTCTTCCGGATCAAGTTCAATATTAATAAATACTTCTTTGTAAAGTATTTACGCTCGGGTAGGCGTTCCATCCGAGATTCATTGCGATGTCTTAGCACTGTTATTGGTTTCTTCCATTGTGCCGGCTTGATTTGATACTCTGTGTTTTATTTGGGGCTCTGATTGCAAGGCGGCGCCCAAGATGCACAGAGAATGTACAACGAAATGAATACGGTTTGCGAATTATCGTTTCAACTCAGATACTTCTAATTAGAAATATTTTTACATCGCAACAGGCGTGCCACTGTAATATTCCACATTTTTTGTCGAAATACAAATACCAAAGCTAATTGCACAAAGAACTGAATGAAATTCTTGTTGTAAAAGTTTTAATTGAAAATATATTTAATATGTGCCGTTTTAGAACTCCTCTTCTAATATTTCCTCAGGTTCAAAGTTTAGTTTAAAGAAAGTCACTGTCTATGGTATAGACGATATTGGAATGTGGTGAAATATTACGTTTGAAACTTGTCCTAGCCTTTGAACTAGAAGCCAGACTGAATTTTCTCTGGAATTTTATATAAACCAGTTATTTGATTTTGACAACAATGAACGTTTTATAACATAAAAGTAAATATTAGTGAAAACCGAACGCATCCACTGTTTTTTTTTTTCATTTATGATTTAATCATTTATATTCATGTTTTCCGATGTTTATGAAAAAAATATTACATTAATGACCCGATTGGTCTAGAACGTAGTCAAAAGAATCTTAAGACCTAAAAAAAGTTAAAAATGTTCGGCAAACAACAGCATCTCTTAACTTTAAGCTTTTCAAATATACTTAGTTACATCCTCTATGCTACCACAATACAAAAATAAACTTTTTTCTCCTCCGCATATTGGAAACTTAAATTTCGGCTGTTTGTTCCCCTGCTCTGTAAATATTCTTCCCGTTTATCGCGCAGTATTTCAGAAAATCCAGGATGTGTGAGTGTAAACTAGAATACTCCTCATAAATATTCTCCGTGTTTTCCATGTTTATTGGCAAAATGATACAAACTTTTTATTTTCCTAATCTCCACTCACACGTGTTTAAGTTATAGCTTTGAGGAAATGAAAGAGCCACTAAACGACAAAAGGAAGCAATATTTTTAAACTCTTGTTTTTACCTAACACCCATAATTTTAAAGTTGCAGCATTCTTAGACACAAGCTAAATTAAAATGAGCGGAAAATTACATAAAAGACTTTGATGTGTCGTAAAATTTTTAAATATATCTACGGCTAACTATAAACGGTAAAGGCGCCGAAAGAAAACATTCTAGAACTAAAAAACAGTTCAAGTTGTGCAACTAAAATACACCAAAATAATTCTTGCACTTCCAAGGATATAAAACTGAAGGCGCCAGGAAAACTATAAACGTCATCTAATTAGCAACCGGCAACCTTCATAAAATTACTTATTTGTTCCACTCTCCATTAAGTGTCGATAAGAACGGAAGTGGTTTTTTTGCCCTTAATGTCCCCTAGGCAATTAAGCCACATAATCAAGCCGTACATTATCACATTTGCGCCTTGAAAAAGCCGACTCATGCAAAATAAATCCCAAGATTTCCCGATATAAATCCAAACCTAATCGTCTGATTTATCGCTGTTTTGTTCTTAGTTGTTTCGAAGCAGTGTACACGTCTCGATACCGTGCACAAATCATCTCCTTAGCCAGCGAAATATTTAGTCCGGAGAGAAGACACGCATTATTGGCACGACGATATTTATTGCCTCCGCTTTGAAAAATCACCAGCTAACGGATTCAAAAACACGCAAATGGAGACAACCGAGATACATTGCGACACAGATAAATCCAGATTATTATCCTGTAGCGAAGACATTATCGTATCAAACAAAAACTTTAAGCAATTTTTCTTAGTTATTGATTGTCTCAGTTCTTATCGCTATTGTTATTTTGACAATACAGGTCCTAAAGTTGCGCCTTGGGTTACTTCTTTTTACCCACAATGGCTGTTTCGCCCCACGAAAACCAATTTTCGTCGTTTCAGGAAGCGCTTTTTTATTACCCCGCATTATGACGCTGCAACATGTCTGATAAAAAAAATTGTGTAAATAATAACACCTCATATAACTACCGAACTTAATCTAGCGGGTGATGCTTTCGGCGTCTATTACCGCCATTATGACCGTGATAAAGTTTATACCATTCTGATTTCATAAGTGTGTTTTTTTCATTACGATTGCAGTATTAAACATAAAGAAGTGTTGGAAGCGTCGTCACGTGCGAACGTAAATTTTTAATATTGGCGCCCCCTTTATTAAGTTTTATGGTCAGCGCGGGTTCATAAAAAATGTATACAATGATTGAACAATAGGTTAATGAAAGTGATAAATAAGCAACTTAGAAAATGTTGAAATTCTTGTTTTATTTGGGACGTCGGGCAATTTATTTGGCATCAAAAGTCGCCGAGAATCTAAACAAGAGAGTTACAAAGCCAACCCTATTATCTCCGGAGCTTTTTCGGAAGGGCCTATAAATAATAACTAATGCTTTCTCCTCACGTAACTAAGCTATGAGAACAGGAACGCCAATAGCTGCCAACTCATCAATGTCGCCGAAAAGAAAAGATTACCTATTAAAAATTCAATCTCGGTAGCACATGCCGGAAAAAATAATTAAAAATTTCAGAATTTTGTACAATCACGACGGTTTTATGACAAATTTATTCTTATTTAAAGTTATGATGACAATAAATTATTTTTGGTCGTAACGACGGAAAAATAATCGCACGTAAAGAACGCATTGTTCAGAAAGCAATATAGTGCGGCTAGGTTTTATAAACTACGTAAATCTTTAACCGTTAAAGTTTATTGCAGAGAAAGAAGAATGACAAAAATTTAATCAAACAGCAAACTAAAATTACACCACGTAAAACAGACAATCGGGGATGAAATAAATGTTGCTATAATTGAAATAATTATCCCTGTAGGTAAAACCTTCTAGATATTTTTTGCTCCGAGTATTGTGCTAAAAAATACATCAATTATACGAACTTGTGTGGAATTCAATCTGAATAGTCAAAGGATTGTGTGACAGCGCTCTAAAAATGGTCTATTCGTAGCAAGATTTAGAACTTTGCCTAATTGGAAAGCATTATATCCAAAGTCTTACCGCAGAGTTTCGACAGGTTATCCGGTTCGAAGGACCAAGTATCAGTCTCTATTGTTTGCTAGCAGTCTTGTGCAAAGTTAGGCGCTTGTTAAAAGTAAACTCGAGATAAAGACGTCGCCTTCAGAGAATAATTACATTGTATTTCAAAGTACACTAACTCGTAACTAAAATATATCCGAGACTGAGAGAGCTTTGAGCTTTGATTCATAAACCACAAGTTAGCGTACTACGTCGGATACAGTCTTGTTCTCAAATAATATATCGGTATATTATTTATAAGGTGCTCATAATTCTTCTGCAGATTCAACTTGTTCGGTGTTTTAATGATAAGCCGACGACAGAGTCTCTTTTTCTTCGACTTTAAAATAAACAAGCTTTCAAAGCAATTGTATTATTTAATTAGCAATAAATTCACTCATAATGCAGATTACTGCGCTCCTCCAAACAACTTTATTAAAATTTTAATGAATAGTCGAGTAACCCCGGATTTATGGTAGTACGATTTCTTCTTATTGCTTTCTTATTTCATCACAAAGTCCAATTAAGTCGACTCAATTTAGGGCACATGTCAAAAAACTCCTATTATCTCTCGACACGTAAACTTGGCAGTAATTCGTACATTTACCGATAATTAAATTTTTCCTTCGAAGCTCTCCTTAGCCAGCGCATCAGCTGCTCTAAGGTTATTAAATTAAAAACATCTGACTTTGTTACGAGTTTAATAACGCGTGTGACGTTGAAATTGTTCGTGATTCATGCGAAAATAATTTGTTTTCTAGTTTCCCACGATTACTTGAATTTTTGGGCCGATTTATGAGGTCAGGTAGCGTTGTTAATGTCACTATCTTACCGATTATTGTCCTCGGAGACGTATAAAACTAACTGATGCATCGAACTTCTAAAGTTCTAATGGTCGCCACGATAAATAACGTCGTGCAAACCGCAAAATAAAATGCTTTCTGCAGATTGCGGTAACCTGACCTTCTACAACCATCAATCTTGAAAATGAAAACATGGTCTGTTTATTTCAGATTTTTTACACCTGGACAGGTACACTATTTTCAGTTGAGTAAATGAAACGAGTCTTTGATTTTTTTTATAAAAAAATTGAATTTTTGGGTCAGATTGCGGTTTTATTTCGTTCTTTTTTTAATGTCCATCGGGCCGTAAATCGGGTATTAGATTTTGCGACGGCAGCATTTCATACAACTTCAATCCGTCGTGTTTTTCTCCTTCAAACCTCGATATGGGCAAGACGGAATCAAATTTCCATTTCTTCATGCAGAACATTCTGCCCGCCATAATTTACTCGAAATTGAATTAGGCACAGAGCCCGGAAAACGTCCGACTCGGCTTAAGAATTTTTCTCGAGAATTAATTCCCTCCAACAATATTAAACAATTTTCATTTAAGTAAATTTTAATTATAGAAGCTGTACATAGTTTCATTGCAGACGGAATTCTCGGATAAGCCTGATAAAGAAGTTCCAAATAATGAGTGTATAACTCGTAAATTTTCCGTTAGCTGCAAAAGACGGTTATAGAGCTTCAGACAATAAGGTTATGTTTGATTAACGGGGAACTTCTTTCGGTCTTATTGTTCTTTGATGATTAAATCTGCAGTAGTCGTTGAAGCTTGTCGCGTGTCATCGTGATAATTGCCTACATTACCGAAACTATTACTGAAATCTAATTACGGCAATATGCCAGGAATTCTGAGACGACAATTATCCTAATTTGCACCTATTATATCCCGTCTTAACTATAGTTTGCCTCTGCGATTTAATGTCGAGATAGACTTAATTGGAAAGGCATTTCACTTGCGACGACACACTGCGAAGTTCACAATCTTAGAAGAGGCAAAAATCAAGACTTAACAGATGTCTTCTTACGAACTAAGAACTAAGGGAATGACAGTCGTTGAGAAAGTCAAGATGTTCTTTAAAGAAGACGTGAACTTAATACTCGCAATCATGTCACAGACATTTTAATTTAGGTATAATGTAAAAACTTCGTATAATAAAAATATCAAAAGCTCTTTTAGCTAAAAAAACAAGCATAATCCTACTATTAAATATTTAATATTGATACCAACAATATCGTTTAAGCCTGCAATATTTTTTACTTTAAAGATTCGAGAACTTTGGCTGGAAAAAAAGGGAACGTCCCTCTGGGCGTATTTCTTCGCCTAACTTTGAACGTTTTACATGCTTTTTACCCAGTCGAATCCGTGCCATATTTGTCTGTTACTAATTTAAAATATGCTAATAAAGTCTACAATTTCGTATGCAGTTTATAAAGGCATGCTAAATATGATCCGTTGGAAAAGCGGTTATACAGCGCGTTAATATAAGTGGTCGTTACGTCCATGCAACTATAAAGTTTTATAAGCCCGAAGGTCATAAACTTGTAACACTGTCTTTATTTTTGATAAATATTGGAAAATCATTAAAATCGTCTCTCAAATCTTATCATAAACTATTTTATGATTTAAAAATTAAAATTTTAAAGTATTTTGACCTGTTTTTAAAATACATTTTAACAATTTTAAATTTCAAAATTAGAGAATTTTTAACCTGCTTTCCATGTGAAACCGCTAAAAATCAATCCAATTGTTAAATAATTCTCAATGATTTAGCTTTGTTTTCACTGCTCAAACACCGGTTGCAAAAAAGCGACTGAAAACACTCAAAATAAACGGTAACAGATCAGTAACTTTCTTTTTCATATATTTAAAAATTGTGTTTAGAAGTTCTGGTAAAATCAAAATGAATTTAAGCAAAATGTTGTTTTCTAGATTTTGATACGAAATTTACGATATCTATTTATTTTTATTTTTTTTGTACTGAAAGTTTAAAATACAAAATTTTCTGGTCCAAAATATTTAATCCTGTTTTAACAAAAATCCTTTTAAACTAAACCAACTTTAAAAACCATTTAAAAATTTTAAACCGCCAGTGCAAATTTTTTAACGAAAATTCGAAAACAATTTTAGACCATTAACTTAATTGTGGTTTTGATATTAAATGGACAAAATTTCAGCTGTCATAAAAAAGATTTAGGAGAATATTTCAAGTTCAACGAGATTTTTTTTTTTGAAAACATTTCACTAATTGGAATTTATTAATTACTATTAACAGTTATTTATTTAGAATTATTGGAATTAACTAGTTTTGGTTTCTTTATTAAGCACACTAAACTACAAAGTTTTAGTTATAGTAAAGAGATAAAAGTAAACAATTTTTTTGCAATACTTTCTACCGATTCTTGCAAAATTGACATTTTTCAGGTTTTTTTATATTTATTAAGCGCATTGAGTTGTAAATTTATTGCTCTATCCAAGGCATTTTAAAAATTGTTTTTTTCAAAATGATCAAAAATTTTCAATTGTTTTACAAAAACGTCTATTAATTTTCATAAAAAAAATTTTTTCGTGTTATTGACATCAAATTTTCAGAATTTATTATTTTTAATTCCTTTAATAAGCGCAGGAGATTACAAAATTATGGCTGCAGTAAGAAAATTAAAATCAACAAAAAATTTGAATGTTTAAATTTTGAAACTTCACATTTTTTGAATTGTAGGCTTGGAAATTTATTAGTTTTGATATTTTTTATTAAGCGCACTAAATAACAAATTATTGCCGCAAAACATTTTTTTAATATCAATAAAATTTACAGATTTTCTGTTTTATCGACTGGTTCCGCCGTTGTTGATTTGCGACGCACCTGCTCGTTCTGGTTTTGCTTCTGTTCCAACGTTCGTTATTGTACTCTAGTGGTGTTAACCATAGAAAAGAAAACTTTTAGTCTTAATTTTGCAAAGTTTTATTAAATTAAATTAAATTTAATTTAAAATAAAATAGCAAGTACCGTACAACTTGGTTTTTAAGGTAAGTATGTCCTTATGTAATTTAGGAATTTCTATAATTATTTCAAATATTTTATTTTTTAAAAACCTTTTTATTATTAACACCGAAAAAGTGCAGCCTAAAAGTTTATTTATTTTAGAGGTTTGAGGGATGAATATTCTCTTTCCTTTTATTAGCTTAAAACATGGTCAAAATATCTTAAAATTGTAATTATAAAAATAAAAGATAAGAATCTTAAAAAAAACATTACGTCCTAAAGAGACATGATATAAAATATATAGTAGTGAAATATTTAACTTGGATTATTTCAAGTTGGTTGATATTAATCCCTCTATCAAATTCGGAACAACTTCTGCTGTTAATTATCCATCAAGTGTATAATGTGGTGTTTTTTGGCATGCGACATCTCATATTTTATGAACGTCCGAAAGTGCATAATTCAGATTTTCGACAACATTCACTATACATTTGTATGCTTCGAATCTAACAAAGCCAGCAGATATTTTGATTTATTCAGTGGCTTCCCGTGTTGTGTGCGCGAGTGCAAATGGAAGATAAGCCAGAAAATGTGTGTGTGTGCCATGAAAATATCGCGCATTTAGAAAAACAGGGAGCAATTTAAAATCAAGTTTTTTCGACAGTTGCTGTTTTGTGTTTGAATTAACTGTTTAATTGTGAATTTGGAATTCCAGGCCATAAATCCAGGAATAATTTCAACCAAAGACCATGTTCAACAACTCTTCAAACAATGCTCGCTAATTCGAAAAAAATGCACAATGAAATTCTTTAGGGACTCCTGAAATTAATTAACACAACTGGGTTACGCTTTTTTCCAACTTTTTGATAATAATTTTGATAAGGCTCGACAATTCCACCGGTTTCATCCCCGTTGGCTGATATTTATTATTATTGCACCGGCCATATTGGCTCCAAGTTCGATTTCCGATGAAATGGCCAAATAAATTTAAACATTGTAACTTAATATGGGACCAAAATGGAGCAACTGCAAGCGCATTCGGACGAATTATTCCAGAGCCGTAATTTCATTACTTTCCAAACGTTCTACCGATGAAACGCTAAGTTTACAAACACACTCAAATTATTCTGCATAATATTAAACGTGGGTGTTTAAAACCTATTTGTCCAACACTTGATCATCCTTCGACCTTTTACATTGTTTAAATAGGTTTTTACCGGATTATTCGAGGGCAGGGATTAAATCCGTCAAAGAAACTGTTCCATTTTCCTTTTATCCAAGCTTCAATATTGGTTTTCATGATCCTTGATGGAATACCGATACCTTTTCGAGTAAATTAATCTGAACTTGTGGTTAATGAGTTCTTTATTCACTTTCTCAATTTATAAAGGAGCGGATATTTAAGGCGTCTGTCAAGATGAAAATAAGGCTTCTATTCAGAAGGTATGTGAAAATAAGCGTGCATAAATAAGTGCGTCAATTAAATTGGGGCCAAAGTATACGAGCACAAAACAAAGCCTAAAGTAAACACTCCGCATTAAATAAAAATTGCCAATTATTATTTGCAAGTTTTTACAAAAACAGTGTTACAAAATTGACATATATACACATATATCGATTTGAACCAATTTTATTCAAATGAAGATGTTTAATATAAAAAAAATGCCCGGCGCATCCACCATTTTGGCTAAAAACCAAATTTATTTTTCGTGGCAAGTATTTGACTGTGTACCTACTTATTTATACATTCGCGGTGCTTTATACAAATTAGTGCATGAAGATAACTTGTAACCGCATCGCAACCTTAATTTTCCGAGTTCCTTAATTAAATTTTATAAATATATTCAAAATTCAATTAAAAGTTGTACCACTTAGAGAGTGTAAAACTCGTCTTGGACTGGTACTATACAAAAGCAAACATGAATAAATGACTACAAGATTATACAATTACAACTTACATGCGTCCCAAAATAGAACGAGAGAAAGCGTCGCTATTTACATGAGACGTTGTAAGTTTCACTGAACCAGAAATATGATGAGATTGCGTCAATGTTGCCGAAATGGAATTCAGCACAACAATGAGCATTCTAAATAAAAGGCTACTCTAAATAATTTAGCGGCTACACAATTATTAATTAAGATATGAGTTGTGAGAGTTCCCTCGGGTCCTATTGTGTTGGTGAACGCATAAATTAGAATACAATCGAGACCCGGCAAAACTGTTACTTAAAGGTCGGGTATAATGTACAAAATACACGTTAATCTCCAAAGTGATATAACCATCGCCTGCTCTTTTAGCAAATCCTTCCGACTGCACCAAATTTGAATAAAGAAATGTAAACATTGTTTCATAAACCGTCGTGTTTTTCGACGAGATTTCGTTAAGGTGAGCCCCCGGTTGTCGTCGTGTCGGAATTAAAGTATGAATTATAAATCCTTCAGTTCCCCATCTTCTCCGGCATCCATCTGCATTAATTCCTCGTCATCGGCTTTTTACGATCCGGTTGTTGGAGATCTATGAATTCGAAGGCTGCCTTAATTGAAAAAGGCAAACTCGATTATAAATATAACTTATAAAACTGCAAACTTCTCCAAAGAAATTAAACAAAACTGGGAGTTAATGGCGGAATAGCTTCGAGATACAAATTCGGCCGTTTCAATTCTTCATAAGCGGATCATTGTAATATCCGAAATATCTCAACGAGGCCCGCTCCGGCTCAGTTATCGGCGAATGCGGTCTCTTATTTTAATTTGCAAACTCCGGGAGAAGAGATTAAATAGAATTAACACATTTCTCATCACGTAGATTGGACCTGACGTTCGCACGGATGTCGGTGCGGTACGGCGCGGCGTGCGCCACCAGCTGCCATCTATCGGACTCTGAGACGACGATCACGCCAAGAAAGACGACGCAATTATGGAAATATCACGGCGATTATCAGATTCGGCTCCGGGAAATTACTTCGTTATTTCAACATGAATACGAGACTGGAAAGTAATCATCGACATAAATATGCATCAGCAGGCTCACCGGAATCGATGCAATAACCGCGTCAAGAACTCGGCGGAAATTAATGTGATTGTGGAAGGCAGATGTGATGAAATAGCGAACACTCCAAAACACCCGCTGATCTATGGTGTTAAGACACGAACGCCATAACTAGACATAGTCGTCATCTGCTAACAACAAACAAACTAACTTAACTCGTTTCGATTTCGAAACGACTTCAATCGTCATCTGCTAACAACAAACAAACTAACTTAAATCATTTCGATTTCGAAACGACTTCAAAATTAGCTCGAAATTTCCGAAATCACAAGTCTTATCATTGAACGGTCCTCCGCCGTCGGACTTTACACAGTTTTCCAATAGACAAAACATTTTTGATCTGGTAACAATAATAACACAGCTTGAGCTGGAAATTTAGATGACAATTTGTAACGCAGATGTGTGTGTCCCATTAAACTTCTTTTAAATAAAAGTAAAGGTAAAGTACAAATGCTACAATAGAAATATTGAGAATTTTGTAAAAAAAAAGGAGAAACAAATGTAAACTATTTATTGTTTCGAAATAAAATGTCTTTAATTTCGACAACATTCCATTTTAAAATTAGAGACTATTTTTAATCTGAAATTATAGACAGATAAATAACTGGCGCTAATAAAATTAAAGTTCTTTACGTTTTCAACATAAAATCCAATAGATACTTTTAATCCTGTTATGGCTTATTGTTCCTTCACTTGATAGAAGAAGATATGATTTTTTTTAATTTGAAATGTTCTTCTTTAAAAACTAAACAAATATTTTTTCTTCAATGGTATATTGTGATCATTACTACAATATCATATTCTCTGTAGTAATAAATGATTATCATTATCAATAACTAAAAACTAATCAAAATCAAATTTAGTACCTATTTTACAAAAAAAATCTGATTATAATTTATTTGAGTTCAATGTTCATGATCAACAGTGACAATTATTTAATCAAAATCAAATTTTGTAAAATGTTGATTGTGACGACGATAATGACTTTAATCAGTTCTTAAAATTTCTTTCCTTTATAACAACCATTGATGGTTTATCATATTCAATTTTACACTTTACATCAATATCAATTTTAGAGTCATTCATATTGATCATTTACATTAAACAGCAAAAATTGACATTTATTAGTGCCAGTGCTCATGTGTAGGTCACAGCCTGTCAGTTTGAAATTGATACTGATTATGTTTTTCTGTACTAAATCCCAAAATGAGAGTAAAAACATTTCAAAACTAACTTTAGTCAGTGTGATCATTAGTTTACGTTCATTTTCATGTTTTCTTACATACTCCCATAAAATTAACAAATTTTAACTAAAAAAAAATATTTTTATCACTTTCTAATTTTTCTCGTAAATGATATCGATTTATCGCAATTACACGCCAACAAATTCTTAAAACGTCTTCGTCCCAAAATAAAATTTGAAGATTCGGCACTTAAATAACAAAACTCTGAAAATATTCCAACCCAAAAAATACCATTTCATTAGGGTTTTTTTTTAGAACTAACAACTTTTATTAGTAATGGATTATTATTATTGCACTGAACGTAACCAGATTAGACCAAATTTACAATTCTCACGACTTTCCTTCAATATGTGGCCATTGCTTTTAGGTGTTAAATCTATTCTGAACAACCTCAAAGCCTTATCAGGACAGGTAACACGAAGGTGGGCGAATTAAGAAAAAAATGGAAATTTTTCGTTCTTAGAAATTTTCCAATAAGACGTTAACGTTGGCTGATTGACGTTAACAACAATAAGACATTCAAAATAGATTTAAAAAAACGAACAATTAGAGACTTTTCAATTACTCGCAGAAACTAATCTAACTAAATTTAGCACAATTAGTAAAAATTAATTTAAGATTAACTCAGAAAAAAGATATAGATAAGTGAATTAATATAAATTTCTAAGCTTAGTAAAAGAAATCAGCTTAAACTACTTTTTAAAGAGAAAATTTGCGGTAACTGGAAAAAATAAAAATTTCCGTAAAATACGCTAATTAGTTTCTATTCACTTAAAATAATTTGAAATTAATTCAAAATTATCCCAGAATTCTTTTACAGATTCTAATTTTAATTTAATGATATTGATGTTAATTAATTTCAACTCTTTTAAACTGACACAAGTCACCTCGTAAATCAGTTAGTTATAATTTAAGTAAATTAAACAAATTTCAAGTCAATTTAAAAATCTTCTTTTCACGGTTTACTTAACCCGCTAAAACTAAACAAAAAATTCCCAAATTTAAATATCCCACGCTTGACCACCTGTCCTGATTGATCCACTTTCCCTTGGCGCGTCTCGTAACAGTGTGCGTTTCTCCGTTCGAAAAGCAGCCAAAATTGAGTGAAAATCGTAGAATTTCACTAATTTCCTGGTGCCAAAATATTTTACAATGATGGCAATTTTTCTGCCACGAATTCTCATGATTTTTCTACCAGCCAAAGGTAAGTGCTCTTTTTCAAAAAGTGACCAAAAGCACGTTTTCGAATCTGATAGGAGGATTAGGAGAAAAAAAATGAAAAATGGTAAAAGGGGTCAATGCAAAACTCGAGGAATTGGGCCTAGCGATGATAGTGTGATTTTGTTAGATTAGTTTCTAGGAATAATTGAAAAATCCGTAACTGTTTTTTTTCTGTTTTAAATGTTTTATTGTTGTTAACGTCAGTCAGCCAACGTTAGCGTCTTATTAGCTCAAGTAAGAACGAAAAATTCCCAACTTTTTATTAATTTGGCCTTCGCGTTGTCTACCCTGAGAAGACTCGAGGTCCTTCAAAATTGATTTAACGATTTAACGAAAGACAATAAGCACATATTAAAGGATAGACGTGAGAAATGTAAATTTCGTCTTATCTGATTACGTTCAATGCAATAACAAACATCCAATACTAACAAGAATTGTTAGTTGTAAAAATAAACTTGCTGAATCATTGTCATTTTATTGTGAGACAAAGACGTTATTTTAAAAATTTGTTGGTGTGTAACTGCGATAAATAGATATAATTCACGAGAAAAATTAAAAAGTTAAGAAAATATTTATTTCTCATAAAAGTTTGCTTGTTTTATGACAGTATGTAAAAAATCATAAAAATGAACGTAAAGTAATGATCACAATGACTAAAGTTAGTTTTGAAATGTTTTTGGTCTAATTTTAAGATTTAGTACCAGAAGTGATTAAAATCATAATCACTATCAATTTTAAACTGACAGGTTGTGAGCTACAAATGAGCGCTTTCTCTAATAGCTGTTTAATGAAGATGATCAATATGAATGACGACAAAATTGATATTGAGATGAAGTGTAAAATTGATTTTGATGTAAAGTGTAAAATTGATTATGATCAACTATCAATGGTTGTTAAAAAGAAGAGAAATTTTAAGAAATGATTGAAGTTGTTATCGTCGTCACGGTCAACATTTTACAAAAATTGATTTTAATAAAATAATTGTCACTTTTGATCACAAATAATTGTACTAAACTTAATGATATTCAAATTAAAAGTAATTTTGTACAATAGGATCAATGATTGATAATGATAGTCATTTATCATTTCAGAGAACATGAAATTGTAGTTGTGATCACAACAAACTGTTGAAGAAAACAACAATTATTTGTTTATCTTTCAAAAAAAACAAGTCAAATTAAAAAGAAAACATATCTACTTCTACCAAGCGCAGGGACAATAAGGTATAACAAGATCAACATTATTGCTATTTTGCGGACTCCTATTGAAACGAATAAAATAAACTTTAAAATCTACTATAGAAAATTGTATATTATTATGAGAGCGTAAGAAGACACTGTATTATCTATCATACGAGTGATTTTGAAGTAGATACGATGAGCGTAACTTTACCAAAGCATTGTCACTCAAAGTGTTTCTGGGATTTCCATAAATGCACAATACCATAGTAATGTAGTCCTCAAAATTTTCACTAATTCTACATTGTTACCTACTGATTAGTTGTTTTGCAAAATAACTTGAAACTGATTTAAACTTTGATTTAAATTGAACTTGATACTGACGCTTGAAATGTGACGTGACGATGTTGAAAATTATCAAAATCAGTTTAATATTTCGTTTATTTTTAAACTGTTTTTCATATAATAATGAGTCCATTTATAACTGAAAGTAGATAGAAATATTTAAAATATACATTTTATTAAACAAATTATTAAATTGATTTTAATTAATATTTTCTAAAATTTAACTATGCGAGTTTAAAGAAGTATAATTAAATGATTAAAATAAAAAATTACAAAATGTGCTAAAAAAGCTGTAAAATGTTTCACCCAACCTGAAAAAATCTCTTAATTGGTGAAGAAAAGAAGTATGTTAACGCGCTTCATTACCCAGATTTCGGTACGTCCATCAAAGATTTAGCCCATCTCGTATGGAACCCTGCGAAAATTGTAGACAGCTAACGAGGGAAATCTAGCAGTTCAGAAGTGGAATTGCTTCTAAATAAATCACGTAACTTGATTATACGTCCAGATGCGCAATGCAGGCCTACATTAAAAACTCTTCCCTGTACAAAACATCAATATTTCGAATAAATACAGCGACAATGAGTGGTGTTAACCAAATGACGCTTTTCCTCCGAATCCGGAATTAATTTCCGGGCAACGTGAATTGATCGCAAATATCATACCAAAGTATGAAAACAAACGTCAATTCAGCCACTCGACTTCTTTCACCTAATGGCGGACTTATTGACTTTGGAAGGTCTTCTTCGCATGTCCGCCTTCTTAGTTGTCCATTCCGGAACTGAACCGTAATTCGATTTGTTGTCGGCCGCGTCAGATGGATTGGAAAGACAACATCGTCCGACTCGAGGCACTCTTTGATCCGTGCTTTCTAATGTACCGTGTGTTGTTTTATGTAAGGCGCCAAATTAAATTTGGGATACACACAAGAGAGCGGAGTTTTTGACTGGAGAGACTACGCGACCTCAATACTATATTCGCACCTTCTTCCATTATTTAAAGGTTACAGAATTGCTCTTCACCTTCTGTAATAGTAATAGCATCAACGGAATTCTTTACTCTGTTACATCACAAAGTCTGATCACTTCCAACTAGAAATGTAAGCACAATTTTTTAAAACTTTTCGTTCAATGCTGGCGCCATCTTTTACTACTTGCTATATTGCTGTGCCAAGTGTCTACTCAAAGCAATTATGTAGTTTTTTGCAGATCATCGCGTCAGTGTCGAGCCTTCGGAAACAACCATAAATAATTCAATACACATCAGCTTCGACCGTAGAAAAGAATAAAGATGAGCGGTGTGCGCTCTCTGAAAAGAGCAGCGAAGATGATCCCGCATTGTTTGTGTGGTAATCCATCATAACGTAGCTTAAATGCATTCCAAAGTCGTTTCTGATCACGGAACGGAAATCTGAAAGCGCCTCAAGAAACACGGACATCTGATGGACAAATTGTGTTAGTTTTCCGACCGAATGGTAACACAATTTCAGCAAAAGCTCGAGGCCAACAAGAATAATTCCTACTCCAGCACCGTTAATATATCGATCGAAGGACATTCGATAAACAGCCGGAAACAAAATGATATCATATTTTGCTCATTAAAACCGTTTGTTAATTGTTGTAATTACGGCCCGAATGCCGGAACACCGAAATATCAATTTACATCATTAGGGAATTTTCGGAAGGAAGAAACGACGATAATAAAATACCAACTCTACATGAAAAAAGAGACCCGTCGAACTTATTCCATTTCATAAACTCAAACTAGATTATGAAGATTTAATAAAAATATTTTCTATCGAGCTCACTTGGAAGTTTGTACAAGTTTTCCCCTGTCAAATACTCATTTCAAATGTTGCGAAAAATTTCCTGCTTGTTGTCAAACCTTCACCGCAGCACATGCAAAAACACCCACTATGGAACTTTAGACTAACTATCTCCGAGATCTTTGACTTTAATTCCTCGCCCTTGCATGCACGAGATGATATTGTTAGCTTAAAGTTTAGGGTGTGTGGTGTTTCTCGTACCGATTAAAAACTTCCAACGCCACAGGGTGAATGAGTAAAAGTTGGGAACGTAATAAGGAACAACAGAAACCGCTTTGGAATACGAGAAAAATGCAAGGACAGGGAGAATTCGAATTTAGAAAACGATGGGCGAAGAGTTTCGTGATGCAAAGCATCTCTCCTTGACATAACGAGTTTCGTGCGTGGGGCGTAAATAAGAGACAAGGGTAAGTACAAGCTCCGAGCAACGGCTTTAATCTGTATTCATTGGCTGCAGACGACAGGAAAGTCGCACTAGATGCTTGTATAATTGAAAATGTGACGATGGTACAACAGGAAATGAGCTCGACCGAAGCGCATATTACTAAGATACTAATTACAAGAACTTTAAGAGAGAAGATGCACTGAGATTACACTCAATCGATACACGGATTTATTAATTTTGTCCCAGCATGATTCTCATTGCTTCGTATAAGCAATTGTAATATGCAAAATTGAGTATTTGACATCTTGCAAATTAAATTTTGTTTCAAGTGTTGCGTGACATTTGCAGGTTTTTATTAATTATGTGAGAATGACTGAGTTTTAAAGAAACTCATAACCAGCATGGTTTATAAAACTTAAAACTTCAACGATAAATTCAAGAAAGAGTTGTTCTTAGTTTCTTAGGTTTTAAGTTTCTTTTACCTAAGTTTAGATATTTTAAGTCTTAGGTTCTCAGGTTTTGAGGTTTCCATGTTTTTAAGCACTTAGATCCTAGGTTTTTAAACTCAAGAACTTTTAGATTGTAAGGTTCTTAAGGTATCAAGCTACAAATTTTCCCAAATATTTAGTTTTTCGGATTCTCGGAATCTAAAATTTTCAGATTAGATTATTTTTTTAATTATAAGAAAGTGTTTAAAATTTTAAATTTTTAGATTTTAGTTTTTTAGTTCTTAGGTGGTTGTTTAGAAATCTAAACTTTTCAGCTCTCAAGCTCATGACAAATTTATCATATTCTTAGGTTTTTAATCTATTATTTTTTTAGGACTTTTGGTTTTTAAGTTTTAATACTTTAATTTATTAAGATTCGTAAGTTTCTAGGCTTGTGCTTCTCATATTCTGAGTTTTAAATTTATACAATTTGGAGATATTTAGTTCTTTAGGTTTGTAATGTTCTCAGATTTAAAATTAATAATTCCCCAAGTTGTTAGACGTTTGGGTGCTCAAATTGTCTGGCTTTGAAATATTTAAAAACTTGGACTACATTGTCCGCAGATTATTAGATTATATGCTTCCCAAATTGAATTTTCAAGTTCAAGTTTCACACACTTAAAATTGTATAATTAATCAGTTTTTGAAGCATTAGAGGTCTTAGTTTGTTACGTATTATATAACTAGTTTTTTTGGTTTTCAAATTTAAATGTAAGTTCTAACAGTTCTTAGATTATGCTATTTTAAGAAGAATTTCAGCTACTGAGTTTGTAAAAGGTCTGCTAATTATTGAATTTGTATCAAATTTTCAAATTTTTAATTTCTTAAATTTTCAGATTGTACCTAATACTGCCAATTTAGTTTTACAAGTTTCTACGTTCTAAATTTCATTCATTTCTTGAGAGAGATGTAGTAGATTTACTGCGGAAATTTCAAGTTTTAGGTGTTTTTTTTATATTTTCTAGTAACAATTTCGATTGTTTCACATTATATCTTTTTTTCTAACAAAAATAGAAATTGTGCACAAATTGTTTAGTATGAATTCGTGAATCGTATCTCAAATCTATCTAAGTACCTAATAAAAAAAATTTGAGATTTCTACAAATATACAAACATCTATTATTGACTTAGAAATGTGTTAAAATTTCTCGTTTTCAATTCATGCCAATCTGTGCATTTGCAATCTGTAATTTTGCGGGTTCATTGCCCGCCTATCAAGTGCAGCGTCCGCCAGCTGCGTGCTGCGTCTACCACATATCCAACCACATTGTGCCATTTCCACCCGCAACCATCTATGCAAATGCAGAATTTATGCGAAAGAATACATACGCAGATGAATCACCCCAGTTATGACAGGCATTCCTGTAACAAGCCGATTCGATATTCAGTTATTACACTCGAGAATTTACTGGAAAAATTATACGACTCTACAACAGACAACGCAATTACAAATGTCAACCAGGGCCCAATTTAATCCGTCAATTTTTCAAACGGACCTAGTCGTAATGACGCAACGTTTACAAAAAACACGAACGTGCACAAAGTCGAAAGAGAATTTAAAGCGAACATTCTCTCGAGATTTTCAAATATACGGCCCTGCAAAGCTTATTTTTCCATGGGTTTGTTGTACACAAGGGTGAGATTTTTTATGGAAAATGCGACCGTAGACGCGCGCTGTAGATTTACAACCAACGAAAAACGCGATGCGATCGCGACACGCTCGATCAGAAAATAAAACGAGCCAAACCAAAAAGAATCAAAATCTCATGTAAATAAATGTTTATCTCACCTCCCAGATTATTTGAATCCGGTCCTGCTCGCATATTTTTCTCTCTTTCACGACTTTTTTCCAATTTTTCGCCCTACGCTACTTTGAACAAGATCCATAGAACTGAAATTTTTACATCGGCTTAATAATTGAATAGTTCAACCCTGGAAAGTCCGTTATATTTTTAATTTTGCGGTTCAATGAATGACTGTTGTGCTGCATTCATTGTTCCATTCTCGTGTCGAACAAAACACGCAATTTTTTTTAGTCGATAAAATCGAAACCTCGCAATGAATAACAAATAGTTTTTTTTTAAGTAAATCCAAGCTTAAATTGTCACATCCCAAAAATGCCGTATCTCACGTGGTGAAGATAAACCAATATTTATTTAACTTTGTAAGGTCGATTGGCTTAATGGGGATCGAAATAAAGCGATTTTTGTCAAAGTCAACAAAGTGCGCCATTAGCGGATTAAACTTATAGTTTACTTGTTGGAGCGCATAATTTGTTTATTATTGTTACATGTTTGATCGTGGTAGGTATTTGCTATTCATCAGACGTCCCGAGTTAATTATTAAGCATTCGGGTTTCATGTAGCTGCAATATTATGTTTTAATTCTGTGCTTCATGTTTTTGCTAAACATACTGAAATGATTTACCTGAGGTAAGTTTACCTGAGCTTCCGACTTGTTATGTCTCGCCGTCACTGTTTCGATTATCTATCTTACATTATGCACCACGACTCACGCAACAGCCTGAAACTGTTTTGTTGAAATAATTTCCACCGAAAAACTCACATGAAACCTTTCGAAATTATCTACCAAATGCTTAAATTTTTTATTATTATTATCTGTAATAAAATCAAACATTGAAGGTTATTTCGGTGCGTATGTTTTATCAGATTCTGGGTTGAACGAACACGTTTTAAGTAAATTTACGACGATGTGAAAATATTAGAGGCTAAAATGAAAAATAAATAGCTGAGAGCGAGCGCCCTGTAATAAAACACACTGGGACGAGCTAATAAAGACAAGTTTTCGACTTCTTTGTCGGAGTTAATTAGTGCGTTGTTTTATTAATAGGGTTCTGGTGTGGTTCTGAAAGATTTAAGATGTCTGAGATGCAGAAATTCGACGACGAAGCGGTTTGCTTTTAAATGTAAACGCAGAGTTTGGTATAATAGACGTTTGCAAATAGAATTCTTGGCTGATCGGAAGATGGCGATTAAAATTTATTGCTGTATTGATTTCGGTTAATTAGCCCGGCGCATCCACCATATTGTGCGCATTCTAAAATCCATGAAAGCTTTTGTCACAACAAATAGATTTACAATTTTAGAAATGCATCTCACCTACGAGTAAATTTTACAACGAGTAACGTCGTGAACTTTGTACACATAATTGAAATAGCAAAGTTTGAATTACATTATAATATTCCGGTATTGTTAGTATTACACTCATTTCCATTATAACCGTATAAAAGAACATCGCAGTGATGTTTTTCTATTTTTTTCTGTAAGTGTATTCCTTTATGTACATGCCACTACCCTCTCCATAATTTAGCTAGGGTATTCTTGCACAAATATTGAATTTAGCCGTGTCTGGGAACGAATTTATTTAATTAAGTGTACTGTTATCGTTGTACGTGTTTACTTGAAGCGACCGCCGTATTTTGCGTTCAAATTACGGACTTTATAATATAAACACAGGCATGGCCAAAGTTAATTTCGGTGAATAATCATTTTTACGCCTCAATTTAATTCAATTATTCGCAGCCAACGAATGTAATTTGCACAAATTCGCAATTTATTTATTCCCGAGACCTCCTGATAATCACGTTATTACATCAGGATAGTTTCAAATGGGCGTTGTACATCCCCCCATGTTTCACATTCTAAACGGTTTATTAGTCGCGATTAACAATTTCGATAAAAACAATCATCTGTGACAGTTATTTGACGAAAATTGCGTCCGCAATCATGCGGCGTTTTATTAAATCAATTCCAGCTTCGATGACACCGGCTGCCAATTATTAACAACAAATATTCTCTTCAATGCTCGATTTTTGTTCAAACTTGATCATTGTTCAACACAAATAAATATAAATATAGAGAGATGACAAATCGGTAACTAAAAAACACCAGAACATAAATTGTTTCAGAACCCGTTACAAAGAAAGCCAAGTCTTGAAATTAACATACCATCGGTTTATTTCAGGAACTTAACGAGAACGTTTCAGCGAAAATTATTACTAGAACATTCCTTAACTAAAACTAAAAAAAAGTTGTTTTGGTCCTAATTTTTTTTTTTAAATTGTCATTTTCTTTATGTAATTTTGTAATTTGGCTAAACAATTAAGCAAGTTCAAAATTGTATTGATCCCAAATCTATTATTATTATACAGGGTGTATCAAAGATGGCGGATATGCTGATATACTGATAAGAGTTGGTCATTAGAAGACAGTTTTTCTCAACGAAACTAACGTTCTTAGGTAGTATGAAAATTATTTTAGTTACTTAATTCTGTTCTAGTTAAGAACTTGTTGGGTGGCCTTATTACTCCCAGAAGGTAAAAAGGTTAAGTAAGTATGTTTTTTTATTTTAAAAAATATATCAAATTTTATTGATTTTCTTAGTTTAGGTAAGTTTAAAAGAAAACATTCCGCTGAAGTAGAGTTGTTTTTCAGAAAGTCTGTTTTTCTTTGAGCGTCTAAAACTACTATGGTAGTTTTTTTTAAATACTTACGGTCGTGTTACTTTTTCTAATTTTTTAGTTGTGCAAACAAAAAAACCTCCCGATAAATTTGTTTTTATAGTTTCATATTACCAAATATTCAATTGATTACGTTTTTAAATTAGATGGGCTTTATTTGCCTCAGGCACGTTATATTTTGTTAATTGGAGTATATCTTTTATGGTCGAAAACAAGACAGGAAATTACAATAGGCTAAGAGTTTTTCTAAGACCGCCTTTAAAAGGGCATATTCTGAAAAAATCTAAGCAATTTTCAAGCAAGTTTCTTTCGAACTAAACACATATTTAAAAAAAGGTATAAACACTGTTGACGGTATTATGTTCACATTTAAATATAAAATAATATGTTAAATTTAGGTTGTTCTGGTAATGTACGTTTTTGAGGGATTTGGAAAAAAAGCTGGTTAAGTTAAGTGTCTGAAAGGAAGGTGCAGCACTTTTTATTATGCTATCGAAATGGTCGATGTACGGCTCAACCAATTTGTAAAAATACGCTTCGGGGTTACCTTTAAAAGTCGCAAAATACTCGGGCTATGCAGATTTTATTAAAGAACACACGAATATAGTCTGCGCCGTACATCGGCAACTCTTCCAGAAAATGTCGATGCCAATATGATGACTTTGAAGAGACTTGGAAAATGGATAAGTGATACAGTTGCAGCTGGATATATAGAAGTTAGTGTAGGATCTAATAAGAAAATATCTCAAATGATTGCCGTAGTTGACAGAACTGAAAGTCAGTTCTCCAAGTCCGAAGTGAATATGTCGTTATTCAGAAAAACCGTAGCGTTAAAAAATTCTTCAATTATACGTAATAATTTAGTGTTTCTTTTTCTAACTGTATTTTTGAATTGAAAGATTCCGAATAATGAGTTTATTTTTTCAGCACTAAAATTTGAATAAATGGTTCCAATTTTTATTTATTTTCTGTTTGTGTTAATAAAAATAAGCGAGCGTTATCATTACGCCTGCTTATTATACGCTCTAGGGCATAATAAATTAGCTTATATATCTCGTATCCAAGGTATTAACAAATAATTTGTTTATAGCTTTGCGCCGGTTTCCCCGCTGACCAAATTTGACAGTGTTTCTTTCTAAAATCGATATATGGCGATAATTTAAACCGGGTCTTAGCTCAACTTAGACAATTTATTGTGATCAAGATTGAATCTTGCGAATTCCGTGAAGTTTGCAGTAGGCCGCAGGGCTTGCGTTATTATGATTTAGTTGGTTTAGTTAGTTTAGGGTTGGACCCTCTCAAATTTTATCAGAGCTTGCATTCTCCAAGTTAACCCCTGCATTGTTGGATTTATTCGGGAATGCGCACTTCATGGTGTTTCGCGTACTTTTTTCGTTATAAAAATGTTTGTTTTAGCGTTGGCTGTTTTTTACCACCACGACCACGCTCGAGGGAGATAAATTAACTTTACGTGTTTATATGAACTATTCCGGCCACATATTTTATTCCGTCCTAGTCTCGGATTGGCTCATAAACACAATGGCAGAACTGTGTATGATGAAATTAGCAAAACTGGAAAATGGTGGTTTATATACCGGTTTTAAAAGATTCATCTACGAGGAACGTGCTTTAATTTTTTTTGGAATGAACACATTGTCAGAATGCAGGTCCAGTTCAGCGGCTTTCGTAGTGGCAATTTACATCCGGCTCCTTATCACCCAAGATCCGACTCACACTGTATGACACCCATAAATAATTCAAAACTTGTGTTATCCTTAATGTAACGGAATATGTAATGTAAAAAGTGGAATGATTCAGTATGCCGGTAGCGTGGTGTTTTAATGATGATATCACAAAGCTCTCCATTTATTATACATCTAAGCTCTGTACATCGCGCAAAGTTGCGCTCCTTTGATGTGAGCTGCTCACTTTACCTACAATACTAATTAGTGTGTGTAGATGTGCGTAGATTAGCTCTCCCACCTTGATGAATATTCACTCTCTTCTCTGCGTCTTTTGACGCTGCCTAAGCCACTTCTGTGGAGGCAAAAGGACGGAAAACATACACGCAAATTATTGAGGTCTATTCTACAGTGAAGGTCGGAGTTCTTGCACCATGACAGGCAATACAATTTCGCTTTGAATTAAATTGTAGCACATTACCCGCCCACCTTTTTTCTAATTCCAAATTAACTTTCCTAGAACCACACTCTGTATCTGCTAATCCATATAACTAGCTAATTAATAAGCTACTTCCATTCACTTGTCAACCTTTCTATCAGTAACTCATTTACTCACAAAACAATCAATCAGTCCATTAAAAATAATTAATTCTCATACCGTCTAACGAACTAGAACATTATGCTACACTATTAAACTCTCTAAAGACGCGATTTCATTTTTTACGCCCCATTTACACCATCACAAGTTTTATTGCTGTAACTCCTCATTATGATTTTGAAAGGTCCAATGTTTCACATCCTCTATGGTAAAAAATCAAAGGTGTTTTTCTCACTCTTTTTATTATCTAATAAAAGGATATTTCGAATAGCATGCAAATAGTTAGGTTGTCTGAACAAAGCATATCATATCATCAATAATATACACGTGTTTTGTAACCAGAAAAAACGGATGGTCCTCTATAACACCTTCCAAAAGTTGTACGAAATTCTTAAAAATCGCAACCACGTGGATCAGATTTTAAAATTGAGTGCTTATGTTTTCTTCCTGGTTTACAAAGCATTTTACAACGTTTTGATCACTGGGGTTTTTTGGGTATGGTGGCGTGAACTTGGTTTCATGATGAAGCTACAAATGCACTTTATTCACAATTTTTGTTCAATCTGTTACGTATTTTTAACGGTATTAATAACAAACTACGCTCTAGTATACTGATTCCCAAACTGGTCCCATCAGTGGACTCTGAATTCATCTAGCGGGGCAGGAGCGGCTCCAGAAGCAATCGGGGAGCGCTGAGACGGTTTAAGGGGACGTTGACTTCTTATAAATAAAATTAATAGTAAATAAATGGTAACCTACCTACTCAAATTATTAGGAAATTAAGAATCCTGAGACAAATTTTAATACTTCATCATGCCTAAAACTATGAAAAAGTCCGAACCAAGCAAGATGATGACGTATTACGAGTTTTTTCTAATATTCCATTGTTAATCGCTAAAACGGAAATCCGTTTGGACAATAATTCTGTACAAAGAAGAATCGATGAAATGGTTATAGATGTTGAAAAATCATTGTGCAATTATCTGAAGACATTCAGGTCGATAAATCTACTTTATCAAATAATAAACTTACACTTACATTTAATATTTGTTCGATTTGTAAAGAAAGAAAAAGTTCGTCAAGAATTACTATTTATTAGCAATTTGAAAACGGATATCCATATTTGGTACCATTGACAAGTTTTTTACAGAGAAAGACATTCCAATGCGTTATATCTTTTCCGCTGCTTCTGGTGGTGCTCTAGCAATGACAAGGTGCCACAAGGGCGTCGTAGCACTTTTAAAATTAACCGTATCAAATGTACTTGCTATACATTGTGTCATCCAAAATCTGAGTGAACCACTCCATATATTGCCCCATTATGTTACTAAACTGTCGACAAAATTAGACGCATTTCATTAAACGACAGGTTGTTTAGCCAACTTTGTGTTGAAAACAGAAATTCATTTCTTCTCCAAAGGTCTACATCGAATTTACTGTTTTATTAGAAACTACAGTTTCTTGAAGGAAAGACAACGAATTGCCGACCAACGTAATTACATCCTAAAATGACATTGCTTATTTGGCAGATCTGTGTAAAATATTTAATGAAGTCAATCTACAGTTGTAAGGTGACGACTTGAATTTAATTAACACAAAAAACGTTATTACTGCTTTTTTTAGGAAAATTCTTTGTGTTCAAGCCGAAACGAATATAGCCACTCTACATCATCTATCAGCAGCTTGTGATCAAAAAATATTTTAAACATGGATCTATACCATATTGGGTTTTAGATATTTTTTCGCATGTAAACACAAACTATCAAATTTAGAACAGGAAATCATAAAACTCACAACAAATGAAGAAATGAAAATAAAATTCAAAAGTGGATACCAAGAGTTTTGCCTTCAGAAATCAATATCGACACTGCACCTTAGATTATGGAAAATCGTGCAGAAATTTTTAATTGCATTTCAATCTTTCTATTTGGCTAAACGTGGTTTTAGAGCTGTAGTAATTTTGCTTTCTAAGAAAAAGAATCGGCTGTATATTATTGAGCGTGGCGATTTACAACTGTTTTTAACAAAACTTAAACCCGATATTAACAAATTGACGAAAACTCACCAGGTTCGTTCATCACACTAATATTTTTTATTTTTATAACTAGTTTTAATAAAAACTATACTTGATATACTTGATGATGTATTAATTTTTACATTGAGATCCTTATTAAAATATTACAATTTCTTATTATCATTAATAATTTTTATATCATTCGGCTCGATAGAATTTCACAGTAAGATCCTTACTAAAATATTGAAATCTCTTACTAGCATTTCTATTTTTCAGATCATACGACTTGGAAAACTGGTTTGCGATTTTAGTTTTATTAGTTGTAGAAAAAAATAAAGCGTTTTAAAAAGAATGTTTTGCTAAGGAGCCGGTGGACTAAAAAAATTGGCAGCTTCTGTTCTAAAGCCGTCGCAGAAATGCTGACGACTATCAATAAGATTTTCATTCGTATTATGATCAGTAAAAACGTTTTTGATATTCTTAACACTATCTTGTTAAGAATTAATCAGTCGAAACTGGAAACTACAAGCCGAGATGTGATAAACGGCTTATACATTTTTTAAGTTGAAAGAAAACTTGCTTTATCATTTTAAATAAATGATCCAGCTAAGCAAATTTAATCAAGCACTGTAAAAATCAGAACTAGTGATTTTTTGAAGTAAATACAATAGTTATTTGTATCACTAGGCCAGAAACTGACCTTTTGCAACTATGAGCGTAGTTTGCAGGCTAAGGCCGAAGGCCGCAGCCTGCAATAGCGAATTATTGCAAAATAAGTTTCTGGCTGTGTGATACACACTATTTTTTGGGCCGACAATTGATTAAATTTGTTAAAAGTAATATTTTCGTATAAATTTCAATAAAATTAAGAATCAAGTAAGTGTTAGTTTTTGACATTGACAAATAATTACGATTTATAAAATGGAAACACCAGTGCACATTACGGAAGCTGCCGAGAAATTATTTGATATATTCTTCTGTCAACATCGATCGTATGTATCGAATATCGAACGTCGCAGACGCTGGCAGAGCATACGGCCGACGCATGTCAAACCTCAAACGATTCAAACTCTGTGTTCTGTAGTTGGCCGTGCATTTTGCAGGTCTAGGCCGCGAAACGGTCGGTTTCAAGCGGATTTAGACGAATGCAATTTGTGTTATTTTAGAACGGAGGCCCTAAAACACTAGTCACTAAATTTAAAAAACATGTAACAAGTCATTATATGTAAAAAAATGTTTTACAAAAATTGGTACATAGTTATTAATTTAGTAAATGTAAAGAAAATGATGCAAGTAAGTGTGATTGATACACTTGGACACCTTAAGTTTTGAAAGGGATTTAGTAAATTTAAATTTAAAACTGTTAAAAAGAACTGTCTTTTCAAAAAGTGGGAACTTCATTAAAATTTATACTTCAAATGAAAGCAAATTACCTCTAGTATGTAATTCCACACAGCTTTCAAATAGCACATTTCTAAATCTTTCAATTTAATTCAACATTAGCGTTTATGGCTCATTCATCGATGTTTCTTAAATAACCAACTCTCCAGAAACATTTTACAAGAATTAAATTGAAACTAAAACATTGCAAAAGGCACAGCTCTAATACAAATTCTAAAATCAATAGCAATTAATTTTTTGTGACAATAATTATGTTATCATTCTGTAACAATCAAACAAAATTGAATAAAATGAGCATTTAATTATTCTATCGTAATGTAAACCTTATTATTTTGACATTAAGTTGACTGGACATGAAAAATTCCTAGTCGATTTGTAAAAATGCACAAGCTAAGAATCTCAAGGCTTGATATTCGTTTTATGGCCCCTATATACAAGTTTACTGTGATTTTAGGAGTAACACCATGCTACAATTTTGATAAACTCCTCATCTGTAATCAACTCAGACAGAAAGTTTATGGTATCATGCTTATAATTTTTCTAAATTTGGGAAACATTTATTGTTTGTCTATAAGGACCGATACTTTTAAATCCATGTACACAAGCTCTCAAGGTATTTTGGACTATGTCAGTACTCTTCTTTTGATGGCGGTCACCACTCTCTCAATTCTTAACTCATTTTATTATAATAAAGACAACTGGTTGCAACTACATAACAATTTCCAGCACGTCGACAAAAAACTTAACACTAGAAATAAAAGAGGAGGTGTCTTCGAAAGTGGTTCGATTTTCTTCATTGTGTACATTACATCTTTAGGAATATTGATATCCAACATCGTCTACGTTTGGGTTCAACTCGTTGGTTGTTGGACTGTTTTTAAAACCTACTTCTTCCACGATCTTGGATTTTGTTACTACGGTGTTACTGTGGTTCTCATCATAAACCTAGCGGCAGCTCTCAAACTGAGATATCAAGAACTAACCGCCCTCTTAAAGTTTACTCTAAACAAGGAATACCAGTTTAATAATGTGAAAGTATTCAGACTAGCTAGTGAACTGTTTTTCCTTCTATCCGATATGGTCAAAGCCTACAATGAGATCTTCGGTTGGCTTCTGATAACCGTCGTCACCATCAACATTACACAAGTTTTAGCACGGTTGAATTTACTTATAAGAAGACCTCTGATACAATTGTCACATATAAAGAAAATGTTTATTGCTAACCTGCTGTTGACATTTTTTACAATGTTTAGTACAGTTTTCACCATGATTGGTTGCAGTCAAGTGACGACAGAGTACAAGAAGGCATTGTCTGTATGTTACAAATTAGAGCAACAGTTTTCAGAAAAGTCTAAAGAAAGAAAAGAAGTTCTAAAATTGATTCGTCATGCTCAAAGAAACGAAGTAAAAATTACAGCAGCTGACTTTTTTGAAATTAACCGAAATTCGCTTCTTCGCGTGTTAGCGACCATAACGACGTATTTTATTGTTCTTTTACAATTCAAATAAAGTCTAACAAAATTAGACTCGCAACTTTAATGAGACGCTTAATTTAGTCAATACCTTAGTAATTTAATGTGTTTATTGTATTGGCTAATCAATAAATTAATTCATTTATTAGGGAGTAGTTCCGCTTTGAAAATGGACATGTTAACATTGTCTAGAGAAGACATTCGTTTTTTAGTGCCTATATTTCAAATTACCAAGTTTTTTGGAGTTTCTACATCTTATAATTTCCACAAACACGTTTCTCATAGTAACGTATCTCAAAAAGTTTATTATATTTTTTTGGTGATTTTGATGATTCTTGGATATGTGTATTTGATCATAGAGAGATTTGTAATATTTAAGTTTGAAATAACTATACCCCAACTTTTGGTTGACTATCTCAACAATTTTTCGGTTTTAGTGATTACAGTCTGTAGTATTCTAAACTCTTTCTTTCTTAACCAACAGCCCTCTTTCAAACTGTTCAATAATTTTCAGACAATCGATAAGATCTTAGGAACAACGTACAAGAAGACGAGAAACATTTTCGAAAATGGATTCGTATTCTTTTGTTCATACATGATTTTATTTTTTGTAGTCAATATTTATTTTGTGGCTATATGGACAAAATATGTCGGTTTGGAGATAATTTTACGAACCTATTCCTTTATCAATCTTTGCTACGTCTACTATGCTATTTCGGTAACTTCAGTCATCAATGTTGCTCTATCTTTAAGATTACGATATCGAGGTGTAACTTCATTGTTATATCCAAAAGAAGAAAAATTCAGTGTAATAAAACTGAGACAAATCGCTGCACTTTTTCGAATTTTGTCAGAGATGGTAGAAGCGTTCAATGCTACGTTTGGTTGGATCTTATTCTGCATTGTAGGTATACCCATCGGCCAAGCTTTGGATTGTTTAAACTTCTGGGTAACAGAAACAGAACTAGATGTTCTCAGACTGTTATCAAATGTTCTGCTTACACTTTTTACTTTTTTAAGCACAGTTGGCATTTTTTTTTGTTGTAGTAGTATTACAACAGAAAACAAGAAAGCAATTTTGTTGTGCTTTAAGTTCCAACAGCAATTTGAAGAAGAGTCGTCTGAACGTAAAGAAGTGTTCAAGTTGATCAAACAGTTGCAAGGAAACATTCCTGTAGTCACAGCTGCAGATTTTTTTTGTCTTAATAAAAATACTCTTCTTAGTGTGTTGGCGATGACTGCGACGTATTGCATTATTATACTACAATTTAAAGCAAGTTCTGCACAATGCCGTTAAACCCTGATGTAACATTGTAACTGAAAAAAAAAACTTAAAAAAATAAACTAAATAAATGTTTGCAAATTTTCTTTTGAAGAAACTACGTCTCAATACTAATATTAGTTGAGTCGTTTTAATAAACACGCTCTCGCCTCGATCTCAGCTTCAAAGCATCTATTTACAAGCTCACTACATATGTAAGAGTCACACCTTTTTACGTCTTGTTGAAATTTTGTTATGGACACAACAAATGTTTAAAATATTTTTTGGGTGACCGTTCTAAAATACCAGAATTTGCATTCGTCTAAATCCGCTTGAAACCGACCGTTTCGCGGCCTAGACCATCAAAATGCACGGCCAACTACAGAACACAGAGTTTGAATCGTTTGAGGTTTGACATACGATTGATGTTGATAGACGAATATATCAAATAATTTCTCGGCAGCTTCCGTAATGTGCACTGGTGTTTCCATTTTGTAAATCGTAATTATTTGTTAATAATTATGCCGGTGCACAGAAAACACAAGACGTAAATGTCAAAAACTAACACCTACTTGATTTTTAATTTTATTGAAATTTATACGAAAATATTAACTTTTAGCAAATTTAATCAATTGTCAGCCCAAAAAATAGTGTGTATCACACAGCCAGAAACTTATTTTGCAACAATTCGCTATTGCAAACTACGCTCATAGTTGCAAAAGGTCAGTTTCTGGCTTAGTGATACAAATAACTATTACAACATTTTAGATCAGCACTTTTGTTCTGTTATTTATGACTTGAACTGTAATTTAAAACTCTAGTTGTGGTAGTTAGTCGTTACAACTGCATAATAACTATCAAATAGTAGACAATATTTATTAATCTCATGTTAATCAGCCTAACTGGTAAATATCAGACAAGGTTCGAGATTGTAAAAGTCTGTGATTTCAATACTGTTCTAGTTAACACAATTTTTAGAAAATTCATTAATTAAGTTTGTTTGCATTGTGCTAGAAACAATTATTGTTTACAAATACGGAATTTTTTTTCATAAAAAAAAAGTTTTTTTTGTAATTTTCGTGCTTTCGTGTTGCAAAGCGATATATATTGGGAAGCTTTTGTATCGAGTATGTGTTTATTACCCGAAAAAAATCTCTCGTAGATATACTTAAAAAGAAATATCAAAGATTTTACTTAATGGAGGAGAAGCTGAAAGGTAGAAAGAGTAAATGAAGATATTTTGTTGGTGCATTTGTTGGAACTGTCAACCAAGTTTGCACTAAATAGTTTATGGACGAAGATTCCTATGTTAAAAACTTATTTAAAATTAACCGAAGTTGTTAATATTTTTGGATAAGTGGTAACTGATGTCACAAATTATGTGTGATAATTTTAGATTTTCTTTTCAGTTAGAAAAAATTTTTACTTTTCTTGGACGGGAATCAGAAATCTACAATCCACAAAAGGCTGCAGTTCTAACAGAGGAACAGATATAAAGATTTTTGTTGTAGGCTCCTGATATCTATCTAAGTTTCGTTAGAAAATGTTATCTTGTTAAAATCAGAAAAAAGTTCGAGAGACTCGACAATTTGTAGACATTCATAAAATTCTTAGCAAGTCTTTTGGCAGAAAATAGCGAGACTTGCTCATGGTAAAGAGGTTTAGAGGTATCTGTGACCAAAAATCAAAATTTCCCAACAGCTTTTAAAATCAACATTAAGGTACGAATGTGTGTTCAATTTTTCAAATTGTTCTGATATTTTGAAATGATAATTTTGTAAAAAATTTTAGATTTTCACTTTTAGATTTGAAAGCGTATTCTGTAAATTTTTTCGGTCTGTTTATTTTTTTGACGCTGTAAAAATTGTAAATATAATATTTTGGTTGATAGCTGTCATGATTACAAGTTTTGACAGCCTGTTAAAATAAACAGGACAGTTACAGAATAGATCATAAATTAAAAGGTAAAACTTTAAACAAAACTTTAGAAAGTGTTTTTGGACGCTCTTACGCTCAGTAATCTCAAATACCAGAAACTTACTACTATCTTGGATTTAAAAAGTTTCATTAGAAAAAAAAACAAATTCTCTAAGATGCTTTAAAACTATTTTATGATTTATCCGAAATAAGAGGTTGTCAAAATGCTATTTTAGGATAGCTTCTTTTAAGACTAATCGTGATAAGTGTTCTTAATTTCTGGCTTGTTCGAACTTGATATAATCTAGTAATTGTTGTCACATTATGCTTGTCGTTCTTGTTATTAAGCACAAGCTCCAACATGTTTTTTTGCAGTCACGTCAGGAATACCCAAAAACAGTGCTTCAAACTGATAAGTTAGAACAACAATTTTCGGAAAACTGAAGAAAAAAGTTCTAATGTTAATATAAAAAAAAAGTTTAAGTAATTAAATTGTGACATACTTCGATTTCCATCATAAATGTAGAGCTTTTAGTATTAATTGATAAGTTAATGTGTTCACCGTGTTGCCTAACCGACAATAAATGGTAGTTCTATCTTGAAAATGAACATGATAACATTGTCTAGAGAAGACATTCGTTTCTTGGTGCCTATATTCCAGATAACCAAAATTTTTGGAGTGTCAACATCTTACGATTTCTATGAATTTGTTCTTCAAAATAACAAGATTAAAAAAATTTATTGCATTGTTGTCTTGATTCTGATAATTTTGGGAAACATATATATGAGTATTGAAAGATTTGTATTACATCAATTTCAATACTCTGTGCCCCAGTTTGTGATGGATTATGTTAACAACCTCTTTGTTTTTGTGATTACAATCTGTAGTATACTCAATTCTTTTTGTCTTAACCAAAAGCCCTCTTTTATATTATTCAACAACTTTAAAAAAATCGACAAAATCTTGGGAACAACAAACAAAAAAACTAGCAACATTTCCCAAAATGGCTTTATCTTTTTTTGCTCGTACATGCTTTTTTTTTCTGTGGTAATTCTTTATCTTGTGATTATCTGGTCTGAAAACCTCAGTTACAAGCTGATTTTACAAACCTACTTTTTTGACCATCTTTGCTTCATCTACTATGCTATTTCGGTAACTACAGTCATCAACATTGCTCTCGCTTTCAAACTACGATATCGTGCTGTGAGTTCATTGTTAATTCCGAGAAAAGAGCCATTCCGTGCGACCAAACTAAGACAGATTGCTGCACTTTTTCAGATTTTATCGGAGATGATTGAAGCGTTCAATACAACGTTTGGTTTAATCTTATTATGCATTGTGGGTACATTTATCAGTCAATCTTTGGACTGTTTAAACTCGTGGATTACAGCAACAACATTAGATGTTTTCACGTTGTTGCCAAATGCTCTGCTTGCATTTGTTACTTTGTTAAACACAACTGCTATAATCTTTTCTTGTAGTAGTATCACTTCGGAAAACAAGAAAGCAATTTCGTTGTGCTTTAAGTTACAACAGCAGTTTATAGAAGATTCATCGGAAAGAAAAGAAGTGTTCAAGTTGATCAAACAGTTGCAAGCAAACATCCCAATAGTGACAGCTGCTGATTTTTTTCATCTTGACAAAAATACTCTTCTTGGTGCTTTAGCGACGAATGCGACGTATTGCATTATTATATTACAATTCAAAATTAGTTCTACATAATTTCATTGAACCTATGTAACCTATGTAATTCCGAATGAAAAGAACAAACTAATAAAATTGTTGCATGTTTTCTTCTTGAGAAACATTTTCTCACCTTGGCACATAACTGCACAAAGACTTTCAAAAACTTTAACACTAAAGGAAGAGAATATTTTTAGATGTTTTGGTTACTACTATTGAATCAGAAGCTGAATTTCTGTATTAAACACGCCTATATTTTTTACGACTTTAATGATGTGTATTCAGTGGTTGTTTTATTATCCTTGCATTAAACTCAAATACCGAAAAGTTGCTATTCTTTTGTTTTCAAAAGTAAGCTCAGTTTCCCAAAAAGTACTATAAAATTTTGTTTTATATCCAAGATAGCAGCTTCTTACCGCGATGGCTTTTTCTAACAATGCCGATCGTCAAGAGCATTACGCGAATTCTAACATGTTTGAACATTAGAACATAAACCCGTAATGAAATAATTTGATAAAGAAACTATTGCTGCGTTGTATTCGTCGTTTTTACTGTTCAGCACCAAAATAATGCTTCATATTTTTTATAATTAACTCAAGACAAAATACAAAGAAGCGGTTCGTGGGTTTTATAATTTAGATCAATTTCGGAAGGAATCCAACGAAAGAAGAAAAATTCTAATGTTAATTAATACAAAAAGGTGAAAAACTTATTTTATTGATCTCGTACAATTTGAGTGAATTGTGACTAATTTCAACCCACAATATAAACGTGGAGCTTTTAGTATTCATTAATAATTTAATATGTTTATTATCTTGTCTAATCAACAATAAATGGCAGTTTTGTCTTGAAAATGGACACGTTAACACTGTCCAGAGAAGACATTCGTTTTTTGGTGCCTATATTCCAGATCACGAAAATTTTTGGAGTGTCAACATCTTACGATTTTCATAAATTCGTTAGCCAAAGTAATAAGATTAAAAAATTCTATTGTTCTCTTATCACGGCTCTGATAATTTTGGGAAACATATATATGAGCATTGAGAGATTTATTTTATATAAATTTCAATACACTTCACCCCAAATTTTTATCGATTATCTCAACAATTTCTTCATTCTTGCGATTGCAGTCTGTAATATATTAAACTCTTTTTGTCTTAACCAAGAACTCTGTTTCAAACTGTTCAATAACTTTCGAAAAATCGACAAAATCTTGGGAACGACAAACAAAAAGACGAAAAACATTTTTAAAAATGGTTTTATCTTCTTTTGCTGGTACATGCTTTTATTCTCTGTGGTAATTATTTACATTTCCGTTATTTGGTCCGAAGATGTCGGTTTCGACGTAAGTTTACGAACCTACTTTTTTCTTAATTTTTGTTACATTTACTATGCTATTTCGGTAACTATAGTCATCAACATTGCTCTAGCTTTCAGACTTCGATATCGCAATATGAATTCATTATTAGATCCAAGAAATGAGAAATTTAGTGTAAGTAAATTAAGGCATATTGCTGAACTTTTTGAATTATTGACGGAGATGATCGAAGCGTTCAATACTACTTTCGGTTGGATCTTATTTTGCATTATAGGTACACTCATCTGTCAATCTTTGGACTGTTTAAACTTTTGGGTCACAGGAACAAAACAAGATTTTTTTAAAGTGTCATCAAATGTTCTGCTTGCATTTTTAGTTTTCTTAAGCACTACAGCTATAATCTTCTCTTGTAGTAGTATTACATCAGAGAACAGAAATGCAGTTTTATTGTGTTTTAAGTTACAACGCCAATTTAGCGAAGGGTCACCTGAAAGACAAGAAGTGTTCAACTTGATCAAACAATTGCAAGGAACCATCTCTGTGATCACAGCTGCTGATTTCTTTAATCTTAACAAGAATACTTTTCTTAGTGTGTTAGCAACAAATGCGACGTATTGCATTATTATATTACAGTTTAAAACAAGCTCTGTATAATATTGGACCGTTATATTATATAATATTGTAAATGTAAACTAATATTTTAAACTCGGAAAGAATAAATTAAATAAATTGTTCCTTGTTTTCTCCTTAAGAAATATTGTTTCGCTTCAACATATAACTGCATAACATCTCCCAAAAAGTTTAACATCAAAAAAAGATAACGTTTTTAGATGGTTTGGTTTGCTATTTTAACTAGTATTACATTCGAAGTAAGTTAAGCCCATTTTTTACGACTTTCATTATCTTGCGCTCACCATTAAAATCGAATACCGGAAACTCACCACATTCTTGGTTTACAAAAGTTTCTTAAAAGTACTTCAAAATAATTTTGAGTTTTACTAGATTTCTAAAGTTTTAAAGGTTTGAGAGTTATAAAATTACAAATTTTCGAATTTGTTTTAAGGTTGTAAAAGCTGTTAAATTGTTAGATTTAGAAACTTCTAGGTGGCGAAACTATTCAAACTTGAATCTCTTCAATGTCTTAGATGTTCAAGTTTGTCGGTTCTTAGGTGTTCAGAGTTCCAAGCAGCAATTTGTAGACTTCCACAAATTTAAAATTATAAATAAAATAATATAAATTCATAAATTTGAAAAGATTAAGATTTTTATATTCTGCAATTTTTAAACTCTAAGTTTGTTATAATATAAAGAACTTTTAGGTACTTAAGCTTTTAGTGTCCCAAAGATTCAGATTTTTGACCTTGAACTTTTAAAAGCACAATTTTATTTTTCCTCAATTTTCAGATTTATAGGTTTTAATTCTCTATACTTTCGACGTTCTTAAGTTAGTATAAATATAAATTTAACCATATATTTTTTGAAATCACAGTTAATTTTTTTTTTAATGTATATAACTCAACATTTACACTTTGAAATTGAAGAATTTAAAAAATCTTAAAAAACTTTTGACAACTTTTGAATCTTAAACTTTAAAATAATTAAAAAAAAAAACTTTGAAATGTAAAAAAAAATAAAAATTGAAGCCTAACAACCTACAAGGCTAAGAACTGTAAATTCGAGAAATCTTTAAAAACGGAAACATGAGAGGTTTAGAAGTAGTTAGGATCTGTTTTGTTTTTTATTTCAGCTACCATCAAAAACCAGATTTATAGTTCATACATCGAAAAAGTATCTACTATTTGGGCTGGTAACAATCTCAGGTACTAAGCAAACTCAAACATTTATTTATTAATTTTAAAATGTCATCAAAGAGCTTAATTCCCACTATTTTGTCTTAAATTAAATAAATAATAAATATACTTTAGGACGCCAATTAGTTATTCAAATTAAAAAATAAATGACAATATTTATTTGGAATTGTGCTAAAAAAAAGAGTTAATGTTGCCACTATCTATTCAGATTATAGCATTTAAGCAAAATATAAACAAAAAAGTATAAAAGCAGTGCAACTAAGAAATCTAGAAAATGGCTTCAGTGTGGTCATAAATTTTTGCATCAGTTACAGCTTGTTTACTCAATTTAAAAATGAAATAAAAATGAATTATTTTGCTTAACACAAAGCTATTATTTCCAGCGCTTTTTTTCTGCGACTTGCGTTTGACTTATCTGATAAGACTCTTCTTAGACTGATCGCCATGACTATAAAAATTACTAAATGTTTGAACCTTACAACAAAACCTGTAATTAAATAATTTGATCTAGAAACTAGTGTTTGCTTATATTTGTTGTTTTTGCTGTTTAGTACCAACTGCTTTATGACAGAATAGAATCGAAGAATACAAAGAAGCGGTGTTTAGGCTTTACAATGTACAACAATTTCTGTACGCATCTAGAAAAAGAAAAAAGTCCTAACGCTACCGAAAAAAAGTAATAGATTTATGTTATTAACCGTTTCTACTTTAAGTGAACTGTGACTTCATTTAATTTATAATTTAATGTGTTTATTGTGTTGCCTAAACAACAATACATTAAAAATGGATATGTTAACATTATCTAGAAAAGACATTCGTTTCTTGGTGCCTATATTTCAAAGCACAAAAATTTTTGGATTGTTAACATCGATTTTTATAAATTCGATCCCCAAAGTATCAAAATTGAAAAAATTTACTGCACTCTTATCATGACTTTAATGATTTTGGGCAACTTATACTTGAGTATTGAAAGATTTGTAGTTTATCAATTTGAATGATAAATTTTACACTATACCCATTTTCTAATAGATTATCTCAACAATTTCTTCGCTTTTATGATCACAATCTGACTCAACTCTTTTTGTACTAACCAAAAGGCCTCTTTTATACTCTTTTACAACTTACAACTAAATCGACAAGATTTTAGAAACGACAAACAAAACGACAAAAAACATTTTCGAAAATGGCTTTATCTTCTTTTGCTCGTATATTCTTTTATTCTCCGTGGTAATTGTTTATCTTGTGGTTAGCTGGTCTGGACAAGTAGGTTACGAGGAAGTTGTACGAACTTACTCTTTTGACCATCTTTGTTACATCTATTATGCTATTTTGGTAACAACAGCCATTAACATTGCTTTAGCTTTCAGACTACGATATCGCGCTGTGAGTTCATTGTTAAATCCAAGAAAAAACAAGTTAGTGTGACGAAACTAAGACAAATGGCTGCACTTTTTCAAATTTTGTCAGAAATGATCGAAGCGTTTAATTCTATGTTTGGTTGAATCTTATTCTGCGTTGTAGGAGTACTTATCGGCCAATCTTTAGACTGTCTAAAGTTTTGGATAACAGAAATAAACTTAAATTTTTTCAAGTGTTCTACTGGTATTTTTCATCTTTTTAAGCTCAGCTGCTATAATTTATTCTTGTAGTAGTATTACATCAGAGAACAAGAAAGCAATTTTGTCGTGCTTTAAGTTACAACAACAATTTAAAGAAGAATCACTTGAAAGAAAAGAAGTGTTCAACTTGAACAAGCAATTTCAGAAAAACATCCCAATGGTCACAGCTGCTGATTTCTTTTGTCTTGATAAAAATATTCTTCTTAGTGTATTAGCAAAGAATGCGACGTATTGCGTTATCATACTACAGTTCAAAAATAGTTTTGTATAATATCGAAATCTTGGATAAAATTATAAGTGGAAGAAATTTTTTAAACGCTGAAAAACTAAACTGAATAAATTATTGCATGATTTCTCCTGAAAAAACTATCTTGCATCGATATCCATATTAGTTAAATCGTTAAAATAAAGACGTTAATACCTTTTCGTCTCGACTTGGGCTTCATACACTAATTTACAAACTCCCTACAATTTTAAAACCTACATCTTTTTACAACTGCGATAAATAATTGGATAAACAGGTTTATGGAACGTTTTTGAAATTTTATTTATTAGCAATGCTAATGGTTTGTTCTACTGACAATAAATATTTAAAACATTTTACTTCCAAAACATTTGAGACATTGTACAGTTTTATTATGATAACGTTTTTTTTTTCAATTCTAATCATTATAGTTACTGTTTACAACTGCAAAACCACCTTTAAAATATCGACATGAAGCTTAACACCACAAAAACAAAATTTTACAACAAAATAATTTTGGAGAACTTTTGAGAAAGTGTAGATTAATTTATCACAAGTCCTCCAAAATTATATATGTTTTATCCGAGATAACAACTTATTTTAGAATGTTTTTTTCTAAATGATGATGATTCATCATGATTCATCATCATCATTACCCAATTTCTGACATGTTTGAACCTTATTATAACCAAACTCGTAATGGAATCATTTAATCAAGTAACTATTTTTAATTTTTTGTCTTAATGGGTATTTAGCACAAACTAAATCACGATTTTTTGTAGTCACCTCAAGACAAAATACTAAAAAATGTTACGTATGTTAACACAGAAGGTGAAAAAATCATAGTCGACTTGTTTTATTGATCTCGTACAATTTAAGTAAATTGTGACTAAATTCGACCCGCAGCATAAATGTAAAGCTTTTAATATTAATTAATAATTCAATGTCTTTATTGTGTTGGCTAATTAACAATAAACGGTAGTTCTACCTTCAAAACCTTTAAATTCGTTCCTAACTTAGCAACATTGGAAAAATCTGTTGTATTCTTATCATGGATCTTATGATTTTGATTGAGAGATTTCTTCATTCTTACGATTACAGTCTGTAATCTACAGATCTCTTATTGTCTTAACCAAGAGCCCTCTCTCAAACCGTTCAACAATTTGAACGACAAACAAAAATTCAGGAAACATTTCCGAAAATGACTATTTTCTTTTGCTGGTGCATGCTTTTATTCTATGTACGATTAGTATTAAAGTTGATTAAGCAATTGCAAGAAGACATTCCAATAGTCACAGCGGCTAATTTCTTTTATCTTGACAAAGATATTCTTCTGGATTTAGTGCTTCTGCTTTAGCGACAAAGGCTTTATTTGATATACTTTATTTATTATGATACTATAATTCAAAACAAGTTCTGTATAAAGTAATGAACGTTATTAAAAGCATTTACTTATGCTATATTATAAGTGGAATACAATACATTAATTATTATAGTATGTTTTTCTTTGAATTAAGATATTACGTTCTCGCGATATCAATATTAGTTGAATCGTTAAAATGAACGCGTTAACACTCTCTCGCCTCGACATTCGGTTCATGGAACCTATTTACAAACTGACTACAATTCTAGGAATTACACCTTTTTACAATTTCGAAACATGCACCATTGAAAAAGCACTGGTGCAAAAACTTTATGGAGCACTACTCCTAATTTTGCTCGTCGCGGGTAACGCGTATGGTTTGTACCGCAGACAACAAATGTTTAAATTATTATTTGATTCTCAGAGCATTCTAGACATTATCAATAACGTCGTTTTGTTAACTGTTACTGTAACTGCAATTCTCACCTCTTGGTGCAGCAACTTGTGGGTACAACTACACAACCGTTTACAAAAACTCGACCAAATTCTAAACACTAGAGGCAGTAAAATTTCTACCGTTCTAGAATGCAGTTTTGTTCACTCAATCTTGTATATCGCCTGTCTGCTTGCTTTATTGTATTATGTTACTTACACTTGGAGCAAAACATTGAGTTTTAGGATTATTGTTCAAACTAACCTTTTCAACGGTATGTGCTACTGTTACGGCGGTTTTTCAGTAATTGTGACCATCAACCTTGTACTTGCGATCAAATTAAGATACCAGAAGCTTGCTACTCTTTTGGATGTTAAAGTTTTGCAAGAAAAAAACAAATTAGAATTCTTTAAAAAATTGTCAGGATTATTTTGTATTTTATCCGAGACAGTAGCTTATTACAATGCTATTTTTGGATGGCTTCTTCTAACTCTCACTGCAATGAGTATTACCCAAACGCTGACGTGTCTAAACTTGATTATAACAAGACCCGTAGTGAAAGAGTTTCGTTTGAAAATAGAAACCTCGTTTACTATTGGTATATTATTCTCGTTTGTTGAACTGTTTAGTATCATTTGCATCATGCTTTCTTGTGGACAGATGAATGAGCAATACAAAAAAGCGGTGCTTCGAACTTATAAATTAGAACAACAATTTCATGAAAAGTCTCAAGAGAAGAAAGAAATTGTACAGCTTATTCGAGAAGCTGAAAGAAACGACGCTAGGATCACAGCAGCTAATTTCTTTGAAATTAATAGAACTACTTTACTAAGTGTGTTAGGGACCATCACAACATATTTCATTGTTCTTTTGCAATTCAAGTAAACTCTGTTTCAATTGAACAGGTAAAGCTTTTAAGATAAGTCTAGAATACATTAAAATGTTCCTTTAGAATTTCTGCTTTGAAAATAGACACATTAACATTGTTATAAAATTGAAAAAGTTTATTGCACTGCTGTTATGAATATGAAAATTTTAAAAAACGTAAATTTAACTGTTAAGAGATTTATATCATTAAGCGTACCCCAATTTTTAACCTGTTACTTTAATAGTTTTTTAAACTTTTACTATTAACTATGCTGGGTCTAGTGCATTATTTATATATATATATATATATATATATATATATATATATATATAATGTGGTTTTTTATAATATAAACACCTGAGTTGTTATTCACAATTTATGTGATAAAAATTATACTTAAATTCATGAAGCTCTTTATTTTTATGGTCAAATTTGCTTGAATGTTAGAAAATGTTGTGTTAAAAGGGTTAAAAATGTTTTTTCCTATTATTCGTTGGTTTTAACAAATTAATAGATTCTCGTAAAGCGGGTGGACAACTATCTAGCGCGAGATTCCAATTTCACTAGAAATATTGCTCTGCTGAATCTTTACCATGGTTCTACGAGAAATGCCGCATCACTAGCGAGGAAGAGATGCAGCACAGTACCAACCGAAAAAATTCTGTGTTCTGTGCATCTGTAGGTCTGTGCAAAAAGCCGCAAAAACATATTCGCAAGACTTAAGCAAAACCACGGGCGCAGTGAACTGAAGAACAGCTTACTTTAGCACTTGAAAAAGTGAAGAGCGATGTAATAACTCAACGAGAAGCAGAAAGACGGTATGGAGTGCCAGCATGAACAAACTTACGACGTATTCATATGGGGAAATTTACTTGGTCCTGATGGAGAACTCGGAAAGAAAAATGAAAAGCGTCTCGATGTATGCATTCAAAGAAAGAACTGCTGGATTTGCACCCTATAAAAAGGTATCTTAAAAGTCTAAAAAAAAGACAAGTTAAAAAGTCAAAAACGGATCGATCTGAAAACAATTTTAAAATGGAAAAATTGCAAAAGTATGATAAAAAATTTAAGCTAACAGTGACGGTAAACCCGTCTTTTCAAAAATAACTGCAAAAATAACTGCATAAAAAGACGAAAAAAGCTGCTGCGTCTAATGTTTTGAGGATAACGAATGCAAGACTAAGTCTGATGACTGGACAGAGTGTATAAAATGCAAGAAATAAACTGATTGAAAAAAATTGGGGATGTTACTAAATTTTTAACTAAATCTTCTGAAAGTGCAGAAAAACTTTTGCTCGTCCATTTTGTAAACCATTAGTAATCTGAGTGAAATACATTTTTTTTGTGACAACGATCAAAAAGTTATCTGGAAGAAAAGACTTCATAAAATGCAAAGAAAGCACTTTAGTCTATTTTGTCTTTATTTACGTTAGTATCGTTAAAAAGACAGGGGCTAAAATGGAAAAACGACATTTAAAGCTCCATATGGTCAACTGAACGATCGGTATGTAGAGAAACTGGAAGATCGATCAAGGGCCACAAACGTACAAGAAAATTATTTGGTTATTAAGGAAACTCGTAGGAGCTCACGACCTCACTTGTTAAGGCAGGGGCTATTGCAAGCCAATGAAGAAGAACAATACTTAACCGCATTAGGGAGACAGAAGTATAAGACGCAGAAAACCGTTAAGGACGATTACTTTAACAGCTGCATATAGACGTGCTAGAGTAGACCGGTGTGAAGACAGAGTAAATTGGCGAGATAAATGAGGAACTGTAATGTACTCAGACGAGACCAGAATTGGACTCTACAGTAATAGTCCCACTACTAGTATCTGGAGATCTCCAGGTAAAACAGTTGATGATTGATATATCCAAGAATTACATCCATTTCAAAGAGAAACAGTTTTGATTTGAGATGGAATTTTTCTTGAAGGCCGTACGGAACTCTTTGTGTGCGAAAAGAATACGACAGTTCAAATTTAGTTAGAGACATCATTATGGACAATTGTTTCAACGATTTAGGACTTCAGTTTCGCGCTCACTATGTAATAGAAAGACTGGAAATGTTAGAAATTGAGCACTTGCCGCTTCCATAGCGTTCGACAGAACTCGACCGCGCATGCCATAAATCATGCTTGGTCAGGCAGTAGCGGACTACCGCGCACCCAGGAAATTTTCGTGCTATACTGCCGATATTATGAAACAATTTGGATCAAGACGCTTTGAATCAGCTAATTCTAAGTATGCCAAGACGTGTTGAAGAAGTGCTGCAAAATTGTGGTGGCATAACACACTATTAATTCATGTTCATGTTTCATGTTCCTTTCCTATTTCTCAAAAGAAATTCATTAAAAAAAATGTTTGTTGTTTTTTTTAATGTAATTTTATCACAAATTTCAATAATAATTTAACTTGGCGCAAAAAAGCCATCAGCAAATACTTTTTTTGTTTAAAACGTTATAAAGTTTATTTTACGTTGTTTTTATAACAATTCTAGGTCTGTTATTAGAACATAAAGTTTATTTTAATTAAACGATCATAAGTATGTATTTTAAAAAATTGTGGCGACTCTCCCATATTTAAACCTACTCAACACTTTCGGACCAAAACCAAGAGCCCTCTTTCAAACCATTCAATAGTTTTCTGAAAATTAACGAAATTTTTAGAAACTACAAACAGAAAACATTTTCGAAAGTGACTTTATATTCTTTTGCTGGTACATAACTTTATTCTCTGTAATAATTGTTTACCTTACAGTTTCAGTATAACTAAATTGGGACAAATTGCTGCCCTTTTTGTAGGAATTCTAGGGGGAAACAAACTAAAATTTTTCATAGTATTATCACATTGAAAACAAGAAAAAAATTGTTGTGCTTTAAGTTAAAACAGCATTTATTTATGTAATATCATAAATAAAATTCAATAAATATTTAATTATTGCATGTTTTCCCTTGCATCAAGATATTATCTTGTCACGATATCAATATTAGTTGAATCGTTAAAATGAACACGTTAACACTCTCTCGCCTCGACATTCGCTTCGTCGCACCTATTTACAAATTCACTACAATTGCAGGAATCACACCTTTTCATCATTAAAAAAGTAACAGCTAACTTTATGGAGCACTACACGTAGTCTTGTGGGTAACGCGTATGGTTTGTAATGCAGACAACAAACATTTAAATCATTCTACATCAAGTCTCAGAACGTTCTAGACATTATCAGCAACGTCTGTCTGTAACTGCTATTCTCAACTCTTGGTGCAGCAACTGGTGGTTACAACTACACAACCGTTTACAAAAATTCGACAAAATTCTTAACACCAGAGGCAACAAAGTTTCTACCGTTCTAAAAGGTGGTTTCGCTGTTTCGATCGTGTATTTTGTTTCTATGAATGTTTTATTGTGTTATGTTATTTACCTTTGGAGCAAAACTTTGGGATTTTGGGTTATTGCCCAAAGCTATCTTTTCGACATGTGCTACTGTTGTTGGGATTTTTCAGTAGTTATAATCGTCACCTTCATCATCAACCTTGCGCTTGCAGTCAAATTGGGATACTCGAAGCTTGCTACTCTCTTGGATTTTGAAGATTCAAAAGAAAAAAACAATTTAAAATTCCTCAGAAAAATATCGAGATTATTTAGGATTTTATCAGAGACAATAGTTTATTACAATGCCATTTTTGAATGGATTCTTCTAACGCTTACCAGTATGAGCATAGATTAGATGCCGACTTGTCTGAACTTATTTATAACAGAACCCATAAGAGAAGAGTTTAGTATGGTCTGCTATTGGAACATTACACACGTCTGTTAAAGTATGCAGTCTCATCTACATCATGTTTTCTGGCGCTCAGTTTAATGCACAATACAAAAACTAGGTGCTTGAGGCTCATAAATTAAAACAACAATTCCATGAAGAATCTATATAAAGAAAAGAAGTAGTACAGCTAATTCGAGAAGCTGCAAGAAACGTGGCTTCGATCACAGCAGCTTCTTTGAGTTCTTAGAAATCAATAGAACCACGTTATTGAGTGTGTTAGGAACCATCACTACATATTTCATTGTTCTTTACAGTTTAAGTAAACTCAAACGCAAATCGACCCGTGGAGCTTTTAATATTACCCCAGAATAATTAAGTATGTTTATTGTGTAACCTAATCAATAATAAATGGTAGTTCTGCCTCGAAAATGGACATGTTAACATTATCCAGAGAAGACATTCGCTTCTTAATACCAATATTTCAAATCACGAAGATGTTTGGAGTGTCAACATCTTACAATTTCCATGAATTCGCTCTTCAACGCAACGTGGCTCAAAAAATGTACGGCATTTTTATCGTGACTTTGATGATTTTGGGAAATGTATATTTCGCCATTGAGAGATTTGTTTTGTATGGTTCTTCATTTACCGTACCTCAACTTTTCAGCGATTTCAGCAACAATTTGTTTAATCTTATTGTGACAGTTTTTAGCGTACTTAACTCTTTCTGTCTTAATCAAGAGCACACTTTTAAACTATTCAACAAGTTTCAAACAATCGACAAGATTTTAGGTACAACGAACAAAAATACAAGAGACATTTCAAAAAATCCATTTATTTTCTTTTGTTGCCACGTCTGCTTATACTTTGTGATATTTATTTACCTTATTTTCATTTGGACCAAAGACGTGGGTTACGATATAATTGTGCGATTATACTTTTTTAACCACCTTTGCCAAATTTACTATATTATTTCGGTAGCTATAATCTTCAACATTATCCTAGCGTTAAGGATAAAATATCGAGCTGTAAACTCCTTGCTTAATTTTAACAAAGAGAAGTTCAGCGTGACTAAACTAAGACAGATTGCTGCACTCTTTCAAATGTTGTCGGACATGATTGAAATGGTTAATGCTATTTTTGGTTGGATCTTGTTTTCTATTGTCGGAATATTCATCGCTCTATCTCTTGATTCTTTAAATACTTGGATAATACATCCAAATCTAGACTTAAAGACAATATCAAATGTCTTATTTCTATTTTTTACTGCGTTGAACACAGTTGCCATAATCATTTTTTGTAATGATATCACGTCAGAAAACAAGAGAGGAATTTCTTTGTGTTATAACTTACAACAACAATTTAAAGAAAACACACCTGAACGAACAGAAGTACTCGAATTGATCAAGCAGTTGCAAGGAAACGTACCAATAATTACAGGCGCAGATTTCTTTCATCTTAACAAAAGTACGCTTCTTAATGTCCTAGCCACAAATGCGACCTATTGTATTATCATACTTCAGTTCAAAACGAGTTCTTGTGAAAAAAACTACTAATACATCAAATTAAAAAACTCGCCACTAAGTAAATAAGCTAAATGAATTGTTGCATGTTTTATTGAAACCTAACCTTTACTTCAATATATAAATTCAGTCGTAAAAATGAACACGCTAAAACTCTCTCGCCTTGACATTCGCTTCATGACACCTATTTACCAAATCACAGCGCTTTTTGGAATGGCACCTTCATACAATTTCGAAACTTGCACGATTAAAAAAAAAATGGTACAGAAAATCTATGGAACACTCCTCGTAATTTTGAGCATCGTGGGCAACGCTTACTGTTTGTTTTACAGACAATACCTATTTAAAACTATCTACATGTCGTCTCAGAACATTCTAGACATCATCAACAACATTGTCATGGTGGCTGTAAATATAATTGCAATTCTCAACAGTTGGTGCAGTAATCACTGGTTACAAATGCATAACAACTTTCAAAAAATTGACAAGAGATTCAACACCAGAGGCAGAAAAATTTGCAACGTGCTGGAAAGTGGTTTTCTTTTTTTAATGGTGTATATGGCTTTCTTGAATGCTTTAATATGCCAGTTTCTCTACATTTGGAGCAAGAAATTAGGTTTCTGGACTGTTTGCCACACCTACATTTTTTACAATCTTTGCTACATGGGTTGCGGCCTTTCAGTGGTTATTATCACCAACCTTACAATCGCCATCAAACTCAGGTATCAAAAATTTACGACCCTCTTGGAGACCAGTTTCCCAAAAGATAAGAGTAAAGAAACCAGACTACAATTTCTCAGAGATGCATCAAGAACATTTTGTCTCTTATCTGAGATAGTCAGAGAATTTAATGCAATTTTTGGATGGCTTCTTCTGGGTCTTACCACTGCAAGCATTACGCAAATGTTAACCTGTTTGAATTTAATCTTAACAAAATCAGTAATGGGAGAATTTGGTATAGAAGCGGGCGGCATAATGCATGCATCTTTTGCGCTTTTTAGCAGCCTCTGTATCATGATTTGTAGTAGTCAAGTTGGTACAGAATACAAGAAAGCAGTACTCGCGACATATAAATTAGAACAACAGTTTTCTGAAGAAACCATTGAAGGAAAAGAAGTTCTCAAATTAATTCGGGAAGCTGAAAGAAATGTGGCTACGATCACAGCAGCTGATTTTTTTGAACTGAATAGAAACACGTTACTGAGTGTGTTGGGCACCATCACTACTTATCTTATTGTTCTTTTACAGTTTAAGTAAAGTGTTAATTAATAAGTGTATAGTGTGTTGCCTAATCTAACTAATTTAATTATTAATTCATGTGTTTCGAATATCATACTTTGAGTCAATGAACGTTTGTCCAGTAAAATAATAATTTAATACGCTACACCAAACATCTGTTTACAAACATAACAATTTTTTCTTCTCTTTTATCTATTTCAGGACAGGTCAATAAAGTGGACCAAACATTTTATTTGATTATTGTCTTATCTTATCCTCAAAATGGAACAGCTAACGTTATCCAGACAAGGCATTAATTTTCTTATGCCAATTTTTAAATTAGTAAAGTCTTTAAAGAATTAGCTTCAAAAATAGTGCCTACCTCCCACCAGTGAGCTCTGAAGCCATTCAGGTGGGCAATACCGAATCCAGAAGCAATTGGGGGGCGCTGAGACGGTTTAAAGAAGCGCTGGGTTTTTATTAAAAAAAATAATGGCAAATAGATAATAACCTGGCTACTCAAATTATTAAATATAACAATTTTTACGTGAAGAAAAAAATTATATTTCAATCGGAAAATCAATTATGTACCGCATTATACTTCATCTCACTTTATTCGCGCAGCTTAGCAGTCGGTATGTCGAAAATCTATTTGATCTAGTCGATATCGAAAAAGCGATTTGTTAGGAAGTTCGTATCGACTAACACAATTCATGCAATACAGCGAGTATCAACAAGAATATGGGACCTTGTACTGACTTGCTCGCTTACGAGGTATTGGAAATAAGTCATTGTATGTAGGTATAGTATTCGCGTCTTCTAATAGAAGTGATTTATGTAGTAAGTCTCATTAACTTCTGTGTGCTTTGAAATGATTGAAATCAAAATGAGATAATTAATGAAGTGTACAAAGTATAGTGTTCTAACCTAAACCCGTTGCTTAGAAATACTGTGTCAAATCTTAATACTTCATCATGCCTGAAACTAAGAAAAAATGCCGACAGTACACTACTGAATATTTGAAATATGGCTTTATTCCATCTCCTACCAACCAATCATTACCAATGTGCTTGATATGCATAAAAGTATTATCAAATGAAGCAATGAAGTCTTCTAGGCTGTAAGTGCATTTGAATAGAATACATGCTAATAAAAAACAATTTATCCTATTTTCCACCAGTAGAAAAAAAATGAGCGATAATTCTGTGCAAAAACGAATTGATAAAATTGCCGAAGACGTTAAAAAATCATTGTACGTTATCACTTATCATTATCTAAAAACATGCCGTTTTTCCATTCAACTTGATAAATCTACTTTACCAAATAAGAGAGCATTACTTTTAGTATGTGTACAATTATTTAAAAAAAGTTTGTCAAGAATTACTACTTGTTAGAAAGAAAACACTTAGAAAGGGATGATCCATATTTGATAATTTTGATAATTTTTTTCAACTGTCAACTTTTGGTTGCGAAAAATCTGACAATGAGTGAACCTCTGCAAACGTCGCTCCATTATAATATTAGAGCTGTCAACAAAATGAAAAACAATTCATTAAACGACAGGTTGTTTAGTCAACTTTGCTTTAAAAACAATGAAGATTTTAATCGGTGGCAGCTTCATTAGAAAGTCGTTGGTCCTCCAAAGGTACTTATCTAAATCGATTTTACAATCTATTGGACTCGGTATCAAAGAAAACTTCTTCTGCTCTAGCGAAATCTTAGCCAAGGCGAATATAGCCATTTTGCAAAGCTGTCATTAATCTCTGTTCAAAAGAACGAATTTCTTACTTACTGCCAACACTTGGAGGTTCTCCACGCTGATTTCAAAAAGCGAAATGAGGATGTTCTAAACATGGATATGCCAGATTGGATTTTAGGTCCTTTTTCGCATGTAAACACAGCGGGATCATCAAATCTAGAAGAGGAACTCATAAAACAAATGAAGAACTGAAAATAGAAATATTGATACTGTGCCCTGGATTATGATAAATAGTGCAGACATTTTTAATTGCATTTTCGTCTTCATATTTGGCGGAGTGTGGCTTCAAGGCTATAGTGACTTTGCTTTTTAAGAAATGGAACCGGTTGCCTATTTTGAGCGTGTCGATTGACTGACTATTTTTAACAAAAATTATACCCGATATTAACAAACTGACGAAAATGCACCAGTTTCCTTCATCACATTAATAATTTTTTTATTTTTGTAAGTAGTTTTACTAAAAACAACAATTGTAATATTAGTTATACTTGATGATCCTTACTAAAATATTAAATTTTTTTACTAGCATTCCTAAATTTCATTCTTACGGCTTGGAAAACTACGATTTTGGTTTTGTAAGTTGGAGAATCGAAGAGGGCATCTATTTTTTTTTTTTACTAAATAGGCGATAGGTCTAAAAGTTTGAAGGCTTCTTCTACTTTAGAGTATCGACATTTTACAAGTTCCAAAAATCTGACCGTGACTTTTTTCAAAGAATTTCTTTTCCGTTTTGATAAACACAGTCATTTCTAATCTTAACACTTTCTGTCCCAATCAAGTCAACGGTTTCAACTCCTACAGCAAGTTTAAAAAAGTCGATACAAATTTAGAGATTACAAAGAAAAAAGAGAATTCTCCAAAATGGTTTAGTTCTTAACCCGCATACTTATAAAGCCCCATACATGGTTTTTAGAGGTAGTTCCAAACAGATTTATTATTATTATTATTATTTATTATCATTATAAAGTGCGATTGGGCTGAGATGGATACCTGCGCTAGAGTTTAAGTTGTTAACAGAATATGATTAGAATTCTAAACATTACTCCGTCAGTCCAGAAATAAATGTCTGATTTCATTAAAAAATAGTATATTTTATTGAAATTGAACTACAAGAATCGTTTCTGAGAAACTTTTAGAAGTCATTTGACTAATTTAACCTATTGATAATGTTTTATACATGTTCATAAAGACCAAAATCAAAATTTACAGAAATGTTCATATCATTTATATGATGCACTTTATAGTTGTTACCTCCATCTACTTACATGGTTTCTACCATACATTGCTAGTGAGAAAGAAAAACTTTATTCAAAGTATCTGAATCCAGTTGAGAAAAAGTGTTTTCAACAAAAGCAACAAAAGACCAAATGGCAAGTTTTCCATCTAAGTTCTTATTTTCAGAATGATTCCAACATATACGACCGACAGCGGCTAAAAACATCACTTTTGTGAGAAAACGTTTACTTTGGCAACGGTACGGTTAATTGTACGGTTAATTTTTGTCTGCAACCAGAAAATATGTCTCAGCTGTTTTGCTAATGTAAAACCATTTTATCTACATGAATTCGATCATACATGTCGATGAATTCGGATGCTTTTGCAATTAAACTTTTCAATTTCAGTATTGATAGACAATATTTGAGTCTTTCAATTTTATTAGCGTCTAATGGTTTTTGATGCTTGATGCCAAACTCGACTTACAGTTTTCACAGAAATCCTGAATTTATTGGGCGTCGTCTTGATTGAGCCTTGCTTCAATTTGTTCTTATCACGCAATTAAAACAATCCATGATAAACCGCTTGCCTTGTGTTTGGACTTAAATTAGGTCGTTTACGATCGTTTTTTACCAAAATAATGTCCATATCTCCCATTCCGTTCTTAGGCCGACGCTTTATATCAAGTCTTGCAAATTTTTGTTTTTTGATCGCCAACTGAAATTCTATTCACAACTACACATTCTTTTAGTTGCTGTCAAAAGCATCGCTTATAAAACGTGTTTTCACAATGATAGCCAACTTTTAAAAGCAAAGCCGTCTTTTCTTATTATTTTTTTTTATTCCTATAGTTTATAGACTGGGTGTCATATCTAATTTTAAAGGGTGGAATAGTTTATAACCACTTCAAAGGAAAGCGAATTCCATTTATAGAAAACTCTATTAGAAATGAACAATTGCCTCAAAGATGTTTAAAATTTTTCTTTTGGGAGCTTAAGACAATGTCCTTTAGTGCAGTCGTTCGCTTGATAAATGGTTAACATATCTCCCTGCGTTCGTCTTCAATTCATTGTGGCCAGTCGCTCTTGGTACCCAGGACGTGAATATGGCAATCTAGTGGCGTGACGACAAACTTTCGCCAGAAGTTCGGCATCCCGTTGGAGCATAGGAACCAAGACACTGTTGGCAAACTCAAGAATTGGTCGAACATGTGTTTTGTATAGTTTAACAAAAAAACAAAACTTCTAGTTTTGCAAAAACTTTTACTTTATTGGCTTTTTTAACAACTCTGTCAATGTGCTCAGACCACGAAAAAGACGATGTCACTAAAACTCCTAAGTCCATATATGACTCTGACTTAGATAATTCCAAACCGTTGAAGTGGTATGAGAATCTATGAATTTTGTCACAAATGTAGAGTACAGTGCATTTATCTATATTTAGTGGAAGTAGCCATGTTTGAGACCGCTGATGAATAATAGCTAAGTCACGAGCAAGCTAGTGGGCAAGGCGTAGATTAAATAAATGAATCTGTATTAACCTGGAATGTCAGCAGTATATAATAAATAATACGGGTCCAAGGACAGAGCCTTGACAAACGCCTCTTAAAATCTGTTTAGATGCACTGAAACAGTTTCCATCTTTGACCCTAAAAGTTCGATCGGATAGAAATGCGTTAATCCACTCAAGCATTTTACCCCGCACACCATGATGTTGTCATGTTAAGAATACTTGAATACTAGATCAAAAGCTTTGGAAAAGTCCAAATGAGCAACAGTGATTGCCAAAGTCAATTTGTTCAGTCCAATTTGAAAAACAAATCAGCAAATTTTTCGCAATGGATTTTGTAGGCATAAAGCCGTGTTGATTAAATGGCATCACTCGATATCATTTAAGAAACTCAATCATTTGGTTCTAAATAATAGCTTCCATGACTTTAACTACGAGGAAAGTTAGACTGATTGACCTATAGTTTCATGCGTCAAACTTATCTCCTTTCTTATGAATTGGCCTCACTGTAGCTATTTTCCAGTCAGTTGGCAGTAACAGAATCAAAAGACTGATTCATCGAGAAACTAATTGGTCTGGCTTTTGGTTCAGGGTTCTTCTGTGAACTTTGTTATCAAAATAACAACAAAACAGCACTCCCGATAAAAGACAACAAATTCATTTTTACAAACAGATGGAATATTAATTGTGAGGTAACTAAGATAGATCTCCTCGCTGCAAATTTTATCAGATGCAGTCAATGGCATTTTCGGTGAAATTTTGTATATTGTACTGAAGACGGCAATAGCACAAACTCAACTATTTAAATGCCTTGATAATGCATCCAGACAATGAGGTCTTGTTTACCTGCAATTTCCTCTTTACATCAGTCAATTTAGTTAACACAGTTGCTATTGTTTTTGTTGTTGTTAGATTACATCAGAAAGGAAAAAAACAATTTCTGTGTGTTATTTGACAAAAGGCGAAAGAAGGCGATAAAGTGTTAAAATTGGTCAAGTAAAGACAAACTTCAGAAGACTCACAGCTTCTGATTTCTCGATGTTAACAAAAAGACTCGCCTTAGTGTGTCGACCACGGTTACTACTTTATGCATTTTTACAATTGAAATAACAAGCTTATGTAAACCAGTCTTTTCTAGCATTATTGTATGAACAAAATCGAGTTTAATTAAAATATGTAATAATGACAAATGCCTCATCGAGGATTGATGAAATCCGAATTATTAACCAAAATTTTTGGACCAGGCTTCATCCAGCATTTAATTAAAATTTTAATTAACTGACAAAAGCATATTAAATTTTTCTGAATTTACTGTTCTATTTATTTGATCGACCATTATTGATTTTGGGAGGCTATTTTTGGTGGCTTGACCAGCATTTCCAATTAACAAAAGGAGTGCTTGACCCGGTCCATATTGTCGCTTTTTTCAATTCAGGTGAAACCGCCTTCGTTCTGTATTTTCCAATTAAAGTGGAGTGTAGGTACTTTAATTACTCCATGTATTGAACTCGTGATATGATGAAGTGCCAATACAGAACCCGCAGAAATTTAATTTCTTTGTCGAGCTATCATTAAATCGATGATGGATGGATGGTTCGAGTGAGATTTTAATCGGTAAATAATTTTATTGGAGCCGTGTTTGGGAAAAAACACCCTCTTGAGACGCCAAGTAACGACGTTTAATTTACTTAGCCGGTTAATTGTAAATCGAACAGTATAGAGGACCTATTGTTATGCTGATAACAACGCGTTTTCTGAGAGGGTAGACCAATTTCGATTATTCGACGGCAAATTGCTCATTTGCTTGCTCGTTCTTGAAGTTAATGGAACGTATTATTTCCAGGCTTCGAGTAATTATGCATTATTGTAAATTGGAAATTAATCACGAGGTCCAAGGGGAAAATGGATGAAACGACAATGAGATGAAAGATTTAGTTGCAAGAATACACGCCGCGTGCAAATTTTATAGTATTAGGACACAAGAAAGACAAACAGTAATAAAAGCCATCTCTAAAAAACACAATTCTTTATTTATGAGTTAACTTCTCACTCAGCATTATAATAAATTAGTCTGAGAAATATTCTCTAAAATTAAAATATGGAACAGTTTGTCTGGTGTGACTAGTTCAGCTAGCGGCAGCCATAAATCCAAGCTTATCGCTATTTTCTTGCTTAATAACATGAAAAATAACTACATCGCCTTCAATATGGACGGTATCAATATTATCAACATCACCCCTAAATTTGAATTCTCCGGCTAGTTTGCCGTCTATCCAAACAGAAAAATGACCGTCCCCTCGTCGAATTGCCATAGTGAAAGGTGAACCCGGTTGAAATTGGAATCCAGGAGAGCGCTCTTCTTGACCCCAACCGTTGTCAATCCAAGCGTTCCTCACAAACAGCGACTCGGAACCCATACCTGGAATGTGAGGAAACAGGTGAGACTCCATAGATTCCGGCGAGAGCGCTATCAAAGGAAATTGTTTGAATAATATCTTCGAGTGTTGGAAAGGGAAAGAACCGCATATGGTAAATACCGTAAGTCTGTTTTTTCATGTGTAATCACCACCGTAATTCTCATAAACTTCATCTCCGAACGATGCGGCATATAATTTATAATTTATCTCTATTGAAAAGGGAATTCTATTTCTAAGACAATTAAGAAAATCGAAGTTGTGCATGTTCAGGGATGCCCTGAAAAGACTAAAGAATTCGCATAACAATAGACGCACCCACATTTTATATTATTTTAAAACACATAAAGATATTTGGGATTTTAATTTTGCTATAATAACTACTGTATTACTGATACACTTTGAAATGGAAGTAAAAAATGGATTTGAAAGCTTTGTAAAACGATCGCATCGAGAACTGAAGAGTTTCTCTAAATTTTATAAAATAATTTCACAGCAGCTTAAAAATCTGTTTCACATAGAATAATATAAAGAACAATGTACCGATAAAAGTATAAAATAGTTATTTTGGTCCTAAAATAACTGTAAAAAACACATGTTTATTTATTTTATTTCGATTTGGACAAATAAAAATGGTTGATTTTTGAACATGGTTTCTTTATTTTGAATACTCTAACAATTTTTTATATTCTTCAAGTTTATGGATTATATTACGTTCTCTTATTTTCGATACTGTCTAGACTCTCTAGATTTTTCAAATATTACATTCTTTGGACCCTGGAAGTTTTTTGGTGGGTTAATTTTTGTGGTCTTTAAAATGATGTTTTAAGACATGTTTCCTATTCTTTGTTCTTTATATCATTTGAAACGCTTAGATTTTCTCGATTCATTAAATTCTCTGTATTTTCAGTGGCCTTTGAAAACTCAATATATTTAGAATTCTTTAATTATTTGTTAACCTATTTTTACCACTTTGTATCTGTTATTTTATACATCCTTTTAATTAATCCTTTATGTCTCTATTTTGTAAATCCCACAGATTTCCATTATTCTTTTATAGTATTTACATCTGTTGGATACTTTAAATGTGTTATATTTATTTTTTAACTTTTTTAATTTACTAAATGTTGAATATTCCCTTGACTGTTTATATTGTTCAACTTTTATAGAATAGTCTAATTTTTTGAAGTTTTTGTTTTCTTTGAATTCTGTTGATCGTTGGTAACTTTAATTTTTTTATAATTTAAAAATTCCATAGATTTTCTAGTTTTTTTGTTGTTTTTGGATTCACAATCCTTTCTAAATTCTATAACTTTTTAAAAATCTGTTTTGAATGTTTTGGAAAATTAAAAACAGAATGTAAGTGGACCTGACAATTTATAGCAAAAAGCAAACTGCTTTAAAACCGTTGGTGTCTTAATAAAACATACTCTAATCCGTTTTTCTGTTTTGGTTATTTTAAATTCTTATCCAAATTTCCAGCTTTTTTGAAGTTTTATGAGCATTGGCGATTTTCTTTGCATCTTTTGTGTTGTTTAACACCTTGAAATATTCTAGATTTACTGGATTTTTCAAATTGTTTTTAAATGTATGTAATATAGGACAACATACTTAAAAATTCCTTATACCTACGACTGTTGTTAAAACCTCAGTGTCAAAGTGTTTTTTTTTGTTTGTTTGATTATTTGACTGCCAAGCTTGTCTTATTAAGTGGGCAATGTAGGTTTTGACCATTAGTTTTAACATGTGCAATTTGCAAACGTTTCCTGTGGAGTTCAAATCAAGCAAACTTGGCAACCACTCCACTGCGATTACATTATGATTATTTAAACAAAATTATGACATTATCTTGCCGAAAAGCCAGTAAATTTCGTCGATGCTCTCACCAAAATTTGCTAATCGAGAATTAATAGCATTTTGGCCTTCTTTGCTATCCAAAGTTGTAGAAAAGGTCAACTCCAATTAATTCTGTAATGAAAATGCTCTCCAAACGCTTAACGTTTTTTTTCTTAGATTACGTTAACAGTATTTATTATATAGTCTTTATATATATTGCCGTGAAGCGAACGATATTTTATTTTAAAAACAAGTCAATTAAATTTTTTCCGAAAAATCAATTAAAAATAATTTAATTAAAAATACTAGCGGCCACATTTTATTGGCAACCTTAGTATATATATATATATATATATATATATATATTATTCTGATGATAAATATGCGCAAAATTTAGGTTTTTAGCCCGTACTATTACTATCTGGAACCAGAAAGGAACTATCCTAATTTTATTTATTTTATATTTTGATTTCACATTCCTGTTTTCATTAACATGCTACATTATTCCTTAACTTAATCTTTTAAGATTATCATTATAACTCAAAAAACACAGATCTCTTTTTGGCGACAAATTTCCAATGATTTATCAAACTGTAATTTTGTCGACTTCCATATTTAGCTCTTAACAAATTTTGTTTGTATTTTTTTTTTTAATTTAAAGCATTTGAGGGCACTAGTGCTTCAGTACACCCAGAAAACTTCCATTTTAATCTTGGTGACTTAGCTATTCAAAATTTCTTTGAATGATATATCTTCATATGGTCCGATCTGTCAATCTCCCTGTACGACCTGCTGAGTGACCTGTTCTAGTCAATTTTTACTTCGTCCTATTTCAAATATATTTGTACGGCCCACAATCAACATTTGTAAAATGGGAAATTCTGTCTTTCTCATCGTTGTATTTGTATTGTACAGGGTCCGGCAAGTCTTATAACCCGATCTATAAACCCATTTAATTATTAAGATATAAATACGATTTTCTACATATAGTAGCAATGTAGATCTACAAACTAATCTAATCACACTTTCTCTATTGGTAACGATAAGAGAGATATATGCAAAAAATTCCCTTCTTCAAAATTAAAATCAATAAAATAAAGGTACACTTAACCTACGTTGTTTTTTTATATACTAAAAAGCATAAAATTGAAATTAAAATATGAATTATATCAATTTAGATATTATCTACAATTCTTATTTGATGTCACAAAAATTGTGGCAGAACTGAATTGAATGTTGCGGTGCGTCTATCATACATGTAGAAATTTATTCAAAGTTTCTAGCTAAAAAATATCCAAAAATGTCACTGTTACGTTTTCTTTGAGTGTCTAAATCCGGCCCAAAGCAAACTCTTTCCGCCCTCGACAAATTCACACCATTTCGCGGAGATGTAACTATGAAAAATTAAGCAAATTAGCAGGGCTCTGTTGTTCCCTTTATCCAATTAAATAAATCACGTTATAACGCTGTTACATCGCGAGTTGTTTGGGCTTTGTACCAAATTAAATCAATTAATAATGCATCGCAACACACTACACTGATGGGTAGGTCGTCTAATTAGTGCCCGAGCGAATCGGATGAACAGAGCCAGTGCTCGTTTCTGTTTTTTTTTTGAGGGGGCGTTTTCCCCGCTTGCCAACGAACATCGAAATATAACAAATTCAATCAATGCATGCACTTTCAATTAAAAAAATCCACGTTATTAGAGCTTGTTTGCGACCAAGGTAGTAAACCTGCAAAATCCTACCAATTTGGAATATAGCTCGTTTATAATAAATTCGTTGCATTTGGCTATACGCAATTCCAACCATATATCTACCAACTAATACCCTCCATATCAATAATTTAAATGATGTGTACTTACCAAATCGTGGATTCAAATGCAATGGGATGTACGCATGCGGCCATCGCTGTGACCCCTGCTGCAGATTAACGTAAAACGAATGAGGTAAAATTTTTACCCTGCCGTAAATTTCTAATTGGCAGTCTCGTCGAAAGCCCGAAGGCAATAAAAACGTAACCGGAGTATCCTGTAAAACACATAAAAACACCTGAAAAATCATGGGAAATTTAATTATCTTGGTTGTTTTTATAGACGTCGTTCTCTCTATATTAGACATCGGTTAAAGATATAAGATAAATATTGAGAAATCATCTGCTGGGTCGAGAGCTAATTAAAACTTTCAGGTACAATGAGGTTGTCACCGAGTAAACGTATTCAGGTAAGTACGAAAATTACGAACAAGGGTGGAAACCGCCCCAAACTCGTTTAACGTAATTAGCATTAATTATTATTGTGTCAAGTGAGGGAGGCTTACGCAGCGACGGAATTTGATACTTACATACAATTAAAACTGGAAAGGCCCAAAATGTAGAAACAACAAAGACTAATTCTGATTTGTATCTTATTAAAATCTCTAAAAACAGACATTTTCATTTCATGAAAACACAGGTGTTTTCAGCACAAATTTTAATTTTCATCTTATATTTAATATTTTTGGGAGTTTACTGCGTAATAAAAATCAATTATTATATGAGTAAAAATACATTTTATATTCAAAATGTTTTTCTTTCACCGACTGCGAATTTTCGCAAATTTAAGTAAACAAAAACAGAACCTTGAACGATTCTACTTTTCGTCCAACTTTTTCATTCTATCCTTAGCTATATCTTATTTAAAATTTAGTGTTGTAATTACCTTTGTTATTACGATCAATAAATTAAATTTCGCAAGTTAATTTACTATTGAGAAATTGGTAATTAAAAATATAATTAACTGTAAAACCGCTTATTTATTTACTGTGATTCAATAAAATTCACTTATATCTTTAAAAAAGCTTACCCACATCAAGAAATATTTAAAAAAAAAAGTTAAAATAGAGAATAAAGAAAAAATAAAGCCATTTGGATGGATATTTAGAAAATTGACCTGGCGCATCCAGTATTTTTTTCATTTTATTTTTGTTCTTCTAGCTGATGGCTAGGACAAAATACGTTAATTACATCGAATGTTCATTTAATATTCTGGTAGTATTACCTATAAAATGTTTTTGTTTGCCTGAAGGCATGTCGTAATGTCATTTATTTATACATGTCATTCTTTCTGTCAACTGTCAACTTGAGTTGTTGATCTTAATCGTTTGTATTTGTATTGGTTCTTGTCATCATAATCGTTTGCATTTGCGTTGTTTATTGTTTTTTTACAAATATCAAGAGCTGTTGTTCTAACTACTCAAACCCTGCTGTTATTTATTAGAAAACAAATGATTTTTGCATGTATTGCCACCAGATTATTAAACGAAACCCGATATCTTTAATCCATTCCTGGTATTAAAGATAATAATTTTTCAGAATCACCCTGTGTACTAGTTGTGTTTTATCACTAACCAGATGTATTTATTTATCTATTTCTTAAAGTTGCAATGCGATAAGCTTTATAGATCAACAGAAAAGAAAATTAATTAGTTATGTGGTAATTTAACCACTTTAGAAAACCCTTTATTTCAAACCTTTGTAAAATAACTCGAAAACACTTTCTTTGTTTGTAACCAAAAACATTAATAACAATGTTCATGACACTAACTTAAAAAATTACACTAGTCAACACTCAAAATTTCCCGGGAAAAATTTATAGCGTAGTTTGTAGATAATCATGCACCTAATACCAGAAAAATAACCATTTATTTCAATCACGTATAGATAAAGAGATTTTATTTTTATTTTTAAATAAATTTTTTTGATCAATTTAGAAGGGTAGCTTTAAATTTTTGTTACAAACAATCATAATACCATGTTGTAGTATTAGTCTACATTCAGTTTTTTTACCATGTCTCGCTGTTGTGTCAATTCTCCGGATTTATTTTGCTTTTTTTGTTTGTTTTATATTTACCAAGAAGTAAAAAAAAAAGTATTACTAATGTTGGTTTTTGGTTAGAGAGACACCGACCTCTTCTTACAATAGACGACCGAAAGAACAAATACACAACAAGTTTATTTTTAAAGTCTAAATAACGTATTAACCTTAAAGTAACTACGAAAAATTGCTAAATTTAAAATAAATTTTTCTTAAAAACTATACGTGACTGAGATGTTTTATTTACTGTTCTAAGTTCTCTATAGCATGGCGATCCCGAATCACACAATTAAATCTCTGGGAAAAAAAAACGTATTTTTTTTGTTGCCTAGTGTTATCAAACAACTGTTTCACTGTCTTCAAGGTTGATTTTCGGAAAATGTTGAAACGAGATATTATTTATTTTAAATACCGAGTTAAAACGCTAAATTCAAAGATATCAGATTTCTAAACAATAGTTTTTCACCTTTAGAAGTTGATATTTTAGAAACGCTAAAATAGTTTTTTTTTTATTTGTAACCAAAAGCATTAATACCATTTTTCATGTCTCCAACTTAAAAATTTATGGGACTCTCATAGAAACTTCCATTTCCTATTCCACTCTCTTTAGGTTTAGTTTTTAAAAAACAGTATAAACCCGAATTTTATTTTAAAAGTTTCGACTTTCAAAGATTGAAACACTTTTTTAATTACTTGCAAATAATGAGTCAAAACGTAAATTTTCAGGTTTCTGTTTTCAAAGGTTCAGAATTGCCATGGAACAGTTTTCAATCTTTTGAAGTAGATTTTTTTTAAACGCTAAAAAGTTTTTTTTATTTGTAACAAAGAGCTCTTATACCAAACTGTATAAAACTCTCATCCCCCATTTCACTCGCTTTAAGAATAATTTTGAAAAGAATTTTGAAACATATTTTTATTTTTTTCAAATAATAAAACATAACATGTAAAAATCTCTAACTCTCAAAGGAATCAAGTTTTCATACAATAGATTTTCACCTTTTTTTTCTTCTAAAGGGTTATTTTTTTAAAAACGCTAAAAGGGGTTTTTTATTTGTAACCAAGAGCCTTAAAAACATTCAGTAGAAAACAATCAAAAACATTTTTTAAATCGCTTAGTATAAAGGTATTATTATTACAAATGTATTTAGATATAAATAATATTTACTTAATATTTCTATTTCTAATTCTAACATTTTAGACAAATGAAAATAGTTGAATTTTAAACATTTTAACAAATTTTTATACAAAATATTCTCAAAACACAGATTCTAAATTGTTCAAAAAAAATTTTATTCTAATCGGTTTTTTTTAATTTATAAATTCTCGATTCGGTAGAATTGTATGTTGACGCTTTTTTTTGTTATATTATTCTATGAATAGTGGCATAGTTCTTGCATAATTCGTCAAACTTTGAACATTATACATTATATACACAATGTTATAAGATATGAACATCAACGGTTTTTTTTTGCTTTCTATTGTATATATTTATTTGTTTATCCCTTGTTTCACTTACGAATTCGAATCATATAAACTGTAAATAAATTATTTATTCAATCTCAGAGGACATTTGATCAACGTTTTTTATTTATTTTCACTAAATTATATATAATATTTTTTTCATTTTCTACTAGTTGAGACGAAGAATGCTCAAGAAATTGCGAAATCGAGAGAAGATTTTTATATTGAAAGTTGTACAATTATAAATATATATATTGATTATTATTGTAATTACAATTAACCCTTCTCAAACCATATCGAATCGCTTAATCAAGTATGTTTTGCATAAAAAGCTGTTAAAATGTTCAAAAAACAACTATTTTCATTTGCCAAAAATTGAACACAATGAATATTAGGTAGACATGATTTATAAATACATTTGTAATACTTCTACATTTATACTACGCAATTTAAAAAATATTTTCGATTGTTTTCCGCTGAATAAGTATTTTTTACAGTCAATTTAGTACCAAAATAACTATTTTATACTATCAATTACCTTCTATCATACTGGCAAAGATGTAATCATTTTTAACATTGTTCTTTTTAAGTCTCTAACTTTGAAGATATCCATAAAACAGTTTTTCACCTCTTTTAACCTTTAACGTTTAGTCGGTCGATCCTGCCCTTCGCATTCACGACATGAGACTTTTTAATACATCATGATATAAGAACCAAAAAAATGCATTTTCTAAAAATATTTAAGCTTAGACAGGGTGTTTCAATAGTCCAGGACCGTACTCAACTTAATTTCACTCAAAATTAATAATAACATTTTTTTTTAAAAAAACACGCTGCTCAAAAATTCTGGAAATCCGAAGGGTACAATTTAATAACAAAAGTCTCAGTGAAAGTTTTAAAATCGTAAACTTTATAAGTTTCCTTATAACTCGATCACTTTATTTCGTTGGGAAAAAATTGAATCAAACATTAGCAAATCTTTCCTCCCGTCCCTAGAGATAATTTTACAAAATCATTCTAAATAAAGTATGTGAACTCTCTCATTTTTATAGATGCACTTGTCATAGTGCTTCTTCCATTTGTCAGGCGCAATTTATAGAGTAGTAAATTCAGCGTCATGTACTCGAATTACACCGTAAATGACTTCTTTGCATTAGCAGACTATTTGTGTTCGGAGTTCGTTATAACAAAACAAGCACCAAGTCATTACAATCAAATAAAAACTCCCTCTATGTACACTACTCCTTCCGTCCGGCGTGTTTTTGTTGTATTGATCGCCGGTGAGGGATGTAATTGGCAATTAGAGCCGACTACATGTGGGGAGTTAGATAAATACAGCAAAATGTAGCAAGAATGGCCAAGAATTGAGACCGGAAATCACCACCACCCGAAATCAGACCACGATAATAAAATAAACTTTTTACGTCCTGAATAAAACAAATTGTCTGTTTACAAGAATAGCTCATTACCATGCCAGTTTTGAGGACACTGTCAATGTTTTCTTTGTGTCCCTTGACGATATTAGCCTCGGGAGGACGCTCGGGATATTTCTCTAGTTGCTTGTATTCTACACCCAAGACGTCCACGTCGCCCTGAATATAAATCGTCAAAATTAAAACATTGTTAGTCTCAACATTACCTGCACTTCAATTGCCGTAATTTTAGTCCAAGGAAGTCTGAAACTGTAAGTACAGACATGGACTCCGTCAACTTCAACCAAGAACTCGCCATCGGCTATTAATATACTCAAATTAAACTTGCCGTGACTTCTTCCAAACGGAAAGCCCACTGTCGACGTTTTTTCTTCATTTCCCCATTGCCCATTTATCCTACTATTTCTCACTATGTATCTTTGCAGCATTCGCGGATTCAAATGGAAGGCCACGTCCGCAGTTGGACTTCTTCCGCATGTTAAGTTCACCGCAAATCTGCACAAGGAAACGATACGTCATTAGATTAGACGCCCAGGCCGTTTTTATTAAGGCGCTTTTTCCTTTTAGTTTTTAAAGCTCGGAACAATAGCGGAAAAACGCCGATCACCGCCAGCACAAGACTCCATAAATCAGTTCCAAGTAATTAATTGTAAAGGAAACAGCCTGCAATGTCCCAGTCGACATCCATCAATGGCCATTTGTCACGTTATGTCAATGGGCCGTGGGATGACAGGGCCGGACAGAGATGCAGCAGGGATTATTGGGACGTGAAATATTAGCGGGATGGATGTGGACGCGGCTTTAGCAAAAAACAAAGAGTTGGCTCAGCAAAAAATATATAAAAATGACGAGAAAAGAGCGATGTTATCTACACCTGAGAAAACAAACTTTGGCGAATTTTGTTATCGTTAATGTCATGTTAGAGTTGCGAATCGTTTTACAAAAAGTAAATTATTGAGCTTTAAGCCTCACCACTGTCATTTGAGCATTATTGGAGTTTGGCCCCGCTCGTGAAATTTATGGTCCATAGAGCCGGATCCCTCATTCACAAAATTTTAAAATAAAAACCGGCAACAAACTGATATGAATCTAATTAAATCCCAATTTTTAGATTATAAATCAAATTTAACACTTTGCACCTGGTCTCAGCGCGTGAAACCAGTTTTCGTTTACAATGTGCAAGATAGCTAATAAGGACAAAATACATATTTGAGAACGGGTAAATGGAATTAAGCAAGTTTTGTTTCTCCATAAATTTAATTCGATAAAAACAATCTATTATTACCGTTGCGTCGCATCGCCCACAAAAGGCTCATGTAAATGAAATTCCATTCAAAATAAATACAAGTCGAAATTAAAGCGGAAATATGCAAAGCAAAACAACCGAAATTATTTCAATTCGTTATTTATGTTATTAAGGATTCTACCGTCTGTTCTTCGCAAACAAAAAATTAGCTATGATATTGACAATGCTCTTATCGCCATTGTTTCCTTCACAATAGAATAAGTTATTAAAACCGAAGCAGGTAATTAGTTTTTAATTACAGAAAGTATGTCAGTGATTGGCTGACATGCAGAACGAAAGCCAATCAAAACGATTCTTTTTTTTGTAGCTTAGTCATGAACAGCGCCCAACCATTGAACACATCCACGTGACTGCTGCCACTCATTACGAACTGTTTACAAACATTATTTGGCAAATGTAATTATTTGTTGACATCATTCAAGGTTGCGCAAGGAATTAAAATAATGCGAGGAGAAATAAATTTATTTTGAACCACAAACCTTGAGCATTTCGGCAAAATTATCCCACTGACACAGATTGCTTTTCCAACATTTAAATCTTTGGGAAGGTCGGCCGAGAAAGGCACTTTCTGTTGAACACAATAAAAAATGTCATTCTCAATCTGCATTATATAAACAGCGAAATCACTAAGCAAATATCACAGAATAAATGTGCTGCGATGCGATGGATAAGCTATATGTCATCGCAGCAAGTGCGTCCTCTACCCAGAAAAATGAAACGAGAGCTGACACACTTCTACCTGAATTTTGACGGGATCGATCGCCAGGGTGGTAAATGCTACAATGAAAGTTTCTAAAATCAAAATTACCGCCACCAAAGCCGATTCGCAGTTTTGTGATAACGCAGCCACGTTGACCTCTGTGGGTTTCTTGGTTTTTGAAAAACAGCAACAAAACACTTGTTTTTCGGTTTCTGACATTTTCATGCCGCACGCGGCGAACGCGATTTTCCAACTGAAGGTAATAGTTATAAATAAATACAGCTCGATAGTTTCATGGGTGTAGTCGTGTGTGAGTAATGGTGTACTAATTATTATGGCGACTTATTAAACGTGATAAAAATTCTCAGTGTGTTTAAGTTGCGCAAATTTTAATTGTTCCTGACCTGGAGAAGAGAGAGCAGGTGACGTCAGGCGATAAAAATAAGCATCAAGCAAGGTGGAGGGAGAGACCAAGCGATGTTTCGACTTTTATTTTTTTTTAAATAAACATTTTACATAGTAAATGGAAAAATTACGTTTACATAACAAGTTGCTTAAAATATTTTAAATCCATTCATAAGGCAATCGGCAGGTCACCATCAAATTCGCGTAACAATCTTCTCGGATCAGGAATGGATGCTTTAACACTAAAACTACGAATTAACATTAAGTTTGATTTGGTGTTCACTTTTAAGAGTAATATTAAAAATACGTACTCGTAAATACATAACAGTATTATAAGTAACAACTTTTTAAAACTTAGAATAAGTGTAGGTTAAATAAAAAAAAAACTGTGTGGTAACTATTATAAATAATCTGAATTAAAAGAAAAATAATACTCGGCTATTTCTAGCCGTCAATTTCGAATACTGACCCAAAACTGAAATTCCTTTCCATCAAACAATAAATAAATACAACAATTTTGTACTATGTTAAAATTTACAAATTCAACATTAACATATTTACAACTACTGCCTTTGGACGTTCTTAAAGAACCACTCTGTGAATCTGCGCAGCTGCTGCACCGCGCTTTGTGCTTGGTCCTTTAGTTTCTTATTTTCCTCCTTCAACCGCCGCACTTCGTTCTCCAAAGACAACCTCATCCGGGTCTCCCTTTTAAGATTCGATTCCAAATCCGTCACGTGGTTTTGCAGTTCCGGAACACTGGTGCTAGAACTCACCCTAAAATCTCTTAATATAATTCTTTTTACATGAAAAAATCAACTTACGAGGAGGTTATTGAGGCATCGATCGGTGTCTCCTCATCCCAAATCTTGTTCTCCTCGCGTTTACTGTAACTATCCGACGCTACCTGCATAAGTACCCGAGTAGCGGTGTCGACGAGAGTGGGCCAGTCTTCGGGCATCGGAAATTCTTCTAGAGATACCACAGATTTGGTTTTGGTGGGGCCCGTTAACTCGTCCTTGGAACTTTTGAATTCCGAAGGTAAAGGACTGGACGTGGTGCTCGCATTAGAGATCACAGTGGCGGGCCTCGCCGTGGTTAAGATTACTTCCGGCTGGGTTTTATGGACTGAGAGCGAGGTGCTTAAGTTTTCTCTACAATTAGAAAATAGGCGTCTGAAGCCACTTCCGAGTTGATAGGAATGTGAGACGACCCAGAGAGTGATAGCTGAACCATAAATTATTTTAGAGATGTCCTCGAACATGTTTTGGAGGCTAAAGTTTTAGAAAAGTATTCGTTACATTTGAAATCAAAAGCGTAAGTTTAGATATCGAGAGCGCGGTAGACAAAGAAAACAACAACTGTTGTGTAAACGTGAATACTATGTTCAAAAATTACCCAAAATTTTTTATGGTTCATTTCCGGGCCGGCTTACGGTCCATGTCCGCAATGAGTTAATTAATTAGCACACATTGTGGACAACAGGCCTTAAAATGTGCAATCTATTCTTCTTTTTCTGATTAGAATTTAACTTTTAACAGTATAGAAATACGTCTTCAGGCACACTTATTGCGAAAACATGAGACAACAATTATTTGTACAATAGACTCTTCGCACTAATACAAAAAAAAAAAAAAAAACATCAGAACAATGATTAAAACACTGTGTGAAAGACCCATAAACATGTCATTTTATTTAAACCTTACAAAGTCTACTGAAAACTATCTTTCGTGTAATAATGAAAACCTTCTAAACACTATCCAAATCCGCTTCTCCCAGAAACCTGAAACAAATACAACTCTCCCAAAAGCTTCCCTCCGAATACCGCATTTCTCCCCAATGAAACCCAAAAAAATACACTTTTCCTTACCTGGAATGACTATTGGTGTCTTTTGGCATCTTAGGCTCGGCAGAAGCTTCAATACTATCAGGGTTTATCAGCCTCAGCAACTCTTCTTGAAAGTTACTGGAGGACAAATTCGCGCTGTTTCTGTTGGAGGACCTCGCCGTGACTCCCGGTCGTAGTTTCGCCTCTCCATTGACCGACCGTGGACTTTGATTCCTGCTATTGGTGTTCAAATGTTTGGCCCGACGACTTCTCGGTGACACGTTGCCGCTTCCATTCGACAAATCATCTTCGCTCCCTAAGCCGTAGAGTCGTTCTCCGCTGATGGAGCTATCTGTAGAATGACTGTCTGTCATGTTCATTCTCCCGAAATCGCTATTCAATTGTCTGGTCATCATGTAGTCACTCTCTTGTCTCTGTTGTTTCACTACATTGTTCTTCTCTAATTTGTATGCTAGTTCGTAGTCATTTGTGTTGTTATGTACGACAGCTGTCAGTGGTTGGGAGTAATTGACATGTTGGAGAGGTAACGAATGGCTGATTTGTACTTTGTTGTGATGTATGGGCTGCGGCCCGAAGTGGTTGTGAGATTGCGAGACTTGCAGCTGCGTAATCTGATTGTTGCGTTTCGGAGTTGACGGAAAAGTGTTATTTGTTCTTGCGGGAGTCTTCTGTGGCACTGGCGGCGCTTGCGGTTCCAACTCTTGTAACACATCGTACCATTTATCATCGCTCGAGTGTCCACTCGAAGAACTTGTCATAGTTCCTTCGGGATTCACCGCGAGACCATGAAACGATTTACTGCTACTTCCGGTGCCGTACCCCGAACTGTTACTAGAACGAGGCGGTGAAAAACTCCTCTCATAGATGCGACGGTGATTTCCAGGTACCGCCTGTTGCATCTGAGGTGCTTTCCTACTTTTTCCATCTTCGGTCCCCAAATTCTCGTAATCGCCTTCATAATTACCTTCGTTATATTTACAGTTCTGGAGGGTGCAACCTTTCCGTGGAGATCCATCTGGTAAAGGCGGTATCACAGTCAGAGTAACAAGAATCGAGGTCTTTAGCAAATCGACCATTTGGTCATACGTCAGAGTGGACACTGCAACTTTGCAGATTTCTACGAGACGCGAGTTCTGGCGAAGACCGCCGTGCCAAGCTTCACCTGCGCTCTCCACCAAAGTCACTATTCCATCAGGCTGCACGTGGAAGCCGAGCTGCCCCATGATGTTCCTCTTCAAGTTCAGTTCTTTAGCTAAAACTCCCTGAGTCACCGCTTTCAACCGGTCCATGATTTCCACGAGCTCGTCTCTGTCGCCGTGACTATCTCGCATGTACATAGTCATGCATTCCCCTTGGTGATGGTAAATTCGAAGAAAGTTTGATTGTGTCGACCAACCGAGAATACTCTTACAAGGAGTCACGAAAACGATCTGTTTGGAAGTCTCTTCGATCAACACCAATGTATCCGTAGAAATCCCCAAAAAACATTCAATTTGTTGGGATTGTCCGCTGTCATCCAACAATACCTGCCACAAAATAGCGCCTCTTTGGCACGCATCTGGTATAAACCTCGGTCTAATCTTATCCTTTTTTTTACTACTAAAAATCGAAAACTTCTGATGCATGTCCACCGGCGTCGAAGTGGAATTATTCAGCACCAATTCTTTCAAATACTCTTGTCTCGTCCTCGTCGCCATCGTTACAAACTTTTCAGATCTATGTGCGGCGTTTTCGGCATTGACCACTTTAGCTAAAAGGAACTCAGCGAATGCTTTACCTTTCGGAAAAATGGCTCCGTCTTTGATCGGAGGGCCGAAAACTTCGACTTCTTTGGAACGACTAACTGCCACTTTATAGTGAGTGTTTTCAGTGCATGGATTGATGGCTTGAACCACAATAAAAACGTGTTGAAATTGAGATCTTATACCTTTTGGTGTGAACGGTAAAGCACCGGGTTCTTGGAACACGATCGTGACGATGTCGTTACCGATGTGACGCTTGCGTAGAAGTTGTTGGCGGTTATTTGGCGTAAAAGGGAGCATTGTTGACACGTGGAACATAATTTCGCACTCTTGGTATTGGGAGTACATCGAGTACAACCCCGTGGAGTCAGCTGCAAAAAAAGAAAAAAACATTTTTTGAAATGAAAATTTACAAAACTTACATTTATTGTCCAGTCCAGCTCTGTACTTAGAGAACCCCTTCAATCTCACTTTTTTGCCTATTGTTTCCAAGAATTCGACGAACGCCGGGCCAGCCTCTTCGTTGTTGTACATTTCCTCCTCCGATGACTGTCCCGCTCTACAGTACATGACCCCTACTTTATAATGGTTGTTAAGCCCTTGTTCGTCGAGTTTAAGCAGCTGCTCTTCTGTCGTTTGATTTTGAACTCCTAATTTAAGCGAAGTGAGTTGAATCTCCGGTGCGACGTATTCGAGAACTTCTTTGACATTCAAAGTTTTGGTACTACTGGACGCTTTGATACTTGGAATAGCATCTTCGAGGATGGCACCTCTGAACGTCAGTAATTCCGACGTCCGAATAACCAGACGATATTGGTACTGCATTAAGCTAGAAGAAGTAAGCTGATTATCTGGATGGACGACTTTTTCTCGACGGATAGAGATGGCTACGGGACCCAGGTTTTCGTCCATACCGAACCAGTTTTGGTGATCTATAATAAAAAGATTCGTAATAATATAAAACAGACCATAAACACATCTTTTTATTAGCTTATAATGTGGATTTTACTCACCTTGTCCCAGAAAATACTTTCTATAATACAACGCGCCTTGGTCGACGCTTTCGATGGGTCGTGGAAGACGCTGGTAAGGACACGTAGAGTGTCGCCAGTGAGTCTCTCCTGGAGGGAATTCGAGGACGGCAACACCGTAAGCTAGAGGTGGACGATGCAAAGGCTTCTTGGTGCCTCCTAATCCTTGACTGTTTTGCAACCTTGTCAAACTAACAATTCTCTCTTCTTCTCCACCGATTTCGTTTCTAAAGAATGGACAACTCAAGACGAGATCGTTATTCTGGCCATCGCCACCGTCTTCTTCGCTTCCACTATCACCGTCTGCAGCAAAAGACTTGGCCAACATCGTCGCAGCGGAAGCACCGGTCGTGGTATTGCGTCTCTTCTCGAGCAACCGCCGCAGTCTAAAAAACAAACTTACAGAAAACTAGAATCTTTTAGTTTTTACGTACTTGGCGGTGTAATTCAAGTTCGTGGTCATCGACTGACAATCATAATGACTGAAAGCCCTCCTCCTTGCAATCTCTTCGGCCTCCGCCGACCCCACAACACTACTACTGCTACTGGAAGACGTATTCACCATGCTATCATCCATAGCTTGTCTTTTCACATTAACTTGTCCCCCCCACAAACGCGATAACTTCACCCTCGCTTTGGGACTCTGTGGTGCACCTTCATCGGCGCCGTCCGGCACATCCACTTTTCCTCTTAAATACTCCGCCGGTCCCGGCGATCTTTGATCCACCAACACGGCAGGTTGATAATCTTGGAGCATAGCAAAAAACGACTCTCCGGTGGCGGCGGTGTTCGGAGATCGATCGATCACGTCGATGCTGCCGTGGCTGCCGTATTCACGTTTGAGCGTCGGCGTCGCCGGATTCGAAGGACGACCGTTGTGGTCGACGAGCTCTAAACTTGAGTTACTACGATAGAGCTGCTCTGGAGCTAAATGATGAGGGCGACGCGTCGTCGGCTGGTGATTATGGTGACGGTCGTTGAACGACGAACGAGAGAGGCCAGCGTTGGCCCAAGCACGGTGCACATGGGTGTTGTAGTAGTCCACGGCTTGAGCCGTACGTTCACGGGCCCGGCTTCCCGAAATTGGCGCTCTAGGTGGCGCGGGCCCGCATTCTTGCAAGCCGATCATCCCATCACGCTAGAAAAAAAATCCGTCATTAAAAAGTGTTCTTTTGTGAAGTTTGCTAAAGTGGGGATATGCAACCGCATGTACAAAGGTGCAACCATGACGGTCTAATCCGTTTTTTTAATCTATTCTAAAGGTAGTATACTGGTTTGGTTCTAACAAAATGGCAATTGCAATGGCGATGGCAAACACAAGAAGTGTTAATTGCTTCATATGTCGGCGGACATCCAGCTTTCGCCGTCACAACACCTGACTTACTTCACCAATTACGACTACGACTACAACCACAAATTTCCGACGTCTACATCTCGTTTATTACTCATGTCCGCGCTTGTCTGCCAGCTCACGAAAATAAATATCTTTTTTTTCTCTGCGAGCGTGTGAAAACAAAGCCATGATCCACATCGCGCATCTTTGCCATAACTAGCCCAACATCTTTTCTTTGAAGTGTCTAATTGTAGACCGTAAAGGTTAAAAACGTGGAGCATCTGTTCTGGAAAGGATAAAATTCTACCTACAGCTGGCTTCACAATAAATTGTCCGCGAGTAATGGGGAGTTTTTTTTTTACTTTGAATTACGCCGCCGATTTAGTCGGCCTCAAACATCGCTTAGATTTACAGATTGGAAAAAGGTCACTCGTTATTTTCGATAACGATGTGAAACAATACCGGACGGAAATAAGATCCAGTGTAGCATATCTCCCTCCACCCACGCACCATCGGCGACGACAAAAAGAAGGAAAATGACGCGAAAAAGTGGAAAATCTGGGGCGGATACGATACATAAAATTAAAACAGGGAACATAAAGCTATTGATATAGATTGTTTAGGTTGGCAGAGCGATACATGGGTACAACCCACACGAAATGGACGCTGGTTATGATTAATTTCGCTTTATATTCAATTTGCGCGAGGTGGATTTTAATGACAACGCTCAGAAATTGCCTTGTAGGTGTCGAATTTGCAGCAAAGCCAATGGGACTTTTCTATGACGAAAACCAGGATGGAAAAAATTGTAGTCAAATTCACATTCTCTCTCTCTCTCTCTCTCTCTCTCTCTACATTATTACAAGAACGAATATTTCTCTTTTTCATGACTGAGCCATTTAAACAATTCCACGACTCTCGAATTAGTTTTATCACCCGTAAAAATCCACAGAGAACAAAGACTGTTTTACAAAGCTCCAAATGAGCTTGAATAGAGCACAAATTGCATAGACTGGTCACCTAACAAAGCTCTAACCTTCAGTAGTCAAAAATCAAAAACTTTCCAACTGTAAACCGGCAATTTTCCACACTAAACTACCAAAACTCCCATTACTCTTCCCATGTCACGCTTCAACATGATCGACATTGTTGGTCCTCAACAAAGCATTTAGTTCGTAGCGGTGCATCCCTGCCATGAATCACCTCACCAGTGGCAGCGTGAAATTCCTCCGAAAATTCGTCGGTCAGTCTTATAAAATCAACTTTTACCATTTTCCCGTGTTCTGAACTCTGACCCAGTGATCTACTTGCGTCGTTCTAGATAATTCACTTTAATGACGCTTTCTATACGAAAATCGTAACAGGGTGCACCCACAACTGAGTCATTACAAAAAGCTGAAGAAATTCCAACGGACGGCTATGACGCTGTCGCATACCTCGTTGTGAAGTCCATTCTTTGGGGTCTATTCATGAGGAATCCCGATAATGGACGGTCCTTTCGGTACTAGTCGTCCCACAAAAGTAGTACCAGGAAATGAGATAAACGAAGATAATGAAAGTATGCAATCAATGAAATCGGAATGTGGAAAAATGAGTCAGTCCTCTTATCAATAAAACGCAAAAATAGAACCAAGCCGGTTTTTAAATTTGCATTAGAAATTGCTTCTAACAAAAAATTGTTACTTTCGGATCTAGAGAATTCATCGAAAACAACAAATGGGGATAATGTTGATAATATTTCCGGTGAAAGTCTTATCACTATCACAAATATCCCGGTTTTTACGACAATGCGAAAAATGGAAAGCGAAAAATCTCCATGCTAATTATGTATAACTTTCGTTGAACCTAGCATCTCGTGTACTTCTAAAATCTGGAACTTCCGAACAAATAAATTTGTTATTGACACATTAACCGAAGTAAATATTTGTACTCTTGCTGCCATAAAACTGCCAGATTTTTAGTTAAAAGTAAACGAAAATCGAAACTTTTTAAGACAACGATTTTCCCAGAATGCCACCGCAGCCACAGAAGCATATCGGGTTTACAGCAATTGCTGAAAGTTTCTCTCCAACCTGTACAAACACATGAAGTTTGTCTTTATAGGTATTTAACGTTCCTTTAAAAACAATGTTTTAGCAAGATTTTATGATTTTAGACAGATTTTTCCCTCACTCTATTACGAAATGGACCATGACTTGCAATTAAACGATTGTAAAGACTCATAACAACGCGCAAACTTTTAAGGAACACAAATTTTTAAAGTGCGCTTAGATGTCAATTGTGAACCGCTGACGGCAATAAAGTCAAACTGAGCACAAAATTTAAAGTTTTTTAGTTTGTTAACTCGAATTAACTGTAAATGAGAATACGCTATAATCAGCTGGTGATAAAACTGATAATTTCAAAAGAGCTTAACGTACACTTTCGATCAATGAACCGTCCTACTTATCAATGCCGTAACCGCACCAAAACCGTCCTCCCCATCCATTTGCGGCATCTATTAACATATTTAACGGCATAAAGCACACCGTTCCTCGAACTCCAAAGTCACCTGTGTTATCTCAGTCTGAACATTCTTCCGCTTGAAAAAGAAATGAAGAAAAGCGTCAACTTTCCGAACCACCCAAACTTTAAGGTCACATTGATTCCGGCCGTCTCCAAAGAAGTCAATTGACGTTGTCGTCATTACGAAATTAACAATAGCCCTCAACCCTCCCCGTTATCGCTCGTCTCTTTTTATATTAAAAATGCTTTTATCTTATCGTTATTTGCATTCACCGCCCATCATTTTTCCAATAGCGATGATTCATTTGGCTTGACTCACGCGAAAATGTCCTGGCTATTAATATTTTCATTATTCTCAGGTGACGCAAAATTTTCGCCAGTCCTGTGATTAAATAACGCCAAAGTGTGACGTCAAAGCATGCGGGCTACATCACGGTCAAATTGATTCACGATGACCTCAATGAATGGATTGTTTTGGTGAATGAGGGCGCAACAGTTGGTTACGTTCAAGGGAGAATTCTAAGAAAAGCACCCTTCGATTTGCTGATGAAGATCTGTCAACGTGGCGTAAATAATCGCCTCATGTTAATGTAATGTAGTCCACCATATGCCAAAAGGAAATACCTACAGCAAATATTTACAAGAGGCGGATGGGCTCATGGCTAGATATTAATTTCGTAGATTAGGTTGCGGTTGCTGCCTTTCATAAACAAAATAACACGCGAAGGACTTGTCACCGTTAAAACTATGATGATTCACCGGTTATTATTTCAGGTGTTAAGCTTATTGCAGCGCCTTTGAAATATTAATAATTTACGCCGCGTTAATTCCAGAAGAATTCTCATGAATAATGATGACGATTCTACTAGAGGCGCCGAACCGTCAAATATTATCATAAGCGATAATGATTTGATCCAAAAGTAGATGACAGGGGACGAGGCCAAGTAACCATTAAATTTGACCTTTTTTTACTCTACAAAGTAAAATTGTGTGTCGGTGATTATACTATTTTTATATTGATCTATATTAATATTTACTACCGATAATATAAAGTGTGATAACCATGGAATGACAACAAGAGCCGTTTTATTTGCGGGAAAGTTCATATAAATTCAAAAAAGGAAATGGTAATCGATATATGTCAAGGCTGATTAAATGTATTCGAATAGACAATAAACGCGGGAATTTAGACGAGTTTCTATCGGTTTGCGCTCTTCTTTTGGATATTTATGACGGCTTTTGGATTCTAAAATTCAGCTGGGTCAGTAATAAAATTTTTCATCATTTGAAAGATAGTTATTTATTATACAAGATGATAAAGAATCACTACACATCTAGTGAAAAGGGTCGAAAATATCGAGCGATCAAGATAATTTGTAATCAAGTCATCTTTGACACGTCTTTTGCGATTGATACCTTATGTTGCGACGTATCATTGATAAATTTAGACGAATGGAGAAAAACGTTTTTTTTTTTAATTCACATATTTTTCATACTAAAATCTTATTTTTTAACTGACATTTTATTTGACATTTATAAGTGTCAATCAATTTGGACATACGTTTTCGGTTTCAAAGATGACTCGAGCACAGATTATTTTGATCGCTCGATACAACGTATAGGAACGTAAAGAGGCTGCAGGGGAAGTGAAAGAAAATATCAGTGGAGTTAGTGGAAAAGTGCTTCTCGTGTATTTTTCCGAAAAATCTAAGAAAGTCAAGCCTTCGAATTTGTGGTCCTATTGTTCAATGTGAATGAAAACTGCGACATTTCAAGGTAAGAATTTTACAAAATGCTTTCAAAGTAACTGTCATGTTAATTTTCAGATGCAGCAAAATAATTACACTGTTGAAGATACTAAACGAAGACTATAAGTCTAAAAAAAACGTAGATTTTTTGATATACGGTTCAGATGATTAATGTTAGATATTTAGCTAATCGCAAGGTTTGAAAAATAATATGTAAAATGGGTTTTTTAACTTACAGGTAGTTGCTGCAATGGCTTTGCACGAGGCTTGCAGAAGAGACGAGATTGTATAAGTTAGAAGTTTCCAATATTGTTATATTGTATTATTATTCCAAAATTGTACGAAAATATTTAGGTTTCTGTCTTAAAAACGTTCCTCACAGCAAATTCTTCGTCAACTACAAACAGAAAAAGTATACCATTCAGGCTGTAAGAATCAATACATTGTATAGAGTTCCAAAGATTATTGCATTTTTTTAAGTTGTTATCACGAAACGTATACTGGGCACTGCTTTCGCCGCCCTGCACCTAAAATGTTGACAAACACGGTGGTGATGTTGTCACCGTTAAACGAATAAGCGGATGAAAATCAACCTCGGTAGCAGAAAACTATATTACAGATTTTGTATCGAGAAAAATTGCCGTTTCAAATCCGACTCTTTGCGAAAATCTAGCCACAACAAATTCAGCTACGAGTTCACTGCAGTTAACTCAAGAAACTATCAATGCGATTTCTATTCTTAAAATAAATGTTTCTGGGATCGCCAATTGTTGAATGGTACAATTCATGTCACAATTAATCCAAAATAATAATGTACTAAAGTGTACTAAAGTTAACTAAACGTTAAAGTATTTTATCTACCTTTGAGATTAAAGTGCACGTTAGTCTTGCATTTTGAGACGAATAAAGCACTTTAAAATCTGTTGTAAAAAAAGTAAAGTAAAAAAAAGCCTCGTTCCTCAAAATTATCTTTTAATAAACATCGCTTCGCACCACGACTGTGGCCTCAATTGCCATTCAGTTTTCTCTCGCTCCCCAACTCCTCCGTGGAAAATCCGCTATATACTAGGAAAATCGTCGGCCATGGCTGACCAAGAGACCGCGACGGAAATCAGTAATTACTTCTCTAGCGGAACAAAATAATAAAAAACCATTAGAAATCAACAATCCACCAAATTCACAACTTCGCGAATATTTTCCCGCTCATCTTCAACTCAACATCCGTTCGACCACTCAGAATAAAACGGAAACGAAACAATAGCTTGCCAACACATTCCTTTCCTTCACGTACATTTTAACATTTTCCATCGTTGCTCAGCTCTCGTCCAATTAAACCTAATTGCCGACAATTAGAACCGCAGTGGCGTCCCGTCAACGGTATTTTCGGCACACGCTTACCATCCTCGTCAAAAAACTTTTAATTGGATCGTTTTCATCAACAGACAATGCGTAAGATGAGAACGTGGCTTTCACCTTTCAGTTCACATTATTAGTGGCGAAACACTGGCTGCTATCATTGTTTGACGAAATTAGAACAACGAGCGTTTTGCTGCCCACGCAATGCGATAACTCGAATCGATCTTTTGTTTCAACACCCTCTGGCAATTGCGGAACTTGTCTTAACAGACGTAATGCCAATGCGGGCTACAAGGTCACTACCTCTACAAGTTAAATGTCTTGTCGACGACGATGCCACTGACCGCTCGATGGATGACTGTTCTGAGTTCTTGTTCCAATTTAAGTTTCCTTCATTTAGAAAACTTGAATCGTGTGGGGCTTTTCACGCTTCGAGGGAGAGGACGTCCGTTCAAACAAAAACGTGCAGTCAACAATGATATCGGGACCAAAAGTGCGAGTCGAGGATGAGACAAGCAAGCAAATATTTGACGGCTATCAATGTGATTTTCATGACGATTTCAGTTATGCCGATAGTGGCTGCTTTCACTGTGAAATTGTGATAACCGCAATATAATTAGTTCATTTTTTAATGAGTGCACTGAACTGCTAGTCTGCAGCAGTTACAAGTTTCCAAAAGTTCTAGAAAAATCCTGCTATATCAACAAAATTTTTTGCAAGACCTACATATCATTACAACAGCTTCGATTTTGTTCACACATTTACCTGGTTTTCTTGCAATAACTCACACTCGGATATAAACATTCAGGATGTTTTTGGATAAGACTAGCGGTTAAAAAAAAAACCTACAATCTCGTCGGTGTGAAATCCACCATCTATATAACTAAATTCTTCACTTGATTAAGAAAGAGGCAAAAATAACAGACAATTTACCTTTTTGCAAAAAACTCGTTATACGTTAACAGTTTCAGCAATTACAAATTTACTAACTTCTCTTAACGTTTCAGGTTAAATCTAGGCCAGAGTCGTCTTATTTCTTTAACAAAGTAAACATCAATGTCATCACGGCGTGCTTTAGAATATTTTTTTCTCTCTTCAAACGGAGATAGAATTTATGTGTATGAATTCCAAATCAATAGAAGTAGTGAAGTATAAAAAAATTTACAAAAACGTCTTCTGGTTTGAACTACATTCAGGTACTACAGCGAAATAGTTCCTAAATTTGTTTGGTTTTAGGTCTCATGAGATTCCGCTATTTGTCACAGAATACAATATACAAACAATTCTTACATGAAATTGAAGCTAGTATAACGTGCGCATAATTGAAAAAAAAAACAGATACGTTTACAGCTTCTTTTAGGATAAAGTATTTTTCCAAGTTTAGACTTTCTAAGATTTATTATGGTGTTTTTAGAATCAGTGAGGCGTGTTAATGTTTTAAATTCTTAGATTAGACTTGTTTCGAGTGTCATAAAAATACAAGTATTGGCAGATTTGTTAGTTCATAGAATATTATCAAGATATGGCTATTTATGGAACAAGTGAAACAAAATTGAAAACTTCCATACGTGTGCGCTTATTACAACAAATTTTATACATTTTGGTCTTGAAAAAAGTGTTTTTTATATACTTTTTAACAACAGTTACTTTTCCTAGCTGAAATTATTCAAAAAATATATAAAATTTATTAAATATCTCAAATTCTGACTTTTTCCAGAAACTCCTTGATTTTCATAAATTGTGCAAGTTGTAAAATTCTAGTGATTTTGGAATTTAATGTTATCTTACTAAATATTATAACAATCTATAAGACGAACGAAAAAATACATAACTTTAAGACCAAAACCATTTTTTTTCATTTAAGCAGTTACTGCTTTCGCTAAAGCTCGGGACAGTAATATTTTTCCACTCATGGAAAAAAACAATATGTAGTTACTTGGTTATTAACAAACTATTTAAATATATCCTTAAAATTGAAGGAATTATATACACAAAGCACATAATTGTGTAACTGTTCTACATAGATAAAGAAAAGCTTAAAAACACAAACAAAAAAAAAAAGAATTTTCCTCTCTAGATAAGAAATTTAAGTTCTTTAAAATATCAAAAAACTTGAAAACTAACATAGATTGCTAAATCGACTTTGATCTCTAACTTCACATCTGTCAAAAGATACAAAAATCCTCCTGAGTTTGTTATAATATAATTTTATCTTTTTAACACTGTCCAACATATTCTGTGTGATCGTCGTTTATTTAACTATTTAAAGTAGCTCAAATACAAAGACAGTCAGATCACAGTACGTTTAAATTTAAAATTATACAAGAATGGGAGCTTAGTGGACCATGTATGTAGTTACATTTGGAAGCTCTACTGACATATCAAAACTGTCACTTTAACTCAAAGTGTCACAAGGCCATAGCTGCCAACACACTTTTAATTAACACTATTATTTTTATTAGAACGCAGAAGTATATTCAAAGTGAAGTAGTGAGAATGACTAATACTTTTTAATCTTTTGACGACTCAGGAACCAGACTCAAACTTCCCTCTTATCGCAGCTCAACGCCAACACCACAAGATAAACAACCCAAAATCAGGAAGAGTTGCCCCTTATCAAACACAAATACAAGAAGGTAAACACACTTCGGGCGTGAAAATGTATACCAGACAAATCTACAATCAACGCAAACATTGGAAAAGCATTTAAATGAAAATGTGTGCTAAAGTTTTGGGAAATATACTTTAAACTATGCAATGCCAAAGATCTTGCTTAATTTTTTGCAATACCTTCATTTGCATTATTCACACTTTCACCAAAGAACAACAAAGAAAATATCTTATAAGATTATTTAAATGTGTTATGTGTATTATATGTATGAAGCAATAAAAAAAAGTAATGAATAGACATTTTTCTTATGACATCATGGAGGAAACAAAATTTGTAGTCACGATTTTGGGAAACTCTTGAGATGGTTGTCAAACAAAGAAATTGGAGGTGTCATTCACTCGAACGACAGATGGCTATTAAGCCGCAGCGAATCTTGTCATTAGTTGTAATTACACGAGATTACAGAGATATTGTTGTAATGTTTCGGCATTACTAACTTGTAAACATGGGAACATTGTAGTTGAAAAAGTGTTCATTTTTAAAGCAAATGTGAATTTAGATCCGCCCAGCATATATAGCGAAATCTATAATGAAGACGTTCGAGGTGTGCATAATTCAGAAGAATTTGTTCAAAAGGTTTTTCGTCACGCAAGTCGCATTCTTTCCCACGACCATCTGTCGGCGTGATTTTGTTCGTCACCCTTTTTCATCCCTACAGTACGTCCCTGATCTGTCATTCAATTGACACTTCGGTCAAGTACTGCCACCCACATTTTTTCCGCAGCCGACCCCGTGCTCACGGTCCAGCACACCTTTGGTCATCCGCTTGGCTGAAGACGAACGAAGCTTTGAAACCGGAAACGCGTCGAGTTCACCGTCCAAAGAAATTGATACAGCACGTAAAAGAGGATGACCGTGATCTCGTTCGATGACGTAATAACTGTACGTTGGAACAATAGTGCCCCCAGCGAACTGTGTAGACGCCGGAAATGGCATGAAGGACAATCAGAAAACACAAAATTACTTACACCTTCGTTCTGAGATGATCGCTTTTGTCGAGGCACACAAAATAACGTCAGCGTAAAGCCTTTTCTTTGACTTTTTGGCGTTTTGGGCTCACACCGCGATCATTAGATCAAATTCGAACGATAAAATGGGAGCTTTGGCACTACACTAGACAAACAGACACGGGAAAAACGAACACATAACCAAAATAAAAACACAAATCGTAACGAAAATTTAAATGCACTACATGTCAAAACATTAAAACTCACAATAATACGCGACTGCGTCGCAGGAACGAGGAGCAACTCGACGCCCCACCCAAAGAACAAACAAAGTTGGCGTGGAGAGGGTACTGGAAGCTATTACCAACCTAAGCAACGCAATCGGAAAGCTCAAAATCGCAACTAATTTTTTTTTCTCGAGGCGCATGTCTTCTCACAACTAATTCCCTAATTGTGGAGATAACTTAAATTTAACTTATTAATTAGTTACGTTACACATTCGGCCTTGCCTACACTTTGGAAATTAAAACTCTATTATCGCAACCAAGGGGAAAATTAAAGCGAAAGTTGGATATGCAACCAACTATACAATCATTAAACAAAAAAAATAATTAGAAAAGTTTCGACCATTTTACGTATTTTGAGCCGAAATTCATGAATAATAATTATAAGAAGATTTAACGCGTCCACCATTTTTAACATCTTTAAAGAGTCGCATTTTTCTTAATTCTACAGATATTTGAAATATTGCGTTTTTGTGCTTAGGAAAGCAAACAAATTTCTTAAAACTTTATTTTTAACAACTAACAGAAACATCATAACTAAAAATGGCTCGAATAAGTTTAACCGCGAGAATTTAAGAAGAATGAAATAACATTTTACAATCATAACAATCACAAATTAAAACACCAATAATTTACAATGTAATTTTACGCAAACAGTTTAAAATACCTGTAAAAAAACTATCAGGGGCGAGAATCGAGTCTATTTCTTCCTTGATGACCGCTGTTTCTGGAGCAGGGGTCTCTTACTTAATAGACATCGTGGTGGTGGATAAATAAAAGTTTAAGCGTGTTTGTTTCCATGGCTGAGAGCATCGTGGGACGAGAAAACTATGGGCTGTCATTGATTCTAACCACACTTTATACTGTCATTATCACTGGAAGATGTAACAATTTTTTAAAAGGTGTTTTAAATGCTTAAAAGTTCTGATTTCGAGTTCCTGAAAAGATTCTGCTTGGAGAAATGGAAAAAGCAAGAATAGAATCAATTTTTTTTTTTGGTTTTAGTTAATGACCTACTTTGGGGTATTTCGTTTTCTACTGGAGTTTTTATTGACAACTAGTTCCATTTCCACGCATATTCATTTGAGCGAAAACGCCAACATTGAACTACTAGGATAACACACCACTAGAACGGCCCCTTCAGAAGGCAACACATTTTTACGGATACTGCCGGAATATATAAAAAAGCAAATATTTCAAGAATATAAAAAAAGTAACATTTTCAACGATTTTACCTTGTTTTTAAGCACCTTGTTTAAAAAGTTCAAATTTTAGGATTTCTGCCCTATTTTTAAGAAATTTAAAATTTGATTTCGGCTAAAAAATTCAGTCTAAAAAAAATTGTTAAAATTTAAGGATTTATACCTTGTTTCCACAAGATCCATATGGAGCCTGTGAAATTCAATGCTTATTTTAAAAAGCAAATATTTGATGTATTTAGTCCTGTTTTAAGATGTATTTAGAATGGTAAGTTATTTCATTACCAGCTAATAAATTAGGTTTCTTTTCGACTTAGATTTAAGAGAAGAATTATTTCCTAATTCAACAGTCATAGAGGTAAAAAAAGTCAATTAAATGGAAATAGGATAACCTAAAAATTAAGAAAAAATGATTATATACGTCTGGAAAAATAATAACAGTATAACACTGAAAATTTCTAAAGCTCATTACAATGATTATGCAGAAAATCATAGAAAGTAAGGGACCTGTAAAAATTGATTCGTTTACATTAGCTCAATATCCAAATCAATAACGAATACTCAGTTTCTGGTTATTAAAAACAATTAGTCTTATTTGGTAGAAACAAATTAGTGAATAACTTTTTGCTGTCTGCTAACATCTTTGTCAAATGTCTGTTATCGCTCTACAAAACAATGCATGCAACTCATAAGTTAATAATATCCCTAGCTGGTAAATTCCGACACGTAAGTTTGGTTAAATCGTGTGTAGTCTCTAATTTGGTCGGGTTTTGACATTTGGGCTTCAGGTTCAAAATAAACAAGAAATAAGTACTGTTAAGGGAGGTTTTTATTTAAAAAATGCACGTCTTTCTGACGTATTTAATTCTAACGTAATTTATGGTAGATTCGCAACCAAAGGTTATAATATTGTGTGTCCCGCTCGTCAAGTTACCACGACTTCGGGCGACATCGGACGGGGTCTTCCGACTAAAAGTAAATCCCCTAACAGTACATACTTATAATTAAGGTGAAATTTGATGTTGAAACAATCCGGCAACAATATGAGCCATTCGGGCTAAATCGCTGCCAGTTTACGCATACGCACTTTTCAGGATGCTAAACTGCAACATTACCCCTAGCTGATTTTCATCAAATTTAATTTTTTCATCTGTTTAATTCCAGTAATTTTTAGCGCTGCGAAAAATTGGACAGTGTAAATGGAAATTTAAAATTATCTGGAAATACCCGATTTTATTGTGCCAAGTACCGAAAGCATTTTCTACAGGCACTCTATAGGCGTGCGGGTGATCTCCGGCCTGTGCCAACAGTTGGCAGTTAACACTTAATATGCTTTAAATTTAAGGAGTCTTTTAAAAATGTTCCTTATTATAAACTACCTTAAAAACAGGACAAAATTCTTGAAATATTGCTTTTTTATATAAAAATTTACTTAAAATATACCAGTAAAAACAGGGTAAAATCCTTAAATTTTAAGTTTTTTTAGTCGAAATCGAATTTTATATTTTTTAAAAATGAGGCAGAAATATTAAAATTTGAACTTTTTAAAAAGGTGCTTAAAAACAGGCTAAAATTGTTTCAACTGTTACTTTTTTTATATCCGTGAAATATTTGCTTTTAATATATCTTTAAAAACAGGGTAGTATCCTTAAAAAAGTGTTGTGTTCTGAAAAGACCTTCCTATTAGTAACCGCTATCCCACTAGTTCAAATTTTCATCGATGTTTCGATTTCGGTCAAATGATTTAGCGTGGAAATGGAACTAGTTGTCATTAAAAACTCCACTAGAAAACGAAATCCCCCAAAATAGGTCATCTTTTAAAACCAAAAAAAAATTGATTCTATGCTTGTTTTTCCCATTTCTCCGCACAGAATCTTGTCAGGAACCCGAAACCAAAACTACCAGTCACTTATACAAAATTGTTACATCTTCCAGTGATAATGACAGTATAAAGTGTGGTTAGAATCAATGACAGTTGCCAGTGATAGCCCGTAGTTTTCTCGTCCCACGATGCCCTCAGCCATGAAAACAAACACGCTTAAACTTTTATAACATTTGCCAACGACGATGTCTATTAAGCAAGAGACCCCTGCTCCAGAAGCGCCGGTCATCAAGCAAGAAATAGACTCGATTCTCGCCCCTGATTCTCAGTTTTTAAGCTTGAAACAGGAATCCCCCGAGTCTCCGGACGCCAAGCCCCAAATTATTGAATCTACTTATCAATGTAAAGTGTGTAAAAAGCCGTTTCAATCTGAGGAAGACCTGTATGATCATATCAACTCGAAGTTAGCTGACAAGTCTTTTTCTTGTTGTGCTTGCGGTAAGAACTTTCGTGATAATACACAACTGAATGTCCATGCAAGGCGACATACTGGCGAAAAACCGTATGAGTGTAAACAATGTGGGAAGAAGTTTTCTATTAATGGGAACTTGAGTAAACATATGAGGACCCACACAGGGGAGCGCAGATTCGAATGTGATACATGTGAGAGGAAATTTACGCAGTTTGCGCATTTGGAAGACCACATAAAAACGCATTCAGGAGAAAGGCCATTTCAGTGTGAAGTTTGTAAAAGTGCTTTCAAAACTAAAGCTAGATTAAAGAAACACAGGAAGAGTCATGAAGAAACGACGATGACGAGGCGATCAGTGCAGTGCCCAATTTGCCATAAGATGATGAAGACTATGAAGCAGTTAACAAACCACATGGATTGTCATTCTTCAGATAAAGACGTTTATCAGTGCGATATTTGCGGGAAAGGGTTCCATAATATCGTTTATTTACAAAACCACCAAAAAACTCACTCTGGCATTAGGCCCTACAAATGTAGTTTATGTGAAAAAACCTTTATTACCTCAGCGCAACTGAAGCGGCACTACAACTCACACACAGGTCTCTATAATTCAGACTCTAGTTTACAATAATAGCGTTTTATTTTTCCAGGTTATAAGCCATTTACGTGCGATTTGTGCCCCAAATCGTTCCCCAATCTCCAGAACCTGAAGAGGCACAAACTCACTCATACTGGAGAGAAAAACCATGCGTGTACCATTTGTGGGAGGAGTTTTATGATTGTGGAGAATTTAACCAGGCATATGAGGACCCACACGGGGGAAAAACCATATCCTTGTGATATTTGTGGACGACGGTTTGCCCACAGCACCACAGTCAAAGAGCACAAAAGGACACACACTGGGGACAAACCTTATGGGTGTGGGCTTTGTGATAAAAGATTTACCATAAATAAATTATTGTATAAACATATAAGGACTAAACACCCCGAGGATTTCAACGCTTTTAAAGAAATGAACATGAAGAAAAAATATGATTTAAAGTTTCTAAATGGGGATCTGAGACCGAATTTTTTCCCAGTCATGGAAAGTATGAAGCCTGAACCCACTCTTGCCGTCATCAAAGTGGAAAAGTTTGAAACAGAAGACGATTTGTAAATAGTATTGTACAATTGTAGAAATTAAATGAGTGTTGGTGTTTGTAAATTTATTTTACAATAAAAAACACTGGAAACTTATTGTACAAATTTATTAAATGCAAGTTTATTCATCTTGCACAACTGTTGTCTTTTCAGACACATACAATCCATCTAAGAACATACGAATATCCTTGTTTTTCACCGTCGTGGACTGTTGAATAAGCGCTGCGGATCTTGACACATCCTCCAAAGAATTTCCTTCAATAATCAACTCGTCCTTTTGTTTAGCAGAGTTTTTAACTGTGACTCCAGGTGCCATTTTCACTCTAAAAACTCAAATTAAAACTACAAAATGACAACAGAACCACTCACCTTCTAATGTATTTTTCCCCTAAGAAATTCCTGATTTCAATAACTGAATCATTCTCAGTTGTAACACAATTAATGGGGAAATGGGCGTATACAGCCCTCATTTTGTATTGGTATCCTTTAGTTACCCCCTTCAACATATTCTCGACATGAGAACATACTGTACGCACTGCGGCTAATTCTTTTTTGGTTCCGAACCATTTCTCCACCTTGAGAAGTCTGGGATTAACCATATGAATGTCAACAGCAAGATGCTTGAAAGAACGTTTCAAGACACCCCGGGGGCCTTTCACGGTCACCAGACGAGACTTGGCGTACACTGTAATCCCTTCAGGGATCTTCACCGTTTGATTGGTGACGATTTGCTTCATCTTGCTGAAAAAGAAACAATGACATAACCTATAAAACCTAAAGCACAAACAATAATTTCAATTAAAGTAATTTCGGTAAAATTAGGGTAGAAATGGTTGGAAAAAGTAAAAATAATAGTAAATTAAAGATGTGAGGGGTAAAAATACCGTAGATTTTAGTGATGTTTTCAGATTTTGACAAAAATAATTCATGGACACTAACCTTACGCGTTGACGTTTAGAAGCGGAAAAGAGATGGAAACATGTTAGGGGAATTCGCGTTGCCAACAGTATGATGGCACATTAAAAAATTGAATAGCTGTATTGTTTTATATATATATAAAAATAAATACAAATGAGAATTGTGCTTGACAACTAATCAATTTTAATTGCAATTTTAGTTTATAATTTAAAAAAAAAGCTAAAATTGGAGTATGCAACTAACAAAACACGTAATTTTTAACCTTTCCATATAGGATAAATAGGGTAGTAATAAAGCGTTCACTAATCAATTCTATTTTGCTGTTTACAAATTCTAAATGACTAGTATTTAATTAATTTTTGCACGTCTAAAACCTAGAAATGAATGATAAAATATTGTTCTCTGCGCAGGAAAAAATGGAAATGATATGAAATGTTCAGTAAGTTTGTACTACACTTTTGAGCTTAACTCTACTAACAATACCAGAAAGTACTATAGGCTACTTCTATTTTAACTTATTTAAAAAAAAAACTAAATATTTAGTCATATAGTTTATCATAAAATACATTAATTATTGTAATGGGCGATCAATTTACTACTCAATAATAATAATAATAATTATGATTATTACGTGTTATGTTAATAATAATAATAAATTATTATTAATAATTATTATTATATTAATAATATTAATAATAAATTAAATTATTAATTATTATTAATTATTATTATTATCATTACGTGTTATGTTAATAATAATAATAATAATAATAATAATAATAATAATAATAATAATAATAATAATAATAATAATAATAATAATAATAATAATAATAATAATAATAATAATAATAATAATAATAATAATAATAATAATAATAATAATAATAATAATAATAATAATAATAATAATAATAATAATAATAATAATAATAATAATAAATTAATAATAATAATAGTTCGCTTTAAAATACATATATAATATCTTGTAAAAGAGAATTTTGAAGATTAAAACACCGTATAGATGAAAATATCAATCTGCAAAATCACAATAAAGAAAGTTTATGCTGGCTAAGAAGAACCAGCAATGAGATTCTCTTTTAAATTCCACTTCAATAACTCTTCTTCTCTGTTGCTTCCAGCTGCAGCTTCTACAGTTTACAACATTTAAAAATGGGAAATAAAAGATGTTCAAACATTGTAATCAAATAGAACTCACAAATGAAAAAAAAAACACTTTCTTTTAGTTTCTTCCACATTTTTACCTATTTCCAAAGCCATGATTACAGTTTTGGTGGTGTAAACAACATTAACAACCACAAGAGTTATTGAAACATCATTCAAACTATAATAAAATAAACTATAATTGTTGTATTAGTTAGTGTTTGGAAACCCAAGAATCAAGTCGTACCAAGGTGCCTTTCCAAAAATAGTACCGATTCTGAAAAGAACTCGAAGGTCATAGTTAATAATAACGTCTGAAAATCCATCTGTTCAATCATGAGGACATCAATCACTTCTAATACTTGGGTAAGCCCAATGCGGAAAATAATTTTCCGGTTTAAAATAATATACACAGCACTAAAATTACATAATGTCATTAATACCAATTTCATAATGTGGAGTAATTTATATTTCACGTGTATTATGTGTTACCTACGTATTGTGAACGAATTTTCGAAACATCTACAAAATCACTATAAATTAATAAATTATAATAATTTAAGTAGTAAACGTCACCAAAAACCCGATAATTCTATGTCTCTCAAGTTTAGAAAAACCCGGCTCCTGAAATCCTTGCAGCGCAAATCTCAATTTCCCACGACAACGCCTGAAGCACTTTTCTTTCCTTGGAATTATGCGGAAACCAGTGTTTAGATTTATGACATGAAACTAATATTTTTATTAACAACGGAACCTGCACAGAATAAAATTGTAGTAATTCAAGTCAACAACAAACTATGTCCATTGCTATAGGGATAGTTGTAGAGGTTAAAGCTTGAAGCTTTGAAGTAATAACCTCGGTAATAGCTTCTAAGGTATTCACTACAGTACGACTTATTTTGAAAAATAACCGCCATTCGAAGATTTTATTAAAAAAGAATTGACAACTGTGACAAAAAAAAAATTCGTTTTGAAGTATTTTGAAGGGGCGTTCAAATAGGGAGTATGAGTACCAAACAGTTTGTTAAAGATCAAATCAATTACGATGGTCTCGTAGATAAAAGACACGTAGATATTCCGATAATGTAAATGGAAATCAATATCTGTAAAGTAAAAATCAAAGTAGGTGTTATCAACTAAACAAACTGAAACAAATAAAACAGGAAATGTAACCAAAAGTTGTTCCAAAGCTTATTTCTCGTCTAATCCAATTGTTCGCTACTTGATAAAGTTTTTGTAAGCTTTTTTATCTCAATAACTATAATTTAGTATAACAGTTACGACGGTAAAAAAGGAAAAAGCGAAGGATGGTAACGTGAAAGCGTTTTTCGCTAGTTATTGCAAAAAAAGTCTCTGTTTTTTTAAGGTGACGAACAAAGCGAATATTACGTCTAAAAAGGTTTAAGCATTCATGTTCGTGTTTACTTATTTTCTCAACAGTCATTGTTGAATGTGACGTTTGTATTTTATTATGAAAAATACATATTTATTAGCTTGTACAAATGATCCATTATTTTACACATCATTTTCGATAATAAAATTAATATCATTAAAAAAATCGGTTGTGACGAATAAAAATTCTGTTTTTGTATGTTATAAAATACGAAGAATTTTTCGGAGTGGTAAATTTTCAAACTCACACTTTCACTGATTAAATCTGAAGATTTAAAGCTAAAAGATTTCAACCAATGTTACTTTCTAAAACTGTGAATGTCAAAGCCAAAGAACAGATGTAAAATAGAAACTAGTTTTTTCTAATGGTTGAAATTTAAAAAATCTAAAAGGAAGAATTATGACGCTCACAAGAACGAAACGATTTGGAATCGAGTAACTGTTCTTTTAGCGAATGGTAACTGAGGATATGTGATTTCAATTATTTTTTTCAAAATGAAAACTCAATGTGTTTATTACATTTTATTAGAACCATATAATATATTTTTGTGTTTAGAAATGTGCTTATGTTTTTTAAAAACATACCATTTATTTTATATTACAGTAACTAACGCAAAAGTAACTATATACATATAATACAAGTAAAAAAATCACGAAAATAACCGTTCATGAAAGCTAACTAGAATAATAATAATTATAACAATGATAAACCCAACTAATATAGTTGAGACACTTGCATCCAAACACAAACTGAGCTCGCCCGTGAAAAATGAGTAAAATTTCAACGAACAAGTAATGTTAATATAAATATTTCGATAACTAAATGAAAAAGGAGCAATGGTAACAAAGTTAAAAAAGAATTGTACTAAAAGTATGTATAAACAAGATACGTAAACAGGCATACAATAGAAACAATGAACACGCAGTTTAGAACTGCAAACGTATAACATGAAGAGCAAAAGCTCAATAAAGCATTACAAATACATTTGAGTATTAAAAAATTTCAAGATTTCTCTCAGATCTAAAGGCACAAAATCACATCCTCGTTATAAATATTCAGAAAATAGGTTTCTTTCTGGACATTCTATCTCACGCCGTTTTTACACAATGTACAATAACAAAAACAAATTTACAATTCACTACAATCGATTCAATAAATATTATTAAACCTCGACTCCCAATACCCTATCAACGACGTATTCGTATCGACCCGATTGCGCACTATTATCTTCATTGTTCTTCACTTCACTATTGTCACTTATACTTTGTTCATCTTTTGTTTTTGTCGTGTCCGAATGGCACTCGTCGGACGGCAAGAAAGGCACATTACTGTTGACTCTCGTGAAGAACGCCATCTTCTCTCTAAAAAAGAAAATACGAATAAATCCACGCTCTTAGCGCCATTATAACCGCAACTTACTTGAATGATATGATATCGGGTTTGCCATTCCCTGCTTTTGTCTTCCTCAACTTGTAAATTTCTTTTGACACCTTCTTTAGCATTTTTTCAACTTTCTTCTCTTCTGGAGTTTTGGGACTTCTGAAGCTTTCGGCGTGCGCAATCAAGTTCTGAATCCTCTCATCTTCCAGAAGATACGTCGCCATTTCGGTGTCTCCCTTCTCTTTCGCTTCCTCCAATTTGGATTTCAAATCTCTCAGCCTCAACAACTCGGAATGCAGCATATCTAACCGCGTGTGTTGGGCTTGCAGATCCAACTCCAGGTCCAAAGAGGTCCTCGCCGTCGTGGTCATGTGTGATTGAGGGCGTGTCGCTACCGACTGCCTCCTGAACCTCAATGACCGCCTCTCGATAGCGTTCCTTTCGAAAGGTTTACCTCCTCGCCTGTAAAGAGGCATCGCACTGTCGCTGTCACTCCTATTCAATTTGCAGATGTATTGATTCTTGGAAACATGAGCACTAGGCGTGAAAGTCTGAGAACGTTTGATCACCCCTCTGTCATCTAGAGGGGTTCCTGCGGCCGCTAGCTTCATTTGTTTCGCATGCTCGGGGTAAAAAGCACACTCGGTGTTCGTTTGTTTATCGGAGAACGTCTCGATTTCTTCATCGAGGACTTCCAAGACTTCCACATCTTCTTCCTCTTCTTCTTCGATCTCCTCATCTGATTCGTCGCTTTCGCGATCCATGCAGTTGTACAACTCTTCCAAGGTGAAATTAACAGTGTTGAGGAAGTTCAATGGATCTTGGTTTCTAGTGAGAGTTGAAGTTTGGGATGAAATGATGGTAGAGTCGTCTGAACTCTCTTCTTTTACTGGTTGTTTTAAAGAAGGATCTATAGATTCGTGACGGGAGATATCCGACTCTTGACGAGTATGCGACGACTTGGGTTCTTCCCGAGTGTCCATAAGCTGGATATTGAGGATGTTGTACCATTTCTGGGACACTTGTTGGATGTTGAAATCGGCTAAACTCACCTGAGTGCAACCCTGCAAAAAAACATCGCTTAGTTTTATGACGCAAAATCAGTTTGTTTACAAAGAATTTTTATACGCGTCAAAGGTATTTAAATTGTCCATTGTCTGTAACTTTGGCGATAACAATTTTTGAATAAACGTTTTGTACAATAGGTTGTATGTACTTGATACTTGATATACTCGTACTCGCATTCCATTCGTATCTTAGTTTTTTTCGCCTTTGGAAAGCATTCAAAATATTTACTTGAAGCAACTGTTTAAACAAGATAACTTTTTGCGATAGAGGATATAACAAAAGTTTAACTGCGCGCGTTGTTTACTTGGTTTCGTTACATTAAATGCTTGACGCAAAGGTAAGAGATTGTGGCACCTAAAAAAAAATTTATTTATTTTTTTACTCACCACACACTTTTCTTGTTCTTCAGTCTTGCTCCATACATTTAACTGGAGCGTCTTCGTATAAATCTTATTGGCAGGTACGCTGATAGTAAAAATATCACCAAAACTAGGCTTCTTCAAGTCTCTCACGGGCTTTGTGCAGTAAAGTGGAGGTGGCGACGCCGGAAGCAAGGCGATCTTGATATACCTGCGACAAACATTAATATTCTGCTATTCTACCTTTTCCGCTAACTTACACTTGGGCATTTTCCGTAATGTAGAGCGCACACAAATTCCGCGCCCTTTCCACACAAACGCTCAGAATGTTTTCTGTGGAAATATACTTCATCTTAAGTTGTACTTGGGGAGTATCCACATCTTGTTCTTGCAGCAACCTTTTTCTATTAGAAGCTTCGAAAACACCAGAGTCTCCCGCTACCGATTCGTCACTGACAGCGGCCGACACCGACCTCGTGTTAGTCCCCGAAGATGACGTCCGTGAAAGAGCTGTACCATCGTGGTCTAGAATTGGAGGTGGTGTTTCCGAGATGGGTGACAACGGCGGATCTCCCGAACTTTCATAAGAATAGCGACTGATTTTGGGTTGAGTCTGGGGTTCTTGGTGACCCAGATCCTCGATCAGTCTTTGTACTTGACGGTCACGTTCTACTTGTTCGTAGGAAGGTGGAGGAACGGTGCAGGGAAGGTTTTCGTACATGGGGGAGACCGGGGGTGAAACGGAAGAAAGGGAACTGCGTGGGGAAAGAGAAGGTTGAGAGCGGCAAGGAGAAGGAGTGGAGTATTTGGCTTTGAGGACGCGTTCTACTCTTCTGTGTAAGTCTAACATGTCGACGGGTTTGTCTAAATTGGGGACGCTGGTGGTGCATTGGGGACCACCGTAGATGTCCGTGAAGCTCAAGCCGGAGCTCAACGAGCCTTTGCTGCTTGTTGTTGATAAGGAACCGAGACTAGAACTGCTACTGACTGAAAGCGTGCTTGCTGAGAGCGTCTTCAAATGAGACTCTAGATGCGTCATTTGACGTAACGCGTCCCTAAGTTGCTGAAGGAGGAGTTGTTTTTCTTCGTGTAATCTCAATCTATCCGCTATCGCTCTGTTGGACATCTCCAGAGCTTTGTTCAAGTCTTGCTCGAGCCTCTTGCACTCCAGTTGTATCCCACTCATTTCTTCTTTCGACCGCATCCTGGGAGTTATACTCCTCAATTCCCTCAATAACTGTTCTTTCTCTTGGAAGAGTAAGAGTCTATCTTTATCCGACTCGACTTGTCCCGGCTGTACCTTCTCTTCCAAATCCGCGAGTTTCTGCTGAATATGTTGAACCTGTTTTCTCGCTTCGTCGTACTCTAACCTCATTTTTGCCATTTCAGCTAGTCTCGTGCCGATTGGCACCAACTCGCAACTCAAATCCGTCTGCGACGCCGTACTCAACTTTTCCTGAGGAAGACTCAAAGTGGAAATATCCGGCGAACCTTCCGACAACTGAAGCCTCGTCAAATCGTCCTTTAACTTCGCCAATGACTGCATCAACTCCGCTTTCTCTTTCTCGCCACTGGAAAGCGATTTCTGAATGTTGACTAGCTCGGCCATGATGGCTTGAGCTTCCACAATATTATATCCTTGATGCGAATTGAGTTTCTGTTCAACACTAAGAAAGAAATTAACAACGGCCTAGTTTACCCTGACAAAAACTTACGTTGTTAAAGTATCGACTCCCTTTTGCGTATACCTCATTTCGTTACGGATTTGTTCCAACTCAGATTTTAACCTGGAAACTCTATTTTTGGCCAAGGCGACATCCGATTTGAGCAGGTCGGGGTCGTATTTGGTGCTCACGCCGCTGGCTGAAGAATACAAGCTGGTTCGGGAGGTCGCCAAGTTGGCCAAGGCGTTATTGAGATGATTGTATTCATCTTGAGCCAACATTAGTCTTTGAGATTTAACATGGTAAATGTCCTTCTTTGCCTAAAAATAAAAAAAACAACTTTAGCATTGTAGATCTAACCTGATTCAAGCACTAAGGAATGTCATTGTTAAGTTTACTATAAACATAAAAAAATTTAGTACGTAGATTATGGAAAAGTGTGGAGGATAAAAATTGATTGTGGCTGTTAAAAGATGTAAGAAAAAAAAAACGCTCGTGTGTCCCTCCGATTCCTTGTCTCTGTAGCAATGAATTCAAACTATTGCAATTTAAAAACTCGTTTCGACCAATCGTAAACGCGATCACTGCTCTTTAATTTAATTTAAACATTGTTGCTACCAATAAAGCGGCGTCTAAGCTCGCAACAAAACGCGTAAACGATTTCCGAGAAACCCAAATAAACACAGTAATTAGTCCATCAATTCCGACTATCAACAGTAGAACTACCAAAAACCGTTGAATTAATTGAAACGGTCTTCGAGTACCATTACTCGCCGTAAACACCAAGATGCTCCATCACTAAAACGCTTCCAATCCCCTCAAGACCGCCGCATTCTACAAAACCAATAACAATAAAGCCCCCACCAGGGGGCTCATCATTAATTAACCCGACATCCTATTATCAACATCCCACACAAAAAGATCACCACTAAATCTCGAAGCAGCGCGCAAACTCTCAAAAACAAAAAAAAAAACTGAAAATTACGGTAAAACTCACAACTCTAACCCCATAAATGGGGGCGCCGTAGTGATAAGAAGCCGGTAGCGTCCTGAAGCCATGTTGGACACTTTGACGGTGAAAATGTATTGTGGCTGGAAGTGTGTGCACTTCGAGTGCTGGCACGTACTCGTAGCACAAGGGCCACATCTCGACTGTTGCGCTTCTTGTGTCGGGTTGTCGGTGGTCGGCCTTGGCTCTGTCCTTCGCACCCTGCCGACTGGCCCGGGCCACACTTTAATTTCCGTGTGTGCCGTGCATTCCAGAGGTCACGCGGACGGCCCCCGAGGGGCGAGGGGTCGACCGCATTGTTTCGCGTGCGAGCGACGGCTCGGAGACTGCGGCGTCCGGACGCCCACGGGGTACAAAATAAAAGAGTGAAATTCTTATTTTTTTTTTTTCGAAACTTGTGTAACGCCATCGCAAACAGAGGTTCCACGAAGGATTGGAATTTTTTGATGGAGCGAGAAGATAAAAACAACCCTTCGTTCGCAAACGGTTTTTTGAATATCTGATGTTTCAGATTCTTGCGTTTGTGTCGTTTAATGTCTTGTTTTCAGGTTTCAAATTTCAAGTTTGATTTAGGCTTTTACGCAGTTTTTACAAGTTTCATAACCATACGCCAAGTCTTGATGTGAGAGTTAACAGATTATTCCCCAAACTCCGTACGGACAAACTTACACCACTCAATTATATATATATATATATATTATATATATATATAATTGAGTGGTGTAAGTTTGTTTTTACGGAGTTTGAAGAATAATCTGTCATGTAATATATATATATTACACACTAGAGAGTAGATAGATGGTAAATGGTAGATAGCATTTTGGACCTCAGTTTGAAACGTCAGATTCACTTCATAAACTTTGTATTTTTGAACAAACTAAGACAGCTAACTAAGCCACTACTAATTAGGTGCCAAAATCTGGATTTAAACCTCAGATGTACAAGATTCAGATTTTCAACAATGATTTTAAAACTGATATTAAATCTCAGTCATTGAGAAAGTCAATAAAGTCGTCATTTTTCAATACAATGGAATTCTGAATTTCAAAAGCTGTCAAGTTATGCCCGTGTTGTCAATGGACTTTTTCCAAAATCCGAAAGGCAAGTTCCTAATCTCAAATCTGGTGGGTGTTTTTGGTATCCACCAAATCTCAATGGAATTCCCAGAATCCATGGTATGGCTTATTGGTACCCACACCCTCCTTCCCCGTTACATAATCCCATCTCCATTGTCCTCATCCGGCGATAAAACACAAAAACAACCTGTTGATCCGTGTGTGCGGAGCATCAGGCCAAAAGAATGCGTCTTCGTACGTTTTCGACTAGGATCGGTGGAATGCAGTGGCCTGCTGGGATCGTGCGGCGTAACACAGGTAGCCGCTGCAACGCGCGCCCGAACCCCCCTTCCTCCACGAAACAAGTGCCAGACCAATCCGCAGCACACTCGGACACACAAAAGATAATGTCGTGTTTTCCCCCCCGTTAACCCCTCTTCGCCGCTTTTCACCACCTGTTCGCCGAGGGGGGACGGACCTTTTTTCTTCATTTTTTTTTCAGCGATTCTCTCTTGTGTTTTCGCCGGAATCCGAACAGGCTCGACATTCCTGAGCCGCGGCACGAGCCTCCGCCCCCTCCCCTTCGACGACCAATGGACACCGGGTGTTCAGTCGCTATAAAAGGTGTTCGAAAATATTGTATGTCAAAATACCGCGACACGTTGTCTGTCAAAATAAATGACGGGGGGCGGCGCGACGCTGAGGCGAGGATATGAGAGGTTATCGCGGTTGACACGCTGCTACTGACGCGCGGAATGATTCGAATTTGACGTTATTTTAAAGGTTACGAAAACATGGGAAGAATTTAATACGGGAGATTAGAATGAACTTTTTTTGACCCGGCATTGTGTCAGATGTTCGCTTGGATCGGACGAGAGAACGAACCATCTCAATGCTCATGAAAAAATTTAAACAGGAACAAAAAAAAAGAGGCGAAATGGGAGCAAAATGACTCATTGGCGGTGTTTAACGAATTCCGCGACAATTAATTGCTGACGTGATGCATAAATCATACTTTTCTGTTGAAAAATACCGAGACTTTCAACAATAAAAACACGAATGAATGAATAGAATCGCGAGTTTTTGCTTTCAAAACACTTGAAAAATTTAAGTTCAACTGCAACCAAAGACAGTTCCGAATTGACAGAACGCTCAACAATTTTGGTGAATGGCTCGCTCTATAACGGACAAAGAAAGACCAAACTTACTGCTGGAATTTCTACGTAACTTGCAGTTCGAACAGTTATTTGATTTTAAGATTTCATCAACGAGGTATGTTCGACAGTCAAGGAGATTTTTGAGTAGTCTAGATTAAGGAAGCCACTTTTTTACCGTCTGGAAGCATTGGGGCTGAACTAGTAAGAAAAGAAGCATATAAATGAAATAAAACAAAGAAGCTCTAAATAGCCGTGAGACAAAAATTTCGCCTCCTCCTTCGATCTAGTCATCAACTGAGTAATAAATTCCATCAAAGCGAATGACTAATTGTGTCACGGCGATTACCATTCCAAAACAAAAGCAATGACCATCTGCAGAAACGTCATTTAGGTTCAAGTGCAAGCATCACAGTGAAAATCACATAAAATCAGAAAGAACCGCGTAGTTGAATTAATCAACGATTTAAAAGTCTGAAAGCTATATTACCATCATTAGCTTTTAAATAACAGCTTGATTGTGGGTCGACTTTACGACTTAATGACTTCTGATTTTCGTTGGCGGCGACTATTAATACGACAACAGCGCGAACATCATTCTGCATTCGCTCCCCAAAAGCGCGTATCTTATCTCCGTTTTTCTCATGCAAGTAGACCGGAGTCAACCGCGTGGAACGGCAACATTTGAAAAATTCTAATCTTTTTTTACAGTTAGCTAATCAAGAACCGCACCGAGTCGGCAGCACGCACCTTCGACTCGATCGAAATACAGTTGCCCCGATCGACGCAGGTTTAAAAATACGCTCGATACGTGCACATTTTTTGGATGATTTTCGATTGGGACGACAGTTGGGCTCCTCGAACGGACCTCTTGCAATAAACGCGATCCCTCCGGTTTTACTTCCACGGTCACATTCCGTTGCATGTGTGAGAGTGCGATGCACGCTCCACTGCACCTCCAGAATGCATCAGATAAATCCACGCATTGTCCAGAGAATTCCGCTACCACGGACGGGGCCACACTGCGAACGACAAAAGCTCTCACGGGCGGAATTACAAAAATTCCACGCCAAAACCGACGAAGAAACGATAATGAGACCGGCTAGATAAGATGCGTTTTAACAACATGTCTGTTTGTAGGTGTGAAAAAAGAAAATTTGCTCACCTCGAGGACATCTTGCGCCGTCTGCAAGTATTCCCTCAGCATGGCCTCCTGAATGGCCCTCCATTCCTGCCGAGGATCCTCCAGCTGCGTGGATTCTGCAAAGAACGAGTTTTTGTATCTCGTGTCGAGAAAAACAAAGTATCTAACACATTAGCTCATTTTACGATTGTAACAAAACACCATAAAGTAATAATTGCTGTTAAGTGAGATTCCCTGAATCATCTCGGTGGCATCCGATTTATATGGCATTCTTTTTCGAGCAATTAGAAGTCAGTGGCGCCTCGTCTCGCCAAACAATGACGATGTTACTTACGGGTTTGATGATTGATGAAGTATGGTCCGATCTGACCATCGTACGCTTCCTCCCATCCCAAAGGCAATTCGTTGCCGATGCAATCTGCGAATGTTTGTGGTTTCGTGAACCTGCAAAATGACAAACGTAGTAAAAATGACGAAAAGGAGGTGAAAGTCTAGTAAAGGTGTGGCGAGCTGCGAGTCCGGAAAACGTTTAAATGACTCCACAATGAAGTGGCGGCTAGCTTTTCCCGAGGCTTTTTTCCGTCAGCAAAATTTTGATAAAAATCGAGTTCTCTACAACCGACAAGTTCCACGGTAGCCATATTTGGTTTTAATTGGCTGCAATCTACAGGGTGTGCATTTTTTGCTCTCTAGCATATCTAAAGTATCTTGTACATCCGGGACATTATAATAAATGAATAATGTATCACTCGCGCAACCACACCAGTGGATTTTTCGAATATTTCCCTAGCCGCGTCCTTATCGGCGTCGTCGTTATCATTCGATAAGCGAGTTGTGACCCGCAAGGTCGTCGGAAAAATTTTTTGGCGTAGCTCCAACGCAACTCCATATGGCGTTTTCACCCCGGAAGGAAGGTCACGTGGGTGGGGGGGGTCGGTCACGGCCCCGTCGGCTGCGAGCTTCGTCTGAAGGGGGCTCGACCGTCACCGCATTCCAACGTTTCGTCGTCTTTGTCGAACATCTTCCATCTTGCTTTTGCACGCATCATTCCACAATACTATTCGTTCAGAAAATGTGCGCTGAAGCGCTCGTTACTTGGTACAATTTATTGGATGGAGGACGCGTACGCGCGTAACCGTATGGGGGTCGTTCGGGGGTTACGTTTCGCAACGAAATTCCGCGCTGATAATAACAGAAACGGAATGCGGTTGAGGCCGAGGCGCTTCGGGCACGGCTTCCAACGCCAAAAAACTGACGTGGGATATGGGAATTTTCTTGGTCTACCCTAAAACCTTAGGAATTCCAAGCAGGTCCCTGAGAACAAGCCGAATCTCCAGAGAAGCTGGCCTTTGTGTGATTGACAATGACAATCGGTCAAAATAAAGGTCATCAAGAACAGATCCCGAACTGGCCTTTCCTGATAAGTTTTGCTAATCATTAATTTCGATCAATTTTCCTTGAAAAAAAGTTATTCTCACACTTTTCTGGTCACAAATCAGCAGAAAAGCGACATTATTATCATTTATTTTTCTACATCTGCGTCCACATCGTTCAGAAATCTTTTAGCAAAGAGTTCAAGACAACACCGAACTGATTAATGTGTCCTATTCAAATGAAAAAAAAAAAAATCGTTTCCTGTGCTTCAAAAACAAGTCTAATCCTGCAGTTTTTCCCTCTCGCCGTAACCAAGAAGCGACATTCCATTCATAATTTATTTTGATGCAAAATTGTAATCTTTCGTGCGTTTCAAGGTCCTCCTACACCATCTGTGTACAAACATTTAAATGTTTACAATTCAATGCGCAATTTGACTTATAATCAATTCGGCAATAACACGTGCAAACAGGCCACTTTTCGCTGAAACACAACGTTTTAATGTATCAAATCATGTTTTGCGGTAATAAAATTCAAACACAGACATTTTGTAGTTTTCGCAAAACACGTCGATAAATTCGGCAAAGGAAAATTTACATATTTGTATCGGTTTTAAGTTTCTATCTACCTACTAGTGGTTTTCTCTTTTAAAATGTCAAACAATAGCAATGGAACATTTGTGGTACCCGGTGGTGTTACACGCTGAAAAAACGAAATGAAAAAAAAAGCGTGAAAAGCGTCGCCTTGGCCTGCAATTCCGATAAGCACTAGATTACTTAACATTATTGTTCCACTGGTTTCACGTTAGATTGGTCATTGTTCCACGGTTCTCATAACATTAGGAATTTGATTTATGTTCGTTTTATAAGAAATGAGAAGTGTAATTGCTGTTGTTTTTTGTGGTTCGACCTCATCGTTTATTCGAAATTTGGAGCATCTAGCTCTTCAGTCCGCTTTTCGTGTTTTTTCACTCTGGTGAAAGTGACACAGATTAGCGCTCCATCGCTCCCTCTCATTTCCAAAATTTTCCTTTCCTGTGTTTTCTCGTTGATTTTGGCTTGAACGCAAAGAATTCCAACAATCCGGCCGACGTCCAAACATAAATTACATTTCAACTCGGTCTATAATTAGAAGCGAAATAACTTGGCAACGACAACGCCAGCGTTCGATCCGCCGTATTTAGCCAAGAAATTTCGACGTGTTTAGCACCTTTAAAGGACGCCGAACGCAGTACCGGACCTTGAGGAATTCCAATGCGATCGTCTCCTAATCGTCCGGATTTTTGTTTACCGGAGTGACTAACGCAACGCAAATACCATTTTCCGATGAATCGGAGGATCGACTTTCGAGACTTGTGTTTATTTGCGTTCATGTTAATCATGTTTACAGTTACGGAGCGGAGATTAACCGGGACGGAAGGCAAACAACCATAACCTGGACCAACCCTGAGGACAACGGAAACGAAACGAAACGAAACGTCGGGGGATTTGTATTCGGTACGCGACGTGGCCTCAAAAGGGAGCTTATGTAATAATCGTCGATGACGACGTTCATTAACCCAAATTCGAGCAAGGGAATAGTGGATGGATATGAAGATTTGACAGCGAAAGAACCAAGTGACACACTGAAAAGAGGACGATTTCATTTGTGGAGCTTGCTTCTAACATGGAAAGTAACTGTACTTATTGTAGTACACTCCATTGTTATTTTAAAACATAATTAAATACATATGTAAATGGAAAGCGACTACACAGGATGGCCGTCAACTGTCATCATCGATCCCATCAGGATGGGTCGTCGTCGTCGTCGTCGTCGCCGCCGCCGCGCCGTCCGCCAGATGTCCTCCCTGCATTCCATTCCCACGGACACCCTTTTTTGTAGGTCATTCGTGGTGAACAGTCCTTGACCGAGGTCAGCACCCCACTTGTGCCTCACCCTCACCATTTCTTACTGTTTTTGTTTTTAAATGTAAATGAAACGAGCATAATTTATGTTTATTGCGATTAGGATTATAAAATTAACCGGTTGTGCGAAGAAAAATCGAAGCAACGGCGCGGTTCGCCTCCGTTAAAACCTGAGCTAAATTTCACAATTTTATGGTAATTGGTGGAGAGAGATAATTCCGTATGTGGAATTTTAATTGCGGTTATATTTAGATGTCGCCGCTAACCTGCGCGCTGGGCCTCCTCCGGTTTAAATGCAAGATGTCGGAGGGGAGGGCCAAGAGAACGCCATAATCTAGAAATTATAGGATTGAGCGAAAAAGAGTCGCCGGTCTAAATTTTTCTTGCTTTCTGAACTTCCTGTCGTCCTCATCATCGAATGATGGTACTCGAATTAAAGTCTACATTACTCATTGGGCTTTAATTATTTTTAAGTAGACTTAAATTAAGTAATTCCTGTATCTATTAGAATCACCTGAGAGTGAGGATGTAGCTTTCTCGAAACGACGTATGTAGTACACATTTTCCGAGAACTTTTTTTTTTTTTTTGTATATTGCACCCATTGATTGCAATTATCTCTTACGTGGAATTTATGGATTCTGTCCCTTGGATGTTTACCATTTCGAAATTCGGATCATAACAAAAACAGCAATTTTGTGTCTATCGATGTCGAAGACCGTGGTTCGAATTTCTCGTCAAACTAGTCTAGTTTGCATTCCTTTTTCAATAACAATAATTTCCAGATTAATTAATTCTAGACATTCGTAGAAAAAAAACTTGCAAACAATTGTGAAAACTTAGAGATAACACAATTTTGTTTCTAGGAAATTTTGAGACATAAAGTGTTTGGAATCTCTTACGCAATGATACCAAAAAATCTGATTTCGAACGATAAACTTGCTAGGACAAAGCCCCGGAAAATTGCTGCTCCTTCTTCATCAAATCTAGACCATCTAGTTATAGAACATTCAAGTCCGAATTCGCTCCATCCTCTCCACGTACAAATATCATGTTGCATTACCATACAATGGCCACTTCATATAAAATACCAATTAGAGCGACCTCTGACCTCACTTAGTTGGCCTACATCGTGTAATTGTATCGGCTATTTCTCCACGGTCATTTGCGTAAATCATCAGTTAGGTGGGTGTGGTCGAATAACATCCCCAGGTCAATCGAATCAATGAACTTTTTTGGTAAAAGAAAGGAAAAGGATGCGTCGTCTGGATATTTATGACATCATAAAAATTAAGCAGCAACCGAACGAAGTTGATTTTTATGGCGCTGTCGCACGTTCGAAAATACAGGAAACAAAAAATTGACCTCAGGTCAGCGACTGGAAAAGCGGATTCACGACGCAAGGACATTTGCCGCTCATAAATCAGAGGGATTTGCGACCTCTGGCTGAGGTGATGAAAGGTCCATGCTGGAGGTGGCGCCTGAAGAACGAAGAGAACGAAAAGAAGAAAAAGACTCGTTTCGTTACGTTTATCATTTTGATGGAGGTAATCCCAAAAGAACTATGTGGTTCTGTTAATTAAATTTTAAAGTAAATTTAGGTGTGTCAAAATAGAAACACGTCTTTTTAAAGGTCTTGTGATTTTGAATGCAAACATACTTCATTTTCGGTTCATTTCAAATGCTAGAGGTCAAAATGTCAATAATATCTGATTTATATTTTAAAATATAATCTCGGTTGAATTGTTTAATATTAATTCGTTCAGCTATTTTCGTTGTTGTTATCAAAAAACTTACAATATCGGTTAAAAAAAATATGACGTTCAAAAATAACGTGTTTTTATATCTAATTTAAATGTCATATGTATATGTAAATATATAAAACTTCATTAAGAGCTGAAACTGTAAATTTAACATTTTATCAATGGAATGACGCCACCAATTTCCTTAGCAGGAAGAAGTAAAACTTTCCAAAAACTAAACCAACTTTAAGACTGCTAGTGGGGTCATTTCAAATTAACTAAACAACAAAAAATTAGAATATTAATAGTTACCTACAAAAATGAAATGTTCCCTTTTTGACGAAACAAACAGATTTTTGGTGAAAACATACTTTATGGTTTAAGTAGTGTGATTGCAACATAATTGCGATAAAAAAAAGTGAGTGATTCACTTTGTTCGTGTGTGAAAAAATGTGTCTTGCTAATAGGAATAATTAAAATCTCACATTGTGATGAGATCAATGATTCTCGTTGACAACCTGTTCTAGCCGATCATAAATGTCTCGAGTTCTTCACGTGAATTTTAGAAACTTATTCCTACACACAGCTTCGAGACCTTTAAAAAACGCACTTTCTTTGAATTGAATAAACACTTGCAAGGACTTGACTGTTTTACAATGTGCAAGAGTAAAAGTCATTGATAACTGAGATTTTGGCCATATCAATTCCTGCTTTGAATTACTTATTCTAACAATATTCTGTTGAAATTTAAAGTTGTTTGTTTCAAAAAAAGTCGCCTTAAAATTTGAACATTACGTTTGTTATCTGGTGTGTCACAATGTCATAAATATGCAGGAATGTATGTATATATCTAGACAAAGACTATAATAAAACTGGAGAATAAAACTGGATTGATTATCAGTTGGTTGTTTACAATTTACGATTGAAATTTACTATGCTAGTATTGTTGAATCAAAATCAAACTTTTTTCTATGCGTTGTAAGGAAGAATGAATGATGAATTCAGAATTTCACATTGATCTGAGCTTGTCAGCCATAAAGTGTATCCACTTTTTTGATTTAATGGCTTGCTTTAAATAAAAGCAAGGAATTTAGAAAGACAACAAATAGGCTGGCGGCCTGCTGCCAACTGGAACAAGTAAGTGTTGATAACAAAATTTAACGAGTTTCCTATCGATCAACTTTTATGTCGAATAAGTTTTTGTTCTAATTTGTTGTTTGTCACAAAAATTCAGAAAATGCACACAGATAAGGACACGAAAAATAAAATAAGATTATCAGTGAGGAGGTATTTACAATTCACGATTGAGACTACCATGGTCGTAATTATTATTTCGAAAAGTAAATATTTTTCAAACAAGAAGGAGGAAGTAGCATGAAATGTAATGACGCATAACAATTTTATCAGAACGTCGTGCTAGCAGGAATGCTCGATTTCGAATTCAGGAATGTGTGAACATCAGTTTGTTATCCCGTTGTTGTGAAAAGTAGTTCCTGCTGGCAACTCGCGTGTCTCTTTAAAAATGTTCGGGGTTCACTCTGGATTCATCCCATGATGGATGGATGCATGGTGTTGTGACAAGTGGAGTGAAAGTGGTCAATGCACCGCTCAGCGATGGAGGAGGAGGCAAAAAGTGGCAATAACAGCACATAGCGGTGTAATTGTTCGTGCCACTTTTGAGTGGTCGTTCTTGTGGTGGTGTTACATCACCGGGATTCGGGGCCATCAGCGATAAGCGGCATTCTTGCCCTTATCGGTCGTGGTCCGATAAGCGACATACCTGAATCGTTAGTAATAGCCCGACGTCGAGGGTAGACCGCTTGGCGTCTCGCAACCACCGCGTCGCGACGCTCCGAAACCGCGTTTATATTTTTAGACACAAATAACAATTCTTTGTTTCGCGCATATTTCCCAAACGGTGGCAGCACATGCGGCATGTTTTCTCGTGGGGGCTGTCGTCGGGGGTGAGTGGCCTACCTGTCTCGGGGGTCGATCCACGTAGTTTTCTTCGAATTGTGGTCGATAAAATATATTTTTCCGTCGTAATCCCGGCCGTAATCCCAACCTTCGGGTAAGGGTATCTCACCATTCCGTTTTCTTGGCATTATTCACAATAAAATCCATTCAAATTCACAGCAACTGGCACACACACCACTAACTACTCGGCCATGTTGAATACCACATTATCATGAGCGGTCGCGATCTGACGTCACCACGACAACCGCCAATGGGACGAGGCCGCTCTCGACTAAGGAATGCGGCGCACTTGCTCTCGGTGAATGGGCTGCAGGACTTCGAAGACGACGTTCACTGCAGCGAAACGCAAAATACGCAACACACACGGGAACACGCACCGCATTCACCCCCGATGCTTTCACCCCCTGAACACCGCGGGATGACAAGGTCGTGGCGCAACGGCGAAGGAATGCGATTGGAATGCGTCAGGGTCCGTCCCACAGGCCACATTCCACAAAGTTTAATAGCGCCTGAATAGTTCGCATATTTTTTACGAGGTGGAGACTACAAGCTGCCGGATTTGCGACACTGCTTTTCAGATGACGCGCTACATCTATCGGCGCTTAACGCAAACGGTTTCAGAACGCTGCTGCCGGAGCTTTCGTGAATAAGCTCGCGCGAAACGGAGCTGCTGAAGCTTTATGAGCTTTGAAATTTTTTATGTTAAATAACTTGGGTTATTTTAATTCTAAAAAAATATAGTCTATTTGGGATAAAATTGTTACTCCTTGTAGTCAGAATGGTGCAGACTCCGGAGCAGGATTTTTTGAACTTTTGTGTTAAAAATGTTGCCATAAAGAGCTGCTTGAGTTATTACAGACTTGAATAATACTAAAAATGTAGGAAATATTATATTGATAACATTAAAAGACTCAAAATATATCTTTGTAATCACCCAACTGGATACTCTCCTTAAGGGTTATGATTCATTTCGAAAAAATGCGACCAACCAAGTTCGAAAGGGGATGAATTTTATATTACAGGAATGGTAAATGTGGGAGTTCCAATACCCTGAAAAGTGTACGGGTCATTGTTTTAGAAGGTCTTCAACCCGTCTTTTGATAGAAAATAGCGGAGACCTGCTCGCGTTAGAGAAGTTTGGAGATTGGAAATTTTCAGCTGTTGCTGAGCAATATGTCGACGAATTTTTGAGCAAAAAAATTTAAATTTTCTAACAGCTTTTCGAATTGACATCAAGGTCTGAACTAAAAATCTCGGAGCCTTTGGAATAACCAGTTACATAACATTTAAAATCTCCATCTGAAGAAACTGTAAAGCAAGGAAAGTTATAGAAAAAGCTTGTGATGTCTGACAATTCTGTGTATTTAAGTTTTGCAATTGTTCTCATGTTTTGCAGTAATAATTTTGATATAATTTAAGATTTTTATTTTTATATGACAATAAAAGAGAAAGAAACTGTTGTTGATTAAATATTAAATAAAAATTTCCTCCTGTGCTATAACAGTCGTGATTGTTATGAGTATAAGTTATGAGTCAGTTAAGCTGACAATTTTAAAATAATGCAATAACAACTAGGTATTATAAAAATTCTTCTGAACAAAAATAAAGTAGTTTACTTTGAATTTAAAGTCACTTTTATTCTAGAAACGCCATATTAAGAATTTCTTTTAACTCTTTACTAGTATTTTTCTAATTTTAATAAAAATCTATCTCATGGTTTTGTGTTTCGTGGTAGTTTTAGTGAGCATTAAAGCTCTGGATTATAAGTTTGAAGGGTTTAGCTCACCTTTGTTTATAGAACTATTAAAGAAAAAAACGTTAAATATGACAACCAACTCTGAAAAGTCGGAGCTACGTTTGTCATTTTTAGAAAGCTGCATATTTTGTCTGTGGTCCTCCAATCAACTGAATATGTGAACTTATTCGTCCATTCGAAACCCTTAAAATTCACATATTTTTAATTGTACAATTAATAATTAATTGAAAAAACTTAACTTAACACAATGTGTTTTGTTAGTAACAGCAATATAAGTCATTGACTGATGAGATTTCGGTTAGATCAACAGAATTTTTGCTTTGATTTACTTGTTCCAACAAGAGTCTGTTGCAATATTATTAAATTCACTTATTTCTGTTTGCGTTTCATAAAAGAAATTAAGTTTACAAAAACTGCCTTTACAATTTAAACTTTTGTTATCTGGTGTGATACAATGTCATAATCATAATCTGCAGGAAGATTATAATGGAGAATAAAACTGGGTCGAGATTTACAGCTAGGATTGATGAATCAGAATATAAACGTTTTCTAAGCCTAGTAAGGAATATAAAGACTTGACAGCACATTTAAAAATGGCATACAATTTATCCTTCTTGTAGTTTTCGATGCGGACTTTTGTTTGCTGGGTGTCTGACTCTAGAGGGAAAACCAAATCGCTTGTAGCTTTTTTTCCTATGGAATTAATAAAACAAAGATCAAAATAATAAGTTTAAAAAATTATGTGACGCCAAGTTTTTTTCGAAATTGAGATCAAATACTAGTACTACATTATTACTTTTAAAAAGTTACTCATTTGTACTAAATTTAATTGTACTAATTTGGGTTAAGTATTTTTTAATAAAATGAAATTGAATCTCTAAGTAGCATGCTCTTAACCAAACTTTAACCTTAGAAAATTTAGATATCAAAAAGTTGAGTACTAGTAATTTTAAGTTGACTTCTAAATGTGAAAGTATAATCTGAAATGGCATATATTAATAACTGCGTACCGACATAGCATCAAGACAAACAATCAAACCAACATTCTACAAGTTTTGCAAACAGTGATTTGGTCAAGATTTCATCACTTCACTTGAGACATTATCGCCTAAAACTTAACGTTTAACTGTTATTATTTAAAGAAAGTGTAGATTGGTAATCATACTCAAAATTGCACATACTTCCTAAATTATCTGTCTTGTCGGAATTAAAGATAACGTATGTGATAAAATTTGTGTCGATTCCCCAAAAGTGATAACCGCTATATGAACTCCAAACATTTCTGTATTGTTAGCTGCCAGCCCAATTCGCTAAAATTTGAAATTTTCTCTCAGTTTGAAAGCCCATCCGTAAAAAAATACACATCAACTTTAAAAAAATATAAGAATAATGAAAGGTCTTAGCGTCTACGTCTTTCCTGACAGTAGGTGGAAAATAGTGGTGGAAATAACCTTGAAACAAACATTTTCTATAGTTCCCAACAGAGGAGCGCAATATTTAACATTTAGCATCTTCACATGCGTATCATAACTGCGCTTCTGCTCCTTCCTGCTGAAACCGCAATTCAAATCAGCGTCAGTTTTAAACGTGAGATGCGCAATCAGAAAGAATAATCCTAAAAGTAAGTAGCTGGTTTATTCTTATCTAGGTTACAGAATGACATCAGTGGTGAAATCCCACACCTTCGCGTGTGACATTTTTTAACATATTTTTTTGCAGGATTTAACAATGTCGATTTTGCAACCTACTCCAATACTCCAAGTTCGTCCTTTTGTTCGAATTATTGTGCAACCTACAAAGTCGGTGCGATTCCGTTATAGCTGTGAAGATCGTCCTGGGACCATCCAAGGAGTTACTAGCACTGCTGACAATAAAATCCCTTTTTCTATACAAATTGAAGGATATCAAGGACGGGTTGGTGTCCTGGTTTCTTGTGTCACCAGTGATCAACCTTATAGACCACATCCACACAAACTCGTCGGACATCCGAAGTGCAAAGATGGAGTTTGTTACTTAGAGGATGAAGTAACCACAAACAATTCAGTTATTCGTTTCCCGAAATTAGCAGTGCAGTGTGTGAAGAAGAGGGACGTTCGAGAAAGCTTGAGAGTACGGGAAGAGAAGAGAATTGACCCTTTCAGAAGTAAGTTTGTTTTAGATAAAAATTACTTTTAACGGAGTGGTTTTAGCTGGGTTTGCACACAAAGACGATGTCAAGTCTATAGATTTGAGCTTTGTTCGATTGTGCGTGCAGGTGTTTCCCATAAACGAAAGAAATGAACGCACCGTACTTAGTCCTGTCGTTAGTGAATCTATTTACAACAAAAAAACTTATCCGGACCCGGTCATATTTAGATTGTCCCACTGTAACAGCTTCGTTGATGGACGAGACGAGGATATCATTCTTCTTTGTACCAAGGTATGTAAATCTGATTTTAAATGTTAAGTAATTTTCTTATTATAGATAGCGAAGGACAACATAAAAATCAGATTTTTTGAAACGCGGAATAACAAAGCTGTGTGGGAAGACTTCGGAACTTTTGATCTCAACCATGTGTATAATCAAACAGCAATCTGTTTCCGGCCACCTAAGTACTATAATCAACACATTCTAGGACCTGTCATGGTTTCAGTGGAGTTGGTACGACCTTCCGATGGTGTCCACAGCCCACCATGTCAATTTGAGTACCTACCATTATCTGCAAGTACTGTTTTCACGCTTTTTGTTGATAGTTTTCTAATCTTAAGTTTCAGAACCCGGTTTCTTCAAAGAGAAGAGAGGCCAGTACGACGGGAACATGATCTTTGCTCAACTCGTTGAAAGCTGTTCTTCAGGTAAAACTTCACCTGTTGAAACGGCGGAAATAATGAACCAACCGAAGATTCCTCGATTGGACACGAACGACACTCTTTTGGTCGATATTCCTTGTTTCGAGCCTACGATAAATCAATCACCATCCATTTCTCGAAGAAACACTCAAGAAGAGTGGCTACCAAGGCAAGATTTACTGTCGGAAGATCTCTCTTTCGGGGTCAATATTAATGTTTCCACGCAAGAAAATGACTGGATACCACAGAATCTTCCTGTTTTTATCAATAATATTAATCAAAGGACACCGTCGACGTCCAGGAGGAACACGGAGGAAGATATTCCTGTTTTTAACATTCCGAGTGATATGAATATTGATAGCGGAAATGGAATTTCTAAGCTTTTGGATATGGATTTAGAACCGTTTCATATGAGCTCCGGGGATCTGGAGATGTACGATATCAATAGACTGTCTGGATCTCTAAAAGAATTTGTAATTTCATAAGATCTATCGTTGTTGTTATTATTATTATTTTATTTTTATATTGTTAAAAGTAATTATTTTCTATAAACAATAAAAATATATAAAAAACATTAAAACTCATTTTTTTCTCGAACGCATAAAAAAAAATTGATTATAAAAGCTATGGATTTCAATGTTAACCCTTTGAATTTCATTTTTTAAGAATTGTTTTCAGAATTCACCTAAAAAAAATAACAAAAAAATCATGTTTTGATGTAAATATTTATAAAGATATGAATCATCGAGACGTTGGTTTTCCCCATTTGTTGACCTTTAGCCTTGCAATCCGTTCAAGGTTATACATTCATATTTCTTTACAAATTATAATTAGTCGTCACATGTTCATAATACACCGAATCAACAAATACAGTTAAATATAGAAAAATATAGGCAGCATTCTAAGTAATTATCTAATTAGCATAGTAGTTTAAAAATTCAACTTAACTTAATGTTACACAATACACGGAATGGAATCAACAGGAGATAAAAAGTTAGAATCCTAAACTTAGCAAACAAAACTATAAAATAAAGAAAATAAAGAAAAATAAAGACCAATTTGTGAATAATTTACGACTATCAAAGTTGTTCCAAGAAACAGATACATTACGAAACGACCTCATTTCCGGAGAAGTGGGTATTTACTCTTCGTCTAAAAAAAAACGCGAAAGATAAGATAACACGTAACCTGACGAAAAATCAACGATAACCTCCAATCAAATTTTTGATTAAGAAAGTGTTTTTTTATCGATGTTTAAGATAAGTAATAAACCACGTCAACTAATATGTTCGTTTTGATTCTCATGGTTTTCCACAGTTTTCTGGTACGTCCTTTGCTTGAGATAGCTCTTATTTCTTTAGATTGTCTCAGCAGAAACGCCTTTAGAAATTGAGGTTGCCCACCAGTTGGATTATTTACAAGAACAAATTTACTTTTCCATCGAACTGTACATCGCGGAATTCACAACCCACCTCGAGAATCTCATCACGAATTTTTCAAACTACCAAATTGAAGCAAATGAATTGATAAAATCGTACGCTCAAAGTGTAAGAGACGAAGTCGAAGCAGTTCTTCAGACGTTGATTCAGTTTGAAGTTGACACAGAAAACTGCGGGGAGAAAATTCCTGAATTGAAGAAAGCGAGTACACAAGATACTAAGATAATTCTTCTTGATGGCATTTCCAAGGCGCAAGGTATCATTTCAGATGCTCGGAACGTCTTAATGAGTGCCAGGAACCGAACAAATGCGGTAAAATTAGTGGTTGAAAAATGCAAGAAAATGGTGGACGACACTGAGTGTCTGTTTCAAGCTTTGGGCAGTATAATAGTAATGGAAAAGACGTTGCCGAAAGTTATTGCAGCTGCTGGAAAATACCATGAGACTCAGTTGGAACTGCTTGAAGAAGATGTCGTTGCCGAATTCGAAAAAGTGGTGGTGAAAAGTTTTGATAGGTACTTGGAGGTGTTGGATGAATTTCTAGTCTGTGTCGTGAAACTAACTTGAGATTATTAATGTATATTTTTTGCTCTCTGCTGAATTCTAGTGACTCATTAAAACTGAGTTCGTTTTAGAATATATTACCACCAGAATGATTATTTAATTTGGATTACAAGAATTCCTCAATGTTCCTTCTAAAACAATCTCTCAAAAATTATTAAATTTTTCATTTTTGTGTAGACCAAATTATAATATCTAATTCAGATAGAGCATGAATGGTAGTAGAATTCTGCATATTATGTAGTATGACGCTCTGTGGTCATGTTGCTAGCCACCAATCGTGTCCTGAATGTGGTAATACCCACATCTGTTTAACGATTTTCCGAGAATGGGTTTTCTAATGAAAGGTGTGTCTTCCCAGGACTAAAATTAACATGGCGCGTAAAACCCAGTCCGTCGACTCGAAGACAAGGTTAAAGAAGACAGAGCTTTTCTTTCATCGGGATTAAAAAATGACCAATTAAAAGCTTAAAAACGAGACGTCTTCTGTGAGTACTGTCTGGTACTTTTGAGTGTCTTTTTTACCAGGTAGTAGAAAACTGTAATTTGAATATATTGTAACGCTACGTTCATAGATGGTTCTGATAGAGTCACTAAAGAAGAATGCTTTGTGGTATCGAGAAAAAAAATTGAACGCTTATGAATTGTTGGTTGCCTAGGCGCATGTTGCGTGTTCTGTGTAATTTTTTTCTTTCTCCAAGTGCTGATTTTGTTCTGCACACTTAATCATAAAAAATCACAAAGCATCACTTCCGGCATCGTGTTTTTTCCATGTCGCTTGACAATGAACGAGTCTCGCAAAAAAATTCGGATCATTCTCCGCGATATAATCGCTCATAGTTCCATTGTACTCGACCATTCACAGACCCTTCAACAATAGTGAGAGAGAAAAAACGGAATGTAGTAAACACATCTCTCATTTGCATTAAAGGTGTGAGATAATAGAGTCACGTAGAATCTAATTTTTTCCAATAAAATTCGACTGCGCATTGTCCACGCACGGATTACTTAATAATTACAAGCAACCTTGTGCGAAGAGAGCAAGGAAATGACCCTCCAACATAGTGTAATTAATCTGGTTACTTTCAGGACAAATTACTTGGTGAATTTATTGCATACTTGCATGAAAAAAATGAATAAATGCATACTTTATGTCGGCTTTTTATTGGATGCAATTTAAATGCGAATCATACGTAACTTGTGCATTCTTGACGTGATGTCCATTGTCCCGTTAGTTCGAAATGAGGACACTCCTACTATTAATGATGACGCAACCAAGGGTTGGGAATTTTGGAAGTTTGCCTAAAATAAAGCGTGAGCGTGCACGGAGGTGGCATCAAAGCCAAAAATTTTTCCCACGTGTTGGAGCACTTGCTTCCTCTTCTTGCTCTTCCATCAGTTCCACCGGATATTATCTCATCAAGAATTGGCAATTTAAAGGGTGCGTCCGCGAATTGGGTCACTTTTGGCACTTATGCTAACCATCATCGACAACAGCCTGCGGGTAACGGGCGAAGAGGAGGAAGGAGCGAGATGGAATGATCTTGACCGAAGTTGCTAGGTTATTGGCCTTTCCAAGTTTACTTCCCGGTTTTGCTCGAGTCTCTTTTGAGTCATTTGCTATGCCATGGCCAGTTCGCCAACCGTGGACAAACAACTTGTCTATTATTATGATCCTAAGCCGTAAAACTTGCTCTACGTGATCCTCTCTCCGACCACATTCTTCCTATTTGATGACGACGTTGCACAATTGATCGCTTGATGGTTGGGATTTTGGTTTCGACCAAAAACCGTTATGGTTGGGGAAATTTTTAGATGGCAACCTCAATTCGGAGAAAAACACTGCGTTTATTGAAAGTATTTGTTTTTGGCGGCTGGGCTACGAAAAACAACTACCTACGCGATGAGTCATTAAAGTTCAGATGAAACGTCGTTGCAGAAAAAATTTGTTTATGTCTAAGTTCGTTAAATACCTAAAATTGTGCATAATTAAACTCACTATTAAATACAGGATATTAAGCAAAAAAAAAATCATTTTTTTACAAGTTTCCTGTATTCCACGCAAACAATGGATTTATTCATATTTCTTAAATTCCAAAATCCAAGAATCCCAGGTAGTCTATAGAATTCACAAATATCATAAAAACTCAAAAAAGATCTCAAAAACACGAACTCCAATAATTTTGAACTTTTTCAACACTATTTCATGTTTTTGAAAGCTCAGAAGTTTGAAATATTTCAGATTAAAAAAAAACAAAGGTGGCCAAAGCCAAGCTTCTTAAGGATGCAAAATTTTCACCAGCAAGTGGCAACACAAATAAAAATAACTTAAAATAAAAAGGGACAGGGCTCATACCTTTCCCCAGACCCATGCCGGTTGAGGCCTATTTTCTAATCGTCCCGACCATTACATTATTCTCGATTTATGTGGGATCCTGTAATATTCATAATTTTCTTTGTTGATAGCCGCCCCGAAATACTTTCAGATTTCCTCGTTACTACCCCATAAAGTCGGCATCCTTAGTGAAGGGTTGTTGGCCACACTTTCGATTTTACGAGGCTCATAAACCTTTCAAGTAAAAGTTTGCTCATATTTATTGCACAATCCGCTCGATTTTTATGGAGGGTTGAAATAAATTCTGAGGAGGTTCAAGTGCTTGTGCAATTCGAGGGCGTCGAAACCGAAAGTATTGTAAAGGATGAAGGAAAGGAAGTGCTTTACCTGCTCCCTTTTCAATTTTAGGTTCGTTTCGAATTTCTTTACAATCACAGGAAGCGGAACGATTTGAAAAAATGCTTTCCCATGAAGTACTAAACATGATCGAAATATTGACTCAAAAACCACTTTAAAAACTTTAAATATTGAACTGTTAGGTGTTAAGTTTTTCTAAATAAATATTAGACGTTGTAGTTTGAACAAGACGCATCCGTTGGGCCGGTTCCCTGCCGATTATGCGGCAATAATAGAAAGACAAAACAATCGTGCGTGTTAGGTAATAGATTACGATTACTGAGGCGGTCCCAACGGAACCCGTGCCCGAGAAGTAGTTGTCCTGGTGCTGTCTAAGTCCAACTTGACCTGGGTCAAATCGCTAAAGGCGTCATCACACAATTTCGGTTTCGTTTTATGCAACCGCTATTCGGTCTTGTTGTTCATCTTGAAGCGTAGCGGGCCGTGGAAAGTGATGCTGGATTGTTTCCCGTCATCTCATATACCACTGCATTGGTTAAAAGGAATCTTCAAGGTCGGGATGTTTGTGAATTTCGGGGTCGACGTTTGTTCTTGATATTTGCAGGACCCTGACCCTCGAAAGTCCGGTACCGTTCCGGGCAAAACGCTTGATATTTGCATCGTTCTGCAGCGCCATCAAACGTTATGTCATCGCAAAATTCTCAAGGTTGCAAATTTGCGTTTTCAGGTGGCCGTAAATTCCAACACGCCGCCATGTACACACCTATTGTCCCAAAAAAAAATACTAGTTTGTCTGATTTTATCTCGGAAGAACGTTTTATTTCAACAATTTTTTTACATACTCGCGGTATAATAAATTTTAATTTTACCCAAGGAGCGGCGTCCTGAAATCCATTGTTCTTTCAAGCGCCACCTGGCGATCATTTTTTCGATGATGAATGGGCTCGTCGAGTCTCTAATTACATAAATTGATCGATTTTTTTTTCTTCGTCAGCTGCCCAAACCGACGGGTCAGTGCCCATCTGGTCACTGGGTTGGTGGTGGAAATCTCAAATTACACATACCATCTTCAAGGTCGTATTTTTTCCAGAACTTTGTTCCGCTGGAGCTGAAAATTTGATTAAATTCTCATTGTCGAAATTTTGTGGCCTTGGTACCGTGCCGCCCTCTCACCGCCTTTATTCTTATAATTGGTTTAAGTTGTTGTTTTATTGTTATATAATTCGAATTTCATTGGAAAATGGTTCGAGACCTTGGTGTAGAGTTCAACAATTTCGTAAATTGTAATGGTGGTTTCGTTGACGATGATTTGACAGTTTCGCACAGCTGTAATTGGCGTGAAATTAAGGAAACTCTGAATGATATTTCATTAGAAGAAGTCGGTTTTTCGGATTAGAGTGCGAATTTAATTGGTTCATTATTTGGTTTTTGTCGAGATTAAAAGGCAATGAACCTGGGGTCTTAGGCAAAAAATGGCAAGGATTCAGAAGTAAAATTCGGTAAAGATTCGAAAACTGAATAACTATCAAGGATTTAGAAAATATTTGAGTTCCAAAAAAGTTTGCTTCAAACCAGTCCAAAACTTAGTTCTTAAGAAGAGTTATCAATTTATAAATATTAAGATTTTTTCATAATACAGCAGAACAAATGCAAAAATTAAACCCACAGTTAGAATCGCCAGATATCACAAACTTTTACTGTAAATGTTCTTGTTCTGCAATTTCTTCGGATTCAAAATGAGTTGAGAAACTGGTTGTTCCAAAGACTCTGAGACTTTCAGACCCTACATGTTTTTTTGTTTATATTCCTCAGTAACAATTGAAGATTTCCAACATCCAAACCTCTTTAATATGAGCAAGTCTCCTACATTTTCTACCAAAAGACTATCTGAGGACTTCTAAAATATTTACCATTTCGATAATCCAATCAAAATCGTTGGCATATTTTCTAAACAAATCACAATTCCCAAAGACAGATAGTATCGATGATGACAAATTTTTAAGATATTTCATTTTTTGTGTCTTATAGTGTTACCAATCTAAGATCTCCTCTATCTTTAAATAGTCCAGGACTAGTTTGACTAGCTCATCATGGTGACAGCCACTAAAAATTCTAAACAGCAAGTTACCTTTTTTAATAAAAATTGGATATGTGAAGCCTTACACAAAAATTTGTTATTTGTATCTCTTTTACAACTGTTGCCCTTTTTGAATAGTAGTTTTTCGATTTTTGCCTAAGAAAATTCAAGGAAAGCAAAATGTAAAATTATGACACACAATTTGTGACCTTAGTTACCAGAAATTTTAACATCTTTGGGTAGAAATCTTCGTCCATAAAATATTTGGTGAAATTTGCTCGAGAATTCCAACAAATACCTACTCCAACAAAATATGTTCAGTAACGCCTTCTACCTTTCAGCTTCTCCTCCGTGACGCAAAATCTTGGTATTCCTTTTCATATCTAGGAGAGGTTTTTCCGGGTAATAAACACTTACTCACTACAAGACCTCCTTCATATATCATCAACAATTGTTACTAAATTAGAATCAGTACAATTTTCACTTTGCACCACTGAAGCCCGAAAATTAAAAAAAAAATACATGAAAAAAATATGTTGTTTATAAACAATTGTTTATTTTTGTTTTTTTTTTGTGTGCATTGCCGCCATAAAAAAATTAACCCATACGTAAATAATTAGACGCGATTGATTATAAATTATTTGCCATTTATCGGCCTTATGACGTTAATAACTATCAACATTTTTTTTAATTCCGTGTTGTTTTCTACGATTCTAAATTTTCTAAAAATTCTCAAGATGTAGATGTAAAGCTTCCTAAACATCCAGATAGTCAACCAATTTTAGCAATACTGCAAGTTTGATAAATTTATTGTAGATTTTAGAGACGCGGAATATTCAAATAATTCTTGAATTAAAAAAATTCTAACGATTTTCAGTATCTCAAAACTCAAAAAGTTTCCCAAATTTCAACGAGTGTAAAAATTAAAAATTCAAGCTTTTAAGATAAAAGTCATTCATAATTTTCTTACCACTGATAAGCAAGTTTCCACAATTCCATTTATAAGAATGCCCTTTATTAATTCAGTATCCATCGATCCCCGGAAATAAACACCAGGTGGCGCTTGCCAAACAAAGGTCTATTGGGAATGTAAGTGTCGTTTTACCATGCGTGGGAATGCGAATCTTCTGCGAACAAGTTCAAGAATCGCGCCAGATGGCAAATGGGACCTTCCAAGATGCATTAATTGGCTTGTATTCGTTGAAAAACGTGGGATTAATCTAGAATTGGGTGCGTAATTTCGCGACCATTACTAAATAATTCACGTAGATAACATCCTGTCGAAAAATAATAACTATGACCAGTGTGCTAAATTCAGCCAGTCCAAACAAGTATGATATAATCGTTTTTGCCGCCTTGACTTTGGTAATGCTGAATGTCTTTCAGGTAACATCCAGTCGTTGACCCGTCAGTGAGCGGCCAAGTGTTCGCCAACCAGAGGTTAGCCGATTCGTTTAATTTGCAGAAAAACAAACTCCACCTCTCGAAAACTTCACGTGACCGGAATCATCCAATCCCGACGAAACTAAAGTCCTCACGTGATCATCCACCTTGAAGGAATTCCAAATAAAATTTGCAACATGTTTCGTGCCAAGCTTACTTTGCATGGTCTTAGTGACACAATCCCAATATGGAGGGGTAAATTCATGATTGTCCTTGACGAAGACGCCATTTCTTAGGTTTAACGGTTAATAGAGAACCGAAAAATTCTAGTTTTTCAGCGATCGATGAAGGATGACGGTTTGGGTCAGTGGCGCCGAGATTTTTTCGCAGGACCTGCTATTTGAGATTCGCAAGCGTTACCGATCTGTGGTTTCATGGTCAATTGCTGCAACGCTTTATCAGAGGAGGAAATAAAATATTTGCCTTTATTTTAATTCTATTGTAGCGCACGTGATACAGTTGTAATAAGCAGAAATAGATGAAATATCATATGAGTCACAAAAGTTGAACGAGAATAGAAATTGTCTAAGTGAGCAGGAGAGTTCAATGCCAGATCAAGGCACTAACGTGGCACTGAATCATGAAAATGTCGCTCGTTTATTTGAAGCAAAACTCGAAGAATGGAAATGTTTAGCTTAATTTAGTATTTTTGAGTGTGTTGTCAACTTTTGGCGGATGTAGTCGGCCATTGACTTCCTCGGCAAACTCGTAGCCCTGAAAACCAAAAAATCGTGAGATATCTCCTTAATTAGCTGCGTTCGCCGAATCTTATGTAAATTTAAATTGCGTAATGCGCCCATCTTTCCAATTAAAAGCAGCTTTTAGAGCATGTTGCCTCCGTCGACCGGAAAATAAAAACAAATCCTTCGAAAATTAATCGAACGAAAGGAAACAGCTGCGAAGAAACATAAGGTCCTGTAAAAAATCTTAACCCTTCACCTTGCGCTTCCGACCTACCCCAATCACCACCATCTACCTAGACGGAAAGAGGATAATCAAGTATCATCCATATGTCATCTAAAATTTTTCCCACACAAAATGGGTCTTTTAAAGGACGTTTCAACTGTACGCGAAATCATTTTACTATCTGTATAACAGTACTCTGCATACGTTCAAGAATTTTCAACGTGGAAATGGGACATCGTTGCTAAACAAACAAGCCGGTACCAACCGCAGATAGCTAAAAAGTAATTTGCATCAATTCCGAGGTAATAGCCGCAACATGGCGGTGTAACGGTGCTTTTATTTGTATAATAAATATTTTTTACTTTTGATTGTTTGGTTTCGGTGTTAGCGGCCAAGATGTTGTGTGTTTTTAAATTATTTAAATTTATGCAATATTTGCCGAGTTTGTTGGCAACATTGACTTTTTTACCACAAATACGCCCAACAATCAACCGCGAAGTGTTAAGTAGGTACAGAAAAAATATAAGCTACATTCACTGTTTGAAAATATTTAGAAAAGCACACCACGTTTTTGTTGGGGGTCGAGATCAGTCTTTTTTATTTTCAGAGAAAGGTTTTATTTTCAAAAAACTAGCGTATTCTAGATGCCTGAAAAATTTCTGGAAAAAAAAAGTTTTTTGGAGATTTCAAAAACTCTAAAACATATCAAATTTTAAATTCTAATTCGAATAATTCTAAAGGTTCAAGAATTGTATTTATATTCAAAAACTGTGAAATATTTTAACATACCAAAAATAATAAAATCTAGAGAATTAAAATATTCTACAGATTCTAAAAACCTCAAAGGATTTCTTAAATCTCAAAAATTCTATAAACTGTAAATATTCAATAAATTCCACAAATTTAAAAAAGTTGTAGACGCTTTAAAGACTTGCAAAATTTTGAATAGACTAAATGTTTAAAATATTTAAAATTTAAAATACTTGACGGTTTTCACAAAGCTCAAAAAATTCAACATCTCAAAAATTTACAAATCTTAACTTTCTAAATTCAAGATTACAGAAATTCAAGAAAACTAATTTAATAAACTGAAAGAGTTTAAAAACTGAAAAAATTAAATTAAATATTGAAGAATTCAAAGATTCAACTAACAAATTGCACCATTCCTAACCCTCAAAATTTCAAAACTCCAATTTTTTCCATAAAAATCGTGAAATCATCAAAAACCTCTCATTATCAAATTGTCATTTCATCAAAACATTATCACTTCCCTCCTCTTCCTCCTGTCCCAAATTCATTCACTTCCGCATTTCGTGTTAATTGCGACATTGGCCAGTCCTTGACCGTGACGAGCGTCGGAAGTGGGGCAAGACGAAGAGAAGGTCCGTGTTATTTTACCCTTCTTTTGTTGCACCCTTACGAGGGCGGTCGGGTTGTGTCAGCTGCTTGAAAGGGTGTGGGAAAATTGTACAGGTGTTGCGGAGGCTGGGAATCAGAGAAAGTATTCGAGGGTGGTTTTGTCCATCTCATGGTCGATGAACCATGATGGAAATTTATTCAAGAATCAAACGAGTTGGAGTGTTGTGGTCACTTTGCTCTTGTTTACCGTTACTGATGAACAAGTGAACACAAATAAGGAAATTTCCATGGAAGTTCGGCGAGACGATTTATGGACGATCATAGGTCGCCCACTACCATGGTAGCGGTGCGGTCAGGTAACATACATACACACAAACCACGCAACATAACGGGGATCGGAAAGTAACTGCGACAGTTACAGAGTTACTTTTATTCAAATTTTGATTTCGTTCGGAGCTTGCCCGCGAAAAGAAGAAAGTTATGCGAAATGCAGTGTTCGAAAAGGGCAGCAATAATGGTAGCGCTACTACTATTATCTAGCGGTCTAAACAAAAAACTGTTCGCTGAAAGTAGACGACACAAAAACTATTTTTTCTTTTTTCTTTTTTTTTAAAAAAAGAACTGGGCGATCAGTGCCATTTTCTTGGGGGATTTTTGGCTTGGAAGGAGGCGAAGAACGGGTTTGGTTCACTAGGCAATCGGAGGTCGTTGATACCGCGACCGACGATTCTCACATTGCACTCGCTGTTATTGCGCAACTCTTCCTTTTGCTCTTTCTTCACCTTCTCTTCAACAAAATCAACAACGAAAAGAAATCGAACTAGAGGCAATATTATGTAAGGGAAAAGAACTTGTTGTAAGTCTAATCACGAAATGCTCTTCGTGTTGTAATGAAACGGATTGGTCTTTTCTTCGAGAGCAACATGAAAAATAAAAAAAGAGATATTTTTGGAATTCTTTGGAAGCAATCAAAAACAATTCAGTCGCTCGGTGGAGGATCTGTACCCTGTAATTTCCATGTTTTTGATTTTATCACCGTAGACGGAGTTGGTTTACAATATTTCTTTACCTGAGGAATTCAAGGTAAAAGGGATTCATGGGTTTGTAAGGATATTTGTCGAGACATAAATACGCTACTCGGTTTTCTAATAGACTTAGGAAACCAAAAAAAAAGACGGACATTTTATTTTATCTTGATTGATCAAAAAATACGAAATTCCAATAACCAAGTACGAAACAGCTAAAAACTCTTTGTTTAAAATAAAATGAAAATCTTTAACACGAGAAGCTTCGCTTCTTCGTTGTATAAACATTTATCCTTTCGTTGGAATTTTTTTCTTGTAAGGCGAGCAGGAAATTATGCAGAACGTCCAATTAAATATTTACATCACACTTCAACTAAACTATTATAATCAACAACAGCAACATTTTTTGCAATCACCGCTTCGTAAACACATTTACATTATAATTCCTCCTGCTCCTCCTGCTACTTACAATTTATCCCGATTGCGGGAATCCACAACAATCTCATTTATTAATCAGAATTTATAGTTTTGTTTACATTCAAAAAGTCACTTATTTTGTTCCTCAAATTGGCGTGCAAAGAAAGGAATACTCATTTATCACGTGCGTTTCGTGCGGCCATTATTATTCAACATTTCCTTGCAACTGACACATTTCCAACATTTACATAACCGCTTAAAATGATGCACGATTTCTAATAATCTCCGTCATTTCTTTTCATCAAAACGTTTAAATGATTCACAAGTTCAATGCTACGTCGCCATGTTAGCGTGATCGCGAAAGAAGTGGGAGGATTATTGAACTTAACCTTTACTAATGCCATTTGCAGAATACGGTCAAGCGTCAATGTCTAGGCACCGAGGCGTGGATGTTACGCAAGGATAAAGTCTGCGGGCAGATTAGCACACCACCATGGTGGTAATGGGTGAGATTACGTCATGATATGGAACCAAATGGACGAAGAACGTCCTTGTTGTCATTTCTGCCAAAAAACGGTTCTTCACTGCAACGACCACACTTCTTGGTCCTCGGACAATACAGAGCCGATAGGACTAATCTCAACAGAGCCAAGTCATGTTATATAATTATAAAAGAGCCTTCTGGATTTACAAATTCATTTCGACAGGCATTTGTTTACATGACGTGCCTACTACAGTTTTGCATTTGTTGGTATTAAATAATACTAGTAATTAATTAGTAACGGTAGTTCTTGCGTAATTTGCATAAACGAATGAGAATGTCGGTGTAAACATTTTAAACTTGATTTGTTTTGTGAGGCCTTCTCGTGGCCTTTAAAGATAAAAATTCTTAAGAAATCACCGAACGAGATTGTTTTACAACGGTTTCTGGGTTCTTGGGACAACCCGGAGAAATTTGCGAAAGGAGTCACGCTTTTTGCGAGTGTTTTTCGCAGAAGTTGATTAATTGACAGCTGCTGGAGCTGGGCCGTGTAGGCCTTCAATGTCAGAATGTACTAATTGCATAGTTATGATAAAATGGGGAAAGGAGTTGATGAATTACATAACTACTTTTTAATTCTTATCACTGTGATTATGCGTTTTTCTTGCACCTTTCTCATGGTGATTTAAAAAAGTACAACAAAATGAAAAAAGTATTACATCATCATGGTCGCAATTAAAAAAATGTTAATATAATTGTTAACAATTGTTTATACAATTTTTTTCACTATGATTGTCCTAAAAATCCTAAACCATAAAGTCCAATGCAAAAAAAAGTGTTTCACCCACGACCCTGACTTGTCCAGTTGTTCCTTTACGATTCTGTATAACGTCCAATAGCTTGCCTAAACTTAAATTCTCCTGAAAACACCCGGGTAAAGTTTGCAAAAGAATCGAAATTAGTTTGTATTGTTGAAACGCGCGCCCCGTAGATATTCCAACTCACATGTGTTTATCTCCGTTCTTTTCTTGACCTCTCGTCGCAGTCTCCAGCTTCCCGCACGAAATTTCCATTTAACGGCAAATATGCGCGGCCCCCCAGCAGCGGCCCCATCCCGTGTGTGACAGTGACCAATTTGCGCCGATGGGACCTTGGCCTGGGGGTTGGGTGAGGGGTTTGCGGGGTTTATGTGCGGACACACGCAGCAGGTTCATTGCACCTGACGGAATGGCGAGTCCGGGCACTGACGTGCTGGTTATACCGTTAGTCCGCGCGCTAATGGGTTCCGCTAACATTACAGCGGAACCCATTCTGCATCTGACGCTGCTTCGGCAGGAGACAACGGACCCGGAGCACTCCGGGAACTAATCGGGATAAAGCGGAATCGGAGCGCTGCGTCTGCTACGACTTCCATTTGTCGCAGGCTAACATGCGATTTATAGTTGCACGCAAACATGTGGCGGGATTTTAAGACAAGGGTGGTTGTACAACAGGTGATTAAACACCTGTCAAAGTTTTCATAAAATCTGTCTTTAACTAAAGTTACAAAAGAGACTCATGCGTGGTTTATATTGTGAAGAGTTCGTAATAACAAAGAAGCCATTTTCTTGCAAATAATCAGATTTCTTATAATCCGACGTAATGAGAGGTGTACAATGTAGCTTCCTGTGTCATCTGCGCGGCTTTGTCCTTTTGATTATCATTCTTTCATGGGGCTGTACAATGGCTCTATTGTCGCGAACTTATCACCTTGTCTTTGTAAGGTCAATATGAACGATCTAGTTAGTACTTTATTTGAAAATAGTGCTCTGACTTGGCGTTAAAGTTTCTCGAGTTGTTGCTTTGCTAGATCAAAAGCGAGACTTTATAAACATAGTTTTTTGACGGTGCTGCTGCATATACCGGAAACAATCGTGGTACATCACGTCTGTGCGAAGTTACGGTACTAAAAGAAAAACTCGCTCAACTTTGAATTCGTGAACATTCACCTAACCCAGACTCAGTGGCCGGTTGCATTTTAATACAAAATGAAGAAGTGAGTTCACGATGGCAACGATCGCAGTGATGACGGATGGCTGTTCACAACTCTTGCAACGTTGTCTTTGCCATATGCCATCACCGTTAGGACATGATGTGCACACTTGATTGATGCAATAGGAAATTTCCAACAAAATGGCCGCTTTGACGTGACTCGATAACAATTTCCTGAGGATGGTCGATGGTGAAGTCCTTTCGCTCCTCGTCAGATACTTTCATTCAACCACAACAGAAGTAATAAAAAAATCACAAGATTACAGCTAACGGTGCTAAAATCCCTATTCCATAACTCCGATCGAGAGGCGTCATCTGGCGCATTACCCGCCGCCAATAAAAACGATAATTACATCAACACGGAAGCGAGCTTGATGGCGCTTATCGACCACCATTACCAGCATGGCATCCACCACGCGCCAACTAGATACATTATCTTCCATCATAATACAAACAGAACAACAGTTAGGCTCGATCGCCGAATTCCTGCTGAAAACGAAAATTCCCAGATTCCTGCAACGTCAACCGACTTAGAAATGACTAACGGTAAAACCGCGACCGGAAGTTAATCGTCGTCTTTGAAGCTACTAGAATAAGGACTTTAACCTCTTGTGCCATTCAGTTGGTCATGGCGATGTGCAGACGCTAAGCAGGAACGACCAGTCGGCGCTGATGAACATTTTTCTGCCAAGATGAGCCGTTGTGGCGACTGCACTTCTTGGAAGAGGAGATAACAGCAATAATTGTGAGAAAATGCAAGTCGAATTAGGACAGGAATCAAAGATAGAAGCCTCAGGAATTAAAAAAATTGACTGTGGTCCAAGTTTTGCAGGAACAGGCGGTGACGTGGAACGAGCCATTTCCTGTTAATGGTCTAATTAAATTTACAGTTTCTGAAGATTTAATTGGATGAAAAAATGGTTATTAACAAATATGGTAATTTTGGCTTTGGGAAGTAACAAGACGTAGGTAGGTGTCTTCCCACAAAAATAAAACTGAAAAATTGAAAAACAAATTAAAAGTTTTTTTTTCGAAAATGGCTAAAACAATTTTTGCTATGAATAACTGATTTTCTCGGAAAAGTTTCTTGCCAAACTCGCGCTCGACTTCACGATGAAGATATTACTGTTTCTCGTGTATGTTTAATTCTGTTATGCTTCCATTCTGTATTGTCAGCTGGTCTTTTCAAATCTCCTCTTTTATTCCCGCACCTATCCATTGTTCGAAAGCTTAACTATTTCTTTCTTCTACTTTGATTTATTCCCTGAATTCAGCGATAAAGTAAACAATTAATATAAACAAATAACAATTTATGTCTGTAAAAAAACAGGAATAAAATAAACATGATTGCACTTGAAACCGTGACAAAATAGCAGCTTTGGCAATGAACTTCAACAATCCTACGTCAAAGGCGAATGTTAACCTGCGTTGAATGGCAACAAAAGTCATTTTATTTCCAACTGCGTCACATTCACATCAATCACTGCGAGCATCTCAACCAACAACATAATTGTCTCATTCTAATTACACGATTACACGTGACACGACTTTAGTTTTTCGCTACGCTTTTTATCGAAACATGAAATTTAGTAGTGTTTTATGCATGACAATTTGACAGTTCTTTGACCTTAGATCTTAATGTTGAGACGCGTTAGATAAGCGTTTGAATAATTTATAAATTATCTAGTTTTGAATTTTGAGTGTATTTTCGAGGTTCAGGGCCGTTATGTGGGTTTTTCGTAAATAAGCTTGAACTTGTGGTATTTCGCGATGCAAAAACAAGCTGCGGAACGAGTTTTATTCGTACAACGAACTTGAGGAAACGCCAAAGGGCCATCAATATAATTCGGTTAAAAATGACAACAACAAAACTATAAACGTCAGTGATAAGCGATGACACATTTCCAAGGAATTTAACGTGTTTATTACCCTTCGTGTCTTCACCCATCGTTAATATCTCCACATTTCCCGCGTAATAAGATCTCGTGGCGAGTCCGGTGCGCTCCGGGCCTAGTTCTGGCCTTGACATTGACTGTCACCACATTCTCCGGGGGGCCCTCGCGAGGCTCGATTCGACTCGCCCACTATGCAGATGTTATCCTTCTTACTCATGCGAATTACGAAAAAAATGTGCAATTTTTCAACATGTAACGATGGTCATTGCCATTACGGGTCACTTAACTTTGAAGTTCCCATAAGTATTGTGTCACAACAAAGTGCTTTATAATGGCGGATTGTTGTTAACTGCTTTTTAAACACGTTCTAAACGGGTTAAGTGACTAGGAAGTTCACTTAAGTGTGCGGAAAATGCGTGTAATGCCGCGACATCTGCAAGAGGCATGGGATGCGAACGGTGTGACGGATAGGAACCAACAAGGACGGATTTTCAAATACATAAACCGATAAAATACATACGACAAATCCTGTTAAACATTTTCTGCGGTCTCTGTAATCATGTGCATTAAACAAATATTACACCGCTAATGTAAATGCTTAGTCCTGCGGTGCTGCGGTAATCTAATCTGTGAACTCCTGGATTGTTTTTGCGAAATTATTCACTTAGGCAGAAATCAATTTTCTGCAATAAGTAATAAAGATTTATAACTTCAATTACCTACCGTTTTAGTTGCTCTTATAACGTATTCATTCCTAGAAACTAAATACCAATGATTCCTGCTGAGTCCATATAACTTTTCAAAATTAATTTAGTATAGGTCTTGCAATAGAACATTAAATAAAATACTATTCCTACGACCTACGTTATGACGATAACTATTTGAATGTTATTACATATTAAAAAACTTGAATGTTAAAGTCGTGAATCCTGCAAATTCAAAGTTATTTATGGCAAATAAATATGGTTTCTGCTGCCCTTTCTTAGTTCTAAGAACAGCGCAGAATGTCCTTTTGTTGCTGCTAATTTACATTCACATATAACTGTGGATCGCTAGTCAAAACAGAATCCTGCTGTTTGGCATCAAATCAAAATTATTCATAACTATAGTTTTATTACGTTTTTTCCTAAAAATAATTGTTCGTAAGATTATTTTTTTGAAATAAATAGGATTTAGATTGGTAAGAGAAAATATTAAGTTTAATTAACTTGCGCATATTTTTAATCCTGTAATACCTGAATACGCTGACCTTATCTTATCCCTGAAAAAAAAAGACGGTATTCTGAGAAATGTATTTTTATTTCTGCTAATTTGAATTAACAAATAACTGTAAATTCCTAGCCAAAACACTATCCTGCTGATTCACAATATAACTCAAAATTACTCAGCCGTGGTTCATTTACATTTTTTTTCTGAATTGTTGCTAGAATAATTATTTTTTGCATAAAATTAGATTTTGATTGTTAGAAAAATGTTTGTGTTTTAATTAAGTTGGGCATATTTCTAATCCTGCGAAACTTTAGCCCTGAAAAAATCGAGGTAAGTACTTTGAGGTTAAAACACAATCCTACTGCTTCTCTGCGTCTGTAATTCATTTGTAGTTATTTTACATTTTTTATCTAAAGAATGTCCAAAATTGTTAGAAAAATTATTGAAGTTGGGCATATTCCAATCCTGATATATGCGAATAGGCTGATCTTTTCTTAGTCCTAGGGAATGAAATTTCGTTTTTGCTAATTTACATTAGAAATAACTGTAGATTTTTAGTCATATCACAAACCTGCTGCTTCACATTATAACTCAGAATTTCTTAGCCGTGGTTCATTTGCATTTTTTGTAAAGAATGCTCAGAATTGTAGTTGGAATATTTATTTTTTATATGGAATTAGATTTTGATTAAAAAAAATAGTGCTTCAATTAGTTGATGCCCGTATTTCCAAACCTGAGAATTTTAGTCCTGAAAAACAAAACGCAATCCTGTTGCGTCTTATTGTTATACAAAACTGCTCAGTTGTTCTTTTTTTTCTTGCAATGAATTAGATTTTAATAGCTAAAAATATGTTTGATCTTTTAATTAAGTTGGGCATATTTCTAATCCTGCTGACCTTTTCTTAGTCTTCAAAAACACGGTATTTTAAAAAATTTCTTTTAGTTTTTCTAATTTACATTTACAAAAATTTGTAGTTTTTTTAATCTGTTCACAATCCTGCTGTTACACATTATAATTACTCAACTGTAGATACTTTACTTTTTTCCGTAAAAAACGCTCAATTTTTTTTATTAAATCATTACTTTTTGCTATAAATTAGATTTTGGTTTAGAAGTGAAAATTTGATAGAAAAAGTTTGCAGAAAATTTTGACCCTGAAGTAAAGTTATGCATATTTATAACACAGTAAAAGCAAAATCCTGCTATACCTAAATACGTCAACGTTTTTCGACTAATTTATTAGAACAAATTAAATTAATTATAAAATTTATAGAATAGTCCTAAGATTTTAAGTTCGTTAAATTTCCTGGAAAACTAAAAAATATATATTCTTCAAAATCTTCCGGCTTTAAAACTAAAAATGTTGAGATATTAGATTTTCCAGAAATGTTTTTCAGAAGTTTTAATATTTTTATTACGTTTTGTATAATTTTAGGTTTCAATATTTGTAAAAAATCTCTGATTTTTTTACAAATTTTATAGTTTTCGAGGAAAAATCGCTACATGGAAACTGTAAAAGCATTAAAAAAACCACCACTCTACTCTTACAAACCAACTTAATACAGCTGGTAAATAATTGTGGTTTCTTTCACATTATTACACATTCCATTCTTTAGAATATTAAATAACATTAGTCTGTAAGTTCCTGCTACGTATAATATCAAAGTACATTCCCACACAATATTTTCATATTTGCAAAAAACCATTCTTGGTAAAAAAGATAATTAGAACGATAATGACTCACAATCATTCCTGCTTAATCCTTGTGGTTACCTGAAACTGTCAATTCAAGTGAAACTAATTAATTTAGCTAAATGCAAAACTGAAAATCTGGTTTGCGTGCTCATCTACAAAATAATAACGTGTAATCTCGAAGATATAAAAGTTCATGTTAATTTATTCGTTTTTCAGCAAAAGTTAAAGCCGGATTTGTATTGAAAGTAAAAATAAACTAAAATATTCTTGCCGCAACATCTCCTATAATTAAGTTTAAAAAAAAATAGATGTAGCAGGATAATAATAAATTTGCGTTTATGGCCGGTACAATAAAAATGGCATACCAAAGAAAGAATTTTTCAGCTAAATCTGTGTCACGTGGACCGTTCCTTGATAACTGTACATTTTGTTATTTCAGCGCTGAAAAGTGATAGTTATAACTCTGAATCATTGCCGCCCACAACCCTCGGACCGATTCACTGGGTTAATGTCTAAATTGTCCTGCCGTTCCTACCATGACCACACTGATATTAATTCCTGCTGTACATGAAATGGACTAACATGAGAGTCTGTTAAACAAATTTTTCGGTGCTTTCGGTAACAAAGAAGCTGCTTCTCATCCAAGGCTATCCATAATGAAATTCTAAAAAATCTCCGCCCCCGCTCCAGTCAATCTCTTTTGCAATAAATTTTCGGACTTCTCGCCCGCCGTATATCTCCTGAATCATGCCACCAAAGAGTGCTCCATTGTTTACAAAATTCTTGCAAAAACAACCTGTCGAAAGCAAGAAAACTATAAAGCCCCATTCACACAAAAATGACGGACCCGTTAGATTTTTTAATCGAATGCGTTAATCCAGGAAGATCAAAGACCTGCTCCATCACTAACCATGTGTGAAATGATCGAAGGCAACGTATAAACAATGCAAGTTACGTAACGGCTTAATCGGTTGTGTTTTTCCTGATTATGGTTAAATGTCATTCGAGTGGACGTCATTGAGTTTATTTTAATAAATTTTATATTTGCAAGCGGCAGGAATGAGACTGATCGAGTGAAAATAAATAAAACGGTTACATTGTTTACTTTAACGAATGAGTGATGTAATTATATGGGTTTTTAGCAAGTCACTGTACTTGAGACGAGTTATCACGGAATAGAAATTAGACAGGCGGCCATCATTGCAGAAATTGACCAATAAAATTTCGACTGATTTAGTTATAAATAGTTTAGTCTCTGACTAAATTAGTGAAAAATTGACACTTTTAAATGTGTTTCTACACATGTTACAATGGACAAAGCGAATTTTTGACTGCTACTGTATAAAAACGTCAAGACAAGTTTTTACAGCAGGAAATTTCCATAAGGACAATGGTCATTGATTTGTTCCGAATTGCAAATATGAGATCCTTTTGAAAGGCTGGTTTTTGTGGCCTGCTTAAAAAGGGACTATTTGTGTGAACAGTGAAAAAAACGAAGGAGCAGAACAAAAAAGCTCAAAAAACTGCAAAATTCGGTTAGACTGTACAGAATTTCTATTCAAACTTAAAATTAAGACTTAAAATCCTCAAATTTCTACCATCTCAAGAGTTTTCTCAGGTATGGTAGGATTTTTTAATTAAGATTATAGAAAATTTAATTCAAGCATACACGTTTTTGATCTATAACATTCCTAAAAATCTAAGACTTGACTACACTTTTATGCTTCACAAAATTTTTATAAACTCGTAAGAATTTATAGATTATCTCACAATTCCCGAATTATTTAATATGCTTTAATCTAAAATACAAAGTTTCAGTTTTAAACATAATCTAGTAAAGTTCATGTAACGGTTATATATTTTAATTTTTTATATTTTTTAAGTATAAGTCTAAATTTTTGAAACTAAAACTTTCACAATTTTCAGAAACCTCCGGTTCGACAGAATTTCATAATCTTACAATTAGATCATTCCAGGGCTTATTGAATGTGCACATCGTTCCGTATTAAATATTACAGTAAAATTTAAAAATTTTAAATTTTTTGTAAATTTTTTAAGCTCGTTCTTAAATATCAGCAATTCATTTAAATCCTGACTATCCAAATTCTCTCTGTTTTACAAAAGCTTTCTGCTTTTTGCCAGTTTACCGATACGCGCTTTTTTCGTCCTTTTGTTAATGATATATATTTGCAAAATGTTAAGAGAACGGAATTGTTAAAAGTTTTTTCATTTTCTCCATTTCTCCGTTATCAGTTTCCAGTCCTTGGTTCTACAATATCTCTATGTTCCGTCTATTGGCAAAGTTCATGCAAATGTCTCCAATTACTAGAACGGTTTGCCATCGCCGAAACGGTCGTCGAACACGCAAACTATTATGTTGTAATATTACTGTCAAACATGCCACAGTTGTCAATTTCGCCCATCAGAGAACCGGTACAGCAATCCGGCAACATTGCCGGCCGTGATCTTGGCATTCTTGCATTAGAAAAAGACAGGCGCTAATTTATTGCGAATAGTTTTTCCGGCGGAGATCCGCGATCATTCCGTAGGAAATCAGAAAGCGGAGATTCGAACGCAAAGTAAAGCAGCGAGCGAACTTTCCACCCCATGACCTTGACAGGGTGCGTACTTGCACAACTGAGGGTGTTCGACGCGAACAGGTAGCAGACGGAGCCCCGCCGCTGTTGCCAATGCCAAGCGAGTTCGAATGGGCAACCTCTACGGGTCGGCGTGTGCGGGGCCGAGAGGGGGACACAACGGTTCACATCGACTTTACTTCTTGCGGTCATCAGTCTTCACAAGGACTTGATCGCAGCAGCACGTGAAACTGGAGCTCATGTCTGGAGGTTCTTCAGCGTGACGCGAGTGCTTCAACTGTTGTGTGTGTATTGACAGTGTGTGTTTCTTTGGGATTACGGATGACTTAAGGCGCAATGCCGAAGATTTTCTTGATCAAGAACCGGCTGCAGTTGACGCAGCTGGTGCTGGAGGAAGCGCAGAATACTGCGAGTGTTAAGAACGAGATCTTGGACGAGGCGCAGCCCTTGTCGCTCACCGTCCATAAGAAGGAAGGTAAGAAAAAGATTGAAGGCGATTATCTCGCCGAATGACGCATCTAATGTGTCCTAATGGAGTTCTTATCGGGGTACCGTTGGAAGAATGTCCATTAATCATTAAATTCAAGATACGTTTATTGTCACGACGAGGTGACAAGACAAACATAACTGTGATTGTTCGGAGACCACGTAAATATGAGAAATATGCGCTGAAACAGGTTGTCGCACACCGTTTTCTTTAGATGGTACATCCAATGTCACAGTGTAGGCTCATTTTGGCTCGTCCACTTGCTTCACGTGCGCTCATTACCATAAAACCGTCTTTGTACTCGGAGACTTTAACGCGCGCGCGGACGCGAAACTCCGGTGGTGCAAGGTGGTGTGGCCTTGAAGGTAAAAATCAACCACCAGCTTCACGAACCATTACACGTTCCAAGGCCAACAGAGCGTGTAATCCGAAAAGAACAATGCTCCATTATGCTCGCACATCGCATTTACCCGGGGAACAAAACACAGTGGTACCGCAACTTGCGCAACTTAACCTAACCAAGGTCAAGCGGTTCAACCGTTACCGAGCGGTGGTTGTTTTAACCGCGAGTTCAAGGACGACTTTTCTATTTCAGTTATCTAACTCTTACCTCACGTAGAAAGTGTTCTCATGCCCGTGAGGACTTTCTCCGGTGATATAAGCGATCTTATCTTCTTTTCTAGGTCATTATCACGGCTAATTTCTTTCACCCAGTTAACGCATCGCGTCGGCACGTGCACGAACCTTCATACGTCCAAACTCTTGCAAAACAAAAACCGGCGACAATGACTACCCATGGATCTTTTCACTTTTAACTCCGGTCAAGTAGACCATGAAATAACCTGGATCCTTTGTTGCACTGACCCACTTAATCAAAACTGTTTGCCCATCGACGGAACCGAAATTGCGAAATTTACGTCATAAACCGAACCCATAACACCGTAGGAGGTCTTTCCGACGTCGAAATCCAACGGTTCAACACAAAATTATGTTAATACTCCAGACAGCTGAAATGTATACCTCTACTTGTCGGCGGATTCACCATTCTGACCCCGTAATTTGCGAGTCTTACAAATTAATCACACATCCGGTGCTCGAAAAACACCAGAAATATCTCGAATTCTGGACGATCTGATCGTGGAAAAGTTTCACGTTGGGTAATCGATATATCAAATTTTTCTCATCGTAAAATGAGCCAACATTGCTGCTTAGAAACGAGCTTAGCCCACGAAACTGTCAAATGTCCGTTAACTTTAAATATCACATAATTTTGTCACATCTCTTTATTCCAAGATAATAAATGGTGTCGCAAGAGCCGAGTTTATTTGACACCTAGGTGGTCGTTACATCAACATTATCATGTTCTGAAAAGTCAAAAGACGTGTATATTTTTGTCCGGCGGAAAAAACAATGTCAAGGATTTCCGTCAAAAACAAGGATAATAAAAGCAAACACATGTTTGGGAGCTAGTCAAAAAATAAAACAAAACTGTCGTTTATTAAATAACTGGAAGAAACTGTTTTCGGAACAGAGAAAAATAAGCACATTAACTAATGAAGAATATTATTGTGTTGCAAACTAATTGGTCCTTGTAAAACATTACGAAAATTAAATTTTCGTGGTACTTAAATTAGCAACTAGTTAATTGTATTAGTTTTTGGGCTCAGTGCAAATAAAATGTAGCATTGAGAATTCTTCACGCTTTTAATTTTAATGGTGCGAATGTTTAACATTTTCAATAAAGTATGAATTTAACTAGCTACCTACTAGTTTCAGAAATACAGGCAAGTAGTTAATAACTACCTTATCGCGTCTTCTTAATTTTTTTCTCAGCACATGTCGGCAAATTCCTCTTCTTTCATTCTCTCAACGGCACTTTTATGATTAATTTGACCATATTCGCCAACAACAATAAACAACTCTTTTTTAATGGCATTCATTTAAATTCAACTCAGTCGAATAAAAATCCTGATGTTTGCCGCTTTCTTTATCCCAAACTTGAAAAAAGATGAGAACAAATTTAATGTCAGTGCTACAACCAGTTCCGTTGTCTATTATTTCGATTTTAAAACAAATGATAACATCCAAGGCTGTCGGAGTGTAATGGCCGCTGTTAAAAATGGACATATACTGTTGTAATCAAGAATTCAACAGGTGAGATAAATCAGGGACGGATTAACACGGCATTAGAATAAAGGAATTCGATTAACCTTGCGGTCGGTGAGAGCAACTCTTTCGCCATCGTCGGAAAATTTTACGTTATCGTTATCGATTACGGCAGAAGAATTCAAACGATGTCTTTTTACGGGTCCCGGCAGAAACCAATTAAGATTTTTAAGTCGGCTGCTTCAGGGATGTATTTTATTTTTACGTTGGCGATACCGAGCGAGCTGGTTCGTATCGCGATCTCGCGAACCCATAAATAATTAATAAATCCTCGAACAATTCCTAATAAATCAAATCTGTCTTTATTAAGCGACTCGCTTAAAGCACACTTTTTGTTGTTCTCATGGCTAAACGACTCGCTCTTTATTGTAATTTTTCGAAACCGGCCGTAAAAGTGATGATGATGATGATAATGGCATTGAACTGTCTTCTTCGGGCGATTTGTGAGCAGGCAGGAAATCTGATTTCATCGTAAAAACACAGCGGTCGGTTATGGTAATTTTTTCTCGTTTGTATTGAAATCGATGCAATCATGTCGGGTTACTTTCTGTTTTCGATTTAAATTTGGAATGAACGGTTTCACGGACGTCGCGTCCGAATAAAAATCACACACACACTGTGTTGTTTCCTGAATTTCATTTACATTCGTTATATAATTTTATTGATGGTTCGTTGTAACGGATTTTTGCTTCAACTGTGGACAACTGTCAAGGTTCGCAACGTTTTCGACCACTTTGGGTCGACGAACGCCGCCGAAGGACATTTTTTATTGCTGTTTATTCACTAATTACCGATAGGAAAATCGTAAAGTCGAACCCGAACAAAGTGTCCAACAAACAAAGTCGAAAATTAAAAACGAAAAATTTTTAGTGAGCCTTCCAGCGACTGAAAATTTGTATATCTGGGCTAATTCGGCACCTGTTCGATCCACGCACGCCAATGGATAAAAGGTGGGTCATCATGTAACATGACGTGAACATCCTAAATATGAGGGGGGAGGGAATAAACCATTAATTAACAGGATTGTATTGAAAATGCTTCTTCAAACTGCTCGCCATCATAACTAGGGTAATTTTCCTTGAGCACCTGTTTCGTCTACGCCACTGGTTCTCAGACGTATCAATTATAATTAACAACCGCACGGTGCTGATCCTAAACCACGTTTTCAACCTTGACTTTTTTCGTCCTGTCCGCTGCGATTAAGCAAAATAACCATCTTTAACGGTAAAACAATGCGATTTTGTAATGGAAACCTGAAAAAACCGATAAAAATTCTTTCTTTGTGCCCTCTTTGGACCGGTTTACGCCCTGCAGGTGGCATGAAGAGCCCTTGTTGACCTTCGTGCAAGTGAGGGTTAAACTCGACTCATTTCTTTCCATTTATTATAATAAAACATTTGTTGGTCGGGTTAATTGTGCGAAACCGTGTTGCCACCTGGTGGCTTTTGCCGCACTTGATGGGAGGATAATGAATGGAAGGTAAAGGTCAAGAAGGTGCGATTTATGCCGACGGCGTAATTACATTTTTATTTAATTGTGAGACGAGGATTTCATTCTTGGTGTGATGATCAGATAAAATGAAAAAAATTACAAACAGTATTAGTCTTGCATGAAATTATGTTGTTGCCAGGCTGGTTATGAAAGAAATGAGCTGGAGCTCGTGATGGGTTCAGGCGCTCATAAGAAATTCTAAGCGTGTAAAAGGTACAAGGATGGGAATATAGGACACGAATCCGTGAATATTAATTAAGTTCGGTTTTGGAGGGTTTCCTTTCGACCTTATTTTGACTTCTAAACAGTAAACTACTTTACCACCGGCGCAAGTGAAGCAGATGTGAAGCTACCGTTTCTACATTTAATTAAAATCCAAAATAAATTATTCGCTTAGATCCGACTTCTTTCCCCAAACGTTCCATTTCAATCTCTCCTTAAAATTAATTGGATCGCCTCAGCCTTGAGTCTCCATTTTATGGCACTTTTTCGTCTCTGAAGCAACTCGTGGTCCCGGCTTCGAAACTCGACAAGGTCTCAGAACCATTGCCAGTCATTCTTCACTGCCTGCCTCACTTATCCGTCAGCATCTGAAGGCTTACTTTTCATTTTCTCCTCGTCACCTCGCTTTTTCTTGGTCCATTAAACGCCTTGATAAAACAAAATCACACAATTCGTTCCAGTCCAGTCCCACCCATTTTTGGTGCAAACCCGATCCCACCGCGTCATGTTTATGAATAAGATGCTAATTAACAAGTGTGAATGACCACGAATTCCGTTTCAGATCGAGACAAGCAGTCCGAAGACGATGGTAAAACGAAACCTACATCGTCGAAGTCGCCGAAGAAGGAATCGGTGCCGCCTCGGCGATTCACGTCGTCTATCTTGGGAGGCGACGTCCCATATGGAAGTCCAGGACACGTTCTTACAAGAGCGGAGCGTAAAGAGTACGCACCTATTATTCCACCGGATAAAGTCACACTTCCTACGGTGAAAAAACCACCGGAAGATACTCCGAAGCCGCAGAATTTGGCACCTGTAAGACAGTTCTCTGTAATTCAGAGAACCCCGAAAACGACGAAGAGAGATGAAGATAAAGAAGCGCGGCTCCCGACGGCACCGTTGGTCATACAGGAACCGGAACAAGAACAACCTATCGACTATCACATTCCGAAACGGAAAGGAGAAACCGAGGATGAAAATGAAGAAAGAAGAATCAGAGAACAGAGACGTAGTCACTGTTCCAAAGTTAGCAAACCTTTAATTTCGGTGAGGGCTATTGTTGGGAAGTTGCCGGTGACGATGTCGGCGGCTGCGGGACATGGGAGGGGTTCTAGTAATAATCAAAGTTCGAGCAATCAATCGTCAAATTCCTCATCTGGAGGAGGCGGTGGGTTAAATTTCTCGGGTGGTTCTTCGGGGGGTAGTTCTGGAGGGTCGTTGGGTGGCGGCACGGGAGGTGGTGGAATGAATCCTGGACGTGACGGTAGACAAAATTACGGACCTAGTAGTCCCCCGACTGGAAGTCTGCCTCCTTTTTATGAGTCTCTAAAAGGTGGAAATAACGGGAACTCTTATAACGCTAGTGGGAACTTTTCTTCCAACTATTTGGTTAACAACCAACAAAGCATGGAGTGTGACACGGGACAAGAACTTGCCAACTTGAGTCTAAACGGAGGACAAAGTCCCCCGAAACAGTACTCGACGCTTCAAAACGCTTCATACGGTATTGTCATGAAAGACGAGGCCGATTTAGACTTGTACGAAACCAAAATTGACGCAATGAACCAGTTGCTTCCAAGTGGGTACTCGGGTTATGACGATTCTATGATGGTCGATATGGTTACGGGAGCTGTGGTCGATCCTCTGCAATTCACGGCAACTTTGACTTTTTCTAGTTCGGCTGAGCACGCTCTTTTAGAGAGTCTTTCTGACGCAGCTGATTTATCCACCTTCCTCCAACGTCTTCCGAACGAAGAGAATGATAATGAAGAGATTATCACCAGTAACATCCACTCCCCGTCAGAGTCTTCCCAAATCCAACAAGTCGACCAAAACCTCGATTCTTTCAACGATCAAATACTCAATAACCGCAACTACGAAGGTCGCAGCTACAACCACCAATTCTCCAAAATGTACAGTGAAACGCTCCCCAATTATCAGTCTTCAGTTAACAACGAATCTCTGCAAGTCCAGATGCACCAACAGCAACAACAGCAAATGTTATCGCCGACTCTGAGCTTCAACGGAAGCGGTCTGGACTTGGACTCTCCCACGACGATGTCTCTGCCGTCTCCAGGAGCGGCGAGTTGCTCTCTCGATGGTCCTCACAACGACAGCGGCTCCATTAGTCCACCAGCCAATGTGAGTGGTCGACGAACCAGCACCAGCAGCGAGGCGCCTGCCCTGCACGGCAGGGTAAACGTCTTGCAGCACAGGGTAAGCTTCCTTGATGCAGGCAAAGGCTCTTCTTTGACACAAACTGTTCGAATTTTTCTAAATGATCGAAATTCGATCGGTTTGTTTCTTTCTTTCTTAGCACTGCCCAAATCAATGCGAATGCTATCCCGACACGAAAGTCACTTGTTCCACGTTCAGTTACTGTTGCAGTTGGGCCTTCCTTCCGAAGTGCAGCTGGAGTTCGTCAACGGCGGTCACGGCATCAAAAACCCGCTCGCCAACCAAGAGAGTGTCCGCCAGGGTCCCCGAACTGAAGATAAAACCAAAGTAGCATCGATAACGACGGAAGATGGACAAACCAACTTCTGTTGTCGCGTCTGTAACAAGACATTTGCCCTGCAACGCCTCCTGAACCGACACATGAAATGTCATTCGGATGTTAAACGATATTTGTGCACTTTCTGCGGGAAAGGCTTCAACGATACGTTCGATTTGAAGAGGCACACGAGGACGCACACAGGTTAGTGGTACCAAAGTAAGAACCAAGGTCTTCTATTTTATAGTTTTTTTTTAGGTGTGCGGCCGTACAAATGCAGTCTGTGCGAGAAGTCCTTCACCCAAAGATGTTCCCTGGAGTCCCATTGCCTCAAAGTCCACGGCGTCCAACACCAATACGCATACAAAGAACGGCGGACCAAGGTGTACGTGTGCGAAGAGTGCGGCCACACGACGAGCGAGCCTGAAGTTCACTACCTTCACTTGAAAGAAAAACACCCCTACAGTCCTGCCCTGCTCAAGTTCTACGACAAGCGACACTTCAAGTTTACGAATTCGAATTTCGCAAACATGCTGTTGCAAGTACGTACCTAATTTTTTATTTATTTATTTATTTATTGAAGAAAAAAACCGTCCGATCAGGCTGCAATCTATACGAAAAAAAAAGGGTCTCTGTTGTTTTTTTTTTAATTATATTTGGGAGACGAACTCTTCATTTCTTTCTGTGATAATAAATTTAATCCTTTTTCACTTTACATTATTGTAGTAATTATCAAGTTATCTGCAGGATTCGAAGAATATTAGATGAAAGATAAAAACGGAGGCGATGCCGCAAATAATGTCGCGGGACAATATTTAAATCGGGTTATTTGTGCAATCAGGTGGATGGAACTGGGTTTATTACTATAGTGTAGATTAAGTAAATGAACTGTTAAAAATGGAGCGTAGTTAGAATTTAGAAAAAATTATCACGGGGTCTCGAAATTTTAACAAAACTAATTTAGACCATGAAAACGAAGGGTCAAGGGTTCGGTCCTTTCTAGACTTTAACACGTTCCTTACCATTCTGGTGCTTCATAGAATAAACAAACTATGGTGCTGCAGAATGCTTTCGTAGTTTAAGGTGTGTTGTGATTATTTTTCGCGCTGTCCCTTTACATTGATTACAACGAATCATTCTGCAATATGTTTTTTTTTTAGTACTTAGTCTTTATACATCTGTTGACAGAGAACATGTGTTTATATTGTATGAATGTTTATAGTTTTGTATATAGAAAAAAATATTTAGGTTTTATCTACTTTAAGTACCTTTATCTATAGTTGAACTAGCATCAGTTCAACATTGTTAGTCTGTACAATTATTTAATTTTTAACTTTTGCCAGTGTACCTACAAAATGTTGAATTGATTACATTATTTATCTCTTCTTTTACATCACAGTATTTGACTTCTCATAGTTGTGGTAGTCTCTTATTTAATTAACATGACTGTATCGAACTGAGTGCGTAAAGCTTGTTTTTATTAAAAAAATAAAACATACAATAATATTAGCTTTAACACTGATGGACAATTTAAATTTATACGTAACTTTGTATTTATAAACTTCACAATGAATTATTGTATTTATAGAACAAAATATGTAATTCTTCCTAATGTTGTTATGCAAATAAATTATATGCAAAAACAGTGTTTGATTTAAACGGGAATCCCTGCACGGATGCGTGACGAGTTGTCCACTTTTTTACTGGAATGTGAGCTTGAACCGGTGTTGGTCCTTTTAATGGTAACTTGTTGTTCCACCTCAAACACATTTTTATTCCAAATTCGCCTAAACAATTAAACTTACTTGCTTGTCGATAGCTCTAAACTGCCACGACCAATTAGCTCTATACAAAAACGGCCGGTGGTCGAATCGATTGTCATCCGGACTATACTGCTCAGCGTGGTACGCTGGTGTTAGCACGGTCATTTTATGGCGGTTAATGGCGTAACATCTGCATAAAAACATTTTCACAAGAATAATTTTACTTTGAGTCCTAACCTGAAAAAGTGCTTCACTTTTTCCGCAACTTCCCTAGGACTGCAATTTCCACTCCACGTTTGAACTAGCTTACAATACATAGAGAAAGGACCACATTTTTCAATTTTGCGTAGTCTTCCAAATTGACTTAGCTCCGCATACGTCATTCCCATATCCTCCTCATCTGTTTGTGACAATTTGCCGTCCTGCAAAGGTTCCAGTTCTGCAGTTGGAGGAGCGTCTACAATCTCCCCGATAACAGGAAAGTTGAACTGACTCTTGGCGTAATTCAAAAATGTTCGTAAGTCAGTTTTGGAAATTCCCCCGATTGGGTTGATATCAGCGCTGGAACAATCGTATTTCGTCATGTAGCCTCGTAAGGCTTCATCAACATTAGCAGAACCTAAAACCAGGAGCCCACCTGGACGATTTCGAGCCCATAACATCAATTGAGCGAAAAGATAAGAAAGAACCATACGCAAACGAGCTTGGATATTTTGTAAAGCGAGGTTTTGGCGAGGGCAACCGCCCCTGGAAGCGAATTTAGGAAATAAACCCGTAACACCGCTGAAGATTTCGATTATGGCAGTTATAGCTTTGTCTATTATTATGTGCATGTGGTAGCTACCGATGGAGGCGGCGAGAGTGGCAGCCCTTTGTTTAGTTTCTTTTGAGGAGTTTTCTGTGCCCATGTAACAGGTTACTAGTATTCTGTTACAGAGGTCTGAGGGCGTACGCGGGGAGTACTCGGGGTCACCTAGGAGGCGGCGCAGATCCGAGAGAACCCTGGTATCTGAAAATTTGGCAATCGATAATAAATAATTGATGTATCGAATATCAGTTAATTAAAAAACTAGTTTTATAAAACTTATGTTAAGACACGAGTTCTAGTTTGCAGTATGACTGCCAGTAAAAGACGAGTGCTCTTAAGTTTTATAAAATGAGCCTTCTATGCTATTTTTTCTAATTTGCATACTGTATACATTTTTTATATAAAAAAAATAATTTGAAGAATTTTGTGAAACCTATTGAAATTGACATTTTATAGGCTAAACATCATTGTCATTTTTCCGAAGTAAAATTGCAAAATTAGTGTTCCATCAGACATTACCTGCATTCTGCTAGAAATACGGTAAATTGCAGAACATGCCACGGTTAATTTATTGTCGATGAACATTTTCTGTATCTGGCTTGAAATTGTAAACTTACACTCACATTGACATTTGACATTTCGTCCAAAATGTGTGATCAACCGAAAAAAGTTTGGGTTTGGTAATGGCTTATTAACTTTGTTGTACTTTGTGCCGAGTATATTTTAAAGCTCCGAGTCAAGGGAGACATTTTACTCTCATATTTTGTATTAAATTTTTCCGGAAATTGTAAAAAAATCGAAATTGTAAAACACTAATTAAACAATGTTTTTAAACTAAACAAAAATCAAGTTACCCAATTTGTTGACTCTCTAGTTAAACAAACAATAACAAATAAATAAATAAAGAAAAAAATATTTCAACTTTTGTGTGTGTGTGTGTAACGGTTGTTGATTGATAATTTATAAATTAGTGATGAAGGAGGACGAAAACTATTCTGATGGTGTCCACAGCATTCCGTTTGATGTAAGCGAAGCTGCCGCCACTACTATTAAAGATTCGTTACTTTTGAAATTGAAAGAGCGATATGAAACCGCATTCAAAATCTTCGAAAAGTGTCTTGTAGCCTTTACCCGACTAGTCGGAAAAATTCAATTTCCCTGTGCGTACATAAATAGGGAAACATTGTTTCCATGACGATTTCCGAAAAAAATAATTTTCACAACGGAACAACAGAATCTTACTTATTTCTCTTCCAGTTTAACATGTTATAAGCTTTTGTCTCCTACCTCCTCTATGTACAGCGTCAACCACCATTCTACACATTGAAAAAACAATAAGTGCAACGCTAGACGAATCAACTCCTCCACTCAAAGGCAGGAAAAAGCCTCCTTGACCTGATCTCCTCAAATAGTCCCACAACCAACAAGCTGGTCCTTGCGCGATTTCTTCTTCTGGTAGCAAATACTTTAGTTCAATGGTTGTAGCAATAGGAAGAGTAGCATCATGTTCTGGAGACAATGAAAAATCAACTACGACTCTCGGATAACTGGGACTTTGTGCCGCCAAGTGAGCTAAAGATCTAATTTGGTTCCTATATGCTCTAATGTCTTCTAAATCTATGGTTGCAACAGTCACCTCCTTCATAAAAAAACAACAGTCAGATTTGAGTTAAACAATATTAATTCAACTTACAACATCCTGTAAAGAAAACTGTTTGGCTCTGCTTAAAATACTTCCATTGAGGGCAATACAAGAACACCCCCCAAAGTATACTCTTTGTCCATCACAGCCTCTTAAGTTGCTGAAAACGTAGCATCCTCCAGCTTTGAAAGTGGCACTTTTTACTAAGTCTACAGAGACATAAGCTTTGCGTAGTTCAGTGTAACTACCAGAACTATTGGAAATTATTTCAACTCCATCTAGAGCCATATCAATGTGTGTAGATGCAGGGTTCCACAGCTCTTCACAAATCTCAAAACCTATACAAGTGTCTCTCGTGGAGATCACAGCATCGCCAAAAGGCACAGTACTTTGTCCAGTAAACTTTGAAATCATTCTAGGCAGAAAATAGTCTTCAGTTTGTCTAACTTTGGTCCACGCAGAAAACCAACGGGATTCTCTGTAATTCCCGTCGTCGCACATCCTCATTTTAGGTCGAATTAATAAGATTTTCTGATTAAGGAAGACAACGCGACAATTGTAGGCGACATTTTTGTGCATTACTGGCATCCCTACATCAATAATCATGTCTTTGCATAAAGGGGCCATGAGTAGCTCTAATAGAACTTCCCAACAATGTAGAAACGTGTCGCTTTCATAGAAGTGGTCTTCACAACTGTAACCGCTACAATGTTTTTTTTTTATAGTAAGGGGTACAACACATAACCTCAAATTACCAGATTTCTAACTCGGGCCCTGTACGAAAAGTAGCCCCTAAATCTTTAGCTTCAAGGATTGATTCTAATATTCTCTCACGATTTCCATCGAAATCTAAGGCCCATTGATTGAGAGTAGCGCATGCAATGGTCACTTTGCGCCCCATTTTCAGGTTATGTTTGACCAACGGCTAAAAATAGAAAAATTATGAGTTGCGCAATCAGAACGCTAAATGCGGTAATCACAGACCTGATAAGAATTTGCTTGTTCGATACTCAAAAGCCGACACTTTGAATTTTTTAAATTTAGAAAAATAGTGCGCACGCCCGAATATCCACATTTGTTTGTCTTGTTCAAAAGTTGAAAAACGGCGGGAATTCGATTTCTGTATCGCATGATATTTATCGGCAATCCCATAAATACAAAGATTTTTAATTATCGAAGAGTTTAAATCTACGAAAAACATAAAGAGGTCAATGAAACTCACGATGGTACCGCCAAGCTCCATCGCATGATGTACTTGTCAACAATATAATTTCCCTGTCTCTTTTCCACTTTTGAGTGTTTAGCAGAAAAGCATGATTAAAGTGTCAACGGAATAAGTTTTCTTGTTTTAAGAATAATAAGAACGGTAGTTTTGTTGTTATACGGTACTTTCTTGTGAACAAAGTCACGAAAGGAGGGAAAATTGGATGGTTATATTGCGGGGAGGTGAATGATAAATGAGACGGTGGTTTTTCTATTTTATAAATAAAGTTGAATATAAAGAATCGCTGTTGTTGCGGGAGGACAGAATTATTTCATGGGCTATTTTAGGTACACAACTAACCAGAGGCGTCTCTAGGAAAGCGGGAGATGTCCAGATGGAGAAATTTTCACATTTGTACTCCTATATTCTTTTTTAGTATATTGTCCATTTACTGTAATATTTTCAGTCGATGAACGCCCAAATAATCAGGTAATTGAAACCAAAGCAAATATCTTTTTCGTTTAGTATTTTATTAGTATCGATTCCTATTTTACAAGAATAATTTCGCGTTCTTTTTCGTTATTGCCCCACTTATCCAACCTCACTTTTGCAAATTTTTCTCCGCCTATGGGTCTATCGATCTGGAGTGGAGCGTGTTTGTTGTCCCCAGAATAAGCAAAACGCTCCATCATAATGGAACATTATTTATAGAAATTAAGCCAAAGTGCGAATTCACTCGTTCAGTTCCTCGAATCCATTTCTCGGTGAAAGTTTCTTTCCCAAGAAAAAGCTCGCGAGTACGAAAAGTCAGCGCGAACATATCGATCACTTCCATCCCCATGGAAATCTAAAGTTTACCCGAGACGTCCAACTGTCAACTTTCACAGTCAGACAGACGGTGAGAGATGGAGCGCAGCTGATCGAGGATTTTCCGACCAGGATGGAATCGGAAAATGAAAGTAGTAAAGGTGAGCGAACTGCTGATCCGATCACCAACACTGCGGCAAATCATGCACAGATATTGAGTTTTTTATTATTGTTTGGACACCTGTTTCTAATGTGTTGACCATGGTACGGTCGGCGGAGTTCCAAAAGGAACAGTGCCAGAGAATACGGAAATGTATGCATGCGAAGAATGACTTTCGCTTTTGCACTTTCGAAAGAACGGTTGTAGTTCAAGGGGTGAGCGCGGAATGCACCCTCTTTTATCCTCTCACTTTCTCTACCACGCGAAGAATGTACATCAAAGAGAATTTCTTGCATGAAAGTCCGCCTTTTGTTGGCACCAGTTTATCTATTGTTGTCTTGACCTTTTAATGCGGCAAGATGAGTGATGATGACAAATCGTAGAGGAAAAATAAACCGTTTTTTTCGTCTACCTTGGCTCCGATCAATCTCTGCTTCTATTTTTGCTATTGTCTGTCGAAGAATCGAGTTATTAATAACAACTGTCTGAATCGATACTGCCACTTTGCAAACTAATCCCGTTTCGCGTGCAAACAAATTTATTTTTAAAATGCAACTTTTTGGCACACTGTTTTTTCACAGAAGTGACAGTTCGAGACCTCCAAGCTACGCTTTTCCCACCGACCCCCAAAATTTCAACCAGTTTTTTTTCTAACTTTTACATCAAAACGAACTTCGAGGACGATCTTACCGACGATGGCCTTAAAAAAGAAACCCCCTCCAGAGAACTTTTTTCATTGAATCGGGAAAGCAACTTCGTCCCTCAACCGCCGCGATGGCCCACCGAGTGCCAAGTTCTGGATGAAAAGGTGCAACATATCTCCTATTTACCATCGTCTCCGGAACCATATTATGTTCCTACGGGGAAAGAGCCTCAACCCAAGCCCACGGGGGAAGAATGCGGCATTATCGTATACCAATATTCACCCATCAGCGCCGTAAATTATGTAAGACACTCCTGAAAAAGATCTACTTTACCGATCCCACTTTAGTTTAGTAGGTCGAGCGTCGGTGGAAGTAGATATCTTCTCCCGTCTTGTCTCTGCGTCGAAGAAGATACTCTTCGCTTCGAATCGCGATTTGAATGTGGGAACCTAGGTCGGGCCGTTCGGATTACTCCAAATTTCTATGAGTTGTATTTGCGTGCCGATATGTACACTAACCGCCACATGCAATGGTTTTACTTCCGGGTCACTAACATGAAGAAGAATTTCTTATATAGGTAAAAATAGTTTGAATTTTCAAGGCTTGCTCACTCTCTGTCAGATTTTCTATTGTGAACTTCTCTAAAGAAGACAGTTTATACAACGAAGGAATGCGTCCTCTCATGTACTCCACTAAGGATTCACAACTTCACTCCATCGGTTGGAGAAGGTGTGGAGATAACGTCACCTATTACAGCAACGACAACGTGTAAGTAGTTTTCTTAATAGCTTTCGCGTTATCCTCAAAAGCTCTCAAAGACCAAATCAAACTTGTTCTTTCAGCTTTCCTGAAGACCCAGAATCCCAGATGACCTACACCCTCTCCTTCACCATGGAATTTCCCCATGAAGGCGACGTGGTCTACTTAGCCCATTGCTACCCTTACACCTACTCCGACCTCGAAGATTATCTAACCGAATTATCGAACCACCCCATCAAATCCACCTTTACCACAATCCGCCTCCTTTGTAAAAGTTTAGCCGGTAACAACGTACATTACATCACCATAACTTCTCCACCAATTCCTGGAGAAACTAAAGTAAGTCACGAAAACCTCCATCGATCCAAACTTTCTTGATTTATAATTACAGAAGAAACGATCGGTTGTAATTACTGCACGAGTCCATCCTGGAGAAACTCCTTCTTCTTGGATGATGAAGGGCTTTTTAGACTACCTAACCAGTGATTGTTCCGTCGCTAAAGAATTGCGTGATAAATTCATTTTTAAATTGGTTCCCATGTTAAATCCTGACGGGGTCATCGTGGGAAACAACCGTTGTTCGTTGTCTGCGAAAGATTTAAATCGACAATATCGCACGGTTATGAGGGACGCATATCCTTCTATTTGGTACACGAAGTTGATGGTTCGTCGCCTCTTGGAAGAGTGTGGAGTTGCCATGTATTGTGACCTCCATGCACATTCCAGAAAACACAACATCTTCATTTATGGTTGCGAGAATAGAAGAGGTGCAGAGAGAAAGTTGCAAGAACAAGTTTTTCCTTTGATGTTGCACAAGAACACTGCCGATAAAGTGAGACGCCGACTTTGGTTGGTTGTGGCAAAAAATCATTTTTGTAGTTTTCCTTCGAGAGTTGTAAGTTTCGAATCCAGAAAGCGAAGGAAGGAACTGGAAGAGTGGTGATGTGGATGATGGGCATTGCTAATAGCTATACCATGGAATCATCGTTTGCTGGGTCCACTCTGGGCACCAGAAACGAAACTCATTTCACCACCCAAGACTTTGAGATGATGGCAAAGTCCTTCTGTCAGACGTTGCTCGACTTTTACGATGACGATCCTAAAAAGGTACTGAAACAAACACACAGATTTTACATTCCGATGTTCGTATTCCTGATCATTTCCATTATTTTAGCGTACAGTTATCATGTGTAAAGTTTTATTTGATGAATAAATTTTATGTAGCTAACAAGCGAGTTTTATTTTAGGAGAAGTTAAGAAATAAGATTATAAATAGATTAGTTAAAGAAGGATCGAACGCGGATGAGCCCACAAATATTCAACTGAGTGACTACTCGAGGTAATTTTTTCCAACTTTCCGACATTTTTTGAAATTCTTTTTTTCTAGCGATGAAGGAGACACTTCGAGCTCTAGTTCTAACGAAGTAGGTCGCGATAATGACTTTTGCGTGCCAGCAGTCCCACCGCCATCTCCCATCACCTACAAAAAATTCAAACCAAAAGTCCATCACGCCAAGACTCGCATTTTGAACAGAAGTCCCAACGTCGAACGGAGACCGTTACCAGTAATTACAACTTCGGATGTATTCGGGTGATGTAACTGTTGAGGTTGCCATGTTTTGCTTCATTAACAAACTGTGATAATCGCTTAAAAAAGGGATGTTTTATATTTCTTGATGAATAAATTTATTTTCTGACGAGGTGTCACTCAAACAGTTAACTCCCTCCGAATATCAAAGACTCTAACACACCCTCAGATCAGATCTTTCAGATTTGTAAAGCAACAGTTGGACTGTACATTTCCGACAAAAATCTGAATTTCTCTTCCGATAATAGTAGTTCCGAATGTGAAGACTTCAAACTAGAAAAGACCAAAGTGAAATACATTCGCCGGAAAACAAAGAAGAAGAAAGGTGCAAAGAAGAAGCCGCCAGTACGTGCCTTGTCTGATTGTGAAATTCAGTATAAAACGACCACTGCAAGGAGTATTTCTGTTTTTGATTTGGTTCCAAGTGAGAAAATTGGCACTCAAAGTTCAACGAAACGCTCCAAAACACCACAAGCGAGGTAAAGGGGTAGTCTCCCGTAGCTAAAATTAAACCTATTTTTAATAAAGGACAGACAGAAAAAACGTCATTACCCAGCAACTGGCGGAAGTCCAAGCCAAACTGGTCTCTTTAAAGAACAAACTGTGGTTCGGTATCAACGAAGGTGAAAACGTGCCCTTATCATGGGGTCGCAGCAATTTCAACTTTCCTAATACTAGTCCCCCACCAGCCAAGTAATGCACCGTTTTGACATCACTATATCTAACATCCTTATTTTATAGATCGAAGCAACGCAAGAAGCCAGACAAACAAATCGACAAAAAAAAAGAAGGAAAAGAAGTGAGAACGAAAGGCGAAGCTCGCAAAACAGCTACTGGGTACTATACGATTATATCACTGAATTTCCCGCGCTACCTTCGGGGAAACCCATGACTTTTTTAGATTGAGAAGACAAGCGGCTGTGGAATGGGAACGTTGTTGTGAGAAGGTCCAAAGAATAAAAAGTTTTCCAGATACTATTAAAGGGGACGCTAGATCAAAAATGAGTGTTAGTTGCGATGAAGATGACAAAACAGATGTTAAAAAGAAGAAGAAGAAAAAGATGAAGTTTGGGAAAAAAGCCAAAACTGTTTCGCATGCGAAGATTTTTTTCAATAAAGACTGACAGTGCTTATGCGTTTTACAATAACACCAATCAACTTGTACTGCCGTAGATGTGATATTATGTTATAGTTGGCTGAGTTTTCTAGACTTGTTATTCATAGGCCGTGCCGCATTTTTCTCTGGCTTTTCTGTACCGATGGTTATTCAACTTTTAATAAATTTTCTACCAACATTTGAGCTTTATTCAAAAAGACTCCAAAAAGACTTTGATAACATGTCAGACCACAAAAAAACTTGGAAGCTAATTTGTTTCTATCAGTGATTTTTAAGAACGGGAATAGCAAAGGGGTTCTCTTGAAAACTTTAGTATTGTAAAATCTGTTTTGGCGTGATATCATTTGACATGCAGCTATCTCCGAAATGATGTCATTGCAGTGGATTAAATGGTTCCTATTCAACTCTTAAATTATAATTGGTGAATTCAAATGGTTCAATTTTACCGCTTCCTCTCTGACGCTATCCCACTCAAAACACGAACTAATCCACTGACGTGTCTTTTGTTCATTGCTAGATTCTTTAATGTTTGCATTCCTCCCGCTACATAAAGAACTGTCGTTTCTACATAAATTAATATCGCGTCACTATGTCCGTTCAAGAGCTCCAAAACCTAATTTCCCCAAAATTCACAGAACAAGTCGTTCTGGACATTATCAATAAAAAAAGTGGTCTAAACGAAATTCAAGTGAAACAAATTAAAATCGGAGACGCCTCAAAAAAAGGCGACTCTTATTTAAGCACAATTTGTAGATTTACCATTGATGCTAATGGAAAAAATGCAGTGTAAGTCTTTTTTTCACCAAATTACTTTACCTAATTACTTCCATAGTTATGCAAACACATATACACATGTGCTTAAAGTGTGTCCTAAATTGAGCTTTTCCCGGTTTCAGGGGTCAAGAAGAAGAAGTTTCCATACCTGTGATCGTGAAATTCTTGCCCAGTAATATAGGGCGCAGGAAAACTTACAGGTCTTCGGAGTTTTTTGAAAATGAGATTATTTTTTACAATCAGGTTCGTATCACCGATTTTCTTTCATAAATGTTATGAAAAAAACTACAGGTGTGGAGTGCTTTTGAGAAGTTCCAAAATGAGGCCCATGTTAAAGAAAAATTCGACAGTATTCCATTGTGAGCCCTCTTAATAAAGTCTACTTTTGTTAATACTTTTTTTGTAGAGTGCTTTCAGCTTATTATGATGGTGAAAATGATTATGTAGCTATGGTAGATTTGGGCTGTGAAGGCTACACAACAGCAGAACGTGGCGCCGGCCTTGATTACGACCACAGTGTCAGTATTTTGCACCTGTTAGCGCAGTTCCACGGTCTAAACTTGGCCTTTAAAGAACAACAACCCCAGGAGTTTGAAAAAGCAGCCACTAGCCTCAAAGTGAGTTAAAAATTTAAAGTTACCTTAACTCAGGTTCACGTTGTAGGAAACGTACTTCTCTGAACGTCTCCGCCCTTGGTACTGTTCCTTCCAAAAAAATGTCTTTGTTGTTATTAAAGACGCCGTCGAGAAAGAACTTCCACCTGAATATTTACACAGGCTGAACAAGATCCTAGATGAAGATTTATTTGGACTCTTGATCCAATCATGTGTGGTTAGGGGCCCCCTTTCTGTTGTAACCCATGGTGACGTCTGGGTGCCCAACTTCTTGATAAAATACGAAGGGAATAAGCCCCAAAGTATCAAAATGATTGATTTTCAGTTGGCCCGATACACTAGTCTAGTCACTGATTTGGTGTTCTTCCTCTATTCTTGCGTCAGAATGGACTTGGTGGAGACGAAATGGGACGAGTTATTGGGGGAGTATCATCAAGCTTTGGTGGCTAGTATGAAGAAGTTTGGGGCGAAGCGTCTGGTCACTTTTGATGATATAAAGGCTGAAATCGAAAAGCATAGTATTATGGGGGTTGGAATGTCCATGGAAGCCCTTATCATGGCCCAGTTAGAGGATGATGAAGTTAGCGACCTTGACGCTATCGAGGTGAGATGAGTACTTGGGGGCTACAGTGTGCTTACTCTTATTGCTTTTCAAGGGCACTGAAGCAGTTCCTTTAGAGAAGGTCTGGATAGTGAAGCCTTTCAAGCAACAAGAAAAACGGAAAAGAATAGCTGCAATGATCAAGTTAGCTGTGGATAGAAACTTCATTTGAAACTGTTGCCAGCTTAAAGAAAATTTTGTATCAATCATAAATATAGATTTCCACATTTTCACATTGTTTTTTAGGGGAGGGGGGGGGGGGGCGCTGAAATACATCCAGATTATCTTAACAGAGGGGTGTGGTAGTAGTGAAAATAGAATTGACTGAACTTTAAATTAAAAGTTCGTGTAGCCAACACGAAGAAAATAATTTTTATAGTACTTTCAAATAAAAAAATATATTTCATTTTCTGTTCTTTAACTCTGTGGTTGGCAGTTTTCGAAACTTTAGGGGGTTGTTTTGGGCCACTTTTTGAATTTTTTGCTGTGGTGGGGACGCCACCGCACCGTGATTGGCTGTCCGCATTCCACGTTCGTTAAATACCAACTTTGTTTTTTTTCTCCGTTTTTACCTTTAGGGTTGTTGTGGGGTTGTTAATTTCAACTTTCACCTATTTTCCCGTTTTTCCACGTTTCGGATAACAAATTTCGAAAATGTCTCGTCAAGATCGTACTTTCGTAAAGCGCCGGAGATGTCCGATCGCTGTCCAGTAAGTTTAGTAAATTTGATTTATTTGTGTTATAAGGGCATTTCAGCTCGGGGTTGCGGCTTTGTGTCTTCAGATTTTTGAATTCTATCTGTTGTTAATAGTGCTTTGTGTGTTTGTTGGTTATTTTTTGCACCCGTACGATTTATTGAATTTTATTGTGGGTTTCGTTAGCAGCGTGCGCCGCATTCTCATTCGTTGTTCTCGTGTAAATCGAGTGTGTGCACTTTTGTTGGGTTGCGAAAGTGAATAAAATTTCTTTTTTAAATAAAGGACGAAGGAAGAGGAAAGGAAGTGTCAGGAACAGAATGAAGGATCTAGAAATCAGCAAAGAATTGAAAGAGGAGATCGAAAGTAATCAGAATCAACTGAAAAATGCTATTCGTAATCATCAGGTAAGTTTGCAGTGTTTGTTACTTTTCCTTCACGTACGGAATCGAGCGAGCCCCTCGCTGCTACGAGTGCGACAGAGACGGAACGACCCCATCGTTCCCTAAGAAAACTTCCCCAAAACAGTTTTGTTATGTAAAAGTGTTTGTAAATTTTGAAAATTGAAAGACAATTAGCGAGAATGATTTTTTTCCTTTTGTTTCAGAGTTTTGTCATCAAGCTCAAACAAGATCCTGACGTAAGTCGCACGAATAATTTATTAATATTTAAGTTTACTTAATTTTTGTGTCTACAGAACGTGGATTTGCAAAAAGAAATCGTTAAAGCAGAACAAGAAATTGTCCTGATCGGAATTTCCCAGGTAAGAAACCGAAAAGTAATAAAATAAACAATTAGAAAACTCGTGCTCAACCTCAACCTCAATCCTAAACCTAAACTTCACACGTTTGGGTACAGTCAAGCACAAAATAATTGTTCAACATTACAATAAAATGGCCGTTAACCATGCCGCCTAGATGAAAAATATAACAAGTTTCGCCGTCTCTCTCTCAGCTTTATTATCTATAAATAAAACACTTTTTAAAGTTAAAGCCCACAATAAATTACTAATGCGCAACTTTCCCCCCCAAATTCCACCTATTGATCCCAAATTTAAACCCAATTCGCTCAAATCATTTTTTTCGGGAAAATAAACACCATTTTTCACCAATTTGTGATTTTTGTGTCGGTGCGAGATTTATTGATTCGACGATGTAAAGTGTGTTCAAGATTTTATATTAAATACACACGCAGATACACATTTGAGTTGAGAGGTCGATAAAGATTGTTATCGGATGAAATCCAGCTTTATTGACAGTTTTAGGTTAGGAACTAACGGGAAAATCGTTTTTTCTTTTAAATCATCATTAGCAATCTGTTAAGAAAATTTGGTGAGTGGCCTTGAAGTTTCATTCAATATGGCGAGCGGGAGGGGATTAACGACTTAGGAAATAAAGTGAACCGGATTTAATGAGGTGAACATGTGAATAATTGTTTATTTAAAGTGGTACGAGACGAGGAAGTCATGTTTCTTATCGTGGTAAGAATTTAAATGGAAAATAGGACGACGTGATGAACTTCCAAGGAAATGGTTGGAGGTTCAAATCTCACCTGGGCTTTTTTTTATTGGGATAAATTCAGCAGAAACGGGAATTTTTGATAAGATATGAACATTGACACTAATATTGACGTTTTAAGAGAACCTTAAAATGATTGTGTGTGGAAATACTGTGAAACGAAAACGAATAATTGAGTTTACATAAAAATCCTTTAAGACGTTATCTAGAAATTAATAATAAACAAGTTCCTTTTTCTTAAGGTGGTAAAACGTTACCTCTGGCACTGATAAAGATGAAAAATTTTTGTCAGACTTTAAAAATTTCTTTGTGCATTGTTTGAATTCATATCGTACGATCCAAAAATACTTAATCAAAATTAAAATCCACAAAGAAGACATGTATGAAAAATTTCATGTTTGTTTCTCGTTGTTTTTTATTTGTATTGACTTTCTATCATTAAAATTTGCTGATTAATTTCACGAAGAACGGGTTAAAAAACTTTATTTTTAAAAAAACGGTTCGCTTCTAAAAACTTTGTTCTACTTAACTTGAGGACTTTTTCCTAGAGTAATATTCTCATTCCCCACATATTTTGTTTATTGAATTAAGTTTTAAAAATAATGAAAATAGAAACTCAAAATAAAAAAAATCCACTTTTGGATAATCAAGGTTGACAGGACATTATCGTGACATTGATGCTGCCCTGATAAGTCTACGAAACCGGTCCACATTTATTAATTAAGCACCGAAGAAGTTAATTTTTAATCAGTACAACAGGTACTTAATTACTTCGTTACAACTTTGTAGGTTTCCCAACTGTGGTCAATCGCATTTCATGGCTATTTGAACTAAAAATGTGATACACATGTACATGTATTTGTATAATTTTAATAGAGTGAAATGTGAAATAGAGATAAAAGCAGATTACATTTCCTATCTATGACTGGGTAATCACAGTTTTATCAAAACGCTTTGTCAATTTAGACTTGAACACTGTTCTTAACGAAAAGTAAAGCAAATTGAGTTTCTACTGTGCCGAAAATAGTTTAGATCGGTTTTTTTCTACTTTATCGCCATGGTATGATATTTGTGTCGGTTTCCACAGTTGTTTGTACGAAGCATAAAGAAAAAAAAGGAACTGATAATGGTTCGTTGTTTGTACCTATAAATATTTAAAACCGTGGTCGCGTGCATTTCGAGATATTTCTAGTTTTTTTCCATACTTTACAGAAGGAGTTGCTCGACCGCCTTCGTGAAGAATACAAAGATCATCAAAAAACCTTAAAAGCCAACACAGTAAAGAACAGCATCGAAGAACGAAGAATTAACTTGAACAGTGCTCTCAGCCGCGCCAGGAAACAAAATATGTAAGTTTTCATCATTGTTTATTTTCGTTACTAATCGTTTTCGGTAGTGTCTCTCGCGCAACTTCTGTCTCTGTTTCGTCCGTCTCCGATGACTCTTTCGAAGCCACTTCTGTGCACTCTTCCCCAGAACACCAAGTGTTCAATCCTGTGGAGCCCCACGATATCACCCAACCAGAGTTCCTTACCAATTTCGGCTTGGTCACTCACGATGTCTACAAAGAAATGCAAAACAAACGTGTTGAAAGAAAACGTAGAAGCACAGCCAACCCCCATTTCTTGTACGGCAACAAGGGATGGGATTTCCAACCGGTAATTTCTTTCATTGTGTCAGCAACACATTCGTCCTTGTCTTTCAGAAACGAAAGCGGAATTCGTATTTGCACTCGTCGATTTCACCCCCGAATACTCGTCAAGCTGTTCGTAAGAAGAACGAGAGGGTCTCACCACCTTTACCGAACGGGAACAACGCTACGAAGTCGGCGTTCTCGGCTTTTCCCTCCATCCCCAATTTACCCAGCGGGTTAACTATTGAAAGAGTGAGTCCTTCGAGTTCTTCCCCGGATGCGAAGACCTGCGTGAGCTGTAGACAACCAGGTATGAGAAAGTTCTCGGAGATTTAACGCTAACAGAGCTTTGTAGGTTTGTTGTGCATTTGTGAAAGCTGCGCCAACGGTTTCCACGTCAGTTGTCATAACCGACCTCTTGCGCAATCACCTAGACAATGCCCCAGGTGCATCAATAAAGAAGTGCGCACCATCGGGTCCTTAAATGTGCCTTCTGGAATGAGCGTATCGTACGTGACGCCGTCCGAAGTCTCAGGTTAGATAAAACACGATGATGTTATTACATATTTCTCTCTCCTCTACTGTTCTCTCCGTCTAAAAACTGTACAGATTTTTAAGTCCGGCTAGATTGGATGAATTTTGTTTTTGCAGAAAAACTAGAGGAAAAGAAAAAGTTGGAAAAAGTAAATAAGACTCTTTCAGCTGAATTGACCCAATTGCAGGACCGGCATTCGCAGTTGACGATCTCGCTCAAAACTCAAAAAAGTCAACAGGAGGAGCTTCTGATGACGCAACAAACAACAGAGGATAAGATCAAGCAGATTTTGACTTTTATCAATAACGTTAAGAGTGAGATGGTTTCTAAACCGACACAATCTCAGGCCTGAAAACAGTTGAAAGTGTGATTTATAGAGCTGTTGTGTAGTATATTGTTCTTATCTCTACTGTTAAGACTGAGAACGGTATATTTTGTTACAAGATGTTTTCTAACGATTTGTAAAGAATTTTTGAGACTTTTAAACATGGTTGTTAACTTTGAAACTAATTTCATTTATAAAGATTCGGTTACGTCGACAAAATATCAGTTTCAGTCTGCGACACCAAAATAACAAGAGCTTATTGTCGTAGTTTACGATACGACCAAGGACAGAAACAGTTATAGATGTAAGAAATTTGTATTTTCAAATTGTGCATTAAAAGAAGTCCAACACAAAAAAAGTGTTTTGAAAAGACGCCAGAAAATTATATCGCAATAAATGACATTAAATTGTACCGCCAAAATATGGTGATATTTTTTTGTTCTACTGTTGGCAACAAACTGAATCATCCAATGACGTTCTTTGTTGTGACGTTTACACACGTGCGCACCTAACCTTAAATCGTTCAAAATGCCAATTACCCAGGTAAATTCTACCATATTTTCTAAGCCCTTGATCAGTTTTATTGTATTTTCAGTTATTAGGAACTAAAGACACAAACGACTCGTGCCGCACGTTCATTTTTGAGGGCGAGGGACACACTTTGGGCAACGCTTTAAGATGCGTGATATCCGGAAAGTACGATATAAAACACTAATAAAAGCCGAGTTCTTAACATAGTTTTCCAGTCCCGATGTTGAATTCTGTGCATATACCGTCCCTCATCCTATGGAACACAGTATGCACTTCCGCATCCAAATGCGAAAAGGTCGTGCGGTCGATGCGTTAAAACAAGGTCTGGAAGACTTGGTGGGCGTCGCTGATCACATTCTTCAAGAGTTTCCTCGCGAAAAAGAACGATTTGATACAATGGAACAGACGTCAACTTAAAATTTCTATTTTGTCAAATTAATGTCATTTAAATAGTGAACAAAATGTTAGTGTGAAATTTCTTATCCTCATGTATACTAAAAAATGGCGAGACTTGACCATACTGCCTCTGAAGAACTCACATTATCGTCCAGAGGCTACAAATTATTTAAAGTTTTGGGTGAAGGCTCGTATGCGAAGGTGTATTTGGCAGAGTACAAATCAAACAATGCGGATGACAAATCCAAGCCGCGAACACTAGCCTGTAAAATTGTGGACACAACGAAAGCTCCGCGTGACTTCGTGAAGAAGTTCTTACCACGAGAGCTCGATATTTTGGTGAAGATCAACCATCCGCATCTCATACACGTCCATAGTATTTTTCAGCGTAAATCGAAGTATTATATTTTTATGAGATTCGCGGAAAACGGAGATCTACTTGAATTTATCTTGAAGAAAGGTTCAATTTCAGAAGCGCAAAGTCGTGTTTGGGTACGACAGTTAGCTCTAGCTGTCCAATACTTGCACGACATGGAAATTGCGCACAGAGACCTCAAATGCGAGAACGCTCTCATCACCAGCAACTATAATTTAAAAGTATCCGATTTTGGTTTCGCCCGGTACGTTACCGACGCGTACGGAAAACGTATCAACAGTGAAACATATTGTGGGTCTCTTAGTTACGCCGCCCCCGAGATTCTCAAAGGTTCTCCTTATTACCCAAAAATAGCCGATATTTGGTCCCTAGGAGTCATTTTATACATCATGCTAAATAAAGCGATGCCTTTTGATGATACTAACATTAAAAGACTTCATGAACAACAAATGAACAAACAATGGAAATTCCGATCCAAAGTCGTCGATCTGTTAAGTCCTGAAGTGAAGAAACTTATCGCCCATCTTTTGGAACCTGATATTAACAAACGTTGGAGGATTGATCAAGTTCTTAGTTCTGATTGGTTCGGGATGGATCCACGATTAGCCGAACTGAATCCAGCCGAGCAGGCTGCCAAGCAGCAAGCTCAGGAAGAAAAGAAAAAGTACATGGATACATTGAGAAAGAAGTCAGGATCAAAACCGGTGAAAGGAGATGGATCCAAGGAGGTGGCCGTGTTGAAAAAGGAAGTTCAACAAGAAGAAAGAGACAAACTCGCCAGCTTAAGCATGCCAAGTATGATTATGGACGACTAAAATTAACTGTGATAAAATAACCAATTACATTAACGTGCAATAAAAAGTATGTCAAGGAACGCGTTATTTTTACGGTTGGGGAAAGTCGAGAAAATTTTTAATAATTTATTGTGATAATAAAAATACCCAATTACACGTCCATGACAATAAAAATACAATAAACAAATAAAAATGATATTCTTCAAGCTTCAAGAAAAATCCGTGTGATGTTGGGTGATTGGTGACAACGTGATACAAAATGGCGTCAACAACTTTAACCCTACGTAATACGAATTGTTTGGTCACTTTGTTAAATACATCTAAAATCTATATCTCTACAGATCAATTGGTAACAACAATCTTTAAATACTGTTAATAAGTTATCAAAAAAATATAAATTCACGATTACAATAGTAAAAAAAGACCCTCGGCAGCCTTTTTGGCACATATCAAAGAATACACTCATTAAAAATTAAATTTACTTGCCGACGATTATAACCTCGAACATTAAAAAAAAGACAATAGGAATCTCATGCACTTTCCTAAGGCAAATTGTTGGGGGGGAAGACATATTTGATAAATACTTTTTTCCTCCAAGTTCGATAATACTAAAACTTATTAAACATGTCTTTGTGGTACTGGAGAGTTTGCGATTGATGCTGGTGATGATTTTACCAGTTTCTGTTCAACGTGAAGAGAGACATCCTCGGCCCTTAGGCTTTCCATCTTCATCATCTGCTACAAAAAGGCAAACACATTAAATCTTGAACAACACCCAAATTAGATTATGAAAAAGTGCAAAATTGCAGCCACGAGTACTAAAAAGCATAGAAACTATCATTGCACAGGATGCAACTAGTTCTAACTACAAACTTTAATTACCCCACACACCTCACATGATATTATCCTGAAAGTCATCCTATTATCAAAATACACTAATCAACAATGAATGATTAAAATCTCGGGAATCTAGCGATCCGAGCGGGTAGCATGAAAGAAAACCATTATTTTGTAAGCAGAACCCTGTTTAGCTCATTAATCATGTTAAATGGAAGCCATTTTTGGAAGGAATTCGACAGGCCTCGCTCCAAAAATCTCATTTTTAATCCATCATTAATTTGGATTGGGGCGAATCCTGCGCCAGCGGCGTAGCGAACGAATAAGTTGAAAATTAGACATATCAAAAAATTTCCATGTTGATTTGTACCTTAAAGGTAAGTTTAAAATGTTTCTTTTAATTTTAACAAGTGAGAGCACGTTTTGAAAAATCCCTTCGCTCCGCCGTTGTCGTTTTCTGTTAGAAAAGTTAGTAACTTACACCCATGTTAGGAGCAGAACCGTTCAGTTCACCTGACTGTTTATCCGCGTTGAGCGGACACACCAAATCGCCATAATCCGCTTCTCCTTTGCTCTTTTTTCTCTTCAAAGAAAACTGAGACTTTTTCGCGACCTAAAAAACCATACACTACGCTGCTCCATAAACAAAATTCTCTTACTTTAAGCTTAGAAGAAGGTGTCAGCGGGATGTAGCCCATAGTCGACTCGGCTTCCCTTTTCTCCTGGATAATCTCTTTTCCTAACAATTCGTTAAAATGCGTCTTTAGATGTCTTCTCAACAACGTTTTTCCTGGTGGAATCGACAGGAGCGACGCCAACAACTCTGCAGTAAATTTGGTCTCGTAAACCATCAACCCTCCATGGACACCCGCACCTCGTAAATTCGGCGCGTACTCTGCTAAATCTACTGCTCTTAACCATTCCATTACTCTGTGGGTGGTCCATAAGGAAATCTGTTTAGGGGTTGGTTTTTCAGGGTCTTCGGGCAACGACCTCCTTTGTAAACAAGAGGGTTCGTAACTGTTCTCTCTTAAAACTTGAATACCACGTTTAATACTCGCGACATGTAACATTGAAGTTATGTGAAGAAGAGCCAAGTCATCAACTGTTAAACGATGTAAAACACGACCGTCGACTCGGTTTATTAAAAAGGCTTCTTTGTGTTGAGGAAGACCTGTATCGTCTAACCATCGGAGAACCCAAGCGGTATCCAACTGGCCAGCTTGGGTCAAAAACGGATCACTAGATCCATTTTCTTGGGTATCGATCAAAGCGAGTTGTAGCTTCTTCTTGTGGAGGGGGTTTTTGATGTTCAGTTCTTTTTCTATTTCCGAAATGGAAGCTTCTTGGAGTTGTTGTCCGGATTTTACCCATCGCTTCGCTTCGGGAATGTATTGGTCCAAACTGAGGTCTTGCAACCAGTCGCAGATATTTTCGGTGTCCCAGTCGGCGAAAGGTTTATCAGGTCTAAAACAAAAGTTGTTTTAAGAGTCGGAAGAAAGTGAGACTTACTTGACGTTGAGTTGAGGTTCGCTCCAACCGAGACGAGCGGCGGCAGTCGCTCTCACACCCCCACGTTGAAAATCTCCGATTCCAGGCAGTTCCTCTAAGTTTCCCGAACCTGATCTCTTCATCCGACCAAAAATCTTCTTGATCCCTTTGTTCCTGTTAAACTGGAGAGTTGGTGACTGAGGGGACTCACCTGAACCGTCTTCTATGATTTTTTCAGTGTCGGCTGTCAAAAAAGTGAGTTAGTGATGGTCAAAACAAAAAGAAAGACACAACGTTTTAAGCAAGCTAAGAATGAGTAAAACCAAGTGTATACTCTCCATGATTGGTTAGTGTACACTTGGCTTTAAGTGAATAGCTCGAGTCATTAGTTGCAGCAGAAGGGTGCTGGACCCAAGCTCAAAGTTGTAACAACGACACATCAACAAGCAAAGAGCTTTTAGTTGTTAGTACGGCGCGTCTTCATGCCAAGACGACTAGAGCTATCACCTAGATTTGGTACGGAGAACCCCCTGGCCCGCCCCCCAATGAGTGAAGAAAGTCCCCTACCAAACGCCACACCCTTTTTCGAAGGATTCGCATTGGAATCGACCACGGAAATGCTGCTACCGTTGCTGATAAACTGTTGACGTGGAAGACTTCCATAGTGAAGGTCTATTTGTCTCTTGTAGTTGGCAGGTGGCGTCTAACAACTCGTGTTAAAAAGTGTTACACGTGAATAAAAACCTTACTTTTGGAGGTTGCACTTCTTGTTCGCGTCTCGGGCTGCTTCCGGTGAGAGTGACCGGACTCGGTGATGGCGACATCCTCAATGCCTAGAAAAAAAAGTTACACCAAATTTTTATGAGAAACTATAACATACTTGATTGGTAGCGTGGTGCACCGGCGTCGACGTTTGCGCCAATCGCGGCACCAAAGGCGGTTTTTTGATGTCACCGTTGTTGTTAAACTGGCTCCTCAACTCCATGTTTTCTCTTTCTAAAGATGCCTGTTGCAGTTTCAACTCGCTCATGATCGACATTAGTTCGAGTTTTTGCGTTTCCAACGACGATCTCGATAAGACTTCTCGTTGTAATTTGTCTTCGCTATCTACAAGTAGCTGTTTCTTTTCCATCAACATCTTCTCCAAATCGGTGATCTTATCGCTCTGTGCTTCGATCTGTTCGGTGAGGACTTGGACTTGAAGTTGGAGATTGTCCTTTTCGAACTGTAACTTTCTGAATTTCTCGTCCTGTTCGTTCGGCTGGAAGCATACGCAAAGATCGATTAAAATGCGGAATGTGGAGCACAAATATTGGATTTGCAAGCTGATGGTTAGTTTGTACAGGAATTTTATTAGACTTTCAATGAGCTATCGGGCGCTTTTTTGACTCAGCGGAGAGCTGAAAGTGTAAACGGATTTCTTAAAGCGCGACGGAATGTAATGCGATAAAAAAACATTTTACTTTAAACGAGCAGTTGACGAGAGATCATTAACTGTCTAATTTTACTTTAAAATAAATGTTATAGTGGTATTGGAGAATAGAGGAAAAACAGATGATGACGAAAACCGCATTTTGGTTGTGCAAATTAAATTTTCTAAATTAAATTACACACCAGACTTACAAAGCTGAGATTAGGAAATCTTATATTGTGATCTCATGATTCTATATAAGGACTACAAGTCCAAATAAGGCCATGTTGTAAATACGTCTTTTACGTCTTCATATTTACCAAATAACATATTGCTTTGGACTTTTTCATATAATTCTCTAAACGCACTCATGATGTTCCTTTATCATTTTTCTATATAAAAAAAAAACAAACTAAAACTAGAACACGCGGCTAAAAATTAATCCATAAATGAATCATTTAAACCACTTATTCCAAACTCGCCCACCCGAAAAATTTCATCAAAATAGGAATTCATCCCAGATTCAGCTCCAGCAAACGAGCGGCATTTCAAAGGATTAAGCTCTCCGGATTGTATAAACAAGTACAAACTGTAATCCAAGCTGTAACAGAGCAATTTACGTTTTTCCTTCAGGTTCCTAACCAAAACATTAACTTCCATCCACACACTCGAATAAATTTTAAAACTTATAATAGTCCCGAGTCAAACACAACACTCAACCGTGTTACGAAAATAGAATAAGAAGAGATAAAACAAGCGTGAAAGTGAGAAACTATTATTTTGAAACGGATTCCATTTAAGCCGTCGTGCTCCTGTTTGTTTTCGAATCGGAGTTTGAGTTGAACCTCAAAAAGGAGAACATTCTTTTGAAACATCAATTTTAAAATTAACCGGAAATTAAGGTTCGGAAAAATTAGGTAATAAATATCGTAAAATGTTCTAATTTCTCATTAACTCGCTTTCTTAATTTACACGCACATCTGGAGTAAACGTGTATTTTCGGCGGTGAAGTCACACCCATTTGAATCACAGATGTCATATTTTGCCAATGATGTAACAGCGGGATGAATAAATCACGAACATGATTGGCAAATAAACAAATTGGGCGGAGACAAGACGTGACATTGGCGTGGCTAATAACGTAATAACATTGCAAAATTAACCGAGGTCAACAACGTACCTTAATTAACTTATCTCTAAATTGATGATTCCTTACAGAACTAAAAACTAGAAGTCAGCAGAAAGTTCGCATTGCCATTGTTGGTTACTTAAAACTAGTTAACGCCGTTTTTAGAGCCTCCATGTGGAAACTGAAGCTTTTAACTGGAAATTACGAGCTTCTACTTTAATGATTTACCATGGTTTCGTGAATCTTGGAAGTTTGTTATTTTTCAAGGTCAAATCGTTAAAATTTTCAGCAGTTGAAATGTATTTTTGACGTCTATTTTACCGGGTTAGTAAATACAGCTTCTTTCTATATTCTTTAATTCTGATACGTAAGTTAGGTCTCTTTCGGATGGCTCAGAAATTCTCACATCGCGTAATACCTTCGGGTACGTCGGCGCCGTCCAATGGTATCCTCTTTCTCCATAAAAACAGCATGGTGGTGGTGCCACGTGATATCCACAACAGCCCATCATTTGTTCATGTCTACACCTATTGTACTCCCCATACAAATCCGGATGACTCCCCCTTTCGATCAGCATCGGACTGCTCCCGTACCTCTGCGGATCCATCCTCTCATGTCGTCTATGAAAATTCTCGAAGCAGAAATTCTCATGTGGATTACAACACCAGTTCTGACAAGGCGCGAAATCGTCCAATCTCGGAGGGCTCTTAGGAACGTGAGTTGAACGTGACTTCTGGTCGCGTTCTTGTCGTGTTTGGTGACGGCGTCGATCCAGACTTCCGGGAGCAGTTTTCTTCGGTGTCTTCGATCGACCAATCGGAGGCTTCGAGGACGGAACGGAATCCTCCATTTTTGGAGGTTCTTTACGTATCCATTGGAAATCGTCGTTGCAGCGAGTCGAGCTGTCTCTTAAACTGCGAGGATGTTCAGAAGACGATGTTGAAATGTCAGAAGTTGAGCCATGATTGGAAGAAGGCCATTGAACGCCAACTTTTAATGTAGAGTCATCTTCGGGGCTGGAATCCTCCTCCTCCAGACCTGAGTTAAGTAATGGCAGGCTGAAGTTGAGGTGACGTGTGTGGAAAGTGACAATGAAGGATTTGCTAAATAACTTACATCTTAAGTTGCCTGCTTTGACACCCGAATGGAAGCTTGTTTTTTTATTGAAAATCTGACTTCTTCACGAACCCGCTGACCTGATGAACGTTCCGGTAAAGCATCACCGTAACTGATGCTATTTGTGTAATAGTGGCGTGTAGCTGGCAGTTGGCCAGACGTACTTCGAATTCAGGGGTTCCCAAACACGAGGGGATAATTGATTAATTGACGATAATTGAGAGTGACTACGAGAGAAAATTCAATCAGACGTTTGCGGTCGCGGAGTTTTTATTTACGAACAACAAATACGACGCAACAAACTTGTGTGACGCTTAACAAAGACGTGAAAACAATACCTCTGAGGAAATGATCCACATGATGCGGACACATGAGATGAAAACGAGCAAATAAAGTGTCCTTTTCAAAAGCAGTAGACGTTTACTAGACTTATTTTAGTTTCATGGTTACTCGTTTTTCATCTGCTTGTGGCTTGATCGATTAGGATGCAACAAGGCGAGATGAAATCGAAGGAATTCTATCGACAAAATTACGATTTCCAAATTCCGATGAAAAACACATACGAATTTTCATCAATCGAGAACCCGCAGGCGAACTTATTTAATTTGCCACCAATCAAATCCACCATCACTTTTGTCACGACTGATAACAGGTGTTTCACCCAAACAAGCGTCATTCAAATTAATATAACGCTTCTAATTATCCCCGGTATTCTCCCAATTAACAAACCATCGGTCAAAAAAATTTCAATAATAAATACATAATAACGTAAATCTTTAGAATCACGATTTAATCCGCACATTTTGAGAATCTCTGCAATGTGGCGCACATGGCCGGCATGTGGCCTAATAAATGCACGCATTTAAAACACTCACGATTGTGTTTTAATTAACTGTCGGTATGAAGCATCGACGAAAATACGTGGGTTAGTTTCTTCAGGAAGTCGGAAAGATTGACGCAAGTTTGGCGAAACACACTGAAAATCGTCACCGACACACACACAACATGTCACATCGCCTCCAATCCCCGCTTCTTTACCTTTATAAGACAACGCACTGGAGGCCGTGTTCCTGTCCTCCTCGGCGATGGTCTCCAGCCCCTCACCTACCACGTGCTCCCCTTCCGAATCACTACTCGTTTCACTACTACTCTCTTCATCACTCGAACTAAACTCGTCATCTCGACGTCTATAAATCACGGCGGCCCCTTCGGCGCCCCTCGAAAAGCCGCCACTTTCTTCCTCCGTCTTGTTATCGGTTCGATCCCTCTTCAACGAGTTCGTCTGTGCGACTATCCTTTCAACGTCTTCGGCGACGCTGTCGAAATCTTTGACGGCGGACTGAAAGTTCTCGTCGGCGTTGCTGCAGCTATTTTTGGACGATTGTTGTAGTTTTCGGGGGGCACCGCCAACTAAAACTTGTTGTTGTTTCTCCAGAACGGCGACGACGGCTGCCACCACGGTACCACCGGCGCGGCACAACTCACGCATTGTGTTGAAATATTCACGAAGAAGAAATCATAGTCACTGAGAAAGAATTCGGACGTTGGCACGATCACAGAGACCAAGACGAAAAACAAACTGTTACGCAATCAGAGGTAACGAGGAGAAGGGAAAATATAAGCGCGATCTTAAGTTCTACGTAAATATGTACAGGAATGATGGTAAAGGACGAGGCTGAAAAGCCGAAGCCCAAGGGAAGAAAAATACATAATAAAAGGATACAGTTACGAGAACCGAACAACCTCTCTCTTTGCTTCTTTTTGTTCTAACTTAAATACGGATTTTTTTACGACAAACAGGTGCTCTACGCTCACTGTAATTTGCATTTATCAAATATAAATATTTATCAAAGAACAACAACAATTGATGATAACACAAATATGTTAACCGTCGATGTACGTTCCTCTTATATTATTAACCTCAGAAAAAAAGGATAAGTACAAGCGATATATTGAAATTCTCCATCAAAAAAAAACTCACAATAAGAACAGCCCGAGCAGGAAATGCGAGAAAATACGTACTGCCGATAGCTTTGGTAACAGCTTGTTTCTAATATCGACCAATATTGAATCTACTTTAAGATCAGACACGATGTAACCGAAGGACTGAAGCTGTAAATAATTTAGTACAATGGTCGAATTAGTTATGACGAAAAAGTAGTCAAAGTAGTCAAGTCAATATTCGTAAAGTTATGGTTGATTCTTGTGGGAGAGTTGGAATGAAACAAACTAGAATCTTTTTAAATTTAATTAAAGGCGCCTTTTTAACTAGATTATATCCTCTTAATCCTTGGGATAATTAATTGCTTTATGATTAGAAAATAGGCCGGAAAACAAAAAAGAGTAAACAAATACGACCTGATTTAGTTTCAAGATTAAGATTAAAATTAGAATGCATGCTTCTGAAGAGCTAAATAGGTAAAGTATGTTATGAATCTTTTGTTATCCAACTGTACTAAAAATGATTAAATTGTTTACAATGTCAATGCTGTGGTGTTATATTCGGCAGATGAATGTGTTATTCTTTCAGTGTTAGACATATGTTATAAAGATATTAACAATCTGAAAACTTTCCAAAATGTTCAAACTTCCTATACTTTATAAAATCTGTGGAATGTGGAACAAAAATCTCTTGAGACACCATAACTCAACATATAACAAAAGTCAGTAACACAATATAACTGGAGTGGAATGTCGTAAACAATGAGTGCAATAAACAATGTGAAAATAATAATAAATACTGCAAAGAAGTGACGTAACTTCTAATTTCCAATGGTAAACATCCTCAAACCATGAACTTGATTCATTTTTATCCTAGATACTGATAGTGGATGGGAACCTTTAGCGCCAAGAAAGAGATAACATAAGAATGAATGTTCACTTGTTAAGTATGACAATGAGTCAATTGAAGGCAAATTAATATAAATTCCAACGTTATCACAGCAACGTTCTGAAAACACCAAAACAGGTCTGTTTTGTATTCGACCTATGGGAAAGTGGGCCACTACAAAAATTACATCAAGTGAACCCCCATCAAACTATCTTATTAATATGTCAAAGAGAGAGGTTTAAAAATTCCCCCGCTTCTCGTTACCCTCTCACAACTTCACAACCCTCTTCACCTTATCTCGCCACTTCACACTGCACCCACTGTGTCGACTTTATGTTAATTGCATCCATTCGTGTGCTGCGATAAACACTGCACTATGCACTTACAAAGTCCGCGCCCAGCAACAGCTTTTGCTCAACTTATCTAAACAGAATGTGTTGGAAGAGAAGCAATGACAGCTGAACGACGACGTCGCCACTGCCTTATGCGTACGCGCCACCGACTTAAAATAACCTCACCAATTTAGACTTAAGTAAGAGCTGAGACACACGCGAGTTCACCCACCCCTCCACCGCAAATAGCATCGCATTTGCATTTAATCATTTCGAAGCGGCTGTGTGTCGCAGAGGATGCATCGACGTGGGGCGTTGTCGCAGACCAGGGTAAATCAAAACCAAGTTATTTACAATATCACTGCTACGCGGCGAATATGAACCTAATTGATTGAGAAGGTTAGAATAATATATCCTGCTGTTAGGCGCCTTCACCTTACTTCTCGATCAGTGGCGTGGGGCCCAGGTGCCAATTTTAGATAAGCAAGGTCATGAATAGTCTGGAATAGAATTGGGGGAATTATGAACTCGTCGATGGCATTATTGTGGCGTTGGTCACATGATTAATACTACCGCTTATGAGATTCGGTTTTTCGTTCGTTTAGAAGCTGAGCTGGTGAAAACCGCTGTTTTGTAAGTGGAATGAAAGGGTGATATGACATAAAGTTTGAAATATGAAACAATAAAAAAGAACAACTTGTCATGTTTGCTTTTACATGGAAATGGGGACAATGAGGGAGAGGAAAATGAGGTGCAGTTTATGGCGGTTGCTTCCTTTTTTGATAAAACCGATGCGAACACTAAATCGGAAATACGTGTTCTGGAAGTATAAAATGTGGACGAAACGAAACATGAAATATAACTGAACGTCAATTAATCAATTAACACGTAGTAACAATTTCGCACTTGGTTAAAATTCAATTAACCAATCACGGTCGACCTAGCGCCGTTTTAAAATATGTCGCCGTTTTATGAGGAGATCGGTAATAGTCAAAGTTACGACTGTAGACACTATTTCCTTATTCGTGAAACCTAACGGTTAAGTTTCAATTTATTGTATTTTAAATTAATATTCACAACACCCACGAGTAACTTGAATTTTACAAACTTTATAGTTACCACGTAAGAAATTACAAAACTTGATTATGGAAAATAGCACAAATGAAAGTGTGTAAATTAAAACCGTGGTACGTGTAACGTTGATTAAACTTGCTGGGAGTTTGTGACTGTTGGGTGATTAAAAATATGAACAAAGTGCTAAAATTAGAGCAACAGAAAAAAATATATCACTAAGAGAAAAAAAGCGGGTCATAATGTTGATTTTCCGATACGACTTGTAACTTAGTTTTTTTTTTAAATATTGAAATAGATATTTATTATGATAATGATAACTTTTTTGTAAAGGTTGATATTTAAAGGATCGTAAGGTTTAAAAATAATATATAAAATGGGATTTTAAACTTCTAGGTTGTTGCTGTAATGGCTTTGGACGGGGCTTGCAGAGCGGACAAACTGTACAAGTTAGAAGTTTCCAATATTGACGATCGACAACCGTAACAATTGTTTCACTTAATGATACTAAGGCCCAAAAAACGACTAAGGTCGTTTTGTGTAATCGCCATTTTTTTTGCTGTCACTCCCGAAACGTATATCGGGCATTGCTTTCGTCGCTCTGCAGCTACAATGTTGGCAAATACGGTATTGATCTTGTCACCATTAGACAAATAGGCAGATGGAAATCATCCTCGGTAGCAGAAAACTATATTAAAAATTCTGTATCGAGAAGAATTGTTTTAAATAAAATTATTTGCGAAAATCTGGCCACGACAAGTTCAGCTACGAATACAGTACACTTATCTTAAATTATCAGTACGAGTTCTATTCCTAAAATAAATGTTTTTGGGATTGTCAGTTGTATTATTAATGTTACAATTAATCCAAAATAAAAATGTGCTAAAGTAAATAAAAGTTGTCTTGCATTTTGAGACGAATTAAGCATACTTTAAAATCTGCTAAAAAAAAAGGAAAAAACCGAATTCATTCAAAAAACGACGGACTTTCAAAATTTCTAGAAATAATCACCAATTCTAGAAAATATATAAAATAAGAAATCAAAGGAAACAGTCATCGTCCAACGTCAATATTTCTTTTATAACTAACGCTCCAAAGACGAAACCCAATATAATAAGAAATAATGAATTTATCTCGTTCATTTTCAGCGAGCTTCTTTGAGAAATACGATTAAAGTAGCATTAAAAAATTTATTCCGGAAAATGGAATCGCGATCTAAATGTCAAATTTTAATTAACAATTAACTTCATAATTAATTTAAACGGACTCGTCTCTGTTTTATGCCAAGAACACAAGTATAATAAAAACGCGAATAGTAGCTGCAATTACTGACCCAGTAAAGTAAACTAAGATTTGTTGGGCTATTTTCGAGTTTTTACGTTTGTGAGTGCTTTAAATACCGAATTTTTTCTCGGTGTCGAACTATTCGTGTCAACAAGAGGCAATTTGTCTGCTGACTGATAAAAATAAATTAGAGCGAATAAGTAACGCCTTATAGCCGTACTTTTTCAAAAATAAAAACCTGTATCTATTTCTGTCGGACTTTCATAAATCTCTCCCCGTTTCAGCCACCTTTTAATATTTCTCATAACTCCTTGAAAAAATTAATTGCGATCGTACATCACGTGGTATTACCTCCTCCTCATCGTGTCAGCAGCCCCCAAAAAATCTAAATATACCTAAACTAGAGACACAACACGTTACTCAAGCAAGCTGGTTTCCTCCGCTCGTTATTTAATGAGCAATGAAAATGCTTTTTGTACTCATTGTACAGAAAGAGAATTTTTCCGCTTAATCCCGATGCGCGGAAAACGATTTTCCCGCACCCCGGTGTTTTTTAGTTTCCGCTGGAGGCAAGGAATATTTGTGTTATACGATTGGTATTGCGACTTTTTGACAACACCAGTCAATCAATTTCTGATAAGTTCGTTTATACCGCTTGCGACTTTTCTCGGGTAGCAGACGCGAAACGGCCTCTTTGGCACATTGTTGTACTTCGGGTTCACATACATTCTTCGCTGTCACTCATTTTATCAATTTTTAATGATTTGATTTGACAGATGATTTAAATTTTAAAAATCTAGTAGGTAGGTACAGTAGATAGACCATGTTACCAACTCACCATTAAAAAAAAATTACTTATTATTTTTATTTCAACATTCGTTACAAAAAATATTGTAGCTAACTCTTTCGGAAAGAATTTTCCTGCATTCGCACTAAATGCAGCACTCCTTACAGTCGTGCTGCAAACAAAGTGCTCATGCGGAAAAATTAAGTTTCTGAACTTGTTAGGTAAATAACTATTAGAAAACTTGGAACTAGAATGAACACTGTTTAGTTTTTTCACGCTTGTCTTGTAATTATGTATGTCCCCTAGGGCAATAGGGGGATTATAATATTGTTCCCGTTTGTCTGTGCCAGTTGCATATCCTTACGCTCCTCCCCCCATCGATCCGGTCACTTCATGACTATTAACACGATTCCTCCGTTAAAATTCCGAGCCTCTTTTGAGGCGACCGGAAATTCCGGGCGCTTTCTTGGTTTAAATTCCGGAGCGCGATTAACTTTCTTCGTATGCGTTGACAAGTAAATTGGCCAAAGCCTCTCCGTTGATCTCCGTTACAGCAGTTTATCAAAAAAACACATTGCTGATATTGTTTCCGGATGTTGTGTTAATCGTGAATGATTTAGCGGGTTCCGGGTGTGGAGGCTCCAAGCTGTCAATTAACGCTACCCTCTCTCACCCCTCCGAAATCCGCACGGTCCATCGTTGAATTTTATCGTATCTCACCCTGACTCGTTATTTAGCCTAGATAAAGCCGCATTTATAATAAATGCCGGAGAAAATATGCACTCCGTGGAGGCGGTGGTGGCTTTTAATACATGACGGAATTTAATAGACGAGCTTTTATTATGGCGGAGCTGAGCGAATAAAAAGTTTTGAGGGCGACATCATCGATATGGGAGGTCGGGTAACAAAGTCGAGCTTTGAGGATACTCGGAAAAAGCTTTTTGTCCAGAAAAAGCAGAAAAGTAGAGTTCTACTTGCTACAGAGACGAGAATTCTGTGTGTTGAATCTAGGTTAACATTTAATTAATTAAACGCGGGTTTAAACTGACAGTTGAATAAAATTAGGACAGGTTATCCGTCAAATTGTTGCTGGATTAATTTTTAATCTTGATGTTTCTATAACTGGCTCCCAATTTAACGAACCGAAATAAAATAAAAAAAAACTGCTTACAAAGAAGATATAAATTTTGCCAGCCAAAAAAAAAGAAACTGGGAACTTTCACGGTTTGTGCTCAAATTTTGTTATTCATTGGCAGAATCCGCAAGTTATGTTAAAATTAGCCACAAAAAATTATTTAATTACAACCTTTTACTAAAACAGGATGGGTTACATAGCTAATTCCGGTTTAGCTGTGACCACGTAGTGGCTGGTTGAATCGCCCTTTTCTCGATCGATACTTCACCCGACAAAAATACCAGCCAAACCCCATGGAATTACATTAGATTTGACGGATCGTGTCTCAAGAGAACTTTTTCACTTTTCAATTAACGAAAGAATTCCCAAGTAATCCACTTTGAACTCTCCATTTCTTGCCGGTACAGATTCAATTAGTGTAAATAAAGTCGCATAATGAAGAGGCATTTTTATTGCTCGATCCCGACCACAAAAATTACGAGGGATATTTACACAATCGTCCTAACCGAATTAAGTGGTTTATTTGGAGCAAGAAAGCGTCGATTCAAGTGCGAAAACTCACCCTCAAAAACCGCACCGATTAATTATGCATATCACGGCTATAAAACCGACCTCGGTCTGTTTACACAGGAGAAAAGAGCTGTTTTATTCAGTGTTAAAAGCACGAAATCCGGACCTGACGGCGGAAAGCGCCCGGAAAGAAACTCAAAGTAATGCAACCTCGTCGGGGGTGCTTAACTCTATTCATCAAGTCCTTAAATCATAATATGTAAGTCGTAAAATGTTTCAAGATTTCGCTAACAATTAAACTGTGATAAATTAAAAGTTTTTGTCCTTTTATTCTCTGAATCCCCTTTGCTCCCTAAGTTTAATAAACTCATGACTAGTGTAGTGTAGTTCTCACGATTAAGGCGATCATCACAATCATCCTGAGACTTATTAATAATTTTACGAGTCCCTAAAGTCCTGCGGGCTCTGAAGCTGTAGGTTTTTATTACTAGAACCATAAACGTCAAAATAAATGCGATTCGAGAGCGCCATTAAAGCGAACACCACTTGTTCATTAGAATAAATTCGAGCGAATGCTTTTGAAGCTTGGATACGGCTGTTAATGGGAAAATATCGCCTTACGTCCCTTTGCCACGTTCTATTTTAAAGAAATTTGTAAATTCGAATTTAATAATAAGTCGAGGGGTGGAAGTGACATACGTCGGAAATAGATCTCCAGAAACCGGCACATTTTTGGACTCAAGGGAGGAAATGGTTGCGAAGAACTTAAAGTAAAAGGGGAGATGAAAAATCTTTTGGGGGGTGAAAACCGCTAACACTACTACCAACAAATCGTGAAGATATTCAAGCTAGACGGAGATTGACAGTTTGACCCCCATCATGTGTCTGATGATTTGAAGCGGGGCTAATGGTAGATATATAAACTGGAGCGGCAGACAATCCGGATCAGTTTAAGGCTCGGTTTATCTCCATATTGATTTTCATAATAAATGCAAAGTTGTTTTTGGGACAGAGATAACAATTATTTTTGTTACTTTTTCGAAGCGTAGTTTGGAACTGAGCAATAATAGCTGCTTAATGAGCTCTAATTCGTCTTAACTCGTATTAACCGAGCCACAAAACATATTTGTATGGCAAATCCTAAAATCCTTCCTATTCCGTAAACAATCTTTACTATCTAGTTCCAGTTTCTCCCTTCTGATCTAATTCAAAACCACCAAATGCATTTCTGATAAATCTTTGCACCCGACTCCAACCGTTCTCATTATTTGAAAGTTAAATCATCCTTTGAACTCCGTCAAAAGCGTCAGTGAATAATTTGATTATTCAACCCTATCCGCGGCAATTTTTCTCTTGCCAAAAACCTGTTAGTACGCTTGTTAGTTTCATCACAGAAAAAAAAAGTTTGGTTACCTCTTTGACATTGTTAATCTCTTCTTTCGTCATCATTGACGTTCTTGGTTGAGGTCTCGGCGGCCTCGTTGGCGGTTTCTCAACATTAACATTAAAGCAAGGAGACACTAGCGGCGGCGGTGGCGGTACGCTGTAACTTGAAATTAAATCCGCGCTACCGGAATTCCGGAAGACTGGAACGAAACTTTGACTGTTCCTGGCTGCAAAATTGTGCAGGTTTGGGAATGGAGACACTTTCACAACAAAAATCGAATAACACGTGAGACGAAATTGATGTTTCATGCAAGAGATGGATGATTTAAAAAATAAAATTAGAGGTCAATAAACCTGTCCTAGAAGTGCAACCGCTGCATCCACCAACGCAACAACAACAAATCTAGAACGACCACGTGATCACAATTCATCCAATCACAGCTAATTTTCACTAATGTAAAAATTAAAAGCGATGATTTCTTGACAGCACTAATACAAGACCCAAACAAAATGAAATTTCTCTGCCAAAACTTACGCAATGAGAAATTTATAGATCTAATTCAATCAGTATTTTTAACCATCTCTTGCAGGAATCTTCATACCTGGCCTCATCATTTCCGGGTAAAAACCACTAAAATTCCGGTAGTCGGGATATGGAAAGTACGGTTTGGGCCAGTGAACGTTTTCAAGGATTTCCGGCGGTGGAGCCGACGGTTGTAGTCTTGGAGGCAGCGGTGGTGGCGACGTAAGAGGACTCGTGACATCCCTACGTTCGATCACTACGTCCCAACCCTTGGGAACCGAGTTTTTCTCTTCCGAAGGGCGGCGACGACGAGTTGGAGGTGTCGGCGACGGTTTCAACCGCAACAAAAATGTGACTTCGTCGTCAGGGTCGCCGCCACCGGGATCTTCTCCGTCCATCACGAACCGGTAGAAATAACTAACGAGTGACTAATCTGACATGTGTTATTTTACGACACTAGCGTCGTCGACGATAAATCCGACCGCGTTTGAGGAAGACATTAGAAATATAAGTGGTGCGGACGTGGAAAGATGACTAGTGCGGTTAGATGTGTCTTTCGGTGCGGATTACGAAGAAATATAGTTGGGCTTGCAGCACCATTTATTTCTGGACTGATTGGAGCTACATGTAAACGCACTTTCTGAAAATATCTTCAACAAGTGTTTTAGCGCGAATTCCTGCACTTTCCCACGTGTCACTCCACGTGTTTTTCGTTGTTGCACACCGCAACGCTGATGACACCGCACTGAGAGTTCGAGTGGGCTATCTTTAATGTCCCGTAGGAAGCTATTCTTGAAACGCGACCAAAATGACTACGTTCTGTGACACGGGAAAACCCTTGAAAATTCGCTACACGGCAAATTTTCGGTAAATGGAAAATCGGTGCTCGCCTAGTTCAGATTTTTATGGAGGCGAAATTTCATTTATTTGCTGATTCGGAAATCGATTCTTCTCTCGGGGGTGGAATTTTTTTACCATTGCCATAACGATGGAAATTTACGGACCTCCGGTAAGGAAGTGTCAGCGGTTGTACAGGAAGGAATGGGTCGACAGCATCGTGGGAACGGGGAATTATGCGGAATGAAAGTGTGAAATGGCAGAGAAGGGTAAATATATTTGCCGATTATGGAGTTTGATCAACTTCAGAGGAGATTCGCAGCACATCAAAATGGATTAAACAAATTGTAGGGAAAATGCGAGTTTCAATCATACTTTCAAACTTTTTTTTTATTAGATTTATCACTTACTGCTACAGTTGTAAGAATAGAAAATGTACTGTCCAAGAACCGTAAATGGCACTTTGGCAAAAAAATCAAAGTTTTTAAAACAAAATATTTTTTGGTTTTTTACTTTTAGTTTTTTATACTATTTTTTGCATATTAATAGTATATTAAAATACAAGTTTGAGAAAGCATTGATTCCAACACGCGTTTGCAATTCCGATACGAGCCTCGTAGCGGCGAGTGGAGGAACAAACAAGTGCTGGAAGAGCTTTCTGAACGCGTGTTTTATACATTTTTTTCTATTTTGCACCACTTAATTTCTTTTTATATAAAAGAAATAAAATTTTGAAATTTAGGGAATTTTATCAAAGTTGGGTACAATGATTTAATATTGTTTATTTAATAACAATTGAGATTAAGTTATTAAACACATTGCTCACATTCACATTTTGACATTTGACGTTAACATTATACGATCATGCCGCCAACTAAACCAAAACTAAAATACACCAGCCGTAGTAAAGCATCCAAATTCTTATTGTCAGTAACGAACCCGAATGGGTGCTTTACTGGCTCTAGTAACGACGCAAAATAGAAAAATACCTTTTTTAACAAATAAAATCAAATTTGATAACTTTGATAATTTTGTGACAGTTGGTGAAACCTTTCAAAGTTGACATATTAAACCTGAATCAAGTAGAGTACACATCATTGTCATTTTTCTCACTTAAAAATACAAAATTAATGAATTTATAAATTACTCACTTCGCTAGAAATACAACAAATTGCAAAAAATGCTACGGTTAAGTTGCTGTCGATGAACATTTTCTGTATCTGGCTTGAAATTGCAATCTTAAACTTAAACTGACATTTGAAGTTTCGTCATTTCGTTACTAACCCAAAAAAAGTTTCTAGATTTTGGGTTTGATAATGGTTTGGCATTCAAAATGAGTGCGTTAATAGCTTTGTTACAACCGGAAATTAGAAAAATATTTTTCTGCATTGTGTTTAACAGATGCGTTGAGAATTTAAAGAAAATGTCGACAAATGTTCATCTTGAATTGTATTTGGAATTGCAATTTCATGCATTTAACAGTTTATGGTGCCATTAAAGTTTTTATGATGTAGAATATTCTGTTTTTCAGTATCTGGTGACCACATTTACACTTCAGCTCCAGAATTACTTTTAAGCATAGGTTAGCAATAATTTTAGATTTCTTAAGTCGGTTCTTTCCGCTAGCCTTTAGTTCGTCGCTTAAGGCGTCTATTCAATAATTTATAAATATCACGTTCCTGTATTGAAAGTATTTTCCAGTAAATGACTTGTGTAGACTGAACCCCCTCAATCTGTGCCTAAGGTTGAACGCACTTACCCCAGTCTACTTCCACTCTTAGTGCCTTTTTACGTCCGCTCCTAAAGATCACGTCCATTTCCGAATTTACGGTTCGACAAAACAGCCTCGTAAATTTCCGAAAATTCGCTTCCCCAATTTTTACATTGAGTACAAGTAACCATTACATTGCCTCGAAAACATGACTGGCGTTTCCGCAAATAATGAAGTTAACGACGCGAAATCTTTCATGTGAACTTCCAGATGTCCAGAAAAAGGTTGGATCAATTTCGAATCAGGTGGAGTTTATGGCAGATATGCTTGTCGTAATCCTTGTTGGTAGTGGATGTTTCAGGAGATTTATCGACGTTGTTTAAAGAGCTTTCTACCAGATGTCAGACCAACAGAGTCGTCATTAATATTGAAATAAGTGAAGTCGATTCTAAAATGTGGACGGTCTTTGACGGTGACGCCGGCCCTGTTCGCCGCGAACGGGGAAAATTTATGGGGGCGGCGTACTCGGGGACGTAATTTATCGAGTTGTTCATTTAGCGAAAGGAACACTGCGTCATTTTGTTTATGATTTACTGTAAATTAACTTCAAAACGCCGAACGTGAAGTGGAGAATTATTGTAGGAGGTGAACGTACGACGGAGCAACACAATAATTTGGTCAACGTTTGTCATACATTTGCATGCTAACGATTTAGCCAACATTTGCTCAACGTGCGCCACCATTTGCAATTAAATTTGCAACAAGCTGAAATCGCCCGTTTCGAGAAAAAAGTTTACCTAAACAAACACGGACCGTTCCGGATGTTTATACAAAAATCGATCTAGTAAAGATGTGCGCAGCTTTGTATCCTGAAATGCGTGATTATTGCAACGTTCGGTCCTAAAGGAGTCGTAAGGTGCAGCAGCTCTTACATTACGAGAATTCACAGAGGGATGCTGCTGTTACGTAGACAAATATTGTAAACGTTGGCGTTCCGGCAGCCAATTAAGTTCCCACCAGATCGATTACCGTTTAGCGATGCTCCAGACACAGAGGAAAGAGAGAATAGAAAATCTCCCTGGTCGTCAAAGGGCGCCTTCATCAACCGTGGTGAATCGAGAAAGGGCAACACCGACACTGTTGTGCTTCAGAGTCTGAGGATGCTCGGGTTGTTACAGTATAATGATTTATGAGCCATGCTTTGAGTCCTGCTTTGGCCATAATATTTTAATGCGTCGCGCTCCTTGCTATAAATCTTGCAATAAAGCGACCGAATCTGAGCCGATCTTGGACGGGAAGTGCACAATTAATGTCATGTCATGTGGAAAAATATTAACTTGGGTTTAAAGCGAAACCTGGATTTGTTTTGTCCTTTTCCTGGTCACATTCCGGAGAGTCTCTAACTAGCAGAGCTCCACTTTGTAAATAAAATCTTCAAACGTGATTCTACAACAATACGCCTCTCATTTTTTAATAGAAAAAGATAAAATTCCCAGTTTGTATGCAAACGTAAAAAGTACCAATACAGCACGAACAGTGATTTACAACTGTGTAAAATCATCGGATTTAGCCATAAAGAGCCACCCACGATTTACATACGAATTAAAACCTTTTTTATGCAAAACCAAACAATAATTAAAGAAACTTTGTGAACAATTTACAATTGTCATCGTTTCCTAGGGTGATTTATAAGCGAGCAGATGCTGCAGTTCTTGAGTGAGAGATACGATGTCATTAGTCCGACAGAAATACTGGGATCGATAGGTTTTTCTCGGCTTATTTGTTTTCATGGACGTAAAACTAGACGTGAAAATTTCATCATACAAACGAGACATCCTGAAAAAATTAATTAGTCCATACTTAAAATTCATAGTTTTTCGTAATGAAATTCCTCCTTATAAGCCTTGAACGAAATAAATACGGAACACGCCCTTCAAATATTAATTTTACCCGGGATTGCATTTACAGTAACACACGACTTTCCACTTGGCTTTAGGGGTGAAAAACGCTTAAAAAAATCTCAACAAGGGCCGGATAATGCTTGGGTTGATGGTAAAGCGTTCATACGCAAGTTTAATCGGTTGGAAAACAGGCCATGGACACACCTTTCATAATTATCCACGGATGGTGGATGCGCCGGGACAACAAAAAGTCGGGTCATTGATACGCAAATGGATATTTCTGGTATGCAATAAAATAAAAATAAAAGGGTAAAAAGGACGACTAAAATAAATATACCTTCCGACAACTTCCATCAAGCGTACAGACAACGACAAAGTTTGTAACGGAGTGCAGGTGGCTTTACAGAATGACAATAAGCAAGAAATTGCCAAACTTTGAAGATTATTAAAAGAGGATAAGACAGCGCGTTCGCTTCTGTATTATACGTTTACAGTTGAAGCCAATTATACAGCGGTGATTTCGATTAAGCAAATTGGAGTATGCCCTCTTTTTTACCAAAATGATTCTCTTATCGCGCGCATGGAATGTAAAAGATTAAAAAGGAGCTAAACAAAAGATACTGAAAGCAATTTCTCAAGCCGAAAAAATTTCTATGCGGGCTGTCCAAAGATCACTCTAGGAACAAGTATCAAAGAGCTCAAAATAATAAAACACAAATATTAATAAACAACGAAGACTTTTATTTTCCCTGCCGTTGATCGTAGAAAGTAAATAAATCTAACTGGGGGAGGTTTTATTTCAAGTGGAGTATTTTTTAAATGTCAGTGCCGTTTAAGGCTGTGGTTTCAACCGCAGAAACAAACTTGGAAATGTAAGTTTTATGGTTTGACGGAACGTGTCGAGTTGGGAGAGTTTTGAAGAATGTCAGAAACACAAGGAGAAACGTTTGAGAGAAAATTTATTCAAAAACTGAAAACATGGTCAAAATAGCCCGGCGCATCCACCATCCTGGCAGGTTAAATGATTTATTTATTTTCAAGAAGAAATTACTATTGGAAACAAACAACAATAAAAACATTTATCCCTACAAGTTATTAAAATGAAAATGAACTATGGATACATTTATCAGGTTTTTTTTTAGTTCATAACTGTGTTATTGAAAATAAAACAAAAATACACCAATCGAAGCAATATTTTAATATTTATAAAAAGCGCATCTACTATTTCTATATATAGCAAAAATACGCGGTTGTCTGTGTTTTAAAAATAACTTCAAGTTGGCAAAACGTCGCATTTTTATTGCACAAACATGAGAAAATCGAACAAAGTTTATTTTTATAAAATGTCACAAATTTAAAACAACAATAAACTGCGAATCAACGAGTAGTGCAGAAGTTCATACAACTTAAGCAGCTAATTCTGTTACACAAACGATTCTAATGAATACGGTTTTACCCAATAAACGAAAACCATGAAACCGCCTTTTCGTTACTAATGTGTTTTCGCCATCATTTTTGGTTCGAATTTTAGCATCTTCAAGAGCGCCCCAACATAATATCTCCGATTAAACGAATTCAATGGAGCATCATTAATGCCTATTGTGTCTGAATTTCTCGAGCAACAAGAAATATGTGGATTCTTTTCTGCGAAATTTCTGTTGTAATAAATACTCGCAATTTTCCAACATGTATCGAATTTTGAGCAACACGAAACATGTAGCAGCGATAACCTCTTTCATTAAGATTTATGAGTGTGTTGGAAGCTTTTATTACCCTGTTTCGCTAATGCCTTTTATGTTGCGCCCATTTTCTACGTGTCACTTGTGAAATTATGTGAAAATCAAGTTTGGAGTTTAGATTGGTGTCTGTACTTTTTTCGTGGAATTTAATTAATGAAGAACAAAGATAATAAAAGGTACCTGCTGCAACCAGTGGAGGAGGACCTTAGCGATGTTGGGCTCCGGCGAGGGTGGCACAGGGGTGTTTTGTATAGCAGTAACGAGAGTGTTGGCCGCCTCCCTCACCCCTGGAGGCGACGAAGCGAAACCATAATCCGGTGAATGAGCCGTAAGCGAACTGGTGTTGCCTGCAATCATAATAAAACCCATGAGTTACAAGAAGAAAAATAGACAACAGAGTCGGGTAACGAGCTCGCTACTGTATTCCGGAATTCCGGAAACTCACTGTGGTTCACGTTATTAATGGCATGTCCGTCTCTGAGTTGGCCCGAATGGCACATATTGAGCCACCACCAGCGCGTCATCCGGCCTTCCTCAGACCGTCACCATGTCGAACGTCTTGTGGGGGCCGGCGCCCCCTCACTCACGCAGGGACCACCCCCGTCCTCATAATTGAGTCGCGACAACTACGCGAAAGTACGCCGGAAATTAAGTTTCGTAATCAACTCGACTCTACCGGAACACACCTGTTGAAACCCGGAGTAAGCGAAAGACTGGCGATACAGACTCCGGTACGCCGGAGCTCCGGAACTAAAGGGTGCGCGCGCTTGCACTGATTCGCCGGAGTTTGATAAACATACCGGCGTGCGTGCTTGCTTTTATCATGTTATCTCGTGACAGTGCGTCAGAGATTAAAAATTTTTGGGGCTCACCTGAAATAATACCATCCATTTGCATCAAAGCCTGTTCTAACAATTTACTGGCTTCGGTTTGTGGGGACAATCCTGGAACGTTGTCGCTCAACTGCTCGGCTTTGCCCATTTTCACTAATTAGGGTTAAATTAATACGTAATTAATGAGAAAGTTTGACATTGAGGTTAATCACACCATTTAAGGGATAAAGGTCGCAGAACTGTTTTATGAAAATAACGATGTGAAAACGATTCCGTTTTTATCAACACCAAATTAGCTATAAAAGAAATAAACACGAAAGTTTACAAGTTTTATAAACTTGAGCAACCATCCGTCTTTGTTTACTATCGACGGCAAACACAGATGTCAGAATTAATGACATCGTAGAGGGCGCCACCTCTTTACAGAAGGTTGGTAAGACAGAGCTCCATTGAAACTCACTTGGGAAGTGGAAATTTCAATTCAAAAAAAAAAAAAAAAACACCCGTAACCATCAACCAGAAAATTAGTTAAAATATTAAGTCGTTTAGTTACAAAAATATATAGACAAACAAATTTATTTAAAAAACAGTTATGGCTTAATTCTTAACACAACAGGAGCGCTAGTACAGGGCAAAATAGCAAGTTCCGTAACCACAGCGGTAACTAAATCCGGCGGCGTAACGTCGTACAACAGATTCAAAATATGTAGATTATCGTCGTTACGACAAAGCGCTAAAGGACTGCTTTCTTCGAGAGTATCCGTGGAAATTAACAAGTCTGGATTACCTAAAATACCATATAAGACCAAATATCAGAAAAAAAAACTTTTTTACCTATTTCATTATATACAAAAGAATCTGTGAGGACCTGCTCGCTAAACTTGTACGTCTCACAACAAACCAACACTGGTTTATTATAAGCTTGGGCGACCAAGGCAACTTGAGCGGTACCAATACGAGACATAACAGAACCGTTGGTGAGTAAAGCGTGTGTCCCCAGTAAAACTTTTGTGGCCGCACTCATAACGTAACTGAGAGCATTCATTTGGACATAACTACAGTTTATGCCAATTTGAACAAGACGCTGAAGCATCTGACGACCTTCCAGAAACGGACGTCCATCAGCTACAATGACTTGAAATTGTTTTCCTTGAGAATGGGCGTCGCTCAGAATTTTTTTGATGAGAGAAGAGCTAAAAAATGTAGGTAGGTTAAATTTTAATGATTTGAGTTTTTACCAGCCAAAGGTTAAAACAACGTCTCCGTTAGTGATTTTTTCATTTACTTTCAAACTGATTGCTTCTCCTGCTTTATCAATTTCATCATTAATGTAAGTATCTATGCTATCTAAAAGTTCTTCTTTCTTCACTTTCTCTGGGAGACTCTCAGCCTTGTGGAGTTTAGTTTTAAAATATCTAAGAGCATTGTTCATTGAGACAGCAGGAGGACGGCAATTATTTAAGTGTTCTACACATGACTGCAAAACATTTTCCAAGTATCGACAGAACTCTTGTTTTGGGGGTGTCTGTAGGTCGTTGATTAAACACTTGACTGCAGTCAGTAAAGCCCGACATCTCGCATTTGAGCCTAGAATTTGCTTGGTTGAATACTGTACCCCCAATTTAACAAAAGCTGGGTGAACGTTTTTGAAGTTAACAACAGTGTTACCAAAAGTTGCATCAGAATATAAATGATTAACAAATTCTAGTCTTTTAGTATTGACTAGTTTCTTCTTTTCCGGCTTTCTTGCCGGAATTGGTACCTTTTTTATTTCCACAGCTTTCTCCAGTGGTTTGGTCACTTCTTCTTTTTGTTTAACAGTAGCAGATTTAGCTAATCTTTGCGCTTCTTGTTGTTCTCGGCGTTTCGCCCGCAGCTCCGCTTTACTTAGCTCTTTCTCTGGTTTCTTATCACCAGACTCTGACTTTTGTTCAGCCAGTTTCTTTTTCCATTCAAGTCTTCTTAGTTCTTTTTCAGAGACCTGATTTACAGGATTCGCAACTTGTGGCTCTGACACTTTCTCATTACGCTCTTTCTGAGTTTGCTTATTATCTACAGTTTGTTTCGTTTTTTCTTGGTCTTTCAGAGCTCGGCGCTCCTTTTTAGTAAGTCCAGATGGGTTTTCCCTTTCCTCTGTGATGACACGTTAAATTTAGAATAAATTCAAGTAATGGTACTTACTTTTGGCGGAATTATTCGTGGATTTTGATTTCTCCATTGTTAATTGTCCTATTTTTGTTTAGATTATTTCACATATGCTTAACCTCTTTTCGAAGTGTCAGATTTGACAGTTACGAAAAGAAGATCAGGCGAGTCCGCAATTTCTACTTGACTTGTGAATGAACAAAATTTTGATTTGTTGTTTGAAACAACGCATTATTTAAATTTATCAAGTGAAGTTAGGTCAGATCCGGTCAAATTACGAAATTTGTAATAAAATATTAGATTTATTGAAAATACGATCACGAAAATGTTAACGTTCCTAAGAGTAAAAGCATTTTTATACAAGTTCAGTGGAATATGTAATACTATCGCTATTTTTGAGAGGTGTGTCCATGCACGTAAAACTATCAGCATTTAACTATAGTGTAAAAGTTCTGTAAAAAACTTAAAGTTCCTAACGCGTCTTCTAAATTCTAGCATAGAGTCATAGCAGAAGTCAACTTAATTTGGAAAAATCAAGCAATTTCACCTTTTTGAATCCGTATGGTTATTGCCTAATCACCAGTGGCGTAGTCGACGATAAGCTTCATAGATAAAAAATCCACAAAATTAATTTCAATTTTATTACTTATTTTTGTTCACAAGTACAAAACAATCTAATAATAAAATAAATAAATACTGAAAATTAATGAGTAATAATACTTTTATAACAGAAATATTAACGATTGATATCACAAACTTAAAACTAGAGAATTACGAAAATGAACAGTGGTTAGAACAGATAATAGGATATTTATAACGATTCAGAAATATACATTTTGTCATAGGACATGTACGACTGATAAGAGGATAAACGTGAAAGCAACATCATGTTTTAAAAAGAAGAACGAAAATCCTACTAAATATTTAAAACCTCTTATTGATAACGACATCAGTAAATATTTCAGCAATAAAACTGTGATACTCTTGCTCCGACTTCGCTTGTCTGTATATCGATTCTTCTAACCTCACAATCCACGCTTTGTCGATGCATGACTCGGCTACCTTAAAAATTTCACCGAGAGATTTTAGAGCGTTCAGTCTTGCATTCGGATTCATTAAGCATTGCCACGGTTTTGGGCGATGATGAAAATCTTCTTGTGCATCACTTTGATATGGTTGGCTAGACAAAAAATTTAATTTAAAAACGACAAAATTTTCTACTTACAGATGAGAACTAAAAACTGAGGAACTGATCACAGAGAGGTTTGCAAATGTTTCCTGGTTATGCATTTCTACAAATTGGTAATAAATAATAGCAGCAATACTTAAAGAATGGAAAGGATTAACAGACCGTTAGTTAATAAGTAACTTGACGTCATTGTGTGCGGATGTCTTGGACAAGCGAAAAATTGCGCACTTGTGGAAGGCAAGGGTTCAAAATTCTGTAATTTGAGTAAACAAAGTTAGGACATATATTTTTATATGACGTGTTCACCTGTTCTGTTTGTACAAATGCTTCATCCGTTTCCACTTCCTCCTCATCTTCAGTAACCAAATCAGCATCCTCATCATTTTTCCCCTCTTTCTGCTTTAAAATACATTTCATTCTGGCACAAAACTGAATAGCACAATAGTTCGATTCACAGTCTCTATCGTGCTTCGCATGATACCGTGTTAAAGCAAGAACTTGTAGACACGGAGGACACTCCTTTCTTGAATGTCGCGTGCATTCTTTAAAATGTACAAGCAAAGCTTTCATTTCATCACATTCTGTCTGTTTGCAGTTTACATCAGTGCAAAGATGAGCATGCACAAATGTGCGCACAGTTTGAAGTATTTTTAATTTACGTGTTTTCTTGTTTTCTATTTGACTAGCTCTGATTTTGGAATTTAGGGTGTTGTCCATCTTCCAGTTACCTCTATTTAGAACCTACGAAAGGTGAACTTAGTGTATGTATAGGGTTATTAGCGAATGTTGGCAGAAAATTTAGAGAGTAAGGGACTTGTCAAATTGGATTTGTTTACATTAGCACAGTATCCAAATCAGTAACAAAGACTCAATTTATGGTTATTAAAAAACAATTTTCGTCTCATGTGATGGAAATAAATTAGTAAATAAAATTTTGCTGTTTGCTAAAACATTTTTGTCTAAAGCTGTCAACTGTCTTTAAAACAATATATGCAATTCATAAGTTGTACAAATATCCCGAGCCGGTACATCCAAATACATAAGTTTGGTCCAATTTTGTGCAGTTTTCATATTTGGACCTCATATTCAAAATAAACAAAATATAATATGCTTACCAACTGGAAAAATGAAAATTGGGCGGTTGGAAATGCAGTAATTATGCAGTGGAAACTGATATTGAATAAAATGTGTTATCTACGCCTCTGAGTTTGTAGAAATAAACAGTGACTCAAGGTTGGGTGCGCTGTTCGTCACTGGGCATATTATGCTACTTTAGTAAAGAGGTGGAAAAATATATTCATAGATAATAGAATGAAATGTTGGAATAAATGACGTCGTGGTATCTCCTGGCAATTTATATGGTTGCCTACTTCTGCCTTCTCTGTGATTACTTCTTTAGCTCTAAGAGTTAGTTTGCTTTTGCACGGAAAACAAACGAGAGATAAACAAGTTTTTTCATGCGCAGTGTAACATACTTTTCATGACTAGAATAAACAAATGAACTATGTCCGTTATTTAATTCACCCCGAACAGTTTCGAAAAATAATCTGATTTTAACATGAAACGATCTTTGTTTGTTAAGTCCATGGTGGAATTCTAGAACAGATGTTACTAGGGTGATTTGCAAAAAACCAATTTGTATGTTTGTAAATAGTTGATTTTTGATATTGTTACAGTCTCAAACCCTTGAACAAAATGCGTTATCAGCTACCAATGAGTGGCCTTGAAAATCTGCTTAAAATCAAGGTCATGGTGATCAATACTACCGAAACCAGCCTCCCACTTTCAAGACGTTCCACGAGATAAACATGTTTTCGAATTTGATAAAAATAAATTATACAATACTTGTGTAAATTGTGATAACCCGACAACGCACGACTCATTTCAATAACAATAGTAAGGGGGAATTCAGTTCATTCGTTTAGTTCATTTAATTTCCATCTATTGTCAATTGGTATTCAGCATGGCTTCACTGCAAAGGACTTCTGTGAGTACATATCTAAAAAATCTAACCTCAGTTTTTTGTTGCATGGTGTGGGCGCATCTCAAAATCGTTTTCTTGAAAATTAGAGGGCAATTCTAAAAAAATTTTGAAAAAAAAGCGGTTTTAATATAATTATAGGTGTTACTGTTTCAAGGTCAAACCTGTTGCATACATTGACTTCTTGAACTTGCGACCTTATCAGTGTTATCAAAATTCCGTTGCTAACGCAACAAGTTGCGATAAACATTCCTCACCTGACAATTGTTGATTTCTTTGTAGATTAGTGTTACTGTTATATCTACACCACATTTATTTGAAACATGTATTTGCGGTGTTGCCAAAAGTGTGTCATTAAAATTTCCCTAGACCGTTTTTTCTCTCAAAGAAATAGGCACAAAATTAATTATGGAAAAACATGGTTGGAATAAAAATAATTTTTCTGCTTTTCATTTTGAGTTGATTACATGATTGTCTCTACAAGAATGCAAAAACAAAAACGGGGAGTTTTAACGTGGGATTGTTTCACCTGCATTTTCACCCCAAAAGTTGGCGCCACTTTCACTTCAAAAAAAAAACACATGTATTTTTTTCTCCAGTTGTGGTTAACGATATCTCTGAATTATCTTTATCTTTTGTCTAGACCCCTTTCGTCACGTTCCTCAAACGCAACTACTCCAATGTAGCTCCTACGACCAAGCTTTTCATCGATGGTAAATTTCGCGACTCTAAAGCCTCTGATTGGATCGACCTCTATGACCCTGCTACCAACAACCTAGTTACCAAAGTTCCCCAAAGTACCCGAAGCGAACTTGAAGAAGCAGTCGAATCATGCAAAAAAGCCTACGAAGCTTGGAGGCAAACTTCAGTATTAAGCCGTCAACAATTAATGCTCAAACTCCAACACGTAATTAGGCGTGATATTAAGAAACTTGCTGCGAATATTACTTTAGAACAAGGGAAAACTCTTGCAGATGCCGAAGGCGATGTCATGAGAGGACTGCGTAAGTTTCCTGGTTAAAGCGAGAGTTCTTACTTTCATGTTTGTTTTTTAGAGGTGGTGGAGCATAGTTGCGCCGCTGGGAGTCTTCTCCAGGGTGAATCTTTACAGAACATTGCAAAAGACATGGATATTGTATCGTACAGAGTGCCTATAGGCGTGACCGCTGGTATCTGCCCTTTTAATTTCCCAGCGATGATCCCATTGTGGATGTTCCCCTTAGCGCTCATCGCAGGGAACACTATGGTCATCAAGCCATCAGAAAGAGATCCTGGGGCTACCATGCTACTCATGGAGTTACTTAACGAAGTGGGATGTCCTCCGGGAGTGGTCAATGTAATATTTTACTCTATCTTACTTTCGATTATTTTTTCTGATGGTGAACTTGCAGATCATCCACGGTTCCCACGACGCCGTCAACTTCATTTGTGACAATAAAGATATCCAAGCAATAAGCTTCGTTGGCGCAGACAGGGCCGGCAAGCATATCTACGAGCGCGGCGGCGCCACCGGCAAGAGAGTGCAGTCAAACATGGGGGCTAAAAACCACGCCGTCGTTCTACCAGATGCTGATAAAAGTGCAACTATTGATCAGTTGATTGGGGCCGCTTTCGGCGCTGCAGGCCAACGTTGCATGGCTCTAAGTGTAGCAATTTTGATCGGGGAGACTCGTGACTGGATCCCTGAAATCGTGGAACGGGCTAAGAAGCTCAAAGTCAATGCTGGTCATGAACCTGGGACTGATTTAGGCCCTGTCATCTCTCGTCAAGCTAAACAAAGAATTCTTAGTTTAATAGAATCAGGAATTAAGCAAGGGGCACAGTGTCCCTTAGACGGTAGAGGTTTGGTTGTAGATAAATACCCCAAAGGCAACTTCGTAGGACCTACACTCTTAACAGGCGTGCAACCCTCATTTGAGTGTTACAAAGAAGAGATCTTCGGACCGGTTCTTAACGTTATGTTCGCAGACACCTTGGAAGAAGCTATTCAAATAATCAACTCTAACCCTTACGGTAACGGGACTGCCATCTTCACCACCAACGGTAGTCACGCCAGACAATTCGTTAATGAAATCGACGTGGGACAAGTGGGGGTGAACGTCCCGATTCCGGTACCACTTCCCATGTTTAGTTTCACGGGCTCCAGGGGTAGTTTCCACGGCGATTTGCACTTCTATGGGAAGCAAGGTCTGTACTTCTACACTGAGACGAAGACAATAACATCATTGTGGAGGAAAGGCCAAGCGGTCTCTAAAACATCAGTTTCCATGCCTGTACACAATTAAGAGTTTTTTTTTTTGTGACGGTAATAATAAAAGAGGGAATTTTTAAATGAGCAATTGTTTGTGACCTTAATCGAGTTCATCCATGAAACCAAAAGTATTGTCACGGTCGGGGAACCACGAAAAAACACAAACAAAAATATTCAGCCAAGTGTGCTAGAAATTGATGATTGTTCTCCTTTCTTCGGTCACGACAATGAGTCGCGAAATTTCATTTTTAACCAGAGTAATTTCACTACATCGGGTTAATTGACGTATCTTTGAGGTAACAGGGCGTGAATTCGCCCCACATGTGTGAAATATCTTCAAGTTATCGATTCGTGCAACTAACTGTTAACTTAAAAAGGGGCAAAACCAATCACACTTCCGATTTAATTGCAATCGTTCATCTGTAACGGTTGCAATTTGCAGCGATTATTATCTGATATAATGTGGATGTATAACGGGACTTAAATTTATTACAATGGCCGTGTAAACAAAAGTTAAAAATGCACGAGCGCAGAGAAAGCCTTTCTTTACGGCACACAAATCTACCTTGACTTTCTACTCGCGGGACAAAGACAGCATTAAAAGGTGTCATTTTTTTCTGTAACTAGGTAGGGATTGGTCTGTACCACATTCAAAGTTCGTGTGGCGGAAACTTATATTACTAGAGACGAACGAGAAATCGCCAGTTGGGGTTGCGACAGTATTGTGTTAAAATGTTCTTAGTGGTACTACTAGTAGCTGGTGTCACCGGTGACCTTGAACCGACAACTACCAAGACCTACGATCTTGAAGTACCGGGCTCTGATCCCATTCGCATCATCGAGGGAGAACCTTTATGGAAAACCGCACCGACGAAATATGAACACCGTTCTTTCAACACTCGTGATGAGACCGATGAAAAAAACGACCCCCTTCATCAGTTCTTGACGACATACGCTGATACTGTTCGTAGGAATAAAAATAAAAACAAAGAAGAGGAGAGTACGACTGAAAAAGGGAAGAGTTGGGATTTGGTGCAGTTCCAAAGACATAACCACCCTTACGACGACAAAAAGGGTTGGGTGAGTATGGAACCGGTACCGTGGTCCGTGTCGAAGATTTCCAAGTGGCAGAGCAAGTATAAACCGTCGAATTCTAGGCCGTGGGACGATTACGACGGTGAAGAACATCGTCCCGTCAAACCCACCACCACCAACAATTACGATATCTACTACTTGGACGAGGATAAACCAGATTCGAGACCGATTTTCAGTAAACCAACCGCCGTTTACAATCAAAAAGTCCACCTAAATTACGCTACCCCTAGCAGGTATCAACATAAACACGACGAAAACTGCAAGCATACCCGCCCTCAAAAACCCCAAAGACCGTTGTACGACGATGGTGAAATCATAACTGATGGTCTCCCTTCGAATTTTCCTCAATCATACGAAGCCAGTAGGCGTCAAGGTACTGATATGCACCCAGACACTCATCCTTTTTCTGGAGATGGCGAATGGGTACTGTTATCAACAACTAAAGGGTACAAATATCCTCAGAAAAAGCAAAGAGCGCTACAGATAAATCCAGACGCGATAGGGGCTCACCGCGGTGTGAGATTGACGGTGTTACCTCCGTTGAAAAACTCAAAAGTCAACATGACGACATCGCATGGAGGGTTGCTGCAAGTAGAATCTACGTTTCAAACGGTGGAACAAGCGCATCGACAGTACACTAAGAAACAGAAACTGAAGAAGAAACCTCAAATCAGACCGAAGCCGGTTAAACAAGTGGCATCACCGACTATTACGACAACCACACGAAGAAACTCGGGGCCCGATAGTTCAGCCGTTTTGGCAGCAGTGGGCGCAGGAATGATTCCTGCCACCATGGCGATGTTGGTACCGATGGCGTTAGGAGGACGACGGAAAAGGGACGTGAGGTTTGTTACCAGCACTGCAAAGTACCTTCAAGAAACGCTCCCTCGTAATTTATATTAATTTATTTATTTATACAGTCTTATGTTACAAAATAGAACTAGAATAAATATCGACTTTTGGTTTTTATGGTTTATTCCCAAAATCCTTCCCAAGACTAATCTACGTACTCTCAAGCATACAATGGCATTACCTTGCGTTCTTGTAAACAGGGGAGTACATAAATCCTAACAAGATTAAAACTAAAATTAATGCTCGGTGGAGTTTCGGTAATGCTCATCTAGCCGTCTCTGCACGTGGGAAACGTATTTAGAAACGGCTTGAGTGGCGTTTTGGAGAAGCTGCAGTCCTAAATGAACTTTCAAATGAAAGAGGTCTTTCAGAACGTCCATAAAAGACTTGACTCTATCCGGATTTTGTGTGGTACCATTCAAATCGGTTGTGGTTATCGGATGAACGGTAGTCACGTCGTTTTTAGTAATCATACCATCAATTTCGTTCTCTCCATCATCGACATGTGGTAAATCACGCCTCTTTCTCACGTTTAAGCTTCTGGGTCCATGTTCGGGTACTGCTGCAGGTGTAGCTTCTTCTCCAGCCACCGTATAACCGGTACTTTGTTCGATAACTCTTCTATTATTAAAACTATGTCTCGACGTGGGTGTCTTATAATTATTACCATACAAAGAATTCGAGGGCATGCCCGCGATTACCTTTCCAATGGCTTCTTCTTCCGCAATACCTCCAGAGTAGTCATCATTATAATAATAAGGCGGTTCTTTATCTCTCCGGTCGATATCATAAGAACGACGTGCGATTCCAAACGGATACAAGAAATAACTAGCTAGTCCTGCAGTTACCACCAAGCCTACCAACCCAACTCCTACTGTCGGCATCACTTCTCTCGACAAATAATTGTACAGTTGAGTACCAATCGGTTTTTCCTTCGCTTTCAACGGTTTGTCGAGTTTGGTGCTCTCGTCGCTTTTTTCGCTCGGTCTGCGACGTCTGTTTTTGTTCTTCTTTCTTTTATTAGTCGGTGGCCGCCTGGTTTTCTTGTCGGTGGTATTCAAATCCGCTTCTCCGTCTTTAGCTTCCACAGGTAAGGCACTCGAATTGCCGGTTGTGGTACTACTAACAGAAGTAGTCACCGTGGTAACCGCTTCTGTCGTCGTGGTACTCGGAGTTGTTCCTTTCTTGGCACCATTCAACACCGAAGCTTTCACTTTAATCAATTTCGTGGTACTCACCGGTGTAGTACTAGTAGTAGTTACTCGTTTTTTGAATATCGGTTTGACAACTTTGGTGGAATCAACCATGAAAGTGACGTTGTGACCATCGTTGGGTTTGACAACTGGTTTTCTGGACGGTTTCGGCGTTGTTTGACCACTGAGCAAAATCCACGTTGAAAGTCCACTGTTTGTCGTTTGTTTTTCGATTTTATAAAAGTTCAATTTTTTGGTAGTTTCTTCGATAGTTATTTCGTCTTCATTTACTGGAATGGCGATGCCAGCGTGAGAACTTTCAAACGGTTCCGGTATTTTGGTTTTCTTTTTTTGTAGCTTGATTTTCGGGGGAGTTCTTGTATCTAGCGTTACAATGTCTGAAGATGTCGCATTAGTTTCCATCAGTTGATTGGTCAGCAACTTTATTGTGTCTCCAATTTTCGTGGGGGATCTAAAACAAGCAAACTTGAAAAAAAGTACGCCTTGAAAACAGTGCCTGTGAGGTGAAGAAGAAAACACAGATCACTTTTGTAGAGTTTTATTCTTGCGGCTCACACATACAGGAAGTACAAGTTAATTTTTATGGCGACTTGAATAAATACAAGATAAAATGAATAATAAATAAATAAATAAATAAATAATAAATAAATAAAATAGATACAAAGACGTGTCCACCTCAATCTTCCATTCATCACGACTATACATTATGTACACGAAAACAAGTTTAGTGCAGGTACTACCTGTTCCTTCTGCGCCACTTCCAAGACTGAGTACTACTATGATCGTATTTCCTCGAGAAATTTTCTATCGCTTCTGGAATTCGCGTACTTAACTTTGCGGTATCTACCCGCCTATGAAAATCGGCAACATTTTGCCATGTTTTAGTTTCGTGGTTCCAGAACCACCCATCGTAATGATGGAGAGGCTTATGCTCGTGTTTATAAAACGCTATATTTGACTTTTTCGAACTAGCTTTAGCACTATAAAAAAGAAAAATTGCCGGAATCCACCATGGAAATAATCCGATTACCGCTAAGAAACCCAACAAGAAAAACAAAACTATAGGGACTATGTATAAGTAAGGATTTAGGAACCACTTCAAAATGTGACCGAATTTCTCCCCGAAATATCTCAACAAATCCACCAAACCTTTTAGATCGGGCAACTTTAAACCGCCGTCACTGTTGCCGCCGTTGCCTCCACTTCCCCCAGAACCACCTGAACCACCTGATCCAGGAGCCGCCGCTGCTGGTTGGCCACCTCCACCATCAGCCAATACTTGCGGGGGCGGTACTGGATCCTCCGCTGGACGAACAGCATCGTCACTCTGAACACTCTGAGCAGGAGTACGATCGGTGGCCATGTTCTGATGAAAATGGGAGTTGATGACTAAATTTAAATCAGAACAGTCTTGGCGCTGTTGAGGATTGAGTACCGAGCTCGCTATGTGCACTGTGGGGCACGGAGAACCACCTCCAGTTTTAACACCCGTGGAATCAGGGGCCATATCGAGGTTAAAAGTACTAATAGCGTTGCTCAAATCGGTTTCAGGCGAAGATTCTTGTGATGTTTCTGGAGCAAGTGAAGACACTTCGTTAAGAGAGAAAGAAGGAGAGTGGGAGTTGATCTCGGGGTTGGGGTTGGGATACGGTACTCCTTCTTCATACCAAGCTTGCTTGATTTCATTCAAAGTTGGGCGATCTGACCATTTGGTGATGACTCGACGTACTGTGGGCTTAGTTTTGGGCTTTTTTGTCGTCGTAGTTTTACGGTACTTGACGGTACTAAGTTGGGGGCGGGGTGACAGCTTGATTTTAAACGGGGGATTCGTTGTGTGTGTCACTTTTACAGGTTTCTTAAAATTACTAACGTTTACAGGTTTTGAAACATTTATGACGATCTGGTTGGCTACTGGTTTCCGCGTAACTTTTTTAGTTAATTTCGGGGTAGTAGAAACGATTTTAACTTTATTTACAGTATCAACTTTTATGGTTTTGTTTGGCGTGTTCAAATCTTCGAAATTGTTTTTAACAAAGTTACTCAGCAACTGCTGATCTTTTCTTTTAATTTTTCTAATGCTTTCCCCGCGGAACTTGGGCTGTGTTAGAATGTTTAGTACCATTTCTGTGTAAAACGACTCATTTTTTGGTTGTTTGACGGTTCTTGTTACCGAAATGACTTTCGTGGACTCAGATTGAGGTAGATACGTTACATGCGTTTGTCCTCCTAAAGAGTACCTTGCTGTTGTGGTTCCAGATGGTATCGGCGTCGCGGCGCTCAACGCCGATAACACTACCACAAACACCAACGAACACTGCATTTTCGCCTGAAACAAAATAGAATTAGGTCAAAATATGAATTGTCGGTATTTAATACCGTTGTCCCGAATTTGTCGGGAATTACCATAAATTGATTGGTAGCTTTACAACGGATTCAGGCGCCATTAACCGTAAAAAAACAAATGAAAACAAATACCACCTTTTCGAAGAATGCGACGAGGATGTTATTACGATAGCGTGCGTGGGTCAAAAAGAGATGGTAATGAAGGAGTACCGCTACGGTCAATGACTTTCTCTGACCAACCCGAATCGAAAAATTGGACCAAATTTGACACCATGGTACCACAAAATATGGAAATTGACAACAAAAGACTTAAGATTGCATTCATTCCACGATCTAGTACCGCAATACAAAGAGTGAGTCATATACGAAGAATGGTACCATTGTCTCACCTCAGGATTTTAAAAAAGTACAATTTTTCATTTAAATTACCACGAAAAATCTGTGAGAAAATCACAGATGGGTACCACTAGGTGCTACTTTAATTTGAAGTTCAATTGTAGAAAACTTACGTTTTACTTCCGAGTGGCTTTCGAGACACTGCGGGCACTGTAACATCTGAAGAACTACTGTTGGCAGGAACCCTTGAGCGACCGGTGCGCTCGGCATAGCGGTACCCATGGCTGGTACCTGAAACAGACATTTTTAAATAAAACTAATCGCATAATGGCAGGTTTCCAGTGACCTGGTTGAAAGTGCGGATCATGATTTTGAGAAAAAAAAACAGTTGTGTTGGTTGCCTAGTCTTTCAGGTTAAATTTAACCATCCTCAATTTCAGGTCGTTTTGACTATTTTTCAGGTTAGTGCAACATAAAGTCAAGGTTACATCTTCAGTGACCGATTACGCAAGTTGTTATTCCAATACAGGGACCATGAAAAATTTAAGCGGTGCAGTGTTAACTTAAGAAAAAATCTGCGTGATGAGCTAAACAGAGCGTGATGGTCTTAATAATGAACACACTTAAACAGCTTATCTTTTCACGTCTGATGCTTAATAATAATGAGGCATCACCGACCATGTGGCAGGAAGTTTGTAAACCTTGAAAGTTTGTAAACTAGAAAGACATGTTGTGGGTTTCTGCGTCATTAGTATCGATGAGAACTTGACCAAAAAATCTATAATTTTTATTGAGTAACGCCCGCAAGGGAGCAGCATTGTTCAAATTTATAACAGAGCAGTTTACACTTCCACTATTTCTAACAGAACAAGAAAACTAAAAAACACGTAGAGTTGAATTTGGGCATTTGAATGGGCTAAAATTCTGCTAAATTAGTTTAATAACTATCTGTCTTCTGCTGCGCTCCTGTGCAGGTTCTATGCACTCATTTTACTTCGCAAACAAAGACGGTTAACTCTCATGACATTTTATCATCATTTTGACAAGCATCAATGCTACATAATTCCATCATTGTAAAGAAAGAAACTTATAATTAGAAAATATCATAAGTAGGCTTCACTGACTCAAGTTCTAGCCATAAGAATTTTGATCCTTTCTCTAACGGTTTACGTGTTTCATTCAAGAACTTCAATAATGTAGAAAAAATTAACAAATTAGAGCTTGTAGAAAAAGTCTTGTGTAGCGTTTACATACACGATAGGTTTAGATACAATACTGGAAGCACGTAAATAATTCTGTGCTGTTGGTAAAGAATGATAAAATTTACCGTTTGAGAAGACCACATTCTCAAGCTTGATATGATCTGATATTAAACAGTAAATTTTGCAAAGAATTACCAACTGGTGGAAACTCATCGTATGCTGCTTTTACATTTTCTTTTCAAGGAAACGTGATATTATTGAATCAGGTCAATTCGGTCTTATTGATTTAACTGCGCATCGCGATTTCTATATGCAGAAACAATGGATAACTGACGAGCTAGTCTTGCTCATCACAAAGTAAAGCAAAAAATGTGTTAAACTGCAGACGAAAGATATTTTAATTACATGTCCAAGTTACGCAGTGGTTACGTTTTAGAATTTCCAGAGATGTAGGATAAAAATGCAAACGATTATAATTTTGTATTACACATTAGAAAATAGCTTTAAAAGGGAATTTAAATACGTGCAAACAGTCATTTCTGTTTGTGGTTCAGGTCACAAGAAAATGCAGTTAATAATAATTACTACTTTTAAAGTACTTGTGTAATTGTAGTTGTATTATAGTTCATTTTTAATAAGGTTCATCTATTCGAGTTTCTTTTTTTCATTTTTGTTAAGTTATGTTTATTTGATTTCTGATGTTGTAAGAATTATAATTTTCTTTAAAACTCTCCACTTATTTAAAATGCAGAATTTTCACCGGTGAAGAATTTCAACAAATATGCACCTACATATAAAAATGAGGTACAATGTGGACATACGCCGGAGGTCAAGGACAGCATTTGCTAGTGGTGAAAGGAACAATTAAGCAAACATTAAAAAGACAAATACAAGAAACGAGAGTATAAAACTGACAACCGAACAACTAAGAAATTTCTAGACATAATAAAAACAGTATCAAACTCGGGTAAAATCGTAAAAATCTTTAAAATGTCCCAGTTTTTCTCCACTCCTAGATATTCTAAATTACATATTACTCTTCTAATATCAAAGAAAAAATACCGTTTAATTTAATAGCCAGTAATTAACACCCCCCAAGGCGCTATCACGCTAACAACAGGACCAATTTTTGGCAAGGTGTAATTATCCTTTCAAATTAAAAACACGCACTTACAAAAGATGTTTGTCCATTATCTATAGAGCGCAACAGTTTTTCCTGTTAACACACTAGAAATACTAAAATAATGAAGTCTACAGATCGAGGTGAAAGAATTCAAAAGCTATCTCATTCTATTTACATTTTAATTTTATAGCTTGACGTGCCCCGGACTAAACAGTTGATTATGTTATAAACTTCAAAACAATGGCAAGGTTTGGTGAAAATTCTTACATAATTTGTACAAACTTTCCGTTTCAGTTGGATTAAACTCGCCCAAAAAGGTAAAACAAAGATGTGAAAATCAACTTGTTATTAACCTTAAAAGTCCAAGTCAAAATCTCGCCATCCTACATGACTACAGATTTATCTAGATCACCTACTCTACTACTCTTTCGATCCGGTGAATCAGCGTTGTATCTTTAACTACTAAGGAAAAAAAACACTTGTTCACACATGTCGCACAATCACCGTTAAATAAAATTAAATAAGATTTATTGTCTGTACTCACTTCATCCCCTGAACTTTCTATCACGATATCCTCTGAAGACTCCTTCAGGATGTAATTTGTAATGATTGATTATGATTGGTCACTTCACAGTCACATCACCAGTTGTGTTCTAAGCAACGTTTCAAGTGTTACAAACTCGAGAGCAATAAAGAGTTTGCAGACATTGGAAGGCGGCCACGCTCCGGAGATCGTACAGTGGGGGCTTTCTTTCGGCAAGGATGCGACGAAAGTATCGTTAGATGGAAAGACAGGTGGAGCTCTTAATTGGGACTTTCGTAATAGAATCAATTTATATTTGTTTTTCAAAAAGTGAGACCAATATTTCAGAGTTGAAGAGGCTTTAATGTTTCTCATCAGAATTATAAAAAATGTCTTTTCGAACTGTATGAGATGACAAAATTTATGAAGGGCATTAAGCACTAATTCTGTGGTTGCGGTTTTGCTAGTTTGGTGATTTTATCAGCGTGACCATAGGCTTCGAACGGCAACGATAGTTGTGTTTTTGTTTACAGCAATAATTTGAAGACATGAAGTAGAAAAGACAAAAATCTTAATTATATCTAATGCTTTAGTATTGTACCCTGATGATCTGTGTAGTTAAACTTTTGTTTTATTTTTAAAATAAGACGATTGATTTGAATACAGTCTACAAACTGAATGAAAAGAAATTTCAAAAATTCCATTTATCTATTCTTTTTCAATTTGTATGGAACAAACTAAATAAAGATAAGTGAAAAAAGATCTCTTTTAAGAGTTAATTGACTGGTTTATAATAAATAAAATAGTATTGACTCTAAAAGAATACCATCAAATAAAAAAAAACTGACAGCTTTTATTGAGTTTATGAGACTTTTTTCTGCAGTTAGTTAGTTAGTAAGAGTTCCTGAGGATATATTTAAAAAATATAAAAAGAAATATTAAGATATTACTTCATGAAGGAGAAACCGAAAGATAGAAGGCGATAATGAAGATATTTTGTTGGCGTATTTGTTTGGAGTAAATAATTTATGGACAAAGATTTTTATATTAAAAACCTATCTAAAATTCCGGGTAAGTGATAGCTAATGTCAAAAATTATGTGTCATAATTCTACATTTTGTTTTTCAGTTACGAGAAAATCTTTACTTTTCTTAAGCGAAAGTCGAAAGACTTTTCAGTCAAGCTGATAGTTTTGATATGATACAATAACAAGTAGGTACTACATATAAAAAAGCATTTTTTTGTGGGTTTTAAAACGTAGAGCGTATTAATATTAAAATACTATTAGTCTGAGACTGAGCTCTAGGACTCGTTATTTACTGTTAATACAGATAACTGTAAACACCATCGGAGAGTGTTGATTTATTGTAAAGTTGACTTTTATTACCTAATGCAAATTTTCATAATTCACGTGTTGAACAAGTTGCTTAAAGCTCTTTTATTTGTCGCCAGATTTGGACTTACAAATACGGACATTTTTTCCTTTTTCTTTCTCAATTTCGTCAATCGAACCCAATTAAACATTTATTGAACCGGATTAATATTCGAGAAGCACGTGTCCGGCCTTAATTACGCAAGTCCAAGATTTTTGTTCCGTGTTCAAAAATCGTCCCAATTTCCCATGCGGCCCCTATATATAAGTAATAAATTATTCATCGCCTGGGACAGTCCGTGTAAAATGTTATTTTTTAAACAAAATACTTCAGATGAAAGTTTGATGCAGCCTCGAAATTGGGTTAGTCTATTACGGTTATTGCTGGTGATGATGGAAAGGAAATGATTGAATGCAGTTTGTGATTTTAGAGCGAAGAAGTTTGGCAAAGTGTCCAAAGTGGGCAATTATTCTCGCTGGAAGCAGCAGCTGTTCTTTTCCGGGTTTGCCGAACAATTTCCGTCGAAAATTGTTATATAATCTGAGTAATACGGTGCGAATGTGTTGGTAACACTTGTTCGAAACCAGAACGAGAGATAATTGGCCACGGCCGTTATTGTAATGAAAAACTTGGAAGTTGTGTCACTCTTTATTAATGCAATAGGCATAAAAACGTGTACAATACTGCTAAAATCAACGCACAAGTTCAAAACATCTCAATATCAAAATAATTTCGTATGAAAAAGAACGAGCGTTTTGAACTTATGAAACTTAGAAATAATTAAACTAGGAATGCAAGCAAATTATTGCAGGAATTACAAAAATATGTTTATAGAATATACTATACAAAATAAAACCTGAGCTCTCTCAATACTCGGAGTCGAGTCCGACGTTTGAACTATGAATGAAATACTGATTTTTCGTGAGCTTCTATGCACGATTTGAACACAACATCCAGTGTATTTTTGATAAAACGTGGTGAATTGACAATTCCAAGACACGTTGCGAAACACTGATTTTGATTGTATCGTGATCGTTTGACGATTATCTATCTAAACCCAAGTGAATTCCTTGTAAACAATTCTAACAGTACGAATGGTTTAAGGCAAAATATAAGGCCGCACTAAAGTATATTTCCAAAGAAAACGTATTCGAAACAATCTAGGATAAAGTTAAATATAAAATCTTAAAAAATAACATTCGTTTTAAAAAACCGACTAGACTTTCTTCAACAACGGAACTTTTCCTTACAGTGTATAAAACCTTAACCTAAGCACAATTAGCCGGATATGTTCATTTGTGAGGCACATAAAAAATTCGATTATTCGCAGGCGAGCTTACTGTCGAAACTGCTCAAGGCTATGGCAAAAGCCTGCAAAGCACACATTGGATACCGGTAATCCATTGTAAAAACATCTTCTGCAACTCTTCCAAATTGCATTACGACGTATTCAACATCGCTGTCATGGACGATTTGGAAATTCTTTACCGACGCCTGTGTTACCCTTCCATGGAAATTTAAGACATAAGATTGAGTATCATCGTTCCAGACGGGAGTCTTATTATGCAATTCGATGAGATTATCCATATTTTTCGACTTCCAACATTCGATTAGGCTATCGCTCTCATCTTGTGGATATATAGCGACCCGCTGTTGATCTAAGGTCATACCTGGAAGAATCACGGTCATCTTCCGGGGACCCTTGAACCCAAGAACGTTGGTGTCGTAGGTCACTGCAGCTAATTCTTGGCGAGGAGTAGCGCCGTCACGGAAATTCGCCTTGCGGGGGGAAATGCCGTTGTCGTATACTGTGAATTGAGTTCCCAAGAGATTCGAGCGCAGCTTGCCTGCAAGAATTTAAAAGCATTAAAAGAATGGAACACACTTATAGAAGTAGGGACAAGATTCAAAAAAACGTTTCTTCGTGAATGTGAGCTTGAGAAAATTATTCTCCTGACGTGCGACTCCTTAATTTGGCGTGGAAACGACTGGCCAAAGCTCATAAAAAAAATAACGCTCCAACTAATAAGATAGCAGTTTTCTTGTACTAAAATAATTACATATTGAATATTAATGTTAGTTTAAAAGAAATTTTGAGGAGTTTGCTCTCATCCCTAGCTATGGTGACTCATTGCAATCCCACAAATCCTATCTTTTAAAAAATAAACTTAAAGATTCCAGTTCACATTTTCTTATGAAATATCAAAGCTTCGTTACATGCAGTGCTAGAAATTCGTTGAAAGTGTAGTTTGCTCAAATTCGTGTCATTGCAATTTTTGATGATGATGGATGATCTTAATTCATTATAAATTTTCCGACAGCTCGACTTTAAAAAGCTTCTTTCCAGAGCTTTCTTCAACCAACGCAACTTTTGGGGTTTTCACCTAAAAGAGTCCATTAACTTTTTTATTCAACTCCATCCAACATTATTTATGGTAATTTATTTTTATTGTGGAGAGCTTCCAAAATGTCACAAATTTATGGACATTATTATGTTCTTGTAAAAAGTCAAGTTAGATCCATAAAAGTTTTAAAATGTCTTTTTACCCAGTTCTGAATCCTCCAAGCCATCATTCAAGTATTGATTTAACGTTTATGTCCTGGTACCGTTGTCCGCGACGCTAACACACCTTTATAGATTTCCCAACTTACCCACATAAGATTCAGCACTCCTTGACAAATCTGTAGGATCAGTAGAAATCAAATAATTACTAGTGGCACTCTTCTTTCTTTTTCTTCCAGCCAACAAAAATACCTTCTTTCCACAGTCTCTTTCTAAATGTAAAAAATACGTAGGATACAACCCTCTATCCATCCCCTTTCTATCTCTTGTTATCCTACATTTATACAACACTTTTTGGGGCGCCGGTTGTAGTACAAATTTCTCGGCGTTCCCTTCTATATCTCCTTCAATTTCGCCGGTGCTAGTGTTAATAAATGTTGGTTGATCATTAATGGGGTTGATGGGCACGTTTCCATTATTAGGGGTTGAAGCTATGGGTGAAGATTCGTCGTCTTCCACGTCCATCAGGTCACTTGGAGGGTTCATGGTTAAATCCTCGACGACTGTGTCTAGAAATCAGCGATTACTGATGTTTTTAAAAAAGTTTAAAGAGACTTACCATCTGCACTATCAGGACTTGATAATATTGATATAACTTGATCAGGGTTGTTATCTCTTGCCATGCTGTACTGTAAAGGACCGTCATAACCTAGAATGGATCTATTAATAGAAGATTTGAGTGTCTATCGTGACTTGTACCATGCAATTCCTTTCTGCTTCCACTGTTTGTTCTAAGCGTTGCCGAATTTTTTCTAACGTCTGAAGCTTGTATCATGCCGGACGTCATACGTTTCTGTTTCATTTTCTGTTCCATTATTTGCCTCTAAAAATAACGTCCGATTGATTTCCTTACCATTTTGTGAATAATTAAAGAGCCTTACTTGTTGTTCTAATTTTTGATTTCTCACGTCCATTTCCAACATTTCTCATGCCAACGCTGCAGATGTTGATATTTAATCGTTGTGTAACTGTTGGAGATGCACCGATCGATTCCAATTGTACTTTATTCTGTAAAAAACAGCTAATTCACGTTTTGTTTACAATCAGACGAACCCCACTGGCTGGCATGACAAACCAAACAACTGTCATAATCACATGACCACAATATCTATTGTCATTGGTTCTTTTAATTTTTTCGAAAATAACAGCGCCATTTTTGGAAAAAATGACAAATTCAGCCTTGAAAAACACGTTTAGTTATTTAAAATATCACAGGTATGTGCGAAATGTTATAATTACTCAATTAAATTATAAAAAGGTGGGTTTGATTGGCGCCTCTAGCGGGGGTAGTACGAATTAAAAAACTCAGCTGGACAACGTGTCGTGAAAGTGACAGGTTTTGACAAGTGTGATTAGTTTTTTGTTGCGATGGACTCCCAACCAAGTAAAAGCGATATTGAGGCTGTTTTCCATAGACTACGAGCCAACCCTGCGAATAAAGTAAGTCGTTCGGGGTAAAACGCAGTTTTGTGAAATTAGGTTATGACCATGACGTGTCTGAATGTCTGTTCTAGGTGTGTTTTGATTGCAATGCGAAGAATCCGACGTGGTCGAGCGTCACTTATGGGGTCTTCATTTGTATTGACTGTTCAGCGGTGCACAGGAGTCTGGGGGTTCACTTGACGTTTGTCAGGTCTACTCAACTCGACACCAACTGGACGTGGATGCAGCTGCGTCAGATGCAGCTTGGAGGCAACTCTAACGCTGTAATTGCGCCTAAGTACTCATTAATGTCTTGTGATAACAATAACTTTGTAGATTCAGTTTTTCTCACAACACAACTGTGTAACAACCGATGCTCAGAAGAAGTACAACTCTAGGGCTGCACAACTCTATAGAGAGAAGCTACACCAAGCTGCAGCAAACTCACTAAGAACTAACACACAGGTTTGTTCATTTTTTTGTCTGTACTGTAGTAAAGTCAGGAGGCAAGGTAGGTAGCTTGCCTTAACCCATCACTGCAATTTTGTGAATTTGCTTTCATTTAACATTCTTAGCTTCATGTTCATCCCCATGTTGAGGAAAGTGCTGAAGAGAAAGAAGTTGATTTCTTCACAGAACATGAAAATTTTACCCTTCCTGACACCCCCCAGCAACAGCAAAAACAGAAAGTAGGTGTAGCTTGCAGAGGTCTAAACTAACAACGCTCTATCTATTAAAGGCGTTATTTCTCTGTTTTCAATTATTTGATTTTAGATTGAAGAATCACAATCTTTACAAAAGGAAGCAGTAAATCCAGATGAAGGCCCCAAAGTGGACTTCAGCACGACGGCGGAACCCAGGAAATCGACGATTGCCACGAGGAAACCCGCCGCAAAAAAATCAGGGGTGGGTGCTAAAAGTTTGATGTTTGTAGTATTAGTAAGTAGTAATTTTTTCAAAGATAGTGGTGACTGCTGCGATGTGTCAAAATACACATAAAATGCTCTCATGCTGAAAATTACGAAATACTCATAGCCAGCGGCGCTCCACATAACAAACCGACTATGTGATAATGATGGCCTTGACTCAGTTCCATTTATTTCACGTGTATATCTCCGTTAAAAATGATGTTATTTTCGTTGGTCATTTCTTTAATTATTGTTGTGACTTATTGTCGATTTCTTCTAGCTCGGCGCGAAGAAGGGTCTCGGTGCAACCAAGGTGAAGACCAACTTTGCCGAATTAGAGCGCGAGGCAGAAATCGCCGAAGAAAACCGTTTAAAGGCCATAGAAGACGCCGCTAAAGCCGCAGCTCTGTCCTTGAAAGAACAAGAAGACCGAGAAGCAGCCGTCCGCTTGGCCTACAAAGATCTCAGTAATGAACAGTTAAAGAAAGAAGAGCAATTGAGGAAGCAAGACCCGAAAAAAGCGGAGCAAATTGAGAGATTGGGAATGGGAGTTAGTGCAAAAAGGTAATTTTAATAATCATTTCATCATAATCATCATATCATCATAATCATTTAATATTATTATTATTTGTTTTCAGTGGTGTGAGTCATTCGGCCGTAAGTGATATGACAGAGATTGAACAGGAGAATGTGCAGCCTACTCAAAGCACATTGTCTTCGTTGGGGAAATTGAGAATATCAGACAGTGATAGTTTTTTCGACGACTATTCGTTCAGTTCGGGCTTTAACATGAACCGCGCCAGTAAATTGGATTCGTTCTTGGAGAGTAGCAGCCGAGAACGCGAAAGAGAAAGGGATAATTGGGTTATTGTTGAAGATCCAGTTGAGAAACCAAAGACAACTTATAGAGCAGGTATGAACTCTGATTTGTTTGAATCACGGAGGACTTATCTAAGTTTGTAGAAAAACCATCCAGAAGTATCGACACAAGTACGGACGTGGCTCAGAAGAAATTCGGGAACGCGAAGGCAATTTCGTCTGATCAGTTCTTCACCGACCACGAACCTGACTATGAAACTAAAGCCAATCTAAACAGATTCCAGGGTTCTTCCAGTATTTCGTCAGCCGAATTTTTTGGGAATGGCAAAGGTACCATTTCACCATCACTCGAATTTTCTTATCGTTTTTGTTTTACAGAAAGCACCCATAATGCCAATAACTTGCAAGCTTATGACTTAGAAGACGTGAGAGAAAGTGTGAGACAAGGTGTGACTAAAGTGGCGGGAAAAATCAGTTCCTTGGCGAATGGAGTGATGTCTTCATTACAAGAACGTTATGGTTACTAGCATATAATGAAAAATGAAAATTTGTAGAATTTTATCATGGCACATTTGCAATCATGAATTTATTATGTTACATCCAGTTGAAAATGTGCCTTGATTTTATTAATTAAGGGGGTTTAATGTTGTAATTATATAGACACTGTTGATAGCACTCTAAAATTTTTATGAAATCACTAGACAAGATTTTTGGCGGTACAACAGTGCCATTTGTTTCGTCGTTAAGTCTTGTTTTTATTTTTATGTTTAAATTTTTATGAAATTATTTTGAAACCTTTATTAATTTGCTTTGATATCTCAGTAATATATATGTACATGATAATTTTTTTCAATAAATTTACACAGGAACCGTGTTTTCCTCTTATTTGGAAGCCTAAAACATCCAGGAATGTTTCAAATAACGAGAGCAGCTTTTATTTTTAATCCTATTGAACTTAGAATTTCGCTACGTTATTGCATGAGATAGCTGTTTATTTCTTTTTTTATTAGGATCTCCAGCTTTTGGTGGTCACTGATTGGAATTCTTAATTAGAATGAAATCTCACATTACAGAGATAAAACCGTGTACAACCGAAAAGTCTTCCAAAACGATAATTGAACACTCATTTCAGAACCAAGCTAATAATAGATAAGAGTACTGCCAAATAAGCAAAAGTACAAACCAGTAACTTCAAACAGTTTTGAGCTGGTTTGCAGTTAAATGTTGTTTTAATTGTGGAATTGTGATTGTTTTAATAGTGGAATTAAAAAAGGGAAAATACGGATGCAGCGTTTTCAAGTGTGAGCCGTCTGAAAAAGGTGGAAAACACCGTTTACCTAATCCTAAAAAATAGCCGGAATTACTTGTAGTTTGGATATACGCAATTCAAAATATGCAGCTAACAAAATTAACTGAAGACGGAATTTACAACAACTATCGTGTATGTAGTAGGCATTTTGGCCCAGAAGATTTTTCAACATATGCTTCTTTGAGAAAAGATGTTGTGTCGCATTTATTTTACAAAAGGTAGGCAATTTATTAAAAAAAGTAACCTTTATTTACATCATTTTTTTTCAACGTTTTATAAATACGCAAACCTTACTGACGCGTTTAGCAGTACCTACCATCAAACACACTCAATTTTGAAGCAAGTATAAGTCAAGCTAAACTGTCACCTATGCTTGAAATGGACAATGAGTACAAGAAACCAGTGCGTTCAGTGATACCTACCAATCTTTGCGAAAATTTGATTTCAATAACGTCAAGTAAGTTTGGAGTTATATATAGTAGAGTTTATAAAAGAAATGTTGTGTTGTGGCCCAGGTTTACTTAGAAGCATCGATGTTGAAAGCGTCAGCGAATTAAGTCCAAAAGCAAAGAGTCTATATATATAAACAAGCCTATTATTAAAAAAAAAGATAAATAGAGCTAACAAAAAAGTCATATATTTTAAGGAACGTTTGCGACAAGCCGAAAAATTCAGAAAGAAACATTCTTTTGCTTTCTTAGCAAAAAAATTCAAGTTTGACGTTTAGTTTTTTTTTTAATTTGCGTCCTCTTGTTTAACGAAATGTCTCTTTTGCCGCATTTAGAATATAATCAACATGTTGGCTACATTTATCGATTTGAAGACGCCGGAGTTGAAGGACAAAAAAAATTGCTAATCATGCTCAGGTATTTTCCATTTTGTGTGTTTTAAAACATTATAATTTGAATTGTTGTAGGTGTATATGCTACGTGGTGTAGCGAGCATTTTGAATCAACCAATCGCATATACATTTGTACATGGTGATACCAAGGCACCTAGCATTTACAAGATGATTAAAACTATTTTTAATTTAACTAAATAAGCTAGTTTCAAACTATTGCCACTGTATGCGACCAAGGATGAAATAATGTTAGCGTTATAAATGAAATTGTAAAACAAACACAACATAGGCACCGAACGAAAGAATATGTGATGGAAATTGATGGAGATTTAATTGTGTCTATCTTTGATCCACCACGTCTTTTAAAATCAGTGCGCAATAATGTGTTGACTAAAGATTGCATTTTGAACCAAACGGACATAAATATTTCGCAAGTTGGAATCATATTGCGCTTGTCTACACAATAGATACTTTTAGTGGTTTTTTAAGAACTATACCCAAATCAAAGGAACAGCACATTAATCCAAAGAAAATTTATAAAAATGCAGGTTTTCTGTTGTGCGCAAGTTTTTAGTCATACAGTCGCCACCACAATAAATTTATTAATTAACAACAGTGAGTTGTTTACAAATAAATTTTTATGCTTATATTTATTTTGTAGAATCAGTGGAAGGAAAGCAATTAAAGGAAAATATTAAAGGTACCATCGCAGTCGTCAAATTTTTTGATGACTTATTTGATTTTGTAAATGGAACATCTTCTAACACCTGGAATGGAAAATTCTTATGCACTGCAATCCGGACCACAAAAACTAATAAAAGGGAACAAGAAAAAAGTTTTGAGCGAGCGCAATGCCCGTTTTAAAAAGCATCCATATTTCAAAAGATAATGGACAACGTAAAGTTTTACGTTGTTTTAAAAATTGGCAACACACTTTTAGGTTTTAAAAAGTTGAAGGGTATTTTAAACGACAATGGAGTTTCTTTACTGAAATGTCGTCGTGTTAACAAAAACCCTCTGGAGAACTTTTTTGGAAAAATTCACCAAAAAGAACAAAGATTTAATAATCCCACATGTAACATATTTGAACAATATTATAAATCTTTATCAATGGTTTGGTATGTAAACATTTTTTGGGATCAATCGGTGAAAATGACGATGCATTAGGGTTGCTTGCTTTTCAGCACTTTACGACACAAATAATTAATTTATTACTACATTAATTTTGCATATACAAATAGTTTAATTTTAGGGTTTGTCGGAAAGCTTGGACCTTAATTCAATGGGCCAAACTTTTCATATGGACACACTACTTAACGTGCCAGACAACTATATCGTTTTAAAACCTCTAGAGAAAACTGTTTTAGGCTATGTAGCAGGGTACGTAAAGGTTCGTGGACATATTGATGCTCAGCCTTCTTAGCTTAGCCTGTCTTCTCAGAAAAGATAAAGATGATGATGGATTTAATATTTTAATTAAAGATAAAAAATTTGGTAGACATAATGTAAAACGTTAAAATGTTGTAAATTTGGATTTGTTTAAACTTTACTCAAAATTTATAACGTAACTAAATTTTTTTGACCGAACACCACATACTAGCAATTTATTTAAGAAACTACAATTACTTTTAAATGATAGAATTTAATTTTATTTTATAAAGTGCGAACATTCAAAAAGGGTTCAGCAAAAGGTTTTGGATAGTTTTTAAAATTAATAATTTTTAATTATTTTAAGGGAGTTACAAATGTCTTGAGCTGAAGAGACCAATGATCTTTGCCATAGAATGTTGCTTCATTGTATAAAAACGCCAAATATTTATTTAAAAAAAAGGTTTAAAAATTAATAAAACTATATAAATATTTGTGTTATTCTTCACAAGCTGTCCTGAGTACAAATAATACACCATACAGTATTAATGGTTTTGGTGGTTGCCTAATAGTTGCCTCTAAAGTTCTTCCAAACCGCTAGATAGGGCTAGTGTAGGTCGGTAAGGGTAAATGTCATTTTACAAAATAGTTTATTTCTCTGTTTGTAAATAGTGACATATTTTATACTTTATGTACGAAAATGGAAAAAGAGGATTTGTTTTTACACACTTATTTCACACACTTGTCTCAAATATCTTATGATAAAGCCAAAGAACACGTCGTAAGTATCCTGATGATGGTATAACCTAACTTTTTATTACACGTATCTTAGGAGAGAGAAAAAGAGACTTCCAGGGGCTCACAGTTATTGCCATGGAGCAACTTTGTAAACTTTCTGCAACAATTAGCTTTAACCGAGAAGAGCTACTTAGAATTGGGGTTTTTACAGACGAAAAATAAGGGATTTCTTAGAAAAGATGTAAGCAACCTCATTACTAGTAAGGCCCTTCAGAACACTTTTTTAAACATTTTGCCCTGTTTTTAAAAGTATATTAAAAAAGCAGATATTTCAAGAATTCTGCCTTGTTTAAAGGTAGTTTTTAAAAATAACTTTTTTAAAGACTCCTGTTTTTAAAGCATATAGTAAATATTAAAAGTTAAAATTTGCCTTTGCTTTATGAAGCTGCGCTGAATTTCAAGGTATTTCGGTAGCTCTGTATTTGACTTTGTATTAAAAAATATCCAACTAACTTCAGAACACACGGTTGATAAAGTGTTCTAGAAAGGAGTAAAGCTCTATATCTCAAAGTTCTTTCATTAACTGGTAATAAATTAGGTGAAATTAGAAGACAGCGAGTCAAGTATATGGTAAACTTTAATATAAAAATAAAAAATAATCAACCACACAGTTTAAAGGTGCAAAACTGAAATATTTTATTAACGAAGTTTTATAATTGTTTTAATATTTAGCTTCTATAACCAGATACATATATATATGAAAAAAAAATCACCAAAATAAGGAACCACATCAAATACGCACTCACAAATTACGCCATTACGTAACAAGGATTATCATTAATAACTGTTATAAGACCTATTGCTGGCTTCATTATGTTTGTACGTTCCGGTTTAACGGCATCTTCTAAACTAGACGTTTAGCAGTCCAGTATATCATAAAAAAAATCAACCCTAAACTTTAAAATTTAATAGGGGTCGGAGATTGAAAAACACAGCAATCGTTTTTTTCATTTATTTACCAAATCGGAAGGTTTTGGTCAGTTTTTGTTCTTCTAGGTCGTTTATGGGGTCCACAATAAATAAATCATTATTTATAAAAACGGATAAACAACAAATTTAAACAAGATGGACACGTTGGAAAATCCAAAAAAAAAACAGGTACACTATGTTGTCTAAACTAAATGATAAAATAATTTAAAACCATGTTCACCCTTCAGTATGAGGATGAAATGGGGATGGGGGGTGGTTTTTTGAACACCAATGAAAAACTAATCTGTCGATTCACTCGACCTGAATGACAACCATCTACTTTGAAGTTTTCGTATTTTTTTCCAAAATTTGTAATTTATTTGCTATGGTGGGCTTTGTTAAAACGCATCGTGGAAGCAGGCACAGTTGCGGAGAATTAAGCCCTGAAGGAAACGTCCAAAAATTATCAAAAAACTCACGAACAATTTCAAAAAGAGGGTGAAATGGGGTGAGGGTGTTTTTTTTTTACAAAAATTAAAAAGTCATTGGTGCGTTTTATCGGCCTCCATGAGAGAGATCTCAACTGAAAATATTTATTATATATATATATATATATATATATATATATATATAATATATATTAAAAAAATATATTATATATATTATATAAAAATATATTATATATATTATATAAAAATATATTATATTAATATATAAAAATATATTATATATACAGGGCTAGTCATATAAGGGCTATTTTTGAATTTATTTTGTACGCAACTAACAATACAAATAACCCTGACCACTTGCTACCATATTAAAAGTGATTTAATTTAGTAATCAAAGTAGGAATTAAACGCGGCTGAGAATGTCAAAATGACAGATGATGAATTTATTTTTAATTTTATCAACCACAACAATATAACAAATAAACTAACGCAACAGATGTTCAAAGTGTGCTCCATTAACTTCAAGATCTGCCTTAAGTCTATTTAGAAATGATCGTCGCACTTTTCTTAATATCTTGTGCTTTTTCAAAAAACTCGTATGACAAGACAATTAAATAGACAGAGCGATCGTGGATACAATTTTTTTTTTTAATGAGGGAGCCAGTCGTTGTCGCAAATTGTATTGCTGGTTGCGGTAATAAAAAAAATTCAGAAATACCCCTTACGTGACTAGACCTGTATATTAAAAAAATATAATAAATATATATTAAAATATATTAAAATAAATCGAGTGATTTTATTTTTGATCACTATGTACAACCTGTAATTAAGATTTCTTTTTGTAACATTTTACAATTTTTACTTCTTTTTGTAACATTTTACAATTTTTACCACATTCAGAACAACGGAAGTAAAAAACATAAGTATATCTGTGCATCCATGCATGGGAAAAAACGAGAAATTGAAAAATTAAGATAACATTTTTAATAATCTGATAGTTGCAATGAACAGTATCTAAAGAAAGTGGACATTTGTCAGTCATGTATTTTGTTTAAACTCTATGTTATCGACAATAAATACTTACATTTTGTAATTAAAATTGATAAAATTGATATTTTGAATGCGAGAATGCAACAGTTCTTAACATGTTTTTAGCATGATCCAACGAATTTTAGAAACGCCATGGAATGTTTCACCACCTCATCTATTCCAAGGTGTGAGAGAGAACTAAGTTTATTTTGGTTTTGTGTTGATAATTTGCTTCAAAGCTTCCTTACATGAAGTCGGAATTTGTTGATAGGATACGAGTTACACTTGAAATTACGATGAAGAAGATGCTAACGTTATCAGATTAATTTAAAAAAAAGCGTCGTTACTCTGACGTGAACTAAAAAAGGACAGTTGCAAAAAAATAATACTAGCTGATGCCTGCGACTTGGTCCACATAAAAGCACGTTCAAGGAATTAGGAAATGCTGCAGTTGAAACAATAGAAAAAATGGACGAAGGAATTGAGTATTAAGATAATAAAATTAATGTATTGGAACACAAATTAAAAGATCTAAGTAGTTATGATGAAGAAAAAATAAACGCATTACTAAATAAAAATCCTGTTATTAGATACAACAACAAAGAACGAGCAAAAAGACGTTTAGCAAACACTCTCACTTACTAATAAATGAATCTGGCATAGGGCCTCTGAATTAGACAATTTAATTCTACTTCAAATTTTGGTTTTTGATTTGTTAATATATGTATAGGCATGTATACGGTTTCTAATAATTGCTTTTCATTTTCTTTACTTACATCCTTTGGTTTCATTTTAATAGTAGTATGATAAGAATTCTTGTAAGATTTTATAATTTTTGGAAGTGGCGAAAGTCAGCCAAAACTGTCGTATAATATTGGTTTGAATTTATTTTTTAAAGTACGGTTGAATCTTTCAATAAAGAAAGCCTTATTTTCAGTTCTTGTACTGTAAAGATTGATATTGTATTTGTTTAAAACAACTTTCATATCTTTATTATAAAACTCTTTTCCTTTATCTAGATGAAAATTATCTTTAATTGCTCGTTTTATGATTTTTAAAAATGCATTAGCCACTCTAATCCTGATTTAGACTTTAATAGCTTTATTCGTACAAATTTAGAAAATGTGTCTCCAACAACTAAAATATAGATAAATCCCTTGTTCATTCTTTTAAATTTATTAAAATCATTTTCTTTGATTTCTCTTTTTGTTCTTAAAGTATAGCTTGGATCTTTTGATTTTCCTTTTGGTTTATAAAGAACATAAATATCTATTTGCCAAGTATCATCAATACATACCTCTGTGTTTAAAGCGACGTGTTGGATATTTTTTCCTAGCGTGTTTAAATTATTCAATTGTTAAAATGTCTAGGTGATTTAGAATTATTATTTTTCATTGATTGACAATTTCTGCAAATTGATATTCTTCTCTATCGTTTGAATTTTATAATAAATTTGCTTCGCCCATGAGGACTTTGTCCAAATTCTGGTTCACCAGTGGATTTAGTTTTCTTTTTGCATATTTTATAATAATCCATTTAGTTGGCAATAAACTGTTTTTTTTGTGATTAAAACTTTTAACTTAATATTAATAATAAGTTTGTGCACAAAAAATATATTTGTTTACAATTTTTTTTCTAATAAATAGAGCAACAAACTGAAATTCTTGTAGAAAATCTTTTGCCTTCTCAATTAATTAGTAGTCTAATATGTGTAACGTTTTAACTCAGATATTTTTGCCTAGTTTTCTTAGTCATTTTCCTATTTTCTATGCATTTTTTTCAACAAAAACCGGTACTTCTATCAAAACATCAAAAACAACGTTGAATTTGACTTTTTTTACCCTTATTTTTAAGGCCTTTTTCTAACTCAGATTTTTCCAAAAATATCAATTTTTAGAAAAATGCGTCGATTTTTAAGTTTTAGTCCTTGAAGTTTGCTGAGTTTGAAAAACAGCCCATCGAGGTCTTTTCAAAAACACAAAAAATAAGAAAATGACCTGTTTTTAATCCCATTTTATCTATTGAAACATCAATTTTTTATGGAAACTACCCTGTTTTTATGGTCTGTTTTTTTTATAATTTCTAAAAATGTGAGCCAGAGGTAACAACTGAATCTGTGTTAAAACGTTACACATATTAGACTACTTTAATTAAACATTTTAACCAATCAGATATTAGGTCATTTGTAATAAAAGAAATTATAAAACGAAAAAACATTAATTGGAACAGCATATCTGAATGTCAAAAAATATCCGAAGATTTTGTAAGAAAATTTCAAGATAAAGTTAATTGGAGTTTTATTTCAAGTGATCAAGAATTAAATGAAGATTTTATAAAAAAAAACAAAATAATGTTGAATGGGGTTTTATATCACAATATCAGAAATTTTATTAGAGAGTTTGTGAATAAAATTGATTTAAATGTTTTAAGAAGTAAAAAAAGAATATCAAAAAAATGAAAGAAGAAAAAATTGGCTCCTTCCGGTTTAGGTAATGAAGAAATCTCATTGTTAATAAACTTTTTCATCTTCTGTCAGATTAAATTTAATTTCTTCACCATTAAATTGACTTTTATGTTGCTTTCCATTTAGATATTATTGTTTTTTTGTATGTAATTAATTAAAAGTGTGGCGAACTTTGATTATACAGTAAACCTGATTAATATATATATAAAAAAGAATTGGAGTACTTAAGATAAGGTCTGTTAGAATTAAAACTACCGAAATTTTCATCTGTATCTTCTTTTTCTTTTTTATTCTAAAAACTGAATATCAGACTCTTTAATAATAAAGAGTTTAAAAAGATCTATTGTTCCTATATTATTACTAATATGTAAATCTTTCAGATTAGCCGTTGAGTGGAATTTCACAACTTCTACATTCATTTGTATTCTAAGAACTCGTTTACCATCAAAAGATAGATCAAACACATTAACGGCCTTTTGTCCATGAACTTCCTTAATAAAATTAATTTTTCAATTTACAATTTACAAATCGTTAAAAAGAATAATGAGTATCTCTCATGAACTTTTTCATGTTAATTAACCCTTCTCCATAATTGGCCAAGTCTTTGGGCTGGCTCTGTTAGGTATCATCTAGTTGTCCTTTATTGACATCATATTTATTAATTGCATTAGCAGTTTTAACTAATCTTGTATTACACATATCAACGAGTCATTTTTATATTTACTACGTAGTTTCAGGTTTAACAATTTTTAGAATACTTTAAGAATCATCTTTTTTAATCATGTTATCGTGGACTTTGTCCACTTGTGAGTGAAACGAATTTAAATATCGTAAATTAACAGCAACGCCAGGATTTTATTGTTGTTTTATATTAACTAATTTGTGTCTTAACCTATCAGAATCACCATTTTTCTGTTAGATTAAATCCTATGCCAGGTGGTGTTCTTGTTGATTTACCTCATTTTTTTTCTACTTTTTCTAAGAACATACTGGTCTAAATATTCTCTGCCGGTCATTTATTGGTGTAAAATTTCTTCTATATTTCATATCAGGATTTTTGAAATCAATAGTTAAGCAATCTAAATTATTGATACTATTTTTATAATATTCTTTGATTTTCTTATAGCGTCAGCTGAAGCAGACTTAGGTCTGCAGCTATTTTTATTAGTTTTCAGTATTTCTTTTTCATTGTTGGATATTAATATTATTAACTATTTAGAACAATTTGAATATTTAGAGAGTAATGACTCTATTAATAGAAACAAGTGAATTCACCAAAGGTTCACGAGGCAAGACCGAGTTTTTAATAAGATTTCAAGAATTCTATGTACCTAATTTACCTGCTGATGGAACATTAAATCAATAAAAACTTGCCTTGATCAGTAAACCTAAATGTGATGTTAAAGAGAATCTTACTGCTTATAGATTACATAATAAAAAATGGACTAAAACAACTCTTAAATGAAATTAAAGAATTAACACAAAAAGCTTTTGATCAATGGCAGTGTATTTAAAATTTAAAGTTTTAATATAATAGAATTAAACCAGATCTACTTATTTAATTTTCTAACACGCTGTTTCAACACAATCATGCAACACGCTGTCAAAAAGGAATATGTTCTAGCAGTTTTGATGGAAAAGGTAATGTTTTAGCACATGGCTTCTTTCCAAATAATGATGAATGTCGTTTTGATAAATCAGAAAATTGGTATTTTGGTAAACCAAGCAATCCTCTTGAATTTTTAAACAGTATTAATTTACGAGATATATACATTAGGTTTTGAACATTCTGTAAATAATAATTCGATTATGTACGCTTATTATAAAGGTGATATTGATAAATTAACTCAAGATGATATATGGTCATTTAATATTTATATAGAAACGAAACGATTAAATATGAATTAATACCAACAACTGTTAAAATATCAACAACTAAACAAGTCATTTCAGACCAACCAAATTCAACAAAGACTGATGGTTACTTCTTAGACCTGAATTTACCAGACTTATGCTCAATAAATCACCCAGATAATAACTTCAAATCACCATTATATATTTCACAAAATATGGGTTTGGATAATGAATATAAATGACAAATGGCACAGAGATCCAAAATTAATATCTGAATATTAACCGTTCGTGAAACAAATCTCTCACATCTACCAAAGACCTTCTGGAGAAGTTGTAATTATAGATGGATATAAAAATTATTTTATTGGGTTTCCTAGTTTTCAAAGAAAGCATTGTGGAAACGTTTAGGACTACCCAGTAATAAAAAAAAACAATTTTTCAATCGTACACAAGTCGCACTTTTATATTTTATGATTATTATTATACTGAATTGAATGTATCTACTATGAAACCCAAACAACAGTGGGTTTTCTGCTATTTCATCTGATGTAAATGCTGTCTTTCGATATAAAAATGGCATATTGTACTTAAAAAAAAAGGATAACAAAGCGATTTCATACGAATATGACGAATTTTCAAATATGTTATTAAAAGCTGCTCCATTGGATTTTAGTATTTTCAATATTCATTGTTCCAATCTAGGAATTTTGGAACAACTGAAAACTTTATTGAAGAAACTAACTTTAACATAATCTGTGGACTGACTTCATCAGACTTTATATAATATGTAGTTGTGAAACTAATTTAAAAACAGGGCGAAATCCTTAAAATATTTGCTTTTTGAAAATACCTTTAAAAACATGATAGAATCCTTAAATTTTAACTGTTTTTCCAAAGGTGATTTTTTGCAAAATTGGAATTTTATATTTCTTAAAAACAGGGCAGAATCCTTAAATTTTGGACCTTTTTGAAAAAGGTACCTAAAAACGGGACAAAATCGTTAAAAATTCTACTTTTTTTAAATCCTGGAGACGATTGCTTTTTTAAGTATATCTTTAAAAACAGAGTAAACTCCTTAAAAAGTGTTATGTGCTGAAGAAGACCATATAGTTTTGTTTTTTAAACCTTTGAGAACAAGGTCAAAATCCTTTAAAAGTGTTGCGTGCTGAAGGGGCCTTACTAGGAGTAACCTCTCAAATATTCCTTCTTATTTAAAAGTCACTTATAGAATTCTCTACGCTCGGTGTATGAATCTATGAGATCAGACTTGCGAAAATTAGAGGAGAACTGCAAAACAACGATTATAGACAGAAGGGTCCAAAATTATTGCCAAAATATTAGCCAGTTTTTAAATGCACGTATTAATATGATTGATTTGTATGAACGAATTTACGGAATGGGCCTGAATAATCAGTTTATGTACAGTGACACGTTAAAATACATCCAGAATTTGATAGAAAAACACGCCTTGGAATTTACAGATATAAGTTTGACACCAGCCAAAGCTGCATTTGGTTTGGAGGTTGAAATTTTGGAGCAGTTGTTTAAAGCTCTTACTGAACTTCAAAGGCTGCAATTTTTACCATCTTTGGCGCTGATTCATGGGGCTCATACAAGACTGACTTTGTGGGAAAGCAAAATTCCTAACAGAGAGGTTTGTTGAAGCAAAAATTGTAGCAATAACTCATTCGATTTTGTAGAATTGGAAAATTAGTTTTCTGAAAAACAACCCGTTGCCAGCGCTGTTTCAGTGGCTCCAAAAACTAAAAGGAGCAGTCTTGAGCAAGTACAGTTTGTATTTTCATGATACTTTGGCTAACCAGACTACACCAAATGAGATGAGACATTTGTGTTCTAAATTAAACCATGACCATTACCAAAAGTAAGTGCTTAAATTGTCAGGGCCTTGGTGAAAGTTTAGTTACAGAATTGTCAACTTCCATAAGAAATATGAAGCTGCTTGTGTAATTCTTCTCTCAGATAACCAAGTCAGTTGTGATACTACTGGTTATGATAGCTTCCCAATTATTGTTTCATATCCTCCTGTAAGATTACCTTTACAATTATGTGTGGAGATGTAACGTGACTTTTTAGCGGAGCCCCCCACAATTGGAGACTATTTTAAAGATGATTTCAGACACAGCAGAAGAACTCACAGTCGTGGATAAAATCATTTACAAATTTAGCTCACAGGTCTAATATCTCATTTATTTATGTTTTATGAATTGACTGTCTTTTTTCAGAGTCAGTGTACATACATTTTAACGACTGTGGAACCAAACATTTATTTAGTCATACTATTTGAGAATAAAAAATCAGAAAAAGATGCCTCCATTGGAAATTTTGTCGTGGAACTCTGCACAAATCTGCGCTGTACTCGAGTGTTTACTGCTTTAAAGAATACCTCAAAATAAGCGATAATTCTTGTACTAAACGTTGTTAATAAAATTTTGATAAGATTTTGAAATTCCCGCCATGGTGCTAGTGAGGTTGAGTTGGCCAACGTTATGAAACGAAAGTCCCTTTTACGCCATCTTGGACAAACGTGAACAGAGGTGTGTGTTTTCTCTTGGAAATATCCAAATAATTAGGTAACTTTATAGCAAATTATTGTAATTTTACGCCTCTTTTTTGTTTTCAAGTAATATACAGAATGTTTGTATAAAAAACAGCTTGTTACCTTACTTGGATCTAAACACGGCATGGTCGCACATGCTTCACCTTCAAATCGTAATTTTACGTTTCTAATTCGCACATTTCTTACAGAAAATGCCGTCTGTGACGCTCAAGGACGTCGACCAACACAAGTTCGTTAAGGCTTTTGCCCAGTTCTTGAAAAAGTAAGTGTTGACATAACCTCACTTTTTGCTAACTTTGAGTCTTTAGAACTGGTAAATTGCGTGTCCCCGAATGGGTGGACCTTGTCAAGACTTCAAGAGCTAAAGAGCTTGCACCTTACGACCCCGATTGGTACTACACCCGTTGCGCTGCCGTTGTCAGGCACATTTATATCAGGTCTCCAATCGGTGTGGGTTCTGTCACTAAGATTTTTGGAACACGTAAACGCAACGGTACCAAGCCTTCACACTTTTGTCGTTCTGCGGGCAGCATCGCTAGAAAAGCACTTCAAAGTTTGGAAGGATTGAAATTGATTGAGAAAACGCCAAGTGGAGGCCGCGAGTTGACCCAACAAGGAAGACGAGATTTGGACCGCATTGCTGCGCAAGTTAAAGCCAAGGAGCGTAAGGCGTTGAAATCTGGAGTTATTACGCTTTAAATGAAGAATATATAAGGTTTTTTAAGAGGTTTATTTTGTTTTTTATACCTTAACATCAACTTCCTTATTTACATGTTTGTGCGGGAATGATATAATGACTAGAATTTTTTTTTGATAAAATTTGAGATTAGAACCTTTCCTAACAGTCGATAATACGATTGGCACTATTTTTTTTTTTACATTTTTAGGTACAAATACTGTGGACATGTTAACAGTTTAAATGGAGGCAAGACTTTTGTAGGTCATGTTTAAATTGAAACGAAAACGCTATCACATCACAATTTCCTCAGTCCGTCAGTCACAAGGCGTAAAAAATCTTAATAGATTGAATAATCACAATTTGAAGCGTCTATAGAGAAACGTTTTGATGATGCATGCTTCTATCTAACAACGGAGCTATATTTGGCCGAATTCATAGCCTTAAAATCGTCTAATTTTTTTAAAATCTAAAAATGCCAACGTTGATAAAATTTGTACTGTTTAAAATTTAGAGCGTGGCCTGTGGAGTATTTCCTTCCACGTTGTTGTCGATTCCCGCTTGCTTCAACCAATGCCTTAAATTCCTCGTTCTTTCGACAAGTGTTGTCGTAGCTCCCTGGTTCGCATGCGTTACAACAGTACTTTGAGCGTTAGCCAAAGCAACGTGTTGACGGTAATTATGCAACCTATCTGCCAACGTCGGAATGGACGGTGGTGCTGGAATCGGTGCCGCCCCTGCCAACAGCGGCCAGCCTAAGTCAGGGTAGACTAAGGGTGGTATTACTGTGAAAGGGTGAAATTTTAACTTTAGAAGCTGATTGAGGGGCTATTCCGTAACTTTTAAACAGGCCATTAAAACTGTAAATAGGATATTTTGATAGGTGAGTGCCATGGTTTCGAAATTTAACAGCCTGTTAAAGTAAACAGGAAAGTTGCAGGATAGACCTCTGGGGTCAATTTTATTAATAGGTATTGTACTTACCGGCGGCAATTCCACCGGATTGCTGCTGTTTGCGCAAAACGTCCCAAATTTCACGTATTTCCGAGTTCAGGTTTTCCAAACTCTGGATGATTTCCGAGGACTCCTGAAGATGCTCGCCATGGATTATTCCCTTGCTGATGGCATCGGCAGTGGCGAACTCCGTAGAACTGATTCCAGAACTAGCACTGTGTGAAGAAATGTCGCTTAAAGTTGCGTCCTCGTGACGATTTTCTGCCGTTACGGTAGCTCTTTGCAGAGACTGTTCCAGGTGTCTTAGTCGAATCACTTTTTCACCGAGAAGGCTACGGGTGCGATGGAGGGACACCTCCATGTCCGTCAATTCTTTTTCCTCCTAAAAAGAGTATTACGACCAAAAGTTACCAAGAATTCGCTCACCTGACATAGTTGTTGCAACGTATGACGTGCCATGGAACCGTGCTTCAGCTTTAGTTCCTTTTGTCTTTGCTGGAAGAGTGATTTTTGGTTTCTCAGACTCTCTTTAGCCCTCTTAATGGAATCTCGTTCTAAATGGATACGATGTCTGAAAAATTCCAACTCTGAGCTTCCTTCGAACTTCTGACCGTCAGAAAACGGATACCGCAGATGATAAGTGTCAGCTTGGGGATTTTGAGGGAACTGATCTTCCAAATCTTCTAGCTTCTGTAATTGTCTTCTCAGATTTTCAACGGGAGAACATGACCTTTGATTACGCCTCGACTTGGCCGATGTATTGATCCGGGAAGTCGACGAACTTTTCAAACGCGAAAATATCTTTTTTCGACTGCGACCTGGATTCGTGGTATTATCGGACGAATCGTATTCTTTGCTGCATTTATTTTCGCTCTTATCGCTGATGGAAGTATCCAGATCTTGGGTTATAAGCTGACGCGTTGTGCGATGCTCTGGTTTCATTTTGGATGGCTCGCTAGATCTTGGGGGTTTGCGCAAAGGCGAATTCAGTGGGGTTCTAGGACAAAAATAAGTCAAAAAAATTAAATAGAGAAAAACAAACCTGTCTTTGTTGTTAGAATGACTTCGTTCAGTTTCTGATCCTGTCGTCGTCGTTGCACCGCCTTGTTCTCTTTTTTTGTTGCGTTTCTCGATCGACATCTTCACTTCAGTCTTTAGTCGGAGGTATTTGTCTTTGAGACATCGGTACTTATCTTCTAGTAAGCGTTTTTCACATCGGATCTTCTCATACTTGTCGTCTTTTTTTTCCGATTCTAATTCTATCTTATTTTTTAATTCAGCAATCACAGCCTTGTGGTCCCGTCTCAGTGCGTCCTCTTCCGACTTAAAGTCTTTCTTCAATTCTTCGATGATGATGGAATGGTTTTGTTTCAGCTGATCAACATTCGAATTGTGGGTAATAATCATTTCGTCGCGATTTTTTTCCACTCGTTCGGCCAACTCTTTTTCGATTTCAGCCAATTTTTCTTCGTAGTACCTTTCAATTTCTTCTTTCTTCGTCTCAAATTTCTCCTTCATTTGGCATTCTTCTTCTTCAAACTCTTCTTGGAGTTTCTTTTTGGCATTTTCTAACATCTCATCGTACTTTAAACGTTCTTCTTTGAGAGCACCGATGTTTCGACTGTCCATTTCGATCCTCAATTTCTCCAATTCCTCTTTAATTTTGTCTTCGTAGTCTGTTTTGGCGTTGATCAAAATTCTTTCGAATTCTTCGTTTTGTGACTCTTGAAGATCGTCTTTGAATTTGACGAGTTCGTCGTTTTTCTCTTCCCAAATGTTCTGTTTGAGTTGTGCCATCTTCTTTTCCGCTTTTTCCTCGAATTTCTTCGATTTGATTAACATTTTTGTGTGAAGAGGACTGTCTTCTGATCCTTCACTTTCTTTTCTTTCCATGCTTTTGATGATGGAATCGTCTTCCGAGTCCGAACCTTTGCTTATCATCAGTTTCGGTTTTATGAAATCTGTCGGATTCGGTTTTATCAATTTCTTTTCGTTTTCTGGTTGGAAGTCCTTGACTGGAGATACAGTAAATCGTGATTTTTTGGTTGGAGTCATCTTGATGTTGATGATGTCGCCGATTTCTTCATCGCTGGAACTCGACTTATCCGAGAAGGTGAAAGCTACATCGGTGTTGGTGTCCAAGTTGAAACGAACACTCTTCTTGTCGTCTTCATCTTTTTCCGATTTGTCAAGAGATATTTTATCGAAATCCATACTTTTGGAGACTTCGAGGGAGTTCCGTTCTCTTAGGATGCTTTTTGGTTGGTTTTGAACATCCAGAGCTTCGCTTTTCGCCGGACTGGGCGTGGAATCCATCATTTTTTTGGTGTTTGATTTCAAAAACATGCTTCCTCCGCCGCTGATCTTTAACTCTGGTTTTTCTAACGCTCTCGGATGTTTGTCAAATGTACTCTTTTCGTCGAAACTACTGAAAATGTTAAGTGTTATTTTTCTATTGGACAGAATTTGATCCTCTGAGCGTTGTTTTAAAAGTTTGGCTTCATGTTTCGGACTGGTTTTCAGAGGTGACAATTTCAGGTCGTGTTTTCGAAGAGGATCAAATTTGGGCGGTTCTTCGAAACTTGGGATTTCATCCCGGGCGTAGGTGGCGTCTTCTGTGGGTTCGCCAATGCTTAAAGATTGACTTTCTGCACGGACTTTTTTGACTAAACCTCTGTAGACGTCGTCCAAAGGGTGCTCCCATTGTGTCTTTCCTGTGAGATTGTTATAGTAGTAGTACGACTTGGATTTATCATCATAGCTACAAGATAAGGTTCAAAAAGCGTAGTTGTAAACTAGGGGGTTACCAAGGCTTCCAACCGGGAGGGAGAGCTTTCATCAGTCCTTCTGCGGCGAGAGGGAGGAGCTGGGGCTCCGAATCGGGGTCGATACCAATTTTTGCGGCATAGTCGCGGACTTCTGAAGAATGAAGAAAAGATTGTTAGATTCTTAAAAAGAGGGTGACATTTGTGCTCGAGGCTGCTTCATGAATGTGCAAGAATGCGTAGGAATCGACTCACCATCAACTGAAGGGTGACTGCTTTCGTCGAACACTTCTTCGCAAACAATGGACATTATCGAGACAAGTCTTCGCTTGGCATAATAATCGCTTGTCGGAACAGACAGCTGATATTGGGACGTTGACAGGTGGGGGGAGTGGGTTATGAGGGTAAAAATAAACAAATACGGGTGGTTTTGTGTCGCCATCTGTCGTCCCCACCACGCATTTCCTGCTTTTTACGAGCACGGATCGCTCCACCGAAGCTCGAGTCCGGCAGGCTCGCTCTCAAACTCCAGGAAAATTACGGGTTTTCGAAAAAAAAAAGTTAATTTTTACAAATTAAACAAAATATCGTATTTAGGGTAGTTTGGCGGCGAACCGGTTGGTTTCCGAGTTGCGACGGGTGGGGGCGGTTCGGGGGAGGGAGCGCATAGCTGGAAGCTGGAAGGACCTTATTGATCTCGAAGTGTTCCTCTCCTCAGAGGGATTCAATCCACACCCGTGGTGTTCGTTCGATCATGACTCGAGTCGCGCTTTCACCACCACAGATCCGAGGGTTTTCCGCCACATAACGTCCAGAATATGTAGTGCGAAAATGGCAACTTCCAGTGACGGTAAATCGTTGATAAATGCGATGGGACTGAAAAAACGTTTCAAATGGTGGAAATATTACGTGCACTTGGACTACCTAAAACAATTTCGATACGTTTCGAGTACCTGAGGTTTGAAATTTCTGTTCTTTTTCGTTTTAGTTTTCGTTTTTTCGCCGGGTTTCGTTCTTTATCTTGTTACCGTTACGCACAAAGCTAGACGTATCTTTTTATTTGTGATATGAGAATTTTTCAAAACTAGATTGTAACTAGGTGCGAGACACACAATCGAACTTTTCTGATCGAAACTGCTCCTTTTAGACGATTCGCCATCTGAATCATGGTGGATCTAGGAGGCTATGTCATAATTTTAGCCGAAACCAAGGATAAGAAAATCAAACTCTATGGTATAAAAACGTTCCACACTTTCACTGCCTTTTCGATAAATTTTTCTTGGTTTCAGGTTCACCCGCAGATAACGATAACTTAGAAGTTGGGGATGAAATCTTGGAAGTTAATGGAAAAACGTTAGAAGACGCTTGTCACGCCGAAGTTATTAGTCATATACATCAGGTGAGCAGATGTAAGGTTAAAAAATATGTTTTTGAATTTTTTCTCCTTCGACGTATTGTGAAGTCAACTTTTTAAAGCTTGGATTTTCGACTGAGTACATAGATTTGCTGTAATTATTGAGTTAATTTGTGATAATTACACCAAGTTACGTGACATTCTGCTCTGATATAAAAATAATTTTACGCTATTTGTCGTCTATGTTGTTTAGTGCGTTGATCTCGAATCTCATTTGGAGATTTTTTTCTCAGATTTTTGAATATTAGTGAAAGGAATTTGCTTTAGTTAACATAACGTCTGTAATTGTTAGTGTAAATCGGAAGCGACGACATTTTAATGTGTATTAGATCCACTATGTCTCGTTTTTTTTCAATGTAAAAGTTTGTGGTAACATTTTTCTTTTGTCATGTTTAAAAAATCTTTTATAATCTTTGCGTTCTCAGTTAAACAAAAGTGATTTTTTTCAGCCTGATGCAATAAAAATTTGCAGTCGCTATCAATATTTTACATCTCTGAGTCACGAATAGTCACTCATTCTATTGTTAAAGAAACTACTTGACATACAATTTGTGTTGGTAGAAAATAATAGAACTTTGAATATAATGATGAACACTTTTTTGAGCTCTTTTATCAAAATCCTTCAAATGTCAGAAAGTCAAAAAATGTCCGTGGGTGTTGTGTAGAAAAATAAAGAATATTTTTAAGGAAAACACGAATATTAATGTCACGAATAAAAAAATTGTAGTTTTTGAAACTGAATGTGTAGAAAAAAGTGTGAAAACCTCGCATATCTTCTGCATCACTCAACATCCTTGTGTTGATATCAACGTTGTTGTTAGCAGCATTCATTGTCTGTTTTTTTTTACTAATTGTGTTATCCTTTTCCAGTGTATTCGCTCTCGTACAATATGCTTGCGGGTGAAGAGACGCAGTGGCGCCCGTCTAGGTAGGTACCCAGAACCCGCGAAATGTAACCCCATCCTCTTATTTCGTTACGTAACAGTACCCACCGCGTTAATTAAATCCATCAGCTCGTCCACCATCGTCCACTTTCGATCCACGGCGAACAGGTAAAGGTGTACTCTCTGGTGCCGCTTACTCACCAGATTGACCGCGATCCGCGAAAGAACCAAGTGGGTACCGCGTTGGTGCATGTGAGCAGTGCGTGTAGTGTCACCCTAATCGGATACACTTGAATCTTATTGGATTACAAATTACACCCCCGAAAAGGTAGGCAAATCGATCGTCGTTTTTTGGCCATTGTGGGAGGAAAATTGGGGTGACTAATGCCAATATTAAAATGTCATCATCTCCAATTCTTGCACAATCGAATTGCGCACGGTCTTATGCAACGAAAACAATCGATACGTTGTTTTGATTATTTCGAAACCGAGTAAGCAATGGAGACGTGTTTGAACTTGAAGTCAAGGCTAACTGGCTCGAGAGAGGCTGATTCGTTGCGGATTTTTGCGATGGTACTGTTTTTGGTCCAGCAATTTTTAAAACGACGTGAAAGAGGGCTCGAAATGGAATTCTTTCTTTGACCGGACGTTTATTTACACACGTTACGGTGTGATGGAAAACACAAACATTCCGCACATTCCCCGACTGAAGACGCAAATATAGGGGAACATTCGAAAGTTGAAGGACTTTTTACAGAGAAAAGCAATTGGAAAATCGCTACTTAATATGTGGCGGAAATAATGATGGCTTGGTAAAAAAAAACGGCTAGTTAGATGATGGGACTAATTGTGGTGTCATCAATGGTAATTACACAATGTCGAATATTTACGGGTTTCTAAAACCATTCAAATGTTGTAATGACCCATTTGACTGTGGTTCCGCCTTACTATTGTACGACTTATATGGCGATTTGTGGTCATAAAGTTCATAAAAGTTGCTGGGCACAGTCATGGTTCGGGGAACTGACCAATGCTGGCCAATAGTGGCACATACCAGATTTTGGTGTAATTTTAGAAGGAAAAATTTTTAGACGATGAGATGAGTAGACTTGGTCTGCGTCAAGAAAAGTTATTTAAATCACATCTTTTCTATCTGTCCTTTACAAAATTTTGTTTGCCTTCTGACGTCGTTTAGTTTGGTACAAAATTTTAACTCTGACCTGTCAATTTAAAAAAAAAAAAATTCATATATTTTAGTTTCCATCGTAATTGACGTGTTCAAAAGCTTAGATCGAGTGTTATTGACGTCAAGTTTTATTTTGGTTGCGTTTTTCGATCTTTAGAAAAAAAGCAAAGAAATAATTAGTTTGACAAAAGAATGTTTTTTTTGTGCTTGTACTAGTTGGTAGGATCTCTGTTGTGGTCGTATTACATCGTCTTCTTTGTTTCATCTCTGTTCGGAGGTACTATCTATTCGATCTTCTTCAAACTCATGGAGTTTTTTTTGGCTTTTTTGTCATTTTTCCAATGTTCTTTTCCAGGGAAGCTAGCTCTCTGTGCTGCTTATCCAAAACGATAAAGGCTTCATCAGTAATAATGTCCCGAAGAGCTCGAGGGAGTTTGAATTCAAGAACATGTAACTCATATTCATGTTATTGTTTGTGTCGTTTGATTAAACAGCTTGGACCGTCACCCGTCATTGAAAACTATTCGTGTCCTTTCGATCAGCAATCAAGCTATTGTCGTTTTAACAGCTGTCATCAACTCTTTATGCTTTACCCGGGGAAAATGGCTAATAAAAATATAATGGAGTAACAATATTTGCTCAAGAGCTGTTTATACAACACGCCCTGAAAAAGCGAGCAAAAAACCCAAGTTTTTGTCATTATTGTAATCCGAAACTATCAGGCGTTGTATGTAGTTGCAAACAAGCTTCACCGTCTGCACAAAGCCAGATATTAATGAAGAGAATTGTGTCGGGAACATATTGTTTATTGTTGTCATGTAGCAGCATCGAAGGAAAGTTACTTCCTTGATGCACCCCTGACATAGTGCAGAAGTAGGCCGTGCGTCTTTAAACGTGATGTCTAAAATAAATCGCGTTGTGTAGGACTCCGCATTTCCCTGCTGAATTCGAGCGGAGTTCCCGGAAGAGAAATTATTTTAATATTAGAATGTCTGTAAAGAAATTCCCATTAGAGCATTGTTCGCACCCAGAGTGATCGGTCGACTTGGGAAAAATCCGTTGCACAATATAAAATTCAAGGCATCTTCGCATAAAAGAAAGTCTAAAATTTCATGTTTCAATTTTGGTTCTCACTCAAATGAGGTTAAATTAGCTTTGAGAGCGCGCAATTATTCCATTCATGCTTTTGACACGAAAAAATGATCCGTGCTTTAAATTCCGGGCGTAAATTTGCATTGTTTCATGTTTGTTTTGCTAGATAAACGCGAAAGTGACTCATGAATGTCAAACGCATACGTCGGCTCCGGCCCATTTGTGCCCTTTTAATCTCATGCAAATCGCGGAATTTCGTTGTGGCACAAGAGAGGCGAGACCAGTACAGTTAGACGGCTGCCGGTCACCGAACTCGAGAGGGGCACTTGGATCAGAACTGGGTTATGGGGGGGTGCCGGGAAACAAGGAAGAGGACGAAGAGATAACAAGTTAAATGCAATTTTACCACGAATGTGAGTCACGATGATAAAAAACGATACGAGAGAATTTACATTCAAGTTTTATTTCTTGGGCATGTACTACTTACTATCTGTTGGGTCGTGGCGTGAATTGAATGGTGGGTTGCAGAGGCTTCGGGCGCTTTTGCGTTTGTTTAAGTTGTTGAAAAACTTGGTGAACTTTTGGTCTCTGTTGCAGCGGTCGATCTAGACTTGTGTGCAGGCAACGTTCAAGATGCCTTCGTCATCGCCGTGGAGCAGCAGGCTCAAGAACGCCTGGAGCGACTTACAGCGCTCAAGCGCGTCAAGCCCGTCGACATGACCAAACTGTCACAACAGGTAAAAAATACAAAACAAAAAATTAAAAAACTCAAATAATTCTCAGTAAAAAAGGGTCTAACCTTATTGTAAATATCGATTTTCTCCACTAGAATACGGACAGAACTCTTGAACATTTAAAAAAATACCGAACAAGACTAGAAAGTTCATGATGGGCTATTTTAACTTTGACTTCAAAAGTTCTAGATCTAGAAAAAAATGAATATAACCTTTTGTTTATATTTTTGGAAATTCGCCAACTGCGAGGTTTATTTCGTCCTTTTGTATAAGATACGTTTGTCTTGTATTATGAAACGCAGTTTTTTTTGCCCGCATTGCTCACATAAAGGAAAGTCCTCCACGTGGGCACTGCGAAAATTAGAAATTTTGCGTTCGATGTCGAGCTTGGGCTATTAGAGCTCAGTCTTGTTACCTAATTTGTAATCTCCAGAAGTCATTTCCTACATATTGTCTAAACATTCAGAAAAAATGACTAATATGAAAATTACACTTATTTAAATATGCATAGCAGCAAACTTTTTTTGTTAAATTCATTTTAAATTACACCACTCAACTCATTTAGCAAATTTTTGCTCCATTCTGAATGTTTGTAGAGCTCACATTTCTACGATTTCATAATTTTGTCGTGACACATACGTGTTTTAGAACGTTCCTCTCTAATTTATAAATCGTTGATTGCACGGAATAATTAAAGAACCACGTGACGGCTGACAGACGGTTGTAGTAAATTTGTGGGTGTATCGAGTTAATAACAATACATTCAGCGTCATAGTGATAAATTGTTCAATTTTGAATCAGTGGAAATGTAAATCTGGGACAGTGGGAAAAATAGTGGATTGTGCTTTGCTTTCTACGGTAATTTTTTATTTTCTTTCTCATTTATTGTAATAAATTAACGGTGTCACAAAATCACGGTGTGAGTTTGAAGCCCTCTTCATTTCATGCGAGTTCTAATCTGAAATTTCTCCGGTTAAATTTAACGAAAAACGGTCGAATTACGTCTCTAGCATGCACCAAGATTGTTTTATCTCGAGTTAATCGTCCACAAAACCACTCCACCATTGCCTCAGACATGGCACGTTATCTTTTGAGCCCGACTAACAGTTCTTTACCCACATGTGTACATCAACAAGCTCTTCAGGTCGTAGATAAGAGCACCGACTTTGACGTAAAACAGACTATTATTCTTGTCATAGTCAGAATGATTTTTAACAGAGGTGCTATAAAGGAAGAAAAGAAATAATAAGGAGTCTTGTTTCGGGCAGATAAATTAAAACTTGAAAAATCATCGAATAATTATTTTCATGGCGGTTAATGAAGGGCGTTTATTCAGAAAATGCAAATAGCAATGGTTCCTCGCCTCTTCGTGAAAGCAATTTTTTTCCACTTGTCATTCAATTTGTCACCGGCCTGGCGCCAGAAGCACCAGATGTTGAACGAACAACATGGTTTTATTATCCCCCTGTCATTCTGTCTGATTTTTTTTGCAATTTTAGCTTTCGATGTCGTTTTCAAAGTCTCAGGCTAACGCTCCTTTTGTTTTTAGTTAAACCAACAGACCACTTCGAGCGAAGAACTCAACGGCTTCATCAACAACACGCCCATTTACGTGACGTCTTTAACGGCTACCGAAAATTTAAACAACAATCCCACCGCAAGCAGCAAATCGGAAAGCGGAAGCGGCGGCGGCGGCGGCAGTTCCGTTCTGGCAAACACCATCTCGGTGGTGGCCACCAAGGAAGTTAATGCGACTCCCAAACTTCTTCCCAACGGTCACGACACGACCGATTTCATCGTTCCCAAATTGGGCAACGATGTTCGAGCCGTCGATGTAAAAGAAAGTCCAACTAAACAAGCGTTAGAGGTCCGGAAACCGGGCGACAGAAGAGCGTCGTCACCGTTTCAGAATGGAAGAACGGAGTTGTTGATCGGCGCCGAAGACAATAAGTTTAAGACGACGGCTATCGTCGAGAGCAATAATAATAAGCTGGGAGTCGAGGGAGAGAACAGGTAATTTTACAAGTGCAACCGACCGAGTCAACTGTGGGTACTATAGAGTTTGATTTGGTGGGCGGATATTAGCATACAATGTCTTTGGAACTTTGGGAGTTGCGTTGACGTCTCCTATGACCGTGGAGCTGTGCGAGACTGATTCATTTTTACGTGGAAGTCGGGGAGCGGAGAGGGCGTGGGAGGGTCATTGTTAGGTAGACAGGTGTGTCTTGTATGTACCTGGACCAAGAAGCTGAAGAATGTGGGCTTTAAGGAAAATCTAATCTTTAGTTGCGTAAAATTCGGGACGGTTTTATTCGAGCGAATTTTCTCACATTCTGAAGAGGTCAGTTTTCTGATATTTGATCAGTTCAGGGTTGATCAAGTCACTTTGGATTATCGAGGCTCTGATCTGGTTAGTGTCTGGTGTCTAAGCATTTCATTCTGGGAATAATCTCTGGGTTAATAAAAAAGCCCATTTAATACGAATTTTGAACACCAAAATTAACACCTTTCATTCCATGTGCTAATGTTATGATGTAATAAGAGTTGATTGCGGTAGTACTCTTAAGGAATTACCGAGTTTTTATCCGAACGAAGTAATTTGAAAGTGATTAAGTCACACAGTGTTAGTCGTCGATGCTATCAAGAAGACGCCATCAACTTTCTCTTCATTGATAGTAGGTTTGGGATACTTTTAAAGCACTTTTAGTTTAATTTGTTTAAACAAATAGAATCATAGTGCAAACAAGTAGAATATGAATGAAAAAGCTGTTGAGTAACCTGAATGTCTCACCTTGTTTCTTTACAATATCTGACATGAATGCATGATTTTACTAATATAGAAACCAAACGTTAATTTTGAATGAAGGAATACCGAAAGCATTCCTGGAAAAGAAGCTAAAAATGTACTGAGGGTTATATTTAAAAATCAAAGTTGAACGCACCACTTTTTCAAAAATAAACTGCCTCCTTACATGTTGCATTTTACAGTAAGCGAACAAAGTTCATCTATTGGTAAAGTTCACATTTAGTGGCTGTAAATCAAACAGTCTAAGCATAACAATGAAAATACCGTATGATCAAAATAACCCAGCTTCCTGCTCAGTCTGCATGATAAATATCATTTGTGACATTTGTTGCTTTTACCTGTCATGTAACGCTGCTACTGCTAAAAACAGACTTCTAATTATAATTAATGGTGTCACTGATCCAAAATGTTATTTTGAGAAAAATTAATCCATCATGCTTACAAATTTATAATTTCTATTTCCGCTCCGACCAATTAATTAATTAATGCGCGTCCATTCACGATTTCCACGCTCTCTTCACAAGGAATTTTCCCAATCGGGGGCTAAAAACGTCCAATGAATTTTTAAAGTGCGCCACAAGCATCCGCTTCGGTCCCTCTTCTTACGTTGGAAGTGTATAATGGTGGGAAAATCGGAATTTTCTCCATAATCGGCGCGTCGCAGGGAGTAATACTCGCAGGAATGCCCTTGTTATTTGTTTGGTCGATCGGAGAGAAAGATTGAGTCTGGAGGTTATCGTTTACGGTTGTGGTGTTGTGTGTCTTATCAAAACTACTTTCCTTGTACCTGCCCAGCACACCCACTTGTTCCACAGTCAGTCAACGCGAAGAAGTCGGTGTTTGTGGATTCAGTGGTGTGATGTTAACAGAGGGTGCTTTTGATCAAGATGAGGATCCTTAAGTTGTACTGGTGAGGACACCACTTTCGCCAATCAAGTAGTAATTAGTGGTGAATACTCGACAAGAAAGTTGGAATAATGTTGGAGAATACAATGGGTTTCTACTTTTTAAAGTCTAATTTGAATAAATTGTCTTGTTAGACGTGTAGTAATTAAGACAACATGACCATAGAATTTTTGTTTCACCTTGAGATTTTCTTGGGCTTCCGGTGGAACGACCTGATCAAAAGTAAAAGTGCGTCTAAAAGACGAATCTTTGCTTTTATTTACGCACTGGCTTCACCTTGTTTTGTATTCTTTTTTTCTCAAGGGTAATGTTAATTATCATGCACTGCTCATCCGAGAGCACTGGACCAAAACTGAAAAAATGAAGGTCGATACTTAACACAAATTACCTGTAACATCTTAAGTGCATTCTTTAGTCTGTTGTGCTATTGTAAACGGAACTTGGATGCACTTACCTAGGGAAACAGGTAAAAATGGCGCCTGTTCTTCGGGTTCTTGGTACCACAATGATGACCAAAATAATCCAGTCACGTAACGCGGGATTAGGACAAAAATTCACAAACGAACATTAAATGTCAGCTCAGCTCTTTGTCTATGGAATTTACATCTTCATAAAAATTATAGTAGTAGATATTAATTAGCTAAAAGGAAGTATGTTTTTTGATCGTCGGATGCGATTATACATTGCGAACCGAAAAATATCATCTATTGTTTCTAGTAGGCATTTTTTTCAGTCAAAACCAAAATATTGTTAACTGACATTTCCAAAAAAAGACTTGGTAACACTTTCTAGTTACTTGAGAATTTGGAACGTCTGGTTTCATGTCTGCCAAGAAGCATTCACCTGTTGCAGCTTAGATATATAAAAAAGCAGCTTTCTGGAGGATGTGAAGAACTTTACATACGTCGTAGCTAGTAGCAGTAATTAAATTATTATATCGTATGACAAACTGAAATGTCTGTCGTTCAACTTAATTTGATCGAGTTCAATTACAATCGCTGTAAATTAATAGGTTCATTTTTTCTTGTAAAGTATGTGACGTTTTTATGACATTTGTTTTTTTTTATTGAGAGCAGTTGGTGGTGGTTGTGGCAGTTACTTTATAATTTTATGGCATACTTATAGCCTTTTGATGGTTGGATGGATAATTGATATAAGGTGCCAAACGGTTCTCGAATCTACAACAAACGCTTAATCGTAAATCAGCCAAAATTTCAACTTTTCGTTTCAGTAACAGTCATATCGAAATGTTATTATCAGTCTTTTTTCTGTCGACAAGCAATTATAATTTACGTAACACTACCTATTCAGTATTTATTTGTTCATTGTTACGTATACGTGCATCTGTCAGTGACACAACCGTACCCACCTAATAATTATGTAGTATTGTTGTCCAAGTATCGGAAAAAATTGCTGAATGGTGAATTTTCCAGGCCACGACGACGCTCTGGTTCGAGCATCGTGGTGCTCGACGGAGATCTAGACCCCGTGAAGAAGCCACCAGACGAACTGGACGATAATTTGGATTACAACATGGTGATGATGTTGGCGGGAGACAACGGACCCCATCGAGAGATGGCAGTAGATGTACCCGACACCTTCATAGCCAGAAACAAAACACCACCAAGATATCCGCCGCCGAAACCCATTTTGCAGGTAGAGATATTTATAAATGGGTTTTTCCTCAAATACGGGCGATGATAATCAGATGACAAGTTGACGTTTCACGATGGATTTTTACTCAAATTTTTGTGTGTGGTTTGTTTTTGTATTAAGTTGGAAATTTGCGTTTGGAATTAAGTGTTTTTACTGCTCGAATAATATTAAGACGATTGGAAGTACTTCCTGTCAAGAAAAACGCATTTGGCACTGTCCAAATCCAGAGGATCACTGCCTTCGGTTGATATACTTTAGTAAGAGGTTTCTTTCTTTCGTTTTAATTAAGTATTAGCTTTAGTAAGATCTCGGACACTCGTGGTCGAGAACGAATATAAAATTCTGGTCTTTTTAGACTATCTGATGCAAACCTGTTTCACACCCCGTTCAGATTCAAGTAAAGAAGTAAGGATGATATGCGAACACACCAGAAAATATCACAAAAGCAACTGTAAAATTTGTTCAACAGACTTGTGCAATTCTGCTGCACGTACTCTTAGCAGCAAACTCATTTTGTCATGTATTTTAATTACATACATCTGGGATTACCTGCATTGAATCAAAACAATAAAATGTTGTCAAAATTACTTCTTATTTGTCAAAATTAATAAATTTGATATATGCGAATCGTCCTTATTTGAAGAATTTCCACACATTCGCCTCTTCATTGTCCCAAGAATTCGTATTTCTTTCATTCACCACATATGTCCAACCTTAGGTAGGTTACGACCGCCTCTTGGGCGTAACTTTTGAAGAGCGTCCCGTCGACGTGAATCAGGAACGTGCCATCGACGTCCCCGATAATTTCGTCGAAAGGAAGAAGACACCACCCAAGTTTCCATCGAAGGTAAACCCATCGCATGCAATGGAGGCCATATTAACCGACTAACCAATGAATTATAAAACTAACAGTTGCGGTTACAGCGTTAATTTGATCTTTTGCTTGTTTCAGAGTGGAGTAAATGGAACGACGACGACGACGACAACGACGCCGGTTCCAGCGGTTACCAAACCAGTACCGCCTCCTAGAGATCATCTCAAAGTCGAGAAGGACGGGAGGATAGTGAATAAGACGCCGGCGCCACAACTTCCGGCGAGGATAACGAATAATAATAATAACGTGACGATGACGACGACGACGCCGACACCACCGACGCCGGTGACCACACCGACGACGGCGGAACCGACGAGGGAGCAGTTAGATAGCATCAAAAAGTATCAGGTGGGTGCTTACAAATGAATTAAAAGTAATAATGAAAGAATATTGCACGCGCCGCCACCGCCTGTTGCATTAATTAGGAACTATAAACTGATGGCAAAACTTGTTTGTTTAATTTCCATTTTATTTGCTGTATGTCAATCAATATTAATGACGTAATTTACTTCGTTTGATATTATGTAAACATTAAAAAATGTGCTTGTTTTACACTATAATCAATTATACTAACCGATGTTCCATCATCACTCATTCAAATCTCCAGAGTTCGCCGGTGTTTCTGTCAGAAAACTCCGCATTCCTAATGTGAGTCATGACACATTTTCGAAACCAGTTCGAGCGCAATTCGGGTTAGGTTGCCCTAAGAACATATACAGGGTGTCTGTTTGGGCCATCCGTGTGACACTCTCTTGTTCCTGTACGTACCTGGCCCAAACATTATTTACACGTTATATTATTATGAGTCATTATCTATATTTACTTCCACTTGCATGTGATAAGAGTGGGGACCCGTACGAAATAAGTGACTTAACAAAGTTTCAGTCCATCACTTTTTAACACACGTGGTGTGCGTAGTCCCCTCTTTGTTCTATTGATTACTTAGCACAGGTGGGTGAGCGGTGCGTTTTAAAGTTTGTTTTTCCTATCAATGTGGTGGCGTCGTTACAGGTAAAAAGAATGCCGTGTGTCGATGTTGTGTACAATAATAATAATAACATTGATAAGGTGTTTTGGTGTTTTTTTTTCGTACGTGTTGACTTTGATTTGACATTCTAGGAACAAATCCGGAAGCGAAAAGAAGAAGAAGATAGAATTGCGGCTCAGAATGAGTTTTTGAATCGGTCGTTGCGTGGTTCTAGGAAACTCTTAGCTTTGGAGAGTCGACCTCAAGGTAGCGTTAACGATGCGTTTGCCGAAGACGAGAACCAAGAGTCCTCCAGGTCGACGACGCCAGCCACTATAGCGGAAAAAGAAGTGGTACACACTGTTTACGGTGAGTTGGGGGAGTATAATACAAATGTGGTGACGCATGTTTCCGGCGGATGCGCCGGACGAGGAGACTTTAATGCGATTAGGAAAAAGTTAACTTTCGATGTGTTTCATCGACGCTCGCTCAATTTCAACGCACTGGTGTTGCAAAATTAATTACCATCGCGGTTATAACGCCAACGAATGGAAATTCCATCGAAGAATTTCAATTGTTAGTAGAGTATAAAATGTTACTTCTGGGCTACGGCATTTGGCGTCTTTAAAAACAGGACAGAATTCTACAAATTTAGCTGTTTGCCCAAAAGTAAACAATCGAAAAAGGCCTAAAACCTCTCAAAAAGCATTAATTTTTATCCACCCCAAAAGTACCCAAATATGTATAGACTACCAAAAATTGGGTACACGAAAAAACCGTTAAAATCTCCCAAAATAATGCAAAATTATTTCAAGAACGCCCTAAAAAAACTAACAAAATACCTTGATTTTACACACCCCAAAATGGCTTTTTACTTCTGGACCAAGCCATTTGGCGCATGCAAAAATCATTGAAAAACGCCCAAAAGAAAGACCAACGAAAAGAATGCAAAACAACCGAAAAAGATCAAAAATCCTTCAAAAATCATAAATTTTGATGCATCCAATATAGCTTTTTGTTTCTGGACCAAGTCAATTGGCGCATGCAAAACTCATTGAAAAACAATCGAAAAAGGGCCATAAAATCCTATTCCTACCTCTAGGTTTTCAACACCAAAAATGGATTTTTATTTCTGGACCAGAGCAATTGGCGCCTAATAAAAAATTAGTCCTAAAAGGTTATTAAAATTATTGAAATGGTCAAAGTTTCTCAGTTTTAGATACCCCAAAATGGCTTTTCATTGACGGACCCGGATAATAATGAATAAAATTTTAAAAATGTACAAACATTGTTATTGTCGAACCGAAAAGAAACCAAAATTCTTATTCAAATCATTCGGGTTTCAACACCCTAATATTTGGTTATGCCTTCATGATGAATCTGGGATTCAGAATATTTACAGAGTTAATAAAAATAAGTGCAAAACATTCTTTGTTTTCGTTCCGACTACAATCCAATCTATTCTTACAACATCTCTTCTTTCACGACAGCTTATACCGTTTATAGGTATGTGTCTATCGAGGAGAATCAATCATCAATCCTGAATTCGTCTTCGACTCATGAGCCTTTGGCGAATCGACAGGATAGGTCGTTGTTGTTCGATATTACTGTAAGTCATGAATTGATGGAAGAGTCCCAAAACCGAGAAATGTTTTGAGAATATTTGGCAGCATTCAGTTGCCCGTCAATCTTCGGATATACTATAAACGGATATGGGACTCTTCCATCTATTTTTCGATTGTTTACTTTTGGGCAAACAGCTAAATTTGTAGGATTCTGTCCTGTTTTTTAAGACGCCAAATGTCCTGGTCTAGAAGTAAAAAGCCATTTTGGGGTATGTAAAAACAAGGTATTTTGTTAGTTTTTTAGGGCGTTCTTGAGATAATTTTGCATTATTTTGGGAGATTTTAAGGGTTTTTTCGTGTACCCAATTTTTGGTGGTCTATACATATTTGGGTACTTTTGGGGTGGATAAAAACTAATGCTTTTTGAGAGGTTTAGGCCTTTTTCGATTGTTTACTTTTGGGCAAACAGCTAAATTTGTAGGATTCTGTCCTGTTTCTTAAGACGCCAAATGCCGTGGCCTAGAAGTAACATTTTATACTTTACTATTGTTTACTGTGTAAATTTTTTATGATCCTTTATCTTTTTCCGTTTTTAGGATACGGCGACCTGGTGACGTCAGTCCAACGTCTTCAACTTCAGCTCAAAAAAGCCGGTGCTGGTGGAGGTCTCGGCGGTTTGGAAGGTCGTGTCGCCGCTGTTCAGTCGCTCCTTCTTTCGCCACAGTTTGGTCGTGCGTTGGCCGTTCATAATAAAGTTCAAACTGTGCGCTCGAGGACAACCCCACGACCGGCCCCCACTGCTCAGACTGCCCTCAGAGACTGTTTAGATGCCTTAGCGAATTCGCAAAGTGCTTACGCCGTGGAATTGGCCAGCCTTCTAACAGGGTATGAGCTGGAAGCCCTCATGGTCGCCCATGACGGTGTGGCTTCTACATTGCCGCCTGATTCCACGTCGCCAGGAGTGCCCCCGGTGGAACCGCCCTCGCAACCTACACCCGACCATCGTTTTCAAGAGGATAACATTAAAATTATCAAGATCGAGAAGAGCACGGAGCCGCTCGGTGCCACGGTCAGAAACGAGGGCGATGCCGTCGTCATAGGTATGGATTTTATTTATTGGTTCTCACAGCGTGGTTAACTTCTTGATGTAGGTCGCGTGGTACGTGGCGGCGCCGCCGATAAAAGCGGTCTTCTTCACGAGGGCGACGAGATCCTCGAAGTAAACGGCATCGAAATGCGCGGTAAAAGCGTAAACGCCGTCTGCGACATCCTCCAAGGAATGGAAGGCACGTTGACCTTCCTCATAGTGCCAGCGTCTCAAGCTCGTTCTCACACTGGCCGCGATTCAGTTCTTCACGTGCGTGCCCACTTCGATTACGACCCCGAGGAAGACATGTATATACCTTGCCGCGAACTCGGCATTAGCTTCCAGAAGGGTGACGTTCTCCACGTCATCAGTCAGGACGACCCCAACTGGTGGCAAGCGTATCGAGAAGGAGAAGAGGACCAGACGCTGGCTGGACTGGTGCCTTCACAGTCTTTCCAGCATTACAGGGAGAGTATGAGACTGGCAGCGGAAGAACGAATGGCAAGACCACAAAGAAAATCGTCGACGTTGTTGTGTGGTAAAACGGCCAAAAGAAAGAAAAAGAAGGGGGCTTACAGCGAGGGGGGGTATCCGATTTATGCTAACGCTGTAGACGAACACGACCCAGAAGAGATTTTAACTTACGAAGAGGTGTCACTTTATTATCCCAGAGCGAACAACAAGAGGCCGATTGTTTTGATTGGACCCCCAAATATCGGCCGGCACGAGTTGAGGCAGCGACTGATGGAGGATTCGGAGAGATTTGCCGCCGCAATTCCGCGTAAGAAAATTTACTCAGATATTCGTCGAACGTTCTTTAAATTTTGTTTTATTTAATTAGACACTTCCCGAGCGCGAAAAGAGAACGAAGTAGATGGTCAAGATTATCACTTCATTACCCGCGCCCAGTTCGAAGCCGACATTTTGTCTCGGAAGTTCGTAGAACACGGAGAATACGAAAAAGCTTACTATGGTACTTCTTTGGACGCTATTCGATCGGTGGTCAATTCTGGGAAGATTTGCGTATTGAATCTTCACCCTCAAAGTCTTAAAATTCTGCGAACATCAGACTTGAAACCTTACGTGGTTTTTGTGGCGCCTCCTAGTCTCGAAAAGTTACGCCAAAAGAAAATTCGCAATGGTGAAGCGTACAAAGTGAGTTCGATCGTACTTTTTACGTTTTCCTCTAACCACATGTTTTCCTTTTTTTTAGGAAGAAGAATTAAAGGATATTATAGAGAAAGCTCGGGAGATGGAGGATAAGTACGGACATTTCTTCGATATGATAATCATAAACAATGACACGGAGCGGGCTTATCATCAGTTGTTGAGCGAAATCAACAGTTTAGAAAGAGAGCCTCAGTGGGTGCCCGCGGCTTGGGTCAAAGCCCTGTAATTGACCGAAGCGAAGGTTTGTTTATAAAATCGACTGAATTTCTTACCTATTTACTCCCGAAAGGTTGTGAACGATTGAAGAAGGTGCTAGTCCTTAAAAGAGTTAAAATTTTAAGGCCGTTCGCGCATTATCGCGCTCGATTATCGTCTTTTTAATCCCCCTTTTTAAGACTAAACATCACGATTGTGCTGTGATCCGATGCTGCAAATTTAAACGGTCTTTTCTCGGGTTTGGTAGTATTAAAGACGGCAATAATGATTGTAAATAAATAAAGAGAAAAAATACAAAAAAACAATAGAACCGTTTAAAATCGTGTTTTCATTGTTTATAGCTATGTACTTAGCAAATCGAGTGTATTTGTAAATAAGAGTTATACATATTTGTCTTAGAATATTCGACTTGAATCGCTCAGAGATTTTAATTGGTGTTAGTAAACAAAATTTTCGAATCTACAAAGGAAAAACGTTCATTTCTTCCACTTTACGGTAATGTTTTTCTTTAACCTACGTAGATTTAGTATCATAACGATGTGACTTATGTGTACTTAATTTTATTTATCTTAATATTTTACATAAAAAAGTAAATTTTAAACTTAGTCCGTAGGCGCAATTTTCTTCTTTGCTCCCGTCTGACCCGAATCCAGCTAAGATTTCTCCATATTATGTGTAATTATAGATCTGAAGTCAACATTATTTTTATTTATTTTGTTATTGTTTAATTGTAAATAAAAAATATCAAGTGTATATAAAATCAGACCCTATGGTGTCTGTAGAAATGTCGTGTATATTAAAAAATACTTATCGTTAGACACGTGACTTCGGGGTTCCTTTTATTATTAAATATTTTATTATGCATAAATCATTGTTTTAGAATTGCAGAAATAAACATTTCTCACTATTAAACCGTCTTTCTTTCCCACAAAGAATCTTCTTCTCTTTCTATAATAAACTTTATTTCCCAACAAAATAAAATCACTGATTTCTGACTCCACAAATTGACAAATACGTGCTTTCACTTTTGACATATTTCACAGGTACAAGTGTGTAGGCTAGTCCAGAATTTTTGGCAAGATTTTCAAGGTATTCCACTTTGAGACTACGTATTTTCAGTCGGGAATAAAAAATATAAAAATTGTAGACCGAAGTGCCGTCGTTTTCGTGACCTTGTTTTAATTTTTGTAACGTGTAATCCACTGTCTCTATAAAAACGTCTTCGCTCAGTTCTTTGTCTTCTGCATTGTCGACGTAACAAACAATAGCTGCGATATCATTCTCGTAGTTCCAACGACGATAAATAGAGATCGAATACCCATTGAAACATTTACCTGTTTCTTCGTCTGTAAAAAAAGCTAGTTATGGTTATTCAAAGACGATAAAAACTCACATTCGAACTGGTTGTTGTGTCGGTGAGCCCAAACGTGCCATTCTACTAAAGCACCCTTTGGCAATTGACTGACGACCACATAGTCAACGATGGCATTGTTCGTTTTTTCTTCCCAGAGTTTGCGAGCGTGTTCTACGAAACTAAGTTCGGTCACATAACAAACTCCCTAGAAGGAAATAGCAATTGAACATTGATATGTCGAGAGACCAAATTCGATTTACGCAGGCTCAATTATTTCTGGGGTCATTCGAACCTACCTGAACAACATCTCTTAAATTTACGTTAGGATCTACAGCTTTGAGCAGACGTCCTACGTGTCTTAAAGCGAGTTGGCACTGAGCTTTGATTCCTCCCTTTACTAATTCTAGACTTCCAGGAACTAAACCTATTTGTCCAGCAAGGTGTAGAAGGTCACCGATTCTGACCGCTTGGCTGTAGGGACCTATATTTGACGGCGCCCAATGGGAGCGGCTTTGGACGTGCATGGTGTGTCTGAAGACATTGATTAAAATTATCTACGGTTCTCTGTTATGTTTTAAAACTACTATTTACGATAAAAAAGGGTTCAAGAAGTCCTGCTTTTTTTAGTTACTGGTACCGAGCGATCTAAAAGTGTTTCTATCAAGTGGGTCATGAAAGTAAAAACGTATGTCGTCTTTTCAATAAATTGATGTTGCTAAGGTTTTGACACATTTATTATTTAAGGTGTCGTAAGACGACATACGTTTTTACTTTTATGAGCCTCTTGATAGAAAGACTTTGGATCGCCCGGTACTTCTAACATCTCTATATAAACCTCAATTGTCAAACTGACAGTTTGGGCTAACAGAGCTGTCAAAACATTTCAAAATTTCAAAGCTTGAGGCTGACCTTACTAACCAGCTGTAAAAACTTTACCTTTCTATCGGGAAATCTCCTGAATAATTCTGCGGCTGTGTCCACGACAACGCCGCCAAAATAACAGGAAAGCAAGATGGCACCTCGACACACGCTCTACTGGGTGGATTCACGTGATTGAAAGTTTCACAGTAGATTTGATTGATGTCCCCATATCTTGACATATCCGAAACGTAGAGTATCACAGAGCAGACATCCTGTATAGTTTGTTCGTTCTTGATCAAGATAGCTGCATAGTACAATTTATTCATAATCAAGAAAACAACTTCATGGGGCGCCAATATCACCAAAAAATCAACCACTTCTTTTGATCTAATTGGCGCCCCATCCCAACTCTGTCGCATACCTACACTTTAAAACTTTTGTGGCCTCTTCCATAGCTTCTTTAAAGTTCGATGAGCGGCCTTGGATTCCACTTATCCACAGCCATCCATCCGTACTTTTAACTGCCGACGGTTCTTGCTCCAAAGTTTCAAAACTGATGGACCCATCTTCAGTAGATGTGATCGATTTGTCGTCACCGTCGCTGAAATCTGAGGCTTCCACGCCGTAGTCGGTGACGTAACCATCGCTGTCTTTTAAAGGGAGACCGTTGAGACGTGCTTGGAGATCTAGAAGTGGTCTTTTGGTTTCTAGACTGAGTTTTTTTAGTCTGAGGAAGCCGACGGGGGCGAAGGGGTCGTTGGAGTGGAGGACTACCTCGGAATCGTTGCTAGAAGGGATTAAAACTGACGTTTTTGGGGGAGAGAAAGGTGTAAAGTATACATTACTAGCCTACTTTTGAAGAGTGGACAATCAAGTGTTAGAGTTTCATATTCGCCCCCTTCTCCGCAAATGTTCAAACCGTATTTTTCATTCATTGCGAGCAAATGAGCTTGAAGGGAGCTGAGACTACGCCCCAGGTGCTTCTCAGGGTCTAGTCCTAAAGCAGCCACTTTGATAACGACAGCATCAACTTCACATCTTATCATTTCAGTGAGTAATTCTTTTTGGTCACACTGCCACAGATATGCTAAAGGTACCAGGCCCAGTCTTACACATCTTCAAGAAAAAAGGTAACGTCGTACCATTACCGACATTCAACTTACACATTCTCAACTCTAACGCGTTGATAATCAGATAAAATTGCCCCCACAGACACAGCATCTATTTCCAGGTCACTTTTCACGCGACTCAAAACCTTAAATAAGTCTTCAACTTCATCATCATTCGTGGGTTCATAATTCTTGCCTTGTTGAGTAGACACCCCTTGGGTAGTTTCCTTATAAAGGGGTAAATCCATTGCGGCTGCTATAAATTCGATTGCCTCAAAACCTACACTTTGGTACATGTAACTGTCAAGCTCTGTTTTGTTGTGGGGGGTTATATTAGCCAAAGCGACAATTTCATGACCGGCAGCAATGCATTGCATCATATTAAAGCAGCTGTCTTTGCCCCCACTGATCAAGGCCACCACTTTCATGGTGCTAGAAAATGACGTTAAAACTGGAGATCTCTCTTCAAGTAAATATAAATGAAAATTACCTGTAGACTAGTCCTGGACGGTCCGAAGTTAGAAAAAATTAGTAGTTATTGAAAAAAATCGAAAATAACATGTTGAAGGTCACTTTTGATTTTGAGGTTAAGATGGCGCAGAGTCGCCAACCGAAATGACACGAGCGGAACATTTAAATGTGATAAAGTCAGAAGTTTTTACAACCTGATAGGTTTTCAATTTGGAAAATTATGAGACTTAGAGTGGAGATAGTTTTAATAGATTTTGATGGGATAAATTTTTCACAAAATTTTTCATTTTATGTTTCTCTTTTACAGTTATTTATAAAGAAACGTAAAGATCAGTTATATAACGAATAATTTAGGAAAAACATAAAAGCTTAAATAAATAAAAATAAATAAATAGTGACTACGAAATAACATCTAAATTTGTCAAAAAGCTCAAAAGTCAAAATTGAAAGAATGAGACGAATTTTCGGCCTTTGTATATTTCTTTTTATGTACCTTCATCGCTCAATAGACTGTCTTCAATGTTTCTACTGTAGCGTCAATATCCCAAAAAACTTTGAATGGGCGGGCGCTTTTGTTGCTTGCAACACCCCCGGTAAAATGTATTGTCGTGGTTTTACTGATGGTTGCATCAACATAGTTTTCAACAGTAAGTTTTGACCACTTCCCAAAATTTTCCTTCTTTTCCGTTTCGTTTCAGATTCCATTTTAAAGTCCTGCGTATCTTTTGAGTCCAACGACAATCAATCAAAGCAAATATTCGACATTTGCTCCGAAACCAGAAAAACCCGTCCTTCCAACTGTAGGATTTGCAACATCGACTTCTGCAATGATGCTACGCATCCCACTGATATTTTTTGGTTTATTTTTATATTTTTCTGGTTGTTGCAGTATAGTTCTTAAGCTTTAACTACGCTATTTATTTTGACTCCACCTTCATGTCTCGTGATTGAAGCCAACTCACCTCATTGGTGTTTTTATTTATGACTCCACCTTTTTTCTTCAATTGTAACTTTGGTGTCGTTTCCTCTAGATGCACCCTTAATTCAATCAATACTTTGTTTTTAAGGCATCTGTCCCGACGCCGCTTATTGGAGCGCATCATTCATAGTCTGTATTATTTGAAATAAAATATTGATTATCGTGAATTTCCCGCTCTGTTGGAGTCCAGCGGCAGCATTTCTACGCAAGCTTTCGCACTATTCGCTCGTCCCTGGATCAGAGAAGTTAACCTCACTGTTTCTCGTCAAAGATGCGCATAACTTAGGATGTGTGGTGCGGCGATTGACGTGTGCACCATGTGGGGGGCTATTCCTTCTTCCTGATGTGGTAAATTTATTTTTTTAATTGCTTCGATTTTTTTTACTGCTTTTAATCCTCGCTTTGCACTCAGAAGGAGTAGTGATCGAGCACCCGCCATAAATTCGCTTAATTATGAATATACATTTTTTATTTTTTCATTTTCGAGGCTTTAGTAGAGATATTTCCATCTTGCGTCAACAGAGAGGAAAGAATGCAATTAGTGGCTTTTTTGAGGTAATTTTTCTGTAGGTTCCAGGTGTTTCTAGGACTCAAAATTATCACATCATTTCTTGTCTCTTGGTTTGTAGTTGCACCCACGTTCGATTCTTATATCCACTCTGTATTTTTTTCTAGAAGTAGCTAAATGACTTTCCAAAGGACGTTTCGACAATTATTACATGTTTATCAACTTTTCTCCGCTAGATTTTTGTTGATCAATTCGCAGTACGCTCCACTTAGCGAAAAAAGTAATTACTTCATTGTTAAGAGGTACAACTGAAATTAAAATTCCCTCGAGCTTTATTACGATTTTCCGCACAAATATTTTTCCGATTTTTTGTGGCAAGCACACAATAATGTCGTGTGCTGGAATTCGGTTAATTCTATCTTCATAAATCTAACCACCACAGTCTTTAATCCCAAGCTCTTTGCTTAATTACTGAGTTGTTTTGTATAATGCGAAAACGTTAATTTTCTTAAGCGAAAAATTATGAAGTCGTTGCTCATTTTTCACCTGTGTGAATTCTAATGGGCTTTGCATCTTTGATTAATTTTGTGATATTCACTTTGAGCCAGACGAGATTTTTGATAGAATCTGGAGTTAAATTGGAACGCTACTATCAATTAATTACAGATAAGCTTCTTTTTATTACCTAAATGTCAGATTGTTTGAGGGGCGTGTTGTATAAAGCGTATTACTTATCAAGTATTGATAAATCGATTTATTTTTAACGTACGTTGTCATTTCATAAATTGATGACGACATTCGATGCATTTTAGTTTTAACAAATTGTTGCATGGGTGACGTCTTTTATTTACACTAGTTTTTGCAAATCAAATCGATTTTTGTTAGGTATGTACACTAAAAATAAACCCGTGCAAATAAAAGATAGCTCAATCATTTCGTTATTAATTTAGGTATCTCGAAGATAAAAGAACCGTAACTATCGTTATAAATTATGCGGATTTGTGGACTGGAGAGTTGTTGTCTGGGAAATATTTGTTTTAATTGAAGAAAGTTCTTTATTTTATTAAATATAAATGCATCTTTTTGAATTGGCCAATTTAAGATAGAATTAGATATACCTACCTGTTATTAGTATATTTTTGTTATAAAATGGTAGCTAAAATATTCCTGCATTTGCATCTAGTTTGAAATCGTTTTTAGTAATAATTAAAAATGGTGAGTGCGCCGGGCCAAGACAATATATTTTGACCCTGATTTTTAGAGAGCGGCTAATTAATTAGTTCTGGCAGTTATTGAAGGTAAAAGCACAAAACATACGTGTATTATTTATTATTTAAATTTATTACATTGATTTATTACTTGGAGTAAGACGTAGAAAAACAAGAAATCTTTTGAACTCACTTAATTGAATTGTCTAAAGTAAGTAAATGCTTTTGAACTTTAATATTTTCAGAGCAACTTTTCGTGGTTGTTTTATCCAGTTTTCAACAGTAACTAATAGTGATGATTATTAAATTATTCTTTGGCATCTTTTAGATGGCTAAATTATTTATTTTTATTTTTCAATAGTCGAGAACTTTAGGTATCCTGTTTGATTCGAAAATTATTTTTTATCCTGATATTGATTGCAGCTCATGTTTTGGTTGTTTATTTTACGTTTTTGGCTATATTTGTACTTCCTTTTTCGAAGTACACGTGTCAAGTAATCGAACATAAATAAATAAAATTGATTGTGTCTTTCCTGTTAAATACAATAAACATAAACCTCTTACTACACTCCTTCTAAAAACATTTTTTTTCCGTGAAACAGTAATTTATTTTCTGAAAGCGTCCTGATGTTTTCCAGCACATCATTAATAATAAAGCATGAACAAACCAACACAACAACCTGACCTAACATTTTAAATTCGAGGCCGCACCTCAATTATCTCTAATATCGCTGTTTCTTGCTGAAAATTTCAATGTAAAGGTCAGCGTTATGTTGTGTATTTTAGTAGAAAGCTTATTATCGCATTACAGGAAAAGCCATTGTCGTTCTTCAGATCGATGATAAGTTTGTTGACCATCTGGGACTGTTTTTTGGGGCAACGCTGCAAATTCTGGGACAACAAAGCACATCGATTTATTGATCGTTGGTTTGTTTAGTTAATAATTCACTGACGTGTCTGCTGTTTTTTAACTACAAGGACAGTGATGTAAAGCAGGATGTGCGTTTTTTGATTTTACGGCATATTTTATGCCTTTCATCTGAGCTTATTCATCTTTTCTTCGCTATAAATCTTGGCAAGGCTGCAATCGCGACTGATAACCGAGAGAACTCTCGAAAGAGCACGCAGATTTAATGTACTTTTAAAATTCATATCAACGTCGAAAGGAGAAATTCCAATTCTCTTGTTGGTTTCTGCTCGAACTTTTCAGCGTCACTTCCGACAGCGACATCTCCCTGTCGCAACGACAATTAATTACGCTCGATTTTCATAGGAAATGTAAAATCGACGTCGCTATCGATTTCGCATTAGGGAAGCGCAAAGCGTTAATAAACTGTCAGATTTGAACATGAAAGCTGCGTTGACGTCAAGGAAATGGCAACTAGCAGCTGACGAAGGCGATAAACTCGAGAAAGAAGGTGTTTGCTGTGGTTACTTTAGTCCCTCCACCTGCTTTTGTGATTGAACAATCAGTTGCAGATGACTTTCCTATCGCCACCAGCCAGACCTAGCCAATTACGAATTTTTCAGCCGGAAAGTTTGGAGGACAATTTTGGTCATAAAATACACATGACAAAAATTAAAGGAAATTAGGGATCGCTGGATTTAGACGACTTGGAAATACAAATTACGAAGCGGAAATGAGGTAGATGCAATCAAAGCTAAAGGAAAATCTTACGCAATCTTGCAATATCCCGCTGTCGGTGCCAAATTATTTTTTTTCTTTAAAAATGTTTAATTTTTTTTTCGTCATCTGGAATCATAATTAAATTCTGTTTTCAGTAGTTTTAGTAAGGATGTAAATTACTGTTTATTTATCGTTTTCTGATTTCAGTTCTAGCTCCGAAGCTAAAGACTACCCGGAAATGACTAAAATACTATTTTTAGCAATATATCTCCTGAACTGATAGATATAGGTAAAATCTGTGCACACTACTAAACTACCCAGACAATTATTCTTAAACTTGGGCTATATTTATAGAGAGAAAGCATGACAATTTATAGCTACAGATAGTTTTCGCCTAGTTTTTGTGAGTCTAATGTTTAACGGTATTCTTCACGAGAAAAAGTCGATTTCACTAGATACGAAAAAACTTGAAACATTAAAACTTTAAAAAATGTCAAATTTTATTAAAATCAGTGTAGTATTTCAAGAATCGTAAGAACTGAATTTGGTTAATAATTAAAAATTCTTATATTTTTTTCTGAAACTTTAATTTATAAAAATATGTGGAGATCTGGTATTTTTTCTGGATTCTATTTGTTTAAATATAGGAACAAAGGAACTTTTGCAATGTTTATAGAAATAGGAAAAATACGATTTTTTAAAAACTTTGTAAAAATGCTTTATTTCGAACATTAAAATAAAATGTCTAATTTTTGACAAAAGTTACTGAGAGAGATTTTTTTTACATGTTTAGTAAGATACAAAAAATATGTTTTTTAAAGACACCAAAATAATGGCAACGTTAAAATTTCTAAATTTTGCTAGAAGTTGCAGTGTAACAGTATGAAGCTATTGTTTGCAGATATCTATATCTTTATAAACACAAAACAAGAAACATTTTAATTAGTCATAGAATAAAAAAAAAAATAATCTCAAATCGCAAATTTTTAACATCCAAATAAAATTTCTAATTCTTGCTCAAAGTTACGCCTTTTTCTTACAGATTTGACCTGTTTAAGCACAGAAAGAAAAACGTTTTCGTTGAAAGTATGCAACCATTTCAAAAAATTACATCTGCCTAAACACATAAACGAAATTTTTTACAAAAAAGTGTAGAAATAAATAAAATAAAAAAATCTACAAAAATGTAGATTGAGCTGAAACGTACAGTTCTAGACAAAATCTTCGATTTATGGCAACATGCAACCATTTTTCTTATAGACTGAATTTGTTTAAACATAGAAAGAAAAATACCGCAATTTAATTTTGCAATGTTGCAAAACTGATGAATGCAGATTTGTAACTTTTAAATAGGATTGTAAATTATTGCTAAAAAATATTGTTTTATAAAATAAAGCTATTTCTGTAGATACCAATTTAAATACAGAATCGATTTTTTTAATATTTTTAGTAAAATAAAAAATAGGCGGTTTTTTAAAAATCCTACAAAAATGATAAATGTGTCAAAGTTGTAACTTCCTAATAAATTTTCCAGTTTTTGTGAGAATTTGTAGTTTGACAAAATGCAGTTATTTTCTTGTTGATTACATTGTCCTAAATACAAAAACGACAATATCTACAAAAGTAAAAGCAATACGATTTTTCTAAAATTGGTTTAAACTGGTAAATTTTTAGCTTTTAATAAAATTTTTAAGCTTTTATTTAGTGTTACAGTTTAACCATATATGGCCAATTTCTTGTAGACTACATCCGCTTAAACACATAAAGGAGACAAAAATTATTTTCGACCTTACAAATTAAATTTTTACATAAAGTTACAGGTTGACAATATACAGGCATTCTTTTTATTACACTTGTCTAAATATAAACGAGATTTTTTTTAAATATTTATAAAAACAAGTAAAACAAAGTTTGCTAACAATGGTAATGTTAATGAGCTAAAATAGTAACTCAAAATAAAAGGTCCAATTTATTCTAAAAATATCAGTTTGATAATACGCAAAAATTTTTGTGTAGATTTTATTTGTTTAAACACAGAAAAAATTCCAAATGTTTAGTGAAACAAACAAAATGCTATTTTTTACGTATCGTGCAAAAATGGTGGATGTACTAAAGTTCCAATTTTGAAATATAATTGCCTACATTGTTTTTCAAAGACGTTGCAAGAAGACTTATTAAACCTATTGTAACTTTTAATAAAATTTTTAATTTGTTAAGTTACATTTGTCTGAATGCATAGATATAAACAAATAAACAAAAAATATTTCAAATTTGCACAAAATTGAAAAAAATATCGTTTTCTTGCAAAACTATTAAATATTTTAAAGTTGTGATTGCAAAATAAAATTTCTATTTTTTAACTAAAACTAAAACTAGTTTCGTAATATGTATTCATTTTTTTGTAAGTTATAACTGTCTAGACACAAGAACGAGAAATTTAGCTTCTTTTTATTCTCTTATCAAAATCTCTTTAATGGAACTATGCAGAAGATCAGTAGAAACACTGATTTGGTAAATGTAAAAATGCTAAATATAAAATGCTAAATATAAAATTATTTAAGATTTCGCATAAAGTTCTCTCGGGTTGCATCTCGTTATCTTTGTAATTAAAATCAGCAGCAGTCTCCTCCATTAATCACCCCTTACTATCTACAACATAATCGAAGCCTGTTGCATGTACAACCCTCGTGATTAGATCTCCCCTTTTTCCTTTGTCCGCCAGTCAAATTAGGTATAACAATGCCATTGATCGCACCAATTCCCTACATTTCTCCCATTGTTAGTAAAAACCTGATGTTCGTCCTCGTGTCACTGTTATTAAGGACAAATCGATTCCTAACATAAATACCAATTCATTACAGGTGTAGCTTATCCAGAGAAATATGCCCCATCTGGGAGTTGCGTTTCCGGAATCTCTGGATATGGCTCTGGACGAACAACAGAAACTTCTCAATACAGGTAATTAAAAGTCGAGTAGTTGGAAGATGAGTTTTGTAAAATTTGTTTGGAAGGTGGACGGTCCCAGCTTTCCGTTACCATTGTCGAAGTGGGTGGAACGCCGCAACCGAGTCCCTTATCTGACCGCAGCTCTCAGCAACTACTTGAAACGCCCCTGGACACAGGTCAGTGTGCTTCTAAACGCGACCTTTCGAAGCTGTAATCCGATAGAAATGAATGAATGGGGTTTGGGAAAAAGCAAGAGTTTTCACGGGTTTGCTTGTAAATAGCACATTTGACGAGTTACGGTTTCTGCCCGATCTTTGAAGCTCCTTTAAGAGAAGGGGTTCGGTTCTGTACCTATCAATATCGAACACTATTTATTGATCGTTAAATATGTCGTAGAAAAATTTTGGATTTCCGTCTTTGTAGGCTAGGGATTTTTTCTTATTTTCAGTTCCTAGCACGACCTGTTGCCAGGGTCTCAACGCAGCGTCTCTTCTCATAGAGAGCCCCCCAAAATGGGGCGAAGCCGCCCGTTACGCTTCACGGCAACACAGGAAGATCGCCGGTCGAGCCACTTTCCAGGGTCAAGTTTACAATTTCCTGGAGCGTCCTGACAATTGGAAATGTTTCGTCTATCACATCGTCGTGTAAGTTTATTTTTAACATTTCGTCATACCTCCAGAGGTTTATTTCTCAATCAAATATTGATAGTCACATGAAATGCGTCATGTCGAGTATTCCCCAGACCGATGTTATTGGTAATAAATAGCCATCCTGAAAATTTTATTCGCCAGTCCTGAAATATCACCCCTCGAGAGGGCGAGTAAGGTGATCGCGAATTACTACCAATTAAGCTTAGGGTTAGGAGTAACCGAGAAGTGGAAAGAAGATCCCGAGGGATAAAAAGTAAGAGATAGCGAGTGTTTTCTTGTTAGGAGAACTGCGTACTCAATTAAAATTGTTCAAGATGGAGGAACAAAAACGGACAGTTTTTATCGGAGCTTTTCTTTGCACTTGTTATTTTAATAAAACAGAAGCGGATGAAATATTGCCTCTTAAAAAGAAATAACGTTTTTATGGAAACGACGGAACACGATTTAGAATTCTTGGTTTTACACTTTTCTAAGTACTCAATAAAGTTAAATGTTGCAATTTCTAATTAATTCGTTGCAACGACAACCACTGTATTTTGATCCAATCTCCATAACAATCCAGAAAATTAAATTTAATTTGTGCTTGACCCGGTCCCTTTCCAGAACAAACAACCTCTACACAAATTTACTTTTCTCGTTAGTCCCCATCAAAAATTAATCGAGTTTTTTTTTAGCACTCCTAGCTTATACTTTCAGATACCAGATATAATTTCCTTGCTAATGAACAACTACTTTTCAAACTTCTACTTTCCAATAAATCGATATAACTGATGGATGATGTTATCGCTGGATATACAATGCGAGGTGTAAAAGTCAAAGATTAATGATTTTTAGCGCCATCTGTCTACTGTAAATGGGGCAATAAAAGTTACATCGCCACTACAAGTTTATTGTTTCTGTGAGGTTTTGAAAGAGTAATAAAAGGCGAAATTGACCTTTGAACTTTATTCCCTACGGATATTTAATGGGAGTACAGAGTGATATATGATATATGAGTACTTAAGTGGAGAAATATAATATCGGGGGGTGGTTTACTTGTAATTGTGCTCTGTTCGATTATGTAACTGCCGCGGGAACTAGCGCCAGCTGCGGCGAAATCCTCAACTACGAAGTGGAAAACAATATTGAAATATATGCATATTTTTACGTTGTTTACATTTCTTCACGTCATTTTACCTTTGAAGCAGATAAATTTTGTTTACACGTAGACATTAACATGGGGAGCCATATTTTGACGGGTCAATAGGACGCTCTTTTTTATTAATTATATAGGGAAAAATACCTCGACAACTCGACAGGCTATATTTTCTTATCAAGTATTTATATATTTAAAACGAAAAATGGTTTTATGTGAAACAAAACAAATTTATTGGATACCTTATTAATTTAACATCTTTAACATTCAAGCATAAATTGAATAATTATCGTCACCGACAAATTTCGTTTATTTTTTGGACCTTGAGAAATTTCTAAAAGTGATCTTTTAGGCCAAGTTAGTGAGTTGTTACTAAAATTTCCAACTTTAATTGTGTGGAATATTTCTACCTGATTTTATTTGGAAGAATACAGAAGCAAAAAGTTTTCTTTAAAATGCTGCATTTGCTCATTTATAGATTTTAATTAGTTTCTTTAATAAAAGATACGTTTAATCAAATTCAAATAGGTTTTCTTTCATAGTAAAAACTATTGCAACAAAAATTTTGGTATTTTCTTAATTCTATCAATATGTAGAAAATTTTTGATTTTACGTTTTGATAAATAAAAATTACCTGAAATAAGCACATTTCATAAAATTAAAGCATTCAGTGTTTTATTTGGAAATAAACGATTTGGCGCATCCACCATTTTTACAATATATTTAAAATTTATATTTTATTATTTTTAAAAATATTTAAAAAAATACGTTTCTGTTAGTGGATAGTTGAAATCTTGCAAGAATGAAATAAAATACCAAATATCAAAATTTGGCGTAGAAATGGTCATTTTTAAGAGTTAAACTTTCCTATATCATTTAAATATTAACTAGTGGAGTTAAATGTGCAAGTATTTTTACAATTTGGCGCGTTGTTTTCACCGATACTACATTTAACCAGATTCGACCAAGTATTGGTCATGAAAAATGTCTATAAATCTGGTTTGTGTTTTTATAAAAAAGTTTAAAAAAGTCTATGCACATTTCAAAAAATTAAAGCTTTTAACGAAGATTAGAGATTATATTTGGAAATACAAGATTTTATTTCTCAATTTCCACAAAAAAAGATTTGTTTTGTTTTTACACTTGTTCAATCACAAATCAGTAATTCTAGATTTAACGGTTCTAAATACTTTTTTTGCAAAACGTTGGACACACATTTTTTTTTTTTAAATAATTAAATTAGTATTTAAAAGTGTAGAAATTATATGACTGTTTATGATGACCAGAGTTTCAAAGCGTCCTTATATTGCCTGACATTATTATTTAACCCATTTATGTACAGAAAGTGGGCTAGAACCTCTCGAGGAGTTGCGTTGCCTGCGATTTCCAAATCTATTAGTCTTGTAGTAGATTGTCTGTTTTCTATACTTTTCTACCATCGCATTGCTTTCTTTATAATCCTCCATATTTTTCTTTTGTACTATTCATAGGTCATCCTTGCATTTTTCAAGACTTTCTCTATTTCTTTTAAGTAGGTAGTCTAATCTAGATCTTCTTTTTCTTCTGCTCCCGCTTAAATGGCATTGTAGCATTGACAATATTGTTGTTGTTAGTCTCGTCTTCCATGTGTCTCACAACCATTTTACTCTTTCTTCTTTAATTTCCTTGACTAAATCGTTTTCATTGATTTTTTCTTTAAATTAGTGGTTCTTCCGTACTTTGTGCTCTTTGTTATAATCTGTTATCGAACCAAGTATTGTCTTCAACATTTTTTTGTCAATTTTTTCATTCTTTCTTTTTCATCATTCTTCCGGAATGTTCTCCTTTTCTCTATTGCTTGGCATTTGTCGTTATAGCATTTTCTGTTGTAAGTTTTTTCCTTTTTTGTGCAAACCGCCACAATTCCCAATTGCACCTGTCATCTGCCGTTAACACTGTTACTCTGCACCAGACACGTGTCCCAATTACCTAAATATTTCAACACAATGTTATGTGGGTTTAATTTTAAAGATATCGACATTTTGACAGGTCAACAGTTCAACCACGTGTCATTAATTACTTTACAAATGACTAGTTTATACTAAAACGACCCCTCGAGTGTTCCACCACTGAAAATAACATTATGCAGTCCGAAAACTTTCTCAACAAGCTACTACTTGTAAAACTTTCCTTAAATGTCAAATATTCAAGCGTTGCAACCTCGTTTGTTTGCTGACATCAGTTGGATCTTTCCGTCTAGAAGTTATTAAACCGGAAGGATAACGAGATAATTCCAGATGAAATATTTTCCAGACGGGGTTCACGTGGATTATAATTTAGTAAAGTGGACGAGTCGGTAATTGTTGATAATCTCGTTAGTTTTCGAGTTTTGATAGCTAGCGAGATGAATTTTTCTAATCCATGGAACTCCTTTTTACTTATTATTGTTGATTTTCTTGTCATTCCTCGTTCCTCTTCCACTACCGTTCCCGTTCCCGGTAATCAGTTCCCGTGCCCAACGCGTCGTTTAAAGTCGACCTACCTGATTTGATTCCGCTTTGGCTTAGATCGATGTGATGGAGAGCGTCGTCGTGTTGTGAACGCCGTCCCCTGCGCGAACCAACAGTTGGTTTCCAGACGCGCTAGTGGCTGCGCGCTTTTTGCCGCCACCGCCGCCGCCGCCAGTTGTGGTGTGTGTGTGTGTATGTATACATTAGTAAGACCGACCATTACGTGTTTTGTCGATAAATCGGGGGCCCGACGGCCCCCACCGCCGCCCTGAAATTGGCGGAGGCGCCGGGACAGCGCCTGTGGGCGATCGTACAGGTATTGGTGGGGCTGGTTATGGGACGCTGGTGATAGTAATGGAACGACAAAAAGATAAAAATTTGAGGCAAAATAAAACTGCAAAAAAGTACAAAAAGCTACGAGATTTCAGTGTTAAATTTAACAGATAATTTTAATGTGCTCATAACAATGTGGTTCGGTTTATTTTTACAAAAACTAAAAATTGATTTCTGGAATGGTTTAAATCGAAGTAAAAATCAAATGAGAAGATATTTTTGAAACAGTTTCTAAAAACGAAATTTTCTGATGCAACTTTTATAATTCAGTATTTGCACATATTCATTGAAGGAAATAAAACAGCTCACATTTTCTCCATTTTTCACTGTTCTCTAGAGTTTTCAACTACATTCTCTCTATTATTGTTTGATAGCTACATATTGAAGAATAGGACATTAATTTCAATTCACATTATTCTTTAAAAAAAAGTTTATTTTAAAATATATAATTTTTAATATTTCTGATGTAAAATTTAAAAATTGTAGTTTTTGGATTAAAATTACTAAAACGTATAAATAAGAACTCTGAGCAAGTATTGTCAAGAACCTTTGTTTGTTCCTTTTTTAATAATATTTGTTTGGATTGCGATTTAAAATCTAGAGATGAGGAAATAATTCAATTCGGTCTTTTGTTAAAATCGATCGACCATAACAACATTGAAGGGTCAGTGGTGAGTTAATTTCGTTCAACCAGCGTTCCTTTGCCCCATTAATTGTCTGAGTAAAGCGTCAAATGTAAATACGTTGTCGCCTCCCACATTTGACTCTTTACTATTTAGCTCTTCAGCATGCCCACTAGAAGATGAATCGCATCGCGACCTCCAAGCCCTCGGTCGCAAATGCTGTCATTAGTGATGTTCCGCGAGATGAATCGGTCTGAACAGGAAAGTTTGTATCGCACGTCCCGTAAACTCAGTCTGGTACCGATCGGGAGCCACTTCGAACCGAAACCCGAACCCGGCGACGACTTGGTGCTGAGCGTGCTCAAGAGTCCCGTAAACCACGTGGGAGCAGCTCGTGACGACCCGAGCGAAGAGGAAGCCGAGTGTTCCGAACGTCTCCCGTTCTTGCAGCGGCTTCGTGGCCACAAACGCTTCGGTGAAGCTCACCACAAGCGAGTTCCCACTCCCTTAAAACGCAAACAACGGTTTGCTAAAAGTCACAAGAACGATGTGGTGCAACCGGAGGATGTCGTCGACGAAGAAGACGATGACGTTGATGCAACGGAAGAAACGCCGCGTGGTGTCCCAGATCCGTATTATCCCATTTATTTGCCCATTGATCAAGCCTTTAAGGCCAAGTACGTGTTCCATCACAAAAAAGGGAAGACGTGTCAGGAGAGGACGTACGTTTTTCTGGAACATCCCGGAGGATGGCTGTGTTTTATCTATCACTTCACTGTGTAAGTGGCGCGGGCAGCTCGACACGGATTTTCAACTTGGGTTCTGGTGGGGGTGGATTTTATACAACAGTAGGAAATTAACGGATCAGAGAACTATTAACCTAATTGCGAGTCGCAGATGGAGGCCCGGGCAAACTGGGGAGACAATCGCGGGGGGCAAAAGTGAGAGATGAATTATTCATTGATCGATGTTCGATCGAAATCTTGGCGGCGAAAGTTCTCAAGGACATGAATTTCATAACGTTATTTATTTAAATGAGGTGGTTAAGCACTTCAGGGGAAATAAACTTGGGTTTAGTGGCGGACAATTGAGCTGTTAAATTTTAGTGACAAGACTGACCTTGATTAAAAATTACAATGTTTTAATTAATCCATAGTTAAAATACTTATACTAAAATAATTATTATCTTTTCACAAAAGCATTAAATATGCAATATATCTGAATAGTAATTAGTCAAAGAATCAAATTTATTTGCTCAAAAACTGAGGCAGTCGTAATTTAAAAGACAGCGAATTTAAGCTAAAATATACTTTCTTATTTTATTTCTAGCCACTGCAACTCCTGAAAAAAAAAACACTTTGAACTTTAGAAATAAGTAAACGATGTATCTATAGATAATAAAAAATAAGAAATTTGAAATAATTTATAGTTTGAAAACTGTTTAAAATTTGATACAAATTTTATACGCCAAGAATAGTAAAGTTGGTGGATGCGCTGATTATATTGAGAATAATTCATTTGAAATCTGCTTTATTTATTGTTATATTTAAATTTATAATTGAAATCGGTTATAATGAATTATTTTCGCCACTAAATCAAACATGAAATTTAAAATTATTTGTACACTTTATATTTACGTCAGAAAGTTTAGAACGCAATCAAAAAGTAAGGAAGATGATAATAGCAACTTAAATATTTAGCCGGTGGAGTAAAAATGGATTTGTTTTCTCAGTAGCTAGAAAAACGCCTTAACTAACAAGTTTTTCCTAGGTTGAACTTAGCTCAAGTACACAAAATCTGGAGGTATTACAAGCAACAGAACGGAATAAAACAGCGGTAGAATGTAACAATGGCAATATTAGAACTGTTTTCCTTACAAAAGCTTGCTTCTAATGAGCCCCTTATTGCACTGTTGATTCCAAACAAAGCCAGACAGTTCTATTAGCGTTGAAAACTTTGAATATTTTCTCCCGTGCAACTTGCAACTATTTTCCTTTGCATGTACTTTCCATCGCAATTAAAAGCAATTGTCCGTTTTTTTCTTCTCGTTATTATCCAATCGCGTGACTCCAAAAACGCGAAATAATATTCACATTATCACCCACCAATATTTCGCGTGTTTCTTCCTAGACATGCGAAGCATTGCTGCTAAAAACCAAAAACTATAAATTTATTGCGAATTGGGTTAACTCCATGCTATTTTATCACACTTTTCAAACTGATTTTAAAGCGTCGGAAGTCGTTCCATTAGAATGATTAGGTGGATTAATAACTGATTGGAGTTTTTGAGGAGCCTCAGAATGGTCGTTTTTAATAAAAAGCGAGAATCCTCCTTGACCTTTACGTATCAGCTGCGACCGGATCGATAGCCGCACGGAATAAATATAAAATTATAACATTGCACTTGACGATGTCGTGTTGGCTGATGGCCTATTTACACACGGCTCTACTGTGTCGGTGGAATTGAACCGTTTTAATCTGCTTCAATACTTAATAAACTCCATTTACCAAATGCCGCACTCGATTAAACAATTCGGAATTAAAACAGGTGTGTTCGATAGTAATCGATGTAGGGGAAACGTCGGAAGGAAAAGATTCGTTTGGGGACCTTATAGGGAAGTTTGCAATATTTCCGATTTCCGATTTAAAACAGATAAAGTTGGAAATAAATTTAATTAAATCCGGAAGTTTGAAATGAGCAGCGAAACTGAAGTTGATGAAAAGGATGATGGATGTGTGGACATCAATCGAAAAATGATGAGCTTTTATTGGTGATGATTTGAAGTGCTTTGGGGATTTTTATTTTTCAAGCGATTGTGTCCCTTTTGGATTTTATGTAATTAAAAGATGCTCCATTTAGGTGATTATACAGGATTGGTATTTTTTTTCGCCACAAGAAAATAAACGTGAATTGATTTCCTGATATTCCCGTAATTTTCTAACTGCTGAACCTTTTTAAAAAGTGATGTGGTGTAAAAGGAATAAAATGAAATTGAATAGTGGCTTCAATTTTTCGAATTTTGTTTAGAATGGACCTTTTTCTAATTAACATTTGTAGCCATAATTTGATTTTAGCTGCAAAATGTTATTTTAAGAAGCTCAAAGTAATTTAAAAAATGTTTCAAATTAAGGCAAATAGTTCTTGAAGCAATTTAAAAAAAAAGGTACCTTGAAAGCTTTGACAGAGTATCTGTTAAGTTACTACATTCCTAACATCCGTCTATTTTAAACAAAGTATTAAAAATTTTGGATAATTTGGAGTTGTAGCCGACAACTATATTTGAAACTTTGATAGACATTTTAAATATTTCAAAACTATCTAATTTTAAATTATTTCTTATTTTAGTAATTGTTTTTATTAATAACTCTTTCAACGTGGAATTGACGGTCATTTTCCCCGCTGCAGCTCCAATTTCTCACCTATTTCCGATAATTATCTGATTTATTATTGATAGTAGATACACCTACAATTACTCAATTTATTTATAAGACGTCTATTTTTCCCGAGCACCTGCTCCGGGCCTTGTAAAATCCGGTGGGAAATCAACAATTTCATTCCGAGAAACTATAAATCACGATAGTCACGCGATTCGTATGCAAATAGCGACGTCGGCGTGACGATAGACCGGGAAGTAGCTGTCGCGATATTCAAAAATTTGATTAAAAAAAAACCAGCGCGATTTTCGAAGGTAGTGGTGGTGGTTCAATCAATACGCGGTTGCTTTTATTTAAATTAACATTGGTGGGGAATTTAATTAGTGATGCCTGCAAAGCATCGGTTTGAAAATTAAGGGTTGGTAGAAATGAGGGTTGTTAATTAGGCTATTGTGGGAGGTTCTCGCTTTTTGAAACCATAGTTATTTAAGACGATTATTCGCTTTGGATTTAATGTGGAGTATTAAAAAAGTGAAATTTTAGGGGTGGTTGTTATTATGGTTCTGGGAATTTTACAACCGGCAATAACGAGAATAGCAAACATATTCAATTTCTCGTTGAACAAACACGTAAAAAGGGGATAGTTGTGCATTCTAGGGTTCTTAATAAACATCCCTTTTTCTCCTAATCAAACATGGTTTGTTTGTGTAGCAGAGTGGGAAACAAAGTGTAAATTAACCCTTTTCCGTTAATCTCGATTTGATTACTCCAGAGAGAATAATTTCGGGGAAAAATGTCAAGGTTGATACTTACCCGCAAGGGGTAAGTAAATGTTGATAGATTGCACCCTTGTCAGAGGGCAGCGTTTCAATAATGTAAAGGACACAGTTTTAACAGGAGCAAAGATTTAGGGTGAGTTATTGGGGGTAATGTGTCATCGTAACGGCGATGTTCGACGAGATTAAGAGATGAAGCGAATACGTGGAGAAGTGTATTACATAATTATTAGAGGAGTCGGTTTCAACGAACTTGCTGGGATATTTGACGGAAGCAGTGTGGCAACGACGTAAAGTGATAAGAGCAAAAGTGGAAAATTTATATTAAAATATAAAAGTTTGATACTGACATTTCCTAAATTGAGTTTTCATGAGCAATATAGCATGAAATGCGAGTGGGTTTGCAAGTTAAAACCTCATTTATTATTCATGGTGAATTATTTTAAACGCTTTAATTGGTGTCATTATTATTATCGATACTAAAACTATGGTAACCTATATTTTAATGGATTTTTCGGTGTCAATACTGGCTATTTGCTATAACTTTGTATGTCAGCTGTTGCATTAGTAAAATGTTTAAAAAGCTCTAAAACTCAAGTTTTTACGACCTTTTAATAAATCCCGCGTCTTTTACAAAGTCGCATATTTAACAAAATATGAAACATACATACACACATACATACATACATACATACAAAATAAGATCCTCTTTAACCTTTTCTCTTCTAATTTAGTAAAATTAAGTGGATTTCCCACGTGCACTCTTAATTACCGTTCCAGTGGCGACGTTTGGCTCGCTCTTGAGTAACCAGTTTGATGAACCCCAATCGATATTTACAATGCCACTTTGTTGTTTACGAGCCTCCCTTGAAAATACAAACACTTCGATTGACGTTGTGATGTAGAAAAAGTAGGTTATTGAAAATCGAATCGCGAACCTTGACTCGATGCGACGCTTTTTATGTCCAGTATTATAGTGACAACACATAAATCATTACGAAGGACAGTTCTTTGATTTCGAAAGACAATGCACAGAAGCAAGTTAATAGGTTCCTGAAAAATGATCAATTATTTTTGATAATTTTACGTCGATTTCGGTGTAATTACAATCATAAACGAGTTAAAAATTCCATCGTAAAATTTTGCCATTACGAGATGTTTTCAATGTGTTCGAGCAATAAACGGGTGTTAAAAGAAATCAAAAGATGAATTTTATCGACTAGTCGTTAGGGGCGAAAAATGAAATTTTTAATTATCGTAGGAGGGAGCAACAAAGGCGATGTCGCCATTATCCCGCTTATCTATTGCTTTAAATATAAAACATCCTGACTCCTTGCAAAGAAATCAAAGACTGCGTGTTTTGCATCAGATATCGCCAAAAGTACTAATTTTTGTTTGAATCTAACACATGTTTAACACGTAATGGAAATTTAAATTCATCTAAGTCACGAAGTCGCTACTAAATCAAGGCCGCCGCTTTCCGAACGCGAAGATGAGTTTTTATCCAAAGTGAGGAAAAAGCAATATTGCTATTTTTTGTCACCTCCAACTACTCCACTTTCGCATATACAAAATCCCGCGTAAACTTCCAAACTACTTCGACATTTCGAAAACTTTATTCTCTTCTTTGATCAGAAAGCCGACACTTCCACTTGAGCCAAATTGAACCGTTCCAATCGATCCACTCTAAAGATCTCCTCGTAAAAATCTCAGAAAGCACCTTGGCGTGTCAAGTATCAAACTCGCATATCGCAAACAACGTATTATAGCTGTTTTGAGTTTTTTTAAGTTAAATTTTTAATTTATCTATTGGGGGCAGTTTTTTAGCTCTTCTTTTTCGTTCATTCGTAATGTTACCTGGGAGACCTGGGGCCGAAATTGGAGAATTTATGTTGAAAAGATGTCGCATTTTGTTACTTTACTGTGTCAGGGGTAAAAGTGGTAATTAGAGTAGGGGTAGTAGAGTAGAAAAATCAATGATGAACGAGTCTATGTTTGTTTATATTTTTTTTTTCAGGTTTATGTTAGTACTCGTTTGCCTAATATTCAGCGTTCTGTCTACCATCGACACCTATCAAAACTTCGCCAATGAGACACTTTTCTGGATGGTTCGTATTTAATTTCCGTATATATATTTTTTTCTATAGCAGATTTGAAAATGTGGTTTATTTGGCTCAAAATGCAAAGTTACGTAACTTGCACTTTGACCTCAAGGATAGATAAAGCGATACAGTGGACTTTAGTACATTATTATTTTGGATTAATTGTAACATTAACGGTACAATTAATATTCCCAGAAACATCTATTTTAGGAATAAAACTTGTATTGATAGTTTTTTCGGTTAGCTGAACTGCACTCGTAGCTGAAATTGTTGTGGTGAGTTTTGTGTAAAGAATATAATTTGAAACAGAATCTTCAATAGTTTTCTGCTAACCTAGGATGATTTTTATCCGCCTATTTATTTAATGGTGACAAGATCAGCACCGTGTTTGCCAACGTGGTAGCTCAAGAACGGCGAAAACAATTCCTAGAATATGTTTCGGGATAACAGTTTCAGAAAATTCGCAGACATCTTCAGAACGTATTTTTGTATGTCTAATTTCCAAAAAATTAGTTCCAAAAATAAATAATAAATAATAATTAAATTAATATCAATATTTTTCTTTAAAATCTGCTATAGAAGAAAATACTATATACCGGGTGATTCAGTTTGGTGTTCGCGCCCCTATATCTCCTTTATTTAAAAAAATATCTATAACAAACTTTATACTTATTTAAATCGCCTGTTAAACTATATCAGATGACGTTTCCATTTCAACTTTGCGATGACATGTGTCAAAATTACGACAGTCAATTTTTTTTTTCAAATGGTAGCCTATACTTTTTATTGCTTAGTCTTGTGGAGGTTTATTTTCTACATTCGACTACCTAAAAACGTGTTCTCTTGAATAAAAAAAATCGAAGAAAAAAATGATATAATTTTGTTAAGTATTTTATTAAGATAGTCATGGAAACAATTGAATTTTGGCATTGTACGTCAAGTAAAAAGTGTGCAATTTTTTGAAGCATTGCTTTTAATTGTTACATTACAATTAGATACCTATAAAATGGCAGTTCGCTCAAATGTTTTGCCAATTTTGCAAACATTTTATCTGATGGAACCGGCCTATTTGGAAAGCGAGCATGATACAAGCGCTTGGAAGCTGTACTATTTCTTCGGCCTTCTCCATAAATTAAAATCATCTCTAACTTTTCTTGATTAGAGTAAACTGCCATTTTACACTGCACTTTTACACTGCCACACTTTTTACTTGACGTACAATCCCAAAATTCAATTGTTTCCATGACTATCTTAATAAAATACTTAACAAAATTATATCATTTTTTTTCTTCGATTTTTCTTATTCAAGAGAACACGTTTTTAGGTAGTTGAATGTAGAAGATAAACCTCTACAAGAATAAGCAATAAAAAGTATAGGCTACCATTTGAAAAAAAAAAAAATTGACTGTCGTAATTTTGACACATGTCATCACAAAGTTAAAATGGAAACGTCATCTAATGTAGTTTAACAGACGATTTAAATAAGTACATAGTTTGTTATAGATATTTTTTTAAATAAAGGAGATATAGGGGCGCGAACACCAAACTGAATCACCCGGTATATATATAAAAAATTTGTGGATTATGAAGTATATATATATATATATTATATATATATTATATATATATATATATATATATATATATAATGTGAAATTAATTAATTTAAGCACTTCGTGATGGTTCAAGTCGTTCTTTATCTTTTTTTATAAAAAAATACCCAAGTATTTAACTTTTTCTTGTTAGTTAGTAAAGCAGAAATTGCTGTTGAAACTCTAAACTTCCGCAACTTTCTGTCCGAAAACACTGCACCGCAGCGCAAAGGCTCGAAACTCGCTTTGTTGTCCTATAATTTCGATTTGTATGCTCCCTTAGGTTGCACATTTGATAACCCGCGTCGGTAATATCGCTATTTACACAGGGCGAGTTTTCCAACCCTTGCCTGCATGTTTCGTTGTACAACTTCACAGTATTTGCACAGTGGCCGTTCATCTTCACCTTTTGCAGGAAATATGTCTGGTGCTTTTCTTCGGAGTGGAGTATTTGGTGCGTTTGTGGTCAGCAGGATGCCGGTCTAAATACATGGGTTTCTGGGGGAGATTAAGGTTCATTCGAAAACCAATCTGCATCATCGGTATGTGAGAACAACCCCCAAACACTACCGATAACTCCTTCGTTCCAGATTTAATCGTAGTAGTAGCATCGATAGTAGTTTTAACACTCGGCTCCAATGGCCAAGTGTTTGCCACGTCTGCTATCCGTGGTATTCGCTTCCTGCAAATCCTGCGAATGCTCCACGTGGATAGACAAGGTGGTACGTGGAGGTTGCTGGGCTCGGTTGTGTTCATACATCGACAAGTAAGTTGCGAGAGAAAAAAAAAACAAATTTGGAGTGATTTTTGGGATTTTAGGAACTAATAACGACTCTATACATCGGTTTCTTGGGCCTAATCTTCAGCAGTTACTTCGTGTATTTGGCAGAGAAGGACGCTGTGGGTGCTGATGGAAAGAACACGGGCGATTTTTCCAGTTATGCTGATGCGTTATGGTGGGGAGTTATCACCGTCACTACCATCGGGTATGGAGACACAGTGCCCAGGACGTGGATGGGCAAAATCGTCGCCTCCTGCTTCAGCGTCTTTGCCATATCTTTCTTCGCTCTTCCAGCCGTGAGTTAAACATCGCTTGTAAAATTAATTTCAACCCTGCAAAAATCACTGTTTTGCCTTGTACACCCTTAAAACTGCTTTGTTTATCTTTTGTATTTTGCATGTCGAATCTCGCCCTATCGCGTTACACCTAAAATTGATCGACAATCAATCTTCATTTTTATTGACACATATTGGGTGTAGTTTTTAGTGATATTAATGGTCGTAATATTCACAAATCTGACCGCAAATCCAGTTTTCCTAACCACATTATCCTCCCGGTTTTAATGGATGTAAATCGTCATTATCTTCGTTAACAATGAAGCTCGTCATGACGTCAGTCATATAACGTGTACCGCTGGATTCAGAGGCATCAAATTTCCGTGAAATCTCGCTTGAAAAAAAAACATAAATTTTAAAGCAGTCTTTAATGGAGAATACTTACTAAGATTTCTTCCAGAGCTTTGAGTACTCATCTTGCATTTTCTTTCTCTGTTAATTACACTCTTTCTTTTTCTGCATGTTTATTCGTCTCCAACGAAGCCACCCACTTCCATCCAGCGAATACGATAAGTAATAAAATTCCATTAATTTCTAGGGTATTCTCGGCTCAGGCTTCGCTCTTAAAGTCCAACAGAAACAACGCCAGAAACATTTCAATAGGCAAATTCCGGCGGCTGCCATGCTTATACAGTGTTTGTGGCGGTGTTACGCTGCCGACAAGAGTTTTAATTCGAGAGCTACGTGGCAAGTGTATCTCAAAGATACGAACGGTATGAACTCCGCCAATAACTCTTCCAGCGGGAGCGGCACCAATTGCAACATTCCACTTTCCAAGGTGAGTCAAATTTGCGAAAAATTAACCGCTCGATTGAGAAATTAAAGCCTACATTTTTTTTAACGTATGCGTTTATTTACGATAATGTAAATGGAAAAATGTCGCGAAGGAAGAGGAGGTTCAGAAAAATATAAGCTATAAAACATGGAAAAAAAATGTTTTCAGGTATAATATCTGACGTATTTACAATGTAATTTAAAATTCTAATTAGTCTTATTTGAAATGTTGTTTTCAAGAGTTTTCTATAATGTGTATAACGATCAAATCAAAATATTTTCTATTTTGCGTCGTTACTAGAGTCAGTAAAGTACCCGTTTGGATTCGTTACTGAGAATTTGGATGCTTTACTAAGGCTGGTGTATTTTAGTTTTGTTGCGTTGGCGGCATGGTCGTAAAACGTCAACGTCAAATGTCAAGATGTGAATGTGAGCAATGTGTTTAATAACTTAATCTCAATTGTTATGAAATAAATAATATTAAATCATTGTACCCCCCAACCTTGATAAAATTCCCTAAATTTCAAAATTTTATTTCTTTTATATAAAAAGAAATTAAGTGGTGCAAAATAGAAAAAATAGTATAAAACACGCGTTTAGAAATGTCTTCAAGCACTTGTTTGTTCCTCCACACGTCTCAAAGTTGTATTTTAATATACTATTTCCGCATCCACCATTTTTAAATGCTTTAATTTTTTGTAAAATTTCAATTATGTAACTATAAAAAACAGTTTATTAAGCGAAATTTGATCGCAAAACTTGTTTTTGTTTTTCTGCTTAATTATTGTTCAATTTTAAATTGGCCACTAATTAAAAAAAAGCTAAAAATTTAGACTTTGAAATCTTGTCCAGAAGCTTGTCTGTTCATTATAATTTAGTTAGTATTTTTGTAGTATATTAAAGTATATTAAAATTTAGGCATAACATTCTGTATGATTCAGACAGTCTAAAAACTTTAATAGGATTCAGCCAAAATTCAAAAACTGATGAAGCAATTGTAGATTTCAGCAGTTTAAGAAAAACAATCAAATAAATGTTTTTAAAAATTTTGTTCTTTTCTACACATACTAGAGGCATTTCAAAAACAAATAAAATTATTTACAATAGATAACAATTACAGTTTTTCGAAGAATTTTAAATTTTGAAACAGAAAGTTGAGTAAATATTCTTAGAACATACTTGATGTTTACAACACTTTACGAAAAAATTGTCAGACAATTACTGACGCGGCTTTCAGTTTCAGTTTAATCATTGTTCTGCTGATGTTAGCTTTACTATCAAAACGCGCATCAGCAATTATCTGACAAATTTTTGGTATGTGAATTAATAAATGATTTTGTAATGAAAGTTTTTTATGATAACTGTTCTCAATCCAGATTTGTTTTTTAGGCTGTATCAAAAATTATAGACCTTAAAAACTCATTTAGTTATATCTTTCAAACACAGCGGAGATTAAACTCATCTTAAAAAATAAATTATCGTCAATTTTCAACACATTTAGAGGCAATAAACAGAAATTACGGCCCTGTAAAAAATGAATGTCAATTAATTTAACTCATTTCTGTATAAAGTGCCACATTTCACTACACTCTGTATATTACTGCACAGTCTGCTTCACTTCTTTTAACACGTTCCGAAATAAATGACTGAAATTTGTTTTCACGAGAATTTTGTCGGCGCAATGTTTCTAGACTAGAAAACGTATTTCGCTGCTTATTAAGTTGTCAAATCACCTCAGTCAGTGTCTTAAATGGAGGTCAAAGCCCTTTACTGATTTCGTGTTGTATCAATTATTTTAATAAGGAACCAATAGTCCTAATACACGAAAGAGTAAAATAATTTTTGCTTGATAGTGACTAGACACGAGCCGCTTCCGTTTAATTTGAAAATAACGGCAGCGACAAGTGTATTATGAAATCAAAAATCTGATCGCGTGTTGCGTCAGAAGTGTTATTTTTCATATAATTGTAGTAATAAAAAGCCAACGCACAATGCCCTAAAAAACATGATTTACACCCTCATCAAAAAATAACAAATTTTCATCTTTGTCATAAAAACCGTTCCATCAATACGCGCACTAACGGTCTGAATAACTCATCCCCATAAATAATTCACGCGAAATTTCAACACACCCCTCTCATTCTTCATCCCACATAAAAATCGCCAAAAGAAATCATTCGAATGAAATCTCCACATGTAAATGTCTAAGCAATATAAAATTGAATTTGCCAAAGCGATTACACCTGGCGCACCTAAATCACTTTGTACATTTGGAAGGGTGGATTTTTCGGGACACGTGTTGTATCACCTAGTGTATCGTTTACTTAGGCTAGTTCTAGATGCAGTGTTTGGTGTCTCGGTGTTAAGTCTCCATGGGTTGGGTCAGTCCCTGATGTTGCAGGTCGCTAAGAAGGCATCCGTTTTGAAACGTCGGAAATCTCGGAATCGCATGGAGGCACCAGGAACGCCGCAGGGCGACACCCCCGTCCAATCTGTCGCCCCCGCAGGCCCTACTACGGTACCCTCCAGATGCGAGTCCGATTCCGACGTTGTTTTCTACATGGAGGAGCCCAAGGCAGGTAGGAAATGGGAAAGATGGCATATCGGGGAATTTTTTAGATTTAGATTTTAGACTTAAATTTTTTCGTTTATTTAGCAAGCAGTTCAATTTTTGCATATATATCATACAAAAAATATAACTTTTTGTTTTTTTTTTATTTTGTGGTGAAATTTCTTTGCCTGAATTGAAAGCTTTAAGCGAAAACAAAAAAACACTCTTTTGGTGCATCTACCATTATTGCAAAATTTCCAAAATCAAAAAAATCATGCGAAAATTTTAGAGTTTCCCGTTTCTATATTTAGGCAATTCAAATCTACAGAAGAATCTCCACACATTTTCTAAAATTAAAGTTTTAAATAAAATTTGGAATTAAATATTGTCCCAATTAGTTTCAGCCATTCACTCTAAAAAATGTAAAATTCGATAATACGTACCAAGAATTCACAAGTTCAAATTGAAGCGTTTCTTTTCACATCTTCTGTGTTAATTTCAAATCCGTTTAATTTTTTTATCACGCCAAGATTTTGAGATAGTCCCAAAGAAACATTTTATTAAAGAAGTTAGAAACTTTAAATTAAATTATTATTAATTTTAAATATAGAAATCTAGAACTTGAATTTTGAAATTTTACAACAATAGAATAAAAATCTAAAGTACCAGCATTTAAAATCGTAAGAGCAGGGTAAATCTATGTTCTGAAAATTTAAGAATATATAATTTTAACAACTTATATCTAAACATCTAAAAATCTAGATCTAGAATCTAATATTTGAGAATTCAGAATGCTTCATTTTCAATCATAAAATTTCTAGATCTACAATTTTTTTCAAGACTTTTGAATTTGTAATAATAAGAAAATCTAGGATCTAAAAATTTTTAAATATAAATATCAGAAACGTAGCCCTAAGAAATTAAAATTATAAATAATAAAAAAATTATCTTAAAAAGTGACAAACTGTGATTTAAAGTATGAAAATTTAGAATATAGAATTTTAGAGTATATAAAATACCAAAATATAGGAAATCCTCAAAACTAAAAATTTTAATGTAACAAATCGTAGAATGTTTGTTCTAATTTAGCTTCTGAAAAACTAGACATTAAAAAGTGTAATATCGGATACTGGGAATTTAAATATGAGAATAGATTAGCTTTAAATCTACAATACTAGAATATAAAAATCTACATTTAATATGAATTACCAACATTTAAAGTATACATTTGAAACAATATTTAAGATGTCGAAATCACAAACATAAGAATTGAAAACTTAAGATTTTCAAAACAAACTTAGAATTTAGGTATCATAAAAACTAGAATTTGAAATAAGAAGTCTAAAATTCTAGAATCTGGACTTGACCTGATAGCTTAGAATTTGAAATTTTCAAATTAGCTAACCCAGAAAATTTCAGAAAATCAGCCACTTTAAAAAATATGGAATTAGAAAGATACTACTAAAACCAAAAAATCAATTTTTTACGATAGATGTGAATTCAGGAGTACAAAGTAAAAAATTTATACTATTTGTATTATTAATGTTGAAGGTTGTCTCAAATTACACCTAACGACCACATTTTTGGAGTCCAAATATATTTTCTCCAATCGTCAGCTTCACCATTATTGAATATTTGAATAAATGGTTAAAATAGTAAAGTGTGTAATTTAAACAAAAAATAATTTATTGTAATATGCAAAATATTTTTTTTATCACAGCTCAGAATCAGATTGCGTAAAGCTTTCCACAAGCAAAATAACTAACCGAACGAACTTTGTTGTTAAGTTGTGTAAATTATGAACTTAAAAGATTAATCGCGCTCCGGCCCGGACAAAGGCTCCACCTATATAGCACGTGTATGAAAGCAACATCATTTTTCTTGTTTTTCAGTAAAAGAGGCACTGAAAAAGTCGCTTTTGTGCCTTTTTAAGCCAGTAATTCCTTTATTAGTCTTATACGAAAATCGATAAAGACCGCGTTCTACGTGCTCGAAGAATTTACCATTGGAATCATTACGAACGATGGAGCAAGCTTTACCGAGATTCCAAAGGTAGCCTTTGTTCGAAAGGAGGTTTTTCTACGTACGTAGCTTTCTTTGAACGAAAGTGACGTCATTACGATGCTGAAAGGGGCACTGAGGATAAATCGTCCTGTAGACACAACCGGTGTTATAATCATAAAGGGAATTGTTCAGAAAAATTCCTGCAAATAAAGGATTTCGAAGACAACGTTAATGCTAGGATGCTTTTAACGGGGTTCTTACCGGTGATTCCTGAGATGGAGAAAAATAGGTACAGTCTAGATAGTATTAAAATTTAGAAGCAGCGTGCTTTTAGTTTGTTATTTCTGAATAAAACCGCTAGAGAAAGAGAAATCCATAATAATTTAATGGATCTAGTAATGTTTCAAATTTCTTTGTTTCCATCCTCGGTATAAATAAATAAATTGGTCACACTTTAAAATTCATGAATACTAAACCGGCTTGACCGAAAATAACAGACGGATAAACATGTTCCCTTTCTTGCTGCCTATTATTCTTTTTATTGACGGGCTTATGTCACTTTCTGCGACGAAGGTCTAATAAATAATTCCCTTTTATTACTATTGCATATTTAATAAAAGGGTTCATGTAAGTTATCATAAAATCTAATCCACGGCAAATATTCGATTCCATCTGTCTGAAATATTCACTTTGGGTGCTATTCTGTTACTCCAAGCTTTGAATTTTGCAGGAACACCGAATCGGGTACGACGTGGTGAACGGGAGAGTGCCAGAGGAGCCGTCTTCATGAGCCAAACGAGCACCGTCACTGAAGCCGCGAGCGACGACATCGATGATTTGGACGGCGAACTCCCCAGAGTGACACAGTAAGGAAAAAACATTTTCGTAACCGAAAATGTATTCGTACTCATTGCAGATTGACGGAGGCTCACAAAAACGCCATCAGAGCCATCAGGAAGATAAAATACTTCGTGGCAAGACGGAAATTCCAGCAAGCAAGGAAGCCGTACGACGTAAGAGATGTGATCGAACAATATAGTCAGGGGCATCTAAACATGATGGTGAGAATTAAGGTGGGTTTCAATAATTTCTTGACTGGCTTATTTGTAATATAACCATTTAAAAGTGACAGATTCTTTTATGTGCATATCTGGGTTGCATGCGATGTTGCATGACCGAGAACTCTTACACGAAAGACTTCATTTATCTTACATCAAAAATTAATTCGGTAGTTGGGTAATAAATAGTTGACATTTCTTTTAGACCCTTTAATGTAAACGTTTCTAAGACAAAAGGAGTTTTGTTATCAGTTTGCTGACAGCTTTGTTAAGTTGGTTACACTTTTTTAATCGGTTTCCGGTGTTGGCGATAAAAACGTGGAAGTTTTTAAGAGGCAGTAAGTTAAACCAACTAACTTAATAACTGATAGGATCTTTGTTAATTTTAATAAATTTGTGCTTGTTTTCCTCCAGTAATGAAGAATCAACTTAAAACCGAGCGGTTATTCGAAAATTTAAAAAAATCGTCTTAAAATCATGTCTCCGGTCAACTTCCCTGGAATTGCCAGCGTAAAAAAGCATTACTAATTTAAAGAGTGTTTTATTTCCAACCTCTTTTCATTCCCCATTGGATTAAATGTTAGAATAAATAGTTTTCTATCCCCTGTCAGCTTTAACGTGATGAGGGATGTTTCAGGAACTGCAAAGGCGCCTCGACCAGACACTAGGGAAACCGGGGAGTTACCTGGCAGGGATCGACAGAGTGGGCAACGTAAAGCCGATGACCGTCGGAGCTAGATTATACAGGGTAGAGCAACAGGTAAAGAGAAGACAGAGCACGAGTGAATAATGACATTACATGGATTTACAGTTGGGAACAATGGACAAGAAGTTGGACGCCTTAACCCACATTCTCAATACGTTGGCACAAAAAAACCAAGCACCCTTAAGATCGATAGAAGACGACGTCTGAGGGTGTTTTCGTTCTTCAACGTACAAAAAATTGTTTGTTATCTCATATCGGTGCATAAGCAATAATTTTGCAGATGTCTACATATCCCGACAGGTTTTTTTTTTCGGTTAGGTTTAGCTCACTGGTAACGAGGGAATTGGTAATGTACATACAAATATAAGTTAGTCAATATTACAACTAATCATGGTATTATCGGGCACACGTATAAAATGACTAAGAATAATCAACTGTAACATATATTTTTAGTCACTTTTAGATTTCCATATCTATATCTAGATCGTGCCTATTTAGTTATATGATTAGGGACGTACACGAGCAGCCACTGGGACTTTTTAACATTAGCTCGTGTGCTTAGTAGTTTGAGGGTTTGTAAAACAGATCCTTTAGTCAAAACTGTCGACAATCTATTTTTCTGACTCGTAACGAGTTGTGTATATCGATCGAACTTTGCATAATTTCAATATCAAATATAGCGTTTTTTCAACCCACAAAGCTTCGGATTGGACTTTTCGCGTGAGTTGTATGTAACAAGGGTCCAATACAAGAGGATTTTTTCTCGTAGGTTGCTAGAACTCTCTAGAGTAAGCCTTAATAAAACATTCAAAGATTTTTTTAAAAATGCCTCGGCCTAGCAGGAATTGGAAGTGCGCCAGCGGAAACAACGAATGTACTTCCTGACGTGGCCGAAAGGACTTTTGTACATAGAATCTTCAGAACTTGTTTAAAGAGTGCCTCTGCATCTGTGATTTGCACATCTTACTATTCACTGTATTATAATGACCGAATTAAGTCAACATTTGGACCAAGGAACCAAATTTTAGGTTTTAGTAGGTAGACGATATGGGAATTTTTGAGAAATGATTTGGGGATTTTGTAGTTTCAGTTTTTTTCAACAAGAGATACAGGCATCAAATTTTATTTGTTTATTTACAGACAAATTTTGTAACAGCGCAGAAATAAAACGCATAAATTTTCCACTAATTTTAAGTTTTGTCCAATGCTATTAAATTTAATTCTTTTTATGCTTACTAATTTTTGCTTCACTCTGAGACAGAGAAACTCAGTAGTTTATTAATATTTAACGATACACTATTTACTACAAAAAAAACGAGCCAAAATTTCTTAATCAAAAGTGTTTTTTTTTTAATTAATTTAATTTTTATTTAAAAGAAAAATCGCATTTAATAAGAAACCGATGACTTCTAAGTCATCGGTTTCTAATCTAAGAAGTCACATACTTCTTAAGTATGTGACTTCTAGCAAATAAAATGATAAACATGTCTAGCCAATATCCACAACGAATAAGTTTTATTTGACTTGATAAAAAAATACGTACGGTGTCGGAACTATCTGTGGCAAAATTTCAAAGCATCCAAGAAAATAAATATAAAATAAAATTCTAAATCAAAATAATATTATCTTTGTGACATTTAAAATAATCATTAATTCAGACAAAGTGGAACTTAGATTTTGCAGTTCTCAAGGCACAACTAACTAAATTTAGCTATGAATTTTAACAAACTTTGTCGAGATCTTTAAAAAAAAGTATAGATTTTCGTGAGATTTAAATAGATTCTTTGCCTGTTTGTTTTCTACAACGCGTTTAAAGAAATATACATATTTTCGAAATGAATTGTTACAAAAAATCCCCAAACATCAATTCTCTCTTTCCCAACACCTTGACCTGTTTGATCCAACCAACAACGAAAGTTCCACGTCTGCCGACTGAAACTTTTCCAGTACACAAAAAAAAACATCATAAAAACCGCCGAAAATCGCACCGCAGCTTGACTCGAATCAGAACAAAATTCCTGCTAATTGTTGCCAGAACCACGCTAAACTTTCAAAAGTGTATATACAGGGTGTCCAACGAAAATGTGTGAAAACGGTGTATTAGCAAAATTAGAAAAATTTTGTCGGTTCAGTTCAAGCTCGGTCTAATCTTCATTTAACCGATAGTCCTAAGGATATTCTAAATTTAATAAAATATCTTGTAATCTTCCTCGTCTAAAGGTCGGGTGATCCCATTTGTCCCGATTTCCCGGATAATGATGTCCATTATCCCTAGAATGCTTCGAATGGAATAATTCGTCCTTGTCTACAAAAGTGCCCTAAAATCTTTGCATTTTCAATCATACCGTAGTTGCCTCTATTATTCCCTTGATATTTTGGTAGTAAATGGTAACGTCTCTCCTGTTTTGTTAAGTTTTGGTAAGATATGCTTTTAAAATAATATAGTTGATGGAATCGACTTTAAAGTTATCGCAGTCGATTGTGTCCAAGCTATGGCAACGTTGTTGTCATCCTCGTAATAATAATTTTGTGATAGATTTTAAGCACGTTTTTGACTTAAATCACTCTGTTATTGTACTTTATTGTAAATATTTTTATTAATAGTTACTAGTATGCTCACAAAGTTCGTGATCAATAAATTTTAAAAACAAAGCGTCTAATTAATGTACGTTTTAAACAGATTCCATGATTGTCATTGTAATTTAGACCTTCTTGATGCAATATTATTATTATAGCAATTTAAAGCTTTTACTTGATCTGTAATTAAAAATGATATTGTAAGAAATAAATTATTTCCACGTCACCTCTAGTCTCAATGAAACCCAACTATTAACAACAATTTATTCCGGAAATTATCTTAAGATTAATTAAATTAACAACAATTACAGTACAGACGTAACGACTAGATTAATAAATGTACCCTTAATTTAGAGTTACAAAATTAGCACCAAAACTCTTTGGTCACAACTGCACGTTACTCATGTCACTTGAATGTCTTGACATGGAGTCCACATCACGTTCCGCTGTTTCTTCTTCCACTTTTTCACCCTCGTGTAATTCCCTCACGTTCCCCGGAAGATAATCCTTCCAACTCCGGAATAAATATCGCGTAAACTTCCTCAGTTGTCGGAACTTACAATATGTGGCACCTTCGGCAGATTCTAATTGCTGAGTCTGTATCAAAAATCCTTTTTCTTTGAACGTCTGCTCGAGCTTTTCCCTTTGGAGCGACTTTCGCGATTTTCGTTTTTTGTGTCTCGAGTGCATTTCCGGAGTCGGTGGAATTTCAGGAGTTAGCAGAAAGTCCTGATTCGGTTTAGCTCCGGTAAAGTCAACTGGAGACACTGGGTAGATTTTCTCACCGCTGGCTTGCAAGAACGCTCCGGTACTACTTCCCTGATTGTTGTTAACTTGTTGTTGTAAAGTTTCCCGTGGAAAAAACTCGTACCCTCTCATACTTTTATCTCCGGTACCGCTATAATACCTGAAGTTGCCCCCCGAGTCGACAGACAACATCTTTTTTTCTTGTAAACTCGGCTTCGCTCCTCCTGTGAATTTAAACTTACAAATACTGACTTCTGTGGCTGGATTTGTGTTGTTTTCTGTGGGAATCGGTGGAATGAAGATGGCGGAACGCTTCCGTTTCGTCGGAGTTTTATCTGAAGAAGAAGAAGCGTTTCGTTTTGTCTTTTGCTCAGGTTGGTGTTCAGTCTCTTCGGTTGCTTCAGCTTTTTTACGGGATTTCGGGATGATTTTTCTTAGTTCTTGTGTTTCTTCGGGAGGTGGAGGTCTCGGACTATGACTCGGGAGAGTATAACTGTTGTTGGCCGCCATCCTCTGATAGTACATGAGATGTTGTTGCAAGGCCATGGGATGTATGAAAACTCCCGCATTCGGCCAGTATACATAACCACCCGGAGCTTCTGGCGTTGGACTTGGAGTACTTAAACTATCAGAAAACCGAGCGTCCACCTTCAATGGAGACGGCGTTTCATGGACAAACTCCACGTCATCGTCGCTAGCAGGTTCCGACTTTATTTCCGAAGTATAAGTGTTATCATTCTTCTTCAACAACCTAATTTTCAAGTGATTGAGGTCACGGATACACAAATTCAGCGGCTCGTTTTGATCGTGGTTCTCCGTCTTCTTATTCTCCTGTGTCAGTCTTTTCTCCAGAAGGCTGCTGATGATCCGGTTCTGGACATCACTCTTACTGTCATCTTTTACTTCTTTCTTATCTTTCTCTAGATAACTTTTAGGGTTCGGAGTACCCGGGAAAATCGTTCCGTAGTTTTTGTAAATTAAATGACAGATATCCGCTTTCTTCGGCTTGCGACCCCTTCTGGGTTTCGAGTTGTCCAAGGTCATCTCCCCCATGTACGGCAAGTCTTGGAATTTAACAACACGGTTAGGGGTGGGCTGGGTGGACGATCTGAGTGAGTGTGAAGAAACGGGATTCGGTTCAAGAGTTAACTTTTTTTGAAGATCAGTGATGCGTTGGAGCCAACTCTTGATAGATTCGTTAGGATTTTGTTCGGGGATTGTGGGGATGATTGGAGGCGAGCCTTCGAAGTCCTCTTCATTGGTTTCAGAGGAGCCGGGAGATGATACTTCGACTTTTTCGATGTCATCGTCGAGGTTGATTCCTTCGAATTTGGTCATCTGGAATCTGGGGAAGTGTTAAATTGCCGTTTTTTTTGAAGAAAGTGAAAGAAAAAGTAAAGTAACAAGATGGTTTGGACTGATTTTCTAAAATTATTTACAGTTTTTGAAGTTTGTTGCGTAATTCGAGATTTTCGTCATCTTTTAATGGAAATCGGAATTATGCATGTCATGGGTTTTTAAGAGGTTCTGGAGTCTATATACATACAATTTTTACCTATATCGGTAATTCTTTTCACAAAATGATGCATTTTCAAAGATTAAAAATTTTAAACAACATGAAAAAAGGTAAGAAAAATATTTAAAATAGTGCTTGGAATACTCGAGCTTTTAGAAACTTAATGTTTACAGATTCCAACTATTCCAAAAATTGCGTCACATTTTAAATTGTTGATATTAAAAGATACTGCGCTAAAAAATGATGAAGACACCTATAAAAATTCTAACAATAAAATCTTTGACCTACTTGAGTGAATAAAAAATTGTCAGTTCACCGGCCAGATATTTCTGTTACTTTACTTTCGGTTCTTGTAAACAACAATCAACTTACTTGGGATTGTCGGATAATTGCGCAGAAGGCTTCGGCGAGGGTGAATCCCTGCTGTCACTGAAAGTCATTTCCGCTGCAGGATTGTCCGACTGCGCCTCATCTACTTCTTCACATTGCATGGTAACCCCCTCTACAAGAATCATAAAATGAGTTTCGGTGCAAAAATAAATATTACCGCATACACGTGAACCCGATATTTTCCCAAAAGCAAAAGCGCCCCAGGTGCCCCCACGTTATTTCGGAAGTGCATCGTTACAGTTCCGACTGTACTTACTTTGATTCATTTTTGTTGCACTTTTGCACCAATCAATCTGTCATTGCGTGCACACGCAAAATTTTTCGCGTAGTCGTTGCTCTGTTATTATTTATTATGAGACGGATTTGAGCATTGACGGAGCGCGCGAAGACAACTTTGGCCGTAGAAGGCGCGCGACGTCGGCTATTTTCGGCGTCCGGACGCCCTCTCTCCTCTTAGGTATATTCTGAATTTGGACGTCGGTGTAATACGAGATTGAACCATATTTGGTACTCCACGTTCACTAGGTTTATTATTAACCCGTTCTTATGTTCCTCCCGCCTCCTGCTTGGCGCGCTCATTTCCGTCGCTTTTCGGGATTAACGCCGATTTTTTTCTCGTTTGTTGTCAATTAAGCTTCATTGAAGCCGGGACCATGGTATTTTAAGCACTGGGCATTTATGCTCTAAAAATATGCGCTCGGCCAGTGCAGTGTTACACAAGTGGCGCCTAGAAGGGTGAACAACCCTCGAAACTCACGTGACAACCCACGCTGCTTCTAATCATGTCAGATTTCTCTTCTTGTTGCTTAATTTCGAGACTTTTTCCATAACTGACCCGAATTGCGAAATGGTCAGTCAATAAAATCCATTTTATGGAGTAGGCGATTAATGGTGCATAAAGGGGAGGTAATGCGTTAACCAACCCCGTGACGTCGTCTCCATGGCTGCGAGAGGGGAAGCTGGCGAAACGGCCAATTACAACAACGAATTTCGTAACGGTTACGTCAAATCTTGTGTAAAGATTGTGTTTGTTTTTTCATTTGCAATTCGAGGTGCTAATAATGACGGAAAATTCACTTGCCTGATTTCCTTGGATAATATCCATGGCACCGAGTTATATGATCACCTCATCATGTCCACTCACTTTTGACAAAAAACTGACCACAAAAGGAAAAAAAAAGTTACAATTTCAACTGCATTTTGCGAAAATGTAGTGATTTTGACGGCTGGAATTTGAGCAAAAACCGCTGGTTAACACGTCAAAACAATCCGCTTAGCAGAAAACGTCTCTTTTCTGTTGCAAGGCTCAATTTACTGCATTAATCACGTAAATACTTTGAGAATGTGTAGGTTTTCATTCAGGGCGGGCGAGCGGCACATGTAAATTGCGCCGAGCGAGCTGGACAGAATTGAAACAAATTTGGTCTTGCTCTACAGCCACTGGTTTCCGAGATATCAACAACTGAAATCTTGTCTTTTTTTTAAAAAATGCTCATTGTAATTAAAAGGCATATTTATTAATGTAAACATACAGTTTTCTCAAATTATTGCACATGTTTATTAAAAAATAATCAAAAAGCTGTAAAAAGATAATAAAACAAAACTTTTTTAAATGCTGGTATTTTTATAGGCGTAGATTTAGCAATGCATTATATCCGTTGGGTACAAATCTATTATTTTTTTGTGTCTATAGAAACATTTATGTAAATTTAACTTTGTTTAAAAACAATAAACTGAAATTAGCACCACCAAATTTGTTATAAAAATCAAATAAAAGAATCATAGAATGTTTTGAGACAACTCTATTATATTAATAACAACATTATTAACGAAATTTCGAGATACCAGCTGTATAGTAAAATTCAGATTTATTGTTTACAATAAATTGAGAAAAATTTAATTACTGCTTCCATAAAGATCTGAGGCAGATGATAATATCTAATTTTTTGATTTTGTTATAAAGTCATCAATTTTTGGATTAAATAAATAAAAATTTTGCAAAATCAGACATAATTTAATTTTTGTAAATTTTTGCGAAGTTGGCGCAGTTCCCCTCCGTCCAGTGCCGTCCAATCGCAGATCGGCTTCATGTAAATAGTGGCATGGACGTTGCGTGGACCTGTCAAGTGAGCACGTGGGTGGACCAGTGTTCTCCACCACCAACGTCCCCCCTCCATCGGCCATTAAAGAATCTTCGCACCTTCCGCTGGAATGCCAATTACAAGCCGTTAAATTTGCGCGCCCTTCTTACTTTCCATATAATTGGAATTGAAATGTTTTATGGACGGCACTATTCCAAGTGACAAATAGTGGGTTGCAGGTTAAGGCCATGCTCGATTTCGACTCATTCTAAATATTACATTTCGCTTCCCAGATGTCTAAATAACTGTCGCATAACTGTCCGAAATGGGATTCAGATCGTCCCGAGAAGGAAGTTACGTAGGAAAGGCATTGCGAGTTTATAAATGGAAATCGTGCAACTCTGGTATTTGCTTGATGTTTTTGCACCGGGGGCGGCGCGGAGGCGGCTGTTCTTACCGTATAAAGACAAAGGCTTGCCACAAAGCGAGAGAAGGTCGCAAGTGTCGAAAAATTCGATCGCTTGAATTCTACAACAACCACCGGGAAAGTAAACAAAATTTCAAGGTTTCGGAGGATTATTTTTGTTTGCCAAACACTTGGGGCCTACTTATTATCCTTTTAGGGTGGAAGTGTGGGTTCGAGTTATGGTATAGGCGCACCTATTCGGACTTTTATCACATTTCGACATTACCAACGATAAATCACAAGTGCTCGGGCTTGGATACAAATTTACATAATATAAATGGGATTAGAGACACGTGGGGGTTAGACTAATATGTGCTCGAACGTATCAATCAGGTGACGGATGAATTGAGATTGACGGCGTGTGAACCAACCTTAACATTGTAGTAGGTAGGTATATTGTTTGGAATTTTCATTTGTTGTGGGTTTAAGAGAATGAAGGTTAGAGACCAATGTTAAAATTCTAAACAAAAATACAGTTTTTGCAGTTTGCTGTCCTTGATGCAGAAATAACGTGAGACCGACAAAAACTAAATTTTAGCTTGTCACTGTAACCATTCACCTAGATTAAAATATCATTTACGTCATGGTTGATGACTTAATTGAGTTTATAAAATTTTGTGATTTTGGTTTAGTACTAGTAAATTAGTATTTATTATTAGTATTTAGTAAATTTGAAGGTTTTGTTACGTGCCGAAATACCGAAAATATTTTTAAAACTAAATTACAGAAAACATCTTAGTTCCATTGCTGGATCAAAATTCCTTAAATATGTTTAAACACGAATTTGTAAAGATTTTGAAAAAATTAAGAAGCACAAGCATGGATTAAAATTTGTTCTCGAGATCCGAGAAAGAAAATACTCAAGTTTTAAATGTTAAGATAAATCATTTAAAAAAAAAAAACGTTGGTTCTAAAAGATTTAAAAAACAGTCAAACATCCACAAATATCTCTCATTTGAAAACAGATTTATGTTTTTAGAATAGTGCCAAGTTTAAACATGACAACTGGAATGTGAATTTTTCATACACTGAGTTAAAAAAACTGATTTTTAGCACCCCGACTTTCTCTAAAATTAAGATATTTTCTTTATGCTACTTTTAAAATAATAGTAGCATAGAGAGATTTCCTGAAAAGTTTTAAAAAAATTATAACATGAATTACTGGAGCGCAAACAATAAAAAAAAACTAAGAATATAACCAAAGTTTTTTAGCGTTACTTAACTTTCCTGTTGAAAAGTTATTACATTTTAATTCATTGATCTTTATAATATACAGATAATTACTAAGTTTGAGTCACCGCGAATTCCGCAACGCAATAAAACCTCTTATTCTGTAATTGTAATTTTACGACTTTACATTTTAGGAATCCCAGGTGCCCCCCGTCGTAGGTATGAATGAGCACTAGTCTTTTCATGAATGGTCCAATTATTTTTTTATTTGGTTAACGTTACAAGGCCTCGGAATTCCATTCACAATAGTCTATTAATTACATTTTTGAATATAAATCGTTAAAAACATATTTCCATCTTGTATCAATTTGTATCAAATTGAAAAAAACACATCGGGGCCCTCAAGCCACTCTCGATAATTATAGGTAAGTAGATTAAACGCAAATGAGTTTGGCGACACACCTTTGATGAAAAATGTTAATTTTCATGTGGGCGACGGTCCCGAGGTCAACGTATTAGCCAGGTGCATATTTCCACTTGTTCTGATTTATGCCCATAATATACATTCAAAACACATCCATGGCCTTATTTGGGGAAACCGGAGGATTGTAAAAGCACGATCGTAAAGAAAAACTTGGTAGAATGGCTCTTTTGGATGGCTTGTCGCAATTAACAACGCGATGTTTTAATTTTAGCGGAATTTTTATAGAGAGGTTTAGAGAGCGACTTTTATCGCTTTTTTGCCATGCCGTTTTTTTGAAAATTATTTTAATGGTGCACAGGTAAAGGAAATGTTCCTAAGTCGTACCATGGATTTTATAAATTCTATCCTTTTTTGAGGATTGAAAAAATGATAGAAACCGTGTCGCCAAACCTTGCTTTCGCTAATAAATTTTCTTGGCACTTTTTTCACCATTAATTCTTATAAAACTGTTCAGATCCGTTTTGAATCGATAGCAAACAAAGTTGTGTTCACTCAGAGGTGGAAAAAGGACATCAGTGCCCACGGTTTTGCTCTAATATGGCATATCTTTAAATACATAAAATATTGCAATTTCCAGACTGGTTTCGCGGCTGCCCACATTGTAATTGTCTCTTTTTTATGTTCGAGTGGTTCGTAAAAATGTTTAGAAATTGGATTGGGTCAGGTTGTGTAGGATGCTGACTTCATTAGGTATCGAAATTAACGCCTTATATTTGCGTCACGAGAATATTAACGTAAAGTGAAGCATTTTTGAAAAAAGAGTCAAAAAACGTGGTATATTTTTAGGACACTTAAAAGACTTGTTTAAATATGATTTCAGTTTGATTTAACGCAGCCTTACGTAATTTTTACAAAAAGAAGTTCAACTAGTGCAGGTTCTTAAACAAAATTTTCAGGTAACAAAGTTTCCAAAAATTTAAAGATTTGTCATAGCTTTGAGTTTACTGAAATAAGACGTGAAGAATGTTTTAATCTGTAGTTATGCAACAGAAAATACACATCCCGAGATTCAAGACAAATCGTTTCAACACACTAACAAATTTATATCCAACAAGGCTTTAAACTACGAAAAAATCGGAACAGTTTTCTAATTTTTATCTAAAAGAAATTCATTAAAAAGCCACAATAGATTTTTTTTTAAATAAACCATCAACTATAGCGAAAACGAGATAAGCATAGAAAGTTAAAATTTTACAATGTCCACATTTCATAAGAGATCTGAGAATTCAAAACGAGGAAGTACATTTACGTTAAGTATGTGGTTAATTTTAATGAAGTATAACACACAAAATTAATTCTCTATAGATAAGAAGGATTCACAATCGAGATAATTCTTGCACCAACTTCTCAAAATAAATCGATTTTTTGTTCCGACCGAAATGAAAATCGAAATGATTCAAGCCCTTGACCTTCAGATGTCCATAAATGTTCTTAAGCGTAGTCGCCAAAAGTTCAGAGTCCTAAACAAAAGTCACTATTAAACATTTTTGGTGGACAACTTTAAATACCTGTAAACTTGTTAAAGAATCTTGATAACTCGACACGAAGAATACAGGTACTGATATTTTTTCCAAAGGATATCGAGGCGGTTTCTTGCTATTATAATATTTTAAATTGTTTACACTTCCATAATCAAATAGTTGGAACCTGGTTTTTGATTTCACAAGTTGTAAATAGTGCAACAAAATCTTCCATGAAAAATCTTTAAAATAAACACCAAAGTCGAAGTTGACGACCGCCTAGAAAAAATCAATTAGCTTGTGCTAGTACTGTTGAATTTTACCGGATCTGCTTGTTGAGGTGTCCATCCCAAGATGAATGATATTATCATATTTAACATCAACAACGATACAGGAAAGAAACGGAAGAGAATTCGTGAAATTTGAAAAATGGGCACAAAGAAAAGAGCATTACCAAGATTGAAGGTCTCAACTATCGTCTAGAACTAAAATTTTTAACTAATGTTTACAATGTCTGTCTTTTCACCCGTAACAATGTCTCCAAAGGTGTAAACAGTCGCAATGGACTCGTTATGTGGGTATAAAAACACGGCGTGGACATAAAAACGAATAGTTTGATACATTCTAAAGCTTCGTCTGATTTCATAGATCCATAAATTAAACCCGAAGCAGATCCTTGCGAGTGACCGAGGTAAATGATTTTTGAAGCCGACACTTTTTTAATGTGTTTTACCTGACAGGAGACGTCATAGACTCCAATTTCATGAAAGCTGAAATAAAATTTTAGTTCAAATTGATTATTACGTAGAAGAAATACCTGAAATTCCAATAACGATGATTTGAAAGTAAAAGTGTTTCATGCCTCTGTGAATACGAAGTTCCTCGTGTGTTGCTCACCCAAACTTCGTAGCCCATCTGCCATAAATAAAACGCTACAAAAGTTAATATCTTCAGTTCGAAATTTTACCCAAAGAATTATTTCCCTGTCCCACCCAGACTCGCGAATCCACTAACAACGAGTGTTGAAGCAAAATTACATCTCGAGGAGTTCTGCGAGGGATTCTGAACATTGTTAAGATATAGCCATCTTCAGTTGTAACGATATGCTCTTCGACATTTCCAGTGTATTTCGTAATTAGATCTGGCTGAAAAAAATAAGTATTTATTAGTCAAGACGATAATGGACCACTTTAACCCCCAAGTGAAAATTGTTAATTAATTAATTGCGCATTAATTTCATGAGATCGTTAAAGATTTTTTATCGTCGTGTATAATACACAATTTTTTCTATAGCAGATTTTAAAGAGAAACTTTGATTTTAATTTATAATTTTTGAAACATATGCTGCTATTCTCTATTTCTTAACATTCTGTTAAAGCTATGTTACTGTAAAAATTACAGTCTGTTATCAAATTAGAATTAATTAGAATTCTCTAACTACTATTACGCGCTGGTATTAACAGTGTATCAGTAAAAGCCTCTGTAAAATTACGGCGAGCAAAAGCTGGCTGTTATGTGTAACATTTCGTGCGTGTTAATTGGATGAATCTAACCCAACAAATTTCGAAATTCAGTTCATTTTTTTTTAAAGTTAGTTCTTCCTCTAAATTTCTTTTCTCAAATTCCAGCTTTTTCCTTTCAAGTCCCTCATTATTTGACTTCTTCATCTATGGACTTGATAGATGTGTTGTTGGTACTCTTCTAACAATTATTAATACATTCGGGATCAATGGATGGATTTATTGTACCAGTCCTGAAAATTTCGTCCTCTTCCATGATCCGTAAATATTTTTTATACTGGTTTTGACTTGTTTTTGTCAATCTCCTTCTTTTGTTATCAGTCATTAGTCATTATGAATAAATGAAGTAAACGAACACAACACGAGTACTTAATTATTATTATTATTATTATCTCGAAGACACATTTACAACGTGATGAAAGGTTGAAGACAAGTAACAAAATGATCAGTATTTTACCTACTAAGCAATTGTCGCTTAATGTTTAAATTCGTAATTCGATTATGGCTGCACACATTGGTCATTTTTCCCTAACTTACATTTTCGAACAACTAACACAAATGTTATTTGGGTCTTAGCAGAACCCCTTACAGAATTACAAATAATGCAACTTTCTAACAGTCTGCAATAGACTGTTATTAACAGACTATAAAAATAACAGAATGTTAGCGGCATTTTAGAGAATAAGCAAATTAGCGTCAGGACGGTGCTGTTGCTACAGTGCTTGAAAAACAAATAACCGCAACCAAAATTTTGATTTGTAATGAGTGATTCAGAAGAAATTGAAGATTTTTCTGAAATTCAAGTCAGTGCTAATGCAGCTCGAGCATCCCTTCTTCTAGAAAAGCCGGGGACTCGATATGAGCAAGCTTATGGTAATTTCAAAGGGTGGTGTTTTTCCAAAACTGTTAAAGGACTGAACGAAATAGTATTTTTGGCAAATTTTAATGAAAGAATGTCGGTTCTGAAGTCTTCGAACAGTTAATGCAGTGAATATTCTATGTTGAAATAACCAATGTGTGTTCATGAAAATCTTGACAAAATTCAAACAGGTAAATACTACTTTTCCTAAATAACAGTAATTGTAATAATATATTTGCAGGTAATATCATTTTTTAAGAGGAAAAGCGATGGCTATATTTTCAAGAAAGCTAATTTATTTACAAAGGAAGAGGTAGGAAGGTTTGTTAGCGATGCGCCGGACGATATGTTACTTATAATGAAAGTTGCGATGGCATTGGGAATTGCTGGTGCGTGTCGGACGGATGAGCTCTACAATTTGAAATTTGAGGATATTGAACTGAAACTTGTCGTGGGAATTGTCAAAATCCTACAAACAAAGAATAAAATCCTCCGAAGAGTAGTTACTGGTTGTAATAAAACCGTTGATTGGTTCAAGATTCTTGAAAAATACATGAAGTTACGGCCCAACAATATCAAAGAAACTCAATTTCTTTAACGTTACAGTAACGGTAAATACATACAGTAGGCAAGCACACTTTGTCCGCCATATCAATGAAAATTGCAAGATTTTTGAATCTGGAGGATTTCAGAAATTATGTACACGGGTCACACCTTCAAGAGAACCTTGAGTACTTTGTTAGCTAACAGCGGATCAGACGTCCTTGCTCTTAAAAGACACGGAGGATGGAAATCGTCAGCAGTTGCAGAGGGCTATGTGGGAGAGTCCTTAAATAATAAACTAGAAACCGCCAAAGAATTTCATACGGAATCAATACAAAATCGACTCGAGGGACTGACGATAATAGTACAGCAAAAATAAAATTGACATAGTGCAATACCTTCAAGTGACTAATTTAATTTCTGTTTCCAATTGTGAAAACAATGAAATAAGACATGTTGTAAATTCCGAGGTAAATACACCTTTATTTTTTATTTATTTTTATATTCAAAATTGTTCTGTTAAAATTATTGTTAATGGTAATAAATCAGATATCTAATTTTTTATTATAACTATTTAATTTTTTATATCGTTATGGTGTAGTGATTACTTTCCGTGTACCTACCACGGAAAGTAATCTTGAGCGGTAAATCGTCTTTTTTGTTCTTAGATAAAATCTGTTTTAATGTTTTATTTTCCATTATTGTCGCCTTTTCGACAACGTAATGTCAATTTACAAAGGCAGTAGTGAGAAAACATTCATTCATCGTGATTTCCAAATTTGGTTGTTATGGAATTTTTGTTCTAAACAAATTTTTCATTTTTGAAAGTGAAAATACTTGCATATCTAGAAAAAGAGGCTGCAAAGACAGTGAATTTAAGAAAGTCAAAACATCGAGTTTCTGGTGAATCAAAACATTTTTAAAAATTACTGTCAAAGTAAATATCGTGTTTATTTTCAAATACAGCAAACTAAGTACACTGTTGAAGAAACTAAGTCAAGGCTATAAGCAATATATTTGAGTAGAGTGAAATTACTAAATTTTTGGTAGGCGCTTCAAATGACGATTACCTTTTTATTAAGGTTCGATATTTAAAGGATCGCAAGATTTGAAAAATTATATGTAAAATAAAGTTTTAAACTTACAGGTTGTTGCTATAATGACTTTGCACGAGGTTTGCAGAACGGACAAAATGTAGAAGTTAAAAGTTTCCAATATTGACGATCGACAATCGGTAATGATTGTTTTACTCAAGAAAGATCGGTTATTTTGTGTCACTAACAAAGATTGTGGAGTTAGTCTTTTGAAAATGTTACAAAAAATATTTAGGATGGCGTCCTAAAAACGGTCCTCACACTAAATCCTTCGTCATCTACAGACAGAAGAAGTGTACCATTCAGTTAGTAGGAATCAATATATTGTATACCTAATATTCCAAAGATGAATGCCAATTTTTGTGACATCTCGAAACGTACACTGGACATTGTTTTCGGCGCTCTGCAGCTACGTCACTGTTAAACTATGGTAGGAAATTATCTTCAGTCGCAGAAAACTCTATTGAAGATTCTGTGTCGCAAAAAAATGTCTTTACAAATTAGATTCTTTGCGAAAATGTGATCACAACAAGTTCAATTAGAAGTACAGTACAGTTAACCTACAAAACTATCAATGTGTGTTCTATTCCTAAAATAAATGTTTCTAGGAGTGTCAATTGCACTATTAATGGTATAATAAATCCAAAATAATATTGTACCAAAGTTAACTAAAAGTTAAAATATTTTATATACTCTTGATGTTAAAGTATCAAGTTAGCCTTGCATTTTCAGACGAATAAAGTACTTACACTTTAAAATCTGCCATAGAAAAAAATGTAAATATTAAGAATATACTTTTACTTACCACTTCTAAGTCCATGTCTGAGTTATAAAAACAATTCTTATTTTGGGCAACATTAAAATAATCGTAAAAGGTATTACAAGCATTTTTACGAAAACCGCTGCATGTGTCGGCGAGAAAAAATAACACCAAATGTGTTTTTGTCAGCATTTGAAATGTACTGACAAAAAACTGATATGCAGCTATTAAGAAGCAACAGATTAGAAAGTGGCTAAGCAATGTTTTTACAATTTTTCATGGATTGATTAACGTTGAGCATGTTATTAAAGTTGCGTTATATGTAGTCAATGCCTTTATTCAATTTGAGGATGCATTACAATACTGTTATTAACTTATTATTTGTGGTTTTCAAGAACTATTAGTTTTCAATTTTTTAAGCATTTTTTTTTTCAGGCAAAAACCCATATTTCAACAGAAACATCAAAAACTCGTGTTGAATTTGAATTTGATTTTTTGTTTTAACATTTTTTTCTAACCCAGATTTTTCTAAAAACATCAATTTTTGTATAAAATGAGTCGATTTTCACGTTTAAGTCGTTGAATTTTATTGACCCTTAAAAACAGCCTACTGAGGTTTTTTTTAAAAAAAAAACTTGAAAAATGACTTGTTTCTAAGCCCATTATATCTATTTAAAACATCAATTTTTATAGAAAGTACCCCAATGTGGGCCAGATTTTCATGCTTTAAATAGGGAAAACTGTCCCATTTTTAAAGGTTTATAAAAAAATGTCAACCAGACGTAACAACTGAATCTGTGGTTTTTGCTCGAAAAAAAATCATAAAAAATTGGAAACTAACTAAGAAAACTAGGTAAAAAATTCGGGTTAGAAAGTTACACATATTAGACTACCATTAAGTTACCAACTGAATATTTAAATTTGTTGAATAAATGGTTACAATGTGAACATAATAGTCTCTTTTTCAGTTATTGATCCTTAATTTCAAATGTCTGAATTTTGTCATATTTTTGGTAAATCTTAAATTAACAAAGCAGCCCTAAAAACTTTATCCATATTATGTTTTAATGTTATAATAATTCTATTATTACTGATAATGTAGTCAAAAAGTCGTTGACACTCGATAGAAAAAAGTCCAACTTAAACATTCATTAGCGGATAGCTAGTGGAGCATCTAAATTACAGTATTTTAAATTCCGCCCTGTTCTATACATCTGGAGCCTATTTTCAGAAATCGTAAATAATTAATAGTAAGAACCTAAAAGTTTGGTTGAGTCTTTCAGCAAATATCTTTCATACAGAATGTTTTTTTCTCTAAAGACAATCCACTAATTAAACATATCAATATCAATTTTAATAATTGGAAGTAAAACCGACGAAATCCGATAATTCCTACTAGACTGAAAAAAAAATATGTAACGACTATCCAAATATTTTCACTACTATCTCAAAAACTTCTCTGTAAGATTTCACTAACGACGGTGCTTAAAATACGCAGGTGTAGCCATAAAACTAAAAGTTTCAACAGCATCATTAGCTTCTCGAGCTCGTGTCGAAGCATAAATCAAACCATAAGTGGAACCAAAAGAATGTCCGATATAAATACATAACTTTTCTGTTAATTTTTTTCCGAATGTGTCTAATTTGAGCTGGAATATCATAAAGAACGACTTCGTAAAACTCTTCCAAAAAAAAAAAAAATAGTCAAACAATACAAGTTTAAGTTTGAGAAGAAAGATGGTTGTTTATCCAGATGCTCCATTAATAATATGTTCCAATTATTATTTTTAATCGAGTTACTAAAAGAGTTTTTTTCTTGAACTATCTATTCTGGAATAGTACTAAAATAGAGCAACACCTTTTTAATTTTTTTCTGAGCATATAAAACATTTTCAGGATGTAGCCATCTTTTGTGGTTACTGTGTGGGTTTTGTATTTGGCAATGTATCTTCTGCTTCAAGCGTCAACAAATATTATTAACAGTGCAATTTTTAGAGTTTTTCTAAGATTTACGTGAAATATGAGATTTATACTTCGTCAAGAAAATGTTATCAGAACTAAAAAGAACAAACTGAACAACATCTTAAAGTGACTACAACTAGACAAATCACAAAAAAACTGGACTTCATTATTAAAACAATTTAATTTTTTTTATAATTTGCAAGTAAGGTTATCATGCAAAAATTACATATAATAAAAATATCAACCAAGACAAATTATAACTTGTCACTAGAGTCTAATATTTCTGTCCTCTACACCCAGATCTCCATGGCCAGTCACAAACATTCTTGTAACGGTTAAAGTAGAGTCCTGCAGGACACTCAAGGAGGACCGGAATTCCATTGGAGCACTCATAGAATTTTGAGCAGTCCCTCGATGGAATATAAACGGGATAGTTCCCATCTCGAGGAGGACATCTTGGGACTATTTATAAAATTAAAGTTGTAACCAACATTAAATTAAATTTCAAATTTAAATTAAAATATTTTACTTACTTGCTGCAGAATATGCAGTGATTGCGAAGATAATAAAAAGAGCAGAGTAGAACATTTTGAAAAGTTAAAAGTTTTGATTTGATGCTGCTACAGTAGTTTTTCTTCTTTTTATAGGTAATGTTATCATTGTTATGTTTGCGACTGATTGGCTGAATTTTTGCAATATTCAAAATATAGATTCCACTTGACAGTTATCAGTAAATAAAACTGTATCATATTGTACGTAAATATTTTGATGTCTCTGGACGATTAATTCCGTATTTAATGATTGCTCTTTAACCATTTTTGATCTTTTAAAATGAGATATGACAGCTGTATTTTTTTTTAAATTGCTATGGCTACTGGAATCTTGATTACATAAAATGAAAAATTGGTGCTTTTGTTGTAGATAGAATCATATTATGTCAACGGTAAAAAGAGATAAAGAAAATAAAACAAGCATAAAAGTTCTGTTGCTTTTGATGAGAATATAATAAAAGAAACAAGAACACAATTGTAGAAAGGCATTATTTAAATTTCTCAAATACCGCTAATATTTTTTTTATTGATATTGACCTAGACCTTGAAAAGCATGTCAAATACTAATAGATAATAAGTTAAATCTCAAATCAAAACAATTCGGGCGTTGTGAAATTTACTGATTTCTAAATTTTCCACTAAACAATAAAATTTTTTGCTTAGTACTGGAATTACTCGTCCAGACACATCAAAATATTTACGTACAATAAGATACAGTTTTATTTACTGATAAAAGTAAAGTGGAATCTATATTTTGATTTTATTAACAAAACATTTTTTATCTTAATATCTAAAGTATTTCGAAATTATTTTAAATTGCTTAATTTCAAAGAATATTGCAAAAATTCAGCCAATCAGTCGCAAACATAACAATGATAACATTACCTATAAAAAGAAGAAAAACTACTGTAGCAGCATCAAATCAAAACTTTTAACTTTTCAAAATGTTCTACTCTGCTCTTTTTATTATCTTCGCAATCACTGCATATTCTGCAGCAAGTAAGTAAAATATTTTAATTTAAATTTGTAAATTAATTTAATGTTGGTTACAACTTTAATTTTATAAATAGTCCCAAGATGTCCTCCTCGAGATGGGAACTATCCCGTTTATATTCCATCGAGGGACTGCTCAAAATTCTATGAGTGCTCCAATGGAATTCCGGTCCTCCTTGAGTGTCCTGCAGGACTCTACTTTAACCGTTACAGGAATGTTTGTGACTGGCCATGGAGATCTGGGTGTAGAGGACAGAAAGATTTAGACTCTACTAACAAGTTATAATTTGTCTTGGTTGATATTTTTATTATATGTAATTTTTGCATGATAACCTTACTTGCAAATTATTAAAAAAAAATAAACTTTTTTAATAATGAAGTCCAGTTTTTTTGTGGTTTGTCTAGTTGTGGTCACTTTAAGATGTTGTTCAGTTTGTTCTTTTTAGTTCTGATAACATTTTCTTGACGAAGTATAAATCTCATATTTCACGTAAATCTTAGAAAAACTCTAAAAATTGCACTGTTAATAATATTTGTTGACGCTTGAAGCAGAAGATACATTGCCAAATACAAAACCATAAAATAACCATAAAAGATGGCTACATCCTGAAAATGTTTTAAATGCTCATAGAAAACTCAACAGGTGTTACTCTATTTTATCACTATTCCAGAATGTAGATAGATAGTTCAAGAAAAAAACTCTTTTAGTAACTCGATTAAAAATAATAATTGGAGCATATTATTAATGGGGCATCTGGATAAACAACCATCAACGTACTCTTTCTTCTCAACCTTAAACTTGTATTTCAATTCCATTGTTTGACTATTTTTTTGTATAGTTTTACGAAGTCGTTATTTAGGATGTTCCAGCTCAAATTAGTCACATTCGAGTGACAACGAGTTTTTGACTACATTACCAGTAATAACAGAATTATTAAAATATTAAAACATAATATGGATAAAGTTTTTAGGGCTACTTCGTTAATTTAAGATTTACCAAAAATGTGACAAAATTCAGACATTTGAAATTAAGTATCAATAACTGAAAAAGAGACTATTGTAACCATTTATTCAATAAATTTAAATATTCAGCTGGTAACTTAATACTAGTCTAATATGTGTAACTTTATAACCCGAATTTTTTACCTAGTTTTCTTAGTTAGTTTTCAATTTTTTATGAATATTATGTCAACGGCCGATTTGTTTTGATTTGCGATTTAACTTATTAATTATTAGTATTTGAAATGCTTATCAAGGTCTAGATCAATATCAATAAAAAAATATTAACGGTATTTGAGAAATTTAGATGATGCCTTTCCATAATTGTGTTCTTGTTTCATTTATTGCATTCTCACCAAAAGCAACAGAACTTTTATTCTTGCTTTATTTTCTTTATTTCTTTTTGCTGTTGACATAATATAATTCTATCCACAACAATTAAAAAAAAACTTTTAAGTTAAATCAGTCGTTTTAAATCTCGAAATTCTTAATAAAGAGAAAGCACCAATTTTTCATTTTTTGTAATCAAGATTCCAGTAGCCATAGCAATAAAAAAAAACAGCTGTCATACCTCATTTTAAAAACTCAAAAATGGTTAAAGAGCAATCAAACACGTCCATCAGATCTAAAAAGGTAAATCCACTTATGCATAACCTATATTTACTGTTAAACAATAGAGCCGGAGTTCTCGTCAGTCGGTCCCAAAAGAAAACAAGTCCTCAAACCTTACTACTGTTGTCGAGAACGATTTTCCTGAAGTAACCATCTCTGTACAAAGTTACCAAAACATTGTAAGTCATTTTTTTTGGTAACAAGAGTTAGCTATCATTTCTATCAAGGTTCCTAGCTTTCCTTCGAGTTTTATTTTCTTAAGATGTCAATATGCAGGAAAAGAACTCGGTGAATCCCCAAAAATATTAATGACAGATGATCCCCTCACCACAGCTAACCATGAATTCACCTTCAGATTTGATCCTTATGTTTCTGAAGAACTAAACAATCTAGCCGCTCATCCAGTGATATGTATATGAAACAAACAGTGTTCTTCAACTTTTAATATTTTAGTGAAGTTATTTCAGGTACCGAATCCCGATGGGCCTTTCTATGTTGAAGAAGGTAGTGCTAAAATGGCGAGCATCGAGCTTTCATCTATTGAAAGCGCTCTAAGTTTGTACGAAGCTCTGACTGGTGACGTCGTCGAGAAGAAAAAAGTCAAAGAAGTAAAAACGCCAAAACCATCAAAAAAAAAAGGAAAAAAACAAAGCAAAGGAAGCGACCAACAGTCAAAAAAATCGAGCAAAGATAGTAGGAAATCGAAAAAATCCGACGCTTCTAAAGGATCTGTAAAGAAGAAGAGTAGTAGTCCAGCCGTTGAGAAAAAACCTAAACCTGTTGAACCCAGCGAGGTAGAAACTGGGGCGTGCATTTTAGACTTGTTGCCTCTGATTTTTGGTAAGTTTAGTAGAAGAGATGGTTAGAACTGTTATTGATTTAGGGAAGTCAAACTTTACTGAGTTTGTTCCTCTGGTGATGGCCCAACCGTATTGTGATGAGCGCATGACGAGATGGACAGCACGACCAGGACTTTTAATCACTGTTTTTGTAAATAAACCATTTAAGTTTTCTTGCAAACCAAACATGTTGACGCTGACAATAGATTCTATTTATAACAGTCCGTCAATTATGGAAGACATGGACTACCACTTGTGTTTTATGCTGCCTTTTGTGAACTTGGTAAGATTGTGTTAGTAGATGATATTTATGACCACGCTTAGTAGGCTCAGCAAGCCATCATCATTAAAAATGGGATCTATAAGACGGGAAAAAATACGAAAAGTTTTAAACAGTGGCCAGAGCTCCCAGACGACTACATGAACATAACTCAATATGAGTGAGTATTAGAAAACTAAACTTTATTTATTTTTCATAATACCTACCTATTATTGCTTTATATGAAAATTGTTAGTTTGACTCAAAAGTCACTCAAAACAGTCATGGCTGTTAGAGAAATGATAGTATTATAGTACAGGAGAATTTTTTTAATTTAATATACAGATTGTGTCGTAAGTCGCGGATAAACTCTTCACCACCATGTTTGGAAAGTCAAATATAAACTTTTCTTTAAAAAAAATTATATCTACAAATAGCATACTTCTTGAGATATTGAGAGGTATTCTTAAGCTAATTTGGGAACACTGTAATTAGTAGTATAATTAGTAGGTATAAAGGTTGACTTTAATAAATCATTTTACTTAGTAGTGTGAACTTGTAAATTCAGAATTAATAATGTTCTACGTATTATATTACTATTTCGTACTAATTACTATTTTTCCTTTTTATACTATATATAATAATAATTCTACCCAACATTTGGTCATTTGGTCATTAATATGATTTACTATATAAAAAATTCTTTCTTGCAATTCTTCCAGAAAGGCTGGTGTCGTACAAGTATACCATGTTTTTCATGTATTCCCAGAAAAAGTCCATAGAATTTAGATCCGACGAACGTGGGAGACAGGCATTTGGTGAACCACATCCGATCCATCTATTTCCATAATTGTTGTTTAGCCATTGTTTTACAGGCAACGTAAAATGTCGTGGAGCGCCATCCATCTGTAACCACATGCCCCGTCTCACAGCCAAAGGAAGATTATCCAAAAGATGGTTTTCCAAATCATCAGCTTTATTTAAAGCTTGCTTGCAGAATTTCCTAATAAGTTAAAGAGTATTTGTATGCTTGTTCCAATTGGTTCAATCTTAAAAAATTAAATTGATATAAGAACGAGAAGCACATTTTTATGTTTTTGAAAGATTTATGAATTCGTCAAGTTTATCCGCCACTTACGGCACATTCTGTATCACCAATTATTGTCAACTACAGTTTTATTCATCTGTTATTGAAATCTGATAGTAAAATTCTTAAATTTTAACAAAATTATTACTTCAAATCTTCATAACATAAGAACATTTGCAAAAATTGAACAAATTGAATTGTTAAAGTTGCCAGATATCAGACACTTTTTCTGTAAATTTCCTTGTTTCTCAGTTTCTTCAGATTAAGATTGGTTATTCCTCAAAGACTTTCAATTCCGACCCTAATGTTGAACTGGAAATTTTAATTTTTTTGCTCCTCACAGATTCTTCGACATATCGCTCAACAGCATTAACATTTCTAACCCCCAAACTTCTTTAATGCGAGCAGTTCTCCTTCATTTTCTACTACTGGCTGAGGACCTTTTAAAACAGTGACCCGTATACTTTTTAGGATATTCCAGTTGTAGATGCACCGCAATTTTTCTTGGAACTCCTCCTGTTTTATGAATATCTACAAATTGTTGAGTACATTCACCATTCCTACAATCCAAGAAAAATCGTTCAGTTGGGTGATCATAAATTTTCTAGCTAGATATTTTATTTTTTGTGGCTTCTAATGTTACCAATACAAGATTTCCTCTAGTCTAAGTATTAACTGGAAATAGTTTAATCATCAAAAATTCCAGACAAGACAACTTTTCTAACAAAAATTGGATATCTAGAGCCTCCAACAAAAATCGTGTTTATTGTTGGAAGTGCAGCCTTTTTTGGATTGTAGTTTTCCGACTTTCGCCTAAGAAAAGTAAAAATTTTCGCGTAACCGAAAAGCAAAATCTAGGAACGTGACATAATTTGCGACATTAGTTACCACTTTATAGTAACTTTATGGTAAATATTTGTCCATAAACGATTTAGTGTAAACTTCGTCGACAATTCCAACAAATACGCCAACAGAGAATTTTCATTAACGCCTTCTACCTTTCGATTTTTCCTCCACGAAGTAAAAACTTAATATCCTTTTTTACATCTAGGAGAGGTCTATTCCGGGCAATAAACACAAAAGCTTTCTCGTACATATTGTCAGGGATTTCACTTTCACTGTGCTTCACGAAAGCGTAAAAAATTTGGAAAACAAAACTTTTTGTGAAAATTGTTTGTAGTACAATGCAAACAAACTTGAACTTTTTAAAAATAATGCTAAACAATTTGAATTAGAGAGCATAAGGTATTATGAAAAGTATTGAACAGTATTCGGCCGATACGCAAATAACAGACGCGATTGATTATAAACATCACTCTTATCTGTTATTTGCCAGTTATGGCCCTCATGACATTAATAACTACTACTATAACCATAGCACGAATTATGATTCCATTGCTGTTAAAAACTTCGTCGACACAGTTGACCTTGAAGACTCCTTTACCAATGACAAACCAAGGATACAATTCAATTGCATTTACCGTGACATCCTCTTGAAAGAAGCTTTCCTCGCGTTATTAGACCAGATAAAAAAATTTCAAAGAGTGATTGTTGAAATCCATGCCTTTAAGAAAAAAACAGCTCAAACAGTGAAAGATCCGAAAGGAAAGAAATCTAAAAGCGCCGTTACAGTTCAAGCAACAGAAGATACTAAACCTACCAGTTACCTTCATTTAATGGCAGTGGTAGATTTATCTTCACTGTTATATCCAGGAGGTAAAAAAAACACGTTACAGTTTCTCATCTCATTCTAGTTACAAAGGTTCGCACTGCCGTCCCTTTGACGACATTCCACGAACAAGAAGCTCTGATCCTTGCCGGTTTAGAGAAATCATATTTTTTTCCTCCGCAATCAAAACAAGCTGTGAAAGAAGAAAATTCATCCGAACCTAAAGGCAAAAGAGATAAGTCTGCCAGTAGTAAATCAAGCAAAAAATCAAAAGAATCGAAATCCAGTAAAAAAGGGAAGAAAAAAGACAAGAACTTAGAACCGGAAAACCTAAACATGAAAGAGGTAAGTTCCGTTTCGGCTTAAACATGAAAACACGATGTTTGCAGAAATTACCGCCGGCACCCACTCCTGAACCTCCACCAGAACCAAGCATTAAAGTCTTTTGTGAAGACGGTACTCCCACATTCATAGTGGTAGAATTTGAGCTCACAGAGCCATTAGTTGAAAAGAGAAAACTCGAAGATTTGCACGGAAGCTTAAGAAAATTGGTCCAAATGAAGTCAGAAACCCCGAAAGTGACTCTTGATAGCGAGTTGATGACAGAGTTGTGCAGAAAAAAAATGAAACAACTAATTAAACAAATCAATCAAGAGTACAATGTGTACGTCGAGAAGAAGACACAGTGTCATTGTACGAAAAAAGTATATACTAGTTACGTTACGTTTGTCAATTTGTAGGTGAAAATCAAGCTGATTTTTTAACATACTTGCAACGAATCGGTGTCTATCACAAACTCATGCTTAGCACGATGGACATTGCTTCAAAAATCGGTCAGTTTAAACTGAATCAGTTTGGTTGTGATAAAATCCAACAGCAAAAGTTGGTACAAGACATATTTATTCTTTTCACGTCGGAAGTTAAACACATCTTGAATAAAATGCTAATCACAAATCGTGTTGTCACTGAAGTTCCAAAAGCTTTAGATGATCGGCTACGGTTTTATGCGCAAGAAGCGACGGCTGTTGGAAACTTTGTCTTAGCTGAAAAGTACTACTGTGAGGTAACTGTAAAATATAGAGATACAAAACGACGCTGAAGTATGCTTCTTAAGAGACTACACAGAGATCCAGATAACCCCGACTTTTGGTTTGACTATGCTGTTTTTAAAAAGCAATGTGGCGAGGAAGAGAAGGCATTTTTGTGTTGTCATACGGCTCTATCGAAAAAGATGTATCATAGAAACAGGTATTTACGAGAAGAAAAATTCAAATGTATACTATAAAAGTATTTTTAGTTTGATACTGACTGGTATTCTCCTAGCTGAAAGTAAGCGTTTACAAGAAGCCGAAGTGTGTTTGCTCACGGTCTTAGTACACGAACCACGTTGGATCGAAGGTATAGTTAAAATTACACCATCCATGACTGCTTTTAACCTTCGTAGCTTGGATGGTGTTATACTTCTTTTACAAAGAAACCGACAACAACAACGGTATGGATTTGGCCATGGAAATGGCTCAAAATTACTTAGAATACCCCGGATTTACTCCCGATTACTTCCTAAAATCAGAAGACTTAGAGTGGCAAAGTAGCATCGTTCCCAACACTCTCTACTTCAAAGTTAGCGTCCTGCTCTTGAAAATGCGCGTGTATTCTGTACGAAATGATTCCACAAATGTCACAGTTATCTAATGAGAGTTGTAGTGGGTAGAAAACGTTCTTGTCCATGAAATACAAAACACCGGTGTTGTACATTATCTTCTCGCTGTTATATGCTTTTATAGGAAAAAGTACCACCATGGGCTCAAACATTTAGAACGTGCTAGGTTCTTCCATGGATCAGTAAGACTAACCATCTCTATTTTCTCTTCTAAACAAAATTCCTAGGATTTTGCGGTGGTAAGTTTAACAGGTCATTGTTACATGGCGTTAGGAAAGTTCAAGAAAGCATTGCAAGAATATCTGCACGTGCTTGAATCGTACGAAAGACCAGAAGACATGCAACTACTTTACTTAAACTGTGCCCAAATCATTGAAAATCAACAAGAAGCACGAAAGCTGTTACTGTTAGCTTGTAAAAATCATCCAACGCCATATGCCTGGTTGTGTTGTGGCGTCGTCTATCTTAAGGTAATTGATTTTCAAAAATTTTAATAAAAATGTATATTCGCAGCTAAATGACCTCCTGAGTGCCGAAGAATGTTTGTCAGAATCGGTATTCTTAGATAATTCTATTTCTACAGCTTGGGGATATTTGACGCTGGTGAATCTGAGACTGAAGCATGTTAGTGAAGCCGAAATTTGCTATGGCGTCGCTCTTAAAGTACGATGTAGATTTAGACTTACTTTAGTTTATTTTTTCTCATTTAGAATAACTTCAACGATGAAGAAATAAAACGCAAAATAAAGATGGAATTCGAGAAATTAAAACCAAGGGAGAATTCCGTTTTCAACGGGCTTTAATAACTGTAAAACTGTATAATAAATATAATAAATTAACACGTCTGTTAAAAGCGTTAATTATTGCCAACATCACAACCAGTAGTTATCAAATACATTATTCTATGAATATTTCAAAATGCAGAAGCATTACATTAAAATATTTTTATTATAGTAATTTAAAATCCGCTATAAAATAGTACGCATAAATCTAGGTCTCTAGGATTAGTCTTATTGGTCATTGATTTTTCAATCACATTTTTTTCCAAATGTAGCAAAAATGTGTTAAAAGTCACCAAATAATTAACTCTATCTGTATCAAAAGTAGAACCCCAATTCTTACTCTTTATTCTCCTTATCTTTATCATCTTCCAGTTTTAAACTCTCAACGTTTTGTTCAAGTCCAACTTCGTTTTGTTGGACCTCTTCTTCCTCCTGCACGTCACCTTCTTTTCTTTCATTCTCTTCTAAATCCCAGTCTTCTTCAACATCATTAGATTGTGTTATTTCAACAATTGGTTCGCCCCCAGGAGCTGGTCCTTGACGTTTATTCCTTATAGTTCTAGTCTGATAATTTCTACCTCTCCCACGACCACGACCTCGTCCTCTAAATGGTCGATTATATCCTGGTGGGTGATCAGGAACATGTTTTATAGTTGGTAAAACTGTACTTTCATCTAGTTGATAAGAATGTTCGCCTGTTGAAGTTGAAAACTCAACTTTGATGTTTAAGGGGTTCTCAATATCTTTTAGTTGATGTGAAGGTGAACTTTTGTGTTCCTTTTCTCTTCTGTTGTTAGTCACTCTAGGTCTTCTAGCATTTTGCCTCAATTCTTCACCCTGCTCTATGGTCTCCCCAACAGAATCATTCAAGCAGTTATAGGGAGGATCAGAAGGTGGAACAGGCTCCTATAAGGACAATAAATAACTAATATAACTCAAGCTAACGTACTGACATTAACACCGCGTCTTCGATCAATTATTTCTCTTAAATCTCTAACCCCTAAATGAGGATATATTCGACTGTGACCAGGACGCGCCCTATTTGAATGAACATGTTTTCTAGGGCTGCGGGAGTGTTGCTCTTCCTTATCTGTCATTGTTTGAGGTTAACTCCAAAGACAACTAAAACATTCAGAGAAATATACTTATAACAAAGTGTGGATTACATCATGGCTCTGCAATTACCGAGTAGTTCGCCTCCCGTAGGTCTCGTCCACTTACAAAAAGATACAGATGTCAAAACCATGTGATGATGTCAAAGTGACAAGAAGACGAGCAGTGGTATTAAACTTGAAATGTATTTTATAATTTTTCGTTAGAGTAAGGGGACACAGAGGGGTAGTTTTATACCCCGCAAATAAATTTGCACAAAATAAAAATGTCTGTGATTACGTATATTGACCTGAAAGTTAAGATTACGCTTGGTGAAATAAAAAAAATTTAGAACCGCTGGTTTGACACGTCAGTTTTACCAAGATATTTGAGGTTAGGGTAATAATGTCCGGGTTTTCAATGTTTTTTTTTTTGTAATTTTACAAGATAGAAAAGTAAAAAATGATTACATGTTAGTTTTTACTCGTAGTTTTACTGGAGATTTTTAGTCAACATGTGTTTGTTTACGTTTTTGTAATTTTGTTAGTGGTATGTTTATGATTTAATTTTTTTTAATTTTAGAGAATGCTGTTTTTGATCGCGTTTCTTTGTAAATAGGTTGTTTTATTTTTTTAAATTTAATGATGTATCTAATCAACGTACAATGATGTAATTATCGTTTGGCGATGTCGTTTTTAAATTATAAATTAAACTGCTATATTTCAGTACCTTGATTTATAAAAAACACATTTCCTTTCTACTATACACAACTAATTATATGAACTAAATACGTACATTATGTTGGTGCAACAATATTATTATCTGCACTAATTTTCAGCGTGCTTTCTCTTACCTACTTTCTTTTACCTACTTATCATTTGTAGAAGAACCAAGCAAGATGTTAGATGCTCTTTTCAAATTAAATCTTTGCAAAGTCTTTTTTGGATCTATTACTTTTGGTGTTGCCGTGTGTGGAATTTTAATCAATATTTTCGAAAACCACTTGCCCATTTGGATCGTAAAAACCATCAGATATGGAAAGTTTTCATCTCCTGAAGAATCATCATTCGTCAAACCCCTCGAAGTGCCCAAATCATATTTCCGTCACTTCTATTTAAGCAGTGCCCTAATCTACGCCCCCATTGCCTTATATGAAGTCACCGCAGTCTTCCTGTTAAACAAGGATGTAAATGTTTGGTTGAAATCACTTCTAAATTTTTTTTGTGGTTATGAAAGAACGGCAACAGGTAAAAACTCAAATCTATCAAAACATTCCTTAAAATAATTTTTAGTCCCGGCTCTCCGAGTGTTTATAGCGGTGGTACTGCTGGTCCTCCAAGTTTTCAGAAGATTCTACGACACCCATTTCGTGTCTGTTTTCAGCAAAAGCGCCGTCATGAATCTCAGTCATTATTTAATAGGAATGGCTTATTATCCCGGAGTGTTCTTGGTTGTTTTCAGCGAGGCTCCAAAATTCGCAAGGGGCACGACGGTCGATAAAAGTATCTATTTGTCCGACTTTGGAGTTTTGGAATTTTTTGCGATAGTCTTGTTCTTGTGGGCTTGGTATCATCAACACGTCACCACTGTGATATTAGGGAACGTCAGAAAGAATAAAAAAGGTAAAAAACTGTAGATTAAAATACGTCATAAAAATCATTGCGATGTAGGTGCCGTTGTGAGCCAAAGTTATAAGATTCCTGAAGGTGACTGGTTTGATTACTTGTCGTCGCCACATTCAACAGCTGAAATTATTATGTACACTGCCGTGACGCTGCTCTTAGCGAATAACTCAGGATGGTGGTTTGTGTACGCCTGGGTTGTAACTAATCAGGTAACTATCATTATTCGAGCCGTTACAAATGTTACATTGTGCTTGTTTAGGCAGAGACTATCTTGCTAAGTCATTGGTGGTACCAGAGCCACTTCAAGGATTTCCCTAAGAACAGGAAAGCCCTCATTCCATTTATTTATTGAGTGTAGATATTAAATGTTTGGTTATCACGAGTTTGATTGGAAAAAAAGGAGCCCCATTTTCAAATACTCAGCTGACATTATTTTAATTTCAAGCTTATAAATACTGTTTAACAAGGTCAATCGAAAAGCGGTAACATGTCCCCTAACTTTTCCAGGTAATAATCAGCCACCATCTCTTTGTCTTCTTTTTTATGGGACGTCTTTAACGCCACCGCCTCTTTTGCCGTCGTCACGCCTGACAAAACCAACATTGTCTGGAAACCACACCTTGTACCCAAAAGAATATCGGTGTTAACTCTGAAACAGCATCATTAAAATCGCGCCGAGTTAATGATTCTAATTACCGATCGCCAACCATCAGAGTTTTTTTCGGGGTAATCCCATATTTCGTTATGAGGTCTTCAACAATATAAGGATTGGGTTTCCCAACAACTAGAGCGTTCCTTTTCGCGCACGTTTCAACGGACGAAACGATGGCTCCCGTCCCTGGGATTACCAAATCTGTACTCATTGGAAATCTTTCATCTGTGTTAGTAGCAATAAAGAGACAATTGGGATTGTTAAGATAAGAGGCTGCTTTTAACATTTTTACATAGGAGAAATGCTCGTCGTACCCTACGATGACGGCACCGACGTCGGTTTCAAGTTGGAGGTTTTCAATGACATGGATCAGGGCGTTTTGTAGGACGTCTGGCTGCGGATTATGGTCAAAACAAGGTTGAAAAAAGAACTCGAGCTTACTCCGACTCCACAATGTTTGATTCCCACCGCGTCGAGTTCTTGGGTTATTCCCTTTGAACCAATGACATAAACTTTTTGCCTAAAACCGATATTTTTCAGATATGCGGCGGCTAAATAAGCAGTTGATATGATTTCTTCCTGAAAAATTCATTTTACTGATAGAAGGCTTTATGTGTGTGTTGGTTACCGCTTCAATGTTAAAATTCATTCTTTTCGCCTTAATTGCAAATTCGTTCCGCATTTTGGTTGAGTTATTTGTAACGAAGAATATTTTCTTACCGAGTTCACGAAGTCGATTGACAACTTCCACGGAACCCGGAATTGGCTCGTTTTCTAACCATAACACTCCATCGCAATCGAACAGAATTGTGTCAACTGACTGAAGGAATTTTTTAAATTCTTCTTTTGATTGTTTTGAGAGGTACACTAGAGACATTGTTAATAAATACTTTGACTAGAGCTCATCAGTTTGATCGGTTTATGGCTTTTGATAGAGGTGACTTTCTCACATAACCTTTAAAGGTGATTAGAGAAACGTCACAATTCGGGGACGTGATTGGCTGGTAACTAGCGGGAAGTTTTTTCAAATTTTTTAGATATTAGTGAAGAAGTTTTACTCACAAGTACGAGAGTACGTCTCGAAATAAACTTTACTTTTCCACCACCAATTTTGAACGCCCAAAGCCTGTAAAAATCGGAACATGATTCACGAGATGTGACGTAACGTCAGTAATGGAGACCCAAACCAAACTGTGACAAACTTTGGATTAACGCTCTTAAAACGCATTTTTATTTGATAAGTTAATTTACAGTAAGCATCTTTTCACGCAGCAATCGAAGAGTCAGTTCACACTGGCGCAAAATGGGGTCTTCTTCCGTGATCCTGGAAGCAACTGTGGTAATATTCCTTTTGCTAGCAGTACACTGATTTTTAGAATTTTCTTTATTCGCACTTTTTTGTTGTGGGTGCAACAAAGTTGAAACCGTTGCTTTTTTCGATTTCCCTTTATCACAGCGAATTTTCCTTTTCTTATTTTGCTTCCAATGGAAATGTCTCTGTAGATGCAGTTGTTGCAAACGCTACAAAAAATCGTCAAAATCGTTCTTCTTATTCTTACTTTTTACCTTTGTTTTCAACACAACTTCACATTTAGGATAAGAACACTTAAATTTCTTCCCTTCATTGATTTTCTTATGAAAAGTGAGAATGTGAGCCTTCAAATTCTTTTTGTAAAAATAAAATCTCTTGCACTCTTTGTGAGGACACACAAAAACGAGTCTCTCTGATTTGTTTTTGTAGCTCAACTGGTGACTCTTGTAATTTCCTAAATGTGAGAAAATTTTGTCGCAGACTTCACATGTGTAGCCTAAAACTCAAAGTGTAACACTTTCTTGAGCTTTGGATCTAAAACTTACGTGGTTTTCTGCACGATTTGCGATGAGCGAGGATTAAGGACCACCTGTGAAAAATTTGCCCACATTCACAAGTGTAGACTCTGTGAGACCTTTTATGCTTATTCAAACTATAGCTTGTAATAAAGCTCATGTCACACTTATCACAACTATAAAAAAATCGTAACAGAAAGTCTAAAATATCTACAAAAAGAACCTAAAAGTCGCCTCCCCAGTGTGTAAATACACATGTTGCTGCAACTGCCTTTTCCTATGAAACCCTTGGGAACATTCACTACACTTAAAAGGATACAACTCAGGATTATGTCTACGATTACAATGTTTTTTAAGCGAGTACTTATTGACAAAAACAGCCCCACAACCTTCATAATCACAAATCACACTCTGAGCGATTTTCTCTCCATGACTAACTTTTTTGTGTCTTCTCAAATGTGAGTTGTTCGTGTAGGTCTTATCACAACCTGGTTCATTACAAGCAAAGGGTCGCTACAAAAATATAATAGTTTCTTTTTAAACTAAAAAAGAACATACTTCGCCCGTATGTTTCCGAGCGTGGATTATGAGTTTATAATTTCTGGAAAAAGCAGCATTGCATTCTGGAAAGGTGCATTTGTGTGTCTTCTTCGAGAGGGGAACATCTGAATCGGAAGAGTCCATAGCACTGTAAAATTAGTAGTTAGTTTGGACATGTGTCAAAAGTAAGGTTATAAAGGTTAATTTACGGAGGTGAAGGTGCCAACCTTAAAAAATAAAATGTCACTAACTTTAACAATATTTTTGAAAAGATAAGACGTTTTCAATTAGTTATATTTGTCCTTTTACATAAGAGATCTCATGCAATTAATAAAATAATAAGAAAATTTCATTTTAAAAAATGGGTCCTAATTTTGATTGCAATTTAAGTTTTATCCAATCAATTCTACGTGTTTACCCGGGGAATTTAAAAATTTTGATTATCACTTGATAAATTATAGAAAAGGCAAATATTACAACTGCTGTATCAATGCGAACCCCCATTTTAATAAATTTAGTGTAACTAAATTTTTGTTATCACATTTAAAGTATTTTTATTTTCAGAAGTTCATCGTTCTGATCTAAAAACAAAATAACAGTTTTTAGAATATTTACACAACATTCGGGTTTTTTGAAGTAAGAATTTAAGAATTTTTTAAAATCTTTTTATATAGGGCCCAGTTGTCTTAGTCTTAAAAAATTTCTAAGAACTTATAAAGATGCCTTTGTAAAATTTAAAAACTAAAGATAAGGATTACAACCATTTTTTGTTTTTATTTTTTCAATTATTTTCGTCTCTGGGAGTACGAATCGAAACAGCAAGAACTAAGGGACAAATAATATAGGGAGCGTTTGATTCTGTTTATTTTGCCCACATACATGGTCATGTTTTCCCTTCTTTTCCATAAAATTAGAATACAACAAGAATAAAACTTAATTAATCTTTACGTGTAATCATTAATGTGAAATACTTGTACTTGATGGAAACCCGTTGCCATGTTGCTGACGTATTCCTAGCAGTTTTCCACTTTTTCGAAAACATTGTCTACATCCACCTACCCATTGAATGCAAATTTCAACCCACTTGTTCAAAATTTCAAAAAAGGAAACAGGTATCCATTAATAATTCCAATTATGCTATCGCCATCGCAACGCGTCCCACCAAAGCATATTACAATCGACTAGAGATTCGTAGTTCGTCGTCAAATGTTGCGACTTCTTCATCGCGCAACAGTCCCCGGAAAATTGTCGAAATGGTGGTTTGAATCGTGAAAAACTCTTTCTTCCCACGCGTCTTGTGTTTTTTGTGGTGTTTTTTTGGATTTAAAGTGACTCACGATCCAGGGTGAGTACTTTTATTGTGTACCATCTGTGGCGAAAATTGCGCTGAATTATCACTTTATCACTTTTATCTTCCACAATGGTTCCGTTGAATGTTTTTAGAATGATGTGTATTATTGTGGTGATCTAATAAAACAAGTGGTTCATTTAGACAGATCCGGTCCAGTGGACAGCAGACACCGCCTCACCATGCTACGCAATTAAAGTCCGGTCAAGCATCCTTTTTTTTGTAAAATTAAGCGAAAGTAGCTGTTGTGATTGGCGCAATGCTGAGTAAATATGGAAAAGTTTGCTTAGTCATTTGTAATAATTTTTATTTGGAAGCATTGGGGGAGGATGGTTATCAACAAATTGGGTTTAATTGGCTCGTGTGGAGATTATAGACCATTTGCGGGTTATTAGGGTTTCATTAATTGATTTTACATAAATCACAAGGTTTGACTTAGTCATGTGATGCGACATATTTACTTTTATTGTCGGATTTTGGTTTCGCAACTTTAATACTTTCTAAAAGTTTTTTTTTCGGTTTTGGGACTGTTTCAGGTCGCTTCGAAGTACATCCGATAAATCATTGCTATTTTTTTACAATTGCGCATTTCATTCATGTCAGAGTATCTATATAAGCATATCTAATTACAAAAAAGTAGGTAACATAGCTTAGGGCTTCTGTTTCATAACATCCTGGTTCATAGTGAGACAAATTCAAATAAAAAAATTTATATAGCTGCGTTGGCTTGGAATGAAACTGTATTTGTTTAATATTAGTTTCCATTGGATTTGTTTACTTTTTATTGTAACAAAAAGTACACAAATTACAGGGGGCCAATAGGGGGCTTTTTAAATTAGAGTAGAAAGGATAGAAACAGATTAGCCTTTTTCTCTGCACGAATTCAAGAAAAAATTATATGCGTACCTACCCGATATATTAAAAAATTGCTTGAAAAAATAAGATTCTCAAAATTCTTATCTCAACACAGACAAGCAAGAACTTTTGTTTTAATGGAGTTATTTTAAAATGATCCCTGTGCCTTAGTAAGATCTTTTCATTTCAGACATGTCATCCAGTAATTCAATAATGAAAAACAAGAATCGTTTATTTAGGAACTAGATTTTTGCTTTTTATTTGAAAATTATATAATTCATTGTAAAACAAGAGATTTTTCTGGCACGTCATAATAAGCGTTCAAATGCAATTTATGGAATGTGGGTAGAGCTGGTGAGTCAACCTATTTTCACTGTCTCGATAAATGTTTACAAGAAATAAAAAACGTTACATCTGTTGCCTTTCCACAATTGTCCCAAACTTATTTTAAGAGATATTTAATAATAAATCAATTGAAATATACAAATTATTATTAGTATTCCGTGTTTTCACAGTTGATTCTTAAATAAAGCTTTTGATATGTCTATAATACAATACCCATTTCTATTTCAGAACAATGAAGGACTTAACCCGAACCAACAGCATTTGCCCTCCTCCAGAAACCGTTCTTCTGGAAAGTGTAAAAAGAAACGACACCGAAAGCATCAGAACACTCCTCAATTCCAATGCAGATCTTTTAAAATACGAATATCCTTTCACTTCAAAGAACATCCTTTCAACAGCTTGCAACGAAGAAGGAGTCGAACCAAGAACCATCCAAACTTTAATTGATCTCGGAGCCGATGTTGTAGGAAATGCTGAATGGAAACCTCTTCACCTAGCTGCGCTAAATCCTGATAGTTCTATTCTAGAGGTTATCATCAAGAACATGCCTTCAGGACACATCAAAGATACTGTTGAAGGAAATACAGCTTTACACACTTTGGTTAAATGCAACGCCATCAAAGAAGATGAAGAACAGTTTTGTGGAAATATTGAACTTCTCCTTAAAGCTGGAGTTAGTGTTAACGAAGGTGATGGGAAAAATTTATCTGCTATATTTTGGGCGGCGAAGAACGGTCTTAAAAGTGTTGTCAAGACAATTCTCCAGACGAATGTTTGTCATGTTGACTTGGACAGTCATCAGCTACGGAATAAAAGTGCGAGAGATTTCATAAAGGAGAAACAGTTGTACTCTGGACCACTTCCTGAAAGGATTCTTCACCACGTTCCCAAGGACAAGATTTTCTCTTTGATTAAGCTGGCAAAAGAAGACGAATTCATCAAATATTTTGATACTTTATCCTTGACGAATCCTAGCGATTTTGTAAACATAGACGATGGTACGTCGACGCTGCTGCAATACAGCTGCGAAAAAGGTTTACTAAGAGTGGTTAAATATCTCCTAGACAGAGGTGCCAACGTTAACAAAATCATCAGCAACTACCCTAAAACTCCTCTAGAACTAGCAACAGAACACGGTTATTACGAAATCGTAGAAATCTTAATCGATCAACCAGATCTAGAAATTACTTCTAACATACTTTGCGAGGTCATCAAACGCTCAGACGTCCCAAAATTCGACAAAAAAGACCACGAGAAGTGCTGCCAAATCATCTTAGATAAGGTCGAAAATCGAAAGTTGGATGTCAACGACGAAGACGTATTAACAAACACTCCAATCCATTACTCTCTTCGTTACTCTAATGATGCTACCACTGAAAAGTTGCTGAGCCTTGGAGCGTCTCTTGCTTCTAAAAACAAATTTGGAAAGATGTCCATTGAAGACATCAGGCCCGAACTACTAGAGCGGCACCTCGATGACTGTGTCAAGTTCAACATCAGTAATAAGAACGACGAGAAACGAGATTTTGAGGTCGTTTTTGACTACCACAGTTTAGTTCCTCCTCGAAAAAAGATCAAATTTAACAAAGAGGATCCAGAAAATCTTGAGCAAAATAGCGCTGAGATACTACCGGAGACAGAAGTTATAAACTACATGAGTAAAGCACCGGAATTTCGGGCTTTGTTAATCCACCCTGTTATTGTAAGTTTCCTGCTCATGAAGTGGCACAGGATCCGTTTATTGTTCTACAGTAATCTTTTGTTTTATGTTGTATTTGTAGCGTCTTTGATTACTTATATCTTTACGTACTACGCAAACTTTACTAATGACAGTTCAGACTTCTGCACAGGACTCGCAAATTTCACGTGTTTCACTCTCAACTTAACTTTTTGGGTCTTAATTTTAAGGGAAATGTTTCAAATTGCCGTATCCCCGGGTAATTATTTTAGAAACTTTGAAAATTTTGTTGAAATAGTCTTGATTGTTATAACTGGAATGATATTGTACATAAGTTCGCCAACAAACGACACGAGGAAACAACTGGCTTCAGTTTCGATTCTTTTGGCTGCTTTTGAGTTGGTGCTCATGGTGGGTCAACACCCTAAACTATCAACGAACGTAGTGATGTTAAAGACGGTTTCTGTCAACTTCTTCAAGTTGTTGCTGTGGTACTCCCTCTTGATCATCGCATTCGCTCTTAGTTTCTACATTCTTTTTGCAAGGACAGAGCTCCCGGCCCAAAATTCCAACGGCACTGATACCGAAGAAGACGATCTATTCACAGGTCCTGGAAAGTCTCTTTTCAAGACCATCGTGATGTTAACAGGAGAGTTCGACGCTGGTTCTATCAATTTCCATACATATCCTATCACCAGCAAAATAATTTTCTCCCTTTTCGTCTTCATGATTACTATCATCTTATTGAATCTTTTGAACGGTTTGGCTGTTAGTGACACTCAAGCTATTAAGAACAATGCGGAACTCGTAGGCCACATCGCAAGAGCTCAGCACATTTACTACGTTGAAAGTATGCTCATTGGTAACATTTTACCAACTTCTTTGATGAAGATGTTTAACACTTTGTTTTGCTGTTTTCCGAAAGAGAAGGACGCGAGCTACACGCTCTTGAAACCTTTAGCTAGAAGGATTTGCTTGTTTACGCCTTCGTGTTGTGAGTTGGTCGTTTTACCTAACAACCATGGAAGAATATTTTGTGAATTTGAAGCAGCTCCCAGAAGACGCCCAAGAGTGTCTTGTACGGAGACTTGTGCGAACATGTATTTGGACAAGCAGACAATTAAAAGAATCAATTGTATTGTTAAAACGAGGCGAGATAAGGCGAACGCGCCGGTTGTCGGCGATGTTGAGAAATTGTTCGCTGAGATTCTTGCTTTAAAAGCAAAATACTTCGGATGAAGGTTCCAAGTTTAAAACGTGATATTGCCATATTTTCTGTTTACCTCAAAATATTTTACAGTTAATTGACTACGCATTAAAAATTCTGCGTAAAAAAGGAGACTGAGATCTTGATGCGGTTTTTGGGAATTTTAAAAGTATATATAAGCAAATATTCAGTAAATTGAACGTGTGATATAATTAATAATAACCTATACAGTTATTTTATTATGATTTGTATTTGTAGATATTTTCAATTTATAAAAATGTTGTGTATTATTAACAAAGTGTAGTATGTGATTTTTAAATATATAAATATTTTATTTCATTATTCCATTTTAAATATTAATTTGTTAATTAATTACATACCTAGTCAACATATTTTCAAAAGATAAAATACTTTGATATTTTTCTTACACAAGGGTCTAAAGTATTTTAGTTAATAACCCAAATAGGTTAAATAATAAACAATAACCGTGAAGTAAAGAGTACACATTGTGCAACATATATTTATTTAAATTTTATATCTGTAATATTAAGGAAAACCCTTTGATAACATTATTAAAGTAAAAATCAATTTTGCGTCATTTATAAACAGTTGTGATTTTGCATTGATTTGTTCAATGGAAAACTAATTAAATTTGTCAAATTATTGAATTTGCGACTGATTAAAAGTTTATTCGCTTATTAAGACGATCGAAAATCACATATCCATCAGGCAAAGCAAAGAAGATAAATTGATTTAATATTTTCAAACTATACCTAGTGCTGATAACTTTGTTGACTGGGATGATGGCTCACTGACGTTATTGCAATATGGCTGCTCCCAAAAGTGGTCAAAGATCTCTTAAACTATAGACATTACAAATCTCAAAAAACCACCGCTGAAGTTAGCACTCTTCAAGACTCTGACGAGATTGTGAATATGTTAATCGAACACGCAGACTTGGTAATCATTTCCGATCTGTTCACTCTCGCGAACTCCCAGACTATAATTTCTTAGAGTCTGGGTATTTGGGTAAGGTTTGTAATAACGCAGAAACGTCAACGAATAACAACGGGTATATTGTGAAGTAAAAGTATACAAGATCAAGCTTTGTTTGCGTGTTGATCGTTCAAAATCTGGTAGTGTTCTGCCTGAAAACTAAAAATTAACAAACGACTTAAGGAAGGGATGAGGGAGTGGTCAAGATGTACGAAAAGGGATGATTTTTGGTGATTGGATAAGACTGTTAAGGAGGTATATTTTCTTGGGTCCGGAAGGAATGTGCACATAGGTGACAAATGTACAGGGACGTGAGAATCAGAGGAATTTTAGGATTAGTCTGGTGTGGGAAAGTTTACAAAAATTTAAAGTCGTAAAACGACCCAAATAAAATCATAAAAATTTGGCCTTATAACTTTGAGGAGAGTCGGCAGTTCCCAATAAAACATGTTAGGTATTGAACATACTCCCCCGGTTGAGAGTCCTGCGATCAACATACAACAACTTAATTACAATAACTGATAATAAAAATTAAACCAATCTATGTACAAATTAATTAAATGATTATGAATTAAATTATTAATGAATTAAATGAAATAAAGAAGTAAATGCAATAAATAAACGGACTTCTTCAGTCTTCCTCCGATGATTTGTGGTCGTCGTCTATGGGTAATGGAGCGAGCCTCTTCACACCTCTGGTCACTTCACCCATGGAAGTCTTCAAACGCGCGGTTCGGATAACTCCATCATGACCAGGGAAGGTTTCAATGACTCTGCCCAGGCGCCACTGTAAGGGAGGGAGGTTGTCATCTCGAAGAAGGACGATGGTACCATTTCTGATGGGATGATCACCTCTAGTCCAATGGTGTCGAATGTTTAACTCATTAATGTATTCCTTGTGCCATCGGGTCCAGAAATCTCGTTTAATCTTTTGGATGTGTTGCCATATGGACAAACGATTATTTGGTACGCTCGAGAGATCTTGTTCGGGCAAGCTCGACAAAGAATCACCAATCAAGAAATGAGCAGGAGTTAATGCATTTAGATCATTTGGATCAGAGGACAAGGGAGTAAGAGGTCGCGAATTAAGGACCGCTTCTATTTCCACAACTAGAGTATTAAATTGTTCCCAAGTAAGAAGTTCCACTCCTATCACACGTTTCAAATGATGTTTAAACGACTTTACAGCGGCTTCCCAAATGCCACCATAATGTGGACAATTGGGAGGATTGAAACGCCAAACAATACCTTGCGATGCTAAATAGTTATGTACCTTTTCATTATGCGTTTGCGATAAAAGGAGATTTTGTATGTCTTGTAATTCATTTTTAGCGCCGACGTAATTAGTGGCATTGTCCGATTGAATAAATGAGCATTTTCCTCGCCGTGATATAAAACGCTTGAGAGCAGCGAGAAACGCTTCAGTAGTTAGGTCACTCACAACTTCTAGATGTGCAGCCTTGGTAGAGAAACATACGAATACGGAGACATATACCTTCACTTTGTTTCTGTTTCTTAATTTTTTCTCTTTTATGAAAAAAGGTCCACAATAATCTATGCCCACGTTGGTAAAGGGTCTGGTGGCAATAGTCCTCATCTTGGGTAGATCACTCATTTTGTAATGAACGGATAGAGGTTTCGCACGAGCACATCGCACACAATTACGAATAACTTTGCGGACTTGGTTTCTTCCGTCTATCGGCCAATATTTTTGTCTCATAGAATATAGAGTTAAATGTGTGCCTCCGTGCAAGTTTTCCAAATGTTCCTTTTTAATTAAAAGCTGAGTAATGTGGTGTGATTTAGGCAATATGATAGGGTGCTTCTGTTGGAACGAACATGAAGAATGATGTAATCGGCCGCCCACTCTCATTAACCCATTTTCATCAATAAAGGGACTAAGAGGCAATAATTTACTTTTTGCAGATAGATTTTTGTCGTTAATCAATGATTTATGATCAGCTGCAAACTCATTTTGTTGCATTAATCGAAGGATTTTGACAGACGCGGCCTCTAATTCGTGTGTTGTTAGGGGTCCTTTCTTACGGTTAGAAGGTCTCCAACGTAAACACAGGGCAATTATGCGCTGCAAACGTACGTAGGACGAATATCGGTACAAAATGTCGACATCCAAAGGGTTGGCAATCAAGCAAATCGGTTTATGAATCTCGGGCAGTTCTTTAATCTTAACTAGTACTTGTGGTGGCCACAAATGTTCTCCCCCGGAAAGCCATTCCGGTCCTTTGGTCCAAAGCGACACGAATTTAAAATCTCTAGGCAGCACTCCTCTTGATAAAAGGTCAGCGGGGTTTTCATGTGTGGTCACATGTCTCCAGTCCAGATTGTTTGTGTGGGACTGTATTTCTGTAACGCGATTAGCTACAAACGTCTTCAATAAATGCGGAGCAGTATTTATCCAGTGCAACACGATCATGGAATCAGTCCAAAAGAATGTACGATTGATGTTTATGTCTATAGAAGATCGTACGGTATTGTATAAAACCGACAGTAAAACAGCTGCACAAAGTTCCAGCCGCGGAATGGTCTGGACGGTTTTTATAGGAGCTACCCTTGATTTCGCACAATATAATCTTATTTTGACATCGCCAGAAGCATTGGTACTACGCAAATAAATACATGCTCCGTATGCTTTTTCACTAGCATCACAGAAACCATGCAACTGTATGTCGCTGCAATCTTCAACCAACATTTTTCGGTCAAATGAGATGTTATTAAGTTCGGGTAGCTGAGCAGAGAATGCCTTCCATTTGGTGTGGAGATCTGCAGGTAGCGATTCATCCCAATCCACCTTGAGTTTCCATAATTCTTGCATAAACAGTTTAGCTGTGACTACCACCGGATTTAGTAGTCCTAAGGGGTCGAATATTTTTGCGATTTCCGAAAAGATAATGCGTTTTGTTATGCGATTATTGGTTGGTGGATTGACTGTGTAAATAATGGCGTCTCGATCGGAATTCCAGCGAACACCAAGTGTTTTTAACGTCGTGTCATTACCACTTTTTAAGAACAAATTAACATTGTGATCAGGAATAGTGTTTAAAACCTCAGGAGCGTTTGATGCACACTGGCGAAGATTGAAGCCACCCGATTGCAATAGATCCGCCATGTCCCTTCTTAGGCGAACAATTTCTTCAATTGTATTGGCCCCGGTAAGCAAGTCGTCAACATACAAGTCTCTTTTTAAAATGCTTGCAGCTTGTTCATAAAGCTGACCCTCATCGTCAGCAAGCTGGTGTAAACAGCGGGTTGATAGAAATGAGGCCGGTTTCAGGCCAAAAATCAACCGATTAAATTGAAATCTCGAAAATGTTCCGTCTTCTTCCTTCCATAAAATACGCAGGTAGACTTGATCTTCTTCTCGAACCCTTACTTGTAAATACATTTTTTCGATGTCTCCCGTTAGTACGTACTTATGTAGTCGGAATCTAAGTAAAAGTGAAAAGACGTCACATTGAATCGTAGGACCTGCTAAAAGAGTGTCGTTCAACGATATTCCCGTGCTAGAAGCCGCAGAGGCGTCAAAAACAACACGGAGTTTGGTTGTTAAGCTATTTTCTTTTAACACCGCTTGGTGCGGCAAATAAAATCCCCGACTTGACTGATCCTTTATTTTTGTCATATACCCGCGGTCCAGATACTCTTTTAATACATTGTGATATTGTACTCGAAGTTCGGGATTGCGGTTGAATTTCTTTTCCAGGGATTGTAGACGTTTATGTGCCATATGTTCTGATTCTCCTAGCAAGTTTTTCTTGTTGTTGAAGGGTAGAGAAACAACGTATCTACCGTCACCAGCGCGTCTAATGCTGTTCTGAAAATGTCTCTCGCATTCTGCTTCTTCGTCCGATAGACGCTTGTTAGTAGAAATTTCTTCGAGCTCCCAAAATCTTGAAATTTCGTCTTGCAGATTCAATAGGTGACTTTTAACGATAGCTTTTGATTTGTTGCGTAAGGTGACGTTACCACCAATAATCCAGCCTAATCGGGTCTTTTGTAAGATCAAGTCAGGTTCTTGCGGAGACGAAAGGATTACTTGACCGACACAAAGAGCTGCTAATGTAATGCCAGCCCCTAACAATATTTGTACCTGGCCGGGTTTGTGAAATTCCGGATCGGCTAGCTGTAAGTTTGCAGGTATATTACAGCGTTCGCGATCTATCTGTTGACTCGGGGTGACCGAAGTGATGCTTGGTACGATTAAAAAATCAATAGTTTTTTGATAAGTATTTAGTCTTGATTGTATTGTTGCGGTGACGATATGCTGAGATATGGTTGTCATATCATTTAGTCCTCCAACAGGAATATGACAGTTTTGCTTCGTCAACTTCAGCGTGGAAGCCAAAGAATTCGTCATAAAGTTTCTTGTGGAACCCGTGTCGATGATGGCGCGACATGTAATCGCTGTTTTATTAGGATTAGAAATCTGAATCAATGCCGTTGGAATGATGTCGTCCGACAATGTGTGTGAAGACAAAGATTTTTCTGAGCCCGAGTGTAGTCACGAGATCGTTTGCGTAGAGTCTGATTGAGATGTTGACTCTTTCGGAATCTGGGAATCATTTTTATCTTGGTGATTAATATCGTTTATGTGCAGAAATGTATGATGTTTCTCGCGACACACACGACAGAAGCCTTTTTTGCAATCGCTTCTAGTATGATTCATACCCAGACAATTAAAACAAAGCGACATTTGAGTCGCCAGCTTTCTTCTTTGAACGACGGACATCGAACGAAATGCCGGGCATATATAAATCGTGTGTTGGTTTTGACATACAGGACACGGCAGAGAAGAGTTTCCGGTGTTTTTTCTTGACGAAATCACGAACGCTTGACCTTGATTCCGATTAGGGCCTTTATGTAGTCTATTGTTTCTGGTTCGATATTTCTCATTAGCTTCTCCAGCGAAAGACGACGCGTTGTCTGTACACCCTCCACGCTTTTCCAAAAAACTAAATAGGTGTGAATATGACGGCATTTTATTGTCCGATAATGTAGTCTCCCATTGGTAACGGAGATTTTCGCTGATTTTTGTAGTGACAAGATAGATTATACAACTATCCCAATGTTCCACGGGTTCTCCCAGACTTTTGAGGGCACGAATATGCTGTCGAAAGGTATCAATCAATTCGTCGATAGCGCTAGGGGTTTCTTTCAGAAGACGTGGTAGTTGGTGCAACATAGACCAATGGCGTAGAATAGCACGTCGCGAATTGTCGTACTTTGAAGTTAATATCTCCCAAGCCTCATCGTAGTTGTCGTTCGTACTTTCTATTGAATCTATCGCCCGTGAAGCTTTACCTATCAAGCAAGATTGCAAATACTGTAATTTGTCGACCTTAGGTATATTCTTATTATCACCAATCCTGGCAATAAATTTATCTTTAAAGGCTTGCCAATTTTCAATGCTTCCGTCAAACTTAGGCAACGTTAATTCGGGTAATTTCATCGCCGGTGGTAGAGAACTTCGCGGATTAATCGCAGAGGTATTGGGTCCGTCAGTGTCTAAGTTCGAATTTTGTCTTTCTGCACAAGCTTTTAATAGCGTTCGAGTTTGCGCTAACAACGTTTCGTATTCATCCTCCATTGTTTCAAGTTCATTATAATGCATTTCATCGTTATCCAAGTCGATCAACATCAATTCTTCGTGGATATCATGTAGTTTTTTATAATGATCTGTCAAAGCTTCAATCTTGACTTTTAGTTCTTCTACATTAGGTGAATTTTGCGCGGTTGCGAGGTACTTGCTGTAGTTTGTGATTTTCCTTTTTATTTCGGCGCGTTTACGTCTGAGATTGGCTATCGGGTCTCTAGTTTGTGGAGTCATTGTGTGGGATTAAGGCTTAAGACACGGAATGGATTTCGATATGCGTACAAAGGATATTGGTGATAAACAAATCGAGCTTACCTTAGACGTCGTTTAGCGGGTTGTTTCGGAACGGGACAACAATTTTCGGTTTGTTTGAGTCAGGAAGGCGATCTTCTTTTTGTTTGGTTCTGGATAATAGTCTTCTTGTCGAATTATGTCACTGATACGCGTCACTGTACTTCACTCACGTCCGATAATCGAAACAAAGTTAGATTTTAAGCAAAGGGATTAGTTATCCGGCTCGAAGGACCATAAATTTGTTCACTCTCGCGAACTCCCAGACTATAATTTCTTAGAGTCTGGGTATTTGGGTAAGGTTTGTAATAACGCAGAAACGTCAACGAATAACAACGGGTATATTGTGAAGTAAAAGTATACAAGATCAAGCTTTGTTTGCGTGTTGATCGTTCAAAATCTGGTAGTGTTCTGCCTGAAAACTAAAAATTAACAAACGACTTAAGGAAGGGATGAGGGAGTGGTCAAGATGTACGAAAAGGGATGATTTTTGGTGATTGGATAAGACTGTTAAGGAGGTATATTTTCTTGGGTCCGGAAGGAATGTGCACATAGGTGACAAATGTACAGGGACGTGAGAATCAGAGGAATTTTAGGATTAGTCTGGTGTGGGAAAGTTTACAAAAATTTAAAGTCGTAAAACGACCCAAATAAAATCATAAAAATTTGGCCTTATAACTTTGAGGAGAGTCGGCAGTTCCCAATAAAACATGTTAGGTATTGAACACGATCTGTTGTGTGAAAACATCAAAAATAGTCCTGTTTGTAAAAATCATGAAGAGTATATATATATATATATATATATATATATACTGCAATTTTATTTTAAATAAGGTAAACAGAGCAACACTGAACACTAGATGTGAAAGATAAAGACGAAAATCAAATACACCACTTCGATGCTGTAACTGTAAAAGTAACTGTAAAGTTATTGGAACTTCGAGCTTCTTTTACTTGTAAAAATAATTATGGTAGAATCCTCATCAATGCCATCAGAGCCGAATTACTGGAAAAAACCTCGAAGGTGAGAATGACAAGAAACGTGAACTTCAGGTGGAGTTTTATTATCAAAATTTCATTCTAATATCGAAGAAGGTCTTTAAAAATAGTTCCGAAACGTAACTAAACACTAACATCTCGCCAGAAATGAAAGGTATAAACTAAATGATTAAAGCACCGGAACTGCGAACCTTGTTAACACACCCCGTCATTGTGAGCTTTCTGTTCATATAAATGGCACAGAATTAAATAGTTGTTCTACACTTTTAGGTATTGTCCGCGAACAAAGTTTCAAGAATTGGGTCGGAGGTCAACTTTCTGGATTTTGCTTTTGAGGAAGTTGTTTCACATTTTAGCGTCACCAAAAAAATATTTCCGAAACTTCCGAAAACCACAATGAAATTGTGTCGATTGTTATAACTAGCCTGATCTTGTATGACAGTTCGTTTACGAATGACACGAAGAAGCACTTAGCTGCAATTTTGATTATCTTGGCTTCTTTTGAGTCGTTGTTCATGATTGGGCAACATTCCGAACTATCAACGCACGTGATAATGTTGAAAACAGTTTCGTTTAATTTCTTGTATAGCCTCTTGGCAAAGACGAGGTCATCAGCTTTTAATGATACCGAGATGAATGAAGATCTTTTCACAAGTCCTGGAAATGCTCTTTTCAAAAGCATCGTTATCTCATGCGAGTTCTATCAATTTCCAAAAGAACTCCATCACGAGTAACTAATTTTTTTATTCTTTTAGTCTTGAAGTCCGACGTTGTCATGGGATGTATTTAAACCAATTATCTAAATTTCTAAACGCATATGTAAACGCATAACCAAAAATGTATTTCGTTTTGGGATTTTTCCACCTGTTACACACATACACGTACACACAAATTTTGCTAAGAAGTGTTAATAAAAACGGTGTTTATTTTTAATGCTTTATTAAATCCAACTCGTAACAGTTTTTCTATAAATTTCCATATCAGCGCCTTCCAGCAGCAGTAACCTGAGCAGCGTCTCTGCTCATTTTTTCAAAGAAATCAGCCAAAGATTGGTACAGCTGAGTGTTGTCAACATTTGTAGAAGCAGAAAGAAGGTTGCGGCGCAAATAAAACGACGACGGGTAACGAAAGAGTGACGAATCTCATTTTAGCTAAAGTTTATTATTTTTTGAAGAGAAATAAATACAAGATTTTCTTACATTGTGGTTGATTTAATTATTGTTGAGACAGAATGGTTTAACGTGTTTTTATACAGTCCTAAATTCTCAATGGTAATCCAATTAATTGATTAAGTTCAATAATGCATAATTACTTTTATTTTATAGGGGTTGTCACTGATTAAAATAACGGTCAACATATGTCAATAAATATGCTACTAAAAAGACGATATGATAAAATTTCTAGAAACTAACTAATAAAACAAACATTGATGAAAGCTTAATAAACTTCCATTAACAACGAGGTCCAATAACACTTAGCTAATTTTCCTGCCTCTTAAAACAGTGGTGCTTGATTCCAAAACTATGAGCTGGATAGAAATCGAGGTCCACTTAAAACAAAAACCCCGTATTATTTCCATTATTTCAAAATACGGAGGATGCACAGTTTTCAAAATCTGAAATTATAATATATGGATATAAAATTATATATTTTTTTTTTGTTGTAAACGTTTTTTCTCGAATGAAATAATAAACTATGATTTTGTTTATATTAGAATTTATAAAAAAGTGGCCATAAGCCTTGAAATTAAAGAAAATTATCTTTTACTTCTCTTCATAGAGTGTTGAACTTCAAACAACTGTTTTTTATTTGTACTACCAAATATGACTACCGGATGTTCTTAATAGGAAGAATCTAATGAGTAAGTGAGCATTTGTAATGCTGCTTATGTTCGAGTATTGTTCAAGCGAACACGTAAAGCTTTTATATAAATTATGTTGCATTATTAATCTCTTGTAAAAGTATTATGGCGAGTTCTTTTAACAGAAATAGAGTGTAAAATTAATGTATCACTTCGTTCCTTTCGCTGTTGCATTATCTCATTTTATAGAAAACAGTTTAATCGCATGTTTCTGTAAATAAAACCAACAAAGTGATCAATACTGATAAACATTCATCGATAAGTGTAATATTAAAGTTACGTTTATCATATAAATTATTCAAGTACCTGTCCGGACATTTGCGTGCTAGCCCTACAAGACAGGCGACGCTTTCTCTATTGTTTGTGTGTATCTCTACAAACAGACTGATTACATGATTGTAATAACTATTTCCCAACACAATAAACGGAATTAAATATCGATTGCTCTCCAACAAGTCTTTAGTTCTTAAACGAGAAAGTTTAGACTTTATTAGATTGTATGTCAAAGTAAATTTTACAAAAAATAGCTTAACAATTAATCCGATCATGGCATTTTGTTTGGTATTCTTGTGTAAATTGCATGTTTAGGCAATGAACAAAAAATTGACATTTTTATAAATGTAATAAAATTACAGTTATTTTTTAAAATATTTGCCTAAAGAATGACGCAAATTTAGCTAAATCCAATAATGACACGCTTTAAAAATGAACAAGCCTAAGCAAAGAAATGACGCATTTATTTTTCAAATCTCGCGCGCTTCAAGACGTCAAACTCCTCACACAACATTGAGAGTAGGGTATAAAATGTTACTTCTGCGCCAGAGGACATTTGGCGTCTTAAAAAACAAGACAGAATCTTACAAATTTAGCTGTTTTGTAATTCAATGCCAGAAAACACAAGATTTGCCATGATCCCTTATACACCTTCAGTGACAAAGGGGCTGGAAAAAGTGTTCCAGGGTATTGATCTAAAGGTGGTTTACACCTCTGGATCAAACCTCCAATGTCTTCTCGGCAACCCGAAAGATAAAGTAGGGCCCAAAGAAAAGTCGGGTATTTATGAAATTAAATGTAAGAACTGTGAGCAAAAATAAATTGGGCAAACAAGGAGGTCAATTTTGACAAGGTTCAAAGAACATGCAGCTCACGCCAAATATGGCAGGTTTGAAAAATCCAGTGTTGCTCAACATATTTTTGACAAAGATCATCGTATAGATGAAAGTTGTTTAAAATTAGTTAGGAATGTAAACAATTGTAAATTTCTAGACGCTTACGAAAGTCTAGAAATAATTAAGAATTAGCCCTTTGTTATGAATGCCGATAATGGTCCCATCCCCTCTTCTCCCCTCTTTAGATTGTTAAGTACCACCCGAAAAACTGGTACAAGTAATTACTAATTAGTATATAAGTAATTAGTTTTTAAGGGTAGATCAGTGTAATCATCACTCTGATGATGGTATCATAGATACCGAAACATATGTAAGTGTGTTTCTAAAGTGTGTGGTGTAGGGGTTTTTCGAATATATTTTAAGCTGTTATTAACAGTATATCAGTATACTACTGATGATAATGAAAAAATAATTATCTTTGTGACTATAAGTCTTCTTTGTTTTTGTGAAATTTTTCATTTTAATTTTGAACTCACGATGTGGCGTGCATGGGAAGATGAAAACGAAGATGTTGACGTTGTGTCTATTGACGATGTTCAACAAGCAAACAATATTGACCACGATCAATATATGGAAGCAGAAGACATAAGGCCAAATTGTAAGTTAATTATTAAAATACTCAATTCCTTGTTTTAGATGATGCTTTGTATCATTCTAGGTTAGATCGAAAAATTCCCAGTATGTCGACAAAAAAAGCCGATATTTTGGCATTCATTAAGACCAAGGGCATAGTAATTCCAGAAAACCTAAGGAAAACCAAAAAGAATTTGCTGGCATTAATAGCCGAAAGTACGGTTGATAAGACCAAATCGCACGCAATCGATAAGCTGGCAGAAACGAAGATATGCCGGAAATACATAGTATTGTTTGTTTAAATATTTGATATATATTTTATTTATTTATTTTATAAAATAACCAGTTTTGTCACTTACTCTTAAATTTCTACCTGCGACCCATCGTCTGCTTGTCCCTAATCCCTGTCATAAATCTAAATATTTTCTTTCGCACAATAGAGTATTTACGACTGACCATTATTAGAGGCGGTCAAAGTTAGAAGTTCCAGGGGCCAATTTTCTGTTGGAAGAGTATAAAAGTCTCTGTAAAATTACAGCGAGCAAAAGCGGGCTGTTATGCTTAATATTTCGTGCTACGCCTGCGCTCTGTTAATTGGATGAATCTGACCCAACAAATTTCGAAATTCAGTTGCTTTTTTTTAAGTTATTTCTTCCTCGATTTTTTCTTCTCAAATTCCAGCTTTTCCCTTTCAAATCCCTCATGATTTGACTTGTATACATTTAAAAATTCTTCACCTATGGACTTGATACATGTGTTGTTGGTACTCTTCTGACAATTATTAATATACCGGGTGATTCAGTTTGGTGTTCGCGCCCCTATATCTCCTTTATTTAAAAAAAATATCTATAACAAACTATATACTTATTTAAATCGTCTGTTAAACTACATCAGATGACTTTTCCATTTCAACTTTGCGATGACATGTGTCAAAATTACGACAGTCAATTTTTTTTTCAAATGGTAGCCTATACTTTTTATTGCTCATTCTTGTAGAGGTTTATTTTCTACATTCGACTACCTAAAAACGTGTTCTCTTGAATAACAAAAATCGAAGAAAAAATGATATAATTTTGTTAAGTATTTTATTAAGATAGTCATGGAAACAATTGAATTTTGGCATTGTACGTCAAGTAAAAAGTGTGCAATTTTTTTGTAGCGTTGCTTTTAATTGTTAAATTACAATTAGTACTCATTGTCAAAAATTTGTTTGAGACCACCTCGTACACTCTTCTGACCAAACTGCACTTCTATAATTATTCCTGTGCCTTCCTTTCTTATTAACAGTAAGTCAAGTCGCTTTTTCCTATTTTCTTGACATAATCGTTCACAAAATGTATTGAATTTGTTTACACAAAAAGTTTAGAGAACACCCTTAATCTCATCATGATTCTTTGGCTTGTAACTTCCAGAAAGTAAGCTTGCAATGGAATCTGTGAACTTTTGAAATGATTCATTATTATCGATCTAGATCATTTATAGACGTCGTATATTTATCAATCATCTCTGTTGTATTTGCTCCTAAAGTATGATGGTTTCACCATTTGGTATAACGTAAACATGCTGGTTTTGATTCTGTTCAATTATGTTGAAATATCCCCGATCCTTCATATACTGGAGGAATAAATTGGCATGTTCGTCATCGATCTCACTAGGTTGTAACATCACTTCCATTAGTATCAAAACGTGCCCAGATGCCAATTTATACACAGGCTTCTCTACAGTGACGTACCTTTGGTAATAATATCATTAAATATGTCTCTAAGACCCTGAACTGCAAACAGTTTGTTCAATGGTTGAATCCCGGGGATACTAAAATAAGTTCTAGGTGCTTGCTTCTTCGTATCTGGAGTCTTATTAGTTTCATGTTTCGCGTGTTGCCGTGCAACTTTCCATGTGTCATATAATGCAGATTTGTGCAAGCACTCTATATCCATTATAATATGATAGAATGTCGGCTTCATTAAAACTCTTGAATAAAGACATCTTCAGCAAATCTGCTACTTCAGCCTTGGTAAATCCATAATATTCAGAGAAATCATGATTTTGTAGGAATGGACAAATACAAACATTGTTTGCGTACGGTGATATAGTTGTTGCCAATAAAACAAACAACAAAAAAAAACAATCGTAACAAATAATTCAAATCAAATGAATAATTTGAATATGTAATTTAGTTGGTAAACATAACCTCTGAGCGTACATACTACCACGCCCAGATATCCAATATCCCTAGATTCAAGGTTGGTTGAAAATTCTCGACCTACTCAACTGCCAACGACATTGTCAAATATAACTTCCATAAAAATACATTGATGTCGCTACTGTACGGTTCTGTCCATAGATTTATTATTACCAGATAAAGTCATCCTATTAGAAACGTACGTCTGCTCTTAAAAAACATATCAACGAAATTGGTACATCTCTCCATCTCTTTCTAACTTCAACCATGCCAATTGTTTATTTCTTTTTATCACATTAGCGTATGTCGTAACTCGACGAATCGGTCCAAATCGGTCAAGACAAGAGACTGCGCGTGCTCAATGTCATTTGAATAATTGTTAATTTTACAATTATTTGGTAATATTTCGTACTAAATGCTTCGAATACGTTATACAGCGATGGCCGCAGTTGTTTCTTCCACATTTCACGATACTTCGAGGAGATTTTGTATCATCAGTGGAACCCGTCAAATTTTAGCCAACAACGTTAAAATGAAGTTAATACTTAAATCGTAAGTAGAATTTACTTCTTGGACCACAAGAATGGATAGTCTGACCATGCAAATAGCAAGAAAATGAATAAAAACTTATAAATTTCAACAAATTCGTTTGACGGTACCTCTCTAAAGGATAGCGCTATACAAAATGTATGCATTGATAGAGACAGCGATAGAATTGACGTCTTGCTGAACCTTTTGCCGTATGGCTGCATCTGGTAATAATAAATCTACGGTTCTGTCAAAACTTTTTAAAACAGGGAATGAGACGGCTTTATAAACGCTACGCGGGTATAAATCTCAGTTGGCTTTGATTATTATAAAGTCACTAAATTCCAAAGTAACGCGAATAGCACCCTTGTTGGAATGTTTAAAAACAACGGATTCTGTAAGGTTTTTTGGTTGCTTTTAATGAAATTATGTTTGATTTTGGATGATTTTCAACAGTTTTCTCTTGTGCCCATTGATTTTTGAGTATTTTTTGGGCGCATAAAAAATTATGATTTTTGAAGGATTCATGTCTTTTTCGGTTGTTTACTTTTGGAAAAACATAATTTTTTAGGATTCTGCCTTGTTTTGTAAGGCGCCAAATATATCTCTTTGATTTGGTGTTGTTCTTCCTTTTTTTGCATGTGCCAATTGGTCTGGTCCAGAAGTAAAAAGCCATTTTGAGGTGTGTAAAAACAAGGTATTTTGTTAATTTTTTTAGGGCGTTCTTGAGATAATTTTGCATTATTTTAGCTGATTTTAAGGGTTTTTTCGTGTGGCCGATTTTTGGAGGTCTACACATATTTAGGTACTTTTGGGGTGGATAAAAATTAAAACTTTTTGAGAGGTTTAGGCCTTTTTCGGTTGTTTCCTTTTGCAAATAGCTAAATTTGTAAGATTCTGTCTTGTTTTTTAAGACGCCAAATGTCCTGGCCCAGAGGTAACATTTTATACTCTACTATTGAGGTTATGTAAAAGTAAATAAAAATGACAGAACCCGTTTAATTTAAATTTTCGAGGTTAAAACTGTCACAATCCGCTTCCAATCCCAAAATGAGCGAATTCAAACTGCAACATTTAGTTGCAGAACTACTAAAAATCTTAGGGTGAGTCCACACCTTTTCTTAATCCTTTTTAAACCCTTTTTTCCAGTGGGAAAAACTCCCCTGAACGCCTCGTTGACACCCTCCAAAAAAGCATAGACAACAACACAGGCAAGGAGTGTTCTGGCTCACAAGTAGCTATCCAAAGTTATGTTCAACGCATTGCTGAAGACCTAAAAAACTCTGAACCATTCCTAGCAAAATACGAGGATCTCAGAGAAAAAAAGTAAGATATTGTCTGGTAACTCTTCACTCTAATTTTGTCCAACAGTGTAGATTGTTTGGGCTCTTATATTAAGCTCCTGTACCAAATCTCCCAAGATTCAAGCGTGAAAAACATGCTGGCGAAAATGGCGAAACACTCTGCTTCAGAACAAAAAACGGAGATTACAAGAGACGATCTTCCGTTGGTGAAAGATCGGTTACGACGGGAAGCTTTGAAGAAAGCGAACGATTCACATGTTAGTGTGTTGAATGTCTCTACGCTTCCTAGGGCTAGTACGCCGTCGATGACGTCGTGGGTGCAACGCAGACCGACGTTATCGTGGGATTTTTCGTCGCAAAGTTTCAATACTGTGAACGCCACGGTCCCACCGATTTCTCAAGAGAATATTCTCATTGAAGATCTGTTAAATGTACTGATTGGCCTTCCAGGGTCTTACATTGAAGCGGAAGAACTCAACGATTTGTATGGTCCCAGAACCTTTAAAATAAACGATAACGTTCCGCTTCCTCTACAAGAGTTGGTCAGACAAATTTTACCAATTGCAAGTCATTATTCAGTCATTCAGAGATTCACTGAAGAAAAGATGAGGTTTGAGTTTGGGCAAGTGAACAACGCGTTGGCGGAGGAAATGAACGCGATTTTAAAGGAGCATCTTGTATGATTGTTTTTTAGTTTTTAAACATACTGAAGGTTTTGTTTTAGATATATGTGACGCAGTTGCAAGATGAGTTTTTGGGGGATAACTTGAATCTACAAAAGTTGTGGTTTTATATGCAAAAACGCCTACATTCTTTGGGCGTTACAGCTAACATAGCTTCAACAATCAGCAAGGTTGTTCTGATTTTTATTTTAACCCTTTTTAAAGTTTATTTGGGTTGTAGTCTGACGCCAGAGGCGGGAAAGTTTTAAGTTTGCTTCATGACCACATAATTGGGTCTATTGGTGACGAGAAGACCCAACAAAGATGTGTACATTTGATGGAGGCTGCTTGTGTACCATACATGAAGATGCTAGGGATGTGGATATACAGAGGGATCATTTCTGATCCTATCAGTGAGGTACTACAAGAACCGCTGTATCTTCAATCTTCAAACTTTTTTTTTTCTATAGTTCTTGGTAAAAGACAACGAAGTCATCCAAAAAGAAGACATGCCAGTGGACTACTCCGCCGACTATTGGGACAAAAAGTACTCAATCGAACGAGAAAAAATCCCTAAGTTTCTAGAATCAGTCGCAGATATTATACTCAAAGCCGGGAAATATTTAAACGTAATTCGACAGTGTGGCAAGCCCGTCAAAAATAAAATTCGCCCCATTTTGTACAAAATCGAAGGAAAACAGTACATTGAAGCTATAGAGACTGCTTACAAATTCGCGAGTCAGACCCTGTTAGATTTGGTCATGAAAGAGAAAGACTTATTGGGGCGACTAAAATCAGTCAAACACTACTTCCTTTTGGATCAAGGTGATTTTATTGTCACTTTCTTAACGTTGTGCGAGAAAGAGCTGAGCAAAGATGTCGGAGACGTGATCCAAGGACGCCTCGAGTCCTTGATGGATTTAGCGTTGAGACTATCAAGTGCTTTTAGCGATCCGTACAAGGATGATTTACGAGCCGAGCTCTTGCCGTATGATCTGCAGTTTCAAATGATGAAGATTCTGATGATTGAAACTAATCTTGAACAAGGTAAAACGTGGGTTTTGTTGGTTTTTCTAAAGTTATTTTTCTAGACTATTGGTCTTCTCATGATCGTCAGAAGCTCCACGTTATCGACACTTTCGCTTTTAGTTACGAAGTTCATTGGCCGCTATCGCTGATTCTTAACAGGAAGTCGTTAGCCCGGTATCAGATGCTTTTCCGACACCTTTTTTACTGTAAATATGTGGAAAGAATGATTTGCCAAGTTTGGAAATGTAACAAGGTCGCGAAGAAGTTTCATTTTGAAGATGCGCAACACTACAGGACTGCGTTTGCGTTGCGTCAGAGGATGTTGCATTGCGTTCAGAATTTAGAGTACCACATGATGGTGGAAGTTATCGAGCCGCATTGGTGTCTTTTCTTGCAGAAGATAGGAAAGGTATGAGAATCTTTGATGCCTTTGGATGTCTCATTTTTGGCTTCAGGTTAACAACGTCGACGAAATCTTAGCCTGCCACTGTGACTTTTTGAACAGTTGCCTGAAAGACTGCATGCTCACGATTCCACCAATTTTGAGGACCGTAACGAAACTTTTGTCTATATGTGTTCAATTTTGTCAGTTTATGCAGGTGAGGACTTACCCACTCCCCTTTTTCAAATTTTTTGTTGGCACATTACGATAGCCGTTGTCATAATTGCTTTATTTTTATTGAGTAATGTTCATTTGGTGTTTTTTCACTTGCTCTTTCATAGCGGACGCAGCGATATTTTGTGGAAGCTGAACTCGGTTCACTGCCAAACTCATTGTATGAGTCATTCAATCAGGTATTTGATAATTGATCACGTGTCACCAGCTTAAGCTTTGTGATAGTTAGCCTAGCATGAAAACCCACTTTTCTTGTGTGTTTTTATAATAGTATTGTGCGATAGAAGGTGGGTAAGTACCGCGTAACAGGTAGAACGAAGAGATTTATTTTAAACAACAACTAAAAACTTCTATTCTTGTCTCCATCAAGCGCTGCCATCATCACCGCTTCTCTCACCTCTAAAAAACATTAACACTTTTTCCTTTTGACAGCACGAGAAGGCATTTCACGACCAAAGCCCACCAGACGCTGTTCCCAGCTTCAAAGACCAGATCTCTCTCTTTGACGTGCAGTTTTCAGTGGCTCTAGTTAATCTTCTCGATCAAATCAGCGACCTAAACCGGGACAGCAGTGAGCACGACAGACTCTTTAATTTATTATACAGGTAAATGTCCTTTTATAACCCCCCTAAATTGTTGCCTTTAGTTTGAGGAAAATTACCTGATTCCCTGACATTTTCCTGAACCGGTAAGAAATCCACTAAATAACTAAAAAAATGACGAACTTTTTTCAGGTTGGATTTCAACTCGTTTTACACAGGGCAGATGTTGAAAAAAACCGTAGATGGACTGAAAGTTGGATCATCTGGATAAATATTTATTGTAACAGTTAAATAAAACGCGTTTTTTGCTGTTTTTTCTTCATTTTTATAGTTAAATAATACTCAAGTTTGAACCCTTTTTTCTGTTTTTCATGTGAGCTTCTGCAATTTTAGCAAAGGTTTCCCTGTTTAGCAACCTGTAAGAATTGCTCAAGAACTGGGCTATGGTGGAATTCAGAATGTCAATTCCATGGTAGAGAAGTTCCCAGCCGAGTTTGACGCCGGTACCAAAATCACACTCGTCTAAAGCTATGCTCGCATAGGTCAAAACAGGTTGTAAATCCGACAAAAACTTGGATCTTTGCTCTGGTGCTGCTTTCTGTAACTTGGTTAATAATGTCATCAGATCTTTGTCTTCCATTGCTAGGTCGCGATAGCCCAATTGGGTCCTGGAACAAGAAGTGAAGTTAAAGAAACAACAAAATTAGTTGCCTACTTTTTGTTGTAAGGTACCACAAGCCCAATCTTATTAAAAGTCTTGGCCACAACTTTGAACTCTCTTTCTCTGATACGCTTACTGTGACTTGATATATTTATTTTAAGTTCTTCAGCTTTTTTTTTGATAGAATTTTGTAGTTTTCCTACATGCATCTTCTTAAAAGGGTCCCCAACTTTCTTCACTTCCTCTAAATACAAACTGTTCAGTGTTAAAACAACCATATGGGAGATTCTTACTTTACTGCGGCAAATATGTTGTCTCCCACTTTGGTAAAAATCCCGTCTTTCATTCCATGGTTGCTAACTAGAAATGAGGGTGCTTCCTCAGGGGAGTCATAAAAGTAGCCAATGTGGTAGCCTGTTTTATTGTCTCCTTTTATAATAGTGAAGACTTCTGGAGGGTCGTAATAAAAGCGCCAATGATGTAGATACTCTTCTGGGGGTTTCTTAACAGTCTTGAATTTCCCTGCAAGAACATCAAAAGCTCCCACTAACTCCAAACCAACGTCTTTGAAGGCATCACTGGGCGATGTTGGATTAAGTTCTTTACAGAAGTCCCAGAAACAATAAAAATCCTCAGGGAGATTAATCAGAAAGCGGGATTTGATAAACGATTTGGGATTAAAGGGTTCATGGGAAGAGGCGCCATCTGTTTCTTGTTTTTCCATAGACTTAGATTCAGTTTCTTCACTTTTATTGTCTAATTTCTCTTCATTTGTTTGAGATACAGGTTTATCTAACTGTTCTTTTTCATCTTGTTCAGAATCACTTGATGAAATGCACTCTTTCTTTTTTATCTCTGGTTTATCAACTCCGACTTTTTCTTCTGATGAATCAGACGGCTCATTTATATCTTCACTTAGTTTAGCCCTTTTTGGGGGCACGAACTTCCAATTTTGCTAAAAGTTCTCAGTAATTTATATAAACAAAAAGCAAAACCTACCTTTCTTTTGGTCTTAGGAGGATGTTTAAATTTACTTAGATGCTCGGAATTTTTTTGATAACATTTATCACCGTACCTACAGGGTGTTCGAGGATCATTATTGTATTTTTCGAGCTGATTTGACATGACTGGCGCCAAAAACTTGAGATTATACAAGTGTCAAAGTCATGCCGTTATTTGGGAACGAACTGTCAGATAGCATGAACAGTAGAGTCATCTATTGGGAGAAGAGTTCTCTAGTTAAAAAATTCAAGAATTCTAGATTTTAGAAGGAATTGTATTTAAAGTTCTTCGAAAGTCTTCTCTCCTGGTAATGAGCGATGTGAATTGTGAATTAGACGCATCACGAGCAAGCGATTCTGGAAATAAAAAAATGAGGAATTGTTTGCTCCAAAATTATGGGATTTTTTTTCATTTCCTGAGAATGTGTTGGAAAAAATCGCCAGTATTTTCCTCTTTCATGATTATAAAATTGCGGTTTTTGATAAAAAAATGTTCTATTTAAAAAGTGAACGTGTTCACAATTGAACAAAATTTAAAAAGATTTGAGAAATAAATGCATTTGTTCTTTTTTTGTGCTATTTTAAAGTCCTACAAATAGTCTTAGAAATCCGTTTCATTTTTTCGTTAGATCATTTTTCGAAAGAAAAGGATTAATTTTTTTTTAAAACCATCTTAATTACGCATAAAATTTTTCTGTAAAGTGTCCAGCTTTGTATTTTTCTTCCTGGATGACAATTCAATCTTCTAGTCACTGTAAATTCATGTATTTTCTTGTCGACGTTTCCACAAAGCCCTTGAAACCACAATAGATCATCTCGTTAGTGTGATGTCTGAAAAATAACACACAACGACCCCCAGCTCGTTTTTTCCCACCATCGACCCAAAAATGAATAATTTATCAAAGACCCCATCATTCCTCATTTCTTCTAATCCGTTATGTATATTAAAACATCTCAAATTTCCTTCATTCCCGTTTCCCGTCAGGTTTAGCTTGTTGCTTTATCACAGCTGTAGAACGTAGGTGTGTGTTTAATATTTGCCGTCGTTCGATTATAGACGCTTGCGCCGTGACGCCGTCGTTTCTCAGTAGTGACTGTCATGTCGAAATAAATGAACATGTTTTTTAAAAAAGCTCGCAGAATTCAAATTTGGGACAATAAATCCGAGTGTACGACCCGAATCATTGGCATTGAGAAACCAAATTAAACGAAAATTTCGCACAATGTAACTGTAATTTTTTTTATTATTTTTTAAACAATGTAGTGTAGATAATTTTAAATGTGTGATGTTTATAAGATGAGAAATTTATTTTAGTGATTTACGTATTGGCCATCCTTTCAATTACAAATACTTACTAAAAATAGATCTTGCCGGTTTTATAGAAATGTGTTCAAGAACGGTGAATTTTTGTGAAACTTATTTGGTGCTCTGTTACTCACGTCCGGGTAGAAACACTGTGAGATTTTAATGTTTTTTTCCCTAATCTAGATGCTGATGTGAACGAAGATTTTGGTTATGTTGTTTCTCGTCGTTTGAATATGATAGGTAAGTTGGAAGAGAGGACGTTCTTTGTTAATCTTCTAAATGTGGTCTGAAGCGACTCTATTATTTATCCAATCGTTGAAAGCTACCTCGTTAATCAGAGATAAAACGATTAGCCGTCTGTTTAACTTGTAAGATAATAATTGTTTTTTATTGATTGGGGACACAAAAGGCCTTAAGTAGCGCGGATCTCTGACTGCAAATTGAAGCGATCTAATTTCAAAATTATTAGTTATCAAAATTAAACAATAAGTCGTAAACCAAAAAGATTATTTTTTGTACGATTCGTGCTAAAAGTTCCTATTTTTATGGTAGACTAGAGCTGAAAACTGAAGTTACAAAACTTTGTTTTAAGAGAAAATAAAAGGCTATGAAATTAACAAAACTTTATTTAGGAACATTGAATTTAAGAATTCAGTTAGTTAAATGTCTTATTGTTATTCTTTCTGATTGAGCTTTTACAGAATTTTTGGAAGCAAAAACACCTACAGACGATACGTTTTTCTAAATGTAATTATACGAACACTAAAACATTAACACTAATTATTTTTTGTTATAATTTTTGGCTGGTACAAAAAATAATATAAGATACACGAATGATAAATAATTTTATTTAGTTTAAAAGGTTGCAGAATGGGACAAAGTAGAGGTCCCTTCTCACAGAACAAAATTTAATTTTTAACCTTTACATCATAAGATTATAGTAGTATATATTTTTGAAGAATTTCTTTAATTGTGGCTACTGAATAAAAGAAAGAAATTACAATATCGCTTTAGAATGGTAGCGTTAATCGTTAATCATCAAGTCCGAGGAATGGGACTTTAAAGAATGGGTCATTTTAACAGCTTCTTTACAGTTTTCTGGTTTTATTATTTTATTTTTATGTGAAACTGCGTTTCCAAAAACATAAGATTTATAAAATTATAACAATGCCAGGTTTAAAATACCTTAGTTTGTTATGGAATTAAGTAAATTCTTGGAATTCGGCCAGACCCACATGAACCCCAACGAATATGTGCCGTTTCGAACAGGTGCTAATTGTGGAAGTACATTATTAAATTAAACTAAATTATTATGAAAAGTTAAAAATGAAATGTTTCTAGCCCTCTTCATAGTATTTTAAAAAATTTAAGAGTTTTTGAAGTGTTCAGAACAATTTGATTTTTAGGTCTAAAGTCAATAAATTTATATTTTCCGCTTGTAAAATTAGAGAAGAGATGGCGGATTTATTTCAATTCCTCCTTAGAAAAGCTCCATGATGGTTATAAATGAGTTCTTTAGTAAATATAGCTGCTTTATCTAAGTAAATTGAAGATAGAGTGTTAGTAAATTTTTGGGGCTCATTTATTATAGTATTTTTAGATTTTAGATTTAATTCTAGATACTATCAGGTTTACAAAATTTGAAGTAGTCAAAAAAACAATTTTCGCCATTCCGAGTATAGAAATAGGAGATATTTGTAATTAATTTTATCAGTTTTTTGGAAGGTTTTTATAGGTTTTTATAGGTATTTTTAATTTAATATTTTAAGTTTTTTAAACTATTAAGTTAAAGTTTTTGGAATTATGTCAGTTGCAAAAACTGTAATAAATAAAAAATTTATCATGAAGCAACAACTAAGTCATTTAGGATATTCAGCGTAGATTATAGCTTTGTTTTTTATCCAACTTTTTGCAGCCTTGTTATGATAACAATCTTCGAAAAAGGAGAAATCAGCAATAAATTTCTGCACAATAAAGAACAATAAAAAACTTTTTTATATGTGTGATAACAGATCAACAGAAAAGTAAAAAACAACATTACTATAAATCTATTTTGTCCTACGGTATGAAGCAGGGAAATAATTTGCGATAAAACAAAAAAAGAATTATGGAATAAAGTGCTTGAAAGTTATTTCAAGACGTATTTATCTTTTAGTGCAAAAAAGTTAAAAGTATCGCTGTAATCCAAAAATAGAACGCAAAAGACAAGACTGGTTGCGTGTCTACAATGAGAAGAATGTAAAATAAGCTTGCAATTTCTTCGTACAAACCCTAAACCCAAATAACTTCAAAACCTTCCATGTTCGCGCCGTAGAATGTTTGCAATCAACCTTTACTTAGAACCCGTTTAAACTTCACACAAAGTAAACTTTTCCTAAACTTTGTTTCAAATTTTGGCTTCGGTCAGAACCACCAAGCAGTTTCAGACATTAAAATGAGCTGTAAATATTTTCCATTTCTCTTCGATAAATTCGTTGCAACCTTGACGGTTACCACGGCGTCAGTTCATCATGTTTCGCGTCGTGACGCTTTAGACGTCGTAGTCATGACAACACGAGATTTCCAACAGACGGACATATTGTATTATACATTTTTTATGAATCGATTTTATTTCAAGTGTTAAAATTAAATCTCGCACGAATCAAATTATTGCAAATTACAACATTATTCAGCAGGTTGTTGAAATTGATTTTATGGACACGAGTAAATGAGTTTTGGAATTCATGCTCGGAGTACTTAGTGAAATCTAATGTTAACAGTTTATGGATAACCTCGGGAGATTTGTTTTATAGTTTGCACTCAGTAGCTGTGTTGAAATGTTTATACTTTATTTTTAGAATTTTTGTGTTTGTGCCATTTCGGTGGTTTATTTGGCTAATTCATTGTTGACGGTGCCGGATGTTTCGAGGTGATAAAATGCACTGGCCATAAGGAGGTTTTTTTACACATACTTGGTCAATTTAAGCGAAAAGAAATGAGATTTATTGTCAGCTATTTTGTAAACGATGATTTGTTTTGTAAAAGAATTCTAAACAATCCTTCAAATGGCAGATCATTTTATATCGACCTCATGGTTTACGATTGCGAATTAGCAGTAGGTGTTAATGATGAAAATCACTCAACTACGTAACTACGTATACAATATAAACTAAAAACTCAAACTTCCGACTTCCGTTTTTTTTGGCACAGTAAAATTACTATGAGATGTCAACCCAAAATCTATTCGGTTATTCATTTTGTATTGTATATGTTTTTATTTTCTAAATTGCTGTTGTAACAAAACTGTTAATGTACTCATTTGAATGCGTTAATGAGCAAACCCCAAATCTAGATACTTTTTTTCGGTTGGTAACTCACATTTGGCAAAATGTCAAATGTCAATATAAGTTTAAGGTTACAGTTTTGAGCCGAAAAAAAAAATTTCATCGACAGTAAATTAACCATGGCATTTTCTGTTATTTGCCGTATTTCTAGTGGAGTGCAGGAAATTTCGGAATTCATGTTGGAACACTAATTTTGCAATTTCACTTGGGAAAATGGAAATAAATAAATGATTAAATTTATCAAATTTGATTTTATTCATAAAGAAATATATGTAATACGCAAATAAAAAAAAATAGCATAAAAAACTTGCTTTATAACGGCAGTTGTGATGCGAACTTGGGCTCGTGTCTTAACATATGGTTTATAAAATTAGTTTTTTAATGTATTCTACTAGAAATAGATAGTAATAGAAGTATGGCGTTTTCTGGCTTTTTTACCTCCACCATTTTTTAATATCGCGTGTTATTTGTCCATAAAAACTGCCACCAAAGCACACGACGCTTGGAGCAAAATAAAAATACGTTCTATTATGTGCCATTTTATCGAAAACCGTCATCCCAAGTTTTCAGTCTAATTAAACCAGAAATTCATTGAATTAAAATCTCTTTACACTCGTTCAACAAATGTCGCTAAAAATTTGCATCGAACCGCCGGCGCCGCAAAACGGAAAGCAATTTAATGGCAGAGTTTCCAAGTTTAAAAGCCTCTAGGATAAGAAAAAGTTGTCGAGAACTTGTCATTTTTGGAACAATTAGAGTGAAATTTAACACAACTGGAGAGCACATAAAACCCAATTCTTGTTTTAAACGGATATTTAAAATTATGAACCATTTAGTGGAGAAGAAGGCTTCCAAAAAGATATAAAGAGAATAATTTAGGAAAGGTATTGGCAAAACGACGCCTGTGGGAACCCACTTGAACTAGAGTTTCTTTCACGCCGGTTTTACAATGGTTTTGGCCTCGCATTTCGCTTGGGAGTGGAAAATTCATAAGTTATGTTCTTGATTTATGTCAATACTTTGCCGGAGAAAAAGTTGCTCGACTTCATAATTTAAGGTTTTTCCCAGACACGTGCGCTGAAATTATTTTGTGAGGAAATCGCATTTGGCTTATCAAGAAATGAAGGATGGCTGAGGAAAATTATTTCTGCCACCTACATTTGCTGATGGGAATTAATGGCTCTTTTCGTTATTGATTTTTTTGATAAATTGAGAGCGATGAAGTGGAGCCACTTTATGCCGTTTTTACGTAGGAATTTGTCAATAAAGATATAGTTAATGCGGCTTTCAGACGAATTTTCGTGGAAAATTGTAGCTGTTTCTACACTAAAAATATTCGCGTTTATTTATAAAAACTGCTTGAAAAGCTGTTACAATAAATAACAAATACACTCGAAAAGTTGAGCAAATATTTTGGAATGTGTTGGCACGTAGTAAATGAAGATTTCATGAAAAATAAGTCAATATTTTCTTTGATTCATTATCTTATCTTTTTTTTATTACATAAATGTGCATTATAAATTTCAGTAGCTGCGTGTTTTCTTAATTAGCCCAGGAGAGTGTCCTCAAGCAAGCTTTAATGGTAATACTTACTTACTCTCAACTAAATTATTGAAGCGAGCAGACTATTAATCATTTCAAAGCCACGTGCTATTACGGAGAGCTACAACATTTGATGCTATAAAGCGGCTTAAAGCAGCAAAATACCAATCTTGGATTGCTTCCATGATTTCAACCAGACTGAATTTGAAACGAAAGTATATTATTGTATAAAACGTCACTCAACGTAGTTTTAAAATTTAGAAATAAAACAACAAGCCATTAGTATTGTGGAATGCAAATCATTTTATAAAATGCTAAATTCGATGTTTGAAAGTTTGATTGATGGAAGCAAACAATCAACATTTCATAACAAGTAATATTTCAAATTTCAACTGTTTCGAACTTTATCTTTGAACTTACTTAACATTCTCACTGAAATAAGTTTTTTTTTTCTTTTAGGGCCCCAACGGACGTGATGGCGGCGGAGCCAAATGGCTCGCTACAGAATACCACAGTACTGCCTCCTCTTTCAACAACATCCGATCCAAAAGACGTGGAGCGAAAAGAACTAGAAAGAGTATTTTACGAATCTTATGATGTTATGACCGGAGTTCGTATCGCAGCTACATTAGGTGGTTTTTTTGGTTTGATGGTGATTCTCGTTTTGTATAAATCTAAATCAAAGACTGAAAGAGCCTTGGAAGATCCTGATTTCACCGCTGCAGCAGTTGCCGAAGTCGAAGAAGAAGAACGCCAATTAGCTGCTGTCCTCGAAGCGACGGCTTATCAACAATTAAATCCGAGACGTGGAAGGAGATCTTTAGATACTTCAAGTATACCTCCAGGTTGGATTAAAACCACGACGAGATTCTCATCAGTAGGAGGATATAGTAGTTTGATGGAACCACCGACGAGGACGCACTCAAGACTGCCGTGTTTTATCGACGAGGACTCGCCTCCTGAAGAGGATCGATCCTTATATGATGATGTCTATTACAACGGGTAAAGATTTGTGCTCAATTTTCAATTACCATTTGTTTGTGTTGGGGGTTCCTTCGCTTATCGTGGGCCAACAGGGAACTTTGTGAAGTCTCTTAAAACTTTGAGAACTTTAATGTGAATTTTTAGTAGTTGCCGTTCGTGGAGGCAAACAGAATTATTCAAAATGAACTGCTATCAATTAATGTTTTTAGATGAGACATCGCGAATTTCCTCTCAAAAAGTGGCGTTGTTTTCGCGATGAATGCCATCTTTTCTTTGTTTAATCAGACATGAATTGTGCTAGCTTCACAAAGAATGCTAATCAATACGCCGGGCGCTGCACTCATGAATCCTCGTGATCTCTTATGTAACTGAGCTAAAACTTGTTCATAGACATCTCGACGTCCCAAGGAGGTCCAGCAACATAACCTGCTCTTCTTCAGGAAGTTCTTACTTGGAACGCCGCGATTCCGCCGTCGCTCTGGGTCTTCCAGTGTTACCAGGCCACAAATCAAAAAGTCGTAGACGCCAGTCATCGCCTCTCCTCGAAATCTACGACTTTTACTATCCAATCGATATCAAAGTGATTCAACCGACTCCTGGTGGTTCTCCTTGCGGAAGTGATCGTGCTCTGTACGACCACGTCTCTGAACCACCTAATCTAATTCCTCGTCTAGCACCGTTAGCATCTATTAGTAGTTGTAACAGTTCTCTGGGTGCTGATTATACAGACTTAGACATGGCGTCGTACGCAAGTGATTCCGTTTTTCAAGAAGACAGAGATAGTACCGACGATGAAGTCGAACAGTTTTCCACTGATAGCGATTTGAGTGATGCTGGAGCTTGTTATAATCGAAGAAAAAAGAAAAATAGTATCTGTGAGTCGTTGGTTTGTACTCCTGTTAACGAAGGACCTTCTTGTGTATTGCCAAAAATTAGTAGTAGATCTTTATCAAAGTCTTCGTTGACCATTGTCGAAAATCTTGATTTGCCGGAAGTTAAAGTGACTGACAGTGCTCAAGCGCAAATTGACATTGATGAGCCGAGAGCACAGGAGACTCTTTTTTAAAATGATTTTAGTTTTCTATGACGAAAGTCACGAAGATATGTTTAGGTGCTAGGACTGCTAGGTACGGTTTTGGTGAAAATCTCGCACAAATCTGACCAAGACTGTTACTTTTACATTTGTGCGACATTTAGTTCATCTCCAACATTAGCTAGAATTCTAGGAAAAGATACAAGGGTTGAAAATTACAAATGTTTTGTCTTTTTTTCTAGAACCACCAACAAAAACCTGCTCCAAGCCTAGTGGAACCAACTCTCGAATTTATGATCACAAGATGTGATTAATTTTAATGTTTATACATATGTAAAATACATATCGCATAAGCTGTAGAAAATTCGCTGTGAAATCAATGGGTTTAGTCTTTGTGTTAAAAATCCTCCGACACGAAAATGTTGCTGTCACTGTTGTCAAGCCAGGGTTCTCTTTCATCTAACATTTATGTCAGAAAGTGAAACAAAACCTGTAATCGTTGTAAAAATTTCTGTTGCCAATTTTGGAAGATTTTACCTGAATAGGGAAACGAATGTAGACATATAATACGTGTTTTATATTTTTCGTTGTTGTTATACAAAATCATAATGAAACTCGGTTTTAATTAAACGGTTTTGTTCTTTGTTTTATATTGTATTATTGTTAATTTAAATATTGTGTCAAAATGCAATAAATGTAATAATTGTTGTTGATTTATTTATTCAAATTCGTCAAATTTTCCATCATCAGTGAAAACACTAGAATAACACTACATCACACGTACTTCTTTCTACTGTCAGATAAGCAGCTTCAGCGCTTTTATATCGGCTCTCTTTTTTAATTTCCGAATCCGGGAGATTATTCACCTCGTGATCACTTAATAAATCCACCCATAACATGCAAGAGCGTCAGCAAACATTTCAAACAATTTGGGATATAGATAATAAATGATTCAATTTATGTTACAAGTCAGGGTTAAAATTGGATTTCACGTGATTGGGAAATTAACGAAAAATTATAGCACATAATTTATTATGGCCAAAGGTTAGTTAAAATTTAATTATCGTCTTCCCGTGGCAACATAAGCACTATCTTGACACAGTTTTACAAAGAACTCATCCAAAATTGACTGTTATCATTTTTAGAAACATTGTTAGGGCATGTAGGTGACAAAACAAGCAAAAGAACGACAAATTCGATTGTGATCTTAAACAAAAAAATTAATTAAACATTAAATACTGCTTACCGAGCGGTAAGGGAGCCAAGATCATATCTACCAATTTTGGGAAAAGCTTTTTTAGTTGAAAAAATGCAGCGCAAAGGTAATTTGATTTTTTTATAGTTTTGCTTTTAATAAAGCATTTACCACATACCTACCAGTTTTGTTCGAATATCTATTTTTTACGCATTGTCATTATTTAATTAATGTTGATGGCAAAACAAATACAATAAACAAAATCAGAGAATTTTTAATAACCAAAATATAATTTCTGAAGTGTTTACGGTACCCGGAACTGATAAGCTCGGGTATAAAAAGCTCGGGTCTCAAACGTACTTTTAACGTTGAAGGTACCAGATCGTAAGTATTAACAAGTTATTGTGGTTGTTAATGTAATTTTTTTTTGCCTTAGATCAAAATGAAATATTTTGCTTTTTTCGTGGTTTTGGCTGTCGTTTTGACTAGCGCTTATGGTATCGGCCCTACACCCAACATTTTTGCCTCCCATCGTGGCATGAGCCTCACTGCAAGCCAAACTCCTGCTGACATCTTTAAATCTCTTGGAGATTATTTCCATAGAATGAGCATCATAAACCATGATGGAACTTTGGATGTTAATGGACATCCATCTGGACGCTAAAAAATTTTTTGAAAGGTTTCATGAAAATTATAAATAAATCCTATTCTTCAATCTCTTTTTTTTTCATATTTTGTACTCATGTTACGAGATTTACTAAAATCTCTAGTTATGTAGTGAGTTCATTGAATTTTTGGTTTACTTTTAACATTTGAGTCAATTAGTTTTATGTTTTTATGTTTTCTCAGCTTGTAGTTGTACCAAATATTTAATTGGTTTTAAACTTTTGTTGCATTTTTTTCTTAAAAATCTTTTCTCAGGTTTTTTCTTAATGCTATGACAATGAAATGAACTTTTGAATTCGTGAAAATGTTGAGTGCGAGTAATCGAAATAATTTGTTTAAACTTTTATATTTTAAAACGACTTGCTGTTTTCTTATGACGTTTTAACTTTTTCATAATACCTCCCCTCTTGAAAAGTCAGTCATAACAGTCACAGCTGTTATAGTATAGTTTTGTATTATAAGTAAAGAAAAGTATTGTTTTTCTTTATAAATCGCAATTTTATGCTATGAGCAAAGACGAACTTACTTTTTTTTAAAAATAATACATAAAATTTTTTCGGACACTTAAATAGAAATATATTACGTTTCATAAAAAAATATTTAAAAAATACATTAAAAACGCAAGAATCAAATTGCCGTTTCGATCACTGCAACCAAATAACAATAAGTAAAAAAAAATTATCAAGTGTGGTCGCGTGAAATTTTGTAAACGTGGAACTAAATATTCAAAATCATCCTGAAATTTCGGTAAATATGAGAAAACCTACAATATTTTCAATTCTTGGAGGACTTTAAAGAATGTAGAGGATATGGATTTCGACGAAGAAATAATATAATATTCAAGTTAAAGCGCCAAAGTGAGGAATATGAAACAAAAAAATCTAAAATTCTATCGCAAATGATGTGTCAAAATTTTTGACAGAAGCGTCTGATGATGCGGCATGGAGCGATCCAGCAAGTGCTCGTCAGGAGATTTTATCAAAATCGTCACTATCATTTAATGATTTTTTTAATTGTTGTACGTTTAATATTTATTGTAATAAATAATTAATATTTGTTTATTTTGTTGCTATAAAGAAAAGAAACATTTTTCTTTACGATTTGTAATAGAGAAATGTAGTCTATTTTCATTGGTGTCCGAAAAATTAACAAAACAGAATACAGAAAAAATATTTAACCAATTAGAGCAACGTAAACTTGATTTATAAATTTTCTAAAAATTATGCTAAACAATTTGGAAATTTTTGTCGGTATTGTAATTATTTTAATATAATTTAAAGATATATCTACGACTTTTACAAGTTTCAAAAAATAGTTTCTATATACTTAATGGCAGTGTTATATAAACTTGTTAAATACAAATTATTACGTTTTTTTAAGAAATTTCAGCAGTAATTAAATTCTAAAAAATAATTGAACGAACTGATTTAGAAATTCTAAATCCTAAACGGAAACGTTTTTCAGCTCGAATTCATCTGTTCCGAAATTAACCAGTTTTAATCAAAACTATACCGTTTTATACCACCTATTACATACACACACACACACACACACACAACTTTGATTAAAAAACGTTTATATAACCGGTGATTATTTTGTTTTATTAAACCCAACTTATGACAGTTTTCCTACACATTTCCATGTCAGCGCTTCCCAGTAGCAGTAACCCTAACAGCTTCTCCGCTCAATTTTCCAAAGAAAACAGCCAAAGATTGGTAGAGCTGAGTGTTGTCACCATTTGTAGAAGTAGAAAGGAGGTTGGGGCGCAAATAATAGCCATAAGCCGAAGTCAAAACGACGGCGAAAAATAAAAAAGTGATTAATCTCATTTTAGCTAAAAATTAAATTTTTTTAAAGTAAAAAATATAAGTTTATCTTACCTAGTAGTTGATTTAACTGTTGCAGAGACAGAATAGTTAAACGTTTTTTCCGAAGTGTTTTTATACAGTCCCAAAAAGTGCACGGCAATTCAATTAATTGATTAGGTTCGGTAATGAATTGATATAAAACAATGACTTTTATTTTATGGAGATTATTAATAATTAAAATAATGACCAAAATATGTTAATAAATATATTACCAAAAAGACGATATAATAAAATTTCTAGGAATTAACTTACATAACAAACATTAATGAAAGCTCATAACATTGTTAAATTCAATAAACTTCCATCAATAACGAAGCAACCTGTTAAATGCAAGCAATGGTCCAGTAACACATAAGATAATTTTCCCGCCTGTTAAGACTTAGTAGTGTTCCGCATACGGAGAGTGCTTGATTCCAAAACTGTGAGCTGGATGGAAATCGAGGTCCACCTAAAAAAAACATCGTTACTATCACACTACACAAAACTTCGTTTTTATCTTGTCACCAAAGTGTGTTAAAAAAGCAGGGAAGTTTTTTCACGTCGAAGGAACATGTGTTGCGAGCCAAGAAATGGCGAATGTTTTATTCCAAAAGAATGCGCAGGCGGATGAAGCAGGTGGCTAGTAACCTTAAGTTAGTAAGCATGTGGTATTTATTAGTAAAACTTACGGTAACTCTAAGTTACCTTTTCCGGACAATAAACGCCAGGTCCTGGCGTTGATGAATCCATTGGAATGTTAGTACGTCCGCTTATTGTATAAGCTGGCGAATGTTGCTTCTAATTTTCAGGATTCACATTATTATATTCTCCTGGGCCAGGGTTTTTCACGCATTCGTCAACTGGTTCTTTGTTTCTTCCAGAAATAGTGTAAGCAGGAGCAGACTTCTTGTCACCAACAACAGAAGGAATGTTGTACACGTTAGGAGCTAAAAAGGGAAACTAATAGGTTTTGTGATTGTTCTCAATTGACAAAAACAATAATAAAATTCAGTGTTTTAACCAACCAGAAGTGTCCAAGGGTTTCTTCAATTGGACCTTATTTCCGAAGCTATATTTGGGTGAATTATCGTGCAGAGCTTTGTCAGAGGTGGAAATGTTGTAAACGTTTGGTGCTAAGAAAAAATAAATTAAAGACACGAAATAAAGAGAAGAACAGACCAGATTCTAGCGCAAACCGTCATAAAGCAAACAAAGCATTAATAGAAAGAGAAAGACTTTAGTTTGAACTAACCAGGAGTATCCGAAGGTTGTCCAGTTGAACTTTTTGCCCGAACGAATATTTTGGAGAGATTTCATGCAAAAGTTTGTCCGAGTTTGGTACGTTGTAAACATTCGGAGCTAAAGTTTACAAAAAATTAATCTTTTTTAGTAACAAACACAATTTTCGAAAGATTTAGTAAGACACAAGAATAGCGGTGGGCGTTTGAGCGACGCAATGGTTTATAGGCGGTAAGGGCTGTGTTAACAATTTTAAAGAACCTTTAACCATTATCTAACTATAATTAGTTACATTAATCTCAGCTATATTTAGTGTCAATTTTTTTTATTATTGTTGTTCTGCTTTAGTTATTATCTTCTTTTTAGATCAGACATACCTGGCGTGTCCAGTGGTTTTTCAACGTTTGTTTTTAGCCCAAATGTGTATCTTGGGGTGTTATCGTGAATTAGTTTTTTAGCCTTATCAGGATTGTAATCTCCCGGGGCAGGGAGATTTTCAGGTCTTGCATCTTTTGGACGTCAAATTTTCCATCATCAGTGAAAACACTAGAATAACACTACATCAAACGTACTTCTTTCTACTGTCAGATAAGCAGCGTTAGCGCTTGTATATCAGCTCCCTTTTTTAATTTACGAATCCGGGAGATTATTCACCTCGTGATCACTTAATAAATCCACCCATAACATGTAAGATCGTCAACAAATATTTCAAACAATTTGGGATATAGATAATAAATATTTCAATTTATGTTACAAGTCAGGGTTAAAATTGGATTTCACGTGATTGGGAAATTAACGAAAAATTATGGCACATAATTTATTATGGCCAAAGGTTAGTTAAAATTTAATCATCGTTTTCCCGTGGCAACATAAGCACTATCTTGACACAGTTTTACAAAGAACTCATCCAAAATTGACTGTTATCATTTTTAGAAACATTGTTAGGGCATGTAGGTGACAAAACAAGCAAAAGAACGACAAATTCGATTGTGATCTTAAACAAAAAAATTAATTAAACATTGAATACTGCTTACCGAGTGGTAAGGGAGCCAAGATCATATCTACCAATTTTTGGAAAAGCTTTTTTAGTTGAAAGAATGCAGCGCAAAGGTAATTTGATTTTTTTATAGTTTTGCTTTTAATAAAGCATTTACCACATGCCTACCAGTTTTGTTCGAATATCTATTTTTTTACGCATTGTCATTATTTAATTAATGTTGATGGCAAAACAAATACAATAAACAAAATTAGAGGATTTTGATAACCAAAATATAATTTCTGAAGTGTTTACGGTACCCGGAACTGATAAGCTCGGGTATAAAAAGCTCGGGTCTCAAACGTACTTTTAACGTTGAAGGTACCAGATCGTAAGTATTAACAAGTTATTGTGGTTGTTAATGTAATTTTTTTTTGCCTTAGATCAAAATGAAATATTTTGCTTTTTTCGTGGTTTTGGCTGTCGTTTTGACTAGCGCTTATGGTATCGGCCCTACACCCAACATTTTTGCCTCCCATCGTGGCATGAGCCTCACTGCAAGCCAAACTCCTGCTGACATCTTTAAATCTCTTGGAGATTATTTCCATAGAATGAGCATCATAAACCATGATGGAACTTTGGATGTTAATGGACATCCATCTGGACGCTAAAAAAATTTTTGAAAGGTTTCATGAAAATATATGATTATGTAGCACATGTAGTTTGGTATTTTAATTATAAATAAATCCTATTCTTAAATCTCTTTTTTTTTCATATTTTGTACTCATGTTACGAAACGAAAACGTTTACTAAAATCTCTAGTTATGTAGTGAGTTCATTGAATTTTTGGTTTACTTTTAACATTTGAGTCAATTAGTTTTATGTTTTTATGTTTTCTAAGCTTGTAGTTGTACCAAATATTTAATTGGCTTTGAGCTTTTGTTGCATATTTTTTTCTCAAAAATCTTTTCTCAGATTTTTTCTTAATGCTATGACAAAGAAATGAACTTTTAAATTCGATAAAATGTTGAATGCGAGTAATCGAAATAATTTATTTAAACTTTGATATTTTAAAACGACTTACTGTTTTCTTATGACGTTTTACAGTATATTAAGTACGGAGAACGGTAAGGGATGTTTACCGTTCGAAGACAATTGTTTGGAGGAGGAGCACAGCGACGACTCCAATTATTGTCTGAGAACGGTATCCCTTAACGTTCGACGTGCTTATAACGTTTTTTGCACGATCGAAATTAAAATATACTGAGAGAATTTAAAACGAGAGAAATACGTCGAAATGATCAAAGTAAGTGATGTGAGTGCTGTGACATATATCACTAGGCAACCATTTGGTTGTTTATCAATCAGTGAAAATTTTTTCATAAATTTGTGTATGGTTTTTGGCGTCTTTGGTTGCTTTGTGCTTCAATTATGAGCGATTTGGAAAGTGAAATAGACGAAATAGAAGAGGCATGGGACATTGGATTTTCAGCGGTAATACCTGATAAGTCAAAAACCCGTTACGAGAATTCCTACAAAATTTTCAAAGAGTGGTGCAGTGAGAAAAACATAGGTATTACTGAGAATGTTTTGTTGGCTTACTTCGTTAAAAGAAATAGTACGCTGAAGAGCCCAAGAAGTTTATGGGCAGAATATTCCATGCTCAAAAGCACTATATTTTTGTATGATTCTGTTAATATTTCGACATTTTCTACGCTTATTGCCTATCTTAAACGAAAGAATGTTGGTCACAGGCCAAAGAAAGCCAAGATCTTCACGAAGAGTGATATGATTAAATTTTTAAATGAAGCACCGGACGATATATTCCTCATCCACAAAGTAAGTTAAAGAACAATTGTAATAGGTTATTCGTTTATTTTTTTCGCATTTATAGGTTGCCATGATTCTTGGCGTGGCAGGGGCTTGTAGGAGAGAGGAGTTTTATAACATGAAAATGGCAGATATTGAAGATCGTGGGGCACTTGTTATCGTAAAAATTCCCAACTCGAAGACCAATATACAATGCACATTCACTGTAACAAGTAAAGCGGATGACAAAGTTTCAAATTTGGACATATATCGTAAATTCATCAAACTTAGAGCCATCAATGCAGTTTTGACACATCTGTTTTTAAATTACCGTAACGGAAAATGCACCCAACAAGTAGTTGGAAAAGAGACGATTGGGAAATGGCCATCGAAAATTGCAACATATTTGAAATTGGAGGAACCAAACAACTAAACAGGTCATGCATTTCGGCGCACTTCAGCTACTTTTCTGGTTAATAAGGGAGTTGATGTATTAGGTTTAAAAAGGCATGGCGGAGGGAGGTCTTCGACGGTGGCCGAAGGCTATGTCGAGGATTCATTGGAAAATAAGATCGAATTTGCTGATAAAATTTTATCTACTGGTGGTGACGTCGACGTTCGCTTGGATTGTTTTAATGAAAACAAAAATCCCAACGCATCAATCTCTTTTGCTTCCAGTACAAATAAAAAATGTGTAATTTCAATTGGAAGTAATAACACAAATTGTACTTTTGATATAAAAATGTTCACCAATAAAGATTAAACTAATTTGGATTGTTATTTGAAAAGGCGTCGGTAAGTATTTTTGTCGTTCAGTTTTTAGATCGGTAAGTAATCTTACCGACGCCTTTTGGTAAACTCTACTTACTGTCATGGAAACACCCACGGTAAACAATCAAAAGTGACCGAGCTTGCAAAAACAACTTTTTCATAATACCTACCTGTTAAGGCATTATATCAAAACTGTCAGCTTGACTGAAAAGTCAGTCATAACAGTCACAGTTGTTATAGAATAGTTTTGTATTACAAGTAAAGAAAAGTATTGTTTTTCTTTATAAATCGTAATCTTATGCTATGAGTAAAGAAGAACTTACTTTTCTTTAAAAATGATACATCAATTTTTTTCGGACACTTAAATAGAAATGAATTACGTTTCATAAAAAAATATTTAACAAATACATTAAAAACGCAAGAATCAAATTGCCGTTTCTATCACTGCAACTAAATAACAATAAGTAAAAAAAAATTATCAAGTGTCGCGTGAAATTTTGTAAACGTGATATATAAAAATAATCAAAATCATCCTAAAATTTCGGCATTAGCGCTTGAAGCTGTTGATAGTTTATTACCCTTAAAATCACGAGATAAATATAAGAAAACCTACAATATTTTCAATTCTTGGAGGACTTCAAAGAATGCAAAGGCGGAAATACCGAAATCTTCCACGTTGTGGGCAACATACTATACTCTTATGTTGAAAATTACGTTGAGAGTGAAAGAAAAAAATGGAAAGTTATAGTTATATTTAAAGCGCCAAAGTGAGGGATATGAAACAAAAAAATCTAAAATTCTATCGCAAAATGATGTGACAAAATTTTTGACAGAAGCGTCTGATGATGCGGTGTGCAGCGATCCATCGTCTTACATTAAATGCAAGTGCTCGTCAGGAAATTTTATCAAAATCGTCACTATCATTTAATGATTTACAGTTTCAACAGTGCACAAGTATTACTTTCTCTAACGTTAATAATTGTACGTTTAATATTTATTGTAATAAATAATTAATATTTGTTTATTTTGTTGTACTTTTCTTCTTTATGATTTGTAATAAAGAAATGTAGTCTATTTCCATTGGTGTCCGAAAAATTAACAAAACAGAATACAGAAGAAATATTTAACCAATTAGAGCAACGCAAACAAACTTGATTTATAAATTTTCTAAAAATTATGCTAAACAATTTGGAAATTTTTGTCGGTATTGTCCAGGGTAATATGAGAAGTTTTAAACAATATTCGGCCAAGAGGCAAATATCAGACGCTATTGATAATAAAATCTTGTCTGTTATTTGCCAGTTATCATGACATTAGTAATTATTTTAATATAATTTAAAGATATATCTGCGACTTTTACCAGTTTCAAAAAATAATTTCTACAAACTTAATGGCAGTGATATATAAACTTGTTAAATAAAAATTATTACGTTTTTTTAAGAAACTTTAGCAGTACTTAAATTCTAAAAAATAATTGAACAAATTGATGTAGAAATTCTAAATCCTAAACGGAAACGTTTTTCAGCTCGAATTTATTTGTTCCGAAATTAACCAGTTTTAATCAAAACTATACCGTTTTATTGACCTATTACATACAAACACACACACACACAATTTTGACTAAAAAACGTTTATATAAACGGTGATTATTTTGTTTTATTAAATCCAACTTATAACAGTTTTCCTACACATTTCCATGTCAGCGCTTCCCAGCAGCAGTAACCCTAGCAGCTTCTCCGCTCAATTTTCCAAAGAAAACAGCCAAAGATTGGTAGAGCTCAGTGTTGTCACCATTTGTAGAAGCAGAAAGGAGGTTGGGGCGCAAATAATAGCCATAAGCCGAAGTCAAAACGACGACGAAAAACAAAAAAGTGATTAATCTCATTTTAGCTAAAAATTAAATTTTTTAAGAGTAAAAAATATAAGTTTATCTTACCTAGTAGTTGATTTAACTGTTGCAGAGACAGAATAGTTTAACGTTTTTTCCGAAGTGTTTTTATACAGTCCCAAAAAGTGCACGGCAATTCAATTAATTGATTAGGTTCGATAATGAATTGATATAAAACAATGACTTTTATTTTATGGAGATTATTACTAATTAAAATAATGGTCAAAATATGTTAATAAATATATTACCAAAAAGACGATATAATAAAATTTCTAGGAACTAACTTACATAACAAACATTAATGAAAGCTCATAACATTGTTAAATTCAATAAACTTCCATCAATAACGAAGCAACCTGTTAAATGCAAGCAATGGTCCAGTAACACATAAGATAATTTTCCCGCCTGTTAAGACTTAGTAGTGTTCCGCATACGGAGAGTGCTTGATTCCAAAACTGTGAGCTGGATGGAAATCGAGGTCCACCTAAAAAAAACATCGTTACTATCACACTACACAAAACTTCGTTTTTATCTTGTCACCAAAGTGTGTTAAAAAAGCAGGGAAGTTTTTTCACGTCGAAGGAACATGTGTTGCGAGCCAAGAAATGGCGAATGTTTTATTCCAAAAGAATGCGCAGGCGGATGAAGCAGGTGGCTAGTAACCTTAAGTTAGTAAGCATGTGGTATTTATTAGTAAAACTTACGGTAACTCTAAGTTACCTTTTCCGGACAATAAACGCCAGGTCCTGGCGTTGATGAATCCATTGGAATGTTAGTACGTCCGCTTATTGTATAAGCTGGCGAATGTTGCTTGTAATTTTCAGGATTCACATTATTATATTGTCCTGGGCCAGGGTTTTTCACGCGTTCGTCAACTGGTTCTTTGTTTCTTCCAGAAATAGTGTAAGCAGGAGCAGACTTCTTGTCACCAACAACAGAAGGAATGTTGTACACGTTAGGAGCTAAAAAGGAAAACTAATTGGTTTTGTGATTGTTCTAAACTGACAAAAAAAAATCAGCGTTTTAACCAACCAGGAGTGTCCAAGGGTTTCTCCAATTGAACCTTATTTCCGAAGCTATATTTGGGTGAATTATCGTGCAGAGCTTTGTCAGAGGTGGGAATGTTGTAAACGTTTGGTGCTAAGAAAAAATAAATTAAAGACACGAAATAAAGAGAAGAACAGACCAGATTCTAGCGCAAACCGTCATAAAGCAAACAAGGCATTAATAGAAAGAGAAAGACTTTAGTTTGAACTAACCAGGAGTATCCGAAGGTTTTTCCAGTTGAACCTTTTGCCCGAACGAATATTTCGGAGAGTTTTCATGCAAAACTTTGTCCGAGTTTGGTACGTTGTAAACATTCGGAGCTAAAGTTTACCAAAAATTAATCATTTTCAGTAACAAACACAATTTTCGAAAGATTTAGTAAGACACAAGTTATTAGTGTTAGTTCAAAAATTTTCTCACGAACCCGGAGTTTCTGAAGGTTTTTCCAATTGTACTCTGCTTCCGAAACTGTACTTGGGCGCATTTTCATGTAAGACTTTGTCAGCGATGGGCACGTTGTAAACATTGGGAGCTATTAATAATAAAATTTTAGTCACTTGAAGCAAAGTTGCGAGGTTTCGTCCAGATTAGTGCCACCACCTTTAACTAATCTGGACGTTAAAGCTGTTTGAAAAACTAACCAGGTGTTTCAGATGGTTTTTCGATTGGGACTTTGACACCAAAACTGTATTTTGGCGACTCGTCAGAATCTGGTACGTTATACTCATTGGGTGCTAAAATAAAGGTTAAAAATAAAGTAAGGGTTAAACTTAAAATAAAAATAAATAACTAACCCGGAGTGTCTGACACTCTGTGAGTAGGGGTTCTCATTCCAAAAGAATAGCGGTGGGCGTTTGAGCGACGCAATGGTTTATAGGCGTTAGGGGCTGTGTTAACAATTTTAAAAAACCTTTAACCATTATCTAACTATAATTAGTTACATTAATCTCAGCTATATTAAGTGTCAATTTTTTTTATTATTGTTGTTCTGCTTTAGTTATTATCTTGTTTCTAGGTCAGACATACCTGGCGTGTCCAGTGGTTTTTCAACGTTTGTTTTTAGCCCAAATGTGTATCTTGGGGCGTTATCATGAATTACTTTTTCAGCCTTATCAGGATTGTAATCTCCCGGGGCAGGGAAATTTTCAGGTCTTGCGTCTTTTGGACGTCCGTGCAAACTGACAGCTGGAGGTGTGTCTTTTCCTGTTGTAAACAAGTTTTTAGTCCATTTATGATCACAAACTGTCCAGCTTAAAAAATGATAAATGAAAAGTGTAGTACAAAACGTATTTATCTCGTCAATCAAGTGATGTAACATCTCATGACGAAACTCTTAATCACTTCAAAAATGTAAACCGTCTGTTCATCGCATAACCCCCCACGGGGATATTTTAAATGAGCATTTCAACCTAATATGGACGTCAAAAGTACAAGTTGCATACTAATTTTTGAACTGGTTTTTTGCTACACTGACTTAACAAACATAAAATGTGATTTTCGACCCACCTTTTGCACTGAGTCCTGTGACATTGTACTGTCCGGGTCCGGGTCCAATACTTTCTACCTTACCATTATGTCTAGCACCGAAACTAAAAGCTGGTGCTCGCCCACTCTTTGATTCGGACGTTTTTTTACCTGTGGATGCGTGGGATTAATCAAAAATAAAATCTGTAGTGGTTTTTTCTGTAATTATAGAGCAAGGCAGTGATTGTACATGTCTCGTTCTAGAGTTCTAGACATGCATTTAACTTTTCAAGTTACAAGGTTTTATGTGGGATCTATTGCGCTAAATTTGTAGTAAGTGGTAGAATTTGTAAAAGTACCTATGTAGGAAGGAAGAGAGACGCAGGCTGGACCTGGACTGTTGTATTCTGCGGCGATGGGTCCTCGTCGTTTCGTTGGTGTCCACGGACGTTGAGTAAAACCACCCATCTTCTAGAATAAAATAATTAATAATATAATAATGGTAATAATAGATTTCGTTTTGGTCGTTGCAGTCTTAAAAAAGAAAAAAACAAGCTCTGACTTCCTACGAAGAACAATCATTTTTCACTTCCGCCACCACAAAAAAGTGCATAAGAACAACACATGTTTTTACTTTTAAATATTTATTGTATTTAAAAATTCAGCCTACGTTTGGCTATTCGTGGCCAAATATAATCCGATGAGTCACACTTATTTGAAGAAAAACCCTACAACTGGAAATCAGTTTTTCAATAGTTCTTTTATTCATTGTGATTTTACAAAACTTGTTTTTAAACATAATGTTAATGTTAATAAAATCGACAATTAACTCAGCAAATAAATAAATAAAGTTCTGACAACCAAAGGGAAAATTGTCCAAGAAAATGATTCCGAAAATTTATTATAAAAAGCTGTACAGATTCTTGGAACACCGCTACTGATTCAGGTTATCATAATATGTCTCTTTTATGCTTACCATTTTAAATTAAAACGATTTATCCATCATAACCATAAATTTAATTGAATTTGATTTTTATTACATCAGCAACGTTGCAGATATCTCATGAATATTAACCATCGAAACTAAAAACTCATTTATTCTTTCTAGGTATAAATCGAAATCGTTACAAAATTATCACATAAAGTTGTTGCCATTTACAGTAAATGATTACGTACATTTTTAGTTCGTTTTTTATAGAAATGACATCATATTTCCAGGTGAGTGGGAATGTCACTAAAAAATACAGCGGTCAATGAAACAATATTAATTAAACTGGCGCAAAAGTGTATAAATTTGAAACCAAATAATTTCTCTGTGGAGCAGGTTAACAAAATTGCGACGATGCTCCATCGACTTGTTTAGTAAAATCCTCGACCTTGTCCTACAGAAATCAACATATGTTCTTAAGGTGATGATAATCACATTATTGCTAGCTCTGACATTCAGAAAAGAATAGTTCTTTTTTTTATTTTTGGTCTTTTAAGATCATGAGTCACCAATCAGTAAACATATGGCCACTACTTTGATTCTCTTGTTAGAATTGGGTGAAGGTAAATGTGTTGAAGGTAATGAAAGTGATTTTAATAAAAGCAATATCGAAATTTCAGATTTCGAATTTTCAAGAACGGAAGTGAGTCTTTAATTTTGACTAACTTATTTTGCTGAGGAAAAACAAGTAGATCAGATTCCCATTATTTTAATGGGAAAAATCACGATCGCAATTGTGGTTGTATTTATACCATTACGAGATGAGATCATTTCAAGGTTTAGTTTTATAAACAGAGAAATCCTTTTGGAAAATAAAGTACAAAAATAGACAATTCCAGAAATTATAGGTAGTAAATAACAACAACAGTAATTGAAAATCAGCATCCAATTGCAGCACGCAACACTATTATGAAATTATTTGGATCACATTCAGTATAGATAGAAATTAATAAATTACCGTCATTACTTCATTCTAGTAATTTATAATTCAATTACTCATCGATTCGACCTAAAAACCAAAATTGTAAGCCGCTCCCATCGATCCTACTCACCTATTAAACTGTTCAAGAATTAAATAATTATACTTCATTTTTCATTATAAAATACAAACTGATGTAATGTCCAAAAATAGACGAAGTTTACCGGTCTGTGATTACAACTCTTAAAGGTGCAGTCATCATCCTTCTATAAATATTTAGTCGACAAACGAGTGGTGTCATTAAAAATACATTCAACACTGTTATTTACATCAGATTAAAAGAAAATGAAAAAATCACAACCCAAAAGTTGTAGTGACATTTTATCAGAGCGCACAGTTTTTATCTGGAATATTCTAGGTGCCAGGTACCATGTTATCCTTATTTTGTCTATCTTGACCTGCTAAAATCTTTAGCGAATGTTCGTTCAGCTATTGGTTAATAGCTAGAAAAGGATAAAATGCAATCACGAAGTTAGTGACGAAACAGATCAATACTTTGTTTTTAAAATTTGGTTCTGACGTAATATGTGCATACAAAACGTTAATTTGTTTGGTGGTAGAATGAGATTATTATGCAAAAAACTCTTGATTTTAAGACCGACTTGTTTAAGATTTGTAGTATTAGAAGTGGCTCATTGTAAATAGTAAACAAGTTTTAAATATTTGGCTAAGTTTAAATTTTAAAAACTTGTGGATAACGTCGTTTTTTTTAATCTGGCTGATTTGTTTATAACTTTAAAGTTTTTTGCAGCATTAACAAATTTCTTATTCACAAAAAGAAATACTAGAATGAGAAAAAAATGTTTGACTAAATTGTGATTTAAGATTCACATGTCATCGTTATTCTTATGTTTTTTTTGCCTTGATATTGACTGAGTAATCAAAGTAATTATTTAAAAAACAAGCAAGGAATTAAAAAAAAACGTAAGAAATATGCACAAACCCCGTTTTGTATAGAATCTTTATTCGAATTTAATTTATAAAATTAATTTAGCGTTCAAGTGTACGTGCTTATGTAATCTTCCGGTTAAAAACTACACAAATAGTTTTATTAACGTTAATTTTCGCAATTAAATCTAAACAACTTAACCTACAGCTTACTTTTGTTGTGGTACTAATTTTTATTCCAAAAATGTGTCAGCCCAACACAAAACTCCGCGCACAGTTTCTTCGACTACTTTTGATTCTGAATCCTGAAAACCGTGGCTATGTAAAGTTCCCCACCACTGAAAAAAGTGGACGGTTCTCTGGAGAAATTGGTGGAGAGGTGGTCTCAAAGGACAACATGTCGTTCACAATGATGACCATTTAAGTCCGTGGCAAGTTTATAATACTTCGATTACCCACGTCACGTTTTTTTACCGATATACAAGGAAATCAAAAGAGTAATTTAATTTCAAACAACTGTTAGGTAATGCAAGTATGCTAAGGAACATGTGTCACCTATTACTGTAGGCCGGTCATTCATTCATGAAATAATGAAATGGAAACACCGGTGCTTCGAGTGGGTTTGCAAAATTATTTTATTTTTCCGTTATATTATAATTACAGAATCGGACTGATTTTCTAACACCCACTGCTGGTTTGAGAATTTTCTAGAAAAGCTCTGTTACAATAAGGTTTTGCGCTTAATTGCAGAGAAAGTCATTTTAGCGTGTTCAATTATTTCGTGTCATGAAGTCGTTTATCCAAATCGAGATTTTCTCTCATGTTATAAGCACCGAGGTCATTTTAAATTGATCAATAGTATCATTGTTTAAAGACTTAAACGTGTGTACATGTACTTATAATAACATGTTATTGTATTTGCATGGTGTCATTATAAAAATTCTGCCCACATTTGAGAAACATCATCATGTTCTTTTGAAGGAATTTCAAAGAAGCTGAGATTTTTGTAAACTCCCACAATAGAAATTTTTTAATGAAGAGTGAAAAATTAGTGAGAAATCGCGGTTTTAAGGCTCGAGCTCCTTTCACTTAGATTAAGTTACAACTGCTTTGATGAAAAGTACTTAAAAGTTACTTGCTTCGTTTGGAATTATTTTTTTTTACCATGACCTATAATTTTAATATCAACGTCCGATTTCTACCACAGTAAATGTGGAAATAATTTATGACTTCCGCATGAACGCAAAAATGCACGCTCACAACTACACCTATTGAAATATTTACATATTTTCAAGACACCAAAAAAAAAATAAGTAAAGACAAAATCTTGATTATTAGTCTCCAAATTTGTTTTGGGTTAGCTTTCAAAGCGGACGATTTTCGATATTTGGAAAACAATCGTGATAAAACTTGATGAACACAAAATACAATTTTTAATTTCTGAAAGCAGAAGAAAACGAGGAGTCAGACAACTAAAAATGTAAAAATACTTTCTCTTTGCCGATCTAAAAATTTGCTTTGAATGTTCTGGAATTATTAGTGGCTATAATTCGAGATTCAACCAACCCATATAAAAGTTTGTGGGCGATGGTAGTGTCAATGAAATCGTGGTAGGCTGGATAATAATGACTCATTTAGTTTGGTAAAATCTAAACCTGCCCATATATAGATCATCCATGGACAACAGCTTCGTGAAATGCTTCAGATGATCATAATTATTTTAAAAATTAATGTTGTAAAGTCTATAACTTTTTCAAAATATAGCCTAATATAAGTACTTTATTTAGCAGTATTTGCCAACTAATTTAGCACTTGCAATAGTAGATTAAATTTCTCGAATTCTTGCAATTTTACTTTGAGGATTCAGTTTTTTCTTCATTCTTTCTATTGTAAGAACAAGTAGTGACAAATGTAAAAGTAGGATAATAGAATAGTAAAAATGCACATCGCCCACTGAAGCACCATTTGTGTGTCCTTCGTTCCGCAGCTGCTACATCTTCTCGTATGGATGATAGTCATCGCAACACAAATTTAGAAACATAAACTTAAAATCTAAAAAAATATCAAATGTCAAAAATTTAAAATTAAAATGTATAAAAACTTAGAAATTTTGATACCAAAGCTCTTAAAAACCATAATTAAAAAGAGAAGTTGTAAGACGTTACAAAATTGATGTCTACAACCCAAAAGTTATTGAAAAATGAGTCTAAATTATACAGAAGTTCTGAAATTGATAATTAAAAACTGAAAAACTAATGCTTTCATTCTTTTAAACTTTTTAAATTTTTTGTTTTTTTTTGATTTCTTACAAATAAAACTTTTTAGATTTTTTGAATGATTCATTGACAAAAATTTTTTTCTTATATATTTTTCACATTAAACTAAATTCTTACGATTATGAGATTATTTACATTTTTATATTTTTTTGATGAGGTAAATTTCCAAAATTTTTAAAAACTTCAATATTTTTTTTGTATTTGTCTTAGAATTTTTCGGTTCTTTACATTTTTATATTTTCTTTGATACACTAAATTCTTTGATATGTAAAGATTTGTTTATGATAAATATAGAATATAAGAAATTAAAAGTTGTTTCGAAAAACTAAGATAAGCGACATTTAGAAACTTTAAAATTAAAATTGGAAGCCTGTTATTATCGAAACTCTAAAAGTGATAATTATAAAACTGAAACCAGAAAAATGCTTACTTTATTTTTTTCAATTAAAATAGATTAAGATTAAGCAATTAAGTAATTATTAGTTTTAAAATCGTAAAGTAAATTTAAAATTTGTAATAGTTTAAGAAAATAGAACCTAAACCGTTAAAAAATATTTCATAAGCCGACAGAAAATTGATGGACATAAACCTAAAAATCTAATGTGAGTCTAAAGGTAAAAACGTTCTGAATTTAAAAAATACCAATTTTCAAGAAAAACGATGCTTCAATCCTTTAAATTTTTAAAATTTTAGAAATCTTATAATTCTTTATAATCTTTTAAAGCTTAAGATTTTTTTTTGGATTTTTTGAACTCTTCGTTTTTAATTTTTTTTTTAGTTTTTTAGACTAAATGCATAATTCAAATAAACAAGGGCAATGTAGTGTATTATTTACCTAGTCATGAAACAAAAAACGAACAACTTTGATTTATGGGTAACAAGTAGGTGCGACATTTTTAGTAACACATGCCAAGTTTCATAAGAATTTGTTGATTTATTACCGTTTGATAATTAAATACTGAAAAATGAGCTAGAGCACCGCGCTTGACAAAAGAAGGCAATAGTCTAAAAACCATTAATGAAGGAATGGTTGCTGTGCATGGAAAAGATGCGCCAAGTTATTTTAAAGTGAAGTTCTGGTCCAAGTAGCTTAAATGGAGCAAGGATGATCAAAGGTGTGGTCGACCACTCGAAGTCTAAACTGAAGAAACTGTCAAAAAAGTGGAAAATTTGGTATTAACGGATAGAAGAATAAAGGTGTCCGTTATAGGCAGAGAGTTTAAGTTATCCAAAATCACCGTTTGAAAAATTCTATATTCTATACTGAACTACGTTATCTACCTTATAGTCCTGATTTAGCGCCTGGCGACTTCTTTTTATTCAAAAATATGAAGAAACACTTGAGAGGAAGAAGTTTTTCTTCAGATGATGAGCTAAAAATAGCTGAAGAAGAGATGGGATAAATGTGTTGTTGTAGAGAGAGTTATATAGAAAAATAAAATGTTATTCTAAGTCTGTGATTTCTCTTTCATGGCTGGGTAGATAACTTAGTAAATTGTAATTTCATTTTCTAACCCTTTGTTTCACATTTCTCTACTTCTAAAGAAACTGTAGTAATCGTTCCCAAGAATGATTTTACCTTCATAGATGTTGCCTAGCTATAACTCCTTAAATTTCTCGTCCACTTTTCATAAAACTGTCAGACAAAAATATTTTTCTCTCCCAAAATGTACAACGACGATAACCTTCAGATCGTCAACCTTGACATGTCTCCGATAAAAAAAGAGCGCCTCAAGAAAGCCGAAAAAGAACGTCTTCGACAAATCCTCAGAAACAGTTTACCAGTCCTAACCAAACAAGAAATTCGAAAGTGTCGTCTCCCATATCACCAAGCAATTCTTGCAGATCTTGAAGAAGCTGGTTTTGTCAACAGCGCCGAGTTCATCAGACAACTAATAAAATGGCAAACTCAAAATCGCAAAAAATTGGGTCCAGGAAGTGTGATCTGGATCCGACCCGAACTCAAAGACTCCAAACAAAATCTGGATTTACTTGTTAAATCGTTGAGTACTGCTGAATCAGCTCATAATGCAAAAAAATTCGCAGTCGAATGGGACGAATTGCTGCGTTTAGCTGCGCATTATGCGTTTGGTCCTGATGATTGGTGGTGGTTAGGCGAGCAGCTTTTGTATCAGTGTGTCTCCATGGAATATAGAGGCGATTTCAACAAACAACAAGCTATAGCGTATTTTATCATCGGGAAATATTTAGTGGAAAACGGAATGAAAGCAGAGTCTGGAAAGTACTATCTTGATTTAGCCAGGGAAATGTCAGAAGGAAAATCATGGTCCTGTTCCGGCATTTTGAAAACAAAACAAGACGTGGTTTTTATAGAATCTTGTAGACTACTCTACAAAACTTTGATGGAAGAAGCTCAAATTCTCATGAAAACTGATCCAGAGAAAGCCGCTGAAATATGTAATGTTGCCCGGAAAAGAGCATCAGAAGCTTGTGAATACGCCGCTGAAGCTGATGCTTTATTAATGCGGGGACATTGTGAATTGCTATTAAATAAAACCGCCGATGCCATCGCTACAGCAACAAAAGTTTTGAACAGAACGACGCGTCGGAAGTTGATTAGAGGAATGTGCGAGTGTAAAATTACATTAGCTCTTGCAAATTTGCAGTAAGTAAAAGTTAACTTAAGTTTGTACAGTGAATACTTATTTGAAGACATGGAAAATCTGACAAGTGCCAGGAGCATTTAAAGGAGTTGAAAGTTTTAGCGGAGGAACACGAAATGCCATTTTATATTGCCCAAGCATATAGATTCATGGGAGAATTTTATTTGAATCAAAAGAAACCATACGATGCAACGCCTTATATTATGCTAGCTTTTTATTTGTTTCATCAGGTTAAGGATTTACGCAGGAGGGAGAAAGTGAGGATTTGGGCGGCTATTTCTGCAGGTTGGTCATGTATTTTGGGTTGCGTTTGCAGTTGATTTTTTACTTACCCAACCTAGTTTTTGTTGCAAATATGAAGAAAACATTTAGTTTTTACATTTTTAATATTAAAGGAAAAAAAATGCGACAATAATATAAAAATAAACTGTAAACTGATACAAATTAATCCAATTTATTGTAAACCAAACAAATCATATCTTCCTAGAGTACACAACAAATATATTCAAATTTAACAGATCTAAATAATGAAATTGGATTCGTTTATTGGCCGCAACTAAAAATAAACGTGCAATTCTGTGAGGTGACTTCTGTTGCAGGTGAAGAGCTGTTTCCGGCGTTCATAAATTTAATACAAAAGTGCGACGACACTGAACAAGGTAATGAAAATTTTATGAAACTAATTAGATGGATTGACGAAAAAGAGCACTTTTGGACACAACTAAGCAAGTTTTCTTTTTCATATACTTCATTACAACAAAGTATAGATATAGAATGAATACTACTATTGTGTAAAAAACAGTAATTTTTCCACTGCAAAATTGTTATAAAGTTTGTATCGTTTTATTTTACATGAGTAGATCCATAATTTCATCGCTAAACGTGACTCGCTTCTTTTTGCGCTCCAATCCATCTTTGCTGTGATCTTTCTCACTAGAATCTGAATCAATGACTTGTACGTCATTTTTAGGGGAAGGTGTAGGAGAACTAGCGATGGAAACAGAATCATCTTGTGGAGTGACTTCCTCGAGTTCTTCCTTCTCCCCATTTACCGCTTCAGTTACTTCTTCCTCTGAGTTTTCTTTGCTTTCCGTGTTCTCTTGATCAGATTTATCTACTCCATTTGTCTCAACAATTTCATTTTCTTCACACGTGTCTGGTTTAATGTCTGTGTTCTCCTCTGAAGATTCGGTACTGGGTTGGACTTCGTCAGGTTCTGCTGGAGGAACTTCCGTGATTTCTTGGTTCTCTCCATTGTCTATGTAGCTAGAAACGCGACGTTTAGGCACAAGGTTTGAAACAATTGCGGATTTGGGAGTTTCATCAAGTCTTTCCTCAGATGTCTCTTTAATACCAATACAAGAATGTCTCCTAAGCGTTGTATTGTTTTCGCCTTTAGGGATTTCTGCAGACTGACTTTGTTTCACGAATGGTGAGAATTTTTCAGACTTTTTCCCTTTAGGTTTTAACTTGATTTTGATGATGGGGCGCAACTTAGGTGTCTCATTCGCTTCAAAATTTTTGGCATTTTTAAGATCAACATAAGCTATTCCTCTGTACAATCTCTTGTCCTGTTTTAACTCGTCATCAATTTGATATTTATTATTACACAGTGGCTGGAGATAATCAAAGCAGTTGTCAAAAATCTTCCTTTTCTTAGCGCTTGGCGGCGAGTTTGATAATGATTTCCTTTTAGGGGTATCATTTTGTTTTTGGGTTAGGATTTTTTTCTTTTTTTGAGTAACCAATTTTGGCTGTAGAAGAAATATTAGTAGAGAAATAGAGGTTAGAATATACTCACAAATTTATGTAACAACTTGGTTTTAAAGCTGAATATAACATCAAAATAGAAGAGGCATCTTGGGCATACACCTAACTCTGAGCTTGTAGACTTCAGAAAATTCTCAGTCCTGTGAAAAAAATACTTCCATGTTTTCTCAACTTGTATTACACATTTGTCAGTGTTGCAAAAATGGCAAACGGCTTTGTCGCTGACGTGGTTTTCTTGACTTTCGCTCAAGTGAGTCTTTGCTTCTTCCGCGATCTGGATTTTGTGGCAACAAATTCCACATATTTTTATTGCGTTTTTGATGGTCTGGAACTAGATTATTTTCGTAGTTTATTTCGATATTTCCGTTGAACTTACTTCAGTTTCCGTTAAGAAGCTTTCCGAAAACAATTTAGGTAAACAATTACAAAAGTGTTCGGCATCTGACGATGTTAAAACTCTTGTGCTTTCTGCACATAAACTACAAACACCTCTTTGTAACTCCATTGTCCTTCGTTCAAACAACATAAAAGACTGTTTACGTCAATAGTTAAAAGTTAATCAAAAGCGGTTTACACAACGTGGGAAACACTTAACACGAAGTTAAAACGCGTAAGAAAAATATAACCACTGACCCGCCAAACGCTGCCATCTTCGTCACGAAACTTCAAAGTGAAAAGCAGGGACGCCAACTTAAACTTGGAGGATCAGCGCCAAATCGAAAATTTTGAATTAGAAAACGAACAAGAGTTAAATTATTTCTAATCTACACAGTCAAAAGACACTGAAACAAAGTTGTCAGAATTAACAAATTTTTGTTTTAAAAACAATAAAAAAGTTTTTACTTTAGCCAATTTTTTTTCTTTATAATTTTCACAAATTTTTAAATTTATTTTTTTTACCGTTGGTAACCCGGTGTTTATGATGTCTGACAAGTTTGTTTTCTTCCAATAATATTTTAAAATCGTGTACTCTCAAATATTGATTTAAATGAATTATTAATCATTGAAGGGGACTATTTCTATAAAATCATTATTTGAAGGCGGTAGCTATGAATAAACGTATTTGTAGGTTATGTCTGGCGTACCCTTCAGTTTGTTATTCTCTGCTAGAAAGCAATCTTTCAGAAATGTTGGAAGCTCTTACTTCTATAAAGGTGATGAAGAATCTCTCATGTCTTTTCTTAACGAGAACATTGTAGATTAACGCCAATGATGTCATGCCCACCATCTCCTGTATGAAGTGTCTTTTAAACATGAAACTGGCTTTTAATATCCAGCAAAGCATACTCAAAGCTGATGAAAAACTTAAAGAAATTACTCTTTTAAATAACGTTGAGGTTAAACTAGAAGTCCCTGATATAGTCTTAAATCCAGAAACAGATCTCTCAAAGTTAACAGACTCAGAAGAATTACTAAAGCTGTGTTGTTCTAACTGTGTTATATGTGGGGTAGAAATGGAAGGTAATTTATTAGCTAAACATGTTGAAGAGCACTTTAGTGATAAACAGACGTGCGACTGTTGTAATAAATCATTTGGTAACATTAGTGAGTACAAATTTCATGTTGCTCATAAACACAAACAGTGTAAAGATGTGAATCATACATGCAAGAAATGCGGTGTCACTTTCCGCTACAAAAGTTTATATAACATCCACATGAAGCAAGCGCATCAAGAATACGACACTTTATTAGAGTCAAAAAAGGCTGTGAAAATACTGTTAGAGCCCACAATCAAAAAAATGGGCAAAGGTCCTTACAGCTGTGATATTTGTGAAAAGAAGTTTCAATTTAGAAAACAGTTAACAAACCACACTCATCAAAAAAAGAAATGTCCAGTCTGTGAGGCTGAAATCTCAAAAAGTAACTTTAAAAAACATCTCTTGAATCATTCTTCAGGACCACAAATATGTGAGCTTTGTGGAGCTAGTCTTAGGAGTTTAGAAAGTTTGAGGGGTCACTTGGCCCACACTCACAGTACAGTAATCTACAATTGTGAGGAATGTGGCCAGGTCTTCAGAAAACGCTACTCATTTCTGTTACATAAGAAAAAACATTCAGGTATAATCATAATTTTATTGTCACTTTATAATTGTTAGTTTCAGGTGAGAAAGAACATGTCTGTGAGACTTGTGGTAAAGCTTTCCTCACTTTCTTTTATCTCAATAAGCACATTAAAACGGCTCATTTGAAGCTGCGACCGTTTATCTGCGAGTATTGCCATAAAGCGTTTTCAAGCAAGTTTGCGCTTCGCACTCATGTGAGGCAACATACTAATGAAACACCGTACAAATGTGAAGTTTGTGGGGAAGGTTTCAGACAGAACGTTTCGCTGAGAGCACATAGAAAGTCCAAACATAATATTGTGGAAGCGAAAACTTGTGCGTGTCCCGTTTGCGGAAAGTTATTTGGGACTGAGCACGCAGTCATCAGCCATATGAGATTACACTAATCAAAATTCATCAATTATAATTGCTTAAATTTTTTCAAACAATAAAATTATTTTATTTGAATTTTCCCACAATTTCGTATTCCTATAGAATATAGGTTGGATCTGGATTGTGTAATGTTGGTTGCTGACAGTACGGCAGCCATTTTTTTTTTTCGTATATACAGTGTTCGATTATCTTAGTTTGTTTCTGTGAATTTAGACGTTTTTACAGCACAGATTTTTTAATATACTGCATGGGCCAAAAATAATGAAACTAACTGTTAAAAGTGAGTAGGGGATTGATTCACTTTTGTGAATTAACCTCACTTTTTTGTTTGTTTATTCCTTAGATTGGACTGGAGTCGCGACTTGGAGATGGGTTGCAAACGACGATAATTGTGGGATTTGTCGTATGCCTTTTGATGGGTGTTGCCCTGATTGCAAACTTCCAGGTGATGATTGTCCATTAGTTTGGGGCCAATGTTCACACTGTTTTCATATGCACTGTATTGTGAAGTGGCTTCAGTCGCAGCCTGTTAATCAGCAATGCCCCATGTGTAGACAAGGGTGGAAATTCAACAATAAGTAAAGGTATAGTTTGCTAAATAATATTTCAATTTGTTCATATCAACTCTTAATTATATCCTAAAATGTAGGTGTAATTTAGTTAGGTTTATTGTGTTGCAAAGAGTTATTTGCGGTTTTTATTTTAACCTAAAAGTACCTCAAGAGGGATCGCGTTTCATTATTTTTAGAACATTGGACAGTTTTCCCACCATTTTTTGTTTCTTCTCTTCGTCTGTTTTATTTTCACGTTATTTATTCGCAGTTCCTTCCGCCCGTTTATCTTTCACTCTTGGTGTATCTTCAGTTATCAACTTTTCATATTGCTCTTAACATTTGAAGTCCTATTCTTTTTCTTATCGCTGCTTATCTTTAGATTCCGTGTACATTATTTCCCATCTATTTTTTCCCTTTTTCGTGGTATTAATCTTCAGTCTGCTTTTTGTTCCTTTTTCTTTTCATATTTTCCCTACCGGCGTATTTTTTGAATTTACAAATTTTTAATTGAATGCCGATCGAAATTCAAGTTATTGCGCAGCACTACATCACTCTTCTAAAAACATCGTATAGGTAATTATGGAAGTCAAGGATCACTTTGGTCCATAAATAGTCAAGTGCTTAATATAATTATTGAGTTTTCATTGCATGTTGGGTTGACGGAGTGACCAAGATTTGAACACTAAATTAGATTCCTCAAAACTTACCGTGTTTGAGAACAGTTAACGCAGCATTTTCAACTCTCGTTTCAAAATGTTTTAAGTCACTGAAAAAAATGTATTCGTTCTTTGCAGTTTGAGTCAGAAAAAACTACACCAAGGTGTTCTAATGTGACAGATTTATTTTAATTAATAACATCCTTGACTCTTGCCCCTAATGACAGAGTTCAAGGAACCGCTTTGTTATAACCGTGCTTAAAAATTACTTCAGCCTGAATTTTACTAACAAATCTTGGTTCATCATAGGACAATAGCAAGAAACGTTATAGTAATATATGGTCAGTCACGACACTGTTCTATTCTCGCAACCAACAGTTACATAACAATTTTTATTATCACATGATTTTTTCAGAGATGCAACTTTTTTTTAATTAAAATTTGTTTAAAATGAGAAGTTTCCGGCTGTTTGCCGAAAATCATGCGAACTCCATTGTTAATTCTTTCACGTATTTTGTATACCTCGAATACAATGGCTCTCGTATTCATTCATTTCATATTAACAAATTAGTTTATAATAAATGTGGCGTCATAATTGAAACTGGATGTTCACTTAGAGTTCTTATGGTTTAGTTGAAAGTTGGTATTAAACGAGTCGTAAAATATTTAACGTCGTGATTTCAATGCCGCATTTGAAAGTTACAATCCCTTGTGAATAGTAGGCGTTAAAAAATGAATTACTGTACGGAATGCACTCAATTGGAAAAATCTCGTTGACATTTTCCCGAGTCACCGTTATATTTTCATTCCTTCCGCATATTACTGCCGTTCGTCCAATTTAATTAATATTAATAGCATATGACTCTCTGATGAGGTAATTTGAGTTCGTTTTTCGCGTTGCCACCCTCGTGAAAACGCCATGGGAAAGTAATTTTCACTGTTTTGTGGCACTTATTATTTGTTTGTGATTTCATCGAGCACCTATTAACTATTGCATTAATTCCCCTTCTACCTGTCGCAAGGCCTCTGCCGTTCCAGCTGCTTATCGCATTTAGTAGGTTTTCAGCGGCCGAGAATGATGTGTGTTGTCTGCGACCGCGTAGTGAATCATCCGAGTGACTAACGTGTGTCACAAAATGATTATGATGAGGTCTACACCCTCCACAAAAATGGGAAAACCGCCGCCACCGGTGCCTCCAAGACCCAGCAAGACGTTGGTAGCGGAAGCTTTGGCGAAAACGAGAAGATCATCACCGGAGCAAAAAGTCGTAAGAGCGGCGCCGCCACCACCGGTTACCATCAACAAGTCCAAATCGACGGTCAATGTTAACGTGCAGAAACCGGTACCTTTGGAAAGGTCCATTTCGGAGGAAGTTAAGTGCAGTACCAGAACTGTTATTTTCCAGTCGCCGAAGATCGAGCCGGAAAAGAAGCGTGTTGAAGTTAAAAAATCCGAAAGTTTTAAAGAGGAGAAAAAAGTCGAAAGAGCGGAGAGTTTCAAGAACGAAGAGAAACAGTGGGATCAAATGTTGAATGATCGCAACCACGTCAATACTTTGATAGATGAGATGTTTGCAAGTGTTTTGGAAGTTTCCAACGAAGAGGATAATAAAGTTGTCATCAATACCAATATTAAAACGAGTTCTCCAACTGTTGTGGTCGTTGAAGATAAAAGTAATACTTCCACAGCCGAGAAGAAGAAGGTTCAGTTTGATGACAGGATGAATCACGAGTTGTTAATTTCCGAGTTGGAGAGTATGAGAATCGAAGATGAGAAGATCATGAAGAGACAAAGATTGCCATCGAAGGACATCTATGGTAGTAGTGATAGTGTTGATGTGTCTAAAATTCATCATTCAGACTGGGTGGAAGTGAGTGATGGACAGGAAGTGAGATTATCAAGTTGTCAGATCACAATTGAGGATCTTAAAAATGAAGACGACAAGAATAAACTGAAGCTGGACTATGAAAGGTACTGAGGATCTTTACGTAATATGTTTCCTTGTGCCTCAGGACGTCACTGTTTTATCACGATATTGCTAAATATTGCTTTTGCTATAATTAACATTGTGAAAGATCCGTTAGCGAAATTAAAAACGTTCCAACTTACTTATTTTGATCGTTTATCGTGGTACCCCCATATCGATAAATTGTTCTGATAAGACCTTCATTTGTGGTTAAAATACTTAGTCTTTTATTTTCCAGAATAAAAACAATGTCTTCGCTTCACGGCCTACCTCCACTGCCTAAAAGTCTGAGCGGTTTTAACCTCTTGGATGGTCAAACAAAACCCCCAACTCCCGTCAGAACAACGTCAATGCGAGGTCAAACCCCTGCAGGTCATTTGGTCTATCCTCCACACCCAAAAATCAATGGGGATGCTCTCACCCCCAATTCAGGGAGGAAATCGACTAATTTAGACACACAGTTGGCAATTCTGAGACGTGAAATGGTAAGTTGAATGAAGGTCGTTTCGCAAATATCATACGCGTAAAAATTTCATACCAAGGCTGACTTGTACGATTTGTTTCCAAAGTAGACAAGTTGATTGCAACTGCAATAGCACGAAGACGTAATAGGTCAAAGACTTAAATTGAAGTTATAGTTAATGTAGAGAGAAAAGGGCAGGTGTTTCCAAGGGACTTTTGAACTGTGTTTTCAAGGTTGTTGGAGAAATGCTGAGATACGCGCTTACGCAAGGTTGTGTTCAGCAATGTATAACATAACGACGGGAATTCGGCTCATAACATTACATTGTTAACACAATGTACATCATTCTTGTGGCACTAAACCAAACGCACGGGTAATAAAACTAACTTACGATTTTCTTGTCTCCACATTTTGTATCAAATCATCAAGTTGTGAGAGGTCTTTGGCATCGCGCGTAACCTTTAATTTTGCCTTAATACCATGAAGTTTTGCAAGAAAACGCTGTTAGCCACGAAACGATTGCACATCATCTACTATTTTGTTTCTTTCTCGTACGTTGTCCTCGACAAATTCACCTGTTCTGCTTGACGTGACGTCACAAACCACTGCACACAAGCTGATGATAGATACCACCAAGGATTAATAATAATAATGAGATTAAACCCAAGGAGGGTTTTAGAGCGAAATGTGTATTTTTATGGGATCATTACAAGCAAAGGTGTTTTGGGTTAGTTCATTTTTTTTTTGTTATCGACAACGTTTCCGGCTTCGTCTCTGTAAATTTTGTTATCGAAGCCAATCAACGTAAACAGCGTTACTTCTGTTTAATAAAAGTTATGTCAAACGTCATATTTGATGACCGTCGTTTTTTCTTCTGCGCAATTATGTCGATTTTTTATAGTTACGTGATCGACGGAAGTTATTTGTTTGTATATCCGTTAAATTTCTTTTGATTTATAGAGGAAACGTCATTTTGTTGCATTTTTTATTTTTATGTACTTTTCAAGCAATGGAAACTAGCACTCTGGTGATAATCAATTGTAACTCCCAGTGGAACACCAACTGTTTCGAGCTATAAAAATTTAAATTTCCTGTGAATTTTGGACACTCTCCAAACATTCTTTTAATGTAAAATGAAGTGTTGATTAACAACTCAACATTAATATACTCCAAGGAGAGTAGAAGTTGGCACAAGATCAGAATTCTTTTCAGATAAACCTATCAAATAATGATTTCCATGTGAACAAACGTATTTATTTTGTTTCTAAATAACCGAAGTTTTTAAATTTGATGTTGGTAAATGTTTGCTTTCATGTTGTGTAATCTACACAATTGATGTTATCGGTATTGTGGACACAGAAATATCAGTGGTACCCAATTGTAATTTCTAATTTTAAGACTTTGTGATTATTGCAACGTCATGCTTTAATTAGTCATTTCTCACTAATGTATTGTATTTCCAATAATCAACCGTATTTTACAGTAAAAACTCAAATGACGATTCAAAGTGTAATAAGTTGTAAAATATCATTCGATTTTTGTTTTCTTTCTGTTCATTAGCCTTGCGCAATCCTAATTATCCGAGTCGTCATACGTTCATTATCTCATTATCAGTTACATTTCGCGCTACGTTATAATTGTTTCTTCGTAATTGTTTATCAAATTTCCGCAATTAAATCACGCATTCGGATAATGGAACGAAAAAATATCTTCGCCTCGAGCTATGGGTTACATTATTGTTGCCACATAACGCAACGTAGCAGGACGAGTTCTTCACATAAACCCGAAGTTTTCTTTAATTCATGACGCTGACGAATCTGTAGTCGTGTGGTCATAACATACCTGAAAAAGGTAACCGTGACCTTGAATCTGACCCAGCAGAAGTGAATTTTCTGTTGAATTTGTTTACCAAGTTGTTCGCTCCCTTTTATTATATGTTATCTTTTATTTACCTTGATTAGATCAAGGAAACAAAAATTGGTTTTCCGGTAATTGTACGTTAAACAACTTTATTTGAATTGTGTTACATCCACAAAAAGTACCCCAAATACGTAACCCAGACCGGACGGGTTAATTAAAACTCCGATGTCCATTCCAGTGATGTAACAATTAACTTACATAACGCTTAATTTCAATGAAGGAGTGTCTGGACTGCTCGAAGTAATGTTTCAGTACACACCTTCCAATGATTAGATGTGGAGTGAAAGGTCATCTTTCTGCATCGAACCGAACAACCTCTCTTTACGTGTGTTGGTCGATGCTTTTATTCCTCTTTGAAAATACGATAATGGCTGCTAGCAGTCCGGTTTTGCAATTTTTTGCCCATCATCTGGCGTTAGTGCTCACCCAAGAAGTTTACGCTTGGGATTGAGAAGATTCCGGCTTAACGAGTGTCGGTCTTACACATCTAGTCCTATGTAAAGAATGAAGACTACACGACTTCCGCCGTGGCCTCTGCGAACGACCTGAGCGAACCAACCGAGAAGAAGAAGAAGGGTCGGCAGGAACGTGAGAAACCACACTCGCGTAACTGTTGATAGATTGACTTTTGCCTGGAAAAAATAGCATGCTAATGGCATCAATACCAATGTTAGGTCAAAATTTGACGGAGGACTATGGAAAAAGAGAATGAACATCTAAACATTTAAGTTTATGCAGGCAATGTTTACCGCGAGATAAGCGAGCTAGGATGAGTAATTTATTATTCTCAAATAATAATTATTAGATGCAATCATAAGTCTTCGAGTCGTAGATGATTAGTGGAAGAAAAAAAATTGGCGGCGTCTGAAACTTTGATGATAGTTTTATCAGTGTTCTTTCGATTTTTCAATTCGTTTCCTTTGATTCTTTTTGTCGGTGAGTTATGACCTTGCCACAACTGGATCACCGTTCCACTTAAATTATTTGCATACGAATGTGTGGGATGGGTCGCATTAAATTCCATCGTGTTTTGAGTATTTTCGTTGACCAGCGACGTGCATGGGCTCTGTAATATGACATGACCGGATTTGACACCGAACTCACCGAATGGGGCTCAGATTATTTGCTTCCTTATAGAGTTAAATGACGCAGATCAACACCGTCTAATTTTCCCATTTTATCCTTTGAATAATTTGTTCGTGTTCTAAAACCAATTTAACACTTTCTTTGTCTTAGAAAGCTGTAATTGCTGTAACTGTGATTGTTTTGTTTGTTCCTCATGTCTTTTGAAAGTTAATATGGGTCATCGATGATTTTCTGTACATTTTTTGAACAGAACCTACCTCAAAGTTATAACCTACGTGTGCGTTAATGGGACTAGTTGTTTTTTTAAGACTACCAAGCAAATCTAGGCCGGTTACAGAGTTCAAAACGACGAGTTAACTGTACCTATCTCTGGTGGGAGGACGGCCAGGTTTCCGGGGCATCCATTCGCTTTGTTAAAAGATTGTGCGTTTGCCAAATATGCAACCATGTGAGAGCAAAATTGGATCGAAAGAATAGATTTTCGAAGATGCGGAGTTTATTTGAACGTATGTATAAAAGAGTTAAAAATACGAGTCCAGTGATGTAACAATAACATCCTTGGTTTATTGTTTAGCTTTGGCAGTAACACTAACACTAAAACTTTCAAGATTACAAGAATTCCATCTTAAGATTTCTGTTTTTGGTGCGAGTGACTTTCAATAACAGTTGATTTTGATTTCTAGGTCAAAATTCGATTTTCTCACCACTCTTAATACGTAAATGAAATTAAAATTCTAGAAAGTGTTGTGGTTCATTTCTCGCTATTGTATAATGCTTGAGAACTTTTTCTTTGTCATATGTTATGGTCTCAGCTTGAACCGCAACTGTTTTCACCCCAAGCAACCACACGCATGGATTCGAATTTAATAGCAGAGTAGATAACGAGGGCATTGTCGCCAACGGAATAAAACTCAACGATGGGAAACGAAAACAAAGAATCGGTGTTCCATGCATGATGAATTATAATAACACAAGCAGGTGGTGGTAAAACAACACGAAAACCAATGTTGCATAACTCGAGCCACGTTTGAGTGAAACATGTAGAACATGGTTCCCAAAATTCACCACTGATGGATTTATTTATTTTACTTAAGTGTTATGGTTCGCTAAAGTATAAAATTAGATGTGTAAGTAAATTGAGTCAGTAATAGTGGTAAGTCAGGAAATAGTTTACATTTCAATGCGTCTGAAACGAGCGACTTTAGAGGAATCTTTTAAGATACACTTCTTGAGTTAATAGAGAGATTTACGGGGTAATTAAATAGGTGAAAATTATAGTCGAGGCTGTGATTAGTGATCGTGCAACTTTTATGCTTGGTTGAGTGCATAAAGGGTACGATCACATAGAGCACGATCACGACCGACTGATCTTCAAGATGGTGGCTCAAGTCGTACACACCGTTCTCGTTTGAGTGAGCGCAAACTGCAAAAGAATTTGCGGTTTTTTGCGAAATGATTCACTTTCGCATTAAAACTTTTGTTAAGCGAATGAATAACGAGAAAGTGGTGTTTTCTAAAAATAAACGAGGTAAAATAAGTTTCAAATTAACCCCACGTTGGTTTGCACTGCATACAGAACGCGGTGAAATTATCTATATGCAAATTAACATGCGGACGTCGTGCGATTTGTCCTGGAAAATTTACAAGAACATACAGCATGTCAAAATTGTTTCAATGACTAATCACGCGAAGATTGCGGATGATTCATGCTGCGACAAACAACTGGTTATAACATTACATGGCAAAAACAGGATAAAATCTCAAAAATGCAAATAAAAACATTATAACTGTAACCACCGAATTTTGCACGACTCTGCAAGATTAGAATTATACTATAGCGGCACCGTTAATGCAATGAAAACAGTTCGAAATCGTTCCTTTTTCTAATTCGAATCTTTCTTTGGTCTTAGAAAGTTGACGCGGTCCATTAATTTTCGACTTTTGTCGCTTTTGTTATTTCCCCTCGTTACGACAGGTTAAAAGTCACACTTTCACTGCTAGTGGTCGTTTTGCATATTTTGACCCCCGGTGAACATAATTCGGAAAGTTGTCTTCCTCATCAACAAAATGTTAATTTCTGATTAATTTAATTGGCGATACGTTTACAGTACAGCCTTCGTCAGCTGGATTTGTCGCTCCTTTCGCAGCTGTGGTCTTTGAACGAATCTATCCAGGATTTCCGCCAAATCCTGCAGGATCAGGAGGATCGGGTTTTGTCACCGCCATCGCCGTCTCCAACGCCATCATCGGGGGATGAGGGTGACGCCGATGAGTTTTATATGTCCACAAGTTCGATGAACTTTAGGACACCTCCGCCGCCTCTACCGGTCAGGAGACCAAGCAGTTCCTCGAATGCGTCCAGTCTCGGCTAAGGAAGTCAGTAGTCGGTTTTAGATTAGTTCACGGCAGTTGGACCAATTAATTTTACATAATATATTCCAATGTGTAAGTGAAGTGAATTAAGTAGTGTTAACAATTGTAATGTTGTGATAAAATCCTGCACTAATTTCAAGTAGCATTGTACAAATCTTACCATAACTGTAAGAGTAGATAAGATTCGTGCACTTTGTGCATAACGTCCTCTGTAATGTACTTTAGTTATTCTAACATGGACTGATATTAAAATAAAACGTTTGTATTTACTAGGTTTTATTTAACATAATTACAGGATGAGACGATTAACACTGGTTGTGATGTGAGTCCAGAGTTAAAAGAACACTTTGTATAAAAACCCTAACCTAGCATGAACTTAATTAATTTGTTATAGAGTACACGAAGGTGTTTCAGAACTGTCAGCTTTAAAAGTGCAAACGCACGTTCTGCTGCCACTGCCATTAGGAAGACATATGTGATCTTGCGGGCACTGATCCTTGTAATATTGACAAACATTGGTCAGTATCGGACAACTTTGAGGAACCGCCACCAAACCAAACAGTTTGTTACCGCTCCCACCTAGAGGAACTTGCAACGGAGATAAACGAATCAAAGAGTGTTTTTCCGCCCTTTCAATTTTTTTACTGTAACAACAAAGACTGCATATTGTAAATATCTCGACTATGTAAATACTTACGTGATCCAGTCGGACCAATAAACGTGTTTATCTGTGACCGTGATACCGAAAGGGTATGTACAGTTTGTTGCAACAGTTCGTTTAACTCTGCTATCTATATCAACGCATTCGATTTTCTTGGTTCCTGCATCCGCATAGTATAACTGTTCTGTTTCAAAGTCTATGGCGAGAGAGTTCGGTAAGGAAACGGATTCGCCTTGGAGGAAAATCGACCTTCCACTGCCATCAGCGTTGGCCCATTCGATTTTTGGATTTGCGCGATCCCAGTCCGTCCAGAAGATCTTCCTAAAAATTAGAAAATAGTTAGGTGTTTTTTATTTTGTTGTTAAAAACGATACCCTCTTTGTGGATGCACGACAATCCCTCTTGGATTTACCAAGTTGGTATTGAAAAGAACCCTTCTTCGTTTCCCTTCAATGCTCGCAACTTCAATCGTGTCTTTAGTAGAATCAGTCCAGTAGATATTTCGTGACACCCAGTCAACAGCTAGCCCCTCAGGTGACCCGATATCTAAAATTTGATTTTAGAACCTCCTCTGATTCCCCAAGCACCTACCTTGTGTAATAAAGTCAGCTTTTAAACTTCCATTATACAGCGAACTTCTGATAGCCATACCACTGATGTCACTCCAAAAGACTCGCCCTTCGAAACAATCAATGTCTAGCCCAACTGCTGTCTGAAAATACTTAATCTGAATGGGTTTTCCGTGATTCTTTTTCGATGGTTCGAACGGAATTTTCAAGGTAGCCATTCCTTGGTTGAGCAACAAGAAGTTCCCTTCGTGTGTTGGGTTCCTTCGACAAATGGTACCATTACCGGAGTATCCATTGTTACATTGACAAATATATCTGCGATTGGCGTCAGTAATACAAGAAGCGTGTGGGTCGCACATTGATGGGTCGACGTGACAGTTAATCTCAGTGTAACAAACGTACCCATCACCATAGAATCCATTTTCGCACTGACATTGGTATAAAGTTGTCGATGGGTCGTACTCACAAGTGGCGTGAAGACCACAATTGTTCTGGACGTTACAACCGATAGGCTTAGGCTTACATTCCGTTATAGCATCGCCCATGAACCCACTTTTACAAGAGCAATAGTAAATTTGGTAGTTATTATCATAGAGACATTCTGCGTTTTCTACACACACACCATCGCCGCAAGTACTGGGCGGAACACATTGATTTTGGGAGTCTCTAACGTAGTCTTCTTTACACACGCATTCGAAGCGTTGTGAGCTGGTGTAGAGACATTCCTCGGTTTTTGTGCAGTCATTGTTGGAGGTACAGATAGCTGAAAAAGTTTAAATAGTAGCGTGAAACCGAATGGGAGCACTTACCCTGTATTGTGCAATTGTAACCGTCGCCTTGGTAGCCAGGGTTGCAGATACAAACGGAGCGTCTTAAAGCCTCATCGTAGTGACAATTCGCGTTAATACCACAGTTGTTGACTCGGGCGCAAGAAACTGTCGACACTTCACAGACATAACCGTTGCCTTCGAATCCTTGATTACATTGACAGGAGAAGGTGTCGGTCTCAGATGAGTAGACGCATTGGGCGTCGCGGTGACAGTTATTGAGCACGTTGCAAGTGACTTAAAAATAAAAATAAAAACAAATGTAAGTTGTACAATCGCCCCACTTACTGTTGTCTTCTCCTGACGTCGTTGTTTCTGGTAGCGGCGTCGTAGTCAATTTTTTCAGCGTACAGTAAGTCGTTCCTGTATCAAAAGTGTAACCTTCTGGACACCAGCACACTCCCAGAAGACACTGCTGAACGACTTTTTGATCTTCATTGGTAGTCGTGGTGTTCTCAACTTCAATTTTTCTGCAGTCGTAACCATTACCTTCGTACCCAGGCAAACAAGCGCAGTAATAATTGTTCGTCGTCTGGTTAATCGTGCAGACTCCGTACGGCGAACAATTATTATCTGTGTGACAACTGCGGTCGACCAAAGGAGTACAAGTTTGTCCATTTTCGGTGAAACCTGGAAGACATCTACACATCGCTACTTGGTTAAATTCTATGCATTCAGAATTTTCAGGGCACAAAACACTGTGACAAGAAAACTCGTTTTCACAGACGTGACCGTTTCCTGTGAAACCTGGGTTGCATTTACAAGAGTAAGAACCAATTTCGTTGATACATTGGGCGTTGTAGTCACAACTGTGAAGGCCTGATTTGCATTCGTCGACATCGGCACAAACTGTGGCGTTGCCGGAATAAAGGTGTTGGTAGCCCGGGTTGCAGACGCAACGGAAGGAGTCGTTGTCGACGACGCAAGCACTGTTGGGCATGCACTGAGAACGACCTTCTTCACAAGGGTCAAAATCTTAAAAAGATAATTAAGTTTTGAATTGCAACTCTAAACTAACAAACTTACCACCCAAAGGCATGATCTTGTTGGTTAGACCAAACCGAATTATCTGTTCTTTGCCTTCGTAACTGATGAAGTTTTTCCCAACTTTGAGTCTCCATGTTTCGCCCACAGAGCTGTTCTCGAACTTGCAGTAATCAAACGTGTAGACTTGATCGATGTCGTAGTAAACAGTCACTTCATCGTTGCGTTCGTTGTTGTAGACAAATGAGCGCGTTGAAGACATCTGGATTACACCGGGGGATGTTAGAGTATACTGTTCTTGATACTCATCGATGACGATCTTCGAATCGTACGGTAACGTTGGGATCTCTCCTTGGATGTTCGCTTCTAATTTCAGTTGATCGAAAACATCAAGCCCCAAGTACCTCTGCTTGATAATAACACTTTGACTCGTATTCAAGAACTTGATGGTAGCAGTGTGGTTGAAGACGCCACCAGTAAACTGATAACCGTTCAAGGCGTTTCGTACAGGTTTCGCGAAGATGTAACCAATAACACCACCAAGAATCTGTAGCGACTGAATGTCGAAACCGATAGACTCCGGAATCTTCGAAATCGCGGTGTAAGCACGTCCATCAACCATCACGATGTAAGACTGAAGATCCAAATTTTCCAACCGCTCCCCGTTGATCTTTCCGTTGATTTTACCGTTAACTCTGAGGGGTACATCTACAAAAAAAAATTGTTAATGTTGATGATAAGTTTTTCATTTTGTTAGTTACTGCGATAGTACACCTTTCTTTACGCAAAATTTGCCATTTCCGTAGTACTGTTTCTTGCAGTGACAGCAGAAGCCCTCTTCGTAGTCGCTACATGTTGCTTGCACGTGACAGGCAGTTGGGGAGTCTGCACAAGTGAGAGGAGTACCTTCAGGACCGATGTCTTCAGTGATGTAGTCGGGAGGGACAATATCGGTGTCGTCAACGCGGTAAATGAACTGGCCGGGAAGGTCAATGTTTGACCAGCTAAAGAAGAAAAACGGAGATTAAAGGTCATATCAGTAGATTATTATCTTGAAATCTATTTAGAATTTCGGTACTTACGCAACCAAATTCGTGACTTGTTCCGTTCCGGACCCAGGAAGCGTGTATATTTTCCCATCGGCAGAAATAAACCCGGCTTGCGCCCTTGCATCTGGAAGTCCCGAGTCATCTCCAGTTCCCTGAATCCATTGAATTCCATCTTTCGGATAAAGAAGTTCAACGAATGATTTAGAGCCATCACTTATAATGATCACTTGATAAGTGTTGGTCTTGTCTCTTCCTTGATTAAAATAACCGACGTTCGACCACGTCACGATGAATAAACTCTCGGCTTCGAAATCATTTTCGTTGGAAAAGTATTCTCTAACATTTTCGGTAGCTCGACGGAGTAAAGTACGATTGGAAGTTTCGTAGTATGAGACGGTACCAGCGCCTCGAGTATCAACATTACTATAAAAGGGGGCTATCAAAGGGTAATCCAAGGGAAATTCGATGTTGAAAAAATTGGGAATTTCAGTTTGGAAGGAGATGAGTCCGTTGGAATTCACCTACAAACAAAGAATTGCAGTGATAATAAAAATAAACATGTTTTGTTTTGAAAGTCATTTATCTCTGTCTATTTTTAACTCTATGAATGAAATATATTGGAGATATTGATAAAATTAGAAGGTCGACAACCTGTTTAGGAAATGCAAGCGATCCAAATTTAAAAAACTGTCTTACATTTTAGTTTTCATTTCCAACTTACAAAAATGGTGTTGTACTCCGCCCCGTAGAACACAATAGGAACTTTCAACTTAATCTCCGGACTTGAAACATCATTTTCTCGGGGTAGTTCGATGGCTTCCGGCACTTTATAATAATATAGCAACCCCACAGGTATACTATGCACATTTGTTAAAAGGTAGATGCAACAGCAAAAGATTCGTAGCCACTTCATTTTCTTCTGGTACTGAATAACTGAATTTATCAATATTCAAATAATCGGCCGTATCGCGTCGAGTTCAGGGGTCAGAGGAGCTTGCATGTTGCCACATTCATTAACCGCCTTTAGATATCATAACAATGAGTTCATTTAAGAACGGAAGGTTTGTCCTAATGTCCTCTTAAAAGAAGTAGTTTGTTGTTTAAAAAAAAGTTATCGCTTATTTATTGTGGTAATAAATCTAACGTTTGAATTTTTGGGTTTTGGAACGATGATAGCGACATCTGCTCGTAGATGTTTTAAATAGATTGTAGTTCACTGTGGAGTTCTTCGGATCTGCTGGAGCGGAAAGTAAATGTGGAGAGGTGGCACTGCTACCGCCACGTAATTAAATTTTCATATAACGGGCGCTCTAACGTATTACCGTTTTTTTTGTGAAAATCATATTGATTCCTGTGTCAGGTCCGATTAGGAAATGCAGCAGCAGTAGAAGTGGGAATTTTGTAAATATTTTATTATATACTTAATACAACTGCAATAATCTAACAGCTATTTTACAAATAAATTCAAATGAGTAATAACAGTATAAAATAGAAATAAATACACAAATTTACACTAGTTTACATTTTATATAAATTCGAACAAAGGAAAAGGCTTTGATTACAACTACTTTCAATTTATCACAAATAAAATGTTGTTTATTACAAGTTGTATATAAAGAAGCTTTGTATAAAATTTAGATGTCGAGATCAAAATTGACAAGCAGTCTTAGCTTATGGAGTACTTATTTAGAAAGTCAGTTGGCAAGATATCAATTTGATCCCTCAAAAGTTAATGATATGCAGGAAGTAAACAATAATACGAAAATAGATGTTACACGCCAAGTTCAGTAGGTATTATATTAAACAATATTCGACATTACAGTGATATAAATGATCCTAAAGATAAATTTGACACATTTCGACGTATACGGTTGATACTGTTTCGTTGCATAACATTACAAATGCGCGTACAAAAGCGGTTTCTACAAGAGGAATTCAGTGAAAAAATATGTGAAGAATGAAAAGTCTTTAAACTGATAAAATGTTATCACATCAGCTGTACAAAAGTGTGACTCTACAATTCCTGAAGTAAACTTTAAACGGATCAACAATTTAACATAATGCTGACAACAATTCGTCGTTTTAAAAACTTCGGCTTCCTGAGATCACACAAGCTACGAGTCGGGTTCAAATTGCCACGAGAAGCCCTCGCCTTTCACAAGTCAGTCAGTCAGTCTTGAGTAACAGATTGAAACAGATAATAATAGCTTCCAAATTTGGACCTGCTACAAAGCTTTAGAAATGGGTTTCGGGAGGGTCATCGATATATTTACAAGTAAACGGGTTAAGAAACCAAGAACAGAAGGACTTCTCGTGTTTATGTTTGCATTTACCCCGTCGTCCGTGTAAGTTATGCGACATTCTGCTCGTGTCAGAGTCGATGCTGGAACTTTCGCTGTCTCGAACAACGCTATCATAGCCGCTCTCGGCTCTTCGACTTATAGCAGCCGGACTATGTTTCGATGTTCTTGGGGTCGAATCGTGACCGCTGTCGTATCCTTCCGACTTTTGGGTCAGTTTGATTGCAGTTACGCCCGATTCTATACTAAGGATGGCTCTATTCATTCTTTCGACGGATGGAAGACTATTGGGGGGCGGTAGAGGCGGCGCTGACGATTTACACTCAGAAGTCGAAGCGTCGTTACCGTGTACCCTGGATTCCTCTCGTAAATTCGGATTGGACGCGCCATCTGGATGGCGTAAATAAGCTAAATTGTGGTCGGTGCCGTAGTTATGACAATACCTTTGAAACCTACCACCTAAGCCGTCAGACTTCTTCTCGGTTAAATCTTGAGTGCTCGCCGACAGATACATGTCGGTATACCAGTTGTGAGCTGTCGCAGGTCGAGACATGTTAATCTTGCAATTTTCGCAGAATTTTTCTTGTACGTAGGCAGGTTCGCTGTAGATGCTACCGTTATCGTGAACACCGCCGTAAAGCATATCTGTTAACGATAATGATTCGCAGCGGCTCAACATTCGGTTCGCTTTCTGTTTTTGGTACGTTTCTGAATTTGCTACGTTTGCTTTGGCTAATCTATTGGTGTACAATTGATGTAGACGTGCTAATTGATCGAACTTCTTCTGCGTGGTTTCATCTAAGTTTCCGTTGCGTGGGTAGGGGTTATCTGGGTCTTCGTAGTCGTCGTTGCAAAAACCGTAACGAGGGTCGTATCGATGTCGTGGTAAAATTCGTTCCAAGTCGGTGTAGACCGACATAGAGTCGGTGAAAGTTGAAACAACGGTTAGATTTTCTTGACTGAGGATGCGCAAAGGATGATCGAGAGGATTCTCTTGGTCCACTTCTGGAAGAGGGTTTTCGATGTAGCCCATACAGAGAGCGATGTCTTCTTCGGTGACTTGGAGGCAGCAGTCTTGAGTGGGAACGGGTTCAAGGGGTTCTTCCACTTCGATGATTTCGAGGACTTCGTCTTCGTCGCTGTTATCTTCGTACGTCGTGTTTTGGTAGTTGTTGTATTCGGCGTTAGATAACATTCGTTCTTTCAATAGCATATCGAGGCTCTCGAGGGAAACTTCTCTGCTACTGAGAGGTTGGATGAGCGGGAGAGCTGGAGGGATTTCGACAGCTTCTTCCTCGTCTTCTAGGTCTTCATCCGCAGCGTCTCGCTCTTCCGGGGTTTGACATTCCGGAATCGCGTCGTTTTTAACGGTGATCATTTTGAGGCCTGTTCTGATCACGGATTCTTCAACATTTTCTTGTTTCTTCGTATCTAGAGCTTTGACAACTTCATCGTCGTACGTTTTGAACTGAGTCAGTTCTTTTAGTGGTTCTTTGTATGTTTTTTGATCGGGGACTCTAGGATGCACGTATTTGGATCTTTGAATCTGTGATGTTTGATGTTCCACCCATTTTCTGATCATGTTCTTTTTGTGACTATCCATGTACCCGTAGCCGCTTGAACTCTCCGCTTGCATAGGTCCATCAATCCAAGTCTCCCGTTTCTTTACGTGACACGGTTCCTTCATGAGATGTCTCGCTTCGGCAACTTTGGATTTAGAAATTCTCGGTCCGTCTATCCATTGTTCGTCGCTGGCTCCGTTCGCTGAATGTTTAACAGTATCCTTGCTTTTGGGAGCCACTCTCCCGGGCGACGACTTTGGCGAACTCGTATGCGCTGGAGAAGTTTTATTACTTTGGCACGGATTCTTAATGGGACGATGATTCTTCTCTTCACTCTTCACAATTTTTGGCCGTTGCTCCACACACGACCCTCTCAAAGCTTTACTCATTGAACACCTATTATCTCCCGAGTTGAGGCTCGGTATGTAAACCGGAGGATGTTCGCCGTCGGTGGCGTCATCCGCTGGCCCCACATAAATCACCGTGTCCGCCGACAAGTCGCTGCTGGAAGGATCAGGCTCGCTGCTAGTCCCCGTTGTCCGCGTGGGTTCCTCCCCCGAGCTTCCTCCAGAACCGTTTCCGGTGCCTGCCGAAACAAACTTTATCCTTCTTCTCCGCATCCGGTGGATTCTGGAAGCTAATTGTACCGTCGTTAAGGTATCCGAGTAGTTTTGTGCAGATGGCGACACGTGGGCGATCATGGCCGCGTGACAAGTGAGCGAGCTAAGACAGTCTTTTAACAGTTGTGTCAATTTGTGTTCTTTGTAAGGTAAGTGCTTCTGGCCGTTGAATATCGCGAGAAGGATGTTTCCGACGCCGGAAAGCGGGATTCCACCACTTGCTTTGCCTCGTTCGGAATTGCCCAGGTCGATCAGATGCAGGCGACTCCTGCCTCCAGCGACTGAAACAATTTTTCACTTCAGGAAAAAATTCAGATAACGCCGCCAACTTGGGGACTATCGCGAAGTATATGCGCGAAAGAGCCGATAAGAAATCCAATTATCATAAATTTAGCCTATAATGATCGCCAACAATTACAACGAATGCAATTTGGCATGATTACACAAAAAGTGGTCGGTCGAAAAAATATAAATGTGGTGGTGATTTTGGAGGATCAACTTAGTCCGACTCTTTTTTGCATATTTATTCTCAGTGTCCACTTACCGCCCCCTTTTCCTGCGACGCTGTATTGATAGACGTGTAATGTAAACAGTAGATGTGAATCCCTGGCGTCTTCTCTAGTGGGTGCCCGACACTCTATCGCGGCGTCTAAGTAGTGTGCGGCCTTCTCCGCCGTGGGCACCCGCAGTTCGCAGTGCGGGGGTTGATTGCCAAACAAGGGATCGTCCCTCAGGTAGACGCCGGGGGATTGCTCCGAGTCTGCTGGAACAAAACGGGCCACTCAGTAAATAGACTGTGGATACAGGCAAACAGGCCTTAAAGAGGACAATGCGAAGGAAACTGGGCATTTTCGCCACTGTGCAAATTTATCCCCACGCAAACTTGCTAATAAGCAGCGTGCACTGTTTCACATACCGTACGTCACCTTACACACGCTTACAAATTTGTAAAAGCATATCTGCGAAAAGATTAAACATAAACAAAGGTAAAATGATGTATGGGGTATCATGCTTCAGACGTTCAACCATCCATCATAGTCAGAGCGGCGCCCGTGAAAGAAACAGACATGTATGCGACAGCGTTACGAAAATAAAGCCACGTTTAAACCATTGCCAAACGTATGCACGTAAAGTAAAAGTAATTTACACGTGAATTTGTCGAAAAGTGAGTTCGTTATCGTTGAACAAGTTATAGTTTTTGGGAAATGAATTTTTTTACTCTTGACGATGATATTTACTTTACTTTGTCGTTTGTCTAAATGCGGCTTAAGATTTGAAGTCGGCACTGCGTTTATTTCAGGTGGATTTTATGATTTCACTTGAATCATTTTGTTACACAGAAACTCCTAAAGAAGAATACTTTGCCTTGAAATTAAAACGTCACTTTTTTAATAGAGTACACTACTTTATTTTCCTAGTTTTCTTTTTTGTTAATACTTCGGATTTTTTTTCCTTTGCGTTTCTGTTTTAAGTTACAACTGTAAAGACAAGTGGATGACGTTTCTCTGAATACCTAATTCACCCTTGTATAAATACGTAGACGCGTCTCTTTTTGCATTATTTCGACTTAAATTTCCCTAGTTATGGATTTAATTAAAATCTGTAAAAGCCACCTGTCAAGTGCCTTATCCTTGACTGCACAGCAGACAAATTTACTCCTAGTCCTGATGTGTTTATACGTAATTCATATTACGCCACAATGGAACGCAAACATCGGTATCTAAATTCAAATCAGAACGTCGTCTTCGAGTACTGCGTAACAACTGATCCCAAGTTTATGAGTTTCGTGCCGTCGCTACATTTTGAATTTATGCTCGGCTTTAATTAATTCGGGTAATTACCTTAACTTAAAGTTATAGTCCACTTCATTATCGTCATAAGTTCGCGATGATATCCTTTAAAGAGGGACAATTTAATGACCGATGTTCGTGGTTAGATAATTACATCTTTGGTGACGATTTGTTTCGACTTTTCCAAAGGAAATTAATAACACTGTCAACAAATGTCGCAGTTAACATGGCAGGGAAATGTAGAATTGCGTGCGGAAAATTAAAAGGTGTATGGTAATTTTTCGATAGTCGGAATTCTGCAAATATAATGGGCTCATTTGCAAAATTATCTCAAGTGGTAGAAAGGTAGAAAGAGGGAATGACTTGCTAATTTTCAAACAGACAGTTTTTAGATGAAATTTCTTCAAACTAAGGAACCATTCGTTTCAGTCTCCGTTTAAACTTTGTTTTTCGCATTTATTTACTGGTTGGTCTGTTTGACGTCTGTTTCTCTACTATCGTAATGCTTTTCTGCCGTTGTAGCAGGGGCGTCGGTAGAAAGTCGCCAATTAGCACAATTTCAGCCACATCACGGCTAAAAGCTGTTTAAACGTCGACTTATACAACCGACTTTTCCCTCCGTCGCAATGTCATGTCAAGCCGAAAATGTAAGTCGTATCTAAAATAATACAGCGGATTACAGAAACACGCCACTTTGTTATTTCGTTGCGGCAAATATGCTAACACCAATTCCTATCCACGACACGTAAGCGAAACAAAGAGCAAAACTCCTTATTAGCAGCGCGTGTACTTTGGGGGATGTTACAAGGTGTCTTACATATTACCACAAGCTGGTGACACCATCTGCGCTTTATTGCACTCTACTGCAGCGTCAGAAAAGTTGCTGATTAAAATTCTTTCGGGTTAGCGAAAAATTACGAATTATTAAAAGGGGAAGGGTGAGAAATTAATTATTTTTTAATTCTGGGGATGCTGAGGAAGCAGTAAACTTCTTGTCCAATCTTGGAAAGTTTCGCAATTAAACCGGAAAATATTTGGTGATTTTTTTTCTTACCGTTTGCATATCCAGCGAGGAGATCGCGCATTTGGTTCGTGGGACCACAAACTTCCAGAGCTGAAACTCGGACCGAAAAACGGGCGCCCGTTTTCTGTTTTTGCTCGTTAATCCCCTTGAATAACCAGGAAATTGCACAGGGGATGATGCCCAGAGTGTTCGCGTTCTCGGGGGTGCCCAGCATCGTGTAAGACTTTCCTGAAAAGAAAAGTTAGAAATAGTGTTTAATCAAGATATCTCATAGTTTTAGCGTAAATATCTTTGCTATTAAAGCAATGATCTTAGAGATCCGTCTCAGCGAAGAGAATGAGTGTTTTGTTTTGAATATATTCCTTTGACAGTATAATGTTTGCGCTTCCGCTTTGAGCGTCTGCAGCATTGCTTAATAAGAGTCAAAATTGAAACATAACTCTATGCATATTTATTCTCGACTTTTGATGCAATCTGAGTTATTTTAAAGGTAAATTTAGTGTCGAAGTAGCTCTCGCAGTTCGCAGTCAGTAACCAGATTTAAATGAACGGGGAAAAGTTTGCTCCTTCAGGATAACACTGCATGTAATAACCCATTTCCATGCAAACGCGCCTTGTAAAATGCAAAAAGCCCAGTCGACAAGACGATCCGAACAGAAGTGTCTCGTCACATTCGCCATTATTTATGAAAAGGGGGTCGTAAGAGACCGGCTGTGGCACTTAACTTTGTTTAATTGTGGTTAGGGTTGAAATAAAAGATTCGCTTTCTGTGAATCCTGATAATTAGAGGGCGACTATGCCTCTGATTCGTCAGCACGATATGAAAATAACGTAATCCCATAGATATCTTTCTTTATAGACGGCGTATTTATTCAGGAAAGGGATTAGGAAGCTTATCGGTCCCTGAAAAATGGCTGAATCCAATACAGTATTTGCTATGCATGCATTGCTTTCAGCCTAAAAACTTTCATCAAATTGCAAATTTTTAGCGTGCCCCACGCGGGTGCATTGTTTCCATGCCGGTATTCCTGTGCGATTGACAAACAAACGTTAATAATGCACAATTCACCTTTTTTTACGCTAGTTTAAACAAACTGCGATGGATGAAAAATCAGCTTGGTTTTATTCTTTTGTGTTGTGTTACAATGAATGGCCAATGACGTAATTTGCATAAAATAGTATTGAAATGTGTTGGGAGTGAACCTGTAAATTCCGACGTTAAATAACTAGGGAGGATAACCTGAGTAACGACACCCCAGAGTCCGATCACAGTCAAATGTTCTCATCAACAACCAACCGAATGGATGCGTTTTAAGTTAAAAATAAACGTCACGACCAATAATTGCATCTCTGACTACTGCAGACGGATTCAATTGGGGACAACAAATGCCTGAATTCGTTGCCGATTTCGACCAATATTTTACTATAAAAAAAGGTAGTGATATTTCATAGTACTAGTTGATAACGTTTTCAAAGTTTGTCTTGAGAAATTATGGATTTCCGCATTTAACTTCTGCATTCTCAAATTGTCGAAGCCTGAATTCTCACATTTTGTGTTCTAAAAACCCAAATTTTGATATTACATCTTTCAAAATTGTAAATTTTACATTTCAGAATTACGTAGGTATGAATACGGAATCAAGGACTTTAAAATTTTTAGATCTTTAAAGGCCTACAAAATCTCCCAGATAAAAATTAAACTGCATTTGCTGAATTTTCCACGCCACCACGATGCATCATCCATCGAAGAAAGCCGTCGCCAAAATCAACCCTCCCGGAGACACAGAAATTAATCACAGTCTGTTTAATTTAAGTAATAATTATCAACACAGCTAGCTCGTGTTTTTCAATTAACAGATTGGGCTAATACAGGGGAGATCAATCTTACTTCAGCACTGTTTGCACACTTAATTAGCCGAAAATTAACGGAGTCGCTAAAACTTTACGATTAAAAAGCTCTGTCTCCTTTTACCTCACTGACTGATTATCTTTCCAAATAACGAAAATTAATCATAATTAGTTTCAGACAGGTGTTTCAGCCTGAAGGAGCGTTTTCATTTCGCAGTTATATACGGTTCCGTTCGGTATTTTGTCACATCAACCGACGGCTATAATTTCATTTCTTCATCAGCGGTCCCTAAATGAATTTGGTGAAGCTTCTTAATACAAGACTATACGCGGTGTCCCAAAGGAATAGAATGAATTATAAGCCTGGCGTGTTAATTTCTTTTGCATATTAAAAATCTTGGTGGTGAGAGACTAATAAATTGGAGAATCAAGAGAAGAAATTGAATTTGAATTTTTTTGTTGGGTTCTGATTGGGGTCGTCTAATTAGAAAATGCATTCAGTTATTCTTTCTTTCTCCGTCTTCCCTTTTAAGGATCTCATCAAATTGAAACAAAACAGTCCGAGCACTTCCTCGCAGGATTACCATTAATAAAACATGAGTCACTTACCTAGTCCTGCATGTCCGAAACAGAACAGACAACCGTCGTTCCCATTGATGACTGCATGGATGACGTCCGTTAGAGCACTTGAGCACACCTCCGTCTGGAATCAAAGCACCCTTTAATATACCACAACCACAAACTAATAACTTGTGTAACATGCATTAAAGATTAAGCTTTGTTCGCGTTCCAGCCAAAACTATCGGAAAACGTCGCAAGTTTCAAATTTATACGATAGCGGAGTTTCTTACTGCATTGGCTGCAAACCCGCTTCATATGTCGATTTGGGAAAAATCTGCATTGACCGAGAGTAATAAACAATTTTAACGAGATGAAGACCGTATTGTCATCGACGTCATTATCCTAACGTTCCTTGCAGATGGGCTGTACTCCCTTCGTTTTATGTTTATCGCTATTACCAGCTTTACCTTGAGAAGGGGGCCGGTATTAATATTTTGTGACCTCGTAACTGCATGAATGGAATTAAGGGGGCGATAACTATGGGGTTAATCACGAACGCGTAATGAGCTAGATGGAAAAATGAGAAAAGAGCTCGATTACAGCTGGATGCTAAGTATTATCTAATTTATGACATCGATGAAACATGAAAGTCAGATTAGTCGGCTGTTTTGTAAATTTTTACTATTTCTTAAACCTCAGACTCTATTCATTCCGGTCGCCGTGTTTAAGAATGTCGTACTGCATTTCCAAAGCCCGAAAATTGATGACTAGATGAAGACGACAATACAGCGAACTCCATTAGAAGTATGTCTCAGTGAATCGTGTACGAAAAACGCGAGTGTTTCTTTCAAGAGACCACCAAAGAGAATAGCGGAGTTGCACATTGAGTGTTTCACTCAAAGAAATCTCGAATCTTAAAAAGATTGAACACGACTTTTACATTTGTGTCCCCCTGCAGCTTGATTGGTTTCCTCCTGCAAAGAGAGAGATATCAAGCCAAGGGGTGCATAGCTCCACCGCCGATATAAACAATAAATCGCCGCAATTTTCCCCACATTTTTCTTATTGTATCGACCGACGATTTAAATTTAATCAACGGGCTATGATTTAATTAAGTAACATAGTCAGCGAATGCCATCCCCATACCGGAATATCCGACAAACTGCCGGGATATTTGATTCGGAATTCCGAAGCTGCCGACGGGTCAGTTTTTAACAAAGGGCTGATTTAACGAGCGGATTGTTCCTTTTTTGGTTAACGCGCCGATTAAACGGCTTCCGTTTAATGCCAAGACTCGCTTAACACCGACCTCTGAAGCTGTTTAATGATGGGGATCTGCACAAATTTATTTAGTTGTGGGAATACACAATTTTGTCAGTTTAGGATCATACAATGATAGTTGCGACAAATCTGATTTCAGTTAATATCCGTTATTGTATAGAGGACGCGTTTACAAACCATTTACTTTCCATTCAAATAGATTTAGACGTAACATTTCACAAATGATAAATTCGTTTCATTTTTAATTTTCATTCCTATTAGAGTAATTTAAAATAGCAAAAACTTCTCAACTGATATTAAACAAGTAATGGATAAATGAAATACTGGTCTGAAAGTGCATTTTTGTGGATTTCAATGGTATTAAAAATAGATTTTCTATAATTGTACGGCGTAATTTTAATGTCTTTAAATCCTAGCTTCCAGCGCAACCATTCGAGAATTTACGTGCTATTGGTATTTTTGCGTATGTTCGAAAAATTTGTGGCCGTTCAATCAATTACAACTGCATCCAGATAGCCCCATAATAATGCAATTCATTTGGCAACTCCATCTGGTTTAAACTGAGCTCTGAAAATCGAGATAAATATTTTGCCATTCCGTTAATTTAGTCGAACATAATGAAAACAAATTTCAATTATGTTAAAATCACAGTGACGAGGTCGAACAGATAACTGGAGTTTGACAGAGCGGGTTGTGTTAACATCTCGTTACTGTCTGTACTTCCAAATTACCTGCGAGTCATCCTGCGAGAAGATAGCGTCAAAAGCGAACATTTTCGGTGCTGCAACTCCAACTCTGCGATCTTCCGGTGCTGATGAACCTCCGCACGAAGACGGATCAATTAGATTAACTTGCTTCTTTCGTTTGTCTAAGCTGAAGAATGTGTTGGAGGAGAGCTCGGTGCCGGCGACGGGGTTGGAAACACGTAACATCACTTTCACCTGAAAATAAAAAGAGTTAAACGGTAAATTGGTTGTTGATTTTGGTTTGAAGAATGTTTTCCGAAATTAATAAACGCGGTCGCTCATACGTAGCGTGGAAATTCCATGTTAAAAGCTTCTATTCCTGTCGTGACAAATGCACGCATCTTTTACGATAATTTTTACTTTGCTCGTAAACGCGAGTTCTGTACGGCTGTAAAGGACAATCCAATATCTGGCTCGTAAAAACTTCTACATGGAGGGGTATCTCTTAGGACCCAATTACCGCTTTTTATTATTTCCACGCGAAATCGCAGCGATCGATGCAATTTAAATCCTACAAAGTTTCTATTTTACCAATACTGCGCAAGAGAGTGTAATTAACGTAAAATTATAAACACAACAACATGAAAATAATGAATGCAAGATATGTACATGTAATCAAGCGATAAGAGTTAAAAGTCGGTTATACCCGGCACATTTGACGGATTTATAGGTTGCCCCAGAAAAGTGGCTCGATACCGTGTTCTTAACAATAAGCGCGAAACGAAGCTATTGATAAAAGAAGTAACATCGGAGGGTTCGCATAATAGTGGGTGGTTTCGGGGCTGTTGCGCTTTTGGAATTTTTTATTCGGGTAATGGAATAAATCAACTCGCGCCATACGCTCAAAGTTTTATTCAAAATTATCGACAGCCTGAGTTATAAGCTTGAAAACGACTCGCCTGGTTTCACTGACGAAATTGATGTAATTCAATTTTGGCGGTATAGGTGTGTATCGCATGAATAGTTCCCTCGATGAATCTTTGGGTATAAAGTGTGACAGGATTTGAGCTTATTGTCTTCGGGAATGAGTCCATCATCTTGCGGTTTGCAACGAAACGCAAGCGGAAGAAAGAATACATACATTCGGGGATTGCTAATATTATTTCATATTTAATCGACGATAAATCTCAGTTCTCCTGCCTACGATTGTTATTATATTAAAATTTGCAGTTGCGTCGCTGCTAGATATTAATTTATTAATTGCTGGGGGAAACTCGCGTTGAACATGTAACGCTTTTCTGACGCATTTACACAACTTTAGTATACACAATCAACGAAATTTGGTTTATTGCGAAATTAATCAACGCTATGCCTTCGGGTGAAGCGAGGTTAATTTGGTAACAAGGCTCAGGTAGAAAAACTCGTTGCAAACTATCGATTAGGCCTGACTTTGATGGGAAGTTGCTAAAAGACATCAGGCACGTGTTCCTTGACTTTACGTCGTTACATAATGAGGCATAAAACATTATTGCTGCGCACACAATCGTACAACGATGAACTGCGCCTCGTAAAACCGTTAAATTTAATGTCTCGTTTGTTTACAATAAACTCGGAATTTCGTTGAATTATCACAAACATGACTTGGTTTTTGGATGTGTGACTTTTAAAGACAAGAGAAATCGACGGAGATAAATAACGACGGTGCAGATTTTGTGCGAGGACACATGTCGCACATAAGTTTGACAGAAAGATAAGGAGGTCGTGCCGAAGAACGGCCTATAAAATATGGAGGAGATGCAAAAGCGTGACAAGCTGATAGTGGGGCTACATGGAAGCGCTGATTTGAGAGATCGATTCCTACTCGGAAATTGGGTTTGTAGATTGCTGCGATAAGCGACGAGTTCAGTTAAGATGTTGCCCGAAATATACGAGCGAATATCGTTTGCCAAACGTGACTCTTTGCACCAATAACGTGGAGGCGGCTTGTTTATGGAGGACCTAGAACGTACACTTATATCATAATCATCTACAGTCTTGTTTATGTTTTGGCTCTAGAAGAAAAAATCGCGACGACGTGAGAGAAAAATACGTTTAAAATGTCATCGACGATGATCGGCGCATCCACCACTTTAGTTGAAATAAGTTCAATTATCCTTAACTTTCGACGTTACGTTTAGTTCATGTCGTATTATATTTTTGTTGATTTCAACGGTTGAGCTAAAATCAGTGAGTGTGTAAATATTCTTAAAAATTCAGCTGCACAAAAGGTATAGTGGTTCTCAAATATGGTATTTAGAAATTTCGCCGAGCGTTCCGTTGTGTAACTGAATCCTATACAATACAAAAGCCGTTTGAGTACATATTCAGACGATCTAAATACCGTCAAGTAAGCGTATAATTTGCAGCATACACGTCGATTTATTCTCAAAGCCGTTCAAGTCAAAGTGAAACTCTCCATTTAGTGGTGTTGTTGCCACATTGCACACAACATAATTGTGATTGAACACAATAGGACAGCACCTGAGTTTAGAAAAACCGTAGCAACATCACCAATTAACACAAGTCACCCTAAGGCTCCTATTAAGTTTAGAAGTGCGAGTGATGGCATTCTGCATGTCTCGAGGCGTTTGAAAATTGACTTTCCGATGCGTGTAATACTTCAATTGACAGTGAAATTTGTCTGAACGACACTACAGAGCCGGACCAAAATTCCTAGGAGGCATCTCGAGAGTTCCATCACTCATTAAAGGGCGACCGCCAAGTCTGATGCAATTACGAGAACGCATGAAGGGGTAGGAATGAAATCCAACCATCGTCTTGACGTTTCATTGTTAATTAAAGCTAATTGAATGGAGGCTTGGTAAGAATCGAAATTATTTTCTACAACGGAGTCCTTAATTTTGTACACAGGACAAAGACAAACATGAACTCGGAGACTGTAACAAGTTTTAACAAGACGTCGTCGATGACACCGCAGCTTCTAAACTAATTATCTAAGAGGTCTCTTGTAAGAAGAAGCGAGTTTTGGGCGAAATGAAACCAGCAACCGACGTATTTATTATTTTGCAGTGGTGGCGAGAAAATTGTCAAAATTCTTACAACTCGGATAGAAGATATTTCAATTTCTACCCTCACGACCAAATCCCCGTTACAATTGTTGTTTTTCGTCCGGTTAGGGGAAGACACATAATCGGAAGATTATGCAAATGTAATTTTGTTTGGGATATTGGATTTATGCAACCTTCCGCGAGCGTCCCTATTGACGAATGAATGGCGTAAAAGTGTACGTACGCTAAGGTGCACAACTTTTGCTTGTATCTTCTTCTCTCACGTGAGCTATCAACGCAGGTTAGGTTTGCGGTTGGCTTTCGGGACTAGTTTATGGTTGTGGCCGTTGCGGTGCAGACATTTTCAATTTATAACAACTACATTAGCGCTGCGCCATTATACCATAAATACCGAATGGAATGCACCTTTGCCACATTTTCACTCAAGGTACGAGGCATTAGCAATACGTTGGTACAACGTATGGTCGTTAAAATTTTTATGATTTGTTTTTATGGGAACGAGGGGACACTTTTTCACGTGATTAGAGACTCATTCTTGTTCAAAATCCAATTAAAATATGCAACGGTAGAAATACAGACATCGAATTTTAATACAAAAAATCCATCTCCTTGATCCGGCAAACATCAAGTCAACTGTAAAAAATATGATTAATTCATATTCAGTGTGTGTTGAGTGCTTTTACAGAAAATAAAAACTGCAAGAAACAGACGACCTAATTTCATACGCCGAGGCGTGTCATTCTATTTAATCTATTTTTAATTAATTATTTATCTCACTTAATCAACTACCACTGTTTGCATCAACACGTTGCCACTACAACATGGCGGCATGTTTAGTATCAATATCGGCATTGTATGTTGTAGAAACCAGCATGTGTCTCATTCATCATCGTAAAATCACCTCTCTCATTCTGTCTCCCTCGAAGAGAAAATTAAACTCCCTGCTCAAAGTCGTTCGATTGAATTTCTAAAGTAAAAGTGATTAAAATAACGGTAACAAAATTTTTAGTTCATTTTACACCTCATTTGCGAAGAGCCACATACATTCTCAGATCGATCTACCTCCAGAATTTCCTTGATATTTTGCAACGTAAGTAGGCAATTAACGAGGTCAACTTTAGATTGTTGCTGCTTTTGTTCTGTGAACGACGCTTGTTTCGGAATTTTTATTTGAGTTTGCATATTATCATCCTAAAATCATTTCTCATTCTGCTCTCTCGAATTAAACTCGTCCGACTGCAACTTATCCTTTATGAGATGAATCTGATCAAAATTTTGGATAGTTGGAATGGTCCGGTCCTGGTGTTGTTTCCCATTAGCGTTCCGTTTGTTTTCTCGTTAACCTCGCGGCATATCAGCGTGATTTGTTGCCGGTAAGTAGGGTTAGTAGTTGGAGATATCGCGTCGACACCCGGTTAGAAACTGATGGATTTATTAGACGTATCTTAGCAGGTGGTGCACTCCCGACCACTGCTGAGCGCACCGATAACATCGGATTTCACACACAACAATTAAGAGCGGCTCGACATTGACCGTGATATCGTGCATGCTTGCGAAATTTTGATTTGTTGTCGTGAGACCGACCACGAATTATTGAGAAGCACAAAAAATTCGATCAGTCATAAAACCGTCGTCATCTTTACGTCCATAATGCGGCTCCCTAGTCCTCCATTTTAATACACTTCAAATTTTATTGCCGACATATTTTCTGTATCAGTTTTATAGTTATAGATATCGACCTAGTTTTATTCGGTCCTTTTATGAGCAGAGCCCTAATCCGAAATCATTGTAAATTCAATATTATTTACGTGCTCGGAAAGCTTGCAGCATTTCCTGGAAAATCTCTAATAAAAGTGCAGCCAGTCTCCAGTAATCACGACGTCATGGAGGCAATGTCCATCTCGACGCTGCTCACGCACACAGATGGAAATGCTCGGCATGATTCGATTCTGATGACCGTTCCTGCGTCTTTTGTAGTGAGATTGGTGAGTATTGTTCAGACACCGATACCATTTTTACTCGCGTATTGTGTTCTCGACGTTCCCTTCCTCGGCCCGTTTCCCATTTCGCACGAGAAAAACCATTTATCTGCTTAACTGGATTTCAATCATAGTCAAAAAGCGGTGATTTATAGTTTTCCGCAATTAATACAAGTTGCTATTTTAACTTTCGAGTGATTTATTAAGTGGCAACGCGAAAAAATGGTCGCATGTATTCGCAGGCTTATTGCCAAAGTTGTGAGTTATGGTTCCAGTAGGCTCATTAAACAGACTTACATGATTTAAGACGCACATTTACAATATTCTTTGTCAAGAGTAGTACAGATACACGGCTTCTACATTAACTTACACGTTCAAAGAAAAATATTATTAAAAATCGAGTATGAACAAACCCCCCAGAATTTTTTTCTTTATTTTGATTAAAAAAATTTAAACGCTCAGAAACCAAATTTTTTATTACGTTTCTAAACTGATATAAAAAATACTACACTATTTTAAATAAAGTCTGCTATCAACAAGTTTCCCCAGCGACACATACATCTTTATCAATACTAAAATGGGTCCCGTTTGGACAAGTTAAAAGAACTGGACTACCATTCGAACACTCATAAAACTGAGTGCAAACTGGGCCTGGAATATACACTGGAGTGTCCCCGTCATGAATTGGACATGGATTAGGACCTACATTATCATACAAATTATGAAATTGTGCAAAATGTATATGAACGGACTCACCAGCTACAGATGAACATGCAGAAAACGCGAGGATGACAAAAATAACCGGAAAAAACATTTTTGAATCTATTGTTTTTAAACTGATGACAATTTCTAGATTCGCCAGTTTTTATACTGGATAAAATTGTAAACACTTGACTGATTGAGAAATAACGTAACGTTATCTATGAAATTACTTTTAAAGAAAATTTGATTTAATATTTTGGCCAAACAAAAAATTGATGGTTTGTTGTAAATGCATGTTTAAAATTTGTTTATATCAAATCATTAACTATTAAATTACACAAGAAGGTAAATAAACAGTTCAGTTATTTTTGTTTACAGTGACACAATTCGAAATTTGATATTTTAAATATCTATATCTATCAACATGGAGAATTTATTTCATTTTATGAATTATTTTGTTTTCATTCATTCAGAATAAATTACTCAAGTGTATGTGAGTTTGTTGCAAAACGCAGATGCGCTAAGTCAACTAGCTGTATTAGAATTTCATGATTTTTCGTGTAATATTGTAGTCGGTATTAGTTATCTGTATTACTTAGGTAACTCTATATTTTTATTTATTAATCTATACAAAATCTATTTGGGTTAAGTGTATTATTTTTAGGTTAAACTTATTCTATCATAAGTGGATTTGGAAATAACTAGGAAACCCCACAAATTTAAATCTAAAACATTTTTTGTAGAGCTAGAGAAGCAACTTACAAAATAGTCTGTTAGAACTTTTGACCTGGGTCTTTGGTGCAGATTTTTTGTGCTCCACAATCTCAGGACGCCAGATTCTCATTAAACATTGTTCCCTTTTTGTTTTCTTGCCTCATTGTGGTTTCAATCGCATCTGTTTTTTAAAAAAGTCTAATAAAAAAATCCGTGGCGCATCCACCTTGGGCCGCATTGTGTAAATGGAAAATGAATAGCGAACGAGCAAAAATCCAATTACTGCGGCTTGTTGCAAGCGTATTGTATCAAATTTTTGTTTCTAGTTTAATTAGAATTTTCACAGAAATATTTCTGCAGTTGGAGAGTACGAAATGAAATTCCTTTGTTAAATTGAGCATTACTTAATCCCGTACGAAATCAGCAACCGGCTCTTTTTACCGATATTGATTTTTTGTAGAAAAAACCGCAGTTTTGTTTGCCAGTTTCGTACATAAACCGCCGGAACGTACGTTATAAAACATTCATTTAGCTGCAACAAGTTGCGCTATGAGCTTACGCCCCGACGCAAACCGTCCACTTCACCGACCAAGCGAATAATGTGATCTTACGTCTTTATGACTTTTGTCTGCTTTCTTTAAACTCAAATTATATAAACTAAGAAATATTCGCACCCTCAATTTCGATAAACTCCACGAGAAAATAAAATTGCCAATAAATATCAAATGAATTATTGATGATCCATTCTTCAGACCGCTTACAAGTAAGGGGCGTAAACGTAACAGTAAGCAGGAATGGAAGCAGGATTGCTGCATATGTTCCCCATACTTTATGCATTGATTCCAGTCTGTTCCGCAGGGCTGTTTTATGGCCGCATTCAACGACTGTTTCATACCATCGGAATATTTATTACTAAGAGTATTGTTTTACTCATGCGAGAAAATCATTCACGGGTCTAAAAAATTAATATCTTTAGAATAAGCGTGTGTCGTAAAGAAGTGAGATTTACGACGAGTGCATAGAGGCCGAGATAATGAAGAAGACTCTAGACGCAGAAAAGAGTTCTACGGACACTAATTTGAATACTAGGCGCCGTGGTATCGTAAATTTTAAATAATAGAGCGAAAATATAGTCGGGCTTATAGGATTTTAATTTGTTGCTAAAACTGCATCTACGAGTTAAGGGACATGAATTTTATACGAAATTTAACTTCGAAAATAATGAGTGAAAATTGGAGAAAAACAAGTTTCCTCGAGCTGGTACTACCTGCAGCATCTACAGGGACATTTCTTTGAAGTTTGTAACATGTCTCATCAAGTATATCAAATATGTGTACATTCTTGGAAGTCGTTAAGTTTTGAACTCACTTCCTTTCAAAGTTCCCGAGGCATACGAGTAAAAATTTATTAAAATTCGAAGAGTAATAAGCTGGAACCATTTTTCATTAACCACTATTTTCAAACGTCCAGGAAAAAACTTTCGATATTTAGCCTTTAAATTCTCTCTTAGCATTTATTGTTCATTAGCTGTCGCGAACTTGATTAGCACTTAAAGAAAACGCAAAACTGTTTATCTTTATCCCGTTTTTTTTGCGCTTCGGACGGTGAAACGGGGAGCGCCTGAATTCAGTTTGCCCGTAAATCAAACTTGTTTAAGTAAAAGAATCTTGAAACAAGAGGCAATTTATCTAACCGAGCGAAGATAGTCTCAGTACAGGCAGGATTGGTCCTTAGGCCAAATAGTGTGCAAGTTAGCACTCGGAAAGAGATTGCGTATAAGAAAATATCGTGTGCAGTTTGAATGCGAATTGGATTTAGGACAGTAGTAAAAGAGCTCGAATAAAATAAAGCCTAGAGCGGATTAGGGAAGTGTAACTGCACCGAGAATTTGTGGTTTCCAGTTCCAGTCTTGAACTTTTCCAATTGAGACTCGCGCTCGACTAAATTCAGCAGTAACGCATGACAAAAACTTACAACTTTAATTAAGTCGTTGAGACTAAGTTTTCAACTGATGTATTATTAAAACGGACTGCTGAAGCGGCGATCGCAATAATTTAAGCTGTTGCGGAGGTCCGTGCGAATAACGATCCATAAAATGTTTACAACTGCGAGTTTATAGATCGGGGCCTTCCCAAAAGACCGTTATGCAACAAGAGAGGTGATTTGAATATTTTAATTGCACTGTCTTTTGCAGAAACACCTACGCACAAAGGGACGTCGTAAAATGGGCCAAGATACAGAAATAAAAATTTTAAAGGCCATTAGAACAGCCATGCATATTTATTGGGAACGTAAAGAGGATATGAATTTTTTTTTAATCGCGCCCCCAACAAATTCCAACCCTGATTTACACAGTAAATAGATACCGGGGGCGGCAACTTTTACGTGCCACTTATAATAATATCGAGCATCGTAAAATGAGGTTTTGTCGTATCGTTCATTTTGTTACCCGAAGCGTCTCACCGAGCTCTTATTTTCATATCTTGATTGTATATTTTTATGTTGCACTTAAACTTAAGATGGATTCTAACATAAACGTTTAATGGAGATTTCTTGCATTTTACTTTGAAGAATTGATTCGGTGCGGACACGTGGCGGACGAATAAGAATACCTGAACTTGAGAGATTTGAATAAGCCTCCCCCCAACCGCACTGAAAGGGATTTCGGGTCTTGATTTGCATCTTACAAGCGTCGGCAATGTTTGTTAGATGCTAGTAAGCCTACTTTGAATAGTTTACGTGTTCTGTCTCGCATCATATCAAATGAAACTGGAATACAAACGAAATATGAATATTTTTCAATTCGAATGCGAATCCCCACGAAGCATCCTAACGTACGTCAATCGATTTCTACGTTTTATTGTCTTCGGCACTTAAACATAACGAGCAGACGTTAAAGGAGTTTATAGTTATAGTTTCATCAACAGAAGAAATTAAAGATTTTTCGTGCCCGTTGAAAAAAAAGCTGTTAGCTTCTAGTTATATCGGTCCGAGCTGAAGTCTCTTGACAGTTGAGGAAAGTTAAACACGGTTCTCGAGGCCTACAATGTCATTTTGTTTGTTTTGCGAGGACAGTCCTAATATTAGATCTTTTTGCACTTAACATGTGCCGATCTTTCGGTGAAGTGGGCACACAGAAGAATAAGATGTACTTGCCATTGAAACGCAAATATGTGGAAAAGCAGCTCGATGAGAAGAATAAATACACCAAGTGTGCACGAAATTATTGACGATAGAAATCTCGAAAATGTAAAGTTTGCTGTTTGTACTTACGGCTCTGCTAGATGATTAGAATATCGAGATATCTAAGTATGTCAAAAAAGAGTAAAGCGATAAAAGTTGGAATTAGATTTTTGCATCGGAGACTTTTGCGAATAAACACCATTATAACGTCGTAAAACTTATGAAGACGTTATGAGTGAAATCGGCACCTGCTGAAGTAACATTTGAATGATGTATCACATTCATATCTTTGTAAATGAACCGCTTTTTGTATTTACCAAGTTTTAAGTGAACAACAAAGAAAGTATTGCGACGACCTTTGTAAAGTCCTGCGCCAGAAATAACTCTTTCAAAATGAATGTTAATGTGTGAATATCACGCCTTGTTCTCCATTATAAGTTAAGGTTGGTTCCCATATTGAGCTCGATGACTCCAGTGCGTTGTTTCGCCGCGTAAATCTAAAGTCTCGCGTGCATTTTCCATCTAAAGCTCAGAAAAAGTGCGTGGAATTGACTCGTAAAGAAAAAGTGTCACATTTTCAATAGAAAGTAACTCAAGGAGTTATTAAAAATATCTGAAGGATGATGCCATGTCTAAAGCTTATTCCGGTAGCTCTTAACTTGGCGCGTCGTTGCGGAAATAGCTTCTGGTGAAGTCGCGACGGTACCATTTATCTACAACTTCGTGTTGGGATGCACTTCGTAACATAATAGATTAAAGAATAAGGTATTATCGGGCGGTGTCTGTGAAGGAGTGTAAAGTGTTATGGACACGAGCACGCGACGATTACAGTAAGATGAAGCAATTTACAGTGAAAAAATATTTGTTGTTTATTTGTCGCACAAACACAGTTATTGTTGGAAATTTGTTCCGGAAGACTCCCAATTCCGAGTGATTCTATAAAAACGACGAGATGACAAATGAGCCAACATTTAGAAGGGACACATGTGCTCCTACGATGTTCCCTTTTTTATAGTAGAAACGATCGAGAGGAAAGAGATATGGAATCTTGAGTATGTAGAAGAGATTTGTTAGAGTTCCCCAAAGACTGCCCGGGGGCTAAGAATTAAATCCAACTTTCTTTAACAAAAAACAGTCCCGTGTAGAACGTTGCAGGACGATTAGGTGCCCTAAAACACTCGTCGTTCAACAAGCTCGAGTACGAGTTACATGGCAGATGACACGGCTTTTATCAGTAATATCTGCAAGATGGTGTACGTCGAGGGTGGAGAAGAAGGCAGAGACGGCTGTCACGCGCTATATTTGAACAGGCCCTCGGTGTGCAACTCCAACAATAAGTTGGAAGACGCCGCCGCTAGTTTTGACAACTTGACTTGTGTGTACACCGTTACTCTTAATGAGTTGTTGCGATGAGTTATTCTCGTCATGGGAAGACAATGCCGTGTCTGTTTTAAGTAGACGCCGCATTTGCAACTAATTATCGTAACTTTACAGGTTCTAGACAAAAAGGGCTTTTCATTCACAATCGGAATTAATGAAATTTTCAGGAATCGGGTTGGCGGGCACTCGAGCACATTTAAAGCGGAAATTTTCGACATTTTTCCCCGTTGTTTGCTGCAAAATTATCAATAATTATCGCAGGTGTTACTGAAAGTTATAAACGAAGACATTTATTGGCGGGCGATTGATGGATGACACCGAAAACTAGAAAATTCACCATGGATGACCATCAATCCTCTCGTGAAACCTTATCGCAATCGTCAGATTTCCCACTTCCAACGAGCACGTCTAAACTGTTAATGAAGTAACGGACATCGTTCGCGAACTTGGTACTCAGCATCGGTCGCTTGTTGTCCTGGGGCGAGTGCCGATATCGGACCCCAGACACGATCGCAGTAAAGTGCTCCGACCCCCGTTTCTATTGCGCCCCCGGCGAAGAATTAAACGCCTCCCCCATGGCTCCTGATTGCCGAACCTGCCTAGCATCCGACCACAATCATACAGCAATAAAATGTACCATCTCTTGTTGTTTCCACTCCGATGGGCGCTAATGCTGTCCTGCGGAAAAATTCATCGATTTTCGTTCGATTAAATCAGAATTCGAGATGGGTTAATCACTATAAAACTTTCGTACGACTATCAATCCAGGCACGAACGCATTCTATCGTGCCAATATGGCGGAAATAATATAAAGACTTCTTGGCAATAAAATAAAATTATAGCCAATAAATACATGGGCTTTGGGCGTCTTTTTGTCTTTGTGGAGGGAATATCTGCTTTATGTCACACAGTGGGGCTGCCGGGAATACAAAGTGCCCATATAAACGAGGTGATTTTACGGGGACACAATCACAGTGCGTATCAAACTGTAATTATTAACCCCTATATACATAACAAACAAAAAAAAAACAGTGTTTCATTTCAACTCGTTACAGATATGAAACACTGTTAATACCTATTGAATGACGACGCAACTTGGCAAATCCAAAAGCTCACTGAACTTCTAATTCCATTGATGCGCTGGATATTTATGCACATTGAAATAACTTCTCAACTCCAGTTAACTTAAAATCGAAACAATTTATCGAATTAACGTGTGATACTCAAAACGACAAAACAAAACGGCGAAATTCAGAACTTTGTAAGTAACACTGTAATATTCACTTCCGGCATTCATAAATTACTGAATAAAACACGACGGTCGGAAACAATTTAATATTCACAAGTGCATACATGTACTTGCTTTGCAACGGTGTAAATAAATTATACTTGCTGGAAGAAAGCAAACTTTCTGTGTCTTAAACATGACGTAAACCTTTGAATTTATGTGCACTTTATAACGATCAAACGTATGACACTTTGAAAAGTTATCATCTTTAATATGACAGCGTGTGCGCAAATGTTGGGTTTGGGACTGTAGGGACGTGGTAAGGCTTACGAGACCAAAAAAACAACGACGTTCGGGAAGTTTCAGTTTCCTGTTTCATGGAATTAAGCAAAATAGTCTAAAGCATTGTGGTCGACAATGAACTTTACCGTTTTTTTATGTGTTTAAAAAAATCCTTTGACGACGGCTTCCACTTCTCACGTTTTTAATTTAATATCGAAAGCATCCATAGAAATTAGAGTTCTGTCTCGTGTCCAGACATGAAATTTGAAATCTGGATCTGCTAAATGTCCGCGCGCCCGTCTGTGGTATTTTTGGTAGCAGCGATCCGCTGAATCGATTCTCAAACATTTGCTTTATGAGTATTGACATTGGCAATACATGTCCGAAATAGAATTTATTATTAGGTATCTGCGAGCGAAAATATTCTTGGTCTGTTAACATTGATGTCCATTAGACCTCTAGCACATGTTCGTCTATGAATTTCCGAGTGTTAAACTTAGGAAATAAACGGCACAATTTAAACGTTATAGCCTGAACCCTCTGTCCGCATGTTCCATAAAGTCCGTAAAACGATCGTCAATATTTGCGCCAGATTCGACTGCCGGTGTAAATAATTGGCATTGCAGAGGAATTTAGTTGACGAAGTTGTGACCCAGAGGCCCGAGAGTGCCCTGTGAACTCGCCCTCGCCGTTTCCGCCCCCTCTTGTTATAATAATTATCAATGAGACCCTGGAGATTAGACGTTATTACCCCTACCTCAGCCGTGTAGTTACAGATAGCTCGGAGCCATATTGCGTTCTTCCGTCTGCGTCGTGCTTTCCACTTATTTTTTATTCTTTAATCAATAATCTCGCGACAAGAATGATTAACGCGATCATCTTGATGAAATTTTGAAATGGCTCGATCATGAACTCGTTATCAAATTATTTCTCGTATAACGTTTCAGTTTTGGGTGTTACAGCACTGCCAGATCTTGAGCTGAATAATAAGGGCCCACCAGAGATCGGGGTTAGACGATGGGACGTGGTGGACCCATAAAGACTTCTCTATGGCACTTGAGGCGCTCACGCAGCACGCGAGGATGAGCCCATTTTCGGACGAATTCACTCACGCATTAAAGTTTGCACTATTGTAAGGTAAATTTCATTTAACTCCCCAAAACCCTCATCTCATATTCCATAACGAAAATTGGGTGTCTTTGTTGGCGAAAAACTTTCAAGATGCTATCAAACTTGTGGTGGAAAATTAGTGTACGTTTACGCGACTCGTGATTTCAAAGGAAGTTGTAATTGTTCTTTAATTATAGATATCACGATAATTGCTTGAATTAAGAGAACATGCTTTATTTATTCGTTACTCTTTTTGTAACCAATTGCGCCGTTGTTAATTGCCGCAGATGCGGAAATAATTACTAATTGTGGAAAGAACATAATTACGATCAACAACAGTGATTGTGAGAAGTATCGCGATACGTTGTAGTTACCTAGTTGTATACGTAGGTAAAGTTGAGATAATCTGTTCGCTCGCGACTTAATTAAAAATTCACAAAACCTAAGCCTTTAAATCCCTCGCAAAACTTTCTATTACCCACGCACCTTTCTAATCAAAACAAATTAATAATTAAACCATACCTGCCTCCCCAGCGAAAATATTAATGATTGGTTAAGTCCGTCCGGGTCTCGCTAATCTTATAATCTCGACAGTGGAGTTAGTCCATATGCCAAAAGGGCTTAATCTTCAATTATAACAAGCGGTGCAGTGGTAGATGTGTGCATGCGGGTGCATCAGCATTGTTTGGATTAATCCATCATCCATTTCATCCCCACTATTTTAATTGGAAAGTACCGGAATGAATTTCCTTAAAATCGATGGTAATTTTTCACGTGGCGGTGTACTTGTTAATTGACAACGCAAGCTTGACTCGAGGATTACAAATGGATTAGTTGTGTGATGAGTAAGCAAGTTTAATGTGGTCAGTTCAAACAGACGGACGAACGGACGGACGTCAAACTGACATTGTTCAGATGGACGTGCTAATCAGGGGAATCCTATTTTCCAAAAGGCTTTTTCAGAAGCGACCTTGTTGGATGCCATGTGTAAGTCGTCTAATCAATATTTATGAGTTCAGGAAACAAGGCAAGGGTTAAAACGTTATCAAAGGGCGAATCCCCTAGGGCAAAATACCCACAAACTTGTTACTCTAATTGAGTTTTTTAACTTTTTCGGTGGGCATTAAATATTTTTCTGTTTAACCGCTGTCCTGGGACGAGTTAAAATACCAAGAAATTGGCAAAAATCTAAATTCGCCAATGTTGAACTAAACAGCGACCACGTCGGATAAATGACGAAATTTTATTTTCACGTTAAAAAAGCTAACGTACGAAATCGAATAAATCAGTCTTGACTGGAATACATAAGTTATTCCAAGATTTAAGAGCCCAATCCCGTTATAGGATTATGCAAGCTTGTATAAAATGAATGTTAAAAGAGAGTGGCAGCGTTCGCCGTTAATGTCAGCAGAGAGTATCTATACAAGCCGGCATAAAACTTGGCACTCGCAATTTGTTAATTGTTACGAGCGCTCTACAGAGCAAAATTAAGCAGGAATGCCTTACAAACTTTTTATCTCGCGGCAATATAAAAGACTCCCGTCACATAAACCTCTGCAAGTCGAGCGAAAAATCGCCACTTAAAAATAAATTCATTAAATGCAACAAAATGCAAACTTGAGGAATTCGACCCCTGCAACCAACAAAAATTCCGGTTGCAATAAACGCCAATTTGTTTGCCGCCTGGTCAATTTATATACACGTGCGTGCAGTAAATTCCATAAATAAATCCACATATATTTTGATTTATTCTACGTTAATTGCAATTTACCATTAGAGGCGTCGGACAGGTTTATGGTATTATGCAGCTACAAATTTGAACGTGGAAATTTAACTCGATCACTCTTTGTGTTATTAAAAATGCTAAGCTTTGATGTGGTTAAAAAAGAATTTGAGAGTGAATACTTCGCTTCTCAAGCGTAAAATGAATGTTAGTGAGATTCCGTTTTCCCGGCGCATCCACCAATTTCAGCTGTCTCGTCAAGGGTCAATTGTGTGATGAAAATGCAGGTTCCAAACATTAATTTAACTAATAATGGTAGAGTTCTCGACGGAGAGCGTCGGCGGTGTCGCTTGAGGTTATTTCTTTTGAAATAACCAACCAAGAACGCAGTCTCTTTATTAGGCTTCCACCAGTGTTTATGTACCCTCTTATTGTCTTTCTTCGCAATCGTCCGGTATTAGTATCGACCAGGAGCCATTTTTCTTCGCGCACTCGAAAACAATTTAGCTCCCTAGCAAATTTAATAAAAGTCCCACGACAAAAACTTAAAACATTTTACCGTTTGTATTATTAAATACGTACAAGATAAGTTTTATTTTTTGTTTCAGAGTCCCGAGTGGATCGGTCAACGTCTGTTCGAATTTCCTCTTCAGAATTTTCTCTTCCTTTTTATATATTTATGTACGTGTTCGGAGCCTTCCAAAGTTCTCCGAACATATTTGTCGGTTGCGAGTTTTTATCTAAGTTCAAAAGAAACTTCAAGAGTTGCGTGAAGCATTTAGAAATGACAATTATTAAAATTGTGAGTTAGTCGGAGAAAAAATGTGGGATTTTCGTCCTTGTTTTCGGATAAAAAGGGGATGATCGACCCTAGACTCGTCAAAATCACTGCGTTGGACCAAGTATCCTTTTATTTATTTTATTACCTTTTCAATCTATTCTGGAGAACCACCCTGCGTTATTGCGTCCTTTCAGAAGGCGATAAATTCATTAGGATTGAATGCGAGGACGGGGTGGGAGATATGAGCAGTTTGAGGTTGAATATTCTTGATTGCCTGGACAATATGCAATGTCTAAATTCAATAGATATTAATTAGGCTCAACCGTGCAGTCACACATGTTCATCTCTATTGCACTTATATTAAGTTGTCGCATTTAGTAGTTAAATACATATATTGCAAGCATAGTGAGAGCCTCGTTCGTAAAAATATGATTTTACATTTACATTTATTTCAAAGCTGGAATGAGCTCATTAACATTGTTTGATAATACAATGGCAATAATTTAGCCACATGTAAGCAACAATTAATATGGTAATTTTATGTAGACGAATGGTAATTCAGCAACGTAAATACCATTAGTTTAATAAAGTACATCTAGGTTGAAATAAAACAGCACGAGCGCCAACATTTATTAAAAAGAAAAGTACCAACATAACCGCTTAAACATAAATTTTATGATCTGCTTTACTACGTGTCGTTTTATTTTTATCCATAAATCGAGTGCGAATCTTTTTTAGCAAAAATTTTGGCCTTCGGCGGTTGTAAACACGCGCGATTGGCTTCCGACTTATTCATATATTCAAACCGGGTCGAATTTCCATAAAACAATGAGTCCGACGACGCGTCGGGAGGCATCGTTCCTCTTCCATCTAACAACTTCTAACGCGGTTTTGGCACTTTCTGTATCGCGAGGTGTCATCCATCGCGAATCTGACTTGCAAATAATCCAAAGCCAATCCACGTTTCAATCCAGGAATGTATAATGTCGTCTGGACCGTTCGTTCTCTTCGTGATTTCTAAAACCGCTTGGAGTAGAGTTATAGAGCTCTAGAATCGATACCTCGTGCTCTAACATCGCCGTTAAAACAAAGGAGTTAATTAAGTTTACTATCGGAATTACGTTGGCTATAAAGAAAGGCGTCCGTCATATAGTATGCCGGTTTGATGGGATATCAGCACAGGGCATCATATAAACGAGCGTGTCATTACGGGGTTGTGCATTCTGCGTGACTAATTGTGCCCTGCAATTAACCTAGCTTATAGAGGGCTGATCCCGTCTCTGCATTGTTCCATTATATTCTCGCATTGTTGCTAAGACCGAATAATGGAGTCAACAGGACTGACTGGTCGAACCCTTCAAAAACGATGACAATTTGAAAGCTCGGAGGATGGAATTGTTGCGGTTATTTTTGGATCGGGTTGTTTGTCTATGATGTAATAAAGCACGAGAAACAACTATAAAAGACGGTTTTAGAGGATACTTCGTGATCTATTTTGATAAACATCTTGTTAACAATATTACGACGCCAACGTTCAAGGCATAAATTATTCATTCGGCCGCTATTTTGACGTTCGTCAGAAAATTTTAAAAAGAAAAAGACATTTACAGTCTTTGGAGCACAAACTTTCAATCAGTCTTCCGGTGTATGATATAAATGGATACCGATTAATTATGGAATTGTTTTAAAATGTATCTTTGAAAATTGAATAAACATATTCCATGGAGCTTCTTATCGTATTTCAGAATCAGAGAACCCAACTTCAAGACGTCGGAATTTAAGCGATAATTAAAAATTAATCGTTACAAATTTTCATATTTAAAATTCATCGAACTCAAATTCTTAGAAACAGTATTTCCATGTTTAAGACTTTTTATTGCTAAATTTAGAATGCTCAAACTTAACTTGTAACCGATGATAATTTCAAATCTGAGATCTCAGATACGAAATTCTCAAGCTCTTTTTTTTTGTTTTTAGCCTCTTCGTGTAGCTCCACGCTCCGTGTTCTAACTTTTGTTCAAACTCCGATCATTCCATCGCCTTCAACTCCCTCAACAATTGTATCAAAATGGCCGTCCGTATCGGAAACAGAACAACCTCAACCGAACAGTTCAATTCAATTCTAGCAGGAAAAGTCTGTGTGCACCGGAATCCAGCGTATTTATTATTTAACCGGCGCATTTGTCCATTGACAGATCGAGTGGCAGTGAATTATAAAGTGCCATGTCGGGTTCGTCCGCCGTCCAATTAGCTACTAAAAACAAGTCAAGGGTAAGTTACCCTCAAAACACGTACAATGAAACATTACCATGCAACCAACAGAGTACGTCCATATTTCATGAAGAATTACCGGTAATTGAGCTACGTAATCAGTTTTGATTAGCGAACCTGACCAAACTTTTCGTTGTTTTAATTGAAAACGAACAAGATTCGGCGCGTTGGGGTGTATTTTTTTATAAACGATACAATGAAAGTTTGTAATTAGTTTGATCTCTTTCTCCAAGTCGTGCGGAACTCTTGAAAAGTGTTCGTGCCGAGAACAGGGAAAAACGATAGAATTAACTGCTTTTAGAAGCACTTGCGGTGGATAATTAAATAATAATGAAGTAAAGACAATATTGGAGAAACGGGTCTTGGACGATGGACGGTGCTTCAGGTTTACGTTCAATTAGGGCCGTAACGGGGTAAATGGAGAGATAAAGAACACGACTGACCTCGATTATTGATTACCGCAGGTCACTGAACAATTTTTAGCGACTTAGCGTGTGATAAATATTATCCAAATCGTCGACTGTCGCCGGAGGACACCCGGGAATTCAGAAGAGTGGACCTACCTCCATCCACGAGTCTTTGATAATCAATAGAAGGACAGCTTGTTTGAGCCTCGTTGCTTTCTGTCAACTTTACTCACCTTTTCACTACATTCGAGCTCTGGGATTTGGAGGAAATGATAAGAAGCTTCAAAGCCGACATCCGTATTACTGTTTATTGCAAAACAAAATACACAACCGAATCTCCAGAGCAGATATAAATGGAATTACCAGAAGACGGCTTCTATCGCTTCGATATAGAAGAACGAGGAATCAACGTCAAGACTTTTTACACAAAGACAAAGAAATTAGGTCATTGAAGCACGTTTACGAGAAAAACTATCATAATCCTGTCATGTCAACAAAGAGCCGGACTTGAATGGGTGGTTGTCGGAATCGACGGGATTAAATCCGAATGGACAAAGGGATTCCGATTCATTTACTTGGGTTGATTGTGAGAGACTCCCTTGTTTGCACAATAAGTGTAAACAGAACAGGTAATCATTGCTTGTACGTTTCTAAATCTACATCGAGGATGCACAAATTTCGCAATTAATGAAAGAAAATATGTGAGTTCCTTCACCTTGTAAACAAACAGGTTTGCCAGTTCATAATCAATATCGACGCAAAAGACAAATAAAGAAACTTAATCTGACGTGAAAGCGAAAGTAAGGTAGAAGATGAACGAAACAGGTCGTTGGTAATCCGGAGACGATACCACGTTCATTAGAGCCATACAGATCCGTGGAATGAAACGAAATTAAGGATGAACCTGAAAAGTTTCTGCTAAGCCGAGTATTTACAGAGAAAACGTGTGCCGTGGTCAATTTTTCCGTTTGTTAAAATCGATATTCAATTATGGAAATCGTATCGAAATATTTAGTCTGTCAAACGTTAATCGCAAATTTATGTATCATTGTCAGATTAAATTCGCATCGTCGGTCGCCTAATCAAAAAATAATATCAATCCTCAATCTCCTGCGGGCACGCCAATTATAAACTTTATGCATATTCATCTCCGGCTCCAATTACCCAGATTCTGCAAACAAAAATAGAGCGTAAATGGAAAAAGAAGTCGGTGGCGTGTTGTATTTTAGTCGAGGTCTCATCTGCGAGTCTGTCAGCTTTCGATTCGTATTCAAGGAACGAAGTGGAGTCCAATTATTGGTTCGTCTTTCTCTCCCTCCGTTCTAGGACATCTTCAGCGGAGACTTCGACAACTCGTGATGTGGGTAACATTAGGAATTCTCTCGGAACCGTCGTCTCGTTCGTTATACATTTTTTCGGCGGAATATAAATTACGGTGCGTCATTTTTGAGTTCGCGACGATGAGAGGATACCGCAAATAGCAGCGTCGATAATAAGAAAACTAAAAAATTACCTCGAAAACCGGAGCAATGGCGCATAACATTCAATGAAGCGGACTAAACAGATTGGATACGAGACCAGGATGAAGAACGGAACGGAGGCGAATGCCGCTCTGATTGCCAATACTCGACCCCTGACCCAAGAACGCGACCCAACTGATGCGAACTGACCATGTGGATGCCGGGATTTCCAATCCCATTTAGCCCGGGACCAAAAAAGCAAATAAATTTCAAATTTGGCCACATTGTCGTACAATACAAATGTACAGCGATAAACTCTATTGTGAACGAATCAACAAAATCTCGTAACTACTCAAAATCATATTTCAGTTTAAAACAGCGACTTCCGGACCAAGTTTAACCGTCATATCCGAGTGAAGCATTTCATAACTCGTCCGTTTGGCAACATTGAAGCTTGTCTCGATACTCTCCAATTTTTCTAAACGTTTATTTCTTTTTATTGGCAAAGGATCCGCAGCGCGTGCGAATATCGTCATTTATTGAGTTTTAACCTCGACGAGGGTCACTTTCGTCCCGAACGGAAGTCGTTAAATTGAAATTTCATCTCTTCGAGTTGTTCGTACGAGCATGTAAAAAAGCGATCCAATATATCAAACCGAACAATGCAAACAAACGGTGGAATTTACGTCGATCTCCTAAATTAAAATGGGCATCCATAACAAATCAACTCTTCATACGAAGGAAGAGTATTTCGCCGCTACACTCCATTCCAGGATAGTAAATTTCCTGCAGAGTGCCATAATACGAGTTTACTGTGATGTAAACAGGTTTTTAAAGTAACAGCGGTGTAAGCCGTGCACTTAGGAAGGTTTAAAGTTGGCGTGAGTGCCGTACATATTGGTTTTTACTTTTACAATAAACAGAGATAAGCGAGCTTTCAAAAAACCCACATCCATGTTATTACATTCTTTGGATCGTTGTTTGAACCGATAGCATCGTCTGTTATAGCGCATTAATAATGGTAAATTACTATTACAATTGCAAATGCACTTGATCGTATTACAGATGTAAATAAACATTTACAAGTCCGTATTTGCGTGTCCAGGTCCAAATTATTAATTACTTCGAAGGGCACCAACAAAGTTTACAACGCCATTAATCAGTTTGTGGTTAATTTTATTTTTTTAAAGCGTTCTAGTTTTGGATCCACAAGAGACTCACCGTTCAGAAATTAGCAGAGCAGTTTTGTGAAATTCCTGCGAGAGCACATCAAAACTCAAAGCGCTGATAAAGTAATAAAATGTGCCAAATCGCAGACAGTGTCCTCTCACCTTCTAAGAAATATGAATTTTACTGTCCAACTTTCTTTATTCCCCGCCGATTCGTAATAAAATCTACATCTCAAGGAGCTTTTTATTACCTGAAATTTTATATTCTGTTACATAAAGGTCTAATAATATCCGTAATGCGCAAAATAAACTGCGAGCTTTCGTTTACGAGCTTTCCTCCGGGACCATGCGAGCAAAAAACCTGCAACGATTAATCCAAGACGCCTATAATTATTCATAACTAAATAACTCGGTTAGGGTTGAGAGTGTAAAAAGTTTGAATTTGTAAGGGAGCGGCAATTGCTTGAGACAATCCATTAGTTTCGAGTCAGGACCCTAATTTTTTACTGACAACTTGTATATTTGAGTCGGGACATGAAATTTTTTGCAATTTAGATGAAAGCTCCACTTTTAAAGTGCACAGACTAAAGAAAATTTTGTTTGATAAATCTTTGTAGGATTGTCAGCTATCCCGGGTTGAAGGATCAATAGAAGGGATGATTTAGGGCGAAGGTCGCAACGAGTGAGGGCAAAAGATTTCTTATTTCATCTCAAACGTCGAAAATTTCTATTTTTAATTTTTTTTCTCGACGTTTCCCCAAAATTAACCGTATAAATATATAATTTCCCCGCGAAATGAAGATGTCAAGTTAATGCATTTCGCCATTAATCAGTTTAGGTATTTGCATAAAGTTATTAAATAAACATCGAGTTGAACTCTGCGGTAAATAATACCCGCAAATATCAAACAAATTAATTCGCCATTAGTAAAACGAGACTGCGACTTCTAATAACAGTAATAATCTCGTCAGTTAGGATAATTCCGAAAGTAGTACCTAAAACAAGGAGATGCCGACACATCTGTGTAGTTTAGCGTGAGGCCAACTCTGGCATTATTCAATCCTGCCCTGGACTTAAGCTCGGACATGGGATCTCGCTGGTCATTGTCCTGACTGCAACCTTTCACTTTAGTCCGTTCTGTAGATTATGTCGAATCATTTACTTGATGCGATTAAGCCGTTGAAAAATGTTTGATATATTGGATTACTGGCTTTACGGTGTCGAGGGTAAACTCACTGCCATTTGTATGAGCTGAGACAAAATTGACCACACGTGGTACAATTTGAAATCTTGTCTGAACAATCTTGAAAGCGTACTCTTGATGGTTGGTTCTTAATGTTCTTCATGGACCGTTAATTCACGCATCCGCTGGTAAATATGTATAATCTCACATCCCATTATTTAGTCGGTAGCTCTCATACCCCATATTTAGCTAAAATCCGACCTTTGCATGCATCACGTAATCGTATCGAACTAAACGCTTTGACCTTGCACGTTCTCGTACCATCACGTCAGAAATCGCCAGAATATAGAACGCTCTCGACCAAAATCCACCCCTTGTTAGTGGTAGTATGATAATTGAGCTTGATTGAGGTCTCAGTGGTAGCCGCAACGGAAGAAAGGATCTCTCTCAATTCACACCGATTGATGTATAACCCTTCCTAAATTAGCAGTTCATTTTCTTCGAAATTAAATTAAAAGGAATACGGAAGTAAGACGGTATAATAAGACTAGATGTAAGAGGATTAAAATAAGAAATCGGACTACTTTGGAACATGCAAAAGAGCTTCATTAATGAACTCGACCTTTGACGATTAATAGTAATGAAAAAATTCGCACTTACCTTGCCGACGCCGGTGACTTCTCTTACGCCGATTCGTCGCAAGAGGGCGGGTGGAACCGGAGGCGGCGAACGCTGCAAAACTCCACAGAAACCAGAAGAGTCGGTCTCTTCGGAGTTGTAGCGTTTCCGCCGGTGAGGAGAAGAAGAGAGATTCAACTTCTGGGCGGCTCTGAAAAGAATAAGTGGGTAATTAATCGGAAAATCATGCCAAAGATAAAAATGATGAACAGTAGAATTTTGACCAAAATTTGTTCGTGTTTGCGTTAGATGCATGCCCTCAGGTTTAATTAAATAAACACCGGATGTGTGCAGAATTTCCGCCGTTTCACCATATCAAAATCTCGTTAAAGGTATATTAACTGCAACATTGCCATAATAACGTTGCATTCATTGAAGTACCTTTAATTAGAAAATTAATTAATAGCATTACTCGCTTTTCAGTAGTAAGCAGTACCGGTCCATTTTCGTTTAATTATCGCTAGAAACCTCCTAAATGCAATGTAAATTTCTCGATACAAAACGGCGCAGCAAAACCCCATCCATAAATTACACCGACAATAAAATCGGCTACACTGAATAATTCTCTGTAATTATCCAAATTATCATAATCCAGTAATAAATCCCCTTAATGCCGGCGAACAAACACGGCGTGTTGATATTTTTAGTGCAGTGGATTTAGGTGCATTATTTTGACGGTGCACCGAAATTTTTCCAAGCCACGTGTCTTCGATTCAGGTGGTGATAGTGTCACTCCGGTTGATGGATCACTCACTCCGGCCCCAACCTCAAACCGGAGTTCGTTCATGTGCAAGACCCTTTTCGCCATTATTCAAAACAATTCAACAAGGTGATGTTGAGGTTGTGGAATTAGTCACAGGTCTTGACGCGCGGTTAACACCGGGAAATTGAGCCATTTGTTTTAAATTTGGATACAAACACAGAAAAATACAATCTCGAGCTTGTTTTATTAGATCGATATATGTTTCAGCAACGCTATACAATTGTGGAAACACAGATTTTATGGCCGCGACGACGGACAAATTACAATTCCGGATTTGATTCTGACACCTTACCGACCAGAAGAAAAAATATTGTGATAGCCGTTCGGCGGAATTATGGACTGTTGTATATTTGATTTTATGGAAATACAAGGAAAAACAAAAAATCGGAGGAGAAAAGAGGAAATTTGAAATTTTGGACCGCCGACAAAGAGCTCATTTTCAAAGATCAATATTCCGTTTTTTTGTTTTCACTTTCCATTGCTTTTTGCGTTCTCATCTGTATAATTAAACACAAATAGTTCTCACTTCCGGTTCAAAAATTCGAAAAATTCGTCGGTGTTATTCCAGAAGTTCGTCGAACACAAAGCCGCAGCAATAACACATTAGCCAGTTTGGAAACGGCAATATTTTGGTAGAGTCCTGCACAAACAGGTTCGCGAGGATTACGTATGGACGTCACGACCTGTAGAAGGGAGTTGAGTATAACCCCCTTTCGTCTCGTCACGTGACTCGTTCGTTCCGGAAGCAGGAGTCTGTGAAATTGGAAAATCCTGGAAGACTTTTACTTTCACACTTACCCGGTTATTTTTTTTTTTTTAGCTTAAATTCTAGAGGTTTTTCATCGATTTTGTGTCATGTTAAATTCATAACAGAGCAATTTTCATCGGTCTCGACTTAACGTGGTTCACTTAGCGAACTTGTCGGCAACTTTATCCCCAATATGACTGGAAATGTCGGAGAAATTGAAAGATGGATGTAGTTGGAAGATTTGGCCACGTAAACGGGAGTATTTAAAGTTTTCTGATTTTTTTCTACGAATATGATCGATGAAAGGCCAGAAAAACCCATTCATTTATTATCAAACAATCCCAACACAACTTTGTTTCATGTTGGCTGCTTTATATAATAAAATTCCGTTACGTGCATCGTACTTTTATAATAGCGAGCAGCTTTTATTTCTCTTGAGATTTTCCTGTCACGATCGCGATACATTTTTTATAAAACATAATACATGATGCAGTGAGGCTTTCAGATTCTATAATAAAATCAACCATTATAACATTATCTTGTTAAGCATGAAGGACCATCCTAATTAATTAGTAAATTCCATTTGTCGACAATTTCGTTAGTGACGAAGGTTCAGGGCGTAACACTCTTGAATTTTTATGTTGAAAAATTTTAGCTGCAGATATTTTACATAATTTAATAACAACAAGTGGCGAGTAGAAACAGAAAGTGATCTGAATAAATAATAACAAAGTTGGAGATGACAAACCTCATATTTCGCGCAAGAACAAAGTCAATGGCTAAAATAAATTACAGCGAAAAGGCTCTCACGTTTTACTAGTTTTTTTCTTTGTAATGAATGTATTTGCATATGCTTTGTTTCAACTACTCGTTCTTGCAAATTGGATACTAGACAATAAACTCGCGCAAACAACTTGATTAAATTGCGAGTGCAAAAGTGGGCTTTTAATATTTCAAACAACGTGATAAATGGGAGAGGACAAAGGTAAAAAAAATGGAGGCTAATTATATAAAGTTGGCAGCAATGATTGTAATAAAAATGAAAAATTTACTTAAATACTAGTGAGCTTAAGCTCGTTTGCTTTTAGAATTGAGGCGACGTTAATATCATTTATTTATTAGTTTCATAAAATTGGAAAGATTAAGATCCAGACGCTGTTTTAAGTATTATAAAAAGTTAGTTTGCTTTTTAAATCGTTCTTGAGATAAAAAAACAAAACTGAATTAACGTTGAGCCTCATTGGTTTTCTGTTTATTGTACGTTTTGCTAAATTTTAAACTATTTTTTTTTAGATCCCTTCAGATTCGTTTTCCTAAATTGTTTAAAAATTCGGGTTTGGGTTTTGGGTCAAAATGTGTAAGATTCGTTATTTCTGGAGGCGACATTCGATGACGATTTTGATATGCATTCAGCCCCCTTGGCGGATTCTGTTCCGGTTGAAATTGACGTCACTGCCATCCCCGTATCGCTCTCAAAGCAATGATAATGCAGCATAAGGAGCATGAATATTTTCCCTCCGTAATCTCGTGCATTTCCCACCCGCGACTTCAGATATCGAGATGGCGGTAGGTGCGAACCATGCATCAAAAGAGGCGACGTAATAGGGGTAGGAAGGGGTCCAAGCAGTGGTAGAAACATCGGCGGAACTTTGCATAATGTCGGCGGAGACAGCAAAGGCCTGCTGGCTATAAATCACCACAGCTGCACTGCTGATTCTTACGCTCGTGCTGTTCTTGCTATCCTGTGAAAATATTGAAACTTCCTTTTTTTCTCTCTCAACAATATGACGCAACAATTTAATTGCGTTTCGAGGAAAAAATGTGGAAAATCGAAATCCAAAGTTTAGGGAAGGTGCGCGAATTGCCTTTAAAAAGGATTGTGAGAAAAGTTGGTTTGGGCGCTTTTCACGAAAAATCCTGCGGGAATTTTTCACGGAGTGAACTAGAATGACGGGAAGACGCTGGGACTTTAAAATTTAATAACATAACGTACTTTCACATCCATAATTAAAAACATAAAGTGTCTTGGGCGATTTTTTCACGACACAAAAGCCACTTTTCCTCTTGAACGGTCGAGCGAATCTTAATGGCTTAAATAATTAAACTCCTTGTTAGTGTAAATGAATAAAGGAGCTAATTAAAGTGAAAATATTTGATATTCTTTGAAGACTCCGCTATTGTACGTCTTCATCACGTCTGAAAATTGTCCGATGTCGTAATATTGACGTTCTTTGTCCTATAACTGTGCCGAAACGCTATTGTGCCCCTTTTGTATCAAATGTGGAGTTAATTAGGCGCAAATTAATTATAAAACTTGTGTTCATTGTGTTAGCGTGCCATAGAAAAGTAATAAAACAGGGTGAAAACACAATAAAGCAAACATAAAAAAAAGTCGGAAACTTAGGAGGCAAATTGAGACAAAAAACGCAATACGTTAATAAGAAAAGGGTTGAGTTTTTGCGCCAAAGACCCTAAATAAATCAGAGACGTCCTAATGGCCGCTCACTGAAATCTACCTATATCGTGCTTGTTTCTTAATCAAAACCATTAATTTACGAGCGTGAGGGTTTTTATTTATTTTTTGCTTATTTCATGTTTGCTCAAGTTACATGCTACGACCGCTATAAAGTATTCTTACTGTCAGCGGCTCCTGACAAATGGAATTCTTGCATAATCTGCATAAAGACAAGGATTTATTTTTGGAAAAAATACTTGAATGGTATATTTACTGCACAGAGAGGAGCACAGGACAACAAGGATTATCTATGGATTTCCGCACGCTCTAAATTATGTGCTTACATGTACTTGTCGTCGATTTCAACATTAATTAAATTCGTTCTCCCCAAATAAACGATGTTGGCCAGAAATCCATGCAGAATTTTACATAACACAGTTAAAAGCTTGATTAACGGCCAACTCCGCGATGCCGTTTCGGGCACTTTAACAGGTGCTTAATATCGGCTGTTTTTCACAATTTGAAAGCCAACAAGTCACGAATTGGACAGATCTTGGACGCATGATTTACCACACGAACAAGAATTCATGGAACTGTATTTACACTTGTTTATTGTTTTGTCAATTCATTTGATCTTCATGAGTCGAATCTTGGGAATCTTGCTCACTCAAAAAACCGGAAACCACACTAAAAACGAGCACGCCTACATTTCCTGGTATTTACCTTCTTGACCCCAGTAAAGGCTCTCCTCTTCTACGAACTCAGTGATTATGTTAAAGGGTGGCAGAATTCAGATGACCCCACTAATCAGAAAGGGCGTGCAATGCAAATACTAAAATCCTTTGTGCAAGATTGCGCATTTACTTACAATTATAGAGTAATCCAGAGCTTATATCTAAGCCTTCCTCTTTTAATCTTTTAACTGAATCTAACGATTTGGACTAAGCTTCTCAGATACTGCCGATAAGAAAAATGTAAATTTTTTAATCATTGTAGTATGATTTTTTTTTATTTGACCACGTTTCTTTCCCTATAATTACAGATATTATTCGCTTTGGGATTTATTCTTGTCTAGTTGATAACACATCCACGAATGAACCGACAAATTTAATCAAATGCCGCAATTGGAGCACCATATCCGCGTGTAATCAAGCAAATAAAGACGTATCTTTGATGCTTTGAACGGTCGGCTACACACGAGAATAAATCAGAACCCTCGGCTTTTTATTTCACGGATTTTAAAGGACTAAATGGGATATGAAATAAGCCTATAATGACAGTTTTTGTTTGTTGATCCACAGAGGCAATAGTCACGTGCTTTCATCCCCGAAATGCAATTTTAATGTTTGTTCCAACAGTAAATTGTCGAAAAATGCCGCGGTAAATCTTGAACGACGCCCTTTAACTCCCCACGTCTTGGAAGGGTAAGGTCAGAGTTATGGGACGGCTGGAGCGTGTCACGGGTCGACGAGACGCCGACGCCTTCTTCAACGAACGAACAATAAAGAGAATGTTATTGTCTTGTAGAAATTATTTGTTTTTTTTCTTTTCTACACCAAACATAACATGGATTTCCTGTTGAGGTTTTTCCACGCTTTTTAATAGCTGCGTTTGAACTTCACAACTATAACAATTCGGGCTGTTTTCTTTCGACGAGCGGATGGAGGACTGTTGAGATTAATTACGATGAAGTAAATGATAGTGTGTTTGAATAACATAGTGACTTGGCAGAATTACGAAAATAAACCCGCCTACGATTTAGAGTTTGTCACTGAAAAAAAAGGACACAATTGTTGCTTCATTGCAGTTCAGGGAAGTTTGACGATATTTTTTAGGAAAGTTTATGTCCGTCCATAAACTATTTTAAAAAATAGAAGCACATTTTCAAAAACGAACTTGAACCGTTATTGCTTGCCACAGAAAAAAAAAATATCAAAAGAAACGAGAACATTTCCAAACAAAAAAAAGCACGCTGCAAAAATGGTGGATTCGCCAAGTCTCATATTTATTCTGATTTATTAAGTTACTTTTTGTAAATCGAAATTTCACATGACAAGACTTAGAAATTTGATTCCATTCTTCGATATGTTTAATTTTCGGAAATGGCCGAAAACCACAATTTCTTTAAAGTCTCAATGGAAAATTCAATATTTCAAAATCTTAATCGTGGATAACTTTAATTTGAAACCTTTGGTTTCCATGGATGCGCCATACTTTTTAAAAAAAAAGCTCAGTTAAATTCTATTAAATCGGATAACAATCGAAAGAACATAGTGAAATCTAAGTAAGTAATAACAAGAATTACCTCAATCCGTTCAGTTATTTTAACTATCACAGAAATTTCTAAAGACGAGGGATCTTTTGGAATAATGCCAAAATAAATTAAACATTTTATCAGAATTTGGACAATCGGAATGATGAAAAAAACGGTTAAAAAATCAGATTTAGAGTCCGCTTTTTTAACGAGCACTTTCTTCTTTCTTATAAGTGAAGCTATAAAAAAAAATTGGCCCGCGAGTTCTCGCCAGTGGTCCCATTAACAATTTATTTAAATTTTCTAATTGCCGCTGTTGAACGAAACCGTCAGCAATTCATTCTCAAGTAGCTGCGAATTCGCTTTTGTAAATCCTAACAAAACGGAGAAAGTTCGTCGAGACGTTTCAAGTTATAGCAAATCCTTTGGTGAATTTATGGGCCTACACTGGCGTCATTTGAGTTCGAACTGACAACATAAAATGTTCGCAACAAAAAGTTTGATAAGTTTTTTCACGAGGTTAGTTTGAGATTTTTTCCAGCTCCGATTTAACAAGTTTTATAGGAATTTATAGATTATAATAAAGTTTTAAATAAGAAATGACCTACATTGCCAGAAATGCCAGAAATCGAAAACGCTGCGTTCCATATAAATACCGCAAATATTTCAAATATGGAACTCTGTTCGTTCAGACAGAACCTCATAATACAGCTTTGTTCTCGATATTGGATTAAAAACTCTTTTTATTAAAGTTGCATATTAATGGTTAGTCTTGAAGAGGTTTCGGACTTGGTTGTTTTAAAATTTGAGATCGAAAAATTGACATTGAAATTGAAAAAGTAATAAACTTGTGACTACAAACTAGAATATTTCCGCGGTAAATTGTGTGTAAATGGTCCGATATGTTTACAGTGTGGCTCATTACATAGTGAACACAATGATTAACGTTACATAAAGTAGAGTTTGATGGAAATAACTCTCAGAGCAATAACAATAGCGTTGTTCACATTCACGGTAATTAATCCAACTATGAACGAATCCAAGCTGTTAATCACGCTATTTTAACCGTAGAGATACCATTCCAGGTATTCAGAGCAATAAGGACATTAACAGCCACAAACATGTGTACCTATATGAAGTGCGCATAAAACACAGTTAAATGGCATCATAAAGTCGCGCATCCACTAATTACAAATGCAATAAACACGCAACACTGCTTTAGATAATGCATGGTTGCAAAATAGCTCAATAACGAATTAAGTTGTCTTTTCGAGGAATTTTACAAAATTGAGAGATATTTGTAGATAATAAAAATACGAAACTGCCTCGTAAAGTTTAACGTATAAATTGAAAACAGATAAAAGCGTCTCTGCATCTGTTTATTATTCAGGAGAGTGATTGCGATTTATTGCCGCATTTACCGCGAATTTATTTTTGAAACCATATTTGCGACCGAGACATTAACGAGATAACTGTACTGGACAATTTACAAGCATATGTATCGTATATCAGCCCTAAGGAATAGGTCATATCAGACAGAACAATTACTCAGTACTTGCAGACTTGGCAGGTTGCTTCCGGCGAAGAGGTAATAGCAGCTTGAACCCAACATTCAAATTTAATCGAGAAACGAAAAAAGCGACGAGCGATTTTCAAGCGGGTTTTCCATTATTTCACCTACACGAGCTGAATGAAAAAAGTAAATAAAAATAACTAGAAACTTTTCCGACTGTTTGTTTGAATTAATCAGCGGAAACAGGGACTTTTAATGGCAAATGTTTGACGTTCTCAAATGAAAAGTTGAAAAATTAATTTATTTTTCAGGTCAGCGCCTATGTGGAAATCCCACTAGTGAAAACGTGCAGTCAACTATTTCATTATTAAATAACTACCATTCGACGGAACATCCACTCATATTCCCTTTTTTTTCTCAAAAGGTCAAAGTACGGGGCTCTTGAATAAAATTTGTATATATTTTTGGATACACGAGACGTATTGAGATATGGTGCGTCTTTGACGGCGATCCACGATTTTCTGATGCAGATTACACTGTTATGGCTTTCCTTCGTTCACATTGCCACCCGGAAATATCTTTTTATCGGGTTTTAAGGGAGATTTAAGGAAAAAAATACTACTAAAACGAATTCGTAACAATGAAATCTGAATCAGGAAATTGGGCGGAGGCACACAATGGTATTTATTGCCACCGAAACAAAATAAATTTATAATCGATTTATCAAGGATTGAAGCTTTAATTTTCATCAAAAAATATTAAAATTAAGTCATTCGAGCGCCGTACGAAAATCGGGAATCTCATTCTTTGTCGGCCTCCATTTTTCTTTCCTTTCTATTTATTTCCTTCCGATATTACCTCTCGTACTTCATCTAAACAATCACGGTTAAGTTACAGCCCCCTTGAAATTTTTGAGCGCCCCCAAAATTAATAGCACAATATATTATTAACTCGAGTGAGTATAACGGCGCAAGTTATAAATGGCCTGAAGTGTTGAAGAACTTTGTGACTTCTCATAAGCGAACTTTCCACTTTTGTGTATTTATAATCTAATAAAGTGGGCGCGTAGATCATGAATTTCGTCCAAGGGTGACACATGGAGCGATTACCTCGCCGTTAGGATTACCTTAAGTTGCAAAACTTTGCTTGAAATTGCTCTGTGACGTGAAACAATGCTTATTCGACAATATCACCTTCAACATTGGGCCATTTAACTCGCGATTTATTCAAACGTATTCCATTTAAATAACTTTACCTGGAAGCAAGGTTTATTTTCCTGACTCGATCGCATTCTTGTTGTCCTTTTGGAATTTGCCTGGACGACGGTTACAACAAAACGGTTTTAACAGGCTATTTAGAACTTTTCTGCACGGCTTCATCAACTCACGATGGCCATTTTGGATGAAAACGTGGCGCGTTTACATGAAATTTTAGTGGTCGTTGGTGGGAAGATGGTTTTGGGTTCAATGGTGCTTTTTTAACTCGGAAAGTCTTCAGGATTTAGTTAAGTGTCTAGGCGAGACACAAAGATAAGAAATTTGAAATGGAGACGGAAGTTTCCGGGTAATTAATTTGTACTTGGAGCAATTTGTAATTTCTTGTAGAAAAGGCACGACAGCGTTTCATGAACAGTGTCTGTCGCGAAGTAATATTTTAGTGTTTTGTAGCAAGAGCGAAATTATGCGGCACAAATACCAGCACAGATACAGAAAAAAACACCGAAAATAACAGAACATACACTAATTTTTGATGGACTAGCGGTAACTAAATACATTCAGTTCTAAGTTTACATTATCTTATTTGCATGCAATTGCGGTAATCAAATCAACCATTAAACATCAAAACTGAATACTAACAACGCTAATTTCGGGTCGACCTAGAGCAAACACATTATTTTTGCTGTTGTTTTAAGTTAATACAATCAAGCATGAAATAAAACAATTACATGAAATATGTAAAACTTTATCGATTTATTTTTGCTGTTTTTTTTTAGTTTATAACATTTTTTTGAAATTTGAAATTTTTTCAACAGAAATTATGAGTGTCTCAGCGTTTAAATTTTCAGTAGCATTTGTCAGGTCGAAGCTTTAATAAAAGAACATGGTTAGGCCACCTTTTTTACTACGTAGCACTGTAATAAAAAAATTACGTTAAAAAATAAATTCTTACGGAATTAATCCCCGCGATGATATCTTAACTTGCTTGAATTTCCTCGGTGCGGTTTTTATTAAAGGTTCGCTCTAATGATCGTAAAATTCCTAATTGAGAAACCAATTTGGCGCATTTTATTTGGCGCGTTTTCTTTTCTGCGGGAATTATTAAATCAAGCAACATCAAACGAGGCTTCTCTGAAGCACTCATTCCGGTTACATCATTTTGTTCTTCCACGTTTCCTTTTTGACGTTTTGTTTAGGATTTGTTCTTTGTGGCCGGAAATCCCCGGAGTATGCCAGTTTAGTCTAAGAAACATTCGGCCGACATGGCGTTTTTTCTATCGATTTCTACCATCGTTGATTCGTTCTAATTATACAATTTTCTACCGGCTATATTTTAACTCCGGAAGAGTAAATGAAGGGACGCTATCTGAGCACTAAATCGGCGTCTTTTACTCTGCTTCACTTAAACGCTGAAAGCTTAAAGCCAAACAGCTGACTTAAATATGATTTATTGCGTCTTGTGTGTTATTTTAAGGAGACTTAAGTATTGCTTTATGGACTCCAGTTGCAACTTGTAACGTTTTGGTGGTCACGTTTATTCACTTTATAGCTTTTTCCACGGTATTGTTGAGTTATAACGGCACTAACGGCGAAATTGTCACTTTTAAAACGTGCTTTTTATCGAATGGAAGAATGACTCGGGGCTACCGACCATTAAAGTATAGCAAGTGATAGGGATGGGACGATAAGGTAAGATAAAGGAAGAAAGACGGATGGAGGACGTGACCCAGAGGCCACACTTTGCAAGAACGTCGATATAAGCACGTGTACAGGTATAAAGGAGATATGGAACGCCGACATCCTCAATATTTAAAATAAACAAAACGGGAATATTCCAATAGTTTCCACGAAAAAACAAAACTCTTCGTTTCATCCAACACCCAATTTCAGCATTGCGTTTGTCTCTCTATTGTTATAAATTCCTCATTCGGCAAATACCGTTGAGTCCGGTTAGTGGGCGGATTTTTTCCACCCCCATCAAAATTTATGTAACGTGTTTAGAACACAGCCTCCGGTGTAGCTTTAATATTAATTGGAGCGTACTCTTCTACTTGAGTGCATTAAAATAATAAATATTAAGCCGACTAGCGAAATATGCCGAAATAAAGCTGGAATATGCGAGGGGTGAGATTATCTCGTCAGCAGACCTACAAACAAACATAGCAGCCACAGGATCAGGATTACAAAGGACGCCTGACACCGCATATAGATATATACGTGGACTAAATAAAAATATAAAACTGGTTCGGAATTATAACGAGGGCGATCATTTTTGCGAAAGGACGATTAAGTTATCCTTCGGGACTGAGGTTAAAAGTGGAAGAGAGAAAAAATGTTGATATTTACAAAATAAAGTGTTTCAACCGTCAAATTCTTCTTTCAATTCCAAATTTTAACATTCCAGGAAAAATTGCTGTGCAAATGGACCTCCCAAGCAAAAAATTTCTTTACTTCTTCAAATTTTGGCTAAATCTAACATGCCTTTAAGATCCAAATATTAGACACCCATATACTTTTAAAAATATTGGACAAAGAGTTTTTAAAGCCCAAAATCGTTTTTCATTCAATACTTATAAGCTGAAGATAAAAATATAAACTTGTATAATTTTGGTGTACCAACCGTAAAAATTCGAAATAACTGTGATTGCTAACATTTTTTTACATTTGAAAATGTATTTCTAATAATGCTAAAAAACTCAAGTTGCTGGAATTTTAAGCTTTTCTACTTTTTCTAAGTATACTTTAAGTATACTTTTCATTTATTGATCCCATAATCTTCAGACTTTGAGATGATTTTAATTTCGACAATTTGCTTAAAAAAAAATTTCCTTAGAAGCATGGAACTGTAATTTTTTCTTCATGTTTTGCTCGTGGATTCATATTTCTCGCCATAAAAGCAGCATATTTGGGATTCTAAGAACTCATGTTCTCAGCATCTAAGCTTCTAGACGAAAATCCGTCAAAATTCTTCTTTTTTCAAAGTGGCTGATTTTCAGTTCTCCTATTTATAACATTATTATTATAGATGGTGTTTTTTTTAAATTTTCAATTTTACAATTAGTTTTTTTTAATTAAGACTTTCAGTTTCTACGTTTCTCCATATTACAAATACTAAAATTCTATATTTTATATGTTGTTGTTTTATATGTTGGAATCCAATCATATATCATTACTTTTTAGAACTTTTCAGAATGATTTGATATTTACACATCTTACACATCTCTAATTTTAAACACTGGTCCTTCAAATTCTAGATATGATCATTCTGTTATCAAAAGTAAAAACTTAGAATTCTTCTTAAGCATAGATACTTCTATTCCAGGAATCAGACTTTTTATATCTGAGACAATGTTTTCAAATGTCTGGAATTGATGGTTGTTTAATTATAAAATGTCAAATTGCAGATTTCTTGTTTTTTATATTCATATAGGTCAGGTCCTAAGTTCATATAGTGTGTATATTCAAAAGTTTAAAGTTTTTATTTAAAACTATAGATTCAAGAATTCTATAAATGACTCAAATACATTTTCGTATTTGTTCTTAATATTTTCACATCACATCTTGTGATTTTAAGTTATGATCTTTTAAATCTTTAGAAGGTAATCTTGGAATTTTTACTTTCTGCGATCTTAAAAGCAGAGGTTTTGAATTACCGGCTTTTGAGATTCAAAAATTTTATATGATCCTAGAATCTTGTATGCGAATCCTTCAACTTCAACTTATGTGAGTATCTATAATATATATATTTTACTAAGAGAAATTTGACATAAATTTAATGAATGAATGCTAGAACTAAAAAATCTCAATGATTAGAACTTTATTATTATTATTATGTTTTGATAAATATTTCCAACAAAAAGAATGTTAAAAAAAGTAGCTGTATATTTATAATATTTTTTTAATATATTTGTAATATTTTTTTAATTTTTGTTTTTTGAAGTTTGAAGCTTAAATTTTATATTGATTTTAATTTTCAAATGTTCAGAATTCAATTTTCTTTTTTTTATTCTTTCTCAAATCACATAAAATTTTCGCTGGCTCCATGAACAAAGCCAGCAAAAAATTTACTTATCTAAATAAATTTTGTTTTCCTTTATAAGGTACTTCAAGTGAATTTATGCACCTGCAATCCTGCATTACAATAGCACATATGTTTGGCGCCGGCGTAACAGTAAATACTTAAATATCCATCCAAAATCTAAATTCGTAATGGTTATTCGCGGTGCACTACAACTACGAAAACAGTTTCCCCACTTCTACTAAAAAAAGTCGTTTCTCGATCTTGAACGTGGAGAAAAGAGTAACAATTAAGGTGATGGCACTCAGCTTTCGTGAGAGCTTCTTGAAAAACAAACCCCGGAATGTTAAGTAACGTAACATTTTAAAAGAAGAATTCCAACCATGCATTGTAAAGAAAAAAATTACCTTCCATCCCAATTGGAGTCACTTGTTGAAGCAGCCATCTCATCGATTATTTCATCATTTATACAAGTAGCAAAACTTAATTAATTAAGTAATAAGGGGCATAACGAAACGTAAATCCACCAGAGCGCGGTGCTTCAACAAAAGTTTTAAACTATTATTAAACACAACATTGAATAACAGCCTATACTAGAAATAACTCGATTAACTCGAAACAATTTGATTACATCAATTAACACTTTAACGACATTGTTTATGTTAGTTTTGAGTCGTGGCGTGTTCCTCGTGAGCGATCCTTAAATTTAGTAGTTGATGGCACCGCGACGACTGTCGGCGCGCAACTGGCTACAACGACGGTGTTGCATGCGACGCCGACGTCGAAAACCATGCGCGATATCCAAAAAAAAAGTTTACTTTTCATCTAAAATAATTACTTTACCTTTTAAGATGGAAAAGAGTGGACGATTTTTCTAATAAAACGACCAATTTCCCAATTCTCAAGTTTTAAACATGAAGATGGCAAATAATCGATTCGTGTAATCTGATTAAGCGGGAAACAGTGTTATATTTATATAAATCATGCCAGGTCAGTGTGACCAACAAATCCGATTAAGGACTGGAGTTCTTTAGTGAAATATAATTTTTAAAACAAATAGTCTGGGCTAAACCACTGATGAAATTTTGAACGGTGAATCTCAACGCGAGCTGATTTTTTATTAGAATAAACGTCAAGTTTCTGGGAAGCAAACTTTCATAGGAAAACCCTCTAAAACTTATTTAATCCCTATTCAAACAATTTACGTTCGTAATTCGTAAGTTCAAAACACAGACTTATTTCATTAAATAAAACTTAATTAAAACTGTCGAGAGTTATTTTTTGCCCAAAAAATTACCCAGATCAAAGGGAAATATGAGTTTGCGCCCCAGAGGACTAGAAAAGCTGCATCGCGCTCATAGTTTTGTCCTTGCAGCACTGCAGTTCTCGTCCTGTCGCCCATATTTATATAATTACAGTTGAGAGGTCACGAAGGCCACACCAACAGTCAGACTTCATTAAAATTTAGTTTTCCTCTGAATTCATTTAAGCCTATTCCCTAATTATCTTCATAACGTGTCCTAGCAATTAGAACGTACGTATTTATGTGACATTAGACGAAACTACACGTGCTACAAAAACCGAGCTTTCGCAATTAAATAAATCTTCATGAACATGTCGCAAAGAGCTTTCAACTTTGTCAATGAAAATTAATTTGGATCTCAAGTTCATACAGACTTACGAGTACATGTGGACAATTTTGGTCCATTAAAAATAACGAATTTTATGGAAACTCTGGATAACCCTTGAAATACTTGAACGATTGGCTTCGTTTAGAATGAGCTTGAACCAGGTGCAACTCTGTCTTCGTGTACTTCATCCGTGATTCGTTATCGTGCTCCAGTGCAACGTCATCGTCACGGTGATAATGATGCTATCGGCTGGATTCATTTCCGGAGCTTGTTTAAAATCCCGGTCCATTGTGCGAGGCTTAGGAGATCTCTTGATATTGAAGCTAACTTGCGAATTTCGCTTTCGGTGCATTTCGTAACGAATTTAATTTGTTGATATAATATAAGACGAATTCTGGAGAAAATAAAGAATCAACAGAAACTCTCTCACAATTCTAAATGCAGAAAAATCTTGAAACGTTCTTAAAATATCCAAAGAATTTAGAGAAAATTTTGTAAAGTCTGTAGAGTCAAAAAATAAAAGGTATAGAAAACTCACCAGTTTCAAAGAATTCGAAGAATATAAATAATAAATAGAATAGAGTATCAAGAAAACATAGGAATTAAAAAAAAATGCAACAAGTATTGAAATCGTTATATAATTTGTAGTCACAATCACGAATCAAAAGCGACTACAGAGTTCAATAAAGAGATTCTAAATAATGAAATAATCTTAATAATCTACTGAAGTTTTGTAAATTATGCCTGCATGTGTTCTTGAAATAACAGAATGTGTGTTTCACTTTAGAACCTTTCTTATGATATGTGAATTTTTATTAAACCTTGGAGCCTTGAACTAAAAGTTTTAAATATTTCGTCCACAGATCTTTTTTATCTCAGCAGGTGTTCGCAGAGTCACTTGTTTACAAATGGATTTAAATGCCAGCAAGATTTCAAAGATAAATCAAGAGTTGTTCTAATTTTAAAGAAGTTTTAGTTGTAGAAAAAAATCAGAATATTTTCCAGCGTCAAACCAGCTGCAATTCTTCAATTATCGCCGTGTTCGACGATTAACACAATTGCTGAAAAAGTGGCTGAACTCTGTTCGAAGGCGTCGCAAAAAGCGCCATAAATAAGCATTCATCTGAAGTAAATGTTAAAAGACATTTGGAAATGAGAAATTCGTTGGGGGAGAGTGGCAGATTTGAGTTGTAAGTTTAAGAAGAGGGGTCCGGGGTACTCAGCAAATTGGAGCACTAAACGACAGGATGTTAAAGTAACGACCTAAGAAATGGAAGAGATCGCGACTTGATTCGCCATCGTCCTCATTAGTTGATTTAGATAGAAAGAATAGTTCGAAAACATCTCGGCTTTAGATAGATGAAGCTTCAGACAATAGCCACGAGGAAGCTTCATTTTCAAATCTTGGCTCAATTACGGCTACACTCTTAATAACGAAGGAATTTCTGAAACAAAAGCGGGCTTTCGGGGATTACAGGCTCGTGGAGGCTTCTCTGTGAACTGAATTAGTTGTACGACGCAACCACCGAGAGGGTTGTATTTAAATTAGCGACCAAGAAAGCGACTAAAGTGATAAACTGCTAAATTAATAGATTGTTCACTGTTTCCTGTCGTACATTCTCTTTACAATGTTGTTTACTAACAAACCGACCGAGTTTTAAGTGATGAAAGGGCGTATGTGGAAAAGGCGGGCTTTGTTACCCTTTTTAGAGACACAAAGAATTGTTTATTTATTGCTGGCAGTTGTAACACATCTAGACGTTTGATTAGAGGCCGTACAATTTGCGGTGCAGTTAGAAATAGATTCAGTTTCTTAAAATAACTTCATTTTAGGTGACGTTAATGGGGAAACAAATTGCAAAACACACAAATGTTTACTGTATATTATGTTACAATGAGCCTGCCTCCTGGCAGCCGTCACATTTTGTATAAATCACATACGAAAAAATGGTAAAAAAGCGTAATAAAATGTTTTTATGAAAAACAATGCTCTTGTCTGACAGTAAAAACAATACAAAGTGCCAATAAACCCACTTCTGGTAATTTCATGAAATAACCATAAGTTGGCTATTAATTTTCCAACTAAATATCCCATAAACCTCATGTATAATATAAAACTCAGTAAAAGAGAGTTATAGTACCGTACGGCCATTGACATTACTTTCTATTACAAAGTCCCATTTTGTAAAGTGTTCTTTTATCTCCTAAGAAAATATAGAACACTCCTGTAGCATCAGAGTTTTGATCAAAATTGCTCAACAAGATTTATCTGTAATTTCGATATTTTTATTATAAACTCACCTAGAAATTAAATTTCATCATTCTTCTTTCCAGCGCATCATTAACATTTTTGTGGCCCCTTTAACGATGCTATCACTGTAATTGTAACAGTGGGGAATGTGTATCTAATATGTAGTTATTTCCGACGCCCTCACCATGAAGATACCATACGAGCCATCTGTTTAACGCTCGACAGAAAAATTGAATACCGTATCGAATCCGTCCGAATCCAACAAAACTTGTACATTGTTGTAGCGGCCCCCAAATAGTTGAGCAATAACACGTACGAAAGTTTCCGTAATATTCATATGTATCCGGAAGCGAGCCCGGAATGCGGTAAGATGCATTCCTGTGCGGTCACGAAACATTTACTAGATTGCAGATTTTATTTAGAACGAGCGTCAAATAGACCTAAAAGATTCTCTATTAAAAAATGCTGTGACCAGTTATTTTTAAAGCCCCCCTTCGTGGTTCGCCTTTCTTACTTTCCCTAATTCCGGCTAACTTCCCCGTTTTAAATGTAGCGTATTTCCTAACGAACGATACTGATTGGGTTATAGCTTTTTGTATCCGACCAAATAAGAAAAAATAATGACGTTTCCAGTTGTGTGGCTCATTTAAATCGGATTTTTCCTTCCAACTGCGCTTTTTATCGGATCCAAAGACTGACGGGTTTGTAAAAAAAAAGTGAATTTCGGTATGTTGTGACAGTAATCCGTTCAACTCGACTATGGTGTTTAGAAACAATGACGCTGTTACCCACCGAGTCGAGATAAAACGACAAAAGGATTGTGTTTTTCGTTTTCACTCCGGTTTTAATCTATTTTTAGCCTGCTGAGACGTCACTCAGATTTTCAAAGTTTGAAATTTGCCATATGCACGATACGTTACGTGATGTACAACAAGCTTACTTTCGAGATAATAAAATATACGGTTTCAAAATGGGTTGTGGTAGAAATTTCGTAATTAAATTAATTAAAAATTCAGGTTGGTTTTTATGGCATTATTTGGGACGGAACGAAAGCAAATATTTGGAAATTGCAGCAATTCAAAAATATTCGTGGTGGAGAGTTGATTTATGAGCAATATAAAACGTAAAATGAATCTTTTTAGTTATTTAAATCGTTCGAAGTAAACATTTCTTGAAAGTGATTTTATTCGCTTTTTATCTCGATTTCGAGAGATGTTTAATTTCGTCTTGGAAAAATCCGGATCGAGAACAAGTAATTGCAATTAGGGATATAAAAAGCCAGTTGACTGTTTTAACAAACCATTACGTTTTTAAAGCGGTAATGGCTACAATTATTAAGTGTAGCCATTACCAGGAAATTATTTATTTTTGAGTTAAAATTTGCAACACTTTTTTTCTGGGACCCATCTTCTTTCACAATTTCAAATATAAAATTAAAAAGTCAAAATACGTTAGTACGTCAAGTTTTATCTTTCCATTCAGTTTAGTTTAGAATTTGGTAATTACGACAAAAGTTGCGTTATTGCCAAAAGACTCATTTGAGGCCTTCTATTTTCAAACTGTGTAAATAAATGTAGCCTAAAGTTTAAACTATAATTGTTACTTTTTTGCATTTTTTAATTAATTTAATTTATTGTCCATTAAACTTAATTCTGATTTGTGTTTAGACGCCCACGTTTGGTCTGCAGCGACAGATACAACAATATTAAATAAAAAACCGTTGCCACGTCAAATTTTAGCTTTTTAGCGATTTTACCTTAGAAATTACGAGCTACACTCAAAGTTATATAATTTTCAGCTGTCCACACATTTATTTTGGATTCCATATTCTCCAAATGTTGTACTTAATTTACATATGTTATTCACCAAGTTGTAGCCCAGAGTTCAAAGTACAACTAAAGGTTTCCACGTTGTTTCGCGAAAATTTTTTTCTATAATGATAAACATTTCAAAAACGATTTCAAAAGTTGAAAAAATGTTAAATAAATCAAGATAATTTTAGATTACGAATGTTTTCTTTGTCACTTGCATTTTTCATTCAATATTTGTTTGTTTGGTAGTACATCTCCATTCATACAAACGTAATTAAAATATTTGGCTGCCCTGCCAATGATTTTATCCCCGCTTGTGTCGGCGGTGGTTCATTTAGGCGAATTCCTCTCCGAAATCTGCATTTTAATTTAAACTGAAATTCCTTTGGTGTTTCATTAAAAGCGCGAGTTGAATCGTGCCCTTTCTTCAATTATTTTCCTTTAAAGTGTTATTAAGAATAACCCGAAATCGTCGACCCTTAGCAGTGCACCGATTTTATTTTCCACAGACAAATCCGTAAATTTTCAATTGTAGTGAAATATTTTTCCAGAGAGACATATTTCATAAATCTCGGTGAAGTATCGTTGAAAATTTAAAAGCAGCTCGGCGAAGATGAGGAGTCCAGACGGTCAATAAGACGTTGATAAGAGTGGTTCGCAAGTTCACAATAGACTACCAACCTTTGACCTGAGTCCTTTGCTATGCAAATTCGTCTTTTGAAATACACTCCACTTCCTCGCCTCTGCACATCTGTGAAATGTAAGGGTAGATTTATTGTTGTAGCGCGATTTACAGAATGGTTTTCGATAAATCTGATTTTTTGCCAAAAACCACTCGCTCTTCTTTAATTTGAGTTGAATATTTAACTAATGCCTCTGTTTACCGTGAAATATGCTGCATTGTGAAAGACAAATGAGCGTGTTTTTCAACGGTAAAAAGTACGCGTTGAAATGTTATTTAGCGCATTGTGATGGTTTTCAACAAGCATTTGGAATCTTGCTTTGTACACAAATGTCAGAGGTTTTAAACGGAACAAAGAACGTAGTAAAGCGCGCGTGTGTTTGCAATTATGTATACGCTATTTGACTACTTTTTTATTCCCATTTGTTCGAGGATTCGGCTTCGTTAAAACACATCGCATGAATTTACATTCAAAAGCTTTTGTGTCCGATCAAATTAACGCGAATGCATTTGTTACGCAATATCGAATTTTGGCGGATGCGCCGGGCCAACGCGAATTTAAGTCATGTCGCAAGTCATCAATCTTTTTAATTATCACATTTCACATTTTTTCGACAATATAAATCAAAAACGGAGTTTCGATATTTGAGCGACGGAGAGCCTGTCAAAACAGAGATGATTAGAGAGTCGTTATTTGGTTTAACAGCAAGGGGTAGCTAATGACGTCACAATAAACAGTCTGGACGTCACCTGCCCATTAACCAGCTTTTCGCATTTGTCACTGCACCACTCACAATCACCACCAAAGGGTAACAATAAAAATAAACAGGCAGAAACAACATTTTAAAATCCATTTTCATCAATCGAAATAGATACGTGATAAATATTTACACGTAGTGCTTCCTGTTTTTTGATGGTACGTGAGGTCGATAAAATAAATCCCTTTTTTTGGAGATGCAATGAAATTCATGCATTTAGAAAATAAACATGAAAAAATTTTAAACGAATTTTTACACGCCATTGGATGTTGTAACTGGCCATTGTTTGTACAAAACGTGCAGATATTTAAAAAAAAAAATTATAGTCAGTAACATCAATTTATTTTTATTAAAAAAAACCAAAGTTGAATTAAATTTGTTAGATTTCAAGTGGAATTTATGTACTTCTTGTTATATACTCACAAACATTAAAATTCGGCCTGGCGAATCCACCATTTTTAACCCTACTATAATCTTACATTTAAAACTTTTAAATGAGCTCTTATTCGTGCCCGTAGACGTGCATATTTTCACACTTCTTTACAAAACTGGACATATCAATTACTTTTCTAATCAAATTCTTTTTTAATTTTAAAATGCTGACAGAAAACAGAGTATTAGCATGAAATTGCATTACGCACCCTTAGTTCCACCCTTTTAATTTTAATCCAATTTAAAATCTCGTGTGGCGAATAATAGGCCGTAATGTGCAAGGGTCAGTATTGTTTAGTGGACAATGTGAAAATCTTACGTCATGTATATCACCATAAAATTTTCTATTAAAAGGGTTGACAGGCGTTTTATGTGGCATCAAAATTTTAAATGCACATTAATCATTGAATTAAATAAAAACGGTTTTCGTTTTATCGTCTAAATTATATATTCCGAGCAATTAAAGCCCGTAATAAACATTCTAATGTAAAAATTCTGAAATTTAATTATTTTTCCATTTGTTTGAAATCTGCCACCGCCGTAAAATAATTCCTACCATCAAAATCCAGCTTTTCTCCACATGTAATATTCAGTAAAATTTGAGCCAAACATGTCACAGGGCAATCTACCTGTCGAAGTTGCTTTTGCAAATGTAAATTACATAAAATATTAACGATCATCTGCCTAAAATTGTAATTCATGCAAGAGCCGCTTCAGTGACAAGGAATTTCCATTATTCCCCATTAAATTATAAATGTGTGCATTCGAAAGCAGATCGATCTAATTTTATAGGGGCTGAAAATAGCGCAATTCTTGTTGTTGCAAAACAAATTTTGTGTTTTATATTCAAGATGCAATCGTTTATTTTTGTCATCTGCGCCTTCTAAAATAAGTCAGTAGATAGGCGACAGCCTCGTTTGTATTCAAGAGTATACATTTAATCTGATACATGTCACGCACCGGTGCTTTAATCTTAATAATAATAAACTTGACATCCTGCATCTTGACTAGATTGCCGTCAATCGGGCGGAGCGAAAAAAAAAGGGGCAATTAAAAGAACATGAACGGACGGATTTGGATATACAGTGACCAATTAATTAGAGCTATTTTTTTTTAAATTAGAGGCAAGCGAGTTTCTATTTTAGAGAGTTGCTCATTTTGTTTCGCTCCGAAAAAACGAATCTGCTTACAAAGTAAATTCACAAGAACAACACAATTCTCCATTGTTCATTTCCGCAAGATGAATACCATACAAAAGAAGAACCACTAAATCATAACAGAGCTCCCCGAAACAAAAAACCCAAAGCCTTCTCTCCCACATTTTTTGCGGCAAGTGGCGGCTTTATACCGTTTTAATGATTTTTTAAGAGTCCTGTTAAAAAAAAAGTAACAGATCTAGATTGTCGCAACATGATTGCGTCCGTCACGGCAGTGATATTAAACATGAACTTTGTTTTACAAAAGCGAATAAAAACGCCGACATTTAAATCGTGCTTCTCTTGACATTTTGAGTTTCTTAGAGAGGGTTAGAGGTGTGAACCCTTTTACGCTAGAATTTCCACGTTAAATAAGTAATGCGGATGGGCCGCAGCGTCCACAACATGATTAGCTCTAGCTGTAGAGGTTGTCCAATGAGCCATCAGGAGATGTTCAAATTGAGTTAGCCGCACGTTTCCCGACTGGAACAAAATCCCGTAGGAGTTGTCACCGGTGATGTCATGTTTATATTAAGCTGCAAGAGTTTTTTCAAGGAGACACTTTTATAATCCACTATAAACAAATCATGGTTTCAATCAGAAGCGAAACAATGCGAGTAACTCGTTATTAGATTTCATCCCAAAACTCTCATACATATTTCTAATCGCATCGGGCACGACCGTGTCCATAATTTAATGGTGTAGGTATTTAAATTTCATAAATTGTGACAGTGTTCATAGGTTTGTCTTGTTTATTATATTTCCAAAGCGTCATATTTATAGAATTATCGGAGAAACCAGTGATTAAGTTCCCCAACGATGCAATAATTACCTCTGTCTGCTCTATCAAATCTGGTGTTTTAATAGCGTGTTTCGTGTGTGTGGATGCGGCTAAGCATGATTTAAAGCCGGAGGTCTCCTCCTTATATGACACAGGCGAAGACACGAAGCGCCTTTATTACACGTTATTACAGTAGTATTTCCAGCTTATGTGGCGGAGCTCAGAAAGGGCTCAGTAAAAGAGATAATAGTCTATATGAATTCTTGGTTCAATGTGCACATGAATTATTAGCCGGATTTACGGCGGTATGCAAAATTGTGTGCGTGTGAGCCACTCAAAACTACACCATTTTAATTACAACTTGTATCGTGTTTAAGGGAACACTCATTGGAAATGTCAAACGCCGTTTCCGTCTCAGATTTCCGATTGGTTAAGGGCTTTGAAAGTGACATGTGCGCCAACACCTTTTAGAACAAACTAAAACGTCTAAAATTATTAAGTGATTTGTGTTTTTTTCCAACATCCACTCGTACAGTGTGTTCCGTTTTTCCTTCCCCTCGTACCTACGTGCGCTCCGTCTGCGTATTTTTGCCGACTGTTGTCTGAAATTAGATCCATAATCTATTTACTTTCCTATTTACTTCCTCTGTTCGCATTTAATTCGATCACATTGGTGGTCGTGTGGAAATTAACGCCGATGCACAGCGAAGAAAACTGCAGAAAAATCGCAATCTCCGAACCGAATACGGGAAATTCTAATCTAAGAATTACATCACATTCCAGAAGGGTTTACAAAGCATCACCCTCTGTGATTACAAAAACATTGCAGGAAGTACTCTGTAATTTCAGTCGTTAGAGCTTGATTTGAAGAAACACAGCTCTCGTGTAATGAAATTTAAGAAAACACCGACATGAAAAGCCGCCATAAAAGACCGCAACTTTATAATTTTTGCTCCAGTTTAAAGCACGCGACTCGTAATAAATTAGCATTAATGGAGTGTTGAACACATTAAAAGCTGGATAATGAGCGGACGATTAAAGAGTAAATCCTGACAATAGATAGTCCTGCTTTTTCTCAATCGATTCGTGGCGAAGTCGCTCTCTATCGGTGAGACATCAAACTCAACTCATCGTTCGAATGTCTGTCACCAGAGTGCCCTTTTCATTGCAACTTGCAGCGATTTACCTTTTGACCTAATCACATGCTATATCGTAATAAAGGACCAGACTTACTCTGTTTGGGAATGATTGAGTAGCTGCAAGCTTGAAAAATTCAGCTCTTATCGCCCCTTTGAAAGACCATATTAATTAACCTGCGCCCTTGCATAATATCCCCATTAATTTAATTATTTTGTGGAAATTCGATAAAACTGTCACAATAACACTGAAATTTAAGCGACTGATCGTAAACTTACTTTAAATTCATGGCAGTCCCGGAAAATAATATCGGTTAGTTAATCGCACATTTTCATAAATTTACAAATGTGTTCTATTTAAATGTCAGATCGAGATAACGATATCTTAAGTATAAATAAAGTGTAGAAAATGTGGGAAAGAGGGTGAGGTTCACGTTTTTTTTTCCATGTCACATTATCGGAAATAATCATCAGGAAATTTGCAATGCTGAGGTGTAGCACCTTTCACAATTTAGTAGCGAGTTTTACGTGGAATCTGCGTGTTATCTCACGTTTTTGTAGAATATCAAGTTGAAATGTGCCATTTTACCGTTGCAAGACTCAGATGCAGTTCTTTTATTACCAACAAAAAATATTAACAAAGAGCTCAAATGGATTTCTAATATAAAGTTTGCTCGTTCAATTTTATGGTAGATCGCGAGAAATTGCATTAGTAATAAATACAAACATTACAATATGCGAAAAATTAGAATTGAAGATCTGAGATTAAGTTTTGTTATTTCCATCGCGGCGTTGCTAATTCGTTTTTTTTTTTTAATAAATGTTATAGCAATTCTATTCTTTCGCGCTTTGATTTTACGGAGTGTGGAATATAGCAATTTAGATTTTTCGAAACATGGTATCAAGTTGTAAGGAAAAAATCACACAACTTCAAAAGTAAGCACTTGATGCTGAGTACTCTCAGGGAAATTGTACCGTATCATAAGAAATCTTTCATATCGTAACAAAGAGAATTAAAAATTTGTTGAGGTAAAACCATAAAATCCAACAGACGACGAAGCAACACGTAAGAAAAGCGAACAGAAAAATTCTGTGCCAACAACCCATAAATTCACGAGGGAAATTTATTCTATTCTCTCAAGCCGTATCAAATAACAATTAACCAAACACCCACATGAGTACTTCATTCCCTACCACCCCAGCGTCCCATTTTGTTTATTTTCCAGTAACGTGCAAAGCGACCGTTAATATGACAGCACGACCAAAAATATGGTTAAGTACCTAACTTGATCTATTCTCTCGATAACATTTTCATTATTAAAAAAGCATTAAGAATTATGTTTCGTACCGTTCCGAACTCAATTTTAATTTTCGGTGTCTTTTTACGTCTCCGTCGCGTGTAAGAAGTAAGCACAGTGCGTGGAATTGTTAAATTGGCATTTTACGACTTCTACCAACCCTACCTGGCAGCGCCCAATTAATGGTGTCGTAAAAACTCGACGGTCACTAAAGTGATTGCTTGTTTTATTGTTTGTAGAGATATTTGTTGATGAGGTATTAAAAATTTACCTCTCGCTGTTTTCGAATTTATTGCGTTTACACATGAACCGAGCAGGTTTGGGTCAGGGCGTGCCAAGACGGAGATGTTCAAAAAAATCATTCGATGCATTAACACACAAAACTCAGATTACGCTTCGATCCGGTAATCTGAGAACACCGCTATTCAATTAACTATAAATCGAGTGGACGAGCTTCGAATGGAAAATAATAAGATAAATAAAATTAAAAACCACGACACTGATTGCAACGTTGCTAGTACCAATTAAGAGATAACGCGGATATAAGATGGTACAAATTTTTGATGTCTTTACCCTATCGCCGGCTTTAATACCTTGTACATGTTTTTAATAACGAAGGAAGCTCTTTTCCGTCGGTTTGTAGAGCTAATTATCGATAATCAAGACTTAAGACGGACATAACCGTGTCTATTATGGTAATGCAAAATCAATATTAGCGCGATTTAACGCACATTTTCCATTTTTTAATTTCACGTTATTTTAATGATGAGCGCTTTAAAATAATGACTCACTTTTCACGTTCCGTGTTTGAATAATAAATATTTAGAGATTAAATAATTTTTTCAAATCAGCTCTGCAAACATTGCACAAAGACCGCCAAAGTCCTCGGACTAATTGATGAGTTCATTAAAATGCATTCGATAGTTTTTGCAGGATGCAAATTCAGAGGACGTTTTATTTTTCCATTAACTGTTAATTTAGCGATTGATTTCTGTAATTTAACATTGCCCCTGTCTGCGACTATTTATATAAATATTGATTCGTTTATTTTCAGATGATATTTCGAAAAAGCCTGCAAATCTGAATTTCACAAAACAGTTAGATCTTTCTCCGTTACCGCTTCTGTCGTAAATCACAGTTCGGAGCTTTTCGGTGTAAATTAAATGGAAGCTTTCAAATTATGGATGTAATTCGCTTTGACCACGCGAAGGAGAGTCCATTAAACGTCCACCATTATTCAGCGGTGCTTTACTAGCTCCTTACGACGCGTGATATAAGCGTGACAAATGAAAATTTTATTAGTTTACGCATAAAACAAGCAGCGGACAGAATGGACATTGAAGTTGCCTTTCGGTCATCCATCATTGCAGAACGCCTGCGGAGCTTCCTAGTCTTGTGACTGCACACGTGTATCTTATCGTTTCTGATAACAACGCCGAATAGTACTCGGACTAATTTTAATGCCTTTACGCACACAACCTACAGGATAATTGATGGGGGGACTGGGGGAGGTAGGTGACATCTACCCTTCGGGACACGCACGAATGTCGACAGGCGACATGCATAAAGATGCCGTATATTAGTTCGACACGCACGCAGCAAAACGATTTTTAATCCACAAACGCTGCATGTGTGGACTCTCATGAATTCGAATTTAAAAGTGCGAGATGCCGGTTAATAGAGACGAGAGGCGGCTCGAGTTTAGCGGGCAAGACGGCTTCTTATTTTAATAAATGTTCTCGGAATGATCAATTTTGACTCGTCCTAAATGATAAAAAAATCCTGGTAAAATGATAAAAGCCCCCATTCACATTTTTTTAATTCTCGAAACCCATTTCAGCCGATTACATGTCATGCAAAGTCATTTATTAAAGAACGCGACCATAAAATTTTTATTATTTAATAAATGTAATTACTACTCACCCCATTCATCACGATGCGACTGAAACCCCAAAGCTCTTACCTGTAAAAAACAATACATGAATATCAAAGCTCTAACCATAAAGCCCCAGATACCGATCATCCCCCCAATTACAACCCCATAAACCCGATAATTTAAACAAATAAAAATCAGAGCCACGAAAGCTCGCCTGTGACAAACTTTATTCCTTTTACTCAACATTACCATTTTTTTTGAAAAGGAATGTGTCCACTGAGGGCTGTTTAAATTCCAGGGCAGATATGATATCGGTAACACAACCGACTCTAGGTCGGACCACACACGAAGTGGGGCCTTGACACGCGACCACAGCCCTTCTTGTAATTTGTCAAATTGTTTTACGTACTTATTTATGCAGTAAATGGGTGTTTGTTTTGAATAATGGCGATTTTATGCGATTTTTTCTAATAATTAAGGGCGGCTTCGCTGTGGGTTGCCTTTTGCAGGATCGTTTTAGTAAATATGACCGAGTTTTGGTGGACGCAAGGCACGCATTGGGCCCGCAAAGTGACGCCAGGGGGCTTTACTTATTGAGGTTATTAAATTTGCATAAAGGAGCCTAAATAAGGCCGGATATATACAGGTGTGGTAAGGACGGGGAGGGAAGTTTAATATTTTACTTCAAAGAAGCAAATGGGATGAAAATAATACTTGTTCAGGATATTTAATAATGGAACGAGAAGAAATTTTTATACATTTTTCCTTGGACAAAGTTTTACACAGTTTAAAATCTTTCATCATTTTATAGGTAAAAATCTTAATTTGCATATTTATAGATGTTTCTTTATGCTATACTATATACCTTTATTTCCAAACATCGGACAACATACTAAAAAGATGTTCAAAAGTACAACATTTTTTGAACAATGTTTTCGAAGAGCTAACTAATTTTTACTCATATGTTTTATCAGAATCTGGTCTATAATTTTTCACCCAATTGTACTTGGTGTCAGATTCCCTCGTTTATAAAATGTCTAAATTTAAAATTTTCTAAACTATTTTAGATTCTTGATTTATTTATTCAGTTCTTAAAATTTATTCTTTGGTTCATAAATTCTTAGACTAAAAACAATTTTCAATATCTGAATTACATAATGTACAGAATCTTGATCTTCATATTTCTAAATATTTCTCGAATTCTCAGATCCTATCTCCCACTTTCTCAAATTTACAAATTTTCAAATTCTGAATTTCTCAAAGACGAAATCCTCAAATTGTGTTCTTTAATTTTTAGATTCTTTATATCAAAATTTTTGTGGTTTTCTAATTCTTATGTTCTGTCTTTTTCGGTTTTCAGATTGTCGAAATGTTTCCTTCAGATTCAGATTCTCTATTTCATTACTGTCCAGATTCACAAATTCTCGGTATTCAAATCCATGCAATGTTTAGCCCTGAAATTTCTAAAATTTCAGACTATTATATTCTCAGATGTAAAATTTTTTAAATGCTGAAGTTTTGAATTCATAAATTCGGAAATATTCTAGTTCTCAGTTTCGATGCTTTAAATTATTAAATTCATAAATTATCAGTACCAAAATGTTTAGTGATTATATTGAAACGTCCAGGTTCTCTGATCTATGAAATTTGAAAATTAAAAGTAGGTTCTCAAACTTTTCCATTTCCAACTTTAATTTTTTTTAAGCTTTAAGCTCTTTCCTTATTTATGCTTTATTTTTTATGAATTCTATTATTTATTCTTCTATTGCGAGTTCTCGAAGTTCCCTGTTTCTAAAATTGGCAGGTTTTCTAATTTTCAATTTTTTGAAATTTTGAGATTCAGATTCACTGTCATATAATCCAAAAACGTCTTAAAGAGACTATAGATATATAAAATTCCAATAGTTTGGCAAAAGTACATGTGTACATACAATTTTAAAACGTTTCTTCAAAATGAATATAAACTAGTACAATGAAATTTAACTATCTGGGCATAGAATTTAAAACAATCTAAATTTAGAGTAAGTATTCATAAATTTATTTTCTTCCCAATTTTCTTCAAGGTATTAAATTTATAGGAACTCAGATTCTCTGCAATGTTCACAAACCTTCATGATTTTATGTTAAATTCTATCCAATTCCTGTTTCTTTATTTGTCAATTCTGAAATCGACTGATGATTCTGATGGATAAGAAATTTTAATTTTCAAAATCGCAAAATGTTGTACATTCTAGACCTGACACTTTTCTAGAGAATTTTCCTCGTCTTACCTGTACTAATAAAATAGTCGTCGTTCAACATATGTAAACAAGAAGAGTATTATTACACTATTAGACTTCAACTACTAATTGCCCGGTATTATAACCTGTCTATAAAATGCTAAAGATAAGATCTTAGAAGATCGTTCCGTGTGGGATGTCCGCTTTTACGACATTTCTTAGTGGCCAATTTTAATACAGCTATAATGATTACTTTTGATTATAAGAAAACACCGGCCTACACAGGAGCAACTTTTTATGAAATATCCATCAAAATATTCATTTATTAGTGGACACCCGCGATAGCTCCAAAAATAGAGTCTTCCGATCAATTTACGTCAACTTTTTCATACTTACATCGCTGTTTCCCCATTGAGAAATCAGCAGCTGATCTCCCGAACGCCATAAAACTAGAATTAAAGCTTAAGTCATCACACCCCGTACAACGAACCTATCAATTTTATTATGGATTTGGTAGATTTATGCAATAATCGGATAAAACTAAGCGCGAAAGTGTCGTTTTTCCCCTGTAATAAATGTCTTTTTTAATAAATAATTTCGGCGTATAATCTGGGTCGCTTTTCAATGGGGGGGTCTAAATAAACAATGTCTTTGTGGCGCGGTTAGTTGAGCAAGTGTTCAAGTATAAAAGCCAATTTAAATGTATAGAATTACTAGGATCACTCCCTTGATTGTGTTATTCTGTTGTCGGCCCTTATATTGCACTTAACGAAGCAGTAAAATATGCGACCCTTGGGAAGGCTATTAATAATGGTCGCCAAGATGGGACACGCATGATAAATTTATTTCCATTTAACAATAATTAGAAATTTATTTTCTCATCACAGGAAAAACTATCGGTGAGAGATGCGTCTTTTTTACTAATGATTCGCTCGAATGAGTTTCTTGAGGGTGTGAAATCCAAAAATACTTGACTATGACGAATGTTGGGATGTTAATATAGGGTGTTTGTAAACTCATTTTTTAAAGTCTGTTCCCTTCAACACCCCATGTGTCAAACTCGCCTTTAATAAGTCAAGTCCGTAGTCAATACGAGCACACACCGGTGCCCCACGTGAACCCCCGTCCGAATCAATTAGACTCCAATGTAAATTCAGGGGGGACTTTCAACAATCGGCTATGTTTAATGATCGGGATTATGACATAGTCGTAATAAGTTGGGATTTCAAGAGAGAACTATTCATCACGTATAAATTGCTTCCTGAAACCTGAAATTATATTGGCGGTGTAATGTTGATGAAACAGGTAAATTCGGAGCGCTACGCTTACTTGTTTGCTTTTAATATGAGAATTTCCATAATTGGTTAGTATAATAAAGAAGACCTTTTTGTACTTCTAGTTTAATTTCATCTTCCACTTAACTGAGAGCGCGAAAAACTCCACTCCCAACGGTTATTATTATTTACAGTGTATTAATTTTTATTCCAGCTATTAAAATAATATTAGCACAGAGCAGCGTTGTTATTGTTTACAACGAACACAGAAAGGGAAGTAATTAAAACATCGTGAGTTTTTTACAATCGTCTTATTCATTCCTATCAAAATATCTCGTGACCTATTTCTGAGTTCATGATTGATAAATGGACACTAATAGATCCAAAGATGTGTCAATTATTCATGATATTGTAGTGTCGGAAAAAAGAGATATACTGTTAACATTTCCACGACTTGAAGCAGTTCTAATTAACATGAGATACGTCCGTACTAAATGAATTTACATTCAAAGAATAAGTTCAATTACAGCATAATCCTCTCGGAATTCAAATCAGTGTGACCGAAGGCGGTGCACAGTTAGACTAATTGTAACATTATGAAACGGTATTTTCATTAATTATTGAATTTTGATAAATTCACAAATATTCTTGTCTCATAAAATCTCTATTCGGCCACAATTTCCATGGCCCGCTTTTATCATTTATTCCCATTAAATGTGTTTACAGGTGCATTACACGTAACGCAAATTATCTCCGAATAAGTAATGTTAAACATTGCAACTGTTTACAATTCGTTAAATCGCATCGACGCTTTCGTAATCACTATTAATCGAACGAACTGATAATAGAAAAAATATCAAAAATATGCCGTATTTTAATACAAAATTTTCCTCTTCCATTTTAAATTGTGATTTTGACTCTCATTACCACAAAAATAAGCTCGTTATTCATAGTATCACTTTATTTGCATGGCTATCTTCTTAATTGCGTCTTTTTCAGATGAAGTCGTAAAATCTTGTACAGTAGCCAGTAGAACGACTGCCATCATTAAATTTAAGGGGACTTTTACGAGCATTTGCGAATAAAATTCTGTACTCATCGTTTCATACTATGATCCAATCGCAGTAATAACCTTTTATTTTGAATCGGTATTTATTTTCGTCACGTTTCGTATTGAACACTGGCGAAGACCAATAACATAACACCGGAAGAAAAAAAAATACTTCAATCCCTGCACTGCACCGAAAAAGGCGAGCCATAAGCTGCAAAGTTGCGTTGATTGGGGCCATTAATGATTTTTGAATTTCGATACCATTATGGCTTTTAATGGGGTTGGACCATCAATCATGGGCGATCATTGAAAGCAAGCGATTTTAGGGGGGTGGGGGTGGTGAAAAATTAGAAAAATTCAGGTTAAATTACACTCACTGATCGTCATTGCGGGATATTTTTTTAAATCTCGACTTTATATTCATACTCATGAACGTGTAATTCCATATTTGGTATTTATAACACCAAATTTAGTTCATTAAGTATGCAAAGTGTCTATAATGAGATAATTTAAATTCATCATTTCCTGCCAAATACAGCGATCTTTTTTCCGTGTCAGATGTTAGATTTCTGGGTCAATCTTCATTCCACGTTAAAACTTGTCCGTTTCAACCTAGGTCATCCCACATTAGTAATTAATTAATTCGTTTATCAAATCAGCATCACGATTTATTTGTTTTCAACAACACTAATAAATTTGTTCCTCCCACGGTCTCGTGACAATCCACGTTGTCACATCACATTATGCAAAAAACTCGAAACCAATTAAAGTGAGAATATGACACTGCATCCTTTAATTTGTGGCTAAACTTTTAAAACAAGTATTACGTGTAAGTTAACACGAAGATATTGAGCTTGATCTTGCACCTCACGACGTGAATATTAAGCATGGGAAAACGGCCTTATAAGAATGCAAATTAAGATTTTTTCGTTGGTCGCGGTTCGGAATCGTCCGTGTTAATTCCCATGACAGAATCCGGACAAATCGATTCGTCTCGACAAGAATTTAAACGATTAAACTGCTAATTAAAACGAGGATCAACTGATGGATGACGACTGTGTTGCAATTAACCTCGAAAATAGTCAACAAGATCGCGAAAATCGATGCTGGACAGTAGCGGAAATGCTGACACGTGGGGAATAGTAATAAATAGTGTTCAGTTCACATAACTACAAGAAATGCTATGTAAATGGAGATCAGAGTGCCGTGGGCTGAGTTTAGCTTGTGGCTGCCTACAACACGAATTCGTTAAAATTTCCAATTCATTTGGTTATTTGACTCCATCTTGGGCCTCGTCTGTACAAATGCGGTCTAATTTAGTTCAATTATTCGTAGTGGGTTCATCAAATTTGCTCATCGTCATCTCTGAAGAGCGGGCAAATTTTATGAAAAATGTAAATGTACTTGTATGCATGTCAATATTTGCATATATGCTCTTATTTTAGTTTGTGGGTCAAATAGTTTAACTAAATATGTTTAAGAGTAACATTTTGTAGAATTTTCAAAACTATTCTGAAAAAGGTTTACAATTTAGATAAAAATGCAAAAAGCATCGACAAAACGCTAAAAAATCAACAAAGATTCTGAAATAATTAGTGATTTGTTTAGAACTACGAGGGTAGTTTAATAAGAATGGCAATGTTGCCAACGAGATGCACAATCTGAGAAACAACATAAGTGTTAGTAAGAATGGTCTTTTAGACGACATCTGACAAAATTTCAAACTGACAACTTTTATGATAGACACTTAACAGTCATTTGAATTGATCACGTCCGTCCTAGTCGTAAAAATTAAAAAAACAAGTTTCGTGCAATGATAAAATATTTTTATTCAAAAAAAGTGGACGGCAGTGAAGATTAAAGCCGAATTGCATGAAGTTCACGAAGAGTCTGCACCAGCGTTAAAACTATTTATATTTGAATTAATTAATTTAAACGTGCTCGGACATTCACTAAAGATGAACAATGTTCTGGTCACTCAATTGAAGTCAGGACGAAATTGTCGAAGAAGTCCATAGTATTGTAATGCAAGATTGCAGAGTGAAGAGATCTCAACTGAACAATATCCTCCACGAAAAACTGCAAAAAAAAATATGTTCGTGATGAGTGTCCCGATTGTTGACTGTTGACCAAAAAAGGGTCCGAAAGGACATTTCGATGCAATATTTGGCGATATTTAATCGTAATCCAAAAGAATTTTTGGGCGGATTTGTGACCGTGGACGAGACTTGGTCCATCACTGTACTCCAGAGTCAAAACAACAATTTAAGCAGTGAACCAAAGTGGGTGAAACTGCACCAGTGAAGACATAAACAGTTTTGTTAGTTGGAAAAGTGTTGGCTACTGTTTTTTGGGATATTCAAGGTGTTATCCTTCTTGAATACCTGGAAAAGGGTAAAACAATGAATGCAAACCATTATGCATCTTTACTGGACCGTCTAAATCATGTATTGAGAGAGAAACGCCTAAGATCATCCCATAAATTTGAAACGTGCTGAACAAAGTGTATAGCTCTTGAGAAAAACTGTTTTTAAAAATATAATTGAATTTTCCCACAAAATTGTTTTAAATTTGCTTTTTTTACCATATTTCTGAAACAGTCCTCGTAGTAATCTTTGTCTTTAAATCAAATATTTGGAAGGCAAAAAAGATTCCAATGTGAAAAATTGAAAGAATTTAGAAAATTTAAATCAACTGTAAAATTTAAAAAATATACAGAAGATATATAGCATTGATAAAAAAAAACTAAAAAGGTAGAGACATCGAAATAGTTTCACGAATTTAATATCTAAAAGAGTTTTTATAATTAGAGAATTTGTGTTCAAGGTTATTTTATGTTTAGAATAATTTTCAAAATCGCAAGGAATTTTAGATCTTTAAAGTCTCCACAATTTTAATATTCATTGCAGTTTACTTAGTTTAGATTTTTTGAATTTCCACAACTAGAAAAAAAAACAATTGAAAAAATTCTTACAATTTGTACCAAAGTTACTAAATTCTTAATTGAATTATTTTTTATACAGGCAAGATTTTTTTTAATTTCTGGTAATTTTCCATTTTTTTGGCTATTAAACACATGTCAAATGTCAAAACTCAAGAATTACAAGAATTTGAATACCAAACATTAAAAAATCGTAAAAAACCGCAGAAAATCAAACCCGTCCTGCAAATCAATAGATACCGCTTCTAAACACACAACTGCAAAAATTCAAGTACTTTAGAAAATCTGAAGAATTGACAAAAGTGTGCAGAATCTAAAGCACTCAAACAAATTACTACTAAGCAAAATTTGTGTTTTTCTTCTTTACTGTAAAACATCGTTTCTTAAGAAACAGGAAAGTCGGGGGCGATTTTTACAATTTTTTTGATTTTTTTACAAGTGAAGCTAAAGACTGCATAATTACATTACAAATCGCTGTAAAAAAAACTACACGCCGACAATTATCGGCCGCTCAACTTTTTCCTCGAGTTCCTCTTCGGAATTAAACGATGAAGCACGTGGGAATACATCAAAGAATTCAGTTACGGTTTTGTAAACCACTAATGATACATAATAAGGATCCATTTTATTTATAGCTACAACGTGGTAGTCATTACGATTAAAATTCACCCAAAAACTCCACCTTCGAATAAATCAAAATGTTTTCCCCCCAGCAACAAAAATTTCAAGAAATTTCCTATGCACGAACATGTATAAAACTGCAATAAACTCGTACGCTAACGAATACTTAACATGGACAAGAAGCGTGATTTGCATAAAGAAAGGACAAATTTATTTGATGTGGTCGTCAATATGTGATATGTAAAAACGTGGATAATCAGCGGGAGTGGTGCTATTAAAAAGGGATAATCTAATGGTATACAAAGCACGACTTGGAGAACACTGGCGACCTACGACCCTCGATGCGAGAAACATGATGTCCGAACTGATCTAGAAATTGTTGCATTGTGGCCGTTACTTCAGATTATTAATAACGATCCGTCTCCATAACGAATGCAATTACTCACTTTCAAACCACAAAGCAACCGTACTTTTGGGAATTAATCATACAATTATGTGGATTGAGGTAATTTATCACGAACTGACGAAGTTGCATTTTTATATACAAGCCAAATTTTTTCTATAACATACCCTCTGCCAAAATAACAGCGATAAATCGCGAGGTAATTTCTCAAGAAGATTAGTGACGGAACAGACACAAAGACACAACAATGGATGTTTCGACGAGGGTTACAGCAACCCCTCTACCTTCAAACTCATTTTTAACACTGTTGTTAGAGAAATACCGGACTCTTAATTTAAAAAAAAAACTTATTTGGTTAGGTATTTCAGATGGCATATTTGGCATAAGCTTAATTTGATTATAACTGAAGTGGAATAAATTATGCGTGTGCTCGACACGGAGTCGACTAGTAATGGAGTTAATAAAAAGACGAAAAACGTTAAATTAATATTGGGTAACTGTTAATTAAACGGCTAAACATGGAGAGGTTTCTGACACGACGCGACATTAACTGCAAAAGTATTTTTATGGAAAGTCTGTTGTACAAAAACTAACAAGCTCTAAAGAAAAAATTAAAAAATGAATTTTTTCAGAGGTCGTACAACAAAGCCATTTTACATCTTTGATGGAACGTAAAATTATCTATTTACGGTGTCAGTTCAACATTGAAGCTGCAGTATTAGCTTGAGCTTAAGGAAACTGTAAAAATTTTGTAATTGAACTTTGTAAAAATTTGCAAAAAAAAACTAATTCTCCTGGGCTTTCTATTAAAAATAGACCATAATTTTTTACTTTTGGCATAAATATAAATTTTTGAAATCTGTTATTGAAATTATAGCTTCCGGTCAAATTTCGATCTGTGGTCTTTATAGGCCCACTACAACTACCAACATTGTAATATTAAATTACCTAACATTTAATTTAGTAGACGAAACTACAACGCAGTTTAACAAACCATGAAATTTTAATTTCGGTTTTTAGTATTTTAAATAACGCTGGTTTACAGCAAAAATATCTCGTAAATTAAATGCATGAGAAATAAACTTAAGACTAATTAGTAATAACTTACCTACCGTAACGTGAACATATAAAGTAAGGTTGTGTAATTCCAGCAGATTGGTTTTCTCTAATGAGATCTCTTTTTGCATTATTTATTATTATGGAACTTAATAAATAAAAGTTTTGTAAGATGTTTACAATTATTTAGTTGGATATTTACTAGGAGATTAAAAAAAGAGAATTTTTTGAGGAAAAATCCCAGCTCAATACAAAACATCTCAGTGAAGAAGAAAACGAAAAAAGATTTTATGACCGTGTGCTTCATATCAAGAAAACTTCGTGTGTTCCAGGGCCGACAATAAATATTAATGGTCCATTAACCTGATAAAACTTTTATTTAACTAATGACAATCAAATTAATTACCCGTTTGTTTAATCCCTGATAATTCCCGTCTAGAAAATCCACTTTGACCTTTCGCCTCGTCTCAAAAGGAACAAATTGAAAACGATAAACGCTTATTTGTTTGAGCGGGGTCAAATATAGACTCCGTTTGTTGTTCGAAACAACAATACGTATTTCCTACAATATATTAACTTTATGACAGTTTTATCAGCTTTGAAACCACTAAAATCGTACTATAGCACCGAATAATGAATCTTTTCGCAATTTTCCTCGTCATAAAGGTATTTTAAAATTTATATAAATCACTACGAACGTTTAATTGTGGTCTCACCGTGTAAATTTAACTGCCAAAATTCCTATTCTCATGCAAATGCAGCAGAAACGATTTATTTTTATGATGCCGGAGGTGTTAATTAAATACTTGAATCATCCAATTGAAAGTAGTTATTGGACGATCGTGGGGTAAATAATGCTAGGGGTAATTTTCTAGGGATTTTTGTGTGGGTCGTTCTGCAACAGGTGTGTGGGTGTTAGCATATCGATTACGAACGTTTACTTCTTCTTGACCGGCTTTGAGCGCCACTACCATTTAATAACAATGTTCGAGAGCTTGTTGACGGTTTTGGAGGTTAATTGCTCTGCGGGAACATTCATCAGGAAATCGAATTTAATTAATGGTTTTACTTGTTTCTCATCAACGAATTTTTAAATTTCCACAGAATTTAATAAGCTGAGAGTAATCGAAAACTTGACACTCTATATGAATCATTTTTGCTAAAAATTTACTTACGAAAATTGAAATCAATATTTTGATATTTACGTGTATCGACTTTATTTTTTATTCCTACACAAATCTTGTTTAAGCGTGGAGCTCGGAGCTTTCGTCACAAATTTGATTGTTTTTTTTACCTTCCTGGTATACTTAAACTTTACCAATCGCAACATGTTAATAAAAAATGCCACCAATCCACAGAGACTACTACTAAACTGTTACTGTCTCATTACCGACTTCCTTTGACGACAACGGCAAAATAACCGCACTATTTCCAATTTTGTCCACATTTTATATCATCCCGTACATTACCGTGATCGTTCGTCAGTGGACCGAATGATACATGACTCAATAGCACCACGTAATGATAATGCATTCAAAATTTATAGCGGCTGAGATAGCACTCAGTTTAGCCTTAACACTAATTCTGGTGCAATTACTCGTGATCTGAGCACACATGAACAATTTGCCGGATAATTATTATCATTTTCCAATCTGATAATGTAGTTCATGTTTACGAATTTACTCTCCAATTTCATCTGAGTGAAATCGAAAAAAACGCTTTTTATTACCATTAATGACGGTCGTCTTTTTTATAATTCCAGAAGCGGATATTGCTGTGTGTTTTATTTATATCTGAGAAAGAGTTGTCACTCAACGTTGGATCAACACGAAGACAAAGTTTAATTTATATTACGGCGAACACAGTTCCAATTATAGACCTTGTTTATTAAAATATCAAACTTTGATTCAAAAGTTGGAGGCTAAAATTCATGTTGTGCGGAATTTGCATACAGGCATGTGATTTTATTAACGAATTCTTTTATGCCGGTCAATTATTTCACGAGATGAGCAAACACACCAGTATTCAAATTCACATTAAAATTTTGTGCTTTTATTATCCATCGATACAATGACGGTGTTAAATTTCATTACCCACATACAATCAGGAAACCGTCCAAATACCACGAAAACTTCTTAAACACTCATTATGGTCATTCTTACTAAACAACGCAGTGCGCCGATTTTATGTACCGTAGCGTCATCCTGTAATGATAGAATGACGGAGCAAGTTTCCTGCGAAACGAAGTTTCAACTTGTATGTAACAAACAATAAACTTGATAGGGTAGTAAATGTTATAAAATATGTGCAAGTTTTGTGCCAAATGGACCAGGATCCAATTTGCTACCATCTTGTTCTTGATTCAATAATTGAATTTCTCGAAGCGCACCAGAGTTGCATGTGAAATTCAAACACTGTTGCAAGAAACGACTTTTACAATGAATTGCGATTAAATCACAACGTAATTTAATTATTCACGATGTGACTTTTGTTAAATTACGTTGTTTAAAGATGAACGGCTAAGATGCATACGAAATTGAAAATTTTATTACGACAAAAAAAAATCGCTTACTTTTCTGGTTTCTAACTTCAAAGTTTTCAATTTTAATCTGCAAAAATCTTCGAAATCTAAAGAAAATCAAATTTGAAAACAAAATTTTAGTTTTTCAGTAATATTAAAGTTTCAGCATCTTCAAGACTATTAATTTGTAGAATTAATAGTATTTTCGTTGCGCATATTTTAAGGTTCAAAAGGATTTTTCGTTCTCAAGAATTTTAACCTTAACGATATAAAATTTCAGAATTTGGACATTAAAATTTTTTTCTGTGTGAGAAATGCAATTAAAACAACAGTTATAATGGCTATGAAGACGACAAAGAGATGCAAACAAATACAAACAATGCTTAATAAAAATGGTACTGGTTGTGAAATTCCTAATTTAAATGTAAAGTAAGTACTTCTTTAGATTTTAAGATTTTATTTATACAAATAATTACAGCACAATTTTTAGAACTTCTGCTGGTGGAAAATCAAAATTCAAAATTTATTATTGTTTTAGAAATCTGCTTTGAACTGTCATGTTATTTTATTCAGAGTGATTGTTTTAGGTGTGTGTAGAAATAAAACAATGCATTGTACATCATATACGTCGTTTCATACTGTGCCCCTCATAAACATTTCATAATGCATTTACGGAACACCTGTATATCATAAACTCTTTAAAAATCAGCGCCTGCTGCTAACACGTGATTGAACACGTGTAGTTGCAGGAATTTTTCAGGAAATTTCCTGGCTCTTAAAACGTGAAAACAGAGAGGTGATGAACCCCGAATCAATTTGATGATACGAATGACTGTATGTAAATCACAAATTAAAGAAATAAAAATCGTTTTTACATCCATATCTCGATCGGACGTCATCGATCATTGACCAGATGATAAAACTATAAACAGTTTTTAATTAATTTAGAAAGCGTCTTTGTAATAAAATCAATAATGGACTATTGAAAGCTCGTTGATCGTATAATTGACCACCCAACCGCTTGTCATCTCATAAATAACGTTTTCTTGAACTGAAGGCCGGACATCGTCCTGTAAAAATGAATTTTTTACCTTGCAAAGAACGCCGCCGCCGCCGAAGCCTGTGCAGAAGTTCCGGGCATTCCATTCACTGCAAATGTGTACTTAGTTTCGGAATAAACACCATACACAGCACTCTCATGTTGTATCCCGCCCCCGACATAACACGCGGTCGCACTCTGATATCCCACAACCCCTTTCACTTTTTCAGTTCTTTGTGCGGCAGGCCTTTGATTTTTGGCCTTTGATGTCGTTCGAAGACTCCGATTGTTGATCAGTCTGTCGTGGCTATCCATTTGCGGTTTGGTGGTCTGTTTCCTCCGTCTTGCGTCTACTGCCGCCTGTGTTGGGGCAGGCACTGGAGCCGCCGTTGATCGGGATTTCGCGCGCCCATTCACCGTACTCTCCCACTCTGACGATCGTTGGGTTCTGCTTTGGTTCTGATGAGACATGAGGTGGCTGTAGTGGCCATTCATGTTGCTCTCCGGGGGCGGCACGTACTCCGTGCTTTTGATCATTTCCAAGTCGATCTGAAAGGAGAAACAATCATTCTCATTCTTCTGTTTTAAGAACTTAATCAACTTTTTTAACATAGACTAATGAAAAGAAAAGCGACTCTTATTACAGCGTTTTTCTTAAATTGAACAAAATCGCAGTCACGTTCACATCTCTACGCTTTTTTATACCGGCTGTTTCGTTTTACTGCCTACAAATCGAATTTTCCGCTCCTTTTCTTAATATCACTGGAAATGCAACACTTTGTTGACAATACGTCACGTTAATATTCCTAAGATGTTAACAGCCTCTATCCAATTTACCACAACATTAACATTTACGTTGAGCGGAAATCCATTAAAAACATGTTTTTATGTAAAAAAGTCAAAGCTTACATCAGAATAAATTGTTGAAACTTTGCATAATACGACTAAGAAGGTGAAGAAGTGAAAAATAAAATAAAAGTGAGACGAGTGTGTATAAAAGCAGATTCTAAAGTTTATTTTCAACAGAGTAATAAGAGTTTTATGGTTTCAGGATTTAACGATATCGTCGAGATAAGCAGAGAGTTTTCTTCCATTGACACATCTGTAAAACACTGGAAGAATGTCTCGGGTAAGATAGCACAACAAATATGACTCGGGCTTCGAAATATTTGTAAATTTGAATTTAACGACTGCAGCTATGATCATAAACGAAGTTAAAAATTATTAATTCAACAAGTAAAATTATGTGGAAAAATAGATTTCAATCTCGTTTTATTTTATTTTAATAAGACCAGAATTTCCAATGCATGCATATAATGATTAGTGTCAAAGATTTTTTTTGTCCAAAATTCTTTTGATTTGGGTTGTTTAACTTGTTTTGATTTAACTTATCGAAAGTTTTGTCATTTTTATAACAAGGATTATTGAAAGTTTACGATATTTTTTGAGATCCTAAGAGGTTTACCATTTTTACAATGTTTATAATTTTTACTGCTAATAGAATGTTCTGAAGCATTCTGACAGAACGTTGGTAATTCTACAAAACTCTCGAATTTACAAAATTCTAAAAGATACAGAATTCAGAATTTTTAAAATGCTTGAGATCACAAAATTTGTACCATTTATAGAATCTAAAATAGTTTTTTAATTTAGAATTATTAAAACTGTAAAACGTTAAGAAACTTTAAAATATTAAGAAGTGCACAAATGTCCTGAAATCTATGTTAGAGATCTGCCTTCACCATCATAAAAAAATTACCATGTGTTTTGAGCCAAAGATTTTTTTAAAATACCCGTGAATTTAAAAGTTTTCTAAAACACCTTCAGAACCCTTGAATGTACAAAATCGTAGAAATCTTTCTTTAAAAAATATATACTTTTTTTTGGAATTTTGAAAGGTTTGACAAAAAAAAGAAAAATCCTTGAATTATTATTTTAATTTAATATCTAAAACTAAAAAGTATCTGAAATATCTAAAACTTTTGAAACTTCAATATTTTAGGAAATATGCCAGATTTTAAGTATAATATAACTATATTTAAAAAAAGTTTGAAATTTACAATTTTTAAGATATTCTTAATTTGAAACCTTATAACTGCCATTTTGAAACATAAGAAAAAATCAATTTGAGAAATGCAAACGACATTTTTGAGAAGAAATGGAGATTTTTTTTTAACAACTTTTCTAATTTCAGTGTCTTACATTCCAAATTACCAGACATCGTCCAGCTTTTGTAAATTCACAAAAAGTGAGGTAAACACGTAAAATTAAACATAATTTGTTAATGAGTTAAAGAAGATTCGAGATTAATTTAAAAATCAAAGACGTACTTTGGTTCACATTCTTGTGCTTCTATAGCCACTTAAATATTGCAGAATGTCGCAAGTTGAACATCCGAGTATCTCATAATTACATTCCAAGGTGCAACTGTCAACCCCGACATTACAGAACATACCTCCTTCATCTCTTGATGCATCAACATCATTAAAATAATGGAGAATAATTTAAATTAGACCTGCGTCACTGAGAGACAGCTATTTTAATATTCCACGGATTTCAACTAAGAAATCGGCATTTGATTATGAAAATGTGACCACAATGTTGATCCAAAGTTTCGCAGAATCGCGATAATCACACGGCAGACTCTTCCATAAAAGGAAAACGAGAAAGTTCCAGTACAATTGCAGTGTTGTTTTATGTGATGTAATCCCCCGAAATTACCGAGTCATGTAGGCCGCTTCGTTTTTTTTGCAAATATTTGTCAACGTTTCCGATTAATGATGGCAGAAATGAAAGAAAGTAAACAAAAAAATTCTCGCCTCAAAGGTAATGACCGAAGACGGTTTAAATGCAATACGAAAAATCGGAGACATTACCAAACAACGACCGCAAATGCAAGCATCAAACGAACAAACAAATTTGTCAAAATGTCAGCAGGAAAGGGAGAAACGGACCTGTTTTTATGCACACTGTTTGGCCAATTTGCCAAAGTTCTTGTAATTTTTGTTGTGATTCAATTACAGTGATTTATGTTGCTACTTTAATGGCTGACTCATTTGGGTGTTGGTGCGTTCGTTTGATTTTTGGGGAAAATTTTGGAGGGAAATATATGGGAACTCAAAACTGAAAATTTTAAATATTTTTCTTCTAGATTTTGGTCTCGGGGGGAATTGATTGCACACCGTCGTTCTCTCCTATTTTAATATTACTTATCGAGATTGCGATAAAGGGCCCGGAAGTGTAATAATTTGTGTCGGCACGATGACATCAGGGTGAATCCGAGATTGCGGCAGATAGGGTGGGCGGGGGTGGTACTTGACTCACTTACTGTGCATCCGGTGAATGAGGGTGCAACCGGAGGGTTCTTACGTCCTGTTTCAAAATCCTTTAATCATGTTAGTACAGAATTTACTGCGTGGATTGTGACGTTTTGATTGTATATGCATAAGGGAGTTTTTTTGTTCAGGTATTTAATCTGGCTCTTGTGTTGTTGCTTTAATCTAATCTGTAAACGTCCCGGAAAATAATTATCTCAGTCCATTGAGAAGTCTTATGGTGTTGGAAACTTGGAAATTAATAAAACTTTGCGAGGAGCACTCACTAAAGATTATTTTGCTCATAATAGCAGCATATATTACAAAGTTAAATTAAAACTGGGATGATGAAAATCTCAGCCTGGACACCTGCGTAAACATCTAATTGAAGCATGTGATAATAAACGATTGAATTGGTTTGATTGATAAGTGTGCATTTCAACATTGTGAGTTCGAAATCCGTATAATCCCGACGTTGGGTAAACTTAGTAGGGACCAGAGAACTTGGCACTAAGAGTGATTGATAGAATTCTTCTGATGGAACAATTCGGAAGAAGAATTGCAATAATGATGGAATTAGGAAGTTTGCAGAACCATCACCTGCATACTCAGTGCACTAACTACAATCATAATAAATCATTCGAGCTATTATTTTACTGTTACAACAATTAATTCCTACGCAAAAGCACAAGTCATGGGAGATCAATAATCAATCTAAAATCCTGTTTTCAATTATCTATACAACTTGAAACAAAAACTTACATCCCAACGCTCCATCGCACGCATCGCTATGACATTGCACATTTTCCATAATAGTTTTCCAAGGATCAATTTCATAAGTATTTGCGATTCCTTCAAGTCAGCGAAGAGGATCCTCTCTATTTACCAGAATTTTTAGGGAAATTATTTTTTGAACTGCCCTTCCCATTATGCGGTCCAGCATATGGTTTAATCATGGTAGGATAATAAAGTTTTATTCCTTTAGGGGTGGCAAGGATGCGCCTGAAAACTGCAGATTTCCAATCATAATACGCGTCACCCACCCCGCCAACTTCCTCAATAACTTTCCCCTAATATTATTTTCATTCCGAAACATCAATTTCTTCACACTGTGGTGTAAAATATGATTTTATGTACACCCTGCCAAAACGGATTACAGTTCGTGAGCTTGTGCTGGATTGGGTGAAAGAAACTTGATATTATGGGGGGTTGTAAACTTTTATATAAGAATATTTTATGAAAGTTTTTTTACACTTGTGACTTACGATAGAGACGTTAACACTTCTTGGAAATGTTGCAATCATTACGTTCCCCTCGTGATGGCAATTTATCAGGCATTAAAAGAGGAAGTGAATTGCTGGCGAAAAATGGACGAAAATCGGCGGTATTGTGACATTTTTTAGAGTAATAGCCTAAACTATCACTTTATCCTTAGACATTTAGCGGAGCGAGAGAAATGGCCCATTGAGCACTCGCTAAAGTAAAGCAGGCGATAGAAATACATCATGGCAGGAAGAAAATCAAGGAGGGAGAGAAACTGCGGTCACCTAATGACGCTTATAGTCGTCGTTAAGATCCTGGTTCTTATTATGAAGCTGACTCAGAGAAAGCAGAGGTTCCAAAAATATTCGACAGAAATTTTCACATATGCTAGGTTCCTCTCTTAGTACCGAGTGCTTTCAACCATTGTTTCTTAAAAAAGTGGAAAATTTCAAGAATTGAAAAGTCGTATGTCTAGAAATTCCCAAGACCAAACTGTTTAAGTTATTTTGGCAAAGTACAAATTTTGATTGAAAATGGCGAAGAAACTGCGAAACCTAATAATGAAACGTACAAAAATTCAAGTAAAAAAATTGAAAATAACCAGAAATTTGTTAGAGATTGAATAGCTAAAACCTGACGATTTATAAAAATCAATGGCGACTTCCATTGGTTCTACACACAAAAATTCCTTTTAATAAAATTTTTACTTGAAATTTTATTACTTTTAAGTTGAGAAACCAAACTTGTAAAAAAACAAAATGATAATTTTGGGAGTGTTTGCGTCAAAAAGACGCGACAAAATCTTCCAAATTTCGATATCTACACTTTCCATTGTCATTAAAAATGGTATTTTGCGGTTACCAGACACCAACATGTCCTGTGAAACATTTTATGAATACTTCGTCTGGCACTTTCAATAAAAATTCCAACATAATACTTTCTTATGGCTCATCTCATAACACAAACCACAAAAACTTTCTTATTTAAAATCAATTTATGCAAATTTGAAGGTATCCTTGTTTCGAGAACTAAATAGACAATGTCACAATCAGCGAGTTTTAAGTTGCACCCGTCTCGAAACCGTGTTAAAATTTTCAAAAGCAATTTTGATCCTTTAAGACGTGGAAATTTACCCTGTACAAAAATGGTTCTATGAATATTTATTTTATTCGACGTTTTATTTGGATGCTCTGGTCACAGACGGTTCACCCCGGCATTTAACGCAGCAATAAAACTTTCACTCTGTGTATTCTTTAGTGGTTAGTCTCGTTATTGTCTTTATTTTATATTTAGCCGCAAGTCTAATTTATTACATGTCCGCGAAATCTTCCGTGAAAGAGCTCCCGACTTAATTTCAGTTTTCTAGATTTATGCTGTTGTTTCCTCCGACTTTCAAAGAACGGTGTAAATCATCGGAGAAAAAATTATGCAGTGTCCGTCCGTCCTTTCTTAGCGAAGTTTTTCTTTGACGCCCTTAATCTAATATTCATGTAGAACTTTATGGACTCTGACCCTTGTTGGGGTGACATGTTTTTTATAGTAAGTTACCACTTTTGATGGCTCGAGTGCTTAAAAAGTCGTGGCGTGGCGCAGCGCGATTGTTTGGACACTATAATAATGAAAAACAGACGGGAGAATTTCGGAGTATAATGGAAATTCGTACGCACTTTTACGATAATTGCAAATTAGGCCTCGTTACTTTATTTGTATTGAGGGGAGAATCCATTATCGGACTCCTTGATTAAGATATAAATCATCACCTCGCAGGGGCAGCATTCCTTCAGTAACTTGATCACTTAAATTAAAATGCAGCATTAAAATGCAAGCTGCATTTACACAGCTTGACGTTAACGCCTCTCTAGCACAGAACTTATTATTATCATCGAAAAAAAGGTGTCTTGAAATCCATTAGGCACGCTTTCTGAAGAAGTGACCACCGAACGATCCATCTTCCACGATTTACATAATTCAATTTTAATTTTAATTTAATGAGCTGTCCCCAGGCATCCAATTACTGAAATATCATATTTTATGAAGTCGTAAAGCTTATAGTAAATCTCTTTTATTATGGCCACATGAACCGGGGACTGGATCTATTTTCCAGACAAATTACTATTGCTCAACCAATAAAATTAACATGCTATAAATTAGAGCCGCCAGCAGTTTTTGGAAGTTGTTATTAATACAAAGGACTGAATTACCTTTGAGATTAGCCTCGGATTGATCCATGCCGTTTTGACATCGTTATCCAGTAGCTTATAGGAGGCCTTTGTGATAAGCTTAGGAATGTCTGGTCCAACTGACGAGGGATGGATTTTCATGTTCGGATCTTTCGAATGCACGGATCTGAAATGATAAATCAAATTTACAAAGAAACCACATTTTATTGCAATTAAATTTGAGGAATTATGTCTTCAGCTTGATTTATCGATGGGAAAGCGCATTTGCAGCCCTCGTCATCGAAATGTCTTTAACGAAAGCGCACTCGGTTGTGACACATTTACGATAAATTTTAACTTGATCAGAAAATGTTAGAGTTTCGAAATATCACGCTTAAAACGTAAAAATAAGTCTACTGCATCGATAAAAATTTGTATATTTTTTCGATTAATTTTAATTTGAAATTTAAATACTTGTTCCAATTTTTTAAATCTCTAAATTTTTAAAAATCTGATCACCAATTATTCCAATAATGTATTCTATTACATAACTCTAAATTAAATTAAAACCAGACATTTCCACTAATCTAATTATGGAAACAGTTTACAGTTAAATACTTGACTATTTATATTAAAATTCCATTTGAGTATTTAGTGCTAATGATAAATGCAGACAGAATTAAAAACGTGAATTTTGTATTAACTACAAACTAATCTAAATTTCATTAGTATTAAAATTTTTAAAACGATTTCTGGCAAATCGATGTTACAAATTATAAAAAAATTCTATTCTTTCCAGTTTCATTTATTCTGCTTTCCAAAAATGTGTAGATTTATTTTGATACTAAAAAAACGCTTATTTTTCCCCACACCCTAAAAATTTGTGAGATTTCTTGTTGAAGAGCATTTCGTCAGCAATGCAATCAAAGTGATTAAACAGGCTTAAATATTGTTATAATCCATTAATTCCGATAAACTAAATGGATTAATTTGTTAGAAAATGTTGTGTCTCCAAAAATTAATCATTTTGCCCTAACTTCATGAAGTCTAATTTAACTCTTAAAATTAAGCCAAATACAGATTCATCTAAAGATAAAATTACTACGATATTCACCATAGATATTTGAAAAAAGTTTACAAACTTGCCTTGAACTAAAAAACCCGCACTGTAGGAAAAGTATTGTAATTTGCTTCTTAAAAATTGAACGTTTTGTTTTAACTTTAAATAAAGTTAAACCGTGTTAAAATTAGAACTGATTACAGAGATTTGTATAAAATGTTCTTTTAAAATCAAGATTTGTTAATAATCTCGATTTTTAAAGAGGTTTGCAATTTCTACTATACGCAACACATTTAAATATTTTTTGCAGATTTATAGGTTATGATAATACTAGTACTACTAACAGATTTTTAACATAAAATAGTTAAATGATAAATTTTTGAACAATTGATTTATTTAAAAATTCTCTAAAATGAACTAAGGTTTAATCTTATTAAAATTAGGGGACATTACTCAGAATTCTCTAAAGAATTTAGAAACGGTTTTAAATTAATTTCAGACCAATTATTTCTTTAGATAAATTAATTTTCAGTATTTCTAATGGGATAATGTGATATTTAAATTGACAAAATTCTGTCTTCTCATGCCTGAAATAACTGGCAAAATATAAACACCCGTGAATTTTTACCGTCACGCCTAGTTTTAACGTTTCATTTTGAATTCCCTTCTGCCTGTCCACGACCACTAAAAACTCAAGATTTTTGCGACCACCTTAAACTTTTTTGACCTCAAGCCCTCTATCAACACTTATTTCATTAATATTTCAGCACCCCCCCATTTCTCCCCTTCTTAATTGCATTAAAGTGCCTAGATTTAATGGGAAGCGAAACCACCTTGCACTTTTCGTTCATCTGTCGCCCTTTCTTCGGCAACCAGCTGATATTTTTTCAATTACCGTTTCATCCACGCCTCATTAAACCTAATAAGTCAAACCTTTGAAAAGGCAAAGTCGCAGTGCTTGCTGATATAGATTCCATTCATACTAAGTTAATCGATTATAACGCGTAGAGGGTTGCATATGCCAGAGGGTGAAGGACTTATGCTAAGCCAGAGGGAACTAAAGATCGCAATGATTTATTGCAAGGGAACGTATTCTTGAAACGTGACGGAAATTTTAAATCGTCTTATTGTTTTTTCGGAGAGCAGGGGACGGGGGGTATAATTTGATCTAGAGATTTCAAGAGTGATTAATGGTGGTGCAAGATGTTGCGACTTTGTAACTACAGAAATAGTAAGTTGTGAGATAGTTTGGAAGTGTTGTGGGGAGTGGTGCCATCTAAAGAAAAGTGGTGGAAGTTGGAATTCAAAGCTTTCAGGCGTCGCGACGCTGCAGATTTCGTCAAAGTGAGTCACCACTAGAGGTCGCCACAAAAGCCTGAAATACTTACTACTCATAGTTATTTACGGAAAGTTGATTAATGAAGATAGTGAGAACGATTCGTGTTTTCTTTTTATTTCAGGTTCAGCTTCGCGTTTTAAAATTATGATACGGTTGTTTGTTTGCGAGACTTGAAAGAAATTTTTCTTCCCGAGAACAAATTACATATTTTCTTGTCAGCCAATTAATAATTTCCCTATTAAAACAAAGCGGAAATAAGCGCGATTGCATGTGTAATAAACTTTGGAGGCTCGTATTACATCTGGATTTACTGCTCTGTCAGATCGTAACGCAACGTGCATTTAATGCAACAGTACTCGCATAACCCCAGTCTATAAATAGTTAAAGTTGAATGTATCAGTGTAATCCTTGATGTGTGAGGTGCAGGCTCAGGGTAATCAAATTCGGAAGATGCACGTTAGTAAACAAGATCAAAGACAAGTTAAACATAAACCTTGAAGGATATACACGTTTACCTACAAGATTTTAACCACATATGTATGAAGAAAAACAGTGTTGAACAACTTCAACTAGAGAACTCACGCTCGATAAAGTAAATTCGCTCCAAATCCGAGGAAATATGGTGATTGCGATAAAGTAGTAAAGCCGCAACAACTTCATATACTTAAAAAGATTAACAGAAAAGCGAGGTTTTTATCAAGCGAAAATAATTAACTGAAATTGTTGTTTCGTTTCGTTTTGAGGCATCAATTAACAACCAGGGTAATCGACAAGTATGTTAAAACTTTAAGAAAAATTTAATTACCAGGAAGTTTGTTCAAACAAATTATGAGCTATCGATCCTCAGTTTTATTTAAGTTGCAAAATTTTAACGGGGGACTCGAAAATAAAGCCGGAACTATCAACTTTAATCGTATAGAACCTGCCGGACTAATAAAACTGAAGAATCTCATAAGCTTACAAAACGTAAATTAAAAACCCATAAATATCCGCATTAACGCTTATTATCGCCTCTTTAATTACCATAACTGGAAACAAGTTACCAAACCCGTTGCTAAAAATTGAATTATTTTCTTTCTCAGTTAGATGCACCCTTCCGAATACTACCTGTAATATTTGTAAAAGTTTCCTCGTTCCAGTTTTAGAACACCGCCAATTAAAACGAAATAAATTTGGAGTGCCTTCCTAGCAAAAACTAGTAAACTTAATTAGTGGTGTCGTAATTATCGCGGCTTTCTTTTAAAGATCACACGTGTCTAATTTGAGCACGTATGTCACCACGAACTGAAATCGATAATATTTCAGATACTAACATCACATTTCCGGTTAGAAAAAGGTTGCATATGCAACCAACTATACATATTTGCATCTCCTTGAAAATAACTCTTTGTTTGAAACGTGGTGATGTTCGTTCTATTTTCAGTGATAAGAATAAAAGCTATAACTTTTATGACTGTTGTTCGCCATAATACGAGAGTTGATGCCATATGTTGGTTGAAATGTAAACAGCATTACGACATTGCTTAGGGCAGGGTTGAATAGGATTCCTTCCCACATATTGCAAAAATAAGGGAGGGATTAGTCATTTAGCACAATTGCTGCGACGCGAGGTTATTGGATTTTTTTGTCCTACGCACTAAAAGAAAATTCAAATCAGGGGTTTTGTTCAGTAACCCAGTTTTATACAGACTCAAAATGCGGGGAAAAGCAAATTTCGTAAATTTATTTACGTTATTCTCGATACAATAAACTCATTATTTTACATTCTTAACATAAAATTGAAAGAAAATAATTTCGAGGGTTCCCTAAAATCGAACGAAAATAACCATTTGGACCAAATAACTTGCCGATTTCTTTGATTTCGAAACATTTCTATCAACAAGATCGAATTTTGATGAGCCCATTTTCAAAAGTTGTTGATCAGCTTTTATAAATTTCATCTTGTTTTAAAACAAAATATCCACTAATATATTTTGCAATTTATTTGCAATTATTGACAATATTTTCATAATTTCCTGATCAAATTTATTAAAGCTGGCCTCACATTAAACGATAGTTGCACGGCTTGGCTGTTCATTTCGATCACTCAAAGTTATTATTGTTGTTTTAATTACTAAAACGCGAAATGTCACAAAGAGTCTTGATGGTTCTATTTTTCAAAGCTGTTGATTTTGATAAACTATAAAATTTTGTAGTTCATTCTGTCCATGTACTCTAAAATTAAACTTACTCAAAATGTGACGACCAACCGCTGAAAATGTAATGCTTGAAATGGTAAGCAAAAACTCTAATTTTGTGCTGACATTTTCACGATTTCGTAAGTATGCTCCCATTTTAGAGCTTGAGTTTTATCAATGTAGATAATAGAGCGACAACTCTTCTTCTTTTTTGATTATGTGGATAAAATACAGAAACAAATTTTAAACCCAAAATAACTGTCACAAATATTAAAAAAAATGATTCAGTCGTGCAATATTTTTCCATAAAAATTTCTACAGATTTAATAATCACACGTAACAATTGTAAAATTACCCTTTCGGCTGCATAACTATACCCACATGAATTCATTTCATTCCTCGACTTATTGTAAATCCGGACATCTGCAAATAAAATTTTAATCCCGCTAAAATTATTCCGAAAGCTCGTTTTCGCTCTGAAACCCGCAAAAAACTTATAAGTCGTCCATCTACATTTCAGATGAGATTCCTTTGCAAGTCAGCTTTTTAGATCGTTGATTACACCACAAAGCTTTGAAAATACCAACTCCTGTTAAACTGCTACCTTCCGGGAAACTCCGGAATGAATTCTAAAGACAGCAAACGCTGCAAACACGTGTTCACTTATGATTGTTTAAATACCTTGGTAGATTGTTGTTATTTGAAGGTGGCATCGGTGTGGGTATTCTCGGGGGCGGTACTGGAATAGCGGTGTGCCGGCGTCGCCCTGAGAGGCCCCGAGATAGTTCACCACTCATCTGTAATAAAATTAAACATGTGAAAATTTTAATTGTGTCATTATTTAATTCGTTATTATTTAGAGAACGTGATTTCAACAAAGGCTGATCGGAAAATATACAAATTCAATTAAAATTTTAATTTAAATATTAACTGTGATGGAAAGTGATGATTACAGAAACGGAAAACAAACATTCTAGTGTTTCCTTTCTCACTGAAAAAATATGAGGGTAGTTGTGTTTATCTTGTACAGACGAGAACATTAAGGTGGTGTGTATTTTAGTAATGATCCTCAAATTCAAAGCAAATAGTTGCGACTTCTCACTGTCCTTCCTTTGTCGAGGGATGTTTCTAATCACTAAATGCTTTTCTTTATTGTGTAACTTTCTCGAGTTTTTCCCTCCCTACACTTTACAACCTAATTAAGCAAAATCTGACAAAGTTTAATTAAATTTAACATACAAACTACAATGGAAGTAAAGCGCTTCAGAGGACTGCCTTTAACTGCGATGTAACAATCTCCATAATAACAGATTACAACTCAGGCGTTGGCACATTTAGCATTACGATTTCCTTCCAATGAACGAGAAGGAAATAGAATCATAAATTGTAAAATAAAAAATAAACTGAGCTGACTAAATCATAACAAACTTTGTTCAATAAGCGTATTACTACAACTACTGTAGTTTTGATATATCATAAAAACAGCTCCACTGAAAACGTGGTTGTTCTTTGAACGCTGAAAATATATTTATGGATTTCAAAACAAACGTTGCAGGAAATTATAGCGAAATGTTTTAGTACATAAAGGAATGTACATACCAGCTCGAAACAAAACTGCAGATTCAGGAGTTTATGAAGAGCTATTATGGAGCGATTATTCTGAAACTTCTTTGATCTGTAGAACTAACCTTGTACAGGCGAAAAGTTAAAGATGTTTCATTGTAAGAGAAAAGACAATTGGAAAAAAACAATTGTCTAAATTTTGAAAAAAGCACTAGGAGACAAGCTAAAAATGTTATCGATTTAGAAAACCGCTCCAGCTTTTAAACGAACTAATGGACAAGTTATCAATGCTAGTATGGATCATTAATACTCAACATAACCAACGAAAATTAGTCCCTGATATAATTATCGCTATTTTCGTTAACAATATGCCATTAATTCTCTCGGAAGCCGCATCAAATCATTAATCCCGTCAAGTAAGTTATTAATGTTATTCGTCCCTCCTAATAAGTAATACATTAAATGACATAACGACCGTTGTGCATGCATCCTTCCAAAATTTTGTGATTCCTTAAAACCCCAAAAGACTTGATAAAAAATATTTGATTGCTTTTGCTACAGTCAAAGGTTAAAATTTTCACCAATGCGAGTATTTCTTAAGAAAATGCCATTATTTCAGTGGCAGTAAATTCTTGTCAAAATTCCACGAATTACGCACTGACTTAAATGAGAGTTCTTCCATATAATTGTTCGAGGGAAACAAAGCTCGAATGTAAATCTTCAGAGTTTGAAATATGAAACCAAAATAGGTCAGGCGTAATTATTTTTTCAGAGTGTAAAAAATTACAGCGAACTGCATTAAATAATGAGATCTGTGATAGTCTCACAGTAGCAAATATCGAGTTGCACAACTTTAGCTGGAATTTACGAGGATTCTAAAACATGATTTACTACTTGGTGTGTTCAGTGATAACATTTAGTTTAATTAGAGCAAAACGATGTGGACAAAGTTTGAATTATAATTAACGAGAGAGAGAGAAGTGGTTCATAGTTTCATTTTGCGCATAAAAAGCGGAGATATAGTTACCGGCAACATCTTCAAGGTAATTATGATTTAAATTCGCCAACTTTTGATTTGCGTCCTAAAAACAAATACGTAAAGTTCAAGGTTATCAGAGGTTCTTTCAGTTTTAGAAGTTCTAATTTTTTATCTATCGCATTACAAATACGAAGCTAATTGTTTATTTTCAAAGAATTAAAAAAATCTTTTTACACAAAACTAAGACAGCATCGTACTTTTCAAAAGTTATCAAACTTCTCATGATTTTTGGACATTAGATTTTTAAATACTTTTGCAATAACTTGAACTAGATTTTTAACAACCTTCTTTAGATTTTCTATCTTTTTAAAATGGTTAGTTTTATTTAAAAATTTAAATTTACTATAAGAAAGAATACATTGAGCTTTATTTTTTTTTGGGTATTTTTGAGCTATTTAGAAAGTGTGACTAAAATGTGAATTTTGGAGATTTTTTGAAGTATTAGTGGAAATTATTGAGTTTTTAAAATCTTTAACAAATTGGCGTGTTTCTAGTATTTTTCTAGATTTTACATTTCCTGTATTTTAAATATTTTTAAAATGATTTAAATTAAAGTACAAAGATTTTAAACAGCATCCTGACTAGTTTTCCTTTAAATTTTTTACGTTTAGATAGATTTAAAACAAAACATTACATAAACTTTAACTTTTCAAATTTGCATGTTTCTGGTTCTAACCGTTTACGATGATATGTCGGTTAAGACATTTTATTTTATACATGTACGTATACCTATATTTAAAAGATTGCAAAAATCCACAAAAACTGATCTAGAAAAACATTCAGAGTATTGAAAATTTGCAACGAATGGAAAGATTCAGATTAAAGAATTCGACAAATCCAAAATATGCAAAATAATTTTTAAGATTTTTTTTAGAAAATCTTTTGTAGTTTTTTAAACAAATAAGTTAATTTTGACGTCATCAAAATATGTATTTATAATTTAAAGGTTTGTAAACCGTTAAATAAATACTTTTTGACAATAATGTTCGTTTTCATCGCAAAATTTTCCAACTTCTAAAAACGTAATATGATTTTTTTTTATTTTGAGAATAACTTTTAATTTTTTTGAGATTTTAAGAATTTCTGATCTGCAGGATTTCTCTAAATTTCAATTTCCTTATAGTTTACTATAAAATATTAAGTCATAGGGCTTAAAAACTAATTTTTTAAGAATTGAAGATTCTAGGCCAATTCTATAATGTCAAATATGAGAAAACATCGAATTTAAAAAACTAGTATCTTAGAAAATCTGAGAATTTAAGCGGCTAGAATTTGAAAAATCTGTGTCTTTGAACCTAGACCTTGAAAGAAAAGATATAATTATCAAAGAACAGAGAACAATAAAAATAAATATGAAACTTATATATTTAAGATTCTAAAATGTGTCCTAGAGTCTACAGAGAATCAAGAACTAAAATTCTTTGGATTGTTGAATTTGAATTTTTTCTTTAGGTTCATTGAATTTGTTAGATTTTTTCTAAATTCTTAAAAATTTTTGGATTTTGTTCTTTAGATCCTTTCTTCCTTTAGATTGTTTTATTTGTTTTTTTTTTGGATTGGATTTTTCGATTTTTTTCATTTTTTTTTTTTAATTTTCCAGGTTTTAAGAATTCTTTAGATTTTTTCCTTCGTATTCTATTTTTCTGAACCATATAGATTCTTTACTTCAAATAAGAGAGTCCTAAAAATTCAGTGTAATAAAATCTAAGACTCTTTAATTTAACACTTTACAATCTTAGAATATATAAAACTTGATAATTCAAAATTACATGGGAAAATCTAAAAGCTGTGATAATAAATCATGAGAACCAAAAAGCTTAAAAAATAAAATTTAAATTACCAAAATTTAAAAACGCAGATTTTGAGAAAATAATGATTCTGCAATTCCTAAGTATGAAAATTTCCGACATGAAAGTTTAAGATTATCAGCTTCGAAAAAAATCTAAATTTAAAGAAAAAACGCCATTTTAATACACAATCCGAGAAAAAGCCGAATCTTTTTGAATTTAAAGAATTTAGATGCCCAATTTAGTGCTTTTTGTAAAACATTTTGAAACTTTTCAAATGTCAAACGTTTTGAGAATTATCAGCAGTGTTTAATACATTTTTGATTTCTTGAACTTTAGTCTAAAAAATCTCGACAATTTATAATCTCGAGGATTTTAAAATTTAAAATCTTTAGAAGCCCACATTTTAAATTAAATTTTTGTTCTCACTTTATTGTTTCTTAATTCGACAGAAGCACCGCTTGTATTACGTGATTAAAAACAATTTCGAATTCAATTTTATGTTAAAAAAATTATTTTAACATTTTTCCGCATTCAGTTAATGCAGTGTTTATCATGTGGGGCATATAAAAAAGATTATACACTAAAATTTTGGGCATAATTTCCAGCCCTCCCATTATAATCACAAAAATATAAACAAAAGGGACATGAAAGGTCTCTGAATGGATATTGTGTATGTCCCTAGATAACAACAGTGGCGTACAGTATTTTACGAGCTATGAAGCGGTTCTATAGAATTAGGGCTGAACTCTGCATAATACCCTCGAAATTGTCTTAGTACTAATGTGAATTCGGTCGTAGCGTCATACAATAAAGTCCTGTTTTTGATTAATGCCATCTTTAAATCATCCCACCCCAACAAACAAATAAGCATTCCTGCAGCCAACACATGTACACCATAGCCTTGATTTAACGGTAGCTTTAAAACGGTAAGTAAATAACTCTTTGTGCTTCACATTTATAGTCTTCCACCGAACTCCATGTATAAATAAACGGTTTTCCTGTTGTGATTTTTTTTGGTTCTTGCATCTAATTGCTCTGCATGAGTCATTCTGACCACCAGAATTTATAGTCTGGTCGTAAGTGAGCCCTATATAGAGGGTTGCTTGTGATTAAATCAGCTATGGAATGTACGACACGTGGTCTTTAGATGAAATGAAATAAAATTGATTCCATCACTGACGAATTCAAATTAGTCGGAGTCAGTTAACAGAGCTTGAAGATCACACAAGTTTTCGTTTATTTATTCAGTCTGGCGGTTGTTCCAATAGTTCTTTATTTGTTCGGTTGGAGTTCATATTTCTTGCGTCTCACTCAAACTTCTTGGAAATGTTGGTTGAGCTTTCGATGACTCTAGAAAGTTGGACGGACACGATATGTGACTTAATTACAACGAGAGGACAGTCGTGATTAAGTTAAGGTGGTGTGGCTATAGGTCATCGAGCGAAACAGAAACGCCCTTTCTCATCACGACCAGTCCGTTCACTTATTGAAATCGTGTTACAAGACAAATATGGACTTTACTTTTTTAATCAAAATTTATTTTGTTGGGCTGATCTTTATCGATTTCCTTTTATGGAGGTGTGACTGAAGCCAGTAGTATTAAAAACCACGGATAAGGCAGTTTATAGGTGGAAAAATATTCTGGTTAAAACCACTAGTTTTATAATTAAATTTTTAACCTGGAATTCACGCTCTCCAAAAATGTATTCTGTCAAACAAACTCATCGACTACAGACAATGGTAAATAATGCACTATCTATTGAGGGTGAATCTCATCCCTATTTTTAAATTATAACGCAACTGGGAAACTTAAAAACATCCCGAGTATCACTCATGTGGTTAAGCACCAGCATCCTCATTTATTAGGCTTATTATGGCTCTGATCATATTGCTCGTTCCGGCGTAAATAAATAGTACCTAAATCAGTGGGGATGGGTCAAGTAGTCATTTTATTTAGTGACTTTTTTATTATTTTCCGTGATATTTCATCAAGCAACGCTAAAAACATTGCTCTGTTTTGTTACACTCTGTTATTAATAATTTCATTTCACGTTCATATTTATTGAAATTTAATCACGTCTGTTAGTAAGCGGTAGCTCCATCCTGTAGAGATACCACGATATTATTTAATTTGACGAAATAATAATAAAACTGGGCGAATTGTTAATAATCATCACTCGTGTAATTTTGTCGAAAAAGCTCCAAAATTGTTGCAAGACACGTAAGAAGTAACGTATTTACCACGAATAAAATTTACGAAACAAAATTAGTCTGTTGACGCCTTCCGTAATTTTCTTCCGACATTTTTAAGTTCCATTTTCCCAGCTTTTGAGCTCTGAATACTAACTAACTCTCTTTTTTGACTTCTTTCCAATTCCTACATTTAAATAAATTGCAGTCCATCTTGGTCAAAATTGTCTTTAATGTGGATGCTAATAATATGACGAATCTGTGAATTTCATGAAACCGATGCTTAATGTTGCCACATTTCTAGAAATATGACAGACCATTACCAGAACGTGCGCTTTCTCCCAGAAAGCTCTTTTAAATTCGCCAAAAGCTCAACTCCCCTCTGAGTAGTATGGCAAATATTTCCCGTTAGTTCCGAAAATGGGGAGAACAGACGGGGACGTGTGAGCCCTACATGTCAGTAATTGACTGATTTGATTATTATCGTTAGTGTTGACTTTGCCAAATTCAGACTCTCTGTACTTGGCATGTTTGCCGTATATGTTTAAGCTAATCACATCGTTCCCTGTCATACACAATTGGAATAATGTAGGTACTTTTCTAGCGTCGTTGGAAGAGAAAACCACAATTTCGTTACGAAAAGCACAAGTCACTTCAACCCCTTATCTGAAGTACTTTGACGTCACATTAAAGTAATTAATCAAGTTTTACTCGATAAGGGTGCACGTCACCAGTTTCTTGGACGATAAAGTGTAGAATTTAAGATAGTGAAAGTGGGGAAATTGGAAGGTTTTTAATTTGTTCCTTGACGATATTTGAATAAAAGACATCTATAAAGATTTAGATCCTTAGATGCTATATTTTCTGCTAAAATTTGAGACAATTTTTAGACATACGAATCTTCAGTTTCTATCTTCTTCATTTTCTTATACTCGAAAATCTAAAATTCAAATTTTAAATTCTCATCGAAAATTTTTAAACCAAACCTAAAACTATTTAAATACACAAATTATAAGCTGATAAGCTTGATAAATTGTCGCATTGTCAAAGAAAACAAAAAAAAATGCTAAATTAGTTTCTTAGGTATAATCCTTTTTTGTTCTGAAACCGAAGGTTCTGAATTTAAAAACTAAAATTTCCTTAAATATTGGACAATTTAAACAGTCAAAAAATCAAAGTGAAGATCAAGATTTTTTCAAAAATTTCTGAAATTTTAAGATTTCTAATACTGCAAAAAATTAATAGCATCATATACCTGTTAGACATTAACATTACAATTTATTAAAAGTTTTACAACTTAAGACCGTACTTAAGTTTTAAAAATTACACCTTAAATTACTCCAGGGGTTTTAAAACCGTACAAAAATATGTAGAATTTATAAAATCATAAATCAAAATATCTTTTAAAAAATTATCTGTTAAGTAGATGAGATTTAAAAAATTTCAGCGATTCCTAATCTTTGAAATTTTTATAGTACCTACACAACAGAAGGTCTTTGCTACTTTTAGAATCATTAGCATCTTTAGCACTTTTAAAATGAGCTTTATTTTAACATACTCTAATTCTTTAAAGCTTTTAAAAATCCCAAATTTTCTCAGATTCTCAATTCTCATACCCTAAATTCAAATGTGACCAAACTCTCTTAAACCACCTTTGCACCGCAGCTACAGGCAAATAAGCCAAATTTAATTTTAATAGGTGAATTTTCTTTAACACACTCTAAAATTCGTTCTTCAAGTTAATCTTTTTGCACAATTGGTCTGAAGCATATAAAAATTATGTTTACACCCTAGAAATACACCACAGGTAACGATTTACAATCTGTTACAATCGAAAATTTTCGATTTCTATATTTTGGAATACTAAATTTTCAGTGCCGAAGGTAAGTTTAGAAGTTCGTGTTCTATCAATTGATACTGAATAAACTCTAAATCTAAATTCTCCGATGATTTACTCATTGATTCTACTGTCAGACCGTAGATACATTTTTCTTCAAGGCTTTTCATTTAATGACCATGATGACTTTATTTTCGTGAGAAACATGTAAAAAAAGGGCATTGCTGAAAATACGGCACTTGCAAAAATGAATTTTCAAATCTGTACAAACAACCAAAATTTAATGAAAGTTTACACAGAGAGAAATTCCGTTTTAAAATCAGCCAAAATTAGATTTGTAATTAGACAAAACAAGCAACTCTACGAAAGTAAGGAAACTGCAAAGTCGTAACTAATCAAAGTTTATTCCTTGCTTATTTTTGCCTTTTCTTCTTTGCCCGTTTTATCCAACATGTTTGTTATCTAAGTTCACATTTGAATGTGGTCTACGTGAAAGAGAATTAATTACTTCATCAGCGAAGACATTCCTCTTTCCGTGATTGCATACTAATCGTGTATCCCATAAATCTCCTTTAATTGTGGCTAACTATTAATAAACCTTGTTCTCGATTCGCAATGAGTTCATTAAAATTATCAATCAAGACTTTTCTGATTTTCCAATAAAACACCAACGATATTTACACAATTTAGAATGACCATTTATGGAAATCACGTTGTAAATAAAGCGTTAAGTGGTTTAATTGTACAAGACATAAATTACCTCAACAGACTTACAAGTATTACATAATCCCAACTATGCTTGTCGGGCTCACTAATATGATTAATAAAGGCTTTGGCTCATACCCAAGCCGTGAAAATAAAATATTCAAAAGAAGCAGCTCTTCTTGATTTATGAATTAATTACTTGGTAAAAGCTTCACTACTGACATTTTTTATACCGGTGATTACAAATCTGTTCGAAAATTCAATCGATCCGACCCACATCAACGGCTTTGTAAAAATGCAACTTCCCCACTTGACTACGACTATTCAATTCTTTTCATTCAACGAACGATCTGTATTTAAACTATTCAGGCGTACGATTTAATCCGTCTTTTGTAGACAGATGAAGCTCATTGTGATTTTGTGTAAATTACATAGAAGATAGAGCACACTTTTACATGGCTGGGTGCATCCTATTGTTACCAAAACAAAATTCTATGCATAGTAAAGGACGGTTTCAACATGACGGCTCTAATAACAACATCAGAGGCGGATTAAGGGGAAAGCACGCCTCGGGGATTCACCAACGAGTAGCAATTAAAAGTTTGCCTAAAAATAGTTACATTTTTTGACAGTGATTACGAAAGGTACGAAAGTAATACTTTCAGCCTATTAAAAATTAATTCCGCTTGGCATGAAGCCGCTGGACTAAAAGCAAAGTCTCATTTCACAATCAGAAGTTCATTGTTGGGGATTTTTTAATCTTGGTATTATGCCGTGCTGCGTTTTTCAAGCCAGAGTTCTTATTGATTCCATGCATAATGGTGAGTTAAAAGCAACGGAATAGAAATGATTGATGAGATTATGTCATGTCTAGTGCTATATTTTATTTTTAAATTATATCCCTCAAAAGTGAATTAGGTGTCCAATTAGACACATTTATGCATTCACTTTTAATAGCCCGAATCTCGATTTATTGTTCCTCATCGACAATTAACCGTGAATGATAATTCCTACGATAAATCAAAGCTTTGAAGCGATTTTAACTATCCTTTCAGGAAGTTATTTCGACACATAAATTAGGCGCTTTCCTACACTTTCTATTCCTGCTTACGACGCAGAAATGAAATTCAAATCATGCGGTGCAACTACAAAATTCAATTATAATAAACTGAAAATCGAAGAAGAAGTGTATGAAGACACAGAAAATAACTAGGGGAGATCCCAAAAGTTTTCACGTAATTTAATAAGAATAAGAGGGATGATAAGTGACGTTGCACGACCGATTAACTTCCGACCAAGAAAATAAATAATGCAGATTTAGGAAAATAGGGACGTCCGGTTATCTTGTTGGAAGGACCACATTCTTTGACTAGGGTACGATGTAAATGAACTCGAAGCTAGTATAAATTCCGTGTAAATTGCTTGTTTACTCGTCAAATCTAAACATCCAGCTCGAGGAAAGTTCATGAGTTAATACCAGAATTAGAAAGAGTTTATCCTTTTACCGAAACGTGATGTTTGAGAACGGTGAGGGTTTTTATAAAGTGTAAAAAGACGGTAATTACCTACCACATAAAACTTGCTACAAAATTACTTCGCAAATTCTCACTATTTGATAACATTTCCGACTGCAATAACATCCACACTTTATGTTTTTAATCTTCAACAAACGGCTGATATTCACCATTTCAAGGTACGCTGAGGCTGAAACATTAATGTTATTTCATAAATCAGCGCTAATGCAGACACATTGCATTTTGAAACCTCGCAACCTGCATTGCGAGTCTTGCTTTCCCCATTTTATCAAAAAACTTCGACCACTTTGCAATAAAATGAATATAAAAATGGGGTAATAAAAGTATATGAGGTACGCTAAAAGAATATCTGCCATGAAACCTGGTCACGACCTTTAAAATTATTGCTTAAGTTTTATGAGATTTGCCCGAGATGACGGCTAATCGAATTGGGTTTTTTTGTTTTGGTGATGTTATAGACAATTAAGAAAAAAGAGTGTAAAAAATTCAATATCCGGGAGAGGAAAGCTCGGATTGGAACAATATGAGCTTTATTGCAGTGCTTTGGGAGTTTGTTATTGTGTTATAATCGCACAATTGGGTTATAACAAGATTTCAAGGGCGTAATTGAAAGCTTACAACAAAAGTTTACAATTCCAACACTAATGCAGGAAAATGTTATTTGGAGTATATTGATTTGTTTTTTTTGTCTAACTGTATTGAAATTACAATGATTAGGTTGTCGGAACAATGTTACCGACGACGGTATAAAATTGAAAACATGACTGAAGTTTAACGTTATTCTAACTCCTACCTCATAAAATCTCGATATTTAAATAATAAAGTAAAAGCACTTAAAACCTAACTTTGTCTATTTAATGCTCTCAGTTAACCGGGAGTCAATAAACTTATTGAATTTTAATGATACGGATAGTTCCAGTTTGTTTGCATATTGTCAGCCACAAACAAATTTCCTTCTTTTTCGCCGTTTCAGCCCGCAACAGTAGTTAATTTATGTCAGAAAATAAAGCAAGAGAAAAGGTGCTTTCCAATTAAAAAAGCGCTTCGTAGCTTCAGCTCCACCATTAATAAAACGCTTATAATCATTCATCATCGCCTCTCTTTAACTTATTTCTTTTAATTCATTTTTACTGTTCTATTTTTTGTAACTTAGCGATTGACGTACGAGTTTTGATAGCCTCGACTCCAGTCTGCGCCACTGTCATTTTTAATTAGTATCATAACCGAAAACCATAATTAGTCCCAGATGATCCATTTCTCCTTGTTCTCTATAGGAAAAAAGTGTGAAAGAGAATACAAATGCTTGACTACTTTAAATTGTAACTAATTGGTCCATTAACAGTCGTCGTTACAACATTCCCAGCGAACTATTCTTGAAAATCGACAGTACCGATTTAAAAGATTAGAGACCGGGTTGAGGCTTTTTTAGTTACGGTCCTTATAAGGAAACCAGTTTCAGATCTCGCGACATTGGATTTATTGTTCTTTTGCATTGCCAAATCTGGATTGGTTTTTATCGTTGTTTGGAACGTCCGGTTTTAAGAGAAGATGAGAGTACCATTTGGGGTTGGGGTCGGAAATTAGATGCTGTCTGGCAAAGTTACAAGAGAAACAGGTGTTTAAAGGTTGCCATAATGTAACGGAATTTCATTAGATTACTCCACGAACGGATTAACATGTAACTGAATGTCTTCAGGCGATGTAGAAGTGCACAATCACGGTTAGAAAAAAGCTACTTGTGGTAAAGATTAATTTGTAGACTGAAGAACATAAAGCCAATTACATTGGTATTAGTTGGAAACGATAGGAACTTATTACTGGATGGTTATTATTTTTTCAGTCAAAATTTAATTTAAAAAGATACTGAAAACCATCTTAGGTTTTACAAGGTATGAGCGAATAATAACGTTAAAATGTTACCTGCTTTTGATTAAGCCACTAACATTTCATTTATAAAGGAACAAGTTCTGGTTGTATTTTATAAAAATAATTACCTTGAGAGCAGAGAGTAGCAACGTTACTTTCCACGAGGTTTTTTACACAAATATGCTTCAGAAAAAGAAAATTGCAATATTACTGGAATGAAGGTCTTAAATAAGGTCTTGAAAGATGCATACCAAAACCTAAAATTTTGAAATTTAACATCAAAAACTTGAAGTTTTCTTATTTAATACTACAATAAAAACCGATAAACCTGGCGTATAAATAACTGTATGTAAAAAACTGTCCTCTAAAAAGATAAAGGTACAAAGAATTTCATCTGACGATGAAAGCAAACGTAAAAAAGCATACAAATGTCCAAGAATAATGAAAAGGTTTTTTTGCGTAAACATTATAAAGAAATTTTAGTGAAAACAACAATAGATCTCAGAACTAAATATTTAAACTTGTCGTCCTCACTTAAAACATATCCTTAGTGGTAATAACAATGGTTTAAAAATCAATTACAACTACAACAAGTAAATAAAGTTGAGATGCTGGTATGTTAAACTCTAGTTCTTTAGATTCAATGGTTTCAAATTTTCAAGTTTTAAACTCCCATTACTGAGATTCTGACAATGAGATATAGAGTTTTGAATTCTAATCTTTCAAACTCTAGATTATATTAAAGTGACTGATTGTCGATTGTCATCTCGTATATGCTCATTCTAATAGAATTTATATTTCTCCTCATTCAACTTTTTTTAGACTTTAGTGCTTTAAGTTCTACATTTTCGATTGCAAAGGTCTTATTTTTCAGGCTTTCGACATCTAGGTTTTTGAATTTAAGGCTCTCGAATTTTATATTTGAGAATCTCAAGTTCTAAATTTTCCAGTATTATCGATATTCATTTTCAAATTCTAAGATTATAATCTTAGTACATTAAATCTTAGATTTTTCGACTCTGTGACAATCTCCGATACTTCTCTCCTATTTGAGTTCTATATTTATATAGATTATATGATTAAACTCATATTACATTCTGAATTTTCCAGTTTTAGTTTCGTACATTAAAACTTTATTCAAATTTTTGTTTTAGATGTTGGTACTTCATATTATATAGATTTATATTTTAGAGCTCTAAATTCTTAACTTCCGGATTCTTTGAGTTCAAATTTGTAGATGGTGATTTTCAAATCCTAGAATCAAAAATTGTAAGATAAAAAGTCTTGCTTTCTGCATTTTTAGTTTCATTTTTTTTAAATTTTACATATTCTGAAATGCTATATTCTTAATGTTGATCCTCTAAGTTTTAAATTGTTTCTAATTTTAACTGCCGGTCCTAGATTTAATAATTCCGTTCAAATTTTCGAATTTCTGAAAACAATATTAAATACGGGTGACTTCTGAATTCTTATGTTTAAAATTCTCACATATTAGATTTTTAGGTGCTGATTCTTAGAGTTCGAGAAATAAAGACTTGGTGATTAAAAGTGTCATAGAGATTTAGGTTCAGTTTAGTTCTGTCATATTACAGTCTCTCACATCAACGATTTCCAGACCATAAAACAATGTTCTCAAATTCAAGGATCTGAAATTTAAATTTCGATTAGAGTCTTACGAACAATTGAAAATGATACATTCGAAATTTTCAGATACATCCTGGATGCTTCACGAAGTTGTACAAAAAAAAATAAACCACACATTCTACAACCCACAACCGTAAATGTTTCAAAAATCTAACGATTACTTTAAAGATTAGTGTAACATTAAAGCCACTGAAAACAATTTGAGGGTCACTGACAGCAATAGATGGAAGTCTGCAAAAACGCTTATCGCAAATCAAAAAAGTCATAGCAAAAAGGAGTTTTAATTTAGAGTGGTAAAATCTACGTTCACTTGCGTTAAACGTAAACAGCTTACCTTGTACAAATCAGGATAACTTATTTTTACAAAAATTGTAGCATACAATTTTGTGTACTTACACAAAAAAAAATCACAAAGATTTAAGGCCACGGAACGAAAAACCCACACATTGATCTTTGTTCATTTCGACTTGGTAAGCAGGTTTAACACCGTCATGTTGGCATAGTAACCACTGGCAAAACTGCACCCGACGTGCCAAATCTTCGAGCTTCAAGACTTGGACATGACAAGGATGTAAACCTTAATCATGTAAAATCCTCTAAACCATCGAACGAGAAAGACCTGTTTGCATGGGCACAAGTCTTTAGCTTATACCTGGAGTGGCTACCACCAAGTCTAAGATTTCGGGCTTGACGTACAGTCTACGGTCACTGAGTGTTGGACCAAGATATTGCACTGTGCGTTGGAAAATACGGGGGTTTAGCACATGTTGATGAAAAAATCATTCGGAGTATGGGATTAACGCCGCAATCACAATACCCGGCGTTTCTCTGTAGAGGAGTATCATGTTAAATAGATCAGAACTCGGTCGATATACAAAAAACGCTAACAATAGATTGTGCATTTGTATCACAAAAAATGGTCTGAAGTTTTTGTCTCTTGGCTTAGCGATAATGCCTCCCACTTTTTCAATTTTTGTCACTGGTGGTTACGCAGTCACCTACTTCCAGCGTTCTCAAATGGTTTTTACGAAATTTAAAAATTTATTTTGTAGCCAAACGGCACCTCTTTGACCTACTAGTTTTTATTCACGAAGTGGATATAAGGATTTATTACAGGTTTGAAGGATTGTAGATCTTAGTGAAACACTTTATATAATATACATATATATTACAGGATTCTTATATTTTTGTTAATTAAGATTCTCAGATCTTAGATCCCTATATTGCGTAATTTTCCAAACTCTGAATTCTGGTTTTTCAAAGATTCTAGACTTTAGATTTTTAGATTCTTCTAAACGATTGTTGATAGGTGTATTTTGGAGATTCTGAGCTTTTGCATAGTCCTATTTATGCTTTTGGATACTAATCCTACAAATTTTAAATTTCTAAATTCTCTCATATAAAAAATCTAAATACTAGATTAGAAACACTTATCCACTACTTTCGCATAAATTGAAGAACCAACACTGGAGACTATTTTAGCAGAGTATTTGCTGTAATTTTAAAACCACAGAGTAAATATTACAAAACCCGACCCATTTCTAGTGGCACCTAACCCTTCACAAGACCCTGCCATAAAACAGCAAATTGTCCTTTATATTTTATTAGTGAATAATAAACATAATACGGTGCAAAGGAGCAAATGAAACCGCACAAAATAAAAACAGTCACGTGATAGCCGCACTCAACTCGAGATCCTCATCATTAGAACTAATTCCGGTCAGGATGGTCACTGTCACGTGGACACATCCCGAAGAAAATGTTAATCGAATCCCACCCATTACCAAGTCCTGATTATTATTATTCCCATGTTCCGTTCTGTCATTGTTATATAAACACGGCAACGATTGTGTTTGGTTGCTGAAGCACACAATAGGTGTATTATTTGTGGGACCAAAGGGCATCGTGCATTAAACACGTGTCATCCACGTGACACGACACGGCGCTTTTCACCAGGATCCATCATAATTGTCAACACGATTGGATCTTTGTTGACGTTTTAATTAGGTTTTGATTTGGAGAATTTTGACGAGGATCTTCAGGATTCGTTTCCGGTGTTAATTTTGTAGCAAGGAAGTTTCTATCCAGTCGAAGAGACAATAAAACGCGGCTTGGAGGCTATTAACGTCAGATTTTTGTTGCGTTGCTCGTAAAAGTGATAGTAAATCATACGAGCACATTGTATATAGTCCTAGGTCAATGTAAATACTCACAAACTCACATGTTTGTTCGGATTTAATCAGAACGCTACTGGAGCCGTTCTGACCTCAAAGGAAATTAAATCCTGCCGGTCCAATCAAAACTTGATAGAATATTCACGTCAATCTTTAATTTACTCTAATCTAATTTCGATGGAGTCAGATCAGAAGCGATTTCGGAGGTTTTAGAGAGGGCTTAATAGATTTTCCTGGAAAGCAGACCAATTACATTTCTTATTAATCTAATTAATCTAAGTAACAACATTAATTAACAAACAAAGCGAATTCCGGAACGAGAGAAAATTCTACGATTTCGAGGAAATTTTTCAACCCCAACTGTGCTACTTTTATACACATTCACTATGCTATAACGTCCTATTTTTATATTAGTTTTATCATTGTAGACATCCGGTTGTTATTGTTCACTAAAATGGGCTTGTTTTCTTCTTCCTCAGAAACTTAACGAATTTAGTTATAGCCACTTGGCGACATTTCGTTCCATCGTGATAACAGAAGATATGGAAGTTATCGTTTTCATGAATATAGAGACTCAGAGAACAATAAACTTGGTAAATTAAATGTTAGTAGCTTGACCTGAGGCGTCACGTTTAATTAATTGTACATGATGTCGCAACTACGTTTGAAAGTTTAAGAATTAGAATATCATCAACATGACATTGGAACTACAAAAACGAAAGCAACGACGATAAAAAAATTCAGGCAAAATCAAATTTCGCAAGAATCAAGATTTCGCTCAGAAATCCCGTAAAATCCATCATTCAGTTCTTGCTTTCCAATCACAACCTGCTCCATATGCCCACATCTTCCAACCGAACTGCGTCCATGTTTTAGCAGACGGCAGGGATTTTTTTCAATCTCGTCGCTTAAAACGACCCATGAAACCGTCCGTCGAGCTGGAACATATTTATTGATAAGATCAGTATTGAAGTTGAACCCATTCAAAGATGACTGACTGCAACCGCTTTGAGTAGCCTCATTCAGTAGTCCTATGCCACTAAACTTGATATTGACCAAACGGAATATTATTCACAGCGGTAAATGCAGCTGTGTAATTAAAGGACCACACGTAGTTCAACACCATCGTGAGAGAATTCTTGCACGCGGAGATGCGATTCTTCAATAAAGTGACATACGTTAGTAATTAAAATTGTTTATTATCTCTAACATGGTTAGGATTCCAGCTTTAGTGAAGCTAAAATAGAAAAGACTTGATAAGTTGTCCAATGTGTGGAATTTCTTGATCGCTCTAGATCCTTGGTGTGGAGATGTCAGGAATTTATCACCATTACAAAGTTGCGTAAACGTTAATTGCCGATGCTTTGTGGGATATTTATAACTAGAGACCGAGATCTCTTCGTGCAACCACTTTTTCAGAAAAAAACACCAAAATTCTTATATAAATATTGCTTTTCGTGCCGCCACGCCGCCCGTTTCAATCATAATATTATTAGCAAACTGTTTATTTTTCGTTGTCTGGGACTGACGCTATTTGTTGATGTGAGAAGCTTTCAGTTCAAGTTTAAATCATTCCAACTAAATGTCCGGAATGTTTACTTATTGCTCAATAATAATTAAAGGCTATCCCAGCACGTGTACAGGTCAAATGAACAACGAATTGTCCGCACTGTAATTAACCGTAATTTTTCCGACTTGCAAAATCCCCGGAGAAGTCGTCAGAACGGAAGGAAGTGAAACCGACATTTTTAATTTAGTGGAAGTAAAATATTACCGGTCGATTTTTCGTTTTTACATGCAATATGCTTTTCTAATTTAATTTCAGTTATGGGACTACGTCAGTGATTTAAAAGGCGAGTAACCTAATAAATAATTTTCCAGAATTTGCTTTTTTATATTAATCCATGTAAAAAGAGACCTTGGGGAACAAAAAGATCTCCCGGAGCCATTTTCGTTTGGATTCCTGTGTTGACAAACACTTTTACCTTTAGTGAGTCAGTTCATAGTTAAAATACTCAAGCAATTAGTTAAAAACGATGACGGCATTACACAAAATCGTAATCCGCATTCTATACCAAATAGATGTAGAAATAACTGATATGGAAAAAAAAAGTACCGGATTGAGCAAACGTCATTATCTCTTGAAAATTTAATTACAGTATTTACACTTCAACCTTTATGGCAACTGTAATTAAAGCTTAAAAGCATTTTTTTAGTTGGGAGCTGAAGGGAATTCGCGATTGTGTCAGAGATGTGGGTTACTTCAAAAAATTATTTACAATTTTCTCCGGGTACAACACTTCAACATTAAATAACCCATTGTTTATTTATCTAGATCCCACCTTCTCCATTTTTTGTTTTATGTAATGAACTGTTTATTCCTCGAAGTGACACAGTACAATTATAAAACAATGATTTATTATTACCGCCTTCAATACGTTGTGTTTTGCTCCGTCACACCAGAAAATTTTCATTCAACAGAAGTGAGTTTTTCCGTAAGTATTTTTTTTTTCAAAAATAGTTATTCAGTATCGACAGGTTATTGGTTCTTCGGTCACTTAAACCTGAGGGATATTGTGCACGTCCAGACTAGAATAACAGCTTAGTCTGAACTGTTTTCTCGTGAGAATTAGGTAATGGCAAGTCGTCGAGTGGTCAAAAGTTTTAGATAAAATGAGTCCAACAAAAACAGTAGAAAACAAAAATTCTTGAAATGTTTCGAGATTCTTCGTCATCTCGCTTTTGTCGAATTTCACTTGTATGAACCCCATTGTTGTGTGCAAACAATCAGCCTGCTGAGCATTTTCGCGTATATTTTTTCAGACATGTATGAACCATTCTCACAGATTCAACTTTTTTTTCTTTGTGAAAAGTCACTTGGGAAATTAAGCTTTAAGATGAGATAATAAATGTGTAATTAAAAAATATTCTACTAAATTTAATTTTATTTATATGTACCTAACTATTGAAATGATTTGAACTGTCTGAAATGATCAAAGAATTTGAGGCCAGAAGATGCAAAAACATAGATTTTGAAAACTTTAAAGCAAAACAACTCGAATCGAAAAATCTAGACATTAGGACAGTTTAAAACTTCATATCTGAGCAGGTTTCAGAAATTTCCAAAAATTATGAAAAAAAATCGAAACAGTTTAAATATTTTCAGCAATTAATCTTATGTCCTAGATGACAGTGTAGAAAAAAATTAAAAACTTCTAAAAGTGTGTGAAAGTATAAACTAAAAAAAAATTACTCAAAACATTTTCTAAAACTGAGAAAAACCACATGAATAAATGAATGTATTTACAGAAATAAGTGTTTCTAACAAAAGAATATTTGAACACTTTTTATCAAAAATAAATAGATGAAACCTTTATGAGGAATTGTTAGGAATTGTTATGAACATTCGATGGTTGATACATGTTACATCTTAAAAATTGAGAGAAAAACAATCAGTTTTGCCTCAGGCTTTGATGAAACAAATTTTGTACTGTCCTTTTTGTAATTATTGGTTTACAATACGTTTGGTCATTTTTTAATCCATTTTCTTCCACCCATAAGAAAAAATTGCAAATTAAAAAATATTAAAAAAATACGGGAAAATAGATATTTAAATTGTGCACAAGTATTGTAACGTGTGAGACTCAATTTGAACTAAATATCAGATCCCAAAACCTTAAAAATTTAAGAATATCAAGGTAAAATATTAAGATAAAATGTAAATAATCACAAATTGTACTGAAAATATGTAATGTAAATTTAAGCTTTTCAAAAGTAAAAGTCTAGGAAACAAAAAAATTTAAATTTGGTACGATAAATTCTTAAAAATACTCGTATAAGTTAAAATATGGCAACTTTTTAAAAAAAATACACAAAATGATAGACATAACATATAAATTACACAAGTCTGCAAGTAAAAAACTGCATAAGATTTTTATACATTTTCTGATAGATTTTAACTCAGTAAAAACGAAAAAAATACCAAAAAAATTCCATCAGGTCAGTTTTTTTTGCTATCCTCAAGTTTTACTTTGTATTAGCATAAAACTCCTTATTAACTTAAAACTTAATAGTGCGTAGATTAGGTACCTATATTACTGATTTCGCATGTTTAAACTTGTTATTAGAGGTACTAGAAATAAACAATATACTGTTGCATAAAATCGTGTTTCAACAAGCTAAATAAATTCAGTATATCTATCGAACGCCACACTCATTTATACCCATTCAAACGATATTGTGATTAGTATTTTATTTCTGCAATATGGCTTGTAGAGGTTGTGTAATTTCTTCCGACAATTTTATAATAAATAATAAAAAGTCAACAAAACAAAAAATAAATGTAAGTTTACAAAATGTTTTATTCAAATGTTTATCTTAAATTGCAAAAAAACTATATGTGATGGGATGTATTGGAAGTTATTTTTAGAATGTGTGATCTAGACCTGTGTTATTAACACGATACTAGACTTGCAAAAAATCTCTTATCAAAAATTGTTTATACCTGACGCACGAAAGCACGTAACTTCCAGTCTGTACTTATGTCGGTCTATTTATTTCTGATCTATTAGTACTTTTCAACTTTTAAGTAGGAAAAAAAGGTCACAACTAGAAGATAATTTCTCACGAAAAGAAATTTGAAATATCTTCGACCTGTGAAAATGCTGTTAATTATTTCTGAAAAAGAACTTGAAGCCGGGAGACAATTAAAAAATGAAATTATGATCACTTTGAAACCACTCAAACTTCTGAACTGCCTGCATAAATTGATTTAAATGAAAGCAATTGTATTAGAAATCGCAATATGTTGCCACTTTTGCATTGGCAAGCGAAGTTAATAAATAGTTTCGATTTTTGCAGTATTTGAAATTGCAGTATTTGCAGAGCAAAAAGTTGCAAGTCTGGACAGACGTAGCAATACAAAAAAAAAAAAAAAGAAGTATGTAATGTCAAATTAAGTTGAAGCAATAGAACATTACTAAAAACCATTTTCGCTCTTATGGAGTCTGCAGTTTATCTAAAGTAAACTCAGAAAGCAAATTTTATCTAACCTGTTTAAACTACTTAATCGTTCACAATTCTTTATCGCGTCACTTGTCACAACATCTTTCTTACATCAGAGTGATAAACATATCGTATTATTTTCCTCATAATATTATGCACAAACTGTCCAATTACACATGATTCATCACCGGAAAGCAACAGATGCAAATCAGAATGTTAATGTTTTGCAAATCCATTAACATTTCCTTCGAGTGAATTAAAAAAAAATCTGTCCAACGTCTCCGACCTGAATAAAGTTTTCGTTCTTAATTGTCCCACCGCCGCCGTCCATAAAATTCCATAACATTTAATCCTTTTAGCTCTGACATCCGTTGCATCGAGATAAATCGTGTCCCTTGATTCGTATCTATCCAAAAAAAAAAATCGCACAACGGCATTACTTAATTACTCATGCAATTAATTCCACATACCTACTGAAATTATGATAGATTAATTTAAGTATTTTACCCCGTTTCATTTTAATGAAAGTTAATGAGTTTACGCTACCTTTTCGTGTGGAGATTTAACCCTCAGTCACCTGCACTAATTCACTTCAATTAACAAGGATTTATAAATGTCGGAAAAAATCACATCACTGAGCAATTAGTCTTGACGAGAGACGAATACGCGCCCGAAACACATGTCTCACATGTGCAAGAACTTCTGATTTCGAAGCGAACGAACGTACCGACAGCGACCAGCGTATCGAAAGGGCGCAACCGTATTGTTTACTGGTCGGAGGCACATGGAATGAACCTCCAGCAGACTCCCGGTGCACACTACAGGGGCGGCGCTACCAGGGGCAAGCGTGGAAAGATAACGCTTAATATTTCAAGGAGCAAAAGCAAAAGATGTGGTGGTAAGCTTCTGAGCGTTATAACAAAAAAATATCAAAAATATTCATGACTGATTCATTTCGGAGATAAGAAGTGGACTAATTTATCAACACGATATTATTTAAGACGGAATTAGCCTTCGTTCAACAAAACCTGAATTCTCATTCATTGAGTAAATGTATGACATGCTGATAAAGAATATTTATCAATACTTTACTTGGAACTCTATAATTTCTTTGTTCTATAATTATAAATGTTTATTGTGGTGTTGCAATGATGAAGGAAACCTCACAAGCAGAATCAAACATTTTTCCATCAAAATTATCAATTATCAAATAATCGACGAAGAGTGGCAAATATATTCGAAACCGCTGGAGCTCGATATAAATAATTTGGTTCGCAATTTTCTCGACTTTCTTCTTTGATACTGCCAGTTCGGCACAAATTTAGTTCTTTAGTTCGAATTTTAAAACTTGAACATAATGGTGAGTTCTTTGCATCTACGGAATTTGGCAATCGGTAGCAACGTACTCTTGCTTTTACACGAATTCATCCACAAAAATTACTAACCGAAGAAAGATGGTGATACCACGAAAACAGTTAATTTTTTAATTTACTTATGTGTCCATTAACTAAATCTTTACGTTTGCAACCGAGCACTAAAAGTATTATAAAATATTTGTTTTCAATTAACAATGTTATCGATCGTTTTTAAATCTCCGCCACTGATACAGAGAATTTGCGTTTGGTGGCCCCCTATTATTCCGCTTCTTTTGTCTCCCTGTCGTATTCCTCATTCAATGCAGGCGTATCAAAGAGTTTTTGTCAAAAACCGAATATTTTAATACACTCCGTACATTTTTAGGATTATTAATCCGACCCTCATCTTTTGAATTTTTAATCAAATGTAGTTTCGAACAAAAAATGTTTGTGTTTTTATTGCGCAAAGTTTGAATTAACTATAAACAAAGGTTCGTGAATGTTATTTATTTTACATTATTTACTACAATAACAAGCCGTTGTATTTAAATTTTAATCTCACTAGCGCCGGTGGCTGCTTTTATTTAATCGAGGACCGAAGTAATGATATTTTGCCGAGTTTAATTTAGCCGGACGACGAGATAATCCCAATTTTGTCTTTTCTTGGGAGATCGTTGCAAACAGAGACATAAAAGACTAATCAAAAAATATGAAAAGTATTTCTGCGTGAGAGTGGGTACTTTTATAGAATTTCATTCTCGCTGACAAAAAGCGTGGTATTAAATTAAAGAGGAAACTTGGAGAAGTGCACTTTTCCTCCAATAAAATTTTACGGGGATAATTTCAGCCAGGTCTTAACCCGTCTCCGCATTGCAATTAAGCAGTGTTTAATCCAGCATTGTCTGCAGTCTCCGAATACGAAAAATCTGTTATTGACAAAGTCTTTTGTAATTAGCCTCGACGTCACTTCCTTCAAAAAAAATTTCTAATTTTCAGCATCATCTGCCCTAACAACCCCACAAGCAATTAACGTTCCGCAAAAATTAGTTCGTGCATCTTGAATTTCATCATCAGTTTGAACAAGCCATTAGTGTGTAACATTCTATACATCCCTCCGATTCGTCTTGTGCTACCAAGAGTATGGTCATCCTTTTTCGATGCATCGTTAAACAATGGGAATATGCTTTGAGTGTGTTTTGAGGGGGATATTTTACATACTGCCTCCACTTATTCAAGCATTGTGCTGGTCGTGAATAAGTTTCAAGTCGCCTCGAAATAGCGTATGAATATGATGGGGAGGCACTTCACCACGATTCAACTTTTCAGAATTTTAAATGTGGGCCTTTCAACGAGCAACACCAAACTTGGCTCGTTATTGGGACAAAAATTTATAGCGTTGGGTAAATTAACTTTTTTAAAAGATTTTATGATGAACCACCTAACCATCAATTTGTAAGTCGATCACTTCACCGTAAATGATACATGAAAACTTTGAGGTGCTTCTGTTACAAACCAGCGACATGTAATACGTCAATTCTTCATTTCTAAAGCTTTAAACGTCACTTCAAGGAAATTAATCAGTCCCACTTAATAAATTTCGGTGTTATTTTCAGCCGATGTAAACAATTTGTAAACGAGACATAATTCGGTGCATTTCCAAGCATTGCCGACACCCAAAAGACAGACCGCCTAGCACAGATCTGCTTTCACTTTTTCCCAATTTATAAATAACACACGTCTACTTAAGAGATTTCATATAGCAAACAAACATCACTTCTTGACCCTCGACGGCTTTTGTTGGAGACAAACATCCTGCTATAAAGTCGCGAAAGTTTGCACTCAAATTTTTATTAGTCTATAAATAATTGCGGGGAATCTTAGCAGAAAGACGAAAAAATAACGGTTATTTTATTACAAAATATATAAATAATTCACAAGAGTATGTTATTCTTGATTAACAAGTTGGTAGAAATGCGAGTTCCGATCTGCTAATAAATTGTCGGGTTGATCGAACTCCACGATTTGACCGTCGTGCATCACAAGAACTCTATCACAATATAAAATGGTTTGGACTCTGTGAGCTATTGTGAAAACGGTGCTTTTGCGGAAGGCCGAACGGAGAGTTTGCTGGATTTGGCGGTCAGTGTCGTGGTCAACGTTGGCGGTAGCCTCGTCAATACATAATACCTTAGATAAAAGAAAAAATTCAAGAGTTCACTGATGATATCTACTTACTTTGGCGTTATGTAACACGGCTCTTGCTAGACAGATCAACTGTTTTTGTCCAACTGAAAAATTTACCCCTCCTCCTGCAACAACATTCTCTAACCCTCCCAACCTCTTAATGGTATCACTCAAATTGACTTTATTTAAAGCATCCCAAATCTCGCTGTCTCTGAACTCGCCTAAAGGATCTAGATTCTCCTTTAACGTTCCGCTGAAGAGGAACGGTTCTTGGGGGATACAAAACAAACGAGACCTAAATCACTCCGTTACTCATAACCTTAAATAAATAAATAAATATTACCTTAAAGACTGTAAAGAAACCCTTGCAATATCGACCGAATCAATTGAAATTGAACCTGAGTGTAGCTCAACCAAGCGAAAAAGTGCTGATAACAGAGAGCTTTTCCCAGCGCCGGTTCTTCCAACTACACCAATTTTCTCTGACGGTCGCGTTTCGAACGAAACGAACCTCAATGACGGCGGTAAGTGCTCCCTAGTCCTCAGATTTATTAAGTAAAAGACGGTAAATAGACACTTACCTGTACTTTAAGACCACGTTTTTGAAGGTGATAACTCCTTGACTGGGCCAACCGAATGGAGGATCGATGACAAAATGAGTGGTTTCTGGAGGAATTTCTTTAATGTATTGGTTGACGCGCTCCACGGAAATCATTTCTCTTTCGGTTTCTGTGAAGGCGTTGACGACGCCGTTAAGAACTGACGTTACCGACAATGCGTACGATAACGCCAAACCGATGAGTCCTGGATCTGCAACGTCATACTGATGTTGGATAATAGCAATAAAACTGACCCCAGTGACCATCGCGACGCCTATAAACTGGAGCCTGAGCCCCAACCACCTCGCCGCGGCCTGACTAGCAAATTGCGCCTTAATATTAGCGTCAACGTTATCTTCGTTGTCTCGCTTGAAGCGTTGAGTTGCTCTCAAAGCTCTTATTGTTGTTAAACCTGTAAGAAACTTTTAAAATGTCGTTGAAAAATTGAGGGGTGAAACCTTGCAAAGACTCGTTGAAATGACTATAGACCGGAGACAACGTAACGCTTGAAATCCTCTTGAGTTCCCTGGATGTTAATCTGTAATTAAATTGGAGCCAGTGGTAAACAGGAATCAGTGGAATTAGCACCATGCAGATCCAAGGTAAACCGTAGATGGTTATGACAACGGTTCCTACAAACACGGGTCAAGTCAGGAAATGGTTTAAAAAAAATCATACCCAAAAGTCCGAAAAATTGGGCTAGAAGAATGTTGATGATGAAAGGAAGAGAGTCATCGACGGTGTAGGTGTCGCTGGAGAACCGATTTAAAATGCGGCCGATCGGGGAAGTGTCGAAGAAAGTGGTTCTTCCCTTAAAAACAAATTTATTTCCACACTCATTTTATTTAATTTTGCTCACTTTGAGGACTGATTTTAGAAGCATCTTGTGGATTTTGCAGGCAGCGACAACACCACCATAAGCAAACAAAAACGCTCTCATCAACGTAAAAATCGTATTAACAACCGCCAGTTCTATATAAATCCTTAGATAATAATTCATAGAAGAGCTGTCCGAGTACCCTTCAAAAAACCGTCCCTCGTTGAGCTCATCATCATAAAACCTACTTATATTCCCACTAGGTGTGCCTTCACTAACCCATTTCGACAACCACCAATCTGTCATGTTTCTCGAAGTCTGCATCATAGATATCGACAACAAAACCATAAAAGCCAACCCATGTCCGACACCTTTCCAATACGTGCCATAAACCCCGAACTCTACCACTCCAATTTCGCTAACTTCCTCAAGAAGTAAACTATCTCTATCTCTATTTTCCTCTGAACCCTCAATTTTAACACTATCAATCAAAGAGCCGAGCGACGATTGCGTACTCTCTCCCAATTCTAACTCAATCGGTAACATATCATCTACATTAGCTAAAACTTCAGCAGGCTTTCCTTGTTGCTTGATAAGACCACCCTCCATCAACAAAATCTTATCAGCATGCACTAAATAATTCACGTGGTGAGTACACAAAATCTTCGTTTTGTCCTTCAGCAACCCCATGATGCAATGTTGGAAAATATGCTTAGCAACTTTAACGTCAACAGCCGATAAGATATCGTCTAGCAGGTAAACCGCTTTGTCTTGATAAACGGCTCGTGCTAAAGCTACCCTTGCTTTTTGTCCTCCTGATAACGTCATTCCGCCCTCACCGATACCGGTCAAGTCGCCTGATGGTAATAAATAAATGTCTTCGGCTAGACCACAAGCGAATAATACTGATTTGTAACGGTTATCTTCAAAAGTTTTGCCGAAAAGGATGTTGTCCCTCACGGTGCCACGTTGGAGCCATGGTTGTTGTGTGGCGAATCCGAAACCGGACTCCACCTGGCTTACGGCGATTTCACCCTGTTGCATGGTTAATTCGGCCAACATTGCGGAGAGGAGGGAGGACTTGCCGCAGCCAACGGACCCGATTATGCCCACGAATTCGCCCTTGAAATGGGGAAAAATTACGAGTCAAAGAAAAATTGTTGCTGTCAGAGATGCAAGTGCTTATTTGCTCCATATACCATTTTTAATACTCAGTTACTCAATGTACACGTGTTACCAAAGGAACGTTTTCGTTGTTTCTAAGTTATATACCTTTATTGTACTTTTGTCTTAAATGTGGTAGAATTAAGATTTTATTTTATTTAGTTTTTGTACTTCCAATAATGAGCATTGTTAATCTCATAACTTAGTTCATATAAGAAATTTGTTACACTGTAAAAAAAACTGTTTCAAAATATCAAACATAAAAATACAAAAAAATATATCGTCTATTTGAATAGAGCACAAACACTATGAAAAGTCGTTATTTACTGTCGTCTTGCTAAGAATAAAATGATCATTAATTTTAATTTAATTAACGATTGAAACCTCAAAATTAAAACCGTGTTCTATATACATATTTAATTTATTTTTCTTTTAGCTACTTCTTGTCAAATTTTTATGTATATTTTAAAACAACAAAGTGTGAAGAAAGCAAAAACTAGATCTCAAACGCGTTTTTATCTCAAATCTTTTTAAAAATATATAAAACAAATACGTATTTATTGTAAGCAGAATTTCAGAATAAATTTATCATTTAGTAAAATGCTCGCATACTTGAGAAACGACTAAAATTCCGAGAGTCTCGTATCTAGAAAACTAGGTTAGTTTTTGTGATTCGGTCAAAGTGAGCATTTTTTGTTGTCTCACATGCAAAAAATTTCATATATTTTTTAAATTAAGTAAAAATCTTCTAAAACGCTTAAATTTTATATTTTTTATTCACGTGCGGCGCATAAATACTTGAACGATAACCTACCTTTTTCACTGTCAAATTAACATTTGACAGAACAAACACTCCTGCGTCTTCATTTTGGACTTCTGTACTAATTATCGTCTTTTTCCCTTTTCCCTTGCCTTTGGAGACTTTCTTGCTTTGTGAGGCATGCAACTTAGCTTTTTCCTCAGCAGTTAGTTTCTTTCCCCAGTTAAAAATACCGTGTTTTATTATAACATCAGCGTTTTGACTTGACTCCAAAAGCGCGTCGTTGTAAAATAATTCTAAATCTAAATCTTCCAACTGAAATATTTCATGATAAATTTTCGACTTGAAAGAAACAGATAAAATGTAAGATTTGTTAAAAGAGACTACAAATGACACAAACGCCTACAACGCGCTTAAAACTGATTATAGACGTCTGAAAAGTAACGTTGGGTCGTAAAACGTTATGGAAATGAGAGTGTACTCAATAAGTCTTTGAGATATTAATAATAACTTACGTCTAGAAGTCTCTGTATCCTTTTGATAGACACCCACGCTTCGGTGAGTCCGTTAAGCACCCATGGAAAAGCGTTCAGAGGACTTATGAGCATATTTAATAGAGCAATACCAGTGAAAACTGTGGCCGCTGTCAATTTATTTCCTATTAGCACATAAGTTCCGAAAGTGAGAATCGAGATTAGGACTGGTGTTGTCGCCCAAAAATACACGCAAAGCGCATCAAGATATTTCCGCCCTTTTAAGTACTTCAGTTCTCTATCTCTTAATTCTGAAATTTGAAGTTAGTTGGGCTCGCATACAAAAATACAGAAATACTTGTGATGATACGCAAGAAATGTTGCTCCCAAACGTACAATTTAATAGCTTTAATTCCTCTTAAAACTTCGGTTATCATCTTTACTCTGGCATCTTTTTCTTTCATTAGTTTCGTACTCAAATCTCCGATCTTATTAGCGATTAGTTTGTTTACAGGAATTAAGACGACGCTGAAGCACACACCTGACAAAAATGCCAGCCCCACTTGACTATACAATAAATACAAAGTAACCGCGAGCTGAAATTAAATTGTAAGAAGACGTCTTCAAAGTGTTAGTCTTACTTGAAATGGAATACTCCAGAGGGCGTGGAAGCTCGGACAAGAATTGACGATACGATCCGTGTCAGTCGACATGAAATTTACGATCTCACCAACAGAAAACGCGGAATTTAAAACAGTCTCACTGACAGTCAGTGTTTTCCTGTAAATCGTGGTAACTAAAGCCCCACGCATCCTCAGTCCAACCATTGACATTAAGAAATTAAAATGAGAATCGCAAAACGCCGCTGCAAAATTCCAAATTAGACAATAAAAACACAAATTTCTGTTTCTTACAAATCATCGTCATCGCCATTAACAAGAAAGCGTACAAATAGCCCCATTTTATGTCTTCCGATTTATTTTCAATAAAACTGACTAGTCTGTTCAAGAGCATCGGAGCGGCGAAACCCGCGCAATCGGCGATAAATTTTAAAGCACCGATGCTATAAAATTGCACCCAAAAACATTTATGCAGTGCCTTAAATAAAGACACATTATGTCTTTTAACGCCGATAAAACTAACGTCTGGTGAAGTGGGTGTCGAATGGCTTGAAATTGATGACATGAATTGTCTATCAGACGAATTTAAACGTCGTCGGATTTGGTCGATGTCGCCGGTCAAAGCTTTGTCTAACTTTGTACTTACTGTACCGCAATTTAAAGAAAATGGTAAGTCGTACAGATCTTCGGAATTACTTAGTTTTCCGTGCACACCCTTTTCCATTAGTGGATTCACCCAATAGAATAATAATTTTGAAAGCCACGTGACGTTCTCCATCGCCACCCCCAAGTAGCTGGGGTCGCCTTCTTCGGTAAAACGGACGTAAGCATTGCTGAGTAGAGCTTGCGTTTCGCCAATCTGAAGACAAGAAAACATTTGAAATACTTTTAGATTCTTAATTATCGATTTAATCACAATACAATTCTCTGCTTACCTCAGTGTACCTGTCGGCAAAATTGAGATAAGTACTCGCTCCTTCGCTGGGTAAAAGAGTGAAAGCATAAGTGATCTGGAAGATAAGCTGGCAAATACTGAAGGCGTAAGCTAAATAGATGCTGTATCCCGGTTTAATCGTGCTCTCATAAATAAGTACATGACTCCTTACGGATATTACGTTCAAAACGAACAACAAAGTCCAAAGAACGCACATAAAAACCGGCCCTCTAGGGCTCAAACCTAATCTTTTTCTTAGCGCCAAAGTATATCCAAAATGACAAAACCAAGTAAAACCTTGGACGGCCGATAAAAAATAAGACACATAGTAAATCTCATCGGTTGTAACATTCAAATCTACATAAATCTGTAAGAGCGGAAGTAGCGCCAAGCAAAGGGCAATAAAGCACCGGAAATTGATTGAATACAACTGAACTCGACCACGGTTAACGTAACCTGAATGTCGCCCGAAATAGTATGCAGAACAACAAGCAAATAGGGAAAGGACTGGGATTTGAAGATAAAGCTCTTGGAAACAAAGGCCCAAATCGTGTCTTTGTTGGGACCAGATTTTTAAACCTCCCGGGCCGCACATTTGGTCCCAATCCCAGCGCCATAACGGCCGATCGCCGAAACTTGTGTACATGTCGTTAGGTTCGAAATCTGCAAAGAAATAATCGAACTGTCATAAAAACAAACTTCAATTAGTTAAATACTTGTTAATCAGAGATGTTGAATCATGATATTTTCATTTTAATGTGATTAATGTGATGTATGAGTCATTTTGGAGCAGTTGGCAACAAAAAGAAGACGTATTTGGAAGATGGAAGTTAGAGACTTACGCTACATTGGCGTCACTGATAAGTTGTAGAAGTGGACAGCACTTTTGTCAGTGCGGTGGTTATTAAAGGTGATTTTTTTAATAGTTATTTACACTACATTACTTCACTTCTTAGGTTAAGACCATGACAGTTGACACTTATCTATATTAGTTGAGTTTCGAACCATATTAGTATGACTCCATTAGGTTTTTTAAAACAAGAGCTGTAGAGGGCGCGCGTTTATTGTTTTATTAATCTACGGTTTTATTAATATCAGCCCTAGATAATTGATTTTTATTTCGAAATTCACAATTTTTTAAATATAGTTTTCCAAACGCCCAACTGATAAATTTATGTATTAATCTAAAACGTCACAAAATTTTTCAATAAACCTTACATGCTCCTTAAAAATTAACATATGTTCAAAATTGCTATAAATTTTGTAAAATTAACACGGTCTAGAGTTTAGGATCTTTAGAATCTATTATTTTTACAAAACTCACAATACTATTAAATCAGTTTATAATGCAGAAATTTACAGCATGAGTAAAAAAAATAATTTTTGAAAATGATGCATTCTAGTTTAGATTTACCTTTATATTAATTTTTTCAAATGTTACCTATTGTACTTATTAATTATGTCGAATTTGTAGTCATTAATTTATAGAGTTCATAAAAGCTTGATAGTTAGTTGTAGAAAAAAGGAAAGATCATAATTTTAGTATCTGTAGGTTTTTAAGTATAAAATTTGATAAGCTTACTAACTTCATTATGCGTATTAACTTCCCTAAAAGTCGAGGTTGTAGTTTGCATTTAGATTTTATATTGCTTCAGTTGTTAGTTTAAATTAAAATAAAGTTTTTGTAGATTTTACCAACTAGATACTAGAAAATGTCATAAACATATAATTAAAGTGTAATATACACTTTACACAAATCTGTTCGTGTCCTCCGTCGCGCTTTTTTTTCGCTCGTCACTGCTCTAGTAACACTTACCAGAACTACTTTTGCAGAAAATGACAATGGAAGTGGATATTGATCAACCGGAGGGATCAGCAGTCGAACTAATCGATAAAGATCAAATAATAGACTTTTTAACAGACAATGAAACAATCTTTTTTAAAAGTCAACAGCGAGGCGAAGATGACCTAAGTAAGGAAGAAAAAACTAACATAGCCGTCGAAATTTACAACAAGAGCAAATTAAACTTCCTCGTGCGATTCGGCAAGCATTTACAAAAGAACCATCTTGACTTTTTCCAGCAGTTCACACGTGATTACGAAGAAAGCGACGTAATTACTATTGTTCTAAAAAACTGTCTAGACACAGTTTCCAACAGAGAGAGAAATGTGAAGAATAGAAGATACGAAGCTTTAAAGCAGATGATACGTGAAGATTCGTACTTTTCCGAAATTGAGATGATGAAACGCAACCCTCTATTGTACGACCAGTTAGTGGGTCAGTATTTAACGGAGGAAGAGAGAGAAGAAAGAGATAAGATCGATATTAACGAGCAATCGACTCTGGTGAAGGTCTTGATGGAAGGAATTGAAAGAGACGACGCTCAGATCAAAAGAAAGAAACAAGAGGAATTTGAGGATGATATCAGACAAGAGGAGGATTCCGATGAAGATGAAGAGGAAGAAAAGAGTCCTAAGGCTTCGCATTCGCAATGGGGAGAGTTTTTAAGTGAGCCGACGGCGCATCAGTCGAAAAAAGCTAAGACTGTACATATTGATCCCCAAGAACAAAAGTTACTAAAAGATGAATTCATTTCGTTAATGTACCAGGATTTTCTCGACGGAAAAGACGAAGATTTTAATTACAACACCGTAGATAATAACGAGGAATACGATAATTCCGAGAACGACGAAGAAGATCGTTATTTTGATTCGGAGGAACCGCAGACCGTCAATCGGGGCGACGATGAAGAATCAGAGGATGAACTGGACATTTTCATGAGCGGTCTGAATCAACATCCTGGTGTGTCTCAACTGTCTAAAGACATTCAAAAGTTGTAACAGACAATAAAATGCGTATCACAGTAATGTTCAGTGAAACTGCGACGGCAATCAGGTTAATGGGTAATTAGAGTAACAGCCGCGAATAGTTTGTACATATTTAGGGAACAATTAGAAGGTTCGTTTTGGCCCATCTTCTTCGGGAGTTAAGGACAGTGAAACTATGAAAGTTCACGTGACTTGTGTAATACACTCAATAAAAAGAAAGTGTTATATTTATGTTATATGTTAAAAAATTTCCAGCTGAAATCGATTCGTATGCACGAGAAAGAATAGAAATTGACGCGTAACTGTATTAAGAAATAGATATAAATGTTAATTTTACGAGTTAAAGAACGTGATGAAGAGCAGAGTTAATGAGTAAACAAGCGATAAAATATTCAGCAGGGGTCAAACAAAGAATGTCGGAAGCGAATAGTGGACAGTGTCCAAAGAGAAAGTGGGCAAAAGCTAGACAAAGTTAAATTCAAACCAGGTACTACGAAGACAGATAAAAAAGCAAGATTAGGTCGCTTGTAATGATATATAGAATTGATTCTTTCTTCGTTCTTCTGCCGGAAACCGATAATTATGTTAAATCTGTTTGTTCGGTGAGTTTTAATTAACACATGTTAACACAATTATTCGCATAATTACATTATTTTAATCGCGTGTCTTCTGCCGTTAATCAGGTCACGATAGTGATAGGACACGATTTTCGGACTTCTCCCTGGATTGTTCCGCTTTTCCGGTCCAGACTGTGTGAAAATCAAATGTTAACAGCCATTGAACTCAGACACTCCAAATTACATCAGCTGGTTTCACAATGAGAGTCTTTGGAAGTGAATGAGTTTGTTAGGGAGGAGGGCATCAGGTCTAGAGAAAATAAAGAAAAGTGGGAGGGAGGGGGTCATGTCGGTAATTCTCTGGTCTTGTGTGATCAGTCTTCACATAGAGTGTTTACGAACAGCACACAATCGAATAATCAACAATAGTGCCAACTTTTCGACGCTATTTCGAAAATCGTGGAGTCTACTTTATTTTACCATGTGCCCCGATCTCAGTTTCGGGTAATTCATGGAACTTTTTTGTGACGAACCTTGAGGTGAAGGAAGAACAAACAGGAGGTAATTTTTTTTTTTCATATATTCTATGCGTCAGTAACGGCCCATAAAATCGCTTTTCCATCAGCCAAACATGGCGGAAGCGCGTTATCCTTAATTAAAACTGTACACTTGGATAAATTAATTTCTATTAAAAACGACGCTTTTGCTCAAAGCGAAACAATTGTGCATTCAGACCACCTGCTATTTTACTATAATTGCACATTCAATCTGGAACGACTTTGATTTGGAAAAACCGATAAGACGTGGACCGCCGAAAGCCCAAAATTGCATTTTAATTATTATAAATTGCCAGTTTGCATGTAAAATTTTACATCTTAATTAATAAAATATCCAAGAATGATATCGAACGTTGTAGTACTCGTGGTGTGACAGATGGTGTAAGTCCACCCACTTCGGCCCACTCTTATTCGGGTGTTCTCACGACTTTGGGAGGTATCGCCACCTCTTAGCCGATGTTACCGCCGATGTTACCGCCGATGACCTACGCACACCACCGTTTGTTACCGTCTCGAACAAGCCGTTTTGCATCTCGCCGACAATCGGTTTGTTTTTTCGACTCGGCACGATTAATTCCTGGACAAAAGCCGCGCCACCAGGGCAGGACTCGAACTGTCAGCTGCCATGACCTCAACTGAACCTGATGAAAAAAAATTGACCCTTATACAATGACAGCGACTAATATTCGAATTCCTGTAGCAATTTATTATGTCGGTGACATTTTGTCCACAGATCGACGCTAATTTGAATATTTTTCTATCACAAGAGATAAATTACACGCGTTACGTCATGCCAAATTGATTGTTATTGTCACAATATTAACGGTAAATGTTTGTTTGTCTGCTGTCTGGGATAACACTGCTTTTCTTTTGCTGCAGCGAAAACTTAATTTAATAAATTATCATCGTCTGCTTACTTAAATAAATTAGTGGCATTATTGGCGACGCGCCCAATAAATTTATGAATTAACTGGAATCATTTTATCTTTAATACCGTAGCGGTTACTTGGTTTAGAAATTATGGATGTGATCGCGAGATCAAAAACTCTATAAAAAGTAGCATAAGTGTTATAAAGTGAAACTAAAAAATGCTAAGATGCTCGCCAAACAAACACGACACGATTAACTAAGACTAAGACTTTCCACATTTGGACCGTTTCTCATATTTTCACAGTAACTCAGAATGAACTAGACTTTTTTTTCAATTGTGTGAACTATTTTTAAATGTACCAATTAAATTGGAAACTAATCGCCGTAAAACTAAACTTATTTCTACAGAACTGTAAAGAAATTTGGACTGAAATCTTCGCCTGCTTCACAGTTATTACTTTTTTCAAGTATTCTTATACAACGTCCATTGCAAATTTAAATTTATTTCTTAGATATTCTTAAATATTCACCGAACCCAAAATCTATATGTACATTATCTTTTACAAAATTATTTAGATTTGCCGATATTTTTATGATGTCAGGATTTCTGGCTAACTTTAACACATACGGGAGTAAAATTGACATCATTCATCAAAAGTTAGTTAGCAAAAACAAGTTTATAGTGGTTTTATCCAAGTGTAAGGTCAATTATAATTTTACAAAATTTCAGAAACTTCTCAGAAATCTTCTCATAAACCCGTCGAGGTTATAGACGCTGTTACAAAAGACACTTTTTCAAAAGATTCTTCTAGAAACACTCTGGAATAAACTGTATCATTTAATGAATTTTTCTAAATTCACACGATTTACCTGTTCTTCAGATGTGGCTGCTGAGTCATCGAAAAACCAAATCGTCTGCTTGTAAATATTTTTAGATATACCGTAACACTCCAATTCATTAAAATGACATTTATGTAGGCTCGTTCCGAGTTGAAACCCATATCGGTTTGATTCTAACGGCACGAATAATTGAAGTGTAGATATTTGGCGATATTAGTTGAGATGTTCACAAAGTTGGGAAAGAGTTCCCGCATCGCCACTTTCCGCGTGGGTATAGATAACGCGAACAACAAGGGTCAAAGCATGATGGTTAAAGCACGACTTTCATTGACTTTCGATTTTGACATGATCTAGTATAATAATGTTCGGTGGTGTGTATTTCTCACTGTTTTCCCCAAGTAAAAATTTACATACTTGACACGATGGCGATCTCTTCTCTATTACTGTAACCCACTGACCTTTCCTTTATTTAAAGACGATTTATTTCGATAAAGATCTCGACAGTTTCCTATAAAGTAAACGTTTTTAATTGTTGACACGACCAACTAGGTCGGAGCATCATGTTACGATGAATTAAGACAAATTTTATAGAGAATCCGGTCCTGAAACCAACATTATAAGAATCTTCAGCCTCCCAGACTGCGTGACGCTTCGAGTGCGAACGAAATCTCAGGTGTGGCATTAAAATGTTGACCGAGAGTCCATTGATGAAAGGTGATCAAAAAGAATGGACTAGAGAAAACTGTTGCGCAAGTGGATGAGTTCCATTTTGATCGTTTCAGCTCAAACACCTGCGATAGCGATGGGCACGGTCCGTTTGGATTATTTTATGCATATTGAGAAAGGAATTATCAATGGCAGTAACGCGAGAGATTTACTATTCGCGTTAACGTAAATATTGTTGCTTCTAAGTGGGACAAATTGAAATTAATATTGTTGTGGACTGCCAGCTAGTAAAGCCCCCTTTCACACGAAACACTTTGATTGATGTCGACCAGCGAGCGCGCTCAGGACCGAAAAAATCCCCCTGTTAATCTAGCTCATTCCTTTAAATTGAAATTCCCGGCTACCCAACTAAACTCGTCAAAGTGTAGGGTCGATATTCTAAACGCTGCTTAATGGTGGTAAAAGTGACCGAGATTTGAATACGTTACATCTACATTATGTGCAGTCGATAATCAATTTCATCGACCCGCGTGGGCCTCTCAAGCTTTCGTCACGATTTCGTGACTGTGACGTTAGGTTCTGAAAATGTCTGCGTCTCACACTCACACTGAAAACACGTTTTATTTGTCACGCAAAAAACTACCATGTGTTCATCAATTTCCGCAATGAACCAAATTGAATTCTTCTTTTCAGATCATGAGAAATAGAAACAGACGTCGCGTTTTCTGCTGGATTTTCACATGGGCGCACCTGCAGCTGGTCCTAAGTGAAGATGTTTCCAGTAATTTCACCCAGACAAACAATGGTACGCCCTCCGTTGCGCCCATATTTAGCCAACATAAACAAGACGTCATTCATATCCAACACATCACACTTTAACCCAACTCGCTCTGACATACTGACCCATACTGTTTACGTCGCTTATTAGCATTAACATCTAATACATTTTAGACAGTCCGAAAGACTTGCGTGGTCTCTTCTCACCGCGGATGGACTATGACCAATGGAAGCCATTGGGAAGAGGTGATCCGTTGAAAAATGACCCGACCTACGATTACGTGCCTCCAGTTCTTGACAGAGTTCACTACTGGATCGACCCTGCACTCAGAAAACCAGACCCTCCAGTACCGGGAGAAAACCAAAAGACCGAGATCTTGTTGTTAGGAGTCTCTTCAAAGAAACCGAGTACGGGAACTTCCATCGCGGATTCGAGAAAAGACAACTACGACTCGTTTCTTAAGTTCGTTGACGGACCGAAATTTTCAGGGCAAAGGAACACAAGACCACACTTCGCCACGTATTTTCCACCACCTTTCTACCAAAAGAACAAGAATTCGTTCAAGAACGAGCAGAGGATGCCTTACACCATGTTAATGCCACCTCCCATGATCACGAAGAGACCTAGTCTACCCCCAGAAACCCAAACTGTTAGCACGATGGCTTCTACTTTACCGGTGACTAGCACGGAGCCTACAACCACTGACGGTGTGACCGTGCAAGCAGCGAATTTAATTTACCACTCCAGTAGCTTGATCAACGATTGGAAGACCACGGAAACGTCAACAAATTTGACTCCAAACCCAGCCACGAAGAAGCTAAAACCGTACAAGGAAGAAGTAGTGTTCCAAAAACAACTCCATCCACCGGAATCTTATATTCAGATTCAGTTTGCACCGCCGCGTCTCAACATGAGTCTCGTTGCTTCTAACAGTGACCACAATATCAACTATGTGACTCCTCCACCTTTGATGGAGGAAATCATGCACAAGGGTGAAGTCTCTGATGATAATCTTGATATTTCTAACACTTACGTCAAGATTGGGAAGACAGAAGCTCAGGTTCATTCTACCGCCATGGACAACATCTCCGAGATGCTGGTCGGACAACCGCCGAGCTCTAATATGATGATGTTTTCCCAATTCATGACCCAAACTCCCCTCACCATGCAAACTCTCCAAAACATGCAAAGTATGCAGCCACCTCCTATTACCACAAGTCCAGTGTACAAGAAATCTACGAACCCCATCAGACAAGCTCTAGATAAAGAAAAGACAATAGCAGAAGAGCCAACAACCGAAGCAGTGACCACAACCACAGTCCCTACAACTACTCTAACCACATCCTTGACCACAGATCCTCTTTTCAAACACTACAAACAACCAACGGAACCCCTCCGAGGCCCTTTGTATTTAATCATCCAAGGACATTCTAAAGTCAAAACGTACGGTCCAAGTAAGCAGTTTCACGGGATAAGAGTGCAAGAAACCAATGAAATTTCTGACGACAAAGAAGAAGTCCAAGTGAAGCATTTGCACAACTTCTTGAAGAGGGAGGAAGAAGAAGGAAGTTCACGCGAAGCCAGGTCGGGGAATTTGCAAACGTTGAAACATGTGATTCAGACTAGATTGGGTGCCATTGATTTCAGTGATGTTGCTGAAAGGAGGAAAGATGGGGTGAAAGAGACGGAGCTTCAATTTGGTTACAAAGTTGGGGATGAGGTGACCAGTGAAACTTATCATAAAGGAATTGTTGAAGAGGCTAGAAAACTCCACATGGAGGCTTAAATTTGTGATTTAATGTTATTGTGCTATAATTTTTATTTATTTTTATTTATGAACGTTTTGATTGTATCTTTGAATAAAATATTTCATACGTGGCGGTATTTTTTGTGAGAAGAAATATTACCATCTGCAAAAAAAACTTATTTGAATATCGTTTTTCAAAAATCTAAAATCTAAGTTTTCTGCTTAGAAATATTTCTCCACTACGAAAAATGATTTTCCCCAAATTTTAGCTTACATAATTACAAATAAATAAAGTAAATAAGTATCAGGTTAATCAAGAAACCTGAAATATTTTTGATGAAAAAATCTGAAAAAAACTTGATTTTCTCACAATAAAAGATAAAATTTATTATAAATCTAGATTTAAATGTTTTAAAATTTAAGATTTACGCAATTACTCCATATTAACAAAATCGAAAAATAAAGACATTTAAAAGCGAAAATTACATTGTCAAACTTAGGATCTTTATAATATCGTGAAATCAAAAATCTTGATTGAAGATCATATTTATATCGGAACTTAAGTTTAAAAAAACTTCTTAGAGAATACAGACTTTTATGTACTGAGACCTGAAATATTTATGATTCTAAAGAAGTCACGCTAGAAGTTAAATTTCGGAACGAAGAAGTCCCAAATTTATTGTGAATCCAAATTTAAAAAAAAAATCTTAAAATTAAACATTTATGTTCAGAATCGCCTACTAAATCTATAGGTTTAGATATTTTGAACAAATATTTAGTGAGTGAAGTAGGTAAACACAAGAGGCGATTACAACGTCTGCCAAGTGAACGATTCTAAGAAATCCAAGGAAGTAGCCGGAATGCATGTCTCATTTATCTGTAAAGGAGTATTCTAGACGAGTTTAAAAACCCGCTGCAGAATTTAAAAAGTGTAGTGCAATATGATGTATGTTCGTCACGTATCATCTTTTTGAGTGAGCGATTAATTAATAACGTCGAGTACAAACTTGTTCTTTGAAAGTGCTGAAATCAGAAGTCTATGACTGAATTTGGAAATAGTTCGTTTACAGAGGAAGTATTTTGTAGTTTTTAGCTACGACAACATTAATTAGACCAAAATACATAAATTATACGTCACGTTGATAATAATAAATTGAAAAAACAACATGTGCATTTTATTTTTAGCGTCCGGAGGATAGTATCAGAGATCAATTAACGCAGGATTCCAGTTCCCGATAATTCTAAAAAGCTTTCAAAGAAAAGAGCACGTCAATCACAATTTCTTGGAATTAATTTCTAGTGTAAAATACAGCAGCAGTTGACGACAAGACGGCATTGCCTTTTAAGTTGTCCATATTTTAACCATATAGAGAAACTCTATTCATATCTCATATGGCGTTGGTTGAAAATTTTTCGGATGCGAGAAGAAAAATTCCTCGAAAGATCACTAGAACACTTCTCGAGTAAACAACGTGACAAAAGGCTCAATAAATTGACCGACAGCCCAGAATGTGGTAATGGATAGTTAAGGAAATAAGTGACGAGTATTGTACTTGAAATATCCATATAGTGAAATCATTAAGAAGCGAAAAAAAAAATCACCAAACGTGCAACTTCCTGTGGAGGAGCTAGGAAATCATTAGTTATATTTTTTGTATCGCACAGAACTAGATTATAAATTAGACAGAAGCGTGCTTCGCATAAGAGCCACTTTGACACACTGACACACACTCTATGTATCATCGAATAATTTTACTTTGTTTACGCCATATAACGACTTGTAGCTACACGCGATTATACTCGAAATACCGAAGACACATGAGGAAGTTTCGTTTGGTGGTTCTCAAGAAAAAAATTGTGGTGCTTTCTTTTCCTCGCGAACATCCTCATCGGATACTTAAGTACAGGATAATTGACGTCATAAACAATAGTGGACAAGAAACGGTTAAATGGTTATTGCAACTGTCCGATAATCAGGTTTGAGACCACAGGTGTTGTACCTCACCAGAAGTGGCCGCCGCCACGCCGTCTTATCACACTTTTTGCACACAACTTTGGAATTTCACTCGGGGTGACGGAAAGCTAAAGAACAACATCACAAATCACAAAACTCTGACTTTTTAGATACCATGGAGGAGCTTCGGCATCAACTATGTGTGTTGTAATCTATATTTGCCTCCAAAGGGAAGCTTGTGAAAACTGCAATTTCTATTAACACGTTTCTGATCACTTACTGCCATTTAAAAATGTTTTGATTATGAAAAAGACTCTTCATCAGCACAAATAAAAAAAAGGAAAAATGTATATGTTATGGAGCTACAATTTTCAATTTTTGAATGCTGCTCCTCCAAATTTAAGATTCTTAGATCTTTCAGGTCCTTGTTGGATTTTCAAATTTTGGATTTTTACATTTCATGGTCCTAAATTCTTAGTTTATGGATGCTTTTGGATACTCCAGTGGTTGATTAAAAATTGTCATATTTAAAATTATTAGATGTAACACTTCCTACAAGTTAGATTTTTTGATTCTGGTAGTGTCAATTTTATACACTAGTCCTTCGAAGAAACCGCAGTTAAAAATTTATCACTGTTTGAATTCTTCAATTCTAGATTTGCATATAAAAACAACTTTTTGAGAAAATTCAATTTTATTTTTCAACATAGTCTTTATCAAGAGCTATGTGCTTGGTCCAGCGCGTTTCTAATTTTTTTGAACCCCTCGGAGAAATAAGTTTTGTCAATGTCTCCAAACACTCACTAACGGCTTTAATTAAATTTGATTAGATGATTTTTTTTCCTCCAAGCCAAAGTTTTAAGTTGGGGAACAGAAAGAAGTCGTTTTATCATTGCACAAAACTCGTTTTTTTTCATTTTCAGGAGTAACACGGACGTGATTAATTCAAATAACTGTTAAGTATCCACCATAAAAGTTGTCAGATGTTGTGTCAGATGTCGTCTAAAAGACTATTTTTACTAACAATTACGTTGTTTTTCAGATTATGCGTCATTTTTATAATAATTTATCAAACTTATTGAACACCCTCGGATGTACTAATTTACAAATTTTTTGCTTTAAACGTTAGTATTTGAAATTCAATGTAAATTTCTATATTCTAAGATTCTAAATTCTTAGATTTTAGACTTTCATATTTAAGATTTTCAGGTAAACATTTGCAAAGTCTAGGTTTTCAGAAGTTGTTTTTTTATACTTATACTTAAAACTCTCAGATTCTATATTTTAAATATTTTAGATATTGATAATTCAAATTATAAATTGTTACTTTTTACGATAATAGTTTTTAGATTATAAAATCTTATATTTGAGATTCTCAAATCTCGATTTTAAGTGCTGATAAGTACATCAAATTATAGATTCTTGGGTTCTAGAATCTTAATTATTTAGGTTTTGTATCATCCTGTCTGAGATTATCACATATTATAGGCCAGATTGTTAGATTCTACGATTTAAAGTTTTAAATAAAAAAATGTATATTCAAAGGTTTTGTAGTTTAAAATGATTTTTCATATTATAAGCGCTTAGATCTTGGTCTTTTAAAACCTAGATTCTAAAATTTTCAAATTCAAACATCATACGTTTTTTTTTCCTAAATTCTAAGATTTTTAATACTGCTTAAAAATCTAGATTTTTGAATTCCCCGAACTTAATCTTTTCCAGGCTTCACATTTTTAAATGATGATTCGTCAAATTTTAGAATTTTAAATTTAATGGTCCTAAAATCATAGCTTCAGAAAATCAAAAAATAAATTAGAAATATCACTTTACTGCTTTCCTACTTTGCTGTAAACTAGAGTAATTTAACTGTTGACTTAATATGATCAAAAATGCCGAAAAGTACAAAAATATTTTTTTTAAATCTATTTCTAGTCATTTGTCTGCATGCGTCGATTAAAAAGAGAATTTTTTTAGCATTAATCACAGCTATCACAAACAATGTTTTGAATTTGATAAGTAAAAAAAAACAGTTATCTTACTTATAATTGTATATTTAAGACACTCTATATTCTACAAGCTATAAAATTACAATTGAAATGAAATGATTAGTAAATAATACCATTTGAACAAGAAAACTAGTTTAATGTCTAGAAACTCGTAATTTCACAGGCTGCATTCACTCATTTTGAAAATTCGAGCACTTTCCATTTTAGAAATTTCCCTAGGATTAGCACCATTTTGTGTGTCGATTTTTAGCACTTCAATGCCTGGAATCCAATCTAAAAGCAATTATAGTTTTATTTAAATTACTGCTTTAATATTTCAATATTTTCACATTCTTACTAGTTATTTATAGGCAATATCTTAAAAGTGGATATTTTAATGAGATCCAAACAGTGGAAAAGTGTTAACAGTACCGTTCGAGATTTAAATGGAGAAATAAGTACAGTGTTAGATTACAACCTGTCTAGTGTCTCGAGAAATAAATTTGGATATCTGGCCATAAAAAAAGCTCCAAACACAACAAAATCAATTTCGTCGGGTGTCTTTTCAACGAGTTGAAAATATGCAAAGTCGTAACTTAGTCCGGTAATATTTTAGTCAATGAATCGCCTAAATCTCGAAATTTGCATTAACATATGTGCAAAATAACGTCATCGGACATGAAAACCGCTTGTACTTTTGATAAGTCGGTAGATAAAGTATTTTCGAGTATGGGAAACGAAAAATTGGTTAGAAATCCCGACAGTTTCGACGGTGTAGGTCCACCTAACAAGATGGTTTTTGTTTCAACCGACTTGTATCACATGATTGCACGCCTCGAGCCATCAATTTAGTAAATGCACGCAGACTGCCCGAAAGAAAATCGGGGTGGGCCATCGGTAAAACTGTGGGAACATACAGGACAACACACTACATTCAAAATAACGTGATTAAAAAGCCACACATTATCTTTCAACAAATATCTCACTGACATTACCTTGTTATCTGACGAAAATACCGCCGTAATAAATCATGTCATTTGAGGGTGACCACGTTATTATTTCTTGAAACAACAATTCTCTTACCGTCAGTCAATCAACAACGGCTGTACGAAATTCAACAAAACTCTTTAACATCTGGCTCCGTTCATCGATAATAATTATAATTTACAATAACCTTGCACGAAAACTATTAATTCTTAATTGTGTTACCTTGAACTTCTGCACGGTAGTTTGTTACGTAATGTCCGAAAAACTTCGATGACTTCTTCGTAAATGAAAAAATCGTAAACCAATCACCTTCGATCAGATAATCCCAAGAGGAATTAGATATTAAAAGAGATAGATAAAATTAGATTTATTTTCATTCCAAGGAATTAAGATGTTCGGGTAACTGTTTTAAATCGTGCAGTCTATCAGAAATTTTATACTGACAAATGATAACACACTAAAGCACAGTTAGCTCAACTTTTATTGTCAATCTAAATCTCATGTTAATTGTCACAACCACTGTTATTGTTATGGTAATTTCGGCACTGATCGTAGATTATTTTAACATCCAAATAACTGGACGCAAAATAAGAAATGACTCATAGTTTCTATACTTTTTTGCACGGTTAATGATAGCTATATTTTTAATTTTTATTACAAACGCAAGCTGTCAGCGACTCTAACTTTTATAGATACCGATGTCTGATAAAAGTGTAATAAAAATAATATTTACTAATTATTTCATAGTGACATTTACTTTATTGAAATAATATTTACTAATTATTTCATCGTGACATTTACTTTATTGATTAATAATTGGGAATATAACAATTTTATGCAACTTTATTTTAGGCTAAAGAAGAAGTGAACAAGTATCTTCAGACCAGTAAAATACCAAATAATATCTGATATTTAATGCAAGGATTGAGAAAAGAAAGTTCGTTTTAACTGCATAAATATGGAAATGATATTTTAACATTTTCATTTTTTGGATATTCAGCTGGATTTCCAGCTTTTCATTTTAATAGATAAACATTAGGAAACTGAATAACACGTAGGTTATCAGTTATTATTTATACAGTTTCTTTCTTGGTCGATTCTTTCACTTGATATTTTGGTAATAATTTTTATCAAAAAAGGAAAGCAAATTAATATTTAATGTACGCTTTATTTGCAGCCATTTATATTAATTAAACCACATTAGAAATTGCAGACGTGGCTTTGAAATTAAATTAGTCGAGACTGTATGGAAAGACAATTTTTCCGTTTAATCCCGATCCACAGTACGTTCATACCGCTCGCGACTTTTCTCGGACAGCAGACACGAAAAGGCAGGCCTCTTTGGCACGTTGTATTTCGGGAGGGGTACACATACATTCTTCGCTGTCACTCATTTTAACAATTTTTGTTAATAATTAAAAAAAATATTACAGATGTTTTAAATTTTAAAAATCTAGTAGCCAGTTACAGTAGATAGATCATGTTACCAACCCACCATTAAAAAAAAATTAAATTACCTAATTTTTTATTTCGATATTCGTTACAAAAAATATTGTACCTAACTCTTTCGGAAAGAATTTTCCCGAATTCGCACTAAATGTGGCACGACTGTAAGGAGTGATCGTGCGGGAAAATTAAGTTTCCGAACTTGTTAGGTAAATAACCATTTTGACTACAAATTCCACTCACTTTGGCAACCGTTTATATTTATTTGTAAATGGTGTTGCATATCAGTGTTTGATTTCTCAAAACAGTTTTTTTAAACAAAAAAATATTAAACTAAATTTTGAGTAGAGAAAGTGAAAATGTCAATTTTTCTTGCTAATTGTGTCTTATGTTTAAATGTATTAGCGCAATTTATTAAAATACAAATAATTACTTTACACTTATGGAAACCATTGAAACTCACCCTTTTCTTTGAGGTACTCTATTTATATTTTCATTTAAAAAAAACAAATATTGAAATTTATAAAGCTGAGAAATGTTTTTTTTTTGAATTGTTTAAAAAAACATTAGGACTCATCCTATGCATGTATCACAAAATAAATTTGTTTCAAAAAATTCTTGTAGTTTTTATTCCTTAATTAAATTTTATCTTATTCCTAAATAATATCTTAGTGTAAGCCTAAAGTCTAAAGTCACCTTCAGAATTAAATAAATATAAAAATTCGAAACTTAAAAAAAAATTAAAACTTTTCCTTCTATTATTAAACTTTTGGATATTTTGCGTTTTTATACTTAAATTAACTAAAAGTAATGAAAACAAAGTAATCAACTTCATTCGTAATAACTATAATAAAATGAAAACAAATACCTGATAATAATAGAATATATTGTTACGACTTTAGTTTTATAAAAAATAATTATAGAAAGATAAAAAAATTAATGACGTTGAACAGGTAGTTATATGAATACGCAGTTTAGCAAATTGGCTAATGGTCAAATGAGCAGTAAACAAAATGCAAATAAGAAACTAAAAAAAAAAAAACAAATGATCAAATGGAAAATTTCTCAAAATCCAATAAGAAACATAACTTAAAAAATGGAAAATAGTAATTTGGAATTTATGTGATTCATTTTTGCCATTTTTAAAACACCATCGTTTCTTTAAAAACTTGGCCTATACGTCACTAAACTATTTTTTTCACAATCAAAAAATTCTAAAAACTTTAAAATATTTTATGTAATTAGCCAGGCTTTTTTTATCAAGTTTTGAACATGAAAACTAAAATACATTTTTATATATACATGGAAAATACCATTTTTAGGTAGACTCCGAATTTAGGTAAAAAGTGAGATGCAACAAAAAAAATTTGCCGAGTTGAAAATTTTAGAATGGGTTTGGTTTATTTATCAAAACTGAAAATAAAAAATAAAAGAAACATTTCTAAAATTATCAGAAAAATGGCATTAAAATTTTCAGTCCAAATTTCTTGTTGCTTTATTTAATATTTTTTTGAAGTGTATTTAAATGTGTAGGACAAAATTTAAAATTTTTAGTCACCAAATTAGAGTGCTGCAAATTTTAGTCAGAAGTTAAAAACTAGAAGTATCTGAAAACTGATAATAAAAATGTTCTTGAACCTGAAACTTAAAATTCTAGGCACCAATTACAGACAATATCTCTTGTTGTACATCAATAATCATTTATTATTACGACTACATTCATAGTATCTATCTCTAGTTACAAAGAAAACAATATAAAATAAGTTTTAACTGGTATCACAGATTGAATTTAAAATACTTGCTATACGAAACTACAATTTAAATTTGACGATAATTTCAACTGTAATAACTAACAGGTTTACTTTGATAACAGTTCTACATAAAACTACATTTGTAAGCAACAATTAGAATACATGAACCATTCACACACTGAAACCAGCGTCCATCAGTCATTTTTAAATATCATCGAGAGCATGTATCCTCGCAGTATGTAAGTTATTCTGCACAAATTCTTTTAACGAAAAATATCTGTTCGTATCATCTCTATCGACAGAAGTGACATGATGAAAGCAGCAAGGCTGCGAAATATGGCTTTTTGGCGGAAGAGGGGCTGGTTTCGGCACTTTCTTCTCTTTCTTCTTTTTCTTTTTACCTGTAATCAATCTTGTGAATTCTCCACAAAATATGAGTTATAAATCATACCTGGAACTGACAAAGAGATGTTTTCAGGACACGACACTAATCGTTCGATATGTGACCACATGTCATCGGCTGCTTGAGCTGTGTCAAAGCTGAAACCAATTTGTTTGGTGTGGTCGGAAGAGCAGCACATTGTATGGAACGCATTTCCTGCTACTTGATATGAAGATAAATTGTCTATGGTGTCGTTCCACAGCATGAAACAGGTGCCTCTTTCGGCGAGAGCGATTTTTATCCGTCTCTTGTCACGGGAACGGGCTTCGCCGATGTCGAGGACTACTACAGGGATGCCGGTAAATTTTAATTGCCAGTCGTGATCAGAGGCGGTTTTGAAGTAGAGGTTCGCTAAGGAGCCACAGACGTAGATCTAAAAATATAAATTTGGTAATAATAAATGACGACATTTAGCATTGATGGGATAAATATTTATGCAAACTGACGAATGTGGAGATTGTTTTTCGGTAGATGAGACGGGATGACGCAGTGGAAAATAAATTACTATTATTATACATGATTCATGGCAATAATGGTAACAAACAATATGCAAACAACAATTGGTATCAGATAATAGTATAAATTTATAAATGAGGTTCGATATGTCATAAATTGGGCAAAACAGCTCTAAGTCCTATAATAAACCTATTATGGCAGTTTTTAATTTAATGAGTTGAAAATTTTTGGTTCGTTGTAAACATAAAAATTTCAAAAATCTATCTCTTCTATTATATCATTTTGAAATTTGGCAATTTCCCACAAAAAATAACTCAAAAATAGTAATCTTACCAAATTTTAATGCACTAAACTACCGAAGCTCTAGATGTTAACAACAAAAGATGGACATTTTTGCTTCGTTCTAAAAATAAAAATGTCGTCCTAAAATAGTGTCCTCGCTAAATTTTATTGTTATGTCTTTAAAGCTACAAAACAATAAAAAATAAAATGTTTTATAAAAATTCAAATTTCGAGAATTTAAAGATATTAAATCCGTTTTTTACTATCTTCTAAAACTAACAACTCTAAATGACGAAAAGTACTATTGTAAAGATTTTAATTTTTTTTCATAACAGCACTTCAAGTTCTTTTTTTTTTCTCAGAAATAGTTCTACAATCTCATAATTTATATAACGTAGAAAAAATAATTGAAAGCAGAAAATTAAATTTCTTGCTGAAATTTTCAATATTTCATGTTTAGTTTTGATTGCATCATTTTATAATTTACAGTTGTAAAAATATTTCCAACGTTATTTAATTTATGGCATTATCTTGATTTAATAATCATAAAAGCTTCTGTTTTCATGAAACTAGTTTTAGGACTCTTGCTGTTCACAAATTAGAACGGTCTGTGATTTAAGTAGTCAAATAGCGGTAGTTACAAAACTGATAGAAACACGAGTGGTAGCGTGTGACCATTATCTTCAATTAGAACCACATTTAGATTCCTGTTTATCACAAACTGCAAGTATTGAAATTTCAGAAGAGAAAAGAATGAACAGGAAATTTCAGATAATTTATTATTTGTTTGATGATAACCTGATTTTTTATTGTTCTCATTATCAAATATTGATTTAGATAAGAATTTATCGCTCCAATAAATAAATTCCAATCTTCAAACTCTCAAATACATTTATACAAGTACAAATAAATAAGCAACAAAGATATGACTACGTTTCCATAATATTTTTTCTGTAAATTAAAACTACGAGCTCTTAATTAAAATGCGTACAGGTTCGCTGAAGCTCAGAATTTTCATAGCTGTTGTAACAATGCACAATAAATCTCAGTAGTCAACTAACTTTCAGCTATCATGTTCAGGAATGCTCTAAATAGACACAAGATAAAAATGACTTCAACAGTTGGTACAATGATAAAGAAATGACGCGGTGTTTCGATCAATTTTCATGGTAAATTTAAACATTGAAATGTATTCAAACGGAAAATACAAATTAAAAAGCTATTGTATTGTTTGATAAAAAAAATGCAACTACGCTTTGCAACTTAAAAACAGCTGAATTAAGATTCTCGGAGCATTATGTATAGCTTCTGTTCTATCAGCGATATCAGGAAATTGCAAAATTTAATCGTGACTACTCTTTTCAATAATAATTCTTTCATGGTTTTTGCCGTAAAAATCCAATCATAGTACTAATTACTATCGCCCTTGAGAACATAGTGACCCGTCATAAAATTTATAGTATAATTAACAATTCCTTCGATTATCCATAAACAGCTCATTTTCAACTCTCGGAATTAAAAGTATCAGTTGAAACTTTCAGAATGTGCATTATTGTCCAGGTCTTGATCTTCCTACGACCTCTCTCTTTATATCTGTGGGAAACTGTGTCTTATGTGAACCAGTAGGTAGACTAATTTGCGTATTTATGAAAACAATTACAATGCCGTGTGAATTGGTCGTTAAAAAATTAAATTAACATCGTTTCACAAAAAGCGGAACCACATAAAACAATCATAATTGGTGTTTTGTTCCAAAGGGAACCACGTCATCCCGATAAATATTATCACAGTCAAATGTACACAATGACTCAGATGTGTTGTTTAAGTGATGTAGAAAATGATAGATTAGCAAATAGGGGCGCGGTTTCGATTTCGGTGACGCACCTAGAAATATATAAAGCTGGTATTGGCGATTGTGAATGTGGGGAAATTCAGGTTGGCTGTTAGACGGTGAGCCTTGAACTTAGGAAAGATTATTGGGTTTAAGTTTGGGAACAGTGAACGGCCAGTAAATAAAATCCTAAATTATCAAACTCTTTTGTTCCTCAAGATCAAAAATGTAATAAAATCTTCATTTACCTGCGTTTTCAACCCTTTGAAGAAACTCTCCACCTGATGCCTCTCATCCTCCGTAATCTGACCCTCTAAGGGCTTCCTGTCTTCCCTTTCTTCTCTGTCTGCCTCATCACTTTCAGCCCTTCCTTCACTTCCATCCTCACGTTCCCCATAACTACTCCCGGATGTCGTAGTGCTCGAATCTCCACTTCCTTCCCCCGTTGATGAAAGCCGTCTCCGTTGTTGGTTATTTCTATACAAGAACTCTTGATAAGAATCGTATTTTTGCGAAAAACGATTTATAGCGTATTCTGGATTGTCCTGTTTGGTCGATATGGATAGAGACGATAGCCTTTTGTCGATAGGATAAGACGACGTGGAGTACATTTTAAAATCTAAAAAAAAAACAAACTGTATTTTCATACTCAGTTTATTGATTCGTTTTACGTGATATTGACCCAAATTGATAAGGCTATAAATATGTACCATAAAAATAAAAGTGTCGTGCGATGGAAGCATTGGAGTAGATAAAATCCGATAAAACATGCTCATGATCGATTGGTTAATGCAGTGCATTAAATAAACAACGATACAATGCAGCATGACTTGCCTCAGAATGCCAAGCAATAAATTAATCTGACAAAAGTAATCAACAAATTGTTCTTCATCAGTACATTAAATGCAGCATCACAATTCAACTATAAGTGTCTTTATTATATTACAGACAAATCTCTGAGTGTGATAAACGTGGATTTCCATTTAAATTAACACATTAAGTAGAAACGGGAGACAGGTAACAATAAAATCTCCTTTTTGCGGGAATACGTGTTTTCCATGGACAAGTCGGTGGTTACAAAATGCATTTAAATCCTATCTTCATTTACGTTCGTTGACAATAGCCACAACTTTAATTGGTTTGAAAGATGAGGGTCGTCTTCCAGCTGTACTATTTTTACGATATAATAAATTATAATTGTTAATAAACTAGTTCGGGTGTCTTCATTACAAAGTAAACACACTTTGTACGTCGCCTTAATAAACTCGTTAATGTGTTGTTAATGCTAATATAAAACACTGCAGCGGAAGCTCAACTTGTTCCATAGATACAGCGGTGCGTTTTGGAGATTAACCAGTTTCTCATATTTCAGAAATACAATTCTATTTGGTTTTTGTATAGTTTCATTGTTATATATTTGTTTTTCTGTTTATCTCGCAAATTGCTTTTGCAACAAACTTTCACGGTTTTGGTTGTTAATAATTTTAGCAAACGTCTGGACTTGCTCTACTTAATAAATTTTTAGGCATAGGAACTATTTCCTGTCCTACTATCGTTTTACTTCTTTACTTTCATTATATTTTATTATATGTTTCGCCTTTTTGTCAGCACTCGTCAATATAAAAAAAAAAACGTATTAAATCTAGAAATCTAATTAAATTAAAGTATAGAGTAAGAGTATTTTTACTCCGTTGTGGGAAATTTCAAACATACTTCACTAGAGAGTGGTGCTTTCCAAGGTAAATGCAAAATTTTACATTTCTAGAAATTGCGACAGTTTTTTTTTATTTCATTAAATTTAACTGCATTTGAATGGAAGTTGTAACTGCACGTTACAACTTCCATTCAAAATAATTAATTAAATAAGACTAATTTAATAATGAAATAATTTAACAATCGATTCGTCACGATTATCATTTGGTTTCTTCACGCGTAACCTTACTTACGTTAAGGTTATTGTTAAGTCAAATGAAGGTTTAGGACCCTCCTCTTTCTCTGTGTATTTCCTAGAACCACATATGAAGTCATTGATTACTCATCAGCAAAATAATTACATCTCATTAAAATTCACTTCTTATCCACAATAGAACGTATTACTTTCAGTTTTTGAATCATGTGGAATTTTTACATCCATTTCCAGAAATTCATACAACGAGGTTAGTGTGCATTGAAATATGTAACAATTACAAGTTGATAAACCTGTTGTAAAGTGTTATAACCTGCAGTGAAGTAGATCATCGGCAAGTGCATACAATGACGAGTTCAACGGCTTTAAATGCATCTACTACCCTAACATTAAAATTAATTCCAACTAATTAATTCAATTAAGAGAGACAGTTCATGACAAATTTTTCATTACGGTACTGGATGTTTCTCATAACCCCGATTGTATTTAAACCAAGATAAAAGAAGAGGAAGTAGCACAATGTGTGTAACTGGAAAAGCGACAAAAACGAAAGCTGCTCGAATTTATTGCATCGGTTTGATGAGTCAGGATTTTAGTTGGTAGAAGTTTTCTCCTGAACGGCACGAGGTATTGTACTTTGATTAAAAGGTAAAGAGGAGAAAGAAACTACATAATTTTTGATTTTAGAATGCACCTAATAACTGTAATAAAAGTCCGTACCACAAAAGAACGTATGCATTAAAAAACAAAAGCTCATTTCCTTTAATATTACGTTTTCGCTCGGTCCTTATTACAAACAAACCCCTAGAAAATATTCAAATTTATATCTTTTTCAGGGATATCAGTTCCCATAAATTATGAGTGATGATGAGGGTGCTTTACTTTATATCCTCGCAACATAGATAGCCGACTTTCGCAACTTCTTATCAGAACAAACCATGTTTTAAAAAGTGATGGGTTGGTTTTTCAAACGTGGTTATAGTCTTGATAAGCCTGTTAGCAGTAGTCACCTTCGCAATATTTATTTCATAAATAAATTATCAACAAATGCAATAAACAAATTCTCAGATTAGCGTCACTGCATTGCCGATATTCCTTGAATTTTAATGAAATAGCAAACTTTACGGAAATGTGGCAATTACATATACAACAAATGTAGTTAATGAATAAATTGTGTGGAGTCAAAATCTCAAGATTTATGAAGTTAGAAAGATTAAATATTAGACTGAACCAGATATTAGCCATTACAAAGTAAACATTAGGACGCTAGTGAAAATCGAAACATATCAGAGTATTGTCGGAAATACGAGATTCAATTAGGAACAAAAAAAGCTAGTATTATTATAACTTGATGAAATATTATGTTTAAAAATAGAATATGCTCACAAGTTCAATAAACTCATATCAAAAATTTGAACGAAGACAATCCAATTTTCTGATCACAACGGAAAAAAGGCTTAGAAACTAGACATTAAAAATGAAGGTATCAGGGAATTAAAAATTTGCTGTTCCACAAAAATTTGTATCCTAATGTAGAGAGCAAGAGACAGTGACCACAGCAATGAATGTCAAAATATAAGAAAAATTATTGAACATTTCACAAAACATCAAAATTTAGATTTTTGTCTTTTAAAAGGTTGGAAAAATATTTATATAGCTATAACAAAAGCATTGTATCCAAACGGACATCAGAAATTTTAAAAAATGACAAACAATCGGGGATTGCCATCGCACTATCGAAAAACTCATGTCTATATCAAATGTTGAGAAAAAACTAATATTTATATAGACCAAAAATGTATATCAAAATATTTTTATCTAAATTAACGGTTAATCTATTTGGTACAACATAAAAATTCTTTCCATATTACATGGTTTTTATCAAGAGAATATTTTTATTGTAGACACTGTTACAGTTTTAACATTTGAAGATTGCTGCTTTTGATTCTATAGCCCTCACAGTTAATATATTATTATCAAAAACACTTTTACTTGTAGAAATCATATTAAAGAATTCAAGTTGTCAAAGCAAAAACACAATAATGAATATCTGACATCAATTAAAAGTAAAAGATATTAAGATTTATCAAAATATTGAGTATTGCTCATAAAATTTTAAAACAATAGCATAATAAAATAAAAAAATACGAGTGGGAAATTATTCTTAAAAGATTTTTTTCTCATTAAGTTCAACAACTGACTTGATTAAAATATTTTGATTTGCTGTGAAATCAGAAATACAAAGCATGATAGCTAAATTCAGAGTTTTGGAGTAGAGATAGAGTAGAATAAAAAACACTATAAGAACATTATCTGATACATTCAACATCAGAGATCAATTAGCTTAAAAATATTTCAGTCCCAATCAATGTTTGAGACAGAAGCAAAAAACTCAACTAAAAAAAAAACTACATCAAAAGTCAAAACTATAAAGATCCATGTTCTAAATACAAGAATTAACAGCACCTGTATCTTTTTTTATTTTGTAAATTACTAAGTATGAAACAAATCAGTAGTTCTGTCTAAAAACAATCTAGTCTGAAATTTCCTGGAAATACATCGAATGCAATTATAAACTTACAACGTAAATTATTATCACGTATATGTGCTATAACTGCATAGAATGTTGTGAATTACAAAATTCAGATAGAATTTCTGCCGTAAAAAATCCCCATTTTATTTCGCAACATGTACGAATTTAGATTCGCAATTTTACGTATCGCTAAATCAGGCAAACTAAATTTCGACCTTTAAATAACAAGGGATAACCTTTTGATTGCGTTAGCTTGTTATACCCTCAATTGAACTACGCTTAACTTTCAGGTACGAAGATCCGCATGAAAAATTTCAGTCGTCTCGTCAAGCGCAAAATTCAATTTTGGTAATAAAATTCGATAAAAAAGTAATAACATTACTTGCACATGAACTACTTTGTAGGTCATCTCGCAAATAATTGCGCGCTAACAAATTGTCGAGTTTTTTCATCGTTACTTAAGACAGCATTTTGTAATCAGAAGGAAACAAACTGAAAGTGTGAGCTATTGTCTCTTAGCACTGCATAGACTGACATTTCGCTGCTTCAACAATGCCTATGAAGAGTTACGTCAGGATCATTTAACGCGCTGATAATGTGCAAACAAAGAGCCTCTATAAAATAAGCAAATCAAACTACGGTTTTCTGACGCTTAACAATGTTTTAAAAATCCCAAGAATGTACACCCCTCTGTGGTTTAAAGTCTAGACTCAGGTAGAAGAGTGGCGTAAAGAATGATAAGAGGTAGATGCGTCATCGTGCATTCTCAAAGCTCCTTCAGGCGATGCTGGTTTGGAACGAAACGGTCAAAGACCGCGACGGCACAAACTCCAAGAGTTCGCGTCGCAAGAAACAGGTACTTCAATTAAATAAAACGTGTAGAAAGTGGGAAATTAGACGAAATTGATTAATTCACGTGTCTAATTGGACACTATCGAACATATCTCGTTAATTGTTTACACTTTCAAATCAACAGCAAAGGGCTAACTGTAAAAGAAAAGTTATGAAGACGTACAAGTAAAAGTTTGAACCAATATTTGGGAGGTGCGTTCACCTGAAGGTGACCCATATTCGTATTAGGAAAGAGAAATTTGAATTAAATTCATATTTTATATAAAATGCATACGGGCATGTTATTTAATTTCGAAAGTTGAGCCTCAAAAATTCAATTGTGACATCCTGAAAATCAAACGCTCAAAGTTTGAGTTTGAGTTTCATATTTGGAAGTCCATTCAAATCGTCCTCGAGCCCCTCATTTTTGTTGCTGCTCACAGAATAACAAGCTATAAAACCGAGAACAGAAATTTCTTTGTCACAAACGAGTTCTGAGTTCTCGGTACCGCGGCATCATTATTAAATTTCATGTAACATATTTCCTCCTTTTCGTACGTGCAAAACGCGGGTCGCAATTGCTCAAAAAAGTATTGTTCATGCAATTCCTAGAAACACGTTCTCGTGAAGCAATATCAGTACTAATCCAAGTTTATACAACACTATCAGTTAATAACTCCGAATTCCGTAAAACTACAAAGTGAGACAGATCTGATAACGTAAGGTTGTTTTAATTACCATAACTAACGTCCATGGTTAAAAATCATGAACAAACATGAGTTATGACCGTCTGCTTGTATTACTCTAATGAGTAGGAAAAATATGACATCATTTGTTTATTAATTTCGTTAAGTTTACGGAGTGTATAGGGACAGTAAAACGGAAATAAAGCAGGGATATTATTGCGTTTTGTGTTTAATGCTTGAAATTTAATTAAAGTAGATTTCCAAGTGAATCATGGTTTGTTTTTGGGTGATTTGTTGCGTTTCCGGTGGTTGCGAATTGAGTGTCGCGAGCGGTTCAGGGACAAGTTACAAACGGCGTGACCAAAGATCAATTTTTTCGGTGGTTTAAGATTATTTATGTCAAGATAACAAGGTGAGATTTGGAAATATACCACAAATAATAGTATTGATAAAAAATTTGGAAGCAATTCGTTTAATGAAACAAGGTCAGCTTAACATCTAGGAAAATTGGAGTTTTTGCTCAAAGTCAAAACAGAGGTTATTAGAGATTTTTTTAAGCTTCTGTGAAAGCTTTTATTTGCAACAAGTGCTGTGATAAAACTTCAATTTTCAACACCTAGCGTGAAGATCAAGACAATTTTGCAAGAAGATGCACATTTCCGAACTTGTGGCCACTTTTTTTCGTCCAATAAACCTTATATTTATTTACCAAAACAACACCGGTGGCGTCTATCTCAAACACCATATCTCACCTTTATTAGTATTCCGTAAATCCAAATAACAAAATTCACAAAAACAAGAATAGTTTAAACACAAGAACGCACATTTTCTTTAATGACCACTGCACCCAGTTAGTAATCCACCTGACCACCAACTGTAAAACTGACTAAAGCTGCTCCGGTTCGTCGCTCCGGTACAACAACCAAGCATGGAATAGTTAACTATGAAGCTAGATAGTGTATTGCGGTTGAAAAGGAGTGCGCGCGCTCCACCACCCGCAACTACAAATGATTCATCTCATTTTTAATAATAAACAATTAGATAAGATTATTTTTTTACTATGATGACACGTTTTTCAGGTGGGTGGTGTAGATTTCCGTCTTGTTGTTCGCGGAAGAATGTGTGATTAGGAGCGAGACGAAGTGCATTTTAATGTTAAATGAAATTGCGGTAGTAAATGTTTGAAGTTAGACATGTCTGATACCTTCGCTGAGTGCAATAGAATGGATAACGCATTAAAAGTCTTCAAGTTGTTTTCTACGACAATTAATAAAGACATTACTAAGGCGCGAGTTATTTGTGCTCGATCAACATGTAGTCTTCTGAAAATGCAAACAGCCTGATGATCACATAATTTCTTTTTAATTCTGGAAAGTAGAAGTTGACTTATTTTATTGCAAAATGAAAATTTTACACCAAATATTAAACTGCACGTGCCAGCAAATACAATCGTCAACAAAATTTTGTTTTACAAAAAACACTTGTTTTATATTTTGTTTGAGTTTTATCATGATGATTGCTACAGAAACGTAGAAAAACAAATATTTTTTGTAAAGGGTTGTGCATGCCAAGTTAGATCCAAGAAAATTTATAAAATTATGTTGCAAGAAATAAATTTCACTCTGGTAAGTTTTTATTTAATAAGTTTTAAACTACACAAGTTACTTAAAAGTTTTTAATTATATTCAAAATAAAAACTTATTTACTTATTTATAATTCTGTGTTTAAAAAAGTTCGCTCTACATTTTACTGCATTCAAACGGGAAATAATGAGAATTTATCGCAAAACTGTCTGAGCGAATTTATTGTAGTCGTTTCTATTAACGAAAACGTATTTTAATCTGTGGTGAAAATGAAGCAATCTAACGAAAAGCATTGACTGGACCAAACTCAAGCTTAATTTCCTGCAACCTGAAAATTTCAACCAAAACTGAAGGAGAATCACATTACTTTTTTTAGCCACTTGCATTCGTTACGAAATCTCTTTGATGACATGACGTAATTATAAAACATTGAAGATGATAACCTTAATAAACCACGTTTTTAATGTCTTGTGAAAGAGGAAGAGTCATTATTGAGATAATAACAAAAAATCTGCTAATTGTGGCATACTTTATTACCACTGTTTGAAAGCACCATCGAAAGTTGCTGTCCAGTCAACATATCTCTGTGTGTAACAGTACCGATGAAACATGCCAATATCGATCCATTAATCAGTGAAGTTTTTTTTCGGTCGCAAGATGATAAACGCTGTAATTTGAGAACTTCATGCATGTTTGAGTTTCTATAACGAAGCAATTACGTTGACCGTCAAACGGGCAAAAAGCATGGCGAGGTTATGCAAATAGCCTCTCGCATTTTCTTCGCTTGTACCACTGACATAACCCCAACAACCAGTTGTTGTTTTGCTCAGAAAAGCACATAATAATATGTGCTAACAAAATGAGGACAATATAATTGCAACACCACATAAACCATGAACTTGGAATACTATTTTCCATAATCCCAAATATGGCGAAGAGATTTCGCTCAAGGTTCGTTTTAAGTCGTACTCTAATTAAACATCTTTACGATATGACGCAATCACAAACAACATCCTCTTTATATTCCAAAATCATTAAACTTTTATTTTCTTGTCATGGGAAAATTGTCCTGAAATGCAAAATAGCCCACAGCAAAGTGAAATTAAGCTTGAAGCTATTCTTATGTTCGGTAGGTGGATCTTTGACACCGTTCTAAAGAGTTTTTAGGTGAAACCTCTTCTGTCTCATGGATAAAGAATGCCAAAAAAAAATCCATTATAAATTCTTCGTTCCAATTTATACCTGAGTTGTGTGGATGAAATAAATTGAGAGCAAACGTGCTCTATTAGTGCTTCCCACAACTCATCAACGTGGTACATCTGTGGACGGTTTCATTCATAAAAAAATTAGACGACGGTCGCTGTTAATAGTAAAATTATAGTAACCAACTTTGTTTTGATTTTGGAATATATCAGTCATCGTTAAAGAACTGGTGTGATGATGAGGTTGACAAACCCACGGAAATTAAAAGAGAATTCGAAACATGTGTACAAAAAAAAACAAATTATTGAAGTTTAGTATTATCTGAAAAGTACCAAACTTCCGGTGTTCTACGAAGTGCGCATACACATAAAAATGTTCGTCTACAACTAAGTATAACTCCGAATTTGGCTGCAGACACAATACGGAAAATCATTGCTTTTGTAAAGAATTTTAGTTACTTTTCAATGCAAGTTCTTGTCTCTGCAATGGTACTGTGCAGCGGGTTGACACTCATCCTCCTCTTTCTTAAGTTTGAATTCTTTTAACAAGAAAACGCCGACCACTAATCCCACTAGCATTACCTGAAAACAAGTTTTAAAGTGAAATTACAACAAGAAGGCTTCATTTCTACCTACTACTAGTTTTAACGACAAAGAAGCAACGAAACGTACTAAAGTTTAAACTTCAAATTTCATTCTTTGATAAAAAACAAACAAACTGTTAGGTACCTAGTAATATTATAGCAGTGTAAAATACAAATAAGAAAATGCAAATCAGGAGTGAATCTAAAGTGACAGTATAAAATTTGGTTTCAAAAATGGTCGCAGATCCTAAGAATGTTTACTGTAAATATCCCAAAATTTTAATATCTTAACAAACTTTAAGAATAAAAAAAACTATATCACAAAATGCCATAAAGTCTGAAAAATCCGAATATAGCAATGTGTAAATCTGACTTCATATACTAAAAAAATATAAAAAAAATAAATATAAAAATTTTAAATTTAAAAGGTTCTATTTAATTTAATATTAATTTAAAAAATATATATATATCCAGAAATCCTAACAATATTAAGAACTGTAAAGACCACGAAGCTTAAAAAACTTAGCAAATTTTTAGAAAGAAAAAAAATAGAAAAGTGTAAATTCTTGTTTTTTAAATTAAAATCCTAAATATTTAAAAACGAATTCCAAAAACTTAAAACTTTAATTTAACAACAGTAATTTAACAATGAAAGTTACTGCTAAAACGTAGAAAACATGAAATGTATGGTTAATTCTAGTAGTTCGTATATTTTACAGTTTCTCATATTTTTCTGTATTCATATTAATATTTAAACGACATTGTTCTAGATATCTGAAAATTTCTATTTTCCTCTTTACCCTCAATTCATTTTAAGCAGAAACCGTCTTGTGGACGGTACAGGACAATAATCTCACAGTAAAAGTCGTCAATACTTTTATGGTAATATTTCGCAAAACAGAGGCCGCAACCGCTGACCCAGCCGTAGATGATTATTTATCCAACATTTTTATCTCGATTCTGTGTTTAAACCTTGCAAATCTTGATAAAATCGTACGTGTAATTATGTGGACCGTAACAGTGTGAATCACGTTTGGAAGGCCATGAAATAATTCTAACCCACGATATAGATAACATATTTTTATAACCGTGACCTCCGACCCGTGAGACAACCACCTCAGAATATGATTAGAAATAATAAGTTTTCCTTGTAAACACTGAGATTTGATGAACTAATGCAAAATTGCATTGCTCTACATAATTCTTGCAAATCAAGGTTGATGACTTTGTTGTCTTTAGATGGGAATAATTAAATGAATTATGTTAGAGGTCATCAGCTTCAACGACTTTTCAAGCAATTACACATAACAAGGTCTTTGATGAAAATGAAATAACGGTACAGGAAAGCGGTCTTTAAGTTTGAAAGTAAAACCATCGACTCTATTTGAAACTTGTTTGCATGAGTTTAAAAAAAAGACTGCGACAATATCGAAAAACTGGAGAAAGTTTGGACGAACGACAACGATGCAGTTTGTAAAATTACGTAAAGTCACATCCGTCACGTCTAAAGACGTTAATCAGCAGAAAAGTCACGACCCTTTTCAACAGCAAATGTACTTAATTTTGCTGAATATGACAGGGCGTGTACCAAGTTTGCATCTAATCCATGTGGAGGAGCCGGTTTTCAAGATGGCAAGATGTCCGTGAACTTGAGCGAATTGAAAATTCAAAACCTGTTTCGAAAGTACGTAGGAGACCGCCAAATACCATTGCGCAAGAAAATTAACCACGATAGAACAAGTCCGTAAAAGGAAAAGCGCAAACTTTTCCTTAATTAATCAGGGACTTAAAAATTATGGACAAGCTGCTAATTGTGCGCAAAATAATACGATTTATGTTGCTGTAAAAAATGGAAAGGAAAATCTCCGGTCATAAAACCGATAGCATCGAGTCTGCACTATCAAATGTTCAGAATATCTTCATAAGCGACAAACTTTCCGTTTTAACTATCTTTAAAATTGGTGTAATTTATGATTGGAAAGACAAATACTTAAGCCAACTGTTAATTCTGTTTCCGCTCACACATTGTTACGGGATATATTAGATATTGTGCTATTGTTTACAAAGTGCATGTAGAAATATTTTAATTGCTATATTTCGAGCTATACACTTTTATCCGTATCAGCATCTACAGATCTCGGAATGCTTCCGGAAGGTATACTTCATAAATTTCGTGGACTAGCAAACAAAAAATCTTTTGTTTCGATATGAAAGTTGGCCCAAACTGTCTATCTATCGAAAATTTGTTCAACTATTAGATTTGCAAAATAACTCTGAATTTTCTGTACAATAAAAATAAAGTTAATTTACAACCACGCGTGAATAAAATAATTTCAATTCACGCCTCTCGTTTGTTCGGTAAAAGGTGATGTTTTTATGTTTTCAAATGGAAATAACTATTTGCCTACTACTTATTATAAATTTGCAATTGCAGATGTTTAAATTCCATGTTAATACTTTATATATAACACATCGATACGACAAAAACTTGAAATGTAAAGTCCATGTTCCGTTTACAACCTCATATTCCGATTTCATGGCTCGAAACGTTCTAATTTCGCCACAATACTTGATCCCTAAAAATAACAAAATGACACTAAAAAGTATTGTAACACCACAATTTTGTAAAAATGTTTAAAACACCTGTTGCAGTAATAATTTATTTTCGTTCTACATTGTATTGCACATACTTGTCTATTTTAACAAAACGTGAAGACCTTTTTAAACACATTGCGTAAAACTGAAAGCACATTACGTGGCTTGAACATCAAAATGCGTGTGTTATACAGGTTTTTTGTCTCTTAAACAGATCATCATCAACGTCATCAATATGTGCAGCATCCGTGTAACCCGAATCGTTATATCTCGAGCGATCTGACGTCCTCGTCAACCTGTTTCCTGCTGTCGGACCCCTTATAGCTAATCTCAACACAGGATCATCATACCTTCTTGAAACCAAAGTAAAATCGTGATGAACATTTACAAATTTCTGCAAACGTGAAATTAACTCGTAATCGGGCATGGATAAAGCAACATCAAGGATTTTCGCAACGGAACCCTTGAAACTCGCTAACTGCGCTTCACTTCGTTGTATCTCCGATAAATTATCTTGAATAAAAGCTTATACATCAAAAAGTCGCTAATGTTCCGTTCTTGTTGAATGCTTTCTCCGGTGTAGCGTACTTGGTACTTGAGTGAAGTCACTTTTTGGTTGTACTTTGTGCGTAAAGTTTCCGATTCAATTAAGCATTTTTGTAGGTCGCCGATTTTACGGCCTCGTTCATGGGCAGTGATCTGAAAAAAAAAACTGTTAGAACGATATAAAATGGAGATGGAGTGAACGTTGTATCTCAGATACGAGTCTTGGGATCTGAGAGTTGTAATTGGAGGTGGTCTATTTGTTTTGCTAGTTTTTTGAATGGCATGTTGCCTTCATCGTGTTCGTTTTTAAAAAGACACTTGGATTTATTAATGGTGTCTGTTTGAAGAGTCTGCTTGTGGCATAAGAAATCCAAGTGAAAGTATTTTCTTTAAAATTGTGCCTTATACTTACTTCAAATTTGTCTTTGTAGCTGGTAAAGCAACGCAGTGTAGGAAAAAAAAGTTGTGACATTTAAATTCTAGTACCAGAAAATGACTAGTGAAAAAACAGCTCTAAATGATCATTGAAATTGAAGACTATCGCTATACGTTTTTGTTATCAGTTTTAAAATAGCTCTTAATTCAAAGTTTTATCAGAAGTGGTCGTTTGTTTCACTTTGTATAACTTCTACACCTTAAAAACTGAATCTTCTTATGGAAGATCCGCTGTTAGTCGGTCGCTTTGCAAAATCTAAATTGATGAATTGTGTTTTACAAAAGTCTTACTTCGCGTAACGGTATGTCATGACAAGATTGTTCACGACGTAGTCGGGGCAAAGTCCTGTATTCACAACAAAACAGCAACCACATAAAACAGATTATTATTCCATTAATTTAACAAATATGGTCCATTATTACTGACAATTTTTTTGTCCTTTTTCGGGTAGACTCATGATCCCACCAGTGAAGAACTTTTGTGATTTGTGGGTAAAAAACTGAGTTCAGTGGTTTTCACAGGCTTCATTTGAAGCTAACTTAATTCTTTTGAGCGAGTTCATCAGAGATCTAAGTGGTAGAAGGTGCTATGTCTAGACCATACGGTGGATGCACTAAAACTTCCCAACCAAGCTCTCGCAATTGTTGAGGGGTCATCGAAGAAGTATGTGGTCGGGCGTTATCGTGATAGAAGATAATACCTTTCCTGTTATTCAATTTCGTCTTCTTTCAATTGCCTTTGTCTTTCTAACTGTTTACAATAATGTGAATTAATTATCTGACCAGCTGGATTAATTCTCAATTGTCGACCTTTTTTTTGTATCCAGCTTTGTGAAAATAGTTAAAAACAGTTTTATGGTCAATGCCTAGTTCTATACCAATATCGACGCTACTGATATGCCTATCATGTTGGACTTACCAGAACAAAAGCGACTGAACCATTTTTGCGCAGCACAATTTGTTTTATAAGTCCGTGCACCGTTCTTCCCTTCGTCATAATAATATTGCAACATATAGAGCAATTTTTCATTATTTTTGTCCATTTTCCAATGCAAACAATCTTCCAACCACTCTACCATTTTCGATTTCTATACACTTGAAATAATAGTCTGGGTGTCACCTTCCAAACAAGCATTTAGTGGTGTCGTTGCGATTAGTCGTTCGCGAGTTATTTGCAATTACTGCAATCTGTCAGGAAAAATACTACAGAGTTAATAAATGTTTATTTACGACTGTAAAACGCCAGCAGGCTACGTGCCAACTTATGATCACATGATGGATTTTGTTTTAAAAAATTTCAAATTTGTCAAGAATCGGGTTAAACAAGTGCTAACCAATGAAAAAGCTTATAAAGGACTCGTTCCCATCAAAGAGGACAAAATCTAGGGTGTTTAAAAGCTGGAAATATACATATATACCAGCAAAAGCAACTGTTTTTTTATCAAAATATTTGTCATAAAAAATAGTTTGTTTGTAGTTAAAAAAAAATTAAGTTATTGGACAAGTACTGCTCTTCCACTCAAGTGCTTTTCATGACTACACTATCTAAAAGTCACTTTTATTGAACAAATGAAATGTAATTACGTAATAAATAAAGCAAAAAAAGGATAAAGTACTTATTCAGTCATTTTCTTTCACGTTGGTGATGGTATTTCACTATTAAAAAGACTTGAAAAAACGACGAGAAATCAACAATCAAAAAAAGAGAAAAATATGAGTGCGGAAATGAAGAATCAAAAGGACAAATCAAGATGGAAGAACTAGAAGCCAAAGAAGATGAAGATAAGTAAAACGAGTGCAGAAGATCAAATTGATCCAGGAATGGTAAAATATCTAGAAGAAAAACAGAAAGAATGGGTTTCGGAAGCATATGTACAAACAGGCAAAGAACACAGCAACCATTTCCAAAGACTGAGGGATAAACATAAAAATATATTGTAATGGCACGTTTTAAACCGGATGTCCCGCGCTAAGGAATGCGAAGGTCAAGAGAGAAGTACCTGGAACGACCCTGGCGATAAGGGTAGGAGGGTGGAAAGACCCACGGAGAAGGACACTTTTGTTCCGATCTTCTCGAGAGAAAGACGTGACAAAAATTATTTCGCTTTTTCTGAGATTTTGTTTTGAGAATTTGTTTAAATTGTTAGTTTTCCGGTTTATTCTTGTGTAAGCTTTGTTCCTGGCATAGACCTGTGTCTTTTCCCGTGGGGGCGACGGCGAGAGCAGACAGCAAATTGTTGAGAGGGTTTGTTTATTGTAAACATTTCTGCCCGAAAAGGTATGTAATTTTATAATTGTAAATTGGAGAAGTGCCGAATCTGCTAGCGGCCAGGTACGGCGATGTTGAAACGGAATCGGCAGTTTTCTAAAGAAGTGGTGTTCTCTTTGAGCAATCGCAATCCGCGAAATTGTAAATTCCAGAACTCCGAGACCCCTTCTTTAGGCACCTGTTGTTCTGGCGTCAGATTTAGGGATTTTGTTTCAATTTTTGTAAAAGGGACGCCCAAATTGTGATGCGCTTTGCTTTTGCTTGTTTTTTTTTTTGCACGAGAATTTCGTTCCGACAAATAGGAAACACCAAAGGTCGCGATGTATTACGTAGGGCGGTTACAGATAAAAGTTTTTGTAGTCGGTTTGTTTCAGAGAGATGAAAAGGAAAAGGAAACTTGGAAATTTTGTTTTTTGTTGTGTTTTATGTGTTTTCAGCCCGTTTCCACGTGGGTTCAAAATTAATTAGAGGTGATCTCCGCAATTGATCTTCGCGTTGTTAGGGGAGAGAGATCGTTGAATGCGATGTTTTGTGTTTTGACGGTGGTGAGGCTGGTGTGATGAGCGTATGAATGCATGTGGAGGGAATGAAAGTGTTAGAGGTTGGCCGGGTCAGGAACTCCAAATTCGATTAGAAAATCGGGTGTCGAAATGGACTGGAGCCCCATTGGTTGCTGCAAAGTTCGGCAAGGCCGAGTCCAAGCGTTGACTCGCCGTGGCTCGAGCCCTCCGTCCCCGGTTTCTTTAAGAGAGGTCATAATCCAAAGACCTAACTCTGAGACGAAAATATCCAAACCAAAGAGAACCAAGGAAAGCTCCGAAAATCCGCAGCAGAGTCTGAGGACGGAAATTATAACACGTTGTTGTCAACCGCACAGCTTTGGTAAGATCAACCATTAAGATCGCCGCGTAGTACAGTTGCGTTACTTTGGTGGTTTCCGGAAATACAGAGACAAACAAGCAATTGCGAACCTGTCCCCTATCATGTAAAATGTTGCATGCATATTTTTGTATAAATTGTATGTAATTTTGTATGTATTTTTTTTTTGTAAACGGAAGTAAATTTAAGGGAGTTTGGGAGTTTGACCGTGTAGGCAAGGTTTTTCCCCCTGTGGGTTTTAGTCCAGCCGGAATTGAAATTGTGATGGGGAAAATTTACTCACTCCCGAGGACTGTAGTTCGTTCTCTTTGATCCAAAATCTTGAAAACACCCTCACACAATGCAGTTCTAACGGTCCTTTGCTTTGTTAAATAATAGCTCATAAATTTCCTAAGTAAAGTCCCTAAATATAACTCTCTCTCTCATCTAGTTGTTTCATTACCCTCTTCCGCTTGTGTCGTTTAACCACGCTATATTTTTTTTTTGGACCGAGACCCGTTTTTTTTTTGTCACAACGTAGGTTCCGACCATTTGACGATCACCGCCACCTTCTGCGTTTGAAAGTTTAAATTTTCGCGGTCACAAAACCCGCCATATTTTTTTGTTGACTTTGTGCGCAGGTCCATTTTGCAAGGCGGGTCTTTTGGGTTATTACAATATGAAACTAGAGACTAATGTGCTTGTCTTTGGTAACCTACAAAATATATACAAAAATACTTAAACAAAATCTTATAGTGGTAAATGATGAACAAGAAGAGAAAACAACAGACAAACAACCAATAACATATTTTATCCAACACCTCTTAATTATGAAGTCATATAATAATGCCGATTTAGAATATAATATAATATATTAAAACAGTTCATTGAATGTTAAAAAATATAATACATAAAATTAGAATTATTTGAAACAGGAATCTCAGATGAAATCATTTGTTGAGGTTTACGATAACATTTATATTAAAAGATATAACTTTATTTGTTTCATTTTTTGTGGCTTCAACGTCGATTTTAACATGGAATATTTCGTCCACACAACCAAACGCAATAGCGCGTCCTCGCTTACCCCAGAAACATCATTTTCTAGTTTCCACTTATTGAAGTCATTTAATTGCTTGTAATAAGAATCTCTAGATTTCTTCGGAAGCAAACTGGACGTGACCTATTCAATTTTTTCTCAAATATTTAATTTGTTGGAAACAAACAAACAATTTGACGTAGCAACCACATGGCAACCAGTTCGTAGGCTACCAGCTTTTAACGCTATAAAATTTTTGGGTTTTGATGATGTTTTAAGACCTTTTACAGAAGGAGGTGTTGGATAAAACTATGTATTAGGCTCGTGCGATAACAGTAAATAAGTCACTCAACAAAATATTAGCCCACTCGATCAAGGTCTTGGGCTATATATTGCTTTCGTTGACTTATTTGTTTTATAAGATGTGTAATAAATAGCTACAAACAGTAAAATAGAGACAGGAAAACAACTACCTACCATTTTCATAGAGTTAAAACCACTGTTGGATGAGCTTACATGACATTGGATATAGTAATGCACTCAACATCTAAAGATTTAATCAAACATCAAGTCCAAATGAATAGAGAAAAATGACAAAACTTTGAAATGTTAATTTGTATAAAGTAGTTTAAGTTCACTACTGCTAAACATAGCTATGAGCAGATTAATCAAAAATGTAAAAACAAAAACTAGAAAAATATATTTGGTAATACGAAATAACTTCACAACTTAAAATAAGCTCTGCTAGTACCGATGTGTAAAAACGAGATTCCAAATTTTCAGTCACTTATGTTTTTCGCACTCGTGTCATAAACGTTCTCTTTCAGAGTTTAAAAATTTGTCTTCACATTTTTGTTAGAAAAGGAAATTATTTTTTGCATCAGTGGAAGGTAATGCAATAATAATTTAATTTTTCCAGTGATCATATTACTGCATGATTCATTTTTAATTCAACTTCTAGCTGTTTAAAAAAACATTTCAAGCAAACAGGCAAATTTACTAACATTCTTCTCAACTTTAGAGTTTGCTGAAACGCTGTCATTTTCGACCATGCGGTACCGTAATTTTGGCAATTTGAATAAACAATAACACGTTTTCTGAAAACTGATTTTTAGAATTGCATTTTCACAAACACGTCTGTCTTTATGACTAATAATACCTGAAATTGTACTATGAGAGATTACCTCAAACTTGATGGACATTCCTAGAATATTAAAATAATAGTACTTAATAGTAATTAAAACCTTCTTAAAACCCATGGTTGACTTAAAACTAGACCATCTTTGTTGAGATTAACTTCAGGAATTTGTAGGAAATTCGTCGCAAAGATATTAGACATGGACTAAAAATACACACCTCACAATCTAAAAACAAACAGACGACTTTCAAGGACTAACCGATGAACCCAAAATGACGCAATACTTGATGTACTAGAAGATGTTCTCGGCGCAGAAGAGCTCTAACTGTAATTAGAACTTGGTGATTTGCAAAAATAAGCTCCTAACTCACTTTAGAAGATATGTCATGTTCTACAGCCCATGCACACAGCTATGCTTACTATGAAGTATGGATACAAAAACCTGCCTATAGCAGCATCCAAAATCACTAGCAAATTCCATATCAAGGGGTGGACTAAGACTATGTTGAGTAAAAATCCAGTGTTATTGTAAAAGGGCTGTGATGATTACTAGACACTTATGCACCACGAAGTTACTGGAAAAGAAAATAATAAATAATAATTTTGAGGTTAGGTTTTTGATGTTATTTCGTGTTATTACAACACTTAGAATTTGTTGATGTCAATGCTGAGAAGTGTCATAAAGGCTCACCTAGAATTAAGGTCTCGAAAAAATAACTGTAACAGTATATTATTATACGTTATAGGAGTTTTATAAGACGCTCTAGCACGAATGGGTTTGGTGCACGACGGAGTGTAATATATAAGTGATATTACACTTGCTTGCACGATAACGGCCAATAATTATACTAATTGCACTTTTTATGACCACACAAACAAAAACAAATAGGTTTCATGTGAGGATTTATTAAATGAAACAAGGGATGGGATGATTAGGTTAAGTTTTTTCTAGGTTATAATTTTGTAACGATAGGGAAATGTTGTGTGGGAAAACAGTAGGTTGGTGCTTTGTTGTTGTTTACTCATAAAAACTTGTTAAAACCATTTCCACATATTTTTTTAAATAAATATTCCGTCTTAAATAAAAATGACATTTGATTTGACAAATGATACGCCAGTAAATTTGTATTTGTAAATAGACCACAGTATAGGAGTGTAATTATTCTATGTTGTGAAACCAAGTTTTAAATCTAACATGGCGTCGATCTGGCGGTACCTTGCTAAAGCGATGCCAGATGGCGCCTTACAAATTGCGGTGAATTTAAAAAAACACAAACGGTTTATTTAAATTAATGACCTTACAATGTATAGATTTAAAAAAATATATAAATAAAACAAAACAAAGTTTTTTTTAAAAATTATTAAAAAACATGTAAGTAAAAAAAACAAAAAAAACAACGATCTTTATGTTGAAAATGAATTAAAATTAAATTGAACAAATAGGAATAAAAAAGTTTACAGATCACGTAAATTATATAAATAACATTTTTTTAAAACGTTGTAAATTATAGTTTATCAGATATGTCGCCAGATAATTTGTTTTCTATGGATTCTCTCCCCCTTCACATTAGTAAATTTAAAGTTACCGTTTTACAAATTTTAAGCGATAGAATAAACGTATTCTACTATATAATTTTATTAAATATGTATGTAGAAAACTAGGGCATGGATGTCGTAAAGTAGCCATATTGTACAGTTTAATAAATTTAAATAAAGTATGATCTAATAAAACAATTTTTTCAAATTTTTTCTCAAAAAGCTGTTCGAGTTCACAAATTTAATGAAAAAATTATCATTTGGCATATACAATTTTCCAAAGATTTTCAGTTTTTTTTGTGTGAAATCTTCGGAAAATTTTGGAAGAACTATAATATTTTTGGCACAAAGAGCAATTACATGGGGAAACCATCCAAATTATTCTACACTCCTTACACTATAGCTCAATCCTTTTTTCTACTGATGTTTGATATTAGTTTGCTACGAGTACCTCTGCTTTTTTAACGACCCGAACAATTGTTATCATATTGCTATATTGCTAGTTACAGTACATAATTATTTACATGGTCGTCCATTTTGGGGACGTATGTACAATGGTAAACTCGAAAGGGTAGTTGTAGTTGTTTATTGCGATTATTTAGTTACCTTCGATTAAGTCTTTGGACGTTTGTAACTCTGCTCTTTTTAAAATATTGACATTTGCCGCAAGATTTAGTGCCGCCATCTAGTTTCGGTTTAACAAGGTACCGCCAGCTTTTGTGTCATGCGCAGAAAAAAACGGGTATCGTGAAAACCCCAAGCTGTCCCCACTGGTTGTTACTTATACTGTGCCAGTAGGGACAGCTTGTGTCGGCATCTTTGAAGTTGTGAACCCAAGTTTTAAATCTAACATGGTGTTGATCTGGCGGTACCTTGCTAAAGCGATGCCAGATGGCGCCTTACAAATTGCAGTCATAGATTTATTATTACCAGATAAAGTCATCCTATTAGAAACGTACGTCTGCTCTTAAAAAACATATCAAAGAAATTGGTACATCTCTCCATCTCTTTCTAACTTCAACCATGCCAATTGTTTATTTCTTTTTATCACATTAGCGTGTGTCGTAACTCGACGAATCGGTCCAAATCGGTCAAGACAAGAGATTGCGCGTGCTCAATGTCATTTGAATAATTGTTAATTTTACAATTATTTGGTAATATTTCGTACTAAATGCTTCGAATAAGTTATACAGCGATGCCCGCAGTTGTTTCTTTCACATTTCACGATACTTCGAGGAGATTTTGTATCATCAGTGGAAGCCGTCAAATTTTAGCCAACAACGTTAAAATGAAGTTAATACTAAAATCGTAAGTAGAATTTACTTTTTGGACCACAAGAATGGATAGTCTTATCATGCAATTAGCAAGAAAATGAATAAAAACTCATAAATTTCAACAAATTCGTTTGACAGTACCTCTCTAAAGGATAGCGCTATACAAAATGTACGCATTGATAGAGACAGCGATAGAATAGACGTCTTGCTGAACCTTTTGCCGTATGGCTGCATCTGGTAATAATAAATCTACGATTGCAGTGAATTTAAAAAAACACAAACGGTTTATTTCAATTAATGACCTTACAATGCATAGATTTAAAAAAATATATAAATAAAACAAAACAGTTTTTTAAAAAAATTACTAAAAAAAAAAGGTAAGTAAAAAACAAAAAAAAAAACAAAGATCTTCATGTTGAAAATGAATTAAGGCTGCGATCCCGAGATAAATTTCGACTCACTGAATATGCCTTCATAGATTTATTATTACAAGATAAAGTCATCCTATTAGAAACGTACGTCTGCTCTTAAAAACATATCAACGAAATTGGTACATCTCTCCATCTCTTTCTAACTTCAACCATACCAATTATCTATTTCTTTTTATCACATTAGCGTGTGTCGTAACTCGACGAATCGGTCCAAATCGGTCAAGACAAGAGACTGCGCGTGCTCAATGTCATTTGAATAATTGTTAATTTTACAATTATTTGGTAATATTTCGTACTAAATGCTTCGAATAAGTTATACAGCGATGCCCACAGTTGTTTCTTCCACATTTCACGATACTTCGAGTAGATTTTGTATCATCAGTGGAAGCCGTCAAATTTTAGCCAACAACGTTAAAATGAAGTTAATACTAAAATCGTAAGTAGAATTTGCTTTTTGGACCACAAGAATGGATAGTCTTACCATGCAATTAGTAAGAAAATGAATAAAAACTCATAAATTTCCACCTCTCTAAAGGATAGCGCTATACAAAATGTACACATTGATAGAGACAGCGATAGAATGGACGTCTTGCTGAACCTTTTGCCGTATGGCTGCATCTGGTAATAATAAATCTAAGTATGCCTTTGGGAAGTGCTGCCCACTGTCGTCCCTAAAATAAATTAAATAGTTTTTTTGCTATTTTGTAACAGAGGACGCTTTTATGTACCTGCCTATGCCAATAGTTTTCTTTTTTAACACAAATTTTAACCCTCCAAGGTCGAATTGAGAAATATCCCAGCTGCACCCATAAATAAAGCCATAAACCTTTAGAGGTCTCGGACACTATTTGCTTTAAAATGTAATTCTTTAATTTTTGCATTTTACAGATATTATGAATCTATTAAATCCAAATTTATAAATGATTGAAAAAAAAAAAAAATATTTGTTTTAATGTTTCTAGCAGTGGTATTTTTTTTAAGCATTTTTTTATGAGAGAAAATGTAGCATTGGTCAACCCTTTTTTTAACATTTTGATACAAAAATTACTAAGTACAAACACCATTCCTCGCACAAAAGAAAGTAATAATCTAAAAGTTTATACATGGTGTCTCAAACGATCGTACTTAATTTTATTGGTGAATTCTGAGTAAAAATCTGAGTGGACTTTTGAGTTGCACATTGGTTAAACAATTATTACCATAATGAAACTTGAGCAAACCTTATTTTGATGTAGGTTTTGGAGTTTTGGAAAATTCTTCTTAAACTGTTTTTATTTAACTGAATCAAACAAATTAACAAATTATAATTATTTCATCGCCTAGTAATTAGTTACTTACATAAATTATTCTACTGATTAATTTTGATCGAACCTATTTTATGTTTATTTTTGTGACTTTTTTGTTCTTTACCTTGGAAGAACGTGGAAACCGCAACCATACGCGTGTACAATATTTAGGGTACTATCCATTTTTAATATTAACTCTAAAATGACACATTATCGGAAAAAAATGATTATTCTTTTGACAAGTTCTCTTAGCAGCCAGAGTTCTACATATATTTCTATAACAACCTGTATACATGTTCTAAAAAAAACTACTGCAAACAAAAGCTCCTTTATAAAATAAAAAAATAAAAAAATAAAATAATCCATTTGGGTCCATAAATACTAACAGTGATAAATAAATGTTTTAGAAATATTCTTTGATGATAAAATAAAACCAGGTCCCATAGACCCCCTGCTGTCCGGAAACGCAGGATAATCCTAAACATCCTATTAAAATAAAAACCAAATGGTATTACGAAGAATTTCTTGTCTTCTAATTTGTTACCCCTCTTTATGATGCCACCCGGGTGCACTTTGCAAACGCACATTGCACTGTTTTCCTTTGCGATAGCAAGTGTATTTCTATTTGTAGTTAGACGTCTTGGTTTCAAACTTTGTACGGTCTCTACGAATTTAGATTAACCATTAATTTGTTTTGTGGTGTTTAAACTTAGTATTTTTTTCATCATTAGTCAAGTGTGTGTGATTAACAGGTTAGTGAAGTAACAAAGAATATTAATTATTTAATTATTACTTTATATATAAAATGTAGCAGTATAATCAGCATATATAATAATAACTCATTAACTCAATAATACTGTGATGGTTCCCATGCCCCAATTTTACGGCCAGTCCGATAGATTTTTCCCAGCGGGTACTGCACGGCGAATTGCTTCCAGATGTCGTCCCTCCGAGAATGGTCAAATTCCAGAGTCACCTCTTATTTGAATCTCCTCCAAGCTACACCCCAAAATGTAAACTATTATGTTTAAAAAAAATTACAAAGCTTTTCCTGTCGTAATTTGTTTTTGTTTATAAAATTAAAATACTTCGAAATTTAAAGATATTTTATTTTTATATATAGTTCAACTAAAAAATCATAAATTTGCGGGTTACCACAACAAAACAGCTTTCAAAAAAAAGCTATAAATACTTAGTGAGGGTTTATTTACCTAAACTTTTATTGCGATAGGAACGGCATCCCTAGACATACCAGCTGTTTTATTATAAATCTAAAAATACATCAAATATTATTTTTTTCATCACTACATTTTTTCGTCATTTCGACAAAAATTTCGTCAACGTTAAACAATGTATTCATATTTTAATTTAATAATCAAACCGTTGAGATAATACTTAACTGTAACAGAAAAAAAAACACGAATGTTTGGTACTTTATTCGCTTCAAGTACCACATTAATCTTCTGAAAAGTCTCAAAAAGCCAGGTAAGGTTTTCGTACCAAATATTATTTGGTTAATATAATATGTATCTATTTGAACTAAATTCAGTCAGTTAAAGCGTAAATTCAAAATTTGGCACCCTATGCTTCCGCGCCCTCTTTTATATGGTAGCTGAACAATGTTAGTACCATTTCGACCACGGACGTCACTCCACGCAATACTATCCGAAAAAAATGTTAGAGAATTTTTCAGAGCCAAACATGGCAAAACCTTTAGATTAATCACTTAAAACGTTACAGCAAAATGTTGCAGAAACTTGGGAAAAGGGCTTGTATATCTCAGTTTTTTGATTTATTTCTATTTTATGCGTTAAAAAAACATTGAAATGTACACAATTTAAACCTCTAGACTAACCAAAATGTAACAATGTTTTTTTTACTATTAGACTCATTATTTTGCAATAAAAAATAGCAGACGCCCTGCACACATTCTTTAGTTTTCCAACAGTACCCAACTTTTGTCATTTTATCAAATATCTTGCCCATGTTTGGCCCTGAAAAATGGTCATACAAAATCGTGATGCCACTCCCCGTTCACATGAACTTTTTCCCGCCTCTTTTACTCCAGGATCGCACCCTTAAAATTAAATTGAACAAATAGGAACAAAAAAGTTGGAGATCACGTAAATTATATAAATAACATTTTTTTAAAACGTTGTAAATTATAGTTTATCAGATATGTCGCCAGATAATTTGTTTTCTATGGATTCTCTCCCCCTTCACATTAATAAATTTGAAATTACCGTTTACAAATTTTAAGCGATAGAATAAACGCATTCTACTATATAATTTTATTAAATATGTATGTGGAAAACTAGGGCATGGATGTCGTAAAGTAGCCATATTGTACAGTTTAATAAATTAAGTAAGTAAGTTAGTAAGTAATAAAGTATGATCTAAAAAAACAATTTTTTCAAAATTTTCCTCAAAAAGCTGTTCGAGTTCACAAATGTAATGAAAAAATTATCATTTGGCATATACAATTTTCCAAAGATTTCCAGTTTCTTTGTGTGAAATCTGGAAAATTTTGGGAAAACTATTTATAATATTTTTGACACAAAGAGCAATTACATGGGGAAACCATCGGAATTATTCTACACTCCTTACACTATAGCTCAATCCTTTTTTCCACCGATGTTTGATATTAGTTTGCTACGAGTATCTCTGCTTTTTTAACGACCCGAACAATTGTTATCATATTGCTATATTGCTAGTTACAATACATAATTATTTACATGGTCGTCCATTTTGGGGACGTATGTACAATGGTAAACTCGAAAGGGTAGTTGTGGTTGTTTATTGCGATTATTTAGTTACCTTCGATTCAGTGGCGTAGCGTGGGTATCGGCTGCCCGGGGCGGAAGACAATTTTGCCGCCCTCTTAATTAGGTATTTCAATTTAATGTATACTATACATTATATACAATCGTTATTTTGCATTATACAGGTTAGATTTTAAATAAAAGAGTTTATTTGTTTTACAATCACGTTTATTAATACAAAAATTCTTACTTTAACCATTGATATAACAGGTACATAAGTATTATTTAATCATGTCGATCGTCGAGATGAACCCTAATTTTAAGTAGGTAATAGTACACCTTCAACTTAGCTCTTCTCTTATTACGGTAAGATGAATTTTAAAATAATTGTAATGATAAAAGTTAGAGTTATAAAAGAAACTATCGAACATTTCAAAAACTAGGTATATTTTACAGCACATCAATCTATAGGCAAAAATTTGAAAACCGTAAATATTTGTTCGGAACCCTGGGTATGCGAGTGTAAAACTCGTTCATGACCGGATTTTAATAAATTGAAGCTTGAGCAATTTATCAGACTGTCCAACATACAATTACATAAATAAAATATTTAATACTTACACAGTTGAATGTAGGTACACGCAACGGAAAATTCAAATTTTCACAAAGATATCCAATAATTTCATAACCACTACACGTACTTATTTGCACAAAAATCACAGTTACGAAACAGTGTGAATTAAACAACTGAAAATCCATGAATAAAACTTTCCTTGAATTGTCAAAGCATCACGTACTTTCTTAAAGGGACGTAATAAACAATATTGCACTTAATATATATGTAATAGAAGTCATTCTCGCTGTTTATAAGTCATAAACAATCCAATAGACGGTGTGGCCATTTGCTACAAAATATCATTCAAAGAAAGGGGATTCCCAGAATTCGTCACAGAATAAGTAATAAAAATTCCGTGCTCTTTTCAATCGGTCCGAATTTATAGTTGCGTTAAAAATATGAATGAAATATGAAAATATGTTTTATTACTTACTGTGAAAGTTTGCCGCCCCCTAAAAAGTGCCGCCCGGGGCGGGCCGCACCCCCCGCCCCCCTTACGCTACGCCACTGCTTCGATTAAGTCTTTGGACCTTTATAACTCTGCTCTTTTTAAAATATTGACATTTGCCGTAAGATTTAGTGCCGCCATCTAGTTTCGGTTTAACAAGGTACCGCCAGCTTTTGTGTCATGCGCAGAAAAAAACGGGTATCGTGAAAACCCCAAGCTGTCCCTACTGGTTCACAGTGGTCCACACCGCGAATTTAGCTGGACAAAAGTCTAAAAGCGACTTGTGTAAAATAGGGTTTCTAGCAGGTACAAACCATTGTCTAATACTTCTATAAATAGAAAATGGGACGGGTTTTGCCAAGCTGCGCAGGGTTTTTTGTTATAACGGCAGGTAAAAGGCTACATGTAGTTTCCAACGTGGGTGCACTTACTAGTTCTATTTCTTCTGTTCCTCGTGCAGCATATTTTTCTAAAAACTTTTTGTGGTGTTTCAGTTCTGTGTGTTGTAAATATTGTGTACAGGTATGTAAATTGTCTTTAACATGGAAAAATTTTACTTTTCTCAACAATATAAAATTTGCCTAAATTGATTTACTTTGTAGAAGCTTACAAAAAATTCTCCATAATCCTCCAACGTAAAATTGAAATCATTGTGTTAAACAAAGATAAATAAATTTTACAACCTACTTTTACCTACTTTATCATTTATTTCATTTTCAGCAATGGAAATCGCGCTCACTCGAAGAGGTTTGTTCGACACGTGGCGAAACGAGCGAGATGTTTCCAATAGAAACACCGTTGTTTATTTACATGTACGAAACACTTTCGGTATACAAGACGCCGACGAAAGTGTGTTGGACTCGGTTAGAAAAGTTACAGACAATTTTTGCGTACACGTAAAAGATAGATGGCGGAAAAGCCACTGTGTTTTGGATCGGTTTATAACCAAGAATTCAAAGTGGCTTGACTGTGCTATAGAGTTCCCAGAGATGGTACTGACTGCTGTTGCATTGAGAAGAAGGCTCATCTCGTGAGATTTTTACGCCATTGTCATCAACACATGTGGGTCGACCAAAGAAAGTGTTTGACAAATCAAGTGATAAACAAAAAGAAGACGGATGCAAAGTGTAGTAGAACAAGCGACGCCCGACCAACTGATTTATGCTACGCAAATGAGTTTACGAGCAAAAGGTAAACGTGATGCTGCGGAAATCGTGAAGCAAGTTGGAATTTCTCCGAAAAGGGCGTCACGAATTAAAAAAGCATACTTAAGTCCGGACAAACCTTCACCCATTAAAATGACCAATGAAGAAGCTTTAGCGTTATATGTGGATGCTAAATTCACGAAAAACCAGTACCTTTTAATTCGTAGCGAAGCAAGAAAACACAACGGTGATATATATCCTTCTTACAGTAACCTGTTAGAAGCGAAGAAGAAGTGTTACCTAGATGGCATTGTCATCACAGACATATCAGCAGAAGTCAAGCTTCAAGCGTTACTTGATCATACGATCCAGCGATTGTTTTGTAGTGATGAAAACCTACTGAACACTATAAACGTGGAAACAGACCTTGACGCAGACAGAAAGTTAACCATGCTGTTCAAGTGGGGTTGTGATGGAGCGTCAGGGCAAAGTAGGTACATTAAAAAATATATTAAAAAAAACCCCTACACCTAATACACACTTTTGAAACACACTAACATATGTTTCGGTATCCATGATACCATCATCAGAGTGATGATTAAACTTGAAGTTTAATTTTAATTTAAACTATGTTTAAACTATATGTTTCGGTATCCATGATACCATCATCAGAGTGATGATTAAACTTGAAGTTTAATTTTAATTTAACATGGGGGTATATTTAGAATCAGCGAAAAATTTTCTATATGATAGGCCCATAAAATAATTTTGTCCAGTCAGAATTGCAATTTGGACCACTGTGTGGTTGTTACTTATAGTGTGATTTAAGTAACTATTGGATAGTTACTAGTTTCATTTATTTTATATTGGTAGCGTTTGAATGTTCGGTGCGGTTTTTAGACTACCTATTAACATGACATGCAATAACTGCATCATCAGTTATTATTTCAGTTCTAAATAGTTTTCCGATGTTAACGTTGTTTTGTAATTTGTTAACAAACATTTAATTATTATTAATTATGGTAGAATTATTATTATGTTCACATTTTATTTTTATAGGTTATGTTTACGGTACAGATTGATTGTTGACCCATCATTTCTTGTCAATAGCCCCTACACTTCCAGCGTACTTTCCTGCTTAAAAACAATTGTACGCTTTCTTACAATTACCAAACTTTAGTTAGAGTTTTAGTTGGAACGAAGGCAGTGTTAAGTTTAAAAGTGTTAAATACTTTATAATTAGTAATTTAACCAGTAACATTATGTGAAAGGACAGGAAAAATGGAAGTGGGTACAAAAATTCATTAGAGTGTCAATGTGTGAGGTAGATGATACAGTAAGTTTTAAAAAGCTTAAAAACGATTTTCCAAATGTAACAAAATGTAAAAATCATGGAAAAAAATGTGCTGAAGAAAATGTATTTTTAATTTATAATTATTTAAAATATATTTTGTAATACTTTCTTTTCCGGGTATTCGGTCGATTGTGGGGTTCGTCTAGAACTCGGGGACTTAAGAGAGAGAGTCGAATGATAAATTACGTTTTTATTTAAATAAAAAAAAAATTCTCAAAATAACCTAAAACTAATTTACTATACAAATATTTAGGACTCTTCGGAGAGGCCACCGGTATTATTTAAGGTTAAGACGGAGACGACGGCGCTGTTGCGAAGGCCGTTTCGCGGGCCCTGTGAACTCGTTACCAGCTTAAAGAAAGCAAGAATTCGCCTTGCCGCCGGGATGGACGGACCCGTGGTGAAAGAGACACAAGAAGTGCTGTGCGAACTAAACGGGCGTGCATATCGTGTAAAGAGCCTGGTCGTGCCAGGGCTACGTGAGGACCTGCTGCTAGGATACGATTTCCTGCGAGAGCAGCAGGCCTGCATGGATTACACTCGCCGCCGAGTCTACCTCGGCACCACCGACCGCCACGCGGTGTATTGGTCCGCCCAGGACAGTCGCACTTCCATGCGTGTTCGCCCACTGACACCACGGGAAGTCAACCACGGTTTTCCCGAGGAACTCCAGGAAGAGTTGACATCCTGATCGAGAACACGGTCCCTATCCGAGTACCCATGTATAGGTACTCGGACTACAAAAAAAAAAAAACTTCTTCGAAAGTATGCGAGATTTGTTAAATTAAAGTTCGATCAACTAAATGGTTTCATCACGTGAGAACCATAACTCACAAAATGAAATGAATCAAATAAAAATTCATTCACCTTTTAAATTTAACATAGAACTCTTTGCAGAATATGTTAAAAAAATAGATTCTGATCAAGATCAGTTTGCAATTAAGTCATTTCGAACGAAAATGGAAAAAATACAGTATGCCTCTCAGATTCCGACTATTGTTGATTCAATGATAGAAAACATTATTAATAAAATGGCTGAGTTTCAAGAGAAAGGTAGTGGATGGATTTTAATGATTATTCATAATAATGTGGACAAAAATCTCTGTTTTATGCCCGGTTAAGCATAATTCAAATCGAACCTCATCTTATCCAGTGGTAAATATTAACAACAACAACAATTAAATTAACGAATAATGTAAACATCAATTTTGACGACTTAAGTTTTTCTTTACAAATTGACAACATATCAGTTTTCGAATCTTTAAATGAAAATTTAAGTGTTAACGTATTTGGAATTAACGAAAAAAAGATGCATTTATTTCTTATACAACAGAAAAATGAAAACGTGAAATTTAAGTTTCTTTTAGCATTTATGCATATTTTGAATGTATTTTGCAAAATGTAGACACTTGCTTACTAAAATCAAATCAGTCTTCAATCACAAATATTCAACAACATATACCTTGTGCTTTTGCTTATTATATAAAATTTTCATTTGATGATGCACCCACACAGTTTGTTTTAACTTTAGCGCAAGATCGTAAATACTTATACATAACTGCTTTTTTAATAAATTAACAAAAACAAATTGTACGCATAAAGATTGTTCGGAATTCTCCGCTGTTCGGAAGAGCTCGGTTGGCGAACCAGGAAGGGGGATTGTCCCGAAAAGTTTACCTGGGTTCTTCCAGAAGGGTGGGACAACAGAATTCTGTAAGAATCCAAAGGTTTATTCTTGATCACTTGGTGTTTTTAAGATTAAAAAATATATTGAAAAACCCCTACACCAAATACACACTTTTGAAACACACTAACATATGTTTCGGTATCCATGATACCATCATCAGAGTGATGATTAAACTTATCTACCCTTAAAAACTAATTACTTATATACTAGTTACCTATACCACTTTTTGGGTGGTATTTAACAATCTAAAGAGGGGAGAAGAGGGGATGGGACCATTATCGGCGTTCATAACAAAGGGCTTATTCTTAATTATTTCTAGACTTTCGTAAACGTCTAGAAATTTACAATTGTTTACATTCCTAACTAATTTTAAACAACTTTCATCTATATGATGATCTTTGTCAAAAATATGTTGAGCAACACTGAATTTTTCAAACCTGCCATATTTGGCGTGAGCTACATGTTCTTTGAACCTAGTCAAAATTGACCTCCTTGTTTGCCCAATATATAATAACAGTTTTTACATTTAATTTCATAAATAGCCGACTTTTCTTTGGGCCCTACTTTATCTTTCGGGTTGCCGAGAAGACATTGGAGGTTTAATCCAGAGGTGTAAACCACCTTTAGATCAATACTCTGGAACACTTTTTCCAGCCCCTTTGTCACTGAAGGTGTATAAGGGATCATGGCAAATCTTGTCTTTTCTAGCATTGACTCACAAAAAGTCGAGCATTCTGAAATTGATTTCTTACGTTCTAATTTGGACACTGGATACTATGCGTATTAAAAATTTTGTAAGTGCCAAATGGTGAAAAATTTTGCGTAAAATGTGAAAAATTTAATAAAATTCTTCCACATCGTTTTATGAACAGATTTAAGAAAAATATCCTAGAAGAATTAAATCAAGAAATTATTCTTAGAAAAGAAATATTTTTGGTGAGCAGAGGAGGGGTGTGTTTGTCAACAGATATAGAATTTTTTTAAAAGAACCTAAAAATATCCAAAATGGGAAGAAGTATTTGCCACAATAAGCACAAAATTCTACTGATAAAAATGTATAGAAAAAAAATAGAATCTTACATCAAGTCTTTGAAGGAATTGAAGAGTCTAGTTTAACTTTTTGATCTAGAAAAAAAATGTTTAGTTTACAAATTAAATGTCATTCTGTTCACTAGAAACCTTATAATAAACTTTTTAGTAAATATTTCGTTTTATTAATCTTCTTTATCTTTATTTATATTTGATTTTTTAACATTGCTATATTAGAAAAAAAGTCTAATTATAACAACATAAAATATATAATTAAAATAAACTGTTGACTAATCAAAAAAAAAATTGTTCAAGTATCATTCCATGCATTTATGTTAAATATTTAGTATTTTATTTAGTTATTTTTTTTTGTAAATTATATTGCACACACATTTCATTGTTTCTTATAAAATCTTAGAATATTAAAAAAAATTTCGTTATAGTATTATTAACACCACATTGCCTTCTGCATTTTTTTTGTTTAATTTCTCTTTTATAATAAATATTGTTTGCTTAAGTTTTTTTCTTGTCTGTTAGTACATCTAGTTCTTGGTCGGGGACAATGTTTTACTTTGTTATTTTCTTTATTTCTTTTTATTCCTTAAATTGGTAAAAAACTTATCAGAAAAATACAAATCTAAAGATATTAAAAAGAATTTATTTAAACTTCAAAGGTCATTAGTAGATGTATTAATCATAAGATTACATTTAGCAATTCTTCTATCAACGTTCTTGTCTAGATTGATGATCTTTTGGCGTTTTTCTGTGAAAAACGCCTAAAGATTTCTCTGCCTCCGATTTAGTGCTTCTAACTCCCTGCGAAGGGTCCATTTTTTTTGTTGATATTTGATTTTTTCCTCCCTAAATCGTTTTCGGGACCTTTTTGGCGCAAAAACTAGGGAATCTTCTTCTACGTCTTCCGATCCCGAAGACGATTGCGTCGACTGGGTTGCTGGTTTATAAAGCTTTTTCAAGTTGTTAATATTTTTGCCAGTGATTTCTGAACCCGGCGTCTCCAGCTTTCGCAAGGGAGGAGGCAGCGAGAAAAGAGGTGGCATCGTTTTTAGAAAATCATTCAGCGGTTCACAAGTCTAAAAAGAGATTAAAAATTAAGAAGAGAAAAAATAAGTCAACGCAAATTAAATTAAAAAAGACTTACAGCAGGAGTGAGCTTCGTTTTCTCAACAATAACGCAGCTTTCTTCTGAGTCACTTTGCTCTCTCTAAACAAACGAAACAAAAATTAGCAATTAAAAAAATAAACCGAATTAATATTTAACTTGATGAAAAGTGTTATCCTTTACTTGTAATATTACATCATCAAAGATGTTGATGCGATGTTCGTTCTGACAAAAAATTAATTACTAAAATGTAATTAAAATTACAATTAATTGATAAAATTGTTGTCATTATTAATAATTTGATACTTACGTTGGAGTTGGGAGATTTTTCTAAACTCAAATTGAATTTTGACATTTTTATTCAATGGTTGCACGCACGGACACTTGACAGAATACAATTGATTCACATTACAATATTTGTTTCTTTTATAATATTAGAAATTGTTGAATTTGCAAAAATTATGTTCACACGGTAATTGCTATTCAGGATCATTGTCCTTATATTTCCTATTAGAATGAAATTCAACCAATACGTTACTTAAAGAAACAGTGCCCGACTAAAAATATTTTTGGTCTCTAGCATGTTATAGAAGATATTAGCCTTAAATGGTATAAAATTGCTTTATCGATATTTTGATTAATCCGACTCTGAACAGGAAATTTTAGTTTAACATGCTCTTTGCAAAATCATGAGTAAGCTAAATTTAAGTGTACAGTATTGCATTGATTAAAATTTAAATTTTGCGTTTAATTATTCTTAATGTAAAGCTAAATTTTTAAAGCAATAAACAAATTATAAAATTGTTTACTACGTCTCTGAAAATCAAAAAAAAAATATATAGGAAATTTCCATAGATTTGTAAGCTTGCAATTCCTACAGAAAGGTCTTTGCTTCCAAGGATACATTCTCTAAAAGGCGTTAAAACACAGATCATTGTCAGTGGAAAATTCCAGTGCAATCTAGATGCAACTCTGCAGTTTTTACAAAAAATTTGTTGGCTCCAAAGATGCTACATAATAATAATACATAAGCAATACCGCGCATGCGTAAAAATTTTAAGTACGTTTGACCAATCAGAAATTAAACGTCTTAGCAAAAACTTGATGGACAGGCTTATGACATTTTTTAACCATTCAGCTAATATGCGATATTAGCGAATGCGGTGCATTGCTAAACGAATGGTTAAAAAATATTTTGTGGGCGTTTAGATGACGTGTCTACTTTTATTAATTTTATAACGTAAAAAGATATTCTAATATAAATAAGTTCTACTATTGAAGAAAAAACATTCAAACGACATCAGCCGTGTGAAAAATATGAACTGCAACAATAATGATGGTAAGAATAAGTCTATTACTATTTTGACATTTTAATATACAATAATTTAACTTTACAGAGCTTATCCAGTGTCCTTATGTTAAGGACCACTGGGTAAAACCAAGCAAGATGTGTCTCCATAAATACAAATGTTCGAGGCGGTTACAGTTTGTGCCGCTTCAACCTCAACCTAGACCTCAGTCTCAGCTTCAACTTCAGCCTCAACAAGGATTCCAAGAGGAGGAATCTTGGGACGATGAAGAGTACCAAGGATATCATTCGGTAGTTCAGGGTGATATCCTGAAACAAATGCCACCGCATCTCTCAAAAAAGGAGAGGAAAGAGTTTTGCCGGTCAGAGAGAATGCGGATGAGCGAGTTTTGATAATAAAAAGTAAGTTAGTAATTTAAAAAATATATTATTAGATATATTGATTTGTTATCGTTTACAGGTATGGGACAGTAGCAATAGAAGGAATTAGTATATATATATATTTTTATAATAATACGATTTTTTGTACAATGTGTGTAGTCTAATAAAAAAATACAACAAATATCTGGTGGTTTATTTTCGCAAAAAAAGAGTCCTGACTTTGCAATCATGATATGACACTTATTGCATTTTATTCTACAACCTAAAAAAAGCTTATTCTTAGTTTTTGGTCAGGATTCAATCTAATTTTTTTTTGTGACCTTGAGGATTTTTTACTTACAAATTTCGTTATTATTATATACTTGCAAGTTAGCAAAAAATATGTTACATTAAATAACAAAAAATTATCTTAATAAAATTTTAACCCATATATGTTTTTTTTTGTTCTCTCCTAAACCACTTAATCTTACATTTACATCAAATTTGATGCTTATATCTTGCATTTTAAAATAGGGGTAGTTTACTAAAATCTATATTGTGACACATCAAATTTTGCGTCTTGAGATGCAGATTCGAAAAATATATAATTTGTTAGGTATTTTATTAACAGTTTAGATTTTATATGTAATTATATGATTTTCAAAAATTCGTATCACCAACAATTAAATTTAGTTTGTCATATCGATAGAACACTTTAAGGCGCATCTTTTTTCTAATAGTTGCAAATCTTCTCAATAGCACCGTTTTGTAGATATTTGCAGTAGAATATAAATGTATAAAATTTTATCGAAATCAAACTCGGGTGAAATCTGAAATGTGCATCATCTTACAGAATTTGAAGAGTAAGCACTAACATAAATATGTAATATGAAACTCGCTGACTAGAATAGTTATGAATTTATGATTCATACTACTGTACTAGTTGAAACCTGTAAGTTCGTGTAGTATTTATATGAACATTGGCTTCTTCTAGATCAGTAGTTGTCTGTCTACAACTTTACCGTGTTTTGAAAGTAAAAAAAGTGATGGAATCTGTTACTTGTTTGTGCAAGGAATCATTAAAACTTATACGTCAGTACGTTACTAAAATAAAAAAAATAATCGAATGGTTTTACATATTGATTCAACTATTAAAATAGTTAAAAAGGCATTAAAAACTAAAATTTTTCAAAGTTTTTTTTCAAATATTATGGAGCAACCCAGCTCGTTGAAAACAAGCTTGGCTCATCTTAAATGCTATCGTTTCAAACTAAAACAAATGAAAAAATAATTTATTTTAAAGAAAGGTAAAGATTTTTTTTTTCGAACATGTCAGAAATTCAAAACTCTGCTATTTTCTGGGAAAACGTTGATTCATCTTTTAATAACAAAATAAGAACAGGATTTATATCGAATCATGGATGTAAAGATTCTTTAATATTTTTAAAAAAGTGTTTCAAATGTTTTTCCATAAAAATTAAAAAATAAATGAACAAAAATATGTTAAAATCAAATACTATTCTTACAGCCAATTTTATTAAACCTAAAACTGGTGAAATTGTAACAAAATCTTTCCAACACCAAATAAAACAATTGACAAATCGACTAACTTAAAAGATTGGTATCAAGCAAATGTTGTTGACAAAATATTAAATAAACTAGAAGAATTTGCTGAAACAGATTCCGGATGGGCGTTGTTAGAAAGATTAGGTTTGAAAGTAAATATTAATCAGTATGATCCATTAAAATTTGGGTATTCTACTTTTGTAGCAGTGCCAGATTTTATAAAAAAAACATGCTGTAATTAATGTGCAAAATAATGATCTATATTGTTTTCTTTGGTTAATTGTTACGGCTTTATATCCTACAACAAATCACCCTGAAAGGACTTCGTCGAATCCACACTTCAATGACGTGTTAATGTATGATAACATTCAATTTTCTATTACATTCAAAGACATAAAAAAATCTGAAATTATGAATAATTTAGCTATAAATTTATATTGTATAGAAAACAAAAAATTCTTGCCTTGCTCTTTAAGTGTTAATTCAAAAAATTCGAATAAAACCATCAATCTTTTGATGTTACCTACTGATTTATCTAAACGTAACAAAAATGACGTTAAAAATAAACAGCTTGTTATGATATCCCATGAAGAGCTCCGCAAATGGAATCTGATGACCCATTTCCGGACACGGAAGAAAACGCTCTTTTCCATCCAGTAAACAACACGTGGCTGAACTTTCCACAAACGTTGCAGATTCTTACATTTATATAAGACAACCATCGGGAAGGAATCCAACAATAGTTCAACAATATTCCAATAGTAGTTAAACAACAGAGTTCGCGGGATTGTTACGTTAAAGTCCATATTGTGTAAAATCAATAAGTTGTGTTATAAAGTGTAACAAATAAGTTATAAATCAAATATTTAAATAACTAAGTTGTAACTCGAATAAAAATAATTTTTAAAAAATCGGCCAAGCTCCTTTAAAAAATAATTGGCGCAGTCGTACGGATATCTAAGTGCCGCGATACAAAAATCGATCAACGCCGAGATATCAAAAAAGAACCACTACGGAAGGATCATCGAACAGCATCGTCGAGTTCCTACCAGAAGAATCACCACGCAAGGATCATCGAACAGCATCGTCGAGTTCCTGCACCAAAGAAACGAAGAATCGCCACGCAAGGATAATCGAACAGCATCGTCGAATTCCTGCATCAAAGAATACCAATGTTGAAACTTCTAATACTGTAAGTAATACTCGTCCTTTTAACAATCCTTGAATGAACAATCCCATTGACGAAATAATCAATAACATTATTGAACAAGTGCATGATCTAACATTAAACGAAAACGACAATCAAACAAACAATATGGCCAAATTTCAATCATCGTACCTTGAAATAATTCCTAAATACAATGGCAAACCCTCTGAATTGGCAGATTTCATTTCTGCATGTGATTTGTTAATAAATCAATTTCAAAATGCTGACCCAAACGCATTTATCAATAAATTCTTATTAACCTCGATAAAATGTAAACTCACGGGACAAGCTAAAATCGTCACCGCCTCACGAGAGATAAACACGTGGGAAATTTAAAAAAATACTTTACAACAAAACTTTGCCGATCAAAGAGATGAAAATTCACTGTTACGTGATCTCATGCTCTTAAGACAAGAAAATGAAACTCCTCAACAATTCTATCACAAATGCCAAGACATAAAAAGTCTACTTCTTTCAAATCTTGCCGTTACGGAAGCCAACGAAGCAGTAAGATTCCTGAAAAGGCAAATGTTTGACAATTTAACTTTAAAATCATTCAATTCAAAAATCGTGAATTTAGATCCAATAATTCTACAACGCATTATATGAGTTAAGTAAACAAACATCAGCAAGTTCATAATTCAAGTTCATCATACCCGCAACAACGTCACAATTTCCAACGTCAACAAAATGTAAGACCAAGATAATCGTACTAACAACTATTATCCACAAAGACAGACGTACTCCTCGCAAAATAATCCGCAAAATCGTCAAAACTTTCAAAATTTTCAACCAAACTTTCATCAAAATTTCCAAAGAAAGCCACCAATAAATCAACAAAATCCTGTTCAACGTCAGCAAAATACACCACAAACTTGGAACAATCAACGTAATTCGCAAAGAAACATTTTTCGTTCAAATCAATCAAACTCACGAAGAAATCAGTCAAGACCAATTCCAATGGAAGTAGATGAATTTTACTATCAACCTGACGCAGATGAAGAACAACCAGAAAACAACGTCGAAAATTCACAAGAAATTCAACAACAAGAAGAAGAACCCCAAAATTAAAATTTTTGGATGACCTCCGATCAAACACACCCAACATAGAACTCAACATCGATCCAAATTACATTTCAAAACTACCTTACATCACGGTACCTGAAACAAATTCAAAATTAATGATTGACACAAGATCTACAAAATCACTAATAAGACCATCAGTCGCAAGAAAATATTACGCAAATTACATAACACAAGACGAATTCAAAATCGGATCAGTCCATAGCGTGTCGAAAGGACATGAAAGCGCAACAATTCTAATCTCGAAAATTTTTAAACGACCAGATATTTATCAGAAACATTACCTCTTTGATTTCAATAAAAAATACGACGGAGTCATCGGAATTGACTTTTTACAAACAATAAATGCATCCCTTGACTTCGGAAAGAAACTTTTAATAACAGACCGGGCACAAACTCCCATCCAATTTGAAAAAGACGAACTTGAGAAAAAAACGTTAATCAACATAATTTTAGAACCAAGAACCGAACAAATAATTAAATTGCCTGTTGACAAAGATGTAAATGAAGAAATCATTCATCATTAAAAATTTAACAACGCCGTAATACCATCAGCCTACGTCACAGTAAAAAATAAAATGGCTACAACAACAATAATTAATCCTACAGAACAAACATTTTAATTTTTGCTTCTTGAACCAGTCAAAATCAATTCAACCAATACATATGACATCGACCCTCAAATCTCAAAAACTCCAATGAATCAACAAATTGACAACCAATTAAAAGAAAATTTGAAGAACATTCGCCTTCAACACGTGAATGAAGAAGAAAGAAAAGCAATCAAAAAACTTTGCATGGAATATCGAGACATCTTCTATTGCGAATATTTGCCTCTAACCTTCAACAATCAAATAAATCATCAAATAAGAACAAAAGATGATACACCAATTTATACGAAATCTTATCGATACCCTGAAGTTCACAAAGAAAAAGTTCGAAAACAAATAAAATCAATGCTCACACAAGGAATAATTAGACCTTCAACGTCACCATGGTCCAGTCCAATTTGGATTGTCGAAAAGAAAATGGATGCATCAGGAAAAAAGAAATGGAGACTAGTTGTTGATTATCGGAAACTTAACGAAAAAACAATTGATGACAAATATCCCTTACCGAACATCAATGATATTTTGGACAAACTTGGTAGAAGCATGTATTTCTCAACGCTAGATCTTGCATCAGGATTTCATCAAGTACAAATGAATACAAACGACATAGAAAAAACAGCTTTCAGCACAGAAAATGGACACTACGAATATTTAAGAATGCCCTTTGGACTCAAAAACGCACCTGCAACATTTCAACATGTAATGGACAACATTTTAAGAGGAATTCAAAATGAAAAATGCTTAGTTTATTTGGATGACATCATAATTTTTTCAACATCTTTAGAAGAACATCTAATAAGATTAAAAGAAGTTTTTGAAAGATTAAGACAAACGAATTTTAAAATTCAATTGGACAAAAGTGAATTCTTAAGAAATGAAGTCGCATATTTAGGACACATCATCACACCTCAAGGAGTTAAAGCAAACCCGGACAAAATAAAAGCAATAATGAAATATCCAGTTCCAAAGACACAAAAAGAAATCAAATCATTCCTAGGACTACTCGGATATTACCGAAAATTTATTCCAAATTTTGCGAATCTGACATTGTCTATAAAAAAGGAAAATACAACTTAAATGCCGACGCACTTTCAAGAATTCAAATCCATAACATCTATCCTTTAAATTTTGACGCAAAATCCACAGCAGTCGAACCAGATGAAGAATTGGATCAATTATTAAGAGATATCATTGCTTCAGAAACTGAAAATCAAGAATTAAGAACACCTGAACCATCACACAATGAATCATTTTCAGAAAACCCTCAAGACAATTTAATTCCTGAAGAATTTTCACTTACAAATTTTCAATTACCAACAAATAATTCAACTTCAAGCACCGAAACAGCAAATTCAAGAACAACAATAAATCAAAAACCAGGACCAAGTGGAACCCAAAAACAAACCATTCTCGATAAATCATCTTCAAACACAAGTACATCAACATCAGTAACCTCAAGAAGAGAAAACTATCAAAATGCAAGAACCATTGATAAATGCGAAGACGCCATCGATCGAAAGGAAAGACAGATATTTATCACAACAATTTTTAACAAAGCATCAAAACCAAAAGTCACAAAAGAAAACGGAATGACCATCGTTAAAACACAAACCGAAGAAACATTACTACTGCTTTTTCGACAAAGAAAAAATGTACCAAGACTTTTGCAAAACCTACGGAAACACATTCAACGCAGACGCACCAATCTTAAAGAGATGTACAAAGCGAATCACTTTAATTAACGACAAAAATGAAAGACAAGAATTAATACGAGACCATCACGAAGGAAAAACAAACCACCGAGGAATAAGAGAAACGCATACCAGACTCCAAAGACTATATTATTGGTCAAACTTAACAAAAAACGTAACAGATTACATCAATAAATGCGAGATATGTAAAAAAACAAAATATGAAAGACATCCCCCAGAAATTCCTTTAAATATCGCAGAACAAGTGGATAATCCATTCCAACAAATCAACATCGATTTATTCACCATCGAAGGAAACACATTTTTGACAATCATCGACTACTTTACAAAATTGGCTCAAGCATATCAAATTTCAAGTAAAAATGCAATTGAAATATGTGACAAAATTTTAATATTTTTCCAAGATTATGGAATACCAGAAAAAATTACATTCGACTCTGGACTCGAATTTCAAAATGACACAGTCAAAAAACTTTTGGAAACTCATAAAATTCAACCACATTTTACAACTCCAAGACATCCACAATCAAACGGACTCGTAGAAAGATTACATTCAACTCTAACCGAACATTATAGAATTTTAAAACATTACTTCAAAGATCCACCAAGTACAACGATGAAATATGCTATCATTGCTTACAACAATTCAATTCATTCTGTAACAAACTATACACCTTTAGAAATTTTGCTAGGACACACTAATTCAAAAAACCCTTTTGACATATATCACAACGTGAGATTTTTTCAACAATACAACTTTAACCATAAAAACAGAATGAAGTTAATCTACCAAAATATTGCTCAGAAAATGCAGAATCAGAAGGAACACATCATACAAAAAAGAAACTTAAAACCTCAACAAAATACTTTCAAAATCGGACAAGTTTTTGAGAAAAATCCAGCAGCAGAGAGAAATAAAGCAAAAGACAAATATTTAGGACCTTTTATAATCACATCAATCAATAATGATAATACATGCATTATACAAAACAAAAATCATCAGACAAAGAAAGTTCACATGGATAATTTAAGACCCTCTGTTCCAGAATTACCTTCTCAATCACCCAGTCAAACCAGCTCAGACCGGAATTAACGAAAATCACCGAAAATGCAGGACTAATACCCTACAAATTAAGTATTGCCAAAAACATAATAGACAAATGGACATTCATAAAAATATTTAACTTAGAAACTTTATTTAGGGAATATTTTAATCTCCGTAAAGACGCAAATGAACTAGAAGAAAATATTAACCAAACTAACCCCAATCGTATTAACACAGAAAAACACAACTACAGAACTGTATTGAATCAACTTTTTGAAAGAATTGAAATGAAGAAAGAACAACTTTTTCCAGAAACAATCAAACAAAAATTAAAACGACAGAAAAGAGGACTTATTAACATTTTAGGCACCACACTTAAAGCAATAACAGGAAACCTCGATAATAAAGATGGACAACGATACGAAGAATTAATCGCAAAAATACAAAATCAACAAAATCAACAAAAAAATTCTTTTTGGCGAACAAATTTCATTAACAACAAATGCCATCGAAAAATTCAACAAAAGCATCGCTAAATTGGTAATCAACGATGGAATATTTAAAAAAAAATCACGAAAATTGAAGAAATCATGAAGAAAACGATCACAAGCAAAATCGAAGTTTACCCACTTTTACATGTGCATACAATATTCTTACAAATGATAACAATGTCGGAAGAAATGTTAAGAATTTTAGAAGAAATGGAAACCGCTATCAGTTTTGCTAAGCTGAAGACTGCACAATTCCATCATCGACCCTGAGGATTTATTTGAAGAAATGCAGATAATTGAAAAGGATATTAAAAACAAAAAACTTGCTTACAAACCAGAAAAAAGTAACTTAATCAATTTTGAAAAAATTACGGAAATCAAAGCATACCGAAATGATCATTGCATAACGTTCATATTCGAAATCCCTTTAATTGAACTTCAAACTTACAATTTTTATCACCTTTACCCGTTTCCAACTCAACAATTTGATTCTTACCAAATAATAATACCTTCTCATAAATACCTGTACCTAAACGAGTAAACTACTGTCTCAGCGAAGAAAAATGTGAAGAAATAATACCAGGAGACTTCATATGCAATTTACCTGAAACCCATGTGATATCAGAAAATTCACCATGCGAAATCCAGTTATTACGATTCACCAACAATTACAAGAAATGCAACATATTAAAGGTTAACGTCCAAGAATAAAAAATACAGAAAATCGAAGATAACCAATGGATAGGAATAGTTCCAAAAGAACAACCGGGTACATCAACATGCCAAAATGAAGAAGAAAACCTATCAGTTAAAGGAAGCTACATCATCACAATTCCACCTGGATGCAAAATGAAAATTAATTCCACAACAATACAAAGCTATGAAGATTTAAATATTCAGAAAAAAATCATCCACACTCCAGAAATCGAAATTTCATCAATACTTCAGGAAAAACAAGAGACTTGGCAGCAACATCCTATACAACTTGAAGACATCGATCTACAAAGCCTAGATCCAGTCTATCATAAGATACAAGACATTCACCGCCGTCTTAAGGAAAACAAGAGTAATATAATTTCTTATAGTACAAGCGTTTGGACAATTTTGATTTATATAATTTTAATTTTTACAGCAGTCTACGTCACGTGGAAAAAATGTATTTAACCCAAGCTTCACAAAGAAACTCCGTTGACCGAATCCACACGCAACATACCCTCTGGAAATTTGGTTTCGCAAAGCATCCCCAAATTTCCAGTCTAAGAAGGGAGGTGTTATGATATCCCATGAAGAGCCCCACAAATGGAATCTGATGACCCATTTCCGGACATGGAAGAAAACGCTCTTTTCCATCCAGCAAACAGCACGTGGCTGAACTTTCCACAAACGTTGCAGATTCTTACATCTCTATAAGACAACCATCGGGAAGGAATCCAACAATAGTTCAACAATATTCCAACAGTGGTTAAACAACAGAGTCCGCGGGACAACAGAGTTCGCGGGATTGTTACGTTAAAGTCCATATTGTGTAAAATCAATAAGTTGTGTTATAAAGTGTAACAAATAAGTTATAAATCAAATATTTAAATAACTAAGTTGTAACTCAAATAAAAATAATTTTTAAAAATCTGCCAAGTTCCTTTAAAAAAATAATTAGCTTTTGTATCAGTTTACTTGGATAAAAAATTTGTCTGCTTTGTTGTCAAAACAAATATCATCACATGGGCACAAAATTTTTATATGTGAAAGATGTTTGAATACCTTTTCAACATCAAATTTTTTAGAAAAACATAAAAATTATTGTAAAAAATTGAATTCGTGTTGTATTAGGTTACCAACAGAAGATAAAAAAATATATATCTTAAAAAGATTTAGAAAGCATTTTAGAAAAGTCAGCAAACCAGAATTGTCATAACATTAAATCTTCCACCTATCAAAAGCATACAGCATTTAGTATAGCTTATTATTTTAAATGTTCATATGATGATAGTCTTGCAAAATTTAGATTATATTGCGGTAAAGACTGCATAGCCTGGTTTATAAATGAACTGGAGTCTATTGCAAATTTTTGCGACAACATCTTTAGGTTTATCTTGCCTGTGGAAAAATTGATCGAAATAGAAAAAAGAAAAATTCTAAAAGTAGAAATGTGTCATATTTGTAAACAAACATTTACAAAAAAACAGACCAAAGTAGTTGATCATGATCATAAAACTGGAGAAATACGTGGAGCTACTCACTTTATTATAAAAGAATTAGCCACGCCTATAAAAGGATCTATTAAACTTTTACCAATCAATAAAGAAAAATATATATCTTTTACAAAAAATGTTTCGAACACATCAGTGCGTTTACGATTTATTGACTCTTTTAGTTTTATGTCATCAAGCTTAGACATATTATCAAAAAAATTAGATAACAATCAAAAACACATTACTAAATCTCACTGCAAAAATTTGCAAGAATTTGAAATGTTGAATAGAAATGGAGTGTTTTCTTATGACTACCTTGATTCTTGGGACAAACTTGATGAAAAAGAATTGCCAACAAAAAAAGAATTTTTTAGTCATCTTAATAATGAAGCTATTAAGGGTGCGATCCTGGACTAAAAGAGACGGGAAAAAGTCCATGTAAACGGGGAGTGGCATCACGATTTTACATGACTATTTTTCAGGGCCAAACATGGGCAAGATATTTGATAAAATGACAAAAGTTGGGTACTGTTGGAAAGCTAAAGAATGTGTGCAGGGCGTCTGCTATTTTTTATTGCAAAATAATGAGTCAAATAGTAAAAAAAACATTGTTACATTTTGGTTAGTCTAGAGGTTTAAATTGTGTACATTTCGATGTTTTTTTTAACGCATAAAATAGAAGTAAATCAAAAAACTGAGATATACAAGCCCTTTTCCCAAATTTCTGCAACATTTTGCTGTAACGTTTTAAGTGATTAATCTAAAGGTTTTGCCATGTTTGGCTCTGAAAAATTCTCTAACATTTTTTTCGGATAGAATTGCGTGGAGTGGCGTCCGTGGTCGAAATGGTACTAACATTGTTCAGCTACCGTCTAAAAGAGGGCGCGCAAGCATAGGGTGCCAAATTGTGAATTTACGCTTTAACTGACTGAATTTAGTTCAAATAGATACATATTATATTAGCCAAATAATATTTGGTACGAAAACCTTACCTGGCTTTTTAAGACTTTTCAGAAGATTAATGTGGTACTTGAAGCGAATAAAGTACCAAACATTCGTTTTTTTTTCTGTTACAGTTAAGTATTATCTCAACGGTTTGATTATTATTTTAATTAAAATATAAATACATTATTTAACGTTGACGAAATTTTTGTCGAAATGGGTTTTCAAATCATACCTTTTATCAAAAAAAAAACTGTAGTGATGAAAAAAATAATATTTGATGTATTTTTAGATTTATAATAAAACAGCTGGCATGTCTAGGGATGCCGTTCCTATCGCAATAAAACTTTAGGTAAATAAACCCTCACTAAGTATTTATAGCTTTTTTTGGAAAGCTGTTTTTGTTGTGGTAACCCGTAAATTTATGATTTTTTAGTTGGACTATATATAAAAATAAAATATTTTTAAATTTCGAACCATTTTGTAAAGAAAATCATAAATGACCACACGAAAATCATTGTAAATTTTTTTAAACATGATAGTTTACATTTTGGGGTGTAGCTTGGAGGAGATTCAAATAAGAGGTTAAACATATAAATTAGATAATTGTTTTGTTACGATTTTTATCCTAATTTTAATTTTGTTGGAGACTATAACTGTTGGAGATCGAAAAAACTCTCGAAAACGAGCATATCCGAAGCGCTCATCCTATTGGTCCGCAACTACCCCCGTAAGTCGTCTTACCCCTACTTGATGGTTACTGCTAATGTGTCAAATTGCAAAGCTAATTAAGGAACGGCCGGTACCCAAATTACAACGACAAATGATACTAACTTAATTAAGCCTCTTCCCCGAGTGATAGGAACAGGTACAACTCGGTTCTTCCCTAATCTTACTCTAACTTAATCTAAGTCCAATTCAAACGATGCTTCCGATGTGTCCGCGTTTTGCTCAAACCGTAGAGTACGTTCGATCGGTTTGATATCAGAAAATTATCAATTTGAGACAAGGGTTTGTGTGTACGTAACAAAATGCAAGTTTTTTAAGAAATCTGACCTTGCCCAAACTCTGGAATTTGACCATTCTCGGAGGGACGACATCTGGAAGCAATTCGCCTTGCAGTACCCGCTGGGAAAAATTTATCGGACGCTTCTCCGATGTAAAAAATTAAATTCAAATATTTCGGACTGACCGTAAAATTGGGGCCTGGGAACCATCACAGTATTATTGAGTATTATAAAGAGGGGTAACAAATTAGAAGACAAGAAATTCTTCGTAATACCACTTGGTTTTTACTTTAATAGGATGTTAAGGATTATCCTGCGTTTCCGGACAGCAGGGGGTCTATCGGACCTGGTTTTATTTTATCATCAAAGAATATTTCTAAACCATTTATTTATCACTGTTAGTATTTATGGACCCAAATGTATTATTTTATTTTTTTATTTATTTATTTTATAAAGGAGCTTAATTTGCAGTAGTTTTTTTAGAACATGTATACAGCTTGTCAAAAGAATCATCATTCCGATAATGTGTCATTTTAGAGTTAAAATTAAAAATAGATAGTACCCTAAATATTGTACACGCTTATGGTTGTTTTTCAAAGGTAAAGAACAAAAAGGTCACACAAATAAACATAAAATAGGTTCGATCAAAATTAATCAGTAGAGTAGTCTATGCAAGTAACTAATTACTAGGCGATAGGCGATGAAAAAATAATAATTTGTTTGATTCAGTTAAATAAAAACAATTTAAAAAATTTCAAAAACTCCCAAACCGACATCAAAATAAGGTTTGCTCAAGTTTCATTATGGTAATAATTGCCTAACCAATGTGCAACTCAAAAGTCCACTCAGATTTTGACTAAGAATTCACCAATAAAATTAAGTGCGATCTTTTGGGACATCATGTATAAACTTTTAGATTATTACTTTCTTTTGTGCGAGGAATGGTGTTTGTACCTAGTAATTTTTGTATCAAAATGTTAAAAAAAGGGTTGACCAATGCTACATTTTCTCTCATAAAAAAAAAAATGCTTATTTCTCAATTCGACCTTAGAGGGTTAAAATTTGTGTTAAAAATTAAAACTATTGGCATAGGCAGGTACATAAAAGCGTCCTCTGTTACAAAATAGTAAAAAAACTATTTAATTTATTTTAGGGACGACAGTGGGTAGCACTTCCCAAGAGCATATTCAGTGAGTCGAAATTTATCTCAGGATCGCAGCCTTAAAGATGAAAACTATGAACATGCTATAAATGTTTGGAAACTTTTTAACATTAATTCACTTGGCGAGTATTCTGATCTGTATTTAAAAACAGATGTTTTGCTGTTAGCAGACATTTTTGAAGCTTTTCGAGAAACATATATGGCAACTTATCAACTTGATCCTTTCCATTACTATACAGCTCCTGGTTGAACTTTTGATGCAATGCTCAAAACAACAAAAATTCAATTAGAGCTTTTAACAGATATTGTCAAAATTCTCTATATAGAAAAAGGAATTCGTGGTGGAGTTTCGCAATGTTCAAATAGATACGCTAAAGCAAACAACAAATACATGAATACTAATTACGATCATTCGATGGATAGCAATTATCTTATGTATTTTGATGTCAATAATTTGTACGGTGCCGCCAAGTCCGAATATTTGCCATATGGAAATTTCGAGTTTGTTGACGATGTTGATCTGAATCAAGTACTTGACACTCCAAACAACTCTAGCATTGGTTATATACTCGAGTGTGATTTACGGTATCCATTGTATCTACATGATTCACACAGTTATTTGCCTCTGGCTCCAGAACATATGATTCTACCAATGTAAAAAAGTAAAATAAAAAAGCTGTTGCTTACGCTATATTCAAAACGCAATTACATTGCACACTACTATAATCTTAAATTGTATATAAAATATGGATTAATTGTAGAAACGGTTCACAGAATTTTAAAATTTAATCAATCACCTTTGTTAAAAGAATATATAGACTTAAATACCAAATTACGACAACAATCAAAGAATGATTTTGAAAAAGATTTCTATAAATTAATGATTAATTAACGCAATTTACGGCAAATGCATGGAAAATGTTCGAAAACCTAAAGATATTCATTTACTTACTAAATGGGAAGGTCAACATTGTGTAATAGTTGTTGAAATGAATAAATTAGAAGTTTTTTTAAACAAACCTATATGCATAGGATTTACTATATTAGACATATTTAAAACTTTTCTTTATGATTTTCATTACGGTTATATTTTGAAAAATTTTAATGAACAAGCTAAATTACTTTACACTGCTACAGACAGTTTAATTTATCAAATTAACGTAGATGATGTGTACAAATATATCAAACAAGATTTTTATAAATTCGATACGTCTGATTATGAAAGAACAAATATATTTGGTTTAGAATTAAAAAATAAAAAAGTTCCAGGTTTAATGAAAGATGAAAATAACGGTAACATTATGTTAGAATTTGTTGGACTACGATCAAAAATGTATGCTTATACTGTTGATTGAAACGATAGCAAAAATTTTGCAAAAAATTCTAAAGGAGCAAAAAAGTCATTTATTAAATCTATTACATTTAATGATTATAAAGAATGCCATTTTAACGAAAAAATATTTGAATCAGTTCAGAAGCTTATAAAATCTAAAAATCATTCAGTTTATTCTGTTGAACAAAACAAAGTTGTTCTCAATCCTCACGATGATAAGCGCATGCTAAATTTTCCAAGTACAGATACAAAACCTTGGGAATACATGTATCAAGATAGTCTGTAAAAATTGTGCTGAGTGACCAAGTTTTTATACGGGTTATAATCATCCATCGCTTCTTATAAAAATAGAGTATGAAATCTAACATGGTTGAAGAAATGGAACTTGAAATTATCAAGTATATTCAAAATACTAAGATATTATTTATAAAAAAATATTTTTCCTTCATGTATCATCCAGGAAATAACGTAAATTATCTGTCAAGTAAGTAAGATGTTATTTCATCATCTGATACAAAGCGAAGATTTTATAATAGAAGACTGCTTATTTAGTTATATGTATAATAGCACCGATTATTTTTATAATTAATTTTAGAAAAAAAGTTGAAAATTTATAATTATATTATAATATCATATCACATATTATAATTATCAAAGGTTAACTTTAAAACTTCTTAATAATTTAATTAAATTAAATAATTTACAAAATATAAACTTTTATAAAACATTTGTTTTATGCTTGTTGACTGATTTTGATTTACAAGGTGTAACTTCTATAAGTTATCCTGTTCAAAATATTTCAAAAAAACTATAAAAATTTACAAACATGTATTGCAAACTTTATATATTACACATCGTCTAAAGCTTATGCAAAGTCTTTAAAGTGCTTAATTTCGGCCTTAGCAATAAATAAAGTTAAGTACAAGATTGACTGTTCTACCCCTTCCTTTAGTAGAATTGTCAACTAGCTACAGGAAAATATATCAAGAGCGGAAACAGAACCGGGAACAAGACTTGGATGGATATCAGGACCAGATTCCGCTTCTTGGCCATCTACTGAATTATCAGATTATAGAGAAACGTTGTCATTACTAAATTTGATTAGCAGTTAATAAATAAATTTGTTAAATGTTTTTTTATGTGTTTTATGTGTAACATGCAGTTACTTCTAAAAATATGTACTATAAATACAATTCATTAAAGTCTTATAAAACTTTGACAATATTTCTTAGTGGTAAATATTTGACTACTCTGTCATATAAAATAAGACAATATCCTCTTGTTTGATCTGGAACATTAATATTTGTTTCAAATTCCAATCGTATTAGCACTAGACTTTTTCTCAGCATTTCATTTTGCTTGGAACAATCGATAACAGTTATTGGTGAAATTGTCTTAAATTTGTTCGGATTAAATAATGGTTCAGTTTCTTTGCCAAAAAATGATCTTTGAAAAGTTATAAACATTTCATGTAACAGTGCATACTAATTTGTTTTAAAATCTAAGTTTAAATTATCATAAGAGTACATATCGTCATTAAGGTACACATTAACAATAGTTAAGTTACAATGATCAAACGGACTAAAATCCTTGTCTTTGCGATTTTTCCTATCTATCTGAAGTCCAAAAAATATATATTGTGCATTTTCAATACTGGTCTGTAGAGTCCATGTGTGACTTTTTGTTTGAGGAAGTAAGGGAAACTCATAAAATTCTCTACTTCTAAATGGAATGTCTAACACTCTATCGTTACTAACAGTATTAATTAAAGTTAATTTCATTGAATCAGATACCGATATATGTGGTAATGCCCATGAAAGTTTAAATATTTTAACTTTTGCAAAATGATTGTTTTCATTGACAATTAAAGCCTTAACGTCTGAATTTCCTCGAACCAGAATTAACTCTTGAAGCATGTTTATTAAAATTTTATTGAAATCTTCACAAAATCCCAAAATTAAACGTAATTTACAACATTAAAAAATCCTGTAGCAGAATCAGTTGTAGTTGAATTTCCTCTTGGAAACCAGCCAGCATTTTGAAGAGCATCACTTTGGTTTTTGTTGTACGTAGCATATCCTTTCATGATCGATGCCAAGCCAGGATTCCTAATTTGATCAATAGGTTGTCCACAAATTTCATAACGGATCTCATCAAATAAGAAAAAACACCGTTGTCTGCAAACTTTACCCCGGAAGGTGTAACAGTTTCGTTGTTTTCATTGACCACATTTACTTTTCCTTCTATATATAAAGTACTACATGAAGGTAATGTGTATAAATTTTGTTGTTCTATAGGAATTCTGATCGTATCATTGTTTTCAAAAGAATCATTGACGTAAGGTTTATGTGTACGTTTTTCTGCATAAACAATTGTTGAATCAAAAACTGCTTTATCATTAATGTTTAAAATTTCATCATTCATCTTTGATATGTTTTATTCTTTTAACGTAAATCCTAAAGAGAGTAAAAATTTTTTGTTGCTAGGTGTTGGGAATAAAATTAGATTAATTAGATAAATTTTTTTGAACAGTAAATATATATTGTTCTCGTTCTCGAGTTTGAAACAATAAACCCATATTTTTATTGCAGTTTTTTTAAATGTAGTATTACCATTATCACTTTTTTCTAAAATTAACTAGATTTCCATCTTGATCGGTTATTTTAAGTACAATTTCATTAATTTCTTGAGTGTTGATTGGTAAATAGATAACACTAGCTGGGATTTCTACAATTCGATAACCAGGCGGAACATTAGGAAAAAAATCATGTATAACATGAACTTCTCTACCGTTTCTGAAAGAATTTGATATTATGTTGCACTCTACACATAAGGCGTTTAATTTCAGAATTTTTGCAGGAAACTGGTGTGTGCGGAAAAAACAAAAATGAGAGTCAGCGAGAGAGAGTGGACACTTACCTTGGGGTTGTTGTCAACGGTGGAAATCAACAGGAGACTTGGGATGATTTTCAGAAAAGCTTGCGACACACTCTCAACTGATTAAAATTAAAAATGATGCGCAGCCTTCAAACAAAATGTATAGAGGGTTGCCTGCCCTTGAGAAAATAAAAAGTAAAAATAAAAAAAATAATATAAATAATTAAAATGATATGCGAGGACGAAACATTCCGCCCACCAAAATACGGAGTATTTTCCGCTACTCATTTAGGGGGAGAGGACAGAGTTTAACAACAGGTCGCTTGAAAACTCCGCCTGGGGTCTTAAGGGTAACAACACGCACGATTCCATCGTGGCCTGGATGGAGTGCGACAACACGGCCTAAGTGCCATTGCAATGGAGGTAATAACTCATTTTTAATTAGAACTAGCATACCGATTTTAATAGGACTAGGTGTCGTTTTGGTCCATTTCGACCGCTGATGCAAGGTATGCAAATATTCGGCAGACCAGCGGGACCAAATATGTTGAACGATGCGTTGCACTAATTGCCATCGACTGAGTCGATTAATCGGCAGGTCTAGAAGGTCTGGCTCAGGAAGTGAGACTAGTGGTGCGAATGTAAGAAAATGACCGGGGGTAAGAGCAGTTAAATCATTAGGGTCATCACTTAGGGGGTATAGCGGTCGCGAATTAAGCATTGCCTCAATTTGCGTCAAAATTGTAAGAAGCTCTTCGTATGTCAAAATCTGATGACCGATGACGCGTAGTAAATGAGTCTTAACCGATTTCACTCCGGCCTCCCATAGTCCTTCAAAATGTGGGGCTGATGGGGGGTTGAAATGCCAGTCGATTTGTTCAGCTTTGGATGCGCCTTGCATGAATTGAGTAATTTGTCTATGAGCACTAATAAAGTTAGTTCCGCAGTCTGAGTAAATCTGTTGACATCTGCCACGGTGCGCAAGAAAACGTCTCAAAGCCGCGAGAAACGCGTCAGAGGTTGGATCCGAAGCTAGCTCCACATGTATAGCTTTCGTAGAGAAACATACGAACAAGCACACGTACGCTTTTAAAGTTTTTGCATCGCGAGTTTTGGACATGGTAATAGAAAACGGCCCTGCGTAATCTACTCCAACTTGGAGAAACGGTTTAATTTGAGAAAAACGAGAGGGCGGTAGACTTCCCATGGGTGGTTGATGATGAGCTGGATGTGTGTGGAAACACCGAACACATTTTGACAACACTCGTCTTATGACGCGTTTGGCGGACATAATCCAAAAGTGGTTCGAGAGAAGATAATGGACAGTCTGATTACCCGCATGAAAATATTGGAGATGAGTGTATTCGATCAGCAAAAAAGTAAAGCGGTGATTAGAAGGTAAAATAGCAGGGAAGCGTTTAGAATAAGGCAATGGAGCTTGTCCGAGACGACCACCTACGCGTAGAATATTTTGGTCGTCTAAAAACGGCGAAAGTTTTCGGAAAACTTTTGGCAAAGGTCTTTCATTCTTAAGAGTTTCAATTTCTTCTGTGAAATAAGAAGACTGAATGTGACGAACCAATATCATCATCGGTTGTAAATACTCCGATGATGTAATATGGCATGACAGACGTTTAGAAGATTGAGTCTTAAGTTCTATAAAACGACGAATGTAACAGATAATTCGAATAATCTTGGGCAACGAGGAATGGCTATTTAGTGAATCATCTAAAAAATGAGAGGTAACGATCGTGTTAAACGATTGAGATCGTTCTTCATCGATGGCTTGGTTGGTTAAGCTACCCTCTGTCTCAGTGAAACAGCGACGATTCGATTTTAGAATGAGTGGTCCCGCCCACCATAAGGAACCGTCAACAAGCTCACAGGGGAAAAGTCCACGAGATCCGAAATCCGCGGGGTTTTCACAAGAAGGAATATATGACCAGTTAGACGGAGGGACTCTTTCTTGAATATAGGCTACTCGATGACTAACGAACGGTTTCCAACGATGGGGAGATGAATTAATCCACGACAAGACAGTGGTAGAATCTGACCAAGCGAAAATGCGATGAAAACAGAGTTTATCTTAGAAAGCTTGACAAATGAAGTTAATTAAGCGAGTCAAGAGGACTGCGGCTAAAAGTTCAAGTCGAGGAATCGTAACCTTTTTTAAAGGAGCCACTTTTGAGCGAGCACATAAAAAGAGAGTAGAAGGCTCTTGGGAAGCGTATGTAAAAACTAGATAAACCACAGCGGCATACCCTTTCCCGCAACTATCTCCAAACCCATGAAGTTCACATGTCAAAAAATCTCCGGGTAAGATACAGCGAGGTAAAGAAAATTTTGCTAATGCGGGAAGATCGTGAGAGAATTTTTCCCAAGATCGTAAAATGTCGTTGGGAGGGGTATCATTTCAAGCTAATTTGAGACTCCAAATGCGTTGAATTAAGTGCTTGATGTAAAATGTAAGGGGAGTTAGGATACCTAATGGGTCAAAAATTAGAGCTAGATTAGATAAAAGAGTACGTTTAGTACAAGGAACTGGAAGAATATAAACCGTGAATCTAAAAGAATCTATGGATGGACTCCTCTGCAACCTGAGAATTTTGAGTGTGTTGTTGCGATCTTTTTCTGGTATGGTTATTGCATCTACACAAACGTGAGAAGAGGGAAGATCTGATAAAAGCGAACGATCGCTTGATGCCCACTTGCGCAATTGGAAGTCGCCTTTTGCTAGGAGGGCAATTAATTGAGCTTTTAAATTGAGGGTTTGATCATAGGAACTATTCCCAGTGACAATATCGTCAATGTAAGTATCTGTTTTAAGTGCAGCAGCTGCAAGTGGGAACATAGAACCATCTTCCTCAGCCAATTTAAGCAAGGTTCTAATAGATAAATAAGGAGCAGGCGTTGTTCCATAGGTGAGCGTTTTTAATCGATAGTCTTGTAACGGTTCTTCCGGGGTAAAACGCCAAATTATGCGCTGGTAATCACATTGAGTGGGAGTAACCAAAATTTGGCGATACATCATCTTGATGTCAGCAGTTAAAACATAAGCGTGTAAGCGGAAATTTAATAAAATAGTGCAGATATCCCTTTGAAGTTTAGGACCAGCGAGCAAATGATCGTTAAGAGAGGTCTGATTTGGAGCATGAGCGGAAGCGTTGAAAACAACACGAAGTTTCGTACTAAGACTCTCTGGCTTGAGTACACAATGGTGTGGTATATAATAAGTCGCCAGATTTGCATCCTCGGGAGGAGAGATTGGCTCCATATGATCTAAATCTAATTATTCGCGCATAAAATCCGAATACTGTTGATGGATGTGCGGTTGGTTTAACAGTTTTTGTTCCAGTCTTAGGAAGCGGTTAACAGCCAGAAGACGACTGTCTGGAAATAAAGGAGGTGTTTCACGGAAGGGTAAAGAAACGACAAAGCGATCTGACTCAGTACGAGTACAAGTTTTGTTGTAAATATCCTCACAGAGTATATCGTCGGGAGACAAAGATTGGGTTTCTGGAACATTTTCAATGGCCCACAACTTCTGGAGGGAGTCTTCCAAGTTGCAACATGGATTAATCGTGGTAAAAAACGAGTGAATATCTGTACGAATAGAAGTGGATGAATGTTGGCCAATTAAGACGTAGCCAAAGACTGTATTTAAAGCGTCAGGTTCCCCTGGTTCACCCTTTATTACATTACCTTTAACAATCTGCGGAAAAATATCAGCTCCAAGAAGCAAATCTATATTTCCTGGACTGGCAAAGGAATGATCAGCGAGGGGTAAATTTGTTCGAATGTGGGACCAGTGTTTGGCTGATATGTGAGCGGAAGGAAGATCGTCACAAATCTTGGGTAAAATCAAAGCATCTGTGTGAAATGTAGGAAATAATTGACCAATGGGCCGAAGAGACAAGAGAACTGAACCTGAATTGACCAAAGTCATTGTTTGACCTAGACCTTGTATCCTGCGAGACCCCATCTGTTTTGGTAAACCCAAAACTTTTAAGGCCTTTTGAGATATAAAGGAAGTTTGAGAACCACAATCCAATAGAGCTCTTAATTCTGTATGGGTTCCGTTACAAGTAAGAACCTCTACACGAGCAGTGCCTAATAATACACTGATAGTAGTTGAAGTAAATCCAGCGCCACTAAGTGTGGGAGTAGAGGGAGTAGAGGAGAGCGAAGGAGCAGGATTTACAGCACTTAATTCATCAGACCTGGGGATAGGCGAAGATTCAAAATGTAAAAGAGTATGGTGTCTCTGATAACATTGACGACAGGCGTGTGTAGATTGGCAAACTTTGCTCGTATGACAATGACTAAGACAATTAATACACAAGCGTTTTAGTTTAGCAAGAGCATAACGCTCTTTGGCGGATTTAGCTAAGAATTCTTGACATTTGTATATCAGGTGATTCGCGTTACAAATTGGCCATTTACTAGAAACTGTATTAGCTAAAAGAGAGGTGCTGTATCGTGAAGATGTAGATGGTGATTTAGTTGGTTCAATCCTTTTTGGTTTGGGTTTCGAAAAAGTAGCATTACTCAATGCACACCAATGTTGCTCTAAAAATTGGTAAAGTTTTTCATAAGTTGGAATGGCTTTGGAATTGTGATGGAGTTCAAAACGAGTTATCAACGAAGCGTCCATTTTTTTATGTAGTAAATTAAAAAACAGAAAATCTGCAAGATCTACTGGGAGTGTAAATTGTCGTATAGCTTTCAAGTGCTTTGAAAACGTATCCATAAGCGTTCTTATCTCCTGCGGATTGTCTGAATTAATTTTCGCAGCGTTGTCCAAAGCATTCCAATGCGCATGCAAGATTTGTCGATCATTTTTATAGCGTTTATTGAGTCAAAGCGACAAAAAAACTGTCCCGATAGATGAGAACAGTACTAAGAGAGAGAGAGAGAACAATCCGTATGCGGTGACAAGCAAAAACGTATTGCCACAAAAAACACAATCAATATGAAGTTTTCTGAAAACCGTAATAGCGTGAATAGCGTTATAAATTAATCATTAAATTGGCATAAACGTTGGCAACCCTCCGTGGTACATTCGGTTTGAAGGACCAAAAACAAATGTGTGCGGAAAAAACAAAAATGAGAGTCAGCGAGAGAGAGTGGACACTTACCTTGGGGTTGTTGTCAACGGTGGAAATCAACAGGAGAATTGGGATGATTTTCAGAAATGCTTGCGACCGGTCACTCACATGAGATTATGATTTTATGCGTTCGCTTTACGAGATACGAGCGTACTCACTTTTTTAAGAAAAGAAAAAGGAGAGCGAAGGGTGAAAAAAAAGTGCACACTCTCAACTGATTAAAATTAAAAATGATGCGCAGCCTTCAAACAAAATGTATAGAGGGTTGCCTGCCCTTAAGAAAATAAAAAGTAAAAAAAAATAGTACATTTTTCAACAAGAGATGAAAATGCCGTTTTTTTCTTGAGCGGACAGTTGCCCACGAGCCGCGTTAGCGGCGAGGGAGGCAAGTCCGCGAACGAAAAAATCGGTATTTCATCTCGAGTAGGAAATGCGATTTTTTCTACGATATCGCAGTTTATAATAGATTCCTATATAAGATTAGAAAATTAGAAAATTTATTTATTTTTTACATAAACTTATTGTAGACAAACTCATAACTTTTTGGGGATTTCTGAGGTAAGATATTATTGGAAGCGGAATTTGCTGCTTCAATCACGCTCGGTGGGGCACATCACACTCGGTGGTGTGCCCGGTTCTCTCATTTCGCTTTCACAATCTATAATTCTTTATTTTTAGTTCAAAACGTTCAACGTTCAAAACTTGCAACTTTATTTCAACTCAAAACGAACTATCACAATGGAAAGTACTCTTTGTACAGGCGTTTCGATAGCAACACATGCATCTTTATTATGTTATAGTTATTTGTATCACTAGGCCAGAAACTGACCTTTTGCAACTATGAGCGTAGTTTGCAGGCTAAGGCCGAAGGCCGCAGCCTGCAATAGCGAATTGTTGCAAAATAAGTTTCTGGCTGTGTGATACACACTATTTTTTGGGCCGACAATTGATTAAATTTGTTAAAAGTAATATTTTCGTATAAATTTCAATAAAATTAAGAATCAAGTAAGTGTTAGTTTTTGACATTGACAAATAATTATGATTTACAAAATAGAAACACCAGTGCACATTACGGAAGCTGCCGAGAAATTATTTGATATATTCTTCTATCAACATCGATCGTATGTATCGAATATCGAACGTCGCAGACGCTGGCAGAGCATACGGCCGACGCATGTCAAACCTCAAACGATTCAAACTCTGTGTTCTGTAGTTGGCCGTGCATTTTGCAGTTCTAGGCCGGGAAACGGTCGGTTTCAAGCGGATTTAGACGAATGCAATTTGTGTCATTTTAGAACGGAGGCCCAAAATAGTTATTTGTATCACTAGGCCAGAAACTGACTTTTTGCAACTATGAGCGTAGTTTGCAGGCTAAGGCCGAAGGCCGCAGCCTGCAATAGCGAATTGTTGCAAAATAAGTTTCTGGCTGTGTGATACACACTATTTTTTGTGCCGACAATTGATTAAATTTGTTAAAAGTTAATATTTTCGTATAAATTTCAATAAAATTAAAAATCAAGTAAGTGTTAGTTCTTGACATTGACAAATAATTAGGATTTACAAAATGGAAACACCAGGCACTTTACGGAAGCTCCGAGAAATTATTTGATATATTCTTCTATCAACATCGATCGTATGTATCGAATATCGAACGTCGCAGACGCTGGCAGAGCATACGGCCGACGCATGTCAAACCTCAAACGATTCAAACTCTGTGTTCTGTAGATGGCCGTGCATTTTGCAGGTCTAGACCGCGAAACGGTCGGTTTCAAGCGGATTTAGACGAATGCAATTTGTGTTATTTCAGAACGGAGGCCCAAAAAAATATTTTCAGCTCTAGAATGAAAAACCCTCACTTTTATAGAGGGTAGTCCGTGGAAAAATTGCTATTTGCATATATATGAGTAGAAAAAATAATATAAATAATTAAAATGATATGCGAGGACGAAACAACTGGTTAACGTTTTTTTTCAACACTTGAGGTTGAAAACCCAACAAATTTGCAATAGAATCTTTCTGTGTAAAGTCAATATCAAACGAACATTTAATTTCAGTTTTTAATGTATTATTATTTCCCATAATCAAAATTTTGGGTAATATTTTTTTTTCCTTTTTACTACTGCTTGTAGTATTAGAATACTTTTTTGTCATAAAATATGAGAGTTTCATATCTAAACAACAACTTATATCGTTTATTTCATACGATCCTTCATCTAGTTTAATACAACCTAATTCCTCATTTTCCAATTTAAAGTAAAACTTGTTATTAGAATTGTCAATATTAGGAATGAATGTTTTTTTATTTTATTACCCAGAGCAATAGGTGGATAATATTTTTTGCTAAGTATAGAACTATTTCCACTTAAAGTTAAAGTAAATGACATATTTTAAAGTTATTTAACTTAGAACTCAAATGCTATTAATAAAATATTAATCGTTAATATGGTTATATAAAAACTTCAGACATAATTGTCCACAGTTATTTCAATTATACTTTTGTAAATTTTGATGATTGTAGGTTATGTTACACGGACTTACACTTTGCAAATAATTTACTACTAGTTCTTTTGGAAGCTGCAAATTTCCATAACTACCAAAATAAATAATATTGTTATTAATTTTTTTATATGCTGTCCAATGTGTTCCAGAACCTTTAGAATCATCTAAATTAATTATTCCGCATTCGTTTAGTTTAACTAATTCTGTAGGTAGCTTATTTCTCATAAATATCCATCTAAAATGTGGAATTTTTAATAGTTTCACATATTTTAACAAATCTAAATTAGTGAGTGCTCGATTAGGTAATTTTATTGGAAACATTTTTTGTTTTTTGATGGTTTAAAAAAAACTAATCCAGTTTTGTAAGGTTTTAAGTATAATCCATTTTCAGTTTTTCCTACAACAATGGCTTCCATTGCTTGATTGTGACGTTGATGCTCTTTTAACTGTTCTTTGGCAGCATTTCCAGAATTTACAGTTTTTGCTATAGCAGCAGTACCTCCACCTAATGATCCTAAAGCTCCTAATGCTGCAAATATTGGCAACAGTGGCAAGAACCCACCTGTTTTTGGAACTGGAATTATTCTATCTGGTTTAATTTTTCTTTTTCCTTTAAACTGTATTTAAATTATTTTTTTGTTTTTTAACATTAGTTTTGCATGATTTACTAAATCTTTAAAAGTTAAAGCTTTTCCACGTTTAACTTTGTTTTTTTCTACTTTTCGTTTTTTTTGTTTTTGCTTTCATGGCTGAAGCGACTCCAAGTGCAGCAGTGTTTTCACCTAAACCAGCGTCTGATGAATGAAGTCTATCGACAGCTTTTTTATTACTTGGTCAGCTTTATGTCGTTCTTCTAAATTTTTATGATTGTTGTATGCTATATCATGTAATTTACAAGCTTCGTCTAGTTTATTAATTCTTTGATCTCCTCTTGCAAACCGCTTGGCTAATTTTGTACCTGGCCCGCAAAATTTATAACCTGGAATATGTAGTTCAAATGGCAACTTATTACTCACTGAATTCACAAGATCACAACCGCAATATATCTTTTCAGCAGTTTTTTTACAACTGCTTTTATTTAATTTTCTTTTCAGCTTTTTTTACTTTTTTCAGCATCGCATGCACAACGCCCGACTACTTAAAATCAACTGATCAAAATCTATTTATATTTCATAAAGTTTAAGTTTTCAGTCAGTTTGCCGCAAATATGCACGAAATTAAACAAGAAGTTACTTTACTTATTGACAACCATGAAGTGAGTTCTCAAAAAACATATGATAAATATGGTAAACCATTGCCCCCTACAATAAGATGTCTTATAGTAGGACTATCTAATTGCGGAAAAATCAACGTTATGATGAGTTTAATTGAGCATCCTAACAGACTAAAATTTGAAAATGTATATGTTTTTTCTAAGTCACTATTTCAACCAAAATACTGTTATTTAGAGACATTATTAAAACCACTTAAAGGTATTAATTACTATGCATTTAACAACATAGATGATAATATACCTCCACCACATAAAACCAAATCAAATGCAATATTTATTTTTGATGATGTAGCTTGCGATAAACAAAATATTATGAAAGAATATTTTAGGATAGGGCGGCATAAACAAGTAGATTGTTTTTATTTGTGTATTTAAAAATACACAAAACATTTAATTCGAGATAATGTTAACCTGATAATTTTATTTAAACAAGATGATTTAAATTTATATATGAAGATAATATAAGCAGTGACATAGATTTTAAACAATTCAAAGATATGTGTTCATTTTGTTGGAAAGAAAAGTATGGATTTTTAACAATTGATAAAAATAGTGATATTAATAATGGAAGATATAGGCTAGGATTAGATGCTTTTATTCAGAAAAAGAAAGCAATAAATTTAGTAAAATCTTACAGATGTTTTAGTATTCAATCAATCTTGCTCTGTACTATACGTTTTATTGTTTTATAGAAATATAATAATGAATTTTGAAAATAATCTTGATATTTCCGCTGATTTAACAAAAAGACTTATTCAGAAACGAAAAGAACTTCAACATAAGTTACAATTGTTAAAAGAAACTCCATGAAAATTTTTTTCTTCCAATTACTAACCATTTTAAGAATATTACTAAGAAATTAGAACCAAAAAAAAAAGTTATAAATTTTAGTAGCAACCCCACTGTTTATAGCACACCTAAAACAAAAATATTGACACCTTCTTCAAGTACACCCAAAAGAATTTCTGTAAAACTTGGTAATGTAAAAAAAACGTATAAATGTGCTCAAGGATAATAATGAATCCCTTTCACCAATAAGAACTAAAGTTGAAAACAATGAAATTGAAGAAGTTAGTACAGTAAACTTCTATAGTCGCTGAACAAAATCCTAACCTGGATGATAATTATACATTTGATGAACTCATAGAAAATTCTCTATTAGAAAGTAAACAAAATATTGCAAGTTCCATTGACACATCAGTGTATAAAGAATGGATGAAAGACTTTCATGATCTTCCCAAACGGTATATTAATGAAATGCATCATGATAGTAAAAAAGAATTCGATCATAGACCAGGGATTCGTCATGATAGTTTTGTTGGGATTATCAAATACTCCACATAAAACATATAAATACAAAAAATTGCTAGGAAAAGGAATGTATAAAGAAGTTAGTCGTAATTCTGTAGAATATGTTTACTGGAATGATCCAAATGAATTAGTAGACAGGTTATGTTTGTTAGTTGCATCTCAGACCGCAGGCAATACAAGTCACAATAACAAAATTGTTTCTATAATTGAAGAGTTAAAAGAAGCTAAAATAATCTGTATTATAATGTTTTAATAACATATTGTTATCACGCCGACGTCGGCGTCGGGAACGGCGGCGTCGCGACGCACTTTTTCCAGCGGCCCCTGATGTCGGTGGGTCGCAGCGGCGCTTTGTTGGTTGTCCGGCCTAGGTCGTCGTGCACTATTCTTAGGGACTTCCTCACTGCTTGTTGCTACGGAGTCGCGGTCTCGCGGACGACGCGGGGTCGTGTAAGGCGCGGAGTCGCGGAAGACGCGGAATCGCGGAGAACGCAGGGTCGTAGATCTCGTGTGTCGGAAAGTCGCGGATTCACTTCGGGTTGTCCGTGGATGGCCGAATCACTTTTTTAACTCGCACTCAGCACTTAGCACTTTTGGGGACTGGGAGAAAAATCAAACAGCGTAACGGGTAAAAAAAGAACTGTTTATTATAGTCGAGGTGAGCACCGACAAGGGATACTGCAGAGACCTGAACAACACAGCAACTGTCGAGCTACAAAGGAAAAGGACACATATTTCATTTTCCCACACATGTGTGTGGGAACGGGCCGTTGTAGACATCCCAAAAGTCTTTTCAGCCAATTGACGGGATATGTAGGATGGGTACGGTTTAAGGATGGGTTCGGAAGGATGGTGTAGGTGTCTGAGGGGATTGTTACTGACCCAGCATTCGCCTACGGAATCCATTGGATTCACTCCGTTAGGAAAACCCCTGAAAAAAACCTACGGAAGGTCAGGCGGTAGCGGGATGCAAACCCACCCAACTCTACCTACCCAATAACGAGCGGCGCGCCAAAGCGCTTGGGCACGGGTCTGGGTGTCGAGCTACAATTTTTAACCTCTATTTATATTTGTGATTTGGAAAAACCATCAACTTGGGTTTTTTTCCCTGTAGTGGGGTCTAACAAAACCAGACAGAGGTGGTTGTTTCTGATTGGCTCGGTAGTTCGTCGACGCGAACAACATGTAACCTAAACCTAACTAAATCTAACTTAAAGCTAACATAGTTCAACTTAATCTAACTTATTCTAACTTAAATCTAACTTAATCTAACTTAATCTAGGGCGTAAATTTCCGCCTAAGTTCGCGGGCGCAAATCATCTGAATATAATCTCGGTATCAATATCATGCCAATCTAATGACAAAAAATAAATATTTTTTATCTTAGGGACAAACTGAATATGTTTGTTCGTTAAGAGTAGGTACTATTAAAAGTGTAAAAATGTCAGATGATGAAATAATTACATATATAAATAGTAACCCGTATCCAAAATCTAAATTGTTAAATGTACAGATTAAATATGGTGATACATTTTTATTTTCAAGTACAAAATATAACGATTTATATGCTGAAATAAATGTAAAGTCGAATTTGAATCATTTTCAGTCACATCTTTGTATCAGAAGCAAGAAGATAATCTACAATGAAGCCAGTTTGTAATAATAAAATTTCATCTATAAAATATGATATTATATCTGAACTGCATAAAACAGCAAGAATTAATTTTAAAAGAAGGCGTGTAATTACTAAAGGACTTTATGAAACGTTGCAACCTGATCTTGTTGAAATGATTCCATATGCTAAAGAAAATAAAGGGTTTAAATACATTTTAGTTGTAATTGATTGTTTTTCAATATATGTCTGGGTTAATAAACTAAAAACAAAAATTGCTCCAGAGGTTGCAAAAGCTATGAAAATTTTTAGTCAAACGTGAAAACTCAACCAAAACATCTCCAAACAGATAATGGATCTGAGTTCTATAACACATATTTTAAAAAATTAATGAAAGATAATAATAAAACCATTACAGCGTTTTCACCACAAAAAAAGCATCAATACTAATCATCATCATCAAGCAATAGTTGAAAGAGTAAATCGAACATTAAAAAATTTAATGTGGAAACAATTTAGCCTTGATGGTAACTATAAATGGTTAGATATTTTAGAACCGATCGTTGACCATTACAATAATACCTATCATACAACTATTAAAATGAAGCCTTCTGAAGTAAATAACAAGAATGAAAAAATGATTCTACGGAATGCATATACAAACATTAAAACTGTTACTATTAAAAATAAGTTTAATGAAGGTGATCATGTAAGAATAAGCAAATTTCGAAGTGTTTTTGATAAGGGATATATTCCAAATTGGTCTAATGAAATATTTATTGTAAGACAAGTTAAATTAACTAATCCAACAACATATCTCCTGCAAGATGATAAAGGTGAAGAAATTCTAGGAGGATTTTATGAGATGGAACTTCAGAAAGCAAAACATCACAATGTATATCTTATAGAAAAAGTGTTGAAAAAGAAAGGAAACAAATTATATGTAAATTGGTTAGGTTTTGATAAAATTTCATGTTATTGTTATAAAAAAAACAACTGTATTTTTATAATTGTAGTCTAGAATCTTAATAAATCTATAAAAAAAAATGCTTGTATTTAAAACAGTTTTTATTAACAAAAAAATTACTACCTTATTTCTTTACACTTTCAAAGTTATATTCAAAGTAAGTTGCAGGTATATGTTTGATACCATATACTTCTTTCACAACAGCTTTAAATGCACATCCTAAACAGCTAGTTTTTTGTACTGTTAAATTGGGAGGAGCTAAGATAAACAGGTCAAAACATGTTGTTTTACTTGGTGTTTGTGGTTTTCTGTTGACGTTTCTTGTTTCTTGTTTGACGTTTGTCGTTTTTTGTTTGGTGTTTGTCGTTTTTGTTTGGCGTTTAATGTTTGACGTTAGTCGTTTTTTTTTCTTGGTGTTTATTGCTTGTGCGTTTGACGTTCGTCGTTTTTTTTTTGCTTGAGGTTTAATGTTTCTTGTTTGATATTTGTGTCTTTGTAATTTAATTTTATTGAATCAGATATAGGATTTTGAAAGAATACAAAACAATTAAAAAAATCGTTTATTTTATTTACATGCTACATAATTCTTTAAAAAGTACTGTTAATTTAGACGTTTCCATCTTAAAATTGTACATTAGTAGACCGTCCTACTGCTCCCTTGTTCACCAAAAAAAAAATTTTTTCCACTACTTATGTCTTTATTTAGCAGCTCCATTAAACTATTTATCTTGAATTTCCCCGTAAATCGTTGCGGCAAGATGGTTCGACACTTATCACACGTGACATACACTTTATCCCCATAACAAGTATTTATTATAGAAAAAGATGCAATTTCATCTGGCTAATTCACATCTAATGATTTTAAACTCATGAACTCATCAACATGAAAAGAATAATTCAAGTTTTTCAAAAGAGACACAATTTTTAATTTTAACACAATGTTAACAGCACAGATTAAAAAGACGAATTTAGAGCTATTTATACATCGTTTTTTTGCTATAATTTCTATATTTTGGACATGCGCTTTAGAAGTTGCAAATAAGCGATTTCATAATTATTGCACAATATAGCAACTAAAAAAAAAAAATGAATGAATCATCAGATAACACTAGTCAACACTCAAAATTTCCCGGTGAAAATTTATAGCGGAGTTTGTAGATAATCATGCACCTAATACCAGAAAAATAACCATTTATTTCAATCACGTATAGATAAAGAGATTTTATTTTTATTTTTAAATAATTTTTTTTGATCAATTTAGGAAGGTAGCTTTAAATTTTTGTTACAAACAATCATAATACCATGTTGTAGTATTAGTCTACATTCAGTTTTTTCACCATGTCTCGCTGTTGTGTCAATTCTCCGGAGTTATTTTGCTTTTTTTGTTTGTTCTATATTTACCAAGAAGTAAAAAAAAAGCATTACTAATGTTGGTTTTTGGTTAGAGAGACACCGACCTCTTCTTACAATAGACGACCAAAAGAACAAACACACAACAAGTTTATTTTTAAAGTCTAAATAACGTATTAACCTTAAAGTAACTACGAAAAATTGCTAAATTTAAAATAAATTTCTCTTAAAAACTATACGTGACTGAGATGTTTTATTTACTGTTCTAAGTTCTCTATAGCATGGCGATCTCGAATCACTCAATTTAATCTCTGGGAAAAAAACCGTATTTTTTTTGTTGTCTAGTGTAATCATCCAAATGACTAATAGGTCACTGAACCAAATGACTCATAAATAATACAAGGTCAATAAACTGTGACTTATAAAGCATTAACCTAAAAGTCTCAAGGCCACTGACTCATAGGATATTAACTTGGATTAATCATTGATGACTCATCACTTAAAACCGATACCGATTCTAAACCATCATAATTGATGAGCCAGAACCGGCCTTCTAATACTACCACAAACCACTCAAGGTTTAAAATTTTGGTTTCTCGAAAACGGGGTCTACTAGCGAGAAAATTGCAAGAGCAAAAGTTGTTCAGAATTCAATTTTGGGTAAGATTTAAGAAAAATTTTCATTCTCAGGTTTAAAATTTTCGAGTTTTTCGAAAACGGTGAGTCCTAGCGAGAAAACGCCAAGAGCAAAAGTTGTTCAGAAGTCAATTCTGAGCTCACTTTAAAAAAAAAATTCAATCTAAGTCCAAAAACAACAAAGTTACAACGATCTTGTCTCAAAAATACTTAAAATCTCTTCAAACCAGGTTTCTGCAACGGCTTAGAAAGTATTTTACGACTTATCCCTAGCGAAAATGACGAAAATCGCTTCAAATCGGGATTCTGGTTCGATCTATATTATAATCGAATGTTGCCATAGGAAACAAACCACTCAAGGTTTAAAATTTTGGTGTTTTTCGAAAATGGTGCATCCTAGCGAGAAAACTGCAAGAGCCAAAGTTATTCAGAATTCAAATTTGGGTTAGAATAAACAAAAATTTTCATTCTCAGGGTTAAAATTTTGGTGCTTCTTCAAAGCGGTGCGTCCTAGCGAAAAAAGCCAAGAGCAAAAGTTGTTCTGAATTCAATTTTGGTTGAGATCTAAGAAAAATTTTCATTCTCAGGTTTAAAATTTTTGAGTTTCGCGAAAACGGTGCGTCTTAACGAGAAAACGCCAAGAGCAAAAGTTATTCAGAATTCAATTCTGAGCACGTTATAGAGAAAAACTTCATTCTAAGTCTAAAAACAACAGAGTTACAACGATTTTGTCTCAAAAATACTTAAAATCTTTTCAAACATGGTTTCTGCGCTTGCAGAGCGAAAATGCCGAAAATCGCTTCAAATCTGGATTCTGGTTCGATCTATTGTATAATCGAGTGTTGCCATAGGGAACAAACCATTCAAGGTTTAAAATTTTGTGGTTTCTCGAAAATGGTGCATCCTAGCGAGAAAACTGCAAGAGGAAAAGTTGTTCAGAATTCAATTTAGGGTGAGATTTAAGAAAAATTTTCCTTCTCACGTTTAAAATTTTCGAGTTTCTCGAAAACGGTGCGTCTTAACGAGAAAACGCCAAGAGCAAAAGTTATTCAGAATTCAATTCTGAGCCCGTTTTAGAAATAAACTTCATTCTAAGTATAAAAACAACAGAGTTACAACGATTTTGTCTCAAAAATACTTAAAATCTTTTCAAACCTGATTTCAGCGACTACCTAGAATGTGGTTTATGACTTATGCAAAGCGAAAATGCCGAAAATCGCTTCAAATCGGGATTCTGGTTCGATCTATTGTTTAATCGAGTCTTGCCATAGGGAACAAACCATTCAACATTTAAAATTTGAGTTTTCCTCGAAAACGGGGCGTCCTAGCGAGAAAAATGCTAGAGCAAAAGTTATTAAGAATTCAATTTTGAGCACATTTAAAAAAAAATTCATTCTAAATCTAAAAACCACAAAGTTACAACGATTTTGTTTCAAGCATACTTGAAATTTCTTCAAACCTGGTTTCTGCGACGGCTTAGAAGGTGGTTTACGATTTATCCATAGCGAAAATGCCGAAAATCGCTTCAAATCGGGATTCTGGTTCGATCTAAAGTATAATTGAGCGTTGCCATAGGGAACAAACCACTCAAGGTTTAAAATTTTGGTGTTTTTCGAAAACGGAGCATCCTAACGAGAAAACTGCGAGAAGAAAAGTTGTTCAGAATTCAATTTAGGGTGAGATTTAAGAAAAACTTTCATTCTCAGGTTTAAAATTTTCGAGTTTTTCGAAAACGGTGAGTCCTAGCGAGAAAACGCCAAGAGCAAAAGTTGTTCAGAAGTCAATTCTGAGCTCACTTTAAAAAAAAAATTCAATCTAAGTCCAAAAACAACAAAGTTACAACGATCTTGTCTCAAAAATACTTAAAATCTCTTCAAACCAGGTTTCTGCAACGGCTTAGAAAGTATTTTACGACTTATCCCTAGCGAAAATGACGAAAATCGCTTCAAATCGGGATTCTGGTTCGATCTATATTATAATCGAATGTTGCCATAGGAAACAAACCACTCAAGGTTTAAAATTTTGGTGTTTTTCGAAAACGGTGCATCCTAGCGAGAAAACTGCAAGAGCCAAAGTTATTCAGAATTCAAATTTGGGTTAGAATAAACAAAAATTTTCATTCTCAGGGTTAAAATTTTGGTGCTTCTTCAAAGCGGTGCGTCCTAGCGAAAAAAGCCAAGAGCAAAAGTTGTTCTGAATTCAATTTTGGTTGAGATCTAAGAAAAATTTTCATTCTCAGGTTTAAAATTTTCGAGTTTCGCGAAAACGGTGCGTCTTAACGAGAAAACGCCAAGAGCAAAAGTTATTCAGAATTCAATTCTGAGCACGTTATAGAGAAAAACTTCATTCTAAGTCTAAAAACAACAGAGTTACAACGATTTTGTCTCAAAAATACTTAAAATCTTTTCAAACATGGTTTCTGCGCTTGCAGAGCGAAAATGCCGAAAATCGCTTCAAATCTGGATTCTGGTTCGATCTATTGTATAATCGAGTGTTGCCATAGGGAACAAACCATTCAAGGTTTAAAATTTTGTGGTTTCTCGAAAATGGTGTATCCTAGCGAGAAAACTGCAAGAGGAAAAGTTGTTCAGAATTCAATTTAGGGTGAGATTTAAGAAAAATTTTCCTTCTCACGTTTAAAATTTTCGAGTTTCTCGAAAACGGTGCGTCTTAACGAGAAAACGCCAAGAGCAAAAGTTATTCAGAATTCAATTCTGAGCCCGTTTTAGAAATAAACTTTATTCTAAGTATAAAAACAACAGAGTTACAACGATTTTGTCTCAAAAATACTTAAAATCTTTTCAAACCTGATTTCAGCGACTACCTAGAATGTGGTTTATGACTTATGCAAAGCGAAAATGCCGAAAATCGCTTCAAATCGGGATTCTGGTTCGATCTATTGTTTAATCGAGTCTTGCCATAGGGAACAAACCATTCAACATTTAAAATTTGAGTTTTCCTCGAAAACGGGGCGTCCTAGCGAGAAAAATGCTAGAGCAAAAGTTATTAAGAATTCAATTTTGAGCACATTTAAAAAAAAATTCATTCTAAATCTAAAAACCACAAAGTTACAACGATTTTGTTTCAAGCATAGTTGAAATTTTTTCAAACCTGGTTTCTGCGACGGCTTAGAAGGTGGTTTACGATTTATCCATAGCGAAAATGCCGAAAATTGCTTCAAATCGGGATTCTGGTTCGATCTAAAGTATAATTGAGCGTTGCCATAGGGAACAAACCACTCAAGGTTTAAAATTTTGGTGTTTTTCGAAAACGGAGCATCCTAACGAGAAAACTGCGAGAAGAAAAGTTGTTCAGAATTCAATTTAGGGTGAGATTTAAGAAAAACTTTCATTCTCAGGTTTAAAATTTTCGAGTTTCTCGAAAACGGCGCGTCCTTGCGAAAAAAGGCTAAGAGCAAATTTTGTTCAGAATTCAATTCTGAGCACATTAAAAAAAAATTCATTCTAAGTCTAAAAACAACAAAGTCACAACGATTTTGTCCAAAAACACCTAAAATCTTTTCACACCTGGTTTCTGCGACTGCTTAGAAGGTGGTTTACGACTTATCCATAGCGAAAATGCCGAAAATCGCTTCAAATCGCGATTCTGGGTCCATCTATAGTATAATCGAGTGTTGCCATAGGGAACAAACTACTCAAGATTTAAAACTTTGGTGTTTCTCGAAAACGGTGCGTTCTAGCGAGAAAACTTCAAGAGGAAAATTGTTGAGAATTCAATTTTGGGTAAGAGTTAAGTAAAATTTTCATTCTCAAGTTTAAAATTTTTGAGTTTCTCGAAAACGGTGCGTCCTAAGTAGTAATAGGAGGCCGATCCTGGCCCATCATATATGATGGTGTAGAATCGGCTTCGGTTTTATGTGATGAGTCATCAATGATTAATCCGGGTTAATGTTCTATGAGTCAGTGGCTTTGAAACTTTTAGGTTAATGCCCTATGTGTCACAGTTTATTGACCTTGTATTATTTATGGGTCATCTGGTTCAGTGAACTATTAGTCATTTGGATGATTATCTGATGATTCATTCATTTTTTTTAGTTGCAATAATTATGCAATCGGTTATTTGCAATTTCTAAAGCGGATGTCCAATATATAGAAAGGATAGCAAAAAAATTATGTATAAATAGCTCTAAATTTGTTGGAGCTGCCAACATGTTTTTTAATTTGTGCGGTTAACATTGTGTTAAAATTAAAAATGGTGTCTCTTTTAAAAAACTTGAATGATTCTTTTCATGTTGATGAGTTTATGAGTCTAAAATCATTAGAAGTGAGTAAGCCATATGAAATTGTATCTTTTTCTATAATAGATACTTGTTATGGGGATAAAGTGTGTGTCAAGTGTGACAAGTTTCGAACCATCTTGCCGCAACGTTTTACGCAGAAATTTAAGATGAATAATTTAATGGAGCAGCTAAATAAAGACATAAGTAGTGTAAAAAAATTTTTTTTGGTGAACAAGGGAGCAGTAGGACGGTCTACTAATGTAAAATTTTTAGATGAAAACGTCTAAATTGACAGTACTTTTTAAGGAATTATGTGGAATGTAAATAAAATAAACAATTTTTCTATTTGTTTTGTATTCTTTCAAAATCCTATATCCCATCCTATAAAATGAAATTACAAAACACAAATATCAAACAAGAAACATTAAACCTCAAGCAAGAAGAAAACGACATACGTGAAACGCCATGCAATAAACGCCAAGAAAAAAAAAACGACAAACGTCAAACATTAAACGCCAACCAAAAACGACAAACACCAAACAAAAAACGCCAAACGTCAAACAAGAAACAAAAAACGTCAACAGAAAACCCCAAACGCCAAATGAAACAACATGTTTTGACCTGTTTAGCTTAGCTCTTCCCAGTTTAACAGTACAAAAAACTGGCTGTTTAGGATGTGCATTTAAAGCTGTTGTTAAAGAGGAATATGGTGTTAAACATATACCTACAACTTACTTTGAATATAACAAGTGAAAGTGTAACGAAATAATGTAGAAATTTTTTTGTTAATAAAAACTGTTTTAAACACAAGCATATTTTTTTTTATAGATTTATTAAGATTCTAGACTGCAGTTATAAAAATACAGTTTTTTTTATCAAAACCTAACCATTTTACGTATAACTTGTTTCCTTTCTTTTTCAACACTTTTTCTATAAGATATACATTGTGATGTTTTGCGAACGCTGCAGTTCCAAATGCATGTTGGATTTTTTCTACCTAGACCGTTGAAATTATCGGATTCATTTCGCCTCATGGCCGATTCGACACGAACTTTGCGTAGTTTCTTGATTTTTTCGATTTTAACGGATTTGTATTTTTAAACTGTAGCGTCTGAAAGTAGACGCCGCAGTTTTGATTAAATTCAACCGTAGCGTCTGAAAGTGAACGCTGCAGTTCCAAATGCATGTTGGATTTTTTCTACCTAGACCGTTGAAATTATCGGATTCATCTCGCCTCATGGCCGATTCGACACGAACTTTGCGTAGTTTCTTGATTTTTTCGATTTTAACGGATTTGTATTTTTAAACTGTAGCGTCTGAAAGTAGACGCCGCAGTTTTGATTAAATTCAACTGTAGCGTCTGAAAGTGAAGATGAAATTTTTTTGTCATATTTTTTTAAAAATGATTACTATTCGTTTTATACAGCGCATGTTTGCAAACTATGACGATTTGTAACTATATATAAATGTGTGTTTGTTAGAGTGGTTTTATTCTTATCAAAAATTTTTTTAATTATTCAAGTACCTTTATAAACCGAGATGTCATCTTTTATTAAATCTTTAATTGATTCTATGCGTATTAAAAATTTTGTAAGTGCAAAGCTATTGCAAGTGAATAAACCTTTTAAAATTTTGTCTTTGGCCTTTGTAGAAACTTGTTATGGTGAAAAAGTGTGCGTAAAATGTGAAAAATTTAATACAATTCTTCCACATCGTTTTACAAACAGATTTAAAAAAATCTTAGAAGAATTAAACCAAGAAATTAGTCTTGGAAAAGAAACATTTTTTGGTTAGCAGAGGAGTAGTGTGTTTGTCAACAGATATTGAATTTTTGGAAAAGGAGCCTGTTTTGTGTTCGCGATGTAATGGTTTTAGTATTCTCGAAGGACCAGACTCTCTCGTTTGGGGTAGAGTCAAATAACGGATAAACTTAATTTTGATGTATAATATAATGACGAATTCTACACAAGTTGCCGTAACGAGGCTTGACAAGACAGTGATCTATCTGTACAAAAAAGGTACTGTGGGGGTGGAAGTAAGAGGGGTGGTACCCCCAACATGGCGCAAGCGCAAACATCCTCCCCCCGCGAGTTTAGTACAAGAAAATACATACATAATGAAATGATAATCCTAACAATAAATTATATACATGATTAAATATAGAAAGGCAAATTATTTACATGATTAAATATAAAGGAGCAAATTATATACACGATTAAATATAGAAGAAATAAAGTTCAAACGCACACTCGTGTCACTAAACGCACTAATGTTCCAAGATGGGAAGCACGCATAGCTTGGTTACCGCACGTTTGAAAGTCCCAGTGGCGGTCCTGACCGTCACCACCCTCGCGACATTGTCCGGTCCGCGATGTATTTCGAGGATCCTACCGAGCTTCCAATTAAGTGGCGGAACGTTATCTTCCTTCAGGACAACCATAGTTCCGGGGCAGATGATGATGTCGGCTCGCCTCTTCCACTTAATTCTGGGATTTAGCTGGTGAAGGTATTCTCTGTTCCACCGTTTCCACCAGTGTTGCCGAATTTGCTCCACTAGTTCCCATCTGGAAAGTCGGTTCGACGGAAGGGCTACCAAGTCCGGTTCCAGCGGGGCAGTAAGCGGAGCTCCAATTAGAAAATGCCCCGGAGTCAATTTTTCCAAGTCATTTGGATCATTACTCAAGGGTGTGAGGGGACGGGAGTTTAGGCAGGATTCGATTAATGTTAGTACCGTGTACAACTCTTCGAAAGTTAAAAGGGCGTTACCCACAATTCTCTTGAAATGGTATTTGCAGGATTTTACACCTGCTTCCCAAATTCCGCCCATGTGCGGCGAATTGGGCGGGATGAAATGCCAAGTAACTTCCCGATCTGCCAAAAATGACTCGACCGTCTTAAAATGGTCTTGTTTATACATGTCGCTAATTTCTCGCAGCTGTCTGTTGGCACCCACAAAATTTGTGCCGTTATCGGAGTATAAGTTAGCGATCATGCCTCTCCTCGCAATCAATCGTTTTAAGCAATTTTTAAAGGATTCGGCGGTGTAATCCTGAGCTAATTCCAGGTGGATGGCCTTAGTACTGAAGCAAATGAATAGTGCAACGTAAGCCTTAACTGACTTCGTTCCGCGACCGCGATTTTCCTTTATCGATATCGGACCCATATAATCAACCCCGCAATTTTGAAAAGGTCTGGTCGGAGTAACCCTAGCAGCAGGAAGATTTCCCATCAGTTTTTGGTGCGTAATTGGATTAACTCGAAAACATTTAACGCAATGACGAATCACCTTACGAGTTACGCTGCGACCCGCAATAGGCCAGTACCTCTGTCGTACCGCGGAAAGTGTCGCTTGATTTCCAGCATGTAAGTGATTAATATGGGTCTGCTTGATTATTAATTTTGTAACTTCGTGATCTTTTGGTAGTAGCATTGGGTGTTTGCGATCGTACTTTATTTTAGCGTTTTCTAGTCTACCTCCAACTCGTATGATATCCTCGGAATCTAGAAAAACGTTGAGGGAAGCTAAATTGCTGTTACTTTTAACAGTACCTGTGTTTTTTAACGATTGCAATTCTGCGCTAAATGAAGTCTGTTGTACTAATCTGAGCAATCTAATGATTTAGACGGCATGTCGCTTGTAATGTTCGGTAATACTAAACAATTTATTGTTTTACTGTAATTTTCGTCAGTTGATTGTATGAGTACTTCGGCTGCTTTGGACGCTTTATTGGAAGTCAACGCGATTCCGCGCAAGGAAACGGACGTTGGAATTAATTTGATACCTAATCTTTCGCAGAAATCTTGGCGGATGCAGTGCTGCTGTGATCCGCTGTCGAGCAGGGCTCTGGCCCTTTGAAATGTTCCATTTCCGTCTTTGATTAGTACAATCGTCGTGGAAAGTAAGATTTCGACGGTGCTAGAAGAAAAATGATTCGCGCTGCTCGTCGATTCGCGCTTTGGTAAATGAAGTACGGTGTGGTGCCTGTTCCCGCAATTTTTGCAGTTTCTTGCTTTACAAAATCTGAGTTCGTGTTTGTCGCGTAAACAGTTGTTACAGACTTTCATTCTTTTTGCTTCGTCGATACGTTCGGTTACGGATAATTGTAAAAACTGTGGGCATTGATATACGAAATGAGGTTCGCCACACTTTAAACATTGAGTATTTGATGTAACATGTGAAGAATGATATTGATGACGTTTGTTTTCGAACTTCGGTTTTGACGGCTGTGTCTGATACGAAGAGGTTTTACTCGCGTTAGCGAATTCGATCGCTTCTATGGTTTGACATCTTTGATTAAGAAACGCCTTAAGATCCGTTAAGGATGGGAGTTCGTTGCTTGTAAGCGTGGCTTCCCACTCGCGACTTGTAATAACATCCAACTTACTCGTAATTAAGTAGATTAATAAAGGGTCCCATGAACTGACGTTTAATTTTTGAGCCTTTAATGATTCTAGGTGCGCTTGAAGTTGATCAGTCAGATTGCGGAGTGAATTTGGAGAGGATTTTGTCACCAACGGTAGATTAAATAACCCGTGTAAATGATGGTGTACGATCAGACGTTTATTGTGGTACCGTTCCTTTAGCAACCTCCACGCATTTTCGTAGTTATCTGCGGATACCGCGAGTGAATCTATAGCACGTATTGCTTCGTTTCCTAAACAGGATCTTAAATAATGCAGTTTCTGAATTTTCTCAAGATGCTTGTTTTCGTGAATCAACGACTGAAAACTGTCGTGGAACGCGGTCCACTCAGTATATTCCCCGTTGAATTTCGGAAGATTAATAGTCGGTAGTTTGACATCGGTGCTACCGGAAGAAACTAAGGTTCCCTTTTCGAGTAATTCTAACGCCTTTGCAACCGCGTCGTAGTATTCAATCTCAAATGTTTCCCGAAGTTCCTCGTCCGTTGTTTCGCCTTTCGCGTCGATTTCGTCTTGCAGCTTATTAAAATTACCAAGGAGAGGACGATAATCGGTTAACCTAGTCTCTAGATTCCGTAAATTATTATTATTATTGAAGTTTTTCACGAATTTAGCAAATCGAGAAGCTGCGCCTAATAAGGTTTTTCGTTGGTTAGTTAGTAGAGCTAGTTCTACAGTAGTCTCCATTGTGAGTATGTAGATATAAACAAATTCAACATATGATAAAGGGTATTCGATCAATTAATTTACAAAGAGTTGTCCGACGTGTAATGCAGGTTAGTAATTTTGAAAATGTAGGATTAAGGATTGAGTAATGATCACTAACCTGGCCTGATGATTGGATTATGGGTTCTGGAGATCGTCACTCTGGAGCTCCTTCCAGTTGGTACTCTGGACCTCGTCGCCGTTTGGCTCTTTCCAAAAGTACTGGTGAAAAATGGTAGAATCGTCTCTGGCTGGGATCCGGCTCGAAGAACCAATGTTTTGTGTTCGCGATGTGATGGTTTTAGTATTCTCGAAGGACCAGACTCTCTCGTTTGGGGTAGAGTCAAATAACGGATAAACTTAATTTTGATGTATAATATAATGACGAATTCTACACAAGTTGCTGTAACGAGGCTTGACAAGACAGTGATCTATCTGTACAAAAAAGGTACTGTGGGGGTGGAAGTAAGAGGGGTGGTACCCCTAACATGGCGCAAGCGCAAACAGAGCCTAAGCATATCCAAAATGAGAACAAGAATTTACAACAATCATAACAAAATCCTCCTGATGAAAGTATATAGAAGAAAAATGGATTCTTACATCAAATCTTTAAAGGAATTAAGGAGTCAAATTGAACTTTTTGAAGTACAAAAGAAAATGTTTGGTTTGAAAATTAGGTGTCGCTCTGTTTACTAGAAACCATATAATAAAATTTTAATTGAATATATCGTTTTATTAATCTTCTTTTTCAGTATTTATATATTTTTTTCTTAACATTGCTATATTTGTAAAATTACTAAAAAGAAATAAAAATCTAATGATATTAAAAAAAACATTTATTATTATTATTTTTAACGCTAAATTGCGTTTTATAATTTTTTGGGATAATTTCTCCTCGTAAAAAAATTTTTTGGGGAATTTTTGTAAATAAATGTCAAAAGTTTTTTTTTCTTGTCTGCTCAGTATGTCCAGTTCGTTGTTAAGTGCAATGTTTTATTTTGTTTTTGCTTTTCTAATTGTTTTGTATTTCTAATATCGAATAAAAAAATCACAAAAAAAAAATCTAAAGATATTAAAAACCATTTATTAGTGTTTTAAAAGTCTTTGGTCAATGTGTTTAACACAAGGTTGCACTTTGCAACTTTTTTATCTATTTCTTGTTTCGCATCTAAAATCTTTTGACGGTTTTCGCAGAAAAAAAAAACGAAAAAAAGATTTTTTTCTCTTCTATTTAGCGCCTCTAAATCTCTATTCAGAGCATCCTTTCGCCGATGATGTTTGGCCCTCTCCTCCCTAAATCTTTTTCGGGATCTTTTCAACGCAGAAACTAACGAATCTTGTTCCGCGACTTCAGATCCCGAAGACGACTGCGTTGACTGCATTTCCGGTTCATATAGCTCCCTAAGGTTGCTAATGTTCTTCCCTTTGGGAGCTGGTACCGGATGCTCCAGTCTTCGTAAAGGAGGAGGCAGCGAAAGGAGAGGTGGCGTCATTTTTAAGAACTCACTCAGCGGTTCACAAGACTGAAAAGAGAATAAAAATTAATAAAAGAAAACTTAAAGCAAACTAAAGTTTGTAAAAAATAATAAATTTTTTAAAAAACTTACAGGAGGAGTGAGCTCTTCTTTTTCTAAGATGACGCAGCTTTCTTCTGAGTCACTACATCCTCTCTAAACAAACGAAACAAAAATTAGCAAAATTGAAAAATATAATAAACCCAATTAATATTTAAATTAAAAAAATATATATCTTGACCCTTACTTGTAATACCACACCATCAATAATCTGAATGCGATGTTCATTCTGAAAAAAAAAATAGTAAAACGTCATTATACAACATGAAATTAATATAATTTTTGTTGTTAATAATAATTTGGTACTTACATTGGGAGATTTTTTTAAAGTGAGGTTAAATTTGGCCATTTTTTTTTAAACTTTGTGACACACCCAGACTCGGTTTAATTGTAAAATACAATTGATTCACATTACAATAATTTTTTTATAATATTTGAAATTGTTGAATTTGCAAAAATTGTGTTCACACGGTAATTGGTATTCAGGATGTAGGGAGTTCATTGATAGTCTAACAATTTTGCAACTTCAGCATTTTGTTTTTTAAAGGACAGATCATTGTCTTTATATTTCCTATAAGAATGAGATTCAAACAATGTGTTACATAATAAAACAGTGCCGGACTAAAAAATATTTTGGTCTCCAGCATCTTATAGAAGATATTAGCTTTAAATAGTTTAAAATTGTTTAATCAATATTTTGATCAATCCGACTCTGAACAGGACGTTCAAGTTCAACATCCTCTTTGCAAAATCATGACTGAGCTAAATTAAGGTGCGCGGTGTTGTATTGATGATAATTTAAATTTTGTGTGTTATTTTTCTTAATGTAAAGCTATACTTTTAAAGCAATTAACAAATTACAAAATTGTTTAGTACGTCTCTGAAAAACAAAGAAAAAATATTTAGGAAAATTGCATAGATTTGCAAGCTTGCAATTTCTATAGAGAGGTCTTTGTTCTCAAAATACATTCTTTAAAAGACGTTGGATACCCTCATCATCAGCGGAAAATTCCATTGCACTTTAGAAGGATTGCAACTCTGCAAGCTTTGTAAAGAGATCGTTGGCTTGAAAAATGTGTACTACTTACGTAATAATGCGCATGCGTAAATATTTAAAATACAAATAACCAATCAGAAATTACAACGTCTTAGCAAAAACTTAGATGGGCAGGCTTATGATATTTTTAACCATTAATCTAATATGTGATATCAGCAAATTTAAGGCTATTCGGTGTATTGCTAAAATGACTGGTTAAAAAGTATTTTGGGGGAGTATACAAGACATGTCTAGATGTATTGAGATTAGAACGCAATGAGTTGTTTTAATATAAATAATTTGTAGTGTCTTACAAAAACATTAAAACGACATCAAGAACTGAAAGAGCAAATATGAACTGCAACAATAATGATGGTAAGAATGAGTCTATTAACTCTCTGAAATTTTTACTTACAATAATTGAACTTTACAGAGCTTATCCAGTGTCCCTACGTGAAGGACCACTGGGTGAAACCCAGTAGAATGTGGCTCCATAAGCATAAATGTTCGATGCGGCTACAATTTGTGCCGCCTCAACCTCAGTCCCAACGAGAATCCCAGGAGGAAAAATCTTGGGATCATGAGAACAATCGAGGATTTGTGCCGCCTTAACCTCAGCCTCAACGAGAATCCCAAGAAGAAGAATGTTGGGATCACGAAAGCTATGAAGGATATCATCCCGTTGTTCGGGGTGATATTATAAAGCAAATGCCACCACATTTCTCTAAAAAAGAGAGGAAAGAGTTTCGCCTCTCGGAGAGAATGCGGATGAGTGAATTCTGTTAGTCTGAAGTGGTACAGGATAGTGTCGCTATAAAAAAAAATTATAATGTAATAATGTAATAAACTGAATAAAAAAATACACCCAATATGATTTTTTTCTCAAAAAAAAAAAAAAAAAAATCTGAAGCGTTTCACAGCATTTACGGTCGTTTTCCTGAAAGCGGTGCGTGCTAGAAATAAAATAACAAAAGCAAAAGTTGTTTAGAATAGTTCAGAATTGAATTTTCAACACATCTCTTGGTATTTTTCTGCTAGCACGCACCGGTTTCAAGAAAACGATCGTAAATGCTGTAAATCGCTTCAGAATCCCGATTTGAAGCCATACTATAAGACTTACTACAAACTTAATCAATAAGTCATAAAAAAATTTCAAACCTGGTTTTTGCGATGTTTTTACAATGAAATTTAGGGCACTTAAATCACGGAAATACCAAAAATAGCTTCAAATCAACATTTTGGGGCGATTTACAGTATGGAAAGTTGTTCCCACTCTTACCAAACAACAAAAATTTTAAAATTTTTGTATTTCTTGAAAACTGGACGTCCAAGCTTGAAAATGCCTAGAGCAAAATTTGTTTAGAATTCAAATCTAGGTATTTTTGTTGTTTGGTAAGTATGGGAACAACTTTCTACACTATAAATCGCTCCAAAATCTCGATTTGAAGTTAATTTTGTTATTTTCGTGATTAAAAATCCGTAAACTTCATTGTAAAAACATCACCGAAACCAGGTTTGAAAAAATTTTAAGTATTTTTGACAGAAAACATTGTAACTTTGTTGTTCCAAGACTTATTGATAAAGTTTTTGGTAGGTCTTTGTGGAATCGACCTTGAGGCGAAATGAATCCGATAATTTCAACGGTCTAAGTAGAAACAATCCAACACGCATTTTGAACTGCAGCGTTCACTTTCAGACGCTACAGTTGCATTTAATCAAAACTGCGGCGTCTACTTTCAGACGCTACAGTTTAAAAATACAAATCGGTTAAAAACGAAAAAATCAAGAAACCACGCAAAGTTCGTGTGGAATTGACCAAGAGGTGAGGTGAATCTGATAATTTCAACGGTCTAGGTAAAAAAAATCCAACACGCATTTTGAACTGCAGCGTTCACTTTCAGACGCTACAGTTGAATTTAATCAAAACTGCGGCGTCTACTTTCAGACGCTACAGTTTAAAAATACAAATCGGTTAAAAACGAAAAAATCAAGAAACCACGCAAAGTTCGTGTCGAATCGGCCATGAGGCGAGATGAATCCGATAATTTCAACGGTCTAGGTAAAAAAAATCCAACACGCATTTTGAACTGCAGCGTTCACTTTCAGACGCTACAGTTGAATTTTATCAAAACTGCGGCGTCTACTTTCAGACGCTACAGTTTAAAAGTACAAATCAAAGTAAAAATGACGCAAAGTTCGTGTCGAATCGACTAACAGGCGAGATGAATTTGACGGTCTAAGTAGAAGAAATCAAACACCCAATTCGAACTGAGGCGTTCGATGTGATACCTTCAACGTACAAAAAACTTTAAATTTTGAGTACTTTGCTAAGTATGACAACAACTGACTACATTGTAAATTTCAGCAGAATCCCCAATTGAAGCGATTTTAGGCATTTTTCTGATTGAAAAGCCGTAAACCTCTTAGTGAGACATCGCAGAAACCGGGTGTGAAGATATTTTAAGTATTTTTCTGTTTCAGTCGTTGTAACTTTGGCGTTTTACGACTCCCAATAATGTCACTAATCACAATGTATAACTTATAGAAAAAGTGTTGAAAAAGAAAGGATACAAGTTATATGTAAAATGGTTAGGTTTTGATAAAAAATATAAAAGCTGGGTTCGTTAAAGTAGTTGAACATAAATTATATGTTATTGTTATAAAAAAAAAATCAACTTTATTTTTATACTTGTAGTCTAGGATCGAAATAAACGAAACTACAAGATTATTTCATTAAACTTTCACTTTTTACATGCAAAGTAAGATGCAGGTATATGTTTGGTAGAGTGGCCTTCAAGATATAGTGCGTTTATGGCTTAGACTTTTTAAGTATTTTACAGCGGACCCTTAATAAAATTCGACATCTGCAAAGGCTGGCACGCGCCACGGACGGATGGGACCGTACTAGGAAAATTGTGGTATTTGCCGCATCCTGAAAAATTACAAAATGAAAGTGTTAGTGCTACATGCATACATATATACTATACACGCAATCAAGGAAGAAGATCGGTACAGACAACATTTAGTGAAACCTCTTATAATTAATTTAGAAGAGTCAAGCGATGAAGATAGCGATTATTTTGATGATGTATGAGATGTTTGATTTTTCTTTTATCAGATTTATATTGTTGTAAATAAAAATTATTATTAATATACTTATATTAGATTTTTTTTTTGCTGAAAAAAGACACGATTTTTTGCATGAAATCGGACCCAACTAAATTTTAGTGAACAGAAACCTCAATACCACCCTGTGCTGGTACCTGCAAAGGGTCTTTTCAGGCAAGCAAATTTATAGCACCCGCTGTGTTGCGGTTTTCAAATTCTATAAAAGTTAAACTGCAATTAAGCCATAAACGCACTATAGCTTGCTTGCTGCTCTATCATATTCCTCTTTCATAACAGTTTTAAATGCACATCCTAAACATCTAGTTTTATCAATATCTGTCTCACTATTGCATTTGAGACATTTGTATGTCATAGAAATCGGCATTTTCTTGAAAGTAACGTAGTATTGCTCGTGTAGAAGCTTTTTAAAAAAAATATTAATAAACAATTTTTAACAACTGTTTTTGTTGTGCAAAAGTAGGAGGAGCTAAGCCAAACAGGTGCAAAACATGTTGTTTTATTTTGCATTTCAGAAGACGTTTCTTGTTTTTTTGTCTGGCGTTTGTCGTTTTTTTTTCTTGGCGTTTGCGTTTGGTGTTTTTTGTTTGGTGTTTGTCGTTTTTGCTTGACGTTTAAATGTTTGGCGTTTGTCGTTTTTTTTTCTTGACGTTTATTGTTTGGTGTTTGTTGTTTTTTTGGCGTTTAGGGTTTGTTGTTTTTCTTTTTTGCTTGGCGTTTAATGTTTTTTTTTGTTTGACATTTGTGTTTTTCTTTTGTTTAGCATTTTGTTGTTGCTTGTGACTTGGGCTTTAAGCTTTTATTTTTTTTTGCACATATTTTATAGGATAATAGTTTGAAGAAATTCAAAACAATTAGAAAAAAAAAGATTTATTTTATTCACATTCCACATAATCGTTAACAAGTTTTGTTAATTTAGACGTTTTGATCTAAAAATTGTACATTAGTAAACCGTCCTACAGCTCCCTTGTTTACAAAAAAAATATTTATCAGCTCCATTAAATTATTCATCTTGAATTTTTCCGTAAAACTTTGCGGCAAAATGGTTCGAAACTTGTCACACCTGACACAAACTTTATCCCCATAACAAGTGTCTATTATAGAAAAAGATACAATTTCATATGGCTTATTCACATCTAATGATTTTAGATTCATGAACTTATCAACATGTAAAGAATCATTCAAGTTCTTTAAAAAAGACCCATTTTAATTTTAACACAATGTTAACCGCATAAATTAGAAAAAATGACGGAAGCTCCAACAAATTTAGAGTCATTTATACATAATTTTTTCTATCCTTTCTATATTTTAGACATGCAAGTGTTTTTGATAAGGGATATATTCCAAATTGGTCTAATGAAATATTTATTGTAAGACAAGTTAAATTAACTAATCCAACAACATATCTCCTGCAAGATGATAAAGGTGAAGAAATTTTAGGAGGATTTTATGAGATGGAACTACAGAAAGCAAAACATCACAATGTATATCTTATAGAAAAAGTGTTGAAAAAGAAAGGAAACAAGTTATACGTAAAATGGTTAGGTTTTGATAAAAAAACTGTATTTTTATAACTGCAGTCTAGAATCTTAATAAATCTATAAAAAAAATATGCTTGTGTTTAAAACAGTTTTTATTAACAAAAAAATTTCTACATTATTTCGTTACACTTTCACTTGTTATATTCAAAGTAAGTTGTAGGTATATGTTTAACACCATATTCCTCTTTAACAACAGCTTTAAATGCACATCCTAAACAGCTAGTTTTTTGTACTGTTAAACTGGGAAGAGCTAAGCTAAACAGGTCAAAACATGTTGTTTTATTTGGCGTTTGGGGTTTTCTGTTGACGTTTTTTGTTTCTTGTTTGACGTTTGGCGTTTTTTGTTTGGTGTTTGTCGTTTTTGGTTGGCGTTTAATGTTTGACGTTTGTCGTTCTTTTTTTTCTTGGCGTTTATTGCATGGCGTTTCACGTATGTCGTTTTCCTCTTGCTTGGGGTTTAATGTTTCTTGTTTGATATTTGTGTTTTGTAATTTCATTTTATAGGATGGGATATAGGATTCTGAAAGAATACAAAACAAATAAAAAAATTGTTTATTTTATTTACATTCCACATAATTCCTTAAAAAGTACTGTCAATTTAGACGTTTTCATCTAAAAATTTTACATTAGTAGACCGTCCTACTGCTCCCTTGTTCACCAAAAAAAATTTTTTTCCACTACTTATGTCTTTATTTAGCTGCTCCATTAAATTATTCATCTTAAATTTCTGCGTAAAACGTTGCGGCAAGATGGTTCGAAACTTGTCACACTTGACACACACTGTATCCCCATAACAAGTATCTATTATAGAAAAAGATACAATTTCATATGGCTTACTCACTTTTAATGATTTTAGACTCATGAACTCATCAACATGAAAAGAATCATTCAAGTTTTTTAAAAGAGACACCATTTTTAATTTTAACACAATGTTAACCGCACAAATTAAAAAAAAAGTTGGCAGCTCCAACAAATTTAGAGCTATTTATACATAATTTTTTTGCTATCCTTTCTATATATTGGACATGCGCTTTAGAAATTGCAAATAACCGATTGCATAATTATTGCAACTAAAAAAAATGAATGAATCATCAGATAATCATCCAAATGACTAATAGTTCACTGAACCAAATGACTCATAAATAATACAAGGTCAATAAACTGTGACACATAGGGCATTAACTTAAAAGTTTCAAGGCCACTGACTCATAGAACATTAACCCGGATTAATCATTGATGACTCATCACATAAAACCGAAGCCGATTCTACACCATCATATATGATGGGCCAGGATCGGCCTCCTATTACTAGCGAGAAACCTATTACTGGCGAGAAAACGCCAATAGCAAAAGTTGTTCAGAATTCAATTCTGAGCACATTTAAGATAAAAAAATTATTCTTAGTCTAAAAACAACAAAGTTAAACGATTTTGTTTCAAAAAAACATAAATTTTTTTAATCCTGGTTTCTGCGACGGCTTAGTAGGTGGTTTACGACTTTTCCATAGCGAAAATGCCGAAAATCGCTTCAAATCGGGATTCTGGTTCCATCTAAAGTATAACCGATTGTTGCCATAAGGAACAAACCACTCAATGTTAAAAATTTTGATGACTCTCGCAAACGGTGCGTCCTAGCGAGAAAACGCAAAGAGCAAGACTTGTTCAGAATTAAATTCTGAGCACAATTTAGAAAAAAAATTCATTCTGAATCTAAAAACAACAAAGTTACAACGATTTTATGGCAAAAATACTTAAAATCTTTTCAAACCTAGATTCTGCGACGTCTTCAAAAGTGGTTTACGACTTTACCATATCGAAAATGCAGAAAATCGCTAGAAATGGGGATTCTAGTTCATCTATAGTATAAACGAGTGTTGCCACAGGGAACAAACCACTCAATGTTAAAAATTTTGATGATTCTCGAAAACGGTGCGTACTAGGGAGAAAACGCAAAGAGCAAAAGTTGTTCAGAATTCAATTCTGAGCACAATTTAGAATAAAATTTCATTCTAGGTATAAGAACAACAAAGTTACAACGATTTGATGTCAAAAATATTTAAAATCTCTTCAAACCTGGATTCTGCGACGTCTTCGAAAGTAGTTTACGACTTTACCATATCGAAAATGCAGAAAATCGCTTGAAATGGGGATTCCAGTTCATCTATAGAATAATCGAGTGTTGCCATTGGGAACAAACCACTCAATGTTGAAAATTCTAATGTTTCTCGAAAACGGTGCGTCCTAGCGAGAAATTGGCAAGAGCAAAAGTTGTTCAGATATCAATACTGAGCACAATTTATAAAAAAAATCATTTTAAGTCTAAAAACAACAAAGTTCCAACGATTTTATCTCAAAAATATTTAAAATCTCTTTAAACCTGGATTCTGCGATGTCTTAGAAGGTGCAATAGGACTTTTCCATATCGAAAATGCGGAAAATCCTTTCAAATGGGTATTCTAGTTCATCTATAGGATAATCGAGTGTTGCTATTGGGAACAAACCACTCAATGTTGAAAATTTTAATGTTTCTCGAAAACGGTGCGTCCAAACGAGAAAATTGCAAAAGCAGAAGTTATTCAGAATTCAATCTTGTGTAAGGTGTAAGAAAAATTTTCATTCTAACTTTAAAATTTTCGAGTTACTCGAGAACAGTGCGTCCTAGCGAGAAAACACCAAGAGCAAAAGTTGTTCAGAATTTAATTCTGAGCACAATTTAGAATAAAATTTCATTTCAGTTACAACGATTTTATGTCAAGAATATTTAAAATCTTTTTAAACCTGGATTCTGCGATGTTTTAGAAAATGATATACGACTTTTCCATATCGAAAATGCGGAAAATCCTTTCAAATGCGGATTATAGTTCATCTATAGGATAATCGAGTGTTGCCATTGGGAATAAACCACTCAATTTTGAAAATTTTAATGTTTCCCGAAAACGGTGCGTCCTAGCGAGAAAATGGAAAGAGCAAAACTTGTTCAGAATTCAATTTTTTGTAAGATTTAAGAAAAATTTTCATTTACAGGTTTAAAATTTTCGAGTTACTCGAAAACAGTCCGTCCTAGCGAGAAATCGCTAAGTGCAAAAGTTGTTCGGAATTCAATTCTGAGCACATTTTAGAAAAAAAAAAGATTTTAAGTCTAAAAACAACAAAGTTACAAAGGTTTATCTCAAAAACTTAAAATCTTTTCAAACCTCAATTCTGCGATGTCTTGGAAGGTGCCATGGGAACTTTTCCATATCGAAATTGTCGAAAATCGTTTCAAATTGGGATTCTAGTTCATCTATTTTATAATCGAGTGTTGCCATAGGGAACAAACTATTCAATGTTAAATATTTTAATGTTTCTCAAAAACGGTGCGTCCTAGCGTGAAAATGGCAGGAGCAAAAGTTGTTCAGAATTCAATTTTTTGTAAGATATAAGAGAAATTTTCATTCACAGGTTTAAGATTTTTGAGTTACTCGAAAAGAGTTCGATCTAGCGAGAAAACGCCAAGAGCAAAATTTTTCAGGTTTCAATTCTTCGCACATTTTAGAAAAAAATTCAATCTTAGTCTAAAAACAACAAAGTTACAACGATTTCATCTCAAAAATACATAAAATCTTTTCAAACCTGGATTCTGCGACGTCTTAGAAAGTGTTTTACGATTTTTCCATATCGAAAATGCCCAAAATACTTTCAAATGGAGATTCTAGTTCGTCTATAGTATAATCGAGTGTTGCCATTGGGGACAAACCTCTCAATGTTAAAAATTTTAAAGTTTCTCCAAACTAGTGCGTCCTAGCGAGAAAACGCCAAGAGCAAAAGAAGTTCAGAATTCAATTCTGAGCACATTTTAGAAATTTTTTTATTCTAAGTCTAAAAACAACAAAGTTACAACGATTTTATGTTAAAAATGCTTAAAATCTCTTCAAACCTAGATTCTGCGACGTCTTCGAAGGTGGTTTACGCCTTTACTATATCGAAATTGCAGAAAATCTCTTGAAATGGGGATTCTAGTTCATCTATAATATAATCGAGTGTTGCCATAGGGAACAAACCACTCAATGTTAAAAATTTTGATGATTCTTCAAAACGGTGCTTCCTAGCGGAAAATTTCAACAGTTAAAGTTGTTCTGAATTCAATTTTGTGTAAGATTTAAGAAAAAATTTCATTCTCAGGTTTCAAATTTTTGAGTTACTCTAAAACGTGCGTCCTAGCGAGAAAACGCCAAGTGCAAAAGTTTTTCAGAATTCAATTCTGAGCACAATTTAGAATAAAATTTCTTTCTAAGTCTAAAAACAACAAAGTTACAAGGATTTTATCTCAAAAATTCTCAAAATCTCTTCAAACCTGGATTCTGCGACGTCTTGGAAGATGCTTTATGACTTTTCCATATTGAAAATGCCGAAAATCGCTTCAGATGGGGATTCTAGTTCATTTATTTTATAATCGAATGTTGCCATAGGGAACAAACCACTCAATGTTAAAAAAAATTATGTTTCTCTTAAACGGTGCGTCCTAGCGTGAAAACGACAAGAGCAAAGGTTGTTCAGAATTCAATCCTTAGCACAATTTAGAAAAAAATTTCATTTTAAGTTTAAAAACAACAAAGTTACAACGATTTTATCTCAAAAATACTTAAAATCTCTTCAAACCTGGATTCTGCGTCGTTTTTGAAGGTGGTTTACGCCTTTACTATATCGAAATTGCAAAAAATCGCTTGAAATAGGGATTCTAGTTCCTCTATAGTATAATCGAGTGTTACCATAGGGAACAAACCGCTCATTGTTTAAAATTTTGATGATTCTCGAGAATGGTGCGTTCTAGCGAGAAAACGCAAAGAGCAAAAGTTGTTCAGAATTCAATTCTGAGCACAATTTTGCAAAAAATTTCATTCTAGGTCTAAAAGCAACAAAGATACAACGATTTTATGTCAAAAATACTTAAAATCTCTTCAAACCTGGATTCTGCGACGTATTAGAAGGAGCTTTACGACTTTTCCATATGGAAAATGCAGAAAATCGCTTTAAATGTGGATTCTAGTTCACCTATAGTATAATCGAGTGTTGCCATTGGGAACAAACCACACAATGTTAAAAATTTTGATGATTCTCGAAAACGGTGCGTCCTAGCGAGAAAAGTGCAAGAGCAAAATTTGTTCAAAATTCAGTTTTGGGTAGGATTTAAGAAAAATTTTCATTCTCAAGTTAAATTTTCTCGATTGACTCAAAAACGGTGCGTCCTAGCGAGAAAAGTACAAGAGCAAAAGTTGTTCAGAATTCAATTTTGTGTAGGATTTAAGAAAAATTTTCATTCTCAAGTTAAAAGTTCTCCATTAACTCAAAAACGGTGCGTCCTAGCGAGAAAAGTGCAAGAGCAAAAGTTGTTCAGAATTCAATTTTGGGTAGGATTTAAGAAAAATTTCATTCTGAGTCTAGAAACAACAAAGTTATAACGATTTTATATCAAAAATACTTAAAATCTCTTCAAACCTGGATTCTGCGTCGTTTTTGAAGGTGGTTTACGCCTTTACTATATCGAAACTGCAGAAAATCGCTTGAAATAGAGATTCTAGTTCCTCTATAGTATAATCGAGTGTTGCCATAGGGAACAAACCGCTCATTGTTTAAAATTTTGATGATTCTCGAGAACGGTGCGTTCTAGCGAGAAAACGCAAAGAGCAAAAGTTGTTCAGAATTCAATTCTGATCACAATTTAGAAAAAATTTCATTCTGAGTCTAAAAACAACAAAGTTACAACGATTTGATATCAAAAATACTTAAAATCTCTTCAAGCCTGGATTCTGCGACGTCTTCGATGATGGTTTACGACTTTACCGTATCGAAGATACAGATCTTCGCTTTAAATGGGGATTCTATTTCACCTATAGTAAAATCGAGTGTTGTCATAGGGAACAAACCACTCAATGTTAAAAATTTTGATGATTCTCGGAAACGGTGCGTCCTAGCGAGAAAACGCAAAAAGCAAAATTTTTTCAGAATTAAATTCTGAGCACAATTCAGAAAAAAAATTCATTCTGAATCTAAAAACAACAAAGTTACAACGATTTTATTTCAAAAATACTTAAAATCTCTTCAAACCTAAATTCTGCGTCGTCTTTGAAGGTGGTTTACGCCTTTACTATATCGAAACTGCAGAAAGTCGCTTGAAATGGGGATTCTAGTTCATCTATAGAATAATCGAGTGTAGCCATAGGGAACAAATCGCTCAATGTTTAAAATTTTGATGATTCTCGAAAACGGTGCGTCCTAGGGAGAAAACGCAAAGAGCAAAAGTTGTTCACAATTCAATTCTGAACACAATTTAGCAAAAAATTTTATTCTGAGTCTAAAAACAACAAAGTTGCAACGATTTGATATCAAAAATACTTAAAATCTCTTTAAACCTGGATTCTGCGTCGTTTTTGACGGTGGTTTACGCCTTTACTATATCGAAATTGCAGAAAATCTCTTCAAATGGGGATTCTAGTTCATCTATAGTATAATCGAGTGTTGCCATAGGGAACAAACTACTCAATGTTAAAAATTTTGATGATTCTCGAAAACGGTGCGTCCTAGCGAGAAAACGCAAGGAGCAAAACTTGTTGAGAATTAAATTCTGAGCACAGTTTAGAAAAAAAATTCATTCTGATTCTAAAAACAACAAAGTTACAACGATTTTATGTCAAAAATACTTAAAATCTCTTCAAACCTGGATTCTGCGACGTCTTCAAAGGTGGTTTACTACTTTACCATATCGAAAATGCAGAAAATCGCTAGAAATGGGGATTCTAGTTCATCTATAGTATAATCGAGTGATGCCATACGGAACAAACCACTCAATGTTAAAAATTTTGATGATTCTCGGAAACGGTGCGTCCTAGCGAGAAAACGCAAAAAGCAAAATTTTTTCAGAATTAAATTCTGAGCACAATTCAGAAAAAAAATTCATTCTGAGTCTAAAAACAACAAAGTTGCAACGATTTGATATCAAAAATACTTAAAATCTCTTTAAACCTGGATTCTGCGTCGTTTTAGACGGTGGTTTACGCCTTTACTATATCGAAATTGCAGAAAATCTCTTCAAATGGGGATTCTAGTTCATCTATAGTATAATCGAGTGTTGCCATAGGGAACAAACTACTCAATGTTAAAAATTTTGATGATTCTCGAAAACGGTGCGTCCTAGCGAGAAAACGCAAGGAGCAAAACTTGTTGAGAATTAAATTCTGAGCACAGTTTAGAAAAAAAATTCATTCTGATTCTAAAAACAACAAAGTTACAACGATTTTATGTCAAAAATACTTAAAATCTCTTCAAACCTGGATTCTGCGACGTCTTCAAAGGTGGTTTACTACTTTACCATATCGAAAATGCAGAAAATCGCTAGAAATGGGGATTCTAGTTCATCTATAGTATAATCGAGTGATGCCATACGGAACAAACCACTCAATGTTAAAAATTTTGATGATTCTAGGAAACGGTGCGTCCTAGCGAGAAAACGCAAAAAGCAAAATTTTTTCAGAATTAAATTCTGAGCACAATTCAGAAAAAAATTTCATTCTGAGTCTAAAAACAACAAAGTTGCAACGATTTGATATCAAAAATACTTAAAATCTCTTTAAACCTGGATTCTGCGTCGTTTTTGACGGTGGTTTACGCCTTTACTATATCGAAATTGCAGAAAATCTCTTCAAATGGGGATTCTAGTTCATCTATAGTATAATCGAGTGTTGCCATAGGGAACAAACTACTCAATGTTAAAAATTTTGATGATTCTCGAAAACGGTGCGTCCTAGCGAGAAAACGCAAGGAGCAAAACTTGTTGAGAATTAGATTCTGAGCACAGTTTAGAAAAAAAATTCATTCTGATTCTAAAAACAACAAAGTTACAACGATTTTATGTCAAAAATACTTAAAATCTCTTCAAACCTGGATTCTGCGACGTCTTCAAAGGTGGTTTACTACTTTACCATATCGAAAATGCAGAAAATCGCTAGAAATGGGGATTCTAGTTCATCTATAGTATAATCGAGTGATGCCATACGGAACAAACCACTCAATGTTAAAAATTTTGGTGATTCTCGGAAACGGTGCGTCCTAGCGAGAAAACGCAAGGAGCAAAACTTGTTGAGAATTAAATTCTGAGCACAGTTTAGAAAAAAAATTCATTCAGATTCTAAAAACAACAAAGTTACAACGATTTTATGTCAAAAATACTTAAAATCTCTTCAAACCTGGATTCTGCGTTGCCTTTGTAGGTGGTTTACGTCTTTACCATATCGAAATTGCAGAAAATCGCTTGAAATGGGGATTCTAGTTCATCTATAGTATAATCGAGTGTTGCCATAAGGAACAAACCACTCAATGTTAAAAATTTTGATGATTCTCGAAAACGGTGCGTCCTAGGGAGAAAACGCAAAAAGCAAAAGTTGTTCAGAATTAAATTCTAAGCACAATTTAAAAAAAAATTTCATCTTGAGTGTAAAAACAACAAAGTTGCAACGATTTGATATCAAAAATACTTAAAATCTCTTCAAACCTGGATTCTGCGTCGTTTTTGAAGGTGGTTTACGCCTTTACTATATCGAAATTGCAGAAAATCGCTTCAAATGGGGATTCTAGTTCATCTATAGTATAATCGAGTGTTGCCATAGGGAACAAACCACTCAATGTTAAAAATTTTGATGATTCTCGGAAACGGTGCGTCCTAGCGAGAAAACGGAAAGAGCAAAAGTTGTTCAGATTTCAATTCTGATCACAATTTAGCAAAAAATTTCATCTTGAGTCTAAAAACAACAAAGTTACAACGATTTGATATCAAAAATACTTAAAATCTCTTCAAACCTGGATTCTGCGTCGTTTTTGAAGGTGGTTTACGCCTTTACTATATCGAAAATGCAGAAAATCGCTAGAAATGGAGATTCTAGTTCATTTATAGTATAATCGAGTGTTTCCATAGGGAACAAACCACTCAGTGTTAAAAATTTCTCCAGTAACTCGGAAACGGTGCGTCTTAGCGAGAAAACGCAAAGAGCAAGACTTGTTCAGAATTAAATTCTGAGCACAATTTAGAAAAAAAAATGCATTCTGAATCTAAAAACAACAAAGTTACAACGATTTTTTGTCAAAAATACTTAAAATCTCTTCAAACCTGGATTCTGCGACGTCTTCAAAAGTGGTTTACGACTTTACCATATCGAAAATGCAGAAAATCGCTAGAAATGGGGATTCTAGTTCATCTATAGTATAAACGAGTGTTGCTATAGGGAACAAACCACTCAATGTTAAAAATTTTGATGATTCTCGAAAACGGTGCGTCCTAGCGATAGAACGCAAAGAGCAAAACTTGTTAAGAATTAAATTCTGAGCACAATTTAGAAAAAAAAAACATTCTGAATCTAAAAACAACAAAGTTACAACGATTTTATGTCAAAAATACTTGAAATCTCTTCAAACCTGGATTCAGCGTCGTCTTTGAAGGTGGTTTAGGCCTTTACTATATCGAAATAGCAGAAAATCGCTAGAAATGGGGATTCTAGTTCATCTATAGTAAAATCGAGTGTTGCCATTGGGAAGAAACCAATCAATGTTAAAAATTTTGATGATTCTCGAAAACGGTGCTTCCTAGCGAGAAAAGTACAAGAGCAAAAATTTTTCAGAATTCAGTTTTGGGTAGAATTTAAGAAAAGTTTTCATTCTCGGGTTAAAATTTCTCCAGTAACTCGAAAACGGTGCGTCCTAGCGAGAAAACGCAAAGAACAAGACTTGTTGAGAATTAAATTCTGAGCACTGTTTAAAAAAAATTCATTCTGAATCTAAAAACAACAAAGTTACAACGATTTGATATCAAAAATACTTAAAATCTCTTCAGACCTGGATTCAGCGTCGTCTTTGAAGGTGGTTTACGCCTTTACTATATCGTAATTGCAGAAAATCTCTTGAAATGGGGATTCTAGTTCATCTATAGTATAATCGAGTGTTGCCATAAGGAACAAACCACTCAATGTTAAAAATTTTGATGATTCTCGAAAACGGTGCGTCCTGGCGAGAAAACGCAAAGAGCAAAAGTTGTTCAGAATTCAATTCTGATCACAATTTAGAAAAAAAAATCATTCTGAATCTAAAAACAACAAAGTTACAACGATTTGATATCAAAAATACTTAAAATCTCTTCAAACCTGGATTCTGCGTCGTCTTTGATGGTGGTTTACGCCTTTACTATATCTAAATTGCAGAAAGTCGCTAGAAATGGGGATTCTGGTTCATCTATAGTATAATCGAGTGTTGCCATAAGAAACAAACCACTCAATGTTAAAAATTTTGATGATTCTCGAAAACGGTGCGTCCTGGCGAGAAAACGCAAAGAGCAAGACTTGTTCAGAATTAAATTCTGAGCACAATTTAGAAAAAAAATTTATTCTGAATCTAAAAACAACAAAGTTACAACTATTTTATGTCAAAAATACTTAAAATCTCTTCAAACCTGGATTCTGCGACGTCTTCGAAGGTGGTTTACAACTTTACCATATCGAAAATGCAGAAAATCGCTAGAAATAAGGATTTTAGTTCATCTATGGTATTATCGAGTGTTGCCATTGGGAACAAAGCACTCAATATTAAAAATTTTGATTATTCTCGAAAACGGTGTTTCCTAGCGAGAAAAGTACAAGAGCAAAAATTGTTCAGAATTCAGTTTTGGGTAGGATTTAAGAAAAATTTTCATTCTCTGGTTAAAATTTCTCCAGTAACTCGAAAACGGTGCGTCCTGGCGAGAAAACGCAAAGAGCAAAAGTTGTTCAGAATTCAATTCTGATCACAATTTAGAAAAAAAAATCATTCTGAATCTAAAAACAACAAAGTTACAACGATTTGATATCAAAAATACTTAAAATCTCTTCAAACCTGGATTCAGCGTCGTCTTTGAAGGTGGTTTACGCCTTTACTATATCGAAATTGCAGAAAATCGCTTGAAATGGGGATTCTAGTTCATCTATAGTATCATCGAGTGTTGCTATAGGGAACAAACCACTCAATGCTAAAAATTTTGATGATTTTCGAAAACGGTGCGTCCTGGCGAGAAAACGCAAAGAGCAAAAGTTGTTCAGAATTCAATTCTGATCACAATTTAGAAAAAAAAATCATTCTGAATCTAAAAACAACAAAGTTACAAGGATTTGATATCAAAAATACTTAAAATCTCTTCAAACCTGGATTCAGCGTCGTCTTTGAAGGTGGTTTACGCCTTTACTATATCGAAATTGCAGAAAATCGCTTGAAATGGGGATTCTAGTTCATCTTTAGTATAATCGAGTGTTGCCATAAGGAACAAACCACTCAATGTTAAAAATTTTGATGATTCTCGAAAACGGTGCGTCCTGGCGAGAAAACGCAAAGAGCAAGACTTGTTCAGAATTAAATTCTGAGCACAATTTAGAAAAAAAAAATTATTCTGAATCTAAAAACAACAAAGTTACAACTATTTTATGTCAAAAATACTTAAAATCTCTTCAAACCTGGATTCTGCGACGTCTTCGAAGGTGGTTTACAACTTTACCATATCGAAAATGCAGAAAATCGCTAGAAATAGGGATTTTAGTTCATCTATGGTATAATCGAGTGTTGCCATTGGGAACAAAGCACTCAATATTAAAAATTTTGATTATTCTCGAAAACGGTGTTTCCTAGCGAGAAAAGTACAAGAGCAAAAATTGTTCAGAATTCAGTTTTGGGTAGGATTTAAGAAAAATTTTCATTCTCTGGTTAAAATTTCTCCAGTAACTCGAAAACGGTGCGTCCTGGCGAGAAAACGCAAAGAGCAAAAGTTGTTCAGAATTCAATTCTGATCACAATTTAGAAAAAAAAATCATTCTGAATCTAAAAACAACAAAGTTACAACGATTTGATATCAAAAATACTTAAAATCTCTTCAAACCTGGATTCTGCGACGTCTTCGAAGGTGGTTTACAACTTTACCATATCGAAAATGCAGAAAATCGCTAGAAATAGGGATTTTAGTTCATCTATGGTATAATCGAGTGTTGCCATTGGGAACAAAGCACTCAATATTAAAAATTTTGATTATTCTCGAAAACGGTGTTTCCTAGCGAGAAAAGTACAAGAGCAAAAATTGTTCAGAATTCAGTTTTGGGTAGGATTTAAGAAAAATTTTCATTCTCTGGTTAAAATTTCTCCAGTAACTCGAAAACGGTGCGTCCTAGCGAGAAAACGCAAAGAGCAAAAGTTGTTCAGAATTTAATTCTGAGCACAATTTTGCAAAAAATTTTATTCTGAGTCTAAAAATATCAAAGTTACAACGATTTTATGTCAAAAATACTTGAAATCTCTTCAAACCTGGATTCAGCGTCGTCTTTGAAGGTGGTTTACGCCTTTACTATATCGAAATTGCAGAAAATCGCTTGAAATGGGGATTCTAGTTCATCTATAGTATAATCGAGTGTTGCCATAAGGAACAAACCACTCAATGTTAAAAATTTTGATGATTCTCGAGAACGGTGCGTCCTGGCGAGAAAACGCAAAGAGCAAAAGTTGTTCAGAATTCAATTCTGATCACAATTTAGAAAAAAAAATCATTCTGAATCTAAAAACAACAAAGTTACAACGATTTGATATCAAAAATACTTAAAATCTCTTCAAACCTGGATTCTGCGGCGTCTTCGAAGGTGGTTTACAACTTTACCATATCGAAAATGCAGAAAATCGCTAGAAATAGGGATGTTAGTTCATCTATGGTATAATCGAGTGTTGCCATTGGGAACAAAGCACTCAATATTAAAAATTTTGATTATTCTCGAAAACGGTGTTTCCTAGCGAGAAAAGTACAAGAGCAAAAATTGTTCAGAATTCAGTTTTGGGTAGGATTTAAGAAAAATTTTCATTCTCTGGTTAAAATTTCTCCAGTAACTCGAAAACGGTGCGTCCTAGCGAGAAAACGCAAAGAGCAAAAGTTGTTCAGAATTCAATTATGAGCACAATTTTGCAAAAAAATTTATTCTGAGTCTAAAAATATCAAAGTTACAACGATTTTATGTCAAAAATACTTGAAATCTCTTCAAACCTGGATTCAGCGTCGTCTTTGAAGGTGGTTTACGCCTTTACTATATCGAAATTGCAGAAAATCGCTTGAAATGGGGATTCTAGTTCATCTAAAGTATAATCGAGTGTTGCCATTTTGAACAAACCACTCAATGTTAAAAATTTCTCCAGTAACTCGGAAACGGTGCGTCTTAGCGAGAAAACGCAAAGAGCAAGACTTGTTCAGAATTAAATACTGAGCACAATTTAGGAAAAAAAATTCATTCTGAATCTAAAAACAACAAAGTTACAACGATATTTTGTCAAAAATACTTAAAATCTCTTGAAACCTACATTCTGCGACGTCTTCAAAAGTGGTTTACGACGTTACCATATCGAAAATGCAGAAAATCGCTAGAAATGGGGATTCTAGTTCATCTATAGTATAAACGAGTGTTGCCATAGGGAACAAACCAATCAATATTAAAAATTTTGATGATTCTCGAAAACGGTGCGTCCTAGCGATAGAACGCAAAGAACAAAACTTGTTAAGAATTAAATTCTGAGCACAATTTAGAAAAAAAAATCATTCTGAGTCTAAAAACAACAAAGTTACAACGATTGAGTGTCAAAAATACTTAAAATCCTTTCAAACCTGGATTCTGCGTAGTTTTTGAAGGTGGTTTACGCCTTTATTATATCAAAATTGCAGAAAATCGCTTGAAATGGGGATTCTAGTTCATCTATAGTATCATCGAGTGTTGCTATAGGGAACAAACCACTCAATGATAAAAATTTTGATGATTCTCGAAAACGGTGCGTCCTAGCGAGAAAACGCAAAGAGCAAGACTTGTTCAGCATTAAATTCTGAGCACAATTTAGAAAAAAATTCAATATGAATCTAAAAACAACAAAGTTACAACGATTTTATATCAAAAATACTTAAAATTTCCTCAAACCTGGATTCTGCGACGTGTTCGAAAGTGGTTTACGACTTTGCTATATCGAAAATGCAGAAAATCGCTAAAAATGGGGATTTTAGTTCAAGTTCATCTATAGCATAATCGAGTGTTGCCATTGGGAACAAACCACTCAATATTAAAAATTTTGATGATTCTCGAAAACGGTGCTTCCTAGCGAGAAAAGTACAAGAGCAAAAATTGTTCAGAATTCAGTCTTGGGTAGGATTTAAGAAAAATTTTTATTTTCAGGTTAAAATTTCTCCAGTAACTCGGAAACGGTGCGTCTTAGCGAGAAAACGCAAAGAGCAAGACTTGTTTAGAATTAAATTCTGAGCACAATTTAGAAAAAAAATTCATTCTGAATCTAAAAACAACAAAGTTACAACGATTTTTTGTCAAAAATGCTTAAAATCTCTTCAAACCTGGATTCTGCGTCGTTTTTGAAGGAGGTTTACGCCTTTACTATATCTAAATTGCAGAAAGTCGCTTGAAATGGGGATTCTAGTTCATCTATAGTATAATCGAGTGTTGCCATTGGGAACAAACCACTCAATATTAAAAATTTTGATGATTCTCGAAAACGGTGCTTCCTAGCGAGAAAACGCAAAGAGCAAAACTTGTTCAGAATTAAATTCTGAGCACAATTTAGAAAAAAAAATTATTCTGAATCTAAAAACAACAAAGCTACAAATATTTTATGTCAAAAATACTTAAAATCTCTTCAAACCTGGGTTCTGCGACGTCTTCGAAGGTGGTTTACGCCTTTACCAGATCGAAAATGCAGAAAATCGCTAGAAATGGGGATTCTAGTTCATCTATAGTAAAATCGAGTGTTGCCATTGGGAAGAAACCAATCAATGTTAAAAATTTTGATGATTCTCGAAAACGGTGCTTCCTAGCGAGAAAAGTACAAGAGCAAAAATTGTTCAGAATTCAGTTTTGGGTAGAATTTAAGAAAAGTTTTCATTCTCGGGTTAAAATTTCTCCAGTAACTCGAAAACGGTGCGTCCTAGCGAGAAAACGCAAAGAACAAGACTTGTTGAGAATTAAATTCTGAGCACTGTTTAAAAAAAATTCATTCTGAATCTAAAAACAACAAAGTTACAACGATTTTATGTCAAAAATACTTAAAATCTTTTCAAACCTAAATTCTGCGACGTCTTCAAAAGTGGTTTACGACTTTACCATATCGAAAATGCAGAAAATCGCTAGAAATGGGGATTCTAGTTCATCTATAGTATAAACGAGTGTTGCCATAGGGAACAAACCACTCAATGTTAAAAAGTTTGATGATTCTCCAAAACGGTGCGTCCTAGCGAGAAAACGCAAAGAGCAAAACTTGTTCAGAATTCAATTCTGAGCACAATTTAGAAAAAAAAAATCATTCTGAATCTAAAACAACAAAGTTACAACGATTTTATGTCAAAAATACTTAAAATCTCTTCAAACCTGGATTCTGCGACGTCTTCGAAGGTGGTTTACAACTTTTCCATATCGAAAATGTAGAAAATCGCTAGAAATAGGGATTTTAGTTTATCTATAGTATAATCGAGTGTTGCCATTGGAAACAAAGCACTCAATATTAAAAATTTTGATTATTCTCCAAAACGGTGTTTCCTAGCGAGAAAAGTACAAGAGCAAAAATTGTTCAGAATTCAGTTTTGGGTAGGATTTAAGGAAAATTTTCATTCTCTGGTTAAAATTTCTCCAGTAACTCGAAAACGGTGCGTCCTAGCGAGAAAACGCAAAGAGCAAAACTTGTTCAGAATTCAATTCTGAGCACAATTTAGAAAAAAAAAATCATTCTGAATCTAAAACAACAAAGTTACAACGATTGAATGTCAAAAATACTTAAAATCTTTTCAAACCTGGATTCTGCGACGTCTTCGAAGGTGGTTTACGACTTTACCATATCGAAAATGCAGAAAATCGCTTGAAATGGAGACTCTAATTCATTTATAGTATAATCGAGTGTTTCCATAGGGAACAAACCATTCAATGTTAAAAATTTTGTTGATTCTCGAAAACGGTGCGTCCTAGCGAGAAAACGCAAAGAGCAAAACTTGTTCAGGATTAAATTCTGAGCACAATTTAAAAAAAAATTCATTCTGAGTCTAAAAACAACAAAGTTACAACGATTTGATATCAAAAATACTTAAAATCTCTTCAAACCTGGATTCTGCGACGTCTTCGAAGGTGGTTTACGACTTTACCATATCGAAAATGCAGAAAATCGCTAGAAATGGGGATTCTAGTTCATCTATAGTATAATCGAGTGTTGCCATTGGGAAAAAACCACTCAATATTAAAAATTTTGATGATTCTCGAAAACGGTGCGCCCTAGCGAGAAAACGCAAAGAGCAAAAGTCGTTCAGAATCCAATTCTGATTACAATTTAGCAAAAAATTTCATCTTGAGTCTAAAAACAAGAAAGTTACAAGGATTTTATGTCAAAAATACTTAAAATCTCTTCAAACCTGGATTCTGCGTTGTCTTTGAAGGTGGTTTACGCCTTTACTATATCAAAATTGCAGAAAATTGCTTGAAATGGGGATTCTAGTTTATCTATGGTATAATCGTGTGTTGCCATAGGGAACAAACCGCTCATTGTTTAAAATTTTGATGATTCTCGAGAATGGTGCGTTCTAGCGAGAAAACGCAAAAAGCAAAAGTTGTTCAGAATTCAATTCTGAGCACAATTTTGCAAAAAAATTTATTCTAGGTCTAAAAGCAACAAAGATACAACGATTTTATGCAAAAATACTTAAAATCTCTTCAAACCTGGATTCTGCGACGTCTTCGATGATGGTTTACGACTTTCCCGTATCGAAGATACAGATCTTCGCTTTAAATGGGGATTCTATTTCACCTATAGTAAAATCGAGTGTTGCCATAAGGAACAAACCACTCAATGTTAAAAATTTTGATGATTCTCGAAAACGGTGCGTCCTAGGGAGAAAACGCAAAAAGCAAAAGTTGTTCAGAATTAAATTCTAAGCACAATTTAAAAAAAAATTTCATCTTGAGTCTAAAAACAACAAAGTTGTAACGATTTGATATCAAAAATACTTAAAATCTCTTCAAACCTGAATTCAGCGTCGTCTTTGAAGGTGGTTTACGCCTTTACTATATCGAAATTGCAGAAAATCGCTTGAAATGGGGATTCTAGTTCATCTATAGTATAATCGAGTGTTGCCATAAGGAACAAACCACTCAATGTTAAAAATTTTGATGATTCTCGAAAACGGTACGTCCTGGCGAGAAAACGCAAAGAGCAAAAGTTGTTCAGAATTCAATTCTGATCACAATTTAAAAAAAAAAATTCATTCTGAATCTAAAAACAACAAAGTTACAACGATTTGATATCAAAAATACTTAAAATCTCCTCAAACCTGGATTCTGCGTCGTTTTTGAAGGTGGTTTACGCCTTTACTATATCGAAATTGCAGAAAATCGCTTGAAATGGGGATTCAATTTCATCTATAGTATAATCGAGTGTTGCCATAGGGAACAAACCACTCAATGTTAAAAATTTTGATGATTCTCGAAAACGGTGCGTCCTAGCGAGAAAACGCAAAGAGCAAGACTTGTTCAGAATTAAATTCTGAGCACAATTTAGAAAAAAAATTCATTCTGATTCTAAAAACAACAAAGTTACAACGATTTTATGTCAAAAATACTTAAAATCTCTTCAAACCTGGATTCTGCGTCGTTTTTGACGGTGGTTTACGCCTTTACTATATCGAAATTGCAAAAAATCTCTTCAAATGGGGATTCTAGTTTATCTATAGTATAATCGAGTGTTGCCATTGGGAACAAACCACTCAATATTAAAAATTTTGATGATTCTCGAAAACGGTGCTTCCTAGCGAGAAAACGCAAAGAGCAAGACTTGTTCAGAATTAAATTCTGAGCACAATTTAGAAAAAAAAATTATTCTGAATCTAAAAACAACAAAGTTACAACCATTTTATGTCAAAAATACTTAAAATCTTTTCAAACCTGGATTCTGCGACGTCTTCGAAGGTGGTTTACGACTTTACCAAATCGAAAATGCAGAAAATCGCTAGAAATGGGGATTCTTGTTCATCTATAGTAAAATCGAGTGTTGCCATTGGGAAGAAACCAATCAATATTAAAAATTTTGATGATTCTCGAAAACGGTGCTTCCTAGCGAGAAAAGTACAAGAGCAAAAATTGTTCAGAATTCAGTTTTGGGTAGAATTTAAGAAAAGTTTTCATTCTCAGGTTAAAATTTCTCCAGTAACTCGAAAACGGTGCGTCCTAGCGAGAAAACGCAAAGAACAAGACTTGTTGAGAATTAAATTCTGAGCACTGTTTAAAAAAAAATTCATTCTGAATCTAAAAACAACAAAGTTACAACGATTTTATGTCAAAAATACTTAAAATCGTTTCAAACCTGGATTCTGCGACGTCTTCAAAGGTGGTTAACGACTTTACCATACCGAAAATGCAGAAAATCGCTAGAAATGGGGATTCTAGTTCATCTATAGTATAATCGAGTGTTGCCATAGGGAACAAACCACTCAATGTTAAAAATTTTGATGACTCTCGCAAACGGTGCGTCCTAGCGAGAAAACGCAAAGAGCAAGACTTGTTCAGAATTAAATTCTGAGCACAATTTAGAAAAAAAATTCATTTTGAATCTAAAAGCAACAAAGTTACAACGATTTTATGTCAAAAATACTTAAAATATTTTCAAACCTAGATTCTGCGACGTCTTCAAAAGTGGTTTACGACTTTACCATATCGAAAATGCAGAAAATCGCTAGAAATGGGGATTCTAGTTCATCTATAGTATAAACGAGTGTTGCCATAGGGAACAAACCACTCAATGTTAAAAATTTTGATGATTCTCGAAAACGGTGCGTCCTAGCGATAGAACGCAAAGAGCAAAACTTGTTAAGAATTAAATTCTGAGCACAATTTAGAAAAAAAAATCATACTGAGTCTAAAAACAACAAAGTTACAACGATTGAATGTCAAAAATACTTAAAATCTTTTCAAACCTGGATTCAGCGTCGTCTTTGAAGGTGGTTTACGCCTTTACTATATCGAAATTGCAGAAAATCGCTTGAAATGGGGATTCTAGTTCATCTATAGTATAATCGAGTGTTGCCATAAGGAACAAACCACTCAATGTTAAAAATTTTGATGATTCTCGAACACGGTGCGTCCTGGCGAAAAACGCAAAGAGCAAAAGTTGTTCAGAATTCAATTCTGATCACAATTTAGAAAAAAAAAATCATTCTGAATCTAAAAACAACAAAGTTACAACGATTTGATATCAAAAATACTTAAAATCTCTTCAAACCTGGATTCTGCGTCGTTTTTGAAGGTGGTTTGCGCCTTTACTATATCTAATATGCAGAAATTCGCTTGAAATGGGGATTCTAGTTCATCTATAGTATAATCGAGTGTTGCCATTGGGAACAAACCACTCAATATTAAAAATTTTGATGATTCTCGAAAACGGTTCTTCCTAGCGAGAAAACGCAAAGAACAAGACTTGTTGAGAATTAAATTCTGAGCACAATTTTGCAAAAAATGTTATTCTGAGTCTAAAAATAACAAAGTCACAACGATTGAATGTCAAAAATACTTAAAATCTTTTCAAACCTGGATTCTGCGACGTCTTCGAAGGTGGTTTACAACTTTGCCATATCGAAAATGCAGAAAATCGCTAGAAATAGGGATTTTAGTTCATCTATGGTATAATCGAGTGTTGCCATTGGGAACAAAGCACTCAATATTAAAAATTTTGATTATTCTCGAAAACGGTGTTTCCTAGCGAGAAAAGTACAAGAGCAAAAATTGTTCAGAATTCAGTTTTGGGTAGGATTTAAGAAAAATTTTCATTCTCTGGTTAAAATTTCTCCAGTAACTCGAAAACGGTGCGTCCTAGCGAGAAAAGGCAAAGAGCAAAAGTTGTTCAGAATTCAATTCTGAGCACAATTTTGCAAAAAAATTTATTCTGAGTCTAAAAATATCAAAGTTACAACGATTTTATGTCAAAAATACTTGAAATCTCTTCAAACCTGGATTCAGCGTCGTCTTTGAAGGTGGTTTACGCCTTTACTATATCGAAATTGCAGAAAATCGCTTGAAATGAGGATTCTAGTTTATCTAAAGTATAATCGAGTGTTGCCATTTTGAACAAACCACTCAATGTTAAAAATTTCTCCAGTAACTCGGAAACGGTGCGTCTTAGCGAGAAAACGCAAAGAGCAAGACTTGTTTAGAATTAAATTCTGAGCACAATTTAGAAAAAAAATTCATTCTGAATCTAAAAACAACAAAGTTACAACGATTTTTTGTCAAAAATGCTTAAAATCTCTTCAAACCTGGATTCTGCGTCGTTTTTGAAGGAGGTTTACGCCTTTACTATATCTAAATTGCAGAAAGTCGCTTGAAATGGGGATTCTAGTTCATCTATAGTATAATCGAGTGTTGCCATTGGGAACAAACCACTCAATATTAAAAATTTTGATGATTCTCGAAAACGGTGCTTCCTAGCGAGAAAACGCAAAGAGCAAAACTTGTTCAGAATTAAATTCTGAGCACAATTTAGAAAAAAAAATTATTCTGAATCTAAAAACAACAAAGCTACAAATATTTTATGTCAAAAATACTTAAAATCTCTTCAAACCTGGGTTCTGCGACGTCTTCGAAGGTGGTTTACGACTTTACCAGATCGAAAATGCAGAAAATCGCTAGAAATGGGGATTCTAGTTCATCTATAGTAAAATCGAGTGTTGCCATTGGGAAGAAACCAATCAATGTTAAAAATTTTGATGATTCTCGAAAACGGTGCTTCCTAGCGAGAAAACGCAAAGAGCAAAACTTGTTCAGAATTAAATTCTGAGCACAATTTAGAAAAAAAAATTATTCTGAATCTAAAAACAACAAAGCTACAAATATTTTATGTCAAAAATACTTAAAATCTCTTCAAACCTGGGTTCTGCGACGTCTTCGAAGGTGGTTTACGACTTTACCAGATCGAAAATGCAGAAAATCGCTAGAAATGGGGATTCTAGTTCATCTATAGTAAAATCGAGTGTTGCCATTGGGAAGAAACCAATCAATGTTAAAAATTTTGATGATTCTCGAAAACGGTGCTTCCTAGCGAGAAAAGTACAAGAGCAAAAATTGTTCAGAATTCAGTTTTGGGTAGAATTTAAGAAAAGTTTTCATTCTCGGGTTAAAATTTCTCCAGTAACTCGAAAACGGTGCGTCCTAGCGAGAAAACGCAAAGAACAAGACTTGTTGAGAATTAAATTCTGAGCACTGTTTAAAAAAAATTCATTCTGAATCTAAAAACAACAAAGTTACAACGATTTTATGTCAAAAATACTTAAAATCTTTTCAAACCTAGATTCTGCGACGTCTTCAAAAGTGGTTTACGACTTTACCATATCGAAAATGCAGAAAATCGCTAGAAATGGGGATTCTAGTTCATCTATAGTATAAACGAGTGTTGCCATAGGGAACAGACCACTCAATGTTAAAAATTTTGATGATTCTGGAAAACGGTGCGTCCTAGCGAGAAAACGCAAAGAGCAAAACTTGTTCAGAATTCAATTCTGAGCACAATTTAGAAAAAAAAATCATTCTGTATCTAAAACAACAAAGTTACAACGATTTTATGTGAAAAATACTTAAAATCTCTTCAAACCTGGATTCTGCGACGTCTTCGAAGGTGGTTTACAACTTTTCCATATCGAAAATGCAGAAAATCGCTAGAAATAGGGATTTTAGTTCATCTATAGTATAATCGAGTGTTGCCATTGGAAACAAAGCACTCAATATTAAAAATTTTGATTATTCTCGAAAACGGTGTTTCCTAGCGAGAAAAGTACAAGAGCAAAAATTGTTCAGAATTCAGTTTTGGGTAGGATTTAAGGAAAATTTTCATTCTCTGGTTAAAATTTCTCCAGTAACTCGAAAACGGTGCGTCCTAGCGAGAAAACGCAAAGAGCAAAAGTTGTTCAGAATTCAATTCTGAGCACAATTTTGCAAAAAATTTTATTCTGAGTCTAAAAATAACAAAGTCACAACGATTGAATGTCAAAAATACTTAAAATCTTTTCAAACCTGGATTCTGCGACGTCTTCGAAGGTGGTTTACGACTTTACCATATCGAAAATGCAGAAAATCGCTTGAAATGGAGATTCTAATTCATTTATAGTATAATCGAGTGTTTCCATAGGGAACGAACCACTCAATGTTAAAAATTTTGATAATTCTCGAAAACGGTGCGTCCTAGCGAGAAAACGCAAAGTGCAAAACTTGTTCAGGATTAAATTCTGAGCACAATTTAAAAAAAATTTCATTCTGAGTCTAAAAACAACAAAGTTACAAGGATTTTATGTCAAAAATACTTAAAATCTCTTCAAACCTGGATTCTGCGTTGTCTTTGAAGGTGGTTTACGCCTTTACTATATCAAAATTGCAGAAAATTGCTTGAAATGGGGATTCTAGTTTATCTATGGTATAATCGAGTGTTGCCATAGGGAACAAACCGCTCATTGTTTAAAATTTTGATGATTCTCGAGAATGGTGCGTTCTAGCGAGAAAACGCAAAGAGCAAAAGTTGTTCAGAATTCAATTCTGAGCACAATTTTGCAAAAAAATTTATTCTAGGTCTAAAAGCAACAAAGATACAACGATTTTATGCAAAAATACTTAAAATCTCTTCAAACCTGGATTCTGCGTCGTTTTTGAAGGTGGTTTACGCCTTTAATATATCGAAATTGCAGAAAATCGCTTGAAATAGGGATTCTAGATTCTCTATAGTATAATCGAGTGTTGCCATAGGGAACAAACCGCTCATTGTTTAAAATTTTGATGATTCTCGAGAACGGTGCGTTCTAGCGAGAAAACGCAAAGAGCAAAAGTTGTTCAGAATTCAATTCTAATCACAATTTAGAAAAAATTTCATTCTGAGTCTAAAAACAACAAAGTTACAACGATTTGATATCAAAAATACTTAAAATCTCTTCAAGCCTGGATTCTGCGACGTCTTCGATGATGGTTTACGACTTTCCCGTATCGAAGATACAGATCTTCGCTTTAAATGGGGATTCTATTTCACCTATAGTAAAATCGAGTGTTGCCATAAGGAACAAACCACTCAATGTTAAAAATTTTGATGATTCTCGAAAACGGTGCGTCCTAGGGAGAAAACGCAAAAAGCAAAAGTTGTTCAGAATTAAATTCTAAGCACAATTTAAAAAAAAATTTCATCTTGAGTCTAAAAACAACAAAGTTGCAACGATTTGATATCAAAAATACTTAAAATCTCTTCAAACCTGAATTCAGCGTCGTCTTTGAAGGTGGTTTACGCCTTTACTATATCGAAATTGCAGAAAATCGCTTGAAATGGGGATTCTAGTTCATCTATAGTATAATCGAGTGTTGCCATAAGGAACAAACCACTCAATGTTAAAAATTTTGATGATTCTCGAAAACGGTACGTCCTGGCGAGAAAACGCAAAGAGCAAAAGTTGTTCAGAATTCAATTCTGATCACAATTTAGAAAAAAAAATTCATTCTGAATCTAAAAACAACAAAGTTACAACGATTTGATATCAAAAATACTTAAAATCTCTTCAAACCTGGATTCTGCGTCGTTTTTGAAGGTTGTTTACGCCTTTACTATATCGAAATTGCAGAAAATCGCTTGAAATGGAGATTCAATTTCATCTATAGTATAATCGAGTGTTGCCATAGGGAACAAACCACTCAATATTAAAAATTTTGATGATTCTCGAAAACGGTGCTTCCTAGCGAGAAAACGCAAAGAGCAAGACTTGTTCAGAATTAAATTCTGAGCACAATTTAGAAAAAAAAATTATTCTGAATCTAAAAACAACAAAGTTACAACCATTTTATGTCAAAAATACTTAAAATCTTTTCAAACCTGGATTCTGCGACGTCTTCGAAGGTGGTTTACGACTTTACCAAATCGAAAATGCAGAAAATCGCTAGAAATGGGGATTCTTGTTCATCTATAGTAAAATCGAGTGTTGCCATTGGGAAGAAACCAATCAATATTAAAAATTTTGATGATTCTCGAAAACGGTGCTTCCTAGCGAGAAAAGTACAAGAGCAAAAATTGTTCAGAATTCAGTTTTGGGTAGAATTTAAGAAAAGTTTTCATTCTCAGGTTAAAATTTCTCCAGTAACTCGAAAACGGTGCGTCCTAGCGAGAAAACGCAAAGAACAAGACTTGTTGAGAATTAAATTCTGAGCACTGTTTAAAAAAAAATTCATTCTGAATCTAAAAACAACAAAGCTACAACGATTTTATGTCAAAAATACTTAAAATCGTTTCAAACCTGGATTCTGCGACGTCTTCAAAGGTGGTTAACGACTTTACCATACCGAAAATGCAGAAAATCGCTAGAAATGGGGATTCTAGTTCATCTATAGTATAATCGAGTGTTGCCATAGGGAACAAACCACTCAATGTTAAAAATTTTGATGATTCTCGGAAACGGTGCGTCCTAGCGAGAAAATGCAAAGAGCAAGACTTGTTCAGAATTAAATTCTGAGCACAATTTAGAAAAAAAATTCATTTTGAATCTAAAAACAACAAAGTTACAACGATTTTATGTCAAAAATACTTAAAATATTTTCAAACCTAGATTCTGCGACGTCTTCAAAAGTGGTTTACGACTTTACCATATCGAAAATGCAGAAAATCGCTAGAAATGGGGATTCTAGTTCATCTATAGTATAAACGAGTGTTGCCATAGGGAACAAACCACTCAATGTTAAAAATTTTGATGATTCTCGAAAACGGTGCGTCCTAGCGAGAAAACGCAAAGAGCAAGACTTGTTCAGAATTCAGTTTTGGGTAGGATTTAAGGAAAATTTTCATTCTCTGGTTAAAATTTCTCCAGTAACTCGAAAACGGTGCGGTTAAAAATTTTGATGATTCTCGAAAACGGTGCGTCCTAGCGAGAAAACGCAAAGAGCAAAACTTGTTCAGAATTCAATTCTGAGCACAATTTAGAAAAAAAAATCATTCTGTATCTAAAACAACAAAGTTACAACGATTTTATGTCAAAAATACTTAAAATCTCTTCAAACCTGGATTCTGCGACGTCTTCGAAGGTGGTTTACAACTTTTCCATATCGAAAATGCAGAAAATCGCTAGAAATAGGGATTCTAGTTCATCTATAGTAAAATCGAGTGTTGCCATTGGGAAGAAACCAATCAATGTTAAAAATTTTGATGATTCTCGAAAACGGTGCTTCCTAGCGAGAAAAGTACAAGAGCAAAAATTGTTCAGAATTCAGTTTTGGGTAGAATTTAAGAAAAGTTTTCATTCTCGGGTTAAAATTTCTCCAGTAACTCGAAAACGGTGCGTCCTAGCGAGAAAACGCAAAGAACAAGACTTGTTGAGAATTAAATTCTGAGCACTGTTTAAAAAAAATTCATTCTGAATCTAAAAACAACAAAGTTACAACGATTTTATGTCAAAAATACTTAAAATCTTTTCAAACCTAGATTCTGCGACGTCTTCAAAAGTGGTTTACGACTTTACCATATCGAAAATGCAGAAAATCGCTAGAAATGGGGATTCTAGTTCATCTATAGTATAAACGAGTGTTGCCATAGGGAACAAACCACTCAATGTTAAAAATTTTGATGATTCTGGAAAACGGTGCGTCCTAGCGAGAAAACGCAAAGAGCAAAGCTTGTTCAGAATTCAATTCTGAGCACAATTTAGAAAAAAAAAATCATTCTGTATCTAAAACAACAAAGTTACAACGATTTTATGTCAAAAATACTTAAAATCTCTTCAAACCTGGATTCTGCGACGTCTTCGAAGGTGGTTTACAACTTTTCCATATCGAAAATGCAGAAAATCGCTAGAAATAGGGATTTTAGTTCATCTATAGTATAATCGAGTGTTGCCATTGGAAACAAAGCACTCAATATTAAAAATTTTGATTATTCTCGAAAACGGTGTTTCCTAGCGAGAAAAGTACAAGAGCAAAAATTGTTCAGAATTCAGTTTTGGGTAGGATTTAAGGAAAATTTTCATTCTCTGGTTAAAATTTCTCCAGTAACTCGAAAACGGTGCGTCCTAGCGAGAAAACGCAAAGAGCAAAAGTTGTTCAGAATTCAATTCTGAGCACAATTTAAAAAAAAATTCATTCTGAGTCTAAAAACAACAAAGTTACAACGATTTGATATCAAAAATACTTAAAATCTCTTCAAACCTGGATTCTGCGACGTCTTCGAAGGTGGTTTACGACTTTACCATATCGAAAATGCAGAAAATCGCTAGAAATGGGGATTCTAGTTCATCTATAGTATAATCGAGTGTTGCCATTGGGAAAAAACCACTCAATATTAAAAATTTTGATGATTCTCGAAAACGGTGCGCCCTAGCGAGAAAACACAAAGAGCAAAAGTTGTTCAGAATTCAATTCTGATTACAATTTAGCAAAAAATTTCATCTTGAGTCTAAAAACAAGAAAGTTACAAGGATTTTATGTCAAAAATACTTAAAATCTCTTCAAACCTGGATTCTGCGTTGTCTTTGAAGGTGGTTTACGCCTTTACTATATCAAAATTGCAGAAAATTGCTTGAAATGGAGATTCTAGTTTATCTATGGTATAATCGAGTGTTGCCATAGGGAACAAACCGCTCATTGTTTAAAATTTTGATGATTCTCGAGAATGGTGCGTTCTAGCGAGAAAACGCAAAGAGCAAAAGTTGTTCAGAATTCAATTCTGAGCACAATTTTGCAAAAAAATTTATTCTAGGTCTAAAAGCAACAAAGATACAACGATTTTATGTCAAAAATACTTAAAATCTTTTCAAACCTGGATTCTGCGACGTCTTAGAAGGAGCTTTACGACTTTTCCATATGGAAAATGCAGAAAATCGCTTTAAATGTGGATTCTAGTTCACCTATAGTATAATCGAGTGTTGCCATTGGGAACAAACCACACAATGTTAAAAATTTTGATGATTCTCGAAAACGGTGCGTCCTAGCGAGAAAAGTGCAAGAGCAAAAGTTGTTCAAAATTCAATTTTGGGTAGGATTTAAGAAAAATTTTCATTCTCAAGTTAAATTTTCTCGATTGACTCAAAAACGGTGCGTCCTAGCGAGAAAAGTACAAGAGCAAAATTGTTCAGAATTCAATTTTGTGTAGGATTAAAAAAAATTTTCATTCTCAAGTTAAAAGTTCTCCATTAACTCAAAAACGGTGCGTCCTAGCGAGAAAAGTGCAAGAGCAAAAGTTGTTCAGAATTCAATTTTGGGTAGGATTTAAGAAAAATTTCATTCTGAGTCTAGAAACAACAAAGTTATAACGATTTTATATCAAAAATACTTAAAATATCTTCAAACCTGGATTCTGCGTCGTTTTTGAAGGTGGTTTACGCCTTTAATATATCGAAATTGCAGAAAATCGCTTGAAATAGGGATTCTAGCTTCTCTATAGTATAATCGAGTGTTGCCATAGGGAACAAACCGCTCATTGTTTAAAATTTTGATGATTCTCGAGAACGGTGCGTTCTAGCGAGAAAACGCAAAGAGCAAAAGTTGTTCAGAATTCAATTCTGATCACAATTTAGAAAAAATTTCATTCTGAGTCTAAAAACAACAAAGTTACAACGATTTGATATCAAAAATACTTAAAATCTCTTCAAGCCTGGATTCTGCGACGTCTTCGATGATGGTTTACGACTTTACCGTATCGAAGATACAGATCTTCGCTTTAAATGGGGATTCTATTTCACCTATAGTAAAATCGAGTGTTGCCATAGGGAACAAACCACTCAATGTTAAAATTTTTGATGATTCTCGGAAACGGTGCGTCCTAGCGAGAAAACGCAAAAAGCAAAATTTTTTCAGAATTAAATTCTGAGCACAATTCTGAAAAAAAATTTATTCTGAATCTAAAAACAACAAACTTACAACGATTTTATTTCAAAAATACTTAAAATCTCTTCAAACCTAAATTCTGCGTCGTCTTTGAAGGTGGTTTACGCCTTTACTATATCGAAACTGCAGAAAGTCGCTTGAAATGTTGATTCCAGTTCATCTATAGAATAATCGAGTGTAGCCATAGGGAACAAATCGCTCAATGTTTAAAATTTTGATGATTCTCGAAAACGGTGCGTCCTAGGGAGAAAACGCAAAGAGCAAAAGTTGTTCAGAATTCAACTCTGAACACAATGTAGCAAAAAATTTCATTCTGAGTCTAAAAACAACAAAGTTGCAACGATTTGATATCAAAAATACTTAAAATCTCTTTAAACCTGGATTCTGCGTCGTTTTTGACGGTGGTTTACGCCTTTACTATATCGAAATTGCAGAAAATCTCTTCAAATGGGGATTCTAGTTCATCTATAGTATAATCGAGTGTTGCCATAAGGAACAAACTACTCAATGTTAAAAATTTTGATGATTCTCGAAAACGGTGCGTCCTAGCGAGAAAAGGCAAAGAGCAAAACTTGTTGAGAATTAAATTCTGAGCACAGTTTAGAAAAAAAATTCATTCTGATTCTAAAAACAACAAAGTTACAACGATTTTATGTCAAAAACACTTAAAATCTCTTCAAACCTGGATTCTGCGACGTCTTCAAAGGTGGTTTACTACTTTATCATATCGAAAATGCAGAAAATCGCTAGAAATGGGGATTCTAGTTCATCTATAGTATAATCGAGTGATGCCATACGGAACAAACCACTCAATGTTAAAAATTTTGATGATTCTCGAAAACGGTGCGTCCTAGCGAGAAAACGCAAAGAGCAAAACTTGTTCAGAATTCAATTCTGAGCACAATTTAGAAAAAAATTTCATTCTGAATTTAAAAACAACAAAGTTACAACGATTTTATATCAAAAATACTTAAAATCTCTTCAAACCTGGATTCTGCGACGTCTTCAAAGGTGGTTTACTACTTTACCATATCGAAAATGCAGAAAATCGCTTGAAATGGGGATTCAATTTCATCTATAGTATAATCGAGTGTTGCCATAGGGAACAAACCACTCAATGTTAAAAATTTTGATGATTCTCGAAAACGGTGCGTCCTAGCGGGAAAACGCAAAGAGCAAGACTTGTTCAGAATTAAATTCTGATCACAATTTAGAAAAAAAATTCATTCTGATTCTAAAAACAACAAAGTTACAACGATTTTATGTCAAAAATATTTAAAATCTCTTCAAACCTGGATTCTGCGTCGTTTTTGACGGTGGTTTACGCCTTTACTATATCGAAATTGCAAAAAAACCCCTCCAAAAGGGGATTCTAGTTTATCTATAGTATAATCGAGTGTTGCCATTGGGAACAAACCACTCAATATTAAAAATTTTGATGATTCTCGAAAACGGTGCTTCCTAGCGAGAAAACGCAAAGAGCAAGACTTGTTCAGAATTAAATTCTGAGCACAATTTAGAAAAGAAATTCATTCTGAATCTAAAAACAACAAAGTTACAACCATTTTATGTCAAAAATGCTTAAAATCTCTTCAAACCTGGATTCTGCGTCGTTTTTGAAGGAGGTTTACGACTTTACCAGATCGAAAATGCAGAAAATCGCTAGAAATGGGGATTCTAGTTCATCTATAGTAAAATCGAGTGTTGCCATTGGGAAGAAACCAATCAATGTTAAAAATTTTGATGATTCTCGAAAACGGTGCTTCCTAGCAAGAAAAGTACAAGAGCAAAAATTGTTCAGAATTCAGTTTTGGGTAGAATTTAAGAAAAGTTTTCATTCTCGGGTTAAAATTTCTCCAGTAACTCGAAAACGGTGCGTCCTAGCGAGAAAACGCAAAGAACAAGACTTGTTGAGAATTAAATTCTGAGCACTGTTTAAAAAAAATTCATTCTGAATCTAAAAACAACAAAGTTACAACGATTTTATATCAAAAATACTTAAAATCTCTTCAAACCTGGATTCTGCGTCGTCTTCAAAAGTGGTTTACGACTTTACCATATCGAAAATGCAGAAAATCGCTAGAAATGGGGATTCTAGTTCATCTATAGTATAAACGAGTGTTGCCATAGGGAACAAACCACTCAATGTTAAAAATTTTGATGATTCTGGAAAACGGTGCGTCCTAGCGAGAAAACGCAAAGAGCAAAGCTTGTTCAGAATTCAATTCTGAGCACAATTTGGAAAAAAAAAATCATTCTGTATCTAAAACAACAAAGTTACAACGATTTTATGTCAAAAATACTTAAAATCTCTTCAAACCTGGATTCTGCGACGTCTTCGAAGGTGGTTTACAACTTTTCCATATCGAAAATGCAGAAAATCGCTAGAAATAGGGATTTTAGTTCATCTATAGTATAATCGAGTGTTGCCATTGGAAACAAAGCACTCAATATTAAAAATTTTGATTATTCTCGAAAACGGTGTTTCCTAGCGAGAAAAGTACAAGAGCAAAAATTGTTCAGAATTCAGTTTTGGGTAGGATTTAAGAAAAATTTTCATTCTCTGGTTAAAATTTCTCCAGTAACTCGAAAACGGTGCGTCCTAGCGAGAAAACGCAAAGAGCAAAAGTTGTTCAGAATTCTATTCTGAGCACAATTTTGCAAAAAAATTTATTCTGAGTCTAAAAATATCAAAGTTACAACGATTTTATGTCAAAAATACTTGAAATCTCTTCAAACCTGGATTCAGCGTCGTCTTTGAAGGTGGTTTACGCCTTTACTATATCGAAATTGCAGAAAATCGCTTGAAATGAGGATTCTAGTTTATCTAAAGTATAATCGAGTGTTGCCATTTTGAACAAACCACTCAATGTTAAAAATTTCTCCAGTAACTCGGAAACGGTGCGTCCTAGCGAGAAAACGCAAAGAACAAGACTTGTTGAGAATTAAATTCTGAGCACTGTTTAAAAAAAAATTCATTCTGAATCTAAAAACAACAAAGTTACAACGATTTTATGTCAAAAATACTTAAAATATTTTCAAACCTGGATTCTGCGACGTCTTCAAAGGTGGTTAACGACTTTACCATACCGAAAATGCAGAAAATCGCTAGAAATGGGGATTCTAGTTCATCTATAGTATAATCGAGTGTTGCCATAGGGAACAAACCACTCAATGTTAAAAATTTTGATGATTCTCGGAAACGGTGCGTCCTAGCGAGAAAATGCAAAGAGCAAGACTTGTTCAGAATTAAATTCTGAGCACAATTTAGAAAAAAAATTCATTTTGAATCTAAAAACAACAAAGTTACAACGATTTTATATCAAAAATACTTAAAATATTTTCAAACCTAGATTCTGCGACGTCTTCAAAAGTGGTTTACGACTTTACCATATCGAAAATGCAGAAAATCTCTAGAAATGGGGATTCTAGTTCATCTATAGTATAAACGCTTGTTGCCATAGGGAACAAACCACTCAATGTTAAAAATTTTGATGATTCTCGAAAACGGTGCGTCCTAGCGAGAAAACGCAAAGAGCAAGACTTGTTCAGCATTAAATTCTGAGCACAATTTAGAAAAAAAAATTATTCTGAATCTAAAAACAACAAAGTTACAAAGATTTTATGTCAAAAATACTTAAAATCTTTTCAAACCTGGATTCAGCGTCGTCTTTGAAGGTGGTTTACGCCTTTACTATATCAAAATTGCATAAAATCGCTTGAAATGGGGATTCTAGTTCATCTATAGTATAATCGAGTGTTGCCATAAGGAACAAAGCACTCATGTTAAAAATTTTGATGATTCTCGAAAACGGTGCGTCCTAGCGAGAAAACGCAAAGAGCAAAAGTTGTTCAGAATTCAATTCTGATCACAATTTAGAAAAAAAATTCATTCTGAATCTAAAAACAACAAAGTTACAACGATTTTATGTCAAAAATACTTAAAATCTCTTCAAACCTGGATTCTGCGACGTCTTCGAAGGTGGTTTACAACTTTGCCATATCGAAAATGCAGAAAATCGCTAGAAATAGGGATTTTAGTTCATCTATGGTATAATCGAGTGTTGCCATTGGGAACAAAGCACTCAATATTAAAAATTTTGATTATTCTCGAAAACGGTGTTTCCTAGCGAGAAAAGTACAAGAGCAAAAATTGTTCAGAATTCAGTTTTGGGTAGGATTTAAGAAAAATTTTCATTCTCTGGTTAAAATTTCTCCAGTAACTCGAAAACGGTGCGTCCTAGTGAGAAAAGGCAAAGAGCAAAAGTTGTTCAGAATTCAATTCTGAGCACAATTTTGCAAAAAATGTTATTCTGAGTCTAAAAATAACAAAGTCACAACGATTGAATGTCAAAAATACTTAAAATCTTTTCAAACCTGGATTCTGCGACATCTTCGAAGGTGGTTTACGACTTTACCATATCGAAAATGCAGAAAATCGCTAGAAATGGAGATTCTAGTTCATTTATAGTATGATCGAGTGTTTCCATAGGGAACAAACCACTCAATGTTAAAAATTTCTCCAGTAACTCGGAAACGGTGCGTCTTAGCGAGAAAACGCAAAGAGCAAGACTTGTTCAGAATTAAATTCTGAGCACAATTTAGAAAAAAAATGCATTCTGAATCTAAAAACAACAAAGTTACAACGATTTTTTGTCAAAAATACTTAAAATCTCTTCAAACCTGGATTCTGCGACGTCTTCAAAAGTGGTTTACGACTTTACCATATCGAAAATGCAGAAAATCGCTAGAAATGGGGATTCTAGTTCATCTATAGTATAAACGAGTGTTGCTATAGGGAACAAACCACTCAATGTTAAAAATTTCTCCAGTAACTCGGAAACGGTGCGTCTTAGCGAGAAAACGCAAAGAGCGAGACTTGTTGAGAATTAAATTCTGAGCACAATTTAGAAAAAAAATTCATTCTGAATCTAAAAACAACAAAGTTACAACGATTTTTTGTCAAAAATGCTTAAAATCTCTTCAAACCTGGATTCTGCGACGTCTTCAAAAGTGGTTTACGACTTTACCATATCGAAAATGCAGAAAATCGCTAGAAATGGGGATTCTAGTTCATCTATAGTATAAACGAGTGTTGCCATAGAGAACAAACCACTCAATGTTAAAAATTTTGATGATTCTCGAAAACGGTGCGTCCTAGCGATAGAACGCAAAGAGCAAAACTTGTTAAGAATTAAATTCTGAGCACAATTTAGAAAAAAAAATCATACTGAGTCTAAAAACAACAAAGTTACAACGATTGAATGTCAAAAATACTTAAAATCTTTTCAAACCTGGATTCTGCGTAGTTTTTGAAGGTGGTTTACGCCTTTATTATATCAAAATTGCAGAAAATCGCTTGAAATGGGGATTCTAGTTCATCTATAGTATCATCGAGTGTTGCTATAGGGAACAAACCACTCAATGTTAAAAATTTTGATGATTCTCGAAAACGGTGCGTCCTAGCGAGAAAACGCAAAGAGCAAGACTTGTTCAGCATTAAATTCTGGGCACAATTTAGAAAAAAATTCATTCTGAATCTAAAAACAACAAAGTTACAAAGATTTTATGTCAAAAATACTTGAAATCTCTTCAAACCTGGATTCAGCGTCGTCTTTGAAGGTGGTTTACGCCTTTACTATATCGAAATTGCAGAAAATCGCTTGAAATGGGGATTCTAGTTCATCTATAGTATAATCGAGTGTTGCCATAAGGAACAAACCACTCAATGTTAAAAATTTTGATGATTCTCGAAAACGGTGCTTCCTGGCGAAAAACGCAAAGAGCAAAAGTTGTTCAGAATTCAATTCTGATCACAATTTAGAAAAAAAAATCATTCTGAATCTAAAAACAACAAAGTTACAACGATTTGATATCAAAAATACTTAAAATCTCTTCAAACCTGGATTCTGCGTCGTTTTTGAAGGTGGTTTGCGCCTTTACTATATCTAATATGCAGAAAGTCGCTTGAAATGGGGATTCTAGTTCATCTATAGTATAATCGAGTGTTGCCATTGGGAACAAACCACTCAATATTAAAAATTTTGATGATTCTCGAAAACGGTGCTTCCTAGCGAGAAAACGCAAAGAACAAGACTTGTTGAGAATTAAATTCTGAGCACAGTTTAAAAAAAATTCATTCTGAATCTAAAAACAACAAAGTTACAACGATTTTATGTCAAAAATACTTAAAATCTTTTCAAACCTAGATTCTGCGACGTCTTCAAAAGTGGTTTACGACTTTACCATATCGAAAATGCAGAAAATCGCTAGAAATGGGGATTCTAGTTCATCTATAGTATAAACGAGTGTTGCCATAGGGAACAAACCACTCAATGTTAAAAATTTTGATGATTCTCGAAAACGGTGCGTCCTAGCGATAGAACGCAAAGAGCAAAACTTGTTAAGAATTAAATTCTGAGCACAATTTAGAAAAAAAAAAACATTCTGAATCTAAATACAACAAAGTTACAACGATTTGATATCAAAAATACTTAAAATCTTTTCAGACCTGGATTCAGAGTCGTCTTTGAAGGTGGTTTACGCCTTTACTATATCGAAATTGCAGAAAATCGCTTGAAATTGGGATTCTAGTTCATCTATAGTATCATCGAGTGTTGCTATAGGGAACGAACCACTCAATGTTAAAAAATTTCGAAAACGGTGCGTCCTGGCGAGAAAACGCAAAGAGCAAAAGTTGTTCAGAATTCAATTCTGAGCACAATTTTGCAAAAAAATTTATTCTGAGTCTAAAAATATCAAAGTTACAACGATTTTATGTCAAAAATACTTGAAATCTCTTCAAACCTGGATTCAGCGTCGTCTTTGAAGGTGGTTTACGCCTTTACTATATCGAAATTGCAGAAAATCGCTTGAAATGAGGATTCTAGTTTATCTAAAATATAATCGAGTGTTGCCATTTTGAACAAACCACTCAATGTTAAAAATTTCTCCAGTAACTCGGAAACGGTGCGTCTTAGCGAGAAAACGCAAAGAGCAAGACTTGTTTAGAATTAAATTCTGAGCACAATTTAGAAAAAAAATTCATTCTGAATCTAAAAACAACAAAGTTACAACGATTTTTTGTCAAAAATGCTTAAAATCTCTTCAAACCTGGATTCTGCGTCGTTTTTGAAGGAGGTTTACGCCTTTACTATATCTAAATTGCAGAAAGTCGCTTGAAATGGGGATTCTAGTTCATCTATAGTATAATCGAGTGTTGCCATTGGGAACAAACCACTCAATATTAAAAATTTTGATGATTCTCGAAAACGGTGCTTCCTAGCGAGAAAACGCAAAGAGCAAAACTTGTTCAGAATTAAATTCTGAGCACAATTTAGAAAAAAAAATTATTCTGAATCTAAAAACAACAAAGCTACAAATATTTTATGTCAAAAATACTTAAAATCTCTTCAAACCTGGGTTCTGCGACGTCTTCGAAGGTGGTTTACGACTTTACCAGATCGAAAATGCAGAAAATCGCTAGAAATGGGGATTCTAGTTCATCTATAGTAAAATCGAGTGTTGCCATTGGGAAGAAACCAATCAATGTTAAAAATTTTGATGATTCTCGAAAACGGTGCTTCCTAGCGAGAAAAGTACAAGAGCAAAAATTGTTCAGAATTCAGTTTTGGGTAGAATTTAAGAAAAGTTTTCATTCTCGGGTTAAAATTTCTCCAGTAACTCGAAAACGGTGCGTCCTAGCGAGAAAACGCAAAGAACAAGACTTGTTGAGAATTAAATTCTGAGCACTGTTTAAAAAAAATTCATTCTGAATCTAAAAACAACAAAGTTACAACGATTTTATGTCAAAAATACTTAAAATCTTTTCAAACCTAGATTCAGCGACGTCTTCAAAAGTGGTTTACGACTTTACCATATCGAAAATGCAGAAAATCGCTAGAAATGGGGATTCTAGTTCATCTATAGTATAAACGAGTGTTGCCATAGGGAACAAACCACTCAATGTTAAAAATTTTGATGATTCTGGAAAACGGTGCGTCCTAGCGAGAAAACGCAAAGAGCAAAGCTTGTTCATAATTCAATTCTGAGCACAATTTAGAAAAAAAAAATCATTCTGTATCTAAAACAACAAAGTTACAACGATTTTATGTCAAAAATACTTAAAATCTCTTCAAACCTGGATTCTGCGACGTCTTCGAAGGTGGTTCACAAATTTTCCATATCGAAAATGCAGAAAATCGCTAGAAATAGGGATTTTAGTTCATCTATAGTATAATCGAGTGTTGCCATTGGAAACAAAGCACTCAATATTAAAAATTTTGATTATTCTCGAAAACGGTGTTTCCTAGCGAGAAAAGTACAACAGCAAAAATTGTTCAGAATTCAGTTTTGGGTAGGATTTAAGGAAAATTTTCATTCTCTGGTTAAAATTTCTCCAGTAACTCGAAAACGGTGCGTCCTAGCGAGAAAACGCAAAGAGCAAAAGTTGTTCAGAATTCAATTATGAGCACAATTTAGAAAAAAAAATTATTCTGAATCTAAAAACAACAAAGCTACAAATATTTTATGTCAAAAATACTTAAAATCTCTTCAAACCTGGGTTCTGCGACGTCTTCGAAGGTGGTTTACGACTTTACCAGATCGAAAATGCAGAAAATCGCTAGAAATGGGGATTCTAGTTCATCTATAGTAAAATCGAGTGTTGCCATTGGGAAGAAACCAATCAATGTTAAAAATTTTGATGATTCTCGAAAACGGTGCTTCCTAGCGAGAAAAGTACAAGAGCAAAAATTGTTCAGAATTCAGTTTTGGGTAGAATTTAAGAAAAGTTTTCATTCTCGGGTTAAAATTTCTCCAGTAACTCGAAAACGGTGCGTCCTAGCGAGAAAACGCAAAGAGCAAAAGTTGTTCAGAATTCAATTCTGATCACAATTTAGAAAAAATTTCATTCTGAGTCTAAAAACAACAAAGTTACAACGATTTGATATCAAAAATACTTAAAATCTCTTCAAGCCTGGATTCTGCGTTGTCTTTGAAGGTGGTTTACGCCTTTACTATATCAAAATTGCAGAAAATTGCTTGAAATGGAGATTCTAGTTTATCTATGGTATAATCGAGTGTTGCCATAGGGAACAAACCGCTCATTGTTTAAAATTTTGATGATTCTCGAGAATGGTGCGTTCTAGCGAGAAAACGCAAAGAGCAAAAGTTGTTCAGAATTCAATTCTGAGCACAATTTTGCAAAAAAATTTATTCTAGGTCTAAAAGCAACAAAGATACAACGATTTTATGTCAAAAATACTTAAAATCTTTTCAAACCTGGATTCTGCGACGTCTTAGAAGGAGCTTTACGACTTTTCCATATGGAAAATGCAGAAAATCGCTTTAAATGTGGATTCTAGTTCACCTATAGTATAATCGAGTGTTGCCATTGGGAACAAACCACACAATGTTAAAAATTTTGATGATTCTCGAAAACGGTGCGTCCTAGCGAGAAAAGTGCAAGAGCAAAAGTTGTTCAAAATTCAATTTTGGGTAGGATTTAAGAAAAATTTTCATTCTCAAGTTAAATTTTCTCGATTGACTCAAAAACGGTGCGTCCTAGCGAGAAAAGTACAAGAGCAAAATTGTTCAGAATTCAATTTTGTGTAGGATTTAAGAAAAATTTTCATTCTCAAGTTAAAAGTTCTCCATTAACTCAAAAACGGTGCGTCCTAGCGAGAAAAGTGCAACAGCAAAAGTTGTTCAGAATTCAATTTTGGGTAGGATTTAAGAAAAATTTCATTCTGAGTCTAGAAACAACAAAGTTATAACGATTTTATATCAAAAATACTTAAAATCTCTTCAAACCTGGATTCTGCGTCGTTTTTGAAGGTGGTTTACGCCTTTAATATATCGACATTGCAGAAAATCGCTTGAAATAGGGATTCTAGCTTCTCTATAGTATAATCGAGTGTTGCCATAGGGAACAAACCGCTCATTGTTTAAAATTTTGATGATTCTCGAGAACGGTGCGTTCTAGCGAGAAAACGCAAAGAGCAAAAGTTGTTCAGAATTCAATTCTGATCACAATTTAGAAAAAATTTCATTCTGAGTCTAAAAACAACAAAGTTACAACGATTTGATATCAAAAATACTTAAAATCTCTTCAAGCCTGGATTCTGCGACGTCTTCGATGATGGTTTACGACTTTACCGTATCGAAGATACAGATCTTCGCTTTAAATGGGGATTCTATTTCACCTATAGTAAAATCGAGTGTTGCCATAGGGAACAAGCCACTCAATGTTAAAAATTTTGATGATTCTCGGAAACGGTGCGTCCTAGCGAGAAAACGCAAAAAGCAAAATTTTTTCAGAATTAAATTCTGAGCACAATTCTGAAAAAAAATTCATTCTGAATCTAAATACAACAAAGTTACAACGATTTTATTTCAAAAATACTTAAAATCTCTTCAAACCTAAATTCTGCGTCGTCTTTGAAGGTGGTTTACGCCTTTACTATATCGAAACTGCAGAAAGTCGCTTGAAATGGGGATTCCAGTTCATCTATAGAATAATCGAGTGTAGCCATAGGGAACAAATCGCTCAATGTTTAAAATTTTGATGATTCTCGAAAACGGTGCGTCCTAGGGAGAAAACGCAAAGAGCAAAAGTTGTTCAGAATTCAATTCTGAACACAATGTAGCAAAAAATTTCATTCTGAGTCTAAAAACAACAAAGTTGCAACGATTTGATATCAAAAATACTTAAAATCTCTTTAAACCTGGATTCTGCGTCGTTTTTGACGGTGGTTTACGCCTTTACTATATCGAAATTGCAGAAAATCTCTTCAAATGGGGATTCTAGTTCATCTATAGTATAATCGAGTGTTGCCATAAGGAACAAACTACTCAATGTTAAAAATTTTGATGATTCTCGAAAACGGTGCGTCCTAGCGAGAAAACGCAAAGAGCAAAACTTGTTGAGAATTAAATTCTGAGCACAGTTTAGAAAAAAAATTCATTCTGATTCTAAAAACAACAAAGTTACAACGATTTTATGTCAAAAACACTTAAAATCTCTTCAAACCTGGATTCTGCGACGTCTTCAAAGGTGGTTTACTACTTTATCATATCGAAAATGCAGAAAATCGCTAGAAATGGGGACTCTAGTTCATCTATAGTATAATCGAGTGATGCCATACGGAACAAACCACTCAATGTTAAAAATTTTGATGATTCTCGAAAACGGTGCGTCCTAGCGAGAAAACGCAAAGAGCAAAACTTGTTCAGAATTCAATTCTGAGCACAATTTAGAAAAAAATTTCATTCTGAATTTAAAAACAACAAAGTTACAACGATTTTATATCAAAAACACTTAAAATCTCTTCAAACCTGGATTCTGCGACGTCTTCAAAGGTGGTTTACTACTTTACCATATCGAAAATGCAGAAAATCGCTTGAAATGGGGATTCAATTTCATCTATAGTATAATCGAGTGTTGCCATAGGGAACAAACCACTCAATGTTAAAAATTTTGATGATTCTCGAAAACGGTGCGTCCTAGCGAGAAAACGCAAAGAGCAAGACTTGTTCAGAATTAAATTCTGATCACAATTTAGAAAAAAAATTCATTCTGATTCTAAAAACAACAAAGTTACAACGATTTTATGTCAAAAATACTTAAAATCTCTTCAAACCTGGATTCTGCGTCGTTTTTGACGGTGGTTTACGCCTTTACTATATCGAAATTGCAAAAAAACCCCTCCAAAAGGGGATTCTAGTTTATCTATAGTATAATCGAGTGTTGCCATTGGGAACAAACCACTCAATATTAAAAATTTTGATGATTCTCGAAAACGGTGCTTCCTAGCGAGAAAACGCAAAGAGCAAGACTTGTTCAGAATTAAATTCTGAGCACAATTTAGAAAAGAAATTCATTCTGAATCTAAAAACAACAAAGTTACAACCATTTTATGTCAAAAATGCTTAAAATCTCTTCAAACCTGGATTCTGCGTCGTTTTTGAAGGAGGTTTACGACTTTACCAGATCGAAAATGCAGAAAATCGCTTGAAATGGGGATTCTAGTTCATCTATAGTAAAATCGAGTGTTACCATTGGGAAGAAACCAATCAATGTTAAAAATTTTGATGATTCTCGAAAACGGTGCTTCCTAGCGAGAAAAGTACAAGAGCAAAAATTGTTCAGAATCCAGTTTTGGGTAGAATTTAAGAAAAGTTTTCATTCTCGGGTTAAAATTTCTCCAGTAACTCGAAAACGGTGCGTCCTAGCGAGAAAACGCAAAGAACAAGACTTGTTGAGAATTAAATTCTGAGCACTGTTTAAAAAAAATTCATTCTGAATCTAAAAACAACAAAGTTACAACGATTTTATATCAAAAATACTTAAAATCTCTTCAAACCTGGATTCTGCGTCGTCTTCAAAAGTGGTTTACGACTTTACCATATCGAAAATGCAGAAAATCGCTAGAAATGGGGATTCTAGTTCATCTATAGTATAAACGAGTGTTGCCATAGGGAACAAACCACTCAATGTTAAAAATTTTGATGATTCTGGAAAACGGTGCGTCCTAGCGAGAAAACGCAAAGAGCAAAGCTTGTTCAGAATTCAATTCTGAGCACAATTTGGAAAAAAAAAATCATTCTGTATCTAAAACAACAAAGTTACAACGATTTTATGTCAAAAATACTTAAAATCTCTTCAAACCTGGATTCTGCGACGTCTTCGAAGGTGGTTTACAACTTTTCCATATCGAAAATGCAGAAAATCGCTAGAAATAGGGATTTTAGTTCATCTATAGTATAATCGAGTGTTGCCATTGGAAACAAAGCACTCAATATTAAAAATTTTGATTATTCTCGAAAACGGTGTTTCCTAGCGAGAAAAGTACAAGAGCAAAAATTGTTCAGAATTCAGTTTTGGGTAGGATTTAAGGAAAATTTTCATTCTCTGGTTAAAATTTCTCCAGTAACTCGAAAACGGTGCGTCCTAGCGAGAAAGCGCAAAGAGCAAAAGTTGTTCAGAATTCAATTCTGAGCACAATTTTGCAAAAAATTTTATTCTGAGTCTAAAAATAACAAAGTCACAACGATTGAATGTCAAAAATACTTAAAATCTTTTCAAACCTGGATTCTGCGACGTCTTCGAAGGTGGTTTACGACTTTACCATATCGAAAATGCAGAAAATCGCTTGAAATGGAGATTCTAATTCATTTATAGTATAATCGAGTGTTTCCATAGGGAACGAACCACTCAATGTTAAAAATTTTGTTGATTCTCGAAAACGGTGCGTCCTAGCGAGAAAACGCAAAGAGCAAAACTTGTTCAGGATTAAATTCTGAGCACAATTTAAAAAAAAAATCATTCTGAGTCTAAAAACAACAAAGTTACAACGATTTGATATCAAAAATACTTAAAATCTCTTCAAACCTGGATTCTGCGACGTCTTCGAAGGTGGTTTACGACTTTACCATATCGAAAATGCAGAAAATCGCTAGAAATGGGGATTCTAGTTCATCTATAGTATAATCGAGTGTTGCCATTGGGAAAAAACCACTCAATATTAAAAATTTTGATGATTCTCGAAAACGGTGCGCCCTAGCGAGAAAACGCAAAGAGCAAAAGTTGTTCAGAATTCAATTCTGATTACAATTTAGCAAAAAATTTCATCTTGAGTCTAAAAACAAGAAAGTTACAAGGATTTTATGTCAAAAATACTTAAAATCTCTTCAAACCTGGATTCTGCGTTGTCTTTGAAGGTGGTTTACGCCTTTACTATATCAAAATTGCAGAAAATTGCTTGAAATGGAGATTCTAGTTTATCTATGGTATAATCGAGTGTTGCCATAGGGAACAAACCGCTCATTGTTTAAAATTTTGATGATTCTCGAGAACGGTGCGTTCTAGCGAGAAAACGCAAAGAGCAAAAGTTGTTCAGAATTCAATTCTGAGCACAATTTTGCAAAAAAATTTATTCTAGGTCTAAAAGCAACAAAGATACAACGATTTTATGTCAAAAATACTTAAAATCTTTTCAAACCTGGATTCTGCGACGTCTTAGAAGGAGCTTTACGACTTTTCCATATGGAAAATGCAGAAAATCGCTTTAAATGTGGATTCTAGTTCACCTATAGTATAATCGAGTGTTGCCATTGGGAACAAACCACACAATGTTAAAAATTTTGATGATTCTCGAAAACGGTGCGTCCTAGCGAGAAAAGTGCAAGAGCAAAAGTTGTTCAAAATTCAATTTTGGGTAGGATTTAAGAAAAATTTTCATTCTCAAGTTAAATTTTCTCGATTGACTCAAAAACGGTGCGTCCTAGCGAGAAAAGTACAAGAGCAAAATTGTTCAGAATTCAATTTTGTGTAGGATTTAAGAAAAATTTTCATTCTCAAGTTAAAAGTTCTCCATTAACTCAAAAACGGTGCGTCCTAGCGAGAAAAGTGCAAGAGCAAAAGTTGTTCAGAATTCAATTTTGGGTAGGATTTAAGAAAAATTTCATTCTGAGTCTAGAAACAACAAAGTTATAACGATTTTATATCAAAAATACTTAAAATCTCTTCAAACCTGGATTCTGCGTCGTTTTTGAAGGTGGTTTACGCCTTTAATATATCGAAATTGCAGAAAATCGGTTGAAATAGGGATTCTAGCTTCTCTATAGTATAATCGAGTGTTGCCATAGGGAACAAACCGCTCATTGTTTAAAATTTTGATGATTCTCGAGAACGGTGCGTTCTAGCGAGAAAACGCAAAGAGCAAAAGTTGTTCAGAATTCAATTCTGATCACAATTTAGAAAAAATTTCATTCTGAGTCTAAAAACAACAAAGTTACAACGATTTGATATCAAAAATACTTAAAATCTCTTCAAGCCTGGATTCTGCGACGTCTTCGATGATGGTTTACGACTTTACCGTATCGAAGATACAGATCTTCGCTTTAAATGGGGATTCTATTTCACCTATAGTAAAATCGAGTGTTGCCATAGGGAACAAACCACTCAATGTTAAAAATTTTGATGATTCTCGGAAACGGTGCGTCCTAGCGAGAAAACGCAAAAAGCAAAATTTTTTCAGAATTAAATTCTGAGCACAATTCTGAAAAAAAATTCATTCTGAATCTAAAAACAACAAAGTTACAACGATTTTATTTCAAAAATACTTAAAATCTCTTCAAACCTAAATTCTGCGTCGTCTTTGAAGGTGGTTTACGCCTTTACTATATCGAAACTGCAGAAAGTCGCTTGAAATGGGGATTCTAGTTCATCTATAGAATAATCGAGTGTAGCCATAGGGAACAAATCGCTCAATGTTTAAAATTTTGATGATACTCGAAAACGGTGCGTCCTAGGGAGAAAACGCAAAGAGCAAAAGTTGTTCAGAATTCAATTCTGAACACAATGTAGCAAAAAATTTCATTCTGAGTCTAAAAACAACAAAGTTGCAACGATTTGATATCAAAAATACTTAAAATCTCTTTAAACCTGGATTCTGCGTCGTTTTTGACGGTGGTTTACGCCTTTACTATATCGAAATTGCAGAAAATCTCTTCAAATGGGGATTCTAGTTCATCTATAGTATAATCGAGTGTTGCCATAAGGAACAAACTACTCAATGTTAAAAATTTTGATGATTCTCGAAAACGGTGCCTCCTAGCGAGAAAACGCAAAGAGCAAAACTTGTTCAGAATTCAATTCTGAGCACAATTTAGAAAAAAATTTCATTCTGAATTTAAAAACAACAAAGTTACAACGATTTTATATCAAAAATACTTAAAATCTCTTCAAACCTGGATTCTGCGACGTCTTCAAAGGTGGTTTACTACTTTACCATATCGAAAATGCAGAAAATCGCTTGAAATGGGGATTCAATTTCATCTATAGTATAATCGAGTGTTGCCATAGGGAACAAACCACTCAATGTTAAAAATTTTGATGATTCTCGAAAACGGTGCGTCCTAGCGAGAAAACGCAAAGAGCAAGACTTGTTCAGAATTAAATTGTGATCACAATTTAGAAAAAAAATTCATTCTGATTCTAAAAACAACAAAGTTACAACGATTTTATGTCAAAAATACTTAAAATCTCTTCAAACCTGGATTCTGCGTCGTTTTTGACGGTGGTTTACGCCTTTACTATATCGAAATTGCAAAAAAACCCCTCCAAAAGGGGATTCTAGTTTATCTATAGTATAATCGAGTGTTGCCATTGGGAACAAACCACTCAATATTAAAAATTTTGATGATTCTCGAAAACGGTGCTTCCTAGCGAGAAAACGCAAAGAGCAAGACTTGTTCAGAATTAAATTCTGAGCACAATTTAGAAAATAAAATTATTCTGAATCTAAAAACAACAAAGTTACAACCATTTTATGTCAAAAATACTTAAAATCTTTTCAAACCTGGATTCTGCGACGTCTTCGAAGGTGGTTTACGACTTTACCAAATCGAAAATGCAGAAAATCGCTAGAAATGGGGATTCTTGTTCATCTATAGTAAAATCGAGTGTTGCCATTGGGAAGAAACCAATCAATATTAAAAATTTTGATGATTCTCGAAAACGGTGCTTCCTAGCGAGAAAAGTACAAGAGCAAAAATTGTTCAGAATTCAGTCTTGGGTAGAATTTAAGAAAAGTTTTCATTCTCAGGTTAAAATTTCTCCAGTAACTCGAAAACGGTGCGTCCTAGCGAGAAAACGCAAAGAACAAGACTTGTTGAGAATTAAATTCTGAGCACTGTTTAAAAAAAATTCATTCTGAATCTAAAAACAACAAAGTTACAACGATTTTATATCAAAAATACTTAAAATCTTTTCAAACCTGGATTCTGCGACGTCTTCAAAGGTGGTTAACGACTTTACCATACCGAAAATGCAGAAAATCGCTAGAAATGGGGATTCTAGTTCATCTATAGTATAATCGAGTGTTGCCATAGGGAACAAACCACTCAATGTTAAAAATTTTGATGACTCTCGCAAACGGTGCGTCCTAGCGAGAAAACGCAAAGAGCAAGACTTGTTCAGAATTAAATTCTGAGCACAATTTAGAAAAAAAATTCATTTTGAATCTAAAAACAACAAAGTTATAACGATTTTATGTCAAAAATACTTAAAATATTTTCAAACCTAGATAATGCGACGTCTTCAAAAGTGGTTTACGACTTTACCATATCGAAAATGCAGAAAATCGCTAGAAATGGGGATTCTAGTTCATCTATAGTATAAACGAGTGTTGCCATAGGGAACAAACCACTCAATGTTAAAAATTTTGATGATTCTCGAAAACGGTGCGTCCTAGCGGGAAAACGCAAAGAGCAAGACTTGTTCAGCATTAAATTCTGAGCACAATTTAGAAAAAAAATTTATTCTGAATCTAAAAACAACAAAGTTACAACGATTTTATGTCAAAAATACTTAAAATCTCTTCAAACCTGGATTCTGCGACGTCTTCGAAGGTGGTTTACAACTTTACCATATCGAAAATGCAGAAAATCGCTAGAAATAGGGATTTTAGTTCATCTATGGTATAATCGAGTGTTGCCATTGGGAACAAAGCACTCAATATTAAAAATTTTGATAATTCTCGAAAACGGTGTTTCCTAGCGAGAAAAGTACAAGAGCAAAAATTGTTCAGAATTCAGTTTTGGGTAGGATTTAAGAAAAATTTTCATTCTCTGGTTAAAATTTCTCCAGTAACTCGAAAACGGTGCGTCCTAGCGAGAAAACGCAAAGAGCAAAAATTGTTCAGAATTCAGTTTTGGGTAGGATTTAAGAAAAATTTTCATTCTCTGGTTAAAATTTCTCCAGTAACTCGAAAACGGTGCGTCCTAGCGAGAAAACGCAAAGAGCAAAAGTTGTTCAGAATTCAATTCTGAGCACAATTTTGCAAAAAAATTTATTCTGAGTCTAAAAATATCAAAGTTACAACGATTTTATGTCAAAAATACTTGAAATCTCTTCAAACCTGGATTCAGCGTCGTCTTTGAAGGTGGTTTACGCCTTTACTATATCGAAATTGCAGAAAATCGCTTGAAATGAGGATTCTAGTTTATCTAAAATATAATCGAGTGTTGCCATTTTGAACAAACCACTCAATGTTAAAAATTTCTCCAGTAACTCGGAAACGGTGCGTCTTAGCGAGAAAACGCAAAGAGCAAGACTTGTTTAGAATTAAATTCTGAGCACAATTTAGAAAAAAAATTCATTCTGAATCTAAAAACAACAAAGTTACAACGATTTTTTGTCAAAAATGCTTAAAATCTCTTCAAACCTGGATTCTGCGACGTCTTCAAAAGTGGTTTACGACTTTACCATATCGAAAAGGCAGAAAATCGCTAGAAATGGGGATTTTAGTTCATCTATAGTATAATCGAGTGTTGCCATAAGGAACAAACCACTCAATGTTAAAAATTTTGATGATTCTCGAAAACGGTGCGTCCTGGCAAAAAACGCAAAGAGCAAAAGTTGTTCAGAATTCAATTCTGATCACAATTTAGAAAAAAAAAATTATTCTGAATCTAAAAACAACAAAGTTACAACGATTTGATATCAAAAATACTTAAAATCTCTTCAGACCTGGATTCAGCGTCGTTTTTGAAGGTGGTTTACGCCTTTACTATATCGAAATTGCAGAAAATCGCTTGAAATGGGGATTCTAGTTCATCTATAGTATCATCGAGTGTTGCTATAGGGAACAAACCACTCAATGTTAAAAATTTTGATGATTTTCGAAAACGGTGCGTCCTGGCGAGAAAACGCAAAGAGCAAAAGTTGTTCAGAATTCAATTCTGATCACAATTTAGAAAAAAAAATCATTCTGAATCTAAAAACATCAAAGTTACAACGATTTTATGTCAAAAATACTTAAAATATTTTCAAACCTAGATAATGCGACGTCTTCAAAAGTGGTTTACGACTTTACCATATCGAAAATGCAGAAAATCGCTAGAAATGGGGATTCTAGTTCATCTATAGTATAAACGAGTGTTGCCATAGGGAACAAACCACTCAATGTTAAAAATTTTGATGATTCTCGAAAACGGTGCGTCCTAGCGGGAAAACGCAAAGAGCAAGACTTGTTCAGCATTAAATTCTGAGCACAATTTAGAAAAAAAATTTATTCTGAATCTAGAAACAACAAAGTTACAACGATTTTATGTCAAAAATACTTAAAATCTCTTCAAACCTGGATTCTGCCACGTCTTCGAAGGTGGTTTACAACTTTACCATATCGAAAATGCAGAAAATCGCTAGAAATAGGGATTTTAGTTCATCTATGGTATAATCGAGTGTTGCCATTGGGAACAAAGCACTCAATATTAAAAATTTTGATAATTCTCGAAAACGGTGTTTCCTAGCGAGAAAAGTACAAGAGCAAAAATTGTTCAGAATTCAGTTTTGGGTAGGATTTAAGAAAAATTTTCATTCTCTGGTTAAAATTTCTCCAGTAACTCGAAAACGGTGCGTCTTAGCGAGAAAAGGCAAAGAGCAAAAGTTGTTCAGAATTCAATTCTGAGCACAATTTTGCAAAAAATGTTATTCTGAGTCTAAAAATAACAAGGTCACAACGATTGAATGTCAAAAATACTTAAAATCTTTTCAAACCTGGATTCTGCGACGTCTTCGAAGGTGGTTTAAGACTTTACCATATCGAAATTACAGAAAATCGCTTGAAATGGGGATTCTAGTATATCTATAGTATCATCGAGTGTTGCTATAGGGAACGAACCACTCAATGTTAAAAATTTTGATGATTTTCGAAAACGGTGCGTCCTGGCGAGAAAACGCAAAGAGCAAAAGTTGTTCAGAATTCAATTCTGATCCCAATTTAGAAAAAAAAATCATTCTGAATCTAAAAACAACAAAGTCACAACGATTTGATATCAAAAATACTTAAAATCTCTTCAAACCTGGATTCTGCGTCGTCTTTGAAGGTGGTTTACGCCTTTACTATATCTAAATTGCAGAAAGTCGCTAGAAATGGGGATTCTAGTTCATTTATAGTATAATCGAGTGTTGCCATAAGGAACAAACCACTCAATGTTAAAAATTTTGATGATTCTCGTAAACGGTGCGTCCTGGCGAGAAAACGCAAAGAGCAAGACTTGTTCATAATTAAATTCTGAGCACAATTTAGAAAAAAAATTTATTCTGAATCTAAAAACAACAAAGTTACAACTATTTTATGTCAAAAATACTTAAAATCTCTTCAAACCTGGATTCTGCGACGTCTTCGAAGGTGGTTTACAACTTTACCATATCGAAAATGCAGAAAATCGCTAGAAATAGGGATTTTAGTTCATCTATGGTATAATCGAGTGTTGCTATAGGGAACAAACCACTCAATGTTAAAAATTTTGATGATTCTCGAAAACGGTGCTTCCTAGCGAGAAAACGCAAAGAGCAAAACTTGTTCAGAATTAAATTCTGAGCACAATTTAGAAAAAAAAATTATTCTGAATCTAAAAACAACAAAGTTACAACTATTTTATGTCAAAAATACTTAAAATCTCTTCAAACCTGGGTTCTGCGACGTCTTCGAAGGTGGTTTACGACTTTACCAGATCGAAAATGCAGAAAATCGCTAGAAATGGGGATTCTAGTTCATCTATAGTAAAATCGAGTGTTGCCATTGGGAAGAAACCAATCAATGTTAAAAATTTTGATGATTCTCGAAAACGGTGCTTCCTAGCGAGAAAAGTACAAAAGCAAAAATTGTTCAGAATTCAGTTTTGGGTAGAATTTAAGAAAAGTTTTCATTCTCGTGTTAAAATTTCTCCAGTAACTCGAAAACGGTGCGTCCTAGCGAGAAAACGCAAAGAACAAGACTTGTTGAGAATTAAATTCTGAGCACTGTTTAAAAAAAATTCATTCTGAATCTAAAAACAACAAAGTTACAACGATTTTATGTCAAAAATACTTAAAATCTTTTCAAACCTAGATTCTGCGACGTCTTCAAAAGTGGTTTACGACTTTACCATATCGAAAATGCAGAAAATCGCTAGAAATTGGGATTCTAGTTCATCTATAGTATAAACGAGTGTTGACATAGGGAACAAACCACTCAATGTTAAAAATTTTGATGATTCTCGAAAACGGTGCGTCCTAGCGATAGAACGCAAGGAGCAAAACTTGTTAAGAATTAAATTCTGAGCACAATTTAGAAAAAAAAACATTCTGAATCTAAAAACAACAAAGTTACAACGATTTGATATCAAAAACACTTAAAATCTCTTCAGACCTGGATTCAGCGTCGTTTTTGAAGGTGGTTTACGCCTTTACTATGTCGAAATTGCAGAAAATCGCTTGAAATGGGGATTCTAGTTCATCTATAGTATCATCGAGTGTTGCTATAGGGAACAAACCACTCAATGTTAAAAATTTTGATGATTTTCGAAAACGGTGCGTCCTGGCGAGAAAACGCAAAGAGCAAAAGTTGTTCAGAATTCAATTCTGATCACAATTTAGAAAAAAAAATCATTTTGAATCTAAAAACAACAAAGTTACAACGATTTGATATCAAAAATACTTAAAATCTCTTCAAACCTGGATTCAGCGTCGTCTTTGAAGGTGGTTTACGCCTTTACTATATCGAAATTGCAGAAAATCGCTTGAAATGAGGATTCTAGTTTATCTAAAGTATAATCGAGTGTTGCCATTTTGAACAAACCACTCAATGTTAAAAATTTCTCCAGTAACTCGGAAACGGTGCGTCTTAGCGAGAAAACGCAAAGAGCAAGACTTGTTTAGAATTAAATTCTGAGCACAATTTAGAAACAAAATTCATTCTGAATCTAAAAACAACAAAGTTACAACGATTTTTTGTCAAAAATGCTTAAAATCTCTTGAAACCTGGATTCTGCGACGTCTTCAAAAGTGGTTTACGACTTTACCATATCGAAAATGCAGAAAATCGCTAGAAATGGGGATTTTAGTTCATCTATAGTATAATCGAGTGTTGCCATAAGGAACAAACCACTCAATGTTAAAAATTTTGATGATTCTCGAAAACGGTGCGTCCTGGCAAAAAACGCAAAGAGCAAAGGTTGTTCAGAATTCAATTCTGATCACAATTTAGAAAAAAAAAATCATTCTGAATCTAAAAACAACAAAGTTACAACGATTTGATATCAAAAATACTTAAAATCTCTTCAGACCTGGATTCAGCGTCGTTTTTGAAGGTGGTTTACGCCTTTACTATATCGAAATTGCAGAAAATCGCTTGAAATGGGGATTCTAGTTCATCTATAGTATCATCGAGTGTTGCTATAGGGAACAAACCACTCAATGTTAAAAATTTTGATGATTCTCGAAAACGGTGCTTCCTAGCGAGAAAACGCAAAGAGCAAAACTTGTTCAGAATTAAATTCTGAGCACAATTTAGAAAAAAAAATTATTCTGAATCTAAAAACAACAAAGTTACAACTATTTTATGTCAAAAATACTTAAAATCTCTTCAAACCTGGGTTCTGCGACGTCTTCGAAGGTGGTTTACGACTTTACCAGATCGAAAATGCAGAAAATCGCTAGAAATGGGGATTCTAGTTCATCTATAGTAAAATCGAGTGTTGCCATTGGGAAGAAACCAATCAATGTTAAAAATTTTGATGATTCTCGAAAACGGTGCTTCCTAGCGAGAAAAGTACAAGAGCAAAAATTGTTCAGAATTCAGTTTTGGGTAGAATTTAAGAAAAGTTTTCATTCTCGGGTTAAAATTTCTCCAGTAACTCGAAAACGGTGCGTCCTAGCGAGAAAACGCAAAGAACAAGACTTGTTGAGAATTAAATTCTGAGCACTGTTTAAAAAAAATTCATTCTGAATCAAAAACAACAAAGTTACAACGATTTTATGTCAAAAATACTTAAAATCTTTTTAAACCTAGATTCTGCGACGTCTTCAAAAGTGGTTTACGACTTTACCATATCGAAAATGCAGAAAATCGCTAGAATTTGGGATTCTAGTTCATCTATAGTATAAACGAGTGTTGCCATAGGGAACAAACCACTCAATGTTAAAAATTTTGATGATTTTCGAAAACGGTGCGTCCTGGCGAGAAAACGCAAAGAGCAAAACTTGTTAAGAATTAAATTCTGAGCACAATTTAGAAAAAAAAATCATACTGAGTCTAAAAACAACAAAGTTACAACGATTGAATGTCAAAAATACTTAAAATCTTTTCAAACCTGGATTCTGCGTAGTTTTTAAAGGTGGTTTACGCCTTTATTATATCAAAATTGCAGAAAATCGCTTGAAATGGGGATTCTAGTTCATCTATAGTATCATCGAGTGTTGCTATAGGGAACAAACCACTCAATGTTAAAAATTTTGATGATTCTCGAAAACGGTGCGTCCTAGCGAGAAAACGCAAAGAGCAAGACTTGTTCAGCATTAAATTCTGGGCACAATTTAGAAAAAAATTCATTCTGAATCTAAAAACAACAAAGTTACAAAGATTTTATGTCAAAAATACTTGAAATCTCTTCAAACCTGGATTCAGCGTCGTCTTTGAAGGTGGTTTACGCCTTTACTATATCGAAATTGCAGAAAATCGCTTGAAATGTGGATTCTAGTTCATCTATAGTATAATCGAGTGTTGCCATAAGGAACAAACCACTCAATGTTAAAAATTTTGATGATTCTCGAAAACGGTGCGTCCTGGCGAAAAACGCAAAGAGCAAAAGTTGTTCAGAATTCAATTCTGATCACAATTTAGAAAAAAAAATCATTCTGAATCTAAAAACAACAAAGTTACAACGATTTGATATCAAAAATACTTAAAATCTCTTCAAACCTGGATTCTGCGTCGTTTTTGAAGGTGGTTTGCGCCTTTACTATATCTAATATGCAGAAAGTCGCTTGAAATGGGGATTCTAGTTCATCTATAGTATAATCGAGTGTTGCCATTGGGAACAAACCACTCAATATTAAAAATTTTGATGATTCTCGAAAACGGTGCTTCCTAGCGAGAAAACGCAAAGAACAAGACTTGTTGAGAATTAAATTCTGAGCACAGCTTAAAAAAAATTCATTCTGAATCTAAAAACAACAAAGTTACAACGATTTGATATCAAAAATACTAAAAATCTCTTCAGACCTGGATTCAGCGTCGTCTTTGAAGGTGGTTTACGCCTTTACTATATCGAAATTGCAGAAAATCGCTTGAAATGGGGATTCTAGTTCATCTATAGTATCATCGAGTGTTGCTATAGGGAACGAACCACTCAATGTTAAAAATTTTCGAAAACGGTGCGTCCTGGCGAGAAAACGCAAAGAGCAAAAGTTGTTCAGAATTCAATTCTGATCCCAATTTAGAAAAAAAAATCATTCTGAATCTGAAAACAACAAAGTCACAACGATTTGATATCAAAAATACTTAAAATCTCTTCAAACCTGGATTCTGCGTCGTCTTTGAAGGTGGTTTACGCTTTTACTATATCGAAATTGCAGAAAATCGCTTGAAATGGGGATTCTAGTTCATCTATAGTATAATCGAGTGTTGCCATAAGGAACAAACCACTCAATGTTAAAAATTTTGATGATTCTCGAAAACGGTGCGTCCTGGCGAGAAAACGCAAAGAGCAAAAGTTGTTCAGAATTCAATTCTGATCACAATTTAGAAAAAAAAATCATTCTGAATCTAAAAACAACAAAGTTACAACGATTTGATATCAAAAATACTTAAAATCTCTTCAAACCTGGATTCTGCGACGTCTTCGAAGGTGGTTTACAACTTTACCATATCGAAAATGCAGAAAATCGCTAGAAATAGGGATTTTAGTTCATCTATGGTATAATCGAGTGTTGCCATTGGGAACAAAGCACTCAATATGAAAAATTTTGATTATTCTCGAAAACGGTGTTTCCTAGCGAGAAAAGTACAAGAGCAAAAATTGTTCAGAATTCAGTTTTGGGTAGGATTTAAGAAAAATTTTCATTCTCTGGTTAAAATTTCTCCAGTAACTCGAAAACGGTGCGTCCTAGCGAGAAAACGCAAAGAGCAAAATTTGTTCAGAATTCAATTCTGAGCACAATTTTGCAAAAAAATTTATTCTGAGTCTAAAAATATCAAAGTTACAACGATTTTATGTCAAAAATACTTGAAATCTCTTCAAACCTGGATTCAGCGTCGTCTTTGAAGGTGGTTTACGCCTTTACTATATCGAAATTGCAGAAAACCGCTTGAAATGAGGATTCTAGTTTATCTAAAGTATAATCGAGTGTTGCCATTTTGAACAAACCACTCAATGTTAAAAATTTCTCCAGTAACTCGGAAACGGTGCGTCTTAGCGAGAAAACGCAAAGAGCAAGACTTGTTTAGAATTAAATTCTGAGCACAATTTAGAAAAAAAATTCATTCTGAATCTAAAAACAACAAAGTTACAACGATTTTTTGTCAAAAATGCTTAAAATCTCTTCAAACCTGGATTCTGCGTCGTTTTTGAAGGAGGTTTACGCCTTTACTATATCTAAATTGCAGAAAGTCTCTTGAAATGGGGATTCTAGTTCATCTATAGTATAATCGAGTGTTGCCATTGGGAACAAACCACTCAATATTAAAAATTTTGATGATTCTCGAAAACGGTGCTTCCTAGCGAGAAAACGCAAAGAGCAAAACTTGTTCAGAATTAAATTCTGAGCACAATTTAAAAAAAAAAATTATTCTGAATCTAAAAACAACAAAGCTACAAATATTTTATGTCAAAAATACTTAAAATCTCTTCAAACCTGGGTTCTGCGACGTCTTCGAAGGTGGTTTACGACTTTACCAGATCGAAAATGCAGAAAATCGCTAGAAATGGGGATTCTAGTTCATCTATAGTAAAATCGAGTGTTGCCATTGGGAAGAAACCAATCAATGTTAAAAATTTTGATGATTCTCCAAAACGGTGCTTCCTAGCGAGAAAAGTACAAGAGCAAAAATTGTTCAGAATTCAGTTTTGGGTAGAATTTAAGAAAAGATTTCATTCTCGGGTTAAAATTTCTCCAGTAACTCGAAAACGGTGCGTCCTAGCGAGAAAACGCAAAGAACAAGACTTGTTGAGAATTAAATTCTGAGCACTGTTTAAAAAAAATTCATTCTGAATCTAAAAACAACAAAGTTACAACGATTTTATGTCAAAAATACTTAAAATCTTTTCAAACCTAGATTCTGCGACGTCTTCAAAAGTGGTTTACGACTTTACCATATCGAAAATGCAGAAAATCGCTAGAAATGAGGATTCTAGTTCATCTATAGTATAAACGAGTGTTGCCATAGGGAACAAACCACTCAATGTTAAAAATTTTGATTATTCTCGAAAACGGTGCGTCCTAGCGAGAAAAGTGCAAGAGCAAAAGTTGTTCAAAATTCAATTTTGGGTAGGATTTAAGAAAAATTTTCATTCTCAAGTTAAATTTTCTCGATTGACTCAAAAACGGTGCGTCCTAGCGAGAAAAGTACAAGAGCAAAATTGTTCAGAATTCAATTTTGTGTAGGATTTAAGAAAAATTTTCATTCTCAAGTTAAAAGTTCTCCATTAACTCAAAAACGGTGCGTCCTAGCGAGAAAAGTGCAAGAGCAAAAGTTGTTCAGAATTCAATTTTGGGTAGGATTTAAGAAAAATTTCATTCTGAGTCTAGAAACAACAAAGTTATAACGATTTTATATCAAAAATACTTAAAATCTCTTCAAACCAGGATTCTGCGTCATCTTTGAATGTCGTTTACGCCTTTACTATATCGAAATTGCAGAAAATCGCTTGAAATGGAGATTCTAGTTCATCTATAGTATAATCGAGTGTTGCCATAGGGAACAAACCATTCAATGTTAAAAATTTTGTTGATTCTCGAAAACGGTGCGTCCTAGCGAGAAAACGCAAAGAGCAAAACTTGTTCAGGATTAAATTCTGAGCACAATTTAAAAAAAAATTCATTCTGAGTCTAAAAACAACAAAGTTACAACGATTTGATATCAAAAATACTTAAAATCTCTTCAAGCCTGGATTCTGCGACGTCTTCGATGATGGTTTACGACTTTACCGTATCGAAGATACAGATCTTCGCTTTAAATGGGGATTCTATTTCACCTATAGTAAAATCGAGTGTTGCCATAGGGAACAAACCACTCAATGTTAAAAATTTTGATGATTCTCGGAAACGGTGCGTCCTAGCGAGAAAACGCAAAAAGCAAAATTTTTTCAGAATTAAATTCTGAGTACAATTCTGAAAAAAAATTCATTCTGAATCTAAAAACAACAAAGTTACAACGATTTTATTTCAAAAATACTTAAAATCTCTTCAAACCTAAATTCTGCGTCGTCTTTGAAGGTGGTTTACGCCTTTACTATATCGAAACTGCAGAAAGTCGCTTGAAATGGGGATTCTAGTTCATCTATAGAATAATCGAGTGTAGCCATAGGGAACAAATCGCTCAATGTTTAAAATTTTGATGATTCTCGAAAACGGTGCGTCCTAGGGAGAAAACGCAAAGAGCAAAAGTTGTTCAGAATTCAATTCTGAACACAATGTAGCAAAAAATTTCATCTTGAGTCTAAAAACAAGAAAGTTACAAGGATTTTATGTCAAAAATACTTAAAATCTCTTCAAACCTGGATTCTGCGTTGTCTTTGAAGGTGGTTTACGCCTTTACTATATCAAGATTGCAGAAAATTGCTTGAAATGGAGATTCTAGTTTATCTATGGTATAATCGAGTGTTGCCATAGGGAACAAACCGCTCATTGTTTAAAATTTTGATGATTTTCGAGAATGGTGCGTTCTAGCGAGAAAACGCAAAGAGCAAAAGTTGTTCAGAATTCAATTCTGAGCACAATTTTGCAAAAAAATTTATTCTAGGTCTAAAAGCAACAAAGATACAACGATTTTATGTCAAAAATACTTAAAATCTTTTCAAACCTGGATTCTGCGACGTCTTAGAAGGAGTTTTACGACTTTTCCATATGGAAAATGCAGAAAATCGCTTTAAATGTGGATTCTAGTTCACCTATAGTATAATCGAGTGTTGCCATTGGGAACAAACCACACAATGTTAAAAATTTTGATGATTCTCGAAAACGGTGCGTCCTAGCGAGAAAAGTGCAAGAGCAAAAGTTGTTCAAAATTCAATTTTGGGTAGGATTTAAGAAAAATTTTCATTCTCAAGTTAAATTTTCTCGGTTGACTCAAAAACGGTGCGTCCTAGCGAGAAAAGTACAAGAGCAAAATTGTTCAGAATTCAATTTTGTGTAGGATTTAAGAAAAATTTTCATTCTCAAGTTAAAAGTTCTCCATTAACTCAAAAACGGTGCGTCCTAGCGAGAAAAGTGCAAGAGCAAAAGTTGTTCAGAATTCAATTTTGGGTAGGATTTAAGAAAAATTTTATTCTGAGTCTAGAAACAACAAAGTTATAACGATTTTATATCAAAAATACTTAAAATCTCTTCAAACCTGGATTCTGCGTCGTTTTTGAAGGTGGTTTACGCCTTTAATATATCGAAATTGCAGAAAATCGCTTGAAATAGGGATTCTAGATTCTCTATAGTATAATCGAGTGTTGCCATAGGGAACAAACCGCTCATTGTTTAAAATTTTGATGATTCTCGAGAACGGTGCGTTCTAGCGAGAAAACGCAAAGAGCAAAAGTTGTTCAGAATTCAATTCTGATCACAATTTAGAAAAAAATTCATTCTGAGTCTAAAAACAACAAAGTTACAACGATTTGATATCAAAAATACTTAAAATCTCTTCAAGCCTGGATTCTGCGACGTCTTCGATGATGGTTTACGACTTTACCGTATCGAAGATACAGATCTTCGCTTTAAATGGGGATTCTATTTCACCTATAGTAAAATCGAGTGTTGCCATAGGGAACAAACCACTCAATGTTAAAAATTTTGATGATTCTCGGAAACGGTGCGTCCTAGCGAGAAAACGCAAAAAGCAAAATTTTTTCAGAATTAAATTCTGAGCACAATTCTGAAAAAAAATTCATTCTGAATCTAAAAACAACAAAGTTACAACGATTTTATTTCAAAAATACTTAAAATCTCTTCAAACCTAAATTCTGCGTCGTCTTTGAAGGTGGTTTACGCCTTTACTATATCGAAACTGCAGAAAGTCGCTTGAAATGGGGATTCTAGTTCATCTATAGAATAATCGAGTGTAGCCATAGGGAACAAATCGCTCAATGTTTAAAATTTTGATGATTCTCGAAAACGGTGCGTCCTAGGGAGAAAACGCAAAGAGCAAAAGTTGTTCAGAATTCAATTCTGAACACAATGTAGCAAAAAATTTCATTCTGAGTCTAAAAACAACAAAGTTGCAACGATTTGATATCAAAAATACTTAAAATCTCTTTAAACCTGGATTCTGCGTCGTTTTTGACGGTGGTTTACGCCTTTACTATATCGAAATTGCAGAAAATCTCTTCAAATGGGGATTCTAGTTCATCTATAGTATAATCGAGTGTTGCCATAAGGAACAAACTACTCAATGTTAAAAATTTTGATGATTCTCGAAAACGGTGCGTCCTAGCGAGAAAACGCAAAGAGCAAAACTTGTTGAGAATTAAATTCTGAGCACAGTTTAGAAAAAAAATTCATTCTGATTCTAAAAACAACAAAGTTACAACGATTTTATGTCAAAAATACTTAAAATCTCTTCAAACCTGGATTCTGCGACGTCTTCAAAGGTGGTTTACTACTTTACCATATCGAAAATGCAGAAAATCGCTAGAAATGGGGATTCTAGTTCATCTATAGTATAATCGAGTGATGCCATACGGAACAAACCACTCAATGTTAAAAATTTTGATGATTCTCGAAAACGGTGCGTCCTAGCGAGAAAACGCAAAGAGCAAAACTTGTTCAGAATTCAATTCTGAGCACAATTTAGAAAAAAATTTCATTCTGAATTTAAAAACAACAAAGTTACAACGATTTTATATCAAAAATACTTAAAATCTCTTCAAACCTGGATTCTGCGACGTCTTCAAAGGTGGTTTACTACTTTACCATATCGAAAATGCAGAAAATCGCTTGAAATGGGGATTCAATTTCATCTATAGTATAATCGAGTGTTGCCATAGGGAACAAACCACTCAATGTTAAAAATTTTGATGATTCTCGAAAACGGTGCGTCCTAGCGAGAAAACGCAAAGAGCAAGACTTGTTCAGAATTAAATTCTGAGCACAATTTAGAAAAAAAATTCATTCTGATTCTAAAAACAACAAGGTTACAACGATTTTATGTCAAAAATACTTAAAATCTCTTCAAACCTGGATTCTGCGTCGTTTTTGACGGTGGTTTACGCCTTTACTATATCGAAATTGCAAAAAAAACCCTCCAAAAGGGGATTCTAGTTTATCTATAGTATAATCGAGTGTTGCCATTGGGAACAAACCACTCAATATTAAAAATTTTGATGATTCTCGAAAACGGTGCTTCCTAGCGAGAAAACGCAAAGAGCAAGACTTGTTCAGAATTAAATTCTGAGCACAATTTAGAAAAAAAAAATATTCTGAATCTAAAAACAACAAAGTTACAACCATTTTATGTCAAAAATACTTAAAATCTTTTCAAACCTGGATTCTGCGACGTCTTCGAAGGTGGTTTACGACTTTACCAAATCGAAAATGCAGAAAATCGCTAGAAATGGGGATTCTTGTTCATCTATAGTAAAATCGAGTGTTGCCATTGGGAAGAAACCAATCAATATTAAAAATTTTGATGATTCTCGAAAACGGTGCTTCCTAGCGAGAAAAGTACAAGAGCAAAAATTGTTCAGAATTCAGTTTTGGGTAGAATTTAAGAAAAGTTTTCATTCTCAGGTTAAAATTTCTCCATTAACTCGAAAACGGTGCGTCCTAGCGAGAAAACGCAAAGAACAAGACTTGTTGAGAATTAAATTCTGAGCACTGTTTAAAAAAAAATTCATTCTGAATCTAAAAACAACAAAGTTACAACGATTTTATATCAAAAATACTTAAAATCATTTCAAACCTGGATTCTGCGACGTCTTCAAAGGTGGTTAACGACTTTACCATACCGAAAATGCAGAAAATCGCTAGAAATGGGGATTCTAGTTCATCTATAGTATAATCGAGTGTTGCCATAGGGAACAAACCACTCAATGTTAAAAATTTTGATGACTCTCGCAAACGGTGCGTCCTAGCGAGAAAACGCAAAGAGCAAGACTTGTTCAGAATTAAATTCTGAGCACAATTTAGAAAAAAAATTCATTTTGAATCTAAAAACAACAAAGTTATAACGATTTTATGTCAAAAATACTTAAAATATTTTCAAACCTAGATAATGCGACGTCTTCAAAAGTGGTTTACGACTTTACCATATCGAAAATGCAGAAAATCGCTAGAAATGGGGATTCTAGTTCATCTATAGTATAAACGAGTGTTGCCATAGGGAACAAACCACTCAATGTTAAAAATTTTGATGATTCTCGAAAACGGTGCGTCCTAGCGGGAAAACGCAAAGAGCAAGACTTGTTCAGCATTAAATTCTGAGCACAATTTAGAAAAAAAAATTATTCTGAATCTAAAAACAACAAAGTTACAACGATTTTATTTCAAAAATACTTAAAATCATTTCAAACCTGGATTCTGCGACGTCTTCGAAGGTGGTTTACAACTTTACCATATCGAAAATGCAGAAAATCGCTAGAAATAGGGATTTTAGTTCATCTATGGTATAATCGAGTGTTGCCATTGGGAACAAAGCACTCAATATTAAAAATTTTGATAATTCTCGAAAACGGTGTTTCCTAGCGAGAAAAGTACAAGAGCAAAAATTGTTCAGAATTCAGTTTTGGGTAGGATTTAAGAAAACTTTTCATTCTCTGGTTAAAATTTCTCCAGTAACTCGAAAACGGTGCGTCTTAGCGAGAAAAGGCAAAGAGCAAAAGTTGTTCAGAATTCAATTCTGAGCACAATTTTGCAAAAAATGTTATTCTGAGTCTAAAAATAACAAGGTCACAACGATTGAATGTCAAAAATACTTAAAATCTTTTCAAACCTGGATTCTGCGACGTCTTCGAAGGTGGTTTAAGACTTTACCATATCGAAATTGCAGAAAATCGCTTGAAATGGGGATTCTAGTTCATCTATAGTATCATCGATTGTTGCCATAGGGAACAAACCACTCAATGTTAAAAATTTTGATGATTCTCGAAAACGGTGCGTCCTAGCGAGAAAACGCAAAGAGCAAAACTTGTTCACAATTCAATTCTGAGCACAATTTAGAAAAAAAAATCATTCTGAATCTAAAACAACAAAGTTACAACGATTGAATGTGAAAAATACTTGAAATCTCTTCAAACCTGGATTCAGCGTCGTCTTTGAAGGTGGTTTACGCCTTTACTATATCGAAATTGCAGAAAATCGCTTGAAATGGGGATTTTAGTTCATCTATAGTATAATCGAGTGTTGCCATTGGAAACAAAGCACTCAATATTAAAAATTTTGATTATTCTCGAAAACGGTGTTTCCTAGCGAGAAAAGTACAAGAGCAAAAATTGTTCAGAATTCAGTTTTGGGTAGGATTTAAAGAAAATTTTCATTCTCTGGTTAAAATTTCTCCAGTAACTCGAAAACGGTGCGTCCTAGCGAGAAAACGCAAAGAGCAAAAGTTGTTCAGAATTCAATTCTGAGCACAATTTTGCAAAAAATTTTATTCTGAGTCTAAAAATAACAAAGTCACAACGATTGAATGTCAAAAATACTTAAAATCTTTTCAAACCTGGATTCTGCGACGTCTTCGAAGGTGGTTTACGACTTTACCATATCGAAAATGCAGAAAATCGCTTGAAATAGAGATTCTAATTCATTTATATTATAATCGAGTGTTTCCATAGGGAACGAACCACTCAATGTTAAAAATTTTGATAATTCTCGAAAACGGTGCGTCCTAGCGAGAAAACGCAAAGTGCAAAACTTGTTCAGGATTAAATTCTGAGCACAATTTAAAAAAAAATTCATTCTGAGTCTAAAAACAACAAAGTTACAACGATTTTATATCAAAAATACTTAAAATCTTTTCAAACCTGGATTCTGCGTCGTCTTTGAATGTGGTTTACGCTTTTACTATATCGAAATTGCAGAAAATCGCTAGAAATGGGGATTCTAGTTCATCTATAGTATAATCGAGTGTTGCCATTGGGAAAAAACCACTCAATATTAAAAATTTTGATGATTCTCGAAAACGGTGCGTCCTAGCGAGAAAACGCAAAGAGCAAAAGTTGTTCAGAATTCAATTCTGATTACAATTTAGCAAAAAATTTCATCTTGAGTCTAAAAACAAGAAAGTTACAAGGATTTTATGTCAAAAATACTTAAAATCTCTTCAAACCTGGATTCTGCGTTGTCTTTGAAGGTGGTTTACGCCTTTACTATATCAAAATTGCAGAAAATTGCGTGAAATGGGGATTCTAGTTTATTTATAGTATAATCGAGTGTTGCCATATGGAAAAAACCACTCTATGTTAAAAATTTTGATGATTCTCGAGAACGGTGCGTCCTAGCGAGAAAACGCAAAGAGCAAGACTTGTTCAGAATTAAATTCTGACCACAATTTAGAAAAAAATTTCATTTTGAATCTAAAAACAACAAAGTTACAACGATTTGATATCAAAAATACTTAAAATCTCTTCAAACCTTGCTTCTGCGACGTCTTCGAAGGTGGTTTACGACTTTACCATATCGAAATTGCAGAAAATCGCTTGAAATGGGGATTATGGTTCACCTATAGTATAATCGAGTGTTGCCATAGGGAACAAACCACTCAATGTTAAAAATTTTGATGATTCTCGAAAACGGTGCGTCCTAGCAAAAAAAGTGCAAGAACAAGAGTTGTTCAGATTTCAATTTTGGTTAGGACTTAAGAAAAATTTTCATTCTCAAGTTAAAATTTCTCCAGTAACTCAAGAAAGGTGCGTCCTAGGGAGAAAACGCAAAGAGCAAAACTTGTTCAGAATCCAATTCTGAGCACAATTTAGAAAAAAATTTTATTCTGAATCTTAAAACAACAAAGTTACAACGATTTGATGTCAAAAATACTTAAAATCTCTTCAACCTGGATTCTGCTAAGTCTTCGAATGTGGTTTACGATTTTACCATATCTAAAATGCAGAAAATCGCTAGAAACTGGGATTCTAGTTCATTTATAGTATAATCGAGTGTTGCCATTGGGAACAAAGCACTCAATGTTAAAAATTTTGATGATTCTCGAAAACGGAGCGTCCTAGCGAGAAAAGTGCAAGAGCAAAAGTTGTTCAGAATTCAATTTTGTGTAGGATTAAAGAAAAATTTTCATTCTCAAGTTAAAATTTCTCCATTAACTCAAAAACGGTGCGTCCTAGCGAGAAAAGTACAAGAACAAAAGTTGTTCAGAATTCAATTTTGGGTAGGATTTAAGAAAAATTTCATTCTGAGTCTAAAAACAACAAAGTTACAACGATTTGATATCAAAAATACTTAAAATCTCTTCAAACCTGGATTCTGCGACGTCTTCGAAGGTGGTTTACCACTTTACCATATCGAAAATGCAGAAAATCGCTTGAAATGGGGATTCTAGTTTATCTATAGTATAATCGAGTGTTGCCATTGGGAACAAACCACTCAATGTTAAAAATTTTGATGATTCTCGAAAACGGTGCGTCCTAGCAAAAAAAGTGCAAGAGCAAGAGTTGTTCAGATTTCAATTTTGGTTAGGACTTAAGAAAAATTTTCATTCTCAAGTTAAAATTTCTCCAGTAACTCAAGAACGGTGCGTCCTAGGGAGAAAACGCAAAGAGCAAAACTTGTTCAGAATCCAATTCTGAGCACAATTTAGAAAAAAATTTTATTCTGAATCTAAAAACAACAAAGTTACAACGATTTGATGTCAAAAATACTTAAAATCTCTTCAACCTGGATTCTGCTAAGTCTTCGAATGTGGTTTACGATTTTACCATATCTAAAATGCAGAAAATCGCTAGAAACTGGGATTCTAGTTCATTTATAGTATAATCGAGTGTTGCCATAGGGAACAAACCACTCAATGTTAAAAATTTTGATGATTCTCGAAAACGGTGCGTCCTAGCGAGAAAACGCAAAGAGCAAAACTTGTTCAGAATTAAATTCTGAGCACAATTTAGAAAAAAAATTTATTCTGAATCTAAAAACAATAAAGTTATAACGATTTTATATCAAAAATACTTAAAATTTCTTCAAACCTGGATTCTGCGACGTGTTCGAAGGTGGTTTACGACTTTACTATATCGAAAATGCAGAAAATCGCTAGAAATGGGGATTTTAGTTCAAGTTCATCTATAGCATAATCGAGTATTGCCATTGGGAACAAACCACTCAATATTAAAAATATTGATTATTCTCGAAAACGGTGCTTCCTAGCGAGAAAAGTACAAGAGCAAAAATTGTTCAGAATTCAGTTTTGGGTAGGATTTAAGGAAAATTTTCATTCTCTGGTTAAAATTTCTCCAGTAACTCGAAAACGGTGCGTCCTAGCGAAAAAACGCAAAGAGCAAAAGTTGTTCAGAATTCAATTCTGAGCACAATTTTGCAAAAAATTTTATTCTGAGTCTAAAAATAACAAAGTCACAACGATTGAATATCAAAAATACTTAAAATCTTTTCAAACCTGGATTCTGCGACGTCTTCGAAGGTGGTTTACGACTTTACCATATCGAAACGGCAGAAAATCGCTTGAAATGGAGATTCTAATTCATTTATAGTATAATCGAGTGTTTCCATACGGAACAAACCACTCAATGTTAAAAATTTTGATAATTCTCGAAAACGGTGCGTCCTAGCGAGAAAACGCAAAGTGCAAAACTTGTTCAGAATTAAATTCTGAGCACAATTTAGAAAAAAATTAATTCTGAGTCTATAAACAACAAAGTTACAACGATTTGATATCAAAAATGCTTAAAATCTCTTCAAACCTAGATTCTGCGTCGTTTTTGAAGGTGGTTTATGCCTTTACCATATCAAAATTGCAGAAAATGGCTTGAAATGGGGATTCTAGTTCATCTATAGTATAATCGATTGTTGCCATAGGGAACAAACCACACTATGTTAAAAATTTTGATGATTCTCGAAAACGGTGCGTCCTAGGGAGAAAACGCAAAGAGTAAAAGTTGTTCAGAATTAAATTCTAAGCACAATTTAAAAAAAAAAATTCATCTTGAGTCTAAAAACAATAAAGTTGCAACGATTTGATATCAAAAATACTTAAAATCTCTTCAAACCTGGATTCTGCGTCGTTTTTGAAGGTGGTTTACGCCTTTACTATATCGAAATTGCAGAAAATCGCTTCAAATGGGGATTCTAGTTCATCTATAGTATAATCGAGTGTTGCCATAGGGAACAAACCACTCAATGTTAAAAATTTTGATGACTCTCGCAAACAGTGCGTCCTAGCGAGAAAACGCAAAGAGCAAAACTTGTTCAGGATCAAATTCTGAGCACAATTTAAAAAAAAATTCATTCTGAGTCTAAAAACAACAAAGTTACAACGATTTTATATCAAAAATACTTAAAATCTCTTCAAACCTGGATTCTGCGTCGTCTTTGAATGTGGTTTACGCCTTTACTATATCGAAATTGCAGAAAATCGCTTGAAATGGGGATTCTAGTTCATCTATAGTATAATCGAGTGTTGCCATAGGGAACAAACCACTCAATGTTATAAATTTTGATGATTCTCGAAAACGGTGCTTCCTAGCGAGAAAACGCAAAGAGCAAGACTTGTTCAGAACTAAATTCTGAGCACAATTTAGAAAAGAAATTCATTCTGAATCTAAAAACAACAAAGTTACAAAGATTTAATCTTAAAAATATTTAAAATCTCTTCAAACCTGGATTCTGCGATGTCTTCAAAGGTGGTTTACGATTTTACCATATCGAAAATGCAGAAAATCGCTAGAAATGGGGATTCTAGTTCATCTATAGTATAATCGAGTGTTGCCATAGGGAACAAACCACTCAATGTTAAAAATTTTGTTGATTCTCGAAAACGGTGCGTCCTAGCGAGAAAACGCAAAGAGCAAAACTTGTTCAGGATTAAATTCTGAGCACAATTTTAAAAAAAATTCATTCTGAGTCTAAAAACAACAAAGTTACAACGATTTGATATCAAAAATACTTAAAATCTCTTCAAACCTGGATTCTGCGACGTCTTCGAAGGTGGTTTACGACTTTACCATATCGAAAATGCAGAAAATCGCTAGAAATGGGGATTCTAGTTCATCTATAGTATAACCGAGTGTTGCCATTGGGAACAAACCACTCAATATTAAAAATTTTGATGATTCTCCAAAACAGTGCGTCCTAGCGAGAAAACGCAAAGAGCAAAAGTTGTTCAGAATTCAATTCTGAGCACAATTTTGCAAAAAATTTTATTCTGAGTCTAAAAATAACAAAGTCACAACGATTGAATATCAAAAATACTTAAAATCTTTTCAAACCTGGATTCTGCGACGTCTTCGAAGGTGGTTTACGACTTTACCATATCGAAACGGCAGAAAATCGCTTGAAATTTAGATTCTAATTCATTTATAGTATAATCGAGTGTTTCCATACGGAACAAACCACTCAATGTTAAAAATTTTGATAATTCTCGAAAACGGTGCGTCCTAGCGAGAAAACGCAAAGAGCAAAACTTGTTCAGGATCAAATTCTGAGCACAATTTAAAAAAAAATTCATTCTGAGTCTAAAAACAACAAAGTTACAACGATTTTATATCAAAAATGCTTAAAATCTCTTCAAACCTAGATTCTGCGTCGTTTTTGAAGGTGGTTTACGCCTTTACCATATCAAAATTGCAGAAAATGGCTTGAAATGGGGATTCTAGTTCATCTATAGTATAATCGATTGTTGCCATAGGGAACAAACCACACTATGTTAAAAATTTTGATGACTCTTGCAAACAGTGCGTCCTAGCGAGAAAACGCAAAGAGCAAAACTTGTTCAGGATCAAATTCTGAGCACAATTTAAAAAAAAATTCATTCTGAGTCTAAAAACAACAAAGTTACAACGATTTTATATCAAAAATACTTAAAATCTCTTCAAACCTGGATTCTGCGTCGTCTTTGAATGTGGTTTACGCCTTTACTATATCGAAATTGCAGAAAATCGCTTGAAATGGGGATTCTAGTTCATCTATAGTATAATCGAGTGTTGCCATAGGGAACAAACCACTCAATGTTATAAATTTTGATGATTCTCGAAAACGTTGCTTCCTAGCGAGAAAACGCAAAGAGCAAGACTTGTTCAGAACTAAATTCTGAGCACAATTTAGAAAAGAAATTCATTCTGAATCTAAAAACAACAAAGTTACAAAGATTTAATCTTAAAAATATTTAAAATCTCTTCAAACCTGGATTCTGCGATGTCTTCAAAGGTGGTTTACGATTTTACCATATCGAAAATGCAGAAAATCGCTAGAAATGGGGATTCTAGTTCATCTATAGTATAATCGAGTGTTGCCATAGGGAACAAACCACTCAATGTTAAAAATTTTGTTGATTCTCGAAAACGGTGCGTCCTAGCGAGAAAACGCAAAGAGCAAAACTTGTTCAGGATTAAATTCTGAGCACAATTTAAAAAAAAATTCATTCTGAGTCTAAAAACAACAAAGTTACAACGATTTGATATCAAAAATACTTAAAATCTCTTCAAACCTGGATTCTGCGACGTCTTCGAAGGTGGTTTACGAATTTACCATATCGAAAATGCAGAAAATCGCTAGAAATGGGGATTCTAGTTCATCTATAGTATAACCGAGTGTTGCCATTGGGAACAAACCACTCAATATTAAAAATTTTGATGATTCTCCAAAACAGTGCGTCCTAGCGAGAAAACGCAAAGAGCAAAAGTTGTTCAGAATTCAATTCTGAGCACAATTTTGCAAAAAATTTTATTCTAAGTCTAAAAATAACAAAGTCACAACAATTGAATGTCAAAAACACTTAAATTCTTTTCAAACCTGGATTCTGCGACGTCTTCGAAGGTGGTTTACGACTTTACCATATCGAAAATGCAGAAAATCGCTTGAAATGGAGATTCTAATTCATTTATAGTATAATCGAGTGTTTCCATAGGGAACAAACCACTCAATGTTAAAAATTTTGATAATTCTCGAAAACGGTGCGTCCTAGCGAGAAAACGCAAAGTGCAAAACTTGTTCAGGATTAAATTCTGAGCACAATTTAAAAAAAAATTCATTCTGAGTCTAAAAACAACAAAGTTACAACGATTTTATATCAAAAATACTTAAAATCTCTTCAAACCTGGATTCTGCGTCGTCTTTGATTGTGGTTTACGCCTTTACTATATCGAAATTGCAGAAAATCGCTTGAAATGGGGGTTCTAGTTCATCTATAGTATAATCGAGTGTTGCCATAGGGAACAAACCACTCAATGTTATAAATTTTGATGATTCTCGAAAACGGTGCTTCCTAGCGAGAAGACGCAAAGAGCAAGACTTGTTCAGAACTAAATTCTGAGCACAATTTAGAAAAGAAATTCATTCTGAATCTAAAAACAACAAAGTTACAAAGATTTAATCTTAAAAATATTTAAAATCTCTTCAAACCTGGATTCTGCGACGTCTTCGAAGGTGGTTTACGACTTTACCATATCGAAAATGCAGAAAATCGCTAGAAATGGGGATTCTAGTTCATCTATAGTATAATCGAGTGTTGCCATTGGGAACAAACCACTCAATATTAAAAATTTTGATGATTCTTGAAAACGGTGCGTCCTAGCGGGAAAACGCAAAGAGCAAAACTTGTTCAGAATTAAATTCTGAGCACAATTTAGAAAAAAATTAATTCTGAGTCTATAAACAACAAAGTTACAACGATTTGATATCAAAAATGCTTAAAATCTCTTCAAACCTAAATTCTGCGTCGTTTTTGAAGGTGGTTTACGCCTTTACTATATCAAAATTGCAGAAAATGGCTTGAAATGGGGATTCTAGTTCATCTATAATATAATCGAGTGTTGCCATAGGGAACAAACCACTCTATGTTAAAAATTTTGATGATTCTCGAGAACGGTGCGTCCTAGCGAGAAAACGCAAAGAGCAAGACTTGTTCAGAATTAAATTCTGTGCACAATTTAGAAAAAAATTTCATTTTGAATCTAAAAACAACAAAGTTACAACGATTTGATATCAAAAATACCTAAAATCTCTTCAAACTTGGATTCTGCGTCGTCTTCGAAAGTGGTTTACGACTTTACCATATCGAAAATGCAGAAAATCGCTTGAAATGGGGATTCTAGTTCATCTATAGTACTATCGAGTGTTGCCATTGGGAACAAACCACTCAATGTTAAAAATTTTGATGATAATCGAAAACGGTGCGTCCTAGCAAGAAAAGTGCAAGAGCAAAAGTTGTTCAGAATTCAATTCTGAGCACAATTTGGAATAAAATTTTATTCTAGGTCTAAAAGCAACAAAGTTACAACGATTTTATGTCAAAAATACTTAAAATCTCTTCAGACCTGGATTCTGCGACGTCTTCGAAGGTGGTTTACGACTTTACCATATCGAAAATGCAGAGAATCGCTAGAAATGGGGATTCTAGTTCATCTATAGGATAATCGAGTGTTGCCATTTTGAACAAACCACTCAATGTTAAAAATTTTGATGATTTTCAAAAATGGTGCGTCCTAGCGGGAAAAGTGCAAGAGCAAAAGTTGTTCAGAATTCAATTCTTAGCACAATTTAGCAAAAAATTTCATTCTGAGTCTAAAAGCAACAAAGTTACAACGATTTGATGTTAAAAATACTTAAAATCTCTTCAAACTTGGATTCTGCGTCGTCTTCGAAAGTGGTTTACGACTTTAACATATCGAAAATGCAGAAAATCCCTTGAAATGGGGATTCTAGTTCATCTATAGTATAATCGAGTGTTGCCATTGGGGACAAACCACTCAATGTTAAAAATTTTGATGATTCACGAAAACGGTGTGTCCTAGCGAGAAAAGTGCAAGAGGAAGGGTTGTTTAGAATTTAATTTTGGGTAGGATTCAAGAAAAATTTTCATTCTCAGGTTAAAATTTCTCCAGTAACTCGAAAACGGTGCGTCGTAGCGAGAAAACGCAAAGAGCAAAATTTGTTTAAAATCCAATTCTGAGCACAATTTAGCAAAAAATTTCATTCTGAGTCTAAAAGCAACAAAGTTACAACAATTTGATGTTAAAAATACTTAAAATCTCTTCAAACTTGGATTCTGCGTCATCTTCGAAAATGGTTTACGACTTTACCATATCGAAAATGCAGAAAATCGCTTGAAATGGGGATTCTAGTTCATCTATAGTATAATCGAGTGTTGCCGTTGAGGACAAACCACTCAATGTTAAAAATTTTGATGATTCACGAAAACGGTGCTTCCTAGCGAAAAAAGTGCAAGGGCAAGAATTGTTCAGAATTCAATTCTGAGCACAATTTAGGAAAAAATTTCATTCTGAGTCTAAAAACAATAAAGTTACAACGATTTGATGTCAAAAATACTTAAAATCTCTTCAAACGTGGATTCTGCGACATCTTCGAAAGTGATTTACGACTTTACCATATCGAAAATGCAGAAAATCGCTTGAAATGGGGATTCTAGTTCATATATAGTATAATCGTGAGTTGCCATTGGAAACAAACCACTCAATGTTAAAAATTTTGATGATTCTCGAAAACGGTGCGTCCTGGCGAGAAAAGTGCAAGAGCAAGAGTTGTTCGGAATTCAATTTTGGGTAGGATTTAAGAAAAATTTTCATTCTCAGGTTAACATTTCTCCAGTAACTCGAAAACGGTGCGTCCTAGCGAGAAAACGCAAAGAGCAAAAGTTGTTCAGGATTCAATTCTGAGTACAATTTAGCAAAAAATTTCATTCTGAGTCTAAAAACAACAAAGTTACAACGATCTGATGTCAAAAATACTTAAAATCTCATCAAACCTGGATTCTGCGACGTCTTCAAAAGTAGTTTACGACTTAACCATATCGAAAATGCAGAAAATCGCTTGAAATGGGGATTCCAGTTCATCTATAGAATAATCGAGTGTTACCATTGGGAACAAACTACTCAATGTTAAAAATCTTGATGATTCTCGAAAACGGTGTGTCCTAGCGAGAAAAGTGCAAGAGCAGAAGTTGTTCAGAATTAAATTTTTGGTAGGATTCAAGTAAAATTTTCATTCTCAGGTTAAAATTTCTCCAGTAACTGGAAAACGGTGCGTCCTAGCGAGAAAACGCAAAGAGCAAAAGTTGTTCAGGATTCAATTTTGAGCACAATTTAGCAAAAAAATTTTATTCTTAGTCTAAAGACAACAGAGTTACAATGATTTGATGTCAAAAATACTTAAAATCTCTTCAAACTTTGATTCTGCGTCGTCTTCGAAAGTGGTTTACGACTTTACCATATCGAAAATGCAGAGAATCGCTTGAAATGAGAATTCTAGTTCATCTATAGTATAATCGAGAGTTGCCATTGGGAACAAACCACTCAATGTTAAAAATTTTGATGATTCTCGAAAACGGTGCGTCCTGGCGAGAAAAGTGCAAGAGCAAGAGTTGTTCGGAATTCAATTTTGGGTAGGATTTAAGAAAAATTTTCATTCTCAGCTTAAAATTTCTCCAGAAACTCGAAAACGGTGCGTCGTAGCGAGAAAACGCATAGAGCAAAATTTGTTTAGAATTCAATTCTGAGCACAATTTGGCAAAAATTTCATTCTGAGTCTAAAAACAACAAAGTTACAACGATTTGATGTCAAAAATACTTAAAATCTCTCCAAACTTGGATTCTGCGTCGTCTTCGAAAGTGGTTTACGACTTTGCCATATCGAAAATGCATAAAATCGCTTGAAAAGGGGATTCTAGTTCATCTATAGTATGATCGAGTGTTGCCATTGGGAACAAATCACTCAATGTTATAAATTTTGATGATTCTCGAAAACGGTGCGTCCTAGCGAGAAAAGTGCAAAAGCAATAGTTTGTTCAGAATTCCATTTTGGGTAGGATTCAAGGAAAGTTTTCATTCTCAGGTTAAAATCTCTCCAGTAATTCGAAAACGGTGCGTCGTAGCGAGAAAACGCAAAGAGAAAAAGTTGTTCAGAATTCAATTCTGAGCACAATTTAGCAAAAAATTTCATTCTGAATCTAAAAACAACAAAGTTACAACGATCTGATGTCAAAAATACTTAAAATCTCTTCAAACCTGGATTCTGCGACATCTTCGAAAGTGATTTACGACTTTATCATATCGAAAATGCAGAAAATCGCTTGAAATGGGGATTCTAGTTCATCTATAGTATAAACGAGTGTTGTCATTGGGAACAAACCACTCAATGTTAAAAAATTTGACGATTCTCGAAAACGGTGCGTCCTAGCGAGAAAACGCAAAAAGCAAAAGTTATTTAGAATTCAATTCTGAGGACGATTTAGCAAAAAATTTCAATCTGAGTCTAAAAACAACAAAGTTACAGCGATTTGATGTCAAAAATACTTAAAATCTCTTCAAACCTGGATTCTGCTTCGTCTTCGAAGGTGGTTTACGACTTTTCCATATCGAAAATGCAGAAAATCGCTTAAAATAGGTATTCTAGTTCATTTGTAGAATAATCGAGTTTTGCTATTGGGAACAAACCACTCAATGTTAAAATTTTTGATGATTCTCGAAAACGGTGCGTCCTAGCGAGAAAAGTGCAGGAGCAAAAGTTGTTCAGAATTCAATTATGGGTAGGATTCAAGAAAAATTTTCATTCTCAGGTTGAAATTTCTCCAGTTACTCGAAAACGGTGCGTCGTAGCGAGAGAACGCAAAGAGCAAAAGTTGTTTAAAATTCAATTCTGAGCACAATTTTGCAAAAAAATCCATTCTGAGTCTAAAAACAAAAAAGTTACAACGATTTGATTTCAAAAATACTTAAAATCTCTTCAAACCTGAATTCAGCGACGTTTTCGATGGTGGTTTACGACTTTACTATATCAAAAATGCAGAAAATCGCTTGAAATGGGGATTCTAGTTCATCTATAGTATAATTGAGTGTTGCCATTGGGAACAAACCACTCAATTTTAAAAAATTTGATGATTCTTGAAAACGGTGCGTCCTAGAGAGAAAAGTGCAAGAGCAGAAGTTGTTCAGAATTCAATTATGGGTAGGATTCAAGAAAAATTTTCATTCTCAGGTTGAAATTTCTCCAGTTACTCGAAAACGGTGCGTCGTAGCGAGAAAACGCAAAGAGCAAAAGTTGTTTAAAATTCAATTCTGTGCACAATTTTGCAAAAAATTCCATTCTGAGTCTAAAAACAACAAAGTCACAACGATTTGATGTCAAAAATACTTTAAATCTCTTCAAACCTGGATTTTGCGACGTCTTCGAAAGTGGTTTACGACTTTACTATATCGAAAATGCAGAAAATCGCATGAAATGGGGATTCTAGTTCATCTATAGTATAATCGAGTGTTGCCATTGGAAACAAAATACTCAATGTTAAAAATTATGATAATACTCGAAAACGGTACGTCCTAGCGAGAAAAGTGCAAGAGCAAAAGTTGTTTTGAATTAAATTCTGAACACAATTTAGCAAAAAATTCCATTCTGAGTCTAAAAACAAAAAAGAGACAACGATTTGATTTCAAAAATACTTAAAATCTCTTCAAACCTGAATTCAGCGACGTTTTCGATGGTGGTTTACGACTTTACTATATCGAAAATGCAGAAAATCGCTTGAAATGGGGATTCTAGTTCATCTATAGTATAATTGAGTGTTGCCATTGGGAACAAACCACTTAATGTTAAAAAATTTGAGAATTCTCGAAAACGGTGCGTCCTAGCGAGAAAAGAACAAGAGCAAAAGTTGTTCAGAATTCAATTTTGGGTAATATTTAAGAAAAATTGTCACTCTCAGGATAAAATTGCTCCCGTAACTCGAAAACAGAGCGTCCTAGCGAGAAAACGGAAAGAGCAAAAGTTGTTCTGAATTCAATTCTGAGCACAATTTAGAAAAAATTTCATTCTGAGTCTAAAAACAACAAAGTTACAACGATTTGATGTTAAAAATACTTACAATCTCTTCAAACTTGGATTCTGCGTCGTCTTAGAAAGTAGTTTATGACTTTACCATATCGAAAATGCAGAAAATCGCTTGAAATGGGGATTCTAGTTCATCTATAGTATAATCGAGTGTTGCCATTGGGAACAAACCACTCAATGTTAAAAATTTTGATGATTCACGAAAACGGTGCGTCCTAGCGAGAACAGTGCAAGAGCAAGAGTTGTTCGGAATTCAATTTTGGGTAGGATTTAAGAAAAATTTTCATTCTCAGCTTAAAATTTCTCCAGAAACTCGAAAACGGTGCGTCGTAGCGAGAAAACGCATAGAGCAAAATTTGTTTAGAATTCAATTCTGAGCACAATTTGGCAAAAATTTCATTCTGAGTCTAAAAACAACAAAGTTACAACGATTTGATGTCAAAAATACTTAAAATCTCTCCAAACTTGGATTCTGCGTCGTCTTCGAAAGTGGTTTACGACTTTGCCATATCGAAAATGCATAAAATCGCTTGAAAAGGGGATTCTAGTTCATCTATAGTATGATCGAGTGTTGCCATTGGGAACAAATCACTCAATGTTATAAATTTTGATGATTCTCGAAAACGGTGCGTCCTAGCGAGAAAAGTGCAAAAGCAATAGTTTGTTCAGAATTCCATTTTGGGTAGGATTCAAGGAAAGTTTTCATTCTCAGGTTAAAATCTCTCCAGTAATTCGAAAACGGTGCGTCGTAGCGAGAAAACGCAAAGAGAAAAAGTTGTTCAGAATTCAATTCTGAGCACAATTTAGCAAAAAATTTCATTCTGAATCTAAAAACAACAAAGTTACAACGATCTGATGTCAAAAATACTTAAAATCTCTTCAAACCTGGATTCTGCGACATCTTCGAAAGTGATTTACGACTTTATCATATCGAAAATGCAGAAAATCGCTTGAAATGGGGATTCTAGTTCATCTATAGTATAAACGAGTGTTGTCATTGGGAACAAACCACTCAATGTTAAAAAATTTGACGATTCTCGAAAACGGTGCGTCCTAGCGAGAAAACGCAAAAAGCAAAAGTTATTTAGAATTCAATTCTGAGGACGATTTAGCAAAAAATTTCAATCTGAGTCTAAAAACAACAAAGTTACAGCGATTTGATGTCAAAAATACTTAAAATCTCTTCAAACCTGGATTCTGCTTCGTCTTCGAAGGTGGTTTACGACTTTTCCATATCGAAAATGCAGAAAATCGCTTAAAATAGGTATTCTAGTTCATTTGTAGAATAATCGAGTTTTGCTATTGGGAACAAACCACTCAATGTTAAAATTTTTGATGATTCTCGAAAACGGTGCGTCCTAGCGAGAAAAGTGCAGGAGCAAAAGTTGTTCAGAATTCAATTATGGGTAGGATTCAAAAAAAATTTTCATTCTCAGGTTGAAATTTCTCCAGTTACTCGAAAACGGTGCGTCGTAGCGAGAGAACGCAAAGAGCAAAAGTTGTTTAAAATTCAATTCTGAGCACAATTTTGCAAAAAAATCCATTCTGAGTCTAAAAACAAAAAAGTTACAACGATTTGATTTCAAAAATACTTAAAATCTCTTCAAACCTGAATTCAGCGACGTTTTCGATGGTGGTTTACGACTTTACTATATCAAAAATGCAGAAAATCGCTTGAAATGGGGATTCTAGTTCATCTATAGTATAATTGAGTGTTGCCATTGGGAACAAACCACTCAATTTTAAAAAATTTGATGATTCTTGAAAACGGTGCGTCCTAGAGAGAAAAGTGCAAGAGCAGAAGTTGTTCAGAATTCAATTATGGGTAGGATTCAAGAAAAATTTTCATTCTCAGGTTGAAATTTCTCCAGTTACTCGAAAACGGTGCGTCGTAGCGAGAAAACGCAACGAGCAAAAGTTGTTTAAAATTCAATTCTGTGCACAATTTTGCAAAAAATTCCATTCTGAGTCTAAAAACAACAAAGTCACAACGATTTGATGTCAAAAATACTTTAAATCTCTTCAAACCTGGATTTTGCGACGTCTTCGAAAGTGGTTTACGACTTTACTATATCGAAAATGCAGAAAATCGCATGAAATGGGGATTCTAGTTCATCTATAGTATAATCGAGTGTTGCCATTGGAAACAAAATACTCAATGTTAAAAATTATGATAATACTCGAAAACGGTACGTCCTAGCGAGAAAAGTGCAAGAGCAAAAGTTGTTTTGAATTAAATTCTGAACACAATTTAGCAAAAAATTCCATTCTGAGTCTAAAAACAAAAAAGAGACAACGATTTGATTTCAAAAATACTTAAAATCTCTTCAAACCTGAATTCAGCGACGTTTTCGATGGTGGTTTACGACTTTACTATATCGAAAATGCAGAAAATCGCTTGAAATGGGGATTCTAGTTCATCTATAGTATAATTGAGTGTTGCCATTGGGAACAAACCACTTAATGTTAAAAAATTTGAGAATTCTCGAAAACGGTGCGTCCTAGCGAGAAAAGAACAAGAGCAAAAGTTGTTCAGAATTCAATTTTGGGTAATATTTAAGAAAAATTGTCACTCTCAGGATAAAATTGCTCCCGTAACTCGAAAACAGAGCGTCCTAGCGAGAAAACGGAAAGAGCAAAAGTTGTTCTGAATTCAATTCTGAGCACAATTTAGAAAAAATTTCATTCTGAGTCTAAAAACAACAAAGTTACAACGATTTGATGTTAAAAATACTTACAATCTCTTCAAACTTGGATTCTGCGTCGTCTTAGAAAGTAGTTTATGACTTTACCATATCGAAAATGCAGAAAATCGCTTGAAATGGGGATTCTAGTTCATCTATAGTATAATCGAGTGTTGCCATTGGGAACAAACCACTCAATGTTAAAAATTTTGATGATTCACGAAAACGGTGCGTCCTAGCGAGAACAGTGCAAGAGCAAAAGTTGTTCAGAATTCAATTTTGGATGGGATTCAAGAAAAATTTTCATTCTCAGGTTAAAATTTTTCCAGTAACTCGAAAACGGTGCGTCGTAGCGAGAAAGCGCAAAGAGCAAAATTTGTTTAAAATCCAATTCTAAGCACATATTAGCAAAAAATTTCATTCTGAGTCTAAAAACAACAAAGTTACAACGATTTGATGTCAAAAATACTTAGAATCTCTTCAAACCTGGATTCTGCGACGTCTTCGAAAGTGGCTTACGACTTTACCATATCGAAAATGCAGAAAATCGCTTGAAATGGGGATTCTAGTTTATCTATAGTATAATCGAGTGTTGAAATTTTGAACAAACCACTCAATGTTAAAAATTTTGATGATTTTCAAAAACGGTGCTTCATAGCGAGAAAAGTGCAAAAGCAAAAGTTGTTCAGAATTCAATTCTGAGCACAATTTAGCAAAAAATTTCATTCTGAGTCTACAAACAACAAAGTTACAACGATTTGATGTCAAAAATACTTAAAATCTCTTCAAACTTGGATTCTGCGTCGTCTTCGAAAGTGGTTTACGACTTTACCATATCGAAAATGCAGAAAATCGCTTGAAATGGGGATTCTAGTTCATCTATAGTATAAACGAGTGTTGTCATTGGGAACAAACCACTCAATGTTAAAAAATTTGACGATTCTCGAAAACGGTGCGTCCTAGCGAGAAAACGCAAAAAGCAAAAGTTATTTAGAATTCAATTCTGAGGACGATTTAGCAAAAAATTTCAATCTGAGTCTAAAAACAACAAAGTTACAGCGATTTGATGTCAAAAATACTTAAAATCTCTTCAAACCTGGATTCTGCTTCGTCTTCGAAGGTGGTTTACGACTTTTCCATATCGAAAATGCAGAAAATCGCTTAAAATAGGTATTCTAGTTCATTTGTAGAATAATCGAGTTTTGCTATTGGGAACAAACCACTCAATGTTAAAATTTTTGATGATTCTCGAAAACGGTGCGTCCTAGCGAGAAAAGTGCAGGAGCAAAAGTTGTTCAGAATTCAATTATGGGTAGGATTCAAGAAAAATTTTCATTCTCAGGTTGAAATTTCTCCAGTTACTCGAAAACGGTGCGTCGTAGCGAGAGAACGCAAAGAGCAAAAGTTGTTTAAAATTCACTTCTGAGCACAATTTTGCAAAAAAATCCATTCTGAGTCTAAAAACAAAAAAGTTACAACGATTTGATTTCAAAAATACTTAAAATCTCTTCAAACCTGAATTCAGCGACGTTTTCGATGGTGGTTTACGACTTTACTATATCAAAAATGCAGAAAATCGCTTGAAATGGGGATTCTAGTTCATCTATAGTATAATTGAGTGTTGCCATTGGGAACAAACCACTCAATTTTAAAAAATTTGATGATTCTTGAAAACGGTGCGTCCTAGAGAGAAAAGTGCAAGAGCAGAAGTTGTTCAGAATTCAATTATGGGTAGGATTCAAGAAAAATTTTCATTCTCAGGTTGAAATTTCTCCAGTTACTCGAAAACGGTGCGTCGTAGCGAGAAAACGCAAAGAGCAAAAGTTGTTTAAAATTCAATTCTGTGCACAATTTTGCAAAAAATTCCATTCTGAGTCTAAAAACAACAAAGTCACAACGATTTGATGTCAAAAATACTTTAAATCTCTTCAAACCTGGATTTTGCGACGTCTTCGAAAGTGGTTTACGACTTTACTATATCGAAAATGCAGAAAATCGCATGAAATGGGGATTCTAGTTCATCTATAGTATAATCGAGTGTTGCCATTGGAAACAAAATACTCAATGTTAAAAATTATGATAATACTCGAAAACGGTACGTCCTAGCGAGAAAAGTGCAAGAGCAAAAGTTGTTTTGAATTAAATTCTGAACACAATTTAGCAAAAAATTCCATTCTGAGTCTAAAAACAAAAAAGAGACAACGATTTGATTTCAAAAATACTTAAAATCTCTTCAAACCTGAATTCAGCGACGTTTTCGATGGTGGTTTACGACTTTACTATATCGAAAATGCAGAAAATCGCTTGAAATGGGGATTCTAGTTCATCTATAGTATAATTGAGTGTTGCCATTGGGAACAAACCACTTAATGTTAAAAAATTTGAGAATTCTCGAAAACGGTGCGTCCTAGCGAGAAAAGAACAAGAGCAAAAGTTGTTCAGAATTCAATTTTGGGTAATATTTAAGAAAAATTGTCACTCTCAGGATAAAATTGCTCCCGTAACTCGAAAACAGAGCGTCCTAGCGAGAAAACGGAAAGAGCAAAAGTTGTTCTGAATTCAATTCTGAGCACAATTTAGAAAAAATTTCATTCTGAGTCTAAAAACAACAAAGTTACAACGATTTGATGTTAAAAATACTTACAATCTCTTCAAACTTGGATTCTGCGTCGTCTTAGAAAGTAGTTTATGACTTTACCATATCGAAAATGCAGAAAATCGCTTGAAATGGGGATTCTAGTTCATCTATAGTATAATCGAGTGTTGCCATTGGGAACAAACCACTCAATGTTAAAAATTTTGATGATTCACGAAAACGGTGCGTCCTAGCGAGAACAGTGCAAGAGCAAGAGTTGTTCGGAATTCAATTTTGGGTAGGATTTAAGAAAAATTTTCATTCTCAGCTTAAAATTTCTCCAGAAACTCGAAAACGGTGCGTCGTAGCGAGAAAACGCATAGAGCAAAATTTGTTTAGAATTCAATTCTGAGCACAATTTGGCAAAAATTTCATTCTGAGTCTAAAAACAACAAAGTTACAACGATTTGATGTCAAAAATACTTAAAATCTCTCCAAACTTGGATTCTGCGTCGTCTTCGAAAGTGGTTTACGACTTTGCCATATCGAAAATGCATAAAATCGCTTGAAAAGGGGATTCTAGTTCATCTATAGTATGATCGAGTGTTGCCATTGGGAACAAATCACTCAATGTTATAAATTTTGATGATTCTCGAAAACGGTGCGTCCTAGCGAGAAAAGTGCAAAAGCAATAGTTTGTTCAGAATTCCATTTTGGGTAGGATTCAAGGAAAGTTTTCATTCTCAGGTTAAAATCTCTCCAGTAATTCGAAAACGGTGCGTCGTAGCGAGAAAACGCAAAGAGAAAAAGTTGTTCAGAATTCAATTCTGAGCACAATTTAGCAAAAAATTTCATTCTGAATCTAAAAACAACAAAGTTACAACGATCTGATGTCAAAAATACTTAAAATCTCTTCAAACCTGGATTCTGCGACATCTTCGAAAGTGATTTACGACTTTATCATATCGAAAATGCAGAAAATCGCTTGAAATGGGGATTCTAGTTCATCTATAGTATAAACGAGTGTTGTCATTGGGAACAAACCACTCAATGTTAAAAAATTTGACGATTCTCGAAAACGGTGCGTCCTAGCGAGAAAACGCAAAAAGCAAAAGTTATTTAGAATTCAATTCTGAGGACGATTTAGCAAAAAATTTCAATCTGAGTCTAAAAACAACAAAGTTACAGCGATTTGATGTCAAAAATACTTAAAATCTCTTCAAACCTGGATTCTGCTTCGTCTTCGAAGGTGGTTTACGACTTTTCCATATCGAAAATGCAGAAAATCGCTTAAAATAGGTATTCTAGTTCATTTGTAGAATAATCGAGTTTTGCTATTGGGAACAAACCACTCAATGTTAAAATTTTTGATGATTCTCGAAAACGGTGCGTCCTAGCGAGAAAAGTGCAGGAGCAAAAGTTGTTCAGAATTCAATTATGGGTAGGATTCAAGAAAAATTTTCATTCTCAGGTTGAAATTTCTCCAGTTACTCGAAAACGGTGCGTCGTAGCGAGAGAACGCAAAGAGCAAAAGTTGTTTAAAATTCAATTCTGAGCACAATTTTGCAAAAAAATCCATTCTGAGTCTAAAAACAAAAAAGTTACAACGATTTGATTTCAAAAATACTTAAAATCTCTTCAAACCTGAATTCAGCGACGTTTTCGATGGTGGTTTACGACTTTACTATATCAAAAATGCAGAAAATCGCTTGAAATGGGGATTCTAGTTCATCTATAGTATAATTGAGTGTTGCCATTGGGAACAAACCACTCAATTTTAAAAAATTTGATGATTCTTGAAAACGGTGCGTCCTAGAGAGAAAAGTGCAAGAGCAGAAGTTGTTCAGAATTCAATTATGGGTAGGATTCAAGAAAAATTTTCATTCTCAGGTTGAAATTTCTCCAGTTACTCGAAAACGGTGCGTCGTAGCGAGAAAACGCAAAGAGCAAAAGTTGTTTAAAATTCAATTCTGTGCACAATTTTGCAAAAAATTCCATTCTGAGTCTAAAAACAACAAAGTCACAACGATTTGATGTCAAAAATACTTTAAATCTCTTCAAACCTGGATTTTGCGACGTCTTCGAAAGTGGTTTACGACTTTACTATATCGAAAATGCAGAAAATCGCATGAAATGGGGATTCTAGTTCATCTATAGTATAATCGAGTGTTGCCATTGGAAACAAAATACTCAATGTTAAAAATTATGATAATACTCGAAAACGGTACGTCCTAGCGAGAAAAGTGCAAGAGCAAAAGTTGTTTTGAATTAAATTCTGAACACAATTTAGCAAAAAATTCCATTCTGAGTCTAAAAACAAAAAAGAGACAACGATTTGATTTCAAAAATACTTAAAATCTCTTCAAACCTGAATTCAGCGACGTTTTCGATGGTGGTTTACGACTTTACTATATCGAAAATGCAGAAAATCGCTTGAAATGGGGATTCTAGTTCATCTATAGTATAATTGAGTGTTGCCATTGGGAACAAACCACTTAATGTTAAAAAATTTGAGAATTCTCGAAAACGGTGCGTCCTAGCGAGAAAAGAACAAGAGCAAAAGTTGTTCAGAATTCAATTTTGGGTAATATTTAAGAAAAATTGTCACTCTCAGGATAAAATTGCTCCCGTAACTCGAAAACAGAGCGTCCTAGCGAGAAAACGGAAAGAGCAAAAGTTGTTCTGAATTCAATTCTGAGCACAATTTAGAAAAAATTTCATTCTGAGTCTAAAAACAACAAAGTTACAACGATTTGATGTTAAAAATACTTACAATCTCTTCAAACTTGGATTCTGCGTCGTCTTAGAAAGTAGTTTATGACTTTACCATATCGAAAATGCAGAAAATCGCTTGAAATGGGGATTCTAGTTCATCTATAGTATAATCGAGTGTTGCCATTGGGAACAAACCACTCAATGTTAAAAATTTTGATGATTCACGAAAACGGTGCGTCCTAGCGAGAACAGTGCAAGAGCAAAAGTTGTTCAGAATTCAATTTTGGATGGGATTCAAGAAAAATTTTCATTCTCAGGTTAAAATTTTTCCAGTAACTCGAAAACGGTGCGTCGTAGCGAGAAAGCGCAAAGAGCAAAATTTGTTTAAAATCCAATTCTAAGCACATATTAGCAAAAAATTTCATTCTGAGTCTAAAAACAACAAAGTTACAACGATTTGATGTCAAAAATACTTAGAATCTCTTCAAACCTGGATTCTGCGACGTCTTCGAAAGTGGCTTACGACTTTACCATATCGAAAATGCAGAAAATCGCTTGAAATGGGGATTCTAGTTTATCTATAGTATAATCGAGTGTTGAAATTTTGAACAAACCACTCAATGTTAAAAATTTTGATGATTTTCAAAAACGGTGCTTCATAGCGAGAAAAGTGCAAAAGCAAAAGTTGTTCAGAATTCAATTCTGAGCACAATTTAGCAAAAAATTTCATTCTGAGTCTACAAACAACAAAGTTACAACGATTTGATGTCAAAAATACTTAAAATCTCTTCAAACTTGGATTCTGCGTCGTCTTCGAAAGTGGTTTACGACTTTACCATATCGAAAATGCAGAAAATCGCTTGAAATGGGGATTCTAGTTCATCTATAGCATAATCGAGTGTTGCCATTTTGAACAAACCACTCAATGTTAAAAATTTTGATGATTTTCAAGAACGGTGCGTTCTAGCGAGAAAAGTGCAAGAGCAAAAGTTGTTCAGAATTCAATTCTGAGCACAATTAAGCAAAAGATTTCATTCTGAGTCTAAAAACAATAAAGTTACAACGATTTGATGTCAAAAATACTTAAAATCTCTTCAAACGTGGATTCTGCGACATCTTCGAAAGTGATTTACGACTTTACCATATCGAAAATGCAGAAAATCGCTTGAAATGGGGATTCTAGTTCATATATAGTATAATCGTGAGTTGCCATTGGAAACAAACCACTCAATGTTAAAAATTTTGATGATTCTCGAAAACGGTGCGTCCTGGCGAGAAAAGTGCAAGAGCAAGAGTTGTTCGGAATTCAATTTTGGGTAGGATTTAAGAAAAATTTTCATTCTCAGGTTAACATTTCTCCAGTAACTCGAAAACGGTGCGTCCTAGCGAGAAAACGCAAAGAGCAAAAGTTGTTCAGGATTCAATTCTGAGTACAATTTAGCAAAAAATTTCATTCTGAGTCTAAAAACAACAAAGTTACAACGATCTGATGTCAAAAATACTTAAAATCTCATCAAACCTGGATTCTGCGACGTCTTCAAAAGTAGTTTACGACTTAACCATATCGAAAATGCAGAAAATCGCTTGAAATGGGGATTCCAGTTCATCTATAGAATAATCGAGTGTTACCATTGGGAACAAACTACTCAATGTTAAAAATCTTGATGATTCTCGAAAACGGTGTGTCCTAGCGAGAAAAGTGCAAGAGCAGAAGTTGTTCAGAATTAAATTTTTGGTAGGATTCAAGTAAAATTTTCATTCTCAGGTTAAAATTTCTCCAGTAACTGGAAAACGGTGCGTCCTAGCGAGAAAACGCAAAGAGCAAAAGTTGTTCAGGATTCAATTTTGAGCACAATTTAGCAAAAAAATTTTATTCTTAGTCTAAAGACAACAGAGTTACAATGATTTGATGTCAAAAATACTTAAAATCTCTTCAAACTTTGATTCTGCGTCGTCTTCGAAAGTGGTTTACGACTTTACCATATCGAAAATGCAGAGAATCGCTTGAAATGAGAATTCTAGTTCATCTATAGTATAATCGAGAGTTGCCATTGGGAACAAACCACTCAATGTTAAAAATTTTGATAATTCTCGAAAACGGTGCGTCCTGGCGAGAAAAGTGCAAGAGCAAGAGTTGTTCGGAATTCAATTTTGGGTAGGATTTAAGAAAAATTTTCATTCTCAGCTTAAAATTTCTCCAGAAACTCGAAAACGGTGCGTCGTAGCGAGAAAACGCATAGAGCAAAATTTGTTTAGAATTCAATTCTGAGCACAATTTGGCAAAAATTTCATTCTGAGTCTAAAAACAACAAAGTTACAACGATTTGATGTCAAAAATACTTAAAATCTCTTCAAACTTGGATTCTGCGTCGTCTTCGAAAGTGGTTTACGACTTTGCCATATCGAAAATGCATAAAATCGCTTGAAAAGGGGATTCTAGTTCATCTATAGTATGATCGAGTGTTGCCATTGGGAACAAATCACTCAATGTTAAAAATTTTGATGATTCTCGAAAACGGTGCGTCCTAGCGAGAAAAGTGCAAAAGCAATAGTTGTTCAGAATTCAATTTTGGGTAGGATTCAAGGAAAGTTTTCATTCTCAGGTTAAAATCTCTCCAGTAATTCGAAAACGGTGCGTCGTAGCGAGAAAACGCAAAGAGAAAAAGTTGTTCAGAATTCAATTCTGAGCACAATTTGGCAAAAAAATTTATTCTGAGTCTAAAAACAACAAAGTTACAATGATCTGATGTCAATAATACTTAAAATCTCTTCAAACCTGGATTCTGCGTCGTCTTCGAAAGTGGTTTACGACCTTCCCAAATCGAAAATGTAGAAAATCGCTTGAAATGGAGATTCAAGTTCATCTATAGAATAATCGAGTGTTGCCATTAGGAACAAAGCACTCAATGTTAAAAAATTTGATGATTCTCGAAAACGGTGCGTCCTAGCGAGAAAAGTGCAAGAGCAAAAGTTGTTCAGAATTCAATTATGGGTAGGATTCAAGAAAAATTTTTATTCTCAGGTTAAAATTTCTCCAGTAAATCGAAAACGGTACGTCGTAGCGAGAAAACGCAAAGAGCAAAAGTTGTTCAGAATTCAATTCTGAGCACAATTTAGCAAAAAATTTCATTCTGAATCTAAAAACAACAAAGTTACAACGATCTGATGTCAAAAATACTTAAAATCTCTTCAAACCTGGATTCTGCGACATCTTCGAAAGTGATTTACGACTTTATCATATCGAAAATGCAGAAAATCGCTTGAAATGGGGATTCTAGTTCATCTATAGTATAAACGAGTGTTGTCATTGGGAACAAACCACTCAATGTTAAAAAATTTGACGATTCTCGAAAACGGTGCGTCCTAGCGAGAAAACGCAAAAAGCAAAAGTTATTTAGAATTCAATTCTGAGGACGATTTAGCAAAAAATTAAATCTGAGTCTAAAAACAACAAAGTTACAGCGATTTGATGTCAAAAATACTTAAAATCTCTTCAAACCTGGATTCTGCTTCGTCTTCGAAGGTGGTTTACGACTTTTCCATATCGAAAATGCAGAAAATCGCTTAAAATAGGTATTCTAGTTCATTTGTAGAATAATCGAGTTTTGCTATTGGGAACAAACCACTCAATGTTAAAATTTTTGATGATTCTCGAAAACGGTGCGTCCTAGCGAGAAAAGTGCAGGAGCAAAAGTTGTTCAGAATTCAATTATGGGTAGGATTCAAGAAAAATTTTCATTCTCAGGTTGAAATTTCTCCAGTTACTCGAAAACGGTGCGTCGTAGCGAGAAAACGCAAAGAGCAAAAGTTGTTTAAAATTCAATTCTGAGCACAATTTTGCAAAAAATTCCATTCTGAGTCTAAAAACAACAAAGTCACAACGATTTGATTTCAAAAATACTTAAAATCTCTTCAAACCTGAATTCAGCGACGTTTTCGATGGTGGTTTACGACTTTACTATATCGAAAATGCAGAAAATCGCTTGAAATGGGGATTCTAGTTCATCTATAGTATAATTGAGTGTTGCCATTGGGAACAAACCACTCAATTTTAAAAAATTTGATGATTCTTGAAAACGGTGCGTCCTAGAGAGAAAAGTGCAAGAGCAGAAGTTGTTCAGAATTCAATTATGGGTAGGATTCAAGAAAAATTTTCATTCTCAGGTTGAAATTTCTCCAGTTACTCGAAAACGGTGCGTCGTAGCGAGAAAACGCAAAGAGCAAAAGTTGTTTAAAATTCAATTCTGAGCACAATTTTGCAAAAAATTCCATTCTGAGTCTAAAAACAACAAAGTCACAACGATTTGATTTCAAAAATACTTAAAATCTCTTCAAACCTGGATTCTGCGACGTCTTCGAAAGTGGTTTACGACTTTACTATATCGAAAATGCAGAAAATCGCATGAAATGAGGATTCTAGTTCATCTATAGTATAATCGAGTGTTGCCATTGGGAACAAAATACTCAATGTTAAAAATTATGATAATTCTCGAAAACGGTACGTCCTAGCGAGAAAAGTGCAAGAGCAAAAGTTGTTTTGAATTAAATTCTGAACACAATTTAGCAAAAAATTCCATTCTGAGTCTAAAAACAAAAAAGTTACAACGATTTGATTTCAAAAATACTTAAAATCTCTTTAAACCTGAATTCAGCGACGTTTTCGATGGTGGTTTACGACTTTACTATATCGAAAATGCAGAAAATCGCTTGAAATGGGGATTCTAGTTCATCTATAGTATAATTGAGTGTTGCCATTGGGAACAAACCACTTAATGTTAAAAAATTTGAGAATTCTCGAAAACGGTGCGTCCTAGCGAGAAAAGAACAAGAGCAAAAGTTGTTCAGAATTCAATTTTGGGTAATATTTAAGAAAAATTGTCACTCTCAGGATAAAATTGCTCCCGTAACTCGAAAACAGAGCGTCCTAGCGAGAAAACGGAAAGAGCAAAAGTTGTTCTGAATTCAATTCTGAGCACAATTTAGAAAAAATTTCATTCTGAGTCTAAAAACAACAAAGTTACAACGATTTGATGTTAAAAATACTTACAATCTCTTCAAACTTGGATTCTGCGTCGTCTTAGAAAGTAGTTTATGACTTTACCATATCGAAAATGCAGAAAATCGCTTGAAATGGGGATTCTAGTTCATCTATAGTATAATCGAGTGTTGCCATTGGGAACAAACCACTCAATGTTAAAAATTTTGATGATTCTCGAAAACGGTGCGTCCTAGCGAGAAAACGCAAAAAGCAAAAGTTATTCAGAATTCAATTCTGAGCACAATTTAGCAAAAAATTTCATTCTGAGTCTAAAAACAACAAAGTTACAACGATTTGATGTCAAAAATACTTAGAATCTCTTCAAACCTGGATTCTGCGACGTCTTCGAAAGTGGCTTACGACTTTACCATATCGAAAATGCAGAAAATCGCTTGAAATGGGGATTCTAGTTTATCTATAGTATAATCGAGTGTTGAAATTTTGAACAAACCACTCAATGTTAAAAATTTTGATGATTTTCAAAAACGGTGCTTCATAGCGAGAAAAGTGCAAAAGCAAAAGTTGTTCAGAATTCAATTCTGAGCACAATTTAGCAAAAAATTTCATTCTGAGTCTACAAACAACAAAGTTACAACGATTTGATGTCAAAAATACTTAAAATCTCTTCAAACTTGGATTCTGCGTCGTCCTCGAAAGTGGTTTACGACTTTACCATATCGATAATGCAGAAATTCGCTTGAAATGGGGATTCTAGTTCATCTATAGTATAATCGAGTGTTGCCATTGGGGACAAATCACTCAATGTTAAAATTTTTTATAATTCTCGAAAACGGTGCGTCGTAGCGAGAAAACGCAAACAGCAAAATTTGTTTAAAATCCAATTCTGAGCACATATTAGCAAAAAATTTCATTCTGAGTCTAAAAACAACAAAGTTACAACGATTTGATGTCAAAAATACTTAAAATCTTTTCAAAATTGGATTCTGCGTCGTCTTCGAAAGTGGTTTACGACTTTACCATATCGAAAATGCAGAAAATCGCTTGAAATGGGGATTCTAGTTCATCTATAGCATAATCGAGTGTTGCCATTTTGAACAAACCACTCAATGTTAAAAATTTTGATGATTTTCAAGAACGGTGCGTTCTAGCGAGAAAAGTGCAAGAGCAAAAGTTGTTCAGAATTCAATTCTGAGCACAATTAAGCAAAAGATTTCATTCTGAGTCTAAAAACAATAAAGTTACAACGATTTGATGTCAAAAATACTTAAAATCTCTTCAAACGTGGATTCTGCGACATCTTCGAAAGTGATTTACGACTTTACCATATCGAAAATGCAGAAAATCGCTTGAAATGGGGATTCTAGTTCATATATAGTATAATCGTGAGTTGCCATTGGAAACAAACCACTCAATGTTAAAAATTTTGATGATTCTCGAAAACGGTGCGTCCTGGCGGGAAAAGTGCAAGAGCAAGAGTTGTTCGGAATTCAATTTTGGGTAGGATTTAAGAAAAATTTTCATTCTCAGGTTAACATTTCTCCAGTAACTCGAAAACGGTGCGTCCTAGCGAGAAAACGCAAAGAGCAAAAGTTGTTCAGGATTCAATTCTGAGTACAATTTAGCAAAAAATTTCATTCTGAGTCTAAAAACAACAAAGTTACAACGATCTGATGTCAAAAATACTTAAAATCTCATCAAACCTGGATTCTGCGACGTCTTCAAAAGTAGTTTACGACTTAACCATATCGAAAATGCAGAAAATCGCTTGAAATGGGGATTCCAGTTCATCTATAGAATAATCGAGTGTTACCATTGGGAACAAACTACTCAATGTTAAAAATCTTGATGATTCTCGAAAACGGTGTGTCCTAGCGAGAAAAGTGCAAGAGCAGAAGTTGTTCAGAATTAAATTTTTGGTAGGATTCAAGTAAAATTTTCATTCTCAGGTTAAAATTTCTCCAGTAACTGGAAAACGGTGCGTCCTAGCGAGAAAACGCAAAGAGCAAAAGTTGTTCAGGATTCAATTTTGAGCACAATTTAGCAAAAAAATTTTATTCTTAGTCTAAAGACAACAGAGTTACAATGATTTGATGTCAAAAATACTTAAAATCTCTTCAAACTTTGATTCTGCGTCGTCTTCGAAAGTGGTTTACGACTTTACCATATCGAAAATGCAGAGAATCGCTTGAAATGAGAATTCTAGTTCATCTATAGTATAATCGAGAGTTGCCATTGGGAACAAACCACTCAATGTTAAAAATTTTGATGATTCTCGAAAACGGTGCGTCCTGGCGAGAAAAGTGCAAGAGCAAAAGTTGTTCGGAATTCAATTTTGGGTAGGATTTAAGAAAAATTTTCATTCTCAGCTTAAAATTTCTCCAGAAACTCGAAAACGGTGCGTCGTAGCGAGAAAACGCATAGAGCAAAATTTGTTTAGAATTCAATTCTGAGCACAATTTGGCAAAAATTTCATTCTGAGTCTAAAAACAACAAAGTTACAACGATTTGATGTCAAAAATACTTAAAATCTCTTCAAACTTGGATTCTGCGTCGTCTTCGAAAGTGGTTTACGACTTTGCCATATCGAAAATGCATAAAATCGCTTGAAAAGGGGATTCTAGTTCATCTATAGTATGATCGAGTGTTGCCATTGGGAACAAATCACTCAATGTTAAAAATTTTGATGATTCTCGAAAACGGTGCGTCCTAGCGAGAAAACGCAAAAAGCAAAAGTTATTTAGAATTCAATTCTGAGGACGATTTAGCAAAAAATTTCAATCTGAGTCTAAAAACAACAAAGTTACAGCGATTTGATGTCAAAAATACTTAAAATCTCTTCAAACCTGGATTCTGCTTCGTCTTCGAACGTGGTTTACGACTTTTCCATATCGAAAATGCAGAAAATCGCTTAAAATAGGTATTCTAGTTCATTTGTAGAATAATCTAGTTTTGCTATTGGGAACAAACCACTCAATGTTAAAATTTTTGATGATTCTCGAAAACGGTGCGTCCTAGCGAGAAAAGTGCAAGAGCAAAAGTTGTTCAGAATTCAATTATGGGTAGGATTCAAGAAAAATTTTCATTCTCAGGTTGAAATTTCTCCAGTTACTCGAAAACGGTGCGTCGTAGCGAGAGAACGCAAAGAGCAAAAGTTGTTTAAAATTCAATTCTGAGCACAATTTTGCAAAAAATTCCATTCTGAGTCTAAAAACAAAAAAGTTACAACGATTTGATTTCAAAAATACTTAAAATCTCTTCAAACCTGAATTCAGCGACGTTTTCGATGGTGGTTTACGACTTTACTATATCGAAACTGCAGAAAATCGCTTGAAATGGGGATTCTAGTTCATCTATAGTATAATTGAGTGTTGCCATTGGGAACAAACCACTCAATTTTAAAAAATTTGATGATTCTTGAAAACGGTGCGTCCTAGAGAGAAAAGTACAAGAGCAGAAGTTGTTCAGAATTCAATTATGGGTAGGATTCAAGAAAAATTTTCATTCTCAGGTTGAAATTTCTCCAGTTACTCGAAAACGGTGCGTCGTAGCGAGAAAACGCAAAGAGCAAAAGTTGTTTAAAATTCAATTCTGAGCACAATTTTGCAAAAAATTCCATTTTGAGTCTAAAAACAACAAAGTTACAACGATTTGATGTCAAAAATACTTTAAATCTCTTCAAACCTGGATTCTGCGACGTCTTCGAAAGTGGTTTACGACTTTACTATATCGAAAATGCAGAAAATCGCATGAAATGGGGATTCTAGTTCATCTACAGTATAATCGAGTGTTGCCATTGGGAACAAAATACTCAATGTTAAAAATTATGATAATTCTCGAAAACGGTACGTCCTAGCGAGAAAAGTGCAAGAGCAAAAGTTGTTTTGAATTAAATTCTGAACACAATTTAGCAAAAAATTCCATTCTGAGTCTAAAAACAAAAAAGTTACAACGATTTGATTTCAAAAATACTTAAAATCTCTTCAAACCTGAATTCAGCGACGTTTTCGATGGTGGTTTACGACTTTACTATATCGAAAATGCAGAAAATCGCTTGAAATGGGGATTCTAGTTCATCTATAGTATAATTGAGTGTTGCCATTGGGAACAAACCACTCAATTTTAAAAAATTTGATGATTCTTGAAAACGGTGCGTCCTAGAGAGAAAAGTGCAAGAGCAGAAGTTGTTCAGAATTCAATTATGGGTAGGATTCAAGAAAAATTTTCATTCTCAGGTTGAAATTTCTCCAGTTACTCGAAAACGGTGCGTCGTAGCGAGAAAACGCAAAGAGCAAAAGTTGTTTAAAATTCAATTCTGAGCACAATTTTGCAAAAAATTCCATTCTGAGTCTAAAAACAACAAAGTTACAATGATTTGATGTCAAAAATACTTTAAATCTCTTCAAACCTGGATTCTGCGACGCCTTCGAAAGTGGTTTACGACTTTACTATATCGAAAATGCAGAAAATCGCATGAAATGGGGATTCTAGTTCATCTATAGTATAATCGAGTGTTGCCATTGGGAACAAAATACTCAATGTTAAAAATTATGATAATTCTCGAAAACGGTACGTTCTAGCGAGAAAAGTGCAAGAGCAAAACTTGTTTTGAATTCAATTCTGAACACAATTAGCAAAAAATTCCATTCTGAGTCTAAAAACAAAAAAGTTACAACGATTTGATATCAAATAAACTTAAAATCCCTTCAAACCTGAATTCTGCGAAGTTGTCGATGGTGGTTTACGATTTTACTATATCGAAAATGCAGAAAATCGCTAGAAATGGGGATTCTAGTTCATCTATAGTGTAATCGAGTGTTGCCATTGGGAACAAACCACTTAATGTTAAAAAATTTGAGAATTCTCGAAAACGGTGCGTCCTAGCGAGAAAAGAACAAGAGCAAAAGTTGTTCAGAATTCAATTTTGGGTAATATTTAAGAAAAATTGTCACTCTCAGGATAAAATTGCTCCCGTAACTCGAAAACAGAGCGTCCTAGCGAGAAAACGGAAAGAGCAAAAGTTGTTCTGAATTCAATTCTGAGCACAATTTAGCAAAAAATTTCATTCTGAGTCTAAAAACAACATAGTTACAACGATTTTATGTCAAAAATACTTAAAATCTCTACAAATCTGAATTCAGCGACGTCTTCGAAGGTGGTTTACGACTTTACCATATCGAAAATGCAGAAAATCGCTTGAAATGGGGATTCTAGTTCATTTGTACTATAATCGAGTTTTGCCATTGGGAACAAAAAACTCAATTTTAAAAATTTTGATAATTCTCGAAAACTGTACGTCCTCGCGAGAAAAGTGCAAGAGCAAAAATTGTTCAGAATTTAATTTTGGGTAATATTTAAGAAAGATTTTCATTCTCAGGTTAAAATTTCTCCAGTAACTCGAAAACGGTGCGTCCTAGCGAGAAAACGCAAAAGAGCAAAAGTTGTTTTGAATTCAATTCTGACCACAATTTAGCAAAAAATTTCATTCTGAGTCTAAAAACAACACAGTTACAACGATTTTATATCAAAAATACTTGAAATCTCTTCAAAACTGAATTCAGCAACGTCTTCGAAGGTGGTTTACGACTTTACCATATCGAAAATGCAGAAAATCGCTTGAAATGTGGATTCTAGTTCATTTGTACTATAATCGAGTTTTGCCATTGGGAACAAAAAACTCAATTTTAAAAATTTTGATAATTCTCGAAAACTGTACGCCCTCGCGAGAAAAGTGCAAGAGCAAAAGTTGTTCAGAATTTAATTTTGGGTAATATTTAAGAAAGATTTTCATTCTCAGGTTAAAATTTCTCCAGTAACTCGAAAACGGTGCGTCCTAGCGAGGAAACGCAAAAGAGCAAAAGTTGTTTTGAATTCAATTCTGATCACAATTTAGCAAAAAATTACATTCTGTGTGTAAAACAAAACAGTTGCAACGATTTTATATCAAAATTACTTAAAAACTCTTCAAACCTGGATTCTGCGACATCTTCGAAAGTGATTTACGACTTTATCATATCGAAAATGCAGAAAATCGCTTGAAATGGGGATTCTAGTTCATCTATAGTATAAACGAGTGTTGTCATTGGGAACAAACCACTCAATGTTAAAAAATTTGACGATTCTCGAAAACGGTGCGTCCTAGCGAGAAAACGCAAAAAGCAAAAGTTATTTAGAATTCAATTCTGAGGACGATTTAGCAAAAAATTTCAATCTGAGTCTAAAAACAACAAAGTTACAGCGATTTGATGTCAAAAATACTTAAAATCTCTTCAAACCTGGATTCTGCTTCGTCTTCGAAGGTGGTTTACGACTTTTCCATATCGAAAATGCAGAAAATCGCTTAAAATAGGTATTCTAGTTCATTTGTAGAATAATCGAGTTTTGCTATTGGGAACAAACCACTCAATGTTAAAATTTTTGATGATTCTCGAAAACGGTGCGTCCTAGCGAGAAAAGTGCAGGAGCAAAAGTTGTTCAGAATTCAATTATGGGTAGGATTCAAGAAAAATTTTCATTCTCAGGTTGAAATTTCTCCAGTTACTCGAAAACGGTGCGTCGTAGCGAGAGAACGCAAAGAGCAAAAGTTGTTAAAAATTCAATTCTGAGCACAATTTTGCAAAAAATTCCATTCTGAGTCTAAAAACAAAAAAGTTACAACGATTTGATTTCAAAAATACTTAAAATCTCTTCAAACCTGGATTCTGCGACGTCTTCGAAAGTGGTTTACGACTTTACTATATCGAAAATGCAGAAAATCGCATGAAATGGGGATTCTAGTTCATCTATAGTATAATCGAGTGTTGCCATTGGGAACAAAATACTCAATGTTAAAAATTATGATAATTCTCGAAAACGGTACGTCCTAGCGAGAAAAGTGCAAGAGCAAAAGTTGTTTTGAATTAAATTCTGAACACAATTTAGCAAAAAATTCCATTCTGAGTCTAAAAACAAAAAAGTTACAACGATTTGATTTCAAAAATACTTAAAATCTCTTCAAACCTGAATTCAGCGACGTTTTCGATGGTGGTTTACGACTTTACTATATCGAAAATGCAGAAAATCGCTTGAAATGGGGATTCTAGTTCATCTATAGTATAATTGAGTGTTGCCATTGGGAACAAACCACTTAATGTTAAAAAATTTGAGAATTCTCGAAAACGGTGCGTCCTAGCGAGAAAAGAACAAGAGCAAAAGTTGTTCAGAATTCAATTTTGGGTAATATTTAAGAAAAATTGTCACTCTCAGGATAAAATTGCTCCCGTAACTCGAAAACAGAGCGTCCTAGCGAGAAAACGGAAAGAGCAAAAGTTGTTCTGAATTCAATTCTGAGCACAATTTAGAAAAAATTTCATTCTGAGTCTAAAAACAACAAAGTTACAACGATTTGATGTTAAAAATACTTACAATCTCTTCAAACTTGGATTCTGCGTCGTCTTAGAAAGTAGTTTATGACTTTACCATATCGAAAATGCAGAAAATCGCTTGAAATGGGGATTCTAGTTCATCTATAGTATAATCGAGTGTTGCCATTGGGAACAAACCACTCAATGTTAAAAATTTTGATGATTCACGAAAACGGTGCGTCCTAGCGAGAACAGTGCAAGAGCAAAAGTTGTTCAGAATTCAATTTTGGATGGGATTCAAGAAAAATTTTCATTCTCAGGTTAAAATTTTTCCAGTAACTCGAAAACGGTGCGTCGTAGCGAGAAAGCGCAAAGAGCAAAATTTGTTTAAAATCCAATTCTAAGCACATATTAGCAAAAAATTTCATTCTGAGTCTAAAAACAACAAAGTTACAACGATTTGATGTCAAAAATACTTAGAATCTCTTCAAACCTGGATTCTGCGACGTCTTCGAAAGTGGCTTACAACTTTACCATATCGAAAATGCAGAAAATCGCTTGAAATGGGGATTCTAGTTTATCTATAGTATAATCGAGTGTTGAAATTTTGAACAAACCACTCAATGTTAAAAATTTTGATGATTTTCAAAAACGGTGCTTCATAGCGAGAAAAGTGCAAAAGCAAAAGTTGTTCAGAATTCAATTCTGAGCACAATTTAGCAAAAAATTTCATTCTGAGTCTACAAACAACAAAGTTACAACGATTTGATGTCAAAAATACTTAAAATCTCTTCAAACTTGGATTCTGCGTCGTCCTCGAAAGTGGTTTACGACTTTACCATATCGATAATGCAGAAATTCGCTTGAAATGGGGATTCTAGTTCATCTATAGTATAATCGAGTGTTGCCATTGGGGACAAATCACTCAATGTTAAAATTTTTTATGATTCTCGAAAACGGTGCGTCGTAGCGAGAAAACGCAAACAGCAAAATTTGTTTAAAATCCAATTCTGAGCACATATTAGCAAAAAATTTCATTCTGAGTCTAAAAACAACAAAGTTACAACGATTTGATGTCAAAAATACTTAAAATCTTTTCAAAATTGGATTCTGCGTCGTCTTCGAAAGTGGTTTACGACTTTACCATATCGAAAATGCAGAAAATCGCTTGAAATGGGGATTCTAGTTCATCTATAGCATAATCGAGTGTTGCCATTTTGAACAAACCACTCAATGTTAAAAATTTTGATGATTTTCAAGAACGGTGCGTTCTAGCGAGAAAAGTGCAAGAGCAAAAGTTGTTCAGAATTCAATTCTGAGCACAATTAAGCAAAAGATTTCATTCTGAGTCTAAAAACAATAAAGTTACAACGATTTGATGTCAAAAATACTTAAAATCTCTTCAAACGTGGATTCTGCGACATCTTCGAAAGTGATTTACGACTTTACCATATCGAAAATGCAGAAAATCGCTTGAAATGGGGATTCTAGTTCATATATAGTATAATCGTGAGTTGCCATTGGAAACAAACCACTCAATGTTAAAAATTTTGATGATTCTCGAAAACGGTGCGTCCTGGCGAGAAAAGTGCAAGAGCAAGAGTTGTTCGGAATTCAATTTTGGGTAGGATTTAAGAAAAATTTTCATTCTCAGGTTAACATTTCTCCAGTAACTCGAAAACGGTGCGTCCTAGCGAGAAAACGCAAAGAGCAAAAGTTGTTCAGGATTCAATTCTGAGTACAATTTAGCAAAAAATTTCATTCTGAGTCTAAAAACAACAAAGTTACAACGATCTGATGTCAAAAATACTTAAAATCTCATCAAACCTGGATTCTGCGACGTCTTCAAAAGTAGTTTACGACTTAACCATATCGAAAATGCAGAAAATCGCTTGAAATGGGGATTCCAGTTCATCTATAGAATAATCGAGTGTTACCATTGGGAACAAACTACTCAATGTTAAAAATCTTGATGATTCTCGAAAACGGTGTGTCCTAGCGAGAAAAGTGCAAGAGCAGAAGTTGTTCAGAATTAAATTTTTGGTAGGATTCAAGTAAAATTTTCATTCTCAGGTTAAAATTTCTCCAGTAACTGGAAAACGGTGCGTCCTAGCGAGAAAACGCAAAAAGCAAAAGTTATTTAGAATTCAATTCTGAGGACGATTTAGCAAAAAATTTCAATCTGAGTCTAAAAACAACAAAGTTACAGCGATTTGATGTCAAAAATACTTAAAATCTCTTCAAACCTGGATTCTGCTTCGTCTTCGAAGGTGGTTTACGACTTTTCCATATCGAAAATGCAGAAAATCGCTTAAAATAGGTATTCTAGTTCATTTGTAGAATAATCGAGTTTTGCTATTGGGAACAAACCACTCAATGTTAAAATTTTTGATGATTCTCGAAAACGGTGCGTCCTAGCGAGAAAAGTGCAGGAGCAAAAGTTGTTCAGAATTCAATTATGGGTAGGATTCAAGAAAAATTTTCATTCTCAGGTTGAAATTTCTCCAGTTACTCGAAAACGGTGCGTCGTAGCGAGAGAACGCAAAGAGCAAAAGTTGTTTAAAATTCAATTCTGAGCACAATTTTGCAAAAAATTCCATTCTGAGTCTAAAAACAAAAAAGTTACAACGATTTGATTTCAAAAATACTTAAAATCTCTTCAAACCTGAATTCAGCGACGTTTTCGATGGTGGTTTACGACTTTACTATATCGAAAATGCAGAAAATCGCTTGAAATGGGGATTCTAGTTCATCTATAGTATAATTGAGTGTTGCCATTGGGAACAAACCACTCAATTTTAAAAAATTTGATGATTCTTGAAAACGGTGCGTCCTAGAGAGAAAAGTGCAAGAGCAGAAGTTGTTCAGAATTCAATTATGGGTAGGATTCAAGAAAAATTTTCATTCTCAGGTTGAAATTTCTCCAGTTACTCGAAAACGGTGCGTCGTAGCGAGAAAACGCAAAGAGCAAAAGTTGTTTAAAATTCAATTCTGAGCACAATTTTGCAAAAAATTCCATTCTGAGTCTAAAAACAACAAAGTCACAACGATTTGATTTCAAAAATACTTAAAATCTCTTCAAACCTGGATTCTGCGACGTCTTCGAAAGTGGTTTACGACTTTACTATATCGAAAATGCAGAAAATCGCATGAAATGGGGATTCTAGTTCATCTATAGTATAATCGAGTGTTGCCATTGGGAACATAATACTCAATGTTAAAAATTATGATAATTCTCGAAAACGGTACGTCCTAGCGAGAAAAGTGCAAGAGCAAAAGTTGTTTTGAATTAAATTCTGAACACAATTTAGCAAAAAATTCCATTCTGAGTCTAAAAACAAAAAAGTTACAACGATTTGATTTCAAAAATACTTAAAATCTCTTCAAACCTGAATTCAGCGACGTTTTCGATGGTGGTTTACGACTTTACTATATCGAAAATGCAGAAAATCGCTTGAAATGGGGATTCTAGTTCATCTATAGTATAATTGAGTGTTGCCATTGGGAACAAACCACTTAATGTTAAAAAATTTGAGAATTCTCGAAAACGGTGCGTCCTAGCGAGAAAAGAACAAGAGCAAAAGTTGTTCAGAATTCAATTTTGGGTAATATTTAAGAAAAATTGTCACTCTCAGGATAAAATTGCTCCCGTAACTCGAAAACAGAGCGTCCTAGCGAGAAAACGGAAAGAGCAAAAGTTGTTCTGAATTCAATTCTGAGCACAATTTAGAAAAAATTTCATTCTGAGTCTAAAAGCAACAAAGTTACAACGATTTGATGTTAAAAATACTTACAATCTCTTCAAACTTGGATTCTGCGTCGTCTTAGAAAGTAGTTTATGACTTTACCATATCGAAAATGCAGAAAATCGCTTGAAATGGGGATTCTAGTTCATCTATAGTATAATCGAGTGTTGCCATTGGGAACAAACCACTCAATGTTAAAAATTTTGATGATTCACGAAAACGGTGCGTCCTAGCGAGAACAGTGCAAGAGCAAAAGTTGTTCAGAACTCAATTTTGGATGGGATTCAAGAAAAATTTTCATTCTCAGGTTAAAATTTTTCCAGTAACTCGAAAACGGTGCGTCGTAGCGAGAAAGCGCAAAGAGCAAAATTTGTTTAAAATCCAATTCTAAGCACATATTAGCAAAAAATTTCATTCTGAGTCTAAAAACAACAAAGTTACAACGATTTGATGTCAAAAATACTTAGAATCTCTTCAAACCTGGATTCTGCGACGTCTTCGAAAGTGGCTTACGACTTTACCATATCGAAAATGCAGAAAATCGCTTGAAATGGGGATTCTAGTTTATCTATAGTATAATCGAGTGTTGAAATTTTGAACAAACCACTCAATGTTAAAAATTTTGATGATTTTCAAAAACGGTGCTTCATAGCGAGAAAAGTGCAAAAGCAAAAGTTGTTCAGAATTCAATTCTGAGCACAATTTAGCAAAAAATTTCATTCTGAGTCTACAAACAACAAAGTTACAACGATTTGATGTCAAAAATACTTAAAATCTCTTCAAACTTGGATTCTGCGTCGTCCTCGAAAGTGGTTTACGACTTTACCATATCGATAATGCAGAAATTCGCTTGAAATGGGGATTCTAGTTCATCTATAGTATAATCGAGTGTTGCCATTGGGGACAAATCACTCAATGTTAAATTTTTTTATGATTCTCGAAAACGGTGCGTCGTAGCGAGAAAACGCAAACAGCAAAATTTGTTTAAAATCCAATTCTGAGCACATATTAGCAAAAAATTTCATTCTGAGTCTAAAAACAACAAAGTTACAACGATTTGATGTCAAAAATACTTAAAATCTTTTCAAAATTGGATTCTGCGTCGTCTTCGAAAGTGGTTTACGACTTTACCATATCGAAAATGCAGAAAATCGCTTGAAATGGGGATTCTAGTTCATCTATAGCATAATCGAGTGTTGCCATTTTGAACAAACCACTCAATGTTAAAAATTTTGATGATTTTCAAGAACGGTGCGTTCTAGCGAGAAAAGTGCAAGAGCAAAAGTTGTTCAGAATTCAATTCTGAGCACAATTAAGCAAAAGATTTCATTCTGAGTCTAAAAACAATAAAGTTACAACGATTTGATGTCAAAAATACTTAAAATCTCTTCAAACGTGGATTCTGCGACATCTTCGAAAGTGATTTACGACTTTACCATATCGAAAATGCAGAAAATCGCTTGAAATGGGGATTTTAGTTCATATATAGTATAATCGTGAGTTGCCATTGGAAACAAACCACTCAATGTTAAAAATTTTGATGATTCTCGAAAACGGTGCGTCCTGGCGAGAAAAGTGCAAGAGCAAGAGTTGTTCGGAATTCAATTTTGGGTAGGATTTAAGAAAAATTTTCATTCTCAGGTTAACATTTCTCCAGTAACTCGAAAACGGTGCGTCCTAGCGAGAAAACGCAAAGAGCAAAAGTTGTTCAGGATTCAATTCTGAGTACAATTTAGCAAAAAATTTCATTCTGAGTCTAAAAACAACAAAGTTACAACGATCTGATGTCAAAAATACTTAAAATCTCATCAAATCTGGATTCTGCGACGTCTTCAAAAGTAGTTTACGACTTAACCATATCGAAAATGCAGAAAATCGCTTGAAATGGGGATTCCAGTTCATCTATAGAATAATCGAGTGTTACCATTGGGAACAAACTACTCAATGTTAAAAATCTTGATGATTCTCGAAAACGGTGTGTCCTAGCGAGAAAAGTGCAAGAGCAGAAGTTGTTCAGAATTAAATTTTTGGTAGGATTCAAGTAAAATTTTCATTCTCAGGTTAAAATTTCTCCAGTAACTGGAAAACGGTGCGTCCTAGCGAGAAAACGCAAAGAGCAAAAGTTGTTCAGGATTCAATTTTGAGCACAATTTAGCAAAAAAATTTTATTCTTAGTCTAAAGACAACAGAGTTACAATGATTTGATGTCAAAAATACTTAAAATCTCTTCAAACTTTGATTCTGCGTCGTCTTCGAAAGTGGTTTACGACTTTACCATATCGAAAATGCAGAGAATCGCTTGAAATGAGAATTCTAGTTCATCTATAGTATAATCGAGAGTTGCCATTGGGAACAAACCACTCAATGTTAAAAATTTTGATGATTCTCGAAAACGGTGCGTCCTGGCGAGAAAAGTGCAAGAGCAAGAGTTGTTCGGAATTCAATTTTGGGTAGGATTTAAGAAAAATTTTCATTCTCAGCTTAAAATTTCTCCAGAAACTCGAAAACGGTGCGTCGTAGCGAGAAAACGCATAGAGCAAAATTTGTTTAGAATTCAATTCTGAGCACAATTTGGCAAAAATTTCATTCTGAGTCTAAAAACAACAAAGTTACAACGATTTGATGTCAAAAATACTTAAAATCTCTTCAAACTTGGATTCTGCGTCGTCTTCGAAAGTGGTTTACGACTTTGCCATATCGAAAATGCATAAAATCGCTTGAAAAGGGGATTCTAGTTCATCTATTGTATGATCGAGTGTTGCCATTGGGAACAAATCACTCAATGTTAAAAATTTTGATGATTCTCGAAAACGGTGCGTCCTAGCGAGAAAACGCAAAAAGCAAAAGTTATTTAGAATTCAATTCTGAGGACGATTTAGCAAAAAATTTCAATCTGAGTCTAAAAACAACAAAGTTACAGCGATTTGATGTCAAAAATACTTAAAATCTCTTCAAACCTGGATTCTGCTTCGTCTTCGAAGGTGGTTTACGACTTTTCCATATCGAAAATGCAGAAAATCGCTTAAAATAGGTATTCTAGTTCATTTGTAGAATAATCGAGTTTTGCTATTGGGAACAAACCACTCAATGTTAAAATTTTTGATGATTCTCGAAAACGGTGCGTCCTAGCGAGAAAAGTGCAAGAGCAAAAGTTGTTCAGAATTCAATTATGGGTAGGATTCAAGAAAAATTTTCATTCTCAGGTTGAAATTTCTCCAGTTACTCGAAAACGGTGCGTCGTAGCGAGAGAACGCAAAGAGCAAAAGTTGTTTAAAATTCAATTCTGAGCACAATTTTGCAAAAAATTCCATTCTGAGTCTAAAAACAAAAAAGTTACAACGATCTGATGTCAAAAATACTTAAAATCTCTTCAAACCTGGATTCTGCTTCGTCTTCGAAGGTGGTTTACGACTTTTCCATATCGAAAATGCAGAAAAGCGCTTAAAATAGGTATTCTAGTTCATTTGTAGAATAATCGAGTTTTGCTATTGGGAACAAACCACTCAATGTTAAAATTTTTGATGATTCTCGAAAACGGTGCGTCCTAGCGAGAAAAGTGCAAGAGCAAAAGTTGTTCAGAATTCAATTATGGGTAGGATTCAAGAAAAATTTTCATTCTCAGGTTGAAATTTCTCCAGTTACTCGAAAACGGTGCGTCGTAGCGAGAGAACGCAAAGAGCAAAAGTTGTTTAAAATTCAATTCTGAGCACAATTTTGCAAAAAATTCCATTCTGAGTCTAAAAACAAAAAAGTTACAACGATTTGATGTCAAAAATACTTAAAATCTTTTCAAAATTGGATTCTGCGTCGTCTTCGAAAGTGGTTTACGACTTTACCATATCGAAAATGCAGAAAATCGCTTAAAATAGGTATTCTAGTTCATTTGTAGAATAATCGAGTGTTGCCATTGGGAACAAATCACTCAATGTTAAAAATTTTGATGATTCTCGAAAACGGTGCGTCCTAGCGAGAAAACGCAAAAAGCAAAAGTTATTTAGAATTCAATTCTGAGGACGATTTAGCAAAAAATTTCAATCTGAGTCTAAAAACAACAAAGTTACAGCGATTTGATGTCAAAAATACTTAAAATCTCTTCAAACCTGGATTCTGCTTCGTCTTCGAAGGTGGTTTACGACTTTTCCATATCGAAAATGCAGAAAATCGCTTAAAATAGGTATTCTAGTTCATTTGTAGAATAATCGAGTTTTGCTATTGGGAACAAACCACTCAATGTTAAAATTTTTGATGATTCTCGAAAACGGTGCGTCCTAGCGAGAAAAGTGCAAGAGCAAAAGTTGTTCAGAATTCAATTATGGGTAGGATTCAAGAAAAATTTTCATTCTCAGGTTGAAATTTCTCCAGTTACTCGAAAACGGTGCGTCGTAGCGAGAGAACGCAAAGAGCAAAAGTTGTTTAAAATTCAATTCTGAGCACAATTTTGCAAAAAATTCCATTCTGAGTCTAAAAACAAAAAAGTTACAACGATCTGATGTCAAAAATACTTAAAATCTCTTCAAACCTGGATTCTGCTTCGTCTTCGAAGGTGGTTTACGACTTTTCCATATCGAAAATGCAGAAAATCGCTTAAAATAGGTATTCTAGTTCATTTGTAGAATAATCGAGTTTTGCTATTGGGAACAAACCACTCAATGTTAAAATTTTTGATGATTCTCGAAAACGGTGCGTCCTAGCGAGAAAAGTGCAAGAGCAAAAGTTCTCCAGAATTCAATTATGGGTAGGATTCAAGAAAAATTTTCATTCTCAGGTTGAAATTTCTCCAGTTACTCGAAAACGGTGCGTCGTAGCGAGAGAACGCAAAGAGCAAAAGTTGTTTAAAATTCAATTCTGAGCACAATTTTGCAAAAAATTCCATTCTGAGTCTAAAAACAAAAAAGTTACAACGATTTGATGTCAAAAATACTTAAAATCTTTTCAAAATTGGATTCTGCGTCGTCTTCGAAAGTGGTTTACGACTTTACCATATCGAAAATGCAGAAAATCGCTTGAAATGGGGATTCTAGTTCATCTATAGCATAATCGAGTGTTGCCATTTTGAACAAACCACTCAATGTTAAAAATTTTGATGATTTTCAAGAACGGTGCGTTCTAGCGAGAAAAGTGCAAGAGCAAAAGTTGTTCAGAATTCAATTCTGAGCACAATTAAGCAAAAGATTTCATTCTGAGTCTAAAAACAATAAAGTTACAACGATTTGATGTCAAAAATACTTAAAATCTCTTCAAACGTGGATTCTGCGACATCTTCGAAAGTGATTTACGACTTTACCATATCGAAAATGCAGAAAATCGCTTGAAATGGGGATTCTAGTTCATATATAGTATAATCGTGAGTTGCCATTGGAAACAAACCACTCAATGTTAAAAATTTTGATGATTCTCGAAAACGGTGCGTCCTGGCGAGAAAAGTGCAAGAGCAAGAGTTGTTCGGAATTCAATTTTGGGTAGGATTTAAGAAAAATTTTCATTCTCAGGTTAACATTTCTCCAGTAACTCGAAAACGGTGCGTCCTAGCGAGAAAACGCAAAGAGCAAAAGTTGTTCAGGATTCAATTCTGAGTACAATTTAGCAAAAAATTTCATTCTGAGTCTAAAAACAACAAAGTTACAACGATCTGATGTCAAAAATACTTAAAATCTCATCAAACCTGGATTCTGCGACGTCTTCAAAAGTAGTTTACGACTTAACCATATCGAAAATGCAGAAAATCGCTTGAAATGGGGATTCCAGTTCATCTATAGAATAATCGAGTGTTACCATTGGGAACAAACTACTCAATGTTAAAAATCTTGATGATTCTCGAAAACGGTGTGTCCTAGCGAGAAAAGTGCAAGAGCAGAAGTTGTTCAGAATTAAATTTTTGGTAGGATTCAAGTAAAATTTTCATTCTCAGGTTAAAATTTCTCCAGTAACTGGAAAACGGTGCGTCCTAGCGAGAAAACGCAAAGAGCAAAAGTTGTTCAGGATTCAATTTTGAGCACAATTTAGCAAAAAAATTTTATTCTTAGTCTAAAGACAACAGAGTTACAATGATTTGATGTCAAAAATACTTAAAATCTCTTCAAACTTTGATTCTGCGTCGTCTTCGAAAGTGGTTTACGACTTTACCATATCGAAAATGCAGAGAATCGCTTGAAATGAGAATTCTAGTTCATCTATAGTATAATCGAGAGTTGCCATTGGGAACAAACCACTCAATGTTAAAAATTTTGATGATTCTCGAAAACGGTGCGTCCTGGCGAGAAAAGTGCAAGAGCAAGAGTTGTTCGGAATTCAATTTTGGGTAGGATTTAAGAAAAATTTTCATTCTCAGCTTAAAATTTCTCCAGAAACTCGAAAACGGTGCGTCGTAGCGAGAAAACGCATAGAGCAAAATTTGTTTAGAATTCAATTCTGAGCACAATTTGGCAAAAATTTCATTCTGAGTCTAAAAACAACAAAGTTACAACGATTTGATGTCAAAAATACTTAAAATCTCTTCAAACTTGGATTCTGCGTCGTCTTCGAAAGTGGTTTACGACTTTGCCATATCGAAAATTCATAAAATCGCTTGAAAAGGGGATTCTAGTTCATCTATTGTATGATCGAGTGTTGCCATTGGGAACAAATCACTCAATGTTAAAAATTTTGATGATTCTCGAAAACGGTGCGTCCTAGCGAGAAAACGCAAAAAGCAAAAGTTATTTAGAATTCAATTCTGAGGACGATTTAGCAAAAAATTTCAATCTGAGTCTAAAAACAACAAAGTTACAGCGATTTGATGTCAAAAATACTTAAAATCTCTTCAAACCTGGATTCTGCTTCGTCTTCGAAGGTGGTTTACGACTTTTCCATATCGAAAATGCAGAAAATCGCTTAAAATAGGTATTCTAGTTCATTTGTAGAATAATCGAGTTTTGCTATTGGGAACAAACCACTCAATGTTAAAATTTTTGATGATTCTCGAAAACGGTGCGTCCTAGCGAGAAAAGTGCAAGAGCAAAAGTTGTTCAGAATTCAATTATGGGTAGGATTCAAGAAAAATTTTCATTCTCAGGTTGAAATTTCTCCAGTTACTCGAAAACGGTGCGTCGTAGCGAGAGAACGCAAAGAGCAAAAGTTGTTTAAAATTCAATTCTGAGCACAATTTTGCAAAAAATTCCATTCTGAGTCTAAAAACAAAAAAGTTACAACGATCTGATTTCAAAAATACTTAAAATCTCTTCAAACCTGAATTCAGCGACGTTTTCGATGGTGGTTTACGACTTTACTATATCGAAAATGCAGAAAATCGCTTGAAATGGGGATTCTAGTTCATCTATAGTATAATTGAGTGTTGCCATTGGGAACAAACCACTCAATTTTAAAAAAATTGATGATTCTTGAAAACGGTGCGTCCTAGAGAGAAAAGTACAAGAGCAGAAGTTGTTCAGAATTCAATTATGGGTAGGATTCAAGAAAAATTTTCATTCTCAGGTTGAAATTTCTCCAGTTACTCGAAAACGGTGCGTCGTAGCGAGAAAACGCAAAGAGCAAAAGTTGTTTAAAATTCAATTCTGAGCACAATTTTGCAAAAAATTCCATTCTGAGTCTAAAAACAACAAAGTTACAACGATTTGAAGTCAAAAATACTTTAAATCTCTTCAAACCTGGATTCTGCGACGTCTTCGAAAGTGGTTTACGACTTTACTATATCGAAAATGCAGAAAATCGCATGAAATGGGGATTCTAGTTCATCTACAGTATAATCGAGTGTTGCCATTGGGAACAAAATACTCAATGTTAAAAATTATGATAATTCTCGAAAACGGTACGTCCTAGCGAGAAAAGTGCAAGAGCAAAAGTTGTTTTGAATTAAATTCTGAACACAATTTAGCAAAAAATTCCATTCTGAGTCTAAAAACAAAAAAGTTACAACGATTTGATTTCAAAAATACTTAAAATCTCTTCAAACCTGAATTCAGCGACGTTTTCGATGGTGGTTTACGACTTTACTATATCGAAAATGCAGAAAATCGCTTGAAATGGGGATTCTAGTTCATCTATAGTATAATTGAGTGTTGCCATTGGGAACAAACCACTCAATTTTAAAAAATTTGATGATTCTTGAAAACGGTGCGTCCTAGAGAGAAAAGTGCAAGAGCAGAAGTTGTTCAGAATTCAATTATGGGTAGGATTCAAGAAAAATTTTCATTCTCAGGTTGAAATTTCTCCAGTTACTCGAAAACGGTGCGTCGTAGCGAGAAAACGCAAAGAGCAAAAGTTGTTTAAAATTCAATTCTGAGCACAATTTTGCAAAAAATTCCATTCTGAGTCTAAAAACAACAAAGTTACAATGATTTGATGTCAAAAATACTTTAAATCTCTTCAAACCTGGATTCTGCGACGCCTTCGAAAGTGGTTTACGACTTTACTATATCGAAAATGCAGAAAATCGCATGCAATGGGGATTCTAGTTCATCTATAGTATAATCGAGTGTTGCCATTGGGAACAAAATACTCAATGTTAAAAATTATGATAATTCTCGAAAACGGTACGTTCTAGCGAGAAAAGTGCAAGAGCAAAACTTGTTTTGAATTCAATTCTGAACACAATTAGCAAAAAATTCCATTCTGAGTCTAAAAACAAAAAAGTTACAACGATTTGATATCAAATAAACTTAAAATCCCTTCAAACCTGAATTCTGCGAAGTTTTCGATGGTGGTTTACGATTTTACTATATCGAAAATGCAGAAAATCGCTAGAAATGGGGATTCTAGTTCATCTATAGTGTAATCGAGTGTTGCCATTGGGAACAAACCACTTAATGTTAAAAAATTTGAGAATTCTCGAAAACGGTGCGTCCTAGCGAGAAAAGAACAAGAGCAAAAGTTGTTCAGAATTCAATTTTGGGTAATATTTAAGAAAAATTGTCACTCTCAGGATAAAATTGCTCCCGTAACTCGAAAACAGAGCGTCCTAGCGAGAAAACGGAAAGAGCAAAAGTTGTTCTGAATTCAATTCTGAGCACAATTTAGCAAAAAATTTCATTCTGAGTCTAAAAACAACATAGTTACAACGATTTTATGTCAAAAATACTTAAAATCTCTACAAATCTGAATTCAGCGACGTCTTCGAAGGTGGTTTACGACTTTACCATATCGAAAATGCAGAAAATCGCTTGAAATGGGGATTCTAGTTCATTTGTACTATAATCGAGTTTTGCCATTGGGAACAAAAAACTCAATTTTAAAAATTTTGATAATTCTCGAAAACTGTACGTCCTCGCGAGAAAAGTGCAAGAGCAAAAATTGTTCAGAATTTAATTTTGGGTAATATTTAAGAAAGATTTTCATTCTCAGGTTAAAATTTCTCCAGTAACTCGAAAACGGTGCGTCCTAGCGAGAAAACGCAAAAGAGCAAAAGTTGTTTTGAATTCAATTCTGACCACAATTTAGCAAAAAATTTCATTCTGAGTCTAAAAACAACACAGTTACAACGATTTTATATCAAAAATACTTGAAATCTCTTCAAAACTGAATTCAGCAACGTCTTCGAAGGTGGTTTACGACTTTACCATATCGAAAATGCAGAAAATCGCTTGAAATGTGGATTCTAGTTCATTTGTACTATAATCGAGTTTTGCTATTGGGAACAAAAAACTCAATTTTAAAAATTTTGATAATTCTCGAAAACTATACGCCCTCGCGAGAAAAGTGCAAGAGCAAAAGTTGTTCAGAATTTAATTTTGGGTAATATTTAAGAAAGATTTTCATTCTCAGGTTAAAATTTCTCCAGTAACTCGAAAACGGTGCGTCCTAGCGAGGAAACGCAAAAGAGCAAAAGTTGTTTTGAATTCAATTCTGATCACAATTTAGCAAAAAATTACATTCTGTGTGTAAAACAAAACAGTTGCAACGATTTTATATCAAAATTACTTAAAAACTCTTCAAACCTGGATTCTGCGACGTCTTCGAAGGTGGTTTATTTCTTTACCATATCGAAAATGTAGAAAGTCGCTTGAAATGGGGATTCTAGTTCATTTGTAGTATGATCGAGTTTTGCCATTGGGAACAAACCACTCAATGTTAAAAAAATTGATGATTCTCGAAAACGGTGCGTCATAGCAAAAAATGTGCAAGAGCAAAAGTTGTTCAGAATTCAATTTTGGGTAGGATTTAAAGAAAATTTTCATTCTCAGGTTAAAATTTCTCCAGTAACTCGAAAACGGTACGTCCTAGCGAGAAAACGCTAAGAGCAAAAGTTGTTCTGAATTCAATTATGAGCACAATTTAGCAAAAAATTTCATTCTGAGTCTAAAAACAACAAAGTTACAACGATTTTATGTCAAAAATACTTAAAAACTCGTCAAACCTGGATTCTGCGACGTCTTCGAAGGTGGTTTACAACTTTACCATATCGAAAATGCAGTAAATCGCTTGAAATGGGGATTCTAGTTCATTTGTACTATAATCGAGTTTTGCGATTGGGAACAAACCACTCAATGTTAAAAAATTTGTTGATTCTCGAAGACGGTGCGTCCTAGCAAGAAAAGTGCAAGAGCAAAAGTTGTTCAGAATTAAATTTTGGGTAGGATTTAAGACAAATTTTCATTCTCAGGTTAAAATTTTTCCAGTAACTCGAAAACGGTGCGTCCTAGCGAGAAAATTCAAAGAGCAAAAGTTTTTCAGAATCAAATTCTAAACACAATTTTGAAAAAAATTTTATTCTGAGTCTAAAAACAACACAGTTACAACGATTTTATATCAAAAATGCTTGAAATCTCTTCAAAACTGAATTCGGCAACGTCTTCGAAGGTGGTTTACGACTTTACCATATCGAAAATGCAGAAAATCGCTTGAAATGGGGATTCTAGTTCATTTGTATTATAATCGAGTTTTGCCATTGGGAACAAACCACTCAATGTTAAAAATTTGATGGTTCTCGAAAACGGGGCGTCCTAGCAAGAAAAGTGCAAGAGCAAAAGTAGTTCAGAATTCAATTTTGGGTAATATTTAAGAAAAATTGTCATTCTCAGGATAAAATTGCTCCAGTAACTCGAAAACAGAGCGTCCTAGCGAGAAAACGCAAAGAGCAAATGTTGTTCAGAATTCAATTCTGTGTACGATTTAACAAAAAAATTCATTCTGAGTCTAAAAACAACAAAGTTACAACGATTTGATGTCAAAAATACTTAAATCTCTCCAAACCTGGATGCTGCGACGTCTTCGATGGTGGTTCACGACTTTACTATATCGAAAATGCAGAAAATCACCTGAAATGGGGATTCTAGTTCATTTATAGTATAATCGAATTTTGCCATTGGGAACAGACCACTCAATGTTAAAAATTTTGTTGATTCTCGAAAAGGGTGCGTTCTAGCGAGAAAAGTGCAAGAGCAAAAGTTGTTCAGAATTCAATTTAGGGTAGGATTTAAAAAAAAAATTCATTCTCAGGTTAAAATTTCTTCAGTAACTCGAAAACGGTGCTTCCTAGCGAGAAAACGCAAAGAGCAAATGTTGTTCAGAATTCAATTCTGTGTACGATTTAGCAAGAAATTTCATTCTTGTTCTAAAACAACAAAGTTACAACGATTTTATGTCAAAAATACTTAAAATCTTTTCAAACCTGAATTCTGCGACGTCTTCGAAAATAGCTTACGACTTTACTGTATCGAAAATGCAGAAAATCGCTTGAAACAGAAATTCTCGTTCATTTGTAATATAATCGAGTTTTGCCATTGGGAACAAACCACTCAATGTTAAAAATTTTGATGATTCTCGAAAACGGTGCGTCCTTGCGGGAAAAGTGCAAGTGCAAAAGATGTTCAGAATTCAATCTTGGTTAGGGTTTAAAAAAAATTTTCATTCTCAGGTTAAAATTTTTCCAGTAACTCGAAAACGGTGCGTCCTAGCGAGAAAACTCAAAGGCAAGAGTTGTTCAGAATTCAATTCTGAGCACAATTTAGCAAGAAATTTCATTCTTGTTTTAAAACAACAAAGTTACAACGATTTTATCCCAGAAATACATAAAATCTCTTCAAACCTAAATTCAGCGATGTCTTCGATGGTGGTTTACGACTTTACTATATCGAAAATGCAGAAAATCGCTAGAAATGGGGATTCTAGTTCATCTATAGTATAAACGAGTGTTGCCATTGTTAACAAACCACTCAAAGTTAAAAAATTTGATAATTCTCGAAAACGGTGCGTCCTAGCGAGAAAACGCAAAGAGCAAAAGTTGTTCAGAATTCAATTTTGGGTACTATTTAAGAAAGATTTTCATTCTCAGTTTAAAATTTCTCCAGTAACTCGAAAACGGTGCGTCCTAGCGAGAAAACGCCTAGAGCAAAAGTTGTTTTGAATTCAATTCTGAACACAATTTAGCAAAAAATTTCGTTCTGGCTTTAAAAGCAAAATAGTTACAACGATTTGACATCAAATAAACTTAAAATCCCTTCAAACCTGAATTCTGCGACGTCTTCGATGGTGGTTTACGATTTTACTATATCGAAAATGCAGAAAATCGCAAGAAATGGGGATTCTAGTTCATCTATAGTGTAATCGAGTGTTGCCATTGGGAACAAACCACTTAATGTTAAAAAATTTGATGATTCTCGAAAACGGAGCGTCCTAGCGAGAAAACGCAAAAAGCAAAAGTTATTCAGAATTCAATTCTGAGCACAATTTAGCAAAAAATTTCATTCTGAGTCTAAAAACAACAAAGTTACAACGATTTGATTTCAAAAATACTTAAAATCTCTTGAAACCTGGATTCTGCGGCGTTTTCGAAGGTGGTTTACGACATTACCATATCGAAAATGCAGAAAATCGCTTGAAATTGGGATTCGATTTCATCTATAGTATAATCGAGTTTTGCCAATGGGAGCAAACCACTAAATGTTAAAAATTTTGATGATTCTCGAAAACTGGGCTTCCTAGCGTGAAAAGTGCAATAGCAAAAGTTGTTCAGAATTCAATTTTTTGTGGGTTTTAAAGAAAATTTTCATTCTCAGTTTAAAATTTCTCCAGCAATTCGAAAACGGTGCGTCCTAGCGAGAAAACGCAAAAAGCAAAAGTTGTTCCGAATTCAATTTTGAGCACAATTTGGCAAAAAATTTCATTCTGAGTCTAAAAACAACAAAGTTACAACGATTTTATGTCAAAAATACTTAAAATTTCTTCAAACCTGGATTCTGCCGACGTCTTCGATGGTGGTTTACGACTTTACTATATCGAAAATGCAGAAAATCGCTTGAAATAGAAATTCTCGTTCATTTGTAATAGAGTCGAGTTTTGCCATTGGGAACAAACCACTCAATGTTAAAAATTTTGATGATTCTCGAAAACGGTGCGTCCTAGCGAGAAAACGCAAAAAGCAAAAGTTATTCAGAATTCAATTCTGAGCACAATTTAGCAAAAAATTTCATTCTGAGTCTAAAAACAACAAAGTTACAACGATTTGATTTCAAAAATACTTAAAATCTCTTGAAACCTGGATTCTGCGGCGTTTTCGAAGGTGGTTTACGACTTTACCATATCGAAAATGCAGAAAATCGCTTGAAATTGGGATTCGATTTCATCTATAGTATAATCGAGTTTTGCCAATGGGAGCAAACCACTAAATGTTAAAAATTTTGATGATTCTCGAAAACTGTGCTTCCTAGCGTGAAAAGTGCAATAGCAAAAGTTGTTCAGAATTCAATTTTTTGTAGGTTTTAAAGAAAATTTTCATTCTCAGGTTAAAATTTCTCCAGCAATTCGAAAACGGTGCGTCCTAGCGAGAAAACGCAAAAAGCAAAAGATGTTCAGTATTCAATTTTGGGTAGGATTTAAGAAAGATTTTCATTCTCAGGTTAAAATTTCTTCAGTAACTCGAAAACGGTGCGTCCTAGCGAGAAAACTCTAAGAGCAAATGTTGTTCAGAATTCAATTCTGAGCACAATTTAGCAAAAAATTTCATTCTGAGTCTAAAAGCAAAAAAGTTACAACGATTTGATGTCAAAAATACTTAAAATCTTTTCAAACCTGAATTCTGCGACGTCTTCGATGGTGGTTTACGACTTTACCATATCGAAAATGCAGAAAATCGCTTGAAATGTGGATTCTAGTTCATTTGTACTATAATCGAGTTTTGCCATTGGGAACAAAAAACTCAATTTTAAAAATTTTGATAATTCTCGAAAACTGTACGCCCTCGCGAGAAAAGTGCAAGAGCAAAAGTTGTTCAGAATTTAATTTTGGGTAATATTTAAGAAAGATTTTCATTCTCAGGTTAAAATTTCTCCAGTAACTCGAAAACGGTGCGTCCTAGCGAGGAAACGCAAAAGAGCAAAAGTTGTTTTGAATTCAATTCTGATCACAATTTAGCAAAAAATTACATTCTGTGTGTAAAACAAAACAGTTGCAACGATTTTATATCAAAATTACTTAAAAACTCTTCAAACCTGGATTCTGCGACGTCTTCGAAGGTGGTTTATTTCTTTACCATATCGAAAATGTAGAAAGTCGCTTGAAATGGGGATTCTAGTTCATTTGTAGTATGATCGAGTTTTGCCATTGGGAACAAACCACTCAATGTTAAAAAAATTGATGATTCTCGAAAACGGTGCGTCATAGCAAAAAATGTGCAAGAGCAAAAGTTGTTCAGAATTCAATTTTGGGTAGGATTTAAAGAAAATTTTCATTCTCAGGTTAAAATTTCTCCAGTAACTCGAAAACGGTGCGTCCTAGCGAGAAAACGCTAAGAGCAAAAGTTGTTCTGAATTCAATTATGAGCACAATTTAGCAAAAAATTTCATTCTGAGTCTAAAAACAACAAAGTTACAACGATTTTATGTCAAAAATACTTAAAAACTCGTCAAACCTGGATTCTGCGACGTCTTCGAAGGTGGTTTACAACTTTACCATATCGAAAATGCAGTAAATCGCTTGAAATGGGGATTCTAGTTCATTTGTACTATAATCGAGTTTTGCGATTGGGAACAAACCACTCAATGTTAAAAAATTTGTTGATTCTCGAAGACGGTGCGTCCTAGCAAGAAAAGTGCAAGAGCAAAAGTTGTTCAGAATTAAATTTTGGGTAGGATTTAAGACAAATTTTCATTCTCAGGTTAAAATTTTTCCAGTAACTCGAAAACGGTGCGTCCTAGCGAGAAAATTCAAAGAGCAAAAGTTTTTCAGAATCAAATTCTAAACACAATTTTGAAAAAAATTTTATTCTGAGTCTAAAAACAACACAGTTACAACGATTTTATATCAAAAATGCTTGAAATCTCTTCAAAACTGAATTCGGCAACGTCTTCGAAGGTGGTTTACGACTTTACCATATCGAAAATGCAGAAAATCGCTTGAAATGGGGATTCTAGTTCATTTGTATTATAATCGAGTTTTGCCATTGGGAACAAACCACTCAATGTTAAAAATTTGATGGTTCTCGAAAACGGGGCGTCCTAGCAAGAAAAGTGCAAGAGCAAAAGTAGTTCAGAATTCAATTTTGGGTAATATTTAAGAAAAATTGTCATTCTCAGGATAAAATTGCTCCAGTAACTCGAAAACAGAGCGTCCTAGCGAGAAAACGCAAAGAGCAAATGTTGTTCAGAATTCAATTCTGTGTACGATTTAACAAAAAAATTCATTCTGAATCTAAAAACAACAAAGTTACAACGATTTGATGTCAAAAATACTTAAATCTCTCCAAACCTGGATGCTGCGACGTCTTCGATGGTGGTTCACGACTTTACTATATCGAAAATGCAGAAAATCACCTGAAATGGGGATTCTAGTTCATTTATAGTATAATCGAATTTTGCCATTGGGAACAGACCACTCAATGTTAAAAATTTTGTTGATTCTCGAAAAGGGTGCGTTCTAGCGAGAAAAGTGCAAGAGCAAAAGTTGTTCAGAATTCAATTTAGGGTAGGATTTAAAAAAAAAATTCATTCTCAGGTTAAAATTTCTTCAGTAACTCGAAAACGGTGCTTCCTAGCGAGAAAACGCAAAGAGCAAATGTTGTTCAGAATTCAATTCTGTGTACGATTTAGCAAGAAATTTCATTCTTGTTCTAAAACAACAAAGTTACAACGATTTTATGTCAAAAATACTTAAAATCTTTTCAAACCTGAATTCTGCGACGTCTTCGAAGATAGCTTACGACTTTACTGTATCGAAAATGCAGAAAATCGCTTGAAACAGAAATTCTCGTTCATTTGTAATATAATCGAGTTTTGCCATTGGGAACAAACCACTCAATGTTAAAAATTTTGATGATTCTCGAAAACGGTGCGTCCTTGCGGGAAAAGTGCAAGTGCAAAAGATGTTCAGAATTCAATCTTGGTTAGGGTTTAAAAAAAATTTTCATTCTCAGGTTAAAATTTTTCCAGTAACTCGAAAACGGTGCGTCCTAGCGAGAAAACTCAAAGGGCAAGAGTTGTTCAGAATTCAATTCTGAGCACAATTTAGCAAGAAATTTCATTCTTGTTCTAAAACAACAAAGTTACAACGATTTTATCCCAGAAATACATAAAATCTCTTCAAACCTAAATTCAGCGATGTCTTCGATGGTGGTTTACGACTTTACTATATCGAAAATGCAGAAAATCGCTAGAAATGGGGATTCTAGTTCATCTATAGTATAAACGAGTGTTGCCATTGTTAACAAACCACTCAAAGTTAAAAAATTTGATAATTCTCGAAAACGGTGCGTCCTAGCGAGAAAACGCAAAGAGCAAAAGTTGTTCTGAATTCAATTCTGAGCACAATTTGGCAAAAATATTCATTTCATGTCTAAAAACAACAAAGTTACAACGACTTTATGTCAAAAATATTTAAGATATGGTCAAACCTGGATTCTGCGATTTCTACGACGGTGGTTTACGACTTTACCATATCGAAAATGCAGAAAATCGCTTGAAATGGGGATTCTAGTTCATCTATAGTATAATCGAGTGTTGCCATTGGGAACAAACCACCCAATGTTAAAAAATTTGATGATTCTCGAAAACGGTGCGTCCTAGCGAGAAAAGTGCAAGAGCAAAAGTTGTTCAGAATTCAATTTTGGGTAGGATTTAAGAAAAATTTTTATTCTCAGGTTAAAATTTCTCCAGTAACTCGAAAACGGTGCGTCCTAGCGAGAAAACGCCTAGAGCAAAAGTTGTTTTGAATTCAATTCTGAACACAATTTAGCAAGAAATTTCGTTCTGGCTTTAAAAGCAAAATAGTTACAACGATTTGACATCAAATAAACTTAAAATCCCTTCAAACCTGAATTCTGCGACGTCTTCGATGGTGGTTTACGATTTTACTATATCGAAAATGCAGAAAATCGCAAGAAATGGGGATTCTAGTTCATCTATAGTGTAATCGAGTGTTGCCATTGGGAACAAACCACTTAATGTTAAAAAATTTGATGATTCTCGAAAAGGGTGCGTCCTAGCGAGAAAACGCAAAGAGCAAAAGTTGTTCAGAATTCAATTTTGGGTTATATTTAAGAAAGATTTTCATTCTCAGGTTAAAATTTCTCCAGTAACTCGAAAACGGTGCGTCCTAGCGAGAAAACGCCTAGAGCAAAAGTTGTTTTGAATTCAATTCTGAACACAATTTAGCAAAAAATTTCGCTCTGGCTTTAAAAGCAAAATAGTTACAACGATTTGACATCAAATAAACTTAAAATCCCTTCAAACCTGAATTCTGCCACGTCTTCGATGGTGGTTTACGATTTTACTATATCGAAAATGCAGAAAATTGCAAGAAATGGGGATTCTAGTTCATCTATAGTAAAATCGAATTTTGCAATTGGGAGCAAACCACTTAATGTTAAAAAATTTGATAATTCTCGAAAACGGTGCGTCCTAGCGAGAAAACGCAAAGAGCAAATGTTGTTCAGAATTCAATTCTGTGTACGATTTAGCAAAAAAATTCATTCTGAGTCTAAAAACTACAAAGTTACAACGATTTTATATCAAAAATACTTAAAATCTTTTCAAACCTGAATTCTGCGACGTCTTCGAAGGTGGTTTACGACTTTACCGTATCGAAAATGCAGAAAATCGCTTGAAATAGAAATTCTCGTTCATTTGTAATAGAGTCGAGTTTTGCCATTGGGAACAAACCACTCAATGTTAAAAATTTTGATGATTCTCGAAAACGGTGCGTCCTAGCGAGAAAACGCAAAAAGCAAAAGTTATTCAGAATTCAATTCTGAGCACAATTTAGCAAAAAATTTCATTCTGAGTCTAAAAACAACAAAGTTACAACGATTTGATTTCAAAAATACTTAAAATCTCTTGAAACCTGGATTCTGCGGCGTTTTCGAAGGTGGTTTACGACTTTACCATATCGAAAATGCAGAAAATCGCTTGAAATTGGGATTCGATTTCATCTATAGTATAATCGAGTTTTGCCAATGGGAGCAAACCACTAAATGTTAAAAATTTTGATGATTCTCGAAAACTGTGCTTCCTAGCGTGAAAAGTGCATTAGCAAAAGTTGTTCAGAATTCAATTTTTTGTAGGTTTTAAAGAAAATTTTCATTCTCAGGTTAAAATTTCTCCAGCAATTCGAAAACGGTGCGTCCTAGCGAGAAAACGCAAAAAGCAAAAGATGTTCAGTATTCAATTTTGGGTAGGATTTAAGAAAGATTTTCATTCTCAGGTTAAAATTTCTTCAGTAACTCGAAAACGGTGCGTCCTAGCGAGAAAACTCTAAGAGCAAATGTTGTTCAGAATTCAATTCTGAGCACAATTTAGCAAAAAATTTCATTCTGAGTCTAAAAGCAAAAAAGTTACAACGATTTGATGTCAAAAATACTTAAAATCTTTTCAAACCTGAATTCTGCGACGTCTTCGATGGTGGTTTACGACTTTACTATATCGAAAATGCAGAAAATCGCAAGAAATGGGGATCCTAGTTCATCTATAGTATAATCGAGTTTTGCACTTGGGAACAAACCACTCAATGTTAAAAAATTTGATGATTCTCGAAAACGGTGCGTAATAGCGAGAAAACGCAAAAAGCAAGAGTTGTTCAGAATTCAATTCTGAGCACAATTTAGCAAGAAATTTCATTCTGAGTCTAAAAACAGCAAAGTTACAACGACTTGATGTCAAAAATACTTAAAATCTCTTCAAATCTGGATTCTGCGACGTCTTTGAAGGTGGTTTACAACTTTACTATATCTAAAATGCAGAAATTCGCTTGAAATGGGGATTCTAGTTCATTTATAGTTTAATCGAGTGTTGCCATTTAGAACAAACCACTCAATGTTAAAAATTTTTGATGATTCTCGAAAAGGGTGCGTCCTAGCGAGAAAACGCAAAGAGCAAAAGTTGTTCAGAATTCAATTTTGGGTAATATTTAAGAAAGATTTTCAATCTCAGGTTAAAATTTCTCTAGTAACTCGAAAACGGTGCGTACTAGCGAGAGAACGCAAAAGAGCAAAAGTTGTTTTGAATTCAATTCTGAGCACAATTTAGCAAAAAATTTCATTCTGAGTCTAAAAACAACAAAGCTACAACGATTTTATCTCAAAAATACTTAAAATCTCTTCAAACTTGAATTCTGCGACGTCTTGGAAGGTGGTTTACGACTTTACCATATCGAAAATGCAGAGAATCGCTTGAAATGAGGATTCTAGTTCATCTATAGTAAAATCGAATTTTGCAATTGGGAGCAAACCACTTAATGTTAAAAAAATTGATAATTCTCGAAAACGGTGCGTCCTAGCGAGAAAACGCAAAGAGCAAATGTTGTTCTGAATACAATTCTGAGCACAATTTAGCAAGAAATTTCATTCTGAGTCTAAAAACAGAAAAGTTACAACGACTTGATGTCAAAAATACTTAAAATCTCTTCAAATCTGGATTCTGCGACGTCTTTGAAGGTGGTTTACGACTTTACTATATCGAAAATGCAGAAATTCGCTTGAAATGGGGATTCTAGTTCATTTATAGTTTAATCGAGTGTTGCCATTTAGAACAAACCACTCAATGTTAAAAATTTTTGATGATTTTCGAAAACGGTGAGTCCTAGCGAGAAAAGTGCAAAAGCAAAAGTTGTTCAGAATTCAATTTTGGGTAAGATTTAAGAGAAATTTTCATTCTCAGGTTAAAATTTCTCCAGTAACTCGATAAGGGTGCGTTCTAGAGAGAAAACGCAAAGAGCAAAAGTTGTTCTGAATTCAATTCTGAGCACAATTTAGCAAAAAATATCATTCTGAGTCTAAAAGCAAAAAAGTTACAACAATTTGATGTCAAAAATACTTAAAATCTCTTCAAACCTGAATTCTGCGACGTCTTCGATTGTGGTTTACAACTTTACTATATCGAAAATGCAGAAAATCGCTAGAAATGGGAATTCTAGTTCATCTATAGTATAATCGAGTGTTGCCATTGGGAACAAGCCACTCAATGTTAAAAAATTTGATGATTCTCGAAAACGGTGCGTAATAGCGAGAAAACGCAAAGAGCAAAAGTTGTTCTGAATTCAATTCTGAGCACAATTTAGCAAAAAATTTCATTTTGAGTCTAAAAACAACATAGTTACAACGATTTTATGTCAAGAATACTTAAAATCTCTTCAAACCTGAATTCAGCGAAGTTTTCAAGGGTGGTTTACGACTTTACAATATCGAAAATGGAGAAAATCGCTTGAAATGGGGATTCTAGTTCATCTATAGTATAATCGTGTGTTGCCATTGTGAACAAACCACTCAATGTTGAAAAATTTGATGATTCTCGAAAACTGTGCGTCCTAGCAAGAAAAGTGCAAGAGCAAAGGTTGTTCAGAATTAAATTTTGAGCACAATTTGGCAAAAAATTTCATTTTGAGTCTAAAAGCAAAAAAGTTACAACGATTTTATATCAAAAATACTTAAAATCTCTTCAAACCTGAATTCCGCGACGTCTTCGATGGTGGTTTACGACTTTACTATATCGAAAATGCAGAAAATCGCTAGAAATGGGGATTCTAATTCATCTATAGTATAATCGAGTGTTGCCATTGGGAACAAACCACTCAATGTTAAAAAAATTTATGATTCTCGAAAACTGTGCGTCCTAGCAAGAAAAGTGCAAGAGCAAAGGTTGTTCAGAATTAAATTTTGGGTAGGATTTAAGAAAAATTTTCATTCTCAGGTCAAAATTTCTCCAATAACTCGAAAACGGTGCGTCGTAGCGAGAAAACGCAAAGAGCAAAAGTTGTTCTGAATTCAATTCTGAGCACAATTTAGCAAAAAATTTCATTTTGAGTCTAAAAACAACAAAGTTACAACGATTTTATGTCAAAAATACTTAAAATTTCTTCAAACCTGGATTCTGCCGACGTCTTCGATGGTGGTTTACGACTTTACTCTATCGAAAATGCAGAAAATCGCTAGAAATGGGGATTCTAATTCATCTATAGTATAATCGAGTGTTGCCATTGGGAACAAACCACTCAATGTTAAAAAAATTTATGATTCTCGAAAACGGTGCGTCCTAGCGTGAAAACGCAAAGAGCAAAAGTTGTTCTGAATTTAATTCTGAGCACAATTTAGCAAAAAATTTCATTCTGAATCTAAAAACAAAAATGTTACAACGATTTTATATCAAAAATACTTAAAATCTCTTCAAACCTGAATTCTGCGACGTCTTCGATGTTGGTTTACGACTTTACTATATCGAAAATGCAGAAAATCGCTAGAAATAGGGATTCTAGTTCATCTATAGTATAATCGAGTGTTGCCATTGGGAACAAACTACTCGATGTTAAAAAATTTGATGATTCTCGAAAACGGTGCGTCCTAGCGAGAAAACGCAAACAGCAAAATTTGTTCTGAATTCAATTTTGAGCACAATTTGGCAAAAAATTTCATTTTGAGTCTAAAAGCAAAAAAGTTACAACGATTTTATATCAAAAATACTTAAAATCTCTTCAAACCTGAATTCCGCGACGTCTTCGATGGTGGTTTACGACTTTACTATATCGAAAACGCAGAAAATCGCTAGAAATGGGGATTCTAGTTCATCTATAGTATAATCGAAAATTGCCATTGGGAACAAACCACTCAATGTTAAAAAATTTGATGCTTCTCGAAAACGGTGCACCCTAGCGAGAAAACGCAAAGAGCAAAAGTTGTTCTGAATACAATTCTGAGCACAATTTAGCAAAAAATTTCATTCTGAGTCTTAAAACAACAAAGTTACAACGATTTGATGTCAAAAATACTTAAAAGCTTTTCAAACCTGGATTCTGCGAAGTCTTCGAAGGTGGTTTTTCGAGTTTACTATATCGAAAATGTAGAAAATCGCTAGAAATGGAGATTCTAGTTCATCTATAGTATAATAGAGTGTTGCCATTGGGCACAAACCACTCAATGGTAAAAAAATTGATGAATCTTGAAAACGGTGCGTCCTAGCGAGAAAATGCAAAGAGCAAAAGTTTTTCTGAATCCAATTCTGAGCGCAATTTAGCAAAAAAATTGATTTTGAGTCTAATAACAACAAAGTTACAACGATTTTATGTCAAAAATACTTAAAATCTCTTCAAACCTGAATTCAGCGAGGTCTTCGGAAGTGGTTTACGACTTTACCATATCGAATATGCAGAAAATTGCTTGAAATGAGGATTCTAGTTCTTTTGTAGTATAATCGAGTTTTGCCATTGCGAACAAACCATTCAATGTTAAAAATTTTGATGATTCTCGAAAACGGTGCGTCCTAGCGTGAAAACGCAAAGAGCAAAAGTTGTTCTGAATTCAATTCTGAGCACAATTTTGCAGAAAGTTTCATTCTGACACTAAAAACAACAAAGTTACAACGATTTTATGTCAAAAATACTTAAAATCTCTTGAAACCTGAATTCAGCGACGTCTTCAAGGGTGGTTTACAACTTTACCATATCGAAAATGCAGAAAATCGCTTGAAATGGGGATTCTAATTCATCTATAGTATAATCGAGTGTTACCATTGGGAACAAACCACTCAATGTTAAAAAATTTGATGATTCTCGAAAACGGTGCGTCCTAGCGAGAAAACGCAAAGAGCAAAAGTTGTTCTGAATTCAATTCTGAGCACAATTTAGCAAAAAATTTCATTCTGGGTCTAAAAACAACATAGTTACAACCATTTGATGTCAAAAATGCTTAAAATCTCTTCAAACCTGAATTCTGCGAAGTCTTCGAAGGTGGTTTACGACTTTACTATATCGAAAATGCAGAAAATCGCTAGAAATGGGAATTCTAGTTCATCTATAGTATAATCGAGTGTTGCCATTGGGAACAAACCACTCAATGTTAAAAAATTTGATAATTCTCGAAAACGGTGCGTCCTTGCGAGAAAACGCAAAGATCAAAAAAGTTGTTCTGAATTCAATTCTGACCACAATTTAGCAAAAAAATTCATTCTGACTCTAAAAGCAACAAAGTTACAACGATTTTATGTCAAAAATACTTAAAATCTCTTCAAACCTGAATTCTGCGACGTCTTCGAAGGTGGTTTACGACTTTACTCTATCGAAAATGCAGAAAATCGCTTGAAATGGGGATTCTAGTTTATTTGTGGTATATTCGAATTTTGCCATTGCGAACAAACCACTCAATGTTAAAAAAATTGATGATTCTCGAAAACGGTGCGTCGTAGCGAGAAAAGTGCAAGAGCAAAAGTTGTTCAGAATTCAATTTTGGGTAGGATTTAAGAAAAATTTTCATTCTGAGTCTAAAAACAAAATAGTTACAACTATTTTATATCAAAAATACTTAAAATCTCTTCAAACCTGAATTCTGCGACGTCTTCGATGGTGGTTTACGACTTTACTATATCGAAAATGCAGAAAATCGCTAGAAATGGGGATTCTAGTTCATCTATAATATAATCGAGTGTTGCCATTGGGAACAAACCACTCAATGTTAAAAAATTTGATGATTCTCGAAAACGGTGCGTCCTAGCGAAAAAACGCAAAGAGAAAAAGTTGTTCTGAAATCAATTCTGAGCAAAATTTAGCAAAAAATTTCATTCTGAGTCTAAAAACAACATAGCTACAACGATTTGATGTCAAAAATGCTTAAAATCTCTTCAAACCTGAATTCTGCGAAATCTTCGAACGTGGTTTACGACTTTACTATATCGAAAATGCAGAAAATCGCTAGAAATGGGGATTCTAATTCATCTATAGTATAATCGAGTGTTGCCATTGGGAACAAACCACTCAATGTTAAAAAAATTTATGATTCTCGAAAACGGTGCGTCCTAGCGTGAAAACGCAAAGAGCAAAAGTTGTTCTGAATTTAATTCTGAGCACAATTTAGCAAAAAATTTCATTCTGAATCTAAAAACAAAAATGTTACAACGATTTTATATCAAAAATACTTAAAATCTCTTCAAACCTGAATTCTGCGACGTCTTCGATGGTGGTTTACGACTTTACTATATCGAAAATGCAGAAAATCGCTAGAAATAAGGATTCTAATTCATCTATAGTATAATCGAGTGTTGCCATTGGGAACAAACTACTCAATGTTAAAAAATTTTATGTTTCTCGAAAACGGTGCGTCCTAGCGAGAAAACGCAAACAGCAAAATTTGTTCTGAATTCAATTTTGAGCACAATTTGGCAAAAAATTTCATTTTGAGTCTAAAAGCAAAAAAGTTACAACGATTTGATGTCAAAAATGCTTAAAATCTCTTCAAACCTGAATTCTGCGAAGTCTTCGAACGTGGTTTGCGACTTTACTATATCGAAAATGCAGAAAATCGCTAGAAATGGGGATTCTAGCTCATCTATAGTATTATCGAGTGTTGCCATTGGGAACAAACCACTCAATGTTAAAAAATTTGATGATTCTCGAAAACGGTGCGTCCTAGCGAGAAAACGCAAAGAGCAAAAGTTGTTCTGAATACAATTCTGAGCACAATTTAGCAAAAAATTTCATTTTGAGTCTAATAACAACAAAGTTACAACGATTTTATGTCAAAAATACTTAAAATCTCTTCAAACCTGAATTCAGCGAGGTCTTCGGAAGTGGTATACGACTTTACCATATCGAATATGCAGAAAATTGCTTGAAATGAGGATTCTAGTTCTTTTGTAGTATAATCGAGTTTTGCCATTGGGAACAAACCATTTAATGTTAAAAATTTTGATGATTCTCGAAAACGGTGCGTCCTAGCGTGAAAACGCAAAGAGCAAAAGTTGTTCTGAATTCAATTCTGAGCACAATTTTGCAGAAAGTTTCATTCTGAGTCTAAAAACAAAATAGTTACAACTATTTTATATCAAAAATACTTAAAATCTCTTCAAACCTGAATTCTGCGACGTCTTCGATGGTGGTTTACGACTTTACTATATCGAAAATGCAGAAAATCGCTAGAAATGGGGATTCTAGTTCATCTATAATATAATCGAGTGTTGCCATTGGGAACAAACCACTCAATGTTAAAAAATTTGATGATTCTCGAAAACGGTGCGTCCTAGCGAAAAAACGCAAAGAGCAAAAGTTGTTCTGAAATCAATTCTGAGCAAAATTTAGCAAAAAATTTCATTCTGAGTCTAAAAACAACATAGCTACAACGATTTGATGTCAAAAATGCTTAAAATCTCTTCAAACCTGAATTCTGCGACGTCTTCGATGGTGGTTTACGACTTTACTATATCGAAAATGCAGAAAATCGCTAGAAATGGGGATTTTAGCTCATCTATAGTATTATCGAGTGTTGCCATTGGGAACAAACCACTCAATGTTAAAAAATTTGATGATTCTCGAAAACGGTGCGTCGTAGCGTGAAAACGCAAAGAGCAAAAGTTGTTCTGAATACAATTCTGAGCACAATTTAGCAAAAAATTTCATTCTGAGTCTAAAAACAACATAGTTACAACGATTTGATGTCAAAAATGCTTAAAATCTCTTCAAACCTGAATTCTGCGACGTCTTCGATGGTGGTTTACGACTTTACTATATCGAAAATGCAGAAAATCGCTAGAAATGGGGATTCTAGCTCATCTATAATATTATCGAGTGTTGCCATTGGGAACAAACCACTCAATGTTAAAAAATTTGATGATTCTCGAAAACGGTGCGTCCTAGCGAGAAAACGCAAAGATCAAAAAATTTGTTCTGAATTCAATTCTGAGCACAATTTAGCAAAAAATTTCATTCTGAGTCTAAAAACAACATAGTTACAACGATTTTATATCAAAAATACTTAAAATCTCTTCAAACCTGAATTCTGCGACGTCTTCGATTGTGGTTTACGACTTTACTATATCGAAAATGCAGAAAATCGCTAGAAATGAGGATTCTAGTTCATCTATAGTATAATCGAGTGGTGCCATTGGGAACAAACCACTCAATGTTAAAAAATTTGATGATTCTCGAAAACGGTGCGTCCTATCGAGAAAACGCAAAGAGCAAAAGTTGTTCTGAATTCAATTTTGAGCACAATTTGGCAAAAAATTTCATTTTGAGCCTAAAAACAACAAAGTTACAACGATTTGATGTCAAAAATACTTAAAATCTTTTCAAACCTGGATTCTGCGAAGTCTTCGAAGGTGGTTTACGAGTTTACTATATCGAAAATGTAGAAAATCGCTAGAAATGGGGATTCTAGTTCATCTATAGTATAATCGAGTGTTGCCATTGGGAACAAACCACTCAATGTTAAAAAAATTGATGATTCTCGAAAACGGTGCGTCCTAGCGAAAAAACGCAAAGAGCAAAAGTTGTTCTGAAATCAATTCTGAGCAAAATTTAGCAAAAAATTTCATTCTGAGTCTAAAAACAACATAGCTACAACGATTTGATGTCAAAAATGCTTAAAATCTCTTCAAACCTGAATTCTGCGAAGTCTTCGATTGTGGTTTACGACTTTACTATATCGAAAATGCAGAAAATCGCAATAAATGTGAATTCTAGTTCATCTATAGTATAATCGAGTGTTGCCATTGGGAACAAACCACTCAATGTTAAAAAAATTGATGATTCTCGAAAACGGTGCGTCCTAGCGAGAAAACGCAAAGAGCAAAAGTTGTTCTGAATTCAATTCTGAGCACAATTTGGCAAAAATATTCATTTCATGTCTAAAAACAACAAAGTTACAACGATTTTATGTCAAAAATACTTAAAATCTCTTCAAACCTGAATTCTGCGACGTCTTCGATGGTGGTTTACGACTTTATTATATAGAAAATGCAGAAAATTGCTAGAAATGGGGATTCTAGTTTATCTATAGTATAATCGAGTGTTGCCATTGGGAACAAACGACTCAATGTTAAAAAAATTTATGATTCTCGAAAACGGTGCGTCGTAGCGTAAAAAGGCAAAGAGCAAAAGTTGTTCTGAATTCAATTTTGAGCACAATTTAGCAAAAAGTTTCATTCGAACTCTAAAAACAACAAAGTTAGAACGATTTTATGTCAAAAATACTTAAAATCTCTTCAAACCTGAATTCTGCCGGCGTCTTCGATGGTGGTTTACGACATTACTATATCGAAAATGCGCAAAATCGCTATAAATGTGGATTCTAGTTCATCTATAGTATAATCGAGTGTTGCCATTGGAAGCAAACCACTCAATGTTAAAAAATATGATGATTCTCCAAAACGGTGCTGCGTCCTAGCGAGAAAAGTGCAAGAGCAAATTTGTTCAGAATTCAATTTGAGCACAATTTAGCAAAAAATTTCATTCTGAGTCTAAAAACAACAAAGTTACAACGATTTGATGTCAAAAATACTTAAAATCTCTTCAAACCTGAATTCTGTTGACGTCTTCTATGGTGGTTTACGACTTTACTATATCGAAAATGCAGAAAATCGCAATAAATGTGGATTCTAGTTCATCTATAGTATAATCGAGTGTTGCCATTGGGAACAAACCACTCAATGTTAAAAATTTTGATGAATCTCGAAAACGGTGCGTCCTAGCGAGAAAACGCAAAGAGCAAAAGTTGTTCTGAATTCAATTCTGAGCACAATTTGGCAAAAATATTCATTTCATGTCTAAAAACAACAAAGTTACAACGATTTTATGTCAAAAATACTTAAAATCTCTTCAAACCTGAATTCTGCCGACCTCTTCGATGGTGGTTTACGACATTACTATATCGAAAATGCGCAAAATCGCTATAAATGTGGATTCTAGTTCATCTATAGTATAATCGAGTGGTGCCATTGGGAACAAACCACTCAATGTTAAAAAATTTGATGATTCTCGAAAACGGTGCGTCCTATCGAGAAAACGCAAAGAGCAAAAGTTGTTCTGAATTCAATTTTGAGCACAATTTGGCAAAAAATTTCATTTTGAGCCTAAAAACAACAAAGTTACAACGATTTGATGTCAAAAATACTTAAAATCTTTTCAAACCTGGATTCTGCGAAGTCTTCGAAGGTGGTTTACGAGTTTACTATATCGAAAATGTAGAAAATCGCTAGAAATGGGGATTCTAGTTCATCTATAGTATAATCGAGTGTTGCCATTGGGAACAAACCACTCAATGTTAAAAAAATTGATGATTCTCGAAAACGGTGCGTCCTAGCGAAAAAACGCAAAGAGCAAAAGTTGTTCTGAAATCAATTCTGAGCAAAATTTAGCAAAAAATTTCATTCTGAGTCTAAAAACAACATAGCTACAACGATTTGATGTCAAAAATGCTTAAAATCTCTTCAAACCTGAATTCTGCGAAGTCTTCGAACGTGGTTTACGACTTTACTATATCGAAAATGCAGAAAATCGCTAGAAATGGGGATTCTAGCTCATCTATAGTATAATCGAGTGTTGCCATTGGGAACAAACCACTCAATGTTAAAAAATTTGATGATTCTCGAAAACGGTGCGTCCTATCGAGAAAACGCAAAGAGCAAAAGTTGTTCTGAATGCAATTCTGAGCACAATTTAGCAAAAAATTTTATTTTGAGCCTAAAAACAACAAAGTTACAACGATTTTATGTCAAAAATACTTAAAATCTCTTCAAACCTGAATTCTGTTGACGTCTTCTATGGTGGTTTACGACTTTACTATATCGAAAATGCAGAAAATCGCAATAAATGTGAATTCTAGTTCATCTATAGTATAATCGAGTGTTGCCATTGGGAACAAACCACTCAATGTTAAAAAAATTGATGATTCTCGAAAACGGTGCGTCCTAGCGAGAAAACGCAAAGAGCAAAAGTTGTTCTGAATTCAATTCTGAGCACAATTTGGCAAAAATATTCATTTCATGTCTAAAAACAACAAAGTTACAACGATTTTATGTCAAAAATACTTAACATCTCTTCAAACCTGAATTCTGCGACGTCTTCGATGGTGGTTTACGACTTTATTATATAGAAAATGCAGAAAATTGCTAGAAATGGGGATTCTAGTTTATCTATAGTATAATCGAGTGTTGCCATTGGGAACAAACGACTCAATGTTAAAAAAATTTATGATTCTCGAAAACGGTGCGTCGTAGCGTAAAAAGGCAAAGAGCAAAAGTTGTTCTGAATTCAATTTTGAGCACAATTTAGCAAAAAGTTTCATTCGAACTCTAAAAACAACAAAGTTAGAACGATTTTATGTCAAAAATACTTAAAATCTCTTCAAACCTGAATTCTGCCGGCGTCTTCGATGGTGGTTTACGACATTACTATATCGAAAATGCGCAAAATCGCTATAAATGTGGATTCTAGTTCATCTATAGTATAATCGAGTGTTGCCATTGGAAGCAAACCACTCAATGTTAAAAAATATGATGATTCTCCAAAACGGTGCTGCGTCCTAGCGAGAAAAGTGCAAGAGCAAATTTGTTCAGAATTCAATTTGAGCACAATTTAGCAAAAAATTTCATTCTGAGTCTAAAAACAACAAAGTTACAACGATTTGATGTCAAAAATACTTAAAATCTCTTCAAACCTGAATTCTGTTGACGTCTTCTATGGTGGTTTACGACTTTACTATATCGAAAATGCAGAAAATCGCAATAAATGTGGATTCTAGTTCATCTATAGTATAATCGAGTGTTGCCATTGGGAACAAACCACTCAATGTTAAAAATTTTGATGAATCTCGAAAACGGTGCGTCCTAGCGAGAAAACGCAAAGAGCAAAAGTTGTTCTGAATTCAATTCTGAGCACAATTTGGCAAAAATATTCATTTCATGTCTAAAAACAACAAAGTTACAACGATTTTATGTCAAAAATACTTAAAATCTCTTCAAACCTGAATTCTGCGACGTCTTCGATGGTGGTTTACGACTTTATTATATCGAAAATGCAGAAAATTGCTAGAAATGGGGATTCTAGTTTATCTATAGTATAATCGAGTGTTGCCATTGGGAACAAACCACTCAATGTTAAAAAAATTTATGATTCTCGAAAACGGTGCGTCCTAGCGAGAAAACGCAAAGAGCAAAAGTTGTTCTGAATTCAATTCTGATCACAATTTAGCAAAAAATTTCATTCTGAGTCTAAAAACAACAAAGTTACAACGATTTGATGTCAAAAATACTTAAAATCTCTTCAAACCTGAATTCTGTTGACGTCTTCTATGGTGGTTTACGACTTTACTATATCGAAAATGCAGAAAATCGCAATAAATGTGAATTCTAGTTCATCTATAGTATAATCGAGTGTTGCCATTGGGAACAAACCACTCAATGTTAAAAAAATTGATGATTCTCGAAAACGGTGCGTCCTAGCGAGAAAACGCAAAGAGCAAAAGTTGTTCTGAATTCAATTCTGAGCACAATTTGGCAAAAATATTCATTTCATGTCTAAAAACAACAAAGTTACAACGATTTTATGTCAAAAATACTTAAAATCTCTTCAAACCTGAATTCTGCGACGTCTTCGATGGTGGTTTACGACTTTATTATATAGAAAATGCAGAAAATTGCTAGAAATGGGGATTCTAGTTTATCTATAGTATAATCGAGTGTTGCCATTGGGAACAAACGACTCAATGTTAAAAAAATTTATGATTCTCGAAAACGGTGCGTCGTAGCGTAAAAAGGCAAAGAGCAAAAGTTGTTCTGAATTCAATTTTGAGCACAATTTAGCAAAAAGTTTCATTCGAACTCTAAAAACAACAAAGTTAGAACGATTTTATGTCAAAAATACTTAAAATCTCTTCAAACCTGAATTCTGCCGGCGTCTTCGATGGTGGTTTACGACATTACTATATCGAAAATGCGCAAAATCGCTATAAATGTGGATTCTAGTTCATCTATAGTATAATCGAGTGTTGCCATTGGAAGCAAACCACTCAATGTTAAAAAATATGATGATTCTCCAAAACGGTGCTGCGTCCTAGCGAGAAAAGTGCAAGAGCAAATTTGTTCAGAATTCAATTTGAGCACAATTTAGCAAAAAATTTCATTCTGAGTCTAAAAACAACAAAGTTACAACGATTTGATGTCAAAAATACTTAAAATCTCTTCAAACCTGAATTCTGTTGACGTCTTCTATGGTGGTTTACGACTTTACTATATCGAAAATGCAGAAAATCGCAATAAATGTGGATTCTAGTTCATCTATAGTATAATCGAGTGTTGCCATTGGGAACAAACCACTCAATGTTAAAAATTTTGATGAATCTCGAAAACGGTGCGTCCTAGCGAGAAAACGCAAAGAGCAAAAGTTGTTCTGAATTCAATTCTGAGCACAATTTGGCAAAAATATTCATTTCATGTCTAAAAACAACAAAGTTACAACGATTTTATGTCAAAAATACTTAAAATCTCTTCAAACCTGAATTCTGCGACGTCTTCGATGGTGGTTTACGACTTTATTATATCGAAAATGCAGAAAATTGCTAGAAATGGGGATTCTAGTTTATCTATAGTATAATCGAGTGTTGCCATTGGGAACAAACGACTCAATGTTAAAAAAATTTATGATTCTCGAAAACGGTGCGTCGTAGCGTAAAAAGGCAAAGAGCAAAAGTTGTTCTGAATTCAATTTTGAGCACAATTTAGCAAAAAGTTTCATTCGAACTCTAAAAACAACAAAGTTAGAACGATTTTATGTCAAAAATACTTAAAATCTCTTCAAACCTGAATTCTGCCGGCGTCTTCGATGGTGGTTTACGACATTACTATATCGAAAATGCGCAAAATCGCTATAAATGTGGATTCTAGTTCATCTATAGTATAATCGAGTGTTGCCATTGGAAGCAAACCACTCAATGTTAAAAAATATGATGATTCTCGAAAACGGTGCTGCGTCCTAGCGAGAAAAGTGCAAGAGCAAATTTGTTCAGAATTCAATTTGAGCACAATTTAGCAAAAAATTTCATTCTGAGTCTAAAAACAACAAAGTTACAACGATTTGATGTCAAAAATACTTAAAATCTCTTCAAACCTGAATTCTGTTGACGTCTTCTATGGTGGTTTACGACTTTACTATATCGAAAATGCAGAAAATCGCAATAAATGTGGATTCTAGTTCATCTATAGTATAATCGAGTGTTGCCATTGGGAACAAACCACTCAATGTTAAAAAATTTGATGAATCTCGAAAACGGTGCGTCCTAGCGAGAAAACGCAAAGAGCAAAAGTTGTTCTGAATTCAATTCTGAGCACAATTTGGCAAAAATATTCATTTCATGTCTAAAAACAACAAAGTTACAACGATTTTATGTCAAAAATACTTAAAATCTCTTCAAACCTGAATTCTGCGACGTCTTCGATGGTGGTTTACGACTTTATTATATCGAAAATGCAGAAAATTGCTAGAAATGGGGATTCTAGTTTATCTATAGTATAATCGAGTGTTGCCATTGGGAACAAACCACTCATTGTTAAAAAAAATTATGATTCTCGGAAACGGTGCGTCCTAGCGTGAAAACGCAAAGAGCAAAAGTTGTTCTGAATTCAATTCTGAGCACAATCTAGCAAAAAGCTTCATTCTGAGTCTAAAAACAACAAAGTTACAACGATTTTATGTCAAAAATACTTAAAATCTCTTCAAACCTGAATTCTGCCGACCTCTTCGATGGTGGTTTACGACATTACTATATCGAAAATGCGGAAAATCGCTATAAATGTGGATTCTAGTTCATCTATAGTATAATCGAGTGTTACCATTGGGAACAAACCACTCAATGTTAAAAAATTTGATGATTCTCGAAAACGGTGCGTCCTAGCGTGAAAACGCAAGAGAAAAGTTCATCTGAATTCAATTCTGAGCACAATTTAGCAAAAAGCTTCATTCTGAGTCTAAAAACAACAAAGTTACAACGATTTTATGTCAAAAATACTTAAAATCTCTTCAAACCTGAATTCTGCCGACCTCTTCGATGGTGGTTTACGACATTACTATATCGAAAATGCGCAAAATCGCTATAAATGTGGATTCTAGTTCATCTATAGTATAATCGAATGTTGCCATTGGGAACAAACCACTCAATGTTAAAAAATTTGATGATTCTCGAAAACGGTGCGTCCTAGCGTGAAAACGCAACGAGCAAAAGTTGTTCTGAATTCAATTCTGAGCACAATTTGTCAAAAATATTCATTTCATGTCTAAAAACATCAAAGTTACAACGATTTTATGTCAAAAATACTTAAAATCTCTTCAAACGTGAATTCTGCGACGTCTTCGATGGTGGTTTACGACTTTATTATGTCGAAAATGCAGAAAATCGCTCGAAATGGGAATTCTAGTTCATCTATAGTATAATCGAGTTGTGCCATTGGGAACAAACCACTCAGTGTTAAAAAAAATTATAATTCTCGGAAACGGTGCGTCCTAGCGTGAAAACGCAAAGAGCAAAAGTTGTTCTGATTTCAATTTTGAGCACAATTTAGCAAAAAGTTTCATTCTGACTCTAAAAACAACAAAGTTACAACGATTTTATGTCAAAAATACTTAAAATCTCTTCAAACCTGAATTCTGCGACGTCTTCGATGGTGGTTTACGACTTTATTATATGGAAAATGCGGAAAATCGCTATAAATGTGAATTCTAGTTCATCTATAGTATTATCGAGTGTTGCCATTGGGAACAAACCACTCAATGTTAAAAAATTTGATGATTCTCGAAAACCGTGCGTCCTAGCGTGAAAACGCAAAGAGCAAAATTTGTTCTGAATTCAATTCTGAGCACAATTTAGCAAAAAGTTTCATTCTGACTCTAAAAACAACAATGTTACAACGATTTTATTTCAAAAATACTTAAAATCTCTTCAAACCTGAATTCAGCGATATCTTCGATGGTGGTTTACGACTTTACTATATCGAAAATGCAGAAAATTGCTAGAAATGGGGATTCTAGTTAATCTATAGTATAATCGAGTGTTGCCATTGGAAACAAACCGCTCAATGTTAAAAAATTTGATGATTCTCGAAAACGGTGCGTCCTGGCGAGAAAACGCAAAGAGAAAATTTGTTCTGAATTCAATTCTGAGCACAATTTATCAAAAAGTTTCATTCTGACTTTAAAAACAACAAAGTTACAAAGATTTTATGTCAAAAATACTTAAAATCTTTTCAAACCTGAATTCTGCCGACGTCTTCGATGGTGGTTTACGACATTACCATATCGAAAATGCGGAAAATCGCTATAAATGTGGATTCTAGTTCATCTATAGTATAATCGAGTGTTGCCATTGGGAACAAACCACTCAATGTTAAAAAAATTGATGATTCTCGAAAACGGTGCTGCTTCCTAGCGAGAAAAGTGCAAGAGCAAATTTGTTCAGAATTCAATTCTGAGCACAATTTAGCAAAAAGCTTCATTCTGAGTCTAAAAACAACAAAGTTACAACGATTTTATGTCAAAAATACTTAAAATCTCTTCAAACCTGAATTCTGCCGACCTCTTCGATGGTGGTTTACGACATTACTATATCGAAAATGCGCAAAATCGCTATAAATGTGGATTCTAGTTCATCTATAGTATAATCGAGTGTTGCCATTGGGAGCAAACCACTCAATGTTAAAAAATTTGATGATTCTCGAAAACGCTGCTGCGTCCTAGCGAGAAAAGTGCAAGAGCAAATTTGTTCAGAATTCAATTTGAACACAATTTAACAAAAAATTTCATTTTGAATCTAATAACAACAAAGTTACAACGATTTTATGTCAAAAATACTTAAAATCTCTTCAAACCTGAATTCAGCGACATCTTCGGAGGTGGTTTACGACTTTACCATATCGAAAATGCAGAAAGTTGCTTGAAATGAGGATTCTAGTTCTTTTGTAGTATAATCGAGTGTTGCCATTGGGAACAAACCACTCAATGTTAAAAAATTTGATGATTCTCGAAAACGGTGCGTCCTAGCGTGAAAACGCAAAGAGAAAATTTCTTCTGAATTCAATTCTGAGCACAATGTGTCAAAAATATTCATTTCATGTCTAAAAACATCAAAGTTACAACAATTTTATGTCAAAAATACTTAAAATCTCTTCAAACGTGAATTCTGCGACGTCTTCGATGGTGGTTTACGACTTTATTATGTCGAAAATGCAAAAAATCGCTAGAAATGGGGATTCTAGTTCATCTATAGTATAATCGAGTGTTGCCATTGGGAGCAAACCACTCAATGTTAAAAAATTTGATGATTCTCGAAAACGCTGCTGCGTCCTAGCGTGAAAACGCAAAGAGCAAAAGTTGTTCTGAATTCAATTTTGAGCACAATTTAGCAAAAAATTTCATTCTGAGTCTAAAAACAACAAAGTTACAACGATTTGATGTCAAAAATACTTAAAATCTTTTCAAACCTGAATTCTGTTGACGTCTTCTATGGTGGTTTACGACTTTACTATATCGAAAATGCAGAAAATCGCAATAAATGTGGATTCTAGTTCATCTATAGTATAATCGAGTGTTGCCATTGGGAACAAACCACTCAATGTTAAAAAATTTGATGAATCTCGAAGACGGTGCGTCCTAGCGAGAAAACGCAAAGAGCAAAAGTTGTTCTGAATTCAATTCTGAGCACAATTTGGCAAAAATATTCATTTCATGTCTAAAAACAACAAAGTTACAACGACTTTATGTCAAAAATATTTAAGATATGGTCAAACCTGGATTCTGCGATTTCTACGACGGTGGTTTACGACTTTACCATATCGAAAATGCAGAAAATCGCTTGAAATGGGGATTCTAGTTCATCTATAGTATAATCGAGTGTTGCCATTGGGAACAAACCACCCAATGTTAAAAAATTTGATGATTCTCGAAAACGGTGCGTCCTAGCGAGAAAAGTGCAAGAGCAAAAGTTGTTCAGAATTCAATTTTGGGTAGGATTTAAGAAAAATTTTTATTCTCAGGTTAAAATTTCTCCAGTAACTCGAAAAGGGTGCGTCCTAGCGAGAGAACTCAAAGAGCAAAAGTTGTTCTGAATTCAATTCTGAGCACAATTTTGCAAAAAAATTCATTCTGAGTCTAAAAACAGCACAGTTACAACGATTTAATGTCAAAAATACTTAAAATATCGTCAAACCTGGATTCTGCGACGTCTTCGAAGGTGGTTTACGACTTTACCATATCGAAAATGCAGAAAATCGCTTGAAATGGGGATTCTAGTTCATTTGTAGTATAATCGAGTGTTGCCATTGGGTACAAACCAATCAATCTTAAAAAAATTGATGATTGTCGAAGACGATGCGTCCTAGCGGGAAAAGTGCAAGAGCAAAAGTTGTTCTGAGTTCAATTCTGAGCACAATTTAGAAAAAAATTTCATTCTTCGTCTAAAAACAACAAAGTTAGAACGATTTTATGTCAAGAACACTTAAAATCTCTTCAAACCTGAATTCTGCGACGTCTTCGATGGGGGTTTACGACTTTACTATATCGAAAATGCAGAAAACCGCTAGAAATGGAGATTCTAGTTCATCTATAGTATAATCGAGTGTTGCCATTTGGAACAAACCACACAATGTTAAAAAATTTGATGATTCTCGAAAACGGTGCGTCCTAGCGAGAAAACGCAAAAAGCAAAAGTTTTTCTGAATTCAATTCTGATCACAATTTAGCAAAAAATTTCATTCTGATTCTAAAAACAACAAAGTTACAACGATTTTATGTCAAAAATACTTAAAATCTCTTCGAACCTGAATTCTGCGACGTCTTCGATGGTGGTTTACGACTTTATTATATCGAACATGCAGAAAATTGCTAGAAATGGGGATTCTAGTTTATCTATAGTATAATCGAGTGTTGCCATTGGGAACAAACGACTCAATGTTAAAAAAATTTATGATTCTCGAAAACGGTGCGTCGTAGCGTGAAAACGCAAAGAGCAAAAGTTGTTCTGAATTCAATTTTGAGCACAATTTAGCAAAACGTTTCATTCGGACTCTAAAAACAACAAAGTTAGAACGATTTTATGTCAAAAATACTTAAAATCTCTTCAAACCTGAATTCTGCCGACGTCTTCGATGGTGGTTTGCGACATTACTATATCGAAAATGCGGAAAATCGCTATAAATGTGGATTCTAGTTCATCTATAGTATAATCGAATGTTGCCATTGGGAACAAACCACTCAATGTTAAAAAATTTGATGATTCTCGAAAACGGTGCGTCCTAGCGTGAAAACGCAACGAGCAAAAGTTGTTCTGAATTCAATTCTGAGCACAATTTATCAAAAAGTTTCATTCTGACTTTAAAAACAACAAAGTTACAAAGATTTTATGTCAAAAATATTTAAAATCTCTTCAAACCTGAATTCTGCGACGTCTTCGATGGTGGTTTACGACTTTACTATATTGAAAATGCAGGAAATCGCTAGAAATGGGGACTCTAGTTCATCTATAGTATAATCGAGTGTTGCCATTGGGAACAAACCTCTCAATGTTAAAAAATTTGATGATTCTCGAAAACGGTGCGTCCTAGCGAGAAAACGCAAGGAGCAAAAGTTGTTCTGAATTCAATTCTGAGCACAATTTGTCAAAAATATTCATTTCATGTCTAAAAACATCAAAGTTACAACGATTTTATGTCAAAAATACTTAAAATCTCTTCAAACGTGAATTCTGCGACGTCTTCGATGGTGGTTTACGACTTTATTATGTCGAAAATGCAGAAAATCGCTAGAAATGGGGATTCTAGTTCATCTATAGTATAATCGAGTGTTGCCATTAGGAACAAACCACTCAGTGTTAAAAAAAATTATGATTCTCGGAAACGGTGCGTCCTAGCGTGAAAACGCAAAGAGCAAAAGTTGTTCTGAATTCAATCTTGAGCACAATTTAGCAAAAAGTTTCATTCTGACTCTAAAAACAACAAAGTTACAACGATTTTATGTCAAAAATACTTAAAATCTTTTCAAACCTGAATTCTGCCGAGGTCTTCGATGGTGGTTTACGACATTACCATATCGAAAATGCGGAAAATCGCTATAAATGTGGATTCTAGTTCATCTATAGTATAATCGAGTGTTGCCATTGGGAACAAACCACTCAATGTTAAAAAATTTGATGATTCTCGAAAACGGTGCGTCCTAGCGTGAAAACGCAAAGAGAAAAGTTCTTCTGAATTCAATTCTGAGCACAATTTAGCAAAAAGCTTCATTCTAAGTCTAAAAACAACAAAGTTACAACGATTTTATGTCAAAAATACTTAAAATTTCTTCAAACCTGAATTCTGCCGACCTCTTCGATGGTGGTTTACGACATTACTATATCGAAAATGCGCAAAATCGCTATAAATGTGGATTCTAGTTCATCTATAGTATAATCGAGTGTTGCCATTGGGAGCAAACCACTCAATGTTAAAAAATTTGATGATTCTCGAAAACGCTGCTGCGTCCTAGCGAGAAAAGTGCAAGAGCAAATTTGTTCAGATTTCAATTTGAGCACAATTTAGCAAAAAATTTCATTCTGAGTCTAAAAACAACAAAGTTACAACGATTTGATGTCAAAAATACTTAAAATCTCTTCAAACCTGAATTCTGTTGACGTCTTCTATGGTGGTTTACGACTTTACTATATCGAAAATGCAGAAAATCGCAATAAATGTGGATTCTAGTTCATCTATAGTATAATCGAGTGTTGCCATTGGGAACAAACCACTCAATGTTAAAAAATTTGATAAATCTCGAAAACGGTGCGTCCTAGCGAGAAAACGCAAAGAGCAAAAGTTGTTCTGAATTCAATTCTGAGCACAATTTGGCAAAAATATTCATTTCATGTCTAAAAACGACAAAGTTACAACGATTTTATGTCAAAAATACTTAAAATCTCTTCAAACCTGAATTCTGCGACGTCTTCGATGGTGGTTTACGACTTGATTATATCGAAAATGCAGAAAATTGCTAGAAATGGGGATTCTAGTTTATCTATAGTATAATCGAGTGTTGCCATTGGGAACAAACGACTCAATGTTAAAAAAATTTATGATTCTCGAAAACGGTGCGTCGTAGCGTGAAAACGCAAAGAGCAAAAGTTGTTCTGAATTCAACTTTGAGCACAACTTAGCAAAAAGTTTCATTCGGACTCTAAAAACAACAAAGTTAGAACGATTTTATGTCAAAAATACTTAAAATCTCTTCAAACCTGAATTCTGCCGAAGTCTTCGATGGTGGTTTACGACATTACTATATCGAAAATGCGGAAAATCGCTATAAATGTGGATTCTAGTTCATCTATAGTATAATCGAATGTTGCCATTGGGAACAAACCACTCAATGTTAAAAAAATTGATGATTCTCGAAAACGGTGCGTCCTAGCGTGAAAACGCAAAGAGCAAAAGTTGTTCTGAATTCAATTCTGAGCACAATTTATCAAAAAGTTTCTTTCTGACTTTAAAAACAACAAAGTTACAAAGATTTTATGTCAAAATTACTTAAAATCTCTTCAAACCTGAATTCTGCGACGTCTTCGATGGTGGTTTACGACTTTACTATATCGAAAATGCAGGAAATCGCTAGAAATGGGGATTCTAGTTCATCTATAGTATAATCGAGTGTTGCCATTGTGAACAAACCTCTCAATGTTAAAAAATTTGATGATTCTCGAAAACGGTGCGTCCTAGCGAGAAAACGCAAGGAGCAAAAGTTGTTCTGAATTCAATTCTGAGCACAATTTGCCAAAAATATTCATTTCATGTCCAAAAACATCAAAGTTACAACGATTTTATGTCAAAAATACTTAAAATCTCTTCAAACGTGAATTCTGCGACGTCTTCGATGGTGGTTTACGACTTTATTATGTCGAAAATGCAGAAAATCGCTAGAAATGGGGATTCTAGTTCATCTATAGTATAATCGAGTGTTGCCATTGGGAACAAACCACTCAGTGTTAAAAAAAATTATGATTCTCGGAAACGGTGCGTCCTAGCGTGAAAACGCAAAGAGCAAAAGTTGTTCTGAATTCAATTTTGAGCACAATTTAGCAAAAAGTTTCATTCTGACTCTAAAAACAACAAAGTTACAACTATTTTATGTCAAAAATACTTAAAATCTTTTCAAACCTGAATTCTGTCGACGTCTTCGATGGTGGTTTACGATTTTATTATATCGAAAATGCAAAAAATTGCTAGAAATGGGGATTCTAGTTTATCTATAGTATAATCGAGTGTTGCCATTGGGAACAAACGACTCAATGTTAAAAAAATTTATGATTCTCGAAAACGGTGCGTCCTAGCGTGAAAACGCAAAGAGCAAAAGTTGTTCTGAATTCAATTCTGAGCACAATTTGTTAAAAATATTCATTTCATGTCTAAAAACATCAAAGTTACAACGATTTTATGTCAAAAATACTTAAAATCTCTTCAAACGTGAATTCTGCGACGTCTTCGATGGTGGTTTACGACTTTATTATGTCGAAAATGCAGAAAATCGCTAGAAATGGGGATTCTAGTTCATCTATAGTATAATCGAGTGTTGCCATTAGGAACAAACCACTCAGTGTTAAAAAAAATTATGATTCTCGGAAACGGTGCGTCCTAGCGTGAAAACGCAAAGAGCAAAAGTTGTTCTGAATTCAATCTTGAGCACAATTTAGCAAAAAGTTTCATTCTGACTCTAAAAACAACAAAGTTACAACGATTTTATGTCAAAAATACTTAAAATCTTTTCAAACCTGAATTCTGCCGAGGTCTTCGATGGTGGTTTACGACATTACCATATCGAAAATGCGGAAAATCGCTATAAATGTGGATTCTAGTTCATCTATAGTATAATCGAGTGTTGCCATTGGGAACAAACCACTCAATGTTAAAAAATTTGATGATTCTCGAAAACGGTGCGTCCTAGCGTGAAAACGCAAAGAGAAAAGTTCTTCTGAATTCAATTCTGAGCACAATTTAGCAAAAAGCTTCATTCTAAGTCTAAAAACAACAAAGTTACAACGATTTTATGTCAAAAATACTTAAAATTTCTTCAAACCTGAATTCTGCCGACCTCTTCGATGGTGGTTTACGACATTACTATATCGAAAATGCGCAAAATCGCTATAAATGTGGATTCTAGTTCATCTATAGTATAATCGAGTGTTGCCATTGGGAGCAAACCACTCAATGTTAAAAAATTTGATGATTCTCGAAAACGCTGCTGCGTCCTAGCGAGAAAAGTGCAAGAGCAAATTTGTTCAGATTTCAATTTGAGCACAATTTAGCAAAAAATTTCATTCTGAGTCTAAAAACAACAAAGTTACAACGATTTGATGTCAAAAATACTTAAAATCTCTTCAAACCTGAATTCTGTTGACGTCTTCTATGGTGGTTTACGACTTTACTATATCGAAAATGCAGAAAATCGCAATAAATGTGGATTCTAGTTCATCTATAGTATAATCGAGTGTTGCCATTGGGAACAAACCACTCAATGTTAAAAAATTTGATAAATCTCGAAAACGGTGCGTCCTAGCGAGAAAACGCAAAGAGCAAAAGTTGTTCTGAATTCAATTCTGAGCACAATTTGGCAAAAATATTCATTTCATGTCTAAAAACGACAAAGTTACAACGATTTTATGTCAAAAATACTTAAAATCTCTTCAAACCTGAATTCTGCGACGTCTTCGATGGTGGTTTACGACTTGATTATATCGAAAATGCAGGAAATCGCTAGAAATGGGGATTCTAGTTCATCTATAGTATAATCGAGTGTTGCCATTGTGAACAAACCTCTCAATGTTAAAAAATTTGATGATTCTCGAAAACGGTGCGTCCTAGCGAGAAAACGCAAGGAGCAAAAGTTGTTCTGAATTCAATTCTGAGCACAATTTGCCAAAAATATTCATTTCATGTCCAAAAACATCAAAGTTACAACGATTTTATGTCAAAAATACTTAAAATCTCTTCAAACGTGAATTCTGCGACGTCTTCGATGGTGGTTTACGACTTTATTATGTCGAAAATGCAGAAAATCGCTAGAAATGGGGATTCTAGTTCATCTATAGTATAATCGAGTGTTGCCATTGGGAACAAACCACTCAGTGTTAAAAAAAATTATGATTCTCGGAAACGGTGCGTCCTAGCGTGAAAACGCAAAGAGCAAAAGTTGTTCTGAATTCAATTTTGAGCACAATTTAGCAAAAAGTTTCATTCTGACTCTAAAAACAACAAAGTTACAACTATTTTATGTCAAAAATACTTAAAATCTTTTCAAACCTGAATTCTGTCGACGTCTTCGATGGTGGTTTACGATTTTATTATATCGAAAATGCAAAAAATTGCTAGAAATGGGGATTCTAGTTTATCTATAGTATAATCGAGTGTTGCCATTGGGAACAAACGACTCAATGTTAAAAAAATTTATGATTCTCGAAAACGGTGCGTCCTAGCGTGAAAACGCAAAGAGCAAAAGTTGTTCTGAATTCAATTCTGAGCACAATTTGTCAAAAATATTCATTTCATGTCTAAAAACATCAAAGTTACAACGATTTTATGTCAAAAATACTTAAAATCTCTTCAAACGTGAATTCTGTTGACGTCTTCTATGGTGGTTTACGACTTTACTATATCGAAAATGCAGAAAATCGCAATAAATGTGGATTCTAGTTCATCTATAGTATAATCGAGTGTTGCCATTGGGAACAAACCACTCAATGTTAAAAAATTTGATAAATCTCGAAAACGGTGCGTCCTAGCGAGAAAACGCAAAGAGCAAAAGTTGTTCTGAATTCAATTCTGAGCACAATTTGGCAAAAATATTCATTTCATGTCTAAAAACGACAAAGTTACAACGATTTTATGTCAAAAATACTTAAAATCTCTTCAAACCTGAATTCTGCGACGTCTTCGATGGTGGTTTACGACTTGATTATATCGAAAATGCAGAAAATTGCTAGAAATGGGGATTCTAGTTTATCTATAGTATAATCGAGTGTTGCCATTGGGAACAAACGACTCAATGTTAAAAAAATTTATGATTCTCGAAAACGGTGCGTCGTAGCGTGAAAACGCAAAGAGCAAAAGTTGTTCTGAATTCAACTTTGAGCACAACTTAGCAAAAAGTTTCATTCGGACTCTAAAAACAACAAAGTTAGAACGATTTTATGTCAAAAATACTTAAAATCTCTTCAAACCTGAATTCTGCCGAAGTCTTCGATGGTGGTTTACGACATTACTATATCGAAAATGCGGAAAATCGCTATAAATGTGGATTCTAGTTCATCTATAGTATAATCGAATGTTGCCATTGGGAACAAACCACTCAATGTTAAAAAAATTGATGATTCTCGAAAACGGTGCGTCCTAGCGTGAAAACGCAAAGAGCAAAAGTTGTTCTGAATTCAATTCTGAGCACAATTTATCAAAAAGTTTCTTTCTGACTTTAAAAACAACAAAGTTACAAAGATTTTATGTCAAAATTACTTAAAATCTCTTCAAACCTGAATTCTGCGACGTCTTCGATGGTGGTTTACGACTTTACTATATCGAAAATGCAGGAAATCGCTAGAAATGGGGATTCTAGTTCATCTATAGTATAATCGAGTGTTGCCATTGTGAACAAACCTCTCAATGTTAAAAAATTTGATGATTCTCGAAAACGGTGCGTCCTAGCGAGAAAACGCAAGGAGCAAAAGTTGTTCTGAATTCAATTCTGAGCACAATTTGCCAAAAATATTCATTTCATGTCCAAAAACATCAAAGTTACAACGATTTTATGTCAAAAATACTTAAAATCTCTTCAAACGTGAATTCTGCGACGTCTTCGATGGTGGTTTACGACTTTATTATGTCGAAAATGCAGAAAATCGCTAGAAATGGGGATTCTAGTTCATCTATAGTATAATCGAGTGTTGCCATTGGGAACAAACCACTCAGTGTTAAAAAAAATTATGATTCTCGGAAACGGTGCGTCCTAGCGTGAAAACGCAAAGAGCAAAAGTTGTTCTGAATTCAATTTTGAGCACAATTTAGCAAAAAGTTTCATTCTGACTCTAAAAACAACAAAGTTACAACTATTTTATGTCAAAAATACTTAAAATCTTTTCAAACCTGAATTCTGTCGACGTCTTCGATGGTGGTTTACGATTTTATTATATCGAAAATGCAAAAAATTGCTAGAAATGGGGATTCTAGTTTATCTATAGTATAATCGAGTGTTGCCATTGGGAACAAACGACTCAATGTTAAAAAAATTTATGATTCTCGAAAACGGTGCGTCCTAGCGTGAAAACGCAAAGAGCAAAAGTTGTTCTGAATTCAATTCTGAGCACAATTTGTCAAAAATATTCATTTCATGTCTAAAAACATCAAAGTTACAACGATTTTATGTCAAAAATACTTAAAATCTCTTCAAACGTGAATTCTGCGACGTCTTCGATGGTGGTTTACGACTTTATTATGTCGAAAATGCAGAAAATCGCTAGAAATGGGGATTCTAGTTCATCTATAGTATAATCGAGTGTTGCCATTAGGAACAAACCACTCAGTGTTAAAAAAAATTATGATTCTCGGAAACGGTGCGTCCTAGCGTGAAAACGCAAAGAGCAAAAGTTGTTCTGAATTCAATCTTGAGCACAATTTAGCAAAAAGTTTCATTCTGACTCTAAAAACAACAAAGTTACAACGATTTTATGTCAAAAATACTTAAAATCTTTTCAAACCTGAATTCTGCCGAGGTCTTCGATGGTGGTTTACGACATTACCATATCGAAAATGCGGAAAATCGCTATAAATGTGGATTCTAGTTCATCTATAGTATAATCGAGTGTTGCCATTGGGAACAAACCACTCAATGTTAAAAAATTTGATGATTCTCGAAAACGGTGCGTCCTAGCGTGAAAACGCAAAGAGAAAAGTTCTTCTGAATTCAATTCTGAGCACAATTTAGCAAAAAGCTTCATTCTAAGTCTAAAAACAACAAAGTTACAACGATTTTATGTCAAAAATACTTAAAATTTCTTCAAACCTGAATTCTGCCGACCTCTTCGATGGTGGTTTACGACATTACTATATCGAAAATGCGCAAAATCGCTATAAATGTGGATTCTAGTTCATCTATAGTTTAATCGAGTGTTGCCATTGGGAGCAAACCACTCAATGTTAAAAAATTTGATGATTCTCGAAAACGCTGCTGCGTCCTAGCGAGAAAAGTGCAAGAGCAAATTTGTTCAGATTTCAATTTGAGCACAATTTAGCAAAAAATTTCATTCTGAGTCTAAAAACAACAAAGTTACAACGATTTGATGTCAAAAATACTTAAAATCTCTTCAAACCTGAATTCTGTTGACGTCTTCTATGGTGGTTTACGACTTTACTATATCGAAAATGCAGAAAATCGCAATAAATGTGGATTCTAGTTCATCTATAGTATAATCGAGTGTTGCCATTGGGAACAAACCACTCAATGTTAAAAAATTTGATAAATCTCGAAAACGGTGCGTCCTAGCGAGAAAACGCAAAGAGCAAAAGTTGTTCTGAATTCAATTCTGAGCACAATTTGGCAAAAATATTCATTTCATGTCTAAAAACGACAAAGTTACAACGATTTTATGTCAAAAATACTTAAAATCTCTTCAAACCTGAATTCTGCGACGTCTTCGATGGTGGTTTACGACTTGATTATATCGAAAATGCAGGAAATCGCTAGAAATGGGGATTCTAGTTCATCTATAGTATAATCGAGTGTTGCCATTGTGAACAAACCTCTCAATGTTAAAAAATTTGATGATTCTCGAAAACGGTGCGTCCTAGCGAGAAAACGCAAGGAGCAAAAGTTGTTCTGAATTCAATTCTGAGCACAATTTGCCAAAAATATTCATTTCATGTCCAAAAACATCAAAGTTACAACGATTTTATGTCAAAAATACTTAAAATCTCTTCAAACGTGAATTCTGCGACGTCTTCGATGGTGGTTTACGACTTTATTATGTCGAAAATGCAGAAAATCGCTAGAAATGGGGATTCTAGTTCATCTATAGTATAATCGAGTGTTGCCATTGGGAACAAACCACTCAGTGTTAAAAAAAATTATGATTCTCGGAAACGGTGCGTCCTAGCGTGAAAACGCAAAGAGCAAAAGTTGTTCTGAATTCAATTTTGAGCACAATTTAGCAAAAAGTTTCATTCTGACTCTAAAAACAACAAAGTTACAACTATTTTATGTCAAAAATACTTAAAATCTTTTCAAACCTGAATTCTGTCGACGTCTTCGATGGTGGTTTACGATTTTATTATATCGAAAATGCAAAAAATTGCTAGAAATGGGGATTCTAGTTTATCTATAGTATAATCGAGTGTTGCCATTGGGAACAAACGACTCAATGTTAAAAAAATTTATGATTCTCGAAAACGGTGCGTCCTAGCGTGAAAACGCAAAGAGCAAAAGTTGTTCTGAATTCAATTCTGAGCACAATTTGTCAAAAATATTCATTTCATGTCTAAAAACATCAAAGTTACAACGATTTTATGTCAAAAATACTTAAAATCTCTTCAAACGTGAATTCTGCGACGTCTTCGATGGTGGTTTACGACTTTATTATGTCGAAAATGCAGAAAATCGCTAGAAATGGGGATTCTAGTTCATCTATAGTATAATCGAGTGTTGCCATTAGGAACAAACCACTCAGTGTTAAAAAAAATTATGATTCTCGGAAACGGTGCGTCCTAGCGTGAAAACGCAAAGAGCAAAAGTTGTTCTGAATTCAATCTTGAGCACAATTTAGCAAAAAGTTTCATTCTGACTCTAAAAACAACAAAGTTACAACGATTTTATGTCAAAAATACTTAAAATCTTTTCAAACCTGAATTCTGCCGAGGTCTTCGATGGTGGTTTACGACATTACCATATCGAAAATGCGGAAAATCGCTATAAATGTGGATTCTAGTTCATCTATAGTATAATCGAGTGTTGCCATTGGGAACAAACCACTCAATGTTAAAAAATTTGATGATTCTCGAAAACGGTGCGTCCTAGCGTGAAAACGCAAAGAGAAAAGTTCTTCTGAATTCAATTCTGAGCACAATTTAGCAAAAAGCTTCATTCTAAGTCTAAAAACAACAAAGTTACAACGATTTTATGTCAAAAATACTTAAAATTTCTTCAAACCTGAATTCTGCCGACCTCTTCGATGGTGGTTTACGACATTACTATATCGAAAATGCGCAAAATCGCTATAAATGTGGATTCTAGTTCATCTATAGTATAATCGAGTGTTGCCATTGGGAGCAAACCACTCAATGTTAAAAAATTTGATGATTCTCGAAAACGCTGCTGCGTCCTAGCGAGAAAAGTGCAAGAGCAAATTTGTTCAGATTTCAATTTGAGCACAATTTAGCAAAAAATTTCATTCTGAGTCTAAAAACAACAAAGTTACAACGATTTGATGTCAAAAATACTTAAAATCTCTTCAAACCTGAATTCTGTTGACGTCTTCTATGGTGGTTTACGACTTTACTATATCGAAAATGCAGAAAATCGCAATAAATGTGGATTCTAGTTCATCTATAGTATAATCGAGTGTTGCCATTGGGAACAAACCACTCAATGTTAAAAAATTTGATAAATCTGAAAACGGTGCGTCCTAGCGAGAAAACGCAAAGAGCAAAAGTTGTTCTGAATTCAATTCTGAGCACAATTTGGCAAAAATATTCATTTCATGTCTAAAAACGACAAAGTTACAACGATTTTATGTCAAAAATACTTAAAATCTCTTCAAACCTGAATTCTGCGACGTCTTCGATGGTGGTTTACGACTTGATTATATCGAAAATGCAGAAAATTGCTAGAAATGGGGATTCTAGTTTATCTATAGTATAATCGAGTGTTGCCATTGGGAACAAACGACTCAATGTTAAAAAAATTTATGATTCTCGAAAACGGTGCGTCGTAGCGTGAAAACGCAAAGAGCAAAAGTTGTTCTGAATTCAACTTTGAGCACAACTTAGCAAAAAGTTTCATTCGGACTCTAAAAACAACAAAGTTAGAACGATTTTATGTCAAAAATACTTAAAATCTCTTCAAACCTGAATTCTGCCGAAGTCTTCGATGGTGGTTTACGACATTACTATATCGAAAATGCGGAAAATCGCTATAAATGTGGATTCTAGTTCATCTATAGTATAATCGAATGTTGCCATTGGGAACAAACCACTCAATGTTAAAAAAATTGATGATTCTCGAAAACGGTGCGTCCTAGCGTGAAAACGCAAAGAGCAAAAGTTGTTCTGAATTCAATTCTGAGCACAATTTATCAAAAAGTTTCATTCTGACTTTAAAAACAACAAAGTTACAAAGATTTTATGTCAAAATTACTTAAAATCTCTTCAAACCTGAATTCTGCGACGTCTTCGATGGTGGTTTACGACTTTACTATATCGAAAATGCAGGAAATCGCTAGAAATGGGGATTCTAGTTCATCTATAGTATAATCGAGTGTTGCCATTGTGAACAAACCTCTCAATGTTAAAAAATTTGATGATTCTCGAAAACGGTGCGTCCTAGCGAGAAAACGCAAGGAGCAAAAGTTGTTCTGAATTCAATTCTGAGCACAATTTGCCAAAAATATTCATTTCATGTCCAAAAACATCAAAGTTACAACGATTTTATGTCAAAAATACTTAAAATCTCTTCAAACGTGAATTCTGCGACGTCTTCGATGGTGGTTTACGACTTTATTATGTCGAAAATGCAGAAAATCGCTAGAAATGGGGATTCTAGTTCATCTATAGTATAATCGAGTGTTGCCATTGGGAACAAACCACTCAGTGTTAAAAAAAATTATGATTCTCGGAAACGGTGCGTCCTAGCGTGAAAACGCAAAGAGCAAAAGTTGTTCTGAATTCAATTTTGAGCACAATTTAGCAAAAAGTTTCATTCTGACTCTAAAAACAACAAAGTTACAACTATTTTATGTCAAAAATACTTAAAATCTTTTCAAACCTGAATTCTGTCGACGTCTTCGATGGTGGTTTACGATTTTATTATATCGAAAATGCAAAAAATTGCTAGAAATGGGGATTCTAGTTTATCTATAGTATAATCGAGTGTTGCCATTGGGAACAAACGACTCAATGTTAAAAAAATTTATGATTCTCGAAAACGGTGCGTCGTAGCGTGAAAACGCAAAGAGCAAAAGTTGTTCTGAATTCAATTTTGAGCACAATTTAGCAAAAAGTTTCATTCGGACTCTAAAAACAACAAAGTTAGAACGATTTTATGTCAAAAATACTTAAAATCTCTTCAAACCTGAATTCTGCCGACGTCTTCGATGGTGGTTTACGACATTACTATATCGAAAATGCGCAAAATCGCTATAAATGTGGATTCTAGTTCATCTATAGTATAATCGAGTGTTGCCATTGGGAGCAAACCACTCAATGTTAAAAAATTTGATGATTCTCGAAAACGGTGCTGCGTCCTAGCGAGAAAAGTGCAAGAGCAAATTTGTTCAGAATTCAATTTGAGCACAATTTAGCAAAAAATTTCATTCTGAGTCTAAAAACAACAAAGTTACAACGATTTGATGTCAAAAATACTTAAAATCTCTTCAAACCTGAATTCTGTTGACGTCTTCTATGGTGGTTTACGACTTTACTATATCGAAAATGCAGAAAATCGCAATAAATGTGGATTCTAGTTCATCTATAGTATAATCGAGTGTTGCCATTGGGAACAAACCACTCAATGTTAAAAAATTTGATAAATCTCGAAAACGGTGCGTCCTAGCGAGAAAACGCAAAGAGCAAAAGTTGTTCTGAATTCAATTCTGAGCACAATTTGGCAAAAATATTCATTTCATGTCTAAAAACGACAAAGTTACAACGATTTTATGTCAAAAATACTTAAAATCTCTTCAAACCTGAATTCTGCGACGTCTTCGATGGTGGTTTACGACTTTATTATATCGAAAATGCAGAAAATTGCTAGAAATGGGGATTCTAGTTTATCTATAGTATGATCGAGTGTTGCCATTGGGAACAAACCACTCAATGTTAAAAAATTTGATAAATCTCGAAAACGGTGCGTCCTAGCGAGAAAACGCAAAGAGCAAAAGTTGTTCTGAATTCAATTCTGAGCACAATTTGGCAAAAATATTCATTTCATGTCTAAAAACGACAAAGTTACAACGATTTTATGTCAAAAATACTTAAAATCTCTTCAAACCTGAATTCTGCCGACGTCTTCGATGGTGGTTTACGACATTACTATATCGAAAATGCGGAAAATCGCTATAAATGTGGATTCTAGTTCATCTATAGTATAATCGAATGTTGCCATTGGGAACAAACCACTCAATGTTAAAAAATTTGATGATTCTCGAAAACGGTGCGTCCTAGCGTGAAAACGCAAAGAGCAAAAGTTGTTCTGAATTCAATTCTGAGCACAATTTGCCAAAAATATTCATTTCATGTCCAAAAACATCAAAGTTACAACGATTTTATGTCAAAAATACTTAAAATCTTTTCAAACGTGAATTCTGCGACGTCTTCGATGGTGGTTTACGACTTTATTATGTCGAAAATGCAGGAAATCGCTATAAATGTGGATTCTAGTTCATCTATAGTATAATCGAGTGTTGCCATTGGGAACAAACCACTCAATGTTAAAAAATTTGATGATTCTCAAAAACGGTGCGTCCTAGCGTGAAAACGCAAAGAGAAAAGTTCTTCTGAATTCAATTCAGAATTCAGAATTCAAAAAAGTTTCATTCTGACTCTAAAAACAACAAAGTTACAACGATTTTATGTCAAAAATACTTAAAATTTCTTCAAACCTGAATTCTGCCGACCTCTTCGATGGTGGTTTACGACATTACTATATCGAAAATGCGCAAAATCGCTATAAATGTGGATTCTAGTTCATCTATAGTATAATCGAGTGTTGCCATTGGGAGCAAACCACTCAATGTTAAAAAATTTGATGATTCTCGAAAACGCTGCTGTGTCCTAGCGAGAAAAGTGCAAGAGCAAATTTGTTCAGAATTCAATTTGAGCACAATTTAACAAAAAATTTCATTTTGAATCTAATAACAACAAAGTTACAACGATTTTATGTCAAAAATACTTAAAATCTCTTCAAACCTGAATTCAGCGACATCTTCGGAGGTGGTTTACGACTTTACCATATCGAAAATGCAGAAAGTTGCTTGAAATGAGGATTCTAGTTCTTTTGTAGTATAATCGAGTGTTGCCATTGGGAACAAACCACTCAATGTTAAAAAATTTGATGATTCTCGAAAACGGTGCGTCCTAGCGAGAAAACGCAAGGAGCAAAAGTTGTTCTGAATTCAATTCTGAGCACAATTTGTCAAAAATATTCATTTCATGTCTAAAAACATCAAAGTTACAACGATTTTATGTCAAAAATACTTAAAATTTCTTCAAACCTGAATTCTGCCGACCTCGTCGATAGTGGTTTACGACATTACTATATCGAAAATTCGCAAAATCGCTATAAATGTGGATTCTAGTTCATCTATAGTATAATCGAGTGTTGCCATTAGGAGCAAACCACTCAATGTTAAAAAATTTGATGATTCTCGAAAACGCTGCTGCGTCCTAGCGAGAAAAGTGCAAGAGCAAATTTGTTCAGAATTCAATTTGAGCACAATTTAGCAAAAAATTTCATTCTGAGTCTAAAAACAACAAAGTTACAACGATTTGTTGTCAAAAATACTTAAAATCTCTTCAAACCTGAATTCTGTTGACGTCTTCTATGGTGGTTTACGACTTTACTATATCGAAAATGCAGAAAATCGCTAGAAATGAGGATTCTAGTTCATCTATAGTATAATCGAGTGTTGCCATTGGGAACAAACCACTCAGTGTTAAAAAAAATTATGATTCTCGGAAACGGTGCGTCCTAGCGTGAAAACGCAAAGAGCAAAAGTTGTTCTGAATTCAATTTTGAGCACAATTTGTCAAAAATATTCATTTCATCTCTAAAAACATCAAAGTTACAACGATTTTATGTCAAAAATACTTAAAATCTTTTCAAACGTGAATTCTGCGTCGTCTTCGATGGTGGTTTACGACTTTATTATGTCGAAAATGCAGAAAATCGCTAGAAATGGGGATTCTAGTTCATCTATAGTATAATCGAGTGTTGCCATTGGGAACAAACCACTCAGTGTTAAAAAAAATTATGATTCTCGGAAACGGTGCGTCCTAGCGTGAAAACGCAAAGAGCAAAAGTTGTTCTGAATTCAATTTTGAGCACAATTTAGCAAAAAGTTTCATTCTGACTCTAAAAACAACAAAGTTACAACGATTTTATGTCAAAAATACTTAAAATCTTTTCAAACCTGAATTCTGCCGACGTCTTCGATGGTGGTTTACGACATTACCATATCAAAAATGCGGAAAATCGCTATAAATGTGGATTCTAGTTCATCTATAGTATAATCGAGTGTTGCCATTGGGAACAAACCACTCAATGTTAAAAAATTTGATGATTCTCGAAAACGGTGCGTCCTAGCGTGAAAACGCAAAGAGAAAAGTTCTTCTGAATTCAATTCTGAGCACAATTTAGCAAAAAGCTTCATTCTGAGTCTAAAAACAACAAAGTTACAACGATTTTATGTCAAGAATACTTAAAATCTCTTCAAACCTGAATTCTGCCGACCTCTTCGATGGTGGTTTACGACATTACTATATCGAAAATGCGCAAAATCGCTATAAATATGGATTCTAGTTCATCTATAGTATAATCGAGTGTTGCCATTGGGAGCAAACCACTCAATGTTAAAAAATTTGATGATTCTCGAAAACGCTGCTGCGTCCTAGCGAGAAAAGTGCAAGAGCAAATTTGTTCAGAAATCAATTTGAGCACAATTTAACAAAAAATTTCATTTTGAATCTAATAACAACAAAGTTACAACGATTTTATGTCAAAAATACTTAAAATCTCTTCAAACCTGAATTCAGCGACATCTTCGGAGGTGGTTTACGACTTTACCATATCGAAAATGCAGAAAGTTGCTTGAAATGAGGATTCTAGTTCTTTTGTAGTATAATCGAGTGTTGCCATTGGGAACAAACCACTCAATGTTAAAAAATTTGATGATTCTCGAAAACGGTGCGTCCTGGTGAGAAAACGCAAGGAGCAAAAGTTGTTCTGAATTCAATTCTGAGCACAATTTGTCAAAAATATTCATTTCATGTCTAAAAACATCAAAGTTACAACGATTTTATGTCAAAAATACTTAAAATTTCTTCAAACCTGAATTCTGCCGACCTCTTCGATGGTGGTTTACGACATTACTATATCGAAAATGCGCAAAATCGCTATAAATGTGGATTCTAGTTCATCTATAGTATAATCGAGTGTTGCCATTAGGAGCAAACCACTCAATGTTAAAAAATTTGATGATTCTCTAAAACGCTGCTGCGTCCTAGCGAGAAAAGTGCAAGAGCAAATTTGTTCAGAATTCAATTTGAGCACAATTTAGCAAAAAATTTCATTCTGAGCCTAAAAACAACAAAGTTACAACGATTTGATGTCAAAAATACTTAAAATCTCTTCAAACCTGGATTCTGCGAAGTCTTCGAAGGTGGTTTACGAGTTTACTATATCGAAAATGTAGAAAATCGCTAGAAATGGGGATTCTAGTTCATCTATAGTATAATCGAGTGTTGCCATTGGGAACAAACCACTCAATGTTAAAAAATTTGATGATTCTCGAAAACGGTGCGTCCTAGCGAGAAAACGCAAAGAGCAAAAGTTGTTCTGAATTCAATTTTGAGCACAATTTGGCAAAAAATTTCATTCTGAGTCTAAAAACAACAAAGTTACAACGATTTTATGTCAAAAATACTTAAAATCTTTTCAAACCTGGATTCTGCGAAGTCTTCGAAGGTGGTTTACGAGTTTACTATATCGAAAATGTAGAAAATCGCTAGAAATTGGGATTCTAAATCATCTATAGTATAATCGAGTGTTGCCATTGGGAACAAACCACTCAATGTTAAAAAATTTGATGATTCTCGAAAACGGTGCGTCCTAGCGTGAAAACGCAAAGAGCAAAAGTTGTTCTGAATTCAATTCTGAGCACAATTTATCAAAAAGTTTCATTCTGACTTTAAAAACAACAAAGTTACAAAGATTTTATGTCAAAAATACTTAAAATCTCTTCAAACCTGAATTCTGCGACGTCTTCGATGGTGGTTTACGACTTTACTATATCGAAAATGCAGGAAATCGCTAGAAATGGGGATTCTAGTTCATCTATAGTATAATCGAGTGTTGCCATTGGGAACAAACCTCTCAATGTTAAAAAATTTGATGATTCTCGAGAACGGTGCGTCCTAGCGAGAAAACGCAAGGAGCAAAAGTTGTTCTGAATTCAATTCTGAGCACAATTTGTCAAAAATATGCATTTCATGTCTAAAAACATCAAAGTTACAACGATTTTATGTCAAAAATATTTAAAATCTCTTCAAACGTGAATTCTGCGACGTCTTCGATGGTGGTTTACGACTTTATTATGTCGAAAATGCAGAAAATCGCTAGAAATGGGGATTCTAGTTCATCTATAGTATAATCGAGTGTTGCCATTGGGAACAAACCACTCAGTGTTAAAAAAAATTATGATTCTCGGAAACGGTGCGTCCTAGCGTGAAAACGCAAAGAGCAAAAGTTGTTCTGAATTCAATTTTGAGCACAATTTAGCAAAAAGTTTCATTCTGACTCTAAAAACAACAAAGTTACAACGATTTCATTTCAAAAATACTTAAAATCTTTTCAAACCTGAATTCTGCCGACGTCTTCGATAGTGGTTTACGACATTACCATATCGAAAATGCGGAAAATCGCTATAAATGTGGATTCTAGTTCATCTATAGTATAATCGAGTGTTGCCATTGGGAACAAACCACTCAATGTTAAAAAATTTGATGATTCTCGAAAACGGTGCGTCCTAGCGTGAAAACGCAAAGAGAAAAGTTCTTCTGAATTCAATTCTGAGCACAATTTAGCAAAAAGCTTCATTCTGAGTCTAAAAACAACAAAGTTACAACGATTTTATGTCAAAAATACTTAAAATCTCTTCAAACCTGAATTCTGCCGACATCTTCGATGGTGGTTTACGACATTACTATATCGAAAATGCGCAAAATCGCTATAAATGTGGATTCTAGTTCATCTATAGTATAATCGAGTGTTGCCATTGGGAGCAAACCACTCAATGTTAAAAAATTTGATGATTTTCGAAAACGGTGCTGCGTCCTGGCGAGAAAAGTGCAAGAGCAAATTTGTTCAGAATTCAATTTGAGCACAATTTAGCAAAAAATTTCATTCTGAGTCTAAAAATAACAAAGTTACAACGATTTTATGTCAAAAATACTTAAAATCTTTTCAAACCTGAATTCTGCCGACGTCTTCTATGGTGGTTTACGACTTTACTATATCGAAAATGCAGAAAATCGCAATAAATGTGGATTCTAGTTCATCTATAGTATAATCGAGTGATGCCATTGGGAACAAACCACTCAATGTTAAAAAATTTGATGATTCTCGAAAACGGTGCGTCCTAGCGAGAAAACGCAAAGAGCAAAAGTTGTTCTGAATTCAATTCTGAGCACAATTTGGCAAAAATATTCATTTCATGTCTAAAAACAACAAAGTTACAACGATTTTATTTCAAAAATACTTAAAATCTCTTCAAACCTAAATTCAGCGACGTCTTCGATGGTGGTTTACGACTTTACTATATCGAAAATGCAGAAAATCGCTAGAAATGGGGATCCTAGTTCATCTATAGTATAATCGAGTGTTGCCATTGGGAACAAACCGCTCAATGTTAAAAAATTTGATGATTCTCGAAAACGGTGCGCCCTAGCGTGAAAACGCAAAGAGCAAAAGTTTTTCTGAATTCAATTTTGAGCACAATTTAGCAAAAAGTTTCATTCTGACTCTAAAAACAACAAAGTTACAACGATTTGATGTCAAAAATACTTAAAATCTCTTCAAACCTGAATTCAGCGACATCTTCGGAGATGGTTTACGACTTTACCATATCGAAAATGCAGAAAGTTGCTTGAAATGAAGATTCTAGTTCTTTTGTAGTATAATCGAGTCTTGCCATTGGGAACAAACCACTCAATGTTAAAAATTTTGATGATTTTCGAATACGGTGCGTCCTAGCGAGAAAACGCAAAGAGCAAAAGTTGTTCTGAATTCAATTCTGAGCACAATTTAGCAAAAAATTTCATTCTGAGTCTAAAAACAACAAAGTTACAACGATTTTATGTCAAAAATACTTAAAATCTCTTCAAACCTGAATTCTGCCGACGTCTTCTATGGTGGTTTACGACTTTACTATATCGAAAATGCAGAAAATCGCAATAAATGGGGATTCTAGTTCATCTATAGTATAATCGAGTGTTGCCATTGGGAACAAACCACTCAATGTTAAAAAATTTGATGATTCTCAAAAACGGTGCGTCCTAGCGAGAAAACGCAAAGAGCAAAAGTTGTTCTGAATTCAATTCTGAGCACAATTTGGCAAAAATATTCATTTCATGTCTAAAAACAACAAAGTTACAACGATTTTATGTCAAAAATACTTAAAATCTCTTCAAACCTGAATTCTGCGACGTCTTCGATGGTGGTTTACGACTTTATTATATCGAAAATGCCGAGAATCGCTATAAATGTGGATTCTAGTTCATCTGTAGTATAATCGAGTGTTGCCATTGGGAACAAACCACTCAATGTTAAAAAATTTGATGATTCTCGAAAACCGTGCGTCCTAGCGTGAAAACGCAAAGAGCAAAAGTTGTTCTGAATTCAATTCTGAGCACAATTTAGCAAAAAATTTCATTCTGAGTCTAAAAACAACAAAGTTACAACGATTTTATGTCAAAAATACTTAAAATCTCTTCAAACCTAAATTCTGCGACGTCTTCGATGGTGGTTTACGACTTTACTATATCGAAAATGTAGAAAATCGCTAGAATTGGGGATTCTAGTTCATCTATAGTATAATCGAATGTTGCCATTGGGAACAAACCACTCAATGTCAAAAAATTTGTTGATTCTCGAAGACGGTGCGACCTAGCGGGAAAACGCAAAGAGCAAAAGTTGTTCTGAATTCAATTCTGAGCACAATTTAACAAAAAATTTCATTCTGAGTCTAAAAACAACAAAGTGACAACGATTTTATGTCAAAGATACTTAAAATCTTTTCTAACCTGAATTCAGCGACGTCTTCGGAAGTGGTTTACGACTTTACCATATCGAAAAGGCAGGAAATTGCTTGAAATGAGGATTCTAGTTCTTTTGTAGTATAATCGAGTTTTACCATTGGGAACAAATCATTCAATGTTAAAAAATTTGATGATTCTCGAAAACGGTGCGTCCTAGCGAGAAAACGCAAAGAGCAAAAGTTGTTCTGAATTCAATTCTGAGCACAATTTGTCAAAAATATTCATTTCATGTCTAAAAACAACAAAGTTACAACGATTTTATTTCAATAATAATTAAAATCTCTTCAAACCTGAATTCTGCGACGTCGTCGATGGTGGTTTACGACTTTATTATATCGAAAATGCAGAAAATCGCTAGAAATGGGGATTCTAGCTCATCTATAGTATAATCGAGTGTTGCCATTGGGAACAAACCACTCAATGTTAAAAAAAAATTATGATTCTCGGAAACGGTGCGCCCTAGCGTGAAAACGCAAAGAGCAAAAGTTTTTCTGAATTCAATTTTGAGCACAATTTAGCAAAAAGTTTCATTCTGACTCTAAAAACAACAAAGTTACAAGGATTTGATGTCAAAAATACTTAAAATCTCTTCAAACCTGAATTCAGCGACATCTTCGGAGGTGGTTTACGACTTTACCATATCGAAAATGCAGAAAGTTGCTTGAAATGAAGATTCTAGTTCTTTTGTAGTATAATCGAGTCTTGCCATTGGGAACAAACCACTCAATGTTAAAAATTTTGATGATTTTCGAATACGGTGCGTCCTAGCGAGAAAACGCAAAGAGCAAAAGTTGTTCTGAATTCAATTCTGAGCACAATTTAGCAAAAAATTTCATTCTGAGTCTAAAAACAACAAAGTTACAACGATTTTATGTCAAAAATACTTAAAATCTCTTCAAACCTGAATTCTGCCGACGTCTTCTATGGTGGTTTACGACTTTACTATATCGAAAATGCAGAAAATCGCAATAAATGTGGATTCTAGTTCATCTATAGTATAATCGAGTGTTGCCATTGGGAACAAACCACTCAATGTTAAAAAATTTGATGATTCTCAAAAACGGTGCGTCCTAGCGAGAAAACGCAAAGAGCAAAAGTTGTTCTGAATTCAATTCTGAGCACAATTTGGCAAAAATATTCATTTCATGTCTAAAAACAACAAAGTTACAACGATTTTATTTCAATAATAATTAAAATCTCTTCAAACCTGAATTCTGCGACGTCGTCGATGGTGGTTTACGACTTTATTATATCGAAAATGCAGAAAATCGCTAGAAATGGGGATTCTAGCTCATCTATAGTATAATCGAGTGTTGCCATTGGGAACAAACCACTCAATGTTAAAAAAAATTATGATTCTCGGAAACGGTGCGCCCTAGCGTGAAAACGCAAAGAGCAAAAGTTTTTCTGAATTCAATTTTGAGCACAATTTAGCAAAAAGTTTCATTCTGACTCTAAAAACAACAAAGTTACAACGATTTGATGTCAAAAATACTTAAAATCTCTTCAAACCTGAATTCAGCGACATCTTCGGAGATGGTTTACGACTTTACCATATCGAAAATGCAGAAAGTTGCTTGAAATGAAGATTCTAGTTCTTTTGTAGTATAATCGAGTCTTGCCATTGGGAACAAACCACTCAATGTTAAAAATTTTGATGATTTTCGAATACGGTGCGTCCTAGCGAGAAAACGCAAAGAGCAAAAGTTGTTCTGAATTCAATTCTGAGCACAATTTAGCAAAAAATTTCATTCTGAGTCTAAAAACAACAAAGTTACAACGATTTTATGTCAAAAATACTTAAAATCTCTTCAAACCTGAATTCTGCGACGTCTTCGATAGTGGTTTACGACTTTATTATATCGAAAATGCGGAAAATCGCTATAAATGTGGATTCTAGTTCATCTATAGTATAATCGAGTGTTGCCATTGGGAACAAACCACTCAATGTTAAAAAATTTGAAGATTCTCGAAAACCGTGTGTCCTAGCGTGAAAACGCAAAGAGCAAAATTTGTTCTGAATTCAATTCTGAGCACAATTTAGCAAAAAGCTTCATTCTGAGTCTAAAAACAACAAGGTTACAACGATTTTATGTCAAAAATACTTAAAATCTCTTCAAACCTGGATTCTGCGAAGTCTTCGAAGGTGGTTTACGAGTTTACTATATCGAAAATGTAGAAAATCGCTAGAAATGGGGATTCTAAATCATCTATAGTATAATCGAGTGTTGCCATTGGGAACAAACCACTCAATGTTAAAAAATTTGATGATTCTCGAAAACGATGCGTCCTAGCGAGAAAACGCAAAGAGCAAAAGTTGTTCTGAATTCAATTTTGAGCACAATTTGGCAAAAAATTTTATTCTGAGTCTAAAAACAACAAAGTTTCAACGATTTTATGTCAAAAATACTTAAAATCTCTTCAAACCTGAATTCTGCTGACGTCTTCTATGGTGGTTTACGACTTTACTATATCGAAAATGCAGAAAATCGCAATAAATGTGGATTCTAGTTCATCTATAGTATAATCGAGTGTTGCCATTGGGAACAAACCACTCAATGTTAAAAAATTTGATGATTCTCAAAAACGGTGCGTCCTAGCGAGAAAACGCAAAGAGCAAAATTTGTTCTGAATTCAATTCTGAGCACAATTTGGCAAAAATATTCATTTCATGTCTAAAAACAACAAAGTTACAACGATTTTATGTCAAAAATACTTAAAATCTATTCAAACCTGAATTCTGCGACGTCTTCGATAGTGGTTTACGACTTTATTATATCGAAAATGCGGAAAATCGCTATAAATGTGGATTCTAGTTCATCTATAGTATAATCGAGTGTTGCCATTGGGAACAAACCACTCAATGTTAAAAAATTTGAAGATTCTCGAAAACCGTGTGTCCTAGCGTGAAAACGCAAAGAGCAAAATTTGTTCTGAATTCAATTCTGAGCACAATTTAGCAAAAAGTTTCATTCTGACTCTAAAAACAACAAAGTTACAACGATTTTATGTCAAAAATACTTAAAATCTCTTCAAACCTGAATTCTGCGACGTCTTCGATGGTGGTTTACGACTTTATTATATGGAAAATGCGGAAAATCGCTATAAATGTGAATTCTAGTTCATCTATAGTATTATCGAGTGTTGCCATTGGGAACAAACCACTCAATGTTAAAAAATTTGATGATTCTCGAAAACGGTGCGTCCTGGCGAGAAAACGCAAAGAGAAAATTTGTTCTGAATTCAATTCTGAGCACAATTTAGCAAAAAGCTTCATTCTGAGTCTAAAAACAACAAGGTTACAACGATTTTATGTCAAAAATACTTAAAATCTCTTCAAACCTGAATTCTGCCGACGTCTTCGATGGTGGTTTACGACATTACTATATCGAAAATGCGCAAAATCGCTATAAATGTGGATTCTAGTTCATCTATAGTATAATCGAGTGTTGCCATTGGGAGCAAACCACTCAATGTTAAAAAATTTGACGATTCTCGAAAACGGTGCTGCTTCCTAGCGAGAAAAGTGCAAGAGCAAATTTGTTCAGAATTCAATTTGAACACAATTTAGCAAAAAATTTCATTTTGAGTCTAATAACAACAAAGTTACAACGATTTTATGTCAAAAATACTTAAAATCTCTTCAAACCTGAATTCAGCGACATCTTCGGAGGTGGTTTACGACTTTACCATATCGAAAATGCAGAAAACTGCTTGAAAGAAGGATTCTAGTTCTTTTGTAGTATAATCGAGTTTTGCCATTGGGAACAAACCACTCAATGTTAAAAAATTTGATGATTCTCGAAAACCGTGCGTCCTAGCGTGAAAACGCAAAGAGCAAAATTTGTTCTGAATTCAATTCTGAGCACAATTTAGCAAAAAGTTTCATTCTGACTCTAAAAACAACCAAGTTACAACGATTTTATGTCAAAAATACTTAAAATCTCTTCAAACCTGAATTCTGCGACGTCTTCGATGGTGGTTTACGACTTTATTATATGGAAAATGCGGAAAATCGCTATAAATGTGAATTCTAGTTCATCTATAGTATTATCGAGTGTTGCCATTGGGAACAAACCACTCAATGTTAAAAAATTTGATGATTCTCGAAAACGATGCGTCCTAGCGAGAAAACGCAAAGAGCAAAAGTTGTTCTGAATTCAATTTTGAGCACAATTTTGCAAAAAATTTCATTCTGAGTCTAAAAACAACAAAGTTACAACGATTTTATGTCAAAAATACTTAAAATCTCTTCAAACCTGAATTCTGCTGACGTCTTCTATGGTGGTTTACGACTTTACTATATCGAAAATGCAGAAAATCGCAATAAATGTGGATTCTAGTTCATCTATAGTATAATCGAGTGTTGCCATTGGGAACAAACCACTCAATGTTAAAAAATTTGATGATTCTCAAAAACGGTGCGTCCTAGCGAGAAAACGCAAAGAGCAAAATTTGTTCTGAATTCAATTCTGAGCACAATTTGGCAAAAATATTCATTTCATGTCTAAAAACAACAAAGTTACAACGATTTTATGTCAAAAATACTTAAAATCTATTCAAACCTGAATTCTGCGACGTCTTCGATAGTGGTTTACGACTTTATTATATCGAAAATGCGGAAAATCGCTATAAATGTGGATTCTAGTTCATCTATAGTATAATCGAGTGTTGCCATTGGGAACAAACCACTCAATGTTAAAAAATTTGATGATTCTCGAAAACGGTGCGTCCTGGCGAGAAAACGCAAAGAGAAAATTTGTTCTGAATTCAATTCTGAGCACAATTAACAAAAAGCTTCATTCTGAGTCTAAAAACAACAAGGTTACAACGATTTTATGTCAAAAATACTTAAAATCTCTTCAAACCTGAATTCTGCCGACGTCTTCGATGGTGGTTTACGACATTACTATATCGAAAATGCGCAAAATCGCTATAAATGTGGATTCTAGTTCAACTATAGTATAATCGAGTGTTGCCATTGGGAGCAAACCACTCAATGTTAAAAAATTTGACGATTCTCGAAAACGGTGCTGCTTCCTAGCGAGAAAAGTGCAAGAGCAAATTTGTTCAGAATTCAATTTGAACACAATTTAGCAAAAAATTTCATTTTGAGTCTAATAACAACAAAGTTACAACGATTTTATGTCAAAAATACTTAAAATCTCTTCAAACCTGAATTCAGCGACATCTTCGGAGGTGGTTTACGACTTTACCATATCGAAAATGCAGAAAACTTCTTGAAAGAAGGATTCTAGTTCTTTTGTAGTATAATCGAGTTTTGCCATTGGGAACAAACCACTCAATGTTAAAAAATTTGATGATTCTCGAAAACCGTGCGTCCTAGCGTGAAAACGCAAAGAGCAAAATTTGTTCTGAATTCAATTCTGAGCACAATTTAGCAAAAAGTTTCATTCTGATTCTAAAAACAACAAAGTTACAACGATTTTATGTCAAAAATACTTAAAATCTCTTCAAACCTGAATTCTGCGACGTCTTCGATGGTGGTTTACGACTTTATTATATGGAAAATGCGGAAAATCGCTATAAATGTGAATTCTAGTTCATCTATAGTATTATCGAGTGTTGCCATTGGGAACAAACCACTCAATGTTAAAAAATTTGATGATTCTCGAAAACCGTGCGTCCTAGCGTGAAAACGCAAAGAGCAAAATTTGTTCTGAATTCAATTCTGAGCACAATTTAGCAAAAAGTTTCATTCTGACTCTAAAAACAACAAAGTTACAACGATTTTATTTCAAAAATACTTAAAATCTCTTCAAACCTGAATTCAGCGATATCTTCGATGGTGGTTTACGACTTTACTATATCGAAAATGCAGAAAATTGCTAGAAATGGGGATTCTAGTTAATCTATAGTATAATCGAGTGTTGCCATTGGAAACAAACCGCTCAATGTTAAAAAATTTGATGATTCTCGAAAACGGAGCGTCCTGGCGAGAAAACGCAAAGAGAAAATTTGTTCTGAATTCAATTCTGAGCACAATTTAGCAAAAAGCTTCATTCTGAGTCTAAAAACAACAAGGTTACAACGATTTTATGTCAAAAATACTTAAAATCTCTTCAAACTTGAATTCTGCCGACGTCTTCGATGGTGGTTTACGACATTACTATATCGAAAATGCGCAAAATCGCTATAAATGTGGATTCTAGTTCATCTATAGTATAATCGAGTTTTGCCATTGGGAGCAAACCACTCAATGTTAAAAAATTTGACGATTCTCGAAAACGGTGTTGCTTCCTAGCGAGAAAAGTGCAAGAGCAAATTTGTTCAGAATTCAATTTGAACACAATTTAGCAAAAAATTTCATTTTGAGTCTAATAACAACAAAGTTACAACGATTTTATGTCAAAAATACTTAAAATCTCTTCAAACCTGAATTCAACGACATCTTCGGAGGTGGTTTGCGACTTTACCATATCGAAAATGCAGAAAACTGCTTGAAAGAAGGATTCTAGTTCTTTTGTAGTATAATCGAGTTTTGCCTTTGGGAACAAACCACTCAATGTTAAAAAATTTGATGATTCTCGAAAACCGTGCGTCCTAGCGTGAAAACGCAAAGAGCAAAATTTGTTCTGAATTCAATTCTGAGCACAATTTAGCAAAAAGTTTTATTCTGACCCTAAAAACAACAAAGTTACAACGATTTTATGTCAAAAATACTTAAAATCTCTTCAAACCTGAATTCTGCGACGTCTTCGATGGTGGTTTACGACTTTATTATATCGAAAATGCGGAAAATCGCTATAAATGTGGATTCTAGTTCATCTATAATATAATCGAGTGTTGCCATTGGGCACAAACCACTCAATGTTAAAAAATTTGATGATTCTCGGAAACCGTGCGTCCTAGCGTGAAAACGCAAAGAGCAAAATTTGTTCTGAATTCAATTCTGAGCACAATTTAGCAAAAAGTTTCATTCTGACTCTAAAAACAACAAAGTTGCAACGATTTTATTTCAAAAATACTTAAAATCTCTTCAAACCTGAATTCAGCGACGTCTTCGATGGTGGTTTACGACTTTACTATATCGAAAATGCAGAAAATCGCTAGAAATGGGGATTCTAGTTCATCTATAGTATAATCGAGTGTTGCCATTGGGAACAAACCGCTCAATGTTAAAAAATTTGATGATTCTCGAAAACGGTGCGTCCTAGCGAGAAAACGCAAAGAGAAAATTTGTTCTGAATTCAATTCTGAGCACAATTTAGCAAAAAATTTCATTCTGAGTCTAAAAACAACAAAGTTACAACGATTTTATTTCAAAAATACATAAAACCTCCTCAAACCTGAATTCTGCGACGTCTTCGATCGTGGTTTACTACTTTATTATATCGAAAATTCAGAAAATCGCTAGAAATTGGGATTCTAGTTCATATATAGTATAATCGAGTGTTGCCATTGGGAACAAACCACTCAATGTCAAAAAATTTGTTGATTCTCGAAGACGGTGCGACCTAGCGAGAAAACGCAAAGAGCAAAAGTTGTTCTGAATTCAATTCTGAGCACAATTTAGAAAAAATTTCAATCTGAGTCTAAAAAAAAAAAGTTACAACGATTTGATATCAAAAATACTTGAAATCTCTTCAAACCTGGATTCTGCGACGTCTTCGAAGGTGGTTTACGACTTTACCATATCGACAATGCAGCAAATCGCTTGAAATGGGGATTCTAGTTAATTTGTAGCATAATCGAGTTTTGCCATTGGGAACAAACTACTCGATGTTAAAAAATTTGATGATTCTCGAAAACGGTGCGTCCTAGCAAAAAAAGTGCAAGAGCAAAAGTTGTTCTGAATTCAATTCTGAGCACAATTTAACAAAAAATTTCATTCTGAGTCTAAAAACAACAAAGTGACAACGATTTTATGTCAAAGATACTTAAAATCTTTTCTAACCTGAATTCAGCGACGTCTTCGGAAGTGGTTTACGACTTTACCATATCGAAAAGGCAGGAAATTGCTTGAAATGAGGATTCTAGTTCTTTTGTAGTATAATCGAGTTTTACCATTGGGAACAAATCATTCAATGTTAAAAAATTTGATGATTCTCGAAAACGGTGCGTCCTAGCGAGAAAACGCAAAGAGCAAAAGTTGTTCTGAATTCAATTCTGAGCACAATTTGTCAAAAATATTCATTTCATGTCTAAAAACAACAAAGTTACAACGATTTTATTTCAATAATAATTAAAATCTCTTCAAACCTGAATTCTGCGACGTCGTCGATGGTGGTTTACGACTTTATTATATCGAAAATGCAGAAAATCGCTAGAAATGGGGATTCTAGCTCATCTATAGTATAATCGAGTGTTGCCATTGGGAACAAACCACTCAATGTTAAAAAAAATTATGATTCTCGGAAACGGTGCGCCCTAGCGTGAAAACGCAAAGAGCAAAAGTTTTTCTGAATTCAATTTTGAGCACAATTTAGCAAAAAGTTTCATTCTGACTCTAAAAACAACAAAGTTACAACGATTTGATGTCAAAAATACTTAAAATCTCTTCAAACCTGAATTCAGCGACATCTTCGGAGGTGGTTTACGACTTTACCATATCGAAAATGCAGAAAGTTGCTTGAAATGAAGATTCTAGTTCTTTTGTAGTATAATCGAGTCTTGCCATTGGGAACAAACCACTCAATGTTAAAAATTTTGATGATTTTCGAATACGGTGCGTCCTAGCGAGAAAACGCAAAGAGCAAAAGTTGTTCTGAATTCAATTCTGAGCACAATTTAGCAAAAAATTTCATTCTGAGTCTAAAAACAACAAAGTTACAACGATTTTATGTCAAAAATACTTAAAATCTCTTCAAACCTGAATTCTGCCGACGTCTTCTATGGTGGTTTACGACTTTACTATATCGAAAATGCAAAAAATCGCAATAAATGTGGATTCTAGTTCATCTATAGTATAATCGAGTGTTGCCATTGGGAACAAACCACTCAATGTTAAAAAATTTGATGATTCTCAAAAACGGTGCGTCCTAGCGAGAAAACGCAAAGAGCAAAAGTTGTTCTGAATTCAATTCTGAGCACAATTTGGCAAAAATATTCATTTCATGTCTAAAAACAACAAAGTTACAACGATTTTATTTCAATAATAATTAAAATCTCTTCAAACCTGAATTCTGCGACGTCGTCGATGGTGGTTTACGACTTTATTATATCGAAAATGCAGAAAATCTCTAGAAATGGGGATTCTAGCTCATCTATAGTATAATCGAGTGTTGCCATTGGGAACAAACCACTCAATGTTAAAAAAAATTATGATTCTCGGAAACGGTGCGCCCTAGCGTGAAAACGCAAAGAGCAAAAGTTTTTCTGAATTCAATTTTGAGCACAATTTAGCAAAAAGTTTCATTCTGACTCTAAAAACAACAAAGTTACAACGATTTGATGTCAAAAATACTTAAAATCTCTTCAAACCTGAATTCAGCGACATCTTCGGAGATGGTTTACGACTTTACCATATCGAAAATGCAGAAAGTTGCTTGAAATGAAGATTCTAGTTCTTTTGTAGTATAATCGAGTCTTGCCATTGGGAACAAACCACTCAATGTTAAAAATTTTGATGATTTTCGAATACGGTGCGTCCTAGCGAGAAAACGCAAAGAGCAAAAGTTGTTCTGAATCCAATTCTGAGCACAATTTAGCAAAAAATTTCATTCTGAGTCTAAAAACAACAAAGTTACAACGATTTTATGTCAAAAATACTTAAAATCTCTTCAAACCTGAATTCTGCCGACGTCTTCTATGGTGGTTTACGACTTTACTATATCGAAAATGCAGAAAATCGCAATAAATGTGGATTCTAGTTCATCTATAGTATAATCGAGTGTTGCCATTGGGAACAAACCACTCAATGTTAAAAAATTTGATGATTCTCAAAAACGGTGCGTCCTAGCGAGAAAACGCAAAGAGCAAAAGTTGTTCTGAATTCAATTCTGAGCACAATTTGGCAAAAATATTCATTTCATGTCTAAAAACAACAAAGTTACAACGATTTTATGTCAAAAATACTTAAAATCTCTTCAAACCTGAATTCTGCGACGTCTTCGATGGTGGTTTACGACTTTATTATATCGAAAATGCCGAGAATCGCTATAAATGTGGATTCTAGTTCATCTGTAGTATAATCGAGTGTTGCCATTGGGAACAAACCACTCAATGTTAAAAAATTTGATGATTCTCGAAAACCGTGCGTCCTAGCGTGAAAACGCAAAGAGCAAAATTTGTTCTGAATTCAATTCTGAGCACAATTTAGCAAAAAGTTTCATTCTGACTCTATAAACAACAAAGTTACAAAGATTTTATGTCAAAAATACTTAAAATCTCTTCAAACCTGGATTCTGCGAAGTCTTCGAAGGTGGTTTACGAGTTTACTATATCGAAAATGTAGAAAATCGCTAGAAATGGGGATTCTAAATCATCTATAGTATAATCGAGTGTTGCCATTGGGAACAAACCACTCAATGTTAAAAAATTTGATGATTCTCGAAAACGATGCGTCCTAGCGAGAAAACGCAAAGAGCAAAAGTTGTTCTGAATTCAATTTTGAGCACAATTTGGCAAAAAATTTTATTCTGAGTCTAAAAACAACAAAGTTACAACGATTTTATGTCAAAAATACTTAAAATCTCTTCAAACCTGAATTCTGCTGACATCTTCTATGGTGGTTTACGACTTTACTATATCGAAAATGCAGAAAATCGCAATAAATGTGGATTCTAGTTCATCTATAGTATAATCGAGTGTTGCCATTGGGAACAAACCACTCAATGTTAAAAAATTTGATGATTCTCAAAAACGGTGCGTCCTAGCGAGAAAACGCAAAGAGCAAAATTTTTTCTGAATTCAATTCTGAGCACAATTTGGCAAAAATATTCATTTCATGTCTAAAAACAACAAAGTTACAACGATTTTATGTCAAAAATACTTAAAATCTATTCAAACCTGAATTCTGCGACGTCTTCGATAGTGGTTTACGACTTTATTATATCGAAAATGCGGAAAATCGCTATAAATGTGGATTCTAGTTCATCTATAGTATAATCGAGTGTTGCCATTGGGAACAAACCACTCAATGTTAAAAAATTTGAAGATTCTCGAAAACCGTGTGTCCTAGCGTGAAAACGCAAAGAGCAAAATTTGTTCTGAATTCAATTCTGAGCACAATTTAGCAAAAAGTTTCATTCTGACTCTAAAAACAACAAAGTTACAACGATTTTATGTCAAAAATACTTAAAATCTCTTCAAACCTGAATTCTGCGACGTCTTCGATGGTGGTTTACGACTTTATTATATGGAAAATGCGGAAAATCGCTATAAATGTGAATTCTAGTTCATCTATAGTATTATCGAGTGTTGCCATTGGGAACAAACCACTCAATGTTAAAAAATTTAATGATTCTCGAAAACGGTGCGTCCTGGCGAGAAAACGCAAAGAGAAAATTTATTCTGAATTCAATTCTGAGCACAATTTAGCAAAAAGCTTCATTCTGAGTCTAAAAACAACAAGGTTACAACGATTTTATGTCAAAAATACTTAAAATCTCTTCAAACCTGAATTCTGCCGACGTCTTCGATGGTGGTTTACGACATTACTATATCGAAAATGCGCAAAATCGCTATAAATGTGGATTCTAGTTCATCTATAGTATAATCGAGTGTTGCCATTGGGAGCAAACCACTCAATGTTAAAAAATTTGACGATTCTCGAAAACGGTGCTGCTTCCTAGCGAGAAAAGTGCAAGAGCAAATTTGTTCAGAATTCAATTTGAACACAATTTAGCAAAAAATTTCATTTTGAGTCTAATAACAACAAAGTTACAACGATTTTATGTCAAAAATACTTAAAATCTCTTCAAACCTGAATTCAGCGACATCTTCGGAGGTGGTTTACGACTTTACCATATCGAAAATGCAGAAAACTGCTTGAATGAAGGATTCTAGTTCTTTTGTAGTATAATCGAGTTTTGCCATTGGGAACAAACCACTCAATGTTAAAAAATTTGATGATTCTCGAAAACCGTGCGTCCTAGCGTGAAAACGCAAAGAGCAAAATTTGTTCTGAATTCAATTCTGAGCACAATTTAGCAAAAAGTTTCATTCTGACTCTAAAAACAACAAAGTTACAACGATTTTATGTCAAAAATATTTAAAATCTCTTCAAACCTGAATTCTGCGACGTCTTCGATGGTGGTTTACGACTTTATTATATGGAAAATGCGGAAAATCGCTATAAATGTGAATTCTAGTTCATCTATAGTATTATCGAGTGTTGCCATTGGGAACAAACCACTCAATGTTAAAAAATTTGATGATTCTCGAAAACGATGCGTCCTAGCGAGAAAACGCAAAGAGCAAAAGTTGTTCTGAATTCAATTTTGAGCACAATTTGGCAAAAAATTTCATTCTGAGTCTAAAAACAACAAAGTTACAACGATTTTATGTCAAAAATACTTAAAATCTCTTCAAACCTGAATTCTGCTGACGTCTTCTATGGTGGTTTACGACTTTACTATATCGAAAATGCAGAAAATCGCAATAAATGTGGATTCTAGTTCATCTATAGTATAATCGAGTGTTGCCATTGGGAACAAACCACTCAATGTTAAAAAATTTGATGATTCTCAAAAACGGTGCGTCCTAGCGAGAAAACGCAAAGAGCAAAATTTGTTCTGAATTCAATTCTGAGCACAATTTGGCAAAAATATTCATTTCATGTCTAAAAACAACAAAGTTACAACGATTTTATGTCAAAAATACTTAAAATCTATTCAAACCTGAATTCTGCGACGTCTTCGATAGTGGTTTACGACTTTATTATATCGAAAATGCGGAAAATCGCTATAAATGTGGATTCTATTTCATCTATAGTATAATCGAGTGTTGCCATTGGGAACAAACCACTCAATGTTAAAAAATTTGATGATTCTCGAAAACGGTGCGTCCTGGCGAGAAAACGCAAAGAGAAAATTTGTTCTGAATTCAATTCTGAGCACAATTAACAAAAAGCTTCATTCTGAGTCTAAAAACAACAAGGTTACAACGATTTTATGTCAAAAATACTTAAAATCTCTTCAAACCTGAATTCTGCCGACGTCTTCGATGGTGGTTTACGACATTACTATATCGAAAATGCGCAAAATCGCTATAAATGTGGATTCTAGTTCATCTATAGTATAATCGAGTGTTGCCATTGGGAGCAAACCACTCAATGTTAAAAAATTTGACGATTCTCGAAAACGGTGCTGCTTCCTAGCGAGAAAAGTGCAAGAGCAAATTTGTTCAGAATTCAATTTGAACACAATTTAGCAAAAAATTTCATTTTGAGTCTAATAACAACAAAGTTACAACGATTTTATGTCAAAAATACTTAAAATCTCTTCAAACCTGAATTCAGCGACATCTTCGGAGGTGGTTTACGACTTTACCATATCGAAAATGCAGAAAACTGCTTGAAAGAAGGATTCTAGTTCTTTTGTAGTATAATCGAGTTTTGCCATTGGGAACAAACCACTCAATGTTAAAAAATTTGATGATTCTCGAAAACCGTGCGTCCTAGCGTGAAAACGCAAAGAGCAAAATTTGTTCTGAATTCAATTCTGAGCACAATTTAGCAAAAAGTTTCATTCTGACTCTAAAAACAACAAAGTTACAACGATTTTATGTCAAAAATACTTAAAATCTCTTCAAACCTGAATTCTGCGACGTCTTCGATGGTGGTTTACGACTTTATTATATGGAAAATGCGGAAAATCGCTATAAATGTGAATTCTAGTTCATCTATAGTATTATCGAGTGTTGCCATTGGGAACAAACCACTCAATGTTAAAAAATTTGATGATTCTCGAAAACGGTGCGTCCTGGCGAGAAAACGCAAAGAGAAAATTTGTTCTGAATTCAATTCTGAGCACAATTAACAAAAAGCTTCATTCTGAGTCTAAAAACAACAAGGTTACAACGATTTTATGTCAAAAATACTTAAAATCTCTTCAAACCTGAATTCTGCCGACGTCTTCGATGGTGGTTTACGACATTACTATATCGAAAATGCGCAAAATCGCTATAAATGTGGATTCTAGTTCATCTATAGTATAATCGAGTGTTGCCATTGGGAGCAAACCACTCAATGTTAAAAAATTTGACGATTCTCGAAAACGGTGCTGCTTCCTAGCGAGAAAAGTGCAAGAGCAAATTTGTTCAGAATTCAATTTGAACACAATTTAGCAAAAAATTTCATTTTGAGTCTAATAACAACAAAGTTACAACGATTTTATGTCAAAAATACTTAAAATCTCTTCAAACCTGAATTCAGCGACATCTTCGGAGGTGGTTTACGACTTTACCATATCGAAAATGCAGAAAACTGCTTGAAAGAAGGATTCTAGTTCTTTTGTAGTATAATCGAGTTTTGCCATTGGGAACAAACCACTCAATGTTAAAAAATTTGATGATTCTCGAAAACCGTGCGTCCTAGCGTGAAAACGCAAAGAGCAAAATTTGTTCTGAATTCAATTCTGAGCACAATTTAGCAAAAAGTTTCATTCTGACTCTAAAAACAACAAAGTTACAACGATTTTATGTCAAAAATACTTAAAATCTCTTCAAACCTGAATTCTGCGACGTCTTCGATGGTGGTTTACGACTTTATTATATGGAAAATGCGGAAAATCGCTATAAATGTGAATTCTAGTTCATCTATAGTATTATCGAGTGTTGCCATTGGGAACAAACCACTCAATGTTAAAAAATTTGATGATTCTCGAAAACCGTGCGTCCTAGCGTGAAAACGCAAAGAGCAAAATTTGTTCTGAATTCAATTCTGAGCACAATTTAGCAAAAAGTTTCATTCTGACTCTAAAAACAACAATGTTACAACGATTTTATTTCAAAAATACTTAAAATCTCTTCAAACCTGAATTCAGCGATATCTTCGATGGTGGTTTACGACTTTACTATATCGAAAATGCAGAAAATTGCTAGAAATGGGGATTCTAGTTAATCTATAGTATAATCGAGTGTTGCTATTGGAAACAAACCGCTCAATGTTAAAAAATTTGATGATTCTCGAAAACGGTGCGTCCTGGCGAGAAAACGCAAAGAGAAAATTTGTTCTGAATTCAATTCTGAGCACAATTTAGCAAAAAGCTTCATTCTGAGTCTAAAAACAACAAGGTTACAACGATTTTATGTCAAAAATACTTAAAATCTCTTCAAACTTGAATTCTGCCGACGTCTTCGATGGTGGTTTACGACATTACTATATCGAAAATGCGCAAAATCGCTATAAATGTGGATTCTAGTTCATCTATAGTATAATCGAGTGTTGCCATTGGGAGCAAACCACTCAATGTTAAAAAATTTGACGATTCTCGAAAACGGTGCTGCTTCCTAGCGAGAAAAGTGCAAGAGCAAATTTGTTCAGAATTCAATTTGAACACAATTTAGCAAAAAATTTCATTTTGAGTCTAATAACAACAAAGTTACAACGATTTTATGTCAAAAATACTTAAAATCTCTTCAAACCTGAATTCAACGACATCTTCGGAGGTGGTTTACGACTTTACCATATCGAAAATGCAGAAAACTGCTTGAAAGAAGGATTCTAGTTCTTTTGTAGTATAATCGAGTTTTGCCTTTGGGAACAAACCACTCAATGTTAAAAAATTTGATGATTCTCGAAAACCGTGCGTCCTAGCGTGAAAACGCAAAGAGCAAAATTTGTTCTGAATTCAATTCTGAGCACAATTTAGCAAAAAGTTTCATTCTGACTCTAAAAACAACAAAGTTACAACGATTTTATGTCAAAAATACTTAAAATCTCTTCAAACCTGAATTCTGCGACGTCTTCGATGGTGGTTTACGACTTTATTATATCGAAAATGCGGAAAATCGCTATAAATGTGGATTCTAGTTCATCTATAATATAATCGAGTGTTGCCATTGGGAACAAACCACTCAATGTTAAAAAATTTGATGATTCTCGGAAACCGTGCGTCCTAGCGTGAAAACGCAAAGAGCAAAATTTGTTCTGAATTCAATTCTGAGCACAATTTAGCAAAAAGTTTCATTCTGACTCTAAAAACAACAAAGTTGCAACGATTTTATTTCAAAAATACTTAAAATCTCTTCAAACCTGAATTCAGCGACGTCTTCGATCGTGGTTTACTACTTTATTATATCGAAAATTCAGAAAATCGCTAGAAATTGGGATTCTAGTTCATCTATAGTATAATCGAGTGTTGCCATTGGGAACAAACCACTCAATGTCAAAAAATTTGTTGATTCTCGAAGACGGTGCGACCTAGCGAGAAAACGCAAAGAGCAAAAGTTGTTCTGAATTCAATTCTGAGCACAATTTAGAAAAAATTTCAATCTGAGTCTAAAAAAAAAAAAGTTACAACGATTTGATATAAAAATACTTGAAATCTCTTCAAACCTGGATTCTGCGACGTCTTCGAAGGTGGTTTACGACTTTACCATATCGACAATGCAGAAAATCGCTTGAAATGGGGATTCTAGTTAATTTGTAGCATAATCGAGTTTTGCCATTGGGAACAAACTACTCGATGTTAAAAAATTTGATGATTCTCGAAAACGGTGCGTCCTAGCAAAAAAAGTGCAAGAGCAAAAGTTGTTCAGAATTCAATTCTGAGCACAATTTAGCAAAAAATTTCATTATAATTCTAAAAACAACAAAGTTACAACGATTTTATGTCAAAAATACTTAAAATCTTTTCAAACCTGAATTATGCGACGTCTTCGATGGTGGTTTACGACATTTCTATATCGAAAATGCAGAAAATCGCTAGAAATCTGGATTCTAGCTCATCTATAGTATTATCGAGTGTTGCCATTGGGAACAAACCACTCAATGTTAAAAAATTTGATAATTCTCGAAAACTGTGCGTCCTAGCGAGAAAAGTGCAAGAGCAGAAGTAGTTCAGAATTCAATTTTGGGTAGGATTTAAGAAAAAATTTCATTCTCAGTGTTTAGACTTGTAGAGTTGTATTCGGTTCGCGTGTAAATGCTCGAAGGACCATGTAAATGAAGTAAACGCTCGAGTTTATGTGCGATGTGATAATGGGTCAATTGTACACTCGTTAGAAAAAGTAATGGGCCTTTTCTGGTGTGTGAACTTGTTTATTGTTAAATATACAAATTTGTAATTTGTCCCGTACTGATGGTACTTGTACTGTTGGACTGTTCAACTGATCTTTTTGAACCCGTCACTCAAAACTCCCAAGATTTGGGGATGCCACCCCACCCTCAACCCGCAAAGTGGGGGTGCCCGCTGTAGGGTCTAAACATCCCGGCCTCCTTGGAACGAAGGTTTCAAAAACTTAAATATTTATAACTCTTAACAATAAATTAATGATTAATAAAAGAAAAAATGTACAAAAAAACTTCTTAAAGTAACTTACATACTAATTGAACATTATGTACAAACAAGTGAGAAAGTATAAAACAAAGAGAAAAAAAATACAAAAAAAAATAAGGAATGAGAAATCGCACTGTTTGCGTCCGTTTAACTCACTGGTCACACACTCACACACTGGGTAGCACACACAGAGTCCTAATTGCTCTTTTGACTATCCGGTTGCCCATCTTGATGGAGACCACTCTGATAACGCCGTCTGGTCCCGGATGGATTTCGGTGATACGACCTCGTCTCCACGTGAGCGGGGGTGCTTCCTCGCGTAGCAACACCAGACTTCCGACCGTGAGGGGGTTGGGTTCGCCGCGTTTCCATTTAGTCCGGCCTTGCAATGTTGAAAGGTACTCTTTTGACCAGCGTCTCCAAAAGTGTTGCTGAATTTGTTCCACTAGTTGCCAACGACTGAGACGATTGATTTGGACTTCCTTTAAATTTGGTTCTGGGATGCACGTTAATGGTGAACCAATTAAAAAGTGACCTGGAGTGAGTACTTCAGTGTCGTTTGGGTCGCTGGAGAGAGGACACAGTTGGCGCGAGTTGAGGCAACCCTCAATACATGTCAACACAGTGGTTAATTCCTCAAAGGTTAAAATTTGCGCGCCTATAACTCTTTTGAGATGGATTTTAACCGATTTAACACCGGCCTCCCAAAGACCACCAAAGTGAGGTGCTCTGGGTGGAATGAAATGCCAATTAATACCCTTGTTTTTTAAATAGTCGTGAACTTCAGGATTCATTTCGCGTTTTTTAAACATGTTTCGAAGTTCGTTGTCTGCACCAATGAAGTTAGTAGCATTGTCAGAATGAATGTTAAGTGGTACACCGCGCCGAGCAACAAATCTCTTTAAAGCAGCTAGAAAACTCGCGGTTGTCAAGTCCGAAACTAGCTCTAAATGTAGAGCCTTTGTCGCCATACAAACAAAGAGGGCAACGTATGCCTTGATTACCTTCTTATTACGGTATTTCCCGTCTTTAATTTCGAGTGGACCGGCGTAATCAATGCCGCTATTGAGAAAAGGTCTACTTGGATTAGTACGCGCGACCGGTAGATCACCCATTATCGGATTCGGACTTTCTGCCTTAAATCTTGCGCACGTCATGCACTTCCGAACGACTTGTCGTGTTAAGTTTTTTCCGGCTAAAGGCCAAAACTTTTGGCGGACTGCAGCTAAAGTGGCTGATGGCCCTGCGTGGAAATGCGCGACATGTTCTTCCATTATGATTAATTCGGTTAGATGGTGTTTTGGTAAAACAATAGGAAATTTTTTATCGTAAGCAAAATTTGAGTTTCTTAATCGTCCACCTACTCTAATTAATCCCGACTCGTCCAAAAAAGGGTTTAGTGATTTCAAGCGGCTGTTGTTGTCTAACTCTGACTTGTTTTTTAATCGCTTTAAATCTAATGAGAATTCTGACTCTTGTAAGAGTTTTATTATTATTTTGAATGCATCCCGTAATTCTGTTATTGATAGTGGCCCTGTGCGTTTATCGCGGTTTTTACAATTGAAACAAAATCTCAAGCATGTTGCAACCACGGATTTTAATTTTGATATAGACGAATATTTATTAAGTAGCGAAAGATCTTTAGCATTTATGATGGTCAACGAAACCTTTTTTAGCTCGGGTACTTCGCTATCTGTTGCTGAACACGATGTTGGCCAATTTGTTCCGCTCAGCCACGACGGTCCATAAAACCATAGTTTGCAATTAATCAATTCATGGGGATAAGCCCCTCTGGAAATTATATCGGCAGGGTTGTTTTCGGATACAACGTGATTCCAATTATCAATTTTTGAAATTGACTGGATTTCACTTACGCGATTTGCTACAAATGTGTTAAGATTACTTGGTGAGTGCAGTAGCCACGCTAAAACAATTGTGGAATTTGTCCAGTAGTACACGTTGTCAACGACAACTCTTAGGTTTTCTCTGATTGAATTTAATAATCTTGCCAGTAATAACGCCGCGCACAACTCCAATCGTGGAATTGTGATTGTTTTGAGTGGAGCAACTCTCGATTTCGAGCACAACAGAGTACACGAAATTTCTCCGTTTGCTGATACAGTGCGTACGTATACACAAGCACCATATGCATTTTGGGATGCGTCACTGAACCCGTGCAGCTCGATGCACCGATAGGGATAATGGTCGATGGTGCTACGTTTAATCTGGACTTAATTTAACCTCGGTAATTCGTGTAGTAGTTGCTCCCAAATCGTTAATATTTTCAATGGTAATTTTTCGTCCCAACCTAAATTCAGTTTCCACAGTTCTTGAATGATTAATTTGGCCTTAACTGTGATTGGGCCGACGAGATTTAGCGGGTCAAAAATTTTTGCGACTGAAGATAAAATTTTTCTTTTCGTATATGATTGGATTGGATTATGTTCGCAGTCAATTTCGTATCTTAAATTGTCTTGCACACAGTTCCACAATAGCCCCAAGGTTTTTGTTTCACCATTTTTGTCAAAATTAATGAAATCGTCGTCTACGCTGGATGTTTCCGGTCTCTCAGGTAGAATTTCTGGATGATTTGCGGCCCACTTTTTTAACTCGAAACCCGCGCTTCCCAAAATTTCCGTTAATTCATTACGAATTTGTATTACATCTGATATTGTGTCCGCTCCCGTTAATACATCATCCATGAAAAAATCGTGATTTATGATTGGTCGCATATTTGGGAAATTAGTCGCGTTGTCTTCAGCCAATTGTTTTAAACAACGGACTGCCAAAAAGGGAGCTGAAGCCGTTCCGTAAGTCACGGTTTTTAATTGAAATATGCGTAATGCCTCGTTTGGATTGTCTCGCCAAAATATCTTCTGTAATTTACGATGCTCTTCGTCAATTAAAATTTGGCGGTACATTTTATTTATGTCACTTGAGACAACGTATTGGTGAAACCGAAATCGCAATAAAATTGGTACTAAATCGTCCTGGATCTTTGGCCCTACAGCTAGAATGTCGTTTAGACTAACGTTTGTTGACGATTTACAGCTTGCGTCAAACACTACGCGTATTTTGGAACCATTTTTCCCTTGCCGCATTACCGCGTGATGTGGTAGGAAATAACCTTCGTTGTTGTCGTCAAAGGGTACTTCCTCCATGTGATTTAAATTGTAATATTCATCCATAAAAGACTTGTATTGCTGTTTTAATGAAAAATCATTAATGAATTTTCTCTCAAGAGCTGTGAAACGTTTTATAGCAATATCACGCGATGTTCCTAAATTGTTAGTTGATGATTTAAAAGGTAGTTTTAAAACAAATCGTCCTGTTTCGTCTCTTTTAAATGTGTTACTAAAATGTGTTTCGCATTTTTGTTCATCGTCAGATAAAACTTGTGCACTATCTGGTACTTTCAACGGCCATTGTTCGATTTCCCAAAAATTTTTGACCTGGTTGTTTAAGGAATTTAGGGACAAATTACAGACCGACGAAGTAATCGGATTTGGACAGTGTACGTCGCCGCCTGCAATCCAACCCAGGGTAGTTTCTTGGAAATGCAAATTTCCATTGTTAGTTTTTATCTGACCCGGTTTTATGAGTTTCCAAAATATGCTAGCTCCCAATAAAATGTCTATTTCGCTGGACTTATAAAACCCCTTGTCGGCTAGTAACATATTTGACGGAATTTCCAAGTTATTTAGATCTAGTGTGACTAATGGCAAATCGTTAGTAATTTTTCTTAGAACTAAGCATTGAATATCATACTCGGGTGAATTCTCAAAGTTAGATTGAAATTTTACTTGTGCAAGACGGTGACTTTTGTTAATCGAATCACCAATGCCACTTATTAACCAGTTTGTACTGGTCGTGTCGATCCCTAAACGTTTTAATGATTTTTCGGTTATGAAGTTTTGCTGCGCTCCTACATCTAGTAGAGCGCGCAATTTGATCCATTGTTTTATTTTGTTTTGTACTAAAATTACTGCGGTTGATAACAACGTTTCTTTTGTTGTGTCCTTGCTAATAACATGGGACACTACCGATTGATTAGATGAATTGATGTCATTATTATGTAAAAGTGAGTTGTGTCGTTCATTGCAGGAACGACATGAGGTTGATTTACAATTAGCAGTGACATGACTACGTTTAAAACAATTGTGGCAAATTTTTAATGCATTTACTTTGTTCAAACGTTCAGGGACGGACATTGCAAGAAATTCCGGGCATTTATACAACGCATGTGGATTTTTACATAAAAAACAGTTAAAAACATTGTTCACCTCGGCATTGCATGATGTGATTCTTCTGAATGAATTATTTGGTTTTGATACCGTTTTAATGTTTTTCGGGCATATTTGATTCTTATATGGTCCCACGTCTTGGAAATTTAGAGACTCCAACAATAGAGTGCGCTTTTCTAGAAACTCAAGAAGTTCCTGCAACGATGGGACTTGATTTGTTAAGCTTGATTCCCATTCCCTTCGGGTAAAATAATCAAATTTGGCCGTGATAATGGGAACTATGAAAATGTCGCATTTATCTACTTCTTGTTTGAGAACTCTTAGCGCCTTAATGTTGACTTGTACGTTGTCAAGTAAATTTCGTAAAGAACTAGATGAGTTTTTGATCAACGGTGGTGAATTTAGAATTGATAGAACATGTTCTTGAATAATTAATCGTTTATTGTTAAATCGTTTTTCTAGCAATTCCCATGCCGTTTCGTAATTTTCTGAAGACATGCTTAACATTTCCACGGTTTTGAATGCATCCGCCTTTAAACTGGACTTTAGATAATGGAATTTTTCAATGTTGCTATATAAATCGCTATTATGAATTAAGGATTTAAATGTGTCTGAAAAAGATGTCCACTCTAAATAGTTGCCGGAAAATGAAGGTAAATCCAAAGTCGGGAGTCTTACCGGATTGATTACACGGACTTGACTACTGCTACCTTGATCAGATCCACTCGATGACTGATTTTGACGATTCAAATTGAATTTATCAAGTAAGGATTGCATGTCTCCTTCTAACGCGTAATAAGAGTCTTCAAAGTCGTTACGCTCTTTGTACTGTTTTTCGCTTGACTCAATTAGCTCTATTTTGTTCTGAACGTTGTCAAATTCTTTGTAGGCCTCGCGGAGATTTGTTAAACGGGACTTTATTTGATTAATGCTATCTTTGGTGTTATTAAATTTATCAACATATTTTTTGATACGTGTCACTTTAGCTTTGATTAAACCTCTGTGCGCGATCAAGGGTTTTAATTGATCTTCGGCTTCGGCCATTTTTTGATCTTTACATACAAATAGCGATCAACCTTTGATGCATTAAACTGTATGAAACATGTAAAGAGGACTCACCAATGCGCCTCTGGTATCCGACTTCTAATGAGGAAGTCCTCTCGTCTTGAATTGATTTGATCGGTCACTGGAATTTCGATCCGGCTCGAAGGACCATGTTTAGACTTGTAGAGTTGTATTCGGTTGGCGTGTAAATGCTCGAAGGACCATGTAAATGAAGTAAACGCTCGAGTTTATGTGCCATGTGATAATGGGTCACTTGTACACTCGTTAGAAAAAGTAATGGGCCTTTTCTGGTGTGTGAACTTGTTTATTGTTAAATATACAAATTTGTAATTTGTCCCGTACTAATGGTACTTGTACTGTTGGACTGTTCAACTGATCTTTTTGAACCCGTCACTCAAAACTCCCAAGATTTGGAGATGCCACCCCACCCTCAACCCGCAAAGTGGGGGTGCCCGCTGTAGGGTCTAAACACTAAAAGTTGTTCTGAATTCAATTCTGAGTACAATTTAGCAAGAAATTTCATTCTGATTCTAAAAACAACAAAGTTACAACGATTTTATGTCAAAAATACCTAAAATCTCTTCAAATCTGAATTATGCGACGTCTTCGATCGTGGTTTACGACTTTACTATATCGAAATTGCAGAAAATCGCTAGAAATGGGGATTCTAGTTCATCTATAGTATAATCGAGTGTTGCCATTGGGAACAAAGCAATCAATGTCAAAAAATTTGTTGATTCTCGAACACGGTGCGACCTAGCGAGAAAACGCAAAGAGCAAAAGTTGTTCTGAATTCAATTCTGAGCACAATTTAGAAAAAATTTCAATCTGAGTCTAAAAAAAAACAAAGTTACAACGATTTGATATCAAAAATACTTAAAATCTCTCCAAACCTGGATTCTGCGACGTCTTCGAAGGTGGTTTACGACTTTACCATATCGAAAATGCAGAAAATCGCTTGAAATTGGAATTCTTGTTCATTTGTAGTATAATCGAGTCTTGCCATTGGGAACAAACCACTCAATGTTAAAAAATTTGATGATTCTCGAAAACGGTGAGTCCTAGCGAGAAAAGTGCAAGAGCAAAAGTTGTTCAGAATTCAATTTTGGGTAGGATTTTAGAAAAATTTTCATTCTCAGTTTAAAATTTCTCCAGTAACTCGAAAACGGTGCGTCCTAGCGAGAAAGCGCAGAGAGCAATAGTTGTTCTGAATTCAATTCTGAGCACAATTTAGCAAAAAATTTCATTCTGAGTCTAAAAACAACAAAGTTACAACGATTTTATGTCAAGAATACTTAAAATCTCTTCAAAACTGAATTCAGCGATGTCTTCGAAGGTGGTTTACGACTTTATCATATCGAAAATGCAGAAAATCGCTTGAAATGGGAATTCTAGTTCATCTGTAGTATAATCGAGTGTTGCCATTGGGCACAAACCACTCAATGGTAAAAAATTTGATGATTCTCGTAAACGGTGCCTCCTAGCGAGAAAACGCAAAGAGCAAAAGTTGTTCTGAATTCAATTTTGAGCGCAATTTAGCAAAAATTTCATTTTGAGTCTAATAACAACAAAGTTACAACGATTTTATGTCAAAAATACTTAAAACCTCTTCAAACCTGAATTCAGCGACGTCTTCGAAGGTGGTTTACGACTTTACCATACCGAAAATGCAGAAAATCGCTTGAAATGGGGATTCTAGTTCATCTATAGTATATTCGAGTGTTGACATTGGGAACAAACCACTCAATGTTAAAAAATTTGATGATTGTCGAAGACGGTGCGTCCTAGCGAGAAAACGCGAAGAGCAAAAGTTGTTCTGAATTCAATTCTGAGCACAATTTAGCAAAAAATTGCATTCTAAGTCTAAAAACAACACAGTTACAACGATTTTATGTCAAAAATACTTTAAATCTCTTCAAACCTGAATTCTGCGAAGTCTTCGAAGGTGGTTTACGACTTTACTGTATCGAAAATGCAGAAAATCGCTTGAAATGGGGATTCTAGTTCATCTATAGTATAATCGAGTGTTGACATTGGGAACAAACCACTCAATGTTAAAAAATTTGATGATTGTCGAAGACGGTGCGTCCTAGCGAGAAAACGCGAAGAGCAAAAGTTGTTCTGAATTCAATTCTGAGCACAATTTAGTAAAAAATTTCATTTTGAGTATAATAACAACAAAGTTACAACGATTTTATGTCAAAAATACATAAAACCTCCTCAAACCTGAATTCTGCGACGTCTTCGATCGTGGTTTACCACTTTATTATATCGAAAATTCAGAAAATCGCTAGAAATTGGGATTCTAGTTCATCTATAGTATAATCGAGTGTTGCCATTGGGAATAAACCACTCAATGTCAAAAAATTTGTTGATTCTCGAAGACGGTGCGTCCTAGCGAGAAAAGTGCAAGAGCAGAAGTTGTTCAGAATTCAATTTTGGGTAGGATTTTAGAAAAATTTTCATTCTCAGTTTAAAATTTCTCCAGTAACTCGAAAACGGTGCGTCCTAGCGAGAAACCGCAGAGAGCAATAGTTGTTCTGAATTCAATTCTGAGCACAATTTAGCAAAAAATTTCATTCTGAGTCTAAAAACAACAAAGTTACAACGTTTCTGCGACGTCCTCGAGGGTGGTTTACGACTTTACTACATCGAAAATGCAGAAAGTCGCTAGAAATCTGGATTCTAGCTCATCTATGGTATTATCGAGTGTTGCCATTGGGAACAAACCACTTAATGTTAAAATATTTGATAATTCTCGAAAACTGTGCGTCCTAGCGAGAAAAATGCAAGAGCAGAAGTTGTTCAGACTTCAATTTTGGGTACGATTTAAGAAAAATTTTCATTCTCAGGTTAAAATTTTTCCAGTAACTCGAAAACGGTGCGTCCTAGCGAGAAAACGCAAAGAGCAAAAGTTGCTCTGAATTCAATTCTGAGCACAATTTAGCAAAAAATTTTATTCTGAGTCTAAAAACAACAAACTTACAACGATTTTATGTCAAAAATACTTAAAATCTCTTCAAACCTGAATTCAGCGACTTCTTCGGAAGTGGTTTATAACTTTACCATATCGAAAATGCAGAAAATTGCTTGAAATGAGGATTCTAGTTCATCTATAGTATAATCGAGTGTTGTCATTGGGAACAAGCCACTCAATGTTAAAAAATTTGATGATTCTCGAAAACGGTGCGTCCTAGCGAGAAAACGCAAAGAGCAAAAGTTGTTCTGAATTCAATTCTGAGCACAATTTAGCAAAAAATTTTATTCTGAGTCTAAAAACAACAAAGTTACAACGATTTTATGTCAAAAATACTTAAAATCTCTTCAAAACTGAATTCAGCGATGTCTTCGAAGGTGGTTTACGACTTTATCATATCGAAAATGCAGAAAATCGCTTGAAATGGGGATTCTAGTTCATTTGTGGTATAATCGAGTGTTGCCATTGGAAACAAACCACTCAATGTTAAAAAATTTGATAATTCTCGAAGACGGTGCGTCCTAGCGAGAAAAGTGCAAGAGCAAAAGTTGTTCAGAATTCAATTTTGGGTAGGATATAAGAAAAATTTTCATTCTCAGGTTAAAATTTCTCCAGTAACTCGAAAACGGTGCGTCCTAGCGAGAAAACGCAAAGAGCAAAAGTTGTTCCGAATTCAATTCTGAGCACAATTTAGCAAAAAATTTTATTCTGAGTCTAAAAACATCAAAGTTACAACGATTTTATGTCAAAAATACTTAAAATCTTTTCAAAACTGAATTCAGCGATGTCTTCGAAGGTGGTTTACGACTTTATCATATCGAAATTGCAGAAAATCGCTTGAAATGGGGATTCTAGTTCATTTGTGGTATAATCGAGTGTTGCCATTGGAAACAAACCACTCAATGATAAAAAATTTGATAATTCTCGAAGACGGTGCGTCTTAGCGAGAAAAGTGCAAGAGCAAAAGTTGTTCAGAATTCAATTTTGGGTAGGATATAAGAAAAACTTTCATTCTCAGGTTAAAATTTCTCCAGTAATTCGAAAACGGTGCGTCCTAGCGAGAAAACGCAAAGAGCAAAAGTTGTTCTGAATTCAATTCTGAGCACATTTTAGCAAAAAATTTCATTCTGAGTCTAAAAACAACAAAGTTACATCGATTTTATGCCAAAAATATATAAAATCTCTTCAAACCTGAATTCAGCGACGTCTTCGAAGGTGGTTTACGACTTTACCATATCGAAAATGCAGAAAATTGCTTGAAATGTGGATTCTAGTTCTTTTGTAGTATAATCGAGTTTTGCCATTGGGAACAAACCACTCAATGTTAAAAATTTTGATGATTCTCGAATACGGTGCGTCCTAGCGAGAAGACGCAAATAGCAAAAGTTGTTCTGAATTCAATTCTGATCACAATTTATCAAAAAATTTCATTCTGAGTCTAAAAACAACAAAGTTACAACGATTTTATGTCAAAAATACTTAAAATATCTTCAAACCTGAATTCAGCGACGTCCTCGAAGGTGGTTTACGGCTTTACCATATCGAAAATGCAGAAAATCGCTTGAAATGGGGATTCTAATTCATCTATAGTATAATCGAGTGTTGCCATTGGGAACAAACCACTCAATGTTAAAAAATTTGATGATTATCGAAGACGGTGCGTCCCAGCGAGAAAACGCAAAGAGCAAAAGTGGTTCTGAATTCAATTCTGAGCACAATTTAGCAAAAAATTTAATTCTGAGTCTAAAAACAACAAAGTTACTACGATTTTATGTCAAAAATACTTAAAACATCGTCAAACCTGGATTCTGCGACGCCCTCGAAGGTGGTTTACGACTTTACCATATCGATAATGCAGAAAATCACTTGAAATGGGGAATCTAGATCATTTGTAGTAAAATCGAATTTTGCCATTGGGAACAAACCACTCAATGTGAAAAATTTTGATGATTCTCGAAAACGGTGCGTCCTAGCGAGAAAAGTGCAAGAGCAAAAGTTGCTCAGAATTCAATTCTGAGCACAATTTAGCAAAAAATTTCATTCTGAGTCTAAAAACAACAAAGTTACAACGATTTTATGCCTAAAATACTTAAAATCTCTTCAAACCAGATTTCAGCGACGTCTTCGAAGGTGGTTTACGGCTTTACCATATCGAAAATGCAGAAAATCGCTTGAAATGGGGATTCTAGTTCATTTGTAGTATAATCGAGTGTTGCCATTGGGAACAAACCACTCAATGTTAAAAAATTTGATGATTGTCGAAGACGGGGCGTCCTAGCGAGAAAACGCAAAGAGCAAAAGTTGTTCTGAATTCAATTCTGAGCACAAATTAAAAAAAAATTTCATTCTGAGTCTAAAAACAACAAAGTTACAACGATTTTATGCCAAAAATACTTAAAATCTCTTCAAACCAGAATTCAGCGACGTCTTCGATGGTGGTTTACGACTTTACTATATCGAAAATGCAGAAAATCGCTTGAAATGGGGATTCTAGTTTATCTATAATATAGTCGAGTGTTGCCATTGGGGACAAACCACTCAATGTCAAAAAATTTGATGATTCTCGAAGACGGTGCGTCCTAGCGAGAAAACGCCAAGCGCAAAAGTTGTTCTGAATTCAATTCTGAGCACAATTTAGAAAAAATTTCAATCTGAGTCTAAAAAAAACAAAGTTACAACGATTTGATATCAAAAATACTTAAAATCTCTTCAAACCTGGATTTTGCGACGTCTTCGAAGGTGGTTTACGACTTTACCATATCGAAAATGCAGAAAATCGCTTGAAATTTGGATTCTAGTTCATCTATAGTATAATCGAGTGTTGCCATTGGGAACAAACCACTCAATGTTAAAAAATTTGATGATTATCGAAGACGGTGCGTCCTAGCGAGAAAACGCAAAGAGCAAAAGTGGTTCTGAATTCAATTCTGAGCACAATTTAGCAAAAAATTTCATTGTGTGTCTAAAAACAACAAAGCTACTACCATTTTATGTCAAAAATACTTAAAATATCGTCAAACCTGGATTCTGCGACGTCTTCGAAGGTGGGTTACGACTTTACCATATCGAAAATGCAGAAAATCGCTTGAAATAAGGAATCTAGTTCATTTGTAGTATAATCGAGTTTTGCCATTGGGAACAAACCACTCAATGTTAAAAATTATGATGATTCTCGAAAACGGTGTGTCCTAGCGAGAAAAGTGCAAGAGCAAAAGTTGTTCAGAATTCAATTCTGAGCACAATTTAGCAAAAAATTTCATTCTGAGTGTAAAAACAACAAAGTTACAACGATTTAATGCCAAAAATACTTAAAGTCTCTTCAAACCAGAATTCAGCGACGTCTTCGAAAGTGGTTTACGACTTTACCATATCGAAAATGCAGAAAATCGCTTGAAATGGGGATTCTAGTTCATTTATAGTATAATCGAGTGTTGCCATTGGGAACAAACCACTCAATGTTAAAAAATTTGACGATTATCGAAGATGGTGCGTCCTAGCGAGAAAACGCAAAGAGCAAAAGTGGTTCTGAATTCAATTCTGAGCACAATTTAGCAAAAAATTTCATTCTGATTCTAAAAACAACAAAGTTACAACGATTTTATGCCAAAAATACTTAAAATCTCTTCAAACCTGAATTCAGCGACGTCTTCGAAGGTGGTTTACGACTTTACCATATCGAAAATGCAGAAAATCGCTTGAAATGGGGATTCTAGTTCATCTATAATATAATCGAGTGTTGCCATTGGGAACAAACCACTCAATGTTAAAAAATTTGATGATTATCGAAAACGGTGCGTCCTAGCGTGAAAAGTACAAGAGCAAAAGTTGTTCAGAATTCAATTTTGTGTAGGATATAAGAAAAATTTTCATTCTCAGGTTAAAATTTCTCTATTAACTCGAGAAGGGTGCGTCCTAGTGAGAAAACGCAAAGAGCAAAACTTATTCTGAATTTAATTCTGAGCACAGTTTAGCAAAAAATTTCATTCTGATTCTAAAAACAACAAGGTTACAACGATTTTAATTCAAAAATTCTTAAAATCTCTTCAAACCAGAATTCAGCGTCGTCTTCGAAAGTGGTTTACGACTTTACCATATCGAAAATGCAGAAAATCGCTTGAAATGGGGATTCTAGTTCATCTATAATATAATCGAGTGTTGCCATTGGGAACAAACCACTCAATGTTAAAAAATTTGATGATTATCGAAAACGGTGCGTCCTAGCGTGAAAAGTACAAGAGCAAAAGTTGTTCAGAATTCAATTTTGGGTAGGATTAAGAAAAAATTTCATTCTCAGGTTAACATTTCTCCAGTAACTCGAAAAGGGTGCGTCCTAGCGAGAAAACGCAAAGAGCAAAGGTTGTTCACAATTCAATTCTGAGCACAAGTTAGCAAAAAATTTCATTCTGAGTCTAAAACAACAAAGTTACAACGATTTTATGTCAAAAATTCTTAAAATCTCTTCAAAACTGAATTCAGCGATGTCTTCGAAGGTGGTTTACGACTTTATCATATCGAAAATGCAGAAAATCGCTTGAAATGGGGATTCTAGTTCATCTGTAGTATAATCGAGTGTTGCCATTGGGCACAAACCACTCAATGGTAAAAAATTTGATGATTCTCGTAAACGGTGCCTCCTAGCGAGAAAACGCAAAGAGCAAAAGTTGTTCTGAATTCAATTTTGAGCGCAATTTAGCAAAAATTTCATTTTGAGTCTAATAACAACAAAGTTACAACGATTTTATGTCAAAAATACTTAAAACCTCTTCAAACCTGAATTCAGCGACGTCTTCGAAGGTGGTTTACGACTTTACCATACCGAAAATGCAGAAAATCGCTTGAAATGGGGATTCTAGTTCATCTATAGTATATTCGAGTGTTGACATTGGGAACAAACCACTCAATGTTAAAAAATTTGATGATTGTCGAAGACGGTGCGTCCTAGCGAGAAAACGCGAAGAGCAAAAGTTGTTCTGAATTCAATTCTGAGCACAATTTAGCAAAAAATTGCATTCTAAGTCTAAAAACAACACAGTTACAACGATTTTATGTCAAAAATACTTTAAATCTCTTCAAACCTGAATTCTGCGAAGTCTTCGAAGGTGGTTTACGACTTTACTGTATCGAAAATGCAGAAAATCGCTTGAAATGGGGATTCTAGTTCATCTATAGTATAATCGAGTGTTGACATTGGGAACAAACCACTCAATGTTAAAAAATTTGATGATTGTCGAAGACGGTGCGTCCTAGCGAGAAAACGCGAAGAGCAAAAGTTGTTCTGAATTCAATTCTGAGCACAATTTAGTAAAAAATTTCATTTTGAGTATAATAACAACAAAGTTACAACGATTTTATGTCAAAAATACATAAAACCTCCTCAAACCTGAATTCTGCGACGTCTTCGATCGTGGTTTACCACTTTATTATATCGAAAATTCAGAAAATCGCTAGAAATTGGGATTCTAGTTCATCTATAGTATAATCGAGTGTTGCCATTGGGAACAAACCACTCAATGTCAAAAAATTTGTTGATTCTCGAAGACGGTGCGTCCTAGCGAGAAAAGTGCAAGAGCAGAAGTTGTTCAGAATTCAATTTTGGGTAGGATTTTAGAAAAATTTTCATTCTCAGTTTAAAATTTCTCCAGTAACTCGAAAACGGTGCGTCCTAGCGAGAAAACGCAGAGAGCAATAGTTGTTCTGAATTCAATTCTGAGCACAATTTAGCAAAAAATTTCATTCTGAGTCTAAAAACAACAAAGTTACAACGTTTCTGCGACGTCCTCGAGGGTGGTTTACGACTTTACTACATCGAAAATGCAGAAAGTCGCTAGAAATCTGGATTCTAGCTCATCTATGGTATTATCGAGTGTTGCCATTGGGAACAAACCACTTAATGTTAAAATATTTGATAATTCTCGAAAACTGTGCGTCCTAGCGAGAAAAATGCAAGAGCAGAAGTTGTTCAGACTTCAATTTTGGGTATGATTTAAGAAAAATTTTCATTCTCAGGTTAAAATTTTTCCAGTAACTCGAAAACGGTGCGTCCTAGCGAGAAAATGCAAAGAGCAAAAGTTGCTCTGAATTCAATTCTGAGCACAATTTAGCAAAAAATTTTATTCTGAGTCTAAAAACAACAAACTTACAACGATTTTATGTCAAAAATACTTAAAATCTCTTCAAACCTGAATTCAGCGACTTCTTCGGAAGTGGTTTATAACTTTACCATATCGAAAATGCAGAAAATTGCTTGAAATGAGGATTCTAGTTCATCTATAGTATAATCGAGTGTTGTCATTGGGAACAAGCCACTCAATGTTAAAAAATTTGATGATTCTCGAAAACGGTGCGTCCTAGCGAGAAAACGCAAAGAGCAAAAGTTGTTCTGAATTCAATTCTGAGCACAATTTAGCAAAAAATTTTATTCTGAGTCTAAAAACAACAAAGTTACAACGATTTTATGTCAAAAATACTTAAAATCTCTTCAAAACTGAATTCAGCGATGTCTTCGAAGGTGGTTTACGACTTTATCATATCGAAAATGCAGAAAATCGCTTGAAATGGGGATTCTAGTTCATTTGTGGTATAATCGAGTGTTGCCATTGGAAACAAACCACTCAATGTTAAAAAATTTGATAATTCTCGAAGACGGTGCGTCCTAGCGAGAAAAGTGCAAGAGCAAAAGTTGTTCAGAATTCAATTTTGGGTAGGATATAAGAAAAATTTTCATTCTCAGGTTAAAATTTCTCCAGTAACTCGAAAACGGTGCGTCCTAGCGAGAAAACGCAAAGAGCAAAAGTTGTTCCGAATTCAATTCTGAGCACAATTTAGCAAAAAATTTTATTCTGAGTCTAAAAACATCAAAGTTACAACGATTTTATGTCAAAAATACTTAAAATCTTTTCAAAACTGAATTCAGCGATGTCTTCGAAGGTGGTTTACGACTTTATCATATCGAAATTGCAGAAAATCGCTTGAAATGGGGATTCTAGTTCATTTGTGGTATAATCGAGTGTTGCCATTGGAAACAAACCACTCAATGATAAAAAATTTGATAATTCTCGAAGACGGTGCGTCTTAGCGAGAAAAGTGCAAGAGCAAAAGTTGTTCAGAATTCAATTTTGGGTAGGATATAAGAAAAACTTTCATTCTCAGGTTAAAATTTCTCCAGTAATTCGAAAACGGTGCGTCCTAGCGAGAAAACGCAAAGAGCAAAAGTTGTTCTGAATTCAATTCTGAGCACATTTTAGCAAAAAATTTCATTCTGAGTCTAAAAACAACAAAGTTACATCGATTTTATGCCAAAAATATATAAAATCTCTTCAAACCTGAATTCAGCGACGTCTTCGAAGGTGGTTTACGACTTTACCATATCGAAAATGCAGAAAATTGCTTGAAATGTGGATTCTAGTTCTTTTGTAGTATAATCGAGTTTTGCCATTGGGAACAAACCACTCAATGTTAAAAATTTTGATGATTCTCGAATACGGTGCGTCCTAGCGAGAAGACGCAAATAGCAAAAGTTGTTCTGAATTCAATTCTGATCACAATTTATCAAAAAATTTCATTCTGAGTCTAAAAACAACAAAGTTACAACGATTTTATGTCAAAAATACTTAAAATATCTTCAAACCTGAATTCAGCGACGTCCTCGAAGGTGGTTTACGGCTTTACCATATCGAAAATGCAGAAAATCGCTTGAAATGGGGATTCTAATTCATCTATAGTATAATCGAGTGTTGCCATTGGGAACAAACCACTCAATGTTAAAAAATTTGATGATTATCCAAGACGGTGCGTCCCAGCGAGAAAACGCAAAGAGCAAAAGTGGTTCTGAATTCAATTCTGAGCACAATTTAGCAAAAAATTTCATTCTGAGTCTAAAAACAACAAAGTTACTACGATTTTATGTCAAAAATACTTAAAACATCGTCAAACCTGGATTCTGCGACGCCCTCGAAGGTGGTTTACGACTTTACCATATCGAAAATGCAGAAAATCACTTGAAATGGGGAATCTAGATCATTTGTAGTAAAATCGAATTTTGCCATTGGGAACAAACCACTCAATGTGAAAAATTTTGATGATTCTCGAAAACGGTGCGTCCTAGCGAGAAAAGTGCAAGAGCAAAAGTTGCTCAGAATTCAATTCTGAGCACAATTTAGCAAAAAATTTCATTCTGAGTCTAAAAACAACAAAGTTACAACGATTTTATGCCTAAAATACTTAAAATCTCTTCAAACCAGATTTCAGCGACGTCTTCGAAGGTGGTTTACGGCTTTACCATATCGAAAATGCAGAAAATCGCTTGAAATGGGGATTCTAGTTCATTTGTAGTATAATCGAGTGTTGCCATTGGGAACAAACCACTCAATGTTAAAAAATTTGATGATTGTCGAAGACGGGGCGTCCTAGCGAGAAAACGCAAAGAGCAAAAGTTGTTCTGAATTCAATTCTGAGCACAAATTAAAAAAAAATTTCATTCTGAGTCTAAAAACAACAAAGTTACAACGATTTTATGCCAAAAATACTTAAAATCTCTTCAAACCAGAATTCAGCGACGTCTTCGATGGTGGTTTACGACTTTACTATATCGAAAATGCAGAAAATCGCTTGAAATGGGGATTCTAGTTTATCTATAATATAGTCGAGTGTTGCCATTGGGGACAAACCACTCAATGTCAAAAAATTTGATGATTCTCGAAGACGGTGCGTCCTAGCGAGAAAACTCAAAGCGCAAAAGTTGTTCTGAATTCAATTCTGAGCACAATTTAGAAAAAATTTCAATCTGAGTCTAAAAAAAACAAAGTTACAACGATTTGATATCAAAAATACTTAAAATCTCTTCAAACCTGGATTTTGCGACGTCTTCGAAGGTGGTTTACGACTTTACCATATCGAAAATGCAGAAAATCGCTTGAAATTTGGATTCTAGTTCATCTATAGTATAATCGAGTGTTGCCATTGGGAACAAACCACTCAATGTTAAAAAATTTGATGATTATCGAAGACGGTGCGTCCTAGCGAGAAAACGCAAAGAGCAAAAGTGGTTCTGAATTTAATTCTGAGCACAATTTAGCAAAAAATTTCATTGTGTGTCTAAAAACAACAAAGCTACTACCATTTTATGTCAAAAATACTTAAAATATCGTCAAACCTGGATTCTGCGACGTCTTCGAAGGTGGGTTACGACTTTACCATATCGAAAATGCAGAAAATCGCTTGAAATGAGGAATCTAGTTCATTTGTAGTATAATCGAGTTTTGCCATTGGGAACAAACCACTCAATGTTAAAAATTATGATGATTCTCGAAAACGGTGTGTCCTAGCGAGAAAAGTGCAAGAGCAAAAGTTGTTCAGAATTCAATTTTGGGTAGGATTAAGAAAAATTTTCATTCTCAGGTTAACATTTCTCCAGTAACTCGAAAAAGGTGCGTCCTATCGAGAAAACGCAAAGAGCAAAAGTTGTTCTGAATTCAATTCTGAGCACAAGTTAGCAAAAAATTTCATTCTGAGTCTAAAAACAACAAGGTTACAACGATTTTAATTCAAAAATTCTTAAAATCTCTTCAAACCAGAATTCAGCGTCGTCTTCGAAAGTGGTTTACGACTTTACCATATCGAAAATGCAGAAAATCGCTTGAAATGGGGAATCTAGTTCATTTGTAGTAAAATCGAGTTTTGCCATTGGGAACAAACCACTCAATGTGAAAAATTTTGATGATTCTCGAAAACGGTGCGTCCTAGCGAGAAAAGTGCAAGAGCAAAAGTTGTTCAGAATTCAATTCTGAGCACAATTTAGCAAAAAATTTCATTCTGAGTGTAAAAACAACAAAGTTACAACGATTTAATGCCAAAAATACTTAAAGTCTCTTCAAACCAGAATTCAGCGACGCCTTCGAAAGTGGTTTACGACTTTACCATATCGAAAATGCAGAAAATCGCTTGAAATGGGGATTCTAGTTCATTTATAGTATAATCGAGTGTTGCCATTGGGAACAAACCACTCAATGTTAAAAAATTTGACGATTATCGAAGATGGTGCGTCCTAGCGAGAAAACGCAAAGAGCAAAAGTGGTTCTGAATTCAATTCTGAGCACAATTTAGCAAAAAATTTCATTCTGATTCTAAAAACAACAAAGTTACAACGATTTTATGCCAAAAATACTTAAAATCTCTTCAAACCTGAATTCAGCGACGTCTTCGAAGGTGGTTTACGACTTTACCATATCGGAAATGCAGAAAATCGCTTGAAATGGGGATTCTAGTTCATCTATAATATAATCGAGTGTTGCCATTGGGAACAAACCACTCAATGTTAAAAAATTTGATGATTATCGAAAACGGTGCGTCCTAGCGTGAAAAGTACAAGAGCAAAAGTTGTTCAGAATTCAATTTTGTGTAGGATATAAGAAAAATTTTCATTCTCAGGTTAAAATTTCTCTATTAACTCGAAAAGGGTGCGTCCTAGTGAGAAAACGCAAAGAGCAAAACTTATTCTGAATTTAATTCTGAGCACAGTTTAGCAAAAAATTTCATTCTGATTCTAAAAACAACAAGGTTACAACGATTTTAATTCAAAAATTCTTAAAATCTCTTCAAACCAGAATTCAGCGTCGTCTTCGAAAGTGGTTTACGACTTTACCATATCGAAAATGCAGAAAATCGCTTGAAATGGGGATTCTAGTTCATCTATAATATAATCGAGTGTTGCCATTGGGAACAAACCACTCAATGTTAAAAAATTTGATGATTATCGAAAACGGTGCGTCCTAGCGTGAAAAGTACAAGAGCAAAAGTTGTTCAGAATTCAATTTTGGGTAGGATTAAGAAAAATTTTCATTCTCAGGTTAACATTTCTCCAGTAACTCGAAAAGGGTGCGTCCTAGCGAGAAAACGCAAAGAGCAAAGGTTGTTCACAATTCAATTCTGAGCACAAGTTAGCAAAAAATTTCATTCTGAGTCTAAAACAACAAAGTTACAACGATTTTATGTCAAAAATTCTTAAAATCTTTTCAAATCAGAATAAGCGACGTTTTCGAAGGTGGTTTACGACTTTACCATATCGAAAATGCAGAAAATCGCTTGAAATGGGGAGCCTAGTTCATTTGTAGTAAAATCGAGTTTTGCCATTGGGAACAAACCACTCAATGTGAAAAATTTTGATGATTCTCGAAAACGGTGCGTCCTAGCGGGAAAAGTGCAACAGCAAAATTTGTTAAGAATTCAATTCTGAGCACAATTTAGCAAAAAATTTAATTCTGAGTCTAAAAACAACAAAGTTACAACGATTTTATATCAAAAATACTTAAAATCTCTTCAAACCAGAATTCAGCGACGTCTTGGAAGGTGGTTTACGACTTTACCATATCGAAAATGCAGTAAATCGCTTGAAATGGGGATTCTAGTTCATCTATAGTATAATCGAGTGTTGCCATTGGGAACAAACCACTCAATGTTAAAAGATTTGATGATTATCGAAGACGGTGCGTCCTAGCGAGAAAACGCAAAGAGCAAAAGTGGTTCTGAATACAATTCTGAGCACAATTTAGCAAAAAATTTTATTCTGAGTCTAAAAGCAACAAAGTTACAAAGATTTTATGTCAAAAATACTTAAAATCTCTTCAAACCAGAATTCAGCGAAGTCTTCGAAGGTGGTTTACGACTTTACCATATCGAAAATGCAGAAAATCGCTTGAAATAAGGATTCTAGTTTATCTATAATATAATCGAGTGTTGCCATTGGGAACAAACCACTCAATGTTAAAAAATTTGATGATTATCGAAAACGGTGCCTCCTAGCGTGAAAAGTACAAGAGCAAAAGTTGTTCAGAATTCAATTTTGGGTAGGATATAAGAAAAATTTTCATTCTCAGGTTAAAATTTCTCCGTTAACTCGAAAAGGGTGCGTCCTAGTGAGAAAACGCAAAGAGCAAAAGTTATTCTGAATTTAATTCTGAGCACAGTTTAGCAAAAAATTTCATTCTGATTCTAAAAACAACAAAGTTACAACGATTTTATGCCAAAAATACTTAAAATCTCTTCAAACCTGAATTCAGCGACGTCTTCGAAGGTGGTTTACGACTTTACCATATCGAAAATGCAGAAAATCGCTTGAAATGGGGAATCTAGTTCATTTGTAGTAAAATCGAGTTTTGCCATTGGGAACAAACCACTCAATGTGAAAAATTTTGATGATTCTCGAAAACGGTGAGTCCTAGCGAGAAAAGTGCAAGAGCAAAAGTTGTTCAGAATTCAATTTTGGGTAGGATTTAAGAAAAATTATCATTCTCAGGTTAAAATTTCTCCAGTAACTCGAAAAGGGTGCGTCCTAGCGAGAAAACGCAAAGAGCAAAATTTGTTCTGAATTCAATTCTTAGCACAGTTTAGCAAAAAATTTCATTCTGATTTTAAAAACAACAAAGTTACAACGATTTTATGCCAAAAATACTTAAAATCTCTTCAAACCTGAAATCAGCGACGTCTTCGAAGGTGGTTTACGACTTTACCATATCGAAAATGCAGAGAATTGCTTGAAATGGGGATTCTAGTTCATTTGTAGTAAAATCGAGTTTTGCCATTGGGAACAAACCACTCAATGTGAAAAATTTTGATGATTCTCGAAAACGGTGCGTCCTAGCGAGAAAAGTGCAAGAGAAAAGGTTGTTCAGAATTCAATTCTGAGCACAATTTAGCAAAAAATTTAATTCTGAGTCTAAAAACAACAAAGTTACAAAGATTTTATGCCAAAAATACTTAAAATCTTTTCAAACCTGAATTCAGCGACGTCTTCGAAGGTGGTTTACGACTTTACCATATCGAAAATGCAGAAAATCGTTTGAAATGGGGATTCTAGTTCATCTATAATATAATCGAGTGTTGCCATTGGGAACAAACCACTCAATGTTAAAAAATTTGATGATTATCGAAAACGGTTCGTCCTAGCGTGAAAAGTACAAGAGCAAAAGTTGTTCAGAATTCAATTTTGGGTAGGATATAAGAAAAATTTTCATTCTCAGGTTAAAATTTTTCCGTTAACTCGAAAAGGGTGCGTCCTAGTGAGAAAACGCAAAGAGCAAAAGTTATTCTGAATTTAATTCTGAGCACAGTTTAGTAAAAAATTTCATTCTGATTCTAAAAACAACAAAGTTACAACGATTTTATGCCAAAAATACTTAAAATCTCTTCAAACCTGAATTCAGCGACGTCTTCGAAGGTGGTTTACGACTTTACCATATCGAAAATGCAGAAAATCGCTTGAAATGGGGATTCTAGTTCATCTATAGTATAATCGAGTGTTGCCATTGGGAACAAACCACTCAATGTTAAAGAATTTGATAATTGTCGAAGACGGTGCGTCCTAGCGATAAAATCGCAAAGAGCAAAATTTGTTCTGAATTCAATTCTGAGCACAATTTAGCAAAAAATTTCATTCTGAGTCTAAAAAGAACAAAGTTACAACGATTTTATGTCAAAAATACTTAAAATCTCTTCAAAACCAGAATTCAGCGACGTCTTCGAAGGTGGTTTACGACTTTACCATATCGAAAATGCAGAAAATCGCTTGAAATGGAGAATCTAGTTCATTTGTAGTAAAATCGAGTTTTGCCATTGGGAACAAACCACTCAATGTGAAAAATTTTGATGATTCTCGAAAACGGTGAGTATTAGCGAGAAAAGTGCAAGAGCAAAAGTTGTTCAGAATTCAATTTTGGGTAGGATTTAAGAAAAATTATCATTCTCAGGTTAAAATTTCTCCAGTAACTCGAAAAGGATGCGTCCTAGCGAGAAAACGCAAAGAGCAAAAGTTGTTCTGAATTCAATTCTTAGCACAGTTTAGCAAAAAATTTTATTTTGATTCTAAAAACAACAAAGTTACAACGATTTTATGCCAAAAATACTTAAAATCTCATCAAACCTGAATTCAGCGACGTCTTCGAAGGTGGTTTACGACTTTACCATATCGAAAATGCAGAGAATCGCTTGAAATGGGGATTCTAGTTCATCTATAGTATAATCGAGTGTTGCCATTGGGAACAAACCACTCAATGTTAAAAAATTTGATGATTGCCGAAGACGGGGCTTCCTAGCGAGAAAACGCAAAGAGCAAAAGTTGTTCTGAATTCAATTCTGAGCACAATTTAGCAAAAAATTTCATTTTGAGTCTAAAAACAACAAAGTTACAACGACTTTATGTCAAAAATACATAAGATATCGTCAAACCTGGATTCTGCGTCGTCTTCGAAGGTGGTTTACGATTTTACCATATCGAAAATGCAGATAATCGCTTGGAATGGGGATTCTAGTTAATTTGTAGTATAATCGAGTGTTGCCATTGGGAACAAACCACTCAATGTTAAAAAATTTGATGATTGTCGAAAACGGTGCGTCCTAGCGAGAAAACGCAAAGAGCAAAAGTGGTTCTAAATTCAATTCTGAGCACAATTTAGCAAAAAATTTCATTCTGAGTCTAAAAACAACAAGGTTACAACGACTTTATGTCAAAAATACTTAAGATATCGACAAACCTGAATTCTGCGACGTCTTCGAAGGTGGTTTACGACTTTACCATATCGAAAATGCAGAAAATCGCTTGAAATGGGGATTCTAGTTCATTTGTAGTATAATCGAGTGTTGCCATTGGGAACAAACCACTCAATGTAAAAATTTTGATGATTCTCGAAAACGGTGCGTCCTAGCGAATAAACTGCAAGAGCAAAAGTTGTTCAGAATTCAATTTTGGGTAGGATTTAAGAAAAATTTTCATTCTCAGGTTAAAATTTCTCCAGTATCTCGAAAAGGGTGTACCCTAGCAAGAAAACGCAAAGAGCAAAAGTTGTTCTGAATTCAATTCTGAGCACAATTTAGCAAAAAATTTCATTCTGAGTCTAATAACAACAAAGTTACAACGATTTTATGTCAAAAATACTTAAAATTTTTTCAAACCAGAATTCAGCGACGTCTTCGAAGGTGGTTTACGACTTTACCATATCGAAAATGCAGAAAATCGCTTGAAATGGGGAATCTAGTTCATTTGTAGTAAAATCGAGTTTTGCCATTGGGAACAAACCACTCAATGTGAAAAATTTTGATGATTCTCGAAAACAGTGCGTCCTAGCGAGAAAACGCAAAGAGCAAAAGTGGTTCTGAATACAATTCTGAGCACAGTTTAGCAAAAAATGTCATTCTGATTCTAAAAACAACAAAGTTACAACGATTTTATGCCAAAAATACTTAAAATCTCTTCAAACCTGAATTCAGCGACGTCTTCGAAGGTGGTTTACGACTTTACCATATCGAAAATGCAGAAAATCGCTTGAAATGGGGAAAAAGTTCATTTGTAGTATAATCGAGTTTTGCCATTGAGAACAAACCACTCAATGTTAAAAATTATGATGATTATCGTAAACGGCGCGTCCTAGCGAGAAAACGCAAAGAGCAAAAGTGGTTCTAAATTCAATTCTGAGCACAATTTAGCAAAAAATTTCATTCTGAGTCTAAAAACAACAAGGTTACAACGACTTTATGTCAAAAATACTTAAGATATCGACAAACCTGAATTCTGCGACGTCTTCGAAGGTGGTTTACGACTTTACCATATCGAAAATGCAGAAAATCGCTTGAAATGGGGATTCTAGTTCATTTGTAGTATAATCGAGTGTTGCCATTGGGAACAAACCACTCAATGTAAAAATTTTGATGATTCTCGAAAACGGTGCGTCCTAGCGAGAAAACTGCAAGAGCAAAAGTTGTTCAGAATTCAATTTTGGGTAGGATTTAAGAAAAATTTTCATTCTCAGGTTAAAATTTCTCCAGTATCTCGAAAAGGGTGTACCCTAGCAAGAAAACGCAAAGAGCAAAAGTTGTTCTGAATTCAATTCTGAGCACAATTTAGCAAAAAATTTCATTCTGAGTCTAATAACAACAAAGTTACAACGATTTTATGTCAAAAATACTTAAAATTTTTTCAAACCAGAATTCAGCGACGTCTTCGAAGGTGGTTTACGACTTTACCATATCGAAAATGCAGAAAATCGCTTGAAATGGGGAATCTAGTTCATTTGTAGTAAAATCGAGTTTTGCCATTGGGAACAAACCACTCAATGTGAAAAATTTTGATGATTCTCGAAAACAGTGCGTCCTAGCGAGAAAACGCAAAGAGCAAAAGTGGTTCTGAATACAATTCTGAGCACAGTTTAGCAAAAAATGTCATTCTGATTCTAAAAACAACAAAGTTACAACGATTTTATGCCAAAAATACTTAAAATCTCTTCAAACCTGAATTCAGCGACGTCTTCGAAGGTGGTTTACGACTTTACCATATCGAAAATGCAGAAAATCGCTTGAAATGGGGAAAAAGTTCATTTGTAGTATAATCGAGTTTTGCCATTGAGAACAAACCACTCAATGTTAAAAATTATGATGATTATCGTAAACGGCGCGTCCTAGCGAGAAAAGTGCAAGAGCAAAAGTTGTTCAGAATTCAATTTTGGGTAGGATTAAGAAAAATTTTCATTCTCAGGTTAACATTTCTCCAGTAACTCGAAAAGGGTGCGTCCTAGCGAGAAAACGCAAAGAGCAAAGGTTGTTCACAATTCAATTCTGAGCACAAGTTAGCAAAAAATTTCATTCTGAGTCTAAAACAACAAAGTTACAACGATTTTATGTCAAAAATTCTTAAAATCTTTTCAAATCAGAATAAGCGACGTTTTCGAAGGTGGTTTACGACTTTCCCATATCGAAAATGCAGAAAATCGCTTGAAATGGGGAGCCTAGTTCATTTGTAGTAAAATCGAGTTTTGCCATTGGGAACAAACCACTCAATGTGAAAAATTTTGACGATTCTCGAAAACGGTGCGTCCTAGCGGGAAAAGTGCAACAGCAAAATTTGTTAAGAATTCAATTCTGAGCACAATTTAGCAAAAAATTTAATTCTGAGTCTAAAAACAACAAAGTTACAACGATTTTATATCAAAAATACTTAAAATCTCTTCAAACCAGAATTCAGCGACGTCTTCGAAGGTGGTTTACGACTTTACCATATCGAAAATGCAGAAAATCGCTTGAAATGGGGATTCTAGTTCATCTATAGTATAATCGAGTGTTGCCATTGGGAACAAACCCCTCAATGTTAAAAGATTTGATGATTATCGAAGACGGTGCGTCCTAGCGAGAAAACGCAAAGAGCAAAAGTGGTTCTGAATACAATTCTGAGCACAATTTAGCAAAAAATTTTATTCTGAGCCTAAAAGCAACAAAGTTATAAAGATTTTATGTCAAAAATACTTAAAATCTCTTCAAACCAGAATTCAGCGAAGTCTTCGAAGGTGGTTTACGACTTTACCATATCGAAAATGCAGAAAATCGCTTGAAATAAGGATTCTAGTTTATCTATAATATAATCGAGTGTTGCCATTGGGAACAAACCACTCAATGTTAAAAAATTTGATGATTATCGAAAACGGTGCCTCCTAGCGTGAAAAGTACAAGAGCAAAAGTTGTTCAGAATTCAATTTTGGGTAGGATATAAGAAAAATTTTCATTCTCAGGTTAAAATTTCTCCGTTAACTCGAAAAGGGTGCGTCCTAGTGAGAAAACGCAAAGAGCAAAAGTTATTCTGAATTTAATTCTGAGCACAGTTTAGCAAAAAATTTCATTCTGATTCTAAAAACAACAAAGTTACAACGATTTTATGCCAAAAATACTTAAAATCTCTTTAAACCTGAATTCAGCGACGTCTTCGAAGGTGGTTTACGACTTTACCATATCGAAAATGCAGAAAATCGCTTGAAATGGGGAATCCAGCTCATTTGTAGTAAAATCGAGTTTTGCCATTGGGAACAAACCACTCAATGTGAAAAATTTTGATGATTCTCGAAAACGGTGAGTCCTAGCGAGAAAAGTGCAAGAGCAAAAGTTGTTCAGAATTCAATTTTGGGTAGGATTTAAGAAAAATTATCATTCTCAGGTTAAAATTTCTCCAGTAACTCGAAAAGGGTGCGTCCTAGCGAGAAAACGCAAAGAGCAAAATTTGTTCTGAATTCAATTCTTAGCACAGTTTAGCAAAAAATTTCATTCTGATTTTAAAAACAACAAAGTTACAACGATTTTATGCCAAAAATACTTAAAATCTCTTCAAACCTGAATTCAGCGACGTCTTCGAAGGTGGTTTACGACTTTACCATATCGAAAATGCAGAAAATCGCTTGAAATAAGGATTCTAGTTTATCTATAATATAATCGAGTGTTGCCATTGGGAACAAACCACTCAATGTTAAAAAATTTGATGATTATCGAAAACGGTGCCTCCTAGCGTGAAAAGTACAAGAGCAAAAGTTGTTCAGAATTCAATTTTGGGTAGGATATAAGAAAAATTTTCATTCTCAGGTTAAAATTTTTCCGTTAACTCAAAAAGGGTGCGTCCTAGTGAGAAAACGCAAAGAGCAAAAGTTATTCTGAATTTAATTCTGAGCACAGTTTAGCAAAAAATTTCATTCTGATTCTAAAAACAACAAAGTTACAACGATTTTATGCCAAAAATACTTAAAATCTCTTCAAACCTGAATTCAGCGACGTCTTCGAAGGTGGTTTACGACTTTACCATATCGAAAATGCAGAAAATCGCTTGAAATGGGGATTCTAGTTCATCTATAGTATAATCGAGTGTTGCCATTGGGAACAAACCACTCAATGTTAAAGAATTTGATAATTGTCGAAGACGGTGCGTCCTAGCGATAAAATCGCAAAGAGCAAAATTTGTTCTGAATTCAATTCTGAGCACAATTTAGCAAAAAATTTCATTCTGAGTCTAAAAAGAACAAAGTTACAACGATTTTATGCCAAAAATACTTAAAATCTCTTTAAACCTGAATTCAGCGACGTCTTCGAAGGTGGTTTACGACTTTACCATATCGAAAATGCAGAAAATCGCTTGAAATGGGGAATCTAGTTCATTTGTAGTAAAATCGAGTTTTGCCATTGGGAACAAACCACTCAATGTGAAAAATTTTGATGATTCTCGAAAACGGTGAGTCCTAGCGAGAAAAGTGCAAGAGCAAAAGTTGTTCAGAATTCAATTTTGGGTAGGATTTAAGAAAAATTATCATTCTCAGGTTAAAATTTCTCCAGTAACTCGAAAAGGGTGCGTCCTAGCGAGAAAACGCAAAGAGCAAAATTTGTTCTGAATTCAATTCTTAGCACAGTTTAGCAAAAAATTTCATTCTGATTTTAAAAACAACAAAGTTACAACGATTTTATGCCAAAAATACTTAAAATCTCTTCAAACCTGAATTCAGCGACGTCTTCGAAGGTGGTTTACGACTTTACCATATCGAAAATGCAGAAAATCGCTTGAAATAAGGATTCTAGTTTATCTATAATATAATCGAGTGTTGCCATTGGGAACAAACCACTCAATGTTAAAAAATTTGATGATTATCGAAAACGGTGCCTCCTAGCGTGAAAAGTACAAGAGCAAAAGTTGTTCAGAATTCAATTTTGGGTAGGATATAAGAAAAATTTTCATTTTCAGGTTAAAATTTTTCCGTTAACTCAAAAAGGGTGCGTCCTAGTGAGAAAACGCAAAGAGCAAAAGTTATTCTGAATTTAATTCTGAGCACAGTTTAGCAAAAAATTTCATTCTGATTCTAAAAACAACAAAGTTACAAAGATTTTATGCCAAAAATACTTAAAATCTCTTCAAACCTGAATTCAGCGACGTCTTCGAAGGTGGTTTGCGACTTTACCATATCGAAAATGCAGAAAATCGCTTGAAATGGGGATTCTAGTTCATCTATAGTATAATCGAGTGTTGCCATTGGGAACAAACCACTCAATGTTAAAGAATTTGATAATTGTCGAAGACGGTGCGTCCTAGCGATAAAATCGCAAAGAGCAAAATTTGTTCTGAATTCAATTCTGAGCACAATTTAGCAAAAAATTTCATTCTGAGTCTAAAAAGAACAAAGTTACAACGATTTTATGTCAAAAATACTTAAAATCTCTTCAAAACCAGAATTCAGCGACGTCTTCGAAGGTGGTTTACGACTTTACCATATCGAAAATGCAGAAAATCGCTTGAAATGGAGAATCTAGTTCATTTGTAGTAAAATCGAGTTTTGCCATTGGGAACAAACCACTCAATGTGAAAAATTTTGATGATTCTCGAAAACGGTGAGTATTGGCGAGAAAAGTGCAAGAGCAAAAGTTGTTCAGAATTCAATTTTGGGTAGGATTTAAGAAAAATTATCATTCTCAGGTTAAAATTTCTCCAGTAACTCGAAAAGGATGCGTCCTAGCGAGAAAACGCAAAGAGCAAAAGTTGTTCTGAATTCAATTCTTAGCACAGTTTAGCAAAAAATTTTATTTTGATTCTAAAAACAACAAAGTTACAACGATTTTATGCCAAAAATACTTAAAATCTCATCAAACCTGAATTCAGCGACGTCTTCGAAGGTGGTTTACGACTTTACCATATCGAAAATGCAGAGAATCGCTTGAAATGGGGATTCTAGTTCATCTATAGTAAAATCGAGTGTTGCCATTGGGAACAAACCACTCAATGTTAAAAAATTTGATGATTGCCGAAGACGGGGCTTCCTAGCGAGAAAACGCAAAGAGCAAAAGTTGTTCTGAATTCAATTCTGAGCACAATTTAGCAAAAAATTTCATTTTGAGTCTAAAAACAACAAAGTTACAACGACTTTATGTCAAAAATACATAAGATATCGTCAAACCTGGATTCTGCGTCGTCTTCGAAGGTGGTTTACGATTTTACCATATCGAAAATGCAGATAATCGCTTGGAATGGGGATTCTAGTTAATTTGTAGTATAATCGAGTGTTGCCATTGGGAACAAACCACTCAATGTTAAAAAATTTGATGATTGTCGAAAACGGTGCGTCCTAGCGAGAAAACGCAAAGAGCAAAAGTGGTTCTAAATTCAATTCTGAGCACAATTTAGCAAAAAATTTCATTCTGAGTCTAAAAACAACAAGGTTACAACGACTTTATGTCAAAAATACTTAAGATATCGACAAACCTGAATTCTGCGACGTCTTTGAAGGTGGTTTACGACTTTACCATATCGAAAATGCAGAAAATCGCTTGAAATGGGGATTCTAGTTCATTTGTAGTATAATCGAGTGTTGCCATTGGTAACAAACCACTCAATGTAAAAATTTTGATGATTCTCGAAAACGGTGCGTCCTAGCGAGAAAACTGCAAGAGCAAAAGTTGTTCAGAATTCAATTTTGGGTAGGATTTAAGAAAAATTTTCATTCTCAGGTTAAAATTTCTCCAGTATCTCGAAAAGGGTGTACCCTAGCGAGAAAACGCAAAGAGCAAAAGTTGTTCTGAATTCAATTCTGAGCACAATTTAGCAAAAAATTTCATTCTGAGTCTAATAACAACAAAGTTACAACGATTTTATGTCAAAAATACTTAAAATTTTTTCAAACCAGAATTCAGCGACGTCTTCGAAGGTGGTTTACGACTTTACCATATCGAAAATGCAGAAAATCGCTTGAAATGGGGAATCTAGTTCATTTGTAGTAAAATCGAGTTTTGCCATTGGGAACAAACCACTCAGTGTGAAAAATTTTGATGATTCTCGAAAACAGTGCGTCCTAGCGAGAAAAGTGCAAAAGCAAAAGTTGTTGTGAATTCAATTCTGAGCACAATTTAGCAAGAAATTTCATTCTGAGTCTAAAAACAACAAAGTTACAACGATTTTATACCAAAAATACTTAAAATCTCTTCAAAACTGAATTCAGCGATGTCTTCGAAGGTGGTTTACGACTTTACCATATCGAAAATGCAGAAAATCGCTTGAAATGGCGATTCTAGTACATTTGTAGTATAATCGAGTTTTGCCATTGAGAACAAACCACTCAATGTTAAAAATTATGATGATTCTCGAAAACGGTGCGTCCTAGCGAGAAAAGTGCAAGAGCAAAAGTTGTTCAGAATTCAATTTTGGGTAGGATTAAGAAAAATTTTCATTCTCAGGTTAACATTTCTCCAGTAACTCGAAAAGGGTGCGTCCTAGCGAGAAAACGCAAAGAGCAAAAGTTGTTCTGAATTCAATTCTGAGCCCAATTTAGCAAAAAATTTAATTCTGAGTCTAAAATCAACAAAGTTACAACGATTTTATGCCAAAAATTCTTAAAATCTCTTCAAACCTGAATTCAGCGACGTCTTCGAAGGTGGTTTACGACTTTACCATATCGAAAATGCAGAAAATCGCTTGAAATGGGGAATCTAGTTCATTTGTAGTAAAATCGAGTTTTGCCATTGGGAACAAACCACTCAATGTGAAAAATTTTGATGATTCTCGAAAACAGTGCGTCCTAGCGAGAAAAGTGCAAGAGCAAAATTTGTTAAGAATTCAATTCTGAGCACAATTTAGCAAAAAATTTCATTCTGATTTTAAAAACAACAAAGTTACAACGATTTTATACCAAAAATACTTAAAATCTCTTCAAAACTGAATTCAGCGATGTCTTCGAAGGTGGTTTACGACTTTACCATATCGAAAATGCAGAAAATCGCTTGAAATGGGGATTCTAGTTCATCTATAGTATAATCGAGTGTTGCCATTGGGAACAAACCACTCAATGTTAAAAGATTTGATGATTATCGAAGACGGTGCGTCCTAGCGAGAAAACGCAAAGAGCAAAAGTGGTTCTGAATTCAATTCTGAGCACAATTTAGCAAAAAAATTTATTCTGAGTCTAAAAACAACAAAGTTACAAAGATTTTATGTCAAAAATACTTAAAATCTCTTCAAACCAGAATTCAGCGACGTCTTCGAAGGTGGTTTACGATTTTAGCATATCGAAAATGCAGAAAATCGCTTGAAATGGGGATTCTAGTTCATCTATAATATAATCGAGTGTTGCCATTGGGAACAAACCACTCAATGTTAAAAAATTTGATGATTGCCGAAGACGGGGCTTCCTAGCGAGAAAACGCAAAGAGCAAAAGTTGTTCTGAATTCAATTCTGAGCACAATTTAGCAAAAAATTTCATTTTGAGTCTAAAAACAACAAAGTTACAACGACTTTATGTCAAAAATACATAAGATATCGTCAAACCTGGATTCTGCGTCGTCTTCGAAGGTGGTTTACGATTTTACCATATCGAAAATGCAGATAATCGCTTGGAATGGGGATTCTAGTTAATTTGTAGTATAATCGAGTGTTGCCATTGGGAACAAACCACTCAATGTTAAAAAATTTGATGATTGTCGAAAACGGTGCGTCCTAGCGAGAAAACGCAAAGAGCAAAAGTGGTTCTAAATTCAATTCTGAGCACAATTTAGCAAAAAATTTCATTCTGAGTCTAAAAACAACAAGGTTACAACGACTTTATGTCAAAAATACTTAAGATATCGACAAACCTGAATTCTGCGACGTCTTCGAAGGTGGTTTACGACTTTACCATATCGAAAATGCAGAAAATCGCTTGAAATGGGGATTCTAGTTCATTTGTAGTATAATCGAGTGTTGCCATTGGGAACAAACCACTCAATGTAAAAATTTTGATGATTCTCGAAAACGGTGCGTCCTAGCGAGAAAACTGCAAGAGCAAAAGTTGTTCAGAATTCAATTTTGGGTAGGATTTAAGAAAAATTTTCATTCTCAGGTTAAAATTTCTCCAGTATCTCGAAAAGGGTGTACCCTAGCGAGAAAACGCAAAGAGCAAAAGTTGTTCTGAATTCAATTCTGAGCACAATTTAGCAAAAAATTTCATTCTGAGTCTAATAACAACAAAGTTACAACGATTTTATGTCAAAAATACTTAAAATTTTTTCAAACCAGAATTCAGCGACGTCTTCGAAGGTGGTTTACGACTTTACCATATCGAAAATGCAGAAAATCGCTTGAAATGGGGAATCTAGTTCATTTGTAGTAAAATCGAGTTTTGCCATTGGGAACAAACCACTCAATGTGAAAAATTTTGATGATTCTCGAAAACAGTGCGTCCTAGCGAGAAAACGCAAAGAGCAAAAGTGGTTCTGAATACAATTCTGAGCACAGTTTAGCAAAAAATTTCATTCTGATTCTAAAAACAACAAAGTTACAACGATTTTATGCCAAAAATACTTAAAATCTCTTCAAACCTGAATTCAGCGACGTCTTCGAAGGTGGTTTACGACTTTACCATATCGAAAATGCAGAAAATCGCTTGAAATGGGGAAAAAGTTCATTTGTAGTATAATCGAGTTTTGCCATTGAGAACAAACCACTCAATGTTAAAAATTATGATGATTATCGTAAACGGCGCGTCCTAGCGAGAAAAGTGCAAGAGCAAAAGTTGTTCAGAATTCAATTTTGGGTAGGATTAAGAAAAATTTTCATTCTCAGGTTAACATTTCTCCAGTAACTCGAAAAGGGTGCGTCCTAGCGAGAAAACGCAAAGAGCAAAGGTTGTTCACAATTCAATTCTGAGCACAAGTTAGCAAAAAATTTCATTCTGAGTCTAAAACAACAAAGTTACAACGATTTTATGTCAAAAATTCTTAAAATCTTTTCAAATCAGAATAAGCGACGTTTTCGAAGGTGGTTTACGACTTTACCATATCGAAAATGCAGAAAATCGCTTGAAATGGGGAGCCTAGTTCATTTGTAGTAAAATCGAGTTTTGCCATTGGGAACAAACCACTCAATGTGAAAAATTTTGACGATTCTCGAAAACGGTGCGTCCTAGCGGGAAAAGTGCAACAGCAAAATTTGCTAAGAATTCAATTCTGAGCACAATTTAGCAAAAAATTTAATTCTGAGTCTAAAAACAACAAAGTTACAACGATTTTATATCAAAAATACTTAAAATCTCTTCAAACCAGAATTCAGCGACGTCTTCGAAGGTGGTTTACGACTTTACCATATCGAAAATGCAGAAAATCGCTTGAAATGGGGATTCTAGTTCATCTATAGTATAATCGAGTGTTGCCATTGGGAACAAACCACTCAATGTTAAAAGATTTGATGATTATCGAAGACGGTGCGTCCTAGCGAGAAAACGCAAAGAGCAAAAGTGGTTCTGAATACAATTCTGAGCACAATTTAGCAAAAAATTTTATTCTGAGTCTAAAAGCAACAAAGTTACAAAGATTTTATGTCAAAAATACTTAAAATCTCTTCAAACCAGAATTCAGCGAAGTCTTCGAAGGTGGTTTACGACTTTACCATATCGAAAATGCAGAAAATCGCTTGAAATAAGGATTCTAGTTTATCTATAATATAATCGAGTGTTGCCATTGGGAACAAACCACTCAATGTTAAAAAATTTGATGATTATCGAAAACGGTGCCTCCTAGCGTGAAAAGTACAAGAGCAAAAGTTGTTCAGAATTCAATTTTGGGTAGGATATAAGAAAAATTTTCATTCTCAGGTTAAAATTTCTCCGTTAACTCGAAAAGGGTGCGTCCTAGTGAGAAAACGCAAAGAGCAAAAGTTATTCTGAATTTAATTCTGAGCACAGTTTAGCAAAAAATTTCATTCTGATTCTAAAAACAACAAAGTTACAACGATTTTATGCCAAAAATACTTAAAATCTCTTCAAACCTGAATTCAGCGACGTCTTCGAAGGTGGTTTACGACTTTACCATATCGAAAATGCAGAAAATCGCTTGAAATGGGGAATCTAGTTCATTTGTAGTAAAATCGAGTTTTGCCATTGGGAACAAACCACTCAATGTGAAAAATTTTGATGATTCTCGAAAACGGTGAGTCCTAGCGAGAAAAGTGCAAGAGCAAAAGTTGTTCAGAATTCAATTTTGGGTAGGATTTAAGAAAAATTATCATTCTCAGGTTAAAATTTCTCCAGTAACTCGAAAAGGGTGCGTCCTAGCGAGAAAACGCAAAGAGCAAAATTTGTTCTGAATTCAATTCTTAGCACAGTTTAGCAAAAAATTTCATTCTGATTTTAAAAACAACAAAGTTACAACGATTTTATGCCAAAAATACTTAAAATCTCTTCAAACCTGAATTCAGCGACGTCTTCGAAGGTGGTTTACGACTTTACCATATCGAAAATGCAGAAAATCGCTTGAAATAAGGATTCTAGTTTATCTATAATATAATCGAGTGTTGCCATTGAGAACAAACCACTCAATGTTAAAAAATTTGATGATTATCGAAAACGGTGCCTCCTAGCGTGAAAAGTACAAGAGCAAAAGTTGTTCAGAATTCAATTTTGGGTAGGATATAAGAAAAATTTTCATTCTCAGGTTAAAATTTTTCCGTTAACTCGAAAAGGGTGCGTCCTAGTGAGAAAACGCAAAGAGCAAAAGTTATTCTGAATTTAATTCTGAGCACAGTTTAGCAAAAAATTTCATTCTGATTCTAAAAACAACAAAGTTACAACGATTTTATGCCAAAAATACTTAAAATCTCTTCAAACCTGAATTCAGCGACGTCTTCGAAGGTGGTTTACGACTTTACCATATCGAAAATGCAGAAAATCGCTTGAAATGGGGATTCTAGTTCATCTATAGTATAATCGAGTGTTGCCATTGGGAACAAACCACTCAATGTTAAAGAATTTGATAATTGTCGAAAACGGTGCGTCCTAGCGATAAAATCGCAAAGAGCAAAATTTGTTCTGAATTCAATTCTGAGCACAATTTAGCAAAAAATTTCATTCTGAGTCTAAAAAGATCAAAGTTACAACGATTTTATGTCAAAAATACTTAAAATCTCTTCAAAACCAGAATTCAGCGACGTCTTCGAAGGTGGTTTACGACTTTACCATATCGAAAATGCAGAAAATCGCTTGAAATGGAGAATCTAGTTCATTTGTAGTAAAATCGAGTTTTGCCATTGGGAACAAACCACTCAATGTGAAAAATTTTGATGATTCTCGAAAACGGTGAGTATTAGCGAGAAAAGTGCAAGAGCAAAAGTTGTTCAGAATTCAATTTTGGGTAGGATTTAAGAAAAATTATCATTCTCAGGTTAAAATTTCTCCAGTAACTCGAAAAGGATGCGTCCTAGCGAGAAAACGCAAAGAGCAAAAGTTGTTCTGAATTCAATTCTTAGCACAGTTTAGCAAAAAATTTTATTTTGATTCTAAAAACAACAAAGTTACAACGATTTTATGCCAAAAATACATAAGATATCGTCAAACCTGGATTCTGCGTCGTCTTCGAAGGTGGTTTACGATTTTACCATATCGAAAAGGCAGATAATCGCTTGGAATGGGGATTCTAGTTAATTTGTAGTATAATCGAGTGTTGCCATTGGGAACAAACCACTCAATGTTAAAAAATTTGATGATTGTCGAAAACGGTGCGTCCTAGCGAGAAAACGCAAAGAGCAAAAGTGGTTCTAAATTCAATTCTGAGCACAATTTAGCAAAAAATTTCATTCTGAGTCTAAAAACAACAAAGTTACAACGACTTTATGTCAAAAATACATAAGATATCGTCAAACCTGGATTCTGCGTCGTCTTCGAAGGTGGTTTACGATTTTACCATATCGAAAATGCAGATAATCGCTTGGAATGGGGATTCTAGTTAATTTGTAGTATAATCGAGTGTTGCCATTGGGAACAAACCACTCAATGTTAAAAAATTTGATGATTGTCGAAAACGGTGCGTCCTAGCGAGAAAACGCAAAGAGCAAAAGTGGTTCTAAATTCAATTCTGGGCACAATTTAGCAAAAAATTTCATTCTGAGTCTAAAAACAACAAGGTTACAACGACCTTATGTCAAAAATACTTAAGATATCGACAAACCTGAATTCTGCGACGTCTTTGAAGGTGGTTTACGACTTTACCATATCGAAAATGCAGAAAATCGCTTGAAATGGGGATTCTAGTTCATTTGTAGTATAATCGAGTGTTGCCATTGGGAACAAACCACTCAATGTAAAAATTTTGATGATTCTCGAAAACGGTGCGTCCTAGCGAGAAAACTGCAAGAGCAAAAGTTGTTCAGAATTCAATTTTGGGTAGGATATAAGAAAAATTTTCATTCTCAGGTTAAAATTTCTCCATTAACTCGATAAGGGTGCGTCCTTAGCGAGAAAACGCAAAAAGCAAAAGTTGTTGTGAATTCAATTCTGAGCACAATTTAGCAAGAAATTTCATTCTGAGTCTAAAAACAACAAGGTTACAACGACCTTATGTCAAAAATACTTAAGATATCGACAAACCTGAATTCTGCGACGTCTTTGAAGGTGGTTTACGACTTTACCATATCGAAAATGCAGATAATCGCTTGAAATGGGGAATCTAGTTCATTTGTAGTAAAATCGAGTTTTGCCATTGGGAACAAACCACTCAGTGTGGAAAAATTTTGATGATTCTCGAAAACAGTGCGTCCTAGCGAGAAAAGTGCAAGAGCAAAATTTGTTAAGAATTCAATTCTGAGCACAATTTAGCAAAAAATTTAATTCTGAGTCTAAAAACAACAAAGTTACAACGATTTTATGTCAAAAATACTTAAAATCTCTTCAAACCAGAATTCAGCGACGTCTTCGAAGGTGGTTTACGACTTTACCATATCGAAAATGCAGAAAATCGCTTGAAATGGGGATTCTAGTTCATCTATAGTATAATCGAGTGTTGCCATTGGGAACAAACCACTCAATGTAAAAATTTTGATGATTCTCGAAAACGATGCGTTCTAGCAAGAAAAGTGCAAGAGCAAAAGTTGTTCAGAATTCAATTTTGGGTAGGATATAAGAAAAATTTTCATTCTCAGGTTAAAATTTCTCCATTAACTCGATAAGGGTGCGTCCTTAGCGAGAAAACGCAAAAAGCAAAAGTTGTTGTGAATTCAATTCTGAGCACAATTTAGCAAGAAATATCATTCTGAGTCTAAAAACAACAAAGTTACAACGATTTTATACCAAAAATACTTAAAATCTCTTCAAAACTGAATTCAGCGATGTCTTCGAAGGTGGTTTACGACTTTACCATATCGAAAATGCAGAAAATCGCTTGAAATGGGGATTCTAGTTCATCTATAATATAATCGAGTGTTGCCATTGGGAACAAACCACTCAATGTTAAAAAATTTGATGATTATCGAAAACGGTGCGTCCTAGCGTGAAAAGTACAAGAGCAAAAGTTGTTCAGAATTCAATTTTGGGTAGGATATAAGAAAAATTTTCATTCTCAGGTTAAAATTTCTCCGTTAACTCGAAAAGGGTGCGTCCTAGTGAGAAAACGCAAAGAGCAAAAGTTATTCTGAATTTAATTCAGAGCACAGTTTAGCAAAAAATTTCATTCTGATTCTAAAAACAACAAAGTTACAACGATTTTATGCCAAAAATACTTAAAATCTCTTCAAACCTGAATTCAGCGACGTCTTCGAAGGTGGTTTACGACTTTACCATATCGAAAATGCAGAAAATCGCTTGAAATGGAGAATCTAGTTCATTTCTAGTAAAATCGAGTTTTGCCATTGGGAACAAACCACTCAATGTGAAAAATTTTGATGATTCTCGAAAACGGTGAGTCCTAGCGAGAAAACGCAAAGAGCAAAAGTTGTTCTGAATCCAATTCTTAGCACAGTTTAGCAAAAAATTTCATTCTGATTTTAAAAACAACAAAGTTACAACGATTTTATGCCAAAAATACTTAAAATCTCTACAAACCTGAATTCAGCGACGTCTTCGAAGGTGGTTTACGACTTTACCATATCGAAAATGCAGAGAATCGCTTGAAATGAGGATTCTAGTTCATCTATAGTATAATCGAGTGTTGCCATTGGGAACAAACCACTCAATGTTAAAGAATTTGATAATTGTCGAAGACGGTGCGTCCTAGCGATAAAATCGCAAAGAGCAAAATTTGTTCTGAATTCAATTCTGAGCACAATTTAGCAAAAAATTTCATTTTGAGTCTAAAAACAACAAAGTTACAACGACTTTATGTCAAAAATACTTAAGATATCGTCAAACCTGGATTCTGCGACGTCTTCGAAAGTGGTTTACGACTTTACCATATCGAAAATGCAGAAAATCGCTTGAAATGGGGATTCTAGTTCATCTATAGTATAATCGAGTGATGCCATTGGGAACAAACCACTCAATGTTAAAAGATTTGATGATTATCGAAGACGGTGCGTCCTAGCGAGAAAACGCAAAGAGCAAAAGTGGTTCTGAATTCAATTCTGAGCACAATTTAGCAAAAAAATTTATTCTGAGTCTAAAAACAACAAAGTTACAAAGATTTTATGTCAAAAATACTTAAAATCTCTTCAAACCAGAATTCAGCGACGTCTTCGAAGGTGGTTTACGATTTTACCATATCGAAAATGCAGAAAATCGCTTGAAATGGGGATTCTAGTTCATCTATAATATAATCGAGTGTTGCCATTGGGAACAAACCACTCAATGTTAAAAAATTTGATGATTATCGAAAACGGTGCGTCCTAGCGTGAAAAGTACAAGAGCAAAAGTTGTTCAGAATTCAATTTTGGGTAGGATATAAGAAAAATTTTCATTCTCAGGTTAAAATTTCTCCGTTAACTCGAAAAGGGTGCGTCCTAGTGAGAAAACGCAAAGAGCAAAAGTTATTCTGAATTTAATTCAGAGCACAGTTTAGCAAAAAATTTCATTCTGATTCTAAAAACAACAAAGTTACAACGATTTTATGCCAAAAATACTTAAAATCTCTTCAAACCTGAATTCAGCGACGTCTTCGAAGGTGGTTTACGACTTTACCATATCGAAAATGCAGAAAATCGCTTGAAATGGAGAATCTAGTTCATTTCTAGTAAAATCGAGTTTTGCCATTGGGAACAAACCACTCAATGTGAAAAATTTTGATGATTCTCGAAAACGGTGAGTCCTAGCGAGAAAACGCAAAGAGCAAAAGTTGTTCTGAATCCAATTCTTAGCACAGTTTAGCAAAAAATTTCATTCTGATTTTAAAAACAACAAAGTTACAACGATTTTATGCCAAAAATACTTAAAATCTCTACAAACCTGAATTCAGCGACGTCTTCGAAGGTGGTTTACGACTTTACCATATCGAAAATGCAGAGAATCGCTTGAAATGAGGATTCTAGTTCATCTATAGTATAATCGAGTGTTGCCATTGGGAACAAACCACTCAATGTTAAAGAATTTGATAATTGTCGAAGACGGTGCGTCCTAGCGATAAAATCGCAAAGAGCAAAATTTGTTCTGAATTCAATTCTGAGCACAATTTAGCAAAAAATTTCATTTTGAGTCTAAAAACAACAAAGTTACAACGACTTTATGTCAAAAATACTTAAGATATCGTCAAACCTGGATTCTGCGACGTCTTCGAAAGTGGTTTACGACTTTACCATATCGAAAATGCAGAAAATCGCTTGAAATGGGGAATCTAGTTCATTTGCAGTAAAATCGAGTTTTGCCATTGGGAACCAACCACTCAATGTGAAAAATTTTGATTTTTCTCGAAAACGGTGAGTCCTAGCGAGAAAAGTGCAAGAGCAAAAGTTGTTCAGAATTCAATTTTGGGTAGGATTTAAGAAAAATTATCATTCTCAGGTTAAAATTTCTCCAGTAACTCGAAAAGGGTGCGTCCTAGCGAGAAAACGCAAAGAGCAAAAGTTGTTCTGAATTCAATTCTTAGCACAGTTTAGCAAAAAATTTTATTTTGATTCTAAAAACAACAAAGTTACAACGATTTAAGCCAAAAATACTTAAAATCTCTTCAAACCTGAATTCAGCGACGTCTTCGAAGGTGGTTTACGACTTTACCATATCGAAAGTGCAGAAAATTGCTTGAAGTGGGGATTCTAGTTCATTTATAGTATAATCGAGTGTTGCCATTGGGAACAAGCCACTCAATGTAAAAAAATTTGATGATTGTCGAAGACGGTGCGTCCTAGCGGGAAAAGTGCAAGAGCAAAAGTTGTTCTGAGTTCAATTCTGAGCACAATTTAGCAAAAAATTTCATTCTGAGTCTAATAACAACAAAGTTACAACGATTTTATGTCAAAAATACTTAAAATTTCTTCAAAACAGAATTCAGCGACGTTTTCGAAAGTGGTTTACGACTTTACCATATCGAAAATGCAGAAAATCGCTTGAAATGGGGAATCTAGTTCATTTGCAGTAAAATCGAGTTTTGCCATTGGGAACCAACCACTCAATGTGAAAAATTTTGATGATTCTCGAAAACGGTGAGTCCTAGCGAGAAAAGTGCAAGAGCAAAAGTTGTTCAGAATTCAATTTTGTGTAGGATTTAAGAAAAATTTTCATTCTCAGGTTAAAATTTCTCCAGTATCTCGAAAAGGGTGCGTCCTAGCGAGAAAACGCAAAGAGCAAAAGTTGTTCTGAATTCAATTCTGAGCACAATTTAGCAAAAAATTTCATTCTGAGTCTAATAACAAAAAAGTTACAACGATTTTATGTCAAAAATACTTAAAATTTCTTCAAAACAGAATTCAGCGACGTTTTCGAAAGTGGTTTACGACTTTACCATATCGAAAATGCAGAAAATCGCTTGAAATGGGGATTCTAGTTCATCTATAGTATAATCGAGTGTTGCCATTGGGAACAAACCACTCAATGTTAAAAAAATTGATGATTATCGAAGACGGATCGTCCTAGCGAGAAAACGCAAAGAGCAAAAGTGGTTCTGAATTCAATTCTGAGCACAATTTAGCAAAAAATTTCATTCTGAGTCTAAAAACAACAAAGTTACAACGACTTTATGTCAAAAATATTTAAGATATGGTCAAACCTGGATTCTGCGATTTCTACGACGGTGGTTTACGACTTTACCATATCCAAAATGCAGAAAATCGCTTGAAATGGGGATTCTAGTTCATCTATAGTATAATCGAGTGTTGCCATTGGGAACAAACCACTCAATGTTAAAAAATGTGATTATTCTATAAAACGGTGCGTCCTAGCGTGAAAAGTGCAAGAGCAAAGGTTGTTCAGAATTCAATTTTGGGCGGGATTTAAGAAAAATCTTCATGCTCAGGTTAAATTTCTCCAGTAACTCGAAAACGGTGCGTCCTAGCGAGAAAACGCAAAGAGCAAAAGTTGTTCTGAATTCAATTCTGAGCACAAATTGGCAAAAAATTTAATTCTGAGTCTAAAAACAAAAAAGTTACAACTATTTTATGTCAAGAATACTTAAAATCTCTTCAAAGCTGAATTCTGCGACGTCTTCGATGGTGGTTTACGACTTTACTATATCGAAAATGCAGAAAATCGCTTGAAATGGGGATTCTAGTTCATTTGTAGTATAATCGAGTTTTGCCATTGGGAACAAACCACTCAATGTTAAAAACTTTGATGATTTTCAAAACGGTGCGTCCTAGTGAGAAAAGTGCCAGAGCAAAAGTTGTTCAGAATTCAATTTTGGGTAGAATTTAAGAGAAATTTTCATTCTCAGGTTAAAATTTCTCTAGTAACTCGAAAAGGGTGCGTGCTAGCGAGAGAACGCAAGGAGCAAAAGTTGTTCTGAATTCAATTCTGAGCACAATTTGGCAAAAAATTTAATTCTGAGTCTAAAAACAAAAAAGTTACAACGATTTTATTTCAAAAATAATTAAAATATCGTCAAACCTGGATTCTGCGACGTCTTCGAAAGTGGTTTACGACTTTACCATATCGAAAATGCAGAAAATCACTAAAAATGGGGATTCTAGTTCATCTATGGTATAATCGAGTGTAGTCATTTGGAACAAACCACTCAATGTTAAAAAATTTGATGATTGTCAAAGACGGTGCGTCCTAGCGGGAAAAGTGCAAGAGCAAAAGTTTTTCTAAATTCAATTCTGAGCACAATTTAGCAAATAATTTCATTCTGAGTCTAAAAACAACAACGTTACAACGATTTTATGTCAAGAAAACTTAAAATTTCTTCAAACCTGAATTCTGCGACGTCTTCGATGGTGGTTTACGACTTTACTATATCGAAAACGCAGAAAATCGCTAGATATGGGGATTCTAGTTCATCTATAGTATAATCGAGTGTTGCCATTTGGAACAAACCACTTAAAGTTAAAAAATTTGATGATTTTCGAAAACGGTGCGTCCTAGCGAGAAAACGCAAAGGGCAAAAGTTGTTCTGAATTCAATTCTGAGCACAATTTAGCAAAAAAATTCATTCTGAGTCTAAAAACAACAAAGTTACAACGATTTTATGTCGAAAATACTTAAAATCTCTTCAAACCTAAATTCAGCGACGTCTTCGAAGGTGGTTTACGACTTTACCATATCGAAAATGCAGAAAATCGCTAAAAATGGGGATTCTAGTTCATCTGTGGTATAATCGAGTGTTGTCATTTGGAACAAACCACTCAATGTACAAAATTTGATGATTCTCGAAAACGGTGAGTCCTAGCGAGAAAGCGCAAGGAGCAACAGTTGTTCTGAATTCAATTTTTGAGCACAATTTAGCAAAAAATTTCATTCTTAGTCTAAAATCAACAAAGTTACAACGATTTTATGTCAAGAATACTTAAAATCTCTTCAAACCTGAATTCTGCGACGTCTTCGAAGGTGGTTTACGACTTTACCATATCGAGAATGCAGAAAATCGCTAAAAATGGGGATTCTAGTTCATTTATGGTATAATCGAGTGTGGTCATTTGGAACAAACCACTCAATGTACAAAATTTTATGATTCTCGAAAACGGTGAGTCCTAGCGAGAAAGCGCAAAGAGCAACAGTTGTTCTGAATTCAATTTTTGAGCACAATTTTGCAAAAAATTTCATTCTGAGTCTAAAATCAACAAAGTTACAACGATTTTATGTCAAGAATACTTAAAATCTCTTCAAACCTGAATTCTGCGACGTCTTCGAAGGTGGTTTACGACTTTACCATATCGAAAATGCAGAAAAACCCTTGAAATGGGGATTCTAGTTCATCTATAGTATAATCGAGTGTTGTCATTTGGAACAAACCACTCAATGTACAAAATTTGATGATTCTCGAAAACGGTGAGTCCTAGCGAGAAAGCGCAAAGAGCAACAGTTGTTCTGAATTCAATTTTTGAGCACAATTAGCAAAAAATTTCATTCTGAGTCTAAAAACAACAAAGTTACAACGATTTTATATCAAAAATACTTAAAATCTCTTCAAACCTGAATTCTGCGACGTCTTCGAGGGTGGTTTACGACTTTACTATATCGAAAATGCAGAAAATCGCTAAAAATGGGGATTTTAGTTCATCTATAGTATAATCGAGTGATGCCATTTGGAACAAACCACTCAATGTTAAAATTTTTTATGATTCTCTAAAACGGTGCGTCCTAGCGAAAGAAGTGCAAGAGCAAAAGTTGTTCAGAATTCAATTTTGGGTAGAATTAAAAAAAAATTTTCATTCTCAGGTTAAAATTTCTCCAGTAACTCGAAAAGGGTGCGTCCTAGCGAGAAAACGCAAAGAGCAAAAGTTGTTCTGAATTCAATTCTGAGCACAATTTTGCAACAAATTTCATTCTGAGTCTAAAAACAGCAAAGTTACAACGATTTTATGTCAAAAATACTTAAAATATCGTCAAACCTGGATTCAGCGACGTCTTCGTAGGTGGTTTACAACTTTACCATATCGAAAATGCAGAGAATCGCTTGAAATGGGGATTCTAGTTCATTTGTACTATAATCGAGTTTTGCCATTGGGAACAAACCACTTAATGTTAAAAATTTTGATGATTCTCGAAAACGGTGCGTCCTAGCGAGAAAAGTGTAAGAGCAAAAGTTGTTCAGAATTCAATTCTGAGCACAATTTGGCAAAAAATTTCATTCTGAGTCTAAAAACAACAAAGTTTGCCATAAAACCTATCGACGAAACTGGTCTCAACGATCTAGAAACAGATCGTTTTTAAAGAATTAAAGTTAAAGCATTACGAATTAAAGTTGTGATGCAGGGAAAGTTAGTTCCTGCCCCATCACAGTAAAGGTTGTGTTCAACCACTTTTTAGTGAGAACGTTTGGTGAAGAAAAAAATGTAAAAAAATAATTAATTGGGGCGTCCATCCACTAGTTGTAGGGACATTAGTTGTAAAAAAAATAATTGTTTGCGTTTAGCAACTAGCTGTAGAAACGTTTGAAAAAAATATTAAACTTTATTTGTTTGTATCTGGCCACTAGTTGTGGAGACGTTTGCAAAGGTTTGTGCAACATGATTTGCCGCTGTCCGATCACTAGCTGTTAGGATTTTTCTAACTAAAATTAAATAAAATGGTCAACTGACAATAGTAATTAATAAATTAAATTCTATAAACTTAGCTTAGGTTAGTCGACGAGAAGAAAAATTTATGAGAGTTTCCGCTGGTACAAGCTCATCTTCAGTCTACGTCGGGGTCGCCAAAATGTAGTAAATTCACCAGATGAGTTGGAGAAGGAACTTTATTTCGTGAAATCAGTTGACAAATTCATTATTGTTACCACAGAACTATGTCTATGATGACTGGATTCACTACAGTACATATCGACGACGTACGACGACAACGAAGAAATTCGCTACTCCCGGAAATTCCTCGACTTCCACGACGACCCGGCAACAACGACAACGAAATTCGCATTCCCCAGAGAGACCCTGCCTTCCATCGACGAACCGACGTCGACGATAACGAAATTCGTGTGCTCTATCGACGTCATTCTCTCAATCTTTCTCTACGCACCAAGCCGCTTGCTATCGCTTGTCCGAGACTCGGCACGCAAACAAACTCGTTGTTTCCTTTACGATACCCTCAGCAGCCACTCCGCCTCCTCCGAATTGGGCACCTCCTTCCGGGGACGGTGACAGTATAATCGAGTGTTGCCATTGGGAACAAACCACTCAATGTTAAAAAATTTGATGATTCTCGAAAACCGTGCGTCCTAGCGAGAAAACGCAAAAAGCAAAAGTTGTTCAGAATTCAATTCTGAGCACAACTTGGCAAAAAATTTCATTCTGATTCTACAAACAACAAAGTTACAACGATTTTAAGCCAGAAATACTTAAAATCTCTTCAAACCTGAATTCAGCGACGTCTTCGAAGGTGATTTACGACTTTACCATATCGAAAATTCAGAAAATCGCTTGAAATGGGGATTCTAGTTCATTTGTAGTATAATCGAGTTTTGCCATTAGGAACAAACCACTCAATGTTAAAAATTTTGATGATTCTCGAAAACGATGCGTTCTAGCAAGAAAAGTGCAAGAGCAAAAGTTGTTCAGAATTCAATTTTGGGTAGGATATAAGAAAAATTTTCATTCTCAGGTTAAAAGTTCTCCATTAACTCGATAAGAGTGCGTCCTTAGCGAGAAAACGCAAAAAGCAAAAGTTGTTGTGAATTCAATTCTGAGCTCAATTTAGCAAGAAATTTCATTCTGAGTCTAAAAACAACAAAGTTACAACGATTTTATTTCAAAAATAATTAAAATCTCTTCAAACCTGAATTCAGCGACGTCTTCGAAGGTGGCTTACGACTTTACCATATCGAAAATGCATAAATTCGCTTGAAATGGGGATACTAGTTCATCTATAGTATAATCGAGTGTTGCCATTGGGAACAAACCACTCAATGTTAAAAAATTTGATGATTATCGAAAACAGTGCGTCCTAGCGTGAAAAGTACAAGAGCAAAAGTTGTTCAGAATTCAATTTTGGGTAGGATATAAGTAGTGTAGGGATGCCGATCCTGGCCCATTAAATATAATGGAGTAGAATCGGCATCGGTTTTAAGTGATGAGTCATCAGTGATTAATCCGGGTTAATGTCCTATGAGTCAGTGGCCTTGAAGTACTTAGGTGAACGTCCTATGAGTCACCCGGTTCAATAATCTTTGAAGAATTTTGTAATGCTTGGTGAATGTCTATTATATCTTATTTAGCAACGAATAGGATGACATGAAATTTTTTTTGTCATATTTTTTTAAAATGATTACTATTCGTTTTATGCAGCGCATGTTTGCAAACTATGACGATTTATAACTGTATATAAATGTGTGTTTGTTAGACTAGTTTTATTCTTATCAAAAATTTTTTATATATTCAAGTACGTTTATAAACCGAGATGTTATCTTTTATTAAATCTTTAAATGATTCTATGTGTATTAAAAATTTTGTAAGTGCAAAACTATTGCAAGTGAATAAACCTTTTAAAATTTTGTCTTTTGCCTTTGTAGAAACTTGTTATGGTGAAAAAGTGTGCGTAAAATGTGAAAAATTTAATACAATTCTTCCACATCGTTTTACAAACAGATTTAAAAAAAAATAATCTTAGAAGAATTACACCAAGAAATTAGTCTTGGAAAAGAAATATTTTTGGTTAGCAGAGGAGTAGTGTGTTTGTCAACAGATATAGAATTTTTGGAAAAGGAGCGTAAGCATATCCAAAATGAGAACAAGAATTTACAACAATTATCACAAAATCCTACTGATGAAAGTATATAGAAAAAAAATGGATTCTTACATCAAATCTTTAAAGGAATTAAGGAGTCAAATTGAACTTTTTGAAGTACAAAAAAAAATGTTTGGTTTGAAAATTAGGTGTCGCTCTGTTTACTAGAAACCATATAATAAAATTTTAATTGAATATATCGTTTTATTAATCTTCTTTTTCATTATTTATATATTTTTTTCTTAACGTTGCTATGTTAGTAAAATTATTAAAAAAAAATAAAAATGTAAGGATATTAAAAAAACATTTATTATTATTATTTTTAACGCTAAATTTAATTTCTGCGAAAAACGTCAAAAGATTTTTTTCTCTTCTATTTAGCGCCTCTATTCAGAGCATCCTTTCGCCGATGATGTTTGGCCCTCTCCTCCCTAAATCTTTTTCGGGATCTTTTCAATGCAGAAACTAACGAATCTTGTTCCGCGACTTCAGATCCCGAAGACGACTGCGTTGACTGCGTTTCCGGTTTATATAGCTCCCTAAGGTTGTTAATGTTCTTCCCTTTGGGAGCTGGTACCGGATGCTCCAGTCTTCGTAAAGGAGGAGGCAGCGAAAGGAGGGGTGGCGTCATATTTAAGAACTCACTCAGCGGTTCACAAGACTGAAAAGAGAATAAAAATTAATAAAAGAAAACTTAAAGCAAACTAAAGTTTATAAAATAATAAAATTTTTAATAAACTTACAGGAGGAGTGAGCTCTTCTTTTTCTAATATGATGCAGCTTTCTTCTGAGTCACTACATCCTCTCTAAACAAACGAAACAAAAATTAGCAAAATTGAAAAATATAATAAACCCAATTAATATTTAAATTGAAAAAAAGCATCTTACTTGTAATACCACGTCATCAATAATCTGAATGCGATGTTCATTCTGAAAAAAAAAAAAATAGTAAAACGTCATTATACCACATGAAATTGATATAATTTTTGTTGTTAATAATAATTTGGTACTTACATTGGGAGATTTTTTTAAACTGAGGTTAAATTTGGCCATTTTTTTAAAACTTTGTACACACACGTACACACACAGACTCGGTTTAATTGTAAAATACAATTGATTCACATTACAATAATTTTTTTTTATAATATTTGAAATTGTTGAATTTGCAAAAATTATGTTCACACGGTAATTGGTATTCAGGATGTAGGGAGTTCATTGATAGTCTAAGAATTTTGCAACTTCAGCATTTTGTTTTTTGAAGGACAGATCATTGACCTTATATTTCCTATAAGAATGAGATTCAAACAATGTGTTACTTAATGAAACAGTGCCGGACTAAAAAATATTTTGGTTTCCAGCATCTTATAGAAGATATTAGCTTTAAATAGTTTAAAATTGTTTTATCAATATTTTGATCAATCCGACTCTGAACAAGACGTTCAAGTTTAACATCCTCTTTGCAAAATCATGGCTGAGCTAAATTTAAGTGCGCAGTGTTGTATTGATGAAAATTTAAATTTTGCGCGTTATTATTCTTAATGTAAAGCTATACTTTTAAAGCAATAAACAAATTACAAAATTGTTTAATACGTCTCTGAAAAACAAAGAAAAAATATATAGGAAAATTCCATAGATTTGCAAGCTTGCAATTTCTATAGAGCGGTCTTTGTTCTCAAGAACACATTTTCTAAAAGACGTTGAATACAGGGTCACCGTCATTGGAAAATTCCATTGCACTTTAGAAGAATTGCAACTCTGCAAGTTTTGTAAAGAGATCGTTGGCTTGAAAAATGAGTGCTACTTAAGTAATAATGCGCATGCGTAAATCTTTGAAATACAAATGACCAATCAGAAATTACAACGTCTTAGCAAAAACTTAGATGGGCAGGCTTATGACATTTTTAACCATTCATCTAATATGTGATATCAGCGAATTTAGGTCTATTCGGTGTATTGCTAAGGTGATTGGTTAAAAATTATTTTGTGGGAGTTTACAAGACATGTCTAGATTGATTGATATTAGAACGCAATGAGATGTTTTAATATAAATAAGTTGTAGTGTTGTAGAAAAAACATTCAAACGACATCAAGAACCCGAAAAAACAACAATGAACTGCAACAACAATGACGGTAAGAATAAGTCTATTGTTTTTTTTTAAATTTTAACATACAATTATTTAACTTTACAGAGCTTATCCAGTGTCCTTATGTAAAGGATCACTGGGTAAAATCAAACAGAATGTGTCTCCATAAATACAAATGCTCCAGGCGGTTACAATTTGTGCCGCCTCAACCTCAGACCCAAGAAGAATCCGAAGAGCAATCATCTTGGAATAATGAAAATCACCAAGAATTTGTGCAGCCCCAAACACAGCCTCAAGAGGAAGAATCTTGGGATAATGAAAACTATGCAGGTTATCATCCCATTGTCCGGGGTGACATAATTCGACAAGTGCCATCGCATCTCTCGAAAAAAGAGAAGAAAGAGTTTCGCATGGCTGAGAGAATGCGAATGAGCGAATTCAGATAGTTAAAATAATGTATACAATATTTTTTTTATAATGTAATAAACTGAATAAAAAAAAAAAACACCCAATATATGATTGTTTTCTCAAAAAAAAAAAAAAAAAAGGAGTCCTGACTTTGCAATCACGATATGACACTTAGTGCATTTTATTGCACACTCAAATAAAAGCTTAATCTTAGTTTTTGGTAAAGATCCAATATAATTTTTTTTCTGACTTTTCGGGTTTTTTACTTAAAAATGTGGCTACAATTATATACTGACATGTTAGCAAAAAATATTTTCATTCGAATATAACTTTTTTCTTCTTATAAAATATCTACCCTTATATACTTTTTCTCATTTTCTTCTAAACCATTTACTCAAAAAAAAATTTTTTTTCTATAGATTTATTTACAATAATCAATGTTATAATTAAACCAAATTTCATTAATTTATCTTGTAGTTTAAAATAAGGGTGGTTTAGTAAATCATACATTGTGACACATCAGATTTTGCGGCTTAAGGTGCAGATTCCAAAAATATATAATTTGTTAGGTATTTTATTAACAGTTTAGATTTTATATGCATTTATATGATTTTTAAAAATGCATATCATCAAAAATTAAATTTGGTTTGTCATATCGATAGAACAGTTTAAGGCGCATCTTTTTTCTAATAGTTACAAATCTTCTCAAATGCACCGTTTTATAGATATGTGCAGTAGAATGGAAATGCGTGAAAATTTATTGAAACTAAAACTCACGTGAAATCTGAGAAGGTGTGTATTATCTTATAGAATTTAAAGAGTAAGCACTAAATTTTGCTAAATACACGTATGTAATATGAAGCTCGCTGACGGGAATAGTTATGAAATCATGACTCATATTACTCATGTGCAAGTTGAAACCTGCAAGTTTGTTTAATATTTATATGAACATTTGCTTTTTTTTAAACCAGTGGTTGCCTGTGTACGATTGTACCGTGTTTTGAAAGCAATAAAAGTGATGGAATCTGTAACTTGTTTGTGCAAAAAATCATTAAAACTCATACGTCAGTACATTACTAAAGTGAAAAGCGCTGATGAAGTCAATCGAATGGTTTTACATATTAATTCAACAATAAAAATAGTTAAAAAGGCATTAAAAACTAAAATTTTTCAAGGAAATTTTTTGGAGCAACCCAGCTCTTTAGAAACAAGCTTGGCTCATCTTAAGTGTTATCGTTTTAAACTAAAACACATAAGGAAAGAATTTATTTTGAAGAAAGGTAAAGGTTTGTCAAAAGTGTCAGAAATTAAAAATTGTCCTATTTTCTGGGAAGACGTTGATTCATCTTTTAATAACAGAATTAGGACAGGATTTATATCAAATCATGGATGTAAAGATTCTTTAATATTTTTAAAAAAGTGTTTTAAATGTTTTTCCATAAAAATTAAAAAAGAATTAAACAAAAATATGTTAAAGTCTAATACTATTCTCACAGCCAATTTTATTAAACCTCAAACTGGTGAAATTGAAACGAAATCTTTTCCTACACCAAATAAAACCATTGACAAATCAACTAACTTAAAAGATTGGTATCAACGAAATGTTGTTGACAAAATATTGAATAAACTAGAAGAATTTGCTGAAAAAGATTCCGGATGGGCGTTATTAGAAATATTAGGTTTGAAAGTAAATATAAATCAGTATGATCCATTAAAATTTGGCTATTCTACTTTTGTGAAAGTGCCAGATTTTATAAAAAAAAAACATGCTGTAATTAATGTGCAAAATGATGATCCATATTGTTTTCTTTGGTCAATTGTTGCGGCTTTAAACCCTACAACAAATCATCCTGAAAGAACTTCTTCATACCCACACTTTAAAGACCTCTTAATGTATGATAACATTGAATTTCCCATTACATTCAAAGACATAAAAAAATTTGAGATTATGAATAATTTAGCTATAAATTTATATTGTATAGAAAACAAAAAAATCTTGCCTTGCTCTTTAAGTGTTAATTCAAACAATTCAAATAAAATCATCAATCTTTTAATGTTACCTATTGATTTACCCAAACGTAACAAAACAGAGTTTAAAAATGAACAGCTTTTGTATCATTTTACTTGGATAAAAAATTTGTCTGCATTGTTGTCAAAACAAATATCAGCACATGGACACAAAACTTTTATATGTGAAAGATGTTTGAATGTATTTTTAACACCAAATCTTTTAGAAAAACATATAAATTATTGTAAAAACTTGAATTCGTGTTCTATTAAATTACCAACAGAAGATGACAAATTCTTATATTTTAAAAACTATAAATTTCAAGAAAAAGTTCCTTTTGCTATATATGCAGATTTAGAAAGTATTTTAGAAAAGTCTGCAAACCAGAATTGTCATAACATTAAATCTTCCACCTATCAAAAGCATACAGCATTTAGTGTAGCTTATTATTTTAAATGTTCCTACGATGATAATCTTTCAAAATTTAGATTATATCGCGGTAAAGACTGTATAACCTGGTTTATAAATGAACTGAAGTCTATTGCTAACTATTGTGATAACATCTTTAGGTTTATCTTGCCTATGGAAAAATTGAACGAAGTCGAAAAAAGAAAGATTTTAAAAGCAGAGATGTGTCATATATGTAAACAAACATTTACGGAAAAACAGACTAAAGTAATTGATCATGATCATAAAACTGGAGAGATACGTGGCGTTGCTCATCAACATTATAACTTAAATTATAAAGATTCACATATTGTTCCTATTGTATTTCACAACTTAAGTGGATATGATGCTCACTTTATTGTAAAAGAATTAGCCACGTCTATAAATGGATCTCTCAAACTTTTACCAATTAACAAAGAGAAATATATATCTTTTACAAAAAGTATTTCTAACACATCAGTACGTTTACGATTTATTGACTCTTTTCGTTTTATGTCATCAAGTTTAGAAATATTATCAAAAAATTTAGATAATAATCAAAAACACATTACTAAATCTCACTGCAAAAATTTGCAAGAATTTGAAATGTTGAATAGAAAAGGAGTGTTTCCTTATGACTACATTGATTCTTGGGAGAAACTTGATGAAAAAAAATTACCAACAAAAAAGGATTTTTTTAGTCATCTTAATAATGAAGGTATTTCAGATGAAAACTATGAACACGCTATAAATGTTTGGAAACTTTTTAGCATTAATTCAATTGGCGAGTATTCTGATCTGTATTTAAAAACAGATGATTTACTGTTGGCAGACATTTTTGAAGCTTTTCGAGAAACATGTATGGCAACTTATCAACTTGATCCTTTACATTATTATACAGCTCCTGGTTTAACTTTTGATGCAATGCTTAAAACAACAAAAATTCAATTAGAGCTATTAACAGATATTGACAAAATTCTTTTTATTGAAAAAGGAATTCGAGGTGGAGTTTCGCAATGTTCAAATCGATACGCTAAGGCAAACAACAAATATATGAATACTAATTATGATCAATCAATGGATAGCAATTATCTAATGTATTTTGATGTCAATAATTTGTACGGTGCAGCTATGTCAGAATATTTGCCATATGGAAATTTCGAGTTTGTTGACGATGTTGATCTAAATCATGTACTTGACACTCCTAACAACTCTAGTATTGGTTATATAATTGAGTGCGATTTACGATATCCACTATATCTACATGATTCGCACAGCGATTTGCCTCTGGCACCAGAACATATGATTCCGCCAATGTCAAAAAGCAGAATTAAAAAGTTGTTGCTTACCCTATATCCAAAGCGCAATTACATTGTACATTACTGTAATTTAAAATTGTATATAAAATATGGATTAATTGTAGAAACGGTTCACAGAATATTAAAATTTAATCAATCACCTTGGTTGAAAGAATATATTGACTTAAATACCAAATTACGACAACAATCGAGGAATGATTTTGAGAAAGATTTTTATAAATTAATGATTAACGCCATTTACGGCAAATGTATGGAAAATGTTCGAAAACATAAAGATATTCATTTACTTACTAAATGGGAAGGTCAATTTGGTGCACGATCGTTTATTTCAAAACCTAACTTTCATAGTTCAGTAATATTTGATGACAATTTGATAATTGTCGAAATGAATAAATTAGAGGTTTTTTTAAACAAACCTATATACATAGGATTCTGTATATTAGACATATCTAAAACTTTTCTTTATGATTTTCATTACGGTTATATTTTGAACAATTTTAGTAACCAAGCTAAATTACTTTACACTGATACAGATAGTTTAATTTATCAAATTAAAGTAGATGATGTGTATGAATATATAAAACGGGATGTTCGTAAATTTGATACCTCTGATTATGAAGAAACAAATATATTTGGTATAGAACTAAAAAATAAAAAAGTTCCAGGTTTAATGAAAGATGAAAATAACGGCAAAATTATGTTAGAATTTGTTGGACTACGATCAAAAATGTATGCTTATACTGTTGATCGCAACGATGACAAAAATTTTGTGAAAAAATCTAAAGGAGCAAAAAAATCATCCCTTAAATCTATTACATTTAATGATTATAAAGAATGTCTTTTTAACGAAAAAATATTTGAGTCAGTTCAGAAACTTATAAAATCTAAAAAACATTCGGTTTATTCTGTTGAACAAAACAAAGTTGTTCTCAGTCCTCACGATGATAAGCGCATGCTCAATTTTCCAAGTACAGATACAAAACCTTGGGGATACATGTATCAAGACAGTCTATAAAATTGTGCTGAGTGATCAAGTTTATATATCCGGTTATAATCATCCATCACTTCTAATAAAAATAGAAAATGGAATCCAACATGGTTGAAGAAATGGAACTTGAAATTAACAAGAATATTCAGTATACTAAGTTATTCTTTATAAAGAAATATTTTTCCTTTATGTGTCCTCCAGGAAATAACGTAAATTATCTATCAAGTAAGAAGTTATTTCATCATCTGATACAAAGCGAAGATTTTATAATAGAAGACTGCGTATTCAGTTATATGTATAATAGCACAGATCTTACCGATTTTTGTTTAATTTTAGAAAAAAAGTTAGAAATTGATAATTATATAAATTCAATTTTGCAACTATGTGCAAAAAATAATTATCAAAGTTTAACATCAAAACTCCTTAACAATTTAATTAAATTAAATAATTTGCAGAATAATAACTTTTATAAATCTTTTGTTTTATACTTGTTGACTGATTGTGATTTTCAAGATGTAACCTCCAGAAGTTATCCTGTTGAAAATATATCAAAAAACTACAAAAATTTGCAAACATGTATTATAAACTTTATATATTATACATCATCTAAAGCTTATGCCAGGCCTTTAAAGTGTTTAATTTCGGCGTTAGCAATAAATAAAATTAAATACAACATCGATTGTTCTATCCCTCCCTTTAGTAGAATTGTCAAATGGCTACAGGAAAATATATCAAGAGCGGAAAGAGAACCAGGAACAAGACTTGGATGGATTTCAGGACCAGATTCCGCTTCTTGGCCATCTACTGAATTATCAGATTATAGAGAAACGTTGTCATTATTAAATTTGATTAGCAATTAATAAATAAATTTGTAAAAATTTTTATTTGTTTATTTTTTAAACCTAATACAACATGTAGTTACTTCTAAAATATATACTATAAATACAATTTATAAAAGTCTTATAAAACTTTGACAATATTTCTTAGTGGAAAATATTTGACCACTCTGTCATATAAAATAAGACAATATGCACTTGTTTGATCTGGAACATTAACATTTGTTTCAAATTCTAATCGTATTAGCACTGGACTTTTTCTCAGCATTTCATTTTGCTTGGAACAATCGATAACAGTTATTGGTGAAATTGTCTTAAATTCGTTCGGATTAAATAATGGTTCAGTTTCTTTGCCAAAAAATGATCTTTGAAAATTTATAAACATTTCATATAACAATGCATACTGATTGGTTTTAAAATCTAAGTTTAAATTATCATAAGGGTACATATGATCATTAAGGTACACTTTAACATTAGTTAAGTTACAATGATCAAACTGACTGAAATCCTTGTCTTTGCGATTTTTTCTATCTATTTGAAGTCCAAAAAATATATATTGTGCTTTTTCAATACTGGTCTGTAAAGTCCATGAGTGACTTTTTGTTTGAGGAAGTAAGGGAAACTCATGAAATTCTCTACTTCTAAATGGAATGTCTAACTCTCTATCGTTACTAACAGTATTAATTAAATTTAATTTCATTGAATCAGATACCGATATATGTGGTAATGCCCATGAAAGTTTAAATATTTTAACTTTTGCAAAATGATTGTTTTCATTAACAATTAAAGCATTTACGTCTGAATTTCCTCGAACCAGAATTAGCTCTTGCCGCATGTTTATTAAAATTTTATTGAAATCTTCACAAAATCCCAAAATAAATCGTAAAGGAATTACAACATTAAAAAATCCTGTAGTAGAATCAATTGTAGTTGAATTTCCTCTTGGAAACCAGCCAGCATTTTGAAGAGCATCACTTTGGTTTTTGTTGTACGTAGCATATCCTTTCATGATCGATGCCAAGCCAGGATTCCTAATTCGATCTATAGGTTGTCCACAAATTTCATAACGGATCTCATCAAATAATAGAAGAACACCGTTGTTTGCAAACTTTACACCGGAAGGTGTAACAGTTTCGTTGTTTTCATTGACCACATTTACTTTTCCTTCTATATATAAAGTACTACATGAAGGTAATGTGTATAAATTTTGTTGTTCTATAGGAATTCTAATTGTATCATTGTTTTCAAAAGAATCATTGACGTAAGGTTTATGTGTACGTTTTTCTGCATAAACAATTGTTGAATCAAAAACTGCTTTATCATTAATGTTTAAAATTTCATAATTCATCTTTGATATATTTTATTCTTTTAACGTAAATCCTAAAGACAATAAAAAATTTTTGTTGCTAGGTGTTAACCGTTTGGGAATAAAATTAGAACTAAATTTTTTTTTTGAACAGTAGATATATATTGTTCTCGTTTACGTGGAGTTTGAAACAATAAACCCATATTTTTATAGCAGTTTTTTTAAATGTAGTCTTACCGTTATCACTTCTCCTCTAAAATTAACTAGATTTCCATCTTGATCAGTTATTTTAAGTACAATTTCATTAATTTCTTGAGTGTTGATTGGTAAATAGATAACACTAGCAGGAATTTCTACAATTCGATAACCAGGCGGAACATTAGGAAAAAACTCATGTATAACATGAACTTCTCTACCGTTTCTAAAAGAATTTGATATTATGTTGCACTCTACACATAAGGCATTCAATTTCAGAATTTTTGCAGGAAATTCAGAAACATGGTTAACGTTTTTTTTCAACACTTGAGGTTGAAAACCCAACAAATTTGCAATGGAACCTTTTTGTGTAAAGTCAATATCAAACGTACATTTAATTTCAGTTTTTAAGGTATTGTTATTTCCCTTAATCAAAATTTTGGGTAATAATTTTCTTTTCTTTTTACTACTGCTTGTAGTATTAGAATACTTTTGTGTCATGAAATATGAGAGTTTCATATCTAAACAACAACTTATATCGTCTATTTCATACGAACCTTCATCTAGTTTAATACAACATAATTCCTCATTTTCCAATTTAAAGTAAAACTTGTTATTAGAATTGTCAATATTAGGAAATGAATTATATGTTTGAAGATTAGTTAATCCCATCACAAAATTGTTATTACCCAGAGCAATAGGTGGATAATATTTGTTGCTAAGTATAGAACTATTTCCACTTAAAGTTAAAGTAAATGACATATTTTAAAGTTATTTAACTTAGAACTCAAATACAACTAATAAAATATTAATCGTCAATATGGTTATATAAAAACTTCAGACATAATTGTCCACAGTTATATGAATTATACCTTTGTAAATTTTGATGATTGTAGGTTATGTTACATGGACTTACACTTTGCAAATATTTAACTAGTTCTTTTGGAGGCTGCAAATTTCCATAACTATCAAAATAAATAACATTGTTGTTAATTTTTTTATATGCTGTCCAATGTGTTCCAGAACCTTTAGAATCATCTAAATTAATTATTCCGCACTCGTTTAGTTTAACTAATTCTGTAGGTAATGCATTTCTCATAAATATCCCTCTAAAATGTGGAATTTTTAAGAGTTTCACATATTTTAACAAGTCTAAATTAGTGAGTGCTCGATTAGGTAATTTTATTGGAAATCTTTTTTGTTTTTTGATGGTTCTAAAAAAAAAACCTAATCCAGTTTTGTAAGGTTTTAAGTATAATCCTTTTCCAGTTTTTCCTACAGCAATGGCTTCCATTGCTTGATTGTGACGTTGATGCTCTTTTAACTGTTCTCTGGCAGCATTTGCAGAATTTACGGTTTTTGCTATGGCAGCGGCACCTCCACCTAGTGATCCTAAAGCTCCTAATGTTGCAAATATTGACAACAGTGGCAAAAACCCACCTGTTTTTGGAACTGGAATTATTCTATCTGGTTTTATTTTTCTTTTTCCTTTAAACTGTTTGACTTCTTTAATTGCTGTTTTAAGTGCAGCTGTTGTATTTAAATTTTTTTTGTTTTTTAACATTAGTTTTAAAGTTCTAAATCTTTAAAAGCTAAAGCTTTCCCACGCTTAACTTTATAGTTTTTTTTTCTACTTTTTGTTTTTTTTGATTTTTTAAATTTTAAATTGTAACCCATTACAAGTTTTGTTTTTGCTTTCATTACTGAAGCGACTCCAAGTGCAGCAGTTTTTTCACCTAAACCAGCGTCTGATGAATGAAGTCTATCGACAGCTTTTTCATAAAGTACTTGGTCAGCTTTATGTCGTTCTTCCAAATTTTTATGATTGTTGTATGCTATATCATGTAATTTACAAGCCTCGTCTAGTTTATTAATTCCTTGATCTCCTCTTGCTAACCGCTTGGCTAATTTTGTACCTGGCCCGCAAAATTTATACCCTGGAATATGTAGTTCAAATGGCAACTTATTAATCACTGAATTCACAAGACCACAACCGCAATATATCTTTTTAGCAGTTTGTTTACAACTGCCTTTATTTAATTTTCTTTTAAGCATTTTATACTTTTTTAGCATCGCATGCACAGCGCCCGACTACTCAAAATTAACTGATCAAAATCTATTTATATTTCATAAAGTTTAAGTTTTAGTCAGTTTGTCACAAATATGCATGCAATTAAGCAAGAAATTACTTTACCTATTGACAACCATGAAGTGAGTTCTCAAAAAAGATATGATAAACATGGTAAACTATTGCCTCCTACAATAAGATGTCTTATAGTAGGACCATCTAATTGCAGAAAAACCAACGTTATGATGAGTTTAATTGAGCATCCTAACGGACTAAAATTTGAAAATGTATATGTTTTTTCTAAGTCACTATTTCAATCAAAATACTGTTATTTAGAGGAATTATTAAAACCAATTAAAGGTATTAATTACTATGCATTTAACAACATAGATGATAATATACCTCCACCACATAAAGCTAAATCAAATTCAATATTTATTTTTGATGATGTAGCTTGCGATAAACAAAATATTATGAAAGAATATTTTAGTATGGGGCGACATAAACAAGTAGATTGTTTTTATTTGTGTCAGACCTACACAAGAATTCCAAAACATTTAATTCGAGATAACGCTAACCTGATAATTTTATTTAAACAAGATGATTTAAATTTACGTCATATATATGAAGATAATGTAAGCAGTGACATAGATTTTAAGCAATTCAAAGATATGTGTTTATTTTGTTGGAAAGAGAAGTATGGATTTTTAACAATTGATAAAGATAGTGATATTAATAATGGAAGATATAGACTAGGATTAGATGCTTTTATTCAGAAAAAATAAAACAATAAATTTAGTAAAATCTTACAGATGTTTTAGTATTCTATCAATCTTGCTCTGTAGTATACGTTTTATTGTTCTATAAAAACATAATAATGAATTTTGAAAATAATCTTAATATTTCCGCTGATTTAACAAAAAGACTTATTGAGAAACGAAAAGAACTTCAACATAAGTTACAATTGTTAAAGGAAAATCAAGAACTCCATGAAAATTCTTTTCTTCCAATTACTAACCATTTAAAGAATATTACTGAGAAATTAGAACCAAAAAAAAAAATTATAAATTTTAGTAGCAACCCTACTGTTTATAGCACACCTAAAACAAAAGCATTGACACCTTCTTCAAGTACACCCAAAAGAATTTCTTTAAAACTTGGTAATATAAAAAAACGCATAAATGTGCTCAAAGATAATGATGAATCCCTTTCACCAATAAGATCTAAAGTTGAAAACAATGAGACTGAAGAATTTAGTACAGTTCAACCAAGAGACGTATCCTTTTTAAAAACTTCTATAGTGGCTGAACAAAATCCTAACCTGGATGATAATTATACATTTGATGAACTCATAGAAAATTCTGTATTAGAAAGTAAGCAAAATATTGCAAGTTTCATTGACACACCAGTGTATGAGGAATGGATGAAAGACTTTCATGATCTTCCCAGACGGTATATTAATGAAATGCATCATGATAGTAAAAAAGAATTCGATCATAGAACAGGGATTCGTCATGATAGTTTTGGTGAAAAGTATTACATTGGACGAGAACCAGTTAACTTTATTGGTCCCGATATGGAAATTAAAAACATTACTTACAAAGGAACTGTTGGTTTATATGAATTGTTGTTTAAAAATAGACCTCAAAATTATACAAATGATGATGTAAAAAAATATAATGAAATTATAGGTATAAGTTGTGCAGCGAGAAAGAATTTCAATCCTGAAGACAAAATTGCTGGTTCAAGATCAGAAAAATATAGAAATATTATTGCTCCAGGATTGTCAAATACTCCACATAAAACATACAAATACAAAAAATTGCTAGGAAAAGGAATGTATAAAGAAGTTAATCGTAATTCTATAGATTATGTTTACTGGAATGATCCAAATGAATTAGTAGACAGGTTACGTTTGTTAGTTGCATCTCAGACAGCAGGCAATACAAGTCACAATAACGAAATTGTTTCTATAATTGAAGAGTTAAAAGAAGCTAAAATAATTGTTTAAAATGACATTAGATAAATTTGGACGTCATATATCTAAACATTCTTTAAATGTAACTTATGCAACTGATCAAGATGTTCATGTTTCACAATATCTGTATTATAATGTTTTATTAACATATCATGCCAATCTAATGACAAAAAATAAATATGTTTTATCTTCGGGACAAACTGAATATGTTTTTCCTTTAAGAGTAGGTACTATTGAAAGTGTAAAAATGTCTGATGATGAAATAATTACATATATAAATAGTAACCCGTATCCAAAATCTAAATTGTTAAATGTACAGATTAAATATGGTGATATATTTTCATTTTCAAATACACAATATAACAATTTATATGCTGAAATAAATGTAAAGTGTCCAGTCGAATTTAAATCATTTTCAGTCACATCTGAAACTTTGTATCAGAAGCAAGAAAATAATCTATAATGAAGCCAGTTTCTAATAATAAAATTTCATCTATAAAATATGATATTGTATCCGAACTGCATAAAACAGCAAGAATTAATTTTAAAAGAAGGCATGTAATTATTAAAGGACTTTATGAAACGTTGCAAGCTGATCTTGTTGAAATGATTCCATATGCTAAAGAAAATAAAGGGTTTAAATACATTTTAGTTGTAATTGATTGTTTTTCAAAATATGTCTGGGTTAATAAACTAAAAACTAAAACTGCTCCAGAGGTTGCAAAAGCTATGAACAAAATTTTATCAAACCTAAAAACTCAACCAAAACATCTCCAAACAGATAATGGATCTGAGTTCTATAACAAAGATTTTAAAAAATTAATGAAAGATAGTAATATAAACCATTACAGTGTTTTCACCACAAAAAAAGCATCAATAGTTGAAAGAGTAAATCGAACATTAAAAAATTTAATGTGGAAACAATTTAGCCTTCATGGTAACTATAAATGGTTAAATATTTTAGAACTGATCGTTGACCATTACAATAATACCTATCATACAACTATTAAAATGAAGCCTTCTGAAGTAAATAACAAGAATGAAAAAATGATTCTACAGAATGCATATACAAACATTAAAACTGCTACTATTAAAAATAAGTTTAATGTGGGTGATCATGTAAGAATAAGCAAATTTCGAAGTGTTTTTGATAAGGGATATACTCCAAATTGGTCGAATGAAATATTTATTGTAAGACAAGTTAAATTAACTAATCCAACAACATATCTTCTGCAAGATGATAAAGGTGAAGAAATTCTAGGAGGATTTTATGAGATGGAACTTCAGAAAGCAAAACATCCCAATGTATATCTTATAGAAAAAGTGTTGAAAAAGAAAGGAAACAAGTTATATGTAAAATGGTTAGGTTTTGATAAAAAATATAACAGCTGGGTTGATAAAAGTAGTTTAACATAAATTTCAGTTATTGTTATAAAAAAAAACAACTGTATAATTATAATTGTAGTTTAGAATCTTAATAAATCTATAAAAAAATATGCTTGTGTTTAAAACAGTTTTTTATTAACAAAAAAACTACTACATTAATTCTTTACACTTTCACTTGTTACATTCAAAGTAAGTTGCAGGTACATGTTTGACACCATATTCTTCTTTCACAACAGCTTTAAATGCACATCCTAAACAGCTAGTATTTTCCATATCTGTTTCACCATTGCATTTGGGACATTTGTATTTCACAGAAATCGGCATTTTCCGGTTCTCGTGGTTTTCTGTTGACGTTTCTTGTTTGTTGTTTTTTGTCTGGTGTTTGTCGTTTTTGCTTCGGGTTTAATGATTGACGTTTGTGGTTTTTTTTATTTCTTGGCGTTTATTGTTTGGCGTTTGGCGTTTGGCGTTTTTTTTTTATGTTTATTGTTTTTTGTTTAGTCTTTAGTTGTTGCTTGTGATTTCGACTTAAAGCTTTAATTTTTTGTAATTTAATTTTATAGGATAGGATATAAGTTTTTGAAAGAATACAAAAAAATTGGAAAAATTCTTTATTTTATTTACATTCCATATAATTCCTTAAAAAGTACTATCAATTTAGACGTTTCCATCTAAAAATTGTACATTAGTAGACCGTCCTACTGCTCCCTTGTTCACCAAAAAGATTTTTTTTCCACTGCTAATGTCTTTATTTAGCAGCTCCATTAAATTATTCATCTTGAATTTCTCCGTAAAACGTTGCGGCAAGATGGTTCGAAACTTGTCACACTTGACACACACTTTATCCCCATAACAAGTATCTATTATAGAAAAAGATACAATTTCATATGGCTTATTCACATCTAATAATTTTAGACTCGTGAACTCATCAACATGAAAAGAATCATTCAAGTTTTTTAAAAGAGACACCATTTTTAATTTTAACTCAAAGTTAACAGCACAGATTAAAACAAAAATGTTGGCTGCTCTAACAAATTTATAGCTATTTATACATAATTTTTGCTATCCTTTCTATATTTTGGACATGCGCTTTAAAAGTTACAAATTATTGCGCAATATTGCACAAATAGTGCACAATATTGCAACTAAAATAAAGAATGAATCATCACATAATCATCCAAATGACTCATAGGACAATGAACCAAATGACTCATAAATATTACAAGGTCAATAAACTGTGACCCATAAGGCATTAACCTGAAAGTTTCAAGGCCACTGACTCATAGGACATTAACCCGGATTAATCACTGATGACTCATCACTTAAAACCGATGCCGATTCTACTCCATTATATTTAATGGGCCAGGATCGGCATCCCTACACTACTGATATAAGAAAAATTTTCATTCTCAGGTTAAAATTTCTCCGTTAACTCGAAAAGGGTGCGTCCTAGTGAGAAAACGCAAAGAGCAAAAGTTATTCTGAATTTAATTCTGAGCACAGTTTAGCAAAAAATTTTATTCTGATTCTACAAACAACAAAGTTACAACGATTTTAAGCCAGAAATACTTAAAATCTCTTCAAACCTGAATTCAGCGACGTCTTCGAAGGTGATTTACGACTTTACCATATCGAAAATGCAGAAAATCGCTTGAAATGGGGATTCTAGTACATTTGTAGTATAATCGAGTTTTGCCATTGAGAACAAACCACTCAATGTTAAAAATTATGATGATTCTCGTAAACGGTGCGTCCTAGCGAGAAAAGTGCAAGAGCAAAAGTTGTTCTGAATTCAATTCTGAGCACAATTTAGCAAAAAATTTAATTCTGAGTCTAAAAACAACAAAGTTACAACGATTTTATGCCAAAAATACTTAAAATCTCTTCAAACCTGAATTCAGCGACGTCTTCGAAGGTGGTTTACGACTTTACCATATCGAAAATGCAGAAAATCGCTTGAAATGGGGAATCTAGTTCATTTGTAGTAAAATCGAGTTTTGCCATTGGGAACAAACCACTCAATGTGAAAAATTTTGATGATTCTCGAAAACAGTGCGTCCTAGCGAGAAAAGTGCAAGAGCAAAATTTGTTAAGAATTCAATTCTGAGCACAATTTAGCAAAAAATTTAATTCTGAATCTAAAAACAACAAAGTTACAACGATTTTATGTCAAAAATACTTAAAATATCTTCAAACCAGAATTCAGCGACGTCTTCGATGGTGGTTTACGACTTTACCATATCGAAAATGCAGAAAATCGCTTGAAATGGGGATTCTAGTTCATCTATAGTATAATCGAGTGTTGCCATTGGGAACAAACCACTCAATGTTAAAAGATTTGATGATTATAGAAGACGATGCGTCCTAGCGAGAAAACGCAAAGAGCAAAAGTTGTTCAGAATTCAATTTTGGGTAGGATATAAGAAAAATTTTCATTCTCAGGTTAAAATTTCTCCGTTAACTCGAAAAGGGTGCGTCCTAGTGAGAAAACGCAAAGAGCAAAAGTTATTTTGAATTTAATTCTGAGCACAGTTTAGCAAAAAATTTCATTCTGATTCTAAAAACAACAAAGTTACAACGATTTTATACCAAAAATACTTAAAATCTCTTCAAACCTGAATTCAGCGACGTCTTCGAAGGTGGTTTACGACTTTACCATATCGAAAATGCAGAAAATCGCTTGAAATGGGGATTCTAGTTCATCTATAGTATAATCGAGTGTTGTCATTGGGAACAAGCCACTCAATGTTAAAAAATTTGATGATTCTCGAAAACGGTGCGTCCTAGCGAGAAAACGCAAAGAGCAAAAGTTGTTCTGAATTCAATTCTGAGCACAATTTAGCAAAAAAATTTATTCTGAGTCTAAAAACAACAAAGTTACAACGGTTTTATATCAAAAATACTTAAAATCTCTTCAAAACTGAATTCAGCGATGTCTTCGAAGGTGGTTTACGACTTTACCATATCGAAAATGCAGAAAATCGCTTGAAATGGGGATTCTAGTACATTTGTAGTATAATCGAGTTTTGCCATTGAGAACAAACCACTCAATGTTAAAAATTATGATGATTCTCGTAAACGGTGCGTCCTAGCGAGAAAAGTGCAAGAGCAAAAGTTGTTCTGAATTCAATTCTGAGCACAATTTAGCAAAAAATTTAATTCTGAGTCTAAAAACAACAAAGTTACAACGATTTTATGCCAAAAATACTTAAAATCTCTTCAAACCTGAATTCAGCGACGTCTTCGAAGGTGGTTTACGACTTTACCATATCGAAAATGCAGAAAATCGCTTGAAATGGGGAATCTAGTTCATTTGTAGTAAAATCGAGTTTTGCCATTGGGAACAAACCACTCAATGTAAAAAATTTTGATGATTCTCGAAAACAGTGCGTCCTAGCGAGAAAAGTGCAAGAGCAAAATTTGTTAAGAATTCAATTCTGAGCACAATTTAGCAAAAAATTTAATTCTGAGTCTAAAAACAACAAAGTTACAACGATTTTATGTCAAAAATACTTAAAATATCTTCAAACCAGAATTCAGCGACGTCTTCGAAGGTGGTTTACGACTTTACCATATCGAAAATGCAGAAAATTGCTTGAAATGGGGATTCTAGTTCATCTATAGTATAATCGAGTGTTGCCATTGGGAACAAGCCACTCAATGTTAAAAGATTTGATGATTATAGAAGACGATGCGTCCTAGCGAGAAAACGCAAAGAGCAAAAGTTGTTCAGAATTCAATTTTGGGTAGCATATAAGAAAAATTTTCATTCTCAGGTTAAAATTTCTCCGTTAACTCGAAAAGGGTGCGTCCTAGTGAGAAAACGCAAAGAGCAAAAGTTATTCTGAATTTAATTCTGAGCACAGTTTAGCAAAAAATTTCATTCTGATTCTAAAAACAACAAAGTTACAACGATTTTATGCCAAAAATACTTAAAATCTCTTCAAACCTGAATTCAGCGACGTCTTCGAAGGAGGTTTACGACTTTACCATATCGAAAATGCAGAAAATCGCTTTAAATGGGGATTCTAGTTCATCTATAGTATAATCGAGTGTTGCCATTGGGAACAAACCACTCAATGTTAAAGAATTTGATAATTGTCGAAGACGGTGCGTCCTAGCGATAAAATCGCAAAGAGCAAAAGTTGTTCTGAATTCAATTCTGAGCACAATTTAGCAAAAAATTTCATTCTGAGTCTAAAAAGAACAAAGTTACAACGATTTTATGTCAAAAATACTTAAAATCTCTTCAAAACCAGAATTCAGCGACGTCTTCGAAGGTGGTTTACGACTTTACCATATCGAAAATGCAGAAAATCGCTTGAAATGGAGAATCTAGTTCATTTGTAGTAAAATCGAGTTTTGCCATTGGGAACAAACCACTCAATGTGAAAAATTTTGATGATTCTCGAAAACGGTGAGTCCTAGCGAGAAAACGCAAAGAGCAAAAGTTGTTCTGAATTCAATTCTTAGCACAGTTTAGCAAAAAATTTCATTCTGATTTTAAAAACAACAAAGTTACAACGATTTTATGCCAAAAATACTTAAAATCTCTTCAAACCTGAATTCAGCGACGTCTTCGAAGGTGGTTTACGACTTTACCATATCGAAAATGCAGAGAATCGCTTGAAATGGGGATTCTAGTTCATCTATAGTATAATCGAGTGTTGCCATTGGGAACAAACCACTCAATGTTAAAGAATTTGATAATTGTCGAAGACGGTGCGTCCTAGCGATAAAATCGCAAAGAGCAAAATTTGTTCTGAATTCAATTCTGAGCACAATTTAGCAAAAAATTTCATTTTGAGTCTAAAAACAACAAAGTTACAACGACTTTATGTCAAAAATACTTAAGATATCGTCAAACCTGGATTCTGCGACGTCTTCGAAGGTGGTTTACGACTTTACCATATCGAAAAGGCAGAAAATCGCTTGAAATGGGGAATCTAGTTCATTTGCAGTAAAATCGAGTTTTGCCATTGGGAACCAACCACTCAATGTAAAAAATTTTGATGATTCTCGAAAACGGTGAGTCCAAGCGAGAAAAGTGCAAGAGCAAAATTTGTTAAAAATTCAATTCTGAGCACAATTTAGGAAAAAATTTAATTCTGAGTCTAAAAACAACAAAGTTACAACGATTTTATGTCAAAAATACTTAAAATCTCTTCAAACCAGAATTCAGCGACGTCTTCGAAGGTGGTTTACGACTTTACCATATCGAAAATGCAGAAAATCGCTTGAAATGGGGATTCTAGTTCATCTATAGTATAATCGAGTGTTGCCATTGGGAACAAACCACTCAATGTTAAAAGATTTGATGATTATCGAAGACGGTGCGTCCTAGCGAGAAAACGCAAAGGGCAAAAGTTGTTCAGAATTCAATTTTGGGTAGGATATAAGAAAAATTTTCATTCTTAGGTTAAAATTTCTCCGTTAACTCGAAAAGGGTGCGTCCTAGTGAGAAAACGCAAAGAGCAAAAGTTATTCTGAATTTAATTCTGAGCACAGTTTAGCAAAAAATTTCATTCTGATTCTAAAAACAACAAAGTTACAACGATTTTATGCCAAAAATACTTAAAATCTCTTCAAACCTGAATTCAGCGACGTCTTCGAAGGTGGTTTACGACTTTACCATATCGAAAATGCAGAAAATCGCTTGAAATGGGGAATCTAGTTCATTTGCAGTAAAATCGAGTTTTGCCATTGGGAACCAACCACTCAATGTGAAAAATTTTGATGATTCTCGAAAACGGTGAGTCCTAGCGAGAAAAGTGCAAGAACAAAAGTTGTTCAGAATTCAATTTTGGGTAGGATTTAAGAAAAATTATCATTCTCAGGTTAAAATTTCTCCAGTAACTCGAAAAGGGTGCGTCCTAGCGAGAAAACGCAAAGAGCAAAAGTTGTTTTGAATTCAATTCTTAGCACAGTTTAGCAAAAAATTTCATTTTGATTCTAAAAACAACAAAGTTACAACGATTTTATGCCAAAAATACTTTAAATCTCTTCAAACCTGAATTCAGCGACGTCTTCGAAGGTGGTTTACGACTTTACCATATCGAAAATGCAGAGAATCGCTTGAAATGGGGATTCTAGTTCATCTATGGTATAATCGAGTGTTGCCATTGGGAACAAACCACTCAATGTTAAAAAATTTCATGATTGTCGAAGACGGGGCGTCCTAGCGAGAAAACGCAAAGAGCAAAAGTTGTTCTGAATTCAATTCTGAGCACAATTTAGCAAAAAATTTCATTTTGAGTCTAAAAACAACAAAGTTACAACGACTTTATGTCAAAAATACATAAGATATCGTCAAAACTGGATTCTGCGACGTCTTCGAAGGTGGTTTACGATTTTACCATATCGAAAATGCAGAAAATCGCTTGGAATGGGGATTCTAGTTAATTTGTAGTATAATCGAGTGTTGCCATTGGGAACAAACCACTCAATGTTAAAAAATTTGATGATTGTCGAAAACGGTGCGTCCTAGCGAGAAAACGCAAAGAGGAAAAGTGGTTCTAAATTCAATTCTGAGCACAATTTAGCAAAAAATTTCATTCTGAGTCTAAAAACAACAAGGTTACAACGACTTTATGTCAAAAATACTTAAGATATCGTCAAACCTGAATTCTGCGACGTCTTCGAAGGTGGTTTACGACTTAACCATATCGAAAATGCAGAAAATCGCTTGAAATGGGGATTCTAGTTCATTTGTAGTATAATCGAGTGTTGCCATTGGGAACAAACCACTCAATGTTAAAAAATTTGATGATTATCGAAGACGGTGCGTCCTAGCGAGAAAACGCAAAGGGCAAAAGTGGTTCTGAATTCAATTCTGAGCACAATTTAGCAAGAAATTTCATTCTGAGTCTAAAAACAACAAAGTTACAACGACTTTATGTCAAAAATATTTAAGATATCGTCAAACCTGGATTCTGCGATTTCTACGACGGTGGTTTACGACTTTACCATATCGAAAATGCAGAAAATCGCTTGAAATGGGGATTCTAGTTCATTTGTAGTATAATCGAGTTTTGCCATTGGGAACAAACCACTCAATGTGAAAAATTTTGATGATTCTCGAAAACGGTGCGTCCTAGCGAGAAAAGTGCAAGAGCAAAAGTTGTTCAGAATTCAATTTTGGGTTGGATTTAAGAAAAATTTTTATTCTCAGGTTAAAATTTCTCCAGTAACTCGAAAAGGGTGCGTCCTAGCGAGAGAACTCAAAGGGCAAAAGTTGTTCTGAGTTCAATTCTGAGCACAATTTTGCAAAAAAATTCATTCTGAGTCTAAAAACAACAAAGTTACAACGATTTTATGTCAAAAATACTAAAATCTCTTCAAACCTGAATTCTGCGACGTCTTCAATGGTGGTTTACGACTTTACTATATCGAAAATGCAGAAAATCGCTAGAAATGGGGTATTCTAGTTCATCTATAGTATAATCGAGTGTTGCCATTGGGAACAAACCACTCAATGTTAAAAAATTTGATGATTCTCGAAAACGGTGCGTCCTAGCGAGAAAAGTGCAAGAGCAAAAGTTGTTCAGAATTCAATTTTGGGTAGGATTTAAGAAAAATTTTTATTCTCAGGTTAAAATTTCTCCAGTAACTCGAAAAGGGTGCGTCCTAGCGAGAGAACTCAAAGAGCAAAAGTTGTTCTGAATTCAATTCTGAGCACAATTTTGCAAAAAAATTCATTCTGAGTCTAAAAACAACAAAGTTACAACGATTTTATGTCAAAAATACTAAAATCTCTTCAAGCCTGAATTCTGCGACGTCTTCAATGGTGGTTTACGACTTTACTATATCGAAAATGCAGAAAATCGCTAGAAATGGGGTATTCTAGTTCATCTATAGTATAATCGAGTGTTGCCATTGGGAACAAACCACTCAATGTTAAAAAATTTGATGATTCTCGAAAACGGTGCGTCCTAGCGAGAAAAGTGCAAGAGCAAAAGTTGTTCAGAATTCAATTTTGGGTAGGATTTAAGAAAAATTTTTATTCTCAGGTTAAAATTTCTCCAGTAACTCGAAAAGGGTGCGTCCTAGCGAGAGAACTCAAAGAGCAAAAGTTGTTCTGAATTCAATTCTGAGCACAATTTTGCAAAAAAAATCATTCTGAGTCTAAAAACAGCACAGTTACAACGATTTTATGTCAAAAATACTTAAAATATCGTCAAACCTGGATTCTGCGACGTCTTCGATGGTGGTTTACGACTTTACTATATCGAAAACGCAGAAAATCGCTAGAAAAGGGGATTCTAGTTCTTCTATAGTATAATCGAATGTTGCCATTGGGAACAAACCACTCAATGTTAAAAAATTTGAAGATTGTCGAAAACGGTACGTCCTAGCGGGAAAAGTGCAAGAGCAAAAGTTGTTCTGAATTCAATTCTGAGCACAATTTAGCAAAAAATTTCATTCTGAGTCTAAAAACAACAAAGTTACAACGATTTTATGTCAAGAATACTTAAAATCTCTTCAATCGTGAATTCTGCGACGTCTTCGAAAGTGGTTTACGACTTTACCATATCGAAAATGCAGAAAATCGCTTGAAACGGGGATTCTAGTTCATTTGTAGTATAATCGAGTTTTGCCATTGGGAACAAACCACTCAATGTGAAAAATTTTGATGATTCTCGAAAACGGTGCGTCCTAGCGAGAAAAGTGCAAGAGCAAAAGTTGTTCAGAATTCAATTTTGCGTAGAATATAAGAAAAATTTTCATTCTCAGGTTAAAATTTCTCCATTAACTCGAAAAGGGTGCGTCCTTAGCGAGAAAACGCAAAGAGCAAAAGTTGTTGTGAATTCAATTCTGAGCACAATTTAGCAAGAAATTTCATTCTGAGTCTAAAAACAACAACGTTACAACGATTTTATGTCAAGAAAACTTAAAATCTCTTCAAACCTGAATTCTGCGACGTCTTCGATGGTGGTTTACGACTTTACTATATCGAAAACGCAGAAAATCGCTAAAAAAGGGGATTCTAGTTTTTCTATAGTATAATCGAGTGTTGCCATTGGGAACAAACCACTCAATGTTAAAAAATTTGATGATTCTCGAAAACGGTGCGTCCTAGCGAGAAAAGTGCAAGAGCAAAAGTTGTTCAGAATTCAATTTTGCGTAGAATATAAGAAAAATTTTCATTCTCAGGTTAAAATTTCTCCATTAACTCGAAAAGGGTGCGTCCTAGCGAGAAAACGCAAAGAGCAAAAGTTGTTCTAATTTCAATTCTGAGCACAATTTAGCAAAAAATTTCATTCTGAGTCTAAAAAGAACAAAGTTACAACGATTTTATGTCAAAAATACTTAAAATCTCTTCAAACCTGAATTCAGCGACGTCTTCGAAGGTGGTTTACGACTTTACCATATCGAAAATGCAGAAAATCGCTTGAAATGGGAAATCTAGTTCATTTGTAGTAAAATCGAGTTTTGCCATTGGGAACAAACCACTAAATGTGAAAAATTTTGATGATTCTCGAAAACAGTGCGTCTTAGCGAGAAAAGTGCAAGAGCAAAATTTGTTAAGAATTCAATTCTGAGCACAATTTAGCAAAAAATTTAATTCTGAGTCTAAAAACAACAAAGTTACAACGATTTTATGTCAAAAACACTTAAAATCTCTTCAAACCAGAATTCAGCGACGTCTTCGAAGGTGGTTTACGACTTTACCATATCGAAAATGCAGAAAATCGCTTGAAATGGGGATTCTAGTTCATCTATAGTATAATCGAGTGTTGCCATTGGGAACAAACCACTCAATGTTAAAAGATTTGATGATTATCGAAGACGGTGCGTCCTAGCGAGAAAACGCAAAGAGCAAAAGTTGTTCAGAATTCAATTTTGGGTAGGATATAAGAAAAATTTTCATTCTCAGGTTAAAATTTCTCCGTTAACTCGAAAAGGGTGCGTCCTAGTGAAAAAACGCAAAGAGCAAAAGTTATTCTGAATTTAATTCTGAGCACAGTTTAGCAAAAAATTTCATTCTGATTCTAAAAACAACAAAGTTACAACGATTTTATGCCAAAAATACTTAAAATCTCTTCAAACCTGAATTCAGCGACGTCTTCGAAGGTGGTTTACGACTTTACCATATCGAAAATGCAGAAAATCGCTTTAAATGAGGATTCTAGTTCATCTATAGTATAATCGAGTGTTGCCATTGGGAACAAACCACTCAATGTTAAAGAATTTGATAATTGTCGAAGACGGTGCGTCCTAGCGATAAAATCGCAAAGAGCAAAAGTTGTTCTGAATTCAATTCTGAGCACAATTTAGCAAAAAATTTCATTCTGAGTCTAAAAAGAACAAAGTTACAACGATTTTATGTCAAAAATACTTAAAATCTCTTCAAAACCAGAATTCAGCGACGTCTTCGAAGGTGGTTTACGTCTTTACCATATCGAAAATGCAGAAAATCGCTTGAAATGGAGAATCTAGTTCATTTGTAGTAAAATCGAGTTTTGCCATTGGGAACAAACCACTCAATGTGAAAAATTTTGATGATTCTCGAAAACGGTGAGTCCTAGCGAGAAAACGCAAAGAGCAAAAGTTGTTCTGAATTCAATTCTTAGCACAGTTTAGCAAAAAATTTCATTCTGATTTTAAAAACAACAAAGTTACAACGATTTTATGCCAAAAATACTTAAAATCTCTTCAAACCTGAATTCAGCGACGTCTTCGAAGGTGGTTTACGACTTTACCATATCGAAAATGCAGAGAATCGCTTGAAATGGGGATTCTAGTTCATCTATAGTATAATCGAGTGTTGCCATTGGGAACAAACCACTCAATGTTAAAGAATTTGATAATTGTCGAAGACGGTGCGTCCTAGCGATAAAATCGCAAAGAGCAAAATTTGTTCTGAATTCAATTCTGAGCACAATTTAGCAAAAAATTTCATTTTGAGTCTAAAAACAACAAAGTTACAACGACTTTATGTCAAAAATACTTAAGATATCGTCAAACCTGGATTCTGCGACGTCTTCGAAGGTGGTTTACGACTTTACCATATCGAAAATGCAGAAAATCGCTTGAAATGGGGAATCTAGTTCATTTGCAGTAAAATCGAGTTTTGCCATTGGGAACCAACCACTCAATGTGAAAAATTTTGATGATTCTCGAAAACGGTGAGTCCTAGCAAGAAAAGTGCAAGAGCAAAATTTGTTAAGAATTCAATTCTGAGCACAATTTAAGAAAAAATTTAATTCTGAGTCTAAAAACAACAAAGTTACAACGATTTTATGTCAAAAATACTTAAAATCTCTTCAAACCAGAATTCAGCGACGTCTTCGAAGGTGGTTTACGACTTTACCATATCGAAAATGCAGAAAATCGCTTGAAATGGGGATTCTAGTTCATCTATAGTATAATCGAGTGTTGCCATTGGGAACAAACCACTCAATGTTAAAAGATTTGATGATTATCGAAGACGGTGCGTCCTAGCGAGAAAACGCAAAGGGCAAAAGTTGTTCAGAATTCAATTTTGGGTAGGATATAAGAAAAATTTTCATTCTCAGGTTAAAATTTCTCCGTTAACTCGAAAAGGGTGCGTCCTAGTGAGAAAACGCAAAGAGCAAAAGTTATTCTGGATTTAATTCTGAGCACAGTTTAGCAAAAAATTTCATTCTGATTCTAAAAACAACAAAGTTACAACGATTTTATGCCAAAAATACTTAAAATCTCTTCAAACCTGAATTCAGCGACGTCTTCGAAGGTGGTTTACCACTTTACCATATCGAAAATGCAGAAAATCGCTTTAAATGGGGATTCTAGTTCATCTATAGTATAATCGAGTGTTGCCATTGGGAACAAACCACTCAATGTTAAAGAATTTGATAATTGTCGAAGACGGTGCGTCCTAGCGATAAAATCGCAAAGAGCAAAAGTTGTTCTGAATTCAATTCTGAGTACAATTTAGCATAAAATTTCATTCTGAGTCTAAAAACAACAAAGTTACAACGACTTTATGTCAAAAATATTTAAGATATCGTCAAACCTGGATTCTGCGATTTCTACGACGGTGGTTTACGACTTTACCATATCGAAAATGCAGAAAATCGCTTGAAATGGGGATTCTAGTTCATTTGTAGTATAATCGAGTTTTGCCATTGGGAACAAACCACTCAATGTGAAAAATTTTGATGATTCTCGAAAACGGTGCGTCCTAGCGAAAAAAGTGCAAGAGCAAAAGTTGTTCAGAATTCAATTTTGGGTAGGATTTAAGAAAAATTTTTATTCTCAGGTTAAAATTTCTCCAGTAACTCGAAAAGGGTGCGTTTTAGCGAGAGAACTCAAAGAGCAAAAGTTGTTCTGAATTCAATTCTGAGCACAATTTTGCAAAAAAGTTCATTCTGAGTCTAAAAACAACAAAGTTACAACGATTTTATGTCAAAAATACTAAAATCTCTTCAAACCTGAATTCTTCGACGTCTTCAATGGTGGTTTACGACTTTACTATATCGAAAATGCAGAAAATCGCTAGAAATTGGGTATTCTAGTTCATCTATAGTATAATCGAGTGTTGCCATTGGGAACAAACCACTCAATGTTAAAAAATTTGATGATTCTCGAAAACGGTGCGTCCTAGCGAGAAAAGTGCAAGAGCAAAAGTTGTTCAGAATTCAATTTTGGGTAGGATTTAAGAAAAATTTTTATTCTCAGGTTAAAATTTCTCCAGTAACTCGAAAAGGGTGCGTCCTAGCGAGAGATCTCAAAGAGCAAAAGTTGTTCTGAATTCAATTCTGAGCACAATTTTGCAAAAAAATTCATTCTGAGTCTAAAAACAACAAAGTTTCAACGATTTTATGTCAAAAATACTAAAATCTCTTCAAACCTGAATTCTGCGACGTCTTCAATGGTGGTTTACGACTTTACTATATCGAAAATGCAGAAAATCGCTAGAAATGGGGTATTCTAGTTCATCTATAGTATAATCGAGTGTTGCCATTGGGAACAAACCACTCAATGTTAAAAAATTTGATGATTCTCGAAAACGGTGCGTCCTAGCGAGAAAAGTGCAAGAGCAAAAGTTGTTCAGAATTCAATTTTGGGTAGGATTTAAGAAAAATTTTTATTCTCAGGTTAAAATTTCTCCAGTAACTCGAAAAGGGTGCGTCCTAGCGAGAGAACTCAAAGAGCAAAAGTTGTTCTGAATTCAATTCTGAGCACAATTTTGCAAAAAAATTCATTCTGAGTCTAAAAACAGCACAGTTACAACGATTTTATGTCAAAAATACTTAAAATATCGTCAAACCTGGATTCTGCGACGTCTTCGATGGTGGTTTACGACTTTACTATATCGAAAACGCAGAAAATCGCTAGAAAAGGGGGTTTTAGTTTTTCTATAGTATAATCGAGTGTTGCCATTGGGAACAAACCACTCAATGTTAAAAAATTTGATGATTCTCGAAAACGGTGCGTCCTAGCGAGAAAAGTGCAAGAGCAAAAGTTGTTCAGAATTCAATTTTGCGTAGAATATAAGAAAAATTTTCATTCTCAGGTTAAAATTTCTCCATTAACTCGAAAAGGGTGCGTCCTAGCGAGAAAACGCAAAGAGCAAAAGTTGTTCTAATTTCAATTCTGAGCACAATTTAGCAAAAAATTTCATTCTGAGTCTAAAAAGAACAAAGTTACAACGATTTTATGTCAAAAATACTTAAAATCTCTTCAAACCTGAATTCAGCGACGTCTTCGAAGGTGGTTTACGACTTTACCATATCGAAAATGCAGAAAATCGCTTGAAATGGGAAATCTAGTTCATTTGTAGTAAAATCGAGTTTTGCCATTGGGAACAAACCACTCAATGTGAAAAATTTTGATGATTCTCGAAAACAGTGCGTCTTAGCGAGAAAAGTGCAAGAGCAAAATTTGTTAAGAATTCAATTCTGAGCACAATTTAGCAAAAAATTTAATTCTGAGTCTAAAAACAACAAAGTTACAACGATTTTATGTCAAAAACACTTAAAATCTCTTCAAACCAGAATTCAGCGACGTCTTCGAAGGTGGTTTACGACTTTACCATATCGAAAATGCAGAAAATCGCTTGAAATGGGGATTCTAGTTCATCTATAGTATAATCGAGTGTTGCCATTGGGAACAAACCACTCAATGTTAAAAGATTTGATGATTATCGAAGACGGTGCGTCCTAGCGAGAAAACGCAAAGAGCAAAAGTTGTTCAGAATTCAATTTTGGGTAGGATATAAGAAAAATTTTCATTCTCAGGTTAAAATTTCTCCGTTAACTCGAAAAGGGTGCGTCCTAGTGAAAAAACGCAAAGAGCAAAAGTTATTCTGAATTTAATTCTGAGCACAGTTTAGCAAAAAATTTCATTCTGAGTCTAAAAACAACAACGTTACAACGATTTTATGTCAGGAAAACTTAAAATCTCTTTAAACCTGAATTCTGCGACGTCTTCGATGGTGGTTTACGACTTTACTATATCGAAAACGCAGAAAATCGCTAGAAAAGGGGATTCTAGTTCTTCTATAGTATAATCGAGTGTTGCCATTGGGAACAAACCACTCAATGTTAAAAAATTTGATGATTCTCGAAAACGGTGCGTCCTAACGAGAAAACGCAAAGAGCAAAAGTTGTTCTGACTTCAATTCTGAGCACAATTTAGCAAAAAATTTCATTCTGAGTCTAAAAACAACAAAGTTACCACGATTTTATATCAAAAATATTTAAAATCTCTTCAAACCTGAATTCAGCGACGTCTTCGAAGGTGGTTTACGACTTTACCATATCGAAAATGCAGAAAATCGCTTGAAATGGGGATTCTAGTTCATCTATACTATAATCGAGTGTTGCCATTGGGAACAAACCACTCAATGTGAAAAATTTTGATGATTCTCGAAAACAGTGCGTCTTAGCGAGAAAAGTGCAAGAGCAAAATTTGTTAAGAATTCAATTCTGAGCACAATTTAGCAAAAAATTTAATTCTGAGTCTAAAAACAACAAAGTTACAACGATTTTATGTCAAAAACACTTAAAATCTCTTCAAACCAGAATTCAGCGACGTCTTCGAAGGTGGTTTACGACTTTACCATATCGAAAATGCAGAAAATCGCTTGAAATGGGGATTCTAGTTCATCTATAGTATAATCGAGTGTTGCCATTGGGAACAAACCACTCAATGTTAAAAGATTTGATGATTATCGAAGACGGTGCGTCCTAGCGAGAAAACGCAAAGAGCAAAAGTTGTTCAGAATTCAATTTTGGGTAGGATATAAGAAAAATTTTCATTCTCAGGTTAAAATTTCTCCGTTAACTCGAAAAGGGTGCGTCCTAGTGAAAAAACGCAAAGAGCAAAAGTTATTCTGAATTTAATTCTGAGCACAGTTTAGCAAAAAATTTCATTCTGAGTCTAAAAACAACAACGTTACAACGATTTTATGTCAGGAAAACTTAAAATCTCTTTAAACCTGAATTCTGCGACGTCTTCGATGGTGGTTTACGACTTTACTATATCGAAAACGCAGAAAATCGCTAGAAAAGGGGATTCTAGTTCTTCTATAGTATAATCGAGTGTTGCCATTGGGAACAAACCACTCAATGTTAAAAAATTTGATGATTCTCGAAAACGGTGCGTCCTAACGAGAAAACGCAAAGAGCAAAAGTTGTTCTGACTTCAATTCTGAGCACAATTTAGCAAAAAATTTCATTCTGAGTCTAAAAACAACAAAGTTACCACGATTTTATATCAAAAATATTTAAAATCTCTTCAAACCTGAATTCAGCGACGTCTTCGAAGGTGGTTTACGACTTTACCATATCGAAAATGCAGAAAATCGCTTGAAATGGGGATTCTAGTTCATCTATACTATAATCGAGTGTTGCCATTGGGAACAAACCACTCAATGTTAAAAAATTTGAAGATTGTCGAAAACGGTGCGTCCTAGCGGGAAAAGTACAAGAGCAAAAGTTGTTCTGAGTTCAATTCTGAGCACAATTTAGAAAATAATTTCATTCTTCGTCTAAAAACAACAAAGTTAGAACGATTTTATGTCAAGAACACTTAAAATCTCTTCAAACCTGAATTCTGCCACGTCTTCGATGGTGGTTTAAGACTTTACTATATCGAAAATGCAGCAAACCGCTAGAAATGGGGATTCTAGTTCATCTATAGTATAATCGAGTGTTGCAATTTGGAACAAACCACACAATGTTAAAAAATTTGATGATTCTCGAAAACGGTGCGTCCTAGCGAGAAAACGCAAAAAGCAAAAGTTTTTCTGAATTCAATTCTGATCACAATTTAGCAAAAAATTTCATTCTGAGTCTAAAAACAACAAAGTTACAACGATTTTATGTCAAAAATACTTAAAATCTCTTCAAACCTGAATTCAGCGACGTCTTCGAAGGTGGCTTACGACTTTACCATATCGAAAATGCAGAAAATCGCTTGAAATGGGGATTCTAGTTCATCTATACTATAATCGAGTGTTGCCATTGGGAACAAACCACTCAATGTTAAAAAATTTGAAGATTGTCGAAAACGGTGCGTCCTAGCGGGAAAAGTGCAAGAGCAAAAGTTGTTCTGAGTTCAATTCTGAGCACAATTTAGAAAAAAATTTCATTCTTCGTCTAAAAACAACAAAGTTAGAACGATTTTATGTCAAGAACACTTAAAATCTCTTCAAACCTGAATTCTGCGACGTCTTCGATGATGGTTTACGACTTTACTATATCGAAAATGCAGAAAACCGCTAGAAATGGGGATTCTAGTTCATCTATAGTATAATCGAGTGTTGCCATTTGGAACAAACCACACAATGTTAAAAAATTTGATGATTCTCGAAAACGGTGCGTCCTAGCGAGAAAACGCAAAAAGCAAAAGTTTTTCTGAATTCAATTCTGATCACAATTTAGCAAAAAATTTCATTCTGAATCTAAAAACAACAAAGTTACAACGATTTTATGTCAAAAATACTTAAAATCTCTTCAAACCTGAATTCAGCGACGTCTTCGAAGGTGGCTTACGACTTTACCATATCGAAAATGCAGAAAATCGCTTGAAATGGGGATTCTAGTTCATCTATACTATAATCGAGTGTTGCCATTGGGAACAAACCACTCAATGTTAAAAAATTTGAAGATTGTCGAAAACGGTGCGTCCTAGCGGGAAAAGTGCAAGAGCAAAAGTTGTTCTGAGTTCAATTCTGAGCACAATTTAGAAAAAAATTTCATTCTTCGTCTAAAAACAACAAAGTTAGAACGATTTTATGTCAAGAACACTTAAAATCTCTTCAAACCTGAATTCTGCGACGTCTTCGATGGTGGTTTACGACTTTACTATATCGAAAATGCAGAAAACCGCTAGAAATGGGGATTCTAGTTCATCTATAGTATAATCGAGTGTTGCCATTTGGAACAAACCACACAATGTTAAAAAATTTGATGATTCTCGAAAACGGTGCGTCCTAGCGAGAAAACGCAAAAAGCAAAAGTTTTTCTGAATTCAATTCTGATCACAATTTAGCAAAAAATTTCATTCTGAGTCTAAAAACAACAAAGTTACAACGATTTCATGTCAAAAATACTTAAAATATCGTCAAACCTGGATTCTGCGACGTCTTCGAAAGTGGTTTACGACTTTACCATATCGAAAATGCAGAAAATCGCTTGAAATGGGGATTCTAGTTCATTTATAGTATAATCGAGTGTTGCCATTGGGAACAAGCCACTCAATGTAAAAAAAATTGATGATTGTCGAAGACGGTGCGTCCTAGCGGGAAAAGTGCAAGAGCAAAAGTTGTTCTGATTTCAATTCTGAGCACAATTTAGCAAAAAATTTCATTCTGAGTCTAAAAACAACAAAGTTACAACGATTTTATGTCAAAAATACTTAAAATATCGTCAAACCTGGATTCTGCGACGTCTTCGAAAGTGGTTTACGACTTTACCATATCGAAAATGCAGAAAATCGCTTGAAATGGGGATTCTAGTTCATTTGTAGTATAATCGAGTTTTGCAATTGGGAACAAACCACTCAATGTTAAAAAATTTGAAGATTGTCGAAAACGGTGCGTCCTAGCGGGAAAAGTGCAAGAGCAAAAGTTGTTCTGAATTCAATTCTGAGCACAATTTAGCAAAATATTTCATTCTGAGTCTAAAAACAACTAAGTTACAACTATTTTATGTCAAAAATACTTAAAATCTCTTCAAACCTGAATTCTGCGACGTTTTCGATGGTGGTTTACGACTTTATATATCGAAAATGCAGAAAATCGCTAGAAATGGGGATTCTAGTTCTTCTATAGTATAATCGAGTGTTGCCATTGGGAACAAACCACTCAATGTTAAAAAATTTGATGATTCTCGAAAACGGTGCGTCCTAGCGGGAAAATTGCAAGGGCAAAAGTTTTTCTGAAATCAATTCTGAGCACAATTTAGCAAAAAAATTCATTCTGAGTCTAAAAACAACAAAGTTACAACGATTTTATGTCAAAAATACTTAAAATCTCTTCAAACCTAAATTCAGCGACGTCTTCGAAGGTGGTTTACGACTTTACCATATCGAAAATGCAGAAAATCGCTAAAAATGGGGATTCTAGTTCATCTGTGGTATAATCGAGTGTTGTCATTTGGAACAAACCACTCAATGTACAAAATTTGATGATTCTCGAAAACGGTGAGTCCTAGCGAGAAAGCGCAAAGAGCAACAGTTGTTCTGAATTCAATTTTTGAGCACAATTTAGCAAAAAATTATTTCATTCTGAGTCTAAAATCAACAAAGTTACAACGATTTTATGTCAAGAATACTTAAAATCTCTTCAAACCTGAATTCTGCGACGTCTTCGAAGGTGGTTTACGACTTTACCATATCGAAAATGCAGAAAAACCCTTGAAATGGGGATTCTAGTTCATCTATAGTATAATCGAGTGTTGCCATTGGGAACAAATCACTCAATGTTAAAAAAATTGATGATTCTCGAAAACGGTGCGTCCTAGAGAGAAAACGCAAAGAGCAAAAGTTGTTCTGAATTCAATTCTGAGCACAATTTAGCAAAAAATTTTATTTTGAGTCTAATAACAAAAAAGTTACAACGATTTTATGTCAAAAATACTTAAAATCTCTTCAAACCTGAATTCAGCGACGTCTTCGAAGGTGGTTTACGACTTTACCATATCGAAAATGCAGAAAATTGCTTGAAGTAGGGATTCTAGTTTATCTATAGTATAATCGAGTGTTGCCATTGGGAACAAACCACTCAATGTTAAAAAATTTGATGATTCTCGAAAACGGTGCGTCCTAGCGAGAAAACGCAAAGAGCAAAAGTTGTTCTGAATTCAATTCTGAGCACAATTTAGCAAAAAATTTCATTTTGAGTCTAATAACAAAAAAGTTACAACGATTTTATGTCAAAAATTCTTAAAATTTCTTCAAACCTGAATTCAGCGACGTCTTCGAAGGTTGTTTACGACTTTACCATATCGAAAATGCAGAAAATCGCTTGAAGTGGGGATTCTAGTTCATCTATAGTATAATCGAGTGTTGCCATTGGGAACAAACCACTCAATGTTAAAAAATTTGATGATTCTCGAAAACGGTGCGTCCTAGCGAGAAAACGCAAAGAGCAAAAGTTGTTCTGAATTCAATTCTGAGCACAATGAACCTGAATTCTGCGACGCCTTCGATGGTGGTTTACGACTTTTGTGTGCGGAAAAAACAAAAATGAGAGTCAGCGAGAGAGAGTGGACACTTACCTTGGGGTTGTTGTCAACGGTGGAAGTCAACAGGAGACTTGGGATGATTTTCAGAAAAGCTTGCGACCGGTCATTCTCGTGAGATTATGATTTGATGCGTTCGGTTTACGAGATACGAGCGTACTCACATTTTTAAGAAAAAGAAAAAGGAGAGGGAAGGGTGAAAAAAGTGCACACTCTCACCTGATTAAAATTAAAAATGATGCGCAGCCTTCAAACAAAATGTATAGAGGGTTGCCTGCCCTTAAGAAAATAAAAAGTAAAAAAAAAATAATATAAATAATTAAAATGATATGCGAGGACGAAACATTCCGCCCACCAAAATACGGAGTATTTTCCGCTACTCATTTAGGGGGAGAGGACAGAGTTTAACAACAGGTCGCTTGAAAACTCCGCCTGGGGTCTTAAGGGTCACAACACGCACGATTCCATCGTGGCCTGGATGGAGTGCGACAACACGGCCTAAGTGCCATTGCAATGGAGGTACTAACTCATTTTTAATTAGAACTAGCGTACCGATTTTAATAGGACTAGGTGTCGTTTTGGTCCATTTCGACCGCTGATGCAAGGTATGCAAATATTCGGCAGACCAGCGGGACCAAATATGTTGAACGATGCGTTGTACTAATTGCCATCGACTGAGTCGATTAATCGGCACGTCGAGAAGGTCTGGCTCAGGAAGTGAGACTAGTGGTGCGAATGTAAGAAAATGACCGGGAGTAAGAGCAGTTAAATCATTAGGGTCATCACTTAGGGGGTATAGCGGTCGCGAATTAAGCATTGCCTCAATTTGCGTCAAAATTGTAAGAAGCTCTTCGTATGTCAAAACCTGATGACCGATGACGCGGAGTAAATGAGTCTTAACCGATTTAACTCCGGCCTCCCATAGGCCTCCAAAATGTGGGGCTGATGGGGGGTTGAAATGCCAGTCGATTTGTTCAGCTTTAGATGCGTCTTGCATACATTGAGTAATTTGTCTATGAGCACTAATAAAATTAGTTCCACAGTCTGAGTAAATCTGTTGACATCGGCCACGGCGCGCAAGAAAACGTCTCAAAGCCGCGAGAAACGCGTCAGAGGCTAGATCCGAAGCTAGCTCCACATGTAGAGCTTTCGTAGAGAAACATACGAACAAGCACACGTACGCTTTTAAAGTTTTTGCACCGCGAGTTTTGGACATGGTAATAGAAAACGGCCCTGCGTAATCTACTCCAACTCGGAGAAACGGCTTAATTTGAGAAAAACGAGAGGGCGGTAAACTTCCCATGGGTGGTTGATGATGAGCTGGATGTGTGCGGAAACACCGAACACATTTTGACAATACTCGTCTTATGACGCGTTTGGCGGACATAATCCAAAAGTGGTTCGAGAGAAGATAATGGACAGTCTGATTACCCGCATGAAAATATTGGAGATGGGTGTATTCGATCAGCAAAAAAGTAAAGCGGTGATTAGAAGGTAAAATAGCAGGGAAGCGTTTAGAATAAGGCAATGGAGCTTGTCCGAGACGACCACCTACGCGTAGAATATTTTGGTCGTCTAAAAACGGCGAAAGTTTTTGGAAAACTTTTGGCAAAGGTCTTTCATTTTTAAGAGTTTCAATTTCTTCTGTGAAATATGAAGACTGAATGTGACGAACCAATATCATCATCGCTTGTGAATACTCCGATGATGTAATATGACACGACAGACGTTTAGAAGATTGAGTCTTAAGTTCTATAAAACGACGAATGTAACAGATAATTCGAATAATCTTGGGCAACGAGGAATGGCTATTTAGTGAATCATCTAAAAAATGAGTGGTAACGATCGTGTTAAACGATTGAGATCGTTCTTCATCGATGGCTTGGTTGGTTAAACTACCCTCTGTCTCAGTGAAACAGCGCCGATTCGATTTTAGAATGAGTGGTCCCGCCCACCATAAAGAACAGTCAACAAGCTCAGAGGGGAAAAGTCCACGAGATCCGAAATCCGCGGGGTTTTCACAAGAAGGAATATATGACCAGTTAGACGGAGGGACTCTTTCTTGAATATAGGCTACTCGATGACTAACGAACGGTTTCCAACGATGGGGAGATGAATTAATCCACGACAAGACAGTGGTAGAATCTGACCAAGCGAAAATGCGGTGAAAACAGAGTTTATCTTGGAAAGCTTGACAAATGAAGTTAATTAAGCGAGTCAAGAGGACTGCGGCTAAAAGTTCGAGTCGAGGAATCGTAACCTTTTTTAAAGGAGCCACCTTTGAGCGAGCACATAAAAAATGAGTAGAAGGCTCTTGGGAAGCGTATGTAAAAACTAGATAAACCACAGCGGCATACCCTTTCTCGGAACTATCTCCAAACCCATGAAGTTCACATGTCAAAAAATCTCCGGGTAAGACACAGCGAGGTAAAGAAAATTTTGCTAATGCGGGAAGATCGTGAGAGAATTTTTCCCAAGATCGTAAAATGTCGTTGGGAGGGGTATCATCCCAAGCTAATTTGAGACTCCAAATGCGTTGAATTAAGTGCTTGATGTAAAATGTAAGGGGAGTTAGGATGCCTAATGGGTCAAAAATTCGAGCTAGATTAGATAAAAGAGTACGTTTAGTACAAGGAACTGGAAGAATATGAACCGTGAATCTAAACGAATCTATGGAAGGACTCCACTGCAACCCGAGAATTTTGAGTGTGTTGTTGCGATCTTTTTCTGGTATGCTTATTGCATCTACACAAACGTGAGAAGAGGGAAGATCTGATAAAAGCGAACGATCGCTTGATGCCCACTTGCGCAATTGGAAGCCGCCTTTTGCCAGGAGGGCAATTAATTGAGCTTTTAAATTGAGGGTTTGATCATAGGAACTATTCCCAGTGACAATATCGTCAATGTAAGTATCTGTTTTAAGTGCAGCAGCTGCAAGTGGGAACGTAGAACCATCTTCCTCAGCCAATTTAAGCAAGGTTCTAATAGATAAATAAGGAGCAGGAGTTGTTCCATAGGTGAGCGTTTTTAATCGATAGTCTTGTAGCGGTTCTTCCGGGGTAAAACGCCAAATTATGCGCTGGTAATCACATTGAGTGGGAGTAACCAAAATTTGGCGATACATCATCTTGATGTCAGCAGTTAAAACATAAGCGTGTAAGCGGAAATTTAATAAAATAGTGCAGATATCCCTTTGAAGTTTAGGACCAGCGAGCAAATGATCGTTAAGAGAGGTCTGATTTGGAGCATGAGCGGAAGCATTGAAAACAACACGAAGTTTGGTACTAAGACTCTCTGGCTTGAGTACACAATGGTGTGGTATATAATAAGTTGCCAGATTTGCATCCTCGGGAGGAGAGATTGGCTCCATATGATCTAAATCTAAGTATTCGCGCATAAAATCCGAATACTGTTGATGGATGTGCGGTTGGTTTAACAGTTTTTGTTCCAGTCTTAGGAAGCGGTTAACAGCCAGAAGACGACTGTCTGGAAATAAAGGAGGTGTTTCACGGAAGGGTAAAGAAACGACAAAGCGACCTGACTCAGTACGAGTACAAGTTTTGTTGTAAATATCCTCACAGAGTATATCGTCTGGAGACAAAGACTGGGTTTCTGGAACATTTTCAATGGCCCACAATTTCTGGAGGGAGTCTTCCAAGTTGTAACATGGATTAATCGTGGTAAAAAACGAGTGAATATCTGTACGAATAGAAGTGGATGAATGTTGGCCAATTAAGACGTAACCAAAGACTGTATTTAAAGCGTCAGGTTCCCCTGGTTCTCCCTTTATTACATCACCTTTAACAATCTGCGGAAAAATATCAGCTCCAAGAAGCAAATCTATATTTCCTGGACTGGCAAAGGAATGATCAGCGAGGGGTAAATTTGTTCGAATGTGGGACCAGTGTTTGGCTGATATGTGAGCGGAAGGAAGATCGTCACAAATCTTAGGTAAAATCAAAGCATCTGTGTGAAATGTAGGAGATAATTGACCAATGGGCCGAAGAGACAAGAGAACTGAACCTGAATTGACCAAAGTCATTGTTTGACCTAGACCTTGTATCCTGCGAGACCCCATCTGTTTTGGTAAACCCAAAACTTTTAAGGCCTTTTGAGATATAAAAGAAGTTTGAGAACCACAATCCAATAGAGCTCTTAATTCTGTATGGGTTCCGTTACAAGTAAGAACCTCTACACGAGCAGTGCCTAATAATACACTGATAGTAGTTGAAGTAAATCCAGCGCCACTAAGTGTGGGAGTAGAGGGAGTAGAGGAGAGCGAAGGAGCAGGATTTACAGCACTTAATTCATCAGACCTGGGGATAGGCGAAGATTCAAAATGTAAAAGAGTATGGTGTCTCTGATGACATTGACGACAGGCGTGTGTAGATTGGCAAACTTTGCTCGTATGACAATGACTAAGACAATTAATACACAAGCGTTTTAGTTTAGCAAGAGCATAACGCTCTTTGGCGGATTTAGCTAGGAATTCTTGACATTTGTATATCAGGTGATTCGCGTTACAAATTGGGCATTTACTAGAAACTGTATTGGCTAAGAGAGAGGTGCTGTATCGTGAAGATGTAGATGGTGATTTAGTTGGTTCAATCCTTTTTGGTTTGGGTTTCAAAGGAGTAGCATTACTCAACGCACACCAATGTTACTCTAAAAATTGGTAAAGTTTTTCATAAGTTGGAATGGCTTTGGAATTGTGATGGAGTTCAAAACGAGTTATCAACGAAGCGTCCATTTTTTTATGTAGTAAATTAAAAAACAGAAAATCTGCAAGATCTACTGGGAGTGTAAATTGTCGTATAGCTTTCAAGTGCTTTGAAAACGTATCCATAAGCGTTCTTATCTCCTGCGGATTGTCTGAATTAATTTTCGCAGCGTTGTCCAAAGCATTCCAATGCGCATGCAAGATTTGTCGATCATTTTTATAGCGATTATTGAGTTCGGTATATGCTAAAACATAATTTCTTTCCGTTACGGGGATGTGTTCAATAAAAGATTTAGCTTCACCTTTTAGACAAGACAATAAATAGTTAAATTTTTCTACAGCCGTTAGTTCACTAGATTTATGTATGAGCGTATTGAACATGTCAATGAAAGGTACAAACCCAGTTATATCACCTGAAAACGTTGGCAATTCCACTTTAGGTAATTTAATATTAGATTTTGGAGCAGTATTAACTGGGGGTTCAATATTCGCGTCTTTGTTAACTTGCAGATTTATGGTTTTGATTTGTAATACCATTGAATCGACTAATTTTCGTACATCATCTTCCGTTTTGAAAGAGGCGTCATCAATTAAGGTAATAATAGCGTTATGATGTTTATAAAATTCTTGCGAAAGTTCGTCAAGAGCACCAGCGGCAATCTGCAAAGGCAATTTACTGGTGGCGTTAGTTCTGGCTTCGTTGGCCACAGTCTGGATTTCGCTCACGCGGTTATAAGGCGTTTGTCTTAAAAGTTTCAATCGTTTAATTTTATCGGTATTGGCCATAATTTTCTATAAATAAATGCGGCTAATATAAAAAAAATTGCAGTCGAACCAAGCGACCACAGGCGCAGAGTCAAAGCGACAAAAAAACTGTCCCGATAGATGAGAGCAGTACTGAGAAAGAGAGAGAGAGAGAACAATCCGTATGCGGTGGCAAGCAAAAACGTATTGCCACAAGAAACACAATCGATAAGAAGTTTTCTGAAAACCGTAATAGCGTGAATAGCGTTATAAATTAATTAATTATTAAATTGGCATAAACGTTGGCAACCCTCCGTGGTACATCCGGTTTGAAGGACCAAAAACAAATGTGTGCGGAAAAAACAAAAATGAGAGTCAGCGAGAGAGAGTGGACACTTACCTTGGGGTTGTTGTCAACGGTGGAAGTCAACAGGAGACTTGGGATGATTTTTAGAAAAGCTTGCGACCGGTCATTCTCGTGAGATTATGATTTGATGCGTTCGGTTTACGAGATACGAGCGTACTCACATTTTTAAGAAAAAGAAAAAGGAGAGGGAAAGGTGAAAAAAGTGCACACTCTCACCTGATTAAAATTAAAAATGATGCGCAGCCTTCAAACAAAATGTATAGAGGGTTGCCTGCCCTTAAGAAAATAAAAAGTAAAAAAAAATAATATAAATAATTAAAATGATATGCGAGGACGAAACAACTTTACTATATCGAAAATGCAGAAAATCGCTAGAAATGAGGATTCTAGTTCATCTATGGTATAATCGAGTGTTGCCATTTGGAACAAACCACTCAATATTAAAAAAAATTGAGGATTCTCGAAAACGGTGCGTTCTAGCGAGAAAACGCAAAGAGCAAAAGTTGTTCTGAATTCAATTCTGAGCACAATTTAGCAAAAAATTTTATTCTGAGTCTAAAAACAACAACGTTACAACGATTTTGTGTCAAGAATACTTAAAATCTCTTCAAACCTGAATTCTGCGACGTCGTCGATGATGGTTTACGACTTTACTATATCGAAAATGCAGAAAATCGCTAAAAATGGGGATTCTAGTTCATCTATGGTATAATCGAGTGTTGTCATTTGGAACAAACCACTCAATGTACAAAATTTAAAGATTCTCGAAAACGGTGAGTCCTAGCGAGAAAGCGCAAAGAGCAACAGTTTTTCTGAATTCAATTTTTGAGCACAATTTAGCAAAAAATTTCATTCTGAGTCTAAAAACAACAAATTTACAACGATTTTATGTCAAGAATACTTAAAATCTCTTCAAACCTGAATTCAGCGACGTCTTCGAAGGTGGTTTACGACTTTACCATATCTAAAATGCAGAAAATCACTTGAAATGGGGATTCTAGTTCATTTGTAGTATAATCGAGTTTTGCCATTGGGAACAAATCACTCAATGTTAAAAAAATTGATGATTCTCGAAAACGGTGCGTCCTAGCGAGAAAAGTGCAAGAGCAAAAGTTGTTCAGAATTCAATTTTGGGTAGGATTTAAGAGAAATTTTCATTCTCAGGTTAAAATTTCTCCAGTAACTCGAAAAGGGTGCGTCCTAGAGAGAAAACGCAAAGAGCAAAAGTTGTTCTAAATTCAATTCTGAGCACAACTTGGCAAAAAATTTCATTCTGAGTCTAAAAACAAAAAAGTTACAACGATTTTATGTCAAAAATACTTAAAATCTCTTCAAACCTGAATTCAGCGAAGTCTTCGAATGTGGTTTACGACTTTACTATATCGAAAATGCAGAAAATCGCTAGAAATGGGGATTCTAGTTCATTTGTAGTATAATCGAGTTTTGCCATTGGGAACAAACCACTCAATGTAAAAAAATTTGATGATTCTCGAAAACGGTGCGTCCTAGCGAGAAAACGCAAAGAACAAAAGTTGTTCTGAATTCAATTCTGAGCACAATTTAGCAAAAAATTTCATTCTGAGTCTAAAAACAAAAAAGTTACAACGATTTTATGTCAAAAATACTTAAAATCTCTTCAAACCTGAATTCAGCGAAGTCTTCGAATGTGGTTTACGACTTTACTATATCGAAAATGCAGAAAATCGCTAGAAATGGGGATTCTAGTTCATCTATAGTATAATCGAGTGTTGCCATTGGGAACAAACCACTCAATGTTAAAAAATTTGAAGATTCTCGAAAACGGTGCGTCCTAGCGAGAAAAGTGCAAGAGCAAAAGTTGTTCAGAATTCAATTCTGAGCACAACTTGGCAAAAAATTTCATTCTGAGTCTAAAAACAAAAAAGCTACAACGATTTTATATCAAAAATATTTAAAATATCGTCAAACCTGGATTCTGCGACGTTTTCGAAGGTGGTTTACGACTTTACTATATCGAAAATGCAGAAAATCGCTTGAAATGGGCATTCTAGTTTATTTGTAGTAAAATCGACTTTAGCCATTGGGAACAAACTACTCAATGTTAAAAAATTAGATGATTCTCGAAAACGGTGCGTCCTAGCGAGAAAAGTGCAAGAGCAAAAGTTGTTCAGAATTCAATTTTGGGTAGGATTTAAGAAAAATTTTCATTTTCAGCTTAAAATTTCTCCAAAAACTCGAGAAGGGTGCGTCCTAGCGACAAAACGCAACAAGCAAAAGTTGTTCTGAATTTGATTCTGAGCACAATTTAGCAAAAAATTTCATTCTGAGTCTAAAAACAACAGTTACAACGATTTTATGTCAAAATTACTTAAAATATCGTCGAACCTGGATTCTGCGACGTTTTCGAAGGTGGTTTACGACTTTACCATATCGAAAATGCAGAAATTCGCTTGAAATGGGCATTCTAGTTTATTTGTAGTAAAATCGACTTTAGCCATTGGGAACAAACTACTCAATGTTAAAAAATTTGATGATTCTCGAAAACGGTGCGTCCTAGCGAGAAAAGTGCAAGAGCAAAAGTTGTTCAGAATTCAATCTTGAGTAGGATTTAAGAAAAATTTTCATTCTCAGGTTAAATTTTCTCCAGTAACTCGAAAAGGGTGCGTCCTAGAGAGAAAACGCAAAGAGCAAAAGTTGTTCTAAATTCAATTCTGAGCACAATTTAGCAAAAAATTTTATTTTGAGTCCAATAACAAAAAAGTTGCAACGATTTTATGTCAAAAATACTTAAAATATCGTCAAACCTGGATTCAGCGATGTCTTCGAAGGTGGTTTACGACTTTCCCATATCGAAAATGCAGAAAATCGCTTGAAATGGGGATTCTAGTTCATTTGTAGTATAATCGAGTTTTGCCATTGGGAACAATCCACTTAATGTTAAAAATTTTGATGATTCTCGAAGACGGTGCGTCCTAGCGAGAAAAGTGCAAGAGCAAAAGTTGTTCAGAATTCAATTCTGAGCACAATTTAGCAAAAAATTTCATTCTGAGTCTAAAAACAACAAAGTTACAACGATTTTATTTCAAAAATACTTAAAATCTCTTCAAACCTGAATTCTGCGACGTCTTCGATGGTGGTTTACGACTTTACTATATCGAAAATGCAGCAAATCGCTACAAATAGGGATTCTAGTTCATCTATAGTATAATCGAGTGTTGCCATTTTGAACAAACAACTCAATTTTAAAAAAATTGATGATTTTCGAAAACGGTGCGACCTAGCAAGAAAACGCAAATAGCAAAAGTGGTTCTGAATTCAATTCTGAGCACAATTTTGCAAAAAATTTCATTTTGAGTCTAAAAACAACACAGTTACAACGATTTTATGTCAAGAATACTTAAAATCTCTTCAAACCTAAATTCAGCGACGTCTTCGATGGTGCTTTACGACTTTACTATATCGAAAATACAGAAAATCGCTAGACAAGGGGATTCTAGTTCATCTATAGTATAATCGAGTGTTGCCATTTGGAACAAAGCACTCAATGTTAAAAAATTTGATGATTTTCGAAAACGGTGCGTCCTAGCGAGAAAACGCAAAGAGCAAAAGTTGTTCTGAATACAATTCTGAGCACAATTTAGCAAAGAATTTCATTCTGAGTCTAAAAACAACAAAGTTACAACGACTTTATGTCAAAAATACTTAAAATCTCTTCAGACCTAAATTCAGCGACGCCTTCGAAGGTGGTTTACAACTTTACCATATCGAAAATGCAGAAAATCGCTAGAAATGGGGATTCTAGTTCATCTATGGTATAATCGAGTGTTGCCATTTGGAACAAACCACTCAATGTTAAAAAATTTGATAATTCTCGAAAACGGTGGTCCTAGCGAAAAAACGCAAAGAGCAAAAGTTGTTCTGAATTCAATTCTGAGCACAATTTAGTAAAAAATTTTATTCTGAGTCTAAAAACAACAAAGTTACAACGATTTTATATCAAAAATACTTAAAATTTCTTCAAACCTGAATTCAGCGACGTCTTCGATGGTGGTTTACGACTTTACTATATCGAAAATGCAGAAAATCGCTAGAAATGGGGATTCTAGTTCATCTATGGTATAATCGAGTATTGCCATTTGGAACAAACCACTCAATGTTAAAAAATTTGATAATTCTCGAAAACGGTGGTCCTAACGAAAAAACGCAAAGAGCAAAAGTTGTTCTGAATTCAATTCTGAGCACAATTTAGTAAAAAATTTTATTCTGAGTCTAAAAACAACAAAGTTACAACGATTTTATATCAAAAATACTTAAAATTTCTTCAAACCTGAATTCAGCGACGTCTTCGAAGGTGGTTTACGACTTTACCATATCGAAAATGCAGAAAATCGCTTGAAATGGGGATTCTAGTTCATCTATAGTATAATCGAGTGTTGCCATTGGGAACAAACCACTCAATGTTAAAAAATTTGATGATTGTCGAAGACGGTGCGTCCTAGCGGGAAAAGTGCAACAGCAAAAGTTGTTCAGAATTCAATTTTGGGTAGGATTAAAGAAAAATATTTATTCTCAGGTTAAAATTTCTCCAGTAACTCGAAAAGGGTGCGTCCTAGCGAGAAAACGCAAAGAGCAAAAGTTGTTCTGAATTCAATTCTGAGCACAATTTTGCAACAAATTTCATTCTGAGTCTAAAAACAGCAAAGCTACAACGATTTTATGTCAAAAATACTTAAAATATCGTCATACCTGGATTCAGCGACGTCTTCGTAGGTGGTTTACGACTTTACCATATCGAAAATGCAGAAAATCGCTTGAAATGGGGATTCTAGTTCATTTGTACTATAATCGAGTTTTGCCATTGGGAACAAACCACTTAATGTTAAAAATTTTGATGATTCTCGAAAACGGTGCGTCCTTGCGAGAAAAGTGTAAGAGCAAAAGTTGTTCAGAATTCAATTCTGAGCACAATTTAGCAATAAATTTCATTCTGAGTCTAAAAACAACAAAGTTTGCCATAAAACCTATCGACGAAACTGGTCTCAACGATCTAGAAACAGATCGTTTTTAAAGAATTAAAGTTAAAGCATTATGAATTAAAGTTGTGATGCAGGGAAAGTTAGTTCCTGCCCCATCAGAGTAAAGGTTGTGTTCAACCACTTTTTAGTGAGAACGTTTGGTGAAGAAAAAAATGTAAAAAAATAATTAATTGGGGCGTCTATCCACTAGTTGTAGGGACATTAGTTGTAAAAAAAAATAATTGTTTGCGTTTAGCAACTAGCTGTAGAAACGTTTGAAAAAAATATTAAACTTTATTTGTTTGTATCTGGCCACTAGTTGTGGAGACGTTTGCAAAGGTTTGTGCAACATGATTTGCCGCTGTCCGATCACTAGCTGTTAGGATTTTTCTAACTAAAATTAAATGAAATGGTCAACTGACAATAGTAATTAATAAATTAAATTCTATAAACTTAGCTTAGGTTAGTCGACGAGAAGAAAAATTTATGAGAGTTTCCGCTGGTACTAGCTCATCTTCAGTCTACGTCGGGGTCGCCAAAATGTAGTAAATTCACCAGATGAGTTGGAGAAGGAACTTTATTTCGTGAAATCAGTTGACAAATTCATTATTGTTACCATAGAACTATGTCTATGATGACTGGATTCACTACAGTACATATCGACGACGTACGACGACAACGAAGAAATTCGCTACTCCCGGAAATTCCTCGACTTCCACGACGACCCGGCAAGAACGACAACGAAATTCGCATTCCCCAGAGAGGCCCTGCCTTCCATCGACGAACCGACGTCGACGATAACGAAATTCGTGTGCTCCATCGACGTCATTCTCTCAATCTTTCTCTATGTACCAAGCCGCTTGCTATCGCTTGTCCGAGACTCGGCACGCAAACAAACTCGTTGTTTCCTTTACGATACCCTCAGCAGCCACTCCGCCTCCTCCGAATTGGGCACCTCCTTCCGGGGACGGTGACAGTATAATCGAGTGTTGCCATTGGGAACAAACCACTCAATGTTAAAAAATTTGATGATTCTCGAAAACCGTGCGTCCTAGCGAGAAAACGCAAAGAGCAAAAGTTGTTCAGAATTCAATTTTGGGTAGGATATAAGAAAAATTTTCATTCTCAGGTTAAAATTTCTCCATTAACTCGATAAGGGTGCGTCCTTAGCGAGAAAACGCAAAGAGCAAAAGTCTTTGTGAATTCAATTCTGAGCACAATTTAGCAAGAAATTTCATTCTGAGTCTAAAAACAACAAAGTTACAACGATTTTATTTCAAAAATACTTAAAATCTCTTCAAACCTGAATTCAGCGACATCTTCGAAGGTGGCTTACGACTTTACCATATCGAAAATGCATAAATTCGCTTGAAATGGGGATACTAGTTCATCTATAGTATAATCGAGTGTTGCCATTGGGAACAAACCACTCAATGTTAAAAAATTTGATGATTCTCGAAAACGGTGCGTCCTAGCGAGAAAAGTGCCAGAGCAAAAGTTGTTCAGAATTAAATTTTGGGTAGGATTTAAGAAAAACTTTCATTTTCTGGTTAAAAATTCTCCAGTAACTTGAAAACGGTGCAACCTAGCGAGAAAACGTAAAGAGCAAAAGTTGTTCTGAATTTAATTCTGAGCACAATTTAGCAGAAAATTTTATTCTGAGTCTAAAAACAACAAAGTTACAACGATTTGATGTCAAGAATACTTAAAATCTCTTCAAACCTGAATTCAGCGACGCCTTCGAAGGTGGTTTACGACTTTACCATATCGAAAATGCAGAAAATCGCTTGAAATGGGGATTCTAGTTCATCTATAGTATAATCGAGTGTTGCCATTGGGAACAAACCACTCAATGTTAAAAAATTTGATGATTCTCGAAAACGGTGCGTCCTAGCGAGAAAGCGCAAAGAGCAACAGTTGTTCTGAATTCAATTCTAAGCACAATTTAGCAAAAAATTTCATTCTGAGTCTAAAAGCAAAAAAGTTACAACGACTTGATGTCAAAAATACTTAAAATCTCTTCAAACCTGAATTCTGCGACGTCTTCGATTGTGGTTTACGACTATACTATATCGAAAATGCAGAAAATCGCTAGAAATGGGGTATTCTAGTTCATCTATAGTATAATCGAGTGTTGCCATTGGGAACAAACCACTCAATGTTGAACAATTTGATGATTCTCGAAAACGGTGCGTCCTAGCGAGAAAAGTGCAAGAGCAAAGGTTGTTCAGAATTCAATTTTGGGTAGGATTTAAGAAAAATTTTCATTCTCAGGTAAAATTTCTCCAGTAACTCGAAAACGGTGCGTCCTAGCGAGAAAACGCAGAAAGCAAAAGTTGTTCTGAATTCAATTCTGAGCACAATTTGGCAAAAAAATTCATTCTGAGTCTACAAACAACAAAGTTACAACGATTTTAAGCCAGAAATACTTAAAATCTCTTCAAACCTGAATTCAGCGACGTCTTCGAAGGTGGTTTACGACTTTACCATATCGAAAATTCCGAAAATCGCTTGAAATGGGGATTCTAGTTCATTTGTAGTATAATCGAGTTTTGCCATTAGGAACAAACCACTCAATGTTAAAAATTTTGATGATTCTCGAAAACGATGCGTTCTAGCAAGAAAAGTGCAAGAGCAAAAGTTGTTCAGAATTCAATTTTGGGTAGGATATAAGAAAAATTTTCATTCTCGGGTTAAAATTTCTCCATTAACTCGATAAGGGTGCGTCCTTAGCGAGAAAACGCAAAGAGCAAAAGTTGTTGTGAATTCAATTCTGAGCACAATTTAGCAAGAGATTTCATTCTGAGTCTAAAAACAACAAAGTTACAACGATTTTATTTCAAAAATACTTAAAATCTCTTCAAACCTGAATTCAGCGACGTCTTCGAAGGTGGTTTACGAATTTAGCACATCGAAAATGCATAAAATCGCTTGAAATGGGGATTCTAGTTCATTTGTAGTATAATCGAGTTTTGCCATTAGGAACAAACCACTCAATGTTAAAAATTTTGAAGATTCTCGAAAACGGTGCGTCCTAGCGAGAAAAGTGCAAGAGCAAATGTTGTTCAGAATTCAATTTTGGGTAGGATATAAGAAAATTTTTTATTTTCAGGTTAAAATTTCTCCATTAACTCGAAAAGGGTGCGTCCTCAGCGAGAAAACGCAAAGAGCAAAAGTTGTTCTGAATTCAATTCTGAGCACAATTTGGCAAAAAATTTAATTCTGAGTCTAAAAACAAAAAAGCTACAACGATTTTATGTCAAGAATACTTAAAATCTCTTCAAACCTGAATTCTGCGACGTCCTCGATGGTGGTTTACGACTTTACTATTTCGAAAAAGCAGAAAATCGCTTGAAATTGGAATTCTAGTTTATTTGTAGTATAATCGAGTTTTGCCATTGGGAACAAACCACTCAATGTTAAAAACTTTGATGATTTTCGAAAACGGTGCGTCCTAGCGAGAAAAGTGCCAGAGCAAAAGTTGTTCAGAATTCAATTTTGGGTAAGATTTAAGAAAAACTTTCATTTTCTGGTTAAAAATTCTCCAGTAACTTGAAAACGGTGCAACCTAGCGAGAAAACGTAAAGAGCAAAAGTTGTTCTGAATTTAATTCTGAGCACTATTTAGCAGAAAATTTTATTCTGAGTCTAAAAACAACAAAGTTACAACGATTTGATGTCAAGAATACTTAAAATCTCTTCAAACCTGAATTCAGCGACGCCTTCGAAGGTGGTTTAGGACTTTACCATATCGAAAATGCAGAAAATCGCTTGAAATGGGGATTCTAGTTCATCTATAGTATAATCGAGTGTTGCCATTGGGAACAAACCACTCAATGTTAAAAAATTTGATGATTCTCGAAAACGGTGCGTCCTAGCGGAAAAACGCAAAGAGCAAAAGTTGTTCTGAATTCAATTTTGAGCACAATTTAACAAAAAATTTCATTCTGAGTCTAAAAACAACCAAGTTACAACGATTTTATGTCAAAAATACCTAAAATCTTTTCAAACCTAAATTCAGCGATGTTTTCGAAGGTGGTTTACGACTTTACCGTATCGATAATGCAGAAAATCGCTTGAAATGGGGATTCTAGTTCATTTGTAGTATAATCGAGTTTTGCCATTAGGAACAAACCACTCAATGTTAAAAATTTTGATGGTTCTCGAAAACGGTGCGTCCTAACGAGAAAAGAGCAAGAGCAAATGTTGTTCAGAATTCAATTTTGGGTAGGATATAAGAAAAATTTTCATTTTCAGGTTAAAATTTCTCCATTAACCCGAAAAGGGTGCGTCCTTAGCGAGAAAACGCAAAGAGCAAAAGTTGTTCTGAATTTAATTCTGAGCACAATTTGGCAAAAAATTTAATTCTGAGTCTAAAAACAAAAAAGCTACAACGATTTGATGTCAAAAATACTTAAAATCTCTTCAAACCTGAATTCTGCGACTTCTTCGATGGTGGTTTACGATTTTACCATATTGAAAATGCAGAAAATCGCTAGAAATGGGGCATTCTAGTTCATCTATAGTATAATCGAGTGTTGCCATTGGGAACAAACCACTCAATGTTAAAAAATGTGATGATTCTATAAAACGGTGCGTCCTAGCGAGAAAAGTGCAAGAGCAAAGGTTGTTCAGAATTCAATTTTTGATGGGATTTAAAAAAAAATCTTCATTCTCAGGTTAAATTTCTCCAGTAACTCGATAAGTGTGCGTCCTTAGCGAGAAAACGCAAAGAGCAAAAGTTGTTGTGAATTTTATTCTGAGCACAATTTAGCAAGAAATTTCATTCTGAGTCTAAAAACAACAAAGTTACAACTATTTTATTTCAAAAATACTTAAAATCTCTTCAAACCTGAATTCAGCGACGTCTTCAAAGGTGGTGTACGAATTTACCACATCGAAAATGCATAAAATCGCTTGAAATGGGGATTCTAGTTCATTTGTAGTATAATCGAGTTTTGCCATTAGGAACAAACCACTCAATGTTAAAAATTTTGATGATTCTCGAAAACGGTGTGTCTTAGCGAGAAAACGCCAAGAGCAAAAGTTGTTCTGAATTCAATTCTGAGCACAATTTAACAAAAAATTTCATTCTGAGTCTAAAAACAACCAAGTTACAACGATTTTATGTCAAAAATACCTAAAATCTTTTCAAACCTAAATTCAGCGATGTTTTCGAAGGTGGTTTACGACTTTACCGTATCGATAATGCAGAAAATCGCTTGAAATGGGGATTCTAGTTCATTTGTAGTATAATCGAGTTTTGCCATTGGGAACAAACCACTCAATGTTAAAAAATTTGATGATTCTCGAAAACGGTGCGTCCTAGCGAAAAAAGTGCAAGAGCAAAAGTTGTTCAGAATTCAATTTTGGGTAGGATTTAAGAAAAATTTTCATTCTCAGGTTAAAATTTCTCCAGTAACTCGAAAAGGGTGCGTCCTAGCGAGAGAACTCAAAGAGCAAAAGTTGTTCTGAATTCAATTCTGAGCACAATTTTGCAAAAAATTCCATTCTGAGTCTAAAAACAACAAAGTTGCAACGATTTTATGTCAAGAATACTAAAAATCTCTTCAAACCTGAATTCTGCGACGTCTTCGATGGTGGTTTACGACTTTACTATATCGAAAATGCAGAAAATCGCTAGAAATGGAGATTCTAGTTCATCTATAGTATAATCGAGTGTTGCCATTTGGAGCAAACCACTCAATGTTAAAAAATTTGATGATTCTCGAAAACGGTGTGTCCTAGCGAGAAAACGCCAAGAGCAAAAGTTGTTCTGAATTCAATTCTGAGCACAATTTAGCAAAAAATTTCATTCTGAGTCTAAAAACAACATAGTTACAACGACTTTATATCAAAAATACTTAAAATCCCTTCAAACCTGAATTCAGCGACGTCTTCGACGGTGGTTTACGACTTTACCATATCGAAAATGCAGAAAATCGCTTGAAATGTGTATTCTAGTTCATTTGTAGTATAAGCAAGTTTTGCCATTGGGAACAAACAGCTCAATGTTAAAAAATTTGATGACTCTCGAAGACGGTGCGTCCTAACGAGAAAAGTGCAAGAGCAAAGGTTGTTCAGAATTCAATTTTGGGTAGAATTTAAGAAAAATTTTCATTCTCAGGTTAAATTTCTCCAGTAACTCGAAAACGGTGCGTCCTAGCGAGAAAACGCAAAGAGCAAAAGTTGTTCTAAATTTAATTCTGAGCACAATTTGGCAAAAAATTTAATTCTGAGTCTAAAAACAACAAAGTTACAACGACTTTATATCAAAAATACTTAAAATCCCTTCAAACCTGAATTCAGCGACGTCTTCGACGGTGGTTTACGACTTTACCATATCGAAAATGCAGAGAATCGCTTGAAATGGGGATTCTAGTTTATTTGTAGTATAATCGAGTTTTGCCATTGGGAACAAACCACTTAATGTTAAAAAATTTGATGATTGTCGAAGACGGTGCGTCCTAGCGAGAAAAGTGCAAGAGCAAAAGTTGTTCTGAATTCAATTCTGAGCACAATTTAGCAAAAAATTTCATTCTGAGCCTAAAAACAACAAAGTTACAACGATTTTATGTCAAGAATACTTAAAATCTCTTCAAACCTGAATTCTGCGACGTCTTCGATGGTGGTTTAAGACTTTACTATATCGAAAATGCAGAAAATCGCTAGAAATGGGGATTCTAGTTCATCTATAGTATAATCGAGTGTTGCCATTGGGAACAAACCACTCAATGTTAAAAAATTTGATGATTCTCGAAAACGGTGCGTCCTAGCGAGAAAAGTGCAGGAGCAAAAGTTGTTCAGAATTCAATTCTGACCACAATTTAGCAAAAAATTTCATTTTGAGTCTGAAGTCAACAAAGTTACAACGATTTTATGTCAAAATAATTAAAATCTCTTCAAACCTGAATTCAGCGACGTCTTCGAAGGTGGTTTACGACTTTACCATATCGAAAATGCAGAAAATCGCTTGAAATGGGGATTCTAGTTCATTTGTAGTATAATCGAGTTTTGCCATTGGGAACAATACAATCAATGTTAAAAAATTTGATGATTCTCGAAAACGGTGCGTCCTAGCGAGAAAAGTGCAAGAGCAAAAGTTGTTCAGAATTCAATTTTAGGTTGGATTTAAGAAAAATTTTCATTCTCAGGTTAAAATTTCTCCATTAACTCGAAAAGGGTGCGTCCTAGTGAGAAAACGCAAAGAGCAAAAGCTGTTCTGAATTCAATTCTGAGCACAATTTAGCAAAAATTTCATTCTGAGTCTAAAAACAACAAAGTTACAACGATTTTATGTCAAGAATACTTAAAATCTCTTCAAACCTGAATTCTGCGACGTCTTCGATGGTGGTTTAAGACTTTACTATATCGAAAATGCAGAAAATCGCTAGAAATGGGGATTCTAGTTCATCTATAGTATAATCGAGTGTTGCCATTGGGAACAAACCACTCAATGTTAAAAAATTTGATGATTCTCGAAAACGGTGCGTCCTAGCGAGAAAAGTGCAGGAGCAAAAGTTGTTCAGAATTCAATTCTGACCACAATTTAGCAAAAAATTTCATTTTGAGTCTGAAGTCAACAAAGTTACAACGATTTTATGTCAAAATAATTAAAATCTCTTCAAACCTGAATTCAGCGACGTCTTCGAAGGTGGTTTACGACTTTACCATATCGAAAATGCAGAAAATCGCTTGAAATGGGGATTCTAGTTCATTTGTAGTATAATCGAGTTTTGCCATTGGGAACAATACAATCAATGTTAAAAAATTTGATGATTCTCGAAAACGGTGCGTCCTAGCGAGAAAAGTGCAAGAGCAAAAGTTGTTCAGAATTCAATTTTAGGTTGGATTTAAGAAAAATTTTCATTCTCAGGTTAAAATTTCTCCATTAACTCGAAAAGGGTGCGTCCTAGTGAGAAAACGCAAAGAGCAAAAGCTGTTCTGAATTCAATTCTGAGCACAATTTAGCAAAAATTTCATTCTGAGTCTAAAAACAACAAAGTTACAACGATTTTATGTCAAAAATACTTAAAATCTCTTCAAACCTGAATGCAGCGACGTTCGCGAAGATGGTTTACGACTTTGCCATAACGAAAATGCAGAAAATCGCTTGAAATGGGGATTCTAGTTCATTTGTAGTATAATCGAGTGTTGCCATTGGGAACAAACCACTTAATGTTAAAAAATTTGATGATTGTCGAAGACGGTGCGTCCTAGCGAGAAAAGTGCAAGAGCAAAAGTTGTTCTGAATTCAATTCTGAGCACAATTTAGCAAAAAATTTCATTCTGAGCCTAAAAACAACAAAGTTAGATCGATCTAATGTCAAAAATACTTAAAATCTCTTCAAACCTGAATTCAGCGACGTCTTCGATGGTGGTTTAAGACTTTACTATATCGAAAATGCAGAAAATCGCTAGAAATGGATATTCTAGTTCATCTATAGTATAATCGAGTGGTGCCATTTGAAACAAACCACTCAATGTTAGAAAATTTGATGATTCTCGAAAACGGTGCGTCCTAGAGAGAAAACGCAAAGAGCAAAAGTTGTTCTGAATTCAATTCTGAGCACAGTTTAGCAAAAAATTTCATTCTGATTCTAAAAACAACAAAGTTACAACGATTTTATGTCAAAAATACTTAAAATCTCTTCAAACCTGAATTCAGCGGCGTCTTCGAAGGTGGTTTACGACTTTAGCATATCGAAAATGCAGAAAATCGCTTGAAAAGGGGGATTCTAGTTCATCTATAGTATAATCGAGTGTTGCCATTGGGAACAAACCACTCAATGTTAAAAAATTTGACGATTCTCGAAAACGGTGCGTCCTAGCGAGAAAAGTGCAGGAGCAAAAGTTGTTCAGAATTCAATTCTGTCCACAATTTAGCAAAAAATTTCATTTTGAGTCTAAAATCAACAAAGTTACAACGATTTTATGTCAAAAATACTTAAAATCTCTTCTAACCTGAATGCAGCGACGTCTTCGAAGGTGGTTTACAACTTTACCATATCGAAAATGCAGAAAATCGCTTGAAATGGGGATTCTAGTTCATTTGTAGTATAATCGAGTGTTGCCATTGGGAACAAACCACTTAATGTTAAAAAATTTGATGATTGTCGAAGACGGTGCGTCCTAGCGAGAAAAGTGCAAGAGCAAAAGTTGTTCTGAATTCAATTCTGAGCACAATTTAGCAAAAAATTTCATTCTGAGCCTAAAAACAACAAAGTTACAACGATTTTATATCAAGAATACTTAAAATCTCTTCAAACCTGAATTCAGCAACGTCTTCGAAAGTGGTTTACAACTTTACCATATCGAAAATGCAGAAAATCGCTTGAAATGGGGATTCTAGTTCATTTGTAGTATAATCGAGTTTTGCCATTGGGAACAAACCAATCAATGTTAAAAAATTTGATGATTCTCGAAAACGGTGCGTCCTAGCGAGAAAAGTGCAAGAGCAAAAGTTGTTCAGAATTCAATTTTAGGTTGGATTTAAGAAAAATTTTCATTCTCTGGTTAAAATTTCTCCAGTAACTCGAAAAGGGTGCGTCCTAGCGAGAAAACGCAAAGAGCAAAAGTTGTTCTGAATTCAATTCTGAGCACAAGTTAGCAAAAAATTTCATTCTGAGCCTAAAAACAACAAAGTTATATCGATTTTATGTCAAAAATACTTAAAATCTCTTCAAACCTGAATTCAGCGACGTCTTCGAAGGTGGTTTACGACTTTACCATAACGAAAATGCAGAAAATCGCTTGAAATGGGGATTCTAGTTCATCTATAGTATAATCGAGTGTTGCCATTGGGAACAAACCACTTAAAGTTAAAAAAATTGATGATTGTCGAAGACAGTGCGTCCTAGCGAGAAAAATGCAAGAGCAAAAGTTGTTCTGAATTCAATTCTGAGCACAATTTAGCAAAAAATTTCATTCTGAGTCTAAAAACAACAAAGTTACAACGATTTTATTTCAAAAATTCTTAAAATCTCTTCAAACCTGAATTCAGCGACGTCTTCGAAGGTGGTTTACGACTTTACCATATCGAAAATGCAGAAAATCGCTTGAATTGGGGATTCTAGTTTTTCTATATTATAATCGAGTGTTGCCATTTGGAACAAACCACTCAATGTTAAAAAATTTGATGGTTCTCAAAAACGGTGCGTCCTAGCGAGAAAACGCAAAGAGCAAAAGTTGTTCTGAATTCAATTCTGAGCACAATTTGGCAAAAAAATTAATTCTGAGTCTAAAAACAACAAAGTTACAACGATTTTATATCAAAAATACTTAAAATATCGTCAAACCTGGATTCTGCGACGTCTTCGAAGATGGTTTACGACTTTATCATATCGAAAATGCAGATAATCGCTTGAAATGGGGATTCTAGTTCATTTGTAGTATAATCGAGTTTTGTCATTGGGAACAAACCACTCAATGTTAAAGATTTTGATGACTCTCGAAAACGGTGCGTCCTAGCGAGAAAAGTGCAAGAGCAAAAGTTTTTCAGAATTCAATTTTGGGTAGGATTTAAGAAAAATTTTCATTCTCAGGTTAAAATTTCTCCAGCAACTCGAAAAGGGTGCGTCCTAGCGAGAAAACGAAAAGAGCAAAAGTTGTTCTGAATTCAATTCTGAGCACAATTTAGCAAAAAATTTCATTCTGAGCCTAAAAACAACAAAGTTAGATCGATCTAATGTCAAAAATACTTAAAATCTCTTCAAACCTGAATTCAGCGACGTCTTCGAAGGTGGTTTACGACTTTACCATAACGAAAATGCAGAAAATCGCTTGAAATGGGGATTCTAGTTCATCTATAGTATAATCGAGTGTTGCCATTGGGAACAAACCACTTAATATTAAAAAATTTGATGATTGTCGAAGACGGTGCGTCCTAGCGAGAAAAGTGCAAGAGCAAAAGTTGTTCTGAATTCAATTCTGTATACAGTTTAGCAAAAAATTTCATTCTGAGCCTAAAAACAACAAAGTTACAACGATTTTATGTCAAGAATACTTAAAATCTCTTCAAACCTGAATTCTGCGACGTCTTCGATGGTGGTTTAAGACTTTACTATATTGAAAATGCAGAAAATCGCTAGAAATGGGTATTCTAGTTCATCTATAGTATAATCGAGTGGTGCCATTTGAAACAAACCACTCAATGTTAGAAAATTTGATGATTCTCGAAAACGGTGCGTCCTAGAGAGAAAACGCAAAGAGCAAAAGTTGTTCTGAATTCAATTCTGAGCACAGTTTAGCAAAAAATTTCATTCTGATTCTAAAAACAACAAAGTTACAACGATTTTATGTCAAAAATACTTAAAATCTCTTCAAACCTGAATTCAGCGGCGTCTTCGAAGGTGGTTTACGACTTTAGCATATCGAAAATGTAGAAAATCGCTTGAAAAGGGGGATTCTAGTTCATCTATAGTATAATCGAGTGTTGCCATTGGGAACAAACCACTCAATGTTAAAAAATTTGACGATTCTCGAAAACGGTGCGTCCTAGCGAGAAAAGTGCAGGAGCAAAAGTTGTTCAGAATTCAATTCTGACCACAATTTAGCAAAAAATTTCATTTTGAGTCTAAAATCAACAAAGTTACAACGATTTTATGTCAAAAATACTTAAAATCTCTTCAAACCTGAATGCAGCGACGTTCGCGAAGATGGTTTACGACTTTGCCATAACGAAAATGCAGAAAATCGCTTGAAATGGGGATTCTAGTTCATTTGTAGTATAATCGAGTGTTGCCATTGGGAACAAACCACTTAATGTTAAAAAATTTGATGATTGTCGAAGACGGTGCGTCCTAGCGAGAAAAGTGCAAGAGCAAAAGTTGTTCTGAATTCAATTCTGAGCACAATTTAGCAAAAAATTTCATTCTGAGCCTAAAAACAACAAAGTTACAACGATTTTATATCAAGAATACTTAAAATCTCTTCAAACCTGAATTCAGCGACGTCTTCGAAGGTGGTTTACAACTTTACCATATCGAAAATGCAGAAAATCGCTTGAAATGGGGATTCTAGTTCATTTGTAGTATGATCGAGTTTTGCCATTGGGAACAAACCAATCAATGTTAAAAATTTGATGATTCTCGAAAACGGTGCGTCCTAGCGAGAAAAGTGCAAGAGCAAAAGTTGTTCAGAATTCAATTTTAGGTTGGATTTAAGAAGAATTTTCATTCTCTGGTTAAAATTTCTCCAGTAACTCGAAAAGGGTGCGTCCTAGCGAGAAAACGCAAAGAGCAAAAGTTGTTCTGAATTCAATTCTGAGTACAAGTTAGCAAAAAATTTCATTCTGAGCCTAAAAACAACAAAGTTATATCGATTTTATGTCAAAAATACTTAAAATCTCTTCAAACCTGAATTCAGCGACGTCTTCGAAGGTGGTTTACGACTTTACCATAACGAAAATGCAGAAAATCGCTTGAAATGGGGATTCTAGTTCATCTATAGTATAATCGAGTGTTGCCATTGGGAACAAACCACTTAAAGTTAAAAAAATTGATGATTGTCGAAGACGGTGCGTCCTAGCGAGAAAAATGCAAGAGCAAAAGTTGTTCTGAATTCAATTCTGAACACAATTTAGCAAAAAATTTCATTTTGAGTCTAAAAACAACAAAGTTACAACGATTTTATTTCAAAAATACTTAAAATCTCTTCAAACCTGAATTCAGCGACGTCTTCGAAGGTGGTTTACGACTTTACCATATCGAAAATGCAGAAAATCGCTTGAATTGGGGATTCTAGTTTTTCTATATTATAATCGAGTGTTGCCATTTGGAACAAACCACTCAATGTTAAAAAATTTGATGATTCTCAAAAACGGTGCGTCCTAGCGAGAAAACGCAAAGAGCAAAAGTTGTTCAGAATTCAATTTTAGGTTGGATTTAAGAAAAATTTTCATTCTCAGGTTAAAACTTCTCCAGTAATTCGAAAAGGGTGCGTCCTAGCGAGAAAACGCAAAGAGAAAAAGTTGTTCTGAATTCAATTTTGAGCACAATTTAGCAAAAAATTTCATTCTGAGTCTAAAAACAACAAAGTTACAACGATTTTATGTCAAAAATACTTAAAATATCGTCAAACCCGAATTCAGCGACGTCTTCGAAGGTGGTTTACGACTTTACCATATCGAAAATGCAAAAAATCGCTTGAAATGGAGATTCTAGTTCATCTATAGTATAATCGAGTGTTGCCATTGGGAACAAACCACTCAATGTTAAAAAATTTGATGATTGTCGAAGACGGTGCGTCCTAGCGAGAAAACGCAAAGAGCACAAGTTGTTCTGAATTCAATTCTGAGCTCAAATTAGCAAAAAATTTCATTCTGAGTCTAAAAGCAACAAAGTTACAACGATTTTATGTCAAAAATACTTAAAATATCGTCAAACCTGGATTCTGCGACGTCTTCGAAGGTGGTTTACGACTTTACTATATCGAAAATGCAGAAAATCGCTTAAAAAGTGGATTCTAGTTCATTTGTAGTATAATCGAGTTTTGCAATTGGGAACAAACCACCCAATGTTAAAAATTTTGATGATTCTCGTAAACGGTGCGTCCTACCGAGAAAAGTGCAAGAGCAATAGTTGTTCATAATTTAATTTTGGGTAGGATTTAAGAAAAATTTTCATTCTCAGGTTAAAACTTCTCCAGTAACTCGAAAAGGGTGCGTCCTAGCGAGAAAACGCAAAGAGAAAAAGTTGTTCTGAATTCAATTTTGAGCACAATTTAGCAAAAAATTTCATTCTGAGTCTAAAAACAACAAAGTTACAACGATTTTATGTCAAAAATACTTAAAATCTCTTCAAACCTGAATTCAGCGACGTCTTCGAAGGTGGTTTACGACTTTGGCATATCGAAAATGCAGAAAATCGCTTGAAATGAGGATTCTAGTTCATCTATAGTATAATCGAGTGTTGCCATTGGGAACAAACCACTCAATGTTAAAAAATTTGATGATTGTCGAAGACGGTGCGTCCTAGCGAGAAAACGCAAAGAGCACAAGTTGTTCTGAATTCAATTCTGAGCACAATTTAGCAAAAAATTTCATTCTGAGTCTAAAAACAACAAAGTTACAACGATTTTATGTCAAAAATACTTAAAATATCTTCAAACCTGAATTCAGCGACGTCTTCGATGGTGGTTTACGATTTTACTATATCGAAAAAGCAGAAAATCGCTAGAAATGGGGATTCTAGTTTAAACATAGTATAATCGAGTGTTGCCATTGGGAACAAACCACTCGATGTTAAAAAATTTGATGATTCTCGAAAACGGTGCGTCCTAGCTAGAAAACGCAAAGAGCAAAAGTTGTTCAGAATTCAATTTTGAGCACAATTTAGCAAAAAATTTCATTCTGAGTCTAAAAACAACAAAGTTACAACGATTTTATGTAAAAAATACTTAAAATATCATCAAACCTGGATTCTGCGACGTCTTCGAAGGTGGTTTACAACTTTACCATATCAAAAATGCAGAAAATCGCCTAAAAAGTGGATTCTAGTTCATTTGTAGTATAATCGAGTTTTGTCATTGGGAACAAACCACTCAATGTTAAAAATTTTGATGATTCTTGAAAACGGTGCGTCCTAGCGAGAACAGTGTAAGAGCAAAAGTTGTTCAGAATTCAATTTTGGGTTGGATTTAAGAAAAATTTTCATTCTCAGGTTAAAATTTCTCCAGTAACTCGAAAAGGGTGCGTCCTAGCAAGAAAACGCAACAAGCAAAATTTGTTCTGAATTCAATTCTGAGCACAATTTGGCAAAAAATTTAATTTTGAGTCTAAAAACAACAAAGTTACAAAGATTTTATGTCAAAAATGCTTAAAATCTCACCAAACCTGAATTCAGGGACGTCTTCGAAGGTGGTTTACGACTTTACCATATCGAAAATGCAGAAAATCGCTTGAAATGGGGATTCTAGTTCATCTATAATATAATCGAGTGTTGACATTGGGAACAAAACACTCAATGTTAAAAAAATTGGAGATTGTAGAAGACGGTGCGTCCTAGCGAGAAAAGTGCAAGAGCAAAAGTTCTTCAGAATTCAATTTTCTGTAGGACCTAAGAAAAATTTTCATTCTCAGGTTAAAATTTCTCCAGTAACTCGAAAAGGGTGCGTCCTAGCGAGAAAACGCAAAGAGCAAAAGTTGTTCTGAATTCAATTCTGAGCACAATTTGGCAAAAAATTTCATTTTGAGTCTAATATTAAAAAAGGTACAACGATTTTATGTCAAAAATACTTAAAATATCGTCAAACCTGAATTCAGCGACGTCTTCGAAGGTGGTTTACGACTTTACCATATCGAAAATGCAAAAAATCGCTTGAAATGGGGATTCTAGTTCATCTATAGTATAATCGAGTGTTGCCATTGGGAACAAACCACTCAATGTTAAAAAATTTGATGATTGTCGAAGACGGTGCGTCCTAGCGAGAAAACGCAAAGAGCACAAGTTGTTCTGAATTCAATTCTGAGCACAAATTAGCAATAAATTTCATTCTGAGTCTAAAAACAACAAAGTTACAACGATTTTATGTCAAAAATACTTAAAATATCGTCAAACCTGGATTCTGCGACGTCTTCGAAGGTGGTTTACGACTTTACCATATCGAAAATGCAGAAAATCGCTTAAAAAGTGGATTCTAGTTCATTTGTAGTATAATCGAGTTTTGCAATTGGCAACAAACCACACAATGTTAAAAATTTTGATGATTCTCGTAAACGGTGCGTCCTACCGAGAAAAGTGCAAGAGCAAAAGTTGTTCAGAATTTAATTTTGGATAGGATTTAAGAAAAATTTTCATTCTCAGGTTAAAACTTCTCCAGTAACTCGAAAAGGGTGCGTCCTAGCGAGAAAACGCAAAGAGAAAAAGTTGTTCTGAATTCAATTTTGAGCACAATTTAGCAAAAAATTTCATTCTGAGTCTAAAAACAACAAAGTTACAACGATTTTATATCAAAAATACTTAAAATCTCTTCAAACCTGAATTCAGCGGCGTCTTCGAAGGTGGTTTACGACTTTGCCATATCGAAAATGCAGAAAATCGCTTGAAATGAGGATTCTAGTTCATCTATAGTATAATCGAGTGTTGCCATTGGGAACAAATCACTCAATGTTAAAAAATTTGATGATTGTCGAAGACGGTGCGTCCTAGCGAGAAAACGCAAAGAGCACAAGTTGTTCTGAATTCAATTCTGAGCACAATTTAGCAAAAAATTTCATTCTGAGTCTAAAAACAACAAAGTTACAACGATTTTATGTCAAAAATACTTAAAATATCTTCAAACCTGAATTAAGCGACGTCTTCGATGGTGGTTTACGACTTTACTATATCGAAAAAGCAGAAAATCGCTAGAAATGGGGATTCTAGTTTAAACATAGTATAATCGAGTGTTGCCATTGGGAACAAACCACTCGATGTTAAAAAATTTGATGATTCTCGAAAACGGTGCGTCCTAGCTAGAAAACGCAAAGAGCAAAAGTTTTTCAGAATTCAATTTTGAGCACAATTTAGCAAAAAATTTCATTCTGAGTCTAAAAACAACAAAGTTACAACGATTTTATGTAAAAAATACTTAAAATATCATCAAACCTGGATTCTGCGACGTCTTCGAAGGTGGTTTACAACTTTACCATATCAAAAATGCAGAAAATCGCCTAAAAAGTGGATTCTAGTTCATTTGTAGTAGAATCGAGTTTTGCCATTGGGAACAAACCACTCAATGTTAAAAATTTTGATGATTCTTGAAAACGGTGCGTCCTAGCGAGAACAGTGTAAGAGCAAAAGTTGTTCAGAATTCAATTTTGGGTTGGATTTAAGAAAAATTTTCATTCTCAGGTTAAAATTTCTCCAGTAACTCGAAAAGGGTGCGTCCTAGCAAGAAAACGCAACAAGCAAAACTTGTTCTGAATTCAATTCTGAGCACAATTTGGCAAAAAATTTAATTTTGAGTCTAAAAACAACAAAGTTACAAAGATTTTATGTCAAAAATGCTTAAAATCTCACCAAACCTGAATTCAGGGACGTCTTCGAAGGTGGTTTACGACTTTACCATATCGAAAATGCAGAAAATCGCTTGAAATGGGGATTCTAGTTCATCTATAATATAATCGAGTGTTGACATTGGGAACAAAACACTCAATGTTAAAAAAATTGGAGATTGTAGAAGACGGTGCGTCCTAGCGAGAAAACGCAAAGAGCAAAAGTTGTTCTGAATTCAATTCTGGGCACAATTTAGCAAAAAATTTCATTCTGAGTCTAAAAACAACAAAGTTACAACGACTTTATTTCAAAAATACTTAAAATCTCTTCAAACCTGAATTCAGCGACGTCTTCGAATGTGGTTTACGACTTTACCATATCGAAAATGCAGAAAATCGCTTGAAATGGGGATTCTAGTTCATTTGTAGTATAATCGAGTTTTGCCATTGGGAACAAACCACTCAATGTTAAAAAATTTGATGATTCTCGTAATCGGTGCGTCCTAGCGAGAAAAGTGCAAGAGCAAAAGTTCTTCAGAATTCAATTTTCTGTAGGACCTAAGAAAAATTTTCATTCTCAGGTTAAAATTTCTCCAGTAACTCGAAAAGGGTGCGTCCTAGCGAGAAAACGCAAAGAGCAAAAGTTGTTCTGAATTCAATTCTGAGCACAATTTGGCAAAAAATTTCATTTTGAGTCTAATATCAAAAAAGTTACAACGATTTTATGTCAAAAATACTTAAAATATCGTCAAACCTGAATTCAGCGAGGTCCTCGAAGGTTGTTTACGACTTTACCATATCGAAAATGCAGAAAATCGCTTGAAATGGGGATTCTAGTTCATCTATAGTATAATCGAGTGTTGCCATTGGAAACAAACCACTCAATGTTAAAAAATTTGATGATTCTCGAAAACGGTGCGTCCTAGCGAGAAAACGCAAAGAGCAAAAGTTGTTCTGAATTCAATTCTGAGCACAATTTAGCAAAAAATTTCATTCTGGTTCTAAAAACAACAAAGTTACAAAGATTTTATGTCAAAAATACTTAAAATATTTTCAAACCTGAATTCAGCGACGTCTTCGAAGGTGGTTTACGACTTTACTATATCGAAAATGCAGAAAATCGCTAGAAATGGGGATTCTAGTTCATCTATAGTATAATCGAGTGTTGCCATTGGGACCAAACCACTCACTGTTAAAATATTTTATGATTCTCGAAAACGGTGCGTCCTAGCGAGAAAACGTAAAGAGCAAAAGTTGTTCTGAATTCAATACTGAGCACAATTTAGCAAAAAATTTCATTCTGAGTCTAAAAACAACAAGGTTACAACGATTTTATATCAAAAATACTTAAAATATCGTCAAACCTGGATTCTGCGACGTCTTCGAAGGTTGTTTACGACTTTACCATATCGAAAATGCAGAAAATCGCTTAAAATGGGGATTCTAGTTCATCTATAGTATAATCGAGTGTTGCCATTGGAAACAAACCACTCAATGTTAAAAAATTTGATGATTGTCGAAGACGGTGCGCCCTAACGGGAAAAGTGCAAGAGCAAAAGTTGTTCTGAATCCAATTTTGAGCACAATTTAGGAAAAAATTTCATTCTGATTCTAAAAACAACAAAGTTACAGAGATTTTATGTCAAAAATACTTAAAATCTTTTCAAACCTGAATTCAGCGACGTCTTAGAAGGTGGTTTACGACATTACCATATCGAAAATGCAGAAAACCGCTTGAAATGGGGATTTTAGTTCATCTATAGTATAATCGAGTGTTGCCATTTGGAACAAACCACTCAATGTTAAAAAATTTGATGATTCTCGAGAACGATGCGGTGCGTCCCCGCGAGAAATCGCAAAGAGCAAAAGTTGTTCTGAATTCAATTCTGAGCACAATTTAGCAAAAACTTTCATTCTGAGTCTAAATACAACAAAGTTACAACGATTCTATGTCAAAAATACTTAAAATCTCTTCAAACCTGAATTCAGCAACGTCTTCGAAGGTGGTTTACGACTTTACCATATCAAAAATGCAGAAAATCGCTTGAAATGGGGATTCTAGTACATTTGTAGTATAATCGAGTTTTGCCATTGGGAACAAACCACTCAATGTTAAAAAATTTGATGATTCTCGAAAACGGTGCGTCCTAGCGAAAAAAGTGCAAGAGCAAAAGTTGTTCTGAATTCAATTCTGAGCACAATTTAACAAAAAATTTCATTCTGATTCTAAAAACAACAAAGTTACAAAGATTTTATGACAAAAATACTTAAAATCTTTTCAAACCTGGATTCTGCGACGTCTTGGAAGGTGGTTTACGACTTTACCATATCGAAAATGCAGAAAATCGCTTGAAATGGGGATTCTAGTTCATCTATAGTATAATCGAGTGTTGCCATTGGGAACAAACCACTCAATGTTAAAAAATTTGATGATTCTCGAAAACGGTGCGTCCTAGCGAGAAAACGCAAAGAGCAAAAGTTGTTCTGAAATCAATTCTGATCACAATTTAGCAAAAAATTTCATTCTGATTCTAAAAACAACAAGGTTACAAAGATTTTATTTTAAAAATACTTAAAATATCGTCAAACCTGGATTCTGCGACGTCGTCAAAAGTGATTTACGACTTTACCATATCGAAAATGCAGCAAATCGCTTGAAATGGGGATTCTAGTTCATTTGTAGTATAATCGAGTTTTGCCATTAGGTACAAACCACTTAATGTTAAAAAATTTGATGAATTGTCGAAGACGGTGCGTCCTAGCGAGAAAACGCAAAGAGCAAAAGTTGTTCTGAATTCAATTCTGAGCACAATTTAGCAAAAAATTTCATTCTGAGTCTAAAAACAACAAAGTTACAACGATTTTAAATCAAAAATACTTAAAATATCGTCAAACCTGGATTCTGCGACGTTTTCGAAGGTTGTTTATGACTTTACCATATCGAAAATGCAGAAAATCGCTTGAAATGGGGATTCAAGTTCATTTGTAGTATAATCGAGTTTTGCCATTAGGTACAAACCACTTAATGTTAAAAAATTTGATGATTCTCGAAAACGGTGCGTCCTAGCGAGAAAACGCAAAGAGCAAAAGTTGTTCTGAATTCAATTCTGAGCACAATTTAGCAAAAAATTTCATTCTGAGTCTAAAAACAACAAAGTTACAACGATTTTATGTCAAGAATACTTAAAATCTCTTCAAACCTGAATTCAGCGACGTCTTCGAAGGTGGTTTACGACTTCACCATATCGAAAATGCAGAAAATCGCTTGAAATGGGGATTCTAGTACATTTGTAGTATAATCGAGTTTTGCCATTGGGAACAAACCACTCAATGTTAAAAAATTTGATGATTCTCGAAAACGGTGCGTCCTAGCGAGAACAGTGTAAGAGCAAAAGTTGTTCAGAATTCAATTTTGGGTTGGATTTAAGAAAAATTTTCATTCTCAGGTTAAAATTTCTCCAGTAACTCGAAAAGGGTGCGTCCTAGCAAGAAAACGCAACAAGCAAAATTTGTTCTGAATTCAATTCTGAGCACAATTTGGCAAAAAATTTAATTTTGAGTCTAAAAACAACAAAGTTACAAAGATTTTATGTCAAAAATGCTTAAAATCTCACCAAACCTGAATTCAGGGACGTCTTCGAAGGTGGTTTACGACTTTACCATATCGAAAATGCAGAAAATCGCTTGAAATGGGGATTCTAGTTCATCTATAATATAATCGAGTGTTGACATTGGGAACAAAACACTCAATGTTAAAAAAATTGGAGATTGTAGAAGACGGTGCGTCCTAGCGAGAAAACGCAAAGAGCAAAAGTTGTTCTGAATTCAATTCTGGGCACAATTTAGCAAAAAATTTCATTCTGAGTCTAAAAACAACAAAGTTACAACGACTTTATTTCAAAAATACTTAAAATCTCTTCAAACCTGAATTCAGCGACGTCTTCGAATGTGGTTTACGACTTTACCATATCGAAAATGCAGAAAATCGCTTGAAATGGGGATTCTAGTTCATTTGTAGTATAATCGAGTTTTGCCATTGGGAACAAACCACTCAATGTTAAAAAATTTGATGATTCTCGTAATCGGTGCGTCCTAGCGAGAAAAGTGCAAGAGCAAAAGTTCTTCAGAATTCAATTTTCTGTAGGACCTAAGAAAAATTTTCATTCTCAGGTTAAAATTTCTCCAGTAACTCGAAAAGGGTGCGTCCTAGCGAGAAAACGCAAAGAGCAAAAGTTGTTCTGAATTCAATTCTGAGCACAATTTGGCAAAAAATTTCATTTTGAGTCTAATAACAAAAAAGTTACAACGATTTTATGTCAAAAATACTTAAAATATCGTCAAACCTGAATTCAGCGACGTCTTCGAAGGTGGTTTACGACTTTACCATATCGAAAATGCAAAAAATCGCTTGAAATGGGGATTCTAGTTCATCTATAGTATAATCGAGTGTTGCCATTGGGAAGAAACCACTCAATGTTAAAAAATTTGATGATTGTCGAAGACGGTGCGTCCTAGCGAGAAAACGCAAAGAGCACAAGTTGTTCTGAATTCAATTCTGAGCACAAATTAGCAATAAATTTCATTCTGAGTCTAAAAACAACAAAGTTACAACGATTTTATGTCAAAAATACTTAAAATATCGTCAAACCTGGATTCTGCGACGTCTTCGAAGGTGGTTTACGACTTTACCATATCGAAAATGCAGAAAATCGCTTAAAAAGTGGATTCTAGTTCATTTGTAGTATAATCGAGTTTTGCAATTGGCAACAAACCACACAATGTTAAAAATTTTGATGATTCTCGTAAACGGTGCGTCCTACCGAGAAAAGTGCAAGAGCAAAAGTTGTTCAGAATTTAATTTTGGATAGGATTTAAGAAAAATTTTCATTCTCAGGTTAAAACTTCTCCAGTAACTCGAAAAGGGTGCGTCCTAGCGAGAAAACGCAAAGAGAAAAAGTTGTTCTGAATTCAATTTTGAGCACAATTTAGCAAAAAATTTCATTCTGAGTCTAAAAACAACAAAGTTACAACGATTTTATATCAAAAATACTTAAAATCTCTTCAAACCTGAATTCAGCGGCGTCTTCGAAGGTGGTTTACGACTTTGCCATATCGAAAATGCAGAAAATCGCTTGAAATGAGGATTCTAGTTCATCTATAGTATAATCGAGTGTTGCCATTGGGAACAAATCACTCAATGTTAAAAAATTTGATGATTGTCGAAGACGGTGCGTCCTAGCGAGAAAACGCAAAGAGCACAAGTTGTTCTGAATTCAATTCTGAGCACAATTTAGCAAAAAATTTCATTCTGAGTCTAAAAACAACAAAGTTACAACGATTTTATGTCAAAAATACTTAAAATATCTTCAAACCTGAATTAAGCGACGTCTTCGATGGTGGTTTACGACTTTACTATATCGAAAAAGCAGAAAATCGCTAGAAATGGGGATTCTAGTTTAAACATAGTATAATCGAGTGTTGCCATTGGGAACAAACCACTCGATGTTAAAAAATTTGATGATTCTCGAAAACGGTGCGTCCTAGCTAGAAAACGCAAAGAGCAAAAGTTTTTCAGAATTCAATTTTGAGCACAATTTAGCAAAAAATTTCATTCTGAGTCTAAAAACAACAAAGTTACAACGATTTTATGTAAAAAATACTTAAAATATCATCAAACCTGGATTCTGCGACGTCTTCGAAGGTGGTTTACAACTTTACCATATCAAAAATGCAGAAAATCGCCTAAAAAGTGGATTCTAGTTCATTTGTAGTAGAATCGAGTTTTGCCATTGGGAACAAACCACTCAATGTTAAAAATTTTGATGATTCTTGAAAACGGTGCGTCCTAGCGAGAACAGTGTAAGAGCAAAAGTTGTTCAGAATTCAATTTTGGGTTGGATTTAAGAAAAATTTTCATTCTCAGGTTAAAATTTCTCCAGTAACTCGAAAAGGGTGCGTCCTAGCAAGAAAACGCAACAAGCAAAATTTGTTCTGAATTCAATTCTGAGCACAATTTAGAAAAAATTTCATTCTGAGTCTAAAAACAACAAGGTTACAACGATTTTATAACAAAAATACTTAAAATATCGTCAAACCTGGATTCTGCGACGTCTTCGAAGGTTGTTTACGACTTTACCATATCGAAAATGCAGAAAATCGCTTGAAATGGGGATTCTAGTTCATCTACAGTATAATCGAGTGTTGCCATTGGAAACAAACCACTCAATGTTAAAAAATTTGATGATTCTCGAAAACGGTGCGTCCTAGCGAGAAAACGCAAAGAGCAAAAGTTGTTCTGATTTCAATTCTGAGCACAATTTAGCAAAAATTTCATTCTGGTTCTAAAAACAACAAAGTTACAAAGATTTTATGTCAAAAATACTTAAAATATTTTCAAACCTGAATTCAGCGACGTCTTCGAAGGTGGTTTACGACTTTACTATATCGAAAATGCAGAAAATCGCTAGAAATGGGGATTCTAGTTCATCTATAGTATAATCGAGTGTTGCCATTGGGACCAAACCACTCACTGTTAAAATATTTTATGATTCTCGAAAACGGTGCGTCCTAGCGAGAAAACGTAAAGAGCAAAAGTTGTTCTGAATTCAATACTGAGCACAATTTAGCAAAAAATTTCATTCTGAGTCTAAAAACAACAAGGTTACAACGATTTTATATCAAAAATACTTAAAATATCGTCAAACCTGGATTCTGCGACGTCTTCGAAGGTTGTTTACGACTTTACCATATCGAAAATGCAGAAAATCGCTTAAAATGGGGATTCTAGTTCATCTATAGTATAATCGAGTGTTGCCATTGGAAACAAACCACTCAATGTTAAAAAATTTGATGATTGTCGAAGACGGTGCGCCCTAACGGGAAAAGTGCAAGAGCAAAAGTTGTTCTGAATCCAATTTTGAGCACAATTTAGCAAAAAATTTCATTCTGATTCTAAAAACAACAAAGTTACAGAGATTTTATGTCAAAAATACTTAAAATCTTTTCTAACCTGAATTCAGCGACGTCTTCGAAGGTGGTTTACGACATTACCATATCGAAAATGCAGAAAACCGCTTGAAATGGGGATTTTAGTTCATCTATAGTATAATCGAGTGTTGCCATTTGGAACAAACCACTCAATGTTAAAAAATTTGATGATTCTCGAGAACGATGCGGTGCGTCCCCGCGAGAAATCGCAAAGAGCAAAAGTTGTTCTGAATTCAATTCTGAGCACAATTTAGCAAAAACTTTCATTCTGAGTCTAAATACAACAAAGTTACAACGATTCTATGTCAAAAATACTTAAAATCTCTTCAAACCTGAATTCAGCAACGTCTTCGAAGGTGGTTTACGACTTTACCATATCAAAAATGCAGAAAATCGCTTGAAATGGGGATTCTAGTACATTTGTAGTATAATCGAGTTTTGCCATTGGGAACAAACCACTCAATGTTAAAAAATTTGATGATTCTCGAAAACGGTGCGTCCTAGCGAAAAAAGTGCAAGAGCAAAAGTTGTTCTGAATTCAATTCTGAGCACAATTTAACAAAAAATTTCATTCTGATTCTAAAAACAACAAAGTTACAAAGATTTTATGACAAAAATACTTAAAATCTTTTCAAACCTGGATTCTGCGACGTCTTGGAAGGTGGTTTACGACTTTACCATATCGAAAATGCAGAAAATCGCTTGAAATGGGGATTCTAGTTCATTTGTAGTATAATCGAGTTTTGCCATTGGGTACAAACCACTTAATGTTAAAAAATTTATTGATTCTCGAAAACGGTGCGTCGTAGCGAGAAAACGTAAAGAGCAAAAGTTGTTCTGAATTCAATACTGAGCACAATTTAGCAAAAAATTTCATTCTGAGTCTAAAAACAACAAGGTTACAACGATTTTATATCAAAAATACTTAAAATATCGTCAAACCTGGATTCTGCGACGTCTTGGAAGGTGGTTTACGACTTTACCATATCGAAAATGCAGAAAATCGCTTTAAATGGGGATTCTAGTTCATCTATAGTATAATCGAGTGTTGCCATTGGGAACAAACCACTCAATGTTAAAAAATTTGATGATTCTCGAAAACGGTGCGTCCTAGCGAGAAAACGCAAAGAGCAAAAGTTGTTCTGAAATCAATTCTGAGCACAATTTAGCAAAAAATTTCATTCTGATTCTAAAAACAACAAGGTTACAAAGATTTTATTTTAAAAATACTTAAAATATCGTCAAACCTGGATTCTGCGACGTCGTCAAAAGTGATTTACGACTTTACCATATCGAAAATGCAGCAAATCGCTTGAAATGGGGATTCTAGTTCATTTGTAGTAAAATCGAGTTTTGCCATTAGGTACAAACCACTTAATGTTAAAAAATTTGATGAATTGTCGAAGACGGTGCGTCCTAGCGAGAAAACGCAAAGAGCAAAAGTTGATCTGAATTCAATTCTGAGCACAATTTAGCAAAAAATTTCATTCTGAGTCTAAAAACAACAAAGTTACAACGATTTTAAATCAAAAATACTTAAAATATCGTCAAACCTGGATTCTGCGACGTTTTCGAAGGTTGTTTATGACTTTACCATATCGAAAATGCAGAAAATCGCTTGAAATGGGGATTCAAGTTCATTTGTAGTATAATCGAGTTTTGCCATTAGGTACAAACCACTTAATGTTAAAAAATTTGATGATTCTCGAAAACGGTGCGTCCTAGCGAGAAAACGCAAAGAGCAAAAGTTGTTCTGAATTCAATTCTGAGCACAATTTAGCAAAAAATTTCATTCAGAGTCTAAAAACAACAAAGTTACAACGATTTTATGTCAAGAATACTTAAAATCTCTTCAAACCTGAATTCAGCGACGTCTTCGAAGGTGGCTTACGACTTCGCCATATCGAAAATGCAGAAAATCGCTTGAAATGGGGATTCTAGTACATTTGTAGTATAATCGAGTTTTGCCATTGGGAACAAACCACTCAATGTTAAAAAATTTGATGATTCTCGAAAACGGTGCGTCCTAGCGAGAAAAGTGCAAGAGCAAAAGTTGTTCAGAATTCAATTTTGGGTAGGATTTAAGAAAAATTTTCATTCTCAGGTTAAAATTTCTCCAGAAACTCGAAAAGGGTGCGACCTAGCGAGAAAAGTGCAAGAGCAAAAGTTGTTCAGAATTCAATTTTGGGTAGGATTTAAGAAAAATTTTCATTCTCAGGTTAAAATTTCTCCAGTAACTCGAAAAGGGTGCGACCTAGCGAGAAAACGCAAAGAGCAAAAGTTGTTCTGAATTCAATTCTGAGCACAATTTAGCAAAAAATTTCATTCTGAGTCTAAAAACAACAAAGTTACAACGATTTTATGTCAAAAATACTTAAAATATCGTCAAACCTGGATTCTGCGACGTCTTCGAAGATGGTTTACGACTTTACCATATCGAAAATGCAGAAAATCGCTTGAAATGGGGATTCTAGTTCATTTGTAGTATAATCGAGTTTTGCCATTAGGAACAAACCACTTATTGTTAAAAAATATGATGAATGTCGAAGACGGTGCGTCCTAGCGAGAAAACGCAAAGAGCAAAGGTTGTTCTGAATTCAATTTTGGGTAGGATTTAAGAGAAATTTTCATTCTCAGGTTAAAATTTCTCCAGTAACTCGAAAAGGGTGCCTCCTAGAGAGAAAACGCAAAGAGCAAAAGTTGTTCTGAATTCAATTCTGAGCACAATTAAGCAAAAAATTTCATTCTGAGTCTAAAAACAACAAAGTTAGATCGATTTTATGTCAAAAATACTTAAAATATCGTCAAACCTGGATTCTGCGACGTCTTGAAAGGTGGTTTACGACTTTACCATATCGAAAATGCAGAAAATCGCTTGAAATGGGGATTCTAGTACATTTGTAGTATAATCGAGTTTTGCCATTGGGAACAAACCACTCAATGTTAAAAAATTTGATGAATCTCGAAAACGGTGCGTCCTAGCGTGAAAAGTGCAAGAGCAAAAGTTGTTCAGAATTCAATTTTGGGTAGGATTTAAGAAAAATTTTCATTCTCAGGCTAAAATTTCTCCAGTAACTCGAAAAGGGTGCGTCCTAGCGAGAAAACGCAAAGAGCAAAAGTTGTTCTGAATTCAATTCTGAGCACAATTTAGCAAAAAATTTCATTCTGAGTCTAAAAACAACAGAGTTACAACGATTTTATGTCAAGAATACTTAAAATATCGTCAAACCTGGATTCTGCGACGTCTTCGAAGATGGTTTACGACTTTACCATATCGAAAATGCAGAAAATCGCTTGAAATGGGAATTCTAGTTCATTTGTAGTACAATCGAGTTTTGCCATTGGGAACAAACCACGCAATGTTACAAATTTTGATGATTCTCGAAAACGGTGCGTCCTAGCGAGAAAAGTGCAAGAGCAAAAGTTGTTCAGAAATCAATTTTGGGTAGGATTTAAGAAAAATTTTCATTCTCAGGTTAAAATTTCTCCAGTAACTCGAAAAGGGTGCGACCTAGCGAGAAAACGCAAAGAGCAAAAGTTGTTCTGAATTCAATTCTGAGCACAATTTAGCAAAAACTTTCATTCTGAGTCTAAAAACAACAAAGTTACAACCATTTTATCTCAAAAATACTTAAAATATCGTCAAACCTGGATTCTGCGACGTCTTCGAAGATGGTTTACGACTTTACCATATCGAAAATGCAGAAAATCGCTTGAAATGGGGATTCTAGTTCACTTGTAGTATAATCGAGTTTTGCCATTGGGAACAAACCACTCAATGTTACAAATTTTGATGATTCTCGAAAACGGTGCGTCCTAGCGAGAAAAGTGCAAGAGGAAAAGTTGTTCAGAATTCAATTTTGGGTAGGATTTAAGAAAAATTTTCATTCTCAGGTTAAAATTTCTCCAGTAACTCGAAAAGGGTGCGTCCTAGCGAGAAAACGCGAAGAGCAAAAGTTGTTCTGAATTCAATTCTGAGCACAATTTAGCAAAAAATTTCATTTTGAGTCTAATAACAACAAAGTTACAACAATTTTATATCAGAAATACTTAAAATCTCTTCAAACCTGAATTCAGCGACGGCTTCGAAGGTGGTTTACGACTTTACCATAACGAAAATGCAGAAAATCGTTTGAAATGGGGATTCTAGTTCACCTATAGTATAATCGAGTGTTGCCATTGGGAACAAACTACTCAATTTTAAAAAATTTGATGATTGTCGAAAACGGTGCGTCCTAGCGAGAAAACGCAAAGGGCAAAAGTTGTTCAGAATTCAATTTTGAGCACATTTTAGCAAAAAATTTCATTTTGAGTCTAATAACAACAAAGTTACAACGATTTTATGTCAAAAATACTTAAAATCTCTTCAAACCTGAATTCAGCGACGGCTTCGAAGGTGGTTTACGACTTTACCATATCGAAAATGCAGAAAATCGCTTGAAATGGGGATTCTAGTTCATCTATAGTATAATCGAGAGTTGCCATTGGGAACAAACCACTCAATGTTAAAAAATTTGATGATTCTCGAAAACGGTGCGTCCTAGCGAAAAAAGTGCAAGAGCAAAAGTTGTTCAGAATTCAATTTTGGGTAGGATTTAAGAAAAATTTTCATTCTCAGGTTAAAATTTCTCCAGTAACTCGAAAAGGGTGCGTCCTAGCGAGAAAACGCAACAAGCAAATGTTGTTCTGAATTCAATTCTGAGCACAATTTAGCAAAAAATTTCATTCTGAGTCTAAAAACAACAAAGTTACAACGATTTTATGTCAAAAATACTTAAAATATCGTCAAACCTTGTTTCTGCGACGTCTTCGAAAATGGTTTACGACTTTACCATATCGAAAATGCAGCAAATCGCTTGAAATGGGGATTCTAGTTCATTTGTAGTATAATCGAGTTTTGCCATTGTGTACAAACCAATTAATGTTAAAAAATTTGATGATTGTCGAAGACGGTGCGTCCTAGCGAGAAAAGTGCAAGAGCAAAAGTTGTTCAGAATTCAATTTTGGGTAAGATTTAAGAGAAATTTTCATTCTCAGGTTAAAATTTCTCCAGTAACTCGATAAGGGTGCGTCCTAGAGAGAAAACGCAAAGAGCAAAAGTTGTTCTGAATTCAATTCTGAGCACAATTTAGCAAAAAATTTCATTCTGAGTCTAAAAACAACAAAGTTAGATAGATTTTATGTCAAAAATACTTAAAATATCGTCAAACCTGCATTCTGCGACATCTTGGAAGGTGGTTTACGACTTTATAATATCGAAAATGCAGAAAATCGCTTGAAATGGGGATTCTAGTTCATCTATAGTATAATCGAGTGTTGCCATTGGGTACAAACCACTTAATGTTAAAAAATTTGATGATTGTCGAAGACGGTGCGTCCTAGCGAGAAATCGCAAAGAGCAAAAGTTGTTCTAAATTCAATTTTGGGTAGGATTTAAGAGAAATTTTCATTCTCAGGTTAAAATTTCTCCAGTAACTCGAAAAGGGTGCCTCCTAGAGAGAAAACGCAAAGAGCAAAAGTTGTTCTAAATTCAATTCTGAGCACAATTTAGCAAAAAATTTCATTCTGAGTCTAAAAACAACAAAGTTAGATCGATTTTATGTGAAAAATACTTAAAATATCGTCGAACCTGGATTCTGCGACGTCTTGGAAGGTGGTTTACGACTTTACCATATCGAAAATGCAGAAAATCGCTTGAAATGGGGATTCTAGTACATTTGTAGTATAATCGAGATTTGCCATTGGGAACAAAACACTCAATCTTAAAAAATTTGATAATTCTCGAAGCGTCCTAGCGAGAAAAGTGCAAGAGCAAAAGTTGTTCAGAATTCAATTTTGGGTAGGATTTAAGAAAAATTTTCATTCTCAGGTTAAAATTTCTCCAGTAACTCGAAAAGGGTGCGTCCTAGCGAGAAAACGCAAAGAGCAAAATTTGTTCTGAATTCAATTCTGAGCACAATTTAGCAAAAAATTTCATTCTGAGTCTAAAAACAACAAAGTTAGATAGATTTTATGTCAAAAATACTTAAAATATCGTCAAACCTGCATTCTGCGACATCTTGGAAGGTGGTTTACGACTTTATAATATCGAAAATGCAGAAAATCGCTTGAAATGGGGATTCTAGTTCACTTGTAGTATAATCGAGTTTTGCCATTGGGAACAAACCACTCAATGTTAAAAATTTTGATGATTCTCGAAAACGGTGCGTTCTTGCGAGAAAAGTGCAAGAGCAAAAGTTGTTCAGAATTCAATTTTGGGTAGGATTTAAGAAAAATTTTCATTCTCAGGTTAAAATTTCTCCAGTAACTCGAAAAGGGTGCGTCCTAGCGAGAAAACGCAACAAGCAAAAGTTGTTCTGAATTCAATTCTGAGCACAATTTAGCAAAAACTTTCATTCTGAGTCTAAAAACAACAAAGTTACAACCATTTTATCTCAAAAATACTTAAAATATCGTCAAACCTGGATTCTGCGACGTCTTCGAAGATGGTTTACGACTTTACCATATCGAAAATGCAGAAAATCGCTTGAAATGGGGATTCTAGTTCACTTGTAGTATAATCGAGTTTTGCCATTGGGAACAAACCACTCAATGTTACAAATTTTGATGATTCTCGAAAACGGTGCGTCCTAGCGAGAAAAGTGCAAGAGCAAAAGTTGTTCAGAATTCAATTTTGGGTAGGATTTAAGAAAAATTTTCATTCTCAGGTTAAAATTTCTCCAGTAACTCGAAAAGGGTGCGTGTTAGCGAGAAAACGCAAAGAGCAAAATTTGTTCTGAATTCAATTCTGAGCACAATTTAGCAAAAAATTTCATTCTGAGTCTAAAAACAACAAAGTTAGATAGATTTTATGTCAAAAATACTTAAAATATCGTCAAACCTGCATTCTGCGACATCTTGGAAGGTGGTTTACGACTTTATAATATCGAAAATGCAGAAAATCGCTTGAAATGGGGATTCTAGTTCACTTGTAGTATAATCGAGTTTTGCCATTGGGAACAAACCACTCAATGTTAAAAATTTTGATGATTCTCGAAAACGGTGCGTCCTTGCGAGAAAAGTGCAAGAGCAAAAGTTGTTCTGAATTCAATTCTGAGCACAATTTAGCAAAAAATTTCATTCTGAGTCTAAAAACAACAAAGTTAGATAGATTTTATGTCAAAAATACTTAAAATATCGTCAAACCTGCATTCTGCGACATCTTGGAAGGTGGTTTACGACTTTATAATATCGAAAATGCAGAAAATCGCTTGAAATGGGGATTCTAGTTCATCTATAGTATAATCGAGTGTTGCCATTGGGTACAAACCACTTAATGTTAAAAAATTTGATGATTGTCGAAGACGGTGCGTCCTAGCGAGAAATCGCAAAGAGCAAAAGTTGTTCTAAATTCAATTTTGGGTAGGATTTAAGAGAAATTTTCATTCTCAGGTTAAAATTTCTCCAGTAACTCGAAAAGGGTGCCTCCTAGAGAGAAAACGCAAAGAGCAAAAGTTGTTCTAAATTCAATTCTGAGCACAATTTAGCAAAAAATTTCATTCTGAGTCTAAAAACAACAAAGTTAGATCGATTTTATGTGAAAAATACTTAAAATATCGTCAAACCTGGATTCTGCGACGTCTTGGAAGGTGGTTTACGACTTTACCATATCGAAAATGCAGAAAATCGCTTGAAATGGGGATTCTAGTACATTTGTAGTATAATCGAGATTTGCCATTGGGAACAAAACACTCAATCTTAAAAAATTTGATAATTCTCGAAGCGTCCTAGCGAGAAAAGTGCAAGAGCAAAAGTTGTTCAGAATTCAATTTTGGGTAGGATTTAAGAAAAATTTTCATTCTCAGGTTAAAATTTCTCCAGTAACTCGAAAAGGTGCGTCCTAGCGAGAAAACGCAAAGAGCAAAATTTGTTCTGAATTCAATTCTGAGCACAATTTAGCAAAAAATTTCATTCTGAGTCTAAAAACAACAAAGTTAGATAGATTTTATGTCAAAAATACTTAAAATATCGTCAAACCTGCATTCTGCGACATCTTGGAAGGTGGTTTACGACTTTATAATATCGAAAATGCAGAAAATCGCTTGAAATGGGGATTCTAGTTCACTTGTAGTATAATCGAGTTTTGCCATTGGGAACAAACCACTCAATGTTAAAAATTTTGATGATTCTCGAAAACGGTGCGTCCTTGCGAGAAAAGTGCAAGAGCAAAAGTTGTTCAGAATTCAATTTTGGGTAGGATTTAAGAAAAATTTTCATTCTCAGGTTAAAATTTCTCCAGTAACTCGAAAAGGGTGCGTCCTAGCGAGAAAACGCAACAAGCAAAAGTTGTTCTGAATTCAATTCTGAGCACAATTTAGCAAAAACTTTCATTCTGAGTCTAAAAACAACAAAGTTACAACCATTTTATCTCAAAAATACTTAAAATATCGTCAAACCTGGATTCTGCGACGTCTTCGAAGATGGTTTACGACTTTACCATATCGAAAATGCAGAAAATCGCTTGAAATGGGGATTCTAGTTCACTTGTAGTATAATCGAGTTTTGCCATTGGGAACAAACCACTCAATGTTACAAATTTTGATGATTCTCGAAAACGGTGCGTCCTAGCGAGAAAAGTGCAAGAGCAAAAGTTGTTCAGAATTCAATTTTGGGTAGGATTTAAGAAAAATTTTCATTCTCAGGTTAAAATTTCTCCAGTAACTCGAAAAGGGTGCGTCCTAGCGAGAAAACGCAAAGAGCAAAATTTGTTCTGAATTCAATTCTGAGCACAATTTAGCAAAAAATTTCATTCTGAGTCTAAAAACCACAAAGTTGCAACGATTTTATGTCAAAAATACTTAAAATCTCTTCAAACCTGAATTCAGCGACGTCTTCGAAGGTGGTTTACGACTTTACCATATCGAAAATGCAGAAAATCGCTTGAAATGGGCATTCTAGTTCATTTGTAGTACAATCGAGTTTTGCCATTGGGAACAAACCACTCAATGTTAAAAATTTTGATGATTCTGGAGAACGGTGCGTCTTAGCGAGAAAAGTGCAAGAGCAAAAGTTGTTCAAAATTCAATTTTGGGTAGGATTTAAGAAAAATTTTCATTCTCAGGTTAAAATTTCTCCAGTAACTCGAAAACGGTGCGTCCTAGCGAAAAAACGTAAAGAGCAAAAGTTGTTCAGAATTCAATTTTGAGCACAATTTAGCAAAAAATTTCATTTTGAGTCTAATAACAACAAAGTTACAACAATTTTATATCAGAAATACTTAAAATCTCTTCAAACCTGAATTCAGCGACGGCTTCGAAAGTGGTTAACGACTTTTCCATAACGAAAATGCAGAAAATCGTTTGAAATGGGGATTCTAGTTCACCTATAGTATAATCGAGTGTTGCCATTGGGAACAAACCACTCAATGTTAAAAAATTTGATGATTCTCGAAAACGGTGCGTCCTAGCGAAAAAAGTGCAAGAGCAAAAGTTGTTCAGAATTCAATTTTGGGTAGGATTTAAGAAAAATTTTCATTCTCAGGTTAAAATTTCTCCAGTAACTCGAAAAGGGTACGTCCTAGCGAGAAAACGCAACAAGCAAAAGTTGTTCTGAATTCAATTCTGAGCACAATTTGGCAAAAAATTTCATTCTGAGTCTAAAAACAACAAAGTTACAACGATTTTATATCAAAAGTACCTAAAATATCGTCAAACCTGGATTCTGTGACGTTTTCGAAAGTGGTTTACGACTTTACCATATCGAAAATGCAGAAAATCGCTTGAAATGGGCATTCTAGTTCATTTGTTGTATATTCGAGTGTTGCCATTGGGAACAAACCACTCAATGTTAAAAAATTTGATGATTCTCGAAAACGGTGCGTCCTAGCGAAAAAACTGCAAGAGCAAAAGCTGTTCAGAATTCAATTTTGGGTAGGATTTAAGAAAAATTTTCATTTTCAGGTTAAAATTTCTCCAGTAACTCGAAAAGGGTGCGTCCTAGCGAAAAAACGTAAAGAGCAAAAGTTGTTCAGAATTCAATTTTGATCACAATTTAGCAAAAAATTTCATTTTGAGTCTAATAACAACAAAGTTACAACAATTTTATATCAGAAATACTTAAAATCTCTTCAAACCTGAATTCAGCGACGGCTTCGAAAGTGGTTAACGACTTTTCCATAACGAAAATGCAGAAAATCGTTTGAAATGGGGATTCTAGTTCACCTATAGTATAATCGAGTGTTGCCATTGGGAACAAACCACTCAATGTTAAAAAATTTGATGATTGTCGAAAACGGTGCGTCCTAGCGAGAAAACGCACAGGGCAAAAGTTGTTCAGAATTCAATTTTTAGCACATTTTAGCAAAAAATTTCATTTTGAGTCTAATAACAACAAAGTTACAACGATTTTATGTCAAAAATACTTAAAATCTCTTCAAACCTGAATTCAGCGACGGTTTCGAAGGTGGTTTACGACTTTACCATATCGAAAATGCAGAAAATCGCTTGAAATGGGGATTCTAGTTCATCTATAGTATAATCGAGAGTTGCCATCGGGAACAAACCACTCAATGTTAAAAAATTTGATGATTCTCGAAAACGGTGCGTCCTAGCGAAAAAAGTGCTAGAGCAAAAGTTGTTCAGAATTCAATTTTGGGTAGGATTTAAGAAAAATTTTCATTCTCAGGTTAAAATTTCTCCAGTAACTCGAAAAGGGTGCGTCCTAGCGAGAAAACGCAACAAGCAAAAGTTGTTCTGAATTCAATTCTGAGCACAATTTAGCAAAAAATTTCATTCTGAGTCTAAAAACAACAAAGTTACAACGATTTTATATCAAAATTACCTAAAATATCGTCAAACCTGGATTCTGTGACGTTTTCGAAAGTGGTTTACGACTTTACCATATCGAAAATGCAGAAAATCGCTTGAAATTGGCATTCTAGTTCATTTGTTGTATATTCGAGTGTTGCCATTGGGAACAAACCACTCAATGTTAAAAAATTTGATGATTCTCGAAAACGGTGCGTCCTAGCGAAAAAAGTGCAAGAGCAAAAGCTGTTCAGAATTCAATTTTGGGTAGGATTTAAGAAAAATTTTCATTCTCAGGTTAAAATTTCTCCAGTAACTCGAAAACGGTGCGTCCTAGCGAGAAAACGTAAAGAGCAAAAGTTGTTCTGAATTCAATTCTGAGCACAATTTAGCAAAAAATTTCATTCTGAGTCTAAAAACAACGAAGTTACAACGATTTTATGTCAAGAATACTTAAAATCTCTTCAAACCTGAATTACGCGACGTCTTCGAAGGTGGTTTACGACTTTACCATATCGAAAATGCAGAAAATCGCTTGAAATGGGGATTCTAGTACCTTTGTAGTATAATCGAGTTTTGCCATTGGGAACAAACCACTCAATGTTAAAAAATTTGATGATTCTCGAAAACGGTGCGTCCTAGCGAGAAAACGTAAAAAGCAAAAGTTGTTCTGAATTCAATACTGAGCACAATTTAGCAGAAAATTTCATTCTGAGTCTAAAAACAACAAAGTTACAACGATTTTATATCAAAAATACTTAAAATATCGTCAAATCTGGATTCTGCGACGTCTTCGAAGGTTGTTTACGACTTTACCATATCGAAAATGCAGAAAATCGCTTGAAATGGGGATTCTAGTTCATCTATAGTATAATCGAGTGTTGCCATTGGGTACAAACCACTTAATGTTAAAAAATTTGATAATTGTCGAAAACGGTGCGTCCTAGCGAGAAATCGCAAAGAGCAAAAGTTGTTCTAAATTCAATTTTGGGTAGGATTTAAGAGAAATTTTCATTCTCAGGTTAAAATTTCTCCAGTAACTCGAAAAGGGTGCCTCCTAGAGAGAAAACGCAAAGAGCAAAAGTTGTTCTAAATTCAATTCTGAGCACAATTTAGCAAAAAATTTCATTCTGAGTCTAAAAACAACAAAGTTAGATCGATTTTATGTGAAAAATACTTAAAATATCGTCAAACCTGGATTCTGCGACGTCTTGGAAGGTGGTTTACGACTTTACCATATCGAAAATGCAGAAAATCGCTTGAAATGGGGATTCTAGTACATTTGTAGTATAATCAAGTTTTGCCATTGGGAACAAACCACTCAATGTTAAAAAATTTGATGATTCTCGAAAACGGTGCGTCCTAGCGAGAAAAGTGCAAGAGCAAAAGTTGTTCAGAATTCAATTTTGGGTAGGATTTAAGAAAAATTTTCATTCTCAGGTTAAAATTTCTCCAGTAACTCGAAAAGGGTGCGACCTAGCGAGAAAACGCAAAGAGCAAAATTTGTTCTGAATTCAATTCTTAGCACAATTTAGCAAAAAATTTTATTCTGAGTCTAAAAACAACAAAGTTACAACGATTTTATATCAAAAATACTTAAAATATCGTCAAATCTGGATTCTGCGACGTCTTCGAAGGTTGTTTACGACTTTACCATATCGAAAATGCAGAAAATCGCTTGAAATGGGGATTCTAGTTCATCTATAGTATAATCGAGTGTTGCCATTGGGTACAAACCACTTAATGTTAAAAAATTTGATTATTGTCGAAGACGGTGCGTCCTAGCGAGAAAACGCAAAGAGCAAAAGTTGTTCTGAATTCAATTTTGGGTAGGATTTAAGAGAAATTTTCATTCTCAGGTTAAAATTTCTCCAGTAACTCGAAAAGGGTGCCTCCTAGAGAGAAAACGCAAAGAGCAAAAGTTGTTCTGAATTCAATTCTGAGCACAATTTAGTAAAAAATTTCATTCTGAGTCTAAAAACAACAAAGTTAGATCGATTTTATGTCAAAAATACATAAAATATCGTCAAACCTGGATTCTGCGACGTCTTGGAAGGTGGTTTACGACTTTACCATATCGAAAATGCAGAAAATCGCTTGAAATGGGGATTCTAGTACATTTGTAGTATAATCGAGTTTTGCCATTGGGAACAAACCACTCAATGTTAAAAAATTTGATGATTCTCGATAACGGTGCGTCCTAGCGAGAAAAGTGCAAGAGCAAAAGTTGTTCAGAATTCAATTTTGGGTAGGATTTAAGAACAATTTTCATTCTCAGGTTAAAATTTCTCCAGTAACTCGAAAAGGGTGTGACCTAGCGAGAAAACGCAAAGAGCAAAAGTTGTTCTGAATTCAATTCTGAGCACAATTTGGCAAAAAATTTCATTCTGAGTCTAAAAACAACAAAGTTACAACGATTTTATGTCAAAATTACTTAAAATATCGTCAAATCTGGATTCTGCGACGTCTTCGGAGGTTGTTTACGACTTTACCATATCGAAAATGCAGAAAATCGCTTGAAATGGGGATTCTAGTTCATCTATAGTATAATCGAGTGTTGCCATTGGGAACAAACCACTCAATGTTAAAAAATTTGATGATTCTCGAAAACGGTGCGTCCTTGCGAGAAAAGTGCAAGAGCAAAAGTTGTTCAGAATTAAATTTTGGGTAGGATTTAAGAAAAATTTTCATTCTCAGGTTAAAATTTCTCCAGTAACTCGAAAAGGGTGCGACCTAGCGAGAAAACGCAAAGAGCAAAATTTGTTCTGAATTCAATTCTGAGCACAATTTAGCAAAAAATTTCATTCTGAGTCTAAAAACAACAAAGTTACAACGATTTTATATCAAAAATACTTAAAATATCGTCAAATCTGGATTCTGCGACGTCTTCGGAGGTTGTATACGACTTTACCATATCGAAAATGCAGAAAATCGCTTGAAATGGGGATTCTAGTACATTTGTAGTATAATCGACTTTTGCCATTGGGAACAAACCACTCATTGTTAAAAAATTTGATGATTCTCGAAAACGGTGCGTCCTAGCGAGAAAACGTAAAAAGCAAAAGTTGTTCTGAATTCAATACTGAGCACAATTTAGCAAAAAATTTCATTCTGAGTCTAAAAACAACAAAGTTACAACGATTTTATATCAAAAATACTTAAAATATCGTCAAATCTGGATTCTGCGACGTCTTCGAAGGTGGTTTACGACTTTACCATATCGAAAATGCAAAAAATCGCTTGAAATGGGGATTCTAGTTCATCTATAGTATAATCGAGTGTTGCCATTGGGTACAAACCACTTAATGTTAAAAAATTTGATGATTGTCGAAGACGGTGCGTCCTAGCGAGAAAACGCAAAGAGCAAAAGTTGTTCTGAATTCAATTTTGGGTAGGATTTAAGAGAAATTTTCATTCTCAGGTTAAAATTTCTCCAGTAACTCGAAAAGGGTGCGTCCTAGAGAGAAAACGCAAAGAGCAAAAGTTGTTCTGAATTCAATTCTGAGCACAATTTAGCAAAAAAATTCATTTTGAGTCTAAAAACAACAAAGTTATAACGATTTTATGTCAAAAATACTTAAAATCTCTTCAAACCTGAATTCAGCGACGTCTTCGAAGGTGGTTTACGACTTTACCATATCGAAAATGCAGAAAATCGCTTGAAATGGGGATTCTAGTTCAATTATAGTCTAATCGTGTGTTGCCATTGGGAACAAACCACTCAATGTTAAAAAATTTGATGATTCTCGAAAACGGTGCGTCCTAGCGAGAAAACGTAAAGAGCAAAAGTTGTTCTGAATTCAATTCTGAGCACAATTTAGCAAAAAATTTCATTTTGAGTCTAAAAACAACAATGTTATAACGATTTTATGTTAAAAATACTTAAAATCTCTTCAAACCTGAATTCGGCGAAGTCTTCGAAGGTGGTTTAAGACTTTACGATATCGAAAATGCAGAAAATCGCTTGAAATGGGGATTCTAGTTCATCTATAGTATAATCGAGTGTTGCCATTGGGAACAAACCACTCAATGTTAAAAAATTTGATGATTCTCGAAAACGGTGCGTCCTAGCGAGAAAACGTAAAGGACAAAAGTTGTTCTGAATTGAATACTGAGCACAATTTAGCAAAAAATTTCATTCTGAGTCTAAAAACAACAAAGTTACAATAATTTTATATCAAAAATAATTAAAATATCGTCAAACCTGGATTCTGCGACGTCTTCGAAGGTTGTTTACGACTTTACCATATCGAAAATGCAGAAAATCGCTTGAAATGGGGATTCTAGTTCATCTACAGTATAATCGAGTGTTGCCATTGGGTACAAACCACTTAATGTTAAAAAATTTGATAATTGTCGAAGACGGTGCGTCCTAGCGAGAAAACGCAAAGAGCATAAATTGTTCTGAATTCAATTCTGAGCACAATTTAGCAAAAAATTTCATTCTGAGTCTAAAAACAACAAAGTTGCGACGACTTGATGTCAAAAATACTTAAAATATCGTCAAACCTGGATTCTGCGACGTCTTCAAAAGTGGTTTACGACTTTGCCATATCGAAAATGCAGAAAATCGCTTGAAATGGGGATTCTAGTTCATTTGTAGTATAATCGAGTTTTGCCATTGGGAACAAACAACTCAATGTTAAAAATTTTGATGATTCTCGAAAACGGTGCGTCCTAGCGAGAAAAGTGCAAGAGCAAAAGTTGTTCAGAATTCAATTTTGGGTAGGATTTAAGAGACATTTTCATTCTTAGGTTAAAATTTCTCCAGTAACTCAAAAAGGGTGCGTCCTAGAGAGAAAACGCAAAGAGCAATAGTTGTTCTGAATTCAATTCTGAGCACAATTAACAAAAAATTTCATTTTGAGTCTAAAAACAACAAAGTTATAACGATTTTATGTCAAAAATACTTAAAATCTCTTCAAACCTGAATTCAGCGACGTCTTCGAAGGTGGTTTAAAACTTTACGATATCGAAAATGCAGAAAATCGCTTGAAATGGGGATTCTAGTTCATCTACAGTATAATCGAGTGATGCATTGGGTACAAACCACTTAATGTTAAAAAATTTGATGATTGTCGAAGACGGTGCGCCCTAGCGAGAAAACGCAAAGAGCATAAATTGTTCTGAATTCAATTCTGAGCACAATTTAGCAAAAAATTTCATTCTGAGTCTAAAAACAACAAAGTTGCGACGACTTTGTGTCAAAAATACTTAAAATATCGTCAAACCTGGATTCTGCGACGTCTTCAAAAGTGGTTTACGACTTTACCATATCGAAAATGCAGAAAATCGCTTGAAATGGGGATTCTAGTTCATTTGTAGTATAATCGAGTTTTGCCATTGGGAACAAACAACTCAATGTTAAAAATTTTGATGATTCTCGAAAACGGTGCGTCCTAGCGAGAAAAGTGCAAGAGCAAAAGTTGTTCAGAATTCAATTTTGGGTAGGATTTAAGAAAAATTTTCATTCTCAGGTTAAAATTTCTCCAGTAACTCGAAAAGGGTGCGTCCTAGGGAGAAAACGCAAAGAACAAAAATTGTTCTGAATTCAATTGTGAGCACAATTTAGCAACAAATTTCATTCTGAGTCTGAAAACAACAAGATTACAACGTTTTAATGTCAAAAATACTTAAAATATCGTCAAACCTGGATTCTGCGACGTCTTCAAAAGTGGTTTACGACTTTACCATATCGAAAATGCAGAAAATCGCTTGAAATGGGGATTCTAGTTCATTTGTAGTATAATCGAGTTTTGCCATTGGGAACAAACAACTCAATGTTAAAAATTTTGATGATTCTCGAAAACGGTGCGTCCTAGCGGGAAAAGTGCAAGAGCAAAAGTTGTTCAGAATTCAATTTTGGGTAGGATTTAAGAGAAATTTTCATTCTCAGGTTAAAATTTCTCCAGTAACTCGAAAAGGGTGCGTCCTAGAGAGAAAACGCAAAGAGCAATAGTTGTTCTGAATTCAATTCTGAGCACAATTTAGCAAAAAATTTCATTTTGAGTCTAAAAACAACAAAGTTATAACGATTTTATGTCAAAAATACTTAAAACCTCTTCAAACCTGAATTCAGCGACGTCTTCGAAGGTGGTTTAAGACTTTACGATATAGAAAATGCTGAAAATCGCTTGAAATGGGGATTCTAGTTCATCTACAGTATAATCGAGTGATGCCATTGGGTACAAACCACTTAATGTTAAAAAATTTGATGATTGTCGAAGACGGTGCGCCCTAGCGAGAAAACGCAAAGAGCATAAATTGTTCTGAATTCAATTCTGAGCACAATTTAGCAAAAAATTTCATTCTGAGTCTAAAAACAACAAAGTTAGATCGATTTTATGTGAAAAATACTTAAAATATCGTCAAACCTGGATTCTGCGACGTCTTGGAAGGTGGTTTACGACTTTACCATATCGAAAATGCAGAAAATCGCTTGAAATGGGGATTCTAGTACATTTGTAGTATAATCAAGTTTTGCCATTGGGAACAAACCACTCAATGTTAAAAAATTTGATGATTCTCGAAAACGGTGCGTCCTAGCGAGAAAAGTGCAAGAGCAAAAGTTGTTCAGAATTCAATTTTGGGTAGGATTTAAGAAAAATTTTCATTCTCAGGTTAAAATTTCTCCAGTAACTCGAAAAGGGTGCGACCTAGCGAGAAAACGCAAAGAGCAAAATTTGTTCTGAATTCAATTCTTAGCACAATTTAGCAAAAAATTTCATTCTGAGTCTAAAAACAACAAAGTTACAACGATTTTATATCAAAAATACTTAAAATATCGTCAAATCTGGATTCTGCGACGTCTTCGAAGGTTGTTTACGACTTTACCATATCGAAAATGCAGAAAATCGCTTGAAATGGGGATTCTAGTTCATCTATAGTATAATCGAGTGTTGCCATTGGGTACAAACCACTTAATGTTAAAAAATTTGATGATTGTCGAAGACGGTGCGTCCTAGCGAGAAAACGCAAAGAGCAAAAGTTGTTCTGAATTCAATTTTGGGTAGGATTTAAGAGAAATTTTCATTCTCAGGTTAAAATTTCTCCAGTAACTCGAAAAGGGTGCCTCCTAGAGAGAAAACGCAAAGAGCAAAAGTTGTTCTGAATTCAATTCTGAGCACAATTTAGTAAAAAATTTCATTCTGAGTCTAAAAACAACAAAGTTAGATCGATTTTATGTCAAAAATACATAAAATATCGTCAAACCTGGATTCTGCGACGTCTTGGAAGGTGGTTTACGACTTTACCATATCGAAAATGCAGAAAATCGCTTGAAATGGGGATTCTAGTACATTTGTAGTATAATCGAGTTTTGCCATTGGGAACAAACCACTCAATGTTAAAAAATTTGATGATTCTCGATAACGGTGCGTCCTAGCGAGAAAAGTGCAAGAGCAAAAGTTGTTCAGAATTCAATTTTGGGTAGGATTTAAGAACAATTTTCATTCTCAGGTTAAAATTTCTCCAGTAACTCGAAAAGGGTGTGACCTAGCGAGAAAACGCAAAGAGCAAAAGTTGTTCTGAATTCAATTCTGAGCACAATTTGGCAAAAAATTTCATTCTGAGTCTAAAAACAACAAAGTTACAACGATTTTATGTCAAAATTACTTAAAATATCGTCAAATCTGGATTCTGCGACGTCTTCGGAGGTTGTTTACGACTTTACCATATCGAAAATGCAGAAAATCGCTTGAAATGGGGATTCTAGTTCATCTATAGTATAATCGAGTGTTGCCATTGGGAACAAACCACTCAATGTTAAAAAATTTGATGATTCTCGAAAACGGTGCGTCCTTGCGAGAAAAGTGCAAGAGCAAAAGTTGTTCAGAATTAAATTTTGGGTAGGATTTAAGAAAAATTTTCATTCTCAGGTTAAAATTTCTCCAGTAACTCGAAAAGGGTGCGACCTAGCGAGAAAACGCAAAGAGCAAAATTTGTTCTGAATTCAATTCTGAGCACAATTTAGCAAAAAATTTCATTCTGAGTCTAAAAACAACAAAGTTACAACGATTTTATATCAAAAATACTTAAAATATCGTCAAATCTGGATTCTGCGACGTCTTCGGAGGTTGTATACGACTTTACCATATCGAAAATGCAGAAAATCGCTTGAAATGGGGATTCTAGTACATTTGTAGTATAATCGACTTTTGCCATTGGGAACAAACCACTCATTGTTAAAAAATTTGATGATTCTCGAAAACGGTGCGTCCTAGCGAGAAAACGTAAAAAGCAAAAGTTGTTCTGAATTCAATACTGAGCACAATTTAGCAAAAAATTTCATTCTGAGTCTAAAAACAACAAAGTTACAACGATTTTATATCAAAAATACTTAAAATATCGTCAAATCTGGATTCTGCGACGTCTTCGAAGGTGGTTTACGACTTTACCATATCGAAAATGCAAAAAATCGCTTGAAATGGGGATTCTAGTTCATCTACAGTATAATCGAGTGATGCCATTGGGTACAAACCACTTAATGTTAAAAAATTTGATGATTGTCGAAGACGGTGCGCCCTAGCGAGAAAACGCAAAGAGCAAAAGTTGTTCTGAATTCAATTTTGGGTAGGATTTAAGAGAAATTTTCATTCTCAGGTTAAAATTTCTCCAGTAACTCGAAAAGGGTGCGTCCTAGAGAGAAAACGCAAAGAGCAAAAGTTGTTCTGAATTCAATTCTGAGCACAATTTAGCAAAAAAATTCATTTTGAGTCTAAAAACAACAAAGTTATAACGATTTTATGTCAAAAATATTTAAAATCTCTTCAAACCTGAATTCAGCGACGTCTTCGAAGGTGGTTTACGACTTTACCATATCGAAAATGCAGAAAATCGCTTGAAATGGGGATTCTAGTTCAATTATAGTCTAATCGTGTGTTGCCATTGGGAACAAACCACTCAATGTTAAAAAATTTGATGATTCTCGAAAACGGTGCGTCCTAGCGAGAAAACGTAAAGAGCAAAAGTTGTTCTGAATTCAATTCTGAGCACAATTTAGCAAAAAATTTCATTTTGAGTCTAAAAACAACAATGTTATAACGATTTTATGTTAAAAATACTTAAAATCTCTTCAAACCTGAATTCGGCGAAGTCTTCGAAGGTGGTTTAAGACTTTACGATATCGAAAATGCAGAAAATCGCTTGAAATGGGGATTCTAGTTCATCTATAGTATAATCGAGTGTTGCCATTGGGAACAAACCACTCAATGTTAAAAAATTTGATGATTCTCGAAAACGGTGCGTCCTAGCGAGAAAACGTAAAGGACAAAAGTTGTTCTGAATTGAATACTGAGCACAATTTAGCAAAAAATTTCATTCTGAGTCTAAAAACAACAAAGTTACAATAATTTTATATCAAAAATAATTAAAATATCGTCAAACCTGGATTCTGCGACGTCTTCGAAGGTTGTTTACGACTTTACCATATCGAAAATGCAGAAAATCGCTTGAAATGGGGATTCTAGTTCATCTACAGTATAATCGAGTGTTGCCATTGGGTACAAACCACTTAATGTTAAAAAATTTGATAATTGTCGAAGACGGTGCGTCCTAGCGAGAAAACGCAAAGAGCATAAATTGTTCTGAATTCAATTCTGAGCACAATTTAGCAAAAAATTTCATTCTGAGTCTAAAAACAACAAAGTTGCGACGACTTGATGTCAAAAATACTTAAAATATCGTCAAACCTGGATTCTGCGACGTCTTCAAAAGTGGTTTACGACTTTGCCATATCGAAAATGCAGAAAATCGCTTGAAATGGGGATTCTAGTTCATTTGTAGTATAATCGAGTTTTGCCATTGGGAACAAACAACTCAATGTTAAAAATTTTGATGATTCTCGAAAACGGTGCGTCCTAGCGAGAAAAGTGCAAGAGCAAAAGTTGTTCAGAATTCAATTTTGGGTAGGATTTAAGAGAAATTTTCATTCTTAGGTTAAAATTTCTCCAGTAACTCAAAAAGGGTGCGTCCTAGAGAGAAAACGCAAAGAGCAATAGTTGTTCTGAATTCAATTCTGAGCACAATTAACAAAAAATTTCATTTTGAGTCTAAAAACAACAAAGTTATAACGATTTTATGTCAAAAATACTTAAAATCTCTTCAAACCTGAATTCAGCGACGTCTTCGAAGGTGGTTTAAAACTTTACGATATCGAAAATGCAGAAAATCGCTTGAAATGGGGATTCTAGTTCATCTACAGTATAATCGAGTGATGCCATTGGGTACAAACCACTTAATGTTAAAAAATTTGATGATTGTCGAAGACGGTGCGCCCTAGCGAGAAAACGCAAAGAGCATAAATTGTTCTGAATTCAATTCTGAGCACAATTTAGCAAAAAATTTCATTCTGAGTCTAAAAACAACAAAGTTGCGACGACTTTGTGTCAAAAATACTTAAAATATCGTCAAACCTGGATTCTGCGACGTCTTCAAAAGTGGTTTACGACTTTACCATATCGAAAATGCAGAAAATCGCTTGAAATGGGGATTCTAGTTCATTTGTAGTATAATCGAGTTTTGCCATTGGGAACAAACAACTCAATGTTAAAAATTTTGATGATTCTCGAAAACGGTGCGTCCTAGCGAGAAAAGTGCAAGAGCAAAAGTTGTTCAGAATTCAATTTTGGGTAGGATTTAAGAAAAATTTTCATTCTCAGGTTAAAATTTCTCCAGTAACTCGAAAAGGGTGCGTCCTAGGGAGAAAACGCAAAGAACAAAAATTGTTCTGAATTCAATTGTGAGCACAATTTAGCAAAAAATTTCATTCTGAGTCTGAAAACAACAAGATTACAACGTTTTAATGTCAAAAATACTTAAAATATCGTCAAACCTGGATTCTGCGACGTCTTCAAAAGTGGTTTACGACTTTACCATATCGAAAATGCAGAAAATCGCTTGAAATGGGGATTCTAGTTCATTTGTAGTATAATCGAGTTTTGCCATTGGGAACAAACAACTCAATGTTAAAAATTTTGATGATTCTCGAAAACGGTGCGTCCTAGCGGGAAAAGTGCAAGAGCAAAAGTTGTTCAGAATTCAATTTTGGGTAGGATTTAAGAGAAATTTTCATTCTCAGGTTAAAATTTCTCCAGTAACTCGAAAAGGGTGCGTCCTAGAGAGAAAACGCAAAGAGCAATAGTTGTTCTGAATTCAATTCTGAGCACAATTTAGCAAAAAATTTCATTTTGAGTCTAAAAACAACAAAGTTATAACGATTTTATGTCAAAAATACTTAAAACCTCTTCAAACCTGAATTCAGCGACGTCTTCGAAGGTGGTTTAAGACTTTACGATATAGAAAATGCAGAAAATCGCTTGAAATGGGGATTCTAGTTCATCTATAGTATAATCGAGTGTTGCCATTGGGAACAAACTACTCAATGTTAAAAAATTTGAAGATTCTCGAAAACGGTGCGTCCTAGCGAGAAAACGTAAAGGACAAAAGTTGTTCTGAATTGAATGCTGAGCACAATTTAGCAAAAAATTTCATGCTGAGTTTAAAAACAACAAAGTTACAATAATTTTATATCAAAAATAATTAAAATATCGTCAAACCTGGATTCTGCGACGTCTTCGAAGGTTGTTTACGACTTTACCATATCGAAAATGCAGAAAATCGCTTGAAATGGGGATTCTAGTTCATCTACAGTATAATCGAGTGTTGCCATTGGGTACAAACCAGTTAATGTTAAAAAATTTGATGATTGTCGAAGACGGTGCGTCCTAGCGAGAAAACGCAAAGAGCATAAATTGTTCTGAATTCAATTCTGAGCACAATTTAGCAAAAAATTTCATTCTGAGTCTAAAAACAACAAAGTTGCGACGACTTTATGTCAAAAATACTTAAAATATTGTCAAAGCTGGATTCTGCGACGTCTTCAAAAGTGGTTTACGACTTTACCATATCGAAAATGCAGAAAATCGCTTGAAATGGGGATTCTAGTTCATCTATAGTATAATCGAGTGTTGCCATTGGGTACAAACCACTTAATGTTAAAAAATTTGATGATTGTCGAAGACGGTGCGTCCTAGCGAGAAAACGCAAAGAGCAAAAGTTGTTCTGAATTCAATTTTGGGTAGGATTTAAGAGAAATTTTCATTCTCAGGTTAAAATTTCTCCAGTAACTCGAAAAGGGTGCGTCCTAGAGAGAAAACGCAAAGAGCAAAAGTTGTTCTGAATTCAATTCTGAGCACAATTTAGCAAAAAAATTCATTTTGAGTCTAAAAACAACAAAGTTATAACGATTTTATGTCAAAAATACTTAAAATCTCTTCAAACCTGAATTCAGCGACGTCTTCGAAGGTGGTTTACGACTTTACCATATCGAAAATGCAAAAAATCGCTTGAAATGGGGATTCTAGTTCATCTATAGTATAATCGAGTGTTGCCATTGGGTACAAATCACTTAATGTTAAAAAATTTGATGATTGTCGAAGACGGTGCGTCCTAGCGAGAAAACGCAAAGAGCAAAAGTTGTTCTGAATTCAATTTTGGGTAGGATTTAAGAGAAATTTTCATTCTCAGGTTAAAATTTCTCCAGTAACTCGGAAAGGGTGCCTCCTAGAGAGAAAACGCAAAGAGCAAAAGTTGTTCTGAATTCAATTCTGAGCACAATTTAGCAAAAAATTTCATTCTGAGTCTAAAAACAACAAAGTTACAACGATTTTATATCAAAAATACTTAAAATATCGTCAAACCTGGACTCTGCGACGTCTTCGAAGGTGGTTTACGACTTTACCATATCGGAAATGCAGAAAATCGCTTGAAATTGGGATTTTAGTTCATTTGTAGTATAATCGAGTTTTGCCATTGGGAACAAACCACTCAATGTTAAAAATTTTGATGATTCTCGAAAACGGTGCGTTCTAGCGAGAAAAGTGCAAGAGCAAAAGGTGTTCAGAATTCAATTTTGGGTAGGATTTAGGAGAAATTTTCATTCTCAGGTTAAAATTTCTCCAGTAACTCAAAAAGGGTGCGTCCTAGAGAGAAAACGCAAAGAGCAATAGTTGTTCTGAATTCAATTCTGAGCACAATTAACAAAAAATTTCATTTTGAGTCTAAAAACAACAAAGTTATAACGATTTTATGTCAAAAATACTTAAAATCTCTTCAAACCTGAATTCAGCGACGTCTTCGAAGGTGGTTTAAAACTTTACGATATCGAAAATGCAGAAAATCGCTTGAAATGGGGATTCTAGTTCATCTACAGTATAATCGAGTGATGCCATTGGGTACAAACCACTTAATGTTAAAAAATTTGATGATTGTCGAAGACGGTGCGCCCTAGCGAGAAAACGCAAAGAGCATAAATTGTTCTGAATTCAATTCTGAGCACAATTTAGCAAAAAATTTCATTCTGAGTCTAAAAACAACAAAGTTGCGACGACTTTGTGTCAAAAATACTTAAAATATCGTCAAACCTGGATTCTGCGACGTCTTCAAAAGTGGTTTACGACTTTACCATATCGAAAATGCAGAAAATCGCTTGAAATGGGGATTCTAGTTCATTTGTAGTATAATCGAGTTTTGCCATTGGGAACAAACAACTCAATGTTAAAAATTTTGATGATTCTCGAAAACGGTGCGTCCTAGCGAGAAAAGTGCAAGAGCAAAAGTTGTTCAGAATTCAATTTTGGGTAGGATTTAAGAAAAATTTTCATTCTCAGGTTAAAATTTCTCCAGTAACTCGAAAAGGGTGCGTCCTAGGGAGAAAACGCAAAGAACAAAAATTGTTCTGAATTCAATTGTGAGCACAATTTAGCAAAAAATTTCATTCTGAGTCTGAAAACAACAAGATTACAACGTTTTAATGTCAAAAATACTTAAAATATCGTCAAACCTGGATTCTGCGACGTCTTCAAAAGTGGTTTACGACTTTACCATATCGAAAATGCAGAAAATCGCTTGAAATGGGGATTCTAGTTCATTTGTAGTATAATCGAGTTTTGCCATTGGGAACAAACAACTCAATGTTAAAAATTTTGATGATTCTCGAAAACGGTGCGTCCTAGCGGGAAAAGTGCAAGAGCAAAAGTTGTTCAGAATTCAATTTTGGGTAGGATTTAAGAGAAATTTTCATTCTCAGGTTAAAATTTCTCCAGTAACTCGAAAAGGGTGCGTCCTAGAGAGAAAACGCAAAGAGCAATAGTTGTTCTGAATTCAATTCTGAGCACAATTTAGCAAAAAATTTCATTTTGAGTCTAAAAACAACAAAGTTATAACGATTTTATGTCAAAAATACTTAAAACCTCTTCAAACCTGAATTCAGCGACGTCTTCGAAGGTGGTTTAAGACTTTACGATATAGAAAATGCAGAAAATCGCTTGAAATGGGGATTCTAGTTCATCTATAGTATAATCGAGTGTTGCCATTGGGAACAAACTACTCAATGTTAAAAAATTTGATGATTCTCGAAAACGGTGCGTCCTAGCGAGAAAACGTAAAGGACAAAAGTTGTTCTGAATTGAATGCTGAGCACAATTTAGCAAAAAATTTCATGCTGAGTTTAAAAACAACAAAGTTACAATAATTTTATATCAAAAATAATTAAAATATCGTCAAACCTGGATTCTGCGACGTCTTCGAAGGTTGTTTACGACTTTACCATATCGAAAATGCAGAAAATCGCTTGAAATGGGGATTCTAGTTCATCTACAGTATAATCGAGTGTTGCCATTGGGTACAAACCAGTTAATGTTAAAAAATTTGATGATTGTCGAAGACGGTGCGTCCTAGCGAGAAAACGCAAAGAGCATAAATTGTTCTGAATTCAATTCTGAGCACAATTTAGCAAAAAATTTCATTCTGAGTCTAAAAACAACAAAGTTGCGACGACTTTATGTCAAAAATACTTAAAATATTGTCAAAGCTGGATTCTGCGACGTCTTCAAAAGTGGTTTACGACTTTACCATATCGAAAATGCAGAAAATCGCTTGAAATGGGGATTCTAGTTCATCTATAGTATAATCGAGTGTTGCCATTGGGTACAAACCACTTAATGTTAAAAAATTTGATGATTGTCGAAGACGGTGCGTCCTAGCGAGAAAACGCAAAGAGCAAAAGTTGTTCTGAATTCAATTTTGGGTAGGATTTAAGAGAAATTTTCATTCTCAGGTTAAAATTTCTCCAGTAACTCGAAAAGGGTGCGTCCTAGAGAGAAAACGCAAAGAGCAAAAGTTGTTCTGAATTCAATTCTGAGCACAATTTAGCAAAAAAATTCATTTTGAGTCTAAAAACAACAAAGTTATAACGATTTTATGTCAAAAATACTTAAAATCTCTTCAAACCTGAATTCAGCGACGTCTTCGAAGGTGGTTTACGACTTTACCATATCGAAAATGCAAAAAATCGCTTGAAATGGGGATTCTAGTTCATCTATAGTATAATCGAGTGTTGCCATTGGGTACAAATCACTTAATGTTAAAAAATTTGATGATTGTCGAAGACGGTGCGTCCTAGCGAGAAAACGCAAAGAGCAAAAGTTGTTCTGAATTCAATTTTGGGTAGGATTTAAGAGAAATTTTCATTCTCAGGTTAAAATTTCTCCAGTAACTCGGAAAGGGTGCCTCCTAGAGAGAAAACGCAAAGAGCAAAAGTTGTTCTGAATTCAATTCTGAGCACAATTTAGCAAAAAATTTCATTCTGAGTCTAAAAACAACAAAGTTACAACGATTTTATATCAAAAATACTTAAAATATCGTCAAACCTGGACTCTGCGACGTCTTCGAAGGTGGTTTACGACTTTACCATATCGGAAATGCAGAAAATCGCTTGAAATTGGGATTTTAGTTCATTTGTAGTATAATCGAGTTTTGCCATTGGGAACAAACCACTCAATGTTAAAAATTTTGATGATTCTCGAAAACGGTGCGTTCTAGCGAGAAAAGTGCAAGAGCAAAAGGTGTTCAGAATTCAATTTTGGGTAGGATTTAGGAGAAATTTTCATTCTCAGGTTAAAATTTCTCCAGTAACTCAAAAAGGGTGCGTCCTAGAGAGAAAACGCAAAGAGCAATAGTTGTTCTGAATTCAATTCTGAGCACAATTTAGCAAAAAATTTCATTTTGAATCTAAAAACAACAAACTTATAACGATTTTATGTCAAAAATACTTAAAATCTCTTCAAACCTGAATTCGGCGACGTCTTCGAAGGTGGTTTAAGACTTTACGATATCGAAAATGCAGAAAATCGCTTGAAATGGGGATTCTAGTTCATCTATAGTATAATCGAGTGTTGCCATTGGGAACAAACCACTCAATGTTAAAAAATTTGATGATTCTCGAAAACGGTGCGTCCTAGCGAGAAAACGTAAAGGACAAAAGTTGTTCTGAATTGAATACTGAGCACAATTTAGCAAGAAATTTCATTTTGAGTCTAAAAACAACAAAGTTATAACGATTTTATGTCAAAAATACTTAAAATCTCTTCAAACCTGAATTCAGCGACGTCTTCGAAGGTGGTTTAAGACTTTACCATATCGAAAATGCAGAAAATCGCTTGAAATGAAGATTCTAGTTCATCTATAGTATAATCGAGTGTTGCCATTGGGAACAAGCCACTCAATGTTAAAAAATTTGATGATTCTCGAAAACGGTGCGTCCTAGCGAAAAAACGTAAAGGACAAAAGTTGTTCTGAATTGAATACTGAGCACAATTTAGCAAAAAATTTCATTCTGAGTCTAAAAACAACAAAGTTACAACAATTTTATATCAAAAATAATTAAAATATCGTCAAACCTGGATTCTGTGACGTCTTCGAAGGTTATTTACGACTTTACCATATCGAAAATGCAGAAAATCGCTTGAAATGGAGATTCTAGTTCATCTATAGTATAATCGAGTGTTGCCATTCTGTACAAACCACTTAATGTTAAAAAATTTGATGATTGTCGAAGACGGTGCGTCCTAGCGAGAAAACGCAAAGAGCAAAAGTTGTTCTGAATTCAATTCTGAGCACAATTTAGCAAAAAATTTCATTCTGAGTCTAAAAACAACAAAGTTACAACGATTTTATGTCAAAAATACTTAAAATATCGTCAAACCTGGATTCTGCGACGTTTTCGAAGGTGGTTTACGACTTTACCATATCGAAAATGCAGAAAATCGCTTGAAATGGGGATTTTAGTTCATTTGTAGTATAATCGAGTTTTGCCATTGGGAACAAACCACTCAATGTTAAAAAATTTGATGATTCTCGAAAACGGTGCGTTCTAGCGAGAAAAGTGCAAGAGCAAAAGTTGTTCAGAATTCAATTTTGGGTAGGATTTAAGAGAAATTTTCATTCTCAGGTTAAAATTTCTCCAGTAACTCAAAAAGGGTGCGTCCTAGAGAGAAAACGCAAAGAGCAAAAGTTGTTCTGAATTCAATTCTGAGCACAATTTAGCAAAAAATTTCATTTTGAGTCTAAAAACAACAAAGTTATAACGATTTTATGTCAAAAATACTTAAAATCTCTTCAAACCTGAATTCAGCGACGTCTTCGAAGGTGGTTTAAGACTTTACCATATCGAAAATGCAGAAAATCGCTAGAAATGGGGATTCTAGTTCATCTATAGTATAATCGAGTGTTGCCATTGGGAACAAGCCACTCATTGTTAAAAAATTTGATGATTCTCGAAAACGGTGCGTCCTAGCGAGAAAACGTAAAGGACAAAAGTTGTTCTGAATTGAATACTGAGCACAATTTAGCAAAAAATTTCATTCTGAGTCTAAAAACAACAAAGTTACAACAATTTTATATCAAAAATAATTAAAATATCGTCAAACCTGGATTCTGCGACGTCTTCGAAGGTTGTTTACGACTTTACCATATCGAAAATGCAGAAAACCGCTTGAAATGGGGATTCTAGTTCATCTATAGTATAATCGAGTGTTGTCATTGGGTACAAACTACTTAATGTTAAGAAATTTGATGATTATCGAAGACGGTGCGTCCTAGCGAGAAAACGTAAAGAGCAAAAGTTGTTCTGAATTTAATTCTGAGCACAATTTAGCAAAAAAATTAATTCTATGTATAAAAACAAAAAAGTTACGACGACTTTATGTCAAAAATATTTAAAATATCGTCAAACCTAAATTCTGCGACGTCTTGGAAAGTGGTTTACGACTTTACCATATCGAAAATGCAGAAAATCGCTTGAAATGGGGATTCTAGTTCATCTATAGTATAATCGAGTGTTGCCATTGGGAACAAGCCACTCAATGTTAAAAAATTTGATGATTCTCGAAAACGGTGCGTCCTAGCGAGAAAACGTAAAGGACAAAAGTTGTTCTGAATTGAATACTGAGCACAATTTAGCAAAAAATTTCATTCTGAGTCTAAAAACAACAAAGTTACAACAATTTTATATAAAAAATAATTAAAATATCGTCAAACCTGGATTCTGCGACGTCTTCGAAGGTTGTTTACGACTTTACCATATCGAAAATGCAGAAAATCGCTTGAAATGGGGATTCTAGTTCATCTATATTATAATCGAGTGTTACCATTCTGTACAAACCACTTAATGTTAAAAAATTTGATGATTGTCGAAGACGGTGCGTCCTAGCGAGAAAACGCAAAGAGCAAAAGTTGTTCTGAATTCAATTCTGAGCACAATTTAGCAAAAAATTTCATTCTGAGTCTAAAAACAACAAAGTTACAACGATTTTATGTCAAAAATACTTAAAATCTCTTCAAACCTGAATTCAGCGACGTCTTCGAAGGTGGTTTAAGACTTTACCATATCGAAAATGCAGAAAATCGCTTGAAATGGGGATCCTAGTTCATCTATAGTATAATCGAGTGTTGCCATTGGGTTCAAACCACTTAATGTTAAAAAATTTGATGATTGTCGAAGACGGTGCGTCCTAGCGAGAAAACGCAAAGAGCATAAATTGTTCTGAATTCAATTCTGAGCACAATTTAGCAAAAAATTTCATTCTGAGTCTAAAAACAAAAAAGTTACGACGACTTTATATCAAAAATATTTAAAATATCGTCAAACCTGAATTCTGCGACGTCTTGGAAAGTGGTTTACGACTTTACCATATCGAAAATGCACAAAATCGCTTGAAATGGGGATTCTAGTTCATCTATAGTATAATCAAGTGTTGCCATTGGGAACAAGCCACTCAATGTTAAAAATTTTGATGATTCTCGAAAACGGTGCGTCCTAGCGAGAAAACGTAAAGGACAAAAGTTGTTCTGAATTGAATACTGAGCACAATTTAGCAAAAAATTTCATTCTGAGTCTAAAAACAACAAAGTTACAACAATTTTATATAAAAAATAATTAAAATATCGTCAAACCTGGATTCTGCGACGTCTTCGAAGGTTGTTTACGACTTTACCATATCGAAAATGCAGAAAATCGCTTGAAATGGGGATTCTAGTTCATCTATATTATAATCGAGTGTTGCCATTCTGTACAAACCACTTAATGTTAAAAAATTTGATGATTGTCGAAGACGGTGCGTCCTAGCGAAAAAACGCAAAGAGCAAAAGTTGTTCTGAATTCAATTCTGAGCACAATTTAGCAAAAAATTTCATACTGAGGCTAAAAACAACAAAGTTACAACGATTTTATGTCAAAAATTCTTAAAATATCGTCAAACCTGGATTCTGCGACGTCTTCGAAGGTGGTTTACGACTTTACCATATCGAAAATGCAGAAAATCGCTTGAAATGTGGATTCTAGTTCATTTGTAGTATAATCGAGTTTTGCCATTGGGAACAAACCACTCAATGTTAAAAATTTTGATGATTCTCGAAAACGGTGCGTCCTAGCGAGAAAACGTAAAGGACAAAAGTTGTTCTGAATTGAATACTGAGCACAATTTAGCAAAAAATTTCATTCTGAGTCTAAAAACAACAAAGTTACAACAATTTTATATCAAAAATAATTAAAATATCGTCAAACCTGGATTCTGCGACGTCTTCGAAGGTTGTTTACGACTTTACCATATCGAAAATGCAGAAAACCGCTTGAAATGGGGATTCTAGTTCATCTATAGTATAATCGAGTGTTGTCATTGGGTACAAACCACTTAATGTTAAGAAATTTGATGATTGTCGAAGACGGTGCGTCCTAGCGAGAAAACGTAAAGAGCAAAAGTTGTTCTGAATTTAATTCTGAGCACAATTTAGCAAAAAAATTAATTCTATGTCTAAAAACAAAAAAGTTACGACGACTTTATGTCAAAAATATTTAAAATATCGTCAAACCTGAATTCTGCGACGTCTTGGAAAGTGGTTTACGACTTTACCATATCGAAAATGCAGAAAATCGCTTGAAATGCTGATTCTAGTTCATCTATAGTATAATCGAGTGTTGCCATTGGGAACAAGCCACTCAATGTTAAAAAATTTGATGATTCTCGAAAACGGTGCGTCCTAGCGAGAAAACGTAAAGGACAAAAGTTGTTCTGAATTGAATACTGAGCACAATTTAGCAAAAAATTTCATTCTGAGTCTAAAAACAACAAAGTTACAACAATTTTATATAAAAAATAATTAAAATATCGTCAAACCTGGATTCTGCGACGTCTTCGAAGGTTGTTTACGACTTTACCATATCGAAAATGCAGAAAATCGCTTGAAATGGGGATTCTAGTTCATCTATAGTATAATCGAGTGTTGCCATTGGGAACAAGCCACTCAATGTTAAAAAATTTGATGATTCTCGAAAACGGTGCGTCCTAGCGAGAAAACGTAAAGGACAAAAGTTGTTCTGAATTGAATACTGAGCACAATTTAGCAAAAAATTTCATTCTGAGTCTAAAAACAACAAAGTTACAACAATTTTATATAAAAAATAATTAAAATATCGTCAAACCTGGATTCTGCGACGTCTTCGAAAGTTGTTTACGACTTTACCATATCGAAAATGCAGAAAATCGCTTGAAATGGGGATTCTAGTTCATCTATATTATAATCGAGTGTTACCATTCTGTACAAACCACTTAATGTTAAAAAATTTGATGATTGTCGAAGACGGTGCGTCCTAGCGAGAAAACGCAAAGAGCAAAAGTTGTTCTGAATTCAATTCTGAGCACAATTTAACAAAAAATTTCATTCTGAGTCTAAAAACAACAAAGTTACAACGATTTTATGTCAAAAATACTTAAAATATCGTCAAACCTGGATTCTGCGACGTCTTCGAAGGTGGTTTACGACTTTACCATATCGAAAATGCAGAAAATCGCTTGAAATGTGGATTCAAGTTCATTTGTAGTATAATCGAGTTTTGCCATTGGGAACAAACCACTCAATGTTAAAAATTTTGATGATTCTCGAAAACGGTGCGTCCTAGCGAGAAAAGTGCAAGAGCAAAAGTTGTTCAGAATTCAATTTTGGGTAGGATTTAGGAAAAATTTTCATTCTCAGGTTAAAACTTCTCCAGTAACTCGAAAAGGGTGCGTCCTAGCGAGAAAACGCAAAGAGCAAAGGTTGTTCTGAATTCAAATCTGAGCACAATTTAGCAAAAAATTTCATTTTGGGTCTAAAAACAACAAAGTTAGAACGATTTAATGTCAAAAATACTTGAAATATTGTCAAACCTGGATTCTGCGACGTCTTCGAAGGTTGTTTACGACTTTACCATATCGAAAATGCAGAAAATCGCTTGAAATGGGGATTCTAGTTCATCTATAGTATTATCGAGTGTTGCCATTCTGTACAAACCACTTAATGTTAAAAAATTTGATGATTGTCGAAGACGGTGCGTCCTAGCGAGAAAACGCATAGAGCATAAATTGTTCTGAATTCAATTCTGAGCACAATTTAGCAAAAAATTTCATTCTGAGTCTAAAAACAAAAAAGTTACGACGACTTTATGTCAAAAATATTTAAAATATCGTCAAACCTGAATTCTGCGACGTCTTGGAAAGTGGTTTACGACTTTACCATATCGAAAATGCAGAAAATCGCTTGAAATGGGGATTCTAGTTCATCTATAGTATTATCGAGTGTTGCCATTGGGTACAAACCACTTAATGTTAAAAAATTTGATGATTGTCGAAGACGGTGCGTCCTAGCGAGAAAACGCATAGAGCATAAATTGTTCTGAATTCAATTCTGAGCACAATTTAGCAAAAAATTTCATTCTGAGTCTAAAAACAAAAAAGTTACGACGACTTTATGTCAAAAATATTTAAAATATCGTCAAACCTGAATTCTGCGACGTCTTGGAAAGTGGTTTACGACTTTACCATATCGAAAATGCAGAAAATCGCTTGAAATGGGGATTCTAGTTCATCTATAGTATAATCGAGTGTTGCCATTGGGAACAAGCCACTCAATGTTAAAAAATTTGATGATTCTCGAAAACGGTGCGTCCTAGCGAGAAAACGTAAAGGACAAAAGTTGTTCTGAATTGAATACTGAGCACAATTTAGCAAAAAATTTCATTCTGAGTCTAAAAACAGCAAAGTTACAACAATTTTATATAAAAAATAATTAAAATATCGTCAAACCTGGATTCTGCGACGTCTTCGAAGGTTGTTTACGACTTTACCATATCGAAAATGCAGAAAATCGCTTGAAATGGGGATTCTAGTTCATCTATATTATAATCGAGTGTTGCCATTCTGTACAAACCACTTAATGTTTAAAAATTTGATGATTGTCGAAGACGGTGCGTCCTAGCGAGAAAACGCAAAGAGCAAAAGTTGTTCTGAATTCAATTCTGAGCACAATTTAGCAAAAAATTTCATTCTGAGTCTAAAAACAACAAAGTTACAACGATTTTATGTCAAAAATACTTAAAATATCGTCAAACCTGGATTCTGCGACGCCTTCGAAGGTGGTTTACGACTTTACCATATCGAAAATGCAGAAAATCGCTTGAAATGTGGATTCTAGTTCATTTGTAGTATAATCGAGTTTTGCCATTGGGAACAAACCACCCAATGTTAAAAATTTTGATGATTCTCGAAAACGGTGCGTCCTAGCGAGAAAAGTGCAAGAGCAAAAGTTGTTTAGAATTCAATTTTGGGTAGGATTTAGGAAAAATTTTCATTCTCAGTTTAAAACTTCTCCAGTAACTCGAAAAGGGTGCGTCCTAGCGAGAAAACGCAAAGAGCAAAGGTTGTTCTGAATTCAAATCTGAGCACAATTTAGCAAAAAATTTCATTTTGGGTCTAAAAACAACAAAGTTAGAACGATTTAATGTCAAAAATACTTAAAATTTCTTCAAACCTGAATTCAGCGACGTCTTCGAAGGTGGTTTACGACTTTACCATATCGAAAATGCAGAAAATCGCTTGAAATGGGGTTTCTAGTTCATCTATATTATAATCGAGTGTTGCCATTGTGAACAAACCACTCAATGTTAAAAAATTTGATGATTTTCGAAAACGGTGCGTCCTAGCGAGAAAACGTAAAGAGCAAAAGTTGTTCTGAATTCAATTTTGGGTAGGATTTAAGAGAAATTTTCATTCTCAGGTTAAAATTTCTCCAGTAACTCAAAAAGGGTGCGTCCTAGAGAGAAAACGCAAAGAGCAAAAGTTGTTCTGAATTGAATACTGAGCACAAGTTAGCAAAAAATTTCATTCTGAGTCTAAAAACAACAAAGTTACAAAAATTTTATATCAAAAATAATTAAAATATCGTCAAACCTGGATTCTGCGACGTCTTCGAAGGTTGTTTACGACTTTACCATATCGAAAATGCAGAAAATCGCTTGAAATGGGGATTCTAGTTCATCTATAGTAGAATCGAGTGTTGCCATTGGGTACAAACCACTTAATGTTAAAAAATTTGATGATTGTCGAAGACGGTGCGTCCTAGCGATAAAACGCAAAGAGCATAAATTGTTCTGAATTCAATTCTGAGCACAATTTATCAAAAAATTTCATTTTGAGTCTAAAAACAACAAAGTTATAACGATTTTATGTCAAAAATACTTAAAATCTCTTCAAACCTGAATTCAGCGACGTCTTCGAAGGTGGTTTAAGACTTTACCATATCGAAAATGCAGAAAATCGCTTGAAATGGGGATTCTAGTTCATCTATAGTATAATCGAGTGTTGCCATTGGGAACAAGCCACTCAATGTTAAAAAATTTGATGATTCTCGAAAACGGTGCGTCCTAGCGAGAAAACGTAAAGGACAAAAGTTGTTCTGAATTGAATACTGAGCACACTTTAGCAAAAAATTTCATTCTGAGTCTAAAAACAACAAAGTTACAACAATTTTATATCAAAAATAATTAAAATATCGTCAAACCTGGATTCTGCGACGTCTTCGAAGGTTGTTTACGACTTTACCATATCGAAAATGCAGAAAATCGCTTGAAATGGGGATTCTAGTTCATCTATAGTATAATCGAGTGTTGTCATTGGGTACAAACCACTTAATGTTAAGAAATTTGATGATTGTCGAAGACGGTGCGTCCTAGTGAGAAAACGTAAAGAGCAAAAGTTGTTCTGAATTTAATTCTGAGCACAATTTAGCAAAAAAATTAATTCTATGTCTAAAAACAACAAAGCTACAACGATTTTATATCAAAAATACTTGAAATATCGTCAAACCTGGATTCTGCGACGTCTTCGAAAGTTGTTTACGACTTTACCATATCGAAAATGCAGAAAATCGCTTGAAATGGGGATTCTAGTTCATTTGTAGTATAATCAAGTTTTGCCATTGGGAACAAACCACTCAATGTTAAAAATTTTGATGATTCTCGAAAACGGTGCGTTCTAGCGAGAAAAGTGCAAGAGCAAAAGTTGTTCAGAATTCAATTTTGGGTAGGATTTTAGAGAAATTTTCATTCTCAGGTTAAAATTTCTCCAGTAACTCAAAAAGGGTGCGTCCTAGAGAGAAAACGCAAAGAGCAAAAGTTGTTCTGAATTCAATTCTGAGCACAATTTAGCAAAAAATTTCATTTTGAGTCTAAAAACAACAAAGTTATAATGATTTTATGTCAAAAATACTTAAAATCTCTTCAAACCTGAATTCAGCGACGTCTTCGAAGGTGGTTTACGACTTTACCATATCGAAAATGCAGAAAATCGCTTGAAATGGGGATTCTAGTTCATCTATAGTATAATCGAGTGTTGCCATTCTGTACAAACCACTTAATGTTAAAAATTTGATGATTGTCGAAGACGGTGCGTCCTAGCGAGAAAACGCAAAGAGCAAAAGTTGTTCTGAATTCAATTCTGAGCACAATTTAGCAAAAAATTTCATTCTGAGTCTAAAAACAACAAAGTTACAACGATTTTATGTCAAAAATACTTAAAATATCGTCAAACCTGAATTCAGCGACGTCTTCGAAGGTGGTTTACGACTTTACCATATCGAAAATGCAGAAAATCGCTTGAAATGGGGTTTCTAGTTCATCTATATTATAATCGAGTGTTGCCATTGTGAACAAACCACTCAATGTTAAAATATTTGATGATTTTCGAAAACGGTGCGTCCTAGCGAGAAAACGTAAAGAGCAAGAGTTGTTCTGAATTCAATTCTGAGCACAATTTAGCAAAAAATTTCATTCCGAGTCTAAAAACAACAAAGTTAGAACGATTTAATGTCAAAAATACTTAAAATTTCTTCAAACCTGAATTCAGCGACGTCTTCGAAGGTGGTTTACGACTTTACCATATCGAAAATGCAGAAAATCGCTTGAAATGGGGTTTCTAGTTCATCTATATTATAATCGAGTGTTGCCATTGTGAACAAACCACTCAATGTTAAAATATTTGATGATTTTCGAAAACGGTGCGTCCTAGCGAGAAAACGTAAAGAGCAAGAGTTGTTCTGAATTCAATTCTGAGCACAATTTAGCAAAAAATTTCATTCCGAGTCTAAAAACAACAAAGTTACAACGATTTTATGACAAGAATCCTTAAAATTTCTTCAAACCTGAATTCAGCGACGTCTTCGAAGGTGGTTTACGACTTTACGATATCGAAAATGCAGAAAATCGCTTGAAATGGGGATTCTAGTTCATCTATAGTATAATCGAGTGTTGCCATTGGGAACAAACCACTCAATGTTAAAAAATTTGATGATTCTCGAAAACGATGCGTCCTAGCGAGAAAAGTGCAACAGCAAAAGTTGTTCAGAATTCAATTTTGGGTAAGATTTAAGAGAAATTTTCATTCTCAGGTTAAAATTTCTCGAGTAACTCGAAAAGGGTGCGTCCTAAAGAGAAAACGCAAAGAGCAAAAGTTGTTCTGAATTCAATTCAGAGCACAATTTAACAAAAAATTTCATTCTGAGTCTAAAAACATCAAAGTTACAACGATTTTATATCAAAAATACTTAAAATATCGTCAAACCTGGATTCTGCGACGTCTTCGAAGGTGGTTTACGATTATACCATATCGAAAATGCAGAAAGTCGCTTGAAATGGGCATTCTAGTTTATTTGTAGTATAATCGAGTTTAGCCATTGGGAACAAACTACTCGATGTTAAAAAATTTGATGATTCTCGAAAACGGTGCGTCCTAGCGAGAAAAGTGCAAGAGCAAAAGTTGTTCAGAATTCAATTTTGGGTAGGATTTAAGAAAAATTTTAATTCTCAGGTTAAAATTTCTCCAGTAACTCGAAAAGGGTGCGTCCTAGCGAGAAAACGCAACAAGCAATACTTGTTCTGAATTCAATTCTGAGCACAATTTAGCAAAAAATTTCATTCTGAGTCTAAAAACAACAAAGTTACAACGATTTTATATCAAAAATACTTAAAATATCGTCAAACCTGGATTCAGCGACGTCTTCGAAGGTGGTTTACGACTTTACCATATCGCAAATGCAGAAAATCGCTTGAAATGGGGATTCTAGTTCATTTGTATTATAATCGAGTGTTGGCATTGGGAACAAACCACTCAATGTTTAAAAATTTGATGATTGTCGAAGATGGTGCGTCCTAGCGAGAAAAGTGCAAGAGAAAAAGTTGTTCAGAATTCAATTTTGGGTAGGATTTAAAAAAAAATTTTCATTCTCAGGTTAAAATTTCTCCAGTAACTCGAAAAAGGAGCGTCCTAGCGAGAAAACGCAACAAGCAAAAGTTCTTCTGAATTCAATTCTGAGCACAATTTAGCAAGAAATTTCATTCTGAGTCTAAAAACAACAAAATTACAAATATTTAATATCAAAAATACTTAAAATATCGCCAAACCTGGATTCTGCGACGTCTTCGAAGGTGGTTTACTATTATACCATATCGAAAATGCAGAAAGTCGCTTGAAATGGGCATTCTAGTTTATTTGTAGTGTAATCGAGTTTTGCCATTGGGAACAAACCACTCAATGTTAAAAATTTTGATGATTCTCGAAAACGGTGCGTCCTAGCGAGAAAAGTGCAAAAGCAAAAGTTGTTCAGAATTCAATTTTGGGTAGGATTTAAAAAAAATTTTCATTCTCAGGTTAAAACTTCTCCAGTAACTCGAAAAGGGTGCGTCCTAGCGAGAAAACGCAAAGAGCAAAGGTTGTTCTGAATTCAAATCTGAGCACAATTTAGCAAAAAATTTCATTTTGGGACTAAAAACAACAAAGTTAGAACGATTTAATGTCAAAAATACTTAAAATTTCTTCAAACCTGAATTCAGCGACGTCTTCGAAGGTGGTTTACGACTTTACCATATCGAAAATGCAGAAAATCGCTTGAAATGGGGTTTCTAGTTCATCTATATTATAATCGAGTGTTGCCATTGTGAACAAACCACTCAATGTTAAAATATTTGATGATTTTCGAAAACGGTGCGTCCTAGCGAGAAAACGTAAAGAGCAAGAGTTGTTCTGAATTCAATTCTGAGCACAATTTAGCAAAAAATTTCATTCCGAGTCTAAAAACAACAAAGTTAGAACGATTTAATGTCAAAAATACTTAAAATTTCTTCAAACCTGAATTCAGCGACGTCTTCGAAGGTGGTTTACGACTTTACCATATCGAAAATGCAGAAAATCGCTTGAAATGGGGTTTCTAGTTCATCTATATTATAATCGAGTGTTGCCATTGTGAACAAACCACTCAATGTTAAAATATTTGATGATTTTCGAAAACGGTGCGTCCTAGCGAGAAAACGTAAAGAGCAAGAGTTGTTCTGAATTCAATTCTGAGCACAATTTAGCAAAAAATTTCATTCCGAGTCTAAAAACAACAAAGTTACAACGATTTTATGACAAAAATCCTTAAAATTTCTTCAAACCTGAATTCAGCGACGTCTTCGAAGGTGGTTTACGACTTTACCATATCGAAAATGCAGAAAATCGCTTGAAATGGGGATTCTAGTTCATCTATAGTATAATCGAGTGTTGCCATTGGGAACAAACCACTCAATGTTAAAAAATTTGATGATTCTCGAAAACGATGCGTCCTAGCGAGAAAAGTGCAACAGCAAAAGTTGTTCAGAATTCAATTTTGGGTAAGATTTAAGAGAAATTTTCATTCTCAGGTTAAAATTTCTCGAGTAACTCGAAAAGGGTGCGTCCTAAAGAGAAAACGCAAAGAGCAAAAGTTCTTCTGAATTCAATTCTGAGCACAATTTAGCAAGAAATTTCATTCTGAGTCTAAAAACAACAAAATTACAAATATTTTATATCAAAAATACTTAAAATATCGCCAAACCTGGATTCTGCGACATCTTCGAAGGTGGTTTACGACTTTACCATATCGAAAATGCAGAAAATCGCTTGAAATGGGGATTCTAGTTCATTTGTAGTATAATCGAGTGTTGGCATTGGGAACAAACCACTCAATGTTTAAAAGTTTGATGATTGTCGAAGATGGTGCGTCCTAGCGAGAAAAGTGCAAGAGAAAAAGTTGTTCAGAATTCAATTTTGGGTAGGATTTAAAAAAAAATTTTCATTCTCAGGTTAAAATTTCTCCAGTAACTCGAAAAGGGTGCGTCCTAGCGAGAAAACGCAAAGAGCAAAGGTTGTTCTGAATTCAAATCTGAGCACAATTTAGCAAAAAATTTCATTTTGGGACTAAAAACAACAAAGTTAGAACGATTTAATGTCAAAAATACTTAAAATATCGTCAAACCTGGATTCTGCGACGTCTTCGAAGGTGGTTTACGACTTTACCATATCGAAAATGCAGAAAATCGCTTGAAATGTGGATTCAAGTTCATTTGTAGTATAATCGAGTTTTGCCATTGGGAACAAACCACTCAATGTTAAAAATTTTGATGATTCTCGAAAACGGTGCGTCCTAGCGAGAAAAGTGCAAGAGCAAAAGTTGTTCAGAATTCAATTTTGGGTAGGATTTAGGAAAAATTTTCATTCTCAGGTTAAAACTTCTCCAGTAACTCGAAAAGGGTGCGTCCTAGCGAGAAAACGCAAAGAGCAAAGGTTGTTCTGAATTCAAATCTGAGCACAATTTAGCAAAAAATTTCATTTTGGGTCTAAAAACAACAAAGTTACAACAATTTTATATAAAAAATAATTAAAATATCGTCAAACCTGGATTCTGCGACGTCTTCGAAGGTTGTTTACGACTTTACCATATCGAAAATGCAGAAAATCGCTTGAAATGGGGATTCTAGTTCATCTATAGTATAATCGAGTGTTGCCATTGGGAACAAGCCACTCAATGTTAAAAAATTTGATGATTCTCGAAAACGGTGCGTCCTAGCGAGAAAACGTAAAGGACAAAAGTTGTTCTGAATTGAATACTGAGCACAATTTAGCAAAAAATTTCATTCTGAGTCTAAAAACAACAAAGTTACAACAATTTTATATAAAAAATAATTAAAATATCGTCAAACCTGGATTCTGCGACGTCTTCGAAAGTTGTTTACGACTTTACCATATCGAAAATGCAGAAAATCGCTTGAAATGGGGATTCTAGTTCATCTATATTATAATCGAGTGTTACCATTCTGTACAAACCACTTAATGTTAAAAAATTTGATGATTGTCGAAGACGGTGCGTCCTAGCGAGAAAACGCAAAGAGCAAAAGTTGTTCTGAATTCAATTCTGAGCACAATTTAACAAAAAATTTCATTCTGAGTCTAAAAACAACAAAGTTACAACGATTTTATGTCAAAAATACTTAAAATATCGTCAAACCTGGATTCTGCGACGTCTTCGAAGGTGGTTTACGACTTTACCATATCGAAAATGCAGAAAATCGCTTGAAATGTGGATTCAAGTTCATTTGTAGTATAATCGAGTTTTGCCATTGGGAACAAACCACTCAATGTTAAAAATTTTGATGATTCTCGAAAACGGTGCGTCCTAGCGAGAAAAGTGCAAGAGCAAAAGTTGTTCAGAATTCAATTTTGGGTAGGATTTAGGAAAAATTTTCATTCTCAGGTTAAAACTTCTCCAGTAACTCGAAAAGGGTGCGTCCTAGCGAGAAAACGCAAAGAGCAAAGGTTGTTCTGAATTCAAATCTGAGCACAATTTAGCAAAAAATTTCATTTTGGGTCTAAAAACAACAAAGTTAGAACGATTTAATGTCAAAAATACTTGAAATATTGTCAAACCTGGATTCTGCGACGTCTTCGAAGGTTGTTTACGACTTTACCATATCGAAAATGCAGAAAATCGCTTGAAATGGGGATTCTAGTTCATCTATAGTATTATCGAGTGTTGCCATTCTGTACAAACCACTTAATGTTAAAAAATTTGATGATTGTCGAAGACGGTGCGTCCTAGCGGGAAAACGCAAAGAGCAAAAGTTGTTCTGAATTCAATTCTGAGCACAATTTAGCAAAAAATTTCATTCTGAGTCTAAAAACAACAAAGTTACAACGATTTTATGTCAAAAATACTTAAAATCTCTTCAAACCTGAATTCAGCGACGTCTTCGAAGGTGGTTTAAGACTTTACCATATCGAAAATGCAGAAAATCGCTTGAAATGGGGATTCTAGTTCATCTATAGTATAATCGAGTGTTGCCATTGGGTACAAACCACTTAATGTTAAAAAATTTGATGATTGTCGAAGACGGTGCGTCCTAGCGAGAAAACGCATAGAGCATAAATTGTTCTGAATTCAATTCTGAGCACAATTTAGCAAAAAATTTCATTCTGAGTCTAAAAACAAAAAAGTTACGACGACTTTATGTCAAAAATATTTAAAATATCGTCAAACCTGAATTCTGCGACGTCTTGGAAAGTGGTTTACGACTTTACCATATCGAAAATGCAGAAAATCGCTTGAAATGGGGATTCTAGTTCATCTATAGTATAATCGAGTGTTGCCATTGGGAACAAGCCACTCAATGTTAAAAAATTTGATGATTCTCGAAAACGGTGCGTCCTAGCGAGAAAACGTAAAGGACAAAAGTTGTTCTGAATTGAATACTGAGCACAATTTAGCAAAAAATTTCATTCTGAGTCTAAAAACAGCAAAGTTACAACAATTTTATATAAAAAATAATTAAAATATCGTCAAACCTGGATTCTGCGACGTCTTCGAAGGTTGTTTACGACTTTACCATATCGAAAATGCAGAAAATCGCTTGAAATGGGGATTCTAGTTCATCTATATTATAATCGAGTGTTGCCATTCTGTACAAACCACTTAATGTTTAAAAATTTGATGATTGTCGAAGACGGTGCGTCCTAGCGAGAAAACGCAAAGAGCAAAAGTTGTTCTGAATTCAATTCTGAGCACAATTTAGCAAAAAATTTCATTCTGAGTCTAAAAACAACAAAGTTACAACGATTTTATGTCAAAAATACTTAAAATATCGTCAAACCTGGATTCTGCGACGCCTTCGAAGGTGGTTTACGACTTTACCATATCGAAAATGCAGAAAATCGCTTGAAATGTGGATTCTAGTTCATTTGTAGTATAATCGAGTTTTGCCATTGGGAACAAACCACCCAATGTTAAAAATTTTGATGATTCTCGAAAACGGTGCGTCCTAGCGAGAAAAGTGCAAGAGCAAAAGTTGTTTAGAATTCAATTTTGGGTAGGATTTAGGAAAAATTTTCATTCTCAGTTTAAAACTTCTCCAGTAACTCGAAAAGGGTGCGTCCTAGCGAGAAAACGCAAAGAGCAAAGGTTGTTCTGAATTCAAATCTGAGCACAATTTAGCAAAAAATTTCATTTTGGGTCTAAAAACAACAAAGTTAGAACGATTTAATGTCAAAAATACTTAAAATTTCTTCAAACCTGAATTCAGCGACGTCTTCGAAGGTGGTTTACGACTTTACCATATCGAAAATGCAGAAAATCGCTTGAAATGGGGTTTCTAGTTCATCTATATTATAATCGAGTGTTGCCATTGTGAACAAACCACTCAATGTTAAAAAATTTGATGATTTTCGAAAACGGTGCGTCCTAGCGAGAAAACGTAAAGAGCAAAAGTTGTTCTGAATTCAATTTTGGGTAGGATTTAAGAGAAATTTTCATTCTCAGGTTAAAATTTCTCCAGTAACTCAAAAAGGGTGCGTCCTAGAGAGAAAACGCAAAGAGCAAAAGTTGTTCTGAATTGAATACTGAGCACAAGTTAGCAAAAAATTTCATTCTGAGTCTAAAAACAACAAAGTTACAAAAATTTTATATCAAAAATAATTAAAATATCGTCAAACCTGGATTCTGCGACGTCTTCGAAGGTTGTTTACGACTTTACCATATCGAAAATGCAGAAAATCGCTTGAAATGGGGATTCTAGTTCATCTATAGTAGAATCGAGTGTTGCCATTGGGTACAAACCACTTAATGTTAAAAAATTTGATGATTGTCGAAGACGGTGCGTCCTAGCGATAAAACGCAAAGAGCATAAATTGTTCTGAATTCAATTCTGAGCACAATTTATCAAAAAATTTCATTTTGAGTCTAAAAACAACAAAGTTATAACGATTTTATGTCAAAAATACTTAAAATCTCTTCAAACCTGAATTCAGCGACGTCTTCGAAGGTGGTTTAAGACTTTACCATATCGAAAATGCAGAAAATCGCTTGAAATGGGGATTCTAGTTCATCTATAGTATAATCGAGTGTTGCCATTGGGAACAAGCCACTCAATGTTAAAAAATTTGATGATTCTCGAAAACGGTGCGTCCTAGCGAGAAAACGTAAAGGACAAAAGTTGTTCTGAATTGAATACTGAGCACACTTTAGCAAAAAATTTCATTCTGAGTCTAAAAACAACAAAGTTACAACAATTTTATATCAAAAATAATTAAAATATCGTCAAACCTGGATTCTGCGACGTCTTCGAAGGTTGTTTACGACTTTACCATATCGAAAATGCAGAAAATCGCTTGAAATGGGGATTCTAGTTCATCTATAGTATAATCGAGTGTTGTCATTGGGTACAAACCACTTAATGTTAAGAAATTTGATGATTGTCGAAGACGGTGCGTCCTAGTGAGAAAACGTAAAGAGCAAAAGTTGTTCTGAATTTAATTCTGAGCACAATTTAGCAAAAAAATTAATTCTATGTCTAAAAACAACAAAGCTACAACGATTTTATATCAAAAATACTTGAAATATCGTCAAACCTGGATTCTGCGACGTCTTCGAAAGTTGTTTACGACTTTACCATATCGAAAATGCAGAAAATCGCTTGAAATGGGGATTCTAGTTCATTTGTAGTATAATCAAGTTTTGCCATTGGGAACAAACCACTCAATGTTAAAAATTTTGATGATTCTCGAAAACGGTGCGTTCTAGCGAGAAAAGTGCAAGAGCAAAAGTTGTTCAGAATTCAATTTTGGGTAGGATTTTAGAGAAATTTTCATTCTCAGGTTAAAATTTCTCCAGTAACTCAAAAAGGGTGCGTCCTAGAGAGAAAACGCAAAGAGCAAAAGTTGTTCTGAATTCAATTCTGAGCACAATTTAGCAAAAAATTTCATTTTGAGTCTAAAAACAACAAAGTTATAATGATTTTATGTCAAAAATACTTAAAATCTCTTCAAACCTGAATTCAGCGACGTCTTCGAAGGTGGTTTACGACTTTACCATATCGAAAATGCAGAAAATCGCTTGAAATGGGGATTCTAGTTCATCTATAGTATAATCGAGTGTTGCCATTCTGTACAAACCACTTAATGTTAAAAATTTGATGATTGTCGAAGACGGTGCGTCCTAGCGAGAAAACGCAAAGAGCAAAAGTTGTTCTGAATTCAATTCTGAGCACAATTTAGCAAAAAATTTCATTCTGAGTCTAAAAACAACAAAGTTACAACGATTTTATGTCAAAAATACTTAAAATATCGTCAAACCTGAATTCAGCGACGTCTTCGAAGGTGGTTTACGACTTTACCATATCGAAAATGCAGAAAATCGCTTGAAATGGGGTTTCTAGTTCATCTATATTATAATCGAGTGTTGCCATTGTGAACAAACCACTCAATGTTAAAATATTTGATGATTTTCGAAAACGGTGCGTCCTAGCGAGAAAACGTAAAGAGCAAGAGTTGTTCTGAATTCAATTCTGAGCACAATTTAGCAAAAAATTTCATTCCGAGTCTAAAAACAACAAAGTTAGAACGATTTAATGTCAAAAATACTTAAAATTTCTTCAAACCTGAATTCAGCGACGTCTTCGAAGGTGGTTTACGACTTTACCATATCGAAAATGCAGAAAATCGCTTGAAATGGGGTTTCTAGTTCATCTATATTATAATCGAGTGTTGCCATTGTGAACAAACCACTCAATGTTAAAATATTTGATGATTTTCGAAAACGGTGCGTCCTAGCGAGAAAACGTAAAGAGCAAGAGTTGTTCTGAATTCAATTCTGAGCACAATTTAGCAAAAAATTTCATTCCGAGTCTAAAAACAACAAAGTTACAACGATTTTATGACAAGAATCCTTAAAATTTCTTCAAACCTGAATTCAGCGACGTCTTCGAAGGTGGTTTACGACTTTACGATATCGAAAATGCAGAAAATCGCTTGAAATGGGGATTCTAGTTCATCTATAGTATAATCGAGTGTTGCCATTGGGAACAAACCACTCAATGTTAAAAAATTTGATGATTCTCGAAAACGATGCGTCCTAGCGAGAAAAGTGCAACAGCAAAAGTTGTTCAGAATTCAATTTTGGGTAAGATTTAAGAGAAATTTTCATTCTCAGGTTAAAATTTCTCGAGTAACTCGAAAAGGGTGCGTCCTAAAGAGAAAACGCAAAGAGCAAAAGTTGTTCTGAATTCAATTCAGAGCACAATTTAACAAAAAATTTCATTCTGAGTCTAAAAACATCAAAGTTACAACGATTTTATATCAAAAATACTTAAAATATCGTCAAACCTGGATTCTGCGACGTCTTCGAAGGTGGTTTACGATTATACCATATCGAAAATGCAGAAAGTCGCTTGAAATGGGCATTCTAGTTTATTTGTAGTATAATCGAGTTTAGCCATTGGGAACAAACTACTCGATGTTAAAAAATTTGATGATTCTCGAAAACGGTGCGTCCTAGCGAGAAAAGTGCAAGAGCAAAAGTTGTTCAGAATTCAATTTTGGGTAGGATTTAAGAAAAATTTTAATTCTCAGGTTAAAATTTCTCCAGTAACTCGAAAAGGGTGCGTCCTAGCGAGAAAACGCAACAAGCAATACTTGTTCTGAATTCAATTCTGAGCACAATTTAGCAAAAAATTTCATTCTGAGTCTAAAAACAACAAAGTTACAACGATTTTATATCAAAAATACTTAAAATATCGTCAAACCTGGATTCAGCGACGTCTTCGAAGGTGGTTTACGACTTTACCATATCGCAAATGCAGAAAATCGCTTGAAATGGGGATTCTAGTTCATTTGTATTATAATCGAGTGTTGGCATTGGGAACAAACCACTCAATGTTTAAAAATTTGATGATTGTCGAAGATGGTGCGTCCTAGCGAGAAAAGTGCAAGAGAAAAAGTTGTTCAGAATTCAATTTTGGGTAGGATTTAAAAAAAAATTTTCATTCTCAGGTTAAAATTTCTCCAGTAACTCGAAAAAGGAGCGTCCTAGCGAGAAAACGCAACAAGCAAAAGTTCTTCTGAATTCAATTCTGAGCACAATTTAGCAAGAAATTTCATTCTGAGTCTAAAAACAACAAAATTACAAATATTTAATATCAAAAATACTTAAAATATCGCCAAACCTGGATTCTGCGACGTCTTCGAAGGTGGTTTACTATTATACCATATCGAAAATGCAGAAAGTCGCTTGAAATGGGCATTCTAGTTTATTTGTAGTGTAATCGAGTTTTGCCATTGGGAACAAACCACTCAATGTTAAAAATTTTGATGATTCTCGAAAACGGTGCGTCCTAGCGAGAAAAGTGCAAAAGCAAAAGTTGTTCAGAATTCAATTTTGGGTAGGATTTAAAAAAAATTTTCATTCTCAGGTTAAAACTTCTCCAGTAACTCGAAAAGGGTGCGTCCTAGCGAGAAAACGCAAAGAGCAAAGGTTGTTCTGAATTCAAATCTGAGCACAATTTAGCAAAAAATTTCATTTTGGGACTAAAAACAACAAAGTTAGAACGATTTAATGTCAAAAATACTTAAAATTTCTTCAAACCTGAATTCAGCGACGTCTTCGAAGGTGGTTTACGACTTTACCATATCGAAAATGCAGAAAATCGCTTGAAATGGGGTTTCTAGTTCATCTATATTATAATCGAGTGTTGCCATTGTGAACAAACCACTCAATGTTAAAATATTTGATGATTTTCGAAAACGGTGCGTCCTAGCGAGAAAACGTAAAGAGCAAGAGTTGTTCTGAATTCAATTCTGAGCACAATTTAGCAAAAAATTTCATTCCGAGTCTAAAAACAACAAAGTTAGAACGATTTAATGTCAAAAATACTTAAAATTTCTTCAAACCTGAATTCAGCGACGTCTTCGAAGGTGGTTTACGACTTTACCATATCGAAAATGCAGAAAATCGCTTGAAATGGGGTTTCTAGTTCATCTATATTATAATCGAGTGTTGCCATTGTGAACAAACCACTCAATGTTAAAATATTTGATGATTTTCGAAAACGGTGCGTCCTAGCGAGAAAACGTAAAGAGCAAGAGTTGTTCTGAATTCAATTCTGAGCACAATTTAGCAAAAAATTTCATTCCGAGTCTAAAAACAACAAAGTTACAACGATTTTATGACAAAAATCCTTAAAATTTCTTCAAACCTGAATTCAGCGACGTCTTCGAAGGTGGTTTACGACTTTACCATATCGAAAATGCAGAAAATCGCTTGAAATGGGGATTCTAGTTCATCTATAGTATAATCGAGTGTTGCCATTGGGAACAAACCACTCAATGTTAAAAAATTTGATGATTCTCGAAAACGATGCGTCCTAGCGAGAAAAGTGCAACAGCAAAAGTTGTTCAGAATTCAATTTTGGGTAAGATTTAAGAGAAATTTTCATTCTCAGGTTAAAATTTCTCGAGTAACTCGAAAAGGGTGCGTCCTAAAGAGAAAACGCAAAGAGCAAAAGTTCTTCTGAATTCAATTCTGAGCACAATTTAGCAAGAAATTTCATTCTGAGTCTAAAAACAACAAAATTACAAATATTTTATATCAAAAATACTTAAAATATCGCCAAACCTGGATTCTGCGACATCTTCGAAGGTGGTTTACGACTTTACCATATCGAAAATGCAGAAAATCGCTTGAAATGGGGATTCTAGTTCATTTGTAGTATAATCGAGTGTTGGCATTGGGAACAAACCACTCAATGTTTAAAAGTTTGATGATTGTCGAAGATGGTGCGTCCTAGCGAGAAAAGTGCAAGAGAAAAAGTTGTTCAGAATTCAATTTTGGGTAGGATTTAAAAAAAAATTTTCATTCTCAGGTTAAAATTTCTCCAGTAACTCGAAAAGGGTGCGTCCTAGCGAGAAAACGCAAAGAGCAAAGGTTGTTCTGAATTCAAATCTGAGCACAATTTAGCAAAAAATTTCATTTTGGGACTAAAAACAACAAAGTTAGAACGATTTAATGTCAAAAATACTTAAAATATCGTCAAACCTGGATTCAGCGACGTCTTCGAAGGTGGTTTACGACTTTACCATATCGAAAATGCAGAAAATCGCTTGAAATGGGGATTCTAGTTCATTTGTAGTATAATCGAGTGTTGGCATTGGGAACAAACCACTCAATGTTTAAAAGTTTGATGATTGTCGAAGATGGTGCGTCCTAGCGAGAAAAGTGCAAGAGAAAAAGTTGTTCAGAATTCAATTTTGGGTAGGATTTAAAAAAAAATTTTCATTCTCAGGTTAAAATTTCTCCAGTAACTCGAAAAAGGTGCGTCCTAACGAGAAAACGCAACAAGCAAAAGTTCTTCTGAATTCAATTCTGAGCACAATTTAGCAAGAAATTTCATTCTGAGTCTAAAAACAACAAAATTACAAATATTTTATATCAAAAATACTTAAAATATCGCCAAACCTGGATTCTGCGACATCTTCGAAGGTGGTTTACGATTATACCATATCGAGAATGCAGAAAGTCGCTTGAAATGGGCATTCTAGCTTATTTGTAGTGTAATCGAGTTTTGCCATTGGGAACAAACCACTCAATGTTAAAAATTTTGATGATTCTCGAAAACGGTGCGACCTAGCGAGAAAAGTGCAAGAGCAAAAGTTGTTCAGAATTCAATTTTGGGTAGGATTTAAAAAAAAATTTGATTCTCAGGTTAAAACTTCTCCAGTAACTTGAAAAGGGTGCATCGTGGCGAGAAAACGCAAAGAGCAAAAGTTGTTCTGAATTCAATTCTGAGCACAATTTAGCAAAAAATTTCATTTTGAGTCTAAAAACAACAAAGTTACAACGATTTTATATCAAAAATACTTAAAATATCGTCAAACCTGGATTCTGCGACGTCTTCGAAGGTGGTTTACGACTTTACCATATCGAAAATGCAGAAAATCGCTTGAAATGGGGATTCTAGTTCATTTGTAGTATAATCGAGTGTTGGCATTGGGAACAAACCACTCAATGTTAAAAATTTGATGATTGTCGAAAATGGTGCGTCCTAGCGAGAAAAGTGCAAGAGCAAAAGTTGTTCAGAATTCAATTCTGGGTAGGATTTAAGAAAAATTTTCATTCTCAGGTTAAAATTTCTCCAGTAACTCGAAAAGGATGCGTCCTAGCGAGAAAACGCAACAAGCAAAAGTTGTTCTGAATTCAATTCTGAGCACAATTTAGCAAGAAATTTCATTCTGAGTCTAAAAACAACAAAATTACAAACATTTAATAACAAAAATACTTAAAATATCACCAAACCTGGATTCTGCGACATCTTCGAAGGTGGTTTACGATTATACCATATCGAAAATGCAGAAAGTCGCTTGAAATGGGCATTCTAGTTTATTTGTAGTGTAATCGAGTTTTGCCATTGGGAACAAACCACTCAATGTTAAAAATTTTGATGATTCTCGAAAACGGTGCGTCCTAGCGAGAAAAGTGCAAGAGCAAAAGTTGTTCAGAATTCAATTTTGGGTAGGATTTAAAAAAAATTTTGATTCTCAGATTAAAACTTCTCCAGTAACTCGAAAAAGGTGCATCGTGGCGAGAAAACGCAAAGAGCAAAAGTTGTTCTGAATTCAATTCTGAGCACAATTTAGCTAAAAATCTCATTTTGAGTCTAAAAACAAAAAAGTTACAACGATTTTATATCAAAAATACTTAAAATATCGTCAAACCTGGATTCTGCGACGTCTTCGAAGGTGGTTTACGACTTTACCATATCGAAAATGCAGAAAGTCGCTTGAAATGGGCATTCTAGTTTATTTGTAGTATAATCGAGTTTAGCCATTGGGAACAAACTACTCGATGTTAAAAAATTTGATGATTCTCGAAAACGGTGCGTCCTTGCGAGAAAAGTGCAAGAGCAAAAGTTGTTCAGAATTCAATTCTGGGTAGGATTTAAGAAAAATTTTCATTCTCAGGTTAAAATTTCTCCAGTAACTCGAAAAGGGTGCGTCCTAGCGAGAAAACGCAACAAGCAAAAGTTGTTCTGAATTCAATTCTGAGCACAATTTAGCAAGAAATTTCATTCTGAGTCTAAAAACAACAAAATTACAAACATTTAATAACAAAAATACTTAAAATATCGCCAAACCTGGATTCTGCGACATCTTCGAAGGTGGTTTACGATTATACCATATCGAAAATGCAGAAAGTCGCTTGAAATGGGCATTCTAGTTTATTTGTAGTGTAATCGAGTTTTGCCATTGGGAACAAACCACTCAATGTTAAAAATTTTGATGATTCTCGAAAACGGTGCGTCCTAGCGAGAAAAGTGCAAGAGCAAAAGTTGTTCAGAATTCAATTTTGGGTAGGATTTAAAAAAAATTTTGATTCTCAGGTTAAAACTTCTCCAGTAACTCGAAAAGGGTGCATCGTGGCGAGAAAACGCAAAGAGCAAAAGTTGTTCTGAATTCAATTCTGAGCACAATTTAGCTAAAAATTTCATTTTGAGTCTAAAAACAACAAAGTTACAACGATTTTATATCAAAAATCCTTAAAATATCGTCAAACCTGGATTCTGCGACGTCTTCGAAGGTGGTTTACGACTTTACCATATCGAAAATGCAGAAAGTCGCTTGAAATGGGCATTCTAGTTTATTTGTAGTATAATCGAGTTTAGCCATTGGGAACAAACTACTCGATGTTAAAAAATTTGATGATTCTCGAAAACGGTGCGTCCTAGCGAGAAAAGTGCAAGAGCAAAAGTTGTTCAGAATTCAATTCTGGGTAGGATTTAAGAAAAATTTTCATTCTCAGGTTATAATTTCTCCAGTAACTCGAAAAGGGTGCGTCCTAGCGAGAAAACGCAAAGAGCAAAAGTTGTTCTGAATTCAATTCTGAGCACAATTTAGCAAAAAATTTCATTTTGAGTCTAAAAACAACAAAGTTAGAACGATTTTATGTCAAAAATGCTTAAAATCTCTTCAAACCTGGATTCTGCGACGTCTTCGAAGGTGGTTTACGACTTTACCATATCGAAAATGCAGAAAGTCGCTTGAAATGGGCATTCTAGTTTATTTGTAGTATAATCGAGTTTAGCTATTGGGAACAAACTACTCGATGTTAAAAAATTTGATGATTCTCGAAAACGGTGCGTCCTAGCCAGAAAAGCGCAAGAGCAAAAGTTGTTCACAATTCAATTTTGGGTAGGATTTAAAAAAAATTTTCATTTTCTTGTTAAAATTTCTCCAGTAACTCGAAAAGGGTGCGTCCTAGTGAAAAAACGCAAAGAGCAAAAGTTGCTCTGAATTCAATTCTGAGCACAATTTAGCAAAAAATTTCATTTTGAGTCTAAAAACAACAAAGCTAGAACGATTTTATGTCAAAAATGCTTAAAATCTCTTCAAACCTGAATTCAGCGACGTCTTCGAAGGTGGTTTACGACTTTACCATATCGAAAATGCAGAAAATCGCTTGAAATGGGGATTCTAGTTCATTTGTAGTATAATCGAGTGTTGGCATTGGGGACAAACCACTCAATGTTAAAAATTTGATGATTGTCGAAAATGGTGCGTCCTAGCGAGAAAAGTGCAAGAGCAAAAGTTGTTCAGAATTCAATTCTGGGTAGGATTTAAGAAAAATTTTCATTCTCAGGTTATAATTTCTCCAGTAACTCGAAAAGGGTGCGTCCTAGCGAGAAAACGCAAAGAGCAAAAGTTGTTCTGAATTCAATTCTGAGCACAATTTAGCAAAAAATTTCATTTTGAGTCTAAAAACAACAAAGTTAGAACGATTTTATGTCAAAAATGCTTAAAATCTCTTCAAACCTGGATTCTGCGACGTCTTCGAAGGTGGTTTACGACTTTACCATATCGAAAATGCAGAAAGTCGCTTGAAATGGGCATTCTAGTTTATTTGTAGTATAATCGAGTTTAGCTATTGGGAACAAACTACTCGATGTTAAAAAATTTGATGATTCTCGAAAACGGTGCGTCCTAGCCAGAAAAGCGCAAGAGCAAAAGTTGTTCACAATTCAATTTTGGGTAGGATTTAAAAAAAATTTTCATTTTCTTGTTAAAATTTCTCCAGTAACTCGAAAAGGGTGCGTCCTAGTGAAAAAACGCAAAGAGCAAAAGTTGCTCTGAATTCAATTCTGAGCACAATTTAGCAAAACATTTCATTTTGAGTCTAAAAACAACAAAGCTAGAACGATTTTATGTCAAAAATGCTTAAAATCTCTTCAAACCTGAATTCAGCGACGTCTTCGAAGGTGGTTTACGACTTTACCATATCGAAAATGCAGAAAATCGCTTGAAATGGGGATTCTAGTTCATTTGTAGTATAATCGAGTGTTGGCATTGGGGACAAACCACTCAATGTTAAAAATTTGATGATTGTCGAAAATGGTGCGTCCTAGCGAGAAAAGTGCAAGAGAAAAAGTTGTTCAGAATTCAATTTTGGGTAGGATTTAAAAAAAAATTTTCATTCTCAGGTTAAAATTTCTCCAGTAACTCGAAAAAGGTGCGTCCTAGCGAGAAAACGCAACAAGCAAAAGTTCTTCTGAATTCAATTCTGAGCACAATTTAGCAAGAAATTTCATTCTGAGTCTAAAAACAACAAAATTACAAATATTTAATATCAAAAATACTTAAAATATCGCCAAACCTGGATTCTGCGACGTCTTCGAAGGTGGTTTACTATTATACCATATCGAAAATGCAGAAAGTCGCTTGAAATGGGCATTCTAGTTTATTTGTAGTGTAATCGAGTTTTGCCATTGGGAACAAACCACTCAATGTTAAAAATTTTGATGATTCTCGAAAACGGTGCGTCCTAGCGAGAAAAGTGCAAAAGCAAAAGTTGTTCAGAATTCAATTTTGGGTAGGATTTAAAAAAAATTTTCATTCTCAGGTTAAAACTTCTCCAGTAACTCGAAAAGGGTGCGTCCTAGCGAGAAAACGCAAAGAGCAAAGGTTGTTCTGAATTCAAATCTGAGCACAATTTAGCAAAAAATTTCATTTTGGGACTAAAAACAACAAAGTTAGAACGATTTAATGTCAAAAATACTTAAAATTTCTTCAAACCTGAATTCAGCGACGTCTTCGAAGGTGGTTTACGACTTTACCATATCGAAAATGCAGAAAATCGCTTGAAATGGGGTTTCTAGTTCATCTATATTATAATCGAGTGTTGCCATTGTGAACAAACCACTCAATGTTAAAATATTTGATGATTTTCGAAAACGGTGCGTCCTAGCGAGAAAACGTAAAGAGCAAGAGTTGTTCTGAATTCAATTCTGAGCACAATTTAGCAAAAAATTTCATTCCGAGTCTAAAAACAACAAAGTTACAACGATTTTATGACAAGAATCCTTAAAATTTCTTCAAACCTGAATTCAGCGACGTCTTCGAAGGTGGTTTACGACTTTACCATATCGAAAATGCAGAAAATCGCTTGAAATGGGGTTTCTAGTTCATCTATATTATAATCGAGTGTTGCCATTGTGAACAAACCACTCAATGTTAAAATATTTGATGATTTTCGAAAACGGTGCGTCCTAGCGAGAAAACGTAAAGAGCAAGAGTTGTTCTGAATTCAATTCTGAGCACAATTTAGCAAAAAATTTCATTCCGAGTCTAAAAACAACAAAGTTACAACGATTTTATGACAAAAATCCTTAAAATTTCTTCAAACCTGAATTCAGCGACGTCTTCGAAGGTGGTTTACGACTTTACCATATCGAAAATGCAGAAAATCGCTTGAAATGGGGATTCTAGTTCATCTATAGTATAATCGAGTGTTGCCATTGGGAACAAACCACTCAATGTTAAAAAATTTGATGATTCTCGAAAACGATGCGTCCTAGCGAGAAAAGTGCAACAGCAAAAGTTGTTCAGAATTCAATTTTGGGTAAGATTTAAGAGAAATTTTCATTCTCAGGTTAAAATTTCTCGAGTAACTCGAAAAGGGTGCGTCCTAAAGAGAAAACGCAAAGAGCAAAAGTTGTTCTGAATTCAATTCTGAGCACAATTTAACAAAAAATTTCATTCTGAGTCTAAAAACATCAAAGTTACAACGATTTTATATCAAAAATACTTAAAATATCGTCAAACCTGGATTCTGCGACGTCTTCGAAGGTGGTTTACGATTATACCATATCGAAAATGCAGAAAGTCGCTTGAAATGGGCATTCTAGTTTATTTGTAGTATAATCGAGTTTAGCCATTGGGAACAAACTACTCGATGTTAAAAAATTTGATGATTCTCGAAAACGGTGCGTCCTAGCGAGAAAAGTGCAAGAGCAAAAGTTGTTCAGAATTCAATTTTGGGTAGGATTTAAGAAAAATTTTAATTCTCAGGTTAAAATTTCTCCAGTAACTCGAAAAGGGTGCGTCCTAGCGAGAAAACGCAACAAGCAATAGTTGTTCTGAATTCAATTCTGAGCACAATTTAGCAAAAAATTTCATTCTGAGTCTAAAAACAACAAAGTTACAACGATTTTATATCAAAAATACTTAAAATATCGTCAAACCTGGATTCAGCGACGTCTTCGAAGGTGGTTTACGACTTTACCATATCGAAAATGCAGAAAATCGCTTGAAATGGGGATTCTAGTTCATTTGTAGTATAATCGAGTGTTGGCATTGGGAACAAACCACTCAATGTTTAAAAGTTTGATGATTGTCGAAGATGGTGCGTCCTAGCGAGAAAAGTGCAAGAGAAAAAGTTGTTCAGAATTCAATTTTGGGTAGGATTTAAAAAAAAATTTTCATTCTCAGGTTAAAATTTCTCCAGTAACTCGAAAAAGGTGCGTCCTAGCGAGAAAACGCAACAAGCAAAAGTTCTTCTGAATTCAATTCTGAGCACAATTTAGCAAGAAATTTCATTCTGAGTCTAAAAACAACAAAATTACAAATATTTTATATCAAAAATACTTAAAATATCGCCAAACCTGGATTCTGCGACATCTTCGAAGGTGGTTTACGATTATACCATATCGAGAATGCAGAAAGTCGCTTGAAATGGGCATTCTAGCTTATTTGTAGTGTAATCGAGTTTTGCCATTGGGAACAAACCACTCAATGTTAAAAATTTTGATGATTCTCGAAAACGGTGCGACCTAGCGAGAAAAGTGCAAGAGCAAAAGTTGTTCAGAATTCAATTTTGGGTAGGATTTAAAAAAAAATTTGATTCTCAGGTTAAAACTTCTCCAGTAACTTGAAAAGGGTGCATCGTGGCGAGAAAACGCAAAGAGCAAAAGTTGTTCTGAATTCAATTCTGAGCACAATTTAGCAAAAAATTTCATTTTGAGTCTAAAAACAACAAAGTTACAACGATTTTATATCAAAAATACTTAAAATATCGTCAAACCTGGATTCTGCGACGTCTTCGAAGGTGGTTTACGACTTTACCATATCGAAAATGCAGAAAATCGCTTGAAATGGGGATTCTAGTTCATTTGTAGTATAATCGAGTGTTGGCATTGGGAACAAACCACTCAATGTTAAAAATTTGATGATTGTCGAAAATGGTGCGTCCTAGCGAGAAAAGTGCAAGAGCAAAAGTTGTTCAGAATTCAATTCTGGGTAGGATTTAAGAAAAATTTTCATTCTCAGGTTAAAATTTCTCCAGTAACTCGAAAAGGATGCGTCCTAGCGAGAAAACGCAACAAGCAAAAGTTGTTCTGAATTCAATTCTGAGCACAATTTAGCAAGAAATTTCATTCTGAGTCTAAAAACAACAAAATTACAAACATTTAATAACAAAAATACTTAAAATATCACCAAACCTGGATTCTGCGACATCTTCGAAGGTGGTTTACGATTATACCATATCGAAAATGCAGAAAGTCGCTTGAAATGGGCATTCTAGTTTATTTGTAGTGTAATCGAGTTTTGCCATTGGGAACAAACCACTCAATGTTAAAAATTTTGATGATTCTCGAGAACGGTGCGTCCTAGCGAGAAAAGTGCAAGAGCAAAAGTTGTTCAGAATTCAATTTTGGATAGGATTTAAAAAAAATTTTGATTCTCAGATTAAAACTTCTCCAGTAACTCGAAAAAGGTGCATCGTGGCGAGAAAACGCAAAGAGCAAAAGTTGTTCTGAATTCAATTCTGAGCACAATTTAGCTAAAAATCTCATTTTGAGTCTAAAAACAAAAAAGTTACAACGATTTTATATCAAAAATACTTAAAATATCGTCAAACCTGGATTCTGCGACGTCTTCGAAGGTGGTTTACGACTTTACCATATCGAAAATGCAGAAAGTCGCTTGAAATGGGCATTCTAGTTTATTTGTAGTATAATCGAGTTTAGCCATTGGGAACAAACTACTCGATGTTAAAAAATTTGATGATTCTCGAAAACGGTGCGTCCTTGCGAGAAAAGTGCAAGAGCAAAAGTTGTTCAGAATTCAATTCTGGGTAGGATTTAAGAAAAATTTTCATTCTCAGGTTAAAATTTCTCCAGTAACTCGAAAAGGGTGCGTCCTAGCGAGAAAACGCAACAAGCAAAAGTTGTTCTGAATTCAATTCTGAGCACAATTTAGCAAGAAATTTCATTCTGAGTCTAAAAACAACAAAATTACAAACATTTAATAACAAAAATACTTAAAATATCGCCAAACCTGGATTCTGCGACATCTTCGAAGGTGGTTTACGATTATACCATATCGAAAATGCAGAAAGTCGCTTGAAATGGGCATTCTAGTTTATTTGTAGTGTAATCGAGTTTTGCCATTGGGAACAAACCACTCAATGTTAAAAATTTTGATGATTCTCGAAAACGGTGCGTCCTAGCGAGAAAAGTGCAAGAGCAAAAGTTGTTCAGAATTCAATTTTGGGTAGGATTTAAAAAAAATTTTGATTCTCAGGTTAAAACTTCTCCAGTAACTCGAAAAGGGTGCATCGTGGCGAGAAAACGCAAAGAGCAAAAGTTGTTCTGAATTCAATTCTGAGCACAATTTAGCTAAAAAATTCATTTTGAGTCTAAAAACAACAAAGTTACAACGATTTTATATCAAAAATACTTAAAATATCGTCAAACCTGGATTCTGCGACGTCTTCGAAGGTGGTTTACGACTTTACCATATCGAAAATGCAGAAAGTCGCTTGAAATGGGCATTCTAGTTTATTTGTAGTATAATCGAGTTTAGCCATTGGGAACAAACTACTCGATGTTAAAAAATTTGATGATTCTCGAAAACGGTGCGTCCTAGCGAGAAAAGTGCAAGAGCAAAAGTTGTTCAGAATTCAATTCTGGGTAGGATTTAAGAAAAATTTTCATTCTCAGGTTATAATTTCTCCAGTAACTCGAAAAGGGTGCGTCCTAGCGAGAAAACGCAAAGAGCAAAAGTTGTTCTGAATTCAATTCTGAGCACAATTTAGCAAAAAATTTCATTTTGAGTCTAAAAACAACAAAGTTAGAACGATTTTATGTCAAAAATGCTTAAAATCTCTTCAAACCTGGATTCTGCGACGTCTTCGAAGGTGGTTTACGACTTTACCATATCGAAAATGCAGAAAGTCGCTTGAAATGGGCATTCTAGTTTATTTGTAGTATAATCGAGTTTAGCTATTGGGAACAAACTACTCGATGTTAAAAAATTTGATGATTCTCGAAAACGGTGCGTCCTAGCCAGAAAAGCGCAAGAGCAAAAGTTGTTCACAATTCAATTTTGGGTAGGATTTAAAAAAAATTTTCATTTTCTTGTTAAAATTTCTCCAGTAACTCGAAAAGGGTGCGTCCTAGTGAAAAAACGCAAAGAGCAAAAGTTGCTCTGAATTCAATTCTGAGCACAATTTAGCAAAAAATTTCATTTTGAGTCTAAAAACAACAAAGCTAGAACGATTTTATGTCAAAAATGCTTAAAATCTCTTCAAACCTGAATTCAGCGACGTCTTCGAAGGTGGTTTACGACTTTACCATATCGAAAATGCAGAAAATCGCTTGAAATGGGGATTCTAGTTCATTTGTAGTATAATCGAGTGTTGGCATTGGGGACAAACCACTCAATGTTAAAAATTTGATGATTGTCGAAAATGGTGCGTCCTAGCGAGAAAAGTGCAAGAGCAAAAGTTGTTCAGAATTCAATTCTGGGTAGGATTTAAGAAAAATTTTCATTCTCAGGTTATAATTTCTCCAGTAACTCGAAAAGGGTGCGTCCTAGCGAGAAAACGCAAAGAGCAAAAGTTGTTCTGAATTCAATTCTGAGCACAATTTAGCAAAAAATTTCATTTTGAGTCTAAAAACAACAAAGTTAGAACGATTTTATGTCAAAATTGCTTAAAATCTCTTCAAACCTGGATTCTGCGACGTCTTCGAAGGTGGTTTACGACTTTACCATATCGAAAATGCAGAAAGTCGCTTGAAATGGGCATTCTAGTTTATTTGTAGTATAATCGAGTTTAGCTATTGGGAACAAACTACTCGATGTTAAAAAATTTGATGATTCTCGAAAACGGTGCGTCCTAGCCAGAAAAGCGCAAGAGCAAAAGTTGTTCACAATTCAATTTTGGGTAGGATTTAAAAAAAATTTTCATTTTCTTGTTAAAATTTCTCCAGTAACTCGAAAAGGGTGCGTCCTAGTGAAAAAACGCAAAGAGCAAAAGTTGCTCTGAATTCAATTCTGAGCACAATTTAGCAAAAAATTTCATTTTGAGTCTAAAAACAACAAAGCTAGAACGATTTTATGTCAAAAATGCTTAAAATCTCTTCAAACCTGAATTCAGCGACGTCTTCGAAGGTGGTTTACGACTTTACCATATCGAAAATGCAGAAAATCGCTTGAAATGGGGATTCTAGTTCATTTGTAGTATAATCGAGTGTTGGCATTGGGGACAAACCACTCAATGTTAAAAATTTGATGATTGTCGAAAATGGTGCGTCCTAGCGAGAAAAGTGCAAGAGAAAAAGTTGTTCAGAATTCAATTTTGGGTAGGATTTAAAAAAAAATTTTCATTCTCAGGTTAAAATTTCTCCAGTAACTCGAAAAAGGTGCGTCCTAGCGAGAAAACGCAACAAGCAAAAGTTCTTCTGAATTCAATTCTGAGCACAATTTAGCAAGAAATTTCATTCTGAGTCTAAAAACAACAAAATTACAAATATTTAATATCAAAAATACTTAAAATATCGCCAAACCTGGATTCTGCGACGTCTTCGAAGGTGGTTTACGATTATACCATATCGAAAATGCAGAAAGTCGCTTGAAATGGGCATTCTAGTTTATTTGTAGTGTAATCGAGTTTTGCCATTGGGAACAAACCACTCAATGTTAAAAATTTTGATGATTCTCGAAAACGGTGCGTCCTAGCGAGAAAAGTGCAAGAGCAAAAGTTGTTCAGAATTCAATTTTGGGTAGGATTTAAAAAAAATTTTGATTCTCAGGTTAAAACTTCTCCAGTAACTCGAAAAGGGTGCATCGTGGCGAGAAAACGCAAAGAGCAAAAGTTGTTCTGAATTCAATTTTGAGCACAACTTAGCAAAAAATTTCATTTTGAGTCTAAAAACAACAAAGTTACAACGATTTTATATCAAAAATATTTAAAATATCGTCAAACCTGGATTCTGCGACGTCTTCGAAGGTGGTTTACGACTTTACCATATCGAAAATGCAGAAAGTCGCTTGAAATGGGCATTCTAGTTTATTTGTAGTATAATCGAGTTTAGCAATTGGGAACAAACCACTCAATGTTAAAAATTTTGATGATTCTCGAAAACGGTGCGTCCTAGCGAGAAAAGTGCAAGAGCAAAAGTTGTTCAGAATTCAATTTTGGGTAGGATTTAAAAAAAATTTTGATTCTCAGGTTAAAACTTCTCCAGTAACTCGAAAAGGGTGCATCGTGGCGAGAAAACGCAAAGAGCAAAAGTTGTTCTGAATTCAATTCTGAGCACAATTTAGCAAAAAATTTCATTTTGAGTCTAAAAACAACAAAATTACAACGATTTATGTCAAAAATATTTAAAATCTCTTCAAACCTGAATTCAGCGACGTCTTCGAGGGTGGTTTACGACTTTACCATATCGAAAATGCAGAAAATCACTTGAAATGGGGATTCTAGTTCATCTATAGTATAATCGAGTGTTGCCATTGGGAACAAACCACTCAATGTTAAAAAATTTGATGATTCTCGAAAACGGTGCGTCCTAGCGAGAAAACGCAAAGAGCAAAAGTTGTTCTGAATTCAATTCTGAGCACAATTTAGCAAAAAATTTCATTCTGAGTCTAAAAACAACAAAATTACAACGATTTTATATCAAAAATACTTAAAATATCGTCAAACCTGGATTCTGCGACGTCTTGGAAGGTGGTTTACGACTTTACCATATCGAAAATGCAGAAAGTCGCTTGAAATGGGCATTCTAGTTTATTTGTAGTATAATCGAGTTTAGCAATTGGGAACAAACCACTCAATGTTAAAAATTTTGATGATTCTCGAAAACGGTGCGTCCTAGCGAGAAAAGTGCAAGAGCAAAAGTTGTTCAGAATTCAATTTTGGGTAGGATTTAAAAAAAATTTTGATTCTCAGGTTAAAACTTCTCCAGTAACTCGAAAAGGGTGCATCGTGGCGAGAAAACGCAAAGAGCAAAAGTTGTTTTGAATTCAATTCTGAGCACAATTTAGCAAAAAATTTCATTTTGAGTCTAAAAACAACAAAATTACAACGATTTATGTCAAAAATATTTAAAATCTCTTCAAACCTGAATTCAGCGACGTCTTCGAGGGTGGTTTACGACTTTACCATATCGAAAATGCAGAAAATCGCTTGAAATGGGGATTCTAGTTCATCTATAGTATAATCGAGTGTTGCCATTGGGAACAAACCACTCAATGTTAAAAAATTTGATGATTCTCGAAAACGGTGCGTCCTAGCGAGAAAACGCAAAGAGCAAAAGTTGTTCTGAATTCAATTCTGAGCACAATTTAGCAAAAAATTTCATTCTGAGTCTAAAAACAACAAAATTACAACGATTTTATATCAAAAATACTTAAAATATCGTCAAACCTGGATTCTGCGACGTCTTGGAAGGTGGTTTACGACTTTACCATATCGAAAATGCAGAAAGTCGCTTGAAATGGGCATTCTAGTTTATTTGTAGTATAATCGAGTTTAGCCATTGGGAACAAACTACTCGATGTTAAAAAAATTTATGATTCTCGAAAACGGTGCGTCCTAGCGAGAAAAGTGCAAGAGCAAAAGTTGTTCAGAATTCAATTTTGGGTAGGATTTAAGAGAAATTTTCATTCTCAGGTTGAAATTTCTCCAGTAACTCGAAAAGGGTGCGTCCTAGAGAAAAAACGCAAAGAGCAAAAGTTGCTCTGAATTCAATTCTGAGCATAATTTAGCAAAAATTTCATTCTGAGTCTAAAAACAACAAATTTACAACGATTTATGTCAAAAATATTTAAAATCTCTTCAAACCTGAATTCAGCGACGTCTTCGAGGGTGGTTTACGACTTTACCATATCGAAAATGCAGAAAATCGCTTGAAATGGGGATTCTAGTTCATCTATAGTATAATCGAGTGTTGCCATTGGGAACAAACCACTCAATGTTAAAAAATTTGATGATTCTCGAAAACGGTGCGTCCTAGCGAGAAAACGTAAACAGCAAAAGTTGTTCTGAATTCAATTCTGAGCACAATTTAACAAAAAATTTCATTTTGAGTCTAAAAACAACAAAGCTAGAACGATTTTATGTCAAAAATGCTTAAAATCTCTTCAAACCTGAATTCAGCGACGTCTTCGAAGGTGGTTTACGACTTTACCATATCGAAAATGCAGAAAGTCGCTTGAAATGAGCATTCTAGTTTATTTGTAGTATAATCGAGTTTAGCCATTGGGAACAAACTACTCGATGTTAAAAAATTTGATGATTCTCGAAAACGGTGCGTCCTAGCGAGAAAAATAAAGAGCAAAAGTTGTTCAGAATTCAATTTTGGGTAGGATTTAAAAAAAATTTTGATTCTCAGGTTAAAATTTCTCCAGTAACTCGAAAAGGGTGCGTCCTAGCCAAAAAAACGCAAAGAGCAAAAGTTGTTCTGAATTCAATTTTGAGCACAATTTAGCAAGAAATTTAATTCTGAGTCTAAAAACAACAAAATTACAAATATTTAATATCAAAAATACTTAAAATATCGCCAAACCTGGATTCTGCGACGTCTTCGAAGGTGGTTTACGACTTTACCATATCGAAAATGCAGAAAATCGCTTGAAATGGGCATTCTAGTTTATTTGTAGTGTAATCGAGTGTTGCCATTGGGAACAAACCACTCAATGTTTAAAAATTTGATGATTGTCGAAGATGGTGCGTCCTAGCGAGAAAAGTGCAAGAGAAAAAGTTGTTCAAAATTCAATTTTGGGTAGGATTTAAAAAAAAATTTCATTCTCAGGTTAAAATTTCTCCAGTAACTCGAAAAAGGTGCGTCCTAGCGAGAAAACGCGACAAGCAAAAGTTCTTCTGAATTCAATTCTGAGCACAATTTAGCAAAAAATTTCATTTTGAGTCTAAAAACAACAAAGTTACAACGATTTTATATCAAAAATACTTAAAATATCGTCAAACCTGGATTCTGCGACGTTTTCGAAGCTGGTTTACGACTTTACCATATCGAAAATGCAGAAAATCGCTTGAAATGGGGATTCTAGTTCATCTATAGTATAATCGAGTGTTGCCATTGGGAACAAACCACTCGATGTTAAAAAATTTGATGATTCTCGAAAACGGTGCGTCCTAGCGAGAAAACGCAAAGAGCAAAAGTTTTTCAGAATGCAATTTTGGGTAGGATTTAAGAAATATTTTCATTGTCATGTTAAAATTTCTCCAGTAACTCGAAGAGGTTGCGTCCTAGCGAGAAAACGCAAAGAGCAAAAGTTGTTCTGAATTCAATTTTGAGCACAATTTAGCAAAAAATTTCATTTTGAGTCTAAAAACAACAAAGTTACAACGATTTTATATCAAAAATACTTAAAATATCGTCAAACCTGGATTCTGCGACGTTTTCGAAGCTGGTTTACGACTTTACCATATCGAAAATGCAGAAAATCGCTTGAAATGGGGATTCTAGTTCATCTATAGTATAATCGAGTGTTGCCATTGGGAACAAACCACTCGATGTTTAAAAATTTGATGATTGTCGATGACGGTGCGTCCTAGCGAGAAAACGCAAAGAGCACAAATTGTTCTGAATTCAATTCTGAGCACAATTTAGCAAGAAATTTAATTCTGACTCTAAAAACATCAAAGTTACAACGATTTTATGTCAAAAATACTTAAAATATCGTCAAACCTGGATTTTGTGACGTCTTCGAAGGTGGTTTACGACTTTACCATATCGAAAATGCAGCAAATCGCTTACAAAGTGGATTCTAGTTCATTTGTAGTGTAATCGAGTTTTGCCATTGGGAACAAACCACTCAATGTTAAAAATTTTGATGATTCTCGAAAACGGTGCGTCCTAGCGTGAAAAGTGCAAGAGCAAAAGTTGTTCAAAATTCAATTTTGGGTAGGATTTAAAAAAAAATTTCATTCTCAGGTTAAAATTTCTCCAGTAACTCGAAAAAGGTGCGTCCTAGCGAGAAAACGCAACAAGCAAAAGTTCTTCTGAATTCAATTCTGAGCACAATTTAGCAAGAAATTTCATTCTGAGTCTAAAAACAACAAAATTACAAATATTTAATATCAAAAATACTTAAAATATCGCCAAATCTGGATTCTGCGACGTCTTCGAAGGTGGTTTACGATTATACCATATCGAAAATGCAGAAAGTCGCTTGAAATGGGCATTCTAGTTTATTTGTAGTGTAATCGAGTTTTGCCATTGGGAACAAACCACTCAATGTTAAAAATTTTGATGATTCTCAAAAACGGTGCGTCCTAGCGAGAAAAGTGCAAGAGCAAAAGTTGTTCAGAATTTAATTTTGGGTAGGATTTAAAAAAAATTTTCATTCTCAGGTTAAAACTTCTCCAGTAACTCGAAAAGGGTGCATCGTAGCGAGAAAACGCAAAGAGCAAAAGTTGTTCTGAATTCAATTCTGAGCACAACTTAGCAAAAAATTTCATTTTGAGTCTAAAAACAACAAAGTTACAACGATTTTATATCAAAAATACTTAAAATATCGTCAAACCTGGATTTTGCGACGTTTTCGAAGCTGGTTTACGACTTTACCATATCGAAAATGCAGAAAGTCGCTTGAAATGGGGATTCTAGTTCATCTATAGTATAATCGAGTGTTGCCATTGGGAACAAACCACTCGATGTTAAAAAATTTGATGATTCTCGAAAACGGTGCGTCCTAGCGAGAAAACGCAAAGAGCAAAAGTTGTTCAGAATTCAATTTTGAGCACAATTTAGCACAAAAGTTCATTTTAAGTCTAATATCAACAAAGTTACAACGATTTTATGTCAAAAATACTTAAAATCTCTTCAAACCTGGATTCTGCGACGTCTTCAAAAATGGTTTACGACTTTACCATATAGAAAATGCAGAAAATCGCTTGAAATGGGGATTCTAGTTTATTTGTAGTATAATCGAGTTTTGCCATTGGGAACAAACCACTCAATGTTAAAAAATTTGATGATTGTCGGAGACGGTGCGTCCTAGCGAGAAAAGTGCAAGAGCAAAAGTTTTTCAGAATTCAATTTTGGGTAGGATTTAAAAAAAATTTTCATTCTCAGGTTAAAATTTCTCCAGTAACTCGAAAAGGGTTCGTCCTAGCGAAAAAACGCAAAGAGCAAAAGTTGCTCTGAATTCAATTCTGACTACAATTTAGCAAAAAATTTCATTCTGAGTCTAAAAACAACAAAGTTAAAACGATTTAATGTCAAAAATATTTAAAATCTTTTCAACCCTGAATTCAGCGACGTTTTCGAAGGTGGTTTACGACTTTACAATATCGAAAATGCAGAAAATCGCTTGAAATGGGGATTCTAGTTCATCTATAGTATAATCGAGTGTTGAAATTGGGAACAAACCACTCGATGTTAAAAAAATTGATGATTCTCGAAGACGGTGCGTCCTAGCGAGAAAACGCAAAGAGCAAAAGTTGTTCTGAATTCAATTCTGAGCACAATTTAGCAAAAAATTCATTCTGACTCTAAAAACAACAAAGTTACAACGATTTTATGTCAAAAATACTTAAAATATCGTCAAACCTGGATTTTGTGACGTCTTCGAAGGTGGTTTACGACTTTGCTATATCGAAAAAGCAGAAAATCGCTAGAAATGGGGATTCTAGTTCATCTATAGTATAATCGAGTGTTGCCATTGGGAACAAACCACTCAATGTTAAAAATTTTGATGATTCTCGAAAACGGTGCGTCCTAGCGAGAAAAGTGCAAGAGCAAAAGTTGTTCAGAATTCAATTTTGGGTAGGATTTAAGAAAAAGTTTCATCCTCAGGTTAAAATTTCTCCAGTAACTCGAAAAGGGTGCGTCCTAGCTAGAAAACGCAAAGAACAAAAGTTGTTCTGAATTCAATTCTGAGCACAATTTAGCAAAAAATTTCATTCTGAGTCTAAAAACAACAAAGTTACAACGATTTTATGTCAAGAATACTTAAAATCTCTTCAAACCTGAATTCTGCGACGTCTTCGATGGTGGTTTACGACTTTACTATATCGAAAATGCAGAAAATCGCTAGAAATGGGGATTCTAGTTCATCTATAGTATAATCGAATGTTGCTATTTGGAACAAACCACTCAATGTTAAAAAATTTGATGATTCTCGAAAACGGTGCGTCCTAGCGAGAAAACGCAAAGAGCAAAAGTTTTTCAGAATGCAATTTTGGGTAGGATTTAAGAAAAATTTTCATTGTCATGTTAAAATTTCTCCAGTAACTCGAAGAGGGTGCGTCCTAGCGAGAAAACGCAAAGAGCAAAAGTTGTTCTGAATTCAATTTTGAGCACAATTTAGCAAAAAATTTCATTCTGAGTCTAAAATCAACAAAGTTACAACGATTTTATGTTAAAAATTCTTAAAATCTCTTCAAACCTGAATTCTGCGACGTCTTCGATTGTGGTTTACGACTTTCCTATATCGAAAATGCAGAAAATCGCTAGAAATGGGGATTCTATTCCATCTATAGTATAATCGAATGTTGCCATTGGGAACAAACCACTCGATGTTAAAAAATTTGATAATTCTCGATAACGGTGCGTCCTAGCGAGAAAACGCAAAGAGCAAAAGGTGTTCAGAATTCAATTTTGAGCACTATTTAGCAAAAAATTTTATTTTGGGTCTAATAACAACAAAGTTACAACTATTTTATGTCAAAAATAGTTAAAATCTCTTCAAACCTGAATTCAGGGACGACTTCGAAGGTGGTTTACGACTTTACCATATCGAAAATGTAGAAAATCGCTTGAAATGGGCATTCTAGTTCATTTGTAGTATAATCGAGTTTTGCCATTGGTAACAAACCACTCAATGTTAAAAAAATTGATGATTCTCGAAAACGGTGCGTCCTGGCGAGAAAACGCTAAGAGCAAAAGTTGTTCAGAATTCAATTTTGGGTAGGATTTAAGAAAAATTTTCATTCTCAGGTTAAAATTTCTCCAGTAACTCGAAAAGGGTGCGTCCTAGCGAGAAAACGCAAAGAGCAAAAGTTGTTCAGAATTCAATTTTCAGCAAAATTTAGCACAAAATTTCATTTTTAGTCTAATATCAACAAAGTTACAACGATTTTATGTCAAAAATACTTAAAATCTCTTCAAACCTGAATTCAGCGACGGCTTCGAAAGTGGTTTACGACTTTACCATATCGAAAATGCAGAAAATCGCTTGAAATGGGATTCTAGTTCATCTATAGTATGATCGAGTGTTGCCATTGGGAACAAACCACTCAATGTTAAAAAATTTGATGATTCTCGAAATCGTTGCGTCCTAGCGAGAACACGCAAGGAACAAAAGTTGTTCTGAATTAAATTCTGAGCACAATTTGGCAAAATATTTCATTCTGAGTCTAAATGCAAAAAAGTTACAACGATTTAATGTCAAAAATACTAAAAATATCTTCAAACCTGAATTCTGCGACGTCTTCGATGGTGGTTTACGACTTTGCTATATCGAAAAAGCAGAAAATCGCTAGAAATTGGGATTCTAGTTCATCTATAGTATAATCGAGTGATGCCATTGGGAACAAACCACTCAATGTTAAAAAATTTGATGATTCTCGAAAACGGTGCGTCCTAGCGTGAAAATTGCAAGAGCAAAAGTTGTTCAGAATTCAATTTTGGGTAGGATTTAAGAAAAATTTTCATCCTCAAGTTAAAATTTCTCCAGTAACTCGAAAAGGGTGCGTCCTAGCGAGAAAACGCAAAGAACAAAAGTTGTTCTGAATACAATTCTGACTACAATTTAGCAAAAAATTTCATTCTGAGTCTAAAAACAACAAAGTTACAACGATTTTATGTCAAAAATACTTAAAATCTCTTCAAACCTGAATTCTGCCACGTTTTCGATTGTGGTTTACGACCTTACTATATCGAAAATGTAGAAAATTGCGAGAAATGGGGATTCTAGTTCAGCTATAGTATAATCGAGTGTTGCCATTGGGAACAAACCACTCGATGTTTAAAAATTTGATGATTCTCGAAAACGGTGCTTTCTAGCGAGAAAACGCAAAGAACAAAAGTTGTTCTGAATTCAATTCTGACTACAATTTAGCAAAAAATTTCATTTTGTGTCTAATAACAACAAAGTTACAACGATTTTATGTCAAAAACACTTAAAATCTCTTCAAACCTGAATTCAGCGACGGCTTCAAAGATGGTTTACGACTTTACCATATCGAAAATGCAGAAAATCGCTTGAAATGGGGATTTTAGTTCATCTATAGTATAATCGAGTGTTGCCATTGGGAACAAACCACTCAATGTTAAAGAATTTGATGATTGTCGAAGACGGTGCGTCCTAGCGAGAAAACGCAAAGAGCACAAGTTGTTCTGAATTCAATTCTGAGCACAATTTATCAAAAAATTTCATTGAGTCTAAAAACAACAAAGTTACAACGATTTTATGCCAAAAATACTTAAAATATCGTCAAACCAAAATTCTGCGACGTCTTCGATGGTGGTTTACGACTTTACTATATCGAAAATGCAGAAAATCGCTAGAAATGAGGATTCTAGTCCATCTATAGTATAATCGAGTGTTGCCATTGGGAACAAACCACTCAATGTTAAAAAATTTGATGATTCTCGAAAACGGTGCGTCCTAGCGAGAAAAGTGCAAGAGCAAAAGTTGTTCAGAATACAATTTTGGGTAGGATTTAAGAAAAATTTTCATTCTCAGGTTAAAATTTCACCAGTAACTCGAAAACGGTGCGTCCTAGCGAGAAAACGCAAAGAGCAAAAGTTGTTCTGAACTCATTTCTAAGCACAATTTAGCAAAAAATTTTATTCTGAGTCTAAAAACAACAAAGTTAGAACGATTTTATGTCAAAAATACTTAAAATCTCGTCAAACCTGAATTCAGCGACGTCTTCGAAGGTGGTTTACGACTTTACCATATCGAAAATGCAGAAAATCCCTTGAAATGGGAATTCTAGTTCATCTATTGTATAATCGAGTGTTGCCATTGGGAACAAACCACTCAATGTTAAAAAAATTGATGATTGTCGAAGACGGTGCGTTCTAGCGAGAAAACGCAAAGAGCAAAAGTTGTTCTGAATTCAATTCTAAGCACAATTTAGCAAAAAATTTCATTCTGAGTCTAAAAAAAACAAAGTTACAACAATTTTATATCAAAAATACTTAAAATATCGTCAAACCAGGATTCTGCGACGTCTTCGATGGTGGTTTACGACTTTACTATATCGAAAATGCAGAAAATCGCTATAAATGAGGATTCTAGTCCATCTATAGTATAATCGAGTGTTGCCATTGGGAACAAACCACTCAATGTTAAAAAATTTGATGATTCTCGAAAACGGTGCGTCCTAGCGAGAAAAGTGCAAGAGCAAAAGTTGTTCAGAATTCAATTTTGGGTAGGATTTAAGAAAAATTTTCATCCTCAGGTTAAAATTTCTCCAGTAACTCGAAAAGGGTGCGTCCTAGCGAGAAAACGCAAAGAACAAAAGTTGTTCTGAATACAATTCTGACTACAATTTAGCAAAAAATTTCATTCTGAGTCTAAAAACAACAAAGTTACAACGATTTTATGTCAAAAATACTTAAAATCTCTTCAAACCTGAATTCAGCGACGGCTTCGAAGGTGGTTTACGACTTTACCATATCGAAAATGCAGAAAATCGCTTGAAATGGGGATTCTAGTTCATCTATAGTATGATTGAGTGTTGCCATTGGGAACAAACCACTCAATGTTAAAAAAATTGATGATTCTCGAAAACGTTGCTTCCTAGCGAGAACACGCAAGGAGCAAAGGTTGTTCTGAATTCAATTCTGAGCACAATTTAGCAAAATATTTCATTCTGAGTCTAAATGCAAAAAAGTCACAACGATTTAATGTCAAAAATACTAAAAATATCTTCAAACCTGAATTCTGCGACGTCTTCGATGGTGGTTTACGACTTTGCTATATCGAAAAAGCAGAAAATCGCTAGAAATGGAGATTCTAGTTCATCTATAGTTTCAATTCTGACTACAATTTAGCAAAAAATTTCATTCTGAGTCTAAAAACAACAAAGTTACAACGATTTTATGTCAAAAATACATAAAATCTTTTCAAACCTGAATTCAGCGACGTCTTCGAAGGTGGTTAACGACATTACCATATCGAAAATGCAGAAAATCGCTTGAAATGGAGATTCTAGTTCATCTATAGTATAATCGAGTGTTGCCATTGATAACAAACCACTCAATGTTAAAAAAATTGATGATTGTCGAAGACGGTGCGCCCTAGCGGGAAAAGTGCAAGAGCAAAAGTTGTTCTGAATTCAATTCTGAGCACAATTTAGCAAAAAATTTCATTCTGAGTCTAAAAATAACAAAGTTAGAACGATTTTGTGTCAAAAATACTTAAAATCTTTTCAAACCTGAATTCAGCGACGTCTTCGAAGGTGGTTAACGACATTACCATATCGAAAATGCAGAAAATCGCTAGAAATGAGGATTCTAGTCCATCTATAGTATAATCGAGTGTTGCCATTGGGAACAAACCACTCAATGTTAAAAAATTTGATGATTCTCGAAAACGGTGCGTCCTAGCGAGAAAAGTGCAAGAGCAAAAGTTGTTCAGAATTCAATTTTGGGTAGGATTTAAGAAAAATTTTCATTCTCAGGTTAAAATTTCTCCAGTAACTCGAAAACGGTGCGTCCTAGCGAGAAAACCCAAAGAGCAAAAGTTGTTCTGAATTCATTTCTGAGCACAATTTAGCAAAAAATTTTATTCTGAGTCTAAAAACAACAAAGTTAGAACGATTTTATGTCAAAAATACTTAAAATCTCGTCAAACCTGAATTCAGCGACGTCTTCGAAGGTGGTTTACGACTTTACCATATCGAAAATGCAGAAAATCCCTTGAAATGGGAATTCTAGTTCATCTATTGTATAATCGAGTGTTGCCATTGGGAACAAACCACTCAATGTTAAAAAAATTGATGATTGTCGAAGACGGTGCGTTCTAGCGAGAAAACGCAAAGAGCAAAAGTTGTTCTGAATTCAATTCTAAGCACAATTTAGCAAAAAATTTCATTCTGAGTCTAAAAAAAACAAAGTTACAACAATTTTATATCAAAAATACTTAAAATATCGTCAAACCAGGATTCTGCGACGTCTTCGATGGTGGTTTACGACTTTACTATATCGAAAATGCAGAAAATCGCTATAAATGAGGATTCTAGTCCATCTATAGTATAATCGAGTGTTGCCATTGGGATCAAACCACTCAATGTTAAAAAATTTGATGATTCTCGAAAACGGTGCGTCCTAGCGAGAAAAGTGCAAGAGCAAAAGTTGTTCAGAATTCAATTTTGGGTAGGATTTAAGAAAAATTTTCATCCTCAGGTTAAAATTTCTCCAGTAACTCGAAAAGGGTGCGTCCTAGCGAGAAAACGCAAAGAACAAAAGTTGTTCTGAATACAATTCTGACTACAATTTAGCAAAAAATTTCATTCTGAGTCTAAAAACAACAAAGTTACAACGATTTTATGTCAAAAATACTTAAAATCTCTTCAAACCTGAATTCAGCGACGGCTTCGAAGGTGGTTTACGACTTTACCATATCGAAAATGCAGAAAATCGCTTGAAATGGGGATTCTAGTTCATCTATAGTATGATTGAGTGTTGCCATTGGGAACAAACCACTCAATGTTAAAAAAATTGATGATTCTCGAAAACGTTGCTTCCTAGCGAGAACACGCAAGGAGCAAAGGTTGTTCTGAATTCAATTCTGAGCACAATTTAGCAAAATATTTCATTCTGAGTCTAAATGCAAAAAAGTCACAACGATTTAATGTCAAAAATACTAAAAATATCTTCAAACCTGAATTCTGCGACGTCTTCGATGGTGGTTTACGACTTTGCTATATCGAAAAAGCAGAAAATCGCTAGAAATGGAGATTCTAGTTCATCTATAGTTTCAATTCTGACTACAATTTAGCAAAAAATTTCATTCTGAGTCTAAAAACAACAAAGTTACAACGATTTTATGTCAAAAATACATAAAATCTTTTCAAACCTGAATTCAGCGACGTCTTCGAAGGTGGTTAACGACATTACCATATCGAAAATGCAGAAAATCGCTTGAAATGGAGATTCTAGTTCATCTATAGTATAATCGAGTGTTGCCATTGATAACAAACCACTCAATGTTAAAAAAATTGATGATTGTCGAAGACGGTGCGCCCTAGCGGGAAAAGTGCAAGAGCAAAAGTTGTTCTGAATTCAATTCTGAGCACAATTTAGCAAAAAATTTCATTCTGAGTCTAAAAATAACAAAGTTAGAACGATTTTGTGTCAAAAATACTTAAAATCTTTTCAAACCTGAATTCAGCGACGTCTTCGAAGGTGGTTAACGACATTACCATATCGAAAATGCAGAAAATCGCTAGAAATGAGGATTCTAGTCCATCTATAGTATAATCGAGTGTTGCCATTGGGAACAAACCACTCAATGTTAAAAAATTTGATGATTCTCGAAAACGGTGCGTCCTAGCGAGAAAAGTGCAAGAGCAAAAGTTGTTCAGAATTCAATTTTGGGTAGGATTTAAGAAAAATTTTCATTCTCAGGTTAAAATTTCTCCAGTAACTCGAAAACGGTGCGTCCTAGCGAGAAAACCCAAAGAGCAAAAGTTGTTCTGAATTCATTTCTGAGCACAATTTAGCAAAAAATTTCATTCTGAGTCTAAAAGCAACAAAGTTACAACGATTTTAGGAAAAAAATACTTAAAATATCGTTAAACCTGGATTCTGCGACGTCCTCGATGGTGGTTTACGACTTTACCATATCGAAAATGCAGAAAATCGCTTGAAATGGGCATTCTAGTTCATTTGTAGTATAATCGAGTTTTGCCATTGGGAACAAACCACTCTTTGTTAAAAAATTTGATGATTCTCGAAAACGGTGCGTCCTAGCGAGAAAAGTGCAAGAGCAAAAGTTGTTCAGAATTCAATTTTGGGTAGGATTTAAGAAAAATTTTCATTCTCAGGTTAAAATTTCTCCAGTAACTCGAAAACGGGGCGTCCTAGCGAGAAAACGCAAAGAGCAAAAGTTGATCTGAATTCATTTCTGAGCACAATTTAGCAAAAAATTTCATTCTGAGTCTAAAAACAACAAAGTTACAACGATTTTAGGAAAAAAATACTTAATATATCGTCAAACCTGGATTCTGCGACGTCTTCGAAGGTGGTTTACGACTTTACCATATCGAAAATGCAGAAAATCGCTTGAAATGGGCATTCTAGTTCATTTGTAGTATAATCGAGTTTTGCCATTGGGAACAAACCACTCTTTGTTAAAAAATTTGATGATTCTCGAAAACGGTGCGTCCTAGCGAGAAAAGTGCAAGAGCAAAAGTTGTTCAGAATTCAATTTTGGGTAGGATTTAAGAAAAATTTTCATTCTCAGGTTAAAATTTCTCCAGTAACTCGAAAAGGGTGCGTCCTAGAGAGAAAACGCAAAGAGCAAAAGTTGTTCCGAATTCAATTCTGAGCACAATTTAGCAAAAAATTTCATTCTGAGTCTAAAAATAACAAAGTTAGAACGATTTTATGTCAAAAATACTTAAAATCTCTTCAAACCTGAATTCAGCGACGTCTTCGAAAGTGGTTTACCACTTTACCATAGCGAAAATGCAGAAAGTCGCTTGAAATGGGGATTCTAGTTCATCTATAGTATAATCGAGTGTTGCCATTGGGAACAAACCACTCAATGTTATAAAATTTGATGATTCTCGAAAACGGTGCTTCCTAGCGAGAAAACGCAAAGAGCAAAAGTTGCTCTGAATTCAATTTTGAGCACAATTTTGCAAAAAATTTCATTTTGTGTAATAACAACCAAGTTACAACGATTTTATGTCAAAAATACTTAAACTCTCTTCAAATCTGAATTCAGCGACGTCTTCGAAGGTGGTTTACGACTTTACCATATCGAAAATGCAGAAAATTGCTTGAAATGGGGATTCTAGTTCATCTATAGTATAATCGAGTGTTGCCATTGGGAACAAACCACTCAATGTTAAAAAATTTGATGATTGTCGTAGACGGTGCGTCCTAGCGAGAAAACGCAAAAGGCACAAGTTGTCCTGAATTTAATTCTGAGCACAATTTAGCAAAAAATTTCATTTTGAGTCTAAAAACAACAAAGTTACAACAATTTTATATCAAAAATACTTAAAATATCGTCAAACCAGGATTCTGCGACGTCTTCGATGGTGGTTTACGACTTTACTATATCGAAAATGCAGAAAATCTCTAGAAATGAGGATTCTAGTCCATCTATAGTATAATCGAACGTTGCCATTGGGAACAAACCACTCAATGCTAAAAAATTTGATGATTCTCGAAAACGGTGCTTCCTAGCGAGAAAACGCATAGAGCAAAAGTTGCTCTGAATTCAATTTTGAGCACAATTTTGCAAAAAATTTCATTTTGTGTAATAACAACCAAGTTACAACGATTTTATGTCAAAAATACTTAAACTCTCTTCAAATCTGAATTCAGCGACGTCTTCGAAGGTGGTTTACGACTTTACCATATCGAAAATGCAGAAAATCGCTTGAAATGGGGATTCTAGTTCATCTATAGTATAATCGAGTGTTGCCATTGGGAACAAACCACTCAATGTTAAAAAATTTGATGATTCTCGAAAACGGTGCTTCCTAGCGAGAAAACGCAAAGAGCAAAAGTTGCTCTGAATTCAATTTTGAGCACAATTTTGCAAAAAATTTCATTTTGTGTCTAATAACAACAAAGTTACAACGATTTTATGTCAAAAATTCTTAAACTCTCTTCAAATCTGAATTCAGCGACGTCTTCGAAGGTGGTTTACGACTTTAATATATCGAAAATGCAGGAAATCGCTTGAAGTGGTGATTCTAGTTCATCTATAGTATAATCGAGTGTTGCCATTGGGAACAAACCACTCAATGTTCAAAAAAATGATGTTGGTCGAAGATGGTGCTTCCTAGCGAGAAAACGCAAAAAGCAAAAGTTGTTCTGAATTCAATTCTCAGCACAATTTAGAAAAAATTCCATTTTGTGTCTAATAACAACAAACTTACAACAATTTTATGTCAAAAATACTTAAAATATCGTCAAACCTGGTTTCTGCGACGTCCTGGAAGGTGGTTTACGACTTCACCATATCGAAAATGCAGAAAATCGCTTGAAATGGGGAATCTAGTTCATTTGTAGTATAATCGAGTTTTGCCATTGGGAACAAACCATTCAATCTTAAAAATTTTGATGATTCTCGAAAACGGTGCGTCTTAGCGAGAAAAGTGCAAGAGCAAAAGTTGTTCAGAATTCAATTTTGGGTAGGATTTAAGAGAAATTTTCATTCTCAGGTTAAAATTTTTCCAGTAACTCGAAAAGGGTGCGTCCTATAGAGAAAACGCAAAGAGCAAAATTTGTTCTGAATTCAATTCTGAGCACAATTTAGCAAAAAATTTCATTCTGAGTCAAAAAACAACAAAGTTAGAACGATTTTATGTCAAAAATACTTAAAATCTTTTCAAACCTGAATTCAGCGACGTCTTCGAAAGTGGTTTACCACTTTAACATATCGAAAATGCAGAAAATCGCTTGAAATGGGGATTCTAGTTTATCTATAGTATAATCGAGTGTTGCCATTGGGAACAAACCACTCAATGTTAAAACATTTGATGATTCTCGAAAACGGTGCGTCCTAGCGAGAAAACGCAAAGAGCAAAAGTTGTTCTGAATTCAATTCTGAGCACAATTTAGCAAAAAATTTCATTCTGAGTCAAAAAGCAACAAAGTTAGAACGATTTTATTTCAAAAATACTTAACATTTCTTCAAACCTGAATTCAGCGACGTCTTCGAAGGTGGTTTACGACTTTACCATATCGAAAATGCAGAAAATCGCTTGAAATGGGGAATCTAGATCATCTATAGTATAATCGAGTTTTGCCATTGGGAATAAACCACTCATGTTAAAAATTTTGATGATTCTCGAAAACGGTGCGTCCTAGCGAGAAAAGTGCAAGAGCAAAAGTTGTTTAGAATTCAATTCTGAGCACAATTTAGAAAAAAAATTTATTCTGAGTCTAAAAACAACAAAGTTAGAACGATTTTATGTCAAAAATACTTAAAATCTTTTCAAACCTGAATTCAGCGACGTCTTCGAAGGTGGTTTACCACTTTACCATATCGAAAATGCAGAAAATCGCTTGAAATGGGGATTCTAGTTTATCTATAGTATAATCGAGTTTTGCCATTGGGAATAAACCACTCATGTTAAAAATTTTGATGATTCTCGAAAACGGTGCGTCCTAGCGAGAAAAGTGCAAGAGCAAAAGTTGTTCAGAATTCAATTTTGGGTAGGATTTAAGAAAAATTTTCATTCTCAGGTTAAAATTTCTCCAGTAACTCGAAAAGGGTGCGTCCTAGAGAGAAAACGCAAAGAGCAAAAGTTGTTCTGAATTCAATTCTGAGCACAATTTAGCAAAAAATTTCATTCTGAGTCTAAAAACAACAAAGTTACAACAATTTTATATCAAAAATACTTAAAATATCGTCAAACCAGGATTCTGCGACGTCTTCGATGGTGGTTTACGACTTTACTATATTGAAAATGCAGAAAATCGCTAGAAATGAGGATTCTAGTCCATCTGTAATATAATCGGGTGTTGCCATTGGGAACAAACCACTCAATGTAAAAAAATTTGATGACTCTCGAAAACGGTGCGTCCTAGCGAGAAAACGCAAAGAGCAAAAGTTGTTCTGGATTCAATTTTGTGCACAATTTAGAAAAAAGTTCATTTTGTGTCTAATAACAACAAAGTTACAACGATTTTATGTCAAAAATACTTAAAATCTCTTCAAACCTGAATTCAGCGAAGCCTTCGAAGGTGGTTTACGACTATACCATATCGAAAATGCAGAAAATCGCTTGAAATGGGGATTCTAGTTCATCTATAGTATAATCGAGTGTTGCCATTGGGAACAAACCACTCAATGTTAAAAATATTGATGATTCTCGAAAACGGTGCGTCCTAGCGAGAAAAGTGCAAGAGCAAAAGTTGTTCAGAATTCAATTTTGGGTAGGATTTAAGAGAAATTTTCATTCTCAGGTTGAAATTTCTCCAGTAACTCGAAAAGGGTGCGTCCTAGAGAGAAAACGCAAAGAGCAAAAGTTGTTCTGAATTCAATTTTGAGCACAATTTAGCAAAAAATTTCATTTTGTGTCTAATAACAACAAAGTTACAACGATTTTATGTCAAAAATACTTAAAATATCGTCAAACCTGAATTCAGCGACGTGTTCGAAGGTGGTTTACGACTTTACCATAACGAAAATGCAGAAAATCGCTTGAAATGGGCATTCTAGTTCATTTGTAGTATAATCCAGTTTTGCCATTGGGAACAAACCACTCAATGTTAAAAAATTTGATGATTCTCGAAAACGGTGCGTCTTAGCGAGTAAAGTGCTAGAGCAAAAGTTGTTCCGAATTCAATTTTGGGTAGGATTTAAGAAAAATTTTCATTCTCAGGTTAAAATCTTACCAGTAACTCGAAAACGGTGCGTCCTAGCGAGAAAAGTGCAAGAGTAAAAGTTGTTCAGAAGTCAATTTTGGGTAGGATTTCAGAGAAATTTTCATTCTCAGGTTAAAATTTCTCCAGTAACTCGAAAAGGGTGCGTCCTAGAGAGAAAACGCAAAGAGCAAAAGTTGTTCTGAATTCATTTCTGTGCACAATTTAGCAAAAAATTTCATTTTGTGTCTAATAACAACAAAGTTACAACGATTTTATGTCAAAAATACTTAAAATCTCTTCAAACCTGAATTCAGCGACGTCTTCGAAAGTGGTTTACGACTTTACCATATCGAAAATGCAGAAAATTGCTTGAAGTGGGGATTCTAGTTCATCTATAGTATAATCGAGTGTTGCCATTGGGAACAAACCACTCAATGTTAAAAAATTTGATGATTCTCGAAAACGGTGCGTCCTAGCGAGAATAGTGTAAGAGCAAAGGTTGTTCAGAATTCAATTTTGGGTAGGATTTAAGAAAAATTTTCATTCTCAGGTTAAAATTTCTCCAGTAACTCGAAAACGGTGCGTCCTAGCGAGAAAACGCAAAGAGCAAAAGTTGTTCTGAATTTAATTCTGAGCACAATTTAGCAAAAAATTTCATTCTGAGTCTAAAAACAACAAGGTTAGAACGATTTTATGTCAAAAATACCTTAAATCTCTTCAAACCTGAATTCAGCGACGCCTTCGAAGGTGGTTTACGACTTTACCATATCGAAAATGCAGAAAATCGCTTGAAGTGGGGATTCTAGTTCATCCATAGTATAATCGAGTGTTGCCATTGGGAACAAACCACACAATGTTAAAAAAATTGATGATTGTCGAAGACGGTGCGTCCTAGCGAGAAAACGCAAAGAGCAAAAGTTGTTCTGAATTCAATTTTGAGCACAATTTAGCAAAAAATTTCATTTTGTGTCTAATAACAACAAAGTTACAACGATTTCATGTCAAAATTACTTAAAATCTCTTCAAACCTGAATTCAGCGACGTCTTCGAAGGTGGTTTACGACTTTACCATATCGAAAATGCAGAAAATCGCTTGAAATGGGGATTCTAGTTCATCTATAGTATAATCGAGTGTAGCCATTCGGAACAAACCACTCAATGTTAAAAAAATTGATGATTCTCGAAAACGGTGCGTCCTAGCGAGAATAGTGTAAGAGCAAAGGTTGTTCAGAATTCAATTTTGGGTAGGATTTAAGAAAAATTTTCATTCTCAGGTTAAAATTTCTCCAGTAACTCGAAAACGGTGCGTCCTAGCGAGAAAACGCAAAGAGCAAAAGTTGTTCTGAATTTAATGCTGAGCACAATTTAGCAAAAAATTTCATTTTGTGTCTAATAACAACAAAGTTACAACGATTTTATGTCAAAAATACTTAAAATCTCTTCAAACCTGAATTCAGCGACGTCTTCGAAAGTGGTTTACGACTTTACCATATCGAAAATGCTGAAAATTGCTTGAAGTGGGGATTCTAGTTCATCTATAGTATAATCGAGTGTTGCCATTGGGAACAAACCACTCAATGTTAAAAAATTTGATGATACTCGAAAACGGTGCGTCCTAGCGAAAAAAGTGCAAGAGCAAAAGTTGTTCAGAATTCAATTTTGGGTAGGATTTAAGAAAAATGTTCATTCTCTGGTTAAAATTTCTCCAGTAACTCGAAAACGGTGCGCCCTAGCGAGAAAACGCAGAGAGCAAAAGTTGTTCTGAATTTAATGCTGAGCACAATTTAGCAAAAAATTTCATTTTGTGTCTAATAACAACAAAGTTGCAACGATTTTATGTCAAAAATACTTAAAATCTCTTCAAACCTGAATTCAGCGACGTCTTCGAAAGTGGTTTACGACTTTACCATATCGAAAATGCAGAAAATTGCTTGAAATGGGGATTCTAGTTCATCTATAGTATAATCGAGTGTTGCCATTGGGAACAAACCACTCAATGTTAAAAAATTTGATGATTCTCGAAAACGGTGCGTCCTAGCGCGAAAACGCAAAGAGCAAAAGTTGTTCTGGATTCACTTTTGAGCACAATTTAGCAAAAAATTTCATTTTGTGTCTAATAACAACAAAGTTACAACGATTTTATGTCAAAAATACTTAAAATCTCTTCAAACCTGAATTCAGCGACGTCTTCGAAGGTGGTTTACGACTTTACCATATCGAAAATGCAGAAAATCGCTTGAAATGGGGATTCTAGTTCATCTATAGTATAATCGAGTGTAGCCATTCGGAACAAACCACTCAATGTTAAAAAATTTGATGATTCTCGAAAACGGTGCGTCCTAGCGAGAAAAGTGCAAGAGCAAAAGTTGTTCAGAATTCAATTTTGGGTAGGATTTAAGAAAAATTTTCATTCTCTGGTTAAAATTTTTTCAGTAACTCGAAAAGGGTGCGTCCTAGAGAGAAAACGCAAAGAGCAAAATTTGTTCTGAATTCAATTCTGAGCACAATTTAGCAAAAAATTTTATTCTGAGTCTAAAACAACAAAGTTAGAACGATTTTATGTCAAAAATACTTAAAATCTCGTCAAACCTGAATTCAGCGACGTCTTCGAAGGTTGTTTACGACTTTACCATATTGAAAATGCAGAAAATCGCTTGAAATGGGGATTCTAGTTCATCTATAGTATAGTCGAGTGTTGCCATTGGGAACAAACCACTCAATGTTAAAAAATTTGATGATTCTCGAAAACGGTGCGTCCTAGCGAGAAAACGCAAAGAGCAAAAGTTGTTCTGAATTAAATTTTGAGCACAATTTAGCAAAAAATTTCATTTTGTGTCTAATAACAACAAAGTTACAACCATTTTATGTCAAAAATACTTAATCTCTCTTCAAACCTGAATTCAGCGACGTCTTCGAAGGTGGTTTACGACTTTACCATATCGAAAATGCAGAAAATCGCTTGAAGTGGGGATTCAAGTTCATCTATAGTATAATCGAGTGTTGCCATTGGGAACAAACCACTCAATGTTAAAACAATTGATGATTGTCGTGGACGGTGCGTCCTAGCGAGAAAACGCAAAGAGCAATAGTTGTTCTGAATTCAATTCTGAGCTCAATTTAGCAAAAAATTTCATTCTGAGTCTAAAAACAACAAAGTTACAACGATTTTATATCAAAAATACTTTAAATATCGTCAAACCTGGATTCTGCGACGTTTTCGAAGGTGGTTTATGACTTTACCATATCGAAAATGCAGAAAATCGCTTGAAATGGGCATTCTAGTTCATTTGTAGTATAATCGAGTTTTGCCATTGGGAATAAACCACTCAATGTTAAAAATTTTGTTGATTCTCGAAAACGGTGCGTCCTAGCGCGAAAACGCAAAGAGCAAAAGTTGTTCTGGATTCAGTTTTGAGCACAATTTAGCAAAAAATTTCATTTTGTGTCTTATAACAACAAAGTTACAACGATTTTATGTCAAAAATACTTAAAATCTCTTCAAACCTGAATTCAGCGACGTCTTCGAAGGTGGTTTACGACTTTACCATATCGAAAATGCAGAAAATCGCTTGAAATGGGGATTCTAGTTCATCTATAGTATAATCGAGTGTAGCCATTCGGAACAAACCACTCAATGTTAAAAAATTTGATGATTCTCGAAAACGGTGCGTCCTAGCGAGAAAAGTGCAAGAGCAAAAGTTGTTCAGAATTCAACTTTGGGTAGGATTTAAGAAAAATGTTCATTCTCAGGTTAAAATTTCTCCAGTAACTCGAAAACGGTGCGTCCTAGCAAGAAAGCGCAGAGAGCAAAAGTTGTTCTGAATTCATTTCTGAGCACAATTTAGCAAAAAATTTCATTCTGAGTCTAAAAACAACAAAGTTACAACGATTTTATGTCAAAAATACTTAAAATATCGTCAAACCTGGATTCCGCGACGTCTTCAAAATGGTTTACGACTTTACCATATCGAAAATGCAGAAAATCGCTTGAAATGGGGATTCTAGTTCATCTATAGTATAACCGAGTGTAGTCATTGGGAACAAACCACTCAATGTTAAAGAAATTGATGATTGTCGGAGACGGTGCGTCCTAGCGAGAAAACGCAAAGAGCAAAATTGTTCTGAATTCAATTCTGAGCACAATTTAGCAAAAAATTTCATTCTGAGTCTAAAAACAACAAAGTTAGAACGATTTTATGTCAAAAATACTTAAACTCTCTTCAAACCAGAATTCAGCGACGTCTTCGAAGGTGGTTTACGACTTTACCATATCGAAAATGCAGAAAATCGCTTGAAGTGGGGATTCTAGTTCATCTATAGTATAATCGAGTGTTGCCATTGGGAACAAACCACTCAATGTTAAAAAATTTGATGATTCTCGAAAACGGTGCGTCCTAGCGAGAAAACGCAAAGAGCAAAAGTTGTTCTGAATTAAATTTTGAGCACAATTTAGCAAAAAATTTCATTTTGTGTCTAATAACAACAAAGTTACAACCATTTTATGTCAAAAATACTTAATCTCTCTTCAAACCTGAATTCAGCGACGTCTTCGAAGGTGGTTTACGACTTTACCATATCGAAAATGCAGAAAATCGCTTGAAGTGGGGATTCAAGTTCATCTATAGTATAATCGAGTGTTGCCATTGGGAACAAACCACTCAATGTTAAAAAAATTGATGATTGTCGTGGACGGTGCGTCCTAGCGAGAAAACGCAAAGAGCAATAGTTGTTCTGAATTCAATTCTGAGCTCAATTTAGCAAAAAATTTCATTCTGAGTCTAAAAACAACAAAGTTACAACGATTTTATATCAAAAATACTTAAAATATCGTCAAACCTGGATTCTGCGACGTTTTCGAAGGTGGTTTATGACTTTACCATATCGAAAATGCAGAAAATCGCTTGAAATGGGCATTCTAGTTCATTTGTAGTATAATCGAGTTTTGCCATTGGGAATAAACCACTCAATGTTAAAAATTTTGTTGATTCTCGAAAACGGTGCGTCCTAGCGCGAAAACGCAAAGAGCAAAAGTTGTTCTGGATTCAGTTTTGAGCACAATTTAGCAAAAAATTTCATTTTGTGTCTTATAACAACAAAGTTACAACGATTTTATGTCAAAAATACATAAAATGTCTTCAAACCTGAATTCAGCGACGTCTTCGAATGTGGTTTACGACTTTACCATATCGAAAATGCATAAAATCGCTTGAAATGGGGATTCTAGTTCATCTATAGTATAATCGAGTGTTGCCATTGGGAACAAACCACTCAATGTTAAAAAATTCGATGATTGTCGAAGACGGTGCGTCTTAGCAGGAAAACGCAAAAAGCACAAGTTGTTCTGAATTTAATTCTGAGCACAATTTAGCAAAAAAATTTCAGTCTGAGTCTAAAAACAACAAAGTTACAACAATTTTATATCAAAAATACTTAAAATATCGTCAGACCAGGATTCTGCGACGTCTTCGATGGTGGTTTACGACTTTACCATATCGAAAATGCAGAAAATCGCTAGAAATGAGGATTCTAGTCCATCTATAGTATAATCGAGTGTTGCCATTGGGAACAAACCACTCAATGTTAAAAAATTTGATGATTCTCGAAAACGGTGCGTCCTAGCGAGAAAAGTGCAAGAGCAAAAGTTGTTCAGAATTTAATTTTGGGTAGGATTTAAGAAAAATTTTCATTCTCAGGTTAAAATTTCTCCAGTAACTCGAAAAGGGTGTGTCCTAGAGAGAAAACGCAAAGAACAAAAGTTGTTCTGAATTCAATTCTGAGCACAATTTAGCAAAAAATTTCATTCTGAGTCTAAAATCAACAAAGTTACAACGATTTTATGTCAAAAATACTTAAAATATTGTCAAACCTGGATTCTGCGACGTCTTCAAAAGTGGTTTACGACTTTACCATATCGAAAATGCAGAAAATCGCTTGAAATGGGGATTCTAGTTCATTTGTAGTATAATCGAGTTGTGCCATTGGGAACAAACCACTCAATCTTAAAAATTTTGATGATTCTCGAAAACGGTGCGTCCTAGCGAAAAAAGTGCAAGAGCAAAGGTTGTTCAGAATTCAATTCTGAGCACAATTTTGCAAAAAAATTCATTCTGAGTCTAAAAATACAAAGTTACAACGATTTTATGTCAAAAATACTTAAAATCTCTTCAAACCTGAATTCAGCGACGTCTTGGAAGGTGGTTTACGACATTACCATATCGAAAATGCAGAAAATCGCTTGAAATGGGGATTCTAGTTCATCTATAGTATAATCGAGTGTAGCCATTCGGAACAAACCACTCAATGTTAAAAAATTTGATGATTGTCGTGGACGGTGCGTCCTAGCGAGAAAACGCAAAGAGCAATAGTTGTTCTGAATTCAATTCTGAGCTCAATTTAGCAAAAAATTTCATTTTGTGTCTTATAACAACAAGGTTACAACGATTTTATGTCAAAAATACATAAAATCTCTTCAAACCTGAATTCAGCGACGTCTTCGAATGTGGTTTACGACTTTACCATATCGAAAATGCAGAAAATCGCTTGAAATGGGGATTCTAGTTCATCTATAGTATAATCGAGTGTAGCCATTGGGAACAAACCACTCAATGTTAAAAAATTCGATGATTGTCGAAGACGGTGCGTCTTAGCAGGAAAACGCAAAAAGCACAAGTTGTTCTGAATTTAATTCTGAGCACAATTTAGCAAAAAATTTCATTCTGAGTCTAAAAACAACAAAGTTATAACAATTTTATATCAAGAATTCTTAAAATATGGTCAAACCAGAATTCTGCTACGTCTTCGATGGTGGTTTACGACTTTACTATATCGAAAATGCAGAAAATCGCTTGAAGTGGGGATTCTAGTTCATTTGTAGTATAATCGAGTTTTGCCATTGGGAACAAACCACTCAATGTTAAAAAATTTGATGATTCTCGAAAACGGTGCGTCCTAGCGAGAATAGTGTAAGAGCAAAGGTTGTTCAGAATTCAATTTTGGGTAGGATTTAAGAAAAATTTTCATTCTCAGGTTAAAATTTCTCCAGTAACTCGAAAACGGTGCGTCCTAGCGAGAAAACGCAAAGAGCAAAAGTTGTTCTGAATTTAATTCTGAGCACAATTTAGCAAAAAATTTCATTCTGAGTCTAAAAACAACAAAGTTAAAAAGATTTTATGTCAAAAATACTTAAAATATCGTCAAACCTGGATTCTGCGACGTCTTCAAAATGGTTTACGACTTTACCATATCGAAAATGCAGAAAATCGCTTGAAATGGGGATTCTAGTTCATCTATAGTATAATCGAGTGTAGTCATTCGGAACAAACCACTCAATGTTAAAAAATTTGATGATTCTCGAAAACGGTGCGTCCTAGCGAGAAAAGTGCAAAAGCAAAAGTTGTTCAGAATTCAATATTGGGTAGGATTTAAGAGAAATTTTCATTCTCAGGTTAAAATTTTTTCAGTAACTCGAAAAGGGTGCGTCCTAGAGAGAAAACGCAGAGAGCAAAAGTTGTTCTGAGTTTAATGCTGAGCACAATTTAGCAAAAAATTTCATTTTGTGTCTAATAACAACAAAGTTACAACGATTTTATGTCAAAAATACTTAAAATCTCTTCAAACCTGAATTCAGCGACGTCTTCGAAAGTGGTTTACGACTTTACCATATCGAAAATGCAGAAAATTGCTTGAAATGGGGATTCTAGTTCATCTATAGTATAATCGAGTGTTGCCATTGGGAACAAACCACTCAATGTTAAAAAATTTGATGATTCTCGAAAACGGTGCGTCCTAGCGCGAAAACGCAAAGAGCAAAAGTTGTTCTGGATTCACTTTTGAGCACAATTTAGCAAAAAATTTCATTTTGTGTCTAATAACAACAAAGTTACAACGATTTTATGTCAAAAATACTTAAAATCTCTTCAAACCTGAATTCAGCGACGTCTTCGAAGGTGGTTTACGACTTTACCATATCGAAAATGCAGAAAATCGCTTGAAATGGGGATTCTAGTTCATCTATAGTATAATGGAGTGTAGCCATTCGGAACAAACCACTCAATGTTAAAAAATTTGATGATTCTCGAAAACGGTGCGTCCTAGCGAGAAAAGTGCAAGAGCAAAAGTTGTTCAGAATTCAATTTTGGGTAGGATTTAAGAAAAATGTTCATTCTCAGGTTAAAATTTCTCCAGTAACTCGAAAACGGTGCGTCCTAGCGAGAAAGCGCAGAGAGCAAAAGTTGTTCTGAATTCATTTCTGAGCACAATTTAGCAAAAAATTTCATTCTGAGTCTAAAAACAACAAAGTTACAACGATTTTATGTCAAAAATACTTAAAATATCGTCAAACCTGGATTCCGCGACGTCTTCAAAATGGTTTACGACTTTACCATATCGAAAATGCAGAAAATCGCTTGAAATGGGGATTCTAGTTCATCTATAGTATAACCGAGTGTAGTCATTGGGAACAAACCACTCAATGTTAAAAAAATTGATGATTGTCGAAGACGGTGCGTCCTAGCGAGAAAACGCAAAGAGCAAAAGTTGTTCTGAATTCAATTCTGAGCACAATTTAGCAAAAAATTTCATTTTGTGACTAATAACAACAAAGTTACAACCATTTTATGTCAAAAATACTTAAACTCTCTTCAAACCTGAATTCAGCGACGTCTTCGAAGGTGGTTTACGACTTTACCATATCGAAAATGCAGAAAATCGCTTGAAGTAGGGATTCAAGTTCATCTATAGTATAATCGAGTGTTGCCATTGGGAACAAACCACTCAATGTTAAAAAAATTGATGATTGTCGTGGACGGTGCGTCCTAGCGAGAAAACGCAAAGAGCAATAGTTGTTCTGAATTCAATTCTGAGCTCAATTTAGCAAAAAATTTCATTCTGAGTCTAAAAACAACAAAGTTACAACGATTTTATATCAAAAATACTTAAAATATCGTCAAACCTGGATTCTGCGACGTTTTCGAAGGTGGTTTATGACTTTACCATATCGAAAATGCAGAAAATCGCTTGAAATGGTCATTCTAGTTCATTTGTAGTATAATCGAGTTTTGCCATTGGGAATAAACCACTCAATGTTAAAAATTTTGTTGATTCTCGAAAACGGTGCGTCCTAGCGCGAAAACGCAAAGAGCAAAAGTTGTTCTGGATTCAGTTTTGAGCACAATTTAGCAAAAAATTTCATTCTGAGTCTAAAAACAACAAAGTTATAACAATTTTATATCAAGAATTCTTAAAATATGGTCAAACCAGAATTCTGCTACGTCTTCGATGGTGGTTTACGACTTTACTATATCGAAAATGCAGAAAATCGCTTGAAATGGGGATTCTAGTTCATCGATAGTATAATCGAGTGTAGCCATTGGGAACAAACCACTCAATGTTAAAAAATTCGATGATTGTCGAAGACGGTGCGTCTTAGCAGGAAAACGCAAAAAGCACAAGTTGTTCTGAATTTAATTCTGAGCACAATTTAGCAAAAAATTTCATTCTGAGTCTAAAAACAACAAAGTTATAACAATTTTATATCAAGAATTCTTAAAATATGGTCAAACCAGAATTCTGCTACGTCTTCGATGGTGGTTTACGACTTTACTATATCGAAAATGCAGAAAATCGCTTGAAGTGGGCATTCTAGTTCATTTGTAGTATAATCGAGTTTTGCCATTGGGAATAAACCACTCAATGTTAAAAATTTTGATGATTCTCGAAAACGGTGCGTCCTAGCGAGAAAAGTGCAAGAGCAAAAGTTGATCAGAATTTAATTTTGGGTAGGATTTAAGAAAAATTTTTATTCTCAGGTTAAAATTTCTCCAGTAACTCGAAAAGGGCGCGTCCTAGCGAGAAAAGCCAAAGAGCAAAAGTTGTTCTGAATTCATTTCTGAGCACAATTTAGCAAAAAATTTCATTCTGAGTCTAAAAACAACAAAGTTAAAAAGATTTTATGTCAAAAATACTTAAAATATCGTCAAACCTGGATTCTGCGACGTCTTCAAAATGGTTTACGACTTTACCATATCGAAAATGCAGAAAATCGCTTGAAATGGGGATTCTAGTTCATCTATAGTATAATCGAGTGTAGTCATTCGGAACAAACCACTCAATGTTAAAAAATTTGATGATTCTCGAAAACGGTGCGTCCTAGCGAGAAAAGTGCAAAAGCAAAAGTTGTTCAGAATTCAATATTGGGTAGGATTTAAGAGAAATTTTCATTCTCAGGTTAAAATTTTTTCAGTAACTCGAAAAGGGTGCGTCCTAGAGAGAAAACGCAAAGAGCAAAATTTGTTCTGAATTCAATTCTGAGCACAATTTAGCAAAAAATTTTATTCTGAGTCTAAAAACAACAAAGTTAGAACGATTTTATTTCAAAAATACTTAAAATCTCTTCAAACCTGAATTCAGCGACGTCTTCGAAGGTTGTTTACGACTTTACCATATTGAAAATGCAGAAAATCGCTTGAAATGGGAATTCTAGTTCATCTATAATATAGTCGAGTGTTGCCATTGGGAACAAACCACTCAATGTTAAAAAATTTGCTGATTCTCGAAAACGGTGCGTCCTAGCGAGAAAACGCAAAGAGCACAAGTTGTTCTGAATTTAATTCTGAGCACAATTTAGCAAAAAATTTCATTCTGAGTCTAAAAACAACAAAGTTATAACAATTTTATATCAAGAATACTTAAAATATGGTCAAACCAGGATTCTGCTACGTCTTCGATGGTGGTTTACGGCTTTACTATATCGAAAATGCAGAAAATCGCTTGAAATGGGCATTCTAGTTCATTTGTAGTATAATCGAGTTTTGCCATTGGGAATAAACCACTCAATGTTAAAAATTTTGATGATTCTCGAAAACGGTGCGTCCTAGCGAGAAAAGTGCAAGAGCAAAAGTTGTTCAGAATTTAATTTTGGGTAGGATTTAAGAAAAATTTTTATTCTCAGGTTAAAATTTCTCCAGTAACTCGAAAAGGGCGCGTCCTAGCGAGAAAACCCAAAGAGCAAAAGTTGTTCTGAATTCATTTCTGAGCACAATTTAGCAAAAAATTTCATTCTGAGTCTAAAAACAACAAAGTTAAAAAGATTTTATGTCAAAAATACTTAAAATATCGTCAATCCTGGATTCTGCCACGTCTTCAAGAGTGGTTTACGACTTTACCATATCGAAAATGCAGAAAATCGCTTGAAATGGGGATTCTAGTTCATTTGTAGTATAATCGAGTTTTGCCATTGGGAACAAACAACTCAATGTAAAAAATTTTGTTGATTCTCGAAAACGGTGCGTCCTAGCGAGAAAAGTGCAAGAGCAAAAGTTGTTCAGAATTCACTTTTGGGTAGCATTTAAGAAAAATTTTCATTCTCAGGTTAAAATTTCTCCAGTAACTCGAAAAGGGTGCGTCCTAGCCAAAAAACGCAAAAAACAAAAGGTGTTCTGATTTCAATTCTGAGCACAATTTAGCAAAAAATTTCATTCTGAGTCTAAAAACAACAAAGTTAGAGCAGCAAGCAAGCTATAGTGCGTTTATGGCTTAATTGCAGTTTAACTTTTATAGAATTTGAAAACCGCAACACAGCGGGTGCTATAAATTTGCTTGCCTGAAAAGACCCTTTGCAGGTACCAGCACAGGGTGGTATTGAGGTTTCTGTTCACTAAAATTTAGTTGGGTCCGATTTCATGCAAAAAATCGTGTCTTTTTTCAGCAAAAAAAAAATCTAATATAAGTATATTAATAATAATTTTTATTTACAACAATATAAATCTGATAAAAGAAAAATCAAACATCTCATACATCATCAAAATAATCGCTATCTTCATCGCTTGACTCTTCTAAATTAATTATAAGAGGTTTCACTAAATGTTGTCTGTACCGATCTTCTTCCTTGATTGCGTGTCGCACACAGTTGGACCACGCTTCCGTTGTGATTTTTGAAACTTCATCCCTTATGACATCTATAGCTGTTGAACTAAATTTTGGTGCCGTATTATGTCGTCGGATGCCACCCTTCAGCTGAGACCAGATCAGTTCTATTGGGTTAAAAATGCAGTGGTACGGAGGAAGTCGCAGTACTGTAAATCCACGTTGTTCAGCCATTATATCAATTCTATAATTTTTTTTATACTCTTGAGTTTTCAACACTTCCAATAATTCTTTTTTGGTATAATTGTCTTCGAAAAACAAATCGTGTTCTCTAAGAAAATCCTGGATTTGTTCCTTGTTGGAGCTTGTATTCGGAATTTTTGTTAACTGAGCTGAATGATAACTTGCATTATCAAGTACAACAACACTTTTGGGAGGCAAGTTCGGCAGCAACTGATTTTGGAACCAATCTTCGAACATCTCAGCCGTCATGTTGTCATGGTAGTCCAATGTTGCATCCTTGACATTCTTTGCGGAGAGGAGCAATGCGTTGTCCACAAAACCATCTTTGGAGCCTGCGTGCAAAATTATGACGCGTTTTCCACGACCAGGAGGAGCGTTTAGGGCACACTTTGAAGTTCCATCAGTCCACCCTTTTTTTACGGTGTCATGGGTATCGAACCATGTTTCATCCAAATAAATAATGGAACAATTTTCCTCCCGATACTTTTGGATAGCGTGAAGGTATTTAACCCTCCACTCTGAAATGTACGGAGTTTCCATCAAAACTTGGCGTTTGTTCACAACCGAAAATTTGAAACCAATTTTCCGTAAAAAGCGCCGCAACGATGACTCACTACATTTAATTTTCAACTCTTGCACGACCTTTTCGTGTAACATGGGCACCGTTAAAACTATATTCTTGTCATATCCACCATACATAAGACGTCGAATTAAGTCTGCATGATGATTTTTCAAAACTTTTGAAATTCCGGTATCATTCCTAACTTTTCTTGGTTCAATGGGGTGACTCACAATTTTCCGTACAGTTGACAGCGGAACCAAAGTCATTTTTGAGGTCTTATTAAAACACCCACTACCTCCCTCTTCAGCAGTGATATAGTTGTAAACATTTCGCACTAGTTGTTTAGCTACAACAGGCAAATGTGTCCGAGACGAAGTGGGTGATGTGAACGATCCTGGGACGTCTTCAACAGAAATTTCTTCGTCGCTTCCGCTTTCCAAAATTTCAATTACTTCAGGAAAAGCATCCACATCTTCAGCTGGAGTGTCGTTCCACGATCTCGACATGTTATTTAAAAATAACTGAAACATTACATTAAGTTCATTGAAATATTCGTGATAAAATTGAATTACTGCATAATACCTTTTCAAGATCCCAAAAGAACAGAAGAGTCTTTAAAAAGACGTTTTGATTAAAATAAAGTAAACTCACAAAAGGCAAAAATAACACACACGAAAACACAACCTGTCGACAAAGCGTCTAAAAGGCAAGTAAAATAAATTTGAACTCCTGTATTGCCATTTTACCACCCACCCCATTTTGTCTTCGGCAGGTAGAATCTAACGGATAAATTAATCTATTCGTGGTAGTAGTTTTGTGTTCACTGATGACACATTTCCAAGTAAAAGAGAAAGCAAGCCAAACACAGGTATATTTGCCAGCAGCGAATACCATATTTCTAAAATAATTTAAAACTAAAATGTTGAATAAGGGCCGGTTTATAGTATATATGTATGCATGTAGCACTAACACTTTCATTTTGTAATTTTTCAGGATGCGGCAAATACCACAATTTTCCTAGTACGGTCCCATCCGTCCGTGGCGCGTGCCAGCCTTTGCAGATGTCGAATTTTATTAAGGGTCCGCTGTAAAATACTTAAAAAGTCTAAGCCATAAACGCACTATATCTTGAAGGCCACTCTACAACGATTTTATGTCAAAAATACTTAAAATGTCGTCAAACCTGGATTCTGCGACGTCTTCAAAATGGTTTACGACTTTGCCATATCGAAAATGCAGAAAATCGCTTGAAATGGGGATTCTAGTTGATCTATAGTATAATCGAGTGTAGTCATTCGGAACAAACCACTCAATGTTAAAAAATTTGAAGATTCTCGAAAACGGTGCGTCCTAGCGAGAAAAGTGCAAAAGCAAAAGTTGTTCAGAATTCAATATTGGGTAGGATTTAAGAGAAATTTTCATTCTCAGGTTAAAATTTTTTCAGTAACTCGAAAAGGGTGCGTCCTAGAGAGAAAACGCAGAGAGCAAAAGTTGTTCTGAATTTAATGCTGAGCACAATTTAGCAAAAAATTTCATTTTGTGTCTAATAACAACAAAGTTACAACGATTTTATGTCAAAAATACTTAAACTCTCTTCAAACCTGAATTCAGCGACGTCTTCGAAGGTGGTTTACGACTTTACCATATCGAAAATGCAGAAAGTCGCTTGAAGTGGGGATTCTAGTTCATCTATAGTATAATCGAGTGTTGCCATTGGGAACAAACCACTCAATGTTAAAAAAATTGATGATTGTCGTGGACGGTGCGTTATAGCGAGAAAGCGCAAAGAGCAATAGTTGTTCTGAATTCAATTCTGAGCTCAATTTAGCAAAAAATTTCATTCCGAGTCTAAAAACAACAAAGTTACAACGATTTTATATCAAAAATACTTAAAATATCGTCAAACCTGGATTCTGCGACGTTTTCGAAGGTGGTTTACGACTTTACCATATCGAAAATGCAGAAAATCGCTTGAAATGGGCATTCTAGTTCATTTGTAGTATAATCGAGTTTTGCCATTGGGAATAAACCACTCAATGTTAAAAATTTTGTTGATTCTCGAAAACGGTGCGTCCTAGCGCGAAAACGCAAAGAGCAAAATTTGTTCTGGATTCAGCTTTGAGCACAATTTAGCAAAAAATTTCATTCTGAGTCTAATAACAACAAAGTTACAACGATTTTATATCAAAAATACATAAAATCTCTTCAAACCTGAATTCAGCGACGTCTTCGAATGTGGTTTACGACTTTACCATATCGAAAATGCAGAAAATCGCTTGAAATGGGGATTCTAGTTCATCTATAGTATAATCGAGTGTAGCCATTGGGAACAAACCACTCAATGTTAAAAAATTTGATGATTGTCGAAGACGGTGCGCCTTAGCAGGAAAACGCAAAAAGCACAAGTTGTTCTGAATTTAATTCTGACCACAATTTAGCAAAAAATTTCATTCTGAGTATAAAAACAACAAAGTTACAACAATTTTATATCAAAAATACTTAAAATATCGTCAAACCAGGATTCTGCGACGTCTTCGATGGTGGTTTACGACTTTACTATATCGAAAATGCAGAAAATCGCTAGAAATGAGGATTCTAGTCCATCTATAGTATAATCGAGTGTTGCCATTGGGAACAAACCACTCAATGTTAAAAAATTTGATGATTCTCGAAAACGGTGCGTCCTAGCGAAAAAAGTGCAAGAGCAAAGGTTGTTCAGAATTCAATTCTGAGCACAATTTTGCAAAAAAATTCATTCTGAGTCTAAAAATACAAAGTTACAACGATTTTATTTCAAAAATACTTAAAATCTCTTCAAACCTGAATTCAGCGACGTCTTCGAAGGTGGTTTACGACTTTACCATATCGAAAATGAAGAAAATCGCTTGAAATGGGGTTTCTAGTTCATCTATAGTATAATCGAGTGTAGCCATTCGGAACAAACCACTCAATGTTAAAAAATTTGATGATTCTCGAAAACGGTGCGTCCTAGCGAGAAAAGTGCAAGAGCAAAAGTTGTTCTGAATTCATTTCTGAGCACAATTTAGCAGAAAATTTCATTCTGAGTCTAAAAACAACAAAGTTAGAACGATTCTATGTCAAAAATACTTAAAATCTCTTCAAACCTGAATTCAGCGACGTCTTCGAAAGTGATTTACGACTTTACCATATTGAAAATGCAGAAAATCGCTTGAAATGGTGATTCTAGTTCATCTATAGTATAATCGAGTGTTGCCATTGGGAACAAACCATTCAATGTTAAAAAAATTGATGATTGTCGAAGACGGTGCGTCCTAGCGAGAAAACGCAAAACGCAAAAGTTGTTCTGAGTTCAATTCTGAGCACAATTTAGCAAAAAATTTCATTCTGAGTCTAAAAACAACAAAGTTAGAACGATTTTATGTCAAAAATACTTAAACTCTCTTCAAACCAGAGTTCAGCGACGTCTTCGAAGGTTGTTTACGACTTTACCATATCGAAAATGCAGAAAATCGCTTGAAGTGGGGATTCTAGTTCATCTATAGTATAATCGAGTGTTGCCATTGGGAACAAACCACTCAATGTTAAAAAAATTGATGATTGTCGAAGACGGTGCGTCCTAGCGGGAAAACGCAAAGAGCACAAGTTGTTCTGAATTTAATTCTGAGCACAATTTAGCAAAAAATTTCATTCTGAGTCTAAAAACAACAAAGTTATAACAATTTTATATCAAGAATACTTAAAATATGGTCAAACCAGGATTCTGCTACGTCTTCGATGGTGGTTTACGACTTTACTATATCGAAAATGCAGAAAATCGCTTGAAATGGGCATTCTAGTTCATTTGTAGTATAATCGAGTTTTGCCATTGGGAATAAACCACTCAATGTTAAAATTTTGATGATTCTCGAAAACGGTGCGTCTTAGCGAGAAAAGTGCAAGAGCAAAAGTTGTTCAGAATTTAATTTTGGGTAGGATTTAAGAAAAATTTTTATTCTCAGGTTAAAATTTCTCCAGTAACTCGAAAAGGGCGCGTCCTAGCGAGAAAACCCAAAGAGCAAAAGTTGTTCTGAATTCATTTCCGAGCACAATTTAGCAAAAAATTTCATTCTGAGTCTAAAAACAACAAAGTTAAAAAGATTTTATGTCAAAAATACTTAAAATATCGTCAAACCTGGATTCTGCGACGTCTTCAAGAGTGGTTTACGACTTTACCATATCGAAAATGCAGAAAATCGCTTGAAATGGGGATTCTAGTTCATTTGTAGTATAATCGAGTTTTGCCATTGGGAACAAACAACTCAATGTAAAAAATTTTGTTGATTCTCGAAAACGGTGCGTCCTAGCGAGAAAAGTGCAAGAGCAAAAGTTGTTCAGAATTCACTTTTGGGTAGGATTTAAGAAAAATTTTCATTCTCAGGTTAAAATTTCTCCAGTAACTCGAAAAGGGTGCGTCCTAGCTAAAAAACGCAAAAAACAAAAGGTGTTCTGAATTCATTTCTGAGCACAATTTAGCAAAAAATTTCATTCTGAGTCTAAAAACAACAAAGTTACAACGATTTTATGTCAAAAATACTTAAAATATCGTCAAACCTGAATTCACCGACGTCTTCGAAGGTGATTTACGACTTTACCATATTGAAAATGCAGAAAATCGCTTGAAGTGGGGATTCTAGTTCATCTATAGTATAATCGAGTGTAGCCATTCGGAACAAACCACTCAATGTTAAAAAATTTGATTATTCTCGAAAACGGTGCGTCCTAGCGAGAAAACGCAAAGAGCAAAAGTTGTTCTGAATTCATTTCCGAGCACAATTTAGCAAAAAATTTCATTCTGAGTCTAAAAACAACAAAGTTAAAAAGATTTTATGTCAAAAATACTTAAAATATCGTCAAACCTGGATTCTGCGACGTCTTCAAGAGTGGTTTACGACTTTACCATATCGAAAATGCAGAAAATCGCTTGAAATTGGGATTCTAGTTCATTTGTAGTATAATCGAGTTTTGCCATTGGGAACAAACCACTCAATCTTAAAAATTTTGATGATTCTCGAAAACGGTGCGTCCTAGCGAGAAAAGTGCAAAAGCTAAAGTTGTTCAGAATTCAATATTGGGTAGGAGTTAAGAGAAATTTTCATTCTCAGGTTAAAATTTTTTCAGTAACTCGAAAAGGGTGCGTCCTAGAGAGAAAACGCAAAGAGCAAGATTTGTTCTGAATTCAATTCTGAGCACAATTTAGCAAAAAATTTCATTCTGAGTCAAAAAGCAACAAAGTTAGAACGATTTTATTTCAAAAATACTTAAAATTTCTTCAAACCTGAATTCAGCGACGTCTTCGAAGGTGGTTTACGACTTTACCATATCGAAAATGCAGAAAATCGCTTGAAATGGGGATTCTAGTTCATTTGTAGTATAATCGAGTTTTGCCATTGGGAACAAACAACTCAATGTAAAAAAATTTGTTGATTCTCAAAAACGGTGCGTCCTAGCGAGAAAAGTGCAAGAGCAAAAGTTGTTCAGAATTCACTTTTGGGTAGGATTTAAGAAAAATTTTCAATCTCAGGTTAAAATTTCTCCAGTAACTCGAAAAGGGTGCGTCCTAGCTAAAAAACGCAAAAAACAAAAGGTGTTCTGATTTTAATTCTGAGCACAATTTAGCAAAAAATTTCATTCTGAGTCTAAAAACAACAAAGTTACAACGGTTTTATGTCAAAAATACTTAAAATATCGTCAAACCTGGATTCTGCGACGTCTTCAAAATGGTTTACGACTTTACCATATCGAAAATGCAGAAAATCGCTTGAAATGGGGATTCTAGTTCATCTATAGTATAATCGAGTGTAGTCATTCGGAACAAACCACTCAATGTTAAAAAATTTGATGATTCTCGAAAACGGTGCGTCCTAGCGAGAAAAGTGCAAGAGCAAATGTTGTTCAGAATTCAATTTTGGGTAGGATTTAAGAAAAATGTTCATTCTCAGGTTAAAATTTCTCCAGTAACTCGATAACGGTGCGTCCTAGCGAGAAAACGCAGAGAGCAAAAGTTGTTCTGAATTCATTTCTGAGCACAATTTAGCAAAAAATTTCATTCTGAGTCTAAAAACAACAAAGTTACAACGATTTTATGTCAAAAATACTTAAAATATCGTCAAACCTGAATTCAGCGACGTCTTCGAAGGTGATTTACGACTTTACCATATTGAAAATGCAGAAAATCGCTTGAAATGGGGATTCTAGTTCATCTATAGTATAATCGAGTGTAGCCATTCGGAACAAACCACTCAATGTTAAAAAATTTGATGATTCAAGAAAACGGTGCGTCCTAGCGGGAAAACGCAAAGAGCAAAAGTTGTTCTGAATTCAATTCTGAGCACAATTTAGCAAAAAATTTCATTCTGAGTCTAAAAACAACAAAGTTAGAAAGATTTTATGTCAAAAATACTTAAACTCTCTTCAACCCAGAATTCAGCGACGTCTTCGAAGGTGGTTTACGACTTTACCATATCGAAAATGCAGAAAATCGCTTGAAGTGGGGATTCTAGTTCATCTATAGTATAATCGAGTGTTGCCATTGGAAACAAACCACTCAATGTTAAAAAAATTGATGATTGTCGAAGACGGTGCGTCCTAGCGGGAAAACGCAAAGAGCACAAGTTGCTCTGAATTTAATTCTGAGCACAATTTAGCAAAAAATTTCATTCTGAGTCTAAAAACAACAAAGTTATAACAATTTTATATCAAGAATACTTAAAATATGGTCAAACCAGGATTCTGCTACGTCTTCGATGGTGGTTTACGACTTTACTATATCGAAAATGCAGAAAATCGCTTGAAATGGGCATTCTAGTTCATTTGTAGTATAATCGAGTTTTGCCATTGGGAATAAACCACTCAATGTTAAAAATTTTGATGATTCTCGAAAACGGTGCGTCCTAGCGAGAAAAGTGCAAGAGCAAAAGTTGTTCAGAATTTAATTCTGATTAGGATTTAAGAAAAATTTTTATTCTCAGGTTAAAATTTCTCCAGTAACTCGAAAAGGGCGCGTCCTAGCGAGAAAACCCAAAGAGCAAAAGTTGTTCTGAATTCATTTCTGAGCACAATTTAGCAAAAAATTTCATTCTGAGTCTAAAAACAACAAAGTTAGAACGATTTTATGTCAAAAATACTTAAAATATCGTCAAACCTGGATTCTGCGACGCCTTCAAGAGTGGTTTACGACTTTACCATATCGAAAATGCAGAAAATCGCTTGAAATTGGGATTCTAGTTCATTTGTAGTATAATCGAGTTTTGCCATTGGGAACAAACCACTCAATCTTAAAAATTTTGATGATTCTCGAAAACGGTGCGTCCTAGCGAGAAAAGTGCAAAAGCAAAAGTTGTTCAGAATACAATTTTGGGTAGGATTTAAGAAAAATTTTCATTCTCAGGTTAAAATTTCACCAGTAACTCGAAAACGGTGCGTCCTAGCGAGAAAACGCAAAGAGCAAAAGTTGTTCTGAATTCAATTCTGAGCACAATTTAGCAAAAAATTTCATTCTGAGTCTAAAAACAACAAAGTTAGAAAGATTTTATGTCAAAAATACTTAAAATCTCTTTAAACCTGAATTCTGCCACGTTTTCGATTGTGGTTTACGACCTTACTATATCGAAAATGTAGAAAATTGCGAGAAATGGGGATTCTAGTTCAGCTATAGTATAATCGAGTGTTGCCATTGGGAACAAACCACTCAATGTTAAAAAATTTGATGATTCAAGAAAACGGTGCGTCCTAGCGGGAAAACGCAAAGAGCAAAAGTTGTTCTGAATTCAATTCTGAGCACAATTTAGCAAAAAATTTCACTCTGAGTCTAAAAACAACAAAGTTAGAAAGATTTTATGTCAAAAATACTTAAAATCTCTTTAAACCTGAATTCTGCCACGTTTTCGATTGTGGTTTACGACCTTACTATATCGAAAATGTAGAAAATTGCGAGAAATGGGGATTCTAGTTCAGCTATAGTATAATCGAGTGTTGCCATTGGGAACAAACCACTCGATGTTTAAAAATTTGATGATTCTCGAAAACGGTGCTTTCTAGCGAGAAAACGCAAAGAACAAAAGTTGTTCTGAATTCAATTCTGACTACAATTTAGCAAAAAATTTCATTTTGTGTCTAATAACATCAAAGTTACAACGATTTTATGTCAAAAACACTTAAAATCTCTTCAAACCTGAATTCAGCGACGGCTTCAAAGATGGTTTACGACTTTACCATATCGAAAATGCAGAAAATCGCTTGAAATGGGGATTTTAGTTCATCTATAGTATAATCGAGTGTTGCCATTGGGAACAAACCACTCAATGTTAAAGAATTTGATGATTGTCGAAGACGGTGCGTCCTAGCGAGAAAACGCAAAAAGCACAAGTTGTTCTGAATTCAATTCTGAGCACAATTTATCAAAAAATTTCATTGAGTCTAAAAACAACAAAGTTACAAAAATTTTATATCAAAAATACTTAAAATATCGTCAAACCTGGATTCTGCGACGTCTTAGAAGGTGGTTTACAACTTTACCATATCGAAAATACAGAAAATCGCTTGAAATGGGGATTCTAGTTCATCTATACTATAATCGAGTGTTGCCATTGGGAACAAACCACTCAATGTTAAAAAATTTGATGATTCTCGAAAACGGTGCGTCCTAGCGAGAAAAGTGCAAGAGCAAAAGTTGTTCAGAATACAATTTTGGGTAGGATTTAAGAAAAATTTTCATTCTCAGGTTAAAATTTCACCAGTAACTCGAAAACGGTGCGTCCTAGCGAGAAAACGCAAAGAGCAAAAGTTGTTCTGAACTCATTTCTAAGCACAATTTAGCAAAAAATTTTATTCTGAGTCTAAAAACAACAAAGTTAGAACGATTTTATGCCAAAAATACTTAAAATATCGTCAAACCAAGATTCTGCGACGTCTTCGATGGTGGTTTACGACTTTACTATATCGAAAATGCAGAAAATCGCTAGAAATGAGGATTCTAGTCCATCTATAGTATAATCGAGTGTTGCCATTGGGAACAAACCACTCAATGTTAAAAAATTTGATGATTCTCGAAAACGGTGCGTCCTAGCGAGAAAAGTGCAAGAGCAAAAGTTGTTCAGAATACAATTTTGGGTAGGATTTAAGAAAAATTTTCATTCTCAGGTTAAAATTTCACCAGTAACTCGAAAACGGTGCGTCCTAGCGAGAAAACGCAAAGAGCAAAAGTTGTTCTGAACTCATTTCTAAGCACAATTTAGCAAAAAATTTTATTCTGAGTCTAAAAACAACAAAGTTAGAACGATTTTATGTCAAAAATACTTAAAATCTCGTCAAACCTGAATTCAGCGACGTCTTCGAAGGTGGTTTACGACTTTACCATATCGAAAATGCAGAAAATCCCTTGAAATGGGAATTCTAGTTCATCTATTGTATAATCGAGTGTTGCCATTGGGAACAAACCACTCAATGTTAAAAAAATTGATGATTGTCGAAGACGGTGCGTTCTAGCGAGAAAACGCAAAGAGCAAAAGTTGTTCTGAATTCAATTCTGAGCACAATTTAGCAAAAAATTTCATTCTGAGTCTAAAAACAACAAAGTTACAACGATTTTATGCCAAAATTACTTAAAATATCGTCAAACCAAGATTCTGCGACGTCTTCGATGGTGGCTTACGACTTTACTATATCGAAAATGCAGAAAATCGCTAGAAATGAGGATTCTAGTCCATCTATAGTATAATCGAGTGTTGCCATTGGGAACAAACCACTCAATGTTAAAAAATTTGATGATTCTCGAAAACGGTGCGTCCTAGCGAGAATAGTGTAAGAGCAAAGGTTGTTCAGAATTCAATTTTGGGTAGGATTTAAGAAAAATTTTCATTCTCAGGTTAAAATTTCTCCAGTAACTCGAAAACGGTGCGTCCTAGCGAGAAAACGCAAAGAGCAAAAGTTGTTCTGAATTCAATTTTGAGCACAATTTAGCAAAAAATTTCATTTTGTGTCTAATAACAACAAAGTTACAACGATTTCATGTCAAAATTACTTAAAATCTCTTCAAACCTGAATTCAGCGACGTCTTCGAAGGTGGTTTACGACTTTACCATATCGAAAATGCAGAAAATTGCTTGAAGTGGGGATTCTAGTTCATCTATAGTATAATCGAGTGTTGCCATTGGGAACAAACCACTCAATGTTAAAAAATTTGATGATTCTCGAAAACGGTGCGTCCTAGCGAGAATAGTGTAAGAGCAAAGGTTGGTCAGAATTCAATTTTGGGTAGGATTTAAGAAAAATTTTCATTCTCAGGTTAAAATTTCTCCAGTAACTCGAAAACGGTGCGTCCTAGCGAGAAAACGCAAAGAGCAAAAGTTGTTCTGAATTTAATTCTGAGCACAATTTAGCAAAAAATTTCATTCTGAGTCTAAAAACAACAAGGTTAGAACGATTTTATGTCAAAAATACCTTAAATCTCTTCAAACCTGAATTCAGCGACGCCTTCGAAGGTGGTTTACGACTTTACCATATCGAAAATGCAGAAAATCGCTTGAAATGGGGATTCTAGTTCATCTATAGTATAATCGAGTGTAGCCATTCGGAACAAACCACTCAATGTTAAAAAAATTGATGATTCTCGAAAACGGTGCGTCTTAGCGAGTAAAGTGCTAGAGCAAAAGTTGTTCAGAATTCAATTTTGGGTAGGATTTAAGAAAAATTTTCATTCTCAGGTTAAAATCTTACCAGTAACTCGAAAACGGTGCGTCCTAGCGAGAAAAGTGCAAGAGCAAAAGTTGTTCAGAATTCAATTTTGGGTAGGATTTAAAAAAAATTTTCATTCTCAGGTTAAAATTTCTCCAGTAACTCGAAAAGGGTGCGTCCTAGAGAGAAAACGCAAAGAGCAAAAGTTGTTCTGAATTCATTTCTGTGCACAATTTAGCAAAAAATTTCATTTTGTGTCTAATAACAACAAAGTTACAACGATTTTATGTCAAAAATACTTAAAATCTCTTCAAACCTGAATTCAGCGACGTCTTCGAAAGTGGTTTACGACTTTACCATATCGAAAATGCAGAAAATTGCTTGAAGTGGGGATTCTAGTTCATCTATAGTATAATCGAGTGTTGCCATTGGGAACAAACCACTCAATGTTAAAAAATTTGATGATTCTCGAAAACGGTGCGTCCTAGCGAGAATAGTGTAAGAGCAAAGGTTGGTCAGAATTCAATTTTGGGTAGGATTTAAGAAAAATTTTCATTTTCAGGTTAAAATTTCTCCAGTAACTCGAAAACGGTGCGTCCTAGCGAGAAAACGCAAAGAGCAAAAGTTGTTCTGAATTTAATTCTGAGCACAATTTAGCAAAAAATTTCATTCTGAGTCTAAAAACAACAAGGTTAGAACGATTTTATGTCAAAAATACCTTAAATCTCTTCAAACCTGAATTCAGCGACGCCTTCGAAGGTGGTTTACGACTTTACCATATCGAAAATGCAGAAAATCGCTTGAAGTGGGGATTCTAGTTCATCTATAGTATAATCGAGTGTTGCCATTGGGAACAAACCACACAATGTTAAAAAAATTGATGATTGTCGAAGACGGTGCGTCCTAGCGAGAAAACGCAAAGAGCAAAAGTTGTTCTGAATTCAATTTTGAGCACAATTTAGCAAAAAATTTCATTTTGTGTCTAATAACAACAAAGTTACAACGATTTCATGTCAAAATTACTTAAAATCTCTTCAAACCTGAATTCAGCGACGTCTTCGAAGGTGGTTTACGACTTTACCATATCGAAAATGCAGAAAATCGCTTGAAATGGGGATTCTAGTTCATCTATAGTATAATCGAGTGTAGCCATTCGGAACAAACCACTCAATGTTAAAAAAATTGATGATTCTCGAAAACGGTGCGTCCTAGCGGGAATAGTGTAAGAGCAAAGGTTGTTCAGAATTCAATTTTGGGTAGGATTTAAGAAAAATTTTCATTCTCAGGTTAAAATTTCTCCAGTAACTCGAAAACTGTGCGTCCTAGCGAGAAAACGCAAAGAGCAAAAGTTGTTCTGAATTTAATGCTGAGCACAATTTAGCAAAAAATTTCATTTTGTGTCTAATAACAACAAAGTTACAACGATTTTATGTCAGAAATACTTAAAATCTCTTCAAACCTGAATTCAGCGACGTCTTCGAAAGTGGTTTACGACTTTACCATATCGAAAATGCTGAAAATTGCTTGAAGTGGGGATTCTAGTTCATCTATAGTATAATCGAGTGTTGCCATTGGGAACAAACCACTCAATGTTAAAAAATTTGATGATTCTCGAAAACGGTGCGTCCTAGCGAAAAAACGCAGAGAGCAAAAGTTGTTCTGAATTCATTTCTGAGCACAATTTAGCAAAAAATTTCATTCTGAGTCTAAAAACAACAAAGTTACAACGATTTTATGTCAAAAATACTTAAAATATCGTCAAACCTGGATTCCGCGACGTCTTCGAAGGTTGTTTACGACTTTACCATATTGAAAATGCAGAAAATCGCTTGAAATGGGGATTCTAGTTCATCTATAGTATAGTCGAGTGTTGCCATTGGGAACAAACCACTCAATGTTAAAAAATTTGATGATTCTCGAAAACGGTGCGTCCTAGCGAGAAAACGCAAAGAGCAAAAGTTGTTCTGAATTAAATTTTGAGCACAATTTAGCAAAAAATTTCATTTTGTGTCTAATAACAACAAAGTTACAACCATTTTATGTCAAAAATACTTAAAATCTCTTCAAACCTGAATTCAGCGACGTCTTCGAAAGTGGTTTACGACTTTACCATATCGAAAATGCTGAAAATTGCTTGAAGTGGGGATTCTAGTTCATCTATAGTATAATCGAGTGTTGCCATTGGGAACAAACCACTCAATGTTAAAAAATTTGATGATTCTCGAAAACGGTGCGTCCTAGCGAAAAAAGTGCAAGAGCAAAAGTTGTTCAGAATTCAAATTTGGGTAGGATTTAAGAAAAATGTTCATTCTCAGGTTAAAATTTCTCCAGTAACTCGAAAACGGTGCGTCCTAGCGAAAAAACGCAGAGAGCAAAAGTTGTTCTGAATTCATTTCTGAGCACAATTTAGCAAAAAATTTCATTCCGAGTCTAAAAACAACAAAGTTACAACGATTTTATGTCAAAAATACTTAAAATATCGTCAAACCTGGATTCCGCGACGTCTTCAAAATGGTTTACGACTTTACCATATCGAAAATGCAGAAAATCGCTTGAAATGGGGATTCTAGTTCATCTATAGTGTAACCGAGTGTAGTCATTGGGAACAAACCACTCAATGTTAAAGAAATTGATGATTGTCGAAGACGGTGCGTCCTAGCGAGAAAACGCAAAGAGCAAAATTGTTCTGAATTCAATTCTGAGCACAATTTAGCAAAAAATTTCATTCTGAGTCTAAAAACAACAAAGTTAGAACGATTTTATGTCAAAAATACTTAAACTCTCTTCAAACCAGAATTCAGCGACGTCTTCGAAGGTGGTTTACGACTTTACCATATCGAAAATGCAGAAAATCGCTTGAAGTGGGGATTCTAGTTCATCTATAGTATAATCGAGTGTTGCCATTGGGAACAAACCACTCAATGTTAAAAAAATTGATGATTGTCGAAGACGGTGCGTCCTAGCGAGAAAAGTGCAAAAGCAAAAGTTGTTCAGAATTCAATATTGGGTAGGATTTAAGAGAAATTTTCATTCTCTGGTTAAAATTTTTTCAGTAACTCGAAAAGGGTGCGTCCTAGAGAGAAAACGCAAAGACCAAAATTTGTTCTGAATTCAATTCTGAGCACAATTTAGCAAAAAATTTTATTCTGAGTCTAAAACAACAAAGTTAGAACGATTTTATGTCAAAAATACTTAAAATCTCTTCAAACCTGAATTCAGCGACGTCTTCGAAGGTTGTTTACGACTTTACCATATTGAAAATGCAGAAAATCGCTTGAAATGGGGATTCTAGTTCATCTATAGTATAGTCGAGTGTTGCCATTGGGAACAAACCACTCAATGTTAAAAAATTTGATGATTCTCGAAAACGGTGCGTCCTAGCGAGAAAACGCAAAGAGCAAAAGTTGTTCTGAATTAAATTTTGAGCACAATTTAGCAAAAAATTTCATTTTGTGTCTAATAACAACAAAGTTACAACTATTTTATGTCAAAAATACTTAATCTCTCTTCAAACCTGAATTCAGCGACGTCTTCGAAGGTGGTTTACGACTTTACCATATCGAAAATGCAGAAAATCGCTTGAAGTGGGGATTCAAGTTCATCTATAGTATAATCGAGTGTTGCCATTGGGAACAAACCACTCAATGTTAAAAAAATTGATGATTGTCGTGGACGGTGCGTCCTAGCGAGAAAACGCAAAGAGCAATAGTTGTTCTGAATTCAATTCTGAGCTCAATTTAGCAAAAAATTTCATTCTGAGTCTAAAAACAACAAAGTTACAACGATTTTATGTCAAAAATACTTAAAATATCGTCAAACCTGGATTCCGCGACGTCTTCAAAATGGTTTACGACTTTACCATATCGAAAATGCAGAAAATCGCTTGAAATGGGGATTCTAGTTCATCTATAGTATAACCGAGTGTAGTCATTGGGAACAAACCACTCAATGTTAAAGAAATTGATGATTGTCGAAGACGGTGCGTCCTAGCGAGAAAACGCAAAGAGCAAAATTGTTCTGAATTCAATTCTGAGCACAATTTAGCAAAAAATTTCATTCTGAGTCTAAAAACAACAAAGTTAGAACGATTTTATGTCAAAAATACTTAAACTCTCTTCAAACCAGAATTCAGCGACGTCTTCGAAGGTGGTTTACGACTTTACCATATCGAAAATGCAGAAAATCGCTTGAAGTGGGGATTCTAGTTCATCTATAGTATAATCGAGTGTTGCCATTGGGAACAAACCACTCAATGTTAAAAAAATTGATGATTGTCGAAGACGGTGCGTCCTAGCGAGAAAAGTGCAAAAGCAAAAGTTGTTCAGAATTCAATATTGGGTAGGATTTAAGAGAAATTTTCATTCTCTGGTTAAAATTTTTTCAGTAACTCGAAAAGGGTGCGTCCTAGAGAGAAAACGCAAAGAGCAAAATTTGTTCTGAATTCAATTCTGAGCACAATTTAGCAAAAAATTTTATTCTGAGTCTAAAACAACAAAGTTAGAACGATTTTATGTCAAAAATACTTAAAATCTCTTCAAACCTGAATTCAGCGACGTCTTCGAAGGTTGTTTACGACTTTACCATAGTGAAAATGCAGAAAATCGCTTGAAATGGGGATTCTAGTTCATCTATAGTATAGTCGAGTGTTGCCATTGGGAACAAACCACTCAATGTTAAAAAATTTGATGATTCTCGAAAACGGTGCGTCCTAGCGAAAAAAGTGCAAGAGCAAAAGTTGTTCAGAATTCAAATTTGGGTAGGATTTAAGAAAAATGTTCATTCTCAGGTTAAAATTTCTCCAGTAACTCGAAAACGGTGCGTCTTAGCGAAAAAACGCAGAGAGCAAAAGTTGTTCTGAATTCATTTCTGAGCACAATTTAGCAAAAAATTTCATTCTGAGTCTAAAAACAACAAAGTTACAACGATTTTATATCAAAAATACTTAAAATATCGTCAAACCTGGATTCTGCGAGGTCTTCAAAATGGTTTACGACTTTACCATATCGAAAATGCAGAAAATCGCTTGAAATGGGGATCCTAGTTCATCTATAGTATAATCGAGTGTAGCCATTCGGAACAAACCACTCAATGTTAAAAAATTTGATGATTCTCGAAAACGGTGCGTCCTAGCGAGAAAAGTGCAAGAGCAAAAGTTGTTCAGCATTCAATTTTGGGTAGGATTTAAGAAAAATGTTCATTCTCAGGTTAAAATTTCTCCAGTAACTCGAAAACGGTGCGTCCTAGCGAGAAAACGCAGAGAGCAAAAGTTGTTCTGAATTAAATTTTGAGCACAATTTAGCAAAAAATTTCATTTTGTGTCTAATAACAACAAAGTTACAACCATTTTATGTCAAAAATACTTAATCTCTCTTCAAACCTGAATTCAGCGACGTCTTCGAAGGTGGTTTACGACTTTACCATTTCGAAAATGCAGAAAATCGCTTGAAGTGGGGATTCAAGTTCATCTATAGTATAATCGAGTGTTGCCATTGGGAACAAACCACTCAATGTTAAAAAAATTGATGATGGTCGAAGACGGTGCGTCCTAGCGAGAAAAGTGCAAAAGCAAAAGTTGTTCAGAATTCAATATTGGGTAGGATTTAAGAGAAATTTTCATTCTCTGGTTAAAATTTTTTCAGTAACTCGAAAAGGGTGCGTCCTAGAGAGAAAACGCAAAGACCAAAATTTGTTCTGAATTCAATTCTGAGCACAATTTAGCAAAAAATTTTATTCTGAGTCTAAAACAACAAAGTTAGAACGATTTTATGTCAAAAATACTTAAAATCTCTTCAAACCTGAATTCAGCGACGTCTTCGAAGGTTGTTTACGACTTTACCATATTGAAAATGCAGAAAATCGCTTGAAATGGGGATTCTAGTTCATCTATAGTATAGTCGAGTGTTGCCATTGGGAACAAACCACTCAATGTTAAAAAATTTGATGATTCTCGAAAACGGTGCGTCCTAGCGAGAAAACGCAAAGAGCAAAAGTTGTTCTGAATTAAATTTTGAGCACAATTTAGCAAAAAATTTCATTTTGTGTCTAATAACAACAAAGTTACAACTATTTTATGTCAAAAATACTTAATCTCTCTTCAAACCTGAATTCAGCGACGTCTTCGAAGGTGGTTTACGACTTTACCATATCGAAAATGCAGAAAATCGCTTGAAGTGGGGATTCAAGTTCATCTATAGTATAATCGAGTGTTGCCATTGGGAACAAACCACTCAATGTTAAAAAAATTGATGATTGTCGTGGACGGTGCGTCCTAGCGAGAAAACGCAAAGAGCAATAGTTGTTCTGAATTCAATTCTGAGCTCAATTTAGCAAAAAATTTCATTCTGAGTCTAAAAACAACAAAGTTACAACGATTTTATGTCAAAAATACTTAAAATATCGTCAAACCTGGATTCCGCGACGTCTTCAAAATGGTTTACGACTTTACCATATCGAAAATGCAGAAAATCGCTTGAAATGGGGATTCTAGTTCATCTATAGTATAACCGAGTGTAGTCATTGGGAACAAACCACTCAATGTTAAAGAAATTGATGATTGTCGAAGACGGTGCGTCCTAGCGAGAAAACGCAAAGAGCAAAATTGTTCTGAATTCAATTCTGAGCACAATTTAGCAAAAAATTTCATTCTGAGTCTAAAAACAACAAAGTTAGAACGATTTTATGTCAAAAATACTTAAACTCTCTTCAAACCAGAATTCAGCGACGTCTTCGAAGGTGGTTTACGACTTTACCATATCGAAAATGCAGAAAATCGCTTGAAGTGGGGATTCTAGTTCATCTATAGTATAATCGAGTGTTGCCATTGGGAACAAACCACTCAATGTTAAAAAAATTGATGATTGTCGAAGACGGTGCGTCCTAGCGAGAAAAGTGCAAAAGCAAAAGTTGTTCAGAATTCAATATTGGGTAGGATTTAAGAGAAATTTTCATTCTCTGGTTAAAATTTTTTCAGTAACTCGAAAAGGGTGCGTCCTAGAGAGAAAACGCAAAGAGCAAAATTTGTTCTGAATTCAATTCTGAGCACAATTTAGCAAAAAATTTTATTCTGAGTCTAAAACAACAAAGTTAGAACGATTTTATGTCAAAAATACTTAAAATCTCTTCAAACCTGAATTCAGCGACGTCTTCGAAGGTTGTTTACGACTTTACCATAGTGAAAATGCAGAAAATCGCTTGAAATGGGGATTCTAGTTCATCTATAGTATAGTCGAGTGTTGCCATTGGGAACAAACCACTCAATGTTAAAAAATTTGATGATTCTCGAAAACGGTGCGTCCTAGCGAAAAAAGTGCAAGAGCAAAAGTTGTTCAGAATTCAAATTTGGGTAGGATTTAAGAAAAATGTTCATTCTCAGGTTAAAATTTCTCCAGTAACTCGAAAACGGTGCGTCCTAGCGAAAAAACGCAGAGAGCAAAAGTTGTTCTGAATTCATTTCTGAGCACAATTTAGCAAAAAATTTCATTCTGAGTCTAAAAACAACAAAGTTACAACGATTTTATATCAAAAATACTTAAAATATCGTCAAACCTGGATTCTGCGACGTCTTCAAAATGGTTTACGACTTTACCATATCGAAAATGCAGAAAATCGCTTGAAATGGGGATCCTAGTTCATCTATAGTATAATCGAGTGTAGCCATTCGGAACAAACCACTCAATGTTAAAAAATTTGATGATTCTCGAAAACGGTGCGTCCTAGCGAGAAAAGTGCAAGAGCAAAAGTTGTTCAGAATTCAATTTTGGGTAGGATTTAAGAAAAATGTTCATTCTCAGGTTAAAATTTCTCCAGTAACTCGAAAACGGTGCGTCCTAGCGAGAAAGCGCAGAGAGCAAAAGTTGTTCTGAATTCATTTCTGAGCACAATTTAGCAAAAAATTTCATTCTGAGTCTAAAAACAACAAAGTTACAACGATTTTATGTCAAAAATACTTAAAATATCGTCAAACCTGGATTCCGCGACGTCTTCAAAATGGTTTACGACTTTACCATATCGAAAATGCAGAAAATCGCTTGAAATGGGGATTCTAGTTCATTTGTAGTATAATCGAGTTGTGCCACTGGGAACAAACCACTCAATCTTAAAAATTTTGATGATTCTCGAAAACGGTGCGTCCTAGCGAAAAAAGTGCAAGAGCAAAGGTTGTTCAGAATTCAATTCTGAGCACAATTTTGCAAAAAAATTCATTCTGAGTCTAAAAATACAAAGTTACAACGATTTTATGTCAAAAATACTTAAAATCTCTTCAAACCTGAATTCAGCGACGTCTTGGAAGGTGGTTTACGACTTTACCATATCGAAAATGCAGAAAATCGCTTGAAATGGGGATTCTAGTTCATCTATAGTATAATCGAGTGTAGCCATTCGGAACAAACCACTCAATGTTAAAAAATTTGATGATTGTCGTGGACGGTGCGTCCTAGCGAGAAAACGCAAAGAGCAATAGTTGTTCTGAATTCAATTCTGAGCTCAATTTAGCAAAAAATTTCATTTTGTGTCTTATAACAACAAGGTTACAACGATTTTATGTCAAGAATACATAAAATCTCTTCAAACCTGAATTCAGCGACGTCTTCGAATGTGGTTTACGACTTTACCATATCGAAAATGCAGAAAATCGCTTGAAATGGGGATTCTAGTTCATCTATAGTATAATCGAGTGTAGCCATTGGGAACAAACCACTCAATGTTAAAAAATTCGATGATTGTCGAAGACGGTGCGTCTTAGCAGGAAAACGCAAAAAGCACAAGTTGTTCTGAATTTAATTCTGAGCACAATTTAGCAAAAAATTTCATTCTGAGTCTAAAAACAACAAAGTTATAACAATTTTATATCAAGAATTCTTAAAATATGGTCAAACCAGAATTCTGCTACGTCTTCGATGGTGGTTTACGACTTTACTATATCGAAAATGCAGAAAATCGCTTGAAATGGGCATTCTAGTTCATTTGTAGTATAATCGAGTTTTGCCATTGGGAATAAACCACTCAATGTTAAAAATTTTGATGATTCTCGAAAACGGTGCGTCCTAGCGAGAAAAGTGCAAGAGCAAAAGTTGATCAGAATTTAATTTTGGGTAGGATTTAAGAAAATTTTTTATTCTCAGGTTAAAATTTCTCCAGTAACTCGAAAAGGGCGCGTCCTAGCGAGAAAACCCAAAGAGCAAAAGTTGTTCTGAATTCAATTCTGAGCACAATTTAGCAAAAAATTTCATTCTGAGTCTAAAAACAACAAAGTTAAAAAGATTTTATGTCAAAAATACTTAAAATATCGTCAAACCTGGATTCTGCGACGTCTTCAAAATGGTTTACGACTTTACCATATCGAAAATGCAGAAAATCGCTTGAAATGGGGATTCTAGTTCATCTATAGTATAATCGAGTGTAGTCATTCGGAACAAACCACTCAATGTTAAAAAATTTGATGATTCTCGAAAACGGTGCGTCCTAGCGAGAAAAGTGCAAAAGCAAAAGTTGTTCAGAATTCAATACTGGGTAGGATTTAAGAGAAATTTTCATTCTCAGGTTAAAATTTTTTCAGTAACTCGAAAAGGGTGCGTCCTAGAGAGAAAACGCAGAGAGCAAAAGTTGTTCTGAATTTAATGCTGAGCACAATTTAGCAAAAAATTTCATTCTGAGTCTAAAAACAACAAAGTTAGAACGATTTTATGTCAAAAATACTTAAACTCTCTTCAAACCAGAATTTAGCGACGTCTTCGAAGGTGGTTTACGACTTTACCATATCGAAAATGCAGAAAATCGCTTGAAGTGGGGATTCCAGTTCATCTATAGTATAATCGAGTGTTGCCATTGGGAACAAACCACTCAATGTTAAAAAAATTGATGATTGTCGAAGACGGTGCGTCCTAGCGAGAAAAGTGCAAAAGCAAAAGTTGTTCAGAATTCAATATTGGGTAGGATTTAAGAGAAATTTTCATTCTCAGGTTAAAATTTTTTCAGTAACTCGAAAGGGGTGCGTCCTAGAGAGAAAACGCAAAGAGCAAAATTTGTTCTGAATTCAATTCTGAGCACAATTTAGCAAAAAATTTTATTCTGAGTCTAAAACAACAAAGTTAGAACGATTTTATGTCAAAAATACTTAAAATCTCTTCAAACCTGAATTCAGCGACGTCTTCGAAGGTTGTTTACGACTTTACCATATTGAAAATGCAGAAAATCGCTTGAAATGGGGATTCTAGTTCATCTATAGTATAGTCGAGTGTTGCCATTGGGAACAAACCACTCAATGTTAAAAAATTTGATGATTCTCGAAAACGGTGCGTCCTAGCGAGAAAACGCAAAGAGCAAAAGTTGTTCTGAATTAAATTTTGAGCACAATTTAGCAAAAAAATTCATTTTGTGTCTAATAACAACAAAGTTACAACCATTTTATGTCAAAAATACTTAAACTCTCTTCAAACCTGAATTCAGCGACGTCTTCGAAGGTGGTTTACGACTTTACCATATCGAAAATGCAGAAAATCGCTTGAAGTGGGGATTCAAGTTCATCTATAGTATAATCGAGTGTTGCCATTGGGAACAAACCACTCAATGTTAAAAAAATTGATGATTGTCGTGGACGGTGCGTCCTAGCGAGAAAACGCAAAGAGCAATAGTTGTTCTGAATTCAATTCTGAGCTCAATTTAGCAAAAAATTTCATTCTGAGTCTAAAAACAACAAAGTTACAACGATTTTATGTCAAAAATACATAAAATCTCTTCAAACCTGAATTCAGCGACGTCTTCGAATGTGGTTTACGACTTTACCATATCGAAAATGCAGAAAATCGCTTGAAATGGGGATTCTAGTTCATCTATAGTATAATCGAGTGTAGCCATTGGGAACAAACCACTCAATGTTAAAAAATTCGATGATTGTCGAAGACGGTGCGTCTTAGCAGGAAAACGCAAAAAGCACAAGTTGTTCTGAATTTAATTCTGAGCACAATTTAGCAAAAAATTTCATTCTGAGTCTAAAAACAACAAAGTTATAACAATTTTATATCAAGAATTCTTAAAATATGGTCAAACCAGAATTCTGCTACGTCTTCGATGGTGGTTTACGACTTTACTATATCGAAAATGCAGAAAATCGCTTGAAATGGGCATTCTAGTTCATTTGTAGTATAATCGAGTTTTGCCATTGGGAATAAACCACTCAATGTTAAAAATTTTGATGATTCTCGAAAACGGTGCGTCCTAGCGAGAAAAGTGCAAGAGCAAAAGTTGATCAGAATTTAATTTTGGGTAGGATTTAAGAAAAATTTTTATTCTCAGGTTAAAATTTCTCCAGTAACTCGAAAAGGGCGCGTCCTAGCGAGAAAACCCAAAGAGCAAAAGTTGTTCTGAATTCATTTCTGAGCACAATTTAGCAAAAAATTTCATTCTGAGTCTAAAAACAACAAAGTTAAAAAGATTTTATGTCAAAAATACTTAAAATATCGTCAAACCTGGATTCTGCGACGTCTTCAAAATGGTTTACGACTTTACCATATCGAAAATGCAGAAAATCGCTTGAAATGGGGATTCTAGTTCATCTATAGTATAATCGAGTGTAGTCATTCGGAACAAACCACTCAATGTTAAAAAATTTGATGATTCTCGAAAACGGTGCGTCCTAGCGAGAAAAGTGCAAAAGCAAAAGTTGTTCAGAATTCAATATTGGGTAGGATTTAAGAGAAATTTTCATTCTCAGGTTAAAATTTTTTCAGTAACTCGAAAAGGGTGCGTCCTAGAGAGAAAACGCAAAGAGCAAAATTTGTTCTGAATTCAATTCTGAGCACAATTTAGCAAAAAATTTTATTCTGAGTCTAAAAACAACAAAGTTAGAACGATTTTATTTCAAAAATACTTAAAATCTCTTCAAACCTGAATTCAGCGACGTCTTCGAAGGTTGTTTACGACTTTACCATATTGAAAATGCAGAAAATCGCTTGAAATGGGAATTCTAGTTCATCTATAGTATAGTCGAGTGTTGCCATTGGGAACAAACCACTCAATGTTAAAAAATTTGCTGATTCTCGAAAACGGTGCGTCCTAGCGAGAAAACGCAAAGAGCAAAAGTTGTTCTGAATTAAATTTTGAGCACAATTTAGCAAAAAATTTCATTCTGAGTCTAAAAACAACAAAGTTAGAACGATTTTATGTCAAAAATACTTAAACTCTCTTCAAACCAAAATTCAGCGACGTCTTCGAAGGTGGTTTACGATTTTACCATATCGAAAATGCAGAAAATCGCTTGAAGTGGGGATTCTAGTTCATCTATAGTATAATCGAGTGTTGCCATTGGGAGCAAACCACTCAATGTTAAAAAAAATGATGATTGTCGAAGACGGTGCGTCCTAGCGGGAAAACGCAAAGAGCACAAGTTGTTCTGAATTTAATTCTGAGCACAATTTAGCAAAAAATTTCATTCTGAGTCTAAAAACAACAAAGTTATAACAATTTTATATCAAGAATACTTTAAATATGTTCAAACCAGGATTCTGCTACGTCTTCGATGGTGGTTTACGGCTTTACTATATCGAAAATGCAGAAAATCGCTTGAAATGGGCATTCTAGTTCATTTGTAGTATAATCGAGTTTTGCCATTGGGAATAAACCACTCAATGTTAAAAATTTTGATGATTCTCGAAAACGGTGCGTCCTAGCGAGAAAAGTGCAAGAGCAAAAGTTGTTCAGAATTTAATTTTGGGTAGGATTTAAGAAAAATTTTTATTCTCAGGTTAAAATTTCTCCAGTAACTCGAAAAGGGCGCGTCCTAGCGAGAAAACCCAAAGAGCAAAAGTTGTTCTGAATTCATTTCTGAGCACAATTTAGCAAAAAATTTCATTCTGAGTCTAAAAACAACAAAGTTAAAAAAAAATTATGTCAAAAATACTTAAAATATCGTCAAACCTGGATTCTGCCACGTCTTCAAGAGTGGTTTACGACTTTACCATATCGAAAATGCAGAAAATCGCTTGAAATGGGGATTCTAGTTCATTTGTAGTATAATCGAGTTTTGCCATTGGGAACAAACAACTCAATGTAAAAAATTTTGTTGATTCTCGAAAACGGTGCGTCCTAGCGAGAAAAGTGCAAGAGCAAAAGTTGTTCAGAATTCACTTTTGGGTAGCATTTAAGAAAAATTTTCATTCTCAGGTTAAAATTTCTCCAGTAACTCGAAAAGGGTGCGTCCTAGCCAAAAAACGCAAAAAACAAAAGGTGTTCTGATTTAAATTCTGAGCACAATTTAGCAAAAAATTTCATTCTGAGTCTAAAAACAACAAAGTTACAACGATTTTATGTCAAAAATACTTAAAATATCGTCAAACCTGGATTCTGCGACGTCTTCAAAATGGTTTACGACTTTACCATATCGAAAATGCAGAAAATCGCTTGAAATGGGGATTCTAGTTGATCTATAGTATAATCGAGTGTAGTCATTCGGAACAAACCACTCAATGTTAAAAAATTTGAAGATTCTCGAAAACGGTGCGTCCTAGCGAGAAAAGTGCAAAAGCAAAAGTTGTTCAGAATTCAATATTGGGTAGGATTTAAGAGAAATTTTCATTCTCAGGTTAAAATTTTTTCAGTAACTCGAAAAGGGTGCGTCCTAGCCAAAAAACGCAAAAAACAAAAGGTGTTCTGATTTCAATTCTGAGCACAATTTAGCAAAAAATTTCATTCTGAGTCTAAAAACAACAAAGTTACAACGATTTTATGTCAAAAATACTTAAAATATCGTCAAACCTGGATTCTGCGACGTCTTCAAAATGGTTTACGACTTTGCCATATCGAAAATGCAGAAAATCGCTTGAAATGGGGATTCTAGTTGATCTATAGTATAATCGAGTGTAGTCATTCGGAACAAACCACCCAATGTTAAAAAATTTGAAGATTCTCGAAAACGGTGCGTCCTAGCGAGAAAAGTGCAAAAGCAAAAGTTGTTCAGAATTCAATATTGGGTAGGATTTAAGAGAAATTTTCATTCTCAGGTTAAAATTTTTTCAGTAACTCGAAAAGGGTGCGTCCTAGAGAGAAAACGCAAAGAGCAAAATTTGTTCTGAATTCAATTCTGAGCACAATTTAGCAAAAAATTTTATTCTGAGTCTAAAAACAACAAAGTTAGAACGATTTTATGTCAAAAATACTTAAAATCTCTTCAAACCTGAATTCAGCGACGTCTTCGAAGGTTGTTTACGACTTTACCATATTGAAAATGCAGAAAATCGCTTGAAATGGGGATTCTAGTTCATCTATAGTATAGTCGAGTGTTGCCATTGGGAACAAACCACTCAATGTTAAAAAATTTGATGATTCTCGAAAACGGTGCGTCCTAGCGAGAAAACGCAAAGAGCAAAAGTTGTTCTGAATTAAATTTTGAGCACAATTTAGCAAAAAATTTTATTCTGAGTCTAAAAACAACAAAGTTACAACGATTTTATGTCAAAAATACTTAAAATATTGTCAAACCTGGATTCTGCGACGTCTTCAAAAGTGGTTTACGACTTTACCATATCGAAAATGCAGAAAATCGCTTGAAATGGGGATTCTAGTTCATTTGTAGTATAATCGAGTTGTGCCATTGGGAACAAACCACTCAATGTTAAAAATTTTGATGATTCTCGAAAACGGTGCGTCCTAGCGAAAAAAGTGCAAGAGCAAAGGTTGTTCAGAATTCAATTCTGAGCACAATTTTGCAAAAAAATTCATTCTGAGTCTAAAAATACAAAGTTACAACGATTTTATGTCAAAAATACTTAAAATCTCTTCAAACCTGAATTCAGCGACGTCTTGGAAGGTGGTTTACGACTTTACCATATCGAAAATGCAGAAAATCGCTTGAAATGGGGATTCTAGTTCATCTATAGTATAATCGAGTGTAGCCATTCGGAACAAACCACTCAATGTTAAAAAATTTGATGATTGTCGTGGACGGTGCGTCCTAGCGAGAAAACGCAAAGAGCAATAGTTGTTCTGAATTCAATTCTGAGCTCAATTTAGCAAAAAATTTCATTTTGTGTCTTATAACAACAAGGTTACAACGATTTTATGTCAAAAATACATAAAATCTCTTCAAACCTGAATTCAGCGACGTCTTCGAATGTGGTTTACGACTTTACCATATCGAAAATGCAGAAAATCGCTTGAAATGGGGATTCTAGTTCATCTATAGTATAATCGAGTGTAGCCATTGGGAACAAACCACTCAATGTTAAAAAATTCGATGATTGTCGAAGACGGTGCGTCTTAGCAGGAAAACGCAAAAAGCACAAGTTGTTCTGAATTTAATTCTGAGCACAATTTAGCAAAAAATTTCATTCTGAGTCTAAAAACAACAAAGTTATAACAATTTTATATCAAGAATTCTTAAAATATGGTCAAACCAGAATTCTGCTACGTCTTCGATGGTGGTTTACGACTTTACTATATCGAAAATGCAGAAAATCGCTTGAAATGGGCATTCTAGTTCATTTGTAGTATAATCGAGTTTAGCCATTGGGAATAAACCACTCAATGTTAAAAATTTTGATGATACTCGAAAACGGTGCGTCCTAGCGAGAAAAGTGCAAGAGCAAAAGTTGATCAGAATTTAATTTTGGGTAGGATTTAAGAAAAATTTTTATTCTCAGGTTAAAATTTCTCCAGTAACTCGAAAAGGGCGCGTCCTAGCGAGAAAACCCAAAGAGCAAAAGTTGTTCTGAATTCATTTCTGAGCACAATTTAGCAAAAAATTTCATTCTGAGTCTAAAAACAACAAAGTTAAAAAGATTTTATGTCAAAAATACTTAAAATATCGTCAAACCTGGATTCTGCGACGACTTCAAAATGGTTTACGACTTTACCATATCGAAAATGCAGAAAATCGCTTGAAATGGGGATTCTAGTTCATCTATAGTATAATCGAGTGTAGTCATTCGGAACAAACCACTCAATGTTAAAAAATTTGATGATTCTCGAAAACGGTGCGTCCTAGCGAGAAAAGTGCAAAAGCAAAAGTTGTTCAGAATTCAATATTGGGTAGGATTTAAGAGAAATTTTCATTCTCAGGTTAAACTTTTTTCAGTAACTCGAAAAGGGTGCGTCCTAGAGAGAAAACGCAAAGAGCAAAATTTGTTCTGAATTCAATTCTGAGCACAATTTAGCAAAAAATTTTATTCTGAGTCTAAAAACAACAAAGTTAGAACGATTTTATTTCAAAAATACTTAAAATCTCTTCAAACCTGAATTCAGCGACGTCTTCGAAGGTTGTTTACGACTTTACCATATTGAAAATGCAGAAAATCGCTTGAAATGGGAATTCTAGTTCATCTATAGTATAGTCGAGTGTTGCCATTGGGAACAAACCACTCAATGTTAAAAAATTTGCTGATTCTCGAAAACGGTGCGTCCTAGCGAGAAAACGCAAAGAGCACAAGTTGTTCTGAATTTAATTCTGAGCACAATTTAGCAAAAAATTTCATTCTGAGTCTAAAAACAACAAAGTTATAACAATTTTATATCGAGAATACTTAAAATATGGTCAAACCAGGATTCTGCTACGTCTTCGATGGTGGTTTACGGCTTTACTATATCGAAAATGCAGAAAATCGCTTGAAATGGGCATTCTAGTTCATTTGTAGTATAATCGAGTTTTGCCATTGGGAATAAACCACTCAATGTTAAAAACTTTGATGATTCTCGAAAACGGTGCGTCCTAGCGAGAAAAGTGCAAGAGCAAAAGTTGTTCAGAATTTAATTTTGGGTAGGATTTAAGAAAAATTTTTATTCTCAGGTTAAAATTTCTCCAGTAACTCGAAAAGGGCGCGTCCTAGCGAGAAAACCCAAAGAGCAAAAGTTGTTCTGAATTCATTTCTGAGCACAATTTAGCAAAAAATTTCATTCTGAGTCTAAAAACAACAAAGTTAAAAAGATTTTATGTCAAAAATACTTAAAATATCGTCAATCCTGGATTCTGCGACGTCTTCAAAATGGTTTACGACTTTACCATATCGAAAATGCAGAAAATCGCTTGAAATGGGGATTCTAGTTGATCTATAGTATAATCGAGTGTAGTCATTCGGAACAAACCACTCAATGTTAAAAAATTTGAAGATCTCGAAAACGGTGCGTCCTAGCGAGAAAAGTGCAAAAGCAAAAGTTGTTCAGAATTCAATATTGGGTAGGATTTAAGAGAAATTTTCATTCTCAGATTAAAATTTTTTCAGTAACTCGAAAAGGGTGCGTCCTAGAGAGAAAACGCAAAGAGCAAAATTTGTTCTGAATTCAATTCTGAGCACAATTTAGCAAAAAATTTTATTCTGAGTCTAAAAACAACAAAGTTAGAACGATTTTATGTCAAAAATACTTAAAATCTCTTCAAACCTGAATTCAGCGACGTCTTCGAAGGTTGTTTACGACTTTACCAGATTGAAAATGCAGAAAATCGCTTGAAATGGGGATTCTAGTTCATCTATAGTATAGTCGAGTGTTGCCATTGGGAACAAACCACTCAATGTTAAAAAATTTGATGATTCTCGAAAACGGTGCGTCCTAGCGAGAAAACGCAAAGAGCAAAAGTTGTTCTGAATTAAATTTTGAGCACAATTTAGCAAAAAATTTCATTTTGTGTCTAATAACAACAAAGTTACAACGATTTTATGTCAAAAATACTTAAACTCTCTTCAAACCTGAATTCAGCGACGTCTTCGAAGGTGGTTTACGACTTTACCATATCGAAAATGCAGAAAGTCGCTTGAAGTGGGGATTCTAGTTCATCTATAGTATAATCGAGTGTTGCCATTGGGAACAAACCACTCAATGTTAAAAAAATTGATGATTGTCGTGGACGGTGCGTTATAGCGAGAAAACGCAAAGAGCAATAGTTGTTCTGAATTCAATTCTGAGCTCAATTTAGCAAAAAATTTCATTCCGAGTCTAAAAACAACAAAGTTACAACGATTTCATATCAAAAATACTTAAAATATCGTCAAACCTGGATTCTGCGACGTTTTCGAAGGTGGTTTACGACTTTACCATATCGAAAATGCAGAAAATCGCTTGAAATGGGCATTCTAGTTCATTTGTAGTATAATCGAGTTTTGCCATTGGGAATAAACCACTCAATGTTAAAAATTTTGTTGATTCTCGAAAACGGTGCGTCCTAGCGCGAAAACGCAAAGAGCAAAATTTGTTCTGGATTCAGCTTTGAGCACAATTTAGCAAAAAATTTCATTCTGAGTCTAATAACAACAAAGTTACAACGATTTTATATCAAAAATACATAAAATCTCTTCAAACCTGAATTCAGCGACGTCTTCGAATGTGGTTTACGACTTTACCATATCGAAAATGCAGAAAATCGCTTGAAATGGGGATTCTAGTTCATCTATAGTATAATCGAGTGTAGCCATTGGGAACAAACCACTCAATGTTAAAAAATTTGATGATTGTCGAAGACGGTGCGTCTTAGCAGGAAAACGCAAAAAGCACAAGTTGTTCTGAATTTAATTCTGACCACAATTTAGCAAAAAATTTCATTCTGAGTCTAAAAACAACAAAGTTACAACAATTTTATATCAAAAATACTTAAAATATCGTCAAACCAGGATTCTGCGACGTCTTCGAAGGTGGTTTACGACTTTACCATATCGAAAATGCAGAAAATCGCTTGAAATGGGGTTTCTAGTTCATCTATAGTATAATCGAGTGTAGCCATTCGGAACAAACCACTCAATGTTAAAAAATTTGAAGATTCTCGAAAACGGTGCGTCCTAGCGAGAAAAGTGCAAGAGCAAAAGTTGTTCTGAATTCATTTCTGAGCACAATTTAGCAGAAAATTTCATTCTGAGTCTAAAAACAACAAAGTTAGAACGATTTTATGTCAAAAATACTTAAACTCTCTTCAAACCAGAGTTCAGCGACGTCTTCGAAGGTTGTTTACGACTTTACCATATCGAAAATGCAGAAAATCGCTTGAAGTGGGGATTCTAGTTCATCTATAGTATAATCGAGTGTTGCCATTGGGAACAAACCATTCAATGTTAAAAAAATTGATGATTGTCGAAGACGGTGCGTCCTAGCGAGAAAACGCAAAACGCAAAAGTTGTTCTGAGTTCAATTCTGAGCACAATTTAGCAAAAAATTTCATTCTGAGTCTAAAAACAACAAAGTTAGAACGATTTTATGTCAAAAATACTTAAACTCTCTTCAAACCAGAGTTCAGCGACGTCTTCGAAGGTTGTTTACGACTTTACCATATCGAAAATGCAGAAAATCGCTTGAAGTGGGGATTCTAGTTCATCTATAGTATAATCGAGTGTTGCCATTGGGAACAAACCACTCAATGTTAAAAAAATTGATGATTGTCGAAGACGGTGCGTCCTAGCGGGAAAACGCAAAGAGCACAAGTTGTTCTGAATTTAATTCTGAGCACAATTTAGCAAAAAATTTCATTCTGAGTCTAAAAACAACAAAGTTATAACAATTTTATATCAAGAATACTTAAAATATGGTCAAACCAGGATTCTGCTACGTCTTCGATGGTGGTTTACGACTTTACTATATCGAAAATGCAGAAAATCGCTTGAAATGGGCATTCTAGTTCATTTGTAGTATAATCGAGTTTTGCCATTGGGAATAAAACACTCAATGTTAAAATTTTGATGATTCTTGAAAACGGTGCGTCTTAGCGAGAAAAGTGCAAGAGCAAAAGTTGTTCAGAATTTAATTTTGGGTAGGATTTAAGAAAAATTTTTATTCTCAGGTTAAAATTTCTCCAGTAACTCGAAAAGGGCGCGTCCTAGCGAGAAAACCCAAAGAGCAAAAGTTGTTCTGAATTCATTTCCGAGCACAATTTAGCAAAAAATTTCATTCTGAGTCTAAAAACAACAAAGTTAAAAAGATTTTATGTCAAAAATACTTAAAATATCGTCAAACCTGGATTCTGCGACGTCTTCAAGAGTGGTTTACGACTTTACCATATCGAAAATGCAGAAAATCGCTTGAAGTGGGGATTCTAGTTCATCTATAGTATAATCGAGTGTTGCCATTGGGAACAAACCACTCAATGTTAAAAAAATTGATGATTGTCGAAGACGGTGCGTCCTAGCGGGAAAACGCAAAGAGCACAAGTTACAACAAAGTTATAACAATTTTATATCAAGAATACTTAAAATATGGTCAAACCAGGATTCTGCTACGTCTTCGATGGTGGTTTACGACTTTACTATATCGAAAATGCAGAAAATCGCTTGAAATGGACATTCTAGTTCATTTGTAGTATAATCGAGTTTTGCCATTGGGAATAAACCACTCAATGTTAAAAATTTTGATGATTCTCGAAAACGGTGCGTCCTAGCGAGAAAAGTGCAAGAGCAAAAGTTGTTCAGAATTTAATTTTGTGTAGGATTTAAGAAAAATTTTTTTTCTCAGGTTAAAATTTCTCCAGTAACTCGAAAAGGGCGCGTCCTAGCGAGAAAACCCAAAGAGCAAAAGTTGTTCTGAATTCATTTCTGAGCACAATTTAGCAAAAAATTTCATTCTGAGTCTAAAAACAACAAAGTTAAAAAGATTTTATGTCAAAAATACTTAAAATATCGTCAAACCTGGATTCTGCGACGTCTTCAAGAGTGGTTTACGACTTTACCATATCGAAAATGCAGAAAATCGCTTGAAATTGGGATTCTAGTTCATTTGTAGTATAATCGAATTTTGCCATTGGGAACAAACCACTCAATCTTAAAAATTTTGATGATTCTCGAAAACGGTGCGTCCTAGCGAGAAAAGTGCAAAAGCTAAAGTTGTTCAGAATTCAATATTGGGTAGGAGTTAAGAGAAATTTTCATTCTCAGGTTAAAATTTTTTCAGTAACTCGAAAAGGGTGCGTCCTAGAGAGAAAACGCAAAGAGCAAAATTTGTTCTGAATTCAATTCTGAGCACAATTTAGCAAAAAATTTTATTCTGAGTCAAAAAGCAACAAAGTTAGAACGATTTTATTTCAAAAATACTTAAAATTTCTTCAAACCTGAATTCAGCGACGTCTTCGAAGGTGGTTTACGACTTTACCATATCGAAAATGCAGAAAATCGCTTGAAATGGGGATTCTAGTTCATTTGTAGTATAATCGAGTTTTGCCATTGGGAACAAACAACTCAATGTACAAAAATTTGTTGATTCTCAAAAACGGTGCGTCCTAGCGAGAAAAGTGCAAGAGCAAAAGTTGTTCAGAATTCACTTTTGGGTAGGATTTAAGAAAAATTTTCATTCTCAGGTTAAAATTTCTCCAGTAACTCGAAAAGGGTGCGTCCTAGCTAAAAAACGCAAAAAACAAAACGTGTTCTGATTTTAATTCTGAGCACAATTTAGCAAAAAATTTCATTCTGAGTCTAAAAACAACAAAGTTACAACGATTTTATGTCAAAAATACTTAAAATATCGTCAAACCTGGATTCTGCGACGTCTTCAAAATGGTTTACGACTTTACCATATCGAAAATGCAGAAAATCGCTTGAAATGGGGATTCTAGTTCATCTATAGTATAATCGAGTGTAGTCATTCGGAACAAACCACTCAATGTTAAAAAATTTGATGATTCTCGAAAACGGTGCGTCCTAGCGAGAAAAGTGCAAGAGCAAATGTTGTTCAGAATTCAATTTTGGGTAGGATTTAAGAAAAATGTTCATTCTCAGGTTAAAATTTCTCCAGTAACTCGATAACGGTGCGTCCTAGCGAGAAAACGCAGAGAGCAAAATTTGTTCTGAATTCATTTCTGAGCACAATTTAGCAAAAAATTTCATTCTGAGTCTAAAAACAACAAAGTTACAACGATTTTATGTCAAAAATACTTAAAATATCGTCAAACCTGAATTCAGCGACGTCTTCGAAGGTGATTTACGACTTTACCATATTGAAAATGCAGAAAATCGCTTGAAATGGGGATTCTAGTTCATCTATAGTATAATCGAGTGTAGCCATTCGGAACAAACCACTCAATGTTAAAAAATTTGATGATTCTCGAAAACGGTGCGTCCTAGCGGGAAAACGCAAAGAGCAAAAGTTGTTCTGAATTCATTTCTGAGCACAATTTAGCAAAAAATTTCATTCTGAGTCTAAAAACAACAAAGTTAGAACGATTTTATATCAAAAATACTTAAAATATCGTCAAACCAGGATTCTGCGACGTCTTCGATGGTGGTTTACGACTTTACCATATTGAAAATGCAGAAAATCGCTTGAAATGGGCATTCTAGTTCATTTGTAGTATAATCGAGTTTTGCCATTGGGAAGAAACCACTCAATCTTAAAAATTTTGATGATTCTCGAAAACGGTGCGTCCTAGCGCGAAAACGCAAAGAACAAAAGTTGTTCTGGATTCAATTTTGAGCACAATTTAGCAAAAAATTTCATTTTGTGTCTAATAACAACAAAGTTACATCAATTTTATATCAAAAATACTTAAAATATCGTCAAACCAGGATTCTGCGACGTCTTCGAAGGTGGTTTACGACTTTACTATATCGAAACTGCAGAAAATCGCTAGAAATGGGGATTCTAGTACATCTACAGTATAATCGAGTGTTGCCATTGGGAACAAACCACTCAATGTTAAAAAATTTGATGATTCTCGATAACGGTGCGTCCTAGCGAGAAAAGTGCTGGAGCAAAAGTTGTTCAGAATTCAATATTGGGTAGGATTTAAGAGAAATTTTCATTCTCAGGTTAAAATTTTTCCAGTAACTCGAAAATGGTGCGTCCTAGAGAGAAAACGCAAAGAGCAAAATTCGTTCTGAATTCAATTTTGAGCACAATTTAGCAAAAAATTTCATTCTGAGTCTAAAAACAACAAAGTTATAACGATTTTATGTCAAAAATACTTAAAATCTCTTCAAACCTGAATTCAGCGACGTCTTCGAAGGTGGTTTACGACTTTACTATAACGAAAATGCAGAAAATCGCTTGAAGTGGGGATTCTAGTTCATCTATAGTATAATCGAGTGTTGCCATTGGGAACAAACCACTCAATGTTAAAAAAATTGATGATTGTCGAAGACGGTGCGTCCTAGCGGGAAAACGCAAAGAGCACAAGTTGTTCTGAATTTAATTCTGAGCACAATTTAGCAAAAAATTTCATTCTGAGTCTAAAAACAACAAAGTTACAACAATTTTATATCAAAAATACCTAAAATATCGTCAAACCAGGATTCTGCGACGTCTTCGATGGTGGTTTACGACTTTACCATATTGAAAATGCAGAAAATCGCTTGAAATGGGCATTCTAGTTCATTTGTGGTATAATCGAGTTTTGCCATTGGGAATAAACCACTCAATGTTAAAATTTTTTATGATTCTCGAAAACGGTGCGTCCTAGCGAGAAAAGTGCAAGAGCAAAAATTGTTCAGAATTTAATTTTGGGTAGGATTTAAGAAAAATTTTCATTCTCAGGTTAAAATTTCACCAGTAACTCGAAAAGGGCGCGTCCTAGCGAGAAAACGCAAAGAGCAAAAGTTGTTCTGAATTCATTTCTGAGCACAATTTAGCAAAAAATTTCATTTTGGGTCTAAAAACAACAAAGTTACAACGATTTTATATCAAAAATACTTAAAATATCGTCAAACCTGGATTCTGCGACGTTTTCGAAGGTGGTTTACGACTTTACCATATCGAAAATGCAGAAAATCGCTTGAAATGGGCATTCTAGTTCATTTGTAGTATAATCGAGTTTTGCCATTGGGAACAAACCACTCAATCTTAAAAATTTTGATGATTCTCGAAAACGGTGCGTCCTAGCGAGAAAAGTGCAAGAGCAAAAGTTGTTCAGAATTCACTTTTGGGTAGGATTTAAGAAAAACTTTCATTCTCAGGTTAAAATTTCTCCAGTAACTCGAAAAGGGTGCGTCTTAGCGAAAAAACGCAAAGAACAAAAGTTGTTCTGAATTCAATTCTGAGCACAATTTAGCAAAAAAAATTTATTCTGAGTCTAAAAACAACAAAGTTACAACGTTTTTATGTCAAAAATACATAAAATATCGTCAAACCTGGATTCTGCGACGTCTTGGAAGGTGGTTTACGACTTCACCATATCGAAAATGCAGAAAATCGCTTGAAATTGGGATTCTAGTTCATTTGTAGTATAATCGAGTTTTGCCATTGGGAACAAACCACTCAATCTTAAAAATTTTGATGATTCTCGAAAACGGTGCGTCCTAGCGGGAAAAGTGCAAGAGCAAAAGTTGTTCAGAATTAACTTTTGGGTAGAATTTAAGAAAAATTTTCATTCTCAGGTTAAAATTTTTCCAGTAACTCGAAAATGGTGCGTCTTAGAAAGAAAACGCAAAGAGCAAAATTTGTTCTGAATTCAATTCTGACCACAATTTAGCAAAAAATTTCACTCTGAGTCTAAAAACAACAAAGTTATAACGATTTTATGTCAAAAATACTTAAAATCTCTTCAAACCTGAATTCAGCGACGTCTTCGAAGGTGGTTTACGACTTTACCATATCGAAAATGCAGAAAATCGCTTGAAGAGGAGATTCTAGTTCATCTATAGTATAATCGAGTGTTGCCATTGGGAACAAACCACTCAATGTTAAAAAAAATGATGATTGTCGAAGGCGGTGCGTCCTAGCGGGAAAACGCAAAAAGCACAAGTTGTTCTGAATTTGATTCTGAGCACAATTTAGCAAAAAATTTCATTCTGAGTCTAAACATAACAAAGTTACAACAATTTTATATCAAAAATACTTAAAATATCGTCAAACCAGGATTCTGCGACGTCTTCGATGGTGGTTTACGACTTTACCATATTGAAAATGCAGAAAATCGCTTGAAATGGGCATTCTAGTTCATTTGTAGTATAATCGAGTTTTGTCATTGGGAATAAACCACTCAATGTTAAAATTTTTGATGATTCTCGAAAACGGTGCGTCCTAGCGAGAAAAGTGCAAGAGCAAAAGTTGTTCAGAATTTAATTTTGGGTAGGATTTAAGAAAATTTTTCATTCTCAGGTTAAAATTTCTCCAGTAACTCGAAAAGGGCGCGTCCTAGCGAGAAAACGCAAAGAGCAAAAGTTGTTCTGAATTAAATTCTGAGCACAATTTAGCAAAAAAATTTCATTCTGAGTCTAAAAACAACAAAGTTACAACGATTTTATATCAAAAATACTTAAAATATCGTCAAACCTGGATTTTGCGACGTTTTCGAAGGTGGTTTACGACTTTACCATATCGAAAATGCAGAAAATCGCTTGAAATGGGCATTCTAGTTCATTTGTAGTATAATCCAGTTTTGCCATTGGGAACAAACCACTCAATCTTAAAAATTTTGATGATTCTCGAAAACGGTGCGTCCTAGCGAGAAAAGTGCAAGAGCAAAAGTTGTTCAGAATTCACTTTTGGGTAGGATTTAAGAAAAACTTTCATTCTCAGGTTGAAATTTCTCCAGTAACTCGAAAAGGGTGCGTCTTAGCGAAAAAACGCAAAGAACAAAAGTTGTTCTGAATTCAATTCTGAGCACAATTTGGCAAAAAAATTTCATTCTGAGTCTAAAAACAACAAAGTTACAACGATTTTATATCAAAAATACTTAAAATATTGTCAAACCTGGATTCTGCGACGTCTTGGAAGGTGGTTTACGACTTCACCATATCGAAAATGCAGAAAATCGCTTGAAATTGGGATTCTAGTTCATTTGTAGTATAATCGAGTTTTGCCATTGGGAACAAACCACTCAATCTTAAAAATTTTGATGATTCTCGAAAACGGTGCGTCCTAGCGGGAAAAGTGCAAGAGCAAAAGTTGTTCAGAATTAACTTTTGGGTAGAATTTAAGAAAAATTTTCATTCTCAGGTTAAAATTTCTCCAGTAACTCGGAAAGGGTGCGTCTTAGCGGAAAAACGCAAAGAACAAAAGTTGTTCTGAATTCAATTCTGAGCACAATTTAGCAAAAAAATTTCATTCTGAGTCTAAAAACAACAAAGTTACAACGATTTTATATCAAAAATACTTAAAATATTGTCAAACCTGGATTCTGCGACGTTTTCGAAGGTGGTTTACGACTTTACCATATCGAAAATGCAGAAAATCGCTTGAAATGGGCATTCTATTTCATTTGTAGTATAATCGAGTTTTGCCATTGGGAAAAAACCACTCAATGTTAAAAATTTTGATGATTCTCGAAAACGGTGCGTCCTAGCGAGAAAAGTGCAAGAGCAAAAGTTGTTCAGAATTTAATTTTGGGTAGGATTTAAGAAAAATTTTTATTCTCAGGTTAAAATTTCTCCAATAACTCGAAAATGGCGCGTCCTAGCGAGAAAACGCAAAGAGCAAAATTTGTTCTGAATTCAATTCTGAGCACAATTTAGCAAAAAATTTCATTCTGAGTCTAAAAACAACAAAGTTAGAACGGTTTTATGTCAAAAATACTTAAAATCTCTTCAAACCTGAATTCAGCGACGTCTTCGAATGTGGTTTACGACTTTACCATATTGAAAATGCAAAAAATTGCTTGAAATGGGGATTCTAGTTCATCTATAGTATAATCGAGTGTTGCCATTGGGAACAAACCACTCAATGTTAAAAAATTTGATGATTCTCGAAAACGGTGCGTCCTAGCGAGAAAACGCAAAGAGCAAAAGTTGTTCTGAATTCAATTTTGAGCACAATTTAGCAAAAAATTTCATTTTGTGTCTAATAACAACAAAGTTACAACCATTTTATGTCAAAAATACTTAAACTCTCTTCAAAACTTGAATTCAGCGACGTCTTCGATGGTGGTTTACGACTTTACCATATCGAAAATGCAGAAAATCGCTTGAAGTGGAGATTCTAGTTCATCTATAGTATAATCGAGTGTTGCCATTGGGAACAAACCACTCAATGTTAAAAAAATTGATGATTGTCGAAGACGGTGCGTCCTAGCGAGAAAACGCAAAGAGCAATAGTTGTTCTGAATTCAATTCTGAGCACAATTTAGCAAGAAAATTTCATTCTGAGTCTAAAAACAACAAAGTTACAACGATTTTATATCAAAAATACTTAAAATATCGTCAAACCTGGATTCTGCGTCGTTTTCGAAGGTGGTTTACGACTTTACCATATCGAAAATGCAGAAAATCGCTTGAAATGGGCATTCTATTTCATTTGTAGTATAATCGAGTTTTGCCATTGGGAATAAACCACTCAATGTTAAAAGTTTTGATGATTCTCGAAAACGGTGCGTACTAGCGAGAAAAGTGCAAGAGCAAAAGTTGTTCAGAATTTAATTTTGGGTAGGATTTAAGAAAAATTTTTATTCTAAGGTTAAAATTTCTCCAATAACTCGAAAAGGGCGCGTCCTAGCGAGAAAACGCAAAGAGCAAAATTTGTTCTGAATTCAATTCTGAGCACAATTTAGCAAAAAATTTCATTCTGAGTCTAAAAACAACAAAGTTAGAACGGTTTTATGTCAAAAATACTTAAAATCTCTTCAAACCTGAATTCAGCGACGTCTTCGAAGGTGGTTTACGACTTTACCATATTGAAAATGCAAAAAATTGCTTGAAATGGGGATTCTAGGTCATCTATAGTATAATCGAGTGTTGCCATTGGGAACAAACCACTCAATGTTAAAAAATTTGATGATTCTCGAAAACGGTGCGTCCTAGCGAGAAAACGCAAAGAGCAAAAGTTGTTCAGAATGCACTTTTGGGTAGGATTTAAGAAAAATTTTCATTCTCAGGTTAAAATTTCTCCAGTAACTTGAAAAGGGTGCGTCTTAGCGAGAAAACGCAAAGAACAAAAGTTGTTCTGAATTCAATTCTAAGCACAATTTAGCAAAAAAATTTCATTCTGAGTCTAAAAACAACAAAGTTACAACGTTTTTATGTCAAAAATACATAAAATATCGTCAAACCTGGATTCTGCGACGTCTTGGAAGGTGGTTTACGACTTCACCATATCGAAAATGCAGAAAATCGCTTGAAATTGGGATTCTAGTTCATTTGTAGTATAATCGAGTTTTGCCATTGGGAACAAACCACTCAATCTTAAAAATTTTGATGATTCTCGAAAACGGTGCGTCCTAGTGGGAAAAGTGCAAAAGCAAAAGTTGTTCAGAATTCACTTTTGGGTAGAATTTAAGAAAAATTTTCATTCTCAGGTTAAAATTTCTCCAGTAACTCGAAAAGGGTGCGTCTTAGCGAAAAAACGCAAAGAACAAAAGTTGTTCTGAATTCAATTCTGAGCACAATTTAGCAAAAAAATTTCATTCTGAGTCTAAAAACAACAAAGTTACAACGTTTTTATGTCACAAATACATAAAATATCGTCAAACCTGGATTCTGCGACGTCTTGGAAGGTGGTTTACGACTTCACCATATCGAAAATGCAGAAAATCGCTTGAAATTGGGATTCTAGTTCATTTGTAGTAAAATCCAGTTTTGCCATTGGGAACAAACCACTCAATCTTAAAAATTTTGATGATTCTCGAAAACGGTGCTTCCTAGCGGGAAAAGTGCAAGAGCAAAAGTTGTTCAGAATTCACTTTTGGGTAGGATTTAAGAAAAATTTTCATTCTCAGGTTAAAATTTTTCCAGTAAATCGAAAAGGGTGCGTCCTAGAGAGAAAACGCAAAGAGCAAAATTTGTTCTGAATTCAATTCTGAGCACAATTTAGCAAGAAATTTCATTCTGAGTCTAAAAACAACAAAGTTAGAACGGTTTTATGTCAAAAATACTTAAAATCTCTTCAAACCTGAATTCAGCGACGTCTTCGAAGGGGTGGTTTACGACTTTACCATATCGAAAATGCAGAAAATCGCTTGAAGTGGAGATTCTAGTTCATCTATAGTATAATCGAGTGTTGCCATTGGGAACAAACCACTCAATGTTAAAAAAATTGATGATTATCGAAGACGGTGCGTCCTAGCGAGAAAACGCAAAGAGCAATAGTTGTTCTGAATTCAATTCTGAGCACAATTTAGCAAAAAATTTCATTCTGAGTCTAAAAACAACAAAGTTACAACGATTTTATATCAAAAATACTTAAAATATCGTCAAACCTGGATTCTGCGACGTTTTCGAAGGTGGTTTACGACTTTACCATATCGAAAATGCAGAAAATCGCTTGAAATGGGCATTCTATTTCATTTGTAGTATAATCGAGTTTTGCCATTGGGAATAAACCACTCAATGTTAAAAATTTTGATGATTCTCGAAAACGGTGCGTCCTAGCGAGAAAAGTGCAAGAGCAAAAGTTGTTCAGAATTTAATTTTGGGTAGGATTTAAGAAAAATTTTCATTCTCAGGTTGAAATTTCTCCAATAACTCGAAAAGGGCGCGTCCTAGCGAGAAAACGCAAAGAGCAAAACTTGTTCTGAATTCAATTCTGAGCACAATTTAGCAAAAAATTTCATTCTGAGTCTAAAAACAATAAAGTTACAACGATTTTATGTCAAAAATACTTAAACTCTCTTCAAACCTGAATTCAGCGAAATGTTCGAAGGTGGTTTACGACTTTACCATATCGAAAATGCAGAAAATCGCTTGAAATGGGGATTCTAGTTCATCTATAGTATAATCGAGTGTTGCCATTAGGACCAAACCACTCAATGTTAAAAAATTTGATGATTCTTCAAAACGGTGCATCCTAGCGAGAAAACGCAAAGAGTAAAAGTTGTTCTGAATTCAATTTTGAGCACAATTTAGCAAAAAATTTCATTTTGTGTCTAATAACAACAAAGTTACAACGATTTTATGTCAAAAATACTTAAACTCTCTTCAAACCTGAATTCAGCGACGTCTTCGAAGGTGGTTTACGACTTTACCATATCGAAAATGCAGAAAATCGCTTGAAGAGGGGATTCTAGTTCATCTATAGTATAATCGAGTGTTGAAATTGGGAACAAACCACTCAATGTTAAAAAAATTGATGATTGTCGAAGACGGTGCGTCCTAGCGGGAAAACGCAAAGAGCACAAGTTGTTCTGAATTTAATTCTGAGCACAATTTAGCAAAAAATTTCATTCTAAGTCTAAAAACAACAAAGTTACAACAATTTTATATCAAAAATACTTGAAATATCGTCAAACCAGGATTCTGCGACGTCTTCGATGGTGGTTTACGACTTTACTATATCGAAAATGCAGAAAATCGCTTGAAGGGGGCATTCTAGTTCATTTGTAGTATAATCGAGTTTTGCTATTGGGAATAAACCACTCAATGTTAAAATTTTTGATGATTCTCGAAAACGGTGCGTCCTAGCGAGAAAAGTGCAAGAGCAGAAGTTGTTCAGAATTTAATTTTGGGTAGGATTTAAGAAAAATTTTCATTCCCAGGTTAAAATTTCTCCAGTAACTCGAAAAGGGCGCGTCCTAGCGAGAAAACGCAAAGAGCAAAAGTTGTTCTGAATTCATTTCTGAGCACAATTTAGCAAAAAATTTCATTCTGAGTTTAAAAACAACAAAGTTACAAAGATTTAATGTCAAAAATACTTAAAATATTGTCAAACCTGGATTCTGCGACGTCTTCAAAAGTGGTTTACGACTTTACCATATCGAAAATGCAGAAAATCGCTTGAAATGGGGATTCTAGTTCATTTGTAGTATAATCGAGTTTTGCCATTGGGAACAAACAACTCAATGTAAAAAAATTTGATGATTCTCGAAAACGGTGCGTCCTAGCGAGAAAAGTGCAAGAGCAGAAGTTGTTCAGAATTTAATTTTGGGTAGGATTTAAGAAAAATTTTCATTCCCAGGTTAAAATTTCTCCAGTAACTCGAAAAGGGCGCGTCCTAGCGAGAAAACGCAAAGAACAAAAGTTGTTCTGAATTCAATTCTGAGCACAATTTAGCAAAAAAATTTCATTCTGAGTCTAAAAACAACAAAGTTACAATGTTTTTATGTCAAAAATTCATAAAATATCGTCAAACCTGGATTCTGCGACGTCTTGGAAGGTGGTTTACGACTTCACCATATCGAAAATGCAGAAAATCGCTTGAAGTGGGGATTCTAGTTCATCTATAGTATAATCGAGTGTTGCCATTGGGAACAAATCACTCAATGTTAAAAAAATTGATGATTGTCGAAGATGGTGCGTCCTAGCGAGAAAACGCAAAGAGCAATAGTTGTTCTGAATTCAATTCTGAGCACAATTTAGCAAAAAATTTCATTCTGAGTCTAAAAACAACAAAGTTACAACGATTTTATATCAAAAAAACTTAAAATATCGTCAAACCTGGATTCTGCGACGTTTTCGAAGGTGGTTTACGACTTTACCATATCGAAAATGCAGAAAATCGCTTGAAATGGGCATTCTATTTCATTTGTAGTATAATCGAGTTTTGCCATTGGGAATAAACCACTCAATGTTAAAAATTTTGATGATTCTCGAAAACGGTGCGTCCTAGCGAGAAAAGTGCAAGAGCAAAAGTTGTTCAGAATTTAATTTTGGGTAGGATTTAAGAAAAATTTTCATTCTCAGGTTGAAATTTCTCCAATAACTCGAAAAGGGCGCGTCCTAGCGAGAAAACGCAAAGAGCAAAACTTGTTCTGAATTCAATTCTGAGCACAATTTAGCAAAAAATTTCATTCTGAGTCTAAAAACAATAAAGTTACAACGATTTTATGTCAAAAATACTTAAACTCTCTTCAAACCTGAATTCAGCGAAATCTTCGAAGGTGGTTTACGACTTTACCATATCGAAAATGCAGAAAATCGCTTGAAATGGGGATTCTAGTTCATCTATAGTATAATCGAGTTTTGCCATTGGGACCAAACCACTCAATGTTAAAAAATTTGATGATTCTCGAAAACGGTGCATCCTAGCGAGAAAACGCAAAGAGTAAAAGTTGTTCTGAATTCAATTTTGAGCACAATTTAGCAAAAAATTTCATTTTGTGTCTAATAACAACAAAGTTACAACGATTTTATGTCAAAAATACTTAAACTCTCTTCAAACCTGAATTCAGCGACGTCTTCGAAGGTGGTTTACGACTTTACCATATCGAAAATGCAGAAAATCGCTTGAAGAGGGGATTCTAGTTCATCTATAGTATAATCGAGTGTTGAAATTGGGAACAAACCACTCAATGTTAAAAAAATTGATGATTTTCGAAGACGGTGCGTCCTAGCGGGAAAACGCAAAGAGCACAAGTTGTTCTGAATTTAATTCTGAGCTCAATTTAGCAAAAAATTTCATTCTAAGTCTAAAAACAACAAAGTTACAACAATTTTATATCAAAAATACTTGAAATATCGTCAAACCAGGATTCTGCGACGTCTTCGATGGTGGTTTACGACTTTACTATATCGAAAATGCAGAAAATCGCTTGACGGGGGCATTCTAGTTCATTTGTAGTATAATCGAGTTTTGCTATTGGAAATAAACCACTCAATGTTAAAAATTTTGATGAGTCTCGAAAACGGTGCGTCCTAGCGAGAAAAGTGCAAGAGCAGAAGTTGTTCAGAATTTAATTTTGGGTAGGATTTAAGAAAAATTTTCATTCCCAGGTTAAAATTTCTCCAGTAACTCGAAAAGGGCGCGTCCTAGCGAGAAAACGCAAAGAGCAAAAGTTGTTCTGAATTCATTTCTGAGCACTTTAGCAAAAAAATTCATTCTGAGTCCAAAAACAACAATGTTAGAACGATTTTATGTCAAAAATACTTAAAATTTCTTCAAAACTGAATTCAGCGACGGCTTCGAAGGTGGCTTACGACTTTACCATATCGAAAATGCAGAAAATCGCTTGAAATGGGCATTCTATTTCATTTGTAATATAATCGGGTGTTGCCATTGGGAACAAACCACTCAATGTTAAAAAATTTGATGATTCTCGAAAACGGTGCGTCCTAGCGAGAAAACGCAAAGAGCAAAAGTTGTTCTGAATTCAATTTTGAGCACAATTTAGCAAAAAATTTCATTTTGTGTCTAAAAACAACAAAATTAGAACAATTTTATAAATCTCTTCAAACCTGAATTCTGCGACGTCTTCGATTGTGGTTTACGACTTTACTATATCGAAAATGCAGAAAATTGCTAGAAATGGGGATTCTAGTTCATCTATAGTATAATCGAGTGTTGCCATTGGGAACAAACCACTCGATGTTAAAAAATTTGATGATTCTCGAAAACGGTGCGGCCTAGCGAGAAAAGTGCAAGAGCAAAAGTTGTTCAGAATTCAATTTTGGGTAGGATTTAAGAAAGATTTTCATTCTCAGGTTAAAATTTCTCCAGTAACTCGAAAAGAGCGCGTCCTAGCGAGAAAACGCAAAGAGCAAAACTTGTTCTGAACTCAATTCTGAGCACAATTTAGCAAAAAATTTCATTCTGAGTCTAAAAACAACAAAGTTACAACGATTTTATGTCAAAAATAATTAAAATCTCTTCAAACCTGATTTCAGCGACGTCTTCGAAGGTGGTTTACGACTTTACCATATCGAAAAAGAAGAAAATCGCATGAAATGTGGATTCTAGTTCATCTATAGCATAATCGATTGTTGCCATTGGGTACAAACCACTTAATGTTAAAAAATTTGATGATTTTCGAAGACGGTGCTTCCTGGCGAGAAAAGTGCAAGAGCAAAAGTTGTTCAGAATTCAATTCTGGGTAGGATTTAAGAGAAATTTTCGTTCTCAGGTTAAAATTTTTCCAGTAACTCGAAAAGGGTGCGTCCTAGAGAGAAAACGCAAAGAGCAAAATTCGTTCTGAATTCAATTCTGAGCACTTTAGCAAAAAAATTCATTCTGAGTCCAAAAACAACAATGTTAGAACGATTTTATGTCAAAAATACTTAAAATCTCTTCAAACCTGAATTCAGCGACGTCTTCGAAGGTGGTTTACGACTTTACCATATCGAAAATGCAAAAAATCGCTTGAAATGGGGATTCTAGTTCATCTATAGTATAATCGAGTGTTGCCATTGGGAACAAACCACTCAATGTTAATAATTTTGATGATTCTCGAAAACGGTGCTTCCTAGCGAGAAAAGTGCAAGAGCAATAGTTGTTCAGAATTCAATTTTGGGTAGGATTTAAGAGAAATTTTCATTCTCAGGTTAAAATTTCTCCAGTAACTCGAAAAGGGTGCGTCCTAGAGAGAAAACGCAAAGAGCAAAACTTGTTCTGAACTCAATTCTGAGCACAATTTAGCAAAAAATTTCATTCTGACTCTAAAAACAAAAAAGTTAGAACGATTTTATGTCAAAAATACTTAAAATCTCTTCAAACCTGAATTCAGCGACGTCTTCGAAGGTGGTTTACGACTTTACCATATCGAAAATGCAGAAAATCGCTTGAAATGGGGATTCTAGTTCATCTATAGTATAATCGAGTGTTGCCATTGGGAACAAACCACTCAATGTTAAAAATTTTGATGATTTTCGAAAACGGTGCGTCCTAGCGAGAAAAGTGCAAGAGCAAAAGTTGTTCAGAATTCAATTTTGGGTAGGATTTAAGAGAAATTTTCATTCTCAGGTTAAAATTTCTGCAGTAACTCGAAAACGGTGCGTCCTAGCGAGAAAACGCAAAGAGCAAAAGTTGTTCTGAATTCAATTCTGAGCACAATTTAGCAAAAAATTTCATTCTGAGTCTAAAAACAACAAAGTTAGAACGATTTTATGTCAAAAATACTTAAACTCTCTTCAAACCAGAATTCAGCGACGTCTTCGAAGGTGGTTTACGACTTTACCATATCGAAAATGCAGAAAATCGCTTGAAGTGGGGATTCTAGTTCATCTATAGTATAATCGAGTGTTGCCATTGGGAACAAACCACTCAATGTTAAAAAAATTGATGATTGTCGAAGACGGTGCGTCCTAGCGGGAAAACGCAAAGAGCACAAGTTACAACAAAGTTATAACAATTTTATATCAAGAATACTTAAAATATGGTCAAACCAGGATTTTGCTACGTCTTCGATGGTGGTTTACGACTTTACTATATCGAAAATGCAGAAAATCGCTTGAAATGGGCATTCTAGTTCATTTGTAGTATAATCGAGTTTTGCCATTGGGAATAAACCACTCAATGTTAAAAATTTTGATGATTCTCGAAAACGGTGCGTCCTAGCGAGAAAAGTGCAAGAGCAAAAGTTGTTCAGAATTTAATTTTGGGTAGGATTTAAGAAAAATTTTTTTTCTCATGTTAAAATTTCTCCAGTAACTCGAAAACGGCGCGTCCTAGCGAGAAAACCCAAAGAGCAAAAGTTGTTCTGAATTCATTTCTGAGCACAATTTAGCAAAAAATTTCATTCTGAGTCTAAAAACAACAAAGTTAGAACGGTTTTATGTCAAAAATACTTAAAATCTCTTCAAACCTGAATTCAGCGACGTCTTCGAAGGTGGTTTACGACTTTACCATATTGAAAATGCAAAAAATTGCTTGAAATGGGGATTCTAGGTCATCTATAGTATAATCGAGTGTTGCCATTGGGAACAAACCACTCAATGTTAAAAAATTTGATGATTCTCCAAAACGGTGCGTCCTAGCGAGAAAACGCAAAGAGCAAAAGTTGTTCAGAATTCACTTTTGGGTAGGATTTAAGAAAAATTTTCATTCTCAGGTTAAAATTTCTCCAGTAACTCGAAAAGGGTGCGTCTTAGCGAAAAAACGCAAAGAACAAAAGTTGTTCTGAATTCAATTCTAAGCCCAATTTAGCAAAAAAATTTCATTCTGAGTCTAAAAACAACAAAGTTACAACGTTTTTATGTCACAAATACATAAAATATCGTCAAACCTGGATTCTGCGACGTCTTGGAAGGTGGTTTACCACTTCACCATATCGAAAATGCAGAAAATCGCTTGAAATTGGGATTCTAGTTCATTTGTAGTAAAATCCAGTTTTGCCATTGGGAACAAACCACTCAATCTTAAAAATTTTGATGATTCTCGAAAACGGTGCTTCCTAGCGGGAAAAGTGCAAGAGCAAAAGTTGTTCAGAATTCACTTTTGGGTAGGATTTAAGAAAAATTTTCATTCTCAGGTTAAAATTTTTCCAGTAAATCGAAAAGGGTGCGTCCTAGAGAGAAAACGCAAAGAGCAAAATTTGTTCTGAATTCAATTCTGAGCACAATTTAGTAAGAAATTTCATTCTGAGTCTAAAAACAACAAAGTTAGAACAATTTTATGTCAAAAATACTTAAAAACTCTTCAAACCTGAATTCAGCGACGTCTTCGAAGGGGTGGTTTACGACTTTACCATATCGAAAATGCAGAAAATCGCTTGAAGTGGAGATTCTAGTTCATCTATAGTATAATCGAGTGTTGCCATTGGGAACAAACCACTCAATGTTAAAAAAATTGATGATTGTCGAAGACGGTGCGTCCTAGCGAGAAAACGCAAAGAGCAATAGTTGTTCTGAATTCAATTCTGAGCACAATTTAGCAAAAAATTTCATTCTGAGTCTAAAAACAACAAAGTTACAACGATTTTATATCAAAAATACTTAAAATATCGTCAAACCTGGATTCTGCGACGTTTTCGAAGGTGGTTTACGACTTTACCATATCGAAAATGCAGAAAATCGCTTGAAATGGGCATTCTATTTCATTTGTAGTATAATCGAGTTTTGCCATTGGGAATAAACCACTCAATGTTAAAAATTTTGATGATTCTCGAAAACGGTGCGTCCTAGCGAGAAAAGTGCAAGAGCAAAAGTTGTTCAGAATTTAATTTTGGGTAGGATTTAAGAAAAATTTTCATTCTCAGGTTGAAATTTCTCCAATAACTCGAAAAGGGCGCGTCCTAGCGAGAAAACGCAAAGAGCAAAACTTGTTCTGAATTCAATTCTGAGCACAATTTAGCAAAAAATTTCATTCTGAGTCTAAAAACAATAAAGTTACAACGATTTTATGTCAAAAATACTTAAACTCTCTTCAAACCTGAATTCAGCGAAATCTTCGAAGGTGGTTTACGACTTTACCATATCGAAAATGCAGAAAATTGCTAGAAATGGGGATTCTAGTTCATCTATAGTATAATCGAGTGTTGCCATTGGGAACAAACCACTCAATGTTAAAAAATTTGATGATTCTCGAAAACGGTGCGTCCTAGCGAGAAAACGCAAAGAGCAAAAGTTGTTCTGAATTCAATTTTGAGCACAATTTAGCAAAAAATTTCATTTTGTGTCTAAAAACAACAAAATTAGAACAATTTTATAAATCTCTTCAAACCTGAATTCTGCGACGTCTTCGATTGTGGTTTACGACTTTACTATATCGAAAATGCAGAAAATTGCTAGAAATGGGGATTCTAGTTCATCTATAGTATAATCGAGTGTTGCCATTGGGAACAAACCACTCGATGTTAAAAAATTTGATGATTCTCGAAAACGGTGCGCCCTAGCGAGAAAAGTGCAAGAGCAAAAGTTGTTCAGAATTCAATTTTGGGTAGGATTTAAGAAAGATTTTCATTCTCAGGTTAAAATTTCTCCAGTAACTCGAAAAGAGCGCGTCCTAGCGAGAAAACGCAAAGAGCAAAACTTGTTCTGAACTCAATTCTGAGCACAATTTAGCAAAAAATTTCATTCTGAGTCTAAAAACAACAAAGTTACAACGATTTTATGTCAAAAATAATTAAAATCTCTTCAAACCTGATTTCAGCGACGTCTTCGAAGGTGGTTTACGACTTTACCATATCGAAAAAGAAGAAAATCGCATGAAATGTGGATTCTAGTTCATCTATAGCATAATCGATTGTTGCCATTGGGTACAAACCACTTAATGTTAAAAAATTTGATGATTTTCGAAGACGGTGCTTCCTGGCGAGAAAAGTGCAAGAGCAAAAGTTGTTCAGAATTCAATTCTGGGTAGGATTTAAGAGAAATTTTCATTCTCAGGTTAAAATTTTTCCAGTAACTCGAAAAGGGTGCGTCCTAGAGAGAAAACGCAAAGAGCAAAATTCGTTCTGAATTCAATTCTGAGCACTTTAGCAAAAAAATTCATTCTGAGTCCAAAAACAACAATGTTAGAACGATTTTATGTCAAAAATACTTAAAATCTCTTCAAACCTGAATTCAGCGACGTCTTCGAAGGTGGTTTACGACTTTACCATATCGAAAATGCAAAAAATCGCTTGAAATGGGGATTCTAGTTCATCTATAGTATAATCGAGTGTTGCCATTGGGAACAAACCACTCAATGTTAATAATTTTGATGATTCTCGAAAACGGTGCTTCCTAGCGAGAAAAGTGCAAGAGCAATAGTTGTTCAGAATTCAATTTTGGGTAGGATTTAAGAGAAATTTTCATTCTCAGGTTAAAATTTCTCCAGTAACTCGAAAAGGGTGCGTCCTAGAGAGAAAACGCAAAGAGCAAAACTTGTTCTGAACTCAATTCTGAGCACAATTTAGCAAAAAATTTCATTCTGACTCTAAAAACAAAAAAGTTAGAACGATTTTATGTCAAAAATACTTAAAATCTCTTCAAACCTGAATTCAGCGACGTCTTCGAAGGTGGTTTACGACTTTACCATATCGAAAATGCAGAAAATCGCTTGAAATGGGGATTCTAGTTCATCTATAGTATAATCGAGTGTTGCCATTGGGAACAAACCACTCAATGTTAAAAATTTTGATGATTTTCGAAAGCGGTGCGTCCTAGCGAGAAAAGTGCAAGAGCAAAAGTTGTTCAGAATTCAATTTTGGGTAGGATTTAAGAGAAATTTTCATTCTCAGGTTAAAATTTCTGCAGTAACTCGAAAACGGTGCGTCCTAGCGAGAAAACGCAAAGAGCAAAAGTTGTTCTGAATTCAATTCTGAGCACAATTTAGCAAAAAATTTCATTCTGAGTCTAAAAACAACAAAGTTAGAACGATTTTATGTCAAAAATACTTAAACTCTCTTCAAACCAGAATTCAGCGACGTCTTCGAAGGTGGTTTACGACTTTACCATATCGAAAATGCAGAAAATCGCTTGAAGTGGGGATTCTAGTTCATCTATAGTATAATCGAGTGTTGCCATTGGGAACAAACCACTCAATGTTAAAAAAATTGATGATTGTCGAAGACGGTGCGTCCTAGCGGGAAAACGCAAAGAGCACAAGTTACAACAAAGTTATAACAATTTTATATCAAGAATACTTAAAATATGGTCAAACCAGGATTTTGCTACGTCTTCGATGGTGGTTTACGACTTTACTATATCGAAAATGCAGAAAATCGCTTGAAATGGGCATTCTAGTTCATTTGTAGTATAATCGAGTTTTGCCATTGGGAATAAACCACTCAATGTTAAAAATTTTGATGATTCTCGAAAACGGTGCGTCCTAGCGAGAAAAGTGCAAGAGCAAAAGTTGTTCAGAATTTAATTTTGGGTAGGATTTAAGAAAAATTTTTTTTCTCATGTTAAAATTTCTCCAGTAACTCGAAAACGGCGCGTCCTAGCGAGAAAACCCAAAGAGCAAAAGTTGTTCTGAATTCATTTCTGAGCACAATTTAGCAAAAAATTTCATTCTGAGTCTAAAAACAACAAAGTTAGAACGGTTTTATGTCAAAAATACTTAAAATCTCTTCAAACCTGAATTCAGCGACGTCTTCGAAGGTGGTTTACGACTTTACCATATTGAAAATGCAAAAAATTGCTTGAAATGGGGATTCTAGGTCATCTATAGTATAATCGAGTGTTGCCATTGGGAACAAACCACTCAATGTTAAAAAATTTGATGATTCTCCAAAACGGTGCGTCCTAGCGAGAAAACGCAAAGAGCAAAAGTTGTTCAGAATTCACTTTTGGGTAGGATTTAAGAAAAATTTTCATTCTCAGGTTAAAATTTCTCCAGTAACTCGAAAAGGGTGCGTCTTAGCGAAAAAACGCAAAGAACAAAAGTTGTTCTGAATTCAATTCTAAGCCCAATTTAGCAAAAAAATTTCATTCTGAGTCTAAAAACAACAAAGTTACAACGTTTTTATGTCACAAATACATAAAATATCGTCAAACCTGGATTCTGCGACGTCTTGGAAGGTGGTTTACCACTTCACCAAATCGAAAATGCAGAAAATCGCTTGAAATTGGGATTCTAGTTCATTTGTAGTAAAATCCAGTTTTGCCATTGGGAACAAACCACTCAATCTTAAAAATTTTGATGATTCTCGAAAACGGTGCTTCCTAGCGGGAAAAGTGCAAGAGCAAAAGTTGTTCAGAATTCACTTTTGGGTAGGATTTAAGAAAAATTTTCATTCTCAGGTTAAAATTTTTCCAGTAAATCGAAAAGGGTGCGTCCTAGAGAGAAAACGCAAAGAGCAAAATTTGTTCTGAATTCAATTCTGAGCACAATTTAGCAAGAAATTTCATTCTGAGTCTAAAAACAACAAAGTTAGAACAATTTTATGTCAAAAATACTTAAAAACTCTTCAAACCTGAATTCAGCGACGTCTTCGAAGGGGTGGTTTACGACTTTACCATATCGAAAATGCAGAAAATCGCTTGAAGTGGAGATTCTAGTTCATCTATAGTATAATCGAGTGTTGCCATTGGGAACAAACCACTCAATGTTAAAAAAATTGATGATTGTCGAAGACGGTGCGTCCTAGCGAGAAAACGCAAAGAGCAATAGTTGTTCTGAATTCAATTCTGAGCACAATTTAGCAAAAAATTTCATTCTGAGTCTAAAAACAACAAAGTTACAACGATTTTATATCAAAAATACTTAAAATATCGTCAAACCTGGATTCTGCGACGTTTTCGAAGGTGGTTTACGACTTTACCATATCGAAAATGCAGAAAATCGCTTGAAGTGGAGATTCTAGTTCATCTATAGTATAATCGAGTTTTGCCATTGGGACCAAACCACTCAATGTTAAAAAATTTGATGATTCTCGAAAACGGTGCATCCTAGCGAGAAAACGCAAAGAGTAAAAGTTGTTCTGAATTCAATTTTGAGCACAATTTAGCAAAAAATTTCATTTTGTGTCTAATAACAACAAAGTTACAACGATTTTATGTCAAAAATACTTAAACTCTCTTCAAACCTGAATTCAGCGACGTCTTCGAAGGTGGTTTACGACTTTACCATATCGAAAATGCAGAAAATCGCTTGAAGAGGGGATTCTAGTTCATCTATAGTATAATCGAGTGTTGAAATTGGGAACAAACCACTCAATGTTAAAAAAATTGATGATTTTCGAAGACGGTGCGTCCTAGCGGGAAAACGCAAAGAGTAAAAGTTGTTCTGAATTTAATTCTGAGCACAATTTAGCAAAAAATTTCATTCTAAGTCTAAAAACAACAAAGTTACAACAATTTTATATCAAAAATACTTGAAATATCGTCAAACCAGGATTCTGCGACGTCTTCGATGGTGGTTTACGACTTTACTATATCGAAAATGCAGAAAATCGCTTGAAGGGGGCATTCTAGTTCATTTGTAGTATAATCGAGTTTTGCTATGGGGAATAAACCACTCAATGTTAAAAATTTTGATGATTCTCGAAAACGGTGCGTCCTAGCGAGAAAAGTGCAAGAGCAGAAGTTGTTCAGAATTTAATTTTGGGTAGGATTTAAGAAAAATTTTCATTCCCAGGTTAAAATTTCTCCAGTAACTCGAAAAGGGCGCGTCCTAGCGAGAAAACGCAAAGAGCAAAAGTTGTTCTGAATTCATTTCTGAGCACAATTTAGCAAAAAATTTCATTCTGAGTTTAAAAACAACAAAGTTACAAAGATTTAATGTCAAAAATACTTAAAATATTGTCAAACCTGGATTCTGCGACGTCTTCAAAAGTGGTTTACGACTTTACCATATCGAAAATGCAGAAAATCGCTTGAAATGGGGATTCTAGTTCATTTGTAGTATAATCGAGTTTTGCCATTGGGAACAAACAACTCAATGTAAAAAATTTTGATGATTCTCGAAAACGGTGCGTCCTAGCGAGAAAAGTGCAAGAGCAGAAGTTGTTCAGAATTTAATTTTGGGTAGGATTTAAGAAAAATTTTCATTCCCAGGTTAAAATTTCTCCAGTAACTCGAAAAGGGCGCGTCCTAGCGAGAAAACGCAAAGAACAAAAGTTGTTCTGAATTCAATTCTGAGCACAATTTAGCAAAAAAATTTCATTCTGAGTCTAAAAACAACAAAGTTACAATGTTTTTATGTCAAAAATTCATAAAATATCGTCAAACCTGGATTCTGCGACGTCTTGGAAGGTGGTTTACGACTTCACCATATCGAAAATGCAGAAAACGCTTGAAATTGGGATTCTAGTTCATTTATAGTATAATCGAGTTTTGCCATTGGGAACAAACCACTCAATCTTAAAAATTTTGATGATTCTCGAAAACGGTACGTCCTAGCGAGAAAACGCAAAGAGCAAAAGTTGTTCTGAATTCAATTTTGAGCACAATTTAGCAAAAAATTTCATTTTGTGTCTAATAACAACAAAGTTACAACCATTTTATGTAAAAAATACTTAAACTCTCTTCAAACCTGAATTCAGCGACGTCCTCGAAAGTGGTTTACGACTTTACCATATCGAAAATGCAGAAAATCGCTTGAAGTGGGGATTCTAGTTCATCTATGGTATAATCGAGTGTTGCCATTGGGAACAAATCACTCAATGTTAAAAAAATTGATGATTGTCGAAGACCGTGCGTCCTAGCGAGAAAACGCAAAGAGCAATAGTTGTTCTGAATTCAATTCTGAGCACAATTTAGCAAAAAATTTCATTCTGAGTCTAAAAACAACAAAGTTACAACGATTTTATATCAAAAAAACTTAAAATATCGTCAAACCTGGATTCTGCGACGTTTTCGAAGGTGGTTTACGACTTTACCATATCGAAAATGCAGAAAATCGCTTGAAATGGGCATTCTATTTCATTTGTTGTATAATCGAGTTTTGCCATTGGGAATAAACCACTCAATGTAAAAAAATTTGATGATTCTCGAAAACGGTGCGTCCTAGCGAGAAAAGTGGAAGAGCTAAAATTGTTCAGAATTTAATTTTGGGTAGGATTTAAGAAAAATTTTCATTCTCAGGTTAAAATTTCTCCAGTAACTCGAAAAGGGCGCGTCCTAGCGAGAAAACGCAAAGAGCAAAAGTTGTTCTGAATACAATTCTGAGCACAATTTAGCAAAAAATTTCATTCTGAGTCTAAAAACGATAAAGTTACAACGATTTTATGTCAAAAATACTTAAAATCTCTTCAAACCTGAATTCAGCGAAATCTTCGAAGGTGGTTTACGACTTTACCATATCGAAAATGCAGAAAATCGCTTGAAATGGGGATTCTAGTTCATCTATAGTATAAACGAGTGTTGCCATTGGGTACAAACCACTTAATGTTAAAAAATTTGATGACTGTCGAAGACGGTGCGTCCTAGCGAGAAAACGCGAAGAGCAAAAGTTTTTCTGAATTCAATTCTGAGCACAATTTAGCAAAAAAATTCATTCTGAGTCTAAAAACAACAAAGATACAACGATTTTATGTCAAAAATACTTAAAATCTCTTCAAAACTGAATTCAGCGACGGCTTCGAAGGTGGCTTACGACTTTACCATATCGAAAATGCAGAAAATCGCTTGAAATGGGCATTCTATTTCATTTGTAGTATAATCGGGTGTTGCCATTGGGAACAAACCACTCAATGTTAAAAAATTTGATGATTCTCGAAAACGGTGCGTCCTAGCGAGAAAACGCAAAGAGCAAAAGTTGTTCTGAATTCAATTTTGAGCACAATTTAGCAAAAAATTTCATTTTGTTTCTAAAAACAACAAAATTAGAACAATTTTATAAATCTCTTCAAACCTGAATTCTGCGACGTCTTCGATTGTGGTTTACGACTTTACTATATCGAAAATGCAGAAAATTGCTAGAAATGGGCATTCTAGTTCATCTATAGTATAATCGAGTGTTGCCATTGGGAACAAACCACTCGATGTTAAAAAATTTGATGATTCTCGAAAACGGTGCGCCCTAGCGAGAAAAGTGCAAGAGCAAAAGTTGTTCAGAATTCAATTTTGGGTAGGATTTAAGAAAGATTTTCATTCTCAGGTTAAAATTTCTCCAGGAACTCGAAAAGGGCGCGTCCTAGCGAGAAAACGCAAAGAGCAAAACTTGTTCTGAACTCAATTCTGAGCACAATTTAGCAAAAAATTTCATTCTGAGTCTAAAAACAACAAAGTTACAACGATTTTATGTCAAAAATAATTAAAATCTCTTCAAACCTGATTTCAGCGACGTCTTCGAAGGTGGTTTACGACTTTACCATATCGAAAATGAAGAAAATCGCATGAAATGTGGATTCTAGTTCATCTATAGCATAATCGATTGTTGCCATCGGGTACAAACCACTTAATGTTAAAAAATTTGATGATTTTCGAAGACGGTGCTTCCTGGCGAGAAAAGTGCAAGAGCAAAAGTTGTTCAGAATTCAATTCTGGGTAGGATTTAAGAGAAATTTTCATTCTCAGGTTAAAATTTTTCCAGTAACTCGAAAAGGGTGCGTCCTAGAGAGAAAACGCAAAGAGCAAAACTTGTTCTGAATTCAATTCTGAGCACAATTTAGCAAAAAATTTCATTCTGAGTCTAAAAACAATAAAGTTACAACGATTTTATGTCAAAAATACTTAAACTCTCTTCAAACCTGAATTCAGCGAAATCTTCGAAGGTGGTTTACGACTTTACCATATCGAAAATGCAGAAAATCGCTTGAAATGGGGATTCTAGTTCATCTATAGTATAATCGAGTTTTGCCATTGGGACCAAACCACTCAATGTTAAAAAATTTGATGATTCTCGAAAACGGTGCATCCTAGCGAGAAAACGCAAAGAGTAAAAGTTGTTCTGAATTTAATTCTGAGCACAATTTAGCAAAAAATTTCATTCTAAGTCTAAAAACAACAAAGTTACAACAATTTTATATCAAAAATACTTGAAATATCGTCAAACCAGGATTCTGCGACGTCTTCGATGGTGGTTTACGACTTTACTATATCGAAAATGCAGAAAATCGCTTGAAGGGGGCATTCTAGTTCATTTGTAGTATAATCGAGTTTTGCTATTGGGAATAAACCACTCAATGTTAAAAAATTTGATGATTCTCGAAAACGGTGCGTCCTAGCGAGAAAAGTGCAAGAGCAGAAGTTGTTCAGAATTTAATTTTGGGTAGGATTTAAGAAAAATTTTCATTCCCAGGTTAAAATTTCTCCAGTAACTCGAAAAGGGCGCGTCCTAGCGAGAAAACGCAAAGAGCAAAAGTTGTTCTGAATTCATTTCTGAGCACAATTTAGCAAAAAATTTCATTCTGAGTTTAAAAACAACAAAGTTACAAAGATTTAATGTCAAAAATACTTAAAATATTGTCAAACCTGGATTCTGCGACGTCTTCAAAAGTGGTTTACGACTTTACCATATCGAAAATGCAGAAAATCGCTTGAAATGGGGATTCTAGTTCATTTGTAGTATAATCGAGTTTTGCCATTGGGAACAAACAACTCAATGTAAAAAATTTTGATGATTCTCGAAAACGGTGCGTCCTAGCGAGAAAAGTGCAAGAGCAGAAGTTGTTCAGAATTTAATTTTGGGTAGGATTTAAGAAAAATTTTCATTCCCAGGTTAAAATTTCTCCAGTAACTCGAAAAGGGCGCGTCCTAGCGAGAAAACGCAAAGAACAAAAGTTGTTCTGAATTCAATTCTGAGCACAATTTAGCAAAAAAATTTCATTCTGAGTCTAAAAACAACAAAGTTACAATGTTTTTATGTCAAAAATTCATAAAATATCGTCAAACTTGGATTCTGCGACGTCTTGGAAGGTGGTTTACGACTTCACCATATCGAAAATGCAGAAAACGCTTGAAATTGGGATTCTAGTTCATTTATAGTATAATCGAGTTTTGCCATTGGGAACAAACCACTCAATCTTAAAAATTTTGATGATTCTCGAAAACGGTACGTCCTAGCGAGAAAACGCAAAGAGCAAAAGTTGTTCTGAATTCAATTTTGAGCACAATTTAGCAAAAAATTTCATTTTGTGTCTAATAACAACAAAGTTACAACCATTTTATGTAAAAAATACTTAAACTCTCTTCAAACCTGAATTCAGCGACGTCCTCGAAAGTGGTTTACGACTTTACCATATCGAAAATGCAGAAAATCGCTTGAAGTGGGGATTCTAGTTCATCTATGGTATAATCGAGTGTTGCCATTGGGAACAAATCACTCAATGTTAAAAAAATTGATGATTGTCGAAGACCGTGCGTCCTAGCGAGAAAACGCAAAGAGCAATAGTTGTTCTGAATTCAATTCTGAGCACAATTTAGCAAAAAATTTCATTCTGAGTCTAAAAACAACAAAGTTACAACGATTTTATATCAAAAAAACTTAAAATATCGTCAAACCTGGATTCTGCGACGTTTTCGAAGGTGGTTTACGACTTTACCATATCGAAAATGCAGAAAATCGCTTGAAATGGGCATTCTATTTCATTTGTTGTATAATCGAGTTTTGCCATTGGGAATAAACCACTCAATGTAAAAAAATTTGATGATTCTCGAAAACGGTGCGTCCTAGCGAGAAAAGTGGAAGAGCTAAAATTGTTCAGAATTTAATTTTGGGTAGGATTTAAGAAAAATTTTCATTCTCAGGTTAAAATTTCTCCAGTAACTCGAAAAGGGCGCGTCCTAGCGAGAAAACGCAAAGAGCAAAAGTTGTTCTGAATACAATTCTGAGCACAATTTAGCAAAAAATTTCATTCTGAGTCTAAAAACGATAAAGTTACAACGATTTTATGTCAAAAATACTTAAAATCTCTTCAAACCTGAATTCAGCGAAATCTTCGAAGGTGGTTTACGACTTTACCATATCGAAAATGCAGAAAATCGCTTGAAATGGGGATTCTAGTTCATCTATAGTATAAACGAGTGTTGCCATTGGGTACAAACCACTTAATGTTAAAAAATTTGATGACTGTCGAAGACGGTGCGTCCTAGCGAGAAAACGCGAAGAGCAAAAGTTTTTCTGAATTCAATTCTGAGCACAATTTAGCAAAAAAATTCATTCTGAGTCTAAAAACAACAAAGATACAACGATTTTATGTCAAAAATACTTAAAATCTCTTCAAAACTGAATTCAGCGACGGCTTCGAAGGTGGCTTACGACTTTACCATATCGAAAATGCAGAAAATCGCTTGAAATGGGCATTCTATTTCATTTGTAGTATAATCGGGTGTTGCCATTGGGAACAAACCACTCAATGTTAAAGAATTTGATGATTCTCGAAAACGGTGCGTCCTAGCGAGAAAACGCAAAGAGCAAAAGTTGTTCTGAATTCAATTTTGAGCACAATTTAGCAAAAAATTTCATTTTGTGTCTAATAACAACAAAGTTACAACGATTTTATGTCAAAAATACTTAAACTCTCTTCAAACCTGAATTCAGCGACGTCTTCGAAGGTGGTTTACGACTTTACCATATCGAAAATGCAGAAAATCGCTTGAAGAGGGGATTCTAGTTCATCTATAGTATAATCGAGTGTTGAAATTGGGAACAAACCACTCAATGTTTAAAAAATTGATGATTTTCGAAGACGGTGCGTCCTAGCGGGAAAACGCAAAGAGTAAAAGTTGTTCTGAATTTAATTCTGAGCACAATTTAGCAAAAAATTTCATTCTAAGTCTAAAAACAACAAAGTTACAACAATTTTATATCAAAAATACTTGAAATATCGTCAAACCAGGATTCTGCGACGTCTTCGATGGTGGTTTACGACTTTACTATATCGAAAATGCAGAAAATCGCTTGAAGGGGGCATTCTAGTTCATTTGTAGTATAATCGAGTTTTGCTATTGGGAATAAACCACTCAATGTTAAAAAATTTGATGATTCTCGAAAACGGTGCGTCCTAGCGAGAAAAGTGCAAGAGCAGAAGTTGTTCAGAATTTAATTTTGGGTAGGATTTAAGAAAAATTTTCATTCCCAGGTTAAAATTTCTCCAGTAACTCGAAAAGGGCGCGTCCTAGCGAGAAAACGCAAAGAGCAAAAGTTGTTCTGAATTCATTTCTGAGCACAATTTAGCAAAAAATTTCATTCTGAGTTTAAAAACAACAAAGTTACAAAGATTTAATGTCAAAAATACTTAAAATATTGTCAAACCTGGATTCTGCGACGTCTTCAAAAGTGGTTTACGACTTTACCATATCGAAAATGCAGAAAATCGCTTGAAATGGGGATTCTAGTTCATTTGTAGTATAATCGAGTTTTGCCATTGGGAACAAACAACTCAATGTAAAAAATTTTGATGATTCTCGAAAACGGTGCGTCCTAGCGAGAAAAGTGCAAGAGCAGAAGTTGTTCAGAATTTAATTTTGGGTAGGATTTAAGAAAAATTTTCATTCCCAGGTTAAAATTTCTCCAGTAACTCGAAAAGGGCGCGTCCTAGCGAGAAAACGCAAAGAACAAAAGTTGTTCTGAATTCAATTCTGAGCACAATTTAGCAAAAAAATTTCATTCTGAGTCTAAAAACAACAAAGTTACAATGTTTTTATGTCAAAAATTCATAAAATATCGTCAAACTTGGATTCTGCGACGTCTTGGAAGGTGGTTTACGACTTCACCATATCGAAAATGCAGAAAACGCTTGAAATTGGGATTCTAGTTCATTTATAGTATAATCGAGTTTTGCCATTGGGAACAAACCACTCAATCTTAAAAATTTTGATGATTCTCGAAAACGGTACGTCCTAGCGAGAAAACGCAAAGAGCAAAAGTTGTTCTGAATTCAATTTTGAGCACAATTTAGCAAAAAATTTCATTTTGTGTCTAATAACAACAAAGTTACAACCATTTTATGTAAAAAATACTTAAACTCTCTTCAAACCTGAATTCAGCGACGTCCTCGAAAGTGGTTTACGACTTTACCATATCGAAAATGCAGAAAATCGCTTGAAGTGGGGATTCTAGTTCATCTATGGTATAATCGAGTGTTGCCATTGGGAACAAATCACTCAATGTTAAAAAAATTGATGATTGTCGAAGACCGTGCGTCCTAGCGAGAAAACGCAAAGAGCAATAGTTGTTCTGAATTCAATTCTGAGCACAATTTAGCAAAAAATTTCATTCTGAGTCTAAAAACAACAAAGTTACAACGATTTTATATCAAAAAAACTTAAAATATCGTCAAACCTGGATTCTGCGACGTTTTCGAAGGTGGTTTACGACTTTACCATATCGAAAATGCAGAAAATCGCTTGAAATGGGCATTCTATTTCATTTGTTGTATAATCGAGTTTTGCCATTGGGAATAAACCACTCAATGTAAAAAAATTTGATGATTCTCGAAAACGGTGCGTCCTAGCGAGAAAAGTGGAAGAGCTAAAATTGTTCAGAATTTAATTTTGGGTAGGATTTAAGAAAAATTTTCATTCTCAGGTTAAAATTTCTCCAGTAACTCGAAAAGGGCGCGTCCTAGCGAGAAAACGCAAAGAGCAAAAGTTGTTCTGAATACAATTCTGAGCACAATTTAGCAAAAAATTTCATTCTGAGTCTAAAAACGATAAAGTTACAACGATTTTATGTCAAAAATACTTAAAATCTCTTCAAACCTGAATTCAGCGAAATCTTCGAAGGTGGTTTACGACTTTACCATATCGAAAATGCAGAAAATCGCTTGAAATGGGGATTCTAGTTCATCTATAGTATAAACGAGTGTTGCCATTGGGTACAAACCACTTAATGTTAAAAAATTTGATGACTGTCGAAGACGGTGCGTCCTAGCGAGAAAACGCGAAGAGCAAAAGTTTTTCTGAATTCAATTCTGAGCACAATTTAGCAAAAAAATTCATTCTGAGTCTAAAAACAACAAAGATACAACGATTTTATGTCAAAAATACTTAAAATCTCTTCAAAACTGAATTCAGCGACGGCTTCGAAGGTGGCTTACGACTTTACCATATCGAAAATGCAGAAAATCGCTTGAAATGGGCATTCTATTTCATTTGTAGTATAATCGGGTGTTGCCATTGGGAACAAACCACTCAATGTTAAAAAATTTGATGATTCTCGAAAACGGTGCGTCCTAGCGAGAAAACGCAAAGAGCAAAAGTTGTTCTGAATTCAATTTTGAGCACAATTTAGCAAAAAATTTCATTTTGTTTCTAAAAACAACAAAATTAGAACAATTTTATAAATCTCTTCAAACCTGAATTCTGCGACGTCTTCGATTGTGGTTTACGACTTTACTATATCGAAAATGCAGAAAATTGCTAGAAATGGGGATTCTAATTCATCTATAGTATAATCGAGTGTTGCCATTGGGAACAAACCACTCGATGTTAAAAAATTTGATGATTCTCGAAAACGGTGCGCCCTAGCGAGAAAAGTGCAAGAGCAAAAGTTGTTCAGAATTCAATTTTGGGTAGGATTTAAGAAAGATTTTCATTCTCAGGTTAAAATTTCTCCAGTAACTCGAAAAGGGCGCGTCCTAGCGAGAAAACGCAAAGAGCAAAACTTGTTCTGAACTCAATTCTGAGCACAATTTAGCAAAAAATTTCATTCTGAGTCTAAAAACAACAAAGTTACAACGATTTTATGTCAAAAATAATTAAAATCTCTTCAAACCTGATTTCAGCGACGTCTTCGAAGGTGGTTTACGACTTTACCATATCGAAAATGAAGAAAATCGCATGAAATGTGGATTCTAGTTCATCTATAGCATAATCGATTGTTGCCATCGGGTACAAACCACTTAATGTTAAAAAATTTGATGATTTTCGAAGACGGTGCTTCCTGGCGAGAAAAGTGCAAGAGCAAAAGTTGTTCAGAATTCAATTCTGGGTAGGATTTAAGAGAAATTTTCATTCTCAGGTTAAAATTTTTCCAGTAACTCGAAAAGGGTGCGTCCTAGAGAGAAAACGCAAAGAGCAAAATTTGTTCTGAATTCAATTCTGAGCACTTTAGCAAAAAAATTCATTCTGATCCAAAAACAACAATGTTAGAACGATTTTATGTCAAAAATACTTAAAATCTCTTCAAACCTGAATTCAGCGACGTCTTCGAAGGTGGTTTACGACTTTACCATATCGAAAATGCAAAAAATCGCTTGAAATGGGGATTCTAGTTTATCTATAGTATAACCGAGTGTTGCCATTGGGAACAAACCACTCAATGTTAATAATTTTGATGATTCTCGAAAACGGTGCTTCCTAGCGAGAAAAGTGCAAGAGCAATAGTTGTTCAGAATTCAATTTTGGGTAGGATTTAAGAGAAATTTTCATTCTCAGGTTAAAATTTCTCCAGTAACTCGAAAAGGGTGCGTCCTAGAGAGAAAACGCAAAGAGCAAAACTTGTTCTGAACTCAATTCTGAGCACAATTTAGCAAAAAATTTCATTCTGAGTCCAAAAACAACAAAGTTAGAACGATTTTATGTCAAAAATACCTAAAATCTCTTCAAACCTGATTTCAGCGACGTCTTCGAAGGTGGTTTACGACTTTACCATATCGAAAATGAAGAAAATCGCTTGAAATGGGGATTCTAGTTCATCTATAGTATAATCGAGTGTTGCCATTGGGAACAAACCACTCAATGTTAAAAATTTTGATGATTCTCTAAAACGGTGCGTCCTAGCGAGAAAAGTGCAAGAGCAAAAGTTGTTCAGATTTCAATTTTGGGTAATATTTAAGAGAAATTTTCATTCTCAGGTTAAAAATTCTCCAGTAACTCGAAAAGGGTGCGTCCTAGAGAGAAAACGCAAAGAGCAAAATTTGTTCTGAATTCAATTCTGAGCACAATTTAGCAAAAAATTTCATTCTGAGTCTAAAAACAACAAAGTTACAACGATTTTATGTCAAAAATAATTAAAATCTCTTCAAACCTGATTTCAGCGACGTCTTCGAAGGTGGTTTACGACTTTACCATATCGAAAATGAAGAAAATCGCATGAAATGTGGATTCTAGTTCATCTATAGCATAATCGAGTGTTGCCATTGGGAACAAACCACTCAATGTTAATAATTTTGATGATTCTCGAAAACGGTGCTTCCTAGCGAGAAAAGTGCAAGAGCAATAGTTGTTCAGAATTCAATTTTGGGTAGGATTTAAGAGAAATTTTCATTCTCAGTTTAAAATTTCTCCAGTAACTCGAAAAGGGTGCGTCCTAGAGAGAAAACGCAAAGAGCAAAACTTGTTCTGAACTCAATTCTGAGCACAATTTAGCAAAAAATTTCATTCTGAGTCCAAAAACAACAAAGTTAGAACGATTTTATGTCAAAAATACCTAAAATCTCTTCAAACCTGATTTCAGCGACGTCTTCGAAGGTGGTTTACGACTTTACCATATCGAAAATGAAGAAAATCGCTTGAAATGGGGATTCTAGTTCATCTATAGTATAATCGAGTGTTGCCATTGGGAACAAACCACTCAATGTTAAAAATTTTGATGATTCTCTAAAACGGTGCGTCCTAGCGAGAAAAGTGCAAGAGCAAAAGTTGTTCAGATTTCAATTTTGGGTAATATTTAAGAGAAATTTTCATTCTCAGGTTAAAAATTCTCCAGTAACTCGAAAAGGGTGCGTCCTAGAGAGAAAACGCAAAGAGCAAAATTTGTTCTGAATTCAATTCTGAGCACAATTTAGCAAAAAATTTCATTCTGAGTCTAAAAACAACAAAGTTACAACGATTTTATGTCAAAAATAATTAAAATCTCTTCAAACCTGATTTCAGCGACGTCTTCGAAGGTGGTTTACGACTTTACCATATCGAAAATGAAGAAAATCGCATGAAATGTGGATTCTAGTTCATCTATAGCATAATCGAGTGTTGCCATTGGGAACAAACCACTCAATGTTAATAATTTTGATGATTCTCGAAAACGGTGCTTCCTAGCGAGAAAAGTGCAAGAGCAATAGTTGTTCAGAATTCAATTTTGGGTAGGATTTAAGAGAAATTTTCATTCTCAGTTTAAAATTTCTCCAGTAACTCGAAAAGGGTGCGTCCTAGAGAGAAAACGCAAAGAGCAAAACTTGTTCTGAACTCAATTCTGAGCACAATTTAGCAAAAAATTTCATTCTGAGTCCAAAAACAACAAAGTTAGAACGATTTTATGTCAAAAATACCTAAAATCTCTTCAAACCTGATTTCAGCGACGTCTTCGAAGGTGGTTTACGACTTTACCATATCGAAAATGAAGAAAATCGCTTGAAATGGGGATTCTAGTTCATCTATAGTATAATCGAGTGTTGCCATTGGGAACAAACCACTCAATGTTAAAAATTTTGATGATTCTCTAAAACGGTGCGTCCTAGCGAGAAAAGTGCAAGAGCAAAAGTTGTTCAGAATTCAATTTTGGGTAATATTTAAGAGAAATTTTCATTCTCAGGTTAAAAATTCTCCAGTAACTCGAAAAGGGTGCGTCCTAGAGAGAAAACGCAAAGAGCAAAATTTGTTCTGAATTCAATTCTGAGCACAATTTAGCAAAAAATTTCATTCTGAGTCTAAAAACAACAAAGTTACAACGATTTTATGTCAAAAATAATTAAAATCTCTTCAAACCTGATTTCAGCGACGTCTTCGAAGGTGGTTTACGACTTTACCATATCGAAAATGAAGAAAATCGCATGAAATGTGGATTCTAGTTCATCTATCATAATCGATTGTTGCCATTGGGTACAAACCACTTAATGTTAAAAAATTTGATGATTTTCGAAGACGGTGCTTCCTGGCGAGAAAAGTGCAAGAGCAAAAGTTGTTCAGAATTCAATTCTGGGTAGGATTTAAGAGAAATTTTCATTCTCAGGTTAAAATTTTTCCAGTAACTCGAAAAGGGTGCGTCCTAGAGAGAAAACGCAAAGAGCAAAATTCGTTCTGAATTCAATTCTGAGCACTTTAGTAAAAAAATTCATTCTGAGTCCAAAAACAACAAAGTTACAACGATTTTATGTCAAAAATACTTAAAATCTCTTCAAACCTGAATTCAGCGACGTCTTCGAAGGTGGTTTACGACTTTACCATATCGAAAATGCAAAAAATCGCTTGAAATGGGGATTCTAGTTCATCTATAGTATAACCGAGTGTTGCCATTGGGAACAAACCACTCAATGTTAATAATTTTGATGATTCTCGAAAACGGTGCTTCCTAGCGAGAAAAGTGCAAGAGCAATAGTTGTTCAGAATTCAATTTTGGGTAGGATTTAAGAGAAATTTTCATTCTCAGGTTAAAATTTCTCCAGTAACTCGAAAAGGGTGCGTCCTAGAGAGAAAACGCAAAGAGCAAAACTTGTTCTGAACTCAATTCTGAGCACAATTTAGCAAAAAATTTCATTCTGAGTCCAAAAATAAACAAAGTTAGAACGATTTTATGTCAAAAATACCTAAAATCTCTTCAAACCTGATTTCAGCGACGTCTTCGAAGGTGGTTTACGACTTTACCATATCGAAAATGAAAAAAATCGCTTGAAATGGGGATTCTAGTTCATCTATAGTATAATCGAGTGTTGCCATTGGGAACAAACCACAAAATGTTAAAAATTTTGATGATTCTCTAAAACGGTGCGTCCTAGCGAGAAAAGTGCAAGAGCAAAAGTTGTTCAGAATTCAATTTTGGGTAATATTTAAGAGAAATTTTCATTCTCAGGTTAAAAATTCTCCAGTAACTCGAAAAGGGTGCGTCCTAGAGAGAAAACGCAAAGAGCAAAATTTGTTCTGAATTCAATTCTGAGCACAATTTAGCAAAAAATTTCATTCTGACTCTAAAAACAAAAAAGTTAGAACGATTTTATGTCAAAAATACTTAAAATCTCTTCAAACCTGAATTCAGCGACGTCTTCGAAGGTGGTTTACGACTTTACCATATCGAAAATGCAGAAAATCGCTTGAAATGGGGATTCTAGTTCATCTATAGTATAATCGAGTGTTGCCATTGGGTACAAACCACTTAATGTTAAAAAATTTGATGACTGTCGAAGACGGTGCGTTCTAGCGAGAAAACGCGAAGAGCAAAAGTTTTTCTGAATTCAATTCTGAGCACAATTTAGCAAAAAAATTCATTCTGAGTCTAAAAACAACAAAGATACAACGATTTTATGTCAAAAATACTTAAAATCTCTTCAAAACTGAATTCAGCGACGGCTTCGAAGGTGGCTTACGACTTTACCATATCGAAAATGCAGAAAATCGCTTGAAATGGGCATTCTATTTCATTTGTAGTATAATCGGGTGTTGCCATTGGGAACAAACCACTCAATGTTAAAAAATTTGATGATTCTCGAAAACGGTGCGTCCTAGCGAGAAAACGCAAAGAGCAAAAGTTGTTCTGAATTTAATTTTGAGCACAATTTAGCAAAAAATTTCATTTTGTGTCTAAAAACAACAAAATTAGAACAATTTTATAAATCTCTTCAAACCTGAATTCTGCGACGTCTTCGATTGTGGTTTACGACTTTACTATATCGAAAATGCAGAAAATTGCTAGAAATGGGGATTCCAGTTCATCTATAGTATAATCGAGTGTTGCCATTGGGAACAAACCACTCGATGTTAAAAAATTTGATGATTCTCGAAAACGGTGCGCCCTAGCGAGAAAAGTGCAAGAGCAAAAGTTGTTCAGAATTCAATTTTGGGTAGGATTTAAGAAAGATTTTCGTTCTCAGGTTAAAATTTCTCCAGTAACTCGAAAAGGGCGCGTCCTAGCGAGAAAACGCAAAGAGCAAAACTTGTTCTGAACTCAATTCTGAGCACAATTGTGCAAAAAATTTCATTCTGAGTCTAAAAACAACAAAGTTACAACGATTTTATGTCAAAAATACTTAAAATCTCTTCAAACCTGATTTCAGCGACGTCTTCGAAGGTGGTTTACGACTTTACCATATCGAAAATGAAGAAAATCGCATGAAATGTGGATTCTAGTTCATCTATAGCATAATCGATTGTTGCCATTGGGTACAAACCACTTAATGTTAAAAAATTTGATGATTTTCGAAGACGGTGCTTCCTGGCGAGAAAAGTGCAAGAGCAAAAGTTGTTCAGAATTCAATTCTGGGTAGGATTTAAGAGAAACTTTCATTCTCAGGTTAAAGTTTTTCCAGTAACTCGAAAAGGGTGCGTCCTAGAGAGAAAACGCAAAGAGCAAAATTCGTTCTGAATTCAATTCTGAGCACTTTAGCAAAAAAATTCATTCTGAGTCCAAAAACAACAATGTTAGAACGATTTTATGTCAAAAATACTTAAAATCTCTTCAAACCTGAATTCAGCGACGTCTTCGAAGGTGGTTTACGACTTTACCATATCGAAAATGCAAAAAATCGCTTGAAATGGGGATTCTAGTTCATCTATAGTATAATCGAGTGTTGCCATTGGGAACAAACCACTCAATGTTAATAATTTTGATGATTCTCGAAAACGGTGCTTCCTAGCGAGAAAAGTGCAAGAGCAATAGTTGTTCAGAATTCAATTTTGGGTAGGATTTAAGAGAAATTTTCATTCTCAGGTTAAAATTTCTCCAGTAACTCGAAAAGGGTGCGTCCTAGAGAGAAAACGCAAAGAGCAAAACTTGTTCTGAACTCAATTCTGAGCACAATTTAGCAAAAAATTTCATTCTGAGTCCAAAAACAATAAAGTTAGAACGATTTTAGGTCAAAAATACCTAAAATCTCTTCAAACCTGATTTCAGCGACGTCTTCGAAGGTGGTTTACGACCTTACCATATCGAAAATGAAGAAAATCGCTTGAAATGGGGATTCTAGTTCATCTATAGTATAATCGAGTGTTGCCATTGGGAACAAACCACTCAATGTTAAAAATTTTGATGATTCTCTAAAACGGTGCGTCCTAGCGAGAAAAGTGCAAGAGCAAAAGTTGTTCAGAATTCAATTTTGGGTAATATTTAAGAGAAATTTTCATTCTCAGGTTAAAAATTCTCCAGTAACTCGAAAAGGGTGCGTCCTAGAGAGAAAACGCAAAGAGCAAAATTTGTTCTGAATTCAATTCTGAGCACAATTTAGCAAAAAATTTCATTCTGAGTCCAAAAACAACAAAGTTAGAACGATTTTATGTCAAAAATACCTAAAATCTCTTCAAACCTGATTTCAGCGACGTCTTCGAAGGTGGTTTACGACTTTACCATATCGAAAATGAAGAAAATCGCTTGAAATGGGGATTCTAGTTCATCTATAGTATAATCGAGTGTTGCCATTGGGAACAAACCACTCAATGTTAAAAATTTTGATGATTCTCTAAAACGGTGCGTCCTAGCGAGAAAAGTGCAAGAGCAAAAGTTGTTCAGAATTCAATTTTGGGTAATATTTAAGAGAAATTTTCATTCTCAGGTTAAAAATTCTCCAGTAACTCGAAAAGGGTGCGTCCTAGAGAGAAAACGCAAAGAGCAAAATTTGTTCTGAATTCAATTCTGAGCACAATTTAGCAAAAAATTTCATTCTGACTCTAAAAACAAAAAAGTTAGAACGATTTTATGTCAAAAATACTTAAAATCTCTTCAAACCTGAATTCAGCGACGTCTTCGAAGGTGGTTTACGACTTTACCATATCGAAAATGCAGAAAATCGCTTGAAATGGGGATTCTAGTTCATCTATAGTATAATCGAGTGTTGCCATTGGTAACAAACCACTCAATGTTAAAAATTTTGATGATTTTCGAAAACGGTGCGTCCTAGCGAGAAAAGTGCAAGAGCAAAAGTTGTTCAGAATTCAATTTTGGGTAGGATTTAAAAGAAATTTTCATTCTCAGGTTAAAATTTCTGCAGTAACTCGAAAACGGTGCGTCCTAGCGAGAAAACGCAAAGAGCAAAAGTTGTTCTGAATTCAATTCTGAGCACAATTTAGCAAAAAATTTCATTCTGAGTCTAAAAACAACAAAGTTACAACGATTTTATGTCAAAAATACTTAAAATCTCTTCAAACCTGAATTCAGCGAAATCTTCGAAGGTGGTTTACGACTTTACCATATCGAAAATGCAGAAAATCGCTTGAAATGGGGATTCTAGTTCATCTATAGTATAATCGAGTGTTGCCATTGGGTACAAACCACTTAATGTTAAAAAATTTGATGACTGTCGAAGACGGTGCGTCCTAGCGAGAAAACGCGAAGAGCAAAAGTTTTTCTGAATTCAATTTTGAGCACAATTTAGCAAAAAATTTCATTCTGAGTCTAAAAACAACAAAGTTACAACGATTTTATGTCAAAAATACTTAAAATATCGTCAAACCTGGATTCTGCGACGTCTTCAATAGTGGTTTACGACTTTACCATATCGAAAATGCAGAAAATCGCTTGAAACGGGGATTCTAGTTCATTTGTAGTATAATCGAGTTTTGCCATTGGGAACAAACAAATCAATGTTAAAAATTTTGATGATTCTCGAAAACGGTGCGTCCTAGCGAGAAAAGTGCAAGAGCAAAAGTTGATCAGAATTTAATTTTGGGTAGGATTTAAGAAAAATTTTCATTCTCAGGTTAAAATTTCTCCATTAACTCGAAAAGGGCGCGTCTTAGCGAGAAAACGCAAAGAGCAAAAGTTGTTCTGAATTCAATTCTGAGAACAATTTAGCAAAAAATTTCATTCTGAGTCTAAAAACAACAAAGTTACAACGGTTTTATGTCAAAAATACTTAAAATCTTTTCAAACCTGAATTCAGCGAAGTCTTCGAAGGTGGTTTACGACTTTACCATATCGAAAATGCAGAAAATCGCTTGAAACGGGGATTCTAGTTCATTTGTAGTATAATCGAGTTTTGCCATTGGGAACAAACAAATCAATGTTAAAAATTTTGATGATTCTCGAAAACGGTGCGTCCTAGCGAGAAAAGTGCAAGAGCAAAAGTTGATCAGAATTTAATTTTGGGTAGGAGTTAAGAAAAATTTTCATTCTCAGGTTAAAATTTCTCCATTAACTCGAAAAGGGCGCGTCTTAGCGAGAAAACGCAAAGAGCAAAAGTTGTTCTGAATTCAATTCTGAGCACAATTTAGCAAAAAATTTTATTCTGAGTCTAAAAACAACAAAGTTACAACGATTTTATGTCAAAAATACTTAAAATATCGTCAAACCTGGATTCTGCGACGTCTTCAAAAGTGGTTTACGACTTTACCATATCGAAAATGCAGAAAATCTCTTGAAACGGGGATTCTAGTTCATTTGTAGTATAATCGAGTTTTGCCATTGGGAACAAACAAATCAGTGTTAAAATTTTTGATGATTCTCGAAAACGGTGCGTCCTAGCGAGAAAAGTGCAAGAGCAAAAGTTGTTCAAAATTCACTTTTGGGTAGGATTTAAGAAAAATTTTCATTCTCAGGTTAAAATTTCTCCAGTAACTCGAAAAGGGTGCGTCCTAGCGGGAAAACGCAAAGAACAAAAGTTGTTCTGAATTCAATTCTGAGCACAATTTAGCAAAAAATTTCATTCTGAGTCTAAAAACAACAAATTTACAACGGTTTTATGTCAAAAATACTTAAAATCTTTTCAAACCTGAATTCAGCGAAGTCTTCGAAGGTGGTTTACGACTTTACCATATCGAAAATGCAGAAAATCGCTTGAAATGGGCATTCTATTTCATTTGTAGTATAATCGGGTGTTGCCATTGGGAACAAACCACTCAATGTTAAAAAATTTGATGATTCTCGAAAACGGTGCGACCTAGCGAGAAAACGCAAAGAGCAAAAGTTGTTCTGAATTCAATTTTGAGCACAATTTAGCAAAAAATTTCATTCTGAGTCTAAAAACAACAAAGTTACAACGATTTTATGTCAAAAATACTTAAAATATCGTCAAACCTGGATTCTGCGACGTCTTCAATAGTGGTTTACGACTTTACCATATCGAAAATGCAGAAAATCGCTTGAAACGGGGATTCTAGTTCATTTGTAGTATAATCGAGTTTTGCCATTGGGAACAAACAAATCAATGTTAAAAATTTTGATGATTCTCGAAAACGGTGCGTCCTAGCGAGAAAAGTGCAAGAGCAAAAGTTGATCAGAATTTAATTTTGGGTAGGATTTAAGAAAAATTTTCATTCTCAGGTTAAAATTTCTCCATTAACTCGAAAAGGGCGCGTCTTAGCGAGAAAACGCAAAGAGCAAAAGTTGTTCTGAATTCAATTCTGAGAACAATTTAGCAAAAAATTTCATTCTGAGTCTAAAAACAACAAAGTTACAACGGTTTTATGTCAAAAATACTTAAAATCTTTTCAAACCTGAATTCAGCGAAGTCTTCGAAGGTGGTTTACGACTTTACCATATCGAAAATGCAGAAAATCGCTTGAAACGGGGATTCTAGTTCATTTGTAGTATAATCGAGTTTTGCCATTGGGAACAAACAAATCAATGTTAAAAATTTTGATGATTCTCGAAAACGGTGCGTCCTAGCGAGAAAAGTGCAAGAGCAAAAGTTGATCAGAATTTAATTTTGGGTAGGAGTTAAGAAAAATTTTCATTCTCAGGTTAAAATTTCTCCATTAACTCGAAAAGGGCGCGTCTTAGCGAGAAAACGCAAAGAGCAAAAGTTGTTCTGAATTCAATTCTGAGCACAATTTAGCAAAAAATTTTATTCTGAGTCTAAAAACAACAAAGTTACAACGATTTTATGTCAAAAATACTTAAAATATCGTCAAACCTGGATTCTGCGACGTCTTCAAAAGTGGTTTACGACTTTACCATATCGAAAATGCAGAAAATCTCTTGAAACGGGGATTCTAGTTCATTTGTAGTATAATCGAGTTTTGCCATTGGGAACAAACAAATCAGTGTTAAAATTTTTGATGATTCTCGAAAACGGTGCGTCCTAGCGAGAAAAGTGCAAGAGCAAAAGTTGTTCAAAATTCACTTTTGGGTAGGATTTAAGAAAAATTTTCATTCTCAGGTTAAAATTTCTCCAGTAACTCGAAAAGGGTGCGTCCTAGCGGGAAAACGCAAAGAACAAAAGTTGTTCTGAATTCAATTCTGAGCACAATTTAGCAAAAAATTTCATTCTGAGTCTAAAAACAACAAATTTACAACGGTTTTATGTCAAAAATACTTAAAATCTTTTCAAACCTGAATTCAGCGAAGTCTTCGAAGGTGGTTTACGACTTTACCATATCGAAAATGCAGAAAATCGCTTGAAACGGGGATTCTAGTTCATTTGTAGTATAATCGAGTTTTGCCATTGGGAACAAACAAATCAATGTTAAAAATTTTGATGATTCTCGAAAACGGTGCGTCCTAGCGAGAAAAGTGCAAGAGCAAAAGTTGATCAGAATTTAATTTTGGGTAGGATTTAAGAAAAATTTTCATTCTCAGGTTAAAATTTCTCCATTAACTCGAAAAGGGCGCGTCTTAGCGAGAAAACGCAAAGAGCAAAAGTTGTTCTGAATTCAATTCTGAGCACAATTTAGCAAAAAATTTTATTCTGAGTCTAAAAACAACAAAGTTACAACGATTTTATGTCAAAAATACTTAAAATATCGTCAAACCTGGATTCTGCGACGTCTTCAAAAGTGGTTTACGACTTTACCATATCGAAAATGCAGAAAATCTCTTGAAACGGGGATTCTAGTTCATTTGTAGTATAATCGAGTTTTGCCATTGGGAACAAACAAATCAGTGTTAAAATTTTTGATGATTCTCGAAAACGGTGCGTCCTAGCGAGAAAAGTGCAAGAGCAAAAGTTGTTCAAAATTCACTTTTGGGTAGGATTTAAGAAAAATTTTCATTCTCAGGTTAAAATTTCTCCAGTAACTCGAAAAGGGTGCGTCCTAGCGGGAAAACGCAAAGAACAAAAGTTGTTCTGAATTCAATTCTGAGCACAATTTAGCAAAAAATTTCATTCTGAGTCTAAAAACAACAAATTTACAACGGTTTTATGTCAAAAATACTTAAAATCTTTTCAAACCTGAATTCAGCGAAGTCTTCGAAGGTGGTTTACGACTTTACCATATCGAAAATGCAGAAAATCGCTTGAAACGGGGATTCTAGTTCATTTGTAGTATAATCGAGTTTTGCCATTGGGAACAAACAAATCAATGTTAAAAATTTTGATGATTCTCGAAAACGGTGCGTCCTAGCGAGAAAAGTGCAAGAGCAAAAGTTGATCAGAATTTAATTTTGGGTAGGATTTAAGAAAAATTTTCATTCTCAGGTTAAAATTTCTCCATTAACTCGAAAAGGGCGCGTCTTAGCGAGAAAACGCAAAGAGCAAAAGTTGTTCTGAATTCAATTCTGAGCACAATTTAGCAAAAAATTTTATTCTGAGTCTAAAAACAACAAAGTTACAACGATTTTATGTCAAAAATACTTAAAATATCGTCAAACCTGGATTCTGCGACGTCTTCAAAAGTGGTTTACGACTTTACCATATCGAAAATGCAGAAAATCGCTTGAAACGGGGATTCTAGTTCATTTGTAGTATAATCGAGTTTTGCCATTGGGAACAAACAAATCAATGTTAAAAATTTTGATGATTCTCGAAAACGGTGCGTCCTAGCGAGAAAAGTGCAAGAGCAAAAGTTGATCAGAATTTAATTTTGGGTAGGATTTAAGAAAAATTTTCATTCTCAGGTTAAAATTTCTCCAGTAACTCGAAAAGGGTGCGTCCTAGCGGGAAAACGCAAAGAACAAAAGTTGTTCTGAATTCAATTCTGAGCACAATTTAGCAAAAAATTTCATTCTGAGTCTAAAAACAACAAAGTTAGAACGATTTTATGTCAAAAATACTTAAAATCTTTTCAAATCTGAATTCAGCGACGTCTTCGAAGGTGGTTTACGACTTTACCATATCGAAAATGCAGAAAATCGCTTGAAATGGGAAGTCTAGTTCATCTATAGTATAATCGAGTGTTGCCATTGGGAACAAACCACTCAATGTTAAAAAATTTGATGATTCCCGAAAACGGTGCTTCCTAGCGAGAAAACGCAAAGAGCAAAAGTTGTTCTGAATTCAATTTTGAGCACAATTTAGCAAAAAATTTTATTTTGTGTCTAATAACAACAAAGTTACAACGACTTTATGTCAAAAATACTTAAACTCTCTTCAAACCTGAATTCAGCGACGACTTCGAAGGTGGTTCACGACTTTACCATATCGAAAATGCAGAAAATCGCTTGAAGCGGAGATTCTAGTTCATCTATAGTATAATCGAGTGTTGCCATTGGGAACAAACCACTCAATGTTAAAAAATTTGATGATTCTCGAAAACGGTGCTTCCTAGCGAGAAAACGCAAAGAGCAAAAGTTGTTCTGAATTCAATTTTGAGCACAATTTAGCAAAAAATTTTATTTTGTGTCTAAAAACAACAAAGTTACAACGATTTTATATCAAAAATACTAAAAGTATCGTCAAACCTGGATTCTGCGACGCTTTCGAATGTGGTTTACGACTTTACCATATCGAAAATGCAGAAAATCGCTTGAAATGGGCATTCTAGTTCATTTGTAGTATAATCGAGTGTTGCCATTGGGTACAAACCACTTAATGTTAAAAAATTTGATGATTGTCGAAGACGGTGCGTCCTAGCAAGAAAACGCAAAGAGCAAAAGTTGTTCTGAATTCAATTCTGAGCACAATTTAACAAAAAATTTCATTCAGTGTCTAAAAACAACAAAGTTACAACGATTTTATGTCAAAAATTCTTAAAATCTCTTCAAAGCTGAATTCAGCGACGTCTTCGAAGGTGGTTTACGACTTTACCATATCGAAAATGCAGAAAATCGCTTGAAATGGGCATTTTAGTTCATTTGTAGTATAATCGAGTTTTGCCATTGGGAACAAACCACTCAATGTTAAAAAAATTGATGATTGTTTAAGACGGTGCGTCCTAGCGAGAAAACGCAAAGAGCAAAAGTTGTTCTGAATTCATTTCTGAGCACAATTTAGCAAAAAATTTCATTCTCAGTCTAAAAACAACAAAGTTACAACGATTTTATATCAAAAATACTTAAAATATCGTCAAACCGGGATTCTGCGACGTTTTCGAAGGTGGTTTACGACTTTACCATATCGAAAATGCAGAAAATCGCTTGAAATGGGGATTCTAGTTCATCTATAGTATAATCGAGTGTTGTAATTGGGAACAAACCACTCAATGTTAAAAAAATTGATGATTGTCGAAGACGGTGCGTCCTAGCGAGAAAACGCAAAGAGCACAAGTTGTTCTGAATTTAATTCTAAGCACAATTTAGCAAAAAATTTCATTCTGAGTCTAAAAACAACAAAGTTAGAATGATTTTATGTCAAAAATACTTAAAATATCGTCAAACCTGGATTCTGCGACGTCTTCAAAAGTGGTTTACGACTTTACCATATCGAAAATACAGAAAATCGCTTGAAATGGGGATTCTAGTTCATCTATATTATAATCGAGTGTTGCCATTGGGAACAAACCACTCAATGTTAAAAAAATTGATGATTGTTTAAGACGGTGCGTCCTAGCGAGAAAACGCAAAGAGCACAAGTTGCTCTGAATTTAATTCTAAGCACAATTTAGCAAAAAATTTCATTCTGAGTCTAAAAACAACAAAGTTACAACGATTTTATGTCAAAAATACTTAAAATCTTTTCAAACCTGAATTCAGCGAAGTCTTCGAAGGTGGTTTACGACTTTACCATATCGAAAATGCAGAAAATCGCTTGAAATGGGGATTCTAGTTCATCTATAGTATAATCGAGTGTTGCCATTGGGTACAAACCACTTAATGTTAAAAAATTTAATGATTGTCGAAGACGGTGCGTCCTAGCGAGAAAACGCAAAGAGCAAAAGTTGTTCTGAATTCAATTCTGAGCACAATTTAGCAAAAAATTTTATTCTGAGTCTAAAAACAACAAAGTTACAACGATTTTATGTCAAAAATACTTAAAATATCGTCAAACCTGGATTCTGCGACGTCTTCAAAAATGGTTTACGACTTTACCATATCGAAAATGCAGAAAATCTCTTGAAACGGGGATTCTAGTTCATTTGTAGTACAATCGAGTTTTGCCATTGAGAACAAACAAATCAATGTTAAAATTTTTGATGATTCTCGAAAACGGTGCGTCCTAGCGAGAAAAGTGCAAGAGCAAAAGTTGTTCAAAATTCACCTTTGGGTAGGATTTAAGAGAAATTTTCATTATCAGGTTAAAATTTCTCCAGTAACTCGAAAAGGGCGCGTCCTAGCGAGAAAACGCAAAGAGCAAAAGTTGTTCTGAATTCATTTCTGAGCACAATTTAGCAAGAAATTTCATTATCAGTCTAAAAACAACAAAGTTACAAAGATTTTATGTCAAAAATACTTAAAATATCGTCAAACCTGGATTCTGCGACGTTTTCAAAAGTGGTTTACGACTTTACCATATCGAAAATGCAGAAAATCGCTTGAAATGGGGATTCTAGTTCATTTGTAGTATAATCGAGTTTTGCCATTGGGAACAAACAACCCAATGTAAAAAATTTTGATGATTCTCGAAAACGGTGCGTCCTAGCGAGAAAAGTGCAAGAGCAAAAGTTGTTCAGAATTCAATATTGGGTAGGATTTAAGAGAAATTTTCATTATCAGGTCAAAATTTCTCCAGTAACTCGAAAAGGGCGCGTCCTAGCGAAAAAACGCAAAGAACAAAAGTTGTTCTGAATTCAATTCTGAGCACAATTTAGCAAAAAATTTTATTCTGAGTCTAAATACAACAAAGTTACAACGTTTTTATGTCAAAAATACATAAAATATCGTCAAACCTGAATTCAGCGACGCCTTCGAATGTGGTTTACGACTTTACCATATCGAAAATGCAGAAGATCGCTTGAAATGGGGATTCTAGTTCATCTATAGTATAATCGAGTGTTGCCATTGGGAACAAACCACTCAATGTTAAAAAAATTGATGATTCTCGAAAACGGTGCTTCCTAGCGAGAAAACGCAAAGAGCAAAAGTTGTTCTGAATTCAACTTTGAGCACAATTTAGCAAAAAATTTCATTTTGTGTCTAATAACAACAAAGTTACAACGATTTTATGTCAAAAATACTTAAACTCTCTTCAAACCTGAATTCAGCGACGTCTTCGAAGGTGGTTTACGACTTTACCATATCGAAAATGCAGAAAATCGCTTGAAGTGGGGATTCTAGTTCATCTATAGTATAATCGAGTTGTGCCATTGGGAACAAACCACTCAATGTTAAAAAAATTGATGATTGTCGAAGACGGTGCGTCCTAGCGAGAAAACGCAAAGAGCAAAAGTTGTTCTGAATTCAATTCTGAGCACAATTTAGCAAGAAATTTTATTCTGAGTCTAAAAACAACAAAGCCACAACGTTTTTATGTCAAAAATAAATAAAATATCGTCAAACCTGAATTCAGCGACGCCTTCGAATGTGGTTTACGACTTTACCATATCGCAAATGCAGAAAATCGCTTGAAATGGGCATTCTAGTTCATTTGTAGTATAATCGAGTTTTGCTATTAGGAATAAACCACTCAATGTTAAAAATTTTGATGATTCTCGAAAATGGTGCGTCCTAGCGAGAAAAGTGCAAGAGCAAAAGTTGTTCAGAATTTAATTTTGGGTAGGATTTAAGAAAAATTTTCATTCTCAGGTTAAAATATCTCCAGTAACTCGAAAAGGGCGCTTCCTAGCGAGAAAACGCAAAGAGCAAAAGTTGTTCTGAATCCAATTCTGAGCACAATTTAGCAAAAAATTTCATTCTGAGTCTAAAAACAACAAAGTTACAACGATTTTATGTCGAAAAAAACATAAAATCTCTTCAAACCTGAATTCAGCGAAGTCTTCGAAGGTGGTTTACGACTTTACCATATCGAAAATGCAGAACATCGCTTGAAATGGGGATTCTAGTTCATCTATAGTATAATCGAGTATTGCCATTGGGTACAAACCACTTAATGTTAAAAAATTTGATAATTGTCGAAGACGGTGCGTCCTAGCGAGAAAACGCAAAGAGCAAAAGTTGTTCTGAATATCAATTCTGAGCACAATTTAGCAAAAAATTTCATTCTGAGTCTAAAAACAACAAAGTTACAACGTTTTTATATCAAAAATACATAAAATATCGTCAAACCTGGATTCTGCGACGTCTTGGAAGGTGGTTTACGACTTCACCATATCGAAAATGCAGAAAATCGCTTGAAATTGGGATTCTAGTTCATTTGTTGTATAATCGAGTTTTGCTATTGGGAACAAACCACTCAATCTTAAAAATTTTGATGATTCTCGAAAACGGTGCGTCCTAGCGAGAAAAATGCAAGAGCAAAAGTTGTTCAGAATTCAATATTGGGTAGGATTTAAGAGAAATTTTCATTCTCAGGTTAAAATTTTTCAGAAACTCGAAAAGGGTACGTCCTAGAGAGAAAACGCAAAGAGCAAAATTTGTTCTGAATTCAATTCTGAGCATAATTTAGCAAAAAATTTCATTCTGAGTCTAAAAACAACAAAGTTAGAACGATTTTATGTCAAAAATACTTAAAATCTTTTCAAATCTGAATTCAGCGACGTCTTCGAAGGTGGTTTACGACTTTACCATATTGAAAATGTAGAAAATCGCTTGAAATGGGGATTCTAGTCCATCTATAGTATAATCGAGTGTTGCTATTGGGAACAAACCACTCAATGTTAAAAAAATTGATGATTGTCGAAGACGGTGCGTCCTAGCGAGAAAACGCAAAGAGCAAAAGTTGTTCTGAATTCAATTCTGAGCACAATTTAGCAAGAAATTTTATTCTGAGTCTAAAAACAACAAAGCCACAACGTTTTTATGTCAAAAATAAATAAAATATCGTCAAACCTGAATTCAGCGACGCCTTCGAATGTGGTTTACGACTTTACCATATCGCAAATGCAGAAAATCGCTTGAAATGGGCATTCTAGTTCATTTGTAGTATAATCGAGTTTTGCTATTAGGAATAAACCACTCAATGTTAAAAATTTTGATGATTCTCGAAAATGGTGCGTCCTAGCGAGAAAAGTGCAAGAGCAAAAGTTGTTCAGAATTTAATTTTGGGTAGGATTTAAGAAAAATTTTCATTCTCAGGTTAAAATATCTCCAGTAACTCGAAAAGGGCGCTTCCTAGCGAGAAAACGCAAGGAGCAAAAGTTGTTCTGAATCCAATTCTGAGCACAATTTAGCAAAAAATTTCATTCTGAGTCTAAAAACAACAAAGTTACAACGATTTTATGTCGAAAAAAACATAAAATCTCTTCAAACCTGAATTCAGCGAAGTCTTCGAAGGTGGTTTACGACTTTACCATATCGAAAATGCAGAACATCGCTTGAAATGGGGATTCTAGTTCATCTATAGTATAATCGAGTATTGCCATTGGGTACAAACCACTTAATGTTAAAAAATTTGATAATTGTCGAAGACGGTGCGTCCTAGCGAGAAAACGCAAAGAGCAAAAGTTGTTCTGAATATCAATTCTGAGCACAATTTAGCAAAAAATTTCATTCTGAGTCTAAAAACAACAAAGTTACAACGTTTTTATATCAAAAATACATAAAATATCGTCAAACCTGGATTCTGCGACGTCTTGGAAGGTGGTTTACGACTTCACCATATCGAAAATGCAGAAAATCGCTTGAAATTGGGATTCTAGTTCATTTGTTGTATAATCGAGTTTTGCTATTGGGAACAAACCACTCAATCTTAAAAATTTTGATGATTCTCGAAAACGGTGCGTCCTAGCGAGAAAAATGCAAGAGCAAAAGTTGTTCAGAATTCAATATTGGGTAGGATTTAAGAGAAATTTTCATTCTCAGGTTAAAATTTTTCAGAAACTCGAAAAGGGTACGTCCTAGAGAGAAAACGCAAAGAGCAAAATTTGTTCTGAATTCAATTCTGAGCATAATTTAGCAAAAAATTTCATTCTGAGTCTAAAAACAACAAAGTTAGAACGATTTTATGTCAAAAATACTTAAAATCTTTTCAAATCTGAATTCAGCGACGTCTTCGAAGGTGGTTTACGACTTTACCATATTGAAAATGTAGAAAATCGCTTGAAATGGGGATTCTAGTCCATCTATAGTATAATCGAGTGTTGCTATTGGGAACAAACCACTCAATGTTAAAAAAATTGATGATTGTCGAAGACGGTGCGTCCTAGCGAGAAAACGCAAAGAGCACAAGTTGTTCTGAATTTAATTCTAAGCACAATTTAGCAAAAAATTTCATTCTGAGTCTAAAAACAACAAAGTTAGAACGATTTTATGTCAAAAATACTTAAAATATCGTCAAACCTGGATTCTGCGACGTCTTCAAAAGTGGTTTACGACTTTACCATATCGAAAATGCAGAAAATCGCTTGAAATGGGGATTCTAGTTCATTTGTAGTATAATCGAGTGTTGCCATTGGGTACAAACCACTTAATGTTAAAAAATTTGATGATTGTCGAAGACGGTGCGTCCTAGCAAGAAAACGCAAAGAGCAAAAGTTGTTCTGAATTCAATTCTGAGCACAATTTAACAAAAAAATTCATTCAGAGTCTAAAAACAACAAAGTTACAACGATTTTATGTTAAAAATTCTTAAAATCTCTTCAAACCTGAATTCAGCGACGTCTTCGAAGGTGGTTTACGACTTTACCATATCGAAAATAGAGAAAATCGCTTGAAATGGGGATTCTAGTTCATCTATAGTATAATCGAGTGTTGCCATTGGGAACAAACCACTCAATGTTAAAAAAAATGATGATTGTCGAAGACGGTGCGTCCTAGCGAGAAAACGCATGAGCACAAGTTGTTCTGAATTTAATTCTAAGCACAATTTAGCAAAAAATTTCATTCTGACTCTAAAAACAACAAAGTTACAACGATTTTATATCAAAAATACTTAAAATATCGTCAAACCGGGATTCTGCGACGTTTTCGAAGGTGGTTTACGACTTTACCATATCGAAAATGCAGAAAATCGCTTGAAATGGGCATTCTAGTTCATTTGTAGTATAATCGAGTTTTGCCATTGGGAATAAACCACTCAATGTTAAAAATTTTGATGATTCTCGAAAACGGTGCGTCCTAGCGAGAAAAGTGCAAGAGCAAAAGTTGTTCAGAATTTAATTTTGGGTAGGATTTAAGAAAAATTTTCATTCTCATGTTAAATTTTCTCCAGTAACTCGAAAACGGTGCATCCTAGCGAGAAAACGCAAAGAGCAAAAGTTGTTCTGAATTCATTTCTGAGCACAATTTAGCAAAAAATTTCATTCTCAGTCTAAAAACATCAAAGTTACAAAGATTTTATGTAAAAAACACTTAAAATCTCTTCAAATCTGAATTCAGCGACGTCTTCGAAGGTGGTTTACGACTTTACCATATTGAAAGTGCAGAAAATCGCTTGAAATGGGGATTCTAGTTCATCTATAGTATAATCGAATGTTGCCATTGGGAACAAACCACTCAATGTTAAAAAAATTGATGATTGTCGAAGACGGTGCGTCCTTTCGAGAAAACGCAAAGAGCACAAGTTGTTCTGAATTTAATTCTAAGCACAATTTAGCAAAAAATTTCATTCTGAGTCTAAAAACAACAAAGTTAGAACGATTTTATGTCAAAAATACTTAAAATATCGTCAAACCTGGATTCTGCGACGTCTTCAAAAGTGGTTTACGACTTTACCATATCGAAAATGCAGAAAATCGCTTGAAATGGGGATTCTAGTTCATTTGTAGTATAATCGAGTGTTGCCATTGGGTACAAACCACTTAATGTTAAAAAATTTGATGATTGTCGAAGACGGTGCGTCCTAGCAAGAAAACGCAAAGAGCAAAAGTTGTTCTGAATTCAATTCTGAGCACAATTTAACAAAAAATTTCATTCAGAGTCTAAAAACAACAAAGTTACAACGATTTTATGTCAAAAATTCTTAAAATCTCTTCAAACCTGAATTCAGCGACGTCTTCGAAGGTGGTTTATGACTTTACCATATCGAAAATACAGAAAATCGCTTGAAATGGGGATTCTAGTTCATCTATAGTATAATCGAGTGTTGCCATTGGGAACAAACCACTCAATGTTAAAAAAATTGATGTTTGTCCAAGACGGTGCGTCCTAACGAGAAAACGCAAAGAGCACAAGTTGCTCTGAATTTAATTCTAAGCACAATTTAGCAAAAAATTTCATTCTGAGTCTAAAAACAACAAAGTTACAACGATTTTATATCAAAAATACTTAAAATATCGTCAAACCGGGATTCTGCGACGTCTTCGATGGTGGTTTACGACTTTACCATATTGAAAATGCAGAAAATCGCTTGAAATGGGGATTCTAGTTCATCTATAGTATAATCGATTGTTGCCATTGGGAACAAACCACTCAATGTTAAAAAATTTGATGATTGTCGAAAACGGTGCGTCCTAGCGAGAAAAGTGCAAGAGCAAAAGTTGTTCAGAATTCAATTTTGGGTAGGATTTAAGAGAAATTTTCATTCTCAGGTTAAAATTTCTCCAGTAACTCGAAAAGGGTGCGTCCTAGAGAGAAAACGCAAAAAGCAAAAGTTGTTCTGAATTTAATTCTAAGCACAATTTAGCAAAAAATTTCATTCTGAGTCTAAAAACATCAAAGTTAGAACGATTTTATGTCAAAAATACTTAAAATATCGTCAAACCTGGATTCAGCGACGTCTTCGAAGGTGCTTCACGACTTTACCATATCGAAAATACAGAAAATCGCTTGAAATGGGGATTCTAGTTCATCTATAGTATAATCGAGTGTTGCCATTGGGAACAAACCACTCAATGTTAAAAAAATTGATGATTGTCCAAGACGGTGCGTCCTAACGAGAAAACGCAAAGAGCACAAGTTGCTCTGAATTTAATTCTAAGCACAATTTAGCAAAAAATTTCATTCTGAGTCTAAAAACAACAAACTTACAACGATTTTATATCAAAAATACTTAAAATATCGTCAAACCGAGATTCTGCGACGTTTTCGAAGGTGGTTTACGACTTTACCATATCGAAAATGCAGAAAATCGCTTGAAATGGGCATTCTAGTTCATTTGTAGTATAATCGAGTTTTGCCATTGGGAATAAACCACTCAATGTTAAAAATTTTGATGATTCTCGAAAACGGTGCGTCCTAGCGAGAAAAGTGCAAGAGCAAAAGTTGTTCAGAATTCAATTTTGGGTAGGATTTAAGAAAAATTTTTATTCTCAGGTTAAAATTTCTCCAGTATCTCGAAAATGGTGCGTCCTAGCGAAAAAACGCAAAGAACAAAAGTTGTTCTGAATTCAATTCTGAGCACAATTTAGCAAAAATTTCATTCTGAGTCTAAAAACAACAAAGTTAGATCGATTTTATGTCAAAAATACTTAAAATCTCTTCAAACCTGAATTCAGCGACGTCTTCGATGGTGGTTTACGACTTTACCATATTGAAAATGCAGAAAATCGCTTGAAATGGGGATTCTAGTTCATCTATATTATAATCGAGTGTTGCCATTGGGAACAAACCACTCAATGTTAAAAAATTTGATGATTATCGAAAACGGTGCGTCCTAGCAAGAAAAGTGCAAGAGCAAAAGTTGTTCAGAATTCAATTTTGGGTAGGATTTAAGAGAAATTTTCATTCTCAGGTTAAAATTTCTCCAGTAACTCGAAAAGGGTGCGTCCTAGAGAAAAAACGCAAAAAGCAAAAGTTGTTCTGAATTTAATTCTAAGCACAATTTAGCAAAAAATTTCATTCTGAGTCTAAAAACAACAAAGTTAGAACGATTTTATGTCAAAAATACTTAAAATATCGTCAAACCTGGTTTCTGCGACGTCTTCAAAAGTGGTTTACGACTTTACCATATCGAAAATGCAGAAAATCGCTTGAAATGGGGATTCTAGTTCATTTGTAGTATAATCGAGTGTTGCCATTGGGTACAAACCACTTAATGTTAAAAAATTTGATGATTGTCGAAGACGGTGCGTCCTAGCAAGAAAACGCAAAGAGCAAAAGTTGTTCTGAATTCAATTCTGAGCACAATTTAACAAAAAAATTCATTCAGAGTCTAAAAACAACAAAGTTACAATGATTTTATATCAAAAATTCTTAAAATCTCTTCAAACCTGAATTCAGCGACGTCTTCGAAGGTGGTTTACGACTTTACCATATCGAAAATACAGGAAATCGCTTGAAATGGGGATTCTAGTTCATCTATAGTATAATCGAGTGTTGCCATTGGGAACAAACCACTCAATGTTAAAAAAATTGATGATTGTCCAAGACGGTGCGTCCTAGCGAGAAATCGCAAAGAGCACAAGTTGCTCTGAATTTAATTCTAAGCACAATTTAGCAAAAAATTTCATTCTGAGTCTAAAAACAACAAAGTTACAACGATTTTATATCAAAAATACTTAAAATATCGTCAAACCGGGATTCTGCGATGTTTTCGAAAGTGGTTTACGACTTTACCATATCGAAAATGCAGAAAATCGCTTGAAATGGGCATTCTAGTTCATTTGTAGTATAATCGAGTTTTGCCATTGGGAATAAACCACTCAATGTTAAAAATTTTGATGATTCTCGAAAACGGTGCGTCCTAGCGAGAAAAGTGCAAGAGCAAAAGTTGTTCAGAATTCACTTTTGGGTAGGATTTAAGAAAAATTTTCATTCTCAGGTTAAAATTTCTCCAGTATCTCGAAAATGGTGCGTCCTAGCGAAAAAACGCAAAGAACAAAAGTTTTTCTGAATTCAATTCTGAGCACAATTTAGCAAACATTTCATTCTGAGTCTAAAAACAACAAAGTTAGATCGATTTTATGTCAAAAATACTTAAAATCTCTTCAAACCTGAATTCAGCGACGTCTTCGATGGTGGTTTACGACTTTACCATATCGAAAATGCAGAAAATCGCTTGAAATGGGCATTCTAGTTCATTTGTAGTATAATCGAGTTTTGCCATTGAGAATAAACCACTCAGTGTTCAAAATTTTGATGATTCTCGAAAACAGTGCGTCCTAGCGAGAAAAGTGCAAGAGCAAAAGTTGTTCAGAATTTAATTTTGGGTAGGATTTAAGAAAAATTTTCATTCTCAGGTTAAAATTTCTCCAGTAACTCGAAAACGGTGCGTCCTAGCGAGAAAACGCAAAGAGCAAAAGTTGTTCTGAATTTATTTCTGAGCACAATTTAGCAAAAAATTTCATTCTGAGTCTAAAAACAACAAAGTTACAACGATTTTATGTCAAAAATACTTAAAATATCGTCAAACCTGGATTCTGCGACGTCTTCGAAGGTGGTTTACGTCTTTACCATATCGAAAATGCAGAAAATCGCTTGAAATGGGGATTCTAGTTCATCTATAGTATAATCGAGTGTTGCCATTGGGAACAAACCACTTAATGTTAAAAATTTGATGATTGTCGAAGACGGTGCGTCCTAGCGAGAAAACGCAAAGAGCAAAAGATGTTCAGAATTCAATTTTGAGCACAATTTAGCAAAAAATTTCATTCTGAGTCTAAAAACAACAAAGTTAGAACGATTTTATGTCAAAAATTCTTAAAATCTCTTCAAACCTAAATTCAGCGACGTCTTCGAAGGTGGTTTACGACTTTACCATATCGAAAATACAGAAAATCGCTTGAAATGGGGATTCTAGTTCATCTATAGTATAACCGAGTGTTGCCATTGGGAACAAACCACTTAATGTTATAAATTTGATGATTGTCGAAGACGGTGCGTTCTAGCGAGAAAACGCAAAGGGCAAAAGTTGTTCAGAATTCAATTTTGGGTAAGATTTAAAAAAAAATTTTCATTCTCAGGTTAAAATTTCTCCAGTAACTCGAAAACGGTGCATCCTAGCGAGAAAAGTGCAAGAGCAAAAGTTGTTCAGAATTCAATTTTGGGTAGGATTTAAAAAAAAATTTTCATTCTCAGGTTAAAATTTCTCCAGTAACTCGAAAACGGTGCGTCCTAGCGAGAAAATTGCAAGAGCAAAAGTTGTTCAGAATTTAATTCTGGGTAGGATTTAAGAGAAGTTTTTATTCTCAGGTTAAAATTTTTCCAGTAACTCAAAAATGGTGCGTCCTAGAGAGAAAACGCAAAGAGCAAAATTTGTTCTGAATTCAATTCAGAGCACAATTTAGCAAAAAATTTCATTCTGAGTCTAAAAACAACAAAGTTAGAACGATTTTATGTCAAAAATACTTAAAATCTCTTCAAACCTGAATTCAGCGACGTCTTCGAAGGTGGTTTACGACATTACCATATCGAAAATGAAGAAAATCGCTTGAAGTGAGGATTCTAGTTCATCTATAGAATAATCGAGTGTTGCCATTGGGAACAAACCACTCAATGTTAAAAAAATTGATGATTGTCGAAGACGGTGTGTCCTAGCGAGAAAACGCAAAGAGCAAAAGTTGTTCAGAATTCAATTTTGAGCACAATTTAGCAAAAAATTTCATTCTGAGTCTAAAAACAACAAAGTTACAACGATTTTATGCCAAAAATACTTAAAATATCGTCATACCTGGATTCTGCGACGTTTTCGAAGGTGGTTTACGACTTTACCATATCGAAAATGCAGAAAATCGCTTGAAATGGGCATTCTAGTTCATTTGTAGTATAATCGAGTTTTGCCATTGGGAATAAACCACTCAGTGTTAAAAATTTTGATGATTCTCGAAAACAGTGCGTCCTAGCGAGAAAAGTGCATGAGCAAAAGTTGTTTAGAATTTAATTTTGGGTAGGATTTAAGAAAAATTTTCATTCTCAGGTTAAAATTTCTCCAGTAACTCGAAAACGGTGCGTCCTAGCGAGAAAACGCAACAAGCAAAAGTTGTTCTGAATTCAATTCTGAGCACAATTTAGCAAAAAATTTCATTCTGAGTCTAAAAACAACAAAGTTACAACGATTTTATGTCAAAAATACTTAAAATCTCTTCAAACCTGAATTCAGCGACGTCTTCGAAGGTGGTTTACGACTTTACCATATCGAAAATGCAGAAAATCGCTTGAAATGGGCATTCTAGTTCATTTGTAGTACAATCGAGTTTTGCCATTGGGAACAAACCACTCAATGTTAAAAAATTTGATGATTCTCGAAAACGGTGCGTCCTAGCGAGAAAAGTGCAAGAGCAAAAGTTGTTCAGAATTCAATTTTGGGTAGGATTTAAAAAAAAATTTTCATTCTCAGGTTAAAATTTCTCCAGTAACTCGAAATCGGTGCATCCTAGCGAGAAAAGTGCAAGAGCAAAATTTGTTCTGAAATCAATTTTGGCTAGGATTTAAGAAAAATTTTCATTCTCAGGTTAAACTTTCTCCAGTAACTCAAAAACGGTGCGTCCTAGCGAGAAAACGCAAAGAGCAAAAGTTGTTTAGAATTCAATACTGAGCACAATTTAGCAAAAAATTTCATTCTGAGTCTAAAAACAACAAAGTTACAACGATTTTATTTCAAAAATACTTAAAATTTCTTCAAACCTGAATTCAGCGACGTCTTCGAAGGTGGTTTACGACTTTACCATATCGAAAATGCAGAAAATCGCTTGAAATGGGGAATCTAGTTCATCTATAGTATAATCGAGTGTTGCCATTGGGAACAAACCACTCAATGTTAAAAATTTTGATGATTCTCGAAAACGGTGCGTCCTAGCGAGAAAAGTGCAAGAGCAAACGTTGTTCAGAATTCAATTTTGGCTAGGATTTAAGAAAAATTTTCATTCTCAGGTTAAACTTTCTCCAGTAACTCAAAAACGGTGCGTCCTAGCGAGAAAACGCAAAGAGCAAAAGTTGTTTAGAATTCAATACTGAGCACAATTTAGCAAAAAACTTCATTCTGAGTCTAAAAACAACAAAGATAGAACGACTTTATGTCAAAAATTCTTAAAATCTCTTCAAACCTGAATTCAGCGACGTCTTCGAAGGTGGTTTACGACTTTACCATATCGAAAATTCAGAAAATCGCTTGAAATCGGGATTCTAGTTCATCTATAGTATAACCGAGTGTTGCCATTGGGAACAAACCACTCAATGTTAAAAAAATTGATGATTGTCGAAGACGGTGCGTCCTAGCGGGATAACGCAAAGAGCACAAGTTGTTCTGAATTTAATTTTAAGCACAATTTAGCAAAAAATTTCATTCTGAGTCTAAACACAACAAAGTTACAACGATTTTATATCAAAAATACTTAAAATGTCGTCAAACCGGGATTCTCCGACGTTTTCGAAGGTGGTTTACGACTTTACCATATCGAAAATGCAGAAAATCGCTTGAAATGGGGATTCTAGTTCATCTACAGTATAATCGAGTGTTGCCATTGGGAACAAACCACTTAATGTTAAAAAATTTGATGATTGTCGAAGACGGTGCGTCCTAGCGAGAAAACGCAAAGAGCAAAAGTTGTTCAGAATTCAATTTTGAGCACAATTTAGCAAAAAATTTCATTCTGAGTCTAAAAACAACAAAGTTACAACGATTTTATGCCAAGAATACTTAAAATATCGTCAAACCTGGATTCTGCGACGTCTTCGAAGGTGGTTTACGACTTTACCATATCGAAAATGCAGAAAATCGCTTGAAATGGGCATTCTAGTTCATTTGTAGTATAATCGAGTTTTGCCATTGGGAGCAAACCACTCAATGTTAAAAAATTTGATGATTCTCGAAAACGGTGCGTCCTAGCGAGAAAAGTGCAAGAGCAAAAGTTGTTCAGAATTCAATTTTGGGTAGGATTTAAGAAAAATTTTCATTCTCAGGTTAAAATTTCTCCAGTAACTCGAAAACGGTGCGTCTTAGCGAGAAAACTGCAAGAGCAAAAGTTGTTCAGAATTCAATTTTGGGTAGGATTTAAGAGAAATTTTCATTCTCAGGTTAAAATTTTTCCAGTAACTCGAGAAGGGTGCGTCCTAGAGGGAAAACGCAAAGAGCAAAATTTGTTCTGAATGCATTTCTGAGCACAATTTAGCAAAAAATTTCATTCTGAGTCTAAAAACAACAAAGTTAGAACGATTTTATGTCAAAAATACTTAAAATTCCTTTAAACCTGAACTCAGCGACGTCTTCGAAGGTGGTTTACGACTTTACCATATCGAAAATGCAGAAAATCGCTTGAAATGGGCATTCTAGTTCATCTATATTATAATCGAGTGTTGCCATTGGGAACAAACAACTCAATGTTAAAAAATTTGATGATTTTCGAAAACGGTGCGTCCTAGCGAGAAAACGCAAAGAGGAAAAGTTGTTCTGAATTCAATTTTGAGCACAATTTAGCAAAAAATTTCATTCTGAGTCTAAAAACAACAAAGTTACAACAATTTTATATCAAAAATACTTAAAATATCGTCAAACCAGGATACTGCGACGTCTTCGATGGTGGTTTACGACTTTACTATATCGAAAATGTAGAAAATCGCTGGAAATTAGGATTCTAGTCCATCTATATTATAATCGAGTGTTGCCATTGGGAACAAACCACTCAATGTTAAAAAATTTGATGATTCTCGAAAACGGTGCGTCCTAGCGAAAAAAGTGCAAGAGCAAAAGTTCTCCAGTAACTCGAAAACGGTGCGTCCTAGCGAGTAAACGCAAAGAGCAAAATTTGTTCTGAATTCATTTCTGAGCACAATTTAGAAAAAATTTCATTCTGAGTCTAAAAACAACAAAGTTACAACGATTTTATGCCAAAAATACTTAAAATATCGTCAAACCTGGATTCTGCGACGTCTTCGAAGGTGGTTTAAGACTTTACCATATTGAAAATGCAGAAAATCGCTTGAAATGGGCATTCTAGTTCATTTGTAGTATAATCGAGTTTTGCCATTGGGAACAAACCACTCAATGTTAAAAAATTTGATGATTCTCGAAAACGGTGCGTCCTAGCGAGAAAATTGGAAGAGCAAAAGTTGTTCAAAATTCAATTTTGGGTAGGATTTAAGAAAAATTTTCATTCTCAGGTTAAAATTTCTCCGGTAACTCGAAAAGGGTGCGTCCTAGAGGGAAAACGCAAAGAGCAAAATTTGTTCTGAATGCATTTCTGAGCACAATTTAGCAAAAAATTTCATTCTGAGTCTAAAAACAACAAAGTTAGAACGATTTTATGTCAAAAATACTTAAAATTCCTTTAAACCTGAACTCAGCGACGTCTTCGAAGGTGGTTTACGACTTTACCATATCGAAAATGCAGAAAATCGCTTGAAATGGGGATTCTAGTTCATTTGTAGTATAATCGAGTGTTGCCATTGGGAACAAACCACTCAATGTTGAAAATTTTGATGATTCTCGAAAACGGTGCGTCCTAGCGAGAAAAGTGCAAGAGCAAAAGTTGTTCAGAATTCACTTTTGGGTAGGATTTAAGAAAAATTTTCATTCTCAGGTTAAAATTTCTCCAGTAACTCGAAAAGGGTGCGTCCTAGCGGGAAAACGCTAAGAACAAAAGTTGTTCTGAATTCAATTCTGAGCACAATATAGCAAAAAATTTCATTCTGAGTCTAAAAACAACAAAGTTAGAACGATTTTATGTCAAAAATACTTAAAATCTCTTCAAACCTGAAATCAGCGACGTCTTCGAAGGTGGTTTACGACTTTACCATATCGAAAATGCAGAAAATCGCTTGAAGTGGGGATTCTAGTTCATCTATAGTATAATCGAGTGTTGCCATTGGGAACAAACCACTCAATGTTTAAAAAATTGATGATTGTCGAAGCGAGAAAACGCAAAAAGCAAAAGTTGTTCTGAATTCATTTCTGAGCACAATTTAGCAAAAAATTTCATTCTGAGTCTAAAAACAACAAAGTTACATCAATTTTATATCAAAAATACTTAAAAGATCGTCAAACCAGAATTCTGCGACGTCTTCGATTGTGGTTTACGACTTTACTATATCGAAAATGCAGAAAATCGCTGGAAATTAGGATTCTAGTCCATCTATAGTATAATCGAGTGTTGCCGTTGGGAACAAACCACTCAATGTTAAAAAATTTGATGATTCTCGAAAACGGTGCGTCCTAGCGAGAAAAGTGCAGGAGCAAAAGTTGTTCAGAATTCAATTTTGGGTAGGATTTAAGAAAAATTTTCATTCTCAGATTAAAATTTCTCCAGTAACCCGAAAACGGTGCGTCCTAGCGAGAAAACGCAAAGAGCAAAAGTTGTTCTGAGTTCGATTTTGAGCGCAATTTAGCAAAAAATTTCATTCTGAGTCTAAAAACAACAAAGTTACAACCATTTTATATCAAAAATACTTAAATTGTCGTCAAACCAGGATTCTGCGACGTCTTCGATGGTGGTTTACGACTTTACTATATCGAAAATGCAGAAAATCGCTAGAAATTAGAATTCTAGTCCATCTATAGTATAATCGAGTGTTGCCATTGGGAACAAACCACTCAATGTTAAAAAATTTGATGATTGTCGAAGACGGTGCGTCCTAGCGAGAAAAGTGCAAGAGCAAAAGTTGTTCAGAATTCAATTTTGGGTAGGATTTAAGAAAAATTTTCATTCTCAGGTTAAAATTTCTCCAGTAACTCGAAAACGGAGCGTCCTAGCGAGAAAACGCAGTGAGCAAAAGTTGTTCTGAATTCAATTTTGAGCGCAATTTAGCAAAAAATTTCATTCTGAGTCTAAATGCAAAAAAGTTACAAAGATTTGATGTCAAAAATACTAAAAATATCTTCAAACCTGAATTCTGCGACGTCTTCGATGGTGGTTTACGACTTTACTATATCGAAAATGCAGAAACTCGCTAGAAATGGGGATTCTAGTTCATCTATAGTATAATCGAGTGTTGCCATTGGGAACAAACCACTCAATGTTAAAAAATTTGATGATTCTCGAAAACGGTGCGTCTTAGCGAGAAAAGTGCAAGAACAAAAGTTGTTCAGAATTCAATTTTGGGTAGGATTTAAGAAAAATTTTCATTCTCAGGTTAAAATTTCTCCAGTAACTCGAAAACGGTGCGTCCTAGCGAGAAAACGCAAAGAGCAAAAGTTGTTCTGAATTCAATTTTGAGCGCAATTTAGCAAAAAATTTCATTTTGAGTCTAATAACAACAAAGTTACAGCGATTTTATATCAACAATACTTAAAATGTCTTCAAACCTGAATTCAGCGACATCTTCGAAGGTGTTTTACGACTTTACCATATCGAAAATGCAGAAAATCGCTTGAAATGGGCATTCTAGTTCATTTGTAGTACAATCGAGTTTTGTCATTGGGAACAAACCACTCAATGTTAAAAATTTTGAAGATTCTGGAAAACGGTGCGTCTTAGCGAGAAAAGTGCAAGAGCAAAAGTTGTTCAGAATTTAATTTTGGGTAGGATTTAAGAAAAATTTTCATTCTCAGGTTAAAATTTCTCCAGTAACTCGAAAACGGTGCGTCCTAGCGAGAAAACGTAAAGAGCAAAAGTTGTTCAAAATTCAATTTTGAGCACAATTTAGCCAAAAATTTCATTTTGAGTCTAATAACAACAAAGTTACAACAATTTTATATCAGAAATACTTAAAATCTTTTCAAACCTGAATTCAGCGACGGCTTCGAAGGTGGTTTACGACTTTACCATAACGAAAATGCAGAAAATCGTTTGAAATGGGGATTCTAGTTCATCTATAGTATAATCGAAAGTTGCCATTGGGAACAAACCACTCAATGTTAAAAAATTTGATGATTGTCGAATACGGTGCGTCCTAGCGAGAAAACGCAAAGAGCAAAAGTTGTTCTGAATTCAATTTTGAGCGCAATTTAGCAAAAAATTTCAGTTTGAGTCTAATAACAACAAAGTAACAACGATTTTATGTCAAAAATACATAAAATCTCTTCAAACCTGAATTCAGCGACGGCTTCGAAGGTGGTTTACGACTTTACCATATCGAAAATGCAGAAAATCGCTTGAAATGGGGATTCTAGTTCATCTATAGTATAATCGAGTGTTGCCATTGAGAACAAACCACTCAATGTTAAAAAATTTGATGATTGTCGAAAAGGGTGCTTCCTAGCGAGAAAACGCAAAGAGCACAAGTTGTTCTGAATTCAATTCTGAGCACAATTTAGCAAAAAATTTCATTCTGAGTCTAAAAACAACAAAGTTACAACAATTTTATATCAAAAATACTTAAAATATCGTCAAACCTGGATTCTGCGACGTCTTCGAAGGTGGTTTACGACCTTGCCATATCGAAAATGCAGAAAATCGCTTGAAATGGGCATTCTAGTTCATTTGTAGTATAATCGAGTTTTGCCATTGGGAACAAACCACTCAATGTTAAAAAATTTGATGATTCTCGAAAACGGCGCGTCCTAGCGAGAAAACGCAAAGAGCACAAGTTGTTCTGAATTTAATTCTGGGCACAATTTAGCAAAAAATTTCATTTTGAGTCTAATAACAACAAAGTTACAACGATTTAATATCAAAAATACTTAAAATCTCTTCAAACCTGAATTCAGCGACGTCTTCGAAGGTGGTTTACGACTTTACTATATCGAAAATGCAGAAAATTGCTAGAAATGGTAATTCTAGTTCATCTATATTATAATCGAGTGTTGCCATTGGGAACAAACCACTCAATGTTAAAAAATTTGATGATTCTCGAAAACGGTGCGTCCTAGCGAGAAAAGTCAAAGAGCAAAAGTTGTTCAGAATTCAATTTTGGGTAGGATTTAAAAAAAAATTTCATTCTCAGGTTAAAATTTCTCCAGTAACTCGAAAACGGTGCGTCCTAGCGAGAAAACGCAAAGAGCAAAAGTTTTTCTAAATTCAATTTTGAGCGCAATTTAGCAAAAAATTTCATTTTGAGTCTAATAACAACAAAGTTACAGCGATTTTATATCAACAATACTTAAAATGTTTTCAAACATGAATTCAGCGACGTCTTCGAAGGTGTTTTACGACTTTATCATATCGAAAATGCAGAAAATCGCTTAAAATGGAGATTCTAGTTCATCTATAGTATAATCGAGTGTTGCCATTGGGAACAAACCACTTAATGTTAAAAAATTTGATGATTGTCGAAGACGGTGCGTCCTAGCGAAAAAACGCAAAGAGCAAAAGTTGTTCAGAATTTAATTTTGGGTAGGATTTAAGAAAAATTTTCATTCTCAGGTTAAAATTTCTCCAGTAACTCGAAAAGGGTGCGTCCTAGCGAGAAAACGCAAAGAGCAAAAGTTGTTCTGAATTCAGTTTTGAGCGCAAGGTAGCAAAAAATTTCATTCTGAGTCTAAAAACAACAAAGTTACAACGATTTTATATCAAAAATACTTAAAATATCGTCAAACCTGGATTCTGCGACGTCTTCGAAAGTGGTTTACGACTTTACCATATCGAAAATGCAGAAAATCGCTTGAAATGGGCATTCTAGTTCATTTGTTGTATATTCGAGTGTTGCCATTGGGAACAAACCACACAAAGATAAAAAATTTGATGATTCTCGAAAACGGTGCGTCCTAGCGAAAAAAGTGCAAGAGCAAAAGTTGTTCAGAATTCAATTTTGGGTAGGATTTAAGAAAAATTTTCTATCTCAGGTTAAAATTTCTCCAGTAACTCGAAAAGGGTGCGTCCTAGCGAGAAAACGCAACAAGCAAAAGTTGTTCTGAATTCAATTCTGAGCACAATTTAGCAAAAAATTTCATTCTGAGTCTAAAAACAACAAAGTTACAACGATTTTATGTCAAAAATACTTAAAATCTCTTCAAACCTGAATTCAGCGACGTCTTCGAAGGTGGTTTACGACTTTACCATATCGAAAATGCAGAAAATCGCTTGAAATGGGCATTCTAGTTCATTTGTAGTACAATCGAGTTTTGCCATTGGGAACAAACCACTCAATGTTAAAAATTTTGATGATTCTGGAAAACGGTGCGTCTTAGCGAGAAAAGTGCAAGAGCAAAAGTTGTTCAGAATTCAATTTTGGGTAGGATTTAAGAAAAATTTTCATTCTCAGGTTAAAATTTCTCCAGTAACTCGAAAACGGTGCGTCCTAGCGAGAAAACGTAAAGAGCAAAAGTTGTTCAGAATTCAATTTTGAGCACAATTTAGCAAAAAATTTCATTTTGAGTCTAATAACAACAAGGTTACAACGATTTTATTTCAAAAATACTTAAAATCTCTTTAAACCTGAATTCAGCGACAGCTTCGAAGGTGGCTTACGGCTTTACTATATCGAAAATGCAGAAAATTGCTAGAAATGGGGATTCTAGTTCATCTATAGTATAATCGAGTGTTGCCATTGGGAACAAACCACTCAATGTTAAAAAATTTGATGATTGTCGAAGACAGTGCGTCCTGGCGAGAAAACGCAAAGAGCAAAAGTTGTTGTGAATTCAATTCTGAGCATAATTTAGAAAAAAATTTCATTCTGAGTCTAAAAACAACAAAGTTAGAACGATTTTATGTCAACAATACTTAAAATGTCTTCAAACCAGAATTCAGCGACGTCTTCGAAAGTGGTTTACGACTTTACCATAACGAAAATACAGAAAATCGTTTGAAATGGGGATTCTAGTTCACCTATAGTATAATCGAGTGTTGCCATTTTGAACAAACCACTCAATGTTAAAAAATTTGATGATTGTCGAAAACGGTACGTCCTAGCGAGAAAACGCAAAGGGCAAAAGTTGTTCAGAATTCAATTTTGAGCACATTTTAGCAAAAAATTTCATTTTGAGTCTAATAACAACAAAGTTACAACGATTTTATGTCAAAAATACTTAAAATCTCTTCAAACCTGAATTCAGCGACGGCTTCGAAGGTGGTTTACGACTTTACCATATCGAAAATGCAGAAAATCGCTTGAAATGGGGATTCTAGTTCATCTATAGTATAATCGAGAGTTGCCATTGGGAACAAACCTCTCAATGTTAAAAAATTTGATGATTCTCGAAAACGGTGCGTCCTAGCGAAAAAAGTGCAAGAGCAAAAGTTGTTCAGAATTCAATTTTGGGTAGGATTTAAGAAAAATTTTCATTCTCAGGTTAAAATTTCTCCAGTAACTCGAAAAGGGTGCGTCCTAGCGAGAAAACGCAACAAGCAAAAGTTGTTCTGAATTCAATTCTGAGCACAATTTAGCAAAAAATTTCATTCTGAGTCTAAAAACAACAAAGTTACAACGATTTTATATCAAAAGTACCTAAAATATCGTCAAACCTGGATTCTGTGACGTTTTCGAAAGTGGTTTACGACTTTACCATATCGAAAATGCAGAAAATCGCTTGAAATGGGCATTCTAGTTCATTTGTTGTATATTCGAGTGTTGCCATTGGGAACAAACCACTCAATGTTAAAAAATTTGATGATTCTCGAAAACGGTGCGTCCTAGCGAAAAAAGTGCAAGAGCAAAAGCTGTTCAGAATTCAATTTTGGGTAGGATTTAAGAAAAATTTTCATTCTCAGGTTAAAATTTCTTCAGTAACTCGAAAACGGTGCGTCCTAGCGAGAAAACGTAAAGAGCAAAAGTTGTTCTGAATTCAATTCTGAGCACAATTTAGCAAAAAAATTCATTCTGAGTTTAATGCAAAAAAGTTACAACGATTTGATGTCAAAAATACTAAAAATATCTTCAAACCTGAATAATGCGACGTCTTCGATGGTGGTTTATGACTTTACTATATCGAAAATGCAGAAACTCGCTTGAAATGGGCACTCTAGTTCATCTATAGTATAATCGAGTGTTGCCATTGGGAACAAACCACTCAATGTTAAAAAATTTGATGATTTTCGAAAACGGTGCGTCCTAGCGAGAAAAGTGCAAGAGCAAAAGTTGTTCAGACTTCAATTTTGGGTAGGAATTAAGAAAAATTTTCATTCTCAGGTTAAAATTTCTCCAGTAACTCGAAAACGGTGCGTCCTAGCGAGAAAACGCAAAGAGCAAAAGTTGTTCTGAATTCAATTTTGAGCGCAATTTAGCAAAAAATTTCATTTTGAGTCTAATAACAACAAAGTTACAGCGATTTTATTTCAAAAATACTTAAAATCTCTTTAAACCTGAATTCAGCGACGGCTTCGAAGGTGGTTTACGACTTTACTATATCGAAAATGCAGAAAATTGCTAGAAATGGTAATTCTAGTTCATCTATAGTATAATCGAGTGTTGCCATTGGGAACAAACCACTCAATGTTAAAAAATTTGATGATTCTCGAAAACGGTGCGTCCTAGCGAGAAAAGTCAAAGAGCAAAAGTTGTTCAGAATTCAATTTTGGATAGGATTTAAAAAAAATTTTCATTCTCAGGTTAAAATTTCTCCAGTAACTCGAAAACGGTGCGTCCTAGCGAGAAAACGCAAAGAGCAAAAGTTGTTCTGAATTCAATTTTGAGCGCAATTTAGCAAAAAATTTCATTTTGAGTCTAATAACAACAAAGTTACAGCGATTTTATGTCAACAATACTTAAAATGTCTTCAAACCTGAATTCAGCGACGTCTTCGAAGGTGTTTTACGACTTTATCATATCGAAAATGCAGAAAATCGCTTAAAATGGAGATTCTAGTTTATCTATAGTATAATCGAGTGTTGCCATTGGGAACAAACCACTTAATGTTAAAAAATTTGATGATTCTCGAAAACGGTGCGTCCTAGCGAGAAAAGTCAAAGAGCAAAAGTTGTTCAGAATTCAACTTTGGGTAGGATTTAAAAAAAATTTTCATTCTCAGGTTAAAATTTCTCCAGTAACTCGAAAAGGGTGCGTCCTAGCGAGAAAACGCAACAAGCAAAAGTTGTTCAGAATTCAATTCTGAGCACAATTTAGCTAAAAATTTCATTCTGAGTCTAAAAACAACAAAGTTACAACGATTTTATATCAAAAACACTTAAAATATCATCAAACCTGGATTCTGCGACGTCTTCGAAAGTGGTTTACGACTTTACCATATCGAAAATGCAGAAAATCGCTTGAAATGGGCATTCTAGTTCATTTGTTGTATATTCGAGTGTTGCCATTGGGAACAAACCACTCAATGCTAAAAAAAAATTTGATGATTCTCGAAAACGGTGCGTCCTAGCTAAAAAAGTGTAAGAGCAAAAGTTGTTCAGAATTTAATTTTGGGTAGAATTTAAGAAAAATTTTCATTCTCAGGTTAAAATTTCTCCAGTAACTCGAAAACGGTGCGTCCTAGCGAGAAAACGTAAAGAGCAAAAGTTGTTCAGAATTCAATTTTGAGCACAATTTAGCAAAAAATTTCATTTTGAGTCTAATAACAACAAGGTTACAACGATTTTATTTCAAAAATACTTAAAATCTCTTTAAACCTGAATTCAGCGACGGCTTCGAAGGTGGCTTACGACTTTACTATATCGAAAATGCAGAAAATTGCTAGAAATGTGGATTCTAGTTCATCTATAGTATAATCGAGTGTTGCCATTGGGAACAAACCACTCAATGTTAAATAATTTGATGATTGTCGAAGACGGTGCGTCCTAGCGAGAAGACGCAAAGAGCACAAGTTGTTCTGAATTTAATTCTGAGCACAATTTAGCAAAAAATTTCATTTTGTGTCTAATAACATCAAAGTTACAACGATTTTATGTCAAAAATACTTAAAATCTCTTCAAACCTGAATTCAGCGACGTCTTCGAAAGTGGTTTACGACTTTACCATATCGAAAATGCAGAAAATCGCTTAAAATGGAGATTCTAGTTCATCTATAGTATAATCGAATGTTGCCATTGGGAACAAACCACTTAATGTTAAAAAATTTGATGAATGTCGAAAACGGTGCGTCCTAGCGAGAAAACGCAATGAGCAAAAGTTGTTCAGAATTCAATTCTGAGCACAATTTAGCAAAAAATTTTATTCTGAGTCTAAAAACAACAAAGTTACAAAGATTTTATGTCAAAAATACTTAAAATCTCTTCAAACCTGAATTCAGCGACGTCTTCGAAGGTGGTTTACGACTTTACCATATCGAAAATGCAGAAAATCGCTTGAAATGGGCATTCTAGTTCATTTGTAGTACAATCGAGTTTTGCCATTGGGAACAAACCACTCAATGTTAAAAATTTTGATGATTCTGGAAAACGGTGCGTCTTAGCGAGAAAAGTGCAAGAGCAAAAGTTGTTCAGAATTCAATTTTGGGTAGGATTTAAGAAAAATTTTCATTCTCAGGTTAAAATTTCTCCAGTAACTCGAAAAGGGTGCGTCCTAGCGAGAAAACGCAACAAGCAAAAGATGTTCTGAATTCAATTCTGAGCACAATTTACCAAAAAATTTCATTCTGAGTCTAAAAACAACAAAGTTACAACGATTTTATATGAAAAGTACCTAAAATATCGTCAAACCTGGATTCTGTGACGTTTTCGAAAGTGGTTTACGACTTTACCATATCGAAAATGCAGAAAATCGCTTGAAATGGGCATTCTAGTTCATTTGTTGTATATTCGAGTGTTGCCATTGGGAACAAACCACTCAATGTTAAAAAATTTGATGATTGTCGAAGACGGTGCGTCCTAGCGAGAAAACGCAAAGAGCACAAGTTGTTCCGAATTCAATTCTGAGCACAATTTAGCAAAAAATTTTATTCTGAGTTTAATGCAAAAGAGTTACAACGATTTGATGTCAAAAATACTAAAAATATCTTCAAACCTGAATTCTGCGACGTCTTCGATGGTGGTTTACGACTTTACTATATCGAAAATGCAGAAACTCGCTAGAAATGGGCATTCTAGTTCATTTGTAGTATAATCGAGTTTTGCCATTGGGAACAAACCACTCAATGTTAAAAAATTTGATGATTGTCGAAAACGGTGCGTCCTAGCGAGAAAACGCAATGAGCAAAAGTTGTTCAGAATTCAATTCTGAGCACAATTTAGCAAAAAATTTCATTTTGAGTCTAAAAACAACAAAGTTACAACGATTTTTTGTCAAAAATACTTAAAATCTCTTCAAACCTGAATTCAGCGACGTCTTCGAAGGTGGTTTACGACTTTACCATATCGAAAATGCAGAAAATCGCTTAAAATGGAGATTCTAGTTCATCTATAGTATAATCGAATGTTGCCATTGGGAACAAACCACTTAATGTTAAAAAATTTGATGATTGTCGAAAACGGTGCGTCCTAGCGAGAAAACGCAATGAGCAAAAGTTGTTCAGAATTCAATTCTGAGCACAATTTAGCAAAAAATTTCATTCTGAGTCTAAAAACAACAAAGTTACAACGATTTTATGTCAAAAATACTTAAAATCTCTTCAAACCTGAATTCAGCGACGGCTTCGAAGGTGGTTTACGACTTTACCATAACGAAAATGCAGAAAATCGTTTGAAATGGGGATTCTAGTTCATCTATAGTATAATCGAGTGTTGCCATTGGGAACAAACCACTCAATGTTAAAAAATTTGATGATTGTCGAAAACGGTGCGTTCTAGCGAGAAAACGCAAAGGGCAATAGTTGTTCAGAATTCAATTTTGAGCACATTTTAGCAAAAAATTTCATTTTGAGTCTAATAACAACAAAGTTACAACGATTTTATGTCAAAAATACTTAAAATCTCTTCAAACCTGAATTCAGCGACGGCTTCGAAGGTGGTTTACGACTATACCATATCGAAAATGCAGAAAATCGTTTGAAATGGGGATTCTAGTTCATCTATAGTATAATCGAGAGTTGCCATTGGGAACAAACCACTCAATGTTAAAAAATTTGATGATTCTCGAAAACGGTGCGTCCTAGCGAAAAAAGTGCAAGAGCAAAAGTTGTTCAGAATTCAATTTTGGGTAGGATTTAAGAAAAATTTTCATTCTCAGGTTAAAATTTCTCCAGTAACTCGAAAAGGGTGCGTCCTAGCGAGAAAACGCAACAAGCAAAAGTTGTTCTGAATTCAATAATTCTGAGCACAATTTAGCAAAAAATTTCATTCTGAGTTTAATGCAAAAGAGTTACAACGATTTGATGTCAAAAATACTAAAAATATCTTCAAACCTGAATTCTGCGACGTCTTCGATGGTGGTTTACGACTTTACTATATCGAAAATGCAGAAACTCGCTAGAAATGGGCATTCTAGTTCATTTGTAGTATAATCGAGTTTTGCCATTGGGAACAAACCACTCATTGTTAAAAAATTTGATGATTTTCGAAAACGGTGCGTCCTAGCGAAAAAAGTGCAAGAGCAAAAGTTGTTCAGAATTAAATTTTGGGTAGGATTTAAGAAAAATTTTCATTCTCAGGTAAAAATTTCACAAGTAACTCGAAAAGGGTGCGTCCTAGCGAGAAAACGCAACAAGCAAAAGTTGTTCTGAATTCAATTCTGAGCACAATTTAGCAAAAAATTTCATTCTGATTTTAATAACAACAAGGTTACAACGATTTTATTTCAAAAATAATTAAAATCTCTTTAAACCTGAATTCAGCGACGGCTTCGAAGGTGGTTTACGACTTTACTATATCGAAAATGCAGAAAATTGCTAGAAATGGGGATTCTAGTTTATCTACAGTATAATCGAGTGTTGCCATAGGGAACAAACCACTCAATGTTAAATAATTTGATGATTGTCGAAGACGGTGCGTCCTAGCGAGAAGACGCAAAGAGCACAAGTTGTTCTGAATTTAATTCTGAGCACAATTTAGCAAAAAATTTCATTTTGAGTCTAATAACAACAAAGTTACAACGATTTTATGTCAAAAATACTTAAAATCTCTTCAAACCTGAATTCAGCGACGTCTTCGAAGGTGGTTTACGACTTTACCATATCGAAAATGCAGAAAATCGCTTAAAATGGAGATTCTAGTTCATCTATAGTATAATCGAGTGTTGCCATTGGGAACAAACCACTTAATGTTAAAAAATTTGATGATTGTCGAAAACGGTGCGTCCTAGCGAGAAAACGTAATGAGCAAAAGTTGTTCAGAATTCAATTCTGAGCACAATTTAGCAAAAAATTTCATTCTGAGTCTAAAAACAACAAAGTTACAACGATTTTATGTCAAAAATACTTAAAATCTCTTCAAACCTGAATTCAGCGACGGCTTCGAAGGTGGTTTACGACTTTACCATAACGAAAATGCAGAAAATCGTTTGAAATGGGGATTCTAGTTCATCTATAGTATAATCGAGTGTTGCCATTGGGAACAAACCACTCAATGTTAAAAAATTTGATGATTGTCGAAAACGGTGCGTCCTAGCGAGAAAACGCAAAGGGCAATAGTTGTTCAGAATTCAATTTTGAGCACATTTTAGCAAAAAATTTCATTTTGAGTCTAATAACAACAAAGTTACAACGATTTTATGTCAAAAATACTTAAAATCTCTTCAAACCTGAATTCAGCGACGGCTTCGAAGGTGGTTTACGACTATACCATATCGAAAATGCAGAAAATCGTTTGAAATGGGGATTCTAGTTCATCTATAGTATAATCGAGAGTCGCCATTGGGAACAAACCACTCAATGTTAAAAAATTTGATGATTCTCGAAAACGGTGCGTCCTAGCGGAAAAAGTGCAAGAGCAAAAGTTGTTCAGAATTCAATTTTGGGTAGGATTTAAGAAAAATTTTCATTCTCAGGTTAAAATTTCTCCAGTAACTCGAAAAGGGTGCGTCCTAGCGAGAAAACGCAACAAGCAAAAGTTGTTCTGAATTCAATTCTGAGCACAATTTAGCAAAAAATTTCATTCTGAGTTTAATGCAAAAGAGTTACAACGATTTGATGTCAAAAATACTAAAAATATCTTCAAACCTGAATTCTGCGACGTCTTCGATGGTGGTTTACGACTTTACTATATCGAAAATGCAGAAACTCGCTAGAAATGGGCATTCTAGTTCATTTGTAGTATAATCGAGTTTTGCCATTGGGAACAAACCACTCAATGTTAAAAAATTTGATGATTTTCGAAAACGGTGCGTCCTAGCGAAAAAAGTGCAAGAGCAAAAGTTGTTCAGAATTAAATTTTGGGTAGGATTTAAGAAAAATTTTCATTCTCAGGTAAAAATTTCACAAGTAACTCGAAAAGGGTGCGTCCTAGCGAGAAAACGCAACAAGCAAAAGTTGTTCTGAATTCAATTCTGAGCACAATTTAGCAAAAAATTTCATTCTGATTTTAATAACAACAAGGTTACAACGATTTTATTTCAAAAATACTTAAAATCTCTTTAAACCTGAATTCAGCGACGGCTTCGAAGGTGGTTTACGACTTTACTATATCGAAAATGCAGAAAATTGCTAGAAATGGGGATTCTAGTTTATCTACAGTATAATCGAGTGTTGCCATAGGGAACAAACCACTCAATGTTAAATAATTTGATGATTGTCGAAGACGGTGCGTCCTAGCGAGAAGACGCAAAGAGCACAAGTTGTTCTGAATTTAATTCTGAGCACAATTTAGCAAAAAATTTTATTTTGAGTCTAATAACAACAAAGTTACAACGATTTTATGTCAAAAATACTTAAAATCTCTTCAAACCTGAATTCAGCGACGTCTTCGAAGGTGGTTTACGACTTTACCATATCGAAAATGCAGAAAATCGCTTAAAATGGAGATTCTAGTTCATCTATAGTATAATCGAGTGTTGCCATTGGGAACAAACCACTTAATGTTAAAAAATTTGATGATTGTCGAAAACGGTGCGTCCTAGCGAGAAAACGCAACAAGCAAAAGTTGTTCTGAATTCAATTCTGAGCACAATTTAGCAAAAAATTTCATTCTGAGTCTGAAAACAACAAAGTTACAACGATTTTATGTCAAAAATACTTAAAATCTCTTCCAACCTGAATTCAGCGACGTCTTCGAAGGTGGTTTACGACTTTACCATATCGAAAATGCAGAAAATCGCTTGAAATGGGCATTCTAGTTCATTTGTAGTACAATCGAGTTTTGCCATTGGGAACAAACCACTCAATGTTAAAAATTTTGATGATTCTGGAAAACGGTGCGTCTTAGCGAGAAAAGTTCAAGAGCAAAAGTTGTTCAGAATTCAATTTTGGGTAGGATTTAAGAAAAATTTTCATTCTCAGGTTAAAATTTCTCCAGTAACTCGAAAACGGTGCGTCCTAGCGAGAAAACGTAAAGAGCAAAAGTTGTTCAGAATTCAATTTTGAGCACAATTTAGCAAAAAATTTCATTTTGAGTCTAATAACAACAAAGTTACAACAATTTTATATCAGAAATACTTAAAATCTCTTCAAACCTGAATTCAGCGACGGCTTCGAAGGTGGTTTACGACTATACCATATCGAAAATGCAGAAAATCGTTTGAAATGGGGATTCTAGTTCATCTATAGTATAATCGAGTGTTGCCATTGGGAACAAACCACTCAATGTTAAAAAATTTGATGATTGTCGAAAACGGTGCGTCCTAGCGAGAAAACGCAAAGGGCAATAGTTGTTCAGAATTCAATTTTGAGCACATTTTAGCAAAAAATTTCATTTTGAGTCTAATAACAACAAAGTTACAACGATTTTATGTCAAAAATACTTAAAATCTCTTCAAACCTGAATTCAGCGACGGCTTCGAAGGTGGTTTACGACTATACCATATCGAAAATGCAGAAAATCGTTTGAAATGGGGATTCTAGTTCATCTATAGTATAATCGAGAGTCGCCATTGGGAACAAACCACTCAATGTTAAAAAATTTGATGATTCTCGAAAACGGTGCGTCCTAGCGGAAAAAGTGCAAGAGCAAAAGTTGTTCAGAATTCAATTTTGGGTAGGATTTAAGAAAAATTTTCATTCTCAGGTTAAAATTTCTCCAGTAACTCGAAAAGGGTGCGTCCTAGCGAGAAAACGCAACAAGCAAAAGTTGTTCTGAATTCAATTCTGAGCACAATTTAGCAAAAAATTTCATTCTGAGTTTAATGCAAAAGAGTTACAACGATTTGATGTCAAAAATACTAAAAATATCTTCAAACCTGAATTCTGCGACGTCTTCGATGGTGGTTTACGACTTTACTATATCGAAAATGCAGAAACTCGCTAGAAATGGGCATTCTAGTTCATTTGTAGTATAATCGAGTTTTGCCATTGGGAACAAACCACTCAATGTTAAAAAATTTGATGATTTTCGAAAACGGTGCGTCCTAGCGAAAAAAGTGCAAGAGCAAAAGTTGTTCAGAATTAAATTTTGGGTAGGATTTAAGAAAAATTTTCATTCTCAGGTAAAAATTTCACAAGTAACTCGAAAAGGGTGCGTCCTAGCGAGAAAAGTGCAAGAGCAAAAGTTGTTCAGAATTCAATTTTGGGTAGGATTTAAGAGAAATTTTCATTCTCAGTTTAAAATTTCTCCAGTAACTCGAAAAGGGTGCGTCCTAGAGAGAAAACGCAAAGAGCAAAAGTTGTTCTGATTTCAATTCTGAGCACAATTTAGCAAAAAAATTCATTCTGTGTCTAAAAACAACAAAGTTACAACGATTTTATGTCAAAAATACTTAAAATCTCTTCAAACCTGAATTCTGCGAAGTCTTCGAATGTGGTTTACGACTTTACCATATCGAAAATGCAGAAAATCGCTAGAAATGGGGATTCTAGTTCATCTATAGTATAATCGGGTGCTGCCATTGGGAGCAAACCACTCGATGTTAAAAAATTTGATGATTCTCGAAAACGGTGCGTCCTAGCGAGAAAAGTGCAAGAGCAAAAGTTGTTCAGAATTCAATTTTGGGTAGGATTTAAGAGAAATTTTCATTCTCAGTTTAAAATTTCTCCAGTAACTCGAAAAGGGTGCGTCCTAGAGAGAAAACGCAAAGAGCAAAAGTTGTTCTGATTTCAATTCTGAGCACAATTTAGCAAAAAAATTCATTCTGTGTCTAAAAACAACAAAGTTACAACGATTTTATGTCAAAAATACTTAAAATCTCTTCAAACCTGAATTCTGCGACGTCTTCGATGGTGGTTTACGACTTTACCATATCGAAAATGCAGAAAATCGCAAGAAATGGGGATTCTAGTTCATCTATAGTACAATCGAGTGTTGCAATTGGAAACAAACGACTCAATCTTAAAAAATTTGATGTTTCTCGAAAACGGTGCGTCCTAGTGAGAAAAGTGCAACAGCAAAAGTTGTTCAGAATTCAATTTTGGGTAGGATTTAAGAAAAATTTTTATTCTCAGGTTGAAATTTCTCCAGAAACTCGAGAACGGTGCGTCCTAGCGAGAAAAGTGCAAGAGCAAAAGTTGTTCAGAATTCAATTTTGGGTAGGATTTAAGAGAAATTTTCATTCTCAGTTTAAAATTTCTCCAGTAACTCGAAAAGGGTGCGTCCTAGAGAGAAAACGCAAAGAGCAAAAGTTGTTCTGATTTCAATTCTGAGCACAATTTAGCAAAAAAATTCATTCTGTGTCTAAAAACAACAAAGTTACAACGATTTTATGTCAAAAATACTTAAAATCTCTTCAAACCTGAATTCTGCGAAGTCTTCGAATGTGGTTTACGACTTTACTATATCGAAAATGCAGAAAATCGCTAGAAATGGGGATTCTAGTTCATCTATAGTATAATCGAGTGCTGCCATTGGGAACAAACCACTCGATGTTAAAAAATTTGATGATTCTCGAAAACGGTGCGTCCTAGCGAGAAAAGTGCAAGAGCAAAAGTTGTTCAGAATTCAATTTTGGGTAGGATTTAAGAGAAATTTTCATTCTCAGTTTAAAATTTCTCCAGTAACTCGAAAAGGGTGCGTCCTAGAGAGAAAACGCAAAGAGCAAAAGTTGTTCTGATTTCAATTCTGAGCACAATTTAGCAAAAAAATTCATTCTGTGTCTAAAAACAACAAAGTTACAACGATTTTATGTCAAAAATACTTAAAATCTCTTCAAACCTGAATTCTGCGAAGTCTTCGAATGTGGTTTACGACTTTACTATATCGAAAATGCAGAAAATCGCTAGAAATGGGGATTCTAGTTCATCTATAGTATAATCGAGTGCTGCCATTGGGAACAAACCACTCGATGTTAAAAAATTTGATGATTCTCGAAAACGGTGCGTCCTAGCGAGAAAAGTGCAAGAGCAAAAGTTGTTCAGAATTCAATTTTGGGTAGGATTTAAGAGAAATTTTCATTCTCAGTTTAAAATTTCTCCAGTAACTCGAAAAGGGTGCGTCCTAGAGAGAAAACGCAAAGAGCAAAAGTTGTTCTGAATTCAATTCTGAGCACAATTTAGCAAAAAATTTCATTCTGATTTTAATAACAACAAGGTTACAACGATTTTATTTCAAAAATACTTAAAATCTCTTTAAACCTGAATTCAGCGACGGCTTCGAAGGTGGTTTACGACTTTACTATATCGAAAATGCAGAAAATTGCTAGAAATGGGGATTCTAGTTTATCTACAGTATAATCGAGTGTTGCCATAGGGAACAAACCACTCAATGTTAAATAATTTGATGATTGTCGAAGACGGTGCGTCCTAGCGAGAAGACGCAAAGAGCACAAGTTGTTCTGAATTTAATTCTGAGCACAATTTAGCAAAAAATTTCATTTTGAGTCTAATAACAACAAAGTTACAACGATTTTATGTCAAAAATACTTAAAATCTCTTCAAACCTGAATTCAGCGACGTCTTCGAAGGTGGTTTACGACTTTACCATATCGAAAATGCAGAAAATCGCTTAAAATGGAGATTCTAGTTCATCTATAGTATAATCGAGTGTTGCCATTGGGAACAAACCACTTAATGTTAAAAAATTTGATGATTGTCGAAAACGGTGCGTCCTAGCGAGAAAACGCAACAAGCAAAAGTTGTTCTGAATTCAATTCTGAGCACAATTTAGCAAAAAATTTCATTCTGAGTCTGAAAACAACAAAGTTACAACGATTTTATGTCAAAAATACTTAAAATCTCTTCCAACCTGAATTCAGCGACGTCTTCGAAGGTGGTTTACGACTTTACCATATCGAAAATGCAGAAAATCGCTTGAAATGGGCATTCTAGTTCATTTGTAGTACAATCGAGTTTTGCCATTGGGAACAAACCACTCAATGTTAAAAATTTTGATGATTCTGGAAAACGGTGCGTCTTAGCGAGAAAAGTGCAAGAGCAAAAGTTGTTCAGAATTCAATTTTGGGTAGGATTTAAGAAAAATTTTCATTCTCAGGTTAAAATTTCTCCAGTAACTCGAAAACGGTGCGTCCTAGCGAGAAAACGTAAAGAGCAAAAGTTGTTCAGAATTCAATTTTGAGCACAATTTAGCAAAAAATTTCATTTTGAGTCTAATAACAACAAAGTTACAACAATTTTATATCAGAAATACTTAAAATCTCTTCAAACCTGAATTCAGCGACGGCTTCGAAGGTGGTTTACGACTTTACCATAACGAAAATGCAGAAAATCGTTTGAAATGGGGATTCTAGTTCATCTATAGTATAATCGAGTGTTGCCATTGGGAACAAACCACTCAATGTTAAAAAATTTGATGATTGTCGAAAACGGTGCGTCCTAGCGAGAAAACGCAAAGGGCAATAGTTGTTCAGAATTCAATTTTGAGCACATTTTAGCAAAAAATTTCATTTTGAGTCTAATAACAACAAAGTTACAACGATTTTATGTCAAAAATACTTAAAATCTCTTCAAACCTGAATTCAGCGACGGCTTCGAAGGTGGTTTACGACTATACCATATCGAAAATGCAGAAAATCGTTTGAAATGGGGATTCTAGTTCATCTATAGTATAATCGAGAGTTGCCATTGGGAACAAACCACTCAATGTTAAAAAATTTGATGATTCTCGAAAACGGTGCGTCCTAGCGAAGAAAGTGCAAGAGCAAAAGTTGTTCAGAATTCAATTTTGGGTAGGATTTAAGAAAAATTTTCATTCTCAGGTTAAAATTTCTCCAGTAACTCGAAAAGGGTGCGTCCTAGCGAGAAAACGCAACAAGCAAAAGTTGTTCTGAATTCAATTCTGAGCACAATTTAGCAAAAAATTTCATTCTGAGTTTAATGCAAAAGAGTTACAACGATTTGATGTCAAAAATACTAAAAATATCTTCAAACCTGAATTCTGCGACGTCTTCGATGGTGGTTTACGACTTTACTATATCGAAAATGCAGATACTCGCTAGAAATGGGCATTCTAGTTCATTTGTAGTATAATCGAGTTTTGCCATTGGGAACAAACCACTCAATGTTAAAAAATTTGATGATTTTCGAAAACGGTGCGTCCTAGCGAAAAAAGTGCAAGAGCAAAAGTTGTTCAGAATTAAATTTTGGGTAGGATTTAAGAAAAATTTTTATTCTCAGGTAAAAATTTCACAAGTAACTCGAAAAGGGTGCGTCCTAGCGAGAAAACGCAACAAGCAAAAGTTGTTCTGAATTCAATTCTGAGCACAATTTAGCAAAAAATTTCATTCTGATTTTAATAACAACAAGGTTACAACGATTTTATTTCAAAAATACTTAAAATCTCTTTAAACTTGAATTCAGCGACGGCTTCGAAGGTGGTTTACGACTTTACTATATCGAAAATGCAGAAAATTGCTAGAAATGGGGATTCTAGTTTATCTACAGTATAATCGAGTGTTGCCATAGGGAACAAACCACTCAATGTTAAATAATTTGATGATTGTCGAAGACGGTGCGTCCTAGCGAGAAGACGCAAAAAGCACAAGTTGTTCTGAATTTAATTCTGAGCACAATTTAGCAAAAAATTTCATTTTGAGTCTAATAACAACAAAGTTACAACGATTTTATGTCAAAAATACTTAAAATCTCTTCAAACCTGAATTCAGCGACGTCTTCGAAGGTGGTTTACGACTTTACCATATCGAAAATGCAGAAAATCGCTTAAAATGGAGATTCTAGTTCATCTATATTATAATCGAGTGTTGCCATTGGGAACAAACCACTTAATGTTAAAAAAATTGTTGATTGTCGAAAACGGTGCGTCCTAGCGAGAAAACGCAATGAGCAAAGGTTGTTCAGAATTCAATTTTGAGCACAATTTAGCAAAAAATTTCAATCTGAGTCTAAAAACAACAAAGTTACAACGATTTTATATCAAAAATACTTAAAATATCGTCAAACTTGGATTCTGCGACGTCTTCGAAAGTGGTTTACGACTTTACCATATCGAAAATGCAGAAAATCGCTTGAAATGGGCATTCTAGTTCATTTGTAGTATAATCGAGTTTTGCCATTGGGAACAAACCACTCAATGTTAAAAAATTTGATGATTCTCGAAAACGGTGCGTCCTAGCGAAAAAAGTGCAAGAGCAAAAGTTGTTCAGAATTAAATTTTGGGTAGGATTTAAGAAAAATTTTCATTCTCAGGTTAAAATTTCACCAGTAACTCGAAAAGGATGCGTCCTAGCGAGAAAACGCAACAAGCAAAAGTTGTTCTGAATTCAATTCTGAGCACAATTTAGCAAAAAATTTCATTCTGAGTCTGAAAACAACAAAGTTACAACGATTTTATGTCAAAAATACTTAAAATCTCTTCAAACCTGAATTCAGCGACGGCTTCGAAGGTGGTTTACGACTTTACCATAACGAAAATGCAGAAAATCGTTTGAAATGGGGATTCTAGTTCATCTATAGTATAATCGAGAGTTGCCATTGGGAACAAACCACTCAATGTTAAAAAATTTGATGATTGTCGAAAACGGTGCGTCCTAGCGAGAAAACGAAAAGGGCAAAAGTTGTTCAGAATTCAATTTTGAGCACATTTTAGCAAAAAATTTCATTTTGAGTCTAATAACAACAAAGTTACAACGATTTTATGTCAAAAATACTTAAAATCTCTTCAAACCTGAATTCAGCGACGGCTTCGAAGGTGGTTTACGACTTTACCATATCGAAAATGCAGAAAATCGCTTGAAATGGGGATTCTAGTTCATCTATAGTATAATCGAGAATTGCCATTGGGAACAAACCACTCAATGTTAAAAAATTTGATGATTGTCGAAGACGGTGTGTCCTAGCGAGAAAAGTGCAAGAGCAAAAGTTGTTCAGAATTCAATTTTGGGTAGGATTTAAGAAAAATTTTCATTCTCAGGTTGAAATTTCTCCAGTAACTCGAGAACGGTGCGTCCTAGCGAAAAAACGCAAAGCGCAAAAGTTGTTCTGAATTCATTTTTGAGCACAATTTAGCATAAAAATTTCGTTCTGAGTCTAAAAACAACAAAGTTACAACGATTTTATGTCAAACATACTTAAAATATCGTCAAACCTGGATTCTGCGACGTCTTCGAAGGTGGTTTACGACTTTACCAGATCGAAAATGCAGAAAATCGCTAGAAATGGGGATTCTAGTTCATCTATAGTATAATCGAGTGCTGCCATTGGGAACAAACAACTCGATGTTAAAAATTTTGATGATTCTCGAAAACGGTGCGTCCTAGCGAGAAAACGCAAAGAGCACAAGTTGTTCTGAATTCAATTTTGAGCGCAATTTAGCAAAAAATTTCATTTTGAGTCTAAAAACAACAAAGTTACAAAGATTTTATGTCAAAAATACTTAAAATCTCTTCAAACCTGAATTCTGCGACGTCTTCGATGGTGGTTTACGACTTTATCATATCGAAAACGCAGAAAATCGCTTGAAATGGGCATTCTAGATCATTTGTAGTATAATCGAGTTTTGCCATTGGGAACAAACCACTCAATGTTAAAAAATTTGATGATTCTCGAAAACGGTGCGTCCTAGCGAGAAAAGTGCAAGAGCAAAAGTTGTTCAGAATTCAATTTTGGGTAGGATTTAAGAGAAATTTTCATTCTCAGTTTAAAATTTCTCCAGTAACTCGAAAAGGGTGCGTCCTAGAGAGAAAACGCAAAAAGCAAAATTTGTTCTGATTTCAATTCTGAGCACAATTTAGCAAAAAAATTCATTCTGAGTCTAAAAACAACAAGGTTACAACGATTTTATGCCAAAAATACTTAAAATCTCTTCAAACCTGAATTCTGCGACGGTTTCGAAGTTGGTTTACGACTTTACCATATCGAAAATGCAGAAAATCGCTTGAAATGGGCATTCTAGTTCATCTATAGTACAATCGAGTGTTGCAATTGGAAACAAACGACTCAATCTTAAAAAATTTGATGATTCTCGAAAACGGTGCGTCCTAGCGAGAAAAGCGCAAGAGCAAAAGTTGTTCAGAATTCAATTTTGGGTAGGATTTAAGAAAAATTTTCATTCTCAGGTTGAAATTTCTCCAGAAACTCGAGAACGGTGCGTCCTAGCGAGAAAACGCAAAGAGCAAAGTTGTTCTGAATTGATTTCTGAGCACAATTTAGCAAAAAAATTCATTCTGTGTCTAAAAACAACAAAGTTACAACGATTCTATGTCAAAAATACTTAAAATCTCTTCAAACATGAATTCTGCGACGGCTTCGAAGTTGGTTTACGACTTTACCATATCGAAAATGCAGAAAATCGCTTGAAATGGGGATTCTAGTTCATCTATAGTATAATCGAGTATTGCCATTTGGAACAAAGCACTCAATGTTAAAAAATTTGATGATTGTCGAAGACGGTGTGTCCTAGCGAGAAAAGTGCAAGAGCAAAAGTTGTTCAGAATTCAATTTTGGGTAGGGTTTAAGAAAAATTTTCATTCTCAGGTTGAAATTTCTCCAGTAACTCGAGAACGTTGCGTCCTACCGAGAAAACGCAAAGAGCAAAAGTTGTTCTGAATTCATTTCTGAGCACAACTTAGCAAAAAATTTCATTCTGAGTCTAAAAACAACAAAGTTACAACTATTTTATGTCAAAAATACTTAAAATATCGTCAAACCTGGATTCTGCGACGTCTTCGAAGGTGGTTTACGACTTTACCATATCGAAAATGCAGAAAATTGCTTGAAATGGGAATTCCAGTTCATTTGTAGTATAATCGAGTTTTGCCATTGGGAACAAACCACTCAATGTTAAAAATTTTGATGATTCTCGAAAACGGTGCGTCCTAGCGAGAAAACGCAAAGAGCAAAAGTTGTTCTGAATTCAATTCTGAGCACAAATTAGCAAAAAAATTCATTCTGAGTCTAAATGCAAAAAAATTACATCGATTTGATATCAAAAATACTAAAACTATCTTCAAACCTGAATTCTGCGACGTCTTCGATGGTGGTTTACGACTTTACCATATCGAAAATGCAGAAAATCGCAAGAAATGGGGATTCTAGTTCATCTATAGTAAAATCGAGTGTTGCCATTGGGAACAAGCCACTCAATGTTAAAAAATTTGATGATTCTTGAAAACGGTGCGACCTAGCGAGAAAAGCTCAAGAGCAAAAGTTGTTCAGAATTCAATTTTGGGTAGGATTTAAGAAAAATTTTCATTCTCAGGTTGAAATTTCTTCAGTAACTCGAGAACGGTGCGTCCTAGCGAGAAAACGCAAAGAGCAAAAGTTGTTCAGAATTCAATTCAGAGCACAACTTAGCAAAAATTTCATTCTGAGTCTAAAAACAACAAAGTTACAACGATTTGATGTCAAAAATACTAAAAATATCTTCAAATCTGAATTCTGCGACGTCTTCGATGGTGGTTTACGACTTTACCATCTCGAAAATGCAGAAAATCGCAAGAAATGGGGATTCTAGTTCATCTATAGTACAATCGAGTGTTGCAATTGGAAACAAACGACTCAATGTTAAAAAATTTGATGATTCTCGAAAACGGTGCGTCCTAGCGAGAAAAGTGCAAGAGCAAAAGTTGTTCAGAATTCAATTTTGGGTAGGATTTAAGAGAAATTTTCATTCTCAGTTTAAAATTTCTCCAGTAACTCTAAAAGGGTGCATCCTAGAGAGAAAACGCAAAGAGCAAAAGTTGTTCAGAATTCAATTCAGAGCACAACTTAGCAAAAATTTCATTCTGAGTCTAAAAACAACAAAGTTACAACGATTTTATGTCAAAAATACTTAAAATCTCTTCAAACCTGAATTCTGCGACGGCTTCGAAGTTGGTTTACGACTTTACCATATCGAAATTGCAGAAAATCGCTTGAAATGGGGATTCTAGTTCATCTATAGTATAATCGAGTGTTGCCATTGGGAACAAACCACTCAATATTAAAAAATTTGATGATTGTCGAAGACGGTGTGTCCTAGCGAGAAAAGTGCAAGAGCAAAAGTTGTTCAGAATTCAATTTTGGGTAGGATTTAAGAAAAATTTTCATTCTCAGGTTGAAATTTCTCCAGTAACTCGAGAACGGTGCGTCCTAGCGAAAAAACGCAAAGAGCAAAAGTTGTTCTGAATTCATTTTTGAGCACAATTTAGCATAAAAATTTCGTTCTGAGTCTAAAAACAACAAAGTTACAACGATTTTATGTCAAACATACTTAAAATATCGTCAAACCTGGATTCTGCGACGTCTTCGAAGGTGGTTTACGACTTTACCAGATCGAAAATGCAGAAAATCGCTAGAAATGGGGATTCTAGTTCATCTATAGTATAATCGAGTGCTGCCATTGGGAACAAACAACTCGATGTTAAAAATTTTGATGATTCTCGAAAACGGTGCGTCCTAGCGAGAAAACGCTAAGAGCAAAATTTGTTCTGAATTCAATTCTGACCACAATTTAGCAAAAAAATTCATTCTGAGTCTAAAAACAACAAAGTTACAACGATTTTATGTCAAAAATACTTAAAATCTCTTCAAACCTGAATTCTGCGACGTCTTCGATTGTGATTTACGACTTTACCATATCGAAAATGCAGAAAATCGCTTGAAATGGGCATTCTAGTCCATTTGTAGTATAATCGAGTTTTGCCATTGGGAACAAACCACTCAATGTTAAAAAATTTGATGATTCTCGAAAACGGTGCGTCCTAGCGAGAAAACGCAAAGAGCAAAAGTTGTTCTGAATTCAATTCTGAGCACAATTTAGCAAAAAATTTCATTCTGAGTCTAAATGTAAAAAAGTTACAACGATTTGATGTCAAAAATACTAAAAATATCTTCAAACCTGAATTCTGCGACGTCTTCGATGGTGGTTTACGACTTTACCATATCGAAAATGCAGAAAATCGCTAGAAATGGGGATTCTAGTTCATCTATAGTATAATCGAGTGCTGCCATTGGGAACAAACAACTCGATGTTAAAAATTTTGATGATTCTCGAAAACGGTGCGTCCTAGCGAGAAAACGCAAAGAGCAAAATTTGTTCTGAATTCAATTCTGACCACAATTTAGCAAAAAAATTCATTCTGAGTCTAAAAACAACAAAGTTACAACGATTTTATGTCAAAAATACTTAAAATCTCTTCAAACCTGAATTCTGCGACGTCTTCGATTGTGATTTACGACTTTACCATATCGAAAATGCAGAAAATCGCTTGAAATGGGCATTCTAGTCCATTTGTAGTATAATCGAGTTTTGCCATTGGGAACAAACCACTCAATGTTAAAAAATTTGATGATTCTCGAAAACGGTGCGTCCTAGCGAGAAAACGCAAAGAGCAAAAGTTGTTCTGAATTCAATTCTGAGCACAATTTAGCAAAAAATTTCATTCTGAGTCTAAATGTAAAAAAGTTACAACGATTTGATGTCAAAAATACTAAAAATATCTTCAAACCTGAATTCTGCGACGTCTTCGATGGTGGTTTACGACTTTACCATATCGAAAATGCAGAAAATCGCAAGAAATGGGGATTCTAGTTCATCTATAGTACAATCGAGTGTTGCAATTGGAAACAAACGACTCAATCTTAAAAAATTTGATGTTTCTCGAAAACGGTGCGTCCTAGTGAGAAAAGTGCAACAGCAAAAGTTGTTCAGAATTCAATTTTGGGTAGGATTTAAGAAAAATTTTTATTCTCAGGTTGAAATTTCTCCAGAAACTCGAGAACGGTGCGTCCTAGCGAGAAAAGTGCAAGAGCAAAAGTTGTTCAGAATTCAATTTTGGGTAGGATTTAAGAGAAATTTTCATTCTCAGTTTAAAATTTCTCCAGTAACTCGAAAAGGGTGCGTCCTAGAGAGAAAACGCAAAGAGCAAAAGTTGTTCTGATTTCAATTCTGAGCACAATTTAGCAAAAAAATTCATTCTGTGTCTAAAAACAACAAAGTTACAACGATTTTATGTCAAAAATACTTAAAATCTCTTCAAACCTGAATTCTGCGAAGTCTTCGAATGTGGTTTACGACTTTACTATATCGAAAATGCAGAAAATCGCTAGAAATGGGGATTCTAGTTCATCTATAGTATAATCGAGTGCTGCCATTGGGAACAAACCACTCGATGTTAAAAAATTTGATGATTCTCGAAAACGGTGCGTCTTAGCGAGAAAAGTGCAAGAGCAGAAGTTGTTCAGAATTCAATTTTGGGTAGGATTTAAGAGAAATTTTCATTCTCAGTTTAAAATTTCTCCAGTAACTCGAAAAGGGTGCGTCCTAGAGAGAAAACGCAAAGAGCAAAAGTTGTTCTGATTTCAATTCTGAGCACAATTTAGCAAAAAAATTCATTCTGTGTCTAAAAACAACAAAGTTACAACGATTTTATGTCAAAAATACTTAAAATCTCTTCAAACCTGAATTCTGCGACGGCTTCGAAGTTGGTTTACGACTTTACCATATCGAAAATGCAGAAAATCGCTTGAAATGGGGATTCTAGTTCATCTATAGTATAATCGAGTGTTGCCATTGGGAACAAACCACTCAATGTTAAAAAATTTGATGATTGTCGAAGACGGTGTGTCCTAGCGAGAAAAGTGCAAGAGCAAAAGTTGTTCAGAATTCAATTTTGGGTAGGATTTAAGAAAAATTTTCATTCTCAGGTTGAAATTTCTCCAGTAACTCGAGAACGGTGCGTCCTAGCGAAAAAACGCAAAGAGCAAAAGTTGTTCTGAATTCATTTCTGAGCACAGTTCAGCAAAAAATTTCATTCTGAGTCTAAAAACAACAAAGTTACTACGATTTTATGTCAAAAATACTTAAAATATCGTCAAATCTGAATTCTGCGACGTCTTCGATTGTGGTTTACGACTTTACCATATCGAAAATGCAGAAAATCGCTTGAAATGGGGATTGTAGTTCATCTATAGTAAAATTGAGTGTTGCCATTGGGAACAAAGCACTCAATGTTAAAAAATTTGATGATTCTCTAAAACGGTGCGTCCTAGCGGGAAAAGTGCAAGAGCAAATGTTGTTCTGAATACAATTTTGAGCACAACTTGGCAAAAAAATTCATTCTGAGTCTAAAAACAACAAAGTTACAACGATTTTATGTCAAAAATACTTAAAATCTCTTCAAACCTGAATTCTGCGAAGTCTTCGAATGTGGTTTACGACTTTACTATATCGAAAATGCAGAAAATCGCTAGAAATGGGGATTCTAGTTCATCTATAGTATAATCGAGTGCTGCCATTGGGAACAAACCACTCGATGTTAAAAAATTTGATGATTCTCGAAAACGGTGCGTCCTAGCGAGAAAAGTGCAAGAGCAAAAGTTGTTCAGAATTCAATTTTGGGTAGGATTTAAGAGAAATTTTCATTCTCAGTTTAAAATTTCTCCAGTAACTCGAAAAGGGTGCGTCCTAGAGAGAAAACGCAAAGAGCAAAAGTTGTTCTGATTTCAATTCTGAGCACAATTTAGCAAAAAAAATCATTCTGTGTCTAAAAACAACAAAGTTACAACGATTTTATGTCAAAAATACTTAAAATCTCTTCAAACCTGAATTCTGCGACGGCTTCGAAGTTGGTTTACGACTTTACCATATCGAAAATGCAGAAAATCGCTTGAAATGGGGATTGTAGTTCATCTATAGTAAAATTGAGTGTTGCCATTGGGAACAAAGCACTCAATGTTAAAAAATTTGATGATTCTCTAAAACGGTGCGTCCTAGCGGGAAAAGTGCAAGAGCAAATGTTGTTCTGAATACAATTTTGAGCACAACTTGGCAAAAAAATTCATTCTGAGTCTAAAAACAACAAGGTTACAACGATTTTATGCCAAAAATACTTAAAATCTCTTCAAACCTGAATTCTGCGACGGTTTCGAAGTTGGTTTACGACTTTACCATATCGAAAATGCAGAAAATCGCTTGAAATGGGCATTCTAGTTCATCTATAGTACAATCGAGTGTTGCAATTGGAAACAAACGACTCAATCTTAAAAAATTTGATGATTCTCGAAAACGGTGCGTCCTAGCGAGAAAAGCGCAAGAGCAAAAGTTGTTCAGAATTCAATTTTGGGTAGGATTTAAGAAAAATTTTCATTCTCAGGTTGAAATTTCTCCAGAAACTCGAGAACGGTGCGTCCTAGCGAGAAAACGCAAAGAGCAAAGTTGTTCTGAATTGATTTCTGAGCACAATTTAGCAAAAAAATTCATTCTGTGTCTAAAAACAACAAAGTTACAACGATTCTATGTCAAAAATACTTAAAATCTCTTCAAACATGAATTCTGCGACGGCTTCGAAGTTGGTTTACGACTTTACCATATCGAAAATGCAGAAAATCGCTTGAAATGGGGATTCTAGTTCATCTATAGTATAATCGAGTATTGCCATTTGGAACAAAGCACTCAATGTTAAAAAATTTGATGATTGTCGAAGACGGTGTGTCCTAGCGAGAAAAGTGCAAGAGCAAAAGTTGTTCAGAATTCAATTTTGGGTAGGGTTTAAGAAAAATTTTCATTCTCAGGTTGAAATTTCTCCAGTAACTCGAGAACGTTGCGTCCTACCGAGAAAACGCAAAGAGCAAAAGTTGTTCTGAATTCATTTCTGAGCACAACTTAGCAAAAAATTTCATTCTGAGTCTAAAAACAACAAAGTTACAACTATTTTATGTCAAAAATACTTAAAATATCGTCAAACCTGGATTCTGCGACGTCTTCGAAGGTGGTTTACGACTTTACCATATCGAAAATGCAGAAAATTGCTTGAAATGGGAATTCCAGTTCATTTGTAGTATAATCGAGTTTTGCCATTGGGAACAAACCACTCAATGTTAAAAATTTTGATGATTCTCGAAAACGGTGCGTCCTAGCGAGAAAACGCAAAGAGCAAAAGTTGTTCTGAATTCAATTCTGAGCACAAATTAGCAAAAAAATTCATTCTGAGTCTAAATGCAAAAAAATTACATCGATTTGATATCAAAAATACTAAAACTATCTTCAAACCTGAATTCTGCGACGTCTTCGATGGTGGTTTACGACTTTACCATATCGAAAATGCAGAAAATCGCAAGAAATGGGGATTCTAGTTCATCTATAGTAAAATCGAGTGTTGCCATTGGGAACAAACCACTCAATGTTAAAAAATTTGATGATTCTTGAAAACGGTGCGACCTAGCGAGAAAAGCTCAAGAGCAAAAGTTGTTCAGAATTCAATTTTGGGTAGGATTTAAGAAAAATTTTCATTCTCAGGTTGAAATTTCTTCAGTAACTCGAGAACGGTGCGTCCTAGCGAGAAAACGCAAAGAGCAAAAGTTGTTCAGAATTCAATTCAGAGCACAACTTAGCAAAAATTTCATTCTGAGTCTAAAAACAACAAAGTTACAACGATTTGATGTCAAAAATACTAAAAATATCTTCAAATCTGAATTCTGCGACGTCTTCGATGGTGGTTTACGACTTTACCATCTCGAAAATGCAGAAAATCGCAAGAAATGGGGATTCTAGTTCATCTATAGTAAAATCGAGTGTTGCAATTGGAAACAAACGACTCAATGTTAAAAAATTTGATGATTCTCGAAAACGGTGCGTCCTAGCGAGAAAAGTGCAAGAGCAAAAGTTGTTCAGAATTCAATTTTGGGTAGGATTTAAGAGAAATTTTCATTCTCAGTTTAAAATTTCTCCAGTAACTCTAAAAGGGTGCATCCTAGAGAGAAAACGCAAAGAGCAAAATTTGTTCTGATTTCAATTCTGAGCACAATTTTGCAAAAAATTCATTCTGAGTCTAAAAACAACAAAGTTACAACGATTTTATGTCAAAAATACTTAAAATCTCTTCAAACCTGAATTCTGCGACGGCTTCGAAGTTGGTTTACGACTTTACCATATCGAAATTGCAGAAAATCGCTTGAAATGGGGATTCTAGTTCATCTATAGTATAATCGAGTGTTGCCATTGGGAACAAACCACTCAATATTAAAAAATTTGATGATTGTCGAAGACGGTGTGTCCTAGCGAGAAAAGTGCAAGAGCAAAAGTTGTTCAGAATTCAATTTTGGGTAGGATTTAAGAAAAATTTTCATTCTCAGGTTGAAATTTCTCCAGTAACTCGAGAACGGTGCGTCCTAGCGAAAAAACGCAAAGAGCAAAAGTTGTTCTGAATTCATTTTTGAGCACAATTTAGCATAAAAATTTCGTTCTGAGTCTAAAAACAACAAAGTTACAACGATTTTATGTCAAACATACTTAAAATATCGTCAAACCTGGATTCTGCGACGTCTTCGAAGGTGGTTTACGACTTTACCAGATCGAAAATGCAGAAAATCGCTAGAAATGGGGATTCTAGTTCATCTATAGTATAATCGAGTGCTGCCATTGGGAACAAACAACTCGATGTTAAAAATTTTGATGATTCTCGAAAACGGTGCCTCCTAGCGAGAAAACGCAAAGAGCAAAATTTGTTCTGAATTCAATTCTGACCACAATTTAGCAAAAAAATTCATTCTGAGTCTAAAAACAACAAAGTTACAACGATTTTATGTCAAAAATACTTAAAATCTCTTCAAACCTGAATTCTGCGACGTCTTCGATTGTGATTTACGACTTTACCATATCGAAAATGCAGAAAATCGCTTGAAATGGGCATTCTAGTCCATTTGTAGTATAATCGAGTTTTGCCATTGGGAACAAACCACTCAATGTTAAAAAATTTGATGATTCTCGAAAACGGTGCGTCCTAGCGAGAAAACGCAAAGAGCAAAAGTTGTTCTGAATTCAATTCTGAGCACAATTTAGCAAAAAATTTCATTCTGAGTCTAAATGTAAAAAAGTTACAACGATTTGATGTCAAAAATACTAAAAATATCTTCAAACCTGAATTCTGCGACGTCTTCGATGGTGGTTTACGACTTTACCATATCGAAAATGCAGAAAATCGCTAGAAATGGGGATTCTAGTTCATCTATGGTATAATCGGGTGCTGCCATTGGGAGCAAACCACTCGATGTTAAAAAATTTGATGATTCTCGAAAACGGTGCGTCCTAGCGAGAAAAGTGCAAGAGCAAAAGTTGTTCAGAATTCAATTTTGGGTAGGATTTAAGAGAAATTTTCATTCTCAGTTTAAAATTTCTCCAGTAACTCGAAAAGGGTGCGCCTAGAGAGAAAACGCAAAGAGCAAAAGTTGTTCTGATTTCAATTCTGAGCACAATTTAGCAAAAAAATTCATTCTGTGTCTAAAAACAACAAAGTTACAACGATTTTATGTCAAAAATACTTAAAATCTCTTCAAACCTGAATTCTGCGACGTCTTCGATGGTGGTTTACGACTTTACCATATCGAAAATGCAGAAAATCGCAAGAAATGGGGATTCTAGTTCATCTATAGTACAATCGAGTGTTGCAATTGGAAACAAACGACTCAATCTTAAAAAATTTGATGTTTCTCGAAAACGGTGCGTCCTAGTGAGAAAAGTGCAACAGCAAAAGTTGTTCAGAATTCAATTTTGGGTAGGATTTAAGAAAAATTTTTATTCTCAGGTTGAAATTTCTCCAGAAACTCGAGAACGGTGCGTCCTAGCGAGAAAAGTGCAAGAGCAAAAGTTGTTCAGAATTCAATTTTGGGTAGGATTTAAGAGAAATTTTCATTCTCAGTTTAAAATTTCTCCAGTAACTCGAAAAGGGTGCGTCCTAGAGAGAAAACGCAAAGAGCAAAAGTTGTTCTGATTTCAATTCTGAGCACAATTTAGCAAAAAAATTCATTCTGTGTCTAAAAACAACAAAGTTACAACGATTTTATGTCAAAAATACTTAAAATCTCTTCAAACCTGAATTCTGCGAAGTCTTCGAATGTGGTTTACGACTTTACTATATCGAAAATGCAGAAAATCGCTAGAAATGGGGATTCTAGTTCATCTATAGTATAATCGAGTGCTGCCATTGGGAACAAACCACTCGATGTTAAAAAATTTGATGATTCTCGAAAACGGTGCGTCCTAGCGAGAAAAGTGCAAGAGCAAAAGTTGTTCAGAATTCAATTTTGGGTAGGATTTAAGAGAAATTTTCATTCTCAGTTTAAAATTTCTCCAGTAACTCGAAAAGGGTGCGTCCTAGAGAGAAAACGCAAAGAGCAAAAGTTGTTCTGATTTCAATTCTGAGCACAATTTAGCAAAAAAATTCATTCTGTGTCTAAAAACAACAAAGTTACAACGATTTTATGTCAAAAATACTTAAAATCTCTTCAAACCTGAATTCTGCGACGGCTTCGAAGTTGGTTTACGACTTTACCATATCGAAAATGCAGAAAATCGCTTGAAATGGGGATTCTAGTTCATCTATAGTATAATCGAGTGTTGCCATTGGGAACAAACCACTCAATGTTAAAAAATTTGATGATTGTCGAAGACGGTGTGTCCTAGCGAGAAAAGTGCAAGAGCAAAAGTTGTTCAGAATTCAATTTTGGGTAGGATTTAAGAAAAATTTTCATTCTCAGGTTGAAATTTCTCCAGTAACTCGAGAACGGTGCGTCCTAGCGAAAAAACGCAAAGAGCAAAAGTTGTTCTGAATTCATTTCTGAGCACAGTTCAGCAAAAAATTTCATTCTGAGTCTAAAAACAACAAAGTTACTACGATTTTATGTCAAAAATACTTAAAATATCGTCAAATCTGAATTCTGCGACGTCTTCGATTGTGGTTTACGACTTTACCATATCGAAAATGCAGAAAATCGCTTGAAATGGGGATTGTAGTTCATCTATAGTAAAATTGAGTGTTGCCATTGGGAACAAAGCACTCAATGTTAAAAAATTTGATGATTCTCTAAAACGGTGCGTCCTAGCGGGAAAAGTGCAAGAGCAAATGTTGTTCTGAATACAATTTTGAGCACAACTTGGCAAAAAAATTCATTCTGAGTCTAAAAACAACAAAGTTACAACGATTTTATGTCAAAAATACTTAAAATCTCTTCAAACCTGAATTCTGCGAAGTCTTCGAATGTGGTTTACGACTTTACTATATCGAAAATGCAGAAAATCGCTAGAAATGGGGATTCTAGTTCATCTATAGTATAATCGAATGCTGCCATTGGGAACAAACCACTCGATGTTAAAAAATTTGATGATTCTCGAAAACGGTGCGTCCTAGCGAGAAAAGTGCAAGAGCAAAAGTTGTTCAGAATTCAATTTTGGGTAGGATTTAAGAGAAATTTTCATTCTCAGTTTAAAATTTCTCCAGTAACTCGAAAAGGGTGCGTCCTAGAGAGAAAACGCAAAGAGCAAAAGTTGTTCTGATTTCAATTCTGAGCACAATTTAGCAAAAAAAATCATTCTGTGTCTAAAAACAACAAAGTTACAACGATTTTATGTCAAAAATACTTAAAATCTCTTCAAACCTGAATTCTGCGACGGCTTCGAAGTTGGTTTACGACTTTACCATATCGAAAATGCAGAAAATCGCTTGAAATGGGGATTCTAGTTCATCTATAGTATAATCGAGTGTTGCCATTGGGAACAAACCACTCAATGTTAAAAAATTTGATGATTGTCGAAGACGGTGTGTCCTAGCGAGAAAAGTGCAAGAGCAAAAGTTGTTCAGAATTCAATTTTGGGTAGGATTTAAGAAAAATTTTCATTCTCAGGTTGAAATTTCTCCAGTAACTCGAGAACGGTGCGTCCTAGCGAGAAAACGCAAAGAGCAAAATTTGTTCTGAATTCAATTCTGAGCACAATTTAGCAAAAAAATTCATTCTGAGTCTAAAAACAACAAAGTTACAACGATTTTATATCAAAATTACTTAAAATCTCTTCAAACCTGAATTCTGCGACGTCTTCGATTGTGATTTACGACTTTACCATATCGAAAATGCAGAAAATCGTTTAAAATGGAGATTCTAGTTCATCTGTAGTATAATCGAGTGTTGCCATTGGTAACAAAACACTTAATGTTAAAAAATTTGATGATTGTCGAAGACGGTGCGTCCTAGCGAGAAAACGCAAAGAGCAAAAGTTGTTCAGAATTCAATTTTGAGCACAATTTAACAAAAAATTTAATTTTGAGTCTAATAACAACAAAGTTACAACGATTTTATGTCAAAAATACTTAAAATCTCTTCAAACCTAAATTCAGCGACGGCTTCGAAGTTGGTTTACGACTTTACCATATCGAAAATGCAGAAAATCGCTTGAAATGGGGATTCAAGTTCATCTATAGTATAATCGAGTGTTGCCATTTGGAACAAAGCACTCAATGTTAAAAATTTGATGATTGTCGAAGACGGTGTGTCCTAGCGAGAAAAGTGCAAGAGCAAAAGTTGTTCAGAATTCAATTTTGGGTAGGATTTAAGAAAAATTTTCATTCTCAGGTTGAAATTTCTACAGTAACTCGAGAACGGTGCGTCCTACCGAGAAAACGCAAAGAGCAAAAGTTGTTCTGAATTCATTTCTGAGCACAACTTAGCAAAAAATTTCATTCTGAGTCTAAAAACAACAAAGTTACAACGATTTTATGTCAAAAATACTTAAAATATCGTCAAACCTGGATTCTGCGACGTCTTCGAAGGTGGTTTACGACTTTACCATATCGAAAATGCAGAAAATCGCTTGAAATGGGGATTCCAGTTCATTTGTAGTATAATCGAGTTTTGCCATTGGGAACAAACCACTCAATGTTAAAAATTTTGATGATTCTCGAAAACGGTGCGTCCTAGCGAGAAAACGCAAAGAGCAAAAGTTGTGCAGAATTCAATTCAGAGCACAACTTGGCAAAAAATTTCATTCTGAGTCTAAAAACAACAAAGTTACAACGATTTTATGTCAAAAATACTTAAAATCTCTTCAAACCTGAATTCTGCGAAGTCTTCGATTGTGGTTTACGACTTTACTATATGGAAAATGCAGAAAATCGCTAGAAATGGGGATTCCAGTTCATCTATAGTATAATCGAGTGCTGCCATTGGGAACAAACCACTCGATGTTAAAAAATTTGATGATTCTCGAAAACGGTGCGTCCTAGCGAGAAAAGTGCAAAGAGCAAAAGTTGTTCTGAATTCAATTCAGAGCACAATTTAGCAAAAAATTTCATTCTGAGTCTAAATGTAAAAAAGTTACAACGATTTGATGTCAAAATACTAAAAATATCTTCAAACCTGAATTCTGCGACGTCTTCGGTGGTGGTTTACGACTTTACCATATCGAAAATGCAGAAAATCGCAAGAAATGGGGACTCAAGTTCATCTATAGTACAATCGAGTGTTGCAATTGGAAACAAACGACTCAATGTTAAAAAATTTGTTGATTCTCGAAAACGGTGCGTCCTAGCGAGAAAAGTGCAAGAGCAAAAGTTGTTCAGAATTCAATTTTGGGTAGGATTTAAGAAAAATTTTCATTCTCAGGTTGAAATTTCTCCAGTAACTCGAGAACGGTGCGTCCTAGCGAGAAAACGCAAAGAGAAAAAGTTGTTCTGAATTCATTTCTGAGCACAATTTAGCAAAAAATTTCATTCTGAGTCTAAAAACAACAAAGTTACAACGATTTTATGTCAAAAATACTTAAAATCTCTTCAAACCTGAATTCTGCGAAGTCTTCGATTGTGGTTTACGACTTTACTATATCAAAAATGCAGAAAATCGCTAGAAATGGGGATTCTAGTTCATCTATAGTATAATCGAGTGCTGCCATTGGGAACAAACCACTCGATGTTAAAAAATTTGATGATTCTCGAAAACGGTGCGTCCTGGCGAGAAAAGTGCAAGAGCAAAAGTTGTTCTGAATTCATTTCTGAGCACAATTTAGCAAAAAAATTCATTCTGAGTCTAAAAACAACAAAGTTACAACGATTTTATGTCAAAAATACTTAAAATCTCTTCAAACCTGAATTCTGCGAAGTCTTCGATTGTGGTTTACGACTTTACTATATCAAAAATGCAGAAAATCGCTAGAAATGGGGATTCTAGTTCATCTATAGTATAATCGAGTGCTGCCATTGGGAACAAACCACTCGATGTTAAAAAATTTGATGATTCTCGACAACGGTGCGTCCTAGCGAGAAAAGTGCAAGAGCAAAAGTTGTTCAGAATTCAATTTTGGGTAGGATTTAAGAGAAATTTTCATTCTCAGTTTAAAATTTCTCCAGTAACTCGAAAAGGGTGCGTCCTAGAGAGAAAACGCAAAGAGCAAAAGTTGTTCTGATTTCAATTCTGAGCACAATTTAGCAAAAAAATTCATTCTGTGTCTAAAAACAACAAAGTTACAACGATTTTATGTCAAAAATACTTATAATCTCTTCAAACCTGAATTCTGCGATGGCTTCGAAGTTGGTTTACGACTTTACCATATCGAAAATGCGGAAAATCGCTTGAAATGGGGATTCTAGTTCATCTATAGTATAATCGACTGCTGCCATTGGGAACAAACCACTCGATGTTAAAAAATTTGATGATTCTCGAAAACGGTGCGTCCTAGCGAGAAAAGTGCAAGAGCAAAAGTTGTTCAGAATTCAATTTTGGGTAGGATTTAAGAGAAATTTTCATTCTCGGTTTAAAATTCCTCCAGTAACTCGAAAAGGGTGCGTCCTAGAGAGAAAACGCAAAGAGCAAAAGTTGTTCTGATTTCAATTCTGAGCACAATTTAGCAAAAAAATTCATTCTGAGTCTAAAAACAAAAAAGTTACAAAGATTTTATGTCAAAAATACTTAAAATCTCTTCAAACCTGAATTCTGCGACGTCTTCGATTGTGATTTACGACTTTACCATATCGAAAATGCAGAAAATCGCTTGAAATGGGCATTCTAGTTCATTTGTAGTATAATCGAGTTTTGCCATTGGGAACAAACCACTCAATGTTAAAAAATTTGATGATTCTCGAAAACGGTGCGTCCTAGCGAGAAAACGCAAAGAGCAAAAGTTGTTCAGAATTCAATTTTGAGCACAATTTAGAAAAAATTTAATTTTGAGTCTAATAACAACAAAGTTACAACGATTTTATGTCAAAAATACTTAAAATCTCTTCAAACCTGAATTCAGCGACGTCTTCGAATGTGGTTTACGACTTTACCATATCGAAAATGCAGAAAATCGCTTAGAATGGAGATTCTAGTTCATCTGTAGTATAATCGAGTGTTGCCATTGGTAACAAAACACTTAATGTTAAAAAATTTGATGATTGTCGAAGACGGTGCGTCCTAGCGAGAAAACGCAAAAAGCAAAAGTTGTTCAGAATTCAATTTTGAGCACAATTTAGCAAAAAATTTAATTTTGAGTCTAATAACAACAAAGTTACAACGATTTTATGTCAAAAATTCTTAAAATCTCTTCAAACCTGAATTCAGCGACGGCTTCGAAGTTGGTTTACGACTTTACCATATCGAAAATGCAGAAAATCGCTTGAAATGGGGATTCTAGTTCATCTATAGTATAATCGAGTGTTGCCATTTGGAACAAAGCACTCAATGTTAAAAAATTTGATGATTGTCGAAGACGGTGTGTCCTAGCGAGAAAAGTGCAAGAGCAAAAGTTGTTCAGAATTCAATTTTGGGTAGGATTTAAGAAAAATTTTCATTCTCAGGTTGAAATTTCTACAGTAACTCGAGAACGGTGCGTCCTACCGAGAAAACGCAAAAAGCAAAAGTTGTTCTGAATTCATTTCTGAGCACAACTTAGCAAAAAATTTCATTCTGAGTCTAAAAACAACAAAGTTACAACGATTTTATGTCAAAAATACTTAAAATCTTTTCAAACCTGAATTCTGCGACGTCTTCGATTGTGGTTTACGACTTTACCATATCGAAAATGCAAAAAATCGCAAGAAATGGGGATTCTAGTTCATCTATAGTAAAATTGAGGGTTGCCATTGGGAACAAACCACTCAATGTTAAAAAATTTGATGATTCTCGAAAACGGTGCGTCCTAGCGGGAAAAGTGCAAGAGCAAATGTTGTTCTGAATACAATTTTGAGCGCAATTTAGCAAAAAATTTAATTTTGAGTCTAATAACAACAAAGTTACAACGATTTTAAGTCAAAAAGATTTAAAATATCGTCAAACCTGGATTCTGCGACGTCTTCGAAGGTGGTTTACGACTTTACCATATCGAAAATGCAGAAAATCGCTTGAAATGGGGATTCCAGTTCATTTGTAGTATAATCGAGTTTTGCCATTGGAAACAATCCACTCAATGTTAAAAATTTTGATGATTCTCGAAAAGGGTGCGTCCTAGCGAGAAAACGCAAAGAGCAAAAGTTGTGCAGAATTCAATTCAGAGCACAACTTGGCAAAAAATTTCATTCTGAGTCTAAAAACAACAAAGTTACAACGATTTTATGTCAAAAATACTTAAAATCTCTTCAAACCTGAATTCTGCGAAGTCTTCGATTGTGGTTTACGACTTTACTATATCAAAAATGCAGAAAATCGCTAGAAATGGGGATTCTAGTTCATCTATAGTATAATCGAGTGCTGCCATTGGGAACAAACCACTCGATGTTAAAAAATTTGATGATTCTCGAAAACGGTGCGTCCTGGCGAGAAAAGTGCAAGAGCAAAAGTTGTTCTGAATTCATTTCTGAGCACAATTTAGCAAAAAAATTCATTCTGAGTCTAAAAACAACAAAGTTACAACGATTTTATGTCAAAAATACTTAAAATCTCTTCAAACCTGAATTCTGCGAAGTCTTCGATTGTGGTTTACGACTTTACTATATCAAAAATGCAGAAAATCGCTAGAAATGGGGATTCTAGTTCATCTATAGTATAATCGAGTGCTGCCATTGGGAACAAACCACTCGATGTTAAAAAATTTGATGATTCTCGAAAACGGTGCGTCCTAGCGAGAAAAGTGCAAGAGCAAAAGTTGTTCAGAATTCAATTTTGGGTAGGATTTAAGAGAAATTTTCATTCTCAGTTTAAAATTTCTCCAGTAACTCGAAAAGGGTGCGTCCTAGAGAGAAAACGCAAAGAGCAAAAGTTGTTCTGATTTCAATTCTGAGCACAATTTAGCAAAAAAAATCATTCTGTGTCTAAAAACAACAAAGTTACAACGATTTTATGTCAAAAATACTTAAAATCTCTTCAAACCTGAATTCTGCGACGGCTTCGAAGTTGGTTTACGACTTTACCATATCGAAAATGCAGAAAATCGCTTGAAATGGGGATTCTAGTTCATCTATAGTATAATCGAGTGCTGCCATTGGGAACAAACCACTCGATGTGAAAAAATTTGATGATTCTCGAAAACGGTGCGTCCTAGCGAGAAAAGTGCAAGAGCAAAAGTTGTTCAGAATTCAATTTTGGGTAGGATTTAAGAGAAATTTTCATTCTCAGGTTGAAATTTCTACAGTAACTCGAGAACGGTGCGTCCTACCGAGAAAACGCAAAAAGCAAAAGTTGTTCTGAATTCATTTCTGAGCACAACTTAGCAAAAAATTTCATTCTGAGTCTAAAAACAAAAAAGTTACAAAGATTTTATGTCAAAAATACTTAAAATCTCTTCAAACCTGAATTCTGCGACGTCTTCGATTGTGATTTACGACTTTACCATATCGAAAATGCAGAAAATCGCTTGAAATGGGCATTCTAGTTCATTTGTAGTATAATCGAGTTTTGCCATTGGGAACAAACCACTCAATGTTAAAAAATTTGATGATTCTCGAAAACGGTGCGTCCTAGCGAGAAAACGCAAAGAGCAAAAGTTGTTCAGAATTCAATTTTGAGCACAATTTAGAAAAAATTTAATTTTGAGTCTAATAACAACAAAGTTACAACGATTTTATGTCAAAAATACTTAAAATCTCTTCAAACCTGAATTCAGCGACGTCTTCGAATGTGGTTTACGACTTTACCATATCGAAAATGCAGAAAATCGCTTAGAATGGAGATTCTAGTTCATCTGTAGTATAATCGAGTGTTGCCATTGGTAACAAAACACTTAATGTTAAAAAATTTGATGATTGTCGAAGACGGTGCGTCCTAGCGAGAAAACGCAAAAAGCAAAAGTTGTTCAGAATTCAATTTTGAGCACAATTTAGCAAAAAATTTAATTTTGAGTCTAATAACAACAAAGTTACAACGATTTTATGTCAAAAATTCTTAAAATCTCTTCAAACCTGAATTCAGCGACGGCTTCGAAGTTGGTTTACGACTTTACCATATCGAAAATGCAGAAAATCGCTTGAAATGGGGATTCTAGTTCATCTATAGTATAATCGAGTGTTGCCATTTGGAACAAAGCACTCAATGTTAAAAAATTTGATGATTGTCGAAGACGGTGTGTCCTAGCGAGAAAAGTGCAAGAGCAAAAGTTGTTCAGAATTCAATTTTGGGTAGGATTTAAGAAAAATTTTCATTCTCAGGTTGAAATTTCTACAGTAACTCGAGAACGGTGCGTCCTACCGAGAAAACGCAAAAAGCAAAAGTTGTTCTGAATTCATTTCTGAGCACAACTTAGCAAAAAATTTCATTCTGAGTCTAAAAACAACAAAGTTACAACGATTTTATGTCAAAAATACTTAAAATCTTTTCAAACCTGAATTCTGCGACGTCTTCGATTGTGGTTTACGACTTTACCATATCGAAAATGCAAAAAATCGCAAGAAATGGGGATTCTAGTTCATCTATAGTAAAATTGAGGGTTGCCATTGGGAACAAACCACTCAATGTTAAAAAATTTGATGATTCTCGAAAACGGTGCGTCCTAGCGGGAAAAGTGCAAGAGCAAATGTTGTTCTGAATACAATTTTGAGCGCAATTTAGCAAAAAATTTAATTTTGAGTCTAATAACAACAAAGTTACAACGATTTTAAGTCAAAAAGATTTAAAATATCGTCAAACCTGGATTCTGCGACGTCTTCGAAGGTGGTTTACGACTTTACCATATCGAAAATGCAGAAAATCGCTTGAAATGGGGATTCCGGTTCATTTGTAGTATAATCGAGTTTTGCCATTGGGAACAATCCACTCAATGTTAAAAATTTTGATGATTCTCGAAAAGGGTGCGTCCTAGCGAGAAAACGCAAAGAGCAAAAGTTGTGCAGAATTCAATTCAGAGCACAACTTGGCAAAAAATTTCATTCTGAGTCTAAAAACAACAAAGTTACAACGATTTTATGTCAAAAATACTTAAAATCTCTTCAAACCTGAATTCTGCGAAGTCTTCGATTGTGGTTTACGACTTTACTATATCAAAAATGCAGAAAATCGCTAGAAATGGGGATTCTAGTTCATCTATAGTATAATCGAGTGCTGCCATTGGGAACAAACCACTCGATGTTAAAAAATTTGATGATTCTCGAAAACGGTGCGTCCTGGCGAGAAAAGTGCAAGAGCAAAAGTTGTTCTGAATTCATTTCTGAGCACAATTTAGCAAAAAAATTCATTCTGAGTCTAAAAACAACAAAGTTACAACGATTTTATGTCAAAAATACTTAAAATCTCTTCAAACCTGAATTCTGCGAAGTCTTCGATTGTGGTTTACGACTTTACTATATCAAAAATGCAGAAAATCGCTAGAAATGGGGATTCTAGTTCATCTATAGTATAATCGAGTGCTGCCATTGGGAACAAACCACTCGATGTTAAAAAATTTGATGATTCTCGAAAACGGTGCGTCCTAGCGAGAAAAGTGCAAGAGCAAAAGTTGTTCAGAATTCAATTTTGGGTAGGATTTAAGAGAAATTTTCATTCTCAGTTTAAAATTTCTCCAGTAACTCGAAAAGGGTGCGTCCTAGAGAGAAAACGCAAAGAGCAAAAGTTGTTCTGATTTCAATTCTGAGCACAATTTAGCAAAAAAATTCATTCTGTGTCTAAAAACAACAAAGTTACAACGATTTTATGTCAAAAATACTTAAAATCTCTTCAAACCTGAATTCTGCGACGGCTTCGAAGTTGGTTTACGACTTTACCATATCGAAAATGCAGAAAATCGCTTGAAATGGGGATTCTAGTTCATCTATAGTATAATCGAGTGCTGCCATTGGGAACAAACCACTCGATGTGAAAAAATTTGATGATTCTCGAAAACGGTGCGTCCTAGCGAGAAAAGTGCAAGAGCAAAAGTTGTTCAGAATTCAATTTTGGGTAGGATTTAAGAGAAATTTTCATTCTCAGGTTGAAATTTCTACAGTAACTCGAGAACGGTGCGTCCTACCGAGAAAACGCAAAAAGCAAAAGTTGTTCTGAATTCATTTCTGAGCACAACTTAGCAAAAAATTTCATTCTGAGTCTAAAAACAACAAAGTTACAACGATTTTATGTCAAAAATACTTAAAATCTCTTCAAACCTGAATTCTGCGACGTCTTCGATTGTGGTTTACGACTTTACCATATCGAAAATGCAAAAAATCGCAAGAAATGGGGATTCTAGTTCATCTATAGTGAAATTGAGGGTTGCCATTGGGAACAATCCACTCAATGTTAAAAATTTTGATGATTCTCGAAAAGGGTGCGTCCTAGCGAGAAAACGCAAAGAGCAAAAGTTGTGCAGAATTCAATTCAGAGCACAACTTGGCAAAAAATTTCATTCTGAGTCTAAAAACAACAAAGTTACAACGATTTTATGTCAAAAATACTTAAAATCTCTTCAAACCTGAATTCTGCGAAGTCTTCGATTGTGGTTTACGACTTTACTATATGGAAAATGCAGAAAATCGCTAGAAATGGGGATTCCAGTTCATCTATAGTATAATCGAGTGCTGCCATTGGGAACAAACCACTCGATGTTAAAAAATTTGATGATTCTCGAAAACGGTGCGTCCTAGCGAGAAAAGTGCAAGAGCAAAAGTAGTTCAGAATTCAATTTTGGGTAGGATTTAAGAAAAATTTTCATTCTCAGGTTCAAATTTCTCCAGTAACTCGAGAACGGTGCGTCCTAGCGAGAAAACGCAAAGAGCAAAAGTTGTTCAGAACTCAATTTTGAGCACAATTTAGCAAAAAAAAAAAAATTTGAGTCTAATAACAACAAAGTTACAACGATTTTATGTCAAAAATACTTAAAATCTCATCAAACCTGAATTCAGCGACGTCTTCGAAGGTGGTTTACGTCTTTACCATATCGAAAATGCAGAAAATCGCTTAAAATGGAGATTCTAGTTCATCTATATTATAATCGAGTGTTGCCATTGGGAACAAACCACTTAATGTTAAAAAAATTGATGATTCTCGAAAACGGTGCGTCCTAGCGAGAAAACGCAAAGACCAAAAGTTGTTCTGAATTCAATTCTGAGCACATTTTGGCAAAAAAAATTATTCTGAGTCTAGAAACAACAAAGTTACAACGATTTTATGCCAAAAATACCTAAAATCTCTTCAAACCTGAATTCAGCGACGTCTTCGAAAGTGGATTACGAATTTAGCACATCGAAAATGTAGAAAATCTCTTGAAGTGGGGATTCTACTTCATCTATAGTATAATCGAGTGTTGCCATTGTGGACAAACCACTCAATGTTAAAAAATTTGATTATTTTCGAAAACGGTGCGTCCTAGCGAGAAAACGCAAAGAGAAAAAGTTGTTCTGAATTCAATTCTGAGCACAATTCAGCAAAAAATTACAATTTAAAAAAAATTTTCATTCTCAAGTTAAAATTTTTCCAGTAACTCGAAAACGGTGCGTCCTAGCGAGAAAACTCGAAGAGCAGGAGTTGTTAAGAATTCAATTCTAAGCACAATTTAGCAAAAAATTTCATTCTGAGTCTAAAAACAACAAAGTTACAACGATTTTATGCCAAAAATACTTAAAATATCGTCAAACCTGGATTCTGCGACGTCTTCGAAGGTGGTTTACGACTTTACCATATCGAAAATGCAGAAAATCGCTTGAAATGGGGATTCTAGTTCATCTATAGTATAATCGAGTGTTGCCATTTGGAACAAAGCACTCAATGTTAAAAAATTTGATGATTGTCGAAGACGGTGTGTCCTAGCGAGAAAAGTGCAAGAGCAAAAGTTGTTCAGAATTCAATTTTGGGTAGGATTTAAGAAAAATTTTCATTCTCAGGTTGAAATTTCTACAGTAACTCGAGAACGGTGCGTCCTACCGAGAAAACGCAAGGAGCAAAAGTTGTTCTGAATTCATTTCTGAGCACAACTTAGCAAAAAATTTCATTCTGAGTCTAAAAACAACAAAGTTACAACGATTTTATGTCAAAAATACTTAAAATATCGTCAAACATGGATTCTGCGACGTCTTCGAAGGTGGTTTACGACTTTACCATATCGAAAATGCAGAAAATCGCTTGAAATGGGGATTCCAGTTCATTTGTAGTATAATCGAGTTTTGCCATTGGGAACAAACCACTCAATGTTAAAAATTTTGATGATTCTCGAAAACGGTGCGTCCTAGCGAGAAAACGCAAAGAGCAAAAGTTGTTCAGAATTCAATTCAGAGCACAACTTGGCAAAAAATTTCATTCTGAGTCTAAAAACATCAAAGTTACAACGATTTTATGCCAAAAATACTTAAAATATCGTCAAACCTGGATTCTGCGACGTCTTCGAAGGTGGTTTACGACTTTACCATATCGAAAATGCAGAAAATCGCTTGAAATGGGGATTCTAGTTCATCTATAGTATAATCGAGTGTTGCCATTTGGAACAAAGCACTCAATGTTAAAAAATTTGATGATTGTCGAAGACGGTGTGTCCTAGCGAGAAAAGTGCAAGAGCAAAAGTTGTTCAGAATTCAATTTTGGGTAGGATTTAAGAAAAATTTTCATTCTCAGGTTGAAATTTCTACAGTAACTCGAGAACGGTGCGTCCTACCGAGAAAACGCAAGGAGCAAAAGTTGTTCTGAATTCATTTCTGAGCACAACTTAGCAAAAAATTTCATTCTGAGTCTAAAAACAACAAAGTTACAACGATTTTATGTCAAAAATACTTAAAATATCGTCAAACATGGATTCTGCGACGTCTTCGAAGGTGGTTTACGACTTTACCATATCGAAAATGCAGAAAATCGCTTGAAATGGGGATTCCAGTTCATTTGTAGTATAATCGAGTTTTGCCATTGGGAACAAACCACTCAATGTTAAAAATTTTGATGATTCTCGAAAACGGTGCGTCCTAGCGAGAAAACGCAAAGAGCAAAAGTTGTTCAGAATTCAATTCAGAGCACAACTTGGCAAAAAATTTCATTCTGAGTCTAAAAACATCAAAGTTACAACGATTTTATGCCAAAAATACTTAAAATATCGTCAAACCTGGATTCTGCGACGTCTTCGAAGGTGGTTTACGACTTTACCATATCGAAAATGCAGAAAATCGCTTGAAATGGGGATTCTAGTTCATCTATAGTATAATCGAGTGTTGCCATTTGGAACAAAGCACTCAATGTTAAAAAATTTGATGATTGTCGAAGACGGTGTGTCCTAGCGAGAAAAGTGCAAGAGCAAAAGTTGTTCAGAATTCAATTTTGGGTAGGATTTAAGAAAAATTTTCATTCTCAGGTTGAAATTTCTACAGTAACTCGAGAACGGTGCGTCCTACCGAGAAAACGCAAGGAGCAAAAGTTGTTCTGAATTCATTTCTGAGCACAACTTAGCAAAAAATTTCATTCTGAGTCTAAAAACAACAAAGTTACAACGATTTTATGTCAAAAATACTTAAAATATCGTCAAACCTGGATTCTGCGAGGTCTTCGAAGGTGGTTTACGACTTTACCATATCGAAAATGCTGAAAATCGCTTGAAATGGGGATTCCAGTTCATTTGTAGTATAATCGAGTTTTGCCATTGGGAACAAACCACTCAATGTTAAAAATTTTGATGATTCTCGAAAACGGTGCGTCCTAGCGAGAAAACGCAAAGAGCAAAAGTTGTGCAGAATTCAATTCAGAGCACAACTTGGCAAAAAATTTCATTCTGAGTCTAAAAACAACAAAGTTACAACGATTTTATGTCAAAAATACTTAAAATCTCTTCAAACCTGAATTCTGCGAAGTCTTCGATTGTGGTTTACGACTTTACTATATCGAAAATGCAGAAAATCGCTAGAAATGGGGATTCTAGTTCATCTATAGTATAATCGAGTGCTGCCATTAGGAACAAACCACTCGATGTTAAAAAATTTGATGATCCTCGAAAACGGTGCGTCCTAGCGAGAAAAGTGCAAGAGCAAAAGTTGTTCAGAATTCAATTTTGGGTAGGATTTAAGAGAAATTTTCATTCTCAGTTTAAAATTTCTCCAGTAACTCGAAAAGGGTGCGTCCTAGAGAGAAAACGCAAAGAGCAAAAGTTGTTCTGATTTCAATTCTGAGCACAATTTAGAAAAAAATTCATTCTGAGTCTAAAAACAACAAAGTTACAACGATTTTATGTCAAAAATACTTAAAATATCGTCAAACATGGATTCTGCGACGTCTTCGAAGGTGGTTTACGACTTTACCATATCGAAAATGCAGAAAATCGCTTGAAATGGGGATTCCAGTTCATTTGTAGTATAATCGAGTTTTGCCATTGGGAACAAACCACTCAATGTTAAAAATTTTGATGATTCTCGAAAACGGTGCGTCCTAGCGAGAAAACGCAAAGAGCAAAAGTTGTTCAGAATTCAATTCAGAGCACAACTTGGCAAAAAATTTCATTCTGAGTCTAAAAACAACAAAGTTACAACGATTTTATGTCAAAAATACTTAAAATCTCTTCAAACCTGAATTCTGCGAAGTCTTCGATTGTGATTTACGACTTTACTATATCGAAAATGCAGAAAATCGCTAGAAATGGGGATTCTAGCTCATCTATAGTATAATCGAGTGCTGCCATTGGGAACAAACCACTCGATGTTAAAAAATTTGATGATTCCCGAAAACGGTGCGTCCTATCGAGAAAAGTGCAAGAGCAAAAGTTGTTCAGAATTCAATTTTGGGTAGGATTTAAAAGAAATTTTCATTCTCAGTTTAAAATTTCTCCAGTAACTCGAAAAGGGTGCGTCCTAGTGAGAAAACGCAAAGAGCAAAAGTTGTTCTGATTTCAATTCTGAGCACAATTTAGCAAAAGAAATCATTCTGAGTCTAAAAACAACAAAGTTACAACGATTTTATGTCAAAAATACTTAAAATCTTTCCAAACCTGAATTCTGCGACGTCTTCGATTGTGATTTACGACTTTACCATATCGAAAATGCAGAAAATAGCTTGAAATGGGCATTCTAGTTCATTTGTAGTTTAATCGAGTTTTGCCATTGGGAACAAACCACTCAATGTTAAAAAATTTGATGATTCTCGAAAACGGTGCGTCCTAGCGAGAAAACGGAAAAAACAAAAGTTGTTCTGAATTCAATTCTGAGCACAGTTTAGCAAAAAATTTTATTCTGAGTCTAAAAACAACAAAGCTACAACGATTTGATGTCAAAAATACTTAAACTCTCTTCAAACCTGAATTCTGCGACGTCTTCGATGGTGGTTCACGCCCTTACCATATCGAAAATGCAGAAAATCGCTTGAAATGCGGAATCTAGTTCATCTATAGTATAATCGAGTGTTGCCATTGGGAACAAACCACTCAATGTTAAAAATTTTGATGATTCTCGAAAACGGTGCGTCCTAGCGAGAAAACGCAAAGAGCAAAAGTTGTTCAGAATTCAATTCAGAGCACAACTTGGCAAAAAATTTCATTCTGAGTCTAAAAACAACAAAGTTACAACGATTTTATGTCAAAAATACTTAAAATCTCTTCAAACCTGAATTCTGCGAAGTCTTCGATTGTGATTTACGACTTTACCATATCGAAAATGCAGAAAATCGCTAGAAATGAGGATTCTAGTCCATCTATAGTATAATCGAATGTTGCCATTGGGAAGAAACCACTCAATGTTAAAAAATTTGATGATTCTCGAAAACGGTGCGTCCTATCGAGAAAAGTGCAAGAGCAAAAGTTGTTCAGAATTCAATTTTGGGTAGGATTTAAAAGAAATTTTCATTCTCAGTTTAAAATTTCTCCAGTAACTCGAAAAGGGTGCGTCCTAGAGAGAAAACGCAAAGAGCAAAAGTTGTTCTGATTTCAATTCTGAGCACAATTTAGCAAAAGAAATCATTCTGAGTCTAAAAACAACAAAGTTACAACGATTTTATGTCAAAAATACTTAAAATCTTTCCAAACCTGAATTCTGCGACGTCTTCGATTGTGATTTACGACTTTACCATATCGAAAATGCAGAAAATCGCTAGAAATGAGGATTCTAGTCCATCTATAGTATAATCGAATGTTGCCATTGGGAAGAAACCACTCAATGTTAAAAAATTTGATGATTCTCGAAAACGGTGCGTCCTAGCGAGAAAAGTGCAAGAGCAAAAGTTGTTCAGAATTCAATTTTGAGCACAATTTAGCAAAAAATTTCATTTTGTGTCTAATAACAACAATGTTAGAACGATTTTATATCAAAAATACTTAAAATCTCTTCAAACCTGAATTCAGCGACGTCTTCAAAGGTGGTTTACGACTTTACCATATCGAAAATGCAGAAAATCGCTTGAAATGGGGATTCTAGTTCATCTATAGTATAATCAAGTGTTGCCACTGGGAACAAACCACTCAATGTTAAAAAATTTGATGATTGTCGAAGACGGTGCGTCCTAGCGAGAAAACGCAAAGGGCACAAGTTGTTCTGAATTTAATTCTGAGCACAATTTAGCAAAAAATATCATTCTGAGTCTAAAAACAACAAAGTTAGAACGATTTTATGTCAAAAATACTTAAAATATCTTCAAACCTGAATTCAGCGAAGCCTTCGAAGGTGGTTTACGACTATACCATATCGAAAATGCAGAGAATCGCTTGAAATGGGGATTCTAGTTCATCTATAGAATAATCGAGTGTTGCCATTGGGAATAAACCACTCATGTTAAAAAATTTGATGATTCTCGAAAACGGTGCGTCCTAGCGAGAAAAGTGCAAGAGCAAAAGTTGTTCAGAATTCAATTTTGGGTAGGATTTAAGAAAAATTTTCATTCTCAGGTTAAAATTTCTCCAGTAACTCGAAAACGGTGCGTCCTAGAGAGAAAACGCAAAGAGCAAAATTTGTTCTGAATTCATTTCTGAGCACAATTTAGCAAAAAATTTCATTCTGAGTCTAAAAACAACAAAGTTACAACGATTTTATGCCAAAAATACTTAAAATATCGTCAAACCTGGATTCTGCGACGTCTTCGAAGGTGGTTTACGACTTTACCATATCGAAAATGCAGAAAATCGCTTGAAATGGGCATTCTAGTTCATTTGTAGTATAATCGAGTTTTGCCATTGGGAACAAACCACTCTTTGTTAAAAAATTTGATAATTCTCGAAAACGGTGCGTCCTAGCGAGAAAAGTGCAAGAGCAAAAGTTGTTCAGAATTCAATTTTGGGTAGGATTTAAGAAAAATTTTCATTCTCAGGTTAAAATTTCTCCAGTAACTCGAAAAGGGTGCGTCCTAGAGAGAAAACGCAAAGAGCAAAAGTTGTTCCGAATTCAATTTGGGCACAATTTAGCAAAAAATTTCATTCTGAGTTTAAAAACAACAAAGTTACAACGATTTTATTTCAAAAATACTTAAAATTTCTTCAAACCTGAATTCAGCGACGTCTTCGAAGGTGGTTTACGACTTTACCATATCGAAAATGCAGAAAATCGCTTGAAATGGGGAATCTAGTTCATCTATAGTATAATCGAGTGTTGCCATTGGGAACAAACCACTCAATGTTAAAAATTTTGATGATTCTCGAAAACGGTGCGTCCTAGCGAGAAAACGCAAAGAGCAAAAGTTGTTCAGAATTCAATTCAGAGCACAACTTGGCAAAAAATTTCATTCTGAGTCTAAAAACAACAAAGTTACAACGATTTTATGTCAAAAATACTTAAAATCTTTCCAAACCTGAATTCTGCGACGTCTTCGATTGTGATTTACGACTTTACCATATCGAAAATGCAGAAAATCGCTAGAAATGAGGATTCTAGTCCATCTATAGTATAATCGGATGTTGCCATTGGGAAGAAACCACTCAATGTTAAAAAATTTGATGATTCTCGAAAACGGTGCGTCCTAGCGAGAAAAGTGCAAGAGCAAAATTTGTTCTGAATTCAATTTTGAGCACAATTTAGCAAAAAATTTCATTTTGTGTCTAATAACAACAATGTTAGAACGATTTTATATCAAAAATACTTAAAATCTCTTCAAACCTGAATTCAGCGACGTCTTCAAAGGTGGTTTACGACTTTACCATATCGAAAATGCAGAAAATCACTTGAAATGGGGATTCTAGTTCATCTATAGTATAATCAAGTGTTGCCACTGGGAACAAACCACTCAATGTTAAAAAATTTGATGATTGTCGAAGACGGTGCGTCCTAGCGAGAAAACGCAAAGGGCACAAGTTGTTCTGAATTTAATTCTGAGCACAATTTAGCAAAAAATATCATTCTGAGTCTAAAAACAACAAAGTTAGAACGATTTTATGTCAAAAATACTTAAAATATCTTCAAACCTGAATTCAGCGAAGCCTTCGAAGGTGGTTTACGACTATACCATATCGAAAATGCAGAGAATCGCTTGAAATGGGGATTCTAGTTCATCTATAGTATAATCGAGTGTTGCCATTGGGAATAAACCACTCATGTTAAAAATTTTGATGATTCTCGAGAACGGTGCGTCCTAGCGAGAAAAGTACAAGAGCAAAAGTTGTTCAGAATTCAATTTTGGGTAGGATTTAAGAGAAATTTTCATTCTCAGGTTAAAATTTCTCCAGTGACTCGAAAAGGGTGCGTCCTAGAGAGAAAACGCAAAGAGCACAAGTTGTTCTGAATTTAATTCTGAGCACAATTTAGCAAAAAATTTCATTCTGAGTCTAAAAACAACAAAGTTACAACGATTTTATGCCAAAAATACTTAAAATATCGTCAAACCAGGATTCTGCGACGTCTTCGATGGTGGTTTACGACTTTACTATATCGAAAATGCAGAAAATCGCTAGAAATGAGGATTCTAGTCCATCTATAGTATAATCGAATGTTGCCATTGGGAACAAACCACTCAATGTTAAAAAATTTGATGATTCTCGAAAACGGTGCATCCTAGCGAGAAAAGTGCAAGAGCAAAAGTTGTTCAGAATTCAATTTTGGGTAGGATTTAAGAGAAATTTTCATTCTCAGTTTAAAATTTTTCCAGTAACTCGAAAAGGGTGCGTCCTAGAGAGAAAACGCAAAGAGCAAAATTTATTCTGAATTCAATTCTGAGCACAATTTAGCAAAAAATATCATTCTGAGTCTAAAAACAACAAAGTTAGAACGATTTTATGTCAAAAATACTTAAAATATCTTCAAACCTGAATTCAGCGAAGCCTTCGAAGGTGGTTTACGACTATACCATATCGAAAATGCAGAGAATCGCTTGAAATGGGGATTCTAGTTCATCTATAGTATAATCGAGTGTTGCCATTGGGAATAAACCACTCATGTTAAAAAATTTGATGATTCTCGAAAACGGTGCGTCCTAGCGAGAAAAGTGCAAGAGCAAAAGTTGTTCAGAATTCAATTTTGGGTAGGATTTAAGAAAAATTTTCATTCTCAGGTTAAAATTTCTCCAGTAACTCGAAAACGGTGCGTCCTAGAGAGAAAACGCAAAGAGCAAAATTTGTTCTGAATTCATTTCTGAGCACAATTTAGCAAAAAATTTCATTCTGAGTCTAAAAACAACAAAGTTACAACGATTTTATGCCAAAAATACTTAAAATATCGTCAAACCTGGATTCTGCGACGTCTTCGAAGGTGGTTTACGACTTTACCATATCGAAAATGCAGAAAATCGCTTGAAATGGGCATTCTAGTTCATTTGTAGTATAATCGAGTTTTGCCATTGGGAACAAACCACTCTTTGTTAAAAAATTTGATAATTCTCGAAAACGGTGCGTCCTAGCGAGAAAAGTGCAAGAGCAAAAGTTGTTCAGAATTCAATTTTGGGTAGGATTTAAGAAAAATTTTCATTCTCAGGTTAAAATTTCTCCAGTAACTCGAAAAGGGTGCGTCCTAGAGAGAAAACGCAAAGAGCAAAAGTTGTTCCGAATTCAATTTGGGCACAATTTAGCAAAAAATTTCATTCTGAGTCTAAAAATAACAAAGTTAGAACGATTTTATGTCAAAAATACTTAAAATCTCTTCAAACCTGAATTCAGCGACGTCTTCGAAGGTGGTTTACGACTTTACCATATCGAAAATGCAGAAAATCGCTTGAAATGTGGATTCTAGTTCATCTATAGTATAATCGAGTTTTGCCATTGAAAACAAACTACTCAATGTTAAAAAATTTGATGATTCTCGAAAACGGTGCGTCCTAGCAAGAAACCGCAAAGAGCAAAAGTTGTTCTGAATTCAATTTTGAGCACAATTTAGTAAAAAATTTCATTTTGTGTCTAATAACAACAAAGTTACAACGATTTTATATCAAAAATACTTAAAATCTCTTCAAACCTGAATTCAGCGACGTCTTCGAAGGTGGTTTACGACTTTACCATATCGAAAATGCAGAAAATTGCTTGAAATGGGGATTCTAGTTCATCTATAGTATAATCGAGTGTTGCCATTGGGAACAAACCACTCAATGTTAAAAAATTTGATGATTGTCGTAGACGGTGCGTCCTAGCGAGAAAACGCAAAAGGCACAAGTTGTTCTGAATTTAATTCTTAGCACAATTTAGCAAAAAATTTCATTCTGAGTCTAAAAACAACAAAGTTACAACAATTTTATATCAAAATACTTAAAATATCGTCAAACCAGGATTCTGCGACGTCTTCGATGGTGGTTTACGACTTTACTATATCGAAAATGCAGAAAATCGCTAGAAATGAGGATTCTAGAACATCTATAGTATAATCGAGTGTTGCCATTGGGAACAAACCACTCAATGTTAAAAAATTTGATGATTCTCGAAAACGGTGCGTCCTAGCGAGAAAAGTGCAAGAGCAAAAGTTGTTCAGAATTCAATTTTGGGTAGGATTTAAGAAAAATTTTCATTCTCAGGTTAAAATTTCTCCAGTAACTCGTAAACGGTGCGTCCTAGCGAGAAAACGGAAATAGCAAAAGTTGTTCTGAATTCAATTCTGAGCACAATGTAGCAAAAAATTTCATTCTGAGTCTAAAAACAACAAAGTTAGATCGATTTTATATCACAAATACTTAAAAATTTTTCAAACCTGAATTCAGCGACGTCTTCGAAAGTGGTTTACGACTTTACCATATCGAAAATGCAGAAAATCGCTTGAATTGGGGATTCTAGTTCACCTATAGTACAATCGAGTGTTGTCATTGGGAACAAACCACTCAATGTTAAAAAATTTGATGATTCTCGAAAACGGTGCGTCCTAGCGAGAAAGCGCAAAGAGCAAAAGTTGTTCTGGATTCAATTTTGTGCACAATTTAGAAAAAAGTTCATTTTGTGTCTAATAACAACAAAGTTACAACGATTTTATGTCAAAAATACTTAAAATCTCTTCAAACCTAAATTCAGCGACGTGTTCGAAGGTGGTTTACGACTTTACCACATCGAAAATGCAGAACATCGCTTGAAATGGGGATTCTAGTTCATCTATAGTATAATCGAGTGTAGCCATTGGGAACAAACCACTCAATGTTAAAAAATTTGATGATTGTCGAAGACGGTGCGTAATAGCGGGAAAACGCAAAGAGCACAAGTTGTTCTGATTTTAATTCTGAGCGCAATTTAGCAAAAAATTTCATTCTGAGTCTAAAAACAACAAAGTTACAACAATTTTATATCAAAAATACTTAAAATATCGTCAAACCAGGATTCTGCGACGTCTTCGATGGTGGTTTACGACTTTACCATATCGAAAATGCAGAAAATCGCTAGAAATGAGGATTCTAGTCCATCTATAGTATAATCGAATGTTGCCATTGGGAACAAACCACTCAATGTTAAAAAATTTGATGATTCTCGAAAACGGTGCATCCTAGCGAGAAAAGTGCAAGAGCAAAAGTTGTTCAGAATTCAATTTTGGGTAGGATTTAAGAGAAATTTTCATTCTCAGTTTAAAATTTTTCCAGTAACTCGAAAAGGGTGCGTCCTAGAGAGAAAACGCAAAGAGCAAAATTTATTCTGAATTCAATTCTGAGCACAATTTAGCAAAAAATATCATTCTGAGTCTAAAAACAACAAAGTTAGAACGATTTTATGTCAAAAATACTTAAAATATCTTCAAACCTGAATTCAGCGAAGCCTTCGAAGGTGGTTTACGACTTTACCATATCGAAAATGCAGAAAATCGCTTGAAATGGGCATTCTAGTTCATTTGTAGTATAATCGAGTTTTGCCATTGGGAACAAACCACTCTTTGTTAAAAAATTTGATAATTCTCGAAAACGGTGCGTCCTAGCGAGAAAAGTGCAAGAGCAAAAGTTGTTCAGAATTCAATTTTGGGTAGGATTTAAGAAAAATTTTCATTCTCAGGTTAAAATTTCTCCAGTAACTCGAAAAGGGTGCGTCCTAGAGAGAAAACGCAAAGAGCAAAAGTTGTTCCGAATTCAATTTGGGCACAATTTAGCAAAAAATTTCATTCTGAGTCTAAAAATAACAAAGTTAGAACGATTTTATGTCAAAAATACTTAAAATCTCTTCAAACCTGAATTCAGCGACGTCTTCGAAGGTGGTTTACGACTTTACCATATCGAAAATGCAGAAAATCGCTTGAAATGTGGATTCTAGTTCATCTATAGTATAATCGAGTTTTGCCATTGAAAACAAACTACTCAATGTTAAAAAATTTGATGATTCTCGAAAACGGTGCGTCCTAGCAAGAAAACGCAAAGAGCAAAAGTTGTTCTGAATTCAATTTTGAGCACAATTTAGTAAAAAAATTCATTTTGTGTCTAATAACAACAAAGTTACAACGATTTTATATCAAAAATACTTAAAATCTCTTCAAACCTGAATTCAGCGACGTCTTCGAAGGTGGTTTACGACTTTACCATATCGAAAATGCAGAAAATTGCTTGAAATGGGGATTCTAGTTCATCTATAGTATAATCGAGTGTTGCCATTGGGAACAAACCACTCAATGTTAAAAAATTTGATGATTGTCGTAGACGGTGCGTCCTAGCGAGAAAACGCAAAAGGCACAAGTTGTTCTGAATTTAATTCTTAGCACAATTTAGCAAAAAATTTCATTCTGAGTCTAAAAACAACAAAGTTACAACAATTTTATATCAAAATACTTAAAATATCGTCAAACCAGGATTCTGCGACGTCTTCGATGGTGGTTTACGACTTTACTATATCGAAAATGCAGAAAATCGCTAGAAATGAGGATTCTAGAACATCTATAGTATAATCGAGTGTTGCCATTGGGAACAAACCACTCAATGTTAAAAAATTTGATGATTCTCGAAAACGGTGCGTCCTAGCGAGAAAAGTGCAAGAGCAAAAGTTGTTCAGAATTCAATTTTGGGTAGGATTTAAGAAAAATTTTCATTCTCAGGTTAAAATTTCTCCAGTAACTCGTAAACGGTGCGTCCTAGCGAGAAAACGGAAATAGCAAAAGTTGTTCTGAATTCAATTCTGAGCACAATGTAGCAAAAAATTTCATTCTGAGTCTAAAAACAACAAAGTTAGATCGATTTTATATCACAAATACTTAAAAATTTTTCAAACCTGAATTCAGCGACGTCTTCGAAAGTGGTTTACGACTTTACCATATCGAAAATGCAGAAAATCGCTTGAATTGGGGATTCTAGTTCACCTATAGTACAATCGAGTGTTGTCATTGGGAACAAACCACTCAATGTTAAAAAATTTGATGATTCTCGAAAACGGTGCGTCCTAGCGAGAAAGCGCAAAGAGCAAAAGTTGTTCTGGATTCAATTTTGTGCACAATTTAGAAAAAAGTTCATTTTGTGTCTAATAACAACAAAGTTACAACGATTTTATGTCAAAAATACTTAAAATCTCTTCAAACCTAAATTCAGCGACGTGTTCGAAGGTGGTTTACGACTTTACCACATCGAAAATGCAGAACATCGCTTGAAATGGGGATTCTAGTTCATCTATAGTATAATCGAGTGTAGCCATTGGGAACAAACCACTCAATGTTAAAAAATTTGATGATTGTCGAAGACGGTGCGTAATAGCGGGAAAACGCAAAGAGCACAAGTTGTTCTGAATTTAATTCTGAGCGCAATTTAGCAAAAAATTTCATTCTGAGTCTAAAAACAACAAAGTTACAACAATTTTATATCAAAAATACTTAAAATATCGTCAAACCAGGATTCTGCGACGTCTTCGATGGTGGTTTACGACTTTACTATATCGAAAATGCAGAAAATCGCTAGAAATGAGGATTCTAGTCTATCTATAGTATAATCGAATGTTGCCATTGGGAACAAACCACTCAATGTTAAAAAATTTGATGATTGTCGAAGACGGTGCGTCCTAGCGGGAAAACGCAAAGAGCACAAGTTGTTCTGAATTTAATTCTGAGCACAATTTAGCAAAAAATTTCATTCTGAGTCTAAAAACAACAAAGTTACAACAATTTTATATCAAAAATACTTAAAATATCGTCAAACCTGGATTCTGCGACGTATTCGAAGGTGGTTTACGACTTTACCATATCGAAAATGCAGAAAATCGCTTGAATTGGGGATTTTAGTTCACCTATAGTACAATCGAGTGTTGTCATTGGGAACAAACCACTCAATGTTAAAAAATTTGATGATTCTCGAAAACGGTGCGTCCTAGCGAGAAAGCGCAAAGAGCAAAAGTTGTTCTGGATTCAATTTTGTGCACAATTTAGAAAAAAGTTCATTTTGTGTCTAATAACAACAAAGTTACAACGATTTTATGTCAAAAATACTTAAAATCTCTTCAAACCTGAATTCAGCGACGTGTTCGAAGGTGGTTTACGACTTTACCACATCGAAAATGCAGAACATCGCTTGAAATGGGGATTCTAGTTCATCTATAGTATAATCGAGTGTAGCCATTGGGAACAAACCACTCAATGTTAAAAAATTTGATGATTGTCGAAGACGGTGCGTCCTAGCGGGAAAACGCAAAGAGCACAAGTTGTTCTGAATTTAATTCTGAGCACAATTTAGCAAAAAATTTCATTCTGAGTCTAAAAACAACAAAGTTACAACAATTTTATATCAAAAATAATTAAAATATCGTCAAACCTGGATTCTGCGACGTATTCGAAGGTGGTTTACGACTTTACCATATCGAAAATGCAGAAAATCGCTTGAAATGGGCATTCTAGTTTATTTGTAGTATAATCGAGTTTTGCCATTGGGAACAAACCACTCATTGTTAAAAAATTTGATGATTCTCGAAAACGGTGCGTCCTAGCGAGAAAAGTGCAAGAGCAAAAGTTGTTCAGAATTCAATTTTGGGTAGGATTTAAGAGAAATTTTCATTCTCAGGTTAAAATTTCTCCAGTGACTCGAAAAGGGTGCGTCCTAGAGAAAAAACGCAAAGAGCACAAGTTGTTCTGAATTTAATTCTGAGCACAATTTAGCAAAAAATTTCATTCTGAGTCTATAAACAACAAAGTTACAACGATTTTATGCCAAAAATACTTAAAATATCATCAAACCAGGATTCTGCGACGTCTTCGATGGTGGTTTACGACTTTACTATATCGAAAATGCAGAAAATCGCTAGAAATGAGGATTCTAGTCTATCTATAGTAAAATCGAGTGTTGCCATTGGGAACAAACCACTCAATGTTAAAAAATTTGATGATTCTCGAAAACGGTGTGTCCTAGCGAGAAAAGTGCAAGAGCAAAATTTGTTCAGAATTCAATTTTGGGTAGGATTTAAAAAAAAATTTCATTCTCAGGTTAAAATTTCTCCAGTAACTCGAAAACGGTGCGTCCTAGCGAGAAAACGCAAAGAGCAAAAGTTGTTCTGAATTCATTTCTGAACACAATTTAGCAAAAAATTTCATTCTGAGTCTAAAAACAACAAAGTTACAACGATTTTATGAAAAAAATACTTAAAATATCTTCAAACCTGAATTCAGCGAAGCCCTCGAAGGTGGTTTACGACTATACCATATCGAAAATGCAGAGAATCGCTTGAAATGGGGATTCTAGTTCATCTATAGTATAATCGAGTGTTGCCATTGGGAATAAACCACTCATGTTAAAAAATTTGATGATTCTCGAAAACGGTGCGTCCTAGCGAGAAAAGTGCAAGAGCAAAAGTTGTTCAGAATTCAATTTTGGGTAGGATTTAAGAAAAATTTTCATTCTCAGGTTAAAATTTCTCCAGTAACTCGAAAACGGTGCGTCCTAGAGAGAAAACGCAAAGAGCAAAATTTGTTCTGAATTCATTTCTGAGCACAATTTAGCAAAAAATTTCATTCTGAGTCTAAAAACAACAAAGTTACAAAGATTTTATGCCAAAAATACTTAAAATATCGTCAAACCTGGATTCTGCGACGTCTTCGAAGGTGGTTTACGACTTTACCATATCGAAAATGCAGAAAATCGCTTGAAATGGGCATTCTAGTTCATTTGTAGTATAATCGAGTTTTGCCATTGGGAACAAACCACTCTTTGTTAAAAAATTTGATAATTCTCGAAAACGGTGCGTCCTAGCGAGAAAAGTGCAAGAGCAAAAGTTGTTCAGAATTCAATTTTGGGTAGGATTGAAGAAAAATTTTCATTCTCAGGTTAAAATTTCTCCAGTAACTCGAAAAGGGTGCGTCCTAGAGAGAAAACGTAAAGAGCAAAAGTTGTTCCGAATTCAATTTGGGCACAATTTAGCAAAAAATTTCATTCTGAGTCTAAAAATAACAAAGTTAGAACGATTTTATGTCAAAAATACTTAAAATCTCTTCAAACCTGAATTCAGCGACGTCTTCGAAGGTGGTTTACGACTTTACCATATCGAAAATGCAGAAAATCGCTTGAAATGTGGATTCTAGTTTATCTATAGTATAATCGAGTTTTGCCATTGGAAACAAACTACTCAATGTTAAAAAATTTGATGATTCTCGAAAACGGTGCGTCCTAGCAAGAAAACGCAAAGAGCAAAAGTTGTTCTGAATTCAATTTTGAGCACAATTTAGTAAAAAATTTCATTTTGTGTCTAATAACAACAAAGTTACAACGATTTTATATCAAAAATACTTAAAATCTCTTCAAACCTGAATTCAGCGACGTCTTCGAATGTGGTTTACGACTTTACCATATCGAAAATGCAGAAAATTGCTTGAAATGGGGATTCTAGTTCATCTATAGTATAATCGAGTGTTGCCATTGGAAACAAACCACTCAATGTTAAGAAATTTGATGATTGTCGTAGACGGTGCGTCCTAGCGAGAAAACGCAAAAGGCACAAGTTGTTCTGAATTTAATTCTTAGCACAATTTAGCAAAAAATTTCATTCTGAGTCTAAAAACAACAAAGTTACAACAATTTTATATCAAAATACTTAAAATATCGTCAAACCAGGATTCTGCGACGTCTTCGATGGTGGTTTACGACTTTACTATATCGAAAATGCAGAAAATCGCTTGAATTGGGGATTTTAGTTCACCTATAGTACAATCGAGTGTTGTCATTGGGAACAAACCACTCAATGTTAAAAAATTTGATGATTCTCGAAAACGGTGCGTCCTAGCGAGAAAGCGCAAAGAGCAAAAGTTGTTCTGGATTCAATTTTGTGCACAATTTAGAAAAAAGTTCATTTTGTGTCTAATAACAACAAAGTTACAACGATTTTATGTCAAAAATACTTAAAATCTCTTCAAACCTGAATTCAGCGACGTGTTCGAAGGTGGTTTACGACTTTACCACATCGAAAATGCAGAACATCGCTTGAAATGGGGATTCTAGTTCATCTATAGTATAATCGAGTGTAGCCATTGGGAACAAACCACTCAATGTTAAAAAATTTGATGATTGTCGAAGACGGTGCGTCCTAGCGGGAAAACGCAAAGAGCACAAGTTGTTCTGAATTTAATTCTGAGCACAATTTAGCAAAAAATTTCATTCTGAGTCTAAAAACAACAAAGTTACAACAATTTTATATCAAAAATACTTAAAATATCGTCAAAACTGGATTCTGCGACGTATTCGAAGGTGGTTTACGACTTTACCATATCGAAAATGCAGAAAATCGCTTGAAATGGGCATTCTAGTTTATTTGTAGGATAATCGAGTTTTGCCATTGGGAACAAACCACTCATTGTTAAAAAATTTGATGATTCTCGAAAACGGTGCGTCCTAGCGAGAAAAGTGCAAGAGCAAAAGTTGTTCAGAATTCAATTTTGGGTAGGATTTAAGAGAAATTTTCATTCTCAGGTTAAAATTTCTCCAGTGACTCGAAAAGGGTGCGTCCTAGAGAAAAAACGCAAAGAGCACAAGTTGTTCTGAATTTAATTCTGAGCACAATTTAGCAAAAAATTTCATTCTGAGTCTATAAACAACAAAGTTACAACGATTTTATGCCAAAAATACTTAAAATATCATCAAACCAGGATTCTGCGACGTCTTCGATGGTGGTTTACGACTTTACTATATCGAAAATGCAGAAAATCGCTAGAAATGAGGATTCTAGTCCATCTATAGTACAATCGAGTGTTGCCATTGGGAACAAACCACTCAATGTTAAAAAATTTGATGATTCTCGAAAACGGTGTGTCCTAGCGAGAAAAGTGCAAGAGCAAAATTTGTTCAGAATTCAATTTTGGGTAGGATTTAAAAAAAAATTTCATTCTCAGGTTAAAATTTCTCCAGTAACTCGAAAACGGTGCGTCCTAGCGAGAAAACGCAAAGAGCAAAAGTTGTTCTGAATTCATTTCTGAACACAATTTAGCAAAAAATTTCATTCTGAGTCTAAAAACAACAAAGTTACAACGATTTTATGAAAAAAATACTTAAAATATCTTCAAACCTGAATTCAGCGAAGCCTTCGAAGGTGGTTTACGACTATACCATATCGAAAATGCAGAGAATCGCTTGAAATGGGGATTCTAGTTCATCTATAGTATAATCGAGTGTTGCCATTGGGAATAAACCACTCATGTTAAAAAATTTGATGATTCTCGAAAACGGTGCGTCCTAGCGAGAAAAGTGCAAGAGCAAAAGTTGTTCAGAATTCAATTTTGGGTAGGATTTAAGAAAAATTTTCATTCTCAGGTTAAAATTTCTCCAGTAACTCGAAAACGGTGCGTCCTAGAGAGAAAACGCAAAGAGCAAAATTTGTTCTGAATTCATTTCTGAGCACAATTTAGCAAAAAATTTCATTCTGAGTCTAAAAACAACAAAGTTACAAATATTTTATGCCAAAAATACTTAAAATATCGTCAAACCTGGATTCTGCGACGTCTTCGAAGGTGGTTTACGACTTTACCATATCGAAAATGCAGAAAATCGCTTGAAATGGGCATTCTAGTTCATTTGTAGTATAATCGAGTTTTGCCATTGGGAACAAACCACTCTTTGTTAAAAAATTTGATAATTCTCGAAAACGGTGCGTCCTAGCGAGAAAAGTGCAAGAGCAAAAGTTGTTCAGAATTCAATTTTGGGTAGGATTGAAGAAAAATTTTCATTCTCAGGTTAAAATTTCTCCAGTAACTCGAAAAGGGTGCGTCCTAGAGAGAAAACGTAAAGAGCAAAAGTTGTTCCGAATTCAATTTGGGCACAATTTAGCAAAAAATTTCATTCTGAGTCTAAAAATAACAAAGTTAGAACGATTTTATGTCAAAAATACTTAAAATCTCTTCAAACCTGAATTCAGCGACGTCTTCGAAGGTGGTTTACGACTTTACCATATCGAAAATGCAGAAAATCGCTTGAAATGTGGATTCTAGTTTATCTATAGTATAATCGAGTTTTGCCATTGGAAACAAACTACTCAATGTTAAAAAATTTGATGATTCTCGAAAACGGTGCGTCCTAGCAAGAAAACGCAAAGAGCAAAAGTTGTTCTGAATTCAATTTTGAGCACAATTTAGTAAAAAATTTCATTTTGTGTCTAATAACAACAAAGTTACAACGATTTTATATCAAAAATACTTAAAATCTCTTCAAACCTGAATTCAGCGACGTCTTCGAATGTGGTTTACGACTTTACCATATCGAAAATGCAGAAAATTGCTTGAAATGGGGATTCTAGTTCATCTATAGTATAATCGAGTGTTGCCATTGGAAACAAACCACTCAATGTTAAGAAATTTGATGATTGTCGTAGACGGTGCGTCCTAGCGAGAAAACGCAAAAGGCACAAGTTGTTCTGAATTTAATTCTTAGCACAATTTAGCAAAAAATTTCATTCTGAGTCTAAAAACAACAAAGTTACAACAATTTTATATCAAAATACTTAAAATATCGTCAAACCAGGATTCTGCGACGTCTTCGATGGTGGTTTACGACTTTACTATATCGAAAATGCAGAAAATCGCTAGAAATGGGGATTCTAGAACATCTATAGTATAATCGAGTGTTGCCATTGGGAACAAACCACTCAATGTTAAAAAATTTGATGATTCTCGAAAACGGTGCGTCCTAGCGAGAAAAGTGCAAGAGCAAAAGTTGTTCAGAATTCAATTTTGGGTAGGATTTAAGAAAAATTTTCATTCTCAGGTTAAAATTTCTCCAGTAACTCGTAAACGGTGCGTCCTAGCGAGAAAACGCAAATAGCAAAAGTTGTTCTGAATTCAATTCTGAGCACAATGTAGCAAAAAATTTCATTCTGAGTCTAAAAACAACAAAGTTAGATCGATTTTATATCACAAATACTTAAAAATTTTTCAAACCTGAATTCAGCGACGTCTTCGAAGGTGGTTTACGACTTTACCATAACGAAAATGCAGAAAATCGCTTGAATTGGGGATTCTAGTTCACCTATAGTACAATCGAGTGTTGTCATTGGGAACAAACCACTCAATGTTAAAAAATTTGATGATTCTCGAAAACGGTGCGTCCTAGCGAGAAAGCGCAAAGAGCAAAAGTTGTTCTGGATTCAATTTTGTGCACAATTTAGAAAAAAGTTCATTTTGTGTCTAATAACAACAAAGTTACAACGATTTTATGTCAAAAATACTTAAAATCTCTTCAAACCTAAATTCAGCGACGTGTTCGAAGGTGGTTTACGACTTTACCACATCGAAAATGCAGAACATCGCTTGAAATGGGGATTCTAGTTCATCTATAGTATAATCGAGTGTAGCCATTGGGAACAAACCACTCAATGTTAAAAAATTTGATGATTGTCGAAGACGGTGCGTAATAGCGGGAAAACGCAAAGAGCACAAGTTGTTCTGAACTTAATTCTGAGCGCAATTTAGCAAAAAATTTCATTCTGAGTCTAAAACAACAAAGTTACAACAATTTTATATCAAAAATACTTAAAATATCGTCAAACCAGGATTCTGCGACGTCTTCGATGGTGGTTTACGACTTTACTATATCGAAAATGCAGAAAATCGCTAGAAATGAGGATTCTAGTCTATCTATAGTATAATCGAATGTTGCCATTGGGAACAAACCACTCAATGTTAAAAAAATTGATGATTGTCGAAGACGGTGCGTCCTAGCGGGAAAACGCAAAGAGCACAAGTTGTTCTGAATTTAATTCTGAGCACAATTTAGCAAAAAATTTCATTCTGAGTCTAAAAACAACAAAGTTACAACAATTTTATATCAAAAATACTTAAAATATCGTCAAACCTGGATTCTGCGACGTATTCGAAGGTGGTTTACGACTTTACCATATCGAAAATGCAGAAAATCGCTTGAATTGGGGATTTTAGTTCACCTATAGTACAATCGAGTGTTGTCATTGGGAACAAACCACTCAATGTTAAAAAATTTGATGATTCTCGAAAACGGTGCGTCCTAGCGAGAAAGCGCAAAGAGCAAAAGTTGTTCTGGATTCAATTTTGTGCACAATTTAGAAAAAAGTTCATTTTGTGTCTAATAACAACAAAGTTACAACGATTTTATGTCAAAAATACTTAAAATCTCTTCAAACCTGAATTCAGCGACGTGTTCGAAGGTGGTTTACGACTTTACCACATCGAAAATGCAGAACATCGCTTGAAATGGGGATTCTAGTTCATCTATAGTATAATCGAGTGTAGCCATTGGGTACAAACCACTCAATGTTAAAAAAATTGATGATTGTCGAAGACGGTGCGTCCTAGCGGGAAAACGCAAAGAGCACAAGTTGTTCTGAATTTAATTCTGAGCACAATTTAGCAAAAAATTTCATTCTGAGTCTAAAAACAACAAAGTTACAACAATTTTATATCAAAAATACTTAAAATATCGTCAAACCAGGATTCTGCGACGTCTTCGATGGTGGTTTACGACTTTACTATATCGAAAATGCAGAAAATCGCTAGAAATGAGGATTCTAGTCTATCTATAGTATAATCGAATGTTGCCATTGGGAACAAACCACTCAATGTTAAAAAATTTGATGATTGTCGAAGACGGTGCGTCCTAGCGGGAAAACGCAAAGAGCACAAGTTGTTCTGAATTTAATTCTGAGCACAATTTAGCAAAAAATTTCATTCTGAGTCTAAAAACAACAAAGTTACAACAATTTTATATCAAAAATACTTAAAATATCGTCAAACCTGGATTCTGCGACGTATTCGAAGGTGGTTTACGACTTTACCATATCGAAAATGCAGAAAATCGCTTGAATTGGGGATTTTAGTTCACCTATATTACAATCGAGTGTTGTCATTGGGAACAAACCACTCAATGTTAAAAAATTTGATGATTCTCGAAAACGGTGCGTCCTAGCGAGAAAGCGCAAAGAGCAAAAGTTGTTCTGGATTCAAGTTTGTGCACAATTTAGAAAAAAGTTCATTTTGTGTCTAATAACAACAAAGTTACAACGATTTTATGTCAAAAATACTTAAAATCTCTTCAAACCTGAATTCAGCGACGTGTTCGAAGGTGGTTTACGACTTTACCACATCGAAAATGCAGAACATCGCTTGAAATGGGGATTCTAGTTCATCTATAGTATAATCGAGTGTAGCCATTGGGAACAAACCACTCAATGTTAAAAAATTTGATGATTGTCGAAGACGGTGCGTCCTAGCGGGAAAACGCAAAGAGCACAAGTTGTTCTGAATTTAATTCTGAGCACAATTTAGCAAAAAATTTCATTCTGAGTCTAAAAACAACAAAGTTACAACAATTTTATATCAAAAATACTTAAAATATCGTCAAACCAGGATTCTGCGACGTCTTCGATGGTGGTTTACGACTTTACTATATCGAAAATGCAGAAAATCGCTAGAAATGAGGATTCTAGTCTATCTATAGTATAATCGGATGTTGCCATTGGGAACAAACCACTCAATGTTAAAAAATTTGATGATTGTCGAAGACGGTGCGTCCTAGCGGGAAAACGCAAAGAGCACAAGTTGTTCTGAATTCAATTTTGGGTGGGATTTAAGAAAAATTTTCATTCTCAGGTTAAAATTTCTCCAGTAACTCGAAAAGGGTGCGTCCTTGCGGGAAAACGCAAAGAGCACAAGTTGTTCTGAATTTAATTCTGAGCACAATTTAGCAAAAAATTTCATTCTGAGTCTAAAAACAACAAAGTTACAACAATTTTATATCAAAAATACTTAAAATATCGTCAAACCTGGATTCTGCGACGTATTCGAAGGTGGTTTACGACTTTACCATATCGAAAATGCCGAAAATCGCTTGAAATGGGCATTCTAGTTTATTTGTAGTATAATCGAGTTTTGCCATTGGGAACAAACCACTCATTGTTAAAAAATTTGATGATTCTCGAAAACGGTGCGTCCTAACGAGAAAAGTGCAAGAGCAAAAGTTGTTCAGAATTCAATTTTGGGTAGGATTTAAGAGAAATTTTCATTCTCAGGTTAAAATTTCTCCAGTGACTCGAAAAGGGTGCGTCCTAGAGAAAAAACGCAAAGAGCACAAGTTGTTCTGAATTTAATTCTGAGCACAATTTAGCAAAAAATTTCATTCTGAGTCTATAAACAACAAAGTTACAACGATTTTATGCCAAAAATACTTAAAATATCATCAAACCAGGATTCTGCGACGTCTTCGATGGTGGTTTACGACTTTACTATATCGAAAATGCAGAAAATCGCTAGAAATGAGGATTCTAGTCCATCTATAGTACAATCGAGTGTTGCCATTGGGAACAAACCACTCAATGTTAAAAAATTTGATGATTCTCGAAAACGGTGTGTCCTAGCGAGAAAAGTGCAAGAGCAAAATTTGTTCAGAATTCAATTTTGGGTAGGATTTAAAAAAAAAATTTCATTCTCAGGTTAAAATTTCTCCAGTAACTCGAAAACGGTGCGTCCTAGCGAGAAAACGCAAAGAGCAAAAGTTGTTCTGAATTCATTTCTGAACACAATTTAGCAAAAAATTTCATTCTGAGTCTAAAAACAACAAAGTTACAACGATTTTATGAAAAAAATACTTAAAATATCGTCAAACCTGGATTCTGCGACGTCTTCGAAGGTAGTTTACGACTTTAATATATCGTAAATGCAGAAAATCGCTTGAAATGGGCATTCTAGTTCATTTGTAGTACAATCGAGTGTTGCCATTGGGAACAAACCACTCAATGTTAAAAAATTTGATGATTCTCGAAAACGGTGTGTCCTAGCGAGAAAAGTGCAAGAGCAAAATTTGTTCAGAATTCAATTTTGGGTAGGATTTAAAAAAAAATTTCATTCCCAGGTTAAAATTTCTCCAGTAACTCGAAAACGGTGCGTCCTAGCGAGAAAACGCAAAGAGCAAAAGTTGTTCTGAATTCATTTCTGAACACAATTTAGCAAAAAATTTCATTCTGAGTCTAAAAACAACAAAGTTACAACAATTTTATGTCAAAAATACTTAAAATATCGTCAAACCAGGATTCTGCGACGTCTTCGATGGTGGTTTACGACTTTACTATATCGAAAATGCAGAAAATCGCTAGAAATGAGGATTCTAGTCCATCTATAGTATAATCGAGTGTTGCCATTGGGAACAAACCACTCAATGTTAAAAAATTTGATGATTCTCGAAAACGGTGCGTCCTAGCGAGAAAAGTGCAAGAGCAAAAGTTGTTCAGAATTCAATTTTGGGTAGGATTTAAGAAAAATTTTCATTCTCAGGTTAAAATTTCTCCAGTAACTCGAAAACAGTGCGTCCTAGCGAGAAAACGCAAAGAGCAAAAGTTGTACTGAATTCAGTTCTGAGCACAATTTAGCAAAAAATTTGATTCTGAGTCTAAAAGCAAAAAAGTTACAACGACTTGATGTTAAAAATACTTAAAATCTTTTCAAACCTGAATTCTGTGACGTCTTCGATTGTGGTTTACGACTTTACAATATTGAAAATGCAGAAAATTACTAGAAACGGGGTATTTTAGTTCATCTATAGTATAATCGAGTGTTGCCATTGGGAACAAACCACTCAATGTTAAAAAATTTGATGATTCTCGAGAACGGTGCGTCCTAGCGGGAAAAGGGCAAGAGCAAAAGTTGTTCAGAATTCAATTTTGGGTAGGATTTAAGAAAAATTTTCATTCTCAGGTTAAAATTTCTCCAGTAACTCGAAAAGGGTGCGTCCTAGAGAGAAAACGCAAAGAGCACAAGTTGTTCTGAATTTAATTCTGAGCACAATTTAGCAAGAAATTTCATTCTGAGTCTAAAAACAACAAAGTTACAACGATTTTATAAAAAAAAACTTAAAATATCGTCAAACCTGGATTCTGCGACGTCTTCGAAGGTAGTTTACGACTTTACCATATCGAAAATGCAGAAAATCGCTTGAAATGGGCATTCTAGTTCATTTGTAGTATAATCGAGTTTTGCCATTGGGAACAAACCACTCTTTGTTAAAAAATTTGATGATTCTCGAGAACGGTGCGTCCTAGCGAGAAAAGGGCAAGAGCAAAAGTTGTTCAGAATTCAATTTTGGGTAGGATTTAAGAAAAATTTTCATTCTCAGGTTAAAATTTCTCCAGTAACTCGAAAAGGGTGCGTCCTAGAGAGAAAACGCAAAGAGCACAAGTTGTTCTGAATTTAATTCTGAGCACAATTTAGCAAAAAATTTCATTCTGAGTCTATAAACAACAAAGTTACAACGATTTTATGCCAAAAATACTTAAAATATCGTCAAACCAGGATTCTGCGACGTCTTCGATGGTGGTTTACGACTTTACTATATCGAAAATGCAGAAAATCGCTAGAAATGAGGATTCTAGTTCACCTATAGTACAATCGAGTGTTGTCATTGGGAACAAACCACTCAATGTTAAAAAATTTGATGATTCTCGAAAACGGTGCGTCCTAGCGAGAAAGCGCAAAGAGCAAAAGTTGTTCTGGATTCAATTTTGTGCACAATTTAGAAAAAAGTTCATTTTGTGTCTAATAACAACAAAGTTACAACGATTTTATGTCAAAAATACTTAAAATCTCTTCAAACCTGAATTCAGCGACGTGTTCGAAGGTGGTTTACGACTTTACCACATCGAAAATGCAGAACATCGCTTGAAATGGGGATTCTAGTTCATCTATAGTATAATCGAGTGTAGCCATTGGGAACAAACCACTCAATGTTAAAAAATTTGATGATTGTCGAAGACGGTGCGTCCTAGCGGGAAAACGCAAAGAGCACAAGTTGTTCTGAATTTAATTCTGAGCACAATTTAGCAAAAAATTTCATTCTGAGTCTAAAAACAACAAAGTTACAACAATTTTATATCAAAAATACTTAAAATATCGTCAAACCAGGATTCTGCGACGTCTTCGATGGTGGTTTACGACTTTACTATATCGAAAATGCAGAAAATCGCTAGAAATGAGGATTCTAGTCTATCTATAGTATAATCGAATGTTGCCATTGGGAGCAAACCACTCAATGTTAAAAAATTTGATGATTGTCGAAGACGGTGCGTCCTAGCGGGAAAACGCAAAGAGCACAAGTTGTTCTGAATTTAATTCTGAGCACAATTTAGCAAAAAATTTCATTCTGAGTCTAAAAACAACAAAGTTACAACAATTTTATATCAAAAATGCTTAAAATATCGTCAAACCTGGATTCTGCGACGTATTCGAAGGTGGTTTACGACTTTACCATATCGAAAATGCAGAAAATCGCTTGAATTGGGGATTTTAGATCACCAATAGTACAATCGAGTGTTGTCATTGGGAACAAACCACTCAATGTTAAAAAATTTGATGATTCTCGAAAACGGTGCGTCCTAGCGAGAAAGCGCAAAGAGCAAAAGTTGTTCTGGATTCAATTTTGTGCACAATTTAGAAAAAAGTTCATTTTGTGTCTAATAACAACAAAGTTACAACGATTTTATGTCAAAAATACTTAAAATCTCTTCAAACCTGAATTCAGCGACGTGTTCGAAGGTGGTTTACGACTTTACCACATCGAAAATGCAGAACATCGCTTGAAATGGGGATTCTAGTTCATCTATAGTATAATCGAGTGTAGCCATTGGGAACAAACCACTCAATGTTAAAAAATTTGATGATTGTCGAAGACGGTGCGTCCTAGCGGGAAAAGTGCAAGAGCAAAAGTTGTTCAGAATTCAATTTTGGGTAGGATTTAAGAAAAATTTTCATTCTCAGGTTAAAATTTCTCCAGTAACTCGAAAAGGGTGCGTCCTAGAGAGAAAACGCAAAGAGCAAAATTGTTCTGAATTCAATTCTGAGCACAATTTAGCAAAAAAATTCATTCTGAGTCTAAAAACAACAAAGTTACAACGATTTTATGAAAAAAAACTTAAAATATCGTCAAACCTGGATTTTGCGACGTCTTCGAAAGTAGTTTACGACATTACCATAACGAAAATGCAGAAAATCGCTTGAAATGGGCATTCTAGTTCATTTGTAGTATAATCGAGTTTTGCCATTGGGAACAAACCACTCTTTGTTAAAAAATTTGATGATTCTCGAAAACGGTGCGTCTTAGCGAGAAAAGTGCAAGAGCAAAAGTTGTTCAGAATTCAATTTTGGGTGGGATTTAAGAAAAATTTTCATTCTCAGGTTAAAATTTCTCCAGTAACTCGAAAAGGGTGCGTCCTAGAGAGAAAACGCAAAGAGCAAAAGTTGTTCTGAATTCAATTCTGAGCACAATTTAGCAAAAAATTTCATTCTGAGTCTAAAAACAACAAAGTTACAACAATTTTATATCAAAAATACTTAAAATATCGTCAAACCAGAATTCTGCGACGTCTTCGATGGTGGTTTACGACTTTACTATATCGAAAATGCAGAAAATCGCTAGAAATGAGGATTCTAGTCCATCTATAGTATAATCGAGTGTTGCCATTGGGAACAAACCACTCAATGTTAAAAAATTTGATGATTCTCGAAAACGGTGCGTCCTAGCGATAAAAGTGCAAGAGCAAAAGTTGTTCAGAATTCAATTTTGGGTAGGATTTAAGAAAAATTTTCATTCTCAGGTTAAAATTTCTCCAGTAACTCGAAAAGGGTGCGTCCTAGAGAGAAAACGCAAAGAGCAAAATTGTTCTGAATTCAATTCTGAGCACAATTTAGCAAAAAAATTCATTCTGAGTCTAAAAACAACAAAGTTACAACGATTTTATGAAAAAAAACTTAAAATATTGTCAAACCTGGATTTTGCGACGTCTTCGAAAGTAGTTTACGACATTACCATAACGAAAATGCAGAAAATCGCTTGAAATGGGCATTCTAGTTCATTTGTAGTATAATCGAGTTTTGCCATTGGGAACAAACCACTCTTTGTTAAAAAATTTGATGATTCTCGAAAACGGTGCGTCTTAGCGAGAAAAGTGCAAGAGCAAAAGTTGTTCAGAATTCAATTTTGGGTGGGATTTAAGAAAAATTTTCATTCTCAGGTTAAAATTTCTCCAGTAACTCGAAAAGGGTGCGTCCTAGAGAGAAAACGCAAAGAGCAAAAGTTGTTCTGAATTCAATTCTGAGCACAATTTAGCAAAAAATTTCATTCTGAGTCTAAAAACAACAAAGTTACAACAATTTTATATCAAAAATACTTAAAATATCGTCAAACCAGAATTCTGCGACGTCTTCGATGGTGGTTTACGACTTTACTATATCGAAAATGCAGAAAATCGCTAGAAATGAGGATTCTAGTCCATCTATAGTATAATCGAGTGTTGCCATTGGGAACAAACCACTCAATGTTAAAAAATTTGATGATTCTCGAAAACGGTGCGTCCTAGCGAGAAAAGTGCAAGAGCAAAAGTTGTTCAGAATTCAATTTTGGGTAGGATTTAAGAAAAATTTTCATTCTCAGGTTAAAATTTCTCCAGTAACTCGAAAAGGGTGCGTCCTAGAGAGAAAACGCAAAGAGCAAAAGTTGTTCTGAATTCAATTCTGAGCACAATTTAGCAAAAAATTTCATTCTGAGTCTAAAAACAACAAAGTTACAACAATTTTATATCAAAAATACTTAAAATATCGTCAAACCAGGATTCTGCGACGTCTTCGATGGTGGTTTACGACTTTACTATATCGAAAATGCAGAAAATCGTTAGAAATTAGGATTCTACTCCATCTATAGTATAATCGAGTGTTGCCATTGGGAACAAACCACTCAATGTTAAAAAATTTGATGATTCTCGAAAACGGTGCGTCCTAGAGAGAAAAGTACAAGAGCAAAAGTTGTTCAGAATTCAATTTTGGGTAGAATTTAAGAAAAACTTTCATCCTCAGGTTAAAATTGCTCCAGTAACTCGAAAACCGTGCGTCCTAGCGAGAAAACGCAAAGAGCAAAGGTTGTTCAGAATTCAATTCTGAGCACAATTTTGCAAAAAAAATTCATTCTGAGTATAAAAATACAAAGTTACAACGATTTTATGCCAAAAATACGTAAAATCTCTTCAAACCTGAATTTAGCGATGTCTTCGAAGGTGGTTTACGACTTTACTATATCGAAAATGCAGAAAATCGCTAGAAATGGGGATTCTAGTTCACCTATAGTATAATCGAGTTTTGCGATTGGGAACAAACCACTCAATGTTAAAAAATTTGATGATTCTCGAAAACGGTGCGTCCTAGCGAGAAAGCGCAAAGAGCAAAAGTTGTTCTGGATTCAATTCTGAGCACAATTTAGCAAAAAATTTCATTCTGAGTCTAAAAACAACAAAGTTACAACAATTTTATATCAAAAATACTTAAAATATCGTCAAACCTGGATTCTGCGACGTATTCGAAGGTGGTTTACGACTTTCCCATATCGAAAATGCAGAAAATCGCTTGAATTGGGGATTTTAGTTCACCTATAGTACAATCGAGTGTTGTCATTGGGAACAAACCACTCAATGTTAAAAAATTTGTTGATTCTCGAAAACGGTGCGTCCTAGCGAGAAAGCGCAAAGAGCAAAAGTTGTTCTGGATTCAATTTTGTGCACAATTTAGAAAAAAGTTCATTTTGTGTCTAATAACAACAAAGTTACAACGATTTTATGTCAAAAATACTTAAAATCTCTTCAAACCTGAATTCAGCGACGTGTTCGAAGGTGGTTTACGACTTTACCACATCGAAAATGCAGAACATCGCTTGAAATGGGGATTCTAGTTCATCTATAGTATAATCGAGTGTAGCCATTGGGAACAAACCACTCAATGTTAAAAAATTTGATGATTGTCGAAGACGGTGCGTCCTAGCGGGAAAACGCAAAGAGCACAAGTTGTTCTGAATTTAATTCTGAGCACAATTTAGCAAAAAATTTCATTCTGAGTCTAAAAACAACAAAGTTACAACAATTTTATATCAAAAATACTTAAAATATCGTCAAACCAGGATTCTGCGACGTCTTCGATGGTGGTTTACGACTTTACTATATCGAAAATGCAGAAAATCGCTAGAAATGAGGATTCTAGTCTATCTATAGTATAATCGAATGTTGCCATTGGGAGCAAACCACTCAATGTTAAAAAATTTGATGATTGTCGAAGACGGTGCGTCCTAGCGGGAAAACGCAAAGAGCACAAGTTGTTCTGAATTTAATTCTGAGCACAATTTAGCAAAAAATTTCATTCTGAGTCTAAAAACAACAAAGTTACAACAATTTTATATCAAAAATACTTAAAATATCGTCAAACCTGGATTCTGCGACGTATTCGAAGGTGGTTTACGACTTTACCATATCGAAAATGCAGAAAATCGCTTGAATTGGGGATTTTAGATCACCTATAGTACAATCGAGTGTTGTCATTGGGAACAAACCACTCAATGTTAAAAAATTTGATGATTCTCGAAAACGGTGCGTCCTAGCGAGAAAGCGCAAAGAGCAAAAGTTGTTCTGGATTCAATTTTGTGCACAATTTAGAAAAAAGTTCATTTTGTGTCTAATAACAACAAAGTTACAACGATTTTATGTCAAAAATACTTAAAATCTCTTCAAACCTGAATTCAGCGACGTGTTCGAAGGTGGTTTACGACTTTACCACATCGAAAATGCAGAACATCGCTTGAAATGGGGATTCTAGGTCATCTATAGTATAATCGAGTGTAGCCATTGGGAACAAACCACTCAATGTTAAAAAATTTGATGATTGTCGAAGACGGTGCGTCCTAGCGGGAAAACGCAAAGAGCACAAGTTGTTCTGAATTTAATTCTGAGCACAATTTAGCAAAAAATTTCATTCTGAGTCTAAAAACAACAAAGTTACAACAATTTTATATCAAAAATACTTAAAATATCGTCAAACCAGGATTCTGCGACGTCTTCGATGGTGGTTTACGACTTTACTATATCGAAAATGCAGAAAATCGCTAGAAATGAGGATTCTAGTCTATCTATAGTATAATCGAATGTTGCCATTGGGAACAAACCACTCAATGTTAAAAAATTTGATGATTGTCGAAGACGGTGCGTCCTAGCGGGAAAACGCAAAGAGCACAAGTTGTTCTGAATTCAATTTTGGGTGGGATTTAAGAAAAATTTTCATTCTCAGGTTAAAATTTCTCCAGTAACTCGAAAAGGGTGCGTCCTAGCGGGAAAACGCAAAGAGCACAAGTTGTTCTGAATTTAATTCTGAGCACAATTTAGCAAAAAATTTCATTCTGAGTCTAAAAACAACAAAGTTACAACAATTTTATATCAAAAATACTTAAAATATCGTCAAACTTGGATTCTGCGACGTATTCGAAGGTGGTTTACGACTTTACCATATCGAAAATGCAGAAAATCGCTTGAAATGGGCATTCTAGTTTATTTGTAGTATAATCGAGTTTTGCCATTGGGAACAAACCACTCATTGTTAAAAAATTTGATGATTCTCGAAAACGGTGCGTCCTAACGAGAAAAGTGCAAGAGCAAAAGTTGTTCAGAATTCAATTTTGGGTAGGATTTAAGAGAAATTTTCATTCTCAGGTTAAAATTTCTCCAGTGACTCGAAAAGGGTGCGTCCTAGAGAAAAAACGCAAAGAGCACAAGTTGTTCTGAATTTAATTCTGAGCACAATTTAGCAAAAAATTTCATTCTGAGTCTATAAACAACAAAGTTACAACGATTTTATGCCAAAAATACTTAAAATATCATCAAACCAGGATTCTGCGACGTCTTCGATGGTGGTTTACGACTTTACTATATCGAAAATGCAGAAAATCGCTAGAAATGAGGATTCTAGTCCATCTATAGTACAATCGAGTGTTGCCATTGGGAACAAACCACTCAATGTTAAAAAATTTGATGATTCTCGAAAACGGTGTGTCCTAGCGAGAAAAGTGCAAGAGCAAAATTTGTTCAGAATTCAATTTTGGGTAGGATTTAAAAAAAAATTTCATTCTCAGGTTAAAATTTCTCCAGTAACTCGAAAACAGTGCGTCCTAGCGAGAAAACGCAAAGAGCAAAAGTTGTTCTGAATTCATTTCTGAACACAATTTAGCAAAAAATTTCATTCTGAGTCTAAAAACAACAAAGTTACAACGATTTTATGAAAAAAATACTTAAAATATCGTCAAACCTGGATTCTGCGACGTCTTCGAAGGTAGTTTACGACTTTAATATATCGTAAATGCAGAAAATCGCTTGAAATGGGCATTCTAGTTCATTTGTAGTACAATCGAGTGTTGCCATTGGGAACAAACCACTCAATGTTAAAAAATTTGATGATTCTCGAAAACGGTGTGTCCTAGCGAGAAAAGTGCAAGAGCAAAATTTGTTCAGAATTCAATTTTGGGTGGGATTTAAAAAAAAATTTCATTCTCAGGTTAAAATTTCTCCAGTAACTCGAAAACGGTGCGTCCTAGCGAGAAAACGCAAAGAGCAAAAGTTGTTCTGAATTCATTTCTGAACACAATTTAGCAAAAAATTTCATTCTGAGTCTAAAAACAACAAAGTTACAACAATTTTATATCAAAAATACTTAAAATATCGTCAAACCTGGATTCTGCGACGTATTCGAAGGTGGTTTACGACTTTACCATATCGAAAATGCAGAAAATCGCTTGAATTGGGGATTTTAGATCACCTATAGTACAATCGAGTGTTGTCATTGGGAACAAACCACTCAATGTTAAAAAATTTGATGATTCTCGAAAACGGTGCGTCCTAGCGAGAAAGCGCAAAGAGCAAAAGTTGTTCTGGATTCAATTTTGTGCACAATTTAGAAAAAAGTTCATTTTGTGTCTAATAACAACAAAGTTACAACGATTTTATGTCAAAAATACTTAAAATCTCTTCAAACCTGAATTCAGCGACGTGTTCGAAGGTGGTTTACGACTTTACCACATCGAAAATGCAGAACATCGCTTGAAATGGGGATTCTAGTTCATCTATAGTATAATCGAGTGTAGCCATTGGGAACAAACCACTCAATGTTAAAAAATTTGATGATTGTCGAAGACGGTGCGTCCTAGCGGGAAAACGCAAAGAGCACAAGTTGTTCTGAATTTAATTCTGAGCACAATTTAGCAAAAAATTTCATTCTGAGTCTAAAAACAACAAAGTTACAACAATTTTATATCAAAAATACTTAAAATATCGTCAAACCAGGATTCTGCGACGTCTTCGATGGTGGTTTACGACTTTACTATATCGAAAATGCAGAAAATCGCTAGAAATGAGGATTCTAGTCTATCTATAGTATAATCGAATGTTGCCATTGGGAACAAACCACTCAATGTTAAAAAATTTGATGATTGTCGAAGACGGTGCGTCCTAGCGGGAAAACGCAAAGAGCACAAGTTGTTCTGAATTCAATTTTGGGTGGGATTTAAGAAAAATTTTCATTCTCAGGTTAAAATTTCTCCAGTAACTCGAAAAGGGTGCGTCCTAGCGGGAAAACGCAAAGAGCACAAGTTGTTCTGAATTTAATTCTGAGCACAATTTAGCAAAAAATTTCATTCTGAGTCTAAAAACAACAAAGTTACAACAATTTTATATCAAAAATACTTAAAATATCGTCAAACTTGGATTCTGCGACGTATTCGAAGGTGGTTTACGACTTTACCATATCGAAAATGCAGAAAATCGCTTGAAATGGGCATTCTAGTTTATTTGTAGTATAATCGAGTTTTGCCATTGGGAACAAACCACTCATTGTTAAAAAATTTGATGATTCTCGAAAACGGTGCGTCCTAACGAGAAAAGTGCAAGAGCAAAAGTTGTTCAGAATTCAATTTTGGGTAGGATTTAAGAGAAATTTTCATTCTCAGGTTAAAATTTCTCCAGTGACTCGAAAAGGGTGCGTCCTAGAGAAAAAACGCAAAGAGCACAAGTTGTTCTGAATTTAATTCTGAGCACAATTTAGCAAAAAATTTCATTCTGAGTCTATAAACAACAAAGTTACAACGATTTTATGCCAAAAATACTTAAAATATCATCAAACCAGGATTCTGCGACGTCTTCGATGGTGGTTTACGACTTTACTATATCGAAAATGCAGAAAATCGCTAGAAATGAGGATTCTAGTCCATCTATAGTACAATCGAGTGTTGCCATTGGGAACAAACCACTCAATGTTAAAAAATTTGATGATTCTCGAAAACGGTGTGTCCTAGCGAGAAAAGTGCAAGAGCAAAATTTGTTCAGAATTCAATTTTGGGTAGGATTTAAAAAAAAATTTCATTCTCAGGTTAAAATTTCTCCAGTAACTCGAAAACAGTGCGTCCTAGCGAGAAAACGCAAAGAGCAAAAGTTGTTCTGAATTCATTTCTGAACACAATTTAGCAAAAAATTTCATTCTGAGTCTAAAAACAACAAAGTTACAACGATTTTATGAAAAAAATACTTAAAATATCGTCAAACCTGGATTCTGCGACGTCTTCGAAGGTAGTTTACGACTTTAATATATCGTAAATGCAGAAAATCGCTTGAAATGGGCATTCTAGTTCATTTGTAGTACAATCGAGTGTTGCCATTGGGAACAAACCACTCAATGTTAAAAAATTTGATGATTCTCGAAAACGGTGTGTCCTAGCGAGAAAAGTGCAAGAGCAAAATTTGTTCAGAATTCAATTTTGGGTAGGATTTAAAAAAAAATTTCATTCTCAGGTTAAAATTTCTCCAGTAACTCGAAAACGGTGCGTCCTAGCGAGAAAACGCAAAGAGCAAAAGTTGTTCTGAATTCATTTCTGAACACAATTTAGCAAAAAATTTCATTCTGAGTCTAAAAACAACAAAGTTACAACGATTTTATGAAAAAAATACTTAAAATATTGTCAAACCAGGATTCTGCGACGTCTTCGATGGTGGTTTACGACTTTACTATATCGAAAATGCAGAAAATCGCTAGAAATGAGGATTCTAGTCCATCTATAGTATAATCGAGTGTTGCCATTGGGAACAAACCACTCAATGTTAAAAAATTTGATGATTCTGGAAAACGGTGCGTCCTAGCGAGAAAAGTGCAAGAGCAAAAGTTGTTCAGAATTCAATTTTGGGTAGGATTTAAGAAAAATTTTCATTCTCAGGTTAAAATTTCTCCAGTAACTCGAAAAGGGTGCGTCCTAGAGAGAAAACGCAAAGAGCAAAAGTTGTTCTGAATTCAATTCTAAGCACAATTTAGCAAAAAATTTCATTCTGAGTCTAAAAACAACAAAGTTACAACAATTTTATATCAAAAATACTTAAAATATCGTCAAACCAGGATTCTGCGACGTCTTCGATGGTGGTTTACGACTTTACTATATCGAAAATGCAGAAAATCGCTAGAAATGAGGATTCTAGTCCATCTATAGTATAATCGAGTTTTGCCATTGGGAACAAACCACTCAATGTTAAAAAATTTGATGATTCTCGAAAACGGTGCGTCCTAGCGAGAAAAGTGCAAGAGCAAAAGTTGTTCAGAATTCAATTTTGGGTAGGATTTAAGAAAAATTTTCATTCTCAGGTTAAAATTTCTCCAGTAACTCGAAAACAGTGCGTCCTAGCGAGAAAACGCAAAGAGCAAAAGTTGTACTGAATTCAGTTCTGAGCACAATTTAGCAAAAAATTTGATTCTGAGTCTAAAAGCAAAAAAGTTACAACGACTTGATGTTAAAATTACTTAAAATCTTTTCAAACCTGAATTCTGTGACGTCTTCGATTGTGGTTTACGACTTTACAATATTGAAAATGCAGAAAATTACTAGAAACGGGGTATTTTAGTTCATCTATAGTATAATCGAGTGTTGCCATTGGGAACAAACCACTCAATGTTAAAAAATTTGATGATTCTCGAGAACGGTGCGTCCTAGCGGGAAAAGGGCAAGAGCAAAAGTTGTTCAGAATTCAATTTTGGGTAGGATTTAAGAAAAATTTTCATTCTCAGGTTAAAATTTCTCCAGTAACTCGAAAAGGGTGCGTCCTAGAGAGAAAACGCAAAGAGCACAAAGTGTTCTGAATTTAATTCTGAGCACAATTTAGCAAAAAATTTCATTCTGAGTCTAAAAACAACAAAGTTACAACGATTTTATGAAAAAAAACTTAAAATATCGTCAAACCTGGATTCTGCGACGTCTTCGAAGGTAGTTTACGACTTTACCATATCGAAAATGCAGAAAATCGCTTGAAATGGGCATTCTAGTTCATTTGTAGTATAATCGAGTTTTGCCATTGGGAACAAACCACTCTTTGTTAAAAAATTTGATGATTCTCGAAAACGGTGCGTCTTAGCGAGAAAAGTGCAAGAGCAAAAGTTGTTCAGAATTCAATTTTGGGTGGGATTTAAGAAAAATTTTCATTCTCAGGTTAAAATTTCTCCAGTAACTCGAAAAGGGTGCGTCCTAGAGGGAAAACGCAAAGAGCAAAAGTTGTTCTGAATTCAATTCTGAGCACAATTTAGCAAACAATTTCATTCTGAGTCTAAAAACAACAAAGTTACAACAATTTTATATCAAAAATACTTAAAATATCGTCAAACCAGGATTCTGCGACGTCTTCGATGGTGGTTTACGACTTTACTATATCGAAAATGCAGAAAATCGCTAGAAATGAGGATTCTAGTCCATCTATAGTATAATCGAGTGTTGCCATTAGGAACAAACCACTCAATGTTAAAAAATTTGATGATTCTCGAGAACGGTGCGTCCTAGCGAGAAAAGGGCAAGAGCAAAAGTTGTTCAGAATTCAATTTTGGGTAGGATTTAAGAAAAATTTTCATTCTCAGGTTAAAATTTCTCCAGTAACTCGAAAAGGGTGCGTCCTAGAGAGAAAACGCAAAGAGCACAAGTTGTTCTGAATTTAATTCTGAGCACAATTTAGCAAAAAATTTCATTCTGAGTCTATAAACAACAAAGTTACAACGATTTTATGCCAAAAATACTTAAAATATCGTCAAACCAGGATTCTGCGACGTCTTCGATGGTGGTTTACGACTTTACTATATCGAAAATGCAGAAAATCGCTAGAAATGAGGATTCTAGTCCATCTATAGTACAATCGAGTGTTGCCATTGGGAACAAACCACTCAATGTTAAAGAATTTGATGATTCTCGAAAACGGTGTGTCCTAGCGAGAAATGTGCAAGAGCAAAATTTGTTCAGAATTCAATTTTGGGTAGGATTTAAAAAAAAATTTCATTCTCAGGTTAAAATTTCTCCAGTAACTCGAAAACAGTGCGTCCTAGCGAGAAAACGCAAAGAGCAAAAGTTGTACTGAATTCAGTTCTGAGCACAATTTAGCAAAAAATTTGATTCTGAGTCTAAAAGCAAAAAAGTTACAACGACTTGATGTTAAAATTACTTAAAATCTTTTCAAACCTGAATTCTGTGACGTCTTCGATTGTGGTTTACGACTTTACAATATTGAAAATGCAGAAAATTACTAGAAACGGGGTATTTTAGTTCATCTATAGTATAATCGAGTGTTGCCATTGGGAACAAACCACTCAATGTTAAAAAATTTGATGATTCTCGAGAACGGTGCGTCCTAGCGGGAAAAGGGCAAGAGCAAAAGTTGTTCAGAATTCAATTTTGGGTAGGATTTAAGAAAAATTTTCAATCTCAGGTTAAAATTTCTCCAGTAACTCGAAAAGGGTGCGTCCTAGAGAGAAAACGCAAAGAGCACAAGTTGTTCTGAATTTAATTCTGAGCACAATTTAGCAAAAAATTTCATTCTGAGTCTAAAAACAACAAAGTTACAACGATTTTATGAAAAAAAACTTAAAATATCGTCAAACCTGGATTCTGCGACGTCTTCGAAGGTTGTTTACGACTTTACCATATCGAAAATGCAGAAAATCGCTTGAAATGGGCATTCTAGTTCATTTGTAGTATAATCGAGTTTTGCCATTGGGAACAAACCACTCTTTGTTAAAAAATTTGATGATTCTCGAAAACGGTGCGTCTTAGCGAGAAAAGTGCAAGAGCAAAAGTTGTTCAGAATTCAATTTTGGGTGGGATTTAAGAAAAATTTTCATTCTCAGGTTAAAATTTCTCCAGTAACTCGAAAAGGGTGCGTCCTAGAGGGAAAACGCAAAGAGCAAAAGTTGTTCTGAATTCAATTCTGAGCACAATTTAGCAAACAATTTCATTCTGAGTCTAAAAACAACAAAGTTACAACAATTTTATATCAAAAATACTTAAAATATCGTCAAACCAGGATTCTGCGACGTCTTCGATGGTGGTTTACGACTTTACTATATCGAAAATGCAGAAAATCGCTAGAAATGAGGATTCTAGTCCATCTATAGTATAATCGAGTGTTGCCATTGGGAACAAACCACTCAATGTTAAAAAATTTGATGATTCTCGAAAACGGTGCGTCCTAGCGAGAAAAGTGCAAGAGCAAAAGTTGTTCAGAATTCAATTTTGGTTAGGATTTAAGAAAAATTTTCATTCTCAGGTTAAAATTTCTCCAGTAACTCGAAAACAGTGCGTCCTAGCGAGAAAACGCAAAGAGCAAAAGTTGTACTGAATTCAGTTCTGAGCACAATTTAGCAAAAAATTTGATTCTGAGTCTAAAAGCAAAAAAGTTACAACGACTTGATGTTAAAAATACTTAAAATCTCTTCAAACCTGAATTCTGTGACGTCTTCGATTGTGGTTTACGACTTTACAATATTGAAAATGCAGAAAATTGCTAGAAACGGGGTATTTTAGTTCATCTATAGTATAATCGAGTGTTGCCATTAGGAACAAACCACTCAATGTTAAAAAATTTGATGATTCTCGAGAACGGTGCGTCCTAGCGAGAAAAGGGCAAGAGCAAAAGTTGTTCAGAATTCAATTTTGGGTAGGATTTAAGAAAAATTTTCATTCTCAGGTTAAAATTTCTCCAGTAACTCGAAAAGGGTGCGTCCTAGAGAGAAAACGCAAAGAGCACAAGTTGTTCTGAATTTAATTCTGAGCACAATTTAGCAAAAAATTTCATTCTGACGGGCCAATTTCAAGTTGTCATTTTGCGTTGTCGCAAGTAAGTGACGCATCGCAACTTTGCGACACTGATTTGCAATACCACTGCGTCAAATTTTGCCACCTAATTTCAAGTTCAAAAGTTGCGATGTCGCAACGACATTGCAAGTGCGGAACTTTAGCCACAATATTTTGCGTCGGTCACGTGACTTCTGTCTTTCTGCTTTTAATATGATAAATGGAAAATGTGCAGTAAATATTGCAGTTTTTATTTTTAATTAGTTACAAATCATAAATAGTGCAACATAATTCATTTTATTTACAATTCTGAATGAAACTGTCTTCGAACAACTTGTCCATCCAGTGAAATAGTGATATAATGGGCTTACAAAACTGCAAAACGTTATGTTGTGTCTCGAAAAGAAGCCTAATTTTGCCCATAGTTATAACCACCACATGAAAACAGGTGATTCAGTGTGTGAAAATGCAATCTCAATACGTGAAAGCTTTAAGAAAGATTTGGAAGTGATAATTAATATCTAACATTTGTTCAATATTTGTTATTTCACCTGATTTGATGTTATTATTAATAAAAGAATACATGGTACTGAGTAATAATATTTATTGCTTTATTTTCAACTCTATAAAACTATATAAGTTTACTTTAAAAGCATCTGTAGCATATCTCATCTTCTATCAATAATTTCTTCCTTCGATGTTCATTTAAATGTGTTGAATCATAATTTTGGGTTGCAGCATTGCAATGCTTTATTTCACCTTAAAATATAGGCCCTAGGAGAAAAATATTTAAAATTCCAATCCCTCTGAATAGTGTCAATACACGAAGCTTCTGTTTTATAAAAAGTGTTTACATCTAAAAGAGGAACAAACTAATAAAAGTGAAACTACATCAATACTTTTGTACCTTCAATGGCATGTTTAAAGGATAAAACTGAATGGCCACATAATTTCTGTGTTCGTATTCATTGCTGCTAACACCCTTTTGTTGTCTTTCGATAAAATTGGTCTGGTAATCTATAAATACGCGTTAAGAAATTGGGAATTATACAAGACTATTCATTCTAGTGTTCTTACCTATTTCGAGTTGAAAAGTATTTTTAATGTTAATTATTTGCTTTCATCATTGTTGTCAAAATATTCTAACAATTCTACTTATAAATCTGGGAAAACTTTCTATGCCGTACCCAAATGTCAATTTTGCGTTCATTTTAAGAGCACCTGTAACATAACTCAATTTCAAACAATTTCATTTCGATGTGTCAAATTATTACTTTGAGTTGCAGCATTGTAATGTTGTTTTTCACTTTGGAATATGGGCACTAAAAAACAACACCATAAAATCCGAAGTTTGAACCTTTAGATCTACCTTTTGAGGCAGTTTTACTGCACTTCTGACCATTTTATACATAAACTGCACATGTAAAAAAATATTCAAAAATCCAGTCTCACTGAACAGTGTTCATACATAAAGTTTTTGTTTTATAAAAATTGTTTATATCTAAAAGAGAAATAAATAAATTATGGTAAAACTACATCAGAACTTGGGTACCTTCGATGGCATTTTTACCTTAACTCTGTATATCCAAATATTACTTTAAAGTATAACACTAAATAGTCACATAATTTCTGTGTGTTTCTATTCATTGCTGCTTACACCCTTTTATTGTCTTTGGATTAAACCGGCATGATAACCTATAAACACGTGTCGTGAAAAGGGGAATTATACATGATTATTCATTCTCGTGTTCTTACCTATTTCAAATTAAAAAGTTTTCTTAATCACATTTATTTGTTTTCATCATTTTTATCAATATATTCTAAAAATTCGACTTAATAACTTTCGGTGCAGCAACCAAATGTCAATTTTGCATTGTCGCAAAGCGTTGCGCCACCTGTTTGAGGTATCGCAAAATTTTGTCGCAAGTTCGAGCGGTAATACGACTTGAAATTCGACGCATCTTTGCTTCGTCACAGTTGCGACATCTCCATGGTAACGTCGCAGTTTGCGACGTCGCAACTCAACTTGAAATTGGCCCGTGAGTCTATAAACAACAAAGTTACAACGATTTTATGCCAAAAATACTTAAAATATCCTCAAACCAAGATTCTGCGACGTCTTCGATGGTGGTTTACGACTTTACTATATCGAAAATGCAGAAAATCGCTAGAAATGAGGATTCTAGTCCATCTATAGTATAATCGAGTGTTGCCATTGGGAACAAACCACTCAATGTTAAAAAATTTGATGATTCTCGAAAACGGTGCGTCCTAGCGAGAAAAGTGCAAGAGCAAAAGTTGTTCAGAATTCAATTTTGGGTAGGATTTAAGAAAAATTTTCATTCTCAGGTTAAAATTTCTCCAGTAACTCGAAAACAGTGCGTCCTAGCGAGAAAACGCAAAGAGCAAAAGTTGTACTGAATTCAGTTCTGAGCACAATTTAGCAAAAAATTTGATTCTGAGTCTAAAAGCAAAAAAGTTACAACGACTTGATGTTAAAAATACTTAAAATCTCTTCAAACCTGAACTCTGTGACGTCTTCGATTGTGGTTTACGACTTTACAATATTGAAAATGCAGAAAATTGCTAGAAACAGGGTATTTTAGTTCATCTATAGTATAATCGAGTGTTGCCATTGGGAACAAACCACTCAATGTTAAAAAATTTGATGATTCTCGAGAACGGTGCGTCCTAGCGAGAAAAGGGCAAGAGCAAAAGTTGTTCAGAATTCAATTTTGGGTAGGATTTAAAAAAAATTTTCATTCTCAGGTTAAAATTTCTCCAGTAACTCGAAAAGGGTGCGTCCTAGAGAGAAAACGCAAAGAGCACAAGTTGTTCTGAATTTAATTCTGAGCACAATTTAGCAAAAAATTTCATTCTGAGTCTATAAACAACAAAGTTACAACGATTTTATGCCAAAAATACTTAAAATATCGTCAAACCAGGATTCTGCGACGTCTTCGATGGTGGTTTACGACTTTACTATATCGAAAATGCAGAAAATCGCTAGAAATGAGGATTCTAGTCCATCTATAGTACAATCGAGTGTTGCCATTGGGAACAAACCACTCAATGTTAAAGAATTTGATGATTCTCGAAAACGGTGTGTCCTAGCGAGAAATGTGCAAGAGCAAAATTTGTTCAGAATTCAATTTTGGGTAGGATTTAAAAAAAAATTTCATTCTCAGGTTAAAATTTCTCCAGTAACTCGAAAACGGTGCGTCCTAGCGAGAAAACGCAAAGAGCAAAAGTTGTTCTGAATTAATTTCTGAACACAATTTAGCAAAAAATTTCATTCTGAGTCTAAAAACAACAAAGTTACAACGATTTTATGAAAAAAAACTTAAAATATCGTCAAACCTGGATTCTGCGACGTCTTCGAAGGTAGTTTACGACTTTACCATATCGAAAATGCAGAAAATCGCTTGAAATGGGCATTCTAGATCATTTGTAGTATAATCGAGTTTTGCCATTGGGAACAAACCACTCTTTGTTAAAAAATTTGATGATTCTCGAAAACGGTGCGTCTTAGCGAGAAAAGTGCAAGAGCAAAAGTTGTTCAGAATTCAATTTTGGGTGGGATTTAAGAAAAATTTTCATTCTCAGGTTAAAATTTCTCCAGTAACTCGAAAAGGGTGCGTCCTAGAAAGAAAACGCAAAGAGCAAAAGTTGTTCTGAATTCAATTCTGAGCACAATTTAGCAAAAAATTTCATTCTGAGTCTAAAAACAACAAAGTTACAACAATTTTATATCAAAAATACTTAAAATATCGTCAAACCAGAATTCTGCGACGTCTTCGATGGTGGTTTACGACTTTACTATATCGAAAATACAGAAAATCGCTAGAAATGAGGATTCTAGTCCATCTATAGTATAATCGAGTGTTGCCATTGGGAACAAACCACTCAATGTTAAAAAATTTGATGATTCTCGAAAACGGTGCGTCCTAGCGAGAAAAGTGCAAGAGCAAAAGTTGTTCAGAATTCAATTTTGGGTAGGATTTAAGAAAAATTTTCATTCTCAGGTTAAAATTTCTCCAGTAACTCGAAAACAGTGCGTCCTAGCGAGAAAACGCAAAGAGCAAAAGTTGTACTGAATTCAGTTCTGAGCACAATTTAGCAAAAAATTTGATTCTGAGTCTAAAAGCAAAAAAGTTACAACGACTTGATGTTAAAAATACTTAAAATCTCTTCAAACCTGAATTCTGTGACGTCTTCGATTGTGGTTTACGACTTTACAATATTGAAAATGCAGAAAATTGCTAGAAACGGGGTATTTTAGTTCATCTATAGTATAATCGAGTGTTGCCATTAGGAACAAACCACTCAATGTTAAAAAATTTGATGATTCTCGAGAACGGTGCGTCCTAGCGAGAATAGTGTAAGAGCAAAAGTTGTTCAGAATTGAATTTTGGGTAGGATTTAAGAGAAATTTTCATTCTCAGGTTAAAATTTCTCCAGTAACTCGAAAAGGGTGCGTCCTAGAGAGAAAACGCAAAGAGCAAAAGTTGTTCTGAATTCAATTTTGAGCACAATTTAGCAAAAAATTTCATTTTGTGTCTAATAACAACAAAGTTACAACGATTTTATGTCAAAAATACTTAAAATCTCTTCAAACCTGAATTCAGCGACGTCTTCGAAAGTGGTTTACGACTTTACCATATCGAAAATGCAGAAAATCGCTTGAAATGGGGATTCTAGTTCATCTATAGTATAATCGAGTGTTGCCATTGGGAACAAACCACTCAATGTTAAAAAATTTGATGATTCTCGAAAACGGTGCGTCCTAGCGAGAATAGTGTAAGAGCAAAAGTTGTTCAGAATTCAATTTTGGGTAGGATTTAAGAAAAATTTTCATTCTCAGGTTAAAATTTCTCCAGTAACTCGAAAACGGTGCGTCCTAGCGAGAAAACGCAAAGAGCAAAAGTTGTTCTGAATTTAATTCTGAGCACAATTTAGCAAAAAATTTCATTCTGAGTCTAAAAACAACAAGGTTAGAACGATTTTATGTCAAAAATACCTCAAATCTCTTCAAACCTGAATTCAGCGACGCCTTCGAAGGTGGTTTACGACTTTACCATATCGAAAATGCAGAAAATCGCTTGAAGTGGGGATTCTAGTTCATCTATAGTATAATCGAGTGTTGCCATTGGGAACAAACCACTCAATGTTAAAAAAATTGATGACTGTCGAAGACGGTGCGTCCTAGCGAGAAAACGCAAAGAGCAAAAGTTGTTCTGAATTCAATTGGGAGCACAATTTAGCAAAAAATTTCATTTTGTGTCTAATAACAACAAAGTTACAAAGATTTTATGTCAAAAATACTTAAAATATCGTGAAACCTGGACTCTGGGACGTCTTCGAAGATGGTTTACGACTTTACCATATCGAAAATGCAGAAAATCGCTTGAAATGGGAAATCTAGTTCATTTGTAGTATAATCGAGTTTTGCCATTGGGAATAAAAAACTCATGTTAAAAATTTTGATGATTCTCGAAAACGGTGCGTCCTAACGAGAAAAGTGCAAGAGCAAAAGTTGTTCAGAATTCAATTTTGGGTAGGATTTAAGAGAAATTTTCATTCTCAGGTTAAAATTTCTCCAGTAACTCGAAAAGGGTGCGTCCTAGAGAGAAAACGCAAAGAGCAATAGTTGTTCTGAATTCAATTCTGAGCACAATTTAGCAAAAAATTTCATTCTGAGTCTAAAAACAACAAAGTTAGAACGATTTTATTTCAAAAATTCTTAAAATCTCTTCAAACCTGAATTCAGCGACGTCTTCGAAGGTGGTTTACGACTTTACCATATCGAAAATGCAGAAAATCGCTTGAAATGGGGATTCTAGTTCATCTATAGTATAATCGAGTGTTGCCATTGGGAACAAACCACTCAATGTTAAAAAATTTGATGATTCTCGAAAACGGTGCGTCCTTGCGCGAAAACGCAAAGAGCAAAAGTTGTTCTGGATTCAATTTTGAGCACAATTTAGCAAAAAATTTCATTTTGTGTCTAATAACAACAAAGTTACAACGATTTTATGTCAAAAATACTTAAAATCTCTTCAAACCTGAATTCAGCGACGTCTTCGAAGGTGGTTTACGACTTTACCATATCGAAAATGCAGAAAATCGCTTGAAATGGGGATTCTAGTTCATCTATAGTATAATCGAGTGTAGCCATTGGGAACAAACCACTCAATGTTAAAAAATTTGATGATTCTCGAAAACGGTGCGTCCTAGCGAGAAAAGTGCAAGAGCAAAAGTTATTCAGAATTCAATTTTGGGTAGGATTTAAGAAAAATGTTCATTCTCAGGTTAAAATTTCTCCAGTAACTCGAAAACGGTGCGTCCTAGCGAGAAAACGCAGAGAGCAAAAGTTGTTCTGAATTCAATTCTGAGCACAATTTAGCAAAAAATTTCATTCCGAGTCTAAAAACAACAAAGTTAGAACGATTTTATGTCAAAAATACTTAAAATCTTTTCAAACCTGAATTCAGCGACGTCTTCGAAGGTGGTTTACGACTTTACTATATCGAAAATGCAGAAAATCGCTAGAAATGGGGATTCTAGTACATCTACAGTATAATCGAGTGTTGCCATTGGGAACAAACCACTCAATGCTAAAAAATTGATGATTGTCGAAGACGGTGTGTCCTAGCGAGAAAACACAAAGAGCAAAAGTTGTTCTGAATTCAATTCTGAGCACAATTGAGCAAAAAATTTCATTCTGAGTCTAAAAACAACAAAGTTACAACGATTTTATGTCAAAAATACTTAAAATATCGTCAAACCTGGATTCTGCGACGTCTTCAAAATGGTTTACGACTTTACCATATCGAAAATGCAGAAAGTCGCTTGAAATGGGGATTCTAGTTCATTTGTAGTATAATCGAGTTTTGCCATTGGGAACAAACCACTCAATCTTAAAAATTTTGATGATTCTCGAAAACGGTGCGTCCTAGCGAGAAAAGTGCAAGAGCAAAAGTTGTTCAGAATTCAATATTGGGTAGGATTTAAGAAAAATTTTTATTCTCAGGTTAAAATTTTTCCAGTAACTCGAAAAGGGTGCGTCCTAGAGAGAAAACGCAAAGAGCAAAATTTGTTCTGAATTCAATTCTGAGCACAATTTAGCAGAAAATTTCATTCTGAGTCTAAAAACAACAAAGTTAGAACGATTCCATGTCAAAAATACTTAAAATCTCTTCAAACCTGAATTCAGCGACGTCTTCGAAGGTGATTTACGACTGTACCATATTGAAAATGCAGAAAATCGCTTAAAATGGGAATTCTAGTTCATCTATAGTATAATCGAGGGTTGCCATTGGGAACAAACCACTCAATGTAAAGAAAATTGATGATTGTCGAAGACGGTGCGTCCTAGCGAGAAAACGCAAAGAGCAAAAGTTGTTCTGAATTCAATTCTGAGCACAATTTAGCAAAAAATTTCATTCCGAGTCTAAAAACAACAAAGTTATAACGATTTTATGTCAAAAATACTTAAAATCTCTTCAAACCTGAATTCAGCGACGTCTTCGAAGGTGGTTTACGTCTTTACCATATCGAAAATGCAGAAAATCGCTTGAAATGGGGATTCTAGTTCATGTATAGTATAATCGAGTGTTGCCATTGGGAACAAACCACTCAATGTTAAAAAAATTGATGATTGTCGAAGACGGTGCGTCCTAGCGGGAAAACGCAAAGAGCACAAGTTGTTCTGAATTTAATTCTGAGCACAATTTAGCAAAAAATTTCATTCTGAGTCTAAAAACAACAAAGTTACAACAATTTTATATCAAAAATACTTAAAATATCGTCAAACCAGGATTCTGCGACGTCTTCGATGGTGGTTTACGACTTTACCATATGGAAAATGCAGAAAATCGCTTGAAATGGGCATTCTAGTTCATTTGTAGTATAATCGAGTTTTGCCATTGGGAATAAACCACTCAATGTTAAAAATTTTGATGATTCTCGAAAACGGTGCGTCCTAGCGAGAAAAGTGCAAGAAGAAAAGCTGTTCAGAATTTAATTTTGGGTAGGATTTAAGAAAAATTTTTATTCTCAGGTTAAAATTTCTCCAGTAACTCGAAAAGGGCGCGTCCTAGCGAGAAAACCCAAAGAGCAAAAGTTGTTCTGAATTCATTTCTGAGCACAATTTTGCAAAAAATTTCATTCTGAGTCTAAAAACAACAAAGTTAAAAAGATTTTATGTCAAAAATACTTAAAATATCGTCAAATTTGGATTCTGCGACGTCTTCAAGACTGGTTTACGACTTTACCATATCGAAAATGCAGAAAATCGCTTGAAATGGGCATTCTAGTTCATTTGTAGTATAATCGAGTTTTGCCATTGGGAACAAACCACTCAATGTTAAAAAAATTGATGATTGTCGAAGACGGTGCGTCCTAGCGAGAAAACGCAAAGAGCAAAATTTGTTCTGAATTCAATTCTGAGCACAATTTAGCAAAAAATTTCATTCTGAGTCTAAAAACAACAAAGTTAGAACAATTTTATGTCATAAATACTTAAAATTCCTTCAAACCTAAATTCAGCGACGTCTTCGAAAGTGGTTTACGACTTTACCATATCGAAAATGCAGAAAATCGCTTGAAATGGGGATTCTAGTTCATCTATAGTATAATCGAGTGTTGCCATTGGGAGCAAACCACTCAATGTTAAAAATATTGATGACTCTCGAAAACGGTGCGTCCTAGCGAGAAAAGTGCAAGAGCAAAAGTTGTTCAGAATTGAATTTTGGGTAGGATTTAAGAGAAATTTTCATTCTCAGGTTAAAATTTCTCCAGTAACTCGAAAAGGGTGCGTCCTAGAGAGGAAACGCAAAGAGCAAAAGTTGTTCTGAATTCAATTTTGAGCACAATCTAGCAAAAAATTTCATTTTGTGTCTAATAACAACAAAGTTACAACGATTTTATGTCAAAAATACTTAAAATCTCTTCAAACCTGAATTCAGCGACGTCTTCGAAAGTGGTTTACGACTTTGCCATATCGAAAATGCAGAAAATCGCTTGAAATGGGGATTCTAGTTCATCTATAGTATAATCGAGTGTTGCCATTGGGAACAAACCACTCAATGTTAAAAAAATTGATGACTGTCGAAGACGGTGCGTCCTAGCGAGAAAACGCAAAGAGCAAAAGTTGTTCTGAATTCAATTGGGAGCACAATTTTGCAAAAAATTTCATTCTGAGTCTAAAAACAACAAAGTTAAAAAGATTTTATGTCAAAAATACTTAAAATATCGTCAAATTTGGATTCTGCGACGTCTTCAAGACTGGTTTACGACTTTACCATATCGAAAATGCAGAAAATCGCTTGAAATGGGCATTCTAGATCATTTGTAGTATAATCGAGTTTTGCCATTGGAAACAAACCACTTAATGTTAAAAAATTTGATGATTCTCGAAAACGGTGCGTCCTAGCGAGAAAAGTGCAAGAGCAAAAGTTGTTCAGAATTCAATTTTGGGTAGAATTTAAGAAAAATTTTCATTCTCAGGTTAAAATTTCACCAGTAACTCGAAAACGGTGCGTCCTAGCGAAAAAAGTGCAAAAGTAAAAGTTGTTCAGAAGTCAATTTTGGGTAGGATTTAAGAGAAATTTTTATTCTCAGGTTAAAATTTTTCCAGTAACTCGAAAATGGTGCGTCCTAGAGAGAAAACGCAAAGAGCAAAATTTGTTCTGAATTCATTTCTGAGCACAATTTAGCAAAAAATTTCATTTTGGGTCTAATAACAACAAAGTTACAACGATTTTATGTCAAAAATACTTAATATCTCTTCAAACCTGAATTCAGCGACGTCTTCGAAAGTGGTTTACGACTTTACTATATCGAAAATGCAGAAAATTGCTTGAAGTGGGGATTCTAGTTCATCTATAGTATAATCGAGTGTTGCCATTGGGAACAAATCACTCAATGTTAAAAAATTTGATGATTCTCGAAAACGGTGCGTCCTAGCGAGAATAGTGTAAGAGCAAAGGTTGTTCAGAATTCAATTTTGGGTAGGATTTAAGAAAAATTTTCATTCTCAGGTTAAAATCTCTCCAGTAACTCGAAAACGGTGCGTCCTAGCGAGAAAACGCAAAGAGCAAAAGTTGTTCTGAATTTAATTCTGAGCACAATTTAGCAAAAAATTTCATTCTGAGTCTAAAAACAACAAGGTTAGAACGATTTTATGTCAAAAATACCTTAAATCTCTTCAAACCTGAATTCAGCGACGCCTTCGAAGGTGGTTTACGACTTTACCATATCGAAAATGCAGAAAATCGCTTAAAGTGGGGATTCTAGTTCATCTATATTATAATCGAGTGTTGCCATTGGGAACAAACCACTCAATGTTAAAAAAATTGATGATTGTCGAAGACGGTGCGTCCTAGCGAGAAAACGCAAAGAGCAAAAGATGTTCTGAATTCAATTGTGAGCACAATTTAACAAAAAATTTCATTTTGGGTCTAATAACAACAAAGTTACAACGATTTTATGTCAAAAATACTTAAAATCTCTTCAAACCTGAATTCAGAGACGTCTTCGAAGGTGGTTTACGACTTTACCATATCGAAAATGCAGAAAATCGCTTGAAATGGGCATTCTAGTTCATTTGTAGTATAATCGAGTTTTGCCAATTTGAACAAACCACTCAATGTTAAAAAATTTGATGATTCTCCATAAATACTTAAAATTCCTTCAAACCTAAATTCAGCGACGTCTTCGAAAGTGGTTTACGACTTTACCATATCGAAAATGCAGAAAATCGCTTGAAATGGGGATTCTAGTTCATCTATAGAATAATCGAGTGTTGCCATTGGTAGCAAACCACTCAATGTTAAAAATATTGATGACTCTCGAAAACGGTGCGTCCTAGCGAGAAAAGTGCAAGAGCAAAAGTTGTTCAGAATTGAATTTTGGGTAGGATTTAAGAGAAATTTTCATTCTCAGGTTAAAATTTCTCCAGTAACTCGAAAAGGGTGCGTCCTAGAGAGGAAACGCAAAGAGCAAAAGTTGTTCTGAATTCAATTTTGAGCACAATTTAGCAAAAAATTTCATTTTGTGTCTAATAACAACAAAGTTACAACGATTTTATGTCAAAAATACTTAAAATCTCTTCAAACCTGAATTCAGCGACGTCTTCGAAAGTGGTTTACGACTTTACCATATCGAAAATGCAGAAAATCGCTTGAAATGGGGATTCTAGTTCATCTATAGTATAATCGAGTGTTGCCATTGGGAACAAACCACTCAATGTTAAAAAATTTGATGATTCTCGAAAACGGTGCGTCCTAGCGAGAATAGTGTAAGAGCAAAAGTTGTTCAGAATTCAATTTTGGGTAGGATTTAAGAAAAATTTTCATTCTCAGGTTAAAATTTCTCCAGTAACTCGAAAACGGTGCGTCCTAGCGAGAAAACGCAAAAAGCAAAAGTTGTTCTGAATTTAATTCTGAGCACAATTTAGCAAAAAATTTCATTCTGAGTCTAAAAACAACAAGGTTAGAACGATTTTATGTCAAAAATACCTCAAATCTCTTCAAACCTGAATTCAGCGACGCCTTCGAAGGTGGTCTACGACTTTACCATATCGAAAATGCAAAAAATCGCTTGAAGTGGGGATTCTAGTTCATCTATAGTATAATCGAGTGTTGCCATTGGGAACAAACCACTCAATGTTAAAAAAATTGATGACTGTCGAAGACGGTGCGTCCTAGCGAGAAAACGCAAAGAGCAAAAGTTGTTCTGAATTCAATTGTCAGCACAATTTAGCAAAAAATTTCATTTTGTGTCTAATAACAACAAAGTTACAAAGATTTTATGTCAAAAATACTTAAAATATCGTCAAACCTGGACTCTGGGACGTCTTCGAAGATGGTTTACGACTTTACCATATCGAAAATGCAGAAAATCGCTTGAAATGGGAAATCTAGTTCATCTATAGTATAATCGAGGGTTGCCATTGGGAACAAACCACTCAATGTAAAGAAAATTGATGATTGTCGAAGACGGTGCGTCCTAGCGAGAAAACGCAAAGAGCAAAAGTTGTTCTGAATTCAATTCTGAGCACAATTTAGCAAAAAATTTCATTCTGAGTCTAAAAACAACATAGTTAGAACGATTTTATGTCAAAAATACTTAAAATCTCTTCAAACCTGAATTCAGCGACGTCTTTGAAGGTGGTTTACGACTTTACTATATCGAAAATGCAGAAAATCGCTAGAAATGGGGATTCTAGTACATCTACAGTATAATCGAGTGTTGCCATTGGGAACAAACCACTCAATGTTAAAAATTTGATGATTCTCGAAAACGGTGCGTCCTAGCGAGAAAAGTGCAAAAGCAAAAGTTGTTCAGAATTCAATATTGGGTAGGATTTAAGAGAAATTTTCATTCTCAGGTTAAAATTTCTCCAGTAACTCGAAAAGGGTGCGTCCTAGCTAAAAAACGCAAAAAACAAAAGGTGTTCTGATTTCAATTCTGAGCACAATTTAGCAAAAAATTTCATTCTGAGTCTAAAAACAACAAAGTTACAACGTTTTTATGTCAAAAATACATAAAATATCGTCAAACCTGGATCCTGCGACGTCTTGGAAGGTGGTTTACGACTTCACCATATCGAAAATGCAGAAAATCGCTTGAATTTGGGATTCTAGTTCATTTGTAGTATAATCGAGTTTTGCCATTGGGAACAAACCACTCAATCTTAAAAATTTTGATGATTCTCGAAAACGGTGAGTCCTAGCGAGAAAAGTGCAAGAGCAAAAGTTGTTCAGAATTTAATATTGGGTAGGATTTAAGAGAAATTTTCATTCTCAGGTTAAAATTTTTCCAGTAACTCGAAAAGGGTGCGTCCTAGAGAGAAAACGCAAAGAGCAAAATTTGTTCTGAATTCAATTCTGAGCACAATTGAGCAAAAAATTTCATTCTGAGTCTAAAAAAAACAAAGTTAGAACAATTTTATGTCAAAAATACTTAAAATCTCTTCAAACCTGAATTCAGCGACGTCTCCGAGGGTGGTTTACGACTTTACCATAACGAAAATGCAGAAAATCGCTTGAAGTGGGGATTCTAGTTCATCTATAGTATAATCAAGTGTTGCCATTGGGAACAAACCACTCAATCTTAAAAATTTTGATGATTCTCGAAAACGGTGCGTCCTAGCGAAAAAAATGCAAGAGCAAAGGTTGTTCGGAATTCAATTCTGAGCACAATTTTGCAAAAAAATTCATTCTGAGTCTAAAAATACAAAGTTACAACGAATTTATGCCAAAAACACTTAAAACCTCTTCAAACCTGAATTCAGCGACGTCTTCGAAGGTGGTTTACGACTTTACTATATCGAAAATGCAGAAAATCGCTAGAAATGGGGATTCTAGTACATCTACAGTATAATCGAGTGTTGCCATTGGGAACAAACCACTCAATGTTAAAAAATTTGATGATTCTTGAAAACGGTGCGTCCTGGTGAGAAAAGTGCAAGAGCAAAAGTTGTTCAGAATTCAATATTGGGTAGGATTTAAGAGAAATTTTCATTCTCAGGTTAAAATTTTTCCAGTAACTCGAAAATGGTGCGTCCTAGAGAGAAAACGCAAAGAGCAAAATTTGTTCTGAATTCAATTCTGAGCACAATTTAGCAAAAAATTTCATTCTGAGTCTAAAAACAACAAAGTTACAACGATTTTATATCAAAAATACTTAAAATATCGTCAAACCTGGATTCTGCGACGTTTTCGAAGGTGGTTTACGACTTTACCAATTCGAAAATGCAGAAAATCGCTTGAAATGGGCATTCTAGTTCATTTGTAGTATAATCGAGTGTTGCCATTGGGAACAAACCACTCAATGTTAAAAAATTTGATGATTCTCGAAAACGGTGCGTCCTAGCGAGAAAACGCAAAGAGCAAAAGTTGTTCTGAATTCAATTTTGAGCACAATTTAGCAAAAAATTTCATTTTGTGTCTAATAACAACAAAGTTACAACGATTTTATGTCAAAAATACTTAAACTCTCTTCAAACCTGAATTCAGCGACGTCTTCGAAGGTGGTTTACGACTTTACCATATCGAAAATGCAGAAAATCGCTTCAAGTGGGGATTCTAGTTCATCTATAGTATAATCGAGTGTTGCCATTGGGAACAAACCACTCAATGTTAAAAAAATTGATGATTGTCGAGGACGGTGCGGCCTAGCGAGAAAACGCAAAGAGCAATAGTTGTTCTGAATTCAATTCTGAGCACAACTTAGCAAAAAATTTCATTCTGAGTCTAAAAACAACAAAGTTATAACGATTTTATGTCAAAAATACTTAAAATATCGTCAAACCAGGATTCTGCGACGTCTTCGATGGTGGTTTACGACTTTACCATATTGAAAATGCAGAAAATCGCTTGAAATGGGCATTCTAGTTCATTTGTAGTATAATCTAGTTTTGCCATTGGGAATAAACCACTCAATGTTAAAAAATTTGATGATTCTCGAAAACGGTGCGTCCTAGCGAGAAAAGTGCAAGAGCAAAAGTTGTTCAGAATTTAATTTTGGGTAGGATTTAAGAAAAATTTTCATTCTCAGGTTAAAATTTCTCCAGTAACTCGAAAAGGGCGCGTCCTAGCGAGAAAACGCAAAGAGCAAAAGTTGTTGTGAATTCATTTCTGAGCACAATTTAGCAAAAAATTTCATTCTGTGTCTAAAAACAACTAAGTTACAAATATTTTATGTCAAAAATACTTAAAATATCGTCAAACCTGGATTCTGCGACGTCTTCAAAAGTGGTTTACGACTTTACCATATCGAAAATGCAGAAAATCGCTTGAAATGGGGATTCTAGTTCATTTGTAGTATAATCGAGTTTTGCCATTGGGAACAAACCACTCAATCTTAAAAATTTTGATGATTCTCGAAAACGGTGCGTCCTAGCGAAAAAAATGCAAGAGCAAAGGTTGTTCGGAATTCAATTCTGAGCACAATTTTGCAAAAAAATTCATTCTGAGTCTAAAAATACAAAGTTACAACGAATTTATGCCAAAAACACTTAAAATCTCTTCAAACCTGAATTCAGCGACGTCTTCGAAGGTGGTTTACGACTTTACTATATCGAAAATGCAGAAAATCGCTAGAAATGGGGATTCTAGTATATCTACAGTATAATCGAGTGTTGCCATTGGGAACAAACCACTCAATGTTAAAAACTTTGATGATTCTAGAAAACGGTGCGTCCTGGTGAGAAAAGTGCAAGAGCAAAAGTTGTTCAGAATTCAATATTGGGTAGGATTTAAGAGAAATTTTCATTCTCAGGTTAAATTTTTTCCAGTAACTCGAAAATGGTGCGTCCTAGAGAGAAAATGTAAAGAGCAAAATTTGTTCTGAATTCAATTCTGAGCACAATTTAGCAAAAAATTTCATTCTGAGTCTAAAAACAACAAAGTTATAACGATTTTATGTCAAAAATACTTAAAATCTCTTCAAACCTGAATTCAGCGACGTCTTCGAAGGTGGTTTACGACTTTACCATAACGAAAATGCAGAAAATCGCTTGAAGTGGGGATTCTAGTTCATCTATAGTATAATCGAGTGTTGCCATTGGGAACAAACCACTCAATGTTAAAAAAATTGATGATTGTCGAAGACGGTGCGTCCTAGCGAAAAAACGCAAAGAACAAAAGTTGTTCTGAATTCAAGTCTGAGCACAATTTAGCAAAAAAATTCATTTTGAGTCTAAAAACAACAAAGTTACAACGATTTTATATCAAAAATACTTAAAATATTGTCAAACCTGGATTCTGCGACGTTTTCGAAGGTGGTTTACGACTTTACCATATCGAAAATGCAGAAAATCGCTTGAAAAGGGCATTCTAGTTCATTTGTAGTATAATCGAGTTTTGCCATTGGGAATAAACCACTCAATGTTAAAAAAATTGATGATTGTCGAGGACGGTGCGTCCTAGCGAGAAAATGCAAAGAGCAAAATTTGTTCTGAATTCAATTCTGAGCACAATTTAGCAAAAAATTTCATTCTGAGTCTAAAAACAACAAAGTTATAACGATTTTATGTCAAAAATACTTAAAATCTCTTCAAATCTGAATTCAGCGACGTCTTCGAAAGTGGTTTACGACTTTACCATAACGAAAATGCAGAAAATCGCTTGAAGTGGGGATTCTAGTTCATCTATATTATAATCGAGTGTTGCCATTGGGAACAAACCACTCAAAGTTAAAAAAATTGATGATTGTCAAAGACGGTGCGTCCTAGCGAGAAAACGCAAAGGGCAATAGTTGATCTGAATTCAATTCTGAGCACAATTTAGCAAAAAATTTAATTCTGAGTCTAAAAACAACAAAGTTACAACGATTTTATATCAAAAATACTTAAAATATCGTCAAACCTGGATTCTGCGACGTTTTCGAAGGTGGTTTACGACTTTACCAATTCGAAAATGCAGAAAATCGCTTGAAATGGGCATTCTAGTTCATTTGTAGTATAATCGAGTGTTGCCATTGGGAACAAACCACTCAATGTTAAAAAATTTGATGATTCTCGAAAACGGTGCGTCCTAGCGAGAAAACGCAAAGAGCAAAAGTTGTTCTGAATTCAATTTTGAGCACAATTTAGCAAAAAATTTCATTTTGTGTCTAATAACAACAAAGTTACAACGATTTTATGTCAAAAATACTTAAACTCTCTTCAAACCTGAATTCAGCGACGTCTTCGAAGGTGGTTTACGACTTTACCATCTCGAAAATGCAGAAAATCGCTTCAAGTGGGGATTCTAGTTCATCTATAGTATAATCGAGTGTTGCCATTGGGAACAAACCACTCAATGTTAAAAAAATTGATGATTGTCGAGGACGGTGCGTCCTAGCGAGAAAACGCAAAGAGCAATAGTTGTTCTGAATTCAATTCTGAGCACAACTTAGCAAAAAATTTCATTCTGAGTCTAAAAACAACAAAGTTACAACGATTTTATATCAAAAATACTTAAAATATTGTCAAACCTGAATTCTGCGACGTTTTCGAAGGTGCTTTACGACTTTACCATATCGAAAATGCAGAAAATCGCTTGAAATGGGCATTCTAGTTCATTTGTAGTATAATCGAGTTTTGCCATTGGGAATAAACCACTCAATGTTAAAAATTTTGATGATTCTCGAAAACGGTGCGTCCTAGCGAGAAAAGTGCAAGAGCAAAAGTTGTTCAGAATTCAATTTTGGGTAGGATTTAAGAAAGATTTTCATTCTCAGGTTAAAATTTCTCCAATAACTCGAAAAGGGCGCGTCCTAGCGAGAAAACGCAAAGAGCAAAACTTGTTCTGAATTCAATTCTGAGCACAATTTAGCAAAAAATTTCATTTTGAGTCTAAAAACAACAAAGTTACAACGTTTTTATGTCAAAAATACATAAAATATCGTCAAACCTGGATTCTGCGACGTCTTGGAAGGTGGTTTACGATTTCACCATATCGAAAATGCAGAAAATCGCTTCAAGTGGGGATTCTAGTTCATCTATAGTATAATCGAGTGTTGCCATTGGGAACAAACCACTCAATGTTAAAAAAATTGATGATTGTCGAGGACGGTGCGTCCTAGCGAGAAAACGCAAAGAGCAATAGTTGTTCTGAATTCAATTCTGAGCACAACTTAGCAAAAAATTTCATTCTGAGTCTAAAAACAACAAAGTTATAACGATTTTATGTCAAAAATACTTAAAATCTCTTCAAATCTGAATTCAGCGACGTCTTCGAAGGTGGTTTACGACTTTACCATAACGAAAATGCAGAAAATCGCTTGAAGTGGGGATTCTAGTTCATCTATAGTATAATCGAGTGTTGCCATTGGGAACAAACCACTCAATGCTAAAAAATTGATGATTGTCGAAGACGGTGCGTCCTAGCGAGAAAACACAAAGAGCAAAAGTTGTTCTGAATTCAATTCTGAGCACAATTGAGCAAAAAATTTCATTCTGAGTCTAAAAACAACAAAGTTAGAACGATTTTATGTCAAAAATACTTAAAATCTCTTCAAACCTGAATTCAGCGACGTCTTCGAAGGTGGTTTACGACTTTACCATAACGAAAATGCAGAAAATCGCTTGAAGTGGGGATTCTAGTTCATCTATAGTAAAATCGAGTGTTGCCATTGGGAACAAACCACTCAATGTTAAAAAAATTGATGATTGTCGAAGACGGTGCGTCCTAGCGAAAAAACGCAAAGAACAAAAGTTGTTCTGAATTCAAGTCTGAGCACAATTTAGCAAAAAATTTCATTTTGAGTCTAAAAACAACAAAGTTACAACGTTTTTATGTCAAAAATACATAAAATATCGTCAAACCTGGATTCTGCGACGTCTTGGAAGGTGGTTTACGATTTCACCATATCGAAAATGCAGAAAATCGCTTGAAATTGGGATTCTAGTTCATTTGTAGTATAATCGAGTTTTGCCATTGGGAACAAACCACTCGATCTTAAAAAAATTGATGATTCCCGAAAACGGTGCGTCCTAGCGAGAAAAGTGCAAGAGCGAAAGTTGTTCAGAATTCACTTTTGGGTAGGATTTAAGAAAAATTTTCATTCTCAGGTTAAAATTTTTCCAGTAACTCGAAAAGGGTGCGTCCTAGAGAGAAAACGCAAAGAGCAAAATTTGTTCTGAATTCAATTCTGAGCACAATTTAGCAAAAAATTTCATTCTGAGTCTAAAAACAACAAAGTTAGAACGATTTTATGTCAAAAATACTTAAAATCTCTTCAAACCTGAATTCAGCGACGTCTTTGAAGGTGGTTTACGACTTTACCATATCGAAAATGCAGAAAATCGCTTGAAGTGGGGATTCTAGTTCATCTATAGTATAATCGAGTGTTGCTATTGGAAACAAACCACTCAATGTTAAAAAATTTGATGATTCTCGAAAACGGTGCGTCCTAGCGAGAAAACGCAAAGAGCAAAAGTTGTTCTGAATTCAATTTTGAGCACAATTTAGCAAAAAATTTCATTCTGAGTCTAAAAACAACAAAGTTACAACGATTTTATGTCAAAAATACTTAAAATATCGTCAAACCTGGATTCTGCGACGTCTTCAAAATGGTTTACGACTTTACCATATCGAAAATGCAGAAAGTCGCTTGAAATGGGGATTCTAGTTCATTTGTAGTATAATCGAGTTTTGCCATTGGGAACAAACCACTCAATGTAAAGAAAATTGATGATTGTCGAAGACGGTGCGTCCTAGCGAGAAAACGCAAAGAGCAAAAGTTGTTCTGAATTCAATTCTGAGCACAATTTAGCAAAAAATTTCATTCCGAGTCTAAAAACAACAAAGTTAGAACGATTTTATGTCAAGAATACTTAAAATCTTTTCAAACCTGAATTCAGCGACGTCTTCGAAGGTGGTTTACGACTTTACTATATCGAAAATGCAGAAAATCGCTAGAAATGGGGATTCTAGTACATCTACAGTATAATCGAGTGTTGCCATTGGGAACAAACCACTCAATGCTAAAAAATTGATGATTGTCGAAGACGGTGCGTCCTAGCGAGAAAACACAAAGTGCAAAAGTTGTTCTGAATTCAATTCTGAGCACAATTGAGCAAAAAATTTCATTCTGAGTCTAAAAACAACAAAGTTACAACGATTTTATGTCAAAAATACTTAAAATATCGTCAAACCTGGATTCTGCGAAGTCTTCAAAATGGTTTACGACTTTACCATATCGAAAATGCAGAAAGTCGTTTGAAATGGGGATTCTAGTTCATTTGTAGTATAATCGAGTTTTGCCATTGGGAACAAACCACTCAATCTTAAAAATTTTGATGATTCTCGAAAACGGTGCTTCCTAGCGAGAAAAGTGCAAGAGCAAAAGTTGTTCAGAATTCAATATTGGGTAGGATTTAAGAAAAATTTTTATTCTCAGGTTAAAATTTTTCCAGTAACTCGAAAAGGGTGCGTCCTAGAGAGAAAACGCAAAGAGCAAAATTTGTTCTGAATTCAATTCTGAGCACAATTTAGCAGAAAATTTCATTCTGAGTCTAAAAACAACAAAGTTAGAACGATTCCATGTCAAAAATACTTAAAATCTCTTCAAACCTGAATTCAGCGACGTCTTCGAAGGTGATTTACGACTGTACCATATTGAAAATGCAGAAAATCGCTTAAAATGGGAATTCTAGTTCATCTATAGTATAATCGAGGGTTGTCATTGGGAACAGACCACTCAATGTAAAGAAAATTGATGATTGTCGAAGACGGTGCGTCCTAGCGAGAAAACGCAAAGAGCAAAAGTTGTTCTGAATTCAATTCTGAGCACAATTTAGCAAAAAATTTCATTCCGAGTCTAAAAACAACAAAGTTAGAACGATTTTATGTCAAAAATACTTAAAATCTCTTCAAACCTGAATTCAGCGACGTCTTCGAAGATGGTTTACGACTTTACTATATCGAAAATGCAGAAAATCGCTAGAAATGGGGATTCTAGTACATCTACAGTATAATCGAGTGTTGCCATTGGGAACAAACCACTCAATGCTAAAAAATTGATGATTGTCGAAGACGGTGCGTCCTAGCGAGAAAACACAAAGAGCAAAAGTTGTTCTGAATTCAATTCTGAGCACAATTGAGCAAAAAATTTCATTCTGAGTCTAAAAACAACAAAGTTACAACAATTTTATATCAAAAATACTTAAAATATCGTCAAACCAGGATTCTGCGACGTCTTCGATGGTGGTTTACGACTTTACCATATGGAAAATGCAGAAAATCGCTTGAAATGGGCATTCTAGTTCATTTGTAGTATAATCGAGTTTTGCCATTGGGAATAAACCACTCAATGTTAAAAATTTTGATGATTCTCGAAAACGGTGCGTCCTAGCGAGAAAAGTGCAAGAAGAAAAGCTGTTCAGAATTTAATTTTGGGTAGGATTTAAGAAAAATTTTTATTCTCAGGTTAAAATTTCTCCAGTAACTCGAAAAGGGCGCGTCCTAGCGAGAAAACCCAAAGAGCAAAAGTTGTTCTGAATTCATTTCTGAGCACAATTTTGCAAAAAATTTCATTCTGAGTCTAAAAACAACAAAGTTAAAAAGATTTTATGTCAAAAATACTTAAAATATCGTCAAATTTGGATTCTGCGACGTCTTCAAGACTGGTTTACGACTTTACCATATCGAAAATGCAGAAAATCGCTTGAAATGGGCATTCTAGTTCATTTGTAGTATAATCGAGTTTTGCCAATTTGAACAAACCACTCAATGTTAAAAAATTTGATGATTCTCCAAAACGGTGCGTCTTAGCGAGAAAAGTGCAAGAGCAAAAGTTGTTCAGAATTTAATTTTGGGTAGGATTTAAGAAAAACTTTCATTCTCAGGTTAAAATTTCACCAGTAACTCGAAAACGGTGCGTCCTAGCGAGAAAAGTGCAAGAGTAAAAGTTGTTCAGAAGTCAATTTTGGGTAGGATTTAAGAGAAATTTTCATTCTCAGGTTAAAATTTTTCCAGTAACTCGAAAATGGTGCGTCCTAGAGAGAAAACGCAAAGAGCAAAATTTGTTCTGAATTCAATTCTGAGCACAATTTAGCAAAAAATTTCATTCTGAGTCTAAAAACAACAAAGTTAGAACAATTTTATGTCATAAATACTTAAAATTCCTTCAAACCTAAATTCAGCGACGTCTTCGAAAGTGGTTTACGACTTTACCATATCGAAAATGCAGAAAATCGCTTGAAATGGGGATTCTAGTTCATCTATAGTATAATCGAGTGTTGCCATTGGGAGCAAACCACTCAATGTTAAAAATATTGATGACTCTCGAAAACGGTGCGTCCTAGCGAGAAAAGTGCAAGAGCAAAAGTTGTTCAGAATTGAATTTTGGGTAGGATTTAAGAGAAATTTTCATTCTCAGGTTAAAATTTCTCCAGTAACTCGAAAAGGGTGCGTCCTAGAGAGGAAACGCAAAGAGCAAAAGTTGTTCTGAATTCAATTTTGAGCACAATTTAGCAAAAAATTTCATTTTGTGTCTAATAACAACAAAGTTACAACGATTTTATGTCAAAAATACTTAAAATCTCTTCAAACCTGAATTCAGCGACGTCTTCGAAAGTGGTTTACGACTTTACCATATCGAAAATGCAGAAAATCGCTTGAAATGGGGATTCTAGTTCATCTATAGTATAATCGAGTGTTGCCATTGGGAACAAACCACTCAATGTTAAAAAATTTGATGATTCTCGAAAACGGTGCGTCCTAGCGAGAATAGTGTAAGAGCAAAAGTTGTTCAGAATTCAATTTTGGGTAGGATTTAAGAAAAATTTTCATTCTCAGGTTAAAATTTCTCCAGTAACTCGAAAACGGTGCGTCCTAGCGAGAAAACGCAAAAAGCAAAAGTTGTTCTGAATTTAATTCTGAGCACAATTTAGCAAAAAATTTCATTCTGAGTCTAAAAACAACAAGGTTAGAACGATTTTGTGTCAAAAATACCTCAAATCTCTTCAAACCTGAATTCAGCGACGCCTTCGAAGGTGGTTTACGACTTTACCATATCGAAAATGCAGAAAATCGCTTGAAGTGGGGATTCTAGTTCATCTATAGTATAATCGAGTGTTGCCAATGGGAACAAACAACTCAATGTTAAAAAAATTGATGACTGTCGAAGACGGTGCGTCCTAGCGAGAAAACGCAAAGAGCAAAAGTTGTTCTGAATTCAATTGGGAGCACAATTTAGCAAAAAATTTCATTTTGTGTCTAATAACAACAAAGTTACAAAGATTTTATGTCAAAAATACTTAAAATATCGTCAAACCTGGATCCTGCGACGTCTTGGAAGGTGGTTTACGACTTCACCATATCGAAAATGCAGAAAATCGCTTGAATTTGGGATTCTAGTTCATTTGTAGTATAATCGAGTTTTGCCATTGGGAACAAACCACTCAATGTTAAAAAAATTGATGATTGTCGAAGACGGTGCGTCCTAGCGAGAAAACGCAAAGAGCAAAAATTGTTCTGAATTCAATTCTGAGTACAATTGAGCAAAAAATTTCATTCTGAGTCTAAAAACAACAAAGTTAGAACAATTTTATGTCAAAAATACTTAAAATCTCTTCAAACCTGAATTCAGCGACGTCTCCGAGGGTGGTTTACGACTTTACCATATCGAAAATGCAGAAAATCGCTTGAAATGGGGATTCTAGTTCATCTATAGTATAATCGAGTGTTGCCATTGGGAACAAACCACTCAATGTTAAAAAAATTGATGATTGTCGAAGACGGTGCGTCCTAGCGGGAAAACGCAAAGAGCACAAGTTGTTCTGAATTTAATTCTGAGCACAATTGAGCAAAAAATCTCATTCTGAGTCTAAAAACAACAAAGTTAGAACAATTTTATGTCAAAAATACTTAAAATCTCTTCAAACCTGAATTCAGCGACGTCTCCGAGGGTGGTTTACGACTTTACCATATCGAAAATGCAGAAAATCGCTTGAAATGGGGATTCTAGTTCATCTATAGTATAATCGAGTGTTGCCATTGGGAACAAACCGCTCAATGTTAAAAAAATTGATGATTGTCGAAGACGGTGCGTCCTAGCGGGAAAACGCAAAGAGCACAAGTTGTTCTGAATTTAATTCTGAGCACAATTTAGCAAAAAATTTCATTCTGAGTCTAAAAACAACAAAGTTACAACAACTTTATATCAAAAATACTTAAAATATCGTCAAACCTGGATTCTGCGACGTCTTCAAAAGTGGTTTACGACTTTACCATATCGAAAATGCAGAAAATCGCTTGAAATGGGAATTCTAGTTCATTTGTAGTATAATCGAGTTTTGCCATTGGGAACAAACCACTCAATCTTAAAAATTTTGATGATTCTCGAAAACGGTGCGTCCTAGCGAAAAAAATGCAAGAGCAAAGGTTGTTCGGAATTCAATTCTGAGCACAATTTTGCAAAAAAATTCATTCTGAGTCTAAAAATACAAAGTTACAACGAATTTATGCCAAAAACACTTAAAATCTCTTCAAACCTGAATTCAGCGACGTCTTCGAAGGTGGTTTACGACTTTACTATATCGAAAATGCAGAAAATCTCTAGAAATGGGGATTCTAGTACATCTACAGTATAATCGAGTGTTGCCATTGGGAACAAACCACTCAATGTTAAAAAATTTGATGATTCTTGAAAACGGTGCGTCCTGGTGAGAAAAGTGCAAGAGCAAAAGTTGTTCAGAATTCAATATTGGGTAGGATTTAAGAGAAATTTTCATTCTCAGGTTAAAATTTTTCCAGTAACTCGAAAATGGTGCGTCCTAGAGAGAAAACGCAAAGAGCAAAATTTGTTCTGAATTCAATTCTGAGCACAATTTAGCAAAAAATTTCATTCTGAGTCTAAAAACAACAAAGTTATAACGATTTTATGTCAAAAATACTTAAAATCTCTTCAAACCTGAATTCAGCGACGTCTTCGAAGGTGGTTTACGACTTTACCATAACGAAAATGCAGAAAATCGCTTGAAGTGGGGATTCTAGTTCATCTATAGTATAATCGAGTGTTGCCATTGGGAACAAACCACTCAATGTTAAAAAAATTGATGATTGTCGAAGACGGTGCGTCCTAGCGAAAAAACGCAAAGAACAAAAGTTGTTCTGAATTCAAGTCTGAGCACAATTTAGCAAAAAAATTCATTTTGAGTTTAAAAACAACAAAGTTACAACGATTTTATATCAAAAATACTTAAAATATTGTCAAACCTGGATTCTGCGACGTTTTCGAAGGTGGTTTACGACTTTACCATATCGAAAATGCAGAAAATCGCTTGAAATGGGCATTCTAGTTCATTTGTAGTATAATCGAGTTTTGCCATTGGGAATAAACCACTCAATGTTAAAAATTTTTATGATTCTCGAAAACGGTGCGTCCTAGCGAGAAAAGTGCAAGAGCAAAAGTTGTTCAGAATTCAATTTTGGGTAGGATTTAAGAAAGATTTTCATTCTCAGGTTAAAATTTCTCCAATAACTCGAAAAGGGCGCGTCCTAGCGAGAAAACGCAAAGAGCAAAACTTGTTCTGAATCCAATTCTGAGCACAATTTAGCAAAAAATTTCATTCTGAGTCTAAAAACAACAAAGTTACAACAATTTTATATCAAAAATACTTAAAATATCGTCAAACCAGGATTCTGCGACGTCTTCGATGGTGGTTTACGACTTTACCATATTGAAAATGCAGAAAATCGCTTGAAATGGGCATTCTAGTTCATTTGTAGTATAATCTAGTTTTGCCATTGGGAATAAACCACTCAATGTTAAAAAATTTGATGATTCTCGAAAACGGTGCGTCCTAGCGAGAAAAGTGCAAGAGCAAAAGTTGTTCAGAATTTAATTTTGGGTAGGATTTAAGAAAAATTTTCATTCTCAGGTTAAAATTTCTCCAGTAACTCGAAAAGGGCGCGTCCTAGCGAGAAAACGCAAAGAGCAAAAGTTGTTGTGAATTCATTTCTGAGCACAATTTAGCAAAAAATTTCATTCTGAGTCTAAAAACAACTAAGTTACAAATATTTTATGTCAAAAATACTTAAAATATCGTCAAACCTGGATTCTGCGACGTCTTCAAAAGTGGTTTACGACTTTACCATATCGAAAATGCAGAAAATCGCTTGAAATGGGGATTCTAGTTCATTTGTAGTATAATCGAGTTTTGCCATTGGGAACAAACCACTCAATCTTAAAAATTTTGATGATTCTCGAAAACGGTGCGACCTAGCGAAAAAAATGCAAGAGCAAAGGTTGTTCGGAATTCAATTCTGAGCACAATTTTGCAAAAAAATTCATTCTGAGTCTAAAAATACAAAGTTACAACGAATTTATGCCAAAAACACTTAAAATCTCTTCAAACCTGAATTCAGCGACGTCTTCGAAGGTGGTTTACGACTTTACTATATCGAAAATGCAGAAAATCGCTAGAAATGGGGATTCTAGTACATCTACAGTATAATCGAGTGTTGCCATTGGGAACAAACCACTCAATGTTAAAAAATTTGATGATTCTTGAAAACGGTGCGTCCTGGTGAGAAAAGTGCAAGAGCAAAAGTTGTTCAGAATTCAATATTGGGTAGGATTTAAGAGAAATTTTCATTCTCAGGTTAAAATTTTTCCAGTAACTCGAAAATGGTGCGTCCTAGAGAGAAAACGCAAAGAGCAAAATTTGTTCTGAATTCAATTCTGAGCACAATTTAGCAAAAAATTTCATTCTGAGTCTAAAAACAACAAAGTTATAACGATTTTATGTCAAAAATACTTAAAATCTCTTCAAACCTGAATTCAGCGACGTCTTCGAAGGTGGTTTACGACTTTACCATAACGAAAATGCAGAAAATCGCTTGAAGTGGGGATTCTAGTTCATCTATAGTATAATCGAGTGTTGCCATTGGGAACAAACCACTCAATGTTAAAAAAATTGATGATTGTCGAAGACGGTGCGTCCTAGCGAAAAAACGCAAAGAACAAAAGTTGTTCTGAATTCAAGTCTGAGCACAATTTAGCAAAAAAATTCATTTTGAGTCTAAAAACAACAAAGTTACAAAGATTTTATATCAAAAATACTTAAAATATTGTCAAACCTGGATTCTGCGACGTTTTCGAAGGTGGTTTACGACTTTACCATATCGAAAATGCAGAAAATCGCTTGAAATGGGCATTCTAGTTCATTTGTAGTATAATCGAGTTTTGCCATTGGGAATAAACCACTCAATGTTAAAAATTTTGATGATTCTCGAAAACGGTGCGTCCTAGCGAGAAAAGTGCAAGAGCAAAAGTTGTTCAAAATTCAATTTTGGGTAGGATTTAAGAAAGATTTTCATTCTCAGGTTAAAATTTCTCCAATAACTCGAAAAGGGCGCGTCCTAGCGAGAAAACGCAAAGAGCAAAACTTGTTCTGAATCCAATTCTGAGCACAATTTAGCAAAAAATTTCATTCTGAGTCTAAAAACAACAAAGTTATAACGATTTTATGTCAAAAATACTTAAAATCTCTTCAAATCTGAATTCAGCGACGTCTTCGAAAGTGGTTTACGACTTTACCATAACGAAAATGCAGAAAATCGCTTGAAGTGGGGATTCTAGTTCATCTATATTATAATCGAGTGTTGCCATTGGGAACAAACCACTCAATGTTAAGAAAATTGATGATTGTCAAAGACGGTGCGTCCTAGCGAGAAAACGCAAAGGGCAATAGTTGATCTGAATTCAATTCTGAGCACAATTTAGCAAAAAATTTCATTCTGAGTCTAAAAACAACAAAGTTACAACGATTTTATATCAAAAATACTTAAAATATCGTCAAACCTGGATTCTGCGACGTTTTCGAAGGTGGTTTACGACTTTACCAATTCGAAAATGCAGAAAATCGCTTGAAATGGGCATTCTAGTTCAATTGTAGTATAATCGAGTGTTGCCATTGGGAACAAACCACTCAATGTTAAAAAATTTGATGATTCTCAAAAACGGTGCGTCCTAGCGAGAAAACGGAAAGAGCAAAAGTTGTTCTGAATTCAATTTTGAGCACAATTTAGCAAAAAATTTCATTTTGTGTCTAATAACAACAAAGTTACAACGATTTTATGTCAAAAATACTTAAACTCTCTTCAAACCTGAATTCAGCGACGTCTTCGAAGGTGGTTTACGACTTTACCATATCGAAAATGCAAAAAATCGCTTCAAGTGGGGATTCTAGTTCATCTATAGTATAATCGAGTGTTGCCATTGGGAACAAACCACTCAATGTTAAAAAAATTGATGATTGTCGAGGACGGTGCGTCCTAGCGAGAAAACGCAAAGAGCAATAGTTGTTCTGAATTCAATTCTGAGCACAACTTAGCAAAAAATTTCATTCTGAGTCTAAAAACAACAAAGTTACAACGATTTTATATCAAAAATACTTAAAATATTGTCAAACCTGAATTCTGCGACGTTTTCGAAAGTGCTTTACGACTTTACCATATCGAAAATGCAGAAAATCGCTTGAAATGGGCATTCTAGTTCATTTGTAGTATAATCGAGTTTTGCCATTGGGAATAAACCACTCAATGTTAAAAATTTTGATGATTCTCGAAAACGGTGCGTCCTAGCGAGAAAAGTGCAAGAGCAAAAGTTGTTCAGAATTCAATTTTGGGTAGGATTTAAGAAAGATTTTCATTCTCAGGTTAAAATTTCTCCAATAACTCGAAAAGGGCGCGTCCTAGCGAGAAAACGCAAAGAGCAAAACTTGTTCTGAATTCAATTCTGAGCACAATTTAGCAAAAAATTTCATTTTGAGTCTAAAAACAACAAAGTTACAACGTTTTTATGTCAAAAATACATAAAATATCGTCAAACCTGGATTCTGCGACGTCTTGGAAGGTGGTTTACGATTTCACCATATCGAAAATGCAGAAAATCGCTTCAAGTGGGGATTCTAGTTCATCTATAGTATAATCGAGTGTTGCCATTGGGAACAAACCACTCAATGTTAAAAAAATTGATGATTGTCGAGGACGGTGCGTCCTAGCGAGAAAACGCAAAGAGCAATAGTTGTTCTGAATTCAATTCTGAGCACAACTTAGCAAAAAATTTCATTCTGAGTCTAAAAACAACAAAGTTATAACGATTTTATGTCAAAAATACTTAAAATCTCTTCAAATCTGAATTCAGCGACGTCTTCGAAGGTGGTTTACGACTTTACCATAACGAAAATGCAGAAAATCGCTTGAAGTGGGGATTCTAGTTCATCTATAGTATAATCGAGTGTTGCTATTGGAAACAAACCTCTCAATGTTAAAAAATTTGATGATTCTCGAAAACGGTGCGTCCTAGCGAGAAAACGCAAAGAGCAAAAGTTGTTCTGAATTCAATTTTGAGCACAATTTAGCAAAAAATTTCATTTTGTGTCTAATAACAACAAAGTTACAACGGTTTTATGTCAAAAATACTTAAACTCTCTTCAAACCTGAATTCAGCGACGTCTTCGAAGGTGGTTTACGACTTTACCATATCGAAAATGCAGAAAATCGCTTGAAGTGGGGATTCTAGTTCATCTATAGTACAATCGAGTGTTCCCATTGGGAACAAACCACTCAATGTTAAAAAAATTGATGATTGTCGAAGACGGTGCGTCCTAGCGAGAAAACGCAAAGAGCAATAGTTGATCTGAATTCAATTCTGAGCACAATTTAGCAAAAAATTTCATTCTGAGTCTAAAAACAACAAAGTTAGAACGATTTTATGTCAAAAATACTTAAAATCTCTTCAAACCTGAATTCAGCGACGTCTTCGAAGGTGGTTTACGACTTTACCATATCGAAAATGCAGAAAATCGCTTGAAATGGGGATTCTAGTTCATCTATAGTATAATCGAGTGTTGCCATTGGGAACAAACCACTTAATGTTCAAAATTTGATGATTGTCGAAGACGGTGCGTCCTAGCGAGAAAATGCAAAAAGCAAAAGTTGTTTAGAATTCAATTTTGAGCACAATTTACAAAAAATTTCATTCTGAGTCTAAAAACAACAAAGTTGGAACAATTTTATGTCATAAATACTTAAAATTCCTTCAAACCTGAATTCAGCGACGTCTTCGAAGGTGGTTTACGACTTTACCATATCGAAAATGCAGAAAATCGCTTGAAATGGGGATTCTAGTTCATCTATAGTAAAATCGAGTGTTGCCATTGGGAACAAACCACTCAATGTTAAAAATATTGATGATTCTCGAAAACGGTGCGTCCTAGCGAGAAAAGTGCAAGAGCAAAAGTTGTTCAGAATTCAATTTTGGGTAGGATTTAAGAGAAATTTTTATTCTCAGGTTAAAATTTTTTCAGTAACTCGAAAATGGTGCGTCCTAGAGAGAAAACGCAAAGAGCAAAATTTGTTCTGAATTCAATTCAGAGCACAATTTAGCAAAAAATTTCATTCTGAGTCTAAAAACAACAAAGTTACAACGATTTTATGTCAAAAATACTTAAAATATCGTCAAACCAGGATTCTGCGACGTCTTCGATGGTGGTTTACGACTTTACTATATCGAAAATGCAGAAAATCGCTAGAAATGAGGATTCCAGTCCATCTATAGTATAATCGAGTGTTGCCATTGGGAACAAACCACTCAATGTTAAAAAATTTGATGATTGTCGAAGACGGTGCGTCCTAACGAGATAACGCAAAGAGCACAAGTTGTTCTGAATTCAATTCTGAGCACAATTTAGCAAAAAATTTCATTCTGAGTCTAAAAACAACAAAGTTACAACGATTTTATATCAAAAACACTTAAAATATCGTCAAACCTAGATTCTGCGACGTTTTCGAAGGTGGTTTACGACTTTACCATATCGAAAATGCAGAAAATCGCTTGAAATGGGCATTCTAGTTCATTTGTAGTATAATCGAGTTTTGCCATTGGGAATAAACCACTCAATGTTAAAAAATTTGATGATTCTCGAAAACGGTGCGTCCTAGCGAGAAAAGTGCAAGAGCAAAAGATGTCAGAATTCAATTTTGAGCACAATTTAGCAAAAAATTTCATTCTGAGTCTAAAAACAACAAAGTTACAACGATTTTATTCCAAGAATACTTACAATATCGTCAAACCGGGATTCTCCGACGTTTTCGAAAGTGGTTTACGACTTTACCATATCGAAAATGCAGAAAATCGCATGAAATGGGCATTCTAGTTCATTTGTAGTATAATCGAGTTTTGCCATTGGGAATAAACCACTCAATGTTAAAAAATTTGATGATTCTCGAAAACGGTGCGTCCTAGCGAGAAAAGTGCAAGAGCAAAAGTTGTCAGAATTCAATTTTGGGTAGCATTTAAAAAAAATTTTCATTCTCAGGTTAAAATTTCTCCAGTAACTCGAAAACGGTGCGTCCTAGCGAGAAAACTGCAAGAGCAAAAGTTGTTCAGAATTCAATTTTGGTTAGGATTTAAGAAAAATTTTCATTCTCAGGTTAAAAATTTTCCAGTTACTCGAAAAGGGTGCGTCCTAGAGAGAAAACGCAAAGAGCAAAAGTTGTTCTGAATTCAATTCTGAGCACAATTTAGCAAAAAATTTCATTCTGAGTCTAAAAACAACAAAATTAGAACGATTTTATGTCAAAAATACTTAAAATATCGTCAAACCTGGATTCTGCGACGTCTTCGGAGGTGGTTTACGACTTTACCATATCGAAAATGCAGAAAATCGCTTGAAATGGGCATTCTAGTTCATTTGTAGTATAATCGAGTTTTGCCATTAGGAGCAAACCACTCAATGTTAAAAAATTTGATGATTCTCGAAAACGGTGCGTCCTAAAGAGAAAAGTGCAAAAGCAAAAGTTGTTCAGAATTCAGTTTTGGGTAGGATTTAAGAAAAATTTTCATTCTCAGGTTAAAATTTCTCCAGTAACTCGAAAACGGTGCGTCCTAGCGAGAAAACTGCAAGAGCAAAAGTTGTTCAGAATTCAATTTTGGTTAGGATTTAAGAAAAATTTTCATTCTCAGGTTAAAAATTTTCCAGTTACTCGAAAAGGGTGCGTCCTAGAGAGAAAACGCAAAGAGCAAAATTTGTTCTGAATTCATTTCTGAGCACAATTTAGCAAAAAGTTTCATTCTGAGTCTAAAAACAACAAAGTTAGAACGATTTTATGTCAAAAATACTTAAAATTCCTTCAAACCTGAACTCAGCGACGTCTTCTTAGGTGGTTTACGACTTTACCATATCGAAAATGCAGAAAATCGCTTGAAATGGGCATTCTAGTTCATTTGTAGTATAATCGAGTTTTGCCATTGGGAATAAACCACTCAATGTTAAAAAATTTGATGATTCTCGAAAACGGTGCGTCCTAGCGAGAAAAGTGCAAGAGCAAAAGATGTCAGAATTCAATTTTGAGCACAATTTAGCAAAAAATTTCATTCTGAGTCTAAAAACAACAAAGTTACAACGATTTTATTCCAAGAATACTTAAAATATCGTCAAACCGGGATTCTCCGACGTTTTCGAAAGTGGTTTACGACTTTACCATATCGAAAATGCAGAAAATCGCATGAAATGGGCATTCTAGTTCATTTGTAGTATAATCGAGTTTTGCCATTGGGAATAAACCACTCAATGTTAAAAAATTTGATGATTCTCGAAAACGGTGCGTCCTAGCGAGAAAAGTGCAAGAGCAAAAGTTGTCAGAATTCAATTTTGGGTAGCATTTAAAAAAAATTTTCATTCTCAGGTTAAAATTTCTCCAGTAACTCGAAAACGGTGCGTCCTAGCGAGAAAACTGCAAGAGCAAAAGTTGTTCAGAATTCAATTTTGGTTAGGATTTAAGAAAAATTTTCATTCTCAGGTTAAAAATTTTCCAGTTACTCGAAAAGGGTGCGTCCTAGAGAGAAAACGCAAAGAGCAAAAGTTGTTCTGAATTCAATTCTGAGCACAATTTAGCAAAAAATTTCATTCTGAGTCTAAAAACAACAAAATTAGAACGATTTTATGTCAAAAATACTTAAAATATCGTCAAACCTGGATTCTGCGACGTCTTCGGAGGTGGTTTACGACTTTACCATATCGAAAATGCAGAAAATCGCTTGAAATGGGCATTCTAGTTCATTTGTAGTATAATCGAGTTTTGCCATTAGGAGCAAACCACTCAATGTTAAAAAATTTGATGATTCTCGAAAACGGTGCGTCCTAAAGAGAAAAGTGCAAAAGCAAAAGTTGTTCAGAATTCAGTTTTGGGTAGGATTTAAGAAAAATTTTCATTCTCAGGTTAAAATTTCTCCAGTAACTCGAAAACGGTGCGTCCTAGCGAGAAAACTGCAAGAGCAAAAGTTGTTCAGAATTCAATTTTGGTTAGGATTTAAGAAAAATTTTCATTCTCAGGTTAAAAATTTTCCAGTTACTCGAAAAGGGTGCGTCCTAGAGAGAAAACGCAAAGAGCAAAATTTGTTCTGAATTCATTTCTGAGCACAATTTAGCAAAAAGTTTCATTCTGAGTCTAAAAACAACAAAGTTAGAACGATTTTATGTCAAAAATACTTAAAATTCCTTCAAACCTGAACTCAGCGACGTCTTCTTAGGTGGTTTACGACTTTACCATATCGAAAATGCAGAAAATCGCTTGAAATGGGCATTCTAGTTCATTTGTAGTATAATCGAGTTTTGCCATTGGGAATAAACCACTCAATGTTAAAAAATTTGATGATTCTCGAAAACGGTGCGTCCTAGCGAGAAAAGTGCAAGAGCAAAAGTTGTCAGAATTCAATTTTGGGTAGGATTTAAAAGAAATTTTCATTCTCAGGTTAAAATTTCACCAGTAACTCGAAAAGGGTGCGTCCTAGAGAGAAAACGCAAAGAGCAAAAGTTGTTCTGATTTCAATTCTGAGCACAATTTAGCAAAAGATTTTATTCTGAGTCTAAAAACAACAAAATTAGAACGATTTTAAGTCAAAAATTCTTAAAATCTCTTCAAACCTGAATTCAGCGACGTCTTCGAAGGTGGTTTACGACTTTACCATATCGAAAATGCAGAAAATCGCTTGAAATGGGCATTCTAGTTCATTTGTAGTATAATCGAGTTTTGCCATTGGGAATAAACCACTCAATGTTAAAAAATTTGATGATTCTCGAAAACGGTGCGTCCTAGCGAGAAAAGTGCAAGAGCAAAAGTTGTTCTGAATTCATTTCTGAGCACAATTTAGCAAAAAATTTCATTCTAAGTCTAAAAACAACAAAGTTACAACGATTTTATGCCAAGAATACTTAAAATATCGTCAAACCGGGATTCTCCGACGTTTTCGAAAGTGGTTTACGACTTTACCATATCGAAAATGCAGAAAATCGCTTGAAATGGGCATTCTAGTTCATTTGTAGTATAATCGAGTTTTGCCATTGGGAATAAACCACTCAATGTTAAAAAATTTGATGATTCTCGAAAACGGTGCGTCCTAGCGAGAAAAGTGCAAAAGCAAAAGTTATTCAGAATTTAATTTTGGGTAGGATTTAAGAAAAATTTTCATTCTCAGGTTAAAATTTCTCCAGTAACTCGAAAAGGGTGCGTCCTAGAGAGAAAACGCAAAAAGCAAAAGTTGTTCTGAATTCAATTCTGAGCACAATTTAGCAAAAAATTTTATTCTGAGTCTAAAAACAACAAAATTAGAACGATTTTAAGTCAAAAATTCTTAAAATCTCTTCAAACCTTAATTCAGCGACGTCTTCGAAGGTGGTTTACGACTTTACCATATCGAAAATGCAGAAAATCGCTTGAAATGGGCATTCTAGTTCATTTGTAGTATAATCGAGTTTTGCCATTGGGAGCAAACCACTCAATGTTAAAAATTTTGATGATTCTCGAAAACAGTGCGTCCTAGCGAGAAAAGTGCAAGAGCAAAAGTTGTTTAGAATTTAATTTTTGGTAGGATTTAAGAAAAATTTTCATTCTCAGGTTAAATTTTCTCCAGTAACTCGAAAACTGTACGTCCTAGCGAGAAAACGCAAAGAGCAAAAGTTGTTCTGAATTCATTTCTGAGCACAATTTAGCAAAAAATTTCATTCTAAGTCTAAAAACAACAAAGTTACAACGATTTTATGTCAAAAATGCTTAAAATATCGTCAAACCTGGATTCTGCGACGTCTTCGAAGGTGGTTTACGACTTTACCATATCGAAAATGCAGAAAATCGCTTGAAATGGGGATTCTAGTTCATCTATAGTATTATCGAGTGTTGCCATTGGGAACAAACCACTCAATGTTAAAAAAATTGATGATTGTCGAAGACGGTGCGTCCTAGCGAGATAACGCAAAGAGCACTAGTTGTTCTGAATTTAATTCTAAGCACAATTTAGCAAAAAATTTCATTCTGAGTCTAAAAACAACAAAGTTACAACTATTTTATATCAAAAATACTTAAAATATCGTCAAACCGGGATTCTCCGACGTTTTCGAAAGTGGTTTACGACTTTACCATATCGAAAATGCAGAAAATCGCTTGAAATGGGCATTCTAGTTCATTTGTAGTATAATCGAGTTTTGCCATTGGGAATAAACCACTCAATGTTAAAAAATTTGATGATTCTCGAAAACGGTGCGTCCTAGCAAGAAAAGTGCAAAAGCAAAAGTTGTTCAGAATTCAATTTTGGGTAGGATTTAAGAAAAATTTTCATTCTCAGGTTAAAATTTCTCCAGTAACTCGAAAACGGTGCGTCCTAGCGAGAAAACTGCAAGAGCAAAAGTTGTTCAGAATTCAATTTTGGTTAGGATTTAAGAAAAATTTTCATTCTCAGGTTAAAAATTTTCCAGTAACTCGAAAAGGGTGCGTCCTAGAGAGAAAACGCAAAGAGCAAAATTTGTTCTGAATTCATTTCTGAGCACAATTTAGCAAAAAATTTCATTCTGAGTCTAAAAACAACAAAGTTAGAACGATTTTATGTCAAAAATACTTAAAATTCCTTCAAACCTGAACTCAGCGACGTCTTCGAAGGTGGATTACGACTTTACCATATCGAAAATGCAGAAAATCTCTTGAAATGGGCATTCTAGTTCATTTGTAGTATAATCGAGTTTTGCCATTGGGAATAAACCACTCAGTGTTAAAAATTTTGATGATTCTCGAAAACGGTGCGTCCTAGCGAGAAAACTGCAAGAGCAAAAGTTGTCAGAATTCAATTTTGGGTAGGATTTAAAAAAAATTTTCATTCTCAGGTTAAAATTTCTCCAGTAACTCGAAAAGGGTGCGTCCTAGAGAGAAAACGCAAAGAGCAAAAGTTGTTCTGAATTCAATTCTGAGCACAATTTAGCAAAAAAATTCATTCTGAGTCTAAAAACAATAAAATTAGAACGATTTTATGTCAAAAATACTTAAAATATCGTCAAACCTGGATTCTGCGACGTCTTCGGAGGTGGTTTACGACTTTACCATATCGAAAATGCAGAAAATCTGTTGAAATGGGCATTCTAGTTCATTTGTAGTATAATCGAGTTTAGCCATTTGGAGCAAACCACTCAATGTTAAAAAATTTGATGATTCTCGAAAACGGTGCGTCCTAGCGAGAAAAGTGCAAAAGCAAAAGTTGTTCAGAATTCAATTTTGTGTAGGATTTAAGAAAAATTTTCATTCTCAGGTTAAAATTTCTCCAGTAACTCGAAAACGATGCGTCCTAGCGAGAAAACTGCAAGAGCAAAAGTTGTTCAGAATTCAATTTTGGTTAGGATTTAAGAAAAATTTTCATTCTCAGGTTAAAAATTTTCCAGTAACTCGAAAAGGGTGCGTCCTAGAGAGAAAACGCAAAGAGCAAAATTTGTTCTGAATTCATTTCTGAGCACAATTTAGCAAAAAATTTCATTCTGAGTCTAAAAACAACAAAGTTAGAACGATTTTATGTCAAAAATTCTTAAAATCTCTTCAAACCTGAATTCAGCGACGTCTTCGAAGGTGGTTTACGACTTTACCATATCGAAAATGCAGAAAATCGCTTGAAATGGGCATTCTAGTTCATTTGTAGTATAATCGAGTTTTGCCATTGGGAATAAACCACTCAATGTTAAAAAATTTGATGATTCTCGAAAACGGTGCGTCCTAGCGAGAAAAGTGCAAGAGCAAAAGTTGTCAGAATTCAATTTTGGGTAGGATTTAAAAGAAATTTTCATTCTCAGGTTAAAATTTCTCCAGTAACTCGAAAAGGGTGCGTCCTAGAGAGAAAACGCAAAGAGCAAAAGTTGTTCTGAATTCAATTTTGAGCACAATTTAGCAAAAAATTTTATTCTGAGTCTAAAAACAACAAAATTAGAACGATTTTAAGTCAAAAATTCTTAAAATCTCTTCAAACCTGAATTCAGCGACGTCTTCGAAGGTGGTTTACGACTTTACCATATCGAAAATGCAGAAAATCGCTTAAAATGGGCATTCTAGTTCATTTGTAGTATAATCGAGTTTTGCCATTGGGAATAAACCACTCAGTGTTAAAAATTTTGATGATTCTCGAAAACAGTGCGTCCTAGCGAGAAAAGTGAAAGAGCAAAAGTTGTTCAGAATTTGATTTTGGGTAGGATTTAAGAAAAATTTTCATTCTCAGGTTAAAATTTCTCCAGTAACTCGAAAACGGTACGTCCTAGCGAGAAAACGCAAAGAGCAAAAGTTGATCTGAATTCATTTCTGAGCACAATTTAGCAAAAAATTTCATTCTAAGTCTAAAAACAACAAAGTTACAACGATTTTATTTCAAAAATGCTTAAAATATCGTCAAACCTGGATTCTGCGACGTCTTCGAAAGTGGTTTACGACTTTACCATATCGAAAATGCAGAAAATCGCTTGAAATGGGCATTCTACTTCATTTGTAGTATAATCGAGTTTTGCCATTGGGAGCAAACCACTCAATGTTAAAAAATTTGATGATTCTCGAAAACGGTGCGTCCTAGCGAGAAAAGTGCAAGAGCAAAAGTTGTTCAGAATTCAATTTTGGGTAGGATTTAAGAAAAATTTTCATTCTCAGGTTAAAATTTCTCCAGTAACTCGAAAACGGTGCGTCCTAGCGAGAAAACTGCAAGAGCAAAAGTTGTTCAGAATTCAATTTTGGGTAGGATTTAAGAGAAATTTTCATTCTCAGGTTAAAATTTTTCCAGTAACTCGAAAAGGGTGCGTCCTAGAGAGGAAACGCAAAGAGCAAAATTTGTTCTGAATTCATTTCTGAGCACAATTTAGCAAAAAATTTCAATCTAAGTCTAAAAACAACAAAGTTACAAAGATTTTATGTCAAAAATGCTTAAAATATCGTCAAACCTGGATTCTGCGACGTCTTCGAAGGTGGTTTACGACTTTACCATATCGAAAATGCAGAAAATCGCTTGAAATGGGCATTCTACTTCATTTGTAGTATAATCGAGTTTTGCCATTGGGAGCAAACCACTCAATGTTAAAAAATTTGATGATTCTCGAAAACGGTGCGTCCTAGCGAGAAAAGTGCAAGAGCAAAAGTTGTTCAGAATTCAATTTTGGGTAGGATTTAAGAAAAATTTTCATTCTCAGGTTAAAATTTCTCCAGTAACTCGAAAACGGTACGTCCTAGCGAGAAAACGCAAAGAGCAAAAGTTGATCTGAATTCATTTCTGAGCACAATTTAGCAAAAAATTTCATTCTAAGTCTAAAAACAACAAAGTTACAACGATTTTATTTCAAAAATGCTTAAAATATCGTCAAACCTGGATTCTGCGACGTCTTCGAAAGTGGTTTACGACTTTGCCATATCGAAAATGCAGAAAATCGCTTGAAATGGGCATTCTACTTCATTTGTAGTATAATCGAGTTTTGCCATTGGGAGCAAACCACTCAATGTTAAAAAATTTGATGATTCTCGAAAACGGTGCGTCCTAGCGAGAAAAGTGCAAGAGCAAAAGTTGTTCAGAATTCAATTTTGGGTAGGATTTAAGAAAAATTTTCATTCTCAGGTTAAAATTTCTCCAGTAACTCGAAAACGGTGCGTCCTAGCGAGAAAACTGCAAGAGCAAAAGTTGTTCAGAATTCAATTTTGGGTAGGATTTAAGAGAAATTTTCATTCTCAGGTTAAAATTTTTCCAGTAACTCGAAAAGGGTGTGTCCTAGAGAGGAAACGCAAAGAGCAAAATTTGTTCTGAATTCATTTCTGAGCACAATTTAGCAAAAAATTTCAATCTAAGTCTAAAAACAACAAAGTTACAAAGATTTTATGTCAAAAATGCTTAAAATATCGTCAAACCTGGATTCTGCGACGTCTTCGAAGGTGGTTTACGACTTTACCATATCGAAAATGCAGAAAATCGCTTGAAATGGGCATTCTAGTTCATTTGTAGTATAATCGAGTTTTGCCATTGGGAGCAAACCACTCAATGTTAAAAAATTTGATGATTCTCGAAAACGGTGCGTCCTAGCGAGAAAAGTGCAAGAGCAAAAGTTGTTCAGAATTCAATTTTGGGTAGGATTTAGGAAAAATTTTCATTCTCAGGTTAAAATTTCTCCAGTAACTCGAAAACGGTGCGTCCTAGCGAGAAAACTGCAAGAGCAAAAGTTGTTCAGAATTCAATTTTGGGTAGGATTTAAGAGAAATTTTCATTCTCAGGTTAAAATTTTTCCAGTAACTCGAAAAGGGTGCGTCCTAGAGAGAAAACGCAAAGAGCAAAATTTGTTCTGAATTCATTTCTGGGCCCAATTTAGCAAAAAATTTCATTCTGAGTCTAAAAACAACAAAGTTACAACGATTTTATGTCAAAAATACTTAAAATTCCTTCAAACCTGAATTCAGCGACGTCTTCGAAGGTGGTTTACGACTTTACCATATCGAATAAACCACTCAATGTTAAAAATTTTGATGATTCTCGAAAACGGTGCGTCCTAGCGAGAAAAGTGCCAGAGCAAATGTTGTTCAGAATTCAATTTTGGGTAGGAGGTAAGAGAAATTTTCATTCTCAGTTTAAAATTTCTCCAGTAACTCGAAAAGGGTGCGTCCTAGAGAGAAAACGCAAAGAGCAAAACTTGTTCTGATTTCAATTCTGAGCACAATTTAGCAAAAAAATTCATTTTGTGTCTAATAACAACAAAGTTACAACGATTTTATGTCAAAAATACATAAATTCTCTTCAAACCTGAATTCAGCGACGTCTTCGAAGGTGGTTTACGACTTTACCATATCGAAAATGCAGAAAATCGCTTGAAGTGAGGATTCTAGTTCATCTATAGTATAATCGAGTGTTGCCATTGGGAACAAACCACTCAATGTTAAAAAAATTGATGATTGTCGAAGACGGTGCGTCCTAGCGAGAAAACGCAAGGAGCAATAGTTGTTCTGAATTCAATTCTGAGCACAATTTAGCAAAAAATTTCATTCTGAGTCTAAAAACAACAAAGTTACAACGATTTTATATCAAAAATACTTAAAATATCGTCAAACCTAGATTCTGCGACGTTTTCGAAGGTGGTTTACGACTTTACCATATCGAAAATGCAGAAAATCGCTTGAAATGGGGATTCTAGTTCATCTATAGTATAATCGAGTGTTGCCATTGGGAACAAACCACTTAATGTTAAAAAATTTGATGATTGTCGAAGACGGTGCGTCCTAGCGAGAAAACGCAAAGAGCAAAAGTTGTTCAGAATTCAATTTTGAGCACAATTTAGCAAAAAATTTCATTCTGAGTCTAAAAACAACAAATTTACAAAGATTTTATGCCAAAAATACTTAAAATATCGTCAAACCTGGATTCTGCGACGTCTTCGAAGGTGGTTTACGACTTTGCCATATCGAAAATGCAGAAAATCGCTTGAAATGGGCATTCTAGTTCATTTGTAGTATAATCGAGTTTTGCCATTGAGAATAAATCACTCAATGTTAAAAAAATTGATGATTGTCGAAGACGGTGCGTCCTAGCGAGATAACGCAAAGAGCACTAGTTGTTCTGAATTTAATTCTAAGCACAATTTAGCAAAAAATTTTATTCTGAATCTAAAAACAACAAAATTAGAACGATTTTAAGTCAAAAATTCTTAAAATCTCTTCAAACCTGAATTCAGCGACGTCTTCGAAGGTGGTTTACGACTTTACCATATCGAAAATGCAGAAAATCGCTTGAAATGGGCATTCTAGTTCATTTGTAGTATAATCGAGTTTTGCCATTGGGAATAAACCACTCAGTGTTAAAAATTTTGATGATTCTCGAAAACAGTGCGTCCTAGCGAGAAAAGTGCAAGAGCAAAAGTTGTCAGAATTCAATTTTGGGTAGGATTTAAGAAAAATTTTCATTCTCAGGTTAAAATTTCTCCAGTAACTCGAAAACGGTACGTCCTAGCGAGAAAACGCAAAGAGCAAAAGTTGTTCTGAATTCATTTCTGAGCACAATTTAGCAAAAAATTTCATTCTGAGTCTAAAAACAACAAAGTTACAACGATTTTATGTCAAAAATGCTTAAAATATCGTCAAACCTGGATTCTGCGACGTCTTCGAAGGTGGTTTACGACTTTACCATATCGAAAATGCAGAAAATCGCTTGAAATGGGCATTCTAGTTCATTTGTAGTATAATCGAGTTTTGCCATTGGGAATAAACCACTCAATGTTAAAAAATTTGATGATTCTCGAAAACGGTGCGTCCTAGCGAGAAAAGTGCAAGAGCAAATGTTGTCAGAATTCAATTTTGGGTAGGATTTAAAAGAAATTTTCATTCTCAGGTTAAAATTTCTCCAGTAACTCGAAAAGGGTGCGTCCTAGAGAGAAAACGCAAAGAGCAAAAGTTGTTCTGAATTCAACTTTGAGCACAATTTAGCAAAAAATTTTATTCTGAGTCTAAAAACAACAAAATTAGAACGATTTTAAGTCAAAAATTCTTAAAATCTCTTCAAACCTGAATTCAGCGACGTCTTCGAAGGTGGTTTACGACTTTACCATATCGAAAATGCAGAAAATCGCTTGAAATGGGGATTCTAGTTCATCTATAGTATTATCGAGTGTTGCCATTGGGAACAAACCACTCAATGTTAAAAAAATTGATGATTGTCGAAGACGGTGCGTCCTAGCGAGATAACGCAAAGAGCACTAGTTGTTCTGAATTTAATTCTAAGCACAATTTAGCAAAAAATTTCATTCTGAGTCTAAAAACAACAAATTTACAACGATTTTATATCAAAAATACTTAAAATATCGTCAAACCGGAATTCTCCGACGTTTTCGAAAGTGGTTTACGACTTTACCATATCGAAAATGCAGAAAATCGCTTGAAATGGGCATTCTAGTTCATTTGTAGTATAATTGAGTTTTGCCATTGGGAATAAACCACTCAATGTTAAAAAATTTGATGATTCTCGAAAACGGTGCGTCCTAGCGAGAAAAGTGCAAGAGCAAAAGTTGTCAGAATTCAATTTTGGGTAGGATTTAAAAAAAATTTTCATTCTCAGGTTAAAATTTCTCCAGTAACTCGAAAAGGGTGCGTCCTAGAGAGAAAACGCAAAGAGCAAAAGTTGTTCTGAATTCAATTCTGAGCACAATTTAGCAAAAAATTTCATTCTGAGTCTAAAAACAAGAAAATTAGAACGATTTTATGTCAAAAATACTTAAAATATCGTCAAACCTGGATTCTGCGACGTCTTCGAAAGTGGTTTACGACTTTACCATATCGAAAATGCAGAAAATCGCTTGAAATGGGGATTCTAGTTCATCTATAGTATTATCGAGTGTTGCCATTGGGAACAAACCACTCAATGTTAAAAAAATTGATGATTGTCGAAGACGGTGCGTCCTAGCGAGATAACGCAAAGAGCACTAGTTGTTCTGAATTTAATTCTAAGCACAATTTAGCAAAAAATTTTATTCTGACTCTAAAAACAACAAAGTTACAACGATTTTATATCAAAAATACTTAAAATATCGTCAAACCGGGATTCTCCGACGTTTTCGAAAGTGGTTTACGACTTTACCATATCGAAAATGCAGAAAATCGCTTGAAATGGGCATTCTAGTTCATTTGTAGTATAATCGAGTTTTGCCATTGGGAATAAACCACTCAGTGTTAAAAATTTTGATGATTCTCGAAAACAGTGCGTACTAGCGAGAAAAGTGCAAGAGCAAAAGTTGTTCAGAGTTTAATTTTGGGTAGGATTTAAGAAAAATTTTCATTCTCAGGTTAAAATCTCTCCAGTAACTCGAAAACGGTACGTCCTAGCGAGAAAACGCAAAGAGCAAAAGTTGTTCTGAATTCATTTCTGAGCACAATTTAGCAAAAAAATTCATTCTAAGTCTAAAAACAACAAAGTTACAACGATTTTATGTCAAAAATGCTTAAAATATCGTCAAACCTGGATTCTGCGACGTCTTCGAAGGTGGTTTACGACTTTACCATATCGAAAATGAAGAAAATCGCTTGAAATGGGCATTCTAGTTCATTTGTAGTATAATCGAGTTTTGCCATTGGGAATAAACCACTCAGTGTTAAAAATTTTGATGATTCTCGAAAACAGTGCGTCCTAGCGAGAAAAGTGCAAGAGCAAAAGTTGTTCAGAGTTAAATTTTGGGTAGGATTTAAGAAAAATTTTCATTCTCAGGTTAAAATTTCTCCAGTAACTCGAAAACGGTACGTCCTAGCGAGAAAACGCAAAGAGCAAAAGTTGTTCTGAATTCATTTCTGAGCACAATTTAGCAAAAAATTTCATTCTGAGTCTAAAAACAATAAAATTAGAACGATTTTATGTCAAAAATACTTAAAATATCGTCAAACCTGGATTCTACGACGTCTTCGGAGGTGGTTTACGACTTTACCATATCGAAAATGCAGAAAATCGCTTGAAATGGGGATTCTAGTTCATCTATAGTATTATCGAGTGTTGCCATTGGGAACAAACCACTCAATGTTAAAAAAATTGATGATTGTCGAAGACGGTGCGTCCTAGCGAGATAACGCAAAGAGCACTAGTTGTTCTGAATTTAATTCTAAGCACAATTTAGCAAAAAATTTCATTCTGAGTCTAAAAACAACAAATTTACAACGATTTTATATCAAAAATACTTAAAATATCGTCAAACCGGAATTCTCCGACGTTTTCGAAAGTGGTTTACGACTTTACCATATCGAAAATGCAGAAAATCGCTTGAAATGGGCATTCTAGTTCATTTGTAGTATAATTGAGTTTTGCCATTGGGAATAAACCACTCAATGTTAAAAAATTTGATGATTCTCGAAAACGGTGCGTCCTAGCGAGAAAAGTGCAAGAGCAAAAGTTGTCAGAATTCAATTCTGGGTAGGATTTAAAAAAAATTTTCATTCTCAGGTTAAAATTTCTCCAGTAACTCGAAAAGGGTGCGTCCTAGAGAGAAAACGCAAAGAGCAAAAGTTGTTCTGAATTCAATTCTGAGCACAATTTAGCAAAAAATTTCATTCTGAGTCTAAAAACAAGAAAATTAGAACGATTTTATGTCAAAAATACTTAAAATATCGTCAAACCTGGATTCTGCGACGTCTTCGAAAGTGGTTTACGACTTTACCATATCGAAAATGCAGAAAATCGCTTGAAATGGGGATTCTAGTTCATCTATAGTATTATCGAGTGTTGCCATTGGGAACAAACCACTCAATGTTAAAAAAATTGATGATTGTCGAAGACGGTGCGTCCTAGCGAGATAACGCAAAGAGCACTAGTTGTTCTGAATTTAATTCTAAGCACAATTTAGCAAAAAATTTTATTCTGACTCTAAAAACAACAAAGTTACAACGATTTTATATCAAAAATACTTAAAATATCGTCAAACCGGGATTCTCCGACGTTTTCGAAAGTGGTTTACGACTTTACCATATCGAAAATGCAGAAAATCGCTTGAAATGGGCATTCTAGTTCATTTGTAGTATAATCGAGTTTTGCCATTGGGAATAAACCACTCAGTGTTAAAAATTTTGATGATTCTCGAAAACAGTGCGTACTAGCGAGAAAAGTGCAAGAGCAAAAGTTGTTCAGAGTTTAATTTTGGGTAGGATTTAAGAAAAATTTTCATTCTCAGGTTAAAATCTCTCCAGTAACTCGAAAACGGTACGTCCTAGCGAGAAAACGCAAAGAGCAAAAGTTGTTCTGAATTCATTTCTGAGCACAATTTAGCAAAAAAATTCATTCTAAGTCTAAAAACAACAAAGTTACAACGATTTTATGTCAAAAATGCTTAAAATATCGTCAAACCTGGATTCTGCGACGTCTTCGAAGGTGGTTTACGACTTTACCATATCGAAAATGAAGAAAATCGCTTGAAATGGGCATTCTAGTTCATTTGTAGTATAATCGAGTTTTGCCATTGGGAATAAACCACTCAGTGTTAAAAATTTTGATGATTCTCGAAAACAGTGCGTCCTAGCGAGAAAAGTGCAAGAGCAAAAGTTGTTCAGAGTTAAATTTTGGGTAGGATTTAAGAAAAATTTTCATTCTCAGGTTAAAATTTCTCCAGTAACTCGAAAACGGTACGTCCTAGCGAGAAAACGCAAAGAGCAAAAGTTGTTCTGAATTCATTTCTGAGCACAATTTAGCAAAAAATTTCATTCTGAGTCTAAAAACAATAAAATTAGAACGATTTTATGTCAAAAATACTTAAAATATCGTCAAACCTGGATTCTACGACGTCTTCGGAGGTGGTTTACGACTTTACCATATCGAAAATGCAGAAAATCGCTTGAAATGGGCATTCTAGTTCATTTGTAGTATAATCGAGTTTTGCCATTGGGAGCAAACCACTCAATGTTAAAAAATTTGATGATTCTCGAAAACGGTGCGTCCTAGCGAGAAAAGTGCAAAAGCAAAAGTTGTTCAGAATTTAATTTTGGGTAGGATTTAAGAAAAATTTTCATTCTCAGGTTAAAATTTCTCCAGTAACTCGAAAACGGTGCGTCCTAGCGAGAAAACTGCAAGAGCAAAAGTTGTTCAGACTTCAATTTTGGTTAGGATTTAAGAAAAATTTTCATTCTCAGGTTAAAAATTTTCCAGTAACTCGAAAAGGGTGCGTCCTAGAGAGAAAACGCAAAGAGCAAAATTTGTTCTGAATTCATTTCTGAGCACAATTTAGCAAAAAATTTCATTCTGAGTCTAAAAACAACAAAGTTAGAACGATTTTATGTCAAAAATACTTAAAATTCCTTCAAACCTGAACTCAGCGACGTCTTCGAAGGTGGTTTACGACTTTACCATATCGAAAATGCAGAAAATCGCTTGAAATGGGCATTCTAGTTCATTTGTAGTATAATCGAGTTTTGCCATTGGGAATAAACCACTCAATGTTAAAAAATTTGATGATTCTCGAAAACGGTGCGTCCAAGCGAGAAAAGTGCAAGAGCAAATGTTGTCAGAATTCAATTTTGGGTAGGATTTAAAAGAAATTTTCATTCTCAGGTTAAAATTTCTCCAGTAACTCGAAAAGGGTGCGTCCTAGAGAGAAAACGCAAAGAGCAAAAGTTGTTCTGAATTCAATTTTGAGCACAATTTAGCAAAAAATTTTATTCTGAGTCTAAAAACAACAAAATTAGAACGATTTTAAGTCAAAAATTCTTAAAATCTCTTCAAACCTGAATTCAGCGACGTCTTCGAAGGTGGTTTACGACTTTACCATATCGAAAATGCAGAAAATCGCTTGAAATGGGGATTCTAGTTCATCTATAGTATTATCGAGTGTTGCCATTGGGAACAAACCACTCAATGTTAAAAAAATTGATGATTGTCGAAGACGGTGCGTCCTAGCGAGATAACGCAAAGAGCACTAGTTGTTCTGAATTTAATTCTAAGCACAATTTAGCAAAAAATTTCATTCTGAGTCTAAAAACTATAAAATTAGAACGATTTTATGTCAAAAATACTTAAAATATCGTCAAACCTTAAATCTGCGACATCTTCGGAGGTGGTTTACGACTTTACCATATCGAAAATGCAGAAAATCGCTTGAAATGGGCATTCTAGTTCATTTGTAGTATAATCGAGTTTTGCCATTGGGAGCAAACCACTCAATGTTAAAAAATTTGATGATTCTCGAAAACAGTGCATCCTAGCGAGAAAAGTACAAAAGCAAAAGTTGTTCAGAATTTAATTTTGGGTAGGATTTAAGAAAAATTTTCATTCTCAGGTTAAAATTTCTCCAGTAACTCGAAAAGGGTGCGTCCTAGAGAAAAAACGCAAAGAGCAAAAGTTGTTCTGAATTCAATTCTGAGCACAATTTAGCAAAAAATTTCATTCTGAGTCTAAAAACTATAAAATTAGAACGATTTTATATCAAAAATACTTAAAATATCGTCAAACCTTAAATCTGCGACATCTTCGGAGGTGGTTTACGACTTTACCATATCGAAAATGCAGAAAATCGCTTGAAATGGGCATTCTAGTTCATTTGTAGTATAATCGAGTTTTGCCATTGGGAGCAAACCACTCAATGTTAAAAAATTTGATGATTCTCGAAAACAGTGCGTCCTAGCGAGAAAAGTGCAAAAGCAAAAGTTGTTCAGAATTTAATTTTGGGTAGGATTTAAGAAAAATTTTCATTCTCAGGTTAAAATTTCTCCAGTAACTCGAAAACGGTACGTCCTAGCGAGAAAACGCAAAGAGCAAAAGTTGTTCTGAATTCATTTCTGAGCACAATTTAGCAAAAAATTTCATTCTAAGTCTAAAAACAACAAAGTTACAACGATTTTATATCAAAAATGCTTACAATATCGTCAAACCTGGATTCTGCGACGTCTTCGAAAGTGGTTTACGACTTTACCATATCGAAAATGCAGAAAATCGCTTGAAATGGGGATTCTAGTTCATCTATAGTATTATCGAGTGTTGCCATTGGGAACAAACCACTCAATGTTAAAAAAATTGATGATTGTCGAAGACGGTGCGTCCTAGCGAGATAACGCAAAGAGCACTAGTTGTTCTGAATTTAATTCTAAGCACAATTTAGCAAAAAATTTCATTCTGAGTCTAAAAACAACAAAGTTACAACGATTTTATATCAAAAATACTTAAAATATCGTCAAACCGTGATTCTCCGACGTTTTCGAAGGTGGTTTACGACTTTACCATATCGAAAATGCAGAAAATCGCTTGAAATGGGCATTCTAGTTCATTTGTAGTATAATCAAGTTTTGCCATTGGGAATAAACCACTCAATGTTAAAAATTTTGATGATTCTCGAAAACGGTGCGTCCTAGCGAGAAAAGTGCCAGAGCAAATGTTGTTCAGAATTCAATTTTGGGTAGGATTTAAGAGAAATTTTCATTCTCAGTTTAAAATTTCTCCAGTAACTCGAAAAGGGTGCGTCCTAGAGAGAAAACGCAAAGAGCAAAACTTGTTCTGATTTCAATTCTGAGCACAATTTAGCAAAAAAATTCATTTTGTGTCTAATAACAACAAAGTTACAACGATTTTATGTCAAAAATACATAAACTCTCTTCAAACCTGAATTCAGCGACGTCTTCGAAGGTGGTTTACGACTTTACCATATCGAAAATGCAGAAAATCGCTTGAAGTGAGGATTCTAGTTCATCTATAGTATAATCGAGTGTTGCCATTGGGAACAAACCACTCAATGTTAAAAAAATTGATGATTGTCGAAGACGGTGCGTCCTAGCGAGAAAACGCAAGGAGCAATAGTTGTTCTGAATTCAATTCTGAGCACAATTTAGCAAAAAATTTCATTCTGAGTCTAAAAACAACAAAGTTACAACGATTTTATATCAAAAATACTTAAAATATCGTCAAACCTAGATTCTGCGACGTTTTCGAAGGTGGTTTACGACTTTACCATATCGAAAATGCAGAAAATCGCTTGAAATGGGCATTCTAGTTCATTTGTAGTATAATCGAGTTTTGCCATTGAGAATAAACCACTCAATGTTAAAAATTTTGATGATTCTCGAAAACGGTGCGTCCTAGCGAGAAAAGTGCAAGAGCAAAAGTTGTTCAGAATTCAATTTTGGGTAGGATTTAAGAGAAATTTTCATTCTCAGGTTAAAATTTCTCCAGTAACTCGAAAAGGGTGCGTCCTAGAGAGAAAACGCAAAGAGCAAAATTTGTTCTGAATTCAATTCTGAGCACAATTTAGCAAAAAATTTCAATCTAAGTCTAAAAACAACAAAGTTACAAAGATTTTATGTCAAAAATGCTTAAAATATCGTCAAACCTGGATTCTGCGACGTCTTCGAAGGTGGTTTACGACTTTACCATATCGAAAATGCAGAAAATCGCTTGAAATGGGCATTCTAGTTCATTTGTAGTATAATCGAGTTTTGCCATTGGGAGCAAACCACTCAATGTTAAAAAATTTGATGATTCTCGAAAACGGTGCGTCCTAGCGAGAAAAGTGCAAGAGCAAAAGTTGTTCAGAATTCAATTTTGGGTAGGATTTAAGAAAAATTTTCATTCTCAGGTTAAAATTTCTCCAGTAACTCGAAAACGGTGCGTCCTAGCGAGAAAACTGCAAGAGCAAAAGTTGTTCAGAATTCAATTTTGGGTAGGATTTAAGAGAAATTTTCATTCTCAGGTTAAAATTTTTCCAGTAACTCGAAAAGGGTGCGTCCTAGAGAGAAAACGCAAAGAGCAAAATTTGTTCTGAATTCATTTCTGGGCCCAATTTAGCAAAAAATTTCATTCTGAGTCTAAAAACAACAAAGTTACAACGATTTTATGTCAAAAATACTTAAAATTCCTTCAAACCTGAATTCAGCGACGTCTTCGAAGGTGGTTTACGACTTTACCATATCGAATAAACCACTCAATGTTAAAAATTTTGATGATTCTCGAAAACAGTGCGTACTAGCGAGAAAAGTGCAAGAGCAAAAGTTGTTCAGAGTTTAATTTTGGGTAGGATTTAAGAAAAATTTTCATTCTCAGGTTAAAATTTCTCCAGTAACTCGAAAACGGTACGTCCTAGCGAGAAAACGCAAAGAGCAAAAGTTGTTCTGAATTCATTTCTGAGCACAATTTAGCAAAAAATTTCATTCTAAGTCTAAAAACAACAAAGTTAGAACGATTTTATGTCAAAAATACTTAAAATCTCTTCAAACCTGAATTCAGCGACGTCTTCGAAGGTGGTTTACGACTTTACCATATCGAAAATGCAGAAAATCGCTTGAAATGGGGATTCTAGTTCATCTATAGTATTATCGAGTGTTGCCATTGGGAACAAACCACTCAATGTTAAAAAAATTGATGATTGTCGAAGACGGTGCGTCCTAGCGAGATAACGCAAAGAGCACTAGTTGTTCTGAATTTAATTCTAAGCACAATTTAGCAAAAAATTTCATTCTGAGTCTAAAAACTATAAAATTAGAACGATTTTATGTCAAAAATACTTAAAATATCGTCAAACCTTAAATCTGCGACATCTTCGGAGGTGGTTTACGACTTTACCATATCGAAAATGCAGAAAATCGCTTGAAATGGGCATTCTAGTTCATTTGTAGTATAATCGAGTTTTGCCATTGGGAGCAAACCACTCAATGTTAAAAAATTTGATGATTCTCGAAAACAGTGCATCCTAGCGAGAAAAGTACAAAAGCAAATGTTGTCAGAATTCAATTTTGGGTAGGATTTAAAAGAAATTTTCATTCTCAGGTTAAAATTTCTCCAGTAACTCGAAAAGGGTGCGTCCTAGAGAGAAAACGCAAAGAGCAAAAGTTGTTCTGAATTCAATTTTGAGCACAATTTAGCAAAAAATTTTATTCTGAGTCTAAAAACAACAAAATTAGAACGATTTTAAGTCAAAAATTCTTAAAATCTCTTCAAACCTGAATTCAGCGACGTCTTCGAAGGTGGTTTACGACTTTACCATATCGAAAATGCAGAAAATCGCTTGAAATGGGGATTCTAGTTCATCTATAGTATTATCGAGTGTTGCCATTGGGAACAAACCACTCAATGTTAAAAAAATTGATGATTGTCGAAGACGGTGCGTCCTAGCGAGATAACGCAAAGAGCACTAGTTGTTCTGAATTTAATTCTAAGCACAATTTAGCAAAAAATTTCATTCTGAGTCTAAAAACTATAAAATTAGAACGATTTTATGTCAAAAATACTTAAAATATCGTCAAACCTTAAATCTGCGACATCTTCGGAGGTGGTTTACGACTTTACCATATCGAAAATGCAGAAAATCGCTTGAAATGGGCATTCTAGTTCATTTGTAGTATAATCGAGTTTTGCCATTGGGAGCAAACCACTCAATGTTAAAAAATTTGATGATTCTCGAAAACAGTGCATCCTAGCGAGAAAAGTACAAAAGCAAAAGTTGTTCAGAATTTAATTTTGGGTAGGATTTAAGAAAAATTTTCATTCTCAGGTTAAAATTTCTCCAGTAACTCGAAAAGGGTGCGTCCTAGAGAAAAAACGCAAAGAGCAAAAGTTGTTCTGAATTCAATTCTGAGCACAATTTAGCAAAAAATTTCATTCTGAGTCTAAAAACTATAAAATTAGAACGATTTTATATCAAAAATACTTAAAATATCGTCAAACCTTAAATCTGCGACATCTTCGGAGGTGGTTTACGACTTTACCATATCGAAAATGCAGAAAATCGCTTGAAATGGGCATTCTAGTTCATTTGTAGTATAATCGAGTTTTGCCATTGGGAGCAAACCACTCAATGTTAAAAAATTTGATGATTCTCGAAAACAGTGCGTCCTAGCGAGAAAAGTGCAAAAGCAAAAGTTGTTCAGAATTTAATTTTGGGTAGGATTTAAGAAAAATTTTCATTCTCAGGTTAAAATTTCTCCAGTAACTCGAAAACGGTACGTCCTAGCGAGAAAACGCAAAGAGCAAAAGTTGTTCTGAATTCATTTCTGAGCACAATTTAGCAAAAAATTTCATTCTAAGTCTAAAAACAACAAAGTTACAACGATTTTATATCAAAAATGCTTACAATATCGTCAAACCTGGATTCTGCGACGTCTTCGAAAGTAGTTTACGACTTTACCATATCGAAAATGCAGAAAATCGCTTGAAATGGGGATTCTAGTTCATCTATAGTATTATCGAGTGTTGCCATTGGGAACAAACCACTCAATGTTAAAAAAATTGATGATTGTCGAAGACGGTGCGTCCTAGCGAGATAACGCAAAGAGCACTAGTTGTTCTGAATTTAATTCTAAGCACAATTTAGCAAAAAATTTCATTCTGAGTCTAAAAACAACAAAGTTACAACGATTTTATATCAAAAATACTTAAAATATCGTCAAACCGTGATTCTCCGACGTTTTCGAAGGTGGTTTACGACTTTACCATATCGAAAATGCAGAAAATCGCTTGAAATGGGCATTCTAGTTCATTTGTAGTATAATCAAGTTTTGCCATTGGGAATAAACCACTCAATGTTAAAAATTTTGATGATTCTCGAAAACGGTGCGTCCTAGCGAGAAAAGTGCCAGAGCAAATGTTGTTCAGAATTCAATTTTGGGTAGGATTTAAGAGAAATTTTCATTCTCAGTTTAAAATTTCTCCAGTAACTCGAAAAGGGTGCGTCCTAGAGAGAAAACGCAAAGAGCAAAACTTGTTCTGATTTCAATTCTGAGCACAATTTAGCAAAAAAATTCATTTTGTGTCTAATAACAACAAAGTTACAACGATTTTATGTCAAAATACATAAACTCTCTTCAAACCTGAATTCAGCGACGTCTTCGAAGGTGGTTTACGACTTTACCATATCGAAAATGCAGAAAATCGCTTGAAGTGAGGATTCTAGTTCATCTATAGTATAATCGAGTGTTGCCATTGGGAACAAACCACTCAATGTTAAAAAAATTGATGATTGTCGAAGACGGTGCGTCCTAGCGAGAAAACGCAAGGAGCAATAGTTGTTCTGAATTCAATTCTGAGCACAATTTAGCAAAAAATTTCATTCTGAGTCTAAAAACAACAAAGTTACAACGATTTTATATCAAAAATACTTAAAATATCGTCAAACCTAGATTCTGCGACGTTTTCGAAGGTGGTTTACGACTTTACCATATCGAAAATGCAGAAAATCGCTTGAAATGGGCATTCTAGTTCATTTGTAGTATAATCGAGTTTTGCCATTGAGAATAAACCACTCAATGTTAAAAATTTTGATGATTCTCGAAAACGGTGCGTCCTAGCGAGAAAAGTGCAAGAGCAAAAGTTGTTCAGAATTCAATTTTGGGTAGGATTTAAGAGAAATTTTCATTCTCAGGTTAAAATTTCTCCAGTAACTCGAAAAGGGTGCGTCCTAGAGAGAAAACGCAAAGAGCAAAATTTGTTCTGAATTCAATTCTGAGCACAATTTAGCAAAAAATTTCAATCTAAGTCTAAAAACAACAAAGTTACAAAGATTTTATGTCAAAAATGCTTAAAATATCGTCAAACCTGGATTCTGCGACGTCTTCGAAGGTGGTTTACGACTTTACCATATCGAAAATGCAGAAAATCGCTTGAAATGGGCATTCTAGTTCATTTGTAGTATAATCGAGTTTTGCCATTGGGAGCAAACCACTCAATGTTAAAAAATTTGATGATTCTCGAAAACGGTGCGTCCTAGCGAGAAAAGTGCAAGAGCAAAAGTTGTTCAGAATTCAATTTTGGGTAGGATTTAAGAAAAATTTTCATTCTCAGGTTAAAATTTCTCCAGTAACTCGAAAACGGTGCGTCCTAGCGAGAAAACTGCAAGAGCAAAAGTTGTTCAGAATTCAATTTTGGGTAGGATTTAAGAGAAATTTTCATTCTCAGGTTAAAATTTTTCCAGTAACTCGAAAAGGGTGCGTCCTAGAGAGAAAACGCAAAGAGCAAAATTTGTTCTGAATTCATTTCTGGGCCCAATTTAGCAAAAAATTTCATTCTGAGTCTAAAAACAACAAAGTTACAACGATTTTATGTCAAAAATACTTAAAATTCCTTCAAACCTGAATTCAGCGACGTCTTCGAAGGTGGTTTACGACTTTACCATATCGAATAAACCACTCAATGTTAAAAATTTTGATGATTCTCGAAAACAGTGCGTACTAGCGAGAAAAGTGCAAGAGCAAAAGTTGTTCAGAGTTTAATTTTGGGTAGGATTTAAGAAAAATTTTCATTCTCAGGTTAAAATTTCTCCAGTAACTCGAAAACGGTACGTCCTAGCGAGAAAACGCAAAGAGCAAAAGTTGTTCTGAATTCATTTCTGAGCACAATTTAGCAAAAAATTTCATTCTAAGTCTAAAAACAACAAAGTTAGAACGATTTTATGTCAAAAATACTTAAAATCTCTTCAAACCTGAATTCAGCGACGTCTTCGAAGGTGGTTTACGACTTTATCATATCGACAATGCAGAAAATCGCTTGAAATGGGGATTCTAGTTCATCTATAGTATAATCGAGTGTTGCCATTGGAAACAAACCACTCAATGTTAAAAAATTTGATGATTCTCGAATAAGGTGCGTCCTAGCGAGAAAACGCAAAGACCAAAGGTTGTTCTGAATTCAATTTTGAGCACAATTTAGCAAAAAATTTCATTTTGTGTCTAATATCAACAAAGTTACAACGATTTTATGTCAAAAATACTTAAACTCTCTTCAAACCTGAATTCAGCGACGACTTCGAAGATGGTTTAAGACTTTACCATATCGAAAATGCAGAAAATCGCTTGAAATGGGGATTCTAGTTCATCTATAGTATAATCGAGTGTTGCCATTGGGAACAAACAACTCAATGTTAAAAAATTTGATGATTCTCGAAAACGGTGCGTCCTAGCGAGAAAACGCAAAGAGCAAAAGTTGTTCTGAATTCAATTTTGAGCACAATTTAGCAAAAAATTTCATTTTGTGTCTAATAACAACAAAGTTACAACGATTTTATGTCAAAAATACTTAAAACCTCTTCAAACCTGAATTCAGCGACGTCTTCGAAGGTGGTTTACGACTTTACCATATCGAAAATGCAGAAAATCGCTTGAAATGGGCATTCTAGTTCATTTGTAGTATAATCGAGTTTTGCCATTGGGAACAAACCTCTCAACCTTAAAAATTCTGATGATTCTCGAAAACAGTGCGTCCTAGCGAGAAAAGTGCAAGAGCAAAAGTTGTTCAGAATTCAATTTTGGGTAGGATTTAAGAGAAATTTTCATTCTCAGGTTAAAATTTTTCCAGTAATTCGAAAAGGGTGCGTCCTAGAGAGAAAACGCAAAGAGCAAAATTTGTTCTGAATTCAATTCTGAGCACAATTTAGCAAAAAATTTTATTCTGAGTCTAAAAACAACAAAGTTAGAACGATTTTATGTCAAAAATACTTAAAATCTTTTCAAACCTGAATTAAGCGACGTCTTCGAAGGTGGTTTACGACTTTACCATATCGAAAATGCAGAAAATCGCTTGAAATGGGGATTCTAGTTCATCTATAGTATAATCGAGTGTTGCCATTGGGAACAAACAACTCAATGTTAAAAAATTTGAAGATTCTCGAAAACGGTGCGTCCTAGCGAGAAAACGCAAAGAGCAAAAGTTGTTCTGAATTCAATTTTGAGCACAATTTAGCAAAAAATTTCATTTTGTGTCTAATAACAACAAGGTTACAACGATTTTATGTCAAAAATACTTAAAACCTCTTCAAACCTGAATTCAGCGACGTCTTCGAAGGTGGTTTACGACTTTACCATATCGAAAATGCAGAAAATCGCTTGAAGTGGGGATTCTAGTTCATCTATAGTATAATCGAGTGTTGCCATTGGGAACAAACCACTCAATGTTTAAAAAATTGATATTTGTCGAAGACGGTGCGTCCTAGCGAGAAAACGCAAAGAGCAAAAGTTGTTCTGAATTCATTTCTGAGCACAATTTAGCAAAAAATTTCATTCTGTGTCTAAAAACAACAAAGTTACAACAATTTTATATCAAAAATACTTAAAATATCGTCAAACCAGGATTCTGCGACGTCTTCGATGGTGGTTTACGACTTTACCATATCGAAAATGCAGAAAATCGCTTGAAATGGGGATTCTAGTTCATCTATAGTATAATCGAGTGTTGCCATTGTGAACAAACAACTCAATGTTAAAAAATTTGATGATTCTCGAAAACGGTGCGTCCTAGCGAGAAAACGCAAAGAGCAAAAGTTGTTTTGAATTCAATTCTGAGCACAATTTAGCAAAAAATTTCATTCTGAGTCTAAGAACAACAAAGTTACAACGATTTTACGCCAAAAATACTTAAAATATCGTCAAACCTGGATTCTGCGACGTCTTCGGAGGTGGTTTACGACTTTACCATATCGAAAATGCAGAAAATCGCTTGAAATGGGCATTCTAGTTCATTTGTAGTATAATCGAGTTTTGCCATTGAGAACAAACCTCTCAATCTTAAAAATTCTGATGATTCTCGAAAACAGTGCGTCCTAGCGAGAAAAGTGCAAGAGCAAAAGTTGTTCAGAATTCAATTTTGGGTAGGATTTAAGAGAAATTTTCATTCTCAGGTTAAAATTTTTCCAGTAACTCGAAAAGGGTGCGTCCTAGAGAGAAAACGCAAAGAGCAAAATTTGTTCTGAATTCAATTCTGAGCACAATTTAGCAAAAAATTTCATTCTGAGTCTAAAAACAACAAAGTTAGAACGATTTTATGTCAAAAATTCATAAAATCTCTTCAAACCTGAATTCAGCGACGTCTTCGAAGGTGGTTTACGACTTTACCATATCGAAAATGCAGAAAATCGCTTGAAATGGGGATTCTAGTTCATCTATAGTATAATCGAGTGTTGCCATTGGGAACAAACAACTCAATGTTAAAAAATTTGATGATTCTCGAAAACGGTGCGTCCTAGCGAGAAAACGCAAAGAGCAAAAGTTGTTCTGAATTCAATTTTGAGCACAATTTAGCAAAAAATTTCATTTTGTGTCTAATAACAACAAAGTTACAACGATTTTATGTCAAAAATACTTATAACCTCTTCAAACCTGAATTCAGCGACGTCTTCGAAGGTGGTTTACGACTTTACCATATCGAAAATGCAGAAAATCGCTTGAAGTGGGGATTCTAGTTTATCTATAGTATAATCGAGTGTTGCCATTGGGAACAAACCACTCAATGTTTAAAAAATTGATAATTGTCGAAGACGGTGCGTCCTAGCGAGAAAACGCAAAGAGCAAAAGTTGTTCTGAATTCAATTTTGAGCACAATTTAGCAAAAAATTTCATTCTGTGTCTAAAAACAACAAAGTTACAACAATTTTATATCAAAAATACTTAAAATATCGTCAAATCAGGATTCTGCGAAGTCTTCGATGGTGGTTTACGACTTTACCATATCGAAAATGCAGAAAATCGCTTGAAATGGGGATTCTAGTTCATCTATAGTATAATCGAGTGTTGCCATTGTGAACAAACAACTCAATGTTAAAAAATTTGATGATTCTCGAAAACGGTGCGTCCTAGCGAGAAAACGCAAAGAGCAAAAGTTGTTTTGAATTCAATTCTGAGCACAATTTAGCAAAAAATTTCATTCTGAGTCTAAAAACAACAAAGTTACAACGATTTTACGCCAAAAATACTTAAAATATCGTCAAACCTGGGTTCTGCGACGTCTTCGATGGTGGTTTACGACTTTACCATATCGAAAATGCAGAAAATCGCTTGAAATGGGCATTCTAGTTCATTTGTAGTATAACCGAGTTTTGCCATTGGGAACAAACCACTCAATGTTAAAAAATTTGATGATTCTCGAAAACAGTGCGTCCTAGCGAGAAAAGTGCAAGAGCAAAAGTTGTTCAGAATTCAATTTTGGGTAGGATTTAAGAGAAATTTTCATTCTCAGGTTAAAATTTTTCCAGTAACTCGAAAAGGGTGCGTCCTAGAGAGAAAACGCAAAGAGCAAAATTTGTTCTGAATTCAATTCTGAGCACAATTTAGCAAAAAATTTCATTCTGAGTCTAAAAACAACAAAGTTAGAACGATTTTATGTCAAAAATTCATAAAATCTCTTCAAACCTGAATTCAGCGACGTCTTCGAAGGTGGTTTACGACTTTACCATATCGAAAATGCAGAAAATCGCTTGAAATGGGCATTCTAGTTCATTTGTACTATAACCGAGTTTTGCCATTGGGAACAAACCACTCAATGTTAAAAAATTTGATGATTCTCGAAAACGGTGCGTCCTAGCGGGAAAAGTGCAGGAGCAAAAGTTGTTCAGGATTCAAATTTGGGTAGGATTTAAGAAAAATTTTCATTCTCAGGTTAAAATTTCTCCAGTAACTCGAAAACGGTGCATCCTAGCGAGAAAACTGCAAGAGCAAAAGTTGTTCAGAATTCAATTTTGGATAGGATTTAAGAAAAATTTTCATTCTCAGTTTAAAATTTTTCCAGTAACTCGAAAAGGGTGCGTCCTAGAGAGAAAACGCAAAGAGCAAAATTTGTTCTGAATTCAATTCTGAGCACAATTTAGCAAAAAAATTCATTCTGAGTCTAAAAACAACAAAGTTAGAACGATTTTATGTCAAAAATACTTAAAATTCCTTCAAACCTGAATTCAGCGACGTCTTCGAAGGTGGTTTACGACTTTACCATATCGAAAATGCAGAAAATCGCTTGAAATGGGCATTCTAGTTCATTTGTAGTATAATCGAGTTTTGCCATTGGGAATAAACCACTCAACGTTAAAAATTTTGATGATTCTCGAAAACGGTGCGTCCTAGCGAGAAAAGTGCAAGAGCAAAGGTTGTTCAGAATTCAATTTTGGTTAGGATTTAAGAGAAATTGTCATTCTCAGGTTAAAATTTCTCCAGTAACTTGAAAAGTGTGCGTCCTAGAGAGGAAACGCAAAGAGCAAAAGTTGTTCTGAATTCAATTCTGAGCACAATTTAGCAAAAAATTTCATTCTGAGTCTAAAAACAACAAAGTTAGAACGATTTTATGTAAAAATACTTAAAATCTCTTCAAACCTGAATTCATCGACGTCTTCGAAGGTCGTTTACGACTTTACCATATCAAAAATGCAGAAAATCGCTTGAAATGGGGATTCTAGTTCATCTATAGTATAATCGAGTGTTGCCATTGGGAACAAACCACTCAATGTTAAAAATTTTGATGATTCTCGAAAACGGTGCGTCCTAGCGAGAAAAGTGCAAGAGCAAAAGTTGTTCTGAATTCAATTCTGAGCACAATTTAGCAAAAAATTTCACTTTGTGTCTAATAACAACAAAGTTAGAACGATTTTATGTCAAAAATACATAAACTCTCTTCAAACCTGAATTCAGCGACGTCTTCGAAGGTGGTTTACGACTTTACCATATCGAAAATGCAGAAAATCGCTTGAAATGGGGATTCTAGTTCATCTATAGTATAATCGAGTGTTGCCATTGGGAACAAACAACTCAATGTTAAAAAATTTGATGATTCTCGAAAACGGTGCGTCCTAGCGAGAAAACGCAAAAAGCAAAAGTTGTTCTGAATTCAATTTTGAGCACAATTTAGCAAAAAATTTCATTCTGTGTCTAAAAACAACAAAGTTACAACAATTTTATATCAAAAATACTTAAAATATCGTCAAACCAGGATTCTGCGACGTCTTCGATGGTGGTTTACGACTTTACCATATCGAAAATGCAGAAAATCGCTTGAAATGGGGATTCTAGTTCATCTATAGTATAATCGAGTGTTGACATTGTGAACAAACAACTCAATGTTAAAAAATTTGATAATTCTCGAAAACGGTGCGTCCTAGCGAGAAAACGCAAAGAGCAAAAGTTGTTTTGAATTCAATTCTGAGCACAATTTAGCAAAAAATTTCATTCTGAGTCTAAAAACAACAAAGTTACAACGATTTTACGCCAAAAATACTTAAAATATCGTCAAACTTGGGTTCTGCGACGTCTTCGAAGGTGGTTTACGACTTTACCATATCGAAAATGCAGAAAATCGCTTGAAATGGGCATTCTAGTTCATTTGTAGTATAATCGAGTTTTGCCATTGAGAACAAACCTCTCAATCTTAAAAATTCTGATGATTCTCGAAAACAGTGCGTCCTAGCGAGAAAAGTGCAAGAGCAAAAGTTGTTCAGAATTCAATTTTGGGTAGGATTTAAGAGAAATTTTCATTCACAGGTTAAAATTTTTCCAGTAACTCGAAAAGGGTGCGTCCTAGAGAGAAAACGCAAAGAGCAAAATTTGTTCTGAATTCAATTCTGAGCACAATTTAGCAAAAAATTTCATTATGAGTCTAAAAACAACAAAGTTAGAACGATTTTATGTCAAAAATTCATAAAATCTTTTCAAACCTGAATTCAGCGACGTCTTCGAAGGTGGTTTACGACTTTACCATATCGAAAATGCAGAAAATCGCTTGAAGTGAGGATTCTAGTTCATCTATAGTATAATCGAGTGTTGCCATTGGGAACAAACCACTCAATGTTAAAAAAATTGATGATTGTCGAAGACGGTGCGTCCTAGCGAGAAAACGCAAGGAGCAATAGTTGTTCTGAATTCAATTCTGAGCACAATTTAGCAAAAAATTTTATTCTGAGTCTAAAAACAACAAAGTTACAACGATTTTATATCAAAAATACTTAAAATATCGTCAAACCTAGATTCTGCGACGTTTTCGAAGGTGCTTTACGACTTTACCATATCGAAAATGCAGAAAATCGCTTGAAATGAAGATTCTAGTTCATCTATAGTATAATCGAGTATTGCCATTGGGAACAAACCACTTAATGTTAAAAAATTTGATGATTGTCGAAGACGGTGCGTCCTAGCGAGAATACGCAAAGATTAAAAGTTGTTCAGAATTCAATTTTGTGCACAATTTAGCAAAAAATTTCATTCTGAGTCTAAAAACAACAAAGTTACAACGATTGTATGCGAAAAATACTTAAAATATCGTCAAACCTGGATTCTGCGGCGTCTTCGAAGGTGGTTTACGACTTTACCATATCGAAAATGCAGAAAATCGCTTGAAATGGGCATTCTAGTTCATTTGTAATATAATCGAGTTTTGCCATTGGGAACAAACCACTCAATGTTAAAAAATTTGATGATTCTAGAAAACGGTGCGTCCTAGCGAGAAAAGTGCAGGAGCAAAAGTTGTTCAGGATTCAAATTTGGGTAGGATTTAAGAAAAATTTTCATTCTCAGGTTAAAATTTCTCCAGTAACTCGAAAACGGTGCATCCTAGCGAGAAAACTGCAAGAGCAAAAGTTGTTCAGAATTCAATTTTGGATAGGATTTAAGAAAAATTTTCATTCTCAGTTTAAAATTTTTCCAGTAACTCGAAAAGGGTGCGTCCTAGAGAGAAAACGCAAAGAGCAAAATTTGTTCTGAATTTAATTCTGAGCACAATTTAGCAAAAAATTTCATTCTGAGTCTAAAAACAACAAAGTTAGAACGATTTTATGTCAAAAATACTTAAAATTCCTTCAAACCTGAATTCAGCGACGTCTTCGAAGGTGGTTTACGACTTTACTATATCGAAAATGCAGAAAATCGCTTGAAATGGGCATTCTAGTTCATTTGTAGTATAATCGAGTTTTGCCATTGGGAATAAACCACTCAACGTTAAAAATTTTGATGATTCTCGAAAACGGTGCGTCCTAGCGAGAAAAGTGCAAGAGCAAAGGTTGTTCAGAATTCAATTTTGGTTAGGATTTAAGAGAAATTGTCATTCTCAGGTTAAAATTTCTCCAGTAACTCGAAAAGTGTGCGTCCTAGAGAGGAAACGCAAAGAGCAAAATTTGTTCTGAATTCAATTCTGAGCACAATTTAGCAAAAAATTTCATTCTGAGTCTAAAAACAACAAAGTTAGAACGATTTTATGTAAAAATACTTAAAATCTCTTCAAACCTGAATTCATCGACGTCTTCGAAGGTCGTTTACGACTTCACCATATCAAAAATGCAGAAAATCGCTTGAAATGGGGATTCTAGTTCATCTATAGTATAATCGAGTGTTGCCATTGGGAACAAACCACTCAATGTTAAAAATTTTGATGATTCTCGAAAACGGTGCGTCCTAGCGAGAAAAGTGCAAGAGCAAAAGTTGTTCTGAATTCAATTCTGAGCACAATTTAGCAAAAAATTTCATTTTGTGTCTAATATCAACAAAGTTAGAACGATTTTATGTCAAAAATACATAAACTCTCTTCAAACCTGAATTCAGCGACGTCTTCGAAGGTGGTTTACGACTTTACCATATCGAAAATGCAGAAAATCGCTTGAAATGGGGATTCTAGTTCATCTATAGTATAATCGAGTGTTGCCATTGGGAACAAACCACTCAATGTTAAAAAATTTGATGATTCTCGAATACGGTGCGTCCTAGCGAGAAAACGCAAGGAGCAGTAGTTGTTCTGAATTCAATTCTGAGCACAATTTAGCAAAAAATTTCATTTTGTGTCTAATAACAACAAAGTTACAACGATTTTATGTCAAAAATACTTAAAACCTCTTCAAACCTGAATTCAGCGACGTCTTCGAAGGTGGTTTACGACTTTACCATATCGAAAATGCAGAAAATCGCTTGAAGTGGGGATTCAAGTTCATCTATAGTATAATCGAGTGTTGCCATTGGGAACAAACCACTCAATGTTTAAAAAATTGATAATTGTCGAAGACGGTGCGTCCTAGCGAGAAAACGCAAAGAGCAAAAGTTATTCTGAATTCAATTTTGAGCACAATTTAGCAAAAAATTTCATTCTGTGTCTAAAAACAACAAAGTTACAACAATTTTATATCAAAAATACTTAAAATATCGTCAAACCAGGATTCTGCGACGTCTTCGATGGTGGTTTACGACTTTACCATATCCAAAATGCAGAAAATCGCTTGAAATGGGGATTCTAGTTCATCTATAGTATAATCGAGTGTTGCCATTGGGAACAAACCACTCAATGTTAAAAAATTTGTTAATTCTCGAATACGGTGCGTCCTAGCGAGAAAACGCAAGGAGCAATAGTTGTTCTGAATTCAATTCTGAGCACAATTTAGCAAAAAATTTCATTTTGTGTCTAATAACAACAAAGTTACAACGATTTTATGTCAAAAATACATAAACTCTCTTCAAACCTGAATTCAGCGACGTCTTCGAAGGTGGTTTACGACTTTACCATATCGAAAATGCAGAAAATCGCTTGAAGTGAGGATTCTAGTTCATCTATAGTATAATCGAGTGTTGCCATTGGGAACAAACCACTCAATGTTAAAAAAATTGATGATTGTCGAAGACGGTGCGTCCTAGCGAGAAAACGCAAGGAGCAATAGTTGTTCTGAATTCAATTCTGAGCACAATTTAGCAAAAAATTTCATTCCGAGTCTAAAAACAACAAAGTTACAACGATTGTATGCGAAAAATACTTAAAATATCGTCAAACCTGGATTCTGCGACGTCTTCGAAGGTGGTTTACGACTTTACCATATCGAAAATGCAGAAAATCGCTTGAAATGGGCATTCTAGTTCATTTGTAATATAATCGAGTTTTGCCATTGGGAACAAACCACTCAATGTTAAAAAATTTGATGATTCTCGAAAACGGTGCGTCCTAGCGAGAAAAGTGCAGGAGCAAAAGTTGTTCAGGATTCAAATTTGGGTAGGATTTAAGAAAAATTTTCATTCTCAGGTTAAAGTTTCTCCAGTAACTCGAAAACGGTGCATCCTAGCGAGAAAACTGCAAGAGCAAAAGTTGTTCAGAATTCAATTTTGGGTAGGATTTAAGAAAAATTTTCATTCTCAGTTTAAAATTTTTCCAGTAATTCGAAAAAAGTGCGTCCTAGAGAGAAAACGCAAAGAGCAAAATTTGTTCTGAATTCAATTCTGAGCACAATTTAGCAAAAAATTTCATTCTGAGTCTAAAAACAACAAAGTTACAACGATTTTATATCAAAAATGCTTAAAATATCGTCAAACCTAGATTCTGCGAAGTTTTCGAAGGTGCTTTACGACTTTACCATATCGAAAATGCAGAAAATCGCTTGAAATGGGGATTCTAGTTCATCTATAGTATAATCGAGTATTGCCATTGGGAACAAACCACTTAATGTTAAAAAATTTGATGATTGTCGAAGACGGTGCGTCCTAGCGAGAAAACGCAAAGAGCAAAAGTTGTTCATAATTCAATTTTGTGCACAATTTAGCAAAAAATTTCATTCTGAGTCTAAAAACAACAAAGTTACAACGATTGTATGCGAAAAATACTTAAAATATCGTCAAACCTGGATTCTGCGACGTCTTCGAAGGTGGTTTACGACTTTACCATATCGAAAATGCAGAAAATCGCTTGAAATGGGCATTTTAGTTCATTTGTAATATAATCGAGTTTTGCCATTGGGAACAAACCACTCAATGTTAAAAAATTTGATGATTCTCGAAAACGGTGCGTCCTAGCGAGAAAAGTGCAGGAGCAAAAGTTGTTCAGGATTCAAATTTGGGTAGGATTTAAGAAAAATTTTCATTCTCAGGTTAAAATTTCTCCAGTAACTCGAAAACGGTGCATCCTAGCGAGAAAACTGCAAGAGCAAAAGTTGTTCAGAATTCAATTTTGGGTAGGATTTAAGAAAAATTTTCATTCTCAGTTTAAAATTTTTCCAGTAATTCGAAAAGGGTGCGTCCTAGAGAGAAAACGCAAAGAGCAAAATTTGTTCTGAATTCAATTCTGAGCACAATTTAGCGAAAAATTTCATTCTGAGTCTAAAAACAACAAAGTTAGAAAGATTTTATGTCAAAAATACTTAATATTCCTTCAAACCTGAATTCAGCGACGTCTTCGAAGGTGGTTTACGACTTTACCATATCGAAAATGCAGAAAATCGCTTGAAATGGGCATTCTAGTTCATTTGTAGTATAATCGAGTTTTGCCATTGGGAATAAACCACTCAACGTTAAAAATTTTGATGATTCTCGGAAACGGTGCGTCCTAGCAAGAAAAGTGCAAGAGCAAAGGTTGTTCAGAATTCAATTTTGGTTAGGATTTAAGTGAAATTGTCATTCTCAGGTTAAAATTTCTCCAGTAACTCGAAAAGTGTGCGTCCTAGAGAGGAAACGCAAGGAGCAAAAGTTGTTCTGAATTCAATTCTGAGCACAATTTAGCAAAAAATTTTATTCTGAGTCTAAAAACAACAAAGTTAGAACGATTTTATGTAAAAATACTTAAAATCTCTTCAAACCTGAATTCATCGACGTCTTCGAAGTTCGTTTACGACTTTACCATATCAAAAATGCAGAAAATCGCTTGAAATGGGGATTCTAGTTCATCTATAGTATAATCGAGTGTTGCCATTGGGAACAAACCACTCAATGTTAAAAATTTTGATGATTCTCGAAAACGGTGCGTCCTAGCGAGAAAAGTGCAAGAGCAAAAGTTGTTCAGAATTCAATTTTGGGTAGGATTTAAGGGAAATTTTCATTCTCAGGTTAAAATTTCTCCAGTAACTCGAAAACGGTGCGTCCTAGCGAGAAAAGTGCAAGAGCAAAAGTTGTTCAGAATTCAATTTTGGTTAGGATTTAAGAGAAATCGTCATTCTCAGGTTAAAATTTCTCCAGTAACTCGAAAATGGTGCGTCCTAGAGAGAAAACGCAAAGAGCAAAAGTTGTTTTGAATTCAATTCTGAGCACAATTTAGCAAAAAATTTCATTCTGAGTCTAAAAACAACAAAGTTAGAACGATTTTATGTCAAAAATACTTAAAATCTCTTCAAACCTGAATTCAGCGACGTCTTCGAAGGTGGTTTACGACTTTACCATATCGAAAATGCAGAAAATTGCTTGAAGTGGGGATTCTAGTTCATCTATAGTATAATCGAGTGTTGCCATTGGGAACAAACCACTCAATGTTAAAAAATTTGATGATTCTCGAATACGGTGCGTCCTAGCGAGAAAACGCAAAGAGCAAAAGTTTTTCAGAATTCACTTTTGGGTAGGATTTAAGAGAAATTTTCATTCTCAGGTTAAAATTTCTCCAGTAACTCGAAATGGGTGCGTCCTAGCGGGAAAACGCTAAGAACAAGAGTTGTTCTGAATTCAATTCTGAGCACAATATAGCAAAAAATTTCATTCTGAGTCTAAAAACAACAAAGTTACAACGTTTTTATGTCAAAAATCCTTAAAATATCGTCAAACCTGGATTCTGCGACGTCTTGGAAGGTGGTTTACGACTTTACCATATCGAAAATGCAGAAAATCGCTTGAAATGGGGATTCTAGTTCATCTATAGTATAATCGAGTGTTGCCATTGGGAACAAACCACTCAATGTTTAAAAAATTGATAATTGTCGAAGACGGTGCGTCCTAGCGAGAAAACGCAAAGAGCAAAAGTTATTCTGAATTCAATTTTGAGCACAATTTAGCAAAAAATTTCATTCTGTGTCTAAAAACAACAAAGTTACAACAATTTTATATCAAAAATACTTAAAATATCGTCAAACCAGGATTCTGCGACGTCTTCGATGGTGGTTTACGACTTTACCATATCCAAAATGCAGAAAATCGCTTGAAATGGGGATTCTAGTTCATCTATAGTATAATCGAGTGTTGCCATTGGGAACAAACCACTCAATGTTAAAAAATTTGTTAATTCTCGAATACGGTGCGTCCTAGCGAGAAAACGCAAGGAGCAATAGTTGTTCTGAATTCAATTCTGAGCACAATTTAGCAAAAAATTTCATTTTGTGTCTAATAACAACAAAGTTACAACGATTTTATGTCAAAAATACATAAACTCTCTTCAAACCTGAATTCAGCGACGTCTTCGAAGGTGGTTTACGACTTTACCATATCGAAAATGCAGAAAATCGCTTGAAGTGAGGATTCTAGTTCATCTATAGTATAATCGAGTGTTGCCATTGGGAACAAACCACTCAATGTTAAAAAAATTGATGATTGTCGAAGACGGTGCGTCCTAGCGAGAAAACGCAAGGAGCAATAGTTGTTCTGAATTCAATTCTGAGCACAATTTAGCAAAAAATTTCATTCCGAGTCTAAAAACAACAAAGTTACAACGATTGTATGCGAAAAATACTTAAAATATCGTCAAACCTGGATTCTGCGACGTCTTCGAAGGTGGTTTACGACTTTACCATATCGAAAATGCAGAAAATCGCTTGAAATGGGCATTCTAGTTCATTTGTAATATAATCGAGTTTTGCCATTGGGAACAAACCACTCAATGTTAAAAAATTTGATGATTCTCGAAAACGGTGCGTCCTAGCGAGAAAAGTGCAGGAGCAAAAGTTGTTCAGGATTCAAATTTGGGTAGGATTTAAGAAAAATTTTCATTCTCAGGTTAAAGTTTCTCCAGTAACTCGAAAACGGTGCATCCTAGCGAGAAAACTGCAAGAGCAAAAGTTGTTCAGAATTCAATTTTGGGTAGGATTTAAGAAAAATTTTCATTCTCAGTTTAAAATTTTTCCAGTAATTCGAAAAAAGTGCGTCCTAGAGAGAAAACGCAAAGAGCAAAATTTGTTCTGAATTCAATTCTGAGCACAATTTAGCAAAAAATTTCATTCTGAGTCTAAAAACAACAAAGTTACAACGATTTTATATCAAAAATGCTTAAAATATCGTCAAACCTAGATTCTGCGAAGTTTTCGAAGGTGCTTTACGACTTTACCATATCGAAAATGCAGAAAATCGCTTGAAATGGGGATTCTAGTTCATCTATAGTATAATCGAGTATTGCCATTGGGAACAAACCACTTAATGTTAAAAAATTTGATGATTGTCGAAGACGGTGCGTCCTAGCGAGAAAACGCAAAGAGCAAAAGTTGTTCATAATTCAATTTTGTGCACAATTTAGCAAAAAATTTCATTCTGAGTCTAAAAACAACAAAGTTACAACGATTGTATGCGAAAAATACTTAAAATATCGTCAAACCTGGATTCTGCGACGTCTTCGAAGGTGGTTTACGACTTTACCATATCGAAAATGCAGAAAATCGCTTGAAATGGGCATTTTAGTTCATTTGTAATATAATCGAGTTTTGCCATTGGGAACAAACCACTCAATGTTAAAAAATTTGATGATTCTCGAAAACGGTGCGTCCTAGCGAGAAAAGTGCAGGAGCAAAAGTTGTTCAGGATTCAAATTTGGGTAGGATTTAAGAAAAATTTTCATTCTCAGGTTAAAATTTCTCCAGTAACTCGAAAACGGTGCATCCTAGCGAGAAAACTGCAAGAGCAAAAGTTGTTCAGAATTCAATTTTGGGTAGGATTTAAGAAAAATTTTCTTTCTCAGTTTAAAATTTTTCCAGTAATTCGAAAAGGGTGCGTCCTAGAGAGAAAACGCAAAGAGCAAAATTTGTTCTGAATTCAATTCTGAGCACAATTTAGCGAAAAATTTCATTCTGAGTCTAAAAACAACAAAGTTAGAAAGATTTTATGTCAAAAATACTTAAAATTCCTTCAAACCTGAATTCAGCGACGTCTTCGAAGGTGGTTTACGACTTTACCATATCGAAAATGCAGAAAATCGCTTGAAATGGGCATTCTAGTTCATTTGTAGTATAATCGAGTTTTGCCATTGGGAATAAACCACTCAACGTTAAAAATTTTGATGATTCTCGGAAACGGTGCGTCCTAGCAAGAAAAGTGCAAGAGCAAAGGTTGTTCAGAATTCAATTTTGGTTAGGATTTAAGTGAAATTGTCATTCTCAGGTTAAAATTTCTCCAGTAACTCGAAAAGTGTGCGTCCTAGCGAGAAAAGTGCAAGAGCAAAAGTTGTTCAGAATTCAATTTTGGTTAGGATTTAAGAGAAATCGTCATTCTCAGGTTAAAATTTCTCCAGTAACTCGAAAATGGTGCGTCCTAGCGAGAAAAGTGCAAGAGCAAAAGTTGTTCAGAATTCAATTTTGGTTAGGATTTAAGAGAAATCGTCATTCTCAGGTTAAAATTTCTCCAGTAACTCGAAAATGGTGCGTCCTAGAGAGAAAACGCAAAGAGCAAAAGTTGTTTTGAATTCAATTCTGAGCACAATTTAGCAAAAAATTTCATTCTGAGTCTAAAAACAACAAAGTTAGAACGATTTTATGTCAAAAATACTTAAAATCTCTTCAAACCTGAATTCAGCGACGTCTTCGAAGGTGGTTTACGACTTTACCATATCGAAAATGCAGAAAATTGCTTGAAGTGGGGATTCTAGTTCATCTATAGTATAATCGAGTGTTGCCATTGGGAACAAACCACTCAATGTTAAAAAATTTGATGATTCTCGAATACGGTGCGTCCTAGCGAGAAAACGCAAAGAGCAAAAGTTTTTCAGAATTCACTTTTGGGTAGGATTTAAGAGAAATTTTCATTCTCAGGTTAAAATTTCTCCAGTAACTCGAAATGGGTGCGTCCTAGCGGGAAAACGCTAAGAACAAGAGTTGTTCTGAATTCAATTCTGAGCACAATATAGCAAAAAATTTCATTCTGAGTCTAAAAACAACAAAGTTACAACGTTTTTATGTCAAAAATCCTTAAAATATCGTCAAACCTGGATTCTGCGACGTCTTGGAAGGTGGTTTACGACTTTACCATATCGAAAATGCAGAAAATCGCTTGAAATGGGGATTCTAGTTCATCTATAGTATAATCGAGTGCTACCATTGGGAACAAACCACTCGATATTAAAAAATTTGATGATTCTCGAAAACGGTGTGTCCTAGCCAAAAAAGTGCAAGAGCAAAAGTTGTTCAGAATTAAATTTTGGGTAGGATTTAAGAAAAATTTTCATTCTCAGGTTAAAATTTCACCAGTAACTCGAAAAGGGTGCGTCCTAGCGAGAAAACGCAACAAGCAAAAGTTGTTCTGAATTCAATTCTGAGCACAATTTAGCAAAAAATTTCATTTTGAGTCTAATAACAACAAAGTTACAACGATTTTATGTCAAAAATACTTAAAATCTTTTCAAACCTGAATTCAGCGACGGCTTCGAAGGTGGTTTACGACTTTACCATATCGAAAATGCAGAAAATCGCTTGAAATGGGAATTCTAGTTCATCTATCGTATAATCGAGAGTTGCCATTGGGAACAAACCACTCAATGTTAAAAAAATTGATTATTGTCGAAAACGGTGCGTCCTAGCGAGAAAACGCAAAGGGCAAAAGTTGTTCAGAATTCAATTTTGAGCACATTTTAGCAAAAAATTTCATTTTGAGTCTAATAACAACAAAGTTACAACGATTTTATGTCAAAAATACTTAAAATCTTTTCAAACCTGAATTCAGCGACGGCTTCGAAGGTGGTTTACGACTTTACCATATCGAAAATGCAGAAAATCGCTTGAAATGGGAATTCTAGTTCATCTATCGTATAATCGAGAGTTGCCATTGGGAACAAACCACTCAATGTTAAAAAATTTGATGATTGTCGAAAACGGTGCGTCCTAGCGAGAAAACGCAAAGAGCAAAAGTTGTTCTGAATTCAATTTTGAGCGCAATTTAGCAAAAAATTTTAGTTTGAGTCTAATAACAACAAAGTAACAACGATTTTATGTCAAAAATACATAAAATCTCTTCAAACCTGAATTCAGCGACGGCTTCGAATGTGGTTTACGACTTTACCATATCGAAAATGCAAAAAAATCGCTTGAAATGGGGATTCTAGTTCATCTATAGTATAATCGAGTGTTGCCATTGGCAACAAACCACTCAATGTTAAAAAATTTGATGATTGTCGAAAAGGGTGCGTCCTAGCGAGAAAACGCAAAGAGCACAAGTTGTTCTGAATTTAATTCTGAGCACAATTTAGCAAAAAATTTCATTTTGAGTCTAATAACAAAAAAGTTACAACGATTTAATATCAAAAATACTTAAAATGTCTTTAAACCTGAATTCAACGACGTCTTCGAAGGTGGTTTACGACTTTACCATATCGAAAATGCAGAAAATCGCTTAAAATGGAGATTCTAGTTCATCTATAGTATAATCGAGTGTTGCCATTGGGAACAAACCACTTAATGTTAAAAAATTTGATGATTGTCGAAGACGGTGCGTCCTAGCGAGAAAACGCAATGAGCAAAAGTTGTTCAGAATTCAATTTTGAGCACAATTTAGCAAAAAATTTCAATCTGAGTCTAAAAACAACAAAGTTACAACGATTTTATATCAAAAATACTTAAAATATCGTCAAACTTGGATTCTGCGACGTCTTCGAAAGTGGTTTACGACTTAACCATATCGAAAATGCAGAAAATCGCTTGAAATGGGCATTCTAGTTCATTTGTAGTATAATCTAGTTTTGCCATTGGGTACAAACCACTCAATGTTAAAAAATTTTATGATTCTCGAAAACGGTGCGTCCTAGCGGAAAAAGTGCAAGAGCAAAAGTTGTTCAGAATTCAATTTTGGGTAGGATTTAAGAAAAATTTCCATTCTCAGGTTAAAATTTCTCCAGTAACTCGAAAACGGTGCGTCCGGGCGAGAAAACGCATAGAGCAAAAGTTGTTCTGAATTCAATTTTGAGCGCAATTTAGCAAAAAATTTCATTTTGAGTCTAATAACAACAAAGTTACAGCGATTTTATATCAACAATACTTAAAATGTCTTCAAACCTGAATTCAGCGACGTCTTCGAAGGTGTTTTACGACTTTACCATATCGAGAATGCAGAAAATCGCTTAAAATGGAGATTCTAGTTCATCTATAGTATAATCGAGTGTTGCCATTGGGAACAAACCACTTAATGTTAAAAAATTTGATGATTGTCGAAGACGGTGCGTCCTAGCGAGAAAACGCAATGAGCAAAAGTTGTTCAGAATTCAATTTTGAGCACAATTTAGCAAAAAATTTCAATGTGAGTCTAAAAACGACAAAGTTACAACAATTTTATATCAGAAATACTTAAAATATCGTCAAACCTGGATTCTGCGACGTCTTCGAAGGTGGTTTTCGACTTCACCATATCGAAAATGCAGAAAATCGCTTGAAATGGGCATTCTAGTTCATTTGTATATAATCGAGTTTTGCCATTGGGAACAAACCACTCAATGTTAAAAAATTTGATGATTCTCGAAAACGGTGCGTCCTAGCGAGAGAACGCAAAGAGCAAAAGTTGTTCTGAATTCAATTCTGAGCACAATTTAGCAAAAAATTTCATTTTGAGTCTAATAACAACAAAGTTACAACGATTTTATGTCAAAAATACTTAAAATCTCTTCAAACCTGAATTCAGCGACGGCTTCGAAGGTGGTTTACGACTTTACCATATCGAAAATGCAGAAAATCATTTGAAATGGGGATTCTAGTTCATCTATAATATAATCGAGTGTTGCCATTGGGAACAAACCACTCAATGTTAAAAAATTTGATGATTGTCGAAGACGGTGCGTCCTAGCGAGAAAACGCAAAGAGCACAAGTTGTTCTGAATTCAATTTTGAGTGCAATTAAGCAAAAAATTTCATTTTGAGTCTAATAACAACAAAGTTACAACGATTTTATGTCAAAAATACTTAAAATCTCTTCAAACCTGAATTCAGCGAGGTCTTCGAAGGTTGTTTACGACTTTACCATATCGAAAATGCAGAAAGTCGTTTGAAATGGGGATTCTAGTTCATCTATAGTATAATCGAGTGTTGCCATTGGGAACAAACCACTCAATGTTAAAAAATTTGATGATTGTCGAAGACGGTGCGTCCTAGCGAGAAAACGCAAAGAGCACAAGTTGTTCTGAATTCAATTTTGAGTGCAATTAAGCAAAAAATTTCATTTTGAGTCTAATAACAACAAAGTTACAACGATTTTATGTCAAAAATACTTAAAATCTCTTCAAACCTGAATTCAGCGAGGTCTTCGAAGGTGGTTTACGACTTTACCATATCGAAAATGCAGAAAATCGCTTAAAATGGAGATTCTAGTTCATCTATAGTTTAATCGAGTGTTGCCATTGGGAACAAACCACTCAATGTTAAAAATTTTGATGATTCTCGAAAACGGTGCGTTTTAGCGAGAAAAGTGCAAGAGCAAAAGTTGTCTAGAATTCAATTTTGGGTAGGATTTAAGAAAAATTTTCATTCTCAGTTTAAAATTTCTCCAGTAACTCGAAAACGGTGCGTCCTAGCGAGAAAACGCAAAGAGCAAAAGTTTTTCTGAATCCAATGCTGAGCACAATTTAGCAAAAAATTTCATTCTGAGTCTAAAAACAACAAAGTTACAACAACTTTATATCAAAAATACTTAAAATATCGTCAAACCAGGATTCTGCGATGTCTTCGATGGTGGTTTACGACTTTACCATATCGAAAATGCAGAAAATCGCTTGAAATGGGCATTCTAGTTCATTTGTAGTATAATCGAGTGTTGCCATTGGGAACAAACCACTCAATGTTAAAAATTTTGATGATTCTCGAAAACGGTGCGTTCTAGCGAGAAAAGTGCAAGAGCAAAAGTTGTTCAGAATTCAATTTTGGGTAGGATTTAAGAAAAATTTTCATTCTCAGTTTAAAATTTCTCCAGTAACTCGAAAACGGTGCGTCCTAGCGAGAAAACGCAAAGAGCAAAAGTTGTTCTGAATTCATTTCTGAGCACAATTTAGAAAAAATTTCATTCTGAGTCTAAAAACAACAAAGTTACAACGATTTTATATCAAAAATACATAAAATATCGTCAAACCAGGATTCTGCGACGTCTTCGATGGTGGTTTACGACTTTACCATATCGAAAATGCAGAAAATCGCTTGAAATGGAGATTCTAGTTCATCTATAGTATAATCGAGTGTTGCCATTGGGAACAAACCACTCAATGTTAAAAATTTTGATGATTCTCGAAAACGGTGCGTTCTAGCGAGAAAAGTGCAAGAGCAAAAGTTGTTCAGAATTCAATTTTGGGTAGGATTTAAGAAAAATTTTCATTCTCAGTTTAAAATTTCTCCAGTAACTCGAAAACGGTGCGTCCTAGCGAGAAAACGCAAAGAGCAAAAGTTGTTCTGAATTCATTTCTGAGCACAATTTAGAAAAAATTTCATTCTGAGTCTAAAAACAACAAAGTTACAACGATTTTATGCCAAAAATACTTAAAATATCGTCAAACCTGGATTCTGTGACGTCTTCGAAGGTGGTTTACGACTTTACCAGATCGAAAATGCAGAAAATCGCTTGAAATGGGCATTCTAGTTCATTTGTAGTATAATCGAGTTTTGCCAATGGGAACAAACCACTCAATGTTAAAAACTTTGATGATTCTCGAAAACGGTGCGTCCTAGCGGGAAAAGTGCAAGAGCAAAAGTTGTTCAGAATTTAATTTTGGGTAGGATTTAAGAAAAATTTTCATTCTCAGGTTAAAATTTCTCCAGTAACTCGAAAACGGTGCGTCCTAGCGAGAAAACGCAAAGAGCAAAAGTTGTTCTGAATTCAATTCTGGGCACAATTTAACAAAAAATTTCATTCTGAGTCTAAAAACAACAAAGTTACAACCATTTTATATCAAAAATACTTAAAATATCGTCAAACCAGCATTCTGCGACGTCTTCGATGGTGGTTTAAGACTTTACTATATCGAAAATGCAGAAAATCGCTAGAAATTAGGATTCTAGTCCATCTATAGTATAATCGAATGTTGCCATTGGGAACAAACCACTCAATGTTAAAAAATTTGATGATTGTCGAAGACGGTGCGTCCTGGCGAGAAAACGCAAAGAGCAAAAGTTGTTGTGAATTCAATTCTGAGCACAATTTAGAAAAAAATTTCATTCTGAGTCTAAAAACAACAAAGTTAGAACGATTTTATTTCAAAAATACTTAAATTCTCTTTAAACCTGAATTCAGCGACGGCTTCGAAGGTGGTTTACGACTTTACTATATCGAAAATGCAGAAAATTGCTAGAAATGGGGATTCTAGTTCATGTATAGTATAATCGAGTGTTGCCATTGGGAACAAACTACTCAATGTTAAAAAATTTGATGATTCTCGAAAACGGTGCGACCTAGCGAGAAAAGTCAAAGAGCAAAAGTTGTTCAGAATTCAATTTTGGGTAGGATTTAAAAAAAATTTTCATTCTCAGGTTAAAATTTCTTCAGTAACTCGAAAACGGTGCGTCCTAGCGAGAAAACGCAAAGAGCAAAAGTTGTTCTGAATTCAATTTTGAGCGCAATTTAGCAAAAAATTTCATTTTGAGTCTAATAACAACAAAGTTACAGCGATTTTATGTCAACAATACTTAAAATGTCTTCAAACCTGAATTCAGCGAGGTCTTCGAAGGTGTTTTACGACTTTATCATATCGAAAATGCAGAAAATCGCTTAAAATGGAGATTCTAGTTCATCTATAGTATAATCGAGTGTTGCCATTGGGAACAAACCACTTAATGTTAAAAAATTTGATGATTGTCGAAGACGGTGCGTCCTAGCGAGAAAACGCAAAGAGCAAAAGTTGTTCAGAATTTAATTTTGAGCACAATTTAGCAAAAAATTTCATTCTGAGTCTAAAAACAACAAAGTTACAACGATTTTATATCAAAAATACTTAAAATATCGTCAAACCTGGATTCTGCGACGTCTTCGAAAGTGGTTTACGACTTTACCATATCGAAAATGCAGAAAATCGCTTGAAATGAGCATTCTAGTTCATTTGTAGTATAATCGAGTGTTGCCATTGGGAACAAACCACTCAATGTTAGAAAATTTGATGATTGTCGAAACGGTGCGTCCTAGCGAGAAAACGCAAAGAGCACAAGTTGTTCTGAATTCAATTTTGAGCGCAATTTAGCAAAAAATTTCATTTTGAGTCTAATAAGAACAAAGTTACAAAGATTTTATGTCAAAAATACTTAAAATCTCTTCAAACCTGAATTTAGCGACGTCTTCGAAGGTTGTTTACGACTTTACCATATCGAAAATGCAGAAAGTCGTTTGAAATGGGGATTCTAGTTCATCTATAGTATAATCGAGTGTTGCCATTGGGAACAAACCACTCAATGTTAAAAAATTTGATGATTGTCGAAGACGGTGCGTCCTAGCGAGAAAACGCAAAGAGCACAAGTTGTTCTGAATTCAATTTTGAGCGCAATTTAGCAAAAAATTTCATTTTGAGTCTAATAACAACAAAGTTACAACGATTTTATGTCAAAAATACTTAAAATCTCTTCAAACCTGAATTCAGCGAGGTCTTCGAAGGTGGTTTACGACTTTACCATATCGAAAATGCAGAAAATCGCTTAAAATGGAGATTCTAGTTCATCTACAGTATAATCGAGTGTTGCCATTGGGAACAAACCACTTAATGTTAAAAAATTTGATGATTGTCGAAGACGGTGCGTCCTAGCGAGAAAACGCAAAGAGCAAAAGTTGTTCAGAATTCAATTTTGAGCACATTTTAGCAAAAAATTTCATTTTGAGTCTAATAACAACAAAGTTACAACGATTTTATGTCAAAAATACTTAAAATCTCTTCAAACCTGAATTCAGCGACGGCTTCGAAGGTGGTTTACGACTTTACCAAATCGAGAATGCAGAAAATCGCTTGAAATGGGGATTCTAGTTCATCTATAGTATAATCAAGAGTTGCCATTGGGAACAAACCACTCAATGTTAAAAAATTTGATGATTGTCGAAGACGGTGCGTCCTAGCGAGAAAACGCAAAGAGCGCAAGTGGTTCTGATTTCAATTCTGAGCACAATTTAGCAAAAAATTTCATTCTGAGTCTAAAAACAACAAAGTTACAACAATTTTATATCAGAAATACTTAAAATATCGTCAAACCTGAATTCAGCGACGTCTTCGAAGGTGGTTTACTACTTTACCATATCGAAAATGCAGAAAATCGCTTAAAATGGAGATTCTAGTTCATCTATAGTATAATCGAGTGTTGCCATTGGGAACAAACCACTAAATGTTAAAAAATTTGATGATTCTCGAAAACGTTGCGTCCTAGCGAGATAACGCCAAGAGCAAAAGTTGTTCTGAATTCAATTCTGAGCACAATTTAGCAAAAACTTTTATTCTGAGTCTAAATGCAAAAAAGTTACAACGATTTGATGTCAAAAATACTAAAAATATTTTCAAACCTGAATTCTGCGACGTCATCGATGGTGGTTTACGACTTTACTATATCGAAAATGCAGAAAATCGCTAGAAATGGGGATTCTAGTCCATCTATAGTATAATTGAGTGTTGCCATTGGGAACAAACCACTTAATGTTAAAAAATTCGATGATTGTCGAAGACGGTGCGTCCTAGCGAGAAAACGCAAAAAGCAAAAGTTGTTGTGAATTCAATTTTGAGCACATTTTAGCAAAAAATTTCATTCTGAGTCTGAAAGCAACAAAGTTATAACGATTTTATGTAAAAAATACTTAAAATATAGTCAAACCTAAATTCTGCGACGTCTTGGAAGGTGGTTTACGACTTTACCATATCGAAAATGCAGAAAATCGCTTAAAATGGAGATTCTAGTTCATCTATAGTATAATCGAGTGTTGCCATTGGGAACAAGCCACTTAATGTTAAAAAATTTAATGATTGTCGAAGACGGTGCGTCCTAGCGAGAAAACGCAAATAGCAAAAGTTGTTCAGAATTCAATTTTGAGCACATTTTAGCAAAAAATTTCATTTTGAGTCTAATAACAACAAAGTTACAACGATTTTATGTCAAAAATAATTAAAATCTCTTTAAACCTGAATTCAGCGACTGCTTCGAAGGTGGTTTACGACTTTAGTATATCGAAAATGCAGAAAATTGCTAGAAATGGGGATTCTAGTTCATCTATAGTAAAATCGAGTGTTGCCATTGGGAACAAACCACTCAATGTTTAAAAAATTGATGATTGTCGAAGACGGTGCGTCCTAGAGAGAAAACGCAAAGAGCAAAAGTTGTTCTGAATTCAATTCTGAGCACAATTTAACAAAAAATTTCATTCTGAGTCTAAAAACAACAAAGTTACAACCATTTTATATCAAAAATACTTAAAATATCGTCAAACCAGGATTCTGCGACGTCTTCGATGGTGGTTTACGACTTTACTATATCGAAAATGCGGAAAATCGCTAGAAATTAGGATTCTAGTCCATCTATAGTATAATCGAGTGTTGCCATTGGGAACAAACCACTCAGTGTTAAAAAATTTGATGATTGTCGAAGACGGTGCGTCCTGGCGAGAAAACGCAAACAGCAAAAGTTGTTGTGAATTCAATTTTGGGCACAATTTAGAAAAAATTTCATTCTGAGTTTAAAAACAACAAAGTTAGAACGATTTTATTTCAAAAATACTTAAATTCTCTTTAAACCTGAATTCAGCGACGGCTTCGAAGGTGGTTTACGACTTTACTATATCGAAAATGCAGAAAATTGCTAGAAATGGGGATTCTAGTTCATCTATAGTATAATCGAGTGTTGCCATTGGGAACAAACAACTCAATGTTAAAAAATTTGATGATTCTCGAAAACGGTGCGTCCTAGCGAGAAAAGTCAAAGACCAAAAGTTGTTCAGAATTCAATTTTGGGTAGGTTTTAAAAAAAATTTTCATTCTCAGGTTAAAATTTCTCCAGTAACTCGAAAACGGTGCGTCCTAGCGAGAAAACGCAAAGAGCAAAAGTTGATGTGAATTCAATTCTGAGCACAATTTAGCAAAAAATTTCATTCTGAGTCTAAAAACAACAAAGTTACAACAATTTTATATCAGAAATACTTAAAATATCTTCAAACCTGAATTCAGCGACGTCTTCGAAGGTGGTTTACGACTTTACCATATCGAAAATGCAGAAAATCGCTTAAAATGGAGATTCTGGTTCATCTATAGTATAATCGAGTGTTGCCATTGGGAAGATACCACTTAATGTTAAAAAAATTGATGATTGTCGAAGACGGTGCGTCCTAGCGAGAAAACGCAAAGAGCAAAAGTTGATCAGAATTCAATTTTGGGTAGGATTTAAGAAAAATTTTCATTCTCAGGTTAAAATTTCTCCAGTTACTCGAGAACGGTGCGTCCTAGCGAGAAAACGCAAAGAGCAAAAGTTGTTCTGAATTCAATTCTGAGCACAATTTAGCAAAAAAATTCATTCTGAGTCTAAATGCAAAAAAGTTACAACGATTTGATGTCAAAAATACTAAAAATATCTTCAAACCTGAATTCTGCGACGTCTTCGATGGTGGTTTACGACTTTACCATATCGAAAATGCAGAAAATCGCTTGAAATGGGCATTCTAGTTCATTTGTAGTATAATCGAGTTTTGCCATTGGGAACAAACCTCTCAATGTTAAAAAATTTGATGATTCTCGAAAACGGTGCGTCCTAGCGAGAAAACGCAAAGAGCAAAAGTTGTTCTGAATTCAATTCTGAGCACAATTTAGCAAAAAATTTCATTCTGAGTCTAATAACAACAAAGTTACAACGATTTAATGTCAAAAATACTTAAAATCTCTACAAACCTGAATTCAGCGACGTCTTCGAAGGTGGTATACGAATTTACCATATCGAAAATGCAGAAAATCGCTTGAAATGGGGATCCTAGTTCATCTATAGTATAATCGAGAGTTGCCATTGGGAACAAACCACTCAATGTTAAAAATTTGATGATTGTCGAAAACGGTGCGTCCTAGCGAGAAAACGCAAAGAGCACAAGTTGTTCTGAATTCAATTCTGAGCACAATTTAGCAAAAAATTTCATTTTGAGTCTAATAACAATAAAGTTACAACGATTTAATGTCAAAAATACTTAAAATCTCTTCAAACCTGAATTCAGCGACGTCTTCGAAGGTGGTATACGACTTTACCATATCGAAAATGCAGAAAATCGCTTAAAATGGAGATTCTAGTTCATCTATAGTATAATCGAGTGTTGCCATTGGGAACATACCACTTAATGTTAAAAAATTTGATGATTCTCGAAAACGGTGCGTCCTAGCGAGAAAAGTGCAAGAGCAAAAGTTGTTCAAAATTCAATTTTGGGTAGGATTTAAGAAAAATTTTCATTTTCAGGTTGAAATTTCTCCAGTAACTCGAGAACGGTGCGTTCTAGCGAGAAAACGCACAGAGCAAAAGTTGTTCAAAATTCAATTTTGGGTAGGATTTAAGAAAAATTTTCATTTTCAGGTTGAAATTTCTCCAGTAACTCGAGAACGGTGCGTTCTAGCAAGAAAACGCAAAGAACAAAAGTTGTTCTGAATTCATTTCTGAGCACAATTTAGCAAAAAATTTCATTCTGGGTCTAAAAACAACAAGGTTACAACGATTTTATGTCAAAAATACTTAAAATATCGTCAAACCTGGATTCTGCGACGTCTTCGAAGGTGGTTTACGACTTTACCATATCGAAAATGCAGAAAATCGCTTGAAATATTGATTCCAGTTCATTTGTTATAATCGAGTTTTGCCATTGGGAACAAACCACTCAATGTTAAAAATTTTGATGATTCTCGAAAACGGTGCGTCCTAGCGAGAAAACGCAAAGAGCAAAAGTTGTTGTGAATTCAATTCTGAGCACAATTTAGCAAAAAAATTTATTCTGAGTCTAAAAACAACAAAGTTACAACGATGTTATGTCAAAAATTCTTAAAATCTTTTCAAACCTGAATTCTGCGACGTCTTCGATTGTGATTTACGACTTTACCATATCGAAAATGCAGAAAATCACTTGAAATGGGCATTCTAGTTCATTTGTAGTATAATCGAGTTTTGCCATTAGGAACAAACCACTCAATGTTAAAAAATTTGGTGATTCTCGAAAACGGTGCGTCCTAGCGAGAAAACGCAAACAGCAAAAGTTGTTCTGAATTCAATTCTGTGCACAATTTAGCAAAAAATTTCATTCTGAGTCTAAATGCAAAAAAGTTACAACGATTTGATGTCAAAAATACTAAAAATATCTTCAAACCTGAATTCTGCGACGTCTTCGATGGTGGTTTACGACTTTACCATATCGAAAATGCAGAAAATCGCTTGAAATGGGCATTCTAGTTCATTTGTAGTATAATCGAGTTTTGCCATTGGGAACAAACCTCTCAATGTTAAAAAATTTGATGATTCTCGAAAACGGTGCGTCCTAGCGAGAAAACGCAAAGAGCAAATGGGCATTCTAGTTAATTTATAGTATAATCGAGTTTTGCCATTGGGAACAAACCACTCAATGCTAAAAAATTTGATGATTGTCGAAGACGGTGCGTCCTAGCGAGAAAACGCAAAGAGCACAAGTGGTTCTGATTTCAATTCTGTGCACAATTTAGCAAAAAATTTCATTCTGAGTCTAATAACAACAAAGTTACAACGATTTAATGTCAAAAATACTTAAAATCTCTACAAACCTGAATTCAGCGACGTCTTCGAAGGTGGTATACGAATTTACCATATCGAAAATGCAGAAAATCGCTTGAAATGGGGATCCTAGTTCATCTATAGTATAATCGAGAGTTGCCATTGGGAACAAACCACTCAATGTTAAAAATTTGATGATTGTCGAAAACGGTGCGTCCTAGCGAGAAAACGCAAAGAGCACAAGTTGTTCTGAATTCAATTCTGAGCACAATTTAGCAAAAAATTTCATTTTGAGTCTAATAACAATAAAGTTACAACGATTTAATGTCAAAAATACTTAAAATCTCTTCAAACCTGAATTCAGCGACGTCTTCGAAGGTGGTATACGACTTTACCATATCGAAAATGCAGAAAATCGCTTAAAATGGAGATTCTAGTTCATCTATAGTATAATCGAGTGTTGCCATTGGGAACATACCACTTAATGTTAAAAAATTTGATGATTCTCGAAAACGGTGCGTCCTAGCGAGAAAAGTGCAAGAGCAAAAGTTGTTCAAAATTCAATTTTGGGTAGGATTTAAGAAAAATTTTCATTTTCAGGTTGAAATTTCTCCAGTAACTCGAGAACGGTGCGTTCTAGCGAGAAAACGCACAGAGCAAAAGTTGTTCAAAATTCAATTTTGGGTAGGATTTAAGAAAAATTTTCATTTTCAGGTTGAAATTTCTCCAGTAACTCGAGAACGGTGCGTTCTAGCAAGAAAACGCAAAGAACAAAAGTTGTTCTGAATTCATTTCTGAGCACAATTTAGCAAAAAATTTCATTCTGGGTCTAAAAACAACAAGGTTACAACGATTTTATGTCAAAAATACTTAAAATATCGTCAAACCTGGATTCTGCGACGTCTTCGAAGGTGGTTTACGACTTTACCATATCGAAAATGCAGAAAATCGCTTGAAATATTGATTCCAGTTCATTTGTTATAATCGAGTTTTGCCATTGGGAACAAACCACTCAATGTTAAAAATTTTGATGATTCTCGAAAACGGTGCGTCCTAGCGAGAAAACGCAAAGAGCAAAAGTTGTTGTGAATTCAATTCTGAGCACAATTTAGCAAAAAAATTTATTCTGAGTCTAAAAACAACAAAGTTACAACGATGTTATGTCAAAAATTCTTAAAATCTTTTCAAACCTGAATTCTGCGACGTCTTCGATTGTGATTTACGACTTTACCATATCGAAAATGCAGAAAATCACTTGAAATGGGCATTCTAGTTCATTTGTAGTATAATCGAGTTTTGCCATTAGGAACAAACCACTCAATGTTAAAAAATTTGGTGATTCTCGAAAACGGTGCGTCCTAGCGAGAAAACGCAAACAGCAAAAGTTGTTCTGAATTCAATTCTGTGCACAATTTAGCAAAAAATTTCATTCTGAGTCTAAATGCAAAAAAGTTACAACGATTTGATGTCAAAATACTAAAAATATCTTCAAACCTGAATTCTGCGACGTCTTCGATGGTGGTTTACGACTTTACCATATCGAAAATGCAGAAAATCGCTTGAAATGGGCATTCTAGTTCATTTGTAGTATAATCGAGTTTTGCCATTGGGAACAAACCTCTCAATGTTAAAAAATTTGATGATTCTCGAAAACGGTGCGTCCTAGCGAGAAAACGCAAAGAGCAAATGGGCATTCTAGTTAATTTATAGTATAATCGAGTTTTGCCATTGGGAACAAACCACTCAATGCTAAAAAATTTGATGATTGTCGAAGACGGTGCGTCCTAGCGAGAAAACGCAAAGAGCACAAGTGGTTCTGATTTCAATTCTGAGCACAATTTAGCAAAAAATTTCATTCTGAGTCTAAAAACAACAAAGTTACAACAATTTTATATCAGAAATACTTAAAATATCTTCAAACCTGAATTCAGCGACGTCTTCGAAGGTGGTTTACGACTTTACCATATCGAAAATGCAGAAAATCGCTTAAAATGGAGATTCTGGTTCATCTATAGTATAATCGAGTGTTGCCATTGGGAAGATACCACTTAATGTTAAAAAAATTGATGATTGTCGAAGACGGTGCGTCCTAGCGAGAAAACGCAAAGAGCAAAAGTTGATCAGAATTCAATTTTGGGTAGGATTTAAGAAAAATTTTCATTCTCAGGTTAAAATTTCTCCAGTTACTCGAGAACGGTGCGTCCTAGCGAGAAAACGCAAAGAGCAAAAGTTGTTCTGAATTCAATTCTGAGCACAATTTAGCAAAAAAATTCATTCTGAGTCTAAATGCAAAAAAGTTACAACGATTTGATGTCAAAAATACTAAAAATATCTTCAAACCTGAATTCTGCGACGTCTTCGATGGTGGTTTACGACTTTACCATATCGAAAATGCAGAAAATCGCTTGAAATGGGCATTCTAGTTCATTTGTAGTATAATCGAGTTTTGCCATTGGGAACAAACCTCTCAATGTTAAAAAATTTGATGATTCTCGAAAACGGTGCGTCCTAGCGAGAAAACGCAAAGAGCAAATGGGCATTCTAGTTCATTTGTAGTATAATCGAGTTTTGCCATTGGGAACAAACCACTCAATGCTAAAAAATTTGATGATTCTCGAAAACGGTGCGTCCTAGCGAGAAAACGCAAAGAGCAAAAGTTGTTCTGAATTCAATTCTGAGCACAATTTAGCAAAAAATTTCATTCTGAGTCTAATAACAACAAAGTTACAACGATTTAATGTCAAAAATACTTAAAATCTCTACAAACCTGAATTCAGCGACGTCTTCGAAGGTGGTATACGAATTTACCATATCGAAAATGCAGAAAATCGCTTGAAATGGGGATCCTAGTTCATCTATAGTATAATCGAGAGTTGCCATTGGGAACAAACCACTCAATGTTAAAAATTTGATGATTGTCGAAAACGGTGCGTCCTAGCGAGAAAACGCAAAGAGCACAAGTTGTTCTGAATTCAATTCTGAGCACAATTTAGCAAAAAATTTCATTTTGAGTCTAATAACAATAAAGTTACAACGATTTAATGTCAAAAATACTTAAAATCTCTTCAAACCTGAATTCAGCGACGTCTTCGAAGGTGGTATACGACTTTACCATATCGAAAATGCAGAAAATCGCTTAAAATGGAGATTCTAGTTCATCTATAGTATAATCGAGTGTTGCCATTGGGAACATACCACTTAATGTTAAAAAATTTGATGATTCTCGAAAACGGTGCGTCCTAGCGAGAAAAGTGCAAGAGCAAAAGTTGTTCAAAATTCAATTTTGGGTAGGATTTAAGAAAAATTTTCATTTTCAGGTTGAAATTTCTCCAGTAACTCGAGAACGGTGCGTTCTAGCGAGAAAACGCACAGAGCAAAAGTTGTTCAAAATTCAATTTTGGGTAGGATTTAAGAAAAATTTTCATTTTCAGGTTGAAATTTCTCCAGTAACTCGAGAACGGTGCGTTCTAGCAAGAAAACGCAAAGAACAAAAGTTGTTCTGAATTCATTTCTGAGCACAATTTAGCAAAAAATTTCATTCTGGGTCTAAAAACAACAAGGTTACAACGATTTTATGTCAAAAATACTTAAAATATCGTCAAACCTGGATTCTGCGACGTCTTCGAAGGTGGTTTACGACTTTACCATATCGAAAATGCAGAAAATCGCTTGAAATATTGATTCCAGTTCATTTGTTATAATCGAGTTTTGCCATTGGGAACAAACCACTCAATGTTAAAAATTTTGATGATTCTCGAAAACGGTGCGTCCTAGCGAGAAAACGCAAAGAGCAAAAGTTGTTGTGAATTCAATTCTGAGCACAATTTAGCAAAAAAATTTATTCTGAGTCTAAAAACAACAAAGTTACAACGATGTTATGTCAAAAATTCTTAAAATCTTTTCAAACCTGAATTCTGCGACGTCTTCGATTGTGATTTACGACTTTACCATATCGAAAATGCAGAAAATCACTTGAAATGGGCATTCTAGTTCATTTGTAGTATAATCGAGTTTTGTCATTAGGAACAAACCACTCAATGTTAAAAAATTTGGTGATTCTCGAAAACGGTGCGTCCTAGCGAGAAAACGCAAACAGCAAAAGTTGTTCTGAATTCAATTCTGTGCACAATTTAGCAAAAAATTTCATTCTGAGTCTAAATGCAAAAAAGTTACAACGATTTGATGTCAAAAATACTAAAAATATCTTCAAACCTGAATTCTGCGACGTCTTCGATGGTGGTTTACGACTTTACCATATCGAAAATGCAGAAAATCGCTTGAAATGGGCATTCTAGTTCATTTGTAGTATAATCGAGTTTTGCCATTGGGAACAAACCTCTCAATGTTAAAAAATTTGATGATTCTCGAAAACGGTGCGTCCTAGCGAGAAAACGCAAAGAGCAAATGGGCATTCTAGTTAATTTATAGTATAATCGAGTTTTGCCATTGGGAACAAACCACTCAATGCTAAAAAATTTGATGATTCTCGAAAACGGTGCGTCCTAGCGGGAAAACGCAAAGAGCAAAAGTTGTTCTGAATTCAATTCTGAGCACAATTTAGCAAAAAAATTCATTTTGAGTCTAATAACAACAAAGTTACAACGATTTAATGTCAAAAATACTTAAAATTTCTTCAAACCTGAATTCAGCGACGTCTTCGATGGTGGTTTACGACTTTACCATATCGAAAATGCAGAAAATCGCTTGAAATGGGCATTCTAGTTCATTTGTAGTATAATCGAGTTTTGCCATTGGGAACATACCACTTAATGTTAAAAAATTTGATGATTGTCGAAGACGGTGCGTCCTAGCGAGAAAACGCAAAGAGCAAAAGTTGATCAGAATTCAATTTTGGGTAGGATTTAAGAAAAATTTTCATTCTGAGTCTAAATGCAAAAAAGTTACAACGATTTGATGTCAAAAATACTAAAAATATCTTCAAACCTGAATTCTGCGACGTCTTCGATGGTGGTTTACGACTTTACCATATCGAAAATGCAGAAAATCGCTTGAAATGGGCATTCTAGTTCATTTGTAGTATAATCGAGTTTTGCCATTGGGAACAAACCACTCAATGTTAAAAAATTTGATGATTCTCGAAAACGGTGCGTCCTAGCGAGAAAACGAAAAGAGCAAATGGGCATTCTAGTTCATTTGTAGTATAATCGAGTTTTGCCATTGGGAACAAACCACTCAATGCTAAAAAATTTGATGATTCTCGAAAACGGTGCGTCCTAGCGAGAAAACGCAAAGAGCAAAAGTTGTTCTGAATTCAATTCTGAGCACAATTTAGCAAAAATTTTCATTCTGAGTCTAAATGCAAAAAATTTACATCGATTTGATGTCAAAAATACTAAAAATATCTTCAAACCTGAATTCTGCGACGTCTTCGATTGTGATTTACGACTTTACCACATCGAAAATGCAGAAAATCACTTGAAATGGGCATTCTAGTTCATTTGTAGTATAATCGAGTTTTGCCATTGGGAACAAACCACTCAATGTTAAAAAATTTGGTGATTCTCGAAAACGGTGCGTCCTAGCGAGAAAACGCAAACAGCAAAAGTTGTTCTGAATTCACTTCTGAGCACAATTTAGCAAAAATTTTCATTCTGAGTCTAAATGCAAAAAAGTTACAACGATTTGATGTCAAAAATACTAAAAATATCTTCAAACCTGAATTCTGCGACGTCTTCGATGGTGGTTTACGACTTTACCATATCGAAAATGCAGAGAATCGCAAGAAATGGGGATCCTAGTTCATCTATAGTATAATCGAGAGTTGCCATTGGGAACAAACCACTCAATGTTAAAAATTTGATGATTGTCGAAGACGGTGCGTCCTAGCGAGAAAACGCAAAGAGCACAAGTTGTTCTGAATTCAATTCTAAGCACAATTTAGCAAAAAATTTCATTTTGAGTCTAATAACAACAAAGTTACAACGATTTAATGTCAAAAATACTTAAAATTTCTTCAAACCTGAATTCAGCGACGTCTTCCAAGGTGGTATACGACTTTACCATATCGAAAATGCAGAAAATCGCTTAAAATGGAGATTCTAGTTCATCTATAGTATAATCGAGTGTTGCCATTGGGAACATACCACTTAATGTTGAAAAATTTGATGATTGTCGAAGACGGTGCGTCCTAGCGAGAAAACGCAAAGAGCAAAAGTTGATCAGAATTCAATTTTGGGTAGGATTTAAGAAAAATTTTCATTCTCAGGTTAAAATTTCTCCAGTTACTCGAGAACGGTGCGTCCTAGCGAGAAAACGCAAAGAGCAAAAGTTGTTCTGAATTCAATTCTGAGCACAATTTAGCAAAAAATTTCATTCTGAGTCTAAATGCAAAAAAGTTACAACGACTTGATGTCAAAAATACTAAAAATATCTTCAAACCTGAATTCTGCGACGTCTTCGATGGTGGTTTACGACTTTACCATATCGAAAATGCAGAAAATCGCTTGAAATGGGCATTCTAGTTCATTTGTAGTATAATCGAGTTTTGCCATTGGGAACAAACCACTCAATGCTAAAAAATTTGAAGATTCTCGAAAACGGTGCGTCTTAGCGAGAAAACGCAAAGAGCAAAGGTTGTTCTGAATTCAATTCTGAGCACAATTTAGCAAAAAATTTCATTCTGAGTCTAAATGCAAAAAAGTTACAACGATTTGATGTCAAAAATACTAAAAATATTTTCAAACCTGAATTCTGCGACGTCTTCGATGGTGGTTTACGACTTTACCATATCGAAAATGCAGAAAATCGCTTGAAATGGGCATTCTAGTTCATTTGTAGTATAATCGAGTTTTGCCATTGGGAACAAACCACTCAATGTTAAAAAAATTGATGATTCTCGAAAACGGTGCGTCCTAGCGAGAAAACGCAAAGAGCAAAAGTTGTTCTGAATTCAATTCTGAGCACAATTTAGCAAAAAAATTCAATCTGAGTCTAAAAACAACAAAGTTACAACGATTTTATGTCAAAAATACTTAAAATCTCATCAAACCTGAATTCTGCGACGTCTTCGATTGTGATTTACGACTTTACCATATCGAAAATGCAGAAAATCGCTTGAAATGGGCATTCTAGTTCATTTGTAGTATAATCGAGTTTTGCCATTAAGAACAAACCACTCTATGTTAAAAAAATTGATGATTCTCGAAAACGGTGCGTCCTAGCGAGAAAACGCAAAGAGCAAAAGTTGTTCTGAATTCAATTCTGAGCACAATTTAGCAAAAAATTTCATTCTGAGTCTAAATGTAAAAAAGTTACAACGATTTGATGTCAAAAATACTAAAAATATCTTCAAACCTGAATTCTGCGACGTCTTCGATTGTGGTTTACGACTTTACCATATCGAAAATGCAGGAAATCGCAAGAAATGGGGATTCTAGTTCATCTATAGTACAATCGAGTGTTGCAATTGGAAACAAATGACTCAATGTTAAAAAATTTGATGATTCGCGAAAACGGTGCGTCCTAGCGAGAAAAGTGCAAGAGCAAAAGTTGTCCAGAATTCAATTTTGGGTAGGATTTAAAAAAAATTTTCATTCTCAGGTTGAAATTTCTCCAGTAACTCGAGAACGGTGCGTCCTAGCGAGAAAACGCAAAGAGCAAAAGTTGTTCTGAATTCATTTCTGAGCACAATTTAGCAAAAAAATTCATTCTGAGTCTAAAAACAAAAAAGTTACAACGAGTTTATGTCAAAAATACTTAAAATCTCTTCAAACCTGAATTCTGCGACGTCTTCGATTGTGTTTTACGACTTTACCATATCGAAAATGCAGAAAATCACTTGAAATGGGCATTCTAGTTCATTTGTAGTATAATCGAGTTTTGCCATTGGGAACAAACCACTCAATGTTAAAAAATTTGGTGATTCTCGAAAACGGTGCGTCCTAGCGAGAAAAGTGCAAGAGCAAAAGTTGTTCAGAATTCGATTTTGGGTAGGATTTAAAAAAAATTTTCATTCTCAGGTTGAAATTTCTCCAGTAACTCGAGAACGGTGCGCCCTAGCGAGAAAACGCAAAGAGCAAAAGTTTTTCTGAATTCATTTCTGAGCACAATTTAGCAAAAAATTTCATTCTGAGTCTAAAAACAACAAAGTTACAACGATTTTATGTCAAAAATACTTAAAATCTTTCCAAACCTGAATTCTGCGACGTCTTCGATGGTGGTTTACGACTTTACCATATCGAAAATGCAGAAAATCGCTTGAAATGGGCATTCTAGTTCATTTGTAGTATAATCGAGTTTTGCCATTGGGAACAAACCACTCAATGTTAAAAAATTTGATGATTCTCGAAAACGGTGCGTCCTAGCGAGAAAACGCAAAGAGCAAAAGTTTTTCTGAATCCATTTCTGAGCACAATTTAGCAAAAAATTTCATTCTGAGTCTAAAAACAACAAAGTTACAACGATTTTATTTCAAAAATACTTAACATATCGTCAAACCTGGATTCTGCGACGTCTTCGAAGGTGGTTTACGACTTTACCATATCGAAAATGCAGAAAATCGCTTGAAATGTTGATTCCAGTTCATTTGTAGTATAATCGAGTTTTGCCATTGGGAACAAACCACTCAATGTTAAAAATTTTGATGATTCTCGAAAACGGTGCGTCCTAGCGAGAAAACGCAAAGAGCAAAAGTTGTTCTGAATTCAATTCTGAGCACAATTTAGCAAAAAAATTCATTCTGAGTCTAAAAACAACAAAGTTACAACGATTTTATGTCAAAAATACTTAAAATCTCTTCAAACCTGAATTCTGCGACGTCTTCGATGGTGGTTTACGACTTTACCATGTCGAAAATGCAGAAAATCGCTTGAAATGGGCATTCTAGTTCATTTGTAGTATAATCGAGTTTTGCCATTGGGAACAAACCACTCAATGTTAAAAATTTGATGATTCTCGAAAACGGTGCGTCCTAGCGAGAAAACGCAAAGAGCAAAAGTTTTTCTGAATCCATTTCTGAGCACAATTTAGCAAAAAATTTCATTCTGAGTCTAAAAACAACAAAGTTACAACGATTTTATTTCAAAAATACTTAACATATCGTCAAACCTGGATTCTGCGACGTCTTCGAAGGTGGTTTACGACTTTACCATATCGAAAATGCAGAAAATCGCTTGAAATGTTGATTCCAGTTCATTTGTAGTATAATCGAGTTTTGCCATTGGGAACAAACCACTCAATGTTAAAAATTTTGATGATTCTCGAAAACGGTGCGTCCTAGCGAGAAAACGCAAAGAGCAAAAGTTGTTCTGAATTCAATTCTGAGCACAATTTAGCAAAAAAATTCATTCTGAGTCTAAAAACAACAAAGTTACAACGATTTTATGTCAAAAATACTTAAAATCTCTTCAAACCTGAATTCTGCGACGTCTTCGATTGTGATTTACGACTTTACCATATCGAAAATGCAGAAAATCGCTTGAAATGGGCATTCTAGTTCATTTGTAGTATAATCGAGTTTTGCCATTAAGAACAAACCACTCTATGTTAAAAAAATTGATGATTCTCGAAAACGGTGCGTCCTAGCGAGAAAACGCAAAGAGCAAAAGTTGTTCTGAATTCAATTCTGAGCACAATTTAGCAAAAAATTTCATTCTGAGTCTAAATGTAAAAAAGTTGCAACGATTTGATGTCAAAAATACTAAAAATATCTTCAAACCTGAATTCTGTGACGTCTTCGATGGTGGTTTACGACTTTACCATATCGAAAATGCAGAAAATCGCAAGAAATGGGGATTCTAGTTCATCTATAGTATAATCGAGTGTTGCAATTGGAAACAAACGACTCAATGTTAAAAAATTTGATGATTCGCGAAAACGGTGCGTCCTAGCGAGAAAAGTGCAAGAGCACAAGTTGTCCAGAATTCAATTTTGGGTAGAATTTAAGAAAAATTTTCATTCTCAGGTTGAAATTTCTCCAGTATCTCGAGAACGGTGCGTCCTAGCGAGAAAACGTAAAGAGCAAAAGTTGTTCTGAATTCATTTCTGAGCACAATTTAGCAAAAATATTCATTCTGATTCTAAAAACAAAAAAGTTACAACGATTTTATGTCAAAAATACATAAAATCTCTTCAAACCTGAATTCTGCGAAGTCTTCGATTGTGGTTTACGACTTTACTATATCGAAAATGCAGAAAATCGCTAGAAATGGGAATTCTAGTTCATCTATAGTATAATCGAGTGCTGCCATTGGGAACAAACCACTCGATGTTAAAAAATTTGATGATTCTCGAAAACGGTGCGTCCTAGCGAGGAAAGTGCAAGAGCAAAAGTTGTTCAGAATTCAATTTTGGGTAGGAATTAAAAAAAAATTTTCATTCTCAGTTTAAAATTTCTCCAGTAACTCGAAAAGAGTGCGTCCTAGAGAGAAAACGCAAAGAGCAAAAGTTGTTCTGATTTCAATTCTGAGCGCAATTTAGCAAAAAAATTCATTCTGAGTCTAAAAACAACAAAGTTACAACGATTTTATGTCAAAAATACTTAAAATCTCTTCAAACCTGAATTCTGCGACGTCTTCGATTGTGATTTACGACTTTACCATATCGAAAATGCAGAAAATCGCTTGAAATGGGGATTCCAGTTCATTTGTAGTATAATCGAGTTATGCCATTGGGAACAAACCACTCAATGTTAAAAATTTTGATGATTCTCGAAAACGGTGCGTCCTAGCGAGAAAACGCAAAGAGCAAAAGTTGTTCAGAATTCAATTCAGAGCACAACTTGGCAAAAAATTTCATTCTGAGTCTAAAAACAACAAAGTTACAACGATTTTATGTCAAAAATACTTAAAATCTCTTCAAACCTGAATTCTGCGAAGTCTTCGATTGTGATTTACGACTTTACTATATCGAAAATGCAGAAAATCGCTAGAAATGGGGATTCTAGCTCATTTGTAGTATAATCGAGTTATGCCATTGGGAACAAACCACTCAATGTTAAAAATTTTGATGATTCTCGAAAACGGTGCGTCCTAGCGAGAAAACGCAAAGAGCAAAAGTTGTTCTGAATTCAATTCTGAGCACAATTTAGCAAAAAATTTCATTCTGAGTCTAAATGCAAAAAAGTTACAACGATTTGATGTTAAAAATACTAAAAATATCTTCAAACCTGAATTCTGCGACGTCTTCGATGGTGGTTTACGACTTTACCATATCGAAAATGCAAAAAATCGCAGGAAATGGGGATTCTAGTTCATCTATAGTAAAATCGTGTATTGCCATTGGGAACAAACCACTCAATGTTAAAAAATTTGATGATTCTCGAAAACGGTGCGTCCTAGCGAGAAAAGTGCAAGAGCAAACGTTGTTCAGAATTCGATTTTGGGTAGGATTTAAGAGAAATTTTCATTCTCAGTTTAAAATTTCTCCAGTAACTCGAAAAGGGTGCGTCCTAGAGAGAAAACGCAAAGAGCAAAAGTTGTTCAGAATTCAATTTTGAGCACAATTTAGCAAAAAATTTCATTTTGAGTCTAATAACAACAAAGTTACAACGATTTTATGTCAAAAATACTTAAAATCTCTTCAAACCTGAATTTAGCGAGGTCTTCGAATGTGGTTTACGACTTTACCATATCGAAAATGCAGAAAATCGCTTGAAATGGGCATTCTAGTTCATTTGTAGTATAATCGAGTTTTGCCATTGGGAACAAACCACTCAATGTTAAAAAATTTGATGATTCTCGAAAACGGTGCGTCCTAGCGAGAAAACGCAAAGATCAAAAGTTGTTCTGAATTCAATTCTGAGCACAATTTAGCAAAAAATTTCATTCTGAGTGTAAATGCAAAAAAGTTACAACGATTTGATGTCAAAAATACTAAAAATGTCTTCAAACCTGAATTCTGCGACGTCTTCGATTGTGGTTTACGACTTTACCATATCGAAAATGCAAAAAATCGCAAGAAATGGGGATTCTAGTTCATCTATAGTAAAATCGAGTGTTGCCATTGGGAACAAACCACTCAATGGTAAAAAATTTGATGATTCTCGAAAACGGTGCGTCCTAGCGAGAAAAGTGCAAGAGCAAAAGTTGTTCAGAATTCAATTTTGAGCACAATTTAGCAAAAAATTTAATTTTGAGTCTAATAACAACAAAGTTACAACGATTTTATGTCAAAAATACTTAAAATATCGTCAAACCTGGATTCTGCGTCGTCTTCGAAGGTGGTTTACGACTTTACCATATCGAAAATGCAGAAAATCGCTTGAAATGGGGATTCCAGTTCATTTGTAGTATAATCGAGTTTTGCCGTTGGGAACAAACCACTCAATGTTAAAAATTTTGATGATTCTCGAAAACGGTGCGTCCTAGCGAGAAAACGCAAAGAGCAAAAGTTGTTCAGAATTCAATTCAGAGCACAACTTGGCAAAATATTTCATTCTGAGTCTAAAAACAACAAAGTTACAACGATTTTATGTCAAAAATCTTTAAAATCTCTTCAAACCTGAATTCATCGAAGTCTTCGATTGTGGTTTACAACTTTACTATATGGAAAATGCAAAAAATCGCTAGAAATGGGGATTCTAGTTCATCTATAGTATAATCGAGTGCTGCCATTGGGAACAAACCTCTCGATGTTAAAAAATTTGATAATTCTCGAAAACGGTGCGTCCTAGCGAGAAAAGTGCAAGAGCAAAAGTTGTTCAGAATTCAATTTTGGGTAGGATTTAAGAGAAATTTTCATTCTCAGTTTAAAATTTCTCCAGTAACTCGAAAAGGGTGCGTCCTAGAGAGAAAACGCAAAGAGCAAAAGTTGTTCTGATTTCAATTCTGAGCACAATTTAGCAAAATATTCATTCTGAGTCTAAAAACAACAAAGTTACAACGATTTTATGTCAAAAATACTTAAAATCTCTTCAAACCTGAATTCTGCGACGTCTTCGATTGTGATTTACGACTTTACCATATCGAAAATGCAGAAAATCGCTTGAAATGGGCATTCTAGTTCATTTGTAGTATAATCGAGTTTTGCCATTGGGAACAAACCACTCAATGTTAAAAAATTTGATGATTCTCGAAAACGGTGCGTCCTAGCGAGAAAACGCAAAGAGTAAAAGTTGTTCTGAATTCAATTCTGAGCACAATTTAGCAAAAAATTTCATTCTGAGTCTAAATGCAAAAAAGTTACAACGATTTGATGTCAAAAATACTAAAAATATCTTCAAACCTGAATTCTGCGACGTCTTCGAAGGTGGTTTACGACTTTACCATATCGAAAATGCAAAAAATCGCAAGAAATGGGGATTCTAGTTCATCTATAGTAAAATCGTGTGTTGCCATTGGGAACAAACCACTCAATGTTAAAAAATTTGATGATTCTCGAAAACGGTGCGTCCTAGCGAGAAAAGTGCAAGAGCAAAAGTTGTTCAGAATTCAATTTTGAGCACAATTTAGCAAAAAATTTCATTTTGAGTCTAATAACAACAAAGTTACAACGATTTTATGTCAAAAATACTTAAAATCTCTTCAAACCTGAATTCTGCGACGTCTTCGATTGTGATTTACGACTTTACCATATCGAAAATGCAGAAAATCGCTTGAAATGGGCATTCTAGTTCATTTGTAGTATAATCGAGTTTTGCCGTTGGGAACAAACCACTCAATGTTAAAAATTTTGATGATTCTCGAAAACGGTGCGTCCTAGCGAGAAAACGCAAAGAGCAAAAGTTGTTCAGAATTCAATTCAGAGCACAACTTGGCAAAAAATTTCATTCTGAGTCTAAAAACAACAAAGTTACAACGATTTTATGTCAAAAATACTTAAAATCTCTTCAAACCTGAATTCTGCGAAGTCTTCGATTGTGGTTTACGACTTTACTATATCAAAAATGCAGAAAATCGCTAGAAATGGGGATTCTAGTTCATCTATAGTATAATCGAGTGCTGCCATTGGGAACAAACCACTCGATGTTAAAAAAATTGATGATTCTCGAAAACGGTGCGTCCTAGCGAGAAAAGTGCAAGAGCAAAAGTTGTTCAGAATTTAAATTTGGGTAGGATTTAAGAGAAATTTTCATTCTCAGTTTAAAATTTCTCCAGTAACTCGAAAAGGGTGCGTCCTAGAGAGAAAACGCAAAGAGCAAAAGTTGTTCAGAATTCAATTTTGAGCACAATTTAGCAAAAAATTTCATTTTGAGTCTAATAACAACAAAGTTACAACGATTTTATGTCAAAAATACTTAAAATCTCTTCAAACCTGAATTTAGCGAGGTCTTCGAATGTGGTTTACGACTTTACCATATCGAAAATGCAGAAAATCGCTTGAAATGGGCATTCTAGTTCATTTGTAGTATAATCGAGTTTTGCCATTGGGAACAAACCACTCAATGTTAAAAAATTTGATGATTCTCGAAAACGGTGCGTCCTAGCGAGAAAACGCAAAGATCAAAAGTTGTTCTGAATTCAATTCTGAGCACAATTTAGCAAAAAATTTCATTCTGAGTGTAAATGCAAAAAAGTTACAACGATTTGATGTCAAAAATACTAAAAATATCTTCAAACCTGAATTCTGCGACGTCTTCGATTGTGGTTTACGACTTTACCATATCGAAAATGCAAAAAATCGCAAGAAATGGGGATTCTAGTTCATCTATAGTAAAATCGAGTGTTGCCATTGGGAACAAACCACTCAATGTTAAAAAATTTGATGATTCTCGAAAACGGTGCGTCCTAGCGAGAAAAGTGCAAGAGCAAAAGTTGTTCAGAATTCAATTTTGAGCACAATTTAGCAAAAAATTTAATTTTGAGTCTAGTAACAACAAAGTTACAACGATTTTATGTCAAAAATACTTAAAATATCGTCAAACCTGGATTATGCGTCGTCTTCGAAGGTGGTTTACGACTTTACCATATCGAAAATGCAGAAAATCGCTTGAAATGGGGATTCCAGTTCATTTGTAGTATAATCGAGTTTTGCCGTTGGGAACAAACCACTCAATGTTAAAAATTTTGATGATTCTCGAAAACGGTGCGTCCTAGCGAGAAAACGCAAAGAGCAAAAGTTGTTCAGAATTCAATTCAGAGCACAACTTGGCAAAATATTTCATTCTGAGTCTAAAAACAACAAAGTTACAACGATTTTATGTCAAAAATCTTTAAAATCTCTTCAAACCTGAATTCATCGAAGTCTTCGATTGTGGTTTACAACTTTACTAGATGGAAAATGCAAAAAATCGCTAGAAATGGGGATTCTAGTTCATCTATAGTATAATCGAGTGCTGCCATTGGGAACAAACCTCTCGATGTTAAAAAATTTGATAATTCTCGAAAACGGTGCGTCCTAGCGAGAAAAGTGCAAGAGCAAAAGTTGTTCAGAATTCAATTTTGGGTAGGATTTAAGAGAAATTTTCATTCTCAGTTTAAAATTTCTCCAGTAACTCGAAAAGGGTGCGTCCTAGAGAGAAAACGCAAAGAGCAAAAGTTGTTCTGATTTCAATTCTGAGCACAATTTAGCAAAATATTCATTCTGAGTCTAAAAACAACAAAGTTACAACGATTTTATGTCAAAAATACTTAAAATCTCTTCAAACCTGAATTCTGCGACGTCTTCGATTGTGATTTACGACTTTACCATATCGAAAATGCAGAAAATCGCTTGAAATGGGCATTCTAGTTCATTTGTAGTATAATCGAGTTTTGCCATTGGGAACAAACCACTCAATGTTAAAAAATTTGATGATTCTCGAAAACGGTGCGTCCTAGCGAGAAAACGCAAAGAGTAAAAGTTGTTCTGAATTCAATTCTGAGCACAATTTAGCAAAAAATTTCATTCTGAGTCTAAATGCAAAAAAGTTACAACGATTTGATGTCAAAAATACTAAAAATATCTTCAAACCTGAATTCTGCGACGTCTTCGATGGTGGTTTACGACTTTACCATATCGAAAATGCAAAAAATCGCAAGAAATGGGGATTCTAGTTCATCTATAGTAAAATCGTGTGTTGCCATTGGGAACAAACCACTCAATGTTAAAAAATTTGATGATTCTCGAAAACGGTGCGTCCTAGCGAGAAAAGTGCAAGAGCAAAAGTTGTTCAGAATTCAATTTTGAGCACAATTTAGCAAAAAATTTAATTTTGAGTCTAATAACAACAAAGTTACAACGATTTTATGTCAAAAATACTTAAAATATCGTCAAACCTGGATTCTGCGTCGTCTTCGAAGGTGGTTTACGACTTTACCATATCGAAAATGCAGAAAATCGCTTGAAATGGGGAGTCCAGTTCATTTGTAGTATAATCGAGTTTTGCCGTTAAGAACAAACCACTCAATGTTAAAAATTTTGATGATTCTCGAAAACGGTGCGTCCTAGCGAGAAAACGCAAAGAGCAAAAGTTGTTCAGAATTCAATTCAGAGCACAACTTGGCAAAATATTTCATTCTGAGTCTAAAAACAACAAAGTTACAACGATTTTATGTCAATAATCTTTAAAATCTATTCAAACCTGAATTCTGCGAAGTCTTCGATTGTGGTTTACGACTTTACTATATGGAAAATGCAGAAAATCGCTAGAAATGGGGATTCTAGTTCATCTATAGTATAATCGAGTGCTGCCATTGGGAACAAACCTCTCGATGTTAAAAAATTTGATGATTCTCGTAAACGGTGCGTCCTAGCGAGAAAAGTGCAAGAGCAAAAGATGTTCAGAATTCAATTTTGGGTAGGATTTAAGAGAAATTTTCATTCTCAGTTTAAAATTTCTCCAGTAACTCGAAAAGGGTGCGTCCTAGAGAGAAAACGCAAAGAGCAAAAGTTGTTCTGATTTCAATTCTGAGCACAATTTAGCAAAAAATTCATTCTGAGTCTAAAAACAACAAAGTTACAACGATTTTATGTCAAAAATACTTAAAATCTCTTCAAACCTGAATTCTGCGACGTCTTCGATTGTGATTTACGACTTTACCATATAGAAAATGCAGAAAATCGCTTGAAATGGGCATTCTAGTTCATTTGTAGTATAATCCAGTTTTCCCATTGGGAACAAACCACTCAATGTTAAAAAATTTGATGATTCTCGAAAACGGTGCGTCCTAGCGAGAAAAGTGCATGAGCAAAAGTTGTTCAGAATTAAATTTTGGGAAGGATTTAAGAGAAATTTTCATTCTCAGTTTAAAATTTCTCCAGTAACTCGAAAAGGGTGCGTCCTAGAGAGAAAACGCAAAGAGCAAAAGTTGTTCTGATTTCAATTCTGAGCACAATTTAGCAAAAACATTCATTTTGAGTCTAAAAACAACAAAGTTACAACGATTTTATGTCAAAAATACTTAAAATATCTTCAAACCTGAATTCTGCGACGTCTTCGATGGTGGTTTACGACTTTACCATATCGAAAATGCAAAAAATCGCAAGAAATGGGGATTCTAGTTCATCTATAGTAAAATCGTGTGTTGCCATTGGGAACAAACCACTCAATGTTAAAAAATTTGATGATTGTCGAAGACGGTGCGTCCTAGCGAGAAAACGCAAAAAGCAAAAGTTGTTCCGAATTCAATTTTGAGCACAATTTAGCAAAAAATTTCATTTTGAGTCTAATAACAACAAAGTTACAACGATTTTATGTCAAAAATACTTAAAATCTCTTCAAACCTGAATTTAGCGACGGCTTCGAAGTTAGTTTACGACTTTACCATATCGAAAATGCAGAAAATCGCTTGAAATGGGGATTCTAGTTCATCTATAGTATAATCGTGTGTTGCCATTGGGAACAAACCACTCAATGTTAAAAAAATTGATGATTGTCGAAAGCGGTGCGTCCTAGTGAGAAAACGCAAAGAGCACAAGTTTTTCTGAATTCAATTCTGAGCACAATTTAGCAAAAAATTTCTTTCCGAGTCTAAAAACAACAAATTTACAAAAATTTTATATCAAAAATACTTAAAATATCGTCAAACTTGGATTCTGCGACGTCTTCGAAAGTGGTTTACGACTTTACCATATCGAAAATGCAGAAAATCGCTTGAAATGGGCATTCTAGTTCATTTGTAGTATAATCGAGTTTTGCCATTGGGACTAAACCACTCAATGTTAAAAAGCTTGATGATTCTCGAAAACAGTGCGTCCTAGCGAGAAAACGCAAAGAGCAAAAGTTTTTCTGAATTCAATTTTGAGCACAATTTAGCAAAAAATTTCATTCTGAGTCTAAATGCAAAAAAGTTACAACGATTTGATGTCAAAAAAAATAAAAATATCTTCAAACCTGGATTCTGCGACGTCTTCGAAGGTGGTTTACGACTTTACCATATCGAAAATGCAGAAAATCGCTTGAAATGGGGATTCCAGTTCATTTGTAGTATAATCGAGTTTTGCCATTGGGAACAAACCACTCAATGTTAAAAATTTTGATGATTCTCGAAAACGGTGCGTCCTAGCGAGAAAACGCAAAGAGCAAAAGTTGTTCAGAATTCAATTCAGAGCACAATTTAGCAAAAAATTTCATTCTGAGTCTAAATGCAAAAAAGTTACAACGATTTGATGTCAAAAAAAATAAAAATATCTTCAAACCTGGATTCTGCGACGTCTTCGATTGTGGTTTACGACTTTACTATATCGAAAATGCAGAAAATCGCTAGAAATGGGGATTCTAGTTCATCTATAGTATAATCGAGTGCTGCCATTGGGAACAAACCACTCGATGTTAAAAAATTTGATGATTCTCGAAAACGGTGCGTCCTAGCGAGAAAAGTGCAAGAGCAAAAGTTGTTCAGAATTCAATTTTGGGTAGGATTTAAGAGAAATTTTAATTCTCAGTTTAAAATTTCTCCAGTAACTCGAAAAGGGTGCGTCCTAGAGAGAAAACGCAAAGAGCAAAAGTTGTTCTGATTTCAATTCTGAGCACAATTTAGCAAAAAAATTCATTCTGAGTCTAAAAACAACAAAGTTACAACGATGTTATGTCAAAAATACTTATAATATCGTCAAACATGGATTCTGCGACGTCTTCGAAGGTGGTTTACGACTTTACCATATCGAAAATGCAGAAAATCGCTTGAAATGGGGATTCCAGTTCATTTGTAGTATAATCGAGTTTTGCCATTGGGAACAAACCACTCAATGTTAAAAAATTTGATGATTGTCGGAGGCGGTGCGTCCTAGCGAGAAAACGCAAAAAGCAAAAGTTTTTCTGAATTCAATTCTGAGCACAACTTAGCAAAAAATTTCATTCTGAGTCTAAAAACAACAAGCTTACAACGATTTTATGTCAAAAATACTTAAAATCTCTTCAAACCTGAATTTAGCGACGGCTTCGAAGGTGGTTTACGACTTTACCATATCGAAAATGCAGAAAATCGCTTAAAATGGAGATCCTAGTTCATCTATAGTATAATCGAGTGTTGCCATTGGGAACAAACCACTCAACGTTAAAAAAATTGATGATTGTCGAAGACGGTGCGTCCTAGAGAGAAAACGCAAAGAGCAAAAGTTTTTCTGATTTCAATTCTGAGCACAATTTAGCAAAAAAATTCATTCTGAGTCTAAAAACAACAAAGTTACAACGATTTTATGTCAAAAATACTTAAAATCTCTTCAAACCTGAATTCAGCGACGGCTTCGAAGATGGTTTACGACTTTTCCATATCGAAAATGCAGAAAATCGCTTGAAATGGAGATTCTAGTTCATCTATAGTATAATCGAGTTTTGCCATTGATAACAAACCACTCAATGTTAAAAAATTTGATGATTCTCGAAAACGGTGCGTCCTAGCGAGAAAAGTGCAAGAGCAAAAGTTGTTCAGAATTCAATTTTGGGTAGGATATAAGAAAAATTTTCATTCTCAGGTTAAAATTTCTCCAGTAACTCGAAAACGGTGCGTCCTAGCGAGAAAACGCAAAGAGCAAAAGTTGTTCTGAATTCATTTCTGAGCACAATTTAGCAAAAAATTTATTTTGAGTCTAATAACAACAAAGTTACAACGATTTAATGTCAAAAATACTTAAAATCTCTTCAACCCTGAATTCAGCGACGGCTTCGAAGGTGGTTTACTACTTTTCCATATCGAAAATGCAGAAAATCGCTTGAAATGGAGATTCTAGTTCATCTATAGTATAATCGAGTTTTGCCATTGATAACAAACCACTCAATGTTAAAAAATTTGATGATTCTCGAAAACGGTGCGTCCTAGCGAGAAAAGTGCAAGAGCAAAAGTTGTTCAGAATTCAATTTTGGGTAGGATTTAAGAAAAATTTTCATTCTCAGGATCAAATTTCTCCAGTAACTCGAGAACGGTGCGTCCTAGCGAGAAAACGCAAAGAGCAAAAGTTGTTCTGAATTCAATTCTGAGCACATTTTGGCAAAAAAAATCATTTTGAGTCTAGAAACAACAAAATTACAACGATTTTATGTCAAAAATACTTAAAATCTCTTCAAACCTGAATTCAGCGACGTCTTCGAAAGTGGATTACAAATTTACCACATCGAAAAAGCAGAAAATCTCTTGAAGTGGGGATTCTACTTCATCTATAGTATAATCGAGTGTTGCCATCGGGAACAAACCACTCAATGTTAAAAAATTTGATTGTTCTCGAAATCGGTGCGTCCTAGCGAGAAAACGCAAAGAGCAAAAGTTGTCCTGAATTCAATTCTGAGCACAATTTAGCAAAAAATCACAATTTAAGAAAAATTTTCATTCTCAAGTTAAAATCTTTCCAGTAACTCGAAAACGGTGCGTCCTAGCGAGAAAACTCAATGAGCAGAAGTTGTTCAGAATTCAATTCTAAGCGCAATTTAGCAAAAAATTTTATTCTGAGTCTAAAAACAACAAAGTTACAACGATTTGGTTTCAAAAATACTTAAAATCTCTTCAAACCTGAATTCAGCGACGTCTTCGAAAGTGGATTACGAATTTACCACATCGAAAATGCAGAAAATCTCTTGAAGTGGAGATTCTACTTCATCTATAGTATAATCGAGTGTTGCCATTGGGAACAAACCACTCAATGTTAAAAAATTTGATTATTCTCGAAAACGGTGCGTCCTAGCGAGAAAACGCAAAGAGCAAAAGTTGTTCTGATTTCAATTCTGAGCACAATTTAGCAAAAAATTACAATTTAAGAAAAATTTTCATTCTCAGGTTACACTTTCTCCAGTAACTCAGAAACGGTGCGTCCTAGCAAGAAAACTCAAAGAGCAAAAGTTGTTCAGAATTCATTTTTGAGCACAATTTAGCAAAAAATTTCATTCTGAGTCTAAAAACAACAAAGTTACAACGATTTTATGTCAAAAATACTTAAAATCTCTTCAAACCTGAATTCTGCGACGTCTTCGATGGTGGTTCACGACTTTACTATACCGAAAATGCAGAAAATCGCTATAAATGTGGATTCTAATTCATCTATAGTATAATCGAGTGTTGCCATTGGGAACAAACCACTTAAAGTTAAAAAATTTGATGATTCTCGAAAACGGTGCGTTCTAGCGAGAAAACGCAAAGAGCAAAAATTGTTCAGAATTCAATTTTGGGTAATATTTAAGAAAAATTTTTATTTTCAGGTTAAAATTGCTCCAGTAACTCGAAAACGGTGCGTCCTAGCGAAAAAACGCAAGGAGCAAATGTTGTTCAGAATTCAATCCTGAGCACAACTTGGCCAAAAATTTCATTCTGAGTCTAAAAGCAAAAAAGTTACAACGACTTGATGTCAAAAATACTTAAAATCACTTCAAACCTGAATTCTACGACGTCTTCGATGGTGGTTTACGACTTTACTATATCGAAAATGCAGAAAATCGCTAGAAATGAGGATTCTAGTTCATCTATAGTATAATCGAGTGTTGCCATTGGGAACAAACCACTCAATGTTAAAAAATTTGATGATTCTCGAAAACGGTGCGTCCTAGAGAGAAAACGCAAAGAGCAAAAGTTGTTCAGAATTCAATTCTGAGCACAATTTTGCAAAAAAATTCATTCTGAGTCTAAAAACAACAAACTTTCAACGATTTTATGTCAAAAATACTTAAAACCTCTTCAAACCTGAATTCAGCGACCTCTTCGAAGGTGGTTTACGACTTTACTATATCGAAAATGCAGAAAATCGCTAGAAATGGGGATTCTAGTACTTCTACAGTATAATCGAGTGTTGCCATTGGGAACAAACCACTCAATGATAAAAAATTTGATGATTCTCGAAAACGGTGCGTCTTAGCGAGAAAAGTGCAAGAGCAAAAGTTGTTCAGAATTCAATTTTGGGTAATATTTAAGAAAAGTTTTCATTCTCAGGTTAAAATTTCTCCAGTAACTCGAAAACGATGCGTCCTAGCGAGAAAACACAAAGAGCAAAAGTTGTACTGAATTCAATTCTGAGCACAATTTAGCAAAAAATTTCATTCTGAGTCTAAAAACAACAATGTTACAACGATTTTATGTCAAAAATACATAAAATCTCTTCAAACCTGAATTCTGCGACGTCTTCGAAAGTGGTTTACGACTTTACTATATCGAAAATGCAGAAAATCGCTAGATATGGGGATTCTAGTTTATCTATAGTATAATCAAGTGTTGCCATTGAGAACAAACCACTCAATGTTAAAAAATTTGATGATTCTCGAAAACGGTGCGTCCTAGCGAGAAAAGTGCAAGAGCAAAAGTTGTTCAGAATTCAATTTTGGGTAGAATTTAAGAAAAATTTTCATTCTCAGTTTAAAATTTCTCCAGTAACTCGAAAACGGTGCGTCCTAGCGAGAAAACGCCAAGAGCAAAAGTTGTTCTGAATTCAATTCCGAGCACTACTTAGCAAAAAATTTCATTCTGAGTCTAAAAACAACAAGCTTACAACATTTTTATGTCAAAAATACTTAAAATCTCTTCAAACCTGAATTCAGTGACGTCTTGGAAGTTGGTTTACGACTTTACCATATCGAAAATGCAGAAAATCGCTTAAAATGGAGATTCTAGTTCATCCATAGTATAATCGGGTGTTGCCATTGGGAACAAACCACTCAATGTTAACAAATTTGATGATTGTCGAAGACGGTGCGTCCTAGCGAGAAAACGCAAAGAGCAAAAGTTGTTCTGAATTCAATTCTGAGCCCAATTTAAAAAAAAAATTTATTCTGAGTCTAAAAACAACAAAGTTACAACGATTTTATGTCAAAAATACTTAAAATATCGTCAAACCTGGGTTCTGCGACGTCTTCGATGGTGGTTTACGACTTTACTATATGGAGAATGCAGAAAATCGCTTGAAATGGAGATTCTTGTTCATCTATAGTATAATCGAGTTTTGCGATTGGGAACAAACCACTCAATGTTAAAAAATTTGATAATTCTCGAAAACGGTGCGTCCTAGCGAGAAAAGTGCAAAAGCAAAAGTTGTTCAGAATTCAATTTTGGGTAGCACTTAAGAAAAATTTTCATTCTCAGGTTAAAATTGCTCCAGTAACTCGAAAACTGTGCGTCCTAGCGAGAAAACGCAAGGAGCAAAAGTTGTACTGAATTCAATTCTGAGCACAATTTAGCAAAAAATTTCATTCTGAGTCTAAAAAGAACAAGCTTACAACGATTTTATGTCAAAAATACTTAAAATCTCCTCAAACCTGGATTCTGCGACGTCTTCGAAGGTGGTTTACGACTTAACTATATCGAAAATGCAGAAAATCGCTAGAAATGGGGATTCTAGTTCATCTCTAGTATAATCGAGTGTTGCCACTGGGAACCAACCACTCAATGTTAAAAAATTTGATGATTCTCGAAAACGGTGCGTCCTAGCGAGAAAAGTGCAAGAGCAAAAGTTGTTCAGATTTCAATTTTGGGTAATATTTAAGAAAAGTTTTCATTCTCAGGTTAAAATTTCTCCAGTAACTCGAAAACGGTGCGTCCTAGCGAGAAAACATAAAGAGCAAAAGTTGTACTGAATTCAATTCTGAGCACAATTTTGCAAAAAAATTCATTCTGAGTCTAATAACAACAAAGTTACAACATTTTTATGTCAAGAATTCTTAAATTCTCTTCAAACCTGAATTCAGCGACGTCTTCGAAGTTGGTTTACGACTTTACCATATCGAAAATGCAGAAAATCGCTTAAAATGGAGATTCTAGTTCATCTATAGCATAATCGGGTGTTGCCATTGGAAACAAGCCACTCAATGTTGACAAATTTGATGATTGTCGAAGACGGTGCTTTCTAGCGAGAAAACGTAAAGAGCAAAAGTTGTTCTGAATTCCATTCTGAGCACAATTTATCAAAAAATTTTATTCTGAGTCTAAAAACAACAAAGTTACAACATTTTTATGTCAAAAATTCTTAAAATCTCTTCAAACCTGAATTCAGCGACGTCTTCGAAGTTGGTTTACGACTTTACCATATCGAAAATGCAGAAAATCGCTTAAAATGGAGATTCTAGTTCATCTATAGCATAATCGAGTGTTGCCATTGGGAACAAACCACTCAATGTTAACAAATTTGAAGATTGTCGAAGACGGTGCGTCCTAGCGAGAAAACGCAAAGAGCAAAAGTTGTTCTGAATACAATTCTGAGCACAACTTAGCAAAAAATTTCATTCTGAGTCTAAAAACAACAAGCTTACAACGATTTTATGTTAAAAATACTTAAAATCTCTTCAAACCTGGATTCTGCGACGTCTTCGAAGGTGGTTTACGACTTTACCATATCGAAAATGCAGAAAATCGCTTGAAATGGGGATTCTAGTTCATTTGTAGTATAATCGAATTTTGCCATTGGGAACAAACCACTCAATGCTAAAAATTTTGATGATTCTCGAAAACTGTGCGTCCTAGCGAGAAAAGTGCAAGAGCAAAAGTTGTTCAGAATTCAATTTTGGGTAGAACTTAAGAAAAATTTTCATTCTCAGGTTAAAATTGCTCCAGTAACTCGAAAACGGTGCGTCCTAGCGAGAAAACTCAAAGAGCAAAAGTTGTTCCGAATTCAATTCTGAGCACAATTTAGCAAGAAATCTCATTTTGAGTCTAATAACAACAAAGTTACATCGATTTTATGTCAAAAATACTTAAAATCTTTTCAAGCCTTATTTCTGCGACGTCTTCGATGGTGGTTTACGACTTTACTATATCGAAAATGCAGAAAATCGCTAGAAATGGGGATTCTAGTTCATCCATAGTAAAATCGTGTGTTGCCATTGGGAACAAACCACTCAATATTAAAAAATTTGATGATTCTCGAAAACGGTGCGTCCTAGCGAGAAAAGTGCAAGAGCAAAAGTTGTTCAGAATTCAATTTTGTTTAGGATTTAAGAAAAATTTTCATTCTCAGGTTAAAATTTCTCCACTAACTCGAAAACGGTGCGTCCTAGCGAGAAAACATAAAGAGCAAAAGTTGTACTGAATTCAATTCTGAGCACAATTTAGCAAAAAATTTCATTCTGAGTCTAAAAACAACAAAGTTACAACGATTTTATGTCAAAAATACTTAAAATATCGTCAAACCTGGGTTCTGCGACGTCTTCGATGGTGGTTTACGACTTTACTATATGGAGAATGCAGAAAATCGCTTGAAATGGAGATTCTTGTTCATCTATAGTATAATCGAGTTTTGCGATTGGGAACAAACCACTCAATGTTAAAAAATTTGATAATTCTCGAAAACGGTGCGTCCTAGCGAGAAATGTGCAAGAGCAAAAGTTGTTCAGAATTCAATTTTGGGTAGGATTTAAGAAAAATTTTCAATCTCAGGTTGAAATTTCTCCAGTAACTCGAAAACGATGCGTCCTAGCGGGAAAACGCAAAAAGCAAAAGTTGTTCTGAATTCAATTCTGAGCACAACTTAGCAAAAAATTTCATTCTGAGTCTAAAAACAACAAGCTTACAACGATTTTATGTTAAAAATACTTAAAATCTCTTCAAACCTGGATTCTGCGACGTCTTCGAAGGTGGTTTACGACTTTACCATATCGAAAATGCAGAAAATCGCTTGAAATGGGGATTCTAGTTCATTTGTAGTATAATCGAATTTTGCCATTGGGAACAAACCACTCAATGCTAAAAATTTTGATGATTCTCGAAAACTGTGCGTCCTAGCGAGAAAAGTGCAAGAGCAAAAGTTGTTCAGAATTCAATTTTGGGTAGAACTTAAGAAAAATTTTCATTCTCAGGTTAAAATTGCTCCAGTAACTCGAAAACGGTGCGTCCTAGCGAGAAAACGCAAGGAGCAAAAGTTGTACTGAATTCAATTCTGTGCACAATTTAGCAAAAAATTTCATTCTGAGTCTAAAAACAACAATGTTACAACGATTTTATGTCAAAAATACATAAAATCTTTTCAAACCTGAATTCTGCAACGTCTTCGATGGTGGTTTACGACTTAACTATATCGAAAATGCAGAATATCGCTAGAAATGGGGATTCTAGTTAATCTATAGTATAATCGAGTGTTGCCATTGCGAACAAACCACTCAATGTTAAAAAATTTGATGATTCTCGAAAACGGTGCGTCCTAGCGAGAAAAGTGCAAGAGCAAAAGTTGTTCAGATTTCAATTTTGGGTAATATTTAAGAAAAGTTTTCATTCTCAGGTTAAAATTTCTCCTGTAACTCGAAAACGGTGCGTCCTAGCGAGAAAACATAAAGAGCAAAAGTTGTACTGAATTCAATTCTGAGCACAATTTTGCAAAAAAATTCATTCTGAGTCTAATAACAACAAAGTTACAACATTTTTATGTCAAGAATTCTTAAATTCTCTTCAAACCTGAATTCAGCGACGTCTTCGAAGTTGGTTTACGACTTTACCATATCGAAAATGCAGAAAATCGCTTAAAATGGAGATTCTAGTTCATCTATAGCATAATCGGGTGTTGCCATTGGGAACAAGCCACTCAATGTTGACAAATTTGATGATTGTCGAAGACGGTGCTTTCTAGCGAGAAAACGTAAAGAGCAAAAGTTGTTCTGAATTCCATTCTGAGCACAATTTAGCAAAAAATTTTATTCTGAGTCTAAAAACAACAAAGTTACAACATTTTTATGTCAAAAATTCTTAAAATCTCTTCAAACCTGAATTCAGCGACGTCTTCGAAGTTGGTTTACGACTTTACCATATCGAAAATGCAGAAAATCGCTTAAAATGGAGATTCTAGTTCATCTATAGCATAATCGAGTGTTGCCATTGGGAACAAACCACTCAATGTTAACAAATTTGAAGATTGTCGAAGACGGTGCGTCCTAGCGAGAAAACGCAAAGAGCAAAAGTTGTTCTGAATACAATTCTGAGCACAATTTAGCAAAAAATTTCATTCTGAGTCTAAAAACAACAAGCTTACAACGATTTTATGTCAAAAATACTTAAAATCTCTTCAAACCTGGGTTCTGCGAAGTCTTCGAAGGTGGTTTACGACATTACCATATCGAAAATGCAGAAAATCGCTAGAAATGGGGATTCTAGTTCATCTCTAGTATAATCGAGTTTTGCCATTGGGAACAAACCACTCAATGCTAAAAATTTTGATGATTCTCGAAAACGGTGCGTCCTAGCGAGAAAAGTGCAAGAGCAAAAGTTGTTCAGAATTCAATTTTGTTTAGGATTTAAGAAAAATTTTCATTCTCAAGTTAAAATTTCTCCACTAACTCGAAAACGGTGCGTCCTAGCGAGAAAACATAAAGAGCAAAAGTTGTACTGAATTCAATTCTGAGCACAATTTAGCAAAAAATTTCATTCTGAGTCTAAAAACAACAAAGTTACAACGATTTTATGTCAAAAATACTTAAAATATCGTCAAACCTGGGTTCTGCGACGTCTTCGATGGTGGTTTACGACTTTACTATATCGAGAATGCAGAAAATCGCTTGAAATGGAGATTCTTGTTCATCTATAGTATAATCGAGTTTTGCGATTGGGAACAAACCACTCAATGTTAAAAAATTTGATAATTCTCGAAAACGGTGCGTCCTAGCGAGAAATGTGCAAGAGCAAAAGTTGTTCAGAATTCAATTTTGGGTAGGATTTAAGAAAAATTTTCAATCTCAGGTTGAAATTTCTCCAGTAACTCGAAAACGATGCGTCCTAGCGGGAAAACGCAAAAAGCAAAAGATGTTCTGAATTCAATTCTGAGCACAACTTAGCAAAAAATTTCATTCTGAGTCTAAAAACAACAAGCTTACAACGATTTTATGTTAAAAATACTTAAAATCTCTTCAAACCTGGATTCTGCGACGTCTTCGAAGGTGGTTTACGACTTTACCATATCGAAAATGCAGAAAATCGCTTGAAATGGGGATTCTAGTTCATTTGTAGTATAATCGAATTTTGCCATTGGGAACAAACCACTCAATGCTAAAAATTTTGATGATTCTCGAAAACTGTGCGTCCTAGCGAGAAAAGTGCAAGAGCAAAAGTTGTTCAGAATTCAATTTTGGGTAGAACTTAAGAAAAATTTTCATTCTCAGGTTAAAATTGCTCCAGTAACTCGAAAACGGTGCGTCCTAGCGAGAAAACGCAAGGAGCAAAAGTTGTACTGAATTCAATTGTGTGCACAATTTAGCAAAAAATTTCATTCTGAGTCTAAAAACAACAATGTTACAACGATTTTATGTCAAAAATACATAAAATCTTTTCAAACCTGAATTCTGCAACGTCTTCGATGGTGGTTTACGACTTAACTATATCGAAAATGCAGAATATCGCTAGAAATGGGGATTCTAGTTAATCTATAGTATAATCGAGTGTTGCCATTGCGAACAAACCACTCAATGTTAAAAAATTTGATGATTCTCGAAAACGGTGCGTCCTAGCGAGAAAAGTGCAAGAGGAAAAGTTGTTCAGAATTCAATTTTGGGTAATATTTCAGAAAAATTTTCATTCTCAGGTTAAAATTGCTCCAGTAACTCGAAAACGGGGCGTCCTAGCGAGAAAACGCAAAAAGCAAAATTTGTTCTGAATTCAATTCTGAGCACTACTTGGCAAAAGATTTCATTCTGAGTCTAAAAACAACAAGCTTACAACGATTTTATGTCAAAAATACTTAAAATCTCTTCAAACCTGGATTCTGCGACGTCCTCGAAGGTGGTTTACGACTTTACCATATCGAAAATGCAGAAAATCGCTTGAAATGGGGATTCTAGTTCATCTATAGTATAATCGAGTTTTGCAACTGGGAACCAACCACTCAATGTTAAAAAATTTGATGATTCTCGAAAACGGTGCTTCCTAGCGGGAAAAGTGCAAGAGCAAAAGTTGTTCAGAATTCAATTCTGAGCACAATTTTGCAAAAAAATTCATTCTTAGCCTAAAAATACAAAGTTACAACGATTTTATGCTAAAAATACTTAAAATCTCTTCAAACCTGAATTCTGCGACGTGTTCTATGGTGGTTTACGACTTTACTTTATCGAGAATGCAGAAAATCGCTAGAAATGGAGATTCTAGTTCATCTATAGTATAATCGAGTGTTGCCATTGAGAACAAACCACTCAATGTTAAAAAATTTGATGATTCTCGAAAACGGTGCGTCCTAGCGAGAAAAGTGCAAGAGCAAAAGTTGTTCAGAATTCAATTTTGGGTAGGATTTATGAAAAATTTTCATTCTCAGGTTAAATTTCTCCAGTAATTCGAAAACGGTGCGTCCTAGCGAGAAAACGCAAAGAGCAAAAGTTGTTCTGAATTTAATGCTGAGCACAATTTGGCAAAAAAAATTATTTCGAGTCTAAAAACAACAAAGTTACAACGATTTGATACCAAAAATACTTAAAATCTCTTCAAACCTGAATTCAGCGACGTCTTCGAAGGTGGTTTACAAATTTACCACATCGAAAATGCAAAAAATCGCTTGAAATGGGGATCCTAGTTCATCTATAGTATAATGGAGTGTTGCCATTGGGAACAAACCACTCAATGTTTAAAAATTTGATGATTCTCGAGAACGGTGCGTCCTGGCCAGAAAACGCAAAGAGCCAAAGTTGTTCAGAATTCAATTCTGAGCACAAGTTAGCAAGAAATTTCATTCTGAGTCTAAAAACAACAAAAGCTACAACGATTTTATGTCAAAAATACTTAAAATCTTTTCAAACCTGAATTCAGCGACGTCTTCGAAGGTGGTCTACGACTTTACCATATCGAAAATGCAGAAAATCTCTTGAAATGGGGATTCTAGTTCATCTATTGTATAATCGAGTTTTGCGATTGGGAACAAACCACTCAATGTTAAAAAATTTGATGATTCTCGAAAACGGTGCGTTCTAGCGAGAAAACTCAAAGAGCAAAAGTTGTTCCGAATTCAATTCTGAGCACAATTTTGCAAAAAAATTCATTCTGAGTCTAAAAATACAAAGTTACAACGATTTTATGTCAAAAATACATAAAATCTTTTCAAACCTGAATTCAGCGACGTCTTCGAAGGTGGTTTACGACTTTACCATATCCAAAATGCAGAAAATCTCTTGAAATGGGGATTCTAGTTCATCTATAGTATAATCGAGTGTTGCCATTGAGAACAAACCACTCAATGTTAAAAAAATTGATAATTCTCGAAAACGGTGCGTCGTAGCGAGAAAAGTGCAAGAGCAAATGTTGTTCAGAATTCAATTTTGGGTAATATTTAAGAAAAATTTTCATTCTCAGGTTAAAATTTTTCCAGTAACTCGAGAACGGTGCGTCCTAGCGAGAAAACTCAAAGAGCAAAAGTTGTTCCGAATTCAATTCTGAGCACAATTTAGCAAGAAATCTCATTTTGAGTCTAATAACAACAAAGTTACATCGATTTTATGTCAAAAATACTTAAAATCTTTTCAAGCCTTATTTCTGCGACGTCTTCGATGGTGGTTTACGACTTTACTATATCGAAAATGCAGAAAATCGCTAGAAATGGGGATTCTAGTTCATCCATAGTAAAATCGTGTGTTGCCATTGGGAACAAACCACTCAATATTAAAAAATTTGATGATTCTCGAAAACGGTGCGTCCTAGCGAGAAAACGCAAAGAGCAAAAGTTGTTCTGAATTCAATTTTGAGCGCAATTTAGCAAAAAATTTCATTTTGAGTCTAAGAAGAACAAAGTTACAACATTTTTATGTCAAAAATACTTAAAATCTCTTCAAACCTGAATTCAGCGACGTCTTCGAAGTTGGTTTACGACTTTACCATATCGAAAATGCAGAAAATCGCTTAAAATGGAGATTCTAGTTCATCTATAGTATAATCGAGTGTTGCCATTGGGAACAAACCACTTAATGTTAACAAATTTGATGATTGTCGAAGACGGTGCTTCCTAGCGAGAAAACGCAAAGAGCAAAAATACTTAAAATCTTTTCAAACCTGAATTCAGCGACGTCTTTGAAGGTGGTTTACGACTTTACCATATCGAAAATGCAGAAAATCGCTTGAAATGGGGATTCTAGTTCATTTGTGGTATAATCGGGTTTTGCCATTGGGAACAAACCACTCAATGTTAAAAAATTTGATGATTCTCGAAAACGGTGCATCCTAGCGATAAAAGTGCAAGAGCAAAAGTTGTTCAGAATTCAATTTTGGGTAGGATTTAAGAAAAATTTTCATTCTCAGGTTAAAATTTTTCCAGTAACTCGAGAACGGTGCGTCCTAGCGAGAAAACTCAAAGAGCAAAAGTTGTTCCGAATTCAATTCTGAGCACAATTTAGCAAGAAATCTCATTTTGAGTCTAATAACAACAAAGTTACATCAATTTTATGTCAAAAATACTTAAAATCTTTTCAAGCCTTATTTCTGCGACGTCTTCGATGGTGGTTTACGACTTTACTATATCGAAAATGCAGAAAATCGCTAGAAATGGGGATTCTAGTTCATCCATAGTAAAATCGTGTGTTGCCATTGGGAACAAACCACTCAATATTAAAAAATTTGATGATTCTCGAAAACGGTGCGTCCTGGCCAGAAAACGCAAAGAGCCAAAGTTGTTCAGAATTCAATGCTGAGCACAAGTTAGCAAGAAATTTCATTCTGAGTCTAAAAACAACAAAAGCTACAACGATTTTATGTCAAAAATACTTAAAATCTTTTCAAACCTGAATTCAGCGACGTCTTCGAAGGTGGTTTACGACTTTACCATATCGAAAATGCAGAAAATCTCTTGAAATGGGGATTCTAGTTCATCTATAGTATAATCGAGTTTTGCGATTGGGAACAAACCACTCAATGTTAAAAAATTTGATGATTCTCGAAAACGGTGCGTTCTAGCGAGAAAACTCAAAGAGCAAAAGTTGTTCCGAATTCAATTCTGAGCACAATTTTGCAAAAAAAATCATTCTGAGTCTAAAAATACAAAGTTACAACGATTTTATGTCAAAAATACTTAAAATCTTTTCAAACCTGAATTCAGCGACGTCTTCGAAGGTGGTTTACGACTTTACCATATCCAAAATGCAGAAAATCGCTTGAAATGGAGATTCTTGTTCATCTATAGTATAATCGAGTTTTGCGATTGGGAACAAACCATTCAATGTTAAAAAATTTGATAATTCTCGAAAACAGTGCGTCCTAGCGAGAAAAGTGCAAGAGCAAAAGTTGTTCAGAATTCAATTTTGGGTAGGATTTAAGAAAAATTTTCAATCTCAGGTTGAAATTTCTCCAGTAACTCGAAAACGATGCGTCCTAGCGGGAAAACGCAAAAAGCAAAAGTTGTTCTGAATTCAATTCTGAGCACAATTTAGCAAAAAATTTCAGTCTGAGTCTGAAAACAACAATGTTACAACGATTTTATGTCAAAAATACATAAAATCTCTGCAAACCTGAATTCTGCAACGTCTTCGATGGTGGTTTACGACTTAACTATATCGAAAATGCAGAATATCGCTAGAAATGGGGATTCTAGTTAATCTATAGCATAATCGAGTGTTGCCATTGCGAACAAACCACTCAATGTTAAAAAATTTGATGATTCTCGAAAACGGTGCGTCCTAGCGAGAAAAGTGCAAAAGCAAAAGTTGTTTAGAATTCAATTTTGGGTAGAACTTAAGAAAAATTTTCATTCTCAGGTTAAAATTGCTCCAGTAACTCGAAAACGGTGCGTCCTAGCGAGAAAACGCAAGGAGCAAAAGTTGTACTGAATTCAATTCTGTGCACAATTTAGCAAAAAATTTCATTCTGAGTCTAAAAACAACAATGTTACAACGATTTTATGTCAAAAATACATAAAATCTTTTCAAACCTGAATTCTGCAACGTCTTCGATGGTGGTTTACGACTTAACTATATCGAAAATGCAGAAAATCGCTAGAAATGGGGATTCTAGTTCATTTATAGTTTAATCGAGTGTTGCCATTGCGAACAAACCACTCAATGTTAAAAAATTTGATGATTATCGAAAACGGTGCGTCCTAGCGAGAAAAGTGCAAGAGGAAAAGTTGTTCAGAATTCAATTTTGGGTAATATTTAAGAAAAATTTTCATTCTCAGGTTAAAATTGCTCCAGTAACTCGAAAACGGGGCGTCCTAGCGAGAAAACGCAAAGAGCAAAATTTGTTCTGAATTCAATTCTGAGCACTACTTAGCAAAAGATTTCATTCTGAGTCTAAAAACAACAAGCTTACAACGATTTTATGTCAAAAATACTTAAAATCTCTTCAAACCTGGATTCTGCGACGTCCTCGAAGGTGGTTTACGACTTTACCATGTCGAAAATGCAGAAAATCGCTTGAAATGGGGATTCTAGTTCATCTATAGTATAATCGAGTTTTGCAACTGGGAACCAACCACTCAATCTTAAAAAAATTGATGATTCTCGAAAACGGTGCGTCCTAGCGGGAAAAGTGCAAGAGCAAAAGTTGTTCAGAATTCAATTCTGAGCACAATTTTGCAAAAAAATTCATTCTTAGCCTAAAAATACAAAGTTACAACGATTTTATGCCAAAAATACTTAAAATCTCTTCAAACCTGAATTCTGCGACGTGCTCGATGGTGGTTTACGACTTTACTTTATCGAGAATGCAGAAAATCGCTAGAAATGGAGATTCTAGTTCATCTATAGTATAATTGAGTGTTGCCATTGAGAACAAACCACTCAATGTTAAAAAATTTGATGATTCTCGAAAACAGTGCGTCCTAGCGAGAAAAGTGCAAGAGCAAAAGTTGTTCAGAATTCAATTTTAAAATCTTTTCAAACCTGAATTCAGCGACGTCTTCGAAGGTGGTTTACGACTTTACCATATCGAAAATGCAGAAAATCTCTTGAAATGGGGATTCTAGTTCATCTATAGTATAATCGAGTTTTGCGATTGGGAACAAACCACTCAATGTTAAAAAATTTGATGATTCTCGAAAACGGTGCGTTCTAGCGAGAAAACTCAAAGAGCAAAAGTTGTTCCGAATTCAATTCTGAGCACAATTTTGCAAAAAAATTCATTCTGAGTCTAAAAATACAAAGTTACAACGATTTTATGTCAAAAATACTTAAAATCTTTTCAAACCTGAATTCAGCGACGTCTTCGAAGGTGGTTTACGACTTTACCATATCCAAAATGCAGAAAATCTCTTGAAATGGGGATTCTAGTTCATCTATAGTATAATCGAGTTTTGCGATTGGGAACAAACCACTCAATGTTAAAAAATTTGATGATTCTCGAAAACGGTGCGTTCTAGCGAGAAAATTGCAAGAGCAGAAGTTGTTCAGAATTCAATTTTGGGTAGAATTAAAGAAAAATTTTCATTTTCAGGTTAAAATTGCTCCAGTAACTCGAAAACCGTGCGTCCTAGCGAGAAAACGCAAAGAGCAAGAGTTGTTCAGAATTCAATTCTGAGCACAATTTTGCAAAAAAAATTATTCTGAGTCTAAAAATACAAAGTTACAACGATTTTATGTCAAAAATACTTAAAATCTTTTCAAACCTGAATTCAGCGACGTCTTCGAAGGTGGTTTACGACTTTACCATATCGAAAATGCAGAAAATCTCTTGAAATGGGGATTCTAGTTCATCTATAGTATAATCGAGTTTTGCGATTGGGAACAAACCACTCAATGTTAAAAAATTTGACGATTCTCGAAAACGGTGCGTTCTAGCGAGAAAACTCAAAGAGCAAAAGTTGTTCCGAATTCAATTCTGAGCACAATTTTGCAAAAAAATTCATTCCGAGTCTAAAAATACAAAGTTACAACGATTTTATGTCAAAAATACTTAAAATCTTTTCAAATCTGAATTCAGCGACGTCTTCGAAGGTGGTTTACGACTTTACCATATCCAAAATGCAGAAAATCTCTTGAAATGGGGATTCTAGTTCATCTATAGTATAATCGAGTGTTGCCACTGGGAACCAACCACTCAATGTTAAAAAATTTGATGATTCTCGAAAACGGTGCGTCCTAGCGAGAAAACATAAAGAACAAAAGTTGTACTGAATTCAATTCTGAGCACAATTTTGCAAAAAAATTCATTCTGAGTCTAAAAAGAACAAGCTTACAACGATTTTATGTCAAAAATACTTAAAATCTCTTCAAACCTGGATTCTGCGACGTCTTCGAAGGTGGTTTACGACTTAACTATATCGAAAATGCAGAAAATCGCTAGAAATGGGGATTCTAGTTCATCTCTAGTATAATCGAGTGTTGCCACTGGGAACCAACCACTCAATGTTAAAAAATTTGATGATTCTCGAAAACGGTGCGTCCTAGCGAGAAAACATAAAGAACAAAAGTTGTACTGAATTCAATTCTGAGCACAATTTTGCAAAAAAATTCAGTCTGAGTCTAAAAACAACAAAGTTACAACGATTTTATGTCAAAAATACTTAAAATATCGTCAAACCTGGGTTCTGCGACGTCTTCGATGGTGGTTTACGACTTAACTATATCGAAAATGCAGAAAATCGCTAGAAATGGGGATTCTAGTTCATCTACAATATAATCGAGAGTTGCCATTGGGAACAAACCACTCAATGTTAAAAAATTTGATGATTCTCGAAAACGGTGCGTCCTAGCGAGAAAAGTGCAAAAGCAAAAGTTGTTCAGAATTCAATTTTGGGTAGCATTTAAGAAAAATTTTCATTCTCAGGTTAAAATTGCTCCAGTAACTCGAAAACTGTGCGTCCTAGCGAGAAAACGCAAGGAGCAAAAGTTGTACTGAATTCAATTCTGAGCACAATTTAGCAAAAAATTTCATTCTGAGTCTAAAAAGAACAAGCTTACAACGATTTTATGTCAAAAATACTTAAAATCTCCTCAAACCTGGATTCTGCGACGTCTTCGAAGGTGGTTTACGACTTAACTATATCGAAAATGCAGAAAATCGCTAGAAATGGGGATTCTAGTTCATCTCTAGTATAATCGAGTGTTGCCACTGGGAACCAACCACTCAATGTTAAAAAATTTGATGATTCTCGAAAACGGTGCGTCCTAGCGAGAAAAGTGCAATAGCAAAAGTTGTTCAGATTTCAATTTTGGGTAATATTTAAGAAAAGTTTTCATTCTCAGGTTAAAATTTCTCCAGTAACTCGAAAACGGTGCTTTCTAGCGAGAAAACGTAAAGAGCAAAAGTTGTTCTGAATTCCATTCTGAGCACAATTTAGCAAAAAATTTTATTCTGAGTCTAAAAACAACAAAGTTACAACATTTTTATGTCAAAAATTCTTAAAATCTCTTCAAACCTGAATTCAGCGACGTCTTCGAAGTTGGTTTACGACTTTACCATATCGAAAATGCAGAAAATCGCTTAAAATGGAGATTCTAGTTCATCTATAGCATAATCGAGTGTTGCCATTGGGAACAAACCACTCAATGTTAACAAATTTGAAGATTGTCGAAGACGGTGCGTCCTAGCGAGAAAACGCAAAGAGCAAAAGTTGTTCTGAATACAATTCTGAGCACAATTTAGCAAAAAATTTCATTCTGAGTCTAAAAACAACAAGCTTACAACGATTTTATGTCAAAAATACTTAAAATCTCTTCAAACCTGGGTTCTGCGAAGTCTTCGAAGGTGGTTTACGACATTACCATATCGAAAATGCAGAAAATCGCTAGAAATGGGGATTCTAGTTCATCTCTAGTATAATCGAGTTTTGCCATTGGGAACAAACCACTCAATGCTAAAAATTTTGATGATTCTCGAAAACGGTGCGTCCTAGCGAGAAATGTGCAAGAGCAAAAGTTGTTCAGAATTCAATTTTGTTTAGGATTTAAGAAAAATTTTCATTCTCAGGTTAAAATTTCTCCACTAACTCGAAAACGGTGCGTCCTAGCGAGAAAACATAAAGAGCAAAAGTTGTACTGAATTCAATTCTGAGCACAATTTAGCAAAAAATTTCACTCTGAGTCTAAAAACAACAAAGTTACAACGATTTTATGTCAAAAATACTTAAAATATCGTCAAACCTGGGTTCTGCGACGTCTTCGATGGTGGTTTACGACTTTACTATATCGAGAATGCAGAAAATCGCTTGAAATGGAGATTCTTGTTCATCTATAGTATAATCGAGTTTTGCGATTGGGAACAAACCACTCAATGTTAAAAAATTTGATAATTCTCGAAAACGGTGCGTCCTAGCGAGAAATGTGCAAGAGCAAAAGTTGTTCAGAATTCAATTTTGGGTAGGATTTAAGAAAAATTTTCAATCTCAGGTTGAAATTTCTCCAGTAACTCGAAAACGATGCGTCCTAGCGGGAAAACGCAAAAAGCAAAAGTTGTTCTGAATTCAATTCTGAGCACAACTTAGCAAAAAATTTCATTCTGAGTCTAAAAACAACAAGCTTACAACGATTTTATGTTAAAAATACTTAAAATCTCTTCAAACCTGAACTCTGCGACGTCTTCGAAAGTGGTTTACGACTTTACCATATCGAAAATGCAAAAAATCGCTTGAAATGGGGATTCTAGTTCATTTGTAGTATAATCGAATTTTGCCATTGGGAACAAACCACTCAATGCTAAAAATTTTGATGATTTTCGAAAACTGTGCGTCCTAGCGAGAAAAGTGCAAGAGCAAAAGTTGTTCAGAATTCAATTTTGTTTAGGATTTAAGAAAAATTTTCATTCTCAGGTTAAAATTTCTCCAGTAACTCGAAAACGGTGCGTCCTAGCGAGAAAACATAAAGAGCAAAAGTTGTACTGAATTCAATTCTGAGCACAATTTAGCAAAAAATTTCAGTCTGAGTCTAAAAACAACAATGTTACAACGATTTTATGTCAAAAATACATAAAATCTCTGCAAACCTGAATTCTGCGACGTCTTCGATGGTGGTTTACGACTTAACTATATCGAAAATGCAGAAAATCGCTAGAAATGGGGATTCTAGTTCATCTACAATATAATCGAGTGTTGCCATTGGGAACAAACCACTCAATGTTAAAAAATTTGATGATTCTCGAAAACGGTGCGTCCTAGCGAGAAAAGTGCAAAAGCAAAAGTTGTTCAGAATTCAATTTTGGGTAGCATTTAAGAAAAATTTTCATTCTCAGGTTAAAATTGCTCCAGTAACTCGAAAACTGTGCGTCCTAGCGAGAAAACGCAAGGAGCAAGAGTTGTACTGAATTCAATTCTGAGCACAATTTAGCAAAAAATTTCATTCTGAGTCTAAAAAGAACAAGCTTACAACGATTTTATGTCAAAAATACTTAAAATCTCTTCAAACCTGGATTCTGCGACGTTTTCGAAGGTGGTTTACGACTTAACTATATCGAAAATGCAGAAAATCGCTAGAAATGGGGATTCTAGTTCATCTCTAGTATAATCGAGTGTTGCCACTGGGAACCAACCACTCAATGTTAAAAAATTTGATGATTCTCGAAAACGGTGCGTCCTAGCGAGAAAAGTGCAAGAGCAAAAGTTGTTCAGATTTCAATTTTGGGTAATATTTAAGAAAAGTTTTCATTCTCAGGTTAAAATTTCTCCAGTAACTCGAAAACGGTGCGTCCTAGCGAGAAAACATAAAGAGCAAAAGTTGTACTGAATTCAATTCTGAGCACAATTTTGCAAAAAAATTCATTCTGAGTCTAATAACAACAAAGTTACAACATTTTTATGTCAAAAATTCTTAAAATCTCTTCAAACCTGAATTCAGCGACGTCTTCGAAGTTGGTTTACGACTTTACCATATCGAAAATGCAGAAAATCGCTTAAAATGGAGATTCTAGTTCATCTATAGCATAATCGAGTGTTGCCATTGGGAACAAACCACTCAATGTTAACAAATTTGAAGATTGTCGAAGACGGTGCGTCCTAGCGAGAAAACGCAAAGAGCAAAAGTTGTTCTGAATTCAATTCTGAGCACAATTTAGCAAAAAATTTCATTCTGAGTCTAAAAACAACAAGCTTACAACGATTTTATGTCAAAAATACTTAAAATCTCTTCAAACCTGGGTTCTGCGAAGTCTTCGAAGGTGGTTTACGACATTACCATATCGAAAATGCAGAAAATCGCTTGAAATGGGGATTCTAGTTCATTTGTAATATAATCGAGTTTTGCCATTGGGAACAAACCACTCAATGCTAAAAATTTTGTTGATTCTCGAAAACGGTGCGTCCTAGCGAGAAAAGTGCAAGAGCAAAAGTTGTTCAGACTTCAATTTTGTTTAGGATTTAAGAAAAATTTTCATTCTCAGGTTAAAATTTCTCCACTAACTCGAAAACGGTGCGTCCTAGCGAGAAAACATAAAGAGCAAAAGTTGTACTGAATTCAATTCTGAGCACAATTTAGCAAAAAATTTCATTCTGAGTCTAAAAACAACAAGCTTACAACGATTTTATGTCAAAAATACTTAAAATCTTTTCAAGCCTTAATTCTGCGACGTCTTCGATGGTGGTTTACGACTTTACTATATCGAAAATGCAGAAAATCGCTAGAAATGGGGATTCTAGTTCATCCATAGTATAATCGTGTGTTGCCATTGGGAACAAACCACTCAATGTTAAAAAATTTGATGATTCTCGAAAACGGTGCGTCCTAGCGCGAAAACGCAAAGAGCAAAAGTTGTTCTGAATTCAATTTTGAGCGCAATTTAGCAAAAAATTTCATTTTGAGTCTAATAACAACAAAGTTACAACATTTTTATGTCAAAAATACTTAAAATGTCTTCAAACCTGAATTCAGTGACGTCTTCGAAGGTGGTTTACGACTTTACCATATCGAAAATGCAGAAAATCGCTTAAAATGGAGATTCTAGTTCATCTATAGTATAATCGGGTGTTGCCATTGGGAACAAACCACTCAATGTTGACAAATTTGATGATTGTCCAAGACGGTGCGTTCTAGCGAGAAAACGTAAAGAGCAAAAGTTGTTCTGAATTTCATTCTGAGCACAATTTAGCAAAAAATTTTATTCTGAGTCTAAAAACAACAAAGTTACAACGATTTTATGTCAAAAATACTTAAAATATCGTCAAACCTGGGTTCTGCGACGTCTTCAATGGTGGTTTACGACTTTACTATATCGAGAATGCAGAAAATCGCTTGAAATGGAGATTCTTGTTCATCTATAGTATAATCGAGTTTTGCGATTGGGAACAAACCACTCAATGTTAAAAAATTTGATAATTCTCGAAAACAGTGCGTCCTAGCGAGAAAAGTGCCAGAGCAAAAGTTGTTCAGAATTCAATTTTGGGTAGGATTTAAGAAAAATTTTCAATCTCAGGTTGAAATTTCTCCAGTAACTCGAAAACGATGCGTCCTAGAGGGAAAACGCAAAAAGCAAAAGTTGTTCTGAATTCAATTCTGAGCACAACTTAGCAAAAAATTTCATTCTGAGTCTAAAAAGAACAAGCTTACAACGATTTTATGTCAAAAATACTTAAAATCTCTTCAAACCTGGATTCTGCGACGTTTTCGAAGGTGGTTTACGACTTAACTGTATCGAAAATGCAGAAAATCGCTAGAAATGGGGATTCTAGTTCATCTCCAGTATAATCGAGTGTTGCCACTGGGAACCAACCACTCAATGTTAAAAAATTTGATGATTCTCGAAAACGGTGCGTCCTAGCGAGAAAAGTGCAAGAGCAAAAGTTGTTCAGATTTCAATTTTGGGTAATATTTAAGAAAAGTTTTCATTCTCAGGTTAAAATTTCTCCAGTAACTCGAAAACGGTGCGTCCTAGCGAGAAAACATAAAGAGCAAAAGTTGTACTGAATTCAATTCTGAGCACAATTTTGCAAAAAAATTCATTCTGAGTCTAATAACAACAAAGTTACAACATTTTTATGTCAAAAATTCTTAAAATCTCTTCAAACCTGAATTCAGCGACGTCTTCGAAGTTGGTTTACGACTTTACCATATCGAAAATGCAGAAAATCGCTTAAAATGGAGATTCTAGTTCATCTATAGCATAATCGAGTGTTGCCATTGGGAACAAACCACTCAATGTTAACAAATTTGAAGATTGTCGAAGACGGTGCGTCCTAGCGAGAAAACGCAAAGAGCAAAAGTTGTTCTGAATTCAATTCTGAGCACAATTTAGCAAAAAATTTCATTCTGAGTCTAAAAACAACAAGCTTACAACGATTTTATGTCAAAAATACTTAAAATCTCTTCAAACCTGGGTTCTGCGAAGTCTTCGAAGGTGGTTTACGACATTACCATATCGAAAATGCAGAAAATCGCTTGAAATGGGGATTCTAGTTCATTTGTAATATAATCGAGTTTTGCCATTGGGAACAAACCACTCAATGCTAAAAATTTTGTTGATTCTCGAAAACGGTGCGTCCTAGCGAGAAAAGTGCAAGAGCAAAAGTTGTTCAGAATTCAATTTTGTTTAGGATTTAAGAAAAATTTTCATTCTCAGGTTAAAATTTCTCCACTAACTCGAAAACGGTGCGTCCTAGCGAGAAAACATAAAGAGCAAAAGTTGTACTGAATTCAATTCTGAGCACAATTTAGCAAAAAATTTCATTCTGAGTCTAAAAACAACAAGCTTACAACGATTTTATGTCAAAAATACTTAAAATCTTTTCAAGCCTTAATTCTGCGACGTCTTCGATGGTGGTTTACGACTTTACTATATCGAAAATGCAGAAAATCGCTAGAAATGGGGATTCTAGTTCATCCATAGTATAATCGTGTGTTGCCATTGGGAACAAACCACTCAATGTTAAAAAATTTGATGATTCTCGAGAACGGTGCGTCCTAGCGCGAAAACGCAAAGAGCAAAAGTTGTTCTGAATTCAATTTTGAGCGCAATTTAGCAAAAAATTTTATTTTGAGTCTAATAACAACAAAGTTACAACATTTTTATGTCAAAAATACTTAAAATGTCTTCAAACCTGAATTCAGTGACGTCTTCGAAGGTGGTTTACGACTTTACCATATCGAAAATGCAGAAAATCGCTTAAAATGGAGATTCTAGTTCATCTATAGTATAATCGGGTGTTGCCATTGGGAACAAACCACTCAATGTTGACAAATTTGATGATTGTCCAAGACGGTGCGTTCTAGCGAGAAAACGTAAACAGCAAAAGTTGTTCTGAATTTCATTCTGAGCACAATTTAGCAAAAAATTTTATTCTGAGTCTAAAAACAACAAAGTTACAACGATTTTATGTCAAAAATACTTAAAATATCGTCAAACCTGGGTTCTGCGACGTCTTCAATGGTGGTTTACGACTTTACTATATCGAGAATGCAGAAAATCGCTTGAAATGGAGATTCTTGTTCATCTATAGTATAATCGAGTTTTGCGATTGGGAACAAACCACTCATTGTTAAAAAATTTGATAATTCTCGAAAACAGTGCGTCCTAGCGAGAAAAGTGCAAGAGCAAAAGTTGTTCAGAATTCAATTTTGGGTAGGATTTAAGAAAAATTTTCAATCTCAGGTTGAAATTTCTCCAGTAACTCGAAAACGATGCGTCCTAGCGGGAAAACGCAAAAAGCAAAAGTTGTTCTGAATTCAATTCTGAGCACAACTTAGCAAAAAATTTCATTCTGAGTCTAAAAACAACAAGCTTACAACGATTTTATGTTAAAAATACTTAAAATCTCTTCAAACCTGGATTCTGCGACGTCTTCGAAGGTGGTTTACGACTTTACCATATCGAAAATGCAGAAAATCGCTTGAAATGGGGATTCTAGTTCATTTGTAGTATAATCGAATTTTGCCATTGGGAACAAACCACTCAATGCTAAAAATTTTGATGATTCTCGAAAACTGTGCGTCCTAGCGAGAAAAGTGCAAGAGCAAAAGTTGTTCAGAATTCAATTTTGGGTAGAACTTAAGAAAAATTTTCATTCTCAGGTTAAAATTGCTCCAGTAACTCGAAAACGGTGCGTCCTAGCGAGAAAACGCAAGGAGCAAAAGTTGTACTGAATTCAATTCTGTGCACAATTTAGCAAAAAATTTCATTCTGAGTCTAAAAACAACAATGTTACAACGATTTTATGTCAAAAATACATAAAATCTTTTCAAACCTGAATTCTGCAACGTCTTCGATGGTGGTTTACGACTTAACTATATCGAAAATGCAGAATATCGCTAGAAATGGGGATTCTAGTTAATCTATAGTATAATCGAGTGTTGCCATTGCGAACAAACCACTCAATGTTAAAAAATTTGATGATTCTCGAAAACGGTGCGTCCTAGCGAGAAAAGTGCAAGAGCAAAAGTTGTTCAGAATTCAATTTTGGGTAGAACTTAAGAAAAATTTTCATTCTCAGGTTAAAATTGCTCCAGTAACTCGAAAACGGTGCGTCCTAGCGAGAAAACGCAAGGAGCAAAAGTTGTACTGAATTCAATTCTGTGCACAATTTAGCAAAAAATTTCATTCTGAGTCTAAAAACAACAATGTTACAACGATTTTATGTCAAAAATACATAAAATCTTTTCAAACCTGAATTCTGCAACGTCTTCGATGGTGGTTTACGACTTAACTATATCGAAAATGCAGAAAATCGCTAGAAATGGGGATTCTAGTTCATTTATAGTTTAATCGAGTGTTGCCATTGCGAACAAACCACTCAATGTTAAAACATTTGATGTTTATCGAAAACGGTGCGTCCTAGCGAGAAAAGTGCAAGAGGAAAAGTTGTTCAGAATTCAATTTTGGGCAATATTTAAGAAAAATTTTCATTCTCAGGTTAAAATTGCTCCAGTAACTCGAAAACGGGGCGTCCTAGCGAGAAAACGCAAAAAGCAAAATTTGTTCTGAATTCAATTCTGAGCACTACTTGGCAAAAGATTTCATTCTGAGTCTAAAAACAACAAGCTTACAACGATTTTATGTCAAAAATACTTAAAATCTCTTCAAACCTGGATTCTGCGACGTCCTCGAAGGTGGTTTACGACTTTACCATATCGAAAATGCAGAAAATCGCTTGAAATGGGGATTCTAGTTCATCTATAGTATAATCGAGTTTTGCAACTGGGAACCAACCACTCAATGTTAAAAAATTTGATGATTCTCGAAAACGGTACTTCCTAGCGGGAAAAGTGCAAGAGCAAAAGTTGTTCCGAATTCAATTCTGAGCACAATTTTGCAAAAAAATTCATTCTGAGTCTAAAAATACAAAGTTACAACGATTTTATGTCAAAAATACTTAAAATCTTTTCAAACCTGAATTCAGCGACGTCTTCGAAGGTGGTTTACGACTTTACCATATCGAAAATGCAGAAAATCTCTTGAAATGGGGATTCTAGTTCATCTATAGTATAATCGAGTTTTGCGATTGGGAACAAACCACTCAATGTTAAAAAATTTGATGATTCTCGAAAACGGTGCGTTCTAGCGAGAAAACTCAAAGAGCAAAAGTTGTTCCGAATTCAATTCTGAGCACAATTTTGCAAAAAAATTCATTCTGAGTCTAAAAATACAAAGTTACAACGATTTTATGTCAAAAATACTTAAAATCTTTTCAAACCTGGATTCTGCGACGTCTTCGATGGTGGTTTACGACTTTACTATATCGAAAATGCAGAAAATCGCTTGAAATGGGGATCCTAGTTCATCTATAGTATAATGGAGTGTTGCCATTGGGAACAAACCACTCAATGTTTAAAAATTTGATGATTCTCGAAAACGGTGCGTCCTGGCCAGAAAACGCAAAGAGCAAAAGTTGTTCAGAATTCAATTCTGAGCACAATTTAGCAAGAAATTCATTCTGAGTCTAAAAACAACAAAAGCTACAACGATTTTATGTCAAAAATACTTAAAATCTTTTCAAACCTGAATTCAGCGACGTGTTCGAAGGTGGTTTACGACTTTACCATATCGAAAATGCAGAAAATCGCTTGAAATGGGGATTCTAGTTCATTTGTGGTATAATCGAGTTTTGCCATTGGGAACAAACCACTCAATGTTAAAAAATTTGATGATTCTCGAAAACGGTGCATCCTAGCGATAAAAGTGCAAGAGCAAAAGTTGTTCAGAATTCAATTTTGGGTAGAATTAAAGAAAAATTTTCATTTTCAGGTTAAAATTGCTCCAGTAACTCGAAAACCGTGCGTCATAGCGAGAAAACGCAAAGAGCAAGAGTTGTTCGGAATTCAATTCTGAGCACAATTTAGCAAGAAATTTCATTCTGAGTCTAAAAACAACAAAAGCTACAACGATTTTATGTCAAAAATACTTAAAATCTTTTCAAGCCTTATTTCTGCGACGTCTTCGATGGTGGTTTACGACTTTACTATATCGAAAATGCAGAAAATCGCTAGAAATGGGGATTCTAGTTCATCCGTAGTAAAATCGTGTGTTGCCATTGGGAACAAACCACTCAATGTTAAAAAATTTGATGATTCTCGAAAACAGTGCGTCCTAGCGAGAAAACGCAAACAGCAAAAGTTGTTCTGAATTCAATTCTGAGCACAATTTAGCAAAAAATTTCATTCTGAGTTTAAAAACAACAAAGTTACAACAATTTTATGTCAAAAATACTTAAAATATCGTCAAACCTGGATTCTGCGACATCTTTGAAGGTGGTTTACGACATCACCATATCGAATATGCAGAAAATCGCTTGAAATGGGGATTCTAGTTCATTTGTGGTATAATCGAGTTTTGCCATTGGGAACAAACCACTCAATGTAAAAAAAATTTGGTGATTCTCGAAAACGGTGCATCCTAGCGATAAAAGTGCAAGAGCAAAAGTTGTTCAGAATTCAATTTTGTTTACGATTTAAGAAAAATTTTCATTCTCAGGTTAAAATTGCTCCAGTAACTCGAAAACGGGGCGACCTAGCGAGAAAACGCAAAGAGCAAAAGTTGTACTGAATTCAATTCTGAGCACAACTTAGCAAAAAATTTCATTCTGAGTCTAAAAACAACAAGCTTACAACGATTTTATGTCAAAAATACTTAAAATCTTTTCAAACCTGGATTCTGCGACGTCTTCGAAGGTGGTTTACAACTGTACCATATCGAAAATGCAGAAAATCGCTTGAAATGGGGATTCTAGTTCATCTATATTATAATCGAGTGTTGCAACTGGGAACCAACCACTCAATGTTAAAAAATTTGATGATTCTCGAAAACGGTGCGTCCTAGCGAGAAAAGTGCAAGAGCAAAAGTTGTTCAGAATTCAATTTTGGGTAGGATTTTTGAAAAATTTTCATTCTCAGGTTAAATTTCTCCAGTAACTCGAAAACGGTGCGTCCTAGCGAGAAAACGCAAAGAGCAAAAGTTGTTCTGAATTTAATGCTGAGCACAATTTGGCAAAAAATTTCATTCCGAGTCTAAAAACAACAAAGTTACAACGACTTGATACCAAAAATACTTAAAATCTCTTCAAACCTGAATTCAGCGACGTCTTCGAAGGTGGTTTACAAATTTACCACATCGAAAATGCAGAAAATCGCTTGAAATGGGGATCCAAGTTCATCTATAGTATAATCGAGTGTTGCCATTGGGAACAAACCACTCAATGTTTAAAAATTTGATGATTCTCGAAAACGGTGCGTCCTGGCCAGAAAACGCAAAGAGCAAAAGTTGTTCAGAATTCAATTCTGAGCACAATTTTGCAAAAAAATTTATTCTGAGTCTATAAATACAAAGTTACAACGATTTTATGTCAAAAATACTTAAAATCTTTTCAAACCTGAATTCAGCGACGTCTTCGAAGGTGGTTTACGACTTTACCATATCGAAAATGCAGAAAATCGCTTGAAATGGGGATTCTAGTTCATTTGTGGTATAATCGAGTTTTGCCATTGGGAACAAACCACTCAATGTTAAAAAATTTGATGATTCTCGAAAACGGTGCATCCAAGCGATAAAAGTGCAAGAGCAAAAGTTGTTCAGAATTCAATTTTGGGTAGGATTTAAGAAAAATTTTCATTCTCAGGTTGAAATTTTTCCAGTAACTCGAAAACGGTGCGTCCTAGCGAAAAAACGCAAAGAGCAAAGGTGGTTCAGAATTCAATTCTGAGAACAATTTTGCAAAAAAAATTTATTCTGAGTCTAAAAATACAAAGTTACAACAATTTTATGCCAAAAATACTTAAAATCTCTTCAAACCTGAATTTAGCGATGTCTTCGAAGGTGGTTTATGACTTTACTATATCGAAAATGCAGAAAATCGCTAGAAATGGGGATTCTAGTTCATCTATAGTATAATCGAGTTTTGCGATTGGGACCAAACCACTCAATGTTAAAAAATTTGATGATTCTCGAAAACGGTGCGTTCTAGCGAGAAAATTGCAAGAGCAAAAGTTGTTCAGAATTCAATTTTGGGTAGAATTAAAGAAAAATTTTCATTTTCAGGTTAAAATTGCTCCAGTAACTCGAAAACCGTGCGTCCTAGCGAGAAAACGCCAAGAGCAAGTGTTGTTCAGAATTCAATTCTGAGCACAATTTTGCAAAAAAATTTATTCTGAGTCTAAAAATACAAAGTTACAACGATTTTATGTCAAAAATACTTAAAACCTTTTCAAACCTGAATTCAGCGACGTCTTCGAAGGTGGTTTACGACTTTACCATATCGAAAATGCAGAAAATCTCTTGAAATGGGGATACTAGTTCATCTATAGTATAATCGAGTTTTGCGATTGGGAACAAACCACTCAATGTTAAAAAATTTGATGATTCTCGAAAACGGTGCGTTCTAGCGAGAAAACTCAAAGAGCAAAAGTTGTTCTGAATTCAATTCTGAGCACAATTTAGCAACAAATTTCATTCTGAGTTTAAAAACAACAAAATTACAACAATTTTATGTCAAAAATACTTAAAATATCGTCAAACCTGTATTCTGCGACATCTTCGAATGTGGTTTACGACATTACCATATCGAAAATGCAGAAAATCGCTTGAAATAGGGATTCTAGTTCATTTGTAGTATAATCGAGTTTTGCCATTGGGAACAATCCATTCAATGCTAAAAATTTTGATGATTCTCGAAATCGGTGCGTCCTACCGAGAAAAGTGGAAGAGCAAAAGTTGTTCAGAATTCAATTTTGTTTACGATTTAAGAAAAGTTTTCATTCTCAGGTTAAAATCTCTCCAGTAACTCGAAAACGGTGCGTCCAAGCGAGAAAACATAAAGAGCAAAAGTTGTACTGAATTCAATTCTGAGCACAATTTAGCAAAAAATTTCATTCTGAGTCTGAAAACAACAAAGTAACATCGATTTTATGTCAAAAATACTCAAAATCTCTTCAAACCTGAATTCAGCGACGTCTTCGAAGGTGGTTTACGACTTAACTATATCGAAACTGCAGAAAATTGCTTGAAATGGGGATTCTAGTTCATCTATGCTATAATCGAGTGTTGCCATTGGGAACAAACCACTCAATGTTAAAAAATTTGATGATTCTCGGAAACGGTGCGTCCTAGCGAGAAAAGTGCAAGAGGAAAAGTTGTTCAGAATTCAATTTTGGCTAATATTTAAGAAAAATTTTCATTCTCAGGTTAAATTTGCTCCAGTAACTCGAAAACGGGGCGTCCTAGCGAGAAAACGCAATGAGCAAAAGTTGTACTGAATTCAATTCTGAGCACAACTTAGCAAAAAATTTCATTCTGAGTCTAAAAACAACAAGCTTACAACGATTTTATGTCAAAAATACTTAAAATCTTTTCAAACCTGGATTCTGCGACGTCTTCGAAAGTGGTTTACGACTTTACCATATCGAAAATGCAGAAAATCGCTTGAAATGGGGATTCTAGTTCATCTATATTATAATCGAGTGTTGCAACTGGGAACCAACCACTCAATGTTAAAAAATTTGATGATTCTCGAAAACGGTGCGTCCTAGCGAGAAAAGTGCAAGAGCAAAAGTTGTTCAGAATTCAATTTTGGGTAGGATTTTTGAAAAATTTTCATTCTCAGGTTAAATTTCTCCAGTAACTCGAAAACGGTGCGTCCTAGCGAGAAAACGCAAAGAGCAAAAGTTGTTCTGAATTTAATGCTGAGCACAATTTGGCAAAAAATTTCATTCCGAGTCTAAAAACAACAAAGTTACAACGATTTGATACCAAAAATACTTAAAATCTCTTCAAACCTGAATTCAGCGACGTCTTCGAAGGTGGTTTACAAATTTACCACATCGAAAATGCAGAAAATCGCTTGAAATGGGGATCCTAGTTCATCTATAGTATAATCGAGTGTTGCCATTGGGAACAAACCACTCAATGTTTAAAAATTTGATGATTCTCGAAAACGGTGCGTCCTGGCCAGAAAACGCAAAGAGCAAAAGTTGTTCAGAATTCAATTCTGAGCACAATTTTGCAGAAAAATTTATTCTGAGTCTAAAAATACAAAGTTACAACGATTTTATGTCAAAAATACTTAAAATCTTTTCAAACCTGAATTCAGCGACGTCTTCGAAGGTGGTTTACGACTTTACCATATCGAAAATGCAGAAAATCGCTTGAAATGGGGATTCTAGTTCATTTGTGGTATAATCGAGTTTTGCCATTGGGAACAAACCACTCAATGTTAAAAAATTTGATGATTCTCGAAAACGGTGCATCCTAGCGATAAAAGTGCAAGAGCAAAAGTTGTTCAGAATTCAATTTTGGGTAGGATTTAAGAAAAATTTTCATTCTCAGGTTGAAATTTTTCCAGTAACTCGAAAACGGTGCGTCCTAGCGAAAAAACGCAAAGAGCAAAGGTGGTTCAGAATCCAATTCTGAGAACAATTTTGCAAAAAAAATTTATTCTGAGTCTAAAAATACAAAGTTACAACAATTTTATGCCAAAAATACTTAAAATCTCTTCAAACCTGAATTTAGCGATGTCTTCGAAGGTGGTTTATGACTTTACTATATCGAAAATGCAGAAAATCGCTAGAAATGGGGATTCTAGTTCATCTATAGTATAATCGAGTTTTGCGATTGGGAACAAACCACTCAATGTTAAAAAATTTGATGATTCTCGAAAACGGTGCGTTCTAGCGGGAAAACTCAAAGAGCAAAAGTTGTTCTGAATTCAATTCTGAGCACAATTTAGCAACAAATTTCATTCTGAGTTTAAAAACAACAAAATTACAACAATTTTATGTCAAAAATACTTAAAATATCGTCAAACCTGGATTCTGCGACATCTTCGAATGTGGTTTACGACATTACCATATCGAAAATGCAGAAAATCGCTTGAAATAGGGATTCTAGTTCATTTGTAGTATAATCGAGTTTTGCCATTGGGAACAATCCATTCAATGCTAAAAATTTTGATGATTCTCGAAATCGGTGCGTCCTACCGAGAAAAGTGGAAGAGCAAAAGTTGTTCAGAATTCAATTTTGTTTACGATTTAAGAAAAGTTTTCATTCTCAGGTTAAAATTTCTCCAGTAACTCGAAAACGGTGCGTCCAAGCGAGAAAACATAAAGAGCAAAAGTTGTACTGAATTCAATTCTGAGCACAATTTAGCAAAAAATTTCATTCTGAGTCTAAAAACAACAAAGTAACATCGATTTTATGTCAAAAATACTCAAAATCTCTTCAAACCTGAATTCAGCGACGTCTTCGAAGGTGGTTTACGACTTAACTATATCGAAACTGCAGAAAATTGCTTGAAATGGGGATTCTAGTTCATCTATGCTATAATCGAGTGTTGCCATTGAGAACAAACCACTCAATTTTAAAAATTTGATGATTCTCGAAAACGGTGCGTCCTAGAGAGAAAAGTGCAAGAACAAAAGTTGTTCAGAATTCAATTTTGGGTAGAATTTAAGAAAAATTTTCATTCTCAGGTTAAAATTGCTCCAGTAACTCGAAAACCGTGCGTCCTAGCGAGAAAATGCAAAGAGCAAAGGTTGTTCAGAATTCAATTCTGAGCACAATTTTGCAAAAAAAATTCATTCTGAGTATAAAAATACAAAGTTACAACGATTTTATGCCAAAAATACTTAAAATCTCTTCAAACCTGAATTTAGCGATGTCTTCGAAGGTGGTTTTCGACTTTACTATATCGAAAATGCAGAAAATCGCTAGAAATGGGAATTCTAGTTCATCTATAGTATAATCGAGTTTTGCGATTGGGAACAAACCACTCAATGTTAAAAAATTTGATGATTCTCGAAAACGGTGCTTGCTAGCGAAAAAATAGCAAGAGCAAAATGTGTTCGGAATTCGATTTTGAGTAAGACTTGCTAGAAACATTATCCATATATCTTAAAACAATAAAGTTATAACGATTTTTTCCCAAAAATACTTAAAATTTTTCAATCCCGGTTTCTGCGATGTTTTTAAAACGAAGTTTACGGCTTTTTAACAACAGAAATACCAAAAACAACTTCAAATTGAGATTTTGGAGCGATTTACAGTATGGAAAGTTGTTCCCATACTTACCAAACAACAAAAATTTTAAAATTTTTGTGTTTCTTGAAAACTGTACGTTCAAGCCTGAAAATGCCAAGAGCAAAAGTTGTTTAGAATTCAATTCTTGGTAAGACTGACCAGAAACTTTATCGACAGGTCTTGAAATAACAAGGTTTCAACTATTTTAGTCAAGAATGCTTAAATTTTTTTTAAATTTGCTTTCTGCGATGTGTTTACAATTAAGTTTACGGATTTTAATCACGGAAATACCAAAAATAACTTCAAATCAAGATTTTGGAGCGGTTTGTAGGATGGAAAGTTGTTCTCATATTTACCAAACAACAAAAATTTTAAAATTTTCGTGTTGCTTGAAAACGGTACGTCCAAGCCTGAAAATGCCAATAGCAAAAGTTGTTTAGAACTCAATTCTTGGTAAGACTGACCAGAAGCTTTTTCGACAGATAGTAAAATAACAAAGTTTCAAATATTTTAGTCAAGAATGCATAAAAATTTTTCAAACTTGCTTTCTGCGATGTTTTTACAACGAAGTTTACGGGTTTTTAATTACGGCAATACCAAAAATTACTTCAAATCGGAATTCTGGAGCAACTTGCAGTATGGAAAGTTGTTCCCATACTTACCAAACAACCAAAATTTTTAAAGTTTTGTGTTTCTTGAAAACGGTACGTCCAAACCTGAAAATGCCAAGAGCAAAATTTGTTTAGAATTGAATTCTTGTTAAGACTGACCAGAAACTCTATCACCAGGTCTTGAAATAACAAAGTTTCAAATATTTTAGTCAAGAATGCTTAAAATTATTTCAAACCTAGTTCCTGCGAAGTTTTGCAATTAAATTTATGGCTTTTTAATCACGGAAACACCAAAAATAAATTCAAATTGAGATATTGGAGCGATTTACAGTATGGAAAGTTGTTCCTACACTTACCAAACAACAAAAATTTTAAAATTTTTGTGTTTCTTGAAAACTGTACGTTCAAGCCTGAAAATGCCAAGAGCAAAAGTTGTTTAGAATTCAATTCTTGGTAAGACTGACCAGAAAATTTATCGACAGGCCTTGAAATAACAAGGTTTCAACTATTTTAGCAAGAATGCTTAAAATTTTTTTAAATTTGCTGTCTGCGATGTGTTTACAATTAAGTTTACGGCTTTTTAATCACGGAAATACTAAAAATAAATTCAAATCGTGATTTTGGAGCGATTTATAGTATGGAAAGTGGCTTGGTAAGTATGGGATACTTAGCAAACAACATAAAGTTAACAAGTTTTGTATTTCTTGAAAACTACACGTCCAGCCTGTAAATGCCAGGAGCAAAAGTTGTTTAGAACTAAGCTTTGAGTAAGACTTACCAGAAATTTTATCAAAAAGGCTCGAAAAAACAAAGTTACAACGTTTTTTTTTCAAAAATTCTTAAAATATTTTCAAACCTAGTTCGTGCGAAGTTCTTACAAATAAGTTTACGGCTTTTTAATCACGGAAACACTAAAAATAACTTAAAATCAAGATTTTGGAGCGGTTTATAGGATGGAAAGTTGTTCCCATACTTACTAAACAACAAAAATTTTAAAAATTTTCTGTTTCTTCAAAACGGTACGTCCAAACCTGAAAATGCCAAGAGCAAAAGTTGCTTAGAATTCTATTTTGAGTAACATTTACTATAAAATTAATCAATAAGTCTCAAAATTTTTTCAAACCTGGTTTTGGCGATGTTTCTACAATGAAATTTAAGGCTTTTCAATCACGGAAATACCAAAAACAACTTCAAATCGTGATTTTGGAGCGATTTATAATATGGAAAGTTGCTTGGTAAGTATGGGATACTTACCAAACCACAATAAGTTTAAAAGTTTTGTATTTCTTGAAAACGGTATGTCGAAGCCTGAAAATGCAAAAAGCAAAACTTGTTTAAAATTGAACTTTGAGCAAAACTTATCAGAAACTTTATCAAAATGTCTTGAAACAACAAAGTTACAACGATTTTTGTCAAAAATGCTTAAAATTTTTTCAAACCTACTTTCTGCGATGTTTTTACAATGAACTTTAGGCTTTTTAATCACGGAAATAACAAAACACAACTTCAAATCGAGATTTTGGAACCATTTACAGTATGGTTCAAACCTGCAAACGCCAAGAGCAAAAGTAATTTAGAATTCAATCCTGATTTGAAGTTGTTTTCGATATTTCGGTGGTTAAAAAGCCGTAAACTTCATTGTAAAAACATCTTAGAAATCAGGTTTAAAAATATTTTAACAGTTATTGATTGAATTTATAGTAAATCTAACTCAAGATTGAATTCTAAATTACTTTTGCTCTTGGCGTTTGCAGGTTTGGACATACCGTTTTCAAGAAATACAAAAATTTCAAACTTCCTGTTGTTTGGTAAATATGGAAACAACTTTCCATACTGTAAATGGTTTCAAAATCTCGATTTGTAGTTGTGTTTTGTTATTTCCGTGATTAAAAAGGCCTAAACTTCATTGTAAAAACATTACAGAAAGTAGGTTTGAAAAAATTTTAAGCATTTTTGACAAAAATCGTTGTAACTTTGTTGTTTCAAGACATTTTGATAAAGTTTCTGCTAAGTTTTGCTCAAAGTTCAATTTTAAACAAGTTTTGCTTTTGCATTTTCAGGCTTCGACATACCGTTTTCAAGAAATACAAAACTTTTAAACTTATTGTGGTTTGGTAAGTATCCCATACTTACCACGCAACTTTCCATACTATGTACCGCTCCAAAAGCCCCATTTGAAGTTGTTTTCGATATTTCCGTGATTGAAAAGCCTTAAATTTCATTGTAGAAACATCGCCAAAACCAGGTTTGAAAAATTTTTAAGACTTATTGATTAATTTTATAGTGAATGTTACTCAAAATAGAATTCTAAGCAACTTTTGCTCTTGGCGTTTTTAAGCTTGGACCTACCGTTTTCAAGAAATTCAAAAATTTTCATCTTATTGTTGTTTGGTAAGTATCCCATACTTACCAAACAACTTTCCATACTACAAATCGTTCCAGAATCTCGACTTGAAGTTATTTTTTGTATTTCCGTGACTAAAAAGTTGAAAATTTGATTGCAAAAACATCGCAGAAACCAGGATTGAAAAATTTTAAGCACTTTTGACCAAAATCGTTGTAAATTTGTAGTTTTAAAACTTTTTGATAAATTTCCTGGTCAGTCTTATCTAAAATTGAATTCTAAACAAATTTTGCTGTTGGAATTTTCAGACCAAGTCGTCCCGTTTTCGAGAAACACAAAATTTTTAAACTTTTTGTTGTTTGGTAAGTGTGGGAACAACTTTCCATACTGTAAATCGCTTCAAAATCTCAATTTGAAGTTGTTTTTGGTATTTCCGTTGTTAAGAAGCCGTAAAGTTTATTTAAAACACATCAGAAACCAGGTTTGAAAACATTTTAAGACTTATTGATTATGTTTATATTAAATCTTAATCAAAATTGAATTCTAAGCAACTTTTGCTCTTGGCGTTTTCAGGCTGGGCATACCGTTTTCGAGAAACACGAAATTTTTAAACTTTTTGTTGTTCGGTAAGTGTAGGAACAACTTTCCAGCCTATAAATCGCTCCAAAATCTTGATTTGAAGTTATTTTTGGTGTTTCCGTGATTAAAAAGCCATAAACTTAATTGTAGAACTTCGCAGGAACTAGGTTTGAAATAATTTTAAGCATTCTCGACTAAAATATTTGAAACTTTGTTATTTCAAGACCTGGTGATAGAGTTTCTGGTCAGTCTTACCAAGAATTCAATTCTAAACAAATTTTGCTCTTGGCATTTTCAGGCTTGGACGTACCGTTTTCAAGAAACACAAAACTTTAAAAATTTTGGTTGTTTGGTAAGTATGGGAACAACTTTCCATCCTACAAACCGCTCCAAAATCTTGTTTTGAGGTAATTTTTGGTATTGCCGTAATTAAAAACCCGTAAACTTCGTTGTAAAAACATCGCAGAAAGCAAATTTGAAAAATTTTTATGCATTCTTGACTAAAATATTTGAAACTTTGTTATTTTAATATCTGTCGATAAAGTTTCTGGTCAGTCTTACCAAGAATTGAGTTCTAAACAACTTTTGCTATTGGCATTTTCAGGCTTGGACGTACCGTTTTCAAGAAACACGAAAATTTTAAAATTTTTGTTGTTTGGTAAGTGTGGGAACAACTTTCCATACTGTAAATCGCTCCAAAATCTCAATTTGAAGTTGTTTTTGGTATTTCTGTTGTTAAAAAGCCGTAAACTTCGTTTTAAAAACATCGCAGAAACCGGGATTGAAAAATTTTAAGTATTTTTGGGAAAAAAATCGTTATAACTTTATTATTTTAAGATTTATGGATAATGTTTCTAGCAAATCTTACTCAAATTCGAATTCTGAACACATTTTGCTCTTGCTATTTTTTCGCTAGCAAGCATAGTTTTCGAGAAAAGGGCTGATTTACCACAAAAATACCAAAAATCGCTTCAAATCGGGTTTCTGAACCGGTGCGTGCTAGCAGAAAAATACCAAGAGCAAAACGTGTTTAGATTTCAATTTTGAGTCAGTTTTCGTTTAAGTTGTATCTTTAGATCTTAAAACAAGAACGATACTACGACTTTATCACAAAAACACTAAAAAGAGTTTCCAATCCTGGTTTCAGCAACGTGTTACAAAGAAAATTCTCACTCACCGTTTCAAAGTAAACGACAGTACGTGCAACAAAACGTCCAAGAATCATGATTTGAAGTGAATTTAAGGATTTTCGTGATTATTAAGGCGTTAATCTCTTTGTTACGAGTCGTAGAAACCAGATTGTACAAAATTTGTAGTATTTTTGTGATAAAGTCGTTGTAACGTTTTTGTTTTAAGACTTATTGCTAGAGCTTAAACCAAATTCCACCTGAAATTGAATTCTGAACAACTTTTGCTCTTGCTATTTTATTGCTAGCACGCGCCGGTTCCAAGGAAACGACCGTAAATGCTGTAAAACGCTTCAGAATCCCGATTTGAAGCGATTTTCGGTATTTTTGTGATAAATCGGCTGTTTTCTCGAAAACTATGCATGCTAGCGAAAAAATAGCAAGAGCAAAATGTGTTTAAAATTCGATTTTGAGTAAGATTTGCTAGAAACATTATCCATAAATCTTAAAACAATAAAGTTATAAAGATTTTTTCCCAAAAATACTTGAAATTTTTCAATCCCGGTTTCTGCGATGTTTTTACAATGAAGTTTACGGGTTTTTAATCACCGCAATACCAAAAATTACCTCAAATCGGGATTCTGGAGCAACTTACAGTATGGAAAGTTGTTCCCATACTTACCAAACAACCAAAATTTTTAAAGTTTTGTGTTTCTTAAAAACGGTACGTACAAACCTGAAAATGCCAAGAGCAAAAGTTGTTTAGAATTGAATTGTTGGTAAGACTGACCAGAAACTTTATCGCCAGGTCTTGAAATAACAAAGTTTCAAATATTTTAGTCAAGAATGGTTAAAAATTTTACAAACCTAGTTCCTGCGAAGTTTTACAATTAAGTTTATGGCTTTTCAATCACGGAAACACAAAAATAACTTCAAATCAAGATTTTGGAGCCATTTATAGGCTGGAAAGTTGTTCCGATACTTGAACCACGAAAATAACAAAACACAACTTCAAGAGCAAAAACTATTTAGAATTCAGTCTTGAGTATGATTTACTGTAAACATAATCAATAAGTCGTAAAATTTTTTCAAACCTGGTTTTTGAGATGTTTTTACAACGAAGTTTAAAGCTTTTTAATAACGGAAATAACAGAAACAACTTCAAATCGGCATTCTTTAGCGATTCACAGTATGAAAAGTTGATCCGATACTTAGCAAACAACAAAAAGTTTAAAAATCTCGTGTTTCTCGAAAACGGTATGTCCAGCCTGAAAACGCCAAGAGCAAAAGTTGTTTAGAATTCAATTTTGATTAAGATTTACTATAAACATAATCAATAAGTCTTAAAATGTTTTCAAACCTGGTTTTGGCGATGTTTTTACAATGAAGTTTAAGGCTTTTCAATCACGGAAATACCAAAAATAACTTCAAATGGGGCTTTTGGAGCGATTTATAGTATGGAAAGCTGCGTGGTAAGTATGGGATACTTACCAAACCACAATAAGTTTAAATGTTTTGTATTTCTAGAAAACGGTATGTCGAAGCCTGAAAATGCAAAATGCAAAACTTGTTTAAAATTGAACTTTGAGCAAAACTTATCAAAAACGCAAATACCAAACACAACTTCACATCGGAATTTTAGAGCGATTTACAGAATGTAAAGTGGTTCCCATCCTTACCAAACAACAAAAAGTTTAAAATTTTGTATTTCTAGAAAACGGTAAGTCCAAATCTAAAAACGTCAAGTGCAAAAGTTATCTAGAATTCAATCTTGAGTATGATTTACTATGAACATAATCAACAAGTCTTAAAATGTTTTGAAACATGATTTCTGAGATGGTTTTACAATAAAGTTTACGGCTTTTTAAACACGCAAATACGAAAAACAACATCAAGAAAACGGCTGATTTACCACAAAAATACCGAAAATCGCTTCAAATTGGGATTCTAAAGCGTTTTACAGCATTTGCGGTCGTTTTCTTGAAACCGTTGCGTGCTAGCAGAAAAATACCAAGAGCAAAATGTGTTTAGAATTCAATTTTGAGTCAGTTTTCGTTTAAGTATACAATGAAGTTCCTCGATCTCCTTTTACTAACCACTTGGCTAATTTTGTGCCTGGCCTGCAAAATTTATATCCTGGAATATGTAGTTCAAATGGCAACTTGTAAATTCTCGAAAACGATACGACCTAGCCTGAAAACGCCAAGAGCAAATGTTGTTTAGAATTCAATTTTGAGTAAGATTTATTATAAACATAATAAATAAGTCTTAAAATGTTTTCAAACCGGGTTTCTGAGATGTTTTAACAATGAAGTTTATGGCTTTTTAACCACGAAAATAACAAAACACAACTTCAAATCGAGATTTTGGAGCGATTTATAGGCTGGAAAGTTGTTCCGATACTTACCAAACAACAAAAAGTTTAAAAATTTCGTGTTTCTCGAAAACGGTATGCCCAACCTGAAAACGCCAAGAGCAAAAGTAATTTAGAATTCAATCTTGAGTAAGATTTACTATAAAAATAATCAATAAGTCTTAAAATGTTTTCAAACCTGGTTTTTGAGATGTTGTTACAATAAAGTTTACAGTTTATTAAACACGTACATACCAAAAACAACTTCAAATGGGGATTTTGGAGCCATTTACAGTATAGAAAGTTGTTCCCATGCTTACTAAACAACAAAAAGTTTGAAATTTTTGTATTTCTTAAAAACGGTATGTCCAAACCTGAAAACGCCAAGAGCAAATGTAATTTAGAATTTAATCTTGAGTTAGATATACTATAAATATTATCAATACTATTAAAATGTTTTCAAACTTGGTTTCTGAAATGTTTTTACAATAAAGTTTACGGATTTTTAAACACGCAAATACCAAAAACAACTTCAAATGGGGATTTTGGTGCGATTTACAGTATGGAAAGTTGTTCCCATACTTACCAAACAACAAAAAGTTTTAAATTTTGTATTTCTTAAAAACGGTATGTCCAAACCTGAAAACGCCAAGAGCAAAAGTAATTTAGAATTCAATCTTGAGTTAGATTTACTATAAAAATAATCAATAAGTCTTAAAATGTTTTCAAACCTGGTTTTTGAGATGTTGTTACAATAAAGTTTACGGTTTGTTAAACACGCACATACGAAAAACAACTTCAAATGGGAATTTTGGAGCCATCTACAGTATGGAAAGTTGTTCCCATACTTACCAAACAACAAAAAGTTTTAAATTTTGTATTTCTTAAAAACGGTATGTCCAAACCTAAAAACGCCAAGAGCAAAAGTCATTTAGAATTTAGTCTTGAGTTAGATTTACTATAAATATAATCAATAACTGTTAAAATATTTTTAATTCTGGTTTCTGAGATGTTTCTACAATGAAGTTTACGGCTTTTTAACCACGGAAATATCGAAAGCACCTTCAAATCGGGACTTTGGAACCATTTACAGTATGAAAAGTTGTTCCCAAACTAACCAAACTACAACAAGTTTAAGAATTTCGTTTTTCTTGAAAACTGTAGGTGCAAGCCTGAAAACGCTTAGAGCAATAGTTGTTTAGAATGCAATCTTGAGTAAGACTTACTATAAACTTTATCAAAAATTCTTGAAACAACAAATTTACAACAATTTTTGTCAAAAATAGTAAACATTTTTATTCCTGGTTTCTGGGAAGATTTTACAATGAAGTTTACAGCTTTTTGACCACGGAAATAATAAAAATAACTTCAAATCGGGATTTTGGAGCAATTTACAGAATGTAAAGTGGTTCCCATCTTTACCAAACAACAAAAAGTTTGAAATTTTTGAATTTTTTGAGAACGGCATGTCCAAACCTGAAAACGCCATAAGCAATGGTAATTTAGTATTCAATCTTGAGTAAGATTTACTATAAAAATAATCAATAAGTCTTAAAATGTTTTCAAAGCTGGTTTCTGAGATGGTTTTACAATATTATTTATTGTTTATGTTTATAGTAAATCTTAATCAAAATTTGATTCTAAACAACTTTTGCTTTTGGCGTTTGTAAGCTGGGACATACCGTTTTCGAGAAACACGAAATTTTTAAACTTTTTGTTGTTTGCTAAGTGTCGGATCAACTTTTCATACTGTGAATCGCTAAAGAATGCCGATTTGAAGTTGTTTCTGTTAATTCCGTGATTAAAAAGCCTTAAACTTCATTGTAAAAACATCGCAAAAACCAGGTTTGAAAAAATTTTACGATTTATTGTTTATGTTTATAGTAAATCTTAATCAAAATTTGATTCTAAACAACTTTTGCTTTTGGCGTTTTCAGGCTGGTACATACCGTTTTCGAGAAACACGAAATTTTAAACTTTTTGTGGTTTGGTAAGTATCGGAACAACTTTTCATATTGTAAATCGCTAAAGAATGCCGATTTGAAGTTGTTTCTGTTATTTCCGTGATTAAAAAGCCTTAAACTTCATAGTATAAACATCTCAAAAACCAGGTTTGAAAAAATTTTACGACTTATTGATTATGTTTATAGTAAATCATACTCAAGATTGAATTCTAAATAGCTTTTGCTTTTAGCGTTTTAAGGTTTGGACGTACCGTTTTCAAGCAATACAAAAATTTGAACTTTCTGTTGTTTGGTAAGTATGGGAACCATTTTCCATTCAGTAAATCGCTCCAAAATCTCGATTTGAAGCTGTTTTTGTTATTTCCGAGATTAAAAAGCCTTAAACGTCATTGTAAAAACATGGCAAAAACCAGGTTTGAAAAAATTTTACGATTTATTGTTTATGTTTATAGTAAATCTTAATCAAAATTTGATTCTAAACCACTTTTGCTTTTGGCGTTTTCAGGCTGGGACATACCGTTTTCGAGAAACACGAAATTTTTAAACTTTTTGTTGTTTGCCAAGTATCGGATCAACTTTTCATACTGTGAATCGCTAAAGAATGCCGATTCGAAGTTGTTTCTGTTATTTCCGTGATTAAAAAGCCTTAAACTTCAGTGTAAAAGCATTTCAAAAACCAGGTTTGAAAAAATTTTACGACTTATTGATTATGTTTATAGTAAATCATACTCAAGATTGAATTCTAAATAGCTTTTGCTTTTAGCGTTTTTAGGTTTGGACGTACCGTTTTAAAGAAATACAAAAAATTTGAACTTTCTGTTGTTTGGTAAGTATGGGAACCATTTTCCATTCAGTAAATCGCTCCAAAATCTCGATTTGAAGTTGTGTTTTGTTATTTTCGTGGTTAAAAATCCGTAAACTTCATTGTTAAAACATCTCAAAAACCGGGTTTGAAAACATTTTAAGACTTATTTATTATGTTTATAATAAATCTTACTCAAAATTGAATTCTAAATTACTTTTGCTCTTTGAGTTTTCAGGTTTGGACATACCGTTTTCAAGAAAAACAAAAATTTCAAACTTCTTGTTATTTGGTAAATATGGGAACAACTTTCCATACTGTAAATGGTTCCAAAATCCTGATTTGAAGTTGTTTTTAATATTTTCGTGGTTAAAAAGCCGTAAACTTCATTGTAAAAACATTTCAGAAACCAAGTTTGAAAACATTTTAATAGTTATTGATTACATTTATAGTAAATCTAACTCAAGATTGAATTCTAATTTACTTTTGCACTTGGCGGTGTCAGGTTTGGACATACCGTTTTCAAGAAATACAAAAATTTCAAACTTCTTGGGGAACAACTTTACATACTGTAAATGGCTCCAGAATCCCCATTTGAAGTTGTTTTTGGTATGTGCGTGTTTAAAAAGCCGTAAACTTTATTGTAACAACATCTCAGAAACTAGGTTTGAAAACATTTTAAGACTTGTTGATTATTTTTATAGTAAATCTTACTCAAGATTGAATTCTAAATTACTTTTGCTCATGGCGTTTTCAGGTTTGGACATACCGTTTTCAAGAAATACAAAATTTTAAGCTTTTTGTTGTTTAGTAAGTGTGGGAACAACTTTCCATACTGTAAATCGCTCCAAAATCTCCATTTGAAGTTATTTTTCGTATTTGAGTGTTTAGAAAGCCGTAAATTTTATTGTAAAACCACCTCAGAAACCAGGTTTGAAAACATTTTAAGACTTGTTGATTATGTTTATAGTAAATCATACTCAAGATTGAATTCTAAATAAATTTTGCTCTTAACGTTTCTAGATTTGGACTTACCGTCTTCTAGAAATACAAAATTTTAAACTTTTTGTAGTTTGGTAAGGATGGGAACCACTTTACATTCTATGAATGGTTCCAAAATCTCGATTTGAAGTTGTGTTTTGTTATTTCCGTGATTAAAAAGGCCTAAACTTTATTGTACAAACATCACAGAAAGTAGGTTTGAAAAAATTTTAAGCATTTTTGACAAAAATCGTTGTAGCTTTGTTGTTTCAAGACATTTTGATAACGTTTCTGATAAGTTTTGCACAAAGTTCAATTTTACACAAGTTTTGCTCTTTGCATTTTCAGGCTTCGACATACCGTTTTCAAGAAATACAAAACTTTTAAACTTATTGTGGTTTGGTAAGTATCCCATACTTACCAAACAACTTTCCATACTACAAATCGCTCCAGAATCTGGATTTTAATATATTTTTTGTATTTCCGTGATTAAAAAGTTGAAAATTTGATTGCGAAAACATCGCAGAAACCAGGATTGAAAAATTTTAAGCACTTTTGACCAAAATCGTTGAAAATTTGTAGTTTTAAAACTTTTTGAAAAATTTCCTGGTCAGTCTTACCTAAAATTGAATTCTAAACAAATTTTGCTGTTGGAATTTTCAGACCAAGTCGTCCCGTTTTCGAGAAACACAAAATTTTTAAACTTTTTGTTGTTTGGTAAGTGTGGGAACAACTTTCCATACTGTAAATCGCTTCAAAATCTCAATTTGAAGTTGTTTTTGGTATTTCCGTTGTTAAGAAGCCGTAAAGTTCATTTAAAACACATCAGAAACCAGGTTTGAAAACATTTTAAAACTTATTGATTATGTTTATATTAAATCTTAATCAAAATTGAATTCTAAGCAAGTTTTGCTCTTGGCGTTTTTAGGCTGGGCATACCGTTTTCGAGAAACACGAAATTTTTAAACTTTTTGTTGTTCGGTAAGTATCGGAACAACTTTCCAGCCTATAAATCGCTCCAAAATCTTGATTTGAAGTTATTTTTGGTATTTCCGTTGTTAAAAAGCCATAAACTTAATTGTAAAACTTCGCAGGAACTAGGTTTGAAAAATGTTTAAGCATTCTTGACTAAAATATTTGAAACTTTGTTATTTCAAGACCTGGTGATAAAGTTTCTGGTCAGTCTTACCAAGAATTCAATTCTAAACAACTTTTGCTCTTGGCATTTTCAGGTTTGGACGTACCGTTTTGAAGAAACACAAAACTTTAAAAATTTTGGTTGTTTGGTAAGTATGGGAACAACTTTCCATACTGTAAGTTGCTCCAGAATCCCGATTTGAGGTAATTTTTGGTATTGCCGTGATTAAAAACCCGTAAACTTCTTTGTAATAACATCGCAGAAAGCAAGTTTGAAAAAATTTTATGCATTTTTGACTAAAATGTTTGAAACTTTGTTATTTTAAGATCTGTCGATAAAGTTTCTGGTCAGTATTACCAAGAATTGAAATCTAAACAACTTTTGCTCTTGGCATTTTCAGGCTTGGACGTACCGTTTTCAAGAAACACAAAAAGTTTAAAATTTTTGTTGTTTGGTAAGTATGGGAACAACTTTCCATCCTATAAACCGCTCCAAAATCTTGATTTTAAGTTATTTTTGGTGTTTCCGTGATTAAAAAGCCGTAAACTTATTTGTAAGAACTTCGCACGAACTAGGTTTGAAAATATTTTAAGTATTTTTGAAAAAAAAAACGTTGTAACTTTGTTTTTTCGAGCCTTTTTGATAAAATTTCTGGTAAGTCTTACTCAAAGTTTAATTCTAAACACCTTTTGCTCCTGGCATTTTCAGGTTTGAACGTACCGTTTTCAAGAAACACAAAACTTTAAAAATTTTGGTTGTTTGGTAAGTATGGGAACAACTTTCAATACTGTAAGTTGCACCAGAATTCCGATTTGAGGTAATTTTTGGTATTGCCTTAATTAAAAACCCGTAAACTTAATTGTAAACACATCGCAGAAAGCAAATTTGAAAAAATTTTAAGCATTCTTGAATAAAATAGTTGAAACCTTGTTATTTCAAGACCTGTCGATAAATTTTCTGGTCAGTTTTACCAAGTATTGAATTCTAAACAACTTTTGCTCTTGGCATTTTCAGGCTTGAACGTAGTTTTCAAGAAACACAAAATTTTTAAAATTTCTGTTTTTTGGTAAGTGTGGGAACAACTTTCCATACTGTAAATCGCTCCAAAATCTCAATTTGAAGTTGTTTTTGGTATTTCTGTTGTTAAAAAGCCGTAAACTTCGTTTTAAAAACATCGCAGAAACCGGGATTGAAAAATTTTAAGTATTTTTGGGAAAAAATCGTTATAACTTTATTGTTTTAAGATTTATGGATAATGTTTCTAGCAAATCTTACTCAAAATCGAATTCTGAACACATTTTGCTCTTGCTATTTTTTCGCTAGCAAGCATAGTTTTCGAGAAAACGGCTGATTTACCACAAAAATACCGAAAATCGCTTCAAATCGGGATTCTGAAGCGTTTTACAGCATTTGCGGTCGTTTTCTTGAAACCGGTGCGTGCTAGCAGAAAAATACTGTAAAGGTTTGGAACTCCTCGCTCGATTTTTCTCGCGATTGTCCTGGTCGACTACGCAATCCTTTGGTCCTTTGGAGACGGCGTTCGTTTGGGGTTGGCGTTTAATACTTACGATTGGCGCCACCACCAAAATTTACTAACCCTGTAGTAACACACGCGAAATATCGCTAATTAATATTCGGTGTAACTTAGCAGTGACCTTATGGCACTGAAACTTTCTTAACTTAACTTCATCTGGAAGATGAAGAATTTTATAAAAGATTATGGACCCAAATTTCTACGTTGTGTTTCGTTGTGTTAAAGAAAAAACTTATCGTAGTATCCAAATTCTAGTGAGGCCGTCTTGTGAAAGGAATGTGTAATAAAACAGATGGGCACACTTCACTTATACTTTATTAACAAATTTTCAATCATTGATTATGGGTACGACCGTCAAAGTCCCTAACTGATTTTAATTAATTTAAAATGCGTTCCTTGTTCTTTAATAAGATTCAAAATTTATCCCCTTAAATTTTGTGATTTCTAAGATTTTGATCAAAGCTTTTGCTTCTAAGTGTTGATTAGTTGGCATTTTGTCAGAGCATTGTGTGATTTCCGGTGTTCTATTCGTACGCGGTTTGCTGAGTGTTGTTTTCACAGAAATTAATTATGAGTCGGAAAGAATTTGATTGTTGCAAGATTATGACTATCAACGACTCATTCTTTGTAGCGAATGGTTACTTTAGAAGAAATTCGTGACTCAAATTTTGTCGATGGCTAACGTTACCAGAATCTAGTGTTGGTGGAGGTCACACGTGAATTCACGATTTGTGTTTGATCCGGACGAAGGAAGGAAAATCTAGACTAAGCGCGGATCAAACGAATGATAGCGAAACTTCAGAATTGTTTGGAAATATTTCAGATATTTGGTGTTTGTGCAGTCGAGAAGAAAGTGTTCTAATTTTTCTTTCTAAGAAAATTTCAATGACAGAAACTATAAAATCGTTTTACGATAAATTTTCTTTGTTGAATGGTATTCTACAATAGAGCAGCCAGAAGGGTTGCATATTTGGCGGTTCGCATAGGAGTTACCCCTTTCACTGATAACATTAAGGTTTTGATATTTGGTACGATAGACCCTCGCGACGGCGGCACGAGATAAATGTATTGTTCGGTGGGCTTATCGCCAGTCAGAGACTCGGTTTACTACCGCCGTGGGTGAGCGCTGGGGCAAAATATGCCAAGCTCAGACCACACGGAAAGATAGGCACGTTAGGAGGCGTAGGCGGAATGTTTGGTTAATGGATCCAATATGCATTGCCACTTCTTTGTCGGACCAAATAATTAATTTAAATTTGTCACACTGTTAAAGATGGCCATTTTCGGCAGTGGTGTTCTAATTGCAGTGGCCAGTACCTGGCGTAAATTTGTAGTAGTAAATGGTGTTGATGACATTATCAACATAACAAAATTTAGCTGGAGCTACTCGCTCGGAATTTAGGTGGCAGGTTTTGGTCATAGTGTTCATCTCTAATCCTCTATTGTAGTTGATGGATTTTAGTAAAATCTGGATAACTCTTTATACAACAAACGCATAATTGTCGCACTAGCGTTCAAAGAAATACAATGGTGCTAGATAGATGAGAAATTTATAATCAAAATAAAAAATGATCTCAGTGACATTAATGATCGTCTCAAAGTGAGGAAAAGTTAGAAAATAATGAAACGGCGTGAGACGATTAAACTCGGAGTATTATTTCTAGATTTGGAAATAATCGTCGGTGGTACTTGATTGGATAATCAAGTCAAAAGTGCGTAGAATGAACGTTGCGACTGCACGTGGAATTTAATAAGATAGTTAAATTAAAATCAATTTAGAATTCCGAATATTACACGGTTAACACACAATAACTCCAACCTTTTGTGCCCAAATTGTGCCGAAATTTTATTTTACTCAAATAAGTAATAAAAGATTAAAAGACTTACGCTTTTTCCTGGGTGTTGGACACTAAACACTTATTCTGATCGCGATTTGACTTTCCAAGATTAATTGATCGTCTCGCAAAGACGGTTTGAATCGCGGATAAGACTCTCGCAAAATTATCAAAAAGGTTTAAAACAGACTCCCGAAAATTCTCGAAAAAGACTCTCGAAAGATAATCGGAAAAAGATCTCTACTGCTGTCTGTCGCGAACTTTTATCAACTCTCTTGGGGTGGTACTCCCCCTCTAACGTCTTTCCCTTTCTTCGACGAGCTTAATCGGAAGCGCTCACCCTATTGGTCCGCAACTACCCCCGTAAGTCGTCTTACCCTTACTCGGTGGATTCTGCTAATTTGCCAAATTGCAAAGCTAATTAAGGAACGGCCGGTACCCAAATTACAACAACAAATGATACTAACTTAATTAAGCATCTTCCCCGAGTGATAGGAACAGGTACAACTCGGTTCTTCCCTAATCTTACTCTAACTTAATCTAAGTCCGATTCAAAACGATGCTTCCGATGTGTCCGCGTTTTGCTCAAACCGTAGGGTACGTTCGATCGGTTTGGTATCACAAAATTATCAATTTGAGACAAGGGTTCGTGCGTACGTGACAAAATGCAAGTTTTCTAAGAAATCTGACCCTGCCCAAACTCTGGAATTTGACCATTCTCGGAGGGACGACATCTGGAAGCAATTCGCTTTGAAGTACCCGCTGGGAAAATCCATCGGACGCTTTCTCTTAAAGGACCGCTCCCGCAATAAACCATCCGTTTGGGTCTTCTCCGAAGACAAAAAATAAAAACCAAAGATTTCGGACTGACCGTAAAAATTGGGGCCTGGGAACCATCACAATACCAAGAGCAAAATGTGTTTAGAATTCAATTTTGAGTCAGTTTTCGTTTAAGCTGTATCTCTAGGTCTTAAAACAAGAACGATACTACGTCTTTATCACAAAAACACTAAAAAGAGTTTCCAATCCTGGTCTCAGCAACGTGTTACAAAGAAATTTCTCACTCACCGTTTCAAAGTAAACGACAGTACGTGCAACAAAACGTCCGAGGATCATGATTTGAAGTGAATTTAAGGATTTTCGTGATTATTAAGGCGTTAATCTCTTTGTTACGAGTCGTAGAAACCAGATTGTACACAATTTGTAGTATTTTTGTGATAAAGTCGTTGTAACGTTTTTGTTTTAAGACTTTTTGCTAAAGCTTAAACAAAATCCCACCTGAAATTGAATTCTGAACAACTTTTGCTCTTGCTATTTTATTGCTAGCACGCACCGGTTTCAAGGAAACGACCGTAAATGCTGTAAAACGCTTCAGAATCCCGATTTGAAGCGATTTTCGGTATTTTTGTGATAAATCGGCTGTTTTCTCGAAAACTATGCATGCTAGCGAAAAAATAGCAAGAGCAAAATGTGTTTAAAATTCGATTTTGAGTAAGATTTGCTAGAAACATTATCCATAAATCTTAAAACAATAAAGTTATAAAGATTTTTTCCCAAAAATACTTGAAATTTTTCAATCCCGGTTTCTGCGATGTTTTTATAATGAAGTTTACGGGTTTTTAATCACCGCAATACCAAAAATTACCTCAAATCGGGATTCTAGAGCAACTTACAGTATGGAAAGTTGTTCCCATACTTACCAAACAACCAAAATTTTTAAACTTTTGTGTTTCTTGAAAACGATACGTCCAAACCTGAAAATGCCAAAACCAAAAGTTATTTAGAATTGAATTCTTGGTAAGACTGACCAGAAACTTTATCGCCAGGTCTTGAAATAACAAAGTTTCAAATATTTTAGTCAAGAATGCTTAAAACTTTCTCAAACCTGGTTCCTGCGAAGTTTTACAATGAAGTTTACGGCTTTTTAACAACGGAAATATCAAAAATAACTTCAAATCGTGATTTTGGGGCGATTTATAGTATGGAAAGTGGCTTGGTAAGTAAGGGATACTTAGCAAACAACATAAAGTAAACAATTTTTGTATTTCTTTAAAACTACACGTCCAAGCCTGAAAATGCCAGGAGCAAAAGTTGTTTAGAATTAAACTTTGAGTAAGACTTACCAGAAATTTTATCAAAAAGGCTCGAAAAAACAAAGTTACAACGTTTTTTTTTTCAAAAATACTTAAAATATTTTCAAACCTAGTTCGTGCGAAGTTCTTACAAATAAGTTTACGGCTTATTAATCACGGAAACACCAAAAATAACTTCAAATCAAGATTTTGGAGCGGTTTATAGGATGGAAAGTTGTTCCCATACTTACCAAACAACAAAAATTTTAAAATTATTGTGTTTCTTGAAAACGGTACGTCCAAGCCTGAAAATGCCAAAAGCAAAAGTTGTTTAGAACTAAATTATTGGTAAGACTGACCAGAAACTTTATCGACAGATCTTAAAATAACAAAGTTTCAAATATTTTAGTCAAGAATGCTTAAAACTTTCTCAAACCTGGTTAATGCGAAGTTTTACAATGAAGTTTACGGCTTTTTAACAACGGAAATACAAAAACAACTTCAAATTGAGATTTTGGAGCGATTTACAGTATGGAAAGTTGTTCCCACACTTACCAAACAACAAAAATTTTAAAATTATTGTGTTTCTTTAAAACGGTACGTCCAAGCCTGAAAATGTCAAGAGCAAATGTTGTTTAGAATTCAATTCTTGGTAAGACTGACCAGAAACTTTATCAACAGATCTTAAAATAACAAAGTTTCAAATATTTTAGTTAAGAATGCTTAAATTTTTTTCATATTTGCTTTCTGCGATGTGTTTACAATTAAGTTTACGGCTTTTTAATCACGGAAATACCAAAAATAACTTCAAATCGTGATTTTGGAGCGATTTACAGTATGGAAAGTTGTTCCCACACTTACCAAACAACAAAAATTTTTAAATTTTTGTGTTTTTTGAAAACGGTACGTCCAAGCCTGAAAATGTCAAGAGCAAAAGTTGTTTAGAATTCAATTCTTGGTAAGACTGACCAGAAACTTTATCGACAGATCTTAAAATAACAAAGTTTCAAATATTTTAGTCAAGAATGCATAAAATTTTTTCAAACTTGCTTTCTGCGATGTTATTACAACGAAGTTTACGAGTTTTTAATCACGGCAATACCAAAAATTACCTCAATTCGGAATTCTGGAGCAACTTACAGTATGGAAACTTGTTCCCATTCTTACCAAACAACCAAAATTTTTCATGTTTTGTGTTTCTTGAAAACGGTACGTCCAAGCCTGAAAATGCCAATAGCAAAAGTTGTTTAGAAATCAATTCTTGGTAAGACTGACCAGAAACTTTATCGACAGATATTAAAATAACAAAGTTTCAAATATTTTAGTCAAGAATGCATAAAAATTTTTCAAACTTGCTTTCTGCGATGTTTTTACAACGAAGTTTACGGGTTTTTAATTGCGGCAATACCAAAAATTACCTCAAATCGGAATTCTGGAGCAACTTACAGTATGGAAAGTTGTTCCCATACTTACCAAACAACCAAAATTTTTAAAGTTTTGTGTTTCTTGAAAACGGTACGTCCAAACCTGAAAATGCCAAGAGCAAAAGTTGTTTAGAATTGAATTCTTGGTAAGACTGACCAGAAAATTTATCGACAGGTCTTGAAATAACAAGGTTTCAACTATTTTAGTCAAGAATGCTTAAAATTTTTTTAAATTTGCTTTCAGCGATGTGTTTACAATTAAGTTTACGGCTTTTTAATCACGGAAATACCAAAAATAACTTCAAATCAAGATTTTGGAGCGATTTATAGGCTGGAAAATTGTTCCGATACTTAGCGAACAACAAAAAGTTTAAAAATTTCGTGTTTCTCGAAAACGGTATGCCCAGCCTGAAAACGCCAAGAGCAAAAGTTGCTTAGAACTCAATTTTGATTAAGATTTAATATAAACATAATCAATAAGTCTTAAAATGTTTTCAAACCTGGTTTCTGATGTGTTTTAAATGAGCTTTACGGCTTCTTAACAACGGAAATATCAAAAACAACTTCAAATTGAGATTTTGAAGCAATTTACAGTATGGAAAGTTGTTCCCACACTTACCAAACAACAAAAAGTTTAAAAATTTTGTGTTTCTCGAAAACGGGACGACTTGGTCTGAAAATTCCAACAACAAAATTTGTTTAGAAATCAATTTTAGGTAGGACTGACCAGGAAATTTATCAAAAAGTTTTAAAACTACAAATTTACAACGATTTTGGTCAAAAGTGCTTAAAATTTTTCAATCCTGGTTTCTGCGATGATTTTGCAATCAAATTTTCAACTTTTTAATCACGGAAATACAAAAAATAACTTCAAGTCGAGATTCTGGAGCGACTTGTAGTATGGAAAGTTGTTTGGTAAGTATGGGATACTTACCAAACAACAATAAGATGAAAATTTTTGAATTTCTTGAAAACGGTAGGTCCAAGCTTAAAAACGCCAAGAGCAAAAGTTGCTTAGAATTCTATTTTGAGTAACATTTACTATAAAATTAATCAATAAGTCTTAAAATTTTTTCAAACCTGGTTTTGGCGATGTTTCTACAATGAAGTTTAAGGCTTTTCAATCACGGAAATACCAAAAACAACTTCAAATGGGGCTTTTGGAGCGATTTATAGTATGGAAAGTTGCGTGGTAAGTATGGGATACTTACCAAACCACAATAAGTTTAAAAGTTTTGTATTTCTTGAAAACGGTATGTCGAAGCCTGGAAATGCAAAAAGCAAAACTTGTTTAAAATTGAACTTTGAGCAAAACTTACCAGAAACTTTATCAAAATGTCTTGAAACAACAAAGTTACAACGATTTTTGTCAAAAATGCTTAAAATTTTTTCAAACCTACTTTCTTTGATGTTTTTACAATGAAGTTTATGCCTTTTTAATCACGGAAATAACAAAACACAACTTCAAATCGAGATTTTGGAACCATTTACAGTATGGAAAGTTGTTCCCATATTTATTAAACAACAGGAAGTTTGAAATTTTTGTATTTCTTGAAAACGGTATGTCCAAACCTGCAAACGCCAAGAGCAAAAGTAATTTAGAATTCAATCTTGAGTTAGATTTACAATAAAAATAATCAACAAGTCTTAAAATGTTTTCAAACCTAGTTTCTGAGATGTTGTTACAATAAAGTTTACGACTTTTTAAACATGCACATACCAAACACAATTTCAATTAGGGATTTTGGAGCGATTTACAGAATGTAAAGTGGTTCCCATCCTTACCAAACAACATAAAATTTAAAATTTTGTATTTGTAGAAGACGGTAAGTCCAAATCTAAAAACGTTAAGAGCAAAATTTATTTAGAATTCAATCTTGAGTATGATTTACTATGAACATAATCAACAAGTCTTAAAATGTTTTCAAACCTGGTTTCTGAGATGGTTTTACAATAAAATTTACGGCTTTTTAAGAACTCAAATACGAAAAACTACTTCAAATGGGGATTTTGGAGCCATTTACAGTATGGAAAGTTGTTCCCACACTTACCAAACAACAAAAAGTTTAAAATTTTGTATTTCTTGAAAACGGTATGTCCAAACCTGAAAACGCCAAGAGCAAAAGTAATTTAGAATTCAATCTTGAGTTAGATTTACTGTAAAAATAATCAATAACTATTAAAATGTTTTGAAACTTGGTTTCTGAGAAGTTTTTACAATGAAGTTTACGGCTTTTTAACCACGAAAATATCAAAAACAGCTTCAAATCGGGATTCTGGAGCGATTTACAGTATGGAAAGTTGTTCCCACACTTACCAAACAACAAAAATTTTAAAATTTTTGTGTTTCTTTAAAACGGTACGTCCAAGCCTGAAAATGTCAAGAGCAAATGTTGTTTAGAATTCAATTCTTGGTAAGACTGACCAGAAACTTTATCAACAGATCTTAAAATAACAAAGTTTCAAATATTTTAGTTAAGAATGCTTAAATTTTTTTCATATTTGCTTTCTGCGATGTGTTTACAATTAAGTTTACGGCTTTTTAATCACGGAAATACCAAAAATAACTTCAAATCGTGATTTTGGAGCGATTTACAGTATGGAAAGTTGTTCCCACACTTACCAAACAACAAAAATTTTTAAATTTTTATGTTTTTTGAAAACGGTACGTCCAAGCCTGAAAATGTCAAGAGCAAAAGTTGTTTAGAATTCAATTCTTGGTAAGACTGACCAGAAACTTTATCGACAGATCTTAAAATAACAAAGTTTCAAATATTTTAGTCAAGAATGCATAAAATTTTTTCAAACTTGCTTTCTGCGATGTTATTACAACGAAGTTTACGAGTTTTTAATCACGGCAATACCAAAAATTACCTCAAATCGGGATTCTGGAGCAACTAACAGTATGGAAAGTTGTTCCCATACTTACCAAACAACTAAAATTTTTAAAATTTCGTGTTTCTCGAAAACGGTATGCCCAGCCTGAAAACGCCAAGAGCAAAAGTTGTTTAGAATTCAATTTTGATTAGGATTTACAATAAACATAATCAATAAGTTTTAAAATGTTTTCAAACCTGGTTTCTGATGTGTCTTAAATAAACTTTACGACTTCTTAACAACGGGAATACCAAAAACAACTTCAAATTGAGATTTTGGAGCGATTTACAGTATGGAAAGTTGTTCCCACACTTACCAAACAACAAAAAGTTTAAAAAAATGTGTTTCTCGAAAACGGGACGAGTATGGTAATACTTACCAAACAACAATAAGATGAAAATTTTTGTAATTCTTGAAAACGGTAGGTCCAAGCTTAAAAACGCCACGAGCAAAAGTTGCTTAGAATTCTATTTTGAGTAACATTTACTATAAAATTAATCAATAAGTCTTAAAATTTATTCAAACCTGGTTTTGGCGATGTTTTTACAATGAAGTTTAAGGCTTTTCAATCACGGAAATACCAAAAATAACTTCAAATGGGGCTTTTGGAACGATTTATAGCATGGAAAGTTGCGTGGTAAGTATGGGATACTTACCAAACCACAATAAGTTTAAAAGTTTTGTATTTCTTGAAAACGGTATGTCGAAGCCTGAAAATGCAAAGAGCAAAACTTGTTTAAAATTGAACTTTGAGCAATACTTATCAGAAACTTTATCAAAATGTCTTGAAACAACAAATTTACAACGATTTTTGTCAAAAACGCTTAAAATTTTTTCAAACCTACTTTCTGTGATGTTTTTACAATAAAGTTTACGGCTTTTTAAATACGCACATACCAAAAACAACTTCAAATGGGGTTTCTGGAGCCATTTAGAGTATGTAAAATTGTTCCCCAAAAAGTTTGAAATTTTTGTATTTTTTGAAAACGGTATGTCCAAACCTGAAAACGCCAAGAGCAAAAGTAAATTAGAATTCAATCTTGAGTTAGATTTACTATAAATGTAATCAATAACTATTAAAATGTTTTCAAACTTGGTTTCTGAGATGTTTTTACAATGAAGTTTACGGCTTTTTAAACACGCAAATACCATATTTTTGGTATGTGCGAGTTTAAATAGCCGTAAACTTTATTGTAACAACATTTCAGAAACTAGGTTTGAAAACATTTTAAGACTTGTTGATTATTTTTATAGTAAATCTTACTCAAGATTGAATTCTAAATTACTTTTACTCATGGCGTTTTCAGGTTTGGACATACCGTTTTCAAGAAATACAAAATTTTAAACTTTTTGTTGTTTAGTAAGTGTGGGAACAACTTTCCATACTGTAAATGGCTCCAAAATCCCCATTTGAAGTTGTTTTTCGTATTTGAGTGTTTAAAAAGCCCTAAATTTTATTGTAAAACCATCTCAGAAACCAGGTTTGAAAACATTTTAAGACTTGTTGGTTATGTTTATAGTAAATCATACTCAAGATTGAATTCTAAATAAATTTTGCTCTTGACGTTTTTAGATTTGGACTTACCGTCTCCTAGAAATACAAAATTTTAAACTTTTTGTTCTTTGGTAAGGATGGGAACTACTTTACATTCTATAAACCGCTCCAAAATCCCGATTTGAAGTTGCTTTTGGTATTTGCGTGTTTAAAAATCCGTAAATTTTATTGTATAAACATCTAAGAAACCAAGTTTGAATACATTTTAATAGTTATTGATTACATTTATAGTAAATCTAACTCAAGATTGAATTCTAATTTACTTTTGCACTTGGCGTTTTCAGGTTTGGACATACCGTTTTCAAGAAATACAAAGATTTCAAACTTCTTGGGGAACAACTTTACATACTGTAAATGGCTCCAGAATCCCCATTTGAAGTTGTTTTTGGTATGTGCGTGTTTAAAAAGTCGTAAACTTTATTGTAACAACATCTCAGAAACTAGGTTTGAAAACATTTTAAGACTTGTTGATTATTTTTATAGTAAATCTTACTCAAGATTGAATTCTAAATTACTTTTGCTCATGGCGTTTTCAGGTTTGGACATACCGTTTTCAAGAAATACAAAAATTTTCATCTTATTGTTGTTTGGTAAGTATCCCATACTTACCACGCAACTTTCCATGCTATAAATCGTTCCAAAAGCCCCATTTGAAGTTATTTTTGGTATTTCCGTGATTGAAAAGCCTTAAACTTCATTGTAAAAACATGGCCAAAACCAGGTTTGAAAAAATTTTAAGACTTTTTGATTAATTTTATAGTAAATGTTACTCAAAATAGAATTCTAAGCAACTTTTGCTCTTGGCGTTTTTAAGCTTGGACCTACCCTTTTCAAGAAATACAAAAATTTTCATCTTATTGTTGTTTGGTAAGTATCCCATACTTACCAAACAACTTTCCATACTACAAATCGCTCCAGAATCTGGATTTGAAGTTATTTTTTGTATTTCCGTGATTAAAAAGTTGAAAATTTGATTGCAAAAACATCGCAGAAACCAGGATTGAAAAATTTTAAGCACTTTTGACCAAAATCGTTGTAAATTTGTAGTTTTAAAACTTTTTGATAAATTTCCTGGTCAGTCTTACCTAAAATTGAATTCTAAACAAATTTTGCTGTTGGAATTTTCAGACCAAGTCGTCCCGTTTTCGAGAAACACAAAATTTTTAAACTTTTTGTTGTTTGGTAAGTGTGGGAACAACTTTCCATACTGTAAATCGCTCCAAATCTCAATTTGAAGTTGTTTTTGGTATTCCCGTTGTTAAGAAGCCGTAAAGTTCATTTAAAACATAGTTGAAACCTTGTTATTTCAAGACCTGTCGATAAATTTTCTGGTCAGTCTTACCAAGAATTGAATTCTAAACAACTTTTGCTTTTGGCAATTTCAGGCTTGAACGTACAGTTTTCAAGAAACACAAAAATTTTAAAATTTTTGTTGTTTGGTAAGTGTGGGAACAACTTTCCATACTGTAAATCGCTTCAAAATCTCAATTTGAAGTTGTTTTTGATATTTCCGTTGTTAAGAAGCCGTAAAGTTCATTTAAAACACATCAGAAACCAGGTTTGAAAACATTTTAAGACTTATTGATTATGTTTATATTAAATCTTAATCAAAATTGAATTCTAAGCAACTTTTGCTCTTGGCATTTTCAGGCTTGGACGTACCGTTTTCAAGAAACACGAAAATTTTAAAATTTTTGTTGTTTGGTAAGTATGGGAACAACTTTCCATCCTACAAACCGCTCCAAAATCTTGATTTGAAGTTATCTTTGGTATTTCCGTGATTAAAAAGCCGTAAACTTAATTGTAAACACATCGCAGAAAGCAAATTTGAAAAAATTTTAAGCATTCTTGACTAAAATAATTGAAACCTTGTTATTTCAAGACCTATCGATAATTTTTCTGGTCAGTTTTACCAAGTATTGAATTCTAAACAACTTTTGCTCTTGGCATTTTCAGGCTTGAACGTACAGTTTTCAAGAAACACAAAAATTTTAAAATTTTTGTTGTTTGGTAAGTGTGGGAACAACTTTCCATACTGTAAATCGCTCCAAAATCTCGATTTGAAGTTGTTTTTGGTATTTCTGTTGTTAAAAAGTCGTAAACTTCGTTTTAAAAACATCGCAGAAACCGGGATTGAAAAATTTTAAGTATTTTTGGGAAAAAATCGTTATAACTTTATTGTTTTAAGATTTATGGATAATGTTTCTAGCAAATCTTACTCAAAATCGAATTCTGAACACATTTTGCTCTTGCTATTTTTTTGCTAGCAAGCATAGTTTTCGAGAAAACGGCTGATTTACCACAAAAATACCAAAAATCGCTTCAAATCGGGATTCTGAAGCGTTTTACAGCATTTGCGGTCGTTTTCTTGAAACCGGTGCGTGCTAGCAGAAAAATACCAAGAGCAAAATGTGTTTAGATTTCAATTTTGAGTCAGTTTTCGTTTAAGTTGTATCTTTAGGTCTTAAAACAAGAACGATACTACGACTTTATCACAAAAACACTAAAAAGAGTTTCCAATCCTGGTTTCAGCAACGTGTTCCAAAGAAAATTCTCACTCACCGTTTCAAAGTAAACGACAGTACGTGCAACAAAACGTCCAAGAATCATGATTTGAAGTGAATTTAAGGATTTTCGTGATTATTAAGGCGTTAATCTCTTTGTTACGAGTCGTAGAAACCAGATTGTACAAAATTTGTAGTATTTTTGTGATAAAGTCGTTGTAACGTTTTTGTTTTAAGACTTATTGCTAGAGCTTAAACCAAATTCCACCTGAAATTGAATTCTGAACAACTTTTGCTCTTGCTATTTTATTGCTAGCACGCGCCGGTTCCAAGGAAACGACCGTAAATGCTGTAAAACGCTTCAGAATCCCGATTTGAAGCGATTTTCGGTATTTTTGTGATAAATCGGCTGTTTTCTCGAAAACTATGCATGCTAGCGAAAAAATAGCAAGAGCAAAATGTGTTTAAAATTCGATTTTGAGTAAGATTTGCTAGAAACATTATCCATAAATCTTAAAACAATAAAGTTATAAAGATTTTTTCCCAAAAATACTTGAAATTTTTCAATCCCGGTTTCTGCGATGTTTTTACAATGAAGTTTACGGGTTTTTAATCACCGCAATACCAAAAATTACCTCAAATCGGGATTCTGGAGCAACTTACAGTATGGAAAGTTGTTCCCATACTTACCAAACAACCAAAATTTTTAAAGTTTTGTGTTTCTTAAAAACGGTACGTACAAACCTGAAAATGCCAAGAGCAAAAGTTGTTTAGAATTGAATTGTTGGTAAGACTGACCAGAAACTTTATCGCCAGGTCTTGAAATAACAAAGTTTCAAATATTTTAGTCAAGAATGGTTAAAAATTTTACAAACCTAGTTCCTGCGAAGTTTTACAATTAAGTTTATGGCTTTTCAATCACGGAAACACAAAAATAACTTCAAATCAAGATTTTGGAGCCATTTATAGGCTGGAAAGTTGTTCCGATACTTGAACCACGAAAATAACAAAACACAACTTCAAGAGCAAAAACTATTTAGAATTCAGTCTTGAGTATGATTTACTGTAAACATAATCAATAAGTCGTAAAATTTTTTCAAACCTGGTTTTTGAGATGTTTTTACAACGAAGTTTAAAGCTTTTTAATAACGGAAATAACAGAAACAACTTCAAATCGGCATTCTTTAGCGATTCACAGTATGAAAAGTTGATCCGATACTTAGCAAACAACAAAAAGTTTAAAAATCTCGTGTTTCTCGAAAACGGTATGTCCAGCCTGAAAACGCCAAGAGCAAAAGTTGTTTAGAATTCAATTTTGATTAAGATTTACTATAAACATAATCAATAAGTCTTAAAATGTTTTCAAACCTGGTTTTGGCGATGTTTTTACAATGAAGTTTAAGGCTTTTCAATCACGGAAATACCAAAAATAACTTCAAATGGGGCTTTTGGAGCGATTTATAGTATGGAAAGCTGCGTGGTAAGTATGGGATACTTACCAAACCACAATAAGTTTAAATGTTTTGTATTTCTAGAAAACGGTATGTCGAAGCCTGAAAATGCAAAATGCAAAACTTGTTTAAAATTGAACTTTGAGCAAAACTTATCAAAAACGCAAATACCAAACACAACTTCACATCGGAATTTTAGAGCGATTTACAGAATGTAAAGTGGTTCCCATCCTTACCAAACAACAAAAAGTTTAAAATTTTGTATTTCTAGAAAACGGTAAGTCCAAATCTAAAAACGTCAAGTGCAAAAGTTATCTAGAATTCAATCTTGAGTATGATTTACTATGAACATAATCAACAAGTCTTAAAATGTTTTGAAACATGATTTCTGAGATGGTTTTACAATAAAGTTTACGGCTTTTTAAACACGCAAATACGAAAAACAACATCAAGAAAACGGCTGATTTACCACAAAAATACCGAAAATCGCTTCAAATTGGGATTCTAAAGCGTTTTACAGCATTTGCGGTCGTTTTCTTGAAACCGTTGCGTGCTAGCAGAAAAATACCAAGAGCAAAATGTGTTTAGAATTCAATTTTGAGTCAGTTTTCGTTTAAGTATACAATGAAGTTCCTCGATCTCCTTTTACTAACCACTTGGCTAATTTTGTGCCTGGCCTGCAAAATTTATATCCTGGAATATGTAGTTCAAATGGCAACTTGTAAATTCTCGAAAACGATACGACCTAGCCTGAAAACGCCAAGAGCAAATGTTGTTTAGAATTCAATTTTGAGTAAGATTTATTATAAACATAATAAATAAGTCTTAAAATGTTTTCAAACCGGGTTTCTGAGATGTTTTAACAATGAAGTTTATGGCTTTTTAACCACGAAAATAACAAAACACAACTTCAAATCGAGATTTTGGAGCGATTTATAGGCTGGAAAGTTGTTCCGATACTTACCAAACAACAAAAAGTTTAAAAATTTCGTGTTTCTCGAAAACGGTATGCCCAGCCTGAAAACGCCAAGAGCAAAAGTAATTTAGAATTCAATCTTGAGTAAGATTTACTATAAAAATAATCAATAAGTCTTAAAATGTTTTCAAACCTGGTTTTTGAGATGTTGTTACAATAAAGTTTACAGTTTATTAAACACGCACATACCAAAAACAACTTCAAATGGGGATTTTGGAGCCATTTACAGTATAGAAAGTTGTTCCCATGCTTACTAAACAACAAAAAGTTTGAAATTTTTGTATTTCTTAAAAACGGTATGTCCAAACCTGAAAACGCCAAGAGCAAATGTAATTTAGAATTTAATCTTGAGTTAGATATACTATAAATATTATCAATACTATTAAAATGTTTTCAAACTTGGTTTCTGAAATGTTTTTACAATAAAGTTTACGGATTTTTAAACACGCAAATACCAAAAACAACTTCAAATGGGGATTTTGGTGCGATTTACAGTATGGAAAGTTGTTCCCATACTTACCAAACAACAAAAAGTTTTAAATTTTGTATTTCTTAAAAACGGTATGTCCAAACCTGAAAACGCCAAGAGCAAAAGTAATTTAGAATTCAATCTTGAGTTAGATTTACTATAAAAATAATCAATAAGTCTTAAAATGTTTTCAAACCTGGTTTTTGAGATGTTGTTACAATAAAGTTTACGGTTTGTTAAACACGCACATACGAAAAACAACTTCAAATGGGAATTTTGGAGCCATCTACAGTATGGAAAGTTGTTCCCATACTTACCAAACAACAAAAAGTTTTAAATTTTGTATTTCTTAAAAACGGTATGTCCAAACCTAAAAACGCCAAGAGCAAAAGTCATTTAGAATTTAGTCTTGAGTTAGATTTACTATAAATATAATCAATAACTGTTAAAATATTTTTAATTCTGGTTTCTGAGATGTTTCTACAATGAAGTTTACGGCTTTTTAACCACGGAAATATCGAAAGCACCTTCAAATCGGGACTTTGGAACCATTTACAGTATGAAAAGTTGTTCCCAAACTAACCAAACTACAACAAGTTTAAGAATTTCGTTTTTCTTGAAAACTGTAGGTGCAAGCCTGAAAACGCTTAGAGCAATAGTTGTTTAGAATGCAATCTTGAGTAAGACTTACTATAAACTTTATCAAAAATTCTTGAAACAACAAATTTACAACAATTTTTGTCAAAAATAGTAAACATTTTTATTCCTGGTTTCTGGGAAGATTTTACAATGAAGTTTACAGCTTTTTGACCACGGAAATAATAAAAATAACTTCAAATCGGGATTTTGGAGCAATTTACAGAATGTAAAGTGGTTCCCATCTTTACCAAACAACAAAAAGTTTGAAATTTTTGAATTTTTTGAGAACGGCATGTCCAAACCTGAAAACGCCATAAGCAATGGTAATTTAGTATTCAATCTTGAGTAAGATTTACTATAAAAATAATCAATAAGTCTTAAAATGTTTTCAAAGCTGGTTTCTGAGATGGTTTTACAATATTATTTATTGTTTATGTTTATAGTAAATCTTAATCAAAATTTGATTCTAAACAACTTTTGCTTTTGGCGTTTGTAAGCTGGGACATACCGTTTTCGAGAAACACGAAATTTTTAAACTTTTTGTTGTTTGCTAAGTGTCGGATCAACTTTTCATACTGTGAATCGCTAAAGAATGCCGATTTGAAGTTGTTTCTGTTAATTCCGTGATTAAAAAGCCTTAAACTTCATTGTAAAAACATCGCAAAAACCAGGTTTGAAAAAATTTTACGATTTATTGTTTATGTTTATAGTAAATCTTAATCAAAATTTGATTCTAAACAACTTTTGCTTTTGGCGTTTTCAGGCTGGTACATACCGTTTTCGAGAAACACGAAATTTTAAACTTTTTGTGGTTTGGTAAGTATCGGAACAACTTTTCATATTGTAAATCGCTAAAGAATGCCGATTTGAAGTTGTTTCTGTTATTTCCGTGATTAAAAAGCCTTAAACTTCATAGTATAAACATCTCAAAAACCAGGTTTGAAAAAATTTTACGACTTATTGATTATGTTTATAGTAAATCATACTCAAGATTGAATTCTAAATAGCTTTTGCTTTTAGCGTTTTAAGGTTTGGACGTACCGTTTTCAAGCAATACAAAAATTTGAACTTTCTGTTGTTTGGTAAGTATGGGAACCATTTTCCATTCAGTAAATCGCTCCAAAATCTCGATTTGAAGCTGTTTTTGTTATTTCCGAGATTAAAAAGCCTTAAACGTCATTGTAAAAACATGGCAAAAACCAGGTTTGAAAAAATTTTACGATTTATTGTTTATGTTTATAGTAAATCTTAATCAAAATTTGATTCTAAACCACTTTTGCTTTTGGCGTTTTCAGGCTGGGACATACCGTTTTCGAGAAACACGAAATTTTTAAACTTTTTGTTGTTTGCCAAGTATCGGATCAACTTTTCATACTGTGAATCGCTAAAGAATGCCGATTCGAAGTTGTTTCTGTTATTTCCGTGATTAAAAAGCCTTAAACTTCATTGTAAAAACATGGCAAAAATCAGGTTTGAAAAAATTTTACGATTTTTTGTTTATGTTTATAGTAAATCTTAATCAAAATTTGATTCTAAACCACTTTTGCTTTTGGCGTTTTCAGGCTGGGACATACCGTTTTCGAGAAACACGAAATTTTTAAACTTTTTGTTGTTTGCTAAGTATCGGAACAACTTTTCATATTGTAAATCGCTAAAGAATGCCGATTTGAAGTTGTTTCTCTTATTTCCGTGATTAAAATGCTTTAAACTTCAGTGTAAAAGCATTTCAAAAACCAGGTTTGAAAAAATTTTACGACTTATTGATTATGTTTATAGTAAATCATACTCAAGATTGAATTCTAAATAGCTTTTGCTTTTAGCGTTTTTAGGTTTGGACGTACCGTTTTAAAGAAATACAAAAAATTTGAACTTTCTGTTGTTTGGTAAGTATGGGAACCATTTTCCATTCAGTAAATCGCTCCAAAATCTCGATTTGAAGTTGTGTTTTGTTATTTTCGTGGTTAAAAATCCGTAAACTTCATTGTTAAAACATCTCAAAAACCGGGTTTGAAAACATTTTAAGACTTATTTATTATGTTTATAATAAATCTTACTCAAAATTGAATTCTAAATTACTTTTGCTCTTTGAGTTTTCAGGTTTGGACATACCGTTTTCAAGAAAAACAAAAATTTCAAACTTCTTGTTATTTGGTAAATATGGGAACAACTTTCCATACTGTAAATGGTTCCAAAATCCTGATTTGAAGTTGTTTTTAATATTTTCGTGGTTAAAAAGCCGTAAACTTCATTGTAAAAACATTTCAGAAACCAAGTTTGAAAACATTTTAATAGTTATTGATTACATTTATAGTAAATCTAACTCAAGATTGAATTCTAATTTACTTTTGCACTTGGCGGTGTCAGGTTTGGACATACCGTTTTCAAGAAATACAAAAATTTCAAACTTCTTGGGGAACAACTTTACATACTGTAAATGGCTCCAGAATCCCCATTTGAAGTTGTTTTTGGTATGTGCGTGTTTAAAAAGCCGTAAACTTTATTGTAACAACATCTCAGAAACTAGGTTTGAAAACATTTTAAGACTTGTTGATTATTTTTATAGTAAATCTTACTCAAGATTGAATTCTAAATTACTTTTGCTCATGGCGTTTTCAGGTTTGGACATACCGTTTTCAAGAAATACAAAATTTTAAGCTTTTTGTTGTTTAGTAAGTGTGGGAACAACTTTCCATACTGTAAATCGCTCCAAAATCTCCATTTGAAGTTATTTTTCGTATTTGAGTGTTTAGAAAGCCGTAAATTTTATTGTAAAACCACCTCAGAAACCAGGTTTGAAAACATTTTAAGACTTGTTGATTATGTTTATAGTAAATCATACTCAAGATTGAATTCTAAATAAATTTTGCTCTTAACGTTTCTAGATTTGGACTTACCGTCTTCTAGAAATACAAAATTTTAAACTTTTTGTAGTTTGGTAAGGATGGGAACCACTTTACATTCTATGAATGGTTCCAAAATCTCGATTTGAAGTTGTGTTTTGTTATTTCCGTGATTAAAAAGGCCTAAACTTTATTGTACAAACATCACAGAAAGTAGGTTTGAAAAAATTTTAAGCATTTTTGACAAAAATCGTTGTAGCTTTGTTGTTTCAAGACATTTTGATAACGTTTCTGATAAGTTTTGCACAAAGTTCAATTTTACACAAGTTTTGCTCTTTGCATTTTCAGGCTTCGACATACCGTTTTCAAGAAATACAAAACTTTTAAACTTATTGTGGTTTGGTAAGTATCCCATACTTACCAAACAACTTTCCATACTACAAATCGCTCCAGAATCTGGATTTTAATATATTTTTTGTATTTCCGTGATTAAAAAGTTGAAAATTTGATTGCGAAAACATCGCAGAAACCAGGATTGAAAAATTTTAAGCACTTTTGACCAAAATCGTTGAAAATTTGTAGTTTTAAAACTTTTTGAAAAATTTCCTGGTCAGTCTTACCTAAAATTGAATTCTAAACAAATTTTGCTGTTGGAATTTTCAGACCAAGTCGTCCCGTTTTCGAGAAACACAAAATTTTTAAACTTTTTGTTGTTTGGTAAGTGTGGGAACAACTTTCCATACTGTAAATCGCTTCAAAATCTCAATTTGAAGTTGTTTTTGGTATTTCCGTTGTTAAGAAGCCGTAAAGTTCATTTAAAACACATCAGAAACCAGGTTTGAAAACATTTTAAAACTTATTGATTATGTTTATATTAAATCTTAATCAAAATTGAATTCTAAGCAAGTTTTGCTCTTGGCGTTTTTAGGCTGGGCATACCGTTTTCGAGAAACACGAAATTTTTAAACTTTTTGTTGTTCGGTAAGTATCGGAACAACTTTCCAGCCTATAAATCGCTCCAAAATCTTGATTTGAAGTTATTTTTGGTATTTCCGTTGTTAAAAAGCCATAAACTTAATTGTAAAACTTCGCAGGAACTAGGTTTGAAAAATGTTTAAGCATTCTTGACTAAAATATTTGAAACTTTGTTATTTCAAGACCTGGTGATAAAGTTTCTGGTCAGTCTTACCAAGAATTCAATTCTAAACAACTTTTGCTCTTGGCATTTTCAGGTTTGGACGTACCGTTTTGAAGAAACACAAAACTTTAAAAATTTTGGTTGTTTGGTAAGTATGGGAACAACTTTCCATACTGTAAGTTGCTCCAGAATCCCGATTTGAGGTAATTTTTGGTATTGCCGTGATTAAAAACCCGTAAACTTCTTTGTAATAACATCGCAGAAAGCAAGTTTGAAAAAATTTTATGCATTTTTGACTAAAATGTTTGAAACTTTGTTATTTTAAGATCTGTCGATAAAGTTTCTGGTCAGTATTACCAAGAATTGAAATCTAAACAACTTTTGCTCTTGGCATTTTCAGGCTTGGACGTACCGTTTTCAAGAAACACAAAAAGTTTAAAATTTTTGTTGTTTGGTAAGTATGGGAACAACTTTCCATCCTATAAACCGCTCCAAAATCTTGATTTTAAGTTATTTTTGGTGTTTCCGTGATTAAAAAGCCGTAAACTTATTTGTAAGAACTTCGCACGAACTAGGTTTGAAAATATTTTAAGTATTTTTGAAAAAAAAAACGTTGTAACTTTGTTTTTTCGAGCCTTTTTGATAAAATTTCTGGTAAGTCTTACTCAAAGTTTAATTCTAAACACCTTTTGCTCCTGGCATTTTCAGGTTTGAACGTACCGTTTTCAAGAAACACAAAACTTTAAAAATTTTGGTTGTTTGGTAAGTATGGGAACAACTTTCAATACTGTAAGTTGCACCAGAATTCCGATTTGAGGTAATTTTTGGTATTGCCTTAATTAAAAACCCGTAAACTTAATTGTAAACACATCGCAGAAAGCAAATTTGAAAAAATTTTAAGCATTCTTGAATAAAATAGTTGAAACCTTGTTATTTCAAGACCTGTCGATAAATTTTCTGGTCAGTTTTACCAAGTATTGAATTCTAAACAACTTTTGCTCTTGGCATTTTCAGGCTTGAACGTAGTTTTCAAGAAACACAAAATTTTTAAAATTTCTGTTTTTTGGTAAGTGTGGGAACAACTTTCCATACTGTAAATCGCTCCAAAATCTCAATTTGAAGTTGTTTTTGGTATTTCTGTTGTTAAAAAGCCGTAAACTTCGTTTTAAAAACATCGCAGAAACCGGGATTGAAAAATTTTAAGTATTTTTGGGAAAAAATCGTTATAACTTTATTGTTTTAAGATTTATGGATAATGTTTCTAGCAAATCTTACTCAAAATCGAATTCTGAACACATTTTGCTCTTGCTATTTTTTCGCTAGCAAGCATAGTTTTCGAGAAAACGGCTGATTTACCACAAAAATACCGAAAATCGCTTCAAATCGGGATTCTGAAGCGTTTTACAGCATTTGCGGTCGTTTTCTTGAAACCGGTGCGTGCTAGCAGAAAAATACTGTAAAGGTTTGGAACTCCTCGCTCGATTTTTCTCGCGATTGTCCTGGTCGACTACGCAATCCTTTGGTCCTTTGGAGACGGCGTTCGTTTGGGGTTGGCGTTTAATACTTACGATTGGCGCCACCACCAAAATTTACTAACCCTGTAGTAACACACGCGAAATATCGCTAATTAATATTCGGTGTAACTTAGCAGTGACCTTATGGCACTGAAACTTTCTTAACTTAACTTCATCTGGAAGATGAAGAATTTTATAAAAGATTATGGACCCAAATTTCTACGTTGTGTTTCGTTGTGTTAAAGAAAAAACTTATCGTAGTATCCAAATTCTAGTGAGGCCGTCTTGTGAAAGGAATGTGTAATAAAACAGATGGGCACACTTCACTTATACTTTATTAACAAATTTTCAATCATTGATTATGGGTACGACCGTCAAAGTCCCTAACTGATTTTAATTAATTTAAAATGCGTTCCTTGTTCTTTAATAAGTTTCAAAATTTATCCCCTTAAATTTTGTGATTTCTAAGATTTTGATCAAAGCTTTTGCTTCTAAGTGTTGATTAGTTGGCATTTTGTCAGAGCATTGTGTGATTTCCGGTGTTCTATTCGTACGCGGTTTGCTGAGTGTTGTTTTCACAGAAATTAATTATGAGTCGGAAAGAATTTGATTGTTGCAAGATTATGACTATCAACGACTCATTCTTTGTAGCGAATGGTTACTTTAGAAGAAATTCGTGACTCAAATTTTGTCGATGGCTAACGTTACCAGAATCTAGTGTTGGTGGAGGTCACACGTGAATTCACGATTTGTGTTTGATCCGGACGAAGGAAGGAAAATCTAGACTAAGCGCGGATCAAACGAATGATAGCGAAACTTCAGAATTGTTTGGAAATATTTCAGATATTTGGTGTTTGTGCAGTCGAGAAGAAAGTGTTCTAATTTTTCTTTCTAAGAAAATTTCAATGACAGAAACTATAAAATCGTTTTACGATAAATTTTCTTTGTTGAATGGTATTCTACAATAGAGCAGCCAGAAGGGTTGCATATTTGGCGGTTCGCATAGGAGTTACCCCTTTCACTGATAACATTAAGGTTTTGATATTTGGTACGATAGACCCTCGCGACGGCGGCACGAGATAAATGTATTGTTCGGTGGGCTTATCGCCAGTCAGAGACTCGGTTTACTACCGCCGTGGGTGAGCGCTGGGGCAAAATATGCCAAGCTCAGACCACACGGAAAGATAGGCACGTTAGGAGGCGTAGGCGGAATGTTTGGTTAATGGATCCAATATGCATTGCCACTTCTTTGTCGGACCAAATAATTAATTTAAATTTGTCATACTGTTAAAGATGGCCATTTTCGGCAGTGGTGTTCTAATTGCAGTGGCCAGTACCTGGCGTAAATTTGTAGTAGTAAATGGTGTTGATGACATTATCAACATAACAAAATTTAGCTGGAGCTACTCGCTCGGAATTTAGGTGGCAGGTTTTGGTCATAGTGTTCATCTCTAATCCTCTATTGTAGTTGATGGATTTTAGTAAAATCTGGATAACTCTTTATACAACAAACGCATAATTGTCGCACTAGCGTTCAAAGAAATACAATGGTGCTAGATAGATGAGAAATTTATAATCAAAATAAAAAATGATCTCAGTGACATTAATGATCGTCTCAAAGTGAGGAAAAGTTAGAAAATAATGAAACGGCGTGAGACGATTAAACTCGGAGTATTATTTCTAGATTTGGAAATAATCGTCGGTGGTACTTGATTGGATAATCAAGTCAAAAGTGCGTAGAATGAACGTTGCGACTGCACGTGGAATTTAATAAGATAGTTAAATTAAAATCAATTTAGAATTCCGAATATTACACGGTTAACACACAATAACTCCAACCTTTTGTGCCCAAATTGTGCCGAAATTTTATTTTACTCAAATAAGTAATAAAAGATTAAAAGACTTACGCTTTTTCCTGGGTGTTGGACACTAAACACTTATTCTGATCGCGATTTGACTTTCCAAGATTAATTGATCGTCTCGCAAAGACGGTTTGAATCGCGGATAAGACTCTCGCAAAATTATCAAAAAGGTTTAAAACAGACTCCCGAAAATTCTCGAAAAAGACTCTCGAAAGATAATCGGAAAAAGATCTCTACTGCTGTCTGTCGCGAACTTTTATCAACTCTCTTGGGGTGGTACTCCCCCTCTAACGTCTTTCCCTTTCTTCGACGAGCTTAATCGGAAGCGCTCACCCTATTGGTCCGCAACTACCCCCGTAAGTCGTCTTACCCTTACTCGGTGGATTCTGCTAATTTGCCAAATTGCAAAGCTAATTAAGGAACGGCCGGTACCCAAATTACAACAACAAATGATACTAACTTAATTAAGCATCTTCCCCGAGTGATAGGAACAGGTACAACTCGGTTCTTCCCTAATCTTACTCTAACTTAATCTAAGTCCGATTCAAAACGATGCTTCCGATGTGTCCGCGTTTTGCTCAAACCGTAGGGTACGTTCGATCGGTTTGGTATCACAAAATTATCAATTTGAGACAAGGGTTCGTGCGTACGTGACAAAATGCAAGTTTTCTAAGAAATCTGACCCTGCCCAAACTCTGGAATTTGACCATTCTCGGAGGGACGACATCTGGAAGCAATTCGCTTTGAAGTACCCGCTGGGAAAATCCATCGGACGCTTTCTCTTAAAGGACCGCTCCCGCAATAAACCATCCGTTTGGGTCTTCTCCGAAGACAAAAAATAAAAACCAAAGATTTCGGACTGACCGTAAAAATTGGGGCCTGGGAACCATCACAATACCAAGAGCAAAATGTGTTTAGAATTCAATTTTGAGTCAGTTTTCGTTTAAGCTGTATCTCTAGGTCTTAAAACAAGAACGATACTACGTCTTTATCACAAAAACACTAAAAAGAGTTTCCAATCCTGGTCTCAGCAACGTGTTACAAAGAAATTTCTCACTCACCGTTTCAAAGTAAACGACAGTACGTGCAACAAAACGTCCGAGGATCATGATTTGAAGTGAATTTAAGGATTTTCGTGATTATTAAGGCGTTAATCTCTTTGTTACGAGTCGTAGAAACCAGATTGTACACAATTTGTAGTATTTTTGTGATAAAGTCGTTGTAACGTTTTTGTTTTAAGACTTTTTGCTAAAGCTTAAACAAAATCCCACCTGAAATTGAATTCTGAACAACTTTTGCTCTTGCTATTTTATTGCTAGCACGCACCGGTTTCAAGGAAACGACCGTAAATGCTGTAAAACGCTTCAGAATCCCGATTTGAAGCGATTTTCGGTATTTTTGTGATAAATCGGCTGTTTTCTCGAAAACTATGCATGCTAGCGAAAAAATAGCAAGAGCAAAATGTGTTTAAAATTCGATTTTGAGTAAGATTTGCTAGAAACATTATCCATAAATCTTAAAACAATAAAGTTATAAAGATTTTTTCCCAAAAATACTTGAAATTTTTCAATCCCGGTTTCTGCGATGTTTTTATAATGAAGTTTACGGGTTTTTAATCACCGCAATACCAAAAATTACCTCAAATCGGGATTCTAGAGCAACTTACAGTATGGAAAGTTGTTCCCATACTTACCAAACAACCAAAATTTTTAAACTTTTGTGTTTCTTGAAAACGATACGTCCAAACCTGAAAATGCCAAAACCAAAAGTTATTTAGAATTGAATTCTTGGTAAGACTGACCAGAAACTTTATCGCCAGGTCTTGAAATAACAAAGTTTCAAATATTTTAGTCAAGAATGCTTAAAACTTTCTCAAACCTGGTTCCTGCGAAGTTTTACAATGAAGTTTACGGCTTTTTAACAACGGAAATATCAAAAATAACTTCAAATCGTGATTTTGGGGCGATTTATAGTATGGAAAGTGGCTTGGTAAGTAAGGGATACTTAGCAAACAACATAAAGTTAACAATTTTTGTATTTCTTGAAAACTACACGTCCAAGCCTGAAAATGCCAGGAGCAAAAGTTGTTTAGAATTAAACTTTGAGTAAGACTTACCAGAAATTTTATCAAAAAGGCTCGAAAAAACAAAGTTACAACGTTTTTTTTTTCAAAAATACTTAAAATATTTTCAAACCTAGTTCGTGCGAAGTTCTTACAAATAAGTTTACGGCTTATTAATCACGGAAACACCAAAAATAACTTCAAATCAAGATTTTGGAGCGGTTTATAGGATGGAAAGTTGTTCCCATACTTACCAAACAACAAAAATTTTAAAATTATTGTGTTTCTTGAAAACGGTACGTCCAAGCCTGAAAATGCCAAAAGCAAAAGTTGTTTAGAACTCAATTCTTCGTAAGATTGACCAGAAACTTTATCGATAGATCTTAAAATAACAAAGTTTCAAATATTTTAGTCAAGAATGCTTAAAAAATTTTCAAACCTAGTTCCTGCGAAGTTTTACTATTAAGTTTATGGCTTATAATCACGGAAACACAAAAATAACTTCAAATCAAGATTTTGGAGCCATTTATAGGCTGGAAAGTTGTTCCGATACTTGAACCACGAAAATAACAAAACACAACCTAAAGAGCAAAAACTATTTAGAATTCAGTCTTGAGTATGATTTACTGTAAACATAATCAATAAGTCGTAAAATTTTTTCAAACCTGGTTTTTGAGATGTTTTTACAATGAAGTTTAAAGCATTTTAATCACGGAAATAACAGAAACAACTTCAAATCGGCATTCTTTAGCGATTCACAGTATGAAAAGTTGATCCGATACTTAGCAAACAACAAAAAGTTTAAAAATCTCGTGTTTCTCGAAAACGGTATGCCCAGCCTGAAAACGCCAAGAGCAAAAGTTGTTTAAAATTCAATTTTGATTAAGATTTACTATAAACATAATCAATAAGTCTTAAAATGTTTTCAAACCTGGTTTTGGCGATGTTTTTACAATGAAGTTTAAGGCTTTTCAATCACGGAAATAATAAAAATAACTTTAAATGGGGCTTTTGGAGCGATTTATAGTATGGAAAGTTGCGTGGTAAGTATGGGATACTTACCAAACCACAATAAGTTTAAAAGTTTTGTATTTCTAGAAAACGGTATGTCGAAGCCTGAAAATGCAAAAAGCAAAACTAGTTTAAAATTGAACTTTGAGCAAAACTTATCAGAAATTTTATCAAAATGTCTTGAAACAACAAAGTTACAACGGTTTTTGTCAAAAATGCTTAAAATTTTTTCAAACCTACTTTCTGTAATGTTTTTACAATTAAGTTTAGGCCTTTTTAATCATACAAATAACAAGACACAACTTCAAATCGAGATTTTGTAACCATTTACAGTATGGAAAGTTGTTCCCATATTTACCAAACAACAAAAAGTTTGAAATTTTTGTATTTCTTGAAAGCGGTATGTCCAAACCTAAAAACACCATGAGCAATGGTAATTTCGTATTCAATCTTGAGTAAGATTTACTATAAAAATAATCAATAAGTCTTAAAATGTTTTCAAACCTGGTTTCTGAAATGTTGTTACAATAAAGTTTACGGCTTTTTAAACACGCACATACAAAAAACAACTTCAAATGGAGATTTTGGAGCCATTTACATTATGGAAAATTGTTTTCATACTTATCAAACAACAAAAAGTTTTAAATTTTGCATTTCTTAAAAACGGTATGTCCAAACCTAAAAACGCCAAGAGCAAAAGTCATTTAGAATTTAGTCTTGAGTTAGATTTACTATAAATATAATCAATAACTGTTAAAATATTTTTAATTCTGGTTTCTGAAATGTTTCTACAATGAAGTTTACGGCTTTTTAACCACGGAAATATCGAAAACACCTTCAAATCGGGAATTTGGAACCATTTACAGTATGAAAAGTAGTTCCCAAACTAACCAAACTACAACAAGTTTAAGAATTTCGTTTTTCTTGAAAACTGTAGGTGCAAGCCTGAAAACGCTTAGAGCAATATTTGTTTAGAATGCAATCTTGAGTAAGACTTACTATAAACTTTATCAAAAATTGAAACAACAAATTTACAACAATTTTTGTCAAAAATAGTAAACATTTTTTATTCCTGGTTTCTGGGAAGATTTTACAATGAAGTTTACAGCTTTTTGACCACGGAAATAATAAAAATAACTTCAAATCGGGATTTTGGAGCAATTTACAGAATGTAAAGTGGTTCCCATCTTTACCAAACAACAAAAAGTTTGAAATTTTTGAATTTTTTGAGTACGGCATGTCCAAACCTGAAAACGCCATAAGCAATGGTAATTTAGTATTCAATCTTGAGTAAGATTTACTATAAAAATAATCAATAAGTCCATAAATTTTTTCAAAGCTGGTTTCTGAGATGGTTTTACAATATTATTTATTGTTTATGTTTATAGTAAATCTTAATCAAAATTTGATTCTAAACAACTTTTGCTTTTGGCGTTTGTAGGCTGGGACCTACCGTTTTCGAGAAACACGAAATTTTTAAACTTTTTGTTGTTTGGCAAGTATCGGAACAACTTTTCATATTGTAAATCGCTCCAGAATCCCGATTTGAAGTTGTTTCTGTTATTTCCGTGATTAAAAAGCTTTAGATTTCAGTGTAAAAGCATCTCAAAAACTAGGTTTGAAAAAATTTTACGACTTATTGATTATGTTTATAGTAAATCATACTCAAGATTGAATTCTAAATAGCTTTTGCTTTTAGCGTTTTTAGGTTTGGACGTACCGTTTTCAAGAAATACAAAAAATTTGAACTTTTTGTTGTTTGGTAATGATGGGAACCATTTTCCATTCAGTAAATCGCTCCAAAATCTCGATTTGAAGTTGTGTTTTGTTATTTCCGTGATTAAAAAGGCCTAAACTTTATTGTAAAACATCACAGAAAGTAGGTTTGAAAAAATTTTAAGCATTTTTGACAAAAATCGTTGTAACTTTGTTGTTTCAAGACATTTTGATAAAGTTTCTGATAAGTTTTGCTCAAAGTTCAATTTTAAACAAGTTTTGCTCTTTGCATTTTCAGGCTTCGACATACCGCTTTCAAGAAATACAAAACTTTTAAACTTATTGTGGTTTGGTAAGTATCCCATACTTACCACGCAACTTTCCATGCTATAAATCGCTCCAAAAGCCCCATTTGAAGTTATTTTTGGTATTTCCGTGATTGAAAAGCCTTAAACTTCATTGTAAAAACATCGCCAAAACCAGGTTTGAAAAAATTTTAAGACTTTTTGATTAATTTTATAGTAAATGTTACTCAAAATAGAATTCTAAGCAACTTTTGCTCTTGGCGTTTTTTAGCTTGGACCTACCGTTTTCAAGAAATACAAAAATTTTTATCTTATATTTGTTTGCAAAAACATCGCAGAAACCAGGATTGAAAAATTTTAAGCACTTTTGACCAAAATCGTTGTAAATTTGTAGTTTTAAAACTTTTTGATAAATTTCCTGGTCAGTCTTACCTAAAATTGAATTCTAAACAAATTTTGCTGTTGGAATTTTTAGACCAAGTCGTCCCGTTTTCGATAAACACATTTTTTTAAACTTTTTGTTGTTTGGTAAGTGTGGGAACAACTTTCCATACTGTAAATCGCTCCAAAATCTCAATTTGAAGTTGTTTTTGGTATTCACGTTGTTAAGAAGCCGTAAAGTTCATTTAAAACACATCAGAAACCAGGTTTGAAAACATTTTAAGACTTATTGATTATGTTTATAGTAAATCTTAATCAAAATTGAATTCTAAACAACTTTTGCTCTTGGCGTTTTCAGGCTGGGCATACCGTTTTCGAGAAACACGAAATTTTAAAAATTTTGGTTGTTTGGTAAGTATGGGAACAACTTTCCATACTGTTAGTTGCTCCAGAATCCCGATTTGAGGTAACTTTTGGTATTGCCGTGAATAAAAACCCGTAAACTTCGTTGTAATAACATCGCAGAAAGCAAGTTTGAAAAAATTTTATGCATTCTTGACTTAAATATTTGAAACTTTGTTATTTTAAGATCTGTCGATAAAGTTTCTGGTCAGTCTTACCAAGAATTGAATTCTAAACAACTTTTGCTCTTGGCATTTTCAGGCTTGGACGTACCGTTTTCAAGAAACACAAAATTTTTAAAATTTTTGTTGTTTGGTAAGTATGGCAACAACTTTCCATACTGTAAATCGCACCAAAATCCCCATTTGAAGTTGTTTTTGGTATTTGCGTATTTGAAAATACCTAAACTTTATTGTAAAAACATTTCAGAAACCAAGTTTGAAAACATTTTAATAGTATTGATAATATTTATAGTATATCTAACTCAAGATTAAATTCTAAATTACTTTTGCTCTTGGCGTTGTCAGGCTAGGTCGTATCGTTTTCGAGAATTTACAAGTTGCCATTTGAACTACATATTCCAGGATATAAATTTTGCGGGCCAGGCACAAAATTAGAAAAGTGGTTAGTAAAAGGAGATCAAGGAACTTCATTGTATACTTAAACAAAAACTGACTCAAAATTTATTTCTAATTTTGCTCTTGGTATTTTTCTGCTAGCACGCACCGGTTTCAAGAAAACGACCGCAAATGCTGTAAAACGCTTCCGAATCCCAATTTGAAGCGATTTTCGGTATTTTTGTGGTAAATCAGCCGTTTTCTTGAAGTTGTTTTTCGTATTTGCTTGTTTAAAAAGCCGTAAACTTTATTGTAAAACCATCTCAGAAACCATGTTTCAAAACATTTTAAGACTTGTTGATTATGTACATAGTAAATCATACTCAAGATTGAATTGTAAATAACTTTTGCACTTGACGTTTTTAGATTTGGACTTACCGTCTCCTAGAAATACAAAATTTTAAACTTTTTGTTGTTTGGTAAGGATGGGAACCACTTTACATTCTGTAAATCGCTCCAAAATCCCGATGTGAGGTTGTGTTTGGTATTTGCGTGTTTAAAAATCCGTTAACTTTATTGTAAAACCATCTCAGAAAACAGGTTTGAAAACATTTTAAGACTTATTGATTATTTTTATAGTAAATCTTACTCAAGATTGAATACGAAATTATCATTGCTCATGGCGTTTTTAGGTTTGGACATACCGCTTTCAAGAAATACAAAAATTTCAAACTTTTTGTTGTTTGGTAAATATGGGAACAACTTTCCATACTGTAAATGGTTCCAAAATCTCGATTTGAAGTTGTGTCTTGTTATTTCTATGATTAAAAAGGCCTAAACTTAATTGTAAAAACATCACAGAAAGTAGGTTTGAAAAAATTTTAAGCATTTTTGACAAAACCGTTGTAGCTTTGTTGTTTCAAGACATTTTGATAAAATTTCTGATAAGTTTTGCTCAAAGTTCAATTTTGAACAAGTTTTGCTTTTTGCATTTTCAGGCTTCGACATACCGTTTTCTAGAAATACAAAACTTTTAAACTTATTGTGGTTTGGTAAGTATCCCATACTTACCACGCAACTTTCCATACTATAAATCGCTTCAAAAGCCCCATTTCAAGTTATTTTTGGTATTTCCGTGATTGAAAAGCCTTAAACTTCATTGTAAAAACATCGCCAAAACCAGGTTTGAAAACATTTTAAGACTTATTGATTATGTTTATAGTAAATCTTAATCAAAATTGAATTCTAAACAACTTTTGCTCTTGGCGTTTTCAGGCTGGGCATACCGTTTTCGAGAAACACGAGATTTTTAAACTTTTTGTTGTTTGCTAAGTATCGGATCAACTTTTCATACTGTGAATCGCTAAAGAATGCCGATTTGAAGTTGTTTCTGTTATTTCCGTGATTAAAAAGCTTTAAACTTCATTGTAAAAACATCTCAAAAACCAGGTTTGAAAAATTTTTACGACTTATTGATTATGTTTACAGTAAATCATACTCAAGACTGAATTCTAAATAGTTTTTGCTCTTGAAGTTGTGTTTTGTTATTTTCGTGGTTCAAGTATCGGAACAACTTTCCAGCCTATAAATGGCTCCAAAATTTTGGTTTGAATTTATTTTTGTGTTTCCGTGATTAAAAAGCCATAAACTTAATTGTAAAACTTCGCAGGAACTAGGTTTGAAAAACTTTTAAGCATTCTTGACTAAAATATTTGAAACTTTGTTATTTTAAGATCTGTCGATAAAATTTCTGGTCAGTCTTACCAAGAATTGAGTTCTAAACAACTTTTGCTCTTGGCATTTTCAGGCTTGGACGTACCGTTTTCAAGAAACACAATAATTTTAAAATTTTTGTTGTTTGGTAAGTGTGGGAACAACTTTCCATACTGTAAATCGCTCCAAAATCTCAATTTGAAGTTGTTTTTGGTATTTCCGTTGTTAAAAAGCAGTAAACTTCATTGTAAAACTTCGCAGGAACCAGGTTTGAGAAAGTTTTAAGCATTCTTGACTAAAATATTTGAAACTTTGTTATTTTAAGATCTGTCGATAAAGTTTCTGGTCAGTCTTACCAAGAATTTAGTTCTAAACAACTTTTGCTCTTGGCATTTTCAGGCTTGGACGTACCGTTTTGAAGAAACACAAAAATTTTAAAATTTTTGTTGTTTGGTAAGTGTGAGAACAACTTTCCATACTGTAAATCGCTCCAAAATCTCAATTTGAAGTTGTTTTTGGTATTTCCGTTGTTAAAAAGCCGTAAACTTCATTGTAAAACTTCGCAGGAACCAGGTTTGAGAAAGTTTTAAGCATTCTTGACTAAAATATTTGAAACTTTGTTATTTTAAGATCTGTCGATAAAGTTTCTGGTCAGTCTTACCAAGAATTGAGTTCTAAACAACTTTTGCTCTTGGCATTTTCAGGCTTGGACGTACCGTTTTCAAGAAACCCAATAATTTTAAAATTTTTATTGTTTGGTAAGTGTGGGAACAACTTTCCATACTGTAAATCGCTCCAAAATCTCAATTTGAAGTTGTTTTTGGTATTTCCGTTGTTAAAAAGCCGTAAAGTTCATTGCAAAACTTCGCAGGAACCAGGTTTGAGAAAGTTTTAAACATTCTTGACTAAAATATTTGAAACTTTGTTATTTTAAGATCTGTCGATAAAGTTTCTGGTCAGTCTTTCCAAGAATTTAGTTCTAAACAACTTTTGCTCTTGGCATTTTCAGGCTTGGACGTACCGTTTTCAAGAAACACAATAATTTTAAAATTTTTGTTGTTTGGTAAGTATGGGAACAACTTTCCATCCTATAAACCGCTCCAAAATCTTGATTTGAAGTTATTTTTGGTATTTCCGTGATTAAAAAGCCGTAAACATATTTGTAAGAACTTCGCACGAACTAGGTTTGAAAATATTTTAAGTATTTTTGAAAAAAAAACGTTGTAACTTTGTTTTTTCGAGCCTTTTTGATAAAATTTCTGGTAAGTCTTACTCAAAGTTTAATTCTAAACAACTTTTGCTCCTGGCATTTTCAGGCTTGGACGTGTAGTTTTCAAGAAATACAAATATTGTTAACTTTATGTTATTTGCTAAGTATCCCATACTTACCAAGCCACTTTCCATACTATAAATCGTTCCAAAATCACGATTTGAAGTTATTTTTGATATTTCCGTTGTTAAAAAGCCGTAAACTTCATTGTAAAACTTCGCCGGAACCAGGTTTGAGAAAGTTTTAAGCATTCTTGACTAAAATATTTGAGACTTTGTTATTTCAAGACCTGGCGATAAAGTTTCTGGTCAGTCTTACCAAGAATTCAATTCGAAACAACTTTTGGTCTTGGCATTTTCAGGTTTGGACGTACCGTTTTCAAGAAACACAAAAGTTGGAGCAAAATGTGTTTAAAATTCGATTTTGAGTAAGATTTGCTAGAAACATTATCCATAAATCTTAAAACAATAAAGTTATAACGATTTTTAACCAAAAATACTTAAAATACTTACAAAAATACAAAAAATACTATTTTTCAATCCCGGTTTCTGCGATGTTTTTACAACGAAGTTTACAGGTTTTTAATTACGGCAAAACCAAAAATTACCTCAAATCGGAATTCTGGAGCAACTTACAGTATGGAAAGTTGTTCCCACACTTACCAAACAACAAAAAGTTTAAAATTTGTATTTCTTGATAACGGTATGTCCAAACCTGAAAACGCCATGAGCAAAAGTAATTTAGAATTCAATCTTGAGTTAGATTTACTATAAAAATAATCAATAACTATTAAAATGTTTTCAAACATGGTTTCTGAGATGTTTTTACAATGAAGTTTACGGCTTTTTAACCACGAAAATATCAAAAACAACTTTAAATCGGGATTTTTGAACCAATTGCAGTATGGAAATTTGTTCCCTAACTTACAAAACTACAAAAAGTTTTAAAACTTAGTTTTTCTTGGAAACTGTAGGTTCAAGCCTGAAAACGCCTAAAGCAATAGTTGTTTAGGATGCAATCTTGAGTAAGACTTACTATAAAGTTACAACAATTTTTGTCAAAAATGCTTAAAATTTTTTCAAACCTACTTTCTGTGATGTTCTTACAATAAAATTTAGGCCTTTTTAAAAACGGAAATACCAAAAATAACTTCAGAAACATAATCAATAGGTCATAAAATGTTTTCTAACCTGGTTTCTGAGATGCTTTGAGAATAAAGTTGACGGCTTTTTAATCACGGAAATAACAGAAACACCTCAAACGGCATTTAGGAGCTTTTCATAGTATGGAAAGTTGTTCTCAAATTTACCAAATTGCAAAAACATTAAAAATTTCGTGTTTCTTCAAAGCGGTATGTCCCAGCCTGAAAATGTCAAGAGCAAAAGTTGTTTAGAATTCAGTCTTGAGAAAGACTTACTATAAACTTAATCAGTAACTCTTAAAATTTTTTAAACCTGGTTTTTCCGATGTTTATACAATGAAGTTCCTTGATCTCCTTTTGCTAACCACTTGGCCAATTTTGAACCTGGCCCGCAAAATTTATGTCCTGGAATATGTAGTTCAAATGGCAACTTATAAATTCTCGAAAACAATACGACCTAGCCTGAAAGCGCCAAGAGCAAATGTTGTTTAGAATTCAAATTTGAGTAAGATTTATTATAAACATAATAAATAAGTCTTAAAATGTTTTCAAACCCGGTTTTTGAGATGTATTAACAATGAAGTTTACGGTTTTTTAACCACGAAAATAACAAAACAAACTTCAAATCGAGATTTTGGAGCGACTTACTGAATGGAAAATGGTTCCTATACTAACCAAACAACAGAAAGTTCAAATTTTTTGTATTTGTTGAAAATGGTACGTCGAAACCTAAAAACGCTAAAAGCAAAAGCTATTTAGAATTCAATCTTGAGTATGATTTACTATAAACATAATCAATAAGTCGTAAAATTTTTCAAACCTGGTTTTTGAGATGGTTTTACAATAAAGTTTAAAGCTTTTTAATCACGGAAATAACAGAAATAACTTCAAATCGGCATTCTTTAGCGAGTTACAATATGAAAAGTTGTTCCGATACTTACCAAACAACAAAAAGTTTAAAAATTTCGTGTTTCTCGAAAACGGTATGTACCAGCCTGAAAACGCCAAAAGCAAAAGTTGTTTTGAATCCAATTGTGATTAAGATTTACTAAAAACATAAACAGTAAATCGTAAAATTTTTTCAAAATGTTGTTACAATAAAGTTTACGGCTTTGTAAATATCTCAGAAACTAGGTTTAAAAACATTTTAAGACTTGTTGATTATGTTCATAGTAAATCATACTCAAGATTGAATTCTAAATAACTTTTGCTCTTGGCGTTTTTAGATTTGGACTTTATTGCGAAAACATCGCAAAAACCAGGTTTGAAATTTTTTAAGACTTATTGCTTAAGTTTATAGTAAGTCTTACTCAAAATTGAATTCTAAACAATTTTTGCTCTTGGCGTTTTCAGGTTTAGACGTACCGTTTTCAAGAAATACAACATTTTTAAACTTTTTGTGGTTTGGTAAGTATGGGAACAACTTTCCATACTGTAAATCGCTCCAAAATCTCAATTTGAAGTTATTTTTGGTATTTCCGTTGTTAAAAAGCCATAAACTTAATTGTAAAACTTCGCAGGAACTAGGTTTGAAAAATGTTTAAGCATTCTTGACTAAAATATTTGAAACTTTGTTATTTCAAGACCTGGTGATAAAGTTTCTGATCAGTCTTACCAAGAATTCAATTCTAAACAACTTTTGCTCTTGGAATTTTCAGGTTTGGACGTACCGTTTTTAAGAAACACAAAACTTTAAAAATTTTGGTTGTTTGGTAAGTATGGGAACAACTTTCCATACTGTAAGTTGCTCCAGAATCCCGATTTGAGGTAATTTTTGGTATTGCGGTGATTAAAAATCCGTAAACTTCATTGTAAAAACATCGCAGAAAGCAAGTTTGAAAAATTTTTATGCATTCTTGACTAAAATATTTGAAACTTTGTTATTTTAAGATCTGTCGATAAAGTTTCTGGTCAGTCTTACCAAGAATTGAGTTCTAAACAACTTTTGCTTTTGGCATTTTCAGGCTTGGATGTACCGTTTTCAAGAAACACAATAATTTTAAAATTTTGGTTGTTTGGTAAGTATGGGAACAACTTTCCATACTGCAAGTTGCTCCAGAATCCCGATTTGAGGTAATTTTTGGTATTGCCGTGATTAAAAACCCGTAAACTTCGTTTTAAAAACATTGCAGAAACCGGTATTGAAAAATTTCAAGTTTTTTTGGGAAAAAATCGTTATAACTTTATTGTTTTAAGATTTATGGATAATGTTTCTAGCAAATCTTACTCAAAATCGAATTTTAAACACATTTTGCTCTTGCTATTTTTTCGCTAGCATGCATAGTTTTCCAGAAAACAGCCGATTTATCACAAAAATACCGAAAATCGCTTCAAATCGGGATTCTGAAGCGTTTTACAGCATTTACGGTCGTTTCCTTGAAACCGGTGCGTGCTAGCAATAAAATAGCAAGAGCAAAAGTTGTTCAGAATTCAATTTCAGGTGGGATTTGGTTTAAGCTTTAGCAATAAGTCTTAAAACAAAAACGTTACAACGACTTTATCACAAAAATACTACAAATTTTGTACAATCTGGTTTCTACGACTCGTAACAAAGAGATTAACGCCTTAATAATCACGAAAATCCTTAAATTCACTTCAAATCATGATTCTTGGACGTTTTGTTGCACGTACTGTCGTTTACTTTGAAACGGTGAGTGAGAAATTTCTTGTAACACGTTGCTGAAACCAGGATTGGAAACTCTTTTTAGTGTTTTTGTGATAAAGTCGTAGTATCGTTCTTGTTTTAAGACCTACAGATACAACTTAAACGAAAACTGACTCAAAATTGAATTCTAAACACATTTTGCTCTTGGTACTTTTCTGCTAGCACGCACCGGTTTCAAGAAAACGACCGCAAATGCTGTAAAACGCTTCAGAATCCCGATTTGAAGCGATTTTTGGTATTTTTGTGGTAAATCAGCCGTTTTCTCGAAAACTATGCTTGCTATCGAAAAAATAGCAAGAGCAAAATGTGTTCAGAATTCGATTTTGAGTAAGATTTGCTAGAAACATAATCCATAAATCTTAAAACAATAAAGTTATAACGATTTTTTCCCAAAAATACTTAAAATTTTTCAATCCCGGTTTCTGCGATGTTTTTAAAACGAAGTTTACGGCTTTTTAACAACAGAAATACCAAAAACAACTTCAAATTGAGATTTTGGAGCGATTTACAGTATGGAAAGTTGTTCCCACACTTACCAAACAACAAAAATTTTAAAATTTTTGTGTTTCTTTAAAACTGTACGTTCAAGCCTAAAAATGCCAAGAGCAAAAGTTGTTTAGAATTCAATACTTGGTAAAACAGATCAGAAAAATTTTCGACAGGTCTTGAAATAACAAGGTTTCAACTATTTTAGTCAAGAATGCTTAAAATTTTTTCAAATTTTCTTTCTGCGATGTGTTTACAATTAAGTTTACGGCTTTTTAATCACGGAAATACCAAAAATAACTTCAAATCAAGATTTTAGAGCGGTTTGTAGGATGGAAAGTTGTTCCCATACTTACCAAACAACATAAATTTTAAAATTTTCGTGTTTCTTGAAAACGGTACGTCCAAGCCTGAAAATGCCAATAGCAAAAGTTGTTTAGAACTCAATTCTTGGTAAGACTGACCAGAAACTTTATCGACAGATATTAAAATAACAAAGTTTCAAATATTTTAGTCAAGAATGCATAAAAATTTTTCAAACTTGCTTTGTGCGATGTTTTTACAACGAAGTTTACGGGTTTTTAATTACGGCAAAACCAAAACTTACCTCAAATCGGAATTCTGGAGCAACTTACAGTATGGAAAGTTGTTCCCATACTTACCAAACAACCAAAATTTTTAAAGTTTTGTGTTTCTTGAAAACGGTACGTCCAAACCTGAAAATGCTAAGGGCAAAAGTTGTTTAGAATTGAATTCTTGGTAAGACTGACCAGAAACTTTATCGCCAGATCTTGAAATAACAAAGTTTCAAATATTTTAGTCAAGAATGCTTAAAACTTTCTCAAACCTGGTTCCTGCGAAGTTTTACAATGAAGTTTACGGCTTTTTAACAACGGAAATACGAAAAATAACTTCAAATCGTGATTTTGGGGCGATTTATAGTATGGAAAGTGGCTTGGTAAGTATGGGATACTTAGCAAACAACATAAAGTTAACAATTTTTGTATTTCTTGAAAACTACACGTCCAAGCCTGAAAATGCCAGGAGCAAAAGTTGTTTAGAATTAAACTTTGAGTAAGACTTACCAGAAATTTTATCAAAAAGGCTCGAAAAAACAAAGTTACAACGTTTTTTTTTCAAAAATACTTAAAATATTTTCAAACCTAGTTCGTGCGAAGTTCTTACAAATAAGTTTACGGCTTTTTAATCACGGAAACACAAAAAATAACTTCAAATCAAGATTTTGGAGCGGTTTATAGGATGGAAAGTTGTTCCCATACTTACCAAACAACAAAAATTTTAAAATTATTGTGTTTCTTCAAAACCTGAAAATGCCAAGAGCAAAATTTGTTTAGAATTGAATTCTTGGTAAGACTGACCAGAAACTTTATCACCAGGTCTTGAAATAACAAAGTTTCAAATATTTTAGTCAAGAATGCTTAAAACTTTTTCAAACCTAGTTCCTGCAAAGTTTTACAATTAAGTTTATGGCTTTTTAATCACGGAACCACCAAAAATAACTTCAAATCAAGATTTTGGAGCGATTTATAGGCTGGAAAGTTGTTCCGATACTTTCCGAACAACAAAAAGTTTAAAAATTTCGTGTTTCTCGAAAACGGGACGACTTGGTCTTAAAATTCCAACAGCAAAATTTGTTTAGAATTCAATTTTAGGTAAGACAGAGCAGGAAATTTATCAAAAAGTTTTAAAACTACAAATTTACAACGATTTTGGTCAAAAGTGCTTAAAATTTTTCAATCCTGGTTTCTGCGATGTTTTTGCAATCAAATTTTCAACTTTTTAATCACGGAAATACAAAAAATAACTTAAAGTCGAGATTCTGGAGCGATTTGTAGTATGGAAAGTTGCGTGGTAAGTATGGGATACTTACCAAACCACAATAAGTTTAAAAGTTTTGTATTTCTTGAAAACGGTATGTCGAAGCCTGAAAATGCAAAAAGCAAAACTTGTTTAAAATTGAACTTTGAGCAAAACTTATCAGGAACTTTATCAAAATGTCTTGAAACAACAAAGTTACAACGATTTTTGTCAAAAATGCTTAAAATTTTTTCAAACCTACTTTCTGTGATGTTTTTACAATAAAGTTTACGGCTTTTTAAACACGCACATACCAAAAACAAATTCAAATGGGGATTCTGGGGCCATTTACAGTATGTAAAGTTGTTCCCCAAGAAGTTTGAAATTTTTGTATTTCTTGAAAACGGTATGTCCAAGCTTGAAAACGCCAAGAGCAAAAGTAAATTAGAATTCAATCTTGAGTTAGATTTACTATAAATGTAATCAATGACTATTAAAATGTTTTCAAACTTGGTTTCTGAGATGTTTTTACAATGAAGTTTACGGCTTTTTAACCACGAAAATATTAAAAACAACTTCAAATCAGGATTTTGGAACCATTTACAGTATGGAAAGTTGTTCCCATATTTACCAAATAACAAGAAGTTTGAAATTTTTGTATTTCCTGAAAACGGTATGTCCAAACCTGAAAACGCCAAGAGCAAAAGTAGTTTAGACTTCAATCTTGAGTTAGATTTACTATAAATATTATCAATAACCATTAAAATGTTTTCAAACCTGGTTTCTGAGATGTTTATACAATAAAGTTTACGGATTTTTAAACAGGCAAATACCAAAAAAAACTTCAAATCGGGATTTTGGAGCGGTTTATAGAATGTAAAGTGGTTCCCATCCTTACCAAAGAACAAAAAGTTTAAAATTTTGTATTTCTAGGAGACGGTAAGTCCAAATCTAAAAACGTCAAGAGCAAAATTAATTTAGAATTCAATCTTGAATATGATTTACTATAAACATAATCAACAAGTCTTAAAATGTTTTCAAACCTGGTTTCTGAGATGGTTTTACAATAAAATTTACGGCTTTTTAAACACTTAAATACGAAAAACAACTTCAAATGGGGATTTTGGAGCCATTTACAGTATGGAAAGTTGTTCCCACACTTACTAAACAACAAAAAGTTTATAATTTTGTATTTCTTGAAAACGGTATGTCCAAACCTGAAAACGCCATGACCAAAGATAATTTAGAATTCAATCTTGAGTAAGATTTACTATAAAAATAATCAACAAGTCTTAAAATGTTTTCAAACCTAGTTTCTGAGATGTTGTTACAATAGGGTTTACGGCTTTTTAAAGACGCACATACCAAAAACAACTTCAAATGGGGATTCTGGAGCCATTTACAGTATGTAAATTTGTTCCCCAAGAAGTTTGAAATTTTTGTATTTCTTGAAAACGGTGTGTCCAAACCTGAAAACGCCAAGAGCAAAAGTAAATTAGAATTCAATCTTGAGTTAGATTTACTATAAATGTAATCAATAACTATTAAAATGTTTTCAAACTTGGTTTCTGAGATGTTTTTACAATGAAGTTTACGGCTTTTTAACCACGAAAATATTAAAAACAACTTCAAATCAGGATTTTGGAACCATTTACAGTATGGAAAGTTGTTCCCATATTTACCAAATAACATGAAGTTTGAAATGTTTGTATTTCTTGAAAACGGTATGTCCAAACCTGAAAACGCCAAGAGCAAAAGTAATTTAGAATTCAATCTTGAGTTAGATTTACTATAAATATTATCAATAACCATTAAAATGTTTTCAAACTTGGTTTCTGAGATGTTTATACAATAAAGTTTACGGATTTTTAAACACGCAAATACCAAAAACAACTTCAAATCGGGATTTTGGAGCGACTTATAGAATGTAAAGTGGTTCCCATCCTTACCAAAGAACAAAAAGTTTAAAATTTTGTATTTCTAGAAGACGGTAAGTCCAAATCTAAAAACGTCATGAGCAAAATTTATTTAGAATTCAATCTTGAGTATGATTTACTATAAACATAATCAACAAGTCTTAAAATGTTTTCAAACCTGGTTTCTGAGATGGTTTTACAATAAAATTTACGGCTTTTTAAACACTCAAATACGAAAAACAACTTCAAATGGGGATTTTGGAGCCATTTTCAGTATGGAAATTTGTTCCCACACTTACTAAACAACAAAAAGTTTAAAATTTTCATTTCTTGAAAACGGTATGTCCAAACCTGAAAACGCCATGAGCAAAATTAATTTAGAATTCAATCTTGAGTAAGATTTACTATAAAAATAATCAACAAGACTTAAAATGTTTTCAAACCTAGTTTCTGAGATGTTGTTACAATAAAATTTACGGCTTTAAACACGCACATACCAAAAACAACTTCAAATGGGGATTCTGGAGCCATTTACAGTATGTAAAGTTGTTCCCCAAGAAGTTTGAAATTTTTGTATTTCTTGAAAACGGTATGTCCAAACCTGAAAACGCCAAGAGCAAAAGTAATTTAGAATTCAATCTTGAGTTAGATTTACTAGATATGTAATCAATAACTAGTGTTCGGCGCTCGAGGTTTAATTTCAGGCGATTGCCTCCCACCACACCTACCTTGAGCCGGCCAGTGTCGTACATATTATATATGTAGCGGAAACCCGGATATTTACAAACAAATTAATTATTAATTATTATAATAACGATTGCATACCTATCTTGTATTTTTAATGTATACCATTGTATCAGTTAATCAGACAAGACTTCTGTAGAAACATACTGACAGAGAAAGCCGAGTAATTCCCAAATTAAGTAATTATAATACTAATTAATAAATGTAAATCGTAAATTGTTTCACAAATTCTGTCCACAATAAACGAATGAAAAAAAAAAACTAAAAATTGATTTCTCTTAAAATGATAAAACCAAACGAAAATGAATCTCCAATTTAACTCAAAATTACCAAAATAACGATTACCAAATTATAGTAAGAGTGCACTTGTCCTTGAGAACGGCTTTACCTATTTATATGACACTCAAAAAGTAAATGACGGCATTTCGAAAATTCGTCTAGCAGGGAGTTTGAATATGGACAAGCGAGAAGCAAGCGGACGACGGGCTGACGAGTGGCTGACGGCACTGGTACGCGATAGCATTAGGTAGTGGGGGTAAATAAATCCGAAGCGCCTAACACTATCAATAACTATTAAAATGTTTTCAAACTTGGTTTCTGAGATGTTTTTACAATGAAGTTTACGGCTTTTTAACCACGAAAATATTAAAAACAACTTCAAATCAGGATTTTGGAACCATTTACAGTATGGAAAGTTGTTCTCATATTTACCAAATAACAAGAAGTTTGAAATTTTTGTATTTCTTGAAAACGGTATGTCCAAACCTGAAAACGCCAAGAGCAAAAGTAATTTAGAATTCAATCTTGAGTTAGATTTACTATAAATATTATCAATAACCATTAAAATGTTTTCAAACTTGGTTTCTGAGATGTTTATACAATAAAGTTTACGGCTTTTTAATCACGGAAATACCAAAAATAACTTCAAATCAAGATTTTAGAGCGGTTTGTAGGATGGAAAGTTGTTCCCATACTTACCAAACAACATAAATTTTAAAATTTTCGTGTTTCTTGAAAACGGTACGTCCAAGCCTGAAAATGCCAATAGCAAAAGTTGTTTAGAACTCAATTCTTGGTAAGACTGACCAGAAACTTTATCGACAGATATTAAAATAACAAAGTTTCAAATATTTTAGTCAAGAATGCATAAAAATTTTTCAAACTTGCTTTGTGCGATGTTTTTACAACGAAGTTTACGGGTTTTTAATTACGGCAAAACCAAAACTTACCTCAAATCGGAATTCTGGAGCAACTTACAGTATGGAAAGTTGTTCCCATACTTACCAAACAACCAAAATTTTTAAAGTTTTGTGTTTCTTGAAAACGGTACGTCCAAACCTGAAAATGCTAAGGGCAAAAGTTGTTTAGAATTGAATTCTTGGTAAGACTGACCAGAAACTTTATCGCCAGATCTTGAAATAACAAAGTTTCAAATATTTTAGTCAAGAATGCTTAAAACTTTCTCAAACCTGGTTCCTGCGAAGTTTTACAATGAAGTTTACGGCTTTTTAACAACGGAAATACGAAAAATAACTTCAAATCGTGATTTTGGGGCGATTTATAGTATGGAAAGTGGCTTGGTAAGTATGGGATACTTAGCAAACAACATAAAGTTAACAATTTTTGTATTTCTTGAAAACTACACGTCCAAGCCTGAAAATGCCAGGAGCAAAAGTTGTTTAGAATTAAACTTTGAGTAAGACTTACCAGAAATTTTATCAAAAAGGCTCGAAAAAACAAAGTTACAACGTTTTTTTTTCAAAAATACTTAAAATATTTTCAAACCTAGTTCGTGCGAAGTTCTTACAAATAAGTTTACGGCTTTTTAATCACGGAAACACAAAAAATAACTTCAAATCAAGATTTTGGAGCGGTTTATAGGATGGAAAGTTGTTCCCATACTTACCAAACAACAAAAATTTTAAAATTATTGTGTTTCTTCAAAACCTGAAAATGCCAAGAGCAAAATTTGTTTAGAATTGAATTCTTGGTAAGACTGACCAGAAACTTTATCACCAGGTCTTGAAATAACAAAGTTTCAAATATTTTAGTCAAGAATGCTTAAAACTTTTTCAAACCTAGTTCCTGCAAAGTTTTACAATTAAGTTTATGGCTTTTTAATCACGGAACCACCAAAAATAACTTCAAATCAAGATTTTGGAGCGATTTATAGGCTGGAAAGTTGTTCCGATACTTTCCGAACAACAAAAAGTTTAAAAATTTCGTGTTTCTCGAAAACGGGACGACTTGGTCTTAAAATTCCAACAGCAAAATTTGTTTAGAATTCAATTTTAGGTAAGACAGAGCAGGAAATTTATCAAAAAGTTTTAAAACTACAAATTTACAACGATTTTGGTCAAAAGTGCTTAAAATTTTTCAATCCTGGTTTCTGCGATGTTTTTGCAATCAAATTTTCAACTTTTTAATCACGGAAATACAAAAAATAACTTAAAGTCGAGATTCTGGAGCGATTTGTAGTATGGAAAGTTGCGTGGTAAGTATGGGATACTTACCAAACCACAATAAGTTTAAAAGTTTTGTATTTCTTGAAAACGGTATGTCGAAGCCTGAAAATGCAAAAAGCAAAACTTGTTTAAAATTGAACTTTGAGCAAAACTTATCAGGAACTTTATCAAAATGTCTTGAAACAACAAAGTTACAACGATTTTTGTCAAAAATGCTTAAAATTTTTTCAAACCTACTTTCTGTGATGTTTTTACAATAAAGTTTACGGCTTTTTAAACACGCACATACCAAAAACAAATTCAAATGGGGATTCTGGGGCCATTTACAGTATGTAAAGTTGTTCCCCAAGAAGTTTGAAATTTTTGTATTTCTTGAAAACGGTATGTCCAAGCTTGAAAACGCCAAGAGCAAAAGTAAATTAGAATTCAATCTTGAGTTAGATTTACTATAAATGTAATCAATGACTATTAAAATGTTTTCAAACTTGGTTTCTGAGATGTTTTTACAATGAAGTTTACGGCTTTTTAACCACGAAAATATTAAAAACAACTTCAAATCAGGATTTTGGAACCATTTACAGTATGGAAAGTTGTTCCCATATTTACCAAATAACAAGAAGTTTGAAATTTTTGTATTTCCTGAAAACGGTATGTCCAAACCTGAAAACGCCAAGAGCAAAAGTAGTTTAGACTTCAATCTTGAGTTAGATTTACTATAAATATTATCAATAACCATTAAAATGTTTTCAAACCTGGTTTCTGAGATGTTTATACAATAAAGTTTACGGATTTTTAAACAGGCAAATACCAAAAAAAACTTCAAATCGGGATTTTGGAGCGGTTTATAGAATGTAAAGTGGTTCCCATCCTTACCAAAGAACAAAAAGTTTAAAATTTTGTATTTCTAGGAGACGGTAAGTCCAAATCTAAAAACGTCAAGAGCAAAATTAATTTAGAATTCAATCTTGAATATGATTTACTATAAACATAATCAACAAGTCTTAAAATGTTTTCAAACCTGGTTTCTGAGATGGTTTTACAATAAAATTTACGGCTTTTTAAACACTTAAATACGAAAAACAACTTCAAATGGGGATTTTGGAGCCATTTACAGTATGGAAAGTTGTTCCCACACTTACTAAACAACAAAAAGTTTATAATTTTGTATTTCTTGAAAACGGTATGTCCAAACCTGAAAACGCCATGACCAAAGATAATTTAGAATTCAATCTTGAGTAAGATTTACTATAAAAATAATCAACAAGTCTTAAAATGTTTTCAAACCTAGTTTCTGAGATGTTGTTACAATAGGGTTTACGGCTTTTTAAAGACGCACATACCAAAAACAACTTCAAATGGGGATTCTGGAGCCATTTACAGTATGTAAATTTGTTCCCCAAGAAGTTTGAAATTTTTGTATTTCTTGAAAACGGTGTGTCCAAACCTGAAAACGCCAAGAGCAAAAGTAAATTAGAATTCAATCTTGAGTTAGATTTACTATAAATGTAATCAATAACTATTAAAATGTTTTCAAACTTGGTTTCTGAGATGTTTTTACAATGAAGTTTACGGCTTTTTAACCACGAAAATATTAAAAACAACTTCAAATCAGGATTTTGGAACCATTTACAGTATGGAAAGTTGTTCCCATATTTACCAAATAACATGAAGTTTGAAATGTTTGTATTTCTTGAAAACGGTATGTCCAAACCTGAAAACGCCAAGAGCAAAAGTAATTTAGAATTCAATCTTGAGTTAGATTTACTATAAATATTATCAATAACCATTAAAATGTTTTCAAACTTGGTTTCTGAGATGTTTATACAATAAAGTTTACGGATTTTTAAACACGCAAATACCAAAAACAACTTCAAATCGGGATTTTGGAGCGACTTATAGAATGTAAAGTGGTTCCCATCCTTACCAAAGAACAAAAAGTTTAAAATTTTGTATTTCTAGAAGACGGTAAGTCCAAATCTAAAAACGTCATGAGCAAAATTTATTTAGAATTCAATCTTGAGTATGATTTACTATAAACATAATCAACAAGTCTTAAAATGTTTTCAAACCTGGTTTCTGAGATGGTTTTACAATAAAATTTACGGCTTTTTAAACACTCAAATACGAAAAACAACTTCAAATGGGGATTTTGGAGCCATTTTCAGTATGGAAATTTGTTCCCACACTTACTAAACAACAAAAAGTTTAAAATTTTCATTTCTTGAAAACGGTATGTCCAAACCTGAAAACGCCATGAGCAAAATTAATTTAGAATTCAATCTTGAGTAAGATTTACTATAAAAATAATCAACAAGACTTAAAATGTTTTCAAACCTAGTTTCTGAGATGTTGTTACAATAAAATTTACGGCTTTAAACACGCACATACCAAAAACAACTTCAAATGGGGATTCTGGAGCCATTTACAGTATGTAAAGTTGTTCCCCAAGAAGTTTGAAATTTTTGTATTTCTTGAAAACGGTATGTCCAAACCTGAAAACGCCAAGAGCAAAAGTAATTTAGAATTCAATCTTGAGTTAGATTTACTAGATATGTAATCAATAACTAGTGTTCGGCGCTCGAGGTTTAATTTCAGGCGATTGCCTCCCACCACACCTACCTTGAGCCGGCCAGTGTCGTACATATTATATATGTAGCGGAAACCCGGATATTTACAAACAAATTAATTATTAATTATTATAATAACGATTGCATACCTATCTTGTATTTTTAATGTATACCATTGTATCAGTTAATCAGACAAGACTTCTGTAGAAACATACTGACAGAGAAAGCCGAGTAATTCCCAAATTAAGTAATTATAATACTAATTAATAAATGTAAATCGTAAATTGTTTCACAAATTCTGTCCACAATAAACGAATGAAAAAAAAAAACTAAAAATTGATTTCTCTTAAAATGATAAAACCAAACGAAAATGAATCTCCAATTTAACTCAAAATTACCAAAATAACGATTACCAAATTATAGTAAGAGTGCACTTGTCCTTGAGAACGGCTTTACCTATTTATATGACACTCAAAAAGTAAATGACGGCATTTCGAAAATTCGTCTAGCAGGGAGTTTGAATATGGACAAGCGAGAAGCAAGCGGACGACGGGCTGACGAGTGGCTGACGGCACTGGTACGCGATAGCATTAGGTAGTGGGGGTAAATAAATCCGAAGCGCCTAACACTATCAATAACTATTAAAATGTTTTCAAACTTGGTTTCTGAGATGTTTTTACAATGAAGTTTACGGCTTTTTAACCACGAAAATATTAAAAACAACTTCAAATCAGGATTTTGGAACCATTTACAGTATGGAAAGTTGTTCTCATATTTACCAAATAACAAGAAGTTTGAAATTTTTGTATTTCTTGAAAACGGTATGTCCAAACCTGAAAACGCCAAGAGCAAAAGTAATTTAGAATTCAATCTTGAGTTAGATTTACTATAAATATTATCAATAACCATTAAAATGTTTTCAAACTTGGTTTCTGAGATGTTTATACAATAAAGTTTACGGATTTTTAAACACGCAAATACCAAAAACAACTTCAAATCGGGATTTTGGAGCGATTTATAGAATGTAAAGTGGTTCCCATCCTTACCAAAGAACAAAAAGTTTAGAATTTTGTATTTCTAGAAGACGGTAAGTCCAAATCTAAAAACGTCAAGAGCAAAATTTATTTAGAATTCAATCTTGAGTATGATTTACTATAAACATAATCAACAAGTCTTAAAATGTTTTCAAACCTGGTTTCTGTGATGTTCTTACAATAAAGTTTAGGCCTTTTTAGTCACGGAAATACCAAAAATAACTTCAGAAACATAATCAATAGGTCATAAAATGTTTTCTAACCTGGTTTCTGAGATGCTTTGAGAATAAAGTTGACGGCTTTTTAATCACGGAAATAACAGAAACACCTCAAACGGCATTTAGGAGCTTTTCATAGTATGGAAAGTTGTTCTCAAATTTACCAAATTGCAAAAAGATTAAAAATTTCGTGTTTCTTCAAAGCGGTATGTCCCAGCCTGAAAATGTCAAGAGCAAAAGTTGTTTAGAATTCAGTCTTGAGAAAGACTTACTATAAACTTAATCAGTAACTCTTAAAATTTTTTAAACCTGGTTTTTCCGATGTTTATACAATTAAGTTCCTTGATCACCTTTTGTTAACCACTTGGACAATTTTGTACCTGGCCCGCAAAATTTATGTCCTGGAATATGTAGTTCAAATGGCAACTTATAAATTCTCGAAAACGATACGACCTAGCCTGAAAATGCCAAGAGCAAATGTTGTTTAGAATTCAATTTTGAGTAAGATTTATTATAAACATAATAAATAAGTCTTAAAATGTTTTCAAACCCGGTTTTTGAGATGTTTTAACAATGAAGTTTACGGCTTTTTAACCACGAAAATAACAAAACACAACTTCAAATCGAGATTTTGGAGCGATTTACTGAATGGAAAATGGTTCCCATACTTACCAAACAACAGAAAGTTCAAATTTTTTGTATTTCTTGAAAACGGTACGTCCAAACCTAAAAACGCTAAAAGCAAAAGCTATTTAGAATTCAATCTTGAGTATGATTTACTATAAACATAATCAATAAGTCGTAAAATTTTTTCAAACCTGGTTTTTGAGATGCTTTTACACTGAAGTTTAAAGCTTTTGATCACGGAAATAACAGAAACAACTTCAAATCGGCATTCTTTAGCGATTTACAATATGAAAAGTTGTTCCGATACTTACCAAAGAACAAAAAGTTTAAAAATTTCGTATTTCTCGAAAACGGTATGTACCAGCCTGAAAACGCCAAAAGCAAAAGTTGTTTAGAATCAAATTTTGATTAAGATTTACTATAAACATAAACAATAAATCGTAAAATTTTTTCAAACCTTGTTTTTGCCATGTTTTTACAATGAAGTTTAAGGCTTTTTAATCTCGGAATTAACAAAAACAGCTTCAAATCGGGATTCTGGAGCGATTTACAGTATGGAAAGTTGTTCCCATACTTACCAAACAACAAGAAGTTTGAAATTTTTGTATTTCTTGAAAACGGTATGTCCAAACCTGAAAACGCCAAGAGCAAAAGTAATTTAGAATTCAATCTTGAGTATGATTTACTATAAACATAATCAATAAGTCGTAAAATTTTTCAAACCTGGTTTTTGAGATGGTTTTACAATAAAGTTTAAAGCTTTTTAATCACGGAAATAACAGAAATAACTTCAAATCGGCATTCTTTAGCGAGTTACAATATGAAAAGTTGTTCCGATACTTACCAAACAATAAAAAGTTTAAAAATTTCGTGTTTCTCGAAAACGGTAAGTACCAGCCTGAAAACGCCAAAAGCAAAAGTTGTTTAGAATCCAATTGTGATTAAGATTTACTAAAAACATAAACAGAAAATCGTAAAATTTTTTCAAAATGTTGTTACAATAAAGTTTACGGCTTTGTAAACATCTCAGAAACTAGGTTTAAAAACATTTTAAGACTTGTTGATTATGTTCATAGTAAATCATACTCAAGATTGAATTCTAAATAACTTTTGCTCTTGGCGTTTTTAAATTTGGACTTTATTGTGAAAACATCGCAAAAACCAGGTTTAAATTTTTTTAAGACTTATTGCTTAAGTTTATAGTAAGTCTTACTCAAAATTGAATTCTAAACAATTTTTGCTCTTGGCGTTTTCAGGTTTAGACGTACCGTTTTCAAGAAATACAACATTTTTAAACTTTTTGTGGTTTGGTAAGTATGGGAACAACTTTCCATAATGTAAATCGCTCCAAAATTTCGATTTGAAGTTGTGTTTTGTTATTTTCGTACTTAAAAAGCCGTAAACTTCATTGCTAAAACATCTCAAAAACCGGGTTTGAAAACATTTTAAGACTTATTTATTATGTTTATAATAAATCTTACTCAAAATTGAATTCTAAATTACTTTTGCTCTTGGAGTTTTCAGGTTTGGACATACCGTTTTCAAGAAATACAAAAATTTCAAACTTCTTGTTATTTGGTAAATATGGGAACAACTTTCCATACTGTAAATGGTTCCAAAATCCTGATTTGAAGTTGTTTTTAATATTTTCGTGGTTAAAAAGCCGTAAACTTCATTGTAAAAACATCTCAGAAACCAAGTTTGAAAACATTTTAATAGTTATTGATTACATTTATAGTAAATCTAACTCAAGATTGAATTCTAATTTACTTTTGCACTTGGCGTTTTCAGATTTGGGCATACCGTTTTCAAGAAATACAAAAATTTCAAACTTCTTGGGGAACAACTTTACATACTGTAAATGGCTCCAGAATCCCCATTTGAAGTTGTTTTTGGTATGTGCGTGTTTAAAAAGCTGTAAACTTTATTGTAACAACATCTCAGAAACTAGGTTTGAAAACATTTTAAAACTTGTTGATTATTTTTATAGTAAATCTTACTCAAGATTGAATTCTAAATTACTTTTGCTCATGGCGTTTTCAGGTTTGGACATACCGTTTTCAAGAAATACAAAATTTTAAACTTTTTGTTGTTTAGTAAGTGTGGGAACAACTTTCCTTACTGTAAATGGCTCCAAAATGCCCATTTGAAGTTGTTTTTCGTATTTGAGTGTTTAAAAAGCCGTAAATTTTATTGTAAAACCATCTCAGAAACCAGGTTTGAAAACATTTTAAGACTTGTTGATGTATATAGTAAATCATACTCAAGATTGAATTCTAAATAAATTTTGCTCTTGACGTTTTTAGATTTGGACTTACCGTCTTCTAGAAATAAAAAATTTTAAACTTTTTGTTGTTTGGTAAGGATGGGAACCACTTTACGTTCTATAAATGGTTCCAAAATCTCGATTTGAAGTTGTGTTTTGTTATTTCCGTGATTAAAAAGGCCTAAACTTCATTGTAAAAACATCACAGAAAGGAGGTTTGAAAAAATTTTAAGCATTTTTGACAAAAATCGTTGTAACTTTGTTGTTTTAAGACATTTTGATAAAGTTTCTGATAAGTTTTGCTCAAAGTTCAATTTTAAACAAGTTTTGCTCTTTGCATTTTCAGGCTTCGACATGCCGTTTTCAAGAAATACAAAACTTTTAAACTTTTTGTGGTTTGGTAAGTGTGGGAACAACTTTCCATACTGTAAATCGCTTCAAAATCTCAATTTGAAGTTGTTTTTGGTATTTCCGTTGTTAAGAAGCCCTAAAGTTCATTTAAAACACATCAGAAACCAGGTTTGAAAACATTTTAAGACTTATTGATTATGTTTATATTAAATCTTAATCAAAATTGAATTCTAAGCAACTTTTGCTCTTGGCGTTTTCAGGCTGGGCATACCGTTTTCGAGAAACACGAAATTTTTAAACTTTTTGTTGTTCGGTAAGTATCGGAACAACTTTCCAGCCTATAAATCGCTCCAAAATCTTGATTTTAAGTTATTTTTGGTGTTTCCGTGATTAAAAAGCCGTAAACTTATTTGTAAGAACTTCGCACGAACTAGGTTTGAAAATATTTCAAGTATTTTTGAAAAAAAAACGTTGTAACTTTGTTTTTTCGATCCTTTTTGATAAAATTTCTGGTAAGTCTTACTCAAAGTTTAGTTCTAAACAACTTTTGCTCCTGGCATTTACAGGCTGGACGTGTAGTTTTCAAGAAATACAAAAATTGTTAACTTTATGTTGTTTGCTAAGTATCCCATACTTACCAAGCCACTTTCCATACTATAAATCGCTCCAAAATCACGATTTGAAGTAATTTTTGGTATTTCCGTTAAATTAAATTAATCAATTAAATTAAAAAGCCGTAAACTTAATTGTAAACACATCGCAGAAAGCAAATTTAAAAAAAATTTAAGCATTCTTGACTAAAATAGTTGAAACCTTGTTATTTCAAGACCTGTCGATAAATTTTCTGGTCAGTCTTACCAAGAATTGAATTCTAAACAACTTTTGCTCTTGGCATTTTCAGGCTTGAACGTACAGTTTTCAAGAAACACACAAATTTTAAAATTTTTGTTGTTTGGTAAGTGTAGGAACAACTTTCCATACTGTACATCGCTCCAATATCTCAATTTGAATTTATTTTTGGTGTTTCCGTGATTAAAAAGCCATAAATTTAATTGTAAAACTTCGCAGGAACTAGGTTTGAAATAATTTTAAGCATTCTTGACTAAAATATTTGAAACTTTGTTATTTCAAGACCTGGTGATAGAGTTTCTGGTCAGTCTTACCAAGAATTCAATTTTAAACAATTTTTGCTCTTGGCATTTTCAGGTTTGGACGTACCGTTTTCAAGAAACACAAAACTTTAAAAATTTTGGTTGTTTGGTAAGTATGGGAACAACTTTCCATACTGTAAGTTGCTCCAGAATTCCGATTTGAGGTAATTTTTAGTATTGCCGTAATTAAAAACCCGTAAACTTCGTTGTAAAAACATCGCAGAAAGCAAGTTTGAAAAATTTTTATGCATTCTTGACTAAAATATTTGAAACTTTGTTATTTTAATATCTGTCGATAAAGTTTCTGGTCAGTCTTACCAAGAATTGAGTTCTAAACAACTTTTGCTCTTGGCATTTTCAGGCTTGGACGTACCGTTTTCAAGAAACACAAAACTTTAAAAAATTTTGTTGTTTGGTAAGTATGGGAACAACTTTCCATCTTACAAACCGCTCCAAAATCTTGATTTGAAGTTATTTTTGGTATTTCCGTGATTAAAAAGCCGTAAACTTAATTGTAAACACATCGCAGAAATCAAATTTGAAAAAATTTTAAGCATTCTTGACTAAAATAGTTGAAACCTTGTTATTTCAAGACTTGTCGATAATTTTTCTGGTCAGTTTTACCAAGTATTGAATTCTAAACAACTTTTGCTCTTGGCATCTTCAGGCTTGAACGTACAGTTTTCAAGAAACACAAAAATTTTAAAATTTTTGTTGTTTGGTAAGTGTGGGAACAACTTTCCATACTGTAAATCGCTCCAAAATCTCAATTTGAAGTTGTTTTTGGTATTCCTGTTGTTAAAAAGCCGTAAACTTCGTTTTAAAAACATCGCAGAAACCGGGATTGAAAAATTTTAAGTATTTTTGGGAAAAAATCGTTATAACTTTATTGTTTTAAGATTTATGGATAATGTTTCTAGCAAATCTTACTCAAAATCGAATTCTGAACACATTTTGCTCTTGCTATTTTTTCGCTAGCAAGCATAGTTTTCGAGAAAACGGCTGATTTACCACAAAAATACCAAAAATCGCTTCAAATCGGGATTCTGAAGCGTTTTGCAGCATTTGCGGTCGTTTTCTTGAAACCGGTGCGTGCTAGCAGAAAAATACCAAGAGCAAAATGTGTTCAGAATTCAATTTTGAGTCAGTTTTCGTTTAAGTTGCATCTCTAGGTCTTAAAACAAGAACGATACTACGACTTTATCACAAAAACACTAAAAAGAGTTTCCAATCCTGGTTTCAGCAACGTGTTACAAAGAAATTTCTCACTCACCGTTTCAAAGTAAACGACAGTACGTGCAACTAAACGTCCGAGAATCATGATTTGAAGTGAATTTAAAGATTTTCGTGATTATTAAGGCGTTAATCTCTTTGTTACGAGTCGTAGAAACCAGATTGTACAAAATTTGTAGAATTTTTGTGATAAAGTCGTTGTAACGTTTTTGTTTTAAGACTTATTGCTAAAGCTTAAACCAAATCCAACCTGAAATTGAATTCTGAACAACTTTTGCTCTTGCTATTTTATTGCTAGCACGCACCGGTTTCAAGGAAACGACCGTAAATGCTGTAAAACGCTTCAGAATCCCGATTTGAAGCGATTTTCGGTATTTTTGTGATAAATCGGCTGTTTTCTCGAAAACTATGCATGCTAGCGAAAAAATAGCAAGAGCAAAATGTGTTTAAAATTCGATTTTGAGTAAGATTTGCTAGAAACATTATCCATAAATCTTAAAACAATAAAGTTATAACGATTTTTTCCCAAAAATACTTGAAATTTTTCAATCCCGGTATCTGCAATGTTTTTAAAACGAAGTTTACGGGTTTTTAATCACGGCAATACCAAAAATTACCACAAATCATACTTACCAAACAACCAAAATTTTTAAACTTTTGTGTTTCTTGAAAACGGTACGTCCAAACCTGAAAATGCCAAGACCAAAAGTTGTTTAGAATTGAATTCTTGGTAAGATTGACCAGAAACTTTATCGCGAGGTCTTGAAGTAACAAAGTTTCAAATATTTTAGTCAAGAATGCTTAAAACTTTCTCAAACCTGATTCCTGCGAAGTTTTACAATGAAGTTTACGGCTTTTTAACAACGGAAATACCAAAAATAACTTCAAATCGTGATTTTGGGGCGATTTATAGTATGGAAAGTGGCTTGGTAAGTATGGGATACTTAGCAAGCAACATAAAGTTAACAATTTTTGTATTTATTGAAAACTACACGTCCAAGCCTGAAAATGTCAGGAGCAAAAGTTATTTAGAATTAAACTTTGAGTAAGACTTACCAGAAATTTTATCAAAAAGGCTCGAAAAATCAAAGTTACAACGTTTTTTTTTCAAAAATACTTAAAATATTTTCAAACCTAGTTCGTGCGAAGTTCTTACAAATAAGTTTACGGCTTTTTAATCACGGAAACACCGAAAATAACTTCAAATAAAGATTTTGGAGCGGTTTATAGGATGGAAAGTTGTTCCCATACTTACCAAACAACAAAAATTTTAAAATTATTGTGTTTCTTGAAAACGGTACGTCCAAGCCTGAAAATGCCAAGAGCAAAAGTTGTTTAGAACTAAATTCTTGGTAAGACTGACCAGAAACTTTATCGACTGATCTTAAAATAACAAAGTTTCAAATATTTTAGTCAAGAATGCTTAAAACTTTCTCAAACCTGGTTCCTGCGAGGTTTTACAAATAAGTTTACGGCTTTTTAATCACGGAAATACCAAAAATAACTTCAAATAAAAATTTTGGAGCGGTTTATAGGATGGAAAGTTGTTCCCATACTTACCAAACAACAAAAATTTTAAAATTATTGTGTTTCTTGAAAACGGTACGTCCAAGCCTGAAAATGCCAAGAGCAAAAGTTGTTTAGAACTAAATTCTTGGTAAGACTGACCAGAAACTTTATCGCCAGGTCTTGAAATAACAAAGTTTCAAATATTCTAGTCAAGAATGCTTAAAACTTTCCCAAACCTGGTTCCTGCGAAGTTTTACAATGAAGTTTACGGCTTTTTAACAACGGAAATACCAAAAATAACTTCAAATCGTGATTTTGGAGCGATTTATAGTATGGAAAGTGGCTTGGTAAGTATGGGATACTTAGCATACAACATAAAGTTAACAATTTTTGTATTTCTTGAAAACTACACGTCCAAGCCTTAAAATGCCAGGAGCAATAGTTGTTTAGAATTAAACTTTGAGTAAGACTTACCAGAAATTTTATCAAAAAGGCTCGAAAAAACAAAGCTACAACGTTTTTTTTCAAAAATACTTTCAAATATTTTCAAACCTAGTTCGTGCGAAGTTCTTACAATTAAGTTTACGGCTTTTTAATCACGGAAACACCAAAAATAACTTCAAATCAAGACTTTGGAGCGGTTTATAGGATAGAAAGTTGTTCCCATACTTACCAAACAACAAAATTTTTAAAATTTTCGTGTTTCTAGAAAACGGTACATCCAAGCCTGAAAATGCCAAAAGCAAAAGTTGTTTAGAACTCAATTCTTGGTAAGACTGACCAGAAACTTTATCGACAGATCTTAAAATAACAAAGTTTCAAATATTTTAGTCAAGAATGCTTAAAACTTTCTCAAACCTGGTTCCAGCGAGGTTTTACAATGAAGTTTACGGCTTTTTAACAACGGAAATACCAAAAACAACTTCAAATTGAGATTTTGGAGCGATTTACAGTATGGAAAGTTGTTCCCATACTTACCAAACAACAAAAATTTTAAAATTATTGTGTTTCTTGAAAACGGTACGTCCAAGCCTGAAAATGCCAAGAGCAAAAGTTGTTTAGAACTAAATTCTTGGTAAGACTGACCAGAAACTTTATCGCCAGGTCTTGAAATAACAAAGTTTCAAATATTCTAGTCAAGAATGCTTAAAACTTTCCCAAACCTGGTTCCTGCGAAGTTTTACAATGAAGTTTACGGCTTTTTAACAACGGAAATACCAAAAATAACTTCAAATCGTGATTTTGGAGCGATTTATAGTATGGAAAGTGGCTTGGTAAGTATGGGATACTTAGCATACAACATAAAGTTAACAATTTTTGTATTTCTTGAAAACTACACGTCCAAGCCTTAAAATGCCAGGAGCAATAGTTGTTTAGAATTAAACTTTGAGTAAGACTTACCAGAAATTTTATCAAAAAGGCTCGAAAAAACAAAGCTACAACGTTTTTTTTCAAAAATACTTTCAAATATTTTCAAACCTAGTTCGTGCGAAGTTCTTACAATTAAGTTTACGGCTTTTTAATCACGGAAACACCAAAAATAACTTCAAATCAAGACTTTGGAGCGGTTTATAGGATAGAAAGTTGTTCCCATACTTACCAAACAACAAAATTTTTAAAATTTTCGTGTTTCTAGAAAACGGTACATCCAAGCCTGAAAATGCCAAAAGCAAAAGTTGTTTAGAACTCAATTCTTGGTAAGACTGACCAGAAACTTTATCGACAGATCTTAAAATAACAAAGTTTCAAATATTTTAGTCAAGAATGCTTAAAACTTTCTCAAACCTGGTTCCAGCGAGGTTTTACAATGAAGTTTACGGCTTTTTAACAACGGAAATACCAAAAACAACTTCAAATTGAGATTTTGGAGCGATTTACAGTATGGAAAGTTGTTCCCACACTTACCAAACAACAAGAATTTTAAAATTTTTGTGTTTCTTGAAAACTGTACGTTCACGCCTGAAGATGCCAAGAGCAAAAGTTGTTTAGAATTCAACTCTTGGCAAGACTGACCAGAAACTTTATCGCCAGGTCTTGAAATAACAAAGTTTCAAATATTCTAGTCAAGAATGCTTAAAACTTTCCCAAACCTGGTTCCTGCGAAGTTTTACAATGAAGTTTACGGCTTTTTAACAACGGAAATACCAAAAATAACTTCAAATCGTGATTTTGGAGCGATTTATAGTATGGAAAGTGGCTTGGTAAGTATGGGATACTTAGCATACAACATAAAGTTAACAATTTTTGTATTTCTTGAAAACTACACGTCCAAGCCTTAAAATGCCAGGAGCAAAAGTTGTTTAGAATTAAACTTTGAGTAAGACTTACCAGAAATTTTATCAAAAAGGCTCGAAAAAACAAAGTTACAACGTTTTTTTTCAAAAATACTTTCAAATATTTTCAAACCTAGTTCGTGCGAAGTTCTTACAATTAAGTTTACGGCTTTTTAATCACGGAAACACCAAAAATAACTTCAAATCAAGACTTTGGAGCGGTTTATAGGATAGAAAGTTGTTCCCATACTTACCAAACAACAAAATTTTTAAAATTTTCGTGTTTCTAGAAAACGGTACATCCAAGCCTGAAAATGCCAAAAGCAAAAGTTGTTTAGAACTCAATTCTTGGTAAGACTGACCAGAAACTTTATCGACAGATCTTAAAATAACAAAGTTTCAAATATTTTAGTCAAGAATGCTTAAAAATTTTTCAAACCTAGTTCCTGCGAAGTTTTACAATTAAGTTTATGGCTTTTTAATCACGGAAACACAAAAATAACTTCAAATCAAGATTTTGGAGCCATTTATAGGCTGGATAGTTGTTCCGATACTTGAACCACGAAAATAACAAAACACAACTTCAAGAGCAAAAACTATTAGAATTCAGTCTTGAGGATGATTTACTGTAAACATAATCAATAAGTCGTAAAATTTTTTCAAACCTGGTTTTTGAGGAGTTTTTACTATGAAGTTTAAAGCTTTTTAATCACGGAAATAACAGAAACAACTTCAAATCGGCATTCTTTAGCGATTCACAGTATGAAAAGTTGATCGGATACTTAGCAAATAACAAAAAGTTTAAAAATCTCGTGTTTCTCGAAAACGGTATGCCCAGCCTGAAAACGCCAAGAGCAAAAGTTGTTTAGAATTCAATTTTGATTAAGGTTTACTATAAAGATAATCAATAAGTTTTAAAATGTTTTCAAACCTGGTTTTGACGATGTTTTTACAATGAAGTTTAAGGCTTTTCAATCACGGAAATACCAAAAATAACTTCAAATGGGGCTTTTGGAGCGATTTATAGTATGGAAAGTTGCGTGGTAAGTATGGGATACTTACCAAACCACAATAAGTTTAAAAGTTTTGTATTTCTAGAAAACGGTATGTCGAAGCATGAAAATGCAAAAAGCAAAACTTGTTTAAAATTGAACTTTGAGCAAAACTTATCAGAAATTTTATCAAAATGTCTTGGAACAACAAGGTTACAACGGTTTTTGTCAAAAATGCTTAAAATTTTTTCAAACCTACTTTCTGTGATGTTTTTACAATTAAGTTTAGGCCTTTTTAATCATAGAAATAACAAGACACAACTTCAAATCGAGATTTTGGAACCATTTACAGTATGGAAAGTTGTTCCCATATTTACCAAACAACAAAAAGTTTGAAATTTTTGTATTTCTTGAAAGCGGTATGTCCAAACCTAAAAACGCCATGAGCAATGGTAATTTCGTATTCAATCTTGAGTAAGATTTACTATAAAAATAATCAATAAGTCTTAAAATGTTTTCAAACCTGTTTTCTGAGATGGTTTTACAATAAAGTTAACGGATTTTTAAACACGCAAATACCAAACACAACTTCAAATCGGGATTTTGGAGCGATTTACAGAATGTAAAGTGGTTCCCATCCTTACCAAACAACAAAAAGTTTAAAATTTTGTATTTCTAGAAGACGGTAAGTCCAAATCTAAAAACGTCAAGTGCAAAAGTTATTTAGAAATAAATCTTGAGTATGATTTGCTAGGAACATAATCAACAAGTCTTAAAATGTTTTGAAACATGGTTTCTGAGATGGTTTTACAATAAAGTTTACGGCTTTTTAAACACGCAAATACAAAAAACAACATCAAGAAAACCGCTTATTTACCACAAAAATAACGACCATCGCTTCAAATTGGAATTCTGAAGCGTTTTACAGCATTTGCGGTCGTTTTCTTGAAACCGGTGCGTGCTAGCAGAAAAATACCAAGAGCAAAATGCGTTTAGAACTCAATTTTGAGTCAGTTTTCGTTTAAGTATACAATGAAGTTCCTTGATCTCCTTTTACTAACCACTTGGCTAATTTTGTGCCTGGCCCGCAAAATTTATATCCTGGAATATGTAGTTCAAATTGCAACTTGTAAATTCTCGAAAACGATACGACCTAGCCTGAAAACGCCAAGAGCAAATGTTGTTTAGAATTCAATTTTGAGTAAGATTTATTATAAACATAATAAATAAGTCTTAAAATGTTTTCAAACCGGGTTTCTGAGATGTTTTAACAAGGAAGTTTACGGCTTTTTAACCACGAAAATATCAAAAACAACTTCAAATCAGGATTTTGGTACCATTGAAGTTTACGGCTTTTTAACAACGGAAGTACCAAAAATAACTTCAAATCGTGATTTTGGAGCGATTTATAGTATGGAAAGTGGCTTGGTAAGTATGGGATACTTAGCAAACAACATAAAGTTAACAATATTTGTATTTCTTGAAAACTACACGTCCAAGCCTGAAAATGCCAGGAGCAAAAGTTGTTTAAAATTAAATTTTGAGTAAGACTTACCAGAAATTTTATCAAAAAGGCTCGAAAAAACAAAGTTACAACGTTTTTTTTTCAAAAATACTTAAAATATTTTCAAACCTAGTTCGTGCGAAGTCCTTACAAATAAGTTTACGGCTTTTGATCACGGATACACCAAAAATAACTTCAAATCAAGACTTTGGAGCGGTTTATAGGATAGAAAGTTGTTCCCATACTTACCAAACAACAAAAATTTTAAAATTTTCGTGTTTCTTGAAAACGGTACGTCCAAACCTGAAAATGCCAAGAGCAAGTTGTTTAGAATTGAATTCTTGGTAAGACTGACCAGAAACTTTATCACCAGGTATTGAAATAACAAAGTTTCAAATATTTTAGTCAAGAATGCTTAAAAATTTTTCAAACCTAGTTCCTGCGAAGTTTTACAATTAAGTTTATGCCTTTTTTAATCACGGAAACACAAAAATAACTTCAAATCAAGATTTTGGAGCCATTTATAGGCTGGAAAGTTGTTCCGATACTTGAATCACCAAAATAACAAAACACAACTTCAAGAGAAAAACTTTTTATAATTCAGTCTTGAGTATGATTTACTGTAAACATAATCAATAAGTCGTAAAATTTTTTCAAACCTGGTTTTTGAGATGTTTTTACAATGAAGTTCAAAGCTTTTTAATGACGGAATTAACAGAAACAACTTCAAATCGGCATTCTTTAGCGATTCACAGTATGAAAAGTTGATCCGATACTTAGCAAACAACAAAAAGTTTAAAAATCTCGTGTTTCTCGAAAACGGTATGCCCAGCCTGAAAACGACAAGAGCAAAAGTTGTTTAGAATTCAATTTTGATTAAGATTTACTATAAACATAATCAATAAGTCTTAAAATGTTTTCAAACCTGGTTTTGGCGATGTTTTTACAATGAAGTTTAAGGCTTTTCAATCACGGAAATACCAAAAATAACTTCAAATGGGGCTTTTGGAGCGATTTATAGTATGGAAAGTTGCGTGGTAAGTATGGGATACTTACCAAACCACAATAAGTTTAAAAGTTTTGTATTTCTAGAAAACGGTATGTCGAAGCCTGAAAATGCAAAAAGCAAAACTTGTTTAAAATTGAACTTTGAGCCAAACTTATCAGAAATTTTATCAAAATGTCTTGAAACAACAAAATTACAACGGTTTTTGTCAAAAATGCTTAAAATTTTTTCAAACCTACTTTCTCTGATGTTCTTACAATAAAGTTTAGGCCTTTTTAATCACGGAATTACCAAAAATAACTTCAGAAACATAATCAATAGGTCATAAAATGTTTTCTAACCTGGTTTCTGAGATGCTTTTAGAATAAAGTTGACGGCTTTTTAATCACGGAAATAACAAAAACACCTCAAACGGCATTTAGGAGCTTTTTACAGTATGGAAAGTTGTTCTCAAATTTATCAAATTGCAAAAAGTTTAAAAATTTCGTGTTTCTTCAAAACGGTATGTCCCAGCCTGAAAATGTCAAGAGCAAAAGTTGTTTAGAATTCAGTCTTGAGTAAGACTTATTATAAACTTAATCAGTAACTCTTAAATTTTTTTAAACCTGGTTTTTGCGATGTTTATACAATGAAGTTCCTTGATCTCCTTTTGCTAACCACTTGGCCAATTTTGTACCTGGCCCGCAAAATTTATGTCCTGGAATATGTAGTTCAAATGGCAACTTATAAATTCTCGAAAACGATACGACCTGGCCTGAAAACGCCAAGAGCATATGTTGTTTAGAATTCAATTTTGAGTAAGATTTATTATAAACATAATAAATAAGTCTTAAAATGTTTTCAAACCCGGTTTTTGAGATGTTTTAACAATGAAGTTTACGGCTTTTTAACCACGAAAATAACAAAACACAACTTGAAATCGAGATTTTGGAGCGATTTACTGAATGGAAAATGGTTCCCATATCAAACCTACTTTCTGTGATGTTTTTACAATGAAGTTTAGGCCTTTTTAATCACGGAAGTAACAAAACACAACTTCAAATCGAGATTTTGGAACCATTTACAGTATGGAAAGTTGTTCCCATATTTACCAAACAACAGGAAGTTCGAAATTTTTGTATTTCTTGAAAACGGTATGTCCAAACCTGCAAACGCCAAGAGAAAAAGGAATTTAGAATTCAATCTTGAGTTAGATTTACTATAAAAATAATCAACAAGTCTTAAAATGTTTTCAAACCTAGTCTCTGAGATGTTGTTACAATAAAGTTTACGGATTTTTAAACACGCACATACCAAACACAATTTCAAATCGGGATTTTGGAGCGATTTACAGAATGTAAAGTTGTTCCCACACTTACCAAACAACAAAAAGTTTAAAATTTTGTATTTGTAGAAGACGGTAAGTCCAAATCTAAAAACGTCAAAAGCAAAATTTATTTAGAATTCAATCTTGAGTATGATTTACTATGAACATAATCAACAAGTCTTAAAATGTTTTCAAACCTAGTTTCTGAGATGTTGTTACAATAAAGTTTACGACTTTTTAAACACGCACATACCAAAAACAACTTCAAATGGGGATTCTAGAGCCATTTACAGTATGTAAAGTTGTTCCCCAAGAAGTTTGAAATTTTTGTATTTCTTGAAAACGGTATGTCCAAACCTGAAAACGCCAAGAGCAAAAGTAATTTAGAATTCAATCTTGAGTTAGATTTACTATAAATTTAATCAATAACTATTAAAATATTTTTAAACCTGATTTCTAAGATGTTTTTACAATGAAGTTTACGGCTTTTTAACCACGAAAATAACAAAACACAACTTCAAATCGAGATTTTGGAGCGATTTACTGAATGGAAAATGGTTCCCATACTTACCAAACAACAGAAAGTTCAAATTTTTTGTATTTCTTGAAAACGGTACGTCCAAACCTAAAAACGCTAAAAGCAAAAGCTATTTAGAATTCAATCTTGAGTATGATTTACTATAAACATAATCAATAAGACGTAAAAATTTTTCAAACCTGGTTTTTGAGATGCTTTTACACTGAAGTTTAAAGCTTTTTAATCACGGAAATAACAGAAACAACTTCAAATCGGCATTCTTTAGCGATTTAAAATATGAAAATTTGTTCTGATACTTAAAAAACAACAAAAAGTTTAAAAATTTCGTGTTTCTCGAAAACGGTATGTACCAGCCTGAAAACGTCAAAAGCAAAAGTTGTTTAGTGTTTGTTTGTTTGTTTTGTTGTTTGTTTGTTATTTTCGTGGTTAAAAAGCCGTAAACTTCATTGTTAAAACATCTCAGAAACCCGGTTTGAAAACATTTTAAGACTTATTTATTTTGTTTATAATAAATCTTACTCAAAATTGAATTCTAAACAACATTTGCTCTTGGCGTTTTCAGGCTAGGTCGTATCGTTTTCGAGAATTTACAAGTTGCCATTTGAACTACATATTCCAGGATATAAATTTTGCGGGCCAGGCACAAAATTAGCCAAGTGGTTAGTAAAAGGAGATCAAGGAACTTTATTGTATACTTAAACGAAAACTGACTCAAAATTGAATTCTAAACACATTTTGCTCTTGGTATTTTTCTGCTAGCACGCACCGGTTTCAAGAAAACGACCGCAAATGCTGTAAAACGCTTCAGAATCCCAATTTGAAGCGATTTTCGGTATTTTTGTGGTAAATCAGCCGTTTTCTTAAAGTTGTTTTTCGTATTTGCGTGTTTAAAAAGCTGTAAACTTTATTGTATAACCATCTCAGAAACCATGTTTCAAAACATTTTAAGACTTGTTGATTATGTTCATAGTATATCATACTCAAGATTGAATTCTAAATAACTTTTGCACTTGACGTTTTTAGATTTGGACTTACCGTCTTCTAGAAATACAAAATTTTAAACTTTTTGTTGTTTGGTAAGGATGGGAACCACTTTACATTCTGTAAATCGCTCCAAAATCCCGATGTGAAGTTGTGTTTGGTATTTGCGTGTTTAAAAATCCGTTAGCTTTATTGTAAAACCATCTCAGAAAACAGGTTTGAAAACATTTTAAGACTTGTTGATTATTTTTATAGTAAATCTTACTCAAGATTGAATACGAAATTACCATTGCTCATGGCGTTTTTAGGTTTGAACATACCGCTTTCAAGAAATACAAAAATTTCAAACTTTTTGTTGTTTGGTAAATATGGGAACAACTTTCCATACTGTAAATGGTTCCAAAATCTCGATTTGAAGTTGTGTCTTGTTATTTCTATGATTAAAAAGGCCTAAACTTAATTGTAAAAACATCACAGAAAGTAGGTTTGAAAAAATTTTAAGCATTTTTGACAAAAACCGTTGTAACTTTGTTGTTTCAAGACATGTTGATAAAATTTCTAAGTTTTTCTCAAAGTTCAATTTTAAACAAGTTTTGCTTTTTGCATTTTCAGGCTTCGACATACCGTTTCCTAGAAATACAAAACTTTTAAACTTATTGTGGTTTGGTAAGTATCCCATACTTACCACGCAACTTTCCATATTATAAATCGCTCCAAAAAGCCCCATTTGAAGTTATTTTTGGTATTTCCGTGATTGAAAAGCCTTAAACTTCATTGTAAAAACATCGCCAAAACCAGGTTTGAAAACATTTTACGACTTATTGATTATGTTTACAGTAAATCATACTCAGGACTGAGTTCTAAATAGTTTTTGCTCTTGAAGTTGTGTTTTGTTATTTTCGTGGTTCAAGTATCGGAACAACTTTCCAGCCTATAAATGGCTCCAAAATCTTGATTTAAAATTATTTTTGTGTTTCCGTGATTAAAAAACCATAAACTTAATTGTAAAATTTCGCAGGAACTAGGTTTGAAAAATTTTTAAGCATTCTTGACTAAAATATTTGAAACTTTGTTATTTTAAGATCTTTCGATAAAGTTTCTGGTCAGTCTTACCAAGAATTGAGTTCTAAACAACTTTTGCTTTTGGCATTTTCAGGCTTGGATGTACCGTTTTCAAGAAACACGAGAATTATAAAATTTTTGTTGTTTGGTAAGTATGGGAACAACTTTCTATCCTATAAACCGCTCCAAAGTCTTGATTTGAAGTTATTTTTGGTGTTTCCGTGATTAAAAAGCCGTAAACTTAATTGTAAGAACTTTGCAAGAACTAGGTTTGAAAATATTTTAAGTATTTTTGAAAAAAATCGTTGTAACTTTGTTTTTTCGACCCGTTTTGATAAAATTTCTGGTAAGTCTTACTCAAAGTTTAACTCTAAACAACTTTTGCTCCTGGAATTTTGAGGCTTGGACGTGTAGTTTTCAAGAAATACAAAAATTGTTAACTCTATGTTGTTTGCTAAGTATCCCATACTTACCAAGCCACTTTCCATACTATAAATCGCTCCAAAATCACGATTTGAAGTTATTTTTGGTATTTCCGTTGTTAAAAAGCCGTAAACTTCATTGTAAAACTTCGCAGGAACCAGGTTTGAGAAAGTTTTTAGCATTCTTGACTAAAATATTTGAAACTTTGTTATTTCAAGACCTGGCGATAAAGTTTCTGGTCAGTCTTAAAAAGAATTCAATTCTAAACAACTTTTGCTCTTGGCATTTTCAGTCTTGATCGTACAGTTTTCAAGAAACACAAAAATTTTAAAATTTTTGTTGTTTGGTAAGTGTGAGAACAACTTTCCATACTGTAAATAGCTCCAAAATCTCAATTTGAAGTTGTTTTTGGTATTTCCGTTGTTAAAAAGCCGTAAACTTCATTGTAAAACTTCGCAGGAACCAGGTTTGAGAAAGTTTTAAGCATTCTTGACTAAAATATTTGAAACTTTGTTATTTTAAGATCTGTCGATAAAGTTTCTGTTCAGTCTTACCAAGAATTTAGTTCTAAACAACTTTTGCTCTTGGCATTTTCAGACTTGGACGTACCGTTTTCAAGAAACACAAAAGTTTAAAAATTTTGGTTGTTTGGTAAGTATGGGAACAACTTTCCCTACTGCAAGTTGCTCCAGAATCCCGATTTGAGGTAATTTTTGGTATTGCCGTGATTAAAAACCCGTAAACTTCGTTTTAAAAACATTGTAGAAACCGGGATTGAAAAATTTCAAGTATTTTTGGAAAAAAATCGTTATAACTTTATTGTTTTAAGATTTATGGATAATGTTTCTAGCAAATCTTACTCAAAATCGAATTTTAAACACATTTTGCTCTTGCTATTTTTTCGCTAGCATCCATAGTTTTCGAGAAAACACCCGATTTATCACAAAAATACCGAAAATCGCTTCAAATCGGGATTCTGAAGCGTTTTACAGCATTTACGGTCGTTTCTTTGAAACCGGTGCGTGCTAGCAATAAAATAGCAAGAGCAAAAGTTGTTCAGAATTCAATTTCAGGTTGGATTTGGTTTAAGTTTTAGCAATAAGTCTTAAAACAAAAACGTTACAACGACTTTATCACAAAAATACTACAAATTTTGTACAATCTGGTTTCTACGACTCGTAACAAAGAGATTAACGCCTTAATAATCACGAAAATCCTTAAATTCACTTCAAATCATGATTCTCGGACGTTTTGTTGCACGTACTGTCGTTTACTTTGAAACGGTGAGTGAGAAATTTCTTTGTAACACGTTGCTGAAATCAGGATTGGAAACCCTTTTTAGTGTTTTTGTGATAAAGTCGTAGTATCGTTCTTGTTTTAAGACCTAGAGATACAACTTAAACGAAAACTGACTCAAAATTGAATTCTAAACACATTTTGCTCTTGGTATTTTTCTGCTAGCACGCACCAGTTTCAAGAAAACGACCGCAAATGCTGTAAAACGCTTCAGAATCCCGATTTGAAGCGACTTTCGGTATTTTTGTGGTAAATCAGCCGTTTTCGCGAGAACTATGCTTGCTAGCGAAAAAATAGCAAGAGCAAAATGTGTTCAGAATTCGATTTTGAGTAAGATTTGCTAGAAACATTATCCATAAATCTTAAAACAATAAAGTTATAACGATTTTTTCCCAAAAATACTTAAAATTTTTCAATCCCGGTTTCGGCGATGTTTTTAAAACGAAGTTTACGGCTTTTTAACAACAGAAATACCAAAAACAACTACAAATTGAGATTTTGGAGCGATTTAGAGTATGGAAAGTTGTTCCCACACTTACCAAACAACAAAAACTTTAAAATTTTTGTGTTTCTTGAAAACTGTACGTTCAAGCCTGAAAATGCCAAGAGCAAAAGTTGTTTAGAATTCAATACTTGGTAAAACTGACCAGAAAATTTATCGACAGGTCTTGAAATAACAAGGTTTAAACTATTTTAGTCAAGAATTCTTAAATTTTTTTCAAATTTGCTTTCTGCGATGTGTTTACAATTAAGTTTATAGCTTTTTAATCACGGAAATACCAAAAATAACTTCAAATCAAGATTTTGGAGCGGTTTGTAGGATGTAAAGTTGTTCCCATACTTACCAAACTACACAAATTTTAAAATTTTCGTGTTTCTTGAAAACGGTACGTCCAAGCCTGAAAATGCCAATAGCAAAAGTTGTTTAGAACTCAATTCTTGGTAAGACTGACCAGAAACTTTATCGACAGATATTAAAATAACAAAGTTTCAAATATTTTAGTCAAGAATGCATAAAAATTTTTCAAACTTGCTTTCTGCGATGTTTTTACAACGAAGTTTACGGGTTTTTAATTACGGCAATACCAAAAATTACCTCAAATCGGAATTCTGGAGCAACTTACAGTATGGAAAGTTGTTCCCATACTTACCAAACAACCAAAATTTTTAAAGTTTTGTGTTTCTTGAAAACGGTACGTCCAAACCTGAAAATGCCAAGAGCAAAAGTTGTTTAGAATTGAATTCTTGGTAAGACTGACCAGAAACTCTATCACCAGGTCTTGAAAAAACAAAGTTTCAAATATTTTAGTCAAGAATGTTTAAAATATTTTTAAATTTACTTTCTGCGATGTGTTTACAGTAAAGTTTACGGCTTTTTAATCACGGAAATACCAAAAATAACTTCAAATCGTGATTTTGGAGCGATTTATAGTATGGAAAGTGGCTTGGTAAGTATGGGATACTTAGCAAACAACATAAAGTTAACAATTTTTGTATTTCTTGAAAACTACACGTCCAGCCTGTAAATGCCAGGAGCAAAAGTTGTTTAGAACTAAACTTTGAGTAAGACTTACCAGAAATTTTATCAAAAAGGCTTGAAAGAACAAAGTTACAACGTTTTTTTTTCAAAAATACTTAAAATATTTTCAAAATCACCAGGTCTTGAAATAACAAAGTTTCAAATATTTTAGTCAAGAATGCTTAAATTTTTTTCATATTTGCTTTCTGCGATGTGTTTACAATTAAGTTTACGGCTTTTTAATCACGGAAATACCAAAAATAACTTCAAATCGTGATTTTGGAGCGATTTATAGTATGGAAAGTGGCTTGGTAAGTATGGGATACTTAGCAAACAACATAAAATTAACAATTTTTGTATTTCTTTAAAACTACACGTCCAAGCCTGAAAATGCCAGGAGCAAATGTTGTTTAGAATTAAACTTTGAGTAAGACTTACCAGAAATTTTATCAAAAAGGCTCGAGAAAACAAGGTTATAACGTTTTTTTTTCAAAAATACTTAAAATATTTTCAAACCTAGTTCGTGCGAAGTTCTTACAAATAAGTTTACGGCTTTTTAATCACGGAAACACCAAAAATAACTTCAAATCAAGATTTTGGAGCGGTTTATAGGATGGAAAGTTGTTCCCATACTTACCAAACAACAAAAATTTTAAAATTTTTGTGTTTCTTGAAAACGGTACGTCCAAGCCTGAAAATGCCAAGAGCAAAAGTTGTTTAGAATTCAATTCTTGGTAAGACTGACCAGAAACTTTATCGACAGATCTTAAAATAACAAAGTTTCAAATATTTTAGTCAAGAATGCATAAAAATTTTTCAAACTTGCTTTCTGCGATGTTATTACAACGAAGTTTACGGGTTTTTATTCACGGCAATACCAAAAATTACCTCAAATCGGGATTCTGGAGCAACTAACAGTATGGAAAGTTGTTCCCATACTTACCAAACAACCAAAATTTTTAAAATTTCGTGTTTCTCGAAAACGGTATGCCCAGCCTGAAAACGCCAAGAGCAAAAGTTGTTTAGAATTCAATTTTGATTAAGATTTACTATAAACATAATCAATAAGTCTTAAAATGTTTTCAAACCTGGTTTCTGATGTGTTTTAAATAAACTTTACGGCTTCTTAACAACGGGAATACCAAAAACAACTTCAAATTGAGATTTTGGAGCGATTTACAGTATGGAAAGTTGTTCCCACACTTACCAAACAACAAAAAGTTTAAAAAAATGTGTTTCTCGAAACGGGACGACTTGGTCTGAAAATTCCAATAGCGAAATTTGTTTAGAAATCAATTTTAGGTAAGACTGACCAGGAAATTTATCAAAAAGTTTTAAAACTACAAATTTACAACGATTTTGGTCAAAAGTGCTTAAAATTTTTCAATCCTGGTTTCTGCGATGTTTTTGCAATCAAATTTTCAACTTTTTAATCACGGAAATACAAAAAATAACTTCAAATCCAGATTCTGGAGCGATTTGTAGTATGAAAAGTTGTTTGGTAAGTATGGGATACTTACCAAACAACAATAAGATGAAATTTTTTGTATTTCTTGAAAACGGTAGGTCCAAGCTTAAAAACGCCAAGAGCAAAAGTTGCGTAGAATTCTATTATGAGTAATATTTACTATAATATTAATCAATAAGTCTTAAAAATTTTTCAAAACTGGTTTTGGCGATGTTTTTACAATGAAGTTTAAGGCTTTTCAATCACGGAAATACCAAAAATAACTTCAAATGGGGCTTTTGGAGCGATTTATATAGAAAGTTGCGTGGTAAGTATGGGATACTTACCAAACCACAATAAGTTTAAAAGTTTTGTATTTCTTGAAAACGGTAGGTCCAAGCTTAAAAACGCCAAGAGCAAAAGTTGCGTAGAATTCTATTATGAGTAATATTTACTATAAAATTAATCAATAAGTCTTAAAAATTTTTCAAACCTGGTTTTGGCGATGTTTTTATAATGAAGTTTAAGGCTTTTCAATCACGGAAATACCAAAAATAACTTCAAATGGGGCTTTTGGAGCGATTTATAGCATAGAAAGTTGCGTGGTAAGTATGGGATACTTACCAAACCACAATAAGTTTAAAAGTTTTGTATTTCTTGAAAACGGTATGTCGAAGCCTGAAAATGCAAAGAGCAAAACTTGTTTAAAATTGAACTTTGAGCAAAACTTATCAGAAACTTTATCAAAATGTCTTGAAACAACAAGGTTACAACGATTTTTGTCAAAAATGCTTAAAATTTTTTCAAACCTACTTTCTGTGATGTTTTTACAATAAAGTTTACGGCTTTTTAATCACGCACATACCAAAAACAACTTCAAATGGGGATTCTGGAGCCATTTACAGTATGTAAAGTTGTTCCCCAAGAAGTTTGAAATTTTTGTATTTCTTGAAAACGGTATGTCCAAACCTGAAAACGCCAAGAGCAAAAGTAAATTAGAATTCAATCTTGAGTTAGATTTACTATAAATGTAATCAATAACTATTAAAATGTTTTCAAACTTGGTTTCTGAGATGTTTTTACAATGAAGTTTACGGCTTTTTAACCACGAAAATATTAAAAACAACTTCAAATCAGGATTTTGGAACCATTTACAGTATGGAAAGTTGTTCCCATATTTACCAAATAACAAGAAGTTTGAAATTTTTGTATTTCTTGAAAACGGTGTGTCCAAACCTGAAAACGCCAAGAGCAAAAGTAATTTAGAATTCAATCTTGAGTTAGATTTACTATAAATATTATCAATAACCATTAAAATGTTTTCAAACTTCGTTTCTGAGATGTTTATACAATAAAGTTTACGGATTTCTAAACACGCAAATACCAAAAACAACTTCAAATCGGGGTTTTGGAGCGGTTTATAGAATGTAAAGTGGTTCCCATCCTTACCAAAGAACAAAAAGTTTAAAATTTTGTATTTCTAGGAGACGGTAAGTCCAAATCTAAAAACGTCAAAAGCAAAATTTATTTAGAATTCAATCTTGAGTATGATTTACTATAAACATAATCAACAAGTCTTAAAATGTTTTCAAACCTGGTTTCTGAGATGGTTTTACAATAAAGTTTACGGCTTTTTAAACACTCAAATACGAAAAACAACTTCAAATGGGGATTTTGGAGCCATTTACAGTATGGAAAGTTGTTCCCACACTTACTAAACAACAAAAAGTTTGAAATTTTGTATTTCTTGAAAACGGTATGTCCAAACCTGAAAACGCCATGAGCAAAAGTAATTTAGAATTCAATCTTGAGTAAGATTTACTATAAACATAATCAACAAGTCTTAAAATGTTTTCAAACCTAGTTTCTGAGATGTTTTTACAATAAAGTTTACGGCTTTTTAAACACGCACATACCAAAAACAACTTCAAATGGGGATTCTGGAGCCATTTACAGTATGTAAAGTTGTTCTCCAAGAAGTTTGAAATTTTTGTATTTCTTGAAAACGGTATGTCCAAACCTGAAAACGCCAAGAGCAAAAGTAAATTAGAATTCAATCTTGAGCTAGATTTACTATAAAAGTAGTCAATAACTATTAAAATGTTTTCAAACTTGGTTTCTGAGATGCTTTTACAATGAAGGTTACGGCTTTTTAACCACGAAAATATTAAAAACAACTTCAAATCAGAATTTTGGAACCATTTACAGTATGGAAAGTTGTTCCCATACTTACCAAATAACAAGAAGTTTGAAATTTTTGTATTTCTTGAAAACGGTATGTCCAAACCTGAAAACGCCAAGAGCAAAAGTAATTTAAAATTCAATCTTGAGTATGATTTACTATAAACATAATCAATCAAGGCATGGCTCCAGAATCCACATTTGAAGTTGTTTTTGGTATGTGCGTGTTTAAAAACCGTAAACTTTATTGTAACAACATCTCAGAAACTAGGTTTGAGAACATTTTAAGACTTGTTGATTATTTTTATAGTAAATCTTACTTAAGATTGAATTCTAAATTACTTTTGCTCTTGGCTTTTTCAGGTTTGGACATACCGTTTTCAAGAAATACAAAAATTTCAAACTTCTTGTTATTTGGTAAGTGTGGGAACAACTTTCCATACTGTAAATGGCTCCAAAATCCCCATTTGAAGTTGTTTTTCGTATTTGAGTGTTTAAAAAGCCGTAAACTTTATTGTAAAACCATCTCAGAAACCAGGTTTGAAAACATTTTAAGACTTGTTGATTATGTTTATAGTAAATCATACTCAAGATTGAATTCTAAATAAATTTTGCTTTTGACGTTTTTAGATTTGGACTTACCGTCTCCTAGAAATACAAAATTTTAAACTTTTTGTTCTTTGGTAAGGATGGGAACCACTTTACATTCTATAAACCGCTCCAAAACCCCGATTTGAAGTTGTTTTTGGTATTTGCGTGTTTAGAAATCCGTGAACTTTATTGTATAAACATCTCAGAAACCAAGTTTGAAAACATTTTAATGGTTATTGATAACATTTATAGTAAATCTAACTCAAGATTGAATTCTAAATTACTTTTGCTCTTGGCGTTTTCAGGTTTGGACACACCGTTTTCAAGAAATACAAAAATTTCAAACTTCTTGTTATTTGGTAAATATGGGAACAACTTTCCATACTGTAAATGGTTCCAAAATCCTGATTTGAAGTTGTTTTTAATATTTTCGTGGTTAAAAAGCCGTAAACTTCATTGTAAAAACATCTCAGAAACCAAGTTTGAAAACATTTTAATAGTTATTGATTACATTTATAGTAAATCTAACTCAAGATTGAATTCTAATTTACTTTTGCTCTTGGCGTTTTCAGGTTTGGACATACCGTTTTCAAGAAATACAAAAATTTCAAACTTCTTGGGGAACAACTTTACATACTGTAAATGGCTCCAGAATCCCCATTTGAAGTTGTTTTTGGTATGTGCGTGATTAAAAAGCCGTAAACTTTATTGTAAAAACATCACAGAAAGTAGGTTTGAAAAAATTTTAAGCATTTTTGACAAAAATCGTTGTAACTTTGTTGTTTCAAGACATTTTGATAAAGTTTCTGATAAGTTTTGCTCAAAGTTCAATTTTAAACTAGTTTTGCTCTTTGCATTTTCAGGCTTCGACATACCGTTTTCAAGAAATACAAAACTTTTAAACTTATTGTGGTTTGGTAAGTATCCCATACTTACCACGCAACTTTCTATGCTATAAATCGCTCCAAAAGCCCCATTTGAAGTTATTTTTGGTATTTCCGTGATTGAAAAGCCTTAAACTTCATAGTAAAAACATCGCCAAAACCAGGTTTGAAAAATTTTTAAGACTTATTGATTAATTTTATAGTAAATATTACTCATAATAGAATTCTACGCAACTTTTGCTCTTGGCGTTTTTAAGCTTGGACCTACCGTTTTCAAGAAATACAAAACTTTTAAACTTATTGTGGTTTGGTAAGTATCCCATACTTACCACGCAACTTTCTATGCTATAAATCGCTCCAAAAGCCCCATTTGAAGTTATTTTTGGTATTTCCGTGATTGAAAAGCCTTAAACTTCATTGTAAAAACATCGCCAAAACCAGGTTTGAAAAAATTTTAAGACTTATTGATTAATTTTATAGTAAATATTACTCATAATAGAATTCTACGCAACTTTTGCTCTAGGCGTTTTTAAGCTTGGACCTACCGTTTTCAAGAAATACAAAAATTTTCATCTTATTGTTGTTTGGTAAGTATCCCATACTTACCAAACAACTTTCCATACTACAAATCACTCCAGAATCTGGATTTGAAGTTATTTTTTGTATTTCCGTGATTAAAAAGTTGAAAATTTGATTGCAAAAACATCGCAGAAACCAGGATTGAAAAATTTTAAGCACTTTTAACCAAAATCGTTGTAAATTTGTAGTTTTAAAACTTTTTGATAAATTTCCTGGTCAGTCTTAACTAAAATTGAATTCTAAACAAATTTTGCTGTTGGAATTTTCAGACCAAGTCGTCCCGTTTTCGAGAAACACATTTTTTAAAACTTTTTGTTGTTTGGTAAGTGTGGGAACAACTTTCCATACTGTAAATCGCTCCAAAATCTCAATTTGAAGTTGTTTTTGGTATTCCCGTTGTTAAGAAGCCGTAAAGTTTATTTAAAACACATCAGAAACCAGGTTTGAAAACATTTTAAGACTTATTGATTATGTTTATAGTAAATCTTAATCAAAATTGAATTCTAAACAACTTTTGCTCTTGGCGTTTTCAGGCTGGGCATACCGTTTTCGAGAAACACGAAATTTTAAAAATTTTGGTTGTTTGGTAAGTATGGGAACAACTTTCCATACTGTTAGTTGCTCCAGAATCCCGATTTGAGGTAATTTTTGGTATTGCCGTGAATAAAAACCCGTAAACTTCGTTGTAATAACATCGCAGAAAGCAAGTTTGAAAAATTTTTATGCATTCTTGACTAAAATATTTGAAACTTTGTTATTTTAAGATCTGTCGATAAAGTTTCTGGTCAGTCTTACCAAGAATTGAATTCTAAACAACTATTGCTCTTGGCATTTTCAGGCTTGGACGTACCGTTTTCAAGAAACACAAAAATTTTAAAATTTTTGTTGTTTGGTAAGTATGGGAACAACTTTCCATCCTATAAACCGCTCCAAAATCTTGATTTGAAGTTATTTTTGGTGTTTCCGTGATTAAAAAGCCGTAAACTTATTTGTAAGAACTTCGCACGAACTAGGTTTGAAAATATTTTAAATATTTTTGAAAAAAAAACGTTATAACCTTGTTTTCTCGAGCCTTTTTGATAAAATTTCTGGTAAGTCTTACTCAAAGTTTAATTCTAAACAACATTTGCTCCTGGCATTTTCAGGCTTGGACGTGTAGTTTTAAAGAAATACAAAAATTGTTAATTTTATGTTGTTTGCTAAGTATCCCATACTTACCAAGCCACTTTCCATACTATAAATCGCTCCCAAATCACGATTTGAAGTTATTTTTGGTATTTCCGTGATTAAAAAGCCGTAAACTTAATTGTAAACACATCGCAGAAAGCAAATATGAAAAAAATTTAAGCATCCTTGACTAAAATATTTGAAACTTTGTTATTTCAAGACCTGGTGATTTTGAAAATATTTTAAGTATTTTTGAAAAAAAAACGTTGTAACTTTGTTTTTTCAAGCCTTTCTGATAAAATTTCTGGTAAGTCTTACTCAAAGTTTAGTTCTAAACAACTTTTGCTCCTGGCATTTACAGGCTGGACGTGTAGTTTTCAAGAAATACAAAAATTGTTAACTTTATGTTGTTTGCTAAGTATCCCATACTTACCAAGCCACTTTCCATACTATAAATCGCTCCAAAATCACGATTTGAAGTTATTTTTGCTATTTCCGTGATTAAAAAGCCGTAAACTTAATTGTAAACACATCGCAGAAAGCAAATTTGAAAAATTTTTAAGCATTCTTGACTAAAATATTTGAAACTTTGTTATTTCAAGACCTGGTGATAGAGTTTCTGGTCAGTCTTACCAAGAATTCAATTCTAAACAACTTTTGCTCTTGGCATTTTCAGGTTTGGACGTACCGTTTTCAAGAAACACAAAACTTTAAAAATTTTGGTTGTTTGGTAAGTATGGGAACAACTTTCCATACTGTAAGTTGCTCCAGAATTCCGATTTGAGGTAATTTTTGGTATTGCCGTGATTAAAAACCCGTAAACTTCGTTTTAAAAACATTGCAGAAACCGGGATTGAAAAATTTCAAGTATTTTTGGGAAAAAATCTTTATAACTTTATTGTTTTAAGATTTATGGATAATGTTTCTAGCAAATCTTACTCAAAATGGAATTTTAAACACATTTTGCTCTTGCTATTTTTTCGCTAGCATGCATAGTTTTCGAGAAAACAGCCGATTTATCACAAAAATACCGAAAATCGCTCCAAATCGGGATTCTGAAGCGTTTTACAGCATTTACGTTCGTTTCCTTGAAACCGGTGCGTGCTAGCAATAAAATAGCAAGAGCAAAAGTGGTTCAGAATTCAATTTCAGGTTGGATTTGGTTTAAGCTTTAGCAATAAGTCTTAAAACAAAAACGTTACTACGACTTTATCACAAAAATACTACAAATTTTGTACAATCTGGTTTTTACGACTCGTAACAAAGAGATTAACGCCTTAATAATCACGAAAATCCTTAAATTCACTTCAAATCATGATTCTCGGACGTTTTGTTGCACGTACTGTCGTTTACTTTGAAACGGTGAGTGAGAAATTTCTTTGTAACACCTTGCTGAAACCAGAATTGGAAACTCTTTTTAGTGTTTTGTGATAAAGTCGTAGTATCGTTCTTGTTTTAAGACCTAGAGATACAACTTAAACGAAAACTGACTCAAAATTGAATTCTAAACACATTTTGCTCTTGGTATTTTTCTGCTAGCACGCACCGGTTTCAAGAAAACGATAGCAAATGCTGTAAAACGCTTCAGAATCCCGATTTGAAGCGATTTTCGGTATTTTTGTGGTAAATCAGCCGTTTTCTCGAAAACTATGCTTGCTAGCGAAAAAATAGCAAGAGCAAAATGTGTTCAGAATTCGATTTTGAGTAAGATTTGCTAGAAACATTATCCATAAATCTTAAAACAATAAAGTTATAACGATTTTTTCCCAAAAATACTTAAAATTTTTCAATCCCGGTTTCTGCGATGTTTTTAAAACGAAGTTTACGGCTTTTTAACAACAGAAATACCAAAAACAACTTCAAATTGAGATTTTGGAGCGATTTACAGTATGGAAAGTTGTTCCCACACTTACCCAGAACCAGAAACCTGGTTTTGGCGATGTTTTTACAATGAAGTTTAAGGCTTTTCAATCACGGAAATACCAAAAATAACTTCAAATGGGACTTTTGGAGCGATCTATAGCATGGAAAGTTGCGTGGTAACTATGGGATTTTTACCAAACCACAAAAAGTTTAAAAGATTTGTATTTCTTGAAAACGGAATGTCGAAGCCTGAAAATGCAAAGAGCAAAACTTGTTTAAAATTGAACTTTGAGCAAAACTTATCAGAAACTTTATCAAAATGTCTTGAAACAACAAAGTTACAACGATTTTTGTCAAAAATGCTTAAAATTTTTTCAAAACTACTTTCTGTGATGTTTTTACAATGAAGTTTAGGCGTTTTTAATCACGGAAATAAAAAAACACAACTTCAAATCGAGATTTTGGAACCATTTATAGAATGTAAAGTGGTTCCCATCCTTACCAAACAACAAAAAGTTTAAAATTTTGTATTTCTAGAAGACGGTAAGTCCAAACCTAAAAACGTCAAGAGCAAAATTTATTTAGAATTCAATCTTGAGTATGATTTACTATATACATAATCAACAAGTCTTAAAATGTTTTCAAACCTGGTTTCTGAGATGGTTTTACAATAAAATTTACGGCTTTTTAAACACTCAAATACGAAAAACAACTTCAAATGGGGATTTTGGAGCCATTTACAGTATGGAAAGTTGTTCCCACACTTACTAAACAACAAAAAGTTTAAAATTTTGCATTTCTTGAAAACGGTATGTCCAAACCTGAAAACGCCATGAGCAAAAGTAATTTAGAATTCAATCTTGAGTAAGATTTACTATAAAAATAATCAACAAGTCTTAAAATGTTTTTAAACCTAGTTTCTGAGATGTTGTTACAATAAAGTTTACGGCTTTTTAAACACGCACATACCAAAAACAACTTCAAATGGGGATTCTGGAGCCATTTACAGTATGTAAAGTTGTTCCCCAAGAAGTTTGAAATTTTTGTATTTCTTGAAAACGGTATGTCCAAACCAGAAAACGCCAAGAGCAAAAGTAAATTAGAATTCAATCTTGAGTTAGATTTACTATAAATGTAATGAATAACTATTAAAATGTTTTCAAACTTGGTTTCTGAGATGTTTTTACAATGAAGTTTACGGCTTTTTAACCACGAAAATATTAAAAACAACTTCAAATCAGGATTTTGGAACCACTTACAGTATGGAAAGTTGTTCCCCAAGAAGTTTGAAATTTTTGTATTTCTTGAAAACGGTATGTCCAAACCTGAAAACGCCAAGAGCAAAAGTAAATTAGAATACAATCTTGAGTTAGATTTACTATAAATGTAATCAATAACTATTAAAATGTTTTCAAACTTGGTTTCTGAGATGTTTTTACAATGAAGTTTACGGCTTTTTAACCACGAAAATATTAAAAACAACATCAAATCAGGATTTTGGAACCATTTACAGTATGGAAAGTTGTTCCCATATTTACCAAATAACAAGAAGTTTGAAATTTTTGTATTTCTTGAAAACGGTATGTCCAAACCTGAAAATGCCAAGAGCAAAAGTTGTTTAGAACTCAATTCTTGGTAAGACTGACCAGAAACTTTATCGACAGATCTTAAAATAACAAAGTTTCAAATATTTTAGTCAAGAATGCTTAAAACTTTCTCAAACCTGGTTCCTGCGAAGTTTTACAATGAAGTTTACGGCTTTTTAACAACGGAAATACCAAAAACAACTTCAAATTGAGATTTTGGAGCGATTTACAGTATGGAAAGTTGTTCTCACACTTACCAAACAACAAAAATTTTAAAATTTTTGTGTTTCTTTAAAACTGTACGTTCAAGCCTAAAAATGCCAAGAGCAAAAGTTGTTTAGAATTCAATTCTTGGTAAGACTGACCAGAAACTTTATCGCCAGGTCTTGAAATAACAAAGTTTCAAATATTTTAGTCAAGAATGCTTAAAACTTTCTCAAACCTGGTTCCTGCGAAGTTTTACAATGAAGTTTACGGCTTTTTAACAACGGAAATACCAAAAATAACTTCAAATCGTGATTTTGGAGCGATTTATAGTATGGAAAGTGGCTTGGTAAGTATGGGATACTTAGCAAACAACATAGAGTTAACAATTTTTGTATTTCTTGAAAACTACACGTCCAAGCCTCAAAATGCCAGGAGCAAAAGTTGTTTAGAGTTAAACTTTGAGTAAGACTTACCAGAAATTTTATCAAAACGGGTCGAAAAAACAAAGTTACAACGTTTTTTTTCAAAAATACTTAAAATATTTTCAAACCTAGTTCTTGCAAAGTTCTTACAATTAAGTTTACGGCTTTTTAATCACGGAAACACCAAAAATAACTTCAAATCAAGACTTTGGAGCGGTTTATAGGATAGAAAGTTGTTCCCATACTTACCAAACAACAAAAATTTTATAATTCTCGTGTTTCTTGAGAACGGTACATCCAAGCCTGAAAATGCCAAAAGCAAAAGTTGTTTAGAACTCAATTCTTAGTAAGACTGACCAGAAACTTTATCGAAAGATCTTAAAATAACAAAGTTTCAAATATTTTAGTCAAGAATGCATAACAATTTTTCAAACTTGCTTTCTGCGATGTTTTTACAACGAAGTTTACGTGTTTTTAATCACCGCAATACCAAAAATTACCTCAAATCGAGATTCTGGAGCAACTTACAGTATGGAAAGTTGTTCTCATACTTACCAAACAACCAAAATTTTTAAAGTTTTGTGTTTCTTGAAAACGGTACGTCCAAACCTGAAAATGCCAAGAGCAAAAGTTGTTTAGAATTGAATTCTTGGTAAGACTGACCAGAAACTTTATCACCAGGTCTTGAAATAACAAAGTTTCAAATATTTTAGTCAAGAATGCTTAAAAATTTTTCAAACCTAGTTCCTGCGAAGTTTTACAATTAAGTTTATGGTTTTTTAATCACGGAAACACAAAAATAATTTTAAATCAAGATTTTGGAGCCATTTATAGGCTGGAAAGTTGTTCCGATACTTGAACCACGAAAATAACAAAACACAACTTCAAGAGCAAAAACTATTTAGAACTCAGTCTTGAGTATGATTTACTGTAAACATAATCAATAAGTCGTAAAATGTTTTCAAACCTGGTTTTGGCGATGTTTTTACAATGAAGTTTAAGGCTTTTCAATCACGGAAATACCAAAAATAACTTCAAATGGGGCTTTTTGGAGCGATTTATAATATGGAAAGTTGCGTGGTAAGTATGGGATACTTACCAAACCACAATAAGTTTAAAAGTTTTGTATTTCTAGGAAACGGTATGTCGAAGCCTGAAAATGCAAAAAGCAAAACTTGTTTAAAATTGAACTTTGAGAAAAACTTATCAGAAATTTTATCAAAATGTCTTGAAACAACAAAGTTACAACGGTTTTTGTCAAAAATGCTTAAAATTTTTTCAAACCTACTTTCTGTGATGTTTTTACAATTAAGTTTAGGCCTTTTTAATCATAGAAATAACAAGACACAACTTCAAATCGAGATTTTGGAACCATTTACAGTATGGAAAGTTGTTCCCATATTTACCAAACAACAAAAAGTTTGAAATTTTTGTATTTCTTGAAAGCGGTATGTCCAAACCTAAAAACGCCATGAGCAATGGTAATTTCGTATTCAATCTTGAGTAAGATTTACTATAAAAATAATCAATAAATCTTAAAATGTTTTCAAACCTGTTTTCTGAGATGGTTTTACAATAAAGCTAACGGATTTTTAAACACGCAAATACCAAACACAACTTCACATCGGGATTTTGGAGCGATTTACAGAATGTAAAGTGGTTCCCATTCTTACCAAACAACAAAAAGTTTAAAATTTTGTATTTCTAGAAGACGGTAAGTCCAAATCTAAAAACGTCAAGTGCAAAAGTTATTTAGAATTCAATCTTGAGTATGATATACTATGAACATAATCAACAAGTCTTAAAATGTTTTGAAACATGGTTTCTGAGATGGTTTTACAATAAAGTTTACGGCTTTTTAAACACGCAAATACGAAAAACAATTTTGAGAAAACGGCTGATTTACCACAAAAATACCGAAAATCGCTTCAAATTGGGATTCTGAAGCGTTTTACAGCATTTGCGGTCGTTTTCTTGAAACCGGTGCGTGCTAGCAGAAAAATACCAAGAGCAAAATGTGTTTAGATTTCTATTTTGAGTCAGTTTTCGTTTAAGTATACAATGAAGTTCCTTGATCTCCTTTTACTAACCACTTGGCTAATTTTGTGCCTGGCCCGCAAAATTTATATCCTGGAATATGTAGTTCAAATGGCAACTTGTAAATTCTCGAAAACGATACGACCTAGCCTGAAAACGCCAAGAGCAAATGTTGTTTAGAATTCAATTTTGAGTAAGATTTATTATAAACATAATAAATAAGTCTTAAAATGTTTTCAAACCCGGTTTTTAAGATGTTTTAACAATGAAGTTTACGGCTTTTTAATCACGAAAATAACAAAACACAACTTCAAATCGAGATTTTGGAGCGATTTACTGAATGGAAAATGGTTCCCATACCTACCAAACAACAGAAAGTTCAAATTTTTTGTATTTCTTGAAAACGGTACGTCCATTCAGCAAATCGCTCCAAAATCTCGATTTGAAGTTTTGCGATGTTTATACAATGAAGTTCCTTGATCTCCTTTTGCTAACCACTGTTATTTTTGTTATTTCCGTGGTCAAAAAGCTGTAAACTTCATTGTAAAAATTTCCCAGAAACCAGGTTTAAAAAAATGTTTTGTATTTTTGACAAAAATTTTTGTAAATTTGTTGTTTCAAGAATTTTTGATAAAGTTTATAGTAAGTCTTACTTAAGATTGCATTCTAAACAACTATTGCTCTAAGCGTTTTCAGGCTTGCACCTACAGTTTTCAAGAAAAACGAAATTCTTAAACTTGTTGTAGTTTGGTTAGTTTGGGAACAACTTTTCATACTGTAAATGGTTCCAAGGTCCCGATTTGAAGGTGTTTTCGATATTTCCGTGGTTAAAAAGCCGTAAACTTCATTGTAGAAACATCTCAAAAACCAGAATTAAAAATATTTTAACAGTTATTAATTATATTTATAGTAAATCTAACTCAAGACTAAATTCTAAATGACTTTTGCTCTTGGCGTTTTTAGGTTTGGACATACCGTTTTTAAGAAATACAAAATTTAAAACTTTTTGTTGTTTGGTAAGTATGGGAACAACTTTCCATACTGTAGATGGCTCCAAAATCCCCATTAGAAGTTGTTTTTGGTATGTGCGTGTTTAAAAAACCGTAAACATTATTGTAACAACATCTCAAAAACCTGGTTTGAAAACATTTTAAGACTTATTGATTATTTTTATAGTAAATCTTACTCAAGATTGAATTCTAAATTATTTATGCTCATGGCGTTTTCAGGTTTGGATATACCGTTTTTAAGAAATACAAAATTTAAAACTTTTTGTTGTTTGGTAAGTATGGGTACAACTTTCCATACTCTAAATCGCACCAAAATCCCCATTTGAAGTTGTTTTTGGTATTTGCGTGTTTAAAAATCCGTAAAATTTATTGTAAAAATATTTCAGAAACCAAGTTTGAAAACATTTTAATAGTATTGATAATATTTATAGTATATCTAACTCAAGATTAAATTCTAAATTACTTTTGCTCTTGGCGTTTTCAGGTTTGGACATACCGTTTTCAAGAAATACAAAAATTTCAAACTTTTTGTTGTTTAGTAAGCATGGGAACAACTTTCAATACTGAAAATAGCTCCAAAATTCCCATTTGAAGTTGTTTTTGGTATGTGCGTGTTTAATAAACTGTAAACTTTATTGTAACAACATCTCAAAAACCAGGTTTGAAAACAATTTTAGACTTATTTATTATGTTTATAATAAATCCTACTCAAAATTGAATTCTAAACAACATTTGCTCTTGGCGTTTTCAGGCTAGGTCGTATCGTTTTCGAGAATTTACAAGTTGCCATTTGAACTACATATTCCAGGATATAAATTTTGCCTGCCAGGCACAAAATTAGCCAAGTGGTTAGTAAAAGGAGATCAAGGAACTTCATTGTATACTTAAACGAAAACTGACTCAAAATTGAATTCTAAACACATTTTGCACTTGGTATTTTTCTGCTAGCACGCACCGGTTTCAAGAAAACGACCGCAAATGCTGTAAAACGCTTCGGAATCCCAATTTGAAGCGATTTTCGGTATTTTTGTGGTAAATCAGCCGTTTTCTTAATGTTGTTTTTCGTATTTGCGTGTTTAAAAATCCGTTAACTTTATTGTAAAACCGTCTCAGAAAACAGGTTTGAAAACATTTTAAGACTTATTGATTATTTTTATAGTAAATCTTACTCAAGATTGAATACGAAATTACCATTGCTCATGGCGTTTTTAGGTTTGGACATACCACTTTCAAGAAATACAAAAATTTCAAACTTTTTGTTGTTTGGTAAATATGGGAACAACTTTCCATACTGTAAATGGTTCCAAAATCTCGATTTGAAGTTGCGTCTTTTTATTTCTATGATTAAAAGGCCTAAACTTAATTGTAAAAACATCACAGAAAGTAGGTTTGAAAAAATTTTAAGACTTATTGATTAATTTTATAGTAAATGTTACTCAAAATAGAATTCTAAGCAACTTTTGCTCTTGGCGTTTTTAAGCTTGGACCTACCGTTTTCAAGAAATACAAAAATTTTCATCTTATTGTTGTTTGGTAAGTATCCCATACTTACCAAACAACTTTCCATACTACAAATCGCTCCAGAATCTGGATTTGAAGTTATTTTTTGTATTTCCGTGATTAAAAAGGTGAAAATTTGATTGCAAGAACATCGCAGAAACCAGGATTGAAAAATTTTAAGCACTTTTGACCAAAATCGTTGTAAATTTGTAGTTTTAAAACTTTTTGATAAATTTCCTTGTCAGTCTTACCTAAAATTGAATTCTAAACAAATTTTGCTGTTGGAATTTTAAGACCAAGTCGTCCCGTTTTCGAGAAACACATTTTTTTAAACTTTTTGTTGTTTGGTAAGTGTGGGAACAACTTTCCATACCGTAAATAGCTCCAAAATCTCAATTTAAAGTTGTTTTTGGTATTGCCGTTGTTAAGAAGCCGTAAAGTTTATTTAAAACACATCAGAAACCAGGTTGGAAACATTTTAAGACTTATTGATTATGTTTATAATAAATCTTAATCAAGATTGAATTCTAAACAACTTTTGCTTTTGGCTTTTTCAGGCTGGGCATACCGTTTTCGATAAACACAAAATTTTAAAAATTTTGGTTGTTTGGTAAGTATAGGAACAACTTTCCATACTGTTAGTTGCTCCAGAATCCCGATTTGAGGTAATTTTTGGTATTGACGTGAATAAAAACCCGTAAACTTCGTTGTAATAACATCGCAGAAAGCAAGTTTGAAAATTTTTTATGCATTCTTGACTAAAATATTTGAAACCTTGTTATTTTAAGATCTGTCGATAAAGTTTCTGGTCAGTCATACCAAGAATTGAATTCTAAACAACTTTTGCTCTTGGCATTTTCAGGCTTGGACGTACCGTTTTCAAGAAACACAAAAATTTTAAAATTTTTGTTGTTTGGTAAGTATAGGAACAACTTTCCATCCTATAAACCGCTCCAAAATCTTGATTTGAAGTTATTTTTGGTGTTTCCGTGATTAAAAAGCCGTAAACTTATTTGTAAATACTTCCCACGAACTAGGATTGAAAATATTTTAAGTGTTTTTGAAAAAAAAACGTTATAACTTTGTTTTCTCGAGCCTTTTTGATAAAATTTCTGGTAAGTCTTACTCAAAGTTTAATTCTAAACAACATTTGCTCTTAGCATTTTCAGGCTTGGACGTGTAGTTTTAAAGAAATACAAAAATTGTTAACTTAATGTTGTCTGCTAAGTATCCCATACTTACCAAGCCACTTTCCATACTATAAATCGCTCCAAAATCACGATTTGAAGTGATTAAAAAGCCGTAAACTTAATTGTAAACACATCGCAGAAAGCAAATATGAAAAAATTTTAAGCATTCTTGACTAAAATATTTGAAACTTTGTTATTTCAAGACCTGGTGATAAAGTTTCTGGTCTGTCTTACCAAGAATTCAATTCTAAACAACTTTTGCTCTTGACATTTTCAGGTTTGGACGTACCGTTTTCAAGAAACACAAAACATGAAAAATTTTGGTTGTTTGGTAAGTATGGGAACAACTTTCCATACTGTAAGTTGCTCCAGAATTCCGAATTGAGGCAATTTTTGGTATTGCCGTGATTAAAAACCCGTAAACTTCGTTGTAATAACATCGCAGAAAGCAAGTTTGAAAAAATTTTATGCATTCTTGACTAAAATATTTGAAACTTTGTTATTTTAAGATCTGTCGATAAAGTTTCTGGTCAGTCTTACCAAGAATTGAATTCTAAACAACTTTTGCTCTTGGCATTTTTAGGCTTGGACGTACCGTTTTCAAGAAACACGAAAATTTTAAAATTTTTGTTGTTTGGTAAGTATGGGAACAACTTTCTATCCTATAAACCGCTCCAAAGTCTTGATTTGAAGTTATTTTTGGTGTTTCCGTGAATAAAAAGCCGTAAACTTAATTGTAAGTACTTCGCACGAACTAGGTTTGAAAATATTTTAAGTGTTTTTGAAAAAAAACGTTGTAACTTTGTTTTTTCGAGCCTTTTTGATAAAATTTCTGGTAAGTCTTACTTAAAGTTTAATTATAAACAACTTTTGCTCCTGGAATTTTGAGGCTTGGACGTGTAGTTTTCAAGAAATACAAAAATTGTTAACTTTATGTGGTTTGCTAAGTACCCCATACTTACCAAGCCACTTTCCATACTATAAATCGCTCCAAAATCACGATTTGAAGTTATTTTTGGTATTTCCGTTGTTAAAAAGCCGTAAACTTCATTGTAAAACTTCGCAGGAATCAGGTTTGAGAAAGTTTTAAGCATTCTTGACTAAAATATTTGAAACTTTGTTATTTCAAGACCTGGCGATAAAGTTTCTGGTCAATCTTACCAAGAATTCAATTCTAAACAACTTTTGGTCTTGGCATTTTCAGGTTTGGACGTACAGTTTTCAAGAAACACAAAAATTTTAAAATTTTTGTTGTTTGGTAAGTGTGAGAACAACTTGCCATACTGTAAATCGCTCCAAAATCTCAATTTGAAGTTGTTTTTGGTATTTCCGTTGTTAAAAAGCCGTAAACTTCATTGTAAAACATCGCAGGAACCAGGTTTGAGAAAGTTTTAAGCATTCTTGACTAAAATATTTGAAACTTTGTTATTTTAAGATCTGTCGATAAAGTTTCTGGTCAGTCTTACCAAGAATTGAGTTCTAAACACCTTTTGCTCTTGGCATTTTCAGGCTTGGACGTACCGTTTTCAAGAAACACAATAATTTTAAAATTTTTGTTGTTTGGTAAGTGTGGGAACAACTTTCCATACTGTAAATCGCTCCAAAATCTCAATTTGAAGTTGTTTTTGGTATTTCCGTTGTTAAAAACCTGTAAACCTCATTGTAAAACTTCGCAGGAACCAGGTTAGAGAAAGTTTTAAGCATTCTTGACTAAAATATTTGAAACTTTGTTATTTCAAGACCTGGCGATAAAGTTTCTGGTCAGTCTTACCAAGAATTCAATTCTAAACAACTTTTGGCCTTGGCATTTTCAGGTTTGGACGTACCGTTTTCAGGAAACACAAAAGTTTAAAAATTTTGGTTGTTTGGTAAGTATGGGAACAACTTTCCGTACTGCAAGTTGCTCCAGAATCCCGATTTGAGGTAATTTTTGGTATTGCCGTGATTAAAAACCCGTAAACTTCTTTTTAAAAACATTGCAGAAACCGGGATTGAAAAATTTCAAGTATTTTTGGGAAAAAATCGTTATAACTTTATTGTTTTAAGATTTATGGATAATGTTTCTAGCAAATCTTACTCAGAATCGAATTTTAAACACATTTTGCTCTTGCTATTTTTTCGCTAGCATGCATAGTTTTCGAGAAAACAGCCGATTTATCACAAAAATACCGAAAATCGCTTCAAATCGGGATTCTGAAGCGTTTTACAGCATTTACGGTCGTTTCCTTGAAACCGGTGCGTGCTAGCAATAAAATAGCAAGAGCAAAAGTTGTTCAGAATTCAATTTCAGGTGGGAATTGGTTTAAGCTATGGCAATAAGTCTTAAAACAAAAACGTTACAACGACTTTATCACAAAAATACTACAAATTTTGTACAATCTGGTTTCTACGACTCGTAACAAAGAGATTAACGCCTTAATAATCACGAAAATCCTTAAATTCACTTCAAATCATGATTCTCGGACGTTTTGTTGCACGTACTGTCGTTTACTTTGAAACGGTGAGTGAGAAATTTCTTTGTAGCACGTTGCTGAAACCAGGATTGGAAACTCTTTTTAGTGTTTTTGTGATAAAGTCGTAGTGTCGTTCTTGTTTTAAGACCTAGAGATACAACTTAAACGAAAACTGACCCAAAAGTGAATTCTAAACACATTTTGCTCTTGGTACTTTTCTGCTAGCACGCACCGGTTTCAAGAAAACGACCGCAAATGCTGTAAAACGCTTCAGAATCCCGATTTGAAGCGATTTTTGGTATTTTTGTGGTAAATCAGCCGTTTTCTCGAAAACTATGCTTGCTATCGAAAAAATAGCAAGAGCAAAATGTGTTCAGAATTCGATTTTGAGTAAGATTTGCTAGAAACATTATCCATAAATCTTAAAACAATAAAGTTATAAAGATTTTTTCCCAAAAATACTTAAAATTTTTCAATCCCGGTTTCTGCGATGTTTTTAAAACGAAGTTTACGGCTTTTTAACAACAGAAATACTAAAAACAACTTCAAATTGAGATTTTGGAGCGATTTACAGTATGGAAAGTTGTTCCCACACTTACCAAACAACAAAAATTTTAAAATTTTTGTGTTTCTTTAAAACTGTACGTTCAAGCCTAAAAATGCCAAGAGCAAAAGTTGTTTAGAATTCAATACTTGGTAAAACTGATCAGAAAAATTATCGACAGTTCTTGAAATAACAAGGTTTCAACTATTTTAGTCAAGAATGCTTAAAATTTTTTCAAATTTTCTTTCTGCGATGTGTTTACAATTAAGTTTACGGCTTTTTAATCACGGAAATACCAAAAATAACTTCAAATCAAGATTTTAGAGCGGTTTGTAGGATGGAAAGTTGTTCCCATACTTACCAAACAACAAAAATTTTAAAATTTTCGTGTTTCTTGAAAACGGTACGTCCAAGCCTGAAAATGCCAATAGCAAAATTTGTTTAGAACTCAATTCTTGGTAAGACTGACCAGAAACTTTATCGACAGATATTAAAATAACAAAGTTTCAAATATTTTAGTCAAGAATGCATAAAAATTTTTCAAACTTGCTTTCTGCGATGTTTTTACAACGAAGTTTACGGGTTTTTAATTACGGCAAAACCAAAACTTACCTCAAATCGGAATTCTGGAGCAACTTACAGTATGGAAAGTTGTTCCCATACTTACCAAACAACCAAAATTTTTAAAGTTTTGTGTTTCTTGAAAACGGTACGTCCAAACCTGAAAATGCTAAGAGCAAAAGTTGTTTAGAATTGAATTCTTGGTAAGACTGACCAGAAACTTTATCGCCAGGTCTTGAAATAACAAAGTTTCAAATATTTTAGTCAAGAATGCTTAAAACTTTCTCAAACCTGGTTCCTGCGAAGTTTTACAATGAAGTTTACGGCTTTTTAACAACGGAAATACGAAAAATAACTTCAAATCGTGATTTTGGGGCGATTTATAGTATGGAAAGTGGCTTGGTAAGTATGGGATACTTAGCAAACAACATAAAGTTAACAATTTTTGTATTTCTTGAAAACTACACGTCCAAGCCTGAAAATGCCAGGAGCAAAAGTTGTTTAGAATTAAACTTTGAGTAAGACTTACCAGAAATTTTATCAAAAAGGCTCGAAAAAACAAAGTTACAACGTTTTTTTTTCAAAAATACTTAAAATATTTTCAAACCTAGTTCGTGCGAAGTTCTTACAAATAAATTTACGGCTTTTTAATCACGGAGACACAAAAAATAACTTCAAATCAAGATTTTGGAGCGGTTTATAGGATGGAAAGTTGTTCCCATACTTACCAAACAACAAAAATTTTAAAATTATTGTGTTTCTTCAAAACGGTACGTCCAAACCTGAAAATGCCAAGAGCAAAATTTGTTTAGAATTGAATTCTTGGTAAGACTGACCAGAAACTTTATCACCAGGTCTTGAAATAACAAAGTTTCAAATATTTTAGTCAAGAATGCTTAAAACTTTTTCAAACCTAGTTCCTGCGAAGTTTTACAATTAAGTTTATGGCTTTTTAATCACGGAACCACCAAAAATAACTTCAAATCAAGATTTTGGAGCGATTTATAGGCTGGAAAGTTGTTCCGATACTTTCCGAACAACAAAAAGTTTAAAAATTTCGTGTTTCTCGAAAACGGTATGCCCAGCCTGAAAACGCCAAGAGCAAAAGTTGCTTAGAATTCAATTTTGATTAAGATTTAATATAAACATAATCAATAAGTCTTAAAATGTTTTCAAACCTGGTTTCTGATGTGTTTTAAATAAACTTTACGGCTTCTTAACAACGGAAATACCAAAAACAACTTCAAATTGAAATTTTGAGGCGATTTAGGGTATGGAAAGTTGTTCCCACACTTACCAAACAACAAAAAGTTTCAAAATTTTGTGTTTCTCGAAAACGGGACGACTTGGTCTTAAAATTCCAACAGCAAAATTTGTTTAGAATTCAATTTTAGGTAAGACAGAGCAGGAAATTTATCAAAAATTTTAAAACTACAAATTTACAACGATTTTGGTCAAAAGTGCTTAAAATTTTTCAATCCTGGTTTCTGCGATGTTTTTGCAATCAAATTTTCAACTTTTTAATCACGGAAATACAAAAAATAACTTAAAGTCGAGATTCTGGAGCGATTTGTAGTATGGAAAGTTGCGTGGTAAGTATGGGATACTTACCAAACCACAATAAGTTTAAAAGTTTTGTATTTCTTGAAAACGGTATGTCGAAGCCTGAAAATGCAAAAAGCAAAACTTGTTTAAAATTGAACTTTGAGCAAAACTTATCAGGAACTTTATCAAAATGTCTTGAAACAACAAAGTTACAACGATTTTTGTCAAAAATGCTTAAAATTTTTTCAAACCTACTTTCTGTGATGTTTTTACAATAAAGTTTACGGCTTTTTAAACACGCACATACCAAAAACAACTTCAAATGGGGATTCTGGGGCCATTTACAGTATGTAAAGTTGTTCCCCAAGAAGTTTGAAATTTTTGTATTTCTTGAAAACGGTATGTCCAAGCTTGAAAACGCCAAGAGCAAAAGTAAATTAGAATTCAATCTTGAGTTAGATTTACTATAAATGTAATCAATGACTATTAAAATGTTTTCAAACTTGGTTTCTGAGATGTTTTTACAATGAAGTTTACGGCTTTTTAACCACGAAAATATTAAAAACAACTTCAAATCAGGATTTTGGAACCATTTACAGTATGGAAAGTTGTTCCCATATTTACCAAATAACAAGAAGTTTGAAATTTTTGTATTTCTTGAAAACGGTATGTCCAAACCTGAAAACTCCAAGAGCAAAAGTAATTTAGAATTCAATTTTGAGTTAGATTTATTATAAACATAATAAATAAGTCTTAAAATGTTTTCAAACCCGGTTTTTGAGATGTTTTAGCAATGAAGTTTACGGCTTTTTAAGTACGAAAATAACAAAACACAACTTCAAATCGAAATTTTGGAGCGATTTACATTATGGAAAGTTGTTCCCATACTTACCAAACCACAAAAAGTTTAAAAATGTTGTATTTCTTGAAAACGGTACGTCTAAACCTGAAAACGCCAAGAGCAAAAATTGTTTAGAATTCAATTTTGAGTAAGACTTACTATAAACTTAAGCAATAAGTCTTAAAAAAATTTAAACCTGGTTTTTGCGATGTTTTCACAATAAAGTCCAAATTTAAAAACGCCAAGAGCAAAAGTTATTTAGAATTCAATCTTGAGTATGATTTACTATGAACATAATCAACAAGTCTTAAAATGTTTTTAAACCTAGTTTCTGAGATGTTTACAAAGCCGTAAACTTTATTGTAACAACATTTTGAAAAAATTTTACGATTTACTGTTTATGTTTTTAGTAAATCTTAATCACAATTGGATTCTAAACAACTTTTGCTTTTGGCGTTTTCAGGCTGGTACTTACCGTTTTCGAGAAACACGAAATTTTTAAACTTTTTATTGTTTGGTAAGTATCGGAACAACTTTTCATATTGTAACTCGCTAATGAATGCCGATTTGAAGTTATTTCTGTTATTTCCGTGATTAAAAAGCTTTAAACTTTATTGTAAAACCATCTCAAAAACCAGGTTTGAAAAATTTTACGATTTATTGATTATGTTTATAGTAAATCATACTCAAGATTGAATTCTAAATTACTTTTGCTCTTGGCGTTTTCAGGTTTGGACATACCGTTTTCAAGAAATACAAAAATTTCAAACTTCTTGTTGTTTGGTAAGTATGGGAACAACTTTCCATACTGTAAATCGCTCCAGAATCCCGATTTGAAGCTGTTTTTGTTAATTCCGAGATTAAAAAGCCTTAAACTTCATTGTAAAAACATGGCAAAAACAAGGTTTGAAAAAATTTTACGATTTATTGTTTATGTTTATAGTAAATCTTAATCAAAATTTGATTCTAAACAACTTTTGCTTTTGGCGTTTTCAGGCTGGTACATACCGTTTTCGAGAAATACGAAATTTTTAAACTTTTTGTTCTTTGGTAAGTATCGGAACAACTTTTCATATTGTAAATCGCTAAAGAATGCCGATTTGAAGTTGTTTCTGTTATTTCCGTGATCAAAAGCTTTAAACTTCAGTGTAAAAGCATCTCAAAAACCAGGTTTGAAAAAATTTTACGACTTATTGATTATGTTTATAGTAAATCATACTCAAGATTGAATTCTAAATAGCTTTTGCTTTTAGCGTTTTTAGGTTTGGACGTACCGTTTTCAAGAAATACAAAAAATTTGAACTTTCTGTTGTTTGGTAAGTATGGGAACCATTTTCCATTCAGTAAATCGCTCCAAAATCTCGATTTGAAGTTGTGTTTTGTTATTTTCGTGGATAAAAAGCCGTAAACTTCATTGTTAAAACATCTCAAAAACCGGGTTTGAAAACATTTTAAGACTTATTTATTATGTTTATAATAAATCTTACTCAAAATTGAATTCTAAACAACATTTGCTCTTGGCATTTTCAGGCTAGGTCGTATCGTTTTCGAGAATTTATAAGTTGCCATTTGAACTACATATTCCAGGACATAAATTTTGCGGGCCAGGTACAAAATTGTCCAAGTGGTTAACAAAAGGTGATCAAGGAACTTAATTGTATAAACATCGGAAAAACCAGGTTTAAAAAATTTTAAGAGTTACTGATTAAGTTTATAGTAAGTCTTTCTCAAGACTGAATTCTAAACAACTTTTGCTCTTGACATTTTCAGGCTGGGACATACCGCTTTGAAGAAACACGAAATTTTTAATCTTTTTGCAATTTGGTAAATTTGAGAACAACTTTCCATACTATGAAAAGCTCCTAAATGCCGTTTGAGGTGTTTCTGTTATTTCCGTGATTAAAAAGCCGTCAACTTTATTCTCAAAGCATCTCAGAAACCAGGTTAGAAAACATTTTATGACCTATTGATTATGTTTCTGAAGTTATTTTTGGTATTTCCGTGACTAAAAAGGCCTAAACTTTATTGTAAGAACATCACAGAAACCAGGTTTGAAAACATTTTAAGACTTGTTGATTATGTTTATAGTAAATCATACTCAAGATTGAATTCTAAATAAATTTTGCTCTTGACGTTTTTAGATTTGGACTTACCGTCTTCTAGAAATACAAAATTCTAAACTTTTTGTTCTTTGGTAAGGATGGGAACCACTTTACATTCTATAAATCGCTCCAAAATCCCGATTTGAAGTTGTTTTTGGTATGTGCGTGTTTAATAAACTGTAAACTTCATTGTTAAAACATCTCAGAAACCCGGTTTGAAAACATTTTAAGACTTATATATTATGTTTATAATAAATCTTACTCAAAATTGAATTCTAAACAACATTTGCTCTTGGCGTTTTCAGGCTAGGTCGTATCGTTTTCGAGAATTTACAAGTTGCCATTTGAACTACATATTCCAGGATATAAATTTTGCGGGCCAGGCACAAAATTAGCCAAGTGGTTAGTAAAAGGAGATCAAGGAACTTTATTGTATACTTAAACGAAAACTGACTCAAAATTGAATTCTAAACACATTTTGCTCTTGGTATTTTTCTGCTAGCACGCACCGGTTTCAAGAAAACGACGGCAAATGCTGTAAAACGCTTCAGAATCCCAATTTGAAGCGATTTTCGGTATTTTTGTGGTAAATCAGCCGTTTTCTTAAAGTTGTTTTTCGTATTTGCGTGTTTAAAAATCCGTTAGTTTTATTGAAAAACCATCTCAGAAAACAGGTTTGAAAACATTTTAAGACTTATTGATTATTTTTATAGTAAATCTTACTCAAGATTGAATACGAAATTACCATTGCTCATGGCGTTTTTAGGTTTGGACATACCGCTTTCAAGAAATACAAAAATTTCAAACTTTTTGTTGTTTGGTAAATATGGGAACAACTTTCCATACTGTAAATGGTTCCAAAATCTCGATTTGAAGTTGTGTCTTGTTATTTCTATGATTAAAAAGGCCTAAACTTAATTGTAAAAACATCACAGAAAGTAGGTTAGAAAAAATTTTAAGCATTTTTGACAAAAACCGTTGTAACTTTGTTGTTTCAAGACATTTTGATAAAATTTCTGATAAGTTTTTCTCAAAGTTCAATTTTAAACAAGTTTTGCTTTTTGCATTTTCAGGCTTCGACATACCGTTTCCTAGAAATACAAAACTTTTAAACTTATTGTGGTTTGGTAAGTATCCCATACTTACCACGCAACTTTCCATATTATAAATCGCTCCAAAAAGCCCCATTTGAAGTTATTTTTGGTATTTCCGTGATTGAAAAGCCTTAAACTTCATTGTAAAAACATCGCCAAAACCAGGTTTGAAAACATTTTACGACTTATTGATTATGTTTACAGTAAATCATACTCAGGACTGAGTTCTAAATAGTTTTTGCTCTTGAAGTTGTGTTTTGTTATTTTCGTGGTTCAAGTATCGGAACAACTTTCCAGCCTATAAATGGCTCCAAAATCTTGATTTAAAATTATTTTTGTGTTTCCGTGATTAAAAAACCATAAACTTAATTGTAAAATTTCGCAGGAACTAGGTTTGAAAAATTTTTAAGCATTCTTGACTAAAATATTTTAAACTTTGTTATTTCAAGACCTGGTGATAAAGTTTCTGGTCAGTCTTACCAAGAATTCAATTCTATACAACTTTTGCTCTTGGCATTTTCAGGTTTGGACGTACCGTTTTCAAGAAACACAAAACTTTAAAAATTTTGGTTGTTTGGTAAGTATGAGAACAACTTTCCATACTGTAAGTTGCTCCAGAATCTCGATTTGAGGTAATTTTTGGTATTGCGGTGATTAAAAACACGTAAACTTCGTTGTAAAAACATCGCAGAAAGCAAGTTTGAAAAATTTTTATGCATTCTTGACTAAAATATTTGAAACTTTGTTATTTTAAGATCTTTCGATAAAGTTTCTGGTCAGTCTTACCAAGAATTGAGTTCTAAACAACTTCTGCTTTTGGCATTTTCAGGCTTGGATGTACCGTTTTCAAGAAACACGAGAATTATAAAATTTTTGTTGTTTGGTAAGTATGGGAACAACTTTCTATCCTATAAACCGCTCCAAAGTCTTGATTTGAAGTTATTTTTGGTGTTTCCGTGATTAAAAAGCCGTAAACTTAATTGTAAGAACTTTGCAAGAACTAGGTTTGAAAATATTTTAAGTATTTTTGAAAAAAAACGTTGTAACTTTGTTTTTTCGACCCGTTTTGATAAAATTTCTGGTAAGTCTTACTCAAAGTTTAACTCTAAACAACTTTTGCTCCTGGAATTTTGAGGCTTGGACGCGTAGTTTTCAAGAAATACAAAAATTGTTAACTCTATGTTGTTTGCTAAGTATCCCATACTTACCAAGCCACTTTCCATACTATAAATCGCTCCAAAATCACGATTTGAAGTTATTTTTGGTATTTCCGTTGTTAAAAAGCCGTAAACTTCATTGTAAAACTTCGCAGGAACCAGGTTTGAGAAAGTTTTAAGCATTCTTGACTAAAATATTTGAAACTTTGTTATTTCAAGACCTGGCGATAAAGTTTCTGGTCAGTCTTACCAAGAATTCAATTCTAAACAACTTTTGCTCTTGGCATTTTCAGGCTTGATCGTACAGTTTTCAAGAAGCACAAAAATTTTAAAATTTTTGTTGTTTGGTAAGTGTGAGAACAACTTTCCATACTGTAAATAGCTCCAAAATCTCAATTTGAAGTTGTTTTTGGTATTTCCGTTGTTAAAAAGCCGTAAACTTCATTGTAAAACTTCGCAGGAACCAGGTTTGAGAAAGCTTTAAGCATTCTTGACTAAAATATTTGAAACTTTGTTATTTTAAGATCTGTCGATAAAGTTTCTGTTCAGTCTTACCAAGAATTTAGTTCTAAACAACTTTTGCTCTTGGCATTTTCAGGCTTGGACGTACCGTGTTCAAGAAACACAAAAGTTTAAAAATTTTGGTTGTTTGGTAAGTATGGGAACAACTTTCCATACTGCAAGTTGCTCCAGAATCCCGATTTGAGGTAATTTTTGGTATTGCCGTGATTAAAAACCCGTAAACTTCGTTTTAAAAACATTGTAGAAACCGGGATTGAAAAATTTCAAGTATTTTTGGAAAAAAATCGTTATAACTTTATTGTTTTAAGATTTATGGATAATGTTTCTAGCAAATCTTACTCAAAATCGAATTTTAAACACATTTTGCTCCTGCTATTTTTTGGCTAGCATCCATAGTTTTCGAGAAAACACCCGATTTATCACAAAAATACCGAAAATCGCTTCAAATCGGGATTCTGAAGCGTTTTACATCATTTACGGTCGTTTCTTTGAAACCGGTGCGTGCTAGCAATAAAATAGCAAGAGCAAAAGTTGTTCAGAATTCAATTTCAGGTTGGATTTGGTTTAAGCTTTAGCAATAAGTCTTAAAACAAAAACGTTACAACGACTTTATCACAAAAATACTACAAATTTTGTACAATCTGGTTTCTACGACTCGTAACAAAGAGATTAACGCCTTAATAATCACGAAAATCCTTAAATTCACTTCAAATCATGATTCTCGGACGTTTTGTTGCACGTACTGTCGTTTACTTTGAAACGGTGAGTGAGAAATTTCTTTGTAACACGTTGCTGAAATCAGGATTGGAAACCCTTTTTAGTGTTTTTGTGATAAAGTCGTAGTATCGTTCTTGTTTTAAGACCTAGAGATACAACTTAAACGAAAACTGACTCAAAATTGAATTCTAAACACATTTTGCTCTTGGTATTTTTCTGCTAGCACGCACCGGTTTCAAGAAAACGACCGCAAATGCTGTAAAACGCTTCAGAATCCCGATTTGAAGCGACTTTCGGTATTTTTGTGGTAAATCAGCCGTTTTCGCGAGAACTATGCTTGCTAGCGAAAAAATAGCTAGAGCAAAATGTGTTCAGAATTCGATTTTGAGTAAGATTTGCTAGAAACATTATCCATAAATCTTAAAACAATAAAGTTATAACGATTTTTTCCCAAAAATACTTAAAATTTTTCAATCCCGGTTTCTGCGATGTTTTTAAAACGAAGTTTACGGCTTTTTAACAACAGAAATACCAAAAACAACTTCAAATTGAGATTTTGGAGCGATTTAGAGTATGGAAAGTTGTTCCCACACTTACCAAACAACAAAAACTTTAAAATTTTTGTGTTTCTTGAAAACTGTACGTTCAAGCCTGAAAATACCAAGAGCAAAAGTTGTTTAGAATTCAATACTTGGTAAAACTGACCAGAAAATTTATCGACAGGTCTTGAAATAACATGGTTTCAAATATTTTAGTCAAGAATGCATAAAAATTTTTCAAACTTGCTTTCTGCGATGTTTTTACAACGAAGTTTACGGGTTTTTAATTACGGCAATACCAAAAATTACCTCAAATCGGAATTCTGGAGCAACTTACAGTATGGAAAGTTGTTCCCATACTTACCAAACAACCAAAATTTTTAAAGTTTTGTGTTTCTTGAAAACGGTACGTCCAAACCTGAAAATGCCAAGAGCAAAAGTTGTTTAGAATTGAATTCTTGGTAAGACTGACCAGAAACTCTATCACCAGGTCTTGAAATAACAAAGTTTCAAATATTTTGTCAAGAATGCTTAAAATTTTTTTAAATTTACTTTCTGCGATGTGTTTACAGTAAAGTTTGCGGCTTTTTAATCACGGAAATACCAAAAATAACTTCAAATCGTGATTTTGGAGCGATTTATAGTATGGAAAGTGGCTTGGTAAGTATGGGATACTTAGCAAACAACATAAAGTTAACAATTTTTGTATTTCTTGAAAACTACACGTCCAGCCTGTAAATGCCAGGAGCAAAAGTTGTTTAGAATTCAATTCTTGGTAAGACTGACCAGAAACTTTATCGACAGATCTTAAAATAACAAAGTTTCAAATATTTTAGTCAAGAATGCATAAAAATTTTTCAAACTTGCTTTCTGCGATGTTATTACAACGAAGTTTACGGGTTTTTATTCACGGCAATACCAAAAATTACCTCAAATCGGGATTCTGGAGCAACTAACAGTATGGAAAGTTGTTCCCATACTTACCAAACAACCAAAATTTTTAAAATTTCGTGTTTCTCGAAAACGGTATGCCCAGCCTGAAAACGCCAAGAGCAAAAGTTGTTTAGAATTCAATTTTGATTAAGATTTACTATAAACATAATCAATAAGTCTTAAAATGTTTTCAAACCTGGTTTCTGATGTGTTTTAAATAAACTTTACGGCTTCTTAACAACGGGAATACCAAAAACAACTTCAAATTGAGATTTTGGAGCGATTTACAGTATGGAAAGTTGTTCCCACACTTACCAAACAACAAAAAGTTTAAAAAAATGTGTTTCTCGAAAACGGGACGACTTGGTCTGAAAATTCCAACAGCAAAATTTGTTTAGAATTCAATTTTAGGTAAGACTGACCAGGAAATTTATCAAAAAGTTTTAAAACTACAAATTTACAACGATTTTGGTCAAAAGTGCTTAAAATTTTTCAATCCTGGTTTCTGCGATGTTTTTGCAATCAAATTTTCAACTTTTTAATCACGGAAATACAAAAAATAATTTCAAATCCAGATTCTGGAGCGATTTGTAGTATGAAAAGTTGTTTGGTAAGTATGGGATACTTACCAAACAACAATAAGATGAAAATTTTTGTATTTCTTGAAAACGGTGGGTCCAAGCTTAAAAACGCCAAGAGCAAAAGTTGCGTAGAATTCTATTATGAGTAATATTTACTATAAAATTAATCAATAAGTCTTAAAAATTTTTCAAACCTGGTTTTGGCGATGTTTTTACAATGAAGTTTAAGGCTTTTCAATCACGGAAATACCAAAAATAACTTCAAATGGGGCTTTTGGAGCGATTTATAGCATAGAAAGTTGCGTGGTAAGTATGGGATACTTACCAAACCACAATAAGTTTAAAAGTTTTGTATTTCTTGAAAACGGTAGGTCCAAGCTTAAAAACGCCAAGAGCAAAAGTTGCGTAGAGTTCTATTATGAGTAATATTTACTATAAAATTAATCAATAAGTCTTAAAATTTTTTCAAACCTGGTTTTGGCGATGTTTTTACAATGAAGTTTAAGGCTTTTCAATCACGGAAATACCAAAAATAACTTCAAATGGGGCTTTTGGAGCGATTTATAGCATAGAAAGTTGCGTGGTAAGTATGGGATACTTACCAAACCACAATAAGTTTAAAAGTTTTGTATTTCTTGAAATCGGTATGTTGAAGCCTGAAAATGCAAAGAGCAAAACTTGTTTAAAATTGAACTTTGAGCAAAACTTATCAGAAACTTTATCAAAATGTCTTGAAACAACAAAGTTACAACGATTTTTGTCAAAAATGCTTAAAATTTTTTCAAACCTACTTTCTGTGATGTTTTTACAATAAAGTTTACGGCTTTTTAAACACGCACATACCAAAAACAACTTCAAATGGGGATTCTGGAGCCATTTAGAGTATGTAAAGTTGTTCCCCAAGAAGTTTGAAATTTTTGTATTTCTTGAAAACGGTATGTCCAAACCTGAAAACGCCAAGAGCAAAAGTAAATTAGAATTCAATCTTGAGCTAGATTTACTATAAAAGTAATCAATAACTATTAAAATGTTTTCAAACTTGGTTTCTGAGATGTTTTTACAATGAAGTTTACGGCTTTTTAACCACGAAAATATTAAAAACAACTTCAAATCAGAATTTTGGAACCATTTACAGTATGGAAAGTTGTTCCCATACTTACCAAATAACAAGAAGTTTGAAATTTTTGTATTTCTTGAAAACGGTATGTCCAAACCTGAAAACGCCAAGAGCAAAAGTAATTTAGAATTCAATCTTGAGTATGATTTACTATAAACATAATCAATCAAGGCATGGCTCCAGAATCCACATTTGAAGTTGTTTTTGGTATGTGCGTGTTTAAAAAGCCGTAAACTTTATTGTAACAACATCTCAGAAACTAGGTTTGAGAACATTTTAAGAATTGTTGATTATTTTTATAGTAAATCTTACTCAAGATTGAATTCTAAATTACTTTTGCTCATGGCGTTTTTAGGTTTGGACATACCGTTTTCAAGAAATACAAAATTTTAAACTTTTTGTTGTTTAGTAAGTGTGGGAACAACTTTCCATACTGTAAATGGCTCCAAAATCCCCATTTGAAGTTGTTTTTCGTATTTGAGTGTTTAAAAAGCCGTAAATTTTATTGTAAAACCATCTCAGAAACCAGGTTTGAAAACATTTTAAGACTTGTTGATTATGTTTATAGTAAATCATACTCAAGATTGAATTCTAAATAAATTTTGCTCTTGACGTTTTTAGATTTGGACTTGCCGTTTTCTAGAAATACAAAATTTTCAAACTTCTTGTTATTTGGTAAATATGGGAACAACTTTCCATAGTGTAAATGGTTCCAAAATCCTGATTTGAAGTTGTTTCTAATATTTTCGTGGTTAAAAAGCCGTAAACTTCATTGTAAAAACATCTCAGAAACCAAGTTTGAAAACATTTTAATAGTTATTGATTACATTTATAGTAAATCTAACTCAGGATTGAATTTTAATTTACTTTTGCTCTTGGCGTTTTCAGGTTTGGACATACCGTTTTCAAGAAATACAAAAATTTCAAACTTCTTGTTATTTGGTAAATATGGGAACAACTTTCCATAGTGTAAATGGTTCCAAAATCCTGATTTGAAATTGTTTCTAATATTTTCGTGGTTAAAAAGCCGTAAACTTCATTGTAAAAACATCTCAGATACCAAGTTTGAAAACATTTTAATAGTTATTGATTACATTTATAGTAAATCTAACTCAGGATTGAATTTTAATTTACTTTTGCTCTTGGCGTTTTCAGGTTTGGACATACCTTTTCAAGAAATACAAAAATTTCAAACTTCTTGGGGAACAACTTTACATACTGTAAATGGCTCCAGAATCCCCATTTGAAGTTGTTTTTGGTATGTGCGTGTTTAAAAAGCCGTAAATTTTATTGTAAAAACATCACAGAAAGTAGGTTTGAAAAAATTTTAAGCTTTTTTGACAAAAATCGTTGTAACTTTGTTGTTTCAAGACATTTTGATAAAGTTTCTGATAAGTTTTGCTCAAAGTTCAATTTTAAACAAGTTTTGCTCTTTGCATTTTCAGGCTTCGACATACCGTTTTCAAGAAATACAAAACTTTTAAACTTATTGTGGTTTCTTAAGTATCCCATACTTACCACGCAACTTTCCATACTATAAATCGCTCCAAAAGCCCCATTTGAAGTTATTTTTGGTATTTCCGTGATTGAAAAGCCTTAAACTTCATTGTAGAAACATCGCCAAAACAAGGTTTGAAAAAATTTTAAGACTTATTGATTAATTTTATAGTAAATGTCACTCAAAATAGAATTCTAAGCAACTTTTGCTCCTGGCGTTTTTAAGCTTGGACCCACCGTTTTCAAGAAATTCAAAAATTTTCATCTTATTGTGGTTTGGTAAGTATCTCATACTTACCAAACAACTTTCCATACTACAAATCGCTCCAGAATCTCGACTTGAAGTTATTTTTTGTATTTCCGTGATTAAAAAGTTGAAAATTTGATTGCAAAAACATTGCAGAAACCAGGATTGAAAAATTTTAAGCACTTTTGACCAAAATCGTTGTAAATTTGTAGTTTTAAATCTTTTTGATAAATTTCCTGGTCAGTCTTACCTAAAATTGAATTCTAAACAAATTTTGCTGTTGGAATTTACAGACCAAGTCGTCCCGTTTTCGAGAAACACAAAATTTTTAAACTTTTTGTTGTTTGGTAAGTGTGGGAACAACTTTCCATACTGTAAATCGTTTCAAAATCTCAATTTGAAGTTGTTTTTGGTATTTCCGTTGTGAAGAAGCCGTAAAGTTCATTTAAAACACATCAGAAACCAGGTTTGAAAACATTTTAATACTTATTGATTATGTTTATATTAAATCTTAATCAAAATTGAATTCTAAGCAACTTTTGCTCTTGGCATTTTCAGGCTTGAACGTACAGTTTTCAAGAAACACAAAAATTTTAAAATTTTTGTTGTTTGGTAAGTGTGGGAACAACTTTCCATACTCTAAATCGCTCCAAAATCTCAATTTGAAGTTGTTTTTGGTATTTCTGTTGTTAAAAAGCCGTAAACTTCGTTTTAAAAACATCGCAGAGACCGGGATTGAAAAATTTTAAGTATTTTTGGGAAAAAATCGTTATAACTTTATTGTTTTAAGATTTATGGATAATGTTTCTAGCAAACCTTACTCAAAATCGAATTCTGAACACATTTTGCTCTTGCTATTTTTTCGCTAGCAAGCATAGTTCTCGCGAAAACGGCTGATTTACCACAAAAATACCGAAAGTCGCTTCAAATCGGGATTCTGAAGCGTTTTACAGCATTTGCGGTCGTTTTCTTGAAACCGGTGCGTGCTAGCAGAAAAATACCAAGAGCAAAATGTGTTTAGAATTCAATTTTGAGTCAGTTTTCGTTTAAGTTGTATCTCTAGTTCTTAAAACAAGAACGATACTACGACTTTATCACAAAAACACTAAAAAGGGTTTCCAATCCTGATTTCAGCAACGTGTTACAAAGAAATTTCTCACTCACCGTTTCAAAGTAAACGACAGTACGTGCAACAAAACGTCCGAGAATCATGATTTGAAGTGAATTTAAGGATTTTCGTGATTATTAAGGCGTTAATCTCTTTGTTACGAGTCGTAGAAACCAGATTGTACAAAATTTGTAGTATTTTTGTGATAAAGTCGTTGTAACGTTTTTGTTTTAAGACTTATTGCTAAAGCCTAAACCAAATCCAACCTGAAATTGAATTCTGAACAACTTTTTCTCTTGCTATTTTATTGCTAGCACGCACCGGTTTCAAAGAAACGACCGTAAATGCTGTAAAACGCTTCAGAATCCCGATTTGAAGCGATTTTCGGTATTTTTGTGATAAATCGGGTGTTTTCTCGAAAACTATGGATGCTAGCGAAAAAATAGCAAGAGCAAAATGTGTTTAAAATTCGATTTCGAGTAGGATTAGCTACAAACATTATCCATAAATTTTAAAACAATAAAGTTATAACGATTTTTTTCCAAAAATACTTGAAATTTTTCAATCCCGGTTTCTACAATGTTTTTAAAACGAAGTTTACGGGTTTTTAATCACGGCAATACCAAAAATTACCTCAAATCGGGATTCTGGAGCAACTTGCAGTATGGAAAGTTGTTCCCATACTTACCAAACAACCAAAATTTTTAAACTTTTGTGTTTCTTGAAAACGGTACGTCCAAGCCTGAAAATGCCAAGAGCAAAAGTTGTTTAAAACTAAATTCTTGGTAAGACTGAACTTTATCGCCAGGTCTTGAAATAACAAAGTTTCAAATATTTTAGTCAAGAATGCTTAAAACTTTCTCTAACCTGGTTCCTGCGAAGTTTTACAATGAAGTTTACAGGTTTTTAACAACGGAAATACCAAAAACAACTTCAAATTGAGATTTTGGAGCGATTTACAGTATGGAAAGTTGTTCCCACACTTACCAAACAACAAAAATTTTAAAATTATTGTGTTTCTTGAAAACGGTACGTCCAAGCCTGAAAATGCCAAGAGCAAAAGGTGTTTAGAACTCAATTCTTGGTAAGCCTGACCAGAAACTTTATCGACAGATCTTAAAATAACAAAGTTTCAAATATTTTAGTCAAGAATGCTTAAAACTTTCTCAAACCTGGTTCCTGCGAAGTTTTACAATGAAGTTTACGGCTTTTTAACAACGGAAATACCAAAAACAACTTCAAATTGAAATTTTGGAGCTATTTACAGTATGGAAAGTTGTTCTCACACTTACCAAACAACAAAAATTTTAAAATTTTTGTGTTTCTTGAAAACTGTACGATCAAGCCTTAAAATGCCAAGAGCAAAAGTTGTTTAGAATTGAATTCTTGGTAAGACTGACCAGAAACTTTATCGCCAGGTCTTGAAATAACAAAGTTTCAAATATTTTAGTCAAGAATGCATAAAAAATTTTCAAACTTGCTTTCTGCGATGTTTTTACAATTGAAGTTTACGGGTTTTTAATCACCGCAATACCAAAAATTACCTCAAATCGGGATTCTGGAGCAACTTACAGTATGGAAAGTTGTTCCCATACTTACCGAACAACCAAAATTTTTAAAGTTTTGTGTTTCTTGAAAACGGTACGTCCAAACCTGAAAATGCCAAGAGCAAAAGTTGTTTAGAATTGAATTTTTGGTAAGACTGACCAGAAACTTTATCACCATGTCTTGAAATAACAAAGTTTCAAATATTTTAGTCAAGAATGCTTAAAAATTTTTCAAACTTAGTTCCTGCGAAGTTTTACAATTAAGTTTATGGCTTTTTAATCACGGAAACACAAAAATAACTTCAAATCAAGATTTTGGAGCCATTTATAGGCTGGAAAGTTGTTCCGATTCTTAAACCACGAAAATAACGAAACACAACTTCAAGAGCAAAAACTATTTAGAATTCAGTCTTGAGTATGATTTACTGTAAACATAATCAATAAGTCGTAAAAATTTTTCAAACCTGGTTTTGGAGATGTTTTTTCAATGAAATTTAAAGCTTTTTAATCACGGAAATAACAGAAACAACTTCAAATCGGCATTCTTTAGCGATTCACAGTATGAAAAGTTGATCCGATACTTAGCAAACAACAAAATGTTTAAAAATCTCCTGTTTCTCGAAAACGGTATGCCCAGCCTGAAAACGCCAAGATCAAAAGTTGTTTAGAATTCAATTTTGATTAAGATTTACTATAAACATAATCAATAAGTTTTAAAATGTTTTCAAACCTGGTTTTGGCGATGTTTTTACAATGAAGTTTAAGGCTTTTCAATCATGGAAATACCAAAAATAACTTCAAATGGGACTTTTTGGAGCGATTTATAATATGGAAAGTTGCGTGGTAAGTATGGGATACTTACCAAACCACAATAAGTTTAAAAGTTTTGTATTTCTAGGAAACGGTATGTCGATGCCTGAAAATGCAAAAAGCAAAACTTGTTTAAAATTGAACTTTGAGAAAAACTTATCAGAAATTTTATCAAAATGTCTTGAAACAACAAAGTTACAACGGTTTTTGTCAAAAATGCTTAAAATTTTTTCAAACCTACTTTCTGTGATGTTTTTACAATTAAGTTTAGGCCTTTTTAATCATAGAAATAACAAGACACAACTTCAAATCGAGATTTTGGAACCATTTACAGTATAGAAAGTTGTTCCCATATTTACCAAACAACAAAAAGTTTGAAATTTTTGTATTTCTTGAAAGCGGTATGTCCAAACCTAAAAACGCCAAGAGCAAAAGTCATTTAGAATTTAGTCTTGAGTTAGATTTACTATAAATATAATTAATAACTGTTAAAATATTTTTAATTCTGGTTTCTGAGATGTTTCTACAATGAAGTTTACGGCTTTTTAACCACGGAAATATCGAAAACACCTTCAAATCGGGACTTTGGAACCATTTACAGTATGAAAAGTTCTTCCCAAACTGACCAAACTACAACAAGTTTAAGAATTTCGTTTTTCTTGAAAACTGTAGGTGCAAGCCTGAAAACGCTTAGAGCAATAGTTGTTTAGAATGCAATCTTGAGTAAGACTTATTATAAACTTTATCAAAAATTCTTGAAACAACAAATTTACAACAATTTTTGTCAAAAATAGTAAACATTTTTTATTCCTGGTTTCTGGGAAGATTTTACAATGAAGTTTACAGCTTTTTGACCACGGAAATAATAAAAATAACTTCAAATCAGGATTTTGGAGCAATTTACAGAATGTAAAGTGGTTCCCATCTTTACCAAACAACAAGAAGTTGGCAATTTTTGTATTTTTTGAGAACGGCATGTCCAAACCTCAAAACGACATAAGCAATGGTAATTTAGTATTCATTCTTGAGTAAGATTTACTATAAAAATAATCAATAAGTCTTAAAATGTTTTCAAAGCTGGTTTCTGAGATGGTTTTACAATATTATTTATTGTTTATGTTTATAGTAAATCTTAATCAAAATTTGATTCTAAACAACTTTTGCTTTTGGCGTTTGTAGGCTGGGACATACCGTTTTCGAAAAACACAAAATTTTTAAACTTTTTGTTGTTTGCTAAGTATCGGATCAACTTTTCATACTGTGAATCGCTAAAAAATGCCGATTTGAAGTTGTTTCTGTTATTTCCGTGATTAAAATGCTTTAAATTTCATTGTAAAAACATCTCAAAAACCAGGTTTGAAAAAATTTTACGACTTATTGATTATGTTTATAGTAAATTATACTCAAGACTGAATTCTAAATAGTTTTTGCTCTTGAAGTTGTGCTTTGTTATTTTCGTGGTTAAAAAACTGTAAACTTCATTCTTAAAACATCTCAGAAACTTGGTTTGAAAACATTTTAAAACTTACTTATTATGTTTATAATAAATCTTATTAAAAATTGAATTCTAAATTACTTTTGCTCTTGGCGTTTTCAGGCTGGGCATACCGTTTTCGAGAAACACGAAATTTTTAAACTTTTTGTTGTTTGGTAAGTATCGGAACAACTTTCCAGCCTATAAATCGCTCCAAAATCTCGATTTGAAGTTGTGTCTTGTTATTTTCGTGGTTAAAAAGCCGTAAACTTCATTGTTAAAACATCTCAGAAACCCGGTTTGAAAACATTTTAAGACTTATTTATTATGTTTATAATAAATCTTACTCAAAATTGAATTCTAAACAACATTTGTTCTTGGCATTTTCAGGCTAGGTCGTATCGTTTTCGAGAATTAATAAGTTGCCATTTGAACTACATATTCCAGGCTATAAATCTTGCGGGCCAGGTACAAAATTACCCAAGTAGTTAGCAAAAGGAGATCAAGAAACTTCATTTTAAAAACATCGCAAAAACCAGGTTTAAAAATTTCTAAAACTGTAGGTGCAAGCCTGAAAACGCCTAGAGCAATAGTTGTTTAGAATGCAATCTTGAGTAAGACTTACTATAAACTTTATCAAAAGGTCTTAAAACAATAAATTTACAACAATTTTTTCAAAAATACAAAACATTTTTTTAAACCTGGTTTCTGGGAAGTTTTTACAATGAAGTTTACAGCTTTTTGACCACGGAAATAACAAAAATATCAGTGGTTAGCAAAAGGAGATCAAGGAACTTCATTGTATAAACATCGCAAAACTTCAAATCGAGATTTTGGAGCGATTTGCTGAATGGTACGTCCATTCAGCAAATCGCTCCAAAATCTCGATTTGAAGTTGTGTTTTGTTATTTTCGTGGTTAAAAAGCCGTAAACTTCATTGTTAATACATCTCAAAAACCGGGTTTGAAAACATTTTAAGACTTATTTATTATGTTTATAATAAATCTTACTCAAAATTGAATCCTAAACAACATTTGCTCTTGGCGTTTTCAGTCTAGGTCGTATTGTTTTCGAGAATTTATAAGTTGCCATTTGAACTACATATTCCAGGACATAAATTTTGCGGGCCAGGTACAAAATTGGCCAAGTGGTTAGCAAAAGGAGATCAAGGAACTTCATTGTATAAACATCGCAAAAACCAGGTTTAAAAAATTTTAAGAGTTACTTATTAAGTTTATAGTAAGTTTTACTCAAGACTGAATTCTAAACAACTTTTGCTCTTGACATTTTCAGGCTGGGACATACCGTTTTGAAGAAACACGAAATTTTTAAACTTTTTGCAATTTGGTAAATTTGAGAACAACTTTCCATACTATAAAAAGCTCCTAAATGCCGTCTGATGTGTTTCTGTTATTTCCGTGATTAAAAAGCCGCCAACTTTATTCTAAAAGCATCTCAGAAACCAGGTTAGAAAACATTTTATGACCTATTGATTATGTTTCTGAAGTTATTTTTGGTATTTCCTTGATTAAAAAGCCTAAACATTATTGTAGGAACATCACAGAAAGTAGGTTTGAAAAAATTTTAAACATCTTTGACAAAAATCGTTGTAACTTTATAGTAAGTCTTACTCAAGATTGCATCCTAAACAACTATTGCTTTAGGCGTGTTCAAGCTTGAGCCTACAGTTTCCAAGAAAAACTAAATTTTAAAACTATTTGTAGTTTGGTAAGTTTGGGAACAAATTTCCATACTGCAATTGGTTCAAAAATCCCGATTTGAAGTTGTTTTCGATATTTCCGTGGTTAAAAAGCCGTAAACTTCATTGTAAAAACATCTTAGAAATCAGGTTTGAAAACATTTTAATAGTTATTCATTACATTTATAGTAAATCTAACTCAAGATTGAATTCTAAATTACTTTTGCTCATGGCGTTTTCAGGTTTGGACATACCGTTTTCAAGAAATACAAAATTTTAAATTTTTTGTTGTTTAGTAAGTGTGGGAACAACTTTCCATACTGTAAATGGCTCCAAAATCCCCATTTGAAGTTGATTTTCGTATTTGAGTGTTTAAAAAGCCGTAAATTTTATTGTAAAACCATCTCAGAAACCAGGTTTGAAAACATTTTAAGACTTGTTGATTATGTTTATAGTAAATCATACTCAAGATTGAATTCTAAATAAATTTTGCTCTTGACGTTTTTAGATTTGGGCTTACCGTCTTCTAGAAATACAAAATTTTAAACTTTTTGTTCTTTGGTAAGGATGGGAACCACTTTACATTCTATAAATGGTTCCAAAATCTCGATTTGAAGTTGTGTTTTGTTATTTCCGTGATTAAAAAGGCCTAAACTTTTTGTAAAAACATCACAGAAAGTAGGTTTGAAAAAATTTTAAGCATTTTTGACAAAAATCGTTGTAACTTTGTTGTTTCAAGACATTTTGATAAAGTTTCTGATAAGTTTTGCTCAAAGTTCAATTTTAAACAAATTTTGATCTTTGCATTTTCAGGCTTCGACATACCGTTTTCAAGAAATACAAAACTTTTAAACTTATTGTGGTTTGGTAAGTATCCCATACTTACCACGCAACTTTCCATGCTATAAATCGCTCCAAAAGCCCCATTTGAAGTTATTTTTGGTATTTCCGTGATTGAAAAGCCTTAAACTTCATTGTAAAAACATCGCCAAAACCAGGTTTGAAAAAATTTTAAGACTTATTGATTAATTTTATAGTAAATGTTACTCAAAATAGAATTCTAAGCAACTTTTGCTCTTGGCGTTTTTAAGCTTGGACCTACCGTTTTCAAGAAATACAAAAATTTTCATCTTATTGTTGTTTGCAAAAACATCGCAGAAACCAGGATTGAAAAATTTTAAGCACTTTTGACCAAAATCGTTGTAAATTTGTAGTTTTAAAACTTTTTGATAAATTTCCTGGTCAGTCTTACCTAAAATTGATTTCTAAACAAATTTCGCTATTGGAATTTTCAGACCAAGTCGTCCCGTTTCGAGAAACACATTTTTTTAAACTTTTTGTTGTTTGGTAAGTGTGGGAACAACTTTCCATACTGTAAATCGCTCCAAAATCTCAATTTGAAGTTGTTTTTGGTATTCCCGTTGTTAAGAAGCCGTAAAGTTCATTTAAAACACATCAGAAACCAGGTTTGAAAACATTTTAAGACTTATTGATTATGTTTATAGTAAATCTTAATCAAAATTGAATTCTAAACAACTTTTGCTCTTGGCGTTTTCAGGCTGGGCATACCGTTTTCGAGAAACACGAAATTTTAAAAATTTTGGTTGTTTGGTAAATATGGGAACAACTTTCCATACTGTAAGTTGCTCCAGAATCCCGATATGATGTAATTTTTGGTATTGCCATGATTAAAAACCTGTAAACTTCGTTGTAATAATATCGCAGAAAGCAAGTTTGAAAAAATTTTATGCATTCTTGACCAAAATATTTGAAACTTTGTTATTTTAAGATCTGTCGATAAAGTTTCTGGTCAGTCTTACCAAGAATTGAATTCTAAACAAATTTTGCTCTTGGCATTTTCAGGCTTGGACGTACCGTTTTAAAGAAACACAAAAATTTTAAAATTTTTGTTGTTTGGTAAGTGTGGGAACAACTTTCCATACTGTAAATCGCCCCAAAATCTCAATTTGAAGTTATTTTTGGTATTTCCGTTGTTAAAAAGCCGTAAACTTCATTGTAAAACTTCGCAGGAACCAGGTTTGAGAAAGTTTTAAGCATTCTTGACTAAAATATTTGAAACTTTGTTATTTCAAGACCTGGCGATAAAGTTTCTGGTCAGTCTTACCAAATATTCAATTCTAAACAACTTTTGGTCTTGGCATTTTCAGGTTTACACGTACCGTTTTCAAGAAATACAACATTTTTAAACTTTTTGTGGTTTGGTAAGTATGGGAACAACATTCCATACTGTAAATCGCTCCAGAATCCTGATTTGAAGCTGTTTTTGTTATTTCCGTGATTAATAATTCTTAAACTTCATTGTAAAAACATCGCAAAAACCAGGTTTGAAAAAATTTTACGATTTATTTTTTATGTTTATAGTAAATCTTAATCAAAATTTGATTCTAAACAACCTTTGCTTTTGGCGTTTTTAGGCTGGTACATACCGTTTTCGAGAAACACGAGATTTTTAAACTTTTTGTTGCTTGGTAAGTATCGGAACAACTTTTCATATTGTAAATCGCTAAAGAATGCCGATTTGAAGTTGTTTCTGTTATTTCCGTGATTAAAAAGCTTTAAACTTCATTGTAAAAACATCTCGAAAACCAGGTTTGAAAAAATTTTACGACTTATTGATTATGTTTTTAGTAAATCATACTCAAGACTGAATTCTAAATAGTTTTTGCTCTTGAAGTTGTGTTTTGTTATTTTCGTGGTTCAAGTATCGGAACAACTTTCCAGCCTATAAATGGCTCCAAAATCTTGATTTGAAGTTATTTTTGTGTTTCCGTGATTAAAAAGGCATAAACTTTATTGTAAAACTTCGCAGGAACTAGGTTTGAAAAATTTTTAAGCATTCTTGACTAAAATATTTGAAAATTTGTTATTTCAAGACCTGGTGATAAAGTTTCTGGTCAGTCTTACCAAGAATTCAATTCTAAACAAGTTTTGCTCTTGGCATTTTCAGGTTTGGACGTACCGTTTTCAAGAAACACAAAACTTTAAAAATTTTGGTTGTTTGGTAAATATGGGAACAACTTTCCATACTGTAAGTTGCTCCAGAATCCCGATTTGAGGTAATTTTTGGTATTGCGGTGATTAAAAACCCGTAAACTTCGTTGTAAAAACATCGCAGAAAGCAAGTTTGAAAAATTTTTATGCATTCTTGACTAAAATATTTGAAACTTTGTTATTTTAAGATCTGTCGATAAAGTTTCTGGTCAGTCTTACCAAGAATTGAGTTCTAAACAACTTTTGCTCTTGGCATTTTCAGGCTTGGACGTACCGTTTTCAAGAAACACAATAATTTTAAAATTTTTGTTGTTTGGTAAGTATGGGAACAACTTTCTATCCTATAAACCGCTCCAAAATCTTGATTTGAAGTTATTTTTGGTGTTTCCGTGATTAAAAAGCCGTAAACTTATTTGTAAGAACTTCGCACAAACTAGGTTTGAAAATATTTTAAGTATTTTTGAAAAAAAAACGTTGTAACTTTGTTTTTTCGAGCCTTTTTGATAAAATTTCTGGTAAGTCTTACTCAAAGTTTAATTCTAAACAACTTTTGCTCCTGGCATTTTCAGGCTTGGACGTGTAGTTTTCAAGAAATACAAAAATTGTTAACTTTATGTTGTTTGCTAAGTATCCCATACTTACCAAGCCACTTTCCATACTATAAATCGCCCCAAAATCACAATTTGAAGTTATTTTTGGTATTTCCGTTTTTAAAAAGCCGTAAACTTCATTGTAAAACTTCGCAGGAACCAGGTTTGAGAAAGTTTTAAGCATTCTTGACTAAAATATTTGAAACTTTGTTATTTTAAGATCTGTCGATAAAGTTTCTGGTCAGTCTTACCAAGAATTGAGTTCTAAACAACTTTTGCTCTTGGCATTTTCAGGCTTGGACGTACCGTTTTCAAGAAACACAAAAGTTTAAAAATTTTGGTTGTTTGGTAAGTATGGGAACAACTTTCCATACTGCAAGTTGCTCCAGAATCCCGATTTGTGGTAATTTTTGGTATTGCCGTGATTAAAAACCCGTAAACTTCGTTTTAAAAACATTGCAGATACCGGGATTGAAAAATTTCAAGTATTTTTGGGAAAAAATCGTTATAACTTTATTGTTTTAAGATTTATGGATAATGTTTCTAGCAAATCTTACTCGAAATCGAATTTTAAACACATTTTGCTCTTGCTATTTTTTCGCTAGCATGCATAGTTTTCGAGAAAACAGCCGATTTATCACAAAAATACCGAAAATCGCTCCAAATCGGGATTCTGAAGCGTTTTACAGCATTTACGTTCGTTTCCTTGAAACCGGTGCGTGCTAGCAATAAAATAGCAAGAGCAAAAGTGGTTCAGAATTAAATTTCAGGTTGGATTTGGTTTAAGCTTTAGCAATAAGTCTTAAAACAAAAACGTTACTACGACTTTGTCACAAAAATACTACAAATTTTGTACAATCTGGTTTTTACGACTCGTAACAAAGAGATTAACGCCTTAATAATCACGAAAATCCTTAAATTCACATCAAATCATGATTCTCGGACGTTTTGTTGCACGTACTGTGGTTTACTTTGAAACGGTGAGTGAGAAATTTCTTTGTAACACCTTGCTGAAACCAGAATTGGAAACTCTTTTTAGTGTTTTGTGATAAAGTCGTAGTATCGTTCTTGTTTTAAGACCTAGAGATACAACTTAAACGAAAACTGACTCAAAATTGAATTCTAAACACATTTTGCTCTTGGTATTTTTCTGCTAGCACGCACCGGTTTCAAGAAAACGACAGCAAATGCTGTAAAACGCTTCAGAATCCCGATTTGAAGCGATTTTCGGTATTTTTGTGGTAAATCAGCCGTTTTCTCGAAAACTATGCTTGCTAGCGAAAAAATAGCAAGAGCAAAATGTGTTCAGAACTCGATTTTGAGTAAGATTTGCTAGAAACATTATCCATAAATCTTAAAACAATAAAGTTATAACGATTTTTTCCCAAAAATACTTAAAATTTTTCAATCCCGGTTTCTGCGATGTTTTTAAAACGAAGTTTACGGCTTTTTAACAACAGAAATACCAAAAACAACTTCAAATTGAGATTTTGGAGCGATTTACAGTATGGAAAGTTGTTCCCACACTTACCAAGAACCAGAAACCTGGTTTTGGCGATGTTTTTACAATGAAGTTTAAGGCTTTTCAATCACGGAAATACCAAAAATAACTTCAAATGGGACTTTTGGAGCGATCTATAGCATGGAAAGTTGCGTGGTAAGTATGGGATTTTTACCAAACCAAAAAGTTTAAAAGTTTTGTATTTCTTGAAAACGGAATGTCGAAGCCTGAAAATGCAAAGAGCAAAACTTGTTTAAAATTGAACTTTGAGCAAAACTTATCAGAAGCTTTATCAAAATGTCTTGAAACAACAAAGTTACAACGATTTTTGTCAAAAATGCTTAAAATTTTTTCAAAACTACTTTCTGTGATGTTTTTACAATGAAGTTTAGGCGTTTTTAATCACGGAAATAAAAAAACACAACTTCAAATCGAGATTTTGGAACCATTTATAGAATGTAAAGTGGTTCCCATCCTTACCAAACAACAAAAAGTTTAAAATTTTGTATTTCTAGAAGACGGTAAGTCCAAATCTAAAAACGTCAAGTGCAAAAGTTATTTAGAATTCAATCTTGAGTATGATATACTATGAACATAATCAACAAGTCTTAAAATGTTTTGAAACATGGTTTCTGAGATGGTTTTACAATAAAGTTTACGGCTTTTTAAACACGCAAATACGAAAAACAATTTTAAGAAAACGGCTGATTTACCACAAAAATACCGAAAATCGCTTCAAATTGGGATTCTGAAGCGTTTTACAGCATTTGCGGTCGTTTTCTTGAAACCGGTGCGTGCTAGCAGAAAAATACCAAGAGCAAAATGTGTTTAAAATTCAATTTTGAGTCAGTTTTCGTTTAAGTATACAATGAAGTTCCTTGATCTCCTTTTACTAACCACTTGGCTAATTTTGTGCCTGGCCCGCAAAATTTATATCCTGGAATATGTAGTTCAAATGGCAACTTGTAAATTCTCGAAAACGATACGACCTAGCCTGAAAACGCCAAGAGCAAATGTTGTTTAGAATTCAATTTTGAGTAAGATTTATTATAAACATAATAAATAAGTCTTAAAATGTTTTCAAACCGGGTTTCTGAGATGTTTTAACAATGAAGTTTACGGCTTTTTAACCACGAAAATAACAAAACACAACTTCAAATCGAGATTTTGGAGCGATTTATAGGCTGGAAAGTTGTTCCGATACTTACCGAACAACAAAAAGTTTAAAAATTTCGTGTTTCTCGAAAACGGTATGCCCAGCCTGAAAACGCCAAGAGCAAAAGTTGCTTAGAATTCAATTTTGATTAAGATTTAATATAAACATAATCAATAAGTCTTAAAATGTTTTCAAACCTGGTTTCTGATGTGTTTTAAATGAACTTTAGGGCTTCTTAACAACGGAAATACCAAAAACAACTTCAAATTGAGATTTTGAAGCGATTTACAGTATGGAAAGTTGTTCCCACACTTACCAAACCACAAAAAGTTTAAAAGTTTTGTATTTCTTGAAAACGGCATGTCGAAGCCTGAAAATGCAAAGAGCAAAACTTGTTTAAAATTGAACTTTGAGCAAAACTTATCAGAAACTTTATCAAAATGTCTTAAAACAACAAAGTTACAACGATTTTTGTCAAAAATGCTTAAAATTTTTTCAAACCTACTTTCTGTGATGTTTTTACAATGAAGTTTAGGCCTTTTTAATCACGGAAATAACAAAACACAACTTCAAATCGAGATTTTGGAACCATTTATAGAACGTAAAGTGGTTCCCATCCTTACCAAACAACAAAAAGTTTAAAATTTTTTATTTCTAGAAGACGGTAAGTCCAAATCTAAAAACGTCAAGAGCAAAATTTATTTAGAATTCAATCTTGAGTATGATTTACTATATACATCAACAAGTCTTAAAATGTTTTCAAACCTGGTTTCTGAGATGGTTTTACAATAAAATTTACGGCTTTTTAAACACTCAAATACGAAAAACAACTTCAAATGGGGATTTTGGAGCCATTTACAGTAAGGAAAGTTGTTCCCACACTTACTAAACAACAAAAAGTTTAAAATTTTGTATTTCTTGAAAACGGTATGTCCAAACCTGAAAACGCCATGAGCAAAAGTAATTTAGAATTCAATCTTGAGTAAGATTTACTATAAAAATAATCAACAAGTCTTAAAATGTTTTCAAACCTAGTTTCTGAGATGTTGTTACAATAAAGTTTACAGCTTTTTAAACACGCACATACCAAAAACAACTTCAAATGGGGATTCTAGAGCCATTTACAGTATGTAAAGTTGTTCCCCAAGAAGTTTGAAATTTTTGTATTTCTTGAAAACGGTATGCCCAAATCTGAAAACGCCAAGTGCAAAAGTAAATTAGAATTCAATCTTGAGTTAGATTTACTATAAATGTAATCAATAACTATTAAAATGTTTTCAAACTTGGTTTCTGAGATGTTTTTACAATGAAGTTTACGGCTTTTTAACCACGAAAATATTAAAAACAACTTCAAATCAGGATTTTGGAACCATTTACAGTATGGAAAGTTGTTCCCATATTTACCAAATAACAAGAAGTTTGAAATTTTTGTATTTCTTGAAAACGGTATGTCCAAACCTGAAAACTCCAAGAGCAAAAGTAATTTAGAATTCAATTTTGAGTAAGATTTATTATAAACATAATAAATAAGTCTTAAAATGTTTTCAAACCCGGTTTTTGAGATGTTTTAGCAATGAAGTTTACGGCTTTTTAAGTACGAAAATAACAAAACACAACTTCAAATCGAAATTTTGGAGCGATTTACATTATGGAAAGTTGTTCCCATACTTACCAAACCACAAAAAGTTTAAAAATGTTGTATTTCTTGAAAACGGTACGTCTAAACCTGAAAACGCCAAGAGCAAAAATTGTTTAGAATTCAATTTTGAGTAAGACTTACTATAAACTTAAGCAATAAGTCTTAAAAAAATTTAAACCTGGTTTTTGCGATGTTTTCACAATAAAGTCCAAATTTAAAAACGCCAAGAGCAAAAGTTATTTAGAATTCAATCTTGAGTATGATTTACTATGAACATAATCAACAAGTCTTAAAATGTTTTTAAACCTAGTTTCTGAGATGTTTACAAAGCCGTAAACTTTATTGTAACAACATTTTGAAAAAATTTTACGATTTACTGTTTATGTTTTTAGTAAATCTTAATCACAATTGGATTCTAAACAACTTTTGCTTTTGGCGTTTTCAGGCTGGTACTTACCGTTTTCGAGAAACACGAAATTTTTAAACTTTTTATTGTTTGGTAAGTATCGGAACAACTTTTCATATTGTAACTCGCTAAAGAATGCCGATTTGAAGTTATTTCTGTTATTTCCGTGATTAAAAAGCTTTAAACTTTATTGTAAAACCATCTCAAAAAACAGGTTTGAAAAATTTTACGACTTATTGATTATGTTTATAGTAAATCATACTCAAGATTGAATTCTAAATTACTTTTGCTCTTGGCGTTTTCAGGTTTGGACATACCGTTTTCAAGAAATACAAAAATTTCAAACTTCTTGTTGTTTGGTAAGTATGGGAACAACTTTCCATACTGTAAATCGCTCCAGAATCCCGATTTGAAGCTGTTTTTGTTAATTCCGAGATTAAAAAGCCTTAAACTTCATTGTAAAAACATGGCAAAAACAAGGTTTGAAAAAATTTTACGATTTATTGTTTATGTTTATAGTAAATCTTAATCAAAATTTGATTCTAAACAACTTTTGCTTTTGGCGTTTTCAGGCTGGTACATACCGTTTTCGAGAAATACGAAATTTTTAAACTTTTTGTTCTTTGGTAAGTATCGGAACAACTTTTCATATTGTAAATCGCTAAAGAATGCCGATTTGAAGTTGTTTCTGTTATTTCCGTGATCAAAAGCTTTAAACTTCAGTGTAAAAGCATCTCAAAAACCAGGTTTGAAAAAATTTTACGACTTATTGATTATGTTTATAGTAAATCATACTCAAGATTGAATTCTAAATAGCTTTTGCTTTTAGCGTTTTTAGGTTTGGACGTACCGTTTTCAAGAAATACAAAAAATTTGAACTTTCTGTTGTTTGGTAAGTATGGGAACCATTTTCCATTCAGTAAATCGCTCCAAAATCTCGATTTGAAGTTGTGTTTTGTTATTTTCGTGGTTAAAAAGCCTTAAACTTCATTGTTAAAACATCTCAAAAACCGGGTTTGAAAACATTTTAAGACTTATTTATTATGTTTATAATAAATCTTACTCAAAATTGAATTCTAAACAACATTTGCTCTTGGCATTTTCAGGCTAGGTCGTATCGTTTTCGAGAATTTATAAGTTGCCATTTGAACTACATATTCCAGGACATAAATTTTGCGGGCCAGGTACAAAATTGTCCAAGTGGTTAACAAAAGGTGATCAAGGAACTTAATTGTATAAACATCGGAAAAACCAGGTTTAAAAAATTTTAAGAGTTACTGATTAAGTTTATAGTAAGTCTTTCTCAAGACTGAATTCTAAACAACTTTTGCTCTTGACATTTTCAGGCTGGGACATACCGCTTTGAAGAAACACGAAATTTTTAATCTTTTTGCAATTTGGTAAATTTGAGAACAACTTTCCATACTATGAAAAGCTCCTAAATGCCGTTTGAGGTGTTTCTGTTATTTCCGTGATTAAAAAGCCGTCAACTTTATTCTCAAAGCATCTCAGAAACCAGGTTAGAAAACATTTTATGACCTATTGATTATGTTTCTGAAGTTATTTTTGGTATTTCCGTGACTAAAAAGGCCTAAACTTTATTGTAAGAACATCACAGAAACCAGGTTTGAAAACATTTTAAGACTTGTTGATTATGTTTATAGTAAATCATACTCAAGATTGAATTCTAAATAAATTTTGCTCTTGACGTTTTTAGATTTGGACTTACCGTCTTCTAGAAATACAAAATTCTAAACTTTTTGTTCTTTGGTAAGGATGGGAACCACTTTACATTCTATAAATCGCTCCAAAATCCCGATTTGAAGTTGTTTTTGGTATTTGCGTGTTTAAAAATCCGTAAACTTTATTGTATAAACATCTCAGAAACCAAGTTTGAAAACATTTTAATGGTTATTGATAATATTTATAGTAAATCTAACTCAAGATTGAATTCTAAATTACTTTTGCTCTTGGCGTTTTCAGGTTTGGACATACCGTTTTCAAGAAATACAAAAATTTCAAACTTCTTGTTATTTGGTAAATATGAGAACAACTTTCCATACTGTAAATGGTTCCAAAATCCTGATTTGAAGTTGTTTTTAATATTTTCGTGGTTAAAAAGCCGTAAACTTCATTGTAAAAACATCTCAGAAACCAAGTTTGAAAACATTTTAATAGTTATTGATAGTGTTAGGCGCTTAGGATTTATTTACCCCCACTACCTAATGCTATCGCGTACCAGTGCCGTCAGCCACTCGTCAGCCCGTCGTCCGCTTGCTTCTCGCTTGTCCGTATTCAAACTCCCTGCTAGACGAATTTTCGAAATGCCGTCATTTACTTTTTGAGTGTCATATAAATAGGTAAAGCCGTTCTCAAGGACAAGTGCACTCTTACTATAATTTGGTAATCGTTATTTTGGTAATTTTGAGTTAAATTGGAGATTCATTTTCGTTTGGTTTTATCATTTTAAGAGAAATCAATTTTTAGTTTTTTTTTTCATTCGTTTATTGTGGACAGAATTTGTGAAACAATTTACGATTTACATTTATTAATTAGTATTATAATTACTTAATTTGGGAATTACTCGGCTTTCTCTGTCAGTATGTTTCTACAGAAGTCTTGTCTTATTAACTGATACAATGGTATACATTAAAAATACAAGATAGGTATGCAATCGTTATTATAATAATTAATAATTAATTTGTTTGTAAATACCCGCGTTTCCGCTACATATATAATATGTACGACACTGGCCGGCTCAAGGTAGGTGTGGTGGGAGGCAATCGCCTGAAATTAAATCTCGAGCGCCGAACACTAGTTATTGATTACATATCTAGTAAATCTAACTCAAGATTGAATTCTAAATTACTTTTGCTCTTGGCGTTTTCAGGTTTGGACATACCGTTTTCAAGAAATACAAAAATTTCAAACTTCTTGGGGAACAACTTTACATACTGTAAATGGCTCCAGAATCCCCATTTGAAGTTGTTTTTGGTATGTGCGTGTTTAAAGCCGTAAACTTTATTGTAACAACATCTCAGAAACTAGGTTTGAAAACATTTTAAGTCTTGTTGATTATTTTTATAGTAAATCTTACTCAAGATTGAATTCTAAATTACTTTTGCTCATGGCGTTTTCAGGTTTGGACATACCGTTTTCAAGAAATGAAAATTTTAAACTTTTTGTTGTTTAGTAAGTGTGGGAACAAATTTCCATACTGTAAATGGCTCCAAAATCCCCATTTGAAGTTGTTTTTCGTATTTGAGTGTTTAAAAAGCCGTAAATTTTATTGTAAAACCATCTCAGAAACCAGGTTTGAAAACATTTTAAAACTTATTTATTATGTTTATAATAAATCTTACTCAAAATTGAATTCTAAATTACTTTTGCTCTTGGAGTTTTCAGGTTTGGACATACCGTTTTCAAGAAATACAAAAATTTCAAACTTCTTGTTATTTGGTAAATATGGGAACAACTTTCCATACTGTAAATGGTTCCAAAATCCTGATTTGAAGTTGTTTTTAATATTTTCGTGGTTAAAAAGCCGTAAACTTCATTGTAAAAACATCTCAGAAACCAAGTTTGAAAACATTTTAATAGTTATTGATTACATTTATAGTAAATCTAACTCAAGATTGAATTCTAATTTACTTTTGCACTTGGCGTTTTCAGATTTGGGCATACCGTTTTCAAGAAATACAAAAATTTCAAACTTCTTGGGGAACAACTTTACATACTGTAAATTGCTCCAGAATCCCCATTTGAAGTTGTTTTTGGTATGTGCGTGTTTAAAAAGCTGTAAACTTTATTGTAACAACATCTCAGAAACTAGGTTTGAAAACATTTTAAGACTTGTTGATTATTTTTATAGTAAATCTTACTCAAGATTGAATTCTAAATTACTTTTGCTCATGGCGTTTTCAGGTTTGGACATACCGTTTTCAAGAAATACAAAATTTTAAACTTTTTGTTGTTTAGTAAGTGTGGGAACAACTTTCCATACTGTAAATGGCTCCAAAATCCCCATTTGAAGTTGTCTTTCGTATTTGAGTGTTTAAGAAGCCGTAAATTTTATTGTAAAACCATCTCAGAAACCAGGTTTGAAAACATTTTAAGACTTGTTGATTATGTTTATGGTAAATCATACTCAAGATTGAATTCTAAATAAATTTTGCTCTTGACGTTTTTAGATTTGGACTTACCGTCTTCTAGAAATACAAAATTTTAAACTTTTTGTTGTTTGGTAAGGATGGGAACCACTTTACATTCTATAAATGGTTCCAAAATCTCGATTTGAAGTTGTGTTTTGTTATTTCCGTGAATTAAAAGGTCTAAACTTTATTGTAAAATCATGACAGAAAGTAGGTTTGAAAAAATTTTAATCATTTTTGACAAAAATCGTTGTAACTTTGTTGTTTCAAGACATTTTGATAAAGTTTCTGATAAGTTTTGCTCAAAGTTCAATTTTACACAAGTTTTGCTCTTTGCATTTTTAGGCTTCGACATACCGCTTTCAAGAAATACAAAACTTTTAAACTTATTGTGGTTTGGTAAGTATCCCATACTTACCACGCAACTTTCCATACTATAAATCGCTCCAAAAGCCCCATTTGAAGTTATTTTTGGTATTTCCGTGATTGAAAAGCCTTAAACTTCATTGTAAAAACATCGCCAAAACCAGGTTTGAAAACATTTTAAGACTTATTGATTATGTTTATAGTAAATCTTAATCAAAATTGAATTCTAAACAACTTTTGCTCTTGGCATTTTCAGGTTTGGACGTACCGTTTTCAAGAAACACAAAACTTTAAAAATTTTGGTTGTTTGGTAAGTATGGGAACAACTTTCCATACTGTAAGTTGCTCCAGAATCCCGATTTGAGGTAATTTTTGGTATTGCGGTGATTAAAAACCCGTAAACTTCGTTGTAAAAACATCGCAGAAAGCAAGTTTGAAAAATTTTTATGCATTCTTGACTAAAATATTTGAAACTTTGTTATTTTAAGATCTGTCGATAAAGTTTCTGGTCAGTCTTACCAAGAATTGAGTTCTAAACAACTTTTGCTTTTGGCATTTTCAGGCTGGGCATACCGTTTTCAAGAAACACGAAAATTTTAAAATTTTTGTTGTTTGGTAAGTATGGGAACAACTTTATATCCTATAAACCGCTCCAAAGTCTTGATTTGAAGTTATTTTTGATTTTTCCGTGATTAAAAAGCCGTAAACTTAATTGTAAGAACTTCGCACGAACTAGGTTTGAAAATATTTTAAGTATTTTTGAAAAAAAACGTTGTAACTTTGTTTTTTCGAGCCGTTTTGGTAAAATGTCTGGTAAGTCTTACTCAAAGTTTAATTCTAAACAACTTTTGCTCCTGGCATTTTGAGGCTTGGACGTGTAGTTTTCAAGAAATACAAAAATTGTTAACTCTATGTTGTTTGCTAAGTATCCCATACTTACCAAGCCACTTTCCATACTATAAATCGCTCCAAAATCACGATTTGAAGTTATTTTTGTTATTTCCGTGATTAAAAAGCCGTAAACTTAATTGTAAACACATCGCAGAAAGCAAATTTAAAAAAAAATTAAGCATTCTTGATTAAAATAGTTGAAACCTTGTTATTTCAAGACCTGTCGATAAATTTTCTGGTCAGTCTTACCAAGAATTGAATTCTAAACAACTTTTGCTCTTGGCATTTTCAGGCTTGAACGTACAGTTTTCAAGAAACACAAAAATTTTAAAATTTTTGTTGTTTGGTAAGTGTAGGAACAACTTTCCATACTGTACATCGCTCCAATATCTCAATTTGAATTTATTTTTGGTGTTTCCGTGATTAAAAAGCCATAAATTTAATTGTAAAACTTCGCAGGAACTAGGTTTGAAATAATTTTAAGCATTCTTGACTAAAATATTTGAAACTTTGTTATTTCAAGACCTGGTGATAGTGTTTCTGGTCAGTCTTACCAAGAATTCAATTTTAAACAATTTTTGCTCTTGGCATTTTCAGGTTTGGACGTACCGTTTTCAAGAAACACAAAATTTTAAAAATTTTGGTTGTTTGGTAAGTATGGGAACAACTTTCCATACTGTAAGTTGCTCCAGAATTCCGATTTGAGGTAATTTTTAGTATTGCCGTAATTAAAAACCCGTAAACTTCGTTGTAAAAACATCGCAGAAAGCAAGTTTGAAAAATTTTTATGCATTCTTGACTAAAATATTTGAAACTTTGTTATTTTAATATCTGTCGATAAAGTTTCTGGTCAGTCTTACCAAGAATTGAGTTCTAAACATCTTTTGCTCTTGGCATTTTCAGGCTTGGACGTACCATTTTCAAGAAACACAAAACTTTAAAAATTTTTGTTGTTTGGTAAGTATGGGAACAACTTTCCATCTTACAAACCGCTCCAAAATCTTGATTTGAAGTTATTTTTGGTATTTCCGTGATTAAAAAGCCGTAAACTTAATTGTAAACACATCGCAGAAAGCAAATTTGAAAAAATTTTAAGCATTCTTGACTAAAATAGTTGAAACCTTGTTATTTCAAGACTTGTCGATAATTTTTCTGGTCAGTTTTACCAAGTATTGAATTCTAAACAACTTTTGCTCTTGGCATTTTCAGGCTTGAACGTACAGTTTTAAAGAAACACAAAAATTTTAAAATTTTTGTTGTTTGGTAAGTGTGGGAACAACTTTCCATACTGTAAATGGCTCCAAAATCTCAATTTGAAGTTGTTTTTGGTATTCCTGTTGTTAAAAAGCCATAAACTTCGTTTTAAAAACATCGCAGAAACCGGGATTGAAAAATTTTAAGTATTTTTGGGAAAAAATCGTTATAACTTTATTGTTTTAAGATTTATGGATAATGTTTCTAGCAAATCTTACTCAAAATCGAATTCTGAACACATTTTGCTCTTGCTATTTTTTCGCTAGCAAGCATAGTTTTCGAGAAAACGGCTGATTTACCACAAAAATACCAAAAATCGCTTCAAATCGGGATTCTGAAGCGTTTTGCAGCATTTGCGGTCGTTTTCTTGAAACCGGTGCGTGCTAGCAGAAAAATACCAAGAGCAAAATGTGTTTAGAATTCACTTTTGGGTCAGTTTTCGTTTAAGTTGTATCTCTAGGTCTTAAAACAAGAACGACACTACGACTTTATCACAAAAACACTAAAAAGAGTTTCCAATCCTGGTTTCAGCAACGTGTTACAAAGAAATTTCTCACTCACCGTTTCAAAGTAAACGACAGTACGTGCAACAAAACGTCCGAGAATCATGATTTGAAGTGAATTTAACGATTTTCGTGATTATTAAGGCGTTAATCTCTTTGTTACGAGTCGTAGAAACCAGATTGTACAAAATTTGTAGTATTTTTGTGATAAAGTCGTTGTAACGTTTTTGTTTTAAGACTTATTGCTAAAGCTTAAACCAAATCCAACCTGAAATTGAATTCTGAACAACTTTTGCTCTTGCTATTTTATTGCTAGCACGCACCGGTTCAAGGAAACGACCGTAAATGCTGTAAAACGCTTCAGAATCCCGATTTGAAGCGATTTTCGGTATTTTTGTGATAAATCGGCTGTTTTCTCGAAAACTATGCATGCTAGCGAAAAAATAGCAAGAGCAAAATGTGTTTAAAATTCGATTTTGAGTAAGATTTGCTAGAAACATTATCCATAAATCTTAAAACAATAAAGTTATAACGATTTTTTCCCAAAAATACTTGAAATTTTTCAATCCCGGTATCTGCAATGTTTTTAAAACGAAGTTTACGGGTTTTTAATCACGGCAATTGCAAAAATTACCTCAAATCGGGATTCTGGAGCAACTTGCAGTATGGAAAGTTGTTCCCATACTTACCAAACAACCAAAATTTTTAAACTTTTGTGTTTCTTGAAAACGGTACGTCCAAACCTGAAAATGCCAAGACCAAAAGTTGTTTAGAATTGAATTCTTGGTAAGATTGACCAGAAACTTTATCGACTGATCTTAAAATAACAAAGTTTCAAATATTTTAGTCAAGAATGCTTAAAACTTTCTCAAACCTGGTTCCTGCGAGGTTTTACAATGAAGTTTACGGCTTTTTAACAACGGAAATACCAAAAACAACTTCAAATTGAGATTTTGGAGCGATTTACAGTATGGAAAGTTGTTCCCACACTTACCAAACAACAAGAATTTTAAAATTTTTGTGTTTCTTGAAAACTGTACGTTCACGCCTGAAGATGCCAAGAGCAAAAGTTGTTTAGAATTCAACTCTTGGTAAGACTGACCAGAAACTTTATCGCCAGGTCTTGAAATAACAAAGTTTCAAATATTCTAGTCAAGAATGCTTAAAACTTTCCCAAACCTGGTTCCTGCGAAGTTTTACAATGAAGTTTACGGCTTTTTAACAACGGAAATACCAAAAATAACTTCAAATCGTGATTTTGAAGCGATTTATAGTATGGAAAGTGGCTTGGTAAGTATGGGATACTTAGCAAACAACATAAAGTTAACAATTTTTGTATTTCTTGAAAACTACTCGTCCAAGCCTTAAAATGCCAGGAGCAAAAGTTGTTTAGAATTAAACTTTGAGTAAGACTTACCAGAAATTTTATCAATAAGGCTCGAAAAAACAAAGTTACAACGTTTTTTTTCAAAAATACTTAAAATATTTTCAAACCTAGTTCGTGCGAATTTCTTACAATTAAGTTTACGGCTTTTTAATCACGGAAACACCAAAAATAACTTCAAATCAAGACTTTGGAGCGGTTTATAGGATAGAAAGTTGTTCCCATACTTACCAAACAACAAAAATTTTAAAATTTTCGTGTTTCTAGAAAACGGTACATCCAAGCCTGAAAATGCCAAAAGCAAAAGTTGTTTAGAACTCAATTCTTGGTAAGACTGACCAGAAACTTTATCGACAGATCTTAAAATAACAAAGTTTCAAATATTTTAGTCAAGAATGCTTAAAACTTTCTCAAACCTGGTTCCTGCGATGTTTTACAATGAAGTTTACGGCTTTTTAACAACGGAAATACCAAAAACAACTTCAAATTGAGATTTTGGAGCGATTTACAGTATGGAAAGTTGTTCTCACATTTACCAAACAACAAAAATTTTAAAATTTTTGTGTTTCTTGAGAACTGTACGTTCAAGCCTGAAAATGCCAAAAGCAAAAGTTGTTTAGAATTCAATTCTTGGTAAGACTGACCCGAAACTTTATCGCCAGGTCTTGAAATAACAAAGTTTCAAATATTTTAGTCAAGAATGCTTAAAACTTTCTCAAACCTGGTTCCTGCGAGGTTTTACAATGAAGTTTACGGCTTTTTAACAACGGAAATACCAAAAACAACTTCAAATTGAGATTTTGGAGCGATTTACAGTATGGAAAGTTGTTCCCACACTTACCAAACAACAAGAATTTTAAAATTTTTGTTTTTCTTGAAAACTGTACGTTCACGCCTGAAGATGCCAAGAGCAAAAGTTGTTTAGAATTCAACTCTTGGTAAGACTGACCAGAAACTTTATCGCCAGGTCTTGAAATAACAAAGTTTCAAATATTCTAGTCAAGAATGCTTAAAACTTTCCCAAACCTGGTTTCTGCGAAGTTTTACAATGAAGTTTACGGCTTTTTAACAACGGAAATACCAAAAATAACTTCAAATCGTGATTTTGAAGCGATTTATAGTATGGAAAGTGGCTTGGTAAGTATGGGATACTTAGCAAACAACATAAAGTTAACAATTTTTGTATTTCTTGAAAACTACTCGTCCAAGCCTTAAAATGCCAGGAGCAAAAGTTGTTTAGAATTAAACTTTGAGTAAGACTTACCAGAAATTTTATCAATAAGGCTCGAAAAAACAAAGTTACAACGTTTTTTTTCAAAAATACTTAAAATATTTTCAAACCTAGTTCGTGCGAATTTCTTACAATTAAGTTTACGGCTTTTTAATCACGGAAACACCAAAAATAACTTCAAATCAAGACTTTGGAGCGGTTTATAGGATAGAAAGTTGTTCCCATACTTACCAAACAACAAAAATTTTAAAATTTTCGTGTTTCTAGAAAACGGTACATCCAAGCCTGAAAATGCCAAAAGCAAAAGTTGTTTAGAACTCAATTCTTGGTAAGACTGACCAGAAACTTTATCGACAGATCTTGAAATAACAAAGTTTCAAATATTTTAGTCTAGAATGCTTAAAACTTTCTCAAACCTGGTTCCTGCGATGTTTTACAATGAAGTTTACGGCTTTTTAACAACGGAAATACCAAAAACAACTTCAAATTGAGATTTTGGAGCGATTTACAGTATGGAAAGTTGTTCTCACACTTACCAAACAACAAAAATTTTAAAATTTTTGTGTTTCTTGAGAACTGTACGTTCAAGCCTGAAAATGCCAAAAGCAAAAGTTGTTTAGAATTCAATTCTTGGTAAGACTGACCAGAAACTTTATCGCCAGGTCTTGAAATAACAAAGTTTCAAATATTTTAGTCAAGAATGCTTAAAACTTTCTCAAACCTGGTTCCTGCGAAGTTTTACAATGAAGTTTACGGCTTTTTAACAACGGAAATACCAAAAATAACTTCAAATCGTGATTTTGGAGCGATTTAAAGTATGGAAAGTGGCTTGGTAAGTATGGGATACTTAGCAAACAACATAGAGTTAACAATTTTTGTATTTCTTGAAAACTACACGTCCAAGCCTCAAAATGCCAGGAGCAAAAGTTGTTTAGAATTAAACTTTGAGTAAGACTTACCAGACATTTTACCAAAACGGCTCGAAAAAACAAAGTTACAACGTTTTTTTTCAAAAATACTTAAAATATTTTCAAACCTAGTTCGTGCGAAGTTCTTACAATTAAGTTTACGGCTTTTTAATCACGGAAAAACCAAAAATAACTTCAAATCAAGACTTTGGAGCGGTTTATAGGATATAAAGTTGTTCCCATACTTACCAAACAACAAAAATTTTAAAATTTTCGTGTTTCTTGAAAACGGTATGCCCAGCCTGAAAATGCCAAAAGCAAAAGTTGTTTAGAACTCAATTCTTGGTAAGACTGACCAGAAACTTTATCGACAGATCTTAAAATAACAAAGTTTCAAATATTTTAGTCAAGAATGCATAAAAATTTTTCAAACTTGCTTTCTGCGATGTTTTTACAACGAAGTTTACGGGTTTTTAATCACCGCAATACCAAAAATTACCTCAAATCGGGATTCTGGAGCAACTTACAGTATGGAAAGTTGTTCCCATACTTACCAAACAACCAAAATTTTTAAAGTTTTGTGTTTCTTGAAAACGGTACGTCCAAACCTGAAAATGCCAAGAGCAAAAGTTGTTTAGAATTCAATTTTGATTAAGATTTACTATAAACATAATCAATAAGTCTTAAAATGTTTTCAAACCTGGTTTTGGCGATGTTTTTACAATGAAGTTTAAGGCTTTTCAATCACGGAAATACCAAAAATAACTTCAAATGGGGCTTTTGGAGCGATTTATAGTATGGAAAGTTGCGTGGTAAGTATGGGATACTTACCAAACCACAATAAGTTTAAAAGTTTTGTATTTCTTGAAAACGGTATGTCGAAGCCTAAAAATGCAAAGAGCAAAACTTGTGTAAAATTGAACTTTGAGCAAAACTTATCAGAAACTTTATCAAAATGTCTTGAAACAACAAAGTTACAACGATTTTTGTCAAAAATGATTAAAATTTTTTCAAACCTACTTTCTGTCATGTTTTTACAATAAAGTTTAGACCTTTTAATTCACGGAAATAACAAAACACAACTTCAAATCGAGATTTTGGAACCATTTATAGAATGTAAAGTGGTTCCCATCCTTACCAAACAACAAAAAGTTTAAAATTTTGTATTTCTAGAAGACGGTAAGTCCAAATCTAAAAACGTCAAGAGCAAAATTTATTTAGAATTCAATCTTGAGTATGATTTACCATAAACATAATCAACAAGTCTTAAAATGTTTTCAAACCTGGTTTCTGAGATGGTTTTACAATAAAATTTACGGCTTCTTAAACACTCAAATACGAAAGACAACTTCAAATGGGGATTTTGGAGCCATTTACAGTATGGAAAGTTGTTCCCACACTTACTAAACAACAAAAAGTTTAAAATTTTGTATTTCTTGAAAACGGTATGTCCAAACCTGAAAACGCCATGAGCAAAAGTAATTTAGAATTCAATCTTGAGTAAGATTTACTATAAAAATAATCAACAAGTCTTAAAATGTTTTCAAACCTAGTTTCTGAGATGTTGTTACAATAAAGTTTACAGCTTTTTAAACACGCACATACCAAAAACAACTTCAAATGGGGATTCTGGAGCAATTTACAGTATGTAAAGTTGTTCCCCAAGAAGTTTGAAATTTTTGTATTTCTTGAAAACGGTATGCCCAAATCTGAAAACGCCAAGTGCAAAAGTAAATTAGAATTCAATCTTGAGTTAGATTTACTATAAATGTAATCAATAACTATTAAAATGTTTTCAAACTTGGTTTCTGAGATGTTTTTACAATGAAGTTTACGGCTTTTTAATCTCGGAAATAACAAAAACAGCTTCAAATCGGGATTCTGGACCGATTTACAGTATGGAAAGTTGTTCCCATACTTACCAAACCACAAAAAGTTTAAAAATGTTGTATTTCTTGAAAACGGTACGTCTAAACCTGCAAACGCCAAGAGCAAAAGTTGTTTAGAATTCAATTTTGAGTATGACTTACTATAAACTTAAGCAATAAGTTTTAAAAAATTTCTAACCTGGTTCTTGCGATGTTTTCACAATGAGGTTTACGGCTTTTTAACCATGAAAATATCAAAAACAACTTCAAATCAGGATTTTGGAACCATTTACTGTATGGAAATTTGTTCCCATATTTACCAAACAACAAGAAGTTTGAAATTTTTGTATTTTTTGAAAACGGTATGTCCAAACCTGAAAACGCCAAGAGCAAAAGTAATTTAGAATTCAATCTTGAGTTAGATTTACTATAAATTTAATCAATAACTGTTAAAATATTTTTAAACCTGATTTCTAAGATGTTTTTACAATGAAGTTTACCGCTTTTTAACCACGGAAATATCGAAAACAACTTCAAATCGGGATTTTTGAACCAATTGCAGTATGGAAATTTGTTACCAAACTTACCAAACTACAAAAAGTTTTAAAATTTAGTTTTTCTTGGAAACTGTAGGTTCAAGCTTGAAAACGCCTAAAGCAATAATTGTTTAGGATGCAATCTTGAGTAAGACTTACTATAAAGTTACAATAATTTTTGTCAAAAATGCTTAAAATTTTTTTAAACCTACTTTCTGTGATGTTCTTACAATAAAGTTTTGGGCCATTTTAATCACGGAAATACCAAAAATAACTTCAGAAACATAATCAATAGGTCATAAAATGTTTTCTAACCTGGTTTCTGAGATGCTTTTAGAATAAAATTGACGGCTTTTTAATCACGGAAATAACAAAAACACCTCAAACGGCATTTAGGAGCTTTTTATAGTATGGAAAGTTGTTCTCAAATTTACCAAATTGCAAAAAGATTAAAAATTTCGTGTTTCTTCAAAACGGTATGTCCCAGCCTGAAAATGTCAAGAGCAAAAGTTGTTTAGAATTCAGTCTTGAGAAAGAGTTACTATAAACTTAATCAGTAACTCTTAAAAATTTTTAAACCTGGTTTTTTCGATGTTTATACAATTAAGTTCCTTGATCTCCTTTTGTTAACCACTTGGCCAATTTTGTACCTGGCCCGCAAAATTTATGTCCTGGAATATGTAGTTCAAATGGCAACTTATAAATTCTCGAAAACGATACGACCTAGCCTGAAAACGCCAAGAGCAAATGTTGTTTAGAATTCAATTTTGAGTAAGATTTATTAAAAACATAATAAATAAGTCTTAAAATGTTTTCAAACCCGGTTTTTAAGATGTTTTAACAATGAAGTTTACGGCTTTTTAATCACGAATATAACAAAACACAACTTCAAATCGAGATTTTGGAGCGATTTACTGAATGGAAAATGGTTCCCATACTTGCCAAACAACAAAAAGTTCAAATTTTTTGTATTTCTTGAAAACGGTACGTCCATTCAGCAAATCGCTCCAAAATCTCGATTTGAAGTTTTGCAATGTTTATACAATGAAGTTCCTTGATCTCCTTTTGCTAACCACTGTTATTTTTGTTATTTCCGTGGTCAAAAAGCTGTAAACTTCATTGTAAAAACTTCCCAGAAACCAGGTTTAAAAAAATGTTTTGTATTTTTTACAAAAATTGTTGTAAATTTATTGTTTTAAGACCTTTTGATAAAGTTTATAGTAAGTCTTACTCAAGATTGCATTCTAAACAACTATTGCACTAGGCGTTTTCAGGCTTGCACCTACAGTTTTAGAAATTTTTAAACCTGGTTTTTGCGATGTTTTTACAATGAAGTTTCTTGATCCCCTTTTGCTAACTACTTGGGTAATTTTGTACCTGGCCCGCAAAATTTATAGCCTGGAATATGTAGTTCAATTGGCAACTTATTAATTCTCGAAAACGATACGACCTAGCCTGAAAATGCCAAGAACAAAAGTTGTTTAGAATTCAATTTTGAGTAATATTTATTATAAACATAATAAATAAGTTTTAAAATGTTTTCAAACCAAGTTTCTGAGATGTTTTAAGAATGAAGTTTACAGCTTTTGAACCACGAAAATAACAAAACACAACTTCAAGAGCAAAAATTATTTTGAATTCAGTCTTGAGTATGATTTACTATAAACATAATCAATAAGTCGTAAAAATTTTTCTAACCTGGTTTTTGAGATGTTTTTACAATGAAGTTTAAAGCATTTTAATCACGGAAATAACAGAATCAACTTCAAATCGGCATTCTTTAGCGATTCACAGTATGAAAAGTTGATCCGATACTTAACAAACAACAAAAAGTTTAAAAATTTCGTGTTTCTCGAAAACGGTATGTCCCAGCTTACAAACGCCAAAAGCAAAAGTTGTTTAGAATCAAATTTTGATTAAGATTTACTATAAACATAAACAATAAATAATATTGTAAAAACATCTCAGAAACCAGCTTTGAAAACATTTTAAAACTTATTGATTATTTTTATAGTAAATCTTACTCAAGATTGGATACTAAATTACCATTGCTTATGGCGTTTTCAGGTTTGGACATGCCGTTCTCAAAAAATACAAAAATTTCAAACTTTTTGTTGTTTGGTAAAGATGGGAACCACTTTACATTCTGTAAATTGCTCCAAAATCCCGATTTGAAGTTATTTTTATTATTTCCGTGGTCAAAAAGCTGTAAACTTCATTGTAAAATCTTCCCAGAAACCAGGAATAAAAAATGTTTACTATTTTTGACAAAAATTTTTGTAAATTTGTTGTTTCAAGAATTTTTGATAAAGTTTATAGTAAGTCTTACTTAAGATTGCATTCTAAACAACTATTGCTCTAAGCGTTTTCAGGCTTGCACTTACAGTTTTCAAGAAAAACGAAATTCTTAAACTTGTTGTAGTTTGGTTAGTTTGGGAACAACTTTTCATACTGTAAATGGTTCCAAGGTCCCGATTTGAAGGTGTTTTCGATATTTCCGTGGTTAAAAAGCCGTAAACTTCATTGTAGAAACATCTCAAAAACCAGAATTAAAAATATTTTAACAGTTATTAATTATATTTATAGTAAATCTAACTCAAGACTAAATTCTAAATGACTTTTGCTCTTGGCGTTTTTAGGTTTGGACATACCGTTTTTAAGAAATACAAAATTTAAAACTTTTTGTTGTTTGGTAAGTATGGGAACGACTTTCCATACTGTAGATGGCTCCAAAATCCCAATTAGAAGTTGTTTTTGGTATGTGCGTGTTTAAAAAACCGTAAACATTATTGTAACAACATCTCAAAAACCAGGTTTGAAAACATTTTAAGACTTATTGATTATTTTTATAGTAAATCTTACTCAAGATTGAATTCTAAATTATTTATGCTCATGGCGTTTTCAGGTTTGGATATACCGTTTTTAAGAAATATAAAATTTAAAACTTTTTGTTGTTTGGTAAGTATGGGTACAACTTTCCATACTCTAAATCGCACCAAAATCCCCATTTGAAGTTGTTTTTGGTATTTGCGTGTTTAAAAATCCGTAAACTTTATTGTAAAAATATTTCAGAAACCAAGTTTGAAAACATTTTAATAGTATTGATAATATTTATAGTATATCTAACTCAAGATTAAATTCTAAATTACTTTTGCTCTTGGCGTTTTCAGGTTTGGACATACCGTTTTCAAGAAATACAAAAATTTCAAACTTTTTGTTGTTTAGTAAGCATGGGAACAACTTTCTATACTGAAAATGGCTCCAAAATTCCCATTTGAAGTTGTTTTTGGTATGTGCGTGTTTAATAAACTGTAAACTTTATTGTAACAACATCTCAAAAACCAGGTTTGAAAACAATTTTAGACTTATTTATTATGTTTATAATAAATCCTACTCAAAATTGAATTCTAAACAACATTTGCTCTTGGCGTTTTCAGTTTAGGTCGTATCGTTTTCGAGAATTTACAAGTTGCCATTTGAACTACATATTCCAGGATATAAATTTTGCCTGCCAGGCACAAAATTAGCCAAGTGGTTAGTAAAAGGAGATCAAGGAACTTCATTGTATACTTAAACGAAAACTGACTCTAAATTGAATTCTAAACACATTTTGCACTTGGTATTTTTCTGCTAGCACGCACCGGTTTCAAGAAAACGACCGCAAATGCTGTAAAACGCTTCGGAATCCCAATTTGAAGCGATTTTCGGTATTTTTGTGGTAAATCAGCCGTTTTCTTAATGTTGTTTTTCGTATTTGCGTGTTTAAAAATCCGTTAACTTTATTGTAAAACCGTCTCAGAAAACAGGTTTGAAAACATTTTAAGACTTATTGATTATTTTTATAGTAAATCTTACTCAAGATTGAATACGAAATTACCATTGCTCATGGCGTTTTTAGGTTTGGACATACCACTTTCAAGAAATACAAAAATTTCAAACTTTTTGTTGTTTGGTATATATGGGAACAACTTTCCATACTGTAAATGGTTCCAAAATCTCGATTTGAAGTTGTGTCTTGTTATTTCTATGATTAAAAGGCCTAAACTTAATTGTAAAAACATCACAGAAAGTAGGTTTGAAAAAATTTTAAGCATTTTTGACAAAAACCGTTGTAACTTTGTTGTTTCAAGACATTTTGATAAAATTTCTGATAAGTTTTGCTCAAAGTTCAATTTTAAACAAGTTTTGCTTTTTGCATTTTCAGGCTTCGACATACCGTTTTCTAGAAATACAAAACTTTTAAACTTATTGTGGTTTGGTAAGTATCCCATACTTACCACGCAACTTTCCATACTATAAATCGCTCCAAAAGCCCCATTTGAAGTTATTTTTGGTATTTCCGTGATTAAAAAGCCTTAAACTTCATTGTAAAAACATCGCCAAAACCAGGTTTGAAAACATTTTAAGACTTATTGATTATGTTGATAGTAAATCTTAATCAAAATTGAATTCTAAACAACTTTTGCTCTTGGCGTTTTCAGGCTGGGCATACCGTTTCCGAGAAACACGAGATTTTTAAACTTTTTGTTGTTTGCTAAGTATCGGATCAACTTTTCATACTGTGAATCGCTAAAGAATGCCGATTTGAAGTTGTTTCTGTTATTTCCGTGATTAAAAAGCTTTAAACTTCATTGTAAAAACATCTCAAAAATCAGGTTTGAAAAAATTTTACGACTTATTGATTATGTTTACAGTAAATCATACTCAAGACTGAATTCTAAATAGTTTTTGCTCTTGAAGTTGTGTTTTGTTATTTTCGTGGTTTAAGTATCGGAACAACTTTCCAGCCTATAAATGGCTCCAAAATCTTGATTTGAATTTATTTTTGTGTTTCCGTGATTAAAAAGCCATAAACTTAATTGTAAAACTTCGCAGGAACTAGGTTTGAAAATTTTTTAAGCATTCTTGACTAAAATATTTGAAACTTTGTTATTTCAAGACCTGGTGATAAAGTTTCTGGTCAGTCTTACCAAGAATTTAATTCTAAACAACTTTTGCTCCTGGCATTTTCAGGCTTGGACGTGTAGTTTTCAAGAAATACAAAAATTGTTAACTTAATGTTGTTTGCTAAGTATCCCATACTTACCAAGCCACTTTCCATACTATAAATCGCTCCAAAATCACGATTTGAAGTTATTTTTGGTATTTCCGTGATTAAAAAGCCGTAAACTTAATTGTAAACACATCGCAGAAAGCAAATATGAAAAAATTTTAAGCATTCTTGACTAAAATATTTGAAACTTTGTTATTTCAAGACCTGGTGATAAAGTTTCTGGTCTGTCTTACCAAGAATTCAATTCTAAACAACTTTTGCTCTTGACATTTTCAGGTTTGGACGTACCGTTTTCAAGAAACACAAAACATGAAAAATTTTGGTTGTTTGGTAAGTATGGGAACAACTTTCCATACTGTAAGTTGCTCCAGAATTCCGAATTGAGGCAATTTTTGGTATTGCCGTGATTAAAAACCCGTAAACTTCGTTGTAATAACATCGCAGAAAGCAAGTTTGAAAAAATTTTATGCATTCTTGACTAAAATATTTGAAACTTTGTTATTTTAAGATCTGTCGATAAAGTTTCTGGTCAGTCTTACCAAGAATTGAATTCTAAACAACTTTTGCTCCTGGCATTTTCAGGCTTGGACGTGTAGTTTTCAAGAAATACAAAAATTGTTAACTTAATGTTGTTTGCTAAGTATCCCATACTTACCAAGCCACTTTCCATACTATAACTCGCTCCAAAATCACGATTTGAAGTTATTTTTGGTATTTCCGTTGTTAAAAAGCCGTAAACTTCATTGTAAAACTTCGCAGGAACCAGGTTTGAGAAAGTTTTAAGCATTCTTGACTAAAATATTTGAAACTTTGTTATTTCAAGACCTGGCGATAAAGTTTCTAATCAGTCTTACCAAGAATTGAATTATAAACAACTTTTGCTTTTGGCATTTTCAGGCTTGAACGTACAGTTTTCAAGAAACACAAAAATTTTAAAATTTTTGTTGTTTGGTAAGTGTGGGAACAACTTTCCATACTGTAAATCGCGCCAAAATCTCAATTTGAAGTTGTTTTTGGTATTTCCGTTGTTAAAAATCTGTAAACTTCATTGTAAAGCTTCGCAGGAACCAGGTTAGAGAAAGTTTTAAGCATTCTTGACTAAAATATTTGAAACTTTGTTATTTCAAGACCTGGCGATAAAGTTTCTGGTCAGTCTTACCAAGAATTCAATTCTAAACAACTTTTGGCCTTGGCATTTTCAGGTTTGGACGTACCGTTTTCAAGAAACACAAAAGTTTAAAAATTTTGGTTGTTTGGTAAGTATGGGAACAACTTTCCGTACTGCAAGTTGCTCCAGAATCCCGATTTGAGGTAATTTTTGGTATTGCCGTGATTAAAAACCCGTAAACTTCTTTTTAAAAACATTGCAGAAACCGGGATTGAAAAATTTCAAGTATTTTTGGGAAAAAATCGTTATAACTTTATTGTTTTAAGATTTATGGATAATGTTTCTAGCAAATCTTACTCAAAATCGAATTTTAAATACATTTTGCTCTTGCTATTTTTTCGCTAGCATGCATAGTTTTCGAGAAAACAGCCGATTTATCACAAAAATACCGAAAATCGCTTCAAATCGGGATTCTGAAGCGTTTTACAGCATTTACGGTCGTTTCCTTGAAACCGGTGCGTGCTAGCAATAAAATAGCAAGAGCAAAAGTTGTTCAGAATTCAATTTCAGGTGGGAATTGGTTTAAGCTTTGGCAATAAGTCTTAAAACAAAAACGTTACAACGACTTTATCACAAAAATACTACAAATTTTGTACAATCTGGTTTCTACGACTCGTAACAAAGAGATTAACGCCTTAATAATCACGAAAATCCTTAAATTCACTTCAAATCATGATTCTCGGACGTTTTGTTGCACGTACTGTCGCTTACTTTGAAACGGTGAGTGAGAAATTTCTTTGAAACACGTTGCTGAAACCAGGATTGGAAACTCTTTTTAGTGTTTTTGTGATAAAGTCGTAGTGTCGTTCTTGTTTTAAGACCTAGAGATACAACTTAAACGAAAACTGACCCAAAAGTGAATTCTAAACACATTTTGCTCTTGGTATTTTTCTGCTAGCAAGCACCGGTTTCAAGAAAACGACCGCAAATGCTGTAAAACGCTTCAGAATCCCGATTTGAAGCGATTTTTGGTATTTTTGTGGTAAATCAGCCGTTTTCTCGAAAACTATCCTTGCTAGCGAAAAAATAGCAAGAGCAAAATGTGTTCAGAATTCGATTTTGAGTAAAATTTGCTAGAAACATTATCCATAAATCTTAAAACAATAAAGTTATAACGATTTTTTCCCAAAAATACTTAAAATTTTTCAATCCCGGTTTCTGCGATGTTTTTAAAACGAAGTTTACGGCTTTTTAACAACAGAAATACCAAAAACAACTTCAAATTGAGATTTTGGAGCGATTTACAGTATGGAAAGTTGTTCCCACACTTACCAAACAACAAAAATTTTAAAATTCTTGTGTTTCTTTAAAACGTTACGTCCAAACCTGAAAATGCCAAGAGCAAAAGTTGTTTAGAATTGAATTCTTGGTAAGACTGACCAGAAACTCTATCACCAGGTCTTGAAATAACAAAGTTTCAAATATTTTAGTCAAGAATGCTTAAAATTATTTCAAACCTAGTTCCTGCGAAGTTTTACAATTAAATTTATGGCTTTTTAATCACGGAAACACAAAAAATAAATTTAAATTGAGATATTGGAGCGATTTACAGTATGGAAAGTTGTTCCTACACTTACCAAACAACAAAAATTTTAAAATTTTTGTGTTTCTTGAAAACTGTACGTTCAAGCCTGAAAATGCCAAGAGCAAAAGTTGTTTAGAATTCAATTCTTGGTAAGACTGACCAGAAAATTTATCGACAGGTCTTGAAATAACAAGGTTTCAACTATTTTAGTCAAGAATGCTTAAATTTTTTTTAAATTTGCTTTCTGCGATGTGTTTACAATTAATTTTACGGCTTTTTAATCACGGAAATACCAAAAATAACTTCAAATCGTGATTTAGGAGCGATTTATAGTATGGAAAGTGGCTTGGTAAGTATGGGATACTTAGCAAACAACATAAAGTTAACAATTTTTGTATTTCTTGAAAACTACACGTCCAGCCTGTAAATGCCAGGAGCAAAAGTTGTTTAGAACTAAACTTTGAGTAAGACTTACCAGAAATTTTATCAAAAAGGCTTGAAAAAACAAAGTTACAACGTTTTTTTTTCAAAAATACATAAAATATTTTCAAACCTAGTTCGTGCGAAGTTCTTACAAATAAGTTTACGGCTTTTTAATCACGGAAACCCCAAAAATAACTTGAAATCAAGATTTTGGAGCGGTTTATAGGATGGAAAGTTGTTCCCATACTTACCAAACAACAAAAATTTTAAAATTTTTGTGTTTCTTGAAAACGGTACGTCCAAGCCTGAAAATGCCAAGAGCAAAAGTTGTTTAGAATTCAATTCTTGGTAATACTGACCAGAAACTTTATCGACAGATCTTAAAATAACAAAGTTTTAAACATTTTGGTCAAGAATGCATAAAATTTTTTCAAACTTGCTTTCTGCGATGTTATTACAAAGAAGTTTACGGGTTTCTAATCACGGCAATACCAAAAATTACCTCAAATCGGGATTCTGGAGCAACTTACAGTATGGAAAGTTGTTCCCATACTTACCAAACAACCAAAATTTTTTAAGTTTTGTGTTTCTTCAAAACGGTTCGTCCAAACCTGAAAATGCCAAGAGCAAAAGTTGTTTAGAATTGAATTCTTGGTAAGACTGACCAGAAACTTTATCACCAGATCTTGAAATAACAAAGTTTCAAATATTTTAGTCAAGAATGCTTAAAACTTTTTCAAACCTAGTTCCTGCGAAGTTTTACAATTAAGTTTATGGCTTTTTAATCACGGAAACACCAAAAATAACTTCAAATCAAGATTTTGGAGCGATTTATAGGCTGGAAAGTTGTTCCGATACTTACCGAACAGCAAAAAGTTTAAAAATTTCGTGTTTCTCGAAAACGGTATGCCCAGCCTGAAAACGCCAAGAGCAAAAGTTGCTTAGAATTCAATTTTGATTAAGATTTAATATAAACATAATCAATAAGTCTTAAAATGTTTTCAAACCTGGTTTCTGATGTGTTTTAAATGAACTTTACGGCTTCTTAACAACGGAAATACCAAAAACAACTTCAAATTGAGATTTTGAAGCGATTTACAGTATGGAAAGTTGTTCCCACACTTACCAAACAACAAAAAGTTTAAAAATTTTGTGCTTCTCGAAAACGGGACGACTTGGTCTGAAAATTCCAACAGCAAAATTTGTTTAGAATTCAATTTTAGGTAAGACTGACCAGGAAATTTATCAAAAAGTTTTAAAACTACAAATTTACAACGATTTTGGTCAAAAGTGCTTAAAATTTTTCAATCCCGGTTTCTGCGATGTTTTTGCAATCAAATTTTCAACTTTTTAATCACGGAAATACAAAAAAAACTTCAAATCCAGATTCTGGAGCGATTTGTAGTATGGAAAGTTGTTTGGTAAGTATGGGATACTAACCAAACAACAATAAGATGAAAATTTTTGTATTTCTTGAAAACGGTAGGTCCAAGCTTAAAAACGCCAAGAGCAAAAGTTGCTTAGAATTCTATTTTGAGTAACATTTACTATAAGATTAATCAATAAGTCTTAAAATTTTTTCAAACCTGGTTTTGGCGATGTTTTTACAATGAAGTTTAAGGCTTTTCAATCACGGAAATACAAAAAATAACTTCAAATGGGGCTTTTGGAGCGATTTATAGCATGGAAAGTTGCGTGGTAAGTATGGGATACTTACCAAACCACAAAAAGTTTAAAAGTTTTGTATTTCTTGAAAACGGTATGTCGAAGCCTGAAAATGCAAAGAGCAAAACTTGTTTAAAATTGAACTTTGAGCAAAACTTATCAGAAACTTTATCAAAATGTCTTGAAACATCAAAGTTACAACGATTTTTGTCAAAAATGCTTAAAATTTTTTCAAACCTACTTTCTGTGATGTTTTTACAAGGAAGTTTAGGCTTTTTTAATCACGGAAATAACAAAACAACTTCAAATCGAGATTTTGGAACCATTTATAGAATGTAAAGTGGTTCCCATCCTTACCAAACAACAAAAAGTTTAAAATTTTGTATTTCTAGAAGACGGTAAGTCCAAATCTAAAAACGTCAAGAGCAAAATTTATTTAGAATTCAATCTTGAGTATGATTTACTATAAACATAATCAACAAGTCTTAAAATGATTTAAAACCTGGTCTCTGAGATGGCTTTACAACAAAATTTACGGCTTTTTTAACACTCAAATACGAAAAACAACTTCAAATGGGGATTTTGGAGCCATTTACAGAAAAGAAAGTTGTTCCCACACTTACTAAAAAACAAAAAGTTTAAAATTTTGTATTTCTTGAAAACGGTATGTCCAAACCTGAAAACGCCATGAGCAAAAGTAATTTAGAATTCAATCTTGAGTAAGATTTACTATAAAAATAATCAACAAGTCTTAAAATGTTCTCAAACTTAGTTTCTGAGATGTAGTTACAATAAAGTTTACGGCTTTTTAAACACGCACATACCAAAAACAACTTCAAATGGGGATTCTGGAGCAATTTACAGTATGTAAAGTTGTTCCCCAAGAAGTTTGAAATTTTTGTATTTCTTGAAAACGGTATGTCCAAACCTGAAAACGCCAAGAGCAACAGTAAATTAGAATTCAATCTTGAGTTAGATTTACCATAAATGTAATCAATAACTATTAAAATGTTTTCAAACTTGGTTTCTGAGATATTTTTATAATGAAGTTTACGGCTTTTTAGCCACGAAAATATTAAAAACAACTTCAAATCAGGATTTTGGAACCATTTACAGTATGGAAAGTTGTTCCCATATTTACCAAATAACAAGAAGTTTGAAATTTTTGTATTTCTTGAAAACAGTATGTCCAAACCTAAAAACGCCAAGAGCAAAAATAATTTAGAATTCAATCTTGAGTTAGATTTACTATAACTTTAATCAATAACTGTTAAAATATTTTTAAACCTGATTTCTAAGATGTTTTTACAATGAAGTTTACGGCTTTTTAACCACGGAAATATCGAAAACAACTTCAAATCTGGATTTTTGAACCAATTGCAGTATGGAAATTTGTTCCCAAACTTACCAAACTACAAAAAGTTTTAAAATTTAGTTTTTCATGGAAACTGTAGGTTCAAGCCTGAAAACGCCTAAAGCAATAGTTGTTTAGGATGCAATCTTGAGTAAGACTTACTATAAAGTTACAACGATTTTTGTCAAAAATGCTTAAAATTTTTTCAAAACCTACTTTCTGTCATGTTCTTACAATAAAGTTTAGGCCTTTTTAATCACGGAAATACCAAAAATAACTTCAGAAACATAATCAATAGGTCATAAAATGTTTTCTAACCTGGTTTCTGAGATGCTTTTAGAATAAAGTTGACGGCTTTTTAATCACGGAAATAACAAAAACACCTCAAACGGCATTTAGGAGCTTTTTATAGTATGGAAAGTTGATCTCAAATTTACCAAATTGCAAAAAGATTAAAGATTTCGTGTTTCTTCAAAACCGTATGTCCCAGCCTGAAAATGTCAAGAGCAAAAGTTGTTTAGAATTCAGTTTTGAGAAAGACTTACTATAAACTTAATCAGTAACTCTTAAAATTTTTTAAACCTGGTTTTTGCGATGTTTATACAATTAAGTTCCTTGATCTCCTTTTGTTAACCACTTGGCCAATTTTGTACCTGGCCCGCAAAATTTATGTCCTGGAATATGTAGTTCAAATGGCAACATATAAATTCTCGAAAACGATACGACCTAGCCTGAAAACGCCAAGAGCAAATGTTGTTTAGAATTCAATTTTGAGTAAGATTTAGTATAAACATAATAAATAAGTCTTAAAATGTTTTCAAACCCGGTTTTTGAGATGTTTTAACAATGAAGTTTACGGCTTTTAACCACGAAAATAACAAAACACAACTTCAAATCGAGATTTTGGAGCGATTTACTGAATGGAAAATGGTTCCCATACTTACCAAACAACAGAAAGTTCAAATTTTTTGTATTTCTTGAAAACGGTACGTCCAAACCTAATAACGCTAAAAGCAAAAGCTATTTAGAATTCAATCTTGAGTATGATTTACTATAAACATAATCAATAAGTCGTAAAATGTTTTCAAACCTAGTTTCTGAGATGTTTACAAAGCCGTAAACTTTATTGTAACAACATTTTGAAAAAATTTTACGATTTATTGTTTATGTTTTTAGTAAATCTTAATCACAATTTGATTCTAAACAACTTTTGCTTTTGGCGTTTTCAGGCTGGTACATACCGTTTTCGAGAAACACGAAATTTTTAAACTTTTTGTTCTTTGGTAAGTATCGGAACAACTTTTCATATTGTAAATCGCTAAAGAATGCCGATTTGAAGTTGTTTCTGTTATTTCCGTTATCAAAAAGCTTTAAACTTCAGTGTAAAAGCATCTCAAAAACCAGGTTTGAAAAAATTTTACGGCTTATTTATTATGTTTATAGTAAATCATACTCAAGATTGAATTCTAAATAGCTTTTGCTTTTAGCGTTTTTAGGTTTGGACGTACCGTTTTCAAGAAATACAAAAAATTTGAAATTTCTGTTGTTTGGTAAGTATGGGAACCATTTTCCATTCAGTAAATCGCTCCAAAATCTCGATTTGAAGTTGTGTTTTGTTATCTTTGTGGTTAAAAAGCCGTAAACTTCATTGTTAAAACATCTCAAAAACCGGGTTTGAAAACATTTTAAGACTTATTTATTATGTTTATAATAAATCTTACTCAAAATTGAATTCTAAACAACATTTGCTCTAGGCGTTTTCAGGCTAGGTCGTATCGTTTTCGAGAATTTATAAGTTGCCATTTGAACTACATATTCCAGGACATAAATTTTGCGGGCCAGGTACAAAATTGGCCAAGTGGTTAACAAAAGGAGATCAAGGAACTTAATTGTATAAACATCGGAAAAACCAAGTTTAAAAATTTTTAAGAGTTACTGATTAAGTTTATAGTAAGTCTTTCTTCAACTGAATTCTAAACAACTTTTGCTCTTGACATTTTCAGGATGGGACATACCGTTTTGAAGAAACACGAAATCTTTAATCTTTTTGAAATTTGGTAAATTTGAGAACAACTTTCCATACTACAAAAAGCTCCTAAATGCCGTTTGAGGTGTTTTTGTTATTTCCGTGATTAAAAAGCCGTCAACTTTATCCTAAAAGCATCTCAGAAACCAGGTTAGAAAACATTTTATGACCTATTGATTATGTTTCTGAAGTTATTTTTGGTATTTCCGTGATTAAAAAGGCCTAAACTTTATTGTAAGAACATCACAGAAAGTAGGTTTGAAAAAATTTTAAGCATTTTTGACAAAAATCGTTGTAACTTTATAGTAAGTCTTACTCAAGATTGCATCCTAAACAACTATTGCTTTAGGCGTTTTCAGGCTTGAACCTACAGTTTCCAAGAAAAACTAAATTTTAAAACTTTTTGTAGTTTGGTAAGTTTGGGAACAAATTTCCATACTGCAATTGGTTCAAGAATCCCGATTTGAAGTTGTTTTCGATATTTGCGTGGTTAAAAAGCCGTAAACTTCATTGTAAAAACATCTTAGAAATCAGGTTTAAAAATATTTGAACAGTTATTGATTAAATTTATAGTAAATCTAACTCAAGATTGAATTCTAAATTACTTTTGCTCTTGGCGTTTTCAGGTTTGGACATACCGTTTTCAAGAAATACAAAAATTTCAAACTTCTTGTAATTTGGTAAATATGGGAACAACTTTCCATACTGTAAATGGTTTCAAAATCCTGATTTGAAGTTGTTTTTAATATTTTCGTGGTTAAAAAGCTGTAAACTTCATTGTAAAAACATCTCAGAAACCAAGTTTGAAAACATTTTAATAGTTATTGATTACATTTATGGTAAATCTAACTCAAGATTGAATTCTAATTTACTGTTGCTCTTGGTGCTTTCAGGTTTGTACATACCGTTTTCAAAAAATACAAAAATTTCAAACTTCTTGGGGAACAAATTTACATACTGTAAATGGTTCCAGAATCCCCATTTGAAGTTGTTTTTGGTATGTGCGTGTTTAAAAAGCCGTAAACTTTATTGTAACAACATCTCAGAAACTAGGTTTGAGAACATTTTAAGACTTGTTGATTATTTTTATAGTAAATCTTACTCAATATTGAATTCTAAATTACTTTTGCTCATGGCGTTTTCAGGTTTGGACATACCGTTTTCAAGAAATACAAAATTTTAAACTTTTTGTTGTTTAGTAAGTGTGGGAACAACTTTCCATACTGTAAATGGCTCCAAAATCCCCATTTGAAGTTGTTTTTCGTATTTGAGTGTTTAAAAAGCCGTAAATTTTATTGTAAAGCCATCTCAGAAACCAGGTTTGAAAACATTTTAAGACTCGTTGATTATGTTTATAGTAAATCATACTCAAGATTGAATTCTAAATAAACTTTGCTCTTGACGTTTTTAGATTTGGACTTACCGTCTTCTAGAAATACAAGATTTTAAACTTTTTGTTCTTTGGTAAGGATGGGAACCACTTTACATTCTATAAATGGTTCCAAAATCTCGATTTGAAGTTGTGTTTTGTTATTTCCGTGATTAGAAAGGCCTAAACTTCATTGTAAAAACATCGCCAAAACCAGGTTTTTGTGGTTTGGTACGTATCCCATACTTACCACGCAACTTTCCATGCTATAAATCGCTCCAAAAGCCCCATTTGAAGTTATTTTTTGTATTTCCGTGATTGAAAAGCCTTAAACTTCATTGTAAAAACATCGCCAAAACCAGGTTTGAAAAAATTTTAAGACTTATTGATTACTTTTATAGTAAATGTTACTCAAAATAGAATTCTAAGCAACTTTTGCTCTTGGCGTTTTTAAGCTTGGACCTACCGTTTTCAAGAAATACAAAAATTTTCATCTTATTGTTGTTTGGTTACTATCCCATACTTACCAAACAACTTTCCATACTACAAATCGCTCCAGAATCTGGATTTGAAGTTTTTTTTGTATTTCCGTGATTAAAAAGTTGAAAATTTGATTGCAAAAACATCGCAGAAACCAGGATTGAAAAATTTTAAGCACTTTTGACCAAAATCGTTGTAAATTTGTAGTTTTAAAACTTTTTGACAAATTTCCTGGTCGGTCTTACCTAAAATTGAATTCTAAACAAGTTTTGCTGTTGGAATTTTCAGACCAAGTCGTCTCGTTTTCGAGAAACACAAAATTTTTAAACTTTTTGTTGTTTGGTAAGTGTGGGAACAACTTTCCATACTGTAAATCGCTTCAAAATCTCAATTTGAAGTTGTTTTTGGTATTTCCGTTGTTAAGAAGCCGTAAAGTTCATTTAAAACACATCAGAAACCAGGTTTGAAAACATTTTAAGACTTATTTATTATGTTTATATTAAATCTTAATCAAAATTGAATTCTAAGCAACTTTTGCTCTTGGCGTTTTCAGGCTGGGCATACCGTTTTCGAGAAACACGAAATTTTTAAACTTTTTGTTGTTCGATAAGTATCGGAACAACTTTCCATACTGTTAGTTGATCCAGAATCCCGATTTGAGGTAATTTTTGGTATTGCCGTGAATAAAAACCCGTAAACTTCGTTGTAATAACATCGCAGAAAGCAAGTTTGACAAAATTTTATGCATTCTTGACTAAAATATTTGAAACTTTGTTATTTTAAGATCTGTCGATAAAGTTTCTGGTCAGTCTTACCAAGAATTGAATTCTAAACAACTTTTGCTCTTGGCATTTTCAGGCTTGGACGTACCGTTTTAAAGAAACAGAAAAATTTTAAAATTTTTGTTGTTTGGTAAATATGGGAACAACTTCGCATCCTATAAAACGCTCCAAAATCTTGATTTGAAGTTATTTTTGGTGTTTCCGTGATTAAAAAGCCGTAAACTTCGTTGTAATAACATCGCAGAAAGCAAGTTTGAAAAATTTTTATGCATTCTTGACTAAAATATTTGAAACTTTGTTATTTTAAGATCTGTCGATAAAGTTTCTGATCAGTCTTACCAAGAATTGAATTCTAAACAACTTTTGCTCTTGGCATTTTCAGGCTTGGACGTACCGTTTTAAAGAAACACAAAAATTTTAAAATTTTTGTTGTTTGGCAAGTGTGGGAACAACTTTCCATACTACAAATCGCTCCAGAATCTCGACTTGAAGTTATTTTTTGTATTTTCGTGATTAAAAAGTTGAAAATTTGATTGCAAAAACATCGCAGAAACCAGGATTGAAAAATTTTAAGCACTTTTGACCAAAATCGTTGTAAATTTGTAGTTTTAAAACTTTTTGACAAATTTCCTGGTCAGTCTTACCTAAAATTGAATTCTAGACAAGTTTTGCTGTTGGAATTTTCAGACCAAGTCGTCCCGTTTTCGAGAAACACAAAATTTTTAAACTTTTTGTTGTTTGGTAAGTGTGGGAACAACTTTCCATACTGTAAATCGCTTCAAAATCTCAATTTGAAGTTGTTTTTGGTATTTCCGTTGTTAAGAAGCCGTAAAGTTCATTTAAAACACATCAGAAACCAGGTTTGAAAACATTTTAAGACTTATTGATTATGTTTATATTAAATCTTAATCAAAATTGAATTCTAAGCAACTTTTGCTCTTGGCGTTTTCAGGCTGGGCATACCGTTTTCGATAAACACGAAATTTTTAAACTTTTTGTTGCTCGGTAAGTATCGGAACAACATTCCAGCCTATAAATCGCTCCAAAATCTTGATTTGAAGTTATTCTTGGTGTTTCCGTGATTAAAAAGCCGTAAATTTATTTGTAAGAACTTCGCACGAACTAGGTTTGAAAATATTTTAAGTATTTTTGAAAAAAAAACGTTGTAACTTTGTTTTTTCGAGCCTTTTTGATAAAATTTCTGGTAAGTCTTACTCAAAGTTTAGTTCTAAACAACTTTTGCTCCTGGCATTTACAGGCTGGCCGTGTAGTTTTCAAGAAATACAAAAATTGTTAACTTTATGTTGTTTGCTAAGTATCCCATACTTACCAAGCCACTTTCCATACTATAAATCGCTCCAAAATCACGATTTGAAGTTATTTTTGGTATTTCCGTGATTAAAAAGCCGTAAACTTAATTGTAAACACATCGCAGAAAGCAAATTTAAAAAATTTTTAAGCATTCTTGACTAAAATATTTGAAACCTTGTTATTTCAAGACCTGTCGATAAATTTTCTGGTCAGTCTTACCAAGAATTGAATTCTAAACAGCTTTTGCTCTTGGCATTTTCAGGCTTGAACGTACAGTTTTCAAGAAACACAAAATCTTTAAAATTTCTGTTGTTTGGTAAGTGTAGGAACAACTTTCCATACTGTAAATCGCTCCAATATCTCAATTTGAATTTATTTTTGGTGATTCCGTGATTAAAAAGCCATAAATTTAATTGTAAAACTTCGCAGGAACTAGGTTTGAAATAATTTTAAGCAGTCTTGACTAAAATATTTGAAACTTTGTTATTTCAAGACCTGGTGATAGAGTTTCTGGTCAGTCTTACCAAGAATTCAATTCTAAACAACTTTTGCTCTTGGCATTTTCAGGTTTGGACGTACCGTTTTCAAGAAACACAAAACTTTAAAAATTTTGGTTGTTTGGTAAGTATGGGAACAACTTTCCATACTGTAAGTTGCTCCAGAATTTTGATTTGAAGTAATTTTTGGTATTGCCGTAATTAAAAACCCGTAAACTTCGTTGTAAAAACATCACAGAAAGCAAGTTTGAAAAATTTTTATGCATTCTTGACTAAAATATTTGAAACTTTGTTATTTTAATATCTGTCGATAAAGTTTCTGGTCAGTCTTACCAAGAATTGAGTTGTAAACAACTTTTGCTATTGGCATTTTCAGGCTTAGACGTAACGTTTTCAAGAAACACGAAAATTTTAAAATTTTTGTTGTTTGGTAAGTTTGGGAACAACTTTCCATCCTACAAACCGCTCCAAAATCTCAATTTGAAGTTATTTTTGGTATTTCTGTTGTTAAAAAACCGTAAACTTCGTTTTAAAAACATCGCAGAAACCGGAATTGAAAAATTTTAAGTATTTTTGGGAAAAAATCGTTATAACTTTATTGTTTTAAGATTTATGGATAATGTTGCTAGCAAATCTTACTCAAAATCGAATTCTGAACTCATTTTGTTCTTGCTATTTTTTCGCTAGCAAGCATAGTTTTCGAGTAAGCGATTTTGAGTAAGATTTGCTAGAAACATTATCCATAAATCTTAAAACAATAAAGTTATAACGATTTTTTCCCAAAAATTCTTGAAATTTTTCAATCCCGGTTTCTGCAATGTTTTTAAAACGAAGTTTACGGGTTTTTCATCACGGCAATACCAAAAATTACCTCAAATCGGGATTCTGGAGCAACTTGCAGTATGGAAAGTTGTTCGCATACTTACCAAACAACCAAAATTTTTAAACTTTTGTGTTTCTTGAAAACCTGAAAATGCCAAGACCTAAAGTTGTTTAGAATTGAATTCTTGGTAAGACTGACCAGAAACTTTATCGCCAGGTCTTGAAATAACAAAGTTTCAAATATTTTAGTCAAGAATGCCTAAAACTTTCTCAAACCTGGTTCCTGCGAAGTTTTACAATGAAGTTTACGGCTTTTTAACAACGGAAATACCAAAAACAACTTCAAATTGAGATTTTGGAGCGATTTACAGTATGGAAAGTTGTTCCCACACTTACCAAACAACAAAAATTTTTAACCTTTTGTGTTTCTTGAAAACGGTACGTCCAAACCTGAAAATGCCAAGACCAAAAGTTGTTTAGAATTGAATTCTTGGTAAGACTGACCAGAAACTTTATCGCCAGGTCTTGAAATAACAAAGTTTCAAATATTTTAGTCAAGAATGCTTAAAACTTTCTCAAACCTGGTTCCTGCGAAGTTTTACAATGAAGTTTACGGCTTTTTAACAACGGAAATACCAAAAATAACTTCAAATCGTGATTTTGGAGCGATTTATAGTATTGAAAGTGGCTTGGTAAGTATGGGATACTTAGCAAACAACATAAAGTTAACAATATTTGTATTTCTAGAAAACTACACGTCCAAGCCTGTAAATGCCAGGAGCAAAAGTTGTTTAGAATTAAACTTTGAGTAAGACTTACCAGAAATTTTATCAAAAAGGCTCGAAAAAACAAAGTTACATCGTTTTTTTTTCAAAAATACTTAAAATATTTTCAAACTTAGTTCGTGCGAAGTTCTTACAAATAAGTTTACGGCTTTTTGATCACGGAAACACCAAAGATAACTTCAAATCAAAACTTTGGAGCGGTTTATAGGATAGAAAGTTGTTCCCATACTTACCAAACAACAAAAATTTTAAAATTTTCGTGTTTCTTGAAAACGGTACATCCAAGCCTGAAAATGCCAAAAGCAAAAGTTGTTTAGAACTCAATTCTTGGTAAGACTGACCAGAAACTTTATCGACAGATCTTAAAATAACAAAGTTTCAAATATTTTAGACAAGAATGCATAAAAATTTTTCAAACTTGCTTTCTGCGATGTTTTTACAACGAAGTTTACGGGTTTTAATCACCGCAATACCAAAAATTACCTCAAATCGGGATTCTGGAGCAACTTACAGTATGGAAAGTTGTTCCCATACTTACCAAACAACCAAAATTTTTAAAGTTTTGTGTTTCTTGAAAACGGTACGTCCAAACCTGAAAATGCCAAGAGCAAAAGTTGTTTAGAATTGAATTCTTGGTAAGACTGACCAGAAACTTTATCGCCAGGTCTTGAAATAACAAAGTTTCAAATATTTTAGTCAAGAATGCTTAAAACTTTCTCAAACCTGGTTCCTGCGAAGTTTTACAATGAAGTTTACGGCTTTTTAACAACGGAAATACCAAAAATAACTTCAAATTGAGATATTGGAGCGATTTACAGTATGGAAAGTTGTTCCCACACTTACCAAACAACAAATTTTTTTAAACTTTTGTGTTTCTTGAAAACGGTACGTCCAAACCTGAAAATGCCAATACCAAAAGTTGTTTAGAATTGAATTCTTGGTAAGACTGACCAGAAACTTTATCGCCAGGTCTTGAAATAACAAAGTTTGAAATATTTTAGTCAACAATGCTTAAAACTTTCTCAAACCTGGTTCCTGCGAAGTTTTACAATGAAGTTTACGGCTTTTTAACAACGGAAATACCAAAAATAACTTCAAATCGTGATTTTGGAGCGATTTATAGTATGGAAAGTGGCTTGGTAAGTATGGGATACTTAGCAAACAACATAAAGTTAACAATATTTGTATTTCTAGAAAACTACACGTCCAAGCCTGAAAATGCCAGGAGCAAAAGTTGTTTAGAATTAAACTTTGAGTAAGACTTACCAGAAATTTTATCAAAAAGGCTCGAAAAAACAAAGTTACAACGTTTTTTTTTCAAAAATACTTAAAATATTTTCAAACCTAGTTCGTGCGAAGTTCTTACAAATAAGTTTACGGCTTTTTAATCACGGAAACACCAAAAATAACTTCATATCAAGACTTTGGAGCGGTTTATAGGATAGAAAGTTGTTCCCATACTTACCAAACAACAAAAATTTTAAAATTTTCGTGTTTCTTGAAAACGGTACACCCAAGCCTGAAAATGCCAAAAGCAAAAGTTGTTTAGAACTCAATTCTTGGTAAGACTGACCAGAAACTTTATCGACAGATCTTAAAATAACAAAGTTTCAAATATTTTAGTCAAGAATGCTTAAAAAATTTTCAAATCTAGTTCCTGCGAAGTTTTACAATTAAGTTTATGCCATTTTAATCACGGAAACACAAAAATAATTTCAAATCAAGATTTTGGAGCCATTTATAGGCTGGAAAGTTGTTCCGATACTTGAACCACGAAAATAACAAAACACAACTTCAAGAGCAAAAACTTTTTAGAATTCAGTCTTGAGTATGATTTACTGTAACATTAATCAATAAGTCGTAAAAATTTTTCAAACCTGCTTTTTGAGATGTTTTTACAATGAAGTTTAAAGCTTTTTAATCACGGAAATAACAGAAACAACTTCAAATCGGCATTCTTTAGCGATTCACAGTATGAAAAGTTGATCCGATACTTAGCAAACAACAAAAAGTTTAAAAATCTCGTGTTTCTCGAAAACGGTATGCCCAGCCTGAAAACGCCAAGAGCAAAAGTTGTTTAGAATTCAATTTTGATTAAGATTTACTATAAACATAATCAATAAGTCTTAAAATGTTTTCAAACCTGGTTTTGGCGATGTTTTTACAATGAAGTTTAAGGCTTTTCAATCACGGAAATACCAAAAATAACTTCAAATGGGGCTTTTGGAGCGATTTATAGTATGGAAAGTTGCGTGGTAAGTATGGGATACTTACCAAACCACAATAAGTTTAAAAGATTTTGGAACCATTTACAGTATGGAAAGTTGTACCCATATTTACCAAACAACAAAAAGTTTTAAATTTCGTATTTCTTAAAAGCGGTATATCCAAACCTAAAAACGCCATGAGCAATGGTAATTTCGTATTCAATCTTGAGTAACATTTACTATAAAAATAATCAATAAGTCTTAAAATGTTTTCAAACCTGTTTTCTGAGATGGTTTTACAATAAAATTAACGGATTTTTAAACACGCAAATACCAAACACAACTTCACATCGGGATTTTGGAGCGATTTACAGAATGTAAAGTGGTTCCCATCCTTACCAAACAACAAAAAGTATAAAATTTTGTATTTCTAGAAGACGGTAAGTCCAAATCTAAAAACGTCAAGTGCAAAAGTTATTTAGAATTCAATCTTGAGTATGATTTACCATGAACATAATCAACAAGTTTTAAAATGTTTTGAAACATGGTTTCTAAGATGGTTTTACAATAAAGTTTACGGCTTTTTAAACACGCAAATCCGAAAAACAGCTTCAAGAAAACGGCTGATTTACCACAAAAATACCGAAAATCGCTTCAAATTGGGATTCTGAAGCGTTTTACAGCATTTGCGGTCGTTTTCTTGAAACCGGTGCGTGCTAGCAGAAAAATACCAAGAGCAAAATGTGTTTAGAAGTCAATTTTGAGTCAGTTTTCGTTTAAGTATACAATGAAGTTCCTTGATCTCTTTTTACTAACCACTTGGCTAATTTTGTGCCTGGCCCACAAAATTTATATCCTGGAATATGTAGTTCAAATGGCAGCTTGTAAATTCTCGAAAACGATACGTCCTAGCCTGAAAACGCCAAGAGCAAATGTTGTTTAGATTTCAATTTTGAGTAAGATTTATTATAAACATAATAAATAAGTCTTAAAATGTTTTCAAACCGGGTTTCTGAGATGTTTTAACAATGAAGCTTACGGCTTTTTAACCACAAAAATAACAAAACACAACTTCATATCGAGATTTTGGAGCGATTTATAGGCTGTAAAGTTGTTCCGATACTTGCCAAACAACATAAAGTTTAAAAATTTCGTGTTTCTCGAAAACGGTATGCCCAGCCTGAAAACGCCAAGAGCAAAAGTAATTTAGAATTTAATCTTGAGTTAGATATACTATAAATATTATCAATACTATTAAAATGTTTTCAAACTTGGTTTCTGAAATGTTTTTACAATAAAGTTTACGGATTTTTAAACACGCAAATACCAAAAACAACTTCAAATGGGGATTTTGGTGCGATTTAGAGTATGGAAAGTTGTTCCTAAACCAAACAACAAAAAGTTTTAAATTTTGTATTTCTTAAAAGCGGTATATCCCAACCTGAAAACGCCATGAGCACAAATAATTTAGAATTCAATCTTGAGTAAGGTTTACTATAAAAATAATCAATAAGTCTTAAAATGTTTTCAAACCTGGTTTCTGAGATGTTGTTACAATAAAGTTTACGGCTTTTTAAACACGCACATACAAAAAACAACTTCAAATGGAGATTTTGGAGCCATTTACAGTTTGGAAAATTGTTTTCATACTTATCAAACAACAAAAAGTTTGAAATTCTTGTATTTCTTGAAAACAGTATGTCCAAACCTGAAAACGCCAAGAGCAAATGTAATTTAGAATTCAATTTGAGATAGATTTACTATAAAAATAATCAATAAGTCTTAAAATGTTTTCAAACCTGGTTTTTGAGATGTTGTTACAATAAAGTTTACGGTTTTTAAACTCGCACATACAAAAAACAACTTCAAATCGGGACTTTGGAACCATTTACAGTATGAAAAGTTGTTCCCAAACTAACCAAACTACAAGTTTAAAAATTTCGTTTTTCTTGAAAACTGTAGGTGCAAGCCTGAAAACGCTTAGAGCAATAGTTGTAAGACTTACTATAAACTATATCAAAAATTCATGAAACAACAAATTTACAACAATTTTTGTCAAAAATAGTAAACATTTTTTATTCCTGGTTTCTGGGAAGATTTTACAATGAAGTTTACAGCTTTTTGACCACGGAAATATTAAAAATAACTTCAAATCAGGATTTTGGAGCGATTTACAGAATGTAAGGTGGTTCCCATCTTTACCAAACAACAAAAAGTTTGAAATTTTTGAATTTTTTGAAAACGGCATGTCCAAACCTGAAAACGCCATAAGCAATAATAATTTAGTATTCAATCTTGAGTAAGATTTACTATAAAAATAATCAACAAGTCTTAAAATGTTTTCAAAGCTGGTTTCTGAGATAGTTTTACAATATTATTTATTGTTTATGTTTATGGTAAATCTTAATCAAAATTTGATTCTAAACAACTTTTGCTTTTGGCGTTTGTAGGCTGGGACAAGCCGTTTTCGAGAAACACGAAATTTTTAAACTTTTTGTTGTTTGCTAAGTATCGGATCAACTTTTCATATTGTGAATCGCTAAAGAATGCCGATTTGAAGTTGTTTCTGTTATTTCCGTGATTAAAAAGCTTTAAACTTCATTGTAAAAACATCTCAAAAACCAGGTTTGAAAAAATTTTACGACTTATTGATTATGTTTATAGTAAATCATACTCAAGATTGAATTCTAAATAGCTTTTGCTTTTAGCGTTTTTAGGTTTCGACGTACCGTTTTCAAGAAATACAAAAAATTTGAACTTTCTGTTGTTTGGTAAGTATGGGAACCATTTTCCATTCAGTAAATCGCTCCAAAATCTCGATTTGAAGTTGTGTTTTGTTATTTTCGTGGTTAAAAAGCCGTAAACTTCATTGTTAAAACATCTCAAAAACCGGGTTTGAAAACATTTTAAGACTTATTTATTATGTTTATAAAAAATCTTACTCAAAATTGAATTCTAAACAACATTTGCTCTTGGCGTTTTCAGGCTAGGTCGTATCGTTTTCGAGAATTTATAAGTTGCCATTTGAACTACATATTCCAGGACATAAATTTTGCGGGCTAGGTACAAAATTGGCCAAGTGGTTAACAAATGGAGATCAAGGAACTTAATTGTATAAACATCGCAAAAACCAGGTTTAAAAAAATTTAAGAATTACTGTTTAAGTTTATAGTAAGTCTTTCTCAAGACTGAATTCTAAACAACTTTTGCTCTTGACATTTTCAGGCTGGGACATACCGTTTTGAAGAAACACGAAATTTTTAATCTTTTTGCAATTTGGTAAATTTGAGAACAACTTTCCATACTATAAAAAGCTCCTAAATGCCGTTTGAGGTGTTTTTGTTATTTCCGTGTTTAAAAAGCCGTCAACTTTATTCTAAAAGCATCTCAGAAACCAGGTTAGAAAACATTTTATGACCTATTGATTATGTTTCTGAAGTTATTTTTGGTATTTCCGTGATTAAAAAGGCCTAAACTTTATTGTAAGAACATCACAGAAAGTAGGTTTGAAAAAATTTTAAGCATTTTTGACAAAAATCGTTGTAACTTTATAATAAGTCTTACTCAAGATTGCATCCTAAACAACTATTGCTTTAGGCGTTTTCAAGCTTGAACCTAGAGTTTCCAAGAAAAACTAAATTTTAAAACTTTTTGTAGTTTGGTAAGTTTGGGAACAAATTTCCATACTGCAATTGGTTCAAAAATCCCGATTTGAAGTTATTTTCGATATTTCCGTGGTTAAAAAGCCGTAAACTTCATTGTAAAAACATCTTAGAAATCAGGTTTAAAAATATTTTAACAGTTATTGATTAAATTTATAGTAAATCTAACACAAGATTGAATTCTAAATTACTTTTGCTCTTGGCGTTTTCAGGTTTGGACATACCGTTTTCAAGAAATACAAAAATTTCAAACTTCTTGTTATTTGGTGAATATGGGGACAACTTTCTATACTGTAAATGGTTCCAAAATCCTGATTTGAAGTTGTTTTTAATATTTTCGTGGTTAAAAAGCCGTAAACTTCATTGTAAAAACATCTCAGAAACCAAGTTTGAAAACATTTTAATAGTTATTGATAACATTTATGGTAAATCTAACTCAAGATTGAATTCTAATTTACTGTTGCGTTTGCGTTTTCAGGTTTGGACATACCGTTTTCAAGAAACACAAAAATTTCAAACTTCTTGGGGAACAACTTAACATACTGTAAATGGCTCCAGAATCCCCATTTGAAGTTGTTTTTGGTATGTGCGTGTTTAAAAAGCCGTAAACTTTATTGTAACAACATCTCAGAAACTAGGTTTGAAAACATTTTAAGACTTGTTGATTATGTTTATAGTAAATCATACTCAAGATTTAATTCTAAATAAATTTTGCTCTTGACGTTATTAGATTTGGACTTGCCGTCTTCTAGAAATACAAAATTTTAAACTTTTTGTTTTTTGATAAGGATGGGAACCACTTTATATTCTATAAATCGCTCGAAAATTCCGATTTGAAGTTGTTTTTAGTATCTGCGTGTTTAAAAATCCGTAAACTTTATTGTATAAACATCTCAGAAACCATGTTTGAAAACATTTTAATGGTTATTGATAATATTTATAGTAAATCTAACTCAAGATTGAATTCTATATTACTTTTGCTCTTGGCGTTTTCAGGTTTGGGCATACCGTTTTCAAGAAATACAAAAATTTTAAACTTTTTGTTATTTGGTAAATATGGGAACAACTTTCCATACTGTAAATGGTTCCAAAATCCTGATTTGAAGTTGTTTTTAATATTTTCGTGGTTAAAAAGCCGTAAACTTCATTGTAAAAACATCTCAGAAACCAAGTTTTAAAACATTTTAGTAGTTATTGATTACATTTATAGTAAATCTAACTTAAGATTGAATTCTAATTTACTTTTGCTCTTGGCGTTTTCAGGTTTGGACATACCGTTTTCAAGAAATACAAAAATTTCAAACTTCTTGGGGAACAACTTTACATACTGTAAATGGCTCCAGAATCCCCATTTGAAGTTGTTTATGGTATGTGTGATTCTGGAGCGATTTGTAGTATGGAAAGTTGTTTGGTAAGTATGGGATACTTACCAAACAACAATAAGATGAAAATTTTTGTATTTCTTGAAAACGGTAGGTCCAAGCTTAAAAACGTCAAGAGCAAAAGTTGCTTAGAATTCTATTTTGAGTAACATTTACTATAAAGTTAATCAATAAGTCTTAAAATTTTTTCAAACCTGGTTTTGGCGATGTTTTTACAATGAAGTTAAGGCCTTTTTAATCACGGAAATAACAAAATACAACTTCAAATCGAGATTTTGGAACCATTTACAGTATGGAAAGTTGTTCCCATATTTACCAAACAACAAGAAGTTTGAAATTTTTGTATTTCTTGAAAACGGTATGTCCAAACCTGAAAACGCCAAGAGCAAAAGTAATTTAGAATTCAATCTTGAGCTAGATTTACTATAAAAATAATCAACAAGTCTTTAAATGTTATCAAACCTAGTTTCTGAGATGTTGTTACAATAAAGTTTACGGCTTTTTAAACACGCACGTACCAAAAACAACTTCAAATGGGGATTCTGGAGCCATTTACAGTATGTAAAGTTGTTCCTCAAGAAGTTTGAAATTTTTGAATTTCTTGAAAACGGTATGTCCAAACCTGAAAACGCCAAGAGCAAAAGTAATTTAGAATTCAATCTTGAGTTAGATTTACTATAAAAATAATTAATAACTATTAAAATATTTTTAAACTTGGTTTCTGAGATGTTTTTACAATGAAGTTTACGGCTTTTTAACCACGAAAATATCAAAAACAACTTCAAATCAGGATTTTGGAACCATTGAAGTTTACGGCTTTTTAACAACGGAAATACCAAAAATAACTTCAAATCGTGATTTTGGAGCGATTTATAGTATGGAAAGTGGCTTGGTAAGTATGGGATACTTAGCAAACAACATAAAGTTAACAATATTTGTATTTCTTGAAAACTACACGTCCAAGACTGAAAATGCCAGGAGCAAAAGTTGTTTAGAATTAAATTTTGAGTAAGACTTACCAGAAATTTTATCAAAAAAGCTCGAAAAAACAAAGTTACAACGTTTTTTTTTCAAAAATACTTAAAATATTTTCAAACCTAGGTCGTGCCAAGTTCTTACAAATAAGTTTACGGCTTTTTAATCACGGAAACACCAAAAATAACTTCAAATAAAGACTTTGGAGCGGTTTATAGGATAGAAAGTTGTTCCCATACTTACCAAACAACAAAAATTTTAAAATTTTCGTGTTTCTTGAAAACGGTACATCCAAGCCTGAAAATGCCAAAAGCAAAAGTTGTTTAGAACTCAATTCTTGGTAAGACTGACCAGAAACTTTATCGACAGATCTTAAAATAACAAAGTTTCAAATATTTTAGTCAAGAATGCATAAAAATTTTTCAAACTTGCTTTCTGCGATGCTTTTACAACGAAGTTTACGGGTTTTTAATCACCGCAATACGAAAAATTACCTCAAATCGGGATTCTGCAGCAACTTACAGTATGGAAAGTTGTTCCCATACTTACCAAACAACCAAAATTTTTAAAGTTTTGTGTTTCTTGAAAACGGTACGTCCAAACCTGAAAATGCCAAGAGCAAGTTGTTTAGAATTGAATTCTTGGTAAGACTGATCAGAAACTTTATCACCAGGTCTTGAAATAACAAAGTTTCAAATATTTTAGTCAAGAATGCTTAAAAACTTTTCAAACCTAGTTCCTGCGAAGTTTTACAATTAAGTTTATGCCTTTTTAATCACGGAAACACAAAAATAACTTCAAATCAAGATTTTGGAGCCATTTATAGGCTGGAAAGTTGTTCCGATACTTGAACCACGAAAATAACAAAACACAACTTCAAGAGAAAAACTTTTTATAATTCAGTCTTGAGTATGATTTACTGTAAACATAATCAATAAGTCGTAAAATTTTTTCAAACCTGGTTTTTGAGATGTTTTTACAATAAATTTCAAAGCTTTTTAATGACGGAATTAACAGAAACAAATTCAAATCGGCATTCTTTAGCGATTCACAGTATGAAAAGTTGATCGGATACTTAGCAAACAACAAAAAGTTTAAAAATCTCGTGTTTCTCGAAAACGGTATGCCCAGCCTGAAAACGACAAGAGCAAAAGTTGTTTAGAATTCAATTTTGATTAAGATTTACTATAAACATAATCAATAAGTCTTAAAATGTTTTCAAACCTGGTTTTGGCGATGTTTTTACAATGAAGTTTAAGGCTTTTCAATCACGGAAATACCAAAAATAACTTCAAATGGGACTTTTGGAGCGATTTATAGTATGGAAAGTTGCGTGGTAAGTATGGGATACTTACCAAACCACAATAAGTTTAAAAGTTTTGTATTTCTAGAAAACGGTATGTCGAAGCCTGAAAATGCAAAAAGCAAAACTTGTTTAAAATTGAACTTTGAGCCAAACTTATCAGAAATTTTATCAAAATGTCTTGAAACAACAAAATTACAACGGTTTTTGTCAAAAATGCTTAAAATTTTTTCAAACCTACTTTCTGTGATGTTTTTACAATTAAGTTTAGGCCTTTTTAATCGCCGAAATAACAAGACACAACTTCAAATCGAGATTTTGGAACCATTTACAGTATGGAAAGTTGTTCCCATATTCACCAAACAACAAAAAGTTTGAAATTTTTGTATTTCTTGAAAGCGGTATGTCCAAACCTAAAAACGCCATGAGCAAAAGTAATTTAGAATTTAGTCTTGAGTTAGATTTACTATAAAAATAATCAATAAGTCTTAAAATGTTTTCAAACCTGGTTTCTGAGATGTTGTTACAATAAAGTTTACGGCTTTTTAAACACGCACATACAAAAAACAACTTCAAATGGAGATTTTGGAGCCATTTACAGTATGGAAAATTGTTTTCATACTTATCAAACAACAAAAAGTTTGAAATTCTTGTATTTCTTGAAAACAGTATGTCCAAACCTGAAAACGCCAAGAGCAAATGTAATTTAGAATTCAATTTGAGATAGATTTACTATAAAAATAATCAATAAGTCTTAAAATGTTTTCAAACCTGGTTTTTGAGATGTTGTTACAATAAAGTTTACGGTTTTTTAAACACGCACATACCAAAAACAACTTCAAATGGAGATTTTGGAGCCATCTACAGTATGGAAAGTTGTTCCCATACTTACCAAACAACAAAAAGTTTTAAATTTTGTATTTCTTAAAAACGGTATGTCCAAACCTAAAAACGCCAAGAGCAAAAGTCATTTAGAATTTAGTCTTGAGTTAGATTTACTATAAATATAATCAATAACTGTTAAAATATTTTTAATTCTGGTTTCTGAGATGTTTCTACAATGAAGTTTACGGCTTTTTAACCACGGAAATATCGAAAACACCTTCAAATCGGGACTTTGAAACCATTTACAGTATGAAAAGTTGTTCCCAAACTAACCAAACTACAACAAGTTTAAGAATTTCGTTTTTCTTGAAAACTGTAGGTGCAAGCCTGAAAACGCTTAGAGCAATAGTTGTTTAGAATTCAATTTTGAGTAATACTTACTATAAACTTAAGCAATAAGTCTTAAAATATTTTCAAACCTAGTTTCTGAGATTTTACAATAAAGTTTACGGCTTTGTAAACACGCACATTCCAAAAACAACTTCAAATGGGGATTCTGGAGCCATTTACAGTATGTAAAGTTGCTCCCATATTTACCAAACAACAAAAAGTTTGAAATTTTTGTATTTCTTGAAAACGGTATGTCCAAACCTGAAAACGCCAAGAGCAAAAGTAATTTAGAATTCAATCTTAACTTAGATTTACTATAAATATAATCAATAACTATTAAAATGTTTTCAAACTTGGTTTCTGAGATGTTTTTACAATGAAGTTTACGGTTTTTTAACCACGAAAATATCAAAAACAACTTCAAATCAAGATTTTGGAACCATTTACAGTATGGAAATTTGTTCCCATATTTACCAAACAACAAGAAGTTTGAAATTCTTGTATTTTTTGAAAACGGTATGTCCAAACCTGAAAACGCCAAGAGCAAAAGTAATTTAGAATTCAATCTTGAGTTAGATTTACTATAAATTTAATCAATAACTGTTAAAATATTTTTAAACCTGATTTCTAAGATGTTTTTACAATGAAGTTCACGGCTTTTTAACCACGGAAATATCGAAAACAACTTCAAATCGGGATTTTTGAACCAATTGCAGTATGCAAATTTGTTCCCAAACTTACCAAACTACAAAAAGTTTTAAAATTTAGTTTTTCTTGGAAACTGTAGGTTCAAGCCTGAAAACGCCTAAAGTAATAGTTGTTTAGGATGCAATCTTGAGTAAGACTTACTATAAAGTTACAACGATTTTTGTCAAAAATGCTTAAAATTTTTTCAAACCTACTTTCTGTGATGTTCTTACAATAAAGTTTAGGCCTTTTTAATCACGGAAATACCAAAAATAACTTCAGAAACATAATCAATAGGTCATAAAATGTTTTCTAACCTGGTTTCTGAGATGCTTTTAGAATAAATTTGACGGCTTTTTAATCACGGAAATAACAAAAACACCTCAAACGGCATTTAGGAGCTTTTTATAGTATGGAAAGTTGTTCTCAAATTTACCAAATTGCAAAAAGTTTAAAAATTTCGTGTTTCGTCAAAACGGTATGTCCCAGCCTGAAAATGTCAAGAGCAAAAGTTGTTTAGAATTCAGTCTTGAGTAAGACTTACTATAAACTTAATCAGTAACTCTTAAAAAATTTTAAACCTGGTTTTTGCGATGTTTATACAATGAATTTCCTTGATCTCCTTTTGCAAACCACTTGGCCAATTTTGTACCTGGCACGCAAAATTTATATCCTGGAATATGTAGTTCAAATGGCAACTTATAAATTCTCGAAAACAATACGACCTAGCCTGAAAACGCCAAGAGCAAATGTTGTTTAGAATTCAATTTTGAGTAAGATTTATTATAAACATAATAAATAAGTCTTAAAATGTTTTCAAACCCGGTTTTTGAGATGTATTAACAATGAAGTTTACGGCTTTTTAACCTCGAAAATAACAAAACACAACTTCAAATCGAGATTTTGGAGCACTTACTGAATGGAAAATAGTTCCCATACTTACCAAACAACAGAAAGTTCAAATTTTTTGTATTTCTTGAAAACGGTACGTCCAAACCTAAAAACGCTAAAGGCAAAAGCTATTTAGAATTCAATCTTGAGTATGATTTACTATAAACATAATCAATAAGTCGTAAAAAATTTTCAAACCTGGTTTTTGAGATGTTTTTACAATGAAGTTTAAAGCTTTTTAATCACGGAAATAACAGAAACAACTTCAAATCGGCATTCTTTAGAGATTTACAATATGAAAAGTTGTTCCGGTACTTACCAAACAACAAAAAGTTTAAAAATTTCGTGTTTCTCGAAAACGGTATGTACCAACCTGAAAACGCCAAAAGCAAAAGTTGTTTAGAATCAAATTTTGATTAAGATTTACTATAAACACAAACACTAAACCGTAAAATTTTTTCAAACCTGGTTTTTGCGATGTTTTTACAATGAAGTTTAAGGCTTTCTAATCTCGGAAATAACAAAAAGAGCTTCAAATCGAAATTCTGGAGCGATTTACAATATGGAAAGTTGTTCCCATACTTACCAAACCACAAGAAGTATAAAAATGTTGTATTTCTTGAAAACGGTACGTCTAAACCTGAAAACGCCAAGAGCAAAAGTTGTTTAGAATTCAATTTTGAGTAAGACTTACTATAAACTTAAGCAATAAGTCTTAAAAAATTTCAAACCTGGTTTTTGCGATGTTTTCACAATGAAGTTTACGGCTTTTTAACCACGAAAATAACAAAACACAACTTCAAATCGAGATTTTGGAGCGATTTACTGAATGGAAAATGGTTCCCATACTTACCAAACAACAGAAAGTTCAAATTTTTTGTATTTGTTGAAAATGGTACGTCCAAACCTAAAAACGCTAAAAACAAAAGCTATTTAGAATTCAATCTTGAGTATGATTTACTATAAACATAATCAATAAGTCGTAAAAATTTTTCAAACCTGGTTTTTGAGATGGTTTTACAATGAAGTTTAAAGCTTTTTAATCACGGAAATAACAGAAACAACTTCAAATCGGCATTCTTTAGCGATTTACAATATGAAAAGTTGTTCCGATACTTACCAAACAACAAAGAGTTTAAAAATTTCGTGTTTCTCGAAAACGGTATGTACCAGCCTGAAAACGCCAAAAGCAAAAGTTGTTTAGAGTCAAATTGTGATTAAGATTTACTAAAAACATAAACAATAAATCCTAAAAATTTTTCAAAATATTGTTACAATAAAGTTTACGGCTTTGTAAACATCTCAGAAACTAAGTTTGAAATCATTTTAAGACTTGTTGATTATGTTCATAGTAAATCATACTCAAGATTGAATTCTAAATAACTTTTGCTCTTGACGTTTTTAGATTTGGACTTTATTGTGAAAACATCGCAAAAACCAGGTTTGAAATTTTTTAAGACTTATTGCTTAAGTTTATAGTAAGTCTTTTTCAAAATTGAATTCTAAACAATTTTTGCTCTTGGCGTTTTCAGGTTTAGACGTACCGTTTTTAAGAAATACAACATTTTTAAACTTTTTGTGGTTTGGTAAGTATGGGAACAACTTTCCATACTGTAAATGGCTCCAGAATCCCCATTTGAAGTTGTTTTTGGAATGTGCGTGTTTACAAAGCCGTAAATTTTATTGTAACATCTGAGAAACTAGGTTTGAAAACATTTTAAGACGTATTGCTTAAGTTTATAGTAAGTCTTACTCAAAATTGAATTCTAAACAACTTTTGCTCTTGGCGTTTTCAGGTTTAGACGTACCGTTTTTAAGAAATACAGCATATTTAAACTTTTTGTGGTTTGGTAAGTATGGGAACAACTTTCCATACTGTAAGTCACTCCAGAATTCCGATTTGAAGTTGTTTCTGTTATTTCCGTGATTAAAAAGCTTTAAATTTCAGTGTAAAAGCATCTCAAAAACCAGGTTTGAAAAAATTTTACGACTTATTGATTATGTTTATAGTAAATCATACTCAAGCTTGAATTCTAAATAGCTTTAGCTTTTAGCGTTTTTAGGTTTGGACGTACCGTTTTGGGGAAATACAAAAAATTTGAACTCTCTGTTGTTTGGTAAGTATGGGAACCATTTTCCATTCAGTAAATCGCTCCAAAATCTCGATTTGAAGTTGTGTTTTGTTATTTTCGTGGTTAAAAAGCCGTAAACTTCATTGTTAAAACATCTCAAAAACCGGGTTTAAAAACATTTTAAGACTTATTTATTATGTTTATAATAAATCTTACTCAAAATTGAATTCTAAACAATATTTGCTCTTGGCGTTTTCAGGCTAGGTCGTATCGTTTTCGAGAATTTATAAGTTGCCATTTGAACTACATATTCCAGGACATAAATTTTGCGGGCCAGGTACAAAATTGGCCAAGTGGTTAACAAAAGGAGATCAAGGAACTTAATTGTATAAACATCGCAAAAACCAGGTTTAAAAAATTTTAAGAGTTACTGATTAAATTTATAGTAAGTCTTACTCAAGGTTGCATCCTAAACAGCTATTGCTTTAGGCGTTTTCAGGCTTGAACCTAAAAATTCCAAGAAAATCTAAATTTTAAAACTTTTTGTAGTCTGGTAAGTTTGGGAACAAATTTCCATACTGCAATTGGTTCAAAAATCCCGATTTGAAGTTGTTTTCGATATTTCCGTGGTTAAAAAGCCGTAAACTTCATTGTAAAAGCATCTTAGAAATCAGGTTTAAAAATATTTTAAGAGTTATTGATTAAATTTATAGTAAATCTAACTCAAGATTGAATTCTAAATTATTTTTGCTCTTGGCGTTTTCAGGTTTGGACATACGGTTTTCAAGAAATACAAAAATTTCAAACTTTTTGTTATTTGGTAAATATGGGAACAACTTTCCATACTGTAAGTGGTTGCAAAATTCTGATTTGAAGTTGTTTTTAATATTTTCGTGGTTAAAAAGCCGTAAACTTCATTGTAAAAACATCTCAGAAACCAAGCTTGAAAACATTTTAATAGTTATTGATTACATTTATGGTAAATCTAACTCAAGATTAAATTCTAATTTACTGTTGTTCTTGGCGTTTTCAGGTTTGGACATACCGTTTTCAAGAAATACAAAAATTTCAAACTTCTTGGGGAACAACTTTACATACTGTAAATGGCTCCAGAATCCCCATTTGAAGTTGTTTTTGGTATGTGCGTGTTTAAAAAGCCGTAAACTCTATTGTAACAACATCTCAGAAACTAGGTTTGAGAACATTTTAAGACTTGTTGATTATTTTTATAGTAAATCTTTCTCAAGATTGAATTCTAAATTACTTTTGCTCATGGCGTTTTCAGGTTTGGACATACCGTTTTCAAGAAATACAAAATTTTAAACTTTTTGTTGTTTAGTAAGTGTGGGAACAACTTTCCAAACTGTAAATGGCTCCAAAATCCCCATTTGAAGTTGTTTTTCGTATTTGAGTGTTTAAAAAGCCGTAAATTTTATTGTAAAACCATCTCAGAAACCAGGTTTGAAAACATTTTAAGACTTGTTGATTATGTATATAGTAAATCACACTCAAGATTGAATTCTAAATAAATTTTGCTCTTGACGTTTTTAGATTTGGACTTACCGTCTTCTAGAAATACAAAATTTTAAACTTTTTGTTGTTTGGTAAGGATGGGAACCACTTTACATTCTATAAATGGTTCCAAAATCTCGATTTGAAGTTGTGTTTTTTTATTTCCGTGATTAAAAACGCCTAAACTTCATTGTAAAAACATCACAGAAAGTAGTTTTGAAAAAATTTTAAGCATTTTTGACAAAAATCGTTGTAACTTTGTTGTTTCAAGACATTTTGATAAAGTTTCTGATAAGTTTTGCTCAAAGTTCAATTTTAAACAAGTTTTGCTCTTTGCATTTTCAGGCTTTGACATTCCGTTTTCAAGAAATACAAAACTTTTAAACTTTTTGTGGTTTGGTAAAAATCCCATACTTACCACGCAACTTTCCATGCTATAGATCGCTCCAAAAGCCCCATTTGAAGTAATTTTTGGTATTTCCGTGAATGAAAAGCCTTAAACTTCATTGTAAAAACATCGCCAAAACCAGGTTTGAAAAAATTTTAAGACTTATTGATTAATTTTATAGTAAATGTTACTCAAAATAGAATTCTAAGCAACTTTTGCTCTTGACGTTTTTAAGCTTGGACCTACCGTTTTCAAGAAATACAAAAATTTTCATCTTATTGTTGTTTGGTAAATATCCCATACTTACCAAACAACTTTCCATAATACAAATCGCTCCAGAATCTGGATTTGAAGTTATTTTTTGTATTTCCGTGATTAAAAAGTTGAAAATTTGGTTGCAAAAACATCGCAGAAACCAGGATTGAAAAATTTTAAGCACTTTTGACCAAAATCGTTGTAAATTTGTAGTTTTAAAACTTTTTGATAAAATTCCTGGTCAGTCTTACCTAAAATTGAATTCTAAACAAATTTTGCTGTTGAAATTTTCAGACCAAGTCGTCCCGTTTTCGAGAAACACATTTTTTTAAACTTTTTGTTGTTTGGTAAGTGTGGGAACAACTTTCCATACTGTAAATCGCTCCAAAATCTCAATTTGAAGTTGTTTTTGGTATTCCCGTTGTTAAGAAACCGTAAAGTTCATTTAAAACACATCAGAAACCAGGTTTGAAAACATTTTAAGACTTATTGATTATGTTTATAGTAAATCTCAATCAAAATTGAATTCTAAACAACTTTTGCTCTTGGCGTTTTCAGGCTGGGCATATCGTTTTCGAGAAACACGAAACTTTAAAAATTTTGGTTGTTTGGTAAGTATGGGAACAACTTTCCATACTGTAAGTTGCTCCAGAATTCCGATTTGAGGTAATTTTTGTATTGCCGTAATTAAAAACCCGTAAACTCCGTTGTAAAAACATCGCAGAAAGCAAGTTTGAAAAAATTTTATGCATTCTTGACTAAAATATTTGAAACTTTGTTATTTTAATATCTGTCGATAAAGTTTCTGGTCAGTCTTACCAAGAATTGATTTCTAAACAACTTTTGCTATTGGCATTTTCAGGCTTGGACGTACCGTTTTCAAGAAACACAAAAATTTTAAAATTTTTGTTTTTTGGTAAGTATGGGAACAACTTTCCATCCTACAAACCGCTCCAAAATCTTGCTTTGAAGTTATTTTTGGTATTTCCGTGATTAAAAAGCCGTAAACTTAATTGTAAACACATCGCAGAAAGCAAATTTGAAAAAAATTTAAGCATTCTTGACTAAAATAGTTGAAACCTTGTTATTTCAAGACCTGTCGATAAATTTTCTGGTCAGTTTTACTAAGTATTGAATTCTAAACAACTTTTGCTCTTGGCATTTTCAGGCTTGAACGTACAGTTTTCAAGAAACACAAAAATTTTAAAATTTTTGTTGTTTGGTAAGTGTGGGAACAACTTTCCATACTGTAAATCGCTCCAAAATCTCAATTTGATGTTGTTTTTGGTATTTCTGTTGTTAAAAAGCCGTAAACTTCGTTTTAAAAACATCGCAGAAACCGGGATTGAAAAATTTTAAGTATTTTTGGGAAAAAATCGTTATAACTTTATTGTTTTAAGATTTATGGATAATGTTTCTAGCAAATCTTACTCAAAATCGAATTCTGAACACATTTTGCTCTTGCTATTTTTTCGCTAGCAAGCATAGTTTTCGAGAAAACGGCTGATTTACCACAAAAATACCGAAAATCGCTTCAAATCGGGATTCTGAAGCGTTTTACAGCATTTGCGGTCGTTTTCTTCAAACCTTCAAACCTTGCTATTTTATTGCTAGCACGCACCGGTTTCAAGGAAACGAACGTAAATGCTGTAAAACGCTTCAGAATCCCGATTTGGTGCGATTTTCGGTATTTTTGTGATAAATCGGCTGTTTTCTCGAAAACTATGCATGCTAGCGAAAAAATAGCAAGAGCAAAATGTGTTTAAAATTCCATTTTGAGTAAGATTTGCTAGAAACATTATCCATAAATCTTAAAACAATAAAGTTATAAGGATTTTTTCCCAAAAATACTTGAAATTTTTCAATCCCGGTTTCTGCAATGTTTTTAAAACGAAGTTTACGGGTTTTTAATCACGGCAATACCAAAAATTACCTCAAATCGGGATTCTGGAGCAACTTGCAGTATGGAAAGTTGTTCCCATACTTACCAAACAACCAAAATTTTTAAACTTTTGTGTTTTTTGAAAACGGTACGTCCAAGCCTGAAAATGCCAAGAGCAAAAGTTGTTTAGAACTCAATTCTTGGTAAGACTGACCAGAAACTTTATCGACAGATCTTAAAATAACAAAGTTTGAAATATTTTAGTCAAGAATGCTTAAAACTTTCTCAAACCTGGTTCCTGCGAAGTTTTACAATGAAGTTTACGGCTTTTTAACAACGGAAATACCAAAAATAACTTCAAATTGTGATTTTGGGGCGATTTATAGTATGGAAAGTGGCTTGGTAAGTATGGGATACTTAGCAAACAACATAAAGTTAACAATTTTTGTATTTCTTGAAAACTACACGTCCAAGCCTGAAAATGCCAGGAGCAAAAGTTGTTTAGAATTAAACTTTGAGTAAGACTTACCAGAAATTTTATCAAAAAGGCTCGAAAAAACAAAGTTACAACGTTTTTTTTTCAAAAATACTTAAAATATTTTCAAACCTAGTTTGTGCGAAGTTCTTACAAATAAGTTTACGGCTTTTTAATCACGGAAACACCAAAAATAACTTCAAATCAAGATTTTGGAGCGGTTTATAGGATGGAAAGTTGTTCCCATACTTACCAAACAACAAAAATTTTAAAATTATTGTGTTTCTTGAAAACGGTACATCCAAGCCTGAAAATGCCAAAAGCAAAAGTTGTTTAGAACTCAATTCTTGGTAAGACTGACCAGAAACTTTATCGACAGATCTTAAAATAACAAAGTTTCAAATATTTTAGTCAAGAATGCATAAAAATTTTTCAAACTTGCTTTCTGCGATGTTTTTACAACGAAGTTTACGGGTTTTTAATCACCGCAATACCAAAAATTACCTCAAATCGGGATTCTGGAGCAACTTACAGTATGGAAAGTTGTTCCCATACTTACCAAACAACCAAAATTTTTAAAGTTTTGTGTTTCTTGAAAACGGTACGTCCAAACCTGAAAATGCCAAGAGCAAAAGTTGTTTAGAACTGAATTCTTGGTAAGACTGACCAGAAACTTTATCACCAGGTCTTGAAATAACAAAGTTTCAAATATTTTAGTCAAGAATGCTTAAAAATTTTTCAAACCTAGTTCCTGCGAAGTTTTACAATTAAGTTTATGCCTTTTTAATCACGGAAACACAAAAATAACTTCAAATCAAGATTTTGGAGCCATTTATAGGCTGGAAAGTTGTTCCGATACTTGAACCACGAAAATAACAAAACACAACTTCAAGAGCAAAAACTTTTTAGAATTCAGTCTTGAGTATGATTTACTGTAAACATAATCAATAAGTCGTAAAATTTTTTCAAACCTGGTTTTTGAGATGTTTTTACAATGAAGTTTAAAGCTTTTTAATCACGGAATTAACAGAAACAACTTCAAATCGGCATTCTTTAGCGATTCACAGTATGAAAAGTTGATCCGATACTTAACAAACAACAAAAAGTTTAAAAATCTCGTGTTTCTCGAAAACGGTATGTCCTAGCCTGAAAACGCCAAAAGCAAAAGTTGTTTAGAATCAAATTTTGATTAAGATTTACTATAAACATAAACAATAAATCGTAAAAAAATTTCAAACCTGGTTTTTGCGATGTTTTTACAATGAAGTTTAAGGCTTTTTAATCACGGAAATAACAAAAACAGCTTCAAATCGGAATTCTGGAGCGATTTACAGTATGGAAAGTTGTTCCCATACTTACCAAACAACAAAAAGTTTAAAAATGTTGTATTTCTTGAAAACGGTACGTCTAAATCTGAAAACGCCAAAAGCAAAAGTTGTTTAGAATTCAATTTTGAGTAAGACTTACTATAAACTTAAGCAATAAGTCTTAAAAAATTTCAAACCTGGTTTTTGCGATGTTTTCACAATGAAGTTTACGGCTTTTTAACCACGAAAATAACAAAACACAACTTCAAATCGAGATTTTGTAGCGATTTACAGAATGGAAAGTCGTTCCCAAACTCACCAAATTGCAAAAAGTATTTGCCATATGAGAATCTCGAGCTTTTTGCCCCTACCGTTTTCGAGAAAAACCGTATTTTTAAACATTTTGTATATTGGTATGTTTGGGAACAACTTTCCATACTGTAAATGGCCCCAAAATCCGTACAAAATTTTAAACTTTTTGTTGTTTGCTAAGGATGGGAACCACTTTACATTCTGTAAATCGCTCCAAAATCCAGATGTGAAGTTGTTTTTGGTAGTTGCGTGTTTAAAAATCCGTTAATTTTATTGTAAAACCATCTCAGGAACCAGATGTGGAAACCTTTTAAGACTTATTGATTATTTTTATAGTAAATCTTACTCAAGATTGAATACTAAATTACCATTGCTCATGGCGTTTTCAGGTTTGGACATACCGTTCTCAAGAAATACAAAAATTTCAAACTGCTTGTTATTTGGTAGAGATAGGAACCACTTTACATTCAGTAAATCGCTCCAAAATCCCGATTTGAAGTTATTTTTGTTATTTCCGTGGTCAAAAATCTGTAAATTTCATTGTAAATTCTTCCCAGAAACCAGGTTTAAAAAAATGTTTTGTATTTTTGACAAAAATGGTTGTAAATTTATTGTTTTAAGACCTTTTGATAAAGTTTATAGTAAGTCTTACTCAAGATTGCATTCTAAACAACTATTGCTCAAGGCGTTTTCAGGCTTGCACCTACAGTTTTAGAAATTTTTAAACCTGGTTTTTGCGATGTTTTTACAATGAAGTTTCTTGATTTCCTTTTGCTAACTACTTGGGTAATTTTGTACCTGGCCCGCAAAATTTATAGCCTGGAATATGTAGTTCAAATGGCAACTTATTAATTCTCGAAAACGATACGCCCTAGCCTGAAAATGCCAAGAACAAAAGTTGTTTAGAATTCAATTTTGAGTAAGATTTATTATAAACATAATAAATAAGTCTTAAAATGTTTTCAAACCCGGTTTCTGAGATGTTTTAACAATGAAGTTTACAGCTTTTGAACCACGAAAATAACAAAACACAACTTCAAGAGCAAAAACTATTTAGAATTCAGTCTTGAGTATGATTTACTAAAAACATAATCAATAAGTCGTAAAATTTTTTCAAACCTGGTTTTCGAGATGTTTTTACAATGAAGTTTGAAGCTTTTTAATCACGGAAATAACAGAAACAACTTCAAATCGGCATTCTTTAGCGATTTACAATATGAAAAGTTGTTCCGATACTTACCAAGCAACAAAAAGTTTAAAAATCCCGTGTTTCTCGAAAACGGTATGTACCAGCCTAAAAACGCCAAAAGCAAAGGTTGTTTAGAATCAAATTTTGATTAAGATTTACTATAAACATATACAATAAATCGTAAAATTTTTTCAAACCTGGTTTTTGCGATGTTTTTACAATGAAGTTTAAGAATTATTAATCACGGAAATAACAAAAACAGCTTCAAATCGGGATTCTGGAGCGATTTACAGTATGGAAAGTTGTTCCCATACTTACCAAACCACAAAAAGTTTAAAAATGTTGTATTTCTTGAAAACGGTACGTCTAAACCTGAAAATGCCAAGACCAAAAGTTGTTTAGAATTGAATATTTGGTAAGACTGACCAGAAACTTTATCGCCAGGTCTTGAAATAACAAAGTTTCAAATATTTTAGTCAAGAATGCTTAAAATTTTCTCAAACCTGGTTCCTGCGAAGTTTTACAATGAAGTTTACGGCTTTTTAACAACGGAAATACCAAAAATAACTTCAAATTGAGATTTTGGAGCGATTTACAGTATAGAAAATTGTTCCCACACATACCAAACAACAAAAATTTTAAAATTTTGAAATTTTTGTGTTTCTTTAAAACGGTACGTCCAAGCCTGAAAATGCCAAGAGCAAAAGTTGTTTAGAATTCAATTCTTGGTAAGACTGACCAGAAACTTTATCGACAGATCTTAAAATAACAAAGTTTCAAATATTTTGGTCAAGAATGCATAAAATTTTTTCAAACTTGCTTTCTGCGATATTATTACAACGAAGTTTACGGGTTTTTAATCACGGCAATACCAAAAATTACCTCAAATCGGGATTCTGGAGCAACTTACAGTATGGAAAGTTGTTCCCATACTTACCAAACAACCAAAATTTTTAAAATTTCTTGTTTCTCGAAAACGGTATGCCCAGCCTGAAAACGCCAAGAGCAAAAGTTGTTTAAAATTCAATTTTGATTAAGATTTACTATAAACATAATCAATAAGTCTTAAAATGTTTTCAAACCTGGTTTCTGATGTGTTTTAAATGAACTTTACGGTTTCTTAACAACGGGAATACCAAAAACAACTTCAAATTGAGATTTTGGAGCGATTTACTGTATGGAAAGTTGTTCCCACACTTACCAAACAACAAAAAGTTTAAAAAAATGTGTTTCTCGAAACGGGACGACTTGGTCTGAAAATTCCAATAGCAAAATTTGTTTAGAATTCAATTTTAGGTAAGACTGACCAGGAAATTTATCAAAAAGTTTTAAAACTACAAATTTACAACGATTTTGGTCAAAAGTGCTTAAAATTTTTCAATCCTGGTTTCTGCGATGTTTTTGCAAACAACAATAAGATGAAAATTATTGTATTTCTTGAAAACGGTAGGTCCAAGCTTAGAAACGCCTAGAGCAAAAGTTGCTTAGAATTCTATTTTGAGTAACATTTACTATAAAATTAATCAATAAGTCTTAAAATTTTTTCAAACCTGGTTTTGGCGATGTTTTTACAATGAAGTTTAAGGCTTTTCAATCACGGAAATACCTAAAATAACTTCAAATGGGGCTTTTGGAGCGATTTATAGCATGGAAAGTTGCGTGGTAAGTATGGGATACTTACCAAACCACAATAAGTTTAAAAGTTTTGTATTTCTTGAAAACGGTATGTCGAAGCCTGAAAATGCAAAGAGCAAAACTTGTTTAAAATTGAACTTTGAGCAAAACTTATCAGAAACTTTATCAAAATGTCTTGAAACAACAAAGTTACAACGATTTTTGTCAAAAATGCTTAAAATTTTTTCAAACCTACTTTCTGTGATGTTTTTACAATAAAGTTTAGACCTTTTTAATCAAGGAAATAACAAAACACAACTTCAAATCGAGATTTTGGAACCATTTATAGAATGTAAAGTGGTTCCCATCCTTACCAAAGAACAAAAAGTTTAAAATTTTGTATTTCTAGAAGACGGTAAGTCCAAATCTAAAAACGTCAAGAGCAAAATTTATTTAGAATTCAATCTTGAGTATGATTTACTATAAACATAATCAACAAGTCTTAAAATGTTTTCAAACCTGGTTTCTGAGATGGTTTTACAATAAAATTTACGGCTTTTTAAACACTCAAATACGAAAATCAACTTCAAATGGGGATTTTGGAGCCATTTACAGTATGGAAAATTGTTCCCACACTTACTAAACAACAAAAAGTTTAAAATTTTGTATTTCTTGAAAACGGTATGTCCAAACCTGAAAACGCCATGAGCAAAAGTAATTTAGAATTCAATCTTGAGTAAGATTTACTATAAAAATAATCAACAAGTCTTAAAATGTTTCAAACCTAGTTTCTGAGATGTTGTTACAATAAATTTACGGCTTTTCAAACACGCACATACCAAAAACAACTTCAAATGGGGATTCTGGAGCCATTTACAGTATGTAAAGTTGTTCCCCAAGAAGTTTGAAATTTTTGTATTTCTTGAAAACGGTATGTCCAAATCTGAAAACGCCAAGAGCAAAAGTAAATTAGAATTCAATCTTGAGTTAGATTTACTATAAATTTAATCAATAACTGTTAAAATATTTTTAAACCTGATTTCTAAGATGTTTTTACAATAAAGTTTACGGCTTTTTAACCACGGAAATATCGAAAACAACTTCAAATCGGGATTTTTGAACCAATTGCAGTATGGAAATTTGTTCCCAAACTTACCAAACTACAAAAAGTTTTAAAATTTAGTTTTTCTTGGAAACTGTAGGCTCAAGCTTGAAAACGCCTAAAGCAATAGTTGTTTAGGATGCAATCTTGAGTAAGACTTACTATAAAGTTACAACGATTTTTGTCAAAGATGTTTAAAATTTTTTCAAACCTACTTTCTGTGATGTTCTTACAATAATGTTTAGGCTTTTTAATCAAGGAAATACCAAAAATAACTTCAGAAACATAATCAATAGGTCATAAAATGTTTTCTAACCTGGTTTCTGAGATGCTTTTAGAATAAAGTTGACGGCTTTTTAATCACGGAAATAACAGAAACACCTCAAACGGCATTTAGGAGCTTTTTATAGTATGGAAAGTTGTTCTCAAATTTACCAAATTGCAAAAAGTTTAAAAATTTCGTGTTTCTTCAAAACGGTATGTCCCAGCCTGAAAATGTCAAGAGCAAAAGTTGTTTAGAATTCCGTCTTGAGTAAGACTTACTATAAACTTAATAAGTAACTCTTAAAATTTTTTAAACTTGGTTTTTGCGATGTTTATACAATGAAGTTCCTTGATCTCCTTTTGCTAACCACTTGGCCAATTTTGTACCTGGCCCGCAAAATTTATGTCCTGGAATATGTAGTTCAAATGGCAACTTATAAATTCTCGAAAACAATACGACCTAGCCTGAAAACGCCAAGAGCAAATGTTGTTTAGGATTCAATTTTGAGTAAGATTTATTATAAACATAATAAATAAGTCTTAAAATGTTTTCAAACCCGGTTTTTGAGATGTATTAACAATGAAGTTTACGGCTTTTTAACCACGAAAATAACAAAACACAACTTCAAATCGAGATTTTGGAGCGACTAACTGAATGGAAAATGGTTCCCATACTTACCAAACAACAGAAAGTTCAAATTTTTTGTATTTCTTGAAAACGGTACGACCATTCAGCAAACCGCTCCAAAATCTCGATTTGAAGTTTTGCGATGTTTATACAATGAAGTTCCTTGATCTCCTTTTGCTAACCACTGTTATTTTTGTTATTTCCGTGGTCAAAAAGCTGTAAACTTCATTGTAAAAACTTCCCAGAAACCAGGTTTAAAGAAATGTTTTGTATTTTTGATAAAAATTGTTGCAAATTTATTGTTTTAAGACCTTTTGATAAAGTTTATAGTAAGTCTTACTCAAGATTGCATTCTAAACAACTATTGCTCTAGGCGTTTTCAGGCTTGCACCTACAGTTTTAGATATTTTTAAACCTGGTTTTTGCGATGTTTTTAAAATGAAGTTTCTTGATCTCCTTTTGCTAACTACTTGGGTAATTTTGTACCTGGCCCGCAAGATTTATAGCCTGGAATATGTAGTTCAAATGGCAACTTATTAATTCTCGAAAACGATACGACCTAGCCTGAAAATGCCAAGAACAAAAGTTGTTTAGAATTCAATTTTTAATAAGATTTATTATAAACATAATAAGTAAGTTTTAAATTGTTTTCAAACCAAGTTTCTGAGATGTTTTAAGAATGAAGTTTACAGTTTTTTAACCACGAAAATAACAAAGCACAACTTCAAGAGCAAAAACTATTTAGAATTCAGTCTTGAGTATGATTTACTATAAACATAATCAATAAGTCGTAAAAATTTTTCAAACCTGGTTTTTGAGATGTTTTTACAATGAAGTTTAAAGCATTTTAATCACGGAAATAACAGAAACAACTTCAAATCGGCATTCTTTAGCGATTCACAGTATGATAAGTTGATCCGATAATTAGCAAACAACAAAAAGTTTAAAAATTTTGTGTTTTTCGAAAACGGTATGTCCCAGCCTACAAACGCCAAAAGCAAAAGTTGTTTAGAATGAAATTTTGATTAAGATTTACTATAAACATAAACAATAAATAATATTGTAAAACCATCTCAGAAACCAGCTTTGAAAACATTTTAAGACTTATTGATTATTTTTATAGTAAATCTTACTCAAGTTTGAATACTAAATTACCATTGCTTATGTCGTTTTCAGGTTTGGACATGCCGTTCTCAAAAAATACAAAAATTTCCAACTTTTTGTTGTTTGGAAAAGATGGGAACCACTTTACATTCTGTAGATTGCTCCAAAATCCTGATTTGAAGTTATTTTTATTATTTCCGTGGTCAAAAAGCTGTAAACTTCATTGTAAAATCTTTCCAGAAACCAGGAATAAAAAATGTTTACTATTTTTGACAAAAATTGTTGTAAATTTGTTGTTTCAAGAATTTTTGATAAAGTTTATAATAAGTCTTACTCAAGATTGCATTCTAAACAACTATTGCTCTAAGCGTTTTCAGGCTTGCACCTACAGTTTTCAAGAAAAACGAAATTCTTAAACTTGTTGTAGTTTGGTTAGTTTGGGAACAACTTTTCATACTGTAAATGGTTCCAAAGTCCCGATTTGAAGGTGTTTTCGATATTTCCGTGGTTAAAAAGCCGTAAACTTCATTGTAGAAACATCTCAGAAACCAGAATTAAAAATATTTTAACAGTTATTAATTATATTTATAGTAAATCTAACTCAAGACTAGATTCTAAATGACTTTTGCTCTTGGCGTTTTTAGGTTTGGACATACCGTTTTTAAGAAATACAAAATTTAAAACTTTTTGTTGTTTGGTAAGTATGGGAACAACTTTCCATACTGTAGATGGCTCCAAAATCCCCACTTGAAGTTGTTTTTGGTATGTGCGTGTTTAAAAAACCGTAAACTTTATTGTAACAACATCTCAAAAACCAGGTTTGAAAACATTTTAAGACTTATTGATTATTTTTATAGTAAATCTAACTCAAGATTGAATTCTAAATTACTTTTGCTCTTGGCGTTTTCAGGTTTGGACATACTGTTTTCAAGAAATACAAGAATTTCAAACTTTTTGTTGTTTGATAAGTATGAAAACAATTTTCCATATTGCAAATGGCTCCAAAATCTCCATTTGAAGTTGCTTTTTGTATGTGCGTGTTTAAAAAGCCGTAAACTTTATTGTAACAACATCTCAGAAACCAGGTTTGAAATCATTTTAAGACTTATTGATTATTTTTATAGTAAATCTTACTCAAGATTGAATTCTAAATTATTTATGCTCATGGCGTTTTCAGGTTTGGATATACCGTTTTTAAGAAATAAAAAATTTAAAACTTTTTGTTGTTTGGTAAGTTTGGGAACAACTTTCCATACTGTAAATCGCACCAAAATCCCCATTTGAAGTTGTTTTTGGTATGTGCGTGTTTAATAAACTGTAAACTTTATTGTAACAACATCTCAAAAACCAGGTTTGAAAACATTTTAAGACTTATTGATTATTTTTATAGTAAATCTTACTCAAGATTGAATTCTAAATTACTTTTGCTCTTGGCGTTTTCAGGCTGGGCATACCGTTTTCGAGAAACACGAAATTTTTAAACTTTTTGTTGTTTGGTAAGTATCGGAACAACTTTCCAGCCTATAAATCGCTCCAAAATCTCGATTTGAAGTTGTGTTTTGTTATTTTCGTGGTTAAAAAGCCGTAAACTTCATTGTTAAAACATCTCAGAAACCCGGTTTGAAAACATTTTAAGACTTATTTATTATGTTTATAATAAATCTTACTCAAAATTGAATTCTAAACAACATTTGCTCTTGGCGTTTTCAGGCTAGGTCGAATCGTTTTCGAGAATTTACAAGTTGTCATTTGAACTACATATTCCAGGATATAAATTTTGCGGGCCAGGCACAAAATTAGCCAAGTGGTTAGTAAAACTAGATCAAGGAACTTCATTGTATACTTAAACGAAAACTAACTCAAAATTGAATTCTAAACACATTTTGCTCTTGGTATTTTTCTGCTAGCACGCACCGGTTTCAAGAAAACGACCGCAAATGCTGTAAAACGCTTCAGAATCCTAATTTGAAGCGATTTTCGGTATTTTTGTGGTAAATCAGCCGTTTTCTTAAAGTTTTTTTTCGTATTTGCGTGTTTAAAAAGCCGTAAACTTTATTGTAAAACCATCTCAGAAACCATGTTATCATCATACCATGTTATATCATACTCAAGATTGAATTCTAAATAACTTTTGCACTTGACGTTTTTAGATTTGGACTTACCGTCTTCTAGAAATACAAAATTTTAAACTTTTTGTTGTTTGGTAAGGATGGGAACCACTTTACATTCTGTAAATCGTTCCAAAATCCCGATGTGAAGTTGTGTTTGGTATTTGCGTGTTTAAAAATCCGTTAACTTTATTGTAAAACCATCTCAGGAAACAGGTTTGAAAACATTTTAAGACTTATTGATTATTTTTATAGTAAATCTTACTCAAGATTGAATACGAAATTACCATTGCTCATGGCGTTTTTAGGTTTGGACATACCGCTTTCAAGAAATACAAAAATTTCAAACTTTTTGTTGTTTGGTAAATATGGGAACAACTTTCCATACTGTAAATGGTTCCAAAATCTCGATTTGAAGTTGTGTCTTGTTATTTCTATGATTAAAAAGGCCTAAACTTAATTGTAAAAACATCACAGATAGTAGGTTTGAAAAAATTTTAAGCATTTTTGACAAAAACCCTTGTAACTTTGTTGTTTCAAGACATTTTGATAAAATTTCTGATAAGTTTTTCTCAAAGTTCAATTTTAAAAGAGTTTTGCTTTTTGCATTTTCAGGCTTCGACATACCGTTTCCTAGAAATACAAAACTTTTAAACTTATTGTGGTTTGGTAAGTATCCCATACTTACCACGCAACTTTCCATATTATAAATCGCTCCAAAAAGCCCCATTTGAAGTTCTTTTTGGTATTTCCGTGATTGAAAAGCCTTAAACTTCATTGTAAAAACATCGCCAAAACCAGGTTTGAAAACATTTTAAGACTTATTGATTATGTTTATAGTAAATCTTAATCAAAATTGAATTCTAAACAACTTTTGCTCTTGGCGTTTTCAGGCTGGGCATACCGTTTTCGAGAAACACGAAATTTTTAAACATTTTGTTGTTTGCTAAGTATCGGATCAACTTTTCATACTGTGAATCGCTAAAGAATGCCGATTTGAAGTTGTTTCTGTTATTTCCGTGATTAAAAAGCTTTAAACTTCATTGTAAAAACATCTCAAAAACCAGGTTTGAAAAATCTTTACGACTTATTGATTATGTTTACAGTAAATCTTACTCAAGACTGAATTCTAAATAGATTTTGCTCTTGAAGTTGTGTTTTGTTATTTTCGTGGTTCAAGAATCGGAACAACTTTCCAGCCTATAAATGGCTCCAAAATCTTGATTTGAAGTTATTTTTGTGTTTCCGTGATTAAAAAGCCATAAACTTAATTGTAAAACTTCGCAGGAACTAGGTTTGAAAAATTTTTAAGCATTCTTGACTAAAATATTTGAAACTTTGTTATTTCAAGACCTGGTGGTAAAGTTTCTGGTCAGTCTTACCAAAAATTCAATTCTAAACAACTTTTGCTCTTGGCATTTTCAGGTTTGGACGTACCGTTTTCAAGAAACACAAAACTTTAAAAATTTTGGTTGTTCGGTAAGTATGGGAACAACTTTCCATACTGTAAGTTGCTCCAGAATCCCGATTTGAGGTAATTTTTGGTATTGCGGTGATTAAAAACCCGTAAACTTCGTTGTAAAAACATCGCAGAAAGCAAGTTTGAAAAATTTTTATGCATTCTTGACTAAAATATTTGAAACTTTGTTATTTCAAGACCTGGCGATAAAGTTTCTGGTCAGTCTTACCAAGAATTCAATTCTAAACAACTTTTGCTCTTGGCATTTTCAGGCTTGAACGTACAGTTTTCAAGAAACACAAAAATTTTAAAATTTTTGTTGTTTGGTAAGTGTGAGAACAACTTTCAATACTGTAAATAGCTCCAAAATCTCAATTTGAAGTTGTTTTTGGTATTTCCGTTGTTAAAAAGCCGTAAACTTCATTGTAAAACTTCGCAGGAACCAGGTTTGAGAAAGTTTTAAGCATTCTTGACTAAAATATTTGAAACTTTGTTATTTTAAGATCTGTCGATAAAGTTTCTGTTCAATCTTACCAAGAATTTAGTTCTAAACAACTTTTGCTCTTGGCATTTTCAGGCTTGGACGTACCGTTTTCAAGAAACACAATAATTTTAAAATTTTTGTTGTTTGGTAAGTATGGGAACAACTTTCCATCCTATAAACCGCTCCAAAATCTTGATTTGAAGTTATTTTTGGTGTTTCCGTGATTAAAAAGCCGTAAACTTATTTGTAAGAACTTCGCACGAACTAGGTTTGAAAATATTTTAAGTATTTTTGAAAAAAAAAACGTTGTAACTTTGTTTTTTCGAGCCTTTTTGATAAAATTTCTGGTAAGTCTTACTCAAAGTTTAATTCTAAACAACTTTTGCTTCTGGCATTTTCAGGCTTGGACGTGTAGTTTTCAAGAAATACAAAAATTGTTAACTTTATGTTGTTTGCTAAGTATCCCATACTTACCAAGCCACTTTCCATACTATAAATCGCCCCAAAATCACGATTTGAAGATATTCTTGGTATTTCCGTTGTTAAAAAGCCCTAAACTTCATTGTAAAACTTCGCAGGAACCAGGTTTGAGAAAGTTTTAAGCATTCTTGACTAAAATATTTGAAACTTTGTTATTTCAAGACCTGGCGATAAAGTTTCTGGTCAGTCTTACCAAGAATTCAATTCTAAACAACTTTTGGTCTTGGCATTTTCAGGTTTGGACGTACCGTTTTCAAGAAACACAAAAGTTTAAAAATTTTGGTTGTTTGGTAAGTATGGGAACAACTTTCCATACTGCAAGTTGCTCCAGAATCCCGATTTGAGGTAATTTTTGGTATTGCCGTGATTAAAAACCCGTAAACTTCGTTTTAAAAACATTGTAGAAACCGGGATTGAAAAATTTCAAGTATTTTTGGAAAAAAATCGTTATAACTTTATTGTTTTAAGATTTATGGATAATGTTTCTAGCAAATCTTACTCAAAATCGAATTTTAAACACATTTTGCTCTTGCTATTTTTTCGCTAGCATGCATAGTTTTCGAGAAAACACCCGATTTATCACAAAAATACCGAAAATCGCTTCAAATCGGGATTCTGAAGCGTTTTACAGAATTTACGGTCGTTTCCTTGAAACCGGTGCGTGCTAGCAATAAAATAGCAAGAGCAAAAGTTGTTCAGAATTCAATTTCAGGTGGCATTTGGTTTAAGCTTTAGCAATAAGTCTTAAAACAAAAACGTTACAACGACTTTATCACAAAAATACTACAAATTTTGTACAATCTGGTTTCTACGACTCGTAACAAAGAGATTAACGCCTTAATAATCACGAAAATCCTTAAATTCACTTCAAATCATGATTCTCGGACGTTTTGTTGCACGTACTGTCGTTTACTTTGAAACGGTGAGTGAGAAATTTCTTTGTAACACGTTGCTGAAACCAGGATTGGAAACTCTTTTTAGTGTTTTTGTGATAAAGTCGTAGTATCGTTCTTGTTTTAAGACCTAGAGATACAACTTAAACGAAAACTGACTCAAAATTGAATTCTAAACACATTTTGCTCTTGGTATTTTTCTGCTAGCACGCACCGGTTTCAAGAAAACGACCGCAAATGCTGTAAAACGCTTCAGAATCCCGATTTGAAGCGACTTTCGGTATTTTTGTGGTAAATCAGCCGTTTTCGGGAGAACTATGCTTGCTAGCGAAAAAATAGCAAGAACAAAATGTGTTCAGAATTCGATTTTGAGTAAGATTTGCTAGAAACATTATACATAAATCTTAAAACAATAAAGTTATAACGTTTTTTTCCCAAAAATACTTAAAATTTTTCAATCCCGGTTTCTGCGATGTTTTTAAAACGAAGTTTACGGCTTTTTAACAACAGAAATACCAAAAACAACTTCAAATTGAGATTTTGGAGCGATTTACAGTATGGAAAGTTGTTCCCACGCTTACCAAACAACAAAAATTTTAAAATTTTTGTGTTTCTTGAAAACTGTACGTTCAAGCCTGAAAATGCCAAGAGCAAAAGTTGTTTAGAATTCAATACTTGGTAAAACTGACCAGAAAATTTATCGACAGGTCTTGAAATAACAAGGTTTCAACTATTTTAGTCAAGAATGCTTAAAATTTTTTCAAATTTGCTTTCTGCGATGTGTTTACAATTAAGTTTGCGGCTTTTTAATCACGGAAATACCAAAAATAACTTCAAATCAAGATTTTGGAGCGGTTTGTAGGATGGAAAGTTGTTCCCATACTTACCAAACTACAAAATTTTTAAAATTTTCGTGTTTCTTGAAAACGGTACGTCCAAGCCTGAAAATGCCAATAGCAAAAGTTGTTTAGAACTCAATTCTTGGTAAGACTGACCAGAAACTTTATCGACAGATATTAAAATAACAAAGTTTCAAATATTTTAGTCAAGAATGCATAAAAATTTTTCAAACTTGCTTTTTGCGATGTTTTTACAACGAAGTTTACGGGTTTTTAATTACGGCAATACCAAAAATTACCTCAAATCGGAATTCTGGAGCAACTTACAGTATGGAAAGTTGTTCCCATACTTACCAAACAACCAAAATTTTTAAAGTTTAGTGTTTCTTGAAAACGGTACGTCCAAACCTGAAAATGCCAAGAGCAAAAGTTGTTTAGAATTGAATTCTTGGTAAGACTGACCAGAAACTCTATCACCAGGTCTTAAAATAACAAAGTTTCAAATATTTTAGTCAAGAATGCTTAAATTTTTTTTAAATTTGCTTTCTGCGATGTGTTTACAATTAAGTTTACGGCTTTTTAATCACGGAAATACCAAAAATAACTTCAAATCGTGATTTTGGAGCGATTTACAGTATGGAAAGTTGTTCCTACACTTACCAAACAACAAAAATTTTAAAATTTTTGTGTTTCTTGAAAACTGTACGTTCAAGGCTGCAAATGCCAAGAGCCAAAGTTGTTTAGAATTCAATTCTTGGTAAGACTGACCAGAAAATTTATCGACAGGTTTTGAAATAACAAGGTTTCAACTATTTTAGTCAAGAATGCTCAAAATTTTTTTAAATTTACTTTCTGCGATGTGTTTACAGTAAAGTTTACGGCTTTTTAATCACGGAAATACCAAAAATAACTTCAAATCGTGATTTTGGAGCGATTTATAGTATGGAAAGTGGCTTGGTAAGTATGGGATACTTAGCAAACAACATGAAGTTAACAATTTTTGTATTTCTTGAAAACTACACGTCCAGCCTGTAAATGCCAGGAGCAAAAGTTGTTTAGAACAAAACTTTGAGTAAGACTTACCAGAAATTTTATCAAAAAGGCTTGAGAAAACAAGGTTATAACGTTTTTTTTTCAAAAATACTTAAAATATTTTCAAACCTAGTTCGTGCGAAGTTCTTACAAATAAGTTTACGGCTTTTTAATCACGGAAACACCAAAAATAACTTCAAATCAAGATTTTGGAGCGATTTACAGTATGGAAAGTTGTTCCCACACTTACCAAACAACAAAAAGTTTAAAAAAATATGTTTCTCGAAAACGGGACGACTTGGTCTGAAAATTCCAACAGCAAAATTTGTTTAGAATTCAAATTTAGGTAAGACTGACCAGGAAATTTATCAAAAAGTTTTAAAACTACAAATTTACAACGATTTTGGTCAAAAGGGCTTAAAATTTTTCAATCCTGGTTTCTGCGATGTTTTTGCAATCAAATTTTCAACTTTTTAATCTCGGAAATACAAAAAATAACTTCAAATCCAGATTCTGGAGCGATTTGTAGTATGGAAAGTTGTTTGGTAAGTATGGGATACTTACCAAGCAACAATAAGATGAAAATTTTTGTATTTCTTGAAAACGGTAGGTCCAAGCTTAAAAACGCCAAGAGCAAAAGTTGCGTAGAATTCTATTATGAGTAATATTTACTATAAAATTAATCAATAAGTCTTAAAATTTTTTCAAACCTGGTTTTGGCGATGTTTTTACAATGAAGTTTTAGGCTTTTTAATCACGGAAATACCAAAAATAACTTCAAATGGGGCTTTTGGAGCGATTTATAGCATAGAAAGTTGCGTGGTAAGTATGGGATACTTACCAATCCACAATAAGTTTAAAAGTTTTGTATTTCTTGAAAACGGTATGTCGATGCCTGAAAATGCAAAGAGCAAAACTTGTTTAAAATTGAACTTTGAGCAAAACTTATCAGAAACTTTATCAAAATGTCTTGAAACAACAAAGTTACAACGATTTTTGTCAAAAATGCTTAAAATTTTTCCACACCTACTTTCTGTGATGTTTTTACAATAAAGTTTACGGCTTTTTAAACACGCACATACCAAAAACAAATTCAAATGGGGATTCTGGAGCCATTTACAGTATGTAAAGTTGTTCCCCAAAAAGTTTGAAATTTTTGTATTTCTTGAAAACGGTATGTCCAAATCTGAAAACGCCAAGAGCAAAAGTAAATTAGAATTCAATCTTGAGTTAGATTTACTATAAATGTAATCAATAACTATTAAAATGATTTCAAACTTGGTTTCTGAGATGTTTTTACAATGAAGTTTACGGTTTTTTAACCACGAAAATATTAAAAACAACTTCAAATCAGGATTTTGGAACCATTTACAGTATGGAAAGTTGTTCCCATATTTACCAAATAACAAGAAGTTTGAAATTTTTGTATTTCTTGAAAACGGTGTGTCCAAACCTGAAAACGCCAAGAGCAAAAGTAATTTAGAATTCAATCTTGAGTCAGATTTACTATAAATATTATCAATAACCATTACAATGTTTTCAAACTTGGTTTCTGAGATGTTTATACAATAAAGTTTACGGATTTCTAAACACGCAAATACCAAAAACAACTTCAAATCGGGGTTTTGGAGCGGTTTATAGAATGTAAAGTGGTTCCCATCCTTACCAAAGAACAAAAAGTTTAAAATTTTGTATTTCTAGGAGACGGTAAGTCCAAATCTAAAAACGTCAAAAGCAAAATTTATTTAGAATTCAATCTTGAGTATGATTTACTATAAACATAATCAATAAGTCTTAAAATGTTTTCAAACCTGGTTTCTGAGATGGTTTTACAATAAAATTTACGGCTTTTTAAACACTCAAATACGAAAAACAACTTCAAATGGGGATTTTGGAGCCATTTACAGTATGGAAAGTTGTTCCCACACTTACTAAACAACAAAAAGTTTGAAATTTTGTATTTCTTGAAAACGGTATGTCCAAACCTGAAAACGCCATGAGCAAAAGTAATTTAGAATTCAATCTTGAGTAAGATTTAGTATAAAAATAATCAACAAGTCTTAAAATGTTTTCAAACCTAGTTTCTGAGATGTTTTTACAATAAAGTTTACGGCTTTTTAAACACGCACATACCAAAAACAACTTCAAATGGGGATTCTGGAACCATTTACAGTATGTAAAGTTGTTCCCCAAGAAGTTTGAAATTTTTGTATTTCTTGAAAACGGTATGTCCAAACCTGAAAACGCCAAGAGCAAAAGTAAATTAGAATTCAATCTTGAGCTAGATTTACTATAAAAGTAATCAATAACTATTAAAATGTTTTCAAACTTGGTTTCTGAGATGTTTTTACAATGAAGTTTACGGCTTTTTAACCACGAAAATATTAAAAACAACTTCAAATCAGAATTTTGGAACCATTTACAGTATGGAAAGTTGTTCCCATATTTACCAAATAACAAGAAGTTTGAAATTTTTGTATTTCTTGAAAACGGTATGTCCAAACCTGAAAACGCCAAGAGCAAAAGTAATTTAGAATTCAATCTTGAGTATGATTTACTATAAACATAATCAATCAAGCCATGGCTACAGAATCCACATTTGAAGTTGTTTTTGGTATGTGCGTGTTTAAAAAGCCGTAAACTTTATTGTAACAACATCTCAGAAACTAGGTTTGAGAACATTTTAAGACTTGTTGATTATTTTTATAGTAAATCTTACTCAAGATTAAATTCTAAATTACTTTTGCTCATGGCGTTTTCAGGTTTGGACATACCGTTTTCAAGAAATACAAAATTTTAAACTTTTTGTTGTTTAGTAAGTGTGGGAACAACTTTCCATACTGTAAATGGCTCCAAAATCCCCATTTGAAGTTGTTTTTCGTATTTGAGTGTTTAAAAAGCCGTAAATTTTATTGTAAAACCATCTCAGAAACCAGGTTTGAAAACATTTTAAGACTTGTTGATTATGTTTATAGTAAATCATACTCAAGATTGAATTCTAAATAAATTTTGCTCTTGACGTTTTTAGATTTGGGCTTGCCGTTTTCTAGAAATACAAAAATTTCAAACTTCTTGGGGAACAACTTTACATACTGTAAATGGCTCCAGAATCCCCATTTGAAATTGTTTTTGGTATGTGCGTGTTTAAAAAGCCGTAAACTTTATTGTAAAAACATCACAGAAAGTAGGTTTGAAAAAATCTTAAGCATTTTTGACAAAAATCGTTGTAACTTTGTTGTTTCAAGACATTTTGATAAAGTTTCTGATAAGTTTTGCTCAAAGTTCAATTTTAAACAAGTTTTGCTCTTTGCATTTTCAGGCTTCGACATACCGTTTTCAAGAAATACAAAACTTTTAAACTTATTGTGGTTTCTTAAGTATCCCATACTTACCACGCAACTTTCCATGCTATAAATCGCTCCAAAAGCCCCATTTGAAGTTATTTTTGGTATTTCCGTGATTGAAAAGCCTTAAACTTCATTGTAAAAACATCGCCAAAACCAGGTTTGAAAAAATTTTAAGACTTATTGATTAATTTTATAGTAAATGTTACTCAAAATAGAATTCTAAGCAACTTTTGCTCTTGGCGTTTTTAAGCTTGGACCTACCGTTTTCAAGAAATACAAAAATTTTCATCTTATTGTTGTTTGGTAAGTATCCCATACTTACCAAACAACTTTCCATACTACAAATCGCTCCAGAATCTGGATTTGAGGTTATTTTTTGTATTTCCGTGATTAAAAAGGTGAAAATTTGATTGCAAAAACATCGCAGAAACCAGGATTGAAAAATTTTAAGCACTTTTGACCAAAATCGTTGTAAATTTGTCGTTTGAAAACTTTTTGATAAATTTCCTGGTCAGTCTTACCTAAAATTGAATTCTAAACAAATTTTGCTGTTGGAATTTTAAGACCAAGTCGTCCCGTTTTCGAGAAACACATTTTTTTAAACTTTTTGTTGTTTGGTAAGTGTGGGAACAACTTTCCATACTGTAAATCGCTCCAAAATCTCAATTTGAAGTTGTTTTTGGTATTCCCGTTGTTAAGAAGCCGTAAAGTTTATTTAAAACACATCAGAAACCAGGTTTGAAAACATTTTAAGACTTATTGATTATGTTTATAGTAAATCTTAATCAAAATTGAATTCTAAACAACTTTTGCTATTGGCTTTTTCAGGCTGGGCATACCGTTTTCGAGAAACACGAAATTTTAAAAATTTTGGTTGTTTGGTAAGTATAGGAACAATTTTCCATACTGTTAGTTGCTCCAGAATCCCGATTTGAGGTAATTTTTGGTATTGACGTGAATAAAAACCCGTAAACTTCGTTGTAATAACATCGCAGAAAGCAAGTTTGAAAATTTTTTATGCATTCTTGACTAAAATATTTGAAACTTTGTTATTTTAAGATCTGTCGATAAAGTTTCTGGTCAGTCATACCAAGAATTGAATTCTAAACAACTTTTGCTCTTGGCATTTTCAGGCCTGGACGTACCGTTTTCAAGAAACACAAAAATTTTAAAATTTTTGTTGTTTGGTAAGTATGGGAACAACTTTCCATCCTATAAACCGCTCCAAAATTTTGATTTGAAGTTATTTTTGGTGTTTCCGTGATTAAAAAGCCGTAAACTTAATTGTAAACACATCGCAGAAAGCAAATATGAAAAAATTTTAAGCATTCTTGACTAAAATATTTGAAACTTTGTTATTTCAAGACCTGGTGATAAAGTTTCTGGTCTGTCTTACCAAGAATTCAATTCTAAACAACTTTTGCTCTTGACATTTTCAGGTTTGGACGTACCGTTTTCAAGAAACACAAAACATGAAAAATTTTGGTTGTTTGGTAAGTGTGGGAACAACTTTCCATACTGTAAATCGCTCCAGAATCCCGATTTGAAGCTGTTTTTGATATTTTCGTGGTTAAAAAGCCGTAAACTTCATTGTAAAAACATCTCAGAAACCAAGTTTGAAAACATTTTAATAGTTATTGATTATTTTTATAGTAAATCATACTCAAGACTGAATTCTAAAAAGTTTTTGCTCTTGAAGTTGTGTTTTGTTATTTTCGTGGTTCAAGTGTCGGAACAACTTTCCAGCCTATAAATGGCTCCAAAATCTTGATTTGAAGTTATTTTTGTGTTTCCGTGATTAAAAAGGCATAAACTTAATTGTAAAACTTCGCAGCAACTAGGTTTGAAAAATTTTTAAGCATTCTTGACTAAAATATTTGAAACTTTGTTATTTCAAGACCTGGTGATAAAGTTTCTGGTCAGTCTTACCAAGAATTCAATTCTAAACAACTTGCTCTTGGCATTTTCAGGTTTGGACGTACCGTTTTCAAGAAACACAAAACTTTAAAAATTTTGGTTGTTTGGTAAGTATGGAAACAACTTTCCATACTGTAAGTTGCTCCAGAATCCCGATTTGAGGTAATTTTTGGTATTGCGGTGATTAAAAACCCGTAAACTTCGCTGTAAAAACATCGCAGAAAGCAATTTTGAAAATTTTTTATGCATTCTTGACTAAAATATTTGAAACTTTGTTATTTTAAGATCTGTCGATAAAGTTTCTGGTCAGTCTTACCAAGAATTGAGTTCTAAACAACTTTTGCTTTTGGCATTTTCAGGCTTGGATGTACCGTTTTCAAGAAACACGAAAATTTTAAAATTTTTGTGGTTTGGTAAGTATGGGAACAACTTTCTATCCTATAAACCGCTCCAAAGTCTTGATTTGAAGTTATTTTTGGTGTTTCCGTGATTAAAAAGCCGTAAACTTATTTGTAAGAACTTCGCACGAACTAGGTTTGAAAATATTTTAAGTATTTTTGAAAAGAAAACGTTGTAACTTTGTTTTTTCGAGCATTTTTGATAAAATTTCTGGTAAGTCTTACTCAAAGTTTAATTCTAAACAACTTTTGCTCCTGGCATTTTCAGGCTTGGACGTGTAGTTTTCAAGAAATACAAATATTGTTAACTTTATGTTGTTTGCTAAGTATCCCATACTTACCAAGCCACTTTCCATACTATAAATCGCTCCAAAATCACGATTTAAAGTTATTTTTGGTATTTCCGTTGTTAAAAAGCCGTAAACTTCAATGGTTCCAAAATCCTGATTTGAAGTTGTTTTTGATATTTTCGTGGTTAAAAAGCCGTAAACTTCATTGTAAAAACATCTCAGAAACCAAGTTTAAAAACATCTTAATAGTTATTGATTATTTTTATAGTAAATCTAACTCAAGATTGAATTCTAAATTACTTTTGCTCTTGGCGTTTTCAGGTTTGGGCATACCGTTTTCAAGAATTACAAAATTTTCAAACTTCTTGGGGAAGAACTTTACATACTCTAAATGGCCCCAGAATCCCGATTTGAAGTTGTTTTTGGTATGTGCGTGTTTAAAAAGCCGTAAACTTTATTGTAACAACATCTCAGAAACTAGGTTTGAAAACATTTTAAGACTTGTTGATTATTTTTATAGTAAATCTAACTCAAGATTGAATTCTAAATTACTTTTGCTCTTGGCGTTTTCAGGTTTGGACCTACCGTTTTCAAGAAATACAAAAATTTGCATCTTATTGTTGTTTGGTAAGTATCCCATACTTACCAAACAACTTTCCATACTACAAATCGCTCCGGAATCACACATACCAAAAACAACTTCAAATAGGAATTCTGGAGCCATTTACAGTATGTAAAGTTGTTCCCCAAGAAGTTTGAAATTTTTGTATTTCTTGAAAACGGTATGTCCAAACCTGAAAACGCCAAGAGCAAAAGTAAATTAGAATTCAATCTTGAGTTAGATTTACTATAAATGTAATCAATAACTATTAAAATGTTTTCAAACTTGGTTTCTGAGATGTTTTAACAATGAAGTTTACGGCTTTTTAACCACGAAAATAACAAAACACAACTTCAAATCGAGATTTTGGAGCGATTTACTGAATGGAAAATGGTTCCCATACTTACCAAACAACAGAAAGTTCAAATTTTTTGTATTTTTTGAAAACGGTACGTCCAAACCTAAAAACGCTAAAAGAAAAAGCTATTTAGAATTCAATCTTGAGTATGATTTACTATAAACATAATCAATAAGTCTTAAAATTTTTTCTAACCTGGTTTTGAGATGCTTTTACACTGAACTTTAAAGCTTTTTAATCACGGAAATAACAGAAACAACTTCAAATCGGCATTCTTTAGCGATTTACAATATGAAAAGTTGTTCCGATACTTACCAAACAACAAAAAGTTTAAAAATTTCGTGTTTCTCGAAAACGGTATGTACCAGCCTGAAAACGTCAAAAGCAAAAGTTGTTTAGAATCAAATTTTGATTAAGATTTACTATAAACATAAACAATAAATCGTAAAAAATTTTCAAACCTGGTTTTTGCCATGTTTTTACAATGAAGTTTAAGGCTTTTTAATCTCGGAAATAACAAAAGCAGCTTCAAATCGGGATTCTGGAGCGATTTACAGTATGGAAAGTTGTTCCCATACTTACCAAACCACAAAAAGTTTAAAAATGTTGTATTTCTTGAAAACGGTACGTCTAAACCTGCAAACGCCAAGAGCAAAAGTAGTATAGGATTCAATTTTGAGTAAGACTTACTATAAACTTAAGCAATAAGTTTTAAAAAATTTCAAACCTGGTTTTTGCGATGTTTTCACGGCTTTTTAACCACGAAAATATTAAAAACAACTTCAAATCAGGATTTTGGAACCATTTACAGTATGGAAATTTGTTCCCATATTTACCAAACAACAAGAAGTTTGAAATTTTTGTATTTTTTGAAAACGGTATGTCCAAACCTGAAAACGCCAAGAGCAAAAGTAATTTAGAATTCAATCTTGAGTTAGATTTACTATAAATTTAATCAATAACTGTTAAAATATTTTTAAACCTGATTTCTAAGATGTTTTTACAATGAAGTTTACCGCTTTTTAACCACGGAAATATCGAAAACAACTTCAAATCGGGATTTTTGAACCAATTGCAGTATGGAAATTTGTTCCCAAACTTACCAAACTACAAAAAGTTTTAAAATTTAGTTTTTCTTGGAAACTGTAGATTCAAGGTTGAAAACGCCTAAAGCAATAGTTGTTTAGGATGCAATCTTGAGTAAGACTTACTATAAAGTTACAACAATTTTTGTCAAAAATGCTTAAAATCTTTTCAAACCTACTTTCTGTGATGTTCTTACAATAAAGTTTTGGGCCATTTTAATCACGGAAATACCAAAAATAACTTCAGAAACATAATCAATAGGTCATAAAATGTTTTCTAACCTGGTTTCTGAGATGCTTTTAGAATAAAATTGACGGCTTTTTAATCACGGAAACGACAAAAACAACTCAAACGGCATTTAGGAGCTTTTTATAGTATGGAAAGTTGTTCTCAAATTTACCAAATTGCAAAAAGATTAAAAATTTCGTGTTTCTTCAAAACGGTATGTCCCAGCCTGAAAATGTCAAGAGCAAAATTTGTTTAGAATTCAGTCTTGAGAAAGAGTTACTATAAACTTAATCAGTAACTCTTAAAATTTTTTAAACCTGGTTTTTGCGATGTTTATACAATTAAGTTCCTTGATCTCCTTTTGTTAACCACTTGGCCAATTTTGTATCTGGCCCGCAAAATTTATGTCCTGGAATATGTAGTTCAAATGGCAACTTATAAATTCTCGAAAACGATACGACCTAGCCTGAAAACGCCAAGAGCAAATGTTGTTTAGAATTCAATTTTGAGTAAGATTTATTATAAACATAATAAATAAGTCTTAAAATGTTTTCAAACCCGGTTTTTGAGATGTTTTAACAATGAAGTTTACGGCTTTTTAACCACGAAAATAACAAAACACAACTTCAAATCGAGATTTTGGAGCGATTTACTGAATGGAAAATGGTTCCCATACTTACCAAACAACAGAAAGTTCAAATTTTTTGTATTTCTTTTGTATCAATAAGTCGTAAAATTTTTTCTAACCTGGTTTTTGAGATGTTTTTACAATGAAGTTTAAAGCATTTTAATCACGGAAATAACAGAATCAACTTCAAATCGGCATTCTTTAGCGATTCACAGTATGAAAAGTTGATCCGATACTTAGCAAACAACAAAAAGTTTAAAAATTTCGTGTTTCTCGAAAACGGTATGTCCCAGCTTACAAACGCCAAAAGCAAAAGTTGTTTAGAATCAAATTTTGATTAAGATTTACTATAAACATAAACAATAAATAATATTGTAAAAACATCTCAGAAACCAGCTTTGAAAACATTTTAAAACTTATTGATTATTTTTATAGTAAATCTTACTCAAGATTGGATACTAAATTACCATTGCTTATGGCGTTTTCAGGTTTGGACATGCCGTTCTCAAAAAATACAAAAATTTCAAACTTTTTGTTGTTTGGTAAAGATGGGAACCACTTTACATTCTGTAAATTGCTCCAAAATCCCGATTTGAAGTTATTTTTATTATTTCCGTGGTCAAAAAGCTGTAAACTTCATTGTAAAATCTTCCCAGAAACCAGGAATAAAAAATGTTTACTATTTTTGACAAAAATTGTTGTAAATTTGTTGTTTCAAGAATTTTTGATAAAGTTTATAGTAAGTCTTACTCAAGATTGCATTCTAAACAACTATTGCTCTAAGCGTTTTCAGGCTTGCACCTACAGTTTTCAAGAAAAACGAAATTCTTAAACTTGTAGTTTGGTTGGTTTGGGAACAACTTTTGATACTGTAAATGGTTCCAAAGTCCCGATTTGAAGGTGTTTTCGATATTTCCGTGGTTAAAAAGCCGTAAACTTCATTGTAGAAACATCTCAAAAACCAGAATTAAAAATATTTTAACAGTTATTAATTATATTTATAGTAAAACTAACTCAAGACTAAATTCTAAATGACTTTTGCTCTTGGCGTTTTTAGGTTTGGACATACCGTTTTTAAGAAATACAAAATTTAAAACTTTTTGTTGTTTGGTAAGTATGGCAACAACTTACCATACTGTAGATGGCTCCAAAATCCCCATTAGAAGTTGTTTTTGGTATGTGCGCGTTTAAAAAACCGTAAACTTTATTGTAACAACATCTCAAAAACCAGGTTTGAAAACATTTTAAGACTTATTGATTATTTTTATAGTAAATCTAACTCAAGATTGAATTCTAAATTACTTTTGCTCTTGGCGTTTTCAGGTTTGGACATACTGTTTTCAAGAAATACAAGAATTTCAAACTTTTTGTTGTTTGATAAGTATGAAAACAATTTTCCATACTGTAAATGGCTCCAAAATCTCCATTTGAAGTTGTTTTTTGTATGTGCGTGTTTAAAAAGCCGTAAACTTTATTGTAACAACATCTCAGAAACCAGGTTTGAAAACATTTTAAGACTTATTGATTATTTCTATAGTAAATCTTACTCAAGATTGAATTCTAAATTATTTATGCTCATGGCGTTTTCAGGTTTGGATATACCGTTTTTAAGAAATACAAAATTTAAAACTTTTTGTTGTTTGGTAAGTATGGGTACAACTTTCCATACTCTAAATCGCACCAAAATCCCCATTTGAAGTTGTTTTTCGTATTTGCGTGTTTAAAAATCCGTAAACTTTATTGTAAAAATATTTCAGAAACCAAGTTTGAAAACATTTTAATAGTATTGATAATATTTATAGTATATCTAACTCAACATTAAATTCTGAATTACTTTTGCTCTTGGCGTTTTCAGGTTTGGACATACCGTTTTCAAGAAATACAAAAATTTCAAACTTTTTGTTGTTTAGTAAGCATGGGAACAACTTTCTATACTGAAAATGGCTCCAAAATTCCCATTTGAAGTTGTTTTTGGTATGTGCGTGTTTAATAAACTGTAAACTTTATTGTAACAACATCTCAAAAACCAGGTTTGAAAACATTTTAAGACTTATTTATTATGTTTATAATAAATCCTACTCAAAATTGAATTCTAAACAACATTTGCTCTTGAAGTTTTCAGGCTAGGTCGTATCGTTTTCGAGAATTTACAAGTTGCCATTTGAACTACATATTCCAGAATATAAATTTTGCCTGCCAGGCACAAAATTAGCCAAGTGGTTAGTAAAAGGAGATCAAGGAACTTCATTGTATACTTAAACGAAAACTGACTCAAAATTGAATTCTAAACACATTTTGCTCTTGGTATTTTTCTGCTAGCACGCACCGGTTTCAAGAAAACGACCGCAAATGCTGTAAAACGCTTCGGAATCCCAATTTGAAGCGATTTTCGGTATTTTTGTGGTAAATCAGCCGTTTTCTTGATGTTGTTTTTCGTATTTGCGTGTTTAAAAATCCGTTAACTTTATTGTAAAACCGTCTCAGAAAACAGGTTTGAAAACATTTTAAGACTTATTGATTATTTTTATAGTAAATCTTACTCAAGATTGCATACGAAATTACCATTGCTCATGGCGTTTTTAGGTTTGGACATACCACTTTCAAGAAATACAAAAATTTCCAACTTTTTGTTGTTTGGTAAATATGGGAACAACTTCCCATACTGTAAATGGTTCCAAAATCTCGATTTGAAGTTGTGTCTTGTTATTTCTATGATTAAAAGGCCTAAACTTAATTGTAAAAACATCACAAAAAGTAGGTTTGAAAAAATTTTAAGCATTTTTGACAAAAACCGTTGTAACTTTGTTGTTTCAAGACATTTTGATAAAATTTCTGATAAGTTTTGCTCAAAGTTCAATTTTAAACAAGTTTTGCTTTTTGCATTTTCAGGCTTCGACATACCGTTTTCTAGAAATACAAAACTTTTAAACTTATTGTGGTTTGGTAAGTATCCCATACTTACCACGCAACTTTCCATACTATAAATCGCTCCAAAAGCCCCATTTGAAGTTATTTTTGGTATTTCCGTGATTGAAAAGCCTTAAACTTCATTGTAAAAACATCGCCAAAACCAGGTTTGAAAACATTTTAAGACTTATTGATTATGTTGATAGTAAATCTTAATCAAAATTGAATTCTAAATAGTTTTTGCTCTTGAAGTTGTGTTTTGTTATTTTCGTGGTTCAAGTATCGGAACAACTTTCCAGCCTATAAATGGCTCCAAAATCTTGATTTGAATTTATTTTTGTGTTTCCGTGAATAAAAAGCCATAAACTTAATTGTAAAACTTCGCAGGAACTAGGTTTGAAAATTTTTTAAGCATTCTTGACTAAAATATTTGAAACTTTGTTATTTCTAGACCTGGTGATAAAGTTTCTGGTCAGTCCTACCAAGAATTCAATTCTAAACAACTTTTGCTCCTGGCATTTTCAGGCTTGGACGTGTAGTTTTCAAGAAATACAAAAATTGTTAACTTAATGTTGTTTGCTAAGTATCCCATACTTACCAAGCCACTTTCCATACTTTAAATCGCCCCAAAATCACGATTTGAAGTTATTTTTGGTATTTCCGTTGTTAAAAAGCCGTAAACTTCATTGTAAAACTTCGCAGGAACCAGGTTTGAGAAAGTTTTAATCATTCTTGACTAAAATATTTGAAACTTTGTTATTTCAAGACCTGGCGATAAAGATTCTGGTCAGTCTTACCAAGAATTCAATTCTAAACAACTTTTGGTCTTGGCATTTTCAGATTTGGACGTACCGTTTTCAAGAAACACAAAAGTTTAAAAATTTTGGTTGTTTGGTAAGTATGGGAACAACTTCCCATACTGCAAGTTGCTCCAGAATTCCGATTTGAGGTAATTTTTGCTATTGCCGTGATTAAAAACCCGTAAACTTCGTTTTAAAAACATTGCAGAAACCGGGATTGAAACATTTCAAGTATTTTTGGGAAAAAATCGTTATAACTTTATTGTTTTAAGATTTATAGATAATGTTTCTAGCAAATCTTACTCAAAATCAAATTTTAAACACATTTTGCTGTTGCTATTTTTTCGCTAGCATGCATAGTTTTCGAGAAAACAGCCGATTTATCACAAAAATACCGAAAATCGCTTCAAATCGGGATTCTGAAGCGTTTTACAGCATTTACGGTCGTTTCCTTGAAACCGGTGCGTGCTAGCAATAAAATAGCAAGAGCAAAAGTTGTTTAGAATTCAATTTCAGGTTGGATTTGGTTTAAGCTTTAGCAATAAGTCTTAAAACAAAAACGTTACAACGACTTTATCACAAAAATACTACAAATTTTGTACGATCTGGTTTCTACGACTCGTAACAAAGAGATTAACGCCTTAATAATCACGAAAATTCTTAAATTCACTTCAAATCATGATTCTCGGAAGTTTTGTTGCACGTACTGTCGTTTACTTTGAAACGGTGAGTGAGAAATTTCTTTGTAACACGTTGCTGAAATCAGGATTGGAAACTCTTTTTAGTGTTTTTGTGATAAAGTCGTAGTATCGTTCTTGTTTTAAGACCTAGAGATACAACTTAAACGAAAACTGACTCAAAATTGAATTCTAAACACATTTTGCTCTTGGTATTTTTCTGCTAGCACGCACCGGTTTCAAGAAAACTACCGCAAATGCTGTAAAACGCTTCAGAATCCCGATTTGAAGCGATTTTCGGTATTTTTGTGGTAAATTAGCCGTTTTCTCGAAAACTATGCTTGCTAGCGAAAAAATAGTAAGAGCAAAATGTGTTCAGAATTCGATTTTGAATAAGATTTGCTAGAAACTATATCCATAAATCTTAAAACAATAAAGTTATAACGATTTTTTCCCAAAAATACTTAAAATTTTTCAATCCCGGTTTCTGCGATGTTTTTAAAACGAAGTTTACGGCTTTTTAACAACAGAAATACCAAAAACAACTTCAAATTGAGATTTTGGAGCGATTTACAGTATGGAAAGTTGTTCCCACACTTACCAAACAATAAAAATTTTAAAATTTTTGTGTTTCTTGAAAACTGTACGTTCAAGCCTGAAAATGCCAAGAGCAAAAGTTGTTTAGAATTCAATACTTTGTAAAACTGACCAGAAAATTTATCGACAGGTCTTGGAATAACAAGGTTTCAACTATTTTAGTCAAGAATGCATAAAAATTTTTCAAACTTGCTTTCTGCGATGTTTTTACAACGAAGTTTACGGGTTTTTAATTACGGCAATACCAAAAATTACCTCAGATCGGAATTCTGGAGCAGCTTACAGTATGGAAAGTTGTTCCCATACTTACCAATCAACCAAAATTTTTAAAGTTTTGTGTTTCTTGAAAACGTTACGTCCAAACCTGAAAATGCCAAGAGCAAAATTTGTTTAGAATTGAATTCTGGGTAAGACTGACCAGAAACTCTATCACTAGGTCTTGAAATAACAAAGTTTCAAATATTTTAGTCAAGAATGCTTAAAATTATTTCAAACCTAGTTCCTGCGAAGTTTTACAATTAAATTTATGGCTTTTTAATCACGGAAACACCAAAAATAAATTCAAATTGAGATATTGGAGCGATTTACAGTATGGAAAGTTGTTCCTACACTTACCAAACAACAAAAATTTTAAAATTTTTGTGTTTCTTGAAAACTACGTTCAAGCCTGAAAATGCCAAGAGCAAAAGTTGTTTAGAATTCAATTCTTGGTAAGACTGACCAGAAAATTTATCGACAGGTCTTGAAATAACAAGGTTTCAACTATTTTAGTCAAGAATGCTTAAATTTTTTTTAAATTTGCTTTCTGCGATGTGTTTACAATTAAGTTTACGGCTTTTTAATCACGGAAATACCAAAAATAACTTCAAATCGTGATTTAGGAGCGATTTATAGTATGGAAAGTGGCTTGGTAAGTATTGGATACTTAGCAAACAACATAAAGTTAACAATTTTTGTATTTCTTGAAAACTACACGTCCAGCCTGTAAATGCCAGGAGCAAAAGTTGTTTAGAACTAAACTTTGAGTAAGACTTACCAGAAATCTTATCAAAAAGGCTTGAAAAAACAAAGTTACATCGTTTTTTTTTCAAAAATACTTAAAATATTTTCAAACCTAGTTCGTGCGAAGTTCTTACAAATAAGTTTACGGCTTTTTAATCACGGAAACACCAAAAATAACTTCAAATCAAGATTTTGGAGCGGTTTATAGGATGGAAAGTTATTCCCATTCTTACCAAACAACCAAAATTTTTAAAGTTTTGTGTTTCTTCAAAACGGTACGTCCAAACCTGAAAATGCCAAGAGCAAAAGTTGTTTAGAATTGAATTCTTGGTAAGACTGACCAGAAACTTTATCACCAGGTCTTGAAATAACAAAGTTTCAAATATTTTAGTCAAGAATGCTTAAAACTTTTTCAAACCTAGTTCCTGCGAAGTTTTACAATTAAGTTTACGGCTTTTTAATCACGGAAACACCAAAAATAACTTCAAATCAAGATTTTGGAGCGATTTATAGGCTGGAAAGTTGTTCCGATACTTACCGAACAACAAAAAGTTTAAAAATTTCGTGTTTCTCGAAAACTGTATTCCCCAAACCCGGTTTTCGAGATGTTTTAACAATAAAGTTTACGGCTTTTTAACCACTAAAATAACAAAACACAACTTCAAATCGAGATTTTGGAGCGATTTACTGAATGGAAAATGGTTCCCATACTTACCAAGCAACAGAAAGTTCAAATTTTTTGTATTTCTTGAAAACAGTACGTCCAAATCTAAAAACGCTAAAAGCAAAAGCTAGTTAGAATTCAATCTGGAGTATGATTTACTATAAACATAATCAATAAGTCGTAAAATTTTTTCAAACCTGGTTTTTGAGATGTTTTTACAATGAAGTTTAAAGCTTTTTAATCACGGAAATAACAGAAACAACTTCAAATCGGCATTCTTTAGCGATTTACAATATGAAAAGTTGTTCCGATACTTACCAAGCAACAAAAAGTTTAAAAATCTCGTCTTTCTCGAAAACGGTATGTACCAGCCTGAAAACGCCAAAAGCAAAAGTTGTTTAGAATCAAATTTTGATTAAGATTTACTATAAACATAAATAATAAATCGTAAAATTTTTTCAAACCTGGTTTTGAGATGTTTTTGCAATGAAGTTTAAAGCTTTTTAATCACGGAAATAACAGAAACAACTTCAAATCGGCATTCTTTAGCGATTTACAATATGGAAAGTTGTTCACACACTTACCAAACAACAAAAAGTTTAAAAAAATGTGTTTCTCGAAAACGGGACGACTTGGTCTGAAAATTCCAACAGCAAAATTTGTTTAGAATTTAATTTTAGGTAACACTGACCAGGAAATTAATCAAAAAGTTTTAAAACTACAAATTTACAACGATTTTGGTCAAAAGTGCTTAAAATTTTTCAATCCTGGTTTCTGCGATGTTTTTGCAATCAAATTTTCAACTTTTTAATCACGGAAATACAAAAAATAACCTCAAATCCAGATTCTGGAGCGATTTGTAGTATGGAAAGTTGTTTGGTAAGTATGGGATACTTACCAAACAACAATAAGATGAAGTTATTTTTGGTATTTCCGTTATTGAAAAGCCTTAAACTTCATTGTAAAAACATCGCCAAAACCAGGTTTGAAAACATTTTAAGACTTATTGATTATGTTTATAGTAAATCTTAATCAAAATAGAATTCTAAACAACTTTTGCTCTTGGCGTTTTCAGGCTGGGCATACCGTTTTCGAGAAACACGAGATTTTTAAACTTTTTGTTGTTTGCTAAGTATCGGATCAACTTTTCATACTGTGAATCGCTAAAGAATGCCGATTTGAAGTTGTCTCTCTTATTTCCGTGATTAAAAAGCTTTAAACTTCGTTGTAAAAACATCTCAAAAACCAGGTTTGAAAAAATTTTACGACTTATTGATTATGTTTACAGTAAATCATACTCAAGACTGAATTCTAAATAGTTTTTGCTCTTGAAGTTGTGTTTTGTTATTTTCGTGGTACAAGTATCGGAACAACTTTCCAGCCTATAAATGGCTCCAAAATCTTGATTTGTAGTTATTTTTGTGTTTCCGTGATTAAAAAGCCATAAACTTAATTGTAAAACTTCGCAGGAACTAGGTTTGAAAAATTTTTAAGCATTCTTGACTAAAATATTTGAAACTTTGTTATTTCAAGACCTGGTGATAAAGTTTCTGGTCAGTCTTACCAAGAATTGAGTTCTAAACAACTTTTGCTCTTGGCTTTTTCAGGCTTGGACGTACCGTTTTCAAGAAACACAATAATTTTAAAATTTTTGTTGTTTGGTAAGTGTGGGAACAACTTTCCATACTGTAGATCGCTCCCAAATCTCAATTTGAAGTTGTTTTTGGTATTTCCGTTGTTAAAAAGCCGTAAACTTCATTGTAAAACTTCGCAGGAACCAGGTTTGAGAAAGTTTTAAGCATTCTTGTCTAAAATATTTGAAACTTTGTTATTTTAAGATCTGTCGATAAAGTTTCTGGTCAGTCTTACCAAGAATTGAGTTCTAAACAACTTTTGCTCTTGGCATTTTCAGGCTTGGACGTACCGTTTTCAAGAAACACAATAATTTTAAAATTTTTGTTGTTTGGTAAGTATGGGAACAACTTTCCATCCTATAAACCGCTCCAAAATCTTGATTTGAAGTTATTTTTGTTATTTCCGTGATTAAAAAGCCGTAAACTTATTTGTAAAAACTTCGCACGAACTAGGTTTGAAAACATTTTAAGTATTTTTGAAAAAAAAATGTTGTAACTTTGTTTTTTCGAGCCTTTTTGATAAAATTTCTGGTAAGTCTTACTCAAAGTTTAATTCTAAACAACTTTTGCTCCTGGCATTTTCAGGCTTGGACGTGTAGTTTTCAAGAAATACAAATATTGTTAACTTTATGTTGTTTGCTAAGTATCCCATACTTACCAAGCCACTTTCCATACTATAAATCGCCCCAAAATCACGATTTGAAGTTATTTTTGGTATTTCCGTTGTTAAAAAGCCGTATACTTCATTGTAAAACTTCGCTGGAACCAGGTTTGAGAAAGTTTTAAGCATTCTTGACTAAAATATTTGAAACTTTGTTATTTTAAGATCTGGCGATAAAGTTTCTGGTCAGTCTTACCAAGAATTCAATTCTAAACAACTTTTGGTCTTGGCATTTTCAGGTTTGGACGTACCGTTTTCAAGAAACACAAAAGTTTAAAAATTTTGGTTGTTTGGTAAGTATGGGATCAACTTTCCATACTGCAAGTTGCTCCAGAATCCCGATTTGAGGTAATTTTTGGTATTGACGTGATTAAAAACCCGTAAACTTCGTTTTAAAAACATTGCAGAAACCGGGATTGAAACATTTCAAGTATTTTTGGGAAAAAATCGTTATAACTTTATTGTTTTAAGATTTATGGATAATCTTTCTAGCAAATCTTACTCAAAATCGAATTTTAAACACATTTTGCTCTTGCTATTTTTTCGCTAGCATGCATAGTTTTCGAGAAAACAGCCGATTTATCACAAAAATACCGAAAATCGCTTCAAATCGGGATTCTGAAGCGTTTTACAGCATTTACGGTCGTTTCCTTGAAACCGGTGCGTGCTTGCAATAAAATAGCAAGAGCAAAAGTTATTCAGAATTCAATTCCAGATGGGATTTGGTTTAAGCTTTAGCAATAAGTCTTAAAACAAAAACGTTACAACGACTTTATCACAAAAATACTACAAATTTTGTACAATCTGGTTTCTACGACTCGTAACAAAGAGATTAACGCCTTAATAAACACGAAAATCTTTAAATTCACTTCAAATCATGATTCTCGGACGTTTTGTTGCACGTACTGTCGTTTACTTTGAAACGGTGAGTGAGAAAATTCTTTGTAACACGTTGCTGAAACTTGGATTGGAAACTCTTTTTAGTGTTTTTGTGATAAAGTCGTAGTATCGTTCTTGTTTTAAGACCTAGAGATACAACTTAAAAGAAAACTGACTCAAAATTGAATTCTAAACACATTTTGCTCTTGGTATTTTTCTGCTAGCACGCACCGGTTTCAAGAAAATGACCGCAAATGCTGTAAAACGCTTCAGAATCCCGATTTGAAGCGATTTTCGGTATTTTTGTGGTAAATTAGCCGTTTTCTCGAAAACTATGCTTGCTAGCGAAAAAATAGTAAGAGCAAAATGTGTTCAGAATTCGATTTTGAGTAAGATTCGCTAGAAACATTATCCATAAATCTTAAAACAATAAAGTTATAACGATTTTTTCCCAAAAATACTTAAAATTTTTCAATCCCGGTTTCTGCGATGTTTTTAAAACGAAGTTTACGGCTTTTTAACAACAGAAATACCAAAAACAACTTCTAATTGAGATTTTGGAGCGATTTACAGTATGGAAAGTTGTTCCCACACTTACGAAACAATAAAAATTTTAAAATTTTTGTGTTTCTTGAAAACTGTACGTTCAAGCCTGAAAATGCCAAGAGCAAAAGTTGTTTAGAATTCACTACTTGGTAAAACTGACCAGAAAAATTGTCGACATGTCTTGAAATAACAAGGTTTCAACTATTTTAGTCAAGAATGCTTAAAATTTTTTCAAATATGCTTTCTGCGATGTATTTACAATTAAGTTTACGGCTTTTCAATCACGAAAATACCAAAAATAACTTCAAATCAAGATTTTGGAGAGTGTTTGTAGGATGGAAAGTTGTTCTCATACTTACCAAACAACAAAAAATTTAAAATTTTCGTGTTTCTTGAAAACGGTACGTCCAAGCCTGAAAATGCCAATAGCAAAAGTTGTTTAGAACTCAATTCTTGGTAAGACTGACTAGAAACTTTATCGACAGATATTAAAATAACAAAGTTTCAAATATTTTAGTCAAGAATGCATAAAAATTTTTCAAACTTGCTTTCTGCGATGTTTTTACAACGAAGTTTACGGGTTTTTAATTACGGAAATAACAAAACACAACTTCAAATCGAGATTTTGGAACCATTTACAGTATGGAAAGTTGTTTCCATATTTACCAAACAACAGGAAGTTTGAAATTTTTGTATTTCTTGAAAACGGTATGTCCAAACCTGCAAACGCCAAGAGCAAAAGTAATTTAGAGTTCAATCTTGAGTTAGATTTACTATAAAAATAATCAACAAGTTTTAAAATGTTTTCAAATCTAGTTTCTGAAATGTTGTTACAATAAAGTTTACGGCTTTTTAAACACGCACATACCAAACACAATTTCAAATCGGGATTTTGGAGCGATTTACAGAATGTAAAGTGGTTCCCATCCTTACCAAACAACAAAAAGTTTAAAATTTTGTATTTGTAGAAGACGGTAAGTCCAAATCTAAAAACGTCAAGGGCAAAATTTATTTAGAATTCAATCTTGACTATGATTTACTATGAACATAATCAACAAGTTTTACAATGTTTTCAAACCTGGTTTCTGAGATGGTTTTACAATAAAATTTACGACTTTTTAAACACTCAAATACGAAAAACTACTTCAAATGGGGATTTTGGAGCCATTTACAGTATGGAAAGTTGTTCCCACACTTACCAAACAACAAAAAGTTTAAAATTTTGTATTTCTTCAAAACGGTATGTCCAAACCTGAAAACGCCATGAGCAAAAGTAATTTAGAATTCAATCTTGAGTAAGATTTACTATAAAAATAATCAACAAGTCTTAAAATGTTTTCAAACCTAGTTTCTGAGATGTTGTTACAATAAAGTTTACGGCTTTTTAAACACGCACATACCAAAAACAACTTCAAATGGGGATTCTGGAGCCATTTACAGTATGTAAAGCTGTTCCCCAAGAAGTTTGAAATTTTTGTATTTCTTCAAAACGGTATGTCCAAACCTGAAAACGCCAAGAGCAAAAGTAATTTAGAATTCAATCGTGAGTTAGATTTACTATAAAAATAATCAATAACTATTAAAATGTTTTCAAACTTGGTTTCTGAGATGTTTTTACAATGAATTTTACGGCTTTTTAACCACGAAAATATCAAAAACAACTTCAAATCAGGATTTTAGAACCATTTACAGTATTGAAATTTGTTCCTAAACTTACCAAACTACAAAAAGTTTTAAAATTTAGTTTTTCTTGGAAACTGTAGGTTCAAGCTTGAAAACGCCTAAAGCAATAGTTGTTTAGGATGCAATCTTGAGTAAGACTTACTATAAAGTTACAACCATTTTTGTCAAAAATGCTTAAACATTTTTCAAACCTACTTTCTGTGATGTTCTTACAATAAAGTTTAGGCCTTTTTAATCACGGAAATACCAAAAATAACTTCAGATTCCAAAATCCTGATTTGAAGTTGTTTTTAATATTTTCGTGGTTAAAAAGCCGTAAACTTCATTGTAAAAACATCTCAGAAACCAAGTTTGAAAACATTTTAATAGTTATTGATTACATTTATAGTAAATCTAACTCAAGATTGAATTCTAATTTACTTTTGCTCTTGGCGTTTTCAGGTTTGGACATACCGTTTTCAAGAAATACAAAAATTTCAAACTTCTTGGGGAACAACTTTACATACTGTAAATGGCTCCAGAATCCCCATTTGAAGTTGTTTTTGGTATGTGTGATTCTGGAGCGATTTGTAGTATGGAAAGTTGTTTGGTAAGTATGGGATACTGACCAAACAACAATAAGATGAAAATTTTTGTATTTCTTTCAAACGGTAGGTCCAAGCTTGAAAACGTCAAGAGCAAAAGTTGCTTAGAATTCTATTTTGAGTAACATTTACTATAAAATTAATCAATAAGTCTTAAAATTTTTTCAAACCTGGTTTTGGCGATGTTTTTACAATGAAGTCTAGGTCTTTTTAATCACGGAAATAACAAAACACAACTTCAAATCGAGATTTTGGAACCATTTACAGTATGGAAAGTTGTTCCCACACTTACCAAACAACAAAAAGTTTAAAATTTTGTATTTCTTGAAAACGGTATGTCCAAACCTGAAAACGCCATGAGCAAAAGTAATTTAGAATTCAATCTTGAGTTAGATTTACTATAAAAATAATCAACAAGTCTTAAAATATTTTCAAACCTGGTTTTACCAGTTACTGTTTTTACTGGAGAAAGTTACTGATTAAGTTTATAGTAAGTCTTACTCAAGACTGAATTCTAAACAACTTTTGCTCTTGACATTTTCAGGCTGGGACATACCGTTATGAAGAAACACGAAATTTTTAAACTTTTTGCAATTTGGTAAATTTGAGAACAATTGAGAAATTACCATTGCTCATGGCGTTTTTAGGTTTGGACATACCGCTTTCAAGAAATACAAAAATTTCAAACTTTTTGTTGTTTGGTAAATATGGGAACAACTTTCCATACTGTAAATGGTTCCAAAATCTCGATTTGAAGTTGTGTCTTGTTATTTCGGTGATTAAAGAGGCCTATACTTAATTGTAAAAACATCACAGAAAGTAGGCTTGAAAAAATTTTTAGCATTTTTGACAAAAACCGTTGTAACTTTGTTGTTTCAAGACATTTTGAAATTGATTTCTTACGTTCTAATTTAGACTCGAGAACGTAAGAAATCAATTTCAGAATGCTCGACCTTTTGTGAGTCAATGCCAGAAAAGACAAGATTTGCCATGATCCCTTATACACCTTCAGTGACAAAGGGGCTGGAAAAAGTGTTCCAGGGTATTGATCTAAAGGTGGTTTACACCTCTGGATTAAACCTCCAATGTCTTCTCGGCAACCCGAAAGATAAAGTAGGGCCCAAAGAAAAGTCGGGTATTTATGAAATTAAATGTAAAAACTGTGAGCAAAAATATATTGGGCAAACAAGGAGGTCAATTTTGACTAGGTTCAAAGAACATGTAGCTCACGCCAAATATGGCAGGTTTGGAAAATCCAGTGTTGCTCAACATATTTTTGACAAAGATCATCATATAGATGAAAGTTGTTTAAAATTAGTTAGGAATGTAAACAATTGTAAATTTCTAGACGTTTACGAAAGTCTAGAAATAATTAAGAATAAGCCCTTTGTTATGAACGCCGATAATGGTCCCATCCCCTCTTCTCCCCTCTTTAGATTGTTAAATACCACCCAAAAAGTGGTATAGGTAACTAGTATATAAGTAATTAGTTTTTAAGGGTAGATAAGTTTAATCATCACTCTGATGATGGTATCATGGATACCGAAACATATGTTAGTGTGTTTCAAAAGTGTATATTTGGTGTAGGGGTTTCAATATATTTTTTAACTATTAAAATGTTTTCAAACTTGGTTTCTGAGATGTTTTTACAATGAAGTTTACGGCTTTTTAACCACGAAAATATTAAAAACAACTTCAAATCAGGATTTTGGAACCTGAAGTTATTTTTGGTATTTCCGTGATTAAAAAGGCCTAAACTTTATTGTAAGAACATCACAGAAAGTAGGTTTGAAAAAATTTTAAGCATTTTTGACAAAAATGGTTGTAACTTTATAGTAAGTCTTACTCAAGATTGCATCCTAAACAACTATTGCTTTAGGCGTTTTCAAGCTTGAACCTACAGTTTCCAAGAAAAACTAAATTTTAAAACTTTTTGTAGTTTGGTAAGTTTAAGAACAAATTTCCATACTGCAATTGGTTCAAAAATCCCGATTTGAAGTTATTTTCGATATTTCCGTGGTTAAAAAGCCGTAAACTTCATTGTAAAAACATCTCAGAAACCAAAATTGAAAACATTTTAATAGTTATTGATTATTTTTATAGTAAATCTAACTCAAGATTGAATTCTAAATTACTTTTGCTCTTGGCGTTTTCAGGTTTGGACATACCGTTCTCAAGAAATACAAAAATTTCAAACTTCTTGGGGAACAGCTTTACATACTGTAAATTGCTCCAGAATCCCCATTTGAAGTTGTTTTTGGTATGTGCGTGTTTAAAAAGCCGTAAACTTTATTGTAACAACATCTCAGAAACTAGGTTTGAAAACATTTTAAGACTTATTGCTTAAGTTTATAGTAAGTCTTACTCAAAATTGAATTCTAAACAACTTTTGCTCTTGGCGTTTGCAGGTTTAGACGTACCGTTTTCAAGAAATACAACATTTTTAAACTTTTTGTGGTTTGGTAAGTATGGGAACAACTTTCCATACTGTAAATCGCTCCAGAATCCCGATTTGAAGCTGTTTTTGTTATTTCCGAGATTAAAAAGCCTTAAACTTCATTGTAAAAACATGGCAAAAACCAGGTTTGAAAAAATTTTACGATTTATTGTTTATGTTTATAGTAAATCTTAATCAAAATTTGATTCTAAACAACTTTTGCTTTTGACGTTTTCAGGCTGGTACATACCGTTTTCGATAAACACGAAATTTTTAAACTTTTTGTTGTTTGGTAAGTATCGGAACAACTTTTCATATTGTAAATCGCTAAAGAATGCCGATTTGAAGTTGTTTCTGTTATTTCCGTGATTAAAAAGCTTTAAACTTCAGTGTAAAAGCATCTCAAAAACCAGGCTTGAAAAAATTTTACGACTTATTGATTATGTTTATAGTAAATCATACTCAAGATTGAATTCTAAATAGCTTTTGCTTTTAGCGTTTTTAGGTTTGGACGTACCGTTTTCAAGAAATAAAAAAAATTTGAACTTTCTGTTGTTTGGTAAGTATGGGAACCATTTTCCATTCAGTAAATCGCTCCAAAATCTCGATTTGAAGTTGTGTTTTGTTATTTTCGTGGTTAAAAAGCCGTAAACTTCATTGTTAAAACATCTCAAAAACCGGGTTTGAAAACATTTTAAGACTTATTTATTATGTTTATAATAAATCTTACTCAAAATTGAATTCTAAACAACATTTGCTCTTGGCGTTTTCAGGCTAGGTCGTATCGTTTTCGAGAATTTATAAGTTGCCATTTGAACTACATATTCCAGGACATGAATTTTGCGGGCCAGGTACAAAATTGGCCAAGTGGTTAACCAAAGGAGATCAAGGAACTTAATTGTATAAACATCGCAAAAACTAGGTTTAAAAAATTTTAAGAGTTACTGATTAAGTTTATAGTAAGTCTTTCTCAAGACTGAATTCTAAACAACTTTTGCTCTTGACATTTTCAGGCTGGGACATACCGTTTTGAAGAAACACGAAATTTTTAATCTTTTTACAATTTGGTAAATTTGAGAACAACTTTCCATACTATAAAAAGCTCCTAAATGCCGTTTGAGGTGTTTTAGTTATTTCCGTGATTAAAAAGCCGTCAACTTTATTCTAAAAGCATCTCAGAAACCAGGTTAGAAAACATTTTATGACTTATTGATTATGTTTCTGAAGTTATTTTTGGTATTTCCGTGATTAAAAAGGCCTAAACTTTATTGTAAGAACATCACAGAAAGTAGGTTTGAAAAAATTTTAAGCGTTTTTGACAAAAATCGTTGTAACTTTATAGTAAGTCTTACTCAAGATTGCATCCTAAACAACTATTGCTTTAGGCGTTTTCAAGCTTGAACCTACAGTTTCAAAGAAAAACTAAATTTTAAAACTTTTTGTAGTTTGGTAAGTTTGGGAACAAATTTCCATACTGCAATTAGTTCAAAAATCCCGATTTGAAGTTATTTTCGATATTTCCGTGGTTAAAAAGCCGTAAACTTCATTGTAAAGACATCTTCGAAATCAGGTTTAAAAATATTTTAACAGTTATTGATTAAATTTATAGTAAATCTAACTCAAGATTGAATTCTAAATTACTTTTGCTCTTGGCGTTTTCAGGTTTGGACATACCGTTTTCAAGAAATACAAAAATTTCAAACTTCTTGTTATTTGGTAAATATAGGAACAACTTTCCATACTGTAAATGGTTCCAAAATCCTGATTTGAAGTTGTTTTTAATATTTTCGTGGTTAAAAAGCCGTAAACTTCATTGTAAAAACATCTCAGAAACCAAGTTTGAAAACATTTTAATAGTTATTGATTACATTTATAGTAAATTTAACTCAAGATTGAATTCTAATTTATTTTTGCTCTTGGCGTTTTCAGGTTTGGACATACCGTTTTCAACAAATACAAAAATTTCAAACTTCTTGGGGAACAACTTTACATACTGTAAATGGCTCCAGAATCTCAATTTGAAGTTATTTTTGGTATTTCCGTTGTTAAAAAGCCGTAAACTTCATTGTAAAACTTCGCAGAAACCAGGTTTGAGAAAGTTTTAAGCATTCTTGACTAAGATATTTGAAACTTTGTTATTTCAAGACCTGGCGATAAAGTTGCTGGTCAGTCTTACCAAATATTCAATTCTAAACAACTTTTGGTCTTGGCATTTTCAGGTTTAGACATACCGTTTTCAAGAAATACAACATTTTTAAACTTCTTGTGGTTCATACTCCAGATTGAATTCTAAATAGCTTTTGCTTTTAGCGTTTTTAGATTTGGACGTACTGTTTTCAAGAAATACAAAAAATTTGAACTTTCTGTTGTTTGGTAAGTATGGGAACCATTTTCCATTCAGTAAATCGCTCCAAAATCTCGATTTGAAGTTGTGTTTTGTTATTTTCGTGGTTAAAAAGCCGTAAACTTCATTGTTAAAACATCTCAAAAACCGGGTTTGAAAACAATTTAAGACTTATTTATTATGTTTATAATAAATCTTACTCAAAATTGAATTCTAAACAACATTTGCTCTTTTCGTTTTCAGGCTAGGTCGTATCGTTTTCGAGAATTTATAAGTTGCCATTTGAACTACATATTCCAGGACATGAATTTTGCGGGCCAGGTACAAAATTGGCCAAGTGGTTAACCAAAGGAGATCAAGGAACTTAATTGTATAAACATCGCAAAAACTAGGTTTAAAAAATTTTAAGAGTTACTGATTAAGTTTATAGTAAGTCTTTCTCAAGACTGAATTCTAAACAACTTTTGCTCTTGACATTTTCAGGCTGGGACATACCGTTTTGTAGAAACACGAAATTTTTAATCTTTTTACAATTTGGTAAATTTGAGAACAACTTTCCATACTATAAAAAGCTCCTAAATGCCGTTTGAGGTGTTTTTGTTATTTCCGTGATTAAAAAACCGTCAACTTTATTCTAAAAGCATCTCAGAAACCAGGTTAGAAAACATTTTATGACTTATTGATTATGTTTCTGAAGTTATTTTTGGTATTTCCGTGATTAAAAAGGCCTAAACTTTATTGTAAGAACATCACAGAAAGTAGGTTTGAAAAAATTTTAAGCGTTTTTGACAAAAATCGTTGTAACTTTATAGTAAGTCTTACTCAAGACTGCATCCTAAACAACTATTGCTTTAGGCGTTTTCAAGCTTGAACCTACAGTTTCAAAGAAAAACTAAATTTTAAAACTTTTTGTAGTTTGGTAAGTTTGGGAACAAATTTCCATACTGCAATTAGTTCAAAAATCCCGATTTGAAGTTATTTTCGATATTTCCGTGGTTAAAAAGCCGTAAACTTCATTGTAAAGACATCTTCGAAATCAGGTTTAAAAATATTTTAACAGTTATTGATTAAATTTATAGTAAATCTAACTCAAGATTGAATTCTAAATTACTTTTGCTCTTGGCGTTTTCAGGTTTGGACATACCGTTTTCAAGAAATACAAAAATTTCAAACTTCTTGTTATTTGGTAAATATGGGAACAACTTTCCATACTGTAAATGGTTCCAAAATCCTGATTTGAAGTTGTTTTTAATATTTTCGTGGTTAAAAAGCCGTAAACTTCATTGTAAAAACATCTCAGAAACCAAGTTTGAAAACATTTTAATAGTTATTGATTACATTTATAGTAAATCTAACTCAAGATTGAATTCTAATTTACTTTTGCTTTTGGCGTTTTCAGGTTTGGACATACCGTTTTCAACAAATACAAAAATTTCAAACTTCTTGGGGAATAACTTTACATACTGTAAATGGCTCCAGAATCTCAATTTGAAGTTATTTTTGGTATTTCCGTTGTTAAAAAGCCGTAAACTTCATTGTAAAACTTCGCAGAAACCAGGTTTGAGAAAGTTTTAAGCATTCTTGACTAAAATATTTGAAACTTTGTTATTTCAAGACCTGGCGATAAAGTTGCTGGTCAGTCTTACCAAATATTCAATTCTAAACAACTTTTGGTCTTGGCATTTTCAGGTTTAGACATACCGTTTTCAAGAAATACAACATTTTTAAACTTCTTGTGGTTTGGTAAGTATGGGAACAACTTTCCATACTGTAAATCGCTCCAGAATCCCGATTTGAAGCTGTTTTTGTTATTTCCGTGATTAAAAATTCTTAAACTTCATTGTAAAAACATCGCAAAAACCAGGTTTGAAAAAATTTTACGATTTATTGTTTATGTTTATAGTAAATCTTAATCAAAATTTGATTCTAAACAACTCTTGCTTTTGGCGTTTTCAGGCTGGTACATACCGTTTTCGAGAAACACGAGATTTTTAAACTTTTTGTTGCTTGCTAAGTATCGGAACAAATTTTCATATTGTAAATCGCTAAAGAATGCCGACTTGAATTTGTTTCTGTTATTTCCCTGATTAAAAAGCTTTAAACTTCATTGTAAAAACATCTCGAAAACCAGGTTTGAAAAAATTTTACGACTTATTGATTATGTTTATAGTAAATCATACTCCAGATTGAATTCTAAATAGTTTTTGCTTTTAGCGTTTTTAGATTTGGACGTACTGTTTTCAAGAAATACAAAAAATTTGAACTTTTGGTTTTTGGTAAGTATGGGAACCATTTTCCATTCAGTAAATCGCTCCAAAATCTCGATTTGAAGTTGTGTTTTGTTATTTTCGTGGTTAAGAAGCCGTAAACTTCATTGTTAAAACATCTCAAAAACCAGGTTTGAAAACATTTTAAGACTTATTTATTATGTTTATAATAAATCTTACTTAAAATTGAATTCTAAACAACTTTTGCTCTTGGCGTTTTCAGGCTAGGTCGTATCGTTTTCGAGAATTTATAAGTTGCCATTTGAACTACATATTCCAGGACATAAATTTGCAGGCCAGGTACAAAATTAGCCAAGTGGTTAGCAAAAGGAGATCAAGGAATTTCATTGTATAAACATCGCAAAAACCAGGTTTAAAAAATTTTAAGAATTACTGATTAAGTTTATAGTAAGTCTTACTCAAGACTGAATTCTAAACAACTTTTGCTCTTGACATTTTCAGGCTGGGACATACCGTTGTGAAGAAACACGAAATTTTTAAACTTTTTGCAATTTGGTAAATCTGAGAACAACTTTCCATGCTGTAAAAAGCTCCTAAATGCCGTTTGAGGTGTTTTAGTTATTTCCGTGATTAAAAAGCCGTCAACTTTGTACTAAAAGCATCTCAGAAACCAGGTTAGAAAACATTTTATGACTTATTGATTATGTTTCTGAAGTTATTTTTGGTATTTCCGTTTTTAAAAAGGCCTAAATTTTATTGTAAGGACATCACAGAAAGTAGGTTTGAAAAAATTTTAAGCATTTTTGTCAAAATCGTTGTAACTTCATAGTAAGTCTTACTCAAGATTGCATCCTAAACAACTATTGCTTTAGGCGTTTTCAGGCTTGAACCTACAGTTTCCAAGAAAAACTAAGTTTTAAAACTTTTTGTAGTTTGGTAAGTTTGGGAACAAATTTCTATACTGCAATTGGTTCAAAAATCCCGATTTGAAGTTGTTTTTGATATTTTCGTGGTTAAAAAGCCGTAAACTTCATTGTAAAAACATCTCAGAAACCAAGTTTGAAAACATTTTAAGAGTTATTGATTATTTTTATAGTAAATCTAACTCAAGATTGAATTCTAAATTACTTTTGCTCTTGGCGTTTTCAGGTTTGGACATACCCTTTTCAAGAAATACAAAAATTTCAAACTTCTTGTTATTTGGTAAATATGGGAACAACTTTCCATACTGTAAATGGTTCCAAAATCCTGATTTGAAGTTGTTTTTGATATTTTCGTGGTTAAAAAGCCGTAAACTTAATTGTAAAAACATCTCAGAAACCAAGTTTGAAAACATTTTAAGAGTTATTGATTATTTTTATAGTAAATCTAACTCAAGATTGAATTCTAAATTACTTTTGCTCTTGGCGTTTTCAGGTTTGGACATACCGTTTTCAAGAAATACAAAAATTTCAAACTTCTTGGGGAACAACTTTACATACTGTAAATTGCTCCAGAATCCCCATTTGAAGTTGTTTTTGGTATGTGCGTGTTTAAAAAGCCGTAAACTTTATTGTAACAACATCTCAGAAACTAGGTTAGAAAACATTTTAAGACTTGTTGATTATTTTTATAGTAAATCTAACTCAAGATTGAATTCTAAATTACTTTTGCTCATGGCGTTTTCAGGTTTAGATATACCGTTTTCAAGAAATACAAAATTTTAAACTTTTTGTTGTTTGGTAAGTGTGGGAACAACTTTCCATACTATAAATGGCTCCAAAATCCCCATTTGAAGTAGTTTTTCGTATTTGAGTGTTTAAAAAGCCGTAAATTTTATTGTAAAACCATCTCAGAAGCCAGGTTTGAAAACATTTTAAGACTTGTTGATTATGTTCATAGTAAATCATACTCAAGATTGAATTCTAAATAAATTTTGCTCTTGACGTTTTTAGATTTTGACTTACCGTCTTGTACAAATACAAAATTTTAAACTTTTTGTTGTTTGGTTAGGATGGGAACCACTTTACATTCTGTAAATCGCTCTAAAATCCCGATTTGAAATTGTGTTTGGTATGTGCGTGTTTAAAAAGCCGTAAACTTTATTGTAACAACATATAAGCAACTTTTGCTCTTGGCGTTTTCAGGCTGGGCATACCGTTTTCGAGAAACACGAAATTTTTAAACTTTTTGTTGTTCGGTAAGTATCGGAACAACTTTCCAGCCTATAAGTCGCTCCAAAATCTTGATTTGAAGTTATTTTTGGTGTTTCCGTGATTAAAAAGCCATAAACTTAATTGTAAAACTTCGCAGGAACTAGGTTTGAAAAAGTTTTAAGCATTATTGACTAAAATATTTGAAACTTTGTTATTTCAAGACCTGGTGATAAAGTTTCTGGTCAGTCTTACCAAGAATTCAATTCTAAACAACATTTGCTCTTGGCATTTTCAGGTTTGGACGTACCGTTTTGAAGAAACACAAAAATTTTAAAATTTTTGTTGTTTGGTAAGTATGGGGACAACTTTCCATCCTATAAACCGCTCCCAAATCCTGATTTTAAGTTATTTTTGGTGTTTCCGTGATTAAAAAGCCGTAAACTTATTTGTAAGAACTTCGCACGAACTAGGTTTGACAATATTTTAAGTATTTTTGAAAAAAAAACGTTGTAACTTTGTTTTTTCGAGCCTTTTTGATAAAATTTCTGGTAAGTCTTACTCAAAGTTTAGTTCTAAACAACTTTTGCTCCTGGCATTTACAGGCTGGACGTGTAGTTTTCAAGAAATACAAAAATTGTTAACTTTATGTTGTTTGCTAAGTATCCCATACTTACCAAGCCACTTTCCATACTATAAGTCGCTCCAAAATCACGATTTGAAGTTATTTTTGGTATTTCCGTGATTAAAAAGCCGTAAACTTAATTGTAAACACATCGCAGAAAGCAAATTTAAAAAAATTTTAAGCATTCTTGACTAAAATAGTTGAAACCTTGTTATTTCAAGACCTGTCGATAAATTTTCTGGTCAGTCTTACCAAGAATTGAATTCTAAACAACTTTTGCTCTTGGCATTTTCAGGCTTGAACGTACAGTTTTCAAGAAATACAAAAATTTTAAAATTTTTGTTGTTTGGTAAGTGTAGGAACAACTTTCCATACTGTAAATCGCTCCAATATCTCAATTTGAATTTATTTTCGGTGTTTCCGTGACTAAAAAGCCATAAATTTAATTGTAAAACTTCGCAGGAACTAGGTTTGAAATAATTTTAAGCATTCTTGACTAAAATATTTGAAACATTGTTATTTCAAGACCTGGTGATACTACAAATTATGATACTACAAATTTTGTACAATCTGGTTTCTACGACTCGTAACAAAAAGATTAACGCCTTAATAATCACGAAAATCCTTAAAATCACTTCTAATCATGATTCTCGGACGTTTTGTTGCACGTACTGTCGTTTACTTTGAAACGGTGAGTGAGAAATTTCTTCACGGAAATACCAAAAATAACTTCAAACCAAGATTTTGGAGCGGTTTGTAGGATGGAAAGTTGTTCCCATACTTACCAAACAACCAAAATTTTTAAAGTTTTGTGTTTCTTGAAAACGGTATGTCCAAACTTGAAAATGCCAAGAGCAAGTTGTTTAGAATTGAATTGTTGGTAAGACTGACCAGAAATTTTATCACCAGGTCTTGAAATAACAAAGTTTCAAATATTTTAGTCAAGAATGCTTAAAAATTTTTCAAACTTGCTTTCTGCGATGTTTTAACAATGAAGTTTACGGGTTTTTAATCACCGCAATACCAAAAATTACCTCAAATCGGGATTCTGGAGCAACTTGCAGTATGGAAAGTTGTTCCCATACTTACCAAACAACCAAAATTTTTAAACTTTTGTGTTTCTTGAAAACGGTACGTCCAAACCTGAAATTGCCAAGACCAAAAGTTGTTTAGAATTGAATTCTTGGTAAGACTGACCAGAAACTTTATCGCCAGGTCTTGAAATAACAAAGTTTCAAATATTTTAGTCAAGAATGCTTAAAACTTTCTCAAACCTGGTTCCTGCGAAGTTTTACAATGAAGTTTACGGCTTTTTAACAACGGAAATACCAAAAATAACTTCAAATCGTGATTTTGGAGCGATTTATAGTATGGAAATTGGCTTGGTAAGTATGGGATACTTAGCAAACAACATAAACTTAACAATTTTTGTATTTCTTGAAAACTGCACGTCCAACCCTCAAAATGCCAGAAGCAAAAGTTGTTTAGAATTAAACTTTGAGTAAGACTTACCAGAAATTTTATCAAAAAGGCTCGAAAAAACAAAGTTACAACGTTTTTTTTCAAAAATACTTAAAATATTTTCAAACCTAGTTCGTGCGAAGTTCTTACAATTAAGTCTACGGCTTTTTAATCACGGAAGTTTGATAAATGTAATCAATAACTATTAAAATGTTTTCAAACTTGGTTTCTGAGATGTTTTTACAATGATGTTTACGGCTTTTTAACCACGAAAATATCAAAAACAACTTCAAATCAGAATTTTGGAACCATTTACAGTATGGAAAGTTGTTCCCATATTTACCAAATAACAAGAAGTTTGAAATTTTTGTATTTCTTGAAAACGGTATGTCCAAACCTGAAAACGCCAAGAGCAAAAGTAATTTAGAATTCAATCTTGAGTTAGATTTACTATAAAAATAATCAATAACTATTGAAATGTTTTCAAACATGGTTTCTGAGATGTTTTTACAATGAAGTTTACGGCTTTTTAACCACGAAAATATCAAAAACAACTTCAAATCGGGATTTTTGAACCAATTGCAGTATGGAAATTTGTTCCCAAACTTACCAAACTACAAAAAGTTTTAAAACTTAGTTTTTCTTGGAAACTGTAGGTTCAAGCCTGAAAACGCCTAAAGCAATATTTGTTTAGGATGCAATCTTGAGTAAGACTTACTATAAAGTTACAACGGTTTTTGTCAAAAATGCTTAAAATTTTTTCAAACCTACTTTCTGTGATGTTCTTACAATAAAATTTAGGCCTTTTCAAAAACGGAAATACCAAAAATAACTTCAGAAACATAATCAATAGGTCATAAAATGTTTTCTAACCTGGTTTCTGAGATGCTTTTAGAATAAATTTGACGATTTTTAATCACGGAAATAACACCTCAAACGGCATTTAGGAGCTTTTTACAGTATGGAAAGTTGTTCTCAGACCAAGGTACCTGGCTCGCAAATTTATGTCCTGGAATATGTAGTTCAAATGATTATGACTTATTGATTATGTTTATAGTAAATCATACTCCAGATTGAATTCTAAATAGCTTTTGCTTTTAGCGTTTTTAGATTTGGACGTACTGTTTTCAAGAAATACAAAAAATTTGAACTTTCTATTGTTTGGTAAGTATGGGAACAATTTTCCATTCAGTAAGTCGCTCCAAAATCTCGATTCGAAGTTGTGTTTTGTTATTTTCGTGGTTAAAAAGCCGTAAACTTCATTGTTAAAACATCTCAAAAACCGGGTTTGAAAACATTTTAAGACTTATTTATTATGTTTATAATAAATCTTACTCATAATTGAATTCTAAACAACTATTGCTCTAAGCGTTTACAGGCTTGCACCTACAGTTTTCAAGAAAAACGAAATTCTTAAACTAGTTGTAGTTTGGATAGTTTGGGAACAACTTTTCATACTGTAAATGGTTCCAAAGTCCCGATTTGAAGGAGTTTTCGATATTTCCGTGGTTAAAAAGCCGTAAACTTCATTGTAGAAACATCTCAGAAACCAGAATTAATAATATTTTAACAGTTATTGATTATATTTATAGTATATCTAACTCAAGACTAAATTCTAAATGAGTTTTGCTCTTGGCGTTTTTAGGTTTGGACATACTGTTTTTAAGAAATACAAACTTTAAAACTTTTTGTTGTTTGGTAAGTATGGGAACAACTTTCCATACTGTAGATGGCTCCAAAATCCCCATTTGAAGTTGTTTTTGGTATGTGCGTGTTTAAAAAACCGTAAACTTTATTGTAACAACATCTCAAAAACCAGGTTTGAAAACATTTTAAGACTTATTGATTATTTTTATAGTAAATCTAACCCAAGATTGAATTCTAAATTACTTTTGCTCTTGGCGTTTTCAGGTTTGGACATACTGTTTTCAAGAAATACAAGATTTTCAAACTTTTTGTTGTTTGTTAAGTATGAAAACAATTTTCCATACTGTAGATGGCTCCAAAATCTCCATTTGAAGTTGTTTTTGATATTTTCGTGGTTAAAAAGCCGTAAACTTCATTGTAAAAACATCTCAGAAACCATGTTTGAAAACATTTTAATAGTTATTGATTATTTTTATAGTAAATCTAACTCAAGATTGAATTCTAAATTACTTTTGCTCTTGGCGTTTTCAGGTTTGGACATACCGTTTTCAAGAAATACAAAAATTTCAAACTTCTTGTTATTTGGTAAATATGGGAACAACTTTCCATACTGTAAATGGTTCCAAAATCGTGATTTGAAGTTGTTTTTGATATTTTCGTGGTTAAAAAGCCGTCAACTTCATTGTAAAAACATCTCAGAAACCAAGTTTGAAAACATTTTAATAGTTATTGATTATTTTGATAGTAAATCGAACTCAAGATTGAATTCTAAATTACTTTTGCTCTTGGCGTTTTCAGGTTTGGACATACCGTTTTCAAGAAATACAAAAATTTCAAACTTCTTGGGGAACAGCTTTACATACTGTAAGTGGCTCCAGAATCCCCATTTGAAGTTGTTTTTGGTATGTGCGTGTTTAAAAAGCCGTAAACTTTATTGTAACAACATCTCAGGAACTAGGTTTGAAAACATTTTAAGACTTGTTGATTATTTTTATAGTAAATCTTACTCAAGATTGAATTCTAAATTACTTTTGCTCATGGCGTTTTCAGGTTTGGACATACCGTTTTCAAGAAATACAAAATTTTAAACTTTTTGTTGTTTGGTTAGTGTGGGAACAACTTTCCATACTGTAAATGGCTTCAAAATCCCCATTTGAAGTAGTTTTTCGTATTTGGGTGTTTAAAAAGCCGTAAATTTTATTGTAAAACCATCTCAGAATCCAGGTTTGAAAACATTGTAAGACTTGTTGATTATGTTCATAGTAAATCATACTCAAGATTGAATTCTAAATAAATTTTGCTCTTGACGTTTTTAGATTTGGACTTACCGTCTTCTACAAATACAAAATTTTAATCTTTTTGTTGTTTGGTAAGGATGGGAGCCACTTTACATTCTGTAAATCTCTCCAAAATCCCGATTTGAAATTGTGTTTGGTATGTGCGTGTTTAAAAAGCCGTAAACTTTATTGTAACAACATCTCAGGAACTAGGTTGGAAAACATTTTAAGATTTGTTGATTATTTTTATAGTAAATCTAACTCAAGATTGAATTCTAAATTACTTTTGCTCTTGGCGTTTGCAGGTTTGGACATACCGTTTTCAAGAAATACAAAAATTTCAAACTTCCTGTTGTTTGGTAAATATGGGAACAACTTTCCATACTGTAAATGGTTCCAAAATCTCGATTTGAAGTTGTGTTTTGTTATTTCCGTGATTAAAAAGGCCTAAACTTCATTGTAAAAACATCACAGAAAGTAGGTTTGAAAAAATTTTAAGAATTTTTGACAAAAATCGTTGTAACTTTGTTGTTTCAAGACATTTTGATAAAGTTTCTGATAAGTTTTGCTCAAAGTTCAATTTTTGAACAAGTTTTGCTCTTTGCATTTTCAGGCTTCGACATACCGTTTTCAAGAAATACAAAACTTTTAAACTTATTGTGGTTTGGTAAGTATCCCATACTTACCACGCAACTTTCCATACTATAAATCGCTCCAAAAGCCCCATTTGAAGTTGTTTTTGGTATTTCCGTGATTGAAAAGCCTTAAAATTCATTGTAGAAACATCGCCAAAACAAGGTTTGAAAATTTTTTAAGACTTATTGATTAATTTTATAGTAAATGTTACTCAAAAAATACCAAGAGCAAAATGTGTTTATAATTTAATTTTGAGTCAGTTTTCGTTTAAGTATACAATGAAGTTCCTTGATCTCCTTTTACTAACCACTTGGCTAATTTTGTGCCTGGCCCGCAAAATTTATATCCTGGAATATGTAGTTCAAATGGCAACTTGCAAATTCTCGAAAACGATACGACCTAGCCTGAAAACGCCAAGATCAAATGTTGTTAAGAATTCAATTTTGAGTAAGATTTATTATAAACATAATAAATAAGTCTTAAAATGTTTTCAAACCGGGTTTCTGAGATGTTTTAACAATGAAGTTTACGGCTTTTTAACCACGAAAATAACAAAACACAACTTCAAATTGAGATTTTGGAGCGATTTATAGGCTGGAAAGTTGTTCCGATACTTATCAAACAACAAAAAGTTTTAAATTTTGTATTTCTTAAAAACGGTACATCCAAACCTGAAAACGCCATGAGCATAAATAATTTAGAATTCAATCTTGAGTAAGATTTACTATAAAAATAATCAGTAAGTCTTAAAATGTTTTTAAACTTGTTTCTGAGATGTTGTTACAATAAAGTTTACGGTTTTTTAAACACGCACATACCAAAAACAACTTCAAATGGAGATTTTGGAGCCATCTACAGTAAGGAAAGTTGTTCCCATACTTACCAAACAACAAAAAGTTTTTAATTTTGTATTTCTTAAAAACGGTATGTCCAAACCTAAAAACGATAAGAGCAAAAGTCATTTAGAATTTAGTCTTGAGTTAGATTTACTATAAATATAATTAATAACTGTTAAAATATTTTTAATTCTGGTTTCTGAGATGTTTCTACAATGAAGTTTACGGCTTTTTAACCACGGAAATATCGAAAACACCTTCAAATCGGGACTTTGAAACCATTTACAGTATGAAAAGTTGTTCCCAGACTAACCAAACTACAACAAGTTAAAGAATTTCGTTTTTCTTGAAAACTGTAGGTGCAAGCCTGAAAACGCTTAGTGCAATAGTTGTTTAGAATGCAATCTTGAGTAAGACTTACTATAAACTTTATCAAAAATTCTTGAAACAACAAATTTACAACAATTTTTGTCAAAAATAGTAAACATTTTTTATTCCTGGTTTCTGGGAAGATTTTACAATGAAGTTTACAGCTTTTTGACCACGGAAATAATAAAAATAACTTCAAATCAGGATTTTGGAGCAATTTACAGAATGTAAAGTGGTTCCCATCTTTACCAAACAACAAAAAGTTTGAATTTTTTGTATTTTTTGAGGACGGCATGTCCAAACCTGAAAACGCCATAAGCAATTGTAATTTAGTATTCAATCTTGAGTAAGATTTACTATAAAAATAATCAATAAGTCTTAAAATGTTTTCAAAGCTGGTTTCTGAGATGGTTTTACAATATTATTTATTGTTTATGTTTATAGTAAATCTTAATCAAAATTTGATTCTAAACAACTTTTGCTTTTGGCGTTTGTAGGCTGGGACATACCGTTTTCGAGAAACACGAAATTTTTAAACTTTTTGTTGTTTGCTAAGTATCGGATCAACTTTTCATACTGTGAATCGCTAAAGAATGCCGATTTGAAGTTGTTTCTGTTATTTCCGTGATTAAAATGCTTTAAACTTCATTGTAAAAACATCTCAAAAACCAGGTTTGAAAAATTTTTACGACTTATTGATTATGTTTATAGTAAATCATACTCAAGACTGAATTCTAAATAGTTTTTGCTCTTGAAGTTGTGTTTTGTTATTTTCGTGGTTCAAAAGCTTTAAACTTCATTCTCAAAACATCTCAGAAACTTGGTTTGAAAACATTTTAAAACTTATTTATTATGTTTATAATAAATATTACTCAAAATTGAATTCTAAACAACTTTTGTTCTTGGCATTTTCAGGCTAGGTCGTATCGTTTTCGAGAATTAATAAGTTGCCATTTGAACTACATATTCCAGGCTATAAATTTTGCGGGCCAGGTACAGAATTACCCAAGTAGTTAGCAGATGGAGATCAAGAAACTTCATTGTAAAAACATCGCAAAAACCAGGTTTAAAAATTTCTAAAACTGTAGGTGCAAGCCTGAAAACGCCTAGAGCAATAGTTGTTTAGAATGCAATCTTGAGTAAGACTTATTATAAACTTTATCAAAAGGTCTTAAAACAATAAATTTACAACAATTTTTGTCAAAAATACAAAACATTTTTTTAAACCTGGTTTCTGGGAAGTTTTTACAATGAAATTTACAGCTTTTTGACCACGGAAATAACAAAAATAACAGTGGTTAGCAAAAGGAGATCAAGGAACTTCATTGTATAAACATCGCAAAACTTCAAATCGAGATTTTGGAGCGATTTGCTGAATGGACGTATCGTTTTCAAGAAATACAAAAAATTTGAACTTTCTGTTGTTTGGTAAGTATGGGAACCATTTTCCATTCAGTAAGTCGCTCCAAAATCTCGATTTGAAGTTGTGTTTTGTTATTTTCGTGGTTAAAAAGCCGTAAACTTCATTGTTGATACATCTCAAAAACCGGGTTTGAAAACATTTTAAGACTTATTTATTATGCTTATAATAAATCTTACTCAAAATTGAATTCTGAACAACATTTGCTCTTGGCGTTTTCAGGCTAGGTCGTATTGTTTTCGAGAATTTATAAGTTGCCATTTGAACTACATATTCCAGGACATAAATTTTGCGGGCCAGGTACAAAATTGGCCAAGTGGTTAGCAAAAGGAGATCAAGGAACTTAATTGTATAAACATCGCAAAAACCAGGTTTAAAAATTTTTAAGAGTTATTGATTAAGTTTATAGTAAGTCTTTCTCAAGACTAAATTCTAAACAACTTTTGCTCTTGACATTTTCAGGCTGGGACATACCGTTTTGAAGAAACACGAAATTTTTAATCTTTTTGCAATTTGGTAAATTTGAGAACAACTTTCCATACTATAAAAAGCTCCTAAATGCCGCTTGAGGTGTTTTGTTATTTCCGTGATTAAAAAGCCGTCAACTTTATTCTAAAAGCATCTCAGAAACCAGGTTAGAAAACATTTTATGACCTATTGATTATGTTTCTGAAGTTATTTTTGGTATTTCCGTGATTAAAAAGGCCTAAACTGTATTGTAAGAACATCACAGAAAGTAGGTTTGAAAAAATTTTAAGCATTTTTGACAAAAATTATTGTAACTTTATAGTAAGTCTTACTCAAGATTGCATCCTAAACAACTATTGCTTTAGGCGTTTTCAAGCTTGAACCTACAGTTTCCAAGAAAAACTAAATTTTAAAACTTTTTGTAGTTTGGTAAGTTTGGGAACAAATTTCCATACTGCAATTGGTTCAAAAATCCCGATTTGAAGTTGTTTTCGATATTTCCGTGGTTAAAAAGCCGTAAACTTCATTGTAAAAACATCTTAGAAATCAGGTTTAAAAATATTTTAACAGTTATTGATTAAATTTATAGTTGATCTAACTCAAGATTGAATTCTAAATTACTTTTGCTCTTGGCGTTTTCAGGTTTGGACATACCGTTTTCAAGAAATACAAAAATTTCAAACTTCTTGTTATTTGGTAAATATGGGAACAACTTCCATACTGCAAATGGTTCTAAAATCCTGATTTGAAGTTGTTTTTAATATTTTCGTGGTTAAAAAGCCGTAAACTTCATTGTAAAAACATCTCAGAAACCAAGTTTGAAAACATTTTAATAGTTATTGATTACATTTATGGTAAATCTAACTCAAGATTGAATTCTAATTTACTGTTGCTCTTGGCGTTTTCAGGTTTGGACATACCGTTTTCAAGAAATACAAAAATTTCAAACTTTTTGGGGAACAACTTTACATACTGTAAATGGCTCCAGAATCCCCATTTGAAGTTGTTTTTGGTATGTGCGTGTTTAAAAAGACGTAAACTTTATTGTAACAACATCTCAGAAACTAGGTTTGAAAACATTTTAAGACTTGTTGATTATTTTTATAGTAAATCTTACTCCAGATTGAATTCTAAATTACTTTTGCTCATGGCGTTTTCAGGTTTGGACATACCGTTTTTAAGAAATACAAAATTTTAAACTTTTTGTTGTTTAGTAAGTGTGGGAACAACTTCTCATACTGCAAATAACTCCAAAATCCCCATTTGAAGTTGATTTTCGTATTTGAGTGTTTAAAAAGCCGAAAATTTTATTGTAAAACCATCTCAGAAACCAGGTTTGAAAACATTTTAAGACCTGTTGATTATGTTTATAGTAAATCATACTCAAGATTGTATTCTCAATAAATTTTGCTCTTGACGTTTTTAGATTTGGACTTACCGTCTTCTAGAAATACAAAATTTTAAACTTTTTGTTTTTTGGTAAGGATGGGAACCACTTTACATTCTATAAATCGCTCCAAAATCCCGATTTGAAGTTGTTATTGGTATTTGCGTGTTTAAAAATCCGTAAACTTTATTGTATAAACATCTCAGAAACCAAGTTTGAAAACATTTTAATGGTTATTGATAATATTTATAGTAAATCTTACTCAAGATTGAATTCTAAATTACTTTTGCTCATGGCGTTTTCAGGTTTGGACATACCGTTTTCAAGAAATACAAAAATTTCAAACTTCTTGTTATTTGGTAAATATGGGAACAAATTTCCATACTGTAAATGGTTCCAAAATCCTGATTTGAAGTTGTTTTTAATATTTTCGTGGTTAAAAAGCCGTAAACTTCATTGTAAAAACATCTCGGAAACCAAGTTTGAAAACATTTTAATAGTTATTGATTACATTTATAGTAAATCTAACTCAAGATTGAATTCTAATTTACTTTTGCTCTTGGCGTTTTCAGGTTTGGACACACCGTTTTCAAGAAATACAAAAATTTCAAACTTTTTGTGGAACAACTTTACATACTGTAATTGGCCCCAGAATCCCCATTTGAAGTTGTTTTTGGTATGTGTGATTCTGGAGCGATTTGTAGTATGGAAAGTTGTTTGGTAAGTATGGGATACTTACCAAACAACAATAAGATGAAAATTTTTGTATTTCTTGAAAACGGTAGGTCCAAGCTTAAAAACGTCAAGAGCAAAAGTTGCTTAGAATTCAATCTTGAGTTAGATTTACTATAAAAATAATCAACAAGTCTTAAAATGTTTTCAAACCTAGTTTCTGAGATGTTGTTACAATAAATTTTACGGCTTTTTAAACATGCACATACCAAAAACAACTTCAAATGGGGATTCTGGAGCCATTTACAGTATGTAAAGTTGTTCCCCAAGAAGTTTGAAATTTTTGTATTTCTTGAAAACGGTATGTCCAAACCTGAAAACGCCAAGAGCAAAAGTAATTTAGAATTCAATCTTAAGTTAGATTTACTATAAAAATAATCAATAACTATTAAAATGTTTTCAAACTTGGTTTCTGAGATGTTTCTACAATGAAGTTTACGGCTTTTTAACCACGAAAATATCAAAAACAACTTCAAATCAGGATTTTGGAACCATTGAAGTTTACGGCTTTTTAACAACGGAAATACCAAAAATAACTTCAAATCAAGACTTTGGAGCGGTTTATAGGATAGAAAGTTGTTCCCATACTTACCAAACAACAAAAATTTTAAAATTTTAGTGTTTCTTGAAAACGGTACATCCAAGCCTGAAAATGCCAGAAGCAAAAGTTGTTTAGAACTCAATTCTTGGTAAGACTGACCAGAAACTTTATCGACAGATCTTAAAATAACAAAGTTTCAAATATTTTAGTCAAGAATGCATAAAAATTTTTCAAACTTGCTTTCTGCGATGTTTTTACAACGAAGTTTACGGGTTTTTAATCACCGCAATACCAAAAATTATCTCAAATCGGGATTCTGGAGCAACTTACAGTATGGAAGGTTGTTCCCATACTTACCAAACAACCAAAATTTTTAAAGTTTTGTGTTTCTTGAAAACGGTACGTCCAAACCTGAAAATGCCAAGAGCAAGTTGTTTAGAATTGAATTCTTGGTAAGACTGACCAGAAACTTTATCACCAGGTCTTGAAATAACAAAGTTTCAAATATTTTAGTCAAGAATGCTTAAACATTTTTCAAACCTAAACCTGCGAAGTTTTACAATTAAGTTTATGCCTTTTTAATCACGGAAACACAAAAATAACTTCAAATCAAGATTTTGGAGCCATTTATAGGCTGGAAAGTTGTTCCGATACTTGAACCACGAAAATAACAAAACACAACTTTAAGAGCAAAAACTTTTTAGAATTCAGTCTTGAGTATGATTTACTGTAAACATAATCAATAAGTCGTAAAAATTTTTCAAACCTGGTTTTTGAGATGTTTTTGCAATGAAGTTTAAAGCTTTTTAGTCACGGAAATAACAGAAACAACTGCAAATCGGCATTCTTTAGCGATTCACAGTATAAAAAGTTGATCCGATACTTAGCAAACAACAAGAAGTTTAAAAATCTCGTGTTTCTCGAAAACGGTATGCCCAGCCTGAAAACGCCAAGAGCAAAAGTTGTTTAGAATCCAATTTTGATTAAGATTTACTATAAACATAATCAATAAGTCTTAAAATGTTTTCAAACCTGGTTTTGGCGATGTTTTTACAAAGAAGCTTAAGGCTTTTCAATCACGGAAATACCAAAAATAACTTCAAATGGGGCTTTTGGAGCGATTTATAGTATGGAAAGTTGCGTGGTAAGTATGGGATACTTACCAAACCACAATAAGTTTAAAAGTTTTGTATTTCTAGAAAACGGTATGTCGAAGCCTGAAGATGCAAAAAGCAAACCTTGTTTAAAATTGAACTTTGAGCAAAACTTATCAGAAATTTTATCAAAATGTCTTGAAACAACAAAGTTACAACGGTTTTTGTCAAAAATGCTAAAAAATTTTTCAAACCTACCTTCTGTGATGTTTTTACAATTAAGTTTAGGCCTTTTTAATCACCGAAATAACAAGACACAACTTCAAATCGAGATTTTGGAACCATTTACAGTATGGAAAGTTGCTCCCATATTTACCAAACAACAAAAAGTTTGAAATTTTTGTATTTCTTGAAAGCTGTATGTCCAAACCTAAAAACGCCATGAGCAATGGTAATTTCGTATTCAATCTTTAGTAAGATTTACTATAAAAATAATCAATGTCTTAAAATGTTTTCAAACCTGTCTTCTGAGATGGTTTTACAATGAAATTAACGGATTTTTAAACACGCAAATACCAAACACAACTTCACATCGGGATTTTGGAGGGATTTACAGAATGTAAAGTGGTTCCCATCCTTACCAAACAACAAAAAGTTTAAAATTTTGTATTTCTAGAAGACGGTAAGTCCACATCTAAAAACGTCAAGTGCAAAAGTTATTTACAATTCAATCTTGAGTATGATTTACTATGAACATAATCAACAAGTCTTAAAATGTTTTGAAACATGGTTTCTGAGATGGTTTTACAATAAAGTTTACGGCTTTTTAAACACGCAAATACGAAAAACAACTTCAAGAAAACGGCTGATTTACCACAAAAATACCGAAAATCGCTTCAAATTGGGATTCTGAAGCGTTTTACAGCATTTGCGGTTTTTTCTTGAAACCGGTGCGTGCTAGCAGAAAAATACCAATACCAAATTTTTTTAGAATTCAATTTTGATCAGTTTTCGATTAAGTATGCAATGAAGTTCCTTGATCTCCTTTTACTAACCACTTGGCTAATTTTGTGCCTGGCCCGCAAAATTTATATCCTGGAATTTGTAGTTCAAATGGCAACTTGTAAATTCTCGAAAACGATACGACCTAGCCTGAAAACGCCAAGAGCAAATGTTGTTTAGAATTCAATTTTGAGTAAGATTTATTATAAACATAATAAATAAGTCTTAAAATGTTTTCAAACCGGGTTTCTGAGATGTTTTATCAATGAAGTTTACAGTTTATTAAACACGCACATACTAAAAACAACTTCAAATGGGGATTTTGGAGCCATTTACAGTATAGAAAGTTGTTCCCATGCTTACTAAACAACAAAAAGTTTGAAATTTTTGTATTTCTTGAAAACGGTATGTCCAAACCTGAAAACGCCAAGAGCAAAAGTAATTTAGAATTTAATCTTGAGTTAGATATACTATAAATATTATCAATACTAGTAAAATGTTTTCAAACTTGGTCTCTGAAATGTTTTTACAATAAAGTTTACGGATTTTTAAATACGCAAATACCAAAAACAACTTCAAATGGGGATTTTGGTGCGATTTACAGTATGGAAAGTTGTTCCTATACTTACCAAACAACAAAAAGTTTTAAATTTTGTATTTCTTAAAAACGGTATATCCAAACCTGAAAACGCCATGAGCATAAATAATTTAGAATTCAATCTTGAGTAAGATTTACTATAAAAATAATCAATAAGTCTTAAAATGTTTTCAAACCTGGTTTCTGAGATGTTGTTACAATAAAGTTTACGGCTTATTAAACACGCACACACAAAAAACAACTTCAAATGGAGATTTTGGAGCCATTTACAGTATGGAAAATTGTTTTCATACTTAACAAACAACAAAAAGTTTGAAATTCTTGTATTTCTTGAAAACAGTATGTCCAAACCTGAAAACGCCAAGAGCAAAAGTAATTTAGAATTCAATCTTGAGTTAGATTTACTATAAAAATAATCAATAAGTCTTAAAATATTTTCAAACCTGGTTTTACCAGTTACTGTTTTTACTGGAGAAAGTTACTGATTAAGTTTATAGTAAGTCTTACTCAAGACTGAATTCTAAACAACTTTTGCTCTTGACATTTTCAGGCTGGGACATACCGTTTTGAAGAAACACAAAATTTTTAAACTTTTTGCAATTTGGTAAATCTGAGAACAACTTTCCATACTGTAAAAAGCTCCTAAATGCCGTTTGAGGTGTTTTTGTTATTTCCGTAATTAAAAAGCTGTCAACTTTATTCTAAAAGCATCTCAGAAACCAGGTTAGAAAACATTTCATGACCTATTGATTAAGTTTCTGAAGTTATTTTTGGTATTTCCGTTTTTAAAAAGGCCTAAATTTTATTGTAACAACATCACAGAAAGTAGGTTTGAAAAAATTTTAAGCATTTTTGACCAAAATCGTTGTAACTTTATAGTAAGTCTTACTTAAGATTGCATCCTAAACAACTATTGCTTTAGGCGTTTTCAGGCTTGAACCTACAGTTTCCAAGAAAAACTAAATTTTAAAACTTTTTGTAGTTTGGTAAGTTTGGGAACAAATTTCCATACTGCAATTGGTTAAAAAATCCCGATTTGAAGTTGTTTTCGATACTTCCGTGGTTAAAAAGCCGTAAACTTCATGGTGAAAACATCTTAGAAATCAGGTTTAAAAATATTTTAACAGTTATTGATTAAATTTATAGTAAAACTAACTCAAGATTGAATTCTAAATTACTTTTGCTCTTGGCGTTTTCAGGTTTGGACATACCGTTTTCAAGAAATACAAAAATTTCAAACTTCTTGTTATTTGGTAAATATGGGAACAACTTTCCATACTGTAATTGGTTCAAAAATCCCGATTTGAAGTTGTTTTTGATATTTTCGTGGTTAAAGAGCCGTAAACTTAATTGTAAAAACATCTCAGAAACCAAGTTTGAAAACATTTTAATAGTTTTTGATTATTTTTATAGTAAATCTAACTCAAGATTGAATTCTAAATTACTTTTGCTCTTGGCGTTTTCAGGTTTGGACATACCGTTTTCAAGAAATACAAAAATTTCGAACTTCTTGGGGAACAACTTTACATACTGTAAATTGCTCCAGAATCCCCATTTGAAGTTGTTTTTGGTATGTGCGTGTTTAAAAAGCCGTAAAATTTATTGTAACAACATCTCAGAAACTAGGTTTGAAAACATTTTAAGACTTGTTGATTATTTTTATAGTAAATCTAACTCAAGATTGAATTCTAAATTATTTTGCTCATGGCGTTTTCAGGTTTGGACATACCGTTTTCAAGAAATACCAAATTTTAAACTTTTTGTTGTTTGGTAAGTGTGGGAACAACTTTCCATACTGTAAATGGCTCCAAAATCTCCATTTGAAGTAGTTTTTCGTATTTGAGTGTTTAAAAAGCCGTAAATTTTATCGTAAAACCATCTCAGAAACCAGGTTTGAAAACATTTTACGACTTATTGATTATGTTTATAGTAAATCATACTCCAGATTGAATTCTAAATAGCTTTTGCTTTTAGCGTTTTTAGATTTGGACGTACTGTTTTCAAGAAATACAAAAAAATTGAACTTTCTGTTGTTTGGTAAGTATGGGAACCATTTTCCATTCAGTAAATCGCTCCAAAATCTCGATTTGAAGATGTGTTTTGTTATTTTCGTGGTTAAAAAGCCGTAAACTTCATTGTTAAAACATCTCAAAAACCGGGTTTGAAAACATTTTAAGACTTATTTAATATGTTTATAATAAATCTTACTCAAAATTGAATTCTAAACAACATTTGCTCTTGGCGTTTTCAGGCTAGGTCGTATCGTTTTCGAGAATTTATAAGTTGCCATTTGAACTACATATTCCAGGACATAAATTTGCGGGCCAGGTACAAAATTAGCCAAGTGGTTAGCAAAAGGAGATCAAGGAATTTCATTGTATAAACATCGCAAAAACCAGGTTTAAAAATTTTTAAAAGTTACTGAATAAGTTTATAGTAAGTTTTACTCAAGACTGAATTTTAAACAACTTTTGCTCTTGACATTTTCAGGCTGGGACATACCGTTTTGAAGAAACACGAAATTTTTAATCTTTTTGCAATTTGGTAAATTTGAGAACAACTTTCCATACTATGAAAAGCTCCTAAATGCCGTTTGAGGTGTTTTTGTTATTTCCGTGATTAAAAACCGTCAACTTTTTTCTAAAAGCATATCAGAAACCAGGTTAGAAAACATTTTATGACCTATTGATTATATTTCTGAAATTATTTTTATTATTTCCGTGACTAAAAAGGCCTAAACTTTATTGTAACAACATCACAGAAAGTAGGTTTGAAAAAATTTTAAGCATTTTTGACCAAAATCGTTGTAACTTTATAGTAAGTCTTACTCAAGATTGCATCCTAAACAACTATTGCTTTAGGCGTTTTCAGGCTTGAACCTACAGTTTCCAAGAAAAACTAAATTTTAAAACTTTTTGTAGTTTGGTAAGTTTGGGAACAAATTTCCATACTGCAATTGGTTAAAAAATCCCGATTTGAAGTTGTTTTCGATACTTCCGTGGTTAAAAAGCCTTAAACTTCATTGTAAAAACATCTTAGAAATCAGGTTTAAAAATATTTTAACAGTTATTGATTAAATTTATAGTAAAACTAACTCAAGATTGAATTCTAAATTACTTTTGCTCTTGGCGTTTTCAGGTTTGGACATACCGTTTTCAAGAAATACAAAAATTTCAAACTTCTTGTTATTTGGTAAATATGGGAACAACTTTCCATACTGTAAATGGTTCCAAAATCCTGATTTGAAGTTGTTTTTAATATTTTCGTTGTTAAAAAGCCGTAAACTTCATTGTAAAAACATCTCAGAAACCAAGTTTGAAAACATTTTAATAGTTATTGATTACATTTATGGTAAATCTAACTCAAGATTGAATTCTAATTTACTGTTGCTCTTGGCGTTTTCAGGTTTGGACATACCGTTTTCAAGAAATTCAAAAATTTCAAACTTCTTGGGGAACAACTTTACATACTGTAAATGGCTCCAGAATCCCCATTTGAAGTTGTTTTTGGTATGTGCGTGTTTAAAAAGCCGTAAACTTTATTGTAACAACATCTCAGAAACTAGGTTTGAGAACATTTTAAGACTTGTTGATTATTTTTATAGTAAATCTTACTCAAGATTGAATTCTAAATTACTTTTGCTCATAGCGTTTTCATGTTTGGACATACCGTTTTCAAGAAATACAAAATTTTAAACTTTTTGTTGTTTAGTAAGTGTGGGAACAACTTTCCATACTGTAAATGACTCCAAAATCCCCATTTGAAGTTGTTTTTCGTATTTGAGTGTTTAAAAAGCCGTAAATTGTATTGTAAAACCATCTCAGAAACCAGGTTTGAAAACATTTTAAGACTTGTTGATTATGTTTATAGTAAATCATACTCAAGATTGAATTCTAAATAAATTTTGCTCTTGACGTTTTTAGATTTGGACTTACCGTCTTCTAGAAATACAAAATTTTAAACTTTTTGTTCTTTGGTAAGGATGGGAACCACTTTACATTCTATAAATCGTTCCAATTTCCCGATTTGAAGTTGTTTTTGGTATTTGCGTGTTTAAAAATCCGTAAACATTATTGTATAAACATCTCAGAAACCAAGTTTGAAAACATTTTAATGGTTATTGATAATATTTATAGTAAATCTAACTCAAGATTGAATTCCAAATTACTTTTGCTCTTAGCGTTTTCAGGTTTGGACATACCGTTTTCAAGAAATACAAAAATTTCAAACTTCTTGTTATTTGGTAAATATGGGAACAGCTTTCCATACTGTAAATAGTTCCAAAATCCTGATTTGTAGTTGTTTTCGATATTTCCGTGGTTAAAAAGCCGTAAACTTCATTGTAAAAACATCTTAGAAATCAGGTTTAAAAATATTTTAACAGTTATTGATTAAATTTATAGTAAATCTAACTCAAGATTGAATTCTAAATTACTTTTGCTCTTGGCGTTTTCAGGTTTGGACACACCGTTTTCAAGAAATACAAAAATTTCAAACTTTTTGTGGAACAACTTTACATACTGTAATTGGCCCCAGAATCCCCATTTGAAGTTGTTTTTGGTATGTGTGATTCTGGAGCGATTTGTAGTATGGAAAGTTGTTTGGTAAGTATGGGATACTTACCAAACAACAATAAGATGAAAATTTTTGTATTTCTTGAAAACGGTAGGTCCAAGTTTAAAAACGTCAAGAGCAAAAGTTGCTTAGAATTCAATCTTGAGTTAGATTTACTATAAAAATAATCAACAAGTCTTAAAATGTTTTCAAACCTAGTTTCTGAGATGTTGTTACAATAAATTTTACGGCTTTTTAAACACGCACATACCAAAAACAACTTCAAATGGGGATTCTGGAGCCATTTACAGTATGTAAAGTTGTTCCCCAAGAAGTTTGAAATTTTTGTATTTCTTGAAAACGGTATGTCCAAACCTGAAAACGCCAAGAGCAAAAGTAATTTAGAATTCAATCTTAAGTTAGATTTACTATAAAAATAATCAATAACTATTAAAATGTTTTCAAACTTGGTTTCTGAGATGTTTCTACAATGAAGTTTACGGCTTTTTAACCACGAAAATATCAAAAACAACTTCAAATCAGGATTTTGGAACCATTGAAGTTTACGGCTTTTTAACAACGGAAATACCAAAAATAACTTCAAATCAAGACTTTGGAGCGGTTTATAGGATAGAAAGTTGTTCCCATACTTACCAAACAACAAAAATTTTAAAATTTTAGTGTTTCTTGAAAACGGTACATCCAAGCCTGAAAATGCCAGAAGCAAAAGTTGTTTAGAACTCAATTCTTGGTAAGACTGACCAGAAACTTTATCGACAGATCTTAAAATAACAAAGTTTCAAATATTTTAGTCAAGAATGCATAAAAATTTTTCAAACTTGCTTTCTGCGATGTTTTTACAACGAAGTTTACGGGTTTTTAATCACCGCAATACCAAAAATTATCTCAAATCGGGATTCTGGAGCAACTTACAGTATGGAAAGTTGTTCCCATACTTACCAAACAACCAAAATTTTTAAAGTTTTGTGTTTCTTGAAAACGGTACGTCCAAACCTGAAAATGCCAAGAGCAAGTTGTTTAGAATTGAATTCTTGGTAAGACTGACCAGAAACTTTATCACCAAGTCTTGAAATAACAAAGTTTCAAATATTTTAGTCAAGAATGCTTAAACATTTTTCAAACCTAAACCTGCGAAGTTTTACAATTAAGTTTATGCCTTTTTAATCACGGAAACACAAAAATAACTTCAAATCAAGATTTTGGAGCCATTTATAGGCTGGAAAGTTGTTCCGATACTTGAACCACGAAAATAACAAAACACAACTTTAAGAGCAAAAACTTTTTAGAATTCAGTCTTGAGTATGATTTACTGTAAACATAATCAATAAGTCGTAAAAATTTTTCAAACCTGGTTTTTGAGATGTTTTTGCAATGAAGTTTAAAGCTTTTTAGTCACGGAAATAACAGAAACAACTGCAAATCGGCATTCTTTAGCGATTCACAGTATAAAAAGTTGATCCGATACTTAGCAAACAACAAGAAGTTTAAAAATCTCGTGTTTCTCGAAAACGGTATGCCCAGCCTGAAAACGCCAAGAGCAAAAGTTGTTTAGAATCCAATTTTGATTAAAATTTACTATAAACATAATCAATAAGTCTTAAAATGTTTTCAAACCTGGTTTTGGCGATGTTTTTACAATGAAGTTTAAGGCTTTTCAATCACGGAAATACCAAAAATAACTTCAAATGGGGCTTTTGGAGCGATTTATAGTATGGAAAGTTGCGTGGTAAGTATGGGATACTTACCAAACCACAATAAGTTTAAAAGTTTTGTATTTCTAGAAAATGGTATGTCGAAGCCTGAAGATGCAAAAAGCAAACCTTGTTTAAAATTGAACTTTGAGCAAAACTTATCAGAAATTTTATCAAAATGTCTTGAAACAACAAAGTTACAACGGTTTTTGTCAAAAATGCTAAAAAATTTTTCAAACCTACCTTCTGTGATGTTTTTACAATTAAGTTTAGGCCTTTTTAATCACCGAAATAACAAGACACAACTTCAAATCGAGATTTTGGAACCATTTACAGTATGGAAAGTTGCTCCCATATTTACCAAACAACAAAAAGTTTGAAATTTTCGTATTTCTTGAAAGCTGTATGTCCAAACCTAAAAACGCCATGAGCAATGGTAATTTCGTATTCAATCTTGAGTAAGATTTACTATAAAAATAATCAATGTCTTAAAATGTTTTCAAACCTGTCTTCTGAGATGGTTTTACAATGAAATTAACGGATTTTTAAACATGCAAATACCAAACACAACTTCACATCGGGATTTTGGAGGGATTTGCAGAATGTAAAGTGGTTCCCATCCTTACCAAACAACAAAAAGTTTAAAATTTTGTATTTCTAGAAGACGGTAAGTCCACATCTAAAAACGTCAAGTGCAAAAGTTATTTATAATTCAATCTTGAGTATGATTTACTATGAACATAATCAACAAGTCTTAAAATGTTTTGAAACATGGTTTCTGAGATGGTTTTACAATAAAGTTTACGGCTTTTTAAACACGCAAATACGAAAAACAACTTCAAGAAAACGGCTGATTTACCACAAAAATACCGAAAATCGCTTCAAATTGGGATTCTGAAGCGTTTTACAGCATTTGCGGTCTTTTTCTTGAAACCGGTGCGTGCTAGCAAAATGTGTTTAGAATCCAATTTTGATCAGTTTTCGTTTAAGTATGCAATGAAGTTCCTTGATCTCCTTTTACTAACCACTTGGCTAATTTTGTGCCTGGCCCGCAAAATTTATATCCTGGAATTTGTAGTTCAAATGGCAACTTGTAAATTCTCGAAAACGATATGACCTAGCCTGAAAACGCCAAGAGCAAATGTTGTTTAGAATTCAATTTTGAGTAAGATTTATTATAAACATAATAAATAAGTCTTAAAATGTTTTCAAACCGGGTTTCTGAGATGTTTTAACAATGAAGTTTACAGTTTATTAAACACGCACACACAAAAAACAACTTCAAATGGAGATTTTGGAGCCATTTACAGTATGGAAAATTGTTTTCATACTTAACAAACAACAAAAAGTTTGAAATTCTTGTATTTCTTGAAAACAGTATGTCCAAACCTGAAAACGCAAAGAGCAAAAGTAATTTAGAATTCAATCTTGAGTTAGATTTACTATAAAAATAATCAATAAGTCTTAAAATATTTTCAAACCTGGTTTTACCAGTTACTGTTTTTACTGGAGAAAGTTACTGATTAAGTTTATAGTAAGTCTTACTCAAGACTGAATTCTAAACAACATTTGCTCTTGACATTTTCAGGCTGGGACATACCGTTTTGAAGAAACACAAAATTTTTAAACTTTTTGCAATTTGGTAAATCTGAGAACAACTTTCCATACTGTAAAAAGCTCCTAAATGCCGTTTGAGGTGTTTTTGTTATTTCCGTAATTAAAAAGCTGTCAACTTTATTCTAAAAGCATCTCAGAAACCAGGTTAGAAAACATTTCATGACCTATTGATTAAGTTTCTGAAGTTATTTTTGGTATTTCCGTTTTTAAAAAGGCCTAAATTTTATTGTAAGAACATCACAGAAAGTAGGTTTGAAAAAATTTTAAGCATTTTTGACAAAAATCGTTGTAACTTTATAGTAAGTCTTACTCAAGATTGCATCCTAAACAACTATTGCTTTAGGCGTTTTCAGGCTTGAACCTACAGTTTCCAAGAAAAACTAAGTTTTAAAACTTTTTGTAGTTTGGTAAGTTTGGGAACAAATTTCTATACTGCAATTGGTTCAAAAATCCCGATTTGAAGTTGTTTTTGATATTTTCGTGGTTAAAGAGCCGTAAACTTAATTGTAAAAACATCTCAGAAACCAAGTTTGAAAACATTTTAATAGTTTTTGATTATTTTTATAGTAAATCTAACTCAAGATTGAATTCTAAATTACTTTTGCTCTTGGCGTTTTCAGGTTTGGACATACCGTTTTCAAGAAATACAAAAATTTCGAACTTCTTAGGGAACAACTTTACATACTGTAAATTGCTCCAGAATCCCCATTTGAAGTTGTTTTTGGTATGTGCGTGTTTAAAAAGCCGTAAAATTTATTGTAACAACATCTCAGAAACTAGGTTTGAAAACATTTTAAGATTTGTTGATTATTTTTATAGTAAATCTAACTCAAGATTGAATTCTAAATTACTTTTGCTTATGGCGTTTTCAGGTTTGGACATACCGTTTTCAAGAAATACAAAATTTTAAACTTTTTGTTTTTTGGTAAGTGTGGGAACAACTTTCCATACTGTGAGTGGCTCCAAAATCTCTATTTGAAGTAGTTTTTCGTATTTGAGTGTTTAAAAAGCCGTAAATTTTATTGTAAAACCATCTCAGAAACAGTAGTGTAGGGATGCCGATCCTGGCCCATTAAATATAATGGAGTAGAATCGGCATCGGTTTTAAGTGATGAGTCATCAGTGATTAATCCGGGTTAATGTCCTATGAGTCAGTGGCCTTGAAACTTTTAGGTTAATGCCTTATGAGTCACAGTTTATTGAAATTGTAATATTTATGAGTCATTTGGTTCATTGTCCAATGAGTCATTTAAATGATTATCTGATGATTCATACATTTTTTTTAGTTGCAATATTGTGCAATAATTATTCAAACGCTTACTTGCAACTTTTAAAGCGCATGTCCAAAATATAGAAAGGATGACAAAAACTATGTATAAATAGCTCTAAATTTGTTGGAGCAGCCAACATTTTTTTTTTTTTTAATCTGCGTTAAGTTTGAGTTAAAATTAAGAATGGTGTCTCTTTTAAAAAACTTGAATGATTCTTTTCATGTTGATGAGTTTATGAGTCTAAAATTATTAGATGTGAATAAGCCATATGAAATTGTATCTTTTTCTATAATAGATACTTGTTATGGAGATAAAGTGTGTGTCAAGTGTGACAATTTTCGAACCATCTTGCCGCAACGTTTTACGGAGAAATTTAAGATGAATAATTTAATGGAGCTGCTAAATAAAGACATAAGTAGTGGAAAAAAAAATTTTTTGGTGAACAAGGGAACAGTTGGACGGTCTACTAATGTACAATTTTTAGATGGAAACGTCTAAATTGACAGTACTTCTTAAGGAATTATATGTAATGTAAATAAAATAAACGATTTTTCTAATTGTTTTGTATTCTTTCAAAATCCTATATCCCATCCTATAAAATGAAATTACAAAACACAAATGTCAAACAAGAAACATTAAACCTCAAGTAAGAGGAAAACGACAAACGTGAAACGCCATGCAATAAACGCCAAGAAAAAAAAAACGACAAACGTCAAACATTAAACGCCAACCAAAAACGACAAACACCAAACAAAAAACGCCAAACGTCAAACAAGAAACAAAAAACGTCAACAGAAAACCCCAAACGCCAAATAAAACAACATGTTTTGACCTGTATAGCTTAGCTCTTCCCAGTTTAACAGTACAAAAAACTAGCTGTTTAGGATGTGAATTTAAAGCTGTTGTTAAAGAAGAATATGGGGTCAAACATATACCTACAACTTACTTTGAATATAACAAGTGAAAGTGTAACGAAATAATGTAGAAATTTTTTTTGATAATAAAAACTGTTTTAAACAAGCATATTTTTTCTATAGATTTGTTAAGATTCTAGACTGCAGTTATAAAAATACAGTTGTTTTTTTTTATAACAATAACATGACATTTAAGTTAAACTACTTTTATCAACGCAGCTGTTATATTTTTTCTGTAGTTCCATCTCATAAAATCCTCCTAAAATTTCTTCACCTTTATCAACTTGCAGAAGATATGTTGTTGGATTAGTTAATTTAACTTGTCTTACAATAAATATTTCATTAAACCAATTTGGAGTATATCCCTTATCAAAAACACTTGCATGTCTAAAATATAGAAAGGACAGCAAAAATTATGTATAAATGACTCTAAATTAGTTGGAGCTGCCATCATTTTTTCTAATTTATGCGGTTAACATTGTGTTAAAATTAAAATTGGTCTCTTTTAAAGAACTTGAATGATTCTTTACATGTTGATGAGTTCATGAGTTTAAAATCGTTAGATGTGAATAAGCCATATGAAATTGTATCTTTTTCTATAAAATACACTTGTTATGGGGATAAAGTTTGTGTCAGGTGTGACAAGTTTCGAACCATTTTGCCGCAACATTTTACGGAGAAATTCAAGATGAATAATTTAATGGTGCTGATAAATATATTTTTTTTGTAAAACAGGGAGCTGCAGGACGGTTTACTAATGTACAATTTTTAGATCAAACGTCTAAATTAACAAAACTTGTTAAGGATTATGTGGAATGTGAATAAAATAAATCAATTTTTCTAATTGTTTTGAATTTCTTTAAACTATTATTCTATAAAATAAGTTACAAAAAAAAATATATAAGCTTAAAGCCCAAGCCACAAGCAACAACAAAAAGCTAAACAATAGAAAAACACAAATGTCAAACAAAAGAAAAACATTAAACACCAAGGAAAAAAAAAACACCAAATAATAAACGCCAAGAAAAAAACGACAAACGCCAATCATTTAAACGTCAAGCAAAAACGACAAACATCAAACAAAAACACCAAACGCTAAACACCAAGAAAAAAAAAAAACGACAAACGCCAGACAAAAAACAAGAAACGTCCTCTGAAATGCAAAATAAAACATGTTTTGCACCTGTTTGGCTTAGCTCCTCCTATTTTTGCACTACAAAAAAAAGTTGTTAAAAATTGTTTATTAATATTTTTTTTTTTTTAAAAGAAACCTCTACACGAGCAATACTACGTTACTTTCAAGAAAATGCCGATTTCTGTGACATACAAATGTCCCAAATGCAATAGTGAGACAGATATTGGTAAAACTAGATGTTTAGGATGTCCTTTTAAAGCTGTTAGGAATATGGTACCAAACATATACCTGCATCTTACTTTGCATGTAAAAAGTGAAAGTTTAATGAAATAATCTGGTAGTTTTATTGTTAATAAAAAAATTTTTAAAACACAAGAATATTTTTTATTTCGATCCTAGACTACAATTATAAAAATAATGTTGATTTTTTTTTATAACAATAGGATATAATTTATGTTCAACTACTTTAATCAACCCGGCTGTTATATTTTTTTATCAAAACCTAACCATTTTACATATAACTTGTATCCTTTCTTTTTCAACACTTTTTCTATAAGATATACATTGTGATTAGTGACATTATTCGAAGTCGTAAAACGCCAAAGTTATGACTGAAACAGAAAAATACTTAAAATATCTTCAAACCCGGTTTCTGTGACGTCTCACTAAGAGGTTTACGACTTATCAATCAGAAAAATGCCTAAAATCGCTTCAATTGAAGATTCTGGTGCAATTTACAATGTAGTCAGTTGTTGTCATACTTAGAAAAGTATTCAAAATTTAAAGTTCATTGTATGTTGTACGCAGTTCAAAATGCATTTTGGATTTTTTCTACCAAGACCGTTGAAATTATCCGGTTCATCTCGCCTCATGGCCAATTCGATACAAACTTTGTGTAGTTTCTTGAATTTTTCGTTTTTAATCGATTTGTGTTTTTAAACTGTAGCGTCTGAAAGTAGACGCCGCAGTTTTGAACAAATGCAACTGTAGCGTCTGAAAATGAACGCTGCAGTTCAAAATACGAGTTGGACTTTTTCTACCTAGACCGTTGAAATTATCGGATTCATCTCGCCTCATGGTCAATTCTGCACGAACTTTGCGTGGTTTCTTGATTTTTTCGTTTTTAATCGATTTGTGTTTTTAAACTGTAGCGTCTGAAAGTAGACGCCGCAGTTTTGAACAAATGCAACTGTAGCGTCTGAAAGTGAACGCTGCAGTTCAAAATACGAGTTGGACTTTTTCTACCTAGACCGTTGAAATTATCGGATTCATCTCGCCTCATGGTCAGTTCTGCACGAACTTTGCGTAGTTTCTTGATTTTTTCGTTTTTAATCGATTTGTATTTTTAAACTGTAGCGTTTGAAAGTAGACGCCGCAGTTCTGAATAAATGCAACTGTAGCGTCTGAAAGTGAACGCTGCAGTTCAAAATGCGTGTTGGATTTTTTCTATCTAGACCGTTGAAATTATCGGATTCATCTCGCCTCATGGTCGATTCGACACGAACTTTGCGTAGTTTCTTGATTTTTTCGTTTTTAACCGATTTGTATTTTTAAACTGTAGCGTCTGAAAGTAGACGCCGCAGTTTTGAGTAAATGCAACTGTAGCGTCTGAAAGTGAACGCTGCAGTTCCAAATGCATGTTGGATTTTTTCTACCTAGACCGTTGAAATTATCCGATTCATCTCGCCTCATGGTCAATTCTACACGAACTTTGTGTAGTTTCTTGATTTTTTCGATTTTAACGGATTTGTATTTTTAAACTGTAGCGTCTGTTGTATTTTTAAACTGTAGCGTCTGAAAGTAGACGCCGCAGTTTTGAGTAAATGCAACTGTAGCGTCTGAAAGTGAACGCTGCAGTTCAAAATGCGTGTTGGATTTTTTCGATCTAGACCGTTGAAATTATCGGATTCATCTTGCCTCATGGTCGATTCGACACGAACTTTGCGTAGTTTCTTAATTTTTTCGTTTTTAACCGATTTGTATTTTTAAACTGTAGCGTCTTAAAGTAGACGCCGCAGTTTTGAGTAAATGCAACTGTAGCGTCTGAAAGTGAACGCTGCAGTTCCAAATGCATGTTGGATTTTTTCTACATAGACCGTTGAAATTATCGGATTCATCTAGCCTCATGGTCGATTCCACACGAACTTTGCGTAGTATAAAGAATCTAAGGATATTAAAAAATCATTTATTATTATTATTTTTAACGCTAAATTGCGTTTTATAATTTTTTGGTATAATTTCTCTTCATAAAAAATTTTTTTGGGGAATTTTTGTAAATAAATGCCAAAAGTTTTTTTCTTGTCTGCTCAGTATGTCCAGTTTTTTGTTAAGTGCAATGTTTTATTTTGTTTTTGCTTTTCTAATTGTTTTTTATTACTAAAATATTGAATAAAAAAATCACAAAAAAAACAAAAGATATTAAAAAACATTTATTTGTGTTTTAAAAGTCTTTAGTCAATGTGTTTAACACAAGGTTGCACTTTGCAACTTTTTTATCTATTTCTTGTTTCGCATCTAAAATCTTTTGACGTTTTTCTGCGAAAAACATCAAAAGATTTTTTTCTCTTTTATTTAGCGCCTCTAAATCTCTATTCAGAGCATCCTTTCGCCCTCTCCTCCCTAAATCTTTTTCGGGATCTTTTCAATGCAGAAACTATCGAATCTTGTTCCGCGACTTCAGATCCCGAAGACGACTGCGTTGACTGCGTTTCCGGTTTATATAGCTCCCTAAGGTTGTTAATGTTCTTCCCTTTGGGAGCTGGTACCGGATGCTCCAGTCTTCGTAAAGGAGGAGGCAGCGAAAGGAGAAGTGGCGTCATATTTACGAACTCACTCAGCGCTTCACAAGACTGAAAAGAGAATAAAAATTAATAAAAGAAAACTTAAAGCAAACTAAAGTTTATAAAATAATAAAATTTTTAATAAACTTACAGGAGGAGTGAGCTCTTCTTTTTCTAATATGATGCAACTTTCTTCTGAGTCACTACATCCTCTCTAAACAAACGAAACAAAAATTAGCAAAATTGAAAAATATAATAAACCCAATTAATATTTAAATTAAAAAAAAACGTCTTACTTGTAATACCACGTCATCAATAATCTGAATGCGAGGTTCATTCTGAAAAAAAAATAGTAAAACGTCATTATACAACATGAAATTGATATAATTTTTGTTGTTAATAATAATTTGGTACTTACATTGGGAGATTTTTTTAAACTGAGGTTAAATTTGGCCATTTTTTTAAAACTTTGTACACACACGTACACACCCAGACTCGGTTTAATTGTAAAATACAATTGATTCACATTACAATATTTTTTTTTTATAATATTTGAAATTGTTGAATTTGTAAAAATTATGTTCACATGGTAATTTGTATTCAGAATGTAGGGAGTTCATTGATAGTCTAAGAATTTTGCAACTTCAGCATTTTGTTTTTTGAAGGACAGATCATTGTCTTTATATTTCCTATAAGAATGAGTTTCAAACAATGTGTTACATAATGAAACAGTGCCGGACTAAAAAATATTTTGGTCTCCAGCATCTTATAGAAGATATTAGCTTTAAATAGTTTAAAATTGTTTAATCAATATTTTGATCAATCCGACTCTGAACAGGACGTTCAAGTTCAACATCCTCTTTGCAAAATCATGACTGAGCTTAATTTTAACTGCGCAGTGTTGTATTGATGAAAATTTAAATTTTGTGTGTTATTATTCTTAATGTAAAGCTATACTTTTAAGGCAATAAACAAATTACAAAATTGTTTAGTACGTCTCTGAAAAACGAAGAAGAAATATTTAGGAAAATTGCATAGATTTGCAAGCTTGCAATTTCTATAGAGAGGTCTTTGTTCTCAAGAATACATTCTTTAAAAGACGTTGGATACAGGGTCATCATCAGTGGAAAATTCCATTGCACTTTAGAAGAATTGCAACTCTGCAAGTTTTGTAAAGAGATCGTTGGCTTGAAAAATGTGTGCTACTTAAGTAATAATGCGCATGCGTAAATATTTAAAATACAAATGACCAATCAGAAATTACAACGTCTTAGCAAAAACTTAGATGGGCAGGCTTATGATATTTTTTTTAACCATTCATCTAATATGTGATATCAGTGAATTTAAGGCTATTCGGTGTATTGCTAAAATGACTGGTTAAAAAGTATTTTGGGGGAGTATACAAGACATGTCTAGATGTATTGAGATTAGAACGCAATGAGTTGTTTTAATATAAATAAGTTGTAGTGTCTTAGCAAAAAACATTCAAACGACATCAAGAACTGAAAGAGCAAATATGAACTGCAACAATAATGATGGTAAGAATAAGTCTACTAACTCTCTGAAATTTTTACATACAATAATTGAACTTTACAGAGCTTATCCAGTGTCCCTACGTGAAGGATCACTTGGTGAAACCCAGTAGAATGTGGCTCCACAAGCATAAATGTTCGATGCGGCTACAATTTGTGCGGCCTCAACCTCAGTCCCAACGAGAATCCCAGGAGGAAAAATCTTGGGATCATGAAAACAATCGAGGAATTGTGTCGCCTCAACCTCAGCCTCAACGAGAATCCCAAGAAGAAGAATGTTGGGATCACGAAAGCTATGAAGGATATCATCCCGTTGTTCGGGGTGATATTATAAAACAAATGCCACCACATCTCTCTAAAAAAGAGAGGAAAGAGTTTCGTCTCTCGGAGAGAATGCGGATGAGTGAATTCTGTTAGTTTGAAGTGGTAGGGGATAGTGTCGATATAACAATTTTTTTTATAATGTAATAATGTAATAAACTGAATAAAAAAAATACACCCAATACATGATTTTTTTCTCAAAAAAAAAAATATATACTACGCAAAGTTCGTGTGGAATCGACCATGAGGCTAGATGAATCCGATAATTTCAACGGTCTAGGTAGAAAAAATCCAACATGCATTTGGAACTGCAGCGTTCACTTTCAGACGCTACAGTTGCATTTATTCAGCAAGAAACTACGCAAAGTTCGTGTAGAATTGACCATGAGGCGAGATGAATCTGATAATTTCAACGGTCTAGGTAGAAAAAATCCAACATGCATTTGGAACTGCAGCGTTCACTTTGAGACGCTACAGATGCATTTATTCAAAACTGCGACGTCTACTTTCAGACGCTACAGTTTAAAAATACAAATCGATTAAAAACGAAAAAATTAAGAAACTATGCAAAGTTCGTGTCGAATCTATCATGAGGCGAGATGAGTCTGATAATTTCAACGGTCTAGGTAGAAAAAATCCAACATGCATTTGGAACTGCAGCGTTCACTTTCAGACGCTACAGTTGCATTTATTCAAAACTGCGGCGTCTACTTTCAGACGCTACAGTTTAAAAATACAAATCCGTTAAAATCGAAAAAATCAAGAAACTACACAAAGTTCGTGTAGAATTGACCATGAGGCGAGATGAATCTGATAATTTCAACGGTCTAGGTAGAAAAAATCCAACATGCATTTGGAACTGCAGCGTTCACTTTCAGACGCTACAGATGCATTTATTCAAAACTGCGACGTCTACTTTCAGACGCTACTGTTTAAAAATACAAATCGATTAAAAACGAAAAAATTAAGAAACTATGCAAAGTTCGTGTCGAATCGACCATGAGGCGAGATGAATCCAATAATTTCAACGGTCTAGATAGAAAAAATCCAACACGCATTTTGAACTGCAGCGTTCACTTTCAGACGCTACAGTTGCATTTATTCAGAACTGCGGCGTCTACTTTCAAACGCTACAGTTTAAAAACACAAATCGATTAAAAACGAAAAATTCAAGAAACTACGCAAAGTTTGTATCGAATTGGCCATGAGGCGAGATGAACCGGATAATTTCAACGGTCTTGGTAGAAAAAATCCAACATGCATTTTGAACTGCAGCGTTCACTTTCAGACGCTACAGTTGCATTTACTCAAAACTGCGGCGTCTACTTTCAGACGCTACAGTTTAAAAATACAAATCGGTTAAAAACGAAAAAATCAAGAAACTACGCAAAGTTCGTGTCGAATCGACCATGAGGCGAGATGAATCCGATAATTTCAACGGTCTAGATAGAAAAAATCCAACACGCATTTTGAACTGCAGCGTTCACTTTCAGACGCTACAGTTGCATTTATTCAGAACTGCGGCGTCTACTTTCAAACGCTACAGTTTAAAAATACAAATCGATTAAAAACGAAAAAATCAAGAAACTACGCAAAGTTCGTGCAGAATTGACCATGAGGCGAGATGAATCCGATAATTTCAACGGTCTAGGTAGAAAAAGTCCAACTCGTATTTTGAACTGCAGCGTTCACTTTCAGACGCTACAGTTGCATTTATTCAGAACTGCGGCGTCTACTTTCAAACGCTACAGTTTAAAAACACAAATCGATTAAAAACGAAAAAATCAAGAAACTACGCAAAGTTCGTGCAGAATTGACCATGAGGCGAGATGAATCCGATAATTTCAACGGTCTAGGTAGAAAAAGTCCAACTCGTATTTTGAACTGCAGCGTTCACTTTCAGACGCTACAGTTGCATTTATTCAGAACTGCGGCGTCTACTTTCAAACGCTACAGTTTAAAAACACAAATCGATTAAAAACGAAAAATTCAAGAAACTACGCAAAGTTTGTATCGAATTGGCCATGAGGCGAGATGAACCGGATAATTTCAACGGTCTAGATAGAAAAAATCCAACACGCATTTTGAACTGCAGCGTTCACTTTCAGACGCTACAGTTGCATTTATTCAGAACTGCGGCGTCTACTTTCAAACGCTACAGTTTAAAAACACAAATCGATTAAAAACGAAAAATTCAAGAAACTACGCAAAGTTTGTATCGAATTGGCCATGAGGCGAGATGAATCGGATAATTTCAACGATCTAGGTAGAAAAAATCCAACATGCATTTGGAACTGCAGCGTTCACTTTCAGACGCTACAGATGCATTTATTCAAAACTGCGACGTCTACTTTCAGACGCTACAGTTTAAAAATACAAATCGGTTAAAAACGAAAAAATCAAGAAACTACGCAAAGTTCGTGTCGAATCGACCATGAGGCGAGATGAATCCGATAATTTCAACGGTCTAGGTAGAAAAAATCCAACATGCATTTGGAACTGCAGCGTTCACTTTCAGACGCTACAGTTGCATTTACTCAAAACTGCGGCGTCTACTTTCAGACGCTACAGTTTAAAAATACAAATCGGTTAAAAACGAAAAAATCAAGAAACTACGCAAAGTTCGTGTCGAATCGACCATGAGGCGAGATGAATCCGATAATTTCAACAGTCTAGATAGAAAAAATCCAACACGCATTTTGAACTGCAGCGTTCACTTTCAGACGCTACAGTTGCATTTATTCAGAACTGCGGCGTCTACTTTCAAACGCTACAGTTTAAAAATACAAATCGATTAAAAACGAAAAAATCAAGAAACTACGCAAAGTTCGTGCAGAATTGACCATGAGGCGAGATGAATCCGATAATTTCAACGGTCTAGGTAGAAAAAGTCCAACTCGTATTTTGAACTGCAGCGTTCACTTTCAGACGCTACAGTTGCATTTATTCAGAACTGCGGCGTCTACTTTCAAACGCTACAGTTTAAAAACACAAATCGATTAAAAGCGAAAAATTCAAGAAACTACGCAAAGTTTGTATCGAATTGGCCATGAGGCGAGATGAACCGGATAATTTCAACGGTCTTGGTAGAAAAAATCCAACATGCATTTTGAACTGCAGCGTTCACTTTCAGACGCTACAGTTGCATTTATTCAGAACTGCGGCGTCTACTTTCAAACGCTACAGTTTAAAAACACAAATCGATTAAAAACGAAAAATTCAAGAAACTACGCAAAGTTTGTATCGAATTGGCCATGAGGCGAGATGAATCGGATAATTTCAACGGTCTAGGTAGAAAAAATCCAACATGCATTTGGAACTGCAGCGTTCACTTTCAGACGCTACAGATGCATTTATTCAAAACTGCGACGTCTACTTTCAGACGCTACAGTTTAAAAATACAAATCGGTTAAAAACGAAAAAATCAAGAAACTACGCAAAGTTCGTGTCGAATCGACCATGAGGCGAGATGAATCCGATAATTTCAACGGTCTAGGTAGAAAAAGTCCAACTCGTATTTTGAACTGCAGCGTTCACTTTCAGACGCTACAGTTGCATTTATTCAGAACTGCGGCGTCTACTTTCAAACGCTACAGTTTAAAAACACAAATCGATTAAAAACGAAAAATTCAAGAAACTACGCAAAGTTTGTATCGAATTGGCCATGAGGCGAGATGAACCGGATAATTTCAACGGTCTTGGTAGAAAAAATCCAACATGCATTTTGAACTGCAGCGTTCACTTTCAGACGCTACAGTTGCATTTATTCAGAACTGCGGCGTCTACTTTCAAACGCTACAGTTTAAAAACACAAATCGATTAAAAACGAAAAATTCAAGAAACTACGCAAAGTTTGTATCGAATTGGCCATGAGGCGAGATGAACCGGATAATTTCAACGGTCTAGATAGAAAAAATCCAACACGCATTTTGAACTGCAGCGTTCACTTTCAGACGCTACAGTTGCATTTATTCAGAACTGCGGCGTCTACTTTCAAACGCTACAGTTTAAAAACACAAATCGATTAAAAACGAAAAATTCAAGAAACTACGCAAAGTTTGTATCGAATTGGCCATGAGGCGAGATGAATCGGATAATTTCAACGATCTAGGTAGAAAAAATCCAACATGCATTTGGAACTGCAGCGTTCACTTTCAGACGCTACAGATGCATTTATTCAAAACTGCGACGTCTACTTTCAGACGCTACAGTTTAAAAATACAAATCGGTTAAAAACGAAAAAATCAAGAAACTACGCAAAGTTCGTGTCGAATCGACCATGAGGCGAGATGAATCCGATAATTTCAACGGTCTAGGTAGAAAAAATCCAACATGCATTTGGAACTGCAGCGTTCACTTTCAGACGCTACAGTTGCATTTACTCAAAACTGCGGCGTCTACTTTCAGACGCTACAGTTTAAAAATACAAATCGGTTAAAAACGAAAAAATCAAGAAACTACGCAAAGTTCGTGTCGAATCGACCATGAGGCGAGATGAATCCGATAATTTCAACAGTCTAGATAGAAAAAATCCAACACGCATTTTGAACTGCAGCGTTCACTTTCAGACGCTACAGTTGCATTTATTCAGAACTGCGGCGTCTACTTTCAAACGCTACAGTTTAAAAATACAAATCGATTAAAAACGAAAAAATCAAGAAACTACGCAAAGTTCGTGCAGAATTGACCATGAGGCGAGATGAATCCGATAATTTCAACGGTCTAGGTAGAAAAAGTCCAACTCGTATTTTGAACTGCAGCGTTCACTTTCAGACGCTACAGTTGCATTTATTCAGAACTGCGGCGTCTACTTTCAAACGCTACAGTTTAAAAACACAAATCGATTAAAAGCGAAAAATTCAAGAAACTACGCAAAGTTTGTATCGAATTGGCCATGAGGCGAGATGAACCGGATAATTTCAACGGTCTTGGTAGAAAAAATCCAACATGCATTTTGAACTGCAGCGTTCACTTTCAGACGCTACAGTTGCATTTATTCAGAACTGCGGCGTCTACTTTCAAACGCTACAGTTTAAAAACACAAATCGATTAAAAACGAAAAATTCAAGAAACTACGCAAAGTTTGTATCGAATTGGCCATGAGGCGAGATGAATCGGATAATTTCAACGGTCTAGGTAGAAAAAATCCAACATGCATTTGGAACTGCAGCGTTCACTTTCAGACGCTACAGATGCATTTATTCAAAACTGCGACGTCTACTTTCAGACGCTACAGTTTAAAAATACAAATCGGTTAAAAACGAAAAAATCAAGAAACTACGCAAAGTTCGTGTCGAATCGACCATGAGGCGAGATGAATCCGATAATTTCAACGGTCTAGGTAGAAAAAGTCCAACTCGTATTTTGAACTGCAGCGTTCACTTTCAGACGCTACAGTTGCATTTATTCAGAACTGCGGCGTCTACTTTCAAACGCTACAGTTTAAAAACACAAATCGATTAAAAACGAAAAATTCAAGAAACTACGCAAAGTTTGTATCGAATTGGCCATGAGGCGAGATGAACCGGATAATTTCAACGGTCTTGGTAGAAAAAATCCAACATGCATTTTGAACTGCAGCGTTCACTTTCAGACGCTACAGTTGCATTTATTCAGAACTGCGGCGTCCACTTTCAAACGCTACAGTTTAAAAACACAAATCGATTAAAAACGAAAAATTCAAGAAACTACGCAAAGTTTGTATCGAATTGGCCATGAGGCGAGATGAATCGGATAATTTCAACGGTCTAGGTAGAAAAAATCCAACATGCATTTGGAACTGCAGCGTTCACTTTCAGACGCTACAGATGCATTTATTCAAAACTGCGACGTCTACTTTCAGACGCTACAGTTTAAAAATACAAATCGGTTAAAAACGAAAAAATCAAGAAACTACGCAAAGTTCGTGTCGAATCGACCATGAGGCGAGATGAATCCGATAATTTCAACGGTCTAGGTAGAAAAAATCCAACATGCATTTGGAACTGCAGCGTTCACTTTCAGACGCTACAGTTGCATTTACTCAAAACTGCGGCGTCTACTTTCAGACGCTACAGTTTAAAAATACAAATCGGTTAAAAACGAAAAAATCAAGAAACTACGCAAAGTTCGTGTCGAATCGACCATGAGGCGAGATGAATCCGATAATTTCAACGGTCTAGGTAGAAAAAATCCAACATGCATTTGGAACTGCAGCGTTCACTTTCAGACGCTACAGATGCATTTATTCAAAACTGCGACGTCTACTTTCAGACGCTACAGTTTAAAAATACAAATCCGTTAAAATCGAAAAAATCAAGAAACTATGCAAAGTTCGTGTCGAATCTATCATGAGGCGAGATGAGTCTGATAATTTCAACGGTCTAGGTAGAAAAAATCCAACATGCATTTGGAACTGCAGCGTTCACTTTCAGACGCTACAGTTGCATTTACTCAAAACTGCGGCGTCTACTTTCAGACGCTACAGTTTAAAAATACAAATCGGTTAAAAACGAAAAAATCAAGAAACTACGCAAAGTTCGTGTCGAATCGACCATGAGGCGAGATGAATCCGATAATTTCAACGGTCTAGATAGAAAAAATCCAACACGCATTTTGAACTGCAGCGTTCACTTTCAGACGCTACAGTTGCATTTATTCAGAACTGCGGCGTCTACTTTCAAACGCTACAGTTTAAAAATACAAATCGATTAAAAACGAAAAAATCAAGAAACTACGCAAAGTTCGTGCAGAATTGACCATGAGGCGAGATGAATCCGATAATTTCAACGGTCTAGGTAGAAAAAGTCCAACTCGTATTTTGAACTGCAGCGTTCACTTTCAGACGCTACAGTTGCATTTGTTCAAAACTGCGGCGTCTACTTTCAGACGCTACAGTTTAAAAACACAAATCGATTAAAAACGAAAAATTCAAGAAACTACACAAAGTTTGTATCGAATTGGCCATGAGGCGAGATGAACCGGATAATTTCAACGGTCTTGGTAGAAAAAATCCAAAATGCATTTTGAACTGCGTACAACATACAATGAACTTTAAATTTTGAATACTTTTCTAAGTATGACAACAACTGACTACATTGTAAATTGCACCAGAATCTTCAATTGAAGCGATTTTAGGCATTTTTCTGATTGATAAGTCGTAAACCTCTTAGTGAGACGTCACAGAAACCGGGTTTGAAGATATTTTAAGTATTTTTCTGTTTCAGTCATAACTTTGGCGTTTTACGACTTCGAATAATGTCACTAATCACAATGTATATCTTATAGAAAAAGTGTTGAAAAAGAAAGTATACAAGTTATATGTAAAATGGTTAGGTTTTGATAAAAAAATATAACAGCCGGGTTGATTAAAGTAGTTGAACATAAATTATATCCTATTGTTATAAAAAAAAAATCAACATTATTTTTATAATTGTAGTCTAGGATCGAAATAAAAAATATTCTTGTGTTTTAAAAATTTTTTTATTAACAATAAAACTACCAGATTATTTCATTAAACTTTCACTTTTTACATGCAAAGTAAGATGCAGGTATATGTTTGGTACCATATTCCTAACAGCTTTAAAAGGACATCCTAAACATCTAGTTTTACCAATATCTGTCTCACTATTGCATTTGGGACATTTGTATGTCACAGAAATCGGCATTTTCTTGAAAGTAACGTAGTATTGCTCGTGTAGAGGTTTCTTTTTAAAAAAAATAAATATTAATAAACAATTTTTAACAACTTTTTTTTGTAGTGCAAAAATAGGAGGAGCTAAGCCAAACAGGTGCAAAACATGTTTTATTTTGCATTTCAGAGGACGTTTCTTGTTTTTTGTCTGGCGTTTGTCGTTTTTTTTTTTCTTGGTGTTTAGCGTTTGGTGTTTTTGTTTGATGTTTGTCGTTTTTGCTTGACGTTTAAATGATTGGCGTTTGTCGTTTTTTTCTTGGCGTTTATTATTTGGTGTTTTTTTTTTCCTTGGTGTTTAATGTTTTTCTTTTGTTTGACATTTGTGTTTTTCTATTGTTTAGCTTTTTGTTGTTGCTTGTGGCTTGGGCTTTAAGCTTATATATTTTTTTTTGTAACTTATTTTATAGAATAATAGTTTAAAGAAATTCAAAACAATTAGAAAAATTGATTTATTTTATTCACATTCCACATAATCCTTAACAAGTTTTGTTAATTTAGACGTTTGATCTAAAAATTGTACATTAGTAAACCGTCCTGCAACTCCCTGTTTTACAAAAAAAATATATTTATCAGCACCATTAAATTATTCATCTTGAATTTCTCCGTAAAATGTTGCGGCAAAATGGTTCGAAACTTGTCACACCTGACACAAACTTTATCCCCATAACAAGTGTATTTTATAGAAAAAGATACAATTTCATATGGCTTATTCACATCTAACGATTTTAAACTCATGAACTCATCAACATGTAAAGAATCATTCAAGTTCTTTAAAAGAGACCAATTTTAATTTTAACACAATGTTAACCGCATAAATTAGAAAAAATGATGGCAGCTCCAACTAATTTAGAGTCATTTATACATAATTTTTGCTGTCCTTTCTATATTTTAGACATGCAAGTGTTTTTGATAAGGGATATACTTCAAATTGGTTTAATGAAATATTTATTGTAAGACAAGTTAAATTAACTAATCCAACAACATATCTTCTGCAAGTTGATAAAGGTGAAGAAATTTTAGGAGGATTTTATGAGATGGAACTACAGAAAAAATATAACAGCTGCGTTGATAAAAGTAGTTTAACTTAAATGTCATGTTATTGTTATAAAAAAAAAAACAACTGTATTTTTATAACTGCAGTCTAGAATCTTAACAAATCTATAGAAAAAATATGCTTGTTTAAAACAGTTTTTATTATCAAAAAAAATTTCTACATTATTTCGTTACACTTTCACTTGTTATATTCAAAGTAAGTTGTAGGTATATGTTTGACCCCATATTCTTCTTTAACAACAGCTTTAAATTCACATCCTAAACAGCTAGTTTTTTGTACTGTTAAACTGGGAAGAGCTAAGCTATACAGGTCAAAACATGTTGTTTTATTTGGCGTTTGGGGTTTTCTGTTGACGTTTTTTGTTTCTTGTTTGACGTTTGGCGTTTTTTGTTTGGTGTTTGTCGTTTTTGGTTGGCGTTTAATGTTTGACGTTTGTCGTTTTTTTTTTCTTGGCGTTTATTGCATGGCGTTTCACGTTTGTCGTTTTCCTCTTACTTGAGGTTTAATGTTTCTTGTTTGACATTTGTGTTTTGTAATTTCATTTTATAGGATGGGATATAGGATTTTGAAAGAATACAAAACAATTAGAAAAATCGTTTATTTTATTTACATTACATATAATTCCTTAAGAAGTACTGTCAATTTAGACGTTTCCATCTAAAAATTGTACATTAGTAGACCGTCCAACTGTTCCCTTGTTCACCAAAAAAAATTTTTTTCCACTACTTATGTCTTTATTTAGCAGCTCCATTAAATTATTCATCTTAAATTTCTCCGTAAAACGTTGCGGCAAGATGGTTCGAAAATTGTCACACTTGACACACACTTTATCTCCATAACAAGTATCTATTATAGAAAAAGATACAATTTCATATGGCTTATTCACATCTAATAATTTTAGACTCATAAACTCATCAACATGAAAAGAATCATTCAAGTTTTTTAAAAGAGACACCATTCTTAATTTTAACTCAAACTTAACGCAGATTAAAAAAAATGTTGGCTGCTCCAACAAATTTAGAGCTATTTATACATAGTTTTTGCCATCCTTTCTATATTTTGGACATGCGCTTTAAAAGTTGCAAGTAAGCGTTTGAATAATTATTGCACAATATTGCAACTAAAAAAAATGTATGAATCATCAGATAATCATTTAAATGACTCATAGGACAATGAACCAAATGACTCATAAATATTACAAGGTCAATAAACTGTGACTCATAAGGCATTAACCTGAAAGTTTCAAGGCCACTGACTCATAGGACATTAACCCGGATTAATCACTGATGACTCATCACTTAAAACCGATGCCGATTCTACTCCATTATATTTAATGGGCCAGGATCGGCATCCCTACACTACTAGAAACCAGGTTTGAAAACATTTTACGACTTATTGATTAGGTTTATAGTAAATCATACTCCAGATTGAATTCTAAATAGCTTTTGCTTTTAGCGTTTTTAGATTTGGACGTACTGTTTTCAAGAAATACAAAAAAATTGAACTTTCTGTTGTTTGGTAAGTATGGGAACCATTTTCCATTCAGTAAATCGCTCCAAAATCTCGATTTGAAGATGTGTTTTGTTATTTTCGTGGTTAAAAAGCCGTAAACTTCATTGTTAAAACATCTCAAAAACCGGGTTTGAAAACATTTTAAGACTTATTTAATATGTTTATAATAAATCTTACTCAAAATTGAATTCTAAACAACATTTGCTCTTGGCGTTTTCAGGCTAGGTCGTATCGTTTTCGAGAATTTATAAGTTGCCATTTGAACTACATATTCCAGGACATAAATTTGCGGGCCAGGTACAAAATTAGCCAAGTGGTTAGCAAAAGGAGATCAAGGAATTTCATTGTATAAACATCGCAAAAACCAGGTTTAAAAATTTTTAAAAGTTACTGAATAAGTTTATAGTAAGTTTTACTCAAGACTGAATTCTAAACAACTTTTGCTCTTGACATTTTTAGGAATTGTATAAACATCGGAAAAACCAGGTTTAAAAAATTTTAAGAGTTACTGATTAAGTTTATAGTAAGTCTTTCTCAAGACTGAATTCTAAACAACTTTTGCTCTTGATATTTTCAGGCTGGGACATACCGTTTTGAAGAAACACGAAATTTTTAATCTTTTTGCAATTTGGTAAATTTGAGAACAACTTTCCATACTATGAAAAGCTCCTAAATGCCGTTTGAGGTGTTTTTGTTATTTCCGTGATTAAAAAGCCGTCAACTTTTTTCTAAAAGCATATCAGAAACCAGGTTAGAAAACATTTTATGACCTATTGATTATATTTCTGAAATAATTTTTGGTATTTCCGTGACTAAAAAGGCCTAAATTTTATTGTAACAACATCACAGAAAGTAGGTTTGAAAAAATTTTAAGCATTTTTGACCAAAATCGTTGTAACTTTATAGTAAGTCTTACTCAAGATTGCATCCTAAACAACTATTGCTTTAGGCGTTTTCAGGCTTGAACCTACAGTTTCCAAGAAAAACTAAATTTTAAAACTTTTTGTAGTTTGGTAAGTTTGGGAACAAATTTCCATACTGCAATTGGTTAAAAAATCCCGATTTGAAGTTGTTTTTGATACTTCCGTGGTTAAAAAGCCGTAAACTTCATTGTAAAAACATCTTAGAAATCAGGTTTAAAAATATTTTAACAGTTATTGATTAAATTTATAGTAAAACTAACTCAAGATTGAATTCTAAATTACTTTTGCTCTTGGCGTTTTCAGGTTTGGACATACCGTTTTCAAGAAATACAAAAATTTCAAACTTCTTGTTATTTGGTAAATATGGGAACAACTTTCCATACTGTAAATGGTTCCAAAATCCTGATTTGAAGTTGTTTTTAATATTTTCGTTGTTAAAAAGCCGTAAACTTCATTGTAAAAACATCTCAGAAACCAAGTTTGAAAACATTTTAATAGTTATTGATTACATTTATGGTAAATCTAACTCAAGATTGAATTCTAATTTACTGTTGCTCTTGGCGTTTTCAGGTTTGGACATACCGTTTTCAAGAAATTCAAAAATTTCAAACTTCTTGGGGAACAACTTTACATACTGTAAATGGCTCCAGAATCCCCATTTGAAGTTGTTTTTGGTATGTGCGTGTTTAAAAAGCCGTAAACTTTATTGTAACAACATCTCAGAAACTAGGTTTGAGAATATTTTAAGACTTGTTGATTATTTTTATAGTAAATCTTACTCAAGATTGAATTCTAAATTACTTTTGCTCATAGCGTTTTCATGTTTGGACATACCGTTTTCAAGAAATACAAAAGTTTAAACTTTTTGTTGTTTAGTAAGTGTGGGAACAACTTTCCATACTGTAAATGACTCCAAAATCCCCATTTGAAGTTGTTTTTTGTATTTGAGTGTTTAAAAAGCCGTAAATTGTATTGTAAAACCATCTCAGAAACCAGGTTTGAAAACATTTTAAGACTTGTTGATTATGTTTATAGTAAATCATACTCAAGATTGAATTCTAAATAAATTTTGCTCTTGACGTTTTTAGATTTGGACTTACCGTATTCTAGAAATACAAAATTTTAAACTTTTTGTTCTTTGGTAAGAATGGGAACCACTTTACATTCTATAAATCGTTCCAATTTCCCGATTTGAAGTTGTTTTTGGTATTTGCGTGTTTAAAAATCCGTAAACTTTATTGTATAAACATCTCAGAAACCAAGTTTGAAAACATTTTAATGGTTATTGATAATATTTATAGTAAATCTAACTCAAGATTGAATTCCAAATTACTTTTGCTCTTGGCGTTTTCAGATTTGGACATACCGTTTTCAAAAAATACAAAAATTTCAAACTTCTTGTTATTTGGTAAATATGGGAACAGCTTTCCATACTGTAAATAGTTCCAAAATCCTGATTTGTAGTTGTTTTCGATATTTCCGTGGTTAAAAAGCCGTAAACTTCATTGTAAAAACATCTTAGAAATCAGGTTTAAAAATATTTTAACAGTTATTGATTAAACTTATAGTAAATCTAACTCAAGATTGAATTCTAAATTACTTTTGCTCTTGGCGTTTTCAGGTTTGGACATACCGTTTTCAAGAAATACAAAAATTTCAAACTTCTTGTTATTTGGTAAATATGGGAACAACTTTCCATACTGTAAATAGTTCCAAAATCCTGATTTGAAGTTGTTTTTAATATTTTCGTGGTTAAAAAGCCGTAAACTTCATTGTAAAAACATCTCAGAAACCAAGTTTGAAAACATTTTAATAGTTATTGATTACATTTATAGTAAATCTAACTCAAGATTGAATTCTAATTTACTTTTGCTCTTGGCGTTTTCAGGTTTGGACATACCGTTTTCAAGAAATACAAAAATTTCAAACTTCTTGGGGAACAACTTTACATACTGTAAATGGCTCCAGAATCCCCATTTGAAGTTGTTTTTGGTATGTGCGTGTTTAAAAAGCCGTAAACTTTATTGTAGAAACATCACAGAAAGTAGGGTTGAAAAAATTTTAAGCATTTTTGACAAAAATCGTTGTAACTTTGTTGTTTCAAGACATTTTGATGAAGCTTCTGATAAGTTTTGCTCTAAGTTCAATTTTAAACAAGTTTTGCTCTTTGCATTTTCAGGCTTCGACATACCGTTTTCAAGAAATACAAAACTTTTAAACTTATTGTGGTTTGGTAAGTATCCCATACTTACCACGCAACTTTCCATGCTATAAATCGCTCCAAAAGCCACATTTGAAGTTATTTTTGGTATTTCCGTGATTGAAAAGCCTTAAATTTCATTGTAAACACATCGCCAAAACCAGGTTTGAAAACATTTTAAGACTTATTATGTTTATAGTAAATCTTAATCAAAATTGAATTCTAAACAACTTTTGCTCTTAGCGTTTTCAGGCTGGGCATACCGTTTTCGAGAAACACGAGATTTTTAAACTTTTTGTTGTTTGCTACGTATCGCATCAACTTTTCATACTGTGAATCGCTAAAGAATGCCGATTTGAAGTTGTTTCTGTTATTTCCGTGATTAAAAAGCTTTAAACTTCATTGTAAAAACATCTCAAAAACCAGGTTTGAAAAAATTTTACGACTTATTGATTATGTTTACAGTAAATCATACTCAAGACTGAATTCTAAATAGTTTTTGCTCTTGAAGTTGTGTTTTGTTATTTTCGTGGTTCAAGAATCGGAACAACTTTCCAGCCTATAAATGGCTCCAAAATCTTGATTTGAAGTTATTTTTGTGTTACCGTGATTAAAAAGGCATAAACTTAATTGTAAAACTTTGCAGGAACTACGTTTGAAAAATTTTTAAGCATTCTTGACTAAAATATTTGAAACTTTGTTATTTCAAGACCTGGTGATAAAGTTTCTGTTCAGTCTTACCAAGAATTCAATTCTAAACAACTTTTGCTCTTGGCATTTTCAGGTTTGGACGTAGCGTTTTCAAGAAAAACAAAACTTTAAAAATTTTGGTTGTTTGGTAAGTATGGGAACAACTTTCCATACTGTAAGTTGCACCAGAATCCCGATTTGAGGTAATTTTTGGTATTGGGGTTATTAAAAACCCGTAAACTTCGTTGTAAAAACATCGCAGAAAGCAAGTTTGAAAAAATTTTATGCATTCTTGACTAAAATATTTGAAACTTTGTTATTTCAAGACCTGGCGATAAAGTTTCTGGTCAGTCTTACCAAGAATTGAGTTCTAAACAACTTTTGCTCTTGGCATTTTCAGGCTTGGACGTACCGTTTTCAAGAAACACAATAATTTTAAAATTTTTGTTGTTTGGTAAGTGTGGGAACAACTTTCAATCCTATAAACCGCTCCAAAATCTTGATTTGAAGTTATTTTTGGTGTTTCCGTGATTAAAAAGCCGTAAACTTATTTGTAAGAACTTCGCACGAACTAGGTTTGAAAATATTTTAAGTATTTTTTAAAAAAAAACGTTGTAACTTTGTTTTTTCGAGCCTTTTTGATAAAATTTCTGGTAAGTCTTACTCAAAGTTTAATTCTAAACAACTTTTGCTCCTGGCATTTTCAGGCTTGGACGTGTAGTTTTCAAGAAATACAAAAATTGTTAACTTTATGTTGTTTGCTAAGTATCCCATACTTACCAAGCCACTTTCCATACTATAAATCGCCCCAAAATCACGATTTGAAGTTATTTTTGGTATTTCCGTTGTTAAAAAGCCGTAAACTTAATTGTAAAACTTCGCAGGAACCAGGTTTGAGAAAGTTTTAAGCATTCTTGACTAAAATATTTGAAACTTTGTTATTTCAAGACCTGGCGATAAAGTTTCTGGTCAGTCTTACCAAGAATTCAATTCTAAACAACTTTTGGTCTTGGCATTTTCAGGTTTGGACGTACCGTTTTCAAGAAACACAAAAGTTTAAAAATTTTGGTTGTTTGGTAAGTATGGGAACAACTTTCCATACCGCAAGTTGCTCCAGAATCCCGATTTGAGGTAATTTTTGGTATTGCCGTGATTAAAAACCCGTAAACTTCGTTTTAAAAACATTGCAGAAACCGGGATTAAAAAATTTCAAGTATTTTTGGGAAAAAATCGTTATGACTTTATTGTTTTAAGATTTATGGATAATGTTTCTAGCAAATCTTACTCAAAATCGAATTTTAAACACATTTTGCTCTTGCTATTTTTTCGCTAGCATGCATAGTTTTCGAGAAAACAGCCGATTTATCACAAAAATACCGAAAAGAGCTTCAAATCGGGATTCTGAAGCGTTTTACAGCATTTACGGTCGATTCCTTGAAACCGGTGCGTGCTAGCAATAAAATAGCAAGAGCAAAAGTTGTTCAGAATTCAATTTCAGGTGGGATTTGGTTTAAGCTTTAGCAATAAGTCATAAAACAAAAACGTTACAATGACTTTATCACAAAAATACTACAAATTTTGTACAATCTGGTTTCTACGACTTGTAACAAAGAGATTAACGCCTTAGTAATCACGAAAATCCTTAAATTCACTTCAAATCATGATTCTCGGACGTTTTTTTGCACGTACTGTCGTTTACTTTGAAACGGTGAGTGAGAAATTTCTTTGTAGCACGTTGCTGAAACCAGGATTGGAAACTCTTTTTAGTGTTTTTGTGATAAAGTCGTAGTATCGTTCTTGTTTTAAGACCTAGAGATACAACTTAAACGAAAACTGACTCAAAATTGAATTCTAAACACATTTTGCTCTTGGTATTTTTCTGCTAGCACGCACCGGTTTCAAGAAAACGACCGCAAATGCTGTAAAACGCTTCAGAATCCCGATTTGAAGCGATTTTTGGTATTTTTGTGGTAAATCAGCCGTTTTCTCGAAAACTATGCTTGCTAGCGAAAAAATAGCAAGAACAAAATGTGTTCAGAATTCGATTTTGAGTTAGATTTGCTAGAAACATTATCCATAAATCTTAAAACAATAAAGTTATAACGATTTTTTCCCAAAAATACTTAAAATTTTTAAATCCCGGTTTCTGCGATGTTTTTAAAACGAAGTTTACGGCTTTTTAACAACAGAAATACCAAAAACAACTTCAAATTGAGATTTTGGAGCGATTTACAGTATGGAAAGTTGTTCCCACACTTAACAAACAACAAAATTTTTAAAATTTTTGTGTTTCTTGAAAACTGTACGTTCAAGCCTGAAAATGCCAAGAGCAAAAGTTGTTTAGAATTCAATACTTGGTAAAACTGACCAGAAAAATTATCGACAGGTCTTGAAATAACAAGGTTTCAACTATTTTAGTCAAGAATGCTTAAAATTTTTTCAAATTTTCGTTCTGCGATGTGTTTACAATTAAGTTTACGGCTCTTTAATCACGGAAATACCAAAAATTACTTCAAATCAAGATTTTGGAGCGGTTTGTAGGATGGAAAGTTGTTCCCATACTTACCAAATAACAAAAATTTTAAAATTTTCGTGTTTCTTGAAAACGGTACGTCCAAGCCTGAAAATGCCAATAGCAAAAGTTGTTTAGAACTCAATTCTTGGTAAGACTGACCAGAAACTTTATCGACAGATATTAAAATAACAAAGTTTCAAATATTTTAGTTAAGAATGCATAAAAATTTTTCAAACTTGCTTTCTGCGATGTTTTTACAACGAAGTTTACGGGTTTTTAATTACGGCAATACCAAAAATTACCTCAAATCGGAATTCTGGAGCAACTTACAGTATGGAAAGTTGTTCCCATACTTACCAAACAACCAAAATTTTTAAAGTTTCGTGTTTCTTGAAAACGGTACGTCCAAACCTGAAAATGCCAAGAGCAAAAGTTGTTTAGAATTGAATTCTTGGTAAGACGGACCAGAAACTATCACCAAGTCTTGAAATAACAAAGTTTCAAATATTTTAGTCAAGAATGCTTAAAATTATTTCAAACCTAGTTCCTGCGAAGTCTTACAATTAAATTTATGGCTTTTTAATCACTTAAACACCAAAAATAAATTCAAATTGAGATATTGGAGCGATTTACAGTATGGAAATTTGTTCCTACACTTACCAAACAACAAAAATTTTAAAATTTTTGTGTTTCTTGAAGACTGTACGTTCAAGCCTGAAAATGCCAAGAGCAAAAGTTGTTTAGAATTCAATTCTTGGTAAGACTGACCAGAAACTTTATCGACAGGTCTTGAAATAACAAGGTTTCAACTATTTTAGTCAAGAATGCTTAAAATTTTTTTAAATTTGCTTTCTGCGATGTGTTTACAATTAAGTTTACGGCTTTTTAATCACGAAAATACCAAAAATAACTTCAAATCGTGATTTTGGAGCGATTTATAGTATGGAAAGTGGCTTGGTAAGTATGGGATACTTAGCAAACAACATAAAGTTAACAATTTTTGTTTTTCTTGAAAACTACACGTCCAGACTGTAAATGCCAGGAGCAAAAGTTGTTTAGAACTAAACTTTGAGTAAGACTTACCAGAAATTTTATCAAAAAGGCTCGAAAAAACAAAGTTACAACGTTTTTTTTTCAAAAATACTTAAAATATTTTCAAACCTAGTTCGTGCGAAGTTCTTACAAATAAGTTTACGGCTTTTTAATCACGGAAACAATAAAAATACCTTAAAATCAAGATTTTGGAGCGGTTTATAGGATGGAAAGTTGTTCCCATACTTACCAAACAACAAAAATTTTAAAAATTTTGTGTTTCTTCAAAACGGTACGTCCAAACCTGAAAATGCCAAGAGCAAGTGTTGTTTAGAATTGAATTCTTGGTAAGACTGACCAGAAACTTCATCACCAGGTCTTGAAATAACAAAGTTTCAAATATTTTAGTCAAGAATGCTTAAAACTTTTTCAAACCTAGTTCCAGCGAAGTTTTACAATTAAGTTTATAGCTTTTTAATCACGGAAACACCAAAAATAATTTCAAATCAAGATTTTGGAGCGATTTATAGCCTGGAAAGTTGTTCCAATACTTACCGAACAACAAAAATTTTAAAAATTTCGTGTTTCTCGAAAACGGTATGCCCAGCCTGAAAACGCCAAGAGCAAAAGTTGCTTAGAATTCAATTTTGATTAAGATTTAATATAAACATAATCAATCAGTCTTAAAATGTTTTCAAACCTGGTTTCTGATGTGTTTTAAATGAACTTTACGGCTTCTTAACAACGGGAATACCAAAAACAACTTCAATTTGAGATTTTGAAGCGATTTACAGTATGGAAAGTTGTTCCCACACTTACCAAACAACAAAAAGTTTAAAAATTTTGTGTTTCTCGAAAACGGGACGACTTGGTCTGAAAATTCCAACAGCAAAATTTGTTTAGAATTCAATTTTAGGTAAGAATGACCAGGAAATTTATCAAAAAGATTTAAAACTACAAATTTACAACGATTTTGTTCAAAAGTGCTTAAAATTTTTTAATCCTGGTTTCTGCGATGTTTTTGCAATCAAATTTGCAACTTTTTAATCACGGAAATCCAAAAAATAACTTCAAGTCGAGATTCTGGAGCGATTTGTAGTATGGAAAGTTGTTTGGTAAGTATGGGATACTTACCAAACAACAATAAGATGAAAATTTTTGAATTTCTTGAAAACGGTAGGTCCAAGCTTAAAAAAGCCAAGAGCAAAAGTTGCTTAGAATTCTATTTTGAGTAACATTTACTATAAAATTAATCAATAAGTCTTAATATTTTTTCAAACCTGGTTTTTGAGATGTTTTTACAATGAAGTTTAAAGCTTTTTAATCACGGAAATAACAGAAACAACTTCAAATCGGCATTCTTTAGCGATTCACAGTATGAAAAGTTGATGCGATACGTAGCAAACAACAAAAAGTTTAAAAATCTCGTGTTTCTCGAAAACGGTATGCCCAGCCTGAAAACGCTAAGAGCAAAAGTTGTTTAGAATTCAATTTTGATTAAGATTTACTATAAACATAATAAGTCTTAAAATGTTTTCAAACCTGGTTTTGGCGATGTTTTTACAATGAAATTTAGGGCTTTTCAATCACGGAAATACCAAAAATAACTTCAAATGTGGCTTTTGGAGCGATTTATAGTATGGAAAGTTGCGTGGTAAGTATGGGATACTTACCAAACCACAATAAGTTTAAAAGTTTTGTATTTCGTGAAAACGGTATTTCGAAGCCTGAAAATGCAAAAAGCAAAACTTGTTTAAAATTGAACTTTGAGCAAAACTTATCAGAAACTTTATCAAAATGCCTTGAAACAACAAAGTTACAACGATTTTTGTCAAAAATGCTTAAAATTTTTTCAAACCTACTTTCTGTGATGTTTTTACAATGAAGTTTAGGCCTTTTTAATCACGGAAATAACAAAACACAACTTCAAATCGAGATTCTGGAACCATTTACAGTATGGAAAGTTGTTCCCATATTTACCAAACAACAGGAAGTTTGAAATTTTTGTATTTCTTGAAAACGGTATGTCCAAACCTGCAGACGCCAAGAGCAAAAGTAATTTAGAATTCAATCTTGAGTTAGATTTACTATAAAAATAATCAACAAGACTTAAAATGTTTTCAAACCTAGCTTCAGAGATGTTGTTACAATAAAGTTTACGGCTTTTTAAACACGCACATACCAAACACAATTTCAAATTGGGATTTTGGAGCGACTTACACAATGTAAAGTGGTTCCCATCCCTACCAAACAACAAAAAGTTTAAAATTTTGTATTTGTAGAAGACGGTATGTCCAAACCTGCAAACGCCAAGAGCAAAAGTAATTTAGAATTCAATCTTGAGTTAGATTTACTATAAAAATAATCAACAAGACTTAAAATGTTTTCAAACCTAGTTTCAGAGATGTTGTTACAATAAAGTTTACGGCTTTTTAAACACGCACATACAAAAAGCAACTTCAAATGGAGATTTTGGAGCCATTTGCAGTATGGAAAATTGTTTTCATACTTATCAAACAACAAAAAGTTTGAAATTCTTGTATTTCTTGAAAACAGTATGTCCAAACCTGAAAACGCCAAGAGCAAAAGTAATTTAGAATTCAATCTTGAGTTAGATTTACTATAAAAATAATCAATAAGTCTTAAAATGTTTTCAAACCTGGTTTCTGAGATGGTTTTACAATAAAATTTACGGCCTTTTAAACACTCAAATACGAAAAACTACTTCAAATGGGGATTTTGGAGCCATTTACAGTATGGAAAGTTGTTCCCACACTTACCAAACAACAAAAAGTTTAAATTTTTGTATTTCTTGAAAACGGTAAGTCCAAACCTGAAAACGCCAAGAGCAAAAGTAATTTAGAATTCAATCTTGAGTTAGATTTACTATAAATTTAATCAATAACTGTTAAAATATTTTTAAACCTGATTTCTAAGATGTTTTTACAATGAAGTTTACGGCTTTTTAACCACGGAAATATCGAAAACAACTTCAAATCGGGATTTTTGAACCAATTGCAGTATGGAAATTTGTTCCCAAACTTACCAAACTACAAAAAGTTTTAAAATTTAGTTTTTCTTGGAAACTGTAGGTTCAACCCTGAAAAGGCCTAAAGCAATAGTTGTTTAGGATGCAATCTTGAGTAAGACTTACTATAAAGTTACAACGATTTTTGTCAAAAATGCTTAAAATTTTTTCAAACCTACTTTCTGTGATGTTCTTACAATAAAGTTTAGGCCTTTTTAAAAACGGAAATACCAAAAATAACTTCAGAAATATAATCAATAGGTCATAAAATGTTTTCTAACCTGGTTTCTGAGATGCTTTTAGAATAAAGTTGACGGCTTTTTAATCACGGAAATAACAAAAACACCTCAAACGGCATTTAGGAGCTTTTTACAGTATGGAAAGTTGTTCTCAGATTTACCAAATTGCAAAAAGTTTAAAAATTTCGTGTTTCTTCAAAACGGTATGTCCCAGCCTGAAAATGTCAAGAGCAAAAGTTCTTTAGAATTCAGCCTTGAGTAAGACTTACTATAAACTTAATCAGTAACTCTTAAAAATTTTTAAACCTGGTTTTTGCGATGTTTATACAATGAAATTCCTTGATCTCCTTTTGCTAACCACTTGGCTAATTTTGTACCTGGCCCGCAAATTTATGTCCTGGAATATGTAGTTCAAATGGCAACTTATAAATTCTCGAAAACGATACGACCTAGCCTGAAAACGCCAAGAGCAAATGTTGTTTAGAATTCAATTTTGAGTAAGATTTATTATAAACATATTAAATAAGTCTTAAAATGTTTTCAAACCCGGTTTTTGAGATGTTTTAACAATGAAGTTTACAGCTTTTTAACCACGAAAATAACAAAACACATCTTCAAATCGAGATTTTGGAGCGATTTACTGAATGGAAAATGGTTCCCATACTTACCAAACAACAGAAAGTTCAATTTTTTTGTATTTCTTTAAAACAGTACGTCCAAATCTAAAAACGCTAAAAGCAAAAGCTATTTAGAATTCAATCTGGAGTATGATTTACTATAAACATAATCAATAAGTCGTAAAATGTTTTCAAACCTAGTTTCTGAGATGGTTTTACAATAAAATTTACGGCTTTTTAAACACTCAAATACGAAAAACTACTTCAAATGGGGATTTTGGAGCCATTTACAGTATGGAAAGTTGTTCCCACACTTACCAAACAACAAAAAGTTTAAAATTTTGTATTTCTTGAAAACGGTATGTCCAAACCTGAAAACGCCATGAGCAAAAGTAATTTAGAATTCAATCTTGAGTTAGATTTACTATAAAAATAATCAACAAGTCTTAAAATGTTTTCAAACCTAGTTTCTGAGATGTTGTTACAATAAAGTTTACGGCTTTTTAAACACGCACATACCAAAAACAACTTCAAATAAGGATTCTGGAGCAATTTACAGTATGTAAAGTTGTTCCCCAAGAAGTTTGAAATTTTTGTATTTCTTGAAAACGGTATGTCCAAACCTGAAAACGCCAAGAGCAAAAGTAATTTAGAATTTAATCTTGAGTTAGATTTACTATAAAAATAATCAATAATTATTAAAATGTTTTCAAACATGGTTTCTGAGATGTTTTTACAATGAAGTTTACGGCTTTTTAACCACGAAAATATCAAAAACAACTTCAAATCGGGATTTTTGAACCAATTGCAGTATGGAAATTTGTTCCCAAACTTACCAATCTACAAAAAGTTTTAAAACTTAGTTTTTCTTGGAAACTGTAGGTTCAAGCCTGAAAACGCCTAAAGCAATAGTTGTTTAGGATGCAATCTTGAGTAAGACTTACTATAAAGTTACAACGATTTTTGTCAAAAATGCTTAAATTTTTTTCAAACCTACTTTCTGTGATGTTCTTACAATAAAATTTAGGCCTTTTTAAAAACGGAAATACCAAAAATAACTTCAGAAACATAATCAATAGGTCATAAAATGTTTTCTAACCTGGTTTCTGAGATGCTTTTAGAATAAAGTTGACGGCTTTTTAATCACGGAAATAACAAAAACACCTCAAACGGCATTTAGGAGCTTTTTACAGTATGGAAAGTTGTTCTCAGATTTACCAAATTAGAAAAGTTTAAAAATTTCGTGTTTCTTCAAAACGGTATGTCCCAGCCTGAAAATGTCAAGAGCAAAAGTTGTTTAGAATTCAGTCTTGAGTAAGACTTACTATAAACTTAATCAGTAACTCTTAAAAATTTTTAAACCTGGTTTTTGCGATGTTTATACAATGAAATTCCTTGATCTCCTTTTGCTAACCACTTGGCTAATTTTGTACCTGGCCCGCAAATTTATGTCCTGGAATATGTAGTTCAAATGGCAACTTATAAATTCTCGAAAACGATACGACCTAGCCTGAAAACGCGAAGAGCAAATGTTGTTTAGAATTCAATTTTGAGTAAGATTTATTATAAACATAATAAATAAGTCTTAAAATGTTTTCAAACCCGGTTTTTGAGATGTTTTAACAATGAAGTTTACGGCTTTCTGACCACGAAAATAACAAAACACAACTTCAAATCGAGATTTTGGAGCGATTTACTGAATGGAAAATGGTTCCCATACTTACCAAACAACAGAAAGTTCAAATTTTTTGTATTTCTTGAAAACAGTACGTCCAAATCTAAAAACGCTAAAAGCAAAAGCTATTTAGAATTCAATCTGGAGTACGATTTACTATAAACATAATCAATAAGTCGTAAAATTTTTTCAAACCTGGATTTTGAAATGTTTTTACAATGAAGTTTAAAGCTTTTTAATCACGGAAATAACAGAAACAACTTCAAATCGGCATTCTTTAGCGATTTACAATATGAAAAGTTGTTCCGATACTTACCAAGCAACAAAAAGTTTAAAAATCTCGTGTTTCTCGAAAACGGTATGTACCAGCCTGAAAACGCCAAAAGCAAAAGTTGTTTAGAATCAAATTTTGATTAAGATTTACTATAAACATAAATAATAAATCGTAAAATTTTTTCAAACCTGGTTTTTGCGATGTTTTTACAATGAAGTTTAAGAATTTTTAATCACGGAAATAACAAAAACAGCTTCAAATCGGGATTCTGAAGCGATTTACAGTATGGAAAGTTGTTCCCATACTTACCAAACCACAAAAAGTTTAAAAATGTTGTATTTCTTGAAAATGGTACGTCTAAACCTGAAAATGCCAAGTCGAAAAGTTGTTTAGAATTGAATATTTGGTAAGACTGACCAGAAACTTTATCGCCAGGTCTTGAAATAACAAAGTTTCAAATATTTTAGTCAAGAATGCTTAAAACTTTCTCAAACCTGGTTCCTGCGAAGTTTTACAATGAAGTTTACGGCTTTTTAACAACGGAAATACCAAAAATAACTTCAAATTGAGATTTTGGAGCGATTTACAGTATGGAAAGTTGTTCCCACACTTACCAAACAACAAAAATTTTAAAATTTTTGTGTTTCTTTAAAACGGTACGTCCAAACCTGAAAATGTCAAGAGCAAAAGTTGTTTAGAATTCAATTCTTGGTAAGACTGACCAGAAACTTTATCGACAGATCTTAAAATAACAAAGTTTCAAATATTTTAGTCAAGAATGCATAAAATTTTTTTAAACTTGCTTTCTGCGATGTTATTACAACGAAGTTTACGGGTTTTTATTCACGGCAATACCAAAAATTACCTAAAATCGGGATTCTGAAGCAATTAACAGTATGGAAAGTTGTTCCCATACTTACCAAACAACCAAAATTTTTAAAATTTCGTGTTTCTCGAAAGCGGTATGCCCAGCCTGAAAACGCCAAGAGCAAAAGTTGTTTAGAATTCAATTTTGATTAAGATTTACAATAAACATAATCAATAAGTCTTAAAATGTTTCCAAACCTGGTTTTTGATGGGTTTTAAATGAACTTTACGGCTTCTTAACAACGGGAATACCAAAAACAACTTCAAATTGAGATTTTGGAGCGATTTACAGTATGGAAAGTTGTTCCCACACTTACCAAACAACAAAAAGTTTAAAAAAATGTGTTTCTCGAAAACGGGACGACTTGGTCTGAAAATTCCAACAGCAAAATTTGTTTAGAATTCAATTTTAGGTAAGACTGACCAGGAAATTTCATACAAAAAACAACTTCAAATCGGGACTTTGGAACCATTTACAGTATGAAAAGTTGTTCCCAAATTAACCAAACTACAAGTTTAAAAATTTCGTTTTTCTTGAAAACTGTAGGTGCAAGCCTGAAAACGCTTAGAGCAATAGTTGTAAGACTTACTCTAAACTATATCAAAAATTCTTGAAACAACAAATTTACAACAATTTTTGTCAAAAATAGTAAACATTTTTTATTCCTGGTTTCTGGGAAGATTTCACAATGAAGTTTACAGCTTTTTGACCACGGAAATATTAAAAATAACTTCAAATCAGGATTTTGGGGCGATTTACAGAATGTAAAGTGGTTCCCATCTTTACCAAACAACAAAAAGTTTGAAATTTTTGAATTTTTTGAGAACGGCATGTCCAAACCTGAAAACGCCATAAGCAATAGTAATTTAGTATTCAATCTTGAGTAAGATTTACTATAAAAATAATCAACAAGTCTTGAAATGTTTTCAAAGCTGGTTTCTGAGATAGTTTTACAATATTATTTATTGTTTATGTTTATAGTAAATCTTAATCAAAATTTGATTCTAAACAACTTTTGCTTTTGGCGTTTGTAGGCTGGGACAAGCCGTTTTCGAGAAACACGAAATTTTTAAACTTTTTGTTGTTTGCTAAGTATCGGATCAACTTTTCATATTGTGAATCGCTAAAGAATGCCGATTTGAAGTTGTTTCTGTTATTTCCGTGATTAAAAAGCTTTAAACTTCATTGTAAAAACATCTCAAAAACCAGGTTTGAAAAAATTTTACGACTTATTGATTATGTTTATAGTAAATCATACTCAAGATTGCATTCTAAATAGCTTTTGCCTTTAGCGTTTTTAAGTTTGGACGTACCGTTTTCAAGAAATACAAAAAAATTTGAACTTTCTGTTGTTTGGTAAGTATGGGAACCATTTTCCATTCAGTAAATCGCTCCAAAATCTCGATTTGAAGTTGTGTTTTGTTATTTGCGTGGTTAAAAAGCCGTAAACTTCATTGTTAAAACATCTCAAAAACCGGGTTTGAAAATATTTTAAGACTTATTTATTATGTTTATAATAAATCTTACTCAAAATTGAATTCTAAATTACTTTTGCTCTTGGAGTTTTCAGGTTTGGACATACCGTTTTCAAGAAATACAAAAATTTCAAACTTCTTGTTATTTGGTAAATATGGGAACAACTTTCCATACTGTAAATGGTTCCAAAATCCTGATTTGAAGTTGTTTTTAATATTTTCGTGGTTAAAAAGCCGTAAACTTCATTGTAAAAACATCTCAGAAACCAAGTTTGAAAACATTTTAATAGTTATTGATTACATTTATAGTAAATCTAACTCAAGATTGAATTCTAATTTACTTTTGCTTTTGGCGTTTTCAGGTTTGGACATACCGTTTTCAAGAAATACAAAATTTTATACTTTTTGTTGTTTGGTAAGTGTGGGAACAACTTTCCATACTGTAAATGGCTCCAAAATCCCCATTTGAAGTAGTTTTTCGTATTTGAGTGTTTAAAAAGCCGTAAACTTTATTATAAAAACATTTCAGAAACCAAGTTTGAAAACATTTTAATAGTATTGATAATATTTATAATATATCTAACTCAAGATTAAATTCTAAATTACTTTTGCTCTTGGCGTTTTTAGATTTGGACTTACCGTCTTCTAGAAATACAAGAATTTCAAACTTTTTGTTCATTGATAAGTATGAAAACAATTTTCCATACTGTAGATGGCTCCAAAATCTCCATTTGAAGTTGTTTTTTGTATGTGCGTGTTTAAAAAGCCGTAAACTTTATTGTAACAACATCTCAGAAACCAGGTTTGAAAACATTTTAAGACTTATTGATTATTTTTATAGTAAATCTTACTCAAGATTGAATTCTAAATTATTTATGCTCATGGCGTTTTCAGGTGTGGATATACCGTTTTTAAGAAATACAAAATTTAAAACCTTTTGTTGTTTGGTAAGTATGGGAACAACTTTCCAACCTATAAATCGCTCCAAAATCTCGACTTGAAGTTGTGTTTTGTTATTTTCGTGGTTAAAAGGCCGTAAACTTCATTGTTAAAACATCTCAGAAACCCGGTTTGAAAACATTTTAGGACTTATTTATTATGTTTATAATAAATCTTACTCAAAATTGAATTCTAAACAACATTTGCTCTTGGCGTTTTCAGGCTAGGTCGTATCGTTTTCGAGAATTTACAAGTTGCCATTTGAACTACATATTCCAGGATATAAATTTTGCGGGCCCGGCACAAAATTAGCCAAGTGGTTAGTAAAAGGAAATCAAGGAACTTCATTGTATACTTAAGCGAAAACTGACTCAAAATTGAATTCTTAACATATTTTGCTCTTGGTATTTTTCTGCTAGCACGCACCGGTTTCAAGAAAACGACCGCAAATGCTGTAAAACGCTTCAGAATCCCAATTTGAAGCGATTTTCGGTATTTTTGTGGTAAATCAGCCGTTTTCTTAAAGTTGTTTTTCGTATTTGCGTGTATAAAAAGCCGTAAACTTTATTGTAAAACCATCCCAGAAACCATGTTTCAAAACATTTTAAGACTTGTTGATTATGTTCATAGTAAATCATACTCAAGATTGAATTCTAAATAACTTTTGCACTTGACGTTTTTATATTTGGACTTACCGTCTTCTAGAAATACAAAAATTTCAAACTTTTTGTTGTTTGGTAAAGATGGGAACCACTTTACGTTCTGTTAATCGCTCCAAAATCCCGATTTGAAGTTATTTTTATTATTTCCGTGGTCAAAAAGCTGTAAACTTCATTGTAAAATCTTCCCAGATTTTTGACAAAAATTGTTGTAAATTTGTTGTTTCAAGGATTTTTGATAAAGTTTATAGTAAGTCTTACTCAAGATTGCATTCTAAACAACTATTGCTCTAAGCGTTTTCAGGCTTGCACTTACAGTTTTCAAGAAAAACGAAATTTTTAAACTTGTTGTAGTTTGGTTAGTTTGGGAACAACTTTTCATACTGTAAATGGTTCCAAAGTCCCGATTTGAAGGTGTTTTCGATATTTCCGTGGTTAAAAAGCCGTAAACTTCATTGTAGAAACATCTCAGAAACCAGAATTAAAAATATTTTAACAGTTATTGATTATATTTATAGTAAATATAACTCAAGACTAAATTCTAAATGACTTTTGCTCTTGGCGTTTTTAGGTGTGGACATACCGTTTTCAAGAAATACAAGAATTTCAAACTTTTTGTTGTTTGATAAGTATGAAAACAATTTTCCATACTGTAAATGGCTCCAAAATCTCCATTTGAAGTTGTTTTTTGTATGTGCGTGTTTAAAAAGCCGTAAACTTTATTGTAACAACATCTCAGAAACCAGGTTTGAAAACATTTTAAGACTTATTGATTATTTTTATAGTAAATCTTACTCAAGATTGAATTCTAAATTATTTATGCTCATGGCGTTTTCAGGCTGGGCATACCGTTTTCGAGAAACACGAAATTTTTAAACTTTTTGTTGTTTAGTAAGTATCGGAACAACTTTCCAGCCTATAAATCGCTCCAAAATCTCGATGTGAAGTTGTGTTTTGTTATTTTCGTGGTTAAAAAGCCGTAAACTTCATTGTTAAAACATCTCAGAAACCCGGTTTGAAAACATTTTAAGACTTATTTATTATGTTTATAATAAATCTTACTCAAAATTGCATTCTAAACAACATTTGCTCTTGGCGTTTTCAGGCTAGGTCGTATCGTTTTCGAGAATTTACAAGTTGCCATTTGAACTACATATTCCAGGATATAAATTTTGCGGGCCAGGCACAAAATTAGCCAAGTGGTTAGTAAAAGGAGATCAAGGAACTTCATTGTATACTTAAACGAAAACTGACTCAAAATTGAATTCTAAACACATTTTGCTCTTGGTATTTTTCTGCTAGCACGCACCGGTTTCAAGAAAACAACCGCAAATGCTGTAAAACGCTTCAGAATCCCAATTTGAAGCGATTTTCGGTGTTTTTGTGGTAAATCAGCCGTTTTCTTGAAGTTGTTTTTCGTATTTGCGTGTTTAAAAAGCCGTAAATTTTATTGTAAAACCATCTCAGAAACCACGTTTCAAAACATTTTAAGACTTGTTGATTATGTTCATAGTAAATCATACTTAAGATTGAATTCTAAATAACTTTTGCACTTGACGTTTTTAGATTTGGACTTACCGTCTTCTAGAAATACAAAATTTTAAACTTTTTGTTGTTTGGTAAGGATGGGAACCACTTTACATTCTATAAATGGTTCCAAAATCTCGATTTGAAGTTGTGTTTTGTTATTTCCGTGATTAAAAAGGCCTAAACTTCATTGTAAAAACATCGCCAAAACCAGGTTTGAAAATATTTTAAGACTTATTGATTATGTTTATAGTAAATCTTAATCAAAATTGAATTCTAAACAACTTTTGCTCTTGGCGTTTTCAGGCTGGGCATACCGTTTTCGAGAAACACGAGATTTTTAAACTTTTTTTGTTTGCTAAGTATCGGATCAACTTTTCATACTGTGAATCGCTAAAAAATGCCGATTTGAAGTTGTTTCTGTTATCTCCGTGATTAAGAAGCTTTAAACTTCATTGTAAAAACATCTCAAAAACCAGGTTTGAAAAATTTTTGCGACTTATTGATTATGTTTACAGTAAATCATACTCAAGACTGAATTCTAAATAGTTTTTGCTCTTGAAGTTGTGTTTTTTTATTTTCGTGGTTCAAGAATCGGAACAACTTTCCAGCCTATAAATGGCTCCAAAATCTTGATTTGAAGTTATTTTTGTGTTTCCGTGATTAAAAAGGCATAAACTTAATTGTAAAACTTTGCAGGAACAAGGTTTGAAAAATTTTTAAGCATTCTTGACTAAAATATTTGAAACTTTGTTATTTCAGGACCTGGTGATAAAGTTTCTGGTCAGTCTTAACAAGAATTCAATTCTAAACAACTTTTGCTCTTGGCGTTTTCAGGTTTGGACGTACCGTTTTCAAGAAAATTAAAACTTTAAAAATTTTGGTTGTTTGGTAAGTATGGGAACAACTTTCCATACTGTAAGTTGCTCCAGAATCCCGATTTGAGGTAATTTTTGGTATTGCGGTGATTAAAAACCCGTAAACTTCGTTGTAAAAACATCGCAGAAAGCAAGTTTGAAAAATTTTTATGCATTCTTGACTAAAATATTTGAAACTTTGTTATTTTAAGATCTGTCGATAAAGTTTCTGGTCAGTCTTACCAAGAATTGAGTTCTAAACAACTTTTGCTTTTGGCATTTTCAGGCTTGGATGTACCGTTTTCAAGAAACACGAAAATTTTAAAATTTTTGTTGTTTGGTAAGTATGGGAACAACTTTCTATCCTATAAACCGCTCCAAAGTCTTGATTTGAAGTTATTTTTGGTGTTTCCGTGATTAAAAAGCCGTAAACTTATTTGTAAGAACTTCGCACGAACTAGGTTTGAAAATATTTTAAGTATTTTTGAAAAAAAACGTTGTAACTTTGTTTTTCGAGCCTTTTTGATAAAATTTCTGGTAAGTCTTACTCAAAGTTTAATTCTAAACCACTTTTGCTAATGGCATTTTCAGGCTTGGACGTGTAGTTTTCAATAAATACAAATATTGTTAACTTTATGTTGTTTGCTAAGTATCCCATATTTACCAAGCCACTTTCTATACTATAAATCGCTCCAAAATCACGATTTGAAGTTATTTTTGGTATTTCCGTTGTTAAAAAGCCGTAAACTTCATTGTAAAACTTCGCAGGAACCAGGTTTGAGAAAGTTTTAAGAATTCTTGACTAAAATATTTGAAACTTTGTTATTTCAAGACCTGGCTAAAAGTTTCTGGTCAGTCTTACCAAGAATTCAATTCTAAACAACTTTTGGTCTTGGCATTTTCAGGTTTGGACGTACCGTTTTCAAGAAACACAAAAGTTTAAAAATTTTTGTTGTTTGGTAAGTGTGGGAACAACTTTCCATACTGTAAATCGCTCCAAAATCTCAATTTGAAGTTGTTTTTGGTATTTCCGTTGTTAAAAAGCCGTAAACTTCATTGTAAAACTTCGCAGGAACCAGATTTGAGAAAGTTTTAAGCATTCCTGACTAAAATATTTGAAACTTTGTTATTTTAAGATCTGTCGATAAAGTTTCTGGTCAGTCTTACCAAGAATTCAATTCTAAACAACTTTTGCTCTTGGCATTTTCAGGTTTGGACGTACCGTTTTTAAGAAACACAAAACTTTAAAAATTTTGGTTGTTTGGTAAGTATGGGAACAACTTTCCATACTGTAAGTTGCTCCAGAATCCCGATTTGAGGTAATTTTTGGTATTGCGGTGATTAAAAACCCGTAAACTTCATTGTAAAAACATCGCAGAAAGCAAGTTTGAAAAATTTTTATGCATTCTTGACTAAAATATTTGAAACTTTGTTATTTTAAGATCTGTCGATAAAGTTTCTGGTCAGTCTTACCAAGAATTGAGTTCTAAACAACTTTTGCTCTTGGCATTTTTAGGCTTGGACGTACCGTTTTCAAGAAACACAATAATTTTAAAATTTTTGTTGTTTGATAAGTATGGGAACAACTTTCCATCCTATAAACCGCTCCAAAATCTTGATTTGAAGTTATTTTTGGTGTTTCCGTGATTAAAAAGCCGTAAACTTATTTGTAAAAACTTCGCACGAACTAGGTTTGAAAATATTTTAAGTATTTTTGAAAAAAAACGTTGTAACTTTGTTTTTTCGAGCCTTTTTGATAAAATTTCTGGTAAGTCTTACTCAAAGTTTAATTCTAAACAACTTTTGCTCTTGGCATTTTCAGGCTTGGACGTGTAGTTTTCAAGAAATACAAAAATTGTTAACTTTATGTTGTTTGCTAAGTATCCCATACTTACCAAGCCACACTTTCCATACTATAAATCGCCCCAAAATCACGATTTGAAGTCATTTTTGGTATTTCCGTTGTTAAAAAGCCGTAAACTTCATTGTAAAACTTCGCAGGAACCAGGTTTGAGAAAGTTTTAAGCATTCTTGACTAAAATATTTGAAACTTTGTTATTTCAAGACCTGGCGATAAAGTTTCTGGTCAGTCTTACCAAGAATTCAATTCTAAACAACTTTTGCTCTTGGCATTTTCAGGTTTGGATATACCGTTTTCAAGAAACACAAAAGTTTAAAAATTTTGGTTGTTTGGTAAGTATGGGAATAACTTTCCATACTGCAAGTTTCTCCAGAATCCCGATTTGAGGTAATTTTTGGTATTGCCGTGATTAAAAACCCGTAAACTACGTTTTAAAAACATTGCAGAAACCGGTATTGAAAAATTTCAAGTATTTTTGGGAAAAAATCGTTATAACTTTATTGTTTTAAGATTTATGGATATTGTTTCTAGCAAATCTTACTCAAAATCGAATTTTAAACACATTTTGCTCTTGCTATTTTTTCGCTAGCATGCATAGTTTTCAAGAAAACAGCCGATTTATCACAAAAATACCGAAAATCGCTTCAAATCGGGATTCTGAAGCGTTTTACAGCATTTACGGTCGTTTCCTTGAAACCGGTGCGTGCTAGCAGAAAAATATCAAGAGCAAAATGTGTTTAGAATTCAATTTTGAGTCAGTTTTCGTTTAAGTTGTATCTCTAGGTCTTAAAACAAGAACGATACTACGACTTTATCACAAAAACACTAAAAAGAGTTTCCATTTTTAGTGTTTTTGTGATAAAGTCGTAGTATCGTTCTTGTTTTAAGACCTAGAGATACAACTTAAACGAAAACTGACTCAAAATTGAATTCTAAACACATTTTGCTCTTGGTATTTTTCTGCGAGCACGCACCGGTTTCAAGAAAACGACCGCAAATGCTGTAAAACGCTTCAGAATCCCGATTTGAAGCGATTTTTGGTATTTTTGTGGTAAATCAGCCGTTTTCTCGAAAACTATGCTTGCTAGCGAAAAAATAGCAAGAGCAAAATGTGTTCAGAATTCGATTTTGAGTTAGATTTGCTAGAAACATTATCCATAAATCTTAAAACAATAAAGTTATAACGATTTTTTTCCCAAAAATACTTAAAATTTTTCAATCCCGGTTTCTGCGATGTTCTTAAAACGAAGTTTACGGCTTTTTAACAACAGAATTACCAAAAACCACTTCAAATTGAGATTTTGGAGCGATTTAGAGTATGGAAAGTTGTTCCCACACTTACCAAACAACAAAAATTTTAAAATTTTCGTGTTTCTTGAAAACGGTACGTCCAAGCCTGAAAATGCCAATAGCAAAAGTTGTTTAGAACTCAATTCTTGGTAAGACTGACCAGAAACTTTATCGACAGATATTAAAATAACAAAGTTTCAAATATTTTAGTCAAGAATGCATAAAAATTTTTCAAATTTGCTTTCTGCGATGTTTTTACAACGAAGTTTACGGGTTTTTAATTACGGCAATACCAAAAATTACCTCAAATCGGAATTCTGGAGCAACTTACAGTATGGAAAGTTGTTCCCATACCTACCAAACAACCAAAATTTTTAAAGGTTTGTGTTTCTTGAAAACGGTACGTCCAAACCTGAAAATGCCACGAGCAAAAGTTGTTTAGAATTGAATTCTTGGTAAGACTGACCAGAAACTCTATCACCAGGTCTTGAAATAACAAAGTTTCACATATTTTAGTCAAGAATGCTTAAAATTATTTCAAACCTAGTTCCTGCGAAGTTTTACAATTAAATTTATGGCTTTTTAATCACGGAAACACCAAAAATAACTTCAAATCAAGATTTTGGAGCGATTTATAGGCTGGAAAGTTGTTCCGATACTTACCGAACAACAAAAAGTTTAAAAATTTCGTGTTTCTCGAAAACGGTATGCCCAGCCTGAAAACGCCAAGAGCAAAAGTTGCTTAGATTTCAATTTTGATTAAGATTTAATATAAACATAATCAATAAGTCTTAAAATGTTTTCAAACCTGGTTTCTGATGTGTTTTAAATTAACTTTACGGCTTCTTAACAACGGGAATACCAAAAACAACTTCAAATTGAGATTTTGAAGCGATTTACAGTATGGAAAGTTGTTCCCACACTTACCAAACAACAAAAAGTTTAAAAATTTTGTGTTTCTCGAAAACGGGACGACTTGGTCTGAAAATTCCAACAGCAAAATTTGTTTAGAATTCAATTTTAGGTAAGACTGACCAGAAAATTTATCATAAAGTTTTAAAACTACAAATTTACAACGATTTTGGTCAAAAGTGCTTAAAATTTTTCAATCCTGGTTTCTGCGATGTTTTTGCAATCAAATTTTCAACTTTTTAATCACGGAAATACAAAAAATAACTTCAAGTCGAGATTCTTTAGCGATTTGTAGTATGGAAAGTTGTTTGGTAAGTATGGGATACTTACCAAACAACAATTAGATGAAAATTTTTGAATTTCTTGAAAACGGTAGGTCCAAGCTTAAAAACGCCAAGAGCAAAAGTTGCATAGAATTCTATTTTCAGTAACATTTACTATAAAATTAATCAATAAGTCTTAAAATTTTTTCAAACCTGGTTTTGGCGATGTTTCTACAATGAAGTTTAAGGCTTTTCAATCACGGAAATACCAAAAACAACTTCAAATGGGGCTTTTGGAGCGATTTATAGTATGGAAAGTTGCGTGGTAAGTATGGGATACTTACCAAACCACAATAAGTTTAAAAGTTTTGTATTACTTGAAAACGGTATGTCGAAGCCTGAAAATGTAAAAAGCAAAACTGGTTTAAAATTGAACTTTGAGCAAAACTTATCAGAAACTTTATCAAAATGTCTTGAAACAACAAAGTTACAACGATTTTTGTCAAAAATGCTTAAAATTTTTTCAAACCTACTTTCTGTGATGTTTTTACAATGAAGTTTAGGCCTTTTTAATCACGGAAATAACAAAACACAACTTCAAATCGAGATTTTGGAACCATTTACGGTATGGAAAGTTGTTCCCATATTTACCAAACAACAGGAACTTTGAAATCTTTGTATTTCTTGAAAACGGTATGTCCAAACCTGAAAACGCCAAGAGCAAAAGTAATTTAGAATTCAATCTTGAGTTAGATTTACTATAAAAATAATCAATAACTATTAAAATGTTTTCGAACTTGGTTTCTGAGATGTTTTTAAAATGAAGTTTACGGCTTTTTAACCACGAAAATATCAAAAACAACTTCAAATCAGGATTTTTGAACCATTTACAGTATGGAAAGTTGTTCCCGTATTTACCAAATAACAAAAAGTTTGAAATTTTTGTATTTCTTGAAAACGGTATATCCAAACCTGAAAACGCCAAGAGCAAAAGTAATTTAGAATTCAATCTTGAGTTAGATTTACTATAAAAATAATCAATAACTATTAAAATGTTTTCAAACTTGGTTTCTGAGATGTTTTTACAATGAAGTTTATGGCTTTTTAACCACGAAAATATATAAAACAACTTCAAATCGGGATTTTTGAACCAATTGCAGTATAGAAATTTGTTCCCAAACTTACCAAACTACAAAAAGTTTTAAAACTTAGTTTTTCTTGGAAACTGTATGTTCAAGCCTGAAAACGCCTAAAGCAATAGTTGTTTAGGATGCAATCTTGAGTAAGACTTACTATAAAATTACAACGATTTTTGTCTAAAATACTTAAAATTTTCTCAAACCTACTTTCTATGATGTTCTTACAATAAAATTTAGGCTTTTTTAAAAACGGAAATACCAAAAATAACTTCAGAAACATAATCAATAGGTCATAAAATGTTTTCTAACCTGGTTTCTGAGATGCTTTTAGAATAAAGTTGACGGCTTTTGAATCACGGAAATAACAAAAACACCTCAAACGGCATTTAGGAGCTTTTTACAGTATGGAAAGTTGTTCTCAGATTTACCAAATTGCAAAAAGTTTAAAAATTTCGTGTTTCTTCAAAACAGTATGTCCCAGCCTGAAAATGTCAAGAGCAAAAGTTGTTTAGAATTCAGTCTTGAGTAAGACTTACTATAAACTTAATCAGTAACTCTTAAAAATTTTTAAACCTGGTTTTTGCGATGTTTATACAATGAAAGTCTTTGATCTCCTTTTGCTAACCACTTGGCTAATTTTGTACCTGGCCCGCAAATTTATGTCCTGGAATATGTAGTTCAAATGGCAACTTATAAATTTTCGAAAACGATACGACCTAGCCTGAAAACGCCAATAGCAAATGTTGTTTAGAATTCAATTTTGAGTAAGGTTTATTATAAACATAATAAATAAGTCTTAAAATGTTTTCAAACCCGGTTTTTGAGATGTTTTAACAATGAAGTTCACGGCTTTTTAACCACGAAAATAACAAAACACAAATTCAAATCGAGATTTTGGAGCGATTTACTGAATGGAAAATGGTTCCCATACTTACCAAACAACAGAAAGTTCAAATTTTTTGTATTTCTTGAAAACAGTACGTCCAAATCTAAAAAGGCTAAAAGCAAAAGCTATTTAGAATTCAATCTGGAGTATGATTTACTATAAACATAATCAATAAGTCGTAAAATTTTTTCAAACCTGGTTTTCGAGATGTTTTTACAATGAAGTTTAAAGCTTTTTAATCACGGAAATAACAGAAACAATTTCAAATCGGCATTCTTGAAATAACAAGGTTTCAACTATTTTAGTCAAGAATGCTTAAATTTTTTTTAAATTTGCCTTCTGCGATGTGTTTACAATTAAGTTTACGGCTTTTTAATCACGGAAATACCAAAAATAACTTCAAATCGTGATTTAAGTAAGTATGGGATACTTAGCAAACAACATAAAGTTAACAATATTTGTATTTCTAGAAAACTACACGTCCAAGCCTGAAAATGCCAGGAGCAAAAGTTGTTTAGAATTAAACTTTGAGTAAGACTACCAGAAATTTTATCAAAAAGGCTCGAAAAAACAAATTTACAACGTTTTTTTTTTCAAAAATACTTAAAATATTTTCAAACCTAGTTCATGCGAAGTTCTTACAAATAAGTTTACGGCTTTTTAATCACGGAAACACCAAAAATAACTTCAAATCAAGACTTTGGAGCGGTTTATAGGATAGAAAGTTGTCCCTTACTTACCAAACAACAAAAATTTTAAAATTTTCGTGTTTCTTGAAAACGGTACATCCAAGCCTGAAAATGCCAAATGCAAAAGTTGTTTAGAACTCAATTCTTGGTAAGACTGACCAGAAACTTTATCGACAGATCTTAAAATAACAAAGTTTCAAATATTTTAGTCAAGAATGCATAAAAATTTTTCAAACTTGCTTTCTGCGATGTTTTTACAACGAAGTTTACGGGTTTTAATCACCGCAATACCAAAAATTACCTCAAATCGGGATTCTGGAGCAACTTACAGTATGGAAAGTTGTTCCTATACTTGCCAAACAACCAAAATTTTTAAAGTTTGGTGTTTCTTGAAAACGGTTCGTCCAAACCTGAAAATGCCAAAAGCAAAAGTTGTTTAGAATTGAATTCTTGGTAAGACTGACCAGAAACTTTATCACCAGGTCTTGAAATAACAAAGTTTCAAATATTTTAGTCAAGAATGCTTAAAAATTTTTCAAACCTAGTTCCTGCGAAGTTTTACAATTAACTTTATGCCTTTTTAATCACGGAAACACAAAAATAATTTCAAATCAAGATTTTGGAGCCATTTATAGGCTGGAAAGTTGTTCCGATACTTGAACCACGAAAATAACAAAACACAACTTCAAGAGCAAAAACTTTTTAGAATTCAGTCTTGAGTATGATTTACTGTAAACATAATCAATAAGTCGTAAAATTTTTTCAAACCTGGTTTTTGAGATGTTTTAACAATGAAGTTTAAAGCTTTTTAATCACGGAAATAACAGAAACAAATTCAAATCGGCATTCTTTAGCGATTCACAGTATGGAAAGTTGTTCCCTTATTTACCAAACAACAAAAAGTTTGAAATTTTTGTATTTCTTGAAAGCGGTATGTCCAAACCTAAAAACGCCATGAGCAATGGTAATTTCGTATTCAATCTTGAGTAACATTTACTATAAAAATAATCAATAAGTCTTAAAATGTTTTCAAACCTGTTTCCTGAGATGGTTTTACAATAAAGTTAACGGATTTTTAAACACGCAAATACCAAACACAACTTCACATCTGGATTTTGGAGCGATTTACAGAATGTAAAGTGGTTCCCATTCTTACCAAACAACAAAAAGTATAAAATTTTGTATTTCTAGAAGACGGTAAGTCCAAATCTAAAAACGTCAAGTGCAAAAGTTATTTAGAATTCAATCTTGAGTATGATTTACCATGAACATAATCAACAAGTCTTAAAATGTTTTGAAACATGGTTTCTGAGATGGTTTTACAATAAAGTTTACGGCTTTTTAAACACGCAAATCCGAAAAACAACTTCAAGAAAACGGCTGATTTACCACAAAAATACCGAAAATCGCTTCAAATTGGGATTCTGAAGCGTTTTACAGCATTTGCGGTCGTTTTCTTGAAACCGGTGCGTGCTAGCAGAAAAATACCACGAGCAAAATGTGTTTAGAATTCAATTTTGAGTCAGTTTTCGTTTAAGTATACAATGAAGTTCCTTGATCTCCTTTTACTAACCACTTGGCTAATTTTGTGCCTGGCCCGCAAAATTTATATCCTGGAATATGTAGTTCAAATGGCAACTTGTAAATTCTCGAAAACGATACGACCTAGCCTGAAAACGCCAAGAGCAAATGTTGTTTAGAATTCAATTTTGAGTAAGATTTATTATAAACATAATAAATAAGTCTTAAAATGTTTTCAAACCGGGTTTCTGAGATGTTTTAACAATGAAGTTTACGGCTTTTTAACCACAAAAATAACAAAACACAACTTCATATCGAGATTTTGGGGCGATTTATAGGCTGTAAAGTTGTTCCGATACTTACCAAACAACAAAAAGTTTAAAAATTTCGTGTTTCTCGAAAACGGTATGCCCAGCCTGAAAACGCCAAGAGCAAAAGTAATTTAGAATTTAATCTTGAGTTAGATATACTATAAATATTATCAATACTATTAAAATGTTTTCAAACTTGGTTTCTGAAATGTTTTTACAATAAAGTTTACGGCTTTTTAAACTCGCACATACAAAAAACAACTTCAAATGGAGATTTTGGAGCCATTTACAGTATGGAAAATTGTTTTCATACTTATCAAACAACAAAAAGTTCGAAATTCTTGTATTTCTTGAAAACAGTATGTCCAAACCTGAAAACGCCAAGAGCAAAAGTAATTTAGAATTCAATTTGAGTTAGATTTACTATAAAAATAATCAATAAGTCTTAAAATGTTTTCAAACCTGGTTTTTGAGATGTTGTTACAATAAAGTTTACGGTTTTTAAACACGCACATATAAAAAACAACTTCATATCGGGACATTGGAACCATTTACAGTTTGAAAAGTTGTTCCCAAACTAACCAAACTACAACAAGTTTAAAAATTTCGTTTTTCTTGAAAACTGTAGGTGCAAGCCTGAAAACCCTTAGAGCAATAGTTGTAAGACTTACTATAAACTTTATCAAAAATTCTTGAAACAACAAATTTACAACAATTTTTGTCAAAAATAGTAAACATTTTTTATTCCTGGTTTCTGGGAAGATTTTACAATGAAGTTTGCAGCTTTTTGACCACGGAAATAACAAAAATAACTTTAAATCGGGACTTTGGAGCGATTTACAGAATGTATTTACTGAATTCTAAATAGTTTTTGCTCTTGAAGTTGTGTTTTGTTATTTTCGTGGTTCAAAAGCTGTAAACTTCATTGTTAAAACATCTCAGAAACCGGGTTTGAAAACATTTTAAGACTTATTTATTATGTTTAGAATAAATCTTACTCAAAATTGAATTCTAAACAACTTTTGTTCTTGGCTTTTTCAGGCTAGGTCGTATCGTTTTCGAGAATTAATAAGTTGCCATTTGAACTACATATTCCAGGCTATAAATTTTGAGGGGCAGGTACAAAATTACCCAAGTAGTTAGCAAAAGGAGATCAAGAAACTTCATTGTAAAAACATCGCAAAAACCAGGTTTAAAAATTTCTAAAACTGTAGGTGCAAGCTTGAAAACGCCTAGAGCAATATTTGTTTAGAATTCAATTTTGAGTAAGACTTACTATAAACTTAAGCAATAAGTCTTAAAAAATTTCAAACCTGGTTTTTGCGATGTTTTCACAATGAAGTTTACGGCTTTTTAACCACGAAAATAACAAAACACAACTTCAAATCGAGATTTTGTAGCGATTTACAGAATGGAAAGTCGTTCCCAAACTCACCAAATTGCAAAAAGTATTTGCCATATGGGAATCTCGAGCTTTTTGCCCCTACCATTTTCGAGAAAAACCGTATTTTTACACTTTTTGTATTTTGGTATGTTTGGGAACAACTTTCCATACTGTAAATGGCCCCAAAATCCGTACAAAATTTTAAACTTTTTGTTGTTTGGTAAGGATAGGAACCACTTTACATTCTGTAAATCGCTCCAAAATTCAGATGTGAAGTTGTTTTTGGTAGTTGCGTGTTTAAAAATCCGTTAACTTTATTGTAAAACCATCTCAGAAACCAGCTTTGAAAACATTTTAAGACTTATTGATTATTTTTATAGTAAATCTTACTCAAGATTGAATACTAAATTACCATTGCTTAGGGCGTTTTCAGGTTTGGACATGCCGTTCTCAAAAAATACAAAAATTTCAAACTTTTTGTTGTTTGGTAAAGATGGGAACCACTTTACATACTGTAAATTGCTCCAAAATACCGATTTGAAGTTATTTTTATTATTTCCGTGGTCAAAAAGCTGTAAACTTCATTGTAAAATCTTCCCAGAAAACAGGAATAAAAAATGTTTACTATTTTTGACAAAAATTGTTGTAAATTTGTTGTTTCAAGAATTTTTGATAAAGTTTATAGTAAGTCTTACTCAAGATTGCATTCTAAACAACTATTGCTCTAAGCGTTTTCAGGCTTGCACCTACAGTTTTCAAGAAAAACGAAATTCTTAAACTTGTTGTAGTTTGGTTAGTTTGGGTACAACTTTTCATACTGTAAATGGTTCCAAAGTCCCGATTTGAAGGTGTTTTCGATATTACCGTGGTTAAAAAGCCGTAAACTTCATTGTAGAAACATCTCAGAAACCAGAATTAAAAATATTTTAACAGTTATTGATAATATTTATAGTAAATCTAACTCAAGACTAAATTCTAAATGACTTTTGCTCTTGGCGTTTTTAGGTTTGGACATACCGTTTTTAAGAAATACAAAATTTAAAACTTTTTGTTGTTTGGTAAGTATGGGAACAACTTTTCATACTGTAGATGGCTCCAAAATCCCCATTTGAAGTTGTTTTTGGTATGTGCGTGTTTAAAAAACCGTAAACTTTATTGTAACAACATCTCAAAAACCAGGTTTGAAAACATTTTAAGACTTATTGATTATTTTTATAGTAAATCTAACTCAAGATTGAATTCTAAATTACTTTTGCTCCTGGCGTTTTCAGGTTTGGACATACTGTTTTCGAGAAATACAAGAATTTCAAACTTTTTGTTGTTTGATAAGTATGAAAACAATTTTCCATACTGTAAATGGCTCCAAAATCTCCATTTGAAGTTGTTTTTTGTATGTGCGTGTTTAAAAAGCCGTAAACTTTATTGTAACAACATCTCAGAAACCAGGTTTGAAAACATTTTAAGACTTATTGATTATTTTTATAGTAAATCTTACTCAAGATTGAATTCTAAATTATTTATGCTCATGGCGTTTTCAGGTTTGGATATACCGTTTTTAAGAAATACAAAATTTAAAACTTTTTGTTGTTTGGAAAGTATGGGAACAACTTTCCATACTGTAAATCGCACCAAAATCCCCATTTGAAGTTGTTTTTGGTATTTGCGTGTTTAAAAATCCGTAAATTTTATTGTAAAAACATTTCAGACACCAAGTTTGAAAATATTTTAATAGTATTGATATTATTTATAGTATATCTAACTCAAGATTAAATTCTAAATTCCTTTTGCTCTTGGCGTTTTCAGGTTTGGACATACCGTTTTCAAGGAATACAAAAATTTCAAACTTTTTGTTGTTTAGTAAGCATGGGAACAGCTTTCTATACTGTAAATGGCTCCAAAATCCCCAGTTGAAGTTGTTTTTGGTATGTGCGTGTTTAATAAACTGTAAACTTTATTGTAACAACATCTCAAAAACCAGGTTTGAAAACATTTTAAGACTTATTCATTATTTTTATAGTAAATCTCACTCAAGATTGAATTCTAAATTACTTTTGTTCTTGGCGTTTTCAGGCTGGGCATACCGTTTTCGAGAAACACGAAATTTTTAAACTTTTTGTTGTTTGGTAAGTATCGGAACAACTTTCCAGCCGATAAATCGCTCCAAAATCTCGATTTGAAGTTGTGTTTTGTTATTTTTGTGGTTAAAAAGCCGTAAACTTCATTGTTAAAACATCTCAGAAACCCGGTTTGAAAACATTTTAAGACTTATTGATTATTTTTATAGTAAATCTTACTCAAGATTGAATACGAAAATACCATTGCTCATGGCGTTTTTAGGTTTGGACATACCGCTTTCAAGAAATACAAAAATTTCAAACTTTTTGTTGTTTGGTAAATATGGGAACAACTTTCCATACTGTAAATGGTTCCAAAATCTCGATTTGAAGTTGTGTCTTGTTATTTCTATGATTAAAAAGGCCTAAACTTAATTGTAAAAACATCACAGAAAGTATGTTTGAAAAAATTTTAAGCATTTTTGACAAAAACCGTTGTAACTTTGTTGTTTCATGACATTTTGATAAAATTTCTGATAAGTTTTGCTCAAAGTTCAATTTTAAACAAGTTTTACTTTTTGCATTTTCAGGCTTCGACATGCCGTTTTCAAGAAATACAAAACTTTTAAACTTTTTGTGGTTTGGTAAGTATCCCATACTTACCACGCAACTTTCCATGCTATAAATCGCTCCAAAAGCCCCATTTGAAGTTATTTTTGGTATTTCCGTGATTGAAAAGCCTTAAACTTCATTGTAAAAACATCGCCAAAACCAGGTTTGAAAAAATTTTAAGACTTATTGAATAATTTTATAGTAAATGTTACTCAAAATAGAATTCTAAGCAACTTTTGCTCTTGGCGTTTTTAAGCTAGGACCTACCGTTTTCAAGAAATACAAAAATTTTCATCTTATTGTTGTTTGGTAAGTATCCCATACTTACCAAACAACTTTCCATACTACAAATCGCTCCAGAATCTGGATTTGAAGTTATTTTTTGTATTTCCGTGATTATAAATTTGAAAATTTGATTGCAAAAACATCGCAGAAACCAGGATTGAAAAATTTTAAGCACTTTTGACCAAAATCGTTGTAAATTTGTAGTTTTAAAACTTTTTGATAAATTTCCTGGTCAGTCTTACCTAAAATTGAATTCTAAACAAATTTTGCTGTTGAAATTTTCAGACCAAGTCGTCCCGTTTTCGAGAAACACATTTTTTTAAACTTTTTGTTGTTTGGTAAGTGTGGGAACAACTTTCCATACTGTAAATCGCTCCAAAATCTCAATTTGAAGTTGTTTTTGGTATTCCCGTTGTTAAGAAGCCGTAAAGTTCATTTAAAACACATCAGAAACCAGGTTTGAAAACATTTTAAGACTTATTGATTATGTTTATAGTAAATCTTAATCAAAATTGAATTCTAAACAACTTTTGCTCTTGGCGTTTTCAGGTTTGGACGTACCGTTTTCAAGAAACACAAAACATGAAAAATTTTGGTTTTTTGGTAAGTATGGGAACAACTTTCCGTACTGTAAGTTGCTCCAGAATCCAGATTTGAGGTAATTTTTGGTATTGCCTTGATTAAAAACCCTTAAACTTCGTTGTAATAACATCGCAGAAAACAAGTTTGAAAAAATTTTATGTATTCTTGACTAAAATATTTGAAACTTTGTTATTTTAAGATCTGTCGATAAAGTTTCTGGTCAGTCTTACCAAGAATTGAATTCTAAACAACTTTTGGTCTTGGCATTTTCAGGTTTAGACGTACCGTTTTCAAGAAATACAACATTTTTAAACTTTTTGTGGTTTGGTAAGTATGGGAACAACTTTCCATACTGTAAATCGCTCCAGAATCCCGATTTGAAGCTGTTTTTGTTATTTCCGTGATAAAAAATTCTTAAACTTCATTGTAAAAACATCGCAAAAACCAGGTTTGAAAAAATTTTACGACTTATTATTTATGTTTATAGTAAATCTTAATCAAAATTTGATTCTAAACAACTTTTGCTTTTGGCGTTTTCAGGCTGGTACATACCGTTTTCGAGAAATACGAGATTTTTAAACTTTTTGTTGCTTGGTAAGTATCGGAACAACTTTTCAAATTGTAAATCGCTAAAGAATGCCGATTTGAAGTTGTTTCTTTTATTTCCGTGATTAAAAAGCTTTAAACTTCATTGTAAAAACATCTCAAAATCCAGGTTTGAAAAATTTTTACGACTTATTGATTATGTTTATAGTAAATCATACTCCAGATTGAATTCTAAATAGCTTTTGCTTTTAGCGTTTTTAGATTTGGACGTACTGTTTTCAAGAAATACAAAAAATTTGAACTTTCTGTTGTTTGGTAAGTATGGGAACCATTTTCCATTCAGTAAATCGCTCCAAAATCTCGATTTGAAGTTGTGTTTTGTTATTTTCGTGGTTAAAAAGACGTAAACTTCATTGTTAAAACATCTCAAAAACCGGGTTTGAAAACATTTTAAGACTTATTTATTATGTTTATAATAAATCTTACTCAAAATTGAATTCTAAACAACATTTGCTCTTGGCGTTTTCAGGCTAGGTCGTATCGATTTCGAGAATTTATAAGTTGCCATTTGAACTACATATTCCAGGACATAAATTTGCGGGCCAGGTACAAAATTAGCCAAGTGGTTAGCAAAAGGAGATCAAGGAATTTCATTGTATAAACATCGCAAAAACCAGGTTTAAAAAATTTTAAGAGTTACTGATTAAGTTTATAGTAAGTCTTACTCAAGACGGAATTCTAAACAAATTTTGCTCTTGACATTTTCAGGCTGGGACATACCGTTTTGAAGAAACACGAAATTTTTAAACTTTTTGCAATTTGGTAAATCTGAGAACAACTTTCCATACTGTAAAAAGCTCCTAAATGCCGTTTGAGGTGTTTTTGTTATTTCCGTGATTAAAAAGCCGTCAACTTTATTCTAAAAGCATCTCAGAAACAAGATTAGAAAACATTTCGTGACCTATTGATTATGTTTCTGAAGTTATTTTTGGTATTTCCGTGATTAAAAAGGCCTAAACTTTATTGTAAGAACATCACAGAAAGTAGGTTTGAAAAAATTTTAAGCATTTTTGACAAAAATCTTTGTAACTTTATAGTAAGTCTTACTCAAGATTGCATCCTAAACAACTATTGCTTTAGGCGTTTTCAGGCTTGAACCTACAGTTTCCAAGAAAAACTAAGTTTTAAAACATTTGTACTTTATTAAGTTTGGGAACAAATTTCCATACTGCAATTGGTTCAAAAATCCCGATTTGAAGTGGTTTTCGATATTTTCGTGGTTAAAAAGCCGTAAACTTCATTGTAAAACCCATCTTAGAAATCAAGTTTAAAAGTATTTTAACAGTTATTGATTAAATCTATAGTAAATCTTACTCAAGATTGAATTTTAAATTAATTTTGCTCTTGGCGCTTTCAGGTTTGGACATACCGTTTTCAAGAAATACAAAAATTTCAAACTTCTTGTTATTTGGTAAATATGGGAACAACTTTCCATACTGTAAATGGTTCCAAAATCCTGGTTTGAAGTTGTTTTTGATGTTTTCGTGGTTAAAAAGCCGTAAACTTCATTGTAAAAACATCCCAGAAACTAGGTTTGAAAATATTTTAAGACTTGTTGATTATTTTTATAGTAAATCTTACTCAAGATTGAATTCTAAATTACTTTTGCTCATGGCGTTTTCAGGTTTGGACATACCGTTTACAAGAAATACAAAATTTTAAACTTTTTGTTGTTTGGTATGTGTGGGAACAACTTTCCATACTGTAAATGGCTCCAAAACCCCATTTGAAGTAGTTTTTCGTATTTGAGTGTTTAAAAAGCCGTAAATTTTATTGTAAAACCATCTCAGAAACCAGGTTTGAAAACATTTTAAGACTTGTTGATTATGTTCATAGTAAATCATACTCAAAATTGAATTCCAAATAAATTTTGCTCTTGACGTTTTTAGATTTGGACTTACCGTCTTCTACAAATACAAGATTTTAAACTTTTTGTTGTTTGGTAAGAATGGGAACCACTTTATATTCTGTAAATCGCTTCAAAATCCCGATTTGAAATTGTGTTTGGTATGTGCGTGTTTAAAAAGCCGTAAACTTTATTGTAACAACATCTCAGAAACTAGGTTTGAAAACATTTTAAGACTTGTTGATTATTTTTATAGTAAATCTAACTCAAGATTGAATTCTAAATTACTTTTGCTCTTGGCGTTTGCAGGTTTGGACATACCGTTTTCAAGAAATACAAAAATTTCAAAGTTCCTGTTGTTTGGTAAATATGGGAACAACTTTCCATACTGTAAATGGTTCCAAAATCTCGATTTGAAGTTGTGTTTTGTTATTTCCGTGATTAAAAAGGCCTAAACTTCATTGTAAAAACATCACAGAAAGTAGGTTTGAAAAAATTTTAAGCATTTTTGACAAAAATCGTTGTAACTGTGTTGTTTCAAGACATTTTGATAAAGTTTCTGATAAGTTTTGCTCAAAGTTCAATTTTAAACAAGTTTTACTTTTTGCATTTCCAGGCTTCAACATACCGTTTTCTAGAAATACAAAACTTTTAAACTTATTGTGGTTTGGTAAGTATCCCATACTTACCACGCAACTTTCCATACTATAAATCGCTCCAAAAGCCCCATTTGAAGTTATTTTTTGTATCTCCGTGATTAAAAAGTTGAAAATTTGATTGCAAAAACATCGCAAAAACCAGGATTGAAAAGTTTTAAGCACTTTTGACCAAAATCGTTGTAAATTTGTAGTTTTAAAACTTTTTGATAAATTTCCTGGTCAGTCTTACCTAAAATTGAATTCTAAACAAATTTTGCTTTTGGAATTTTCAGACCAAGTCGTCCCGTTTTCGAGAAACACAAAATTTTTAAACTTTTTGTTGTTTGGTAAGTGTGGGAACAACTTTCCATACTGCAAATCGCTTCAAAATCTCAATTTGAAGTTGTTTTTGGTATTTCCGTTGTTAAGAAGCCCTAAAGTTCATTTAAAACACATCAAAAACCAGGTTTGAAAACATTTTAAGACTTATTGATTATGTTTATATTAAATCTTAATCAAAATTGAATTCTAAGCAACTTTTGCTCTTGGCGTTTTCAGGCTGGGCATACCGTTTTGGAGAAACATGAAATTTTTAAACTTTTTGTTGTTCGGTAAGTATCGGAACAACTTTCCAGCCTATAAATCGCTCCAAAATCTTGATTTGAAGTTATTTTTGGTATTTCCGTGATTAAAAAGCCGTAAACTTAATTGTAAACACATCGCAGAAAGCAAATTTGAAAAAATTTTAAGCATTCTTGACTAAAATAGTTGAAACCTTGTTATTTCAAGACCTGTCGATAAATTTTCTGGTCAGTTTTACTAAGTATTGAATTCTAAACAACTTTTGCTCTTGGCATTTTCAGGCTTGAACGTACAGTTTTCAAGAAACACAAAAATTTTAAAATTTTTGTTGTTTGGTAAGTGTGGGAACAACTTTCCATACTGTAAATCGCTCCAAAATCTCAATTTGATGTTGTTTTTGGTATTTCTGTTGTTAAAAAACCGTAAACTTCGTTTTAAAAACATCGCAGAAACCGGGATTGAAAAATTTTAAGTATTTTTGGGAAAAAATCGTTATAACTTTATTGTTTTAAGATTTATGGATAATGTTTCTAGCAAATCTTACTCAAAATCGAATTCTGAACACATTTTGCTCTTGCTATTTTTTCGCTAGCAAGCATAGTTTTCGAGAAAACGGCTGATTTACCACAAAAATACCGAAAATCGCTTCAAATCGGGATTCTGAAGCGTTTTACAGCATTTGCGGTCGTTTTCTTCAAACCTTCAAACCTTGCTATTTTATTGCTAGCACGCACCGGTTTCAAGGAAACGAACGTAAATGCTGTAAAACGCTTCAGAATCCCGATTTGGAGCGATTTTCGGTATTTTTGTGATAAATCGGCTGTTTTCTCGAAAACTATGTATGCTAGCGAAAAAATAGCAAGAGCAAAATGTGTTTAAAATTCCATTTTGAGTAAGATTTGCTAGAAACATTATCCATAAATCTTAAAACAATAAAGTTATAAGGATTTTTTCCCAAAAATACTTGAAATTTTTCAATCCCGGTTTCTGCAATGTTTTTAAAACGAAGTTTACGGGTTTTTAATCACGGCAATACCAAAAATTACCTCAAATCGGGATTCTGGAGCAACTTGCAGTATGGAAAGTTGTTCCCATACTTACCAAACAACCAAAATTTTTAAACTTTTGTGTTTTTTGAAAACGGTACGTCCAAGCCTGAAAATGCCAAGAGCAAAAGTTGTTTAGAACTCAATTCTTGGTAAGACTGACCAGAAACTTTATCGACAGATCTTAAAATAACAAAGTTTGAAATATTTTAGTCAAGAATGCTTAAAACTTTCTCAAACCTGGTTCCTGCGAAGTTTTACAATGAAGTTTACGGCTTTTTAACAACGGAAATACCAAAAATAACTTCAAATTGTGATTTTGGGGCGATTTATAGTATGGAAAGTGGCTTGGTAAGTATGGGATACTTAGCAAACAACATAAAGTTAACAATTTTTGTATTTCTTGAAAACTACACGTCCAAGCCTGAAAATGCCAGGAGCAAAAGTTGTTTAGAATTAAACTTTGAGTAAGACTTACCAGAAATTTTATCAAAAAGGCTCGAAAAAACAAAGTTACAATGTTTTTTTTTCAAAAATACTTAAAATATTTTCAAACCTAGTTTGTGCGAAGTTCTTACAAATAAGTTTACGGCTTTTTAATCACGGAAACACCAAAAATAACTTCAAATCAAGATTTTGGAGCGGTTTATAGGATGGAAAGTTGTTCCCATACTTACCAAACAACAAAAATTTTAAAATTATTGTGTTTCTTGAAAACGGTACATCCAAGCCTGAAAATGCCAAAAGCAAAAGTTGTTTAGAACTCAATTCTTGGTAAGACTGACCAGAAACTTTATCGACAGATCTTAAAATAACAAAGTTTCAAATATTTTAGTCAAGAATGCATAAAAATTTTTCAAACTTGCTTTCTGCGATGTTTTTACAACGAAGTTTACGGGTTTTTAATCACCGCAATACCAAAAATTACCTCAAATCGGGATTCTGGAGCAACTTACAGTATGGAAAGTTGTTCCCATATTTACCAAACAACCAAAATTTTTAAAGTTTTGTGTTTCTTGAAAACGGTACGTCCAAACCTGAAAATGCCAAGAGCAAAAGTTGTTTAGAATTGAATTCTTGGTAAGACTGACCAGAAACTTTATCACCAGGTCTTGAAATAACAAAGTTTCAAATATTTTAGTCAAGAATGCTTAAAAATTTTTCAAACCTAGTTCCTGCGAAGTTTTACAATTAAGTTTATGCCTTTTTAATCACGGAAACACAAAAATAACTTCAAATCAAGATTTTGGAGCCATTTATAGGCTGGAAAGTTGTTCCGATACTTGAACCACGAAAATAACAAAACACAACTTCAAGAGCAAAAACTTTTTAGAATTCAGTCTTGAGTATGATTTACTGTAAACATAATCAAAAAGTCGTAAAATTTTTTCAAACCTGGTTTTTGAGATGTTTTTACAATGAAGTTTAAAGCTTTTTAATCACGGAATTAACAGAAACAACTTCAAATCGGCATTCTTTAGCGATTCACAGTATGAAAAGTTGATCCGATACTTAACAAACAACAAAAAGTTTAAAAATCTCGTGTTTCTCGAAAACGGTATGTCCTAGCCTGAAAACGCCAAAAGCAAAAGTTGTTTAGAATCAAATTTTGATTAAGATTTACTATAAACATAAACAATAAATCGTAAAAAAAATTCAAACCTGGTTTTTGCGATGTTTTTACAATGAAGTTTAAGGCTTTTTAATCACGGAAATAACAAAAACAGCTTCAAATCGGAATTCTATAGCGATTTACAGTATGGAAAGTTGTTCCCATACTTACCAAACAACAAAAAGTTTAAAAATGTTGTATTTCTTGAAAACGGTACGTCTAAATCTGAAAACGCCAAAAGCAAAAGTTGTTTAGAATTCAATTTTGAGTAAGACTTACTATAAACTTAAGCAATAAGTCTTAAAAAATTTCAAACCTGGTTTTTGCGATGTTTTCACAATGAAGTTTACGGCTTTTTAACCACGAAAATAACAAAACACAACTTCAAATCGAGATTTTGTAGCGATTTACAGAATGGAAAGTCGTTCCCAAACTCACCAAATTGCAAAAAGTATTTGCCATATGGGAATCTCGAGCTTTTTGCCCCTACCGTTTTCGAGAAAAACCGTATTTTTAAACTTTTTGTATATTGGTATGTTTGGGAACAACTTTCCATACTGTAAATGGCCCCAAAATCCGTACAAAATTTTAAACTTTTTGTTGTTTGCTAAGGATGGGAACCACTTTACATTCTGTAAATCGCTCCAAAATCCAGATGTGAAGTTGTTTTTGGTAGTTGCGTGTTTAAAAATCCGTTAATTTTATTGTAAAACCATCTCAGGAACCAGATGTGGAAACCTTTTAAGACTTATTGATTATTTTTATAGTAAATCTTACTCAAGATTGAATACTAAATTACCATTGCTCATGGCGTTTTCAGGTTTGGACATACCGTTCTCAAGAAATACAAAAATTTCAAACTGCTTGTTATTTGGTAAAGATAGGAACCACTTTACATTCTGTAAATCGCTCCAAAATCCCGATTTGAAGTTATTTTTGTTATTTCCGTGGTCAAAAATCTGTAAATTTCATTGTAAAATCTTCCCAGAAACCAGGTTTAAAAAAATGTTTTGTATTTTTGACAAAAATGGTTGTAAATTTATTGTTTTAAGACCTTTTGATAAAGTTTATAGTAAGTCTTACTCAAGATTGCATTCTAAACAACTATTGCTCAAGGCGTTTTCAGGCTTGCACCTACAGTTTTAGAAATTTTTAAACCTGGTTTTTGCGATGTTTTTACAATGAAGTTTCTTGATTTCCTTTTGCTAACTACTTGGGTAATTTTGTACCTGGCCCGCAAAATTTATAGCCTGGAATATGTAGTTCAAATGGCAACTTATTAATTCTCGAAAACGATACGCCCTAGCCTGAAAATGCCAAGAACAAAAGTTGTTTAGAATTCAATTTTGAGTAAGATTTATTATAAACATAATAAATAAGTCTTAAAATGTTTTCAAACCCGGTTTCTGAGATGTTTTAACAATGAAGTTTACAGCTTTTGAACCACGAAAATAACAAAACACAACTTCAAGAGCAAAAACTATTTAGAATTCAGTCTTGAGTATGATTTACTAAAAACATAATCAATAAGTCGTAAAATTATTTCAAACCTGGTTTTCGAGATGTTTTTACAATGAAGTTTGACTTACCAAACCACAAGAAGTTTAAAAATGTTGTATTTCTTGAAAACGGTACGTCTAAACCTGAAAACGCCAAGAGCAAAAGTTGTTTAGAATTCAATTTTGAGTAAGACTTACTATAAACTTAAGCAATAAGTCTTAAAAAATTTCAAACCTGGTTTTTGCGATGTTTTCACAATGAAGTTTACGGCTTTTTAACCACGAAAATAACAAAACACAACTTCAAATGGGGATTTTGGAGCCATTTACAGTATGGAAAGTTGTTCCCACACTTACTAAACAACAAAAAGTTTAAAATTTTGTATTTCTTGAAAACGGTATGTCCAAACCTGAAAACGCCATGAGCAAAAGTAATTTAGAATTCAATCTTGAGTAAGATTTACTATAAAAATAATCAACAAGTCTTAAAATGTTTCAAACCTAGTTTTTGAGATGTTGTTACAATAAATTTACGGCTTTTTAAACACGCACATACCAAAAACAACTTCAAATGGGGATTCTGGAGCCATTTACAGTATGTAAAGTTGTTCCCCAAGAAGTTTGAAATTTTTGTATTTCTTGAAAACGGTATGTCCAAATCTGAAAACGCCAAGAGCAAAAGTAAATTAGAATTCAATCTTGAGTTAGATTTACTATAAATTTAATCAATAACTGTTAAAATATTTTTAAACCTGATTTCTAAGATGTTTTTACAATAAAGTTTACGGCTTTTTAACCACGGAAATATCGAAAACAACTTCAAATCGGGATTTTTGAACCAATTGCAGTATGGAAATTTGTTCCCAAACTTACCAAACTACAAAAAGTTTTAAAATTTAGTTTTTCTTGGAAACTGTAGGCTCAAGCTTGAAAACGCCTAAAGCAATAGTTGTTTAGGATGCAATCTTGAGTAAGACTTACTATAAAGTTACAACGATTTTTGTCAAAGATGTTTAAAATTTTTTCAAACCTACTTTCTGTGATGTTCTTACAATAATGTTTAGGCTTTTTAATCAAGGAAATACCAAAAATAACTTCAGAAACATAATCAATAGGTCATAAAATGTTTTCTAACCTGGTTTCTGAGATGCTTTTAGAATAAAGTTGACGGCTTTTTAATCACGGAAATAACAGAAACACCTCAAACGGCATTTAGGAGCTTTTTATAGTATGGAAAGTTGTTCTCAAATTTACCAAATTGCAAAATGTTTAAAAATTTCGTGTTTCTTCAAAACGGTATGTCCCAGCCTGAAAATGTCAAGAGCAAAAGTTGTTTAGAATTCCGTCTTGAGTAAGACTTACTATAAACTTAATAAGTAACTCTTAAAATTTTTTAAACTTGGTTTTTGCGATGTTTATACAATGAAGTTCCTTGATCTCCTTTTGCTAACCACTTGGCCAATTTTGTACTTGGCCCGCAAAATTTATGTCCTGGAATATGTAGTTCAAATGGCAACTTATAAATTCTCGAAAACAATACGACCTAGCCTGAAAACGCCAAGAGCAAATGTTGTTTAGGATTCAATTTTGAGTAAGATTTATTATAAACATAATAAATAAGTCTTAAAATGTTTTCAAACCCGGTTTTTGAGATGTATTAACAATGAAGTTTACGGCTTTTTAACCACGAAAATAACAAAACACAACTTCAAATCGAGACTTTGGAGCGACTTACTGAATGGAAAATGGTTCCCATACTTACCAAACAACAGAAAGTTCAAATTTTTTGTATTTCTTGAAAACGGTACGACCATTCAGCAAATCGCTCCAAAATCTCGATTTGAAGTTTTGCGATGTTTATACAATGAAGTTCCTTGATCTCCTTTTGCTAACCACTGTTATTTTTGTTATTTCCGTGGTCAAAAAGCTGTAAACTTCATTGTAAAAACTTCCCAGAAACCAGGTTTAAAAAAATGTTTTGTATTTTTGATAAAAATTGTTGTAAATTTATTGTTTTAAGACCTTTTGATAAAGTTTATAGTAAGTCTTACTCAAGATTGCATTCTAAACAACTATTGCTCTAGGCGTTTTCAGGCTTGCACCTACAGTGTTAGATATTTTTAAACCTGGTTTTTGCGATGTTTTTAAAATGAAGTTTCTTGATCTCCTTTTGCTAACTACTTGGGTAATTTTGTACCTGGCCCGCAAAATTTATAGCCTGGAATATGTAGTTCAAATGGCAACTTATTCATTCTCGAAAACGATACGACCTAGCCTGAAAATGCCAAGAACAAAAGTTGTTTAGAATTCAATTTTTAATAAGATTTATTATAAACATAATAAGTAAGTTTTAAATTGTTTTCAAACCAAGTTTCTGAGATGTTTTAAGAATGAAGTTTACAGTTTTTTAACCACGAAAATAACAAAGCACAACTTCAAGAGCAAAAACTATTTAGAATTCAGTCTTGAGTATGATTTACTATAAACATATTCAATAAGTCGTAAAATTTTTTCAAACCTGGTTTTTGAGATGTTTTTACAATGAAGTTTAAAGCATTTTAATCACGGGAATAACAGAAACAAATTCAAATCGGCATTCTTTAGCGATTCACAGTATGATAAGTTGATCCGATAATTAGCAAACAACAAAAAGTTTAAAAATTTTGTGTTTTTCGAAAACGGTATGTCCCAGCCTACAAACGCCAAAAGCAAAAGTTGTTTAGAATCAAATTTTGATTAAGATTTACTATAAACATAAACAATAAATAATATTATAAAACCATCTCAGAAACCAGCTTTGAAAACATTTTAAGACTTATTGATTATTTTTATAGTAAATCTTACTCAAGTTTGAATACTAAATTACCATTGCTTATGTCGTTTTCAGGTTTGGACATGCCGTTCTCAAAAAATACAAAAATTTCCAACTTTTTGTTGTTTGGAAAAGATGGGAACCACTTTACATTCTGTAGATTGCTCCAAAATCCTGATTTGAAGTTATTTTTATTATTTCCGTGGTCAAAAAGCTGTAAACTTCATTGTAAAATCTTTCCACAAACCAGGAATAAAAAATGTTTACTATTTTTGACAAAAATTGTTGTAAATTTGTTGTTTCAAGAATTTTTGATAAAGTTTATAATAAGTCTTACTCAAGATTGCATTCTAAACAACTATTGCTCTAAGCGTTTTCAGGCTTGCACCTACAGTTTTCAAGAAAAACGAAATTCTTAAACTTGTTGTAGTTTGGTTAGTTTGGGAACAACTTTTCATACTGTAAATGGTTCCAAAGTCCCGATTTGAAGGTGTTTTCGATATTTCCGTGGTTAAAAAGCCGTAAACTTCATTGTAGAAACATCTCAGAAACCAGAATTAAAAATATTTTAACAGTTATTAATTATATTTATAGTAAATCTAACTCAAGACTAAATTCTAAATGACTTTTGCTCTTGGCGTTTTTAGGTTTGGACATACCGTTTTTAAGAAATACAAAATTTAAAACTTTTTGTTGTTTGGTAAGTATGGGAACAACTTTCCATACTGTAGATGGCTCCAAAATCCCCATTTGAAGTTGTTTTTGGTATGTGCGTGTTTAAAAAACCGTAAACTTTATTGTAACAACATCTCAAAAACCAGGTTTGAAAACATTTTAAGACTTATTGATTATTTTTATAGTAAATCTAACTCAAGATTGAATTCTAAATTACTTTTGCTCTTGGCGTTTTCAGGTTTGGACATACTGTTTTCAAGAAATACAAGAATTTCAAACTTTTTGTTGTTTGATAAGTATGAAAACAATTTTCCATACTGCAAATGGCTCCAAAATCTCCATTTGAAGTTGCTTTTTGTATGTGCGTGTTTAAAAAGCCGTAAACTTTATTGTAACAACATCTCAGAAACCAGGTTTGAAAACATTTTAAGATTTATTGATTATTTTTATAGTAAATCTTACTCAAGATTGAATTCTAAATTATTTATTCTCATGGCGTTTTCAGGTTTGGATATACCGTTTTTAAGAAATACAAAATTTAAAACTTTTTGTTGTTTGGTAAGTATGGGAACAACTTTCCATACTGTAAATCGCACCAAAATCCCCATTTGAAGTTGTTTTTGGTATGTGCGTGTTTAATAAACTGTAAACTTTATTGTAACAACATCTCAAAAACCAGGTTTGAAAACATTTTAAGACTTATTGATTATTTTTATAGTAAATCTTACTCAAGATTGAATTCTAAATTACTTTTGCTCTTGGCGTTTTCAGGCTGGGCATACCGTTTTCGAGAAACACGAAATTTTTAAACTTTTTGTTGTTTGGTAAGTATCGGAACAACTTTCCAGCCTATAAATCGCTCCAAAATCTCGATTTGAAGTTGTGTTTTGTTATTTTCGTGGTTAAAAAGCCGTAAACTTCATTGTTAAAACATTTCAGAAACCCGGTTTGAAAACATTTTAAGACATATTTATTATGTTTATAATAAATCTTACTCAAAATTGAATTCTAAACAACATTTGTTCTTGGCGTTTTCAGGCTAGGTCGAATCGTTTTCGAGAATTTACAAGTTGTCATTTGAACTACATATTCCAGGATATAAATTTTGCGGGCCAGGCACAAAATTAGCCAAGTGGTTAGTAAAACTAGATCAAGGAACTTCATTGTATACTTAAACGAAAACTAACTCAAAATTGAATTCTAAACACATTTTGCTCTTGGTATTTTTCTGCTAGCACGCACCGGTTTCAAGAAAACGACCGCAAATGCTGTAAAACGCTTCAGAATCCTAATTTGAAGCGATTTTCGGTATTTTTGTGGTAAATCAGCCGTTTTCTTAAAGTTGCTTTTCGTATTTGCGTGTTTAAAAAGCCGTAAACTTTATTGTAAAACCATCTCAGAAACCATGTTTCAAAACATTTTAAGACTTGTTGATTATGTTCATAGTATATCATACTCAAGATTGAATTCTAAATAACTTTTGCACTTGACGTTTTTAGATTTGGACTTACCGTCTTCTAGAAATACAAAATTTTAAACTTTTTGTTGTTTGGTAAGGATGGGAACCACTTTACATTCTGTAAATCGTTCCAAAATCCCGATGTGAAGTTGTGTTTGGTATTTGCGTGTTTAAAAATCCGTTAACTTTATTGTAAAACCATCTCAGGAAACAGGTTTGAAAACATTTTAAGACTTATTGATTATTTTTATAGTAAATCTTACTCAAGATTGAATACGAAATTACCATTGCTCATGGCGTTTTTAGGTTTGGACATACCGCTTTCAAGAAATACAAAAATTTCAAACTTTTTGTTGTTTGGTAAATATGGGAACAACTTTCCATACTGTAAATGGTTCCAAAATCTCGATTTGAAGTTGTGTCTTGTTATTTCTATGATTAAAAAGGCCTAAGCTTAATTGTAAAAACATAACAGAAAGTAGGTTTGAAAAAATTTTAAGCATTTTTGACAAAAACCGTTGTAACTTTGTTGTTTCAAGACATTTTGATAAAATTTCTGATAAGTTTTTCTCAAAGTTCAATTTTAAACAAGTTTTGCTTTTTGCATTTTCAGGCTTCGACATACCGTTTCCTAGAAATACAAAACTTTTAAACTTATTGTGGTTTGGTAAGTATCCCATACTTACCACGCAACTTTCCATATTATAAATCGCTCCAAAAAGCCCCATTTGAAGTTATTTTTGGTATTTCCGTGATTGAAAAGCCTTAAACTTCATTGTAAAAACATCTCCAAAACCAGGTTTGAAAACATTTTAAGACTTATTGATTATGTTTATAGTAAATCTTAATCAAAATTGAATTCTAAACAACTTTTGCTCTTGGCGTTTTCAGGCTGGGCATACCGTTTTCGAGAAACACGAAATTTTTAAACATTTTGTTGTTTGCTAAGTATTAAAGAGCTTTAAACTTCATTGTAAAAACATCTCAAAAACCAGGTTTGGAAAATTTTTACGACTTATTGATTATGTTTACAGTAAATCTTACTCAAGACTGAATTCTAAATAGTTTTTGCTCTTGAAGTTGTGTTTTGTTATTTTCGTGGTTCAAGAATCGGAACAACTTTCCAGCCTATAAATGGCTCCAAAATCTTGATTTGAAGTTATTTTTGTGTTTCCGTGATTAAAAAGCCATAAACTTAATTGTAAAATTTCGCAGGAATTAGGTTTGAAAAATTTTTAAGCATTCTTGACTAAAATATTTGAAACTTTGTTATTTCAAGACCTGGTGATAAAGTTTCTGGTCAGTCTTACCAAAAATTCAATTCTAAACAACTTTTGCTCTTGGCATTTTCAGGTTTGGACGTACCGTTTTCAAGAAACACAAAACTTTAAAAATTTTGGTTGTTCGGTAAGTATGGGAACAACTTTCCATACTGTAAGTTGCTCCAAAATCTCAATTTGAAGTTGTTTTTGGTATTTCCGTTGTTAAAAAGCCGTAAACTTCATTGTAAAACTTCGCAGGAACCAGGTTTGAGAAAGTTTTAAGCATTTTTGACTAAAATATTTGAAACTTTGTTATTTTAAGATCTGTCGATAAAGTTTCTGTTCAGTCTTACCAAGAATTTAGTTCTAAACAACTTTTGCTCTTGGCATTTTCAGGCTTGGACGTACCGTTTTCAAGAAACACAATAATTTTAAAATTTTTGTTGTTTGGTAAGTATGGGAACAACTTTCCATCCTATAAACCGCTCCAAAATCTTGATTTGAAGTTATTTTTGGTGTTTCCGTGATTAAAAAGCCGTAAACTTATTTGTAAGAACTTCGCACGAACTAGGTTTGAAAATATTTTAAGTATTTTTGAAAAAAAAAACGTTGTAACTTTGTTTTTTCGAGCCTTTTTGATAAAATTTCTGGTAAGTCTTACTCAAAGTTTAATTCTAAACAACTTTTGCTTCTGGCATTTTCAGGCTTGGACGTGTAGTTTTCAAGAAATACAAAAATTGTTAACTTTATGTTGTTTGCTAAGTATCCCATACTTACCAAGCCACTTTCCATACTATAAATCGCCCCAAAATCACGATTTGAAGATATTTTTGGTATTTCCGTTGTTAAAAAGCCCTAAACTTCATTGTAAAACTTCGCAGGAACCAGGTTTGAGAAAGTTTTAAGCATTCTTGGCTAAAATATTTGAAACTTTGTTATTTCAAGACCTGGCGATAAAGTTTCTGGTCAGTCTTACCAAGAATTCAATTCTAAACAACTTTTGGTCTTGGCATTTTCAGGTTTGGACGTACCGTTTTCAAGAAACACAAAAGTTTAAAAATTTTGGTTGTTTGGTAAGTATGGGAACAACTTTCCATACTGCAAGTTGCTCCAGAATCCCGATTTGAGGTAATTTTTGGTATTGCCGTGATTAAAAACCCGTAAACTTCGTTTTAAAGACATTGTAGAAACCGGGATTGAAAAATTTCAAGTATTTTTGGAAAAAAATCGTTATAACTTTATTGTTTTAAGATTTATGGATAATGTTTCTAGCAAATCTTACTCAAAATCGAATTTTAAACACATTTTGCTCTTGCTATTTTTTCGCTAGCATGCATAGTTTTCGAGAAAACACCCGATTTATCACAAAAATACCGAAAATCGCTTCAAATCGGGATTCTGAAGCGTTTTACAGCATTTACGGTCGTTTCCTTGAAACCGGTGCGTGCTAGCAATAAAATAGCAAGAGCAAAATGTGTTCAGAATTCGATTTTGAGTAAGATTTGCTAGAAACATTATCCATAAATCTTAAAACAATAAAGTTATAACGATTTTTTCCCAAAAATACTTAAAATTTTTCAATCCCGGTTTCTGCGATGTTTTTAAAACGAAGTTTACGGCTTTTTAACAACAGAAATACCAAAAACAACTTCAAATTGAGATTTTGGAGCGATTTACAGTATGGAAAGTTGTTCCCACGCTTACCAAACAACAAAAATTTTAAAATTTTTGTGTTTCTTGAAAACTGTACGTTCAAGCCTGAAAATGCCAAGAGCAAAAGTTGTTTAGAATTCAATACTTGGTAAAACTGACCAGAAAATTTATCGACAGGTCTTGAAATAACAAGGTTTCAACTATTTTAGTCAAGAATGCTTAAAATTTTTTCAAATTTGCTTTCTGCGATGTGTTTACAATTAAGTTTGCGGCTTTTTAATCACGGAAATACCAAAAATAACTTCAAATCAAGATTTTGGAGCGGTTTGTAGGATGGAAAGTTGTTCCCATACTTACCAAACTACAAAAATTTTAAAATTTTCGTGTTTCTTGAAAACGGTACGTCCAAGCCTGAAAATGCCAATAGCAAAAGTTGTTTAGAACTCAATTCTTGGTAAGACTGACCAGAAACTTTATCGACAGATATTAAAATAACAAAGTTTCAAATATTTTAGTCAAGAATGCATAAAAAATTTTCAAACTTGCTTTTTGCGATGTTTTTACAACGAAGTTTACGGGATTTTAATTACGGCAATACCAAAAATTACCTCAAATCGGAATTCTGGAGCAACTTACAGTATGGAAAGTTGTTCCCATACTTACCAAACAACCAAAATTTTTAAAGTTTAGTGTTTCTTGAAAACGGTACGTCCAAACCTGAAAATGCCAAGAGCAAAAGTTGTTTAGAATTGAATTCTTGGTAAGACTGACCACAAACTCTATCACCAGGTCTTGAAATAACAAAGTTTCAAATATTTTAGTCAAGAATGCTTAAATTTTTTTTAAATTTGCTTTCTGCGATGTGTTTACAATTAAGTTTACGGCTTTTTAATCACGGAAATACCAAAAATAACTTCAAATCGTGATTTTGGAGCGATTTACAGTATGGAAAGTTGTTCCTACACTTACCAAACAACAAAATTTTTAAAATTTTTGTGTTTCTTGAAAACTGTACGTTCAAGGCTGCAAATGCCAAGAGCCAAAGTTGTTTAGAATTCAATTCTTGGTAAGACTGACCAGAAAATTTATCGACAGGTTTTGAAATAACAAGGTTTCAACTATTTTAGTCAAGAATGCTCAAATTTTTTTTAAATTTACATTCTGCGATGTGTTTACAGTAAAGTTTACGGCTTTTTAATCACGGAAATACCAAAAATAACTTCAAATCGTGATTTTGGAGCGATTTATAGTATGGAAAGTGGCTTGGTAAGTATGGGATACTTAGCAAACAACATGAAGTTAACAATTTTTGTATTTCTTGAAAACTACACGTCCAGCCTGTAAATGCCAGGAGCAAAAGTTGTTTAGAACAAAACTTTGAGTAAGACTTACCAGAAATTTTATCAAAAAGGCTTGAGAAAACAAGGTTATAACGTTTTTTTTTCAAAAATACTTAAAATATTTTCAAACCTAGTTCGTGCGAAGTTCTTACAAATAAGTTTACGGCTTTTTAATCACGGAAACACCAAAAATAACTTCAAATCAAGATTTTGGAGCGGTTTATAGGATGGAAAGTTGTTCCCATACTTACCAAACAACAAAAATTTTAAAAATTTTGTGTTTCTTGAAAACGGTATGCCCAGCCTGAAAACGCCAAGAGCAAAAGTTGTTTAGAATTCAATTTTGATTAAGATTTACTATAAACATAATCAATAAGTCTTAAAATGTTTTCAAACCTGGTTTCTGATGTGTTTTAAATAAACTTTACGGCTTCTTAACAACGGGAATACCAAAAACAACTTCAAATTGACATTTTGGAGCGATTTACGGTATGGAAAGTTGTTCCCACACTTACCAAACAACAAAAAGTTTAAAAAAATATGTTTCTCGAAAACGGGACGACTTGGTCTGAAAATTCCAACAGCAAAATTTGTTTAGAATTCAATTTTAGGTAAGACTGACCAGGAAATTTATCAAAAAGTTTTAAAACTACAAATTTACAACGATTTTGGTCAAAAGGGCTTAAAATTTTTCAATCCTGGTTTCTGCGATGTTTTTGCAATCAAATTTTCAACTTTTTAATCTCGGAAATACAAAAAATAACTTCAAATCTAGATTCTGGAGCGATTTGTAGTATGGAAAGTTGTTTGGTAAGTATGGGATACTTACCAAGCAACAATAAGATGAAAATTTTTGTATTTCTTGAAAACGGTAGGTCCAAGCTTAAAAACGCCAAGAGCAAAAGTTGCGTAGAATTCTATTATGAGTAATATTTACTATAAAATTAATCAATAAGTCTTAAAATTTTTTCAAACCTGGTTTTGGCGATGTTTTTACAATGAAGTTTAAGGCATTTCAATCACGGAAATACCAAAAATAACTTCAAATGGGGCTTTTGGAGCGATTTATAGCATAGAAAGTTGCGTGGTAAGTATGGGATACTTACCAAACCACAATAAGTTTAAAAGTTTTGTATTTCTTGAAAACGGTATGTCGAAGCCTGAAAATGCAAAGAGCAAAACTTGTTTAAAATTGAACTTTGAGCAAAACTTATCAGAAACTTTATCAAAATGTCTTGAAACAACAAAGTTACAACGATTTTTGTCAAAAATGCTTAAAATTTTTCCAAACCTACTTTCTGTGATGTTTTTACAATAAAGTTTACGGCTTTTTAAACACGCACATACCAAAAACAAATTCAAATGGGGATTCTGGAGCCATTTACAGTATGTAAAGTTGTTCCCCAAAAAGTTTGAAATTTTTGTATTTCTTGAAAACGGTATGTCCAAATCTGAAAACGCCAAGAGCAAAAGAAAATTAGAATTCAATCTTGAGTTAGATTTACTATAAATGTAATCAATAACTATTAAAATGATTTCAAACTTGGTTTCTGAGATGTTTTTACAATGAAGTTTACGGCTTTTTAACCACGAAAATATTAAAAACAACTTCAAATCAGGATTTTGGAACCATTTACAGTATGGAAAGTTGTTCCCATATTTACCAAATAACAAGAAGTTTGAAATTTTTGTATTTCTTGAAAACGGTGTGTCCAAACCTGAAAACGCCAAGAGCAAAAGTAATTTAGAATTCAATCTTGAGTTAGATTTACTATAAATATTATCAATAACCATTACAATGTTTTCAAACTTGGTTTCTGAGATGTTTATACAATAAAGTTTACGGATTTCTAAACACGCAAATACCAAAAACAACTTCAAATCGGGGTTTTGGAGCGGTTTATAGAATGTAAAGTGGTTCCCATCCTTACCAAAGAACAAAAAGTTTAAAATTTTGTATTTCTAGGAGACGGTAAGTCCAAATCTAAAAACGTCAAAAGCAAAATTTATTTAGAATTCAGTCTTGAGTATGATTTACTATAAACATAATCAATCAAGCCATGGCTCCAGAAACCACATTTGAAGTTGTTTTTGGTATGTGCGTGTTTAAAAAGCCGTAAACTTTATTGTAACAACATCTCAGAAACTAGGTTTGAGAACATTTTAAGACTTGTTGATTATTTTTATAGTAAATCATACTCAAGATTGAATTCTAAATAAATTTTGCTCTTGACGTTTTTAGATTTGGACTTGCCGTTTTCTAGAAATACAAAAATTTCAAACTTCTTGTTATTTGGTAAATATGGGAACAACTTTCCATAGTGTAAGTGGTTCCAAAATCCTGATTTGAAGTTGTTTCTAATATTTTCGTGGTTAAAAAGCCGTAAACTTCATTGTAAAAACATCTCAGAAACCATTTGAAAAACCATTGAAAACATTTTAATAGTTATTGATTACATTTATAGTAAATCTAACTCAAGATTGAATTTTAATTTACTATTGCTCTTGGCGTTTTCAGGTTTGGACATACCGTTTTCAAGAAATACAAAAATTTCAAACTTCTTAGGGAACAACTTTACATACTGTAAATGGCTCCAGAATCCCCATTTGAAGTTGTTTTTGGTATGTGCGTGTTTAAAAAGCCGTAAACTTTATTGTAAAAACATCACAGAAAGTAGGTTTGAAAAAATCTTAAGCATTTTTGACAAAAATCGTTGTAACTTTGTTGTTTCAAGACATTTTGATAAAGTTTCTGATAAGTTTTGCTCAAAGTTCAATTTTAAACAAGTTTTGCTCTTTGCATTTTCAGGCTTCGACATACCGTTTTCAAGAAATACAAAACTTTTAAACTTATTGTGGTTTCTTAAGTATCCCATACTTACCACGCAACTTTCCATACTATAAATCGCTCCAAAAGACCCATTTGAAGTTATTTTTGGTATTTCCGTGATTAAAAAGCCTTAAACTTCATTGTAAAAACATCGCCAAAACCAGGTTTGAAAAAATTTTAAGACTTATTGATTAATTTTATAGTAAATGTTACTCAAAATAGAATTCTAAGCAACTTTTGCTCTTGGCGTTTTTAAGCTTGGACCTACCGTTTTCAAGAAATACAAAAATTTTCATCTTATTGTTGTTTGGTAAGTATCCCATACTTACCAAACAACTTTCCATACTACAAATCGCTCCAGAATATGGATTTGAAGTTATTTTTTGTATTTCCGTGATTAAAAAGGTGAAAATTTGATTGCAAAAACATCGCAGAAACCAGGATTGAAAAATTTTAAGCACTTTTGACCAAAATCGTTGTAAATTTGTAGTTTTAAAACTTTTTGATAAATTTCCTGGTCAGTCTTACCTAAAATTGAATTCTAAACAAATTTTGCTGTTGGAATTTTAAGACCAAGTCGTCCCGTTTTCGAGAAACACATTTTTTTAAACTTTTTGTTGTTTGGTAAGTGTGGGAACAACTTTCCATACTGTAAATCGCACCAAAATCTCAATTTGAAGTTGTTTTTGGTATTCCCGTTGTTAAGAAGCCGTAAAGTTTATTTAAAACACATCAGAAACCATTTTTGAAGACATTTTAAGACTTATTGATTATGTTTATAGTAAATCTTAATCAAAATTGAATTCTAAACAACTTTTGCTCTTGGCTTTTTCAAGCTGGGCATACCGTTTTCGAGAAACACGAAATTTTAAAAATTTTGGTTGTTTGGTAAGTATAGGAACAATTTTCCATACTGTTAGTTGCTCCAGAATCCCGATTTGAGGTAATTTTTGGTATTGACGTGAATAAAAACCCGTAAACTTCGTTGTAATAACATCGCAGAAAGCAAGTTTGAAAATTTTTTATGCATTCTTGACTAAAATATTTGAAACTTTGTTATTTTAAGATCTGTCGATAAAGTTTCTGGTCAGTCATACCAAGAATTGAATTCTAAACAACTTTTGCTCTTGGCATTTTCAGGCTTGGACGTACCGTTTTCAAGAAACACAAAAATTTTAAAATTTTTGTTGTTTGGTAAGTATGGGAACAACTTTCCATCCTATAAACCGCTCCAAAATTTTGATTTGAAGTTATTTTTGGTGTTTCCGTGATTAAAAAGCCGTAAACTTAATTGTAAACACATCGCAGAAAGCAAATATGAAATAATTTTAAGCATTCTTGACTAAAATATTTGAAACTTTGTTATTTCAAGACCTGGTGATAAAGTTTCTGGTCTGTCTTACCAAGAATTCAATTCTAAACAACTTTTGCTCTTGATATTTTCAGGTTTGGACGTACCGTTTTCAAGAAACACAAAACATGAAAAATTTTGGTTGTTTGGTAAGTGTGGGAACAACTTTCCATACTGTAAATCGCTCCAGAATTCCGATTTGAAGCTGTTTTTGATATTTTCGTGGTTAAAAAGCCGTAAACTTCATTGTAAAAACATCTCAGAAACCAAGTTTGAAAACATTTTAATAGTTATTGATTATTTTTATAGTAAATCTAACTCAAGATTGAATTCTAAATTACTTTTGCTCTTGGCGTTTTCAGGTTTGGACATACCGTTTTCAAGAAATACAAAAATTTCGAACTTCTTGGGGAACAACTTTACATACTGTAAATTGCTCCAGAATCCCCATTTGAAGTTGTTTTTGGTATGTGCGTGTTTAAAAAGCCGTAAACTTTATTGTAACAACATCTCAGAAACCAAGCTTGAAAACATCTTAATAGTTATTGATTATTTTTATAGTAAATCATACTCAAGACTGAATTCTAAAAAGTTTTTGCTCTAAGCGTTTTCAGGTTTGGGCATACCGTTTTCAAGAAATACAAAATTTTCAAACTTCTTGGGGAAAAACTTTACATACTCTAAATGGCCCCAGAATCCCGATTTGAAGTTGTTTTTGGTATGTGCGTGTTTAAAAAGCCGTAAACTTTATTGTAACAACATCTCAGAAACTAGGTTTGAAAACATTTTAAGACTTGTTGATTATTTTTATAGTAAATCTAACTCAAGATTGAATTCTAAATTACTTTTGCTCTTGGCGTTTTCAGGTTTGGACCTACCGTAAAATTTTTTCTAACCTGGTTTTTGAGATGTTTTTACAATGAAGTTTAAAGCATTTTAATCACGGAAATAACAGAATCAACTTCAAATCGGCATTCTTTAGCGATTCACAGTATGAGAAGTTGATCCGATACTTAGCAAACAACAAAAAGTTTAAAAATTTCGTGTTTCTCGAAAACGGTATGTCCCAGCTTACAAACGCCAAAAGCAAAAGTTGTTTAGAATCAAATTTTGATTAAGATTTACTATAAACATAAACAATAAATAATATTGTAAAAACATCTCAGAAACCAGCTTTGAAAACATTTTAAAACTTATTGATTATTTTTATAGTAAATCTTACTCAAGATTGGATACTAAATTACCATTGCTTATGGCGTTTTCAGGTTTGGACATGCCGTTCTCAAAAAATACAAAAATTTCAAACTTTTTGTTGTTTGGTAAAGATGGGAACCACTTTACATTCTGTAAATTGCTCCAAAATCCCGATTTGAAGTTATTTTTATTATTTCCGTGGTCAAAAAGCTGTAAACTTCATTGTAAAATCTTCCCAGAAACCAGGAATAAAAAATGTTTACTATTTTTGACAAAAATTGTTGTAAATTTGTTGTTTCAAGAATTTTTGATAAAGTTTATAGTAAGTCTTACTCAAGATTGCATTCTAAACAACTATTGCTCTAAGCGTTTTCAGGCTTGCACCTACAGTTTTCAAGAAAAACGAAATTCTTAAACTTGTAGTTTGGTTAGTTTGGGAACAACTTTTCATACTGTAAATGGTTCCAAAGTCCCAATTTGAAGGTGTTTTCGATATTTCCGTGGTTAAAAAGCCGTAAACTTCATTGTAGAAACATCTCAAAAACCAGAATTAAAAATATTTTAACAGTTATTAATTATATTTATAGTAAAACTAACTCAAGACTAAATTCTAAATGACTTTTGCTCTTGGCGTTTTTAGGTTTGGACATACCGTTTTTAAGAAATACAAAATTTAAAACTTTTTGTTGTTTGGTAAGTATGGCAACAACTTACCATACTGTAGATGGCTCCAAAATCCCCATTAGAAGTTGTTTTTGGTATGTGCGTGTTTAAAAAGCCGTAAACTTTATTGTAACAACATCTCAGAAACCAGGTTTGAAAACATTTTAAGAATTATTGATTATTTCTATAGTAAATCTTACTCAAGATTGAATTCTAAATTATTTATGCTCATGGCGTTTTCAGGTTTGGATATACCGTTTTTAAGAAATACAAAATTTAAAACTTTTTGTTGTTTGGTAAGTATGGGTACAACTTTCCATACTCTAAATCGCACCAAAATCCCCATTTGAAGTTGTTTTTCGTATTTGCGTGTTTAAAAATCCGTAAACTTTATTGTAAAAATATTTCAGAAACCAAGTTTGAAAACATTTTAATAGTATTGATAATATTTATAGTATATCTAACTCAACATTAAATTCTGAATTACTTTTGCTCTTGGCGTTTTCAGGTTTGGACATACCGTTTTCAAGAAATACAAAAATTTCAAACTTTTTGTTGTTTAGTAAGCATGGGAACAACTTTCTATACTGAAAATGGCTCCAAAATTCCCATTTGAAGTTGTTTTTGGTATGTGCGTGTTTAATAAACTGTAAACTTTATTGTAACAACATCTCAAAAACCAGGTTTGAAAACATTTTAAGACTTATTTATTATGTTTATAATAAATCCTACTCAAAATTGAATTCTAAACAACATTTGCTCTTGAAGTTTTCAGGCTAGGTCGTATCGTTTTCGAGAATTTACAAGTTGCCATTTGAACTACATATTCCAGAATATAAATTTTGCCTGCCAGGCACAAAATTAGCCAAGTGGTTAGTAAAAGGAGATCAAGGAACTTCATTGTATACTTAAACGAAAACTGACTCAAAATTGAATTCTAAACACATTTTGCTCTTGGTATTTTTCTGCTAGCACGTACCGGTTTCAAGAAAACGACCGCAAATGCTGTAAAACGCTTCAGAATCCCGATTTGAAGCGATTTTCGGTATTTTTGTGGTAAATTAGCCGTTTTCTCGAAAACTATGCTTGCTAGCGAAAAAATAGTAAGGGCAAAATATGTTCAGAATTCGATTTTGAGTAAGAATCGCTAGAAACATTATCCATAAATCTTAAAACAATAAAGTTATAACGATTTTTTCCCAAAAATACTTAAAATTTTTCAATCCCGGTTTCTGCGATGTTTTTAAATCGAAGTTTACGGCTTTTTAACAACAGAAATACCAAAAACAACTTCAAATTGAAATTTTGGAGCGATTTACAGTATGGAAAGTTGTTCCCACACTTACCAAACAATAAAAATTTTAAAATTTTTGTGTTTCTTGAAAACTGTACGTTCAAGCCTGAAAATGCCAAGAGCAAAAGTTGTTTAGAATTCACTACTTGGTAAAACTGACCAGAAAAATTGTCGACATGTCTTGAAATAACAAGGTTTCAACTATTTTAGTCAAGAATGCATAAAAATTTTTCAAACTTGCTTTCTGCGATGTATTTACAATTAAGTTTACGGCTTTTCAATCACGAAAATACCAAAAATAACTTCAAATCAAGATTTTGGAGCGGTTTGTAGGATGGAAAGTGGTTCCCATACTTACCAAACAACAAAAAATTTAAAATTTTCGTGTTTCTTGAAAACGGTACGTCCAAGCCTGAAAATGCCAATAGCAAAAGTTGTTTAGAACTCAATTCTTGGTAAGACTGACTAGAAACTTTATCGACAGATATTAAAATAACAAAGTTTCAAATATTTTAGTCAAGAATGCATAAAAATTTTTCAAACTTGCTTTCTGCGATGTTTTTACAACGAAGTTTACAGATTTTTAATTACGGAAATAACAAAACACAACTTCAAATCGAGATTTTGGAACCATTTACAGTATGGAAAGTTGTTTCCATATTTACCAAACAACAGGAAGTTTGAAATTTTTGTATTTCTTGAAAACGGTATGTCCAAACCTGCAAACGCCAAGAGCAAAAGTAATTTAGAGTTCAATCTTGAGTTAGATTTACTATAAAAATAATCAACAAGTTTTAAAATGTTTTCAAACCTAGTTTCTGAAATGTTACAATAAAGTTTACGGCTTTTTAAACACGCACATACCAAACACAATTTCAAATCGGGATTTTGGAGCGATTTACAGAATGTAAAGTGGTTCCCATCCTTACCAAACAACAAAAAGTTTAAAATTTTGTATTTGTAGAAGACGGTAAGTCCAAATCTAAAAACGTCAAGGGCAAAATTTATTTAGAATTCAATCTTGACTATGATTTACTATGAACATAATCAACAAGTTTTACAATGTTTTCAAACCTGGTTTCTGAGATGGTTTTACAATAAAATTTACGACTTTTTAAACACTCAAATACGAAAAACTACTTCAAATGGGGATTTTGGAGCCATTTACAGTATGGAAAGTTGTTCCCCAAGAAGTTTGAAATTTTTGTATTTCTTGAGAACGGTATGTCTAAACCTGAAAACGCCAAGAGCAAAAGTAATTTAGAATTCAATCGTGAGTTAGATTTACTATAAAAATAATCAATAACTATTAAAATGTTTTCAAACTTGGTTTCTGAGATGTTTTTACAATGAATTTTACGGCTTTTTAACCACGAAAATATCAAAAACAACTTCAAATCAGGATTTTAGAACCATTTACAGTATGGAAATTTGTTCCTAAACTTACCAAACTACAAAAAGTTTTAAAATTTAGTTTTTCTTGGAAACTGTAGGTTCAAGCTTGAAAACGCCTAAAGCAATAGTTGTTTAGGATGCAATCTTGAGTAAGACTTACTATAAAGTTGTGTTTGGTATGTGCGTGTTTAAAAAGCCGTAAACTTCATTGTAAAAACATCTCAGAAACCAAGTTTGAAAACATTTTAATAGTTATTGATTACATTTATAGTAAATCTAACTCAATATTGAATTCTAATTTACTTTTGCTCTTGGCGTTTTCAGGTTTGGACATACCGTTTTCAAGAAATACAAAAATTTCAAACTTCTTGGGGAACAACTTTACATAATGTAAATGGCTCCAGATGCCCCATTTGAAGTTGTTTTTGGTATGTGTGATTCTGGAGCGATTTGTAGTATGGAAAGTTGTTTGGTAAGTATGGGATACTGACCAAACAACAATAAGATGAAAATTTTTGTATTTCTTTCAAACGGTAGGTCCAAGCTTGAAAACGTCAAGAGCAAAAGTTGCTTAGAATTCTATTTTGAGTAACATTTACTATAAAATTAATCAATAAGTCTTAAAATTTTTTCAAACCTGGTTTTGGCGATGTTTTTACAATGAAGTTTAGGTCTTTTTAATCACGGAAATAACAAAACACAACTTCAAATCGAGATTTTGGAACCATTTACAGTATGGAAAGTTGTTCCCACACTTACCAAACAACAAAAAGTTTAAAATTTTGTATTTCTTGAAAACGGTATGTCCAAACCTGAAAACGCCATGAGCAAAAGTAATTTAGAATTCAATCTTGAGTTAGATTTACTATAAAAATAATCAACAAGTCTTAAAATATTTTCAAACCTGGTTTTACCAGTTACTGTTTTTACTGGAGAAAGTTACTGATTAAGTTTATAGTAAGTCTTACTCAAGACTGAATTCTAAACAACTTTGCTCTTGACATTTTCAGGCTGGGACATACCGTTATGAAGAAACACGAAATTTTTAAACTTTTTGCAATTTGGTAAATTTGAGATCAATTGAGAAATTACCATTGCTCATGGCGTTTTTAGGTTTGGACATACCGCTTTCAAGAAATACAAAAATTTCAAACTTTTTGTTGTTTGGTAAATATGGGAACAACTTTCCATACTGTAAATGGTTCCAAAATCTCGATTTGAAGTTGTGTCTTGTTATTTCGGTGATTAAAGAGGCCTATACTTAATTGTAAAAACATCACAGAAAGTAGGCTTGAAAAAATTTTTAGCATTTTTGACAAAAACCGTTGTAACTTTGTTGTTTCAAGACATTTTGATAAAATTTCTGATAAGTTTTGCTCAAAATTCAATTTTAAACAAGTTTTGCTTTTTGCATTTTCAGGCTTCGACATACCGTTTTCTAGAAATACAAAGAATTCTAAATTACTTTTGCTCTTGGCGTTTTCAGGTTTGGACATACCGTTTTCAAGAAATACAAAAATTTCAAACTTCTTGGGGAACAACTTTACATACTGTAAATTGCTCCAGAATCCCCATTTGAAGTTGTTTTTGGTATGTGCGTGTTTAAAAAGCCGTAAACTTTATTGTAACAACATCTCAGAAACTAGGTTAGAAAACATTTTAAGACTTGTTGATTATTTTTATAGTAAATCTAACTCAAGATTGAATTCTAAATTACTTTTGCTCATGGCGTTTTCAGGTTTGGACATACCGTTTTCAAGAAATACAAAATTTTAAACTTTTTGTTGTTTGGTAAGCGTGGGAACAACTTTCCATACTATAAATGGCTCCAAAATCCCCATTTGAAGTAGTTTTTCGTATTTGAGTGTTTAAAAAGCCGTAAATTTTATTGTAAAACCATCTCAGAAGCCAGGTTTGAAAACATTTTAAGACTTGTTGATTATGTTCATAGTAAATCATACTCAAGATTGAATTCTAAATAAATTTTGCTCTTGACGTTTTTAGATTTTGACTTACCGTCTTGTACAAATACAAAATTTTAAACTTTTTGTTGTTTGGTAAGGATGGGAACCACTTTACATTCTGTAAATCGCTCCAAAATCCCGATTTGAAATTGTGTTTGGTATGTGCGTGTTTAAAAAGCCGTAAACTTTATTGTAACAACATATAAGCAACTTTTCCTATTGGCGTTTTCAGGCTGGGCATACCGTTTTCGAGAAACACGAAATTTTTAAACTTTTTGTTGTTCGGTAAGTATCGGAACAACTTTCCAGCCTATAAGTCGCTCCAAAATCTTGATTTGAAGTTATTTTTGGTGTTTCCGTGATTAAAAAGCCATAAACTTAATTGTAAAACTTCGCAGGAACTAGGTTTGAAAAAGTTTTAAGCATTCTTGACTAAAATATTTGAAACATTGTTATTTCAAGACCTGGTGATACTACAAATTATGATACTACAAATTTTGTACAATTTGGTTTCTACGACTCGTAACAAAAAGATTAACGCCTTAATAATCACGAAAATCCTTAAAATCACTTCTAATCATGATTCTCGGACGTTTTGTTGCACGTACTGTCGTTTACTTTGAAACGGTGAGTGAGAAATTTCTTCACGGAAATACCAAAAATAACTTCAAACTAAGATTTTGGAGCGGTTTGTAGGATGGAAAGTTGTTCCCATACTTACCAAACAACCAAAATTTTTAAAGTTTTGTGTTTCTTAAAAACGGTACGTCCAAACCTGAAAATGCCAAGAGCAAAAGTTGTTTAGAATTGAATTCTTGGTAAGACTGACCAGAAACTTTATCGACAGATCTTAAAATAACAAAGTTTCAAATATTTTAGTCAAGAATGCATAAAAATTTTTCAAACTTGCTTTCTGCGATGTTTTTACAATGAAGTTTACGGGTTTTTAATCACCGCAATACCAAAAATTACCTCAAATCGGGATTCTGGAGCAACTTGCAGTATGGAAAGTTGTTCCCATACTTACCAAACAACCAAAATTTTTAAACTTTTTTGTTTCTTGAAAACGGTACGTCCAAACCTGAAATTGCCAAGACCAAAAGTTGTTTAGAATTGAATTCTTGGTAAGACTGACCAGAAACTTTATCGCCAGGTCTTGAAATAACAAAGTTTCAAATATTTTAGTCAAGAATGCTTAAAACTTTCTCAAACCTGGTTCCTGCGACGTTTTACAATGAAGTTTACGGCTTTTTAACAACGGAAATACCAAAAATAACTTCAAATCGTGATTTTGGAGCGATTTATAGTATGGAAATTGGCTTGGTAAGTATGGGATACTTAGCAAACAACATAAAGTTAACAATTTTTGTATTTCTTGAAAACTGCACGTCCAACCCTCAAAATGCCAGAAGCAAAAGTTGTTTAGAATTAAACTTTGAGTAAGACTTACCAGAAATTTTATCAAAAAGGCTCGAAAAAACAAAGTTACAACGTTTTTTTTCAAAAATACTTAAAATATTTTCAAACCTAGTTGGTGCGAAGTTCTTACAATTAAGTTTACGGCTTTTTAATGACGAAAGTTTGAAATTTTTGTATTTCTTGAAAACGGTATGTCCAAACCTGAAAACGCCAAGAGCAAAAGTAATTTAGAATTCAATCTTGAGTTAGATTTACTATAAATTTAATCAATAACTGTTAAAATATTTTTAAACCTGATTTCTAAGATGTTTTTACAATGAAGTTTACGGCTTTTTAACCACGGAAATATCGAAAATAACTTCAAATCAGGATTTTTGAACCAATTGCAGTATGGAAATTTGTTCCCAAACTTACCAAACTACAAAAAGTTTTAAAATTTAGTTTTTCTTGGAAACTGTAAGTTCAAGCTTGAAAACGCCAAAAGCAATAGTTGTTTAGGATGCAATCTTGAGTAAGACTTACTATAAAGTTACAACAATTTTTGTCAAAAATGCTTAAAATTCTTTCAAACCTATTTTCTGTGATGTTCTTACAATAAAGTTTAGGCCTTTTTAATCACGGAAATACCAAAAATAACTTCAGAAACATAACCAATAGGTCATAAAATGTTTTCTAACCTGGTTTCTGAGATGCTTTTAGAATAAAGTTGACGGCTTTTTAATCACGGAAATAACAAAAACACCTCAAACGGCATTTAGGAGCTTTTAATAGTATGGAAAGTTGTTCTCAAATTTACCAAATTGCAAAAAGATTAAAAATTTCGTGTTTCTTCAAAACGGTATGTCCCAGCCTGAAAATGTCAAGAGCAAAAGATGTTTAGACTTCAGTCTTGAGAAAGACTTACTATAAACTTAATCAGTAACTCTTAAAATTTCTTAAACCTGGTTTTTGCGATGTTTATACAATTAAGTTCCTTGATCTCCTTTTGTTAACCACTTGGCCAATTTTGTACCTGGTCCGCAAAATTTATGTCCTGGAATATGTAGTTCAAATGGCAACTTATAAATTCTCGAAAACGATACGACCTAGCCTGAAAACGCCAAGAGCAAATGTTGTTTAGAATTCAATTCTGAGTAAGATTTATTATAAACATAATAAATAAGTCTTAAAATGTTTTCAAACCCGGTGTTTGAGGTGTTTTAACAATGAAGTTTACGGCTTTTTAACCACGAAAATAACAAAACACAACTTCAAATCGAGATTTTGGAGCGATTTACTGAATGGAAAATGGTTCCCATACTTACCAAACAACAGAAAGTTCAAATTTTTTTTATTTCTTGAAAACGGTACGTCCAAACCTAAAAACGCTAAAAGCAAAAGCTACTTAGAATTCAATCTTGAGTATGATTTACTATAAACATAATCAATAAGTCGTAAAATTTTTTCAAACCTGGTTTTTGAGATGCGTTTACACTGAAGTTTAAAGCTTTTTAATCACGGAAATAACAGAAACAACTTCAAATCGGCATTCTTTAGCGATTTACAATATGAAAAGTTGTTCCGATACTTACCAAACAACAAAAAGTTTAAAAATTTCGTGTTTCTCGAAAACGGTATGTACCAGCCTGAAAACGTCAAAAGCAAAAGTTGTTTAGAATCAAATTTTGATTAAGATTTACTATAAACATAAACAATAAATCGTAAAATTTTTTCAAACCAGGTTTTTGCCATGTTTTTACAATGAAGTTTAAGGCTTTTTAATCTCGGAAATAACAAAAACAGCTTCAAATCGGGATTCTGGAGCGATTTACAGTATGGAAAGTTGTTCCCATACTTACCAAACCACAAAAAGTTTAAAAATGTTGTATTTCTTGAAAACGGTAGGTCTAAACCTGCAAACGCCAAGAGCAAAAGTTGTTTAGAATTCCATTTTGAGTAAGACTTACTATAAACTTAAGCAATAAGTCTTAAAAAATTTCAAACCTGGTTTTTGCGATGTTTTCACAATGAAGTTTAAGGCTTTTCAATCACGGAAATACCAAAAACAACTTCAAATGGGGCTTTTGGAGCGATTTATAGTATGGAAAGTTGCGTGGTAAGTATGGGATACTTACCAAACCACAATAAGTTTAAAAGTTTTGTATTTCTTGAAAACGGTATGTCGAAGCCTGAAAATGCAAAGAGCAAAACTTGTTTAAAATTGAACTTTGAGCAAAACTTATCAGAAACTTTATCAAAATGTCTTGAAACAACAAAGTTACAACGATTTTTGTCAAAAATGCTTAAAATTTTTTCAAACCTACTTTCTGTGATGTTTTTACAATGAAGTTTAAGCTTTTTTAATCACGGAAATAACAAACCACAACTTCAAATCGAGATTTTGGAACCATTTACAGTATGGAAAGTTGTTCCCATATTTACCAAACAACAGGAAGTTTGAAATTTTTGTATTTCTTGAAAACGGTATGTCCAAACCTGCAGACGCCAAGAGCAAAAGTAATTTAGAATTCAATCTTGAGTTAGATTTACTATAAAAATAATCAACAAGTCTTAAAATGTTTTCAAACCTAGTTTCTGAGATGTTGTTACAATAAAGTTTACGGCTTTTTAAACACGCACATACCAAACACAATTTCAAATCGGGATTTTGGAGCGATTTACAGAATGTAAAGTAGTTCCCATCCTTACCAAACAACAAAAAGTTTAAAATTTTGTATTTGTAGAAGACGGTAAGTCCAAATCTAAAAACGTCAAGAGCAAAATTTATTTAGAATTCAATCTTGAGTATGATTTACTATGAATATAATCAACAAGTCTTACAATGTTTTCAAACCTGGTATCTGAGATGGTTTTACAATAAAATTTACGGCTTTTTAAACACTCAAATACGAAAAACTACTTCAAATGGGGATTTTGGAGCCATTTACAGTATGGAAAATTAGTTCCCACACATACCAAACAACAAAAAGTTTAAAATTTTGTATTTCTTGAAAACGGTATGTCCAAACCTGAAAACGCCATGAGCAAAAGTAATTTAGAATTCAATCTTGAGTAAGATTTACTATAAAAATAATCAACAAGTCTTAAAATGTTTTCAAACCTAGTTTCTGAGATGTTGTTACAATAAAGTTTACGGCTTTTTAAACACGCACATACCAAAAACAACTTCAAATGGGGATTCTGGAGCCATTTACAGTATGTAAAGCTGTTCCCCAAGAAGTTTGAAATTTTTGTATTTCTTGAAAACGGTATGTCCAAACCTGAAAACGCCAAGAGCAAAAGTAATTTAGAATTCAATCTTGAGTTAGATTTACTATAAAAATAATCAATAACTATTAAAATGTTTTCAAACATGGTTTCTGAGATGTTTTTACAATGAAGTTTACGGCTTTTTAACCACGAAAATATCAAAAACAACTTCAAATCAGAATTTTGGAACCATTTACAGTATGGAAAGTTGTTCCCATATTTACCAAATAACAAGAAGTTTGAAATTTTTGTATTTCTTGAAAACGGTATGTCCAAACCTGAAAACGCCAAAAGCAAAAGTAATTTAGAATTCAATCTTGAGTTAGATTTACTATAAAAATAATCAATAACTATTGAAATGTTTTCAAACATGGTTTCTGAAATGTTTTTACAATGAAGTTTACGGCTTTTTAACCACGAAAATATCAAAAACAACTTCAAATCGGGATTTTTGAACCAATTGCAGTATGGAAATTTGTTCCCAAACTTACCAAACTACAAAAAGTTTTAAATCTTAGTTTTTCTTGGAAACTGTAGGTTCAAGCCTGAAAACGCCTAAAGCAATTGTTGTTTAGGATGCAATCTTGAGTAAGACTTACTATAAAGTTACAACGATTTTGGCAAAAATGCTTAAAATTTTTTCAAACCTACTTTCTGTGATGTTCTTACAATAAAATTTAGGCCTTTTCAAAATCGGAAATACTAAAAATAACTTCAGAAACATAATCAATAGGTCATAAAATGTTTTCTAACCTGGTTTCTGAGATGCTTTTAGAATAAATTTGACGGTTTTTAATCACGGAAATAACACCTCAAACGGCATTTAGGAGCTTTTTACAGTATGGAAAGTTGTTCTCAGATTTACCAAATTGCAAAAAGTTTAAAAATTTCGTGTTTCTTCAAAACGGTATGTCCCAGCCTGAAAATGTCAAGAGCAAAAGTTGTTTAGAATTCAGTCTTGAGTATGACTTACTATAAACTTAATCAGTAACTCTTAAAAATTTTTAAACCTGGTTTTTGCGATGTTTATACAATGAAATTCCTTGATCTCCTTTTGCTAACCACTTGGCTAATTTTGTACCTGGCCCGCAAATTTATGTCCTGGAATATGTAGTTCAAATGGCAACTTATAAATTCTCGAAAACGATACGACCTAGCCTGAAAACGCCAAGAGCAAATGTTGTTTAGAATTCAATTTTGAGTAAGATTTATTATAAACATAATAAATAAGTCTTAAAATGTTTTCAAACCCGGTTTTTGAGATGTTTTAACAATGAAGTTTACGGCTTTTTAACCACGAAATTAACAAAACACAACTTCGAATCGAGATTTTGGAGCGACTTACTGAATGGAAAATTGTTCCCATACTTACCAAACAATAGAAAGTTCAAATTTTTTGTATTTCTTGAAAACAGTACGTCCAAATCTAAAAACGCTAAAAGCAAAAGCTATTAAGAATTCAATCTGGAGTATGATTTACTATAAACATAATCAATAAGTCGTAAAAATTTTTCAAACCTGGTTTTGAGATGTTTTTAAAATGATATTTAAAGCTTTTTAATCACGGAAATAACAGAAACAACTTCAAATCGGCATTCTTTAGCGATTTACAATATGAAAAGTTGTTCCGATACTTACCAAACCACAAAAAGTTTAAAATTTCGTGTTTCTCGAAAACGGTATATCCCAGCCTACAAACGCCAAAAGCAAAAGTTGTTTAGAATCAAATTTTGATTAAGATTTACTATAAACATAAACAATAAATAATATTGTAAAACCATCTCAGAAACCAGCTTTGAAAACATTTTAAGACTTATTGATTATTTTTATAGTAAATCTTACTCAAGATTGAATACTAAATTACCATTGCTTATGGCGTTTTCAGGTTTGGACATGCCGTTCTCAAAAAATTCAAAAATTTCAAACTTTTTGTTGTTTGGTAAAGATGGGAACCACTTTACATTCTGTAAATTGCTCCAAAATCCCGATTTGAAGTTATTTTTATTATTTCCGTGGTCAAAAAGCTGTAAACTTCATTGTAAAATCTTCCCAGAAACCAGGAATAAAAAATGTTTACTATTTTTGACAAAAGTTGTTGTAAATTTGTTGTTTCAAGAATTTTTGATAAAGTTTATAGTAAGTCTTACTCAAGATTGCATTCTAAACAACTATTGCTCTAAGCGTTTACAGGCTTGCACCTACAGTTTTCAAGAAAAACGAAATTCTTAAACTTGTTGTAGTTTGGATAGTTTGGGAACAACTTTTCATACTGTAAATAGTTCCAAAGTCCCGATTTGAAGGAGTTTTCGATATTTCCGTGGTTAAAAAGCCGTAAACTTCATTGTAGAAACATCTCAGAAACCAGAATTAAAAATATTTTAACAGTTATTGATTATATTTATAGTATATCTAACTCAAGACTAAATTCTAAATGAGTTTTGCTCTTGGCGTTTTTAGGTTTGGACATACTGTTTTTAAGAAATACAAAATTTAAAACTTTTTGTTGTTTGGTAAGTATGGGAACAACTTTCCATACTGTAGATGGCTCCAAAATCCCCATTTGAAGTTGTTTTTGGTATGTGCGTGTTTAAAAAACCGTAAACTTTATTGTAACAACATCTCAAAAACCAGGTTTGAAAACATTTTAAGACTTATTGTTATTTTTATAGTAAATCTAACCCAAGATTGAATTCTAAATTACTTTTGCTCTTGGCGTTTTCAGGTTTGGACATACTGTTTTCAAGAAATACAAGATTTTCAAACTTTTTGTTGTTTGATAAGTATGAAAACAATTTTCCATACTGTAGATGGCTCCAAAATCTCCATTTGAAGTAGTTTTTGGTATTTGCGTGTTTAAAAATCCGTAAACTTTATTGTAAAAACATTTCAGAAACCAAGTTTGAAAACATTTTAATAGTATTGATAATATTTATAGTATATCTAACTCAAGATTAAATTCTAAATTACTTTTGCTCTTGGCGTTTTCAGGTTTTGGACATACCGTTTTCAAGAAATACAAAAATTTCAAACTTTTTGTTGTTTAGTAAGCATGGGAACAACTTTCTATACTGTAAATGGCTCCAAAATCCCCATTTGAAGTTGTTTTTGGTATGTGCGTATTTAATAAACTGTAAACTTTATTGTAACAACATCTCAAAAACGAGGTTTGAAAACATTTTAAGACTTATTGATTATTTTTATAGTAAATCTTACTCAAGATTGAATTCTAAATTACTTTTGCTCTTGGCGTTTTCAGGCTGGGCATACCGTTTTCGAGAAACACGAAATTTTTAAACTTTTTGTTGTTTGGTAAGTATCGGAACAACTTTCCAGCCTATAAATCGCTCCAAAATCTCGATTTGAAGTTGTGTTTTGTTATTTTCGTGGTTAAAAAGCCGTAAACTTCATTGTTAAAACATCTCAGAAAACCGGTTTGAAAACATTTTAAGACTTATTTATTATGTTTATAATAAATCTTACTCAAAATTGAATTCTAAACAACATTTGCTCTTGGCGTTTTCAGGCTAGGTCGTATCGTTTTCGAGAATTTACAAGTTGCCATTTGAACTACATATTCCAGGATATAAATTTTGCGGGCCAGGCACAAAATTTGCCGAGTGGTTAGTAAAAGGAGATCAAGGAACTTCATTGTATACTTAAACGAAAACTGACTTAAAATTGAATTCTAAACACATTTTGCTCTTGGTATTTTTCTGCTAGCACGCACCGGTTTCAAGAAAACGACCGCAAATGCTGTAAAACGCTTTAGAATGCCAATTTGAAGAGATTTTCGGTATTTTTGTGGTAAATCAGCCGTTTTCTTGATGTTGTTTTTCGCATTTGCGTGTTTAAAAAGCCGTAAACTTTATTGTAAAACCATCTCAGAAATCATGTTTCAAAACATTTTAAGACTTCATGATTATGTTCATAGTAAATCATACTCTAGATTGAATTCTAAATAACTTTTGCACTTGACGTTTTTAGATTTGGACTTACCGTCTTCTAGAAATACAAAATTTTAAACTTTTTGTTGTTTGGTAAGGATGAGAACCACTTTACATTCTGTAAATCGCTCCAAAATCCCGATGTGAAGTTGTGTTTGGTATTTGCGTGTTTAAAAATCCGTTAACTTTATTGTAAAACCATCTCAGAAAACAGGTTTGAAATCATTTTAAGACTTATTGATTATTTTTATAGTAAATCTAAGTCAAGATTGAATACGAAATTACCATTGCTCATGGCGTTTTTAGGTTTGGACATACCGCTTTCAAGAAATACAAAAATTTCAAACTTTTTGTTGTTTGGTAAATATGGGAACAACTTTCCATACTGTAAATGGTTCTAAAATCTCGATTTGAAGTTGTGTCTTGTTATTTCTATGATTAAAAAGGCCTAAACTTAATTGTAAAAACATTACAGAAAGTAGGTTTGAAAAAATTTTAAGCATTTTTGACAAAAACCGTTGTAACTTTGTTGTTTCAAGACATTTTGATAAAATTTCTGATAAGTTTTGCTCAAAGTTCAATTTTAAACAAGTTTTGCTTTTTGCATTTTCAGGCTTCGACATATCGATTTCTAGAAATACAAAACTTTTAAACTTATTGTGGTTTGGTAAGTATCCCATACTTACCACGCAACTTTCCATACTATAAGTCGCTCCAAAAGCCCCATTTGAAGTTATTTTTGGTATTTCCGTGTTTGAAAAGCCTTAAACTTCATTGTAAAAACATCGCCAAAACCAGGTTTGAAAGCATTTTAAGACTTATTGATTATGTTTATAGTAAATCTTAATCAAAATTGAATTCTAAACAACTTTTGCTCTTGGCGTTTTCAGGCTGGGCATACCGTTTTCCAGAAACATGAGATTTTTAAACTTTTTGTTGTTTGCTAAGTATCGGATCAACTTTTCATACTGTGAATCGCTAAAGAATGCCGATTTGAAGTTGTTTCTGTTATTTCCGTGATTAAAAAGCCTTAAACTTCATTGTAAAACATCGCAAAAACCAGGTTTGAAAAATTTTTACGATTTATTGTTTATTTTTATAGTAAATCATACTCCAGATTGAATTCTAAATAGCTTTTGCTTTTAGCGTTTTTAGATTTGGACGTACTGTTTTCAAGAAATACAAAAAATTTGAACTTTCTGTTGTTTGGTAAGTATGGGAACCATTTTCCATTCAGTAAATCGCTCCAAAATCTCGATTTGAAGTTGTGTTTTGTTATTTTCGTGGTTAAATAGCCGTAAACTTCATTGTTAAAACATCTCAAAAACCGGGTTTGAAAACATTTTAAGACTTATTTATTATGTTTATAATAAATCTTACTCAAAATTGAATTCTAAACAACATTTGCTCTTGGCGTTTTCAGGCTAGGTCGTATCGTTTTCGAGAATTTATAAGTTGCCATTTGAACTACATATTCCAGGACATAAATTTGCGGGCCAGGTACAAAATTAGCCAAGTGGTTAGCAAAAGGAGATCAAGGAATTTCATTGTATAAACATCGCAAAAACCAGGTTTAAAAATTTTTAAGAGTTACTGATTAAGTTTATAGTAAGTCTTACACAAGACGGAATTCTAAACAAATTTTGCTCTTGACATTTTCAGGCTGGGACATGCCGTTTTGAAGAAACACGAAATTTTTAAACTTTTTGCAATTTGGTAAATCTGAGAACAACTTTCCATACTGTAAAAAGCTCCTAAATGCCGTTTGAGGTGTTTTTGTTATTTCCGTGATTAAAAAGCCGTCAACTTTATTCTAAAAGCATCTCAGAAACCAGGTTAGAAAACATTTTATGACCTATTGATTATGTTTCTGAAGTTATTTTTGGTATTTCCGTTTTTAAAAAGGCCTAAATTTTATTGTAAGAACATCACAGAAAGTAGGTTTGAAAAAATTTTAAGCATTTTTGACAAAAATCGTTGTAACTTTATAGTAAGTCTTACTCAAGATTGCATCCTAAACAACTATTGCTTTAGGCGTTTTCAGGCTTGAACCTACAGTTTCCAAGAAAAACTAAGTTTTAAAACTTTTTGTAGTTTGTTAAGTTTGGGAACAAATTTCCATACTGCAATTGGTTCAAAAATCCCGATTTGAAGTTGTTTTTGATATTTTCGTGGTTAAAAAGCCGTAAACTTCATTGTAAAAACATTTCAGAAACCATGTTTGAAAACATTTTAATAGTTATTGATTATTTTTATAGTAAATCTAACTCAAGATTGAATTCTAAATTACTTTTGCTCTTGGCGTTTTCAGGTTTGGACATACCGTTTTCAAGAAATACAAAAATTTCAAACTTCTTGGGGAACAGCCTTACATTCTGTAAATGGCTCCAGAATCCCCATTTGAAGTAGTTTTTCGTATTTGAGTGTTTAAAAAGCCGTAAATTTTATTGTAAAACCATCTCAGAAACCAGGTTTGAAAACATTGTAAGACTTGTTGATTATGTTCATAGTAAATCATAGTCAAGATTGAATTTTAAATAAATTTTGCTTTTGACGTTTTTAGATTTGGACTTACCGTCTTCTACAAATACAAAGTTTTAACTTTTTGTTGTTTGGTAAGGATGGGAACCACTTTACATTCTGTAAATCGCTCCAAAATCCCGATTTGAAATTGTGTTTGGTATGTGCGTGTTTAAAAAGCCGTAAACTTTATTGTAACAACATCTCATAAACTAGGTTTGAAAACATTTTAAGACTTGTTGATTATTTTTATAGTAAATCTAACTCAAAATTGAATTCTAAATTACTTTTGCTCTTGGCGTTTGCAGGTTTGGACATACCGTTTTCAAGAAATACAAAAATTTCAAACTTCCTGTTGTTTGGTAAATATGGGAACAACTTTCCATACTGTAAATGGTTCCAAAATCTCGATTTGAAGTTGTGTTTTGTTATTTCCGTGATTAAAAAGGCCTAAACTTCATTGTAAAAACATCACAGAAAGTAGGTTTGAAAAAATTTTAAGCATTTTTGACAAAAATCGTTGTAACTTTGTTGTTTCAAGACATTTTGATAAAGTTTCTGATAAGTTTTGCTCCAAGTTCAATTTTAAACAAGTTTTGCTTTTTGCATTTTCAGGCTTCGACATAACGTTTTCAAGAAATACAAAACTTTTAAACTTATTGTGGTTTGGTAAGTATCCCATACTTACCACGCAACTTTCCATACTATAAATCCCTCCAAAAGCCCCATTTGAAGTTGTTTTTGGTATTTCCGTGATTGAAAAGCCTTAAACTTCATTGTGAAAACATCGCAAAAACCAGGTTTGAAATTTTTTAAGACTTATTGCTTAAGTTTATAGTAAGTCCTACTCAAAATTGAATTCTAAACAACTTTTGCTCTTGGCGTTTGCAGGTTTAGACGTACCGTTTTCAAGAAATACAACATTTTTAAACTTTTTGTGGTTTGGTAAGTATGGGAACAACTTTCCATACTGTAAATCGCTCCAGAATCCAGATTTGAAGCTGTTTTTGTTATTTCCGAGATTAAAAAGCCTTAAATTTCATTGTAAAAACATGGCAAAAACCAGGTTTGAAAAAATTTTACGATTTATTGTTTATGTTTATAGTAAATCTTAATCAAAATTTGATTCTAAACAACATTTGCTTTTGACGTTTTCAGGCTGGTACATACCGTTTTCGAGAAACACGAAATTTTTAAACTTTTTTTTGTTTGGTAAGTATCGGAACAACTTTTCATATTGTAAATCGCTAAAGAATGCCGATTTGAAGTTGTTTCTGTTATTTCCGTGATTAAAAAGCTTTAAACTTCAGTGTAAAAGCATCTCAAAAACCAGGTTTGAAAAAATTTTACGACTTATTGATTATGTTTATAGTAAATCATACTCAAGATTGAATTCTAAACAGCTTTTGCTTTTAGCGTTTTTAGGTTTGGACGTACCGTTTTCAAGAAATAAAAAAAAATTGAACCTTCTGTTGTTTGGTAAGTATGGGAACCATTTTCCATTCAGTAAATCGGTCCAAAATCTCGATTTTAAGTTGTGTTTTGTTATTTTCGTGGTTAAAAAGCCGTAAACTTCATTGTTAAAACATCTCAAAAACCGGGTTTGAAAACATTTTAATAGTTATTGATTATTTTTATAGTAAATCTAACTCAAGATTGAATTCTAAATTACTTTTGCTCTTGGCGTTTTCAGGTTTGGACATACCGTTTTCAAGAAATACAAAAATTTCAAACTTCTTGTTATTTGGTAAATATGGGAACAACTTTACATACTGTAAATGGCTCCAGAATCCCCATTTGAAGTTGTTTTTGGTATGTGCGTGTTTAAAAAGCCGTAAACTTTATTGTAACAACATCTCAGAAACTAGGTTTGAAAACATTTTAAGACTTGTTGATTATTTTTATAGTAAATCTTACTCCAGATTGAATTCTAAATTACTTTTGCTCATGGCGTTTTCAGGTTTGGACATACCGTTTTCAAGAAATAAAATTTTTAAACTTTTTGTTGTTTAGTAAGTGTGGGAACAGCTTCCCATACTGTAAATGGCTCCAAAATCCACATTTGAAGTTGTTTTTGGTATGTGCGTGTTTAAAAAGCCGTAAACTTTATTGTAAAACCATCTCAGAAACCAGGTTTGAAAACATTTTAAGACTTGTTGATTATGTTTATAGTAAATCATACTCAAGATATAATTCTAAATAAATTTTGCTCTTGACGTTTTTAGATTTGGACTTACCGTCTTCTAGAAATACAAAATTTTAAACTTTTTGTTCTTTGGTAAGGATGGCAACCACTTTACATTCTATAAATCGCTCTAAAATCCCGATTTGAAGTTGTTATTGGTATTTGCGTGTTTAAAAATCCGTAAACTTTATTGTATAAACATCTCAGAAACCTAGTTTGAAAACATTTTAATGGTTATTGATAATATTTATAGTAAATCTAACTCAAGATTGAATTCTAAATTACTTTTGCTCTTGGCGTTTTCAGGTTTGGTCATACCGTTTTCCAGAAATACAAAAATTTCAAACTTCTTGTTATTTGGTAAATATGGGAAAAACTTTCCATACTGCAAGTTGCTCCAGAATCCCGATTTGAGGTAATTTTTGGTATTGCCGTGATTAAAAACCCGTAAACTTCGTTTTAAAAACATTGCAGAAACCGGGATTGAAAAATTTTAAGTATTTTTGGGAAAAAATCGTTATAACTTTATTGTTTTAAGATTTATGGATAAAGTTTCTAGCAAATCTTACTCAAAATCGAATTTTAAACACATTTTGCTCTTGCTATTTTTTCGCTAGCATTCATAGTTTTCGAGAAAACAGCCGATTTATCACAAAAATACCGAAAATCGCTTCAAATCGGGATTCTGAAGCGTTTTACAGCATTTACGGTCGTTTCCTTGAAACCGGTACGTGCTAGCAATAAAATAGCAAGAGCAAAAGTTGTTCAGAATTCAATTTCAGTTGGGATTTGGTTTAAGCTTTAGCAATAAGTCATAAAACGAAAACGTTACAACGACTTTATCACAAAAATACTACAAATTTTGTACAATCTGGTTTCTACGACTCGTAACAAAGAGATTAACGCCTTAATAATCACGAAAATCCTTAAATTCACTTCAAATCATGATTCTCGGACGTTTTGTTGCACGTACTGTCGTTTACTTTGAAACGGTGAGTGAGAAATTTCTTTGTAACACGTTGCTGAAACCAGGATTGGAAACTCTTTTTAGTGTTTTTGTGATAAAGTCGTAGTATCGTTCTTGTTTTAAGACCTAGAGATACAACTTAAACGAAAACTGACTCAAAATTGAATTCTAAACACATTTTGCTCTTGGTATTTTTCTGCTAGCACGCACCGGTTTCAAGAAAACGACCGCAAATGCTGTAAAACGCTTCAGAATCCCGATTTGAAGCGATTTTTGGTATTTTTGTGGTAAATCAGCCGTTTTCTCTAAAACTATGCTTGCTAGCGAAAAAACAGCAAGAGCAAAATGTGTTCAGAATTCGATTTTGAGCTAGATTTGCTAGAAACATTATCCATAAATCTTAAAACAATAAAGTTATAACGATTTTTTCCCAAAAATACTTAAAATTTTTCAATCCCGGTTTCTGCGATGTTTTTAAAACGAAGTTTACGGCTTTTTAACAACAGAAATACCAAAAACAACTTCAAATTGAAATTTTGGAGCGATTTACAGCATGGAAAGTTGTTCCCACACTTACCAAACAACAAAAATTTTAAAAATTTCGTGTTTCTCGAAAACGGTATGCCCAGCCTGAAAACGCCAATAGCAAAAGTAATTTAGAATTCAATCTTGAGTAAGATTTACTATAAAAATAATCAATAAGTCTTAAAATGTTTTCAAACCTGGTTTTTGAGATGTTGTTACAATAAAGTTTACGGTTTTTTAAACACGCACATACCAAAAACAACTTCAAATGGGGATTTTGGAGCCATCTACAGTATGGAAAGTTGTTCCCATACTTACCAAACAACAAAAAGTTTTAAATTTTGTATTTCTTAAAAACGGTATGTCCAAACCTAAAAACGCCAAGAGCAAAAGTCATTTAGAATTTAGTCTTGAGTTAGATATACTATAAATATAATCAATAGGTGTTAAAATATTTTTAGTTCTGGTTTCTGAGATGTTTCTACAATGAAGTTTACGGCTTTTTAACCACGGAAATATCGAAAACATCTTCAAATCGGGACTTTGGAACCATTTACAGTATGAAAAGTTGTTCCCAAACTAACCAAACTACAACAAGTTTAAGAATTTCGTTTTTCTTGAAAACTGTAGGTGCAAGCCTGTAAACGCTTAGAGCAATAGTTGTTTAGAATGCAATCTTGAGTAAGACTTACTATAAACTTTATCAAAAATTTTTGAAACAACAAATTTACAACAATTTTTGTCAAAAATAGTAAACATTTTTTATTCCTGGTTTCTGGGAAGATTTTACAATGAAATTTACAGCTTTTTGACCACGGAAATAATAAAAATAACTTCAAATCGGGATTTTGGAGCAATTTACAGAATGTAAAGTGGTTCCCATCTTTACCAAACAACAAAAAGTTTGAAATTTTTGAATTTTTTGAGAACGGCATGTCCAAACCTGAAAACGCCATAAGAAATGGTAATTTAGTATTCAATCTTGAGTAAGATTTACTATAAAAATAATCAATAAGTCTTAAAATGTTTTCAAAGCTGGTTTCTGAGATGGTTTTACAATATTATTTATTGTTTATGTTTATAGTAAATCTTAATCAAAATTTGATTCTAAACAACTTTTGCTTTTGGCGTTTGTAGGCTGGGACATACCGTTTTCGAAAAACACGAAATTTTTAAACTTTTTGTTGTTTGCTAAGTATCGGATCAACTTTTCATACTGTGAATCGCTAAAGAATGCCGATTTGAAGTTGTTTCTGTTATTTCCGTGATTAAAAAGCCTTAAACTTCATTGTAAAAACATCGCAAAAACCAGGTTTGAAAAATTTTTACGATTTATTGTTTATGTTTATAGTAAATCTTAATCAAAATTTGATTCTAAGCAACTTTTGCTTTTGGCGTTTTCAGGCTGGTACATACCGTTTTCGAAAAACACGAAATTTTAAACTTTTTGTGGTTTGGTAAGTATCGGAACAACTTTTCATATTGTAAATCGCTAAAGAATGCCGATTTGAAGTTGTTTCTGTTATTTCCGTGATTAAAAAGCTTTAAACTTCATTGCAAAAACATCTCAAAAACCAGGTTTGAAAAAATTTTAAGACTTATTTAATATGTTTATAATAAATCTTACTCAAAAGTGAATTCTAAACAACATTTGCTCTTGGCGTTTTCAGGCTAGGTCGTATCGTTTTCGAGAATTTACAAGTTGCCATTTGAACTACATATTCCAGGATATAAATTTTGCGGGCCAGGCACAAAATTAGCCAAGTGGTTAGTAAAAGGAGATCAAGGAACTTCATTGTATACTTAAACGAAAACTGACTCAAAATTGAATTCTAAACACATTTTGCTCTTGGTATTTTTCTGCTAGCACGCACCGGTTTCAAGAAAACGACCGCAAATGCTGTAAAACGCTTCAGAATCCCAATTTGAAGCGATTTTCGGTATTTTTGTGCTAGATCAGCCGTTTTCTTGAAGTTGTTTTTCGTATTTGCGTGTTTAAAAAGCCGTAAACTTTATTGTAAAACCATCTCAGAAACCATGTTTCAACACATTTTAAGACTTGTTGATTATGTTCATAGTAAATCATACTCAAGATTGAATTCTTAATAACTTTTGCACTTGACGTTTTTAGATTTGGACTTACCGTCTTCTAGAAATACAAAATTTTAAACTTTTTGTTGTTTGGTAAGGATGGGAACCACTTTACATTCTGTAAATCGCTCCAAAATCCCGATGTGAAGTTGTGTTTGGTATATGCGTGTTTAAAAATCCGTTAACTTTTTTGTAAAACCATCTCTGAAATCAGCTTTGAAAACATTTTAAGACTTATTGATTATTTTTATAGTAAATCTTACTCAAGATTGAATACGAAATTACCATTGCTCATGGCGTTTTTAGGTTTGGACATACCGCTTTCAAGAAATACAAAAATTTCAAACTTTTTGTTGTTTGGTAAATATGGGAACAACTTTCCATACTGTAAATGGTTCCAAAATCTCGATTTGAAGTAGTGTCTTGTTATTTCGGTGATAAAAAAGGCCTAAACTTAATTGTAAAAACATCACAGAAAGTAGGTTTGAAAAAATTTTAAGCATTTTTGACAAAAACCGTTGTAACTTTGATGTTTCAAGACATTTTGATAAAATTTCTGATAAGTTTTGCTCAAAGTTCAATTTTAAACAAGTTTTGCTTTTTGCATTTTCAGGCTTCGACATACCATTTTCTAGAAATACAAAACTTTTAAACTTATTGTGGTTTGGTAAGTATCCCATACTTACCACGCAACTTTCCATACTATAAATCGCTCCAAAAGCCACATTTGAAGTTATTTTTGGTATTTCCGTGATTGAAAAGCCTTAAATTTCATTGTAAAAACATCGCCAAAACCAGGTTTGAAAACATTTTAAGACTTATTATGTTTATAGTAAATCTTAATCAAAATTGAATTCTAAACAACTTTTGCTCTTAGCGTTTTCAGGCTGGGCATACCGTTTTCGAGAAACACGAGATTTTTAAACTTTTTGTTGTTTGCTACGTATCGCATCAACTTTTCATACTGTGAATCGCTAAAGAATGCCGATTTGAAGTTGTTTCTGTTATTTCCGTGATTAAAAAGCTTTAAACTTCATTGTAAAAACATCTCAAAAACCAGGTTTGAAAAAATTTTACGACTTATTGATTATGTTTACAGTAAATCATACTCAAGACTGAATTCTAAATAGTTTTTGCTCTTGAAGTTGTGTTTTGTTATTTTCGTGGTTCAAGAATCGGAACAACTTTCCAGCCTATAAATGGCTCCAAAATCTTGATTTGAAGTTATTTTTGTGTTACCGTGATTAAAAAGGCATAAACTTAATTGTAAAACTTTGCAGGAACTAGGTTTGAAAAATTTTTAAGCATTCTTGACTAAAATATTTGAAACTTTGTTATTTCAAGACCTGGTGATAAAGTTTCTGGTCAGTCTTACCAAGAATTCAATTCTAAACAACTTTTGCTCTTGGCATTTTCAGGTTTGGACGTAGCGTTTTCAAGAAAAACAAAACTTTAAAAATTTTGGTTGTTTGGTAAGTATGGGAACAACTTTCCATACTGTAAGTTGCTCCAGAATCCCGATTTGAGGTAATTTTTGGTATTGGGGTTATTAAAAACCCATAAACTTCGTTGTAAAAACATCGCAGAAAGCAAGTTTGAAAAAATTTTATGCATTCTTGACTAAAATATTTGAAACTTTGTTATTTCAAGACCTGGCGATAAAGTTTCTGGTCAGTCTTACCAAGAATTGAGTTCTAAACAACTTTTGCTCTTGGCATTTTCAGGCTTGGACGTACCGTTTTCAAGAAACACAATAATTTTAAAATTTTTGTTGTTTGGTAAGTATGGGAACAACTTTCAATCCTATAAACCGCTCCAAAATCTTGATTTGAAGTTATTTTTGGTGTTTCCGTGATTAAAAAGCCGTAAACTTATTTGTAAGAACTTCGCACGAACTAGGTTTGAAAATATTTTAAGTATTTTTAAAAAAAAAAAACGTTGTAACTTTGTTTTTTCGAGCCTTTTTGATAAAATTTCTGGTAAGTCTTACTCAAAGTTTAATTCTAAACAACTTTTGCTCCTGGCATTTTCAGGCTTGGACGTGTAGTTTTCAAGAAATACAAAAATTGTTAACTTTATGTTGTTTGCTAAGTATCCCATACTTACCAAGCCACTTTCCATACTATAAATCGCCCCAAAATCACGATTTGAAGTTATTTTTGGTATTTCCGTTGTTAAAAAGCCGTAAACTTTATTGTAAAACTTCGCAGGAACCAGGTTTGAGAAAGTTTTAAGCATTCTTGACTAAAATATTTGAAACTTTGTTATTTCAAGACCTGGCGATAAAGTTTCTGGTCAGTCATACCAAGAATTCAATTCTAAACAACTTTTGGTCTTGGCATTTTCAGGTTTGGACGTACCGTTTTCAAGAAACACAAAAGTTTAAAAATTTTGGTTGTTTGGTAAGTATGGGAACAACTTTCCATACCGCAAGTTGCTCCAGAATCCCGATTTGAGGTAATTTTTGGTATTGCCGTGATTAAAAACCCGTAAACTTCGTTTTAAAAACATTGCAGAAACCGGGATTGAAAAATTTCAAGTATTTTTGGGAAAAAATCGTTATAACTTTATTGTTTTAAGATTAATGGATAATGTTTCTAGCAAATCTTACTCAAAATCGAATTTTAAACACATTTTGCTCTTGCTATTTTTTCGCTAGCATGCATAGTTTTCGAGAAAACAGCCGATTTATCACAAAAATACCGAAAAGTGCTTCAAATCGGGATTCTGAAGCGTTTTACAGCATTTACGGTCGATTCCTTGAAACCGGTGCGTGCTAGCAATAAAATAGCAAGAGCAAAAGTTGTTCAGAATTCAATTTCAGGTGGGATTTGGTTTAAGCTTTAGCAATAAGTCATAAAACAAAAACGTTACAATGACTTTATCACAAAAATACTACAAATTTTGTACAATCTGGTTTCTACGACTTGTAACAAAGAGATTAACGCCTTAGTAATCACGAAAATCCTTAAATTCACTTCAAATCATGATTCTCGGACGTTTTGTTGCACGTACTGTCGTTTACTTTGAAACGGTGAGTGAGAAATTTCTTTGTAACACGTTGCTGAAACCAGGATTGGAAACTCTTTTTAGTGTTTTTGTGATAAAGTCGTAGTATCGTTCTTGTTTTAAGACCTAGAGATACAACTTAAACGAAAACTGACTCAAAATTGAATTCTAAACACATTTTGCTCTTGGTATTTTTCTGCTAGCACGCACCGGTTTCAAGAAAACGACCGCAAATGCTGTAAAACGCTTCAGAATCCCGATTTGAAGCAATTTTTGGTATTTTTGTGGTAAATCAGCCGTTTTCTCGAAAACTATGCTTGCTAGCGAAAAAATAGCAAGAGCAAAATGTGTTCAGAATTCGATTTTGAGTTAGATTTGCTAGAAACATTATCCATAAATCTTAAAACAATAAAGTTATAACGATTTTTTCCCAAAAATACTTAAAATTTTTAAATCCCGGTTTCTGCGATGTTTTTAAAACGAAGTTTACGGCTTTTTAACAACAGAAATACCAAAAACAACTTCAAATTGAGATTTTGGAGCGATTTACAGTATGGAAAGTTGTTCCCACACTTAACAAACAACAAAAATTTTAAAATTTTTGTGTTTCTTGAAAACTGTACGTTCAAGCCTGAAAATGCCAAGAGCAAAAGTTGTTTAGAATTCAATACTTGGTAAAACTGACCAGAAAAATTATCGACAGGTTTTGAAATAACAAGGTTTCAACTATTTTAGTCAAGAATGCTTAAAATTTTTTCAAATTTTGGTTCTGCGATGTGTTTACAATTAAGTTTACGGCTCTTTAATCACGGAAATACCAAAAATTACTTCAAATCAAGATTTTGGAGCGGTTTGTAGGATGGAAAGTTGTTCCCATACTTACCAAATAACAAAAATTTTAAAATTTTCGTGTTTCTTGAAAACGGTACGTCCAAGCCTGAAAATGCCAATAGCAAAAGTTGTTTAGAACTCAATTCTTGGTAAGACTGACCAGAAACTTTATCGACAGATATTAAAATAACAAAGTTTCAAATATTTTAGTTAAGAATGCATAAAAATTTTTCAAACTTGCTTTCTGCGATGTTTTTACAACGAAGTTTACGGGTTTTTAATTACGGCAATACCAAAAATTACCTCAAATCGGAATTCTGGAGCAACTTACAGTATGGAAAGTTGTTCCCATACTTACCAAACAACCAAAATTTTTCATGTTTTGTGTTTCTTGAAAACGGTACGTCCAAGCCTGAAAATGTCAAGAGCAAAAGTTGTTTAGAATTCAATTCTTGGTAAGACTGACCAGAAACTTTATCGACAGATCTTAAAATAACAAAGTTTCAAATATTTTAGTCAAGAATGCATAAAAATTTTTCAAACTTGCTTTCTGCGATGTTATTACAACGAAGTTTACGGGTTTTTATTCACGGCAATACCAAAAATTACCTCAAATCGGGATTCTGGAGCAACTAACAGTATGGAAAGTTGTTCCCATACTTACCAAACAACCAAAATTATGGGATATTATTAAAGTATGGGATACTTACCAAACAACAATAAGATGAAAATTTTTGTATTTCTTGAAAACGGTAGGTCCAAGCTTAAAAACGCCAAGAGCAAAAGTTGCTTAGAATTCTATTTTGAGTAACATTTACTACAAAATTAATCAATAAGTCTTAAAATGTTTTCAAACCTGGTTTTGGCGATGTTTTTACAATGAAGTTTAAGGCTTTTCAATCACGGTAATACCAAAAATAACTTCAAATGGGGCTTTTGGAGCGATTTATAGCATGAAAAGTTGCGTGGTAAGTATGGGATACTTACCAAACCACAATAAGTTTAAAAGTTTTGTATTTCTTGAAAACGGTATGTCGAAGCCTGAAAATGCAAAGAGCAAAACTTGTTTAAGATTGAACTTTGAGCAAAACTTATCAGAAACTTTATCAAAATGTCTTGAAACAACAAAGTTACAACGATTTTTGTCAAAAATGCTTAAAATTTATTCAAGCTTACTTTCTGTGATGTTTTTACAATAAAGTTTACGGCTTTTTAAACACGCACATACCAAAAACAACTTCAAATGGGGATTCTGGAGCCATTTACAGTATGGAAAGTTGTTCCCACACTTACTAAACAACAAAAAGTTTAAAATTTTGTATTTCTTGAAAACGGTATGTCCAAACCTGAAAACGCCATGAGCAAAAGTAATTTAGAATTCAACCTTGAGTAAGATTTACTATAAAAATAATCAACAAGTCTTAAAATGTTCTCAAACCTAGTTTCTGAGATGTTGTTACAATAAAGTTTACGGCTTTTTAAACACGCACATACCAAAAACAACTTCAAATGGGGATTCTGGAGCCCTTTACAGTATGTAAAGTTGTTCCCCAAGAAGTTTGAAATTTTTGAATTTCTTGAAAACGGTATGTCCAAACCTGAAAACGCCAAGAGCAACAGTAAATTAGAATTCAATCTTGAGTTAGATTTACCATAAATGTAATCAATAACTATTTAAATGTTTTCAAACTTGGTTTCTGAGATGTTTTTACAATGAAGTTTACGGCTTTTTAACCACGAAAATATTAAAAACAACTTCAAATCAGGATTTTGGAACCATTTACAGTATGGAAAGTTGTTCCCATATTTACCAAATAACAAGAAGTTTGAAATTTTTGTATTTCTTGAAAACGGTAAGTCCAAACCTGAAAACGCCAAGAGCAAAAGTAATTTAGAATTCAATCTTGAGTTAGATTTACTATAAATTTAATCAATAACTGTTAAAATATTTTTAAACCTGATTTCTAAGATGTATTTACAATGAAGTTTACGGCTTTTTAACCACGGAAATATCGAAAACAACTTCAAATCGGGATTTTTGAACCAATTGCAGTATGGAAATTTGTTCCCAAACTTACCAAACTACAAAAAGTTTTAAAATTTAGTTTTTCTTGGAAACTGTAGGTTCAACCCTGAAAACGCCTAAAGCAATAGTTGTTTAGGATGCAATCTTGAGTAAGACTTACTATAAAGTTACAACGATTTTTGTCAAAAATGCTTAAAATTTTTTCAAACCTACTTTCTGTGATGTTCTTACAATAAAGTTTAGGCCTTTTAATCACGGAAATACCAAAAATAACTTCAGAAACATAATCAATAGTTCATAAAATGTTTTCTAACCTGGTTTCTGAGATGCTTTTAGAATAAAGTTGACGGCTTTTTAATCACGGAAATAACAAAAACACCTCAAACGGCATTTAGGAGCTTTTTATAGTATGGAAAGTTGTTCTCAAATTTACCAAATTGTAAAGAGATTAAAAATTTCGTGTTTCTTCAAAACGGTATGTCCCAGCCTGAAAATGTCAAGAGCAAAAGTTGTTTAGAATTCAGTCTTGAGTAAGACTTACTATAAACTTAATCAGTAACTCTTAAAAATTTTTAAACCTGGTTTTTGCGATGTTTGTACAATGAAGTTCCTTGATCTCCTTTTGCTAACCACTTGGCCAATTTTGTACCTGGCCCGCAAAATTTATGTCCTGGAATATGTAGTTCAAATGGCAACTTATAAATTCTCGAAAACAATACGACCTAGTCTGAAAACGCCAAGAGCAAATGTTGTTTAGAATCCAATTTTGAGTAAGATTTATTATAAACATAATAAATAAGTCTTAAAATGTTTTCAAACCCGGTTTTTGAGATGTTTTAACAGTGAAGTTTACGGCTTTTTAACCACGAAAATAACAAAACACAACTTCAAATCGAGATTTTGGAGCGATTTACTGAATGGAAAATGGTTCACATACTTACCAAACAACAGAAAGTTCAAATTTTTTGTATTTCTTGAAAATGGTACGTCCAAACATAAAAACGCTAAAAGCAAAAGCTATTTAGAGTTCAATCTTGAGTATGATTTACTATAAACATAATCAATAAGTCGTAAAATTTTTTCAAACCTGGTTTTTGAGATGCTTTTACACTGAAGTTTAAAGCTTTTTGAGCACGAAAATAACAGAAACAACTTCAAATCGGCATTCTTTAGCGATTTACAATATGATAAGTTGTTCCGATACTTACCAAAGAACAAATAGTTTAAAAATTTCGTGTTTCTCGAAAACGGTATGTACCAGCCTGAAAACGCCAAAAGCAAAAGTTGTTTAGAATCAAATTGTGATTAAGATTTAGTATAAACATAAACAATAAATCGTAAAATTTTTTCAAAGTGTTGTTACAATAAAGTTTACGGCTTTGTAAACATCTCAGAAACTAGGTTTGAAAACATTTTAAGACTTGTTGATTATGTTCATAGTAAATCATACTCAAGATTGAATTCTAAATAACTTTTGCTCTTGGCGTTTATAGATTTGGACTTTATTGTGAAAACATTGCAAAAACAAGGTTTGAAATTTTTTAAGACTTATTGCTTAAGTTTATAGTAAGTCTTACTCAAAATTGAATTCTAAACAATTTTTGCTCTTGGCGTTTTCAGGTTTAAACGTACCGTTTTCAAAAAATACAACATTTTTAAACTTTTTGTGGTTTGGTAAGTATGGGAACAACTTTCCATACTGTAAATCGCTCCAGAATCCCGATTTGAAGTTGTTTTTGTTATTTCCGAGATTAAAAAGCCTTAAACTTCATTGTAAAAACATGGCAAAAACCAGGTTTGAAAAAATTTTACGATTTATTGTTTATGTTTATAGTAAATCTTAATCAAAATTTGATTCTAAACAACTTTTGCTTTTGGCGTTTTCAGGCTGGTACATACCGTTTTCGAAAAACACGAAATTTTTAAACTTTTTGTTATTTGGTAAATATGGGAACAACTTTTCATACTGTAAATGGTTCCAAAATCCTGATTTGAAGTTGTTTTTAATATTTTCGTGGTTAAAAAGCCGTAAATTTTATTGTAAAACCATCTCAGAAACCAGGTTTGAAAACATTTTAAGACTTGTTGATTATGTTTATAGTAAATCATACTCAAGATTGAATTCTAAATAAATTTTGCTCTTGACGTTTTTAGATTTGGAATTACCGTATCCTAGAAATACAAAATTTTAACTTTTTGTTCTTTGGTAAGGATGGGAACCACTTTACATTCTATAAACCGCTCCAAAATCCCGATTTGAAGTTGTTTTTGGTATTTGCGTGTTTAAAAATCCGTAAACTTTATTGTATAAACATCTCAGAATCCAAGTTTGAAAACATTTTAATGGTTATTGATAATATTTATAGTAAATCTAACTCAAGATTGAATTCTAAATTACTTTTGCTCTTGGCGTTTTCAGGTTTGGACATACCGTTTTCAAGAAATACAAAAAATTTGAACTTTCTGTTGTTTGGTAAGTGTGGGAACCATTTTCCATTCAGTAAATCGCTCCAAAATCTCGATTTGAAGTTGTGTTTTGTTATTTTCGTGGTTAAAAAGCCGTAAACTTCATTGTTAAAACATCTCAGAAACCAAGTTTGAAAACATTTTAATAGTTATTGATTACATTTATAGTAAATCTAACTCAAGATTGAATTCTAATTTACTTTTGCTCTTGGCGTTTACAGGTTTGGACATACCGTTTTCAAGAAATACAAAAATTTCAAACTTCTTGGGGAAAAACTTTACATACTGTAAATGGCTCCAGAATCCCCACTTGAAGTTGTTTTTCGTATGTGCGTGTTTAAAAATCTGTAAACTTTATTGTAAAAACATCCCAGAACGTAGGTTTGAAAAAATTTTAAGCATTTTTGACAAAAATCGTTGTAACTTTGTTGTTTCAAGACATTTTGATAAAGTTTCTGATAAGTTTTGCTCAAAGTTCAATTTTAAACAAGTTTTGCTCTTTGCATTTTCAGGCTTCGACATACCGTTTTCAAGAAATACAAAACTTTTAAACTTATTGTGGTTTGGTAAGTATCCCATACTTACCACGCAACTTTCCATGCTATAAATCGCTTCAAAAGCCCCATTTGAAGTTATTTTTGGTATTTCCGTGATTAAAAAACCTTAAACTTCATTGTAAAAACAAAAATTTTAAGACTTATTGATTAATTTTATAATAAATGTTACTCAAAAAAGAATTCTAAGCAACTTTTGCTTTTGGCGTTTTTAAGTTTGGACCTACCGTTTTCAAGAAATACTAAAATTTTCATCTTATTAGTATGGGATACTTACCAAACAACTTTCCATACTACAAATCGCTCCAGAATCTGGATTTGAAGTTATTTTTTGTATTTCCGTGATTAAAAAGTTGAAAATTTGATTGCAAAAACATCGCAGAAACCAGGATTGAAAAATTTTAAGCACTTTTGACCAAAATCGTTGTAAATTTGTAGTATTAAAACTTTTTGATAAATTTCCTGGTCAGTCTTACCTAAAATTGAAATCTAAACAAATTTTGCTGTTGGAATTTTCAGACCAAGTCGTCCCGTTTTCGAGAAACACATTTTTTTAAACTTTTTGTTGTTTGGTAAGTGTGGGAACAACTTTCCATATTGTAAGTCGCTCCAAAATCTCAATTTGAAGTTGTTTTTGGTATTCCCGTTGTTAAGAAGCCGTAAAGTTCATTTAAAACACATCAGAAACCAAGTTTGAAAACATATTAAAACTTATTGATTATGTTTATAGTAAATCTTAATCAAAATTGAATTCTAAACAACTTTTGCTCTTGGCGTTTTCAGGCTGGGCATACCGTTTTCGAGAAACACGAAATTTTAAAAATTTTGGTTGCTTGGTAAGTATGGGAACAACTTTCCATACTGGTAGTTGCTCCAGCATCCCGATTTGAGGTAATTTTTTGTATTGCCGTGAATAAAAACCCGTAAACTTCGTTGTAATAACATCGCAGAAAGCAAGTTTGAAAAATTTTTATGCATTCTTGACTAAGATATTTGAAACTTTGTTATTTTAAAATCTGTCGATAAAGTTTCTGGTCAGTCTTACCAAGAATTGAATTCTAAACAACTTTTGCTCTAGGCATTTTCAGGCTTGGACGTACCGTTTTCAAGAAACACAAAAATTTTAAAATTTTTGTTGTTTGGTAAGTATGGGAACAACTTTGCATCCTATAAACCGCTCCAAAATCTTGATTTGAAGTTATTCTTGGTGTTTCCGTGATTAAAAAGCCGTAAACTTATTTGTAAGAACTTCGCACGAATTAAGTTTGAAAATATTTTAAGTATTTTTGAAAAAAAAAAACGTTATAACTTTGTTTTCTCGAGCCTTTTTGATAAAATTTCTGGTAAGTCTTACTCAAAGTTTAATTCTAAACAACATTTGCTCCTGGCATTTTCAGGCTTGGACGTGTAGTTTTCAAGAAATACAAAAATTGTTACCTTTATGTTGTTTGCTAAGTATCCCATATTTTGTTATTTTAAGATCTGTCGATAAAGTTTCTAGTCAGTCTTACCAAGAATTGAATTCTAAACAACTTTTGCTCTTGGCATTTTCAAGCTTGGACGTACCGTTTTAAAGAAACACAAAAATTTTAAAATTTTTGTTGTTTGGTAAGTGTGGGAACAACTTTCCATACTGTAAATCACTTCAAAATCTAAATTTGAAGTTATTTTTGGTATTTCCGTTGTTAAAAAGCCGTAAACTTCATTGTAAAACTTCGCAGGAACCAGGTTTGAGAAAGTTTTAAGCATTCTTGACTAAAATATTTGAAACTTTGTTATTTCAAGACCTGGCGATAAAGTTTCTGGTCAGTCTTACCAAATATTCAATTCTAAACAACTTTTGGTCTTGGCATTTTCAGGTTTAGACGTACCGTTTTCAAGAAATACAACATTTTTAAACTTTTTGTGGTTTGGTAAGTATGGGAACAACTTTCCATACTGTAAATCGCTCCAGAATCCCGATTTGAAGCTGTTTTTGTTATTTCCGTGATTAAAAATTCTTAAACTTCATTGTAAAAACATCGCAAAAACCAGGTTTGAAAAAATTTTACGATTTATTGTTTATATTTATAGTAAATCTTAATCAAAATTTGATTCTAAACAACTTTTGCTTTTGGCGTTTTCAGGCTGGTACATACCGTTTTCGAGAAACACGAGATTTTGAAACAACATCTCAGAAACTAGGTTTGAAAACATTTTAAGACTTGTTGATTATGTTCATAGTAAATCATACTCAAGATTGAGTTCTAAATAAATTTTGCTCTTGACGTTTTTAGATTTGGACTTACCGTCTTCTACAAACACAAAATTTTAAACTTTTTGTTGTTTGGTAAGGATGGGAACCACTTTACATTCTGTAAATCGCTCCAAAATCCCGATTTGAAATTGTGTTTGGTATGTGCGTGTTTAAAAAGCCGTAAACTTTATTGTAACAACATCTCAGAAACTAGGTTTGAAAACATTTTAAGAATTTTTGACAAAAATCGTTGTAACTTTGTTGTTTCAAGACATTTTGATAAAGTTTCTGATAAGTTTTGCTCAAAGTTCAGTTTTAAACAAGTTTTGCTTTTTGCATTTTCAGGCTTCAACATACCGTTTTCAAGAAATACAAAATTTTTAAACTTATTGTGGTTTGGTAAGTATCCCATACTTACCACGCAACTTTCCATACTATAAATCGCCCCAAAATCACGATTTGAAGTTATTTTTGGTATTTCCGTTGTTAAAAAGCCGTAAACTTCATTGTAAAACTTCGCAGGAACCAGGTTTGAGAAAGTTTTAAGCATTCTTGACTAAAATATTTGAAACTTTGTTATTTCAAGACCTGGCGATAAAGTTTCTGGTCAGTCTTACCAAGAATTCAATTCTAAACAACTTTTGGTCTTGGCATTTTCAGGTTTGGACGTACCGTTTTCAAGAAACACAAAAGTTTAAAAATTTTGGTTGTTTGGTAAGTATGGGAACAACTTTCCATACTGCAAGTTGCTCCAGAATCCCGATTTGAGGTAATTTTTGGTATTGCCGTGATTAAAAACCCGTAAACTTCGTTTTAAAAACATTGCAGGAACCGGGATTGAAAAATTTCAAGTATTTTTGGGAAAAAATCGTTATAACTTTATTGTTTTAAGATTTATGGATAATGTTTCTAGCAAATCTTACTCAAAATCGAATTTTAAACACATTTTACTCTTGCTATTTTTTCGCTAGCATGCATAGTTTTCGAGAAAACAGCCGATTTATCACAAAAATACCGAAAATCGCTTCAAATCGGGATTCTAAAGCGTTTTACAGCATTTACGGTCGTTTCCTTGAAACCGGTGCGTGCTAGCAATAAAATAGCAAGAGCAAAAGTTGTTCAGAATTCAATTTCAGGTGGGATTTGGTTTAAGCTTTAGCAATAAGTCTTAAAACAAAAACGTTACAACGACTTTATCTCAAAAATACTACAAATTTTGTACAATCTGGTTTCTACGACTCGTAACAGAGAGATTAACGCCTTAATAATCACGAAAATCCATAAATTCACTTCAAATCATGATTCTCGGACGTTTTGTTGCACGTACTGTCGTTTACTTTGAAACTGTGAGTGAGAAATTTCTTTGTAACACGTTGCTGAAACCAGGATTGGAAACTCATTTTACTGTTTTTGTGATAAAGTCGTAGTATCGTTCTTGTTTTAAGACCTAGAGATACAACTTAAACGAAAACTGACTCAAAATTGAATTCTAAACACATTTTGCTCTTTGTATTTTTCTGCTAGCACGCACCGGTTTCAAGAAAACGACCGCAAATGCTGTAAAACGCTTCAGAATCCCGATTTGAAGCGATTTTTGGTATTTTTGTGGTAAATCAGCCGTTTTCTCGAAAACTATGCTCGCTAGCGAAAAAATAGCAAGAGCAAAATGTGTTCAGAATTCGGTTTTGAGTAAGATTTGCTAGAAACATTATCCATAAATCTTAAAACAGTAAAGTTATAACGATTTTTTCCCAAAAATACTTAAAATTTTTCAATACCGGTTTCTGCGATGTTTTTAAAACGAAGTTTACGGCTTTTTAACAACAGAAATACCAAAAACAACTTCAAATTGAGGTTTTGGAGCGATTTACAGTATGGAAAGTTGTTCCCACACTTACCAAACAACAAAAATTTTAAAATTTTTGTGTTTCTTGAAAACTGTACGTTCAAGCCTGAAAATGCCAAGAGCAAAAGTTGTTTAGAATTCAATACTTGGTAAAACAGACCAGAAAAATTATCGACAGGTCTTGAAATAACAAGGTTTCAACTATTTTAGTCAAGAATGCTTAAAATTTTTTCAAATTTGCTTTCTGCGATGTGTTTACAATTAAGTTTACGGCTTTTTAATCACGGAAATACCAAAAATAACTTCAAATCGTGATTTTGGAGCGATTTATAGTATGGAAAGTGGCTTGGTAAGTATGGGATACTTAGCAAACAACATAAAGTTAACAATTTTTGTATTTCTTGAAAACTACACGTCCAGCCTGTAAATGCCAGGAGCAAAGGTTGTTTAGAACTAAACTTTGAGTAAGACTTACCAGAAATTTTATCAAAATGGCTCGAAAAAACAAAGTTACAAACTTGTTCCCACACTTACCAAACAACAAAAAGTTTAAAAATTTTGTGTTTCTCGAAAACGGGACGACTTGGTCTGAAAATTCCAACAGCAAAATTTGTTTAGAATTCAATTTTAGGTAAGACTGACCAGGAAATTTATCAAAAAGTTTTAAAACTACAAATTTACAACGATTTTGGTCAAAAGTGCTTAAAATTTTTCAATCCTGGTTTCTGCGATGTTTTTGCAATCAAATTTTCAACTTTTTAATCACGGAAATACAAAAAATAACTTCAAGTCGAGATTCTGGAGCGATTTGTAGTATGGAAAGTTGTTTGGTAAGTATGGGATACTTACCAAACAACAATAAGATGAAAATTTTTGAATTTCTTGAAAACGGTATGTCGAAGCCTGAAAATGCAAAAAGCAAAACTTGTTTAAAATTGAACTTTGAGCAAAACTTATCAGAAACTTTATCAAAATGTCTTGAAACAACAAAGTTACAACGATTTTTGTCAAAAATGCTTAAAATTTTTTCAAACCTACTTTCTGTGATGTTTTTACAATGAAGTTTAGGCCTTTTTAATCACGGAAATAACAAAACACAACTTCAAATCGAGATTTTGGAACCATTTACAGTATGGAAAGTTGTTCCCATATTTACCAAACAACAGGAAGATTGAAATTTTTGTATTTCTTGAAAACGGTATGTCCAAACCTGCAAACGCCAAGAGCAAAAGTAATTTAGAATTCAATCTTGAGTTAGATTTACTATAAAAATAATCAACAAGTCTTAAAATGTTTTCAAACCTAGTTTCTGAAATGTTGTTACAATAAAGTTTACGGCTTTTTAAACACGCACATACCAAACACAATTTCAAATCGGGATTTTGGAGCGATTTACAGAATGTAAGGTGGTTCCCATCCTTACCAAACAACAAAAAGTTTAAAATTTTGTATTTGTAGAAGACGGTAAGTCCAAATCTAAAAACGTCAAGAACAAAATTTATTTAGAATTCAATCTTGAGTATGATTTACTATGAACATAATCAACAAGTCTTAAAATGTTTTCAAACCTGGTTTCTGAGATGGTTTTACAATAAAATTTACGGATTTTTAAACACTCAAATACGAAAAACTACTTCAAATGGGGATTTTGGAGCCATTTACAGTATGGAAAGTTGCTCCCACACTTACCAAACAACAAAAAGTTTAAAATTTTGTATTTCTTGAAAACGGTATGTCCAAACCTGCAAACGCCAAGAGCAAAAGTAATTTAGAATTCAATCTTGAGTTAGATTTACTATAAAAATAATCAATAACTATTAAAATGTTTTCAAACTTGGTTTCTGAGATGTTTTTACAATGAAGTTTACGGCTTTTTAACCACGAAAATATCAAAAACAACTTCAAATCGGGATTTTTGAACCAATTGCAGTATGGAAGTTTGTTCCCAAACTTACCAATCTACAAAAAGTTTTAAAACTTAGTTTTTCTTGGAAACTGTAGGTTCAAGCCTGAAAACGCCTAAAGCAATAGTTGTTTAGGATGCAATCTTGAGTAAGACTTACTATAAAGTTACAACGATTTTTGTCAAAAATGCTTAAATTTTTTTCAAACCTACTTTCTGTGATGTTCTTACAATAAAATTTAGGCCTTTTTAAAAACGGAATAACCAAAAATAACTTCAGAAACATAATCAATAGGTCATAAAATGTTTTCTAACCTGGTTTCTGAGATGCTTTTAGAATAAAGTTGACGGCTTTTTAATCACGGAAATAACAAAAACACCTCAAACGGCATTTAGGAGCTTTTTACAGTATGGAAAGTTGTTCTCAGATTTACCAAATTAGAAAAGTTTAAAAATTTCGTGTTTCTTCAAAACGGTATGTCCCAGCCTGAAAATGTCAAGAGCAAAAGTTGTTTAGAATTCAGTCTTGAGTAAGACTTACTATAAACTTAATCAGTAACTCTTAAAAATTTTTAAACCTGGTTTTTGCGATGTTTATACAATGAAATTCCTTGATCTCCTTTTGCTAACCACTTGGCTAATTTTGTACCTGGCCCGCAAATTTATGTCCTGGAATATGTAGTTCAAATGGCAACTTATAAATTCTCGAAAACGATACGACCTAGCCTGAAAACGCGAAGAGCAAATGTTGTTTAGAATTCAATTTTGAGTAAGATTTATTATAAACATAATAAATAAGTCTTAAAATGTTTTCAAACCCGGTTTTTGAGATGTTTTAACAATGAAGTTTACGGCTTTTTGACCACGAAAATAACAAAACACAACTTCAAATCGAGATTTTGGAGCGATTTACTGAATGGAAAATGGTTCCCATACTTACCAAACAACAGAAAGTTCAAATTTTTTGTATTTCTTGAAAACAGTACGTCCAAATCTAAAAACGCTATAAGCAAAAGCTATTTAGAATTCAATCTGGAGTATGATTTACTATAAACATAATCAATAAGTCGTAAAATTTTTTCAAACCTGGATTTTGAGATGTTTTTACAATGAAGTTTAAAGCTTTTTAATCACGGAAATAACAGAAACAACTTCAAATCGGCATTCTTTAGCGATTTACAATATGAAAAGTTGTTCCGATACTTACCAAGCAACAAAAAGTTTAAAAATCTCGTGTTTCTCGAAAACGGTATGTACCAGCCTGAAAACGCCAAAAGCAAAAGTTGTTTAGAATCAAATTTTGATTAAGATTTACTATAAACATAAATAATAAATCGTAAAATTTTTTCAAACCTGGTTTTTGCGATCTTTTTACAATGAAGTTTAAGAATTTTTAATCACGGAAATAACAAAAACAGCTTCAAATCGGGATTCTGAAGCGATTTACAGTATGGAAAGTTGTTCCCATACTTACCAAACCACAAAAAGTTTAAAAATGTTGTATTTCTTGAAAACGGTACGTCTAAACCTGAAAACGCCGAGAGCAAAAGTTGTTTAGAATTCAATTTTGAGTAAGACTAAAAAGTTATTTTTATTATTTCCGTGGTCAAAAAGCTGTAAACTTCATTGTAAAATTTTCCCAGAAACCAGGAATAAATAATGTTTACTATTTTTGACAAAAATTGTTGTAAATTTGTTGTTTCAAGAATTTTTGATAAAGTTTATAGTAAGTCTTACTCAAGATTGCATTATAAACAACTATTGCTCTAAGCGTTTTCAGGCTTGCACCTACAGTTTTCAAGAAAAACGAAATTCTTAAACTTGTTGTAGTTTGGTTAGTTTGGGAACAACTTTTCATACTGTAAATGGTTCCAAAGTCCCGATTTGAAGGTGTTTTTGATATTTCCGTGGTTAAAAAGCCGTAAACTTCATTGTAGAAACATCTCAGAAACCAGAATTAACAATATTTTAACAGTTATTGATTATATTTATAGTAAATCTAACTCAAGCCTAAATTCTAAATGACTTTTGCTCTTGGCGTTTTTAGGTTTGGACATACCGTTATTAAGAAATACAACATTTAAAACTTTTTGTTGTTTGGTAAGTATGGGAACAACTTTCCATACTGTAGATGGCTCCAAAATCCCCATTTGAAGTAGTTTTTGGTATGTACGTGTTTAAAAAACCGTAAACTTTATTGTAACATCTCAAAAACCAGGTTTGAAAACATTTTAAGACTTATTGATTATTTTTATAGTAAATCTAACTCAAGATTGAATTCTAAATTACTTTTGCTCTTGGCGTTTTCAGGTTTGGACATACCGTTTTCAAGAAATACAAGAATTTCAAACTTTTTGTTGTTTGATAAGTATGAAAACAATTTTCCATACTGTAAATGGCTCCAAAATCTCCATTTGAAGTTGTTTTTTGTATGTGCGTGTTTAAAAAGCCGTAAACTTTATTGTAACAACATCTCAGAAACCAGGTTTGAAAACATTTTAAGACTTATTGATTATTTTTATAGTAAATCTAACTCAAGATTGAATTCTATATTTCTTTTGCTCTTGGCATTTTCTGGTTTGGACGTACCGTTTTGAAGAAACACAAAAATTTTAAAATTTTTGTTGTTTGGTAAGTATGGGAACAACTTTCCATCCTATAAACCGCTCCAAAATCTTGATTTTAAGTTATTTTTGGTGTTTCCGTGATTAAAAAGCCGTAAACTTATTTGTAAGAACTTCGCACGAACTAGGTTTGAAAATATTTTAAGTATTTTTGAAAAAAAAACGTTGTAACTTTGTTTTTTCGAGCCATTTTGATAAAATTTCTGGTAAGTCTTACTCAAAGTTTAGTTCTAAACAACTTTTGCTCCTGGCATTTACAGGCTGGACGTGTACTTTTCAAGAAATACAAAAATTGTTAACTTTAGGTTGTTTGCTAAGTATCCCATACTTACCAAGCCACTTTCCATACTATAAATCGCTCCAAAATCACGATTTGAAGTTATTTTTGGAATTTCCGTGATTAAAAAGGCGTAAACTTAATTGTAAACACATCGCAGAAAGCAAATTTAAAAAATTTTTAAGCATTCTTGACTAAAATAGTTGAAACCTTGTTATTTCAAGACCTGTCGATTAATTTTCTGGTCAGTCTTACCAAGAATTGAATTCTAAACAACTTTTGCTCTTGGCATTTTCAGGCTTGAACGTACAGTTTTCAAGAAACACAAAAATTTTAAAATTTTTGTTGTTTGGTAAGTGTAGGAACAACTTTCCATACTGTAGATCGCTCCAATATCTCAATTTGAATTTATTTTTGTGTTTCCGTGATTAAAAAGCCATAAATTTAATTGTAAAACTTCGCAGGAACTAGGTTTGAGATAATTTTAAGCATTCTTGACTAAAATATTTGAAACTTTCTTATTTCAAGACCTGGTGATAGAGTTTCTGGTCAGTCTTACCAAGAATTCAATTCTAAACAACTTTTGCTCTTGGCATTTTCAGGTTTGGACGTACCGTTTTCAAGAAACACAAAACTTTAAAAATTTTGGTTGTTTGGTAAGTATGGGAACAACTTTCCATACTGTAAGTTGCTCCAGAATTCCGATTTGAGGTAATTTTTGTTATTGCCGTAATTAAAAACCCGTAAACTTCGTTGTAAAAGCATCGCAGAAAGCAAGTTTGAAAAATTTTTATGCATTCTTGACTAAAATATTTGAAACTTTGTTATTTTAATATCTGTCGATAAAGTTTCTGGTCAGTCTTACCAAGAATTGAATTCTAAACAACTTTTGCTCTTGGCATTTTCAGGCTTGAACGTACAGTTTTCAAGAAACACAAAAATTTTAAAATTTTTGTTGTTTGGTAATTGTGAGAACAACTTTCCATACTGTCAATCGCTCCAAAATCTCAATTTGAAGTTGTTTTTGGTATTTCCGTTATTAAAAAGCCGTAAACTTCATTGTAAAACTTCGCAGGAACCAGGTTTGAGAAAGTTTTAAGCATTCTTGACTAAAATATTTAAAACTTTGTTATTTTAAGATCTGTCGATAAAGTTTCTGGTCAGTCTTACCAAGAATTGAGTTCTAAACAACTTTTGCTCTTGGCATTTTCAGGCTTGGACGTACCGTTTTCAAGAAACACAACAATTTTAAAATTTTTGTTGTTTGGTAAGTGTGGGAACAACTTTCCATACTGTAAATCGCTCCAAAATCTCAATTTGAAGTTTTTTTTGATATTTCCGTTGTTAAAAAGCCGTAAACTTCATTGTAAAACTTCGCAGGAACCAGGTTTGAGAAAGTTTTAAGCATTCTTGACTAAAATATTTGAAACTTTGTTATTTTAAGATCTGTCGATAAAGTTTCTGGTCAGTCTTACCAAGAATTGAGTTCTAAACAAATTTTGCTATTGGCATTTTCAGGCTTGAACGTACAGTTTTCAAGAAACACAAAAATTTTAAAATTTTTGTTGTTTGGTAAGTGTGGGAACAACTTTCCATACTGTAAATCGCTCCAAAATCTCAATTTGAAGTTGTTTTTGGTATTTCTGTTGTTAAAAAGCCGTAAACTTCGTTTTAAAAACATCGCAGAAACCGGGATTGAAAAATTTTAAGTATTTTTGGGAAAAAATCGTTATAACTTTATTGTTTTAAGATTTATGGATAATGTTTCTAGCAAATCTTACTCAAAATCGAATTCTGAACACATTTTGCTCTTGCTATTTTTTCGCTAGCAAGCATAGTTTTCGAGAAAACGGCTGATTTACCGCAAAAATACTAAAAATTGCTTCAAATCGGGATTCTGAAGCGTTTTACAGCATTTGCGGTCGTTTTCTTGAAACCGGTGCGTGCTAGCAGAAAAATTCCAAGAGCAAAATGTGTTTAGAATTCAATTTTGAGTCAGTTTTTGTTTAAGTTGTAGCTCTAGGTCTTAAAACAAGAACGATGCTACGACTTTATCACAAAAACACTAAAAAGAGTTTCCAATCCTGGTTTCAGCAACGTGTTACAAAGAAATTTCTCACTCACCGTTTCAAAGTAAACGACAGTACGTGCAACAAAACGTCCGAGAATCATGATTTGAAGTGAATTTAAGGATTTTCGTGATTATTAAGGCGTTAATCTCTTTGTTACGAGTCGTAGAAACCAGATTGTACAAAATTTGTAGTATTTTTGTGATAAAGTCGTTGTAACGTTTTTGTTTTAAGACTTATTGCTAAAGCTTAAACCAAATGCCACCTGAAATTGAATTCTGAACAACTTTTGCTCTTGCTATTTTATTGCTAGCACGCACCGGTTTCAAGGAAACGACCGTAAATTCTGTAAAACGCTTCAGAATCCCGATTTGAAGCGATTTTCGGTATTTTTGTGATAAATCGGCTGTTTTCTCGAAAACTATGCATGCTAGCGAAAAAATAGCAAGAGCAAAATGTGTTTAAAATTCGATTTTGAGTAAGATTTGCTAGAAACATTATCCATAAATCTTAAAACAATAAAGTTATAACGATTTTTTCCCAAAAATACTTGAAATTTTTCAATCCCGGTTTCTGCAATGTTTTTAAAACGAAGTTTACGGGTTTTTAATCACGGCAATACCAAAAATTACCTCAAATCGGGATTCTGGAGCAACTTGCAGTATGGAAAGTTGTTCCCACACTTACCAAACAACCAAAATTTTTAAACTTTTGTGTTTCTTGAAAACGGTACGTCCAAACCTGAAAATGCCTAGACCAAAAGTTGTTTAGAATTGAATTCTTGGTAAGACTGACCAGAAACTTTATCGCCAGGTCTTGAAATAACAAAGTTTCAAATATTTTAGTCAAGAATGCTTAAAACTTTCTCAAACCTGGTTCCTGCGAAGTTTTACAATGAAGTTTACGGCTATTTAACAACGGAAATACCAAAAATAACTTCAAATCGTGATTTTGGAGCGATTTATAGTATGGAAAGTGGCTTGGTAAGTATGGGATACTTAGCAAACAACATAAAGTTAACAATATTTGTATTTCTTGAAAACTACACGTCCAAGCCTGAAAATGCCAGGAGCAAAAGTTGTTTAGAATTAAACTTTGAGTAAGACTTACCAGAAATTTTATCAAAAAGGTTAGAAAAAACAAAGTTACAACGTTTTTTTTTCAAAAATACTTAAAATATTTTCAAACCTAGTTCGTGCGAAGTTCTTACAAATAAGTTTACGGCTTTTTAATCACGGAAATACCAAAAATAACTTCAAATCAAGATTTTGGAGCGGTTTATAGGATGGAAAGTTGTTCCCATACTTACCAAAGAACCAAAATTTTTAAAGTTTTGGGTTTCTTAAAAACGGTACGTCCAAACCTGAAAATGCCAAGAGCAAAAGTTGTTTAGAATTGAATTCTTGGTAAGACTGACCAGAAACTTTATCACCAGGTCTTGAAATGACAAAGTTTCAAATATTTTAGTCAAGAATGCTTAAAAATTTTTCAAACCTAGTTCCTGCGAAGTTTTACAATTAAGTTTATGGCTTTTTAATCACGGAAACACAAAAATAACTTCCAATCAAGATTTTGGAGCCATTGGTAGGCTGGAAAGTTGTTCCGATACTTGAACCACGAAAATAACAAAACACAACTTCAAGAGCAAAATCTATTTAGAACTCAGTCTTGAGTATGATTTACTATAAACATAATCAATAAGTCGTAAAATGTTTTCAAACCTGGTTTTGGCGATGTTTTTACAATGAAGTTTAAGGCTATTCAATCACGGAAATACCAAAAATAACTTCAAATGGGGCTTTTGGAGCGATTTATAGTATGGAAAGTTGCGTGGTAAGTATGGGATACTTACCAAACCACAATAAGTTTAAAAGTTTTGTATTTCTAGAAAACGGTATGTCGAAGCCTGAAAATGCAAAAAGCAAAACTTGTTTAAAATTGAACTTTGAGCAAAACTTATCAGAAATTTTATCAAAATGTCTTGAAACAACAAAGTTACAACGGTTTTTGTCAAAAATGCTTAAAATTTTTTCAAACCTACTTTCTGTGATGTTTTTACAATTAAGTTTAGGCCTTTTTAATCATAGAAATAACAAGACACAACTTCAAATCGAGATTTTGGAACCATTTACAGTATGGAAAGTTGTTCCCATATTTACCAAACAACAAAAAGCTTGAAATTTTTGTATTTCTTGAAAGCGGTATGTCCAAACCTAAAAACGCCATGAGCAATGGTAATTTCGTATTCAATCTTGAGTAAGATTTACTATAAAAATAATCAATAAGTCTTAAAATGTTTTCAAACCTGTTTTCTGAGATGGTTTTACAATAAAGTTTACGGCCTTTTAAACACGCAAATACGAAAAACAACATCAAGAAAACGGCTGATTTACCACAAAAATACCGAAAATCGCTTCAAATTGGGATTCTAAAGCGTTTTACAGCATTTGCGGTCGTTTTGTTGAAACCGGTGCGTGCTAGCAGAAAAATACCAAGAGCAAAATGTGTTTAGGATTCAATTTTGAGTCAGTTTTCGTTTAAGTGTACAATGAAGTTCCTTGATCTCCTTTTACTAACCACTTGGCTAATTTTGTGCCTGGCCCGCAAAATTTATATCCTGGAATATGTAGTTCAAATGGCAACTTGTAAATTCTCGAAAACGATACGACCTAGCCTAAAAACGCCAAGAGCAAATGTTGTTTAGAATTCAATTTTGAGTAAGATTTATTATAAACATAATAAATAAGTCTTAAAATGTTTTCAAACCGGGTTTCTGAGATGTTTTAACAATGAAGTTTACGGTTTTTTAACCATGAAAATAACAAAACACAACTTCAAATCGAGATTTTGGAGCGATTTATAGGCTGGAAAGTTGTTCCGATACTTACCAAACAACAAAAAGTTTAAAAATTTCGTGTTTCTCGAAAACGGTATGCCCAGCCTGAAAACGCCAAGAGCAAAAGTAATTTAGAATTCAATCTTGAGTAAGATTTACTATAAAAATAATCAATAAGTCTTAAAATATTTTCAAACCTGGTTTCTAAAATGTTTTTACAATAAAGTTTACGGATTTTTAAACACGCAAATACCAAAAACAACTTCAAATGGGGATTTTGGTGCGATTTACAGTATGGAAAGTTGTTCCCATACTTACCAAACAACAAAAAGTTTTAAATTTTGTATTTCTTAAAAACGGTATATCCAAACCTGAAAACGCCATGAGCATAAATAATTTAGAATTCAATCTTGAGTAAGATTTACTATAAAAATAATCAATAAGTCTTAAAATGTTTTCAAACCTGGTTTCTGAGATGTTGTTACAATAAAGTTTACGGCTTTTTAAACACGCACATACAAAGAACAACTTCAAATGGAGATTTTGGAGCCATTTACAGTATGGAAATTTGTTCCCATACTTACCAAACAACAAAAAGTATTAAATTTTGTATTTCTTAAAAACGGTATGTCCAAACCTAAAAACGCCAAGAGCAAAAGTCATTTAGAATTTAGTCTTGAGTTAGATTTACTATAAATATAATCAATAACTGTTAAAATATTTTTAATTCTGGTTTCTGAGATGTTTCTACAATGAAGTTTACGGCTTTTTAACCACGGAAATATCGAAAACACCTTCAAATCGGGACTTTGGAACCATTTACAATATGAAAAGTTGTTCCCAAAATAACCAACCTACAACAAGTTTAAGAATTTCGTTTTTCTTGAAAACTGTAGGTGTAAGCCTGAAAACGCTTAGAGCAATAGTTGTTTAGAATGCAATCTTGAGTAAGACTTACTGTAAACTTTATCAAAAATTCTTGAAACAACAAATTTACAACAATTTTTGTCAAAAATTGTAAACATTTTTTATTCCTGGTTTCTGGGAAGATTTACAATGAAGTTTACAGTTTTTTGACAACGGAAATAATAAAAATAACTTCAAATCGGGATTTTGGAGCAATTTACAGAATGTAAAGTGGTTCCCATCTTTACCAAACAACAAAAAGTTTGAAATTTTTGAATTTTTTGAGAACGGCACATCCAAACCTGAAAACGCCATAAGCAATAGTAATTTAGTATTCAATCTTGAGTAAGATTTACTATAAAAATAATCAATAAGTCTTAAAATGTTTCCAAAGCTGGTTTCTGAGATGGTTTTACAATATTATTTATTGTTTATGTTTATAGTAAATCTTAATCAAAATTTGATTCTAAACAACTTTTGCTTTTGGCGTTTGTAGGCTGGGACATACCGTTTTCGAGAAACGCGAAATTTTTAAACTTTTTGTTGTTTGCTAAGTATCGGATCAACTTTTCATACTGTGAATCGCTAAAGAATGCCGACTTGAAGTTGTTTCTGTTATTTCCGTGATTAAAAAGCCTTAAACTTCATTGTAAAAACATCGCAAAAACCAGGTTTGAAAAAATTTTACGATTTATTGTTTATGTTTATAGTAAATCTTAATCAAAATTTGATTCTAAACAACTTTTGCTTTTGGCGTTTTCAGGCTGGTACATACCGTTTTCGAGAAACACGAAATTTTAAACTTTTTGTGGTTTGGTAAGTATCGGAACAACTTTTCATATTGTAAATCGCTAAAGAATGCCGATTTGAACTTGTTTCTGTTATTTCCGTGATTAAAAAGCTTTAAACTTCATCGTAAAAACATCTCGAAAACCAGGTTTGAAAAAATTTTACGACTTATTGATTATGTTTATAGTAAATCATACTCAAGATTGAATTCTAAATAGCTTTTGCCTTTAGCGTTTTTAGGTTTGGACGTACCGTTTTCAAGCAATACAAAAATTTGAACTTTCTGTTGTTTGGTAAGTATGGGAACCATTTTCGATTCAGTAAATCGCTCCAAAATCTCGATTTAAAGTTGTGTTTTGTTATTTTCGTGGTTAAAAAGCCGTAAACTTCATTGTGAAAACATCGCAAAAACCAGGTTTAAATTTTTTTAAGACTTATTGCTTAAGTTTATAGTAAGTCTTACTCAAAATTGAATTCTAAACAACTTTTGCTATTGGCGTTTTCAGGTTTAGACGTACCGTTTTCAAGAAATACAACATTTTTAAACTTTTTGTGGTTTGGTAAGTATGGGAACAACTTTCCATACTGTAGATGGTTCCAAAATCCTGATTTGAAATTGTTTTTAATATTTTCGTATTTAAAAAGCCGTAAACTTAATTGTAAAAACATCACAGAAAGTAGGTTTGAAAATTTTTAAGCATTTTTGACAAAAACCGTTGTAACTTTGTTGTTTCAAGACATTTTGATAATATTTCTGATAAGTTTTGCTCAAAGTTCAATTTTAAACAAGTTTTGCTTTTTGCATTTTCAGGCTTCGACATACCGTTTTCTAGAGATACAAAACTTTTAAACTTATTGTGGTTTGGTAAGTATCCCATACTTACCACGCAACTTTCCATACTAAAAATCGCTCCAAAAGCCCCATTTGAAGTTATTTTTGGTATTTCCGTGATTGAAAAGCCTTAAACTTCATTGTAAAAACATCGCCAAAACCAGGTTTGAAAACATTTTAAGACTTATTGATTATGTTTATAGTAAATCTTAATCAAAATTGAATTCTAAACAACTTTTGCTCCTGGCATTTTCAGGTTTGGACGTACCGTTTTCAAGAAACACAAAACTTTAAAAATTTTGGTTGTTTGGTAAGTATGGGAACAACTTTCCATACTGTAAATTGCTCCAGAATCCCGATTTGAGGTAATTTTTGGTATTGCGGTTATTAAAAACCCGTAAACTTCGTTGTAAAAACATCGCAGAAAGCAAGTTTGAAAAATTTTTATGCTTTCTTGACTAAAATATTTGAAACTTTGTTATTTTAAGATCTGTCGTTAAAGTTTCTGGTCAGTCTTACCAAGAATTGAGTTCTAAACAACCTTTGCTTTTGGCATTTTCAGGCTTGGATGTACCGTTTTCAAGAAACACGAAAATTTTAAAATTTTTGTTGTTTGGTAAGTATGGGAACAACTTTCCATCCTACAAACCGCTCCAAAATCTTGATTTGAAGTTATTTTTGGTGTTTCCGTGATTAAAAAGCCGTAAACTTATTTGTAAGAACTTCGCACGAACTAGGTTTGAAAATATTTTAAGTATTTTGAAAAAAATGCGTTGTTACTTTGTTTTTTCGAGCCTTTTTGATAAAATTTCTGGTAAGTCTTACTCAAAGTTTAATTCTTAACAACTTTTGCTCCTGGCATTTTCAGGCTTGGACGTGTAGTTTTCAAGAAATACAAAAATTATTAACTTTATGTTGTTTGCTAAGTATCCCATACTTACCAAGCCACTTTCCATACTATAAATCGCCCCAAAATCACGATTTGAAGTTATTTTTGGTATTTCAGTTGTTAAAAAGCCGTAAACTTCATTGTAAAACTTCGCAGGAACCAGGTTTGAGAAAGTTTTAAGCATTCTTGACTAAAATATTTGAAACTTTGTTATTTCAAAACCTGGCGATAAAGTTTCTGGTCAGTCTTACCAAATATTCAATTCTAAACAACTTTTGGTCTTGGCATTTTCAGGTTTAGACGTACCGTTTTCAAGAAACACAAAAGTTTAAAAATTTTGGTTGTTTGGTAAGTATGGGAACAACTTTCCATACTGCAAGTTGCTCCAGAATCCCGATTTGAGGTAATTTTTGGTATTGCCGTGATTAATGTGTTTCTTGAAAACGGTACGTCCAAACCTGAAAATGCCAAGAGCAAAAGTTGTTTAGAATTGAATTCTTGGTAAGACTGACCAGAAACTCTATCACCAGGTATTGAAATAACAAAGTTTCAAATATTTTAGTCAAGAATGCTTAAAATTATTTCAAACCTAGTTCCTGCGAAGTTTTACAATTAAATTTATGGCTTTTTAATCACGGAAACACCAAAAATAATTTCAAATTGATATAATGGAGCGATTTACAGTATGGAAAGTTGTTACCATACTTACCAAACAACAAAAATTTTAAAATTTTTGTGTTTCTTGAAAACTGTACGTTCAAGCCTGAAAATGCCAAGAGCAAAAGTTGTTTAGAATTCAATTCTTGGTAAGACTGACCAGAAAATTTATCGACAGGTCTTGAAATAACAAGGTTTCAACTATTTTAGTCAAGAATGCTTAAAATTTTTTTAAATTTGCTTTCTGCGATGTGTTAACAATTAAGTTTACGGCTTTTTAATCACGGAAATACCAAAAATAACTTCAAATCGTGATTTTGGAGCGATTTATAGTATGGAAAGTGGCTTGGTAAGTATGGGATACTTAGCAAACAACATAAAGTTAACAATTTTTGTATTTCTTGAAAACTACACGTCCAGCCTGTAAATGCCAGGAGCAATAGTTGTTTAGAACTAAACTTTGAGTAAGACTTACCAGAAATTTTATCAAAAAGGCTCGAAAAAACAAAGTTACGTTTTTTTTTCAAAAATACTTAAAATATTTTCAAACCTAGTTCGTGCGAATTTCTTACAAATAAGTTTACGGCTTCTAATCACGGAAACACCAAAAATAACTTAAAATCAAGATTCTGGATCGGTTTATAGGATGGAAAGTTGTTCCCATACTTACCAAACAACAAAAATTTTAAAATTTTTGTGTTTCTTCAAAACGGTACGTCCAAACCTGAAAATGCCAAGAGCAAAAGTTTTTTAGAATTGAATTCTTGGTAAGACTGACCGGAAACTCTATCACCAGGTATTGAAATAACAAAGTTTCAAATATTTTAGTCAAGAATGCTTAAAATTATTTCAAACCTAGTTCCTGCGAAGTTTTACAATTAAGTTTATGGCTTTTTAATCACGGAAACACCAAAAATAACTTCAAATCAAGATTTTGGAGCGATTTATAGGCTGGAAAGTTGTTCCGATACTTACCGAACAACAAAAAGTTTAAAAATTTCGTGTTTCTCGAAAACGGTATGCCCAGCCTGAAAACGCCAAGAGCAAAAGTTGCTTAGAATTCAATTTTGATTAAGATTTAATATAAACATAATCAATAAGTCTTAAAATGTTTTCAAACCTGGTTTCTAATGTGTTTTAAATGAACTTTACGGCTTCTTAACAACGGAAATACCAAAAACAACTTCAAATTGAGATTTTGAAGCGATTTACACTATGGAAAGTTGTTCCCACACTTACCAAACAACAAAAAGTTTAAAAATTTTGTGTTTCTCGAAAACAGGTCGACTTGGTCTGAAAATTCCAACAGCAAAATTTGTTTAGAATTCAATTTAAGGTAAGACTGACCAGGAAATTTATCAAAAAGTTTTAAAACTTCAAATTTACAACGATTTTGGTCAGAAGTGCTTAAAATTTTTCAATCCTGGTTTCTGCGATGTTTTTGCAATCAAATTTTCAACATTTTAATCACGGAAATACAAAAAATAACTTCAAGTCGAGATTCTGGAACGATTTGTAGTATGGAAAGTTGTTTGGTAAATATGGGATACTTACCAAACAAAAATAAGATGAAAATTTTTGAATTTCTTGAAAACGGTAGGTCCAAGCTTAAAAACGCCAAGAGCAAAAGTTGCTTAGAATTCTATTTTAAATAACATTTACTATAAAATTAATCAATAAGTCTTAAAATTTTTTCAAACCTGATTTTGGCGATGTTTCTACAATGAAGTTTAAGGCTTTTCAATCACGGAAATACCAAAAATAAATTCAAATGGGGCTTTTGGAGCGATTTATAGCATGGAAAGTTGCGTGGTAAATATGGGATACTTACCAAACCACAATAAGTTTAAAAGTTTTGTATTTCTTGAAAACGGTATGTCGAAGCCTGAAAATGCAAAGAGCAAAACTTGTTTAAAATTGAACTTTGAGCAAAACTTATCAGAAACTTTATCAAAATGTCTTGAAACAACAAAGTTACAACGATTTTTGTCAAAAATGCTTAAAATTTTTTCAAACTTACACTCTGTGATGTTTTTACAATAAAGTTTACGGCTTTTTAAACACGCACATACGAAAAACAACTTCAAATGGGGATTCTGGAGCCATTTACAGTATGTAAAGTTGTGCCCCAAGAAGTTTGAAATTTTTGTATTTCTTGAAAACGGTATGTCCAAACCTGAAAACGCCAAGAGCAAAAGTAAATTAGAATTCAATCTTGAGTTAGATTTACTATAAATGTAATCAATAACTATTAAAATGTTTTCAAACTTGGTTTCTGAGATGTTTTTACAATGAAGTTTACGGCTTTTTAACCACGAAAATATTAAAAACAACTTCAAATCAGGATTTTGGAACCATTTACATTATGGAAAGTTGTTCTCATATTTACCAAATAACAAGAAGTTTGAAATTTTTGTATTTCTTGAAAACGGTATGTTCAAACCTGAAAACGCCAAGAGCAAAAGTAATTTAGAATTCAATCTTGAGTTAGATTTACTATAAATATTATAAATAACCATTAAAATGTTTTCAAACTTGGTTTCTGAGATGTTCATACAATAGAGTTTACGGATTTTTAAACACGCAAATACCAAAAACAACTTCAAATCGGGATTTTGGGGCGGTTTATAGAATGTAAAGTGGTTCCCATCCTTACCAAAGAACAAAAAGTTTAAAATTTTGTATTTCTAGGAGACGGTAAGTCCAAATCTAAAAACGTCAAGAGCAAAATTTATTTAGAATTCAATCTTGAGTATGATTTACTATAAACATAATCAACAAGTCTTAAAATGTTTTCAAACCTGGTTTCTGAGATGGTTTTACAATAAAATTTACGGCTTTTTAAACACTCAAATACGAAAAACAACTTCAAATGGGGATTTTGGAGCCATTTACAGTATGGAAAGTTGTTCCCACACTTACTAAACAACAAAAAGTTTAAAATTTTGTATTTCTTGAAAACGGTATGTCCAAACCTGAAAACGCCATGAGCAAAAGTAATTTAGAATTCAATCTTGAGTAAGATTTACTATAAAAATAATCAACAAGTCTTAAAATGTTTTCAAACCTAGTTTTTGAGATGTTGTTACAATAAAGTTTACGGCTTTTTAAACACGCACATACCAAAAACAACTTCAAATGGGGATTCTGGAGCCATTTACAGTATGTAAAGTTGTTCCCCAAGAAGTTTGAAATTTTTGAATTTCTTGAAAACGGTTTGTCCAAACCTGAAAACGCCAAGAGCAACAGTAAATTAGAATTCAATCTTGAGTTAGATTTACCATAAATGTAATCAATATCTATTAAAATGTTTTCAAACTTGGTTTCTGAGATGTTTTTACAATGAAGTTTACGGCTTTTTAACCACGAAAATATTAAAAACAACTTCAAATCAGGATTTTGGAACCATTTACAGTATGGAAAGTTGTTCCCATATTTACCAAATAACAAAAAGTTTAAAAATTTCGTATTTCTCGAAAACGGTATGTACCAGCCTGAAAACGCCAAAAGCAAAAGTTGTTTAGAATCAAATTTTGATTAAGATTTACTATAAACATGAACAATAAATCGTAAAATTTTTTCTAACCTGGTTTTTGCCATGTTTTTACAATGAAGTTTAAGGTTTTTTAATCTCGGAAATAACAAAAACAGCTTCAAATCGGGATTCTGGAGCGATTTACAGTATGGAAAGTTGTTCCCATACTTACCAAACCACAAAAAGTTTGAAATTTTTGTATTTCTTGAAAACGGTATGTTCAAACCTGAAAACGCCAAGAGCAAAAGTAATTTAGAATTCAATCTTGAGTTATATTTACTATAAATATTATCAATAACCATTAAAATGTTTTCAAACTTGGTTTCTGAGATGTTCATACAATAGAGTTTACGGATTTTTAAACACGCAAATACCAAAAACAACTTCAAATCGGGATTTTGGGGCGGTTTATAGAATGTAAAGTGGTTCCCATCCTTACCAAAGAACAAAAAGTTTAAAATTTTGTATTTCTAGGAGACGGTAAGTCCAAATCTAAAAACGTCAAGAGCAAAATTTATTTAGAATTCAATCTTGAGTATGATTTACTATAAACATAATCAACAAGTCTTAAAATGTTTTCAAACCTGGTTTCTGAGATGGTTTTACAATAAAATTTACGGCTTTTTAAACACTCAAATACGAAAAACAACTTCAAATGGGGATTTTGGAGCCATTTACAGTATGGAAAGTTGTTCCCACACTTACTAAACAACAAAAAGTTTAAAATTTTGTATTTCTTGAAAACGGTATGTCCAAACCTGAAAACGCCATGAGCAAAAGTAATTTAGAATTCAATCTTGAGTAAGATTTACTATAAAAATAATCAACAAGTCTTAAAATGTTTTCAAACCTAGTTTTTGAGATGTTGTTACAATAAAGTTTACGGCTTTTTAAACACGCACATACCAAAAACAACTTCAAATGGGGATTCTGGAGCCATTTACAGTATGTAAAGTTGTTCCCCAAGAAGTTTGAAATTTTTGAATTTCTTGAAAACGGTTTGTCCAAACCTGAAAACGCCAAGAGCAACAGTAAATTAGAATTCAATCTTGAGTTAGATTTACCATAAATGTAATCAATAACTATTAAAATGTTTTCAAACTTGGTCTCTGAGATGTTTTTACAATGAAGTTTACGGCTTTTTAACCACGAAAATATAAAAACAACTTCAAATCAGGATTTTGGAACCATTTACAGTATGGAAAGTTGTTCCCATATTTACCAAATAACAAAAAGTTTAAAAATTTCGTATTTCTCGAAAACGGTATGTACCAGCCTGAAAACGCCAAAAGCAAAAGTTGTTTAGAATCAAATTTTGATTAAGATTTACTATAAACATGGACAATAAATCGTAAAATTTTTTCTAACCTGGTTTTTGCCATGTTTTTACAATGAAGTTTAAGGTTTTTTAATCTCGGAAATAACAAAAACAGCTTCAAATCGGGATTCTGGAGCGATTTACAGTATGGAAAGTTGTTCCCATACTTACCAAACCACAAAAAGTTTGAAATTTTGTATTTCTTGAAAACGGTACGTCTAAACCTGAAAACGCCAAGAGCAAAAATTGTTTAGAATTCAATTTTGAGTAAGACTTACTATAAACTTAAGCAATAAGTCTTAAAAAATTTCAAACCTGGTTTTTGGAATGTTTTCACAATAAAGTCCAAATCTAAAAACGCCAAGAGCAAAAGTTATTTAGAATTCAATCTTGAGTATGATTTACTATGAACATAATCAACAAGTCTTAAAATGTTTTCAAACTTAGTTTCTGAGATGTTTACAAAGCCGTAAACTTTATTGAAACAACATTTTGAAAAAATTTTACGATTTATTGTTTAAGTTTTTAGTAAATCTTAATCACAATTAAATTCTAAACAACTTTTGCTTTTGGCGTTTTCAGGCTGGTACATACCGTTTTCGAGAAACACGAAATTTTTAAACTTTTTGTTGTTTGGTAAGTATCGGAACAACTTTTCATATTGTAAATCGCTAAAGAATGCCGATTTGGAGTTGTTTCTGTTATTTCCGTGATTAAAAAGCTTTAAATTTCATTGTAGAACCATCTCAAAAACCAGGTTTGAAAAAATTTTACGACTTATTGATTATGTTTATAGTAAATCATACTCAAGATTGAATTCTAAATAGCTTTTGCTTTTAGCGTTTTTAGGTTTGGACGTACCATTTTCAACAAATACAAAAAATTTGATCTTTCTGTTGTTTGGTAAGTATGGGAACCATTTTCCATTCAGTAAGTCGCTCCAAAATCTCGACTTGAAGTTGTGTTTTGTTATTTTCGTGGTTAAAAAACCGTAAACTTCATTGTTAATACATCTCAAAAACCGGGTTTGAAAACATTTTAAGACTTATTTATTATGTTTATAATAAATCTTACTCAAAATTGAATTCTAAACAACATTTGTTCTTGGCGTTTTCAGGTTAGGTCGTATTGTTTTCGAGAATTTATAAGTTGCCATTTGAACTACATATTCCAGGACATAAATTTTGCGGGCCAGGTACAAAATTGGCCAAGTGGTTAGCAAAAGGAGATCAAGGAACTTCATTGTATAAACATCGCAAAAACCAGGTTTAAAATTTTTTAAGAGTTACTGATTAAATTTATAGTAAGTCTTACTCAAGACTGAATTCTAAACAACCTTTTCTCTTGACATTTTCAGGCTGGGACATACCGTTTTGAAGAAACACGAAATTTTTAAACTTTTTGCAATTTGGTAAATTTGAGAACAACTTTCCATACTATAAAAAGCTCCTAAATGCGGTTTGAGGTGTTTTTGTTATTTCCGTGAATAAAAAGCCGTCAACTTTGTTCTAAAAGCATCTCAGAAACCAGGTTAGATAACATTTTATGACCTATTGATTATGTTTCTGAAGTTATTTTTGGTATTTCCGTGATTAAAAAGGCCTAAACTTTATTGTAAGAACATCACAGAAAGTAGGTTTGAAAAAATTTTAAGCATTTTTGACAAAAATCGTTGTAACTTTATAGTAAGTCTTACTCAAGATTGCATCCTAAACAATTATTGCTTTAGGCGTTTTCAGGCATGAACCTACAGTTTCCAAGAAAAACTAAATTCTAAAACTTTTTGTAGTTTGGTAAGTTTGGGAACAAATTTCCATACTGCAATTGGTTCAAAAATCCCGATTTGAAGTTGTTTTCGATATTTCCGTGGTTAAAAAGCCGTAAACTTCATTGTAAAAACATCTTAGAAATCAGGTTTAAAAATATTTTAACAGTTATTGATTAAATTTATAGTAAATCTAACTCAAGATTGAATTCTAAATTACTTTTGCTCTTGGCGTTTTCAGGTTTGGACATACCGTTTTCAAGACATACAAAAATTTCAAACTTCTTGTTGTTTGGTAAATATGGGAACAACTTTACATACCGTAAATGGCTCCAGAATCCCCATTTGAAGTTGTTTTTGGAATGTGCGTCTTTACAAAGCCGTAAACTTTATTGTAACATCTCAGATACTAGGTTTGAAAACATTTTAAGACTTATTGCTTAAGTTTATAGTAAGTCTTACTCAAAATTGAATTCTAAACAAATTTTGCTCTAGGCATTTTCAGGCTTGGACGTACCGTTTTAAAGAAACACAAAAATTTTAAAATTTTTGTTGTTTGGTAAGTGTGGGAACAACTTTCCATACTGTAAATCGCTCCAAAATCTCAATTTGAAGTTGTTTTTGGTATTTCCGTTGTTAAAAAGCCGTAAACTTCATTGTAAAACTTCGCAGAAACCAGGTTTGAGAAAGTTTTAAGCATTCTTGACTAAAATATTTGAAACTTTGTTATTTCAAGACCTGGCGATAAAGTTTCTGGTCAGTCTTACCAAATATTCAATTCTAAACAACTTTTGGTCTTGGCATTTTCAGGTTTAGACGTACCGTTTTCAAGAAATACAACATTTTTAAACTTTTTGTGGTTTGGTAAGTATGGGAACAACTTTCCATACTGTAAATCGCTCCAGAATCCCGATTTGAAGCTGTTTTTGTTATTTTCGTGATTAAAAATTCTTAAACTTCATTGTGAAAACATCGCAAAAACCAGGTTTGAAAAAATTTTACGGTTTATTGTTTATGTTTATAGTAAATCTTAATCAAAATTTGATTCTAAACAACTTTTTCTTTTGGCGTTTTCAGGCTGGTACATACCGTTTTCGAGAAACACGAGATTTTTAAACTTTTTGTTGCTTGGTAAGTATCGGAACAACTTTTCATATTGTAAATCGCTAAAGAATGCCGATTTGAAGTTGTTTCTGTTATTTCCGTGATTAAAAAGCTTTAAACTTCATTGTAAAAACATCTCGAAAACCAGGTTTGAAAAAATTTTACGACTTATTGATTATGTTTATAGTAAATCATACTCCAGATTGAATTCTAAATAGCTTTTGCTTTTAGCGTTTTTAGATTTGGACGTACTGTTTTCAAGAAATACAAAAAATTTGAACTTTCTGTTGTTTGGTAAGTATGGGAACCATTTTCCATTCAGTAAATCGCTCCAAAATCTCGATTTGAAATTGTGTTTTGTTATTTTCGTGGTTAAAAAATGTTTTCACAATAAAGTCCAAATCTAAAAACGCCAAGAGACAAAGTTATTTAGAATTCAATCTCTAGTATGATTTACTATGAACATAATCAACAAGTCTTAAAATGTTTTCAAACCTAGTTTCTGAGATGTTTACAAAGCCGTAAACTTTATTGTAACAACATTTTGAAAATTTTTTGAGTCTTGAATTTGACAAACATCGCAAAGATGTCAACTGTCTGTATCGAAACCTAGCGATTCTAAATTTGGACAAAAATAAAACCTGGGCAGGGTAAAACTTACAAATTTTTACTTAACTCATTTTCAGATTGCAACACTGAATTTTTTTGAGCTTGGAATTTGAAAACTCTAGTATATACGGGCTGGAAGCCTAGCCATTTTAAAGTTTGTGCAATAATTTGGAATCAAAAAGGACCAACACTAAAATCTAAACCTAACAATCTGAAAAAAAATGAAAAAACTGAAACTTTTACTTAACCATTTGTAAACTGAGAAAACCTAAGCAGGACAGTACTTTCAGATTTTTAACTTTCAAATTTTTAGGTTGCAAAATTGAATTTTTTCGAGTCTGGGATTTGAAAAACATCGAAAATTTGTAAATTTTTTGTAATTGAAACCTTCTAGAATTTGTGCAACAATTTAGAAACCCAAAGTCAACAGTAGATTCTAAACCTAAGTGGCTTGGTAAGTATGGGATACTTAGCAAACAACATAAAGTTAACAATTTTTGTATTTCTTGAAAACTACACGTCCAAGCCTGAAAATACCAGGAGCAAAAGTTGTTTAGAATTAAACTTTGAGTAAGACTTACTAGAAATTTTATCAAAAAGGCTCGAAAAAACAAAGTTACAACGTTTTTTTTTCAAAAATACTTAAAATATTTTCAAACCTAGTTCGTGCGAAGTTCTTAAAAATAAGTTTACGGCTTTTTAATCACGGAAACACCAAAAATAAGTTCAAATCAAGATTTTGGAGCGGTTTATAGGATGGAAAGTTGTTCCCATAGTTACCAAACAACAAAAATTTTAAAATTATTGTGTTTCTTGAAAACGGTACGTCCAAGCCTAAAAATGCCAAGAGCAAAAGTTGTTTAGAACTCAATTCTTATTAAGACTGACCAGAAACTTTATCGACAGATCTTAAAATAATCGCAAAAACCAGGTTTGAAATTTTTTTAAACTTATTGCTTAAGTTTATAGTAAGTCTTACTCAAAATTGAATTCTAAACAATTTTTGCTCTTGGCGTTTTCAGGTTTAGACGTACCGTTTTCAAAAAATACAACATTTTTAAACTTTTTGTGATTTGGTAAGTATGGGAACAACTTTCCATACTGTAAATTAGAATTCAATCTTGAGTTAGATTTACCATAAATGTAATCAATAACTATTAAAATGTTTTCAAACTTGGTTTCTGAGATGTTTTTACAATGAAGTTTACGGCTTTTTAACCACGAAAATATTAAAAACAACTTCAAATCAGGATTTTGGAACCATTTACAGTATGGAAAGTTGTTCCCATATTTACCAAATAACAAAAAGTTTAAAAATTTCGTGTTTCTCGAAAACGGTATGTACCAGCCTGAAAACGCCAAAAGCAAAAGTTGTTTAGAATCAAATTTTGATTAAGATTTACTATAAACATAATCAATAAGTCTTAAAATGTTTTCAAACCTGGTTTTGGCGATGTTTTTACAATGAAGTTTAAGGCTTTTCAATCACGGAAATACCAAAAATAACTTCAAATGGGGCTTTTGGAGCGATCTATAGTATGGAAAGTTGCGTGGTAAGTATGGGATACTTACCAAACCACAATAAGTTTAAAAGTTTGGTATTTCTAGAAAACGGTATGTCGAAGCCTGAAAATGCAAAAAGCAAAACTTGTTTAAAATTGAACTTTGAGCAAAACTTATCAGAATTACAACGGTTTTTGTCAAAAATGCTTAAAATTTTTTCAAACCTACTTTCTGTGATGTTTTTACAATTAAGAAGTCTTAAAATGTTTTCAAACCTGGTTTCTGATGTGTTTTAAATGAACTTTACGGCTTCTTAACAACGGGAATACCAAAAATAACTTCAAATTGAGATTTTGGAGAGATTTACAGTATGGAAAGTTGTTCCCACACTTACCAAACAACAAAAAGTTTAAAAAAATGTGTTTCTCGAAAACGGGACGACTTGGTCTGAAAATTCCAACAGCAAAATTTGTTTAGAATTCAATTTTAGGTAAGACTGACCAGGAAATTTATCAAAAAGTTTTAAAACTACAAATTTACAACGATTTTGGTCAAAAGTGCTTAAAATTTTTCAATCCAGGTTTATGCGATGTTTTTGCAATCAAATTTTCAACTTTTTAATCACGGAAATACAAAAAATAACTTCAAATCCAGATTCTGGGGCGATTTGTAGTATGGAAAGTTGTTTGGTAAGGATGGGATACTTACCAAACCACAATAAGTTTAAAAGTTTTGTATTTCTTGAAAACGGTATGTCGAAGCCTGAAAATGCAGAGCAAAACTTGTTTAAAATTGAACTTTGAGCAAAACTTATCAGAAACTTTATCAAAATGTCTTGAAACAACAAAGTTACAACGATTTTTGTCAAAAATGCTTAAAATTTTTTCAAACCTACTTTCTCTGATGTTTTTACAATAAAGTTTAGGCCTTTTTAATCACGGAAATAACAAAACACAACTTCGAATCGAGATTTTGGAACCATTTATAGAATGTAAAATGATTCCTATCCTTACCAAACAACAAAAAGTTTAAAATTTTGTATTTCTAGAAGACGGTAAGTCCAAATCTAAGAACGTCAAGAGCAAAATTTATTTAGAATTCAATCTTGAGTATGATTTACTATAAACATAATCAACAAGTCTTAAAATGTTTCAAAACCTGGTTTCTGAGATGGTTTTACAATAAAATTTACGGCTTCTTAAACACTCAAATACGAAAATCAAATTCAAATGAGGATTTTGGAGCCATTTACAGTATGGAAAGTTGTTCCCACACTTACTAAACAACAAAAAGATTAAAATTTTGTATTTCTTCAAAACGGTATGTCCAAACCTGAAAACGCCATGAGCAAAAGTAATTTAGAATTCAATCTTGAGTAAGATTTACTATAAAAATAATCAACAAGTCTTTAAATGTTTTCAAACCTAGTTTCTGAGATGTTGTTACAATAAAGTTTACGGCTTTTTAAACATGCACATACCAAAAACAACTTCAAATGGGGATTCTGGAGCCATTTACAGTATGTAAAGTTGTTCCCCAAGAAGTTTGAAATTTTTGTATTTCTTGAAAACGGTATGTCCAAACCTGAAAACGCCAAGAGCAAAAGTAATTTAGAATTCAATCTTGAGTTAGATTTACTATAAATATTATCAATAACCATTAAAATGTTTTCAAACTTGGTTTCTGAGATGTTTATAAAATAAAGTTTACGGATTTTTAAACACGCAAATACAAAAAACAACTTCAAATCGGGATTTTGGAGCGATTTATAGAATGTAAAGTGGTTCCCATCCTTACCAAAGAACAAAAAGTTTAAAATTTTGTATTTCTAGAAAACGGTAAGTCCAAATCTAAAAACGTCAAGAGCAAAATTTATTTAGAATTCAATCTTGAGTATGATTTACTATAAACATAATCAACAAGTCTTAAAATGTTGTCAAACCTGGTTTCTGAGATGGTTTTACAATAAAATTTACGGCTTTTTATACACTCAAATACGAAAAACTACTTCAAATGAGGATTTTGGAGCCATTTACAGTATGGAAAGTTGTTCCCACACTTACTAAACAACAAAAAGTTTAAAATTTTGTATTTCTTAAAAACGGTATGTCCAAACCAGAAAACGCCATGAACAAAAGTAATTTAGAATTCAATCTTGAGTAAGATTTACTATAAATATTATCAATAACCATTAAAATGTTTTCAAACTTGGTTTCTGAGATGTTTATACAATAAAGTTTACGGATTTTTAAACACGCAAATACCAAAAACAACTTCAAATCGGGATATTGGAGCGATTTATAGAATGTAAAGTGGTTCCCATCCTTACCAAAGAACAAAAAGTTTAAAATTTTGTATTTCTAGAAGACGGTAAGTCCAAATCTAAAAACGTCAAGAGCAAAATTTATTTAGAATTCAATCTTGAGTATGATTTACTATAAACATAATCAACAAGTCTTAAAATGTTGTCAAACCTGGTTTCTGAGATGGTTTTACAATAAAATTTTCGACTTTTTAAACACTCAAATACGAAAAACAACTTCAAATGGGGATTTTGGAGCCATTTACAGTATGGAAAGTTGTTCCCACACTTACTAAACAACAAAAAGTTTAAAATTTTGTATTTCTTGAAAACGGTATGTCCAAACCAGAAAACGCCATGAGCAAAAGTAATTTAGAATTCAATCTTGAGTAAGATTTACTATAAAAATAATCAACAAGTCTTAAAATGTTCTCAAACCTAGTTTCTGAGATGTTGTTACAATGAAGTTTACGGATTTTTAAACACGCAAATTACCAAAAACAACTTCAAATCGGGATTTTGGAGCGATTTATAGAATGTAAAGTGGTTCCCATCCCTACCAAAGAACAAAAAGTTTAAAATTTTGTATTTCTAGAAGACAGTAAGTCCAAATCTAAAAACGTCAAGAGCAAAATTTATTTAGAATTCAATCTTGAGTATGATTTACTATAAACATAATCAACAAGTCTTAAAATGTTTTGAAACCTGGTTTCTGAGATGGTTTTACAATAAAATTTACGGCTTTTTAAACACTCAAATACGAAAAACAACTTCAAATGGGGATTTTGGAGCCATTTACAGTATGGAAAGTTGTTCCCACACTTACTAAACAACAAAAAGTTTAAAATGTTGTATTTCTTGAAAACGGTACGTCTAAACCTGAAAACGCCAAGAGCAAAAGTTGTATAGAATTCAATTTTGAGTAAGACTTACTATAAACTTAAGCAATAAGTCTTAAAAAATTTCAAACCTGGTTTTTGCGATGTTTTCACAATGAAGTTTACGGCCTTTTAACCACGAAAATAACAAAACACAACTTCAAATCGAGATTTTGGAGCGATTTACTGAATGGAAAATGGTTCCCATACTTACCAAACAACAGAAAGTTCAAATTTTTGTATTGCTTGTAAACGGTACGTCCAAACCTAAAAACGCTAAAAGCAAAAGCTATTTAGAATTCAATCTTGAGTATGATTTACTATAAACATAAGCAATAAATCGTAAAAATTTTTCAAAATGTTGTTACAATAAAGTTTACGGCTTTGTAAACATCTCAGAAACTAGGTTTGAAAACATTTTAAGACTTGTTGATTATGTTCATAGTAAATCATACTAGAGATTGAATTCTAAATAACTTTGGCTCTTGGCGTTTTTAGATTTGGACTTTATTGTGAAAACATCGCAAAAACCAGGTTTGAAATTTTTTTAAACTTATTGCTTAAGTTTATAGTAAGTCTTACTCAAAATTGAATTCTAAACAATTTTTGCTCTTGGCGTTTTCAGGTTAAGACGTACCGTTTTCAAAAAATACAACATTTTTAAACTTTTTGTGGTTTGGTAAGTATGGGAACAACTTTCCATACTGTAAATCGCTCCAGAATCCCGATTTGAAGCTGTTTTTGTTATTTCCGAGATTAAAAAGCCTTAAACTTCATTGTAAAAGCATGGCAAAAATCAGGTTTGAAGAAATTTTACGATTTATTGTTTATGTTTATAGTAAATCTTAATCAAAATTTGATTCTAAACAACTTTTGCTTTTGGCGTTTTCAGGCTGGTACATACCGTTTTCGAGAAACACGAAATTTTTAAACTTTTTGTTATTTGGTAAATATGGGAACAACTTTCCATACTGTAAATGGTTCCAAAATCCTGATTTGAAGTTGTTTTTAATATTTTCGTGGTTAAAAAGCCGTAAACATCATTGTAAAAACATCTCAGAAACCAAGTTTGAAAACATTTTAATAGTTATTGATTACATTTATAGTAAATCTAACTCAAGATTGAATTCTAATTTACTTTTGCTCTTGGCGTTTTCATGTTTGGACATACCGTTTTCAAGAAATACAAAAATTTCAAACTTTTTGGGGAACAACTTTACATACTGTAAATGGCTCCAGAATCCCCATTTGAAGTTGTTTTTGGTATGTGCGTGTTTAAAAAGCCGTAAACTTTATTGTAAAAACATCACAGAAAGTAGGTTTGAAAAAATTTTAAGCATTTTTGACAAAAATCGTTGTAACTTTGTTGTTTCAAGACATTTTGATAAAGTTTCTGATAAGTTTTGCTCAAAGTTCAATTTTATACAAGTTTTGCTCTTTGCATTTTCAGGCTTCGGCATACCGTTTTCAAGAAATACAAAACTTTTAAACTTATTGTGGTTTGGTAAGTATCCCATACTTACCACGCAACTTTCCATGCTATAAATCGCCCCAAAAGCCCCATTTGAATTTATTTTTGGTATTTCCGTGATTGAAAAGTATTAAACTTCATTGTAAAAACATCGCCAAAACCAGGTTTGAAAAAATTTTAAGACTTATTGATTAATTTTATAGTAAATGTTACTCAAAATAGAATTCTAAGCAACTTTTGCTCTTGGCGTTTTTAAGCTTGGACCTACCGTTTTCAAGAAATACAAAAATTTTCATCTTATTGTTGTTTGGTAAGTATCCCATACTTACTAAACAACTTTCCATACTACAAATCGCTCCAGAATCTGGATTTGAAGTTATTTTTTGTATGTCCGTGATTAAAAAGTTGAAAATTTGATTGCAAAACCATCGCAGAAACCAGGATTGAAAAATTTTAAGCACTTTTGACCAAAATCGTTGTAAATTTGTAGTTTTAAAACTTTTTGATAAGTTTCCTGGTCAGTCTTACCTAAAATTGAATTCTTAACAAATTTTGCTGTTGGAATTTTCAGACCAAGTCGTCCCGTTTTCGAGAAACACATTTTTTTAAACTTTTTGTTATTTGGTAAGTGTGGGAACAACTTTACATACTGTCAATCGCTCCAAAATCTAAATTTGAAGTTGTTTTTAGTATTCCCGTTGTTAAGAAGCCGTAAAGTTTATTTAAAACACATCAGAAACCAGGTTTGAAAACATTTTAAGACTTATTGATTATGTTTATAGTAAATCTTAATCAAAATTGAATTCTAAACAACTTTTGCTCTTAGCGTTTTCAGGCTGGGCATACCGTTTTCGAGAAACACGAAATTTTTAAACTTTTTGTTGTTCGGTAAGTATCGGAACAACTTTCCAGCCTATAAATCGCTCCAAAATCTTGATTTGAAGTTATTTTTGGTGTTTCCGTGATTAAAAAGCCGTAAACTTATTTGTAAGAACTTCGCACGAACTAGGTTTGAAAATATTTGAAGTATTTTTGAAAAAAAAACGTTATAACTTTGCTTTCTCGAGCCATTTTGATAAAATTTCTGGTAAGTCTAACTCAAAGTTTAATTCTAAACAGCATTTGCTCCTGGCATTTTCAGGCTTGGACGTGTAGTTTTAAAGAAATACAAAAATTGTTAACTTTATGTTGTTTGCTAAGTATCCCATACTTACCAAGCCACTTTCCATACTATAAATCGCTAAAAAATCACGATTTGAAGTTATTTTTGGTATTTCCGTGATTAAAAAGCCGTAAACTTAATTGTAAACACATCGCAGAAAGCAAATATGAAAAAAATTTAAGCATTCTTGACTAAAATATTTGAAACTTTGTTATTTCAAGACCTGGTGATAAAGTTTTTGGTCTGTCTTACCAAGAATTCAATTCTAAACAACTTTTGCTCTTGACATTTTCAGGCTTGGACGTACCGTTTTAAAGAAACTCAAAATTTTTAAAATTTTTGTTGTTTGGTAAGTGTGGGAACAACTTTCCAAACTGTAAATCGCTCCAAAATCTCAATTTGAAGTTGTTTTAGTATTCCCGTTGTTAAGAAGCCGTAAAGTTTATTTAAAACACATCAGAAACCAGGTTTGAAAACATTTTAAGACTTATTGATTATGTTTATAGTAAATCTTAATCAAAATTGAATTCTAAACAACTTTTGCTCTTGGCGTTTTCAGGCTGGGCATACCGTTTTCGAGAAACACGAAATTTTTAAACTTTTTGTTGTTCGGTAAGTATCGGAACAACTTTCCAGCCTATAAATCGCTCCAAAATCTTGATTTGAAGTTATTTTTGGTGTTTCCGTGATTAAAAAGCCGTAAACTTATTTGTAAGAACTTCGCACGAACTAGGTTTGAAAATATTTTAAGTATTTTTGAAAAAAAAACGTTATAACTTTGCTTTCTCGAGCCATTTTGATAAAATTTCTGGTAAGTCTAACTCAAAGTTTAATTCTAAACAGCATTTGCTCCTGGCATTTTCAGGCTTGGACGTGTAGTTTTAAAGAAATACAAAAATTGTTAACTTTATGTTGTTTGCTAAGTATCCCATACTTACCAAGCCACTTTCCATACTATAAATCGCTAAAAAATCACGATTTGAAGTTATTTTTGGTATTTCCGTGATTAAAAAGCCGTAAACTTAATTGTAAACACATCGCAGAAAGCAAATATGAAAAAATTTTAAGCATTCTTGACTAAAATATTTGAAACTTTGTTATTTCAAGACCTGGTGATAAAGTTTTTGGTCTGTCTTACCAAGAATTCAATTCTAAACAACTTTTGCTCTTGACATTTTCAGGCTTGGACGTACCGTTTTAAAGAAACCCAAAATTTTTAAAATTTTTGTTGTTTGGTAAGTGTGGGAACAACTTTCCAAACTGTAAATCGCTCCAAAATCTCAATTTGAAGTTATTTTTGGTATTTACGTTGTTAAAAAGCCGTAAACTTCATTGTAAAACTTCGCAGAAAGCAAATATGAAAAAATTTTAAGCATTCTTGACTAAAATATTTGAAACTTTGTTATTTCAAGACCAGACGATAAAGTTTCTGGTCAGTCTTACCAAATATTCAATTCTAAACAACTTTTGCTCTTGGCGCTTTCAGGTTTAGACGTACCGTTTTCAAGAAATACAACATTTTTAAACTTTTTGTGGTTTAGTAAGTATGGGAACAACTTTCCATACTGTAAATCGCTCCAGAATCCCGATTTGAAGCTGTTTTTGTTATTTCCGTGATTAAAAATTCTTAAACTTCATTGTAAAAACATCGCAAAAACCAGGTTTGAAAAAATTTTACGATTTATTGTTTATGTTTAGAGTAAATCTTAATCAAAATTTGATTCTAAACAACTTTTGCTTTTGGCGTTTTCAGGCTGGTACATACCGTTTTCGAGAAACACGAGATTTTTAAACTTTTTGTTGCTTGGTAAGTATCGGAACAACTTTTCATATTGTAAATCGCTAAGGAATGCCGACTTGAAGTTGTTTCTGTTATTTTCGTGGTTAAAAAGCCGTAAACTTCATTGTTAAAACATCTCAAAAACCGGGTTTGAAAACATTTTAAGACTTATTTATTATGTTTATAATAAATCTTACTCAAAATTGAATTCTAAACAACATTTGCTCTTGGCGTTTTCAGGCTAGGTCGTATCGTTTTCGAGAATTTATAAGTTGCCATTTGAACTACATATTCCAGGACATAAATTTGCGGGCCAGGTACAAAATTAGCCAAGTGGTTAGCAAAAGGAGATCAAGGAATTTCACTGTATAAACATCGCAAAAACCAGGTTTAAAAAATTTTAAGAGTTACTGATTAAGTTTATAGTAAGTCTTACTCAAGACTGAATTCTAAACAACTTTTGCTCTTGACATTTTTAAGCTGGGACATACCATTTTGAAGAAACACAAAATTTTTAAATTTTTTGCAATTTGGTAAATCTGAGAACAACTTTCCATACTGTAAAAGCTCCTAAATGCCGTTTGAGGTGTTTTTGTTATTTCCGTGATTAAAAAGCCGTCAACTTTATTCTAAAAGCAGCTCAGAAACCAGGTAAGAAAACATTTTATGACCTATTGATTATGTTTCTGAAGTTATTTTTGGTATTTCCGTTTTTAAAAAGGCCTAAATTTTATTGTAAGAACATCACAGAAAGTATGTTTGAAAAACTTTTAAGCATTTTTGACAAAAATCGTTGTAACTTTATAGTAAGTCTTACTCAAGATTGCATCCTAAACAACTATTGCTTTAGGCGTTTTCAGGCTTGAACCTACAGTTTCCAAGAAAAACTAAGTTTTAAAACTTTTTGTAGTTTGGTAAGTTTGGGAACAAATTTCTATACTGCAATTGGTTCAAAAATCCCGTTTTGAAGTTGTTTTTGATATTTTCGTGGTTAAAATGCCGTAAACTTCATTGTAAAAACATCTCAGAAACCAAGTTTGAAAACATTTTAATAGTTATTGATTATTTTTATAGTAAATCTAACTCAAGATTGAATTCTAAATTAATTTTGCTCTTGGCGTTTTCAGGTTTGGACATACCGTTTTCAAGAAATACAAAAATTTCAAACTTCTTGTTATTTGGTAAATATGGGAGCAACTTTCCATACTGTAAATGGTTCCAAAATCCTGATTTGAAGTTGTTTTTGATATTTTCGTGGTTAAAAAACCGTAAACTTCATTGTAAAAGCATCTCAGAAACCAAGTTTGAAAACATTTTAATAGTTATTGATTATTTTTATAGTAAATCTAACTCAAGATTGAATTCTAAATTACTTTTGCTCTTGGCGTTTTCAGGTTCGGACATACCGTTTTCAAGAAATGCAAAAATTTCAAACTTCTTGGGGAACAACTTTACATACTGTAAATGGCTCCAGAATCCCCATTTGAAGTTGTTTTTGGTATGTGCGGGTTTAAAAAGCCGCAAAATTTATTGTAACAACATCTCAGAAACTAGAGTTTGAAAACATTTTAAGAATTGTTGATTATTTTTATAGTAAATCTTACTCAAGATTGAATTCTAAATTACTTTTGCTCATGGCGTTTTCAGGTTTGGACATACCGTTTTCAAGAAATACAAAATTTTTAATTTATTGTTGTTTGGTAAGTGTGGGAACAAATTTCCATACTGCAAATGGCTCCAAAATCCCCATTTGAAGTAGTTTTTCGTATTTGAGTGTTTAAAAAGCCGTAAATTTTATTGTAAAACCATCTCAGAAACCAGGTTTGAAAACATTTTAAGACTTGTTGATTATGTTCATAGTAAATCATACTCAAGATTGAATTCTAAATAAATTTTGCTCTTGACGTTTTTAGATTTGGATTTACCGTCTTCTACAAATACAAAATTTTAAACATTTTGTTGTTTGGTAAGGATGGGAACCACTTTACATTCTGTAAATCGCTCCAATATCCCGATTTGAAATTGTGTTTGGTATGTGCGTGTTTAAAAAGCCGTAAACTTTATTGTAACAACATCTCAGAAACTAGGTTTGAAAACATTTTAAGACTTGTTGATTATTTTTATAGTAAATCTAAGTCAAGATTGAATTCTAAATTACTTTTGCTCTTGGCGTTTGCAGGTTTGGACATACCGTTTTCAAGAAATACAAAAATTTCAAACTTCCTGTTGTTTGGTAAATATGGGAACAACTTTCCATACTGTAAATGGTTCCAAAATCTCGATTTGAAGTTGTGTTTTGTTATTTCCGTGATTAAAAAGGCCTAAACTTCATTGTAAAAACATCACAGAAAGTAGGTTTGAAAAAATTTTAAGCATTTTTGACAAAAATCTTTGTAACTTTGTTGTTTCAAGACATTTTGATAAATTTTCTGATAAGTTTTGCTCAAAGTTCAATTTTAAACAAGTTTTGCTTTTTGCATTTTCAGGTTTCGACATACCGTCTTCAAGAAATACAAAACTTTTAAACTTATTGTGGTTTGGTAAGTATCCCATACTTACCACGCAACTTTCCATTCTATAAATCGCACCAAAAGCCCCATTTGAAGTTGTTTTTGGTATTTCCGTGATTGAAAAGCCTTAAACTTCATTGTAGAAACATCGCCAAAACCAGGTTTGAAAAAATTTTAAGACTTATTGATTAATTTTATAGTAAATGTTACTCAAAATAGAATTCTAAGCAACTTTTGCTCTTGGCGTTTTTAAGCTTGGACCTACCGTTTTCAAGAAATTCAAAAATTTTCATCTTATTGTTGTTTGGTAAGTATCCCATACTTACCAAACTACTTTCCATACTAAAAATCGCTCCAGAATCTCGACTTGAAGTTATTTTTTGTATTTCCCTGATTAAAAAGTTGAAAATTTGATTGCAAAAACATCGCAGAAACCAGGATTGAAAAATTTTAAGCACTTTGGACCAAAATCGTTGTAAATTTGTAGTTTTAAAACTTTTTGATAAATTTCCTGGTCAGTCTTACCTAAAATTGAATTCTAAACAAATTTTGCTGTTGGAATTTTCAGACCAAGTCGTCCCGCTTTCGAGAAACACAAAATTTTTAAACTTTTTGTTGTTTGGTAAGTGTGGGAACAACTTTCCATACTGTAAATCGCTTCAAAATCTCAATTTGAAGTTGTTTTTGGTATTTCCGTTGTTAAGAAGCCGTAAAGTTCATTTAAAACACATCAGAGACCAGGTTTGAAAACATTTTAAGACTTATTGATTATGTTTATATTAAATCTTAATCAAAATTGAATTCTAAGCAACTTTTGCTCTTAGCGTTTTCAGGCTGGGCATACCGTTTTCGAGAAACACGAAATTTTTAAACTTTTTGTTGTTCGGTAAGTATCGGAACAACTTTCCAGCCTATAAATCGCTCCAAAATCTTGATTTGAAGTTATTTTTGGTGTTTCCGTGATTAAAAAGCCATAAACTTAATTGTAAAACTTCGCAGGAACTAGGTTTGAAAAAGTTTTAAGCATTCTTGACTAAAATATTTGAAACTTTGTTATTTCAAGACCTGGTGATAAAGTTTCTGGTCAGTCTTACCAAGAATTCAATTCTAAACAACTTTTGCTCTTGGCATTTTCAGGTTTGGACGTACCGTTTTGAAGAAACACAAAAAGTTTAAAATTTTTGTTGTTTGGTTAGTATGGGAACAACTTTCCATCCTATAAACCGCTCCAAAATCTTGATTTTAAGTTATTTTTGGTGTTTCCGTGATTAAAAAGCCGTAAACTTATTTGTGAGAACTTCGCACGAACTAGGTTTGAAAATATTTTAAGTGTTTTTGAAAAAAAAACGTTGTAACTTTGTTTTTTCGAGCCTTTTTGATAAAATTTCTGGTAAGTCTTACTCAAAGTTTAATTCTAAACAACTTTTGCTCCTGGCATTTTCAGGCTTGGACGTGTAGTTTTCAAGAAATACAAAAATTGTTAACTTTATGTTGTTTGCTAAGTATCCCATACTTACCAAGCCACTTTCCATACTATAAATCGCTCCAAAATCACGATTTGAAGTTATTTTTGGTATTTCCGTGATTAAAAAGCCGTAAACTTAATTGTAAACACATCGCAGAAAGCAAGTTTGCAAAAATTTTAAGCATTCTTGACTAAAATAGTTGAAACCTTGTTATTTCAAGACCTGTCGATAATTTTTCTGGTCAGTTTTACCAAGTATTGAATTCTAAACAACTTTTGCTCTTGGCATTTTCAGGCTTGAACGTACAGTTTTCAAGAAACACAAAAATTTTAAAATTTTTGTTGTTTGGTAAGTGTGGGAACAACTTTCCATACTGTAAATCGCTCCAAAATCTCAATTTGAAGTTGTTTTCGGTATTTCTGTTGTTAAAAAGCCGTAAACTTCGTTTTAAAAACATCGCAAAAACCGGGATTGAAAAGTTTTAAGTATTTTAGGGAACAAATCGCTATAACTTTATTGTTTTAAGATTTATGGATAATGTTTCTAGCAAATCTTACTCAAAATCGAATTCTGAACACATTTTGCTCTTGCTATTTTTTCGCTAGCAAGCATAGTTTTCGAGAAAACGGCTGATTTACCACAAAAATACCAAAAATCGCTTCAAATCGGGATTCTGAAGCGTTTTACAGCATTTGCGGGCGTTTTCTTGAAACCGGTGCGTGCTAGCAGAAAAATACCAAGAGCAAAATGTGTTTAGAATTCAATTTTGAGTCAGTTTTCGTTTAAGTTGTATCTCTAGGTCTTAAAACAAGAACGATACTACGACTTTATCACAAAAACACTAAAAAGAGTTTCCAATCCTGGTTTCAGCAACATGTTACAAAGAAATTTCTCACTCACCGTTTCAAAGTAAACGACAGTACGTGCAACAAAACGTCCGAGAATCATGATTTGAAGTGAATTTAAGGATTTTCGTGATTATTAAGGCGTTAATCTCTTTGTTACGAGTCGTAGAAACCAGATTGTACAAAATTTGTAGTATTTTTGTGATAAAGTCGTTGTAACGTTTTTGTTTTATGACTTATTGCTAAAGCTTAAACCAAATCCCACCTGAAATTGAATTCTGAACAACTTTTGCTCTTGCTATTTTATTGCTAGCACGCACCGGTTTCAAGAAAACGACCGTAAATGCTGTAAAACGCTTCAGAATCCCGATTTGAAGCGCTTTTCGGTATTTTTGTGATAAATCGGCTGTTTTCTCGAACACTATGCATGCTAGCGAAAAAATAGCAAGAGCAAAATGTGTTTAAAATTTGATTTTGAGTAAGATTTTCTAGAAACATTATCCATAAATCTTAAAACAATAAAGTTATAACGATTTTTTCCCAAAAATACTTGAAATTTTTTAATCCCGGTTTCTGCAATGTTTTTAAAACGAAGTTTACGGGTTTTTAATCACGGCAATACCAAAAATTACCTCAAATCGGGATTCTGGAGCAACTTGCAGTATGGAAAGTTGTTCCCATACTTACCAAACAACCAAAATTTTTAAACTTTTGTGTTTTTTGAAAACGGTACGTCCAAACCTGAAAATGCCAAGACCAAAAGTTGTTTAGCATTGAATTCTTGGTAAGACTGACCATAAACTTTATCGCCAGGTCTTGAAATAACAAAGTTTCAAATATTTTAGTCAAGAATGCTTAAAACTTTCTCATACCTGGTTCCTGCGAAGTTTTACAATGAAGTTTACGTCTTTTTAACAACTTAAATACCAAAAACAACTTCAAATTGAGGTTTTGGAGCGATTTACAGTATGGAAAGTTGTTCCCACACTTACCAAACAACAAAAATTTTTAAACTTTTGTGTTTCTTGAAAACGGTACGTTTAAACCTGATAATGCCAAGACCAAAAGTTGTTTAGCATTGAATTCTTGGTAAGACTGACCAGAAACTTTATCGCCAGGTCTTGAAATAACAAAGTTTCAAATATTTTAGTCAAGAATGCTTAAAACTTTCTCAAACCTGGTTCCTGCGAAGTTTTACAATGAAGTTTACGGCTTTTTAACAACGGAAATACCAAAAATAACTTCAAATCGTGATTTTGGAGCGATTTATAGTATGGAAAGTGGCTTGGTAAGTATGGGATACTTAGCAAACAACATAAAGTTAACAATATTTGTATTTCTTGAAAACTACACGTGCAAGCCTGAAAATGCCAGTAGCAAAAGTTGTTTAGAATTAAACTTTGAGTAAGACTTACCAGAAATTTTATCAAAAAGGCTCGAAAAAACAAAGTTACAACGTTTTTTTTTCAAAAATACTTAAAATATTTTCAAACCTAGTTCGTGCGAAGTTCTTACAAATAAGTTTACGGCTTTTTAATCACGGAAATACCAAAAACAACTTCAAATGGGGCTTTTGGAGCGATTTATAGTATGGAAAGTTGCGTGGTAAGTATGGGATACTTACCAAACCACAATAAGTTTAAAAGTTTTGTATTTCTAGAAAACGGTATGTCGAAGCCTGAAAATGCAAAAAGCAAAACTTGTTTAAAATTGAACTTTGAGCAAAACTTATCAGAAATTTTATCAAAATGTCTTGAAACAACAAAGTTACAACGGTTTTTGTCAAAAATGCTTAAAATTTTTTCAAACCTACTTTCTGTGATGTTTTTACAATTAAGTTTAGGCCTTTTTAATCACCGAAATAAAAAGACACAACTTCAAATCGAGATTTTGGAGCGAAAGCCGTAAACTTAATTGTAAACACATCGCAGAAAGCAAATATGAAAAAATTTTAAGCATTCTTGACTAAAATATTTGAAACTTTGTTATTTCAAGACCTGGTGATAAAGTTTCTGGTCTGTCTTACCAAGAATTCAATTCTAAACAACTTTTGCTCTTGACATTTTCAGGTTTGGACGTACCGTTTTCAAGAAACACAAAACATGAAAAATTTTGGTTGTTTGGTAAGTATGGGAACAACTTTCCATTCTGTAAGTTGCTCCAGAATCCCGAATTGAGGTAATTTTTGGTATTGCCGTGATTAAAAGGCCGTAAACTTCATTGTAAAACTTCGCAGAAAGCAAATATGAAAAATTTTTAAGCATTCTTGACTAAAATATTTGAAACTTTGTTATTTCAAGACCTGACGATAAAGTTTCTGGTCAGTCTTACCAAATATTCAATTCTAAACAACTTTTGCTCTTGGCGCTTTCAGGTTTAGACGTACCGTTTTCAAGAAATACAACATTTTTAAACTTTTTGTGGTTTGGTAAGTATGGGAACAACTTTCCATACTGTAAATCGCTCCAGAATCCCGATTTGAAGCTGTTTTTGTTATTTCCGTGATTAAAAATTCTTAAACTTCATTGTAAAAACATCGCAAAAACCAGGTTTGAAAAAATTTTACGATTTATTGTTTATGTTAAAATTTTGTATTTCTAGAAGACGGTAAGTCCAAATCTAAAAACGTCAAGTGCAAAAGTTATTTAGAATTCAATCTTGTGTATGATTTACTATGAACATAATCAACAAGTCTTAAAATGTTTTGAAACATGGTTTCTGAGATGGATTTACAATAAAGTTTACGGCATTTTAAACACGCAAATACGAAAAACAACTTCAAGAAAACGGCTGATTTACCACAAAAATACCGAGAATCGCTTCAAATTGAGATTCTGAAGCGTTTTACAGCATTTGCGGTCGTTTTCTTGAAACCGGTGCGTGCTAGCAGAAAAATACCAAGAGCAAAATGTGTTTAGAATTTAATTTTGAGTCAGTTTTCGTTTAAGTATACAATGAAGTTCCTTGATCTCCTTTTACTAACCACTTGGCTAATTTTGTGCCTGGCCCGCAAAATTTATATCCTGGAATATGTAGTTCAAATGGCAACTTGTAAATTCTCGAAAACGATACGACCTAGCCTGAAAACGCCAAGAGCAAATGTTGTTTAGAATTCAATTTTGAGTAAGATTTATTATAAACATAATAAATAAGTCTTAAAAGGTTTTCAAACCGGGTTTCTGAGATGTTTTAACAATGAAGTTTACGGCTTTTTAACCACGAAAATAACAAAACACAACTTCAAATCGAGATTTTGGAGCGATTTATAGGCTGGAAAGTTGTTCCGATACTTACTAAACAACAAAAAGTTTAAAAATTTCGTGTTTCTCGAAAACGGTATGCCCAGCCTGAAAACGCCAAGAGCAAAAGTAATTTAGAATTCAATCTTGAGTAAGATTTACTATAAAAATAATCAATAAGTCTTAAAATGTTTTCAAACCTGGTTTTTGAGATGTTGTTACAATAAAGTTTACAGTTTATTAAACACGCACATACCAAAAACAACTTCAAATGGGGATTTTGGAGCCATTTACAGTATAAAAAGTTGTTCCCATGCTTACTAAACAACAAAAAGTTTGAAATTTTTGTATTTCTTGAAAACGGTATGTCCAAACCTGAAAACGCAAAGAGCAAAATTAATTTAGAATTTAATCTTGAGTTAGATATACTATAAATATTATCAATACTATTAAAATGTTTTCAAACTTGGTTTCTGAAGTGTTTTTACAATAAAGTTTACGGATTTTTAAACACGCAAATACCAAAAACAACTTGAAATGGGGATTTTGGTGCGATTTACAGTATGGAAAGTTGTTCCCATACTTACCAAACAACAAAGAGTTTTAAATTTTGTATTTCTTAAAAACGGTATATCCAAACCTGAATACGCCATGAGCATAAATAATTTAGAATTCAATCTTGAGTAAGATTTACTATAAAAATAATCAATAAGTCTTAAAATGTTTTCAAACCTGGTTTCTAAGATGTTGTTACAATAAAGTTTACGGCTTTTTAAACACGCAACTACCAAAAACAACTTCACATCTGGATTTTGGAGCGATTTACAGAATGTAAAGTGGTTCCCATCCTTACCAATCAACAAAAAGTTTAAAATTTTGTACGGAATTTGGGGCCATTTACAGTATGGAAAGTTGTTCCCAAACATACCAAAATACAAAAAGTTTAAAAATACGGTTTTTCTCGAAAACGGTAGGGGCAAAAATCTCGAAATTCCCATATGGCAAATACTTTTTGCAATTTGGTGAGTTTGGGAACGACTTTCCATTCTGTAAATCGCTACAAAATCTCGATTTGAAGTTGTGTTTTGTTATTTTCGTGGTTAAAAAGCCGTAAACTTCATTGTGAAAACATCGCAAAAACCAGGTTTGAAATTTTTTAAGACTTATTGCTTAAGTTTATTGTAAGTCTTACTCAAAATTGAATTCTAAACAACTTTTGCTTTTGGCGTTTTCAGGTTTAGACGTACCGTTTTCAAGAAATATAACATTTTTAAACTTTTTGTTGTTTGGTAAGTATGGGAACAACTTTCCATACTGTAAATCGCTCCAGAATTTTGATTTGAAGCTGTTTTTGTTATTTCCGTGATTAAAAAGCCTTAAACTTCATTGTAAAAACATCGCAAAAACCAGGTTTAAAAAAATTTTACGATTTATTGTTTATGTTTATAGTAAATCTTAATCAAAATTTGATTCTAAACAACTTTTGCTTTTGGCGTTTTCAGGCTGGGACATACCGTTTTCGAGAAACACGAAATTTTTAAACTTTTTGTAGTTTGGTAAGTACCGGAACAACTTTTCATACTGTAAATCGCTAAAGAATGCCGATTTGAAGTTGTTTCTGTTATTTCCGTGATTAAAAAGCTTTAAACTTCATTGTAAAAGCTTCTCAAAAACGAGGTTTGAAAAAATTTTACGACTTATTGACTATGTTTATAGTAAATCATACTCAAGATTAAATTCTAAATAGCTTTTGCTTTTAGCGTTTTTAGGTTTGGACGTACAGATTTCAAGAAATACAAAAAAATTGACCTTTCTGTTGTTTGGTAAGTATGGGAACCATTTTCCATTCAGCAAATCGCTCCAAAATCTCGATTTGAAGTTTTGCGACGTTTATGCAATGAAGTTCCTTGATCTCCTTTTGCTAACCACTGTTATTTTTGTTATTTCCGTGGTCCAAAAACTGTAAACTTCATTGTAAAAACTTCCCAGAAACCAGGTTTAAAAAAATGTTTTGTATTTTTGACAAAAATTGTTGTAAATTTATTGTTTTAAAACCTTTTGATAAAGTTTATTGTAAGTCTTACTCAAGATTGCATTCTAAACAACTATTGCTCTAGGCGTTTTCAGGCTTGCACCTACAGTTTTAGAAATTTTTAAACCTGGTTTTTGCTATGTTTTTACAATGAACTTTCTTGATCTCCTTTTGCTAACTACTTGGGTAATTTTGTACCTGGCCCGCAAAATTTATAGCCTGGAATATGTAGTTCAAATGGCAACTTATTAATTCTCGAAAACGATACGACCTAGCCTGAAAAAGCCAAGGATAAAAGTTATTTAGAATTCAATTTTGAGTAAGATTTATTATAAACATAATAAATAAGTCTTAAAATGTTTTCAAACCCGGTTTCTGAGATGTTTCAACAATGAAGTTTACAGCTTTTGAACCACGAAAATAACAAAACACAACTTCAAAAGCAAAAACTATTTAGAATTCAGTCTTGAGTATGATTTACTATAAACATAATCAATAAGGCGTAAAATTTTTTCAAACATGGTTTTTGAGATGTTTTTACAATGAAGTTTAAAGCATTTTAATCACGGAAATAACAGAAACAACTTCAAATCGGCATTCTTTAGCGATTCACAGTATGAAAAGTTGATCCGATACTTAGCAAACAGCAAAAAGTTTAAAAATTTCGTGTTTCTCGAAAATGGTATGTCCCAGCCTACAAACGCCAAAAGCAAAAGTTGTTTAGAATCAAATTTTGATTAAGATTTACTATAAACATAAACAATAAATCATATTGTAAAACCATCTCAGAAACCAGCTTTGAAGACATTTTACGACTTATTGATTATTTTTATAGTAAATATTATTCAAGATTGAATACTAAATTACCACTGCTTATGACGTTTTCAGGTTTGGACATAACGTTCTCAAAAAATACAAAAATTTCAATCTTTTTGTTGTTTGGTAAAGATGGGAACCACTTTACATTCTGTAAATCGCTCCAAAATCCTGATTTGAAATTATTTTTATTATTTCCGTGGTCAAAAAGCTGTAAACTTCATTGTAAAATCTTCCCAGAAACCAGGAATAAAAAATGTTTACTATTTTTGACAAAAATTGTTGTAAATTTGTTGTTTCAAGAATTTTTGATAAAGTTTATAGTAAGTCTTACAACTATTGCTCTAAGCGTTTTCAGGCTTGCACCTACAGTTTTCAAGAAAAACGAAATTTTTAAACTTGTTGTAGTTTGGGTAGTTTGGGAACAACTTTTCATACTGTAAATGGTTCCAAAGTCCCGATTTGAAGGTGTTTTCGATATTTCCGTGGTTAAAAAGCCGTAAACTTCATTGTAGAATCGTGAATCGCTAAAGAATGCCGATTTGAAGTTGTTTCTGTTATTTCCGTGATTAAAAAGCCTTAAACTTCATTGTAATAACATCGCAAAAACCAGGTTTGAAAAAATTTTACGATTTATTGTTTATGTTTATAGTAAATCTTAATCAAAATTTGATTCTAAACAACTTTTACTTTTGGCGTTTTCAGGCTGGTACATACCGGTTTCGAGAAACACGAAATTTTAAACTTTTTGTGATTTGGTAAGTATCGGAACAACTTTTCATATTGTAAATCGCTAAAGAATGCCTATTTGAAGTTGTTTCTGTTATTTCCGTGATTAAAAAGCTTTAAACTTCATTGTAAAAACATCTCAAAAAAAAGGTTTGAAAAATTTTTACGACTCATTGATTATGTTTATAGTAAATCATACTCAAGGTTGAATTCTAAATAGCTTTTGCTTTTAGCGTTTTTAGGTTTGGACGTACCGTTTTCAAGCAATACAAAAATTTGAATTTTCTGTTGTTTGGTAAGTATGGGAACCATTTTCCATTCAGTAAATCGCTCCAAAATCTCGATTTGAAGTTGTGTTTTGTTATTTTCGTGGTTAAAAAGCCGTAAACTTCATTGTGAAAACATCGCAAAAACCAGGTTTGAAATTTTTGAAGACTTATTGCTTAAGTTTATAGTAAGTCTTACTCAAAATTGAATTCTAAACAACTTTTGCTCTTGGCGTTTTCAGGTTTAGACGTACCGTTTTCAAGAAATACAACATTTTTAAACTTTTTGTGGTTTGGTAAGTATGGGAACAACTTTCCATACTGTAGATCGCTCCAAAATCCCGATTTGAAGGTGTTTTTGTTATTTCCGAGATTAAAAAGCCTTAAACTTCATTGTAAAAACATGGCAAAAACCAGGTTTGAAAAAATTTTACGATTTATTGTTTATGTTTATAATAAATCTTAATCAAAATTTGATTCTAAACAACTTTTGCTTTTGGCGTTTTCAGGCTGGTACATACCGTTTTCAAGAAATACAAAAATTTCAAACTTCTTGGGGAACAACTTTACATACTGTAAATGGCTCCAGAATCCCCATTTGAAGTTGTTTTTGGTATGTGCGTGTTTAAAAAGCCGTAAATTTATTGTAACAACATCTCAGAAACTAGGTTTGAAAACATTTTAAGACTTGTTGATTATTTTTATAGTAAATCTTACTCAAGATTGAATTCTAAATTACTTTTGCTCATGGCGTTTTCAGGTTTGGACATACCGTTTTCAAGAAATACAAAATTTTAAACTTTTTGTTGTTTAGTAAGTGTGGGAACAACTTTCCATACTGTAAATGGCTCCAAAATCCCCATTTGAAGTTGTTTTTCGTATTTGAGTGTTTAAAAAGCCGTAAATTTTGTTGTAAAACCATCTCAGAAACCAGGTTTGAAAACATTTTAAGACTTGTTGATTATGTTTATAGTAAATCATACTCAAGATTGAATTCTAAATAAATTTTGCTCTTGACGTTTTTAGATTTGGACTTACCGTCTTCTAGAAATACAAAATTTTAAACTTTTTGTTGTTTGGTAAGGATGGGAACCATTTTACATTCTATAAATGGTTCCAAAATCTCGATTTGAAGTTGTGTTTTGTTATTTCCGTGATTAAAAAGGCCTAAACTCTATTGTAAAAACATCACAGAAAGTAGTTTTGAAGAAATTTTAAGCATTTTTGACAAAAATCGTTGTAACTTTGTTGTTTCAAGACATTTTGATAAAGTTTCTGATAAGTTTTGCTCAAAGTTCAATTTTACACAAGTTTTGCTCTTTGCATTTTAAGGCTTCGACATACCGTTTTGAAGAAATACAAAACTTTTAAACTTATTGTGGTTTGGTAAGTATCCCATCCTTACCAAACAACTTTCCGTACTACAAATCGCTCCAGAATCTGGATTTGAAGTTATTTTTTGTATTTTCGTGATCAAAAAGTTGGAAATTTGATTGCAAAAACATCGCAGAAACCAGGATTGAAATATTTTAAGCACTTTTGACCAAAATCGTTGTAAATTTGTAGTTTTAAAACTTTTTGATAAATTTCCTGGTCAGTCTTACCTAAAATTGAATTCTAAACAAATTTTGCTGTTGGAATTTTCAGACCAAGTCGTCCCGTTTTCGAGAAACACATTTTTTTAAACTTTTTGTTGTTTGGTAAGTGTGGGAACAACTTTCCATACTGTAAATCTCTCCAAAATCTCAATTTGAAGTTATTTTTGGTATTCCCGTTGTTAAGAAGCCGTAAAGTTCATTTAAAACACATCAGAAACCAGGTTTGAAAACATTTTAAGACTTCTTAATTGTAAAAACATCACAGAAAGTAGGTTTGAAAAAATTTTAAGCATTTTTGACAAAAAACGTTGTAACTTTGTTGTTTCAAGATATTTTGAAAAAATTTCTGATAAGTTTTGCTCAAAGTTCAATTTTAAACAAGTTTTGCTTTTTGCATTTTCAGGCTTCGACATACCGTTTTCTAGAAATACAAAACTTTTAAACTTATTGTGGCTTGGTAAGTATCCCATACTTACCACGCAACTTTCCATACTATAAATCGCTCCAAAAGCCCCATTTGAAGTTATTTTTGGTATTTCCGTGATTGAAAAGCCTTAAACTTCATTGTAAAAACATCGCCAAAACCAGGTTTGAAAACATTTTAAGACTTATTGATTATGTTTATAGTAAATCTTAATCAAAATTGAATTTTAAACAACTTTTGCTCTTGGCGTTTTCAGGCTGGGCATACCGTTTTCGAGAAACACGAGGTTTTTAAACTTTTTGTTGTTTGCTAAGTATCGGATCAACTTTTCATACTGTGAATCGCTAAAGAATGCCGATTTGAAGTTGTTTCTGTTATTTCCGTGATTAAAAAGCTTTAAACTTCATTGTAAAAGCATCTCAAAAACCAGGTTTGAAAAAATTTTACGACTTATTGATTATGTTTACAGTAAATCATACTCAAGACTGAATTCTAAATAGTTTTTGCTCTTGAAGTTGTGTTTTGTTATTTTCGTGGTTCAAGTATCGGAACAACTTTCCAGCCTATAAATGGCTCCAAAATCTTGATTTGAAGTTATTTTTGTGTATCCGTGATTAAAAAGCAATAAACTTAATTGTAAAACTTCGCAGGAACTAGGTTTGAAAAATTTTCAAGCATTCTTGACTAAAATATTTGAAACTTTGTTATTTCAAGACCTGGTGATAAAGTTTCTGGTCAGTCTTACCAAGAATTCAATTCTAAACAACTTTTGCTCTTGGCATTTTCAGGTTTGGACGTACCGTTTTCAAGAAACACAAAACTTTAAAAATTTTGGTTGTTTGGTAAGTATGGGAACAACTTTCCATACTGTAAGTTGCTCCAGAATCCTGATTTGATGTAATTTTTGGTATTGCGGTGATTAAAAACCCGTAAACTTCGTTGTAAAAACATCGCAGAAAGCAAGTTTGAAAAATTTTTATGCATTCTTGACTAAAATATTTGTAACTTTGTTATTTTAAGATCTGTCGATAAAGTTTCTGGTCAGTCTTACCAAGAATTGAGTTCTAAACAACTTTTGCTTTTGGCATTTTCAGGCTTGGATGTACCGTTTTCAAAAAACACGAAAATTTTAAAATTTTTGTTGTTTGGTAAGTATGGGAACAACTTTCTATCCTATAAACAGCTCCAAAGTCTTGATTTGAAGTTATTTTTGGTGATTCCGTGATTAAAAAGCCGTAAACTTAATTGTAGGAACTTCGCACGAACTAGGTTTGAAAATATTTTAAGTATTTTTGAAAAAAAACGTTGTAACTTTGTTTTTTCGAGCCTTTTTGATAAAATTTCTGGTAAGTCTTACTCAAAATTTAATTCTAAACAACTTTTGCTTCTGGCATTTTGAGGCTTGGACGTGTAGCTTTCAAGAAATACAAAAATTGTTAACTTAATGTTGTTTGCTAAGTATCCCATACTTACCAAGCCACTTTCCATACTATAAATCGCACAAAAATCACGATTTGAAGTTTTTTTTGGTATTTCCGTTGTTAAAAAGCCGTAAACTTCATTGTAAAACTTCGCAGGAACCAGGTTTGAGAAAGTTTTAAGCATTCCTGACTAAAATATTTGAAACTTTGTTATTTTAAGATCTGTCGATAAAGTTTCTGGTCAGTCTTACCAAGAATTGAGTTCTAAACAACTTTTGCTCTTGGCATTTTTAGGCTTGGACGTACCGTTTTCAAGAAACACAATAATTTTAAAATTTTTGTTGTTTGGTAACTATGGGAACAACTTTCCATCTTATAAACCGCTCCAAAATCTTGATTTGAAGTTATTTTTGGTGTTTCCGTGATTAAAAAGCCGTAAACTTAATTGTAAACACATCGCAGAAAGAAAATTTGAAAAAATTTTAAGCATTCTTGACTAAAATAGTTGAAACCTTGTTATTTCAAGACCTGTCGATAATTTTTCTGGTCAGTTTTACCAAGTATTGATTTCTAAACAACTTTTGCTCTTGGCATTTTCAGGCTTGAACGTACAGTTTTCAAGAAACACAAAAATTTTAAAATTTTTGTTGTTTGGTAAGTGTGGGAACAACTTTCCATACTGTAAATCGCTCCAAAATCTCAATTTGAAGTTGTTTTTGGTATTTCTGTTGTTAAAAAGCCGTAAACTTCGTTTTAAAAACATCGCAGAAACCGGGATTGAAAAATTTTAAGTACTTTTGGGAAAAAATCGTTATAACTTTATTGTTTTAAGATTTATGGATAATGTTTCTAGCAAATCTTACTCAAAATCGAATTCTGAACACATTTTGCTCTTGCTATTTTTTCGCTAGCAAGCATAGTTTTCGAGAAAACGGCTGATTTACCACAAAAATACCAAAAATCGCTTCAAATCGGGATTCTGAAGCGTTTTACAGCATTTGCGGTCGTTTTCTTGAAACCGGTGCGTGCTAGCAGAAAAATACCAAGAGCAAAATGTGTTTAGAATTCAATTTTGAGTCAGTTTTCGTTTAAGTTGTATCTCTAGGTCTTAAAACAAGAACGATACTACGACTTTATCACAAAAACACTAAAAAGAGTTTCCAATCCTGGTTTCAGCAACGTGTTACAAAGAAATTTCTCACTCAGCGTTTCAAAGTAAACGACAGTACGTGCAACAAAACGTCCGAGAATCATGATTTGAAGTGAATTTAAGGATTTTCGTGATTATTAAGGCGTTAATCTCATTGTTACGAGTCGTAGAAACCAGATTGTACAAAATATGTAGTATTTTTGTGAAAAAGTCGTTGTAACGTTTTTGTTTTAAGACTTATTGCTAAAGCTTAAACCAAATCCCACCTGAAATTGAATTCTGAACAACTTTTGCTCTTGTTATTTTATTGCTAGCACGCACCGGTTTCAAGGAAACGACCGTAAATGCTGTAAAACGCTTCAGAATCCCGATTTGAAGCGATTTTCTGTATTTTTGTGATAAATCGGCTGTTTTCTCGAAAACTATGCATGGTAGCGAAAAAATAGCAAGAGCAAAATGCGTTTAAAATTCGATTTTGAGTAAGATTTGCTAGAAACATTAGCCATAAATCTTAAAACAATAAAGTTATAACGATTTTTTCCCAAAAATACTTGAAATTTTTCAATCCCGGTTTCTGCAATGTTTTTAAAACGAAGTTTACGGGTTTTTAATCACGGCAATACCAAAAATTACCTCAAATCGGGATTCTGGAGCAACTTGCAGTATGGAAAGTTGTTCCCACACTTACCAAACAACAAAATTTTTTAAACTTTTGTGTTTCTTGAAAACGGTACGTCCAAACCTGAAAATGCCAAGACCAGAAGTTGTTTAGCATTGAATTCTTGGTAAGACTGACCAGAAACTTTATCGCCAGGTCTTGAAATAACAAAGTTTCAAATATTTTAGTCAAGAATGCTTAAAACTTTCTCAAACCTGGTTCCTGCGAAGTTTTACAATGAAGTTTACGGCTTTTTAAAAAAGGAAATACCAAAAATAACTTCAAATCGTGATTTTAGAGCGATTTATAGTATGGAAAGTGGCTTGGTAAGTATGGGATACTTAGCAAACAACATAAAGTTAACAATATTTGTATTTCTTGAAAACTACACGTCCAAGCCTTAAAATGTCAGGAGCAAAAGTTGTTTAGAATTAAACTTTGAGTAAGACTTACCAGAAATTTTATCAAAAAGGCTCGAAAAAACAAAGTTACAACTTTTTTTTTTCACAAATACTGAAATATTTTCAAACCTAGTTCGTGCGAAGTTCTTACAAATAAGTTTACGGCTTTTTAATCACGAAAACACCAAAAATAACTTCAAATCAAGACTTTGGAGCGGTTTATAGGATAGAAAGTTGTTCCCATACTTACCAAACAACAAAAATTTTAAAATTTTCGTGTTTTTTGAAAACGGTACATCCAAGGCTGAAAATGCCAAAAGCAAAAGTTGTTTAGAACTCAATTCTTGGTAAGACTGACCAGAAACTTTATCGACAGATCTTAAAATAACAAAGTTACAAATATTTTAGTCAAGAATGCATAAAAATTTTTCAAACTTGCTTTCTGCGATGTTTTTACAACGAAGTTTACGGGTTTTTAATCACCGCAATACCAAAAATTACATCAAATCGGGATTCTGGAGCAACTTACAGTATGGAAAGTTGTTCCCATACTTACCAAACAACCAAAATTTTTAAAGTTTTGTGTTTCTTGAAAACGGTACGTCCAAACCTGAAAATGCCAAGAGCAAAAGTTGTTTAGAATTGAATTCTTGGTAAGACTGACCAGAAACTTTATCACCAGGTCTTGAAATAACAAAGTTTCAAATATTTTAGTCAAGAATGCTTGAAAATTTTTCAAACCTAGTTCCTGCGAAGTTTTACAATTAAGTTTATTGCTTTTTAATCACGGATACACAAAAATAACTTCAAATCAAGATTTTGGAGCCATTTATAGGCTGGAAAGTTGTTCCGATACTTGAACCACGAAAATAACAAAACACAACTTCAAGAGCAAAAACTATTTAGAATTCAGTCTTGAGTATGATTTACTGTAAACATAATCAATAAGTCGTAAAATTTTTTCAAACCTGGTTTTTGAGATGCTTTTACAATGAAGTTTAAAGCTTTTTAATCACGGAAATAACAGAAACAACTTCAAATCGGCATTCTTTAGCGATTCACAGTATGAAAAGTTGATCCGATACTTAGCAAACAACAAAAAGTTTAAAAACCTCGTGTTTCTCGAAAACGGTATGCCCAGCCTGAAAACGCCAAGAGCAAAAGTTGTTTAAAATTCAATTTTGATTAAGATTTACTATAAACATAATCAATAAGTCTTAAAATGTTTTCAAACCTGGTTTTGGCGATGTTTTTACAATGAAGTTTAAGGCTTTTCAATCACGGAAATACCAAAAATAACTTCAAATGGGGCTTTTGGAGCGATTTATAGTATGGAAAGTTGCGTGGTAAGTATGGGATACTTACCAAACCACAATAAGTTTAAAAGTTTTGTATTTCTAGAAAACGGTATGTCGAAGCCTGAAAATGCAAAAAGCAAAACTTGTTTAAAATTGAACTTTGAGCAAAACTTATCAGAAATTTTTTCAAAATATCTTGAAACAACAAAGTTACAACGGTTTTTGTCAAAAATGCTTAAAATTTTTTCAAACCTACTTTCTGTGATGTTTTTACAATTAAGAAGTCTTAAAATGTTTTCAAACCTGGTTTCTGATGTGTTTTAAATGAACTTTACGGCTTCTTAACAACGGGAATACCAAAAATAACTTCAAATTGAGATTTTGGAGAGATTTACAGTATGGAAAGTTGTTCCCACACTTACCAAACAACAAAAAGTTTAAAAAAATGTGTTTCTCGAAAACGGGACGACTTGGTCTGAAAATTCCAACAGCAAAATTTGTTTAGAATTCAATTTTAGGTAAGACTGACCAGGAAATTTATCAAAAAGTTTTAAAACTACAAATTTACAACGATTTTGGTCAAAAGTGCTTAAAATTTTTCAATCCTGGTTTCTGCCATGTTTTTGCAATCAAATTTTCAACTTTTTGATCACGAAAATACAAAAAATAACTTCAAATCCAGATTCTGGAGCGATTTGTAGTACGGAAAGTTGTTTGGTAAGGATGGGATACTTACCAAACCACAATAAGTTTAAAAGTTTTGTATTTCTTGAAAACGGTATGTCGAAGCCTTAAAATGCAAAGAGCAAAACTTGTGTAAAATTGAACTTTGAGCAAAACTTATCAGAAACTTTATTAAAATGTCTTGAAACAACAAAGTTACAACGATTTTTGTCAAAAATGCTTAAAATTTCTTCAAAACTACTTTCTGTGATGTTTTTACAATAGAGTTTAGGCCTTTTTAATCACGGAAATAACAAAACACAACTTCAAATCGAGATTTTGGAACCATTTATAGAATGTAAAATGGTTCCCATCCTTACCAAACAACAAAAAGTTTAAAGTTTTGTATTTCTAGAAGACGGTAAGTCCAAATCTAAAAACGTCAAGAGCAAAATTTATTTAGAATTCAATCTTGAGTATGATTTACTATAAACATAATCAACAAGTCTTAAAATGTTTTCAAACCTGGTTTCTGAGATGGTTTTACAACAAAATTTACGGCTTTTTGAACACTCAAATACGAAAAACAACTTCAAATGGGGATTTTGGAGCCATTTACAGTATGGAAAGTTGTTCCCACACTTACTAAACAACAAAAAGTTTAAAATTTTGTATTTCTTGAAAACGGTATGTCCAAACCTGAAAACGCCATGAGCAAAAGTAATTTAGAATTCAATCTTGAGTAAGATTTACTATAAAAATAATCAACAAGTCTTAAAATGTTTTCAAACCTAGTTTCTGAGATGTTGTTACAATAAATTTACGGCTTTTTAAACACGCACATACCAAAAACAACTTCAAATGGGGATTCTGGAGCCATTTACAGTATGTAAAGTTGTTCCCCAAGAAGTTTGAAATTTTTGTATTTCTTGAAAACGGTATGTCCAAACCTGAAATCGCCAAGTGCAAAAGTAAATTAGAATTCAATCTTGAGTTAGATTTACTATAAATGTAATCAATAACTATGAAAATGTTTTCAAATTTGGTTTCTGAGATGTTTTTACAATGAAGTTAACGGCTTTTAACCACGAAAATAACAAAACACAACTTCAAATCGAGATTTTGGAGCGATTAACTGAATGGAAAATGGTTCCCATACTTACCAAACAACAGAAAGTTCAAATTTTTTGTATTTCTTGAAAACGGTACGTCCAAACCTAAAAACGCTAAAAGCAAAAGCTATTTAGAATTCAATCTTGAGTATGATTTACTATAAACATAATCAATAAGTCGTAAAATTTTTTCAAACCTGGTTTTTGAGATGCTTTTACACTGAAGTTTAAAGCTTTTTAATCACGGAAATAACAGAAACAACTTCAAATCGGCATTCTTTAGCGATTTACAATATGAAAAGTTGTTCCGATACTTACCAAACAACAAAAAGTTTGAAAATTTCGTGTTTCTCGAAAACGGTATGTACCAGCCTGAAAACGCCAAAAGCAAAAGTTGTTTAGAATCAAATTTTGATTAAGATTTATTATAAACATAAACAATAAATCGTAAAATTTTTTCAAACCTGGTTTTTGCCATGTTTTTACAATGATGTTTAAGGCTTTTTAATCTCGGAAATAACAAAAACACCTTCAAATCGGGATTTTGGAGCGATCTACAGTATGGAAAGTTGTTCCCATACTTACCAAACCACAAAAAGTTTAAAAATGTTGTATTTCTTGAAAACGGTACGTCTAAACCTGAAAACGCCAAGAGCAAAAGTTGTTTAGAATTCAATTTTGAGTAAGACTTACTATAAACTTAAGCAATAAGTCTTCAAAAATTTCAAACCTGGTTTTTGCGATGTTTTCACAATGAAGTTTACGGCTTTTTAACCACGAAAATAACAAAACACAACTTCAAATCGAGATTTTGGAGCGATTTACTGAATGGGAAATGGTTCCCATACTTACCAAACAACAGAAAATTCAAATTTTTGTATTGCTTGAAAACGGTACGTCCAAACCTAAAAACGCTAAAAGCAAAAACTATTTAGAATTCAATCTTGAGTATGATTTACTATAAACATAATCAATAAATCGTAAAAATTTTTCAAACCTTTTTTTTGAGATGTTTTTACAATGAAGTTTAAAGCTTTTTAATCACGGAAATAACAGAAACAACTTCAAATAGGCATTCTTTAGCGATTTACAATATGAAAAGTTGTTCCGATACTTACCAAATCACAAAAAGTTTAAAATTTCGTGTTTCTCGAAACCGGTATGTACCAGCCTGAAAACGCCAAAAGTAAAAGTTGTTTAGAATCAAATTTTGATTACGATTTACTATAAACATAAACAATAAATCGTAAAATTTTTTCAAACCTGGTTTTTGCGATGTTATTACAATGAAGTTTAAGGCTTTTTAATCACGGAAATAACAGAAACAACTTCAAATCGGCATTCTTTAGCGATTCACGATTCTACAATGAAGTTTACGGCTTTTTAACCACGGAAATATCGAAAACACCTTCAAATCGGGACTTTGGAACCATTTACAGTATGAAAAGTTGTTCCCAAACTACCCAAACTACAACAAGTTTAAAAATTTCGTTTTTCTTGAAAACTGTAGGTGCAAGCCTGAAAACGCTTAGAGCAATAGTTGTAAGACTTACTATAAACTTTATCAAAAATTCTTGAAACAACAAATTTACAACAATTTTTGTCAAAAATAGTAAACATTTTTTATTCCTGGTTTCTGGGAAGATTTTACAATGAAGTTTACAGCTTTTTGACCACGGAAATAATAAAAATAATTTCAAATCAGGATTTTGGAGCGATTTACAGAATGTAAAGTGGTTCCCATCTTTACCAAACAACAAAAAGTTTGAAATTTTTGTATTTTTTGAGAACGGTATGTCCAAACCTGAAAACGTCATAAGCAGTGGTAATTTAGTATTCAATCTTGAATAATATTTACTATAAAAATAATCAATAAGTCGTAAAATGTCTTCAAGGCTGGTTTCTGAGATGGTTTTACAATATGATTTATTGATTATGTTTATAGTAAATCTTAATCAAAATTTGATTCTAAACAACTTTTGCTTTTGGCGTTTGTAGGCTGGGACATACCATTTTCGAGAAACACGAAATTTTTAAACTTTTTGCTGTTTGCTAAATATCTGTTGTTTGGTAAGTATGGGAACCATTTTCCATTCAGTAAATCGCTCCAAAATCTCGATTTGAAGTTGTGTTTTGTTATTTATGTGGTTAAAAAGCCGTAAACTTCATTGTTAAAACATCTCAAAAACCGGGTTTGAAAACATTTTAAGACTTATTTATTATGTTTATAATAAATCTTACCTCAAAATTGAATCCTAAACAACATTTGCTCTTGGCGTTTTCAGGCTAGGTCGTATCGTTTTCGAGAATTTATAAGTTGCCATTTGAACTACATATTTCAGGACATAAATTTGCGGGCCAGGTACAAAATTAGCCAAGTGGTTAGCAAAAGCAGATCAAGAAATTTCATTGTATAAACATCGCAAAAACCAGGTTTAAAAATTTTTAAGAGTTACTGATTATTTATAGTATGTCTTACTCCAGACTGAATTCTAAACAACTTTTGCTCTTGACATTTTCAGGCTGGGACATACCGTTTTGAAGAAACACGAAATTTTTAAACTTTTTGCAATTTGGTAAATCTGAGAACAACTTTCCATACTGTAAAAAGCTCCTAAATGCCGTTTGAGATGTTTTTGTTATTTCCGTGATTAAAAAGCCGTCAACTTTATTCTAAAAGCATCTGAGAAACCAGGTTAGAAAACATTTTATGATCTTTTGATTATGTTTCTAAAGTTATTTTTGGTATTTCCGTTTTTAAAAAGGCCTAAATTTTATTGTAAGAACATCACAGAAAGTAGGTTTGAAAAAATTTTAAGCATTTTTGACAAAAATCGTTGTAACTTTATAGTAAGTCTTACTCAAGATTGCATCCTAAACAACTATTGCTTTAGGCGTTTTCAGGCTTGAACCTACAGTTTCCAAGAAAATCTAAGTTTTAAAACTTTTTGTAGTTTGGTAAGTTTGGGAACAAATTTCCATACTGCAATTGGTTGAAAAATCCCGATTTGAAGTTGTTTTTGATATTTTCGTGGTTAAAAAGCCGTAAACTTCATTGTAAAAACATCTCAGAAACCATGTTTGAAAACATTTTAATAGTTATTGATTATTTTTATAGTAAATCTAACTCAAGATTGAATTCTAATTTACTTTCGCTCTTGGCGTTTTCAGGTTTGGACATACCGTTTTAAAGAAATACAAGAATTTCAAACTTTTTGTTGTTTGATAAGTATGAAAACAATTTTCCATACTGTAAATGGCTCCAAAATCTCCATTTGAAGTTGTTTTTTGTATGTGCGTGTTTAAAAAGCCGTAAACTTTATTGTAACAACATCTCAGAAACCAGGTTTGAAAACATTTTAAGACTTATTGATTATTTTTATAGTAAATCTTACTCAAGATTGAATTCTAAATTATTTATGCTCATGGCGTTTTTTGGTTTGGATATACCGTTTTTAAGAAATACAAAATTTAAAACCTTTTGTTGTTTGGTAAGTATGGGAACAACTTTCCAACCTATAAATCGCTCCAAAATCTCGACTTGAAGTTGTGTTTTGTTATTTTCGTGGTTAAAAGCCGTAAACTTCATTGTTAAAACATCTCAGAAACCCGGTTTGAAAACATTTTAAGACTTATTTATTATGTTTATAATAAATCTTACTCAAAATTGAATTCTAAACAACATTTGCTCTTGGCGTTTTCAGGCTAGGTCGTATCGTTTTCGAGAATTTACAAGTTGCCATTTGAACTACATATTCCAGGATATAAATTTTGCGGGCCAGGCACAAAATTAGCCAAGTGGTTAGTAAAAGAGATCAAGGAACTTCATTGTATACTTAAACGCAAACTGACTCAAAATTGAATTCTAAACACATTTTGCTCTTGGTATTTTTCTGCAAGCACGCACCGGTTTCAAGAAAACGACCGCAAATGCTGTAAAACGCTTCAGAATCCCAATTTGAAGCGATTTTCGGTATTTTTGTGGTAAATCAGCCGTTTTCTTAAAGTTGTTTTTCGTATTTGCGTGTATAAAAAGCCGTAAACTTTATTGTAAAATCATCTCAGAAACCATGTTTCAAAACATTTTAAGACTTGTTGATTATGTTCATAGTAAATCATACTCAAGATTGAATTCTAAATAACTTTTGCACTTGACGTTTTTAGATTTGGACTTACCGCCTTCTAGAAATACAAGAATTTCAAACTTTTTGTTCATTGATAAGTATGAAAACTATTTTCCATACTGTAAATGGCTCCAAAATCTCCATTTGAAGTTGTTTTTTGTATGTGCGTGTTTAAAAAGCCGTAAACTTTATTGTAACAACATCTCAGAAACCAGGTTTGAAAACATTTTAAGACTTATTGATTATTTTTATAGTAAATCTTACTCAAGATTGAATTCTAAATTATTTATGCTCATGGCGTTTTCAGGTTTGGATATACCGTTTTTAAGAAATACAAAATTTAAAACCTTTTGTTGTTTGGTAAGTATGGGAACAACTTTCCAACCTATAAATCGCTCCAAAATCTCGACTTGAAGTTGTGTTTTGTTATTTTCGTGGTTAAAAGCCGTAAACTTCATTGTTAAAACATCTCAGAAACCCGGTTTGAAAACATTTTAAGACTTATTTATTATGTTTATAATAAATCTTACTCAAAATTGAATTCTAAACAACATCTGCTCTTGGCGTTTTCAGGCTAGGTCGTATCGTTTTCGAGAATTTACAAGTTGCCATTTGAACTACATATTCCAGGATATAAATTTTGCGGCCCCGGCACAAAATTAGCCAAGTGGTTAGTAAAAGGAGATCAAGGAACTTCATTGTATACTTAAGCGAAAACTGACTCAAAATTGAATTCTAAACACATTTTGCTCTTGGTATTTTTCTGCTAGCACGCACCGGTTTCAAGAAAACGACCGCAAATGCTGTAAAACGCTTCAGAATCCCAATTTGAAGCGATTTTCGGTATTTTTGTGGTAAATAAGCCGTTTTCTTAAAGTTGTTTTTCGTATTTGCGTGTATAAAAAGCCGTAAACTTTATTGTAAAACCATCCCAGAAACCATGTTTCAAAACATTTTAAGACTTGTTGATTATGTTCATAGTAAATCATACTCAAGATTGAATTCTAAATAACTTTTGCACTTGACGATTTTAGATTTGGACTTACCGTCTTCTAGAAATACAAAATTTTAAACTTTTTGTTGTTTGGTAAGGATGGGAACCACTTTACATTCTGCAAATCGCTCCAAAATCCCGATGTGAAGTTGTGTTTGGTATTTGCGTGTTTAAAAATCCGTTAACTTTATTGTAAAACCATCTCAGAAAACAGGTTTGAAAACATTTTAAGATTGATTATTTTTATAGTAAATCTTACTCAAGATTGAATACGAAATTATTTATGCTCATGGCGTTTTTAGGTTTGGACATACCGCTTTCAAGAAATACAAAAATTTAAAACTTTTTGTTATTTGGTAAATATGGGAACAACTTTCCATACTGTAAATGGTTCCAAAATCTCGATTTGAAGTTGTGTCTTGTTATTTCGGTGATTAAAAAGGCCTAAACTTAATTGTAAAAACATCACAGAAAGTAGGTTTGAAAAAATTTTAAGCATTTTTGACAAAAAACGTTGTAACTTTGTTGTTTCAAGACATTTTGATAAAATTTCTGATAAGTTTTGCTCAAAGTTCAATTTTAAACAAGTTTTGCTTTTTGCATTTTCAGGCTTCGACATACCGTTTTCTAGAGATACAAAACTTTTAAACTTATTGTGGTTTGGTAAGTATCCCATACTTACCACGCAACTTTCCATACTATAAATCGCTCCAAAAGCCCCATTTGAAGTTATTTTTGGTATTTCCGTGATTGAAAAGCCTTAAACTTCATTGTAAAAACATCGCCAAAACCAGGTTTGAAAACATTTTAAGACTTATTGATTATGTTTATAGTAAATCTTAATCAAAATTGAATTCTAAACAACTTTTGCTCCTGGCATTTTCAGGTTTGGACGTACCGTTTTCAAGAAACACAAAACTTTAAAAATTTTGGTTGTTTGGTAAGTATGGGAACAACTTTCCATACTGTAAGTTGCTCCAGAATCCCGATTTGAGGTAATTTTTGGTATTGCGGTGATTAAAAACCCGTAAACTTCGTTGTAAAAACATCGCAGAAAGCAATTTTGAAAAATTTTTATGCATTCTTGACTAAAATATTTGAAACTTTGTTATTTTAAGATCTGTCGATAAAGTTTCTGGTCAGTCTTACCAAGAATTGAGTTCTAAATCAATTTTGCTTTTGGCATTTTCAGGCTTGGATGTACCGTTTTCAAGAAACACGAAAATTTTAAAATTTTTGTTGTTTGGTAATTATGGGAACAACTTTCTATCCTATAAACCGCTCCAAAGTCTTGATTTGAAGTTATTTTTGGTGTTTTCGTGATTAAAAAGCCGTAAACTTATTTGTAAGAACTTCGCACGAACTAGGTTTGAAAATATTTTAAGTATTTGTGAAAAAAAAACGTTGTAACTTTGTTTTTTCGAGCCTTTTTGATAAAATTTCTGGTAAGTCTTACTCAAAGTTTAATTCTAAACAACTTTTGCTCCTGGCATTTTCAGGCTTGGACGTGTAGTTTTCAAGAAATACAAATATTGTTAACTTTATGTTGTTTGCTAAGTATCCCATAGTTACCAAGCCACTTTCCATACTATAAATCGCTCTAAAATCACGATTTGAAGTTATTTTTGGTAATTCCGTTGTTAAAAAGCCGTAAACTTCATTGTAAAACTTCGCAGGAACCAGGTTTGAGAAAGTTTTAAGTATCGCACCGGTTTCAAGAAAACGACCGCAAATGCTGTAAAACGCTTCAGAATCCCGATTTAAAGCGATTTTTGGTATTTTTGTGGTAAATCAGCCGTTTTCTCGAAAACTATGCTTGCTAGCGAAAAAATAGCAAGAGCAAAATGTGTTCAGAATTCGATTTTGAGTAAGATTTGCTAGAAACATTATCCATAAATCTTAAAACAATAAAGTTATAACGATTTTTTCCCAAAAATACTTAAAATTTTTCAATCCCGGTTTCTGCGATGTTTTTAAAACGAAGTTTACGGCTTTTTAACAACAGAAATACCAAAAACAACTTCAAATTGAGATTTTGGAGCGATTTACAGTATGGAAAGTTGTTCCCACACTTACCAAACAACAAAAATTTTAAAATTTTTGTGTTTCTTGAAAACTGTACGTTCAAGCCTGAAAATGCCAAGAGCAAAAGTTGTTTAGAAATCAATACTTGGTAAAACTGACCAGAAAAATTATCGACAGGTCTTGAAATAACAAGGTTTCAACTATTTTAGTCAAGAATGCATAAAAATTTTTCAAACTTGCTTTCTGCGATGTTTTTACAACGAAGTTTACGGGTTTTTAATTACGGCAATACCAAAAATTACCTCCAATTGGAATTCTGGAGCAACTTACAGTATGGAAAGCTGTTCCCATACTTACCAAACAACCAAAATTTTTAAAGTTTTGTGTTTCTTGAAAACGGTATGTCCAAACCTGAAAATGCCAAGAGCAAAAGTTGTTTAGAATTGAATTCTTCGTAAGACTGACCAGAAACTCTATCACCAGGTCTTGAAATAACAAAGATTCAAATATTTTAGTCAAGAATGCTTAAAATTATTTCAAACCTAGTTCCTGCGAAGTTTTACAATTAAATTTATGGCTTTTTAATCACGGAAACACCAAAAATAAATTCAAATTGAGATATTGGAGCGAACTATTAAAATGTTTTCAAACTTGGTTTCTGAGATGTTTTACAATGAAGTTTACGGCTTTTTAACCACGAAAATATTAAAAACAAACTTCAAATCAGGATTTTGGAACCATTTACAGTATGGAAAGTTGTTCCCATATTTACCAAATAACAAGAAGTTTGAAATTTTTGTATTTCTTTAAAACGGTATGTCCAAACCTGAAAACGCCAAGAGCAAAAGTAATTTAGAATTCAATCTTGAGTTAGATTTACTATAAAAATAATCAATAACTATTAAAATGTTTTCAAACATGGTTTCTGAGATGTTTTTACAATGAAGTTTACGGCTTTTTAACCACGAAAATATCAAAAACAACTTCATCGGGATTTTTCAACCAATTGCAGTATGGAAATTTGTTCCCAAACTTACCAAACTACAAAAAGTTTTAAAACTTAGTTTTTCTTGGAAACTGTAGGTTCAAGCCTGAAAACGCCTAAAGCAATAGTTGTTTAGGATGCAATCTTGAGTAAGACTTGCTATAAAGTTACAACGATTTTTGTCAAAAATTCTTAAAATTTTTTCAAACCTACTTTCTGTGATGTTCTTACAATAAAATTTAGGCCTTTTTAAAAACGGAAATACCAAAAATAACTTCAGAAACATAATCAAAAGATCATAAAATGTTTTCTAACCTGGTTTCTGAGATGCTTTTAGAATAAAGTTGACGGCTTTTTAATCACGGAGATAACAAAAACACCTCAAACGGCATTTAGGAGCTTTTTACAGTATGGAAAGTTGTTCTCAGATTTACCAAATTGCAAAAAGTTTAAAAATTTCGTGTTTCTTCGAAACGGTATGTCCCAGCCTGAAAATGTCAAGAGCAAAAGTTGTTTAGAATTCAGTCTTGAGTAAGACTTACTATAAACTTAATCAGTAACTCTTAAAAATTTTTAAACCTGGTTTTTGCGATGTTTATACAATGAAATTCCTTGATCTGCTTTTGCTAACCACTTGGCTAATTATGTACCTGGCCCGCAAATTTATGTCCTGGAATATGTAGTTCAAATGGCAACTTATAAATTCTCGAAAACGATACGAGCTAGCCTGAAAACGCCAAGAGCAAATGTTGTTTAGAATTCAATTTTGAGTAAGATTTATTTTAAACATAATAAATAAGTCTTAAAATGTTTTCAAACCCGGTTTTTGAGATGTTTTAACAATGAAGTTTACGGCTTTTTAACCACATAAATAACAAAATACAACTTCAAATCGAGATTTTGGAGCGATTTACTGAATGGAAAATGGTTCCCATACTTACCAAACAAAAGAAAGTTCAAATTTTTTGTATTTCTTGAAAACAGTACGTCCAAATCTAAAAACGCTAAAAGCCAAAGGTATTTAGAATTCAATCTTGAGTATGATTTACTATAAACATAATCAATAAGTCGTAAAAATTTTTCAAACCTGGTTTTTGAGATGTTTTTACAATGAAGTTTAAAGCTTTTTAATCACGGAAATAACAGAAACAACTTCAAATCGGCATTCTTTAGCGATTCACAGTATGAAAAGTTGATCCGATACTTAGCAAACAGCAAAAAGTATAAAAATTTCGTGTTTTTCGAAAACGGTATGTCCCAGACTACAAACGCCAAAAGCAAAAGTTGTTTAGAATCAAATTTCGATTAAGATTTACTATAAACATAAACAATAAATCATATTGTAAAACCATCTCAAAAACCAGCTTTGAAAACATTTTAAGACTTATTGATTATTTTTATAGTAAATCTTACTCAGGTTTGGACATACCGTTTTAAAAAATACAAAAATTTCAAACTTCTTGTTGTTTGGTAAGTTTGGGAACAAATTTCCATACTGTAATTGGTTGAAAAATCCAGATTTGAAGTTGTTTTTGATATTTTCGTGGTTAAAAAGCCGTAAACTTCATTGTAAAAACATTTCAGAAACCATGTTTGAAAACATTTTAATAGTTATTGATTATTTTTATAGTAAATCTAACTCAAGATTGAATTCTAAATTACTTTTGCTCTTGGCGTTTTCAGGTTTGGACATACCGTTTTAAAGAAATACAAAAATTTCAAACTTCTTGGGGAACAACTTTACATACTGTAAATGGCTCCAGAATCCCCATTTGAATTTGTTTTTGGTATGTGCGTGTTTAAAAAGCCGTAAACTTTATTGTAACAACATCTCAGAAACCAGGTTTGAAAACATTTTAAGACTAGTTGATTATTTTTATAGTAAATCTTACTCAAGATTGAGTACTAAATTACCATTGCTTATGGCGTTTTCAGGTTTGGACATACCGTTCTCAAAAAATACAAAAATTTCAAACTTTTTGTTGTTTGGTAAAGATGGGAACCACTTTACATTCTGTAAATCGCTCCAAAATCCAGATTTGAAGTTATTTTTATTATTTCCGTGGTCAAAAAGCTGTAAACTTCATTGTAAAATCTTCCCAGAAACCAGGAATAAAAAATGTTTACTATTTTTGACAAAAATTGTTGTAAATTTGTTGTTTCAAGGATTTTTGATAAAGTTTATAGTAAGTCTTACTCAAACATTCTAAACAACTATTGCTCTAAGCGTTTTCAGGCTTGCACCTACAGTTTTCAAGAAAAACGAAATTTTTAAACTTGTTGTAGTTTGGTTAGTTTGGGAACAACTTTTCATACTGTAAATGGTTCCAAAGTCCCGATTTGAAGGTGTTTTCGATATTTCCGTGGTTAAAAAGCCGTAAACTTCATTGTAGAAACATCTCAGAAACCAGAATTAAAAATATTTTAACAGTTATTGATTATATTTATAGTAAATCTAACTCAAGACTAAATTCTAAATGACTTTTGCTCTTGGCGTTTTTAAGTGTGGACATACCGTTTTCAAGAAATACAAGAATTTCAAACTTTTTGTTGTTTGATAAGTATGAAAACAATTTTCCATACTGTAAATGGCTCCAGAATTCCCATCTGAAGTAGTTTTTGGTATGTGCGTGTTTAAAAAGCCGTAAACTTATTTGTAAGAACTTCGCACGAAGTTTGAAAATATTTTAAGTATTTTTGAAAAAAAAAAACGTTGTAACTTTGTTTTTTCGAGCCTTTTTGATAACATTTCTGGTAAGTCTTACTCAAAGTTTAGTTCTAAACAACTTTTGCTGCTGGCATTTACAGGCTGGACGTGTAGTTTTCAAGAAATACAAAAAATGTTAACTTTATGTTGTTTGCTAAGTATCCCATACTTACCAAGCCACTTTCCATACTATAAATCGCTCCAAAATCACGATTTGAAGTTATTTTTGGTATTTCCGTGATTAAAAAGCCGTAAACTTAATTGTAAACACATCGCAGAAAGCAAATTTAAAAAAAATTTAAGCATTCTTGACTAAAATAGTTGAAACCTTGTTATTTCAAGACCTGTCGATAAATTTTCTGGTCAGTCTTACCAAGAATTGAATTCTAAACAACTTTTGCTCTTGGCATTTTCAGGCTTGAACGTACAGTTTTCAAGAAACACAAAAATTTTAAAATTTTTGTTGTTTGGTAAGTGTAGGAACAACTTTCCATACTGTAAATCGCTCCAATATCTCAATTTGAATTTATTTTTGGTGTTTCCGTGATTAAAAAGCCATAAATTTAATTGTAAAACTTCGCAGGAACTAGGTTTGAAATAATTTTAAGCATTCTTGACTAAAATATTTGAAACTTTGTTATTTCAAGACCTGGTGATAGAGTTTCTAGTCAGTCTTACCAAGAATTCAATTCTAAACAACTTTTGCTGTTGGCATTTTCAGGTTTGGACGTACCGTTTTCAAGAAACACGAAACTTTAAAAATTTTGGTTGTTTGGTAAGTATGGGAACAACTTTCCATACTGTAAGTTGCTCCAGAATTCCGATTTGAGGTAATTTTTGGTATTGCCGTAATTAAAAACCCGTAAACTTCGTTGTAAAAACATCGCAGAAAGCAAGTTTGAAAAATTTTTATGCATTCTTAACTAAAATATTTGAAACTTTGTTATTTTAATATCTGTCGATAAAGTTTCTGGTCAGTCTTACCAAGAATTGAGTTCTAAACAACTTTTGCTATTGGCATTTTCAGGCTTGGACGTACCGTTTTCAAGAAACACGAAAATTTTAAAATTTTTGTTATTTGGTAAGTATGGGAACAAGTTTCCATCCTACAAACCGCTCCAAAATCTTGATTTGAAGTAATTTTTGGTATTTCCGTGATTAAAAAGCCGTAAACTTAATTATAAACACATCGCAGAAAAAAAATTTGAAAAAATTTTAAGCATTCTTGACTAAAATATTTGAAACCTTGTAATTGCAAGACCTGTCGATAATTTTTCTGGTCAGTTTTACCAAGTATTGAATTCTAAACAACTTTTGCTCTTGGCCTTTTCAGGCTTGAACGTACAGTTTTCAAGAAACACAAAAATTTTAAAATTTTTGTTGTTTGGTAAGTGTGGGAACAACTTTCCATACTGTAAATCGCTCCAAAATCTCAATTTGAAGTTGTTTTCGGTATTTCTGTTGTTAAAAAGCCGTAAACTTCGTTTTAAAAACATCGCAGAAACCGGGATTGAAAAGTTTTAAGTATTTTAGGGAAAAAATCGCTATAACTTTATTGTTTTAAGATTTATGGATAATGTTTCTAGCAAATCTTACTCAAAATCGAATTCTGAACACATTTTGCTCTTGCTATTTTTTCGCTAGCAAGCATAGTTTTCGAGAAAACGGCTGATTTACCACAAAAATACCAAAAATCGCTTCAAATCGGGATTCTGAAGCGTTTTACAGCATTTGCCGTCGTTTTCTTGAAACCGGTGCGTGCTAGCAGAAAAATACTAAGAGCAAAATGTGTTTAGAATTCAATTTTGAGTCAGTTTTCGTTTAAGTTGTATCTCTAGGTCTTAAAACAAGAACGATACTACGACTTTATCACAAAAACACTAAAAAGAGTTTCCAATCCTGGTTTCAGCAACATGTTACAAAGAAATTTCTCACTCACCGTTTCAAAGTAAACGACAGTACGTGCAACAAAACGTTCGAGAATCATGATTTGAAGTGAATTTAAGGATTTTCGTGATTATTAAGGCGTTAATCTCTTTGTTACGAGTCGTAGAAACCAGATTGTAAAAAATTTGTAGTATTTTTGTGATAAAGTCGTTGTAACGTTTTTGTTTTATGACTTATTGCTAAAGCTTAAACCAAATCCCACCTGAAATTGAATTCTGAACAACTTTTGCTCTTGCTATTTTATTGCTAGCACGCACCGGTTTCAAGAAAACGACCGTAAATGCTGTAAAACGCTTCAGAATCCCGATTTGAAGCGCTTTTCGGTATTTTTGTGATAAAACGGCTGTTTTCTCGAAAACTATGCATGCTAGCGAAAAAATAGCAAGAGTAAAATGTGTTTAAAATTCGATTTTGAGTAAGATTTGCTAGAAACATTATCCATTAATCTTAAAACAATAAAGTTATAACGATTTTTTCCCAAAAATACTTGAAATTTTTCAATCCCGGTTTCTGCAATGTTTTTAAAACGAAGTTTACGGGTTTTTAATCACGGCAATACCAAAAATTACCTCAAATCGGAATTCTGGAGCAACTTGCAGTATGGAAATTTGTTCCCATATTTACCAAACAACCAAAATTTTTAAACTTTTGTGTTTTTTGAAAACGGTACGTCCAAACCTGAAAATGCCAAGAGCAAAAGTTGTTTAGAATTCAATTCTTGGTAAGACTGACAAGAAACTTTATCGCCAGGTCTTGAAATAACAAAGTTTCAAATATTTTAGTCAGGAATGCTTAAAACTTTCTCAAACCTGGTTCCTGCGAAGTTTTACAATGAAGTTTACGGCTTTTTAACAAGGGAAATACCAAAAATAACTTCAAATCGTGATTTTGGGGCGATTTATAGTATGGAAAGTGGCTTGGTAAGTATGGGATACTTAGCAAACAACATAAAGTCAACAATTCTTGTATTTCTTGAAAACTACACGTCCAAGCCTCAAAATGCCAGGAGCAAAAGTTGTTTAGAATTAAACTTTGAGTAAGACTCACCAGAAATTTTATCAAAAAGGCTCGAAAAAACAAAGATACAACGTTTTTTTTCAAAAATACTTAAAATATTTTCAAACCTAGTTCGTGCGAAGTTCTTACAATTAAGTTTACGGCTTTTTAATCACGGAAACACCAAAAATAACTTCAAATCAAGATTTTGGAGCGGTTTATAGGATGGAAAGTTGTTCCCATAGTTACCAAACAACAAAAATTTTAAAATTATTGTGTTTCTTGAAAACGGTACGTCCAAGCCTAAAAATGCCAAGAGCAAAAGTTGTTTAGAACTCAATTCTTGGTAAGACTGACCAGAAACTTTATCGACAGATCTTAAAATAACAAAGTTTCAAATATTTTAGTCAGGAATGCTTAAAACTTTCTCAAACCTGTTTCCTGCGAAGTTTTACAATGAAGTTTACGGCTTTTTAACAACGGAAACACCAAAAATAACTTCAAATCAAGACTTTGGAGCGGTTTATAGGATAGAAAGTTGTTCCCATACTTACCAAACCACAAAAATTTTAAAATTTTCGTGTTTCTTAAAAACGGTACATCCAAGCCTGAAAATGCCAAAAGCAAAAGTTGTTTAGAACTCAATTCTTGGTAAGACTGACCAGAAACTTTATCGACAGATCTTAAAATAACAAAGTTTCAAATATTTTAGTCAAGAATGCATAAAAATTTTTCAAACTTGCCTTCTGCGATGTTTTTACAATGAAGTTTACGGGTTTTTAATCACCGCAATACCAAAAATTACCCCAAATCGAGATTCTGGAGCAACTTACAGTATGAAAAGTTGTTCCCATACTTACCAAACAACCAAAATTTTTAAAGTTTTGTGTTTCTTAAAAACGGTACGTCCAAACCTGAAAATGCCAGGAGCAAAAGTTGTTTAGAATCGAATTCTTGGTAAGACTGACCAGAAACTTTATCAGCAGGTCTTGAAATAACAAAGTTTCAAATATTTTAGTCAAGAATGCTTAAAAAGTTTTCAAACCTAGTTCCTGCGAAGTTTTACAATTAAGTTTATGGCTTTTTAACAACGGAAATACCAAAAATAACTTCAAATTGAGATTTTGGAGCGATTTACAGTATGGAAAGTTGTTCCCATACTTACCAAACAACAAAAATTTTAAAATTTTTGTGTTTTTTGAAAACTGTACGTTCAAGCCTGAAAATGCCAAGAGCAAAATGTGTTTAGAATTCAATTCTTGGTAAGACTGACCAGAAACTTTATCGCCAGGTCTTGAAATAACAAAGTTTCAAATATTTTAGTCAAGAATGCTTAAAACTTTCTCAAACCTGGTTCCTGCGAAGTTTTACAATGAAGTTTACGGCTTTTTAACAAGGGAAATACCAAAAATAACTTCAAATCGTGATTTTGGGGCGATTTATAGTATGGAAAGTGGCTTGGTAAGTATGGGATACTTAGCAAACAACATAATGTTAACAATTTTTGTATTTCTTGAAAACTACACGTCCAAGCCTGAAAATACCAGGAGCAAAAGTTGTTTAGAATTAAACTTTGAGTAAGACTTACTAGAAATTTTATCAAAAAGGCTCGAAAAAACAAAGTTACAACTTTTTTTTTCAAAAATACTTAAAATATTTTCAAACCTAGTTCGTGCGAAGTTCTTACAAATAAGTTTACGGCTTTTTAATCACGGAAACACCAAAAATAACTTCAAATCAAGATTTTGGAGCGGTTTATAGGATGGAAAGTTGTTCCCATAGTTACCAAACAACAAAAATTTTAAAATTATTGTGTTTCTTGAAAACGGTACGTCCAAGCCTAAAAATGCCAAGAGCAAAAGTTGTTTAGAACTCAATTCTTGGTAAGACTGACCAGAAACTTTATCGACAGATCTTAAAATAACAAAGTTTCAAATATTTTAGTCAGGAATGCTTAAAACTTTCTCAAACCTGTTTCCTGCGAAGTTTTACAATGAAGTTTACGGCTTTTTAACAACGGAAATACCAAAAATAACTTCAAATCTTGATTTTTGTGCGATTTATAGTATGGAAAGTGGCTTGGTAAGTATGGGATACTTAGCAAACAACATAAAGTTAACAATATTTGTATTTCTTGAAAACTACACGTCCAAGCCTGAAAATGCCAGGAGCAAAAGTTGTTTAGAATTAAACTTTGAGTAAGACTTACCAGAAATTTTATCAAAAAGGCTCGAAAAAACAAAGTTACAACGTTTTTTTTTCAAAAATACTTAATATATTTTCAAACCTAGTTCGTGCGAAGTTCTTACAAATAAGTTTACGGCTTTTTAATCACGGAAACACGAAAAATAACTTCAAATCAAAACTTTGGAGCGGTTTATAGGATAGAAAGTTGTTCCCATACTTACCAAACAACAAAAATTTTAAAATTTTCGTGTTTCTTGAAAACGGTACATCCAAACCTGAAAATGCCAAAAGCAAAAGTTGTTTAGAACTCAATTCTTGGTAAGACTGACCAGAAACTTTATCGACAGAACTTAAAATAACAAAGTTTCAAATATTTTAGTCAAGAATGCATAAAAATTTTTCAAACTTGCTTTCTGCGATGTTTTACAACGAAGTTTACGGGTTTTTAATCACCGCAATACCAAAAATTACCTCAAATCGGGATTCTAGAGCAACTTACAGTATGGAAAGTTGTTCCCATACTTACCAAACAACCAAAATTTTTAAAGTTTTGTTTTTCTTGAAAACGGTACGTCCAAACCTGAAAATGCTAAGAGCAAAAGATGTTTAGAATTGAATTCTTGGTAAGACTGACCAGAAACTTTATCACCAGGTCTTGAAATAACAAAGTTTCAAATATTTTAGTCAAGAATACTTAAAAATTTTTCAAACCTAGTTCCTGCAAAGATTTACAATTAAGTTTATGCCTTTTTAATCACGGAAACACAAAAATAACTTCAAATCAAGATTTTGGAGCCACTTATAGGCTGGAAAGTTGTTCCGATTCTTGAACCACGAAAATAACAAAACACAACTTCAAGAGCAAAATCTATTTAGAATTCAGTCTTAAGTATGATTTACTGTAAACATAATCAATAAGTCGTAAAATTTTTTCAAACCTTGCTCTTGAGATGTTTTTACAATGAAGTTTAATCACGGAAATACCAAAAATAACTTCAAATCGTGATTTTGGAGCGATTTATAGTATGGAAAGTGGCTTGGTAAGTATGGGATACTTAGCAAACAACATAAAGTTAACAATTTTTGTATTTCTTTAAAACTACACGTCCAAGCCTGAAAATGCCAGGAGCAAATGTTGTTTAGAATTAAACTTTGAGTAAGACTTACCAGAAATTTTATCAAAATGTCTCGAGAAAGCAAAGTTATAACGTTTTTTTTCAAAAATACTTAAAATATTTTCAAACCTAGTTCGTGCGAAGTTCTTACAAATAAGTTTACGGCTTTTTAATCACGGAAACACCAAAAATAACTTCAAATCAAGATTTTGGAGCGGTTTATAGGATGGAAAGTTGTTCCCATACTTACCAAACAACAAAAATTTTAAAATTTTTGTGTTTCTTGAAAACGGTATGTCCAAGCCTGAAAATGCCAAGAGTAAAAGTTGTTTAGAATTCAATTCTTGGTAAGACTGACCAGAAACTTTATCGACAGATCTTAAAATAACAAAGTTTCAAATATTTTAGTCTAGAATGCATAAAAATTTTTCAAACTTGCTTTCTGCGATGTTATTACAACGAAGTTTACGGGTTTTTATTCACGGCAATACCAAAAATTACCTCAAATCGGGATTCTGGAGCAACTAACAGTATGGAAAGTTGTTCCCATACTTACCAAACAACCAAAATTTTTAAAATTTCGTGTTTCTCGAAAACGGTATGCCCAGCCTGAAAACGCCAAGAGCAAAAGTTGTTTAGAATTCATTTTTGATTAAGATTTACTATAAACATAATCAATAAGTCTTAAAATGTTTTCAAACCTGGTTTCTGATGTGTTTTAAATAAACTTTACGGCTTCTTAACAACGGGAATACTAAAAACAACTTCAAATTTAGATTTTGGAGCGATTGACAGTATGGAAAGTTGTTCCCACACTTACCAAACAACAAAAAGTTTAAAAAAATGTGTTTCTCGAAAACGGGACGACTTGGTCTGAAAATTCCAACAGCAAAATTTGTTAAGAATTCAATTTTAGGTAAGACTGACCAGGAAATTTATCAAAAAGTTTTAAAACTACAAATTTACAACGATTTTGGTCAAAAGTGCTTAAAATTTTTCAATCCTGGTTTCTGCGATGGTTTTGCAATCAAATTTTCAACTTTTTAATCACGGAAATACAAAAAATAACTTCAAATCCAGATTCTGGAGCGATTTGTAGTATGGAAAGTTGTTTGGTAAGTATGGGATACTTACCAAACAACAATAAGATGAAAATTTTTGTATTTCTTGAAAACGGTAGGTCCAAGCTTAGAAACGCCAAGAGCAAAATTTGCTTAGAATTTTATTTTGAGTAACATTTACTATAAAATTAATCAATAAGACTTAAAATTTTTTCAAACCTGGTTTTGGCGATGTTTTTACAATGAAGTTTAATACTTTTCAATCACGGAAATACCAAAAATAACTTCAAATGGGGCTTTTGGGGCGATTTATAGCATGGAAAGTTGCGTGGTAAGTATGGGATACTTACCAAACCACAATAAGTTTAAAAGTTTTGTATTTCTTGAAAACGGTATGCCGAAGCCTGAAAATGCAAAGAGCAAAACTTTAAAAAAATTGAACTTTGAGCAAAACTTATCAGAAACTTTATCAAAATGTCTTGAAACAACAAAGTTACAACGATTTTTGTCAAAAATGCTTAAAATTTTTTCAAACCTACTTTCTGTGATGTTTTTACAATAAACTTTACGGCTTTTTAAACACGCACATACCAAAAACAACTTCAAATGGGGATTCTGGAGCCATTTACAGTATGTAAAGTAGTTCCCCAAAAAGTTTGAAATTTTTGTATTTCTTGAAAACGGTATGTCCAAACATGAAAACGCCAAGAGCAAAAGTAAATTAGAATTCAATCTTGAGTTAGATTTACTATAAATGTAATCAATAACTATTAAAATGTTTTCAAACTTGGTTTCTGAGATGTTTTTACAATGAAGTTTACGGCTTTTTAAACACGAAAATATTAAAAACAACTTCAAATCAGGATTTTGGAACCATATACAGTATGGAAAGTTGTTCCCATATTTACCAAATATACAAAAAGTTTAAAAATTTCGTGTTTCTCGAAAACGGTATGTACAAGCCTGAAAACGCCAAAAGCAAAAGTTGTTTAGAATCAAATTTTGATTAAGATTTACTATAAACATAAACAAAAAATCGTAAAATTTTTTCAAACCTGGTTTTTGCCATGTTTTTACAATGAAGTTTAAGGCTTTTTAATCTCGGAAATAACAAAAACAGCTTCAAATCGGGATTCTGGAACGATTTACAGTATGGAAAGTTGTTCCCATACTTACCAAACCACAAAAAGTTTAAAAATGTTGTATTTTTTGAAAACGGTACGTCTAAACCTGAAAACGCCAAGAGCAAAAATTGTTTAGAATTCAATTTTGAGTAAGACTTACTATAAACTTAAGCAATAAGTTTAAAAAAATTTCAAACCTGGTTTTTGCGATGTTTTCACAATAAAGTCCAAATCTAAAAACGCCAAGAGCCAAAGTTATTTAGAATTCAATCTCTAGTATGATTTACTATGAACATAATCAACAAGTCTTAAAATGTTTTCAAACCTAGTTTCTGAGATGTTTACAAAGCCGTAAACTTTATTGTAACAACATTTTGAAATTTTTTTACGATTTATTGCTTATGTTTATAGTAAATCTTAATCAAAATTTGATTCTAAACAACTTTTGCTTTTGGCGTCTTCAGGCTGGTACATACCGTTTTCGAGAAACACGAAATTTTAAACTTTTTGTGATTTGCTAAGTATCGGAACAACTTTTCATATTGTAAATCGCTAAAGAATGCCGATTTGAAGTTGTTTCTGTTATTTCCGTGATTAAAAAGCTTTAAACTTCATTGTAAAAACATCTCAAAAACCAGGTTTGCAAAAATTTTACGACTTATTGATTATGTTTATAGTAAATCATACTCAAGATTGAATTCTAAATAGCTTTTGCTTTTAGCGTTTTTAGGTTTGGACGTACCGTTTTCAAGCAATACAAAAATTTGAACTTTTTGTTGTTTGGTAAGTATGGGAACCATTTTCCATTCAGTAAATCGCTCCAAAATCTCGATTTGAAGTTGTGTTTTGTTATTTTCGTGGTTAAAAGGCCGTAAATTTCATTGTGAAAACATCGCAAAAACCAGGTTTGAAATTTTTTAAGACTTATTGCTTAAGTTTATAGTAAGTCTTACTCAAAATTGAATTCTATACAACTTTTGCTCTTGGCGTTTTCAGGTTTAGACGTACCGTTTTCAAGAAATACAACATTTTAAACTTTTTGTTGTTTAGTAAGTGTTGGAACAACTTTCCATACTGTAAATGGCTCCAAAATCCCCATTTGAAGTTGTTTTTCGTATTTGAGTGTTTAAAAAGCCGTAAATTTTATTGTAAAACCATCTCAGAAACTAGGTTTGAAAACATTTTAAGACTTGTTGATTATGTTTATAGTAAATCATACTCAAGATTGAATTCTAAATAAATTTTGCTCTTGACGTTTTTAGATTTGGATTTACCGTCTTCTAGAAATACAAAATTTTAAACTTTTTGTTCTTTGGTAAGGATGGGAACCACTTTACATTCTATAAATCGCTCCAAAATCCCGATTTGAAGTTGTTTTTGGTATTTGCGTGTTTAAAAATCCGTAAACTTCATTGTAACAACATCTCAGAAACTAGGTTTGAGAACATTTTAAGACTTGTTGATTATTTTTATAGTAAATCTTACTCAAGATTGAATTCTAAATTACTTTTGCCCATGGCGTTTTCTGGTTTGGACATACCGTTTTCAAGAAATACAAAATTTTAAACTTTTTGTTGTTTAGTAAGTGTGGGAACAACTTTCCATACTGTAAATGGCTCCAAAATCCCCATTTGAAGTTGTTTTTCGTATTTGAGTGTTTTAAAAGCCGTAAATTTTATTTTAAAACCATCTCAGAAACCAGGTTTGACAACATTTTAAGACTTGTTGATTATATTTATAGTAAATCATACTCAAGATTGAATTCTAAATAAATTTTGCTTTTGACGTTTTTAGATTTGGACTTACCGTCTTCAAGAAATAAAAATTTTTAAACTTTTTGTTCTTTGGTAAGGATGGGAACCACTTTACATTCTATAAATCGCTCCAAAATCCCGATTTGAAGTTGTTTTTGGTATTTGCGTGTTTAAAAATCCGTAAATTTTATTGTATAAACATCTCAGAAACCAAGTTTGAAAACATTTCAAGACTTGTTGATTATGTTTATAGTAAATCATACTCAAGATTGAATTCTAAATGAATTTTGCTCTTGACGTTTTTAGATTTGGACTTACCGTCTTCTAGAAATACAAAATTTTAAACTTTTTGTTCTTTGGTAAGGATGGGAACCACTTTACATTCTATAAATCGCTCCAAAATCCCGATTTGAAGTTGTTTTTGGTATGTGCGTGTTTAAAAAGCCGTAAACTTTATTGTAACAACATCTCAGAAACTAGGTTTGAAAACATTTTAAGGCTTGTTGATTATTTTTATAGTAAATCTTACTCAAGATTGAATTCTAAATTACTTTTGCTCATGGCGTTTTCAGGTTTGGACATACCGTTTTCAAGAAATACAAAATTTTAAACTTTTTGTTGTTTAGTAAGTGTGGGAACAACTTTCCATACTGTAAATGGCTCCAAAATCCCCATTTGAAGTTGTTTTTCGTATTTGAGTGTTTAAAAAGCCGTAAATTTTATTGTAAAACCATCTCAGAAACCAGGTTTGAAAACATTTTAAGACTTGTTGATTATGTTAATTGTAAATCATACTCAAGATTGAATTCTAATTAAATTTTGCTCTTGACGTTTTTAGATTTGGACTTACCGTCTTCTAGATATACAAGATTTTAAACTTTTTGTTCTTTGGTAAGGATGGGAACCACTTTACATTCTATAAACCGCTCCAAAATCCCGATTTGAAGTTGTTTTTGGTATTTGCGTGTTTAAAAATCCGTAAACTTTATTGTAAAAACATCACAGAAAGTAGGTTTGAAAAAATTTTAAGCATTTTTGACAAAAATCGTTGTAACTTTGTAGTTTTAAAACTTTTTGATAAATTTCCTGGTCAGTCTTACCTAAAATTGAAATCTAAACAAATTTTGCTGTTGGAATTTTCAGACCAAGTCGTCCCGCTTTCAAGAAACACATTTTTTTAAACTTTCTGTTTTTTGGTGAGTGTGGGAACAACTTTCCATACTGTAAATCGCTCCAAAATCTCAATTTGAAGTTGTTTTTGGTATTCCCGTTGTTAAGAAGCCGTAAAGTTCATTTAAAACACATCAGAAACCAGGTTTGAAAACATTTTAAGACTTATTGATTAGGTTTATAGTAAATCTTAATCAAAATTGAATTCTAAACAACTTTTGCTCTTGGCATTTTTAGGCTTGGACGTACCGTTTTAAAGAAACACAAAAATTTTAAAATTTTTGTTGTTTGGTAAGTGTGGGAACAACTTTCCATACTGTAAATCGCTCCAAAATCTCAATTTGAAGTTATTTTTGGTATTTCCGTTGTTAAAAAGCCGTAAACTTCATTGTAAAACTTCGCAGGAACCAGGTTTGAGACAGTTTTAAGCATTCTTGACTAAAATATTTGAAACTTTGTTACTTCAAGACCTGGCGATAAAGTTTCTGGTCAGTCTTACCAAATATTCATTTCTAAACAACTTTTGGTCTTGGCATTTTCAAGTTTAGACGTACCGTTTTCAAGAAATACAACATTTTTAAACTTCATTGTAAAAACATCGCACAAACCAGGTTTGAAAAAATTTTACGATTTATTATTTATGTTTATAGTAAATCTTAATCAAAATTTGATTCTAAACAACTTTTGCTTTTGGCATTTTCAGGCTGGTACACACCGTTTTCGAGAAACACGAGATTTTTAAACTTTTTGTTGCTTGGTAAGTATCGGAACAACTTTTCATATTGTAAATCGCTATGGAATGCCGATTTGAAGTTGTTTCCGTTATTTCCGTGATTAAAAAGCTTTAAACTTCATTGTAAAAACATCTCAAAAACCAGGTTTGAAAAAATTTTACGACTTATTGATTATGTTTATGGTAAATCATACTCCAGATTGAATTCTAAATAGCTTTTGCTTTTAGCGTTTTTAGATTTGGACGTACTGTTTTCAAGAAATACACAAAATTTGAACTTTCTGTTGTTTGGTAAGTATGGGAACCATTTTCCATTCAGTAAATCGCTCCAAAATCTCGATTTGAAGTTGTGTTTTGTTATTTATGTGGTTAAAAAGCCGTAAACTTCATTGTTAAAACATCTCAAAAACCAGGTTTGAAAACATTTTAAGACTTATTTATTATGTTTATAATAAAGCTTACTCAAAATTGAATTCTAAACAACATTTGCTCTTGGCGTTTTCAGGCTAGGTCGTATCGTTTTCAAGAATTTATAAGTTGCCATTTGAACTACATATTCCAGGACATAAATTTGCGGGCCAGGTACAAAATTAGCCAAGTGGTTAGCAAAAGCAGATCAAGGAATTTCATTGTATAAACATCGCAAAAACCAGGTTTAAAATTTTTTAAGAGTTACTGATTAAGTTTATAGTAAGTCTTACTCAAGACTGAATTCTAAACAACTTTTGCTCTTGACATTTTCAGGCTGGGACATACCGTTTTGAAGAAACACGAAATTTTTAACCTTTTTGCAATTTGGTAAATCTGAGAACAACTTTCCATACTGTAAAAAGCTCCTAAATGCCGTTTGAGGTGTTTTTGTTATTTGCGTGTTTAAAAAGCCGTCAACTTTATTCTAAAAGCATCTCAGAAACCAGGTTGGAAAACATTTTATGACCTTTTGATTATGTTTCTGAAGTTATTTTTGGTATTTCCGTTTTTAAAAAGGTCTAAATTTTATTGTAAGAACATCACAGAAAGTAGGTTTGAAAAAATTTTAAGCATTTTTGACAAAAATCGTTGTAACTTTATAGTAAGTCTTACTCAAGATTGCATCCTAAACAACTATTGCTTTAGGCGTTTTCAGGCTTGAACCTACAGTTTCCAAGAAAAACTAAGTTTTAAAACTTTTTGTAGTTTGGTAAGTTTGGGAACAAATTTCCATACTGCAATTGGTTGAAAAATCCCGATTTGAAGTTGTTTTTGATATTTTCGTGGTTAAAAAGCCGTAAACTTTATTGTAACAACATCTCAGAAACTAGGTTTGAAAACATTTTAAGACTTGTTGATTATTTTTATAGTAAATCTTACTCAAGATTGAATACTAAATTACCATTGCTTATGGCGTTTTCAGGTTTGGACATACCGTTCTCAAAAAATACAAAAATTTCAAACTTTTTGTTGTTTGGTAAAGATGGGAACCACTTTACATTCTGTAAATCGCTCCAAAATCCCGATTTGAAGTTATTTTTATTATTTCCGTGGTCAAAAAGCTGTAAACTTCATTGTAAAATCTTCCCAGAAACCAGGAATAAAAAATGTTTACTATTTTTGACAAAAATTGTTGTAAATTTGTTGTTTCAAGGATTTTTGATAAAGTTTATAGTAAGTCTTACTCAAGATTGCATTCTAAACAACTATTGCTCTAAGCGTTTTCAGGCTTGCACCTACAGTTTTCAAGAAAAACGAAATTTTTAAACTTGTTGTAGTTTGGTTAGTTTGGGAACAACTTTTCATACTGTAAATGGTTCCAAAGTCCCGATTTGAAGGTGTTTTCGATATTTCCGTGGTTAAAAAGCCGTAAACTTCATTGTAGAATCATCTCAGAAACCAGAATTAAAAATATTTTAACAGTTATTGATTATATTTATAGTAAATCTAACTCAAGACTAAATTCTAAATGACTTTTTCTCTTGGCGTTTTTAGGTTTGGACATACCGTTTTCAAGAAATACAAGAATTTCAAACTTTTTGTTGTTTGATAAGTATGAAAACAATTTTCCATACTGTAAATGGCTCCAAAATCTCCATTTGAAGTTGTATTTTGTATGTGCGTGTTTAAAAAGCCGTAAACTTTATTGTAACAACATCTCAAAAACCAGGTTTGAAAATATTTTAAGACTTATTGATTATTTTTATAGTAAATCTTACTCAAGATTGAAATCTAAATTATTTATGCTCATGGCGTTTTCTGGTTTGGATATACCGTTTTTAAGAAATACAAAATTTATAACCTTTTGTTGTTTGGTAAGTATGGGAACAACTTTCCAGCTTATAAATCGCTCCAAAATCTCGATTTGAAGTTTTGTTTTGTTATTTTCGTGGTTAAAAAGCCGTAAACTTCATTGTTAAAACATCTCAGAAACCCGGTTTGAAAACATTTTAAGACTTATTTATTATGTTTATAATAAATCTTACTCAAAATTGAATTCTAAACAACATTTGCTCTTGGCGTTTTCAGGCTAGGTCGTATCGTTTTCGAGAATTTACAAGTTGCCATTTCAACTACATATTCCAGGATATAAATTTTGCGGGCCAGGCACAAAATTAGCCAAGTGGTTAGTAAAAGGAGATCAAGGAACTTCATTGTATACTTAAACGAAAACTGACTCAAAATTGAATTCTAAACACATTCTAAACGCTTCAGAATCCCGATTTGAAGCGATTTTTGGTATTTTTGTGGTAAATCAGCCGTTTTCTCGAAAACTATGCTTGCTAGCGAAAAAATAGCAAGAGCAAAATGTGTTCAGAATTCGATTTTGAGTAAGATTTGCTAGAAACATTATCCATAAATCTTAAAACAATAAAGTTATAACGATTTTTTCCCAAAAATACTTAAAATTTTTCAATCCCGGTTTCTGCGATGTTTTTAAAACGAAGTTTACGGCTTTTTAACAACAGAAATACCAAAAACAACTTCAAATTGAGATTTTGGAACGATTTACAGTATGGAAAGTTGTTCCCACACTTACCAAACAACAAAAATTTTAAAATTTTTGTTTCTTGAAAACTGTACGTTCAAGCCTGAAAATGCCAAGAGCAAAAGTTGTTTAGAAATCAATACTTGGTAAAACTGACCAGAAAAATTATCGACAGGTCTTGAAATAACAAGGTTTCAACTATTTTAGTCAAGAATGCTTAAAATTTTTTCAAATTTTCTTTCTGCGATGTGTTTACAATTAAGTTTACGGCTTTTTAATCACGGAAATTCCAAAAATAACTTCAAATCAAGATTTTGGAGCGGTTTGTAGGATGGAAAGTTGTTCCCATACTTACCAAACAACAAAAATTTTAAAATTTTCGTGTTTCTTGAAAACGGTACGTCCAAGCCTGAAAATGCCAATAGCAAAAGTTGTTTAGAACTCAATTCTTGGTAAGACTGACCAGAAACTTTATCGACAGATATTAAAATAACAAAGTTTCAAATATTTTAGTCAAGAATGCATAAAAATTTTTCAAACTTGCTTTCTGCGATGTTTTTACAACGAAGTTTACGTGTTTTTAATTACGGCAATACCAAAAATTACCTCAAATTGGAATTCTGGAGCAACTTACAGTATGGAAAGCTGTTCCCATACTTACCAAACAACCAAAATTTTTAAAGTTTTGTGTTTCTTGAAAACGGTACGTCCAAACCTGAAAATGCCAAGAGCAAAAGTTGTTTAGAATTGAATTCTTAGTAAGACTGACCAGAAACTCTATCACCAGGTCTTGAAATAACAAAGTTTCAAATATTTTAGTCAAGAATGCTTAAAATTATTTCAAACCTAGTTCCTGCGAAGTTTTACAATTAAATTTATGGCTTTTTAATCACGGAAACACCAAAAATAAATTCAAATTGAGATATTGGAGCGATTTACAGTATGGAAAGTTGTTCCTACACTTACCAAACAACAAAAATTTTAAAATTTTTGTGTTTCTTGAAAACTGTACATTCAAGCCTGAAAATGCCAAGAGCAAGAGTTGTTTAGAATTCAATTCTTGGTAAGACTGACCAGAAAATGTATCGACAGGTCTTAAAATAACAAGGTTTCAACTATTTTAGTCAAGAATGCTTAATTTTTTTTTAAATTTGCTTTCTGCGATGTGTTTACAATTAAGTTTACGGCTTTTTAATCACGGAAATACCAAAAATAACCTCAAATCGTGATTTTGGAGCGATTTATAGTATGGAAAGTGGCTTGGTAAGTATGGGATACTTAGCAAACAACATAAAGTTAACAATTTTTGTATTTCTTGAAAACTACATGTCCAGCCTGTAAATGCGAGGAGCAAAAGTTGTTTAGAACTAAACTTTGAGTAAGACTTACCAGAAATTTTATCAAAAAGGCTCGAAAAAACAAAGTTACGTTTTTTTTTCAAAAATACTTAAAATATTTTCAAACCTAGTTCGTGCGAAGTTCTTACAAATAAGTTTACGGCTTTTTAATCACGGAAACACCAAAAATAACTTAAAATCAAGATTTTGGAGCGGTTTATAGGATGAAAAGTTGTTCCCATACTTACCAAACAACAAAAATTTTAAAATTTTTGTGTTTCTTCAAAACGGTACGTCCAAACCTGAAAATGCCAAGAGCAAAAGTTGTTTAGAATTGAATTCTTGGTAAGACTGACCAGAAACTTTATCGCCAGGTCTTGAAATAACAAAGTTTCAAATATTTTAGTCAAGAATGCTTAAAACTTTCTCAAACCTGGTTCCTGCGAAGTTTTACAATGAAGTTTACGGCTTTTTAACAACGGAAATACCAAAAATAACTTCAAATCGTGATTTTGGGACGATTTATAGTATGGAAAGTGGCTTGGTAAGTATGGGATACTTAGCAATCAACATAAAGTTAACAATTTTTGTATTTCTTGAAAACTACACGTCCAAGCCTGAAAATGCCAGGAGCAAAAGTTGTTTAGAATTAAACTTTGAGTAAGACTTACCAGAAATTTTATCAAAAAGGCTCGACAAAACAAAGTTACAACGTTTTTTTTTTCAAAAATACTTAAAATATTTTCAAACCTAGTTCGTGCGAAGTTCTTACAAATAAGTTTACGGCTTTTTAATCACAGAAACACCAAAAATAACTTCAAATCAAGATTTTGGAGCGGTTTATAGGATGGAAAGTTGTTCCCATACTTACCAAACAACAAAAATTTTAAAATTATTCTGTTTCTTGAAAACGGTACGTCCAAGCCTGAAAATGCCAAGAGCAAAAGTTGTTTTGAACTCAATTCTTGGTAAGACTGACCAGAAACTTTATCGACAGATCTTAAAATAACAAAGTTTCAAATATTTTAGTCAGGAATGCTTAAAACTTTCTCAAACCTGGTTCCTGCGAAGTTTTACAATGAAGTTTACGGCTTTTTAACAACGGAAATACCAAAAACAACATCAAATTGAGATTTTGGAGCGATTTACAGTATGGAAAGTTGTTTCCACACTTACCAAACAACAAAAATTTTTAAACTTTTGTGTTTCTTGAAAACGGTACGTCCAAACCTGAAAATGCCAAGACCAAAAGTTGTTTAGAATTGAATTCTTGGTAAGACTGACCAGAAACTTTATCGGCAGGTCTTGAAATAACAAAGTTTCAAATATTTTAGTCAAGAATGCTTAAAACTTTCTCAAACCTGGTTCCTGCGAAGTTTTACAATGAAGTTTACGGCTTTTTAACAACGGAAATACCAAAAATAACTTCAAATCATGATTTTGGGGCGATTTATAGTATGGAAAGTGGCTTGGTAAGTATGGGATACTTAGCAATCAACATAAAGTTAACAATTTTTGTATTTCTTGAAAACTACACGTCCAAGCCTGAAAATGCCAGGAGCAAAAGTTGTTTAGAATTAAACTTTGAGTAAGACTTACCAGAAATTTTATCAAAAAGGCTCGACAAAACAAAGTTACAACGTTTTTTTTTTCAAAAATACTTAAAATATTTTCAAACCTAGTTCGTGCGAAGTTCTTACAAATAAGTTTACGGCTTTTTAATCACAGAAACACCAAAAATAACTTCAAATCAAGATTTTGGAGCGGTTTATAGGATGGAAAGTTGTTCCCATACTTACCAAACAACAAAAATTTTAAAATTATTCTGTTTCTTGAAAACGGTACGTCCAAGCCTGAAAATGCCAAGAGCAAAAGTTGTTTTGAACTCAATTCTTGGTAAGACTGACCAGAAACTTTATCGACAGATCTTAAAATAACAAAGTTTCAAATATTTTAGTCAGGAATGCTTAAAACTTTCTCAAACCTGGTTCCTGCGAAGTTTTACAATGAAGTTTACGGCTTTTTAACAACGGAAATACCAAAAACAACATCAAATTGAGATTTTGGAGCGATTTACAGTATGGAAAGTTGTTTCCACACTTACCAAACAACAAAAATTTTTAAACTTTTGTGTTTCTTGAAAACGGTACGTCCAAACCTGAAAATGCCAAGACCAAAAGTTGTTTAGAATTGAATTCTTGGTAAGACTGACCAGAAACTTTATCGGCAGGTCTTGAAATAACAAAGTTTCAAATATTTTAGTCAAGAATGCTTAAAACTTTCTCAAACCTGGTTCCTGCGAAGTTTTACAATGAAGTTTACGGCTTTTTAACAACGGAAATACCAAAAATAACTTCAAATCATGATTTTGGGGCGATTTATAGTATGGAAAGTGGCTTGGTAAGTATGGGATACTTAGCAATCAACATAAAGTTAACAATTTTTGTATTTCTTGAAAACTACACGTCCAAGCCTGAAAATGCCAGGAGCAAAAGTTGTTTAGAATTAAACTTTGAGTAAGACTTACCAGAAATTTTATCAAAAAGGCTCGACAAAACAAAGTTACAACGTTTTTTTTTTCAAAAATACTTAAAATATTTTCAAACCTAGTTCGTGCGAAGTTCTTACAAATAAGTTTACGGCTTTTTAATCACAGAAACACCAAAAATAACTTCAAATCAAGATTTTGGAGCGGTTTATAGGATGGAAAGTTGTTCCCATACTTACCAAACAACAAAAATTTTAAAATTATTCTGTTTCTTGAAAACGGTACGTCCAAGCCTGAAAATGCCAAGAGCAAAAGTTGTTTTGAACTCAATTCTTGGTAAGACTGACCAGAAACTTTATCGACAGATCTTAAAATAACAAAGTTTCAAATATTTTAGTCAGGAATGCTTAAAACTTTCTCAAACCTGGTTCCTGCGAAGTTTTACAATGAAGTTTACGGCTTTTTAACAACGGAAATACCAAAAACAACTTCAAATTGAGATTTTGGAGCGATTTACAGTATGGAAAGTTGTTTCCGCACTTACCAAACAACAAAAATTTTTAAACTTTTGTGTTTCTTGAAAACGGTACGTCCAAACCTGAAAATGCCAAGACCAAAAGTTATTTAGGATTAAATTCTTGGTAAGACTGACCAGAAACTTTATCGCCAGGTCTTGAAATAACAAAGTTTCAAATATTTTAGTCAAGAATGCTTAAAACTTTCTCAAACCTGGTTCCTGCGAAGTATTACAATGAAGTTTACGGCTTTTTAACAACGGAAATACCAAAAATAACTTCAAATCGTGATTTTGGAGCGATTTATAGTATGGAAAGTGGCTTGGTAAGTATAGGATACTTAGCAAACAACATAAAGTTAACAATATTTGTACTTCTTGAAAACTACACGTCCAAGCCTGAAAATGCCAGAAGCAAAAGTTGTTTAGAATTAAACTTTGAGTAAGACTTACCAGAAATTTTATCAAAAAGGCTCGAAAATACAAAGTTACAACGTTTTTTTTCAAAAATACTTAAAATATTTTCAAACCTAGTTCGTGCGAAGTTCCTACAATTAAGTTTACGGCTTTTTAATCACGGAAACACCAAAAATAACTTCAAATCAAGACTTTGGAGCTGTTTATAGGATAGAAAGTTGTTCCCATACTTACCAAACAAAAAATTTTTAAAATTTTCGTGTTTTTTGAAAACGGTACATCCAAGCCTGAAAATGCCAAAAGCAAAAGTTGTTTAGAACTCAATTCTTGGTAAGACTGACCAGAAACTTTATCGACAGATCTTAAAATAACAAAGTTTCAAATATTTTAGTCAAGAATGCATAAAAATTTTTCAAACTTGCTTTCTGCGATGTTTTTACAACGAAGTTTACGGGTTTTTAATCACCGCAATACCAAAAATTACCTCAAATCGGGATTCTGGAGCAACTTACAGTATGGAAAGTTGTTCCCATACTTACCCAACAACCAAAATTTTTAAAGTTTTGTGTTTCTTGAAAACGGTACGTCCAAACCTGAAAATGCCAAGAGCAAAAGTTGTTTAGAATTGAATTCTTGGTAAGACTGACTAGAAACTTTATCACCAGGTCTTGAAATAACAAAGTTTCAAATATTTTAGTCAAGAATGCTTAAAAATTTTTCAAACCTAGTTCCTGCGAAGTTTTACAATTAAGTTTATGGCTTTTTAATCACGGAAACACAAAAATAACTTCAAATCCAGATTTTGGAGCCATTTATAGGCTGGAAAGTTGTTCCGATACTTGAACCACGAAAATAACAAAACACAACTTCAAGAGCAAAAACTATTTAGAATTCAGTCTTGAGTATGATTTACTGTAAACATAATCAATAAATCGTAAAATTTTTTCAAACCTGGTTTTTGAGATGTTTTTACAATGAAGTTTAAAGCTTTTTAATCACGGAAATAACAGAAACAACTTCAAATCGGCATTCTTTAGCGATTCACAGGATGAAAAGTTGATCCGATACTTAGCAAACAACAAAAAGTTTAAAAATCTCGTGTTTCTCGAAAACGGTATTTAAGCATTCTTGACTAAAATAGTTGAAACCTTGTTATTTCAAGACCTGTCGATACATTTTCTGGTCAGTCTTACCAAGAATTGAATTCTAAACAACTTTTGCTCTTGGCATTTTCAGGCTTGAACGTACAGTTTTCAAGAAACACAAAAATTTTAAAATTTTTGTTGTTTGGTAAGTGTAGGAACAACTTTCCATACTGTAAATCGCTCCAATATCTCAATTTGAATTTATTTTTGGTGTTTCCGTGATTAAAAAGCCATAAATTTAATTGTAAAACTTCGCAGGAACTAGGTTTGAAATAATTTTAAGCATTCTTGACTAAAATATTTGAAACTTTGTTATTTCAAGACCTGGTGATAGAGTTTCTGGTCAGTCTTACTAAGAATTCAATTCTAAACAACTTTTGCTTTTGGCATTTTCAGGTTTGGACGTACCGTTTTCAAGAAACACAAAACTTTAAAAATTTTGGTTGTTTGGTAAGTATGGGAACAGCTTTCAATACTGTAAGTTGCTCCAGAATTCCAATTTGAGGTAATTTTTGGTATTGCCGTAATTAAAAACACGTAAACTTCGTTGTAAAAACATCGCAGAAAGCAAGTTTGAAAAATTTTTATGCATTCTTGACTAAAATATTTGAAACTTTGTTATTTTAATATCTGTCGATAAAGTTTCTGGTAAGTCTTACCAAGAATTGAGTTCTAAACAACTTTTGCTATTGGCATTTTCAGGCTTGGACGTACCGTTTTCAAGAAACACGAAAATTTTAAAATTTTTGTTGTTTGGTAAGTATGGGAACAACTTTCCATCCAACAAACCGCTCCAAAATCTTGATTTGAAGTTATTTTTGGAATTTCCGTGATTAAAAAGCCGTAAACTTAATTGTAAACACATCGCAGAAAGAAAATTTGAAAAAATTTTAAGCATTCTTGACTAAAATAGTTGAAACCTTGTTATTTCAAGACCTGTCGATAATTTTTCTGGTCAGTTTTACCAAGTATTGATTTCTAAACAACTTTTGCTCTTGGCATTTTCAGGCTTGAACGTACAGTTTTCAAGAAACACAAAAATTTTAAAATTTTTGTTGTTTGGTAAGTGTGGGAACAACTTTCCATACTGTAAATCGTTCCAAAATCTCAATTTGAAGTTGTTTTTGGAATTTCTGTTGTTAAAAAGCCGTAAACTTCGTTTTAAAAACATCGCAGAAACCGGGATTGAAAAATTTTAAGTATTTTTGGGAAAAAATCGTTATAACTTTATTGTTTTAAGATTTATGGATAATGTTTCTAGCAAATCTTACTCAAAATCGAATTCTGAACACATTTTGCTCCTGCTATTTTTTCGCTAGCAAGCATAGTTTTCGAGAAAACGGCTGATTTACCACAAAAATACCAAAAATCGCTTCAAATCGGGATTCTGAAGCGTTTAGAATGTGTTTAGAATTCAATTTTGAGTCAGTTTTCGTTTAAGTATACAATGAAGTTCCTTGATCTCCTTTTACTAACCACTTGGCTAATTTTGTGCCTGGCCCGCAAAATTTATATCCTGGAATATGTAGTTGAAATGGCAACTTGTAAATTCTCGAAAACGATACGACCTAGCCTGAAAACGCCAAGAGCAAATGTTGTTTAGAATTCAATTTTGAGTAAGATTTATTATAAACATAATAAATAAGTCTTAAAATGTTTTCAAACCGGGTTTCTGAGATGTTTTAACAATGAAGTTTACGGCTTTTTAACCACGAAAATAACAAAACACAACTTCAAATCGAGATTTTGGAGCGATTTATAAGCTGGAAAGTTGTTCCCATACTTACCAAACAACAAAAGGTTTTAAATTTTGTATTTCTTAATAACGGTATATCCAAACCAGAAAACGCCATGAGCATAAATAATTTAGATTTCAATCTTGAGTAAGATTTACTATAAAAATAATCAATAAGTCTTAAAATATTTTCAAACCTGGTTTTTGAGATGTTGTTACAATAAAGTTTACGGCTTTTTAAACACGCACATACAAAATACAACTTCAAATGGAGATTTTGGAGCCATTTACAGTATGGAAAATTGTTTTCATACTTATCAAACAACAAAAAGTTTGAAATTCTTGTATTTCTTGAAAACGGTATGTCCAAACCTAAAAACGCCAAGAGCAAAAGTCATTTAGAATTTAGTCTTGAGTTAGATTTACTATAAATATAATCAATAACTGTTAAGATATTTTTAATTCTGGTTTCTGAGATGATTCTACAATGAAGTTTACGGCTTTTTAACCACGGAAATATCGAAAACACCTTCAAATCGGGACTTTGGAACCATTTACAGTATGAAAAGTTGTTCCCAAACTAACTAAACTACAACAAGTTTAAAAATTTCGTTTTTCTTGAAAACTGTAGGTGCAAGCCTGAAAACGCTTAGAGCAATAGTTGTTTAGAATGCAATCTTGAGTAAGACTTACTATAAACTTTATCAAAAATCCTTGAAACAACAAATTTACAACAATTTTTGTCAAAAATACTAAACATTTTTTATTCCTGGTTTCTGGGAAGATTTTACAATGAAGTTTACAGCTTTTTGACCACGGAAATAATAAAAATAACTTCAAATCGGGATTTTGGAGCGATTTACAGAATGTAAAGTGGTTCCCATCTTTACCAAACAACAAAAAGTTTGAAATTTTTGTATTTTTTGAGAACGGTATGTCCAAACCTGAAAACGCCATAAGCAATGGTAATTTAGTATTCAATCTTGAGTAAGATTTACTATAAAAATAATCAACAAGTCTTAAAATGTTTTCAAACCTAGTTTCTGAGATGTTGTTACAATAAAGTTTACGGCTTTTTAACCACGAAAATATCAAAAACAACTTCAAATCGGGATTTTTCAACCAATTGCAGTATGGAAATTTGTTCCCAAACTTACCAAACTACAAAAAGTTTTAAAACTTAGTTTTTCTTGGAAACTGTAGGTTCAAGCCTGAAAACGCCTAAAGCAATAGTTGTTTAGGATGCAATCTTGAGTAAGACTTACTATAAAGTTACAACGATTTTTGTCAAAAATGCTTAAAATTTTTTCAAACCTACTTTCTGTGATGTTCTTACAATAAAATTTAGACCTTTTTAAAAACGGAAATACCAAAAATAACTTCAGAAACATAATCAAAAGGTCATAAAATGTTTTCCAACCTGGTTTCTGAGATGCTTTTAGAATAAAGTTGACGGCTTTTTAATCACGGAAATAACAAAAACACCTCAAACGGCATTTAGGAGCTTTTTACAGTATGGAAAGTTGTTCTCAGATTTACCAAATTGCAAAAAGTTTAAAAATTTCGTGTTTCTTCAAAACGGTATGTCCCAGCCTGAAAATGTCAAGAGCAAAAGTTGTTTAGAATTCAGTCTTGAGTAAGACTTATTATAAACTTAATCAGTAACTCTTAAAAAATTTTAAACCTGGTTTTTGCGATGTTTATACAATGAAATTCCTTGATCTGCTTTTGCTAACCACTTGGCTAATTTTGTACCTGGCCCGCAAATTTATGTCCTGGAATATGTAGTTCAAATGGCAACTTATAAATTCTTGAAAACGATACGACCTAGCCTGAAAACGCCAAGAGCAAATGTTGTTTAGAATTCAATTTTGAGTAAGATTTATTATAAACATAATAAATAAGTCTTAAAATGTTTTCAAACCTGGTTTTTGAGATGTTTTAACAATAAAGTTTACGGCTTTTTAACCACATAAATAACAAAACACAACTTCAAATCGAGATTTTGGAGCGATTTACTGAATGGAAAATGGTTCCCATACTTACCAAACAACAGAAAGTTCAAATTTTTTGTATTTCTTGAAAACAGTACGTCCAAATCTAAAAACGCTAAAAGCAAAAGCTATTTAGAATTCAATCTGGAGTATGATTTACCATAAACATAATCAATAAGTCGTAAAATTTTTTCAAACCTGGTTTTTGAGATGTTTTTACAATGAAGTTTAAAGCTTTTTAATCACGGAAATAACAGAAACAACTTCAAATCGGCATTCCATAGCGATTTACAATATGAAAAGTTGTTCCGATACTTACCAAGCAACAAAAAGTTTAAAAATCTCGTGTTTCTCGAAAACGGTGTGTACCAGCCTGAAAACGCCAAAAGCAAAAGTTGTTTAGAATCAAATTTTGATTAAGATTTACTATAAACATAAATAATAAATCGTAAAATTTTTTCAAACCTGGTTTTTGCGATGTTTTTACAATGAAGTTTAAGAATTTTTAATCACGGAAATAACAAAAACAGCTTCATATCGGGATTCTGAAGCGATTTACAGTATGGAAAGTTGTTCCCATACTTACCAAACCACAAAAAGTTTAAAAATGTTGTATTTCTTGAAAACGGTACGTCTAAACTTGAAAATGCCAAGACCAAAAGTTGTTTAGAAATGAATATTTGGTAAGACTGACCAGAAACTTTATCGCCAGGTCTTGAAATAACAAAGTTTCAAATATTTTAGTCAAGAATGCTTAAAACTGTCTCAAACCTGGTTCCTGCGAAGTTTTACAATGAAGTTTACGGCTTTTTAACAACGGAAATACCAAAAATAACTTCAAATTGAGATTTTGGAGCGATTTACAGTATGGAAAGTTGTTCCCACACTCACCAAAAAACAGAAAGTTTAAAAAAATGTGTTTCTCGAAAGCGGGACGACTTGGTCTGAAAATTCCAACAGCAAAATTTGTTTAGAATTCAATTTTAGGTAAGACTGACCAGGAAATTTATCAAAAAGTTTTAAAACTACAAAGTTACAACGATTTTTGTCAAAAATGCTTAAAATTTTTTCAAACCTACTTTCTGTGATGTTTTTACAATAAAGTTTACGGCTTTTTAAACACGCACATACGAAAAACAACTTCAAATGGAAATTCTGGAGCCATTTACAGTATGTAAAGTTGTTCCCCAAGAAGTTTGAAATTTTTGTATTTCTTGAAAACGGTATGTCCAAACCTGAAAACGCCAAGAGCAAAAGTAATTTAGAATTCAATCTTGAGTTAGATTTACTATAAATATTATCAATAACCATTAAAATGTTTTCAAACTTGGTTTCTGAGATGTTTATACAATAAAGTTTACGGATTTTTAAACACGCAAATACCAAAAACAACTTCAAATCGGGATTTTGGAGCGGTTTATAGAATGTAAAGTGGTTCCCATCCTTACCAAAGAACAAAAAGTTTAAAATCTTGTATATCTAGAAGACGGTAAGTCCAAATCTAAAAACGTCAAGAGCAAAATTTAATTAGAATTCAATCTTGAGTATGATTTACAATTAACATAATCAACAAGTCTTAAAATGTTTTCAAACCTGGTTTCTGAGATGGTTTTACAATAAAATTTACGGCTTTTTAAACACTCAAATACGAAAAACAATTTCAAATGGGGATTTTGGAGCCAGTTACAGTATGGAAAGTTGTTCCCACACTTACTAAATAACAAAAAGTTTAAAATTTTGTATTTCTTGAAAACGGTATGTCCAAACCTGAAAACGCCATGAGCAAAAGTAATTTAGAATTCAATCTTGAGTAAGATTTACTATAAAAATAATCAACAAGCCTTAAAATGTTTTCAAACCTAGTTTCTGAGATGTTGTTACAATAAAGTTTACGGCTTTTTAAACACGCACATACCAAAAACAACTTCAAATGGGGATTCTGGAGCCATTTACAGTATGTAAAGTTGTTCCACAAGAAGTTTGAAATTTTTGTATTTCCTGAAAACGGTATGTCTAAACCTGAAAACGCCAAGTGTAAAAGTAAATTAGAATTCAATCTTGAGTTAGATTTACTATAAATGTAATCAATAACTATTAAAATGTTTTCAAACTTGGTTTCTGAGATGTTTTTACAATGAAGTTTACGGCTTTTTAACCACGAAAATATTAAAAACAACTTCAAATCAGGATTTTGGAACCATTTACAGTATGGAAAGTTGTTCCCATATTTACCAAATAACAAGAAGTTTGAAATTTTTGTATTTCTTGAAAACGGTATGTCCAAACCTGAAAACTCCAAGAGCAAAAGTAATTTAGAATTCAATTTTGAGTAAGATTTATTATAAACATAATAAATAAGTCTTAAAATATTTTCAAACCCGGTTTTTGAGATGTTTTAACAATGAAGTTTACGGCTTTTTAACCACGAAAATAACAAAACACAACTTCAAATCGAGATTTTGGAGCGATTTACTGAATGGAAAATATTTCCCATACTTACCAAACAACATAAAGTTTAAAAAAATGTGTTTCTCGAAAGCGGGACGACTTGGTCTGAAAATTCCAACAGCAAAATTTGTTTAGAATTCAATTTTATGTAAGACTGACCAGGAAATTTATCAAAAAGTTTTAAAACTACAAAGTTACAACGATTTTTGTCAAAAATGCTTAAAATTTTTTTAAACCTACTTTCTGTGATGTTTTTACAATAAAGTTTACGGCTTTTTAAACACGCACATACGAAAAACAACTTCAAATGGAAATTCTGGAGCCATTTACAGTATGTAAAGTTGTTCCCCAGGAAGTTTGAAATTTTTGTATTTCTTGAAAACGGTATGTCCAAACCTGAAAACGCCAAGAGCAAAAGTAATTTAGAATTCAATCTTGAGTTAGATTTACTATAAATATTATCAATAACCATTAAAATGTTTTCAAACTTGGTTTCTGAGATGTTTATACAATAAAGTTTACGGATTTTTAAACACGCAAATACCAAAAACAACTTCAAATCGGAATTTTGGAGCGGTTTATAGAATGTAAAGTGGTTCCCATCCTTACCAAAGAACAAAAAGTTTAAAATCTTGTATATCTAGAAGACGGTAAGTCCAAATCTAAAAACGTCAAGAGCAAAATTTAATTAGAATTCAATCTTGAGTATGATTTACAATTAACATAATCAACAAGTCTTAAAATGTTTTCAAACCTGGTTTCTGAGATGGTTTTACAATAAAATTTACGGCTTTTTAAACACTCAAATACGAAAAACAACTTCAAATGGAAATTCTGGAGCCATTTACAGTATGTAAATTGTTCCCCAAGAAGTTTGAAATTTTTGTATTTCTTGAAAACGGTATGTCCAAACCTGAAAACGCCAAGAGCAAAAGTAATTTAGAATTCAATCTTGAGTTAGATTTACTATAAATATTATCAATAACCATTAAAATGTTTTCAAACTTGGTTTCTGAGATGTTTATACAATAAAGTTTACGGATTTTTAAACACGCAAATACCAAAAACAACTTCAAATCGGAATTTTGGAGCGGTTTATAGAATGTAAAGTGGTTCCCATCCTTACCAAAGAACAAAAAGTTTAAAATCTTGTATATCTAGAAGACGGTAAGTCCAAATCTAAAAACGTCAAGAGCAAAATTTAATTAGAATTCAATCTTGAGTATGATTTACAATTAACATAATCAACAAGTCTTAAAATGTTTTCAAACCTGGTTTCTGAGATGGTTTTACAATAAAATTTACGGCTTTTTAAACACTCAAATACGAAAAACAATTTCAAATGGGGATTTTGGAGCCATTTACAGTATGGAAAGTTGTTCCCACACTTACTAAATAACAAAAAGTTTAAAATTTTGTATTTCTTGAAAACGGTATGTCCAAACCTGAAAACGCCATGAGCAAAAGTAATTTAGAATTCAATCTTGAGTAAGATTTACTATAAAAATAATCAACAAGCCTTAAAATGTTTTCAAACCTAGTTTCTGAGATGTTGTTACAATAAAGTTTACGGCTTTTTAAACACGCACATACCAAAAACAACTTCAAATGGGGATTCTGGAGCCATTTACAGTATGTAAAGTTGTTCCCCAAGAAGTTTTAAATTTTTGTATTTCCTGAAAACGGTATGTCTAAACCTGTAAACGCCAAGTGTAAAAGTAAATTAGAATTAAATCTTGAGTTAGATTTACTATAAATGTAATCAATAACTATTAAAATGTTTTCAAACTTGGTTTCTGAGATGTTTTACAATGAAGTTTACGGCTTTTTAACCACGAAAATATTAAAAACAACTTCAAATCAGGATTTTGGAACCATTTACAGTATGGAAAGTTGTTCCCATATTTACCAAATAACAAGAAGTTTGAAATTTTTGTATTTCTTGAAAACGGTATGTCCAAACCTGAAAACTCCAAGAGCAAAAGTAATTTAGAATTCAATTTTGAGTAAGATTTATTATAAACATAATAAATAAGTCTTAAAATATTTTCAAACCCGGTTTTTGAGATGTTTTAACAATGAAGTTTACGGCTTTTTAACCACGAAAATAACAAAACACAACTTCAAATCGAGATTTTGGAGCGATTTACTGAATGGAAAATATTTCCCATACTTACCAAACAACAGAAAGTTCAAATTTTTTTGTATTTCTTGAAAACGGTACGTCCAAACTTAAAAACGCTAAAAGCAAAAGCTATTTAGAATTCAATCTTGAGTATGATTTACTATAAACATAATCAATAAGTCGTAAAATTTTTTCAAACCTGGTTTTTGAGATGTTTTTACAATGAAGTTTAAAGCTTTTTAATCACGGAAATAACAGAAACAACTTCAAATCGGCATTCCATAGCGATTTACAATATGAAAAGTTGTTCCGATACTTACCAAGCAACAAAAAGTTTAAAAATCTCGTGTTTCTCGAAAACGGTGTGTACCAGCCTGAAAACGCCAAAAGCAAAAGTTGTTTAGAATCAAATTTTGATTAAGATTTACTATAAACATAAACAATAAATAATATTGTAAAACTATTTCAGAAACCAGCTTTGAAAACATTTTAAGACTTGTTGATTATTTTTATAGTAAATCTTACTCAAGATTGAATACTAAATTACCATTGCTTAAGGCGTTTTCAGGTTTGGACATGCCGTTTTCAAAAAATTCAAAAATTTCAAACTTTTTGTTGTTTGGTAAAGATGGGAACCACTTTACATTCTGTAAATTGCTCCAAAATCCCGATTTGAATTTATTTTTATTATTTCCGTGGTCAAAAAGCTGTAAACTTTATTGTAAAATCTTCCCAGAAACCAGGAATAAAAAATGTTTACTATTTTTGACAAAGATTGTTGTAAATTTGTTGTTTCAAAAATTTTTGATAAAATTTATAGTAAGTCTTACTCAAGATTGCATTCTAAACAACTATTGCTCTAAGCGTTTTAAGGCTTGCACCTACAGTTTTCAAGAAAAACGAAATTCTTAAACTTGTTGTAGTTTGGTTAGTTTGGGAACAACTTTTCATACTGTAAATGGTTCCAAAGTCCCGATTTAAAGGTGTTTTCGATATTTCCGTGGTTAAAAAGCCGTAAACTTCATTGTAGAAACATCTCAGAAACCAGAATTAAAAATATTTTAACAGTTATTGATTATATTTATAGTAAATCTAACTCGAAAATGGTTCCCATACTTACCAAACAACAGAAAGTTCAATTTTTTTGTATTTCTTGAAATCGGTACGTCCAAACCTAAAAACGCTAAAAGCAAAAGCTATTTAGAATTCAATCTTGAGTATGATTTACTATAAACATAGTCAATAAGTCGTAAAATTTTTTCAAACCTCGTTTTTGAGATGCTTTTACAATGAAGTTTAAAGCTTTTTAATCACGGAAATAACAGAAACAACTTCAAATCGGCATTCTTTAGCGATTTACAGTATGAAAGGTTGTTCCGGTACTTACCAAACTACAAAAAGTTTAAAAATTTCGTGTTTCTCGAAAACGGTATGTCCCAGCCTGAAAACGCCAAAAGCAAAAGTTGTTTAGAATCAAATTTTGATTAAGATTTACTATAAACATAAACAAGAAATCGTAAAATTTTTTCAAACCTGGTTTTTGCGATGTTTTTACAATGAAGTTTAAGGTTTTTTAATCACGGAAATAACAAAAACAGCTTCAAATCGGAATTCTGGAGCGATTTACAGTATGGAAAGTTGTTCCCAAACTCACCAAATTGCAAAAAGTATTTGCCATATGGGAATTTCGAGATTTTTGCCCCTACCGTTTTCGAGAAAAACCGTATTTTTAAACTTTTTGTATTTTGATATGTTTGGGAACAACTTTCCATACTGTAAATGGCCCCAAATTCGCTACAAAATTTTAAACTTTTTGTTGATTGGTAAGGATGGGAACCATTTTACATTCTGTAAATCGCTCCAAAATCCAGATGTGAGGTTGTTTTTGGTAGTTGCGTGTTTAAAAATCCGTTAACTTTATTGTAAAACCATCTCAAAAACCAGGTTTGAAAACATTTTAAGACTTATTGATTATTTTTATAGTAAATCTAACTCAAGATTGAATTCTAAATTACTTTTGCTCTTGGCGTTTTCAGGTTTGGACATACTGTTTTCAAGAAATACAAGAATTTCAAACTTTTTGTTGTTGGATAAGTATGAAAACAATTTTCCATACTGTAAATGGCTCCAAAATCTCCATTTGAAGTTGTTTTTTGTATGTGCGTGTTTAAAAAGCCGTAAACTTTATTGTAACAACATCTTAGAAACCAGGTTTGAAAACATTTTAAGACTTATTGATTATTTTTATAGTAAATCTTACTCAAGATTTAATTCTAAATTATTTATGCTCATGGCGTATTCAGGTTTGGATATACCGTTTTTAAGAAATACAAAATTTAAAACTTTTTGTTGTTTGGTAAGTATGGGAACAACTTTCCATACTGTAAATCGCACCAAAATCCCCATTTGAAGTTGTTTTTGGTATTTGCGTGTTTAAAAATCCGTAAACTTTATTGTAAAAACATTTCAGAAACCAAGTTTGAAAACATTTTAATAGTATTGCTAATATTTATAGTATATCTAACTCAAGATTAAATTCTAAATTAATTTTGCTCTTGGCGTTTTCAGGTTTGGACATACCGTTTTCAAGAAATACAAAAATTTCAAACTTTTTGTTGTTTAGTAAGCATGGGAACAACTTTCTATACTGTAAATGGCTCCAAAATCCCCATTTGAAGTTGTTTTTGGTATGTGCGTGTTTAATAAACTGTAAACTTTATTGTAACAACATCTCAAAAACCAGGTTTGAAAACATTTTAAGACTTATTGATTATTTTTATAGTAAATCTTACTCAAGATTGAATTCTAAATTACTTTTGCTCTTGGCGTTTTCAGGCTGGGCATACCGTTTTCGAGAAACACGAAATTTTTAAACTTTTTGTTGTTTAGTAAGTATCGCAACAAATTTCCAGCCTATAAATCGCTCCAAAATCTCGATTTGAAGTTGTGTTTTGTTATTTTCGTGGTTAAAAAGCCGTAAACTTCATTGTTAAAACATCTCAGAAACCCGGTTTGAAAACATTTTAAGACTTATTTATTATGTTTATAATAAATCTTACTCAAAATTGATTTCTAAACAACATTTGCTCTTGGCGTTTTCAGGCTAGGTCGTATCGTTTTCGAGAATTTACAAGTTGCCATTTGAACTACATATTCCAGGATATAAATTTTGCGGGCCAGGCACAAAATTAGCCAAGTGGTTAGCAAAAGGAGATCGAGGAATTTCATTGTATAAACATCGCAAAAACCAGGTTTAAAAAATTTTAAGAGTTACTGATTAAGTTTATAGTAAGTCTTACTCAAGAATGAATTCTAAACAACTTTTGCTCTTGACATTTTCAGGCTGGGACATACCGTTTTGAAGAAACACGAAATTTTTAAACTTTTTGCAATTTGGTAAATCTGAGAACAACTTTCCATGCTGTAAAAAGCTCCTAAATGCCGTTTGAGGTGTTTTAGTTATTTCCGTGATTAAAAAGCCGTCAACTTTATACTAAAAGCATCTCAGAAACCAGGTTAGAAAACATTTTATGACTTATTGATTATGTTTCTGAAGTTATTTTTGGTATTTCCGTTTTTAAAAAGGCCTAAATTTTATTGTAAGAACATCACAGAAAGTAGGTTTGAAAAAATTTTAAGCATTTTTGCCAAAATCGTTGTAACTTTATAGTAAGTCTTACTCAAGATTGCATCCTAAACAAGTATTGCTTTAGGCGTTTTCAGGCTTGAACCTACAGTTTCCAAGAAAAAATAAGTTTTAAAACTTTTTGTAGTTTGTTAAGTTTGGGAACAAATTTCTATACTGCAATTGGTTCAAAAATCCCGATTTGAAGTTGTTTTTGATATTTTCGTGGTTAAAAAGCCGTAAACTTCATTGTAAAAACATCTCAGAAACCAAGTTTGAAAACATTTTAATAGTTATTGATTATTTTTATAGTAAATCTAATTCAAGATTGAATTCTAAATTACTTTTGCTCTTGGCGTTTTCAGGTTTGGACATACCGTTTTCAAGAAATACAAAAATTTCAAACTTCTTGTTATTTGGTAATTATGGGAACAACTTTCCATACTGTAAATGGTTCCAAAATCCTGATTTGAAGTTGTTTTTGATATTTTCGTGGTTAAAAAGCCGTAAACTTAAGTGTAAAAACATCTCAGAAACCAAGTTTGAAAACATTTTAATAGTTATTGATTATTTTTATAGTAAATCTAACTCAAGATTGAATTCTAAATTACTTTTGCTCTTGGCGTTTTCAGGTTTGGACATACCGTTTTCAAGAAATACAAAAATTTCAAACTTCTTGGGGAACAACTTTACATACTGTAAATTGCTCCAGAATCCCCATTTGAAGTTGTTTTTGGTATGTGCGTGTTTAAAAAGCCGTAAACTTTATTGTAACAACATCTCAGAAACTAGGTTAGAAAACATTTTAAGACTTGTTGATTATTTTTATAGTAAATCTAACTCAAGATTGAATTCTAAATTACTTTTGCTCATGGCGTTTTCAGGTTTCGACATACCGTTTTCAAGAAATACAAAATTTTAAACTTTTTGTTGTTTGGTAAGTGTGGGAACAACTTTCCATACTGTAAATGGTTCCAAAATCCCCATTTGAAGTAGTTTTTCGTATTTGAGTGTTTAAAAAGCCGTAAATTTTATTGTAAAACCATCTCAGAAACCAGGTTTGAAAACATTTTAAGACTTGTTGACTATGTTCATAGTAATTCATACTCAAGATTGAATTCTAAATAAATTTTGCTCTTGACGTTTTTAGATTTGGACTTACCGTCTTCTACAAATACAAAATTTTAAACTTTTTGTTGTTTGGTAAGTATGGGAACCACTTTACATTCTGTAAATCGCTCCAAAATCCCGATGTGAAGTTGTGTTTGGTATTTGCGTGTTTAAAAATCCGTTAACTTTATTGTAAAACCATCTCAGAAAACAGGTTTGAAAACATTTTAAGACTTATTGATTATTTTTATAGTAAATCTTACTCAAGATTGAATACGAAATTACCATTGCTCATGGCGTTTTTAGGTTTGGACATACCGCTTTCAAGAAATACAAAAATTTCAAACTTTTTGTTGTTTGGTAAATATGGGAACAACTTTCCATACTGTAAATGGTTCCAAAATCTCGATGTGAAGTTGTGTCTTGTTATTTCTATGATTAAAAAGGCCTAAACTTAATTGTAAAAACATCACAGAAAGTAGGTTTGAAATAATTTTAAGCATTTTTGACAAAAACCGTTGTAACTTTGTTGTTTCAAGACATTTTGATAAAATTACTGATAAGTTTTGCTCAAAGTTCAATTTTAAACAAGTTTTGCTTTTTGCATTTTCAGGCTTCGACATACCGTTTTCTAGAAATACAAAACTTTTAAACTTATTGTGGTTTGATAAGTATCCCATACTTACCACGCAACTTTCCATACTATAAATCGCTCCAAAAGCCCCATTTGAAGTTGTTTTTGGTATTTCCGTTGTTAAAAGCCGTAAACTTCATTGTAAAACTTCGCAGGAACCAGGTTTGAGAAAGTTTTAAGCATTCTTGACTAAAATATTTGAAACTTTGTTATTTTAAGATCTGTCGATAAAGTTTCTGGTCAGTCTTACCAAGAATTGAGTTCTAAACAACTTTTGCTTTTGGAATTTTCAGGCTTGGATGTACCGTTTTCAAGAAACACGAATATTTTAAAATTTTTGTTGTTTGGTAAGTATGGGAACAACTTTCTATCCTATAAACCGCTCCAAAGTCTTGATTTGAAGCTATTTTTGGTGTTTCCGCGATTAAAAAGCCGTAAACTTAATTGTAAGAACTTTGCACGAACTAGGTTTGAAAATATTTTAAGTATTTTTGAAAAAAAGCGTTGTAACTTTGTTTTTTCGAGCCTTTTTGATAAAATTTCTGGTAAGTCTTACTCAAAGTTTAATTCTAAACAACTTTTGCTCCTGGCATTTTGAGGCTTGGACGTGTAGTTTTCAAGAAATACAAAAATTGTTAACTTTATGTTGGTTGCTAAGTATCCCATACTTACCAAGCCACTTTCCATACTATAAATCGCTCCAAAATCACGATTTGAAGTTATTTTTGGTATTTCCGTTGTTAAAAAGTCGTAAACTTCATTGTAAAACTTCGCAGGAACCAGGTTTGAGAAAGTTTTAAGCATTCTTGACTAAAATATTTGAAACTTTGTTATTTCAAGACCTGGCGATAAAGTTTCTGGTCAGTCTTACCAAGAATTGAAATCTAAACAACTTTTGCTCTTGGCATTTTCAGGCTTGAATGTACAGTTTTCAAGAAACACAAAAATTTTAAAATTTTTGTTGTTTGGTAAGTGTGAGAACAACTTTCCATACTGTAAATCGTTCCAAAATCTCAATTTGAAGTTGTTTTTGGTATTTCCGTTGTTAAAAGCCGTAAACTTCATTGTAAAACTTCGCAGGAACCAGGTTTGAGAAAGTTTTAAGCATTCTTGACTAAAATATTTGAAACTTTGTTATTTTAAAATCTGTCGATAAAGTTTCTGGTCATTCTTACCAAGAATTGAGTTCTAAACAACTTTTGCTCTTGGCATTTTCAGGCTTGGACGTACCGTTTTCAAGAAACACAATAATTTTAAAACTTTTGTTGTTTGGTAAGTGTGGGAACAACTTTCCATACTGTAAATCGCTCCAAAATCTCAATTTGAAGTGGTTTTTGGTCTTTCCGTTGATAAAAAGCCGTAAACTTCATTGCAAAACTTCGCAGGAACCAGGTTTGAGAAAGTTTTAAGCATTCTTGACTAAAATATTTGAAACTTTGTTATTTCAAGACCTGGTGATAAAGTTTCTGGTCAGTCTTACCAAGAATTCAATTCTAAACAACTTTTGCTCTTGGCATTTTCAGGTTTGGACGTACCGTTTTTAAGAAACACAAAACTTTAAAAATTTTGGTTGTTTGGTAAGTATGGGAACAACTTTCCATACTGTAAGTTGCTAAAGAATCCCGATTTGAAATAATTTTTGGTATTGCGGTGATTAAAAACCCGTAAACTTCATTGTAAAAACATCGCAGAAAGCAAGTTTGAAAAATTTTTATGCATTCTTGACTAAAATATTTGAAACTTTGTTATTTAAAGATCTGTCGATAAAGTTTCTGGTCAGTCTTACCAAAAATTGAGTTCTAAACAACTTTTGCTTTTGGCATTTTCAGGCTTGGATGTACCATTTTCAAGTAACACGAAAATTTTAAAATTTTTGTTGTTTGGTAAGTATGGGAACAACTTTCGATCCTATAAACCGCTCCAAAGTCTTGATTTGAAGTTATTTTTGGTGTTTCCGTGATTAAAAAGCCGTAAACTTAATTGTAAGAACTTCGCACGAACTAGGTTTGAAAATATTTTAAGTATTTTTGAAAAAAAACGTTGTAACTTTGTTTTTTCGAGCCTTTTTGATAAAATTTCTGGTAAGTCTTACTCAAAGTTTAATTCTAAACAACTTTTGCTCCTGGCATTTTGAGGCTTGGACGTGTAGTCTTCAAGAAATACAAAAATTGTTAACTTTATGTGGTTTGCTAAGTATCCCATACTTACCAAGCCACTTTCCATACTATAAATCGCCCCAAAATCTCAATTTGAAGTTGTTTTTGGTATTTCCGTTGTTAAAAAGCCGTAAACTTCATTGTAAAACCTCGCAGGAACCAGGTTTGAGAAAGTTTTAAGCATTCTTGACTAAAATATTTGAAACTTTGTTATTTTAAGATCTGTCGATAAAGTTTCTGGTCAGTCTTACCAAGAATTCAATTCTAAACAACTTTTGGTCTTGGCATTTTCAGGTTTGGACTTACCGTTTTCAAGAAACACAAAAGTTTAAAAATTTTTGTTGTTTGGTAAGTGTGGGAACAACTTTCCATACTGTAAATCGCTCCAAAATCTCAGTTTGAAGTTGTTTTTGGTATTTCCGTTGTTAAAAAGCCGTAAACTTCATTGTAAAACTTCGCAGGAACCAGGTTTGAGAAAGTTTTAAGCATTCCTGACTAAAATATTTGAAACTTTGTTATTTTAAGGTCTGTCGATAAAGTTTCTGGTCAGTCTTACCAAGAATTGAGTTCTAAACAACTTTTGCTCTTGGCATTTTCAGGCTTGGACGTACCGTTTTCAAGAAACACAATAATTTTAAAATTTTTGTTGTTTGGTAAGTATGGGAACAACTTTCCATCCTATAAACCGCTCCAAAATCTTGATTTGAAGTTATTTTTGGTGTTTCCGTGATTAAAAAGCCGTAAACTTATTTGTAAGAACTTCGCACGAACTAGGTTTGAAAATATTTTAAGTATTTTTGAAAAAAAAAACGTTGTAACTTTGTTTTTTCGAGCCTTTTTGATAAAATTTCTGGTAAGTCTTACTCAAAGTTTAATTCTAAACAACTTTTGCTCTTGGCATTTTCAGGCTTGGACGTGTAGTTTTCAAGAAATACAAAAATTGTTAACTTTATGTTGTTTGCTAAGTATCCCATACTTACCAAGCCACTTTCCATACTATAAATCGCCCCAAAATCACGATTTGAAGTTATTTTTGGTATTTCCGTTGTTAAAAAGCCGTAAACTTCATTGTAAAACTTTCCCAGGAACCAGGTTTGAGAAAGTTTTAAGCATTCTTGACTAAAATATTTGAAACTTTGTTATTTCAAGACCTGGCGATAAAGTTTCTGGTCAGTCTTACCAAGAATTCAATTCTAAACAACTTTTGGTCTTGGCAATTTCAGGTTTGGACGTACCGTTTTCAAGAAACACAAAAGTTTAAAAATTTTGGTTGTTTGGTAAGTATGGGAACAACTTTCCATACTGCAAGTTGCTCCAAAATCCCGATTTGAGGTAATTTTTGGTATTGCCGTGATTAAAAACCCGTAAACTTCGTTTTAAAAACATCGCAAAAACCAGGTTTGAAAAATTTTTACGATTTATTGTTTATGTTTATAGTAAATCTTAATCAAAATTTGATTATAAACAACTTTTGCTTTTGGCGTTTTCAGGCTGGTACATACCGTTTTCGAGAAACACGAAATTTTAAACTTTTTGTGGTTTGGTAAGTATCGGAACAACTTTTCATATTGTAAATCGCTAAAGAATGCCGATTGGAAGTTGTTTCTGTTATTTCCGTGATTAAAAAGCTTTAAACTTCATTGTAAAAACATCTCAAAAACCAGGTTTGAAAAAATTTTACGACTTATTGATTATGTTTATAGTAAATCGTACTCCAGATTGAATTCTAAATAGCTTTTGCTTTTAGCGTTTTTAGATTTGGACGTACTGTTTTCAAGAAATACAAAAAATTTGAACTTTCTGTTGTTTGGTAAGTATGGGAACCATTTTCCATTCAGTAAATCGCTACAAAATCTCGATTTGAAGTTGTGTTTTGTTATTTTCGTGGTTAAAAAGCCGTAAACTTCATTGTTAAAACATCTCAAAATCCGGGTTTGAAAACATTTTAAGACTTATTTATTATGTTTATAATAAATCTTACTCAAAATTGAATTCTAAACAACATTTGCTCTTGGCGCTTTCAGGCTAGGTCGTATCATTTTCGAGAATTTATAAGTTGCCATTTGAACTACATATTCCAGGACATAAATTTGCGGGCCAGGTACAAAATTAGCCAAGTGGTTAGCAAAAAGAGATCAAGGAATTTCATTGTATAAACATCGCAAAAACCAGGTTTAAAAAATTTTAAGAGTTACTGATTAAGTTTATTGTAAGTCTTACTCAAGACTGAATTCTAAACAACTTTTGCTCTTGACATTTTCAGGCTGGGACATACCGTTTTGAAGAAACACGAAATTTTTAAACTTTTTGCAATTTGGTAAACCTGAGAACAACTTTCCATACTGTAAAAAGCTCCTAAATGCCGTTTGAGGTGTTTTTGTTATTTCCGTGATTAAAAAGCCGTCAACTTTATTCTAAAAGCATCTCAGAGACCAGGTTAGAAAACATTTTATGACTTATTGATTATGTTTCTGAAGTTATTTTTGGTATTTCCGTGATTAAAAAGGCCTAAACTTTATTGTAAGAACATCACAGAAAGTAGGTTTGAAAAAATTTTAAGCGTTTTTGACAAAAATCGTTGTAACTTTATAGTAAGTCTTACTCAAGATTGCATCCTAAACAACTATTGCTTTAGGCGTTTTCAAGCTTGAACCTACAGTTTCCAAGAAAAACTAAATTTTACAACTTTTTGTAGTTTGGTAAGTTTGGGAACAAATTTCCATACTGCAATTGGTTCAAAAATCCCGATTTGAAGTTATTTTCGATATTTCCGTGGTTAAAAAGCCGTAAACTTCATTGTAAAGACATCTTCGAAATCAGGTTTAAAAATATTTTAACAGTTATTGATTAAATTTATAGTAAATCTAACTCAAGATTGAATTCTAAATTACTTTTGCTCTTGGCGTTTTCAGGTTTGGACATACCGTTTTCAAGAAATACAAAAATTTCAAACTTCTTGTTATTTGGTAAATATGGGAACAACTTTCCATACTGTAAATGGTTCCAAAATCCTGATTTGAAGTTGTTTTTAATATTTTCGTGGTTAAAAAGCCGTAAACTTCATTGTAAAAACATCTCAGAAACCAAGTTTGAAAACATTTTAATAGTTATTGATTACATTTATAGTAAATCTAACTCAAGATTGAATTCTAATTTACTTTTGCTCTTGGCGTTTTCAGGTTTGGACATACCGTTTTCAACAAATACAAAAATTTCAAACTTCTTGGGGAACAACTTTACATACTGTAAATGGCTCCAGAATCTCAATTTGAAGTTATTTTTGATATTTTCGTGGTTAAAAAGCCGTAAACTTCATTGTAAAACTTCGCAGGAACCAGGTTTGAGAAAGTTTTAAGCATTCCTGACTAAAATATTTGAAACTTTGTTATTTTAAGATCTGTCGATAAAGTTTCTGGTCAGTCTTACCAAGAATTGAGTTCTAAACAACTTTTGCTCTTGGCATTTTCAGGCTTGGACTTACCGTTTTCAAGAAACACAATAATTTTAAAATTTTTGTTGTTTGGTAAGTATGGGAACAACTTTCCATCCTATAAACCGCTCCAATATCTTGATTTGAAGTTATTTTTGGTGTTTCCGTGATTAAAAAGCCGTAAACTTATTTGTAAGAACTTCGCACGAACTAGGTTTGAAAATATTTTAAATATTTTTGAAAAAAAAAACGTAACTTTGTTTTTTCGAGCCTTTTTGATAAAATTTCTGGTAAGTCTTACTCAAAGTTTAATTCTAAACAACTTTTGCTCCTGGCATTTTCAGGCTTGGACGTGTAGTTTTCAAGAAATACAAGAATTGTTAACTTTATGTTGTTTGCTAAGTATCCCATACTTACCAAGCCACTTTCCATACTATAAATCGCCCCAAAATCACGATTTGAAGTTATTTTTGTATTTCCGTTGTTAAAAAGCCGTAAACTTCATTGTAAAACTTTCCCAGGAACCAGGTTTGAGAAAGTTTTAAGCATTCTTGACTAAAATATTTGAAACTTTGTTATTTCAAGACCTGGCGATAAAGTTTCTGGTCAGTCTTACCAAGAATTCAATTCTAAACAACTTTTGGTCTTGTCAATTTCAGGTTTGGACGTACCGTTTTCAAGAAACACAAAAGTTTAAAAATTTTGGTTGTTTGGTAAGTATGGGAACAACTTTCCATACTGCAAGTTGCTCCAGAATCCCGAATTGAGGTAATTTTTGGTATTGCCGTGATTAAAAACCCGTAAACTTCGTTGTAAAAACATCGCAGAAAGCATGCTTGAAAAATTTTTATGCATTCTTAACTAAAATATTTGAAACTTTGTTATTTTAATATCTGTCGATAAAGTTTCTGGTCAGTCTTACCAAGAATTGAGTTCTAAACAACTTTTGCTATTGGCATTTTCAGGCTTGGACGTACCGTTTTCAAGAAACACGAAAATTTCAAAATTTTTGTTATTTGGTAAGTATGGGAACAAGTTTCCATCCTACAAACCGCTCCAAAATCTTGATTTGAAGTAATTTTTGGTATTTCCGTGATTAAAAAGCCGTAAACTTAATTATAAACACATCGCAGAAAAAAAATTTGAAATAATTTCAAGCATTCTTGACTAAAATATTTGAAACCTTGTTATTTCAAGACCTGTCGATAATTTTTCTGGTCAGTTTTACCAAGTATTGATTTCTAGACAACTTTTGCTCTTGGCATTTTCAGGCTTGAACGTACAGTTTTCAAGAAACACAAAAATTTTAAAATTTTTGTTGTTTGGTAAGTGTGGGAACAACTTTCCATACTGTAAATCGTTCCAAAACCTCAATTTGAAGTTGTTTTTGGTATTTCTGTTGTTAAAAAGCCGTAAACTTCGTTTTAAAAACATCGCAGAATCCGGGATTGAAAAATTTTAAGTATTTTTGGGAAAAAATCGTTATAACTTTATTGTTTTAAGATTTATGGATAATGTTTCTAGCAAATCTTACTCAAAATCGAATTCTGAACACATTTTGCTCTTGCTATTTTTTCGCTAGCAAGCATAGTTTTCGAGAAAACGGCTGATTTACCACAAAAATACCAAAAATCGCTTCAAATCGGGATTCTGAAGCGTTTTACAGCATTTGCGGTCGTTTTCTTGAAACCGGTGCGTGCTAGCAGAAAAATACCAAGAGCAAAATGTGTTTAAAATTCAATTTTGAGTCAGTTTTCGTTTAAGTTGTATCTCTAGGTCTTAAAACAAGAACGATACTACGACTTTATCACAACAACACTAAAAAGAGTTTCCAATCCTGGTTTCAGCAACGTGTTACTAAGAAATTTCTCACTCAGCGTTTCAAAGTAAACGACAGTACGTGCAACAAAACGTCCGAGAATCATGATTTGAAGTGAATTTAAGGATTTTCGTGATTATTAAGGCGTTAATCTCTTTGTTACGAGTCGTAGAAACCAGATTGTACAAAATATGTAGTATTTTTGTGAAAAAGTCGTTGTAACGTTTTTGTTTTAAGACTTATTGCTAAAGCTTAAACCACATCCCACCTGAAATTGAATTCTGAACAACTTTTGCTCTTGCTATTTTATTGCTAGCACGCACCGGTTTAAAGGAAACGACCGTAAATGCTGTAAAACGCTTCAGAATCCCGATTTGAAGCGATTTTCGGTATTTTTGTGATAAATCGGCTGTTTTCTCGAAAACTATGCATGGTAGCGATAAAATAGCAAGAGCAAAATGTGTTTAAAATTCGATTTTGAGTAAGATTTGCTAGAAACATTAGCCATAAATCTTAAAACAATAAAGTTATAACGACTTTTTCCCAAAAATACTTGAAATTTTTCAATCCCGGTTTCTGCAATGTTTTTAAAACGAAGTTTACGGGTTTTTAATCACGGCAATACCAAAAATTACCTCAAATCGAGATTCTGGAGCAACTTGCAGTATGGAAAGTTGTTCCCACACTTACCAAACAACAAAAATTTTTAAACTTTTGTGTTTCTTGAAAACGGTACGTCCAAACCTGAAAATGCCAAGACCAAAAGTTGTTTAGCATTGAATTCTTGGTAAGACTGACCAGAAACTTTATCGCCAGGTCTTGAAATAACAAAGTTTCAAATATTTTAGTCAAGAATGCTTAAAACTTTCTCAAACCTGGTTCCTGCGAAGTTTTACAATGAAGTTTACGGCTTTTTAACAACGGAAATACCAAAAATAACTTCAAATCGTGATTTTAGAGCGATTTATAGTATGGAAAGTGGCTTGGTAAGTATGGGATACTTAGCAAACAACATAAAGTTAACAATATTTGTATTTCTTGAAAACTACACGTCCAAGCCTTAAAATGCCAGGAGCAAAAGTTGTTTAGAATTAAACTTTGAGTAAGACTTACCAGAAAATTTATCAAAAAGGCTCGAAAAAACAAAGTTACAACGTTTTTTTTTCACAAATACTTAAAATATTTTCAAACCTAGTTCGTGCGAAGTTCTTACAAATAAGTTTACGGCTTTTTAATCACGAAAACACCAAAAATAACTTCAAATCAAGACTTTGGAGCGGTTTATAGGATAGAAAGTTGTTCCCATACTTACAAAACAACAAAAATTTTAAAATTTTCGTGTTTCTTGAAAACGGTAAATCCAAGCCTGAAAATGCCAAAAGCAAAAGTGATTTAGAACTCAATTCTTAGTAAGACTGACCAGAAACTTTATCGACAGATCTTAAAATAACAAAGTTTCAAATATTTTAGTCAAGAATGCATAAAAATTTTTCAAACTTGCTTTCTGCGATGTTTTTACAACGAAGTTTACGGGTTTTTAATCACCGCAATACCAAAAATTACCTCAAATCGGGATTCTGGAGCAACTTACAGTATGGAAAGTTGTTCCCATACTTACCAAACAACCAAAATTTTTAAAGTTTTATGTTTCTTGAAAACGGTACGTCCAAACCTGAAAATGCCAGGAGCAAAAGTTGTTTAGAATTCAATTTTGATTAAGATTTACTATAAACATATTCAATAAGTCTTAAAATGTTTTCAAACCTGGTTTTGGCGATGTTTTTACAATGAAGTTTAAGGCTTTTCAATCACGGAAATAACAAAAATAACTTCAAATGGGGCTTTTGGAGCGATTTATAGTATGGAAAGTTGCGTGGTAAGTATGAGATACTTACCAAACCACAATAAGTTTAAAAGTTTTGTATTTCTAGAAAACGGTATGTCGAAGCCTAAAAATGCAAAAAGCAAAACTTGTTTAAAATTGAACTTTGAGCAAAACTTATCAGAAATTTTATCAAAATGTCTTGAAACAACAAAGTTACAACGGTTTTAGTGAAAAATGCTTAAAATTTTTTCAAACCTACTTTCTGTGATGTTTTTACAATTAAGTTTAGGCCTTTTTAATCACCGAAATAACAAGACACAACTTCAAATCGAGATTTTGGAATCATTTACAGTATGGAAAGTTGTTCCCATATTTACCAAATAACAAAAAGTTTGAAATTTTTGTATTTCTTGAAAGCGGTATGTCCAAACCTAAAAACGCCATGAGCATAAATAATTTCTTATTCAATCTTGAGTAAGATTTACTATAAAACTAATCAATAAGTCTTAAAATGTTTTCAAACCTGTTTTCTAAGATGGTTTTACAATAAAGTTAACGGATTTTTAAACACGCAAATACCAAACACAACTTCACATCGGGATTTTGGAGCGATTTACAGAATGTAAAGTGGTTCCCATCCTTACCAAACAACAAAAAGTTTAAAATTTTGTATTTCCAGAAGACGGTAAGTCCAAATCTAAAAACGTCAAGTGCAAAAGTTATTTAGAATTCAATCTTGAGTATGATTTACTATGAACATAATCAACAAGTCTTAAAATGTTTTGAAACATGGTTTCTGGGATGGTTTTACAATAAAGTTTACGGCTTTTTAAACACGCAAATACGAAAAACAACTTTAAGAAAACGGCTGATTTACCACAAAAAGACCGAAAATCGCTTCAAATTGGGATTCTGAAGCGTTTTACAGCATTTGCGGTCGTTTTCATGAAACCGGTGCGTGCTAGCAGAAAAATACCAAGAGCAAAATGTGTTTAGAATTCAATTTTGAGTCTGTTTTCGCTTAAGTATACAATGAAGTTCCTTGATCTCCTTTTACTAACCACTTGGCTAATTTTGTGCCGGGCCCGCAAAATTTATATTCTGGAATATGTAGTTCAAATGGCAACTTGTAAATTCTCGAAAACGATACGACCTAGCCTGAAAACGCCAAGAGCAAATGTTGTTTAGAATTCAATTTTGAGTAAGATTTATTATAAACATAATAATTAAGTCTTAAAATGTTTTCAAACCGGGTTTCTGAGATGTTTTAACAATGAAGTTTACGGCTTTTTAACCACGAAAATAACAAAACACAACTTCAAGTCGAGATTTTGGAGCGATTTATAGGTTGGAAAGTTGTTCCCATACTTACCAAACAACAAAAGGTTTTAAATTTTGTATTTCTTAAAAACGGTATATCCAAACCTGAAAACGCCATGAGCATAAATAATTTAGAATTCAATCTTGAGTAAGATTTACTATAAAAATAATCAATAAGTCTTAAAATGTTTTCAAACCTGGTTTCTGAGATGTTGTTACAATAAAGTTTACGGCTTTTTAAACACGCACATACAAAAAACAACTTCAAATGGAGATTTTGGAGCCATTTACAGTATGGAAAATTGTTTTCATACTTATCAAACAACAAAAAGTTTGAAATTCTTGTATTTCTTGAAAACGGTATGTCCACACCTAAAAACGCCAAGACCAAAAGTCATTTACAATTTAGTCTTGAGTTAGATTTACTATAAATATAATCAATAACTGTTAAGATATTTTTAATTCTGGTTTCTGAGATGATTCTACAATGAAGTTTACGGCTTTTAACCACGGAAATATCGAAAACACCTTCAAATCGGGACTTTGGAACCATTTACAGTATGAAAAGTTGTTCCCAAACTAACCAAACTACAACAAGTTTAAAAAGTTCGTTTTTCTTGAAAACTGTAGGTGCAAGCCTGAAAACGCTTAGAGCAATAGTTGTTTAGAATGCAATCTTGAGTAAGACTTACTATAAACTTTATCAAAAATCCTTGAAACAACAAATTTACAACAATTTTTGTCAAAAATAGTAAACATTTTTTATTCCTGGTTTCTGGGAAGATTTTACAATGAAGTTTACAGCTTTTTGACCACGGAAATAATAAAAATAACTTCAAATCGGGATTTTGGAGCGATTTACAGAATGTAAAGTGGTTCCCATCTTTACCAAACAACAAAAAGTTTGAAATTTTTTTATTTTTTAAGAACGGTATGTCCAAACCTGAAAACGCCATAAGCAATGGTAATTTAGTATTCAATCTTGAGTAAGATTTACTATAAAAATAATCAACAAGTCTTAAAATGTTTTCAAACCTAGTTTCTGAGATGTTGTTACAATAAAGTTTACGGCTTTTTAACCACGAAAATATCAAAAACAACTTCAAATCGGGATTTTTCAACCAATTGCAGTATGGAAATTTGTTCCCAAACTTACCAAACTACAAAAAGTTTTAAAACTTAGTTTTTCTTGGAAACTGTAGGTTCAAGCCTGAAAACGCCTAAAGCAATAGTTGTTTAGGATGCAATCTTGAGTAAGACTTACTATAAAGTTACAACGATTTTTGTCAAAAATGCTTAAAATTTTTTCAAACCTACTTTCTGTGATGTTCTTACAATAAAATTTAGACCTTTTTAAAAACGGAAATACCAAAAATATCTTCAGAAACATAATCAAAAGGTCATAAAATGTTTTCCAACCTGGTTTCTGAGATGCTTTTAGAATAAAGTTGACGGCTTTTTAATCACGGAAATAACAAAAACACCTCAAACGGCATTTAGGAGCTTTTTACAGTATGGAAGGTTGTTCTCAAATTTACCAAATTGCAAAAAGTTTAAAAATTTCGTGTTTCTTCAAAACGGTATGTCCCAGCCTGAAAATGTCAAGAGCAAAAGTTGTTTAGAATTCAGTCTTGAGTAAGACTTACTATAAACTTAATCAGTAACTCTTAAAAATTTTTAAACCTGGTTTTTGCGATGTTTATACAATGAAATTCCTTGATCTGCTTTTGCTAACCACTTGGCTAATTTTGTACCTGGCCCGCAAATTTATGTCCTGGAATATGTAGTTCAAATGGCAACTTATAAATTCTTGAAAACGATACGACCTAGCCTGAAAACGCCAAGAGCAAATGTTGTTTAGAATTCAATTTTGAGTAAGATTTATTATAAACATAATAAATAAGTCTTAAAATGTTTTCAAACCCGGTTTTTGAGATGTTTTAACTATGAAATTTACGGCTTTTTAACCACATAAATAACAAAACACGACTTCGAATCGAGATTTTGGAGCGATTTACTGAATGGAAAATGGTTCCCATACTTACCAAACAACAGAAAGTTCAAATTTTTTGTATTTCTTGAAAACAGTACGTACAAATCTAAAAACGCTAAAAGCAAAAGCTATTTAGAATTCAATCTGGAGTATGATTTACTATAAACATAATCAATAAGTCGTAAAAATTTTTCAAACCTGGTTTTTGAGATGTTTTTACAATGAAGTTTAAAGCTTTTTAATCACGGAAATAACAGAAACAACTTCAAATCGGCATTCCTTAGCGATTTACAATATGAAAAGTTGTTCCGATACTTACCAAGCAACAAAAAGTTTAAAAATCTCGTGTTTCTCGAAAACGGTGTGTACCAGCCTGAAAACGCCAAAAGCAAAAGTTGTTCCCAAACTAACCAAAATACAACAAGTTTAAAAATTTCGTTTTTCTTGAAAACTGTAGGTGCAAGCCTGAAAACGCTTAGAGCAATAGTTGTTTAGAATGCAATCTTGAGTAAGACTTACTATAAACTTTATCAAAAATCCTTGAAACAACAAATTTACAACAATTTTTGTCAAAAATAGTTAACATATTTTATTCCTGGTTTCTGGGAAGATTTTACAATGAAGTTTACAGCTTTTTGACCACGGAAATAATAAAAATAACTTCAAATCGGGATTTTGGAGCGATTTACAGAATGTAAAGTTTTTCCCATCTTTACCAAACAACAAAAAGTTTGAAATTTTTGTATTTTTTGAGAACGGTATGTCCAAACCTGAAAACGCCATAAGCAATGGTAATTTAGTATTCAATCTTGAGTAAGATTTACTATAAAAATAATCAACAAGCCTTAAAATGTTTTCAAACCTAGTTTCTGAGATGTTGTTACAATAAAGTTTACGGCTTTTTAACCACGAAAATATCAAAAACAACGTCAAATCGGGATTTTTCAACCAATTGCAGTATGGAAATTTGTTCCCAAACTTACCAAACTACAAAAAGTTTTAAAACTTAGTTTTTCTTGGAAACTGTAGGTTCAAGCCTGAAAACGCCTAAAGCAATAGTTGTTTAGGATGCAAGCTTGAGTAAGACTTACTATAAAGTTACAACGATTTTTGTCAAAAATGCTTAAAATTTTTTCAAACCTACTTTCTGTGATGTTCTTACAATAAAATTTAGACCTTTTTAAAAACGGAAATACCAAAAATAACTTCAGAAACATAATCAAAAGGTCATAAAATGTTTTCCAACCTGGTTTCTGAGATGCTTTTAGAATAAAGTTGACGGCTTTTTAATCACGGAAATAACAAAAACACCTCAAACGGCATTTAGGAGCTTTTTACAGTATGGAAAGTTGTTCTCAAATTTACCAAATTGCAAAAAGTTTAAAAATTTCGTGTTTCTTCAAAACGGTATGTCCCAGCCTGAAAATGTCAAGAGCAAAAGTTGTTTAGAATTCAGTCTTGAGTAAGACTTACTATAAACTTAATCAGTAACTCTTAAAAAATTTTAAACCTGGTTTTTGCGATGTTTATACAATGAAATTCCTTGATCTGCTTTTGCTAACCACTTGGCTAATTTTGTACCTGGCCCGCAAATTTATGTCCTGGAATATGTAGTTCAAATGGCAACTTATAAATTCTTGAAAACGATACGACCTAGCCTGAAAACGCCAAGAGCAAATGTTGTTTAGAATTCAATTTTGAGTAAGATTTATTATAAACTTAATAAATAAGTCTTAAAATGTTTTCAAAGCCGGTTTTTGAGATGTTTTAACAATGAAGTTTACGGCTTTTTAACCACATAAATAACAAAACACAACTTCAAATCGAGATTTTGGAGCGATTTACTGAATGGAAAATGGTTCCCATACTTACCAAACAACAGAAAGTTCAAATTTTTTGTATTTCTTGAAAACAGTACGTCCAAATCTAAAAACGCTAAAAGCAAAAGCTATTTAGAATTCAATCTGGAGTATGATTTACTATAAAAATAAACAATAAGTCGTAAAATTTTTTCACATCTGGTTTTTGAGATGTTTTTACAATGAAGTTTAAAGCTTTTTAATCACGGAAATAACAGAAACAACTTCAAATCGGCATTCCTTTGCGATTTACAATATGAAAAGTTGTTCCGATACTTACCAAGCAACAAAAAGTTTAAAAATCTCGTGTTTCTCGAAAACGGTGTGTACCAGCCTGAAAACGCCAAAAGCAAAAGTTGTTTAGAATCAAATTTTGATTAAGATTTACTATAAACATAAATAATAAATCGTAAAATTTTTTCAAACCTGGTTTTTGCGATGTTTTTACAATGAAGTTTAAGAATTTTTAATCACGGAAATAACAAAAACAGCTTCATATCGGGATTCTGAAGCGATTTACAGTATGGAAAGTTGTTCCCATACTTACCAAACCACAAAAAGTTTAAAAATGTTGTATTTCTTGAAAACGGTACGTCTAAACTTGAAAATGCCAAGACCAAAAGTTGTTTAGAAATGAATATTTGGTAAGACTGACCAGAAACTTTATCGCCAGGTCTTGAAATAACAAAGTTTCAAATATTTTAGTCAAGAATGCTTAAAACTTTCTCAAACCTGGTTCCTGCGAAGTTTTACAATGAAGTTTACGGCTTTTTAACAACGGAAATACCAAAAATAACTTCAAATTGAGATTTTGGAGCGATTTACAGTATGGAAAGTTGTTCCCACACTTACCAAACAACAAAAATTTTAAAATTTTTGTGTTTCTTTAAAACGGTACGTCCAAGCCTAAAAATGCCAAGAGCAAAAGTTGTTTAGAATTCAATTTTGATTATGATTTACTATAAACCTAATCAATAAGTCTTAAAATGTTTTCAAACCTGGTTTCTGATGTGTTTTAAATGAACTTTACGGCTTCTTGACAACGGGAATACCAAAAACAACTTCAAATTGAGATTTTGAAGCGATTTACAGTATGGAAAGTTGTTCCCACACTCACCAAAAAACAAAAAGTTTAAAAAAATGTGTTTCTCGAAAGCGGGACGACTTGGTCTGAAAATTCCAACAGCAAAATTTGTTTAGAATTCAATTTTAGGTAAGACTGACCAGGAAATTTATCAAAAAGTTTTAAAACTACAAATTTACAACGATTTTGGTCAAAAGTGCTTAAAATTTTTCAATCCTGGTTTCTGCGATATTTTTGCAATCAAATTTTCATCTTTTTAATCACGGAAATACAAAAAATAAATTCAAATCCAGATTCTGGAGCGATTTGTAGTATGGAAAGTTGTTTGGTAAGTATGGGATACTTACCAAACAACAAGATGAAAATTTTTGTATTTCTTGAAAACGGTAGGTCCAAGCTTAAAAACGCCAAGAGCAAAAGTTGCTTAGAATTCTATTTTGAGTAACATTTACTATAAAATTAATCAATAAGTCTTAAAATTTTTTCAAACCTGGTTTTGGCGATGTCTTTACAATGAAGTTTAAGGCTTTTCAATCACGGAAATACCAAAAATAACTTCAAATGGGGCTTTTGAAGCGATTTATAGCATGGAAAGTTGCGTGGTAAGTATGGGATACTTACCAAACCACAATAAGTTTAAAAGTTTTGTATTTCTTGAAAATGGTATGTCGAAGCCTGAAAATGCAAAGAGCAAAACTTGTTTAAAATTGAACTTTGAGCAAAACTTATCAGAAACTTTATCAAAATGTCTTGAAACAACAAAATTACAACGATTTTTGTCAAAAATGCTTAAAATTTTTTCAAACCTACTTTCTGTGATGTTTTTACAATAATGTTTACGGCTTTTTAAACACGCACATACGAAAAACAACTTCAAATGGAAATTCTGGAGCCATTTACAGTATGTAAAGTTGTTCCCCAAGAAGTTTGGAATTTTTGTATTTCTTGAAAACGGTATGTCCAAACCTGAAAACGCCAAGAGCAAAAGTAATTTAGAATTCAATCTTGAGTTAGATTTACTATAAATATTATCAATAACCATTAAAATGTTTTCAAACTTGGTTTCTGAGATGTTTTTACAATAAAGTTTACGGATTTTTAAACACGCAAATACCAAAAACAACTTCAAATCGGAATTTTGGAGCGGTTTATAGAATGTAAAGTGGTTTCCATCCTTACCAAAGAACAAAAAGTTTAAAATCTTGTATATCTAGAAGACGGTAAGTCCAAATCTAAAAACGTCAAGAGCAAAATTTAATTAGAATTCAATCTTGAGTATGATTTACAATTAACATAATCAACAAGTCTCAAAATGTTTTCAAACCTGGTTTCTAAGATGGTTTTACAATAAAATTTACGGCTTTTTAAACACTCAAATACGAAAAACAATTTCAAATGGGGATTTTGGAGCCATTTACAGTATGGAAAGTTGTTCCCACACTTACTAAATAACAAAAAGTTTAAAATTTTGTATTTCTTGAAAACGGTATGTCCAAACCTGAAAACGCCATGAGCAAAAGTAATTTAGAATTCAATCTTGAGTAAGATTTACTATAAAAATAATCAACAAGCCTTAAAATGTTTTCAAACCTAGTTTCTGAGATGTTGTTACAATAAAGTTTACGGCTTTTTAAACCCGCACATACCAAAAACAACTTCAAATGGGGATTCTGGAGCCATTTACAGTATGTAAAGTTGTTCCCCAAGAAGTTTGAAATTTTTGTATTTCCTGAAAACGGTATGTCTAAACCTGAAAACGCCAAGTGTAAAAGTAAATTAGAATTCAATCTTGAGTTAGATTTACTATAAATGTAATCAATAACTATTAAAATGTTTTCAAACTTGGTTTCTGAGATGTTTTTACAATGAAGTTTACGGCTTTTTAACCACGAAAATATTAAAAACAACTTCAAATCAGGATTTTGGAACCATTTACAGTATAGAAAGTTGTTCCCATATTTACCAAATAACAAGAAGTTTGAAATTTTTGTATTTCTTGAAAACGGTATGTCCAAACCTGAAAACTCCAAGAGCAAAAGTAATTTAGAATTCAATTTTGAGTAAGATTTATTATAAACATAATAAATAAGTCTTAAAATATTTTCAAATCCGGTTTTTGAGATGCTTTAACAATGAAGTTTACGGCTTTTTAACCACGAAAATAACAAAACACAACTTCAAATCGAGATTTTGGAGCGATTTACTGAATGGAAAATGGTTCCCATACTTACCAAACAACAGAAAGTTCAAATTTTTTTGTATTTCTTGAAAACGGTACGTCCAAACTTAAAAACGCTAAAAGCAAAAGCTATTTAGAATTCAATCTTGAGTATGATTTACTATAAACATAATCAATAAGTCGTAAAATTTTTTCAAACCTGGTTTTTGAGATGTTTTTACAATGAAGTTTAAAGCTTTTTAATCACGGAAATAACAGAAACAACTTCAAATCGGCATTCTTTAGCGATTCACAATATGAAAAGTTGATCCGATACTTAGCAAACAACAAAAAGTTTAAAAATTTCGTGTTTCTCGAAAACGGTATGTCCCAGCCTACAAACGCCAAAAGCAAAAGTTGTTTAGAATCAAATTTTGATTAAGATTTACTATAAACATAAACAATAAATAATATTGTAAAACTATCTCAGAAACCAGCTTTGAAAACATTTTAAGACTTGTTGATTATTTTTATAGTAAATCTTACCCAAGATTGAATACTAAATTATCATTGCTTATGGCGTTTTCAGGTTTGGACATGCCGTTTTCAAAAAATTCAAAAATTTCAAACTTTTTGTTGTTTGGTAAAGATGGGAACCACTTTACATTCTGTAAATTGCTCCAAAATCCCGATTTGAATTTATTTTTATTATTTCCGTGGTCAAAAAGCTGTAAACTTTATTGTAAAATCTTCCCAGAAGTTTTGCTCAAAGTTCAATTTTAAACAAGTTTTGCTTTTTGCATTTTCAGGCTTCGACATACCGTTTTCTAGAAATACAAAACTTTTAAACTTATTGTGGTTTGGTAAGTATCCCATACTTACCACGCAACTTTCCATACTATAAATCGCTCCAAAAGCTCCATTTGAAGTTATTTTTGGTATTTCCGTGATTGAAAAGCCTTAAACTTCATTGTAAAAACATCGTCAAAACCTGGTTTGAAAACATTTTAAGACTTATTGACTATGTTTATAGTAAATCTTAATCAAAATTGAATTCTAAACAACTTTTGCTCTTGGCGTTTTCAGGCTGGACATACCGTTTTCGAGAAACACGAAATTTTTAAACTTTTTGTTGTTTGCTAAGTATCGGATCAACTTTTCATACTGTGAATCGCTAAAGAATGCCGATTTGAAGTTGTTTCTGTTATTTCCGTGATTAAAAAGCCTTAAACTTCATTGTAATAACATCGCAAAAACCAGGTTTGAAAAAATTTTACGATTTATTGTTTATGTTTATAGTAAATCTTAATCAAAATTTGATTCTAAACAACTTTTACTTTTGGCGTTTTCAGGCTGGTACATACCGTTTTCGAGAAACACGAAATTTTAAACTTTTTGTGATTTGGTAAGTATCGGAACAACTTTTCATATTGCAAATCGCTAAAGAATGCCTATTTGAAGTTGTTTCTGTTATTTCCGTGATTAAAAAGCTTTAAACTTTATTGTAAAAACATCTCAAAAACCAGGTTTGAAAAAATTTTACGACTTATTGATTATGTTTATAGTAAATCATACTCAAGATTCAATTCTAAATAGCTTTTGCTTTTAGCGTTTTTAGGTTTGGACGTACCGTTTTCAAGCAATACAAAAATTTGAATTTTCTGTTGTTTGGTAAGTATGGGAACCATTTTCCATTCAGTAAATCGCTCCAAAATCTCGATTTGAAGTTGTGTTTTCTTATTTTCGTGGTTAAAAAGCCGTAAACTTCATTGTGAAAACATCGCAAAAACCAGGTTTGAAATTTTTTAAGACTTATTGCTTAAGTTTATAGTAAGTCTTACTCAAAATTGAATTCTAATTTACTTTTGCACTTGGCGTTTTCAGGTTTGGACATACCGTTTTCAAGAAATACAAAAATTTTAAACTTCTTGGGGAACAACTTTACATACTGTAAATGGCTCCAGAATCCCCATTTGAAGTTGTTTTTGGTATGTGCGTGTTTAAAAAGCCGTAAATTTATTGTAACAACATTTCAGAAACTAGGTTTGAAAACATTTTAAGACTTGTTGATTATTTTTATAGTAAATCTTACTCAAGATTGAATTCTAAATTACTTTTGCTCATGGCGTTTTCAGGTTTGGACATACCGTTTTCAAGAAATACAAAATTTTAAACTTTTTGTTGTTTAGTAAGTGTGGGAACAACTTTCCATACTGTAAATGGCTCCAAAATCCCCATTTGAAGTTGTTTTTCGTATTTGAGTGTTTAAAAAGCCGTAAATTTTATTGTAAAACCATCTCAGAAACCAGGTTTGAAAACATTTTAAGACTTGTTGATTATGTTTATAGTAAATCATACTCAAGATTGAATTCTAAATAAATGTTGCTCTTGACGTTTTTAGATTTGGACTTACCGTCTTCTAGAAATACAAAATTTTAAGCTTTTTGTTGTTTGGTAAGGATGGGAACCATTTTACATTCTATAAATGGTTCCAAAATCTCGATTTGAAGTTGTGTTTTGTTATTTCCGTGATTAAAAAGGCCTAAACTCTATTGTAAAAACATCACAGAAAGTAGGTTTGAAGAAATTTTAAGCATTTTTGACAAAAATCGTTGTAACTTTGTTGTTTCAAGACATTTTGATAAAGTTTCTGATAAGTTTTGCTCAAAGTTCAATTTTACACAAGTTTTGCTCTTTGCATTTTCAGGCTTCGACATACCGTTTTCAAGAAATACAAAACTTTTAAGCTTATTGTGGTTTGGTAAGTATCCCATCCTTACCAAACAACTTTCCATACTACAAATCGCTCCAGAATCTGGATTTGAAGTTATTTTTTGTATTTTCGTAATCAAAAAGTTGAAAATTTGATTGCAAAAACATCGCAGAAACCAGGATTGAAAAATTTTAAGCACTTTTGACCAAAATCGTTGTAAATTTGTAGTTTTAAAACTTTTTGATAAATTTCCTGGTCAGTCTTACCTAAAATTGAATTCTAAACAAATTTTGCTTTTGGCATTTTTAGGCTTGGACGTACCGTTTTCAAGAAACACAATAATTTTAAAATTTTTGTTGTTTGGTAACTATGGGAACAACTTTCCATCTTATAAACCGCTCCAAAATCTTGATTTGAAGTTATTTTTGGTGTTTCCGTGATTAAAAAGCCGTAAACTTAATTGTAAACACATCGCAGAAAGAAAATTTGAAAAAATTTTAAGCTTTCTTGACTAAAATAGTTGAAACCTTGTTATTTCAAGACCTGTCGATAATTTTTCTGGTCAGTTTTACCAAGTATTGATTTCTAAACAACTTTTGCTCTTGGCATTTTCAGGCTTGAACGTACAGTTTTCAAGAAACACAAAAATTTTAAATTTTTTTAAAATTTTTGTTGTTTGGTAAGTGTGGGAACAACTTTCCATACTGTAAATCGCTCCAAAATCTCAACTTGAAGTTGTTTTTGGTGTTTCTGTTGTTAAAAAGCCGTAAACTTCGTTTTAAAAACATCGCAGAAACCGGGATTGAAAAATTTTAAGAATTTTTGGGAAAAAATCGTTATAACTTTATTGTTTTAAGATTTATGGATAATGTTTCTAGCAAATCTTACTCAAAGTCGAATTCTGAACACATTTCGCTCTTGCTATTTTTTCGCTAGCAAGCATAGTTTTCGAGAAAACGGCTGATTTACCACAAAAATACCAAAAATCGCTTCAAATCGGGATTCTGAAGCGTTTTACAGCATTTGCGGTCGTTTTCTTGAAACCGGTGCGTGCTAGCAGAAAAATACCAAGAGCAAAATGTGTTTAGAATTCAATTTTGAGTCAGTTTTCGTTTAAGTTGTATCTCTAGGTCTTAAAACAAGAACGATACTACGACTTTATCACAAAAACACTAAAAAGAGTTTCCAATCCTGGTTTCAGCAACGTGTTACTAAGAAATTTCTCACTCAACGTTTCAAAGTAAACGACAGTACGTGCAACAAAACGTCCGAGAATCATGATTTGAAGTGAATTTAAGGATTTTCGTGATTATTAAGGCGTTAATCTCTTTGTTACGAGTCGTAGAAACCAGATTGTACAAAATATGTAGTATTTTTGTGAAAAAGTCGCTGTAACGTTTTTGTTTTAAGACTTATTGCTAAAGCTTAAACCAAATCCCACCTGAAATTGAATTCTGAACAACTTTTGCTCTTGCTATTTTATTGCTAGCACGCACCGGTTTCAAGGAAACGACCGTAAATGCTGTAAAACGCTTCGGAATCCCGATTTGAAGCGATTTTCTGTATTTTTGTGATAAATCGGCTGTTTTCTCGAAAACTATGCATGGTAGCGAAAAAATAGCAAGAGCAAAATGTGTTTAAAATTCGATTTTGAGTAAGATTTGCTAGAAACATTAGCCATAAATCTTAAAACAATAAAGTTATAACGATTTTTTCCCAAAAATACTTGAAATTTTTCAATCCCGGTTTCTGCAATGTTTTTAAAACGAAGTTTACGGGTTTTTAATCACGGCAATACCAAAAATTACCTCAAATCGGGATTCTGGAGCAACTTGCAGTATGGAAAGTTGTTCCCACACTTACCAAACAACAAAAATTTTTAAACTTTTGTGTTTCTTGAAAACCGTACGTCCAAACCTGAAAATGCCAAGACCAAAAGTTGTTTAGCATTGAATTCTTGGTAGGACTGACCAGAAACTTTATCGCCAGGTCTTGAAATAACAAAGTTTCAAATATTTTAGTCAAGAATGCTTAAAACTTTCTCAAACCTGGTTCCTGCGAAGTTTTACAATGAAGTTTACGGCTTTTTAACAACGGAAATACCAAAAATAACTTCAAATCGTGATTTTAGAGCGATTTATAGTATGGAAAGTGGCTTGGTAAGTATGGGATACTCAGCAAACAACATAAAGTTAACAATATTTGTATTTCTTGAAAACTACACGTCCAAGCCTTAAAATGCCAGGAGCAAAAGTTGTTTAGAATTAAACTTTGAGTAAGACTTACCAGAAATTTTATCAAAAAGGCTCGAAAAAACAAAGTTACAACGTTTTTTTTCACAAATACTTAAAATATTTTCAAGCCTAGTTCGTGCGAAGTTCTTACAAATAAGTTTACGGCTTTTTAATCACGAAAACACCAAAAATAACTTCTAATCAAGACATTGGAGCGGTTTATAAGATAGAAAGTTGTTTCCATACTTACCAAACAACAAAAATTTTAAAATTTTCGTGTTTCTTGAAAACGGTACATCCAAGCCTGAAAATGCCAAAAGCAAAAGTGATTTAGAACTCAATTCTTGTTAAGACTGACCAGAAACTTTATCGACAGATCTTAAAATAACAAAGTTTCAAATATTTTAGTCAAAAATGCATAAAAATCTTTCAAACTTGCTTTCTGCGATGTTTTTACAACGAAGTTTACGGGTTTTTAATCACCGCAATACCAAAAATTACCAGGAGCAAAAGTTGTTTAGAATTCAATTTTGATTAAGATTTACTATAAACATAATCAATAAGTCTTAAAATGTTTTCAAACCTGGTTTTGGCGATGTTTTTACAATGAAGTTTAAGGCTTTTCAATCACGGAAATACCAAAAATAACTTCAAATGGGGCTTTTGGAGCGATTTATAGTATGGAAAGTTGCGTGGTAAGTATGAGATACTTACCAAACCACAATAAGTTTAAAAGTTTTGTATCTCTAGAAAACGGTATGTCGAAGCCTGAAAATGCAAAAAGCAAAACTTGTTTAAAATTGAACTTTGAGCAAAACTTATCAGAAATTTTATCAAAATGTCTTGAAACAACAAAGTTACAACGGTTTTTGTCAAAAATGCTTAAAATTTTTTCAAACCTACTTTCTGTGATGTTTTTACAATTAAGTTTAGCCCTTTTTAATCACCGAAATAACAAGACACAACTTCAAATCGAGATTTTGGAACCATTTACAGTATGGAAAGTTGTTCCCATATTTACCAAATAACAAAAAGTTTGAAATTTTTGTATTTCTTGAAAGCGGTATGTCCAAACCTAAAAACGCCATGAGCATAAATATATTCGTATTCAATCTTGAGTATGATTTACTATAAAACTAATCAATAAGTCTTAAAATGTTTTCAAACCTCTTTTCTGAGATGGTTTTACAATAAAGTTAACGGATTTTTAAACACGCAAATACCAAACACAACTTCACATCGGGATTTTGGAGCGATTTACAGAATGTAAAGTGGTTCCCATCCTTACCAAACAACAAAAAGTTTGAAATTCTTGTATTTCTAGAAGACGGTAAGTCCAAATCTAAAAACGTCAAGTGCAAAAGTTATTTAAAATTCAATCTTGAGTATGATTTACTATGAACATAATCAACAAGTCTTAAAATGTTTTGAAACATGGTTTCTGGGATGGTTTTACAATAAAGTTTACGGCTTTTTATACACGCAAATACGAAAAACAACTTTAAGAAAACGGCTGATTTACCACAAAAATACCGAAAATCGCTTCAAATTGGGATTCTGAAGCGTTTTACATTTACAGTATGGAAAATTGTTTTCATACTTATCAAACCACAAAAAGTTTGAAATTCTTGTATTTCTTGAAAACGGTATGTCCACACCTAAAAACGCCAAGAGCAAAAGTCATTTAGAATTTAGTCTTGAGTTAGATTTACTATAAATATAATCAATAACTGTTAAGATATTTTTAATTCTGGTTTCTGAGATGTTTCTACAATGAAGTTTACGGCTTTTTAACCACGGAAATATCGAAAACACCTTCAAATCGGGACTTTGGAACCATTTACAGTATGAAAAGTTGTTCCCAAACTAACCAAACTACAACAAGTTTAAAAATTTCGTTTTTCTTGAAAACTGTAGGTGCAAGCCTGAAAACGCTTAGAGCAATAGTTGTTTAGAATGCAATCTTGAGTAAGACTTACTATAAACTTTATCAAAAATCCTTGAAACAACAAATTTACAACAATTTTTGTCAAAAATAGTAAACATTTATAATTCCTGGTTTCTGGGAAGATTTTACAATGAAGTTTACAGCTTTTTGACCACGGAAATAAAAAAAATAACTTCAAATCGGGATTTTGGAGCCATTTACAGTATGGAAAGTTGTTCCCACACTTACCAAACAACAAAAAGTATAAAATTTTGTATTTCTTGAAAACGGTATGTCCAAACCTGAAAACGCCATGAGCAAAAGTAATTTAGAATTCAATCTTGAGTAAGATTTACTATAAAAATAATCAAAAAGTCTTAAAATGTTTTCAAACCTGGTTTCTGAGATTTTGTTACAATAAAGTTTACGGTTTTTTAAACACGCACATACCAAAAACAACTTCAAATGGGGTTTTTGGAGCCTTCTACAGTATGGAAAGTTGTTCCCATACTTACCAAACAACAAAAAGTTTTAAATTTTGTATTTCTTAAAAACGGTATATCCAAACCAGAAAACGCCATGAGCATAAATAATTTAGAATTCAATCTTGAGTAAGATTTACTATAAAAATAATCAATAAGTCTTAAAATGTTTTCAAACCTGGTTTCTGAGATGTTGTTACAATAAAGTTTACGGCTTTTTAAACACGCACATACAAAAAACAACTTCAAATGGAGATTTTGGGGCCATTTACAGTATGGAAAATTGTTTTCATACTTATCAAACAACAAAAAGTTTGAAATTCTTGTATTTCTTGAAAACAGTATGTCCAAACCTGAAAACGCCAAGAGCAAAAGTAATTTAGAATTCAATCTTGAGTAAGATTTACTATAAAAATAATCAATAAGTCTTAAAATATTTTCAAACCTGGTTTCTGAGATGTTGTTACAATAAAGTTTACGGTTTTTTAAACACGCACATACCAAAAACAACTTCAAATGGGGTTTTTGGAGCCTTCTACAGTATGGAAAGTTGTTCCCATACTTACCAAACAACAAAAAGTTTTAAATTTTGTATTTCTTAAAAACGGTATATCCAAACCAGAAAACGCCATGAGCATAAATAATTTAGAATTCAATCTTGAGTAAGATTTACTATAAAAATAATCAATAAGTCTTAAAATGTTTTCAAACCTGGTTTCTGAGATGTTGTTACAATAAAGTTTCGGCTTTTTAAACACGCACATACAAAAAACAACTTCAAATGGAGATTTTGGAGCCATCTACAGTATGGAAAGTTGTTCCCATACTTACCAAACAACAAAAAGATTTAAATTTTGTATTTCTTAAAAACGGTATGTCCAAACCTAAAAACGCCAAGAGCAAAAGTCATTTAGAATCTTATCTTAGTTAGATTTACTATAAATATAATCAATAACTGTTAAAATATTTTTAATTCTGGTTTCTGAGATGATTCTACAATGAAGTTTACGGCTTTTTAACCACGGAAATATCGAAAACACCTTCAAATCGGGACTTTGGAACCATTTACAGTATGAAAAGTTGTTCCCAAACTACCCAAACTACAACAAGTTTAAAAATTTCGTTTTTCTTGAAAACTGTAGGTGCAAGCCTGAAAACGCTTAGAGCAATAGTTGTAAGACTTACTATAAACTTTATCAAAAATTCTTGAAACAACAAATTTACAACAATTTTTGTCAAAAATAGTAAACATTTTTTATTCCTGGTTTCTGGGAAGATTTTACAATGAAGTTTACAGCTTTTTGACCATGGAAATAATAAAAATAATTTCAAATCATAATTTTGGAGCGATTTACAGAATGTAAAGTGGTTCCCATCTTTACCAAACAACAAAAAGTTTGAAATTTTTGTATTTTTTGAGAACGGTATGTCCAAACCTGAAAACGCCATAAGCAGTGGTAATTTAGTAGTCAATCTTGAGTAAGATTTACTATAAAAATAATCAATAAGTCGTAAAATGTCTTCAAAGCTGGTTTCTGAGATGGTTTTACAATATGATTTATTGTTTATGTTTATAGTAAATCTTAATCAAAATTTGATTCTAAACAACTTTTGCTTTTGGCGTTTGTAGGCTGGGACATACCATTTTCGAGAAACACGAAATTTTTAAACTTTTTGCTGTTTGCTAAGTATCGGATCAACTTTTCATACTGTGAATCGCTAAAGAATGCCGATTTGAAGTTGTTTCTGTTATTTCCGTGATTAAAATGCTTTAAACTTCATTGTAAAAACATCTCAAAAACCATGTTTGAAAAAATTTTACGCCTTATTGATTATGTTTATAGTAAATCATACTCAAGACTGAATTCTAAATAGTTTTTGCTCTTGAAGTTGTGTTTTGTTATTTTCGTGGTTCAAAAGCTGTAAACTTCATTGTTGAAACATCTCAGAAACCGGGTTTGAAAACATTTTAAGACTTATTTATTATGTTTATAATAAATCTTACTCAAAATTGAATTCTAAACAACTTTTATTCTTGGCTTTTTCAGGCTAGGTCGTATCGTTTTCGAGAATTAATAAGTTGCCATTTGAACTACATATTCCAGGCTATAAATTTTGCGGGCCAGGTACAAAATTACCCAAGTAGTTAGCAAAAGGAGATCAAGAAACTTCATTGTAAAAACATAGCAAAAACCAGGTTTAAAAATTTCTAAAACTGTAGGTGCAAGCCTGAAAACGCCTAGAGCAATAGTTGTTTAGAATGCAATCTTGAGTAAGACTTACAATAAACTTTATCAAAAGGTCTTAAAACAATAAATTTACAACAATTTTTGTCAAAAATACAAAACATTTTTTTAAACCTGGTTTCTGGGAAGTTTTTACAATGAAGTTTACAGTTTTTGGACCACGGAAGAAACAAAAATAACAGTGGTTAGCAAAAGGAGATCAAGGAACTTCATTGCATAAACATCGCAAAACTTCAAATCGAGATTTTGGAGCGATTTGCTGAATGGAAAATAGTTCCCATACTTACCAAACAACAGAAAGTTCAATTTTTTTGTATTTCTTGAAATCGGTACGTCCAAACCTAAAAACGCTAAAAGCAAAAGCTATTTAGAATTCAATCTTGAGTATGATTTACTATAAACATAGTCAATAAGTCGTAAAATTTTTTCAAACCTCGTTTTTGAGAAGCTTTTACAATGAAGTTTAAAGCTTTTTAATCACGGAAATAACAGAAACAACTTCAAATCGGCATTCTCTAGCGATTTACAGTATGAAAAGTTGTTCCGGTACTTACCAAACTACAAAAAGTTTAAAAATTTCGTGTTTCTCGAAAACGGTATGTCCCAGCCTGAAAACGCCAAAAGCAAAAGTTGTTTAGAATCAAATTTTGATTAAGATTTACTATAAACATAAACAATAAATCGTAAAATTTTTTCAAACCTGGTTTTTGCGATGTTTTTACAATGAAGTTTAAGGCTTTTTAATCACGGAAATAACAAAAACAGCTTCAAATCAAAATTCTGGAGCGATTTACAGTATGGAAAGTTGTTCCCATACTTACCAAACAACAAAAAGTTTAAAAATGTTATATTTCTTGAAAACGGTACGTCTAAACCTGAAAACGCCAAAAGCAAAAGTTGTTTAGAATTCAATTTTGAGTAAGACTTACAATAAACTTAAGCAATAAGTCTTAAAAAATTTCAAACCTGGTTTTTGCGATGTTTTCACAATGAAGTTGACGGCTTTTTAACCACAAAAATAACAAAACACAACTTCAAATCGAGATTTTGTAGCGATTTACAGAATGGAAAGTCGTTCCCAAACTCACCAAATTGCAAAAAGTATTTGCCATATGGGAATTTCGAGATTTTTGCCCCTACCGTTTTCGAGAAAAACCGTATTTTTAAACTTTTTGTATTTTGGTATGTTTGGGAACAACTTTCCATACTGTAAATCGCACCAAAATCCCCATTTGAAGTTGTTTTTGGTATTTGCGTGTTTAAAAATCCGTAAACTTTATTGTAAAAACATTTCAGAAACCAAGTTTGAAAACATTTTAATAGTATTGATAATATTTATAGTATATCTAACTCAAGATTAAATTCTAAATTAATTTTGCTGTTGGCGTTTTCAGGTTTGGACATACCGTTTTCAAGAAATACAAAAATTTCAAACTTTTTGTTGTTTAGTAAGCATGGGAACAACTTTCTATACTGTAAATGGCTCCAAAATCCCCATTTGAAGTTGTTTTTGGTATGTGCGTGTTTAATAAACTGTAAACTTTATTGTAACAACATCTCAAAAACCAGGTTTGAAAACATTTTAAGACTTATTGATTATTTTTATAGTAAATCTTACTCAAGATTGAATTCTAAATTACTTTTGCTCTTGGCGTTTTCAGGCTGGGCATACCGTTTTCGAGAAACACGAAATTTTTAAACTTTTTGTTGTTTAGTAAGTATCGGAACAACTTTCCAGCCTATAAATCGCTCCAAGATCTCGATTTGAAGTTGTGTTTTGTTATTTTCGTGGTTAAAAAGCCGTAAACTTCATTGTTAAAACATCTCAGAAACCCGGTTTGAAAACATTTTAAGACTTATTTATTATGTTTATAATAAATCTTACTCAAAATTGAATTCTAAACAACTTTTATTCTTGGCTTTTTCAGGCTAGGTCGTATCGTTTTCGAGAATTAATAAGTTGCCATTTGAACTACATATTCCAGGCTATAAATTTTGCGGGCCAGGTACAAAATTACCCAAGTAGTTAGCAAAAGGAGATCAAGAAACTTCATTGTAAAAACATAGCAAAAACCAGGTTTAAAAATTTCTAAAACTGTAGGTGCAAGCCTGAAAACGCCTAGAGCAATAGTTGTTTAGAATGCAATCTTGAGTAAGACTTACAATAAACTTTATCAAAAGGTCTTAAAACAATAAATTTACAACAATTTTTGTCAAAAATACAAAACATTTTTTTAAAATTGGTTTCTGGGAAGTTTTTACAATGAAGTTTACAGTTTTTGGACCACGGAAATAACAAAAATAACAGTGGTTAGCAAAAGGAGATCAAGGAACTTCATTGCATAAACATCGCAAAACTTCAAATCGAGATTTTGGAGCGATTTGCTGAATGGAAAATGGTTCCCATACTTACCAAACAACAGAAAGTTCAATTTTTTTGTATTTCTTGAAATCGGTACGTCCAAACCTAAAAACGCTAAAAGAAAAAGCTATTTAGAATTCAATCTTGAGTATGATTTACTATAAACATAGTCAATAAGTCGTAAAATTTTTTCAAACCTCGTCTTTGAGAAGCTTTTACAATGAAGTTTAAAGCTTTTTAATCACGGAAATAACAGAAACAACTTCAAATCGGCATTCTTTAGCGATTTACAGTATGAAAAGTTGTTCCGGTACTTACCAAACTACAAAAAGTTTAAAAATTTCGTGTTTCTTGAAAACGGTATGTCCCAGCCTGAAAACGCCAAAAGCAAAAGTTGTTTAGAATGAAATTTTGATTAAGATTTACTATAAACATAAACAATAAATCGTAAAATTTTTTCAAACCTGGTTTTTGCGATGTTTTTACAATGAAGTTTAAGGCTTTTTAATCACGGAAATAACAAAAACAGCTTCAAATCAAAATTCTGGAGCGATTTACAGTATGGAAAGTTGTTCCCATACTTACCAAACAACAAAAAGTTTAAAAATGTTATATTTCTTGAAAACGGTACGTCTAAACCTGAAAACGCCAAAAGCAAAAGTTGTTTAGAATTCAATTTTGAGTAAGACTTACAATAAACTTAAGCAATAAGTCTTAAAAAACTTCAAACCTGGTTTTTGCGATGTTTTCACAATGAAGTTGACGGCTTTTTAACCACGAAAATAACAAAACACAACTTCAAATCGAGATTTTGTAGCGATTTACTGAATGGAAAGTCGTTCCCAAACTCACCAAATTGCAAAAAGTATTTGCCATATGGGAATTTCGAGATTTTTGCCCCTACCGTTTTCGAGAAAAACCGTATTTTTAAACTTTTTGTATTTTGGTATGTTTGGGAACAACTTTCCATACTGTAAATCGCACCAAAATCCCCATTTGAAGTTGTTTTTGGTATTTGCGTGTTTAAAAATCCGTAAACTTTATTGTAAAAACATTTCAGAAACCAAGTTTGAAAACATTTTAATAGTATTGATAATATTTATAGTATATCTAACTCAAGATTAAATTCTAAATTAATTTTGCTGTTGGCGTTTTCAGGTTTGGACATACCGTTTTCAAGAAATACAAAAATTTCAAACTTTTTGTTGTTTAGTAAGCATGGGAACAACTTTCTATACTGTAAATGGCTCCAAAATCCCCATTTGAAGTTGTTTTTGGTATGTGCGTGTTTAATAAACTGTAAACTTTATTGTAACAACATCTCAAAAACCAGGTTTGAAAACATTTTAAGACTTATTGATTATTTTTATAGTAAATCTTACTCAAGATTGAATTCTAAATTACTTTTGCTCTTGGCGTTTTCAGGCTGGGCATACCGTTTTCGAGAAACACGAAATTTTTAAACTTTTTGTTGTTTAGTAAGTATCGGAACAACTTTCCAGCCTATAAATCGCTCCAAGATCTCGATTTGAAGTTGTGTTTTGTTATTTTCGTGGTTAAAAAGCCGTAAACTTCATTGTTAAAACATCTCAGAAACCCGGTTTGAAAACATTTTAAGACTTATTTATTATGTTTATAATAAATCTTACTCAAAATTGAATTCTAAACAACATTTGCTCTTGGCGTTTTCAGGCTAGGTCGTATCGTTTTCGAGAATTTACAAGTTGCCATTTGAACTACATATTCCAGGATATAAATTTTGCGGGCCAGGCACAAAATTAGCCAAGTGGTTAGTAAAAGGAGATCAAGGAACTTCATTGTATACTTAAACGAAAACTGACTCAAAATTGAATTCTAAACACATTTTGCTCTTGGTATTTTTCTGCTAGCACGCACCGGTTTCAAGAAAACGACCGCAAATGCTGTAAAACGCTTCAGAATCTCAATTTGAAGCGATTCTCGGTATTTTTGTGGTAAATCATCCGTTTTCTTGAAGTTGTTTTTCGTATTTGCGTGTTTAAAATGCCGTAAACTTTATTGTAAATCCATCTCAGAAACCATGTTTCAAAACATTTTAAGACTTGTTGATTATGTTCATAGTAAATCATACTCAAGATTGAATTCTAAATAACTTTTGCACTTGACGTTTTTAGATTTGCACTTACCGTCTTCTAGAAATACAAAATTTTAACATAAACAATAAATCGTAAAATTTTTTCAAACCTGGTTTTTGCGATGTTTTTACAATGAAGTTTAAGAATTTTTAATCACGGAAATAACAAAAACAGCTTCAAATCGGGATTCTGGAGCGATTTACAGTATGGAAAGTTGTTCCCATACTTACCAAACCACAAAAAGTTTAAAAATGTTGTATTTCTTGAAAACGGTACGTCTAAACCTGAAAGCGCCAAGAGCAAAAGTTGTTTAGAATTGAATATTTGGTAAGACTGACCAGAAACTTTATCGTCAGGTCTTGAAATAACAAAGTTTCAAATATTTTAGTCAAGAATGCTTAAAATTTTTTCATATTTGCTTTCTGCGAAGTTTTACAATGAAGTTTACGGCTTTTTAACAACGGAAATACCAAAAATAACTTCAAATTGAGATTTTGGAGCGATTTACAGTATGGAAAGTTGTTCCCACACTTACCAAACAACAAAAATTTTAAAATTTTTGTGTTTCTTTAAAACGGTACGTCCAAGCCTGAAAATGCCAAGAGCAAAAGTTGTTTAGAATTCAATTCTTGGTAAGACTGACCAGAAACTTTATCGACAGATCTTAAAATAAGAAAGTTTCAAATATTTTAGTCAAGAATGCATAAAATTTTTTCAAACTTGCTTTCTGCGATGTTATTACAACGAAGTTTACGGGTTTTTAATCACGGCAATACCAAAAATTACCTCAATTCGGGATTCTGGAGCAACTTACAGAATGGAAAGTTGTTCCCATACTTACCAAACAACCAAAATTTTTCATGTTTTGTGTTTCTTGAAAACGGTACGTCCAAACCTGAAAATGTCAAGAGCAAAAGTTGTTTAGAATTGAATTCTTGGTAAGACAGACCAGAAACTTTATCACCAGGTCTTGAAATAACAAAGTTTCAAATATTTTAGTCAAGAATGCTTAAAATTTTTTCATATTTGCTTTCTGCGATGTGTTTACAATTAAGTTTACGGCTTTCGCTCCAAAATCTCGATTTGAAGTTGTGTTTTGTTATTTTCGTGGTTAAAAAGCCGTAAACTTCATTGTTAAAACATCTCAAAAACCGGGTTTGAAAATATTTTAAGACTTATTTATTATGTTTATAATAAATCTTACTCAAAATTGAATTCTAAATTACTTTTGCTCTTGGAGTTTTCAGGTTTGGACATACCGTTTTCAAGAAATACAAAAATTTCAAACTTCTTGTTATTTGGTAAATATGGGAACAACTTTCCGTTCTGTAAATCGCTCCAAAATCCCGATTTGAAGTTATTTTTATTATTTCCGTGGTCAAAAAGCTGTAAACTTCACTGTAAAATCTTCCCAGAAACCAGGAATAAAAAATGTTTACTATTTTTGACAAACATTGTTGTAAATTTGTTGTTTCAAGGATTTTTGATAAAGTTTATAGTAAGTCTTACTTAAGATTGCATTCTAAACAACTATTGCTCTAAGCGTTTTCAGGCTTGCACCTACAGTTTTCAAGAAAAACGAAATTTTTAAACTTGTTGTAGTTTGGTTAGTTTGGGAACAACTTTTCATACTGTAAATGGTTCCAAAGTCCCGATTTGAAGGTGTTTTCGATATTTCCGTGGTTGAAAAGCCGTAAACTTCATTGTAGAAACATCTCAGAAACCAGAATTAAAAATATCTTAACAGTTATTGATTATATTTATAGTAAATCTTTACAGTATGTAAAGTTGTTCCCATATTTACCAAACAACAAGAAGTTTGAAATTTTTGTATTTTTTGAAAACGGTATGTCCAAACCTGAAAACGCCAAGAGCAAAAGTAATTTAAAATTCAATCTTGAGTTAGATTTACTATAAATTTAATCAATACCTGTTAAAATATTTTTAAACCTGATTTCTAAGATGTTTTTACAATGAAGTTTACGGCTTTTTAACCAAGAAAATATCGAAAACAACTTCAAATCGGGATTTTTGAACCAATTGCAGTATGGAAATTTGTTCCCAAACTTACCAAACTACAAAACGTTTTAAAATTTAGTTTTTCTTGGAAATTGTAGGTTCAAGCCTGAAAACGCCTAAAGCAATAGTTGTTTAGGGTGCAATCTTGAGTAAGACTTACTATAAAGTTACAACGAATTTTGGCAAAAATGCTTAAAATTTTTTCAAACCTACTTTCTGTGATGTTCTTACAATAAAGTTTAGGCCTTTTTAATCACGGAAATACCAAAAATAACTTCAGAAACATAATCAATAGGTCATAAAATGTTTTCTTACCTGGTTTCTGAGATGCTTTTAGAATAAAGTTGACGGCTTAACAATGAAGTTTACAGCTTTTGAACCACGAAAATAACAAAACACAACTTCAAGAGCAAAAACTATTTAGAATTCAGCCTTGAGTATGATTTACTATAAACATAATCAATAAGTCGTAAAATTTTTTCAAACCTGGTTTTTGAGATGTTTTTACAATGAAGTTTAAAGCATTTTAATCACGGAAATAACAGAAACAACTTCAAATCGGCATTCTTTAGCGATTCACAGTATGTAAAGTTGATCCGATACTTAGCAAACAGCAAAAAGTATAAAAATTTCGTGTTTCTCGAAAACGGTATGTCCCAGACTACAAACGCCAAAAGCAAAAGTTGTTTAGAATCAAATTTTGATTAAGATTTACTATAAACATAAACAATAAATCATATTGTAAAACCATCTCAGAAACCAGCTTGGAAAACATTTTAAGACTTATTGATTATTTTTATAGTAAATCTTACTCAAGATTGAATACTAAATTACCACTGCTTATGGCGTTTTCAGGTTTGAACATACCGTTCTCAAAAAATACAAAAATTTCAAATTTTTTGTTGTTTGGTAAAGATGGGAACCACTTTACATTCTGTAAATCGCTCCAAAATCCTGATTTGAAGTTATTTTTATTATTTCCGTGGTCAAAAACTGTAAACTTAATTGTAAAATCTTCCCAGAAACCACCTACAGTTTTCAAGGAAAACAAAATTTTTAAACTTGTTGTAGTTTGGTTAGTTTGGGAACAACTTTTCATACTGTAAATGGTTCCAAAGTCCCGATTTGAAGGTGTTTTCGATATTTCCGTGGTTAAAAAGCCGTAAACTTCATGGTAGAAACATCTCAGAAACCAGAATTAAAAATATTTTAACAGTTATTGATTATATTTATAGTAAATCTAACTCAAGACTAGATTCTAAATGGCTTTTGTTCTTGGCGTTTTTAGGTTTGGACATACCGTTTTCAAGAAATACAACATTTTTAAACTTTTTGTGGTTTGGTAAGTATGGGAACAACTTTCCATACTGTAGATGGCTCCAAAATCCCCATTTGAAGTTGTTTTTGGTATGTGCGTATTTAAAAAACCGTAAACTTTATTGTAACAACATCTCAAAAACCAGGTTTGAAAACATTTTAAGACTTATTGATTATTTTTATAGTAAATCTAACTCAAGATTGAATTCTAAATTACTTTTGCTCTTGGCGTTTTCAGGTTTGGATATACCGTTTTTAAGAAATACAAAATTTAAAACTTTTTGTTGTTTGGTAAGTATGGGAACAACTTTCCATACTGTAGATGGCTCCAAAAACCCCATTTGAAGTTGTTTTTGGTATGTGCGTGTTTAAAAAGCCGTAAACTTTATTGTAACAACATCTCAGAAACCAGGTTTGAAAACATTTTAAGACTTATTGATTATTTTTATAGTAAATCTTACTCAAGATTGAATTCTAAATTACTTTTGCTCATGGCGTTTTCAGGTTTGGACATACCGTTTTCAAGAAATACAAAATTTTATACTTTTTGTTGTTTGGTAAGTGTGGGAACAACTTTCCATACTGTAAATGGCTCCAAAATCCCCATTTGAAGTAGTTTTTCGTATTTGAGTGTTTAGAAAGCCGTAAATTTTATTGTAAAACCATCTCAGAAACCAGGTTTGAAAACATTGTAAGACTTGTTGATTATGTTCATAGTAAATCATACTCAAGATTGAATTCTATATAAATTTTGCTCTTGACGTTTTTAGATTTGGACTTACCGTGTTCTACAAATACAAAATTTTAAACTTTTTGTTGTTTGGTAAGGATGGGAACCACTTTACATTCTGTAAATCGCTCCAAAATCCTGATTTGAAATTGTGTTTGGTATGTGCGTGTTTAAAAAGCCGTAAACTTTATTGTAACAACATCTCAGAAACTAGGTTTGAAAACATTTTAAGACTTGTTGATTATTTTTATAGTAAATCTTACTCAAGATTGAATACTAAATTACCATTGCTTATGGCGTTTTCAGGTTTGGACATACCGTTCTCAAATAATACAAAAATTTCAAACTTTATGTTGTTTGGTAAAGATGGGAACCACTTTACATTCTGTAAATCGCTCCAAAATTCCGATTTGAAGTTATTTTTATTATTTCCGTGGTCAAAAAGCTGTAAACTTCATTGTAAAATCTTCCCAGAAACCAGGAATAAAAAATGTTTACTATTTTTGACAAAAATTGTTGTAAATTTGTTGTTTCAAGGATTTTTGATAAAGTTTATAGTAAGTCTTACTCAAGATTGCATTCTAAACAACTATTGCTCTAAGCGTTTTCAGGCTTGCACCTACAGTTTTCAAGAAAAACGAAATTTTTAAACTTGTTGTAGTTTGGTTAGTTTGGGAACAACTTTTCATACTGTAAATGGTTCCAAAGTCCCGATTTGAAGGTGTTTTCGATATTTCCGTGGTTAAAAAGCCGTAAACTTCATTGTAGAAACATCTCAGAAACCAGAATTAAAAATATTTTAACAGTTATTGATTATATTTATAGTAAATCTAACTCAAGACTAGATTCTAAATGGCTTTTGTTCTTGGCGTTTTTAGGTTTGGACATACCGTTTTCAAGAAATACAACATTTTTAAACTTTTTGTGGTTTGGTAAGTATGGGAACAACTTTCCATACTGTAGATGGCTCCAAAATCCCCATTTGAAGTTGTTTTTGGTATGTGCGTATTTAAAAAACCGTAAACTTTATTGTAACAACATCTCAAAAACCAGGTTTGAAAACATTTTAAGACTTATTGATTATTTTTATAGTAAATCTAACTCAAGATTGAATTCTAAATTACTTTTGCTCTTGGCGTTTTCAGGTTTGGATATACCGTTTTTAAGAAATACAAAATTTAAAACTTTTTGTTGTTTGGTAAGTATGGGAACAACTTTCCATACTGTAGATGGCTCCAAAAACCCCATTTGAAGTTGTTTTTGGTATGTGCGTGTTTAAAAAGCCGTAAACTTTATTGTAACAACATCTCAGAAACCAGGTTTGAAAACATTTTAAGACTTATTGATTATTTTTATAGTAAATCTTACTCAAGATTGAATTCTAAATTATTTATGCTCATGGCGCTTTCAGGTTTGGATATACCGTTTTTAAGAAATACAAAATTTAAAACTTTTTGTTGTTTGGTAAGTATGGGAACAACTTTCCATACTGTAGATGGCTCCAAAAACCCCATTTGAAGTTGTTTTTGGTATGTGCGTGTTTAAAAAACCGTAAACTTTATTGTAACAGCATCTCAGAAACCAGGTTTGAAAACATTTTAAGACTTTTTGATTATTTTTATAGTAAATCTTACTCAAGATTGAATTCTAAATTACTTTTGCTCATGGCGTTTTCAGGTTTGGACATACCGTTTTCAAGAAATACAAAATTTTATACTTTTTGTTGTTTGGTAAGTGTGGGAACAACTTTCCATACTGTAAATGGCTCCAAAATCCCCATTTGAAGTAGTTTTTCGTATTTGAGTGTTTAGAAAGCCGTAAATTTTATTGTAAAACCATCTCAGAAACCAGGTTTGAAAACATTGTAAGACTTGTTGATTATGTTCATAGTAAATCATACTCAAGATTGAATTCTATATAAATTTTGCTCTTGACGTTTTTAGATTTGGACTTACCGTGTTCTACAAATACAAAATTTTAAACTTTTTGTTGTTTGGTAAGGATGGGAACCACTTTACATTCTGTAAATCGCTCCAAAATCCTGATTTGAAATTGTGTTTGGTATGTGCGTGTTTAAAAAGCCGTAAACTTTATTGTAACAACATCTCAGAAACTAGGTTTGAAAACATTTTAAGACTTGTTGATTATTTTTATAGTAAATCTTACTCAAGATTGAATACTAAATTACCATTGCTTATGGCGTTTTCAGGTTTGGACATACCGTTCTCAAAAAATACAAAAATTTCAAACTTTATGTTGTTTGGTAAAGATGGGAACCACTTTACATTCTGTAAATCGCTCCAAAATTCCGATTTGAAGTTATTTTTATTATTTCCGTGGTCAAAAAGCTGTAAACTTCATTGTAAAATCTTCCCAGAAACCAGGAATAAAAAATGTTTACTATTTTTGACAAAAATTGTTGTAAATTTGTTGTTTCAAGGATTTTTGATAAAGTTTATAGTAAGTCTTACTCAAGATTGCATTCTAAACAACTATTGCTCTAAGCGTTTTCAGGCTTGCACCTACAGTTTTCAAGCAAAACGAAATTTTTAAACTTGTTGTAGTTTGGTTAGTTTGGGAACAACTTTTCATACTGTAAATGGTTCCAAAGTCCCGATTTGAAGGTGTTTTCGATATTTCCGTGGTTAAAAAGCCGTAAACTTCATTGTAGAAACATCTCAGAAACCAGAATTAAAAATATCTTAACAGTTATTGATTATATTTATAGTAAATCTAACTCAAGACTAAATTCTAAATGACTTTTGCTCTTGGCGTTTTTAGGTGTGGACATACCGTTTTCAAGAAATACAAGAATTTCAAACTTTTTGTTGTTTGATAAGTATGAAAACAATTTTCCATACTGTAAATGGCTCCATAATCTCCATTTGAAGTTGTTTTTTGTATGTGCGTGTTTAAAAAGCCGTAAACTTTATTGTAACAACATCTCAGAAACCAGGTTTGAAAATATTTTAAGACTTATTGATTATTTTTATAGTAAATCTTACTCAAGATTGAATTCTAAATTATTTATGCTCATAGCGTTTTCTGGTTTGGATATACCGTTTTTAAGAAATACAAAATTTAAAACCTTTTGTTGTTTGGTAAGTATGGGAACAACTTTCCAGCTTATAAATCGCTCCAAAATCTCGATTTGAAGTTGTGTTTTGTTATTTTCGTGGTTAAAAAGCCGTAAGCTTCATTGTTAAAACATCTCAGAAACCCGGTTTGAAAACATTTTAAGACTTATTTATTATGTTTATAATAAATCTTACTCAAAATTGAATTCTAAACAACATTTGCTCTTGGCGTTTTCAGGCTAGGTCGTATCGTTTCCGAGAATTTACAAGTTGCCATTTGAACTACATATTCCAGGATATAAATTTTGCGGGGCAGGCACATAATTAGCCAAGTGGTTCGTAAAAGGAGATCAAGGAACTTCATTGTATACTTAAACGAAAACTGACTCAAAATTGAATTCTAAACACAATTTGCTCTTGGTATTTTTCTGCTAGCACGCACCGGTTTCAAGAAAACGACCGCAAATGCTGTAAAACGCTTCAGAATCCCAATTTGAAGCGATTTTCGGTATTTTTGTGGTAAATCAGCCGTTTTCTTAAAGTTGTATTTCGTATTTGCGTGTATAAAAAGCCGTAAACTTTATTGTAAAACCATCTCAGAAACCATGTTTCAAAACATTTTAAGACTTGTTGATTATGTTCATAGTAAATCATACTCAAGATTGAATTTTAAATAACTTTTGCACTTGACGTTTTTAGATTTGGACTTACCGTCTTCTAGAAATACAAGAATTTCAAACTTTTTGTTCATTGATAAGTATGAAAACAATTTTCCATACTGTAAATGGCTCCAAAATCTCCATTTGAAGTTGTTTTTTGTATGTGCGTGTTTAAAAAGCCGTAAACTTTATTGTAACAACATCTCAGAAACCAGGTTTGAAAACATTTTAAGACTTATTGATTATTTTTATAGTAAATCTTACTCAAGATTGAATTCTAAATTATTTATGCTCATGGCGTTTTCAGGTTTGGATATACCGTTTATAAGAAATACAAAATTTAAAACCTTTTGTTGTTTGGTAAGTATGGGAACAACTTTCCAACTTATAAATCGCTCCAAAATCTCGACTTGAAGTTGTGTTTTGTTATTTTCGTGGTTAAAAGGCCGTAAACTTCATTGTTAAATCATCTCAGAAACCCGGTTTGAAAACATTTTAAGACTTATTTATTATGTTTATAATAAATCTTACTCAAAATTGAATTCTAAACAACATGTGCTCTTGGCGTTTTCAGGCTAGGTCGTATCGTTTTCGAGAATTTACAAGTTGCCATTTGAACTACATATTCCAGGATATAAATTTTGCGGGCCCGGCACAAAATTAGCCAAGTGGTTAGTAAAAGGAGATCAAGGAACTTCATTGTATACTTAAGCGAAAACTGACTCAAAATTGAATTCTAAACATATTTTGCTCTTGGTATTTTTCTGCTAGCACGCACCGATTTCAAGAAAACGACCGCAAATGCTGTAAAACGCTTCAGAATCCCAATTTGAAGCGATTTTCGGTATTTTTGTGGTAAATCAGCCGTTTTCTTAAAGTTGTTTTTCGTATTTGCGTGTATAAAAAGCCGTAAACTTTATTGTAAAACCATTCCAGAAACCATGTTTCAAAACATTTTAAGACTTGTTGATTATGTTCATAGCAAATCATACTCAAGATTGAATTCTAAATAACTTTTGCACTTGACGTTTTTAGATTTGGACTTACCGTCTTATAGAAATACAAAAATTTCAAACTTTTTGTTGTTTGGTAAAGATGGGAACCACTTTACATTCAGTAAATCGCTCCAAAATCCCGATGTGAAGTTGTGTTTGGTATTTGCGTGTTTAAAAATCCGTTAACTTTATTGTAAAACCATCTCAGAAAAGAGGTTTGAAAACATTTTAAGACTTATTGGTTAGTTTTATAGTAAATCTTACCAAGATTGAATACGAAATTATTTATGCTCATGGCGTTTTTAGGTTTGGACATACCGCTTTCAAGAAATACAAAAATTTCAAACTTTTTGTTATTTGGTAAATATGGGAACAACTTTCCATACTGTAAATGGTTCCAAAATCTTGATTTGAAGTTGCGTCTTGTTATTTCGGTGATTAAAAAGGCCTAAACTTAATTGTAAAAACATCACAGAAAGTAGGTTTGAAAAAATTTTAAGCATTTTTGACAAAAACCGTTGTAACTTTGTTGTTTCAAGACATTTTGATAAAATTTCTGATAAGTTTTGCTCAAAGTTCAATTTTAAACAAGTTTTGCTTTTTGCATTTTCAGGCTTCGACATACCGTTTTCTAGAGATACAAAACTTTTAAACTTATTGTGGTTTGGTAAGTATCTCATACTTACCACGCAACTTTCCATACTATAAATCGCTCCAAAAGCCCCATTTGAAGTTATTTTTGGTATTTCCGTGATTGAAAAGCCTTAAACTTCATTGTAAAAACATCGCCAAAACCAGGTTTGAAAACATTTTAAGTATTTGTGAAAAAAAAACGTTGTAACTTTGTTTTTTCGAGCCTTTTTGATAAAATTTCTGGTAAGTCTTACTCAAAGTTTAATTCTAAACAACTTTTGCTCCTGGCATTTTAAGACTTGGACGTGTAGTTTTCAAGAAATACAAATATTGTTAACTTTATGTTGTTTGCTAAGTATCCCATACTTACCAAGCCACTTTCCATACTATAAATCGCTCTAAAATCACGATTTGAAGTTATTTTTGGTATTTCCGTTGTTAAAAAGCCGTAAACTTCGTTTTAAAAACATTGCAGAAACCGGGATTGAAAAATTTCAAGTATTTTTGGGAAAAAATCGTTATAACTTTATTGTTTTAAGATTTATGGCTAATGTTTCTAGCAAATCTTACTCAAAATCGAATTTTAAACACATTTTGCTCTTGCTATTTTTTCGCTACCATGCATAGTTTTCGAGAAAACAGCCGATTTATCACAAAAATACAGAAAATCGCTTCAAATCGGGATTCTGAAGCGTTTTACAGCATTTACGGTCGTTTCCTTGAAACCGGTGCGTGCTAGCAATAAAATAGCAAGAGCAAAAGTTGTTCAGAATTCAATTTCAGGTGGGATTTGGTTTAAGCTTTAGCAATAAGTCTTAAAACAAAAACGTTACAACGACTTTTTCACAAAAATACTACATATTTTGTACAATCTGGTTTCTACGACTCGTAACAAAGAGATTAACGCCTTAATAATCACGAAAATCCTTAAATTCACTTCAAATCATGATTCTCGGCCGTTTTTTTGCAGGTACTGTCGTTTACTTTGAAACGCTGAGTGAGAAATTTCTTTGTAACACGTTGCTGAAACCAGGATTGGAAACTCTTTTTAGTGTTTTTGTGATAAAGTCGTAGTATCGTTCTTGTTTTAAGACCTAGAGATACAACTTAAACGAAAACTGACTCAAAATTGAATTCTAAACACATTTTGCTCTTGGTATTTTTCTGCTAGCACGCCCCGGTTTCAAGAAAACGACCGCAAATGCTGTAAAACGCTTCAGAATCCCGATTTGAAGCGATTTTTGGTATTTTTGTGGTAAATCAGCCGTTTTCTCGAAAACTATGCTTGCTAGCGAAAAAATAGCAAGAGCAAAATGTGTTCAGAATTCGATTTTGAGTAAGATTTGCTAGAAACATTATCCATAAATCTTAAAACAATAAAGTTATAACGATTTTTTCCCAAAAATACTTAAAATTTTTCAATCCCGGTTTCTGCGATGTTTTTAAAACGAAGTTTACGGCTTTTTAACAACAGAAACACCAAAAACAACTTCAAATTGAGATTTTGGAGCGATTTACAGTATGGAAAGTTGTTCCCACACTTACCAAACAACAAAAATTTTAAAATTTTTGTGTTTCTTGAAAACTGTACGTTCAAGCCTGAAAATGCCAAGAGCAAAAGTTGTTTAGAAATCAATACTTGGTAAAACTGACCAGAAAAATTATCGACAGGTCTTGAAATAACAAGGTTTCAACTATTTTAGTCAAGAATGCTTAAAATTTTTTCAAATTTTCTTTCTGCGATGTGTTTACAATTAAGTTTACGGCTTTTTAATCAGGGAAAAACCAAAAATATCTTCAAATCAAGATTTTGGAGCGGTTTATAAGATGGAAAGTTGTTCCCATAGTTACCAAACAACAAAAATTTTAAAATTATTGTGTTTCTTGAAAACGGTACGTCCAAGCCTAAAAATGCCAAGAGCAAAAGTTGTTTAGAACTCAATTCTTGGTAAGACTGACCAGAAACTTTATCGACAGATCTTAAAATAACAAAGTTTCAAATATTTTAGTCAGGAATGCTTAAAACTTTCTCAAACCTGGTTCCTGCGAAGTTCCTACAAATAAGTTTACGGCTTTTTAATCACGGAAACACCAAAAATAACTTCAAATCAAGACTTTGGAGCTGTTTATAGGATAGAAAGTTGTTCCCATACTTACCAAACAACAAAAATTTTAAAATTTTCGTGTTTTTTGAAAACGGTACATCCAAGCCTGAAAATGCCAAAAGCAAAAGTTGTTTAGAACTCAATTCTTGGTAAGACTGACCAGAAACTTTATCGACAGATCTTAAAATAACAAAGTTACAAATATTTTAGTCAAGAATGCATAAAAATTTTTCAAACTTGCTTTCTGCGATGTTTTTACAACGAAGTTTACGGGTTTTTAATCACCGCAATACCAAAAATTACATCAAATCGGGATTCTGGAGCAACTTAGAGTATGGAAAGTTGTTCCCATACTTACCAAACAACCAAAATTTTTAAAGTTTTGTGTTTCTTGAAAACGGTACGTCCAAACCTGAAAATGCCAAGAGCAAAAGTTGTTTAGAATTGAATTCTTGGTAAGACTGACCAGAAACTTTATCACCAGGTCTTGAAATAACAAAGTTTCAAATATTTTAGTCAAGAATGCTTGAAAATTTTTCAAACCTAGTTCCTGCGAAGTTTTACAATTAAGTTTATAGCTTTTTAATCACGGAAACACAAAAATAACTTCAAATCAAGATTTTGGAGCCATTTATAGGCTGGAAAGTTGTTCCGATACTTGAACCACGAAAATAACAAAACACAACTTCAAGAGCAAAAACTATTTAGAATTCAGTCTTGAGTATGATTTACTGTAAACATAATCAATAAGTCGTAAAATTTTTTCAAACCTGGTTTTTGAGATGTTTTTACAATGAAGTTTAAAGCTTTTTAATCACGGAAATAACAGAAACAACTTCAAATCGGCATTCTTTAGCGATTCACAGTATGAAAAGTTGATCCGATACTTAGCAAACAACAAAAAGTTTAAAAACCTCGTGTTTCTCGAAAACGGTATGCCCAGCCTGAAAACGCCAAGAGCAAAAGTTGTTTAAAATTCAATTTTGATTAAGATTTACTATAAACATAATCAATAAGTCTTAAAATCTTTCAAACCTGGTTTTGGCGATGTTTTTACAATGAAGTTTAAGGCTTTTCAATCACGGAAATACCAAAAATAACTTCAAATGGGGCTTTTGGAGCGATTTATAGTATGGAAAGTTGCGTGGTAAGTATGGGATACTTACCAAACCACAATAAGTTTAAAAGTTTTGTATTTCTAGAAAACGGTATGTCGAAGCCTGAAAATGCAAAAAGCAAAACTTGTTTAAAATTGAACTTTGAGCAAAACTTATCAGAAATTTTTTCAAAATATCTTGAAACAACAAAGTTACAACGGTTTTTGTCAAAAATGCTTAAAATTTTTTCAAACCTACTTTCTGTGATGCTTTTACAATTAAGAAGTCTTAAAATGTTTTCAAACCTGGTTTCTGATGTGTTCTAAATGAACTTTACGGCTTCTTAACAACGGGAATACCAAAAATAACTACAAATTGAGATTTTGGAGAGATTTACAGTATGGAAAGTTGTTCCCACACTTACCAAACAACAAAAAGTTTAAAAAAATGTGTTTCTCGAAAACGGGACGACTTGGTCTGAAAATTCCAACAGGAAAATTTGTTAAGAATTCAATTTTAGGTAAGACTGACCAGGAAATTTATCAAAAAGTTTTAAAACTACAAATTTACAACGATTTTGGTCAAAAGTGCTTAAAATTTTTCAATCCTGGTTTCTGCGATGTTTTTGCAATCAAATTTTCAACTTTTTGATCACGAAAATACAAAAAATAACTTCAAATCCAGATTCTGGAGCGATTTGTAGTATGGAAAGTTGTTTGGTAAGGATGGGATACTTACCAAACCACAATAAGTTTAAAAGTTTTGTATTTCTTGAAAACGGTATGTCGAAGCCTGAAAATGCAAAGAGCAAAACTTGTGTAAAATTGAACTTTGAGCAAAACTTATCAGAAACTTTATCAAAATGTCTTGAAACAACAAAGTTACAACGATTTTTGTCAAAAATGCTTGAAATTTCTTCAAACCTACTTTCTGTGATGTTTTTACAATAGAGTTTAGGCCTTTTTACTCACGGAAATGACAAAACACAACTTCAAATCGAGATTTTGGAACCATTTATAGAATGTAAAATGGTTCCCATCCTTACCAAACAACAAAAAGCTTAAAATTTTGTATTTCTAGAAGACGGTAAGTCCAAATCTAAAAACGTCAAGAGCAAAATTTATTTAGAATTCAATCTTGAGTATGATTTACTATAAACATAATCAACAAGTCTTAAAATGTTTTCAAACCTGGTTTCTGAGATGGTTTTACAATAAAATTTACGGCTTTTTAAACACTCAAATACGAAAAACAACTTCAAATGTGGATTTTGGAGCCATTTACAGTATGGAAAGTTGTTCCCACACTTACTAAACAACAAAAAGTTTAAAATTTTGTATTTCTTGAAAACGGTATGTCCAAACCTGAAAACGCCATGAGCAAAAGTAATTTAGAATTCAATCTTGAGTAAGATTTACTATAAAAATAATCAACAAGTCTTAAAATGTTTTCAAACCTAGTTTCTGAGATGTTGTTACAATAAATTTACGGCTTTTTAAACACGCACATACCAAAAACAACTTCAAATGGGGATTCTGGAGCCATTTACAGTATGTAAAGTTGTTCCCCAAGAAGTTTGAAATTTTTGTATTTCTTGAAAACGGTATGTCCAAACCTGAAAACGCCAAGTGCAAAAGTAAATTAGAATTCAATCTTGAGTTAGATTTACTATAAATGTAATCAATAACTATGAAAATGTTTTCAAATTTGGTTTCTGAGATGTTTTTACAATGAAGTTAACGGCTTTTTAACCACGAAAATAACAAAACACAACTTCAAATCGAGATTTTGGAGCGATTAACTGAATGGAAAATGGTTCCCATACTTACCAAACAACAGAAAGTTCAAATTTTTTGAATTTCTTGAAAACGGTACGTCCAAACCTAAAAACGCTAAAAGCAAAAGCTATTTAGAATTCAATCTTGAGTATGATTTACTATAAACATAATCAATAAGTCGTAAAATTTATTCAAACCTGGTTTTTGAGATGCTTTTACACTGAAGTTTAAAGCTTTTTTATCACGGAAATAACAGAAACAACTTCAAATCGGCATTCTTTAGCGATTTACAATATGAAAAGTTGTTCCGATACTTACCAAACAACAAAAAGTTTGAAAATTTCGTGTTTCTCGAAAACGGTATGTACCAGCCAGAAAACGCCAAAAGCAAAAGTTGTTTAGAATCAAATTTTGATTAAGATTTATTATAAACATAAACTATAAATCGTAAAATTTTTTCAAACCTGGTTTTTGCCATGTTTTTACAATGAAGTTTAAGGCTTTTTAATCTCGGAAATAACAAAAACAGCTTCAAATCGGGATTCTGGAGCGATCTACAGTATGGAAAGTTGTTCCCATACTTACCAAACCACAAAAAGTTTAAAAATGTTGTATTTCTTGAAAACGGTACGTCTAAACCTGAAAACGCCAAGAGCAAAAGTTGTTTAGAATTCAATTTTGAGTAAGACTTACTATAAACTTAAGCAATAAGTCTTAAAAAATTTCAAACCTGGTTTTTGCGATGTTTTCACAATGAAGTTTACGGCTTTTTAACCACGAAAATAACAAAACACAACTTCAAATCGAGATTTTGGAGCGATTTACTGAATGGAAAATGGTTCCCATACTTACCAAACAACAGAAAATTCAAATTTTTGTATTGCTTGAAAACGGTACGTCCAAACCTAAAAACGCTAAAAGCAAAAGCTATTTAGAATTCAATCTTGAGTATGATTTACTATAAACATAATCAATAAGTCGTAAAATTTTTTCAAACCTGGTTTTTGAGATATTTTTACAATAAAGTTTAAAGCTTTTTAATCACGGAAATAACAGAAACAACTTCAAATAGGCATTCTTTAGCGATTTACAATATGAAAAGTTGTTCCGATACTTACCAAATCACAAAAAGTTTAAAATTTCGTGTTTCTCGAAAACGGTATGTACCAGCCTGAAAACGCCAAAAGTAAAAGTTGTTTACAATCAAATTTTGATTAAGATTTACTATAAACATAAACAATAAATCGTAAAATTTTTTCAAACCTGGTTTTTGCGATGTTATTACAATGAAGTTTAAGGCTTTTCAATCACGGAAATACCAAAAATAACTTCAAATGGAGCTTTTTCTAGCGATTTATAGTATGGAAAGTTGCGTGGTAAGTATGGGATACTTACCAAACCACAATAAGTTTAAAAGTTTTGTATTTCTAGAAAACGGTATGTCGAAGCCTGAAAATGCAAAATGCAAAACTTGTTTAAAATGGAACTTTGAGCAAAACTTATCAGAAATTTTATCAAAATGTCTTGAAACAACAAAGTTACAACGGTTTTTGTCAAAAATGCTTAAAAAATTTTCAAACCTACTTTCTGTGATGTTTTTACAATTAAGTTTAGGCCTTTTTAATCACCGAAATAACAAGACACTACTTCAAATCGAGATTTTGGAACCATTTACAGTATGGAAAGTTGTTCCCATATTTACCAGACAACAAAAAGTTTAAAATTTTGTATTTCTAGAAGACGGTAAGTCCAAATCTAAAAACGTCAAGTGCAAAAGTTATTTAGAATTCAATCTTGAGTATGATTTACTATGAACATAATCAACAAGTCTTAAAATGTTTTGAAACATGGTTTCTGAGATGGATTTACAATAAAGTTAGGGCTTTTTAAACACGCAAATACGAAAAACAACTTCAAGAAAACGGCTGATTTACCACAAAAATACCGAGAATCGCTTCAAATTTGGATTCTGAAGCGTTTTACAACATTTGCGGTCGTTTTCTTGAAACCGGTGCGTGCTAGCAGAAAAATACCAAGAGCAAAATGTGTTTAGAATTCAATTTTGAGTCAGTTTTCGTTTAAGTATACAATGAAGTTCCTTGATCTCCTTTTACTAACCACTTGGCTAATTTTGTGCCTGGCCCGCAAAATTTATATCCTGGAATATGTAGTTCAAATGGCAACTTGTAAATTCTCGAAAACGATACGACCTAGCCTGAAAACGCCAAGAGCAAATGTTGTTTAGAATTCAATTTTGAGTAAGATTTATTATAAACATAATAAATAAGTCTTAAAATGTTTTCAAACCTGGTTTTTGAGATGTTGTTACAATAAAGTTTACAGTTTATTAAACACGCACATACCAAAAACAACTTCAAATGAGGATTTTGGAGCCATTTACAGTATAGAAAGTTGTTCCCATGCTTACTAAACAACAAAAAGTTTGAAATTTTTGTATTTCTTGAAAACGGTATGTCCAAACCTGAAAACGCCAAGAGCAAAATTAATTTAGAATTTAATCTTGAGTTAGATATACTATAAATATTATCAATACTATTAAAATGTTTTCAAACTTGGTTTCTGAAATGTTTTTACAATAAAATTTACGGATTTTTAAACACGCACATACAAAAAACAACTTCAAATGGGGATTTTGGAGCCATTTACAGTATAGAAAGTTGTTCCCATGCTTACTAAACAACAAAAAGTTTGAAATTTTTGTATTTCTTGAAAACGGTATGTCCAAACCTGAAAACGCCAAGAGCAAAATTAATTTAGAATTTAATCTTGAGTTAGATATACTATAAATATTATCAATACTATTAAAATGTTTTCAAACTTGGTTTCTGAAATGTTTTTACAATAAAATTTACGGATTTTTAAACACGCACATACAAAAAACAACTTCAAATGGGGATTTTGGAGCCATTTACAGTATGGAAAGTTGTTCCCATACTTACCAAACAACAAAAAGTTTTAAATTTTGTATTTCTTAAAAACGGTATATCCAAACCTGAATACGCCATGAGCATAAATAATTTAGAATTCAATCTTGAGTAAGATTTACTATAAAAATAATCAATAAGTCTTAAAATGTTTTCAAACCTGGTTTCTAAGATGTTGTTACAATAAAGTTTACGGCTTTTTAAACACGCACATACAAAAAACAACTTCAAATGGAGATTTTGGAGCCATTTACAGTATGGAAAATTGTTTTCATACTTATCAAACAACAAAAAGTTTGAAATTCTTGTATTTCTTGAAAACAGTATGTCCAAACCTGAAAACGCCAAGAGCAAAAGTAACTTAGAATTCAATCTTGAGTTAGATTTACTATAAAAATAATCAATAAGTCTTAAAATGTTTTCAAACCTGGTTTTTGAGATGGTTTTACAATAAAGTTTACAGATTTTTAAACACGCAACTACCAAAAACAACCTCACATCTGGATTTTGGAGCGATTTACAGAATGTAAAGTGGTTCCCATCCTTACCAATCAACAAAAAGATTAAAATTTTGTACCGAATTTGGGGCCATTTACAGTATGGAAAGTTGTTCCCAAACATACCAAAATACAAAAAGTTTAAAAATACGGTTTTTCTCGAAAACGGTAGGGGCAAAAATCTCGAAATTCCCATATGGCAAATACTTTTTGCAATTTGGTGAGTTTGGGAACGACTTTCCATTCTGTAAATCGCTACAAAATCTCGATTTGAAGTTGTGTTTTGTTGTTTTCGTGGTTAAAAAGCCGTAAACTTCATTGTGAAAACATCGCAAAAACCAGGTTTGAAATTTTTTAAGACTTATTGCTTAAGTTTATTGTAAGTCTTACTCAAAATTGAATTCTAAACAACTTTTGCTTTTGGCGTTTTCAGGTTTAGACGTACCGTTTTCAAGAAATATAACATTTTTAAACTTTTTGTTGTTTGGTAAGTATGGGAACAACTTTCCATACTGTAAATCGCTCCAGAATTTTGATTTGAAGCTGTTTTTGTTATTTCCGTGATTAAAAAGCCTTAAACTTCATTGTAAAAACATCGCAAAAACCAGGTTTGAAAAAATTTTACGATTTATTTTATGTTTATAGTTTATTTTACGATTTATGTTTATAGTAAATCATACTCAAGATTGAATTCTAAATAGCTTTTGCTTTTAGCGTTTTTAGGTTTGGACGTAAAGATTTCAAGAAATACAAAAAAATTGAACTTTCTGTTGTTTGGTAAGTATGGGAACCATTTTCGAGTTAGATTTACTATAAATATAATCAATAACTGTTAAAATATTTTTAATTCTGGTTTCTGAGATGTTTCTACAATGAAGTTTACGGCTTTTTAACCACGGAAATATCGAAAACACCTTCAAATCGGGACTTTGGAACCATTTACAGTATGAAAAGTTGTTCCCAAACTAACCAAGCTACAACAAGTTTAAAAATTTCGTTTTTCTTGAAAACTGTAGGTGCAAGCCTGAAAACGCTTAGAGCAATAGTTGTTTAGAATGCTTGAGTAAGACTTACTATAAACTTTATCAAAAATCCTTGAAACAACAAATTTACAACAATCTTTGTCAAAAATAGTAAACATTTTTTATTCCTGGTTTCTGGGAAGATTTTACAATAAAGTTTACAGCTTTTTGACCACGGAAATAATAAAAATAAATTCAAATCGGGATTTTGGAGCAATTTACAGAATGTAAAGTGGTTCCCATCTTTACCAAACAACAAAAAGTTTGAAATTTTTGAATTTTTTGAAAACAGCATGTCCAAACCTGAAAACGCCATAAGCAATGGTAATTTAGTATTCAATCTTGAGTAAGATTTACTATAAAAATAATCAACAAGTCTTAAAATGTTTTCAAAGCTGGTTTCTGAGATAGTTTTACAATATTATTTATTGTTTATGTTTATAGTAAATCTTAATCAAAATTTGATTCTAAACAACTTTTGCTTTTGGCGTTTGTAGGCTGGGACATACCGTTTTCGAGAAACACGAAATTTTTAAACTTTTTGTTGTTTGCTAAGTATCGGATCAACTTTTCATATTGTGAATCGCTAAAGAATGCCGATTTGAAGTTGTTTCTGTTATTTCCGTGATTAAAAAGCTTTAAACTTCATTGTAAAAACATCTCAAAAACCAGGTTTGAAAAAATTTTACGACTTATTGATTATGTTTATAGTAAATCATACTCAAGATTGAATTCTAAATAGCTTTTGCTTTTAGCGTTTTTAAGTTTGGACGTACCGTTTTCAAGAAATACAAAAAAATTTGAACTTTCTGTTGTTTGGTAAGTATGGGAACCATTTTCCATTCAGTAAATCGCTCCAAAATCTCGATTTGAAGTTGTGTTTTGTTATTTTCGTGGTTAAAAAGCCGTAAACTTCATTGTTAAAACATCTCAAAAACCGGGTTTGAAAATATTTTAAGACTTATTTATTATGTTTATAATAAATCTTACTCAAAATTGAATTCTAAATTACTTTTGCTCTTGGAGTTTTCAGGTTTGGACATACCGTTTTCAAGAAATACAAGAATTTCAAACTTCTTGTTATTTGGTAAATATTTGAACAACTTTCTATACTGTAAATGGTTCCAAAATCCTGATTTGAAGTTGTTTTTAATATTTTCGTGGTTAAAAAGCCGTAAACTTCATTGTAAAAACATCTCAGAAACCAAGTTTGAAAACATTTTAATAGTTATTGATTACATTTATAGTAAATCTAACTCAAGATTGAATTCTAATTTACTTTTACACTTGGCGTTTTCAGGTTTAGACATACCGTTTTCAGGAAATACAAAAATTTCAAACTTCTTGGGGAACAACTTTACATACTGTAAATGGCTCCAGAATCCCCATTTGAAGTTGTTTTTGGTATGTGCGGGTTTAAAAAGCCGTAAACTTTATTGTAACAACATCTCAGAAACTAGGTTTGAAATCATTTTAAGGCTTGTTGATTATTTTTATAGTAAATCTTACTCAAGATTGAATTCTAAATTACTTTTGCTCATGGCGTTTTCAGGTTTGGACATACCGTTTTCAAGAAATACAAAATTTTAAACTTTTTGTTATTTAGTAAGTGTGGGAACAACTTTCCATACTGTAAATGGCTCCAAAATCCCCATTTGAAATTGTTTTTCGTATTTGAGTGTTTAAAAAGCCGTAAATTTTATTGTAAAACCATCTCAGAAACCAGGTTTGAAAACATTTTGAGACTTGTTGATTATGTTAATTGTAAATCATACTCAAGATTGAATTCTAATTAAATTTTGCTCTTGACGTTTTTAGATTTGGACTTACCGTCTTCTAGATATACAAGATTTTAAACTTTTTGTTCTTTGGTAAGGATGGGAACCACTTTACATTCTATAAACCGCTCCAAAATCCCGATTTGAAGTTGTTTTTGGTATTTGCGTGTTTAAAAATCCGTAAACTTTATTGTATAAACATCTCAGAAACCAAGTTTGAAAACATTTTAATGGTTATTGATAATATTTATAGTAAATCTAACTCAAGATTGAATTCTAAATTACTTTTGCTCTTGGCGTTTTCAGGTTTGGACATACCGTTTTCAAGAAATACAAAAATTTCAAACTTCTTGGGGAACAACTTTACATACTGTAAATGGCTCCAGAATTTCCATTTGAAGTTGTTTTTCGTATGTGCGTGTTTAAAGAGCCGTAAACTTTATTGTAAAAACATCACAGAAAGTAGGTTTGAAAAAATTTTAAGCATTTTTGACAAAAATCGTTGTAATTTTGTTGTTTCAAGACATTTTGATAAAGTTTCTGATAAGTTTTGCTCAAAGTTCAATTTTAAACAAGTTTTGCTCTTTGCATTTTCAGGCTTCGACATACCGTTTTCAAGAAATACAAAACTTTTAAACTTATTGTGGTTTGGTAAATATCCCATACTTACCACGCAACTTTCCATGCTATAAATCGCTTCAAAAGCCCCATTTGAAGTTATTTTTGGTATTTTCGTGATTGAAAAGCTTTAAACTTCATTGTAAAGACATCGCCAAAACCAGGTTTGAAAAAATTTTAAGACTTATTGATTAATTTTATAGTAAATGTTACTCAAAATAGAATTCTAAGCAACTTTTGCTCTTGGCGTTTTTAAGCTTGGACCTACCGTTTTCAAGAAATACAAAAATTTTCATCTTATTGTTGTTTGGTAAGTATCCCATACTTACCAAACAACTTTCCATACTACAAATCGCTCCAGAATCTGGATTTGAAGTTATTTTTTGTATTTCCGTGATTAAAAAGTTGAAAATTTGATTGCAAAAATATCGCAGAAACCAGGATTGAAAAATTTTAAGCACTTTTGACCAAAATCGTTGTAAATTTGTAGTTTTAAAACTTTTTGATAAATTTCCTGGTCAGTCTTACCTAAAATTGAATTCTAAACAAATTTTGCTGTTGGAATTTTCAGACCAAGTCGTCCCGCTTTCGAGAAACACATTTTTTTAAACTTTTTGTTTTTTGGTGAGTGTGGGAACAACTTTCCATACTGTAAATCGCTTCAAAATCTCAATTTGAAGTTGTTTTTGGTATTCCCGTTGTTAAGAAGCCGTAAAGTTCATTTAAAACTCATCAGAAACCAGGTTTGAAAACATTTTAAGACTTATTGATTAGGTTTATAGTAAATCATAATCAAAATTGAATTCTAAACAACTTTTGCTCTTGGCATTTTTAGGCTTGGACGTACCGTTTTAAAGAAACACAAAAATTTTAAAATTTTTGTTGTTTGGTAAGTGTGGGAACAACTTTCCATACTGTAAATCGCTCCAAAATCTCAATTTGAAGTTATTTTTGGTATTTCCGTTGTTAAAAAGCCGTAAACTTCATTGTAAAACTTCGCAGGAACCAGGTTTGAGAAAGTTTTAAGCATTCTTGACTAAAATATTTGAAACTTTGTTATTTCAAGACCTGGCGATAAAGTTTCTGGTCAGTCTTACCAAATATTCATTTCTAAACAACTTTTGGTCTTGGCATTTTCAAGTTTAGACGTACCGTTTTCAAGAAATACAACATTTTTAAACTTTTTGTGGTTTGGTAAGTATGGGAACAACTTTCCATACTGTAAATCGCTTCAGAATCCCGATATGAAGCTGTTTTTGTTATTTCCGTGATTAAAAATTCTTAAACTTCATTGTAAAAACATCGCAAAAACCAGGTTTGAAAAAATTTTACGATTTATTATTAATGTTTATAGTAAATCTTAATCAAAATTTGATTCTAAACAACTTTTGCTTTTGGCGTTTTCAGGCTGGTACACACCGTTTTCGAGAAACACGAGATTTTTAAACTTTTTGTTGCTTGGTAAGTATCGGAACAACTTTTCATATTGTAAATCGCAAAGGAATGCCGATTTGAAGTTGTTTCTGTTATTTCCGTGATTAAAAAGCTTTAAACTTCATTGTAAAAACATCTCAAAAACCAGGTTTGAAAAAATTTTACGACTTATTGTTTATGTTTATAGTAAATCATACTCCAGATTGAATTCTAAATAGCTTTTGCTTTTAGCGATTTTAGATTTGGACGTACTGTTTTCAAGAAATACAAAAAATTTGAACTTTCTGTTGTTTGGTAAGTATGGGAACCATTTTCCATTCAGTAAATCGCTCCAAAATCTCGATTTGAAGTTGTGTTTTGTTATTTATGTGGTTAAAAAGCCGTAAACTTCATTGTTAAAACATTTCAAAAACCGGCTTTGAAAACATTTTAAGACATATTTATTATGTTTATAATAAATCTTACTCAAAATTGAATTCTAAACAACATTTGCTCTTGGCGTTTTCAGGCTAGGTCGTATCGTTTTCAAGAATTTATAAGTTGCCATTTGAACTACATATTCCAGGACATAAATTTGCGGGCCAGGTACAAAATTAGCCAAGTGGTTAGCAAAAACAGATCAAGGAATTTCATTGTATAAACATCGCAAAAACCAGGTTTAAAATTTTTTAAGAGTTACTGATTAAGTTTATAGTAAGTCTTACTCAAGACTGAATTCTAAACAACTTTTGCTCTTGACATTTTCAGGCTGGGACATACCGTTTTGAAGAAACACGAAATTTTTAAACTTTTTGCAATTTGGTAAATTTGAGAACAACTTTCCATACTGTAAAAAGCTCCTAAATGCCGTTTGAGGTGTTTTTGTTATTTCCGTGATTAAAAAGCCGTCAACTTTATTCTAAAAGCATCTCAGAAACCAGGTTGGAAAACATTTTATGACCTTTTGATTATGTTTCTGAAGTTATTTTTGGTATTTCCGTCTTTAAAAAGGTCTAAATTTTATTGTAAGAACATCACAGAAAGTAGGTTTGAAAAAATTTTAAGCATTTTTGACAAAAATCGTTGTAACTTTATAGTAAGTCTTACTCAAGATTGCATCCTAAACAACTATTGCTTTAGGCGTTTTCAGGCTTGAACCTACAGTTTCCAAGAAAAACTAAGTTTTAAAACTTTTTGTAGTTTGGTAAGTTTGGGAACAAATTTCCATACTGCAATTGGTTGAAAAATCCCGATTTGACGTTGTTTTTGATATTTTCGTGGTTAAAAAGCCGTAAACTTTATTGTAACAACATCTCAGAAACTAGGTTTGAAAACATTTTAAGGCTTGTTGATTATTTTTATAGTAAATCTTACTCAAGATTGAATCCTAAATTACCATTGCTTATGGCGTTTTCAGGTTTGGACATACCGTTCTCAAAAAATACAAAAATTTCAAACTTTTTGTTGTTTGGTAAAGATGGGAACCACTTTACATTCTGTAAATCGCTCCAAAATCCCGATTTGAAGTTATTTTTATTATTTCCGTGGTCAAAAAGCTGTAAACTTCATTGTAAAATCTTCCCAGAAACCAGGAATAAAATATGTTTACTATTTTTGACAAAAATTGTTGTAAATTTGTTGTTTCAAGGATTTTTGATAAAGTTTATAGTAAGTCTTACTCAAGATTGCATTCTAAACAACTATTGCTCTAAGCGTTTTCAGGCTTGCACCTACAGTTTTCAAGAAAAACGAAATTTTTAAACTTGTTGTATTTTGGTTAGTTTGGGAACAACTTTTGCTTTTGGCGTTTTCAGGCTGGTACACACCGTTTTCGAGAAACACGAGATTTTTAAACTTTTTGTTGCTTGGTAAGTATCGGAACAACTTTTCATATTGTAAATCGCTAAGGAATGCCGATTTGAAGTTGTTTCTGTTATTTCCGTGATTAAAAAGCTTTAAACTTCATTGTAAAAACTTCTCAAAAACCAGGTTTGAAAAAATTTTACGACTTATTGATTATGTTTATAGTAAATCATACTCCAGATTGAATTCTAAATAGCTTTTGCTTTTAGCGTTTTTAGATTTGTACGTACTGTTTTCAAGAAATACAAAAAATTTGAACTTTCTGTTGTTTGGTAAGTATGGGAACCATTTTCCATTCAGTAAATCGCTCCAAAATCTCGATTTGAAGTCGTGTTTTGTTATTTATGTGGTTAAAAAGCCGTAAATTTCATAGTTAAAACATCTCAAAAACCGGGTTTGAAAACATTTTAAGACTTATTTATTATGTTTATAATAAATCTTACTCAAAATTGAATTCTAAACAACATTTGCTCTTGGCGTTTTCAGGCTAGGTCGTATCGTTTTCAAGAATTTATAAGTTGCCATTTGAACTACATATTCCGGGACATAAATTTGCGGGCCAGGTACAAAATTAGCCAAGTGGTTAGCAAAAGCAGATCAAGGAATTTCATTGTATAAACATCGCAAAAACCAGGTTTAAAAATTTTTAAGAGTTACTGATTAAGTTTATAGTAAGTCTTACTCAAGACTGAATTCTAAACAACTTTTGCTCTTGACATTTTCAGGCTGGGACATACCGTTTTGAAGAAACACGAAATTTTTAAACTTTTTGCAATTTGGTAAATCTGAGAACAACTTTCCATACTGTAAAAAGCTCCTAAATGCCGTTTGAGGTGTTTTTGTTATTTCCGTGATTAAAAAGCCGTCAACTTTATTCTAAAAGCATCTCAGAAACCAGGTTGGAAAACATTTTATGACCTTTTGATTATGTTTCTGAAGATATTTTTGGTATTTCCGTTTTTAAAAAGGTCTAAATTTTATTGTAAGAACATCACAGAAAGTAGGTTTGAAAAAATTTTAAGCATTTTTGACAAAAATCGTTGTAACTTTATAGTAAGTCTTACTCAAGATTGCATCCTAAACAACTATTGCTTTAGGCGTTTTCAGGCTTGAACCTACAGTTTCCAAGAAAAACTAAGTTTTAAAACTTTTTGTAGTTTGGTAAGTTTGGGAACAAATTTCCATACTGCAATTGGTTGAAAAATCCCGATTTGAAGTTGTTTTTGATATTTTCGTGGTTAAAAAGCCGTAAACTTTATTGTAACAACATCTCAGAAACTAGGTTTGAAAACATTTTAAGACTTGTTGATTATTTTTATAGTAAATCTTACTCAAGATTGAATACTAAATTACCATTGCTTATGGCGTTTTCAGGTTTGGACATACCGTTCTTAAAAAATACAAAAATTTCAAACTTTTTGTTGTTTGGTAAAGATGGGAACCACTTTACATTCTGTAAATCGCTCCAAAATCCCGATTTGAAGTTATTTTTATTATTTCCGTGGTCAAAAAGCTGTAAACTTCATTGTAAAATCTTCCCAGAAACCAGGAATAAAAAATGTTTACTATTTTTGACAAAAATTGTTGTAAATTTGTTGTTTCAAGGATTTTTGATAAAGTTTATAGTAAGTCTTACTCAAGATTGCATTCTAAACAACTATTGCTCTAAGCGTTTTCAGGCTTGCACCTACAGTTTTCAAGAAAAACGAAATTTTTAAACTTGTTGTAGTTTGGTTAGTTTGGGAACAACTTTTCATACTGTAAATGGTTCCAAAGTCCCGATTTGAAGGTGTTTTCGATATTTCCGTGGTTAAAAGCCGTAAACTTCATTGTAGAATCATCTCAGAAACCAGAATTAAAAATATCTTAACAGTTATTGATTATATTTATAGTAAATCTAACTCAAGACTAAATTGTAAATGACTTTTGGTCTTGGCGTTTTTAGGTGTGGACATACCGTTTTCAAGAAATACAAGAATTTCAAACTTTTTGTTGTTTGATAAGTATGAAAACAATTTTCCATACTGTAAATGGCTCCAAAATCTCCATTTGAAGTTGTTTTTTGTATGTGCGTGTTTAAAAAGCCGTAAACTTTATTGTAACAACATCTCAGAAACCAGGTTTGAAAACATTTTAAGACTTATTGATTATTTTTATAGTAAATCTTACTCAAGATTGAATTCTAAATTATTTATGCTCATGGCGTTTTCAGGTTTGGATATACCGTTTTTAAGAAATACAAAATTTAAAACCTTTTGTTGTTTGGTAAGTATGGGAACAACTTTCCAACCTATAAATCGCTCCAAAATCTCGACTTGAAGTTGTGTTTTGTTATTTTCGTGGTTAAAAAGCCGTAAACTTCATTGTTAAAACATCTCAGAAACCCGGTTTGAAAACATTTTAAGACTTAATTATTATGTTTATAATAAATCTTACTCAAAATTGAATTCTAAACAACATTTGCTCTTGGCGTTTTCAGGCTAGGTCGTATCGTTTTCGAGAATTTACAAGTTGCCATTTGAACTACATATTCCAGAATATAAATTTTGCGGGCCCGGCACAAAATTAGCCAAGTGGTTAGTAAAAGGAGATCAAGGAACTTCATTGTATACTTAAGCGAAAACTGACTCAAAATTGAATTCTAAACACATTTTGCTCTTGGTATTTTTCTGCTAGCACGCACCGGTTTGATGAAAACGACCGCAAATGCTGTAAAACGCTTCAGAATCCCAATTTGAAGCGATTTTCGGTCTTTTTGTGGTAAATCAGCCGTTTTCTTAAAGTTGTTTTTCGTATTTGCGTGTTTAAAAAGCCGTAAACTTTATTGTAAAACCATCCCAGAAACCATGTTTCAAAACATTTTAAGACTTGTTGATTATGTTCATAGTAAATCATACTCAAGATTGAATTCTAAATAACTTTTGCACTTGACGTTTTTAGATTTGGACTTACCGTCTTCTGGAAATACAAAATTTTAAACTTTTTGTTGTTTGGTAAGGATGGGAACCACTTTACATTCTGTAAATCGCTCCAAAATCCCGATGTGAAGTTGTGTTTGGTATTTGCGTGTTTAAAAATCCGTTAACTTTATTGTAAAACCATCTTAGAAAACAGGTTTGAAAACATTTTAAGACTTATTGGTTAGTTTTATAGTAAATCTTACTCAAGATTGAATACGAAATTATTTATGCTCATGGCGTTTTTAGGTTTGGACATACCGCTTTCAAGAAATACAAAAATTTCAAACTTTTTGTTATTTGGTAAATATGGGAACAACTTTCCATACTGTAAATGGTTCCAAAATCTCGATTTGAAGTTGTGTCTTGTTATTTCGGTGATTAGAAAGGCCTAAACTTAATTGTAAAAACATCACAGAAAGTAGGTTTGAAAAAATTTTAAGCATTTTTCACTAAAACCGTTGTAACTTTGTTGTTTCAAGAGATTTTGATAAAATTTCTGATATGTTTTGCTCAAAGTTCAATTTTAAACAAGTTTTGCTTTTTGCATTTTTAGGCTTCGACATACCGTTTTCTAGAAATACAAAACTTTTAAACTTATTGTGGTTTGGTAAGTATCCCATACTTACCACGCAACTTTCCATACTATAAATCGCTCCAAAAGCCCCATTTGAAGTTATTTTTGTTATTTCCGTGATTGAAAAGCCTTAAACTTCATTGTAAAAACATCGCCAAAACCAGGTTTGAAAACATTTTAAGACTTATTGAATATGTTTATAGTAAATCTTAATCAAAATTGAATTCGAAACAACTTTTGCTTCTGGCATTTTCAGGATTGGACGTACCGTTTTCAAGAAACATAAAACTTTAAAAATTTTGGTTGTTTGGTAAGTATGGGAACAACTTTCCATACTGTAAGTTGCTCCAGAATCCCGATTTGAGGTAATTTTTGGTATTGCGGTGATTAAAAACCCGTAAACTTCGTTGTAAAAACATCGCAGAAAGCAAGTTTGAAAAATTTTTATGCATTCTTGACTAAAATATTTGAAACTTTGTTATTTTAAGATCTGTCGATAAAGTTTCTGGTCAGTCTTACTAAGAATTGAGTTCTAAATCACTTTTGCTTTTGGCATTTTCAGGCTTGGATTTACCGTTTTCAAGAAACACGAAAATTTAAAAATTTTTGTTGTTTGGTAAGTATGGGAACAACTTTCTATCCTATAAACCGCTCCAAAGTCTTGATTTGAAGTTATTTTTGGTGTTTTCGTGATTAAAAAGCCGTAAACTTATTTGTAAGAACTTCGCACGAACTAGGTTTGAAAATATTTTAAGTATTTGTGAAAAAAAAACGTTGTAACTTTGTTTTTTCGAGCCTTTTTGATAAATTTTCTGGTAAGTCTTACTCAAAGTTTAATTCTAAACAACTTTTGCTCCTGGCATTTTAAGGCTTGGACGTGTAGTTTTCAAGAAATACAAATATTGTTAACTTTATGTTGTTTGCTAAGTATCCCATACTTACCAAGCCACTTTCCATACTATAAATCGCTCTAAAATCACGATTTGAAGTTATTTTTGGTATTTCCGTTGTTAAAAAGCCGTAAACTTCATTGTAAAACTTCGCAGGAACCAGGTTTGAGAAAGTTTTAAGCATTCTTGACTAAAATATTTGAAACTTTGTTATTTCAAGACCTGGCGATAAAGTTTCTGGTCAGTCTTACCAAGAATTCAATGCTAAACAACTTTTGGTCTTGGCATTTTCAGGTTTGGACGTACCGTTTTCAAGAAACACAAAAGTTTAAAAATTTTTGTTGTTTGGTAAGTGTGGGAACAACTTTCCATACTGCAAGTTGCTCCAGAATCTCGATTTGAGGTAATTTTTGGTATTGCCGTGATTAAAAACCCGTAAACTTCGTTTTAAAAACATTGCAGAAACCGGGATTGAAAAATTTCAAGTATTTTTGGGAAAAAATCGTTATAACTTTATTGTTTTAAGATTTATGGCTAATGTTTCTAGCAAATCTTACTCAAAATCGAATTTTAAACACATTTTGCTCTTGCTATTTTATCGCTACCATGCATAGTTTTCGAGAAAACAGCCGATTTATCACAAAAATACCGAAAATCGCTTCAAATCGGGATTCTGAAGCGTTTTACAGCATTTACGGTCGTTTCCTTTAAACCGGTGCGTGCTAGCAATAAAATAGCAAGAGCAAAAGTTGTTCAGAATTCAATTTCAGGTGGGATGTGGTTTAAGCTTTAGCAATAAGTCTTAAAACAAAAACGTTACAACGACTTTTTCACAAAAATACTACATATTTTGTACAATCTGGTTTCTACGACTCGTAACAAAGAGATTAACGCCTTAATAATCACGAAAATCCTTAAATTCACTTCAAATCATGATTCTCGGACGTTTTGTTGCACGTACTGTCGTTTACTTTGAAACGCTGAGTGAGAAATTTCTTAGTAACACGTTGCTGAAACCAGGATTGGAAACTCTTTTTAGTGTTGTTGTGATAAAGTCGTAGTATCGTTCTTGTTTTAAGACCTAGAGATACAACTTAAACGAAAACTGACTCAAAATTGAATTCTAAACACATTTTGCTCTTGGTATTTTTCTGCTAGCACGCACCGGTTTCAAGAAAACGACCGCAAATGCTGTAAAACGCTTCAGAATCCCGATTTGAAGCGATTTTTGGTATTTTTGTGGTAAATCAGCCGTTTTCTCGAAAACTATGCTTGCTAGCGAAAAAATAGCAAGAGCAAAATGTGTTCAGAATTCGATTTTGAGTAAGATTTGCTAGAAACATTATCCATAAATCTTAAAACAATAAAGTTATAACGATTTTTTCCCAAAAATACTTAAAATTTTTCAATCCCGGATTCTGCGATGTTTTTAAAACGAAGTTTACGGCTTTTTAACAACAGAAATACCAAAAACAACTTCAAATTGAGGTTTTGGAACGATTTACAGTATGGAAAGTTGTTCCCACACTTACCAAACAACAAAAATTTTAAAATTTTTGTGTTTCTTGAACACTGTACGTTCAAGCCTGAAAATGCCAAGAGCAAAAGTTGTCTAGAAATCAATACTTGGTAAAACTGACCAGAAAAATTATCGACAGGTCTTGAAATAACAAAATTTCAACTATTTTAGTCAAGAATGCTTAAAATTTTTTCAAATTTTTTTTCTGCGATGTGTTTACAATTAAGTTTACGGCTTTTTAATCACGGAAATTCCAAAAATAACTTCAAATCAAGATTTTGGAGCGGTTTGTAGGATGGAAAGTTGTTCCCATACTTACCAAACAACAAAAATTTTAAAATTTTCGTGTTTCTTGAAAACGGTACGTCCAAGCCTGAAAATGCCAATAGCAAAAGTTGTTTAGAACTCAATTCTTGGTAAGACTGACCAGAAACTTTATCGACAGATATTAAAATAACAAAGTTTCAAATATTTTAGTCAAGAATGCATAATAATTTTTCAAACTTGCTTTCTGCGATGTTTTTACAACGAAGTTTACGTGTTTTTAATTACGGCAATACCAAAAATTACCTCAAATTGGAATTCTGGAGCAACTTACAGTATGGAAAGCTGTTCCCATACTTACCAAACAACCAAAATTTTTAAAGTTTTGTGTTTCTTGAAAACAGTACGTCCAAACCTGAAAATGCCAAGAGCAAAAGTTGTTTAGAATTGAATTCTTGGTAAGACTGACCAGAAACTTTATCGCCAGGTCTTGAAATAACAAAGTTTCAAATATTTTAGTCAAGAATGCTTAAAACTTTCTCAAACCTGGTTCCTGCGAAGTTTTACAATGAAGTTTACGGCTTTTTAACAACGAAAATACCAAAAATAACTTCAAATCGTGATTTTGGGGCGATTTATAGTATTGAAAGTGGCTTGGTAAGTATGGGATACTTAGCAATCAACATAAAGTTAACAATTTTTGTATTTCTTGAAAACCGCACGTCCAAGCCTGAAAATGCCAGGAGCAAAAGTTGTTTAGAATTAAACTTTGAGTAAGACTTACCAGAAATTTTATCAAAAAGGCTCGACAAAACAAAGTTACAACGTTTTTTTTTTCAAAAATACTTAAAATATTTTCAAACCTAGTTCGTGCGAAGTTCTTACAAATAAGTTTACGGCTTTTTAATCACGGAAACACCAAAAATAACTTCAAATCAAGATTTTGGAGCGGTTTATAGGATGGAAAGTTGTTCCCATACTTACCAAACAACAAAAATTTTAAAATTATTCTGTTTCTTGAAAACGGTACGTCCAAGCCTGAAAATGCCAAGAGCAAAAGTTGTTTTGAACTCAATTCTTGGTAAGACTGACCAGAAACTTTATCGACAGATCTTAAAATAACAAGGTTTCAAATATTTTAGTCAGGAATGCTTAAAACTTTCTCAAACCTGGTTCCTGCGAAGTTTTACAATGAAGTTTACGGCTTTTTAACAACGGAAATACCAAAAACAACTTCAAATTGAGATTTTGGAGCGATTTACAGTATGGAAAGTTGTTCCCACACTTACCAAACAACAAAATTTTTTAAACTTTTGTGTTTCTTGAAAACGGTACGTCCAAACCTGAAAATGCCAAGACCAAAAGTTATTTAGGATTGAATTCTTGGTAAGACTGACCAGAAACTTTATCGCCAGGTCTTGAAATAACAAAGTTTCAAATATTTTAGTCAAGAATGCTTAAAACTTTCTCAAACCTGGTTCCTGCGAAGTTTTACAATGAAGTTTACGGCTTCTTAACAACGGAAATACCAAAGACAACTTCAAATCGTGATTTTGGAGCGATTTATAGTATGGAAAGTGGCTTGGTAAGTATGGGATACTTAGCAAACAACATAAAGTTAACAATATTTGTACTTCTTGAAAACTACACGTCCAAGCCTGAAAATGCCAGAAGCAAAAGTTGTTTAGAATTAAACTTTGAGTAAGACTTACCAGAAATTTTATCAAAAAGGCTCGAAAAAACAAAGTTACAACGATTTTTTTTCAAAAATACTTAAAATATTTTGAAACCTAGTTCGTGCGAAGTTCTTACAAATATGTTTACGGCTTTTTAATCACGGAAATACCAAAAATAACTTCAAATCAAGATTTTGGAGCGGTTTATAAGATGGAAAGTTGTTCCCATACTTACCAAACAACAAAAATTTTAAAATTATTGTGTTTCTTGAAAACGGTACGTCCAAGCCTGAAAATGCCAAGAGCAAAAGTTGTTTAGAATTGAATTCTTAGTAAGACTGACCAGAAACTCTATCACCAGGTCTTGAAATAACAGAGTTTCAAATATTTTAGTCAAGAATGCTTAAAATTATTTCAAACCTAGTTCCTGCGAAGTTTTACAATTAAATTTATGGCTTTTTAATCACGGAAACACCAAAAATAAATTCAAATTGAGATATTGGAGCGATTTACAGTATGGAAAGTTGTTCCTACACTTACCAAACAACAAAAATTTTAAAATTTTTGTGTTTCTTCAAAATGGTACGTCCAAACCTGAAAATGCCAAGAGCAAAAGTTGTTTTGAACTCAATTCTTGGTAAGACTGACCAGAAACTTTATCGACAGATCTTAAAATAACAAAGTTTCAAATATTTTAGTCAGGAATGCTTAAAACTTTCTCAAACCTGGTTCCTGCGAAGTTTTACAATGAAGTTTACGGCTTTTTAACAACGGAAATACCAAAGACAACTTCAAATCAAGATTTTGGAGCCATTTATAGGCTGGAAAGTTGTTCCGATACTTGAACCACGAAAATAACAAAACACAACTTCAAGAGCAAAAACTATTTAGAATTCAGTCTTGAGTATGATTTACTGTAAACATAATCAATAAATCGTAAAATTTTTTCAAACCTGGTTTTTGAGATGTTTTTACAATGAAGTTTAAAGCTTTTTAATCACGGAAATAACAGAAACAACTTCAAATCGGCATTCTTTAGCGATTCACAGTATGAAAAGTTGATCCGATACTTAGCAAACAACAAAAAGTTTAAAAATCTCGTGTTCCTCGAAAACGGTATGCCCAGCCTGAAAACGCCAAGAGCAAAAGTTGTTTAGAATTCAATTTTGATTAAGATTTACTATAAACATAAGTCTTAAAATGTTTTCAACCCTGGTTTTCGCGATGTTTTTACAATGAAGTTTAAGGCTTTTCAATCACGGAAATACCAAAAATAACTTTAAATTGGGTTTTGGAGCGATTTATAGCATGGAAAGTTGCGTGGTAAGTATGGGATACTTACCAAACTACAATAAGTTTAAAAGTTTTGTATTTCTTGAAAACGGTATGTCGAAGCCTGAAAATGCAAAGAGCAAAACTTGTTTAAAATTGAACTTTGAGCAAAACTTATCAGAAACTTTATCAAAATGTCTTGAAACAACAAAGTTACAACGATTTTTGTCAAAAATGCTTAAAATTTTTTCAAACCTACTTTCTGTGATGTTTTTACAATAAAGTTTAGGCCTTTTTAATCACGGAAATAACAAAACACAACTTCGAATCGAGATTTTGGAACCATTTATAGAATGTAAAATGGTTCCCATCCTTACCAAACAACAAAAAGTTTAAAATTTTGTATTTCTAGAAGACGGTAAGTCCAAATCTAAAAACGTCAAGAGCAAAATTTATTTAGAATTCAATCTTGAGTATGATTTACTATAAACATAATCAACAAGTCTTAAAATGTCTTAAAACCTGGTTTCTGAGATGGTTTTACAATAAAATTTACGGCTTCTTAAACACTCAAATACGAAAATCAACTTCAAATGAGGATTTTGGAGCCATTTACAGTATGGAAAGTTGTTCCCACACTTACTAAACAACAAAAAGTTTAAAATTTTGTATTTCTTGAAAACGGTATGTCCAAACCTGAAAACGCCATGAGCAAAAGTAATTTAGAATTCAATCTTGAGTAAGATTTACTATAAAAATAATCAACAAGTCTTAAAATGTTTTCAAACCTAGTTTCTGAGATGTTGTTACAATAAAGTTTACGGCTTTTTAAACACGCACATACCAAAAACAACTTCAAATGGGGGTTCTGGAGCCATTTACAGTATGTAAAGTTGTTCCCCAAGAAGTTTGAAATTTTTGTATTTCTTGAAAACGGTATGTCCAAACCTGAAAACGCCAAGAGCAAAAGTAATTTAGAATTCAATCTTGAGTTAGATTTACTATAAATATTATCAATAACCATTAAAATGTTTTCAAACTTGGTTTCTGAGATGTTTATACAATAAAGTTTACGGATTTTTAAACACGCAAATACAAAAAACAACTTCAAATCGGGATTTTGGAGCGATTTATAGAATGTAAAGTGGTTCCCATCCTTACCAAAGAACAAAAAGTTTAAAATTTTGTATTTCTAGAAGACGGTAAGTCCAAATCTAAAAACGTCAAGAGCAAAATATATTTAGAATTCAATCTTGAGTATGATTTACTATAAACATAATCAACAAGTCTTAAAATGTTTTCAAACTTGGTTTCTGAGATGTTTATACAATAATGTTTACGGATTTTTAAACACGCAAATACCAAAAACAACTTCAAATCGGGATTTTGGAGCGATTTATAGAATGTAAAGTGGTTCCCATCTTTACCAAAGAACAAAAAGTTTAAAATTTTGTATTTCTTGAAGACGGTAAGTCCAAATCTAAAAACGCCAAGAGCCAAAGTTATTTAGAATTCAATCTTGAGTATGATTTACTATAAACATAATCAACAAGTCTTAAAATGTTGTCAAACCTGGTTTCTGAGATGGTTTTACAATAAAATTTACGGCTTTTTAAACACTCAAATACGAAAAACAAATTCAAATGGGGATTTTGGAGCCATTTACAGTATGGAAAGTTGTTCCCACACTTACTAAACAACAAAAAGTCTAAAATTTTGTATTTCTTGAAAACGGTATGTCCAAACCAGAAAACGCCATGAGCAAAGGTAATTTAGAATTCAATCTTGAGTAAGATTTACTATAAAAATAATCAACAAGTCTTAAAATGTTCTCAAACCTAGTTTCCGAGATGTTGTTACAATGAAGTTTACGGATTTTTAAACACGCAAATACCAAAAACAACTTCAAATCGGGATTTTGGAGCGATTTATAGAATGTAAAGTGGTTCCCATCCTTACCAAAGAACAAAAAGTTTAAAATTTTGTATTTCTTGAAGACGGTAAGTCCAAATCTAAAAACGTCAAGAGCAAAATTTATTTAGAATTCAATCTTGAGTATGATTTACTATAAACATAATCAACAAGTCTTAAAATGTTGTCAAACCTGGTTTCTGAGATGGTTTTACAATAAAATTTACGGCTTTTTAAACACTCAAATACGAAAAACAACTTCAAATGGGGATTTTGGAGCCATTTACAGTATGGAAAGTTGTTCCCACACTTACTAAACAACAAAAAGTTTAAAATGTTGTATTTCTTGAAAACGGTACGTCTAAACCTGAAAACGCCAAGAGCAAAAGTTGTATAGAATTCAATTTTGAGTAAGACTTACTATAAACTTAAGCAATGAGTCTTAAAAAATTTCAAACCTGGTTTTTGCGATGTTTTCACAATGAAGTTTACGGCCTTTTAACCACGAAAATAACAAAACACAACTTCCAATCGAGATTTTGGAGCGATTTACTGAATGGAAAATGGTTCCCATACTTACCAAACAACAAAAAGTTCAAATTTTTGTATTGCTTGAAAACGGTACGTCCAAACCTAAAAACGCTAAAAGCAAAAGCTATTTAGAATTCAATCTTGAGTATGATTTACTATAAACATAATCAATAAGTCGTAAAATTTTTGCAAACCTGGTTTTTGAGATGTTTTTACAATGAAGTTTAAAGCTTTTTAATCACGGAAATAACAGAAACAACTTCAAATCGGCATTCTTTAGCGATTTACAATATGAAAAGTTGTTCCGATACTTAGCAAACCACAAAAAGTTTAAAATTTCGTGTTTCTCGAAAACGGTATGTACCAGCCTGAAGACGCCAAAAGCAAAAGTCGTTTAGAATCAAATTTTGATTAAGATTTACTATAAACATAAGCAATAAATCGTAAAAAATTTTCAAAATGTTGTTACAATAGAGTTTACGGCTTTGTAAACATCTCAGAAACTAGGTTTGAAAACATTTTAAGACTTGTTGATTATGTTCATAGTAAATCATACTAGAGATTTACGTTTAGACGTACCGTTTTCAAAAAATACAACATTTTTAAACTTTTTGTGGTTTGGTAAGTATGGGAACAACTTTCCATACTGTAAATCGTTCCAGAATCCCGATTTGAAGCTGTTTTTGTTATTTCCGAGATTAAAAAGCCTTAAACTCCATTGTAAAAACATGGCAAAAACCAGGTTTGAAAAAATTTTACGATTTATTGTTTATGTTTATAGTAAATCTTAATCAAAATTTGATTCTAAACAACTTTTTTTTTTGGCGTTTTCAGGCTGGTACATACCGTTTTCGAGAAACACGAAATTTTTAAACTTTTTGTTATTTGGTAAATATGGGAACAACTTTCCATACTGTAAATGGTTCCAAAATCCTGATTTGAAGTTGTTTTTAATATTTTCGTGGTTAAAAAGCCGTAAACTTCATTGTAAAAATATCTCAGAAACCAAGTTTGAAAACATTTTAATAGTTATTGATTACATTTATGGTAAATCTAACTCAAGATTGAATTCTAATTTACTGTTGCTCTTGGCGTTTTCAGGTTTGGACATACCGTTTTCAAAAAATTCAAAAATTTCAAACTTCTTGGGGAACAACTTTACATACTGTAAATAGCTCCAGAATCCCCATTTGAAGTTGTTTTTGGTATGTGCGTGTTTAAAAAGCCGTAAACTTTATTGTAACAACATCTCAGAAACTAGGTTTGAGAACGTTTTAAGACTTGTTGATTATTCTTATAGTAAATCTTACTCAAGATTGAATTCTAAATTACTTTTGCTCATGGCGTTTTCAGGTTTGGACATACCGTTTTCAAGAAATACAAAATTTTAAACTTTTTGTTCTTTGGTAAGGATGGGAACCACTTTCCATACTGTAAATGGTTCCAAAATCCTGATTTGAAGTTGTTTTTAATATTTTCGTGTTTAAAAAGCCGTAAACTTCATTGTAAAAACATCTCAGAAACCAAGTTTGAAAACATTTTAATAGTTATTGATTACATTTATAGTAAATCTAACTCAAGATTGAATTCTAATTTACTTTTGCTCTTGGCGTTTTCATGTTTGGACATACCGTTTTCAAGAAATACAAAAATTTCAAACTTTTGGGGAACAACTTTACATACTGTAAATGGCTCCAGAATCCCCATTTGAAGTTGTTTTTGGTATGTGCGTGTTTAAAAAGCCGTAAACTTTATTGTAAAAACATCACAGAAAGTAGGTTTGATAAAATTTTAAGCATTTTTGACAAAAATCGTTGTAACTTTGTTGTTTCAAGACATTTTGATAAAGTTTCTGATAAGTTTTGCTCAAAGTTCAATTTTAAACAAGTTTTGCTCTTTGCATTTTCAGGCTTCGGCATACCGTTTTCAAGAAATACAAAACTTTTAAACTTATTGTGGTTTGGTAAGTATCCCATACTTACCACGCAACTTTCCATGCTATAAATCGCCCCAAAAGCCCCATTTGAAGTTATTTTTGGTATTTCCGTGATTGAAAAGTATTAAACTTCATTGTAAAAACATCGCCAAAACCAGGTTTGAAAAAATTTTAAGACTTATTGATTAATTTTATAGTAAATGTTACTCAAAATAGAATTCTAAGCAACTTTTGCTCTTGGCGTTTCTAAGCTTGGACCTACCGTTTTCAAGAAATACAAAAATTTTCATCTTATTGTTGTTTGGTAAGTATCCCATACTTACCAAACAACTTTCCATACTACAAATCGCTCCAGAATCTGGATTTGAAGTTATTTTTTGTATTTCCGTGATTAAGAAGTTGAAAATTTGATTGCAAAACCATCGCAGAAACCAGGATTGAAAAATTTTAAGCACTTTTGACCAAAATCGTTGTAAATTTGTAGTTTTAAAACTTTTTGATAAATTTCCTGGTCAGTCTTACCTAAAATTGAATTCTTAACAAATTTTGCTGTTGGAATTTTCAGACCAAGTCGTCCCGTTTTCGAGAAACACATTTTTTTAAACTTTTTGTTGTTTGGTAAGTGTGGGAACAACTTTCCATACTGTCAATCGCTCCAAAATCTAAATTTGAAGTTGTTTTTAGTATTCCCGTTGTTAAGAAGCCGTAAAGTTTATTTAAAACACATCAGAAACCAGGTTTGAAAACATTTTAAGACTTATTGATTATGTTTATAGTAAATCTTAATCAAAATTGAATTCTAAACAACTTTTGCTCTTGGCGTTTTCAGGCTGGGCATACCGTTTTCGAGAAACACGAAATTTTAAAAATTTTGGTTGTTTGGTAAGTATGGGAACAACTTTCCATACTGTTAGTTGCTCCAGAATCCAGATTTGAGGTAATTTTTGGTATTGCCGTGAATAAAAACCCGTAAACTTCGTTGTAATAACATCGCAGAAAGCAAGTTTGAAAAATTTTTATGCATTCTAGCATTTCTGCATTTCTGCATTTCTGCATTTCAAGACCTGGCGATAAAGTTTCTGGTCAGTCTTACCAAGAATTGAATTCTAAACAACTTTTGCTCTTGGCATTTTCAGGCTTGAACGTACAGTTTTCAAAAAACACAAAAATTTTAAAATTTTTGTTGTTTGGTAAGTATGGGAACAACTTTCCATACTGTAAATCGCTCCAAAATCTCAATTTGAAGTCATTTTTGGTATTTCCGTTGTTAAAAAGCCATAAACTTAATTGTAAAACTTCGCAGGAACTAGGTTTGAAAACTTTTTAAGCATTCTTGACTAAAATATTTGAAACTTTGTTATTTCAAGACCTGGTGATAAAGTTTCTGGTCAGTCTTACCAAGAATTCGATTCTAAACAACTTTTGCTCTTGGCGTTTTCAGGTTTGGACGTACCGTTTTTAAGAAACACAAAACTTTAAAAATTTTGGTTGTTTGGTAAGTATGGGAACAACTTTTCATACTGTAAGTTGCTCCAGAATCTCGATTTGAGGTAATTTTTGGTATTGCGGTGATTAAAAACCCGTAAACTTCATTGTAAAAACATCGCAGAAGGCAAGTTTGAAAAATTTTTATGCATTCTTGACTAAAATATTTGAAACTTTGTTATTTTAAGATCTGTCGATAAAGTTTCTGGTCAGTCTTACCAAGAATTGAGTTCTAAACAACTTTTGCTTTTGGCATTTTCAGGCTTGGATGTACCGTTTTTAAGAAACACGAAAATTTTAAAATTTTTGTTGTTTGGTAAGTATGGGAACAACTTTCTATCCTATAAACCGCTCCAAAGTCTTGATTTGAAGTTATTTTTGGTGTTTCCGTGATTAAAAAGCCGTAAACTTAATTGTAAGAACTTCGCACGAACTAGGTTTGAAAATATTTTAAGTATTTTTGAAAAAAAACGTTGTAACTTTGTTTTTTCGAGCCTTTTTGATAAAATTTCTGGTGAGTCTTACTCAAAGTTTAATTCTAAACAACTTTTGCTCCTGGCATTTTGAGGCTTGGACGTGTAGTTTTCAAGAAATACAAAAATTGTTGACTTTATGTTGTTTGCTAAGTATCCCATACTTACCAAGCCACTTTCCATACTATAAATCGCTCCAAAATCACGGTCTGAAGTTATTTTTGGAATTTCCGTTGTTAAAAAGCCGTAAACTTCATTGTAAAACTTCGCAGGAACCAGGTTTGAGAAAGTTTTAAGCATTCCTGACTAAAATATTTGAAACTTTGTTATTTCAAGACCTGGCGATAAAGTTTCTGGTCAGTCTTACCAAGAATTGAATTCTAAACAACTTTTGCTCTTGGCATTTTCAGGCTTGAACGTACAGTTTTCAAAAAACACAAAAATTTTAAAATTTTTGTTGTTTGGTAAGTATGGGAACAACTTTCCATACTGTAAATCGCTCCAAAATCTCAATTTGAAGTTATTTTTGGTATTTCCGTTGTTAAAAAGCCATAAACTTAATTGTAAAACTTCGCAGGAACTAGGTTTGAAAACTTTTTAAGCATTCTTGACTAAAATATTTGAAACTTTGTTATTTCAAGACCTGGTGATAAAGTTTCTGGTCAGTCTTACCAAGAATTCAATTCTATACAACTTTTGCTCTTGGCATTTTCAGGTTTGGACGTACCGTTTTCAAGAACTGCAAGTTGCTCCAGAATCCCGAATTGAGGTAATTTTTGGTATTGCCATGATTAAAAACCCGTAAACTTCGTTTTAAAAACATTGCAGAAACCGGGATTGAAAAATTTCAAGTATTTTTGGGTAAAAATCGTTATAACTTTATTGTTTTAAGATTTATGGATAATGTTTCTAGCAAATCTTAATCAAAATCGAATTTTAAACACATTTTGCTTTTGCTATTTTTTCGCTAGCATGCATAGTTTTCGAGAAAACAGCCGATTTATCACAAAAATACCGAAAATCGCTTCAAATCGGGATTCTGAAGCGTTTTACAGCATTTACGGTCGTTTCCTTGAAACCGGTGCGTGATAGCAATAAAATAGCAAGAGCAAAAGTTGTTCAGAATTCAATTTCAGGTGGGATTTGGTTTAAGCTTTAGCAATAAGTCTTAAAACAAAAACGTTACAACGACTTTGTCACAAAAATACTACAAATTTTGTACAATCTGGTTTCTACGACTCGTAACAAAGAGATTAACGCCTTAATAATCACGAAAATCCTTAAATTCACTTCAAATCATGATTCTCGGACGTTTTGTTGCACGTACTGTCGTTTACTTTGAAACGGTGAGTGAGAAATTTCTTTGTAACACGTTGCTGAAACCAGGATTGGAAACTCTTTTTAGTGTTTTTGTGATAAAGTCGTAGTATCGTTCTTGTTTTAAGACCTAGAGATACAACTTAAACGAAAACTGACTCAAAATTGAATTCTAAACACATTTTGCTCTTGGTATTTTTCTGCTAGCACGCACCGGTTTCAAGAAAACGACCGCAAATGCTGTAAAACGCTTCAGAATCCCGATTTGAAGCGATTTTTGGTATTTTTGTGGTAAATCAGCCGTTTTCTCGAAAACTATGCTTGCTAGCGAAAAAATAGCAAGAGCAAAATGTGTTCAGAATTCGATTTTGAGTAAGACTTGCTAGAAACATTATCCATAAATCTTAAAACAATAAAGTTATAGCGATTTTTTCCCTAAAATACTTATAACTTTTCAATCCCGGTTTCTGCGATGTTTTTAAAACGAAGTTTACGGCTTTTTAACAACAGATATACCGAAAACAACTTCAAATTGAGATTTTGGAGCGATTTACAGTATGGAAAGTTGTTCCCACACTTACCAAACAACAAAAATTTTAAAATTTTTGTGTTTCTTGAAAACTGTACGTTCAAGCCTGAAAAGGCCAAGAGCAAAAGTTGTTTAGAATTCAATAATTGGTAAAACTGACCAGAAAAATTATCGACAGGTCTTGAAATAACAAGGTTTCAAATATTTTAGTCAAGAATGCTTGAAATTTTTTCAATTTTTTTTTCTGCGATGTGTTTATAATTAAGTTTACGGCTTTTTAATCACGGAAATACCAAAAATTACTTCAAATCAAGATTTTGGAGCGGTTTGTAGGATGGAAACTTGTTCCCATACTTACCAAATAACAAAAATTTTAAAATTTTCGTGTTTCTTGAAAACGGTACGTCCAAGCCTGAAAATGCCAATAGCAAAAGTTGTTTAGAACTCAATTCTTGGTAAGACTGACCAGAAACTTTATCGACAGATATTAAAATAACAAAGTTTCAAATATTTTAGTTAAGAATGCATAAAAATTTTTCAAGCATGCTTTCTGCGATGTTTTTACAACGAAGTTTACGGGTTTTTAATCACGGCAATACCAAAAATTACCTCAATTCGGGATTCTGGAGCAACTTGCAGTATGGAAAGTTGTTCCCATACTTACCAAACAACCAAAATTTTTAAACTTTTGTGTTTCTTGAAAACGGTACGTCCAAACCTGAAATTGCCAAGACCAAAAGTTGTTTAGAATTGAATTCTTGGTAAGACTGACCAGAAACTTTATCGACAGATCTTAAAATAACAAAGTTTCAAATATTTTAGTCAGGAATGCTTAAAACTTTCTCAAACCTGGTTCCTGCGAAGTTTTACAATGAAGTTTACGGCTTTTTAACCACGAAAATATCAAAAATAACTTCAAATTGAGATTCTGGAGCCATTTACAGTATGTAAAGTTGTTCCCCAAGAAGTTTGAAATTTTTGTATTTGTTGAAAACGGTATGTCCAAACCTGAAAACGCCAAGAGCAAAAGTAAATTAGAATTCAATCTTGAGTTAGATTTACTATAAATGTAATCAATAACTATTAAAATGTTTTCAAACTTGGTTTCTGAGATGTTTTTACAATGAAGTTTACGGCTTTTTAACCACGAAAATATTAAAAACAACTTCAAATCAGGATTTTGGAACCATTTACAGTATGGAAAGTTGTTCCCATATTTACCAAATAACAAGAAGTTTGAAATTTTTGTATTTCTTGAAAACGGTATGTCCAAACCTGAAAACGCCAAGAGCAAAAGTAATTTAGAATTCAATCTTGAGTTAGATTTACTATAAATTTAATCAATAACTGTTAAAATATTTTTAAACCTGATTTCGAAGATGTCTTTACAATGAAGTTTACGGCTTTTTAACCACGGAAATATCGAAAATAACTTCAAATCGGGATTTTTGAACCAATTGCAGTATGGAAATTTGTTCCCAAACTTACCAAACTACAAAAAGTTGTAAAATTTAGTTTTTCTTGGAAACTGTAGGTTCAAGCTTGAAAACGCCTAAAGCAATAGTTGTTTAGGATGCAATCTTGAGTAAGACTTACTATAAAGTTACAACGATTTTTGTCAAAAACGCTTAAAATTTTTTCAAACCTACTTTCTGTGATGTTCTTACAATAAAATTTAGGCCTTTTTAAAAACGGAAATACCAAAAATAACTTCAGAAACATAATCAATAAGTCATAAAATGTTTTCTAACCTGGTTTCTGAGATGCTTTTAGTATAAAGTTGACGGCTTTTTAATCACGGAAATAACTAAAACACCTCAAACGGCATTTAGGAGCTTTTTACAGCATGGAAAGTTGTTCTCAGATTTACCAAATTGCAAAAAGTTTAAAAATTTCGTGTTTCTTCAAAACGGTATGTCCCAGCCTGAAAATGTCAAGAGCAAAAGTTGTTTAGAATTCATTCTTGAGTAAGACTTACTATAAACTTAATCAGTAACTCTTAAAATTTTTTAAACCTGGTTTTTGCGATGTTTATACAATGAAATTCCTCGATCTCCTTTTGCTAACCACTTGGCTAATTTTGTGCCTGGCCCGCAAAATTTATATCCTGGAATATGTAGTTCAAATGGCAACTTGTAAATTCTCGAAAACGATACGACCTAGCCTGAAAACGCCAAGAGCAAATGTTGTTTAGAAATCAATTTTGAGTAAGATTTATTATAAACATAATAAATAAGTCTTAAAATGTTTTCAAACCGGGTTTCTGAGATGTTTTAACAATGAAGTTTACGGCTTTTTAACCACGAAAATAACAAAACACAACTTCAAATCGAGATTTTGGAGCGATTTATAGGCTGGAAATTTGTTGCGATACTTACTAAACAACAAAAAGTTTAAAAATTTCGTGTTTCTCGAAAACGGTATGCCCAGCCTGAAAACGCCAAGAGCAAAAGTAATTTAGAATTCAATCTTGAGTAAGATTTACTATAAAAATAATCAATAAGTCTTAAAATGTTTTCAAACCTGGTTTTTGAGATGTTGTTACAATAAAGTTTACAGTTTATTAAACACGCACATACCAAAAACAACTTCAAATGGGGATTTTGGAGCCATTTACAGTATAGAAAGTTGTTCCCATGCTTACTAAACAACAAAAAGTTTGAAATTTTTGTATTTCTTGAAAACGGTATGTCCAAACCTGAAAACGCCAAGAGCAAAATTAATTTAGAATTTAATCTTGAGTTAGATATACTATAAATATTAGCAATACTATTAAAATGTTTTCAAACTTGGTTTCTGAAATGTTTTTACAATAAAGTTTACGGATTTTTAAACACGCAAATACCAAAAACAACTTCAAATGGGGATTTTGGTGCGATTTACAGTATGGAAAGTTGTTCCCATACTTACCAAACAACAAAAAGTTTTAAATTTTGTATTTCTTAAAAACGGTATATCCAAACCTGAATACGCCATGAGCATAAATAATTTAGAATTCAATCTTGAGTAAGATTTACTATAAAAATAATCAATAAGTCTTAAAATGTTTTCAAACCTGGTTTCTAAGATGTTGTTACAATAAAGTTTACGGCTTTTTAAACACGCACATACAAAAAACAACTTCAAATGGAGATTTTGGAGCCATTTACAGTATGGAAAATTGTTTTCATACTTATCAAACAACAAAAAGTTTGAAATTCTTGTATTTCTTGAAAACAGTATGTCCAAACCTGAAAACGCCAAGAGCAAAAGTAATTTAGAATTCAATCTTGAGTTAGATTTACTATAAAAATAATCAATAAGTCTTAAAATGTTTTCAAACCTGGTTTTTGAGATGGTTTTACAATAAAGTTAACGGATTTTTAAACACGCAACTACCAAAAACAACCTCACATCTGGATTTTGGAGCGATTTACAGAATGTAAAATGGTTCCCATCCTTACCAAACAACAAAAAGTTTAAAATTTTGTACCGAATTTGGGGCCATTTACAGTATGGAAAGTTGTTCCCAAACATATCAAAATACAAAAAGTTTAAAAATACGGTTTTTCTCGAAAACGGTAGGGGCAAAAATCTCGAAATTCCCATATGGCAAATACTTTTTGCAATTTGGTGAGTTTGGGAACAACTTTCCATACTGTAAATCGCTCCAGAATTCCGATTTGAAGCTGTTTTTGTTATTTCCGTGATTAAAAAACCTTAAACTTCATTGTAAAAACATCGCAAAAACCAGGTTTGAAAAAATTTTACGATTTATTGTTTATGTTTATAGTAAATCTTAATCAAAATTTGATTCTAAACAACTTTTGCTTTTGGCGTTTTCAGGCTGGGACATACCGTTTTCGAGAAACATGAAATTTTTAAACTTTTTGTAGTTTGGTAAGTACCGGAACAACTTTTCATACTGTAAATCGCTAAAGAATGCCGATTTGAAGTTGTTTCTGTTATTTCCGTGATTAAAAAGCTTTAAACTTCATTGTAAAAGCATCTCAAAAACGAGGTTTGAAAAAATTTTACGACTTATTGACTATGTTTATAGTAAATCATACTCAAGATTGAATTCTAAATAGCTTTTGCTTTTAGCGTTTTTAGGTTTGGACGTACCGATTTCAAGAAATACAAAAAAATTGAACTTTCTGTTGTTTGGTAAGTATGGGAAATATTTTCCATTCAGTAAATCGCTCCAAAATCTCGATTTGAAGTTGTGTTTTGTTATTTTCGTGGTTAAAAAGCCGTAAACTTCATTGTTAAAACATCTCAAAAACCGGGTTTGAAAATATTTTAAGACTTATTTATTATGTTTATAATAAATCTTACTCAAAATTGAATTCTAAATTACTTTTGCTCTTGGAGTTTTCAGGTTTGGACATACCGTTTTCAAGAAATACAAAAATTTCAAACTTCTTGTTATTTGGTAAATATGGGAACAACTTTCCATACTGTAAATGGTTCCAAAATCCGTATTTGAAGTTGTTTTTAATATTTTCGTGGTTAAAAAGCCGTAAACTTCATTGTAAAACATCTCAGAAACCAAGTTTGAAAACATTTTAATAGTTATTGATTACATTTATAGTAAATCTAACTCAAGATTTAATTCTAATTTACTTTTACACTTGGCGTTTTCAGGTTTAGACATACCGTTTTCAGGAAATACAAAAATTTCAAACTTCTTGGGGAACAACTTTACATACTGTAAATGGCTCCAGAATCCCCATTTGAAGTTGTTTTTGGTATGTGCGTGTTTAAAAAGCCGTAAACTTTATTGTAACAACATCTCAGAAACTAGGTTTGAGAACATTTTAAGGCTTGTTGATTATTTTTATAGTAAATCTTACTCAAGATTGAACTCTAAATTACTTTTGCTCTTGGCGTTTGCAGGTTTGGACATACCGTTTTCAAGAAATACAAAAATTTCAAACTTCCTGTTGTTTGGTAAATATGGAAACAACTTTCCATACTGTAAATGGTTCCAAAATCTCGATTTGAAGTTGTGTTTTGTTATTTCCGTAATTAAAAACCCGTAAACTTCGTTGTAAAAACATCGCAGAAAGCAAGTTTGAAAAATTTTTATGCATTCTTGACTAAAATATTTGAAACTTTGTTATTTTAATATCTGTCGATAAAGTTTCTAGTCAGTCTTACCAAGAATTGAGTTCTAAACAACTTTTGCTATTGGCATTTTCAGGCTTGGACGTACCGTTTTCAAGAAACACGAAAATTTTAAATTTTTTGTTGTTTGGTAAGTATGGGAACAACTTTCCATCCTACAAACACTCTCCAAAATCTTGATTTGAAGTTATTTTTGGTATTTTCGTAATTGAAAAGCCGTAAACTTAATTGTAAATACATCGCAGAAAGCATATTTGAAAAAATTTTAAGCATTCTTGACTAAAATAGTTGAAACCTTGTTATTTCAAGACATGTCGACAATTTTTCTGGTCAGTTTTACCAAGTAGTGAATTCTAAACAACTTTTGCTCTTGGCATTTTCAGGCTTGAACGTACAGTTTTCAAGAAACACAAAAATTTTAAAATTTTTATTGTTTCGTAAGTGTGGGAACAACTTTCCATACTGTAAATCGCTCCAAAATCTCAATTAGAAGTTGTTTTTGGTATTTCTGTTGTTAAAAAGCCGTAAACTTCGTTTTAAAAACATCGCAGAAACCGGGATTGAAAAATTTTAAGTATTTTTGGGAAAAAATCGTTATAACTTTATTGTTTTAAGATTTATGGATAATGTTTCTAGCGAATCTTACTCAAAATCGAATTCTGAACACATTTTGCTCTTACTATTTTTTCGCTAGCAAGCATAGTTTTCGAGAAAACGGCTAATTTACCACAAAAATACCGAAAATCGCTTCAAATCGGGATTCTGAAGCGTTTTACAGCATTTGCGGTCATTTTCTTGAAACCGGTGCGTGCTAGCAGAAAAATACCAAGAGCAAAATGTGTTTAGAATTCAATTTTGAGTCAGTTTTCTTTTAAGTTGTATCTCTAGGTCTTAAAACAAGAACGATACTACGACTTTATCACAAAAACACTAAAAAGAGTTTCCAATCCAAGTTTCAGCAACGTGTTACAAAGAATTTTCTCACTCACCGTTTCAAAGTAAACGACAGTACGTGCAACAAAACGTCCGAGAATCATGATTTGAAGTGAATTTAAAGATTTTCGTGTTTATTAAGGCGTTAATCTCTTTGTTACGAGTCGTAGAAACCAGATTGTACAAAATTTGTAGTATTTTTGTGATAAAGTCGTTGTAACGTTTTTGTTTTAAGACTTATTGCTAAAGCTTAAACCAAATACCATCTGGAATTGAATTCTGAATAACTTTTGCTCTTGCTATTTTATTGCAAGCACGCACCGGTTTCAAGGAAACGACCGTAAATGCTGTAAAACGCTTCAGAATCCCGATTTGAAGCGATTTTCGGTATTTTTGTGATAAATCGGCTGTTTTCTCGAAAACTATGCATGCTAGCGAAAAAATAGCAAGAGCAAAATGTGTTTAAAATTCGATTTTGAGTAAGATTTGCTAGAAAGATTATCCATAAATCTTAAAACAATAAAGTTATAACGATTTTTTCCCAAAAATACTTGAAATGTTTCAATCCCGGTTTCTGCAATGTTTTTAAAACGAAGTTTACGGGTTTTTAATCACGCCAATACCAAAAATTACCTCAAATCGGGATTCTGGAGCAACTTGCAGTATGGAAAGTTGATCCCATACTTACCAAACAACCAAAATTTTTAAACTTTTGTGTTTCTTGAAAACGGTACGTCCAAACCTGAAAATGCCAAGACCAAAAGTTGTTTAGAATTGAATTCTTGGTAAGACTGACCAGAAACTTTATCGCCAGATCTTAAAATAACAAAGTTTCAAATATTTTAGTCAAGAATGCTTAAAACTTTCTCAAACCTGGTTCCAGCGAAGTTTTACAATGAAGTATACGGCTTTTTAACAACGGAAATACCAAAAATAACTTCAAATCGTGATTTTGGGGCGATTTATAGTATGGAAAGTGGCTTGGTAAGTATGGGATACTTAGCAAACAACATAAAGTTAACAATATTTGTATTTCTTGAAAACTACACGTCCAAGCCTGAAAATGCCAGGAGCAAAAGTTGTTTAGAATTAAACTTTGAGTAAGACTTACCAGAAATTTTATCAAAAAGGCTCGAAAAAACAAAGTTACAACATTTTTTTTTCAAAAATACTTAAAATGTTTTCAAACCTAGTTCGTGCGAAGTTTTTACAAATAAGTTTACGGCTTTTTAATCACGGAAATAACAAAAATAACTTCAAATCAAGATTTTGGAGCGGTTTATAGGATGGAAAGTTGTTCCCATACTTACCAAACAACAAAAATTTTAAAATTATTGTGTTTCTTGAAAACGGTACGTCCAAGCCTGAAAATGCCAAGAGCAAAAGTTGTTTAGAACTCAATTCTTGGTAAGACTGACCAGAAACTTTATCGACAGATCTTAAAATAACAAAGTTTCAAATATTTTAGACAAGAATGCTTAAAACTTTCTCAAACCTGGTTCCTGCGAAGTTTTACAATGAAGTTTACGGCTTTTTAACAACGGAAATACCAAAAACAACTTCAAATTGAGATTTTGGAGCGATCTACAGTATGGAAAGTTGTTCCCACACTTACCAAACAACAAAAATTTTAAAATTATTGTGTTTCTTGAAAACGGTACGTCCAAGCCTGAAAAAGCCAAGAGCAAAAGTTGTTTAGAACTCAATTCTTGGTAAGACTGACCAGAAACTTTATCACCAGGTCTTGAAATAACAAAGTTTCAAATATTTTAGTCAAGAATGCTTAAAAATTTTTCAAACCTAGTTCCTGCGAAGTTTTACAATTAAGTTTATGGCTTTTTAATCACGGAAACACAAAAATAACTACAAATCAAGATTTTGGAGCCATTTATAGGCTGGAAAGTTGTTCCGATACTTGTACCACGAAAATAACAAAACACAACTTCAAGAGCAAAAACTATTTAGAATTCAGTCTTGAGTATGATTTACTGTAAACATAATCAACAAGTCGTAAAATTTTTTCAAACCTGGTTTTTGAGATGTTTTTACAACGAAGTTTAAAGCTTTTTAATCACGGAAATAACAGAGACAACTTCAAATCGGCATTCTTTAGCGATTCACAGTATGAAAAGTTGATCCGATACTTAGCAAACAACAAAAAGTTTAAAAATCTCGTGTTTCTCGAAAACGGTATGCCCAGCCTGAAAACGCCAAGAGCAAAAGTTGTTTAGAATTCTATTTTGATTAAGATTTACTATAATCATTAATCAATAAGTCTTAAAATGTTTTCAAACCTGGTTTTGGCGATGTTTTTACAATGAAGTTTAAGGCTTTTCAATCACGGAAATACCAAAAATAACTTCATCTTATTGTTGTTTGGTAAGTATCCCATACTTACCAAACAACTTTCCATACTACAAATCGCTCCAGAATCTGGATTTGAGGTTATTTTTTGTATTTCCGTGATTAAAAAGTTGAAAATTTGATTGCAAAAACATCGCAGAAACCAGGATTGAAAAATTTTAAGCACTTTTGACCAAAATCGTTGTAAATTTGTAGTTTTAAAACTTTTTGATTAATTTCCTGGTCAGTGTTACCTAAAATTAAATTCTAAACAAATTTTGCTGTTGGAATTTTCAGACCAAGTCGTCCCGTTTTCGAGAAACACATTTTTTTAAACTTTTTGTTGTTTGGTAAGTGTGTGAACAACTTTCCATATTGTAAATCGCTAAAGAATGCCGATTTGAAGTTGTTTCTGTTATTTCCGTGATTAAAAAGCTTTAAACTTCATTGTAAAAACATCTCAAAACCAGGTTTGAAAAAATTTTACGATTTATTATTTATGTTTATAGTAAATCTTAATCAAAATTTGATTCTAAACAACTTTTGCTTTTGGCGTTTTCAGGCTGGTACATACCGTTTTCGAGAAAGACAAGATTTTTAAACTTTTTGTTGCTTGGTAAGTATCGGAACAACTTTTCATATTGTAAATCGCTAAAGCTAAAGAATGCCGATTTGAAGTTGTTTCTGTTATTTCCGTGATTAAAAAGCTTTAAACTTCATTGTAAAAACATCTCAAAAACCAGGTTTGAAAAAATTTTACGACTTATTGATATGTTTATAGTAAATCATACTCCAGATTGAATTCTAACTAGCTTTTGCTTTTAGCGTTTTTAGATTTGGACGTACTGTTTTCAAGAAATACAAAAAATTTGAACTTTCTGTTGCTTGGTAAGTATGGGAACCATTTTCCATTCAGTAAATCGCTCCAAAATCTTTGTGTTTTGTTATTTTAGTGGTTAAAAAGCCGTAAACTTTATTGTTAAAACATCTCGAAAACCGGGTTTGGGGAATACAGTTTTCGAGAAACACGAAATTTTTTAACTTTTTGTTGTTCGGTAAGTATCGGAACAACTTTCCAGCCTATAAATCGCTCCAAAATCTTGATTTGAAGTTATTTTTGGTGTTTCCGTGATTAAAAAACCATAAACTTAATTGTAAAACTTCGCAGGAACTAGGTTTGAAAAAGTTTTAAGCATTCTTGACTAAATTATTTGAAACTTTGTTATTTCAAGACCTGGTGATAAAGTTTCTGGTCAGTCTTACCAAGAATTCAATTCTAAACAACTTTTGCTCTTGGCATTTTCAGGTTTGGACGTACCGTTTTGAAGAAACACAAAACTTTAAAAATTTTGGTTGTTTGGTAAGAATGGGAACAACTTTCCATCCTATAAACCGCTCCAAAATCTTGATTTGAAGTTATTTTTGGTGTTTCCGTGATTAAAAAGCCGTAAACTTATTTGTAAGAACTTCGCACGAACTAGGTTTGAAAATATTTTAAGTATTTTTGAAAAAAAAACGATGTAACTTTGTTTTTTCAAGCCTTTTTGATAAGATTTCTGGTAAGTCTTACTCAAAGTTTAGTTCTAAACAACTTTTGCTCCTGGCATTTACAGGCTGGACGTGTAGTTTTCAAGAAATACAAAAATTGTTAACTTTATGTTGTTTGCTAAGTATCCCATACTTACCAAGCCACTTTCCATACTATAAATCGCTCCTAAATCACGATTTGAAGTTATTTTTGGTATTTCCGTGATTAAAAAGCCGTAAACTTAATTGTAAACACATCGCAGAAAGCAAATTTAAAAAAAATTTAAGCATTCTTGACTAAAATAGTTGAAACCTTGTTATTTCAAGACCTGTCGATAAATTTTCTGGTCAGTCTTACCAAGAATTGAATTCTAAACAACTTTTGCTCTTGGCATTTTCAGGCTTGAACGTAGTTTTCAAGAAACACAAAAATTTTAAAATTTTTGTTGTTTGGTAAGTGTAGGAACAACTTTCCATACTGTAAATCGCTCCAATATCTCAATTTGAATTTATTTTTGGTGTTTCCGTGATTAAAAAGCCATAAATTTAATTGTAAAACTTCGCAGGAACTAGGTTTGAAATAATTTTAAGCATTCTTGACTAAAATATTTGAAACTTTGTTATTTCAAGACCTAGTGATAGAGTTTCTGGTCAGTCTTACCAAGAATTCAATTCTAAACAAATTTTGCTCTTGGCATTTTCAGGTTTGGACGTAACGTTTTCAAGAAACACAAAACTTTAAAAATTTTGGTTGATTGGTAAGTATGGGAACAACTTTCCATACTGTAAGCTGCTCCAGAATTCCGATCTGAGGTAATTTTTGGTATTGCCGTAATTAAAAACCCGTAAACTTCGTTGTAAAAACATCGCGGAAAGCAAGTTTGAAAAATTTTTATGCATTCTTGACTAAAATAGTTGAAACCTTGTTATTCCAAGACCTGTCGATAAATTTTCTGGTCAGTTTTACAAAGTATTGAATTCTAAACAACTTTTGCTCTTGGCATTTTCAGGCTTGAACGTACAGTTTTCAAGAAACACAAAAATTTTAAAAATTTTATTGTTTGGTAAGTGTGGGAACAACTTTCCATACTGTAAATCGCTCCAAAATCTCAATTTGAAGTTGTTTTTGGTATTTCTGTTGTTAAAAAGCCGTAAACTTCGTTTTAAAAACATCGCAGAAACCGGGATTGAAAAATTTTAAGTATTTTTGGGAAAAAATCGTTATAACTTTATTGTTTTAAGATTTATGGATAAAGTTTCTAGCAAATCTTATTCAAAATCGAATTCTGAACACATTTTGCTCTTACTATTTTTTCGCTAGCAAGCATAGTTTTCGAGAAAACGGCTAATTTACCACAAAAATACCGAAAATCGCTTCAAATTGGGATTCTGAAGCGTTTTACAGCATTTGCGGTAGTTTTCTTGAAACCGGTGCGTGCTAGCAGAAAAATACCAAGAGCAAAATGTGTTTAGAATTCAATTTTGAGTCAGTTTTCGTTTAAGTTGTATCTCTAGGTCTTAAAACAAGAACGATACTACGACTTTATCACAAAAACACTAAAAAGAGTTTCCAATCCTGGTTTCAGCAACGTGTTACAAAGAAATTTCTCACTCACAGTTTCAAAGTAAACGACAGTACGTGCAACAAAACGTCCGAGAATCATGATTTGAAGTGAATTTAAGGATTTTCGTGATTATTAAGGCGTTAATCTCTTTGTTACGAGTCGTAGAAACCAGATTGTACAAAATTTGTAGTATTTTTGTGACAAAGTCGTTGTAACGTTTTTGTTTTAAGACTTATTGCTAAAGCTTAAACCAAATCCAACCTGAAATTGAATTCTAAACAACTTTTGCTCTTGCTATTTTATTGCTAGCACGCACCGGTTTCAAGGAAACGACCGTAAATGCTGTAAAACGCTTCAGAATCCCGATTTGAAGCGATTTTCGGTATTTTTGTGATAAATCGGCTGTTTTCTCGAAAACTATGCATGCTAGCGAAAAAATAGCAACAGCAAAATGTGTTTAAAATTTGATTTTGAGTAAGATTTGCTAGAAACATTATCCATAACCATAAATCTTAAAACAATAAAGTTATAACGATTTTTTCCCAAAAATACTTGAAATGTTTCAATCCCGGTTTCTGCAATGTTTTTAAAACGAAGTTTACGGGTTTTTAATCATGGCAATACCAAAAATTACCTCAATTCGGGATTCTGGAGCAACTTGCAGTTGCAACGGTACGTCCAAACCTGAAAATGCCAAGAGCAAAAGTTGTATAGAATTGAATTCTTGGTAAGACTGACCAGAAACTTTATCACCAGGTCTTGAAATAACAAAGTTTCAAATATTTTAGTCAAGAATGCTTAAAAAGTTTTCAAACCTAGTTCCTGCGAAGTTTTACAATGAAGTTTACGGCTTTTTAACAACGGAAATACCAAAAATAACTTCAAATCGTGATTTTGGGGCGATTTAAAGTATGGAAAGTGGCTTGGTAAGTATGGGATACTTAGCAAACAACATTAAGTTAACAATTTTTGTATTTCTTGAAAACTACACGTCCAAGCCTGAAAATGCCAGGAGCAAAAGTTGTTTAGAATTGAATTCTTGGTAGGACTGACCAGAAACTTTATCACCAGGTCTTGAAATAACAAAGTATCAAATATTTTAGTCAAGAATGCTTAAAAAATTTTCAAACCTAGTTCCTGCGAAGTTTTACAATTAAGTTTATGGCTTTTTAATCACGGAAACACAAAAATAAATTCAAATCAAGATTTTGGAGCCATTTATAGGCTGGAAAGTTGTTCCGATACTTGAACCACGAAAATAACAAAACACAACTTCAAGAGCAAAAACTATTTAGAATTCAGTCTTGAGTATGATTTACTGTAAACATAATCAATAAGTCGTAAAATTTTTTCAAACCTGGTTTTTGAGATGTTTAACAATGAAGTTTAAAGCTTTTTAATCACGGAAATAACAGAAACAACTTCAAATCGGCATTCTTTAGCGATTCACAGTATGAAAAGTTGATCCGATACTTAGCAAACAACAAAAAGTTTAAAAATCTCGTGTTTCTCGAAAACGGTATGCCCAGCCTGGAAACGCCAAGAGCAAAAGTTGTTTAGAATTCAATTTTGATTAAGATTTACTATCAACATAATCAATAAGTCTTAAAATGTTTTCAAACCTGGTTTTGGCGATGTTTTTACAATGAAGTTTAAGGCTTTTCAATCACGGAAATACCAAAAATAACTTCAAATGGGGCTTTTGGAGCGATTTATAGTATGGAAAGTTGCGTGGTAAGTATGGGATACTTACCAAACCACAATAAGTTTAAAAGTTTTGTATTTCTAGAAAACGGTATGTCGAAGCCTGAAAATGCAAAAAGCAAAACTTGTTTCAAATTGAACTTTGAGCAAAACTTATCAGAAATTTTATCAAAATGTCTTGAAACAACAAAGTTACAACGGTTTTTGTCAAAAATGCTTAAAATTTTTTCAAACCTACTTTTTGTGATGTTTTTACAATTAAGTTTAGGCCTTTTAATCATAGAAATAACAAGACACAACTTCAAATCGATTTTGGAACCATTTACAGTATGGGAAGTTGTTCCCATATTTACCAAACAACAAAAAGTTGGAAATTTTTGTATTTCTTGAAAGTGGTATGTCCAAACCTAAAAACGCCATGAGCAATGGTAATTTCGTATGCAATCTTGAGTAAGATTTACTATAAAAATAATCAATAAGTCTTAAAATGTTTTCAAACCTGTTTTCTGAGACGGTTTTACAATAAAGTTAACGGATTTTTAAACACGCAAATACGAAAAACAACATCAAGAAAACGGCTGATTTACCACAAAAATACCGAAAATCGCTTCAAATTGGGATTCCGAAGCGTTTTACAGCATTTGCGGTCGTTTTCTTGAAACCGGTGCGTGCTAGCAGAAAAATACCAAGAGCAAAATGTGTTTAGAATTCAATTTTGAGTCAGTTTTCGTTTAAGTATACAATGAAGTTCCTTGATCTCCTTTTACTAACCACTTGGCTAATTTTGTGCCTGGCAGGCAAAATTTATATTCTGGAATATGTAGTTCAAATGGCAACTTGTAAATTCTCGAAAACGATACGACCTAGCCTGAAAACTTCAAGAGCAAATGTTGTTTAGAATTCAATTTTGAGTAGGATTTATTATAAACATAATAAATAAGTCTTAAAATGTTTTCAAACCTGGTTTTTGAGATGTTGTTACAATAAAGTTTACAGTTTATTAAACACGCACATACCAAAAACAACTTCAAATGGGAATTTTGGAGCCATTTTCAGTATAGAAAGTTGTTCCCATGCTTACTAAACAACAAAAAGTTTGAAATTTTTGTATTTCTTGAAAACGGTATGTCCAAACCTGAAAACGCCAAGAGCAAAAGTAATTCAGAATTTAATGTTGAGTTAGATATACTATAAATATTATCAATACTATTAAAATATTTTCAAACTTGGTTTCTGAAATATTTTTACAATAAAGTTTACGGATTTTTAAACACGCAAATACGAAAAACAACTTCAAATGGGGATTTTGGTGCGATTTAGAGTATGGAAAGTTGTACCCATACTTACCAAACAACAAAAAGTTTTAAATTTTGTATTTCTTAAAAACGGTATATCCAAACCTGAAAACGCCATGAGCATAAATAATTTAGAATTCAATCTTGAGTAAGATTTACTATAGAAATAATCAATAAGTCTTAAAATGTTTTCAAACCTGGTTTCTGAGATGTTGTTACAATAAAGTTTACGGCTTTTTAAACACGCACATACAAAAAACAACTTCAAATGGAGATTTTGGAGCCATTTACAGTATGGAAAATTGTTTTCATACTTATCAAACAACAAAAAGTTTGAAATTCTTGTATTTCTTGAAAACAGTATGTCCAAACCTGAAAACGCCAAGAGCAAAAGTAATTTAGAATTCAATCTTAAGTTAGATTTACTATAAAAATAATCAATAAGTCTTAAAATGTTTTCAAACCTGGTTTTTGAGATGTTGTTACAATAAAGTTTACGGTTTTTTAAACGCGCACATACCAAAAACAACTTCTAATGGGGATTTTGGAGCCATCTACAGTATGGTAAGTTGTTGCCATACTTACCAAACAACAAAAAGTTTTAAATTTTGTATTTCTTAAAAACGGTATGTCCAAACCTAAAAACGCCAAGAGCAAAAGTCATTTAGAATTTAGTCTTGAGTTAGTTTTACTATAAATATAATTAATAACTGTTAAAATATTTTTAATTCTGGTTTTTGAGATGTTTCTACAATGAAGTTTACGGCTTTTTAACCACGGAAATATCGAAAACACCTTCAAATCGGGACTTTGGAACCATTTACAGTATCAAAAGTTGTTCCCAAACTAACCAAACTACAAGTTTAAGAATTTCGTTTTTCTTGAAAACTGTAGGTGCAAGCCTGAAAACGCTTAGAGCAATAGTTGTTTAGAATGCAATCTTGAGTAAGACTTACTATAAACTTTATCAAAAATTCTTGAAACAACAAATTTACAACAATTTTTGTCAAAAATAGTAAACATTTTTTATTCCTGGTTTCTGGGAAGATGAATGAAGTTTACAGCTTTTTGACCACGGAAATAATAAAAATAACTTCAAATCGGGATTTTGGAGCAATTTACAGAATGTAAAGTGGTTCCCATCTTTACCAAACAACAAAAAGTTTGAAATTTTTGTATTTTTTGAGAACGGCATGTCCAAACCTGAAAACGCCATAAGCAATGGTAATTTAGTATCCAATCTTGAGTAAGATTTACTATAAAAATAATCAATAAGTTTTAAAATGTTTTCAAAGCTGGTTTCTGAGATGTTTTTACAATATTATTTATTGTTTATGTTTATAGTAAATCTTAATCAAAATTTGATTCTAAACAACTTTTGCTTTTGGCGTTTGTAAGCTGGGACATACCGTTTTCGAGAAACACGAATTTTTTAAACTTTTTGTTGTTTGCTAAGTATCGGATCAACTTTTCATACTGTGAATCGCTAAAGAATGCCGATTTGAAGTTGATTCTGTTATTTCCGTGATTAAAATGCTTTAAACTTCATTGTAAAAACATCTCAAAAACCAGGTTAGAAAAAATTTTACGACTTATTGATTATGTTTATAGTAAATCATACTCAAGACTGAATTCTAAATAGTTTTTGCTCTTGAAGTTGTGTTTTGTTATTTTCGTGGTTCAAAAGCTGTAAACTTCATTCTTAAAACATCTCAGAAACTTGGTTTGAAAACATTTTAAAACTTATTTATTATGTTTATAATAAATATTACTCAAAATTGAATTCTAAACAACTTTTGTTCTTGGCATTTTCAGGCTAGGTCGTATCGTTTTCGAGAATTAATAAGTTGCCAATTGAACTACATATTCCAGGCTATAAATTTTGCGTTCCAGGTACAAAATTACCCAAGTAGTTAGCAAAAGGAGATCAAGAAACTTCATTGTAAATACATCGCAAAAACCAGGTTTAAAAATTTCTAAAACTGTAGGTGCAAGCCTGAAAACGCCTAGAGCAATAGTTGTTTAGAATGCAATCTTGAGTAAGACTTACTATAAACTTTATCAAAAGGTCTTAAAACAATAAATTTACAACAATTTTTATAAAAAATACAAAACATTTTTTTAAACCTGGTTTCTGGGAAGTTTTTACAATGAAGTTTACAGTTTTTGACCACGGAAATAACAAAAATAACAGTGGTTAGCAAAAGGAGATCAAGGAAATTCATTGTATAAACATCGCAAAACTTCAAATCGAGATTTTGGAGCGATTTGCTGAATGGACGTACCGTTTTCAAGAAATACAAAAAATTTGAACTTTCTGTTGTTTGGTAAGTATGGGAACTATTTTCCATTCAGTAAGTCGCTCCAAAATCTCGATTTGAAGTTGTGTTTTGTTATTTTCGTGGTTAAAAAGCCCTAAACTTCATTATTAATACATCTCAAAAACCGGGTTTGAAAACATTTTAAGACTTATTTATTATGTTTATAATAAATCTTACTCAAAATTGAATTCTAAACAACATTTGCTCTTGGCGTTTTCAGGCTAGGTCGTATTGTTTTCGAGAATTTATAAGTTGCCATTTGAACTACATATTCCAGGACATAAATTTTGCGGGCCAGGTACAAAATTGGCCAAGTGGTTAGCAAAAGAGATCAAGGAACTTCATTGTATAAACATCGCAAAAACCAGGTTTAAAAAATTTTAAGAGTTACTGATTAAGTTTATAGTAAGTCTTACTCAAGACTGAATTCTAAACAACTTTTGCTCTTGACATTTTCAAGCTGGGACATACCGTTTTGAAGAAGCACGAAATTTTTAAACTTTTTGCAATTTGGTAAATTTGAGAACAACTTTCCATACTCTAAAAAGCTCCTAAATGCCGTTTGAGGTGTTTTTGTTATTTCCGTGATTAAAAAGCCGTCAACTTTATTCTAAAAGCATCTCAGAAACCAGGTTAGAAAACATTTTATGACCTATTGATTATGTTTCTGAAGTTATTTTTGGTATTTCCGTGATTAAAAAGGCCTAAACTTTATTGTAAGAACATCACATAAAATAGGTTTGAAAAAATTTTAAGCATTTTTGACAAAAATCGTTGTAACTTTATAGTAAGTCTTACTCAAGATTGCATCCTAAACAACTATTGCTTTAGGAGTTTTCAGGCTTGAACCTACAGTTTCCAAGAAAAACTAAATTTTAAAACTTTTTGTAGTTTGGTAAGTTGGGGAACAAATTTCCATACTGCAATTGGTTCAAAAATCCCGATTTGAAGTTGTTTTCGATATTTCCGTGGTTAAAAAGCGGTAAACTTCATTGTAAAAACATCTTAGAAATCAGGTTTAAAAATATTTTAACAGTTATTGATTAAATTTATAGTAAATGTAACTCAAGATTGAATTCTAAATTACTTTTGCTCTTGGCGTTTTCAGGTTTGGACATACCGTTTTCAAAAAATACAAAAATTTCAAACTTCTTGTTGTTTGGTAAATATGGGAACAAATTTCCATACTGTAAATGGTTCCAAAACCCTGATTTGAAGTTGTTTTTGATATTTTCGTGGTTAAAAAGCCGTAAACTTCATTGTGAAAACATCGCAAAAACCAGGTTTGAAATTTTTTAAAACTTATTGCTTAAGTTTATAGTAAGTCTTACTCAAAATTGAATCCTAAACAACTTTTGCTCTTGGCGTTTGCAGGTTTAGACGTACCGTTTTCAAGAAATACAACATTTTTAAACTTTTTGTGGTTTGGTAAGTATGGGAACAACTTTCCATACTGTAAATCGCTCCAGAATCCCGATTTGAAGCTGTTTTTGTTATTTCCGAGATTAAAAAGCCTTAAACTTCATTGTAAAAACATGGCAAAAACCAGGTTTGAAAAAATTTTACGATTTATTGTTTATGTTTATAGTAAATCTTAATCAAAATTTGATTCTAAACAACTTTTGCTTTTGACGTTTTCAGGCTGGTACATACCGTTTTCGAGAAACACGAAATTTTTAAACTTTTTGTTGTTTGGTAAGTATCGGAACAACTTTTCATATTGTAAATCGCTAAAGAATGCCGATTTGAAGTTGTTTCTGTTATTTCCGTGATTAAAAAGCTTTAAACTTCAGTGTAAAAGCATCTCAAAACCAGGTTAGAAAAAATTTTACGACTTATTGATTATGTTTATAGTAAATCATACTCAAGATTGAATTCTAAATAGCTTTTGCTTTTAGCGTTTTTAGGTTTGGACGTACCGTTTTCAAGAAATACAAAAAATTTGAACTTTCTGTTGTTTGGTAAGTATGGGAACCATTTTCCATTCAGTAAATCGCTCCAAAATCTCGATTTGAAGTTGTGTTTTGTTATTTTCGTGGTTAAAAAGCCGTAAACTTCATTGTTAAAACATCTCAAAAACCGGGTTTGAAAACATTTTAAGACTTATTTATTATGTTTATAATAAATCTTACTCAAAATTGAATTCTAAACAACATTTGCTCTTGGCGTTTTCAGTCTAGGTCGTATCGTTTTCGAGAATTTATAAGTTGCCATTTGAACTACATATTCCAGGACATAAATTTTGCGGGCCAGATACAAAATTGGCCAAGTGGTTAACAAAAGGAGATCAAGGAACTTAATTGTATAAACATCGCAAAAACCAGGTTTAAAAAATTTTAAGAGTTACTGATTAAGTTTATAGTAACTCTTTCTCAAGACTGAATTCTAAACAAATTTTGCTCTTGACATTTTCAGGCTGGGACATACCGTTTTGAAGAAACACGAAATTTTTAATCTTTTTGCAATTTGGTAAATTTGAGAACAACTTTCCATACTATAAAAAGCTCCTAAATGCCGTTTGAGTTGTTTTTGTTGTTTCCGTGATTAAAAAGCCGTCAATTTTATTCTAAAAGCATCTCAGAAACCAGGTTAGAAAACATTTTATGACCTATTGATTAGGTTTCTGAAGTTATTTTTGGTATTTCCGTGATTAAAATGGCCCAAAACTTTATTGTAAGAACATCACAGAAAGTAGGTTTGAAAAAATTTTAAGCATTTTTGACAAAAATTGTTGTAACTTTATAGTAAGTCTTACTCAAGATTGCATACTAAACAACTATTGCTTTAGGCGTTTTCAACCTTGAATCTACAGTTTCCAAGAAAAACTAAATTTTAAAACTTTTTGTAGTTTGGTAAGTTTGGGAACAAATTTCCATACTGCAATTGGTTCAAAAATCCCGATTTGAAGTTGTTTTCGATATTTCCGTGGTTAAAAAGCGGTAAACTTCATTGTAAAAACATCTTAGAAATCAGGTTTAAAAATATTTTAACAGTTATTGATTAAATTTATAGTAAATCTAACTCAAGATTGAATTCTAAATTACTTTTGCTCTTGGCGTTTTCAGGTTTGGACATACCGTTTTCAAAAAATACAAAAATTTCAAACTTCTTGTTGTTTGGTAAATATGGGAACAAATTTCCATACTGTAAATGGTTCCAAAATCCTGATTTGAAGTTGTTTTTAATATTTTCGTGGTTAAAAAGCCGTGAAAACATCGCAAAAACCAGGTTTGAAATTTTTTAAAACTTATTGCTTAAGTTTATAGTAAGTCTTACTCAAAATTGAATCCTATACAACTTTTGCTCTTGGCGTTTGCAGGTTTAGACGTACCGTTTTCAAGAAATACAACATTTTTAAACTTTTTGTGGTTTGGTAAGTATGGGAACAACTTTCCATACTGTAAATCGCTCCAGAATCCCGATTTGAAGCTGTTTTTGTTATTTCCGAGATTAAAAAGCCTTAAACTTCATTGTAAAAACATGGCAAAAACCAGGTTTGAAAATTTTTTACGATTTATTGTTTATGTTTATAGTAAATCTTAATCAAAATTTGATTCTAAACAACTTTTGCTTTTGACGTTTTCAGGCTGGTACATACCGTTTTCGAGAAACACGAAATTTTTAAACTTTTTGTTGTTTGGTAAGTATCGGAACAACTTTTCATATTGTAAATCGCTAAAGAATGCCGATTTGAAGTTGTTTCTGTTATTTCCGTGATTAAAAAGCTTTAAAGTTCAGTGTAAAAGCATCTCAAAACCAGGTTAGAAAAAATTTTAAGACTTATTGATTATGTTTATAGTAAATCATACTCAAGATTGAATTCTAAATAGCTTTTTCTTTTAGCGTTTTTAGGTTTGGACGTACCGTTTTCAAAAAATACAAAAAATTTGAACTTTCTGTTGTTTGGTAAGTATGGGAACCATTTTCCATTCAGTAAATCGCTCCAAAATCTCGATTTGAAGTTGTGTTTTGTTATTTTCGTGGTTAAAAAGCCGTAAACTTCATTGTTAAAACATCTCAGAAACCAAGTTTGAAAACATTTTAATAGTTATTGATTACATTTATAGTAAATCTAACTCAAGATTGAATTCTAATTTACTTTTGCTCTTGGCGTTTTCAGGTTTGGACATACCGTTTTCAAGAAATACAAAAATTTCAAACTTCTTGGGGAACAACTTTACATACTGTAAATGGCTCCAGAATTCCTATTTGAAGTTGTTTTTGGTATGTGTGATTCCGGAGCGATTTGTAGTATGGAAAGTTGTTTGGTAAGTATGGGATACTTACCAAACAACAATAAGATGAAAATTTTTGTATTTCTTGAAAACGGTAGGTCCAAACCTGAAAACGCCAAGAGCAAAAGTAATTTAGAATTCAATCTTGAGTTAGATTTACTATAAAAATAATCAACAAGTCTTAAAATGTTTTCAAACCTAGTTTCTGAGATGTTGTTACAATAAAGTTTACGGCTTTTTAAACACGCACATACCAAAAACAACTTCAAATCGGGATTCTGGGGCCATTTAGAGTATGTAAAGTTCTTCCCCAAGAAGTTTGAAAATTTTGTATTTCTTGAAAACGGTATGCCCAAACCTGAAAACGCCAAGAGCAAAAGTAATTTAAAATTCAATCTTGAGTTAGATTTACTATAAAAATAATCAATAACTATTAAGATGTTTTCAAACTTGGTTTCTGAGATGTTTTTACAATGAAGTTTACGGCTTTTTAACCACGAAAATATCAAAAACAACTTCAAATCAGGATTTTGGAACCATTGAAGTTTACGGCTTTTTAACAACGGAAATACCAAAAATAACTTTAAATCGTGATTTTGGAGCGATTTATAGTATGGAAAGTGGCTTGGTAAGTATGGGATACTTAGCAAACAACATAAAGTTAACAATATTTGTATTTCTTGAAAACTACACGTCCAAGCCTGAAAATGCCAGGAGCAAAAGTTGTTTAGAATTAAACTTTGAGTAAGACTTACCAGAAATTTTATCAAAAATGCTCGAAAAAACAAAGTTACAACGTTTTTTTTTCAAAAATACTTAAAATATTTTCAAACCTAGTTCGTGCGAAGTTCTTACAAATAAGTTTACGGCTTTTTAATCACGGAAACACCAAAAATAACTTCAAATCAAGACTTTGGAGCGGTTTATAGGATAGAAAGTTGTTCCCATACTTACCAAACCACAAAAATTTTAAAATTTTCGTGTTTCTTGAAAACGGTACATCCAAGCCTGAAAATGCCAAAAGCAAAAGTTGTTTAGAACTCAATTCTTGGTAAGACTGACCAGAAACTTTATCGACAGATCTTAAAATAACAAAGTTTCAAATATTTTAGTCAAGAATGCATAAAAATTTTTCAAACTTGCTTTCTGCGATGTTTTTACAGCGAAGTTTACGGGTTTTTAATCACCGCAATACCAAAAATTACCTCAAATCGGGATTCTGGAGCAACTTACAGTATGGAAAGTTGTTTCCATACTTACCAAACAACCAAAATTTTTAAAGTTTTGTGTTTCTTGAAAACGGTACGTCCAAACCTGAAAATGCCAAGAGCAAGTTGTTTAGAATTGAATTCTTGGTAAGACTGACCAGAAACTTTATCACCAGGTCTTGAAATAACAAAGTTTCAAATATTTTAGTCAAGAATGCTTAAAATTTTTTCATATTTGCTTTCTGCGATGTGTTTACAATTAAGTTTACGGCTTTTTAATCACGGAAACACCAAAAATAACTTCAAATCAAAATTTTGGAGCGGTTTATAGGATGGAAAGTTGTTCCCATACTTACCAAACAACAAAAATTTTAAAATTTTTGTGTTTCTTGAAAACGGTACGTCCAAGCCTGAAAATGCCAAGAGCAAAAGTTGTTTAGAATTCAATTCTTGGTATGACTGACCAGAAACTTTATCGACAGATCTTAAAATAACAAAGTTTCAAATATTTTAGTCAAGAATGCATAAAAAATTTTCAAACTTGCTTTCTGCGATGTTATTACAACGAAGTTTACGGGTTTTTATTCACGTCAATACCAAAAATTACCTCAAATCGGGATTCTGGAGCAACTAACAGTATGGAAAATTGTTCCTATACTTACCAAACAACCAAAATTTTTAAAATTTCGTGTTTCTCGAAAACGGTATGCCCAGCCTGAAAAAGCCAATAGCAAAAGTTGTTTAGAATTCAATTTTGATTAAGATTTACTATAAACATAATCAATAAGTCTTAAAATGTTTTCAAACCTGGTTTCTGATGTGTTTTAAATAAACTTTACGGCTTCTTAACAACGGGAATACCAAAAACAACTTCAAATTGAGATTTTGGAGCGATTTACAGTATGGAAAGTTGTTCCCACACTTACCAAACAACAAAAAGTTTAAAAAAATGTGTTTCTCGAAAACGGGACGACTTGGTCTTAAAATTCCAACAGCAAAATTTGTTTAGAATTCAATTTTAGGTAAGACTGACCAAGAATTTTATCAAAAAGTTTTCAAACTACAAATTTACAACGATTTTGGTCAAAAGTGCTTAAAATTTTTCAATCCTGGTTTCTGCGATGTTTTTGCAATCAAATTTTCACCTTTTTAATCACGGAAATACAAAAAATAACTTCAAATCCAGATTCTGGAGCGATTTGTAGTATGGAAAGTTGTTTGGTAAGTATGGGATAATTACCAAACAACAATAAGATGAAAATTTTTGTATTTCTTGAAAACGGTAGGTCCAAGCTTAAAAACGCCAAGAGCAAAAGTTGCTTAGAATTCTATTTTGAGTAACATTTACTATAAAATTAATCAATAAGTCTTAAAATTTTTTCAAACCTGGTTTTGGCGATGTTTTTACAATGAAGTTTAAGGCTTTTCAATCACGGAAATACCAAAAATAACTTCAAATGGGGCTTTTGGAGCGATTTATAGCATGGAAAGTTGCGTGGTAAGTATGGGATACTTAAGAAACCACAATAAGTTTAAAAGTTTTGTATTTCTTGAAAACGGTATGTCGAAGCCTGAAAATGCAAAGAGCAAAACTTGTTTAAAATTGAACTTTGAGCAAAACTTATCAGAAACTTTATCAAAATGTCTTGAAACAACAAAGTTACAACGATTTTTGTCAAAAATGCTTAAGATTTTTTCAAACCTACTTTCTGTGATGTTTTTACAATAAAGTTTACGGCTTTTTAAACACGCACATACCAAAAACAATTTCAAATGGGGATTCTGGAGCCATTTACAGTATGTAAAGTTGTTCCCCAAGAAGTTTGAAATTTTTGTATTTCTAGAAAACGGCAAGTCCAAATCTAAAAACGTCAAGAGCAAAATTTATTTAGAATTCAATCTTGAGTATGATTTACTATAAACATAATCAACAAGTCTTAAAATGTTTTCAAACCTGGTTTCTGAGATGGTTTTACAATAAAATTTACGGCTTTTTCAGGTTTGGACGTACCGTTTTCAAGAAACACTAAACTTTAAAAATTTTGGTTGTTTGGTAAGTATGGGAACAACTTTCCATACTGTAAGTTGCTCCAGAATTCCGATTTGAGGTAATTTTTGGTATTGCCGTAATTAAAAACCCGTAAACTTCGTTGTAAAAACATCGCAAAAAGCAAGTTTGAAAAATTTTTATGCATTCTTGACTAAAATATTTGAAACTTTGTTATTTTAATATCTGTCGATAAAGTTTCTGGTCAGTCTTACCAAGAATTGAGTTCTAAACAACTTTTGCTATTGGCATTTTCAGGCTTGGACGTACCGTTTTCAAGAAACACGAAAATTTTAAAATTTTTGTAGTTTGGTAAGTATGGGAACAACTTTCCATCCTACAAACCGCTCCAAAATCTTGATTTGAAGTTATTTTTGGTATTTCCGTGATTAAAAAGCCGCAAACTTAATTGTAAACACATCGCAGAAAGCAAATTTGAAAAAATTTTAAGCATTCTTGACTAAAATAGTTGAAACCTTGTTATTTCAAGACCTGTCGATAAATTTTCTGGTCAGTTTTACCAAGTATTGAATTCTAAACAACTTTTGCTCTTGGCATTTTCAGGCTTGAACGTACAGTTTTCAAGAAACACAAAAATTTTAAAATTTTTGTTGTTTGGTAAGCGTGGGAACAACTTTCCATACTGTAAATCGCTCCAAAATCTCAATTTGAAGTTGTTTTTGGTATTTCTGTTGCTAAAAAGCCGTAAACTTCGTTTTAAAAACATCGCAGAAACCGGGATTGAAAAATTTTAAGTATTTTTGGGAAAAAATCGTTATAACTTTATTGTTTTAAGATTTATGTATAATGTTTCTAGCAAATCTTACTCAAAATCGAATTCTGAACACATTTTGTTCTTGCAATTTTGCGCTAGCAAGCATAGTTCTCCCGAAAACGGCTGATTTACCACAAAAATACCGAAAGTCGCTTCAAATCGGGATTCTGAAGCGTTTTACAGCATTTGCGGTCGTTTTCTTGAAACCGGTGCGTGCTAGCAGAAAAATACCAAGAGCAAAATGTGTTTAGAATTCAATTTTGAGTCAGTTTTCGTTTAAGTTGTATCTCTAGGTCTTAAAACAAGAACGATACTACGACTTTATCACAAAAACACTAAAAAGAGTTTCCAATCCTGGTTTCAGCAACGTGTTACAAAGAAATTTCTCACTCACCGTTTCAAAGTAAACGACAGTACGTGCAACAAAACGTCCGAGAATCATGATTTGAAGTGAATTTAAGGATTTTCGTGATTATTAAGGCGTTAATCTCTTTGTTACGAGTCGTAGAAACCAGATTGTACAAAATTTGTAGTATTTTTGTGATAAAGTCGTTGTAACGTTTTTGTTTTAAGACTTATTGCTAAAGCTTAAACCAAATCCAACCTGAAATTGAATTCTGAACAACTTTTGCTCTTGCTATTTTATTGCTAGCACGCACCGGTTTCAAGGAAACGACCGTAAATGCTGTAAAACGCTTCAGAATCCCGATTTGAAGCGATTTTCGGTATTTTTGTGATAAATCGGGTGTTTTCTCGAAAACTATGCATGCTAGCGAAAAAATAGCAAGAGCAAAATGTGTTTAAAATTCGATTTTGAGTAAGATTTGCTAGAAACATTATCCATAAATCTTAAAACAATAAAGTTATAACGATTTTTTTCCAAAAATACTTGAAATTTTTCAATCCCGGTTTCTACAATGTTTTTAAGACGAAGTTTACGGGTTTTTAATCACGGCAATACCAAAAATTACCTCAAATCGGGATTCTGGAGCAACTTGCAGTATGGAAAGTTGTTCCCATACTTACCAAACAACCAAAATTTTTAAACTTTTGTGTTTCTTGAAAACGGTACGTCCAAACCTGAAAATGCCAAGACCAAAAGTTGTTTAGAATTGAATTCTTGGTAAGACTGACCAGAAACTTTATCGCCAGGTCTTGAAATAACAAAGTTTCAAATATTTTAGTCAAGAATGCTTAAAACTTTCTCAAACCTGGTTCCTGCGAAGTTTTACAATGAAGTTTAGGGCTTTTTAACAACGGAAATACCAAAAATATCTTCAAATCGTGATTTTGGGGCGATTTATAGTATGGAAAGTGGCTTGGTAAGTATGGGATACTTAGCAAACAACATAAAGTTAACAATTTTTGTATTTCTTGAAAACTACACGTCCAAGCCTGAAAATGCCAGAAGCAAAAGTTGTTTAGAATTGAATTCTTGGTAAGACTGACCAGAAACTTTATCGCCAGGTCTTGAAATAACAAAGTTTCAAATATTTTAGTCAAGAATGCATAAAAATTTTTCAAACTTGCTTTCTGCGATGTTTTTACAACGAAGTTTACGGGTTTTTAATCACCGCAATACCAAAAATTACCTCAAATCGGGATTCTGGAGCAACTTACAGTATGGAAAGTTGTTCCCATACTTACCGAACAACCAAAATTTTTAAAGTTTTGTGTTTCTTGAAAACGGTACGTCCAAACCTGAAAATGCCAAGAGCAAAAGTTGTTTAGAATTGAATTTTTGGTAAGACTGACCAGAAACTTTACCACCAGGTCTTGAAATAACAAAGTTTCAAATATTTTAGTCAAGAATGCTTAAAAATTTTTCAAACCTAGTTCCTGCGAAGTTTTACAATTAAGTTTATGGCTTTTTAATCACGGAAACACAAAAATAACTTCAAATCAAGATTTTGGAGCCATTTATAGGCTGGAAAGTTGTTCCGATTCTTGAACCACGAAAATAACAAAACACAACTTCAAGAGCAAAATCTATTTAGAATTCAGTCTTGAGTAAGATTTACTGTAAACATAATCAATAAGTCGTAAAAATTTTTCAAACCTGGTTTTTGAGATGTTTTTACAATGAAGTTTAAAGCTTTTTAATCACGGAAATAACAGAAACAACTTCAAATCGGCATTCTTTAGCGATTCACAGTATGAAAAGTTGATCCGATACTTAGCAAACAAAAAAATGTTTAAAAATTTCGTGTTTCTCGAAAACGGTATGCCCAGCCTGAAAACGCCAAGAGCAAAAGTTGTTTAGAATTCAATTTTGATTAAGATTTACTATAAACATAATCAATAAGTCTTAAAATGTTTTCAAACCTGGTTTTGGCGATGTTTTTACAATGAAGTTTAAGGCTTTTCAATCACGGAAATACCAAAAAGAACTTCAAATGGGGCTTTTTGGAGCGATTTATAATATGGAAAGTTGCGTGGTAAGTATGGGATACTTACCAAACCACAATAAGTTTAAAAGTTTTGTATTTCTAGGAAACGGTATGTCGAAGCCTGAAAATGCAAAAAGCAAAACTCTTTTAAAATTGAACTTTGAGAAAAACTTATCAGAAATTTTATCAAAATGTCTTGAAACAACAAAGTTACAACGGTTTTTGTCAAAAATGCTTAAAATTTTTTCAAACCTACTTTCTGTGATGTTTTTACAATTAAGTTTAGGCCTTTTTAATCATAGAAATAACAAGACACAACTTCAAATCGAGATTTTGGAACCATTTACAGTATGGAAAGTTGTTCCCATATTTACCAAACAACAAAAAGTTTGAAATTTTTGTATTTCTTGAAAGCGGTATGTCCAAACCTAAAAACGCCATGAGCAATGGTAATTTCGTATTCAATCTTGAGTAAGATTTACTATAAAAATAATCAATAAGTCTTAAAATGTTTTCAAACCTGTTTCCTGAGATGGTTTTACAATAAAGTTAACGGATTTTTAAACACGCAAATACCAAACACAACTTCACATCGGGATTTTGGAACGATTTACAGAATGTAAAGTGGTTCCCATCCTTACCAAACAACAAAAAGTTTAAAATTTTGTATTTCTAGAAGACGGTAAGTCCAAATCTAAAAACGTCAAGTGCAAAAGTTATTTAGAATTCAATCTTGAGTATGATATACTATGAACATAATCAACAAGTCTTAAAATGTTTTGAAACATGGTTTCTGAGATGGTTTTACAATAAAGTTTACGGCTTTTTAAACACGCAAATACGAAAAAAAACTTTAAGAAAACGGCTGATTTACCACAAAAATACCGAAAATCGCTTCAAATTAGGATTCTGAAGCGTTTTACAGCATTTGCGGTCGTTTTCTTGAAACCGGTGCGTGCTAGCAGAAAAATACCAAGAGCAAAATGTGTTTAGAATTCAATTTTGAGTTAGTTTTCGTTTAAGTATACAATGAAGTTCCTTGATCTAGTTTTACTAACCACTTGGCTAATTTTGTGCCTGGCCCGCAAAATTTATATCCTGGAATATGTAGTTCAAATGACAACTTGTAAATTCTCGAAAACGATTCGACCTAGCCTGAAAACGCCAAGAGCAAATGTTGTTTAGAATTCAATTTTGAGTAAGATTTATTATAAACATAATAAATAAGTCTTAAAATGTTTTCAAACCGGGTTTCTGAGATGTTTTAACAATGAAGTTTACGGCTTTTTAACCACGAAAATAACAAAACACAACTTCAAATCGAGATTTTGGAGCGATTTATAGGCTGGAAAGTTGTTCCGATACTTACCAAACAACAAAAAGTTTAAAAATTTCGTGTTTCTCGAAAACGGTATGCCCAGCCTGAAAACGCCAAGAGCAAAAGTAATTTAGAATTCAATCTTGAGTAAGATTTACTATAAAAATAATCAATAAGTCTTAAAATGTTTTCAAACCTGGTTTTTGAGATGTTGTTACAATAAAGTTTACAGTTTATTAAACACGCACATACCAAAAACAACTTCAAATGGGGATTTTGGTGCGATTTACAGTATGGAAAGTTGTTCCCATACTTACCAAACAACAAAAAGTTTTAAATTTTTTATTTCTTAAAAACGGTATATCCAAACCTGAAAACGCCATGAGCATAAATAATTTAGAATTCAATCTTGAGTAAGATTTACTATAAAAATAATCAATAAGTCTTAAAATGTTTTCAAACCTGGTTTCTGAGATGTTGTTACAATAAAGTTTACGGCTTTTTAAACACGCACATACAAAAAGCAACTTCAAATGGAGATTTTGGAGCCATTTGCAGTATGGAAAATTGTTTTCATACTTATCAAACAACAAAAAGTTTGAAATTCTTGTATTTCTTGAAAACAGTATGTCCAAACCTGAAAACGCCAAGAGCAAAAGTAATTTAGAATTCAATCTTGAGTTAGATTTACTATAAAAATAATCAATAAGTCTTAAAATGTTTTCAAACCTGGCTTTTGAGATGTTGTTACAATAAAGTTTACGGTTTTTTAAACACGCACATACCAAAAACAACTTCAAATGGGGATTTTGGAGCCATCTACAGTATGGAAAGTTGTTCCCATACTTACCAAACAACAAAAAGTTTTAAATTTTGTATTTCTTAAAAACGGTATGTCCAAACCTAAAAACGCCAAGAGCAAAAGTCATTTAGAATCTAGTCTTGAGTTAGATTTACTATAAATATAATTAATAACTGTTAAAATATTTTTAATTCTGGTTTCTGAGATGTTTCTACAATGAAGTTTACGGCTTTTTAACCACGGAAATATCGAAAACACCTTCAAATCGGGACTTTGGAACCATTTACAGTATGAAAAGTTGTTCCCAAACTAACCAAACTACAACAAGTTTAAGAATTTCGTTTTTCTTGAAAACTGTAGGTGCAAGCCTGAAAACGCTTAGAGCAATAGTTGTTTAGAATGCAATCTTGAGTAAGACTTATTATAAACTTTATCAAAAATTCTTGAAACAACAAATTTACAACAATTTTTGTCAAAAATAGTAAACATTTTTTATTCCTGGTTTCTGGAAAGATTTTACAATGAAGTTTACAGCTTTTTGACCACGGAAATAATAAAAATAACTTCAAATCAGGATTTTGAAGCAATCTACAGAATGTAAAGTGGTTCCCATCTTTTCCAAACAACAAAAAGTTGGAAATTTTTGTATTTTTTGAGAACGGCATGTCCAAACCTGAAAACGACATAAGCAATGGTAATTTAGTATTCAAACTTGAGTAAGATTTACTATAAAAATAATCAATAAGTCTTAAAATGTTTTCAAAGCTGGTTTCTGAGATGGTTTTACAATATTATTTATTGTTTATGTTTATAGTAAATCTTAATCAAAATTTGATTCTAAACAACTTTTGCTTTTGGCGTTTGTAGGCTGGGACATACCGTTTTCGAAAAACACAAAATTTTTAAACTTTTTGTTGTTTGCTAATTATCGGATCAACTTATCATACTGTGAATCGCTAAAGAATGCCGATTTGAAGTTGTTTCTGTTATTTCCGTGATTAAAATGCTTTAAACTTCATTGTAAAAACATCTCAAAAACCAGGTTTGAAAAATTTTTACGACTTATTGATTATGTTTATAGTAAATCATACTCAAGACTGAATTCTAAATTGTTTTTGCTCTTGAAGTTGTGCTTTGTTATTTTCGTGGTTAAAAAACTGTAAACTTCATTCTTAAAACATCTCAGAAACTTGGTTTGAAAACAATTTAAAACTTACTTATTATGTTTATAATAAATCTTATTAAAAATTGAATTCTAAACAACTTTTGTTCTTGGCATTTTCAGGCTAGGTCGTATCGTTTTCGAGAATTAATAAGTTGCCATTTGAACTACATATTCCAGGCTATAAATCTTGCGGGCCAGGTACAAAATTACCCAAGTAGTTAGCAAAAGGAGATCAAGAAACTTCATTTTAAAAACATCGCAAAAACCAGGTTTAAAAATATCTAAAACTGTAGGTGCAAGCCTGAAAACGCCTAGAGCAATAGTTGTTTAGAATGCAATCTTGAGTAAGACTTACTATAAACTTTATCAAAAGGTCTTAAAACAATAAATTTGCAACAATTTTTATCAAAAATACAAAACATTTTTTTAAACCTGGTTTCTGGGAAGTTTTTACAATGAAGTTTACAGCTTTTTGACCACGGAAATAACAAAAATAACAGTGGTTAGCAAAAGGAGATCAAGGAACTTCATTGTATAAACATCGCAAAACTTCAAATCGAGATTTTGGAGCGGTTTGCTGAATGGTCGTACCGTTTTCAAGAAATACAAAAAATTTGAACTTTCTGTTGTTTGGTAAGTATGGGAACCATTTTCCATTCAGTAAGTCGCTCCAAAATCTCGATTTGAAGTTGTGTTTTGTTATTTTCGTGGTTAAAAAGCCGTAAACTTCATTGTTAATACATCTCAAAAACCGGGTTTGAAAACATTTTAAGACTTATTTATTATGTTTATAATAAATCTTACTCAAAATTGAATCCTAAACAACATTTGCTCTTGGCGTTTTCAGGCTAGGTCGTATTGTTTTCGAGAATTTATAAGTTGCCATTTGAACTACATATTCCAGGACATAAATTTTGCGGGCCAGGTACAAAATTGGCCAAGTGGTTAGCAAAAGGAGATCAAGGAACTTCATTGTATAAACATCGCAAAAACCAAGTTTAAAAAATTTTAAGAGTTACTTATTAAGTTTATAGTAAGTCTTACTCAAGACGGAATTCTAAACAACTTTTGTTCTTGACATTTTCAGGCTGGGACATACCGTTTTGAAGAAACACGAAATTTTTAAACTTTTTGCAATTTGGTAAATTTGAGAACAACTTTCCATACTATAAAAAGCTCCTAAATGCCGTTTGAGGTGTTTCTGTTATTTCCGTGATTAAAAAGCCGTCAACTTTATTCTAAAAGCATCTCAGAAACCAGGTTAGAAAACATTTTATGACCTATTGATTATGTTTCTGAAGTTATTTTTGGTATTTCCTTGATTAAAAAGCCTAAACATTATTGTAAGAACATCACAGAAAGTAGGTTTGAAAAAATTTTAAACATCTTTGACAAAAATCGTTGTAACTTTATAGTAAGTCTTACTCAAGATTGCATCCTAAACAACTATTGCTTTAGGCGTTTTCAAGCTTGAGCCTACAGTTTCCAAGAAAAACTAAATTTTAAAACTTTTTGTAGTTTGGTAAGTTTGGGAACAAATTTCCATACTGCAATTGGTTCAAAAATCCCGATTTGAAGTTGTTTTCGATATTTCCGTGGTTAAAAAGCCGTAAACTTTATTGTAAAAACATCTTTGAAATCAGGTTTAAAAATATTTTAACAGTTATTGATTAAATTTATAGTAAATCTAACTCAAGATTGAATTCTAATTTACTTTTGCTCTTGGCGTTTTCAGATTTGGACATACCGTTTTCAAGAAATACAAAAATTTCAAACTTCTTGGGGAACAACTTTACATACTGTAAATGGCTCCAGAATCCCCATTTGAAGTTGTTTTTGGTATGTGCGTGTTTGAAAAGCCGTAAATTTATTGTAACAACATCTCAGAAACTAGGTTTGAAACATTTTAAGACTTGTTGATTATTTTTATAGTAAATCTTACTCAAGATTGAATTCTAAATTACTTTTGCTCATGGCGTTTTCAGGTTTGGACATACCGTTTTCAAGAAATACAAAATTTTAAACTTTTTGTTGTTTAGTAAGTGTGGGAACAATTTTCCATACTGTAAATGGCTCCAAAATCCCCATTTGAAGTTGATTTTCGTATTTGAGTGTTTAAAAAGCCGTAAATTTTATTGTAAAACCATCTCAGAAACCAGGTTTGAAAACATTTTAAGACTTGTTGATTATGTTTATAGTAAATCATACTCAAGATTGAATTCTAAATAAATTTTGCTCTTGACGTTTTTAGATTTGGACTTACCGTCTTCTAGAAATACAAAATTTTAAACTTTTTGTTCTTTGGTAAGGATGGGAACCACTTTACATTCTATAAATGGTTCCAAAATCTCGATTTGAAGTTGTGTTTTGTTATTTCCTTGATTAAAAAGGTCTAAACTTTATTGTAAAAACATCACAGAAAGTAGGTTTGAAAAAATTTTAAGCATTTTTGACAAAAATCGTTGTAACTTTGTTGTTTCAAGACATTTTGATAAAGTTTCTGATAAGTTTTGCTCAAAGTTCAATTTTAAACAAGTTTTGCTCTTTGCATTTTCAGGCTTCGACATACCGTTTTCAAGAAATACAAAACTTTTAAACTTATTGTGGTTTGGTAAGTATCCCATACTTACCACGCAACTTTCCATGCTATAAATCGCTCCAAAAGCCCCATTTGAAGTTATTTTAGGTATTTCCGTGATTGAAAAGCCTTAAACTTCATTGTAAAAACATCGCCAAAACCAGGTTTGAAAAAATTTTAAGACTTATTGATTAATTTTATAGTAAATGTTACTCAAAATAGAATTCTAAGCAACTTTTGCTCTTGGCGTTTCTAAGCTTGGACCTACCGTTTTCAAGAAATACAATAATTTTCATCTTATTGTTGTTTGCAAAAACATCGCAGAAACCAGGATTGAAAAATTTTAAGCACTTTTGACCAAAATCGTTGTAAATTTGTAGTTTTAAAACTTTTTGATAAATTTCCTGGTCAGTCTTACCTAAAATTGAATTCTAAACAAATGTTGCTATTGGAATTTTCAGACCAAGTCGTCCCGTTTCGAGAAACACATTTTTTTAAACTTTTTGTTGTTTGGTAAGTGTGGGAACAACTTTCCATACAGTAAATCGCTCCAAAATCTCAATTTGAAGTTGTTTTTGGTATTCCCGTTGTTAAGAAACCGTAAAGTTCATTTAAAACACATCAGAAACCAGGTTTGAAAACATTTTAAGACTTATTGATTATGTTTATAGTAAATCTTAATCAAAATTGAATTTTAAACAACTTTTGCTCTTGGCGTTTTCAGGCTGGGCATACCGTTTTCGAGAAACAAGAAATTTTAAAAATTTTGGTTGTTTGGTAACTATGGGAACAACTTTCCATACTGTAAGTTGCTCCAGAATCCCGATTTGAGGTAATTTTTGGTATTGCCGTGATTAAAAATCCGTAAACTTCGTTGTAATAATATCGCAGAAAGCAAGTTTGAAAAAATTTTATGCATTCTTGACCAAAATATTTGAAACTTTGTTATTTTAAGATCTGTCGATAAAGTTTCTGGTCAGTCTTACCAAGAATTGAATTCTAAACAACTTTTGCTCTTGGCATTTTCAGGCTAGGACGTACCGTTTTAAAGAAACACAAAAATTTTAAAATTTTAAAATTTTTGTTGTTTGGTATGTGTGGGAACAATTTTCTATACTGTAAATCGCTCCAAAATCTCAATTTGAAGTTATTTTTGGTATTTCCGTTGTTAAAAAGCCGTAAACTTCATTGTAAAACTTCGCAGGAACCAGGTTTGAGAAAATTTTAAGCATTCTTGACTAAAATATTTGAAACTTTGTTATTTCAAGACCTGGCGATAAAGTTTCTGGTCAGTCTTACCAAATATTCAATTCTAAACAACTTTTGGTCTTGGCATTTTCAGGTTTAGACGTACCGTTTTCAAGAAATACAACATTTTTAAACTTTTTGTGGTTTGGTAAGTATGGGAACAACTTTCCATACTGTAAATCGCTCCAGAATCCCGATTTGAAGCTGTTTTTGTTATTTCCGTGATTAATAATTCTTAAACTTCATTGTAAAAACATCGCAAAAACCAGGTTTGAAAAAATTTTACGATTTATTGTATATGTTTATAGTAAATCTTAATCAAAATTTGATTCTAAACAACCTTTGCTTTTGGCGTTTTTAGGCTGGTACATACCGTTTTCGAGAAACACGGGATTTTTAATCTTTTTGTTGCTTGGTAAGTATCGGAACAACTTTTCATATTGTAAATCGCTAAAGAATGCCGATTTGAAGTTGTTTCTGTTATTTCCGTGATTAAAAAGCTTCAAACTTCATTGTAAAAACATCTCGAAAACCAGGTTTGAAAAAATTTTACGACTTATTGATTATGTTTTTAGTAAATCATACTCAAGACTGAATTCTAAATAGTATTTGCTCTTGAAGTTGTGTTTTGTTATTTTCGTGGTTCAAAAGCTGTAAACTTCATTGTTAAAACATCTCAGAAACCGGGTTTGAAAACATTTTAAGACTTTTTTATTATGTTTATAATAAATCTTACTCAAAATTGAATTCTAAACAACTTTTGTTCTTGGCATTTTCAGGCTAGGGCGTATCGTTTTCGAGAATTAATAAGTTGCCATTTGAACTACATATTCCAGGCTATAAATTTTGCGGGCCAGGTACAAAATTACCCAAGTAGTTAGCAAAAGGAAATCAAGAAACTTCATTGTAAAAACATCGCAAAAACCAGGTTTAAAAATTTCTAAAACTGTAGGTGCAAGCCTGAAAACGCCTTGAGCAATAGTTGTTTAGAATGCAATCTTAAGTAAGACTTACTATAAACTTTATCAAAAGGTCTTAAAACAATAAATTTACAACCATTTTTGTCAAAAATACAAAACATTTTTTTAAACCTGGTTTCTGGGAAGAATTTACAATGAAATTTACAGATTTTTGACCACGGAAATAACAAAAATAACTTCAAATCGGGATTTTGGAGCGATTTACAGAATGTAAAGTGGTTCCTATCTCTACCAAATAACAAGCAGTTTGAAATTTTTGTATTTCTTGAGAACGGTATGTCCAAACCTGAAAACGCCATGAGCAATGGTAATTTAGTATTCAATCTTGAGTAAGATTTACTATAAAAATAATCAATAAGTCTTAAAAGGTTTCCACATCTGGTTCCTGAGATGGTTTTACAATAAAATTAACGGATTTTTAAACACGCAACTACCAAAAACAACTTCACATCTGGATTTTGGAGCGATTTACAGAATGTAAAGTGGTTCCCATCCTTAGCAAACAACAAAAAGTTTAAAATTTTGTACGGATTTTGGGGCCATTTACAGTATGGAAAGTTGTTCCCAAACATACCAATATACAAAAAGTTTAAAAATACGGTTTTTCTCGAAAACGGTAGGGGCAAAAAGCTCGAGATTCCCATATGGCAAATACTTTTTGCAATTTGGTGAGTTTGGGAACGACTTTCCATTCTGTAAATCGCTACAAAATCTCGATTTGAAGTTGTGTTTTGTTATTTTCGTGGTTAAAAAGCCGTAAACTTCATTGTGAAAACATCACAAAAACCAGGTTTGAAATTTTTTAAGACTTATTGCTTAAGTTTATAGTAAGTCTTACTCAAAATTGAATTCTAAACAACTTTTGCTTTTGGCGTTTTCAGATTTAGACGTACCGTTTTCAAGAAATACAACATTTTTAAACTTTTTGTTGTTTGGTAAGTATGGGAACAACTTTCCATACTGTAAATCGCTCCAGAATTCCGATTTGAAGCTGTTTTTGTTATTTCCGTGATTAAAAAGCCTTAAACTTCATTGTAAAAACATCGCAAAAACCAGGTTTGAAATTTTTTTACGATTTATTGTTTATGTTTATAGTAAATCTTAATCAAAATTTGATTCTAAACAACTTTTGCTTTTGGCGTTTTCAGGCTAGGACATACCGTTTTCGAGAAACACGAGATTTTTAAACTTTTTGTTGTTTGTTAAGTATCGGATCAACTTTTCATACTGTGAATCGCTAAAGAATGCCGATTTGAAGTTGTTTCTGTTAATTCCGTGATTAAAAAGCTTTAAACTTCATTGTAAAAACATCTCAAAAACCAGGTTTGAAAAAATTTTACGACTTATTGATTATGTTTACAGTAAATCATACTCAAGACTGAATTCTAAAAAGTTTTTGCTCTTGAAGTTGTGTTTTGTTATTTTCGTGGTTCAAGTATCGGAACAACTTTCCAGCCTATAAATGGCTCCAAAATCTTGATTTGAAGTTATTTTTGTGTTTCCGTGATTAAAAAGGCATAAACTTAATTGTAAAACTTCGCAGGAACTAGGTTTGAAAAATTTTTAAGCATTCTTGACTAAAATATTTGAAACTTTGTTATTTCAAGACCTGGTGATAAAGTTTCTGGTCAGTCTTACCAAGAATTCAATTCTAAACAACTTTTGCTCTTGGCATTTTCAGGTTTGGACGTACCGTTTTCAAGAAACACAAAACTTTAAAAATTTTGGTTGTTTGGTAAGTATGGGAACAACTTTCCATACTGTAAGTTGCTCCAGAATCCCGATTTGAGGTAATTTTTGGTATTGCGGTGATTAAAAACCCGTAAACTTCGTTGTAAAAACATCGCAGAAAGCAAGTTTGAAAAATTTTTATGCATTCTTGACTAAAATATTTGAAACTTTGTTATTTTAAGATCTGTCGATAAAGTTTCTGGTCAGTCTTACCAAGAATTGAGTTCTAAACAACTTTTGCTTTTGGCATTTTCAGGCTTGGATGTACCGTTTTCAAGAAACACAATAATTTTAAAATTTTTGTTGTTTGGTAAGTATGGGAACAACTTTCCATCCTATAAACCGCTCCAAAATCTTGATTTGAAGTTATTTTTGGTGTTTCCGTGATTAAAAAGCCGTAAACTTATTTGTAAGAACTTCGCACAAACTAGGTTTGAAAATATTTTAAGTATTTTTGAAAAAAAAAAGTTGTAACTTTGTTTTTTCGAGCCTTTTTGATAAAATTTCTGATAAGTTTTGCTCAAAGTTCAATTTTAAACAAGTTTTACTTTTTGCATTTCCAGGCTTCGACATACCGTTTTCTAGAAATACAAAACTTTTAAACTTATTGTGGTTTGGTAAGTATCCCATACTTACCACGCAACTTTCCATACTATAAATCGCTCCAAAAGCCCCATTTGAAGTTATTTTTTGTATCTCCGTGATTAAAAAGTTGAAAATTTGATTGCAAAAACATCGCAGAAACCAGGATTGAAAAATTTTAAGCACTTTTGACCAAAATCGTTGTAAATTTGTAGTTTTAAAACTTTTTGATAAATTTCCTGGTCAGTCTTACCTAAAAATGAATTCTAAACAAATTTTGCTCCTGGCATTTTCAGGCTTGGACGTGTAGTTTTCAAGAAATACAAAAATTGTTAACTTTATGTTGTTTGCTAAGTATCCCATACTTACCAAGCCACTTTCCATACTATAAATCGCCCCAAAATCACAATTTGAAGTTATTTTTGGTATTTCCGTTGTTAAAAAGCCGTAAACTTCATTGTAAAACTTCGCAGGAACCAGGTTTGAGAAAGTTTTAAGCATTCTTGACTAAAATATTTCAAACTTTGTTATTTTAAGATCTGTCGATAAAGTTTCTGGTCAGTCTTACCAAGAATTGAGTTCTAAACAACTTTTGCTCTTGGCATTTTCAGGCTTGGACGTACCGTTTTCAAAAAACACAAAAGTTTAAAAATTTTGGTTGTTTGGTAAGTATGGGAACAACTTTCCATACTGCAAGTTGCTCCAGAATCCCGATTTGAGGTAATTTTTGGTATTGCCGTGATTAAAAACCCGTAAACTTCGTTTTAAAAACATTGCAGAAACCGGGATTGAAAAATTTCAAGTATTTTTGGGAAAAAAACCTTATAACTTTATTGTTTTAAGATTTATGGATAATGTTTCTAGCAAATCTTACTCAAAATGGAATTTTAAACACATTTTGCTCTTGCTATTTTTTCGCTAGCATGCATAGTTTTCGAGAAAACAGCCGATTTATCACAAAAATACCGAAAATCGCTCCAAATCGGGATTCTGAAGCGTTTTACAGCATTTACGTTCGTTTCCTTGAAACCGGTGCGTGCTAGCAATAAAATAGCAAGGTTTGAAGGTTTGAAGAAAACGACCGCAAATGCTGTAAAACGCTTCAGAATCCCGATTTGAAGCGATTTTCGGTATTTTTGTGGTAAATCAGCCGTTTTCTCGAAAACTATGCTTGCTAGCGAAAAAATAGCAAGAGCAAAATGTGTTCAGAATTCGATTTTGAGTAAGATTTGCTAGAAACATTATCCATAAATCTTAAAACAATAAAGTTATAACGATTTTTTCCCAAAAATACTTAAAATTTTTCAATCCCGGTTTCTGCGATGTTTTTAAAACGAAGTTTACGGGTTTTTAATCACGGCAATACCAAAAATTACCTCAAATCGAGATTCTGGAGCAACTTGCAGTATGGAAAGTTGTTCCCACACTTACCAAACAACAAAATTTTTTAAACTTTTGTGTTTCTTGAAAACGGTACGTCCAAACCTGAAAATGCCAAGACCAAAAGTTGTTTAGAATTCAATACTTAGTAAAACTGACCAGAAAATTTATCGACAGGTCTTGAAATAACAAGGTTTCAACTATTTTAGTCAAGAATGCTTAAAATTTTTTCAAATTTGCTTTCTGCGATGTGTTTACAATTAAGTTTACGGCTTTTTAATCACGGAAATACCAAAAATAACTTCAAAGCAAGATTTTGGAGCGGTTTGTAGGATGGAAAGTTGTTCCCATACTTACCAAAAAACAAAAATTTTAAAATTTTTGTGTTTCTTGAAAACGGTACGTCCAAGCCTGAAAATGCCAATAGCAAAAGTTGTTTAGAAATCAATTCTTGGTAAGACTGACCAGAAACTTTATCGACAGATATTAAAATAACAAAGTTTCAAATATTTTAGTCAAGAACGCTTAAAATTATTTCAAACCTAGTTCCTGCGAAGTTTTACAATTAAATTTATGGCTTTTTAATCACGGAAACACCAAAAATAAATTCAAATTGAGATATTGGAGCGATGTACAGTATGGAAAGTTGTTCCTACACTTACCAAACAACAAAAATTTTAAAATTTTTGTGTTTCTTGAAAACTGTACGTTCAAGCCTGAAAATGCCAAGAGCAAAAGTTGTTTAGAATTCAATTCTTGGTAAGACTGACCAGAAAATTTATCGACAGGTCTTGAAATAACAAGGTTTCAACTATTTTAGTCAAGAATGCTTAAATTTTTTTTAAATTTGCTTTCTGCGATGTGTTTACAATTAAGTTTACGGCTTTTTAATCACGGAAATACCAAAAATAACTTCAAATCGTGATTTTGGAGCGATTTATAGTATGGAAAGTGGCTTTGTAAGTATGGGATACTTAGCAAACAACATAAAGTTAACAATTTTTGTATTTCTTGAAAACTACACGTCCAGCCTGTAAATGCCAGGAGCAAAAGTTGTTTAGAACTAAACTTTGAGTAAGACTTACCAGAAATTTTATCAAAAAGGATCGAAAAAACAAAGTTACAACGTTTTTTTTTCAAAAATACTTAAAATATTTTCAAACCTAGTTCGTGCGAAGTTCTTACAAATAAGTTTACGGCTTTTTAATCACGGAAACAGCAAAAATAACTTAAAATCAAGATTTTGGAGCGATTTATAGGCTGGAAAGTTGTTGCGATACTTACCGAACAACAAAAAGTTTAAAAATTTCGTGTTTCTCCAAAACGGTATGCCCAGCCTGAAAAAGCCAAGAGCAAAAGTTGCTTAGAATTCAATTTTGATTAAGATTTAATATAAACATAATCAATAAGTCTTAAAATGTTTTCAAACCTGGTTTCTGATGTGTTTTAAATGAACTTTAGGGCTTCTTAACAACGGAAATACCAAAAACAACTTCAAATTGAGATTTTGAAGCGATTTACAGTATGGAAAGTTGTTCCCACACTTACCAAACAACAAAAAGTTTAAAAAATTTGTGTTTCTCGAAAACGGGACGACTTGGTCTGAAAATTCCAACAGCAAAATTTGTTTAGAATTCATTTTTAGGTAAGACTGACCAGGAAATTTATCAAAAAGTTTTAAAACTACAAATTTACAACGATTTTGGTCAAAAGTGCTTAAAATTTTTCAATCCTGGTTTCTGCGATGTTTTTGCAATCAAATTTTCAACTTTTTAATCACGGAGATACAAAAAATAACTTCAAATGGGGCTTTTGGAGCGATTTATAGTATGGAAAGTTGCGTGGTAAGTATGGGATACTTACCAAACCACAATAAGTTTAAAAGTTTTGTATTTCTAGAAAACGGTATGTCGAAGCCTGGAAATGCAAAAAGTAAAACTTGTTTAAAATTGAACTTTGAGCAAAACTTATCAGAAAGTTTATCAAAATGTCTTGAAACAACACAGTTACAACGATTTTTGTCAAAAATGCTTAAAATTTTTTCAAACCTACTTTCTGTGATGTTTTTACAATGAAGTTTAGGCCTTTTTAATCACGGAAATAACAAAACACAACTTCAAATCGAGATTTTGGAACCATTTACAGTATGGAAAGTTGTTCCCATATTTACCAAACAACAGGAACTTTGAAATTTTTGTATTTTTTGAAAACGGTATGTCCACACCTGCAAACGCCAAGAGCAAAAGTAATTTAGAATTCAATCTTGAGTTAGATTTACTATAAAAATAATCAACAAGTCTTAAAATGTTTTCAAACCTAGTTTCTGAGATGTTGTTACAATAAAGTTTACGGCTTTTTAAACACGCACATACCAAACACAATTTCAAATCGGGATTTTGAAGCGATTTACAGAATATAAAGTGGTTCCCATTCTTACCAAACAACAAAAAGTTTAAAATTTTGTATTTGTAGAAGACGGTAAGTCCAAATCTAAAAACGTCAAGAGCAAAATTTATTTGGAATTCAATTTTGAGTATGATTTACTATGAACATAATCAACAAGTCTTAAAATGTTTTCAAACCTGGTTTCTGAGATGGTTTTACAATAAAATTTACGGCTTTTTAAACACTCAAATACGAAAAACTACTTCAAATGGGGATTTTGGAGCCATTTACAGTATGGAAAGTTGTTCCCACACTTACCAAACAACAAAAAGTTTAAAATTTTGTATTTCTTGTAAACGGTATGTCCAAACCTGAAAACGCCATGAGCAAAAGTAATTTAGAATTCAATCTTGAGTAAGATTTACTCTAAAAATAATCAACAAGTCTTAAAATATTTTCAAACCTAGTTTCTGTAATGTTTTTACAATGAAGTTTACGGCTTTTTAACCACGAAAACATCAAAAACAACTTCAAACCAGGATTTTGGAACCATTTACAGTATGGAAAGTTGTTCCCATATTTACCAAATAACAAGAAGTTTGAAATTTTTGTATTTCTTGAAAACGGTATGTCCAAACCTGAAAACGCCAAGAGCAAAATTAATTTAAAATTCAATCTTGAGTAAGATTTACTATAGATTTAATCAATAACTGTTAAAATACTTTTAAACTTGATTTCTAAGATGGGTTTTACAATGAAGTTTACGGCTTTTTAACCACGAAAATATCGAAAACCACTTCAAATCGGGATTTTTGAACCAATTGCAGTATGGAAATTTGTTCCTAAACTTAATAAAGTACAAATGTTTTAAAGCTTAGTTTTTCTTGGAAACTGTAGGTTCAAGCCTGAAAACGCCTAAAGCAATAGTTGTTTAGGATGCAATCTTGAGTAAGACTTACTATAAAGTTACAACGATTTTTGTCAAAAATGCTTAAAATTTTTTCAAACCTACTTTCTGTGATGTTCTTACAATGAAGTTTAGGCCTTTTTAATCACGGAAATAACAAAACATAACTTCAAATCGAGATTTTGGAAACATTTATAGAATGTAAAGTGGTTCCCATCCTTACCAAACAACAAAAAGTTTAAAATTTTGTATTTCTAGAAGACGGTAAGTCCAAATCTAAAAACGTCAAGAGCAAAATTTATTTAGAATTCAATCTTGAGTATGATTTACTATATACATCAACAAGTCTTAAAATGTTTTCAAACCTGGTTTCTGAGATGGTTTTACAATAAAATTTACGGCTTTTTAAACACTCAAATACGAAAAACAACTTCAAATGGGGATTTTGGAGCCATTTACAGTATGGAAAGTTGTTTTCACACTTACTAAACAACAAAAAGTTTAAAATTTTTTATTTCTTGAAAACGATATGTCCAAACCTGAAAACGCCATGAGCAAAAGTAATTTAGAATTCAATCTTTTGTAAGATTTACTATAAAAATAATCAACAAGTCTTAAAATGTTTTCAAACCTAGTTTCTGAGATGTTGTTACAATTAAGTTTACGGCTTTTTAAACACGCACATACCAAAAACAACTTCAAATGGGGATTCTGGAGCCATTTACAGTATGTAAAGTTGTTCCCCAAAAAGTTTGAAATTTTTGTATTTCTTGAAAACGGTATGTCCAAACCTGAAAACGCCAAGAGCAAAAGTAAATTAGAATTCAATCTTGAGTTAGATTTACTATAAATGTAATCAATAACTAATAAAATGTTTTCAAACTTGGTTTCTGAGATGTTTTTACAATGAAGTTTACGGCTTTTTAACCACGAAAATATTAAAAACAACTTCAAATCAGGATTTTGGAACCATTTACAGTATGGAAAGTCGTTCCCATATTTACCAAATAACAAGAAGTTTGAAATTTTTGTATTTCTTGAAAACGGTATGTCCAAACCTGAAAACGCCAAAAGCAAATGTAATTTAGAATTCAATCTTGAGTTAGATTTACTATAAATATTATCAATAACCATTAAAATGTTTTCAAACTTGGTTTCTGAGATGTTTATACAATAAAATTTACGGATTTTTAAACACGCAAATACCAAAAACAACTTCAAATCGGAATTTTGGAGCGAGTTATAGAATGTAAAGTGGTTCCCATCCTTACCAAAGAACAAAAAGTTTAAAATTTTGTATTTCTAGAAGACGGTAAGTCCAAATCTAAAAACGTCAAGAGCAAAATTTATTTAGAATTCAATCTTGAGTATGACTTACTATAAACATAATCAACAAGTCTTAAAATGATTTCAAACCTGGTTTCTGAGATGGTTTTACAATAAAATTTACGGCTTTTTAAACACTCAAATATGAAAAACAACTTCAAATGGGGATTTTGGAGCCATTTACAGTATGGAAAGTTGTTCCCACACTTACTAAACAACAAAAAGTTTAAAATTTTGTATTTCTTGAAACCTAGTTCGTGCGAAGTTTTTACAAATAAGTTTACGGCTTTTTAATCATGGAAATACCAAAAATAACTTCAAATCAAGATTTTGGAGCGTTTTATAGGATGGAAAGTTGTTCTCACACTTACCAAACAACAAAAATTTTAAAAATTTTGTGTTTCTTGAAAACTGTACGTTCAAGCCTGAAAATGCCAAGAGCAAAAGTTGTTTAGAATTGAATTCTTGGTAAGACTGACCTGAAACTTTATCACCAGGTCTTGAAATAACAAAGTTTCAAATATTTTAGTCAAGAATGCTTAAAAATTTTTCAAACCTAGTTCCTGCGAAGTTTTACAATTAAGTTTATGGCTTTTTAATCACGGAAACACAAAAATAAATTCAAATCAAGATTTTGGAGCCATTTATAGGCTGGAAAGTTGTTCCGATACTTGAACCACGAAAATAACAAAACACAACTTCAAGAGCAAAAACTATTTAGAATTCAGTCTTGAGTATGATTTACTGTAAACATAATCAATAAGTCGTAAAATTTTTTCAAACCTGGTTTTTGAGATGTTTTTACAATGAAGTTTAAAGCTTTTTAATCACGGAAATAACAGAAACAACTTCAAATCGGCATTCTTTAGCGATTCACAGTATGAAAAGTTGATCCGATACTTAGCAAACAACAAAAAGTTTAAAAATCTCGTGTTTCTCGAAAACGGTATGCCCAGCCTGAAAACGCCAAGAGCAAAAGTTGTTTAGAATTCAATTTTGATTAAGATTTACTACAAACATAATCAATAAGTCTTAAAATGTTTTCAAACCTGGTTTTGGCGATATTTTTACAATGAAGTTTAAGGCTTTTCAATCACGGAAATACCAAAAATAACTTCAAATGGGGCTTTTGGAGCGTTTTATAGTATGGAAAGTTGCGTGGTAAGTATGGGATACTTACCAAACCACAATAAGTTTAAAAGTTTTGTATTTCTAGAAAACGGTATGTCGAAGCCTGAAAATGCTAAAAGTAAAACTTGTTTAAAATTGAACTTTGAGCAAAACTTATCAGAAATTTTATCAAAATGTCTTGAAACAACAAAGTTACAACGGTTTTTGTCAAAAATGCTTAAAATTTTTTCAAACATACTTTCTGTGATGTTTTTACAATTAAGTTTAGGCCTTTTTAATCATAGAAATAACAAGACACAACTTCAAATCGAGATTTTGGAACCATTTACAGTATGGAAAGTTGTTCCCATATTTACCAAACAACAAAAAGTTTGAAATTTTTGTATTTCTTGAAAGCGGTATGTCCAAACCTAAAAACGCCATGAGCAATGGTAATTTCGTATTCAATCTTGAGTAAGATTTACTATAAAAATAATCAATAAGTCTTAAAATGTTTTCAAACCGGGTTTCTGAGATGTTTTAACAATGAAGTTTACGGCTTTTTAACCACAAAAATAACAAAACACAACTTCAAATCGAGATTTTGGAGCGATTTATAGGCTGGGAAGTTGTTCCGATACTTACCAAACAACAAAAGTTTAAAAATTTCGTGTTTCTCGAAAACGGTATGCCCAGCCTGAAAACGCCAAGAACATAAGTTGTTTAGAATTCAATTTTGAGTAAGATTTATTCTAAACATAATAAATAAGTCTTAAAATGTTTACAAACCCGGTTTCTGAGATGTTTTAACAATGAAGTTTACAGCTTTTGAACCACGAAAATAACAAAACACAACTTCAAGAGCAAAAACTATTTAGAATTCAGTAAATACATTCTGTAAATCGCTCCAAAGTCCCGATTTGAAGTTATTTTTGTTATTTCCGTGGTCAAAAAGCTGTAAACTTCATTGTAAAATCTTCCCAGAAACCAGGAATAAAAAATGTTTACTATTTTCGACAAAAATTGTTGTAAATTTGTTGTTTCAAGAATTTTTGATAAAGTTTATAGTAAGTCTTACAACTATTGCTCTAAGCGTTTTCAGGCTTGCACCTACAGTTTTCAAGAAAAACGAAATTTTTAAACTTGTTGTAGTTTGGTTAGTTTGGGAACAACTTTTCATACTGTAAATGGTTCCAATGTCCCGATATGAAGTTGTTTTTTATATGTGCGTGTTTAAAAACCGTAAACTTTATTGTAACAACATCTCAAAAACCAGGTTTGAAAACATTTTAAGACTTATTGATTATTTTTATAGTAAATCTAACTCAAATTGAATTCTAAATTACTTTTGCTCTTGGCGTTTTCAGGTTTGGACATACTGTTTTCAAGAAATACAAGAATTTCGAACTTTTTGTTGTTTGATAAGTATGAAAACAATTTTCCATACCGTAAATGGCTCCAAAATCTCCATTTGAAGTTGTTTTTTGTATGTGCGAGTTTAAAAAGCCGTAAACTTTATTGTAAAAACATTTCAGAAACCAAGTTTGAAAACATTTTAATAGTATTGATAATATTTATAGTATATCTAACTCAAGATTAAATTCTAAATTATTTTTGCTCTTGGCGTTTTCAGGCTGGGCATACCGTTTTCGAGAAACACGAAATTTTTAAACTTTTTGTTGTTTGGTAAGTATCGGAACAACTTTACAGCCTATAAATCGCTCCAAAATCTCGATATGAAGTTGTGTTTTGTTATTTTTGTGGTTAAAAAGCCGTAAACTTCATTGTTAAAACATCTCAGAAACCCGGTTTGAAAACATTTTAAGACTTATTTATTATGTTTATAATAAATCTTACTCAAAATTGAATTCTAAACAACATTTGCTCTTGGCGTTTTCAGGCTAGGTCGTATCGTTTTCGAGAATTTACAAGTTGCCATTTGAACTACATATTCCAGGATATAAATTTTGCGGGCCAGGCACAAAATTAGCCAAGTGGTTAGTAAAAGGAGATCAAGGAACTTCATTGTATACTTAAACGAAAACTGACTCAAAATTGAATTCTAAACACATTTTGCCGCAAATGCTGTAAAACGCTTCAGAATCCCAATTTGAAGCGATTTTCGGTATTTTTGTGGTAAATCAGCCGTTTTCTTGAAGTTGTTTTTCGGATTTGCGTGTTTAAAAAGCCGTAAACTTTATTGTAAAACCATCTCAGAAACCATGTTTCAAAACATTTTAAGACTTGTTGATTATGTTCATGGTAAATCATACTCAAGATTGAATTCTAAATAACTTTTGCACTTGACGTTTTTAGATTTGGACTTACCGTCTTCTAGAAATACAAAATTTTATACTTTTTGTTGTTTGGTAAGGATGGGAACCACTTTACATTCTGTAAATCGCTCCAAAATCCAGATGTGAAGTTGTGTTTGGTATTTGCGTGTTTAAAAATCCGTTAACTTTATTGTAAAACCATCTCAGAAAACAGGTTTGAAAACATTTTAAGACTTATTGATTATTTTTATAGTAAATGTTACTCAAGATTGAATACGAAATTACCATTGCTCATGGCGTTTTTAGGTTTGGACATACCGCTTTCAAGAAATACAAAAATTTCAAACTTTTTGTTGTTTGGTAAATATGGGAACAACTTTCCATACTGTGAATCGCTAAAGAATGCCGATTTGAATTTGTTTCTGTTATTTCCGTGATTAAAAAGCTTTAAACTTCATTGTTAAAACATTTCAAAAACCAGGTTTGAAAAATTTTTACGACTTATTGATTATGTTTACAGTAAATCATACTCAAGACTGAATTCTAAAAAGTTTTTGCTCTTGAAGTTGTGTTTTGTTATTTTCGTGGTTCAAGTATCGGAACAACTTTCCAGCCTATAAATGGCTCCAAAATCTTGATTTGAAATTATTTTTGTGTTTCCGTGATTAAAAAGGCATAAAGTTAATTGTAAAACTTTGCAGGAACTAGGTTTGAAAGATTTTTAAGCATTCTTGACTAAAATATTTGAAACTTTGTTATTTCAAGACCTGGTGATAAAGTTTCTGGTCAGTCTTACCAAGAATTCAATTCTAAACAACTTTTGCTCTTGGCATTTTCAGGTTTGGACGAACCGTTTTCAAGAAACACCAAACTTTAAAAATTTTGTTTGTTTGGTAAGTATAGGAACAACTTTCCATACTGTAAGTTGCTCCAGAATCCCGATTTGAGGTAATTTTTCGTATTGCGGTGATTAAAACCCGTAAACTTCGTTGTAAAAACATCGCAGAAAGCAAGTTTGAAAAATTTTTATGCATTCTTGACTAAAATATTTGAAACTTTGTTATTTTAAGATCTGTCGATAAAGTTTCTGGTCAGTCTTACCAAGAATTGAGTTCTAAACAACTTTTGCATTTGGCATTTTCAGGCTTGGATGTACCGTTTTCAAGAAACACGAAAATTTTAAAATTTTTGTTGTTTGGTAAGTAAGGGAACAACTTTCTATCCTATAAACCGCTCCAAAGTCTTGATTTGAAGTTATTTTTGGTGTTTCCGTGATTAGAAAGCCGTAAACTTATTTGTAAGAACTTCGCACGAACTAGGTTTGAAAATATTTTAAGTATTTTTGAAAAAAAAAACGTTGTAACTTTGTTTTTTCGAGCCTTTTTGATAAAATTTCTGGTAAGTCTTACTTAAAGTTTAATTCTAAACAACTTTTGCTCCTGGCATTTTCAGGCTTGGACGTGTAGTTTTCTAGAAATACAAATATTGTTAACTTTATGTTGTTTGCTAAGTATCCCATACTTACCAAGCCACTTTCCATACTATAAATCGCTCCAAAATCACGATTTGAAGTTATTTTTGGTATTTCCGTGATTAAAAAGCCGTAAACTTAATTGTAAACACATCGCAGAAGGCAAATTTAAAAAAATTTTAAGCATTCTTGACTAAAATAGTTGAAACCTTGTTATTTCAAGAATGCCGATTTGAAATTGTTTCTGTTATTTCCGTGATTAAAAAGCTTTAAACTTCATTGTAAAAACATCTCGAAAACCAGGTTTGAAAAAATTTTACGACTTATTGATTATGTTTATAGTAAATCATACTCCAGATTGAATTCTAAATAGCTTTTGCTTTTAGCCTTTTTAGATTTGGACGTACTGTTTTCAAGAAATACAAAAAATTTGAACTTTCTGTTGTTTGGTAAGTATGGGAACCATTTTCCATTCAGTAAATCGCTCCAAAATCTCGATTTGAAGTTGTGTTTTGTTATTTTCGTGGTTAAAAAGCCGTAAACTTCATTGTTAAAACATCTCAAAAACCGGGTTTGAAAACATATTAAGACTTATTTATTATGTTTATAATAAACCGTACTCAAAATTGAATTCTAAACAACATTTGCTCTTGGCGTTTTCAGGCTAGGTCGTATCGTTTTCGAAAATTTATAAGTTGCCATTTGAACTACATATTCCAGGACATAAATTTGCGGGCCAGGTACAAAATTAGCCAAGTGGTTAGCAAAAGGAGATCAAAGAATTTCATTGTATAAACATCGCAAAAACCAGGTTTAAAAATTTTTAAGAGTTACTGATTAAGTTTATAGTAAGTCTTACTCAAGACTGAATTCTAAACAACTTTTGCTCTTGACATTTTCAGGCTGGGACATACTGTTTTGAAGAAACACGAAATTTTTAAACTTTTTGAAATTTGGTAAATCTGAGAACAACTTTCCATACTGTAAAAAGCTCCTAAATGCCGTTTGAGGTGTTTTTGTTATTTCCGTGATTCAAAAGCCCTCAACTTTATTCTAAAAGCATCTCAGAAACCAGGTTAGAAAACATTTTATGACCTATTGATTATGTTTCTGAAGTTATTTTTGGTATTTCCGTTTTTAAAAAAGCCTAAATTTTATTGTAAGAACATCACAGAAAGTAGGTTTGAGAAAATTTTAAGTATTTTAGACAAAAATCGTTGTAATTTTATAGTAAGTCTTACTCAAGATTGCATCCTAAACAACTATTGCTTTAGGCGTTTTCAGGCTTGAACATACAGTTTCCAAGAAAAACTAAGTTTTAAAACTTTTTGTAGTTTGGTAAGTTTGGGAACAAATTTCTATACTGCAATTGGTTCAAAAATCCCGATTTGAAGTTGTTTTATATATTTTCGTGGTTAAAAAGCCATAAACTTCATTGTAAAAACATCTCAGAAACCAAGTTTGAAAACATTTTAATAGTTATTGATTATTTTTATAGTAAATCTAACTCAAGATTGAATTCTAAATTACTTTTGCTCTTGCCGTTTTCAGGTTTGGATATACCGTTTTCAAGAAATACAAAAATTTCAAACTTTTTGTTATTTGGTAAATACGGGAACAACTTTCCATACTGTAAATGGTTCAAAAATCCTGATTTGAAGTTGTTTTTGATATTTTCGTGGTTAAAAAGCCGTAAACTTCATTTTAAAAACATCTCAGAAACCAAGTTCGAAAACATTTTAATAGTTATTGATTATTTTTATAGTAAATCTAACTCAAGATTGAATTCTAAATTACTTTTGCTCTTGGCGTTTTCAGGTTTGGACATACCGTTTTCAAGAAATACAAAGATTTCAAACTTCTTGGGGAACAACTTTACATACTGTAAATATCTCCAGAATCCCCATTTGAAGTTGTTTTTGGTATGTGCGTGTTTAAAAAGCCGTAAACTTTATTGTAACAACATCTCAGAAACTAGGTTTGAAAACATTTTAAGACTTGTTGATTATTTTTATCGTAAATCTTACTCAAGATTGAATTCTAAATTACTTTTGCTCATGGCGTTTTCAGGTTTGGACATACCGTTTTCAAGAAATACAAAAATTTCAAAGTTCCTGTTGTTTGGTAAATATGGGAACAACTTTCCATACTGTAAATGGTTCCAAAATCTCGATTTGAAGTTGTGTTTTGTTATTTCCGTGATTAAAAAGGCCTAAACTTCATTGTAAAAACATCACAGAAAGTAGGTTTGAAAAAATTTTAAGCATTTTTGACAAAAATCGTTGTAACTTTGTTGTTTCAAGACATTTTGATAAAGTTTCTGATAAGTTTTGCTCAAAGTTCAATTTTAAACCAGTTTTGCTTTTTGCATTTTCAGGCTTCGACATACCGTTTTCAAGAAATACAAAACTTTTAAACTTATTGTGGTTTGGTAAGTATCCCATACTTACCACGCAACTTTCCATACTATAAATCGCTCCAAAAGTCCCATTTGAAGTTGTTTTTGGTATTTCCGTGATTGAAAAGCCTTAAACTTCATTGTAGAAACATCGCCAAAACCAGGTTTGAAAAAATTTTAAGACTTATTGATTAATTTTATAGTAAATGTTACTGAAAATAGAATTCTATGCAACTTTTGCTCTTGGCGTTTTTAAGCTTGGACCTACCGTTTTCAAGAAATTCAAAAATTTTCATCTAATTGTTGTTTGGTAAGTATCCCATACTTACCAAACAACTTTCCATACTACAAATCGCTCCAGAATCTCGACTTGAAGTTATTTTTTGTATTTCCGTGATTAAAAAGTTGAAAATTTGATTGCAAAAACATCGCAGAAACCAGGATTGAAAAATTTTAAGCACTTTTGACCAAAATCGTTGTAAATTTGTAGTTTTAAAACTTTTTGATAAATTTTCTGGTCAGTCTTACCTAAAATTGAATTCTAAACAAATTTTGCTGTTGGAATTTTCAGACCAAGTCGTCCCGTTTTCGAGAAACACAAAATTTTTAAACTTTTTGTTGTTTGGTAAGTGTGGGAACAACTTTCCATACTGTAAATCGCTTCAAAATCTCAATTTGAAGTTGTTTTTGGTATTCCCGTTGTTAAGAAGCCGTAAAGTTAATTTAAAACACATCAGAAACCAGGTTTGAAAACATTTTAAGACTTATTGATTATGTTTATATTAAATCTTAATCAAAATTGAAATCTAAGCAACTTTTGCTCTTGGCGTTTTCAGGCTGGGCATGCCGTTTTCGAGAAACACGAAATTTTTAAACTTTTTGTTGTTCGGTAAGTATCGGAACAACTTTCCAGCCTATAAATCGCTCCAAAATCTTGATTTGAAGTTATTTTTGGTGTTTCCGTGATTAAAAAGCCATAAATTTAATTGTAAAACTTCGCAGGAACTAGGTTTGAAATAATTTTAAGCATTCTTGACTAAAATATGTGAAACTTTGTTATTTCAAGACCTGGTGATAGAGTTTCTGGTCAGTCTTACCAAGAATTCAATTCTAAACAACTTTTGCTCGTGGCATTTTCAGGTTTGGACGTACCGTTTTCAAGAAACACAAAACTTTAAAAATTTTGGTTGTTTGGTAGGTATGGGAACAACTTTCCATACTGTAAGTTGCTCCAGAATTCCGATTTGAGGTAATTTTTGGTATTGCCGTAATTAAAAACCCGTAAACTTTGTTGTAAAAACATCGCAGAAAGCAAATTTGAAAAATTTTTATGCATTCTTGACTAAAATATTTGAAACTTTGTTATTTTAATATCTGTCGATAAAGTTTCTGCTCAGTCTTACCAAGAATTGAGTTCTAAACAACTTTTGCTATTGGCATTTTCAGGCTTGGACGTACCGTTTTCAAGAAACACGAAAATTTTAAAATTTTTGTTGTTTGGTAAGTGTGGGAACAACTTTCCATACTGTAAATCGCTCCAAAATCTCAATTTGAAGTTGTTTTTGGTAATTCTGTTGTTAAAAAGCCGTAAACTTCGTTTTAAGAACATCGCAGAAACCGGGATTGAAAAATTTTAAGTATTTTTGGGAAAAAAATCGTTATAACTTTATTGTTTTAAGATTTATGGATAATGTTTCTAGCAAATCTAACTCAAAATCGAATTCTGAACACATTTTGCTCTTGCTATTTTTTCGCTAGCAAGCATAGTTTTCGAGAAAACGGCTGATTTACCACAAAAATACCAAAAATCGCTTCAAATCGGGATTCTGAAGCGTTTTACAGCATTTGCGGTCGTTTTCTTGAAACCGGTGCGTGCTAGCAAAAAAATACCAAGAGCAAAATGTGTTTAGAATTCAATTATGAGTCAGATTTCGTTTAAGTTGTATCTCTAGGTCTTAAAACAAGAACGATACTACGACTTTATCACAAAAACACTAAAAAGAGTTTCCAATCCTGGTTTCAGCAACGTGTTACAAAGAAATTTCTCACTCACCGTTTCAAAGTAAATGACAGTACGTGCAACAAAATGTCCGAGAATCATGATTTGAAGTTTGAAGTTTCGTGATTATTAAGGCGTTAATCTCTTTGTTACGAGTCGTAGAAACCAGATTGTACAAAATTTGTAGTATTTTTGTGATAAAGTCGTTGTAACGTTTTTGTTTTAAGACTTATTGCTAAAGCTTAAACCAAATCCCACCTGAAATTGAATTCTGAACAACTTTTGCTCTTGCTATTTTATTGCTAGCACGCACCGGTTTCAAGGAAACGACCGTAAATGCTGTAAAACGCTTCAGAATCCCGATTTGAAGCGATTTTCGGTATTTTTGTGATAAATCGGCTGTTTTCTTGAAAACTATGCATGCTAGCGAAAAAATAGCAAGAGCAAAATGTGTTTAAAATTCGATTTTGAGTAAGATTTGCTAGAAACAATATCCATAAATCTTAAAACAATAAAGTTATAACGATTTTTTCCCAAAAATACTTGAAATTTTTCAATACCGGTTTCTGCAATGTTTTTAAAACGAAGTTTACGGGTTTTTAATCACGGCAATACCAAAAATTACCTCAAATCGGGATTCTGGAGAAACTTGCAGTATGGAAAGTTATTCCCATACTTACCAAACAACCAAAATTTTTAAACTTTTGTGTTTCTTGAAAACGGTATATCCAAACCTGAAAATGCCAAGAGCAAAAGTTGTTTAGAATTGAATTCTTGGTAAGACTGACCAGAAACTTTATCGCCAGGTCTTGAAATAACAAAGTTTCAAATATTTTAGTCAAGAATGCTTAAAACTTTCTCAAACCTGGTTCCTGCGAAGTTTTACAATGAAGTTTACGGATTTTTAACAACGGAAATACCAAAAATGACTTCAAATCGTGATTTTGGGGCGATTTATAGTATGGAAAGTGTGGCTTGGTAAGTATGGGATACTTAGCAAACAACATAAAGTTAACAATTTTTGTATTTCTTGAAAAATACACGTCCAAGCCTGAAAATGCCAGGAGCAAAAGTTGTTTAGAATTAAACTTTGAGTAAGACTTACCAGAAATTTTATCAAAAAGGCTCGAAAAAACAAAGTTACAACGTTTTTTTTTCAAAAATACTTAAAATATTTTCAAACCTAGTTCGTGCGAAGTTTTTACAAATAAGTTTACGGCTTTTTAATCACGGAAACACCAAAAATAACTTCAAATCAAGATTTTGGAGCCATTTATAGGCTGGAAAGTTGTTCCGATTCTTGAACCACGAAAATAAAAAAACACAACTTCAAGAGCAAAAACTATTTAGAATTCAGTCTTGAGTATGATTTACTGTAAACATAATCAATAAGTCGCAAAAAATTTTCAAACCTGGTTTTTGAGATGTTTTTACAATGAAGTTTAAAGCTTCTTAATCACGGAAATAACAGAAACAACTTCAAATCGGCATTTTTTAGCGATTCACAGTATGAAAAGTTGATCCGATACTTAGCAAACAAAAAAAGTTTAAAAATCTCGTGTTTCTCGAAAACGGTATGCCCAGCCTGAAAACGCCAAGAGCAAAAGTTGTTTAGAATTCAATTTTGATTAAGATTTACTATAAACATAATCAATAAGTCTTAAAATATTTTCAAACCTGGTTTTGGCGATGTTTTTACAATGAAGTTTAGGCCTTTTTAATCACGGAAATAACAAAACACAACTTCAAATCGAGATTTTGGAACCATTTATAGAATGTAAAGTGGTTCCCATCCTTACCAAACAACAAAAAGTTTAAAATTTTGTATTTCTAGAAGACGGTAAGTCCAAATCTAAAAACGTCAAGTGCAAAAGTTATTTAGAATTCAATCTTGAGTATGATTTACTATGAACATAATCAACAAGTCTTAAAATGTTTTGAAACGTGGTTTCTGAGATGGTTTTACAATAAAATTTACGGCTTTTTAAACACGCAAATACGAAAAACAACTTGAAGAAAACGGCTGATTTACCACAAAAACACCGAAAATCGCTTCAAATTGGGATTCTGAAGCGTTTTACAGCATTTGCGGTTGTTTTCTTGAAACCGGTGCGTGCTAGCAGAAAAATACCAAGAGCAAAATGTGTTTAGAATTCAATTTTGAGTCAGTTTTCGTTTAAGTATACAATGAAGTTCCTTGATCTCCTTTTACTAACCACTTATCTAATTTTGTGCCTGGCCAGCAAAATTTATATCCTGGAATATGTAGTTCAAATGGCAACTTGTAAATTCTCGAAAACGATACGACCTAGCCTGAAAACGCCAAGAGCAAATGTTGTTTAGAATTCAATTTTGAGTAAGATTTATTATAAACATAATAAATAAGTCTTAAAATGTTTTCAAACCGGGTTTCTGAGATGTTTTAACAATGAAGTTTACGGCTTTTTAACCACGAAAATAACAAAACACAACTTCACATCGAGATTTTGGAGCGATTTATAGGCTGGAAAGTTGTTCCGATACTTACTAAACAACAAAAAGTTTAAAAATTTCGTGTTTCTCGAAAACGGTATGCCCAGCCTGAAAACGCCAAGGGCAAAATTAATTTAGAATTCAATCTTAAGTAAGATTTACTATAAAAATAATCAATAAGTCTTAAAATGTTTTCAAACCTGGTTTTTGAGATGGTGTTACAATAAAGTTTTCAGTTTATTAAACACACACATATCAAAAACAATTTCAAATGGGGATTTTGGAGCCATTTACAGTATAGAAAGTTGTTCCCATGCTTACTAAACAACAAAAAGTTTGAAATTCTTGTATTTCTTGAAAACAGTATGTCCAAACCTGAAAACGCCAAGAGCAAAAGTCATTTAGAGTTTAGTCTTGAGTTAGATTTACTATAAATATAATCAATAACTGTTAAAATATTTTTAATTCTGGTTTCTGAGATGTTTCTACAATGAAGTTTACGGCTTTTTAACCACGGAAATATCGAAAACACTTTCAAATCGGGACTTAGGAACCATTTACAGTATGAAAAGTTGTTCCCAAACTAACCAAACTACAACAAGTTTAAAAATTTCTTTTTTCTTGAAAACTGTAGGTGCAAGCCTGAAAACGCTTAGAGCAATAGTTGTTTAGAATGCAATCTTGAGTAAGACTTACTATAAACTTTATCACAAATTCTTGAAACAACAAATTTACAACAATTTTTGTCAAAAATAGTAAACATTTTTTATTTCTGGTTTCTGGGAAGATTTTACAATGAAGTTTACAGCTTTTTGAACACGAAAATAATAAAAATAACTTCAAATCGGGATTTCGGAGCGATTTACAGAATGTAAAGTGGTTCCCATCTTTACCAAACAACAAAAAGTTTGAAATTTTTGTATTTTTTGTGAACTGTATGTCCAAACCTGAAAACGCCATAAGCAATGGTAATTTAGTATTCAATCTTGAGTAAGATTTACTATAAAAATAATCAATAAGTCTTAAAACGTTTTCAAAGCTGGTTTCTGAGATGGTTTTACAATAAAGTTAACGGATTTTTAAACACGCAACTACCAAAAACAACTTCACATCTGAATTTTGGAGCGATTTACAGAATGTAAAGTGGTTCCCATCCTTACCAAACAACAAAAAGTTTAAAATTTTGTACGGATTTTGGGGCCATTTACAGTATGGAAAGTTGTTCCCAAACATACCAAAATACAAAAAGTTTAAAAATACGGTTTTTCTCGAAAACGGTAGGGGCAAAAAGTTCGAAATTCCCATATGGCAAATACTTTTTGCAATTTGGTGAGTTTGGGAACGACTTTCCATTCTGTAAATCGCTACAAAATCTCGATTTGAAGTTGTGTTTTGTTATTTTCGTGGTTAAAAAGCCGTAAACTTCATTGTGAAAACATCGCAAAAACCAGGTTTGAAATTTTTTAAGACTTATTGCTTAAGTTTATAGTAAGTCTTACTCAAAATTGAATTCTAAACAACTTTTGCTTTTGGCGTTTTCAGGTTTAGACGTACCGTTGTCAAGAAATACAACATTTTTAAACTTTTTGTTTGGTAAGTATGGGAACAACTTTCCATACTGTAAATCGCTCCAGAATTCCGATTTGAAGCTGTTTTTGTTATTTTCGTGATTAAAAAGCCTTAAACTTCATTGTAAAAACATCGCCAAAACCAGGTTTGAAAAAATTTTACGATTTATTGTTTATGTTTATAGTAAATCTTAATCAAAATTTGATTCTAAACAACTTTTGCTTTTGGCGTTTTCAGGCTGGTACATACCGTTTTCGAGAAACACGAAGTTTTTAAACTTTTTGTTGTTTGCTAAGTATCGGAACAACTTTTCATATTGTAAATCGCTAAAGAATGCCGATTTGAAGTTGTTTCTGTTATTTCCGTGATTAAAAAGCTTTAATCTTCAGTGTAAAAGCATCTCAAAAACCAGGTTTGAAAAAATTTTACGACTTATTGATTATGTTTATAGTAAATCATATTCAAGATTGAATTCTAAATAGCTTTTGCTTTTAGCGTTTTTAGGTTTGGACGTACTGTTTTCAAGAAATACAAAAAAATTGAACTTCCTGTTATTTGGTAAGCATTTTCCATTGAGTAAATCTTTCCAAAATCTCGATTTGAAGTTGTGTTTTGTTATTTTCGTGGTTAAAAAGCCGTAAACTTCATTGTTAAAACATCTCAAAAACCGGGTTTGAAAACATTTTAAGACTTATTTATTATGTTTATAATAAATCTTACTCAAAATTGAATTCTAAACAACACTTGCTCTTGGCGTTTTCAGGCTAGGTCGTATCGTTTTCGAGAATTTATAAGTTGCCATTTGAACTACATATTCCAGGACATAAATTTGCGGGCCAGGTACAAAATTAGCCAAGTGGTTAGCAAAAGGAGATCAAGGAATTTTATTGTATAAACATCGCAAAAACCAGGTTTAAAAAATTTTAAGAGTTATTGATTAAGTTTATAGTAAGTCTTACTCAAGACTGAATTCTAAACAACTTTTGCTCTTGACATTTTCAGGCTGGGACATACCGTTTTGAAGAAACACGAAATTTTCAAACTTTTTGCAATTTGGTAAATCTGAGAACAATTTCCATACTGTAAAAAGCTCCTAAATGCCGTTTGAGGTGTTTTTGTTATTTCCGTGATTAAAAAGCCGTCAACTTTATTCTAAAAGCATCTCAGAAACCAGGTTAGAAAACATTTTATGACCTATTGATTATGTTTCTGAAGTTATTTTTGGTATTTCCGTTTTTAAAAAGGCCTAAACTTTATTGTAAGAACATCACAGAAAGTAGGTTTGAAAAAATTTTAAGCATTTTTGACAAAAATCGTTGTAACTTTATAGTAAGTCTTACTCAAGATTGCATCCTAAACAACTATTGCTTTAGGCCCTTTCAGGCTTGAACCTACAGTTTCCAAGAAAAACTAAGTTTTAAAACTTTTTGTAGTTTGGTAAGTATGGGAACAAATTTCCATACTGCAATTGGTTCAAAAATCCCGATTTGAAGTTGTTTTCGATAATTCCGTGGTTAAAAAGCCGTAAACTTTATTGTAAAAACATCTTAGAAATCAAGTTTAAAAGTATTTTAACAGTTATTGATTAAATTTATAGTAAATCTAACTCAAGATTAAATTCTAAATTACTTTTGCTCTTGGCGTTTTCAGGTTTGGACAAACCGTTTTCAAGAAATACAAAAATTTCAAACTTCTTGTTATTTGGTAAATATGAGAACAACTTTCCATACTGTAAATGGTTTCAAAATCCTGATTTGAAGTTGTTTTTGATATTTTCGTGGTTAAAAAGCCGTAAACTTCATTTTAAAAACATCTCAGAAACCAAGTTTGAAAACATTTTAATAGTTATTGATTATTTTTATAGTAAATCTAACTCAAGATTGAATTCTAAATTACTTTTGCTCTTGGCGTTTTCAGGTTTGGACATACCGTTTTCAAGAAATACAAAAATTTCAAACTTCTTGGGGAACAACTTTACATACTGTAAATGGCTCCAGAATCCCCATTTGAAGTTGTTTTTGGTATGTGCGTGTTTAAAAAGCCGTAAACTTTATTGTAACAACATCTCAGAAACTAGGTTTGAAAACATTTTAAGACTTGTTGATTATTTTTATTGTAAATCTAACTCAAGATTGAATTCTAAATTACTTTTGCTCTTGGCGTTTTCAGGTTTGGATATACCGTTTTCAAGAAATACAAAAATTTCAAACTTCTTGTTGTTTGGTAAATATGGGAACAACTTTCCTTACTGTAAATGGTTCCAAAATCTCGATTTGAAATTGTGTTTTGTTACTTCCGTGATTAAAAAGACCTAAACTTCATTGTAAAAGCATCGCCAAAACCAGGTTTGAAAAAATTTTAAGACTTATTGATTAATTTTATAGTAAATGTTACTCAAAATAGAATTCTAAGCAACTTTTGCTCTTGGCGTTTTTAAGCTTGGACCTACCGTTCTAAAGAAATACAAAAATTTTCATCTTATTGTTGTTTGGTAAGTATCCCATACTTACCAAACAACTTTCCATACTACAAATCGCTCCAGAATATGGATTTGAAGTTATTTTTTGTATTTCCGTGAATAAAATTTGAAAATTTGATTGCAAAAACATCGCAGAAACCAGGAATCAAAAATTTTAAGCACTTTTGTCCAAAATCGTTGTAAATTTGTAGATTTAAAACTTTTTGATAAATTTCCTGGTCAGTCGTACCTAAAATTGAATACTAAACAAATTTTGCTGTTGAAATTTTCAGACCAAGTCGTCCCGTTTTCGAGAAACACATTTTTTTAAACTTTTTGTTGTTTGGTAAGTGTGGGAACAACTTTCCATACTGTAAATCGCTCCAAAATCTCAATTTGAAGTTGTTTTTGGTATTCCCGTTGTTAAGAAGCCGTAAAGTTCATTTAAAACACATCAGAAACCAGGTTCGAAAACATTTTAAGACTTATTGATTATGTTTATAGTAAATCTTAATCAAAATTGAATTCTAAACAACTTTTGCTCTTGGCGTTTTCAGGCTGGGCATACCGTTTTCGAGAAACACGAAATTTTAAAAATTTTGGTTGTTTGGTAAGTATGGGAACAACTTTCCATACTGTTAGTTGCTCCAGAATCCCGATTTGAGGTAATTTTTGGTATTGCCGTGAATAAAAACCCGTAAACTTCGTTGTAATAACATTGCAGAAAGCAAGTTTGAAAAAATTTTATGCATTCTATACTAAAATATTTGAAACTTTGTTATTTTAAGATCTGTCGATAAAGTTTCTGGTCAGTCTTACCAAGAATTGAATTCTAAACAACTTTTGCTCTTGGCGTTTTCAGGTTTGGACAAACCGTTTTCAAGAAACACAAAAATTTTAAAATTTTTGTTGTTTGGTAAGTATGGGAACAACTTTGCATCCTATAAACCGCTCCAAAATCTTGATTTGAAGTTATTTTTGGTGTTTCCGTGATTAAAAAGCCGTAAACTTATTTGTAAGAACTTCGCACGAACTAGGTTTGAAAATATTTTAAGTATTTTTGAAAAAAAAACGTTATAACTTTGATTTCTCAAGCCTTTTTGATAAAATTTCTGGTAAGTCTTACTCAAAGTTCAATTCTAAACAACATTTGCTCTTGGCATTTTCATTCTTGGACGTGTAGTTTTAAAGAAATACAAAAATTGTGAACTTTATGTTGCTTGCTAAGTATCCCATAATTACCAAGCCACTTTCCATACTATAAATCGCTCCAAAATCACGATTTGAAGTTATTTTTGGTATTTCCGTGATTAAAAAGCCGTAAACTTAATTGTAAACACATCGCAGAAAGCAAATATGAAAAAATTTTAAGCATTCTTGACTAAAATATTTGAAACTTTGTTATTTTAAGATCTGTCGATAAAGTTTCTGGTCAGTCTTACCAAGAATTGAATTCTAAACAACTTTTGCTCTTGGCATTTTCAGGCTTGGACGTACCGTTTTAAAGAAACACAAAAATTTTAAAATTTTTGTTGTTTGGTAAGTGTGGGAACAACTTTCCATACTGTAAATCGCTCCAAAATCTCAATTTGAAGTTATTTTTGGTATTTCCGTTGTTAAAAAGCCGTAAACATATTTGTAAGAACTTCGCACAAACTAGGTTTGAAAATATTTTAAGTATTTTTAAAAAAAAAACGTTGTAACTTTGTTTTTTCGAGCCTTTTTGATAAAATTTCTGGTAAGTCTTACTCAAAGTTTAATTCTAAACAACTCTTGCTCCTGGCATTTTCAGGCTTGGACGTGTAGTTTTCAAGAAATACAAATATTGTTAACTTTATGTTGTTTGCTAAGTATTCCATACTTACCAAGCCACTTTCCATACTATAAATCGCTCCAAAATCACGATTTGAAGTTATTTTTGGTATTTTCGTTGTTAAAAAGCCGTAAACTTCATTGTAAAACTTCGCAGGAACCAGGTTTGAGAAAGTTTTAAGCATTCTTGACTAAAATATTTGAAACTTTGTTATTTCAAGACCTGGCGATAAAGTTTCTGGTCAGTCTTACCAAGAATTCGATTCTAAACAACTTTTGGTCTTGGTATTTTCAGGTTTGGACGTACCGTTTTCAAGAAACACAAAAGTTTAAAAAATTTTGTTGTTTGGTAAGTGTGGGAACAACTTTCCATACTGTAAATCGCTCCAAAATCTCAATTTGAAGTTGTTTTTGGCATTTCCGTTGTTAAAAAGCCGTAAACTTCATTGTAAAACTTCGCAGGAACCAGGTTTGAGAAAGTTTTAAGCATTCTTGACTAAAATATTTGAAACTTTGTTATTTTAAGATCTGTCGATAAAGTTTCTGGACAGTCTTACCAAGAATTGAGTTCTAAACAACTTTTGCTCTTGGCATTTTCAGGCTTGGACGAACCGTTTTCAAGAAACACAATAATTTTAAAATTTTTGTGGTTTGGTAAGTATGGGAACAACTTTCCATACTGTAAATCGCTCCAGAATCCCGATTTGAAGCTGTTTTTGTTATTTCCGTGATTAAAAATTCTTAAACTTCATTGTAAAAACATCGCAAAAACCAGGTTTGAAAAAATTTTACGATTTATTGTTTATGTTTATAGTAAATCTTAATCAAAATTTGATTCTAAACAACTTTTGCTTTTGGCGTTTTCAGGCTGGTACATACCGTTTTCGAGAAACACGAGATTTTTAAACTTTTTGTTGCTTGGTAAGTATCGGAACAACTTTTCATATTGTAAATCGCTAAAGAATGCCGATTTGAAGTTGTTTCTGTTATTTCCGTGATTAAAAAGCTTTAAACTTCATTGTAAAAACATCTCGAAAACCAGGTTTGAAAAAATTTTACGACTTATTGATTATGTTTATAGTAAATCTTAATCAAAATTGAATTCTAAACAACTTTTGCTCTTGGCATTTTCAGGTTTGGACGTACCGTTTTCAAGAAACACAAAACTTTAAAAATTTTGGTTGTTTGGTAAGTATGGGAACAACTTTCCATACTGTAAGTTGCTCCAGAATCCCGATTTGAGGTAATTATTGGTATTGCGGTGATTAAAAACCTGTAAACTTCGTTGTAAAAACATCGCAGAAAGCAAGTTTGAAAAATTTTTATGCATTCTAGACTAAAATATTTGAAACTTTGTTATTTTAAGATCTGTCGATAAAGTTTCTGTTCAGTCCTACCAAGAATTCAATTGTAAACAACTTTTGGTCTTGGCATTTTCAGGTTTGGACGTACCGTTTTCAAGAAATACAAAAATTTCAAACTTCTTGGGGAACAACTTTACATACCGTAAATGGCTCCAGAATACCCATTTGAAGTTGTTCTTGGTATGTGCGTGTTTAAAAAGCCGTAAACTTTATTGTAAAAACATCACAGAAAGTAGGTTTGAAAAAATTTTAAGCATTTTTGACAAAAATCGTTGTAACTTTGTTGTTTCAAGACATTTTGATAAAGTTTCTGATAAGTTTTGCTCAAAGTTCAATTTTAAACAAGTTTTGCTCTTTGCATTTTCAGGCTTCGACATACCGTTTTCAAGAAATACAAAACTTTTAAACTTATTGTGGTTTGGTAAGTATCCCATACTTACCACGAAACTTTCCATGCTATAAATCGCTCCAAAAGCCCCATTTGAAGTTATTTTTGGTATTCCGTGATTGAAAAGCCTTAAATTTCATTGTAAAAACATCGCCAAAACCAGGTTTGAAAAAATTTTAAGACTTATTGATTAATTTTATAGTAAATGTTACTCAAAATAGAATTCTAAGCAACTTTTGCTCTTGGCGTTTTTAAGCTTGGACCTACCGTTTTCAAGAAATACAAAAATTTTCATCTTATTGTTGTTTGGTAAGTATCCCATACTTACCAAACAACTTTCCATACTACAAATCGCTCCAGAATCTGTATTTGAAGTTATTTTTTGTATTTCCGTGATTAAAAAGTTGAAAATTTGATTGCAAAAACATCGCAGAAACCAGGATTGAAAAATTTTAAGCACTTTTGACCAAAATCGTTGTAAATTTGTAGTTTTAAAACTTTTTGATAAATTTCCTGGTCAGTCTTACCTAAAATTGAATTCTAAACAAATTTTGCTCTTGGAATTTTCAGACCAAGTCGTCCCGTTTTCGAGAAACACATTTTTTTAAACTTTTTGTTGTTTGGTAAGTGTGGGAACAACTTTCCATACTGTAAATCGCTTCAAAATCTCAATTTGAAGTTGTTTTTGATATTCCCGTTGTTAAGAAGCCGTAAAGTTTATTTAAAACACATCAGAAACCAGGTTTGAAAACATTTTAAGACTTATTGATTATGTTTATAGTAAATCTTAATCAAAATTGAATTCTAAACAACTTTTGCTCTTGGCGTTTTCAGGCTGGGCATACCGTTTTCGAGAAACACGAAATTTTAAAAATTTTGGTTGTTTGGTAAGTATGGGAACAACTTTCCATCCTATAAACCGCTCCAAAATCTTGATTTGAAGTTATTTTTGGTGTTTCCGTGATTAAAAAGCCGTAAACTTATTTGTAAGAACTTCGCGCGAACTAGGTTTGAAAATATTTTAAGTATTTTTGAAAAAAAAACGTTGTACCTTTGTTTTTTCGAGCCTTTTTGATAAAATTTCTGGTAAGTCTTACTCAAAGTTTAATTCTAAACAACTTTTGCTCCTGGCATTTTCAGGCTTGGACGTGTAGTTTTCAAGAAATACAAATATTGTTAACTTTATGTTGTTTGCTAAGTATCCCATACTTACCAAGCCATTTTCCATACTATAAATCGCTCCAAAATCACGATTTGAAGTTATTTTTGGTATTTCCGTTGTTAAAAAGCCGTAAACTTCATTGTAAAACTTCGCAGAAACCAGGTTTGAGAAAGTTTTAAGCATTCTTGACTAAAATATTTGAAACTTTGTTATTTCAAGACCTGGCAATAAAGTTTCTGGTCAGTCTTACCAAGAATTCAATTCTAAACAACTTTTGGTCTTGGCATTTTCAGGTTTGGACGTACCGTTTTCAAGAAATACAAAAATTTCAAACTTCTTGGGGAACAACTTTACATACCGTAAATGGCTCCAGAATACCCATTTGAAGTTGTTTTTGGTATGTGCGTGTTTAAAAAGCCGTAAACTTTATTGTAAAAACATCACAGAAAGTAGGTTTGAAAAAATTTTAAGCATTTTTGACAAAAATCGTTGTAACTTTGTTGTTTCAAGACATTTTGATAAAGTTTCTGATAAGTTTTGCTCAAAGTTCAATTTTAAACAAGTTTTGCTCTTTGCATTTTCAGGCTTCGACATACCGTTTTCAAGAAATACAAAACTTTTAAACTTATTGTGGTTTGGTAAGTATCCCATACTTACCACGAAACTTTCCATGCTATAAATCGCTCCAAAAGCCCCATTTGAAGTTATTTTTGGTATTCCGTGATTGAAAAGCCTTAAATTTCATTGTAAAAACATCGCCAAAACCAGGTTTGAAAAAATTTTAAGACTAATTGATTAATTTTATAGTAAATGTTACTCAAAATAGAATTCTAAGCAACTTTTGCTCTTGGCGTTTTTAAGCTTGGACCTACCGTTTTCAAGAAATACAAAAATTTTCATCTTATTGTTGTTTGGTAAGTATCCCATACTTACCAAACAACTTTCCATACTACAAATCGCTCCAGATTCTGTATTTGAAGTTATTTTTTGTATTTCCGTGATTAAAAAGTTGAAAATTTGATTGCAAAAACATCGCAGAAACCAGGATTGAAAAATTTTAAGCACTTTTGACCAAAATCGTTGTAAATTTGTAGTTTTAAAACTTTTTGATAAATTTCCTGGTCAGTCTTACCTAAAATTGAATTCTAAACAAATTTTGCTCTTGGAATTTTCAGACCAAGTCGTCCCGTTTTCGAGAAACACATTTTTTTAAACTTTTTGTTGTTTGGTAAGTGTGGGAACAACTTTCCATACTGTAAATCGCTTCAAAATCTCAATTTGAAGTTGTTTTTGATATTCCCGTTGTTAAGAAGCCGTAAAGTTTATTTAAAACACATCAGAAACCAGGTTTGAAAACATTTTAAGACTTATTGATTATGTTTTTGTAAATCTTAATCAAAATTGAATTCTAAACAACTTTTGCTCTTGGCATTTTCAGGCTTGGACTTACCGTTTTCAAGAAACACAAAAATTTTAAAATTTTTGTTGTTTGGTAAGTATGGGAACAACTTTCCATCCTATAAACCGCTCCAAAATCTTGATTTGAAGTTATTTTTGGTGTTTCCGTGATTAAAAAGCCGTAAACTTATTTGTAAGAACTTCGCACGAACTAGGTTTGAATATATTTTAAGTATTTTTGAAAAAAAAAACGTTATAACTTTGTTTTCTCGAGCCTTTTTGATAAAATTTCTGGTAGGTCTTTCTCAAAGTTTAATTCTAAACAACATTTGCTCCTGGCATTTTCAGGCTTGGACGTGTAGTTTTAAAGAAATACAAAAATTGTTAACTTTATGTTGTTTGCTAAGTATCCCATACTTACCAAGCCACTTTCCATACTATAAATCGCTCCAAAATCACGATTTGAAGTTATTTTTGGTATTTCCGTGATTAAAAAGCCGTAAACTTAATTGTAAACACATCGCAGAAAGCAAATATGAAAAAATTTTAAGCATTCTTGACTAAAATATTTGAAACTTTGTTATTTCAAGACCTCGTGATAAAGTTTCTGGTCTGTCTTACCAAGAATTCAATTCTAAACAACTTTTGCTCTTGACATTTTCAGGTTTGGACGTACCGTTTTCAAGAAACACAAAACATGAAAAATTTTGGTTGTTTGGTAAGTATGGGAACAACTTTCCATACTGTAAGTTGCTCCAGAATCCCGAATTGAGGTAATTTTTGGTATTGCCGTGATTAAAAACCCGTAAACTTCGTTGTAATAACATCGCAGAAAGCAAGTTTGAAAAAATTTTATGCATTCTTGACTAAAATATTTGAAACTTTGTTATTTTAAGATCTGTCGATAAAGTTTCTGGTCAGTCTTACCAAGAACTGAATTCTAAACAACTTTTGCTCATGGCATTTTCAGGCTTGGACGTACCGTTTTAAAGAAACACAAAAATTTTAAAATTTTTGTTGTTTGGTAAGTGTGGGAACAACTTTCCATACTGTAAATCGCTCCAAAATCTCAATTTGAAATTATTTTTGGTATTTCCGTTGCTAAAAAGCCGTAAACTTCATTGTAAAACATCGCAGGAACCAGGTTTGAGAAAGTTTTAAGCATTCTTGATTAAAATATTTGAAACTTTGTTATTTCAAGACCTGGCGATAAAGTTTCTGGTCAGTCTTACCAAATATTCAATTCTAAACAACTTTTGGTCTTGGCATTTACAGGTTTAGACGTACCGTTTTCAAGAAATACAACATTTTTAAACTTTTTGTGGTTTGGTAAGTATGGGAACAACTTTCCATACTGTAAATCGCTCCAGAATGCCGATTTGAAGTTGTTTCTGTTATTTCCGTGATTAAAAAGCTTTAAACTTCATTGTAAAAACATCTCAAAAACCAGGTTTGAAAAAATTTTACGACTTATTGATTATGTTTATAGTAAATCATACTCAAGATTGAATTCTAAATAGCTTTTGCTTTTAGCGTTTTTAGGTTTGGTCGTACCGTTTTCAAGCAATACAAAAATTTGAACTTTCTGTTGTTTGGTAAGTATGAGAACCATTTTCCATTCAGTAAATCGCTCCAAAATCTCGATTTGAAGTTGTGTTTTGTTATTTTCGTGGTTAAAAAGCCGTAAACTTCATTGTGAAAACATCGCAAAAACCAGGTTTGAAATTTTTTAAGACTTATTGCTTAAGTTTATAGTAAGTCTTACTCAAAATTGAATTCTAAACAACTTTTGCTCTTGGCGTTTTCAGGTTTAGACGTACCGTTTTCAAGAAATACAAAATTTTTAAACTTTTTGTGGTATGGTAAGTATGGGAACAACTTTCCATACTGTAAATCGCTCCAGAATCCAGATTTGAAGCTGTTTTTGTTATTTCCGAGATTGAAAAGCCTTAAACTTCATTGTAAAAACATGGCAAATACCAGGTTTGAAAAAATTTTACGATTTATTGTTTATGTTTATAGTAAATCTTAATCAAAATTTGATTCTAAACAACTTTTGCTTTTGGCGTTTTCAGGCTGGTACATACCGTTTTCGAGAAACACGAAGTTTTTAAACTTTTTGTTGTTTGCTAAGTATCGGAACAACTTTTCATATTGTAAATCGCTAAAGAATGCCGATTTGAAGTTGTTTCTGTTATTTCCGTGATTAAAAAGCTTTAATCTTCAGTGTAAAAGCATCTCAAAAACCAGGTTTGAAAAAATTTTACGACTTATTGATTATGTTTATAGTAAATCATATTCAAGATTGAATTCTAAATAGCTTTTGCTTTTAGCGTTTTTAGGTTTGGACGTACTGTTTTCAAGAAATACAAAAAAATTGAACTTCCTGTTATTTGGTAAGCATTTTCCATTGAGTAAATCTCTCCAAAATCTCGATTTGAAGTTGTGTTTTGTTATTTTCGTGGTTAAAAAGCCGTAAACTTCATTGTTAAAACATCTCAAAAACCGGGTTTGAAAACATTTTAAGACTTATTTATTATGTTTATAATAAATCTTACTCAAAATTGAATTCTAAACAACACTTGCTCTTGGCGTTTTCAGGCTAGGTCGTATCGTTTTCGAGAATTTATAAGTTGCCATTTGAACTACATATTCCAGGACATAAATTTGCGGGCCAGGTACAAAATTAGCCAAGTGGTTAGCAAAAGGAGATCAAGGAATTTTATTGTATAAACATCGCAAAAACCAGGTTTAAAAAATTTTAAGAGTTATTGATTAAGTTTATAGTAAGTCTTACTCAAGACTGAATTCTAAACAACTTTTGCTCTTGACATTTTCAGGCTGGGACATACCGTTTTGAAGAAACACGAAATTTTCAAACTTTTTGCAATTTGGTAAATCTGAGAACAATTTCCATACTGTAAAAAGCTCCTAAATGCCGTTTGAGGTGTTTTTGTTATTTCCGTGATTAAAAAGCCGTCAACTTTATTCTAAAAGCATCTCAGAAACCAGGTTAGAAAACATTTTATGACCTATTGATTATGTTTCTGAAGTTATTTTTGGTATTTCCGTTTTTAAAAAGGCCTAAACTTTATTGTAAGAACATCACAGAAAGTAGGTTTGAAAAAATTTTAAGCATTTTTGACAAAAATCGTTGTAACTTTATAGTAAGTCTTACTCAAGATTGCATCCTAAACAACTATTGCTTTAGGCCCTTTCAGGCTTGAACCTACAGTTTCCAAGAAAAACTAAGTTTCAAAACTTTTTGTAGTTTGGTAAGTATGGGAACAAATTTCCATACTGCAATTGGTTCAAAAATCCCGATTTGAAGTTGTTTTCGATAATTCCGTGGTTAAAAAGCCGTAAACTTTATTGTAAAAACATCTTAGAAATCAAGTTTAAAAGTATTTTAACAGTTATTGATTAAATTTATAGTAAATCTAACTCAAGATTAAATTCTAAATTACTTTTGCTCTTGGCGTTTTCAGGTTTGGACAAACCGTTTTCTAGAAATACAAAAATTTCAAACTTCTTGTTATTTGGTAAATATGAGAACAACTTTCCATACTGTAAATGGTTTCAAAATCCTGATTTGAAGTTGTTTTTGATATTTTCGTGGTTAAAAAGCCGTAAACTTCATTTTAAAAACATCTCAGAAACCATGTTTGAAAACATTTTAATAGTTATTGATTATTTTTATAGTAAATCTAACTCAAGATTGAATTCTAAATTACTTTTGCTCTTGGCGTTTTCAGGTTTGGACATACCGTTTTCAAGAAATACAAAAATTTCAAACTTCTTGGGGAACAACTTTACATACTGTAAATGGCTCCAGAATCCCCATTTGAAGTTGTTTTTGGTATGTGCGTGTTTAAAAAGCCGTAAACTTTATTGTAACAACATCTCAGAAACTAGGTTTGAAAACATTTTAAGACTTGTTGATTATTTTTATTGTAAATCTAACTCAAGATTGAATTCTAAATTACTTTTGCTCTTGGCGTTTTCAGGTTTGGATATACCGTTTTCAAGAAATACAAAAATTTCAAACTTCTTGTTGTTTGGTAAATATGGGAACAACTTTCCATACTGTAAATGGTTCCAAAATCTCGATTTGAAATTGTGTTTTGTTACTTCCGTGATTAAAAAGACCTAAACTTCATTGTAAAAGCATCGCCAAAACCAGGTTTGAAAAAATTTTAAGACTTATTGATTAATTTTATAGTAAATGTTACTCAAAATAGAATTCTAAGCAACTTTTGCTCTTGGCGTTTTTAAGCTTGGACCTACCGTTCTAAAGAAATACAAAAATTTTCATCTTATTGTTGTTTGGTAAGTATCCCATACTTACCAAACAACTTTCCATACTACAAATCGCTCCAGAATATGGATTTGAAGTTATTTTTTGTATTTCCGTGATTAAAATTTGAAAATTTGATTGCAAAAACATCGCAGGAATGAAAAATTTTAAGCACTTTTGTCCAAAATCGTTGTAAATTTGTAGATTTAAAACTTTTTGATAAATTTCCTGGTCAGTCGTACCTAAAATTGAATTCTAAACAAATTTTGCTGTTGAAATTTTCAGACCAAGTCGTCCCGTTTTCGAGAAACACATTTTTTTAAACTTTTTGTTGTTTGGTAAGTGTGGGAACAACTTTCCATACTGTAAATCGCTCCAAAATCTCAATTTGAAGTTGTTTTTGGTATTCCCGTTGTTAAGAAGCCGTAAAGTTCATTTAAAACACATCAGAAACCAGGTTTGAAAACATTTTAAGACTTATTGATTATGTTTATAGTAAATCTTAATCAAAATTGAATTCTAAACAACTTTTGCTCTTGGCGTTTTCAGGCTGGGCATACCGTTTTCGAGAAACACGAAATTTTAAAAATTTTGGTTGTTTGGTAAGTATGGGAACAACTTTCCATACTGTTAGTTGCTCCAGAATCCCGATTTGAGGTAATTTTTGGTATTGCCGTGAATAAAAACCCGTAAACTTCGTTGTAATAACATTGCAGAAAGCAAGTTTGAAAAAATTTTATGCATTCTAGACTAAAATATTTGAAACTTTGTTATTTTAAGATCTGTCGATAAAGTTTCTGGTCAGTCTTACCAAGAATTGAATTCTAAACAAATTTTGCTCTTGGCATTTTCAGGCTTGGACGTACCGTTTTAAAGAAACACAAAAATTTTAAAAATTTTGTTGTTTGGTAAGTGTGGGAACAACTTTCCATACTGTAAATAGCTCCAAAATCTCAAGTTTTAAAACTTATTGTAGTTTATTAAGTTTGGGAACAAATTTCCATACTGCAATTGGTTCAGAAATCCCGATTTGAAGTTGTTTTCGATATTTTCGTGGTTAAAAAGCCGTAAACTTAATTGTAAACACATCGCAGAAAGCAAATATGAAAAAATTTTAAGCATTCTTGACTAAAATATTTGAAACTTTGTTATTTCAAGACCTGGTGATAAAGATTCTGGTCTGTCTTACCAAGAATTCAATTCTAAACAACTTTTGCTCTTGACATTTTCAGGCTTGGACGTACCGTTTTAAAGAAACACAAAAATTTTAAAATTTTTGTTGTTTGGTAAGTGTGGGAACAACTTTCCATACTGTAAATCGCTCCAAAATCTTAATTTGAAGTTGTTTTTGGCATTTCCGTTGTTAAAAAGCCGTAAACTTCATTGTAAAACTTCGCAGGAACCAGGTTTGAAAAAGTTTTAAGCATTCTTGACTAAAATATTTGAAACTTTGTTATTTTAAGATCTGTCGATAAAGTTTCTGGACAGTCTTACCAAGAATTGAGTTCTAAACAACTTTTGCTCTTGGCATTTTCAGGCTTGGACGAACCGTTTTCAAGAAACACAATAATTTTAAAATTTTTGTGGTTTGGTAAGTATGGGAACAACTTTCCATACTGTAAATCGCTCCAGAATCCCGATTTGAAGCTGTTTTTGTTATTTCCGTGATTAAAAATTCTTAAACTTCATTGTAAAAACATCACAAAAACCAGGTTTGAAAAAATTTTACGATTTATTGTTTATGTTTATAGTAAATCTTAATCAAAATTTGATTCTAAACAACTTTTGCTTTTGGCGTTTTCAGGCTGGTACATACCGTTTTCGAGAAACACGAGATTTTTAAACTTTTTGTTGCTTGGTAAGTATCGGAACAACTTTTCATATTGTAAATCGCTAAAGAATGCCGATTTGAAGTTGTTTCTGTTATTTCCGTGATTAAAAAGCTTTAAACTTCATTGTAAAAACATCTCGAAAACAAGGTTTGAAAAAATTTTACGACTTATTGATTATGTTTATAGTAAATCTTAATCAAAATTGAATTCTAAACAACTTTTGCTCTTGGCATTTTCAGGTTTGGACGTACCGTTTTCAAGAAACACAAAACTTTAAAAATTTTGGTTGTTTGGTAAGTATGGGAACAACTTTCCATACTGTAAGTTGCTCCAGAATCCCGATTTGAGGTAATTTTTGGTATTGCGGTGATTAAAAACCTGTAAACTTCGTTGTAAAAACATCGCAGAAAGCAAGTTTGAAAAATTTTTATGCATTCTAGACTAAAATATTTGAAACTTTGTTATTTTAAGATCTGTCGATAAAGTTTCTGTTCAGTCTTACCAAGAATTCAATTGTAAACAACTTTTGGTCTTGGCATTTTCAGGTTTGGACGTACCGTTTTCAAGAAACACAAAAGTTTAAAAAAATTTGTTGTTTGGTAAGTGTTTGAACAACTTTCCATACTGTAAATCGCTCCAAAGTCTTGATTTGAAGTTATTTTTGGTGTTTCCGTGATTAAAAAGCCGTAAACTTATTTGTAAGAACTTCGCACGAACTAGGTTTGAAAATATTTTAAGTATTTTTAAAAAAAAACGTTGTAACTTTGTTTTTTCGAGCCTTTTTGATAAAATTTCTGGTAAGTCTTACTCAAAGTTTAATTCTAAACAACTTTTGCTCCTGGCATTTTCAGGCTTGGACGTGTAGTTTTCAAGAAATACAAATATTGTTAACTTTATGTTGTTTGCTAAGTATCCCATACTTACCAAGCCACTTTCCATACTATAAATCGCTCCAAAATCACGATTTGAAGTTATTTTTGGTATTTCCGTTGTTAAAAAGCCGTAAACTTCATTGTAAAACTTCGCAGAAACCAGGTTTGAGAAAGTTTTAAGCATTCTTGACTAAAATATTTGAAACTTTGTTATTTCAAGACCTGGCAATAAAGTTTCTGGTCAGTCTTACTAAGAATTCAATTCTAAACAACTTTTGGTCTTGGCATTTTCAGGTTTGGACGTACCGTTTTCAAGAAACACAAAAGTTTAAAAAAATTTGTTGTTTGGTAAGTGTGGGAACAACTTTCCATACTGTAAATCGCTCCAAAATCTCAATTTGAAGTTGTTTTTGGTATTTCCGTTGTTAAAAAGCCGTAAACTTCATTGTAAAACATCGCAGGAACCAGGTATGATAAAGTTTTAAGCATTCTTGACTAAAATATTTGAAACTTTGTTATTTTAAGATCTGTCGATAAAGTTTCTGGTCAGTCTTACCAAGAATTGAGTTCTAAACAACTTTTGCTCTTGGCATTTTCAGGCTTGGACGTACCGTTTTCAAGAAACACAATAATTTTAAAATTTTTGTTGTTTGGTAAGTATGGGAACAACTTTCCATACTGCAAGTTGCTCCAGAATCCTGATTTGAGGTAATTTTTGGTATTGCCGTGATTAAAAACCCGTAAACTTCGTTTTAAAAACATTGCAGAAACCGGAATTGAAAAATTTCAAGTATTTTTGGGAAAAAATCGTTATAACTTTATTGTTTTAAGATTTATGGATAATGTTTCTAGCAAATCTTACTCAAAATCGAATTTTGAACACATTTTGCTCTTGCTATTTTTTCGCTAGCATGCATAGTTTTCGAGAAAACAGCCGATTTATCACAAAAATACCGAAAATCGCTTCAAATCGGGATTCTGAAGCGTTTTACAGCATTTTCGGTCGTTTCCTTGAAACCGGTGCGTGCTAGCAATAAAATAGCAAGAGCAAAAGTTGTTCAGAATTCAATTTCAGGTTGGATTTGGTTTAAGCTTTAGCAATAAGTCTTAAAACAAAAACGTTACAACGACTTTATCACAAAAATACTACAAATTTTGTACAATCTGGCTTCTACGACTCGTAACAAAGAGATTAACGCCTTAATAATCACGAAAATCGTTAAATTCACTTCAAATCATGACTCTCGGACGTTTTGTTGCACGTACTGTCGTTTACATTGAAACGGTGAGTGAGAAATTTCTTTGTAACACGTTGCTGAAACCAGGATTGGAAACTCTTTTTAGTGTTTTTGTGATAAAGTCGTACTATCGTTCTTGTTTTAAGACCTAGAGATACAACTTAAACGAAAACTGACTCAAAATTGAATTCTAAACACATTTTGCTCTTGGTATTTTTCTGCTAGCACGCAGCGGTTTCAAGAAAACGACCGCAAATGCTGTAAAACGCTTCTGAATCCCGATTTGAAGCGATTTTCGGTATTTTTGTGATAAATCGGCTGTTTTCTCGAAAACTATGCATGCTAGCGAAAAAATAGCAAGAGCAAAATGTGTTCAAAATTCGATTTTGAGTAAGATTTGCTAGAAACATTATCCATAAATCTTAAAACAATAAAGTTATAACGATTTTTTCCCAAAAATACTTAAAATTTTTCAATCCCGGTTTCTGCGATTTTTTTAAAACGAAGTTTACGGCTTTTTAACAACAGAAATACCAAAAACAACTTCAAATTGAGATTTTGGAGCGATTTACAGTATGGAAAGTTGTTCCCACTCTTACCAAACAACAAAAATTTTAAAATTTTTGTGTTTCTTGAAAACTGTACGTTCAAGCCTGAAAATGCCAAGAGCAAAAGTTGTTTAGAATTCAATACTTGGTAAAACTGACCAGAAAATTTATCGACAGGTCTTGAAATAACAAGGTTTCAACTATTTTAGTCAAGAATGCTTAAAATTTTTTCAAATTTGCTTTCTGCGATGTGTTTACAATTAAGTTTACGGCTTTTTAATCACGGAAATACCAAAAATAACTTCAAATCAAGATTTTGGAGCGGTTTGTAGAATGGAAAGTTGTTCCCATACTTACCAAACAACCAAAATTTTTAAAGTTTTGTGTTTCTTGAAAACGGTACGTCCAAACCTGAAAATGCCAAGAGCAAAAGTTGTTTAGAATTCAATTCTTGGTAAGACTGACCAGGAAATTTATCGACAGGTCTTGAAATAACAAGGTTTCAAATATTTTAGTCAAGAATGCTTAAAATTTTTTTAAATTTGCTTTCTGCGATGTGTTTACAATTAAGTTTACGGCTTTTTAATCACGGAAATACCAAAAATAACTTCAAATCATGATTTTGGAGCGATTTATAGTATGGAAAGTGGCTTGGTAAGTATGGGATACTTAGCAAACAACATAAAGTTAACAATTTTTGTATTTCTTGAAAACTACACGTCCAGCCTGAAAATGCCAGGAGCAAAAGTTGTTTAGAACTAAACTTTGAGTAAGACTTACCAGAAATTTTATCAAAAAGGCTCGATAAAACAAAGTTACAACGTTTTTTTTTCAAAAATACTTAAAATATTTTCAAACCTAGTTGGTGCGAAGTTCTTACAAATAAGTTTACGGCTTTTTAATCACGGAAACACCAAAAATAACTTAAAATCAAGATTTTGGAGCGGTTTATAGGACGGAAAGTTGTTCCCATACTTACCAAACAACTAAAATTTTTAAAGTTTTGTGTTTCTTCAAAACGGTACGTCCAAACCTCAAAATGCCAAGAGCAAAAGTTGTTTAGAATTGAATTCTTGGTAAGACTGACCAGAAACTTTATCACCAGGTCTTGAAATAACAAAGTTTCAAATATTTTAGTCAAGAATGCTTAAAACTTTTTCAAACCTAGTTCCTGCAAAGTTTTACAATTAAGTTTATGGCTTTTTAATCACGGAAACACCAAAAATAACTTCAAATCAAGATTTTGGAGCGATTTATAGGCTGGAAAGTTGTTCCGATACTTACCGAACAACAAAAAGTTTAAAAATTTCCAGTATGAAAAGTTGTTCCCATATTTACCAAATAACAAAAAGTTTGAAATTTTTGTATTTCTTGAAAACGGTATGTCCAAACCTGAAAACGCCAAGAGCAAAAGTAATTTAGAATTCAATCTTGAGTAAGATTTACTATAAATTTAATCAATAACTGTTAAAATACTTTTAAACTTGATTTCTAAGATGTTTTTACAATGAAGTTTACGGCTTTTTAACCACGAAAATATCGAAAACAACTTCAAATCGGGATTTCTGAACCAATTGCAGTATGGAAATTTGTTCCCAAACTTAATAAACTACAATAAGTTTTAAAACTTGAGATTTTGGAGCTATTTACAGTATGGAAAGTTGTTCCCACACTTACCAAACAACAAAATTTTTAAAATTTTTGTGTTTCTTTAAAACGGTACGTCCAAGCCTGAAAATGCCAAGAGCAAAAGTTGTTTAGAATTCAATTCTTGGTAAGACTGACCAGAAACTTTATCGACAGATCTTAAAATGACAAAGTTTCAAATATTTTAGTCAAGAATGCTTAAAATTTTTTCATATTTGCTTTCTGCGATGTGTTTACAATTAAGTTTACGGCTTTTTAATCACGGAAATACCAAAAATAACTTCAAATCGTGATTTTGGAGCGATTTATAGTATGGAAATTGGCTTGGTAATTATGGGATACTTAGCAAACAACATAAAGTTCACAATTTTTGTATTTCTTTAAAACTACACGTCCAAGAATGAAAATGCCAAGAGCAAATGTTGTTTAGAATTGAACTTTGAGTAAGACTTACCAGAAATTTTATCAAAAAGGCTTGAGAAAACAAAGTTATAACGTTTTTTTTTCAAAAATACTTAAAATATTTTCAAACCTAGTTCGTGCGAAGTTCTTACAAATAAGTTTACGGCTTTTTAATCACGGAAACACCAAAAATAACTTCAAATCAAGATTTTGGAGCGGTTTATAGGATGCAAAGTTGTTCCCATACTTACCAAACAACAAAAATTTTAAAATTTTTGTGTTTCTAGAAAACGGTACGTCCAAGCCTGAAAATGCCAAGAGCAAAAGTTGTTTAGAATTCAATTCTTGGTAAGACTGACCAGAAACTTTATCGACAGATCTTAAAATAACAAAGTTTCAAATATTTTAGTCTAGAATGAATAAAATTTTTTCAAACTTGCTTTCTGCGATGTTATTACAACGAAGTTTACGGGTTTTTATTCACGGCAATACCAAAAATTACCTCAAATCGGGATTCTGGAGCAACTAACAGTATGGAAAGTTGCTCCCATACTTACCAAACAACCAAAATTTTTAACATTTCGTGTTTCTCGAAAACGGTATGCCCAACCTGAAAACGCCAAGAGCAAAAGTTATTTAGAATTCAATTTTGATTAAGATTTACTATAAACATAATCAATAAGTCTTAAAATGTTTTCAAACCTGGTTTCTGATGTGTTTTAAATGAACTTTACGGCTTCTTAACAACGGGAATACCAAAAACAACTTCAAATTGAAATTTTGGAGCGATTTACAGTATGGAAAGTTATTCCCACACTTACCACACAACAAAAAGTTTAAAAAATGTGTTTCTCGAAAACGGGACGACTTGGTCTGAAAATTTCAACAGCAAAATTTGTTTAGAATTCAATTTTAGGTAAGACTGACCAGGAAATTTATCAAAAAGTTTTAAAACTACAAATTTACAACGATTTTGGTCAAAAGTGCTTAAAATTTTTCAATCCTGGTTTCTGCGATGTTTTTGCAATCAAATTTTCAACTTTTTAATCACGGAAATACAAAAAATAACTTCAAATCCATATTCTGGAGCGATTTGTAGTATGGAAAGTTGTTTGGTAAGTATGGGATACTTACCAAACAACAATAAGATGAAAATTTTTGTATTTCTTGAAAACGGTAGGTCCAAGCTTAAAAACGCCAAGAGCAAAAGTTGCTTAGAATCCTATTTTGAGTAACATTTACTATAAAATTAATCAATAAGTCTTAAAATTTTTTCAAACCTGGTTTTGGCGATGTTTTTACAATGAAGTTTAGGTCTTTTTAATCACGGAAATAACAAAACACAATTTCAAATCGAGATTTTGGAACCATTTACAGTATGGAAAGTTGTTCCCATATTTACCAAACAACAAGAAGTTTGAAATTTTTGTATTTCTTGAAAACGGTATATCCAAACCTGAAAACGCCAAGAGCAAAAGTAATTTAGAATTCAATCTTGAGTTAGATTTACTATAAAAATAATCAACAAGTCTTAAAATGTTTTCAAACCTGTTTTCTGAGATGGTTTTACAATAAAGTTTACGGCCTTTTAAACACGCAAATACGAAAAACAACATCAAGAAAACGGCTGATTTACCACAAAAATACCGAAAATCGCTTCAAATTGGGATTCTAAAGCGTTTTACAGCATTTGCGGTCGTTTTGTTGAAACCGGTGCGTGCTAGCAGAAAAATACCAAGAGCAAAATGTGTTTAGGATTCAATTTTGAGTCAGTTTTCGTTTAAGTGTACAATGAAGTTCCTTGATCTCCTTTTACTAACCACTTGGCTAATTTTGTGCCTGGCCCGCAAAATTTATATCCTGGAATATGTAGTTCAAATGGCAACTTGTAAATTCTCGAAAACGATACGACCTAGCCTAAAAACGCCAAGAGCAAATGTTGTTTAGAATTCAATTTTGAGTAAGATTTATTATAAACCTAATAAATAAGTCTTAAAATGTTTTCAAACCGGGTTTCTGAGATGTTTTAACAATGAAGTTTACGGTTTTTTAACCACGAAAATAACAAAACACAACTTCAAATCGAGATTTTGGAGCGATTTATAGGCTGGAAAGTTGTTCCGATACTTACCAAACAACAAAAAGTTTAAAAATTTCGTGTTTCTCGAAAACGGTATGCCCAGCCTGAAAACGCCAAGAGCAAAAGTAATTTAGAATTCAATCTTGAGTAAGATTTACTATAAAAATAATCAATAAGTCTTAAAATATTTTCAAACCTGGTTTCTGAAATGTTTTTACAATAAAGTTTACGGATTTTTAAACACGCAAATACCAAAAACAACTTCAAATGGGGATTTTGGTGCGATTTACAGTATGGAAAGTTGTTCCCATACTTACCAAACAACAAAAAGTTTTAAATTTTGTATTTCTTAAAAACGGTATATCCAAACCTGAAAACGCCATGAGCATAAATAATTTAGAATTCAATCTTGAGTAAGATTTACTATAAAAATAATCAATAAGTCTTAAAATGTTTTCAAACCTGGTTTCTGAGATGTTGTTACAATAAAGTTTACGGCTTTTTAAACACGCACATACAAAGAACAACTTCAAATGGAGATTTTGGAGCCATTTACAGTATGGAAATTTGTTCCCATACTTACCAAACAACAAAAAGTATTAAATTTTGTATTTCTTAAAAACGGTATGTCCAAACCTAAAAACGCCGAGAGCAAAAGTCATTTAGAATTTAGTCTTGAGTTAGATTTACTATAAATATAATCAATAACTGTTAAAATATTTTTAATTCTGGTTTCTGAAATGTTTCTACAATGAAGTTTACGGCTTTTTAACCACGGAAATATCGAAAACACCTTCAAATCGGGACTTTGGAACCATTTACAGTATGAAAAGTTGTTCCCAAAATAACCAACCTACAACAAGTTTAAGAATTTCGTTTTTCTTGAAAACTGTAGGTGTAAGCCTGAAAACGCTTAGAGCAATAGTTGTTTAGAATGCAATCTTGAGTAAGACTTACTGTAAACTTTATCAAAAATTCTTGAAACAACAAATTTACAACAATTTTTGTCAAAAATAGTAAACATTTTTTATTCCTGGTTTCTGGGAAGATTTACAATGAAGTTTACAGCTTTTTGACAACGGAAATAATAAAAATAACTTCAAATCGGGATTTTGGAGCAATTTACAGAATGTAAAGTGGTTCCCATCTTTACCAAACAACAAAAAGTTTGAAATTTTTGAATTTTTTGAGAACGGCACATCCAAACCTGAAAACGCCATAAGCAATAGTAATTTAGTATTCAATCTTGAGTAAGATTTACTATAAAAATAATCAATAAGTCTTAAAATGTTTCCAAAGCTGGTTTCTGAGATGGTTTTACAATATTATTTATTGTTTATGTTTATAGTAAATCTTAATCAAAATTTGATTCTAAACAACTTTTGCTTTTGGCGTTTGTAAGCTGGGACATACCGTTTTCGAGAAACGCGAAATTTTTAAACTTTTTGTTGTTTGCTAAGTATCGGATCAACTTTTCATACTGTGAATCGCTAAAGAATGCCGACTTGAAGTTGTTTCTGTTATTTCCGTGATTAAAAAGCCTTAAACTTCATTGTAAAAACATCGCAAAAACCAGGTTTGAAAAAATTTTACGATTTATTGTTTATGTTTATAGTAAATCTTAATCAAAATTTGATTCTAAACAACTTTTGCTTTTGGCGTTTTCAGGCTGGTACATACCGTTTTCGAGAAACACGAAATTTTAAACTTTTTGTGGTTTGGTAAGTATCGGAACAACTTTTCATATTGTAAATCGCTAAAGAATGCCGATTTGAACTTGTTTCTGTTATTTCCGTGATTAAAAAGCTTTAAACTTCATCGTAAAAACATCTCGAAAACCAGGTTTGAAAAAATTTTACGACTTATTGATTATGTTTATAGTAAATCATACTCAAGATTGAATTCTAAATAGCTTTTGCCTTTAGCGTTTTTAGGTTTGGACGTACCGTTTTCAAGCAATACAAAAATTTGAACTTTCTGTTGTTTGGTAAGTATGGGAACCATTTTCGATTCAGTAAATCGCTCCAAAATCTCGATTTAAAGTTGTGTTTTGTTATTTTCGTGGTTAAAAAGCCGTAAACTTCATTGTGAAAACATCGCAAAAACCAGGTTTAAATTTATTTAAGACTTATTGGTTAAGTTTATAGTAAGTCTTACTCAAAATTGAATTCTAAACAACTTTTGCTATTGGCGTTTTCAGGTTTAGACGTACCGTTTTCAAGAAATACAACATTTTTAAACTTTTTGTGGTTTGGTAAGTATGGGAACAACTTTCCATACTGTAGATGGTTCCAAAATCCTGATTTGAAATTGTTTTTAATATTTTCGTGTTTAAAATGCCGTAAACTTAATTGTAAAAACATCACAGAAAGTAGGTTTGAAAATTTTTAAGCATTTTTGACAAAAACCGTTGTAACTTTGTTGTTTCAAGACATTTTGATAATATTTCTGATAAGTTTTGCTCAAAGTTCAATTTTAAACAAGTTTTGCTTTTTGCATTTTCAGGCTTCGACATACCGTTTTCTAGAGATACAAAACTTTTAAACTTATTGTGGTTTGGTAAGTATCCCATACTTACCACGCAACTTTCCATACTAAAAATCGCTCCAAAAGCCCCATTTGAAGTTATTTTTGGTATTTCCGTGATTGAAAAGCCTTAAAACTTCATTGTAAAAACATCGCCAAAACCAGGTTTGAAAACATTTTAAGACTTATTGATTATGTTTATAGTAAATCTTAATCAAAATTGAATTCTAAACAACTTTTGCTCCTGGCATTTTCAGGTTTGGACGTACCGTTTTCAAGAAACACAAAACTTTAAAAATTTTGGTTGTTTGGTAAGTATGGGAACAACTTTCCATACTGTAAATTGCTCCAGAATCCCGATTTGAGGTAATTTTTGGTATTGCGGTTATTAAAAACCCGTAAACTTCGTTGTAAAAACATCGCAGAAAGCAAGTTTGAAAAATTTTTATGCTTTCTTGACTAAAATATTTGAAACTTTGTTATTTTAAGATCTGTCGTTAAAGTTTCTGGTCAGTCTTACCAAGAATTGAGTTCTAAACAACTTTTGCTTTTGGCATTTTCAGGCTTGGATGTACCGTTTTCAAGAAACACAATAATTTTAAAATTTTTGTTGTTTGGTAAGTATGGGAACAACTTTCCATCCTATAAACCGCTCCAAAATCTTGATTTGAAGTTATTTTTGGTGTTTCCGTGATTAAAAAGCCGTAAACTTATTTGTAAGAACTTCGCACGAACTAGGTTTGAAAATATTTTAAGTATTTTGAAAAAAATGCGTTGTTACTTTGTTTTTTCGAGCCTTTTTGATAAAATTTCTGGTAAGTCTTACTCAAAGTTTAATTCTTAACAACTTTTGCTCCTGGCATTTTCAGGCTTGGACGTGTAGTTTTCAAGAAATACAAAAATTATTAACTTTATGTTGTTTGCTAAGTATCCCATACTTACCAAGCCACTTTCCATACTATAAATCGCCCCAAAATCACGATTTGAAGTTATTTTTGGTATTTCAGTTGTTAAAAAGCCGTAAACTTCATTGTAAAACTTCGCAGGAACCAGGTTTGAGAAAGTTTTAAGCATTCTTGACTAAAATATTTGAAACTTTGTTATTTCAAAACCTGGCGATAAAGTTTCTGGTCAGTCATACCAATAATTCAATTCTAAACAACTTTTGGTCTTGGCATTTTCAGGTTTGGACGTACCGTTTTCAAGAAACACAAAAGTTTAAAAATTTTGGTTGTTTGGTAAGTATGGGAACAACTTTCCATACTGCAAGTTGCTCCAGAATCCCGATTTGAGGTAATTTTTGGTATTGCCGTGATTAATGTGTTTCTTGAAAACGGTACGTCCAAACCTGAAAATGCCAAGAGCAAAAGTTGTTTAGAATTGAATTCTTGGTAAGACTGACCAGAAACTCTATCACCAGGTATTGAAATAACAAAGTTTCAAATATTTTAGTCAAGAATGCTTAAAATTATTTCAAACCTAGTTCCTGCGAAGTTTTACAATTAAATTTATGGCTTTTTAATCACGGAAACACCAAAAATAAATTCAAATTGAGATATTGGAGCGATTTACAGTATGGAAAGTTGTTCCCATACTTACCAAACAACAAAAATTTTAAAATTTTTGTGTTTCTTGAAAACTGTACGTTCAAGCCTGAAAATGCCAAGAGCAAAAGTTGTTTAGAATTCAATTCTTGGTAAGACTGACCAGAAAATTTATCGACAGGTCTTGAAATAACAAGGTTTCAACTATTTTAGTCAAGAATGCTTAAAATTTTTTTAAATTTGCTTTCTGCGATGTGTTTACAATTAAGTTTACGGCTTTTTAATCACGGAAATACCAAAAATAACTTCAAATCGTGATTTTGGAGCGATTTATAGTATGGAAAGTGGCTTGGTAAGTATGGGATACTTAGCAAACAACATAAAGTTAACAATTTTTGTATTTCTTGAAAACTACTCGTCCAGCCTGTAAATGCCAGGAGCAATAGTTGTTTAGAACTAAACTTTGAGTAAGACTTACCAGAAATTTTATCAAAAAGGCTCGAAAAAACAAAGTTACGTTTTTTTTTCAAAAATACTTAAAATATTTTCAAACCTAGTTCGTGCGAAGTTCTTACAAATAAGTTTACGGCTTCTAATCACGGAAACACCAAAAATAACTTAAAATCAAGATTCTGGATCGGTTTATAGGATGGAAAGTTGTTCCCATACTTACCAAACAACAAAAATTTTAAATTTTTTGTGTTTCTTCAAAACGGTACGTCCAAACCTGAAAATGCCAAGAGCAAAAGTTGTTTAGAATTGAATTCTTGGTAAGACTGACCGGAAACTCTATCACCAGGTATTGAAATAACAAAGTTTCAAATATTTTAGTCAAGAATGCTTAAAATTATTTCAAACCTAGTTCCTGCGAAGTTTTACAATTAAGTTTATGGCTTTTTAATCACGGAAACACCAAAAATAACTTCAAATCAAGATTTTGGAGCGATTTATAGGCTGGAAAGTTGTTCCGATACTTACCGAACAACAAAAAGTTTAAAAATTTCGTGTTTCTCGAAAACGGTATGCCCAGCCTGAAAACGCCAAGAGCAGAAGTTGCTTAGAATTCAATTTTGATTAAGATTTAATATAAACATAATCAATAAGTCTTAAAATGTTTTCAAACCTGGTTTCTAATGTGTTTTAAATGAACTTTACGGCTTCTTAACAACGGAAATACCAAAAACAACTTCAAATTGAGATTTTGAAGCGATTTACACTATGGAAAGTTGTTCCCACACTTACCAAACAACAAAAAGTTTAAAAATTTTGTGTTTCTCGAAAACGGGTCGACTTGGTCTGAAAATTCCAACAGCAAAATTTGTTTAGAATTCAATTTAAGGTAAGACTGACCAGGAAATTTATCAAAAAGTTTTAAAACTTTAAATTTACAACGATTTTGGTCAGAAGTGCTTAAAATTTTTCAATCCTGGTTTCTGCGATGTTTTTGCAATCAAATTTTCAACATTTTAATCACGGAAATACAAAAAATAACTTCAAGTCGAGATTCTGGAACGATTTGTAGTATGGAAAGTTGTTTGGTAAATATGGGATACTTACCAAACAAAAATAAGATGAAAATTTTTGAATTTCTTGAAAACGGTAGGTCCAAGCTTAAAAACGCCAAGAGCAAAAGTTGCTTAGAATTCTATTTTAAATAACATTTACTATAAAATTAATCAATAAGTCTTAAAATTTTTTCAAACCTGATTTTGGCGGTTTCTACAATGAAGTTTAAGGCTTTTCAATCACGGAAATACCAAAAATAAATTCAAATGGGGCTTTTGGAGCGATTTATAGCATGGAAAGTTGCGTGGTAAATATGGGATACTTACCAAACCACAATAAGTTTAAAAGTTTTGTATTTCTTGAAAACGGTATGTCGAAGCCTGAAAATGCAAAGAGCAAAACTTGTTTAAAATTGAACTTTGAGCAAAACTTATCAGAAACTTTATCAAAATGTCTTGAAACAACAAAGTTACAACGATTTTTGTCAAAAATGCTTAAAATTTTTTCAAACTTACACTCTGTGATGTTTTTACAATAAAGTTTACGGCTTTTTAAACACGCACATACGAAAAACAACTTCAAATGGGGATTCTGGAGCCATTTACAGTATGTAAGGTTGTGCCCCAAGAAGTTTGAAATTTTTGTATTTCTTGAAAACGGTATGTCCAAACCTGAAAACGCCAAGAGCAAAAGTAAATTAGAATTCAATCTTGAGTTAGATTTACTATAAATGTAATCAATAACTATTAAAATGTTTTCAAACTTGGTTTCTGAGATGTTTTTACAATGAAGTTTACGGCTTTTTAACCACGAAAATATTAAAAACAACTTCAAATCAGGATTTTGGAACCATTTACAGTATGGAAAGTTGTTCTCATATTTACCAAATAACAAGAAGTTTGAAATTTTTGTATTTCTTGAAAACGGTATGTTCAAACCTGAAAACGCCAAGAGCAAAAGTAATTTAGAATTCAATCTTGAGTTATATTTACTATAAATATTATCAATAACCATTAAAATGTTTTCAAACTTGGTTTCTGAGATGTTCATACAATAGAGTTTACGGATTTTTAAACACGCAAATACCAAAAACAACTTCAAATCGGGATTTTGGGGCGGTTTATAGAATGTAAAGTGGTTCCCATCCTTACCAAAGAACAAAAAGTTTAAAATTTTGTATTTCTAGGAGACGGTAAGTCCAAATCTAAAAACGTCAAGAGCAAAATTTATTTAGAATTCAATCTTGAGTATGATTTACTATAAACATAATCAATAAGTCTTAAAATGTTTTCAAACCTGGTTTCTGATGTGTTTTAAATGAACTTTACGGCTTCTTAACAACGGGAATACCAAAAATAACTTCAAATTGAGATTTTGGAGAGATTTACAGGATGGAAAGTTGTTCCCACACTTACCAAACAACAAAAAGTTTAAAAAAATGTGTTTCTCGAAAACGGGACGACTTGGTCTGAAAATTCCAACAGCAAAATTTGTTTAGAATTCAATTTTAGGTAAGACTGACCAGGAAATTTATCAAAAAGTTTTAAAACTACAAATTTACAACGATTTTGGTCAAAAGTGCTTAAAATTTTTCAATCCTGGTTTCTGCGATGTTTTTGCAATCAAATTTTCAACTTTTTGATCACGAAAATACAAAAAATAACTTCAAATCCAGATTCTGGAGCGATTTGTAGTACGGAAAGTTGTTTGGTAAGGATGGGATACTTACCAAACCACAATAAGTTTAAAAGTTTTGTATTTCTTGAAAACGGTATGTCGAAGCCTTAAAATGCAAAGAGCAAAACTTGTGTAAAATTGAACTTTGAGCAAAACTTATCAGAAACTTTATCAAAATGTCTTGAAACAACAAAGTTACAACGATTTTTGTCAAAAATGCTTAAAATTTCTTCAAAACTACTTTCTGTGATGTTTTTACAATAGAGTTTAGGCCTTTTTAATCACGGAAATAACAAAACACAACTTCAAATCGAGATTTTGGAACCATTTATAGAATGTAAAATGGTTCCCATTCTTACCAAACAACAAAAAGTTTAAAATTTTGTATTTCTATAAGACGGTAAGTCCAAATCTAAAAACGTCAAGAGCAAAATTTATTTAGAATTCAATCTTGAGTATGATTTACTATAAACATAATCAACAAGTCTTAAAATGTTTTCAAACCTGGTTTCTGAGATGGTTTTACAACAAAATTTACGGCTTTTTGAACACTCAAATACGAAAAACAACTTCAAATGGGGATTTTGGAGCCATTTACAGTATGTGAAAGTTGTTCCCACACTTACTAAACAACAAAAAGTTTAAAATTTTGTATTTCTTGAAAACGGTATGTCCAAACCTGAAAACGCCATGAGCAAAAGTAATTTAGAATTCAATCTTGAGTAAGATTTACTATAAAAATAATCAACAAGTCTTAAAATGTTTTCAAACCTAGTTTCTGAGATGTTGTTACAATAAATTTACGGCTTTTTAAACACGCACATACCAAAAACAACTTCAAATGGGGATTCTGGAGCCATTTACAGTATGTAAAGTTGTTCCCCAAGAAGTTTGAAATTTTTGTATTTCTTGAAAACGGTATGTCCAAACCTGAAAACGCCAAGTGCAAAAGTAAATTAGAATTCAATCTTGAGTTAGATTTACTATAAATGTAATCAATAACTATGAAAATGTTTTCAAATTTGGTTTCTGAGATGTTTTTACAATGAAGTTAACGGCTTTTTAACCAAGAAAATAACAAAACACAACTTCAAATCGAGATTTTGGAGCGATTAACTGAATGGAAAATGGTTCCCATACTTACCAAACAACAGAAAGTTCAAATTTTTTGTATTTCTTGAAAACGGTACGTCCAAACCTAAAAACGCTAAAAGCAAAAGCTATTTAGAATTCAATCTTGAGTATGATTTACTATAAACATAATCAATAAGTCGTAAAATTTTTTCAAACCTGGTTTTTGAGATGCTTTTACACTGAAGTTTAAAGCTTTTTAATCACGGAAATAACAGAAACAACTTCAAATCGGCATTCTTTAGCGATTTACAATATGAAAAGTTGTTCCGATACTTACCAAACAACAAAAAGTTTGAAAATTTCGTGTTTCTCGAAAACGGTATGTACCAGCCTGAAAACGCCAAAAGCAAAAGTTGTTTAGAATCAAATTTTGATTAAGATTTATTATAAACATAAACAATAAATCGTAAAATTTTTTCAAACCTGGTTTTTGCCATGTTTTTACAATGAAGTTTAAGGCTTTTTAATCTCGGAAATAACAAAAACACCTTCAAATCGGGATTTTGGAGCGATCTACAGTATGGAAAGTTGTTCCCATACTTACCAAACCACAAAAAGTTTAAAAATGTTGTATTTCTTGAAAACGGTACGTCTAAACCTGAAAACGCCAAGAGCAAAAGTTGTTTAGAATTCAATTTTGAGTAAGACTTACTATAAACTTAAGCAATAAGTCTTCAAAAATTTCAAACCTGGTTTTTGCGATGTTTTCACAATGAAGTTTACGGCTTTTTAACCACGAAAATAACAAAACACAACTTCAAATCGAGATTTTGGAGCGATTTACTGAATGGAAAATGGTTCCCATACTTACCAAACAACAGAAAATTCAAATTTTTGTATTGCTTGAAAACGGTACGTCCAAACCTAAAAACGCTAAAAGCAAAAGCTATTTAGAATTCAATCTTGAGTATGATTTACTATAAACATAATCAATAAGTCGTAAAAATTTTTCAAACCATTTTTTTGAGATGTTTTTACAATGAAGTTTAAAGCTTTTTAATCACGGAAATAACAGAAACAACTTCAAATAGGCATTCTTTAGCGATTTACAATATGAAAAGTTGTTCCGATACTTACCAAATCACAAAAAGTTTAAAATTTCGTGTTTCTCGAAACCGGTATGTACCAGCCTGAAAACGCCAAAAGTAAAAGTTGTTTAGAATCAAATTTTGATTAAGATTTACTATAAACATAAACAATAAATCGTAAAATTTTTTCAAACCTGGTTTTTGCGATGTTATTACAATGAAGTTTAAGGCTTTTTAATCACGGAAATAACAGAAACAACTTCAAATCGGCATTCTTTAGCGATTCACGATTCTACAATGAAGTTTACGGCTTTTTAACCACGGAAATATCGAAAACACCTTCAAATCGGGACTTTGGAACCATTTACAGTATGAAAAGTTGTTCCCAAACTACCCAAACTACAACAAGTTTAAAAATTTCGTTTTTCTTGAAAACTGTAGGTGCAAGCCTGAAAACGCTTAGAGCAATAGTTGTAAGACTTACTATAAACTTTATCAAAAATTCTTGAAACAACAAATTTACAACAATTTTTGTCAAAAATAGTAAACATTTTTTATTCCTGGTTTCTGGGAAGATTTTACAATGAAGTTTACAGCTTTTTGACCACGGAAATAATAAAAATAATTTCAAATCAGGATTTTGGAGCGATTTACAGAATGTAAAGTGGTTCCCATCTTTACCAAACAACAAAAAGTTTGAAATTTTTGTATTTTTTGAGAACGGTATGTCCAAACCTGAAAACGTCATAAGCAGTGGTAATTTAGTATTCAATCTTGAATAATATTTACTATAAAAATAATCAATAAGTCGTAAAATGTCTTCAAAGCTGGTTTCTGAGATGGTTTTACAATATGATTTATTGTTTATGTTTATAGTAAATCTTAATCAAAATTTGATTCTAAACAACTTTTGCTTTTGGCGTTTGTAGGCTGGGACATACCATTTTCGAGAAACACGAAATTTTTAAACTTTTTGCTGTTTGCTAAGTATCTGTTGTTTGGTAAGTATGGGAACCATTTTCCATTCAGTAAATCGCTCCAAAATCTCGATTTGAAGTTGTGTTTTGTTATTTATGTGGTTAAAAAGCCGTAAACTTCATTGTTAAAACATCTCAAAAACCGGGTTTGAAAACATTTTAAGACTTATTTATTATGTTTATAATAAATCTTACCTCAAAATTGAATCCTAAACAACATTTGCTCTTGGCGTTTTCAGGCTAGGTCGTATCGTTTTCGAGAATTTATAAGTTGCCATTTGAACTACATATTTCAGGACATAAATTTGCGGGCCAGGTACAAAATTAGCCAAGTGGTTAGCAAAAGCAGATCAAGAAATTTCATTGTATAAACATCGCAAAAACCAGGTTTAAAAATTTTTAAGAGTTACTGATTATTTATAGTATGTCTTACTCAAGACTGAATTCTAAACAACTTTTGCTCTTGACATTTTCAGGCTGGGACATACCGTTTTGAAGAAACACGAAATTTTTAAACTTTTTGCAATTTGGTAAATCTGAGAACAACTTTCCATACTGTAAAAAGCTCCTAAATGCCGTTTGAGATGTTTTTGTTATTTCCGTGATTAAAAAGCCGTCAACTTTATTCTAAAAGCATCTGAGAAACCAGGTTAGAAAACATTTTATGATCTTTTGATTATGTTTCTGAACTTATTTTTGGTATTTCCGTTTTTAAAAAGGTCTAAATTTTATTGTAAGGACATCACAGAAAGTAGGTTTGAAAAAATTTTAAGCATTTTTGACAAAAATCGTTGTAACTTTATAGTAAGTCTTACTCAAGATTGCATCCTAAACAACTATTGCTTTAGGCGTTTTCAGGCTTGAACCTACAGTTTCCAAGAAAAACTAAGTTTTAAAACTTTTTGTAGTTTGGTAAGTTTGGGAACAAATTTCCATACTGCAATTGGTTGAAAAATCCCGATTTGAAGTTGTTTTTGATATTTTCGTGGTTAAAAAGCCGTAAACTTCATTGTAAAAACATCTCAGAAACCATGTTTGAAAACATTTTAATAGTTATTGATTATTTTTATAGTAAATCTAACTCAAGATTGAATTCTAATTTACTTTCGCTCTTGGCGTTTTCAGGTTTGGACATACATAGCTCCAGAATCCCCATTTGAATTTGTTTTTGGTATGTGCGTGTTTAAAAACCGTAAACTTTATTGCAACAACATCTCAGAAACTAGGTTTGAAAACATTTTAAGACTAGTTGATTATTTTAATAGTAAATCTTACTCAAGATTGAATACTAAATTGCCATTGCTTATGGCGTTTTCAGGTTTGGACATACCGTTCTCAAAAAATACAAAAATTTCAAACTTTTTGTTGTTTGGTAAAGATGGGAACCACTTTACATTCTGTAAATCGCTCCAAAATCCCGATTTGAAGTTATTTTTATTATTTCCGTGGTCAAAAAGCTGTAAACTTCATTGTAAAATCTTCCCAGAATCCAGGAATAAAAAATGTTTACTATTTTTGACAAAAATTGTTGTAAATTTGTTGTTTCAAGGATTTTTGATAAAGTTTATAGTAAGTCTTACTCAAGATTGCATTCTAAACAACTGTTTCTCTAAGCGATTTGAGGCTTGCACCTACAGTTTTCAAGAAAAACGAAATTTTTAAACTTGTAGTTTGGTTAGTTTGGGAACAACTTTTCATACTGTAAATGGTTCCAAAGTCCCGATTTGAAGGTGTTTTCGATATTTCCGTCGTTAAAAAGCCGTAAACTTCATTGTAGAAACATCTCCGAAACCAGAATTAAAAATATTTTAACAGTTATTGATTATATTTATAGTAAATCTAACTCAAGACTAAATTCTAAATGACTTGTGCTCTTGGCGTTTTTAGGTGTGGACATACCGTTTTAAAGAAATACAAGAATTTCAAACTTTTTGTTGTTTGATAAGTATGAAAACAATTTTCCATACTGTAAATGGCTCCAAAATCTCCATTTGAAGTTGTTTTTTGTATGTGCGTGTTTAAAAAGCCGTAAACTTTATTGTAACAACATCTCAGAAACCAGGTTTGAAAACATTTTAAGACTTATTGATTATTTTTATAGTAAATCTTACTCAAGATTGAATTCTAAATTATTTATGCTCATGGCGTTTTTTGGTTTGGATATACCGTTTTTAAGAAATACAAAATTTAAAACCTTTTGTTGTTTGGTAAGTATGGGAACAACTTTCCAGCTTATAAATCGCTCCAAAATCTCGATTTGAAGTTGTGTTTTGTTATTGTCGTGGTTAAAAAGCCGTAAACTTCATTGTTAAAACATCTCAGAAACCCGGTTTGAAAACATTTTAAGACTTATTTATTATGTTTATAATAAATCTTACTCAAAATTGAATTCTAAACAACATTTGCTCTTGGCGTTTTCAGGCTAGGTCGTATCGTTTTCGAGAATTTACAAGTTGCCATTTGAACTACATATTCCAGGATATAAATTTTGCGGGCCAGGCACAAAATTAGCCAAGTGGTTAGTAAAAGGAGATCAAGGAACTTCATTGTATACTTAAACGCAAACTGACTCAAAATTGAATTCTAAACACATTTTGCTCTTGGTATTTTTCTGCAAGCACGCACCGGTTTCAAGAAAACGACCGCAAATGCTGTAAAACGCTTCAGAATCCCAATTTGAAGCGATTTTCGGTATTTTTGTGGTAAATCAGCCGTTTTCTTAAAGTTGTTTTTCGTATTTGCGTGTATAAAAAGCCGTAAACTTTATTGTAAAATCATCTCAGAAACCATGTTTCAAAACATTTTAAGACTTGTTGATTATGTTCATAGTAAATCATACTCAAGATTGAATTCTAAATAACTTTTGCACTTGACGTTTTTAGATTTGGACTTACCGCCTTCTAGAAATACAAGAATTTCAAACTTTTTGTTCATTGATAAGTATGAAAACAATTTTCCATACTGTAAATGGCTCCAAAATCTCCATTTGAAGTTGTTTTTTGTATGTGCGTGTTTAAAAAGCCGTAAACTTTATTGTAACAACATCTCAGAAACCAGGTTTGAAAACATTTTAAGACTTATTGATTATTTTTATAGTAAATCTTACTCAAGATTGAATTCTAAATTATTTATGCTCATGGCGTTTTCAGGTTTGGATATACCGTTTTTAAGAAATACAAAATTTAAAACCTTTTGTTGTTTGGTAAGTATGGGAACAACTTTCCAACCTATAAATCGCTCCAAAATCTCGACTTGAAGTTGTGTTTTGTTATTTTCGTGGTTAAAAGCCGTAAACTTCATTGTTAAAACATCTCAGAAACCCGGTTTGAAAACATTTTAAGACTTATTTATTATGTTTATAATAAATCTTACTCAAAATTGAATTCTAAACAACATCTGCTCTTGGCGTTTTCAGGCTAGGTCGTATCGTTTTCGAGAATTTACAAGTTGCCATTTGAACTACATATTCCAGGATATAAATTTTGCGGGCCCGGCACAAAATTAGCCAAGTGGTTAGTAAAAGGAGATCAAGGAACTTCATTGTATACTTAAGCGAAAACTGACTCAAAATTGAATTCTAAACACATTTTGCTCTTGGTATTTTTCTGCTAGCACGCACCGGTTTCAAGAAAACGACCGCAAATGCTGTAAAACGCTTCAGAATCCCAATTTGAAGCGATTTTCGGTATTTTTGTGGTAAATAAGCCGTTTTCTTAAAGTTGTTTTTCGTATTTGCGTGTATAAAAAGCCGTAAACTTTATTGTAAAACCATCCCAGAAACCATGTTTCAAAACATTTTAAGACTTGTTGATTATGTTCATAGTAAATCATACTCAAGATTGAATTCTAAATAACTTTTGCACTTGACGATTTTAGATTTGGACTTACCGTCTTATAGAAATACAAAATTTTAAACTTTTTGTTGTTTGGTAAGGATGGGAACCACTTTACATTATGCAAATCGCTCCAAAATCCCGATGTGAAGTTGTGTTTGGTATTTGCGTGTTTAAAAATCCGTTAACTTTATTGTAAAACCATCTCAGAAAACAGGTTTGAAAACATTTTAAGATTGATTATTTTTATAGTAAATCTTACTCAAGATTGAATACGAAATTATTTATGCTCATGGCGTTTTTAGGTTTGGACATACCGCTTTCAAGAAATACAAAAATTTAAAACTTTTTGTTATTTGGTAAATATGGGAACAACTTTCCATACTGTAAATGGTTCCAAAATCTCGATTTGAAGTTGTGTCTTGTTATTTCGGTGATTAAAAAGGCCTAAACTTAATTGTAAAAACATCACAGAAAGTAGGTTTGAAAAAATTTTAAGCATTTTTGACAAAAAACGTTGTAACTTTGTTGTTTCAAGACATTTTGATAAAATTTCTGATAAGTTTTGCTCAAAGTTCAATTTTAAACAAGTTTTGCTTTTTGCATTTTCAGGCTTCGACATACCGTTTTCTAGAGATACAAAACTTTTAAACTTATTGTGGTTTGGTAAGTATCCCATACTTACCACGCAACTTTCCATACTATAAATCGCTCCAAAAGCCCCATTTGAAGTTATTTTTGGTATTTCCGTGATTGAAAAGCCTTAAACTTCATTGTAAAAACATCGCCAAAACCAGGTTTGAAAACATTTTAAGACTTATTGATTATGTTTATAGTAAATCTTAATCAAAATTGAATTCTAAACAACTTTTGCTCCTGGCATTTTCAGGTTTGGACGTACCGTTTTCAAGAAACACAAAACTTTAAAAATTTTGGTTGTTTGGTAAGTATGGGAACAACTTTCCATACTGTAAGTTGCTCCAGAATCCCGATTTGAGGTAATTTTTGGTATTGCGGTGATTAAAAACCCGTAAACTTCGTTGTAAAAACATCGCAGAAAGCAATTTTGAAAAATTTTTATGCATTCTTGACTAAAATATTTGAAACTTTGTTATTTTAAGATCTGTCGATAAAGTTTCTGGTCAGTCTTACCAAGAATTGAGTTCTAAATCAATTTTGCTTTTGGCATTTTCAGGCTTGGATGTACCGTTTTCAAGAAACACGAAAATTTTAAAATTTTTGTTGTTTGGTAATTATGGGAACAACTTTCTATCCTATAAACCGCTCCAAAGTCTTGATTTGAAGTTATTTTTGGTGTTTTCGTGATTAAAAAGCCGTAAACTTATTTGTAAGAACTTCGCACGAACTAGGTTTGAAAATATTTTAAGTATTTGTGAAAAAAAAACGTTGTAACTTTGTTTTTTCGAGCCTTTTTGATAAAATTTCTGGTAAGTCTTACTCAAAGTTTAATTCTAAACAACTTTTGCTCCTGGCATTTTCAGGCTTGGACGTGTAGTTTTCAAGAAATACAAATATTGTTAACTTTATGTTGTTTGCTAAGTATCCCATAGTTACCAAGCCACTTTCCATACTATAAATCGCTCTAAAATCACGATTTGAAGTTATTTTTGGTAATTCCGTTGTTAAAAAGCCGTAAACTTCATTGTAAAACTTCGCAGGAACCAGGTTTGAGAAAGTTTTAAGCATCGCACCGGTTTCAAGAAAACGACCGCAAATGCTGTAAAACGCTTCAGAATCCCGATTTGAAGCGATTTTTGGTATTTTTGTGGTAAATCAGCCGTTTTCTCGAAAACTATGCTTGCTAGCGAAAAAATAGCAAGAGCAAAATGTGTTCAGAATTCGATTTTGAGTAAGATTTGCTAGAAACATTATCCATAAATCTTAAAACAATAAAGTTATAACGATTTTTTCCCAAAAATACTTAAAATTTTTCAATCCCGGTTTCTGCGATGTTTTTAAAACGAAGTTTACGGCTTTTTAACAACAGAAATACCAAAAACAACTTCAAATTGAGATTTTGGAGCGATTTACAGTATGGAAAGTTGTTCCCACACTTACCAAACAACAAAAATTTTAAAATTTTTGTGTTTCTTGAAAACTGTACGTTCAAGCCTGAAAATGCCAAGAGCAAAAGTTGTTTAGAAATCAATACTTGGTAAAACTGACCAGAAAAATTATCGACAGGTCTTGAAATAACAAGGTTTCAACTATTTTAGTCAAGAATGCATAAAAATTTTTCAAACTTGCTTTCTGCGATGTTTTTACAACGAAGTTTACGGGTTTTTAATTACGGCAATACCAAAAATTACCTCCAATTGGAATTCTGGAGCAACTTACAGTATGGAAAGCTGTTCCCATACTTACCAAACAACCAAAATTTTTAAAGTTTTGTGTTTCTTGAAAACGGTACGTCCAAACCTGAAAATGCCAAGAGCAAAAGTTGTTTAGAATTGAATTCTTCGTAAGACTGACCAGAAACTCTATCACCAGGTCTTGAAATAACAAAGATTCAAATATTTTAGTCAAGAATGCTTAAAATTATTTCAAACCTAGTTCCTGCGAAGTTTTACAATTAAATTTATGGCTTTTTAATCACGGAAACACCAAAAATAAATTCAAATTGAGATATTGGAGCGAACTATTAAAATGTTTTCAAACTTGGTTTCTGAGATGTTTTTACAATGAAGTTTACGGCTTTTTAACCACGAAAATATTAAAAACAAACTTCAAATCAGGATTTTGGAACCATTTACAGTATGGAAAGTTGTTCCCATATTTACCAAATAACAAGAAGTTTGAAATTTTTGTATTTCTTTAAAACGGTATGTCCAAACCTGAAAACGCCAAGAGCAAAAGTAATTTAGAATTCAATCTTGAGTTAGATTTACTATAAAAATAATCAATAACTATTAAAATGTTTTCAAACATGGTTTCTGAGATGTTTTTACAATGAAGTTTACGGCTTTTTAACCACGAAAATATCAAAAACAACTTCAAATCGGGATTTTTCAACCAATTGCAGTATGGAAATTTGTTCCCAAACTTACCAAACTAAAAAAAGTTTTAAAACTTAGTTTTTCTTGGAAACTGTAGGTTCAAGCCTGAAAACGCCTAAAGCAATAGTTGTTTAGGATGCAATCTTGAGTAAGACTTGCTATAAAGTTACAACGATTTTTGTCAAAAATTCTTAAAATTTTTTCAAACCTACTTTCTGTGATGTTCTTACAATAAAATTTAGGCCTTTTTAAAAACGGAAATACCAAAAATAACTTCAGAAACATAATCAAAAGATCATAAAATGTTTTCTAACCTGGTTTCTGAGACGCTTTTAGAATAAAGTTGACGGCTTTTTAATCACGGAGATAACAAAAACACCTCAAACGGCATTTAGGAGCTTTTTACAGTATGGAAAGTTGTTCTCAGATTTACCAAATTGCAAAAAGTTTAAAAATTTCGTGTTTCTTCGAAACGGTATGTCCCAGCCTGAAAATGTCAAGAGCAAAAGTTGTTTAGAATTCAGTCTTGAGTAAGACTTACTATAAACTTAATCAGTAACTCTTAAAAATTTTTAAACCTGGTTTTTGCGATGTTTATACAATGAAATTCCTTGATCTGCTTTTGCTAACCACTTGGCTAATTATGTACCTGGCCCGCAAATTTATGTCCTGGAATATGTAGTTCAAATGGCAACTTATAAATTCTCGAAAACGATACGAGCTAGCCTGAAAACGCCAAGAGCAAATGTTGTTTAGAATTCAATTTTGAGTAAGATTTATTTTAAACATAATAAATAAGTCTTAAAATGTTTTCAAACCCGGTTTTTGAGATGTTTTAACAATGAAGTTTACGGCTTTTTAACCACATAAATAACAAAATACAACTTCAAATCGAGATTTTGGAGCGATTTACTGAATGGAAAATGGTTCCCATACTTACCAAACAAAAGAAAGTTCAAATTTTTTGTATTTCTTGAAAACAGTACGTCCAAATCTAAAAACGCTAAAAGCCAAAGGTATTTAGAATTCAATCTTGAGTATGATTTACTATAAACATAATCAATAAGTCGTAAAAATTTTTCAAACCTGGTTTTTGAGATGTTTTTACAATGAAGTTTAAAGCTTTTTAATCACGGAAATAACAGAAACAACTTCAAATCGGCATTCTTTAGCGATTCACAGTATGAAAAGTTGATCCGATACTTAGCAAACAGCAAAAAGTATAAAAATTTCGTGTTTTTCGAAAACGGTATGTCCCAGACTACAAACGCCAAAAGCAAAAGTTGTTTAGAATCAAATTTTGATTAAGATTTACTATAAACATAAACAATAAATCATATTGTAAAACCATCTCAAAAACCAGCTTTGAAAACATTTTAAGACTTATTGATTATTTTTATAGTAAATCTTACTCAGGTTTGGACATACCGTTTTAAAAAATACAAAAATTTCAAACTTCTTGTTGTTTGGTAAGTTTGGGAACAAATTTCCATACTGTAATTGGTTGAAAAATCCAGATTTGAAGTTGTTTTTGATATTTTCGTGGTTAAAAAGCCGTAAACTTCATTGTAAAAACATTTCAGAAACCATGTTTGAAAACATTTTAATAGTTATTGATTATTTTTATAGTAAATCTAACTCAAGATTGAATTCTAAATTACTTTTGCTCTTGGCGTTTTCAGGTTTGGACATACCGTTTTAAAGAAATACAAAAATTTCAAACTTCTTGGGGAACAACTTTACATACTGTAAATGGCTCCAGAATCCCCACTTGAATTTGTTTTTGGTATGTGCGTGTTTAAAAAGCCGTAAACTTTATTGTAACAACATCTCAGAAACCAGGTTTGAAAACATTTTAAGACTAGTTGATTATTTTTATAGTAAATCTTACTCAAGATTGAGTACTAAATTACCATTGCTTATGGCGTTTTCAGGTTTGGACATACCGTTCTCAAAAAATACAAAAATTTCAAACTTTTTGTTGTTTGGTAAAGATGGGAACCACTTTACATTCTGTAAATCGCTCCAAAATCCCGATTTGAAGTTATTTTTATTATTTCCGTGGTCAAAAAGCTGTAAACTTCATTGTAAAATCTTCCCAGAAACCAGGAATAAAAAATGTTTACTATTTTTGACAAAAATTGTTGTAAATTTGTTGTTTCAAGGATTTTTGATAAAGTTTATAGTAAGTCTTACTCAAACATTCTAAACAACTTTTGCTCTAAGCGTTTTCAGGCTTGCACCTACAGTTTTCAAGAAAAACGAAATTTTTAAACTTGTTGTAGTTTGGTTAGTTTGGGAACAACTTTTCATACTGTAAATGGTTCCAAAGTCCCGATTTGAAGGTGTTTTCGATATTTCCGTGGTTAAAAAGCCGTAAACTTCATTGTAGAAACATCTCAGAAACCAGAATTAAAAATATTTTAACAGTTATTGATTATATTTATAGTAAATCTAACTCAAGACTAAATTCTAAATGACTTTTGCTCTTGGCGTTTTTAAGTGTGGACATACCGTTTTCAAGAAATACAAGAATTTCAAACTTTTTGTTGTTTGATAAGTATGAAAACAATTTTCCATACTGTAAATGGCTCCAGAATTCCCATTTGAAGTAGTTTTTGGTATGTGCGTGTTTAAAAAGCCGTAAACTTATTTGTAAGAACTTCGCACGAAGTTTGAAAATATTTTAAGTATTTTTGAAAAAAAAAAACGTTGTAACTTTGTTTTTTCGAGCCTTTTTGATAACATTTCTGGTAAGTCTTACTCAAAGTTTAGTTCTAAACAACTTTTGCTGTTGGCATTTACAGGCTGGACGTGTAGTTTTCAAGAAATACAAAAAATGTTAACTTTATGTTGTTTGCTAAGTATCCCATACTTACCAAGCCACTTTCCATACTATAAATCGCTCCAAAATCACGATTTGAAGTTATTTTTGGTATTTCCGTGATTAAAAAGCCGTAAACTTAATTGTAAACACATCGCAGAAAGCAAATTTAAAAAAAATTTAAGCATTCTTGACTAAAATAGTTGAAACCTTGTTATTTCAAGACCTGTCGATAAATTTTCTGGTCAGTCTTACCAAGAATTGAATTCTAAACAACTTTTGCTCTTGGCATTTTCAGGCTTGAACGTACAGTTTTCAAGAAACACAAAAATTTTAAAATTTTTGTTGTTTGGTAAGTGTAGGAACAACTTTCCATACTGTAAATCGCTCCAATATCTCAATTTGAATTTATTTTTGGTGTTTCCGTGATTAAAAAGCCATAAATTTAATTGTAAAACTTCGCAGGAACTAGGTTTGAAATAATTTTAAGCATTCTTGACTAAAATATTTGAAACTTTGTTATTTCAAGACCTGGTGATAGAGTTTCTAGTCAGTCTTACCAAGAATTCAATTCTAAACAACTTTTGCTGTTGGCATTTTCAGGTTTGGACGTACCGTTTTCAAGAAACACGAAACTTTAAAAATTTTGGTTGTTTGGTAAGTATGGGAACAACTTTCCATACTGTAAGTTGCTCCAGAATTCCGATTTGAGGTAATTTTTGGTATTGCCGTAATTAAAAACCCGTAAACTTCGTTGTAAAAACATCGCAGAAAGCAAGTTTGAAAAATTTTTATGCATTCTTAACTAAAATATTTGAAACTTTGTTATTTTAATATCTGTCGATAAAGTTTCTGGTCAGTCTTACCAAGAATTGAGTTCTAAACAACTTTTGCTATTGGCATTTTCAGGCTTGGACGTACCGTTTTCAAGAAACACGAAAATTTTAAAATTTTTGTTATTTGGTAAGTATGGGAACAAGTTTCCATCCTACAAACCGCTCCAAAATCTTGATTTGAAGTAATTTTTGGTATTTCCGTGATTAAAAAGCCGTAAACTTAATTATAAACACATCGCAGAAAAAACATTTGAAAAAATTTTAAGCATTCTTGACTAAAATATTTGAAACCTTGTAATTGCAAGACCTGTCGATAATTTTTCTGGTCAGTTTTACCAAGTATTGAATTCTAAATAACTTTTGCTCTTGGCCTTTTCAGGCTTGAACGTACAGTTTTCAAGAAACACAAAAATTTTAAAATTTTTGTTGTTTGGTAAGTGTGGGAACAACTTTCCATACTGTAAATCGCTCCAAAATCTCAATTTGAAGTTGTTTTCGGTATTTGTGTTGTTAAAAAGCCGTAAACTTCGTTTTAAAAACATCGCAGAAACCGGGATTGAAAAGTTTTAAGTATTTTAGGGAAAAAATCGCTATAACTTTATTGTTTTAAGATTTATGGATAATGTTTCTAGCAAATCTTACTCAAAATCGAATTCTGAACACATTTTGCTCTTGCTATTTTTTCGCTAGCAAGCATAGTTTTCGAGAAAACGGCTGATTTACCACAAAAATACCAAAAATCGCTTCAAATCGGGATTCTGAAGCGTTTTACAGCATTTGCCGTCGTTTTCTTGAAACCGGTGCGTGCTAGCAGAAAAATACTAAGAGCAAAATGTGTTTAGAATTCAATTTTGAGTCAGTTTACGTTTAAGTTGTATCTCTAGGTCTTAAAACAAGAACGATACTACGACTTTATCACAAAAACACTAAAAAGAGTTTCCAATCCTGGTTTCAGCAACATGTTACAAAGAAATTTCTCACTCACCGTTTCAAAGTAAACGACAGTACGTGCAACAAAACGTTCGAGAATCATGATTTGAAGTGAATTTAAGGATTTTCGTGATTATTAAGGCGTTAATCTCTTTGTTACGAGTCGTAGAAACCAGATTGTAAAAAATTTGTAGTATTTTTGTGATAAAGTCGTTGTAACGTTTTTGTTTTATGACTTATTGCTAAAGCTTAAACCAAATCCCACCTGAAATTGAATTCTGAACAACTTTTGCTCTTGCTATTTTATTGCTAGCACGCACCGGTTTCAAGAAAACGACCGTAAATGCTGTAAAACGCTTCAGAATCCCGATTTGAAGCGCTTTTCGGTATTTTTGTGATAAAACGGCTGTTTTCTCGAAAACTATGCATGCTAGCGAAAAAATAGCAAGAGTAAAATGTGTTTAAAATTCGATTTTGAGTAAGATTTGCTAGAAACATTATCCATAAATCTTAAAACAATAAAGTTATAACGATTTTTTCCCAAAAATACTTGAAATTTTTCAATCCCGGTTTCTGCAATGTTTTTAAAACGAAGTTTACGGGTTTTTAATCACGGCAATACCAAAAATTACCTCAAATCGGAATTCTGGAGCAACTTGCAGTATGGAAATTTGTTCCCATACTTACCAAACAACCAAAATTTTTAAACTTTTGTGTTTTTTGAAAACGGTACGTCCAAACCTGAAAATGCCAAGAGCAAAAGTTGTTTAGAATTCAATTCTTGGTAAGACTGACCAGAAACTTTATCGCCAGGTCTTGAAATAACAAAGTTTCAAATATTTTAGTCAGGAATGCTTAAAACTTTCTCAAACCTGGTTCCTGCGAAGTTTTACAATGAAGTTTACGGCTTTTTAACAAGGGAAATACCAAAAATAACTTCAAATCGTGATTTTGGGGCGATTTATAGTATGGAAAGTGGCTTGGTAAGTATGGGATACTTAGCAAACCACATAAAGTCAACAATTTTTGTATTTCTTGAAAACTACACGTCCAAGCCTCAAAATGCCAGGAGCAAAAGTTGTTTAGAATTAAACTTTGAGTAAGACTCACCAGAAATTTTATCAAAAAGGCTCGAAAAAACAAAGATACAACGTTTTTTTTCAAAAATACTTAAAATATTTTCAAACCTAGTTCGTGCGAAGTTCTTACAATTAAGTTTACGGCTTTTTAATCACGGAAACACCAAAAATAACTTCAAATCAAGACTTTGGAGCGGTTTATAGGATAGAAAGTTGTTCCCATACTTACCAAACCACAAAAATTTTAAAATTTTCGTGTTTCTTAAAAACGGTACATCCAAGCCTGAAAATGCCAAAAGCAAAAGTTGTTTAGAACTCAATTCTTGGTAAGACTGACCAGAAACTTTATCGACAGATCTTAAAATAACAAAGTTTCAAATATTTTAGTCAAGAATGCATAAAAATTTTTCAAACTTGCTTTCTGCGATGTTTTTACAACGAAGTTTACGGGTTTTTAATCACCGCAATACCAAAAATTACCTCAAATCGGGATTCTGGAGCAACTTACAGTATGGAAAGTTGTTCCCATACTTACCAAACAACCAAAATTTTTAAAGTTTTGTTTTTCTTGAAAACGGTACGTCCAAACCTGAAAATGCTAAGAGCAAAAGATGTTTAGACTTGAATTCTTGGTAAGACTGACCAGAAACTTTATCACCAGGTCTTGAAATAACAAAGTTTCAAATATTTTAGTCAAGAATGCTTAAAAATTTTTCAAACCTAGTTCCTGCAAAGATTTACAATTAAGTTTATGCCTTTTTAATCACGGAAACACAAAAATAACTTCAAATCAAGATTTTGGAGCCACTTATAGGCTGGAAAGTTGTTCCGATTCTTGAAGCACGAAAATAACAAAACACAACTTCAAGAGCAAAATCTATTTAGAATTCAGTCTTAAGTATGATTTACTGTAAACATAATCAATAAGTCGTAAAATTTTTTCAAACCTTGCTCTTGAGATGTTTTTACAATGAAGTTTAATCACGGAAATACCAAAAATAACTTCAAATCGTGATTTTGGAGCGATTTATAGTATGGAAAGTGGCTTGGTAAGTATGGGATACTTAGCAAACAACATAAAGTTAACAATTTTTGTATTTCTTTAAAACTACACGTCCAAGCCTGAAAATGCCAGGAGCAAATGTTGTTTAGAATTAAACTTTGAGTAAGACTTACCAGAAATTTTATCAAAAAGGCTCGAGAAAGCAAAGTTATAACGTTTTTTTTCAAAAATACTTAAAATATTTTCAAACCTAGTTCGTGCGAAGTTCTTACAATTAAGTTTACGGCTTTTTAATCACGGAAACACCAAAAATAACTTCAAATCAAGATTTTGGAGCGGTTTATAGGATGGAAAGTTGTTCCCATACTTACCAAACAACAAAAATTTTAAAATTTTTGTGTTTCTTGAAAACGGTATGTCCAAGCCTGAAAATGCCAAGAGTAAAAGTTGTTTAGAATTCAATTCTTGGTAAGACTGACCAGAAACTTTATCGACAGATCTTAAAATAACAAAGTTTCAAATATTTTAGTCTAGAATGCATAAAAATTTTTCAAACTTGCTTTCTGCGATGTTATTACAACGAAGTTTACGGGTTTTTATTCACGGCAATACCAAAAATTACCTCAAATCGGGATTCTGGAGCAACTAACAGTATGGAAAGTTGTTCCCATACTTACCAAACAACCAAAATTTTTAAAATTTCGTGTTTCTCGAAAACGGTATGCCCAGCCTGAAAACGCCAAGAGCAAAAGTTGTTTAGAATTCAATTTTGATTAAGATTTACTATAAACATAATCAATAAGTCTTAAAATGTTTTCAAACCTGGTTTCTGATGTGTTTTAAATAAACTTTACGGCTTCTTAACAACGGGAATAATAAAAACAACTTCAAATTTAGATTTTGGAGCGATTGACAGTATGGAAAGTTGTTCCCACACTTACCAAACAACAAAAAGTTTAAAAAAATGTGTTTCTCGAAAACGGGACGACTTGGTCTGAAAATTCCAACAGCAAAATTTGTTAAGAATTCAATTTTAGGTAAGACTGACCAGGAAATTTATCAAAAAGTTTTAAAACTACAAATTTACAACGATTTTGGTCAAAAGTGCTTAAAATTTTTCAATCCTGGTTTCTGCGATGGTTTTGCAATCAAATTTTCAACTTTTTAATCACGGAAATACAAAAAATAACTTCAAATCCAGATTCTGGAGCGATTTGTAGTATGGAAAGTTGTTTGGTAAGTATGGGATACTTACCAAACAACAATAAGATGAAAATTTTTGTATTTCTTGAAAACGGTAGGTCCAAGCTTAGAAACGCCAAGAGCAAAATTTGCTTAGAATTTTATTTTGAGTAACATTTACTATAAAATTAATCAATAAGACTTAAAATTTTTTCAAACCTGGTTTTGGCGATGTTTTTACAATGAAGTTTAATACTTTTCAATCACGGAAATACCAAAAATAACTTCAAATGGGGCTTTTGGGGCGATTTATAGCATGGAAAGTTGCGTGGTAAGTATGGGATACTTACCAAACCACAATAAGTTTAAAAGTTTTGTATTTCTTGAAAACGGTATGCCGAAGCCTGAAAATGCAAAGAGCAAAACTTTAAAAAAATTGAACTTTGAGCAAAACTTATCAGAAACTTTATCAAAATGTCTTGAAACAACAAAGTTACAACGATTTTTGTCAAAAATGCTTAAAATTTTTTCAAACCTACTTTCTGTGATGTTTTTACAATAAAGTTTACGGCTTTTTAAACACGCACATACCAAAAACAACTTCAAATGGGGATTCTGGAGCCATTTACAGTATGTAAAGTAGTTCCCCAAAAAGTTTGAAATTTTTGTATTTCTTGAAAACGGTATGTCCAAACATGAAAACGCCAAGAGCAAAAGTAAATTAGAATTCAATCTTGAGTTAGATTTACTATAAATGTAATCAATAACTATTAAAATGTTTTCAAACTTGGTCTCTGAGATGTTTTTACAATGAAGTTTACGGCTTTTTAAACACGAAAATATTAAAAACAACTTCAAATCAGGATTTTGGAACCATATACAGTATGGAAAGTTGTTCCCATATTTACCAAATAACAAGAAGTTTGAAATTTTTGTATATCTTGAAAACGGTATGTCCAAACCTGAAAACGCCAAGAGCAAAAGTAATTTAGAATTCAATCTTGAGTTAGATTTACTATAAATATTATCAATAACCATTAAAATGTTTTCAAACTTGGTTTCTGAGATGTTTATACAATAAAGTTTACGGATTTTTAAACACGCAAATACCAAAAACAACTTCAAATCGGGATTTTGGAGCGATTTATAGAATGTAAAGTGGTTCCCATCCTTACCAAAGAACAAAAAGTTTAAAATTTTGTATTTCTTGAAAACGGTATGTCCAAACCTGAAAACGCCATGAGCAAAAGTAATTTAGAACTCAATCTTGAGTAAGATTTACTATAAAAATAATCAACAAGTCTTAAAATGTTCTCAAACCTAGTTTCTGAGATGTTGTTACAATAAAGTTTACGGCTTTTTAAACACGCACATACCAAAACAACTTCAAATGGGGATTCTGGAGCTATTTACAGTATGTAAAGTTGTTCCCCAAGAAGTTTGAAATTTTTGAATTTTTTGAAAACGGTATGTCCAAACCTGAAAACGCCAAGAGCAACAGTAAATTAGAATTCAATCTTGAGTTAGATTTACCATAAATGTAATCAATAACTATTAAAATGTTTTCAAACTTGGTTTCTGAGATGTTTTTGCAATGAAGTTTACGGCTTTTTAACCACGAAAATATTAAAAACAACTTCAAATCAGGATTTTGGAACCATTTACAGTATGGAAAGTTGTTCCCATATTTACCAAATATACAAAAAGTTTAAAAATTTCGTGTTTCTCGAAAACGGTATGTACCAGCCTGAAAACGCCAAAAGCAAAAGTTGTTTAGAATCAAATTTTGATTAAGATTTACTATAAACATAAACAATAAATCGTAAAAATTTTTCAAACCTGGTTTTTGCCATGTTTTTACAATGAAGTTTAAGGCTTTTTAATCTCGGAAATAACAAAAACAGCTTCAAATCGGGATTCTGGAACGATTTACAGTATGGAAAGTTGTTCCCATACTTACCAAACCACAAAAAGTTTAAAAATGTTGTATTTTTTGAAAACGGTACGTCTAAACCTGAAAACGCCAAGAGCAAAAATTGTTTAGAATTCAATTTTGAGTAAGACTTACTATAAACTTAAGCAATAAGTTTAAAAAAATTTCAAACCTGGTTTTTGCGATGTTTTCACAATAAAGTCCAAATCTAAAAACGCCAAGAGCCAAAGTTATTTAGAATTCAATCTCTAGTATGATTTACTATGAACATAATCAACAAGTCTTAAAATGTTTTCAAACCTAGTTTCTGAGATGTTTACAAAGCCGTAAACTTTATTGTAACAACATTTTGAAATTTTTTTACGATTTATTGCTTATGTTTATAGTAAATCTTAATCAAAATTTGATTCTAAACAACTTTTGCTTTTGGCGTCTTCAGGCTGGTACATACCGTTTTCGAGAAACACGAAATTTTAAACTTTTTGATGTTTGCTAAGTATCGGAACAACTTTTCATATTGTAAATCGCTAAAGAATGCCGATTTGAAGTTGTTTCTGTTATTTCCGTGATTAAAAAGCTTTAAACTTCATTGTAAAAACATCTCAAAAACCAGGTTTGCAAAAATTTTACGACTTATTGATTATGTTTATAGTAAATCATACTCAAGATTGAATTCTAAATAGCTTTTGCTTTTAGCGTTTTTAGGTTTGGACGTACCGTTTTCAAGCAATACAAAAATTTGAACTTTTTGTTGTTTGGTAAGTATGGGAACCATTTTCCATTCAGTAAATCGCTCCAAAATCTCGATTTGAAGTTGTGTTTTGTTATTTTCGTGGTTAAAAGGCCGTAAATTTCATTGTGAAAACATCGCAAAAACCAGGTTTGAAATTTTTTAAGACTTATTGCTTAAGTTTATAGTAAGTCTTACTCAAAATTGAATTCTATACAACTTTTGCTCTTGGCGTTTTCAGGTTTAGACGTACCGTTTTCAAGAAATACAACATTTTAAACTTTTTGTTGTTTAGTAAGTGTTGGAACAACTTTCCATACTGTAAATGGCTCCAAAATCCCCATTTGAAGTTGTTTTTCGTATTTGAGTGTTTAAAAAGCCGTAAATTTTATTGTAAAACCATCTCAGAAACTAGGTTTGAAAACATTTTAAGACTTGTTGATTATGTTTATAGTAAATCATACTCAAGATTGAATTCTAAATAAATTTTGCTCTTGACGTTTTTAGATTTGGATTTACCGTCTTCTAGAAATACAAAATTTTAAACTTTTTGTTCTTTGGTAAGGATGGGAACCACTTTACATTCTATAAATCGCTCCAAAATCCCGATTTGAAGTTGTTTTTGGTATTTGCGTGTTTAAAAATCCGTAAACTTCATTGTAACAACATCTCAGAAACTAGGTTTGAGAACATTTTAAGACTTGTTGATTATTTTTATAGTAAATCTTACTCAAGATTGAATTCTAAATTACTTTTGCTCATGGCGTTTTCTGGTTTGGACATACCGTTTTCAAGAAATACAAAATTTTAAACTTTTTGTTGTTTAGTAAGTGTGGGAACAACTTTCCATACTGTAAATGGCTCCAAAATCCCCATTTGAAGTTGTTTTTCGTATTTGAGTGTTTTAAAAGCCGTAAATTTTATTTTAAAACCATCTCAGAAACCAGGTTTGACAACATTTTAAGACTTGTTGATTATATTTATAGTAAATCATACTCAAGATTGAATTCTAAATAAATTTTGCTCTTGACGTTTTTAGATTTGGACTTACCGTCTTCAAGAAATACAAAATTTTAAACTTTTTGTTCTTTGGTAAGGATGGGAACCACTTTACATTCTATAAATCGCTCCAAAATCCCGATTTGAAGTTGTTTTTGGTATTTGCGTGTTTAAAAATCCGTAAATTTTATTGTATAAACATCTCAGAAACCAAGTTTGAAAACATTTCAAGACTTGTTGATTATGTTTATAGTAAATCATACTCAAGATTGAATTCTAAATAAATTTTGCTCTTGACGTTTTTAGATTTGGACTTACCGTCTTCTAGAAATACAAAATTTTAAACTTTTTGTTCTTTGGTAAGGATGGGAACCACTTTACATTCTATAAATCGCTCCAAAATCCCGATTTGAAGTTGTTTTTGGTATGTGCGTGTTTAAAAAGCCGTAAACTTTATTGTAACAACATCTCAGAAACTAGGTTTGAAAACATTTTAAGGCTTGTTGATTATTTTTATAGTAAATCTTACTCAAGATTGAATTCTAAATTACTTTTGCTCATGGCGTTTTCAGGTTTGGACATACCGTTTTCAAGAAATACAAAATTTTAAACTTTTTGTTGTTTAGTAAGTGTGGGAACAACTTTCCATACTGTAAATGGCTCCAAAATCCCCATTTGAAGTTGTTTTTCGTATTTGAGTGTTTAAAAAGCCGTAAATTTTTTTATTGTAAAACCATTTCAGAAACCAGGTTTGAAAACATTTTAAGACTTGTTGATTATGTTAATTGTAAATCATACTCAAGATTGAATTCTAATTAAATTTTGCTCTTGACGTTTTTAGATTTGGACTTACCGTCTTCTAGATATACAAGATTTTAAACTTTTTGTTCTTTGGTAAGGATGGGAACCACTTTACATTCTATAAACCGCTCCAAAATCCCGATTTGAAGTTGTTTTTGGTATTTGCGTGTTTAAAAATCCGTAAACTTTATTGTATAAACATCTCAGAAACCAAGTTTGAAAACATTTTAATGGTTATTGATAATATTTATAGTAAATCTAACTCAAGATTGAATTCTAAATTACTTTTGCTCTTGGCGTTTTCAGGTTTGGACATACCGTTTTCAAGAAATACAAAAATTTCAAACTTCTTGGGGAACAACTTTACATACTGTAAATGGCTCCAGAATTTCCATTTGAAGTTGTTTTTCGTATGTGCGTGTTTAAAAAGCCGTAAACTTTATTGTAAAAACATCACAGAAAGTAGGTTTGAAAAAATTTTAAGCATTTTTGACAAAAATCGTTGTAACTTTGTAGTTTTAAAACTTTTTGATAAATTTCCTGGTCAGTCTTACCTAAAATTGAAATCTAAACAAATTTTGCTGTTGGAATTTTCAGACCAAGTCGTCCCGCTTTCAAGAAACACATTTTTTTAAACTTTCTGTTTTTTGGTGAGTGTGGGAACAACTTTCCATACTGTAAATCGCTCCAAAATCTCAATTTGAAGTTGTTTTTGGTATTCCCGTTGTTAAGAAGCCGTAAAGTTCATTTAAAACACATCAGAAACCAGGTTTGAAAACATTTTAAGACTTATTGATTAGGTTTATAGTAAATCTTAATCAAAATTGAATTCTAAACAACTTTTGCTCTTGGCATTTTTAGGCTTGGACGTACCGTTTTAAAGAAACACAAAAATTTTAAAATTTTTGTTGTTTGGTAAGTGTGGGAACAACTTTCCATACTGTAAATCGCTCCAAAATCTCAATTTGAAGTTATTTTTGGTATTTCCGTTGTTAAAAAGCCGTAAACTTCATTGTAAAACTTCGCAGGAACCAGGTTTGAGACAGTTTTAAGCATTCTTGACTAAAATATTTGAAACTTTGTTATTTCAAGACCTGGCGATAAAGTTTCTGGTCAGTCTTACCAAATATTCATTTCTAAACAACTTTTGGTCTTGGCATTTTCAAGTTTAGACGTACCGTTTTCAAGAAATACAACATTTTTAAACTTCATTTTAAAAACATCGCAAAAACCAGGTTTGAAAAAATTTTACGATTTATTATTTATGTTTATAGTAAATCTTAATCAAAATTTGATTCTAAACAACTTTTGCTTTTGGCGTTTTCAGGCTGGTACACACCGTTTTCGAGAAACACGAGATTTTTAAACTTTTTGTTGCTTGGTAAGTATCGGAACAACTTTTCATATTGTAAATCGCTATGGAATGCCGATTTGAAGTTGTTTCCGTTATTTCCGTGATTAAAAAGCTTTAAACTTCATTGTAAAAACATCTCAAAAACCAGGTTTGAAAAAATTTTACGACTTATTGATTATGTTTATGGTAAATCATACTCCAGATTGATTTCTAAATAGCTTTTGCTTTTAGCGTTTTTAGATTTGGACGTACTGTTTTCAAGAAATACACAAAATTTGAACCTTCTGTTGTTTGGTAAGTATGGGAACCATTTTCCATTCAGTAAATCGCTCCAAAATCTCGATTTGAAGTTGTGTTTTGTTATTTATGTGGTTAAAAAGCCGTAAACTTCATTGTTAAAACATCTCAAAAACCAGGTTTGAAAACATTTTAAGACTTATTTATTATGTTTATAATAAATCTTACTCAAAATTGAATTCTAAACAACATTTGCTCTTGGCGTTTTCAGGCTAGGTCGTATCGTTTTCAAGAATTTATAAGTTGCCATTTGAACTACATATTCCAGGACATAAATTTGCGGGCCAGGTACAAAATTAGCCAAGTGGTTAGCAAAAGCAGATCAAGGAATTTCATTGTATAAACATCGCAAAAACCAGGTTTAAAATTTTTTAAGAATTACTGATTAAGTTTATAGTAAGTCTTACTCAAGACTGAATTCTAAACAACTTTTGCTCTTGACATTTTCAGGCTGGGACATACCGTTTTGAAGAAACACGAAATTTTTAACCTTTTTGCAATTTGGTAAATCTGAGAACAACTTTCCATACTGTAAAAAGCTCCTAAATGCCGTTTGAGGTGTTTTTGTTATTTGCGTGATTAAAAAGCCGTCAACTTTATTCTAAAAGCATCTCAGAAACCAGGTTGGAAAACATTTTATGACCTTTTGATTATGTTTCTGAAGTTATTTTTGGTATTTCCGTTTTTAAAAAGGTCTAAATTTTATTGTAAGAACATCACAGAAAGTAGGTTTGAAAAAATTTTAAGTATTTTTGACAAAAATCGTTGTAACTTTATAGTAAGTCTTATTCAAGATTGCATCCTAAACAACTATTGCTTTAGGCGTTTTCAGGCTTGAACCTACAGTTTCCAAGAAAAACTAAGTTTTAAAACTTTTTGTAGTTTGGTAAGTTTGGGAACAAATTTCCATACTGCAATTGGTTGAAAAATCCCGATTTGAAGTTGTTTTTGATATTTTCGTGGTTAAAAAGCCGTAAACTTTATTGTAACAACATCTCAGAAACTAGGTTTGAAAACATTTTAAGACTTGTTGATTATTTTTATAGTAAATCTTACTCAAGATTGAATACTAAATTACCATTGCTTATGGCGTTTTCAGGTTTGGACATACCGTTCTCAAAAAATACAAAAATTTCAAACTTTTTGTTGTTTGGTAAAGATGGGAACCACTTTACATTCTGTAAATCGCTCCAAAATCCCGATTTGAAGTTATTTTTATTATTTCCGTGGTCAAAAAGCTGTAAACTTCATTGTAAAATCTTCCCAGAAACCAGGAATAAAAAATGTTTACTATTTTTGACAAAAATTGTTGTAAATTTGTTGTTTCAAGGATTTTTGATAAAGTTTATAGTAAGTCTTACTCAAGATTGCATTCTAAACAACTATTGCTCTAAGCGTTTTCAGGCTTGCACCTACAGTATTCAAGAAAAACGAAATTTTTAAACTTGTTGTAGTTTGGTTAGTTTGGGAACAACTTTTCATACTGTAAATGGTTCCAAAGTCCCGATTTGAAGGTGTTTTCGATATTTCCGTGGTTAAAAAGCCGTAAACTTCATTGTAGAATCATCTCAGAAACCAGAATTAAAAATATCTTAACAGTTATTGATTATATTTATAGTAAATCTAACTCAAGACTAAATTCTAAATGACTTTTTCTCTTGGCGTTTTTAGGTTTGGACATACCGTTTTCAAGAAATACAAGAATTTCAAACTTTTTGTTGTTTGATAAGTATGAAAACAATTTTCCATACTGTAAATGGCTCCAAAATCTCCATTTGAAGTTGTATTTTGTATGTGCGTGTTTAAAAAGCCGTAAACTTTATTGTAACAACATCTCAAAAACCAGGTTTGAAAATATTTTAAGACTTATTGATTATTTTTATAGTAAATCTTACTCAAGATTGAAATCTAAATTATTTATGCTCATGGCGTTTTCTGGTTTGGATATACCGTTTTTAAGAAATACAAAATTTAAAACCTTTTGTTGTTTGGTAAGTATGGGAACAACTTTCCAGCTTATAAATCGCTCCAAAATCTCGATTTGAAGTTTTGTTTTGTTATTTTCGTGGTTAAAAAGCCGTAAACTTCATTGTTAAAACATCTCAGAAACCCGGTTTGAAAACACTTTAAGACTTATTTATTATGTTTATAATAAATCTTACTCAAAATTGAATTCTAAACAACATTTGCTCTTGGCGTTTTCAGGCTAGGTCGTATCGTTTTCGAGAATTTACAAGTTGCCATTTCAACTACATATTCCAGGATATAAATTTTGCGGGCCAGGCACAAAATTAGCCAAGTGGTTAGTAAAAGGAGATCAAGGAACTTCATTGTATACTTAAACGAAAACTGACTCAAAATTGAATTCTAAACACATTCTAAACGCTTCAGAATCCCGATTTGAAGCGATTTTTGGTATTTTTGTGGTAAATCAGCCGTTTTCTCGAAAACTATGCTTGCTAGCGAAAAAATAGCAAGAGCAAAATGTGTTCAGAATTCGATTTTGAGTAAGATTTGCTAGAAACATTATCCATAAATCTTAAAACAATAAAGTTATAACGATTTTTTCCCAAAAATACTTAAAATTTTTCAATCCCGGTTTCTGCGATGTTTTTAAAACGAAGTTTACGGCTTTTTAACAACAGAAATACCAAAAACAACTTCAAATTGAGATTTTGGAACGATTTACAGTATGGAAAGTTGTTCCCACACTTACCAAACAACAAAAATTTTAAAATTTTTGTTTCTTGAAAACTGTACGTTCAAGCCTGAAAATGCCAAGAGCAAAAGTTGTTTAGAAATCAATACTTGGTAAAACTGACCAGAAAAATTATCGACAGGTCTTGAAATAACAAGGTTTCAACTATTTTAGTCAAGAATGCTTAAAATTTTTTCAAATTTTCTTTCTGCGATGTGTTTACAATTAAGTTTACGGCTTTTTAATCACGGAAATTCCAAAAATAACTTCAAATCAAGATTTTGGAGCGGTTTGTAGGATGGAAAGTTGTTCCCATACTTACCAAACAACAAAAATTTTAAAATTTTCGTGTTTCTTGAAAACGGTACGTCCAAGCCTGAAAATGCCAATAGCAAAAGTTGTTTAGAACTCAATTCTTGGTAAGACTGACCAGAAACTTTATCGACAGATATTAAAATAACAAAGTTTCAAATATTTTAGTCAAGAATGCATAAAAAATTTTCAAACTTGCTTTCTGCGATGTTTTTACAACGAAGTTTACGTGTTTTTAATTACGGCAATACCAAAAATTACCTCAAATTGGAATTCTGGAGCAACTTACAGTATGGAAAGCTGTTCCCATACTTACCAAACAACCAAAATTTTTAAAGTTTTGTGTTTCTTGAAAACGGTACGTCCAAACCTGAAAATGCCAAGAGCAAAAGTTGTTTAGAATTGAATTCTTAGTAAGACTGACCAGAAACTCTATCACCAGGTCTTGAAATAACAAAGTTTCAAATATTTTAGTCAAGAATGCTTAAAATTATTTCAAACCTAGTTCCTGCGAAGTTTTACAATTAAATTTATGGCTTTTTAATCACGGAAACACCAAAAATAAATTCAAATTGAGATATTGGAGCGATTTACAGTATGGAAAGTTGTTCCTACACTTACCAAACAACAAAAATTTTAAAATTTTTGTGTTTCTTGAAAACTGTACGTTCAAGCCTGAAAATGCCAAGAGCAAGAGTTGTTTAGAATTCAATTCTTGCTAAGACTGACCAGAAAATGTATCGACAGTTCTTGAAATAACAAGGTTTCAACTATTTTAGTCAAGAATGCTTAAATTTTTTTTAAATTTGCTTTCTGCGATGTGTTTACAATTAAGTTTACGGCTTTTTAATCACGGAAATACCAAAAATAACCTCAAATCGTGATTTTGGAGCGATTTATAGAATGGAAAGTGGCTTGGTAAGTATGGGATACTTAGCAAACAACATAAAGTTAACAATTTTTGTATTTCTTGAAAACTACATGTCCAGCCTGTAAATGCGAGGAGCAAAAGTTGTTTAGAACTAAACTTTGAGTAAGACTTACCAGAAATTTTATCAAAAAGGCTCGAAAAAACAAAGTTACGTTTTTTTTTCAAAAATACTTAAAATATTTTCAAACCTAGTTCGTGCGAAGTTCTTACAAATAAGTTTACGGCTTTTTAATCACGGAAACACCAAAAATAACTTAAAATCAAGATTTTGGAGCGGTTTATAGGATGAAAAGTTGTTCCCATACTTACCAAACAACAAAAATTTTAAAATTTTTGTGTTTCTTCAAAACGGTACGTCCAAACCTGAAAATGCCAAGAGCAAAAGTTGTTTAGAATTGAATTCTTGGTAAGACTGACCAGAAACTTTATCGCCAGGTCTTGAAATAACAAAGTTTCAAATATTTTAGTCAAGAATGCTTAAAACTTTCTCAAACCTGGTTCCTGCGAAGTTTTACAATGAAGTTTACGGCTTTTTAACAACGGAAATACCAAAAATAAATTCAAATCGTGATTTTGGGACGATTTATAGTATGGAAAGTGGCTTGGTAAGTATGGGATACTTAGCAATCAACATAAAGTTAACAATTTTTGTATTTCTTGAAAACTACACGTCCAAGCCTGAAAATGCCAGGAGCAAAAGTTGTTTAGAATTAAACTTTGAGTAAGACTTACCAGAAATTTTATCAAAAAGGCTCGACAAAACAAAGTTACAACGTTTTTTTTTTCAAAAATACTTAAAATATTTTCAAACCTAGTTCGTGCGAAGTTCTTACAAATAAGTTTACGGCTTTTTAATCACAGAAACACCAAAAATAACTTCAAATCAAGATTTTGGAGCGGTTTATAGGATGGAAAGTTGTTCCCATACTTACCAAACAACAAAAATTTTAAAATTATTCTGTTTCTTGAAAACGGTACGTCCAAGCCTGAAAATGCCAAGAGCAAAAGTTGTTTTGAACTCAATTCTTGGTAAGACTGACCAGAAACTTTATCGACAGATCTTAAAATAACAAAGTTTCAAATATTTTAGTCAGGAATGCTTAAAACTTTCTCAAACCTGGTTCCTGCGAAGTTTTACAATGAAGTTTACGGCTTTTTAACAACGGAAATACCAAAAACAACATCAAATTGAGATTTTGGAGCGATTTACAGTATGGAAAGTTGTTTCCACACTTACCAAACAACAAAAATTTTTAAACTTTTGTGTTTCTTGAAAACGGTACGTCCAAACCTGAAAATGCCAAGACCAAAAGTTGTTTAGAATTGAATTCTCGGTAAGACTGACCAGAAACTTTATCGGCAGGTCTTGAAATAACAAAGTTTCAAATATTTTAGTCAAGAATGCTTAAAACTTTCTCAAACCTGGTTCCTGCGAAGTTTTACAATGAAGTTTACGGCTTTTTAACAACGGAAATACCAAAAATAACTTCAAATCGTGATTTTGGGGCGATTTATAGTATGGAAAGTGGCTTGGTAAGTATGGGATACTTAGCAATCAACATAAAGTTAACAATTTTTGTATTTCTTGAAAACTACACGTCCAAGCCTGAAAATGCCAGGAGCAAAAGTTGTTTAGAATTAAACTTTGAGTAAGACTTACCAGAAATTTTATCAAAAAGGCTCGACAAAACAAAGTTACAACGTTTTTTTTTTCAAAAATACTTAAAATATTTTCAAACCTAGTTCGTGCGAAGTTCTTACAAATAAGTTTACGGCTCTTTAATCACAGAAACACCAAAAATAACTTCAAATCAAGATTTTGGAGCGGTTTATAGGATGGAAAGTTGTTCCCATACTTACCAAACAACAAAAATTTTAAAATTATTCTGTTTCTTGAAAACGGTACGTCCAAGCCTGAAAATGCCAAGAGCAAAAGTTGTTTTGAACTCAATTCTTGGTAAGACTGACCAGAAACTTTATCGACAGATCTTAAAATAACAAAGTTTCAAATATTTTAGTCAGGAATGCTTAAAACTTTCTCAAACCTGGTTCCTGCGAAGTTTTACAATGAAGTTTACGGCTTTTTAACAACGGAAATACCAAAAACAACTTCAAATTGAGATTTTGGAGCGATTTACAGTATGGAAAGTTGTTTCCGCACTTACCAAACAACAAAAATTTTTAAACTTTTGTGTTTCTTGTAAACGGTACGTCCAAACCTGAAAATGCCAAGACCAAAAGTTATTTAGGATTAAATTCTTGGTAAGACTGACCAGAAACTTTATCGCCAGGTCTTGAAATAACAAAGTTTCAAATATTTTAGTCAAGAATGCTTAAAACTTTCTCAAACCTGGTTCCTGCGAATTATTACAATGAAGTTTACGGCTTTTTAACAACGGAAATACCAAAAATAACTTCAAATCGTGATTTTGGAGCGATTTATAGTATGGAAAGTGGCTTGGTAAGTATAGGATACTTAGCAAACAACATAAAGTTAACAATATTTGTACTTCTTGAAAACTACACGTCCAAGCCTGAAAATGCCAGAAGCAAAAGTTGTTTAGAATTAAACTTTGAGTAAGACTTACCAGAAATTTTATCAAAAAGGCTCGAAAATACAAAGTTACAACGTTTTTTTTCAAAAATACTTAAAATATTTTCAAACCTAGTTCGTGCGAAGTTCCTACAATTAAGTTTACGGCTTTTTAATCACGGAAACACCAAAAATAACTTCAAATCAAGACTTTGGAGCTGTTTATAGGATAGAAAGTTGTTCCCATACTTACCAAACAAAAAAATTTTAAAATTTTCGTGTTTTTTGAAAACGGTACATCCAAGCCTGAAAATGCCAAAAGCAAAAGTTGTTTAGAACTCAATTCTTGGTAAGAATGACCAGAAACTTTATCGACAGATCTTAAAATAACAAAATTTCAAATATTTTAGTCAAGAATGCATAAAAATTTTTCAAACTTGCTTTCTGCGATGTTTTTACAACGAAGTTTACGGGTTTTTAATCACCGCAATACCAAAAATTACCTCAAATCGGGATTCTGGAGCAACTTACAGTATGGAAAGTTGTTCCCATACTTACCCAACAACCAAAATTTTTAAAGTTTTGTGTTTCTTGAAAACGGTACGTCCAAACCTGAAAATGCCAAGAGCAAAAGTTGTTTAGAATTGAATTCTTGGTAAGACTGACTAGAAACTTTATCACCAGGTCTTGAAATAACAAAGTTTCAAATATTTTAGTCAAGAATGCTTAAAAATTTTTCAAACCTAGTTCCTGCGAAGTTTTACAATTAAGTTTATGGCTTTTTAATCACGGAAACACAAAAATAACTTCAAATCCAGATTTTGGAGCCATTTATAGGCTGGAAAGTTGTTCCGATACTTGAACCACGAAAATAACAAAACACAACTTCAAGAGCAAGAACTATTTAGAATTCAGTCTTGAGTATGATTTACTGTAAACATAATCAATAAATCGTAAAATTTTTTCAAACCTGGTTTTTGAGATGTTTTTACAATGAAGTTTAAAGCTTTTTAATCACGGAAATAACAGAAACAACTTCAAATCGGCATTCTTTAGCGATTCACAGGATGAAAAGTTGATCCGATACTTAGCAAACAACAAAAAGTTTAAAAATCTCGTGTTTCTCGAAAACGGTATTTAAGCATTCTTGACTAAAATAGTTGAAACCTTGTTATTTCAAGACCTGTCGATACATTTTCTGGTCAGTCTTACCAAGAATTGAATTCTAAACAACTTTTGCTCTTGGCATTTTCAGGCTTGAACGTACAGTTTTCAAGAAACACAAAAATTTTAAAATTTTTGTTGTTTGGTAAGTGTAGGAACAACTTTCCATACTGTAAATCGCTCCAATATCTCAATTTGAATTTATTTTTGGTGTTTCCGTGATTAAAAAGCCATAAATTTAATTGTAAAACTTCGCAGGAACTAGGTTTGAAATAATTTTAAGCATTCTTGACTAAAATATTTGAAACTTTGTTATTTCAAGACCTGGTGATAGAGTTTCTGGTCAGTCTTACTAAGAATTCAATTCTAAACAACTTTTGCTTTTGGCATTTTCAGGTTTGGACGTACCGTTTTCAAGAAACACAAAACTTTAAAAATTTTGGTTGTTTGGTAAGTATGGGAACAGCTTTCAATACCGTAAGTTGCTCCAGAATTCCAATTTGAGGTAATTTTTGGTATTGCCGTAATTAAAAACACGTAAACTTCGTTGTAAAAACATCGCAGAAAGCAAGTTTGAAAAATTTTTATGCATTCTTGACTAAAATATTTGAAACTTTGTTATTTTAATATCTGTCGATAAAGTTTCTGGTCAGTCTTACCAAGAATTGAGTTCTAAACAACTTTTGCTATTGGCATTTTCAGGCTTGGACGTACCGTTTTCAAGAAACACGAAAATTTTAAAATTTTTGTTGTTTGGTAAGTATGGGAACAACTTTCCATCCTACAAACCGCTCCAAAATCTTGATTTGAAGTTATTTTTGGAATTTCCGTGATTAAAAAGCCGTAAACTTAATTGTAAACACATCGCAGAAAGAAAATTTGAAAAAATTTTAAGCATTCTTGACTAAAATAGTTGAAACCTTGTTATTTCAAGACCTGTCGATAATTTTTCTGGTCAGTTTTACCAAGTATTGATTTCTAAACAACTTTTGCTCTTGGCATTTTCAGGCTTGAACGTACAGTTTTCAAGAAACACAAAAATTTTAAAATTTTTGTTGTTTGGTAAGTGTGGGAACAACTTTCCATACTGTAAATCGTTCCAAAATCTCAATTTGAAGTTGTTTTTGGAATTTCTGTTGTTAAAAAGCCGTAAACTTCGTTTTAAAAACATCGCAGAAACCGGGAGTGAAAAATTTTAAGTATTTTTGGGAAAAAATCGTTATAACTTTATTGTTTTAAGATTTATGGATAATGTTTCTAGCAAATCTTACTCAAAATCGAATTCTGAACACATTTTGCTCCTGCTATTTTTTCGCTAGCAAGCATAGTTTTCGAGAAAACGGCTGATTTACCACAAAAATACCAAAAATCGCTTCAAATCGGGATTCAGAAGCATTTAGAATGTGTTTAGAATTCAATTTTGAGTCAGTTTTCGTTTAAGTATACAATGAAGTTTCTTGATCTCCTTTTACTAACCACTTGGCTAATTTTGTGCCTGGCCCGCAAAATTTATATCCTGGAATATGTAGTTGAAATGGCAACTTGTAAATTCTCGAAAACGATACGACCTAGCCTGAAAACGCCAAGAGCAAATGTTGTTTAGAATTCAATTTTGAGTAAGATTTATTATAAACATAATAAATAAGTCTTAAAATGTTTTCAAACCGGGTTTCTGAGATGTTTTAACAATGAAGTTTACGGCTTTTTAACCACGAAAATAACAAAACACAACTTCAAATCGAGATTTTGGAGCGATTTATAAGCTGGAAAGTTGTTCCCATACTTACCAAACAACAAAAGGTTTTAAATTTTGTATTTCTTAAAAACGGTATATCCAAACCAGAAAACGCCATGAGCATAAATAATTTAGATTTCAATCTTGAGTAAGATTTACTATAAAAATAATCAATAAGTCTTAAAATATTTTCAAACCTGGTTTTTGAGATGTTGTTACAATAAAGTTTACGGCTTTTTAAACACGCACCTACAAAATACAACTTCAAATGGAGATTTTGGAGCCATTTACAGTATGGAAAATTGTTTTCATACTTATCAAACAACAAAAAGTTTGAAATTCTTGTATTTCTTGAAAACGGTATGTCCAAACCTAAAAACGCCAAGAGCAAAAGTCATTTAGAATTTAGTCTTGAGTTAGATTTACTATAAATATAATCAATAACTGTTAAGATATTTTTAATTCTGGTTTCTGAGATGATTCTACAATGAAGTTTACGGCTTTTTAACCACGGAAATATCGAAAACACCTTCAAATCGGGACTTTGGAACCATTTACAGTATGAAAAGTTGTTCCCAAACTAACCAAACTACAACAAGTTTAAAAATTTCGTTTTTCTTGAAAACTGTAGGTGCAAGCCTGAAAACGCTTAGAGCAATAGTTGTTTAGAATGCAATCTTGAGTAAGACTTACTATAAACTTTATCAAAAATCCTTGAAACAACAAATTTACAACAATTTTTGTCAAAAATAGTAAACATTTTTTATTCCTGGTTTCTGGGAAGATTTTACAATGAAGTTTACAGCTTTTTGACCACGGAAATAATAAAAATAACTTCAAATCGGGATTTTGGAGCGATTTACAAAATGTAAAGTGGTTCCCATCTTTACCAAACAACAAAAAGTTTGAAATTTTTGTATTTTTTGAGAACGGTATGTCCAAATCTGAAAACGCCATAAGCAATGGTAATTTAGTATTCAATCTTGAGTAAGATTTACTATAAAAATAATCAACAAGTCTTAAAATGTTTTCAAACCTAGTTTCTGAGATGTTGTTACAATAAAGTTTACGGCTTTTTAACCACGAAAATATCAAAAACAACTTCAAATCGGGATTTTTCAACCAATTGCAGTATGGAAATTTGTTCCCAAACTTACCAAACTACAAAAAGTTTAAAACTTAGTTTTTCTTGGAAACTGTAGGTTCAAGCCTGAAAACGCCTAAAGCAATAGTTGTTTAGGATGCAATCTTGAGTAAGACTTACTATAAAGTTACAACGATTTTTGTCAAAAATGCTTAAAATTTTTTCAAACCTACTTTCTGTGATGTTCTTACAATAAAATTTAGACCATTTTAAAAACGGAAATACCAAAAATAACTTCAGAAACATAATCAAAAGGTCATAAAATGTTTTCCAACCTGGTTTCTGAGATGCTTTTAGAATAAAGTTGACGGCTTTTTAATCACGGAAATAACAAAAACACCTCAAACGGCATTTAGGAGCTTTTTACAGTATGGAAAGTTGTTCTCAGATTTACCAAATTGCAAAAAGTTTAAAAATTTCGTGTTTTTTCAAAACGGTATGTCCCAGCCTGAAAATGTCAAGAGCAAAAGTTGTTTAGAATTCAGTCTTGAGTAAGACTTACTATAAACTTAATCAGTAACTCTTAAAAAATTTTAAACCTGGTTTTTGCGATGTTTATACAATGAAATTCCTTGATCTGCTTTTGCTAACCACTTGGCTAATTTTGTACCTGGCCCGCAAATTTATGTCCTGGAATATGTAGTTCAAATGGCAACTTATAAATTCTTGAAAACGATACGACCTAGCCTGAAAACGCCAAGAGCAAATGTTGTTTAGAATTCAATTTTGAGTAAGATTTATTATAAACATAATAAATAAGTCTTAAAATGTTTTCAAACCTGGTTTTTGAGATGTTTTAACAATAAAGTTTACGGCTTTTTAACCACATAAATAACAAAACACAACTTCAAATCGAGATTTTGGAGCGATTTACTGAATGGAAAATGGTTCCCATACTTACCAAACAACAGAAAGTTCAAATTTTTTGTATTTCTTGAAAACAGTACGTCCAAATCTAAAAACGCTAAAAGCAAAAGCTATTTAGAATTCAATCTGGAGTATGATTTACCATAAACATAATCAATAAGTCGTAAAATTTTTTCAAACCTGGTTTTTGAGATGTTTTTACAATGAAGTTTAAAGCTTTTTAATCACGGAAATAACAGAAACAACTTCAAATCGGCATTCCATAGCGATTTACAATATGAAAAGTTGTTCCGATACTTACCAAGCAACAAAAAGTTTAAAAATCTCGTGTTTCTCGAAAACGGTGTGTACCAGCCTGAAAACGCCAAAAGCAAAAGTTGTTTAGAATCAAATTTTGATTAAGATTTACTATAAACATAAATAATAAATCGTAAAATTTTTTCAAACCTGGTTTTTGCGATGTTTTTACAATGAAGTTTAAGAATTTTTAATCACGGAAATAACAAAAACAGCTTCATATCGGGATTCTGAAGCGATTTACAGTATGGAAAGTTGTTCCCATACTTACCAAACCACAAAAAGTTTAAAAATGTTGTATTTCTTGAAAACGGTACGTCTAAACTTGAAAATGCCAAGACCAAAAGTTGTTTAGAAATGAATATTTGGTAAGACTGACCAGAAACTTTATCGCCAAGTCTTGAAATAACAAAGTTTCAAATATTTTAGTCAAGAATGCTTAAAACTGTCTCAAACCTGGTTCCTGCGAAGTTTTACAATGAAGTTTACGGCTTTTTAACAACGGAAATACCAAAAATAACTTCAAATTGAGATTTTGGAGCGATTTACAGTATGGAAAGTTGTTCCCACACTCACCAAAAAACAGAAAGTTTAAAAAAATGTGTTTCTCGAAAGCGGGACGACTTGGTCTGAAAATTCCAACAGCAAAATTTGTTTAGAATTCAATTTTAGGTAAGACTGATCAGGAAATTTATCAAAAAGTTTTAAAACTACAAAGTTACAACGATTTTTGTCAAAAATGCTTAAAATTTTTTCAAACCTACTTTCTGTGATGTTTTTACAATAAAGTTTACGGCTTTTTAAACACGCACATACGAAAAACAACTTCAAATGGAAATTCTGGAGCCATTTACAGTATGTAAAGTTGTTCCCCAAGAAGTTTGAAATTTTTGTATTTCTTGAAAACGGTATGTCCAAACCTGAAAACGCCAAGAGCAAAAGTAATTTAGAATTCAATCTTGAGTTAGATTTACTATAAATATTATCAATAACCATTAAAATGTTTTCAAACTTGGTTTCTGAGATGTTTATACAATAAAGTTTACGGATTTTTAAACACGCAAATACCAAAAACAACTTCAAATCGGGATTTTGGAGCGGTTTATAGAATGTAAAGTGGTTCCCATCCTTACCAAAGAACAAAAAGTTTAAAATCTTGTATATCTAGAAGACGGTAAGTCCAAATCTAAAAACGTCAAGAGCAAAATTTAATTAGAATTCAATCTTGAGTATGATTTACAATTAACATAATCAACAAGTCTTAAAATGTTTTCAAACCTGGTTTCTGAGATGGTTTTACAATAAAATTTACGGCTTTTTAAACACTCAAATACGAAAAACAATTTCAAATGGGGATTTTGGAGCCATTTACAGTATGGAAAGTTGTTCCCACACTTACTAAATAACAAAAAGTTTAAAATTTTGTATTTCTTGAAAACGGTATGTCCAAACCTGAAAACGCCATGAGCAAAAGTAAATTAGAATTCAATCTTGAGTTAGATTTACTATAAATGTAATCAATAACTATTAAAATGTTTTCAAACTTGGTTTCTGAGATGTTTTTACAATGAAGTTTACGGCTTTTTAACCACGAAAATATTAAAAACAACTTCAAATCAGGATTTTGGAACCATTTACAGTATGGAAAGTTGTTCCCATATTTACCAAATAACAAGAAGTTTGAAATTTTTGTATTTCTTGAAAACGGTATGTCCAAACCTGAAAACTCCAAGAGCAAAAGTAATTTAGAATTCAATTTTGAGTAAGATTTATTATAAACATAATAAATAAGTCTTAAAATATTTTCAAACCCGGTTTTTGAGATGTTTTAACAATGAAGTTTACGGCTTTTTAACCACGAAAATAACAAAACACAACTTCAAATCGAGATTTTGGAGCGATTTACTGAATGGAAAATATTTCCCATACTTACCAAACAACAGAAAGTTTAAAAAAATGTGTTTCTCGAAAGCGGGACGACTTGGTCTGAAAATTCCAACAGCAAAATTTGTTTAGAATTCAATTTTATGTAAGACTGACCAGGAAATTTATCAAAAAGTTTTAAAACTACAAAGTTACAACGATTTTTGTCAAAAATGCTTAAAATTTTTTCAAACCTACTTTCTGTGATGTTTTTACAATAAAGTTTACGGCTTTTTAAACACGCACATACGAAAAACAACTTCAAATGGAAATTCTGGAGCCATTTACAGTATGTAAATTGTTCCCCAAGAAGTTTGAAATTTTTGTATTTCTTGAAAACGGTATGTCCAAACCTGAAAACGCCAAGAGCAAAAGTAATTTAGAATTCAATCTTGAGTTAGATTTACTATAAATATTATCAATAACCATTAAAATGTTTTCAAACTTGGTTTCTGAGATGTTTATACAATAAAGTTTACGGATTTTTAAACACGCAAATACCAAAAACAACTTCAAATCGGAATTTTGGAGCGGTTTATAGAATGTAAAGTGGTTCCCATCCTTACCAAAGAACAAAAAGTTTAAAATCTTGTATATCTAGAAGACGGTAAGTCCAAATCTAAAAACGTCAAGAGCAAAATTTAATTAGAATTCAATCTTGAGTATGATTTACAATTAACATAATCAACAAGTCTTAAAATGTTTTCAAACCTGGTTTCTGAGATGGTTTTACAATAAAATTTACGGCTTTTTAAACACTCAAATACGAAAAACAATTTCAAATGGGGATTTTGGAGCCATTTACAGTATGGAAAGTTGTTCCCACACTTACTAAATAACAAAAAGTTTAAAATTTTGTATTTCTTGAAAACGGTATGTCCAAACCTGAAAACGCCATGAGCAAAAGTAATTTAGAATTCAATCTTGAGTAAGATTTACTATAAAAATAATCAACAAGCCTTAAAATGTTTTCAAACCTAGTTTCTGAGATGTTGTTACAATAAAGTTTACGGCTTTTTAAACACGCACATACCAAAAACAACTTCAAATGGGGATTCTGGAGCCATTTACAGTATGTAAAGTTGTTCCCCAAGAAGTTTGAAATTTTTGTATTTCCTGAAAACGGTATGTCTAAACCTGAAAACGCCAAGTGTAAAAGTAAATTAGAATTAAATCTTGAGTTAGATTTACTATAAATGTAATCAATAACTATTAAAATGTTTTCAAACTTGGTTTCTGAGATGTTTTTACAATGAAGTTTACGGCTTTTTAACCACGAAAATATTAAAAACAACTTCAAATCAGGATTTTGGAACCATTTACAGTATGGAAAGTTGTTCCCATATTTACCAAATAACAAGAAGTTTGAAATTTTTGTATTTCTTGAAAACGGTATGTCCAAACCTGAAAACTCCAAGAGCAAAAGTAATTTAGAATTCAATTTTGAGTAAGATTTATTATAAACATAATAAATAAGTCTTAAAATATTTTCAAACCCGGTTTTTGAGATGTTTTAACAATGAAGTTTACGGCTTTTTAACCACGAAAATAACAAAACACAACTTCAAATCGAGATTTTGGAGCGATTTACTGAATGGAAAATATTTCCCATACTTACCAAACAACAGAAAGTTCAAATTTTTTTGTATTTCTTGAAAACGGTACGTCCAAACTTAAAAACGCTAAAAGCAAAAGCTATTTAGAATTCAATCTTGAGTATGATTTACTATAAACATAATCAATAAGTCGTAAAATTTTTTCAAACCTGGTTTTTGAGATGTTTTTACAATGAAGTTTAAAGCTTTTTAATCACGGAAATAACAGAAACAACTTCAAATCGGCATTCTTTAGCGATTCACAATATGAAAAGTTGATCCGATACTTAGCAAACAACAAAAAGTTTAAAAATTTCGTGTTTCTCGAAAACGGTATGTCCCAGCCTACAAACGCCAAAAGCAAAAGTTGTTTAGAATCAAATTTTGATTAAGATTTACTATAAACATAAACAATAAATAATATTGTAAAACTATTTCAGAAACCAGCTTTGAAAACATTTTAAGACTTGTTGATTATTTTTATAGTAAATCTTACTCAAGATTGAATACTAAATTACCATTGCTTAAGGCGTTTTTAGGTTTGGACATGCCGTTTTCAAAAAATTCAAAAATTTCAAACTTTTTGTTGTTTGGTAAAGATGGGAACCACTTTACATTCTGTAAATTGCTCCAAAATCCCGATTTGAATTTATTTTTATTATTTCCGTGGTCAAAAAGCTGTAAACTTTATTGTAAAATCTTCCCAGAAACCAGGAATAAAAAATGTTTACTATTTTTGACAAAGATTGTTGTAAATTTGTTGTTTCAAAAATTTTTGATAAAATTTATAGTAAGTCTTACTCAAGATTGCATTCTAAACAACTATTGCTCTAAGCGTTTTAAGGCTTGCACCTACAGTTTTCAAGAAAAACGAAATTCTTAAACTTGTTGTAGTTTGGTTAGTTTGGGAACAACTTTTCATACTGTAAATGGTTCCAAAGTCCCGATTTAAAGGTGTTTTCGATATTTCCGTGGTTAAAAAGCCGTAAACTTCATTGTAGAAACATCTCAGAAACCAGAATTAAAAATATTTTAACAGTTATTGATTATATTTATAGTAAATCTAAGTCGAAAATGGTTCCCATACTTACCAAACAACAGAAAGTTCAATTTTTTTGTATTTCTTGAAATCGGTACGTCCAAACCTAAAAACGCTAAAAGCAAAAGCTATTTAGAATTCAATCTTGAGTATGATTTACTATAAACATAGTCAATAAGTCGTAAAATTTTTTCAAACCTCGTTTTTGAGATGCTTTTACAATGAAGTTTAAAGCTTTTTAATCACGGAAATAACAGAAACAACTTCAAATCGGCATTCTTTAGCGATTTACAGTATGAAAAGTTGTTCCGGTACTTACCAAACTACAAAAAGTTTAAAAATTTCGTGTTTCTCGAAAACGGTATGTCCCAGCCTGAAAACGCCAAAAGCAAAAGTTGTTTAGAATCAAATTTTGATTAAGATTTACTATAAACATAAACAATAAATCGTAAAATTTTTTCAAACCTGGTTTTTGCGATGTTTTTACAATGAAGTTTAAGGTTTTTTAATCACGGGAATAACAAAAACAGCTTCAAATCGGAATTCTGGAGCGATTTACAGTATGGAAAGTTGTTCCCAAACTCACCAAATTGCAAAAAGTATTTGCCATATGGGAATTTCGAGATTTTTGCCCCTACCGTTTTCGAGAAAAACCGTATTTTTAAACTTTTTGTATTTTGATATGTTTGGGAACAACTTTCCATACTGTAAATGGCCCCAAATTCGGTACAAAATTTTAAACTTTTTGTTGATTGGTAAGGATGGGAACCATTTTACATTCTGTAAATCGCTCCAAAATCCAGATGTGAGGTTGTTTTTGGTAGTTGCGTGTTTAAAAATCCGTTAACTTTATTGTAAAACCATCTCAAAAACCAGGTTTGAAAACATTTTAAGACTTATTGATTATTTTTATAGTAAATCTAACTCAAGATTAAATTCTAAATTAATTTTGCTCTTGGCGTTTTCAGGTTTGGACATACCGTTTTCAAGAAATACAAAAATTTCAAACTTCTTGGGGAACAACTTTACATACTGTAAATTGCTCCAGAATCCCCATTTGAAGTTGTTTTTGGTATGTGCGTGTTTAAAAAGCCGTAAACTTTATTGTAACAACATCTCAGAAACTAGGTTAGAAAACATTTTAAGACTTGTTGATTATTTTTATAGTAAATCTAACTCAAGATTGAATTCTAAATTACTTTTGCTCATGGCGTTTTCAGGTTTCGACATACCGTTTTCAAGAAATACAAAATTTTAAACTTTTTGTTGTTTGGTAAGTGTGGGAACAACTTTCCATACTGTAAATGGCTCCAAAATCCCCATTTGAAGTAGTTTTTCGTATTTGAGTGTTTAAAAAGCCGTAAATTTTATTGTAAAACCATCTCAGAAACCAGGTTTGAAAACATTTTAAGACTTGTTGACTATGTTCATAGTAAATCATACTCAAGATTGAATTCTAAATAAATTTTGCTCTTGACGTTTTTAGATTTGGACTTACCGTCTTCTACAAATACAAAATTTTAAACTTTTTGTTGTTTGGTAAGTATGGGAACCACTTTACATTCTGTAAATCGCTCCAAAATCCCGATGTGAAGTTGTGTTTGGTATTTGCGTGTTTAAAAATCCGTTAACTTTATTGTAAAACCATCTCAGAAAACAGGTTTGAAAACATTTTAAGACTTATTGATTATTTTTATAGTAAATCTTACTCAAGATTGAATACGAAATTACCATTGCTCATGGCGTTTTTAGGTTTGGACATACCGCTTTCAAGAAATACAAAAATTTCAAACTTTTTGTTGTTTGGTAAATATGGGAACAACTTTCCATACTGTAAATGGTTCCAAAATCTCGATTTGAAGTTGTGTCTTGTTATTTCGATGATTAAAAAGGCCTAAACTTAATTGTAAAAACATCACAGAAAGTAGGTTTGAAATAATTTTAAGCATTTTTGACAAAAACCGTTGTAACTTTGTTGTTTCAAGACATTTTGATAAAATTTCTGATAAGTTTTGCTCAAAGTTCAATTTTAAACAAGTTTTGCTTTTTGCATTTTCAGGCTTCGACATACCGTTTTCTAGAAATACAAAACTTTTAAACTTATTGTGGTTTGATAAGTATCCCATACTTACCACGCAACTTTCCATACTATAAATCGCTCCAAAAGCCCCATTTGAAGTTATTTTTGGTATTTCCGTGATTGAAAAGCCTTAAACTTCATTGTAAAAACATCGCCAAAACCAGGTTTGAAAACATTTTAAGACTTATTGATTATGTTTATAATAAATCTTAATCAAAATTGAATTCTAAACAACTTTTGCTCTTGGCGTTTTCAGGCTGGGCATACCGTTTTCGAGAAACACGAGATTTTTAAAATTTTTGTTGTTTGCTAAATATCGGATCAACTTTTCATACTGTGAATCGCTAAAGAATGCCGATTTGAAGTTGTTGCTGTTATTTCCGTGATTAAAAAGCTTTTAAACTTCGTTGTAAAAACATCTCAAAAACCAGGTTTGAAAAAATTTTACGACTTATTGATTATGTTTACAGTAAATCATACTCTAGACTGAATTCTAAATAGTTTTTGCTCTTGAAGTTGTGTTTTACAGTAAATCATACTCAAGACTGAATTCTAAATAGATTTTGCTCTTGAAGTTGTGTTTTGTTATTTTCGTGGTTCAAGTATCGGAACAACTTTCCAGTCTATAAATGGCTCCAAAATCTTGATTTAAAGTTATTTTTGTGTTTCCGTGATTAAAAAGCCCTAAACTTAATTGTAAAACTTCGCAGGAACTAGGTTTGAAAAATTTTTAAGCATTCGTGACTAAAATATTTGAAACTTTGTTATTTCAAGACCTGGTGATAAAGTTTCTGGTCAGTCTTACCAACAATTCAATTCTAAACAACTTTTGCTCTTGGCATTTTCAGGTTTGGACGTACCGTTTTTAAGAAACACAAAACTTTAAAATTTTGGTTGTTTGGTAAGTGTGAGAACAACTTTCCATACTGTAAATCGCTCCAAAATCTCAATTTGAAGTTGTTTTTGGTATTTCCGTTGTTAAAAGCCGTAAACTTCATTGTAAAACTTCGCAGGAACCAGGTTTGAGAAAGTTTTAAGCATTCTTGACTAAAATATTTGAAACTTTGTTATTTTAAGATCTGTCGATAAAGTTTCTGGTCAGTCTTACCAAGAATTGAGTTCTAAACAACTTTTGCTTTTGGAATTTTCAGGCTTGGATGTACCGTTTTCAAGAAACACGAAAATTTTAAAATTTTTGTTGTTTGGTAAGTATGGGAACAACTTTCTATCCTATAAACCGCTCCAAAGTCTTGATTTGAAGCTATTTTTGGTGTTTCCGCGATTAAAAAGTCGTAAACTTAATTGTAAGAACTTTGCACGAACTAGGTTTGAAAATATTTTAAGTATTTTTGAAAAAAAGCGTTGTAACTTTGTTTTTTCGAGCCTTTTTGATAAAATTTCTGGTAAGTCTTACTCAAAGTTTAATTCTAAACAACTTTTGCTCCTGGCATTTTGAGGCTTGGACGTGTAGTTTTCAAGAAATACAAAAATTGTTAACTTTATGTTGTTTGCTAAGTATCCCATACTTACCAAGCCACTTTCCATACTATAAATCGCTCCAAAATCACGATTTGAAGTTATTTTTGGTATTTCCGTTGTTAAAAAGTCGTAAACTTCATTGTAAAACTTCGCAGGAACCAGGTTTGAGAAAGTTTTAAGCATTCTTGACTAAAATATTTGAAACTTTGTTATTTCAAGACCTGGCGATAAAGTTTCTGGTCAGTCTTACCAAGAATTGAAATCTAAACAACTTTTGCTCTTGGCATTTTCAGGCTTGAATGTACAGTTTTCAAGAAACACAAAAATTTTAAAATTTTTGTTGTTTGGTAAGTGTGAGAACAACTTTCCATACTGTAAATCGCTCCAAAATCTCAATTTGAAGTTGTTTTTGGTATTTCCGTTGTTAAAAGCCGTAAACTTCATTGTAAAACTTCGCAGGAACCAGGTTTGAGAAAGTTTTAAGCATTCTTGACTAAAATATTTGAAACTTTGTTATTTTAAAATCTGTCGATAAAGTTTCTGGTCATTCTTACCAAGAATTGAGTTCTAAACAACTTTTGCTCTTGGCATTTTCAGGCTTGGACGTACCGTTTTCAAGAAACACAATAATTTTAAAACTTTTGTTGTTTGGTAAGTGTGGGAACAACTTTCCATACTGTAAATCGCTCCAAAATCTCAATTTGAAGTTGTTTTTGGTCTTTCCGTTGTTAAAAAGCCGTAAACTTCATTGCAAAACTTCGCAGGAACCAGGTTTGAGAAAGTTTTAAGCATTCTTGACTAAAATATTTGAAACTTTGTTATTTCAAGACCTGGTGATAAAGTTTCTGGTCAGTCTTACCAAGAATTCAATTCTAAACAACTTTTGCTCTTGGCATTTTCAGGTTTGGACGTACCGTTTTTAAGAAACACAAAACTTTAAAAATTTTGGTTGTTTGGTAAGTATGGGAACAACTTTCCATACTGTAAGTTGCTAAAGAATTTCGATTTGAAATAATTTTTGGTATTGCGGTGATTAAAAGCCCGTAAACTTCATTGTAAAAACATCGCAGAAAGCAAGTTTGAAAAATTTTTATGCATTCTTGACTAAAATATTTGAAACTTTGTTATTTTAAGATCTGTCGATAAAGTTTCTGGTCAGTCTTACCAAAAATTGAGTTCTAAACAACTTTTGCTTTTGGCATTTTCAGGCTTGGATGTACCATTTTCAAGTAACACGAAAATTTTAAAATTTTTGTTGTTTGGTAAGTATGGGAACAACTTTCGATCCTATAAACCGCTCCAAAGTCTTGATTTGAAGTTATTTTTGGTGTTTCCGTGATTAAAAAGCCGTAAACTTAATTGTAAGAACTTCGCACGAACTAGGTTTGAAAATATTTTAAGTATTTTTGAAAAAAACGTTGTAACTTTGTTTTTTCGAGCCTTTTTGATAAAATTTCTGGTAAGTCAGTAGTGTAGGGATGCCGATCCTGGCCCATTAAATATAATGGAGTAGAATCGGCATCGGTTTTAAGTGATGAGTCATCAGTGATTAATCCGGGTTAATGTCCTATGAGTCAGTGGCCTTGAAGTACTTAGGTGAACGTCCTATGAGTCACCCGGTTCAATAATCTTTGAAGAATTTAGTAACGCTTGGTGAATGTCTATTATATCTTATTTAGCAACGAATAGGATGACATGAAATTTTTTTGTCATATTTTTTTAAAATGATTACTATTCGTTTTATGCAGCGCATGTTTGCAAACTATGATGTTTTATAACTATATATAAATGTGTGTTTGTTAGAGTAGTTTTATTCTTATCAAAAATTTTTTATATATTCAAGTACGTTTATAAACCGAGATGTTATCTTTTATTAAATCTTTAAATGATTCTATGTGTATTAAAAATTTTGTAAGTGCAAAACTATTGCAAGTGAATAAACCTTTTAAAATTTTATCTTTTGCCTTTGTAGAAACTTGTTATGGTGAAAAAGTGTGCGTAAAATGTGAAATATTTAATACAATTCTCCCACATCGTTTTACAAACAGATTTAAAAAAAAAAAAATCCTAGAAGAATTACACCAAGAAATTAGTCTTGGAAGAGAAATATTTTTGGTTAGCAGAGGAGTAGTGTGTTTGTCAACAGATATAGAATTTTTGGAAAAGGAGCGTAAGCATATCCAAAATGAGAACAAGAATTTACAACAATCATCACAAAATCCTACTGATGAAAGTATATAGAAAAAAAATGGATTCTTACATCAAATCTTTAAAGGAATTAAGGAGTCAAATTGAACTTTTTGAAGTACAAAAAAAAATGTTTGGTTTGAAAATTAGGTGTCGCTCTGTTTACTAGAAACCATATAATAAAATTTTAATTGAATATATCGTTTTATTAATCTTCTTTTTTCATTATTTATATATTGTTTTTCTTAACGTTGCTATGTTAGTAAAATTATTAAAAAAGAAATAAAAATCTAAGGATATTAAAAAACATTTATTATTATTATTTTTAACGCTAAATTGCGTTTTATAATTTTTTGATATAATTTCTCTTCGTAAAAAATTTTTTTGGGAAATTTTTGTAAATGAATGCCAAAAGTTTTTTTTCTTGTCTGCTCAGTATGTCCAGTTTTTTGTTAAGTGCAATGTTTTATTTTGTTTTTGCTTTTCTAATTGTTTTTTATTTCTAATATCAAATAAAAAAATCACAAAAAAAAAACAAAGGATATTAAAAACCATTTATTTGTGTTTCAAAAGTCTTTAGTCAATGTGTTTAACACAAGGTTGCACTTTGCAACCTTTTTATCTATTTCTTGTTTCGCATCTAAAATCTTTTGACGTTTTTCTGCGAAAAACGTCAAAAGATTTTTTTCTCTTCTATTTAATGCTTCTAGGTCTCTATTCAGAGCATCCTTTCGCCGATGATGTTTGGCCCTCTCCTCCCTAAATCTTTTTCGGGATCTTTTCAATGCAGAAACTAACGAATCTTGTTCCGCGACTTCAGATCCCGAAGACGACTGCGTTGACTGCGTTTCCGGTTTATATAGCTCCCTAAGGTTGTTAATGTTCTTCCCTTTGGGAGCTGATACCGGATGCTCCAGTCTTCGTAAAGGAGGAGGCAGCGAAAGGAGGGGTGGCGTCATATTTAAGAACTCACTCAGCGGTTCACAAGACTGAAAAGAGAATAAAAATTAATAAAAGAAAACTTAAAGCAAACTAAAGTTTATAAAATAATAAAATTTTTAATAAACTTACAGGAGGAGTGAGCTCTTCTTTTTCTAATATGATGCAGCTTTCTTCTGAGTCACTACATCCTCTCTAAACAAACGAAACAAAAATTAGCAAAATTGAAAAATATAATAAACCCAATTAATATTTAAATTGAAAAAAAGCGTCTTACTTGTAATACCACGTCATCAATAATCTGAATGCGATGTTCATTCTGAAAAAAAAAAATAGTAAAACGTCATTATACCACATGAAATTGATATAATTTTTGTTGTTAATAATAATTTGGTACTTACATTGGGAGATTTTTTTAAGCTGAGGTTAAATTTGGCCATTTTTTTAAAACTTTGTACACACACGTACACACACAGACTCGGTTTAATTGTAAAATACAATTGATTCACATTACAATAATTTTTTTTTTATAATATTTGAAATTGTTGAATTTGCAAAAATTATGTTCACACGGTAATTGGTATTCAGGATGTAGGGAGTTCATTGATAGTCTAAGAATTTTGCAACTTCAGCATTTTGTTTTTTGAAGGACAGATCATTGACCTTATATTTCCTATAAGAATGAGATTCAAACAATGTGTTACTTAATGAAACAGTGCCGGACTAAAAAATATTTTGGTTTCCAGCATCTTATAGAAGATATTAGCTTTAAATAGTTTAAAATTGTTTTATCAATATTTTGATCAATCCGACTCTGAACAAGACGTTCAAGTTTAACATCCTCTTTGCAAAATCATGGCTGAGCTAAATTTAAGTGCGCAGTGTTGTATTGATGAAAATTTACATTTTGCGCGTTATTATTCTTAATGTAAAGCTATACTTTTAAAGCAATAAACAAATTACAAAATTGTTTAATACGTCTCTGAAAAACAAAGAAAAAATATATAGGAAAATTCCATAGATTTGCAAGCTTGCAATTTCTATAGAGCGGTCTTTGTTCTCAAGAATACATTTTCTAAAAGACGTTGAATACAGGGTCACCGTCATTGGAAAATTCCATTGCACTTTAGAAGAATTGCAACTCTGCAAGTTTTGTAAAGAGATCGTTGGCTTGAAAAATGAGTGCTACTTAAGTAATAATGCGCATGCGTAAATCTTTGAAATACAAATGACCAATCAGAAATTACAACGTCTTAGCAAAAACTTAGATGGGCAGGCTTATGACATTTTTAACCATTCATCTAATATGTGATATCAGCGAATTTAGGTCTATTCGGTGTATTGCTAAGGTGATTGGTTAAAAATTATTTTGTGGGAGTTTACAAGACATGTCTAGATTGATTGATATTAGAACGCAATGAGATGTTTTAATATAAATAAGTTGTAGTGTTGTAGAAAAAACATTCAAACGACATCAAGAACCCGAAAAAACAACAATGAACTGCAACAACAATGACGGTAAGAATAAGTCTATTGTTTTTTTTAAATTTTAACATACAATTATTTAACTTTACAGAGCTTATCCAGTGTCCTTATGTAAAGGATCACTGGGTAAAATCAAACAGAATGTGTCTCCATAAATACAAATGCTCCAGGCGGTTACAATTTGTGCCGCCTCAACCTCAGACCCAAGAAGAATCCGAAGAGCAATCATCTTGGAATAATGAAAATCACCAAGAATTTGTGCAGCCCCAAACACAGCCTCAAGAGGAAGAATCTTGGGATAATGAAAACTATGCAGGTTATCATCCCATTGTCCGGGGTGACATAATTCGACAAGTGCCACCACATCTCTCGAAAAAAGAGAAGAAAGAGTTTCGCATGGCTGAGAGAATGCGAATGAGCGAATTCAGATAGTTAAAATAATGTATACAATATTTTTTTATAATGTAATAAACTGAATAAAAAAAATACACCCAATATATGATTTTTTTCTCAAAAAAAAAAAAAAAAAAAAAAAAAAGAGTCCTGACTTTGCAATCACGATATGACACTTAGTGCATTTTATTGCACACTCAAATAAAAGCTTAATCTTAGTTTTTGGTAAAGATCCAATATAATTTTTTTTCTGACTTTTCGGGTTTTTTACTTAAAAATGTGGCTACAATTATATACTGACATGTTAGCAAAAAATATTTTTATTCGAATATAACTTTTTTCTTCTTATAAAATATCTACCCTTATATACTTTTTCTCATTTTCTTCTAAACCATTTACTCAAAAAATTTTTTTTTTCTATAGATTTATTTACAATAATCAATGTTATAATTAAACCAAATTTCATTAATTTATCTTGTAGTTTAAAATAAGGGTGGTTTAGTAAATCATACATTGTGACACATCAGATCTTGCGGCTTAAGGTGCAGATTCCAAAAATATATAATTTGTTAGGTATTTTATTAACAGTTTAGATTTTATATGCATTTATATGATTTTTAAAAATGCATATCATCAAAAATTAAATTTGGTTTGTCATATCGATAGAACAGTTTAAGGCGCATCTTTTTTCTAATAGTTACAAATCTTCTCAAATGCACCGTTTTATAGATATTTGCAGTAGAATGGAAATGCGTGAAAATTTATTGAAACTAAAACTCACGTGAAATCTGAGAAGGTGTGTATTATCTTATAGAATTTAAAGAGTAAGCACTAAATTTTGCTAAATACACGTATGTAATATGAAGCTCGCTGACGGGAATAGTTATGAAATCATGACTCATATTACTCATGTGCAAGTTGAAACCTGCAAGTTTGTTTAATATTTATATGAACATTTGCTTTTTTTTAAACCAGTGGTTGCCTGTGTACGATTGTACCGTGTTTTGAAAGCAATAAAAGTGATGGAATCTGTAACTTGTTTGTGCAAAAAATCATTAAAACTCATACGTCAGTACATTACTAAAGTGAAAAGCGCTGATGAAGTCAATCGAATGGTTTTACATATTAATTCAACAATAAAAATAGTTAAAAAGGCATTAAAAACTAAAATTTTTCAAGGAAATTTTTTGGAGCAACCCAGCTCTTTAGAAACAAGCTTGGCTCATCTTAAGTGTTATCGTTTTAAACTAAAACACATAAGGAAAGAATTTATTTTGAAGAAAGGTAAAGGTTTGTCAAAAGTGTCAGAAATTAAAAATTGTGCTATTTTCTGGGAAGACGTTGATTCATCTTTTAATAACAGAATTAGGACAGGATTTATATCAAATCATGGGTGTAAAGATTCTTTAATATTTTTAAAAAAGTGTTTTAAATGTTTTTCCATAAAAATTAAAAAAGAATTAAACAAAAATATGTTAAAGTCTAATACTATTCTCACAGCCAATTTTATTAAACCTCAAACTGGTGAAATTGAAACGAAATCTTTTCCTACACCAAATAAAACCATTGACAAATCAACTAACTTAAAAGATTGGTATCAACGAAATGTTGTTGACAAAATATTGAATAAACTAGAAGAATTTGCTGAAAAAGATTCCGGATGGGCGTTATTAGAAATATTAGGTTTGAAAGTAAATATAAATCAGTATGATCCATTAAAATTTGGCTATTCTACTTTTGTGAAAGTGCCAGATTTTATAAAAAAAAAACATGCTGTAATTAATGTGCAAAATGATGATCCATATTGTTTTCTTTGGTCAATTGTTGCGGCTTTAAACCCTACAACAAATCATCCTGAAAGAACTTCTTCATACCCACACTTTAAAGACCTCTTAATGTATGATAACATTGAATTTCCCATTACATTCAAAGACATAAAAAAATTTGAGATTATGAATAATTTAGCTATAAATTTATATTGTATAGAAAACAAAAAAATCTTGCCTTGCTCTTTAAGTGTTAATTCAAACAATTCAAATAAAATCATCAATCTTTTAATGTTACCTATTGATTTACCCAAACGTAACAAAACAGAGTTTAAAAATGAACAGCTTTTGTATCATTTTACTTGGATAAAAAATTTGTCTGCATTGTTGTCAAAACAAATATCAGCACATGGACACAAAACTTTTATATGTGAAAGATGTTTGAATGTATTTTTAACACCAAATCTTTTAGAAAAACATATAAATTATTGTAAAAACTTGAATTCGTGTTCTATTAAATTACCAACAGAAGATGACAAATTCTTATATTTTAAAAACTATAAATTTCAAGAAAAAGTTCCTTTTGCTATATATGCAGATTTAGAAAGTATTTTAGAAAAGTCTGCAAACCAGAATTGTCATAACATTAAATCTTCCACCTATCAAAAGCATACAGCATTTAGTGTAGCTTATTATTTTAAATGTTCCTACGATGATAATCTTTCAAAATTTAGATTATATCGCGGTAAAGACTGTATAACCTGGTTTATAAATGAACTGAAGTCTATTGCAAACTATTGTGATAACATCTTTAGGTTTATCTTGCCTATGGAAAAATTGAACGAAGTCGAAAAAAGAAAGATTTTAAAAGCAGAGATGTGTCATATATGTAAACAAACATTTACGGAAAAACAGAGTAAAGTAATTGATCATGATCATAAAACTGGAGAGATACGTGGCGTTGCTCATCAACATTGTAACTTAAATTATAAAGATTCACATATTGTTCCTATTGTATTTCACAACTTAAGTGGATATGATGCTCACTTTATTGTAAAAGAATTAGCCACGTCTATAAATGGATCTCTCAAACTTTTACCAATTAACAAAGAGAAATATATATCTTTTACAAAAAGTATTTCTAACACATCAGTACGTTTACGATTTATTGACTCTTTTCGTTTTATGTCATCAAGTTTAGAAATATTATCAAAAAATTTAGATAATAATCAAAAACACATTACTAAATCTCACTGCAAAAATTTGCAAGAATTTGAAATGTTGAATAGAAAAGGAGTGTTTCCTTATGACTACCTTGATTCTTGGGAGAAACTTGATGAAAAAAAATTACCAACAAAAAAGGATTTTTTTAGTCATCTTAATAATGAAGGTATTTCAGATGAAAACTATGAACACGCTATAAATGTTTGGAAACTTTTTAGCATTAATTCAATTGGCGAGTATTCTGATCTGTATTTAAAAACAGATGTTTTACTGTTGGCAGACATTTTTGAAGCTTTTCGAGAAACATGTATGGCAACTTATCAACTTGATCCTTTACATTATTATACAGCTCCTGGTTTAACTTTTGATGCAATGCTTAAAACAACAAAAATTCAATTAGAGCTATTAACAGATATTGACAAAATTCTTTTTATTGAAAAAGGAATTCGAGGTGGAGTTTCGCAATGTTCAAATCGATACGCTAAGGCAAACAACAAATATATGAATACTAATTATGATCAATCAATGGATAGCAATTATCTAATGTATTTTGATGTCAATAATTTGTACGGTGCAGCTATGTCCGAATATTTGCCATATGGAAATTTCGAGTTTGTTGACGATGTTGATCTAAATCATGTACTTGACACTCCTAACAACTCTAGTATTGGTTATATAATTGAGTGCGATTTACGATATCCACTATATCTACATGATTCGCACAGCGATTTGCCTCTGGCACCAGAACATATGATTCCGCCAATGTCAAAAAGCAGAATTAAAAAGTTGTTGCTTACGCTATATCCAAAGCGCAATTACATTGTACATTACTGTAATTTAAAATTGTATATAAAATATGGATTAATTGTAGAAACGGTTCACAGAATATTAAAATTTAATCAATCACCTTGGTTGAAAGAATATATTGACTTAAATACCAAATTACGACAACAATCGAGGAATGATTTTGAGAAAGATTTTTATAAATTAATGATTAACGCCATTTACGGCAAATGTATGGAAAATGTTCGAAAACATAAAGATATTCATTTACTTACTAAATGGGAAGGTCAATTTGGTGCACGATCGTTTATTTCAAAACCTAACTGTCATAGTTCAGTAATATTTGATGACAATTTGATAATTGTCGAAATGAATAAATTAGAGGTTTTTTTAAACAAACCTATATACATAGGATTCTGTATATTAGACATATCTAAAACTTTTCTTTATGATTTTCATTACGGTTATATTTTGAACAATTTTAGTAACCAAGCTAAATTACTTTACACTGATACAGATAGTTTAATTTATCAAATTAAAGTAGATGATGTGTATGAATATATAAAACGGGATGTTCGTAAATTTGATACCTCTGATTATGAAGAAACAAATATATTTGGTATAGAACTAAAAAATAAAAAAGTTCCAGGTTTAATGAAAGATGAAAATAACGGCAAAATTATGTTAGAATTTGTTGGACTACGATCAAAAATGTATGCTTATACTGTTGATCGCAACGATGACAAAAATTTTGTGAAAAAATCTAAAGGAGCAAAAAAATCATCCCTTAAATCTATTACATTTAATGATTATAAAGAATGTCTTTTTAACGAAAAAATATTTGAGTCAGTTCAGAAACTTATAAAATCTAAAAAACATTCGGTTTATTCTGTTGAACAAAACAAAGTTGTTCTCAGTCCTCACGATGATAAGCGCATGCTCAATTTTCCAAGTACAGATACAAAACCTTGGGGATACATGTATCAAGACAGTCTATAAAATTGTGCTGAGTGATCAAGTTTATATATCCGGTTATAATCATCCATCACTTCTAATAAAAATAGAAAATGGAATCCAACATGGTTGAAGAAATGGAACTTGAAATTAACAAGAATATTCAATATACTAAGTTATTCTTTATAAAGAAATATTTTTCCTTTATGTGTCCTCCAGGAAATAACGTAAATTATCTATCAAGTAAGAAGTTATTTCATCATCTGATACAAAGCGAAGATTTTATAATAGAAGACTGCGTATTCAGTTATATGTATAATAGCACAGATCTTACCGATTTTTGTTTAATTTTAGAAAAAAAGTTAGAAATTGATAATTATATAAATTCAATTTTGCAACTATGTGCAAAAAATAATTATCAAAGTTTAACATCAAAACTCCTTAACAATTTAATAAAATTAAATAATTTGCAGAATAATAACTTTTATAAATCTTTTGTTTTATACTTGTTGACTGATTGTGATTTACAAGATGTAACCTCCAGAAGTTATCCTGTTGAAAATATATCAAAAAACTACAAAAATTTGCAAACATGTATTACAAACTTTATATATTATACATCATCTAAAGCTTATGCCAGGCCTTTAAAGTGTTTAATTTCGGCGTTAGCAATAAATAAAATTAAATACAACATCGATTGTTCTATCCCTCCCTTTAGTAGAATTGTCAAATGGCTACAGGAAAATATATCAAGAGCGGAAAGAGAACCAGGAACAAGACTTGGATGGATTTCAGGACCAGATTCCGCTTCTTGGCCATCTACTGAATTATCAGATTATAGAGAAACGTTGTCATTATTAAATTTGATTAGCAATTAATAAATAAATTTGTAAAAAATTTTATTTGTTTATTTTTTAAACCTAATACAACATGTAGTTACTTCTAAAATATATACTAGAAATACAATTTATAAAAGTCTTATAAAACTTTGACAATATTTCTTAGTGGAAAATATTTGACCACTCTGTCATATAAAATAAGACAATATGCACTTGTTTGATCTGGAACATTAACATTTGTTTCAAATTCTAATCGTATTAGCACTGGACTTTTTCTCAGCATTTCATTTTGCTTGGAACAATCGATAACAGTTATTGGTGAAATTGTCTTAAATTCGTTCGGATTAAATAATGGTTCAGTTTCTTTGCCAAAAAATGATCTTTGAAAATTTATAAACATTTCATATAACAATGCATACTGATTGGTTTTAAAATCTAAGTTTAAATTATCATAAGGGTACATATCATCATTAAGGTACACTTTAACATTAGTTAAGTTACAATGATCAAACTGACTGAAATCCTTGTCTTTGCGATTTTTTCTATCTATTTGAAGTCCAAAAAATATATATTGTGCTTTTTCAATACTGGTCTGTAAAGTCCATGAGTGACTTTTTGTTTGAGGAAGTAAGGGAAACTCATGAAATTCTCTACTTCTAAATGGAATGTCTAACTCTCTATCGTTACTAACAGTATTAATTAAATTTAATTTCATTGAATCAGATACCGATATATGTGGTAATGCCCATGAAAGTTTAAATATTTTAACTTTTGCAAAATGATTGTTTTCATTAACAATTAAAGCATTTACGTCTGAATTTCCTCGAACCAGAATTAGCTCTTGCCGCATGTTTATTAAAATTTTATTGAAATCTTCACAAAATCCCAAAATAAATCGTAAAGGAATTACAACATTAAAAAATCCTGTAGTAGAATCAATTGTAGTTGAATTTCCTCTTGGAAACCAGCCAGCATTTTGAAGAGCATCACTTTGGTTTTTGTTGTACGTAGCATATCCTTTCATGATCGATGCCAAGCCAGGATTCCTAATTCGATCTATAGGTTGTCCACAAATTTCATAACGGATCTCATCAAATAATAGAAGAACACCGTTGTTTGCAAACTTTACACCGGAAGGTGTAACAGTTTCGTTGTTTTCATTGACCACATTTACTTTTCCTTCTATATATAAAGTACTACATGAAGGTAATGTGTATAAATTTTGTTGTTCTATAGGAATTCTAATTGTATCATTGTTTTCAAAAGAGTCATTGACGTAAGGTTTATGTGTACGTTTTTCTGCATAAACAATTGTTGAATCAAAAACTGCTTTATCATTAATGTTTAAAATTTCATAATTCATCTTTGATATATTTTATTCTTTTAACGTAAATCCTAAAGACAATAAAAAATTTTTGTTGCTAGGTGTTAACCGTTTGGGAATAAAATTAGAACTAAATTTTTTTTTTTGAACAGTAGATATATATTGTTCTCGTTTACGTGGAGTTTGAAACAATAAACCCATATTTTTATAGCAGTTTTTTTAAATGTAGTCTTACCGTTATCACTTCTCCTCTAAAATTAACTAGATTTCCATCTTGATCAGTTATTTTAAGTACAATTTCATTAATTTCTTGAGTGTTGATTGGTAAATAGATAACACTAGCAGGAATTTCTACAATTCGATAACCAGGCGGAACATTAGGAAAAAACTCATGTATAACATGAACTTCTCTACCGTTTCTAAAAGAATTTGATATTATGTTGCACTCTACACATAAGGCATTCAATTTCAGAATTTTTGCAGGAAATTCAGAAACATGGTTAACGTTTTTTTTCAACACTTGAGGTTGAAAACCCAACAAATTTGCAATGGAACCTTTTTGTGTAAAGTCAATATCAAACGTACATTTAATTTCAGTTTTTAAGGTATTGTTATTTCCCTTAATCAAAATTTTGGGTAATAATTTTCTTTTCTTTTTACTACTGCTTGTAGTATTAGAATACTTTTGTGTCATGAAATATGAGAGTTTCATATCTAAACAACAACTTATATCGTCTATTTCATACGAACCTTCATCTAGTTTAATACAACATAATTCCTCATTTTCCAATTTAAAGTAAAACTTGTTATTAGAATTGTCAATATTAGGAAATGAATTATATGTTTGAAGATTAGTTAATCCCATCACAAAATTGTTATTACCCAGAGCAATAGGTGGATAATATTTGTTGCTAAGTATAGAACTATTTCCACTTAAAGTTAAAGTAAATGACATATTTTAAAGTTATTTAACTTAGAACTCAAATACAACTAATAAAATATTAATCGTCAATATGGTTATATAAAAACTTCAGACATAATTGTCCACAGTTATATGAATTATACCTTTGTAAATTTTGATGATTGTAGGTTATGTTACATGGACTTAAACTTTGCAAATATTTAACTAGTTCTTTTGGAGGCTGCAAATTTCCATAACTATCAAAATAAATAACATTGTTGTTAATTTTTTTATATGCTGTCCAATGTGTTCCAGAACCTTTAGAATCATCTAAATTAATTATTCCGCACTCGTTTAGTTTAACTAATTCTGTAGGTAATGCATTTCTCATAAATATCCCTCTAAAATGTGGAATTTTTAAGAGTTTCACATACTTTAACAAGTCTAAATTAGTGAGTGCTCGATTAGGTAATTTTATTGGAAATTTTTTTTGTTTTTTGATGGTTCTAAAAAAAAACCTAATCCAGTTTTGTAAGGTTTTAAGTATAATCCTTTTCCAGTTTTTCCTACAGCAATGGCTTCCATTGCTTGATTGTGACGTTGATGCTCTTTTAACTGTTCTCTGGCAGCATTTGCAGAATTTACGGTTTTTGCTATGGCAGCGGCACCTCCACCTAGTGATCCTAAAGCTCCTAATGCTGCAAATATTGGCAACAGTGGCAAAAACCCACCTGTTTTTGGAACTGGAATTATTCTATCTGGTTTTATTTTTCTTTTTCCTTTAAACTGTTTGACTTCTTTAATTGCTGTTTTAAGTGCAGCTGTTGTATTTAAATTTTTTTTGTTTTTTAACATTAGTTTTGCATGATTTACTAAATCTTTAAAAGCTAAAGCTTTCCCACGCTTAACTTTATAGTTTTTTTTTCTACTTTTTGTTTTTTTTGATTTTTTAAATTTTAAATTGTAACCCATTCCAAGTTTTGTTTTTGCTTTCATTACTGAAGCGACTCCAAGTGCAGCAGTTTTTTCACCTAAACCAGCGTCTGATGAATGAAGTCTATCGATAGCTTTTTCATAAAGTACTTGGTCAGCTTTATGTCGTTCTTCCAAATTTTTATGATTGTTGTATGCTATATCATGTAATTTACAAGCCTCGTCTAGTTTATTAATTCCTTGATCTCCTCTTGCTAACCGCTTGGCTAATTTTGTACCTGGCCCGCAAAATTTATACCCTGGAATATGTAGTTCAAATGGCAACTTATTAATCACTGAATTCACAAGACCACAACCGCAATATATCTTTTTAGCAGTTTGTTTACAACTGCCTTTATTTAATTTTCTTTTAAGCATTTTATACTTTTTCAGCATCGCATGCACAGCGCCCGACTACTCAAAATTAACTGATCAAAATTTATTTATATTTCATAAAGTTTAAGTTTTTAGTCAGTTTGTCACAAATATGCATGCAATTAAGCAAGAAATTACTTTACCTATTGACAACCATGAAGTGAGTTCTCAAAAAAGATATGATAAACATGGTAAACTATTGCCTCCTACAATAAGATGTCTTATAGTAGGACCATCCAATTGCGGAAAAACCAACGTTATGATGAGTTTAATTGAGCATCCTAACGGACTAAAATTTGAAAATGTATATGTTTTTTCTAAGTCACTATTTCAATCAAAATACTGTTATTTAGAGGAATTATTAAAACCAATTAAAGGTATTAATTACTATGCATTTAACAACATAGATGATAATATACCTCCACCACATAAAGCTAAATCAAATTCAATATTTATTTTTGATGATGTAGCTTGCGATAAACAAAATATTATGAAAGAATATTTTAGTATGGGGCGACATAAACAAGTAGATTGTTTTTATTTGTGTCAGACCTACACAAGAATTCCAAAACATTTAATTCGAGATAACGCTAACCTGATAATTTTATTTAAACAAGATGATTTAAATTTACGTCATATATATGAAGATAATGTAAGCAGTGACATAGATTTTAAGCAATTCAAAGATATGTGTTTATTTTGTTGGAAAGAGAAGTATGGATTTTTAACAATTGATAAAGATAGTGATATTAATAATGGAAGATATAGACTAGGATTAGATGCTTTTATTCAGAAAAAATAAAACAATAAATTTAGTAAAATCTTACAGATGTTTTAGTATTCTATCAATCTTGCTCTGTAGTATACGTTTTATTGTTCTATAAAATCATAATAATGAATTTTGAAAATAATCTTGATATTTCCGCTGATTTAACAAAAAGACTTATTGAGAAACGAAAAGAACTTCAACATAAGTTACAATTGTTAAAGGAAAATCAAGAACTCCATGAAAATTCTTTTCTTCCAATTACTAACCATTTAAAGAATATTACTGAGAAATTAGAACCAAAAAAAAAAATTATAAATTTTAGTAGCAACCCTACTGTTTATAGCACACCTAAAACAAAAGCATTGACACCTTCTTCAAGTACACCCAAAAGAATTTCTTTAAAACTTGGTAATATAAAAAAACGCATAAATGTGCTCAAAGATAATGATGAATCCCTTTCACCAATAAGATCTAAAGTTGAAAACAATGAGACTGAAGAATTTAGTACAGTTCAACCAAGAGACGTATCCTTTTTAAAAACTTCTATAGTGGCTGAACAAAATCCTAACCTGGATGATAATTATACATTTGATGAACTCATAGAAAATTCTGTATTAGAAAGTAAGCAAAATATTGCAAGTTTCATTGACACACCAGTGTATGAGGAATGGATGAAAGACTTTCATGATCTTCCCAGACGGTATATTAATGAAATGCATCATGATAGTAAAAAAGAATTCGATCATAGAACAGGGATTCGTCATGATAGTTTTGGTGAAAAGTATTACATTGGACGAGAACCAGTTAACTTTATTGGTCCCGATATGGAAATTAAAAACATTACTTACAAAGGAACTGTTGGTTTATATGAATTGTTGTTTAAAAATAGACCTCAAAATTATACAAATGATGATGTAAAAAAATATAATGAAATTATAGGTATAAGTTGTGCAGCGAGAAAGAATTTCAATCCTGAAGACAAAATTGCTGGTTCAAGATCAGAAAAATATAGAAATATTGTTGCTCCAGGATTGTCAAATACTCCACATAAAACATACAAATACAAAAAATTGCTAGGAAAAGGAATGTATAAAGAAGTTAATCGTAATTCTATAGATTATGTTTACTGGAATGATCCAAATGAATTAGTAGACAGGTTACGTTTGTTAGTTGCATCTCAGACAGCAGGCAATACAAGTCACAATAACGAAATTGTTTCTATAATTGAAGAGTTAAAAGAAGCTAAAATAATTGTTTAAAATGACATTAGATAAATTTGGACGTCATATATCTAAACATTCTTTAAATGTAACTTATGCAACTGATCAAGATGTTCATGTTTCAGAATATCTGTATTATAATGTTTTATTAACATATCATGCCAATCTAATGACAAAAAATAAATATGTTTTATCTTCGGGACAAACTGAATATGTTTTTCCTTTAAGAGTAGGTACTATTGAAAGTGTAAAAATGTCTGATGATGAAATAATTACATATATAAATAGTAACCCGTATCCAAAATCTAAATTGTTAAATGTACAGATTAAATATGGTGATATATTTTCATTTTCAAATACAAAATATAACGATTTATATGCTGAAATAAATGTAAAGTGTCCAGTCGAATTTAAATCATTTTCAGTCACATCTGAAACTTTGTATCAGAAGCAAGAAAATAATCTACAATGAAGCCAGTTTCTAATAATAAAATTTCATCTATAAAATATGATATTGTATCCGAACTGCATAAAACAGCAAGAATTAATTTTAAAAGAAGGCATGTAATTATTAAAGGACTTTATGAAACGTTGCAAGCTGATCTTGTTGAAATGATTCCATATGCTAAAGAAAATAAAGGGTTTAAATACATTTTAGTTGTAATTGATTGTTTTTCAAAATATGTCTGGGTTAATAAACTAAAAACTAAAACTGCTCCAGAGGTTGCAAAAGCTATGAACAAAATTTTATCAAACCTAAAAACTCAACCAAAACATCTCCAAACAGATAATGGATCTGAGTTCTATAACAAAGATTTTAAAAAATTAATGAAAGATAATAATATAAACCATTACAGTGTTTTCACCACAAAAAAAGCATCAATAGTTGAAAGAGTAAATCGAACATTAAAAAATTTAATGTGGAAACAATTTAGCCTTCATGGTAACTATAAATGGTTAAATATTTTAGAACTGATCGTTGACCATTACAATAATACCTATCATACAACTATTAAAATGAAGCCTTCTGAAGTAAATAACAAGAATGAAAAAATGATTCTACAGAATGCATATACAAACATTAAAACTGCTACTATTAAAAATAAGTTTAATGTGGGTGATCATGTAAGAATAAGCAAATTTCGAAGTGTTTTTGATAAGGGATATACTCCAAATTGGTCGAATGAAATATTTATTGTAAGACAAGTTAAATTAACTAATCCAACAACATATCTTCTGCAAGATGATAAAGGTGAAGAAATTCTAGGAGGATTTTATGAGATGGAACTTCAGAAAGCAAAACATCCCAATGTATATCTTATAGAAAAAGTGTTGAAAAAGAAAGGAAACAAGTTATATGTAAAATGGTTAGGTTTTGATAAAAAATATAACAGCTGGGTTGATAAAAGTAGTTTAACATAAATTTCAGTTATTGTTATAAAAAAAACAACTGTATAATTATATTTGTAGTTTAGAATCTTAATAAATCTATAAAAAAATATGCTTGTGTTTAAAACAGTTTTTTATTAACAAAAAAAACTACTACATTAATTCTTTACACTTTCACTTGTTACATTCAAAGTAAGTTGCAGGTACATGTTTGACACCATATTCTTCTTTCACAACAGCTTTAAATGCACATCCTAAACAGCTAGTATTTTCCATATCTGTTTCACCATTGCATTTGGGACATTTGTATTTCACAGAAATCGGCATTTTCCGGTTTTCGTGGTTTTCTGTTGACGTTTCTTGTTTGTTGTTTTTTGTCTGGTGTTTGTCGTTTTTGCTTGGGGTTTAATGATTGACGTTTGTGGTTTTTTTTATTTCTTGGCGTTTATTGTTTGGCGTTTGGCGTTTGGCGTTTTTTTTATGTTTATTGTTTTTTGTTTAGTCTTTAGTTGTTGCTTGTGATTTCGACTTAAAGCTTTAATTTTTTGTAATTTAATTTTATAGGATAGGATATAAGTTTTTGAAAGAATACAAAAAATTGGAAAAATTCTTTATTTTATTTACATTCCATATAATTCCTTAAAAAGTACTATCAATTTAGACGTTTCCATCTAAAAATTGTACATTAGTAGACCGTCCTACTGCTCCCTTGTTCACCAAAAAGATTTTTTTTCCACTGCTAATGTCTTTATTTAGCAGCTCCATTAAATTATTCATCTTGAATTTCTCCGTAAAACGTTGCGGCAAGATGGTTCGAAACTTGTCACACTTGACACACACTTTATCCCCATAACAAGTATCTATTATAGAAAAAGATACAATTTCATATGGCTTATTCACATCTAATAATTTTAGACTCGTGAACTCATCAACATGAAAAGAATCATTCAAGTTTTTTAAAAGAGACACCATTTTTAATTTTAACTCAAAGTTAACAGCACAGATTAAAACAAAATGTTGGCTGCTCTAACAAATTTATAGCTATTTATACATAATTTTTGCTATCCTTTCTATATTTTGGACATGCGCTTTAAAAGTTACAAATTATTGCGCAATATTGCACAAATAGTGCACAATATTGCAACTAAAATAAAGAATGAATCATCACATAATCATTCAAATGACTCATAGGACAATGAATCAAATGACTCATAAATATCACAAGGTCAATAAACTGTGACTCATAAGGCATTAACCTAAAAGTTTCAAGGTCTCTGACTCATAGAACATTAACCCGGATTAATCATTGCTGACTCATTACTTATAAAAAAAAAAATGAATGAATCATCACATAATCATCCAAATGACTCATAGGACAATGAACCAAATAACTCATAAATATTACAAGGCCAATAAACTGTGACTCATAAGGCATTAACCTGAAAGTTTCAAGGCCACTGACTCATAGGACATTAACCCAGATTAATCACTGATGACTCATCACTTAAAACCGATGCCGATTCTACTCCATTATATTTAATGGGCCAGGATCGGCATCCCTACACTACTTAAGTCTTACTCAAAGTTTAATTCTAAACAACTTTTGCTCCTGGCATTTTGAGGCTTGGACGTGTAGTCTTCAAGAAATACAAAAATTGTTAACTTTATGTGGTTTGCTAAGTATCCCATACTTACCAAGCCACTTTCCATACTATAAATCGCCCCAAAATCTCAATTTGAAGTTGTTTTTGGTATTTCCGTTGTTAAAAAGCCGTAAACTTCATTGTAAAACTTCGCAGGAACCAGGTTTGAGAAAGTTTTAAGCATTCTTGACTAAAATATTTGAAACTTTGTTATTTTAAAATCTGTCGATAAAGTTTCTGGTCAGTCTTACCAAGAATTCAATTCTAAACAACTTTTGGTCTTGGCATTTTCAGGTTTGGACGTACCGTTTTCAAGAAACACAAAAGTTTAAAAATTTTTGTTGTTTGGTAAGTGTGGGAACAACTTTCCATACTGTAAATCGCTCCAAAATCTCAGTTTGAAGTTGTTTTTGGTATTTCCGTTGTTAAAAAGCCGTAAACTTCATTGTAAAACTTCGCAGGAACCAGGTTTGAGAAAGTTTTAAGCATTCCTGACTAAAATATTTGAAACTTTGTTATTTTAAGATCTGTCGATAAAGTTTCTGGTCAGTCTTACCAAGAATTGAGTTCTAAACAACTTTTGCTCTTGGCATTTTCAGGCTTGGACGTACCGTTTTCAAGAAACACAATAATTTTAAAATTTTTGTTGTTTGGTAAGTATGGGAACAACTTTCCATCCTATAAACCGCTCCAAAATCTTGATTTGAAGTTATTTTTGGTGTTTCCGTGATTAAAAAGCCGTAAACTTATTTGTAAGAACTTCGCACGAACTAGGTTTGAAAATATTTTAAGTATTTTTGAAAAAAAAAACGTTGTAACTTTGTTTTTTCGAGCCTTTTTGATAAAATTTCTGGTAAGTCTTACTCAAAGTTTAATTCTAAACAACTTTTGCTCTTGGCATTTTCAGGCTTGGACGTGTAGTTTTCAAGAAATACAAAAATTGTTAACTTTATGTTGTTTGCTAAGTATCCCATACTTACCAAGCCACTTTCCATACTATAAATCGCCCCAAAATCACGATTTGAAGTTATTTTTGGTATTTCCGTTGTTAAAAAGCCGTAAACTTCATTGTAAAACTTTCCCAGGAACCAGGTTTGAGAAAGTTTTAAGCATTCTTGACTAAAATATTTGAAACTTTGTTATTTCAAGACCTGGCGATAAAGTTTCTGGTCAGTCTTACCAAGAATTCAATTCTAAACAACTTTTGGTCTTGGCAATTTCAGGTTTGGACGTACCGTTTTCAAGAAACACAAAAGTTTAAAAATTTTGGTTGTTTGGTAAGTATGGGAACAACTTTCCATACTGCAAGTTGCTCCAAAATCCCGATTTGAGGTAATTTTTGGTATTGCCTTGATTAAAAACCCGTAAACTTCGTTTTAAAAACATTGCAGAAACCGGGATTGAAAAATTGCAAGTATTTTTGGGAAAAAATCGTTATAACTTTATTGTTTTAAGATTTATGGATAATGTTTCTAGCAAATCTTACTCAAAATCGAATTTTAAACACATTTTGCTCTTGCTATTTTTTCGCTAGCATGCATAGTTTTCGAGAAAACAGCCGATTTAAAACAAAAATACCGAAAATCGCTTCAAATCGGGATTCTGAAGCGTTTTACAGCATTTACGGTCGTTTCCTTGAAACCGGTGCGTGCCAGCAATAAAATAGCAAGAGCAAAAGTTGTTCAGAATTCAATTTCAGGTGGGATTTGGTTTAAGCTTTAGCAATAAGTCTTAAAACAAAAACGTTACAACGACTTTGTCACAAAAATACTACAAATTTTGTACAATCTTATTTCTACGACTCGTAACAAAGAGATTAACGCCTTAATAATCACGAAAATCCTTAAATTCACTTCAAATCATGATTCTCGGACGTTTTGTTGCACGTACTGTCGTTTACTTTGAAACTGTGAGTGAGAAATTTCTTTGTAACACGTTGCTGAAACCAGGATTGGAAACTCTTTTTAGTGTTTTTGTGATAAAGTCGTAGTATCGTTCTTGTTTTAAGACCTAGAGATATAACTTAAACGAAAACTGACTCAAAATTGAATTCTAAACACATTTTGCTCTTGGTATTTTTCTGCTAGCACGCACCGGTTTCAAGAAAACGACCGCAAATGCTGTAAAACGCTTCAGAATCCCGATTTGAAGCGATTTTTGGTATTTTTGTGGTAAATCAGCCGTTTTCTCGAAAACTATGCTTGCTAGCGAAAAAATAGCAAGAGCAAAATGTGTTCAGAATTCGATTTTGAGTAAGATTTGCTAGAAACATTATCCATAAATCTTAAAACAATAAAGTTATAACGATTTTTTCCCAAAAATACTTAAAATTTTTCAATCCCGGTTTCTGCGATGTTTTTAAAACGAAGTTTACGGCTTTTTAACAACAGAAATACCAAAAACAACTTCAAATTGAGGTTTTGGAGCGACTTACAGTATGGAAAGTTGTTCCCACACTTACCAAACAACAAAAATTTTAAAATTTTTGTGTTTCTTGAAAACTGTACGTTCAAGCCTGAAAATGCCAAGAGCAAAAGTTGTTTAGAACTCAATTCTTGTTAAGACTGACCAGAAACTTTATCGACAGATATTAAAATAACAAAGTTTCAAATATTTTAGTCAAGAATGCATAAAAATTTTTCAAACTTGCTTTCTGCGATGTTTTTTCAACGAGGTTTACGGGTTTTTAATTACGACAATACCAAAAATTACCTCAAATCGGACTTCTGGAGCAACTTACAGTATGGAAAGTTGTTCCCATACTTACCAAACAACCAAAATTTTTAAAGTTTTGTGTTTCTTAAAAACGGTACGTCCAAACCTGAAAATGCCAAGAGCAAATGTTGTTTAGAATTGAATTCTTGGTAAGACTGACCAGAAACTCTATCACCAGGTCTTGAAATAACAAAGTTTCAAATATTTTAGTCAAGAATGCTTAAAATTATTTCAAACCTAGTTCCTGCGAAGTTTTACAATTAAATTTATGGCTTTTTAATCACGGAAACACCAAAAATAAATTCAAATTGAGATATTGGAGCGATTTACAGTATGGAAAGTTGTTCTCACACTTACCAAACAACAAAAATTTTAAAATTTTTGTGTTTCTTGAAAACTGTACATTCAAGCCTGAAAATGCCAAGAGCAAAAGTTGTTTAGAATTCAATTCTTGGTAAGACGGACCAGAAACTTTATCGCCAGGCCTTGAAATAACAAAGTTTCAAATATTTTAGTCAAGAATGCTTAAAACTTTCTCAAACCTGGTTGCTGCGAAGTTTTACAATGAAGTTTACGGCTTTTTTAACAACGGAAATACCAAAAATAACTTCAAATCGTGATTTTGGAGCGATTTATAGTATGGAAAGTGGCTTGGAAAGTATGGGATACTTAGCAAACAACATAAAGTTAACAATTTTTGTATTTCTTAAAAACTACACGTCCAAGCCTCAAAATGCCAGGAGCAAAAGTTGTTTAGAATTAAACTTTGAGTAAGACTTACCAGAAATTTTATCAAAAAGGCTCGAAAAAACAAAGTTACAACGTTTTTTTTCAAAAATACTTAAAATATTTTCAAACCTAGTTCGTGCAAAGTTCTTACAATTAAGTTTACGGCTTTTTAATCACGGAAACAACAAAAATAACTTCAAATCAAGACTTTGGAGCGGTTTATAGGATAGAAAGTTGTTCCCATACTTACCAAACAACAAAAATTTTAAAATTTTCGTGATTCTTGAAAACGGTACATCCAAGCCTGAAAATGCCAAAAGCAAAAGTTGTTTAGAACTCAATTCTTGGTAAGACTGACCAGAAACTTTATCGACAGATCTTAAGATAACAAAGTTTCAATTATTTTAGTCAAGAATGCATAAAAATTTTTCAAACTTGCTTTCTGCGATGTTTTTACAATGAAGTTTACGGGTTTTTAATCACCGCAATACCAAAAATTACCTCAAATCGGTATTCTGGAGCAATTTACAGTATGGAAAGTTGTTCCCATACTTACCAAACAACCAAAATTTTTAAAATTTTGTGTTTCTTAAAAACGGTACGTCCAAACCTGAAAATGCCAAGAGCAAAAGTTGTTTAGAATTGAATTCTTGGTAAGACTCACCAGGTCTTGAAATAACAAAGTTTCAAATATTTTAGTCAAGAATGCTTAAAAAATTTTCAAACCTAGTACCTGCGAAGTTTTACAATTAAGTTTATGGCTTTTTAATCGCGGAAACACCAAAATAACTTCAAATCAAGATTTTGGAGCCATTTATAGGCTGGAAAGTTGTTCCGATACTTGAACCACGAAAATAACAAAACACAACTTCAAGAGCAAAAACTATTTAGAATTCAGTCTTGAGTATGATTTACTGTAAACATAATCAATAAGTCGTAAAATTTTTTCAAACCTGGTTTTTGAGATTTTTTTACAACGAAGTTTAAAGCTTTTTAATCACGGAAATAACAGAAACAACTTCAAATCGGCATTCTTTAGCAATTCACAGTATGAAAAATTGATCCGATACTTAGCAAACAACAAAAAGTTTAAAAATCTCATGTTTCTCGAAAACGGTATGCCCAGCCTGAAAACGCCAAGAGCAAAAGTTGTTTAGAATTCAATTTTGATTAAGATTTACTATAAACATAATCAATAAGTCTTAAAATGTTTTCAAACCTGGTTTTGGCGATGTTTTTACAATGAAGTTTAAGGCTTTTCAATCACGGAAATACCAAAAATAACTTCAAATGGGGCTTTTGGAGCGATTTATAGTATGGAAAGTTGCGTGGTAAGTATGGGATACTTACCAAACCACAATAAGTTTAAAAGTTTTGTATTTATGGAAAACGGTATGTCGAAGCCTGAAAATGCAAAAAGCAAAACTTGTTTAAAATTGAACTTCGAGCAAAACTTATCAGAAATTTTATCAAAATGTCTTGAAACAACAAAGTTACAACGGTTTTTGTCAAAAATGCTTAAAATTTTTTCAAACCTACTTTCTGTGATGTTTTTACAATTAAGTTTAGGCTTTTTAATCATAGAAATAACAAGACACAACTTCAAATCGAAATTTTAGAACCATTTACAGTATGGAAAGTTGTTCCCATATTTACCAAACAACAAAAAGTTTGAAATTTTTGTATTTCGTGAAAGCGGTATGTCCAAACCTAAAAACGCCATGAGCAATGGTAATTTCGTATTCAATCTTGAGCAAGATTTACTATAAAAATAATCAATAAGTCTTAAAATGTTTTCAAACCTGTTTTCTGAGACGGTTTTACAATAAAGTTAACGGATTTTTAAACACGCAAATACCAAACACAACTTCACATCGGGATTTTGGAGCGATTTACAGAATGTAAAGTGGTTCTCATCCTTACCAAACAACAAAAAGTTTAAAAATTTCGTGTTTCTCAAAAACGGTATGCCCAGCCTGAAAACGCCAAGAGCAAAAGTAATTTAGAATTCAATCTTGAGTAAGATTTACTATAAAAATAATCAATAAGTCTTAAAATGTTTTCAAACCTGGTTTCTGAGTTGTTGTTACAATAAAGTTTACGGCTTTTTAAACACGCACATACAAAAAACAACTTCAAATGGAGATTTTGGAGCCATTTACAGTATGGAAAATTGTTTTCATACTTATCAAACAACAAAAAGTTTGAAAATCTTGTATTTCTTGAAAACAGTATGTCCAAACCTGAAATCGCCAAGAGCAAAAGTAATTTAGAATTCAACCTTGAGTTAGATTTCCTATAAAAATAATCAATAAGTCTTAAAATGTTTTCAAACCTAGTTTTTGAGATGTTGTTACAATAAAATTTACGGTTTTTTAAACACGCACATACCAAAAACAACTTCAAATGAGGATTTTGGAGCCATCTACAGTATGGAAAGTTGTTCCCATACCTACCAAACAACAAAAAGTTTTAATTTTTGTATTTCTTAAAAACGGTATGTCCAAACCTAAAAACGCCAAGAGCAAAAGTCATTTAGAATTTAGTCTTGAGTTAGATATACTATAAATATAATCAATAACTGTTAAAATATTTTTAATTCTGGTTTCTGAGATGTTCCTACAATGAAGTTTACGGCTTTTTAACCACGGAAATATGGAAAAAACCTTCAAATCGGGACTTTGGAACCATTTACAATATGAAAAGTTGTTCCCAAATTAACCAAACTACAACAAGTTTAAGAATGTCGTTTTTCTTAAAAACTGTAGGTGCAAGCCTGTAAACACTTAGAGCAATAGTTGTTTAGAATGCAATCTTGAGTAAGACTTACTATAAACTTTATCAAAAATTCTTGAAACAACAAATTTACAACAATTTTTGTCAAAAATAGTAAACATTTTTTATTCCTGGTTTCTGGGAAAATTTTGCAAAGAAGTTTACAGCTTTTTGACCACGGAAATAATAAAAATAACTTCAAATCGGGATTTTGGAGCAATTTACAGAATGTGAAGTGGTTCCCATCTTTACCAAACAACAAAAAGTTTGAAATTTTTGAATTTTTTGAGAACGGCATGTCCAAACCTGAAAACGCCATAAGCAATGGTAATTTAGTATTCAATCTTGAGTAAGATTTACTATAAAAATAATCAATAAGTCTTAAAATGTTTTCAAAGCTGGTTTCTGAGATGGTTTTACAATATTATTTATTGTTTATGTTTATAGTAAATCTTAATCAAAATTTGATTCTAAACAACTTTTGCTTTTGGCGTTTGTAGGCTGAGACATACCGTTTTCGAAAAACATGAAATTTTTAAACTTTTTGTTGTTTGCTAAGTATCGGATCAACTTTTCATACTGTGAATCGCTAAAGAATGCCGATTTGAAGTTGTTTCTGTTATTTCCGTGATTAAAAAGCCTTAAACTTCATTGTAAAAACATCGCAAAAACCAGGTTTGAAAAATTTTTACGATTTATTGTTTATGTTTATAGTAAATCTTAATCAAAATTTGATTTTAAACAACTTTTGCTTTTGGCGTTTTCAGGCTGGTACATACCGTTTTCGAGAAACACGAAATTTTAAACTTTTTGTGGTTTGGTAAGTATCGGAACAACTTTTCATATTGTAAATCGCTAAAGAATGCCGATTGGAAGTTGTTTCTGTTATTTCCGTGATTAAAAAGCTTTAAACTTCATTGTAAAAACATCTCAAAAACCAGGTTTGAAAAAATTTTACGACTTATTGATTATGTTTATAGTAAATCGTACTCCAGATTGAATTCTAAATAGCTTTTGCTTTTAGCGTTTTTAGATTTGGACGTACTGTTTTCAAGAAATACAAAAAATTTGAACTTTCTGTTGTTTGGTAAGTATGGGAACCATTTTCCATTCAGTAAATCGCTACAAAATCTCGATTTGAAGTTGTGTTTTGTTATTTTCGTGGTTAAAAAGCCGTAAACTTCATTGTTAAAACATCTCAAAATCCGGGTTTGAAAACATTTTAAGACTTATTTATTATGTTTATAATAAATCTTACTCAAAATTGAATTCTAAACAACATTTGCTCTTGGCGTTTTCAGGCTAGGTCGTATCATTTTCGAGAATTTATAAGTTGCCATTTGAACTACATATTCCAGGACATAAATTTGCGGGCCAGGTACAAAATTAGCCAAGTGGTTAGCAAAAAGAGATCAAGGAATTTCATTGTATAAACATCGCAAAAACCAGGTTTAAAAAATTTTAAGAGTTACTGATTAAGTTTATTGTAAGTCTTACTCAAGACTGAATTCTAAACAACTTTTGCTCTTGACATTTTCAGGCTGGGACATACCGTTTAGAAGAAACACGAAATTTTTAAACTTTTTGCAATTTGGTAAACCTGAGAACAACTTTCCATACTGTAAAAAGCTCCTAAATGCCGTTTGAGGTGTTTTTGTTATTTCCGTGATTAAAAAGCCGTCAACTTTATTCTAAAAGCATCTCAGAGACCAGGTTAGAAAACATTTTATGACTTATTGATTATGTTTCTGAAGTTATTTTTGGTATTTCCGTGATTAAAAAGGCCTAAACTTTATTGTAAGAACATCACAGAAAGTAGGTTTGAAAAAATTTTAAGCGTTTTTGACAAAAATCGTTGTAACTTTATAGTAAGTCTTACTCAAGATTGCATCCTAAACAACTATTGCTTTAGGCGTTTTCAAGCTTGAACCTACAGTTTCCAAGAAAAACTAAATTTTACAACTTTTTGTAGTTTGGTAAGTTTGGGAACAAATTTCCATACTGCAATTGGTTCAAAAATCCCGATTTGAAGTTATTTTCGATATTTCCGTGGTTAAAAAGCCGTAAACTTCATTGTAAAGACATCTTCGAAATCAGGTTTAAAAATATTTTAACAGTTATTGATTAAATTTATAGTAAATCTAACTCAAGATTGAATTCTAAATTACTTTTGCTCTTGGCGTTTTCAGGTTTGGACATACCGTTTTCAAGAAATACAAAAATTTCAAACTTCTTGTTATTTGGTAAATATGGGAACAACTTTCCATACTGTAAATGGTTCCAAAATCCTGATTTGAAGTTGTTTTTAATATTTTCGTGGTTAAAAAGCCGTAAACTTCATTGTAAAAACATCTCAGAAACCAAGTTTGAAAACATTTTAATAGTTATTGATTACATTTATAGTAAATCTAACTCAAGATTGAATTCTAATTTACTTTTGCTCTTGGCGTTTTCAGGTTTGGACATACCGTTTTCAACAAATACAAAAATTTCAAACTTCTTGGGGAACAACTTTACATACTGTAAATGGCTCCAGAATCTCAATTTGAAGTTATTTTTGATATTTTCGTGGTTAAAAAGCCGTAAACTTCATTGTAAAACTTCGCAGGAACCAGGTTTGAGAAAGTTTTAAGCATTCCTGACTAAAATATTTGAAACTTTGTTATTTTAAGATCTGTCGATAAAGTTTCTGGTCAGTCTTACCAAGAATTGAGTTCTAAACAACTTTTGCTCTTGGCATTTTCAGGCTTGGACGTACCGTTTTCAAGAAACACAATAATTTTAAAATTTTTGTTGTTTGGTAAGTATGGGAACAACTTTCCATCCTATAAACTGCTCCAATATCTTGATTTGAAGTTATTTTTGGTGTTTCCGTGATTAAAAAGCCGTAAACTTATTTGTAAGAACTTCGCACGAACTAGGTTTGAAAATATTTTAAATATTTTTGAAAAAAAAAACGTAACTTTGTTTTTTCGAGCCTTTTTGATAAAATTTCTGGTAAGTCTTACTCAAAGTTTAATTCTAAACAACTTTTGCTCCTGGCATTTTCAGGCTTGGACGTGTAGTTTTCAAGAAATACAAGAATTGTTAACTTTATGTTGTTTGCTAAGTATCCCATACTTACCAAGCCACTTTCCATACTATAAATCGCCCCAAAATCACGATTTGAAGTTATTTTTGTATTTCCGTTGTTAAAAAGCCGTAAACTTCATTGTAAAACTTTCCCAGGAACCAGGTTTGAGAAAATTTTAAGCATTCTTGACTAAAATATTTGAAAATTTGTTATTTCAAGACCTGGCGATAAAGTTTCTGGTCAGTCTTACCAAGAATTCAATTCTAAACAACTTTTGGTCTTGGCAATTTCAGGTTTGGACGTACCGTTTTCAAGAAACACAAAAGTTTAAAAATTTTGGTTGTTTGGTAAGTATGGGAACAACTTTCCATACTGCAAGTTGCTCCAGAATCCCGAATTGAGGTAATTTTTGGTATTGCCGTGATTAAAAACCCGTAAACTTCGTTGTAAAAACATCGCAGAAAGCATGCTTGAAAATTTTTTATGCATTCTTAACTAAAATATTTGAAACTTTGTTATTTTAATATCTGTCGATAAAGTTTCTGGTCAGTCTTACCAAGAATTGAGTTCTAAACAACTTTTGCTATTGGCATTTTCAGGCTTGGACGTACCGTTTTCAAGAAACACGAAAATTTTAAAATTTTTGTTATTTGGTAAGTATGGGAACAAGTTTCCATCCTACAAACCGCTCCAAAATCTTGATTTGAAGTAATTTTTGGTATTTCCGTGATTAAAAAGCCGTAAACTTAATTATAAACACATCGCAGAAAAAAAATTTGAAAAAATTTCAAGCATTCTTGACTAAAATATTTGAAACCTTGTTATTTCAAGACCTGTCGATAATTTTTCTGGTCAGTTTTACCAAGTATTGATTTCTAGACAACTTTTGCTCTTGGCATTTTCAGGCTTGAACGTACAGTTTTCAAGAAACACAAAAATTTTAAAATTTTTGTTGTTTGGTAAGTGTGGGAACAACTTTCCATACTGTAAATCGTTCCAAAACCTCAATTTGAAGTTGTTTTTGGTATTTCTGTTGTTAAAAAGCCGTAAACTTCGTTTTAAAAACATCGCAGAATCCGGGATTGAAAAATTTTAAGTATTTTTGGGAAAAAATCGTTATAACTTTATTGTTTTAAGATTTATGGATAATGTTTCTAGCAAATCTTACTCAAAATCGAATTCTGAACACATTTTGCTCTTGCTATTTTTTCGCTAGCAAGCATAGTTTTCGAGAAAACGGCTGATTTACCACAAAAATACCAAAAATCGCTTCAAATCGGGATTCTGAAGCGTTTTACAGCATTTGCGGTCGTTTTCTTGAAACCGGTGCGTGCTAGCAGAAAAATACCAAGAGCAAAATGTGTTTAGAATTCAATTTTGAGTCAGTTTTCGTTTAAGTTGTATCTCTAGGTCTTAAAACAAGAACGATACTACGACTTTATCACAACAACACTAAAAAGAGTTTCCAATCCTGGTTTCAGCAACGTGTTACTAAGAAATTTCTCACTCAGCGTTTCAAAGTAAACGACAGTACGTGCAACAAAACGTCCGAGAATCATGATTTGAAGTGAATTTAAGGATTTTCGTGATTATTAAGGCGTTAATCTCTTTGTTACGAGTCGTAGAAACCAGATTGTACAAAATATGTAGTATTTTTGTGAAAAAGTCGTTGTAACGTTTTTGTTTTAAGACTTATTGCTAAAGCTTAAACCACATCCCACCTGAAATTGAATTCTGAACAACTTTTGCTCTTGCTATTTTATTGCTAGCACGCACCGGTTTAAAGGAAACGACCGTAAATGCTGTAAAACGCTTCAGAATCCCGATTTGAAGCGATTTTCGGTATTTTTGTGATAAATCGGCTGTTTTCTCGAAAACTATGCATGGTAGCGATAAAATAGCAAGAGCAAAATGTGTTTAAAATTCGATTTTGAGTCAGATTTGCTAGAAACATTAGCCATAAATCTTAAAACAATAAAGTTATAACGATTTTTTCCCAAAAATACTTGAAATTTTTCAATCCCGGTTTCTGCAATGTTTTTAAAACGAAGTTTACGGGTTTTTAATCACGGCAATACCAAAAATTACCTCAAATCGAGATTCTGGAGCAACTTGCAGTATGGAAAGTTGTTCCCACACTTACCAAACAACAAAAATTTTTAAACTTTTGTGTTTCTTGAAAACGGTACGTCCAAACCTGAAAATGCCAAGACCAAAAGTTGTTTAGCATTGAATTCTTGGTAAGACTGACCAGAAACTTTATCGCCAGGTCTTGAAATAACAAAGTTTCAAATATTTTAGTCAAGAATGCTTAAAACTTTCTCAAACCTGGTTCCTGCGAAGTTTTACAATGAAGTTTACGGCTTTTTAACAACGGAAATACCAAAAATAACTTCAAATCGTGATTTTAGAGCGATTTATAGTATGGAAAGTGGCTTGGTAAGTATGGGATACTTAGCAAACAACATAAAGTTAACAATATTTGTATTTCTTGAAAACTACACGTCCAAGCCTTAAAATGCCAGGAGCAAAAGTTGTTTAGAATTAAACTTTGAGTAAGACTTACCAGAAAATTTATCAAAAAGGCTCGAAAAAACAAAGTTACAACGTTTTTTTTTCACAAATACTTCAAATATTTTCAAACCTAGTTCGTGCGAAGTTCTTACAAATAAGTTTACGGCTTTTTAATTACGAAAACACCAAAAATAACTTCAAATCAAGACTTTGGAGCGGTTTATAGGATAGAAAGTTGTTCCCATACTTACAAAACAACAAAAATTTTAAAATTTTCGTGTTTCTTGAAAACGGTAAATCCAAGCCTGAAAATGCCAAAAGCAAAAGTGATTTAGAACTCAATTCTTAGTAAGACTGACCAGAAACTTTATCGACAGATCTTAAAATAACAAAGTTTCAAATATTTTAGTCAAGAATGCATAAAAATTTTTCAAACTTGCTTTCCGCGATGTTTTTACAACGAAGTTTACGGGTTTTTAATCACCGCAATACCAAAAATTACCTCAAATCGGGATTCTGGAGCAACTTATAGTATGGAAAGTTGTTCCCATACTTACCAAACAACCAAAATTTTTAAAGTTTTATGTTTCTTGAAAACGGTACGTCCAAACCTGAAAATGCCAGGAGCAAAAGTTGTTTAGAATTCAATTTTGATTAAGATTTACTATAAACATATTCAATAAGTCTTAAAATGTTTTCAAACCTGGTTTTGGCGATGTTTTTACAATGAAGTTTAAGGCTTTTCAATCACGGAAATAACAAAAATAACTTCAAATGGGGCTTTTGGAGCGATTTATAGTATGGAAAGTTGCGTGGTAAGTATGGGATACTTACCAAACCACAATAAGTTTAAAAGTTTTGTATTTCTAGAAAACTGTATGTCGAAGCCTAAAAATGCAAAAAGCAAAACTTGTTTAAAATTGAACTTTGAGCAAAACTTATCAGAAATTTTATCAAAATGTCTTGAAACAACAAAGTTACAACGGTTTTAGTGAAAAATGCTTAAAATTTTTTCAAACCTACTTTCTGTGATGTTTTTACAATTAAGTTTAGGCCTTTTTAATCACCGAAATAACAAGACACAACTTCAAATCGAGATTTTGGAACCATTTACAGTATGGAAAGTTGTTCCCATATTTACCAAATAACAAAAAGTTTGAAATTTTTGTATTTCTTGAAAGCGGTATGTCCAAACCTAAAAACGCCATGAGCATAAATAATTTCTTATTCAATCTTGAGTAAGATTTACTATAAAACTAATCAATAAGTCTTAAAATGTTTTCAAACCTGTTTTCTAAGATGGTTTTACAATAAAGTTAACGGATTTTTAAACACGCAAATACCAAACACAACTTCACATCGGGATTTTGGAGCGATTTACAGAATGTAAAGTGGTTCCCATCCTTACCAAACAACAAAAAGTTTAAAATTTTGTATTTCCAGAAGACGGTAAGTCCAAATCTAAAAACGTCAAGTGCAAAAGTTATTTAGAATTCAATCTTGAGTATGATTTACTATGAACATAATCAACAAGTCTTAAAATGTTTTGAAACATGGTTTCTGGGATGGTTTTACAATAAAGTTTACGGCTTTTTAAACACGCAAATACGAAAAACAACTTTAAGAAAACGGCTGATTTACCACAAAAAGACCGAAAATCGCTTCAAATTGGGATTCTGAAGCGTTTTACAGCATTTGCGGTCGTTTTCATGAAACCGGTGCGTGCTAGCAGAAAAATACCAAGAGCAAAATGTGTTTAGAATTCAATTTTGAGTCAGTTTTCGCTTAAGTATACAATGAAGTTCCTTGATCTCCTTTTACTAACCACTTGGCTAATTTTGTGCCGGGCCCGCAAAATTTATATTCTGGAATATGTAGTTCAAATGGCAACTTGTAAATTCTCGAAAACGATACGACCTAGCCTGAAAACGCCAAGAGCAAATGTTGTTTAGAATTCAATTTTAAGTAAGATTTATTATAAACATAATAATTAAGTCTTAAAATGTTTTCAAACCGGGTTTCTGAGATGTTTTAACAATGAAGTTTACGGCTTTTTAACCACGAAAATAACAAAACACAACTTCAAGTCGAGATTTTGGAGCGATTTATAGGTTGGAAAGTTGTTCCCATACTTACCAAACAACAAAAGGTTTTAAATTTTGTATTTCTTAAAAACGGTATATCCAAACCTGAAAACGCCATGAGCATAAATAATTTAGAATTCAATCTTGAGTAAGATTTACTATAAAAATAATCAATAAGTCTTAAAATGTTTTCAAACCTGATTTCTGAGATGTTGTTACAATAAAGTTTACGGCTTTTTAAGCACGCACATACAAAAAACAACTTCAACTGGAGATCTTGGAGCCATTTACAGTATGGAAAATTGTTTTCATACTTATCAAACAACAAAAAGTTTGAAATTCTTGTATTTCTTGAAAACGGTATGTCCACACCTAAAAACGCCAAGACCAAAAGTCATTTACAATTTAGTCTTGAGTTAGATTTACTATAAATATAATCAATAACTGTTAAGATATTTTTAATTCTGGTTTCTGAGATGATTCTACAATGAAGTTTACGGCTTTTAACCACGGAAATATCGAAAACACCTTCAAATCCGGACTTTGGAACCAATTACAGTATGAAAAGTTGTTCCCAAACTAACCAAACTACAACAAGTTTAAAAATTTCGTTTTTCTTGAAAACTGTAGGTGCAAGCCTGAAAACGCTTAGAGCAATAGTTGTTTAGAATGCAATCTTGAGTAAGACTTACTATAAACTTTATCAAAAATCCTTGAAACAACAAATTTACAACAATTTTTGTCAAAAATAGTAAACATTTTTTATTCCTGGTTTCTGGGAAGATTTTACAATGAAGTTTACAGCTTTTTGACCACGGAAATAATAAAAATAACTTCAAATCGGGATTTTGGAGCGATTTACAGAATGTAAAGTGGTTCCCATCTTTACCAAACAACAAAAAGTTTGAAATTTTTGTATTTTTTAAGAACGGTATGTCCAAACCTGAAAACGCCATAAGCAATGGTAATTTAGTATTCAATCTTGAGTAAGATTTACTATAAAAATAATCAACAAGTCTTAAAATGTTTTCAAACCTAGTTTCTGAGATGTTGTTACAATAAAGTTTACGGCTTTTTAACCACGAAAATATCAAAAACAACTTCAAATCGGGATTTTTCAACCAATTGCAGTATGGAAATTTGTTCCCAAACTTACCAAACTACAAAAAGTTTTAAAACTTAGTTTTTCTTGGAAACTGTAGGTTCAAGCCTGAAAACGCCTAAAGCAATAGTTGTTTAGGATGCAATCTTGAGTAAGACTTACTATAAAGTTACAACGATTTTTGTCAAAAATGCTTAAAATTTTTTCAAACCTACTTTCTGTGATGTTCTTACAATAAAATTTAGACCTTTTTAAAAACGGAAATACCAAAAATATCTTCAGAAACATAATCAAAAGATCATAAAATGTTTTCCAACCTGGTTTCTGAGATGCTTTTAGAATAAAGTTGACGGCTTTTTAATCACGGAAATAACAAAAACACCTCAAACGGCATTTAGGAGCTTTTTACAGTATGGAAAGTTGTTCTCAGATTTACCAAATTGCAAAAAGTTTAAAAATTTCGTGTTTCTTCAAAACGGTATGTCCCAGCCTGAAAATGTCAAGAGCAAAAGTTGTTTAGAATTCAGTCTTGAGTAAGACTTACTATAAACTTAATCAGTAACTCTTAAAAATTTTTAAACCTGGTTTTTGCGATGTTTATACAATGAAATTCCTTGATCTGCTTTTGCTAACCACTTGGCTAATTTTGTACCTGGCCCGCAAATTTATGTCCTGGAATATGTAGTTCAAATGGCAACTTATAAATTCTTGAAAACGATACGACCTAGCCTGAAAACGCCAAGAGCAAATGTTGTTTAGAATTCAATTTTGAGTAAGATTTATTATAAACATAATAAATAAGTCTTAAAATGTTTTCAAACCCGGTTTTTGAGATGTTTTAACTATGAAATTTACGGCTTTTTAACCACATAAATAACAAAACACGACTTCAAATCGAGATTTTGGAGCGATTTACTGAATGGAAAATGGTTCCCATACTTACCAAACAACAGAAAGTTCAAATTTTTTGTATTTCTTGAAAACAGTACGTACAAATCTAAAAACGCTAAAAGCAAAAGCTATTTAGAATTCAATCTGGAGTATGATTTACTATAAACATAATCAATAAGTCGTAAAATTTTTTCAAACCTGGTTTTTGAGATGTTTTTACAATGAAGTTTAAAGCTTTTTAATCACGGAAATAACAGAAACAACTTCAAATCGGCATTCCTTAGCGATTTACAATATGAAAAGTTGTTCCGATACTTACCAAGCAACAAAAAGTTTAAAAATCTCGTGTTTCTCGAAAACGGTGTGTACCAGCCTGAAAACGCCAAAAGCAAAAGTTGTTTAGAATCAAATTTTGATTAAGATTTACTATAAACATAAATAATAAATCGTAAAATTTTTTCAAACCTGGTTTTTGCGATGTTTTTACAATGAAGTTTAAGAATTTTTAATCACGGAAATAACAAAAACAGCTTCATATCGGGATTCTGAAGCGATTTACAGTATGGAAAGTTGTTCCCATACTTACCAAACCACAAAAAGTTTAAAAATGTTGTATTTCTTGAAAACGGTACGTCTAAACTTGAAAATGCCAAGACCAAAAGTTGTTTAGAAATGAATATTTGGTAAGACTGACCAGAAACTTTATCGCCAGGTCTTGAAATAACAAAGTTTCAAATATTTTAGTCAAGAATGCTTAAAACTTTCTCAAACCTGGTTCCTGCGAAGTTTTACAATGAAGTTTACGGCTTTTTAACAACGGAAATACCAAAAATAACTTCAAATTGAGATTTTGGAGCGATTTACAGTATGGAAAGTTGTTCCCACACTTACCAAACAACAAAAATTTTAAAATTTTTGTGTTTCTTTAAAACGGTACGTCCAAGCCTAAAAATGCCAAGAGCAAAAGTTGTTTAGAATTCAATTTTGATTATGATTTACTATAAACCTAATCAATAAGTCTTAAAATGTTTTCAAACCTGGTTTCTGATGTGTTTTAAATGAACTTTACGGCTTCTTAACAACGGGAATACCAAAAACAACTTCAAATTGAGATTTTGAAGCGATTTACAGTATGGAAAGTTGTTCCCACACTCACCAAAAAACAAAAAGTTTAAAAAAATGTGTTTCTCGAAAGCGGGACGACTTGGTCTGAAAATTCCAACAGCAAAATTTGTTTAGAATTCAATTTTAGGTAAGACTGACCAGGAAATTTATCAAAAAGTTTTAAAACTACAAATTTACAACGATTTTGGTCAAAAGTGCTTAAAATTTTTCAATCCTGGTTTCTGCGATATTTTTGCAATCAAATTTTCAACTTTTTAATCACGGAAATACAAAAAATAACTTCAAATCCAGATTCTGGAGCGATTTGTAGTATGGAAAGTTGTTTGGTAAGTATGGAATACTTACCAAACAACAATAAGATGAAAATTTTTGTATTTCTTGAAAACGGTAGGTCCAAGCTTAAAAACGCCAAGAGCAAAAGTTGCTTAGAATTCTATTTTGAGTAACATTTACTATAAAATTAATCAATAAGTCTTAAAATTTTTTCAAACCTGGTTTTGGCGATGTCTTTACAATGAAGTTTAAGGCTTTTCAATCACGGAAATACCAAAAATAACTTCAAATGGGGCTTTTGAAGCGATTTATAGCATGGAAAGTTGCGTGGTAAGTATGGGATACTTACCAAACCACAATAAGTTTAAAAGTTTTGTATTTCTTGAAAACGGTATGTCGAAGCCTGAAAATGCAAAGAGCAAAACTTGTTTAAAATTGAACTTTGAGCAAAACTTATCAGAAACTTTATCAAAATGTCTTGAAACAACAAAATTACAACGATTTTTGTCAAAAATGCTTAAAATTTTTTCAAACCTACTTTCTGTGATGTTTTTACAATAAAGTTTACGGCTTTTTAAACACGCACATACGAAAAACAACTTCAAATGGAAATTCTGGAGCCATTTACAGTATGTAAAGTTGTTCCCCAAGAAGTTTGAAATTTTTGTATTTCTTGAAAACGGTATGTCCAAACCTGAAAACGCCAAGAGCAAAAGTAATTTAGAATTCAATCTTGAGTTAGATTTACTATAAATATTATCAATAACCATTAAAATGTTTTCAAACTTGGTTTCTGAGATGTTTATACAATAAAGTTTACGGATTTTTAAACACGCAAATACCAAAAACAACTTCAAATCGGGATTTTGGAGCGGTTTATAGAATGTAAAGTGGTTCCCATCCTTACCAAAGAACAAAAAGTTTAAAATCTTGTATATCTAGAAGACGGTAAGTCCAAATCTAAAAACGTCAAGAGCAAAATTTAATTAGAATTCAATCTTGAGTATGATTTACAATTAACATAATCAACAAGTCTCAAAATGTTTTCAAACCTGGTTTCTGAGATGGTTTTACAATAAAATTTACGGCTTTTTAAACACTCAAATACGAAAAACAATTTCAAATGGGGATTTTGGAGCCATTTACAGTATGGAAAGTTGTTCCCACACTTACTAAATAACAAAAAGTTTAAAATTTTGTATTTCTTGAAAACGGTATGTCCAAACCTGAAAACGCCATGAGCAAAAGTAATTTAGAATTCAATCTTGAGTAAGATTTACTATAAAAATAATCAACAAGCCTTAAAATGTTTTCAAACCTAGTTTCTGAGATGTTGTTACAATAAAGTTTACGGCTTTTTAAACCCGCACATACCAAAAACAACTTCAAATGGGGATTCTGGAGCCATTTACAGTATGTAAAGTTCTTCCCCAAGAAGTTTGAAATTTTTGTATTTCCTGAAAACGGTATGTCTAAACCTGAAAACGCCAAGTGTAAAAGTAAATTAGAATTCAATCTTGAGTTAGATTTACTATAAATGTAATCAATAACTATTAAAATGTTTTCAAACTTGGTTTCTGAGATGTTTTTACAATGAAGTTTACGGCTTTTTAACCACGAAAATATTAAAAACAACTTCAAATCAGGATTTTGGAACCATTTACAGTATAGAAAGTTGTTCCCATATTTACCAAATAACAAGAAGTTTGAAATTTTTGTATTTCTTGAAAACGGTATGTCCAAACCTGAAAACTCCAAGAGCAAAAGTAATTTAGAATTCAATTTTGAGTAAGATTTATTATAAACATAATAAATAAGTCTTAAAATATTTTCAAACCCGGTTTTTGAGATGTTTTAACAATGAAGTTTACGGCTTTTTAACCACGAAAATAACAAAACACAACTTCAAATCGAGATTTTGGAGCGATTTACTGAATGGAAAATGGTTCCCATACTTACCAAACAACAGAAAGTTCAAATTTTTTTGTATTTCTTGAAAACGGTACGTCCAAACTTAAAAACGCTAAAAGCAAAAGCTATTTAGAATTCAATCTTGAGTATGATTTACTATAAACATTATCAATAAGTCGTAAAATTTTTTCAAACCTGGTTTTTGAGATGTTTTTACAATGAAGTTTAAAGCTTTTTAATCACGGAAATAACAGAAACAACTTCAAATCGGCATTCTTTAGCGATTCACAATATGAAAAGTTAATCCGATACTTAGCAAACAACAAAAAGTTTTAAAATTTCGTGTTTCTCGAAAACGGTATGTCCCAGCCTACAAACGCCAAAAGCAAAAGTTGTTTAGAATCAAATTTTTATTAAGATTTACTATAAACATAAACAATAAATAATATTGTAAAACTATCTCAGAAACCAGCTTTGAAAACATTTTAAGACTTGTTGATTATTTTTATAGTAAATCTTACTCAAGATTGAATACTAAATTACCATTGCTTATGGCGTTTTCAGGTTTGGACATGCCGTTTTCAAAAAATTCAAAAATTTCAAACTTTTTGTTGTTTGGTAAAGATGGGAACCACTTTACATTCTGTAAATTGCTCCAAAATCCCGATTTGAATTTATTTTTATTATTTCCGTGGTCAAAAAGCTGTAAACTTTATTGTAAAATCTTCCCAGAAGTTTTGCTCAAAGTTCAATTTTAAACAAGTTTTGCTTTTTGCATTTTCAGGCTTCGACATACCGTTTTCTAGAAATACAAAACTTTTAAACTTATTGTGGTTTGGTAAGTATCCCATACTTACCACGCAACTTTCCATACTATAAATCGCTCCAAAAGCTCCATTTGAAGTTATTTTTGGTATTTCCGTGATTGAAAAGCCTTAAACTTCATTGTAAAAACATCGTCAAAACCTGGTTTGAAAACATTTTAAGACTTATTGACTATGTTTATAGTAAATCTTAATCAAAATTGAATTCTAAACAACTTTTGCTCTTGGCGTTTTCAGGCTGGACATACCGTTTTCGAGAAACACGAAATTTTTAAACTTTTTGTTGTTTGCTAAGTATCGGATCAACTTTCCATACTGTGAATCGCTAAAGAATGCCGATTTGAAGTTGTTTCTGTTATTTCCGTGATTAAAAAGCCTTAAACTTCATTGTAATAACATCGCAAAAACCAGGTTTGAAAAAATTTTACGATTTATTGTTTATGTTTATAGTAAATCTTAATCAAAATTTGATTCTAAACAACTTTTACTTTTGGCGTTTTCAGGCTGGTACATACCGTTTTCGAGAAACACGAAATTTTAAACTTTTTGTGATTTGGTAAGTATCGGAACAACTTTTCATATTGCAAATCGCTAAAGAATGCCTATTTGAAGTTGTTTCTGTTATTTCCGTGATTAAAAAGCTTTAAACTTTATTGTAAAAACATCTCAGAAACCAGGTTTGAAAAAATTTTACGACTTATTGATTATGTTTATAGTAAATCATACTCAAGATTCAATTCTAAATAGCTTTTGCTTTTAGCGTTTTTAGGTTTGGACGTACCGTTTTCAAGCAATACAAAAATTTGAATTTTCTGTTGTTTGGTAAGTATGGGAACCATTTTCCATTCAGTAAATCGCTCTAAAATCTCGATTTGAAGTTGTGTTTTCTTATTTTCGTGGTTAAAAAGCCGTAAACTTCATTGTGAAAACATCGCAAAAACCAGGTTTGAAATTTTTTAAGACTTATTGCTTAAGTTTATAGTAAGTCTTACTCAAAATTGAATTCTAATTTACTTTTGCACTTGGCGTTTTCAGGTTTGGACATACCGTTTTCAAGAAATACAAAAATTTTAAACTTCTTGGGGAACAACTTTACATACTGTAAATGGCTCCAGAATCCCCATTTGAAGTTGTTTTTGGTATGTGCGTGTTTAAAAAGCCGTAAATTTTATTGTAAAACCATCTCAGAAACCAGGTTTGAAAACATTTTAAGACTTGTTGATTATGTTTATAGTAAATCATACTCAAGATTGAATTCTAAATAAATTTTGCTCTTGACGTTTTTAGATTTGGACTTACCGTCTTCTAGAAATACAAAATTTTAAGCTTTTTGTTGTTTGGTAAGGATGGGAACCATTTTACATTCTATAAATGGTTCCAAAATCTCGATTTGAAGTTGTGTTTTGTTATTTCCGTGATTAAAAATGCCTAAACTCTATTGTAAAAACATCACAGAAAGTAGGTTTGAAGAAATTTTAAGCATTTTTGACAAAAATCGTTGTAACTTTGTTGTTTCAAGACATTTTGATAAAGTTTCTGATAAGTTTTGCTCAAAGTTCAATTTTACACAAGTTTTGCTCTTTGCATTTTCAGGCTTCGACATACCGTTTTCAAGAAATACAAAACTTTTAAGCTTATTGTGGTTTGGTAAGTATCCCATCCTTACCAAACAACTTTCCATACTACAAATCGCTCCAGAATCTGGATTTGAAGTTATTTTTTGTATTTTCGTAATCAAAAAGTTGAAAATTTGATTGCAAAAACATCGCAGAAACCAGGATTGAAAAATTTTAAGCACTTTTGACCAAAATCGTTGTAAATTTGTAGTTTTAAAACTTTTTGATAAATTTCCTGGTCAGTCTTACCTAAAATTGAATTCTAAACAAATTTTGCTTTTGGCATTTTTAGGCTTGGACGTACCGTTTTCAAGAAACACAATAATTTTAAAATTTTTGTTGTTTGGTAACTATGGGAACAACTTTCCATCTTATAAACCTCTCCAAAATCTTGATTTGAAGTTATTTTTGGTGTTTCCGTGATTAAAAAGCCGTAAACTTAATTGTAAACACATCGCAGAAAGAAAATTTGAAAAAATTTTAAGCTTTCTTGACTAAAATAGTTGAAACCTTGTTATTTCAAGACCTGTCGATAATTTTTCTGGTCAGTTTTACTAAGTATTGATTTCTAAACAACTTTTGCTCTTGGCATTTTCAGGCTTGAACGTACAGTTTTCAAGAAGCACAAAAATTTTAAATTTTTTTAAAATTTTTATTGTTTGGTAAGTGTGGGAACAACTTTCCATACTGTAAATCGCTCCAAAATCTCAACTTGAAGTTGTTTTTGGTGTTTCTGTTGTTAAAAAGCCGTAAACTTCGTTTTAAAAACATCGCAGAAACCGGGATTGAAAAATTTTAAGGATTTTTGGGAAAAAATCGTTATAACTTTATTGTTTTAAGATTTATGGATAATGTTTCTAGCAAATCTTACTCAAAGTCGAATTCTGAACACATTTCGCTCTTGCTATTTTTTCGCTAGCAAGCATAGTTTTCGAGAAAACGGCTGATTTACCACAAAAATACCAAAAATCGCTTCAAATCGGGATTCTGAAGCGTTTTACAGCATTTGCGGTCGTTTTCTTGAAACCGGTGCGTGCTAGCAGAAAAATACCAAGAGCAAAATGTGTTTAGAATTCAATTTTGAGTCAGTTTTCGTTTAAGTTGTATCTCTAGGTCTTAAAACAAGAACGATACTACGACTTTATCACAAAAACACTAAAAAGAGTTTCCAATCCTGGTTTCAGCAACGTGTTACTAAGAAATTTCTCACTCAACGTTTCAAAGTAGACGACAGTACGTGCAACAAAACGTCCGAGAATCATGATTTGAAGTGAATTTAAGGATTTTCGTGATTATTAAGGCGTTAATCTCTTTGTTACGAGTCGTAGAAACCAGATTGTACAAAATATGTAGTATTTTTGTGAAAAAGTCGCTGTAACGTTTTTGTTTTAAGACTTATTGCTAAAGCTTAAACCAAATCCCACCTGAAATTGAATTCTGAACAACTTTTGCTCTTGCTATTTTATTGCTAGCACGCACCGGTTTCAAGGAAACGACCGTAAATGCTGTAAAACGCTTCGGAATCCCGATTTGAAGCGATTTTCGGTATTTTTGTGATAAATCGGCTGTTTTCTCGAAAACTATGCATGGTAGCGAAAAAATAGCAAGAGCAAAATGTGTTTAAAATTCGATTTTGAGTAAGATTTGCTAGAAACATTAGCCATAAATCTTAAAACAATAAAGTTATAACGATTTTTTCCCAAAAATACTTGAAATTTTTCAATCCCGGTTTCTGCAATGTTTTTAAAACGAAGTTTACGGGTTTTTAATCACGGCAATACCAAAAATTACCTCAAATCGGGATTCTGGAGCAACTTGCAGTATGGAAAGTTGTTCCCACACTTACCAAACAACAAAAATTTTTAAACTTTTGTGTTTCTTGAAAACCGTACGTCCAAACCTGAAAATGCCAAGACCAAAAGTTGTTTAGCATTGAATTCTTGGTAGGACTGACCAGAAACTTTATCGCCAGGTCTTGAAATAACAAAGTTTCAAATATTTTAGTCAAGAATGCTTAAAACTTTCTCAAACCTGGTTCCTGCGAAGTTTTACAATGAAGTTTACGGCTTTTTAACAACGGAAATACCAAAAATAACTTCAAATCGTGATTTTAGAGCGATTTATAGTATGGAAAGTGGCTTGGTAAGTATGGGATACTCAGCAAACAACATAAAGTTAACAATATTTGTATTTCTTGAAAACTACACGTCCAAGCCTTAAAATGCCAGGAGCAAAAGTTGTTTAGAATTAAACTTTGAGTAAGACTTACCAGAAATTTTATCAAAAAGGCTCGAAAAAACAAAGTTACAACGTTTTTTTTCACAAATACTTAAAATATTTTCAAGCCTAGTTCGTGCGAAGTTCTTACAAATAAGTTTACGGCTTTTTAATCACGAAAACACCAAAAATAACTTCTAATCAAGACATTGGAGCGGTTTATAAGATAGAAAGTTGTTTCCATACTTACCAAACAACAAAAATTTTAAAATTTTCGTGTTTCTTGAAAACGGTACATCCAAGCCTGAAAATGCCAAAAGCAAAAGTGATTTAGAACTCAATTCTTGGTAAGACTGACCAGAAACTTTATCGACAGATCTTAAAATAACAAAGTTTCAAATATTTTAGTCAAAAATGCATAAAAATCTTTCAAACTTGCTTTCTGCGATGTTTTTACAACGAAGTTTACGGGTTTTTAATCACCGCAATACCAAAAATTACCAGGAGCAAAAGTTGTTTAGAATTCAATTTTGATTAAGATTTACTATAAACATAATCAATAAGTCTTAAAATGTTTTCAAACCTGGTTTTGGCGATGTTTTTACAATGAAGTTTAAGGCTTTTCAATCACGGAAATACCAAAAATAACTTCAAATGGGGCTTTTGGAGCGATTTATAGTATGGAAAGTTGCGTGGTAAGTATGAGATACTTACCAAACCACAATAAGTTTAAAAGTTTTGTATCTCTAGAAAACGGTATGTCGAAGCCTGAAAATGCAAAAAGCAAAACTTGTTTAAAATTGAACTTTGAGCAAAACTTATCAGAAATTTTATCAAAATGTCTTGAAACAACAAAGTTACAACGGTTTTTGTCAAAAATGCTTAAAATTTTTTCAAACCTACTTTCTGTGATGTTTTTACAATTAAGTTTAGCCCTTTTTAATCACCGAAATAACAAGACACAACTTCAAATCGAGATTTTGGAACCATTTACAGTATGGAAAGTTGTTCCCATATTTACCAAATAACAAAAAGTTTGAAATTTTTGTATTTCTTGAAAGCGGTATGTCCAAACCTAAAAACGCCATGAGCATAAATATATTCGTAATCAATCTTGAGTATGATTTACTATAAAACTAATCAATAAGTCTTAAAATGTTTTCAAACCTCTTTTCTGAGATGGTTTTACAATAAAGTTAACGGATTTTTAAACACGCAAATACCAAACACAACTTCACATCGGGATTTTGGAGCGATTTACAGAATGTAAAGTGGTTCCCATCCTTACCAAACAACAAAAAGTTTAAAATTTTGTCTTTCTAGAAGACGGTAAGTCCAAATCTAAAAACGTCAAGTGCAAAAGTTATTTAGAATTCAATCTTGAGTATGATTTACTATGAACATAATCAACAAGTCTTAAAATGTTTTGAAACATGGTTTCTGGGATGGTTTTACAATAAAGTTTACGGCTTTTTATACACGCAAATACGAAAAACAACTTTAAGAAAACGGCTGATTTACCACAAAAATACCGAAAATCGCTTCAAATTGGGATTCTGAAGCGTTTTACAGCATTTGCGGTCGTTTTCTTGAAACCGGTGCGTGCCAGCAGAAAAATACCAAGAGCAAAATGTGTTTAGAATTCAATTTTGAGTCAGTTTTCGCTTAAGTATACAATGAAGTTCCTTGATCTCCTTTTACTAACCACTTGGCTAATTTTGTGCCGGGCCCGCAAAATTTATATCCTGGAATATGTAGTTCAAATGGCAACTTGTAAATTCTCGAAAACGATACGACCTAGCCTGAAAACGTCAAGAGCAAATGTTGTTTAGAATTCAATTTTGAGTAAGATTTATTATAAACATAATAAATAAGTCTTAAAATGTTTTCAAACCGGGTTTCTGAGATGTTTTAACAATGAAGTTTACGGTTTTTAACCACGAAAATAACAAAACACAACTTAAAATCGGGATTTTGGAGCGATTTATAGGTTGGAAAGTTGTTCCCATACTTACCAAACAAAAAAAGGTTTTAAATTTTGTATTTCTTAAAAACGGTATATCCAAACCTGAAAACGCCATGAGCATAAATAATTTAGAAATCAATCTTGAGTAAGATTTACTATAAAAATAATCAATAAGTCTTAAAATGTTTTCAAACCTGGTTTCTGAGATGTTGTTACAATAAAGTTTACGGCTTTTTAAACACGCACATACAAAAAACAACTTCAAATGGAGATTTTGGAGCCATTTACAGTATGGAAAATTGTTTTCATACTTATCAATGAACAAAAAGTTTGAAATTCTTGTATTTCTAGAAGACGGTAAGTCCAAATCTAAAAACGTCAAGTTCAAAAGTTATTTAAAATTCAATCTTGAGTATGATTTACTATGAACATAATCAACAAGTCTTAAAATGTTTTGAAACATGGTTTCTGAGATGGTTTTACAATAAAGTTTACGGCTTTTTATACACGCAAATACGAAAAACAACTTTAAGAAAACGGCTGATTTACCACAAAAATACCGAAAATCGCTTCAAATTGGGATTCTGAAGCGTTTTACAGCATTTGCGGTCGTTTTCTTGAAACCGGTGCGTGCTAGCAGAAAAATACCAAGAGCAAAATGTGTTTAGAATTCAATTTTGAGTCAGTTTTCGTTTAAGTATACAATGAAGTTCCTTGATCTCCTTTTACTAACCACTTGGCTAATTTTGTGCCTGGCCCGCAAAATTTATATCCTGGAATATGTAGTTCAAATGGCAACTTGTAAATTCTCGGAAACGATACGACCTAGCCTGAAAACGCCAAGAGCAAATGTTGTTTAGAATTCAATTTTGAGTATGATTTATTATAAACATAATAAATAAGTCTTAAAATGTTTTCAAACCGGGTTTCTGAGATGTTTTAACAATGAAGTTTACGGCTTTTTAACCACGAAAATAACAAAACACAACTTAAAATCGGGATTTTGGAGCGATTTATAGGTTGGAAAGTTGTTCCCATACTTACCAAACAAAAAAAGGTTTTAAATTTTGTATTTCTTAAAAACGGTATATCCAAACCTGAAAACGCCATGAGCATAAATAATTTAGAAATCAATCTTGAGTAAGATTTACTATAAAAATAATCAATAAGTCTTAAAATGTTTTCAAACCTGGTTTCTGAGATGTTGTTACAATAAAGTTTACGGCTTTTTAAACACGCACATACAAAAAACAACTTCAAATGGAGATTTTGGAGCCATTTACAGTATGGAAAATTGTTTTCATACTTATCAATGAACAAAAAGTTTGAAATTCTTGTATTTCTAGAAGACGGTAAGTCCAAATCTAAAAACGTCAAGTGCAAAAGTTATTTAAAATTCAATCTTGAGTATGATTTACTATGAACATAATCAACAAGTCTTAAAATGTTTTGAAACATGGTTTCTGAGATGGTTTTACAATAAAGTTTACGGCTTTTTATACACGCAAATACGAAAAACAACTTTAAGAAAACGGCTGATTTACCACAAAAATACCGAAAATCGCTTCAAATTGGGATTCTGAAGCGTTTTACAGCATTTGCGGTCGTTTTCTTGAAACCGGTGCGTGCTAGCAGAAAAATACCAAGAGCAAAATGTGTTTAGAATTCAATTTTGAGTCAGTTTTCGTTTAAGTATACAATGAAGTTCCTTGATCTCCTTTTACTAACCACTTGGCTAATTTTGTGCCGGGCCCGCAAAATTTATATTCTGGAATATGTAGTTCAAATGGCAACTTGTAAATTCTCGAAAACGATACGACCTAGCCTGAAAACGCCAAGAGCAAATGTTGTTTAGAATTCAATTTTGAGTAAGATTTATTATAAACATAATAATTAAGTCTTAAAATGTTTTCAAACCGGGTTTCTGAGATGTTTTAACAATGAAGTTTACGGCTTTTTAACCACGAAAATAACAAAACACAACTTCAAATCGAGATTTTGGAGCGATTTATAAGCTGGAAAGTTGTTCCCATACTTACCAAACAACAAAAGGTTTTAAATTTTGTATTTCTTAAAAACGGTATATCCAAACCAGAAAACGCTATGAGCATAAATAATTTAGAATTCAATTTTCAAACCTGGTTTCTGAGACGTTGTTACAATAAAGTTTACGGCTTTTTAAACACGCACATACAAAAAACAACTTCAAATGGAGATTTTGGAGCCATTTACAGTATGGAAAATTGTTTTCATACTTATCAAACCACAAAAAGTTTGAAACTCTTGTATTTCTTGAAAACGGTATGTCCACACCTAAAAACGCCAAGAGCAAAAGTAATTTAGAATTCAATCTTGAGTAAGATTTACTATAAAAATAATCAATAAGTCTTAAAATATTTTCAAACCTGGTTTCTGAGATGTTGTTACAATAAAGTTTACGGCTTTTTAAACACGCACATACAAAAAACAACTTCAAATGGAGATTTTGGAGCCATCTACAGTATGGAAAGTTGTTCCCATACTTACCAAACAACAAAAAGATTTAAATTTTGTATTTCTTAAAAACGGTATGTCCAAACCTAAAAACGCCAAGAGCAAAAGTCATTTAGAATCTTATCTTAGTTAGATTTACTATAAATATAATCAATAACTGTTAAAATATTTTTAATTCTGGTTTCTGAGATGATTCTACAATGAAGTTTACGGCTTTTTAACCACGGAAATATCGAAAACACCTTCAAATCGGGACTTTGGAACCATTTACAGTATGAAAAGTTGTTCCCAAACTACCCAAACTACAACAAGTTTAAAAATTTCGTTTTTCTTGAAAACTGTAGGTGCAAGCCTGAAAACGCTTAGAGCAATAGTTGTAAGACTTACTATAAACTTTATCAAAAATTCTTGAAACAACAAATTTACAACAATTTTTGTCAAAAATAGTAAACATTTTTTATTCCTGGTTTCTGGGAAGATTTTACAATGAAGTTTACAGCTTTTTGACCATGGAAATAATAAAAATAATTTCAAATCAGGATTTTGGAGCGATTTACAGAATGTAAAGTTGTTCCCATCTTTACCAAACAACAAAAAGTTTGAAATTTTTGTATTTTTTGAGAACGGTATGTCCAAACCTGAAAACGCCATAAGCAGTGGTAATTTAGTAGTCAATCTTGAGTAAGATTTACTATAAAAATAATCAATAAGTCGTAAAATGTCTTCAAAGCTGGTTTCTGAGATGGTTTTACAATATGATTTATTGTTTATGTTTATAGTAAATCTTAATCAAAATTTGATTCTAAACAACTTTTGCTTTTGGCGTTTGTAGGCTGGGACATACCATTTTCGAGAAACACGAAATTTTTAAACTTTTTGCTGTTTGCTAAGTATCGGATCAACTTTTCATACTGTGAATCGCTAAAGAATGCCGATTTGAAGTTGTTTCTGTTACTTCCGTGATTAAAATGCTTTAAACTTCATTGTAAAAACATCTCAAAAACCATGTTTGAAAAAATTTTACGCCTTATTGATTATGTTTATAGTAAATCATACTCAAGGCTGAATTCTAAATAGTTTTTGCTCTTGAAGTTGTGTTTTGTTATTTTCGTGGTTCAAAAGCTGTAAACTTCATTGTTGAAACATCTCAGAAACCGGGTTTGAAAACATTTTAAGACTTATTTATTATGTTTATAATAAATCTTACTCAAAATTGAATTCTAAACAACTTTTATTCTTGGCTTTTTCAGGCTAGGTCGTATCGTTTTCGAGAATTAATAAGTTGCCATTTGAACTACATATTCCAGGCTATAAATTTTGCGGGCCAGGTACAAAATTACCCAAGTAGTTAGCAAAAGGAGATCAAGAAACTTCATTGTAAAAACATAGCAAAAACCAGGTTTAAAAATTTCTAAAACTGTAGGTGCAAGCCTGAAAACGCCTAGAGCAATAGTTGTTTAGAATGCAATCTTGAGTAAGACTTACAATAAACTTTATCAAAAGGTCTTAAAACAATAAATTTACAACAATTTTTGTCAAAAATACAAAACATTTTTTTAAACCTGGTTTCTGGGAAGTTTTTACAATGAAGTTTACAGTTTTTGGACCACGGAAGTAACAAAAATAACAGTGGTTAGCAAAAGGAGATCAAGGAACTTCATTGCATAAACATCGCAAAACTTCAAATCGAGATTTTGGAGCGATTTGCTGAATGGAAAATGGTTCCCATACTTACCAAACAACAGAAAGTTCAATTTTTTTGTATTTCTTGAAATCGGTACGTCCAAACCTAAAAACGCTAAAAGAAAAAGCTATTTAGAATTCAATCTTGAGTATGATTTACTATAAACATAATCAATAAGTCGTAAAATTTTTTCAAACCTGGTTTTTGAGATGTTTTTACAATGAAGTTTAAAGCATTTTAATCACGGAAATAACAGAAACAACTTCAAATCGGCATTCTTTAGCGATTCACAGTATGTAAAGTTGATCCGATACTTAGCAAACAGCAAAAAGTATAAAAATTTCGTGTTTCTCGAAAACGGTATGTCCCAGACTACAAACGCCAAAAGCAAAAGTTGTTTAGAATCAAATTTTGATTAAGATTTACTACAAACATAAACAATAAATCATATTGTAAAACCATCTCAGAAACCAGCTTGGAAAACATTTTAAGACTTTTTTGTGGGAACAACTTTCCATACTGTAAATGGCTCCAAAATCCCCATTTGAAGTAGTTTTTCGTATTTGAGTGTTTAGAAAGCCGTAAATTTTATTGTAAAACCATCTCAGAAACCAGGTTTGAAAACATTGTAAGACTTGTTGATTATGTTCATAGTAAATCATACTCAAGATTGAATTCTATATAAATTTTGCTCTTGACGTTTTTAGATTTGGACTTACCGTGTTCTACAAATACAAAATTTTAAACTTTTTGTTGTTTGGTAAGGATGGGAACCACTTTACATTCTGTAAATCGCTCCAAAATCCTGATTTGAAATTGTGTTTGGTATGTGCGTGTTTAAAAAGCCGTAAACTTTATTGTAACAACATCTCAGAAACTAGGTTTGAAAACATTTTAAGACTTGTTGATTATTTTTATAGTAAATCTTTCTCAAGATTGAATACTAAATTACCATTGCTTATGGCGTTTTCAGGTTTGGACATACCGTTCTCAAAAAATACAAAAATTTCAAACTTTATGTTGTTTGGTAAAGATGGGAACCACTTTACATTCTGTAAATCGCTCCAAAATTCCGATTTGAAGTTATTTTTATTATTTCCGTGGTCAAAAAGCTGTAAACTTCATTGTAAAATCTTCCCAGAAACCAGGAATAAAAAATGTTTACTATTTTTGACAAAAATTGTTGTAAATTTGTTGTTTCAAGAATTTTTGATAAAGTTTATAGTAAGTCTTACTCAAGATTGCATTCTAAACAACTATTGCTCTAAGCGTTTTCAGGCTTGCACCTACAGTTTTCAAGAAAAACGAAATTTTTAAACTTGTTGTAGTTTGGTTAGTTTGGGAACAACTTTTCATACTGTAAATGGTTCCAAAGTCCCGATTTGAAGGTGTTTTCGATATTTCCGTGGTTAAAAAGCCGTAAACTTCATTGTAGAAACATCTCAGAAACCAGAATTAAAAATATCTTAACAGTTATTGATTATATTTATAGTAAATCTAACTCAAGACTAAATTCTAAATGACTTTTGCTCTTGGCGTTTTTAGGTGTGGACATACCGTTTTCAAGAAATACAAGAATTTCAAACTTTTTGTTGTTTGATAAGTATGAAAACAATTTTCCATACTGTAAATGGCTCCATAATCTCCATTTGAAGTTGTTTTTTGTATGTGCGTGTTTAAAAAGCCGTAAACTTTATTGTAACAACATCTCAGAAACCAGGTTTGAAAATATTTTAAGACTTATTGATTATTTTTATAGTAAATCTTACTCAAGATTGAATTCTAAATTATTTATGCTCATAGCGTTTTCTGGTTTGGATATACCGTTTTTAAGAAATACAAAATTTAAAACCTTTTGTTGTTTGGTAAGTATGGGAACAACTTTCCAGCTTATAAATCGCTCCAAAATCTCGATTTGAAGTTGTGTTTTGTTATTTTCGTGGTTAAAAAGCCGTAAGCTTCATTGTTAAAACATCTCAGAAACCCGGTTTGAAAACATTTTAAGACTTATTTATAATGTTTATAATAAATCTTACTCAAAATTGAATTCTAAACAACATTTGCTCTTGGCGTTTTCAGGCTAGGTCGTATCGTTTCCGAGAATTTACAAGTTGCCATTTGAACTACATATTCCAGGATATAAATTTTGCGGGGCAGGCACATAATTAGCCAAGTGGTTCGTAAAAGGAGATCAAGGAACTTCATTGTATACTTAAACGAAAACTGACTCAAAATTGAATTCTAAACACAATTTGCTCTTGGTATTTTTCTGCTAGCACGCACCGGTTTCAAGAAAACGACCGCAAATGCTGTAAAACGCTTCAGAATCCCAATTTGAAGCGATTTTCGGTATTTTTGTGGTAAATCAGCCGTTTTCTTAAAGTTGTTTTTCGTATTTGCGTGTATAAAAAGCCGTAAACTTTATTGTAAAACCATCTCAGAAACCATGTTTCAAAACATTTTAAGACTTGTTGATTATGTTCATAGTAAATCATACTCAAGATTGAATTTTAAATAACTTTTGCACTTGACGTTTTTAGATTTGGACTTACCCTCTTCTAGAAATACAAGAATTTCAAACTTTTTGTTCATTGATAAGTATGAAAACAATTTTCCATACTGTAAATGGCTCCAAAATCTCCATTTGAAGTTGTTTTTTGTATGTGCGTGTTAAAAAAGCCGTAAACTTTATTGTAACAACATCTCAGAAACCAGGTTTGAAAACATTTTAAGACTTATTGATTATTTTTATAGTAAATCTTACTCAAGATTGAATTCTAAATTATTTATGCTCATGGCGTTTTCAGGTTTGGATATACCGTTTTTAAGAAATACAAAATTTAAAACCTTTTGTTGTTTGGTAAGTATGGGAACAACTTTCCAACTTATAAATCGCTCCAAAATCTCGACTTGAAGTTGTGTTTTGTTATTTTCGTGGTTAAAAGGCCGTAAACTTCATTGTTAAATCATCTCAGAAACCCGGTTTGAAAACATTTTAAGACTTATTTATTATGTTTATAATAAATCTTACTCAAAATTGAATTCTAAACAACTTTTGCTTTTGGCGTTTTCAGGCTGGGACATACCGTTTTCGAGAAACACGAAATTTTTAAACTTTTTGTAGTTTGGTAAGTACCGGAACAACTTTTCATACTGTAAATCGCTAAAGAATGCCGATTTGAAGTTGTTTCTGTTATTTCCGTGATTAAAAAGCTTTAAACTTCATTGTAAAAGCATCTCAAAAACGAGGTTTGAAAAAATTTTACGACTTATTGACTATGTTTATAGTAAATCATACTCAAGATTGAATTCTAAATAGCTTTTGCTTTTAGCGTTTTTTTTAACCACGAAAATAACAAAACACAACTTCAAATCGAGATTTTGGAGCGATTACCTGAATGGAAAATGGTTCCCATACTTACCAAACAACAGAAAGTTCAAATTTTTTGAATTTCTTTAAAACGGTACGTCCAAACCTAAAAACGCTAAAAGCAAAAGCTATTTAGAATTCAATCTTGAGTATGATTTACTATAAACATAATCAATAAGTCGTAAAATTTATTCAAACCTGGTTTTTGAGATGCTTTTACACTGAAGTTTAAAGCTTTTTAATCACGGAAATAACAGAAACAACTTCAAATCGGCATTCTTTAGCGATTTACAATATGAAGAGTTGTTCCGATACTTACCAAACAACAAAAAGTTTGAAAATTTCGTGTTTCTCGAAAACGGTATGTACCAGCCTGAAAACGCCAAAAGCAAAAGTTGTTTAGAATCAAATTTTGATTAAGATTTATTATAAACATAAACTATAAATCGTAAAATTTTTTCAAACCTGGTTTTTGCCATGTTTTTACAATGAAGTTTAAGGCTTTTTAATCTCGGAAATAACAAAAACAGCTTCAAATCGGGATTCTGGAGCGATCTACAGTATGGAAAGTTGTTCCCATACTTACCAAACCACAAAAAGTTTAAAAATGTTGTATTTCTTGAAAACGGTACGTCTAAACCTGAAAACGCCAAGAGCAAAAGTTGTTTAGAATTCTATTTTGAGTAAGACTTACTATAAACTTAAGCAATAAGTCTTAAAAAATTTCAAACCTGGTTTTTGCGATGTTTTCACAATGAAGTTTACGGCTTTTTAACCACGAAAATAACAAAACACAACTTCAAATCGAGATTTTGGAGCGATTTACTGAATGGAAAATGGTTCCCATACTTACGAAACAACAGAAAATTCAAATTTTTGTATTGCTTGAAAACGGTACGTCCAAACCTAAAAACGCTAAAAGCAAAAGCTATTTAGAATTCAATCTTGAGTATGATTTACTATAAACATAATCAATAAGTCGTAAAATTTTTTCAAACCTGGTTTTTGAGATATTTTTACAATAAAGTTTAAAGCTTTTTAATCACGGAAATAACAGAAACAACTTCAAATAGGCATTCTTTAGCGATTTACAATATGAAAAGTTGTTCCGATACTTACCAAATCACAAAAAGTTTAAAATTTCGTGTTTCTCGAAAACGGTATGTACCAGCCTGAAAACGCCAAAAGTAATAGTTGTTTACAATCAAATTTTGATTAAGATTTACTATAAACATAAACAATAAATCGTAAAATTTTTTCAAACCTGGTTTTTGCGATGTTATTACAATGAAGTTTAAGGCTTTTCAATCACGGAAATACCAAAAATAACTTCAAATGGAGCTTTTGGAGCGATTTATAGTATGGAAAGTTGCGTGGTAAGTATGGGATACTTACCAAACCACAATAAGTTTAAAAGTTTTGTATTTCTAGAAAACGGTATGTCGAAGCCTGAAAATGCAAAATGCAAAACTTGTTTAAAATGGAACTTTGAGCAAAACTTATCAGAAATTTTATCAAAATGTCTTGAAACAACAAAGTTACAACGGTTTTTGTCAAAAATGCTTAAAAAATTTTCAAACCTACTTTCTGTGATGTTTTTACAATTAAGTTTAGGCCTTTTTAATCACCGAAATAACAAGACACTACTTCAAATCGAGATTTTGGAACCATTTACAGTATGGAAATTTGTTCCCATATTTACCAGACAACAAAAAGTTTAAAATTTTGTATTTCTAGAAGACGGTAAGTCCAAATCTAAAAACGTCAAGTGCAAAAGTTATTTAGAATTCAATCTTGAGTATGATTTACTATGAACATAATCAACAAGTCTTAAAATGTTTTGAAACATGGTTTCTGAGATGGATTTACAATAAAGTTAGGGCTTTTTAAACACGCAAATACGAAAAACAACTTCAAGAAAACGGCTGATTTACCACAAAAATACCGAGAATCGCTTCAAATTTGGATTCTGAAGCGTTTTACAACATTTGCGGTCGTTTTCTTGAAACCGGTGCGTGCTAGCAGAAAAATACCAAGAGCAAAATGTGTTTAGAATTCAATTTTGAGTCAGTTTTCGTTTAAGTATACAATGAAGTTCCTTGATCTCCTTTTACTAACCACTTGGCTAATTTTGTGCCTGGCCCGCAAAATTTATATCCTGGAATATGTAGTTCAAATGGCAACTTGTAAATTCTCGAAAACGATACGACCTAGCCTGAAAACGCCAAGAGCAAATGTTGTTTAGAATTCAATCTTGAGTAAGATTTATTATAAACATAATAAATAAGTCTTAAAATGTTTTCAAACCTGGTTTTTGAGATGTTGTTACAATAAAGTTTACAGTTTATTAAACACGCACATACCAAAAACAACTTCAAATGAGGATTTTGGAGCCATTTACAGTATAGAAAGTTGTTCCCATGCTTACTAAACAACAAAAAGTTTGAAATTTTTGTATTTCTTGAAAACGGTATGTCCAAACCTGAAAACGCCAAGAGCAAAATTAATTTAGAATTTAATCTTGAGTTAGATATACTATAAATATTATCAATACTATTAAAATGTTTTCAAACTTGGTTTCTGAAATGTTTTTACAATAAAGTTTACGGATTTTTAAACACGCACATACAAAAAACAACTTCAAATGGGGATCTTGGAGCCATTTACAGTATAGAAAGTTGTTCCCATGCTTACTAAACAACAAAAAGTTTGAAATTTTTGTATTTCTTGAAAACGGTATGTCCAAACCTGAAAACGCCAAGAGCAAAATTAATTTAGAATTTAATCTTGAGTTAGATATACTATAAATATTATCAATACTATTAAAATGTTTTCAAACTTGGTTTCTGAAATGTTTTTACAATAAAGTTTACGGATTTTTAAACACGCAAATACCAAAAACAACTTCAAATGGGGATTTTGGTGCGATTTACAGTATGGAAAGTTGTTCCCAAACATACCAAAATACAAAAAGTTTAAAAATACGGTTTTTCTCGAAAACGGTAGGGGCAAAAATCTCGAAATTCCCATATGGCAAATATTTTTTGCAATTTGGTGAGTTTGGGAACGACTTTCCATTCTGTAAATCGCTACAAAATCTCGATTTGAAGTTGTTTTTGATATTTTCGTGGTTAAAAAGCCGTAAACTTTATTGTAACAACATCTCAGAAACTAGGTTTGAAAACATTTTAAGACTTGTTGATTATTTTTATAGTAAATCTTACTCAAGATTGAATACTAAATTACCATTGCTTATGGCGTTTTCAGGTTTGGACATACCGTTCTTAAAAAATACAAAAATTTCAAACTTTTTGTTGTTTGGTAAAGATGGGAACCACTTTACATTCTGTAAATCGCTCCAAAATCCCGATTTGAAGTTATTTTTATTATTTCCGTGGTCAAAAAGCTGTAAACTTCATTGTAAAATCTTCCCAGAAACCAGGAATAAAAAATGTTTACTATTTTTGACAAAAATTGTTGTAAATTTGTTGTTTCAAGGATTTTTGATAAAGTTTATAGTAAGTCTTACTCAAGATTGCATTCTAAACAACTATTGCTCTAAGCGTTTTCAGGCTTGCACCTACAGTTTTCAAGAAAAACGAAATTTTTAAACTTGTTGTAGTTTGGTTAGTTTGGGAACAACTTTTCATACTGTAAATGGTTCCAAAGTCCCGATTTGAAGGTGTTTTCGATATTTCCGTGGTTAAAAGCCGTAAACTTCATTGTAGAATCATCTCAGAAACCAGAATTAAAAATATCTTAACAGTTATTGATTATATTTATAGTAAATCTAACTCAAGACTAAATTGTAAATGACTTTTGGTCTTGGCGTTTTTAGGTGTGGACATACCGTTTTCAAGAAATACAAGAATTTCAAACTTTTTGTTGTTTGATAAGTATGAAAACAATTTTCCATACTGTAAATGGCTCCAAAATCTCCATTTGAAGTTGTTTTTTGTATGTGCGTGTTTAAAAAGCCGTAAACTTTATTGTAACAACATCTCAGAAACCAGGTTTGAAAACATTTTAAGACTTATTGATTATTTTTATAGTAAATCTTACTCAAGATTGAATTCTAAATTATTTATGCTCATGGCGTTTTCAGGTTTGGATATACCGTTTTTAAGAAATACAAAATTTAAAACCTTTTGTTGTTTGGTAAGTATGGGAACAACTTTCCAACCTATAAATCGCTCCAAAATCTCGACTTGAAGTTGTGTTTTGTTATTTTCGTGGTTAAAAAGCCGTAAACTTCATTGTTAAAACATCTCAGAAACCCGGTTTGAAAACATTTTAAGACTTAATTATTATGTTTATAATAAATCTTACTCAAAATTGAATTCTAAACAACATTTGCTCTTGGCGTTTTCAGGCTAGGTCGTATCGTTTTCGAGAATTTACAAGTTGCCATTTGAACTACATATTCCAGAATATAAATTTTGCGGGCCCGGCACAAAATTAGCCAAGTGGTTAGTAAAAGGAGATCAAGGAACTTCATTGTATACTTAAGCGAAAACTGACTCAAAATTGAATTCTAAACACATTTTGCTCTTGGTATTTTTCTGTTAGCACGCACCGGTTTCATGAAAACGACCGCAAATGCTGTAAAACGCTTCAGAATCCCAATTTGATGCGATTTTCGGTCTTTTTGTGGTAAATCAGCCGTTTTCTTAAAGTTGTTTTTCGTATTTGCGTGTTTAAAAAGCCGTAAACTTTATTGTAAAACCATCCCAGAAACCATGTTTCAAAACATTTTAAGACTTGTTGATTATGTTCATAGTAAATCATACTCAAGATTGAATTCTAAATAACTTTTGCACTTGACGTTTTTAGATTTGGACTTACCGTCTTCTGGAAATACAAAATTTTAAACTTTTTGTTGTTTGGTAAGGATGGGAACCACTTTACATTCTGTAAATCGCTCCAAAATCCCGATGTGAAGTTGTGTTTGGTATTTGCGTGTTTAAAAATCCGTTAACTCTATTGTAAAACCATCTTAGAAAACAGGTTTGAAAACATTTTAAGACTTATTGATTAGTTTTATAGTAAATCTTACTCAAGATTGAATACGAAATTATTTATGCTCATGGCGTTTTTAGGTTTGGACATACCGCTTTCAAGAAATACAAAAATTTCAAACTTTTTGTTATTTGGTAAATATGGGAACAACTTTCCATACTGTAAATGGTTCCAAAATCTCGATTTGAAGTTGTGTCTTGTTATTTCGGTGATTAAAAAGGCCTAAACTTAATTGTAAAAACATCACAGAAAGTAGGTTTGAAAAAATTTTAAGCATTTTTCACTAAAACCGTTGTAACTTTGTTGTTTCAAGACATTTTGATAAAATTTCTGATAAGTTTTGCTCAAAGTTCAATTTTAAACAAGTTTTGCTTTTTGCATTTTTTGGCTTCGACATACCGTTTTCTAGAAATACAAAACTTTTAAACTTATTGTGGTTTGGTAAGTATCCCATACTTACCAAGCCACTTTCCATACTATAAATCGCTCCAAAATCACGATTTGAAGTTGTCTTTGGTATTTCCGTGATTGAAAAGCCTTAAACTTCATTGTAAAAACATCGCCAAAACCAGGTTTGAAAACATTTTAAGACTTATTGAATATGTTTATAGTAAATCTTAATCAAAATTGAATTCTAAACAACTTTTGCTCCTGGCATTTTCAGGATTGGACGTACCGTTTTCAAGAAACATAAAACTTTAAAAATTTTGGTTGTTTGGTAAGTATGGGAACAACTTTCCATACTGTAAGTTGCTCCAGAATCCCGATTTGAGGTAATTTTTGGTATTGCGGTGATTAAAAACCTGTAAACTTCGTTGTAAAAACATCGCAGAAAGCAAGTTTGAAAAATTTTTATACATTCTTGACTAAAATATTTGAAACTTTGTTATTTTAAGATCTGTCGATAAAGTTTCTGGTCAGTCTTACTAAGAATTGAGTTCTAAATCACTTTTGCTTTTGGCATTTTCAGGCTTGGATTTACCGTTTTCAAGAAACACGAAAATTTAAAAATTTTTGTTGTTTGGTAAGTATGGGAACAACTTTCTATCCTATAAACCGCTCCAAAGTCTTGATTTGAAGTTATTTTTGGTGTTTTCGTGATTAAAAAGCCCTAAACTTATTTGTAAGAACTTCGCACGAACTAGGTTTGAAAATATTTTAAGTATTTGCGAAAAAAAAACGTTGTAACTTTGTTTTTTCGAGCCTTTTTGATAAATTTTCTGGTAAGTCTTACTCAAAGTTTAATTCTAAACAACTTTTGCTCCTGGCATTTTAAGGCTTGGACGTGTAGTTTTCAAGAAATACAAATATTGTTAACTTTATGTTGTTTGCTAAGTATCCCATACTTACCAAGCCACTTTCCATACTATAAATCGCTCTAAAATCACGATTTGAAGTTATTTTTGGTATTTCCGTTGTTAAAAAGCCGTAAACTTCATTGTAAAACTTCGCAGGAACCAGGTTTGAGAAAGTTTTAAGCATTCTTGACTAAAATATTTGAAACTTTGTTATTTCAAGACCTGGCGATAAAGTTTCTGGTCAGTCTTACCAAGAATTCAATGCTAAACAACTTTTGGTCTTGGCATTTTCAGGTTTGGACGTACCGTTTTCAAGAAACACAAAAGTTTAAAAATTTTTGTTGTTTGGTAAGTGTGGGAACAACTTTCCATACTGCAAGTTGCTCCAGAATCTCGATTTGAGGTAATTTTTGGTATTGCCGTGATTAAAAACCCGTAAACTTCGTTTTAAAAACATTGCAGAAACCGGGATTGAAAAATTTCAAGTATTTTTGGGAAAAAATCGTTATAACTTTATTGTTTTAAGATTTATGGCTAATGTTTCTAGCAAATCTTACTCAAAATCGAATTTTAAACACATTTTGCTCTTGCTATTTTATCGCTACCATGCATAGTTTTCGAGAAAACAGCCGATTTATCACAAAAATACCGAAAATCGCTTCAAATCGGGATTCTGAAGCGTTTTACAGCATTTGCGGTCGTTTCCTTTAAACCGGTGCGTGCTAGCAATAAAATAGCAAGAGCAAAAGTTGTTCAGAATTCAATTTCAGGTGGGATGTGGTTTAAGCTTTAGCAATAAGTCTTAAAACAAAAACGTTACAACGACTTTTTCACAAAAATACTACATATTTTGTACAATCTGGTTTCTACGACTCGTAACAAAGAGATTAACGCCTTAATAATCACGAAAATCCTTAAATTCACTTCAAATCATGATTCTCGGACGTTTTGTTGCACGTACTGTCGTTTACTTTGAAACGCTGAGTGAGAAATTTCTTAGTAACACGTTGCTGAAACCAGGATTGGAAACTCTTTTTAGTGTTGTTGTGATAAAGTCGTAGTATCGTTCTTGTTTTAAGACCTAGAGATACAACTTAAACGAAAACTGACTCAAAATTGAATTCTAAACACATTTTGCTCTTGGTATTTTTCTGCTAGCACGCACCGGTTTCAAGAAAACGACCGCAAATGCTGTAAAACGCTTCAGAATCCCGATTTGAAGCGATTTTTGGTATTTTTGTGGTAAATCAGCCGTTTTCTCGAAAACTATGCTTGCTAGCGTAAAAATAGCAAGAGCAAAATGTGTTCAGAATTCGATCTTGAGTAAGATTTGCTAGAAACATTATCCATAAATCTTAAAACAATAAAGTTATAACGATTTTTTCCCAAAAATACTTAAAATTTTTCAATCCCGGATTCTGCGATGTTTTTAAAACGAAGTTTATGGCTTTTTAACAACAGAAATACCAAAAACAACTTCAAATTGAGGTTTTGGAACGATTTACAGTATGGAAAGTTGTTCCCACACTTACCAAACAACAAAAATTTTAAAATTTTTGTGTTTCTTGAAAACTGTGCGTTCAAGCCTGAAAATGCCAAGAGCAAAAGTTGTCTAGAAATCAATACTTGGTAAAACTGACCAGAAAAATTATCGACAGGTCTTGAAATAACAAGGTTTCAACTATTTTAGTCAAGAATGCTTAAAATTTTTTCAAATTTTCTTTCTGCGATGTGTTTACAATTAAGTTTACGGCTTTTTAATCACGGAAATTCCAAAAATAACTTCAAATCAAGATTTTGGAGCGGTTTGTAGGATGGAAAGTTGTTCCCATACTTACCAAACAACAAAAATTTTAAAATTTTCGTGTTTCTTGAAAACGGTACGTCCAAGCCTGAAAATGCCAATAGCAAAAGTTGTTTAGAACTCAATTCTTGGTAAGACTGACCAGAAACTTTATCGACAGATATTAAAATAACAAAGTTTCAAATATTTTAGTCAAGAATGCATAAAAATTTTTCAAACTTGCTTTCTGCGATGTTTTTACAACGAAGTTTACGTGTTTTTAATTACGGCAATACCAAAAATTACCTCAAATTGGAATTCTGGAGCAACTTACAGTATGGAAAGCTGTTCCCATACTTACCAAACAACCAAAATTTTTAAAGTTTTGTGTTTCTTGAAAACAGTACGTCCAAACCTGAAAATGCCAAGAGCAAAAGTTGTTTAGAATTGAATTCTTAGTAAGACTGACCAGAAACTCTATCACCAGGTCTTGAAATAACAAAGTTTCAAATATTTTAGTCAAGAATGCTTAAAATTATTTCAAACCTAGTTCCTGCGAAGTTTTACAATTAAATTTATGGCTTTTTAATCACGGAAACACCAAAAATAAATTCAAATTGAGATATTGGAGCGATTTACAGTATGGAAAGTTGTTCCTACACTTACCAAACAACAAAAATTTTAAAATTTTTGTGTTTCTTCAAAATGGTACGTCCAAACCTGAAAATGCCAAGAGCAAAAGTTGTTTAGAATTGAATTCTTGGTAAGACTGACCAGAAACTTTATCGCCAGGTCTTGAAATAACAAAGTTTCAAATATTTTAGTCAAGAATGCTTAAAACTTTCTCAAACCTGGTTCCTGCGAAGTTCTACAATGAAGTTTACGGCTTTTTAACAACGGAAATACCAAAAATAACTTCAAATCGTGATTTTGGGGCGATTTATAGTATGGAAAGTGGCTTGGTAAGTATGGGATACTTAGCAATCAACATAAAGTTAACAATTTTTGTATTTCTTGAAAACCGCACGTCCAAGCCTGAAAATGCCAGGAGCAAAAGTTGTTTAGAATTAAACTTTGAGTAAGACTTACCAGAAATTTTATCAAAAAGGCTCGACAAAACAAAGTTACAACGTTTTTTTTTTCAAAAATACTTAAAATATTTTCAAACCTAGTTCGTGCGAAGTTCTTACAAATAAGTTTACGGCTTTTTAATCACGGAAACACCAAAAATAACTTCAAATCAAGATTTTGGAGCGGTTTATAGGATGGAAAGTTGTTCCCATACTTACCAAACAACAAAAATTTTAAAATTATTCTGTTTCTTGAAAACGGTACGTCCAAGCCTGAAAATGCCAAGAGCAAAAGTTGTTTTGAACTCAATTCTTGGTAAGACTGACCAGAAACTTTATCGACAGATCTTAAAATAACAAAGTTTCAAATATTTTAGTCAGGAATGCTTAAAACTTTCTCAAACCTGGTTCCTGCGAAGTTTTACAATGAAGTTTACGGCTTTTTAACAACGGAAATACCAAAAACAACTTCAAATTGAGATTTTGGAGCGATTTACAGTATGGAAAGTTGTTCCCACACTTACCAAACAACAAAATTTTTTAAACTTTTGTGTTTCTTGAAAACGGTACGTCCAAACCTGAAAATGCCAAGACCAAAAGTTATTTAGGATTGAATTCTTGGTAAGACTGACCAGAAACTTTATCGCCAGGTCTTGAAATAACAAAGTTTCAAATATTTTAGTCAAGAATGCTTAAAACTTTCTCAAACCTGGTTCCTGCGAAGTTTTACAATGAAGTTTACGGCTTTTTAACAACGGAAATACCAAAGACAACTTCAAATCGTGATTTTGGAGCGATTTATAGTATGGAAAGTGGCTTGGTAAGTATGGGATACTTAGCAAACAACATAAAGTTAACAATATTTGTACTTCTTGAAAACTACACGTCCAAGCCTGAAAATGCCAGAAGCAAAAGTTGTTTAGAATTAAACTTTGAGTAAGACTTACCAGAAATTTTATCAAAAAGGCTCGAAAAAACAAAGTTACAACGTTTTTTTTTCAAAAATACTTAAAATATTTTGAAACCTAGTTCGTGCGAAGTTCTTACAACTATGTTTACCGCTTTTTAATCACGGAAATACCAAAAATAACTTCAAATCAAGATTTTGGAGCGGTTTATAAGATGGAAAGTTGTTCCCATACTTACCAAACAACAAAAATTTTAAAATTATTGTGTTTCTTGAAAACGGTACGTCCAAGCCTGAAAATGCCAAAAGCAAAAGTTGTTTAGAATTGAATTCTTAGTAAGACTGACCAGAAACTCTATCACCAGGTCTTGAAATAACAAAGTTTCAAATATTTTAGCCAAGAATGCTTAAAATTATTTCAAACCTAGTTCCTGCGAAGTTTTACAATTAAATTTATGGCTTTTTAATCACGGAAACACCAAAAATAAATTCAATTTGAGATATTGGAGCGATTTACAGTATGGAAAGTTGTTCCTACACTTACCAAACAACAAAAATTTTAAAATTTTTGTGTTTCTTCAAAATGGTACGTCCAAACCTGAAAATGCCAAGAGCAAAAGTTGTTTTGAACTCAATTCTTGGTAAGACTGACCAGAAACTTTATCGACAGATCTTAAAATAACAAAGTTTCAAATATTTTAGTCAGGAATGCTTAAAACTTTCTCAAACCTGGTTCCTGCGAAGTTTTACAATGAAGTTTACGGCTTTTTAACAACGGAAATACCAAAGACAACTTCAAATCAAGATTTTGGAGCCATTTATAGGCTGGAAAGTTGTTCCGATACTTGAACCACGAAAATAACAAAACACAACTTCAAGAGCAAAAACTATTTAGAATTCAGTCTTGAGTATGATTTACTGTAAACATAATCAATAAATCGTAAAATTTTTTCAAACCTGGTTTTTGAGATGTTTTTACAATGAAGTTTAAAGCTTCTTAATCACGGAAATAACAGAAACAACTTCAAATCGGCATTCTTTAGCGATTCACAGTATGAAAAGTTGATCCGATACTTAGCAAACAACAAAAAGTTTAAAAATCTCGTGTTTCTCGAAAACGGTATGCCCAGCCTGAAAACGCCAAGAGCAAAAGTTGTTTAGAATTCAATTTTGATTAAGATTTACTATAAACATAAGTCTTAAAATGTTTTCAACCCTGGTTTTCGCGATGTTTTTACAATGAAGTTTAAGGCTTTTCAATCACGGAAATACCAAAAATAACTTTAAATGGGGTTTTGGAGCGATTTATAGCATGGAAAGTTGCGTGGTAAGTATGGGATACTTACCAAACTACAATAAGTTTAAAAGTTTTGTATTTCTTGAAAACGGTATGTCGAAGCCTGAAAATGCAAAGAGCAAAACTTGTTTAAAATTGAACTTTGAGCAAAACTTATCAGAAACTTTATCAAAATGTCTTGAAACAACAAAGTTACAACGATTTTTGTCAAAAATGCTTAAAATTTTTTCAAACCTACTTTCTGTGATGTTTTTACAATTAAGTTTAGGCCTTTTTAATCACGGAAATAACAAAACACAACTTCGAATCGAGATTTTGGAACCATTTATAGAATGTAAAATGGTTCCCATCCTTACCAAACAACAAAAAGTTTAAAATTTTGTATTTCTAGAAGACGGTAAGTCCAAATCTAAAAACGTCAAGAGCAAAATTTATTTAGAATTCAATCTTGAGTATGATTTACTATAAACATAATCAACAAGTCTTAAAATGTCTTAAAACCTGGTTTCTGAGATGGTTTTACAATAAAATTTACGGCTTCTTAAACACTCAAATACGAAAATCAACTTCAAATGATGATTTTGGAGCCATTTACAGTATGGAAAGTTGTTCCCACACTTACTAAACAACAAAAAGTTTAAAATTTTGTATTTCTTGAAAACGGTATGTCCAAACCTGAAAACGCCATGAGCAAAAGTAATTTAGAATTCAATCTTGAGTAAGATTTACTATAAAAATAATCAACAAGTCTTAAAATGTTTTCAAACCTAGTTTCTGAGATGTTGTTACAATAAAGTTTACGGCTTTTTAAACACGCACATACCAAAAACAACTTCAAATGGGGGTTCTGGAGCCATTTACAGTATGTAAAGTTGTTCCCCAAGAAGTTTGAAATTTTTGTATTTCTTGAAAACGGTATGTCCAAACCTGAAAACGCCAAAAGCAAAAGTAATTTAGAATTCAATCTTGAGTTAGATTTACTATAAATATTATCAATAACCATTAAAATGTTTTCAAACTTGGTTTCTGAGATGTTTATACAATAAAGTTTACGGATTTTTAAACACGCAAATACAAAAAACAACTTCAAATCGGGATTTTGGAGCGATTTATAGAATGTAAAGTGGTTCCCATCCTTACCAAAGAACAAAAAGTTTAAAATTTTGTATTTCTAGAAGACGGTAAGTCCAAATCTAAAAACGTCAAGAGCAAAATATATTTAGAATTCAATCTTGAGTATGATTTACTATAAACATAATCAACAAGTCTTAAAATGTTTTCAAACTTGGTTTCTGAGATGTTTATACAATAATGTTTACGGATTTTTAAACACGCAAATACCAAAAACAACTTCAAATCGGGATTTTGGAGCGATTTATAGAATGTAAAGTGGTTCCCATCCTTACCAAAGAACAAAAAGTTTAAAATTTTGTATTTCTTGAAGACGGTAAGTCCAAATCTAAAAACGCCAAGAGCCAAAGTTATTTAGAATTCAATCTTGAGTATGATTTACTATAAACATAATCAACAAGTCTTAAAATGTTGTCAAATCTGGTTTCTGAGATGGTTTTACAATAAAATTTACGGCTTTTTAAACACTCAAATACGAAAAACAAATTCAAATGGGGATTTTGGAGCCATTTACAGTATGGAAAGTTGTTCCCACACTTACTAAACAACAAAAAGTCTAAAATTTTGTATTTCTTGAAAACGGTATGTCCAAACCAGAAAACGCCATGAGCAAAAGTAATTTAGAATTCAATCTTGAGTAAGATTTACTATAAAAATAATCAACAAGTCTTAAAATGTTCTCAAACCTAGTTTCTGAGATGTTGTTACAATGAAGTTTACGGATTTTTAAACACGCAAATACCAAAAACAACTTCAAATCGGGATTTTGGAGCGATTTATAGAATGTAAAGTGGTTCCCATCCTTACCAAAGAACAAAAAGTTTAAAATTTTGTATTTCTTGAAGACGGTAAGTCCAAATCTAAAAACGTCAAGAGCAAAATTTATTTAGAATTCAATCTTGAGTATGATTTACTATAAACATAATCAACAAGTCTTAAAATGTTGTCAAACCTGGTTTCTGAGATGGTTTTACAATAAAATTTACGGCTTTTTAAACACTCAAATACGAAAAACAACTTCAAATGGGGATTTTGGAGCCATTTACAGTATGGAAAGTTGTTCCCACACTTACTAAACAACAAAAAGTTTAAAATGTTGTATTTCTTGAAAACGGTACGTCTAAACCTGAAAACGCCAAGAGCAAAAGTTGTATAGAATTCAATTTTGAGTAAGACTTACTATAAACTTAAGCAATAAGTCTTAAAAAATTTCAAACCTGGTTTTTGCGATGTTTTCACAATGAAGTTTACGGCCTTTTAACCACGAAAATAACAAAACACAACTTCCAATCGAGATTTTGGAGCGATTTACTGAATGGAAAATGGTTCCCATACTTACCAAACAACAAAAAGTTCAAATTTTTGTATTGCTTGAAAAGGGTACGTCCAAACCTAAAAACGCTAAAAGCAAAAGCTATTTAGAATTCAATCTTGAGTATGATTTACTATAAACATAATCAATAAGTCGTAAAATTTTTGCAAACCTGGTTTTTGAGATGTTTTTACAATGAAGTTTAAAGCTTTTTAATCACGGAAATAACAGAAACAACTTCAAATCGGCATTCTTTAGCGATTTACAATATGAAAAGTTGTTCCGATACTTAGCAAACCACAAAAAGTTTAAAATTTCGTGTTTCTCGAAAACGGTATGTACCAGCCTGAAGACGCCAAAAGCAAAAGTTGTTTAGAATCAAATTTTGATTAAGATTTACTATAAACATAAGCAATAAATCGTAAAAAATTTTCAAAATGTTGTTACAATAGAGTTTACGGCTTTGTAAACATCTCAGAAACTAGGTTTGAAAACATTTTAAGACTTGTTGATTATGTTCATAGTAAATCATACTAGAGATTTACGTTTAGACGTACCGTTTTCAAAAAATACAACATTTTTAAACTTTTTGTGGTTTGGTAAGTATGGGAACAACTTTCCATACTGTAAATCGTTCCAGAATCCCGATTTGAAGCTGTTTTTGTTATTTCCGAGATTAAAAAGCCTTAAACTCCATTGTAAAAACATGGCAAAAACCAGGTTTGAAAAAATTTTACGATTTATTTTTTATGTTTATAGTAAATCTTAATCAAAATTTGATTCTAAACAACTTTTTTTTTTGGCGTTTTCAGGCTGGTACATACCGTTTTCGAGAAACACGAAATTTTTAAACTTTTTGTTATTTGGTAAATATGGGAACAACTTTCCATACTGTAAATGGTTCCAAAATCCTGATTTGAAGTTGTTTTTAATATTTTCGTGGTTAAAAAGCCGTAAACTTCATTGTAAAAATATCTCAGAAACCAAGTTTGAAAACAAATTAATAGTTATTGATTACATTTATGGTAAATCTAACTCAAGATTGAATTCTAATTTACTGTTGCTCTTGGCGTTTTCAGGTTTGGACATACCGTTTTCAAAAAATTCAAAAATTTCAAACTTCTTGGGGAACAACTTTACATACTGTAAATAGCTCCAGAATCCCCATTTGAAGTTGTTTTTGGTATGTGCGTGTTTAAAAAGCCGTAAACTTTATTGTAACAACATCTCAGAAACTAGGTTTGAGAACGTTTTAAGACTTGTTGATTATTCTTATAGTAAATCTTACTCAAGATTGAATTCTAAATTACTTTTGCTCATGGCGTTTTCAGGTTTGGACATACCGTTTTCAAGAAATACAAAATTTTAAACTTTTTGTTCTTTGGTAAGGATGGGAACCACTTTACATTCTATAAATCGCTCCAAAATCCCGATTTGAAGTTGTTTTTGGTATTTGCGTGTTTAAAAAGCCGTAAACTTCATTGTAGAACTTCGCAGGAACCAGGTTTGAGAAAGTTTTAAGCATTCTTGACTAAAATATTTGAAACTTTGTTATTTCAAGACCTGGCGATAAAGTTTCTGGTCAGTCTTACCAAGAATTCAATTCTAAACAACTTTTGCTCTTGGCATTTTCAGGTTTGGACGTACCATTTTGAAGAAACACAAAAATTTTAAAATTTTTGTTGTTTGGTAAGTGTAGGAACAACTTTCCATACTGTAAATCGCTCCAATATCTCAATTTGAATTTATTTTTGGTGTTTCCGTGATTAAAAAGCCATAAATTTAATTGTAAAACTTCGCAGGAACTAGGTTTGAAATAATTTTAAGCATTCTTGACTAAAATATTTGAAACTTTGTTATTTCAAGACCTGGTGATAGAGTTTCTGGTCAGTCTTACTAAGAATTCAATTCTAAACAACTTTTGCTCTTGGCATTTTCAGGTTTGGACGTACTGTTTTCAAGAAACACAAAACTTTAAAAATTTTGGTTGTTTGGTAAGTATGGGAACAGCTTTCCATACTGTAAGTTGCTCCAGAATTCCAATTTGAGGTAATTTTTGGTATTGCCGTAATTAAAAACACGTAAACTTCGTTGTAAAAACATCGCAGAAAGCAAGTTTGAAAAATTTTTATGCATTCTTGACTAAAATATTTGAAACTTTGTTATTTTAATATCTGTCGATAAAGTTTCTGGTCAGTCTTACCAAGAATTGAGTTCTAAACAACTTTTGCTATTGGCATTTTCAGGCTTGGACGTACCGTTTTCAAGAAACACGAAAATTTTAAAATTTTTGTTGTTTGGTAAGTATGGGAACAACTTTCCATCCTACAAACCGCTCCAAAATCTTGATTTGAAGTTATTTTTGGAATTTCCGTGATTAAAAAGCCGTAAACTTAATTGTAAACACATCGCAGAAAGAAAATTTGAAAAAATTTTAAGCATTCTTGACTAAAATAGTTGAAACCTTGTTATTTCAAGACCTGTCGATAATTTTTCTGGTCAGTTTTACCAAGTATTGATTTCTAGACAACTTTTGCTCTTGGCATTTTCAGGCTTGAACGCACAGTTTTCAAGAAACACAAAAATTTTAAAATTTTTGTTGTTTGGTAAGTGTGGGAACAACTTTCCATACTGTAAATCGTTCCAAAACCTCAATTTGAAGTTGTTTTTGGTATTTCTGTTGTTAAAAAGCCGTAAACTTCGTTTTAAAAACATCGCAGAATCCGGGATTGAAAAATTTTAAGTATTTTTGGGAAAAAATCGTTATAACTTTATTGTTTTAAGATTTATGGATAATGTTTCTAGCAAATCTTACTCAAGATCGAATTCTGAACACATTTTGCTCTTGCTATTTTTTCGCTAGCAAGCATAGTTTTCGAGAAAACGGCTGATTTACCACAAAAATACCAAAAATCGCTTCAAATCGGGATTCTGAAGCGTTTTACAGCATTTGCGGTCGTTTTCTTGAAACCGGTGCGTGCTAGCAGAAAAATACCAAGAGCAAAATGTGTTTAGAATTCAATTTTGAGTCAGTTTTCGTTTAAGTTGTATCTCTAGGTCTTAAAACAAGAACGATACTACGACTTTATCACAACAACACTAAAAAGAGTTTCCAATCCTGGTTTCAGCAACGTGTTACTAAGAAATTTCTCACTCAGCGTTTCAAAGTAAACGACAGTACGTGCAACAAAACGTCCGAGAATCATGATTTGAAGTGAATTTAAGGATTTTCGTGATTATTAAGGCGTTAATCTCTTTGTTACGAGTCGTAGAAACCAGATTGTACAAAATATGTAGTATTTTTGTGAAAAAGTCGTTGTAACGTTTTTGTTTTAAGACTTATTGCTAAAGCTTAAACCACATCCCACCTGAAATTGAATTCTGAACAACTTTTGCTCTTGCTATTTTATTGCTAGCACGCACCGGTTTAAAGGAAACGACCGTAAATGCTGTAAAACGCTTCAGAATCCCGATTTGAAGCGATTTTCGGTATTTTTGTGATAAATCGGCTGTTTTCTCGAAAACTATGCATGGTAGCGATAAAATAGCAAGAGCAAAATGTGTTTAAAATTCGATTTTGAGTAAGATTTGCTAGAAACATTAGCCATAAATCTTAAAACAATAAAGTTATAACGATTTTTTTCCCAAAAATACTTGAAATTTTTCAATCCCGGTTTCTGCAATGTTTTTAAAACGAAGTTTACGGGTTTTTAATCACGGCAATACCAAAAATTACCTCAAATCGAGATTCTGGAGCAACTTGCAGTATGGAAAGTTGTTCCCACACTTACCAAACAACAAAAATTTTTAAACTTTTGTGTTTCTTGAAAACGGTACGTCCAAACCTGAAAATGCCAAGACCAAAAGTTGTTTAGCATTGAATTCTTGGTAAGACTGACCAGAAACTTTATCGCCAGGTCTTGAAATAACAAAGTTTCAAATATTTTAGTCAAGAATGCTTAAAACTTTCTCAAACCTGGTTCCTGCGAAGTTTTACAATGAAGTTTACGGCTTTTTAACAACGGAAATACCAAAAATAACTTCAAATCGTGATTTTAGAGCGATTTATAGTATGGAAAGTGGCTTGGTAAGTATGGGATACTTAGCAAACAACATAAAGTTAACAATATTTGTATTTCTTGAAAACTACACGTCCAAGCCTTAAAATGCCAGGAGCAAAAGTTGTTTAGAATTAAACTTTGAGTAAGACTTACCAGAAAATTTATCAAAAAGGCTCGAAAAAACAAAGTTACAACGTTTTTTTTTCGCAAATACTTAAAATATTTTCAAACCTAGTTCGTGCGAAGTTCTTACAAATGAGTTTACGGCTTTTTAATCACGAAAACACCAAAAATAACTTCAAATCAAGACTTTGGAGCGGTTTATAGGATAGAAAGTTGTTCCCATACTTACCAAACAACAAAAATTTTTAAATTTTCGTGTTTCTTGAAAACGGTAAATCCAAGCCTGAAAATGCCAAAAGCAAAAGTGATTTAGAACTCAATTCTTAGTAAGACTGACCAGAAACTTTATCGACAGATCTTAAAATAACAAAGTTTCAAATATTTTAGTCAAGAATGTATAAAAATTTTTCAAACTTGCTTTCTGCGATGTTTTTACAACGAAGTTTACAGGTTTTTAATCACCGCAATACCAAAAATTACCTCAAATCGGGATTCTGGAGCAACTTACAGTATGGAAAGTTGTTCCCATACTTACCAAACAACCAAAATTTTTAAAGTTTTATGTTTCTTGAAAACGGTACGTCCAATCCTGAAAATGCCAGGAGCAAAAGTTGTTTAGAATTCAATTTTGATTAAGATTTACTATAAACATATTCAATAAGTCTTAAAATGTTTTCAAACCTGGTTTTGGCGATGTTTTTACAATGAAGTTTAAGGCTTTTCAATCACGGAAATACCAAAGACAACTTCAAATCGTGATTTTGGAGCGATTTATAGTATGGAAAGTGGCTTGGTAAGTATGGGATACTTAGCAAACAACATAAAGTTAACAATATTTGTACTTCTTGAAAACTACACGTCCAAGCCTGAAAATGCCAGAAGCAAAACTTGTTTAAAATTGAACTTTGAGCAAAACTTATCAGAAATTTTATCAAAATGTCTTGAAACAACAAAGTTACAACGGTTTTAGTGAAAAATGCTTAAAATTTTTTCAAACCAAACCTACTTTCTGTGATGTTTTTACAATTAAGTTTAGGCCTTTTTAATCACCGAAATAACAAGACACAACTTCAAATCGAGATTTTGGAACCATTTACAGTATGGAAAGTTGTTCCCATATTTACCAAATAACAAAAAGTTTGAAATTTTTGTATTTCTTGAAAGCGGTATGTCCAAACCTAAAAACGCCATGAGCATAAATAATTTCGTATTCAATCTTGAGTAAGATTTACTATAAAACTAATCAATAAGTCTTAAAATGTTTTCAAACCTGTTTTCTAAGATGGTTTTACAATAAAGTTAACGGATTTTTAAACACGCAAATACCAAACACAACTTCACATCGGGATTTTGGAGCGATTTACAGAATGTAAAGTGGTTCCCATCCTTACCAAACAACAAAAAGTTTAAAATTTTGTATTTCCAGAAGACGGTAAGTCCAAATCTAAAAACGTCAAGTGCAAAAGTTATTTAGAATTCAATCTTGAGTAAGATTTACTATAAAAATAATCAATAAGTCTTAAAATGTTTTCAAACCTGGTTTCTGAGATGTTGTTACAATAAAGTTTACGGCTTTTTAACCACGAAAATATCAAAAACAACGTCAAATCGGGATTTTTCAACCAATTGCAGTATGGAAATTTGTTCCCAAACTTACCAAACTACAAAAAGTTTTAAAACTTAGTTTTTCTTGGAAACTGTAGGTTCAAGCCTGAAAACGCCTAAAGCAATAGTTGTTTAGGATGCAATCTTGAGTAAGACTTACTATAAAGTTACAACGATTTTTGTCAAAAATGCTTAAAATTTTTTCAAACCTACTTTCTGTGATGTTCTTACAATAAAATTTAGACCTTTTTAAAAACGGAAATACCAAAAATAACTTCAGAAACATAATCAAAAGGTCATAAAATGTTTTCCAACCTGGTTTCTGAGATGCTTTTAGAATAAAGTTGACGGCTTTTTAATCACGGAAATAACAAAAACACCTCAAACGGCATTTAGGAGCTTTTTACAGTATGGAAAGTTGTTCTCAAATTTACCAAATTGCAAAAAGTTTAAAAATTTCGTGTTTCTTCAAAACGGTATGTCCCAGCCTGAAAATGTCAAGAGCAAAAGTTGTTTAGAATTCAGTCTTGAGTAAGACTTACTATAAACTTAATCAGTAACTCTTAAAAAATTTTAAACCTGGTTTTTGCGATGTTTATACAATGAAATTCCTTGATCTGTTTTTGCTAACCACTTGGCTAATTTTGTACCTGGCCCGCAAATTTATGTCCTGGAATATGTAGTTCAAATGGCAACTTATAAATTCTTGAAAACGATACGACCTAGCCTGAAAACGCCAAGAGCAAATGTTGTTTAGAATTCAATTTTGAGTAAGATTTATTATAAACATAATAAATAAGTCTTAAAATGTTTTCAAAGCCGGTTTTTGAAATGTTTTAACAATGAAGTTTACGGCTTTTTAACCACATAAATAACAAAACACAACTTCAAATCGAGATTTTGGAGCGATTTACTGAATGGAAAATGGTTCCCATACTTACCAAACAACAGAAAGTTCAAATTTTTTGTATTTCTTGAAAACAGTACGTCCAAATCTAAAATCGCTAAAAGCAAAAGCTATTTAGAATTCAATCTGGAGTATGATTTACTATAAACATAAACAATAAGTCGTAAAATTTTTTCAAACCTGGTTTTTGAGATGTTTTTACAATGAAGTTTAAAGCTTTTTAATCACGGAAATAACAGAAACAACTTCAAATCGGCATTCCTTTGCGATTTACAATATGAAAAGTTGTTCCGATACTTACCAAGCAACAAAAAGTTTAAAAATCTCGTGTTTCTCGAAAACGGTGTGTACCAGCCTGAAAACGCCAAAAGCAAAAGTTGTTTAGAATCAAATTTTGATTAAGATTTACTATAAACATAAATAATAAATCGTAAAATTTTTTCAAACCTGGTTTTTGCGATGTTTTTACAATGAAGTTTAAGAATTTTTAATCACGGAAATAACAAAAACAGCTTCATATCGGGATTCTGAAGCGATTTACAGTATGGAAAGTTGTTCCCATACTTACCAAACCACAAAAAGTTTAAAAATGTTGTATTTCTTGAAAACGGTACGTCTAAACTTGAAAATGCCAAGACCAAAAGTTGTTTAGAAATGAATATTTGGTAAGACTGACCAGAAACTTTATCGCCAGGTCTTGAAATAACAAAGTTTCAAATATTTTAGTCAAGAATGCTTAAAACTTTCTCAAACCTGGTTCCTGCGAAGTTTTACAATGAAGTTTACGGCTTTTTAACAACGGAAATACCAAAAATAACTTCAAATTGAGATTTTGGAGCGATTTACAGTATGGAAAGTTGTTCCCACACTTACCAAACAACAAAAATTTTAGAATTTTTGTGTTTCTTTAAAACGGTACGTCCAAGCCTAAAAATGCCAAGAGCAAAAGTTGTTTAGAATTCAATTTTGATTATGATTTACTATAAACCTAATCAATAAGTCTTAAAATGTTTTCAAACCTGGTTTCTGATGTGTTTTAAATGAACTTTACGGCTTCTTAACAACGGGAATACCAAAAACAACTTCAAATTGAGATTTTGAAGCGATTTACAGTATGGAAAGTTGTTCCCACACTCACCAAAAAACAAAAAGTTTAAAAAAATGTGTTTCTCGAAAGCAGGACGACTTGGTCTGAAAATTCCAACAGCAAAATTTGTTTAGAATTCAATTTTAGGTAAGACTGACCAGGAAATTTATCAAAAAGTTTTAAAACTACAAATTTACAACGATTTTGGTCAAAAGTGCTTAAAATTTTTCAATCCTGGTTTCTGCGATATTTTTGCAATCAAATTTTCAACTTTTTAATCACGGAAATACAAAAAATAACTTCAAATCCAGATTCTGGAGCGATTTGTAGTATGGAAAGTTGTTTGGTAAGTATGGGATACTTACCAAACAACAATAAGATGAAAATTTTTGTATTTCTTGAAAACGGTAGGTCCAAGCTTAAAAACGCCAAGAGCAAAAGTTGCTTAGAATTCTATTTTGAGTAACATTTACTATAAAATTAATCAATAAGTCTTAAAATTTTTTCAAACCTGGTTTTGGCGATGTCTTTACAATGAAGTTTAAGGCTTTTCAATCACGGAAATACCAAAAATAACTTCAAATGGGGCTTTTGAAGCGATTTATAGCATGGAAAGTTGCGTGGTAAGTATGGGATACTTACCAAACCACAATAAGTTTAAAAGTTTTGTATTTCTTGAAAACGGTATGTCGAAGCCTGAAAATGCAAAGAGCAAAACTTGTTTAAAATTGAACTTTGAGCAAAACTTATCAGAAACTTTATCAAAATGTCTTGAAACAACAAAATTACAACGATTTTTGTCAAAAATGCTTAAAATTTTTTCAAACCTACTTTCTGTGATGTTTTTACAATAAAGTTTACGGCTCTTTAAACGCGCACATACGAAAAACAACTTCAAATGGAAATTCTGGAGCCATTTACAGTATGTAAAGTTGTTCCCCAAGAAGTTTGAAATTTTTGTATTTCTTGAAAACGGTATGTCCAAACCTGAAAAGGCCAAGAGCAAAAGTAATTTAGAATTCAATCTTGAGTTAGATTTACTATAAATATTATCAATCACCATTAAAATGTTTTCAAACTTGGTTTCTGAGATGTTTATACAATAAAGTTTACGGATTTTTAAACACGCAAATACCAAAAACAACTTCAAATCGGGATTTTGGAGCGGTTTATAGAATGTAAAGTGGTTCCCATCCTTACCAAAGAACAAAAAGTTTAAAATCTCGTATATCTAGAAGACGGTAAGTCCAAATCTAAAAACGTCAAGAGCAAAATTTAATTAGAATTCAATCTTGAGTATGATTTACAATTAACATAATCAACAAGTCTCAAAATGTTTTCAAACCTGGTTTCTGAGATGGTTTTACAATAAAATTTACGGCTTTTTAAACACTCAAATACGAAAAACAATTTCAAATGGGGATTTTGGAGCCATTTACAGTATGGAAAGTTGTTCCCACACTTACTAAATAACAAAAAGTTTAAAATTTTGTATTTCTTGAAAACGGTATGTCCAAACCTGAAAACGCCATGAGCAAAAGTAATTTAGAATTCAATCTTGAGTAAGATTTACTATAAAAATAATCAACAAGCCTTAAAATGTTTTCAAACCTAGTTTCTGAGATGTTGTTACAATAAAGTTTACGGCTTTTTAAACCCGCACATACCAAAAACAACTTCAAATGGGGATTCTGGAGCCATTTACAGTATGTAAAGTTGTTCCCCAAGAAGTTTGAAATTTTTGTATTTCCTGAAAACGGTATGTCTAAACCTGAAAACGCCAAGTGTAAAAGTAAATTAGAATTCAATCTTGAGTTAGATTTACTATAAATGTAATCAATAACTATTAAAATGTTTTCAAACTTGGTTTCTGAGATGTTTTTACAATGAAGTTTACGGCTTTTTAACCACGAAAATATTAAAAACAACTTCAAATCAGGATTTTGGAACCATTTACAGTATAGAAAGTTGTTCCCATATTTACCAAATAACAAGAAGTTTGAAATTTTTGTATTTCTTGAAAACGGTATGTCCAAACCTGAAAACTCCAAGAGCAAAAGTAATTTAGAATTCAATTTTGAGTAAGATTTATTATAAACATAATAAATAAGTCTTAAAATATTTTCAAACCCGGTTTTTGAGATGTTTTAACAATGAAGTTTACGGCTTTTTAACCCCGAAAATAACAAAACACAACTTCAAATCGAGATTTTGGAGCGATTTACTGAATGGAAAATGGTTCCCATACTTACCAAACAACAGAAAGTTCAAATTTTTTTGTATTTCTTGAAAACGGTACGTCCAAACTTAAAAACGCTAAAAGCAAAAGCTATTTAGAATTCAATCTTGAGTATGATTTACTATAAACATAATCAATAAGTCGTAAAAATTTTTCAAACCTGGTTTTTGAGATGTTTTTACAATGAAGTTTAAAGCTTTTTAATCACGGAAATAACAGAAACAACTTCAAATCGGCATTCTTTAGCGATTCACAATATGAAAAGTTGATCCGATACTTAGCAAACAACAAAAAGTTTAAAAATTTCGTGTTTCTCGAAAACGGTATGTCCCAGCCTACAAACGCCAAAAGCAAAAGTTGTTTAGAATCAAATTTTGATTAAGATTTACTATAAACATAAACAATAAATAATATTGTAAAACTATCTCAGAAACCAGCTTTGAAAACATTTTAAGACTTGTTGATTATTTTTATAGTAAATCTTACTCAAGATTGAATACTAAATTACCATTGCTTATGGCGTTTTCAGGTTTGGACATGCCGTTTTCAAAAAATTCAAAAATTTCAAACTTTTTGTTGTTTGGTAAAGATGGGAACCACTTTACATTCTGTAAATTGCTCCAAAATCCCGATTTGAATTTATTTTTATTATTTCCGTGGTCAAAAAGCTGTAAACTTTATTGTAAAATCTTCCCAGAAACCAGGAATAAAAAATGTTTACTATTTTTGACAAAGATTGTTGTAAATTTGTTGTTTCAAGGATTTTTGATAAAGTTTATAGTAAGTCTTACTCAAGCATTCTAAACAACTATTGCTCTAAGCGTTTTCAGGCTTGCACCTACAGTTTTCAAGAAAAACGAAATTTTTAAACTTGTTGTAGCTTGGTTAGTTTGGGAACAACTTTTCATACTGTAAATGGTTCCAAAGTCCCGATTTGAAGGTGTTTTCGATATTTCCGTGGTTAAAAAGCCGTAAACTTCATTGTAGAAACATCTCAGAAACCAGAATTAAAAATATTTTAACAGTTATTGATTATATTTATAGTAAATCTAACTCGAAAATGGTTCCCATACTTACCAAACAACAGAAAGTTCAATTTTTTTGTATTTCTTGAAATCTTTACGTCCAAACCTAAAAACGCTAAAAGCAAAAGCTATTTAGAATTCAATCTTGAGTATGATTTACTATAAACATAGTCAATAAGTCGTAAAATTTTTTCAAACCTCGTTTTTGAGATGCTTTTACAATGAAGTTTAAAGCTTTTTAATCACGGAAATAACAGAAACAACTTCAAATCGGCATTCTTTAGCGATTTACAGTATGAAAAGTTGTTCCGGTACTTACCAAACTACAAAAAGTTTAAAAATTTCGTGTTTCTCGAAAACGGTATGTCCCAGCCTGAAAACGCCAAAAGCAAAAGTTGTTTAGAATCAAATTTTGATTAAGATTTACTATAAACATAAACAATAAATCGTAAAATTTTTTCAAACCTGGTTTTTGCGATGTTTTTACAATGAAGTTTAAGGCTTTTTAATCACGGAAATAACAAAAACAGCTTCAAATCAAAATTCTGGAGCGATTTACAGTATGGAAAGTTGTTCCCATACTTACCAAACAACAAAAAGTTTAAAAATGTTATATTTCTTGAAAACGGTACGTCTAAACCTGAAAACGCCAAAAGCAAAAGTTGTTTAGAATTCAATTTTGAGTAAGACTTACAATAAACTTAAGCAATAAGTCTTAAAAAATTTCAAACCTGGTTTTTGCGATGTTTTCACAATGAAGTTTACGGCTTTTTAACCACGAAAATAACAAAACACAACTTCAAATCGAGATTTTGTAGCGATTTACAGAATGGAAAGTCGTTCCCAAACTCACCAAATTGCAAAAAGTATTTGCCATATGGGAATTTCGTGATTTTTGCCCCTACCGTTTTCGAGAAAAACCGTATTTTTAAACTTTTTGTATTTTGGTATGTTTGGGAACAACTTTCCATACAGTAAATGGCCCCAAATTCGGTACAAAATTTTAAACTTTTTGTTGATTGGTAAGGATGGGAACCACTTTACATTCTGTAAATCGCTCCAAAATCCAGATGTGAGGTTGTTTTTGGTAGTTGCGTGTTTAAAAATCCGTTAACTTTATTGTAAAACCATCTCAAAAACCAGGTTTGAAAACATTTTAAGACTTATTGATTATTTTTATAGTAAATCTAACTCAAGATTGAATTCTAAGTTACTTTTGCTCTTGGCGTTTTCAGGTTTGGACATACTGTTTTCAAGAAATACAAGAATTTCAAACTTTTTGTTGTTTGATAAGTATGAAAACAATTTTCCATACTGTAAATGGCTCCAAAATCTCCATTTGAAGTTGTTTTTTGTATGTGCGTGTTTAAAAAGCCGTAAACTTTATTGTAACAACATCTTAGAAACCAGGTTTGAAAACATTTTAAGACTTATTGATTATTTTTATAGTAAATCTTACTCAAGATTGAATTCTAAATTATTTATGCTCATGGCGTATTCAGGTTTGGATATACCGTTTTTAAGAAATACAAAATTTAAAACTTTTTGTTGTTTGGTAAGTATGGGAACAACTTTCCATACTGTAAATCGCACCAAAATCCCCATTTGAAGTTGTTTTTGGTATTTGCGTGTTTAAAAATCCGTAAACTTTATTGTAAAAACATTTCAGAAACCAAGTTTGAAAACATTTTAATAGTATTGATAATATTTATAGTATATCTAACTCAAGATTAAATTCTAAATTAATTTTGCTCTTGGCGTTTTCAGGTTTGGACATACCGTTTTCAAGAAATACAAAAATTTCAAACTTTTTGTTGTTTAGTAAGCATGGGAACAACTTTCTATACTGTAAATGGCTCCAAAATCCCCATTTGAAGTTGTTTTTTGTATGTGCGTGTTTAAAAATCCGTAAACTTTATTGTAAAAACATTTCAGAAACCAAGTTTGAAAACATTTTAATAGTATTGATAATATTTATAGTATATCTAACTCAAGATTAAATTCTAAATTAATTTTGCTCTTGGCGTTTTCAGGTTTGGACATACCGTTTTCAAGAAATACAAAAATTTCAAACTTTTTGTTGTTTAGTAAGCATGGGAACAACTTTCTATACTGTAAATGGCTCCAAAATCCTCATTTGAAGTTGTTTTTGGTATGTGCGTGTTTAATAAACTGTAAACTTTATTGTAACAACATCTCAAAAACCAGCTTTGAAAACATTTTAAGACTTATTTATTATGTTTATAATAAATCTTACTCAAAATTGAATTCTAAACAACATTTGCTCTTGGCGTTTTCAGGCTAGGTCGTATCGTTTTCGAGAATTTACAAGTTGCCATTTGAACTACATATTCCAGGATATAAATTTTGCGGGCCAGGCACAAAATTAGCCAAGTGGTTAGTAAAAGGAGATCAAGGAACTTCATTGTATACTTAAACGAAAACTGACTCAAAATTGAATTCTAAACACATTTTGCTCTTGGTATTTTTCTGCTAGCACGCACCGGTTTCAAGAAAACGACCGCAAATGTTGTAAAACGCTTCAGAATCCAAATTTGAAGCGATTCTCGGTATTTTTGTGGTAAATCAGCCGTTTTCTTGAAGTTGTTTTTCGTATTTGCGTGTTTAAAAAGCCCTAACTTTATTGTAAATCCATCTCAGGAACCATGTTTCAAAACATTTTAAGACTTGTTGATTATGTTCATAGTAAATCATACTCAAGATTGAATTCTAAATAACTTTTGCACTTGACGTTTTTAGATTTGGACTTACCGTCTTCTAGAAATACAAAATTTTAAACTTTTTGTTGTCTGGTAAATATGGGAACAACTTTCCATACTGTAAATGGTTCCAAAATCTCGATTTGAAGTAGTGTCTTGTTATTTCGGTGATTAAAAAGGCCTAAACTTAATTGTAAAAACATCACAGAAAGTAGGTTTGAAAATTTTTTAAACATTTTTGACAAAAACCGTTGTAACTTTGTTGTTTCAAGACATTTTGATAAAATTTCTGATAAGTTTTGCTCAAAGTTCCATTTTAAACAAGTTTTGCATTTTCATTTTCAGGCTTCGACATACCGTTTTCTAGAAATACAAAACTTTTAAACTTATTGTGGTTTGGTAAGTATCCCATACTTACCACGCAACTTTCCATACTATAAATCGCTCCAAAAGCTACATTTGAAGTTATTTTTGGTATTTCCGTGATTGAAAAGCCTTAAACTTCATTGTAATAACATCGCAAAAACCAGGTTTGAAAAAATTTTACGATTTATTGTTTATGTTTATAGTAAATCTTAATCAAAATTTGATTGTAAACAACTTTTACTTTTGGCGTTTTCAGGCTGGTACATACCGTTTTCGAGAAACACGAAATTTTAAACTTTTTGTGATTTGGTAAGTATCGGAACAACTTTTCATATTGTAAATCGCTAAAGAATGCCTATTTGAAGTTGTTTCTGTTATTTCCGTGATTAAAAAGCTTTAAACTTTATTGTAAAAATATCTCAAAAACCAGGTTTGAAAAAATTTTACGACTTATTGATTATGTTTATAGTAAATCATACTCAAGATTGAATTCTAAATAGCTTTTGCTTTTAGCGTTTTTAGGTTTGGACGTACCGTTTTCAAGCAATACAAAAATTTGAATTTTCTGTTGTTTGGTAAGTATGGGAACCATTTTCCATTCAGTAAATCGCTCCAAAATCTCGATTTGAAGTTGTCTTTTGTTATTTTCGTGGTTAAAAAGCCGTAAACTTCATTGTGAAAACATCTCAGAAACCAAATTTGAAAACATTTTCATAGTTATTGATTACATTTATAGTAAATCTAACTCAAGATTGAATTCTAATTTACTTTTGCACTTGGCGTTTTCAGGTTTGGACATATCGTTTTCAAGAAATACAAAAATTTCAAACTTCTTGGGGAACAACTTTACATACTGTAAATGGCTCCAGAATCCCCATTTGAAGTTGTTTTTGGTATGTGCGTGTTTAAAAAGCCGTAAATTTATTGTAACAACATCTCAGAAACTAGGTTTGAAAACATTTTAAGACTTGTTGATTATTTTTATAGTAAATCTTACTCAAGATTGAATTCTAAATTACTTTTGCTCATGGCGTTTTCAGGTTTGGACATACCGTTTTCAAGAAATACAAAATTTTAAACTTTTTGTTGTTTAGTAAGTGTGGGAACAACTTTCCATACTGTAAATGGCTCCAAAATCCACATTTGAAATTGTTTTTCGTATTTGAGTGTTTAAAAAGCCGTAAATTTTATTGTAAAACCATCTCAGAAACCAGGTTTGAAAACATTTTAAGACTTGTTGATTATGTTTATAGTAAATCATACTCAAGATTGAATTCTAAATAAATTTTGCTCTTGACGTTTTTAGATTTGGACTTACCGTCTTCTAGAAATACAAAATTTTAAGCTTTTTGTTGTTTGGTAAGGATGGGAACCATTTTACATTCTATAAATGGTTCCAAAATCTCGATTTGAAGTTGTGTTTTGTTATTTCCGTGAGTAAAAAGGCCTAAACTCTATTGTAAAAACATCACAGAAAGTAGGTTTGAAGAAATTTTAAGCATTTTTGACAAAAATCGTTGTAACTTTGTTGTTTCAAGACATTTTGATAAAGTTTCTGATAAGTTTTGCTCAAAGTTCAATTTTACACAAGTTTTGCTCTTTGCATTTTCAGGCTTCGACATACCGTTTTCAAGAAATACAAAACTTTTAAACTTATTGTGGTTTGGTAAGTATCCCATCCTTACCAAACAACTTTCCATACTACAAATCGCTCCAGAATCTGGATTTGAAGTTATTTTTTGTATTTTCGTGATCAAAAAGTTGAAAATTTGATTGCAAAAACATCGCAGAAACCAGGATTGAAAAATTTTAAGCACTTTTGACCAAAATCGTTGTAAATTTGTAGTTTTAAAACTTTTTGATAAATTTCCTGGTCAGTCTTACCTAAAATTGAATTCTTAACAAATTTTGCTGTTGGAATTTTCAGACCAAGTCGTCCCGTTTTCGAGAAACACATTTTTTTAAACTTTTTGTTGTGTGGTAAGTGTGGGAACAACTTTCCATACTGTAAATCTCTCCAAAATCTCAATTTGAAGTTATTTTTGGTATTCCCGTTGTTAAGAAGCCGTAAAGTTCATTTAAAACACATCAGAAACCAGGTTTGAAAACATTTTAAGACTTCTTAATTGTAAAAGCATCACAGAAAGTAGGTTTGAAAAAATTTTAAGCATTTTTGACAAAAACCGTTGTAACTTTGTTGTTTCAAGATATTTTGAAAAAATTTCTGATAAGTTTTGCTCAAAGTTCAATTTTAAACAAGTTTTGCTTTTTGCATTTTCAGGCTTCGACATACCGTTTTCTAGAAATACAAAACTTTTAAACTTATTGTGGTTTGGTAAGTATCCCATACTTACCACGCAACTTTCCATACTATAAATCGCTCCAAAAGCCCCATTTGAAGTTATTTTTGGTATTTCCGTGATTGAAAAGCCTTAAACTTCATTGTAAAAACATCGCCAAAACCAGGTTTGAAAAGATTTTAAGACTTATTGATTATGTTTATAGTAAATCTTAATCAAAATTGAATTTTAAACAACTTTTGCTCTTGGCGTTTTCAGGCTGGGCATACCGTTTTCGAGAAACACGAGGTTTTTAAACTTTTTGTTGTTTGCTAAGTATCGGATCAACTTTTCATACTGTGAATCGCTAAAGAATGCCGATTTGAAGTTGTTTCTGTTATTTCCGTGATTAAAAAGCTTTAAACTTCATTGTAAAAACATCTCAAAAACCAGGTTTGAAAAAATTTTACGACTTATTGATTATGTTTACAGTAAATCATACTCAAGACTGAATTCTAAATAGTTTTTGCTCTTGAAGTTGTGTTTTGTTATTTTCGTGGTTCAAGTATCGGAACAACTTTCCAGCCTATAAATGGCTCCAAAATCTTGATTTGAAGTTATTTTTGTGTTTCCGTGATTAAAAAGCTATAAACTTAATTGTAAAACTTCGCAGGAACTAGGTTTAAAAAATTTTCAAGCATTCTTGACTAAAATATTTGAAACTTTGTTATTTCAAGACCTGGTGATAAAGTTTCTGGTCAGTCTTACCAAGAATTCAATTCTAAACAACTTTTGCTCTTGGCATTTTCAGGTTTGGACGTACCGTTTTCAAGAAACACAAAACTTTAAAAATTTTGGTTGTTTGGTAAGTATGGGAACAACTTTCCATACTCTAAGTTGCTCCAGAATCCCGATTTGATGTAATTTTTGGTATTGCGGTGATTAAAAACCCGTAAACTTCGTTGTAAAAACATCGCAGAAAGCAAGTTTGAAAAATTTTTATGCATTCTTGACTAAAATATTTGTAACTTTGTTATTTTAAGATCTGTCGATAAAGTTTCTGGTCAGTCTTACCAAGAATTGAGTTCTAAACAACTTTTGCTTTTGGCATTTTCAGGCTTGGATGTACCGTTTTCAAAAAACACAAAAATTTTAAAATTTTTGTTGTTTGGTAAGTATGGGAACAACTTTCTATCCTATAAACAGCTCCAAAGTCTTGATTTGAAGTTATTTTTGGTGTTTCCGTGATTAAAAAGCCGTAAACTTATTTGTAGGAACTTCGCAGGAACCAGGTTTGAGAAAGTTTTAAGCATTCCTGACTAAAATATTTGAAACTTTGTTATTTTAAGATCTGTCGATAAAGTTTCTGGTCAGTCTTACCAAGAATTGAGTTCTAAACAACTTTTGCTCTTGGCATTTTTAGGCTTGGACGTACCGTTTTCAAGAAACACAATAATTTTAATATTTTTGTTGTTTGGTAACTATGGGAACAACTTTCCATCTTATAAACCGCTCCAAAATCTTGATTTGAAGATATTTTTGGTTTTTCCCTGATTAAAAAGCCGTAAACTTAATTGTAAACACATCGCAGAAAGAAAATTTGAAAAAATTTTAAGCATTCTTGACTAAAATAGTTGAAACCTTGTTATTTCAAGACCTGTCGATAATTTTTCTGGTCAGTTTTACCAAGTATTGATTTCTAAACAACTTTTGCTCTTGGCATTTTCAGGCTTGAACGTACAGTTTTCAAGAAACACAAAAATTTTAAAATTTTTGTTGTTTGGTAAGTGTGGGAACAACTTTCCATACTGTAAATCGCTCCAAAATCTCAATTTGAAGTTGTTTTTGGTGTTTCTGTTGTTAAAAAGCCGTAAACTTCGTTTTAAAAACATCGCAGAAACCGGGATTGAAAAATTTTAAGTATTTTTGGGAAAAAATCGTTATAACTTTATTGTTTTAAGATTTATGGATAATGTTTCTAGCAAATCTTACTCAAAATCGAATTCTGAACACATTTTGCTCTTGCTATTTTTTCGCTAGCAAGCATAGTTTTCGAGAAAACGGCTGATTTACCACAAAAATACCAAAAATCGCTTCAAATCGGGATTCTGAAGCGTTTTACAGCATTTGCGGTCGTTTTCTTGAAACCGGTGCGTGCTAGCAGAAAAATACCAAGAGCAAAATGTGTTTAGAATTCAATTTTGAGTCAGTTTTCGTTTAAGTTGTATCTCTAGGTCTTAAAACAAGAACGATACTACGACTTTATCACAAAAACACTAAATAGAGTTTCCAATCCTGGTTTCAGCAACGTGTTACAAAGAAATTTCTCACTCAGCGTTTCAAAGTAAACGACAGTACGTGCAAAAAAACGGCCGAGAATCATGATTTGAAGTGAATTTAAGGATTTTCGTGATTATTAAGGCGTTAATCTCTTTGTTACGAGTCGTAGAAACCAGATTGTACAAAATATGTAGTATTTTTGTGAAAAAGTCGTTGTAACGTTTTTGTTTTAAGACTTATTGCTAAAGCTTAAACCAAATCCCACCTGAAATTGAATTCTGAACAACTTTTGCTCTTGCTATTTTATTGCTAGCACGCACCGGTTTCAAGGAAACGACCGTAAATGCTGTAAAACGCTTCAGAATCCCGATTTGAAGCGATTTTCTGTATTTTTGTGATAAATCGGCTGTTTTCTCGAAAACTATGCATGGTAGCGAAAAAATAGCAAGAGCAAAATGTGTTTAAAATTCGATTTTGAGTAAGATTTGCTAGAAACATTAGCCATAAATCTTAAAACAATAAAGTTATAACGATTTTTTCCCAAAAATACTTGAAATTTTTCAATCCCGGTTTCTGCAATGTTTTTAAAACGAAGTTTACGGCTTTTTAACAACGGAAATACCAAAAATAACTTCAAATCGTGATTTTAGAGCGATTTATAGTATGGAAAGTGGCTTGGTAAGTATGGGATACTTAGCAAACAACATAAAGTTAACAATATTTGTATTTCTTGAAAACTACACGTCCAAGCCTTAAAATGCGAGGAGCAAAAGTTGTTTAGAATTAAACTTTGAGTAAGACTTACCAGAAATTTTATCAAAAAGGCTCGAAAAAACAAAGTTACAACGTTTTTTTTTCACAAATACTTAAAATGTTTTCAAACCTGGTTTTGGCGATGTTTTTACAATGAAGTTTAAGGCTTTTCAATCACGGAAATACCAAAAATAACTTCAAATGGGGCTTTTGGAGCGATTTATAGTATGGAAAGTTGCGTGGTAAGTATGAGATACTTACCAAACCACAATAAGTTTAAAAGTTTTGTATCTCTAGAAAACGGTATGTCGAAGCCTGAAAATGCAAAAAGCAAAACTTGTTTAAAATTGAACTTTGAGCAAAACTTATCAGAAATTTTATCAAAATGTCTTGAAACAACAAAGTTACAACGGTTTTTGTCAAAAATGCTTAAAATTTTTTCAAACCTACTTTCTGTGATGTTTTTACAATTAAGTTTAGGCCTTTTTAATCACCGAAATAACAAGACGCAACTTCAAATCAAGATTTTGGAACCATTTACAGTATGGAAAGTTGTTCCCATATTTACCAAATAACAAAAAGTTTGAAATTTTTGTATTTCTTGAAAGCGGTATGTCCAAACCTAAAAACGCCATGAGCATAAATAATTTCGTATTCAATCTTGAGTAAGATTTACTATAAAACTAAACAATAAGTCTTAAAATGTTTTCAAACCTCTTTTCTGAGATGGTTTTACAATAAAGTTAACGGATTTTTAAACACGCAAATACAAAACACAACTTCACATCGGGATTTTGGAGCGATTTACAGAATGTAAAGTGGTTCCCATCTTTACCAAACAACAAAAAGTTTGAAATTTTTGTATTTCTATAAGACGGTAAGTCCAAATCTAAAAACGTCAAGTGCAAAAGTTATTTAGAATTCAATCTTGAGTATGATTTGCTATGAACATAATCAACAAGTCTTAAAATGTTTTGAAACATGGTTTCTGGAATGGTTTTACAATAAAGTTTACGGCTTTTTATACACGCAAATACGAAAAACAACTTTAAGAAAACGGCTGATTTACCACAAAAATACCGAAAATCGCTTCAAATTGGGATTCTGAAGCGTTTTACAGCATTTGCGGTCGTTTTCTTGAAACCGGTGCGTATTAGCAGAAAAATACCAAGAGCAAAATATGTTTAGAATTCAATTTTGAGTCAGTTTTCGCTTAAGTATACAATGAAGTTCCTTGATCTCCTTTTACTAACCACTTGGCTAATTTTGTGCCGGGCCCGCAAAATTTATATCCTGGAATATGTAGTTCAAATGGCAACTTGTAAATTCTCGAAAACGATACGACCTAGCCTGAAAACGCCAAGAGCACATGTTGTTTAGAATTCAATTTTGAGTAAGATTTATTATAAACATAATAAATAAGTCTTAAAATGTTTTCAAACCGGGTTTCTGAGATGATTTAACAATGAAGTTTACGGCCTTTTAACCACGAAAATAACAAAACCCAACTTCAAGTCGAGATTTTGGAGCGATTTATAAGTTGGAAAGTTGTTCCCATACTTACCAAACAACAAAAGGTTTTAAATTTTGTATTTCTTAAAAACGGTATATCCAAACCTGAAAACGCCATGAGCATAAATAATTTAGAATTCAATCTTGAGTAAGATTTACTATAAAAATAATCAATAAGTCTTAAAATGTTTTCAAACCTGGTTTCTGAGATGTTGTTACAATAAAGTTTACGGCTTTTTAAACACGCACATACAAAAAACAACTTCAATTGGAGATTTTGGAGCCATTTACAGTATGGAAAATTGTTTTCATACTTATCAATGAACAAAAAGTTTGAAATTCTTGTATTTCTAGAAGACGGTAAGTCCAAATCTAAAAACGTCAAGTGCAAAAGTTATTTAAAATTCAATCTTGAGTATGATTTACTATGAACATAATCAACAAGTCTTAAAATGTTTTGAAACATGGTTTCTGAGATGGTTTTACAATAAAGTTTACGGCTTTTTATACACGCAAATACGAAAAACAACTTTAAGAAAACGGCTGATTTACCACAAAAATACCGAAAATCGCTTCAAATTGGGATTCTGAAGCGTTTTACAGCATTTGCGGTCGTTTTCTTGAAACCGGTGCGTGCTAGCAGAAAAATACCAAGAGCAAATTGTGTTTAGAATTCAATTTTGAGTCAGTTTTCGTTTAAGTATACAATGAAGTTCCTTGATCTCCTTTTACGAACCACTTGGCTAATTATGTGCCTGCCCCGCAAAATTTATATCCTGGAATATGTAGTTCAAATGGCAACTTGTAAATTCTCGGAAACGATACGACCTAGCCTGAAAACGCCAAGAGCAAATGTTGTTTAGAATTCAATTTTGAGTAAGATTTATTATAAACATAATAAATAAGTCTAAAAATGTTTTCAAACCGGGTTTCTGAGATGTTTTAACAATGAAGCTTACGGCTTTTTAACCACGAAAATAACAAAACACAACTTCAAATCGAGATTTTGGAGCGATTTATAAGCTGGAAAGTTGTTCCCATACTTACCAAACAACAAAAGGTTTTAAATTTTGTATTTCTTAAAAACGGTATATCCAAACCAGAAAACGCTATGAGCATAAATAATTTAGAATTCAATCTTGAGTAAGATTTACTATAAAAATAATCAATAAGTCTTAAAATATTTTCAAACCTGGTTTCTGAGATGTTGTTACAATAAAGTTTACGGCTTTTTAAACACGCACATACAAAAAACAACTTCAAATGGAGATTATGGAGCCATTTACAGTATGGAAAATTGTTTTCATACTTATCAAACAACAAAAAGTTTGAAATTCTTGTATTTCTTGAAAACGGTATGTCCACACCTAAAAACGCCAAGAGCAAAAGTCATTTAGAATTTAGTCTTGAGTTAGATTTACTATAAATATAATCAATAACTGTTAAGATATTTTTAATTCTGGTTTCTGAGATGTTTCTACAATGAAGTTTACGGCTTTTTAACCACGGAAATATCGAAAACACCTTCAAATCGGGACTTTGGAACCATTTACAGTATGAAAAGTTGTTCCCAAACTAACCAAACTACAACAAGTTTAAAAATTTCGTTTTTCTTGAAAACTGTAGGTGCAAGCCTGAAAACGCTTAGAGCAATAGTTGTTTAGAATGCAATCTTGAGTAAGACTTACTATAAACTTTATCAAAAATCCTTGAAACAACAAATTTACAACAATTTTTGTCAAAAATAGTAAACATTTTTTATTCCTGGTTTCTGGGAAGATTTTACAATGAAGTTTACAGCTTTTTGACCACGGAAATAATAAAAATAACTTCAAATCGGAATTTTGGAGCGATTTACAGAATGTAAAGTGGTTCCCATCTTTACCAAACAACATAAAGTTTGAAATTTTTGTATTTTTTGAGAACGGTATGTCCAAACCTGAAAACGCCATAAGTAATGGTAATTTAGTATTCAATCTTGAGTAAGATTTACTATAAAAATAATCAACAAGTCTTAAAATGTTTTCAAACCTAGTTTCTGAGATGTTGTTACAATAAAGTTTACGGCTTTTTAAACACGCACATACCAAACACAATTTCAAATCAGGATTTTGGAGCGATTTACAGAATGTAAAGTGGTTCCCATCCTTACCAAACAACAAAAAGTTTAAAATTTTGTATTTGTAATTTATATAGAATTCAATCTTGAGTATGATTTACTATGAACATAATCAACAAGTCTTACAATGTTTTCAAACCTGGTTTCTGAGATGGTTTTACAATAAAATTTACGGCTTTCTAAACACTCAAATACGAAAAACTACTTCAAATGGGGATTTTGGAGCCATTTACAGTATGGAAAGTTGTTCCCACACTTACCAAACAACAAAAAGTATAAAATTTTGTATTTCTTGAAAACGGTATGTCCAAACCTGAAAACGCCATGAGCAAAAGTAATTTAGAATTCAATCTTGAGTAAGATTTACTATAAAAATAATCAAAAAGTCTTAAAATGTTTTCAAACCTGGTTTCTGAGATGCTGTTACAATAAAGTTTACGGTTTTTTAAACACGCACATACCAAAAACAACTTCAAATGGGGTTTTTGGAGCCATCTACAGTATGGAAAGTTGTTCCCATACTTACCAAACAACAAAAAGTTTTAAATTTTTGTATTTCTTGAAAACGGTATGTCCAAACCTGAAAACGCCAACAGCAAAATTAATTTAGAATTTAATCTTGAGTTAGATATACTATAAATATTATCAATACTATTAAAATGTTTTCAAACTTGGTTTCTGAAATGTTTTTACAATAAAGTTTACGGATTTTTAAACACGCAAATACCAAAAACAACTTCAAATGGGGATTTTGGTGCGATTTACAGTATGGAAAGTTGTTCCCAAACATACCAAAATACAAAAAGTTTAAAAATACGGTTTTTCTCGAAAACGGTAGGGGCAAAAATCTCGAAATTCCCATATGGCAAATACTTTTTGCAATTTGGTGAGTTTGGGAACGACTTTCCATTCTGTAAATCGCTACAAAATCTCGATTTGAAGTTGTGTTTTGTTATTTTCGTGGTTAAAAAGCCGTCAACTTCATTGTGAAAACATCGCAAAAACCAGGTTTGAAGTTTTTTAAGACTTATTGCTTAAGTTTATTGTAAGTCTTACTCAAAATTGAATTCTAAACAACTTTTGCTTTTGGCGTTTTCAGGTTTAGACGTACCGTTTTCAAGAAATATAACATTTTTAAACTTTTTGTTGTTTGGTAAGTATGGGAACAACTTTCCATACTGTAAATCGCTCCAGAATTTTGATTTGAAGCTGTTTTTGTTATTTCCGTGATTAAAAAGCCTTAAACTTCATTGTAAAAACATCGCAAAAACCAGGTTTGAAAAAATTTTACGATTTATTCTTTATGTTTATAGTAAATCTTAATCAAAATTTGATTCTAAACAACTTTTGCTTTTGGCGTTTTCAGGCTGGGACATACCGTTTTCGAGAAACACGAAATTTTTAAACTTTTTGTAGTTTGGTAAGTACCGGAACAACTTTTCATACTGTAAATCGCTAAAGAATGCCGATTTGAAGTTGTTTCTGTTATTTCCGTGATTAAAAAGCTTTAAACTTCATTGTAAAAGCCTCTCAAAAACGAGGTTTGAAAAAATTTTACGACTTATTGACTATGTTTATAGTAAATCATACTCAAGATTGAATTCTAAATAGCTTTTTCTTTTAGCGTTTTTAGGTTTGGACGTACCGATTTCAAGAAATACAAAAAAATTGAACTCTCTGTTGTTTGGTAAGTATGGGAACCATTTTCCATTCAGCAAATGGCTCCAAAATCTCGATTTGAAGTTTTGCGATGTTTATGCAATGAAGTTCCTTGATCTCCTTTTGCTAACCACTGTTATTTTTGTTATTTCCGTGGTCCAAAAGCTGTAAACTTCATTGTAAAAACTTCCCAGAAACCAATTTTAAAAAAATGTTTTGTATTTTTGACAAAAATTGTTGTAAATTTATTGTTTTAAGACCTTTTGATAAAGTTTATTGTAAGTCTTACTCAAGATTGCATTCTAAACAACTATTGCTCTAGGCGTTTTCAGGCTTGCACCTACAGTTTTAGAAATTTTTAAACCTGGTTTTTGCTATGTTTTTACAATGAAGTTTCTTGATCTCCTTTTGCTAACTACTTGGGTAATTTTGTACCTGGCCCGCAAAATTTATAGCCTGGAATATGTAGTTCAAATGGCAACTTATTAATTCTCGAAAACGATACGACCTAGCCTGAAAAAGCCAAGAATAAAAGTTGTTTAGAATTCAATTTTGAGTAAGATTTATTATAAACATAATAAATAAGTCTTAAAATGTTTTCAAACCGGGTTTCTGAGATGTTTTAACAATGAAGTTTACGGCTTTTTAACCACGAAAATAACAAAACACAACTTCAAATCGAGATCTTGGAGCGATTTATAGGCTGGAAAGTTGTTCCGATACTTACTAAACAACAAAAAGTTTAAAAATTTCGTGTTTCTCGAAAACGGTATGCCCAGCCTGAAAACGCCAAGAGCAAAAGTAATTTAGAATTCAATCTTGAGTAAGATTTACTATAAAAATAATCAATAAGTCTTAAAATGTTTTCAAACCTGGTTTTTGAGATGTTGTTACAATAAAGTTTACAGTTTATTAAACACGCACATACCAAAAACAACTTCAAATGGGGATTTTGGAGCCATTTACAGTATAGAAAGTTGTTCCCATGCTTACTAAACAACAAAAAGTTTGAAATTTTTGTATTTCTTGAAAACGGTATGTCCAAACCTGAAAACGCCAACAGCAAAATTAATTTAGAATTTAATCTTGAGTTAGATATACTATAAATATTATCAATACTATTAAAATGTTTTCAAACTTGGTTTCTGAAATGTTTTTACAATAAAGTTTACGGATTTTTAAACACGCAAATACCAAAAACAACTTCAAATGGGGATTTTGGTGCGATTTACAGTATGGAAAGTTGTTCCCAAACATACCAAAATACAAAAAGTTTAAAAATACGGTTTTTCTCGAAAACGGTAGGGGCAAAAATCTCGAAATTCCCATATGGCAAATACTTTTTGCAATTTGGTGAGTTTGGGAACGACTTTCCATTCTGTAAATCGCTATAAAATCTCGATTTGAAGTTGTGTTTTGTTATTTTCGTGGTTAAAAAGCCGTCAACTTCATTGTGAAAACATCGCAAAAACCAGGTTTGAAATTTTTTAAGACTTATTGCTTAAGTTTATTGTAAGTCTTACTCAAAATTGAATTCTAAACAACTTTTGCTTTTGGCGTTTTCAGGTTTAGACGTACCGTTTTCAAGAAATATAACATTTTTAAACTTTTTGTTGTTTGGTAAGTATGGGAACAACTTTCCATACTGTAAATCGCTCCAGAATTTTGATTTGAAGCTGTTTTTGTTATTTCCGTGATTAAAAAGCCTTAAACTTCATTGTAAAAACATCGCAAAAACCAGGTTTGAAAAAATTTTACGATTTATTGTTTATGTTTATAGTAAATCTTAATCAAAATTTGATTCTAAACAACTTTTGCTTTTGGCGTTTTCAGGCTGGGACATACCGTTTTCGAGAAACACGAAATTTTTAAACTTTTTGTAGTTTGGTAAGTACCGGAACAACTTTTCATACTGTAAATCGCTAGAGAATGCCGATTTGAAGTTGTTTCTGTTATTTCCGTGATTAAAAAGCTTTAAACTTCATTGTAAAAGCTTCTCAAAAACGAGGTTTGAAAAAATTTTACGACTTATTGACTATGTTTATAGTAAATCATACTCAAGATTGAATTCTAAATAGCTTTTGCTTTTAGCGTTTTTAGGTTTGGACGTACCGATTTCAAGAAATACAAAAAAATTGAACTTTCTGTTGTTTGGTAAGTATGGGAACCATTTTCCATTCAGCAAATCGCTCCAAAATCTCGATTTGAAGTTTTGCGATGTTTATGCAATGAAGTTCCTTGATCTCCTTTTGCTAACCACTGTTATTTTTGTTACTTCCGTGGTCCAAAAACTGTAAACTTCATTGTAAAAACTTCCCAGAAACCAGGTTTAAAAAAATGTTTTGTATTTTTGACAAAAATTGTTGTAAATTTATTGTTTTAAGACCTTTTGATAAAGTTTATTGTAAGTCTTACTCAAGATTGCATTCTAAACAACTATTGCTCTAGGCGTTTTCAGGCTTGCACCTACAGTTTTAGAAATTTTTAAACCTGGTTTTTGCTATGTTTTTACAATGAAGTTTCTTGATCTCCTTTTGCTAACTACTTGGGTAATTTTGTACCTGGCCCGCAAAATTTATAGCCTGGAATATGTAGTTCAAATGGCAACTTATTAATTCTCGAAAACGATACGACCTAGCCTGAAAAAGCCAAGAATAAAAGTTGTTTAGAATTCAATTTTGAGTAAGATTTATTATAAACATAATAAATAAGTCTTAAAATGTTTTCAAACCCGGTTTCTGAGATGTTTCAACAATGAAGTTTACAGCTTTTGAACCACGAAAATAACAAAACACAACTTCAAGAGCAAAAACTATTTAGAATTCAGTCTTGAGTATGATTTACTATAAACATAATCAATAAGGCGTAAAATTTTTTCAAACATGGTTTTTGAGATGTTTTTATAATGAAGTTTAAAGCATTTTAATCACGGAAATAACAGAAACAACTTCAAATCGGCATTCTTTAGCGATTCACAGTATGAAAAGTTGATCCGATACTTAGCAAACAGCAAAAAGTTTAAAAATTTCGTGTTTCTCGAAAATGGTATGTCCCAGCCTACAAACGCCAAAAGCAAAAGTTGTTTAGAATCAAATTTTGATTAAGATTTACTATAAACATAAACAATAAATCACATTGTAAAACCATCTCAGAAACCAGCTTTGAAGACATTTTACGACTTATTGATTATTTTTATAGTAAATCTTACTCAAGATTGACTACTAAATTACCACTGCTTATGCTTATTTATGCTCATAGCGTTTTCTGGTTTGGATATACCGTTTTTAAGAAATACAAAATTTAAAACCTTTTGTTGTTTGGTAAGTATGGGAACAACTTTCCAGCTTATAAATCGCTCCAAAATCTCGATTTGAAGTTGTGTTTTGTTATTTTCGTGGTTAAAAAGCCGTAAACTTCATTGTTAAAACATCTCAGAAACCCGGTTTGAAAACATTTTAAGACTTATTTATTATGTTCATAATAAATCATACTCAAAATTGAATTCTAAACAACATTTGCTCTTGGCGTTTTCAGGCTAGGTCGTATCGTTTCCGAGAATTTACAAGTTGCCATTTGAACTACATATTCCAGGATATAAATTTTGCGGGCCAGGCACAAAATTAGCCAAGTGGTTAGTAAAAGGAGATCAAGGAACTTCATTGTATACTTAAACGAAAACTGACTCAAAATTGAATTCTAAACACATTTTGCTCTTGGTATTTTTCTGCTAGCACGCACCGGTTTCAAGAAAACGACCGCAAATGCTGTAAAACGCTTCAGAATCCCAATTTGAAGCGATTTTCGGTATTTTTGTGGTAAATCAGCCGTTTTCTTAAAGTTGTTTTTCGTATTTGCGTGTATAAAAAGCCGTAAACTTTATTGTAAAACCAACTCAGAAACCATGTTTCAAAACATTTTAAGACTTGTTGATTATGTTCATAGTAAATCATACTCAAGATTGAATTTTAAATAACTTTTGCACTTGACGTTTTTAGATTTGGACTTACCGTCTTCTAGAAATACAAGAATTTCAAACTTTTTGTTCATTGATAAGTATGAAAACAATTTTCCATACTGTAAATGGCTCCAAAATCTCCATTTGAAGTTGTTTTTTGTATGTGCGTGTTTAAAAAGCCGTAAACTTTATTGTAACAACATCTCAGAAACCAGGTTTGAAAACATTTTAAGACTTATTGATTATTTTTATAGTAAATCTTACTCAAGATTGATTTCTAAATTATTTATGCTCATGGCGTTTTCAGGTTTGGATATACCGTTTTTAAGAAATACAAAATTTAAAACCTTTTTTTGTTTGGTAAGTATGGGAACAACTTTCCAACCTATAAATCGCTCCAAAATCCCGATTTTAAGTTGTGTTTTGTTATTTTCGTGGTTAAAAACCGTAAACTTCATTGTTAAAACATCTCAGAAACCCGGTTTGAAAACATTTTAAGACTTATTTATTATGTTTATAATAAATCTTACTCAAAATTGAATTCTAAACAACATTTGCTCTTGACGTTTTCAGGCTAGGTCGTATCGTTTTCGAGAATTTACAAGTTGCCATTTGAACTACATATTCCAGGATATAAATTTTGCGGGCCCGGCACAAAATTAGCCAAGTGGTTAGTAAAAGGAGATCAAGGAACTTCATTGTATACTTAAGCGAAAACTGACTCAAAATTGAATTCTAAACACATTTTGCTCTTGGTATTTTTCTGCTAGCACGCACCGGTTTCAAGAAAACGACCGCAAATGCTGTAAAACGCTTCAGAATCCCGATTTGAAGCGATTTTTGGTATTTTTGTGGTAAATCAGCCGTTTTCTCGAAAACTATGCTTGCTAGCGAAAAAATAGCAAGAGCGAAATGTGTTCAGAATTCGACTTTGAGTAAGATTTGCTAGAAACATTATCCATAAATCTTAAAACAATAAAGTTATAACGATTTTTTCCCAAAAATCCTTAAAATTTTTCAATCTCGGTTTCTGCGATGTTTTTAAAACGAAGTTTACGGCTTTTTAACAACAGAAACACCAAAAACAACTTCAAGTTGAGATTTTGGAGCGATTTACAGTATGGAAAGTTGTTCCCACACTTACCAAACAACAAAAATTTTAAAAAAATTTAAAATTTTTGTGTTTCTTGAAAACGGTACGTCCAAGCCTAAAAATGCCAAAAGCAAAATTTGTTTAGAATTCAATTTTAGGTAAGACTGACCAGGAAATTTATCAAAAAGTTTTAAAACTACAAATTTACAACGATTTTGGTCAAAAGTGCTTAAAATTTTTCAATCATGGTTTCTGCGATGTTTTTGCAATCAAATTTTCAACTTTTTGATTACGAAAATACAAAAAATAACTTCAAATCCAGATTCTGGAGCGATTTGTAGTATGGAAAGTTGTTTGGTAAGGATGGGATACTTACCAAACCACAATAAGCTTAAAAGTTTTGTATTTCTTGAAAACGGTATGTCGAAGCCTGAAAATGCAAAGAGCAAAACTTGTGTAAAATTGAACTTTGAGCAAAACTTATCAGAAACTTTATCAAAATGTCTTGAAACAACAAAGTTACAACGATTTTTGTCAAAAATGCTTAAAATTTCTTCAAACCTACTTTCTGTGATGTTTTTACAATAGAGTTTAGGCCTTTTTAATCACGGAAATAACAAAACACAACTTCAAATCGAGATTTTGGAACCATTTATAGAATGTAAAATGGTTCCCATCCTTACCAAACAACAAAAAGCTTAAAATTTTGTATTTCTAGAAGACGGTAAGTCCAAATCTAAAAACGTCAAGAGCAAAATTTATTTAGAATTCAATCTTGAGTATGATTTACTATAAACATAATCAACAAGTCTTAAAATGTTTTCAAACCTGGTTTCTGAGATGGTTTTACAATAAAATTTACGGCTTTTTAAACACTCAAATACGAAAAACAACTTCAAATGGGGATTTTGGAGCCATTTACAGTATGGAAAGTTGTTCCCACACTTACTAAACAACAAAAAGTTTAAAATTTTGTATTTCTTGAAAACGGTATGTCCAAACCTGAAAACGCCATGAGCAAAAGTAATTTAGAATTCAATCTTGAGTAAGATTTACTATAAAAATAATCAACAAGTCTTAAAATGTTTTCAAACCTAGTTTCTGAAATGTTGTTACAATAAATTTACGGCTTTTTAAACACGCACATACCAAAAACAACTTCAAATGGGGATTCTGGAGCCATTTACAGTATGTAAAGTTGTTCCCCAAGAAGTTTAAAATTTTTGTATTTCTTGAAAACGGTATGTCCAAACCTGAAAACGCCAAGTGCAAAAGTAATTTAGAATTCAATTTTGAGTAAGACTTACTATAAACTTAAGCAATAAGTCTTAAAAAATTTCAAACCTGGTTTTTGCGATGTTTTCACAATGAAGTTTACGGCTTTTTAACCACGAAAATAAGAAAACACAACTTCAAATCGAGATTTTGGAGCGATTTACTGAATGGAAAATGGTTCCCATACTTACCAAACAACAGAAAATTCAAATTTTTGTATTGCTTGAAAACGGTACGTCCAAACCTAAAAACGCTAAAAGCAAAAGCTATTTAGAATTGAATCTTGAGTATGATTTACTATAAACATAATCAATAAGTCGTAAAATTTTTTCAAACCTGGTTTTTGAGATGTTTTTACAATAAAGTTTAAAGCTTTTTAATCACGGAAATAACAGAAACAACTTCAAATAGGCATTCTTTAGCGATTTGCAATATGAAAAGTTGTTCCGATACTTACCAAATCACAAAAAGTTTAAAATTTCGTGTTTCTCGAAAACGGTATGTACCAGCCTGAAAACGCCAAAAGTAAAAGTTGTTTAGAATCAAATTTTGATTAAGATTTACTATAAACATAAACAATAAATCGTAAAATTTTTTCAAACCTGGTTTTTGCGATGTTATTACAATGAAGTTTAAGGCTTTTTAATCACGGAAATAACAGAAACAACTTCAAATCGGCATTCTTTAGCGATTCACAGTATGAAAAGTTGATCCGATACTTAGCAAACAACAAAAAGTTTAAAAATTTCGTGTTTCTCGAAAACGGTATGTCCAGCCTGAAAACGCCAAGAGCAAAAGTTGTTTAGAATTCAATTTTGATTAAGATTTACTATAAACATAGTCAATAAGTCTTAAAATGTTTTCAAACCAGGTTTTGACGATGTTTTTACAATGAAGTTTAAGGCTTTTCAATCACGGAAATACCAAAAATAACTTCAAATGGAGCTTTTGGAGCGATTTATAGTATGGAAAGTTGCGTGGTAAGTATGGGATACTTACCAAACCACAATAAGTTTAAAAGTTTTGTATTTCTAGAAAACGGTATGTCGAAGCCTGAAAATGCAAAAAGCAAAACTTGTTTAAAATTGAACTTTGAGCAAAACTTCTGGGAAGATTTTACAATAAAGTTTACAGCTTTTTGACCACGGAAATAATAAAAATAAATTCAAATCGGGATTTTGGAGCAATTTACAGAATGTAAAGTGGTTCCCATCTTTACCAAACAACAAAAAGTTTGAAATTTTTGAATTTTTTGAAAACGGCATGTCCAAACCTGAAAACGCCATAAGCAATGGTAATTTAGTATTCAATCTTGAGTAAGATTTACTATAAAAATAATCAACAAGTCTTAAAATGTTTTCAAAGCTGGTTTCTGAGATAGTTTTACAATATTATTTATTGTTTATGTTTATAGTAAATCTTAATCAAAATTTGATTCTAAACAACTTTTGCTTTTGGCGTTTGTAGGCTGGGACATACCGTTTTCGAGAAACACGAAATTTTTAAACTTTTTGTTGTTTGCTAAGTATCGGATTAACTTTTCATATTGTGAATCGCTAAAGAATGCCGATTTGAAGTTGTTTCTGTTATTTCCGTGATTAAAAAGCTTTAAACTTCATTGTAAAAACATCTCAAAAACCAGGTTTGAAAATATTTTACGACTTATTGATTATGTTTATAGTAAATCATACTCAAGATTAAATTCTAAATAGCTTTTGCTTTTAGCGTTTTTAAGTTTGGACGTACCGTTTTAAAGAAATACAAAAAAATTTGAACTTTCTGTTGTTTGGTAAGTATGGGAACCATTTTCCATTCAGTAAATCGCTCCAAAATCTCGATTTGAAGTTGTGTTTTGTTATTTTCGTGGTTAAAAAGCCGTAAACTTCATTGTTAAAACATCTCAAAAACCGGGTTTGAAAATATTTTAAGACTTATTTATTATGTTTATAATAAATCTTACTCAAAATTGAATTCTAAATTAATTTTGCTCTTGGAGTTTTCAGGTTTGGACATACCGTTTTCAAGAAATACAAAAATTTCAAACTTCTTGTTATTTGGTAAATATGGGAACAACTTTCTATACTGTAAATGGTTCCAAAATCCTGATTTGAAGTTGTTTTTAATATTTTCGTGGTTAAAAAGCCGTAAACTTCATTGTAAAAACATCTCAGAAACCAAGTTTGAAAACATTTTAATAGTTATTGATTACATTTATAGTAAATCTAACTCAAGATTGAATTCTAATTTACTTTTACACTTGGCGTTTTCAGGTTTAGACATACCGTTTTCAGGAAATACAAAAATTTCAAACTTCTTGGGGAACAACTTTACATACTGTAAATGGCTCCCGAATCCCCATTTGAAGTTGTTTTTGGTATGTGCGTGTTTAAAAAGCCGTAAACTTTATTGTAACAACATCTCAGAAACTAGGTTTGAAAACATTTTAAGGCTTGTTGATTATTTTTATAGTAAATCTTACTCAAGATTGAATTCTAAATTACTTTTGCTCATGGCGTTTTCAGGTTTGGACATACCGTTTTCAAGAAATACAAAATTTTAAACTTTTTGTTATTTAGTAAGTGTGGGAACAACTTTCCATACTGTAAATGGCTCCAAAATCCCCATTTGAAATTGTTTTTCGTATTTGAGTGTTTAAAAAGCCGTAAATTTTATTGTAAAACCATCTCAGAAACCAGGTTTGAAAACATTTTGAGACTTGTTGATTATGTTAATTGTAAATCATACTCAAGATTGAATTCTAATAAAATTTTGCTCTTGACGTTTTTAGATTTGGACTTACCGTCTTCTAGATATACAAGATTTTAAACTTTTTGTTCTTTGGTAAGGATGGGAACCACTTTACATTCTATAAACCGCTCCAAAATCCCGATTTGAAGTTGTTTTTGGTATTTGCGTGTTTAAAAATCCGTAAACTTTATTGTATAAACATCTCAGAAACCAAGTTTGAAAACATTTTAATGGTTATTGATAATATTTATAGTAAATCTAACTCAAGATTGAATTCTAAATTACTTTTGCTCTTGGCGTTTTCAGGTTTGGACATACCGTTTTCAAGAAATACAAAAATTTCAAACTTCTTGGGGAACAACTTTACATACTGTAAATGGCTCCAGAATTTCCATTTGAAGTTGTTTTTCGTATGTGCGTGTTTAAAAAGCCGTAAACTTTATTGTAAAAACATCACAGAAAGTAGGTTTGAAAAAATTTTAAGCATTTTTGACAAAAATCGTTGTAATTTTGTTGTTTCAAGACATTTTGATAAAGTTTCCGATAAGTTTTGCTCAAAGTTCAATTTTAAACAAGTTTTGCTCTTTGCATTTTCAGGCTTCGACATACCGTTTTCAAGAAATACAAAACTTTTAAACTTATTGTGGTTTGGTAAGTATCCCATACTTACCACGCAACTTTCCATGCTATAAATCGCTTCAAAAGCCCCATTTGAAGTTATTTTTGGTATTTCCGTGATTGAAAAGCCTTAAACTTCATTGTAAAGACATCGCCAAAACCAGGTTTGAAAAAATTTTAAGACTTATTGATTAATTTTATAGTAAATGTTACTCAAAATAGAATTTTAAGCAACTTTTGCTCTTGGCGTTTTTAAGCTTGGACCTACCGTTTTCAAGAAATACAAAAATTTTCATCTTATTGTTGTTTGGTAAGTATCCCATACTTACCAAACAACTTTCCATACTACAAATCGCTCCAGAATCTGGATTTGAAGTTATTTTTTGTATTTCCGTGATTAAAAAGTTGAAAATTTGATTGCAAAAATATCGCAGAAACCAGGATTGAAAAATTTTAAGCACTTTTGACCAAAATCGTTGTAAATTTGTAGTTTTAAAACTTTTTGATAAATTTCCTGGTCAGTCTTACCTAAAATTGAATTCTAAACAAATTTTGCTGTTGGAATTTTCAGACCAAGTCGTCCCGCTTTCGAGAAACACATTTTTTTAAACTTTTTGTTTTTTGGTGAGTGTGGGAACAACTTTCCATACTGTAAATCGCTTCAAAATCTCAATTTGAAGTTGTTTTTGGTATTCCCGTTGTTAAGAAGCCGTAAAGTTCATTTAAAACACATCAGAAACCAGGTTTGAAAACATTTTAAGACTTATTGATTAGGTTTATAGTAAATCATAATCAAAATTGAATTCTAAACAACTTTTGCTCTTGGCATTTTTAGGCTTGGACGTACCGTTTTAAAGAAACACAAAAATTTTAAAATTTTTGTTGTTTGGTAAGTGTGGGAACAACTTTCCATACTGTAAATCGCTCCAAAATCTCAATTTGAAGTTATTTTTGGTATTTCCGTTGTTAAAAAGCCGTAAACTTCATTGTAAAACTTCGCAGGAACCAGGTTTGAGAAAGTTTTAAGCATTCTTGACTAAAATATTTGAAACTTTGTTATTTCAAGACCTGGCGATAAAGTTTCTGGTCAGTCTTACCAAATATTCATTTCTAAACAACTTTTGGTCTTGGCATTTTCAAGTTTAGACGTACCGTTTTCAAGAAATACAACATTTTTAAACTTTTTGTGGTTTGGTAAGTATGGGAACAACTTTCCATACTGTAAATCGCTTCAGAATCCCGATATGAAGCTGTTTTTGTTATTTCCGTGATTAAAAATTCTTAAACTTCATTGTAAAAACATCGCAAAAACCAGGTTTGAAAAAATTTTACGATTTATTATTTATGTTTATAGTAAATCTTAATCAAAATTTGATTCTAAACAACTTTTGCTTTTGGCGTTTTCAGGCTGGTACACACCGTTTTCGAGAAACACGAGATTTTTAAACTTTTTGTTGCTTGGTAAGTATCGGAACAACTTTTCATATTGTAAATCGCAAAGGAATGCCGATTTGAAGTTGTTTCTGTTATTTCCGTGATTAAAAAGCTTTAAACTTCATTGTAAAAACATCTCAAAAACCAGGTTTGAAAAAATTTTACGACTTATTGTTTATGTTTATAGTAAATCATACTCCAGATTGAATTCTAAATAGCTTTTGCTTTTAGCGTTTTTAGATTTGGACGTACTGTTTTCAAGAAATACAAAAAATTTGAACTTTCTGTTGTTTGGTAAGTATGGGAACCATTTTCCATTCAGTAAATCGCTCCAAAATCTCGATTTGAAGTTGTGTTTTGTTATTTATGTGGTTAAAAAGCCGTAAACTTCATTGTTAAAACATCTCAAAAACCGGCTTTGAAAACATTTTAAGACTTATTTATTATGTTTATAATAAATCTTACTCAAAATTGAATTCTAAACAACATTTGCTCTTGGCGTTTTCAGGCTAGGTCGTATCGTTTTCAAGAATTTATAAGTTGCCATTTGAACTACATATTCCAGGACATAAATTTGCGGGCCAGGTACAAAATTAGCCAAGTGGTTAGCAAAAGCAGATCAAGGAATTTCATTGTATAAACATCGCAAAAACCAGGTTTAAAATTTTTTAAGAGTTACTGATTAAGTTTATAGTAAGTCTTACTCAAGACTGAATTCTAAACAACTTTTGCTCTTGACATTTTCAGGCTGGGACATACCGTTTTGAAGAAACACGAAATTTTTAAACTTTTTGCAATTTGGTAAATTTGAGAACAACTTTCCATACTGTAAAAAGCTCCTAAATGCCGTTTGAGGTGTTTTTGTTATTTCCGTGATTAAAAAGCCGTCAACTTTATTCTAAAAGCATCTCAGAAACCAGGTTGGAAAACATTTTATGACCTTTTGATTATGTTTCTGAAGTTATTTTTGGTATTTCCGTTTTTAAAAAGGTCTAAATTTTATTGTAAGAACATCACAGAAAGTAGGTTTGAAAAAATTTTAAGCATTTTTGACAAAAATCGTTGTAACTTTATAGTAAGTCTTACTCAAGATTGCATCCTAAACAACTATTGCTTTAGGCGTTTTCAGGCTTGAACATACAGTTTCCAAGAAAAACTAAGTTTTAAAACTTTTAGTGGTTTGGTAAGTTTGGGAACAAATTTCCATACTGCAATTGGTTGAAAAATCCCGATTTGACGTTGTTTTTGATATTTTCGTGGTTAAAAAGCCGTAAACTTTATTGTAACAACATCTCAGAAACTAGGTTTGAAAACATTTTAAGGCTTGTTGATAATTTTTATAGTAAATCTTACTCAAGATTGAATACTAAATTACCATTGCTTATGGCGTTTTCAGGTTTGGACATACCGTTCTCAAAAAATACAAAAATTTCAAACTTTTTGTTGTTTGGTAAAGATGGGAACCACTTTACATTCTGTAAATCGCTCCAAAATCCCGATTTGAAGTTATTTTTATTATTTCCGTGGTCAAAAAGCTGTAAACTTCATTGTAAAATCTTCCCAGAAACCAGGAATAAAATATGTTTACTATTTTTGACAAAAATTGTTGTAAATTTGTTGTTTCAAGGATTTTTGATAAAGTTTATAGTAAGTCTTACTCAAGATTGCATTCTAAACAACTATTGCTCTAAGCGTTTTCAGGCTTACACCTACAGTTTTCAAGAAAAACGAAATTTTTAAACTTGTTGTATTTTGGTTAGTTTGGGAACTACTTTTGCTTTTGGCGTTTTCAGGCTGGTACACACCGTTTTCGAGAAACACGAGATTTTTAAACTTTTTGTTGCTTGGTAAGTATCGGAACAACTTTTCATATTGTAAATCGCTAAGGAATGCCGATTTGAAGTTGTTTCTGTTATTTCCGTGATTAAAAAGCTTTAAACTTCATTGTAAAAACATCTCAAAAACCAGGTTTGAAAAAATTTTACGACTTATTGATTATGTTTATAGTAAATCATACTCCAGATTGAATTCTAAATAGCTTTTGCTTTTAGCGTTTTTAGATTTGTACGTACTGTTTTCAAGAAATACAAAAAATTTGAACTTTCTGTTGTTTGGTAAGTATGGGAACCATTTTCCATTCAGTAAATCGCTCCAAAATCTCGATTTGAAGTCGTGTTTTGTTATTTATGTGGTTAAAAAGCCGTAAATTTCATAGTTAAAACATCTCAAAAACCGGGTTTGAAAACATTTTAAGACTTATTTATTATGTTTATAATAAATCTTACTCAAAATTGAATTCTAAACAACATTTGCTCTTGGCGTTTTCAGGCTAGGTCGTATCGTTTTCAAGAATTTATAAGTTGCCATTTGAACTACATATTCCAGGACATAAATTTGCGGGCCAGGTACAAAATTAGCCAAGTGGTTAGCAAAAGCAGATCAAGGAATTTCATTGTATAAACATCGCAAAAACCAGGTTTAAAAAGTTTTAAGAGTTACTGATTAAGTTTATAGTAAGTCTTACTCAAGACTGAATTCTAAACAACTTTTGCTCTTGACATTTTCAGGCTGGGACATACCGTTTTGAAGAAACACGAAATTTTTAAACTTTTTGCAATTTGGTAAATCTGAGAACAACTTTCCATACTGTAAAAAGCTCCTAAATGCCGTTTGAGGTGTTTTTGTTATTTCCGTGATTAAAAAGCCGTCAACTTTATTCTAAAAGCATCTCAGAAACCAGGTTGGAAAACATTTTACGATCTTTTGATTATGTTTCTGAAGATATTTTTGGTATTTCCGTTTTTAAAAAGGTCTAAATTTTATTGTAAGAACATCACAGAAAGTAGGTTTGAAAAAATTTTAAGCATTTTTGACAAAAATCGTTGTAACTTTATAGTAAGTCTTACTCAAGATTGCATCCTAAACAACTATTGCTTTAGGCGTTTTCAGGCTTGAACCTACAGTTTCCAAGAAAAACTAAGTTTTAAAACTTTTTGTAGTTTGGTAAGTTTGGGAACAAATTTCCATACTGCAATTGGTTGAAAAATCCCGATTTGAAGTTGTTTTTGATATTTTCGTGGTTAAAAAGCCGTAAACTTTATTGTAACAACATCTCAGAAACTAGGTTTGAAAACATTTTAAGACTTATTGATTAGTTTTATAGTAAATCTTACTCAAGATTGAATACGAAATTATTTATGCTCATGGCGTTTTTAGGTTTGGACATACCGCTTTCAAGAAATACAAAAATTTCAAACTTTTTGTTATTTGGTAAATATGGGAACAACTTTCCATACTGTAAATGGTTCCAAAATCTCGATTTGAAGTTGTGTCTTGTTATTTCGGTGATTAAAAAGGCCTAAACTTAATTGTAAAAACATCACAGAAAGTAGGTTTGGTTTGAAAAAATTTTAAGCATTTTTCACTAAAACCGTTGTAACTTTGTTGTTTCGAGACATTTTGATAAAATTTCTGATAAGTTTTGCTCAAAGTTCAATTTTAAACAAGTTTTGCTTTTTGCATTTTTAGGCTTCGACATACCGTTTTCTAGAAATACAAAACTTTTAAACTTATTGTGGTTTGGTAAGTATCCCATACTTACCACGCAACTTTCCATACTATAAATCGCTCCAAAAGCCCCATTTGAAGTTATTTTTGTTATTTCCGTGATTGAAAAGCCTTAAACTTCATTGTAAAAACATCGCCAAAACCAGGTTTGAAAACATTTTAAGACTTATTGAATATGTTTATAGTAAATCTTAATCAAAATTGAATTCTAAACAACTTTTGCTCCTGGCATTTTCAGGATTGGACGTACCGTTTTCAAGAAACATAAAACTTTAAAAATTTTGGTTGTTTGGTAAGTATGGGAACAACTTTCCATACTGTAAGTTGCTCCAGAATCCCGATTTGAGGTAATTTTTGGTATTGCGGTGATTAAAAACCTGTAAACTTCGTTGTAAAAACATCGCAGAAAGCAAGTTTGAAAAATTTTTATGCATTCTTGACTAAAATATTTGAAACTTTGTTATTTTAAGATCTGTCGATAAAGTTTCTGGTCAGTCTTACTAAGAATTGAGTTCTAAATCACTTTTGCTTTTGGCATTTTCAGGCTTGGATTTACCGTTTTCAAGAAACACGAAAATTTAAAAATTTTTGTTGTTTGGTAAGTATGGGAACAACTTTCTATCCTATAAACCGCTCCAAAGTCTTGATTTGAAGTTATTTTTGGTGTTTTCGTGATTAAAAAGCCGTAAACTTATTTGTAAGAACTTCGCACGAACTAGGTTTGAAAATATTTTAAGTATTTGTGAAAAAAAAACGTTGTAACTTTGTTTTTTCGAGCCTTTTTGATAAATTTTCTGGTAAGTCTTACTCAAAGTTTAATTCTAAACAACTTTTGCTCCTGGCATTTTAAGGCTTGGACGTGTAGTTTTCAATAAATACAAATATTGTTAACTTTATGTTGTTTGCTAAGTATCCCATACTTACCAAGCCACTTTCCATACTATAAATCGCTCTAAAATCACGATTTGAAGTTATTTTTGGTATTTCCGTTGTTAAAAAGCCGTAAACTTCATTGTAAAACTTCGCAGGAACCAGGTTTGAGAAAGTTTTAAGCATTCTTGACTAAAATATTTGAAACTTTGTTATTTCAAGACCTGGCGATAAAGTTTCTGGTCAGTCTTACCAAGAATTCAATGCTAAACAACTTTTGGTCTTGGCATTTTCAGGTTTGGACGTACCGTTTTCAAGAAACACAAAAGTTTAAAAATTTTTGTTGTTTGGTAAGTGTGGGAACAACTTTCCATACTGCAAGTTGCTCCAGAATCTCGATTTGAGGTAATTTTTGGTATTGCCGTGATTAAAAACCCGTAAACTTCGTTTTAAAAACATTGCAGAAACCGGGATTGAAAAATTTCAAGTATTTTTGGGAAAAAATCGTTATAACTTTATTGTTTTAAGATTTATGGCTAATGTTTCTAGCAAATCTTACTCAAAATCGAATTTTAAACACATTTTGCTCTTGCTATTTTATCGCTACCATGCATAGTTTTCGAGAAAACAGCCGATTTATCACAAAAATACCGAAAATCGCTTCAAATCGGGATTCTGAAGCGTTTTACAGCATTTACGGTCGTTTCCTTTAAACCGGTGCGTGCTAGCAATAAAATAGCAAGAGCAAAAGTTGTTCAGAATTCAATTTCAGGTGGGATGTGGTTTAAGCTTTAGCAATAAGTCTTAAAACAAAAACGTTACAACGACTTTTTCACAAAAATACTACATATTTTGTACAATCTGGTTTCTACGACTCGTAACAAAGAGATTAACGCCTTAATAATCACGAAAATCCTTAAATTCACTTCAAATCATGATTCTCGGACGTTTTGTTGCACGTACTGTCGTTTACTTTGAAACGCTGAGTGAGAAATTTCTTAGTAACACGTTGCTGAAACCAGGATTGGAAACTCTTTTTAGAGTTGTTGTGATAAAGTCGTAGTATCGTTCTTGTTTTAAGACCTAGAGATACAACTTAAACGAAAACTGACTCAAAATTGAATTCTAAACACATTTTGCTCTTGGTATTTTTCTGCTAGCACGCACCGGTTTCAAGAAAACGACCGCAAATGCTGTAAAACGCTTCAGAATCCCGATTTGAAGCGATTTTTGGTATTTTTGTGGTAAATCAGCCGTTTTCTCGAAAACTATGCTTGCTAGCGAAAAAATAGCAAGAGCAAAATGTGTTCAGAATTCGATTTTGAGTAAGATTTGCTAGAAACATTATCCATAAATCTTAAAACAATAAAGTTATAACGATTTTTTCCCAAAAATACTTAAAATTTTTCAATCCCGGATTCTGCGATGTTTTTAAAACGAAGTTTACGGCTTTTTAACAACAGAAATACCAAAAACAACTTCAAATTGAGGTTTTGGAACGATTTACAGTATGGAAAGTTGTTCCCACACTTACCAAACAACAAAAATTTTAAAATTTTTGTGTTTCTTGAAAACTGTACGTTCAAGCCTGAAAATGCCAAGAGCAAAAGTTGTCTAGAAATCAATACTTGGTAAAACTGACCAGAAAAATTATCGACAGGTCTTGAAATAACAAGGTTTCAAATATTTTAGTCAAGAATGCTTGAAATTTTTTCAAATTTTTTTTCTGCGATGTGTTTATAATTAAGTTTACGGCTTTTTAATCACGGAAATACCAAAAATTACTTCAAATCAAGATTTTGGAGCGGTTTGTAGGATGGAAACTTGTTCCCATACTTACCAAATAACAAAAATTTTAAAATTTTCGTGTTTCTTGAAAACGGTACGTCCAAGCCTGAAAATGCCAATAGCAAAAGTTGTTTAGAACTCAATTCTTGGTAAGACTGACCAGAAACTTTATCGACAGATATTAAAATAACAAAGTTTCAAATATTTTAGTTAAGAATGCATAAAAATTTTTCAAGCATGCTTTCTGCGATGTTTTTACAAGGAAGTTTACGGGTTTTTAATCACGGCAATACCAAAAATTACCTCAATTCGGGATTCTGGAGCAACTTGCAGTATGGAAAGTTGTTCCCATACTTACCAAACAACCAAAATTTTTAAACTTTTGTGTTTCTTGAAAACGGTACGTCCAAACCTGAAATTGCCAAGACCAAAAGTTGTTTAGAATTGAATTCTTGGTAAGACTGACCAGAAACTTTATCGCCAGGTCTTGAAATAACAAAGTTTCAAATATTTTAGTCAAGAATGCTTAAAACTTTCTCAAACCTGGTTCCTGGGAAAGTTTTACAATGAAGTTTACGGCTTTTTAACAACGGAAATACAAAAATAACTTCAAATCGTGATTTTGGGGCGATTTATAGTATGGAAAGTGGCTTGGTAAGTATGGGATACTTAGCAAACAACATAAAGTTAACAATTCTTGTATTTCTTGAAAACTACACGTCCAAGCCTGAAAATGCCAGGAGCAAAAGTTGTTTAGAATTAAACTTTGAGTAAGACTTACCAGAAATTTTATCAAAAAGGCTCGAAAAAACAAAGTTACGTTTTTTTTTTCAAAAATATTTAAAATATTTTCAAACCTAGTTCGTGCGAAGTTCTTACAAATAAGTTTACGGCTTTTTAATCACGGAAACACCAAAAATAACTTCAAATCAAGATATTGGAGCGGTTTATAGGATGGAAAGTTGTTCCCATACTTACCAAACAACAAAAATTTTAAAATTATTGTGTTTCTTGAAAACGGTACGTCCAAGCCTGAAAATGCCAAGAGCAAAAGTTGTTTAGAACTCAATTCTTGGTAAGACTGACCAGAAACTTTATCGACAGATCTTAAAATAACAAAGTTTCAAATATTTTAGTCAGGAATGCTTAAAACTTTCTCAAACCTGGTTCCTGCGAAGTTTTACAATGAAGTTTACGGCTTTTTAACCACGAAAATATCAAAAATAACTTCAAATTGAGATTCTGGAGCCATTTACAGTATGTAAAGTTGTTCCCCAAGAAGTTTGAAATTTTTGTATTTGTTGAAAACGGTATGTCCAAACCTGAAAACGCCAAGAGCAAAAGTAAATTAGAATTCAATCTTGAGTTAGATTTACTATAAATGTAATCAATAACTATTAAAATGTTTTCAAACTTGGTTTCTGAGATGTTTTTACAATGAAGTTTACGGCTTTTTAACCACGAAAATATTAAAAACAACTTCAAATCAGGATTTTGGAACCATTTACAGTATGGAAAGTTGTTCCCATATTTACCAAATAACAAGAAGTTTGAAATTTTTGTATTTCTTGAAAACGGTATGTCCAAACCTGAAAACGCCAAGAGCAAAAGTAATTTAGAATTCAATCTTGAGTTAGATTTACTATAAATTTAATCAATAACTGTTAAAATATTTTTAAACCTGATTTCGAAGATGTCTTTACAATGAAGTTTACGGCTTTTTAACTACGGAAATATCGAAAATAACTTCAAATCGGGATTTTTGAACCAATTGCAGTATGGAAATTTGTTCCCATACTTACCAAACTACAAAAAGTTGTAAAATTTAGTTTTTCTTGGAAACTGTAGGTTCAAGCTTGAAAACGCCTAAAGCAATAGTTGTTTAGGATGCAATCTTGAGTAAGACTTACTATAAAGTTACAACGATTTTTGTCAAAAACGCTTAAAATTTTTTTAAACCTACTTTCTGTGATGTTCTTACAATAAAGTTTAGGCCTTTTTAATCACGGAAATACCAAAAATAACTTCAGAAACATAATCAATAAGTCATAAAATGTTTTCTAACCTGGTCTCTGAGATGCTTTTAGAATAAAGTTGACGGCTTTTTAATCACGGAAATAACAAAAACACCTCAAACGGCATTTAGGAGCTTTTTACAGTATGGAAAGTTGTTCTCAGGTTTACCAAATTGCAAAAAGTTTAAAAATTTCGTGTTTCTTCAAAACGGTATGTCCCAGCCTGAAAATGTCAAGAGCAAAAGTTGTTTAGAATTCAGTCTTGAGTATGACTTACAATAAACTTAATCAGTAACTCTTAAAATTTTTTAAACCTGGTTTTTGCGATGTTTATACAATGAAATTCCTTGATCTCTTTTTGCTAACCACTTGGCTAATTTTGTACCTGGCCCGCAAATTTATGTCCTGGAATATGTAGTTCAAATGGCAACTTATAAATTCTCGAAAATGATACGACCTAGCCTGAAAACGCCAAGAGCAAATGTTGTTTAGAATTCAATTTTGAGTAAGATTTATTATAAACATAATAAATAAGTCTTAAAATGTTTTCAAACCCGGATTTTGAGATGTTTTAACAATGAAGTTTACGGCTTTTTAACCACGAAAATAACAAAACACAACTTCAAATCGAGATTTTGTAGCGATTTACTGAATGGAAAATGGTTCCCATACTTACCAAACAACAGAAAGTTCAAATTTTTTGTATTTCTTGAAAACAGTACGTCCAAATCTAAAAACGCTAAAAGCAAAAGCTATTTAGAATTCAATCTGGAGTACGATTTACTATAAACATAATCAATAAGTCGTAAAATTTTTTCAAACCTGGTTTTTGAGATGTTTTTACAATGAAGTTTAAAGCTTTTTAATCACGGAAATAACAGAAACAACTTCCAATCGGCATTCTTTAGCGATTTACAATATGAAAAGTTGTTCCGATACTTACCAAACCACAAAAAGTTTAAAATTTCGTGTTTCTCGAAAACGGTATGTACCAGCCTGAAAACGCCAAAAGCAAAAGTTGTTTAAAATCAAATTTTGATTAAGATTTACTATAAACATAAACAATAAATCGTAAAAATTTTTCAAACCTGATCTTTGCGATGTTTTTACAATGAAGTTTAAGGCTTTTTAATCACGGAAATAACAGAAACAACTTCAAATCGGCATTCTTTAGCGATTCACAGTATGAAAAGTTGATCCGATACTTAGCAAACAACAAAAAGTTTAAAAATTTCATGTTTTTCGAAAACGGTATGTCTCAGCCTACAAACGCCAAAAGCAAAAGTTGTTTAGAATCAAATTTTGATTAAGATTTACTATAAACATGAACAATAAATAATATTGTAAAACCATCTCAGAAACCAGCTTTGAAAACATTTTAAGACTTATTGATTATTTTTATAGTAAATCTTACTCAAGATTGAATACTAAATTACCATTGCTTATGGCGTTTTCAGGTTTGGACATGCCGTTCTCAAAAAATTCAAAAATTTCAAACTTTTTGTTGTTTGGTAAAGATGGGAACCACTTCACATTCTGTAAATTGCTCCAAAATCCCGATTTGAAGTTATTTTTATTATTTCCGTGGTCAAAAAGCTGTAAACTTCTTTGCAAAATTTTCCCAGAAACCAGGAATAAAAAATGTTTACTATTTTTGACAAAAATTGTTGTAAATTTGTTGTTTCAAGAATTTTTGATAAAGTTTATAGTAAGTCTTACTCAAGATTGCATTCTAAACAACTATTGCTCTAAGCGTTTACAGGCTTGCACCTACAGTTTTTAAGAAAAACGACATTCTTAAACTTGTTGTAGTTTGGTTAATTTGGGAACAACTTTTCATATTGTAAATGGTTCCAAAGTCCCGATTTGAAGGTTTTTTCCATATTTCCGTGGTTAAAAAGCCGTAAACTTCATTGTAGGAACATCTCAGAAACCAGAATTAAAAATATTTTAACAGTTATTGATTATATTTATAGTATATCTAACTCAAGACTAAATTCTAAATGACTTTTGCTCTTGGCGTTTTTAGGTTTGGACATACCGTTTTTAAGAAATACAAAAATTGAAACTTTTTGTTGTTTGGTAGGTATGGGAACAACTTTCCATACTGTAGATGGCTCCAAAATCCTCATTTGAAGTTGTTTTTGGTATGTGCGTGTTTAAAAAACCGTAAATTTTATTGTAACAACATCTCAAAAACTAGGTTTGAAAACATTTTAAGACTTATTGATTATTTTTATAGGAAATCTAACTCAAGGTTGAATTCTAAATTACTTTTGCTCTTGGCGTTTTCAGGTTTGGACATACTGTTTTCAAGAAATACAAGATTTTCAAACTTTTTGTTGTTTGATAAGTATGAAAACAATTTTCCATACTGTAAATGGCTCCAAAATCTCCATTTGAAGTTGTTTTTTTTATGTGCGTGTTTAAAAAGCCGTAAACTTTATTGTAACAACAACTCAGAAACCAGGTTTGAAAACATTTTAAGACTTATTGATTATTTTTATAGTAAATCTTACTCAAGATTGAATTCTAAATTACTTTTGCTCTTGGCGTTTTCAGGCTGGGCATACCGTTTTTGAGAAACACGAAATTTTTAAACTTTTTGTTGTTTGGTAAGGATGAGAACCACTTTACATTCTGTAAATCGCTCCAGAATCCCGATGTGAAGTTGTGTTTGGTATTTGCGTGTTTAAAAATCCGTTAACTTTATTGTAAAACCATCTCAGAAAACAGGTTTGAAAACATTTTAAGACTTATTGATTATTTTTATAGTAAATCTTGCTCAAGATTGAATACGAAATTACCATTGCTCATGGCGTTTTTAGGTTTGGACATACCGCTTTCACGAAATACAAAAATTTCAAACTTTTTGTTGTTTGGTAAATATGGGAACAACTTTCCATACTGTAAATGGTTCTAAAATTTCGATTTGAAGTTGTGTCTTGTTATTTCTATGATTAAAAAGCCTAAACTTAATTGTAAAAACATCACAGAAAGTAGGTTTGAAAAAATTTTAAGCATTTTTGACAAAAACCGTTGTAACTTTGTTGTTTCAAGACATTTTGATAAAATTTCTGATAAGTTTTGCTCAAAGTTCAATTTTAAACAAGTTTTGCTTTTTGCATTTTCAGGCTTCGACATACCGTTTTCCATAAATACAAAACTTTTAAACTTATTGTGGTTTGGTAAGTATCCCATACTTACCACGCAACTTTCCATACTATAAATCGCTCCAAAAGCCCCATTTGAAGTTATTTTTGGTATTTCCGTGATTGAAAAGCCTTAAACTTCATTGTAAAAACATCGCCAAAACCAGGTTTGAAAACATTTTAAGACTTATTGATTATGTTTATAGTAAATCTTAATCAAAATTGAATTCTAAACAACTTTTGCTCTTGGCGTTTTCAGGCTGGGCATACCGTTTTCGAGAAACATGAGATTTTTAAACTTTTTGTTGTTTGCTAAGTATCGGATCAACTTTTCATACTGTGAATCGCTAAAGAATGCCGATTTGAAGTTGTTTCTGTTATTTCCGTGATTAAAAAGCTTTAAACTTCGTTGTAAAAACATCTCAAAAACCAGGTTTGAAAAAATTTTACGACTTATTGATTATGTTTACAGTAAATCATACTCAAGACTGAATTCTAAATAGTTTTTGCTCTTGAAGTTGTGTTTTGTTATTTTCGTGGTTCAAGTATCGGAACAACTTTCCAGCCTATAAATGGCTCCAAAATCTTGATTTGAAGTTATTTTGGTGTTTCCGCGATTAAAAAGCCGTAAACTTAATTGTAAAACTTCGCAGGTACTAGGTTTGAAAATTTTTTAAGCATTCTTGACTAAAATATTTGAAACTTTGTTATTTCAAGACCTGGTGAGTCTTACCAAGAATTCAATTCTAAACAACTTTTGCTCTTGGCATTTTCAGGTTTGGACGTACCGTTTTTAAGAAACACAAAACTTTAAAAATTTTGGTTGTTTGGTAAGTATGGGAACAACTTTCCATACTGTAAATTGCTCCAGAATACCGATTTGAGGTAATTTTTGGTATTGCGGTGATTAAAAACCCGTAAACTTCATTGTAAAAACATCGCAGAAAGCAAGTTTGAAAAATTTTTATGCATTCTTGACTAAAATAATTGAAACTTTGTTATCTTAAGATCTGTCGATAAAGTTTCTGGTCAGTCTTACCAAGAATTGAGTTCTAAACAACTTTTGCTTTTGGCATTTTCAGGCTTGGATGTACCGTTTTCAAGAATCACGAAAATTTTAAAATTTTTGTTGTTTGGTAAGTATGGGAACAACTTTCTATCCTATAAACCGCTCCAAAGTCTTGATTTGAAGTTATTTTTTTTGTTTCCGTGATTAAAAAGCCGTAAACTTAATTGTAAGAACTTTGCACGAACTAGGTTTGAAAATATTTTAAGTATTTTTGAAAAAAAACGTTGTAACTTTGTTTTTTCGAGCCTTTTTGATAAAATTTCTGGTAAGTCTTACTCAAAGTTTAATTCTAAACAACTTTTGCTCCTGGCATTTTGAGGCTTGGACGTGTAGTTTTTAAGAAATACAAAAATTGTTAACTTTATGTTGTTTGCTAAGTATCCCATACTTTCCAAGCCACTTTCCATACTATAAATCGCTCCAAAATCACGATTTGAAGTTATTTTTGGTATTTCCGTTGTTAAAAAAGCCGTAAACTTCATTGTAAAACTTCGCAGCAACCAGGTTTGAGAAAGTTTTAAGCATTCTTGACTAAAATATTTGAAACTTTGTTATTTCAAGGCCTGGCGATAAAGTTTCTGGTCCGTCTTACCAAGAATTGAATTCTAAACAACTTTTGCTCTTGGCATTTTCAGGCTTGAATGTACAGTTTTCAAGAAACACAAAAATTTTAAAATTTTTGTTGTTTGGTAAGTGTGAGAACAACTTTCCATACTGTAAATCGCTCCAATATCTCAATTTGAATTTATTTTTGGTGTTTCCGTGATTAAAAAGCCATAAATTTAATTGTAAAACTTCGCAGGAACTAGGTTTGAAATAATTTTAAGCATTCTTGACTAAAATATTTGAAACTTTGTTATTTCAAGACCTGGTGATAGAGTTTCTGGTCAGTCTTACCAAGAATTCAATTCTAAACAACTTTTGCTCTTGGCATTTTCAGGTTTGGACGTACCGTTTTTAAGAAACAAAAAACTTTAAAAATTTTGGTTGTTTGGTAAGTATGGGAACAACTTTCCATACTGTAAGTTGCTCCAGAAGTCCGATTTGAGGTAATTTTTGGTATTGCCGTAATTAAAAACCCGTAAACTTCGTTGAAAAAACATCGCAGAAAGCAAGTTTGAAAAATTTTTATGCATTCTTGACTAAAATATTTGAAACTTTGTTATTTTAATATCTGTCGATAAAGTTTCTGGTCAGTCTTAACAAGAATTGAGTTCTAAACAACTTTTGCTCTTGGTATTTTCAGGCTTGAACGTACAGTTTTCAAGAAACACAAAAATTTTAAAATTTTTGTTGTTTGGTAAGTGTGGGAACAACTTTCCATACTGTAAATCGCTCCAAAACCTCAATTTGAAGTTGTTTTTGGTATTTCTGTTGTTAAAAAGCCGTAAACTTCGTTTTAAAAACATCGCAGAAACCGGGATTGAAAAATTTTAAGTATTTTTGGGAAAAAATCGTTATAACTTTATTGTTTTAAGATTTATGGATAATGTTTCTAGCAAATCTTACTCAAAATCGAATTCTGAACACATTTTGCTCTTGCTATTTTTTTGCTAGCAAGCATAGTTTTCGAGAAAACGGCTGATTTACCACAAAAATACCAAAAATCGCTTCAAATCGGGATTCTGAAGCGTTTTACAGCATTTGCGGTCGTTTTCTTGAAACCGGTGCGTGCTAGCAGAAAAATACCAAGAGCAAAATGTGTTTAGAATTCAATTTTGAGTCAGTTTTCGTTTAAGTTGTATCTCTAGGTCTTAAAACAAGAACGATACTACGACTTTATCACAAAAACACTAAAAAGAGTTTCCAATCCTGGTTTCAGCAACGTGTTACAAAGAAATTTCTCACTCACAGTTTCAAAGTAAACGACAGTACGTGCAACAAAACGTCCGAGAATCATGATTTGAAGTGAATTTAAGGATTTTTGTGATTATTAAGGCGTTAATCTCTTTGTTACGAGTCGTAGAAACCAGATTGTACAAAATTTGTAGTATTTTTGTGACAAAGTCGTTGTAACGTTTTTGTTTTAAGACTTATTGCTAAAGCTTAAACCAAATCCCACCTGAAATTGAATTCTGAACAACTTTTGCTCTTGCTATTTTATTGCTGGCACGCACCGGTTTCAAGGAAACGACCGTAAATGCTGTAAAACGCTTCAGAATCCCGTTTTGAAGCGATTTTCGGTATTTTTGTTTTAAATCGGCTGTTTTCTCGAAAACTATGCATGCTAGCGAAAAAATAGCAAGAGCAAAATGTGTTTAAAATTCGATTTTGAGTAAGATTTGCTAGAAACATTATCCATAAATCTTAAAACAATAAAGTTATAACGATTTTTTCCCAAAAATACTTGAAATTTTTCAATCCCGGTTTCTGCAATGTTTTTAAAACGAAGTTTACGGGTTTTTAATCACGGCAATACCAAAAATTACCTCAAATCGGGATTTTGGAGCAACTTGCAGTATGGAAAGTTGTTCCCATACTTACCAAACAACCAAAATTTTTAAACTTTTGTGTTTCTTGAAAACGGTACGTCCAAACCTGAAATTGCCAAGACCAAAAGTTGTTTAGAATTGAATTCTTGGTAAGACTGACCAGAAACTTTATCGCCAGGTCTTGAAATAACAAAGTTTCAAATATTTTAGTCAAGAATGCTTAAAACTTTCTCAAACCTGGTTCCTGGGAAAGTTTTACAATGAAGTTTACGGCTTTTTAACAACGGAAATACCAAAAATAACTTCAAATCGTGATTTTGGGGCGATTTATAGTATGGAAAGTGGCTTGGTAAGTATGGGATACTTAGCAAACAACATAAAGTTAACAATTTTTGTATTTCTTGAAAACTACACGTCCAAGCCTGAAAATGCCAAGAGCAAAAGTTGTTTAGGATTAAACTTTGAGTAAGACTTACCAGAAATTTTATCAAAAAGGCTCGAAAAAACAAAGTTACAACGTTTTTTTTTTCAAAAATACTTAAAATATTTTCAAACCTAGTTCGTGCGAAGTTCTTACAAATAAGTTTACGGCTTTTTAATCACGGAAACACCAAAAATAACTTCAAATCAAGATTTTGGAGCGGTTTATAGGATGGAAAGTTGTTCCCATACTTACCAAACAACAAAAATTTTAAAATTATTGTGTTTCTTGAAAACGGTACGTCCAAGCCTGAAAATGCCAAGAGCAAAAGTTGTTTAGAACTCAATTCTTGGTAAGACTGACCAGAAACTTTATCGACAGATCTTAAAATAACAAAGTTTCAAATATTTTAGTCAGGAATGCTTAAAACTTTCTCAAACCTGGTTCCTGCGAAGTTTTACAATGAAGTTTACGGCTTTTTAACAACGGAAATACCAAAAACAACTTCAAACTGAGATTTTGGAGCGATTTACAGTATGGAAAGTTGTTCCCACACTTACCAAACAACAAAAATTTTTAAACTTTTGTGTTTCTTGAAAACGGTACGTCCAAACCTGAAAATGCCAAGACCAAAAGTTGTTTAGAATTGAATTCTTGGTAAGACTGACCAGAAACTTTATCGACAGATCTTAAAATAACAAAGTTTCAAATATTTTAGTCAAGAATGCTTAAAACTTTCTCAAACCTGGTTCCTGCGAAGTTTTACAATGAAGTTTACGGCTTTTTAACAACGGAAATACCAAAAACAACTTCAAATTGAGATTTTGGGGCGATTTATAGTATGGAAAGTGGCTTGGTAAGTATGGGATACTTAGCAAACCACATAAAGTTAACAATTTTTGTATTTCTTGAAGACTACACGTCCAAGCCTCAAAATGCCAGGAGCAAAAGTTGTTTAGAATTAAACTTTGAGTAAGACTTACCAGAAATTTTATCAAAAAGGCTCGAAAAAACAAAGTTACAACGTTTTTTTTTTCAAAAATACTTAAAATATTTTCAAACCTAGTTCGTGCGAAGTTCTTACAATTAAGTTTACGGCTTTTTAATCACGGAAACACCAAAAATAACTTCAAATCAAGACTTTGGAGCGGTTTATAGGATCGAAAGTTGTTCCCATACTTACCAAACAACAAAAATTTTAAAATTTTCGTGTTACTTGAAAATGGTACATCCAAGCCTGAAAATGCCAAAAGCAAAAGTTGTTTAGAACTCAATTTTTGGTAAGACTGACCAGAAACTTTATCGACAGATCTTAAAATAACAAAGTTTCAAATATTTTAGTCAAGAATGCATAAAAATTTTTCAAACTTGCTTTCTGCGATGTTTTTACAATGAAGTTTACGGGTTTTTAATCACCGCAATAGCAAAAATTATTTCAAATCGGGATTCTTTAGCAACTTACAGTATGGAAAGTTGTTCCCATACTTACCAAACAACCAAAATTTTTAAAGTTTTGTGTTTCTTAAAAACGGTACGTCCAAACCTGAAAATGCCAAGAGCAAAAGTTGTTTAGAATTGAATTCTTGGTAAGACTGACCAGAAACTTTATCACCAGGTCTTGAAATAACAAAGTTTCAAATATTTTAGTCAAGAATGCTTAAAACTTTCTCAAACCTGGTTCCTGCGAAGTTTTGCAATGAAGTTTACGGCTTTTTAACAACGGAAAGACCAAAAACAACTTCAAATTGAGATTTTGGAGCGATTTACAGTATGGAAAGTTGTTACCACACTTACCAAACAACAAAAGTTTTAAAATTATTGTGTTTCTTGAAAACGGTACGTCCAAGCCTGAAAATGCCAAGAGCAAAAGTTGTTTAGAACTCAATTCTTGGTAAGAATGACCAGAAACTTTATCGACAGATTTTAAAATAACAAAGTTTCAAATATTTTAGTCAAGAATGCTTAAAACTTTCTCAAACCTGGTTCCTGCGAAGTTTTACAATGAAGTTTACGGCTTTTAACAACGGAAATACCAAAAACAACTTCAAATTGAGATTTTGGAGCGATTTACAGTATGGAAAGTTGTTCTCACACTTACCAAACAACAAAAATTTTAAAATTTTTGTGTTTCTTGAAAACTGTACATTCAAGCCTGAAAATGCCAAGAGCAAAAGTTGTTTAGATTTCAATTCTTGGTAAGACTGACCAGAAACTTTATCGCCAGGTCTTGAAATAACAAAGTTTCAAATATTTTAGTCAAGAATGCTTAAAACTTTCTCAAACCTGGTTCCTGCGAAGTTTTACAATGAAATTTACGACTTTTTAACAACGGAAATACCAAAAATAACTTCAAATCGTGATTTTGGAGCGATTTATAGTATGGAAAGTGGCTTGGTAAGTATGGGATACTTAGCAAACAACATAAAGTTAACAATTTTTGTATTTCTTGAAAACTACACGTCCAAGCCTCAAAATGCCAGGAGCAAAAGTTGTTTAGAATTAAACTTTGAGTAAGACTTACCAGAAATTTTATCAAAAAGGCTCGAAGAAACAAAGTTACAACGCTTTTTTTCAAAAATACTTAAAATATTTTCAAACCTAGTTCGTGCAAAGTTCTTACAATTAAGTTTACGGCTTTTTAATCGCGGAAACACCAAAAATAGCTTCAAATCAAGACTTTGGAGCGGTTTATAGGATAGAAAGTTGTTCCCATACTTACCAAACAACAAAAATTTTAAAATTTTCGTGTTTCTTGAAAACGGTACATCCAAGCCTGAAAATTCCAAAAGCAAAAGTTGTTTAGAACTCAATTCTTGGTAAGACTGACCAGAAACTTTATCGACAGATCTTAAAATAACAAAGTTTCAAATATTTTAGTCAAGAATGCTTAAAACTTTCTCAAACCTGGTTCCTGCGAAGTTTTACAATGAAGTTTACGGCTTTTAACAACGGAAATACCAAAAACAACTTCAAATTGAGATTTTGGAGCGATTTACAGTATGGAAAGTTGTTCTCACACTTACCAAACAACCAAAATTTTAAAGTTTTGTGTTTCTTAAAAACGGTACGTCCAAACCTGAAAATGCCAAGAGCAAAAGTTGTTTAGAATTGAATTGTTGGTAAGACTGACCAGAAACTTTATCACCAGGTCTTGAAATAACAAAGTTTCAAATATTTTAGTCACGAATGCTTAAAAATTTTTCAAACCTAGTTCCTGCGAAGTTTTACAATTAAGTTTAGGGCTTTTTAATCACGGAAACACAAAAATAACTTCAAATCAAGATTTTGGAGCCATTTATAGACTGGAAAGTTGTTCCGATACTTGAACCACGAAAATAACAAAACACAACTTCAAGAGCAAAATCTATTTAGAATTCAGTCTTGAGTATGATTTACTGTAAAACACAACTTCAAGAGCAAAAACTATTTAGAATTCAGTCTAGAGTATGATTTACTGTAAACATAATCAATAAGTCGTAAAATTTTTTCAAACCTGGTTTTTGAGATGTTTTTACAACGAAGTTTAAAAGCTTTTTAATCACGGAAATAACAGCAACAACTTCAAATCGGCATTCTTTAGCGATTCACAGTATGAAAAGTTGATCCGATACTTAGCAAACAACAAAAATTTTAAAAATCTCGTGTTTCTCGAAAACGGTATGCCCAGCCTGAAAACGCCAAGAGCAAAAGTTGTTTAGAATTCAATTTTGATTAAGATTTATTATAAACATAATCAATAAGTCTTAAAATGTTTTCAAACCTGGTTTTGGCGATGTTTTTACAATGAAGTTTAAGGCTTTTCAATCACGGAAATACCAAAAATAACTTCAAATGGGGCTTTTGGAGCGATTTATAGTATGGAAAGTTGCGTGGTAAGTATGGGATTCTTATCAAACCACAATAAGTTTAAAAGTTTTGTATTTCTAGAAAACGGTATGTCGAAGCCTGAAAATGCAAAAAGCAAAACTTGTTTAAAATTGAACTTTGAGCAAAACTTATCAGAAATTTTATCAAAATGTCTTGAAACAACAAAGTTACAACGGTTTTTGTCAAAAATGCTTAAAATTATTTCAAACCTACTTTCTGTGATGTTTTTACAATTAAGTTTAGGCCTTTTTAATCATAGAAATAACAAGACACAACTTCAAATCGAGATTTTGGAACCATTTACAGTATGGAAAGTTGTTCCCATATTTACCAAACAACAAAAAGTTTAAAATTTTTGTATTTCTTGAAAGCGGTATGTCCAAACCTAAAAACGCCATGAGCAATGGTAATTTCGTATTCAATCTTGAGTAAGATTTACTATAAAAATAATCAATAAGTCTTAAAATGTTTTCAAACCTGTTTTCTGAGATGGTTTTACAATAAAGTTAACGGATTTTTAAACACGCAAATACCAAACACAACTTCACATCGGGATTTTGGAGCGATTTACAGAATGTAAAGTGGTTCCCATACTTACCAAACAACAAAAAGTTTAAAATTTTGTATTTGTAGAAGACGGTAAGTCCAAATCTAAAAACGTCAAGAGCAAAATTTATTTAGAATTCAATCTTGAGTATGATTTACTATGAACATAGTCAACAAGTCTTAAAATGTTTTCAAACCTGGTTTCTGAGATGGTTTTACAATAAAATTTACGGCTTTTTAAACACTCAAATACGAAAAACTACTTCAAATGGGGATTTTGGAGCCATTTACAGTATGGAAAGTTGTTCCCACACTTACCAAACAACAAAAAGTTTAAAATTTTGTATTTCTTGAAAACGGTATGTCGAAACCTGAAAACGCCATTAGCAAAAGTAATTTAGAATTCAATCTTGAGTTAGATTTACTATAAAAATAATCAACAAGTCTTAAAATGTTTTCTAACCTAGTTTCTGAGATGTTGTTACAATAAAGTTTACGGCTTTTTAAACACGCACATACCAAAAACAACTTCAAATGGGGATTCTGGAGCAATTTACAGTATGTAAAGTTGTTCCCCAAGAAGTTTGAAATTTTTGTATTTCTTGAAAACGGTATGTCCAAACCTGAAAACGCCAAGAGCAAAAGTAATTTAGAATTCAATCTTGAGTTAGATTTACTATAAAAATAATCAATAACTATTAAAATGTTTTCAAACTTGGTTTCTGAGATGTTTTTACACTTAAGTTTACGGCTTTTTAACCACGAAAATATCAAAAACAACTTCAAATCAGGATTTTGGAACCATTTGCAGTATGGAAAGTTGTTCCCATAATTACCAAATAACAAGAAGTTTGAAATTTTTGTATTTCTTGAAAACGGTATGTCCAAACCTGAAAACGCCAAGAGCAAAAGTAATTTAGAATTCAATCTTGAATTAGATTTACTATAAAAATAATCAATAACTATTAAAATGTTTTCAAACTTGGTTTCTGAGATGTTTTTACAATGAAGTTTACGGCTTTTTAACCACGAAAATATCAAAAACAACTTCAAATCGGGATTTTTGAACCAATTGCAGTATAGAAATTTGTTCCCAAACTTAACAAACTACAAAAAGTTTTAAAACTTATTTTTTCTTGGAAACTGTAGGTTCAAGCCTGAAAACGCCTAAAGCAATACTTGTTTAGGATGCAATCTTGAGTAAGACTTACTATAAAGTTACAACGATTTTGGCAAAAATGCTTAAAATTTTTTCAAACCTACTTTCTGTCATGTTCTTACAATAAAATTTAGGCCTTTTTAAAAACGGAAATACCAAAAATAACTTCAGAAACATAATCAATAAGTCATAAAATGTTTTCTAACCTGGTTTCTGAGATGCTTTTAGTATAAAGTTGACGGCTTTTTAATCACGGAAATAACTAAAACACCTCAAACGGCATTTAGGAGCTTTTTACAGCATGGAAAGTTGTTCTCAGATTTACCAAATTGCAAAAAGTTTAAAAATTTCGTGTTTCTTCAAAACGGTATGTCCCAGCCTGAAAATGTCAAGAGCAAAAGTTGTTTAGAATTCATTCTTGAGTAAGACTTACTATAAACTTAATCAGTAACTCTTAAAATTTTTTAAACCTGGTTTTTGCGATGTTTATACAATGAAATTCCTCGATCTCCTTTTGCTAACCACTTGGCTAATTTTGTGCCTGGCCCGCAAAATTTATATCCTGGAATATGTAGTTCAAATGGCAACTTGTAAATTCTCGAAAACGATACGACCTAGCCTGAAAACGCCAAGAGCAAATGTTGTTTAGAAATCAATTTTGAGTAAGATTTATTATAAACATAATAAATAAGTCTTAAAATGTTTTCAAACCGGGTTTCTGAGATGTTTTAACAATGAAGTTTATGGCTTTTTAACCACGAAAATAACAAAACACAACTTCAAATCGAGATTTTGGAGCGATTTATAGGCTGGAAATTTGTTGCGATACTTACTAAACAACAAAAAGTTTAAAAATTTCGTGTTTCTCGAAAACGGTATGCCCAGCCTGAAAACGCCAAGAGCAAAAGTAATTTAGAATTCAATCTTGAGTAAGATTTACTATAAAAATAATCAATAAGTCTTAAAATGTTTTCAAACCTGGTTTTTGAGATGTTGTTACAATAAAGTTTACAGTTTATTAAACACGCACATACCAAAAACAACTTCAAATGGGGATTTTGGAGCCATTTACAGTATAGAAAGTTGTTCCCATGCTTACTAAACAACAAAAAGTTTGAAATTTTTGTATTTCTTGAAAACGGTATGTCCAAACCTGAAAACGCCAAGAGCAAAATTAATTTAGAATTTAATCTTGAGTTAGATATACTATAAATATTAGCAATACTATTAAAATGTTTTCAAACTTGGTTTCTGAAATGTTTTTACAATAAAGTTTACGGATTTTTAAACACGCAAATACCAAAAACAACTTCAAATGGGGATTTTGGTGCGATTTACAGTATGGAAAGTTGTTCCCATACTTACCAAACAACAAAAAGTTTTAAATTTTGTATTTCTTAAAAACGGTATATCCAAACCTGAATACGCCATGAGCATAAATAATTTAGAATTCAATCTTGAGTAAGATTTACTATAAAAATAATCAATAAGTCTTAAAATGTTTTCAAACCTGGTTTCTAAGATGTTGTTACAATAAAGTTTACGGCTTTTTAAACACGCACATACAAAAAACAACTTCAAATGGAGATTTTGGAGCCATTTACAGTATGGAAAATTGTTTTCATACTTATCAAACAACAAAAAGTTTGAAATTCTTGTATTTCTTGAAAACAGTATGTCCAAACCTGAAAACGCCAAGAGCAAAAGTAATTTAGAATTCAATCTTGAGTTAGATTTACTATAAAAATAATCAATAAGTCTTAAAATGTTTTCAAACCTGGTTTTTGAGATGGTTTTACAATAAAGTTAACGGATTTTTAAACACGCAACTACCAAAAACAACCTCACATCTGGATTTTGGAGCGATTTACAGAATGTAAAATGGTTCCCATCCTTACCAATCAACAAAAAGTTTAAAATTTTGTACCGAATTTGGGGCCATTTACAGTATGGAAAGTTGTTCCCAAACATATCAAAATACAAAAAGTTTAAAAATACGGTTTTTCTCGAAAACGGTAGGGGCAAAAATCTCGAAATTCCCATATGGCAAATACTTTTTGCAATTTGGTGAGTTTGGGAACAACTTTCCATACTGTAAATCGCTCCAGAATTCCGATTTGAAGCTGTTTTTGTTATTTCCGTGATTAAAAAACCTTAAACTTCATTGTAAAAACATCGCAAAAACCAGGTTTGAAAAAATTTTACGATTTATTGTTTATGTTTATAGTAAATCTTAATCAAAATTTGATTCTAAACAACTTTTGCTTTTGGCGTTTTCAGGCTGGGACATACCGTTTTCGAGAAACACGAAATTTTTAAACTTTTTGTAGTTTGGTAAGTACCGGAACAACTTTTCATACTGTAAATCGCTAAAGAATGCCGATTTGAAGTTGTTTCTGTTATTTCCGTGATTAAAAAGCTTTAAACTTCATTGTAAAAGCATCTCAAAAACGAGGTTTGAAAAAATTTTACGACTTATTGACTATGTTTATAGTAAATCATACTCAAGATTGAATTCTAAATAGCTTTTGCTTTTAGCGTTTTTAGGTTTGGACGTACCGATTTCAAGAAATACAAAAAAATTGAACTTTCTGTTGTTTGGTAAGTATGGGAACCATTTTCGAGTTAGATTTACTATAAATATAATCAATAACTGTTAAAATATTTTTAATTCTGGTTTCTGAGATGTTTCTACAATGAAGTTTACGGCTTTTTAACCACGGAAATATCGAAAACACCTTTAAATCGGGACTTTGGAACCATTTACAGTATGAAAAGTTGTTCCCAAACTAACCAAACTACAACAAGTTTAAGAATTTCGTTTTTCTTGAAAACTGTAGGTGCAAGCCTTAAAACGCTTAGAGCAATAGTTGTTTAGAATGCAATCTTGAGTAAGACTTACTATAAATTTTATCAAAAATTTTTGAAACAACAAATTTACAACAATCTTTGTCAAAAATAGTAAACATTTTTTATTCCTGGTTTCTGGGAAGATTTTACAATAAAGTTTACAGCTTTTTGACCACGGAAATAATAAAAATAAATTCAAATCGGGATTTTGGAGCAATTTACAGAATGTAAAGTGGTTCCCATCTTTACCAAACAACAAAAAGTTTGAAATTTTTGAATTTTTTGAAAACGGCATGTCCAAACCTGAAAACGCCTTAAGCAATGGTAATTTAGTATTCAATCTTGAGTAAGATTTACTATAAAAATAATCAACAAGTCTTAAAATGTTTTCAAAGCTGGTTTCTGAAATAGTTTTACAATATTATTTATTGTTTATGTTTATAGTAAATCTTAATCAAAATTTGATTCTAAACAACTTTTGCTTTTGGCGTTTGTAGGCTGGGACATACCGTTTTCGAGAAACACGAAATTTTTAAACTTTTTGTTGTTTGCTAAGTATCGGATCAACTTTTCATATTGTGAATCGCTAAAGAATGCCGATTTGAAGTTGTTTCTGTTATTTCCGTGATTAAAAAGCTTTAAACTTCATTGTAAAAACATCTCAAAAACCAGGTTTGAAAAAATTTTACGACTTATTGATTATGTTTATAGTAAATCATACTCAAGATTGAATTCTAAATAGCTTTTGCTTTTAGCGTTTTTAAGTTTGGACGTACCGTTTTCAAGAAATACAAAAAAATTGAACTTTCTGTTGTTTGGTAAGTATGGGAACCATTTTCGAGTTAGATTTACTATAAATATACTATAATAACTGTTAAAATATTTTTAATTCTGGTTTCTGAGATGTTTTTACAATAAAGTTTACGGCTTTTTAAACACGCACATACGAAAAACAACTTCAAATGGAAATTCTGGAGCCATTTACAGTATGTAAAGTTATTGAAGTTATTAAAATTATTGTGTTTCTTGAAAACGGTACGTCCAAGCCTGAAAATGCCAAGAGCAAAAGTTGTTTAGAACTCAATTCTTGGTAAGACTGACCAGAAACTTTATCGACAGATCTTAAAATAACAAAGTTTCAAATATTTTAGTCAGGAATGCTTAAAACTTTCTCAAACCTGGTTCCTGCGAAGTTTTACAATGAAGTTTACGGCTTTTTAACAACGGAAATACCAAAAACAACTTCAAACTGAGATTTTGGAGCGATTTACAGTATGGAAAGTTGTTCCCACACTTACCAAACAACAAAAATTTTTAAACTTTTGTGTTTCTTGAAAACGGTACGTCCAAACCTGAAAATGCCAAGACCAAAAGTTGTTTAGAATTGAATTCTTGGTAAGACTGACCAGAAACTTTATCGACAGATCTTAAAATAACAAAGTTTCAAATATTTTAGTCAAGAATGCTTAAAACTTTCTCAAACCTGGTTCCTGCGAAGTTTTACAATGAAGTTTACGGCTTTTTAACAACGGAAATACCAAAAACAACTTCAAATTGAGATTTTGGGGCGATTTATAGTATGGAAAGTGGCTTGGTAAGTATGGGATACTTAGCAAACCACATAAAGTTAACAATTTTTGTATTTCTTGAAGACTACACGTCCAAGCCTCAAAATGCCAGGAGCAAAAGTTGTTTAGAATTAAACTTTGAGTAAGACTTACCAGAAATTTTATCAAAAAGGCTCGAAAAAACAAAGTTACAACGTTTTTTTTTCAAAAATACTTAAAATATTTTCAAACCTAGTTCGTGCGAAGTTCTTACAATTAAGTTTACGGCTTTTTAATCACGGAAACACCAAAAATAACTTCAAATCAAGACTTTGGAGCGGTTTATAGGATCGAAAGTTGTTCCCATACTTACCAAACAACAAAAATTTTAAAATTTTCGTGTTACTTGAAAATGGTACATCCAAGCCTGAAAATGCCAAAAGCAAAAGTTGTTTAGAACTCAATTTTTGGTAAGACTGACCAGAAACTTTATCGACAGATCTTAAAATAACAAAGTTTCAAATATTTTAGTCAAGAATGCAAAAAAATTTTTCAAACTTGCTTTCTGCGATGTTTTTACAATGAAGTTTACGGGTTTTTAATCACCGCAATACCAAAAATTATTTCAAATCGGGATTCTTTAGCAACTTACAGTATGGAAAGTTGTTCCCATACTTACCAAACAACCAAAATTTTTAAAGTTTTGTGTTTCTTAAAAACGGTACGTCCAAACCTGAAAATGCCAAGAGCAAAAGTTGTTTAGAATTGAATTCTTGGTAAGACTGACCAGAAACTTTATCACCAGGTCTTGAAATAACAAAGTTTCAAATATTTTAGTCAAGAATGCTTAAAACTTTCTCAAACCTGGTTCCTGCGAAGTTTTGCAATGAAGTTTACGGCTTTTTAACAACGGAAAGACCAAAAACAACTTCAAATTGAGATTTTGGAGCGATTTACAGTATGGAAAGTTGTTACCACACTTACCAAACAACAAAAGTTTTAAAATTATTGTGTTTCTTGAAAACGGTACGTCCAAGCCTGAAAATGCCAAGAGCAAAAGTTGTTTAGAACTCAATTCTTGGTAAGAATGACCAGAAACTTTATCGACAGATTTTAAAATAACAAAGTTTCAAATATTTTAGTCAAGAATGCTTAAAACTTTCTCAAACCTGGTTCCTGCGAAGTTTTACAATGAAGTTTACGGCTTTTAACAACGGAAATACCAAAAACAACTTCAAATTGAGATTTTGGAGCGATTTACAGTATGGAAAGTTGTTCTCACACTTACCAAACAACAAAAATTTTAAAATTTTTGTGTTTCTTGAAAACTGTACATTCAAGCCTGAAAATGCCAAGAGCAAAAGTTGTTTAGATTTCAATTCTTGGTAAGACTGACCAGAAACTTTATCGCCAGGTCTTGAAATAACAAAGTTTCAAATATTTTAGTCAAGAATGCTTAAAACTTTCTCAAACCTGGTTCCTGCGAAGTTTTACAATGAAATTTACGACTTTTTAACAACGGAAATACCAAAAATAACTTCAAATCGTGATTTTGGAGCGATTTATAGTATGGAAAGTGGCTTGGTAAGTATGGGATACTTAGCAAACAACATAAAGTTAACAATTTTTCTATTTCTTGAAAACTACACGTCCAAGCCTCAAAATGCCAGGAGCAAAAGTTGTTTAGAATTAAACTTTGAGTAAGACTTACCAGAAATTTTATCAAAAAGGCTCGAAAAAACAAAGTTACAACGCTTTTTTTCAAAAATACTTAAAATATTTTCAAACCTAGTTCGTGCAAAGTTCTTACAATTAAGTTTACGGCTTTTTAATCGCGGAAACACCAAAAATAGCTTCAAATCAAGACTTTGGAGCGGTTTATAGGATAGAAAGTTGTTCCCATACTTACCAAACAACAAAAATTTTAAAATTTTCGTGTTTCTTGAAAACGGTACATCCAAGCCTGAAAATTCCAAAAGCAAAAGTTGTTTAGAACTCAATTCTTGGTAAGACTGACCAGAAACTTTATCGACAGATCTTAAAATAACAAAGTTTCAAATATTTTAGTCAAGAATGCTTAAAACTTTCTCAAACCTGGTTCCTGCGAAGTTTTACAATGAAGTTTACGGCTTTTAACAACGGAAATACCAAAAACAACTTCAAATTGAGATTTTGGAGCGATTTACAGTATGGAAAGTTGTTCTCACACTTACCAAACAACCAAAATTTTAAAGTTTTGTGTTTCTTAAAAACGGTACGTCCAAACCTGAAAATGCCAAGAGCAAAAGTTGTTTAGAATTGAATTGTTGGTAAGACTGACCAGAAACTTTATCACCAGGTCTTGAAATAACAAAGTTTCAAATATTTTAGTCACGAATGCTTAAAAATTTTTCAAACCTAGTTCCTGCGAAGTTTTACAATTAAGTTTAGGGCTTTTTAATCACGGAAACACAAAAATAACTTCAAATCAAGATTTTGGAGCCATTTATAGACTGGAAAGTTGTTCCGATACTTGAACCACGAAAATAACAAAACACAACTTCAAGAGCAAAATCTATTTAGAATTCAGTCTTGAGTATGATTTACTGTAAAACACAACTTCAAGAGCAAAAACTATTTAGAATTCAGTCTAGAGTATGATTTACTGTAAACATAATCAATAAGTCGTAAAATTTTTTCAAACCTGGTTTTTGAGATGTTTTTACAACGAAGTTTAAAAGCTTTTTAATCACGGAAATAACAGCAACAACTTCAAATCGGCATTCTTTAGCGATTCACAGTATGAAAAGTTGATCCGATACTTAGCAAACAACAAAAATTTTAAAAATCTCGTGTTTCTCGAAAACGGTATGCCCAGCCTGAAAACGCCAAGAGCAAAAGTTGTTTAGAATTCAATTTTGATTAAGATTTATTATAAACATAATCAATAAGTCTTAAAATGTTTTCAAACCTGGTTTTGGCGATGTTTTTACAATGAAGTTTAAGGCTTTTCAATCACGGAAATACCAAAAATAACTTCAAATGGGGCTTTTGGAGCGATTTATAGTATGGAAAGTTGCGTGGTAAGTATGGGATTCTTATCAAACCACAATAAGTTTAAAAGTTTTGTATTTCTAGAAAACGGTATGTCGAAGCCTGAAAATGCAAAAAGCAAAACTTGTTTAAAATTGAACTTTGAGCAAAACTTATCAGAAATTTTATCAAAATGTCTTGAAACAACAAAGTTACAACGGTTTTTGTCAAAAATGCTTAAAATTATTTCAAACCTACTTTCTGTGATGTTTTTACAATTAAGTTTAGGCCTTTTTAATCATAGAAATAACAAGACACAACTTCAAATCGAGATTTTGGAACCATTTACAGTATGGAAAGTTGTTCCCATATTTACCAAACAACAAAAAGTTTGAAATTTTTGTATTTCTTGAAAGCGGTATGTCCAAACCTAAAAACGCCATGAGCAATGGTAATTTCGTATTCAATCTTGAGTAAGATTTACTATAAAAATAATCAATAAGTCTTAAAATGTTTTCAAACCTGTTTTCTGAGATGGTTTTACAATAAAGTTAACGGATTTTTAAACACGCAAATACCAAACACAACTTCACATCGGGATTTTGGAGCGATTTACAGAATGTAAAGTGGTTCCCATACTTACCAAACAACAAAAAGTTTAAAATTTTGTATTTGTAGAAGACGGTAAGTCCAAATCTAAAAACGTCAAGAGCAAAATTTATTTAGAATTCAATCTTGAGTATGATTTACTATGAACATAGTCAACAAGTCTTAAAATGTTTTCAAACCTGGTTTCTGAGATGGTTTTACAATAAAATTTACGGCTTTTTAAACACTCAAATACGAAAAACTACTTCAAATGGGGATTTTGGAGCCATTTACAGTATGGAAAGTTGTTCCCACACTTACCAAACAACAAAAAGTTTAAAATTTTGTATTTCTTGAAAACGGTATGTCGAAACCTGAAAACGCCATTAGCAAAAGTAATTTAGAATTCAATCTTGAGTTAGATTTACTATAAAAATAATCAACAAGTCTTAAAATGTTTTCTAACCTAGTTTCTGAGATGTTGTTACAATAAAGTTTACGGCTTTTTAAACACGCACATACCAAAAACAACTTCAAATGGGGATTCTGGAGCAATTTACAGTATGTAAAGTTGTTCCCCAAGAAGTTTGAAATTTTTGTATTTCTTGAAAACGGTATGTCCAAACCTGAAAACGCCAAGAGCAAAAGTAATTTAGAATTCAATCTTGAGTTAGATTTACTATAAAAATAATCAATAACTATTAAAATGTTTTCAAACTTGGTTTCTGAGATGTTTTTACACTTAAGTTTACGGCTTTTTAACCACGAAAATATCAAAAACAACTTCAAATCAGGATTTTGGAACCATTTACAGTATGGAAAGTTGTTCCCATAATTACCAAATAACAAGAAGTTTGAAATTTTTGTATTTCTTGAAAACGGTATGTCCAAACCTGAAAACGCCAAGAGCAAAAGTAATTTAGAATTCAATCTTGAATTAGATTTACTATAAAAATAATCAATAACTATTAAAATGTTTTCAAACTTGGTTTCTGAGATGTTTTTACAATGAAGTTTACGGCTTTTTAACCACGAAAATATCAAAAACAACTTCAAATCGGGATTTTTGAACCAATTGCAGTATAGAAATTTGTTCCCAAACTTAACAAACTACAAAAAGTTTTAAAACTTATTTTTTCTTGGAAACTGTAGGTTCAAGCCTGAAAACGCCTAAAGCAATACTTGTTTAGGATGCAATCTTGAGTAAGACTTACTATAAAGTTACAACGATTTTGGCAAAAATGCTTAAAATTTTTTCAAACCTACTTTCTGTCATGTTCTTACAATAAAATTTAGGCCTTTTTAAAAACGGAAATACCAAAAATAACTTCAGAAACATAATCAATAAGTCATAAAATGTTTTCTAACCTGGTTTCTGAGATGCTTTTAGTATAAAGTTGACGGCTTTTTAATCACGGAAATAACTAAAACACCTCAAACGGCATTTAGGAGCTTTTTACAGCATGGAAAGTTGTTCTCAGATTTACCAAATTGCAAAAAGTTTAAAAATTTCGTGTTTCTTCAAAACGGTATGTCCCAGCCTGAAAATGTCAAGAGCAAAAGTTGTTTAGAATTCATTCTTGAGTAAGACTTACTATAAACTTAATCAGTAACTCTTAAAATTTTTTAAACCTGGTTTTTGCGATGTTTATACAATGAAATTCCTCGATCTCCTTTTGCTAACCACTTGGCTAATTTTGTGCCTGGCCCGCAAAATTTATATCCTGGAATATGTAGTTCAAATGGCAACTTGTAAATTCTCGAAAACGATACGACCTAGCCTGAAAACGCCAAGAGCAAATGTTGTTTAGAAATCAATTTTGAGTAAGATTTATTATAAACATAATAAATAAGTCTTAAAATGTTTTCAAACCGGGTTTCTGAGATGTTTTAACAATGAAGTTTATGGCTTTTTAACCACGAAACTAACAAAACACAACTTCAAATCGAGATTTTGGAGCGATTTATAGGCTGGAAATTTGTTGCGATACTTACTAAACAACAAAAAGTTTAAAAATTTCGTGTTTCTCGAAAACGGTATGCCCAGCCTGAAAACGCCAAGAGCAAAAGTAATTTAGAATTCAATCTTGAGTAAGATTTACTATAAAAATAATCAATAAGTCTTAAAATGTTTTCAAACCTGGTTTTTGAGATGTTGTTACAATAAAGTTTACAGTTTATTAAACACGCACATACCAAAAACAACTTCAAATGGGGATTTTGGAGCCATTTACAGTATAGAAAGTTGTTCCCATGCTTACTAAACAACAAAAAGTTTGAAATTTTTGTATTTCTTGAAAACGGTATGTCCAAACCTGAAAACGCCAAGAGCAAAATTAATTTAGAATTTAATCTTGAGTTAGATATACTATAAATATTAGCAATACTATTAAAATGTTTTCAAACTTGGTTTCTGAAATGTTTTTACAATAAAGTTTACGGATTTTTAAACACGCAAATACCAAAAACAACTTCAAATGGGGATTTTGGTGCGATTTACAGTATGGAAAGTTGTTCCCATACTTACCAAACAACAAAAAGTTTTAAATTTTGTATTTCTTAAAAACGGTATATCCAAACCTGAATACGCCATGAGCATAAATAATTTAGAATTCAATCTTGAGTAAGATTTACTATAAAAATAATCAATAAGTCTTAAAATGTTTTCAAACCTGGTTTCTAAGATGTTGTTACAATAAAGTTTACGGCTTTTTAAACACGCACATACAAAAAACAACTTCAAATGGAGATTTTGGAGCCATTTACAGTATGGAAAATTGTTTTCATACTTATCAAACAACAAAAAGTTTGAAATTCTTGTATTTCTTGAAAACAGTATGTCCAAACCTGAAAACGCCAAGAGCAAAAGTAATTTAGAATTCAATCTTGAGTTAGATTTACTATAAAAATAATCAATAAGTCTTAAAATGTTTTCAAACCTGGTTTTTGAGATGGTTTTACAATAAAGTTAACGGATTTTTAAACACGCAACTACCAAAAACAACCTCACATCTGGATTTTGGAGCGATTTACAGAATGTAAAATGGTTCCCATCCTTACCAATCAACAAAAAGTTTAAAATTTTGTACCGAATTTGGGGCCATTTACAGTATGGAAAGTTGTTCCCAAACATATCAAAATACAAAAAGTTTAAAAATACGGTTTTTCTCGAAAACGGTAGGGGCAAAAATCTCGAAATTCCCATATGGCAAATACTTTTTGCAATTTGGTGAGTTTGGGAACAACTTTCCATACTGTAAATCGCTCCAGAATTCCGATTTGAAGCTGTTTTTGTTATTTCCGTGATTAAAAAACCTTAAACTTCATTGTAAAAACATCGCAAAAACCAGGTTTGAAAAAATTTTACGATTTATTGTTTATGTTTATAGTAAATCTTAATCAAAATTTGATTCTAAACAACTTTTGCTTTTGGCGTTTTCAGGCTGGGACATACCGTTTTCGAGAAACACGAAATTTTTAAACTTTTTGTAGTTTGGTAAGTACCGGAACAACTTTTCATACTGTAAATCGCTAAAGAATGCCGATTTGAAGTTGTTTCTGTTATTTCCGTGATTAAAAAGCTTTAAACTTCATTGTAAAAGCATCTCAAAAACGAGGTTTGAAAAAATTTTACGACTTATTGACTATGTTTATAGTAAATCATACTCAAGATTGAATTCTAAATAGCTTTTGCTTTTAGCGTTTTTAGGTTTGGACGTACCGATTTCATGAAATACAAAAAAATTGAACTTTCTGTTGTTTGGTAAGTATGGGAACCATTTTCGAGTTAGATTTACTATAAATATAATCAATAACTGTTAAAATATTTTTAATTCTGGTTTCTGAGATGTTTCTACAATGAAGTTTACGGCTTTTTAACCACGGAAATATCGAAAACACCTTTAAATCGGGACTTTGGAACCATTTACAGTATGAAAAGTTGTTCCCAAACTAACCAAACTACAACAAGTTTAAGAATTTCGTTTTTCTTGAAAACTGTAGGTGCAAGCCTTAAAACGCTTAGAGCAATAGTTGATTAGAATGCAATCTTGAGTAAGACTTACTATAAATTTTATCAAAAATTTTTGAAACAACAAATTTACAACAATCTTTGTCAAAAATAGTAAACATTTTTTATTCCTGGTTTCTGGGAAGATTTTACAATAAAGTTTACAGCTTTTTGACCACGGAAATAATAAAAATAAATTCAAATCGGGATTTTGGAGCAATTTACGGAATGTAAAGTGGTTCCCATCTTTACCAAACAACAAAAAGTTTGAAATTTTTGAATTTTTTGAAAACGGCATGTCCAAACCTGAAAACGCCTTAAGCAATGGTAATTTAGTATTCAATCTTGAGTAAGATTTACTATAAAAATAATCAACAAGTCTTAAAATGTTTTCAAAGCTGGTTTCTGAAATAGTTTTACAATATTATTTATTGTTTATGTTTATAGTAAATCTTAATCAAAATTTGATTCTAAACAACTTTTGCTTTTGGCGTTTGTAGGCTGGGACATACCGTTTTCGAGAAACACGAAATTTTTAAACTTTTTGTTGTTTGCTAAGTATCGGATCAACTTTTCATATTGTGAATCGCTAAAGAATGCCGATTTGAAGTTGTTTCTGTTATTTCCGTGATTAAAAAGCTTTAAACTTCATGTAAAAACATCTCAAAAACCAGGTTTGAAAAAATTTTACGACTTATTGATTATGTTTATAGTAAATCATACTCAAGATTGAATTCTAAATAGCTTTTGCTTTTAGCGTTTTTAAGTTTGGACGTACCGTTTTCAAGAAATACAAAAAAATTGAACTTTCTGTTGTTTGGTAAGTATGGGAACCATTTTCGAGTTAGATTTACTATAAATATAATCAATAACTGTTAAAATATTTTTAATTCTGGTTTCTGAGATGTTTTTACAATAAAGTTTACGGCTTTTTAAACACGCACATACGAAAAACAACTTCAAATGGAAATTCTGGAGCCATTTACAGTATGTAAAGTTATTGAAGTTATTAAAATTATTGTGTTTCTTGAAAACGGTACGTCCAAGCCTGAAAATGCCAAGAGCAAAAGTTGTTTAGAACTCAATTCTTGGTAAGACTGACCAGAAACTTTATCGACAGATCTTAAAATAACAAAGTTTCAAATATTTTAGTCAGGAATGCTTAAAACTTTCTCAAACCTGGTTCCTGCGAAGTTTTACAATGAAGTTTACGGCTTTTTAACAACGGAAATACCAAAAACAACTTCAAACTGAGATTTTGGAGCGATTTACAGTATGGAAAGTTGTTCCCACACTTACCAAACAACAAAAATTTTTAAACTTTTGTGTTTCTTGAAAACGGTACGTCCAAACCTGAAAATGCCAAGACCAAAAGTTGTTTAGAATTGAATTCTTGGTAAGACTGACCAGAAACTTTATCGACAGATCTTAAAATAACAAAGTTTCAAATATTTTAGTCAAGAATGCTTAAAACTTTCTCAAACCTGGTTCCTGCGAAGTTTTACAATGAAGTTTACGGCTTTTTAACAACGGAAATACCAAAAACAACTTCAAATTGAGATTTTGGGGCGATTTATAGTATGGAAAGTGGCTTGGTAAGTATGGGATACTTAGCAAACCACATAAAGTTAACAATTTTTGTATTTCTTGAAGACTACACGTCCAAGCCTCAAAATGCCAAGAGCAAAAGTTGTTTAGAATTAAACTTTGAGTAAGACTTACCAGAAATTTTATCAAAAAGGCTCGAAAAAACAAAGTTACAACGTTTTTTTTTCAAAAATACTTAAAATATTTTCAAACCTAGTTCGTGCGAAGTTCTTACAATTAAGTTTACGGCTTTTTAATCACGGAAACACCAAAAATAACTTCAAATCAAGACTTTGGAGCGGTTTATAGGATCGAAAGTTGTTCCCATACTTACCAAACAACAAAAATTTTAAAATTTTCGTGTTACTTGAAAATGGTACATCCAAGCCTGAAAATGCCAAAAGCAAAAGTTGTTTAGAACTCAATTTTTGGTAAGACTGACCAGAAACTTTATCGACAGATCTTAAAATAACAAAGTTTCAAATATTTTAGTCAAGAATGCATAAAAATTTTTCAAACTTGCTTTCTGCGATGTTTTTACAATGAAGTTTACGGGTTTTTAATCACCGCAATACCAAAAATTATTTCAAATCGGGATTCTTTAGCAACTTACAGTATGGAAAGTTGTTCCCATACTTACCAAACAACCAAAATTTTTAAAGTTTTGTGTTTCTTAAAAACGGTACGTCCAAACCTGAAAATGCCAAGAGCAAAAGTTGTTTAGAATTGAATTCTTGGTAAGACTGACCAGAAACTTTATCACCAGGTCTTGAAATAACAAAGTTTCAAATATTTTAGTCAAGAATGCTTAAAACTTTCTCAAACCTGGTTCCTGCGAAGTTTTACAATGAAGTTTACGGCTTTTAACAACGGAAATACCAAAAACAACTTCAAATTGAGATTTTGGAGCGATTTACAGTATGGAAAGTTGTTCTCACACTTACCAAACAACAAAAATTTTAAAATTTTTGTGTTTCTTGAAAACTGTACATTCAAGCCTGAAAATGCCAAGAGCAAAAGTTGTTTAGATTTCAATTCTTGGTAAGACTGACCAGAAACTTTATCGCCAGGTCTTGAAATAACAAAGTTTCAAATATTTTAGTCAAGAATGCTTAAAACTTTCTCAAACCTGGTTCCTGCGAAGTTTTACAATGAAATTTACGACTTTTTAACAACGGAAATACCAAAAATAACTTCAAATCGTGATTTTGGAGCGATTTATAGTATGGAAAGTGGCTTGGTAAGTATGGGATACTTAGCAAACAACATAAAGTTAACAATTTTTGTATTTCTTGAAAACTACACGTCCAAGCCTCAAAATGCCAGGAGCAAAAGTTGTTTAAAATTAAACTTTGAGTAAGACTTACCAGAAATTTTATCAAAAAGGCTGGAAAAAACAAAGTTACAACGCTTTTTTTCAAAAATACTTAAAATATTTTCAAACCTAGTTCGTGCAAAGTTCTTAAAATTAAGTTTACGGCTTTTTAATCGCGGAAACACCAAAAATAGCTTCAAATCAAGACTTTGGAGCGGTTTATAGGATAGAAAGTTGTTCCCATACTTACCAAACAACAAAAATTTTAAAATTTTCGTGTTTCTTGAAAACGGTACATCCAAGCCTGAAAATTCCAAAAGCAAAAGTTGTTTAGAACTCAATTCTTGGTAAGACTGACCAGAAACTTTATCGACAGATCTTAAAATAACAAAGTTTCAAATATTTTAGTCAAGAATGCTTAAAACTTTCTCAAACCTGGTTCCTGCGAAGTTTTACAATGAAGTTTACGGCTTTTAACAACGGAAATACCAAAAACAACTTCAAATTGAGATTTTGGAGCGATTTACAGTATGGAAAGTTGTTCTCACACTTACCAAACAACCAAAATTTTAAAGTTTTGTGTTTCTTAAAAACGGTACGTCCAAACCTGAAAATGCCAAGAGCAAAAGTTGTTTAGAATTGAATTGTTGGTAAGACTGACCAGAAACTTTATCACCAGGTCTTGAAATAACAAAGTTTCAAATATTTTAGTCACGAATGCTTAAAAATTTTTCAAACCTAGTTCCTGCAAAGTTTTACAATTAAGTTTAGGGCTTTTTAATCACGGAAACACAAAAATAACTTCAAATCAAGATTTTGGAGCCATTTATAGACTGGAAAGTTGTTCCGATACTTGAACCACGAAAATAACAAAACACAACTTCAAGAGCAAAATCTATTTAGAATTCAGTCTTGAGTATGATTTACTGTAAAACACAACTTCAAGAGCAAAAACTATTTAGAATTCAGTCTAGAGTATGATTTACTGTAAACATAATCAATAAGTCGTAAAATTTTTTCAAACCTGGTTTTTGAGATGTTTTTACAACGAAGTTTAAAAGCTTTTTAATCACGGAAATAACAGCAACAACTTCAAATCGGCATTCTTTAGCGATTCACAGTATGAAAAGTTGATCCGATACTTAGCAAACAACAAAAATTTTAAAAATCTCGTGTTTCTCGAAAACGGTATGCCCAGCCTGAAAACGCCAAGAGCAAAAGTTGTTTAGAATTCAATTTTGATTAAGATTTATTATAAACATAATCAATAAGTCTTAAAATGTTTTCAAACCTGGTTTTGGCGATGTTTTTACAATGAAGTTTAAGGCTTTTCAATCACGGAAATACCAAAAATAACTTCAAATGGGGCTTTTGGAGCGATTTATAGTATGGAAAGTTGCGTGGTAAGTATGGGATACTTATCAAACCACAATAAGTTTAAAAGTTTTGTATTTCTAGAAAACGGTATGTCGAAGCCTGAAAATGCAAAAAGCAAAACTTGTTTAAAATTGAACTTTGAGCAAAACTTATCAGAAATTTTATCAAAATGTCTTGAAACAACAAAGTTACAACGGTTTTTGTCAAAAATGCTTAAAATTATTTCAAACCTACTTTCTGTGATGTTTTTACAATTAAGTTTAGGCCTTTTTAATCATAGAAATAACAAGACACAACTTCAAATCGAGATTTTGGAACCATTTACAGTATGGAAAGTTGTTCCCATATTTACCAAACAACAAAAAGTTTGAAATTTTTGTATTTCTTGAAAGCGGTATGTCCAAACCTAAAAACGCCATGAGCAATGGTAATTTCGTATTCAATCTTGAGTAAGATTTACTATAAAAATAATCAATAAGTCTTAAAATGTTTTCAAACCTGTTTTCTGAGATGGTTTTACAATAAAGTTAACGGATTTTTAAACACGCAAATACCAAACACAACTTCACATCGGGATTTTGGAGCGATTTACAGAATGTAAAGTGGTTCCCATACTTACCAAACAACAAAAAGTTTAAAATTTTGTATTTGTAGAAGACGGTAAGTCCAAATCTAAAAACGTCAAGAGCAAAATTTATTTAGAATTCAATCTTGAGTATGATTTACTATGAACATAGTCAACAAGTCTTAAAATGTTTTCAAACCTGGTTTCTGAGATGGTTTTACAATAAAATTTACGGCTTTTTAAACACTCAAATACGAAAAACTACTTCAAATGGGGATTTTGGAGCCATTTACAGTATGGAAAGTTGTTCCCACACTTACCAAACAACAAAAAGTTTAAAATTTTGTATTTCTTGAAAACGGTATGTCGAAACCTGAAAACGCCATGAGCAAAAGTAATTTAGAATTCAATCTTGAGTTAGATTTACTATAAAAATAATCAACAAGTCTTAAAATGTTTTCTAACCTAGTTTCTGAGATGTTGTTACAATAAAGTTTACGGCTTTTTAACCACGAAAATATCAAAAACAACTTCAAATCAGGATTTTGGAACCATTTACAGTATGGAAAGTTGTTCCCATAATTACCAAATAACAAGAAGTTTGAAATTTTTGTATTTCTTGAAAACGGTATGTCCAAACCTGAAAACGCCAACAGCAAAAGTAATTTAGAATTCAATCTTGAATTAGATTTACTATAAAAATAATCAATAACTATTAAAATGTTTTCAAACTTGGTTTCTGAGATGTTTTTACAATGAAGTTTACGGCTTTTTAACCACGAAAATATCAAAAACAACTTCAAATCGGGATTTTTGAACCAATTGCAGTATAGAAATTTGTTCCCAAACTTAACAAACTACAAAAAGTTTTAAAACTTATTTTTTCTTGGAAACTGTAGGTTCAAGCCTGAAAACGCCTAAAGCAATACTTGTTTAGGATGCAATCTTGAGTAAGACTTACTATAAAGTTACAACGATTTTGGCAAAAATGCTTAAAATTTTTTCAAACCTACTTTCTGTCATGTTCTTACAATAAAATTTAGGCCTTTTTAAAAACGGAAATACCAAAAATAACTTCAGAAACATAATCAATAAGTCATAAAATGTTTTCTAACCTGGTTTCTGAGATGCTTTTAGTATAAAGTTGACGGCTTTTTAATCACGGAAATAACTAAAACACCTCAAACGGCATTTAGGAGCTTTTTACAGCATGGAAAGTTGTTCTCAGATTTACCAAATTGCAAAAAGTTTAAAAATTTCGTGTTTCTTCAAAACGGTATGTCCCAGCCTGAAAATGTCAAGAGCAAAAGTTGTTTAGAATTCATTCTTGAGTAAGACTTACTATAAACTTAATCAGTAACTCTTAAAATTTTTTAAACCTGGTTTTTGCGATGTTTATACAATGAAATTCCTCGATCTCCTTTTGCTAACCACTTGGCTAATTTTGTGCCTGGCCCGCAAAATTTATATCCTGGAATATGTAGTTCAAATGGCAACTTGTAAATTCTCGAAAACGATACGACCTAGCCTGAAAACGCCAAGAGCAAATGTTGTTTAGAAATCAATTTTGAGTAAGATTTATTATAAACATAATAAATAAGTCTTAAAATGTTTTCAAACCGGGTTTCTGAGATGTTTTAACAATGAAGTTTACGGCTTTTTAACCACGAAAATAACAAAACACAACTTCAAATCGAGATTTTGGAGCGATTTATAGGCTGGAAATTTGTTGCGATACTTACTAAACAACAAAAAGTTTAAAAATTTCGTGTTTCTCGAAAACGGTATGCCCAGCCTGAAAACGCCAAGAGCAAAAGTAATTTAGAATTCAATCTTGAGTAAGATTTACTATAAAAATAATCAATAAGTCTTAAAATGTTTTCAAACCTGGTTTTTGAGATGTTGTTACAATAAAGTTTACAGTTTATTAAACACGCACATACCAAAAACAACTTCAAATGGGGATTTTGGAGCCATTTACAGTATAGAAAGTTGTTCCCATGCTTACTAAACAACAAAAAGTTTGAAATTTTTGTATTTCTTGAAAACGGTATGTCCAAACCTGAAAACGCCAAGAGCAAAATTAATTTAGAATTTAATCTTGAGTTAGATATACTATAAATATTAGCAATACTATTAAAATGTTTTCAAACTTGGTTTCTGAAATGTTTTTACAATAAAGTTTACGGATTTTTAAACACGCAAATACCAAAAACAACTTCAAATGGGGATTTTGGTGCGATTTACAGTATGGAAAGTTGTTCCCATACTTACCAAACAACAAAAAGTTTTAAATTTTGTATTTCTTAAAAACGGTATATCCAAACCTGAATACGCCATGAGCATAAATAATTTAGAATTCAATCTTGAGTAAGATTTACTATAAAAATAATCAATAAGTCTTAAAATGTTTTCAAACCTGGTTTCTAAGATGTTGTTACAATAAAGTTTACGGCTTTTTAAACACGCACATACAAAAAACAACTTCAAATGGAGATTTTGGAGCCATTTACAGTATGGAAAATTGTTTTCATACTTATCAAACAACAAAAAGTTTGAAATTCTTGTATTTCTTGAAAACAGTATGTCCAAACCTGAAAACGCCAAGAGCAAAAGTAATTTAGAATTCAATCTTGAGTTAGATTTACTATAAAAATAATCAATAAGTCTTAAAATGTTTTCAAACCTGGTTTTTGAGATGGTTTTACAATAAAGTTAACGGATTTTTAAACACGCAACTACCAAAAACAACCTCACATCTGGATTTTGGAGCGATTTACAGAATGTAAAATGGTTCCCATCCTTACCAATCAACAAAAAGTTTAAAATTTTGTACCGAATTTGGGGCCATTTACAGTATGGAAAGTTGTTCCCAAACATATCAAAATACAAAAAGTTTAAAAATACGGTTTTTCTCGAAAACGGTAGGGGCAAAAATCTCGAAATTCCCATATGGCAAATACTTTTTGCAATTTGGTGAGTTTGGGAACAACTTTCCATACTGTAAATCGCTCCAGAATTCCGATTTGAAGCTGTTTTTGTTATTTCCGTGATTAAAAAACCTTAAACTTCATTGTAAAAACATCGCAAAAACCAGGTTTGAAAAAATTTTACGATTTATTGTTTATGTTTATAGTAAATCTTAATCAAAATTTGATTCTAAACAACTTTTGCTTTTGGCGTTTTCAGGCTGGGACATACCGTTTTCGAGAAACACGAAATTTTTAAACTTTTTGTAGTTTGGTAAGTACCGGAACAACTTTTCATACTGTAAATCGCTAAAGAATGCCGATTTGAAGTTGTTTCTGTTATTTCCGTGATTAAAAAGCTTTAAACTTCATTGTAAAAGCATCTCAAAAACGAGGTTTGAAAAAATTTTACGACTTATTGACTATGTTTATAGTAAATCATACTCAAGATTGAATTCTAAATAGCTTTTGCTTTTAGCGTTTTTAGGTTTGGACGTACCGATTTCAAGAAATACAAAAAAATTGAACTTTCTGTTGTTTGGTAAGTATGGGAACCATTTTCGAGTTAGATTTACTATAAATATAATCAATAACTGTTAAAATATTTTTAATTCTGGTTTCTGAGATGTTTCTACAATGAAGTTTACGGCTTTTTAACCACGGAAATATCGAAAACACCTTTAAATAGGGACTTTGGAACCATTTACAGAATGAAAAGTTGTTCCCAAACTAACCAAACTACAACAAGTTTAAGAATTTCGTTTTTCTTGAAAACTGTAGGTGCAAGCCTTAAAACGCTTAGAGCAATAGTTGTTTAGAATGCAATCTTGAGTAAGACTTACTATAAATTTTATCAAAAATTTTTGAAACAACAAATTTACAACAATCTTTGTCAAAAATAGTAAACATTTTTTATTCCTGGTTTCTGGGAAGATTTTACAATAAAGTTTACAGCTTTTTGACCACGGAAATAATAAAAATAAATTCAAATCGGGATTTTGGAGCAATTTACAGAATGTAAAGTGGTTCCCATCTTTACCAAACAACAAAAAGTTTGAAATTTTTGAATTTTTTGAAAACGGCATGTTCAAACCTGAAAACGCCTTAAGCAATGGTAATTTAGTATTCAATCTTGAGTAAGATTTACTATAAAAATAATCAACAAGTCTTAAAATGTTTTCAAAGCTGGTTTCTGAAATAGTTTTACAATATTATTTATTGTTTATGTTTATAGTAAATCTTAATCAAAATTTGATTCTAAACAACTTTTGCTTTTGGCGTTTGTAGGCTGGGACATACCGTTTTCGAGAAACACGAAATTTTTAAACTTTTTGTTGTTTGCTAAGTATCGGATCAACTTTTCATATTGTGAATCGCTAAAGAATGCCGATTTGAAGTTGTTTCTGTTATTTCCGTGATTAAAAAGCTTTAAACTTCATTGTAAAAACATCTCAAAAACCAGGTTTGAAAAAATTTTACGACTTATTGATTATGTTTATAGTAAATCATACTCAAGATTGAATTCTAAATAGCTTTTGCTTTTAGCGTTTTTAAGTTTGGACGTACCGTTTTCAAGAAATACAAAAAAATTTGAACTTTCTGTTGTTTGGTAAGTATGGGAAATATTTTCCATTCAGTAAATCGCTCCAAAATCTCGATTTGAAGTTGTGTTTTGTTATTTTCGTGGTTAAAAAGCCGTAAACTTCATTGTTAAAACATCTCAAAAACCGGGTTTAAAAATATTTTAAGACTTATTTATTATGTTTATAATAAATCTTACTCAAAATTGAATTCTAAATTACTTTTGCTCTTGGAGTTTTCAGGTTTGGACATACCGTTTTCAAGAAATACAAAAATTTCAAACTTCTTGTTATTTGGTAAATATGGGAACAACTTTCCATACTGTAAATGGTTCCAAAATCCTGATTTGAAGTTGTTTTTAATATTTTCGTGGTTAAAAAGCCGTAAACTTCATTGTAAAACATCTCAGAAACCAAGTTTGAAAACATTTTAATAGTTATTGATTACATTTATAGTAAATCTAACTCAAGATTTAATTCTAATTTACTTTTACACTTGGCGTTTTCAGGTTTAGACATACCGTTTTCAGGAAATACAAAAATTTCAAACTTCTTGGGGAACAACTTTACATACTGTAAATGGCTCCAGAATCCCCATTTGAAGTTGTTTTTGGTATGTGCGTGTTTAAAAAGCCGTAAACTTTATTGTAACAACATCTCAGAAACTAGGTTTGAAAACATTTTAAGGCTTGTTGATTATTTTTATAGTAAATCTTACTCAAGATTGAATTCTAAATTACTTTTGCTCATGGCGTTTTCAGGTTTGGACATACCGTTTTCAAGAAATACAAAATTTTAAACTTTTTGTTATTTAGTAAGTGTGGGAACAACTTTCCATACTGTAAATGGCTCCAAAATCCCCATTTGAAATTGTTTTTCGTATTTGAGTGTTTAAAAAGCCGTAAATTTTATTGTAAAACCATCTCAGAAACCAGGTTTGAAAACATTTTAAGACTTGTTGATTATGTTAATTGTAAATCATACTCAAGATTGAATTCTAATTAAATTTTGCTCTTGACGTTTTTAGATTTGGACTTACCGTCTTCTAGATATACAAGATTTTAAACTTTTTGTTCTTTGGTAAGGATGGGAACCACTTTACATTCTATAAACCGCTCCAAAATTCCGATTTGAAGTTGTTTTTGGTATTTGCGTGTTTAAAAATCCGTAAACTTTATTGTATAAACATCTCAGAAACCAAGTTTGAAAACATTTTAATGGTTATTGATAATATTTATAGTAAATCTAACTCAAGATTGAATTCTAAATTACTTTTGCTCTTGGCGTTTTCAGGTTTGGACATACCGTTTTCAAGAAATACAAAAATTTCAAACTTCTTGGGGAACAATTTACATACTGTAAATGGCTCCAGAATTTCCATTTGAAGTTGTTTTTCGTATTTGAGTGTTTAAAAAGCCGTAAATTTTATTGTAAAACCATCTCAGAAACCAGGTTTGAAAACATTTTAAGACTTGTTGATTATGTTAATTGTAAATCATACTCAAGATTGAATTCTAATTAAATTTTGCTCTTGACGTTTTTAGATTTGGACTTACCGTCTTCTAGATATACAAGATTTTAAACTTTTTGTTCTTTGGTAAGGATGGGAACCACTTTACATTCTATAAACCGCTCCAAAATTCCGATTTGAAGTTGTTTTTGGTATTTGCGTGTTTAAAAATCCGTAAACTTTATTGTATAAACATCTCAGAAACCAAGTTTGAAAACATTTTAATGGTTATTGATAATATTTATAGTAAATCTAACTCAAGATTGAATTCTAAATTACTTTTGCTCTTGGCGTTTTCAGGTTTGGACATACCGTTTTCAAGAAATACAAAAATTTCAAACTTCTTGGGGAACAACTTTACATACTGTAAATGGCTCCAGAATTTCCATTTGAAGTTGTTTTTCGTATGTGCGTGTTTAAAAAGCCGTAAACTTTATTGTAAAAACATCACAGAAAGTAGGTTTGAAAAAATTTTAAGCATTTTTGACAAAAATCGTTGTAACTTTGTAGTTTTAAAACTTTTTGATAAATTTCCTGGTCAGTCTTACATAAAATTGAATTCTAAACAAATTTTGCTGTTGGAATTTTCAGACCAAGTCGTCCCGCTTTCGAGAAACACATTTTTTTAAACTTTCTGTTGTTTGGTAAGTATGGGAAATATTTTCCATTCAGTAAATCGCTCCAAAATCTCGATTTGAAGTTGTGTTTTGTTATTTTCGTGGTTAAAAAGCCGTAAACTTCATTGTTAAAACATCTCAAAAACCGGGTTTGAAAATATTTTAAGACTTATTTATTATGTTTATAATAAATCTTACTCAAAATTGAATTCTAAATTACTTTTGCTCTTGGAGTTTTCAGGTTTGGACATACCGTTTTCAAGAAATACAAAAATTTCAAACTTCTTGTTATTTGGTAAATATGGGAACAACTTTCCATACTGTAAATGGTTCCAAAATCCTGATTTGAAGTTGTTTTTAATATTTTCGTGGTTAAAAAGCCGTAAACTTCATTGTAAAAACATCTCAGAAACCAAGTTTGAAAACATTTTAATAGTTATTGATTACATTTATAGTAAATCTAACTCAAGATTGAATTCTTATTTACTTTTACACTTGGCGTTTTCAGGTTTAGACATACCGTTTTCAGGAAATACAAAAATTTCAAACTTCTTGAGGAACAACTTTACATACTGTAAATGGCTCCAGAATCCCCATTTGAAGTTGTTTTTGGTATGTGCGTGTTTAAAAAGCCGTAAACTTTATTGTAACAACATCTCAGAAACTAGGTTTGAAAACATTTTAAGGCTTGTTGATTATTTTTCTAGTAAATCTTACTAAAGATTGAATTCTAAATTACTTTTGCTCATGGCGTTTTCAGGTTTGGACATACCGTTTTCAAGAAATACAAAATTTTAAACTTTTTGTTATTTAGTAAGTGTGGGAACAACTTTCCATACTGTAAATGGCTCCAAAATCCCCATTTGAAATTGTTTTTCGTATTTGAGTGTTTAAAAAGCCGTAAATTTTATTGTAAAACCATCTCAGAAACCAGGTTTGAAAACATTTTAAGACTTGTTGATTATGTTAATTGTAAATCATACTCAAGATTGAATTCTAATTAAATTTTGCTCTTGACGTTTTTAGATTTGGACTTACCGTCTTCTAGATATACAAGATTTTAAACTTTTTGTTCTTTGGTAAGGATGGGAACCACTTTACATTCTATAAACCGCTCCAAAATCCCGATTTGAAGTTGTTTTTGGTATTTGCGTGTTTAAAAATCCGTAAACTTTATTGTATAAACATCTCAGAAACCAAGTTTGAAAACATTTTAATGGTTATTGATAATATTTATAGTAAATCTAACTCAAGATTGAATTCTAAATTACTTTTGCTCTTGGCGTTTTCAGGTTTGGACATACCGTTTTCAAGAAATACAAAAATTTCAAACTTCTTGGGGAACAACTTTACATACTGTAAATGGCTCCAGAATTTCCATTTGAAGTTGTTTTTCGTATGTGCGTGTTTAAAAAGCCGTAAACTTTATTGTAAAAACATCACAGAAAGTAGGTTTGAAAAAATTTTAAGCATTTTTGACAAAAATCGTTGTAACTTTGTAGTTTTAAAACTTTTTGATAAATTTCCTGGTCAGTCTTACCTAAAATTGAATTCTAAACAAATTTTGCTGTTGGAATTTTCAGACCAAGTCGTCCCGCTTTCGAGAAACACATTTTTTTAAACTTTCTGTTTTTTGGTGAGTGTGGGAACAACTTTCCATACTGTAAATCGCTCCAAAATCTCAATTTGAAGTTATTTTTGGTATTTCCGTTGTTAAAAAGCCGTAAACTTCATTGTAAAACTTCGCAGGAACCAGGTTTGAGACAGTTTTAAGCATTCTTGACTAAAATATTTGAAACTTTGTTATTTCAAGACCTGGCGATAAAGTTTCTGGTCAGTCTTACCAAATATTCATTTCTAAACAACTTTTGGTCTTGGCATTTTCTAGTTTAGACGTACCGTTTTCAAGAAATACAACATTTTTAAACTTTTTGTGGTTTGGTAAGTATGGGAACAACTTTCCATACTGTAAATCGCTTCAGAATCCCGATATGAAGCTGTTTTTGTTATTTCCGTGATTAAAAATTCTTAAACTTCATTGTAAAAACATCGCAAAAACCAGGTTTGAAAAAATTTTACGATTTATTATTTATGTTTATAGTAAATCTTAATCAAAATTTGATTCTAAACAACTTTTGCTTTTGGCGTTTTCAGGCTGGTACACACCGTTTTCGAGAAACACGAGATTTTTAAACTTTTTGTTGCTTGGTAAGTATCGGAACAACTTTTCATATTGTAAATCGCTATGGAATGCCGATTTGAAGTTGTTTCTGTTATTTCCGTGATTAAAAAGCTTTAAACTTCATTGTAAAAACATCTCAAAAACCAGGTTTGAAAAAATTTTACGACTTATTGATTATGTTTATGGTAAATCATACTCCAGATTGAATTCTAAATAGCTTTTGCTTTTAGCGTTTTTAGATTTGGACGTACTGTTTTCAAGAAATACAAAAAATTTGAACTTTCTGTTGTTTGGTAAGTATGGGAACCATTTTCCATTCAGTAAATCGCTCCAAAATCTCGATTTGAAGTTGTGTTTTGTTATTTATGTGGTTAAAAAGCCGTAAACTTTATTGTTAAAACATCTCAAAAACCAGGTTTGAAAACATTTTAAGACTTATTTATTATGTTTATAATAAATCTTACTCAAAATTGAATTCTAAACAACATTTGCTCTTGGCGTTTTCAGGCTAGGTCGTATCGTTTTCAAGAATTTATAAGTTGCCATTTGAACTACATATTCCAGGACATAAATTTGCGGGCCAGGTACAAAATTAGCCAAGTGGTTAGCAAAAGCAGATCAAGGAATTTCATTGTATAAACATCGCAAAAACCAGGTTTAAAATTTTTTAAGAGTTACTGATTAAGTTTATAGTAAGTCTTACTCAAGACTGAATTCTAAACAACTTTTGCTCTTGACATTTTCAGGCTGGGACATACCGTTTTGAAGAAACACGAAATTTTTAAACTTTTTGCAATTTGGTAAATCTGAGAACAACTTTCCATACTGTAAAAAGCTCCTAAATGCCGTTTGAGGTGTTTTTGTTATTTCCGTGATTAAAAAGCCGTCAACTTTATTCTAAAAGCATCTCAGAAACCAGGTTGGAAAACATTTTATGACCTTTTGATTATGTTTCTGAAGTTATTTTTGGTATTTCCGTTTTTAAAAAGGTCTAAATTTTATTGTAAGAACATCACAGAAAGTAGGTTTGAAAAAATTTTAAGCATTTTTGACAAAAATCGTTGTAACTTTATAGTAAGTCTTACTCAAGATTGCATCCTAAACAACTATTGCTTTAGGCGTTTTCAGGCTTGAACCTACAGTTTCCAAGAAAAACTAAGTTTTAAAACTTTTTGTAGTTTGGTAAGTTTGGGAACAAATTTCCATACTGCAATTGGTTGAAAAATCCCGATTTGAAGTTGTTTTTGATATTTTCGTGGTTAAAAAGCCGTAAACTTTATTGTAACAACATCTCAGAAACTAGGTTTGAAAACATTTTAAGACTTGTTGATTATTTTTATAGTAAATCTTACTCAAGATTGAATACTAAATTACCATTGCTTATGGCGTTTTCAGGTTTGGACATACCGTTCTCAAAAAATACAAAAATTTCAAACTTTTTGTTGTTTGGTAAAGATGGGAACCACTTTACATTCTGTAAATCGCTCCAAAATCCCGATTTGAAGTTATTTTTATTATTTCCGTGGTCAAAAAGCTGTAAACTTCATTGTAAAATCTTCCCAGAAACCAGGAATAAAAAATGTTTACCATTTTTGACAAAAATTGTTGTAAATTTGTTGTTTCAAGGATTTTTGATAAAGTTTATAGTAAGTCTTACTCAAGATTGCATTCTAAACAACTATTGCTCTAAGCGTTTTCAGGCTTGCACCTACAGTTTTCAAGAAAAACGAAATTTTTAAACTTGTTGTAGTTTAGTTAGTTTGGGAACAATTTTCCATACTGTAAATGGCTCCAAAATCTCCATTTGAAGTTGTATTTTGTATGTGCGTGTTTAAAAAGCCGTAAACTTTATTGTAACAACATCTCAAAAACCAGGTTTGAAAATATTTTAAGACTTATTGATTATTTTTATAGTAAATCTTACTCAAGATTGAAATCTAAATTATTTATGCTCATGGCGTTTTCTGGTTTGGATATACCGTTTTTAAGAAATACAAAATTTAAAACCTTTTGTTGTTTGGTAAGTATGGGAACAACTTTCCAGCTTATAAATCGCTCCAAAATCTCGATTTGAAGTTGTGTTTTGTTATTTTCGTGGTTAAAAAGCCGTAAACTTCATTGTTAAAACATCTCAGAAACCCGGTTTGAAAACATTTTAAGACTTATTTATTATGTTTATAATAAATCTTACTCAAAATTGAATTCTAAACAACATTTGCTCTTGGCGTTTTCAGGCTAGGTCGTATCGTTTTCGAGAATTTACAAGTTGCCATTTCAACTACATATTCCAGGATATAAATTTTGCGGGCCAGGCACAAAATTAGCCAAGTGGTTAGTAAAAGGAGATCAAGGAACTTCATTGTATACTTAAACGAAAACTGACTCAAAATTGAATTCTAAACACATTCTAAACGCTTCAGAATCCCGATTTGAAGCGATTTTTGGTATTTTTGTGGTAAATCAGCCGTTTTCTCGAAAACTATGCTTGCTAGCGAAAAAATAGCGGGAGCAAAATGTGTTCAGAATTCGATTTTGAGTAAGATTTGCTAGAAACATTATCCATAAATCTTAAAACAATAAAGTTATAACGATTTTTTCCCAAAAATACTTAAAATTTTTCAATCCCGGTTTCTGCGATGTTTTTAAAACGAAGTTTACGGCTTTTTAACAACAGAAATTCCAAAAACAACTTCAAATTGAGATTTTGGAACGATTTACAGTATGGAAAGTTGTTCCCACACTTACCAAACAACAAAAATTTTAAAATTTTTGTGTTTCTTGAAAACTGTACGTTCAAGCCTGAAAATGCCAAGAGCAAAAGTTGTTTAGAAATCAATACTTGGTAAAACTGACCAGAAAAATTATCGACAGGTCTTGAAATAACAAGGTTTCAACTATTTTAGTCAAGAATGCTTAAAATTTTTTCAAATTTTCTTTCTGCGATGTGTTTACAATTAAGTTTACGGCTTTTTAATCACGGAAATTCCAAAAATAACTTCAAATCAAGATTTTGGAGCGGTTTGTAGGATGGAAAGTTGTTCCCATACTTACCAAACAACAAAAATTTTAAAATTTTCGTGTTTCTTGAAAACGGTACGTCCAAGCCTGAAAATGCCAATAGCAAAAGTTGTTTAGAACTCAATTCTTGGTAAGACTGACCAGAAACTTTATCGACAGATATTAAAATAACAAAGTTTCAAATATTTTAGTCAAGAATGCATAAAAATTTTTCAAACTTGCTTTCTGCGATGTTTTTACAACGAAGTTTACGTGTTTTTAATTACGGCAATACCAAAAATTACCTCAAATTGGAATTCTGGAGCAACTTACAGTATTGAAAGCTGTTCCCATACTTACCAAACAACCAAAATTTTTAAAGTTTTGTGTTTCTTGAAAACGGTACGTCCAAACCTGAAAATGCCAAAAGCAAAAGTTGTTTAGAATTGAATTCTTAGTAAGACTGACCAGAAACTCTATCACCAGGTCTTGAAATAACAAAGTTTCAAATATTTTAGTCAAGAATGCTTAAAATTATTTCAAACCTAGTTCCTGCGAAGTTTTACAATTAAATTTATGGCTTTTTAATCACGGAAACACCAAAAATAAATTCAAATTGAGATATTGGAGCGATTTACAGTATGGAAAGTTGTTCCTACACATACCAAACAACAAAAATTTTAAAATTTTTGTGTTTCTTGAAAACTGTACGTTCAAGCCTGAAAATGCCAAGAGCAAAAGTTGTTTAGAATTCAATTCTTGGTAAGACTGACCAGAAAATGTATCGACAGGTCTTGAAATAACAAGGTTTCAACTATTTTAGTCAAGAATGCTTAAATACCGTTTTCGAGAAACACGAGATTTTTAAACTTTTTGTTGTTTGCTAAGTATCGGATCAACTTTTCATCCTGTGAATCGCTAAAGAATGCCGATTTGAAGTTGTTTCTGTTATTTCCGTGATTAAAAAGCTTTAAACTTCATTGTAAAAACATCTCAAAAACCAGGTTTGAAAAAATTTTACGATTTATTGATTATGTTTACAGTAAATCATACTCAAGACTGAATTCTAAATAGTTTTTGCTCTTGAAGTTGTGTTTTGTTATTTTCGTGGTTCAAGTATCGGAACAACTTTCCAGCCTATAAATGGCTCCAAAATCTTGATTTGAAGTTATTTTTGTGTTTCCGTGATTAAAAAGCCATAAACTTAATTGTAAAACTTCGCAGGAACTAGGTTTGAAAAATTTTTAAGCATTCTTGACTAAAATATTTGAAACTTTGTTATTTTAAGATCTGTCGATAAAGTTTCTGGTCAGTCTTACCAAGAATTGAGTTCTAAACAACTTTTGCTTTTGGCATTTTCAGGCTTGGATGTACCGTTTTCAAAAAACACGAAAATTTTAAAAATTTTTTGTTTGGTAAGTATGGGAACAACTTTCTATCCTATAAACAGCTCCAAAGTCTTGATTTGAAGTTATTTTTGGTGTTTCCGTGATTAAAAAGCCGTAAACTTAATTGTAGGAACTTCGCACGAACTAGGTTTGAAAATATTTTAAGTATTTTTGAAAAAAAACGTTGTAACTTTGTATTTTCGAGCCTTTTTGATAAAATTTCTGGTAAGTCTTACTCAAAGTTTAATTCTAAACAACTTTTGCTTCTGGCATTTTCAGGCTTGGACGTGTAGTTTTCAAGAAGTACAAATATTGTTAACTTTATGTTGTTTGCTAAGTATCCTATACTTACCAAGCCACTTTCCATACTATAAATCGCTCCAAAATCACGATTTGAAGTTATTTTTGGTATTTCCGTTGTTAAAAAGCCGTAAACTTCATTGTAATACTTCGCAGGAACCAGGTTTGAGAAAGTTTTAAGCATTCTTGACTAAAATATTTGAAACTTTGTTATTTCAAGACCTGGCGATAAAGTTTCTGGTCAGTCTTACCAAGAATTTAATCCTAAATAACTTTTGGTCTTGGCATTTTCAGGTTTGGACGTACCGTTTTCAAGAAACACAAAAGTTTAAAAATTTTTGTTGTTTGGTAAGTGCGGAAACAACTTTCCATACTGTAAATCGCTCCAAAATCTCAATTTGAAGTTGTTTTTGGTATTTCCGTTGTTAAAAAGCCGTAAACTTCATTGTAAAACTTCGCAGGAACCAGGTTTGAGAAAGTTTTAAGCATTCCTGACTAAAATATTTGAAACTTTGTTATTTTAAGATCTGTCGATAAAGTTTCTGGTCAGTCTTACCAAGAATTGAGTTCAAAACAACTTTTGCTCTTGGCATTTTCAGGCTTGGACGTACCGTTTTCAAGAAACAGAATAATTTTAAAATTTTTGTTGTTTGGTAAGTATGGGAACAACTTTCCATCCTATAAACCGCTCCAAAATCTTGATTTGAAGTTATTTTTGGTGTTTCTGTGATTAAAAAGCCGTAAACTTATTTGTAAGAACTTCGCACGAACTAGGTTTGAAAATATTTTAAGTATTTTTGAAAAAAAAAACGTTGTAACTTTGTTTTGTCGAGCCTTTTTGATAAAATTTCTGGTAAGTCTTACTCAAAGTTTAATTCTAAACAACTTTTGCTCCTGGCATTTTCAGGCTTGGACGTGTAGTTTTCAAGAAATACAAAAATTGTTAACTTTATGTTGATTGCTAAGTATCCCATACTTACCAAGCCACTTTCCATACTATAAATCGCCCCAAAATCACGATTTGAAGTTATTTTTGGTATTTCCGTTGTTAAAAAGCCGTAAACTTCATTGTAAAACTTCGCAGGAACCAGGTTTGAGAAAGTTTTAAGCATTCTTGACTAAAATATTTGAAACTTTGTTATTTCAAGACCTGCCGATAAAGTTTCTGGTCAGTCTTACCAAGAATTCAATTCTAAACAACTTTTGGTCTTGGCATTTTCAGGTTTGGACGTACCGTTTTCAAGAAACACAAAAGTTTAAAAATTTTTGTTGTTTGGTAAGTGTGGAAACAACTTTCCATACTGTAAATCGCTCCAGAATCTCAATTTGATGTTGTTTTTGGTATTTCCGTTGTTAAAAAGCCGTAAACTTCATTGTAAAACTTCGCAGGAACCAGGTTTGAGAAAGTTTTAAGCATTCTTGACTAAAATATTTGAAACTTTGTTATTTCAAGACCTGGCGATAAAGTTTCTGGTCAGTCTTACCAAGAATTCAATTCTAAACAACTTTTGCTCTTGGCATTTTCAGGTTTGGACGTACCGTTTTGAAGAAACACAAAAATTTTAAAATTTTTGTTGTTTGGTAAGTATGGGAACAACTTTTCATCCTATAAACCGCTCCAAAATCTTGATTTTAAGTTATTTTTGGTGTTTCCGTGATTAAAAAGCCGTAAACTTATTTGTAAGAACTTCGCACGAACTAGGTTTGAAAATATTTTAAGTATTTTTGAAAAAAAAACGTAACTTTGTTTTTTCGAGCCTTTTTGATAAAATTTCTGGTAAGTCTTACTCAAAGTTTAGTTCTAAACAACTTTTGCTCCTCGCATTTACAGGCTGGACATGTAGTTTTCAAGAAATACAAAAATTGTTAACTTTATGTTGTTTGCTAAGTATCCCATACTTACCAAGCCACTTTCCATACTATAAATCGCTCCAAAATCACGATTTGAGGTTATTTTTGGTATTTCCGTGATTAAAAAGCCGTAAACTTAATTGTAAACACATCGCAGAAAGCAAATTTAAAAAAAATTTAAGCATTCTTGACTAAAATAGTTGAAACCTTGTTATTTCAAGACCTGTCGATACATTTTCTGGTCAGTCTTACCAAGAATTGAATTCTAAACAACTCTTGCTCTTGGCATTTTCAGGCTTGAACGTACAGTTTTCAAGAAACACAAAAATTTTAAAATTTTTGTTGTTTGGTAAGTGTAGGAACAACTTTCCATACTGTAAATCGCTCCAATATCTCAATTTGAATTTATTTTTGGTGTTTCCGTGATTAAAAAGCCATAAATTTAATTGTAAAACTTCGCAGGAACTAGGTTTGAAATAATTTTAAGCATTCTTGACTAAAATATTTGAAACTTTGTTATTTTAATATCTGTCGATAAAGTTTCTGGTCAGTCTTACCAAGAATTGAGTTCTAAACAACTTTTGCTATTGGCATTTTCAGGCTTGGACGTACCGTTTTCAAGAAACACGAAAATTTTAAAATTTTTGTTGTTTGGTAAGTATGGGAACAACTTTCCATCCTACAAACCGCTCCAAAATCTTGATTTGAAGTTATTTTTGGAATTTCCGTGATTAAAAAGCCGTAAACTTAATTGTAAACACATCGCAGAAAGAAAATTTGAAAAAATTTTAAGCATTCTTGACTAAAATAGTTGAAACCTTGTTATTTCAAGACCTGTCGATAATTTTTCTGGTCAGTTTTACCAAGTATTGATTTCTAAACAACTTTTGCTCTTGGCATTTTCAGGCTTGAACGTACAGTTTTCAAGAAACAAAAATTTTAAAATTTTTGTTGTTTGGTAAGTGTGGGAACAACTTTCCATACTGTAAATCGTTCCAAAATCTCAATTTGAAGTTGTTTTTGTATTTTTGGGAAAAAATCGTTATAACTTTATTGTTTTAAGATTTATGGATAATGTTTCTAGCAAATCTTACTCAAAATCGAATTCTGAACACATTTTGCTCTTGCTATTTTTTCGCTAGCAAGCATAGTTTTCGAGAAAACGGCTGATTTACCACAAAAATACCAAAAATCGCTTCAAATCGGGATTCTGAAGCGTTTAGAATGTGTCAGTTTTCGTTTAAGTATACAATGAAGTTCCTTGATCTCCTTTTACTAACCACTTGGCTAATTTTGTGCCTGGCCCGCAAAATTTATATCCTGGAATATGTAGTTGAAATGGCAACTTGTAAATTCTCGAAAACGATACGACCTAGCCTGAAAACGCCAAGAGCAAATGTTGTTTAGAATTCAATTTTGAGTAAGATTTATTATAAACATAATAAATAAGTCTTAAAATGTTTTCAAACCGGGTTTCTGAGATGTTTTAACAATGAAGTTTACGGCTTTTTAACCACGAAAATAACAAAACAAAACTTCAAATCGAGATTTTGGAGCGATTTATAAGCTGGAAAGTTGTTCCCATACTTACCAAACAACAAAAGGTTTTAAATTTTGTATTTCTTAAAAACGGTATATCCAAACCAGAAAACGCCATGAGCATAAATAATTTAGATTTCAATCTTGAGTAAGATTTACTATAAAAATAATCAATAAGTCTTAAAATATTTTCAAACCTGGTTTTTGAGATGTTGTTACAATAAAGTTTACGGCTTTTTAAACACGCACATACAAAATACAACTTCAAATGGAGATTTTGGAGCCATTTACAGTATGGAAAATTGTTTTCATACTTATCAAACAACAAAAAGTTTGAAATTCTTGTATTTCTTGAAAACGGTATGTCCAAACCTAAAAACGCCAAGAGAAAAAGTCATTTAGAATTTAGTCTTGAGTTAGATTTACTATAAATATAATTAATAACTGTTAAGATATTTTTAATTCTGGTTTCTGAGATGATTCTACAATGAAGTTTACGGCTTCTTAACAACGGGAATACCAAAAACAACTTCAAATTGAGATTTTGGAGCGATTTACAGTATGGAAAGTTGTTCCCACACTCACCAAAAAACAGAAAGTTTAAAAAAATGTGTTTCTTGAAAGCGGGACGACTTGGTCTGAAAATTCCAACAGCAAAATTTGTTTAGAGTTCAATTTTAGGTAAGACTGACCAGGAAATTTATCAAAAAGTTTTAAAACTACAAAGTTACAACGATTTTTGTCAAAAATGCTTAAAATTTTTTCAAACCTACTTTCTGTGATGTTTTTACAATAAAGTTTACAGCTTTTTAAACACGCACATACGAAAAACAACTTCAAATGGAAATTCTGGAGCCATTTACAGTATGTAAAGTTGTTCCCCAAGAAGTTTGACATTTTTGTATTTCTTGAAAACGGTATGTCCAAACCTGAAAACGCCAAGAGCAAAAGTAATTTAGAATTCAATCTTGAGTTAGATTTACTATAAATATTATCAATAACCATTAAAATGTTTTCAAACTTGGTTTCTGAGATGTTTATACAATAAAGTTTACGGATTTTTAAACACGCAAATACCAAAAACAACTTCAAATCGGGATTTTGGAGCCATTTACAGTATGGAAAGTTGTTCCCATATTTACCAAATATACAAAAAGTTTAAAAATTTCGTGTTTCTCGAAAACGGTATGTACCAGCCTGAAAACGCCAAAATAGTTGTTTAGAATCAAATTTTGATTAAGATTTACTATAAACATAAACAATAAATCGTAAAATTTTTTCAAACCTGGTTTTTGCCATGTTTTTACAATGAACTTCGAATTCTTGGTAAGACTGACCAGAAACTTTATCGCCAGGTCTTGAAATAACAAAGTTTCAAATATTTTAGTCAAGAATGCTTAAAACTTTCTAAAACCTGGTTCCTGCGAAGTTTTACAATGAAGTTTACGGCTTTTTAACAACGAAAATACCAAAAATAACTTCAAATCGTGATTTTGGACCGATTTATAGTATGGAAAGTGGCTTGGTAATTATGGGATACTTAGCAAGCAACATAAAGTTCACAATTTTTGTATTTCTTTAAAACTACACGTCCAAGAATGAAAATGCCAAGAGCAAATGTTGTTTAGAATTGAACTTTGAGTAAGACTTACCAGAAATTTTATCAAAAAGGCTTGAGAAATCAAAGCTATAACGTTTTTTTTTCAAAAATACTTGTTAAAATACTTTTAAACTTGATTTCTAAGATGTTTTTACAATAAAGTTTACGGCTTTTTAACCACGGAATTATCGAAAACAACTTCAAATCGGGATTTTTGAACCAATTGCAGTATGGAAATTTGTTCCCATACTTACCAAACTACAAAAAGTTTTAAAACTTAGTTTTTCTTGGAAACTGTAGGTTCAAGCCTGAAAACGCCTAAAGCAATATTTGTTTAGGATGCAATCTTGAGTAAGACTTACTATAAAGTTACAACGATTTTTGTCAAAAATGCTTAAAATTTTTTCAAACCTACTTTCTGTGATGTTCTTACAATAAAGTTTAGGCCTTTTTAAAAACGGAAATACCAAAAATAACTTCAGAAACATAATCAATAGGTCATAAAATGTTTTCTAACCTGGTTTCTGAGATGCTTTTAGAATAAAGTTGACGGCTTTTTAATCACGGAAATAACAAAAACACCTCAAACGGCATTTAGGAGCTTTTTACAGTATGGAAATTGTTCTCAGATTTACCAAATTGCAAAAAGTTTGAAAATTTCGTGTTTCTTCAAAACGGTATGTCCCAGCCTGAAAATGTCAAGAGCAAAAGTTGTTTAGAATTCAGTCTTGAGTAAGACTTACTATAAACTTAATCAATAACTCTTAAAAATTTTTAAACCTGGTTTTTGCGATGTTTATACAATAAAATTCCTTGATCTCCTTTTGCTAACCACTTGGCTAATTTTGTACCTGGCCCGCAAATTTATGTCCTGGAATATGTAGTTCAAATGGCAACTTATAAATTCTCGAAAACGATACGACCTAGCCTGAAAACGCCAAGAGCAAGTGTTGTTTAGAATTCAATTTTGAGTAAGATTTATTATAAACATAATAAATAAGTCTTAAAATGTTTTCAAACCCGGTTTTTGAGATGTTTTAACAATGAAGTTTACGGCTTTTTAACCACGAAAATAACAAAACACAACTTCAAATCGAGATTTTGGAGAGATTTACTCAATGGAAAATGCTTACCAAATAACAGGAAGTTCAATTTTTTTGTATTTCTTGAAAACAGTACGTCCAAACCTAAAAACGCTAAAAGCAAAAGCTATTTAGAATTCAATCTTGAATATGATTTACTATAAACATAATCAATAATTCGTAAAATTTTTTCAAACCTGGTTTTTAGATGCTTTTACACTGAAGATTAAAGCTTTTTAATCACGGAAATAACAGAAACAACTTCAAATCGGCATTCTTTAGCGATTTACAATATGAAAAGTTGTTCCGATACTTAGCAAACAACAAAAAGTTTAAAAACTTCGTGTTTCTCGAAAACGGTATGTACCAGCCTGAAAACGCCAAAAGCAAAAGTTGTTTAGAATCAAATTTTGATTAAGATTTACTATAAACATAAACAATAAATCGTAAAATTTTTTCAAACCTGGTTTTTGCCATGTTTTTACAATGAAGTTTAAGGCTTTTTAATCTCGGAAATAACAAAAACAGCTTCAAATCTGGATTCTGGAGCGATTTACAGTATGGAAAGTTGTTCCCATACTTACCATACCACAAAAAGTTTAAAAATTTTGTATTTCTTGAAAACGGTACGTCTAAACCTGTAAATGCCAAGACCAAAAGTTGTTTAGAATTGAATATTTGGTAAGACTGACCAGAAACTTTATCGCCAGGTCTTGAAATAACAAAGTTTCAAATATTTTAATCAAGAATGCTTAAAACTTTCTCAAACCTGGTTCCTGCGATGTTTTACAATGAAGTTTACGGCTTTTTAGCAACGGAAATACCAAAAATAACTTCAAATTGAGATTTTGGAGCGATTTACAGAATGGAAAGTTGTTCCCACACTTACCAAACAACAAAAATTTTAAAATTTTTGTGTTTCTTTAAAACGGTACGTCCAAGCCTGAAAATGCCAAGAGCAAAAGTTGTTTAGAATTCAGTTCTTGGTAAGACAGACCAGAAACTTTATCACCAGGTCTTGAAATAACAAAGTTTCAAATATTTTAGTCAAGAATGCATAAAATTTTTTAAAACTTGCTTTCTGCGATGTTATTACAACGAAGTTAACGGGTTTTTAATCACGGCAATACCAAAAATTACCTCAATTCGGGATTCTGGAGCAACTTACAGTATGGAAAGTTGTTCCCATACTTACCAAACAACCAAAATTTTTCATGTTTTGTGTTTCTTGAAAACGGTACGTCCAAACCTGAAAATGTCAAGAGCAAAAGTTGTTTAGAATTGAATTCTTGGTAAGACAGACCAGAAACTTTATCACCAGGTCTTGAAATAACAGAGTTTCAAATATTTTAGTCAAGAATGCTTAAAATTTTTTCATATTTGCTTTCTGCGATGTGTTTACAATTAAGTTTACGGCTTTTTAATCACGGAAATACCAAAAATAACTTCAAATCGTGATTTTGGAGCGATTTATAGTATGGAAAGTGGCTTGGTAAGTATGGGATACTTAGCAAACAACATAAAGTTAACAATTTTTGTATTTCTTTAAAACTACACGTCCAAGCCTGAAAATGCCAGGAGCAAATGTTGTTTAGAATTAAACTTTGAGAAAGACCTACCAGAAATTTTATCAAAAAGGCTCGAGAAAACAAAGTTATAACGTTTTTTTTTCAAAAATACTTAAAATATTTTCAAACCTAGTTCGTGCGAAGTTCTTACAAATAAGTTTACGGCTTTTTAATCACGGAAACACCAAAAATAACTTCAAATCAAGATTTTGGAGCGGTTTATAGTATGGAAAGTTGTTCCCATACTTACCAAACAACAAAAATTTTAAAATTTTTGTGTTTCTTGAAAACGGTACGTCCAAGCCTGAAAATGCCAAGAGCAAAAGTTGTTTAGAATTCAATTTTGATTAAGATTTACAAAAACATAATCAATAAGTCTTAAAATGTTTTCAAACCTGGTTTCTGATGTGTTTTAAATAAACTTTACGGCTTCTTAACAACGGGAATACCAAAAACAACTTCAAATTGAGATTTTGAAGCGATTTACAGTATGGAAAGTTGTTCCCACACTTACCGAACAACAAAAAGTTTAAAAAAATGTGTTTCTCGAAAACGGGACGACTTGGTCTGAAAATTCCAAGAGCAAAATTTGTTTAGAATTCAATTTTAGGTAAGACTGACCAGGAAATTTATCAAAAAGTTTTAAAACTACAAATTTACAACGATTTTGGTCAAAAGTGCTTAAAATTTTTCAATCCTGGTTTCTGCGATTTTTTTGCAATCAAATTTTCAACTTTTTAATCACGGAAATACAAAAAATAACTTCAAATACAGATTCTGGAGCGATTTGTAGTATGGAAAGTTGTTTGGTAAGTATGGGATACTTACCAAACAACAATAAGATGAAAATTTTTGTATTTATTGAAAACGGTAGTTCCAAGCTTAAAAACGCCAAGAGCAAAAGTTGCTTAGAATTCTATTTTGAGTAACATTTACTATAAAATTAATCAATAAGTCTTAAAATTTTTTCAAACCTGGTTTTGGCGATGTTTTTACAATGAAATTTAAGGCTTTTCAATCACGGAATACCAAAAATAACTTCAAATGGGGCTTTTGGAGCGATTTATAGCATGGAAAGTTTCGTGGTAAGTATGGGATACTTACCAAACCACAATAAGTTTAAAAGTTTTGTATTTCTTGAAAACGGTATGTAGAAGCCTGAAAATGCAAAGAGCAAAACTTGTTTAAAATTGAACTTTGAGCAAAACTTATCAGAAACTTTAACAAAATGTCTTGAAACAACAAAGTTACAACGATTTTTGTCAAAAATGCTTAAAATTTTTTCAAACCTACTTTCTGTGATGTTTTTACAATAAAGTTTACGGCTTTTTAAACACGCACATACCAAAAACAACTTCAAATGGGTATTCTGGAGCCATTTACAGTATGTAAAGTTGTTCCCCAAGAAGTTTGAAATTTTTGTATTTCTTGAAAACGGTATGTTCAAACCTGAAAACGCCAAGAGCAAAAGTAAATTAGAATTCAATCTTGAGTTAGATTTACTATAAATGTAATCAATAACTATTAAAATGTTTTCAAACTTGGTTTCTGAGATGTTTTTACAATGAAGTTTACGGCTTTTTAACCACGAAAATATTAAAAACAACTTTAAATCAGGACTTTGGAACCATTTACAGTATGGAAAGTTGTTCCCATATTTACCAAATAACAAGAAGTTTGAAATTTTTGTATTTCTTGAAAACGGTATGTCCAAATCTGAAAACGCCAAGAGCAAAATTTATTTAGAATTCAATCTTGTGTATGATTTACTATAAACATAATCAACAAGTCTTAAAATGTTTTCAAACCTGGTTTCTGAGATGCTATTACAATAAAATTTACGGCATTTTAAACACTCAAATACGAAAAACAACTTCAAATGGGGATTTTGGAGCCATTTACAGTATGGAAAGTTGTTCCTACACTTACTAAACAACAAAAAGTTTAAAATTTTGTATTTCTTGAAAACGGTATGTCCAAACCTGAAAACACCATGAGCACAAGTAATTTAGAATTCAATCTTGAGTAAGATTTACTATAAAAATAATCAACAAGTCTTAAAATGTTTTCAAACCTAGTTTCTGAGATGTTGTTACAATAAAGTTTACGGTTTTTTAAACACGCACATACCAAAAACAACTTCAAATGGGGATTCTGGAGCCATTTACAGTATGTAAGGTTGTTCCCCAAGAAGTTTGAAATTTTTGTATTTCTTGAAAACGGTATGTCCAAACCTGAAAACGCCAAGAGCAAAAGTAAATTAGAATTCAATCTTGAGTTAGATTTACTATAAATGTAATCAATAACTATTAAAATGTTTTCAAACTTGGTTTCTGAGATGTTTTTACAAGGAAGTTTACGGCTTTTTAACCACGAAAATATTAAAAACAACTTCAAATCAGGATTTTGGAACCATTTACAGTATGGAAAGTTGTCTTACCAAAAATTGAATTCTAAACAACTTTTGCTCTTGGCATTTTTAGGCTTGGACGTACCGTTTTCAAGAAACACAAAAATTTTAAAATTTTTGTTGTTTGGTAAGTATGGGAACAACTTTCCATACTGTAAGTTGCTCCAGAATCCCGAATTGAGGTAATTTTTGGTATTGCCGTGATTAAAAACCCGTAAACTTCGTTGTAATAACATCGCAGAAAGCAAGTTTGAAAAAATTTTATGCATTCTTGACTAAAATATTTGAAACTTTGTTATTTTAAGATCTGTCGATAAAGTTTCTGGTCAGTCTTACCAAGAACTGAATTCTAAACAACTTTTGCTCTTGGCATTTTCAGGCTTGGACGTACCGTTTTAAAGAAACACAAAAATTTTAAAATTTTTGTTGTTTGGTAAGTGTGGGAACAACTTTCCATACTGTTAATCGCTCCAAAATCTCAATTTGAAGTTATTTTTGGTATTTCCGTTGTTAAAAAGCCGTAAACTTCATTGTAAAACTTCGCAGGAACCAGGTTTGAGAAAGTTTTAAGCATTCTATACTAAAATATTTGAAACTTTGTTATTTTAAGATCTGTCGATAAAGTTCCTGGACAGTCTTACCAAGAATTGAGTTCTAAACAACATTTGCTCTTGGCATTTTCAGGCTTGGACGAACCGTTTTCAAGAAACACAATAATTTTAAAATTTTTGTGGTTTGGTAAGTATGGGAACAACTTTCCATACTGTAAATCGCTCCAGAATCCCGATTTGAAGCTGTTTTTGTTATTTCCGTGATTAAAAATTCTTAAACTTCATTGTAAAAACATCGCAAAATCCAGGTTTGAAAAATTTTTACGATTTATTGTTTATGTTTATAGTAAATCTTAATCAAAATTTGATTCTAAACAACTTTTGCTTTTGGCATTTACAGGTTTAGACGTACCGTTTTCAAGAAATACAACATTTTTAAACTTTTTGTGGTATGGTAAGTATGGGAACAACTTTCCATACTGTAAATCGCTCCAGAATCCAGATTTGAGGCTGTTTTTGTTATTTCCGAGATTAAAAACCCTTAAACTTCATTGTAAAAACATGGCAAAAACCAGGTTTGAAAAAATTTTACGATTTATTGTTTATGTTTATAGTAAATCTTAATCAAAATTTGATTTTAAACAACTTTTGCTTTTGGCGTTTTCAGGCTGGTACATACCGTTTTCGAGAAACACGAAGTTTTTAAACTTTTTGTTGTTTGCTAAGTATCGGAACAACTTTTCATATTGTAAATCGCTAAAGAATGCCGATTTGAAGTTGTTTCTGTTATTTCCGTGATTAAAAAGCTTTAATCTTCAGTTTAAAAGCATCTCAAAAACCAGGTTTGAAAAAATTTTACGACTTATTGATTATGTTTATAGTAAATCATATTCAAGATTGAATTCTAAATAGCTTTTGCTTTTAGCGTTTTTAGGTTTGGACGTACTGTTTTCAAGAAATACAAAAAAATTGAACTTCCTGTTATTTGGTAAGCATTTTCCATTGAGTAAATCTCTCCAAAATCTCGATTTGAAGTTGTGTTTTGTTATTTTCGTGGTTAAAAAGCCGTAAACTTCATTGTTAAAACATCTCAAAAACCGGGTTTGAAAACATTTTAAGACTTATTTATTATGTTTATAATAAATCTTACTCAAAATTGAATTCTAAACAACACTTGCTCTTGGCGTTTTCAGGCTAGGTCGTATCGTTTTCGAGAATTTATAAGTTGCCATTTGAACTACATATTCCAGGACATAAATTTGCGGGCCAGGTACAAAATTAGCCAAGCTCCTAAATGCCGTTTGAGGTGTTTTTGTTATTTCCGTGATTAAAACCGTCAACTTTATTCTAAAAGCATCTCAGAAACCAGGTTAGAAAACATTTTATGACCTATTGATTATGTTTCTGAAGTTATTTTTGGTATTTCCGTTTTTAAAAAAGCCTAAACTTTATTGTAAGAACATCACAGAAAGTAGGTTTGAAAAAATTTTAAGCATTTTTGACAAAAATCGTTGTAACTTTATAGTAAGTCTTACTCAAGATTGCATCCTAAACAACTATTGCTTTAGGCGTTTTCAGGCTTCAACCTACAGTTTCCAAGAAAAACTAAGTTTTAAAACTTTTTGTAGTTTGGTAAGTATGGGAACAAATTTCCATACTGCAATTGGTTCAAAAATCCCGATTTGAAGTTGTTTTCGATAATTCCGTGGTTAAAAAGCCGTAAACTTTATTGTAAAAACATCTTAGAAATCAAGTTTAAAAGTATTTTAACAGTTATTGATTAAATTTATAGTAAATCTAACTCAAGATTAAATTCTAAATTACTTTTGCTCTTGGCGTTTTCAGGTTTGGACAAACCGTTTTCAAGAAATACAAAAATTTCAAACTTCTTGTTATTTGGTAAATATGAGAACAACTTTCCATACTGTAAATGGTTCCAAAATCCTGATTTGAAGTTGTTTTTGATATTTTCGTGGTTAAAAAGCCGTAAACTTCATTGTAAAAACATCTCAGAAACCAAGTTTGAAAACATTTTAATAGTTATTGATTATTTTTATAGTAAATCTAACTCAAGATTTAATTCTAAATTACTTTTGCTCTTGGCGTTTTCAGGTTTGGGCATACCGTTTTCAAGAAATACAAAAATTTCAAACTTCTTGGGGAACAACTTTGCATACTGTAAATGGCTCCAGAATCCCCATTTGAAGTTGTTTTTGGTATGTGCATGTTTAAAAAGCCGTAAACTTTATTGTAACAACATCTCAGAAACTAGGTTTGAAAACATTTTAAGACTTGTTGATTATTTTTATTGTAAATCTAACTCAAGATTGAATTCTAAATTACTTTTGCTCTTGGCGTTTTCAGGTTTGGATATACCGTTTTCAAGAAATACAAAAATTTCAAACTTCTTGTTGTTTGGTAAATATGGGAACAACTTTCCATACTGTAAATGGTTCCAAAATCTCGATTTGAAATTGTGTTTTGTTACTTCCGTGATTAAAAAGACCTAAACTTCATTGTAAAAACATCGCCAAAACCAGGTTTGAAAAAATTTTAAGACTTATTGATTAATTTTATAGTAAATGTTACTCAAAATAGAATTCTAAGCAACTTTTGCTCTTGGCGTTTTTAAGCTTCGACCTACCGTTTTCAAGAAATACAAAAATTTTCATCTTATTGTTGTTTGGTAAGTATCCCATACTTACCAAACAACTTTCCATACTACAAATCGCTCCAGAATATGGATTTGAAGTTATTTTTTGTATTTCCGTGATTAAAATTTGAAAATTTGATTGCAAAAACATCGCAGAAACCAGGAATGAAAAATTTTAAGCACTTTTGTCCAGAATCGTTGTAAATTTGTAGTTTTAAAACTTTCAGACCAAGTCGTCCCGTTTTCGAGAAACACATTTTTTAAACTTTTTGTTGTTTGGTAAGTGTGGGAACAACTTTCCATACTGTAAATCGCTCCAAAATCTCAATTTGAAGTTGTTTTTGGTATTCCCGTTGTTAAGAAGCCGTAAAGTTCATTTAAAACACATCAGAAACCAGGTTTGAAAACATTTTAAGACTTATTGATTATGTTTATAGTAAATCTTATTCAAAATTGAATTCTAAATAACTTTTGCTCTTGGCGTTTTCAGGTTGGGCATACCGTTTTCGAGAAACACGAAATGTTAAAAATTTTGGTTGGTTGGTAAGTATGGGAGCAACTTTCCATACTGTTAGTTGCTCCAGAATCCCGATTTGAGGTAATTTTTGGTATTGCCGTGAATAAAAACCCGTAAACTTCGTTGTAATAACATCGCAGAAAGCAAGTTTGAAAAATTTTTATGCATTCTAGACTAAAATATTTGAAACTTTGTTATTTTAAGATCTGTCGATAAAGTTTCTGGTCAGTCTTACCAAGAATTGAATTCTAAACAACTTTTGCTCTTGGCATTTTCAGGCTTGAACGTACCGTTTTCAAGAAACACAAAAATTTTAAAATTTTTGTTGTTTGGTAAGTATGGGAACAACTTTGCATCCTATAAACCGCTCCAAAATCTTGATTTGAAGTTATTTTTGGTGTTTCCGTGATTAAAAAGCCGTAAACTTACTTGTAAGAACTTCGCCCGAACTAGGTTTGAAAATATTTTAAGTATTTTTGAAAAAAAAACGTTATAACTTTGTTTTCTCAAGCCTTTTTGATAAAATTTCTGGTAAGTCTTACTCAAAGTTCAATTCTAAACAACATTTGCTCTTGGCATTTTCATTCTTGGACGTGTAGTTTTAAAGAAATACAAAAATTGTGAACTTTATGTTGTTTGCTAAGTATCCCATAATTACCAAGCCACTTTCCATACTATAAATCGCTCCAAAATCACGATTTGAAGTTATTTTTGGTATTTCCGTGATTAAAAAGCCGTAAACTTAATTGTAAACACATCGCAGAAAGCAAATATGAAAAAATTTTAAGCATTCTTGACTAAAATATTTGAAACTTTGTTATTTTAAGATCTGTCGATAAAGTTTCTGGTCAGTCTTACCAAGAATTGAATTCTAAACAACTTTTGCTCTTGGCATTTTCAGGCTTGGACGTACCGTTTTAAAGAAACACAAAAATTTTAAAAATTTTGTTGTTTGGTAAGTGTGGGAACAACTTTCCATACTGTAAATAGCTCCAAAATCTCAAGTTTTAAAACTTATTGTAGTTTATTAAGTTTGGGAACAAATTTCCATACTGCAATTGGTTCAAAAATCCCGATTTGAAGTTGTTTTCGATATTTTCGTGGTCAAAAAGCCGTAAACTTCATTGTAAAAACATCTTAGAAATCAAGTTTAAAAGTATTTTAACAGTTACTGATTAAATTTATAGTAAATCTTACTCAAGATTGAATTCTAAATTACTTTTGCTCTTGGCGTTTTCAGGTTTGGACATACCGTTTTCAAGAAATACAAAAATTTCAAACTTTTTGTTTTTTGGTAAATATGGGAACAACTTTTCATACTGGAAATTTTTAAACTTTTTGTTGTTCGGTAAGTATCGGAACAACTTTCCAGCCTATAAATCGCTCCAAAATCTTGATTTGAAGTTATTTTTGGTGTTTCCGTGATTAAAAAGCCATAAACTTAATTGTAAAACTTTGCAGGAACTAGGTTTGAAAAAGTTTTAAGCATTCTTGACTAAAATATTTGAAACTTTGTTATTTCAAGACCTGGTGATAAAGTTTCTGGTCAGTCTTACCAAGAATTCAATTCTAAACAACTTTTGCTCTTGGCATTTTCAGGTTTGGGCGTACCGTTTTGAAGAAACACAAAACTTTAAAAATTTTGGTTGTTTGGTAAGTATGGGAACAACTTTCCGTCCTATAAACCGCTCCAAAATCTTGATTTTAAGTTATTTTTGGTGTTTCCGTTGTTAAAAAGCCGTAAACTTATTTGTAAGAACTTCGCACGAACTAGGTTTGAAAATATTTTAAGTATTTTTAAAAAAAAACGTTGTAACTTTGTTTTTTCGAGCCTTTTTGATAAAATTTCTGGTAAGTCTTACTCAAAGTTTAATTCTAAACAACTTTTGCTCCTGGAATTTTCAGGCTTGGACGTGTAGTTTTCAAGAAATACAAATATTGTTAACTTTATGTTGTTTGCTAAGTATCCCATACTTACCAAGCCACTTTCCATACTATAAATCGCTCCAAAATCACGATTTGAAGTTATTTTTGGTATTTCCGTTGTTAAAAAGCCGTAAACTTCATTGTAAAATTTCGCAGAAACCAGGTTTGAGAAAGTTTTAAGCATTCTTGACTAAAATATTTGAAACTTTGTTATTTCAAGACCTGGCAATAAAGTTTCTGGTCAGTCTTACCAAGAATTCAATTCTAAACAACTTTTGGTCTTGGCATTTTCAGGTTTGGACGTACCGTTTTCAAGAAACACAAAAGTTTAAAAATTTTGGTTGTTTGGTAAGTATGGGAACAACTTTCCATACTGCAAGTTGCTCCAGAATCCTGATTTGAGGTAATTTTTGGTATTGCCGTGATTAAAAACCCGTAAACTTCGTTTTAAAAACATTGCAGAAACCGGAATTGAAAAATTTCAGGTATTTTTGGGAAAAAATCGTTATAACTTTATTGTTTTAAAATTTATGGATAATGTTTCTAGCAAATCTTACTCAAAATCGGATTGTACAAAATGCTGTAAAACGCTTCAGAATCCCGATTTGAAGCGATTTTCGGTATTTTTGTGATAAATCGGCTGTTTTCTCGAAAACTATGCATGCTAGCAATAAAATAGCAAGAGCAAAAGTTGTTCAAAATTCAATTTCAGGTTGGATTTGGTTTAAGCTTTAGCAATAAGTCTTAAAACAAAAACGTTACAACGACTTTATCACAAAAATACTACAAATTTTGTACAATCTGGCTTCTACGACTCGTAACAAAGAGATTAACGCCTTAATAATCACGAAAATCGTTAAATTCACTTCAAATCATGATTCTCGGACGTTTTGTTGCACGTACTGTCGTTTACTTTTGTACAATCTGGCTTCTACGACTCGTAACAAAGAGATTAACGCCTTAATAATCACGAAAATCGTTAAATTCACTTCAAATCATGATTCTCGGACGTTTTGTTGCACGTACTGTCGTTTACTTTGAAACGGTGAGTGAGAAATTTCTTTGTAACACGTTGCTGAAACCAGGATTGGAAACTCTTTTTAGTGTTTTTGTGATAAAGTCGTACTATCGTTCTTGTTTTAAGACCTAGAGATACAACTTAAACGAAAACTGACTCAAAATTGAATTCTAAACACATTTTGCTCTTGGTATTTTTCTGCTAGCACGCAGCGGTTTCAAGAAAACGACCGCAAATGCTGTAAAACGCTTCAGAATCCCGATTTGAAGCGATTTTCGGTATTTTTGTGATAAATCGGCTGTTTTCTCGAAAACTATGCATGCTAGCGAAAAAATAGCAAGAGCAAAATGTGTTTAAAATTCGATTTTGAGTAAGACTTGCTAGAAACATTATCCATAAATCTTAAAACAATAAAGTTATAACGATTTTTTCCCAAAAATACTTAAAATTTTTCAATCCCGGTTTCTGCGATATTTTTAAAACGAAGTTTACGGCTTTTTAACAACAGAAATACCAAAAACAACTTCAAATTGAGATTTTGGAGCGATTTACAGTATGGAAAGTTGTTCCCACACTTACCAAACAACAAAAATTTTAAAATTTTTGTGTTTCTTGAAAACTGTACGTTCAAGCCTGAAAATGCCAAGAACAAAAGTTGTTTAGAATTCAATACTTGGTAAAACTGACCAGAAAATTTATCGACAGGTCTTGAAATAACAAGGTTTCAACTATTTTAGTCAAGAATGCTTAAAATTTTTTCAAATTTGCTTTCTGCGATGTGTTTACAATTAAGTTTACGGCTTTTTAATCACGGAAATACCAAATATAACTTCAAATCAAGATTTTGGAGCGGTTTGTAGAATGGAAAGTTGTTCCCATACTTACCAAACAACCAAAATTTTTAAAGTTTTGTGTTTCTTGAAAACGGTACGTCCAAACCTGAAAATGCCAAGAGCAAAAGTTGTTTAGAATTCAATTCTTGGTAAGACTGACCAGGAAATTTATCGACAGGTCTTGAAATAACAAGGTTTCAAATATTTTAGTCAAGAATGCTTAAATTTTTTTTAAATTTGCTTTCTGCGATGTGTTTACAATTAAGTTTACGGCTTTTTAATCACGGAAATACCAAAAATAACTTCAAATCATGATTTTGGAGCGATTTATAGTATGGAAAGTGGCTTGGTAAGTATGGGATACTTAGCAAACAACATAAAGTTAACAATTTTTGTATTTCTTGAAAACTACACGTCCAGCCTGAAAATGCCAGGAGCAAAAGTTGTTTAGAACTAAACTTTGAGTAAGACTTACCAGAAATTTTATCAAAAAGGCTCGAAAAGACAAAGTTACAACGTTTTTTTTTTAAAAATACTTAAAATATTTTCAAACCTAGTTTGTGCGAAGTTCTTACAAATATGTTTACGGCTTTTTAACAACGGAAATACCAAAAATAACTTCAAATTGAGATTTAGGAGCGATTTACAGTATGGAAAGTTGTTCCCACACTTACCAAACAACAAAAATTTTAAAATTTTTGTGTTTCTTTAAAACGGTACGTCCAAGCCTGAAAATGCCAAGAGCAAAAGTTGTTTAGAATTCAATTCTTGGTAAGACTGACCAGAAACTTTATCGACAGATCTTGAATGGAAAATGGTTCTCATACTTACCAAACAACAGAAAGTTCAAATTTTTGTATTGCTTGAAAACGGTACGTCCAAACCTAAAAACGCTAAAAGCAAAAGCTATTTAGAATTCAATCTTGAGTATGATTTACTATAAACATAATCAATAAGTCGTAAAATTTTTTCAAACCTGGTTTTTGAGATGTTTTTACAATGAAGTTTAAAGCTTTTTAATCACGGAAATAACAGAAACAACTTCAAATCGGCATTCTGGAGCGATTTACAGTATGGAAAGTTGTTCCCATACTTACCAAACCACAAAAAGTTTAAAAATGTTGTATTTCTTGAAAACGGTACGTCTAAACCTGTAAATGCCAAGACCAAAAGTTGTTTAGAATTGAATATTTGGTAAGACTGACCAGAAACTTTATCGCCAGGTCTTGAAATAACAAAGTTTCAAATATTTTAATCAAGAATGCTTAAAACTTTCTCAAACCTGGTTCCTGCGATGTTTTACAATGAAGTTTACGGCTTTTTAGCAACGGAAATACCAAAAATAACTTCAAATTGAGATTTTGGAGCGATTTACAGAATGGAAAGTTGTTCCCACACTTACCAAACAACAAAAATTTTAAAATTTTTGTGTTTCTTTAAAACGGTACGTCCAAGCCTGAAAATGCCAAGAGCAAAAGTTGTTTAGAATTCAGTTCTTGGTAAGACAGACCAGAAACTTTATCACCAGGTCTTGAAATAACAAAGTTTCAAATATTTTAGTCAAGAATGCATAAAATTTTTTCAAACTTGCTTTCTGCGATGTTATTACAACGAAGTTTACGGGTTTTTAATCACGGCAATACCAAAAATTACCTCAATTCGGGATTCTGGAGCAACTTACAGTATGGAAAGTTGTTCCCATACTTACCAAACAACCAAAATTTTTCATGTTTTGTGTTTCTTGAAAACGGTACGTCCAAACCTGAAAATGTCAAGAGCAAAAGTTGTTTAGAATTGAATTCTTGGTAAGACAGACCAGAAACTTTATCACCAGGTCTTGAAATAACAAAGTTTCAAATATTTTAGTCAAGAATGCTTAAAATTTTTTCATATTTGCTTTCTGCGATGTGTTTACAATTAAGTTTACGGCTTTTTAATCACGGAAATAACAAAAATAACTTCAAATCGTGATTTTGGAGCGATTTATAGTATGGAAAGTGGCTTGGTAAGTATGGGATACTTAGCAAACAACATAAAGTTAACAATTTTAGTATTTCTTTAAAACTACACGTCCAAGCCTGAAAATGCCAGGAGCAAATGTTGTTTAGAATTAAACTTTGAGAAAGACCTACCAGAAATTTTATCAAAAAGGCTCGAGAAAACAAAGTTATAACGTTTTTTTTTTCAAAAATACTTAAAATATTTTCAAACCTAGTTCGTGCGAAGTTCTTACAAATAAGTTTACGGCTTTTTAATCACGGAAATACCAAAAATAACTTCAAATCAAGATTTTGGAGCGGTTTATAGTATGGAAAGTTGTTCCCATACTTACCAAACAACAAAAATTTTAAAATTTTTGTGTTTCTTGAAAACGGTACGTCCAAGCCTGAAAATGCCAAGAGCAAAAGTTGTTTAGAATTCAATTTTGATTAAGATTTACAAAAACATAATCAATAAGTCTTAAAATGTTTTCAAACCTGGTTTCTGATGTGTTTTAAATAAACTTTACGGCTTCTTAACAACGGGAATACCAAAAACAACCTCAAATTGAGATTTTGAAGCGATTTACAGTATGGAAAGTTGTTCCCACACTTACCGAACAACAAAAAGTTTAAAAAAATGTGTTTCTCGAAAACGGGACGACTTGGTCTGAAAATTCCAAGAGCAAAATTTGTTTAGAATTCAATTTTAGGTAAGACTGACCAGGAAATTTATCAAAAAGTTTTAAAACTACAAATTTACAACGATTTTGGTCAAAAGTGCTTAAAATTTTTCAATCCTGGTTTCTGCGATTTTTTTGCAATCAAATTTTCAACTTTTTAATCACGGAAATACAAAAAATAACTTCAAATACAGATTCTGGAGCGATTTGTAGTATGGAAAGTTGTTTGGTAAGTATGGGTTACTTACCAAACAACAATAAGATGAAAATTTTTGTATTTCTTGAAAACGGTAGGTCCAAGCTTAAAAACGCCAAGAGCAAAAGTAAATTAGAATTCAATCTTGAGTTAGATTTACTATAAATGTAATCAATAACTATTAAAATGTTTTCAAACTTGGTTTCTGAGATGTTTTTACAATGAAGTTTACGGCATTTTAACCACGAAAATATTAAAAACAACTTTAAATCAGGATTTTGGAACCATTTACAGTATGGAAAGTTGTTCCCATATTTACCAAATAACAAGAAGTTTGAAATTTTTGTATTTCTTGAAAACGGTATGTCCAAATCTGAAAACGCCAAGAGCAAAAGTAATTTAGAATTTAATCCTGAGTTAGATTTACTATAAATATTATCAATAACCATTAAAATGTTTTCAAACTTGGTTTCTGAGATGTTTATACAATAAAGTTTACGGATTTTTAAACACGCAAATACCAAAAACAACTTTAAATCGGGATTTTGGAGCGGTTTATAGAATGTAAAGTGGTTCCCATCCTTACCAAAGAACAAAAAGTTTAAAATTTTGTATTTCTAGGAGACGGTAAGTCCAAATCTAAAAACGTCAAGAGCAAAATTTATTTAGAATTCAATCTTGTGTATGATTTACTATAAACATAATCAACAAGTCTTAAAATGTTTTCAAACCTGGTTTCTGAGATGCTATTACAATAAAATTTACGGCATTTTAAACACTCAAATACCAAAAACAACTTCAAATGGGGATTTTGGAGCCATTTACAGTATGGAAAGTTGTTCCTACACTTACTAAACAACAAAAAGTTTAAAATTTTGTATTTCTTGAAAACGGTATGTCCAAACCTGAAAACACCATGAGCACAAGTAATTTAGAATTCAATCTTGAGTAAGATTTACTATAAAAATAATCAACAAGTCTTAAAATGTTTTCAAACCTAGTTTCTGAGATGTTGTTACAATAAAGTTTACGGTTTTTTAAACACGCACATACCAAAAACAACTTCAAATGGGGATTCTGGAGCCATTTACAGTATGTAAGGTTGTTCCCCAAGAAGTTTGAAATTTTTGTATTTCTTGAAAACGGTATGTCCAAACCTGAAAACGCCAAGAGCAAAAGTAAATTAGAATTCAATCTTGAGTTAGATTTACTATAAATGTAATCAATAACTATTAAAATGTTTTCAAACTTGGTTTCTGAGATGTTTTTACAAGGAAGTTTACGGCTTTTTAACCACGAAAATATTAAAAACAACTTCAAATCAGGATTTTGGAACCATTTACAGTATGGAAAGTTGTCTTACCAAAAATTGAATTCTAAACAACTTTTGCTCTTGGCATTTTTAGGCTTGGACGTACCGTTTTCAAGAAACACAAAAATTTTAAAATTTTTGTTGTTTGGTAAGTATGGGAACAACTTTCCATACTGTAAGTTGCTCCAGAATCCCGAATTGAGGTAATTTTTGGTATTGCCGTGATTAAAAACCCGTAAACTTCGTTGTAATAACATCGCAGAAAGCAAGTTTGAAAAAATTTTATGCATTCTTGACTAAAATATTTGAAACTTTGTTATTTTAAGATCTGTCGATAAAGTTTCTGGTCAGTCTTACCAAGAACTGAATTCTAAACAACTTTTGCTCTTGGCATTTTCAGGCTTGGACGTACCGTTTTAAAGAAACACAAAAATTTTAAAATTTTTGTTGTTTGGTAAGTGTGGGAACAACTTTCCATACTGTTAATCGCTCCAAAATCTCAATTTGAAGTTATTTTTGGTATTTCCGTTGTTAAAAAGCCGTAAACTTCATTGTAAAACTTCGCAGGAACCAGGTTTGAGAAAGTTTTAAGCATTCTATACTAAAATATTTGAAACTTTGTTATTTTAAGATCTGTCGATAAAGTTCCTGGACAGTCTTACCAAGAATTGAGTTCTAAACAACATTTGCTCTTGGCATTTTCAGGCTTGGACGAACCGTATTCAAGAAACACAATAATTTTAAAATTTTTGTGGTTTGGTAAGTATGGGAACAACTTTCCATACTGTAAATCGCTCCAGAATCCCGATTTGAAGCTGTTTTTGTTATTTCCGTGATTAAAAATTCTTAAACTTCATTGTAAAAACATCGCAAAAACCAGGTTTGAAAAATTTTTACGATTTATTGTTTATGTTTATAGTAAATCTTAATCAAAATTTGATTCTAAACAACTTTTGCTTTTGGCATTTACAGGTTTAGACGTACCGTTTTCAAGAAATACAACATTTTTAAACTTTTTGTGGTTTGGTAAGTATGGGAACAACTTTCCATACTGTAAATCGCTCCAGAATGCCGATTTGAAGTTGTTTCTGTTATTTCCGTGATTAAAAAGCTTTAAACTTCATTGTAAAAACATCTCAAAAACAGGTTTGAAAAAATTTTACGACTTATTGATTATGTTTATAGTAAATCATACTCAAGATTGAATTTTAAATAGCTTTTGCTTTTAGCGTTTTTAGGTTTGGACGTACTGTTTTCAAGAAATACAAAAAAATTGAACTTCCTGTTATTTGGTAAGCATTTTCCATTGAGTAAATCTCTCCAAAATCTCGATTTGAAGTTGTGTTTTGTTATTTTCGTGGTTAAAAAGCCGTAAACTTCATTGTTAAAACATCTCAAAAACCGGGTTTGAAAACATTTTAAGACTTATTTATTATGTTTATAATAAATCTTACTCAAAATTGAATTCTAAACAACACTTGCTCTTGGCGTTTTCAGGCTAGGTCGTATCGTTTTCGAGAATTTATAAGTTGCCATTTGAACTACATATTCCAGGACATAAATTTGCGGGCCAGGTACAAAATTAGCCAAGTGGTTAGCAAAAGGAGATCAAGGAATTTTATTGTATAAACATCGCAAAAACCAGGTTTAAAAAATTTTAAGAGTTATTGATTAAGTTTATAGTAAGTCTTACTCAAGACTGAATTCTAAACAACTTTTGCTCTTGACATTTTCAGGCTGGGACATACCGTTTTGAAGAAACACGAAATTTTTAAACTTTTTGCAATTTGGTAAATCTGAGAACAACTTTCCATACTGTAAAAAGCTCCTAAATGCCGTTTGAGGTGTTTTTGTTATTTCCGTGATTAAAAAGCCGTCAACTTTATTCTAAAAGCATCTCAGAAACCAGGTTAGAAAACATTTTATGACCTATTGATTATGTTTCTGAAGTTATTTTTGGTATTTCCGTTTTTAAAAAGGCCTAAACTTTATTGTAAGAACATCACAGAAAGTAGGTTTGAAAAAATTTTAAGCATTTTTGACAAAAACCGTTGTAACTTTATAGTAAGTCTTACTCAAGATTGCATCCTAAACAACTATTGCTTTAGGCGTTTTCAGGCTTGAACCTACAGTTTCCAAGAAAAACTAAGTTTTAAAACTTTTTGTAGTTTGGTAAGTATGGGAACAAATTTCCATACTGCAATTGGTTCAAAAATCCCGATTTGAAGTTGTTTTCGATAATTCCGTGGTTAAAAAGCCGTAAACTTGATTGTAAAAACATCTTAGAAATCAAGTTTAAAAGTATTTTAACAGTTATTGATTAAATTTATAGTAAATCTAACTCAAGATTAAATTCTAAATTACTCTTGCTCTTGGCGTTTTCAGGTTTGGACAAACCGTTTTCAAAAAATACAAAAATTTCAAACTTCTTGTTATTTGGTAAATATGGGAACAACTTTCCATACTGTAAATGGTTCCAAAATCCTAATTTGAAGTTGTTTTTGTTATTTTCGTGGTTAAAAAGCCGTAAACTTCATTGTAAAAACATCTCAGAAACCAAGTTTGAAAACATTTTAATAGTTATTGATTATTTTTAGAGTAAATATAACTCAAGGTTGAATTCTAAATTACTTTTGCTCTTGGCGTTTTCAGGTTTGGACATACCGTTTTCAAGAAATACAAAAATTTCAAACTTCTTGGGGAACAACTTTACATACTGTAAATGGCTCCAGAATCCCCATTTGAAATTGTTTTTGGTATGTGCGTGTTTAAAAAGCCGTAAACTTTATTGTAACAACATCTCAGAAACTAGGTTTGAAAACATTTTAAGACTTGTTGATTATTTTTATAGTAAATCTAACTCAAGATTGAATTCTAAATTACTTTTGCTCTTGGCGTTTTCAGGTTTGGATATACCGTTTTCAAGAAATACAAAAATTTCAAACTTCTTGTTGTTTGGTAAATATGGGAACAACTTTCCATACTGTAAATGGTTCCAAAATCTCGATTTGAAATTGTGTTTTGTTATTTCGGTGATTAAAAAGACCTAAATTTCATTGTAAAAACATCGCCAGGTTTGAAAAAATTTTAAGACTTATTGATTAATTTTATAGTAAATGTTACTCAAAATAGAATTCTAAGCAACTATTGCTCTTGGCGTTTTTAAGCTTGGACCTACCGTTTTCAAGAAATACAAAAATTTTCATCTTGTTGTTGTTTGGTAAGTATCCCATACTTACCAAACAACTTTCCATACTACAAATCGCTCCAGAATATGGATTTGAAGTTATTTTTTGTATTTCCGTGATTAAAAAGTTGAAAATTTGATTGCAAAAACATCGCAGAAACCAGGAATGAAAAATTTTAAGCACTTTTGTCCAAAATCGTTGTAAATTTGTAGATTTAAAAGTTGTTTTTGGTATTCCCGTTGTTAAGAAGCCGTAAAGTTCATTTAAAACACATCAGAAACCAGGTTTGAAAACATTTTAAGACTTATTGATTATGTTTATAGTAAATCTTAATCAAAATTGAATTCTAAACAACTTTTGCTCTTGGCGTTTTCAGGCTGGGCATACCGTTTTCGAGAAACACGAAATTTTAAAAATTTTGGTTGTTTGGTAAGTATGGGAACAACTTTCCATACTGTTAGTTGCTCCAGAATCCCGATTTGAGGTAATTTTTGGTATTGCCGTGAATAAAAACCCGTAAACTTCGTTTTAATAACATTACAGAAAGCAAGTTTGAAAAAATTTTATGCATTCTAGACTAAAATATTTGAAATTTTGTTATTTTAAGATCTGTCGATAAAGTTTCTGGTCAGTCTTACTCAAAAACCGGGTTTGAAAACATTTTAAGACTTATTTATTATGTTTATAATAAATCTCACTCAAAATTGAATTCTAAACAACACTTGCTCTTGGCGTTTTCAGGCTAGGTCGTATCGTTTTCGAGAATTTATAAGTTGCCATTTGAACTACATATTCCAGGACATAAATTTGGGGGCCAGGTACAAAATTAGCCAAGTGGTTAGCAAAAGGAGATCAAGGAATTTTATTGTATAAACATCGCAAAAACCAGCTTTAAAAATTTTTAAGAGTTATTGATTAAGTTTATAGTAAGTCTTACACAAGACTGAATTCTAAACAACTTTTGCTCTTGACATTTTCAGGCTGGGACATACCGTTTTGAAGAAACACGAAATTTTTAAACTTCTTGCAATTTGGTAAATCTGAGAACAATTTCCATACTGTAAAAAGCTCCTAAATGCCGTTTGAGGTGTTTTTGTTATTTCCGTGATTAAAAAGCCGTCAACTTTATTCTAAAAGCATCTCAGAAACCAGGTTAGAAAACATTTTATGACCTATTGATTATGTTTCTGAAGTTATTTTTGGTATTTCCGTTTTTAAAAAGGCCTAAACTTTATTGTAAGAACATCACAGAAAGTAGGCTATTAGCGTTTTTAGGTTTGGACGTACTGTTTTCAAGAAATACAAAAAAATTAAACTTCCTGTTATTTGGTAAGCATTTTCCATTGAGTGAATCTCTCCAAAATCTCGATTTGAAGTTGTGTTTTGTTATTTTCGTGGTTAAAAAGCCGTAAACTTCATTGTTAAAACATCTCAAAAACCGGGTTTGAAAACATTTTAAGACTTATTTATCATGTTTATAATAAATCTTACTCAAAATTGAAATCTAAACAACACTTGCTCTTGGCGTTTTCAGGCTAGGTCGTATCGTTTTCGAGAATTTATAAGTTGTCATTTGAACTACATATTCCAGGACATAAATTTGCGGGCCAGGTACAAAATTAGCCAAGTGGTTAGCAAAAGGAGATCAAAGAATTTTATTGTATAAACATCGCAAAAACCAGGTTAAAAAAATTTTAAGAGTTGTTGATTAAGTTTATAGTAAGTCTTACTCAAGACTGAATTCTAAACAACTTTTGCTCTTGACATTTTCAGGCTGGGACATACCGTTTTGAAGAAACACGAAATTTTTAAACTTCTTGCAATTTGGTAAATCTGAGAACAATTTCCATACTGTAAAAAGCTCCTAAATGCCGTTTGAGGTGTTTTTGTTATTTCCGTGATTAAAAAGCCGTCAACTTTATTCTAAAAGCATCTCAGAAACCAGGTTAGAAAACATTTTATGACCTATTGATTATGTTTCTGAAGTTATTTTTGATATTTCCGTTTTTAAAAAGGCCTAAACTTTATTGTAAGAACATCACAGAAAGTAGGTTTGAAAAAATTTTAAGCATTTTTGACAAAAATCTTTGTAACTTTATAGTAAGTCTTACTCAAGATTGCATCCTAAACAACTATTGCTTTAGGCGTTTTCAGGCTTGAACCTACAGTTTCCAAGAAAAACTAAGTTTTAAAACTTTTTGTAGTTTGGTAAGTATGGGAACAAATTTCCATACTGCAATTGGTTCAAAAATCCCGATTTGAAGTTGTTTTCGATAATTCCGTGGTTAAAAAGCTTTAAACTTTATTGTAAAAACATCTTAGAAATCAAGTTTAAAAGTATTTTAACAGTTATTGATTAAATTTATAGTAAATCTAACTCAAGATTAAATTCTAAATTACTTTTGCTCTTGGCGTTTTCAGGTTTGGACAAACCGTTTTCAAGAAATACAAAAATTTCAAACTTCTTGTTATTTGGTAAATATGAGAACAACTTTCCATACTGTAAATGGTTCCAAAATCCTGATTTGAAGTTGTTTTTGATATTTTCGTGGTTAAAAAGCCGTAAACTTCATTGTAAAAACATCTCAGAAACCAAGTTTTAAAACATTTTAATAGTTATTGATTATTTTTATAGTAAATCTAACTCAAGATTAAATTCTAAATTACTTTTGCTCTTGGCGTTTTCAGGTTTGGACAAACCGTTTTCAAGAAAAACAAAAATTTCAAACTTCTTGTTATTTGGTAAATATGAGAACAACTTTCCATACTGTAAATGGTTCCAAAATCCTGATTTGAAGTTGTTTTTGATATTTTCGTGGTTAAAAAGCCGTAAACTTCATTGTAAAAACATCTCAGAAACCAAGTTTGAAAACATTTTAATAGTTATTGATTATTTTTATAGTAAATCTAACTCAAGATTGAATTCTAAATTACTTTTGCTCTTGGCGTTTTCAGGTTTGGACATACCGTTTTCAAGAAATACAAAAATTTCAAACTTCTTGGGGAACAACTTTACATACTGTAAATGGCTCCAGAATCCCCATTTGAAGTTGTTTTTGGTATGTGCGTGTTTAAAAAGCCGTAAACTTTATTGTAACAACATCTCAGAAACTAGGTTTGAAAACATTTTAAGACTTGTTGATTATTTTTATAGTAAATCTAACTCAAGATTGAATTCTAAATTACTTTTGCTCTTGGCGTTTTCAGGTTTGGATATACCGTTTTCAAGAAATACAAAAATTTCAAACTTCTTGTTGTTTGGTAAATATGGGAACAACTTTCCATACTGTAAATGGTTCCAAAATCTCGATTTGAAATTGTGTTTTGTTATTTCCGTGATTAAAAAGACCTAAATTTCATTGTAAAACATCGCCAAAACCAGGTTTGAAAAAATTTTAAGACTTATTGATTAATTTTATAGTAAATGTTACTCAAAATAGAAATCTAAGCAACTTTTGCTCTTGGCGTTTTTAAGCTTGGACCTACCGTTTTCAAGAAATACAAAAATTTTCATCTTATTGTTGTTTGGTAAGTATCCCATACTTACCAAACAACTTTCCATACTACAAATCGCTCCAGAATATGGATTTGAAGTTATTTTTTGTATTTCCGTGATTAAAAAGTTGAAAATTTGTTTGCAAAAACATCGCAGAAACCAGGATTGAAAAATTTTAAGCACTTTTGACCAAAATCGTTGTAAATTTGTAGTTTTAAAACTTTTTGATAAATTTCCTGGTCAGTCTTACCTAAAATTGAATTCTAAACAAATTTTGCTGTTGAAATTTTCAGACCAAGTCGTCCCGTTTTCGAGAAACACATTTTTTAAACTTTTTGTTGTTTGGTAAGTGTGGGAACAACTTTCCATACTGTAAATCGCTCCAAAATTTCAATTTGAAGTTGTTTTTGGTATTCCCGTTGTTAAGAAGCCGTAAAGTTCATTTAAAACACATCAGAAACCAGGTTTGAAAACATTTTAAGACTTATTGATTATGTTTATAGTAAATCTTAATCAAAATTGAATTCTAAATAACTTTTGCTCTTGGCGTTTTCAGGTTGGGCATACCGTTTTCGAGAAACACGAAATGTTAAAAATTTTGGTTGTTTGGTAAGTATGGGAGCAACTTTCCATACTGTTAGTTGCTCCAGAATCCCGATTTGAGGTAATTTTTGGTATTGCCGTCAATAAAAACCCGTAAACTTCGTTGTAATAACATCGCAGAAAGCAAGTTTGAAAAAATTTTATTCATTCTAGACTAAAATATTTGAAACTTTGTTATTTTAAGATCTGTCGATAAAGTTTCTGGTCAGTCTTACCAAGAATTGAATTCTAAACATCTTTTGCTCTTGGCATTTTCAGGCTTGGACGTACCGTTTTCAAGAAACACAAAAATTTTAAAATTTTTGTTGTTTGGTAAGTATGGGAACAACTTTGCATCCTATAAACCGCTCCAAAATCTTGATTTGAAGTTATTTTTGGTGTTTCCGTGATTAAAAAGCCGTAAACTTATTTGTAAGAACTTCGCACGAACTAGGTTTGAAAATATTTTAAGTATTTTTGAAAAAAAAACGTTTTAACTTTGTTTTCTCAAGCCTTTTTGATAAAATTTCTGGTAAGTCTTACTCAAAGTTCAATTCTAAACAACATTTGCTCTTGGCATTTTCATTCTTGGACGTGTAGTTTTAAAGAAATACAAAAATTGTGAACTTTATGTTGTTTGCTAAGTATCCCATAATTACCAAGCCAATTTCCATACTATAAATCGCTCCAAAATCACGATTTGAAGTTATTTTTGGTATTTCCGTGATTAAAAAGCCGTAAACTTAATTGTAAACACATCGCAGAAAGCAAATATGAAAAAATTTTAAGCATTCTTGACTAAAATATTTGAAACTTTGTTATTTTAAGATCTGTCGATAAAGTTTCTGGTCAGTCTTACCAAGAATTGAATTCTAAACAACTTTTGCTCTTGGCATTTTCAGGCTTGGACGTACCGTTTTAAAGAAACACAAAAATTTTAAAAATTTTGTTGTTTGGTAAGTGTGGGAACAACTTTCCATACTGTAAATAGCTCCAAAATCTCAAGTTTTAAAACTTATTGTAGTTTATTAAGTTTGGGAACAAATTTCCATACTGCAATTGGTTCAGAAATCCCGATTTGAAGTTGTTTTCGATATTTTCGTGGTTAAAAAGCCGTAAACTTCCTTGTAAAAACATCTTAGAAATCAAGTTTAAAAGTATTTTAACAGTTATTGATTAAATTTATAGTAAATCTTACTCAAGATTGAATTCTAAATTACTTTTGCTCTTGGCGTTTTCAGGTTTGGACATACCGTTTTCAAGAAATACAAAAATTTCAAACTTTTTGTTATTTGGTAAATATGGGAACAACTTTTCATACTGGAAATTTTTAAACTTTTTGTTGTTCGGTAAGTATCGGAACAACTTTCCAGCCTATAAATCGCTCCAAAATCTTGATTTGAAGTTATTTTTGGTGTTTCCGTGATTAAAAAGCCATAAACTTAATTGTAAAACTTTGCAGGAACTAGGTTTGAAAAAGTTTTAAGCATTCTTGTCTAAAATATTTGAAACTTTGTTATTTCAAGACCTGGTGATAAAGTTTCTGGTCAGTCTTACCAAGAATTCAATTCTAAACAACTTTTGCTCTTGGCATTTTCAGGTTTGGACGTACCGTTTTCAAGAAATACAAAAATTTCAAACTTCTTGGGGAACAACTTTACATACTGTAAATGGCTCCAGAATCCCCATTTGAAGTTGTTTTTGGTATGTGCATGTTTAAAAAGCCGTAAACTTTATTGTAACAACATCTCAGAAACTAGGTTTGAAAACATTTTAAGACTTGTTGATTATTTTTATAGTAAATCTAACTCAAGATTGAATTCTAAATTACTTTTGCTCTTGGCGTTTTTAGGTTTGGATATACCGTTTTCAAGAAATACAAAAATTTCAAACTTCTTGTTGTTTGGTAAATATGGGAACAACTTTCCATACTGTAAATGGTTCCAAAATCTCGATTTGAAATTGTGTTTTGTTATTTCCGTGATTAAAAAGACCTAAACTTCATTGTAAAAACATCGCCAAAACCAGGTTTGAAAAAATTTTAAGACTTATTGATTAATTTTATAGTAAATGTTACTCAAAATAGAATTCTAAGCAACTTTTGCTCTTGGCGTTTTTAAGCTTGGACCTACCGTTTTCAAGAAATACAAAAATTTTCATCTTATTGTTGTTTGGTAAGTATCCCATACTTACCAAACAACTTTCCATACTACAAATCGCTCCAGAATATGGATTTGAAGTTATTTTTTGTATTTCCGTGATTAAAAAGTTGAAAATTTGATTGCAAAAACATCGCAGAAACCAGGATTGAAAAATTTTAAGCACTTTTGACCAAAATCGTTGTAAATTTGTAGTTTTAAAACTTTTTGATAAATTTCCTGGTCAGTCTTACCTAAAATTGAATTCTAAACAAATTTTGCTGTTGAAATTTTCAGACCAAGTCGTCCCGTTTTCGAGAAACACATTTTTTAAACTTTTTGTTGTTTGGTAAGTGTGGGAACAACTTTCCATACTGTAAATCGCTCCAAAATTTCAATTTGAAGTTGTTTTTGGTATTCCCGTTGTTAAGAAGCCGTAAAGTTCATTTAAAACACATCAGAAACCAGGTTTGAAAACATTTTAAGACTTATTGATTATGTTTATAGTAAATCTTAATCAAAATTGAATTCTAAATAACTTTTGCTCTTGGCGTTTTCAGGTTGGGCATACCGTTTTCGAGAAACACGAAATGTTAAAAATTTTGGTTGTTTGGTAAGTATGGGAGCAACTTTCCATACTGTTAGTTGCTCCAGAATCCCGATTTGAGGTAATTTTTGGTATTGCCGTGAATAAAAACCCGTAAACTTCGTTGTAATAACATCGCAGAAAGCAAGTTTGAAAAAATTTTATTCATTCTAGACTAAAATATTTGAAACTTTGTTATTTTAAGATCTGTCGATAAAGTTTCTGGTCAGTCTTACCAAGAATTGAATTCTAAACAACTTTTGCTCTTGGCATTTTCAGGCTTGGACGTACCGTTTTCAAGAAACACAAAAATTTTAAAATTTTTGTTGTTTGGTAAGTATGGGAACAACTTTGCATCCTATAAACCGCTCCAAAATCTTGATTTGAAGTTATTTTTGGTGTTTCCGTGATTAAAAAGCCGTAAACTTATTTGTAAGAACTTCGCACGAACTAGGTTTGAAAATATTTTAAGTATTTTTGAAAAAAAAACGTTATAACTTTGTTTTCTCAAGCCTTTTTGATAAAATTTCTGGTAAGTCTTACTCAAAGTTCAATTCTAAACAACATTTGCTCTTGGCATTTTCATTCTTGGACGTGTAGTTTTAAAGAAATACAAAAATTGTGAACTTTATGTTGTTTGCTAAGTATCCCATAATTACCAAGCCAATTTCCATACTATAAATCGCTCCAAAATCACGATTTGAAGTTATTTTTGGTATTTCCGTGATTAAAAAGCCGTAAACTTAATTGTAAACACATCGCAGAAAGCAAATATGAAAAAAATTTAAGCATTCTTGACTAAAATATTTGAAACTTTGTTATTTTAAGATCTGTCGATAAAGTTTCTGGTCAGTCTTACCAAGAATTGAATTCTAAACAACTTTTGCTCTTGGCATTTTCAGGCTTGGACGTACCGTTTTAAAGAAACACAAAAATTTTAAAAATTTTGTTGTTTGGTAAGTGTGGGAACAACTTTCCATACTGTAAATAGCTCCAAAATCTCAAGTTTTAAAACTTATTGTAGTTTATTAAGTTTGGGAACAAATTTCCATACTGCAATTGGTTCAGAAATCCCGATTTGAAGTTGTTTTCGATATTTTCGTGGTTAAAAAGCCGTAAACTTCATTGTAAAAACATCTTAGAAATCAAGTTTAAAAGTATTTTAACAGTTATTGATTAAATTTATAGTAAATCTTACTCAAGATTGAATTCTAAATTACTTTTGCTCTTGGCGTTTTCAGGTTTGGACATACCGTTTTCAAGAAATACAAAAATTTCAAACTTTTTGTTATTTGGTAAATATGAGAACAACTTTTCATACTGGAAATTTTTAAACTTTTTGTTGTTCGGTAAGTATCGGAACAACTTTCCAGCCTATAAATCGCTCCAAAATCTTGATTTGAAGTTATTTTTGGTGTTTCCGTGATTAAAAAGCCATAAACTTAATTGTAAAACTTTGCAGGAACTAGGTTTGAAAAAGTTTTAAGCATTCTTGACTAAAATATTTGAAACTTTGTTATTTCAAGACCTGGTGATAAAGTTTCTGGTCAGTCTTACCAAGAATTCAATTCTAAACAACTTTTGCTCTTGGCATTTTCAGGTTTGGACGTACCGTTTTGAAGAAACACAAAACTTTAAAAATTTTGGTTGTTTGGTAAGTATGGGAACAACTTTCCGTCCTATAAACCGCTCCAAAATCTTGATTTTAAGTTATTTTTGGTGTTTCCGTGATTAAAAAGCCGTAAACTTATTTGTAAGAACTTCGCACCAACTAGGTTTGAAAATATTTTAAGTATTTTTGAAAAAAAAACATTGTAACTTTGTTCTATCGAGCCTTTTTGATAAAATTTCTGGTAAGTCTTACTCAAAGTTTAGTTCTAAACAACTTTTGCTCCTGGCATTTTCAGGCTGGACGTGTAGTTTTCAAGAAATACAAAAATTGTTAACTTTATGTTGTTTGCTAAGTATCCCATACTTACCAAGCCACTTTCCATACTATAAATCGCTCCAAAATCATGATTTGAAGTTATTTTTGGTATTTCCGTGATTAAAAAGCCGTAAACTTAATTGTAAACACATCGCAGAAAGCAAATTTAAAAAAATTTTAAGCATTCTTGACTAAAATATTTGAAACCTTGTTATTTCAAGACCTGTCGATAAATTTCCTGGTCAGTCTTACCAAGAATTGAATTCTAAACAACTTTTGCTCTTGGCATTTTCAGGTTTGGACGTACCGTTTTCAAGAAACACAAAACTTTAAAAATTTTGGTTGTTTGGTAAGTATGGGAACAACTTTCCATTCTACAAACCGCTCCAAAATCTTGATTTGAAGTTACTTTTGGTATTTCCGTGATTAAAAAGCCGTAAACTTAATTGTAAACACATCGCAGAAAGCAAATTTGAAAAAATTTTAAGCATTCTTGACTAAAATAATTGAAACCTTGTTATTTCAAGACCTGTCGATAAATTTTCTGGTCAGTTTTACCAAGTATTGAATTCTAAACAACTTTTGCTCTTGGCATTTTCAGGCTTGAACGTACAGTTTTCAAGAAACACAAAAATTTTAAAATTTTTGTTGTTTGGTAAGTGTGGGAACAACTTTCCATACTGTAAATCGCTCCAAAATCTCAATTTGAAGTTGTTTTTGGTATTTCTGTTGTTAAAAAGCCGTAAACTTCGTTTTAAAAAAATCGCAGAAACCGGGATTGAAAAATTTTAAGTATTTTTGGGAAAAAATCGTTATAACTTTATTGTTTTAAGATTTATGGATAATGTTTCTAGCAAATCTTACTCAAAATCGAATTTTGAACACATTTTGCTCTTGCTATTTTTTCGCTAGCATGCATAGTTTTCGAGAAAACAGCCGATTTATCACAAAAATACCGAAAATCGCTTCAAATCGGGATTCTGAAGCGTTTTACAGCATTTGCGGTCGTTTTCTTGAAACCGCTGCGTGCTAGCAGAAAAATACCAAGAGCAAAATGTGTTTAGAATTCAATTTTGAGTCAGTTTTCGTTTAAGTTGTATCTCTAGATCTTAAAACAAGAACGATAGTACGACTTTATCACAAAAACACTAAAAAGAGTTTCCAATCCTGGTTTCAGCAACGTGTTACAAAGAAATTTCTCACTCACCGTTTCAATGTAAACGACAGTACGTGCAACAAAACGTCCGAGAATCATGATTTGAAGTGAATTTAACGATTTTCGTGATTATTAAGGCGTTAATTTCTTTGTTACGAGTCGTAGAAGCCAGATTGTACAAAATTTGTAGTATTTTTGTGATAAAGTCGTTGTAACGTTTTTGTTTTAAGACTTATTGCTAAAGCTTAAACCAAATCCAACCTGAAATTGAATTCTGAACAACTTTTGCTCTTGCTATTTTATTGCTAGCACGCACCGGTTTCAAGGTAACGACCGAAAATGCTGTAAAACGCTTCAGAATCCCGATTTGAAGCGATTTTCGGTATTTTTGTGATAAATCGGCTGTTTTCTCGAAAACTATGCATGCTAGCGAAAAAATAGCAAGAGCAAAATGTGTTCAAAATTCGATTTTGAGTAAGATTTGCTAGAAACATTATCCATAAATCTTAAAACAATAAAGTTATAACGATTTTTTCCCAAAAATACTTGAAATTTTTCAATTCCGGTTTCTGCAATGTATTTAAAACGAAGTTTACGGGTTTTTAATCACGGCAATACCAAAAATTACCTCAAATCAGGATTCTGGAGCAACTTGCAGTATGGAAAGTTGTTCCCATACTTACCAAACAACCAAAATTTTTAAACTTTTGTGTTTCTTGAAAACGGTACGTCCAAACCTGAAAATGCCAAGACCAAAAGTTGTTTAGAATTGAATTCTTGGTAAGATTGACCAGAAACTTTATCGCCAGGTCTTGAAATAACAAAGTTTCAAATATTTTAGTCAAGAATGCTTAAAACTTTCTCAAACCTGGTTCCTGCGAAGTTTTACAATGAAGTTTACGGCTTTTTAACAACGGAAATACCAAAAATAACTTCAAATCGTGATTTTGGGGCGATTTATAGTATGGAAAGTGGCTTGGTAAGTATGGGATACTTAGCAAACAACATAAAGTTAAAAAAATTTGTATTTCTTGAAAACTACACGTCCAAGCCTGAAAATGCGAGGAGCAAAAGTTGTTTAGAATTAAACTTTGAGTAAGACTTACCAGAAATTTTATCAAAAAGGCTCGAAAAAACAAAGGTACAACGTTTTTTTTTCAAAAATACTTAAAATATTTTCAAACCTAGTTCGCGCGAAGTTCTTACAAATAAGTTTACGGCTTTTTAATCACGGAAACACCAAAAATAACTTCAAATCAAGATTTTGGAGCGGTTTATAGGATGGAAAGTTGTTCCCATACTTACCAAACAACAAAAATTTTAAAATTATTGTGTTTCTTGAAAACGGTACGTCCAAGCCTGAAAATGTCAAGAGCAAAAGTTGTTTAGAACTCAATTCTTGGTAAGACTGACCAGAAACTTTATCGACAGATCTTAAAATAACAAAGTTTCAAATATTTTAGTCAAGAATGCTTAAAACTTTATCAAACCTGGTTCCTGCGATGTTTTACAATGAAGTTTACGGCTTTTTAACAATGGAAATACCAAAAACAACTTCAAATTGAGATTTTGGAGCGATTTACAGTATGGAAAGTTGTTCCCACACTTACCAAACAACAAATTTTTTTAAACTTTTGTGTTTCTTGAAAACGGTACGTCCAAACCTGAAAATGCCAAGACCAAAAGTTGTTTAGAATTGAATTCTTGGTAAGACTGACCAGAAACTTTATTGCCAGGTCTTGAAATAACAAAGTTTCAAATATTTTAGTCAAGAATGCTTAAAAGTTTCTCAAACCTGGTTTCTGCGAAGTTTTACAATGAAGTTTACGGCTTTTTAACAACGGAAATACCAAAAATAACTTCAAATCGTGATTTTGGAGCGATTTATAGTATGGAAAGTGGCTTGGTAAGTATGAGATACTTAGCAAACAACATAAAGTTAACAATATTTGTATTTCTTGAAAACTACACGTCCAAGCCTGAAAATGCCAGGAGCAAAAGTTGTTTAGAATTAAACTTTGAGTAAGACTTACCAGAAATTTTATCAAAAAGGCTCGAAAAAACAAAGTTACAACGTTTTTTTTTAAAAATACTTAAAATATTTTCAAACCCAGTTCGTGCGAAGTTCTTACAAATAAGTTTACGGCTTTTTAATCACGGAAACACCAAAAATAACTTCAAATCAAGACTTTGGAGCGATTTACAGTATGGAAAGTTGTTCCCACACTTACCAAACAACAAATTTTTTTAAACTTTTGTGTTTCTTGAAAACGGTACGTCCAAACCTGAAAATGCCAAGACCAAAAGTTGTTTACAATTGAATTCTTGGTAAGACTGAACAGAAACTTTATCGACAGATCTTAAAATAACAAAGTTTCAAATATTTTAGTCTAGAATGCATAAAAATTTTTCAAACTTGCTTTCTGCGATGTTTTTACAACGAAGTTTACAGGTTTTTAATCACCGCAATACCAAAAATTACCTCAAATCGGGATATTGATTATGTTTCTGAAGTTATTTTTGATATTTCCGTTTTTAAAAAGGCCTAAACTTTATTGTAAGAACATCACAGAAAGTAGGTTTGAAAAAATTTTAAGCATTTTTGACAAAAATCTTTGTAACTTTATAGTAAGTCTTACTCAAGATTGCATCCTAAACAACTATTGCTTTAGGCGTTTTCAGGCTTGAACCTACAGTTTCCAAGAAAAACTAAGTTTTAAAACTTTTTGTAGTTTGGTAAGTATGGGAACAAATTTCCATACTGCAATTGGTTCAAAAATCCCGATTTGAAGTTGTTTTCGATCATTCCGTGGTTAAAAAGCCGTAAACTTTATTGTAAAAACATCTTAGAAATCAAGTTTAAAAGTATTTTAACAGTTATTGATTAAATTTATAGTAAATCTAACTCAAGATTAAATTCTAAATTACTTTTGCTCTTGGCGTTTTCAGGTTTGGACAAACCGTTTTCAAGAAATACAAAAATTTCAAACTTCTTGTTATTTGGTAAATATGAGAACAACTTTCCATACTGTAAATGGTTCCAAAATCCTGATTTGAAGTTGTTTTTGATATTTTCGTGGTTAAAAAGCCGTAAACTTCATTGTAAAAACATCTCAGAAACCAAGTTTGAAAACATTTTAATAGTTATTGATTATTTTTATAGTAAATCTAACTCAAGATTGAATTCTAAATTACTTTTGCTCTTGGCGTTTTCAGGTTTGGACATACCGTTTTCAAGAAATACAAAAATTTCAAACTTCTTGGGGAACAACTTTACATACTGTAAATGGCTCCAGAATCCCCTTTTGAAGTTGTTTTTGGTATGTGCGTGTTTAAAAAGCCGTAAACTTTATTGTAACAACATCTCAGAAACTAGGTTTGAAAACATTTTAAGACTTGTTGATTATTTTTATTGTAAATCTAACTCAAGATTGAATTCTAAATTACCTTTGCTCTTGGCGTTTTCAGGTTTGGAAATACCGTTTTCAAGAAATACAAAAATTTCAAACTTCTTGTTGTTTGGTAAATATGGGAACAAATTTCCATACTGTAAATGGTTCCAAAATCTCGATTTGAAATTGTGTTTTGTTACTTCCGTGATTAAAAGACCTAAACTTCACTGTAAAAACATTGCCAAAACCAGGTTTGAAAAAATTTTAAGACTTATTGATTAATTTTATAGTAAATGTTACTCAAAATAGAATTCTAAGCAACTTTTGCTCTTGGCGTTTTTAAGCTTGGACCTACCGTTTTCAAGAAATACAAAAATTTTCATCTTATTGTTGTTTGGTAAGTATCCCATACTTACCAAACAACTTTCCATACTACAAATCGCTCCAGAATATGGATTTGAAGTTATTTTTTGTATTTCCGTGATTAAAAAGTTGAAAATTTGATTGCAAAAACATCGCAGAAACCAGGAATGAAAAATTTTAAGCACTTTTGACCAAAATCGTTGTAAATTTGTAGTTTTAAAACTTTTTGATAAATTTCCTGGTCAGTCTTACCTAAAATTGAATTCTAAACAAATTTTGCTGTTGAAATTTTCAGACCAAGTCGTCCCGTTTTCGAGAAACACATTTTTTTAAACTTTTTGTTGTTTGGTAAGTGTGGGAACAACTTTCCATACTGTAAATCGCTCCAAAATCTCAATTTGAAGTTGTTTTTGGTATTCCCGTTGTTAAGAAGCCGTAAAGTTCATTTAAAACACATCAGAAACCAGGTTTGAAAACATTTTAAGACTTATTGATTATGTTTATAGTAAATCTTAATCAAAATTGAATTCTAAACAACTTTTGCTCTTGGCGTTTTCAGGCTGGGCATACCGTTTTCGAGAAACACGAAATTTTAAAAATTTTGGTTGTTTGGTAAGTATGGGAACAACTTTCCATACTGTTTGTTGCTCCAGAATCCCGATTTGAGGTAATTTTTGGTATTGCCGTGAATAAAAACCCGTAAACTTCGTTGTAATAACATTGCAGAAAGCAAGTTTGAAAAAATTTTATGCATTCTAGACTAAAATATTTGAAACTTTGTTATTTTAAGATTTGTCGATAAAGTTTCTGGTCAGTCTTACCAAGAATTGAATTCTAAACAACTTTTGCTCTTGGCGTTTTCAGGTTTGGACAAACCGTTTTCAAGAAATACAAAAATTTCAAACTTCTTGTTATTTGGTAAATATGGGAACAACTTTCCATACTGTAAATGGTTCCGAAATCCTAATTTGAAGTTGTTTTTGATATTTTCGTTTTTAAAAAGCCGTAAACTTCATTGTAAAAACATCTCAGAAACCAAGTTTGAAAACATTTTTATAGTTATTGATTATTTTTATAGTAAATCTAACTCAAGATTGAATTCTAAATTACTTTTGCTCTTGGCGTTTTCAAGTTTGGACATACCGTTTTCAAGAAATACAAAAATTTCAAACTTCTTGGGGAACAACTTTACATACTGTAAATGGCTCCAGAATCCCCATTTGAAGTTGTTTTTGGTATGTGCGTGTTTAAAAAGCCGTAAACTTTATTGTAACAACATCTCAGAAACTAGGTTTGAAAACATTTTAAGACTTGTTGATTATTTTTATAGTAAATCTAACTCAAGATTGAATTCTAAATTACTTTTGCTCTTGGCGTTTTCAGGTTTGGATATACCGTTTTCAAGAAATACAAAAATTTCAAACTTCTTGTTGTTTGGTAAATATGGGAACAACTTTCCATACTGTAAATGGTTCCAAAATCTCGATTTGAAATTGTGTTTTGTTATTTCCGTGATTAAAAAGACCTAAACTTCATTGTAAAAACATCGCAAAAACCAGGTTTGAAAAAATTTTAAGACTTATTGATTAATTTTATAGTAAATGTTACTCAAAATAGAATTCTAAGCAACTTTTGCTCTTGGCGTTTTTAAGCTTGGACCTACCGTTTTCAAGAAATACAAAAATTTTCATCTTATTGTTGTTTGGTAAGTATCTCATACTTACCAAACAACTTTCCATACTACAAATCGCTCCAGAATATGGATTTGAAGTTATTTTTTGTATTTCCGTGATTAAAAACTTGAAAATTTGATTGCAAAAACATCGCAGAAACCAGGATTGAAAAATTTTAAGCACTTTTGACCAAAATCGTTGTAAATTTGTAGTTTTAAAACTTTTTGATAAATTTCCTGGTCAGTCTTACCTAAAATTGAATTCTAAACAAATTTTGCTGTTGAAATTTTCAGACCAAGTCGTCCCGTTTTCGAGAAACACATTTTTTAAAGTTTTTGTTGTTTGGTAAGTGTGGGAACAACTTTCCATACTGTAAATCGCTTCAAAATCTCAATTTGAAGTTGTTTTTGGTATTCCCGTTGTTAAGAAGCCGTAAAGTTCATTTAAAACACATCAGAAACCAGGTTTGAAAACATTTTAAGACTTATTGATTATGTTTATAGTAAATCTTAATCAAAATTGAATTCTAAATAACTTTTGCTCTTGGCGTTTTCAGGTTGGGCATACCGTTTTCGAGAAACACGAAATGTTAAAAATTTTGGTTGTTTGGTAAGTATGGGAGCAACTTTCCATACTGTTAGTTGCTCCAGAATCCCGATTTGAGGTAATTTTTGGTATTGCCGTGAATAAAAACCCGTAAACTTCGTTGTAATAACATCGCAGAAAGCAAGTTTGAAAAAATTTTATGCATTCTAGACTAAAATATTTGAAACTTTGTTATTTTAAGATCTGTCGATAAAGTTTCTGGTCAGTCTTACCAAGAATTGAATTCTAAACAACTTTTGCTCTTGGCATTTTCAGGCTTGGACGTACCGTTTTCAAGAAACACAAAAATTTTAAAATTTTTGTTGTTTGGTAAGTATGGGAACAACTTTGCATCCTATAAACCGCTCCAAAATCTTGATTTGAAGTTATTTTTGGTGTTTCCGTGATTAAAAAGCCGTAAACTTATTTGTAAGAACTTCGCACGAACTAGGTTTGAAAATATTTTAAGTATTTTTGAAAAAAAAACGTTATAACTTTGTTTTCTCAAGCCTTTTTGATAAAATTTCTGGTAAGTCTTACTCAAAGTTCAATTCTAAACAACATTTGCTCTTGGCATTTTCGTTCTTGGACGTGTAGTTTTAAAGAAATACAAAAATTGTGAACTTTATGTTGTTTGCTAAGTATCCCATAATTACCAAGCCACTTTCCATACTATAAATCGCTCCAAAATCACGATTTGAAGTTATTTTTGGTATTTCCGTGATTAAAAAGATGTAAACTTAATTGTAAACACATCGCAGAAAGCAAATATGAAAAAATTTTAAGCATTCTTGACTAAAATATTTGAAACTTTGTTATTTTAAGATCTGTCGATAAAGTTTCTAGTCAGTCTTACCAAGAATTGAATTCTAAACAACTTTTGCCTTTGGCATTTTCAGGCTTGGACGTACCGTTTTAAAGAAACACAAAAATTTTAAAAATTTTGTTGTTTGGTAAGTGTGGGAACAACTTTTCATACTGTAAATAGCTCCAAAACCTCAAGTTTTAAAACTTTTTGTAGTTTATTAAGTTTGGGAACAAATTTCCATACTGCAATTGGTTCAAAAATCCCGATTTGTAGTTGTTTTCGATATTTTCGTGGTTAAAAAGCCGTAAACTTCTACGTCCAAACCTGAAAATGCCAAGACCAAAAGTTGTTTAGAATTGAATTCTTGGTAAGATTGACCAGAAACTTTATCGCCAGGTCTTGAAATAACAAAGTTTCAAATATTTTAGTCAAGAATGCTTAAAACTTTCTCAAACCTGGTTCCTGCGAAGTTTTACAATGAAGTTTACGGCTTTTTAACAACGGAAATACCAAAAATAACTTCAAATCGTGATTTTGGGGCGATTTATAGTATGGAAAGTGGCTTGGTAAGTATGGGATACTTAGCAAACAACATAAAGTTAACAATTTTTGTATTTCTTGAAAACTACACGTCCAAGCCTGAAAATGCCAGGAGCAAAAGTTGTTTAGAATTAAACTTTGAGTAAGACTTACCAGAAATTTTATCAAAAAGGCTCGAAAAAACAAAGTTACAACGTTTTTTTTTTCAAAAATACTTAAAATATTTTCAAACCTAGTTCGCGCGAAGTTCTTACAGATAAGTTTACGGCTTTTTAATCACGGAAACACCAAAAATAACTTCAAATCAAGATTTTGGAGCGGTTTATAGGATGGAAAGTTGTTCCCATACTTACCAAACAACAAAAATTTTAAAATTATTGTGTTTCTTGAAAACGGTACGTCCCAGCCTGAAAATGCCAAGAGCAAAAGTTGTTTAGAACTCAATTCTTGGTAAGACTGACCAGAAACTTTATCGACAGATCTTAAAATAACAAAGTTTCAAATATTTTAGTCAAGAATGCTTAAAACTTTATCAAACCTGGTTCCTGCGATGTTTTACAATGAAGTTTACGGCTTTTTAACAACGGAAATACCAAAATCAACTTCAAATTGAGATTTTGGAGCGATTTACAGAATGGAAAGTTGTTCCCACACTTACCAAACTACAAAAATTTTTAAACTTTTGTGTTTCTTGAAAACGGTACGTCCAAACCTGAAAATGCCAAGACCAAAAGTTGTTTAGAATTGAATTCTTGGTAAGACTGACCAGAAACTTTATTGCCAGGTCTTGAAATAACAAAGTTTCAAATATTTTAGTCAAGAATGCTTAATATGGGATCAACTTTCCATCCAATAAACCCCTCCAAAGTCACGATTTGAAGTTATTTTTGGTATTTCCGTGATTAAAAAGCCGTAAACTTAATTGTAAACACATCGCAGAAAGCAGTCTTACCAAGAATTCAATTCTAAACAACTTTTGGTCTTGGCATTTTCAGGTTTGGACGTACCGTTTTCAAGAAACACAAAAGTTTAAAATTTTTGTAGTTTGGTAAGTGTGGGAACAACTTTCCATACTGTAAATCGCTCCAAAATCTCAATTTGAAGTTGTTTTTGGTATTTCCGTTGTTAAAAAGCCGTAAACTTCATTGTAAAACATCGCAGGAACCAGGTTTGATAAAGTTTTAAGCATTCTTGACTAAAATATTTGAAACTTTGTTCTTTTAAGATCTGTCGATAAAGTTTCTGGTCAGTCTTACCAAGAATTGAGTTCTAAACAACTTTTGCTCTTGGCATTTTCAGGCTTGGACGTACCGTTTTCAAGAAACACAATAATTTTAAAATTTTTGTTGTTTGGTAAGTATGGGAACAACTTTCCATCCTATAAACCGCTCCAAAATCTTGATTTGAAGTTATTTTTGGTGTTTCCGTGATTAAAAAGCCGTAAACTTATTTGTAAGAACTTCGCGCGAACTAGGTTTGAAAATATTTTAAGTATTTTTGAAAAAAAAAAACGTTGTAGCTTGGTTTTTTCGAGCCTTTTTGATAAAATTTCTGGTAAGTCTTACTCAAAGTTTAATTCTAATCAACTTTTGCTCCTGGCATTTTCAGGCTTGGACGTGTAGTTTTCAAGAAATACAAAAATTGTTAACTTTATGTTGTTTGCTAAGTATCCCATACTTACCAAGCCACTTTCCATACTATAAATCGCCCCAAAATCACGATTTGAAGTTATTTTTGGTATTTCCGTTGTTAAAAAGCCGTAAACTTCATTGTAAAACTTCGCAGGAACCAGGTTTGAGAAAGTTTTAAGCATTCTTGACTAAAATATTTGAAACTTTGTTATTTCAAGACCTGGCGATAAAGTTTCTGGTCAATCTTACCAAGAATTCAATTCTAAACAACTCTTGGTCTTGGCATTTTCAGGTTTGGACGTAGAAGTTTACGGCTTTTTAACCACGAAAATATCGAAAACAACTTCAAATCGGGATTTTTGAACCAATTGCAGTAAGGAAATTTGTTCCCAAACTTAATAAACTACAAAAAGTTTTAAAACTTGAGGTTTTGGAGCTATTTACAGTATGGAAAGTTGTTCCCACACTTACCAAACAACAAAATTTTTAAAATTTTTGTGTTTTTTTAAAACGGTACGTCCAAGCCTGAAAAGGCCAAAGGCAAAAGTTGTTTAGAATTCAATTCTTGGTAAGACTGACTAGAAACTTTATCGACAGATCTTAAAATAACAAAGTTTCAAATATTTTAGTCAAGAATGCTTAAAATTTTTTCATATTTGCTTTCTGCGATGTGTTTACAATTAAGTTTACGGCTTTTTAATCACGGAAATACCAAAAATAACTTCAAATCGTGATTTTGGAGCGATTTATAGTATGGAAAGTGGCTTGGTAATTATGGGATACTTAGCAAACAACATAAAGTTCACAATTTTTGTATTTCTTTAAAACTACACGTCCAAGAATGAAAATGCCAAGAGCAAATGTTGTTTAGAATTGAACTTTGAGTAAGACTTACCAGAAATTTTATCAAAAAGGCTTGAGAAAACAAAGTTATAACGTTTTTTTTTCAAAAATACTTAAAATATTTTCAAACCTAGTTCGTGCGAAGTTCTTACAAATAAGTTTAACGGCTTTTTAATCACGGAAACACCAAAAATAACTTCAAATCAAGATTTTGGAGCGGTTTATAGGATGCAAAGTTGTTCCCATACTTACCAAACAACAAAAATTTTAAAATTTTTGTGTTTCTTGAAAACGGTACGTCCAAGCCTGAAAATGCCAAGAGCAAAAGTTGTTTAGAATTCAATTCTTGGTAAGACTGACCAGAAACTTTATCGACAGATCTTAAAATAACAAAGTTTCAAATATTTTAGTCTAGAATGCATAAAATTTTTTCAAACTTGCTTTCTGCGATGTTATTACAACGAAGTTTACGGGTTTTTATTCACGGCAATACCAAAAATTACCTCAAATCGGGATTCTGGAGCAACTAACAGTATGGAAAGTTGCTCCCATACTTACCAAACAACCAAAATTTTTAACATTTCGTGTTTCTCGAAAACGGTATGCCCAACCTGAAAACGCCAAGAGCAAAAGTTATTTAGAATTCAATTTTGATTAAGATTTACTATAAACATAATCAATAAGTCTTAAAATGTTTTCAAACCTGGTTTCTGATGTGTTTTAAATGAACTTTACGGCTTCTTAACAACGGGAATACCAAAAACAACTTCAAATTGAGATTTTGGAGCGATTTACAGTATGGAAAGTTGTTCCCACACTTACCAAACAACAAAAAGTTTAAAAAATGTGTTTCTCGAAAACGGGACGACTTGGTCTGAAAATTTCAACAGCAAAATTTGTTTAGAATTCAATTTTAGGTAAGACTGACCAGGAAATTTATCAAAAAGTTTTAAAACTACAAATTTACAACGATTTTGGTCAAAAGTGCTTAAAATTTTTCAATCCTGGTTTCTGCGATGTTTTTGCAATCAAATTTTCAAGTTTTTAATCACGGAAATACAAAAAATAACTTCAAATCCATATTCTGGAGCGATTTGTAGTATGGAAAGTTGTTTGGTAAGTATGAGATACTTACCAAACAACAATAAGATGAAAATTTTTGTATTTCTTGAAAACGGTAGGTCCAAGCTTAAAAACGCCAAGAGCAAAAGTTGCTTAGAATTCTATTTTGAGTAACATTTACTATAAAATTAATCAATAAGTCTTAAAATTTTTTCAAACCTGGTTTTTGCGATGTTTTTACAATGAAGTTTAGGTCTTTTTAATCACGGAAATACCAAAACACAATTTCAAATCGAGATTTTGGAACCATTTACAGTATGGAAAGTTGTTCCCATTATTACCAAACAACAAGAAGTTTGAAATTTTTGTATTTCTTGAAAACGGTATATCCAAACCTGAAAACGCCAAGAGCAAAAGTAATTTAGAATTCAATCTTGAGTTAGATTTACTATAAAAATAATCAACAAGTCTTAAAATGTTTTCAAACCTAGTTTCTGAAATGTTGTTACAATAAAGTTTACGGCTTTTTAAACACGCACATACCAAAAACAACTTCAAATGGGGATTCTGGAGCCATTTACAGTATGTAAAGTTGTTCCCCAAGAAGTTTGAAATTTTTGTATTTCTTGAAAACGGTATGTCCAAACCTGAAAACGCCAAGAGCAAAAGTAATTTAGAATTCAATCTTGAGTTAGATTTACTATAAAAATAATCAATAACTATTAAAATGTTTTCAAACTTGGTTTCTGAGATGTTTTTACAATGAAGTTTACGGCTTTTTAACCACGAAAATATCAAACACAACTTCAAATTAGGATTTTGGAACCATTTACAGTATGGAAAGTTGTTCCCATATTTACCAAATAACAAGAAGTTTGAAATTTTTGTATTTCTTGAAAACGGTTTGTCCAAACCTGAAAACGCCAAGAGCAAAAGTTGTTTAGAATTTAATTCTTGGTAAGACTGACCAGAAACTTTATCGACAGATCTTAAAATAACAAAGTTTCAAATATTTTAGTCTAGAATGCATAAAATTTTTTCAAACTTGCTTTCTGCAATGTTATTACAACGAAGTTTACGGGTTTTTATTCACGGCAATACCAAAAATTACCTCAAATCGGGATTCTGGAGCAACAAACAGTATGGAAAGTTGCTCCCATACTTACCAAACAACCAAAATTTTTAACATTTCGTGTTTCTCGAAAACGGTATGCCCAACCTGAAAACGCCAAGAGCAAATTTATTTAGAATTCAATTTTGATTAAGATTTACTATAAACATAATCAATAAGTCTTAAAATGTTTTCAAACCTGGTTTCTGATGTGTTTTAAATGAACTTTACGGCTTCTTAACAACGGGAATACCAAAAACAACTTCAAATTGAGATTTTGGAGCGATTTACAGTATGGAAAGTTGTTCCCACACTTACCAAACAACAAAAAGTTTAAAAAATGTGTTTCTCGAAAACGGGACGACTTGGTCTGAAAATTTCAACAGCAAAATTTGTTTAGAATTCAATTTTTGGTAAGACTGACCAGGAAATTTATCAAAAAGTTTTAAAACTACAAATTTACAACGATTTTGGTCAAAAGTGCTTAAAATTTTTCAATCCTGGTTTCTGCGATGTTTTTGCAATCAAATTTTCAAGTTTTTAATCACGGAAATACAAAAAATAACTTCAAATCCATATTCTGGAGCGATTTGTAGTATGGAAAGTTGTTTGGTAAGTATGGGATACTTACCAAACAACAATAAGATGAAAATTTTTGTATTTCTTGAAAACGGTAGGTCCAAGCTTAAAAACGCCAAGAGCAAAAGTTGCTTAGAATTCTATTTTGAGTAACATTTACTATAAAATTAATCAATAAGTCTTAAAATTTTTTCAAACCTGGTTTTGGCAATGTTTTTACAGTGAAGTTTAGGTCTTTTAATCACGGAAGTAACAAAACACAATTTCAAATCGAGATTTTGGAACCATTTACAGTATGGAAATTTGTTCCCATATTTACCAAACAACAAGAAGTTTGAAATTTTTGTATTTCTTGAAAACGGTATTTCCAAACCTGAAAACGCCAAGAGCAAAGGTAATTTAGAATTCAATCTTGAGTTAGATTTACAATAAAAATAATCAACAAGTCTTAAAATGTTTTCAAACCTAGTTTCTGAGATGTTGTTACAATAAAGTTTACGGCTTTTTAAACACGCACATACCAAAAACAACTTCAAAAGGGGATTCTGGAGCCATTTACAGTATGTAAAGTTGTTCCCCAAGAAGTTTGAAATTTTTGTATTTCTTGAAAACGGTATGTCCAAACCTGAAAACGCCAAGAGCAAAAGTAATTTAGAATTCAATCTTGAGTTAGATTTACTATAAAAATAATCAATAACTATTAAAATGTTTTCAAACTTGGTTTCTGAGATGTTTTTACAATGAAGTTTACGGCTTTTTAACCACGAAAATATCAAAAACAACTTCAAATCAGGATTTTGGAACCATTTACAGTATGGAAAGTTGTTCTCATATTTACCAAATAACAAGAAGTTTGAAATTTTTGTATTTCTTGAAAACGGTTTGTCCAAACCTGAAAACGCCAAGAGCAAAAGTAATTTAGAATTTAATCTTGAGTTAGATTTACTATAAATTCAATCAATAACTGTTAAAATACTTTTAAACTTGATTTCTAAGATGTTTTTACAATAAAGTTTACGGCTTTTTAACCACGGAATTATCGAAAACAACTTCAAATCGGGATTTTTGAACCAATTGCAGTATGGAAATTTGTTCCCATACTTACCAAACTACAAAAAGTTTTAAAACTTAGTTTTTCTTGGAAACTGTAGGTTCAAGCCTGAAAACGCCTAAAGCAATAGTTGTTTAGGATGCAATCTTGAGTAAGACTTACTATAAAGTTACAAAGATTTTTGTCAAAAATGCTTAAAATTTTTTCAAACCTACTTTCTGTGATGTTCTTACAATAAAGTTTAGGCCTTTTTAAAAACGGAAATATCAAAAATAACTTCAGAAACATAATCAATAGGTCATAAAATGTTTTCTAACCTGGTTTCTGAGATGCTTTTAGAATAAAGTTGACGGCTTTTTAATCACGGAAATAACAAAAACACCTCAAACGGCATTTAGGAGCTTTTTACAGTATGGAAATTGTTCTCAGATTTACCAAATTGCAAGAAGTTTAAAAATTTCGTGTTTCTTCAAAACGGTATGTCCCAGCCTGAAAATGTCAAGAGCAAAAGTTGTTTAGAATTCAGTCTTGAGTAAGACTTACTATAAACTTAATCAACAACTCTTAAAATTTTTTTAACCTGGTTTTTGCGATGTTTATACAATAAAATTCTTTGATCTCCTTTTGCTAACCACTTGGCTAATTTTGTACCTGGCCCTTTTTAAAAACGGAAATATCAAAAATAACTTCAGAAACATAATCAATATCCCGATTTGAGGTAATTTTTGGTATTGCGGTGATTAAAAACCTGTAAACTTCGTTGTAAAAACATCGCAGAAAGCAAGTTTGAAAAATTTTTATGCATTCTAGACTAAAATATTTGAAACTTTGTTATTTTAAGATCTGTCGATGAAGTTTCTGTTCAGTCTTACCAGGAATTCAATTGTAAACAACTTTTGGTCTTGGCATTTTCAGGTTTGGACGTACCGTTTTCAAGAAACACAAAAGTTTAAAAAATTTTGTTGTTTGGTAAGTGTGGGAACAACTTTCCATACTGTAAATCGCTCCAAAGTCTTGATTTGAAGTTATTTTTGGTGTTTCCGTGATTAAAAAGCCGTAAACTTATTTGTAAGAACTTCGCACGAACTAGGTTTGAAAATATTTTAAGTATTTTTAAAAAAAAACGTTGTAACTTTGTTTTTTCGAGCCTTTTTGATAAAATTTCTGGTAAGTCTTACTCAAAGTTTAATTCTAAACAACTTTTGCTCCTGGCATTTTCAGGCTTGGACGTGTAGTTTTCAAGAAATACAAATATTGTTAACTTTATGTTGTTTGCTAAGTATCCCATACTTACCAAGCCACTTTCCATACTATAAATCGCTCCAAAATCACGATTTGAAGATATTTTTGGTATTTCCGTTGTTAAAAAGCCGTAAACTTCATTGTAAAACTTCGCAGAAACCAGGTTTGAGAAAGTTTTAAGCATTCTTGACTAAAATATTTGAAACTTTGTTATTTCAAGACCTGGCAATAAAGTTTCTGGTCAGTCTTACCAAGAATTCAATTCTAAACAACTTTTGGTCTTGGCATTTTCAGGTTTGGACGTACCGTTTTCAAGAAACACAAAAGTTTAAAAAAATTTGTTGTTTGGTAAGTGTGGGAACAACTTTCCATACTGTAAATCGCTCCAAAATCACGATTTGAAGTTATTTTTGGTATTTCCGTTGTTAAAAAGCCGTAAACTTCATTGTAAAACTTCGCAGAAACCAGGTTTGAGAAAGTTTTAAGCATTCTTGACTAAAATATTTGAAACTTTGTTATTTCAAGACCTGGCAATAAAGTTTCTGGTCAGTCTTACCAAGAATTCAATTCTAAACAACTTTTGGTCTTGGCATTTTCAGGTTTGGACGTACCGTTTTCAAGAAACACAAAAGTTTAAAAAAATTTGTTGTTTGGTAAGTGTGGGAACAACTTTCCATACTGTAAATCGCTCCAAAATCTCAATTTGAAGTTGTTTTTGGTATTTCCGTTGTTAAAAAGCCGTAAACTTCATTGTAAAACATCGCAGGAACCAGGTTTGATAAAGTTTTAAGCATTCTTGACTAAAATATTTGAAACTTTGTTATTTTAAGATCTGTCGATAAAGTTTCTGGTCAGTCTTACCAAGAATTGAGTTCTAAACAACTTTTGCTCTTGGCATTTTCAGGCTTGGACGTACCATTTTCAAGAAACACAATAATTTTAAAATTTTTGTTGTTTGGTAAGTATGGGAACAACTTTCCATCCTATAAACCGCTCCAAAATCTTGATTTGAAGTTATTTTTGGTGTTTCCGTGATTAAAAAGCCGTAAACTTATTTGTAAGAACTTCGCGCGAACTAGGTTTGAAAATATTTTAAGTATTTTTGAAAAAAAAACGTTGTACCTTTGTTTTTTCGAGCCTTTTTGATAAAATTTCTGGTAAGTCTTACTCAAAGTTTAATTCTAAACAACTTTTGCTCCTGGCATTTTCAGGCTTGGACGTGTAGTTTTCAAGAAATACAAAATTTTTTAACTTTATGTTGTTTGCTAAGTATCCCATACTTACCAAGCCACTTTCCATACTATAAATCGCCCCAAAATCACGATTTGAAGTTATTTTTGGTATTTCCGTTGTTAAAAAGCCGTAAACTTCATTGTAAAACTTCGCACGAACCAGGTTTGAGAAAGTTTTAAGCATTCTTGACTAAAATATTTGAAACTTTGTTATTTCAAGACCTGGCGATAAAGTTTCTGGTCAATCTTACCAAGAATTCAATTCTAAACAACTTTTGGTCTTGGCATTTTCAGGTTTGGACGTACCGTTTTCAAGAAACACAAAAGTTTAAAAATTTTGGTTGTTTGGTAAGTATGGGAACAACTTTCCATACTGCAAGTTGCTCCAGAATCCTGATTTGAGGTAATTTTTGGTATTGCCGTGATTAAAAACCCGTAAACTTCGTTTTAAAAACATTGCAGAAACCGGAATTGAAAAATTTCAAGTATTTTTGGGAAAAAATCGTTATAACTTTATTGTTTTAAGATTTATGGATAATGTTTCTAGCAAATCTTACTCAAAATCGAATTTTGAACACATTTTGCTCTTGCTATTTTTTCGCTAGCATGCATAGTTTTCGAGAAAACAGCCGATTTATCACAAAAATACCGAAAATCGCTTCAAATCGGGATTCTGAAGCGTTTTACAGCATTTTCGGTCGTTTCCTTGAAACCGGTGCGTGCTAGCAATAAAATAGCAAGAGCAAAAGTTGTTCAGAATTCAATTTCAGGTTGGATTTGGTTTAAGCTTTAGCAATAAGTCTTAAAACAAAAACGTTACAACGACTTTATCACAAAAATACTACAAATTTTGTACAATCTGGCTTCTACGACTCGTAACAAAGAGATTAACGCCTTAATAATCACGAAAATCGTTAAATTCACTTCAAATCATGATTCTCGGACGTTTTGTTGCACGTACTGTCGTTTACATTGAAACGGTGAGTGAGAAATTTCTTTGTAACACGTTGCTGAAACCAGGATTGGAAACTCTTTTTAGTGTTTTTGTGATAAAGTCGTACTATCGTTCTTGTTTTAAGACCTAGAGATACAACTTAAACGAAAACTGACTCAAAAGTGAATTCTAAACACATTTTGCTCTTGGTATTTTTCTGCTAGCACGCAGCGGTTTCAAGAAAACGACCGCAAATGCTGTAAAACGCTTCAGAATCCCGATTTGAAGCGATTTTCGGTATTTTTGTGATAAATCGGCTGTTTTCTCGAAAACTATGCATGCTAGCGAAAAAATAGCAAGAGCAAAATGTGTTCAAAATTCGATTTTGAGTAAGATTTGCTAGAAACATTATCCATAAATCTTAAAACAATAAAGTTATAACGATTTTTTCCCAAAAATACTTAAAATTTTTCAATCCCGGTTTCTGCGATTTTTTTAAAACGAAGTTTACGGCTTTTTAACAACAGAAATACCAAAAACAACTTCAAATTGAGATTTTGGAGCGATTTACAGTATGGAAAGTTGTTCCCACACTTACCAAACAACAAAAATTTTAAAATTTTTGTGTTTCTTGAAAACTGTACGTTCAAGCCTGAAAATGCCAAGAGCAAAAGTTGTTTAGAATTCAATACTTGGTAAAACTGACCAGAAAATTTATCGACAGGTCTTAAAATAACAAAGTTTCAAATATTTTAGTCAAGAATGCTTAAAATTTTTTCATATTTGCTTTCTGCGATGTGTTTACAATTAAGTTTACGGCTTTTTAATCACGGAAATACCAAAAATAACTTCAAATCGTGATTTTGGAGCGATTTATAGTATGGAAATTGGCTTGGTAATTATGGGATACTTAGCAAACAACATAAAGTTCTCAATTTTTGTATTTCTTTAAAACTACACGTCCAAGAATGAAAATGCCAAGAGCAAATGTTGTTTAGAATTGAACTTTGAGTAAGACTTACCAGAAATTTTATCAAAAAGGCTTGAGAAAACAAAGTTATAACGTTTTTTTTTCAAAAATACTTAAAATATTTTCAAACCTAGTTCGTGCGAAGTTCTTACAAATAAGTTTACGGCTTTTTAATTACGGAAACACCAAAAATAACTTCAAATCAAGATTTTGGAGCGGTTTATAGGATGCAAAGTTGTTCCCATACTTACCAAACAACAAAAATTTTAAAATTTTTGTGTTTCTTGAAAACGGTACGTCCAAGCCTGAAAATGCCAAGAGCAAAAGTTGTTTAGAATTCAATTCTTGGTAAGACTGACCAGAAACTTTATCGACAGATCTTAAAATAACAAAGTTTCAAATATTTTAGTCTAGAATGAATAAAATTTTTTCAAACTTGCTTTCTGCGATGTTATTACAACGAAGTTTACGGGTTTTGATTCACGGCAATACCAAAAATTACCTCAAATCGGGATTCTGGAGCAACTAACAGTATGGAAAGTTGCTCCCATACTTACCAAACAACCAAAATTTTTAACATTTCGTGTTTCTCGAAAACGGTATGCCCAACCTGAAAACGCCAAGAGCAAAAGTTATTTAGAATTCAATTTTGAATAAGATTTACTATAAACATAATCAATAAGTCTTAAAATGTTTTCAAACCTGGTTTCTGATGTGTTTTAAATGAACTTTACGGCTTCTTAACAACGGGAATACCAAAAACAACTTCAAATTGAAATTTTGGAGCGATTTACAGTATGGAAAGTTGTTCCCACACTTACCAAACAACAAAAAGTTTAAAAAATGTGTTTCTCGAAAACGGGACGACTTGGTCTGAAAATTTCAACAGCAAAATTTGTTTAGAATTCAATTTTAGGTAAGACTGACCAGGAAATTTATCAAAAAGTTTTAAAACTACAAATTTACAACGATTTTGGTCAAAAGTGCTTAAAATTTTTCAATCCTGGTTTCTGCGATGTTTTTGCAATCAAATTTTCAACTTTTTAATCACGGAAATACAAAAAATAACTTCAAATCCATATTCTGGAGCGATTTGTAGTATGGAAAGTTGTTTGGTAAGTATGGGATACTTACCAAACAACAATAAGATGAAAATTTTTGTATTTCTTGAAAACGGTAGGTCCAAGCTTAAAAACGCCAAGAGCAAAAGTTGCTTAGAATTCTATTTTGAGTAACATTTACTATAAAATTAATCAATAAGTCTTAAAATTTTTTCAAACCTGGTTTTGGCGATGTTTTTACAATGAAGTTTAGGTCTTTTTAATCACGGAAATAACAAAACACAATTTCAAATCGAGATTTTGGAACCATTTACAGTATGGAAAGTTGTTCCCATATTTACCAAACAACAAGAAGTTTGAAATTTTTGTATTTCTTGAAAACGGTATATCCAAACCTGAAAACGCCAAGAGCAAAAGTAATTTAGAATTCAATCTTGAGTTAGATTTACTATAAAAATAATCAACAAGTCTTAAAATGTTTTCAAACCTAGTTTCTGAGATGTTGTTACAATAAAGTTTACGGCTTTTTAAACACGCACATACCAAAAACAACTTCAAATGGGGATTCTGGAGCCATTTACAGTATGTAAAGTTGTTCCCCAAGAAGTTTGAAATTTTTGTATTTCTTGAAAACGGTACGTCCAAACCTGAAAATGCCAAGAGCAAAAGTTGTTTAGAATTGAATTCTTGGTAAGACTGACCAGAAACTTTATCACCAGGTCTTGAAATAACAAAGTTTCAAATATTTTAGTCAAGAATGCTTAAAACTTTTTCAAACCTAGTTCCTGCAAAGTTTTACAATTAAGTTTATGGCTTTTTAATCACGGAAACACCAAAAATAACTTCAAATCAAGATTTTGGAGCGATTTATAGGCTGGAAAGTTGTTCCGATACTTACCGAACAACAAAAAGTTTAAAAATTTCCAGTATGAAAAGTTGTTCCCATATTTACCAAATAACAAAAAGTTTGAAATTTTTATATTACTTGAAAACGGTATGTCCAAACCTGAAAACGCCAAGAGCAAAAGTAATTTAGAATTCAATCTTGAGTAAGATTTACTATAAATTTAATCAATAACTGTTAAAATACTTTTAAACTTGATTTCTAAGATGTTTTTACAATGAAGTTTACGGCTTTTTAACCACGAAAATATCAAAAACAACTTCAAATTGGGATTTTTGAACCAATTGCAGTATAGAAATTTGTTCCCAAACTTACCAAACTACAAAAAGTTTTAAAACTTAGTTTTTCTTGGAAACTGTAGGTTGAAGCCTGAAAACGCCTAAAGCAATAGTTGTTTAGGATGCAATCTTGAGTAAGACTTACAATAAAGTTACAACGATTTTTGCCAAAAATGGTTAAAATTTTTTCAAACCTACTTTCTGTGATGTTCTTATAATAAACTTTAGGCCTTTTTAAAAACGGAAATACCAAAAATAACTTCAGAAACATAATCAATAGGTCATAAAATGTTTTCTAACCTGGTTTCTGAGATGCTTTTAGAATAGAGTTGACGGTTTTTTAATCACGGAAATAACAAAAACACCTCAAACGGCATTTAGGAGCTTTTTACAGCATGGAAAGTTGTTCTCAGATTTATCAAATCGCAAAAAGTTTAAAAATTTCGTGTTTCTTCAAAACGGTATGTCCCAGCCTGAAAATGTCAAGAGCAAAAGTTGTTTAGAATTCAGTCTTGAGTAAGACTTACTATAAACTTAATCAGTAACTCTTAAAATTTTTTAAACCTGGTTTTTGCGATATTTATACAATGAAATTCCTTGATCTCCTTTTGCTAACCGTTTGGCCAATTTTGTACCTGGCCCGCAAATTTATGTCCTGGAATATGTAGTTCAAATGGCAACTTATAAATTCTCGAAAACGATACGACCTAGCCTGCAAACGCCAAGAGCAAATGTTGTTTAGAATTCAATTTTGAGTAAGATTTATTATAAACATAATAAATAAGTCTTAAAATGTTTTCAAACCCGGTTTTTGAGATGTTTTAACAATAAAGTTTACGGCTTTTTAACCACGAAAATAACAAAACACAACTTCAAATCGAGATTTTGGAGCGATTCACTTAATGGAAAATGGTTCCCATACTTACCAAACAACAGAAAGTTTAAATTTTTTGTATTTCTTGAAAACAGTACGTCCAAATCTAAAAACGCTAAAAGCAAAAGCTATTTAGAATTCAATCTGGAGTATGATTTACTATAAACATAATCAATAAGTCGTAAAATTTTTTCAAACCTGGTTTTCGAGATGTTTTTACAATGAAGTTTAAGAATTTTTAATCACGGAAATAACAAAAACAGCTTCAAATCGGGATTCTGGAGCGATTTACAGTATGGAAAGTTGTTCCCATACTTACCAAACTACAAAAATTTTTAAACTTTTGTGTTTCTTGAAAACGGTACGTCCAAACCTGAAAATGCCAAGACCAAAAGTTGTTTAGAATTGAATTCTTGGTAAGACTGACCAGAAACTTTATCACCAGGTCTTGAAATAACAAAGTTTCAAATATTTTAGTCAAGAATGCTTAAAACTGTCTCAAACCTGGTTCCTGCGAAGTTTTACAATGAAGTTTACGGCTTTTTAACAACGGAAATACCAAAAACAACTTCAAATTGAGATTTTGGAGCGATTTACAGTATGGAAAGTTGTTCCCACACTTACCAAACTACAAAAATTTTTAAACTTTTGTGTTTCTTGAAAACGGTACGTCCAAACCTGAAAATGCCAAGACCAAAATTTGTTTAGAATTGAATTCTTGGTAAGACTGACCAGAAACTTTATTGCCAGGTCTTGAAATAACAAAGTTTCAAATATTTTAGTCAAGAATGCTTAAAATGGGATCAACTTTCCATCCAATAAACCCCTCCAAAGTCACGATTTGAAGTTATTTTTGGTATTTCCGTGATTAAAAAGCCGTAAACTTAATTGTAAACACATCGCAGAAAGCAAATATGAAAAAATTTTAAGCATTCTTGACTAAAGTATTTGAAACTTTGTTATTTCAAGACCTGGTGATAAATTTTCTGATCTGTCTTACCAAGAATTCAATTCTAAACAACTTTTGCTCTTGACATTTTCAGGTTTGGACGTACCGTTTTCAAGAAACACAAAACATGAAAAATTTTTGTTGTTTGGTAAGTATGGGAACAACTTTCCATACTGTAAATCGCTCCAGAATCCCGATTTGAAGCTGTTTTTGTTATTTCCGTGATTAAAAATTCTTAAACTTCATTGTAAAAACATCTCGAAAACCAGGTTTGAAAAAATTTTACCACTTATTGATTATGTTTATAGTAAATCATACTCCAGATTGAATTCTAAATAGCTTTTGCTTTTAGCGTTTTTAGATTTGGACGTACTGTTTTCAAGAAATACAAAAAATTTAAACTTTCTGTTGTTTGGTAAGTATGGGAACCATTTTCCATTCAGTAAATCGCTCCAAAATCTCGATTTGAAGTTGTGTTTTGTTATTTTCGTGGTTAAAAAGCCGTAAACTTTATTGTTAAAACATCTCAAAAACCGGGTTTGAAAACATTTTAAGACTTATTTATTATGTTTATAATAAATCTTACTCAAAATTGAATTCTAAACAACATTTGCTCTTGGCGTTTGCAGGCTAGGTCGTATCGTTTTCGAGAATTTATAAGTTGCCATTTGAACTACATATTCCAGGACATAAATTTGCGGGCCAGGTACAAAATTGGCCAAACGGTTAGCAAAAGGAGATCAAGGAATTTCATTGTATAAATATCGCAAAAACCAGGTTTAAAAAATTTTAAGAGTTACTGATTAAGTTTATAGTAAGTCTTACTCAAGACTGAATTCTAAACAACTTTTGCTCTTGACATTTTCAGGCTGGGACATACCGTTTTGAAGAAACACGAAATTTTTAAACTTTTTGCGATTTGATAAATCTGCGAACAACTTTCCATGCTGTAAAAAGCTCCTAAATGCCGTTTGAGGTGTTTTTGTTATTTCCGTGATTAAAAAACCGTCAACTCTATTCTAAAAGCATCTCAGAAACCAGGTTAGAAAACATTTTATGACCTATTGATTATGTTTCTGAAGTTATTTTTGATATTTCCGTTTTTAAAAAGGCCTAAAGTTTATTATAAGAACATCACAGAAAGTAGGTTTGAAAAAATTTTAACCATTTTTGGCAAAAATCGTTGTAACTTTATTGTAAGTCTTACTCAAGATTGCATCCTAAACAACTATTGCTTTAGGCGTTTTCAGGCTTCAACCTACAGTTTCCAAGAAAAACTAAGTTTTAAAACTTTTTGTAGTTTGGTAAGTTTGGGAACAAATTTCTATACTGCAATTGGTTCAAAAATCCCAATTTGAAGTTGTTTTTGATATTTTCGTGGTTAAAAAGCCGTAAACTTCATTGTAAAAACATCTCAGAAACCAAGTTTGAAAACATTTTAATAGTTATTGATTATTTTAATAGTAAATCTAATTCAAGATTGAATTCTAAATTACTTTTGCTCTTGGCGTTTTCAGGTTTGGACATACCGTTTTCAAGAAATACAAAAATTTCAAACTTCTTGGGGAACAACTTTACATACTGTAAATGGCTCCAGAATCCCCATTTGAAGTTGTTTTTGGTATGTGCGTGTTTAAAAAGCCGTAAACTTTATTGTAACAACATCTCAGAAACTAGGTTTGAAAACATTTTAAGACTTGTTGATTATTTTTATAGTAAATCTTACTCAAGATTAAATTCTAAATTACTTTTGCTCTTGGCGTTTTCAGGCTGGGCATACGGTTTTCGAGAAACACGAAATTTTAAAAATTTTGGTTGTTTGGTAAGTATGGGAACAACTTTCCATACTGTTAGTTGCTCCAGAATCCCGATTTGAGGTAATTTTTGGTATTGCCGTGAATAAAAACTCGTAAACTTCGTTGTAATAACATCGCAGAAAGCAAGTTTGAAAAAATTTTATGCATTCTTGACTAAAATATTTGAAACTTTGTTATTTTAAGATCTGTCGATAAAGTTTCTGGTCAGTCTTACCAAGAATTGAATTCTAAACAACTTTTGCTCTTGGCATTTTCAGGCTTGGACGTACCGTTTTCAAGAAACACAAAAATTTTAAAATTTTTGTTGTTTGGTAAGTATGGGAACAACTTTGCATCCTATAAACCGCTCCAAAATCTTGATTTGAAGTTATTTTTGGTGTTTCCGTGATTAAAAAGCCGTAAACTTATTTGTAAGAACTTCGCACGAACTAGGTTTGAAAATATTTTAAGTATTTTTGAAAAAAAAAACGTTATAACTTTGTTTTCTCGAGCCTTTTTGATAAAATTCCTGGTAAGTCTTACTCAAAGTTCAATTCTAAACAACATTTGCTCCTGGCATTTTCAGGCTTGGACGTGTAGTTTTAAAGAAATACAAAAATTGTTAACTTTATGCGGTTTGCTAAGTATCCCATACTTACCAAACCACTTTCCATACTATAAATCGCTCCAAAATCACGATTTGAAGTTATTTTTGGCATTTCCGTGATTAAAAAGCCGTAAACTTAATTGTAAACACATCGCAGAAAGCAAATATGAAAAAATTTCAAGCATTCTTGACTAAAATATTTGAAACTTTGTTATTTCAAGACCTGGTGATAAAGTTTCTGGTCTGTCTTACCAAGAATTTAATTCTAAACAACTTTTGCTCTTGGCATTTTCAGGCTTGGACGTACCGTTTTAAAGAAACACAAAAATTTTAAAATTTTTGTTGTTTGGTAAGTGTAGGAACAACTTTCCATACTGTAAATCGCTCCAAAATCTCAATTTGAAGTTATTTTTGGTATTTCCGTTGTTAAAAAGCCGTAAACTTCATTGTAAAACATCGCAGGAACAAGGTTTGAGAAAGTTTTAAGCATTCTTGATTAAAATATTTGAAACTTTGTTATTTCAAGACCTGGCGATAAAGTTTCTGGTCAGTCTTACCAAATATTCAATTCTAAACAAATTTTGGTCTTGGCATTTACAGGTTTAGACGTACCGTTTTCAAGAAATACAACATTTTTAAACTTTTTTGGTTTGGTAAGTATGGGAACAACTTTCCATACTGTAAATCGCTCCAGAATGCCGATTTGAAGTTGTTTCTGTTATATCCGTGATTAAAAAGCTTTAAACTTCATTGTAAAAACAACTCGAAAACCAGGTTTGAAAAATTTTTACGACTTATTGATTATGATTATAGTAAATCATACTCAAGATTGAATTCTAAATAGCTCTTGCTTTTAGCGTTTTTAGGTTTGGACGTACTGTTTTCAAGAAATACAAAAAAATTGAACTTTCTGTTGTTTGGTAAGCATTTGCCATTCAGTAAATCGCTCCAAAATCTCGATTTGAAGTTGTGTTTTGTTATTTTAGTGGTTAAAAAGCCGTAAACTTCATTGTTAAAACATCTCAAAAACCGGGTTTGAAAACATTTTAAGACTTATTTATTATGTTTATAATAAATCTTACTCAAAATTGAACTCTAAACAACATTTGCTCTTGGCGTTTTCAGGCTAGGTCGTATCGTTTTCGAGAATATATAAGTTGCCATTTGAACTACATATTCCAGGACATAAATTTGCGGGCCAGGTACAAAATTAGCCAAGTGGTTAGCAAAAGGAGATCGAGGAATTTCATTGTATAAACATCGCAAAAACCAGGTTTAAAAAATTTTAAGAGTTACTGATTAAGTTTATAGTAAGTCTTACTCAAGACTGAATTCTAAACAACTTTTGCTCTTGACATTTTCAGGCTGGGACATACCGTTTTGAAGAAACACGAAATTTTTAAACATTTTGCAATTTGGTAAATCTGAGAACAACTTTCCATACTGTAAAAAGCTCCTAAATGCCGTTTGAGGTGTTTTTGTTATTTCCGTGATTAAAAAGCCGTCAACTTTATTCTAAAAGCATCTCAGAAATCAGGTTAGAAAACATTTTATGACCTATTGATTATGTTTCTGAAGTTATTTTTGATATTTCCGTTTTTAAAAAGGCCTAAACTTTATTGTAAGAACATCACAGAAAGTAGGTTTGAAAAAATTTTAAGCATTTTTGACAAAAATCGTTGTAACTTTATAGTAAGTCTTACTCAAGATTGCATCCTAAACAACTATTGCTTTAGGCGTTTTCAGGCTTGAACCTACAGTTTCCACGAAAAACTAAGTTTTAAAACTTTTGGTAGTTTGGTAAGTTTGGGAACAAATTTCCATACTGCAATTGGTTCAAAAATCCCGATTTGAAGTTGTTTTCGATACTTCCGTGGTTAAAAAGCCGTAAACTTCATTGTAAAAACATCTTAGAAATCAAGTTTGAAAGTATTTTAACAGTTATTGATTAAATTTATACTAAATCTAACTCAAGATTGAATTCTAAATTACTTTTGCTCTTGGCGTTTTCAGGTTTGGACAAACCGTTTTCAAGAAATACAAAAATTTCAAACTTCTTGTTATTTCGTAAATATGGGAACAACTTTCCATACTGTAAATGGTTCCAAAATCCTGATTTGAAATTGTTTTTGATATTTTCGTGGTTAAAAAGCTGTAAACTTCATTGTAAAAACATCTCAGAAACCAAGTTTGAAAACATTTTAATAGTTATTGATTATTTTTATAGTAAATCTAACTCAAGATTGAATTCTAAATTACTTTTGCTCTTGGCGTTTTCAGGTTTGGACATACCGTTTTCAAGAAATACAAAAATTTCAAACTTCTTGGGGAACAACTTTACATACTGTAAATGGCTCCAGAATCCCCATTTGAAGTTGTTTTTGGTATGTGCGTGTTTTAAAAGCCGTAAACTTTATTGTAACAACATCTCAGAAACTAGGTTTGAAAACATTTTAAGACTTGTTGATTATTTTTATAGTAAATCTAACTCAAGATTGAATTCTAAATTACTTTTGCTCTTGACGTTTTTAGATTTGGACTTTATTGTGAAAACATCGCAAAAACCAGGTTTGAAATTTTTTAAGACTTATTGCTTAAGTTTATAGTAAGTCTTACTCAAAATTGAATTCTAAACAATTTTTGCTCTTGGCGTTTTCAGGTTTAGAGGTACCGTTTTCAAGAAATACAACATTTTTAAACTTTTTGTGGTTTGGTAAGTATGGGAACAACTTTCCATACTGTAAATCGCTCCAGAATCCCGATTTGAAGCTGTTTTTGTTATTTCCGTGATTAAAAAGCCTTAAACTTCATTGTAAAAACATCGCAAAAACCAGGTTTGAAAAATTTTTACGATTTATTGTTTATGGTTATAGTAAATCTTAATCAAAATTTGATTCTAAACAACTTTTGCTTTTGGAGTTTTCAGGCTGGTACATACCGTTTTCGAGAAACACGAAATTTTAAACTTTTTGTGGTTTGGTAAGTATCGGAACAACTTTTCATATTGTAAATTGCTAAAGAATGCCGATTTGAAGTTGTTTCTGTTATTTCCGTGATTAAAAAGCTTTAAACTTCATTGTAAAAACATCCCAAAAACCAGGTTTGAAAAAATTTTACGACTTATTGATTATGTTTATAGTAAATCATACTCAAGATTGAATTCTAAATAGCTTTTGCTTTTAGCGTTTTTAGGTTTGGACGTACCGTTTTCAAGCAATACAAAAATTTGAACTTTCTGTTGTTTGATAAGTATGAGAACCATTTTCCATTCAGTAAATCGCTCCAAAATCTCGATTTGAAGTTGTGTTTTGTTATTTTCGTGGTTAAAAAGCCGTAAACTTCATTGTGAAAACATCGCAAAAACCAGGTTTGAAATTTTTTAAGACTTATTGCTTAAGTTTATAGTAAGTCTTACTCAAAATTGAGTTCTAAACAACTTTTGCTCTTGGCGTTTTCAGGTTTAGACGTACCGTTTTCAAGAAATACAACATTTTTAAACTTTTTGTGGTATGGTAAGTATGGGAACAACTTTCCATACTGTAAATCGCTCCAGAATCCAGATTTGAAGCTGTTTTTGTTATTTCCGAGATTAAAAAGCCTTAAACTTCATTGTAAAAACATGGCAAAAACCAGGTTTGAAAAAATTTTACGATTTATTGTTTATGTTTATAGTAAATCTTAATCAAAATTTGATTCTAAACAACTTTTGCTTTTGGCGTTTTCAGGCTGGTACATACCGTTTTCGAGAAACACGAAGTTTTTAAACTTTTTGTTGTTTGCTAAGTATCGGAACAACTTTTCATATTGTAAATCGCTAAAGAATGCCGATTTGAAGTTGTTTCTGTTGTTTCCGTGATTAAAAAGCTTTAATCTTCAGTGTAAAAGCATCTCAAAAACCAGGTTTGAAAAAATTTTACGACTTATTGATTATGTTTATAGTAAATCATATTCAAGATTGAATTCTAAATAGCTTTTGCTTTTAGCGTTTTTAGGTTTGGACGTACTGTTTTCAAGAAATACAAAAAAATTGAACTTTCTGTTGTTTGGTAAGCATTTTCCATTCAGTAAATCTCTCCAAAATCTCGATTTGAAGTTGTGTTTTGTTATTTTCGTGGTTAAAAAGCCGTAAACTTCATTGTTAAAACATCTCAAAAACCGGGTTTGAAAACATTTTAAGACTTATTTATTATGTTTATAATAAATCTTACTCAAAATTGAATTCTAAACAACACTTGCTCTTGGCGTTTTCAGGCTAGGTCGTATCGTTTTCGAGAATTTATAAGCTGCCATTTGAACTACATATTCCAGGACATAAATTTGGGGGCCAGGTACAAAATTAGCCAAGTGGTTAGCAAAAGGAGATCAAGGAATTTTATTGTATAAACATCGCAAAAACCAGCTTTAAAAATTTTTAAGGGTTATTGATTAAGTTTATAGTAAGTCTTACTCAAGACTGAATTCTAAACAACTTTTGCTCTTGACATTTTCAGGCTGGGACATACCGTTTTGAAGAAACACGAAATTTTTAAACTTTTTGCAATTTGGTAAATCTGAGAACAATTTCCATACTGTAAAAAGCTCCTAAATGCCGTTTGAGGTGTTTTTGTTATTTCCGTGATTAAAAAGCCGTCAACTTTATTCTAAAAGCATCTCAGAAACCAGGTTAGAAAACATTTTATGACCTATTGATTATGTTTCTGAAGTTATTTTTGATATTTCCGTTTTTAAAAAGGCCTAAACTTTATTGTAAGAACATCACAGAAAGTAGGTTTGAAAAAATTTTAAGCATTTTTGACAAAAATCTTTGTAACTTTATAGTAAGTCTTACTCAAGATTGCATCCTAAACAACTATTGCTTTAGGCGTTTTCAGGCTTGAACCTACAGTTTCCAAGAAAAACTAAGTTTTAAAACTTTTTGTAGTTTGGTAAGTATGGGAACAAATTTCCATACTGCAATTGGTTCAAAAATCCCGATTTGAAGTTGTTTTCGATAATTCCGTGGTTAAAAAGCCGTAAACTTTATTGTAAAAACATCTTAGAAATCAAGTTTAAAAGTATTTTAACAGTTATTGATTAAATTTATAGTAAATCTAACTCAAGATTAAATTCTAAATTACTTTTGCTCTTGGCGTTTTCAGGTTTGGACAAACCGTTTTCAAGAAATACAAAAATTTCAAACTTCTTGTTATTTGGTAAATATGAGAACAACTTTCCATACTGTAAATGGTTCCAAAATCCTGATTTGAAGTTGTTTTTGATATTTTCGTGGTTAAAAAGCCGTAAACTTCATTGTAAAAACATCTCAGAAACCAAGTTTGAAAACATTTTAATAGTTATTGATTATTTTTATAGTAAATCTAACTCAAGATTGAATTCTAAATTACTTTTGCTCTTGGCGTTTTCAGGTTTGGACATACCGTTTTCAAGAAATACAAAAATTTCAAACTTCTTGGGGAACAACTTTACATACTGTAAATGGCTCCAGAATCCCCTTTTGAAGTTGTTTTTGGTATGTGCGTGTTTAAAAAGCCGTAAACTTTATTGTAACAACATCTCAGAAACTAGGTTTGAAAACATTTTAAGACTTGTTGATTATTTTTATTGTAAATCTAACTCAAGATTGAATTCTAAATTACCTTTGCTCTTGGCGTTTTCAGGTTTGGATATACCGTTTTCAAGAAATACAAAAATTTCAAACTTCTTGTTGTTTGGTAAATATGGGAACAACTTTCCATACTGTAAATGGTTCCAAAATCTCGATTTGAAATTGTGTTTTGTTATTTCCGTGATTAAAAAGACCTAAACTTCATTGTAAAAACATCGCCAAAACCAGGTTTGAAAAAATTTTAAGACTTATTGATTAATTTTATAGTAAATGTTACTCAAAATAGGATTCTAAGCAACTTTTGCTCTTGGCGTTTTTAAGCTTGGACCTACCGTTTTCAAGAAATACAAAAATTTTCATCTTATTGTTGTTTGGTAAGTATCCCATACTTACCAAACAACTTTCCATACTACAAATCGCTCCAGAATATGGATTTGAAGTTATTTTTTGTATTTCCGTGATTAAAATTTGAAAATTTGATTGCAAAAACATCGCAGAAACCAGGATTGAAAAATTTTAAGCACTTTTGACCAAAATCGTTGTAAATTTGTAGTTTTAAAACTTTTTGATAAATTTCCTGGTCAGTCTTACCTAAAATTGAATTCTAAACAAATTTTGCTGTTGAAATTTTCAGACCAAGTCGTCCCGTTTTCGGGAAACACATTTTTTTAAACTTTTTGTTGTTTGGTAAGTGTGGGAACAACTTTCCATACTGTAAATCGCTCCAAAATCTCAATTTGAAGTTGTTTTTGGTATTCCCGTTGTTAAGAAGCCGTAAAGTTCATTTAAAACACATCAGAAACCAGGTTTGAAAACATTTTAAGACTTATTGATTATGTTTATAGTAAATCCTAATCAAAATTGAATTCTAAACAACTTTTGCTCTTGGCGTTTTCAGGCTGGGCATACCGTTTTCGAGAAACACGAAATTTTAAAAATTTTGGTTGTTTGGTAAGTATGGGAACAACTTTCCATACTGTTAGTTGCTCCAGAATCCCGATTTGAGGTAATTTTTGGTATTGCCGTGAATAAAAACCCGTAAACTTCGCTGTAATAACATTGCAGAAAGCAAGTTTGAAAAAATTTTATGCATTCTAGACTAAAATATTTGAAACTTTGTTATTTTAAGATCTGTCGATAAAGTTTCTGGTCAGTCTTACCAAGAATTGACATCTAAACAACTTTTGCTCTTGGCGTTTTCAGGTTTGGACAAACCGTTTTCAAGAAATACAAAAATTTTAAACTTCTTGTTATTTGGTAAATATGGGAACAACTTTCCATACTGTAAATGGTTCCAAAATCTTAATTTGAAGTTGTTTTTGATATTTTCGTGGTTAAAAAGCCGTAAACTTCATTGTAAAAACATCTCAGAAACCAAGTTTGAAAACATTTTAATAGTTATTGATTATTTTTATAGTAAATCTAACTCAAGATTGAATTCTAAATTACTTTTGCTCTTGGCGTTTTCAGGTTTGGACATACCGTTTTCAAGAAATACAAAAATTTTAAACTTCTTGGGGAACAACTTTACATACTGTAAATGGCTCCAGAATCCCCATTTGAAGTTGTTTTTGGTATGTGCGTGTTTAAAAAGCCGTAAACTTTATTGTAACAACATCTCAGAAACTAGGTTTGAAAACATTTTAAGACTTGTTGATTATTTTTATAGTAAATCTAACTCAAGATTGAATTCTAAATTACTTTTGCTCTTGGCGTTTTCAGGTTTGGATATACCGTTTTCAAGAAATACAAAAATTTCAAACTTCTTGTTGTTTGGTAAATATGGGAACAACTTTCCATACTGTAAATGGTTCCAAAATCTCGATTTGAAATTGTGTTTTGTTATTTCCGTGATTAAAAAGACCTAAACTTCATTGTAAAAACATCGCCAAAACCAGGTTTGAAAAAATTTTAAGACTTATTGATTAATTTTATAGTAAATGTTACTCAAAATAGGATTCTAAGCAACTTTTGCTCTTGGCGTTTTTAAGCTTGGACCTACCGTTTTCAAGAAATACAAAAATTTTCATCTTATTGTTGTTTGGTAAGTATCCCATACTTACCAAACAACTTTCCATACTACAAATCGCTCCAGAATATGGATTTGAAGTTATTTTTTGTATTTCCGTGATTAAAATTTGAAAATTTGATTGCAAAAACATCGCAGAAACCAGGATTGAAAAATTTTAAGCACTTTTGACCAAAATCGTTGTAAATTTGTAGTTTTAAAACTTTTTGATAAATTTCCTGGTCAGTCTTACCTAAAATTGAATTCTAAACAAATTTTGCTGTTGAAATTTTCAGACCAAGTCGTCCCGTTTTCGGGAAACACATTTTTTTAAACTTTTTGTTGTTTGGTAAGTGTGGGAACAACTTTCCATACTGTAAATCGCTCCAAAATCTCAATTTGAAGTTGTTTTTGGTATTCCCGTTGTTAAGAAGCCGTAAAGTTCATTTAAAACACATCAGAAACCAGGTTTGAAAACATTTTAAGACTTATTGATTATGTTTATAGTAAATCCTAATCAAAATTGAATTCTAAACAACTTTTGCTCTTGGCGTTTTCAGGCTGGGCATACCGTTTTCGAGAAACACGAAATTTTAAAAATTTTGGTTGTTTGGTAAGTATGGGAACAACTTTCCATACTGTTAGTTGCTCCAGAATCCCGATTTGAGGTAATTTTTGGTATTGCCGTGAATAAAAACCCGTAAACTTCGCTGTAATAACATTGCAGAAAGCAAGTTTGAAAAAATTTTATGCATTCTAGACTAAAATATTTGAAACTTTGTTATTTTAAGATCTGTCGATAAAGTTTCTGGTCAGTCTTACCAAGAATTGACATCTAAACAACTTTTGCTCTTGGCGTTTTCAGGTTTGGACAAACCGTTTTCAAGAAATACAAAAATTTTAAACTTCTTGTTATTTGGTAAATATGGGAACAACTTTCCATACTGTAAATGGTTCCAAAATCTTAATTTGAAGTTGTTTTTGATATTTTCGTGGTTAAAAAGCCGTAAACTTCATTGTAAAAACATCTCAGAAACCAAGTTTGAAAACATTTTAATAGTTATTGATTATTTTTATAGTAAATCTAACTCAAGATTGAATTCTAAATTACTTTTGCTCTTGGCGTTTTCAGGTTTGGACATACCGTTTTCAAGAAATACAAAAATTTTAAACTTCTTGGGGAACAACTTTACATACTGTAAATGGCTCCAGAATCCCCATTTGAAGTTGTTTTTGGTATGTGCGTGTTTAAAAAGCCGTAAACTTTATTGTAACAACATCTCAGAAACTAGGTTTGAAAACATTTTAAGACTTGTTGATTATTTTTATAGTAAATCTAACTCAAGATTGAATTCTAAATTACTTTTGCTCTTGGCGTTTTCAGGTTTGGATATACCGTTTTCAAGAAATACAAAAATTTCAAACTTCTTGTTGTTTGGTAAATATGGGAACAACTTTCCATACTGTAAATGGTTCCAAAATCTCGATTTGAAATTGTGTTTTGTTATTTCCGTGATTAAAAAGACCTAAACTTCATTGTAAAAACATCGCCAAAACCAGGTTTGAAAAAATTTTAAGACTTATTGATTAATTTTATAGTAAATGTTACTCAAAATAGGATTCTAAGCAACTTTTGCTCTTGGCGTTTTTAAGCTTGGACCTACCGTTTTCAAGAAATACAAAAATTTTCATCTTATTGTTGTTTGGTAAGTATCCCATACTTACCAAACAACTTTCCATACTACAAATCGCTCCAGAATATGGATTTGAAGTTATTTTTTGTACTTCCGTGATTAAAATTTGAAAATTTGATTGCAAAAACATCGCAGAAACCAGGATTGAAAAATTTTAAGCACTTTTGACCAAAATCGTTGTAAATTTGTAGTTTTAAAACTTTTTGATAAATTTCCTGGTCAGTCTTACCTAAAATTGAATTCTAAACAAATTTTGCTGTTGAAATTTTCAGACCAAGTCGTCCCGTTTTCGAGAAACACATTTTTTAAACTTTTTGTTGTTTGGTAAGTGTGGGAACAACTTTCCATACTGTAAATCGCTCCAAAATTTCAATTTGAAGTTGTTTTTGGTATTCCCGTTGTTAAGAAGCCGTAAAGTTCATTTAAAACACATCAGAAACCAGGTTTGAAAACATTTTAAGACTTATTGATTATGTTTATAGTAAATCTTAATCAAAATTGAATTCTAAATAACTTTTGCTCTTGGCGTTTTCAGGTTGGGCATACCGTTTTCGAGAAACACGAAATGTTAAAAATTTTGGTTGTTTGGTAAGTATGGGAGTAACTTTCCATACTGTTAGTTGCTCCAGAATCCCGATTTGAGGTAATTTTTGGTATTGCCGTGAATAAAAACCCGTAAACTTCGTTGTAATAACATCGCAGAAAGCAAGTTTGAAAAAATTTTATTCATTCTAAACTAAAATATTTGAAACTTTGTTATTTTAAGATCTGTCGATAAAGTTTCTGGTCAGTCTTACCAAGAATTGAATTCTAAACAACTTTTGCTCTTGGCATTTTCAGGCTTGGACGTACCGTTTTCAAGAAACACAAAAATTTTAAAATTTTTGTTGTTTGGTAAGTATGGGAACAACTTTGCATCCTATAAACCGCTCCAAAATCTTGATTTGAAGTTATTTTTGGTGTTTCCGTGATTAAAAAGCCGTAAACTTATTTGTAAGAACTTCGCATGAACTAGGTTTGAAAATATTTTAAGTATTTTTGAAAAAAAAACGTTATAACTTTGTTTTCTCAAGCCTTTTTGATAAAATTTCTGGTAAGTCTTACTCAAAGTTCAATTCTAAACAACATTTGCTCTTGGCATTTTCATTCTTGGACGTGTAGTTTTAAAGAAATACAAAAATTGTGAACTTTATGTTGTTTGCTAAGTATCCCATAATTACCAAGCCAATTTCCATACTATAAATCGCTCCAAAATCACGATTTGAAGTTATTTTTGGTATTTCCGTGATTAAAAAGCCGTAAACTTAATTGTAAACACATCGCAGAAAGCAAATATGAAAAAATTTTAAGCATTCTTGACTAAAATATTTGAAACTTTGTTATTTTAAGATCTGTCGATAAAGTTTCTGGTCAGTCTTACCAAGAATTGAATTCTAAACAACTTTTGCTCTTGGCATTTTCAGGCTTGGACGTACCGTTTTAAAGAAACACAAAAATTTTAAAAATTTTGTTGTTTGGTAAGTGTGGGAACAACTTTCCATACTGTAAATAGCTCCAAAATCTCAAGTTTTAAAACTTATTGTAGTTTATTAAGTTTGGGAACAAATTTCCATACTGCAATTGGTTCAGAAATCCCGATTTGAAGTTGTTTTCGATATTTTCGTGGTTAAAAAGCCGTAAACTTCATTGTAAAAACATCTTAGAAATCAAGTTTAAAAGTATTTTAACAGTTATTGATTAAATTTATAGTAAATCTTACTCAAGATTGAATTCTAAATTACTTTTGCTCTTGGCGTTTTCAGGTTTGGACATACCGTTTTCAAGAAATACAAAAATTTCAAACTTTTTGTTATTTGGTAAATATGGGAACAACTTTTCATACTGGAAATTTTTAAACTTTTTGTTGTTCGGTAAGTATCGGAACAACTTTCCAGCCTATAAATCGCTCCAAAATCTTGATTTGAAGTTATTTTTGGTGTTTCCGTGATTAAAAAGCCATAAACTTAATTGTAAAACTTTGCAGGAACTAGGTTTGAAAAAGTTTTAAGCATTCTTGACTAAAATATTTGAAACTTTGTTATTTCAAGACCTGGTGATAAAGTTTCTGGTCAGTCTTACAAAGAATTCAATTCTAAACAACTTTTGCTCTTGGCATTTTCAGGTTTGGACGTACCGTTTTAAAGAAACACAAAAATTTTAAAAATTTTGTTGTTTGGTAAGTGTGGGAACAACTTTCCATACTGTAAATAGCTCCAAAATCTCAAGTTTTAAAACTTATTGTAGTTTATTAAGTTTGGGAACAAATTTCCATACTGCAATTGGTTCAGAAATCCCGATTTGAAGTTGTTTTCGATATTTTCGTGGTTAAAAAGCCGTAAACTTCATTGTAAAAACATCTTAGAAATCAAGTTTAAAAGTATTTTAACAGTTATTGATTAAATTTATAGTAAATCTTACTCAAGATTGAATTCTAAATTACTTTTGCTCTTGGCGTTTTCAGGTTTGGACATACCGTTTTCAAGAAATACAAAAATTTCAAACTTTTTGTTATTTGGTAAATATGGGAACAACTTTTCATACTGGAAATTTTTAAACTTTTTGTTGTTCGGTAAGTATCGGAACAACTTTCCAGCCAATAAATCGCTCCAAAATCTTGATTTGAAGTTATTTTTGGTGTTTCCGTGATTAAAAAGCCATAAACTTAATTGTAAAACTTTGCAGGAACTAGGTTTGAAAAAGTTTTAAGCATTCTTGACTAAAATATTTGAAACTTTGTTATTTCAAGACCTGGTGATAAAGTTTCTGGTCAGTCTTACAAAGAATTCAATTCTAAACAACTTTTGCTCTTGGCATTTTCAGGTTTGGACGTACCGTTTTGAAGAAACACAAAACTTTAAAAATTTTGGTTGTTTGGTAAGTATGGGAACAACTTTCCGTCCTATAAACCGCTCCAAAATCTTGATTTTAAGTTATTTTTGGTGTTTCCGTGATTAAAAAGCCGTAAACTTATTTGTAAGAACTTCGCACCAACTAGGTTTGAAAATATTTTAAGTATTTTTGAAAAAAAAACGTTGTAACTTTGTTTTATCGAGCCTTTTTGATAAAATTTCTGGTAAGTCTTACTCAAAGTTTAGTTCTAAACAACTTTTGCTCCTGGCATTTTCAGGCTGGACGTGTAGTTTTCAAGAAATACAAAAATTGTTAACTTTATGTTGTTTGCTAAGTATCCCATACTTACCAAGCCACTTTCCATACTATAAATCGCTCCAAAATCATGATTTGAAGTTATTTTTGGTATTTCCGTGATTAAAAAGCCGTAAACTTAATTGTAAACACATCGCAGAAAGCAAATTTAAAAAAATTTTAAGCATTCTTGACTAAAATATTTGAAACCTTGTTATTTCAAGACCTGTCGATAAATTTCCTGGTCAGTCTTACCAAGAATTGAATTCTAAACAACTTTTGCTCTTGGCCTTTTCAGGTTTGGACGTACCGTTTTCAAAAAATACAAAAATTTCAAACTTCTTGTTATTTGGTAAATATGGGAACAACTTTCCATACTGTAAATGGTTCCAAAATCCTAATTTGAAGTTGTTTTTGTTATTTTCGTGGTTAAAAAGCCGTAAACTTCATTGTAAAAACATCTCAGAAACCAAGTTTGAAAACATTTTAATAGTTATTGATTATTTTTAGAGTAAATATAACTCAAGATTGAATTCTAAATTACTTTTGCTCTTGGCGTTTTCAGGTTTGGACATACCGTTTTCAAGAAATACAAAAATTTCAAACTTCTTGGGGAACAACTTTGCATACTGTAAATGGCTCCAGAATCCCCATTTGAAGTTGTTTTTGGTATGTGCGTGTTTAAAAAGCCGTAAACTTTATTGTAACAACATCTCAGAAACTAGGTTTGAAAACATTTTAAGACTTGTTGATTATTTTTATAGTAAATCTAACTCAAGATTGAATTCTAAATTACTTTTGCTCTTGGCGTTTTCAGGTTTGGATATACCGTTTTCAAGAAATACAAAAATTTCAAACTTCTTGTTGTTTGGTAAATATGGGAACAACTTTCCATACTGTAAATGGTTCCAAAATCTCGATTTGAAATTGTGTTTTGTTATTTCCGTGATTAAAAAGACCTAAATTTCATTGTAAAAACATCGCCAGGTTTGAAAAAATTTTAAGACTTATTGATTAATTTTATAGTAAATGTTACTCAAAATAGAATTCTAAGCAACTATTGCTCTTGGCGTTTTTAAGCTTGGACCTACCGTTTTCAAGAAATACAAAAATTTTCATCTTGTTGTTGTTTGGTAAGTATCCCATACTTACCAAACAACTTTCCATACTACAAATCGCTCCAGAATATGGATTTGAAGTTATTTTTTGTATTTCCGTGATTAAAAAGTTGAAAATTTGATAGCAAAAACATCGCAGAAACCAGGAATGAAAAATTTTAAGCACTTTTGTCCAAAATCGTTGTAAATTTGTAGATTTAAAAGTTGTTTTTGGTATTCCCGTTGTTAAGAAGCCGTAAAGTTCATTTAAAACACATCAGAAACCAGGTTTGAAAACATTTTAAGACTTATTGATTATGTTTATAGTAAATCTTAATCAAAATTGAATTCTAAACAACTTTTGCTCTTGGCGTTTTCAGGCTGGGCATACCGTTTTCGAGAAACACGAAATTTTAAAAATTTTGGTTGTTTGGTAAGTATGGGAACAACTTTCCATACTGTTAGTTGCTCCAGAATCCCGATTTGAGGTAATTTTTGGTATTGCCGTGAATAAAAACCCGTAAACTTCGTTGTAATAACATTGCAGAAAGCAAGTTTGAAAAAATTTTATGCATTCTAGACTAAAATATTTGAAATTTTGTTATTTTAAGATCTGTCGATAAAGTTTCTGGTCAGTTTTACTCAAAAACCGGGTTTGAAAACATTTTAAGACTTATTTATTATGTTTATAATAAATCTTACTCAAAATTGAATTCTAAACAACACTTGCTCTTGGCGTTTTCAGGCTAGGTCGTATCGTTTTCGAGAATTTATAAGTTGCCATTTGAACTACATATTCCAGGACATAAATTTGGGGGCCAGGTACAAAATTAGCCAAGTGGTTAGCAAAAGGAGATCAAGGAATTTTATTGTATAAACATCGCAAAAACCAGCTTTAAAAATTTTTAAGAGTTATTGATTAAGTTTATAGTAAATCTTACACAAGACTGAATTCTAAACAACTTTTGCTCTTGACATTTTCAGGCTGGGACATACCGTTTTGAAGAAACACGAAATTTTTAAACTTTTTGCAATTTGGTAAATCTGAGAACAATTTCCATACTGTAAAAAGCTCCTAAATGCCGTTTGAGGTGTTTTTGTTATTTCCGTGATTAAAAAGCCGTCAACTTTATTCTAAAAGCATCTCAGAAACCAGGTTAGAAAACATTTTATGACCTATTGATTATGTTTCTGAAGTTATTTTTGGTATTTCCGTTTTTAAAAAGGCCTAAACTTTATTGTAAGAACATCACAGAAAGTAGGCTTTTAGCGTTTTTAGGTTTGGACGTACTGTTTTCAAGAAATACAAAAAAATTGAACTTCCTGTTATTTGGTAAGCATTTTCCATTGAGTGAATCTCTCCAAAATCTCGATTTGAAGTTGTGTTTTGTTATTTTCGTGGTTAAAAAGCCGTAAACTTCATTGTTAAAACATCTCAAAAACCGGGTTTGAAAACATTTTAAGACTTATTTATCATGTTTATAATAAATCTTACTCAAAATTGAATTCTAAACAACACTTGCTCTTGGCGTTTTCAGGCTAGGTCGTATCGTTTTCGAGAATTTATAAGTTGTCATTTGAACTACATATTCCAGGACATAAATTTGCGGGCCAGGTACAAAACTAGCCAAGTGGTTAGCAAAAGGAGATCAAAGAATTTTATTGTATAAACATCGCAAAAACCAGGTTAAAAAAATTTTAAGAGTTGTTGATTAAGTTTATAGTAAGTCTTACTCAAAACTGAATTCTAAACAACTTTTGCTCTTGACATTTTCAGGCTGGGACATACCGTTTTGAAGAAACACGAAATTTTTAAACTTTTTGCAATTTGGTAAATCTGAGAACAATTTCCATACTGTAAAATGCTCCTAAATGCCGTTTGAGGTGTTTTTGTTATTTCCGTGATTAAAAAGCCGTCAACTTTATTCTAAAAGCATCTCAGAAACCAGGTTAGAAAACATTTTATGACCTATTGATTATGTTTCTGAAGTTATTTTTGATATTTCCGTTTTTAAAAAGGCCTAAACTTTATTGTAAGAACATCACAGAAAGTAGGTTTGAAAAAATTTTAAGCATTTTTGACAAAAATCTTTGTAACTTTATAGTAAGTCTTACTCAAGATTGCATCCTAAACAACTATTGCTTTAGGCGTTTTCAGGCTTGAACCTACAGTTTCCAAGAAAAACTAAGTTTTAAAACTTTTTGTAGTTTGGTAAGTATGGGAACAAATTTCCATACTGCAATTGGTTCAAAAATCCCGATTTGAAGTTGTTTTCGATAATTCCGTGGTTAAAAAGCCGTAAACTTTATTGTAAAAACATCTTAGAAATCAAGTTTAAAAGTATTTTAACAGTTATTGATTAAATTTGTAGTAAATCTAACTCAAGATTAAATTCTAAATTACTTTTGCTCTTGGCGTTTTCAGGTTTGGACAAACCGTTTTCAAGAAATACAAAAATTTCAAACTTCTTGTTATTTGGTAAATATGAGAACAACTTTCCATACTGTAAATGGTTCCAAAATCCTGATTTGAAGTTGTTTTTGATATTTTCGTGGTTAAAAAGCCGTAAACTTCATTGTAAAAACATCTCAGAAACCAAGTTTGAAAACATTTTAATAGTTATTGATTATTTTTATAGTAAATCTAACTCAAGATTGAATTCTAAATTACTTTTGCTCTTGGCGTTTTCAGGTTTGGACATACCGTTTTCAAGAAATACAAAAATTTCAAACTTCTTGGGGAACAACTTTACATACTGTAAATGGCTCCAGAATCCCCTTTTGAAGTTGTTTTTGGTATGTGCGTGTTTAAAAAGCCGTAAACTTTATTGTAACAACATCTCAGAAACTAGGTTTGAAAACATTTTAAGACTTATTGATTAATTTTATAGTAAATGTTACTCAAAATAGAATTCTAAGCAACTTTTGCTCTTGGCGTTTTTAAGCTTGGACCTACCGTTTTCAAGAAATACAAAAATTTTCATCTTATTGTTGTTTGGTAAGTATCCCATACTTACTAAACAACTTTCCATACTACAAATCGCTCCAGAATATGGATTTGAAGTTATTTTTTGTATTTCCGTGTTTAAAAAGTTGAAAATTTGATTGCAAAAACATCGCAGAAACCAGGAATGAAAAATTTTAAGCACTTTTGACCAAAATCGTTGTAAATTTGTAGTTTTAAAACTTTTTGATAAATTTCCTGGTCAGCCTTACCTAAAATTGAATTCTAAACAAATTTTGCTGTTGAAATTTTCAGACCAAGTCGTCCCGTTTTCGGGAAACACATTTTTTTAAACTTTTTGTTGTTTGGTAAGTGTGGGAACAACTTTCCATACTGTAAATCGCTCCAAAATCTCAATTTGAAGTTGTTTTTGGTATTCCCGTTGTTAAGAAGCCGTAAAGTTCATTTAAAACACATCAGAAACCAGGTTTGAAAACATTTTAAGACTTATTGATTATGTTTATAGTAAATCTTAATCAAAATTGAATTCTAAACAACTTTTGCTCTTGGCGTTTTCAGGCTGGGCATACCGTTTTCGAGAAATACGAAATTTTAAAAATTTTGGTTGTTTGGTAAGTATGGGAACAACTTTCCATACTGTTAGTTGCTCCAGAATCCCGATTTGAGGTAATTTTTGGTACTGAAAACGCCAAGAGCAAAAGTAATTTAGAATTTAATCTTGAGTTAGATTTACTACAAATTTAATCAATAACTGTTAAAATACTTTTAAACTTGATTTCTAAGATGTTTTTACAATAAAGTTTACGGCTTTTTAACCACGGAATTATCGAAAACAACTTCAAATCGGGATTTTTGAACCAATTGCAGTATGGAAATTTGTTCCCATACTTACCAAACTACAAAAAGTTTTAAAACTTAGTTTTTCTTGGAAACTGTAGGTTCAAGCCTGAAAACGCCTAAAGCAATAGTTGTTTAGGATGCAATCTTGAGTAAGACTTACTATAAAGTTACAAAGATTTTTGTCAAAAATGCTTAAAATTTTTTCAAACCTACTTTCTGTGATGTTCTTACAATAAAGTTTAGGCCTTTTTAAAAACGGAAATATCAAAAATAACTTCAGAAACATAATCAATAGGTCATAAAATGTTTTCTAACCTGGTTTCTGAGATGCTTTTAGAATAAAGTTGACGGCTTTTTAATCACGGAAATAACAAAAACACCTCAAACGGCATTTAGGAGCATTTTACAGTATGGAAATTGTTCTCAGATTTACCAAATTGCAAAAAGTTTAAAAATTTCGTGTTTCTTCAAAACGGTATGTCCCAGCCTGAAAATGTCAAGAGCAAAAGTTGTTTAGAATTCAGTTTTGAGTAAGACTTACTATAAACTTAATCAACAACTCTTAAAATTTTTTTAACCTGGTTTTTGCGATGTTTATACAATAAAATTCTTTGATCTCCTTTTGCTAACCACTTGGCTAGTTTTGTACCTGGCCCGCAAATTTATGTCCTGGAATATGTAGTTCAAATGACAACTTATAAATTCTCGAAAACGATACGACCTAGCCTGAAAACGCCAAGAGCAAGTGTTGTTTAGAATTCAATTTTGAGTAAGATTTATTATAAACATGATAAATAAGTCTTAAAATGTTTTCAAACCCGGTTTTTGAGATGTTTTAACAATGAAGTTTACGGCTTTTTAACCACGAAAATAACAAAACACAACTTCAAATCGAGATTTTGGAGAGATTCACTCAATGGAAAATGCTTACCAAATAACAGGAAGTTCAATTTTTTTGTATTTCTTGAAAACAGTACGTCCAAACCTAAAAACGCTAAAAGCCTACTTTCTGTGATGTTCTTACAATAAAGTTTAGGCCTTTTTAAAAACGGAAATACCAAAAATAACTTCAGAAACATAATCAATAGGTCATAAAATGTTTTCTAACCTGGTTTCTGAGATGCTTTTAGAATAAAGTTGACGGCTTTTTAATCACGGAAATAACAAAAACACCTCAAACGGCATTTAGGAGCTTTTTACAGTATGGAAATTGTTCTCAGATTTACCAAATTGCAAAAAGTTTAAAAATTTCGTGTTTCTTCAAAACGGTATGTCCCAGCCTGAAAATGTCAAGAGCAAAAGTTGTTTAGAATTCAGTCTTGTGTAAGATTTACTATAAACTTAATCAATAACTCTTAAAAATTTTTAAAGCTGGTTTTTGCGATGTTTATACAATAAAATTCCTTGATCTCCTTTTGCTAACCACTTGGCTAATTTTGTACCTGGCCCCCAAATTTATGTCCTGGAATATGTAGTTCAAATGGCAACTTATAAATTCTCGAAAACGATACGACCTAGCCTGAAAACGCCAAGAGCAAGTGTTGTTTAGAATTCAATTTTGAGTAAGATTTATTATAAACATAATAAATAAGTCTTAAAATGTTTTCAAACCCGGTTTTTGAGTAAAACTGACCAGAAACTTTATCGACAGATCTTAAAATAACAAAATTTCAAATATTTTAGTCTAGAATGCATAAAATTTTTTCAAACTTGCTTTCTGCAATGTTATTACAACGAAGTTTACGGGTTTTTATTCACGGCAATACCAAAAATTACCTCAAATCGGGATTCTGGAGCAACTAACAGTATGGAAAGTTGTTCCCATACTTACCAAACAACCAAAATTTTTAAAATTTCGTGTTTCTCGAAAACGGTATGCCCAGCCTGAAAACGCCAAGAGCAAAAGTTGTTTAGAATTCAATTTTGATTAAGATTTACTATAAACATAATCAATAAGTCTTAAAATGTTTTCAAACCTGGTTTCTGATGTGTTTTAAATGAACTTTACGGCTTCTTAACAACGGGAATACCAAAAACAACTTTTAAATCTACAAATTTACAACGATTTTGGACAAAAGTGCTTAAAATTTTTCATTCCTGGTTTCTGCGATGTTTTTGCTATCAAATTTTCAACTTTTTAATCACGGAAATACAAAAAATAACTTCAAATCCATATTCTGGAGCGATTTGTAGTATGGAAAGTTGTTTGGTAAGTATGGGATACTTACCAAACAACAACAAGATGAAAATTTTTGTATTTCTTGAAAACGGTAGGTCCAAGCTTAAAAACGCCAAGAGCAATAGTTGCTTAGAATTCTATTTTGAGTAACATTTACTATAAAATTAATCAATAAGTCTTAAAATTTTTTCAAACCTGGCGATGTTTTTACAATGAAATTTAGGTCTTTTTAATCACGGAAATAACAAAACACAATTTCAAATCGAGATTTTGGAACCATTTACAGTATGGAAAGTTGTTCCCATATTTACCAAACAACAAGAAGTTTGAAATTTTTGTATTTCTTGAAAACGGTATATCCAAACCTGAAAACGCCAAGAGCAAAAGTAATTTAGAATTCAATCTTGAGTTAGATTTACTATAAAAATAATCAACAAGTCTTAAAATGTTTTCAAACCTAGTTTCTGAGATGTTGTTACAATAAAGTTTACGGCTTTTTAAACACGCACATACCAAAAACAACTTCAAATGGGGATTCTGGAGCCATTTACAGTATGCAAAGTTGTTCCCCAAGAAGTTTGAAATTTTTGTATTTCTTGAAAACGGTATGTCCAAACCTGAAAACGCCAAGAGCAAAAGTAATTTAGAATTCAATCTTGAGTTATATTTACTCTAAAAATAATCAATAACTATTAAAATGTTTTCAAACTTGGTTTCTGAGATGTTTTTACAATGAAGTTTACGGCTTTTTAACCACGAAAATAACAAAAACAACTTCAAATTAGGATTTTGGAACCATTTACAGTATGGAAAGTTGTTCCCATATTTACCAAATAACAAGAAGTTTGAAATTTTTGTATTTTTTGAAAACGGTACGTCCAAACCTGAAAAGGCCAAGAGCAAAAGTTGTTTAGAATTCAATTCTTGGTAAGACTGACCAGGAAATTTATCGACAGGTCTTGAAATAACAAGGTTTCAAATATTTTAGTCAAGAATGCTTAAAATTTTTTTAAATTTGCTTTCTGCGATGTGTTTACAATTAAGTTTACGGCTTTTTAATCACGGAAATACCAAAAATAACTTCAAATCATGATTTTGGAGCGATTTATAGTATGGAAAGTGGCTTGGTAAGTATGGGATACTTAGCAAACAACATAAAGTTAACAATTTTTGTATTTCTTGAAAACTACACGTCCAGCCTGAAAATGCCAGGAGCAAAAGTTGTTTAGAACTAAACTTTGAGTAAGACTTACCAGAAATTTTATCAAAAAGGCTCGATAAAACAAAGTTACAACGTTTTTTTTTCAAAAATACTTAAAATATTTTCAAACCTAGTTGGTGCGAAGTTCTTACAAATAAGTTTACGGCTTTTTAATCACGGAAACACCAAAAATAACTTAAAATCAAGATTTTGGAGCGGTTTATAGGACGGAAAGTTGTTCCCATACTTACCAAACAACCAAAATTTTTAAAGTTTTGTGTTTCTTCAAAACGGTACGTCCAAACCTGAAAATGCCAAGAGCAAAAGTTGTTTAGAATTGAATTCTTTGTAAGACTGACCAGAAACTTTATCACCAGGTCTTGAAATAACAAAGTTTCAAATATTTTAGTCAAGAATGCTTAAAACTTTTTCAAACCTAGTTCCTGCAAAGTTTTACAATTAAGTTTATGGCTTTTTAATCACGGAAACACCAAAAATAACTTCAAATCAAGATTTTGGAGCGATTTATTGGCTGGAAAGTTGTTCCGATACTTACCGAACAACAAAAAGTTTAAAAATTTCCAGTATGAAAAGTTGTTCCCATATTTACCAAATAACAAAAAGTTTGAAATTTTTGTATTTCTTGAAAACGGTATGTCCAAACCTGAAAACGCCAAGAGCAAAAGTAATTTAGAATTCAATCTTGAGTAAGATTTACTATAAATTTAATCAATAACTGTTAAAATACTTTTAAACTTGATTTCTAAGATGTTTTTACAATGAAGTTTACGGCTTTTTAACCACGAAAATATCGAAAACAACTTCAAATCGGGATTTCTGAACCAATTGCAGTATGGAAATTTGTTCCCAAACTTAATAAACTACAATAAGTTTTAAAACTTGAGATTTTGGAGCTATTTACAGTATGGAAAGTTGTTCCCACACTTACCAAACAACAAAATTTTTAAAATTTTTGTGTTTCTTTAAAACGGTACGTCCAAACCTGAAAATGCCAAGAGCAAAAGTTGTTTAGAATTGAATTCTTTGTAAGACTGACCAGAAACTTTATCACCAGGTCTTGAAATAACAAAGTTTCAAATATTTTAGTCAAGAATGCTTAAAACTTTTTCAAACCTAGTTCCTGCAAAGTTTTACAATTAAGTTTATGGCTTTTTAATCACGGAAACACCAAAAATAACTTCAAATCAAGATTTTGGAGCGATTTATAGGCTGGAAAGTTGTTCCGATACTTACCGAACAACAAAAAGTTTAAAAATTTCCAGTATGAAAAGTTGTTCCCATATTTACCAAATAACAAAAAGTTTGAAATTTTTGTATTTCTTGAAAACGGTATGTCCAAACCTGAAAACGCCAAGAGCAAAAGTAATTTAGAATTCAATCTTGAGTAAGATTTACTATAAATTTAATCAATAACTGTTAAAATACTTTTAAACTTGATTTCTAAGATGTTTTTACAATGAAGTTTACGGCTTTTTAACCACGAAAATATCGAAAACAACTTCAAATCGGGATTTCTGAACCAATTGCAGTATGGAAATTTGTTCCCAAACTTAATAAACTACAATAAGTTTTAAAACTTGAGATTTTGGAGCTATTTACAGTATGGAAAGTTGTTCCCACACTTACCAAACAACAAAATTTTTAAAATTTTTGTGTTTCTTTAAAACGGTACGTCCAAGCCTGAAAATGCCAAGAGCAAAAGTTGTTTAGAATTCAATTCTTGGTAAGACTGACCAGAAACTTTATCGACAGATCTTAAAATAACAAAGTTTCAAATATTTTAGTCAAGAATGCTTAAAATTTTTTCATATTTGCTTTCTGCGATGTGTTTACAATTAAGTTTACGGCTTTTTAATCACGGAAATACCAAAAATAACTTCAAATCGTGATTTTGGAGCGATTTATAGTATGGAAATTGGCTTGGTAATTATGGGATACTTAGCAAACAACATAAAGTTCACAATTTTTGTATTTCTTTAAAACTACACGTCCAAGAATGAAAATGCCAAGAGCAAATGTTGTTTAGAATTGAACTTTGAGTAAGACTTACCAGAAATTTTATCAAAAAGGCTTGAGAAAACAAAGTTATAACGTTTTTTTTTCAAAAATACTTAAAATATTTTCAAACCTAGTTCATGCGAAGTTCTTACAAATAAGTTTACGGCTTTTTAATCACGGAAACACCAAAAATAACTTCAAATCAAGATTTTGGAGCGGTTTATAGGATGCAAAGTTGTTCCCATACTTACCAAACAACAAAAATTTTAAAATTTTTGTGTTTCTTGAAAACGGTACGTCCAAGCCTGAAAATGCCAAGAGCAAAAGTTGTTTAGAATTCAATTCTTGGTAAGACTGACCAGAAACTTTATCGACAGATCTTAAAATAACAAAGTTTCAAATATTTTAGTTTAGAATGAATAAAATTTTTTCAAACTTGCTTTCTGCGATGTTATTACAACGAAGTTTACGGGTTTTTATTCACGGCAATACCAAAAATTACCTCAAATCGGGATTCTGGAGCAACTAACAGTATGGAAAGTTACTCCCATACTTACCAAACAACCAAAATTTTTAACATTTCGTGTTTCTCGAAAACGGTATGCCCAACCTGAAAACGCCAAGAGCAAAAGTTATTTAGAATTCAATTTTGATTAAGATTTACTATAAACATAATCAATAAGTCTTAAAATGTTTTCAAACCTGGTTTCTGATGTGTTTTAAATGAACTTTACGGCTTCTTAACAACGGGAATACCAAAAACAACTTCAAATTGAAATTTTGGAGCGATTTACAGTATGGAAAGTTGTTCCCACACTTACCAAACAACAAAAAGTTTAAAAAATGTGTTTCTCGAAAACGGGACGACTTGGTCTGAAAATTTCAACAGCAAAATTTGTTTAGAATTCAATTTTAGGTAAGACTGACCAGGAAATTTATCAAAAAGTTTTAAAACTACAAATTTACAACGATTTTGGTCAAAAGTGCTTAAAATTTTTCAATCCTGGTTTCTGCGATGTTTTTGCAATCAAATTTTCAAATTTTAATCACGGAAGTACAAAAAATAACTTCAAATCCATATTCTGGAGCGATTTGTAGTATGGAAAGTTGTTTGGTAAGTATGGGATACTTACCAAACAACAATAAGATGAAAATTTTTGTATTTCTTGAAAACGGTAGGTCCAAGCTTAAAAACGCCAAGAGCAAAAGTTGCTTAGAATCCTATTTTGAGTAACATTTACTATAAAATTAATCAATAAGTCTTAAAATTTTTTCAAACCTGGTTTTGGCGATGTTTTTACAATGAAGTTTAGGTCTTTTTAATCACGGAAATAACAAAACACAATTTCAAATCGAGATTTTGGAACCATTTACAGTATGGAAAGTTGTTCCCATATTTACCAAACAACAAGAAGTTTGAAATTTTTGTATTTCTTGAAAACGGTATATCCAAACCTGAAAACGCCAAGAGCAAAAGTAATTTAGAATTCAATCTTGAGTTAGATTTACTATAAAAATAATCAACAAGTCTTAAAATGTTTTCAAACCTAGTTTCTGAGATGTTGTTACAATAAAGTTTACGGCTTTTTAAACACGCACATACCAAAAACAACTTCAAATGGGGATTCTGGAGCCATTTACAGTATGTAAAGTTGTTCCCCAAGAAGTTTAAAATTTTTGTATTTCTTGAAAACGGTATGTCCAAACCTGAAAACGCCAAGAGCAAAAGTAATTTAGAATTCAATCTTGAGTTAGATTTACTATAAAAATAATCAATAACTATTAAAATGTTTTCAAACTTGGTTTCTGAGATGTTTTTACAATGAAGTTTACGGCTTTTTAACCACGAAAATATCAAAAACAACTTCAAATTAAGATTTTGGAACCATTTACAGTATGGAAAGTTGTTCCCATATTTACCAAATAACAAGAAGTTTAAAATTTTTGTATTTCTTGAAAACGGTTTGTCCAAACCTGAAAACGCCAAGAGCAAAAGTTGTTTAGATGTCAATTCTTGGTAAGACTGACCAGAAACTTTATCGACAGATCTTAAAATAACAAAGTTTCAAATATTTTAGTCTAGAATGCATAAAATTTTTTCAAACTTGCTTTCTGCAATGTTATTACAGCGAAGTTTACGGGTTTTTATTCACGGCAATACCAAAAATTACCTCAAATCGGGATTCTGGAGCAACTAACAGTATGGAAAGTTGTTCCCATACTTACCAAACAACCAAAATTTTTAAAATTTCGTGTTTCTCGAAAACGGTATGCCCAGCCTGAAAACGCCAAGAGCAAAAGTTGTTTAGAATTCAATTTTGATTAGGATTTACTATAAACATAATCAATAAGTCTTAAAATGTTTTCAAACCTGGTTTCTGATGTGTTTTAAATGAACTTTACGGCTTCTTAACAACGGGAATACCAAAAACAACTTCAAATTGAGATTTTGGAGCGATTTACAGTATGGAAAGTTGTTCCCACACTTACCAAACAACAAAAAGTTTAAAAAAATGTGTTTCCCGAAAACGGGACGACTTGGTCTGAAAATTTCAACAGCAAAATTTGTTTAGAATTCAATTTTAGGTAAGACTGACCAGGAAATTTATCAAAAAGTTTTAAAACTACAAATTTACAACGATTTTGGTCAAAAGTGCTTAAAATTTTTCAATCCTGGTTTCTGCGATGTTTTTGCAATCAAATTTTCAAATTTTAATCACGGAAATACAAAAAATAACTTCAAATCCATATTCTGGAGCGATTTGTAGTATGGAAAGTTGTTTGGTAAGTATGGGATACTTACCAAACAACAATAAGATGAAAATTTTTGTATTTCTTGAAAACGGTAGGTCCAAGCTTAAAAACGCCAAGAGCAAAAGTTGCTTAGAATCCTATTTTGAGTAACATTTACTATAAAATTAATCAATAAGTCTTAAAATTTTTTCAAACCTGGTTTTGGCGATGTTTTTACAATGAAGTTTAGGTCTTTTTAATCACGGAAATAACAAAACACAATTTCAAATCGAGATTTTGGAACCATTTACAGTATGGAAAGTTGTTCCCATATTTACCAAACAACAAGAAGTTTGAAATTTTTGTATTTCTTGAAAACGGTATATCCAAACCTGAAAACGCCAAGAGCAAAAGTAATTTAGAATTCAATCTTGAGTTAGATTTACTATAAAAATAATCAACAAGTCTTAAAATGTTTTCAAACCTAGTTTCTGAGATGTTGTTACAATAAAGTTTACGGCTTTTTAAACACGCACATACCAAAAACAACTTCAAATGGGGATTCTGGAGCCATTTACAGTATGTAAAGTTGTTCCCCAAGAAGTTTAAAATTTTTGTATTTCTTGAAAACGGTATGTCCAAACCTGAAAACGCCAAGAGCAAAAGTAATTTAGAATTCAATCTTGAGTTAGATTTACTATAAAAATAATCAATAACTATTAAAATGTTTTCAAACTTGGTTTCTGAGATGTTTTTACAATGAAGTTTACGGCTTTTTAACCACGAAAATATCAAAAACAACTTCAAATTAAGATTTTGGAACCATTTACAGTATGGAAAGTTGTTCCCATATTTACCAAATAACAAGAAGTTTAAAATTTTTGTATTTCTTGAAAACGGTTTGTCCAAACCTGAAAACGCCAAGAGCAAAAGTTGTTTAGATGTCAATTCTTGGTAAGACTGACCAGAAACTTTATCGACAGATCTTAAAATAACAAAGTTTCAAATATTTTAGTCTAGAATGCATAAAATTTTTTCAAACTTGCTTTCTGCAATGTTATTACAGCGAAGTTTACGGGTTTTTATTCACGGCAATACCAAAAATTACCTCAAATCGGGATTCTGGAGCAACTAACAGTATGGAAAGTTGTTCCCATACTTACCAAACAACCAAAATTTTTAAAATTTCGTGTTTCTCGAAAACGGTATGCCCAGCCTGAAAACGCCAAGAGCAAAAGTTGTTTAGAATTCAATTTTGATTAGGATTTACTATAAACATAATCAATAAGTCTTAAAATGTTTTCAAACCTGGTTTCTGATGTGTTTTAAATGAACTTTACGGCTTCTTAACAACGGGAATACCAAAAACAACTTCAAATTGAGATTTTGGAGCGATTTACAGTATGGAAAGTTGTTCCCACACTTACCAAACAACAAAAAGTTTAAAAAAATGTGTTTCCCGAAAACGGGACGACTTGGTCTGAAAATTTCAACAGCAAAATTTGTTTAGAATTCAATTTTAGGTAAGACTGACCAGGAAATTTATCAAAAAGATTTAAAACTACAAATTTACAACGATTTTGGTCAAAAGTGCTTAAAATTTCTCATTCCTGGTTTCTGCGATGTTTTTGCAATCAAATTTTCAACTTTTTAATCACGGAAATACAAAAAATAACCTCAAATCCATATTCTGGAGCGATTTGTAGTATGGAAAGTTGTTTGGTAAGTATGGGATACTTACCAAACAGCAATAAGATGAAAATTTTTGTATTTCTTGAAAACGGTAGGTCCAAGCTTAAAAACACCAAGAGCAAAAGTTGCTTAGAATTCTATTTTGAGTAACATTTACTATAAAATTAATCAATAAGTCTTAAAATGTTTTCAAACCTAGTTTCTGAGATGTTGTTACAATAAAGTTTACGGCTTTTTAAACACGCACATACCAAAAACAACTTCAAATGGGGATTCTGGAGCCATTTACAGTATGTAAAGTTGTTCCCCAAGAAGTTTGAAATTTTTGTATTTCTTGAAAACGGTATGTCCAAACCTGAAAACGCCAAGAGCAAAAGTAATTTAGAATTCAATCTTGAGTTAGATTTACTATAAAAATAATCAATAACTATTAAAATGTTTTCAAACTTGGTTTCTGAGATGTTTTTACAATGAAGTTTACGGCTTTTTAACCACGAAAATATCAAAAACAACTTCAAATTAGGATTTTGGAACCATTTACAGTATGGAAAGTTGTTCCCATATTTACCAAATAACAAGAAGTTTGAAATTTTTGTATTTCTTGAAAACGGTTTGTCCAAACCTGAAAACGCCAAGAGCAAAAGTTGTTTAGAATTCAATTCTTGGTAAGACTGACCAGAAACTTTATCGACAGATCTTAAAATAACAAAGTTTCAAATATTTTAGTCTAGAATGCATAAAATTTTATCAAACTTGCTTTCTGCAATGTTATTACAACGAAGTTTATGGGTTTTTATTCACGGCAATACCAAAAATTACCTCAAATCGGGATTCTGGAGCAACTAACAGTATGGAAAGTTGTTCCCATACTTACCAAACAACCAAAATTTTTAAAATTTCGTGTTTCTCGAAAACGGTATGCCCAGCCTGAAAACGCCAAGAGCAAAAGTTGTTTAGAATTCAATTTTGATTAAGATTTACTATAAACATAATCAATAAGTCTTAAAATGTTTTCAAACCTGATTTCTGATAGGTTTTAATTGAACTTTACGGCTTCTTAACAACGGGAATACCAAAAACAACTTCAAATTGAGATTTTGGAGCGATTTACAGTATGGAAAGTTGTTCCCACACTTACCAAACAACAAAAAGTTTAAAAAAATGTGTTTCCCGAAAACGGGACGACTTGGTCTGAAAATTTCAACAGCAAAATTTGTTTAGAATTCAATTTTAGGTAAGACTGACCAGGAAATTTAACAAAAAGTTTTAAAACTACAAATTTACAACGATTTTGGTCAAAAGTGCTTAAAATTTTTCATTCCTGGTTTCTGCGATGTTTTTGCAATCAAATTTTCAACTTTTTAATCACGGAAATACAAAAAATAACTTCAAATCCATATTCTGGAGCGATTTGTAGTATGGAAAGTTGTTTGGTAAGTATGGGATACTTACCAAACAACAATAAGATGAAAATTTTTGTATTTCTTGAAAACGGTAGGTCCAAGCTTAAAAACGCCAAGAGCAAATGTTGCTTAGAATTCTATTTTGAGTAACATTTACTATAAAATTAATCAATAAGTCTTAAAATTTTTTCAAACCTGATTTTGGCGATGTTTTTACAGTGAAGTTTAGGTCTTTTTAATCACGGAAGTAACAAAACACAATTTCAAATCGAGATTTTGGAACCATTTACAGTATGGAAATTTGTTCCCATATTTACCAAACAACAAGAAGTTTGAAATTTTTGTATTTCTTGAAAACGGTATATCCAAACCTGAAAACGCCAAGAGCAAAGGTAATTTAGAATTCAATCTTGAGTTAGATTTACAATAAAAATAATCAACAAGTCTTAAAATGTTTTCAAACCTAGTTTCTGAGATGTTGTTACAATAAAGTTTACGGCTTTTTAAACACGCACATACCAAAAACAACTTCAAAAGGGGATTCTGGAGCCATTTACAGTATGTAAAGTTGTTCCCCAAGAAGTTTGAAATTTTTGTATTTCTTGAAAACGGTATGTCCAAACCTGAAAACGCCAAGAGCAAAAGTAATTTAGAATTCAATCTTGAGTTAGATTTACTATAAAAATAATCAATAACTATTAAAATGTTTTCAAACTTGGTTTCTGAGATGTTTTTACAATGAAGTTTACGGCTTTTTAACCACGAAAATATCAAAAACAACTTCAAATCAGGATTTTGGAACCATTTACAGTATGGAAAGTTGTTCTCATATTTACCAAATAACAAGAAGTTTGAAATTTTTGTATTTCTTGAAAACGGTTTGTCCAAACCTGAAAACGCCAAGAGCAAAAGTAATTTAGAATTTAATCTTGAGTTAGATTTACTATAAATTTAATCAATAACTGTTAAAATACTTTTAAACTTGATTTCTAAGATGTTTTTACAATAAAGTTTACGGCTTTTTAACCACGGAATTATCGAAAACAACTTCAAATCGGGATTTTTGAACCAATTGCAGTATGGAAATTTGTTCCCATACTTACCAAACTACAAAAAGTTTTAAAACTTAGTTTTTCTTGGAAACTGTAGGTTCAAGCCTGAAAACGCCTAAAGCAATAGTTGTTTAGGATGCAATCTTGAGTAAGACTTACTATAAAGTTACAAAGATTTTTGTCAAAAATGCTTAAAATTTTTTCAAACCTACTTTCTGTGATGTTCTTACAATAAAGTTTAGGCCTTTTTAAAAACGGAAATATCAAAAATAACTTCAGAAACATAATCAATAGGTCATAAAATGTTTTCTAACCTGGTTTCTGAGATGCTTTTAGAATAAAGTTGACGGCTTTTTAATCACGGAAATAACAAAAACACCTCAAACGGCATTTAGGAGCTTTTTACAGTATGGAAATTGTTCTCAGATTTACCAAATTGCAAAAAGTTTAAAAATTTCGTGTTTCTTCAAAACGGTATGTCCCAGCCTGAAAATGTCAAGAGCAAAAGTTGTTTAGAATTCAGTCTTGAGTAAGACTTACTATAAACTTAATCAATAACCCTTAAAAATTTTTAAAGCTGGTTTTTGCGATGTTTATACAATAAAATTCCTTGATCTCCTTTTGCTAACCACTTGGCTAATTTTGTACCTGGCCCCCAAATTTATGTCCTGGAATATGTAGTTCAAATGGCAGCTTATAAATTCTCGAAAACGATACGACCTAGCCTGAAAACGCCAAGAGCAAGTGTTGTTTAGAATTCAATTTTGAGTAAGATTTATTATAAACATAATAAATAAGTCTTAAAATGTTTTCAAACCCGGTTTTTGAGATGTTTTAACAATGAAGTTTACGGCTTTTTAACCACGAAAATAACAAAACACAACTTCAAATCGAGATTTTGGAGAGATTTACTGAATGGAAAATGCTTACCAAACAACAGAAAGTTCAATTTTTTTGTATTTCTTGAAAACAGTACGTCCAAACCTAAAAACGCTAAAAGCAAAAGCTATTTAGAATTCAATCTTGAATATGATTTACTATAAACATAATCAATAAGTCGTAAAATTTTTTCAAACCTGGTTTTTGAGATGCTTTTACACTGAAGATTAAAGCTTTTTAATCACGGAAACAACAGAAACAACTTCAAATCGGCATTCTTTAGCGATTTACAATATGAAAAGTTGTTCCGATACTTAGCAAACAACAAAAAGTTTAAAAACTTCGTGTTTCTCGAAAACGGTATGTACCAGCCTGAAAACGCCAAAAGCAAAAGTTGTTTAGAATCAAATTTTGATTAAGATTTACTATAAACATAAACAATAAATCGTAAAATTTTTTCAAACCTGGTTTTTGCCATGTTTTTACAATGAAGTTTAAGGCTTTTTAATCTCGGAAATAACAAAAACAGCTTCAAATCTGGATTCTGGAGCGATTTACAGTATGGAAAGTTGTTCCCATACTTACCATACCACAAAAAGTTTAAAAATGTTGTATTTCTTGAAAACGGTACGTCTAAACCTGAAAACGCCAAGAGCAAAAGTTGTTTAGAACTCAATTTTGAGTAAGACTTACTATAAACTTAAGCAATAAGTCTTAAAAAATTTCAAACCTGGTTTTTGCGATGTTTTCACAATGAAGTTTACGGCTTTTTAACCACGAAAATAACAAAACACAACTTCAAATCGAGATTTTGGAGCGATTTACTGAATGGAAAATGGTTCTCATACTTATCAAACAACAGAAAGTTCAAATTTTTGTATTGCTTGAAAACGGTACGTCCAAACCTAAAAACGCTAAAAGCAAAAGCTATTTAGAATTCAATCTTGAGTATGATTTACTATAAACATAATCAATAAGTCGTAAAATTTTTTCAAACCTGGTTTTTGGGATGTTTTTACAATGAAGTTTAAAGCTTTTTAATCACGGAAATAACAGAAACAACTTCAAATCGGCATTCTTTAGCAATTTACAATATGAAAAGTTGTTCCGATACTTACCAAACCACAAAAAGTTTAAAATTTCGTGTTTCTCGAAAACGGTATGTACCAGCCTGAAAACTCCAAAAGCAAAAGTTGTTTAGAATCAAATTTTGATTAAGATTTACTATAACCATAAACAATAAATCGTAAAAATTTTTCAAACCTGGTTTTTGCGATGTTTTTACAATGAAGTTTAAGGCTTTTTAATCACGGAAATAACAAAAACAGCTTCAAATCGGGATTCTGGAGCGATTTACAGTATGGAAAGTTGTTCCCATACTTACCAAACCACAAAAAGTTTAAAAATGTTGTATTTCTTGAAAACGGTACCTCTAAACCTGAAAACGCCAAGAGCAAAAATTGTTTAGAATTCAATTTTGAGTAAGACTTACTATAAACTTAAGCAATAAGTCTTAAAAAATTTCAAACCTGGTTTTTGCGATGTTTTCACAATAAAGTCCAAATCTAAAAACGTCAAGAGCAAAAGTAATTTAGAATTCAATCTTGAGTTAGATTTACTATAAAAATAATCAACAAGTCTTAAAATGTTTTCAAACCTAGTTTCTGAGATGTTGTTACAATAAAGTTTACGGCTTTTAAAACACGCACATACCAAAAACAACTTCAAATGGGGATTCTGGAGCCATTTACAGTATGTAAAGTTGTTCCCCAAGAAGTTTGAAATTTTTGTATTTCTTGAAAACGGTATGTCCAAACCTGAAAACGCCAAGAGCAAAAGTAATTTAGAATTCAATCTTGAGTTAGATTTACTATAAAAATAATCAATAACTATTAAAATGTTTTCAAACTTGGTTTCTGAGATGTTTTTACAATGAAGTTTACAGCTTTTTAACCACGAAAATATCAAAAACAATTTCAAATCAGGATTTTGGAACCATTTACAGTATGGAAAGTTGTTCCCATATTTACGAAATAACAAGAAGTTTGAAATTTTTGTATTTCTTGAAAACGGTTTGTCCAAACCTGAAAACGCCAAGAGCAAAAGTAATTTAGAATTCAATCTTGAGTTAGATTTAGTATAAATTTAATCAATAACTGTTAAAATACTTTCAAACTTGATTTCTAAGATGTTTTTACAATGAAGTTTACGGCTTTTTAACCACGGAAGTATCGAAAACAACTTCAAATCGGGATTTTTGAACCAATTGCAGTATGGAAATTTGTTCCCAAACTTACCAAACTACCAAAAGTTTTAAAACTTAGTTTTTCGTGGAAACTGTAGGTTCAAGCCTGAAAACGCCTAAAGCAATAGTTGTTTAGGATGCAATCTTGAGTAAGACTTACTATAAAGTTACAACGATTTTTGTCAAAAATGCTTAAAATTTTTTCAAACCTACTTTCTGTGATGTTCTTACAATAAAGTTTAGGCCTTTTTAAAAACGGAAATATCAAAAATAACTTCAGAAACATAATCAATAGGTCATAAAATGTTTTCTAACCTGATTTCTGAGATGCTTTTAGAATAAAGTTGACGGCTTTTTAATCACGGAAATAACAAAAACACCTCAAACGGCATTTAGGAGCTTTTTACAGTATGGAAAGTTGTTCTCAGATTTACCAAATTGCAAAATGTTTAAAAATTTCGTGTTTCTTCAAAACGGTATGTCCCAGCCTGAAAATGTCAAGAGCAAAAGTTGTTTAGAATTCAGTCTTGAGTAAGACTTACTATAAACTTAATCAGTAACTCTTAAAATTTTTTAAACCTGGTTTTTGCGATGTTTATACAATGAAATTCCTCGATCTCCTTTTGCTAACCACTTGGCTAATTTTGTACCTGGCCCGCAAATTTATGTCCTGGAATATGTAGTTCAAATGGCAACTTATATATTCTCGAAAACGATACGACCTAGCCTGAAAACGCCAAGAGCAAATGTTGTTTAGAGTTCAATTTTGAGTAAGATTTATTATAAACATAATAAATAAGTCTTAAAATGTTTTCAAACCCGGTTTTTGAGATGTTTTAACAATGAAGTTTACGGCTTTTTAACCACTAAAATAACAAAACACAACTTCAAATCGAGATTTTGGAGCGATTTACTGAATGGCAAATGCTTACCAAACAACAGAAAGTTCAATTTTTTTGTATTTCTTGAAAACAGTACGTCCAAACCTAAAAACGCTAAAAGCAAGAGCTATTTAGAATTCAATCTTGAGTATGATTTACTATAATCATAATCAATAAGTCGTAAAAATTTTTCAAACCTGGTTTTCGAGTTGTTTTTACAATGAAGTTTAAAGCTTTTTAATCACGGATATAACAGAAACAACTTCAAATCGGCATTCTGGAGCGATTTACAGTATGGAAAGTTGTTCCCATACTTACCAAACCAAAAAAGTTTAAAAATGTTGTATTTCTTGAAAACGGTACGTCTAAACCTGTAAATGCCAAGACCAAAATTTGTTTAGAATTGAATATTTGGTAAGACTGACCAGAAACTTTATCGCCAGGTCTTGAAATAACAAAGTTTCAAATATTTTAATCAAGAATGCTTAAAACTTTCTCAAACCTTGTTCCTGCGATGTTTTACAATGAAGTTTACGGCTTTTTAACAACGGAAATACCAAAAATAACTTCAAATTGAGATTTTGGAGCGATTTACAGTATGGAAAGTTGTTCCTACACTTACCAAACAACAAAAATTTTAAAATTTTTGTGTTTCTTTAAAACGGTACGTCCAAGCCTGAAAATGCCAAGAGCAAAAGTTGTTTAGAATTAAATTCTTGGTAAGACAGACCAGAAACTTTATCACCAGGTCTTGAAATAACAAAGTTTCAAATATTTTAGTCAAGAATGCTTGAAATTTTTTCATATTTGCTTTCTGCGATGTGTTTACAATTAAGTTTACGGCTTTTTAATCACGGAAATGCCAAAAATAACTTCAAATCGTGATTTTGGAGCGATTTATAGTATGGAAAGTGGTTTGGTAAGTATGGGATACTTAGCAAACCGCATAAAGTTAACAATTTTTGTATTTCTTTAAAACTACACGTCCAAGCCTGAAAATGCCAGGAGCAAATGTTGTTTAGAATTGAACTTTGAGTAAGACTTACCAGGAATTTTATCAAAAAGGCTCGAGAAAACAAAGTTATAACGTTTTTTTTTTCAAAAATACTTAAAATATTTTCAAACCTAGTTCGTGCGAAGTTCTTACAAATAAGTTTACGGCTTTTTAATCACGGAAACACCAAAAATAACTTCAAATCAAGATTTTGGAGCGGTTTATAGGATGCAAAGTTGTTCCCATACTTACCAAACAACAAAAATTTTAAAATTTTTGTGTTTCTTGAAAACGGTACGTCCAAGCCTGAAAATGCCAAGAGCAAAAGTTGTTTAGAATTCAATTCTTGGTAAGACTGACCAGAAACTTTATCGACAGATCTTAAAATAACAAAGTTTCAAATATTTTAGTCAAGAATGCATAAAATTTTTTCAAACTTGCTTTCTGCGATGTTATTACAACGAAGTTTACGAGTTTTTATTCACGGCAATACCAAAAATTACCTCAAATCGGGATTCTGGAGCAACTAACAGTATGGAAAGTTGTTCCCATACTTACCAAACAACCAAAATTTTTAAAATTTCGTGTTTCTCGAAAACCGTATGCCCAGCCTGAAAACGCCAAGAGCAAAAGTAATTTAGAATTTAATCTTGAGTAAGATTTACTATAAAAATAATCAACAAGTCTTAAAATGTTTTCAAACCTAGTTTCTGAGATGTTGTTACAATAAAGTTTACGGCTTTTTAAACACGCACATACCAAAAACAACTTCAAATGGGGATTCTGGAGCCATTTACAGTATGTAAAGTTGTTCCCCAAGAAGTTTGAAATTTTTGTATTTCTTGAAAACGGTATGTCCAAACCTGAAAACGCCAAGAGCAAAAGTAATTTAGAATTCAATCTTGAATTAGATTTACTATTAAAATAATCAATAACTATTAAAATGTTTTCAAACTTGGTTTCTGAGATGTTTTTACAATGAAGTTTACGGCTTTTTAACCACGAAAATATCAAAAACAACTTCAAATTGGGATTTTTGAACCAATTGCAGTATAGAAATTTGTTCCCAAACTTACCAAACTACAAAAAGTTTTAAAACTTAGTTTTTCTTGGAAACTGTAGGTTGAAGCCTGAAAACGCCTAAAGCAATAGTTGTTTAGGATGCAATCTTGAGTAAGACTTACAATAAAGTTACAACGATTTTTGCCAAAAATGGTTAAAATTTTTTCAAACCTACTTTCTGTGATGTTCTTATAATAAACTTTAGGCCTTTTTAAAAACGGAAATATCAAAAATAACTTCAGAAACATAATCAATAGGTCATAAAATGTTTTCTAACCTGGTTTCTGAGATGCTTTTAGAATAGAGTTGACGGTTTTTTAATCACGGAAATAACAAAAACACCTCAAACGGCATTTAGGAGCTTTTTACAGCATGGAAAGTTGTTCGCAGATTTATCAAATCGCAAAAAGTTTAAAAATTTCGTGTTTCTTCAAAACGGTATGTCCCAGCCTGAAAATGTCAAGAGCAAAAGTTGTTTAGAATTCAGTCTTGAGTAAGACTTACTATAAACTTAATCAGTAACTCTTAAAATTTTTTAAACCTGGTTTTTGCGATATTTATACAATGAAATTCCTTGATCTCCTTTTGCTAACCGTTTGGCCAATTTTGTACCTGGCCCGCAAATTTATGTCCTGGAATATGTAGTTCAAATGGCAACTTATAAATTCTCGAAAACGATACGACCTAGCCTGCAAACGCCAAGAGCAAATGTTGTTTAGAATTCAATTTTGAGTAAGATTTATTATAAACATAATAAATAAGTCTTAAAATGTTTTCAAACCCGGTTTTTGAGATGTTTTAACAATAAAGTTTACGGCTTTTTAACCACGAAAATAACAAAACACAACTTCAAATCGAGATTTTGGAGCGATTTACTGAATGGAAAATGGTTCCCATACTTACCAAACAACAGAAAGTTTAAATTTTTTGTATTTCTTGAAAACAGTACGTCCAAATCTAAAAACGCTAAAAGCAAAAGCTATTTAGAATTCAATCTGGAGTATGATTTACTATAAACATAATCAATAAGTGGTAAAATTTTTTCAAACCTGGTTTTCGAGATGTTTTTACAATGAAGTTTAAGAATTTTTAATCACGGAAATAACAAAAACAGCTTCAAATCGGGATTCTGGAGCGATTTACAGTATGGAAAGTTGTTCCCATACTTACCAAACAACAAAAATTTTTCATGTTTTGTGTTTCTTGAAAACGGTACGTCCAAACCTGAAAATGTCAAGAGCAAAAGTTGTTTAGAATTGAATTCTTGGTAAGACAGATCAGAAAATTTATCACCAGGTCTTGAAATAACAAAGTTTCAAATACTTTAGTCAAGAATGCTTAAAATTTTTTCATATTTGCTTTCTGCGATGTGTTTACAATTAAGTTTACGGCTTTTTAATCACGGAAATACCAAAAATAACTTCAAATCGTGACTTTGGAGGGGTTTATTGGATGGAAAGTTGATCCCATTTTAAGCATTCTTGACTAAAATATTTGAAACTTTGTTATTTCAAGACCTGGCAATAAAGTTTCTGGTCAGTCTTACCAAGAATTCAATTCTAAACAAATTTTGGTCTTGGCATTTTCAGGTTTGGACGTACCGTTTTCAAGAAACACAAAAGTTTAAAAATTTTTGTAGTTTGGTAAGTGTGGGAACAACTTTCCATACTGTAAATCGCTCCAAAATCTCAATTTGAAGTTGTTTTTGGTATTTCCGTTGTTAAAAAGCCGTAAACTTCATTGTAAAACTTCGCAGGAACCAGGTTTGAGACAGTTTTAAGCATTCTTGACTAAAATATTTGAAACTTTGTTATTTCAAGACCTGGTGATAAAGTTTCTGGTCAGTCTTACCAAGAATTCAATTCTAAACAACTTTTGGTCTTGGCATTTTCAGGTTTGGACGTACCGTTTTCAAGAAACACAAAAGTTTAAAAATTTTTGTAGTTTGGTAAGTATGGGAACAACTTTCCATACTGTAAATCGCTCCAGAATCCCGATTTGAAGCTGTTTTTGTTATTTCCGTGATTAAAAATTCTTAAACTTCATTGTAAAAACATCTCGAAAACCAGGTTTGAAAAAATTTTACGACTTATTGATTATGTTTATAGTAAATCATACTCCAGATTGAATTCTAAATAGCTTTTGCTTTTAGCGTTTTTAGATTTGGACGTACTGTTTTCAAGAAATACAAAAAATTTAAACTTTCTGTTGTTTGGTAAGTATGGGAACCATTTTCCATTAAGTGAATCGCTCCAAAATCTCGATTTGAAGTTGTGTTTTGTTATTTTCGTGGTTAAAAAGCCGTAAACTTTATTGTTAAAACATCTCAAAAACCGGGTTTGAAAACATTTTAAGACTTATTTATTATGTTTATAATAAATCTTACTCAAAATTGAATTCTAAACAACATTTGCTCTTGGCGTTTGCAGGCTAGGTCGTATCGTTTTCGAGAATTTATAAGTTGCCATTTGAACTACATATTCCAGGACATAAATTTGCGGGCCAGGTACAAAATTGGCCAAACGGTTAGCAAAAGGAGATCAAGGAATTTCATTGTATAAATATCGCAAAAACCAGGTTTAAAAAATTTTAAGAGTTACTGATTAAGTTTATAGTAAGTCTTACTCAAGACTGAATTCTAAACAACTTTTGCTCTTGACATTTTCAGGCTGGGACATACCGTTTTGAAGAAACACGAAATTTTTAAACTTTTTGCGATTTGATAAATCTGAGAACAACTTTCCATGCTGTAAAAAGCTCCTAAATGCCGTTTGAGGTGTTTTTGTTATTTCCGTGATTAAAAAACCGTCAACTCTATTCTAAAAGCATCTCAGAAACCAGGTTAGAAAACATTTTATGACCTATTGATTATGTTTCTGAAGTTATTTTTGGTATTTCCGTTTTTAAAAAGGCCTAAAGTTTATTATAAGAACATCACAGAAAGTAGGTTTGAAAAAATTTTAACCATTTTTGGCAAAAATCGTTGTAACTTTATTGTAAGTCTTACTCAAGATTGCATCCTAAACAACTATTGCTTTAGGCGTTTTCAGGCTTCAACCTACAGTTTCCAAGAAAAACTAAGTTTTAAAACTTTTTGTAGTTTGGTAAGTTTGGGAACAAATTTCTATACTGCAATTGGTTCAAAAATCCCAATTTGAAGTTGTTTTTGATATTTTCGTGGTTAAAAAGCCGTAAACTTCATTGTAAAAACATCTTAGAAATCAAGTTTAAAAGTATTTTAACAGTTATTGATTAAATTTATAGTAAATCTTACTCAAGATTGAATTCTAAATTACTTTTGCTCTTGGCGTTTTCAGGTTTGGACATACCGTTTTCAAGTAATATAAAAATTTCAAACTTTTTGTTATTTGGTAAATATGGGAACAACTTTTCATACTGGAAATTTTTAAACTTTTTGTTGTTCGGTAAGTATCGGAACAACTTTCCAGCCTATAAATCGCTCCAAAATCTTGATTTGAAGTTATTTTTGGTGTTTCCGTGATTAAAAAGCCATAAACTTAATTGTAAAACTTTGCAGGAACTAGGTTTGAAAAAGTTTTAAGCATTCTTGACTAAAATATTTGAAACTTTGTTATTTCAAGACCTGGTGATAAAGTTTCTGGTCAGTCTTACCAAGAATTCAATTCTAAACAACTTTTGCTCTTGGCATTTTCAGGTTTGGACGTACCGTTTTCAAGAAATACAAAAATTTCAAACTTCTTGGGGAACAACTTTACATACTGTAAATGGCTCCAGAATCCCCATTTGAAGTTGTTTTTGGTATGTGCGTGTTTAAAAAGCCGTAAACTTTATTGTAACAACATCTCAGAAACTAGGTTTGAAAACATTTTAAGACTTGTTGATTATTTTTATAGTAAATCTAACTCAAGATTGAATTCTAAATTACTTTTGCTCTTGGCGTTTTCAGGTTTGGATATACCGTTTTCAAGAAATACAAAAATTTCAAACTTCTTGTTGTTTGGTAAATATGGGAACAACTTTCCATACTGTAAATGGTTCCAAAATCTCGATTTGAAATTGTGTTTTGTTATTTCCGTGATTAAAAAGACCTAAACTTCATTGTAAAAACATCGCCAAAACCAGGTTTGAAAAAATTTTAAGACTTATTGATTAATTTTATAGTAAATGTTACTCAAAATAGAATTCTAAGCAACTTTTGCTCTTGGCGTTTTTAAGCTTGGACCTACCGTTTTCAAGAAATACAAAAATTTTCATCTTATTGTTGTTTGGTAAGTATCCCATACTTACCAAACAACTTTCCATACTACAAATCGCTCCAGAATATGGATTTGAAGTTATTTTTTGTATTTCCGTGATTAAAAAGTTGAAAATTTGATTGCAAAAACATCGCAGAAACCAGGATTGAAAAATTTTAAGCACTTTTGACCAAAATCGTTGTAAATTTGTAGTTTTAAAACTTTTTGATAAATTTCCTGGTCAGTCTTACCTAAAATTGAATTCTAAACAAATTTTGCTGTTGAAATTTTCAGACCAAGTCGTCCCGTTTTCGAGAAACACATTTTTTAAACTTTTTGTTGTTTGGTAAGTGTGGGAACAACTTTCCATACTGTAAATCGCTCCAAAATTTCAATTTGAAGTTGTTTTTGGTATTCCCGTTGTTAAGAAGCCGTAAAGTTCATTTAAAACACATCAGAAACCAGGTTTGAAAACATTTTAAGACTTATTGATTATGTTTATAGTAAATCTTATTCAAAATTGAATTCTAAATAACTTTTGCTCTTGGCGTTTTCAGGTTGGGCATACCGTTTTCGAGAAACACGAAATGTTAAAAATTTTGGTTGTTTGGTAAGTATGGGAGCAACTTTCCATACTGTTAGTTGCTCCAGAATCCCGATTTGAGGTAATTTTTGGTATTGCCGTGAATCAAAACCCGTAAACTTCGTTGTAATAACATCGCAGAAAGCAAGTTTGAAAAAATTTTATTCATTCTAGACTAAAATATTTGAAACTTTGTTATTTTAAGATCTGTCGATAAAGTTTCTGGTCAGTCTTACCAAGAATTGAATTCTAAACAACTTTTGCTCTTGGCATTTTCAGGCTTGGACGTACCGTTTTCAAGAAACACAAAAATTTTAAAATTTTTGTTGTTTGGTAAGTATGGGAACAACTTTGCATCCTATAAACCGCTCCAAAATCTTGATTTGAAGTTATTTTTGGTGTTTCCGTAATTAAAAAGCCGTAAACTTATTTGTAAGAACTTCGCACGAACTAGGTTTGAAAATATTTTAAGTATTTTTGAAAAAAAAACGTTATAACTTTGTTTTCTCAAGCCTTTTTGATAAAATTTCTGGTAAGTCTTACTCAAAGTTCAATTCTAAACAACATTTGCTCTTGGCATTTTCATTCTTGGACGTGTAGTTTTAAAGAAATACAAAAATTGAGAACTTTATGTTGTTTGCTAAGTATCCCATAATTACCAAGCCAATTTCCATACTATAAATCGCTCCAAAATCACGATTTGAAGTTATTTTTGGTATTTCCGTGATTAAAAAGCCGTAAACTTAATTGTAAACACATCGCAGAAAGCAAATATGAAAAAATTTTAAGCATTCTTGACTAAAATATTTGAAACTTTGTTATTTTAAGACCTGTCGATAAATTTTCTGGTCAGTTTTACCAAGTATTGAATTCTAAACAACTTTTGCTCTTGGCATTTTCAGGCTTGAACGTACAGTTTTCAAGAAACACAAAAATTTTAAAATTTTTGTTGTTTGGTAAGTGTGGGAACAACTTTCCATACTGTAAATCGCTCCAAAATCTCAATTTGAAGTTGTTTTTGGTATTTCTGTTGTTAAAAAGCCGTAAACTTCGTTTTAAAAAAATCGCAGAAACCGGGATTGAAAAATTTTAAGTATTTTTGGGAAAAAATCGTTATAACTTTATTGTTTTAAGATTTATGGATAATGTTTCTAGCAAATCTTACTCAAAATCGAATTTTGAACACATTTTGCTCTTGCTATTTTTTCGCTAGCATGCATAGTTTTCGAGAAAACAGCCGATTTATCACAAAAATACCGAAAATCGCTTCAAATCGGGATTCTGAAGCGTTTTACAGCATTTGCGGTCGTTTTCTTGAAACCGCTGCGTGCTAGCAGAAAAATACCAAGAGCAAAATGTGTTTAGAATTCACTTTTGAGTCAGTTTTCGTTTAAGTTGTATCTCTAGGTCTTAAAACAAGAACGATAGTACGACTTTATCACAAAAACACTAAAAAGAGTTTCCAATCCTGGTTTCAGCAACGTGTTACAAAGAAATTTCTCACTCACCGTTTCAATGTAAACGACAGTACGTGCAACAAAACGTCCGAGAATCATGATTTGAAGTGAATTTAACGATTTTCGTGATTATTAAGGCGTTAATCTCTTTGTTACGAGTCGTAGAAGCCAGATTGTACAAAATTTGTAGTATTTTTGTGATAAAGTCGTTGTAACGTTTTTGTTTTAAGACTTATTGCTAAAGCTTAAACCAAATCCAACCTGAAATTGAATTCTGAACAACTTTTGCTCTTGCTATTTTATTGCTAGCACGCACCGGTTTCAAGGAAACGACCGAAAATGCTGTAAAACGCTTCAGAATCCCGATTTGAAGCGATTTTCGGTATTTTTGTGATAAATCGGCTGTTTTCTCGAAAACTATGCATGCTAGCGAAAAAATAGCAAGAGCAAAATGTGTTCAAAATTCGATTTTGAGTAAGATTTGCTAGAAACATTATCCATAAATCTTAAAACAATAAAGTTATAACGATTTTTTCCCAAAAATACTTGAAATTTTTCAATTCCGGTTTCTGCAATG